>CM062921.1:131202309-141202309 GCA_031878705.1 Tapirus indicus
TATGGACTTTGGGTGATAATGTGTCAGTGTAGTTTCACCAGTCGTAACAAATGTCCCACTCTGGGAAGGATGTTGAGTATATGGGAAATCTCCGTACCCGCCTCTCAATTTTGCTGTGAACTTAAAATTGCTCTAAAAAAATAGTCTATTTTAAAAAATTGTTTTGTATCACTTATAAAATGCATGTCTTTTTTCTACTCCGAAATGTGCTCCTGAGAGCAGGCACTAAGTTTTATTCAGTTTTTTGACTGAATCTGCCATGCTTACACAGAGTACAGCTTATAGAACATTCTCAGTAATTGTTCTTTGCATGATAACTTTCCTACCAGCCGGTTTGTGACTTGCAATGTAGTTATTGTTTATAAAACTCATAGTCAAAACACCATTATGCTTAGTCAGGCTGTGAATAAACAGGATATTTTGTTAATCTGATTGATTATTTGTCCTCCAACTACTGCATTAGGAATTCCAGTATCCTCCTTACACTAATTTATCGGTAAAGATTGTCAACTTACTCACATAAAATCAGCCCAGAGATAGGCAGTTCAAGAAAGATAGATCGAATACGTTGTGTTCATCAAAGACTCTGGAATCTGAGTTTCTGCTCAGAATCAGTGTTTGACTTCCATTCTCAGAGTCACTTCATGTTTCAAGATGACTGCTGACGTTCCTGCCATCAAGTTCACTTTTCTGGTTAAAAAAACAAATTTAAAAACCTCCTCCTAAAGGAATGAGTTCATTTTAATAACATTTCCAGAATCCTCATAAAACTCATCTGCTTAGATTCCATTGTCCAGAATTTAGTGATATGGCCATACTGAGTTGCAAGGAGCATGAGAAATATAATCTTTTATTCTGGACGGCCACATGAGTCCAGAAATCAGAGTTCTGTTACTAGGGAGGAAAGTGAGAATTCATGTTCGGTTAGCCATAGCAGTCTATGTGTCCCCAGTCATCAAACATGTCTGGGAAACTCTCAAATGCGTACCTCACACGCTTTAACAAGTCACTCCACAAACATCCGTACTGGCTTCTGTTCTGGATTCCTCCTTGTTGACGTCTGATGTCCTGGAGCCCCTCTCTGGCATCATGATGCCCTGCAATGTTCCACCAGAGTGTAAACCTTAGTGTCAAACCCCAAGGGTGCTGTATCCAGACATTCCCCAAAGCCACTCATTCTCAAGGTTCCACAGCAGATCTTAATTCTAAGCTGGATCGGCATAAGTGGTTTCTGCTCTAACTTCATGCAGCTGTTTGTAACCTGGACACAGAGCCAAACTTTTTATGCCCAAGGTCTTGGAAATTTCTTATGAAACTCTCTGACCATGACTCCTTTCTTCTCAAAGCCTCCACTAGACTCAAGAAAGTGGATGCTGCACCGAAGTCAGCCCCCTTTTCCAGTCCCCTTCAAGCCTCCTTTGACCAAAACAGAGCACATCTCGACTTTATCAAATCCAGGAGATGAAGGTGGGTCTGACTCATGTGTTCTGGTAGGATCTCCCACCAGAAACTCTTCCTGGTTATTTTCTCTAGAGTACAAATAAACAAGTGATTCCTTTCACACGGTGCTGCTTTTTTCACAAAAGTTCCCTTACAGGTCATAAAAGCAAACTCTATAAATAAATATATCCCACTATCTATTAAAAGTTCAAACATCAGATTGGAAGGAGGTTGTCATATGATTAGACTAGACTCTAGAGGCAGATATAAACAAAGAGAGTGAATACATTCTATTTATAAACACAGGCAACTAGAGAAACCTAAAAACACATGTGAGAACCAGAAAATATTTTCCTTTTTATATGTTTTAATGATCAAGTTTAAGCTCATAAGTCATTTCTTAGTCATTTTAACGGGTCATGTATACATGCTAGCATGGATAGAATAACCTGTTGATTAATTACCTTGGAGAAACCCATCAAGTGGCTTGATTCCTTATAGCCAAATTCTCAACACTAACTCATATAAGCAAAAGGATTGTCAAGAGGAATGGAGTTACCAAGATTAATATATCAGAAGCAGGATAACCTTTCTACTCAGGAAGAGGCACTCTTGAGCTAGACTGCCTGAGTTCAAATGGTAACTCAAGCACTCATGTGCTCTGTGATTCTGGAAAAGGTAATTAATCTCTCTGTGCCCCACTTTCTCAATCTAGGAAGCAGAAATAATAACATTATTTAACTTTTGAATTATCATACACACATATCTTAAAACAGCACCTCGTGTATAGTGTTACATAATTGTTAGCTATTATTGTGATTAACTTGAAAAAGATTTCACAACACACACAAAAAATATTGCCAATTGACATTTTTGGGCAGAACACTTTAGCCAATTTTTTCATTGCATAGAATGTATCAAATACATCTCAGTTAGAATCTGCTTCCCCCAAATGGTAAAATATTAATAGGTGCCTGCCCCCTCAAATAAAAGCCAATGAAAACATGAAGAAACCAACATGCATCAATGTCAAGTATCTTCTCTGTGCATGGCATTTAGGGCCACCATATGGCACACTCCATGGGACACCATTCACAATGCGTTCCTGTATGAGTTGAGTGTCAGGGGGTGCCATTAGTATAGATCCCAGGGTAATGGGTAGCCCCAGGAGTTGTGCAAGTCAAGAGTCATGGGTATTATGCCAGCAATGGGCATTATACTACAAGTTTACTGGGGAGGAAACATCCTCACTGAGATGAATAACTTGCTCAAGTTAATATCATTACTGAGCAGTACCATCTCTTCAATATTGGCTGTTATAAGTCTATACTCACCTGCGTGCCCTAATGGTGCACCAAAATTTAATAGTGTATTAAACACAAGTGTTTAACATTGCTCTTTTATATTCAGAGTTGGCTAGGCCAGATTAGGTCCTATGAACTTTTGGGAGTGTACACAAGACCAGAATAGGCCTACTAGCCTTGTTGATAAGTAAAAGCTCTTTCAGAAGCAACTGAGATCTACTAAAAGAGGAAAACAGTAATTGTGAGTAATCCCGGGACCGAAGCTTCTCAGGCCCTGAGCATTGGGAAGACTCAAGAGGATCTCAGAGACGCGATGTTCCTCACGTTTGAAGGAGGTGAGGAAACGGAGGGGCAGCTTATCGCTTCAGCTTCTTTTGTTCTACTGTCATTCTTACTGTCTAGGCCTTTTATGTGCCCTTTGATTTTTTCAAAGGTTGTTTTCCATTCTTTTCTGATGTTTTCAATTGGGACTTGTGTTTAATGAGCAAGTCACACGGCCACTGAGTAGGAAGGCCCTAATAAATCATACTTGGTGCTAAATTCTGGGTGGAGAGAGAACAGAATTATTTTATCTAAATGTCAGGTAGTGTCAAACTGTGTAAAGAATGGTTAAGAAAATAAGGGACCAATATGGGCACAAATATATACATTTTTCAGTTCTTTGTATCGGTCAGGATAGACCATATTATAATAAAAACAAATCCCCAAATCTTAGTGGCTTAACTTACCAAAGGTTTACTATTGGCTGATTCAAAGTCTTCTTTAGTCCAGGCAATACATTGTGGCTTCAGATCTGCCTGCCTTACCGCAATGATCCAAGAGAATGGAGACCCCAGTATCTGGAATATGTGGTGACCTGGGTCAACGCAGCAGAGAAAACAAGAACTGGACAGCCCCCATGCAGGAATTAAATGTTTCAGACCAGAAATGTGACAAGCCATCTATTTATAACCCATTGGCCCCTGCTAGTTAGAAGGCCTTGCTTAATCATAAGATGATAGGGAACGATAATCTTGTTTGCTACTTACTCAGAGCAAGAAAATAACAAGATATAAGTGAGCATCAGAAGTATCCACTCACACGTTTTCAGGATCAAGGATTGGATAAACATTTTATATATTGCACACTTTCCTCAAGTTGAATTTGAATAGCACAAATGTGAAAAATGCTGCTTTCAGAACAATTTTCATTCATTGAAGGATTATCCTAATTCTATCGAGGAAGAACACAGGCCTATACACAGGTCTATGAACTCATTTTTTTTTAAATTTAAGCATGGTGTATCCTTTTACTTATCAGTAAATTATACTGAAACATTTTTTAATGTGTTCCTATTCCTCCTCAAATCACTATTTTTAAGTATGCTCTTATCTATTTTTCAGAAAAAATATTTGCACGACAGTGAGTCCTAATATGCATATATGTATATATATGTATATCTGTAACCAGATCTCTAGAGAGTAATTTATTTGCTGATTCTCAAAAAGCTACAGGTAACTATACCAATCCCTACCTAGTAAAGCATGATCATCTACAGCCATTGTATTGACTATAGTTTTCTATGTTATATGCAGTGTTTTTAAAATATATGTTGTTGGGTTTAGATGCATAGCTGGCTTAACGAAAAGCAGAAAGTTTTTAAAATATTTCAAACAATGTGATAAAACTGTTCTCACTCTTCTCACAGTTTCCTCTTGGAAGGGCTGGGAGGCCATGAGGGCTGAACTGAAGCTGATGCTGAATCTTCCACCAAGTGCTCCTTCATTGTAGGATAACGATGTGAAACCCCTATCGATGACTGCACTGGGATGTGAGTGAACAGCCATCCAGACTGAAAGTAGGTCATGGGTAGCCAGAATCTGAAGCTGGTTCGACAAAATCTGACTCTCTAGCAGCATCAGGCACTTTCATAGAGCCAACTCTGTGGTCAAAGTTCCCATCCATTCTGGGCCCTATCTCAGGGACAAAGTGATGGGAGAATGTTTTATGTACCCTATCAATGGGCTGTGTATAATATCTTGCTTTTAATATAAAAGCAAAATGAAAAAGGCAAAACTATGGAGACAGTAAAAAGGTCAGTGGTTGCCAGGGATTAGGGTGAAGGGAAAGATGAGTAGGAGAAGCACAGGACTTTTAGGGCAATGAAAATACTCTGTATGAAACTATAATAATGGACACACATTGTTATACATTTATCCAAACCCATAGAATGTGCAACACCAAGAGTGAACCTAAGGTAAATTATGGACTATGGGTGAGAATGATGTGTCGACGTAGATCATCCATTATAACAAATGTCCCACTCTGATGGGGGATGTTGATAATGGGGGAGACTATGCATGTGTGAAGGCAGGGGATATATGGGAAATCTCTGTACCTTCCTCTCAACTGTGCTGTAAACCTAAAATTTCTCTAAAAAAACAAAGTCTGTAAAAAACGAGAAAAGTTCAACAAGTATACAAAAGGCCTACTCTAAGAAAAAATATGATTAAAGTTTTTCCTAACTATGGGCTTTATAGACATTATGAAATTTAACAAAGTATTTTAATTATTCTGTAACCTAGAGCATGTAATAATGACAAACATTACACATCTTTAGCTCTAGATATAATTTATCTTTAACTTATATGCCCATTCTAAAAATGTGAAATTATTTAACTTGTTAATATAAATGATTTTATTTTATACAGGCACATTATAGAATATACATCATGAAATATATTTGTGTGAAGACAGTATTTACAAGTGTTTCCTTCTTTTTCTAAGCAGATGGTACTATCAATTTATATAGAATTTAATATCAAATGAAGTAAGAAAATTCTCAGGTAAATTACCTAAAAACTTCAGAAGGCACAAAAAACTATCACGGATTCTTTGCTGAGATATAGTTAAGAGAGTCATACTTATGTGAGTAAATATTTTTCATGATGTTGGAAGATACATCATGCAATTCTTGGAGATCATTCTGGTACTTTTATATAATTTTTAAAAATATAATTTTTTAAAATTGACCAAGTGGCCACAAGGTGGCAGCATTACATAAAGACAATGCAAACAAAAAAATTACCTTTAGTTGTATAAATACTGCTAATGTATATGCCTTAATTTCATCTGATCAAAAGAAAAATATAGGAAAAGAAATCACTTTTCTAGTAAATACTTGATGGGAATGGATCAGTAGGGCATAGACCATTGTGCATTGCACATTTTGAAGTAAAAATAGTGTATTATTTAACCATAATTTCAGGAACATAGCCCCTCAAAAGGAAATTTTGCCAAGAGGCCTAAAGAGTTTCCCTTCCTTAAATAAAAAAGACATGTCAAAGTGAAATCGAAGTAGACAGTTCCGCACACTCAGACACAGCAATCATATACACCCACACATACATTCATAATATACAGGGAACTATGGATGGAGTCTGAGAATTTCTATGTCTCCATACTCAAAGAATATCACTACTATTTGTTGAAGCATTCAGCCACTTTGAAATTTAAATATGAATTTCTTTGAATAAGTTTACAACATTCCATAACAAGGTGTTAGAATAATGTCAGTGCTCTTATGAGTTCTGAATAATTTTGCGAATATAAAGAATATTGCACTACACATTTTAAATCCCAAATTTTAGAAGAAAAATAACTTTTACTATGAAGATGTTCTAATATATTTTATCTATGAAGTTGGAACACTTTACTGTGTGAAGAAATACTTGAAAGATTAGACGTCACCGATTCTAATTTGTTTGATTAAGTGTGAAATTGTACATATTTCTTTCTCTTTATATTTCACTGATGTAAGTCCACACATCATCTCATTCAAGTATTAGAGTTCATTCACTCTTGTAGCTGAGGATTTATCTAAGATGCTTGACTTCAGTCCTTGTGGTTCAAAATCTCCCTAAATGCACTAGTCTATTTTGCTGACTTTGCAATTAACATCCTGAATAGAAAAGAAAAAATAATTTTAGTTGTATGATCAACATTTTGTGTGCATTGAAGTTATTCAATGATTACTAAATAAAAGTATTCACAATGTCTGAATTTGATTTAAATGTGTACTGACCCTAAGTCACAAATTGAAAACTGTAAATTAAATATGCATAATATTATATTAAAATAGATCATCAATTTTTTTACCTTTTTAGAAACATTTTAAATGAAATGTGCATAATGCTGTCTCACAATAAGTTCACAATACTGTATTATAATAAATTCCTAACTTTGTTTTTCCTTTGTCCAAAATTTTACATACAAGAGGAATTTTTATGATGGTCAACTAACTAATTTCATGTTATTTTATATTATGTTATATTATTACACCATACCATAATTTATTCTAATGCAGTCTAGTAGTCTATATCTTTATTATCATCTCATTATCATAGGGTAGCATATCTTTCTGCCCAAAGCAGTAGAAATACTGCTTTGTTGATTATTTCCTTCTCTCCACAGATCACTCTGGAAACTTCTTCTCTAACACCAATTTTGCCATTTTTTAGATGATTACAACAAGCAGGGAGATCTCTCTCATAATATTTTCAGCACTATAATTTATTCATTAGGCAAATGTTTAACTAGGATCTGTGTTCAGTGCTCTGATTTTAGTATTGGTAGAAAGCAGTGAGCAAGCTCCCTAACCTTTTGCTCAGTAGGGATCGAGATACCAGGTGTGTACATCACTGAAGACCTTTTGTGATAGGATGGGGTGTTCTGGGGTCACCTGCTCCACCATGCCAAAAAACTAAGTCTGGAGTTGGGGAGAAGACTTTGATTGTGAAGGAAATGGTATATAATTTGAAACCTCAAAAGAATAGTGGATAGTAGCCAGGTGAAGTGGGAAAGGAGGGGTGGAGAGGAAGGAGAAAAAGAAGAAAGGGAGAATATTCTATGAATATTCTAAGAACAGGGAACAGCATGAACAGCTGCCCACCTGAATGAGTTTGAAGTACAGTCATATGTCACATGTTCTGAGAAATCCGTCGTCGTGCAAACATCATAGAGTGCACTTACACAAACCTAGATGGTACAGCCTACTACACACCTAGACTATATGGTACTAATCTTATGGGGTCACTGTCATATATGTGGTCTGTCATTGACCAAACTGGAGTTACATGGCACAAGACTGTATTTAGGAACTGTTCCACTAGCATTAAAGCAGAGAGGCCAGCTAGGAGTGGTAAGGAATGAGCCTAAGGAGGCAGTATCACGAAAGACCTTAAAAGCCATGTTAAGAATTATTTATTTTACCTGCAGGTTTTGTCCGTCATCAGTGAAATGTTCTAGCAGAAGAGTAAGATAAGCATCTGCCAAAGCACACTGGTTCTTCCTTCTAAATTCCCGTCTCTTCCATGCTAGTCTCTCTCTATTCTTCCTATAGAGGGATGTTTCCAATGCACAGCTCATCAAGTTAATTGCTAGCTTCAAAGTTTTCCTGCTGTCTTTCAGGAAAATGCCACAATTCTACCATCTTGCTGTGTACTTTTCCAGACAGATCATCTCTTACAACTCCTGTCCACTTCGTTCCCTAAGCAGGATGTGTTCTCCTTTCCAGCTGCTCTCTCAGCAGTTTCCAGCTTGTGTCTCACCCGCTCATCCACTCCCACCTTTGTGTGTAAATTTGTTCTCTCAGCCTGAAGTTCTTTTTTCCCAATCCTCTGCCTTTCTGACTCTAGGACAATTCCCTTTGCTAGACAGTAATCACTCTCTATATTTCCTGCTCTAGTACTATGCAGACACCTAGCATTACTCACTAACCAGCCTTTTAATCACGTCTTTTCGTATCTGCTGCTACCTTCAATAAAACTCTAAGCTCCTTGAGGAGGTGGGTGTGTCTTGTACTTAGTAATCATCACAGCAAGGATGATTGAATGAGAGAGTTGGGTGACAAAGGGCCTGAACAGAAGTAAGAGAAGCCTTCTTCCTTGCAACACTGGCTCTTTTAACCAGTATGATGGGAATTTGGCAGTGCACCACCACCCTCTGCCAGCCAAGAATTTAATCTAGGCAGTGTGGACCTGTAACCACCGGCCCATTTAGAGCCAGTTTGAACAGACCCCATGTCTTATCAACAAAGTGATTAAGGATTGTCTTTCAGAAAGTTTGCAAAGTCATATGGCCAGAGCATGTGCAGAAGAAGAAATCTTGACCTGAAATGACCGAGGAACCAAAGATTCTCCTCCCCATGGAACCAAAGGACCAGGACACAATCAGAACTTAAAAGCTGGTCTTTCAACTAACAATTAGGATACACAACCATGCACTGAACCCTTAAAATTTTTTTTTTTTAAAGTCAGAATCTTATCAGAAGTGAGGGGTCAGTCATTCAGGAAGATCTGGTGTTAAAATTCCTTCCACCTTACCATAAATGTTTAGATCCTCATCATAAATGTTTAGAACCTTGCTATAAATTCTTGAAGTCCACCAATCAAATGCTGTCCCACGAGCCTTTCTGTGTGCCAGCCTGTTCTCCCTAACCTCCTAAATTTTGCCCCAAATCCTGAATGACAGAGACAGATCTGAGGGCACACGCCCCTGTCTCTCTGCAGCTCACTCTCACAGAATACAGCTGATTTCTCTCCCAAAAGCTTATGCCATAATTAATTGGCTTGTTTGTGCACATCGGGTAAGAGAACTCCATTTTTGTGCGGTAACAGAACTATGCCTGTATTTCTGTCATTATTTTACTCTTTTATTGTATCTTGTTTTTATTTTTGAAAACAAAAAAGGAGATAAGGTGATATGTATGTGAATATTTTATGCATTTTCTTGCAGTTCAGTGTCTCAGATAAGCCTAAACTCCAGTTACCTGTGGCCATTGCAGAAAGCTCAGTTACCAATAATAATAATACAAAGAAAGTGATCTTTGCACCATGCTGAGGAAAGAGGAAGTGAAACTTTCTAACATCATCTCAAGGCTGTTCTGTTACTTCTAGGCCTTGTTACCATGTGAAGTTACTCCTCTTAGAGATGGCTGGGAAGACAGGATGCAGGGCAACTTTTGCTTAAGCTCTGATTTTCACCCTTGATATTGGAAACTTTCACATACATGAAAGAAGCTGAAAAAAAAATCTACCAAATTTCAAACCTGAAAGGGATTCATCCAACAACTTAAATCCACCTTTAGTGCAAATAGCCCATTTCTAGGGAGAGCCACATAAAATGCCATTTAGATTTGAAAAAGTGAAACAGACGAGACAGTGAACAAGAACAAGTTGTGTCTAAACTCTTCTAGACGATGACGTAAAAAGGTTCTATGTCAATAATCAAAGTCATATCGCTAGTCTACATGGACTTTGGAGAAATGTGTTTATTTTCACCTTTTTTTTTTAGTTCTGATATAGAGTGTGCTGTGCCTGCAGACTGCTGTTTACAGAGAGATGTATGTGCTGTCATGAACAGATTCTCACAGGACCAGGAGCTGGGACCGTCCAGACTGCAGGAATGGTGTGCAGGCAGCACGATTGCACAGGAAGAATGACAAGGAGAGCTGAAGTGTTCGAGGTGTTTCTCAAACCAGACCACTGATTTACTCCACTTGGTGGTATTTAATTCTGAACAGTCCAGATTTTTCCAAATTAAAAGATGGTGTTACAAAATAGTAGAAGAGTATCTTTCATAACCATGTCACATTTTTGAGTTCTGAAGAGATGATCCTTTTTGAGCCAAAAGGTAGGATCCCAGCTCTGTAAAGAAGGGTAGAATTCTGACCCCCTGGGAGGGGTTGAGGTCTGGACTGAAGGAAGGTTCTCAAACATCTTGGGATCCTGGGGAGAGAAATGAAACTTGAGAGGGAGACTCAGGATGAGTCTGAGATAGGGGTAGAGAGAGGAAAGGTCATTGTATTTTCTCTTCATGCCTTTCTCTCTTGAACCTGGACTCTTATGACTCTAGGAATGTAAGATGCCTTTCTGAGAGGTAAACTGAGCGGGTATTCTGTCACAGACTGTAGCTTTATGAGTGGGCAAGAAGGCTGGTAAGTAGCAAGGGCCATATCTAAGGACTCTGCAAAGCAGACGTAAGTTAAAGGCAGTCCCGAGTTTCTCCATAATCCTCTCTCTAAACCAGAGACCAGGTTTTGTAAACAGTATAGTTGGACTCTTGCTACAGAGAATTGGAGGAGGAATGGAATAGGGATTGTTTCCACCTTGGACCACAGTAACCAAGGGGTGAGCCATGCTTTCTTAGGCCAAATTAGGAGTGGCAGCTGTGACTCGAGGGCATGTCTGTGATCCCATCCCCGCAGAAAACAAATCGTGGATGCTTCAGGGACAAGCACGGGGCCAGCCCAGGCAGCACCTTCAGTTGACTTAAGAAAATTCATGGGAAATTGAAAGGTCTGCCAAAGGTTTCACATCTCCTTCATGACTGTTCTAGAACTAGTACCAAGGTCTTTTAATTCACAGTCAAAAATTAAAGGAAAAAAAACCCACATGATATATTTTACATATACAAGTGAATATATACGATATATATATAATTGCAAAAACTGGTAATAAAAGAACATCTGTATAACTACCATCTAGTCTAGGCAAAAGAATATCTCCACACACTTTGAAGCGTTTTGTGGTCCCATCCTGATTGCGTCTGTTTTCTTACAACAAAGGAAAACACTCAGTGGTTCCTTTTACCTCTAAAAATCATCTCTGATTTAGGAAAAATGTGTGAATTCTCATATTCTTTGCTTTAAATACCAGTAATAATTAAAATGTGTTTCATTTTACTTTTTCCTCATTTTTGTCGCACATCAATTAGAATTCCCCTCTAAAACCTTGACATAAATCCAATTCAAAGGGAGAAAAGAGAATAGTATCTCCCATCCATGAAAGAGCACACTCTTCTACTATCCTGAACTCATATGCCTTCAAGATCATAAAAGTGAAATTTAATTTCAAGTTTCAATATGCTGATTATACTTTGCACAGTACTTATATTCTTTGATTAAGAAAGCAGGACATCTACTTTTTGATTTTCCTTTTTCATTAGCCTTTTAAGCCCCCGGCCCTTTTCAGAAGATTCTCTATCAGAAAATGGAATGAAATTGGCCCCTGAAGGAAATGATGGTAGCAGAAAATGTCAATGAGGGTAAGGAATCTGCTAGCTAAATTTAAATAATCTCATCTCATGATACTCATTCACAAAAATTATTGAGATTTTACTGTGTGCCTGGAACTCTGCATGCTGATTTGGACTTACAAAGTACAACACAATCCCTCTAAGCTCCCTAAACAGAAATTGATGACATAAAAGCTGTATTGTCTTTAAAATATCATGGATGATTTATACTGATCTTTATGTATCCACCCAAATCTAGAACTGAATACTATTATGGGATGAATTTTGTCCCCTTAAAATTCATATTTTAAAGTACCAACTCCCAGTTCTTCAGAATGGAACTGTATTTGGAGATAAGGTTTTAAAGAGATGATTAAATTAAAATGAGGTCCTTAAGGTGGACCTTAATCCAATATGGCCGTTGTCCTTATAAGAAGAGGAAGAGGCACCAGGGACATATGCACAGAGAGAAAAGGCCCTATGAGGACACAGTGAGAAGGCAGTCATCCACAATCCAAGGAGACAAGACTCAGGAGATACCAAACCAGCTGATGTCTTGATCTTGGACTTCTAGCTTCCAGAACTGTGAGAAAATAAATGTCTGTTGTTTAAGCCACCCGTGGGATTTTGTTATGGCAACCCTAGCAAACTAATACCAATAACTAAGGTGACAGCCATTTCAGAAAATACTTTATATAATTTGGATTATTGTCAACTAATTAAAAAATGTACTCATTGTTTATTTTCTTAATTCTTTATTTTCATCACTCCATAAATTTAAATTTTGTCTTTGAATATAGTTGTAATTCAGCTACATGCACGCCAGGGGGCAAACATGTTCTGAGTCTCTATTTCTCATTTATAAAGGATGGACTCTGTTCTAAAATCAAATGACCATTATGTGCTTACATTTGTATGTCCTATCAGACAAAGCACAGGCAGAAGCCTAGATTGCCGGGACAATAATGTGGATGCGTGCATCAAGAATGAGATTCTCCCTCAAATGAATCTTATCTTTCCATTCAATGTCAGGCATAATAGAATTCTTGGTCTCTTTGTTCCGTAAAGGATCCATTTACTCTAACTATGCAATTTTAAGTCAGCTTTTAAAAATGATTTTGCAGCCACAACACCATCTAGTATTCAATCTTGATTAACATGTACCATTGAAAAGCATTTGTAATGTATTTTTATATATTGAAATATAACATTCACCATATTCATTAATAGTTAATATTTCAAGATTATTTTTTGGTAGTAGTAATTGAAAATGACAGCAGAACGCCAACAAATTCCCCCATCTTCTTGCTTTTGACACACATTCCACAATATTTAAATTTTTTTTTCCTGAATTATAACATTCATGCAACCAGGATTGCAAAGGGTATACATTGACTTCGCTTTCTACTTTTTCTTCAGCAACAAAATGAAATGTCTTGACATCTTCAAAAGCAGCATTGTTCATTAATCAAATTTTCAATAGAAATTATTTCTTTAGAAAAAAGTTGGTCTGTTGACACAAATTTCAAGATATTTGCATGATTTTCCAAGGCACAAATTCTCAGAGTTTTATATCAGTGTGCATAAAGCTATTCTGGATAGTCATGGTCTGTGTTTTCATCTGTGGATGTGTATGTGTGTGTGTCTGTGTGTCTGTGTACATGTGGTAAGCTTAGGAGTGTTGATATAGTAGGTGGGCGACGAAGTGTTCATGGAAATGATAGGAAATAGTATATCAGAGAAGAAAACTAAACAATGCCCTTCACACTGGCCCTGGTAGCCTCCACTAATAAAGAACTTATTAAAGCTCACTAAGGCGTCCAGAAAGTCCAGCTATAGTTTGAAATTATTAGCTCAGTGCTTATTCACTTTTAAGACACGAAAGGCAATCTCCTTAGAAGGGGATGTTTCTTTTGGGATTTAATGTAGTCACCCACAGAAGGCGGGGTAGAGAAATTTAAGCCAGGCTTGCTTGAGTGGGTGCAGGACTGGAGCTCCATCTATCAGGAAAGAGGACCAACTCTACTTATTCGAGGGTCTAAAGGAGAAATGATAGGGCATTGAACAGTCTTGCTGTCCCTGAATATAAACCCCAAGTCCAAGAGTGACCGAGAGTCACAGGAGATACTGAGTGTTCCTTACACAAGGGAAGAAGGACAGCACAGTCGTTTCACTGATGCCAGGAACAGTGGCCACTCCAACACCAAATGCTGGAAGCTGACTCAAGTAGAATGTCATCATTTGGCTGATTCTTTGACTGTTTCTATACCTCAAATGAGCAATGGCTAATATTGCAGTTACTTATATATACAATGCTTCAGAGGAGCTCACTACAGTTAACTCTCAGGTATATCTGAATCCTCCTGTTGTAGTGGAACTAGGTGAAACCAAGAGCTTTGCATGAATCTTGCTAATTGTTCTTTAGAACCGACTATCTCTTTTCATAGTAGTGAATTTTGAGTTGAACAAAAGTTTACAAAGTTGTGTATCTGTTTAGACTTAGTAAGGAAAAGTGGAAATTGCAACCTCCACTCTTATTTACTTGATGTCTAGAAAAGGTTGTTGACCATTTGCTCTGTGCAAAGGACTTAGCTAATATTTTTCCCGCTAATTCTTGGGATTTCTCTCTCTCTCTCTCTCTCTCTCTTTGTTTCCTGGATCATTTGATAATGTAGTGTTTTTTTCTTCTTTTTTTTTTTTTTATCATGGGAATTCTTACACTGAAGGAGGAAATTATGCATACATTGTAAATTAACTGTTTCAAAGAAAAGAGCACACTTACTTCCTTCTCTACCTCTACTGCCAAAAGAATACAATGTCACATTCTCAATAAGAAAGGCTACTGACAAAGACAATGAAAAAAAAATGTATCTTTAGCATTCAGAATTACCCAATGTTTTACTGGATAACAGAATTGAGATTATAACACTGGGTAAGAAACTACTATGATTTTCATGGTGCTCTGAGAATTTCTAGGGATTATCAAATTACACGCTCATCACAACCTGATGGGGTAGGTATTGTCATCCTATTTTACAAATAAGGTGAGAAAGTTCAATATATCCAAGGTCATGGAGATTAGGTTGTTTCAGAGCCGGGATTCAATAAACCCACGCTCTTTCTGTGGTTAAACCAAGTGTCTTTTCAAGGCCATGGACAATGTTTGCAAACCAAATGCAGCATTTTGTCCTACAGACTACCATATCTGCTTAATGTTTCAAATGGTAACTGAATATCACGTATTATACATTTATATTAACATAACTGTAGATACTACTTATATTTATATGGTTATGTGCTTTATTGACAGCACTGGCTCTAGAACACAATTTCTTCCTGAAAATACAAGTGGGAAAAGTGTTAGAATTCCTGTATCAACTGACAACAATCTTATTAAACATAAGATCAAATACTTCATTTTTGAAATTCTAATTGTTAATCAACAATGCTTCACAAAAAGGCCAGAAAATTAAAACAGCTTTATAATTCAAAAATAAAGTCATAACAAATGATATGCATGAACTATTTTACCAATAAAATAAAATTACCATTTTATTCAAATGGTAATACCACTTGTGATTCTCAAGTAAATATTTCTAAGTGACATTATCATTTGAAACAAGATTTTTTTTCAACTAATTCCCAATTTTGCCCCATGCCCACTTTTTGTTTTTTGGATAGAAAAATGCTTCAAAGCTTCAGATCTTTCCAAGGCAGTAGAGATTAATGTTAATTCAGTACAATGATAATATTCTTTATTATAGTTGTTGCTTCAATATTTTGCAAATGTAATATTTAGAAATGAGTGTCTACTATGAACATAAAGTAGTATATACTTCTATGTTAAATTATCTCAAATGTTCATAACAAGAGACAAAAATAAAAATCTAGTCCAAATGCCCATTCTCTAAGACATCGGAAAATAAGAGAAAATGTGGATAGGTGTAATTCAAAGTTTCTATAAAACCAATTTCATCTCTACAATTTCTTTTACTTATTTGGATATCCCTATTTTAGGAATCTCGATGTGAGGATACTAAGTTGTATTTGCTTCTGTTATGTCAGAGTTCTTCTAAAGTGTGATAGAAAGAAAAAGAAAATCTGCTATGACCATTCAGAGCAGAAAGGGCAATATTCAAAAATATACTTCTAAGTGACAATGATACATAATTTAATGGGGAAAAAAAGAACTTCTTTTAAGGAAATGTCCATTCTATCCTGTAAATTCCCCCTTTGTGAATCTATAAGTATTTTAAGCCATGTAGAAACTGCCCCCCAACATGCATTTTAATTTTTAAAAATTGGTTTACTTTATTTGGGTCAACCTTCTATCCAATGTGTCATCATATTTGAGAAGTAATATATTGCAGTAACTCCTGGCTGCAGAGCAGTAATTTCAAATCTGCAGCAGATGAAAAACAGAAAAAAAAAAAATTGGCATCTCCGAGTGTCAAGATTAATTTAAAGTTTCACCCTAGACATTTTGTGAGGTCAACAGATCTTTTCTTTCTTTAATACAGGCAATAAGTATTTATGAGCTAGGAAAAACACTTCCCGAAAAACCACGCAATCTGACCATATTAAGACTGGGTTTGACCAGTCTATACCTGGGACACAGAGCTTTCAGCTAATGTTTATGATACTGATTTGAGGATGTGTATTCATAAGGACACAGAAATTTTTACAAGAGATTCCAGAGTCAAAGTAAATAGTTAATATTGAAATTTGTAAATGGGTGCTCAGATGTAAATTCTTTGAAATTGAAACTAAAGAATAAAGACTACCAAGGCCAGAGTGTACTTTCAGGGAGGTAATGTCAACTTCTTTGCCAAACACACTTAGTCTTAAAGAGACCTTGCTGAGAGATAGGGGGATCATTTAAAGACTCAAGGCCACCCACATAGGTGATATCAAGTGATGCAGGTTTCTTACAAGTTGAAGGAGGGATGTGTGAAATGGGGGCTTCAGAATAATATACACCTACAAATTTATTACCCCCTAGATCTGCCTAAAAGGGAATTGGAAGCCTTCCAATCCATCATGCCCTTCCCTTCTATTGGGGATACATACAGACATGTGTGTGGTGACTGCTAATGACAATTAGTGTTTTTCAAGAAGAGGGAGAGAATGATGGCATAAAAGTTGGATATGGAAAGCATAGAGCAGGTCTAGTTTATATTCTACAGGGATAACTATCTTAATTGAGAAATAAGCTATGAAATGACTAATTTCCTGGTTCTCAGCCATGACTATACATTAAAATCACCTGGAATGGTTTGTTTCATAAATGCCCATATGTGAGCGCTAGTACTAGCAATTCTGATTCATTTAGTCCTGGGTGGAGCCTGAAATTCAATATGTACATTATCTCCTCAGGCGTTTTTAGTGTGCTTCCAAAAATGAGAATCACTGCTCAAACTTCTTGGTGAACTGTTGAAACAATGATATCACTACAATTTGCAGAAAAAAATCTACAAGGTTTCACTTTCTTGATTGTTTTAATACAATTTTCCTCTTTTAGATCAGCTATGTAGCAATCTTTCTTGCCTGAAATGTGTTGAAACTATCAGACCCAGCAAGAAGGAAGATACGATTAGCAATGTAGATAATGGCTTCCAGATAGGGTAGTGGGCAGTTGACTGGCTCATTTACCTTTATGGAGAGTGTTGAAGTGATGGACGCATTCATTACTTCAAGTTAATAGAGACACGTTGCGTCTATTTATGAACTAAGGGTTTTATGGAGGGAGTCAAAGGACTTTTACTTAGAAGATCAAAAGAATGTTTGTCAAAATTGAAACTCAGTTGAAGAGGCAGCTGTGAGGTAACCTGGCCAAAAATTTCAGGAAAATTGAAAAGGTTTTGGAAAAATGTCAGAATGTCCTCAGCTATCATGAATGTCCTTCAATATGGTAAGAGAATCTACTGACCACCATGAAGACACCATTATGATATTAAACATTCAGTGACAAAAAACCCATGTCAAACCCATAATGTTTTGGCCACTTTTGAGACATGATAGGATTTTTTGCTCCCTAATAGCTTTCGACCTAAGCCTATACCTCGTATAGGGATAAGCAGTGTCTTTCATTCTCCAAGAACTCACAGCTACCATTTCTCTTTTAGTCATGTTTTGCAACGTTTTGAAATACCTGAAGAAGACAGAGAATGGGAATAGTACTAGAAATGTAAGACTTCAAAGAAGCCATCCTTGATGAGAAGGGAGCATTACACAAGTAAATGTAATGTGTGTGACTTTCTGGAAAATAAATCTTTTTCACCATCGATGGAGGGGATCACTCAAGGTGCAGTGAACAGGATTTGAATTTAATATCAGATTGCCATTTTTCCTGATGAGAATCTAGATCTAATCAACTTGAATCTCAGAAACAAAAGTCTTTTTTGTGTGTTCATCATATATGTCCTGTAAACAATTTTTGCACAATTTTTTTTGCTTTGAAATTATTTTCACTTGTAAAGTGCACACAGGGATGAGAATAATTGTTCCAATTTATTGATAAACTGTTGAAATTGCAGCTTTGCTCCAATAAGCTTTAACTTTGTTTGTAGTATTTCTTTACTATCTACAAGTGTTTAGGCTATCAAAATCACCAAACTTTTTTTGTGTTTGTGGTTCCTAGACTTACGATTAAGCTAAAGAAGAGCTTTCCACATTCTTAGTCATCCATTTTTTCTTTAAGGATCTTTATGAACTCATTTTTAAACATTTATTTTATATTAAGAGGCAGGTAGAAATTTAACCTATATTTCCCTAGTGATATGATATGACAATTTTTCACCACTAAATCTCCTATGTTGATTTATTGCTAGCTTCCATATGACCCATTAAGCTGTATGTCTATTTTACTTTTAGTGGCCAAGAGTTTTAATCACAATAATTTCACATTTAATATTTTCTACTACTAATCTCACACTTTACTATCCTTTCTCATAATTATGTGATTATTTTGGTATTTAATTTTGACAAATGAACTTTAGAGTTACATGGAAGATAAAGACTGATTGAGGAGGATTGATAATAGAATCAATTTTCTCATCTAAAAACAAGCTATTTTCTATTTATTTCCTTAACTATTCAAATATATTTTAGGCTTTATATAGGTTTTTCCCATATCTTGTTAGACTTATTTTCATTTATTATATTTCTATTCTAATTACATATAGAAATATTGCTTCCATTTTATTTTTAGTTTGGTATTTCTAGAAATAGTAGTAAAATTTGTATTTATTTGTATCCATTTATCTTGCTGGCTTTTCTTACTGGTTCTAATTATATTTTGTTATTCTAATAGTTTCCTGCTCCTCTGGAGTGCTTTTTTAGGAGTTTATAGGTATAAAATAAAATCAGATACAGTCAATAATTTGACTTCTTTTTTTCTAATATTTAGATTCTGATTTTTCTTAGCCACTTTGCATCGACTTTTACCTCCAGTAAATATTGAAAAATAGTGGTGCTAGTGAGCATTGTTTTATTGATCCTGATTTTACATGTGAATGTGTGCATGTGTGTGTGTGAGAGAGAGACAGACTGTATAGAAAAAGAGAGAAAGAGGATTTATGTTGAATATTACTAAATGCATTTTCCCTTTTATTCATTTATTTGTTTGTTTATTTTGTGAGGAAGACTAGCCCTGAGCTAACTTCCGTTGCCAATCCTCCTCTTTTTTGTTGAGGAAGATTGGCCCTGGGCTAACATCTTTGCCCATCTTCCTCTACTTTATATGGGACACTGCCACAGCATGGCTTGATAAGCAGTGCGTAGGTCCGTGCCCAGGATCCGAACCTGCAAACCCCGGGCCACTGAAGCGGAGCACGTGAACTTAACCACTAGGTCACTGGGCCGGCCCCATATTTATTTATTTTTTTAACAACATAAACGCCTGCCAGGGAAGCACATCTTGCTTTATACCGTTATCTATCTTCCATTGGTTGGAAGATCCTGAGGTCAAGAATGATAATCTAATTTTCCATAGTATATAACAGAATCTTGAACAAAATAGATATTCATTATTTGGGGGAATAACTCAATTCTCATTATGTCACAAATAGAAAATACTTCTTTGGAGGTAGCCTTTAGAGGCAGCTTTTGCAAAAATGTAGATCCTGTTTAAAGAGAATAACAAATTCCAGAGGCTTAAGGGATCTGCAACGGTCACATGTAATCCAGAAGAAAAAACCACTATTATAATACCAGCGTGATCTTAAACTTCAGTTTCGAAATTAGATACATATGTTTTCCACATTCTTTTCAAGCATTTCAAGTTGCCACAGGCTGTCAGGAATCACCTCACGCCAAGCTGTTTGTAAACACATGATGCTATTCAAAAGTTTAGAACAGCCCACCGAAAGTATGCATTTTTAAATTATATCTATATGAGAATTGTGGTCAAGTAGAGTATAATCATACATACTGACAACTGACCATCATGGGAATAATGCTGGCTGTTCATAATAGCAACATAGTTATCATTAGAGTGAATATTCTTTGCTTATCTTCACAATAACAAGCACGAATGCCACACCGGAATGTGAATTCAGAGACAGAACAACGGTGCCCTGGTGAATTTTCCCAACTTCCTCTGGTGTTCTCTCACACCTTCCATAATCTATTAATGACAGGCCCTTAATGTGGAGCTTTCTAAAGCTACCATAGCTCTCGCCAATAGTAACAAGTCTCTGCATACCTTGTTACGGGGCTGCCAGTGTAATATACAAATTCCAGAGTATGAAGAGAGTTGTTGGAAGTGTATAAATGGCTGTCTACAGAAATAACTCACGTTACATTCCCTTTGGCTGAAGTTTTATAGTCTATATGGTTACCTCTTACTAAAACAACTCTTTCCAGAGGCAAAATAAAGGAAGATGATAATGAGTCACAACACAAGGGAACAAGAAAAAGTAAAGTCTTAGTATTACGTTTAAATCCAAGTAACTTTGCTCTAACTCAAGTGCATTGCCGTGAAGGCAACGCCTGAGCAAGCTTCAGGCTCATTGTTTGTATGGGCAGCGAGACACAGGCCTTTCAAGACGCAGGGAGAGTCCCAGCAGTGTGAGATATGGCCATGAGCTTTTTGTAAATTTATAAAAGCGCAATGATATTTTAACCACACTTGATGAAATCTATTGTCTCTTTCCATTGGACTACCTCCACTTGCTTTCATGCTTCCCTCCTGTCCACTGCTGGAATGACCAAAAGTATTATGGAACTCCAACAAAGGAGAGGCAGATTTGGGGGTAGACTTAATTTGGGCTTAGTGGGGTATATTTACATAATTCACAGTCACTATGAGCAGAGTTAATTTATTGCTTGCCTTCCCAGTGTGTGAGGGCTTCCGTGAACATGCCTACACTCCCTGCGCCAACTCACTTTGCATAGGGACATGCAGGTGCTGGTCCAGAGGATGCACTCTAAAATGAAACATGCCCTGCAGCCCCTGGCACAGTGTGTGAGGGCAGTGAAGAGCAACGAGACTTGGAAGGGATGGAGCCAGAAGGCAGAGAATGAAAATTCTTCCCATCATCAGCAATGAAAAAATGTAACAGTGGATAGTTTCTCAAGAAAACCTAGTCAAAATGGAAGTCCACTTCTCTTAGAAATATACTTTAAAATAAGGTACGTAAAGAATGTGCTAGACATTTTTAAAAACATTTTTTGATGGGAATATTGCAAAACAGGAATTAATTGGAATTCCTGGAAGGCACTGCAAAACCTGCAATGCACATGAAAACAACTCACCCATGAGAAAACCCTGACAGAGCTTTGATTCTCTCAAATTGCAATCCTAAAATTATACACGATCTTTCCAATAAAAAATGTGAAGGTGAAAGAAAATTTTCTAAACTAGCAATAATAGAAATTACATTGTGATCATGTATGATAGTACACGATAATTCTTATGTGGAAAAATTATAAAAGAGCATGAAGCCAAAGAATTAGGGGAAACAGTGCATAGAGATCAGGCAGTGAGTAATAAAAATGTTGTAATACTTTTCTGGATTTAGTGATGTTTTTGTCAGCTGTTTACAAATTGTAATTCTTATTTTTTCTCAGTGTCAATAAATATTCTCATTTTTAATCTAACTTTGTGATTGTCATTTTGTATTCTTTTCCTTGAGAAGGATACCTCAAATTGTATAAGCTTTGAGCTTCTGCAAGTCCTGAATCTACCCCATGTATTAGTAGCAGTAATATTCTTTTTGTTATTGTTGTTTTATAACCAGAAAAATCCACTTCTGACAATGAGAACTATAAGTTTGAAGCTCTGGGTCTCAAAACAATTTTCTACTTGAAAAATAAGTGACTTTCATCAGTAAATTAAAAATTCCAAATTAAAATGCTATAATGTTAAGTAATTAATTTCTCTGTTTCTGAAATGATTTCATTCAGGCAGCTCAACTAGTATCAACTGAGATAAAAGGGGAAGATGGTGATAACCTCAAGAAAATTTATCAGAAATTTATTCTTCAAGGCTACAAATTGTAAAAGATAATGTAACTATATTGTTTTTAGTTAAGAGTCTAGCCTTGAAGCTAGGGCCTCTGCATCTTCCGAGCTGAAGGAAGAGGAATAAGCACTTCTAGGCATGATCTTCCCAGGCTCCAGTATTCCACGTCTTTATTTAGACACAAAGAGAATGAAAAAAATCATCAGAAAGGAGAAGTGAGTTAGTGAGCCAAGACTGGGTGAAAAAATATGTACACTGTGGTCCCAAGTCCTCTGTGTGTGGGAAGGGAGTGCCAGGTACGTGCAGGGGGGGGACTCCTTCAGAGGGGGAATGTGCAACATTAGCTGGGAAAATTTCCCCAAACTGAGCTGCTCAGTGGGAAGCCAAATGAGCCTGGACTTGAAGGCAATGGGAGGAGGAGACCAAGAGCTCCTGAGATCCATGTAGCTGTGAAGCCTTTTTGGAAGTGACAGAAGAATTATCTTTGATTGGGACAATCCAAAACCTTTGCAAGTGGTGATCATGGTGACTTTCCTGCCTTAGTGAATAATTACTGCAGTCACAGAACATCCCATGAGTAATAGAATCCCCTAATATTTACAGCCCCAAGAAATTTGGTAAATTGAAGCAGATGATACATTCCTGAAGATGGCATGGCTTGAACCACATATAACATACTACAGACAGTTACCCCACCCAGATGCAGGCAGAAGCCCACACCTATTCAATTTGTTTTTATCTTGGAGAAATCATATCCCAAATGTGGAGAGCTAACTGGTCCATATCACAAAGATACCTGGAAGGAATTGATGTTGTTTGTTTGTTTTGCTGTGTTATGTGGAGAACTTACTCAGCTCAAGGATCAAATAACCACTTCAGAGAATAAAACAGTGGGTAATATGCAAATGGTAGTACTTGTTTTTACTACCTAATGATTGAGGTAAGACTTGAAAACCATAAACAAAATTTATGCTATAAGGAAGGGTGTGATTAATAAATTATTGCATAGAAACATACGAAATTGAGAACATTCAATTGTTTTTGACCCAGAAAAAGTGACAATTTCTTATGGCTTAACTTAAAAAAGAAAAATCCTGTTTGCTTTAAGATAATAAGCTGAGCACATTCAGCAAATTCTCCATTCCTAGAAAATTTGTGGCAACAGTAGTAAATTATAAAAACATCTATATTCAACCACTTATTATAGGCTCATGGAGAGCCAAACTAGCAAACAAGGAGTGAATTTGGCATGTGAGAGGTAATCCAGGAGAGGGAAATAACAGCTTAGAATTAACAGCTGAGTAGAGCCAGTAAGAGTAAGCACAGCAGCAAAGGTAGAGTATTAAATGCGTAGAGGAGATGGACGCAGAAAACCAGAGAATCGCCAGGGCCAGGCAACGTGAGATCGATAGCTTCTACCCTTGGTCTAGGAAGAAGCAGCAAGGGTTCTCTCACAAGAGGAACAAGAGGAAAAGAAACCGGCGTCAGAAGGATAAGACGTTGTCCCTGATGTGTAGAGAGCCAATGAGATAACAAGAGCACTCACAGCCAGGAGATTGGCTACTAAGATATTTCATCCTTGGCATACTCTACTCCTTCTCAGGAGAAGATGTTAAAAATAAGGGTGGCTCCCCAACATTGCCACAGGCTGACGCACAAGAGATAGCAGAGACGATCCAAGGGACTCAACTACAAAGATAAGCATGTGGTCAAGAACCGACAGGCATTTAGGCAAAGCCAAAAATGGCCAATATAGACAAGAAGTTCAATAAGGAGGAGAACCCATATTCTAAAAAATTCAATAGAACCAACAAAATAGGATATTAGGCTAAGAATAATTAATATCTTCAGAAAGATAAGTGAGGATGTCACATTCAAGAAACAGGATGAGGCTGCCAACTAAAAATAATATAAAAATATTCCATATCAATATTTACACATACCCGCACATTGCTGATAACTTTTTAAGGCTTAATAGATGGTCTGAGTAGGTGGAGAAGAATACAAAGAATTATCAGCTGGAAGATCAAGCTGAGGAGTGTTCCCAGGAAGCTGTACAAAAATGGTAGAGAAGGAAAGGTGAAAAGAAAAATTGAACCAGATGAAGCATGCTCAGAAGTCTAGCATCTGCCTGCTTACACAATTAAAGAAGAGAAATGGAGAGGGGTAGGTATTATAAAAAGAATCATAGGGAAGAATTTTGAAGAACTAATACCTGAGGACGTAGATTGAAAGAGTCTGCTTAAGGCCAAGGAAGATGTAAAAATAAAAACAATCAGCACCTTGACAAATACCAGATCCTCAAAGATAAAGGATAAGTGAGGGAAAAAAGTCTAGGAGCTTCCAAGGAGAAAAAATATATATATTCCCCAGAGTTAAACAAGAGCCAGAATGACATCAGACTTCTTATCAGTAATGCTGCATCAAAGAAGAATATAGCATAATATATTCAAAGACGAGGATAAAACGCGTTTTTAAAAATCATATTCACAATTGTATAACTAGCCAATTTTTGCCAACTCCAGTCTGACAAAAGAAAGCTCAATCCATCAGGAAGCTATAAGAATCATAATGAACCTGTACATCTAAAACATAGCGCAACCTCAAGCTATGAAAAACAGAAATTAATCAAATCAGAATTAGAAGCTAACAAATTAATAATCATTGTGAATGTCTTTAAACACAGCTCTAGGAGAAGAAAAATCAAGTACAAAACTATAGATAATTTAATAAACACAATTCAAAAGCATTATATATGTATTAAACAAATACAAAGGAAATAGCCACAAAAATGATCATGCAACTAGTCAAAAAGAAAGTCTTAATATATCACTCAAAATGACACATTTAAGCCATGTTCACCAACCACAGTGCCATAAATTTAGAAATCAAATACAGAAGTTAGAAAAATAATAAAAAAGGCAGATACTTGGAAATTTCAAAAATACACTTCTAAATTATGTCTAATTTAAAGATTAACTAAAATGGGAAAAAAGCTATCTAGAACAGAACGATGTGAAACACTATATCAAAAACTCGGGGCTACAAAAAAAAAGAATGATTTGCAGAAATATTTATAGTTTTTAACTTAAGAGGATAGCTAGAATATAACATTATATGTCAATTATATCTCAATAAATTTTTTTAAAAAGAAGATAGATAAAAAGAAAACCCAAAAGACAGTAATGTATTGCATAATCAATAAATATGTAAAAATATATTAAAGAGATGGAAAACAAAACTAATTCATTGATGAAATGGAGAGTCGCTTCCAAAAAGCCAATATATCAGACCAACCTTTGCAAACAATCAAGAAAAATCAAGAGAAGTTAAAAACTAACATCTTGAATTAAAAACAAAATACAATGACAAACAAAAAATATATTTTAAATAAAAAAGAAAATTGGGCATTGCAATATAGAAGAAAGTATGAAAATGGAGATGGAATGGCCCAAAACACTCATATTTCAAAACTTGGAATGAAAACTCTCACTCACACACACAGACCCTGGAAGATAAATATATAAAATAATTACCTTAAAAAAAAGTAGGAGTGTATTTTATTTTGAAATAAGTTAGACTTACAGAAAAATTCTCAAACTCATACAGAAAGTTCCCATATGCCTTTCATCCAGTTTCCTTTAATAATATCTTGCGTGACATAATGTTATTAAAATGAAGTAATTAACATGGATATAATATCCTAAACTAAAGACTTTATTTGGATTTCCCCAGTTTTTCCACTATTTTTTGGTTCCGGGATCCTACATTGCATTCTGTTGTCAATTCTCCTCAGTCTCCAGTTTATGAAAGTGCTTCTGACTTTCCTTATTTTTCATGACCTTGACACTTTTGAAGAGTTTTAGTACATTGTTTTGTAGAGTGTCTTTCAATTTGGGTTATTCTTATTTTTCTCATGATTAGATGGAGGTTATGCATTTTTGGCAAGAATAGCACAGAAATGATTTGTCCTTTTCAGTGCGTCTGTCAGGGAGTACGTGATATTGATATTGATGGTGCTAACCTTGAAGACTTAAGGTTAAGGTGGTGTCTGCTGGGTTTCTCTACTAGAAATTATTACTTTTCCCTTTGCAATTAAAAAATGCCCTGATTTTTCTCACAATCTTGCCCTCGAACTTTAGCATCCATTTGTAGAACTTGCCTGCAAAAATTCTATGTTGTGATAATGGTGATTTTCTATTTCCTTTTTGTTTTCCACATTTAATTGAAGTTATTCTTTAACGAAGAATTGTCTGTTTTTCATTTAATTATTTTCTGCTTCTCATTTAATAATGAGAAACAGAATAATTGTCTGTTTCTCATTTAATTATTTGAATATTTACTTTTATCAATATGGACTTATAAATGCTTATTTTACCCTGTGGATATCATTCAATATTATCATTATTTATTTTGCTGCTTACATCATTCCAGCTTTAACTATTGGCTCCTTTGTCCTTTCAACATTTCTCCTTCTTCTTTTTTCCCCCCAACTTTATTAAGGAATAATTGATGAATATAATTGTACAGATTTAAAGTGTATAATGTGATGTTTGATAAACGTATACGTTGTGGAATGATTACCAAGATCATTGATAATCATTGATAATCAATGATTACCAACATCCATCACCTCTCAAAGTCAACACTTTCTCTTTTTTTTGAGTTATACCTTACTTTCCAGAGCTACATTATTTCAGGTTCATCTTGTACTCACTTGGCCTCAGGCCTGGAATCAACCACTTCTCCAATCAACCTGCTTCCTTTAATTGGAGAATGATAATTAGAAACCAAGATCTGGATTCATGGCTACTAGAGTATCATTGAATCTAGACCTCAGCAGAGAGTTCAACCAATGCATATGCAGACAATATGTATCTATCTATCTATCTATCTGTCTATCTACCTACCTACCTATCTATCCATCTCTAAAAAATGTAAACTTTCAGTGATACCTCTGATTCCATTACTTCACTACAGAGATAACTCTAGTCTTTCCTCTTTCCTTATTGGTAACTGTTCTAACAGTGAGAAACCTGCCTCTCATCACACACACATACATTACATTCACTTATTTGTTTGATCTTAGTATTCACAAAAAGTATTTTCAGGGTTGTTAACCCATACTTGTGAGAAAAACAGATTTATTAACCCAAATGTAGATTTTATGTATAGTTTTTTTTCTTCAGTCTTAGAGTGTCCCATCAAATTTCTGGTTTCCAAAGTTACTTAGGTTATTTTTTTCCCCACCTTCAATGTGTGTGTTTGTGTGTGTGTGTGTGTGTGTGTGTGTGTGTGTTTTACGTCATGTATTTATATTCCATTTTGTGTTCTTCCCATATCCTAGTTGATTTAAAAAAATTTAAATACAGTAAAATTCACCCTTTGTAGTGTTGTCTTAGTTTTGACAAATATATAGAATTTTATCCACCATAGTTGTGCTACAGAAAAGTTCTAGCACCACAAATATTCCCTTCTGCTGCTCATACTTAATCAAGCCCTCCCTCCACCCCTGGCAATGACCGATCTCTTTTCTATTCCTATAGATTTGCCTTTTCCAGAAGGTTATATAAATTGAGTCAAACAATATGTAGTTCTTAGGTCTGCTTCTTTCACATAGCAGAATGAATTTAAGATGAATTCTCTGATGAATCAATAATTCATTCCTTCTTATTGGTGAATAATATTTCAGTGTATGGGTGTACTAAAGCTTGTTTATTCATACATCAAATGAAGAACATCTGAATTGTATCCAGGTTTTGTTGACTATGAATAATATTGCTATAAATGTGTTCATATGATATTTTGTGTCAACATAAGTTTTCATTTCTCTTGGGTAACTACCAATGAGTGGGATTGCTAGGTCATTGGGGAAGTATATGTTTAGCTGTATGATAAATTAGCATATGGTTTCCAACAAAAAGACTGAGCCATCTTGCATTCCCAGCATCAATATATGAGAGAGGTTCAGATGGTCTGTATCCTCAACATCACTTTGTTACTGTCAGTAATTTTTTTTATTAAATATTCTACAAAGTGTATATTTTAATATCACTGTGGTTTTAATTTGCATTTACCCATGACTAATGATTTTGAGCATCTTTCATATGCTTATTTGTCATCAGAAGGCCTTCTTTGATTGGCTTTTTAAATAGTTTATTCATTTTTTTTCTTTGGATTGTTTGTTCTCCTATTGCTGAATTTCAGTGTTTTTTTATTTATTCTGGGTGAGAGTACTTTGTGAGAAAGGTGCTTTGAAAATCTCAATCTATGGATTGTCTTTTCATTCTCTTAACAATGTCTTTCACATAGCAAAGATTTTAATTTTGATATCTATATTGCCTTTATCTAAAACAAAAATACCTAAGATCTAGAATACCTAGCCTAAATCTCCTGTTATTAAACTTCAAAGAAAAAAGTGCCAGAAAATGACTACTAATTTTTTTTAAGTTGCTGGAAGGTAGATTTTTTTTTGTAGAAAGATACACTTTATACTGGAAATCTGCAAGCTGGGAAGATATAATTGATGCTTGTACAGTCATAAAGAGCATGTATATGGTGAGTCGGACTTACAAGCAGAAGTGAGGTTTTACTTAATCACAGTAAACATGTTGACCTTTTTGTGTCAAAAGGTGATACAAGTTAAAAGATACATGACTTCATGGGTAACCACTTTAGCATGGACCAAAAGCAAGTAACACCTGAGATAACTCAGGTATATCCCTACTTTTGCAAATGATATAATGATGGCTCTCTGCCATCCCATAACATTTAGTTCTGCTGATATAAAGAGAACGCTGAGCTATGCATCCAAAATTTACTAGCAGTGTGGCATTTCTCAAATTTTCAGAGAACTTGAAGGATGTCTCAGTGCTCCGAATACAAATCAATATCGCCAAGAAGACAACGTCTGGTATTTGAAAATGCATTTTTTAAAAAACCCAGTAGATGGCATAAATACCTCTATTTTCCAGATATTGACTAGCGTTGGTAATCATAAGAAGGATGATTGAGCTCTCCAGACAGAAGGTAGGAGGGAGGGGAATGTTCTCAGATGCTGCTGAAGAAGCTGCTATAGGTCTTGATTTGGACATAGGCCTCAGCTTTTGTAAACAGAAATGACGGTCTTGATCTGTTTCTTATTGATGATTTCGGAGTTTATAAGAATGTTCCTTGACATTATGAGTTGCTGGTGTTCCTCATACATGTATATATCTTAAACAAAAATAGTTATTTTTAAACACATGTTTTAAACAAGTAGAGTTATGAATATGACACAGTCTCACTGAATGCATGGAAATTAATTGCTGAAGGCTTGCAAATAACCACTAATCAAGTAATCTAGGTGACATGGGGAAAGAATCCCTTTTTGGCTCAAAGAAATTGTCCAGATGCATGATAGTTTCTTACATAAGAAATTGTAAACCAGATCACACCATTTTAGCTAGCTTTATCTCCTGTTGTTTTCCCTAGTCGTGTAGCTCCAGTCACCTCACATTGTCTAGATACCCCAATCCTTTATCAATATTTCTCTAATTCTAGCTCTCTCATACCATCTAGCCTAAGGAATGTTTATAGTCAATAGATAATAGAGTAATGGTCCCTATAAGGGAAATCGCTTTCCATGTGTTCATAAAAATGCACACACATATACACATTAGTTCATCACTTCTGTATCAGTGTGGGTGCTTTAGACCACAAAGATTTGTGCAGGAAGAATTTTATTTCTTCTGTAGCAAGAAGTCCAGACATAGATTCTTCTTGTATTGATTTAACGCTTAATGATGTCAAGACTGGTGTTCTTTCTATCTGTCCACTGTCCCATCCAATCTGTGATCAACTCCCCTCATGGTCACAGGTGGATGTAGCTTCTCCAGATACAGCCTGTTCACATGGGCAAGGGTGTGAACATGTCTTTCCTTCCAGTAATGAAGAACATTTTCTGAAAAAGCCCTCAGGAGATGCTCCGTTACATCTCATTGTCTAAGGCTATGCATGGTATGCGAGAATGCCTAAATCATCAGGATTTGCTTAAGCTAAATAACATTTATCCCTTGGTGATGGGTTGGACCCCTGTGGCACATGATCTCATAGCACGTAGACACTACCAGGCCATGGAAGAGGAGAAACAGGGCAGTTGGGCCAGCAACCACAGATGGCAACTTCTTTTATATTCTGGTCTCCAGCCTCATAGCACCACTTTAATGAGGCCTCCTCTGACCACCCAGATGCATCCCATCCCTGTTCCCATTACTCATGCCATCACACTCTTGTCTCTCATCCTGACTTCCTTACTCCAAGAACATATTCTCCTTCAAAAATCTTTTTATTGTCCCTCTTCCCCATCCCTTCCCTGTTATAAAGTAAACCCCTTCAGAGCAGAAATACTGTCAGTCTGTTCATTATCATCTCCCTAGTGCCTAGAACAGTTCCTCACACACACTAGATGTAATTATTTAAGAACCAATGGGTAGGTGTAAATATTAAAATAGGCATCCTGATCTTTACTGGCACCTTTTTGAACAGTATAAAGGAGGTTAATTAGGGAGAATGTTTCTCTCTTGGGACATGGTTCTGGCAGGGGATGAAAAGTATTCTGAAATTTAATAAATACTAGAGAAGATTAGAACTGGAAGGAGGAACTGGGAGGTAGTGGTTGGCTATAGAAATAATACCCATTAAGAGGATAGAGTTGGCTGAACCAGAGCTGTAGAAATAGGAAGATTGGACCCTCAGCTAGGGAAAATACACCTGGAAATGAGGAGGGTTTGAGTTTTAGTAGAAAAAGCACTTTTCCTGTGTAGTTTCTTCTGGGCTTGTCACTTAGTATTATGCTACTTTGGTCAAATTACAAGTTTTCTGTAAACATGAGTAGCGTCATCTCTAAACTATGGCTGCAAGATTTGCAGGATCTATTGGAAAGAGCACAAGAGTTGAGGTCAAAGATCTGAGTTGGAATGCTGACTCCAGCAATAAGAAGCTATTTTTTCTTCTTTAACCTCACACCAGTTTCTTGACTACTCTGAACTTTGACTTCTTTAAGTGGGCTCTGTTCCAATCAACTGTAAATGTGGATCCAATTTTCTCAAATTTTAAAAGTTAGTAACTAATTCATGAAACACAAACACACAACCCAGCAGTGTGCCACCAGGGGAAATAAAAAACTGCTCTGGGATTTTTCTAGTCCATAGCTTTCTCATTCAAGCATGGCTGATAAGATGCTCAGGAGACTATTTACAAGTAAGGAAAAATGGAATAATAATAAATATTTGTAGAATGAATGCAATGGAAATGGAACTTATAAAAGAAAATATGGCTATTAAAATTTAATCTGTCTAGTTCTTTAAATAAATTACAGCAGTGTATACTGAACTAAAGTGGGATTGTCAGACTTCTTTTGATCATTTTGAGTGATGTTTGAGGATGAGATATGTTCTGGAGGCTTACATTTGGCAAATGTTATTTCTTACTCATACAAGCAAAAACAGTGAATTACACAAATGATAAAGTTAACCAACGAAAATACTAGGGAAAATAATTTTATATATAATCTGCCAGCTCTTTGCTGAAAACATAACTAAGTGGTTTTCATCAAAGCCACCATAAACTCAATAAGAAGATATAAAATGTTTCCTTGGTTCACATGATTGCTGTTTTAGTAAAATGAATGAAAATGCTGTAGGCAAAGTGCACACAGATGACAGAGAAGTATTTTAAATGATCTTTCTTGATACCCTGGTCAAGATCAAGAAACATGGGTTATTTTTGAAGAGAATTAGGTGAATTAGTCACTGCTGGTTTTAATGTTTGATCAATATAAAAGATTAAAGTAACCTACAAAGAGGACTCTTCCAAGGCTTTGTGTCAAGTGAGAGCCTTGATTTTTGCTTCTTTAACGTTTTCAAAAAAAGATAAAAAAATATTTATCACATTTGAGTTATATGGTAAATTTTTTTAAATATAAGATTTTAGACGGCTGATGTAAACATCATGGTGGATTGAGCTGTTCCCTTTGTCTCTCCCCTCTAAGTTATAATCTGTCATACACCCATTGATCAACAAAGCCCTCCCTGCATAGAAACCTAGAATGCTGGAGAGATCCATGCATCTATACTTTTGAAAGTGGGTGGACTGGACCTCTAGGAGGCAGTGAAACTAGGGAAACAGCCACCCAAAATGTGAATCCTCACACCAGAGTACACCAGGGAACAGAGACTGGAGGGGTAGACATGGCACTCACGTCTTAGCCCCTGCCCACCCTGCCAGCACTGGCGGGTGACACACATGTTTTAAGGATTCAGGACATGGAGCAAAGCTGGCGACCCAGCCCCTCCATCTCCCCTGGCAGTGGTGCCAGTCTTTTCAGCAGTGGGAACAGTATTCAAAACATGGCATGGGGCAGCAGCACCTGAGCCTGTGGAGAGCCTGCAGAGAGCCAGAGGAGGAACACAACATCCAGGCGACTCTGGAAGCAGCAGAGAGGTACTCACAGCCTGGTGACCCCAGAGGTGAAACCTGAGACTGCAGTGACATCATAAGCAGCAAGGCATCAGCAACCTCAGAGGCACAAGTAGCACAAGGAGGGCACTAACGATGCCTCTAGCAGAGGCAGTGGAGGGTGGAAAGTGCAGGCTCTCAAATACAACCAGAAGCAGCTCAGAAAAAATGTAACCAAAGCCTTCTCCGGATAAGAAAGGTGTTTATGACCACTAATGTGCCAGCAGGGGATCAACTCATCAAGTACGATGAAGAACTACAGTAATATGGTAGAAGAGAAAGAAAATGCCAACTCTCTAGAAACTAAACTTGAAGTCACAGAAGAATACAATCTAGCTGATACAGAATTCAGAACAGCTGCCATGAAGAAACTCAATGACTTACAAGAAAACTCAGAAAGACAGTTGAATGAACTCAGGAATAAAATTAATGAACAGAAGGAGTACTTCCCCAAAGAGATTGAAAGTCGCAAAAAAAGTCAAACAGAAATTCTGGAGATGAAGAACACAATTAATGAGATGAAATATAAAGTAGAAAGCATTGAATATAGAGTTGATCATATGGAAGAGGGAATTAATGAGCTTGAAGACAGAAATCTAGAAATGATTCAGGTGGAAGAGGAGAGAATTAAGATTTTTTAAAAATGAAGAAATTCCATGAGAAATATCTGAGTCAATTAGGAAAAGAAACATAAGGATAATAGGTATCCCAGAAGGAGAAGAGAGGGAGAAAGGAGCAGAGAACTTATTCAAAGAAATAATACCTGAGAATTTCCCAAACCTGGGGAAGGAACTGGATACACAAGTACATGAAGCTAACAGAACTCCTAATTATCTCAATGCAAAAAAATCTTCTCCAAGGCATATAATAGTAAAACTGTCAAAAGTCAATGATAAATAAAAAACATTAAGGGTTGACAGAGAGAAGAAAATAACTTACAAAGGAAACCCCATCAGGCTATCAGCAGATTTCTCCCAGAAACTCTACAGGATAGGAGAGAGTGGAATGATATATCCAAAATTTTGAAACACAAAAACTATCAGCCAAGAATACTCTATCCAGCAATGTTATCTTTCAATATGAAGGAGGAATAAAAGCTTTCTCAGACAAACAAAAGCTTAGGGAGTTCATCATCACAAGACCTTCTTTACAAGAAATGTTGAAAGGAATCCTCCTATCTGAAACAAAAAGGCAAAGTCTTACAAATCTTTGAGCAGGGTGATAAATATACAGACAGAATCAGAAAGTTGCAACAGGATAGGTTAGTAAACACTTAATTATAACATAAAGGCTAAAGAGAAAGAAAGCATAAAAAAACCATAACCACTTCAATATGTTCACAAACTCACAATACAAAAAAGTATAATTTGTGACAACAAAAACATAGAAGGGAAAGAGGAAGAAGATGGAACCTGCATAGGCTAATGGAGATAAGAGGCTATCAGCAGAAGAAGGACTATCTCATCTATGAGATCTTTTATACAAACCTCATGGTAACCTCAAAGCAAAAAATCAGAGCAGAGTCACAAATTATAAATAAAGAGAAAACTGAGGAAAAAAATCACAGAAAACCACCAAACTGAAATGGCAGACTGAAATGCAAGGATAAAGAAATAATTTAAATATAGAAAAACCAAAAAACAAAAAGTAAATTGATGGTATTAAGCCCTCATATATCAATAAATGTAAATAGATTGAATTCACAAGTCAAAATGACACAGAGAAGTTGGATGGATTGAAAAACAAGATCCAACAATATGCTGCCTCTAGGAAACCCAACTCAGCTCTAAAGACAAACAAAGGCTCAGAGTGAAGAGATGGAAGATGATACCACAAGCAAATGGCAGCCAAACGAAAGTGGGTGTAGCCATACTTACATCAGACAAAACAGACTTCAAGCTAAAAAAGACATCAAGAGACAAATATGAACATTATATAATGATAAAAAGGACATTCCACAAAGAAGACATAACACTTATTAACATATATGCATCCAACATAAATACCAAAGTATATAAAGCAACTAGAAACAGACATAAAGGGAAAATTGACAGCAACACAATAATAGTAGGGGACCTTAACACTCCACTTACATCAATGGATACATCATCCATATAGAAACTCAACAAGGAAACAGATACCTTAAATGAAAAACTAGACCAGATGGACATAATAGATATACATAGAACATTCCATCCAAAAGCAGTGGAAAACACATTCTTCTCATGTGCACCTGAAGCATTCTCAAAGGTAGAATGTATGTTGGGAAACAAAACAAGCCTCAATAAATTTAAGAAGATTATAATCATATCAAGCATCATTTCCAACCACAATGGCATGAAATTAGAAACCAACAAGAAAAAAGCTAGAAAAGTCACAAATATGTGGAGACTAAGTGACATGCTACTGAACAACCATTAGATCAATGAAGAAATCCAAGGAGAAATCAAGAAATACCAGAGACAGATGAAAATGAAAACAAAACATACCAAAACTTATGGGATGCAGCAAAAGCAGTACTAAGAGGGAAGGTTATAGCATTAGAGGCCTACCTTAAGAAACAAGAAATATCTCAAGTAAACAATCTAACACTATATCTAAAGAACATGAAAAAGAATAAACAAAGACCAAAGTCAACAGAAGGAAGGAAATAATACAAATTAGAGCCAAAATAAATAAAGCAGAGACTAAAAATATAATAGAAAGGATCAATGAAACTAAGTTGGTTCTTTGAAAAAAAAAAACAAATTCAACAAACTCTTAGCCAGACTCACTAAGAAAAAAAGAGAGAAAGCTCAAATAAATAAAATCAGAAATGAAAGAGGAGAAATTACAATGGATACCACAGAAATACAAATGATTAAAAGAGAATACTGTGAAAAGCTTTACACCAACAAACTGAATAAGCTAGAAGAAATTGATAAATTTTTAGACTCATACAACCATCCAAAACTGAATCAATAAGAAATAGAGAATCTGAATAGACCAATCACAAGTAAAGAATTGAAACTAATAAAAAAAACCTCCCCAAAACTAAAAATTCCAGAACAGATGGCTTCTCTGGTGAATTCTAACAAAGATTCAATGAAGATTTAATACCTAGCCTTCTCAAACTCTTCCAAAAAATTGAAAAGAATTGGATACTTCCTAACTCATTTTACAAGGCCAACATTACCCTGATACCCAGAGCAGACCAAGATGACACAAAAAAGGAAAACTACAGACCAAAATTGCAGATGAACATAGATGCAAAAATTCTCAATGAAGTAATTAGCAGATCAAATACAACAATACATTAAAAGGATCATGCACAATTATCAAAGTGGGATTTATTCCAGGGATGCAGGGATGGTTCAACATCTGCCAATCAATCAATGAGATATACCACATTAACAAAATGAGTAATAAAAACCACATGATCATCTCAAAAGACACAGAGAAATCATTTGCCAAGATTCAACATCCATTTATGATAAAAATCCACACCTCAACATGATAAAGGCAGTATATGACAAACCCACAGCCAAATACCTTCTCAATGATGAAAAACTGAAAGCCATCCCTCCAAGAACAGGAACGAATGGAAACTACACTTTTGATGGTGAACACACTCTGGAAGCTGAAATATAATGATGTACACCTGAAATTTACACAATGTTATAAAACAATGTTATCTCAATAAAATAATTTAAAAAAAAGAATAAGATTGTGAACAGAACTTCAAGATCTAAAGAAATGAAATACATCTAGTTGAACAAAAATAAGATTTGTTAAAAAAAGAAAATTCAACTGAGTAAATTTGAATATCTAACTGGCTTTATTAAATAATTCATGAGTTGGGCAGCATCTCATCTGGCAAGTAGAGAGATAGTCTGAGGAGTTATACATCATGGAAGGTTTTTATAGAAAGGAGGGTGGGACAAGAAAGACATCAGCAAGAGAAAAGTGAAAGTTCATTGGAGGAAAGTAAGAATTCACGTGACAACAGCTTCTCATTGTCTGAGCTGTGACATTTTCCATTGGTTGGGCTTGTTGCTAGGCAAGAAGGAAATCTTCCTTCCTCCTGCTGGAGTAGTAAAGTAGTTGCACTTCCTGTTTGGGAGTGCAGGGTACATTTCTTCCTGCTGGAGTCTGTAATTGAGGTTGAGTGGTCGTTCATGAGAGCTCCCTCCGTAGGCCTTTATGACTCCAATTTTAGTTGAGGTTTCCTTTATTTTTACAGATTCAAGTAATGCTGTTGATTCTAAAAATGAGTTGCCTATGTATAAGAATAGAGATGGTGGGAGACGGCCTAGTAGCAGTCTGTGATGAACTGCCCTCTGCATTTCCTTTAAGACTAAACTCCAAGCCATGAGGTGGCTAGGAGAAACAAATATCATTCTATACCTAATTAAGAATAAAATCTAGGTGGTAATGGTTGAATTCTGCCTTGTTCAGGTCACAGCATACATGGAATGTCTTAAAAGGGACAAAGACGAACTAGATCATGTGACAGCCAGGTGGCTTTGTGTGTAACACAAAGGTGGCCTCGCAAATGTATATCCCATCTCACTTGGTTTCCTTACAATGGGACATGTTACCTCCACCATCAAATGATAATCTTTGTTGCCTCCTACTGAAACTAGGTGAACTTTTGTAAGTGCCTTGACTAATAGTATGAGGTGGAAGTGATGCTTTATGACTTTGGAGACTAGATCATAAAGGGTGATATGTCTTCTACCTCTCTCTGTCTCTCTTTCTGTTTCTGTCTCTCTCTCCTTCTCTCTCCTTCCTGCAATGAGAGGACACAGCCGGAAGATCTCAGTCTGCAAGCCAGGAAGAAAGCTCTAACCAGGAACCTAATTGGTTGGCACCTTGATCTCGGACTTCCCAGTTTTCAGAACTGTAAGAAATAAATGGCCGTTGTTTAAGCCACCCAGGCTGTGGTATTTTGTTATAGCAGCCCTAGCAGGCTAAGGCAGGGACTAAAGTTAATTGAAGACCTACCACATGTGAAATAATTTTATTTAATTGTTATAACAGGCCTATAGCATAAATATTTTTACAACCATTTCACATATGAAGAAATAAAATTCACAAAGATTAATTCATTGAATATGCAGCTTGCAAATAGTATAGATAAAAATATAAATCTAGGTCAAAACTCCAAATTCAATTTTTTTTCTATATGAGCTGCCTCTAGGAATTTTAATGAGCACAGGAAAGTATAAAACATTTCTTTAGGGTAAAAGTTGTGGCTTTCATCTGCTGGTTCATATGTAAAAAGTTACTAGAGCCCATTACTTTCACCCTAACAACCCAAGCAATCCAGATAAGCAACAAATCATCGCTTTTTAAACTCAACAGAGACCTGAGAACTCAAAGAAATCTAAATGAAGCAAACTCCAGGAAGGAAGAAACCCTTTAAGGGGGCACTTCACCATCACTGCTTTCATCCCAGGCAGAACTGCAGAAGGAGGAGGAATGTGTCCTAGATGGGGACTAGGAGAAACTAGCCCAACATTTACAGGACAATGAATGGCTGGCATGAGAGATCAGAATCCCAAGGTACCTGGACACAAAGTAAGGGCGCCCACTCACCAACTCTTCTCATGGGTTTTCCCCGAGGTCTGAGGGCATATGCCAAACCCCGGGGACTAGGAAAATGAGTTGAGATAGAGTCATCCTGAGCAGTGCAGAGGGAGCCCACATACAAAGCAACCACTTCCAGAAGGTGTGGGGAAGGCAGAGTGCAATGTAAAAAGAAACAGAAGTCCCATGAGAGAGGTATCCGAATTCAGGAGATGAATCTATGGGGGAGAAAATAACATTCAAAGAGTTTATAAGGAAGTGTCTATGTAGGTGAAGGGAAAGTCAGCAGATTATCTGGACTGAAATCAGATTTGTAAAGTTTATACGGAGTGTGACTGTAGGGAGGTGTGATTTAGTGAGTATGTGTAGACTCAGAAACCTCATTGTCTTGGTTTGAAGCCCAGCACCAGTATCGAATGTGAACTTGGTGATGTGACTCAACTTCTCTGCTTCAGGGTCTTCATCTGTAAATGGGCACAATCACAATATCTGTCTTATCGGGTCATTGTGAGAATTACATGATTCACGTCACAGGAAACACCTAGAACCGTATCTGGGACATAGTAACTTTATAATTTTACTGAGGTTGGTGGAGGGAAGTATGTAAATATATTTCTTCGTCTATTGCACTCTTTATTCCAACCATGCAGGCTGTGCAAAGTTCTTCACATTCAACATCCTCTCTTGACTGCCAGGCTTTCACACATACTGTTCTCACCTCCTCATCTTCCCATTCCTACTCTCTTTCCTGGCTAGTAGGGCCAGCTTCATGAGTCACACAGGACCCCATGCTCAGAAGGGCCCTAGGCTTGGGTTAATGCTTGGCTGTTGCTTTCTTGAAATTCCCAATAACCTTTGAACAAGGGCTCCACATTTTCATTTTACACTGGGCCTCACAAATTATATAGCTAGTCCTGCTGGCTACCTCCAATGAGACCTCAAGCCTTGGCTTAGAAGCCATGCCATCTAGGTAGACTTTTCTGAAACTAGAAAAATTGCCACCACTCTCTTCCCTATTAGTACTTATTATTTCTCCTCTTACATTACTTATAACAGTCTTTAAAAATAGTTATCTCTGTGAAATATTGAAAGCTACAGAAATCAGGGGTGTTGTCAGTCTTGCTCAATAATTTTTTTTTTTTGCCAGCATCTGCCACGGGCCACGGCAATATGTACTCAATAACTATGTGCTGAGTGAATGAATGAACAAAATGTTTGCCATGAGAATAGAAAAATTTCTGAAAATCACTTCCACATGATTTCCCATGATTTATTCCAAAAGGGATAAATCCACGACAAATATAAGAATCCAAAGGCAAAGGATACAACACCCATTGAGAAGCAATGGATTTCTCCCAAAATGAGAACAGAAGGCCAGTAGAAGATTGCTCACTGTGAAAGGGAAGAGTGGATTATTTGGGCATTTTACTCTCAAAAGTTGTGCTATTTGCTGAAAGAAGCTGGAACTACTACCAGGTAGGTACTAACTATTGGTAACTACTGACCCTTCTAGAAAATGAGTAGAGATTACAGACAGAGAGAGAGAGGCAATGATGATAAGCAGGTTTGCTGAGAACAGCTCTTCCAAGAATCGCCTCTGCCCAGTTTTCAAAAAAGTCTGTTGAGCAAGTACAGATCCATGTAATGCTTACCTTGGTGGTTTAGTATGAAGTCTACAGTTACTGTAGTTTTTCTGTAGCTCAAAAAAGCATATACTGTGAACAAATTTTCTTCTGTCCATGAGGATATTTGTTACATTTTTATTTTTCTAAACCAGCCAGGAATTTTGAGAAGCTCTAAGATGAGAAGTTTTTGTAATCCCCTCTTTACCTTCTGTGAATTAGAAGATAAAATGTTTCTAGACTGTTTTGATAAAATAATCCATAAAGTTCTACTTAATAGTTAAAGAATGGTGAGCTCTGGGTCAACACCAGACCTGTGCTCTCATCCAATTCCTACTAATTAGCTGGGTTACTTTGGGCAAGTCATTTAACCTTTCTATTCTTCAATTTCTTCAGCATAAGAAAGCTTAGATGGTTTCCAGGTTCGCTTTCAACTCTAAAGTTCTTTAATTAAAAGACAGGGGAAAAAAAAGAAGAAATCCTTTGGAGGTGTAGGTAGTCAAAATTTGAAACTGTAACAAATTGCACAAAGATCTTTCCAAGGACAGTGGGTTTTGTGTAGAGGTAAAACTCTTGGTTAAGCAAACAGTAAGGAGGGGAAGGTATACTTGGAAGGGGACATTCTAGTGAAAACCTCCACTCCAAAAAAAAATAAATAAAAGTATCAGGAAGAAGCAAGGACAAAGTCTCCCATGGGGGTGGGCACTGGATGGCATGAATGTGGATTGACAGGGTAATGTACAAGGGAAAAATGCGCCATCTTTGTTTGCCTTTTCTCTGAATCTCAGGGTTTGATGAGTAATGCTTCATTCACTTGAGTGTTTTGTCACACTCTTTAACTATTTTGTCCAGAAAATACCTTCAATGTTTTGTTTTAAAATTTGCTTAAGGAGAGCGACTCCACCTCTATTTTGCCACCTCTCTGTCCCTGTGCTTTTGAGAGCAAAATTTAATGACAGCCTCTGAGGAGCATGGAGACAAAACTATGCTGACTTTTGGCATGACTAACAGGAAAGCTTTCTGAAGCACACGCATGAGACATCCTGAGGATTTTGACAGGAGTCAGGAAAGATACCAATTAATATATGTGTTTGATTCCCCTGAATGAGTTGGAGGGTGAGATAGTATTTATTTTTTAGGGTTATTATCCTCATAAAGCAGAAGACTAGAGATATAGGCAGTTTTCGTGGGGGTTTTTTTCCTGATAAAAACTGGAAGGGAATATAGGAAACATGTGGACAATGTTTGTAGGTTTCATGGAACAGGATTTGATATTCTGGACCGTGATATCCAACGCCAGAGAGATAATCTCCTGACAAGGTACAGAGAACTCCCCGTAAAGACCAGGTCAGAAGTGTTTAAAAGGAGATTTGTTGATCTGTTCAAAAGGGCTTATACCCAAGGCTTGGGAGCTGAAGAGAAATGCATGATGTTACGTTGGAAAACCAGATACTGTGACTGAGGAATAGAAGCTGCCAGGCCTTCTAAAGGCTTAGGCCTGAGCTGGCCCAGCATCCCTCTACCCATTTCTGTGGGTTAAAGCAAGTCACAGGCCCAGCTCAGACCCAATTCCCATTTGTAGGTGGGAAAAGTAAGGTTTTTGGACCAGTTAAAATTGTACTAAAGGTTGTACTGATGGTAAGTATTATAGCACAAATTTGCCTGATTTCATATCTCATTTCATCTCAGCATGCTGCCTTTTTAAGTTCATCAAAACATTCAATAAGAAATTTCATGATATTACTGGAAATATGATGAAAAGGCAAGCTGGACAATTATACAGTTAGAAGCGAGTAATTTATAGGCGTTATAACTCGAGATTTAGAAACAAATTTTAGTCCTGTTTTATTCAACCCTTTTATCAATGACTTTAATGTTTTATTAATTACATTAAGTCATTAAAGGTCTTAGTAAAATAAAGCTAAACTTTCAAATGTGTTTTATATTTCAGCCCACAAGCTGTCTTTGAAATTGTTAATTATGCTTTTGAAAAAAGAGCTAAAATGGAGAATTTAAATCAAACAGTAACAAGATTCATAAAGTTTTAATATATTTCTTGTGACTATAGTATACTGTGACAGAGTATACTGCAAAAATTCTTCATTTCTTTATTTCTATGTAATTTCTATCATTTCCATTTCTGTAAATCTGACTGTTTGAGAACACGATCGTCAGGGTTACATAATTTGTAACTGTTTATTTGAGGGATTTTTTTCAGATAGAGTTGAGAAGATTTTCCCCAAAGTTTATATTTTCCCAAAGTATATATCCCTATAACTGCTGAATTGTTGATAAATAGATACAGCAGCCTCTGATTTATTGCCTTCCGTTTCTAACAGTAAATTTTGTTGTATCATGATGAGGTATTGTCAAGGTTTACAAGTAGGACGCATCACAGTTTGGTGTTTTTTTCTCCTTCGAGAAAGGCAGCTGAATAAATATGGTAGACAAATAGAAAAGAACAAATGCATGAGCGTACTCAGAAGGCGAGAAGACAGCAGAAGGTGAAACTGGTTAAGGTGGTGTTGCAGGACAAACTACCATTCAGTTGATCACAGATGCAGGAAAGGACTGTAAAGGGAACAGCTTTTCCTCAATGAGGAACAAGCATCAAAGAATCTCCAGACTGGGAGTGAGCAGGAAATGGGGAGTTAAAAGGTTGTCTGTGCACCATCTGCTCCAGATCTGGTTCATGTCCCAACAGAGGCAGCAAGGGGTCCCCCGGGGCAAAACTGGATAACCCATTCCAAATTCTCCAGACACTGAATATCTGTCTGGGAAATACTAAGACTCTTAGAAGACATTATGTGGACACTTTCAAACTGAAGCATGAGTCATTTTTACATTAGAGAATTTTTATATAGTTCTTTGCTTATTGCTTTCTCTCATTCCTCTTTGTTTTCCCTTCTTGGACTAATATTAAATAAATGTTGCAGCTTCTGGAGACATCCCTTAGCCTCTCTCTCTTTTTTGTGTGTGTGTTTTCTTTTTGAGGTTCTTTGTTTTATTCACCTTTTTTCCATTGACTTCTAGGCAACTTAGTCAACTCTATCATCATGGTGATTAATCCCTCTACCATATCTGTTCTGATACTGAGCATTTCAAGTTAGCTGTTATAGTTACCGTATAAAGGATCTTTGATTTCTACAGTTTTTTGTTATTTTTAGCAACTTTCTCGTTTTAGAATTGTGATATAGACGACAGTTTCTTCTAGTATAAGGACTCGTTTTTAAAAATTTTTTTTTCTATTTCTTGTAGTAGCTCTTTTTTCTCTTTTTGCTGATGAAAATTTGCCCTGAGCTAACATCTATTGCCAGTCTTCCCCCTTCCTTTGCTTGAGGAACATTAGCCCTGAGCTAACATCTGTGCCAGTCTTCCTCTATTTTGTATGTGGGTCGCCACCACAGCATGGCTGATGAACCCTGGGCCGCCAAAGCAGAGCACACCAAACTCAGCGAGCATGCCATGGGGCGGGCCCCCACTTATATCTCTACATGTTATTACTTCTTCTTTTAAAATAGTCTTTGATTCTTGATCTGTTCATATGTACATGTGAAAAATCTAAATGAATACTGGCCAATGGGATGGATTTCCTCAGCTGCTACAGATACTGTGTTACCTGGTGATCCAACTAGTTGGTTTCAGGGCCCTGGCCTCAGTGAGCAGCCTGGCCTATGAGGCTGGTCAAGATCTCTCTTAGAGTTGGCAGGGATCTGCTTTTCAGTGAGGAGGTGCTCCTTGTTTATTGTGGCAGTAAATTACCTGGGGACTTTCCTCTGTATCTCTTTCTGGCCTCAGTTTCTCATGTCGGAAGTAGCAGGAGACCTACTTTATTGATAGACCTGCTCTCATAGCTTTCCTTAGGGCAGACACTAATGCTTGGCACCTGAGACTGGACTCTGGAACAGCCATTCTGAAATCTTATGTCATAATCTCTTTCTCTGGTTCATAGGATGGTCTCTTCTAGGTCAAGCTGTCTCTGATTTATGGGTTTTTCTGAATGTAAACACATATCCCATATTGCTCTGTAGGTTACAGATTCCTCAACTGAATTATTCTTTCTATCTTTTGGACATCTTCCCATTTCAGGTTCACTAATGGTACCCACAGAGATTTCCTAGAGACTATGGATTATTTCTAATTCTTACAGTTCTTTCATTTTAATTGGATTTTGGTAATGAAGAAAGATGTACACATCAGCTTTTCTGAACCTAAAGTCCAAAGGCCATCTCTAAAATTTACACTCAGTTGCCTCTATTCTAATGGGAAATCAAAGTAATGATGATAGAATAAAACCCAAATCTATTAGTGAATATGAGAATTATAATAGACGTGCTCTTGGTTTTTGACTAAAGAACTGGGCTCTATGTTGAATGAAGATCGTTGTGATAGGAAGCAGTAAACAGGAGGTGGATTAACAGGATTTTTAAAAACAGTTACTTACTAGGATAAGAAAAATAGCCTATACCACTACAACTCAACATGATAGGGTCTTAGGGAAGTAAAAATAATAATATTGCATCACAACGTCCCTTATCATCCAAAAAAGTCACATGATGTGCCCTTTCTACTTTTTCCATGAACAAATCAATTTACATGAGGTCCAAAAAACTCATTTTATAATTAATGATGGACTACAGAATTTCAAAATAGAGTGATGGGTTAATGTCTTGCTTTTATCTTTTCAAACTTATTTATTTATAAGATTCTTTCTTTATGAATCGTGAAAACCCCACAGCTACCCTTTAATGCTCCTCTCCCTTTTTTTATGCTAGGATTTTGGACTTTCTATTTCATTGTTTCTCGTTGTCGATCAAACTACTAGTATTTTACTTCAGAAAGTTGATATGAACTGAATATTTAATTTATTTGTGGTTAAATCTAAATATTTTTTTATCAGTCAAGACTTACAAAAAACACTTTTTCATCTTTGTACCTTGTTTTAGAATGTCTGTGCTAGATCATTTTCACCTTGTACGCTACCCATTTTAATTGGAATTCACAGAGTGAATACATTCTGAATGTAATACCCACAACTACCTCTATTTTCAGCAGTCAATATTTTAATTCTTCATTTTCCACCATAGTGAGAATTATGGTCTCATTTTCAAATTCATAATTTTATCTGTATTTTTGTTTGTATTATATACTCTTCGGACTGGTCTTCTATCTTCTCCACTGCTCCTTTCCTATATGAATGAAAGGAACATTCAGAGCAAGCACAATAGTATAATCCAGTTCCAAAGATGCCATTCTAGGTCCACAGGATTATCACCCTTAAAACACTACTCTGCCCACTGAGCCAGTTCTCTCAGGTTATAACTTCTTGGTGACCTCAATAGAAAAAAACCTTTACATTTTTATTATGCAATTCACTAAGGATTCTTATACCATCACCACTTTGCTCCAAATTTAAACCAAAGCACATCTTTTCTTTACTGGCTCACACCAGACAGTGTGATAGTCCACAAAACCTCCTGCTCTCAGACTCTGCACTCACGGTAGTTATCTTTGCCAACAATTTCATTTTCTGCATTTTCCCTTGTGTAATGTCCTAGCACTTGTGTGTGGTTGGTTGCTCTAGTTGAAGGGCTTTCAAGCTGAACACATGCCTCAAATTCACTTAAGAATTTGGGCGGTCTGGGAATTATCTATTACTTAGGGTACTCTCACAGACCACATTTCTATTAGCGAGACAACCGTGCCCTTTCTAATCAGAGAAAAAAAAATGGTGTAAGGTCACTGTGTGTGTGAGTTCAAAACAAATAGCATTTGAACTCTGCAAATATATCAACGTGTCCTGAACATTTAAATCTTTCAGTTTCTGCCAGTACAGTCAGAACTATGAAAATTGATTTACGGTCTCTCTAATTTAGATATATTTATTTCACTTTGATCTTCATGTATCTCTTCCTTTTTCCTTTCTCATTTTATTTATTTGTTTATTTTTGGCAAGCATATAGGATATGTATATTTTAGTGATTTTTTAAAAAGTGTCCTATAATTGTTATAATGTGCAAAATTATAGATACCAAGCGGTCAGGAGGGAAGCTCTTTCATATGTAAAAATTGCCCCAAAAGTTGACATGAAATATATTTTGCTACCTCTGAGCCAGGAAACAAAAAATAGGATGATGAAGACATGCTAAAATAAGCTTACATTTCCATGTTAAAAATGTTGTCTGTTGAACAAATATTTGAGGGAAAGGCAGAGGTAGAAGTTTTAAAGAAGCATTCATTGATTATCTTCAGTATAAAAGAAATGCATTTTAATTCTCAGGAAAAGAGAAGAATTAAAATTTGTGTATATCTAAAACCCCACTACCCAGATTTAACCTCCAATTACATTTATCCCTCTCTCTCTCCAGCATTCTAGTTGAGTTCTTATTTTGCAGCAAGCTTTATATCTTTTATTTATTCCAGTAATAAGAAAATGTGAAAAATTTTCCATGGCATAATTCTTTTATAAATGGATACAGACTATTTCATTTTACTGAATGGATATGAACTTATTTTTCTTTTTTCTACTGCTGGATATTTACATTCGGGGAGGAGATTTCTAGTTGTGCCTGAGTATCTTTCCCTCCATTCTTCTGCAATAATGAAATTTTTAGCTGCATATGCTCGTGCTGTTCCCCCTTCCTGATTCCTGTAATATGGATGTGGAATTGACTGTGTAGGTGAGCACAACCTCCTAGAGATAGTAGAGTGACAGTCTGGACAGAACTTGAAACTCTGGCAAATTTGTGGGGCAGCATAATTATATCAGAACTAAACCTCACAGCTCAAATATTTTTAAAGAAACCTCCATCTATCAAGTCACAAAGTGTCAATCCAATCCAAAGTGGATGGTAGTTAGGAGGGTCCAGCTTCCTCTCTTGTTCTCATTTCTGCAGGCAGCTCTGTACCACTGGGCTTTTATTACTGTCAGTAATTCTCATAGGAAAGCAATGACTCACCTTTGCTTTCTGATGGTCCAAGACATTTGCCTTCTTCTATCACTCATGGGATGTTCGTGACATCTACCTCTTCACATGTTGTACTCACCTCTCCCTCTGACTAGAAAGGACAGACTCTCCTCTTAAGTATCCAGGCCTTTCAAGGAGGCTTTCCACTCAACCTCTAGGAAGGAACCGTAAGAATTCAGCAGAGTGGCCTGAGCTGTTGGATAATGGAGCTCTTTCATGGTGCCCCAGGACTTGGGCTCGAGCAGGTTCAAGTACAGACTCACTCTATATTTGAAACAATCCTCCTTCTCAACACTCAGGGAGTGTGGCTTTGCTTAGCTAAGCTACCAGACTATTACTGGACATTATCCACAAAAGGCTCCATTTTCTCTTCTTTGATTCCATTTAGTCCCCTCCCCATCCCCAGCCCATTGGTAATGCCATTATATTTTTGGACCTCATTTGTGGACACTTTCAAGTTCTTTCCAGTGGGCTTCCACAGCTCTAGTATAAATAAGAACTAAAGCTGGATAATTGCTTAGGTGACCTCAGGCATTCTGTAAAGGTTAAAGAAGTTTATCTTTCCCTCCCAAGAAGAGAAACTTAGAGATGCACTGGTGATAACAAATCACACCCCTGGACCAGACTATATTTTCTGTTAAAGATGTATCCAGGACTGTATCTCACATATATTTCCTGTGTGTGCAGAAACATTCTTTAATTTATTCCTAAACTAAACATAACTTATAATTTTGAATTCACAACTTGGTCTGAGTTAAATAATATAAATAAGTATATTCTGGGTATACCAGGTTCTCTCTGCCTAACCTGTTTGTGGGGCACACGCTAAAATTCCCTTTATTATCTATTGTCTTCTTATCCCCAATAGGACTCAGAAGTTAAGCTTTGATATGTCAACTGTCTATTTAGAAATTACATTTCACAACCTCTTTTGTAGCTGAGAGTGGTTAAATCTAGCAAGATATTTGATCAAGTTTTGGCAGAAGGACCTGAAATGGCATGTGTGATTTCTGGGCCACCTACTTTCAGATAAGGTCCGAGTTGACATCAACTTGCAGTACATCCTACATTTCCTTCATAGTGAATTTCACTTTTCTCTTCCTCCAGGCCTCAGGTCAGAATGCTGGCTTCTTCTTTCCTTTCTGTAGACAATTCATAGAGCAGTTCGTACCATCTCCTCCCTAGGAAAACATTGCTACATTTTTCTCATGTCTTGTTGACATGAAATACTTAATGGTGCCCCCTGCTTTCAAAGTTTTACCAGAGAAAACTAGGATCCTTTATTCAGAGATCTCAACCTTCAAAAGGAATCTGCTCATGTTTCTGAATTTCTTTGTCCTTCCAAGATTTGGCCTAAGAGGGTCTAAAGGACAAAGATGCAACCCTGATCCCACTTGTTCTTCCCCTAGAACCATCTGTCCTTCATCTTGGAGCTTGTTGAGAACACACTTAATACATGGCTGTTGGGAGCAGAATGAGAGGACGACAGAGAAGTCAGGACTTTAGAGTTACATTTTTTCCCTAATCTTTCTTGGCTCACATATCATGTAGTGTCCTTGACCTAGCATTTCAAAATCTCGATGTTTTTTTTTTTCTCAGAAGTCCATATGTGGGTTGGTTTTGAAGGAGCAAAAATGCCTTTTGAATTCTCAAGTTGTTAGACTACCACAAATTATTTCCTTATGCCACATAGAAAGAATGTGACATGGTAAATTAAAAAGGGAGAAAGAAAGGGGATGGTTGGTTATGTAATGTTCCCACTATACCTCCAGACCTTGGATAAAGAAAAGTTGTTTGCTTACTTTGCTTCTCCTCGTTTTCCTCTGTACATCTCTCCGCTCCAACTATGGGCCCTGCCTTTGAGTGATGTGCTCTCTTTGGCACTGCAGAAATGCACAATCAGCAGATAGAGAGAAAGCATGAGGTAAAAAACCTAGAGAGAGGGAAAACACTTGGCGAAAGAAGCCATAACTATTTGCATAGTAAAGAGTTAACAGGGGAGAAGGGAGAGGAAAAGAGCAAATCTGCTTCAGCTGGGAGTGGAGAAAGAGCCTTTTGAGAGTTGCAAAATGAGAAGCTTCTGAGCATTACAGATATGACGACATTTTAGAGGAAAGAAAACAGGATATGAAAAGAGTTGCTGGAATAGTTACTCATTTATCTTTTAAGCTTATTCTGAATGATGCAAGATAAGGATAACCATTATTATTATTTTTATTTTAGAGTGATTCAAATGGACTTCAAAACAAGGACTAGAAATTGTGTGTCTGGCATTCGTATGGACAGTTTGCAGGACTTCCTTATGGGGTTTGGACATGAAGGTACAACACTCACCTGCACTTTCGTAGGTCAAGGTCACCATCCTAAACTTGCTATCTTCAAAATACATCTGGATTTTCATCATTTGTTATTATCTCTTCTATTTCCTCCTCTACCTTCACCCAAGCTTTATCACCTCTCTCCTAGATTATTGCTATGGATTGGTAACTGATCTCTCTGCTCTACGCTGCTTCTGCTTTGCTTTCCCAAGTGTGTTCTCCCAATAACTGATAATCCTTTTTCCATACATCAGCCAAATTATGTTATTAATCTGCACAAAACTCTACAGTACTTCCCATCTCACTGAGAAAAGAATCCAAGATCCTTGTAATGACCTATGAGACCCTGCCTGATTTATACACTAACATCTGTGGCTTTTTCTCCCGACTCTGACCCTCACACACTCCTCTTCATCCATGCTGGATATTTTGCTGTTTTACTGCTCCTCAAGAATGTACTAGCCTCAGGGACTTTTGACTCACTATTTCCTCTGTCTGGAATTTTCCCTCATTGTGCACCCAGGGAGCCATGGATCTCATTCTGTCACTTTTTTCAAGTCTCTGTTTAAATATCAAACTATCAGGGAGGTCTGTCCTGCCTACCCAATTTAAAAGAACAAGCTCACTTTCTCCCTATATTCTTAGTTACATACCCAATTTTATTTTTTCCTTTATAATACTTATCATTCTCTGACATATTAGTTAGGTGTTTATTTTGTTGTTTTCTGTCTTCCACAAATAGAATGTAAGGTTTATGAGTTTTGCTTTCTTCTAACTCTCCTGTGCCTAAAAAGTGCCTGACACTCAATACATATTTGTTGAATGAATGAACAGATGCTGTATTTTGAGAAAAGAGGGTAAAGTAGTGAGGGAGTGATCCAATTTGAGCCATGTAAAATTCAGAAAGTACTGCAAAGTCTGTAGATAAATTCTGGAAAGATGGTGGCAAGAGGGGCCACTCCTTACTCCTCCAATAAAAATAGGTGGAACAACTGGGAACAAGATCGAAAATCCAAAGATAACATCTAAAATAAAATTAGGTGGTAATATACGGGTAGGCAGGGGCAAAGCAGGGCAGCTACAAGACCCATGTGCTGTGAGTACACATGCATGAGGAAGCCTGGAAAAGCAAAGAGGTATCTGATGGACAAGAGAAGAGAAGCCCTCTTCTAGCAAGCACGCAGACATCTCTGAGAGCAGCAGCTTAAAATAGGAGGTGGATTCAGGACAATCCAATTGCAAATAGAATGCAAGGAGATCATAGTAAGTTCTGAAAGCAGTCTGGGACCCAAGCACTTTTGAAACTAACAATCTGATGCTTTCTTCCAAATAAAGCCTAGCAGTGAAGGGAAAATGATATGTAAAACATCCAGGACAAAAGAAACAGAAGATACAGATGAAAGTGAGGGAGGATGCAAAGAAGGCAGATCTCAGAAAGTAAATAGTACTTTTTTTTTTGATCACTTAATGAAAATAATACAAGAGTGTTCTAGAGCAACAGAAGTAGAAAAGTTATCTTACCCCCTCCCTCCCTTCTAAAGGTACAGAAAAACTTATTTCACTTAAGATCTTTAACAAAAGCATTTGCAAACAAATTCTGTATACAAATATCAGGCATAATAAAGTCCCTATAGATAAAGGAAACACTCTAAAAGGATAAAGCCTCAAAACAAAACTTGTAACCTAAATTTCAAAATGGGTTAAAGGCATTAAAAAATAATGGAAACTATGAAAGAATAAAATAATTCAGATTTAAAACAGTTCAAAATGAGGAGTTTGGTCTAAAGAATGAGTTGAGAAGAGGGAACACAAAATTTGGGAAAAAATAAAAAGAAAAGAAAAAATTTCAGAAATCAAGACAAAACTAGAAAAAGCACAAGATCAAATATATAAAATGAATACTATCTTAGTTATGTAAGATGGGAAGAATAATTCTTAAAATTTAAAAATAAATGAAGAGAGGAATAAAAATTAGTTCAAGATAAAGTAATAGATACAGAAGATAGACAAAAAGATCAACATACATTTAATAAAAGTCCAAAGAGATAAAATCAAGGCAATGGAACAGACTCATGGTAAAAACTATTTTTCAATAGAATATCCATAAAGTAATAAAAATAAACATTAAACTAATATTAAAAGTTGTATACCTAAGAAAATTATGAAACTTATTTTAATAAAACTATTACTTTTTAAAAAACTATTACTTTAAAAAAAAAATCAATGTAGGTCCAAATAAATGGAGATATATTCCATGTACATGGATAGGAAGACTCGATCGAAACTGATCTATAGATTCAACACAAACCCAGGAAGTTGTTTTGTAAATATCAACAAACTGTTTCTAAAGTTTACATGCAGAGGCAAAAGACCCACAATAGTCAACTTAGTACTGAAGGAGTAGAACAAGGTAAAGTGACTGACATTACTCAACTTCAACGTTACTCAACTTATAAAGCAACAGTAATTAAGACAGTGTGGTATTGGTGAAAAATAGACAAATAGATCAATAGAACAGAATAGAGTGTCCAGAAATAGACCTACACAAACGTAGTCAACTAACCTTTGACAAAAGAAAAAGGCAATTCAAAGAAGAAAAGAGTGTCTTTTCAACAAATGGTGCTGGAACAACTGGACATCCACACCCCAAAAAAACAGGAATCTGGACACAGACCGTATACAAAATGAACTTTTTTGCATTAAGGAATTGAAAATTAAAACAACAATGAGATGCCATCATACGCCTAATTAGAAGGGCTAAAACCCAAAACACTGATGACACCAAATACCGACAAGGACGTGGAGCAATAAGAACTCTCATTCATCGCTGGTGGGATGGCAAAATGGAACAGCCACTTTGGAAGACAGTTTGGTGGTTTCTTGCAAAACCAAACATACTCTTACTGTGTGATTGCACTTCTTGGTATTTACCCAAAGGAGTTGAAAACTTACGTCCACACAAAAACCTGCACATGGATGTTTCTAGCAGCTTTACTCATAACTGCCAAAATTTGGAAGGAATCAAGATGTCTTTCAGTAGGTGAACTGATAAATTGTGGTACATCCAGACAATGGAATATTATTCAGTGTTAAAAAGAAATGAGTTATCAAGCCATGAAAACACATGGAAGAATCTTAAATGCAAATTATTAAGTTAAGGAAGTCAGTCTGAAAAGTCTGCATACTCTATGAGTCCAACTATATCACATTCTAGAAAAGGCAAAATTATAGACACAGTAAAAAGATCAGTGTTTGTCAGGAGTTGAAGGGTAGGATGGATGAATAGGCAGAGCACAAAGGAGTTTTACATCAGTGAAACTACTCTCTATGACACTATAATGGGGGATAGAAGTCATTAAAATTTTGTCTAAAGCCACAGAAATGTACAACATGAAGGGTGAACCTTAATATAAACTATGGACTTTGGGTGTTTATGATGTGTCAGTGTAGGTTCATCAACTGTAATAAATGTCTCCTGTACTCTGGTGGAGGATGTTGACAGTGAGGGAGGCCATGCATGTGTGGGGGCAGGGAGATATATGGGAAATCTCTGTGTCTTGTGCTCAATTTTGCATGAACCTCAAACTGCTCTAAAAAATAGAATTAAAAAAAAGAAAAAGAAAGAAATGAGGTATTATGGCATGAAAAGACATGAAGGAACCTTAAATACATATTACTAAGTGAAAGAAGCCAAACTGAAACTCTACATACTGTACAGTTCCAATTATATGACATTCTGGAAAAGGCAAAGCTATGGAGACAGTATAAAGATCAGTGGTGAGGAGGGAAGGAGCGATGAGTAGACACAGCAGAGAGGATTTTAGGGCAGTACAAATATTCTGTGTGATACTGCAATGGTGAATACATCTCATTATACATTTATCAATACCCATAGAATGTACACTACAAGGAGTGAAGCCTCATGTAAGCTGTAGACATTAGTGTAATAATGCATCAATATTCACTCATCAATTATGACAAATGTAATAAAGAGGGCAGAGTGAGGGGGAAGATAGAAACTCTCTCTACTTCCCTTTCAATTTTTCTGTAAGCCTAAAACTGCTCAAAAACTATTCTATTAATTGACAAATGAAATATAAAAATTACTCACTTTCAAAAAATAAAAATCAATTGGGTATCCAAGTAAAAATGACAAAGAAGTTCAGATTGGCATCAAGCTCTAACAGTAACTCTCTCTTCCAGAAAGCATTGAATTGGCACATTTAAGATAATTTAGGAAAGAAAATATGACTAAAGGATTCTGCTCCTAGCCAAACTTTAATTTTGAAGGCCATAAAAGCAAATACGTTTGAAACTGGAAGAACTCAGAAGGTACTGTTCCTAGGGGCTTTCCTAATAAATCTACTTCAAGCTTTAAATAGCCAAAATGATTGAAGTGATAGCAACAAAAAACTAATGAATTACTGCTCAGGCAGTGGTCTATTGATGAGAGCGCAGATGGTGGGACCTGTCCATTCTGACACAGAGGTGTATTTTATCATTGTAATTGTTCAAAATTGCTAGTTCTTGGTGTTAATAAAAATCAGATGGATTATAGCCAGTTTCACCATTGTTTACATTCTCTACAGATAACGCATTGCCTTCTTACCTACACGCAGGGCCAACCACTGCCACCAGCCCAATTTGATACACCACATAAGTCAGACAGTCATCTGTAGAGTTTAAAAGAAAACAGAGAGAAATATTAAATATACTCATTATCCTGGGGATGAGATCCTCCTCACTTTATGGGCTCTGCTCCCAAAAATTCAGCTCCCCATTTTGAGGAGCTCACAGGAAATCCTTGAATAATAGAAGCAGAAGAGTGTGCATTCTATGTTCCAAAGTTGTTACCTTTAGAATCTATTGTCTTTTTAGTAGAGGGAAGCCTGCAAAAAAGAATGAAACTCTAACAAATTCAGCCACTTCTGATGGGAACAAGTAAGACTCTTTTATTCCAACAAAAAGAACAGAAGATTGCATGGGAAAAGCAGAGACTTGAGGTGCGGGGTTGGGGGGGGATACTATTTCTTGCCTTTAGACTTCCAGAAATGTTTTTATATCTTCTATCAAACACTCCCACAATGAAGTGGGTACTATTTCATTCACTGCCTTCCAGCCTTTTTCCCACTACCCAGGATGAACACACACACACACATGCACACTCACCATTGTAGGCACTACTGAACAAGACATCACATCACTCCTGGGTCTCCTCAGCTCTATGAATAGTTGGCTCTGTACTCTTAGGCCAGTGAATGTCACATGGGAGTTTTTTATTTGTAACACAAATGAGGTTCGGAATAGATGATTTCTAGCATCTTTACGTAAGCTAAGCAGAAATAATTGGATGGGGGAGCATGGTTAGCAGAAGATCAGGAAAACTACTAAGATGTAATAAGGAGTTAGATATTAGTTACAGGATCAGAGTTTAAGGTATAAAATTTGGAACACGCACTTTACATCTTTGAGCTTAGCTTTAAGCGGGAACAAGTTACTTTACAAAGTTATTTTGCAATAAGTTATGACATTTCCCTCTAAATCACTAGATATATACTATTGTCATTAAACTATATATATATATATATATGTATATATATATATATATACAATACTTTAAAAATGTCTCTGAGCTACACTGAAGAATATGCTGAAGTTGGAGCTGTGAAGTTTTGAAGTATGTAGTTTCAATCTTGGGAGTCTAGTTTGAGAAACAAATGTCTTCAGTGCTGTAGGTTTTCACTTAGTTAAGAAATTCTAACTACCTTCATGCTTTCTCCTATCTCTTCTCTACCAATAGCAGGAAAATTCTTTTTTTTCTCCTTCAAGGAAAAGCTGTTTTTTTAAGGAATTGGTTTCTCTGGGAATCAAGGTCTTACCTACTGGGAAAGATGACATGAGTGGAGCCATATTAAAATGGAGCCAGGAGCAGCCGTTTCAGAGGAATTGCCTTTCATGTCTTGTTTTCTTTATTTTCCAAACTGCCAACATTTCAAGAAGTCAGTAAGGACAAGAATATCCCTGATGAAATTGGAATTAATTGATGACAGGATCCCTAACCAGTCAACGAAGTACAAGTCTAGCCTTTTGCTTAATGACTGAATCTCAAACCAATCTGTGAAGTACAAACCTGGCCTTACCTCATCTAGCACCAGTGAGCTCTTCTTTGATACAACTCACCTCCTTTTCCCCTTTTCCCTTAAAAACTCTAAGCCCCTCTCCCATAATTAGAACACATTTTGGATTTCTACCTGAATCTGTGTCTTCTGAATTGCAGTTCTAATTGCCCAAATAATTATCTGCTGTTTGAATTGTAGTAGATTTTTCCTTGGTTGCACTTCTTTAATTAATTCAAAGCTACCCCTGTGGCATCACCAAATAAAACCAGAAGTTATTTTCTTATTGTGATAAAGTTGAATGGACCATGTAAAAATTTTAAGCTCTTTTTGCCAAATTTTATCCATGTACAAAAAAAAAAATCCCGGCCTAAGTGGGTATTTAATTATTTCTTGTGAATCAAAAGTAACTTACAAATAGAAAACACAACTACCTCAATGTTTTGCCTCTCAGAAAACAGAGCAAAGATGATGGGCAAGGAATTTAAGGTGGGTGAGCAGGGAAATGAAGGTTATGGCTACTCATTTATCTTGTTTATCAAGCTTTGAGCCACACTGCATCCTAACTGAAGAAGTTGATGTGTGCAGTAAGGAGGTGGTGGGGTAGATATGAGAAAAGTAAGAAAAAGTAATATCATTAAGTGTTTTAATAAGCCAAATCTTACCAGGGACTAAAAAACTTAAGTTCTTTTTGGCAGCACTACAGTTAATTAAAATCTGCCTCCAGTTCCAGTAGCTGAAAGTAAGTTATATGTAATAGGCTAGCAACTGGGCTCCATGTTAATCACCATGGAAACAAAATGCATCCAATCACTGAGCAAAATAACCCAGTCATTGCTATATCTTTCAAATCCCATGCACAAAGATGAATTCAAGTTTGAAATATGACTTCAATGGGATATATGCTTTCAAAGAGGATATATGAATATGTATATATGGAAAGAAGAAGAAAAAGCTAAAAGCTATTGTAAGACTTAAAGTATGTTAGTATATATATTTTTAAATATCTTCAAATTATGCTGATTTTATTTATGGCAATTGGAATTTACATTAGTTGATCAATTATTCTCACATAAGAGCTTTGAATCAGGGACTCTCAAATATATTTCTCTTGGCCAGCCTGCTTTACAAAGTGATGTCTGCAGGCTGCCGACCTCATTATGTTTCCCCACAGTCTCCTAGCTTCAATATTTCTGAAATAAAAAACAACTCTTCTGTAATATTTGGCATTTGGTGGCCATTCTGTAATATAATAACTCAAATGGATGTAAATGTACTATGGAGATCTTGAAAACAAGAAGAAAAAAACTCATATAACTTTACAGTAACACTTTCTATTCCATACTTAAATATGCCTGAGAAAAATAGTGCAATACAATGAGACAATACACAATGCTTGTGATTGAGGTGGAAGGACTTTGGACTTTGGATTTAGTGGTCAACTCAGCTCCGTGAGCTGCTGAGAATTTATTGCCACTTAATTCAGTGCTTGGAGACTTTTCCAAAAAGCAAATGATGAAAAGTCAAAGACGGAAAAGTCACTGAAAATGCAGTGGGGAGTTCCAGTGTTTTCGAGATTATAAATTTTATCAATTTGTTTATTTTGTAATAGAACAAAATAAATAAATTCATGTGATGATAAAAATTTTAAAAGGAATAATTCTAAAATGAATATGAATGTTTAAAGTCAGCATTTCCCCCTTATGCTCTTGGAAATATAGGAAAAACCAAAAGGAAAGAATAACAAAAAACATGCAAATTTAAACGTTAACAAAACTAGAGATAGATTCCAAATTAATTGCAAGACTGCAGAAGCCAGTTGGGTCTCTACAGGAGACACACAGTAGGAAGTGGAAAGAAGCTGAAAAGAAAGGTAGTGTCAACAGATCTCAAAAGAATTAACAGAAATATATTTCTTGAAGGTGAAACAGCATAGTGTAAAAGCTATGTGTTGTGTCTACAAAGCAGGTATGAAAAGTGGAATGAGTAACAGAAGCACCCTTAGAGCCAGTACATTTTATAAATGCAGAAGAGGTGATGCCATGCAAGCCATAGTTTCAGATTACAGCTTGTCTCTGAAGTAGCTGGGAGGAAGAAATCCTTAACGTTTTCCTGCTTCTTACCCTATCACAAGAACCTCCAACAAATAGCTGGTCTAGGAAACCCAGTCCATTTAATGATGAATAATTAAAAGGAGTTGATAAAATATGTATATTAAAATGTTCTGTGAATAAGTGAAACAGAAAAACATGACTTAGTAACACATAAAGAACTACTCACCAGACAAATGTTGCCATGTAGGAAAGGACAATTGAAATCACATTTTTCCATGAAATATAAAGCTATCAATTCTGAAAAGTAAGAACACAAAGTAGAAATGCAAGGATTCATGGAAGAATTGGAAGACAGGAGAACTAGTTGAATTTGAGCTTGCAGAACTGAGGAAAGAAGTATAAGAAAAAGTAAAACTATCAAAGAAATAAAATAAAATTGAAGCAGCTGTGGACAAAAAGGCATTAAAGAAAGCACAGTAAGAGACACGGAAACTAGAAATGCGAAAAGTAAACAAAATGTGTTGGAAAGAAATATTTTTTTTTTAAAAATTGAGAGGAAATTATAAAACATAAAGTTGATTCAATATATGTATAATTGAAATCCCTGAAATTAAATTCAACTATTATAATAAAATGAATATTTATAATTCAGGAACATTTTCTAAATAATAAAAGATGGCTTGAAACTCCACAGAGGAGCATCCAGTATGTCAGGAAAAATTGACCTATACTTGTGAACACTGGGATATACATTGCTTAAATTACCGAGCTTCAAAATTAAAGAAAGAATCCTATGGGCAACCAGGCAAAAATATCAAGACACATTCAAAGAGGAAAACAAATCAGGCTCCGGTAACTCCATAGCAAAATTCAAGAACAGATGACAATCGTGTGATAGTTAAAAGATCTTTAAGAAGAGAAAGGGTGGGCCAAGGACAAACTTAATAGTCCTCAAAAAGAAATGCTATAGTTGAATAGTTTTGAACATGGCAAGCTTTTCTTTGGAGGAAACTACTAAAGAACAACCTTAGCCAATCCAAGCACTTTTGGTGAAAATATAAAAAAATTTAGTGCCAACATATCTGCACTATAGAAAATGTTAAAGGAAGTTCTTTGTGAATAAGAAAGATAACACCAGATGGAATCTTGGAAAAAACAGCTCCAGAAATAGCAAGTTTGTGGAGAAAGATAAGGAAGATTTTTCTTATTTTTAAATTTCTTTAAAAGACAAATGACTACTTAAAGCAAAATAATAACAATGTATTTTGTATTTATGTCATATATAGAACTAAAATATAAGATAAAAATTTTACAAGAAAGGGGGAATAAATAGAGATATAAGGTTGTATGGTTCTTATATTATACATGAAGAACTATGTTATTATCTAAAGGTAGATTATGATGTGATAAAATACGTGTTATTAACCCAAGAGAAACTACTAAAATATAAAACAAAGAGGGCTTTTAATAGGCAACATTGAAGATAAAATAGAATATTAAAACATAATTATAAATCTAAAGAAGACAAGAGAAGAGAAGAATAAAGAAAAATCAAGCAGATGGAAAGCAAATAACCAGATGGTATATTGAAATCCAAGCATATGATATGTATACTAAGTATAAATGGACTAAACACTCCAACTAAAAGACAGACTTTTTCAAACAGAATTAAAAAGCAAAATCCAACCATGTGCTATGTAAAAGAACCTCATTTTAATTCAGAGATGAAGATAGGTTAAAAGAAACATATAAATGATATAAGTCAAAATTAATCATAATAAATCTGGATAGCTCTACTAATACTAGGGAAAGTAGACTCAAAAAATAATACCATCATAAATATTAAGGGAAATTTCATAAAATAAGGGGTTAATTATTAATCAAGAAGATATAATAATCTTAAATCATTATTTATAAACTTAATAACAGAGCTCCAAAGTACATAAAGTAGAAAATGACAGAACTGAAAACACAACAAACAAAAAGAAGACATTTTGACATTTCTCAGTAATTGATAGAATATATAGATAACAAGATATAGAAGACTTAGCACTGTCAATCAACTTGACTTAAGGATATTTGTAGAACACTCCACTCAACAACTGCTGAATAAATATTTTTTTCAAGTTCACATGATATATGCACCATATAGGCAATAATCAGAGTCATAAAATGTTTCAATTTAAGTTAAAAGGTTGATATTGCATAGGACATGTTTTCTGACCACAATGAAATGAAATTAATTAAATAAAGGTATTTGGAAAATCCTCAAGTATTTGGACATTAAATAACACTTCTATGTCATTATGCTATACATTTTAAACCTATCTGATGCCTATATGTCAATTGTATCTCAACAAAAATGGGAAAAAAATAAACACTTCTAAATAAAATAGAAAGAAGAAGTAGCATGGGAAATTTTAAAGAATTTTGAACTGAATAAAAATTAACATGCAACTTATTAAAAATTATGGGTTGCAGCACGTTATAACAAATTTTTAGGTTTCAGTGCTTATGTTAGAAATAAGGAAGGTCTAAAATCAATCATCTAAGTTGCCATGCTAAGGAACTAGAAATAGAAGACCAAATTATATGCAGCGTAAGTAGGTGGGAGGAAAAGAAATTTGAAAAAAGATTAAAGTCAATGAAAGAGAAAATGAAAAAGAATGGAAAAGTCAATAAAACCAAAATCTGGTTCTTTGAAATGAACAAGAAAATCGATAAATATCTATGTACTGATCAAGGTAAACACAGAGAAGACGTACATTACTGATACTAGGTATGATGGAGGGAATATGACTATAGACATTAAAAGGATTATAAAGATCTGCTCTGAATCAAATTATACCAATAAATTAAATGCACATGTCCATTGCTGCTCAGCTTATAAGAGGTAAAGATGTGATGTAACATTAGATATTTAATTTCATAGTTCATGCTCATAATCATTATACTAATTGCTGCCAAATTCATTGCTTTCTTTTAAACATTTTTGGAATGATTTATAATTCATAGAATTGCCAATATGGTAGGAAGCCTAGATATCACCTTTTCTAATTCTTTATTTTACTTACATGACTTTTACTTAATTGTTTACATTATCTTTAATAAAACTATTAGGAAATTATACAGGTCTCATAATATTTAATCATCTTCCCATGTTTAGATCTTTCTGCCAAAATGAAAAAGACATGAAGTCATTGTGATACAGGGAAAGACAAAGAAAGCAGAAGGGACAAAATATGAGAATTGTCTAATATTAGAAATGAGTCCTTTTTTATCTGACAAATCTATTATTAAATTAACGTTTATAATTTCTCAATTCAAAGAGGAAACTGAAGATAGTCTGTGTATCCCACAACTATATCCAAAATGTAGTAACAAATTCATCTTAGTACAGGCCATCTGACTCATTTCAATGGCATCTTTAAAACCATTGATTTTTAGGACACATAAATGAATGGATAGCTTGTGCCCATTTAATCATGACCTAAATTGACTATTTATTGACTACCTTCCTCCTCTGGGCAGAAAAATTGTTTTCTCTCTCCTATCTGTCCCTCAGTAAACTAAACTAATAAGTACTTCTCACATTAGAAGATTTAATTTGAACAAGAAGAAGTCACAGAGAGGAAGTGCTGATACAGAGAGAAGTCAAGGGCTGTACCATCCACCTTCCTTATACTGCATAGTGTTAGTTCAAAATCTGATTGAGCATCTACCAAGCACTGTGATAGGTACAATGGTTATTTATAAATACTGCATAAAATGAGATGTAGGCCAGATGTTTTACCAACAAGTAGCCATACTATATGATTAGATACCAAGAGTGTTCCACAATGCCACACATGTTGCAAGCGATATCACTTCTCCAGAGAGGAACCTGAATGTCTTCCTGTAGGGATGGTTGCTTACATAGAGCCTCTAATGACAGTCAGGTCCATCCAACAAGGGGTCATGGAGAAATGGAGCACCGCGTAAACCAGTACAATATAAATAAAGGACTCAAAGCAAAAAAGGGCAGGCATTTTTATGACTTTGTGTTAATGTATTGGCAACATAGAGCGTGGTATAAATGGAGAGGTATTTTTAGGCCAAATGCAGAACACCTTTACCACTATACTAATGAGTTTTTTCTCCAGACTAAGCTTTCCCGAAGAAGTTGTGTATTGGATATCTATGGCTGTAATGAGAAAAAAAATCCATAGTTATATAAATTTGAGAAATGTTTGGTAAACTCTTTTTCTATTGCAAGACTTGTCAGAGCTTGTAATGTGACATGTGACTGTCCCAGGGAATGATCAGAACAGGGGCAGAGAAGAAATATACTATACAATACATCCTCAACCTTTTAGAGCAGTTATTGCTGTTAGTGCTGTCCAGTTGATTCTCACTCCTAGTGACCCTGTGCACAGCAGAGCAGAACCTTGCCCGGTCTTTCTGAGCCATCCTCTCACCTTCTGGCCCTGTATCAGACAGTGCTCCACTGCTGTTCATAGGGTTTGCGTGGCCAATTTTTTCAGAAGTGGGTGGCCGGGTCCTTCTCCCTTGTCTGTCTTAGTCTCAAAGCTCTGCTGAAACCTGTTCACCATGGACGATCCTGCTGGTATTTGAAATACAAGTGGTGTAGCTCTTAGCATCACAACAATACACAGCTGCTACAGTGTGACGATGGACAGACGGGCAGTGAGGTTCCCTGCCTGGGAAGGAACGCCAGCCATAGCAACCAGAGCACTGAACCTTAACCACTGGCCCACCAGGGCTGACTATTTGACCACAGAACTCATTTATTTTCTTCACTTGTTTATTTTGAGATATCTCACTAGCACTTTGGAAAAATAAATAAAAGCATGTGGGAAGATGCTACTGAAAAGAATGGTAAGATAGTTTATAAATATGAGCACATGAATGATATGAAAATGTGAAAAATTCATCAAAATAACAATGGATAGAATGCTTTACACAGAAAAGATGAATTCAAAATGATTTGGGGGGGTCTACAGCAATAGTGCAGTTGAAAGTGAAGACCTTAAATGTCATTATCATGGTTGGTAGAAACAGAAGATGACAGATAATGGGTGAAAATTTTATTTTGAAATGTTGTAGGAAAATAAATGTTTTATCATAATTTTTAATTGTCCAGATTAAACCTTGAAAAAGTTGAAATATTTATTCATTTATAAGTTCAGAACAAATATCTGCACAAGGTCCCATAAAAAAGTTAAATGATAAATAAGATACTGATAAAATATTTTGAAAAGTAATAAGCTGAAGTATTAATATTGTATAAAAGCATGTGTGCATATACAGGTGTGTGTGTACACATCATCTAAGTTTAGGGAAGTGAATAACCCAATAGAAAAATGAATAATGACTTTGAATAGGTAGTTTATAGAAAATGAAATACAAATAACTGATATATTTGTAAAAAATGCTCAAGCTCACTAATAATAAGTTGCTAAGAGAAAAGAACATAAGCTAGTAGTTTTGCTTTTTAACTGTTAAAATTTAAAATGTATGATAATCCAGTGTTGCTGAGGTCATGGGAAACCAGACAAGTTCCACTGTGGAAAGGCATCTAAAATAGTTCTTTTGAGAGACTGATATAGAATCCAGCATTTGATAAGATATGTGATAATCTGTTAAATGAACACTTTTCGACAGTGAAATTAGTGGCAAGCACCCAGGAGGAGGAAGAAATTTTTTTGCTTCTTGCATTGAAAATATAATGTATGGTGACGGTGATATTGTGATTTATAAGAAAAATATATATTTGGTTATTCAGATGACCAAAATATATTTCTTTTATATATTTGGTCTTTGTCCACAGTTCCTGGCTCACAGCTCCCAAAACCGTGGGAATTTCCTAAGTGTTGAGAGTGATAAAGGTGTCTTCTGTTATGTTAATAGGGTGACTTTTGGAAAACACCTAAGGGTGTGGACTGGTTTCCAGAGGAGCCAACCATGTGATTAAAGGGTTGGAACTGTCAGTCTCAGCCCTTGACCTCTGGAGAAGAGAGAGGGGCTGGGAATTGAGTTCAATCACCAATGGCCAATGGTTCAATCAATCACGCCTGTGTAACAAAGCCTCCATAGAAACCCAAGAGGACAGGGTTCAGAGAGCTTCCAGGTTGTGAACACGTGGAAATGCCGGAAGACCAGAGCCCCTGGAGAGAGCATGGAAACTCTGAGCCCCTTCCCACATACCTTGCCTTATGCAGCTCTTCCACCTGGCTGTTCTTGAGTTAAATCCTTTTATAATAAATTGGTGACGTGGTAAGTAAAATGTCTTTGAATTCTCTGAGCTGCTCTAGCAAATTAAATGAACCCAAGGAGGGGTTCCTTGGAACAACCTGGACCTGTGACTGTGTCTGAAGCCCAAAGAGGAAGTCATTGGAACCCCCAATCTATAGCCAGTTGATCAGAAACACAGGTGACAACTGAGACTTGTGACTGGTGTCTGAAGTGGGGCGGGGTGAGCAGTCTTATGGGACTGAACCCTTAACCTGTGGGATCCAATGCTTTCTCTGGGTAGACAGTGTCAGAATTGAGTTGAATTGTAGGACACCCAGCTAATATCCCAGAACTGCTTGTTGGGGGTGTGAGGAAACCCCTCCCACGGACATACCTTGAAATTGGGTCTAGGAACCCAATTAGCTATAAAGAATGAAGATAAATGCACTAAAGGAGTGAATATTTTCTGAAAATTATAATTTAAACAATCTTTCAAGATTTAACAAAGTGATTTTTTTCTATTTTGTAAATTTTAATAATCAAATACTGGATTTCTTAGAGTTGAATGTAGCTGTAGTGTACAAATGCATAGAAATAAAAAATTATCATCTTAAGCCATTTCCAAACATAGAATGCTCATTACTAGAAGTATAGATTTATAATGAAATAATAGTAACAAAGTTATATATACATTATATTACACTATATGATAGCAAATCATACATTATATGATAATATGCCTTCAAAATATATAGCGCCTTACTTCATGACTGGGAAGGTGCTAACTTTCCAGAAAGTGCTTTTCTGTAGCTGGTAAGAACACAGGCTTTGAAGTCAGTTAGGAGAAGATTTGAACCTTGGCCTCATCATTGACCGGCAGAGTCACTCTGGGTAATCTGCCTACAGGGGCTTTGCCCTTGGTGTTTCCTCTATCTGAAATGCTCCTACTTCATCATCACCATGGTTCTCTGCCTCACTTGATTTGGATCTCTACCCAGACACTAGCATATTGGATTTGTCAACCCCAATCACCTCTTTAAATTAGCAACACCAACTTTTATGTTATTACCCACCATCCCTTACTCTGCCTAACTTTTCCTCTTAATCCTTAGCAAGCCCTCAAAAATATATCTATTTTCAGTGTCTATCTCCCCTTCTAGATTGCAAACTCCATGGCCTTAGAGTTTCTGCATGTCTTGATTCACTGCACCTGGTAGTAAACAGAGCAGACATTCAATAAGTGTTTGCTGAGTGAATGAATGAATAAGGAACAAACAGCTTTGAGCCTCATTTTTCTCATTTAGAAAACCATAGGATTTTATAATAACAGGATAATAATAACATCTTGATCTGAAGAAATTTAAATATGATTAAATGTTTAGCACAGTTTCTGGCACATAGTCATCACTCAATATGTAACTGAAATTTTTATTTTTTGTCTTTCTTTAATTTCACTGATTTTCCTTTTTGAAGAATCTAATTTGTGAAAATGATTTTAATGTTTCTTTAAGACTGCTCTCTTCTCCTTCTCTCCCTAAAAATCTTTTTTATGCCAATTGATTGTATATATTAGGGTTATCAAATTTTTAATTGCAGTAGGTGCTCATTAGGAAATTACAAAAAAAAGTGTTTTGGGGCTTATAGTTTTATAAAACTATGAACTTTTTACTCACTGTTGTCATGACTATTAAAGATTGCAGTGACTGAAGGATACAGACTGTTCATATGAACAATTCACACATTTCTTTGATAGAATCATTTTCTATCAAACGATAGAAAATTATTCCAAAGTACATAGAACAGTAGGTTCACTTATTCCAAAGTACATAGAAGGGCAGATTTTGCAAAATGAAAAGTTTGGCAAAGGTTGCTCTATCTGATTTTGATACATTATTGGATATCTTTAAGCTTCCTGACAGTAAATTTTTGTTTTCTAAGAATTGCCATTATGATTAAAATGATCAAAATACAAATATATGTTGTTGTATTCATATGTTGGGAAGTGTCCAAGGACAGCTGCATGTTTCTACTCATGTAATTCATCTCAGTAAAAATCAGATAGTGGGAAGGGAAACTCAAGAAGGATAATCTTGTACCTGGAGGATATTTGACTTTACATCATTCTGTGTTTCAATAAAAGAACCCTGAGAATTAGGCTACTCTAGAGAGGCTCTACAACCTCAGACTGACTCTGACGTTGGAAGGCTATTTCCTTTCCGTCTCCGTCTCCTTATCTATGAAATGCCGGCTGGTTAGCTAATCATCACTTCTCATCTGGATCTATAATCCATTTGTTTATAACTTGCCTTTATAGTTCCATGAATAGAACACTCAGTTCTGCAAACTACCAGAAAACCTTTGCTAAAACTTTGGGAATTTGCTTAGATGGTTGATTAAGATATGTAGTCAAGGAAAGAATATTTTGTAAAAGCAACTCTTCTATTCTTGAAAATTTTAAATGGCAGTTTAGAAAAATATATATTTCCCCTCTAAGGAATTCTTGAAAATGTGCTTCCTCTTTAATATTTTCACATTGGTCATATCACATTTGTCAGAATTATTCTCTCCTTCTGTTAATTCTTATAGTATTTATAGTATTTAAATGCATGCATCAGTCATATAGGAACATTAGAGATACTGCTTCTTTTGTCTAAGTCTGATTATATTAGATCAATAAATATTTGTAAGCAAATTTTATGAGAATGTAAAATATACATTCAAAAATTGAAAAGGAGGGGCCACCCGGTGGCGCAGCGGTTTAGTCCGCGCTTGGCAGCCCGGGGTTTGCGAGTTTGGATCCCAGGCGCCCGCCGATGCACTGTCTGTCAGCCATGCCGTGGTGGCGTCCCATATAAAGTGGAGGAAGATGGGCACGGATGTTAGCCCAGGGCCAGTCTTCCTCAGCAAAAAGGGGAGGATTGGCAACAGATGTTAGCTCAGGGCTGGTCTTCTCCACAAAAAAAAAAAAAAAAAAAATTGAAAAGGACTTTTTTGAAGCTAATATTGACACAATTTATTAATTCCTATCACGATATTAAAGATAATCAGATCTCTTAAAGCTTGGAATTAAATGTGTTTCATTGTTGAAAATTGAATACTCATTTTCAAAACAGTTTCCGATGAATCCGACAGAAAACATTTGCCTGAACATGTTGATTATCTTATTAACTCTTGGTAAGATTTTATAGCAAAAAGCAGCATAGGGAAATATTATGAATGTAATTCCTCCAGGTGCGATGGTTTGCAAAATATTTTTGGCCAAGAGATTTTGGCACCCTAGAGCATATTTTCCCCATTACCATGAGGAGGAGTGAACGGCAGTTGAACTTCAGCTCATTCGGAAGGACTACAGCCTGGGAGATTAACTAAGGTGCAGGTGAAGGAACTCTCTGCTGGAGGTTTCCAGAATCAGAAGGCAGAGTTCCCTAAAATGGCATTGTTGGGCAAGGTTCTGTTCTCAGGTCCCAGGCAGTTTCCACAACCTCTTCTACATGTTCCTTCTACTTTACAACAGGCAAGCTCTTATTTTGTAGCAAAGAACATAGACAGGTTTCTTCTGATTATGGTGAAACCTCAAGTCTTACCATTTCAAGAAGGTCTGACATACATCAACTCTGGTGTTTTGCCACAAGCATTTGGTTTCCCCTCACATCTTAAAAAATACTCTGGTTTTCTTTTTCAATAAATAGGGTACATATTTATTCATACTTTTTTTTCAAATCTTGATTTTGACTAAAAGTACATACATGAGAAGAGAATAATTTGGGGAAAAAATTTAGTTGCTCTTCTCAGGTAACAGACAAGGCTGCATGGATGTGAATACCCTCAAGCCCAATTTCTGGCCTTTCTCTCCTGTGTTCTTAATTATCAGTTGTCTGAGTGCACAGAGGACATTTTTCCATGATAAGCTGGAAACCACACTTCTTCCCTTGCCAGAAGTCACACGTGAAGATCATAAATCACTAGAACCCAATATTTTCATTTGCTTGTCTTGTGTTGCTTCCTACTTCTCACACTCACCAAGCAGACAATCTTCTGTCATATATCTCTTTTCCTTGCTATTTTGCATTAATGGACATTTGCAATTAGTTTGTGTTTTCTGAGTATTTCATGAGACATTGAGGGTAAGGATTAATCATTACCACATAGCAATCATCATAACAGAAAGGCTTTGTGTGGAAATATCCATTTTTTTTTTCTTTTTTTGGTTCTACATATTCAGTTACGTATGTGATAGGAAGAAAAAATCTGAGACTTCCTAACAGCCATCAGAATCAAATCTTTCCAAAGCCTTAATGCATACCGGCAAGATCTTTAACTTTAAAGATTCTAACAGATGTGCTGTACTTATTTTCACATAACATGATATACTTTACAATTGTATTTTCTAAGTCCTAAATTATTTTTCCAGTTGAGTGAGAGCATGATCAACACGCTCAAGGGATGGATTAAAGGAATCATTTTCAAGTCCAATCCATTTTGTCTTCCTTTAATAATATTCATGTTTCTTCCAACAAATCTCTTCCTTTTTACGTTTATAAACTACCTTAATTTTTTTTACAGTCTCTAAGACTTCCAGTTCTCTTTGAGTATTTAAGAATATGTTTTAATTAATTATTACACATATATTATCTCTTGGGGCCGCCCGGTGACGTAGCGGTTTCGTCCGCGCTTGGCAGCCCGGGGTTCGCCGGTTCGAATCCCATGCTTGTCAGCCATGCTGTGGCGGTGTCCCATATAAAGTAGAGGAAGATGGGCACGATGTTAGCCCAGGGCCAGTCTTCCTCAGCAAAAAGAGGATTAGCAATGGATGTTAGCTCAGGGCTGGTCTTCCTCACACACACAAAATATATATATATATATATATATATATATATATATATATATATATATATATAATCTCTTGATTAAAGTCACCTTAATAAGAGAAAATTTGCTGAACATATATGTTTGGAAAGAAAACAAGGATTTATTTTTCTCTATTGAAGTTATATAAGGTTTCATTCTTCTGTATTGAAATTAACACAGTACAAAACTTTTCTACTCTTGTTCATTCAGTCATAATATTTACGTCCATGGCCACAGTGGGTGTAGTTTAAAGACTTATCTCATACTCCAAACTAGGAGTATCAGTGACCTTCTCAGCATTATTTCAACCTGGATTAGAAGAAGTGTTCCTCTTTTCTAGTAAAAAAATTCCAAGCATGTAAGCCTGGGCTTATAGGTAGCTGTAACTTCTGTCTCAGGAACAGATTCCAGAAGGAGAGGGCAGAAGAGTCTTCTTCTGAGGTGGATTCATGGACATCCTTGCTCCTTGCAGTTGGTTGAGACAAGAAGATTCATTTTATGCCCAAGCAAATCTGGATTGATCTGTTGTCCTTTTTAACCGAGGAATTCTATAGAATATAATTTTAAAATGATATTGAGACAAAGAAACCAGATTTTTTCATCTTTAGAAGGATATATCCAGGATATTTTTACTCCTATTTTTTTTAAAGAAGCAAAATAGCTATTGATGTACAAGTACATTCTACAAAATAGTTACTAGTACTAAAACCTGTCAAGGTCATCAAAAAATGGGCAAGTTTGAGAAACCGTCATAGTCAGGTGGAGCCTAAGGAAAACGTAATGACAAAATGTAATGTGGTATCTTGAATGAGATCCTAGAACAGAAAAAGGATATTAGGTAAAAACTAAGGAAATGTGAATAATCTACGGAGTTTAGTCAGTAATAATGTATCAATATTGGCTCATTAATCTTGATAAATGTAGCATACTAATGTACAATGTTAATAATAGGGACAACTGGGTATGGGGTATATGGGAACTCTTTACTACTTTCTTGATTTTTCTATAAACCTAAAACTATTCTAAAATTTTTTTAAAGTCATTACTAACATGTGAACTGTATTATAAAAAGACATTATCATTAAAGAGCCTGGAGAGAATCCCATGAAGAGGAGACAGAGTAATATCCACGCAATATTGATTCTGTCATTGGAAGTTTCTCTCCTGGCTTCTCCTATATTTGCAATAGCATTACTAGTGCTTATTTTGTTCTATCTGGCTTTGGCTTCAGCTTTATTATTGCTGTTTGTATCAGAACCCATTCATGACCCTAAGTCTTAAATGGCCTATGATCAATAGCTGTCAGCATCTATTTTGCCCAATGTCTCCAACCTTCCAACCTCTTATCTAATAGGGGTTTTGGAGCCTGATTTCCTCCGAAGGAATGGAATCTGTTCCCTGACATAAATACTGATTTCAGCATTGCTCCCTGAGTTTCCTAGATGCCAAAAATATCTGGGATTTCCAAATATCAAGACTATGTTGATTCTATTCGTATTTAAACTAGTCAAATCATAGTGGGTTAAATGATGGCAAGACAAGTAGTATTACACGAAAATAATAAGACCACATTGCCAATTTCTTTTCATTGGTCCTCATCTATGGTTTTTTTAAGTGACTCTTGGTGGTATAGTGAAAGACATATTTTTTTGGAGTTTGTGTGTATGTGTATATATATGTGTGTATGTATGTGTTCTATAAATATATAATGTGTTATATATGAAATATAAATATGTATGTTTATAAATGAATTAAAGTAGAATGTTTTTGCCATCTATTAGGAGATGTGCTTTCTTTTCACAAAAACTTTTACCATAATATTAAATTAGTTCTATATGTGATACACATACATGGGGAATTTGAGCTTATGGTTACTAAAAAGTCCTCAAATGTACAATGATTTGAAATCATAGAGTGCTGAAATAATGCAGCTCAAAAATGCTCTTACAAATATATCCCAGAATTTAAATGAGTTCAATAGCCTCTATTGTATATTAGTTATTCACTCTCACTAATGTGAACTATGGAGAAGGTCCACTTAAAGTAATGAAAAACATGAATATTTGACAACTTCTTAAATAAAGTTGTATAAATTTTTTTAAAATTTAATATAAATTAGTATAACAGCATTCCCTAAGAGACTTCTTTATGACACTTGTTGAAAATGACATTTAAATTAATTTTTGTATAGTAATAGTTTGCATGTATAAAATGATTAGAAAAATAAGATGATTCTCAACCAGAATTTGAACAAGTGTCCCTTGGGTGATGTTAATAATTATTTTTTACTTAATAGATTTTATTTGAGCTTTTAGGTTTATAGAAAAATTGAGCAGAAAGTACAGAGAGTTCCCATAGACTCCCTGTGCCTCACATACTAGTTCCCCTGTTATTAACATCTTGCTTTAGTCTGGACATTTTTTATAATTAATGAACCAATATTGAATCATTATTATTAACTGAAGTCCATAGTTTACATTAGGGTTCACTCTTTGTGTTGTATTTTCTATGAGTTTGGACAAATGTATAATGACATGGATCCACCATTACAGTGTCATACAAAATACTTTCACTGCCCTGAAATCCTCCTGGCTCCACGTATTCATTTCTCTCTTCCTGAACACCCAGCAACCACTGATCTTTTTACTGTCTCCACGGTTTTGCCTTTTTCAGAATGTCATATAGTTGAAAACATACAGTGTGTAGCATTTTCAGATTGACATTTTATGCAGCAATATGCATTTAAGTTTCCTCCATAACCTTTTATGGCTTGATAGCTCATTGATTTTGTCACTGAATAATATGTCATTGTACAGATGTACCATAGTTTGGTACCTCAATTTCTTATACATCAAATAGCTTGATTTTGGCCCATAGATCGCTGAATAATCCCATCGTATTGTTTATTTTCTTATGTTATCCAATTCACTGATCTTTTCTTTTGCAGTGTCTAATTTGCTATTAAGCTCATCTGGTGAACTTTTTACTTGAAATAATTTAATTGTCAGCTCTTGAATTTAAATTGTCAGCTCTTTTTTAAGATTTTCCATTTCTTTTCTCAATATTTTTATGATTTCGTTTTTATTCTTGAACATGTTTATAAAGCTGTACTTAAATTTTGTCTGATATTGCTATCTCTGTCATTTCTGCATATGTTTCTATTTATACATTTTTTTCCTAGTTATGGTCCCATTTTACTGCTTCTTTTTAAGTCTGGTAAATTTTTTTTGCATGCTGAGCATTGTGGATGTTATCATTTGTATGTTTAGATTTCCTGTTATCTTTTAAATATTATTGAATTTGTTTTGACAAACAGTTAAATTATCTACAAATCAGCTTGATATTTTCCAGGTTTTTCTTTTCTTTTCTTTTCTTTTTTTTGGACAGGTCTAGGGTAACCATTACTTTAGAACTATTTTTCCAGTGTCTTTCATAAGTATGCCAGGTATTTCTAAGATCTCTCTACTCTGGTTAGAACGGAAACATTTTCCAGCAGTTTGTGAGTTCAGAGAATACTTCAGCTTACAGTTCCTTGGGGATTGTTCTTTGCCTACTAGACTTATAAAACTGTGTCCTTGCTTCAACTGATGCCCCAGTAATTTAACATAACTTGGACCATTTTGTTTGTTTTGGTCAATATCTCAGTTTCGCATTTTTCTTTTAGGTGTATAAAGTGTAGTTCTATATACCTATGTGGCAACATGTCACAGGCTCTTCTTTATTTTTCATTTTTAGTTTTTGGCATTTTTTCCTAGGAGTCAATTTATCAAATTTTTTTTATAATTATGCTTTTGGCATAAGTTTAAAAACTCTTTTCCTAGCTCTAGATCCTCAAGATATTCTCCCTGTTTTTTGCTTTTGTTTCTTCTAAAAGTTTTAGAGTTTTATGTTTTATATTTTGGTGTGTAATCCATTTTGAGTACATTTTTGTATAATCTATGAGACTTAGGTCAGTGTTCATTTTTTTGCCAGTGGCTATCCAATTCCTCCCATATCTTTTGTTGAAAAGGCTATCTTCCCTCCATTTAATTGCTTTTGTACCTTTGTGAGAATCAGTTGGCATATACGTGTGGGTCTATTTCTGGATTCTCTATTCTATGCCATTGTTCCATATGTCTATCTCTCTGCAGAAAAACAAAAAAAAAGTCCCTGCTTCCTACTCATCCTTGGGAGAAGGGGAGGACACTGAGGGGGAGAGGGGCTGGGAGGGTTGGAATTCCTAGCTCCCCACACAGCCCTCACTCACTAAGATGAGAGTAGGACACAGTTTATTTCTGTGGTGATTGGCTTTAATGGATTCATTACTGTCTAAAAGTTCTCTGTCTTTCTAGGCTGCCCTTTCATGGTCCTCTGGCTAGAGAGCAGGATTTTGTTGAAGCTTCTCTTGTCTGTGCCGATTGGTGTTTCTGAGTGGCTGGCTTCTTTAGGATATATGAAGCAAAAGAAATCCCAGGAATTTCACCACCATGTCATTCCTCAGCCCCAAGGTCCTTAGCTAATCTGCTTCCTTCTCTCACCTTTCAGAGTCTTCTCATGTTTGTTATACATATAATGTCCAGGGTTTTCAGTTATATGTAGTGGGGAAAATAGGGAAAAGTATTTTTACTCCATCTTCTCATAAACAGAAGTCATTAGCTCTTGTTCTGCCATCTTGGGTGCTATTACACACCTTCACAGAGTTGAATTGCGTATGTATTTTTAATTTTTTTTTTGTCCAGCTATCTATGCGTTTTAGTGTGAGAATTTTGCAAATAATAATTCTGTCTGACCTGTTACTGAAAACATCACAGTTAATTTTCAGGAAATACCTGGATAAATTTGCCTCTATTTGTACAATTTCATTACATCAGTCATTTGTTTCATTCCACATCTATCACCATTGACTAACATAGCACTTGGTTAATAGTAAACATTTAGTAAATATTTCTCGAATAAGCAGTGAAGAAATAAATGTGTATATCAAAACAGTGACACCTATAATCACGGCTGCCTTCTAAAATCAATTATTCATTGTTTGAAGTAAACAACTGTTTCTTTTTGGATCTTTCCAGATCATCTGGCATTCTGATAACTCATGATTAATATTTAAGATTAGGCAAAGGTCTAATGGAATTTAGCAAATGTTTTATAGCTTGAACTTCATGTCAGTATCTTGGCAATGCCAGTATTTGGTCCTTCTTACTTCTTGTTGCCATTCCTATCTCTCCAGTTTCCACATATACACTTAATTAGATCAGTCTTAGAGCTTCACTCCTCTGCCTAAAACCTTTCCATTTTCCATGTTATCTGCAGGATGACAGTCAATCTCACTCTCTGACCTCTAAGGCCCTCCAGATTCCAGTCCCCATATACTTTCATGCCTTCTTCTATACTAATCTCCCACATGGGCTAATGCTAAGTAAATTGTTCCCCAAATCAAATCACATGTCAATTCCAAGTCCTAGGTCTCACCAGCTTCTAATGAAAAGGTATAGTCCCAACGCTTCTTTTTTGTCAAAATTAATGTGAAGTCCTGCCACTCCAATTTTTATAAGTTAGCAGTCTTTTTCCTGAAATTATTCCCCAGAGTCTCTTAAGTGTTTCTTAGAAGGCTGTTTCACAAATACTTTGAAATATTTACCTCTGTTTCTTCTGCTCCGGGCTACTTACCTTGCCAAAATATCCACATCCATGGTGCTGCTGCAAGTCCCAAGACCCTGTTTTGCTGGACATAGCTTTCCTTAGCATCTGACTTCCAGAGCCACTTCTTACACCACTAAGGTGTATGACATCAGGGAAGAAATATGGTTCTCTCTATCAATTATCTCTAAGCAAGTCATCCTTCCTTTTAAAAATGTCCACTGCACAACTGAAACCAAGTAGTACTTCTAACAATTTTCCACTAAAATATCATGGATCAAGGGTAGGGTATACACACAAAAAGATGGTTTACATATTACTTCTCTAGCCAACCCTGGACTAAGATTTCTATGTGGTTAACTTTGTGCCTTGTTTTTGTCTGCAGGCTCATCTCCATGGGCAACTTCCTCATCTTCATATCTCAGATTAAGTCTAGTTTAATTCTTCTTGGACTCAGATAAAAGGATAGTTGGAAGGGGGAGGATTTGAACAATAAAAGAGAAATAAATTCTTTCTTATTTCTTTTATTTTAAGGGAAATGTAGCTTGTATGTTTTATGTTTAAGAACAGGATTAAGATGTGTGAATTCAGAGGAACATACTCCATATGACATTTAGTCAGATGGTGAAAGAAACAAGCAGAAAAAAAAAAAGGAGGAAATAGCTGTAGAATTTTTAGATTTTGTGTTTGTTTATTTTGTTTTGTTTTGTTTTCTTTTTTATTTTTCTTGCTAGAAAAGCAAGATTTAAGTGAGGGCACAGTTGGAGGTTACCAAGGAGAGCAGGGGGTCTGGCAAAGACTAAAATGCCAGTCACCAAATCCAGTTGTCTCAATTATAAGAAATCCCCAAGAAGGTCTCATGCATGGATAAAAACATATGAAAACGAAACAAATAACTACTTGAAGCATAAGGAATTTGGATGGATCCATCTTGATGGAAGATCCTAGTAAGTGTTTGTGAGTTGTCTGAATAGGACACAGAAGGAAATCTTATGCAAAAGGACATGGGTGGTCAATTAGTGGTGTTTACAGAGCTCGTGTGCTGGGTGAACCCTGCTCTTGCTCTCTGCCTATCACATCTCCTGCTGGCACGGTTACATCCAGGAAATCCAAGAGTTTGTGATTTTTGCATCACATTTTCTTTCTTCCTAGTCAATGAGACACCAAGGGGCAGGGCAGGAGGGACAGGAAAGAATAGGGCAGGGGCAGAAACAGATAATTATTTTGCTATCCTCAGGTAGATTCCCCTGACCTATTCCTCATTTCTTATTCCAGAATCAAACTTTCTCTGGAAGATTGAAAATAAAACTGATCAATTCCTTGAAAGTTCAAACCCACTTCTACCCATGATGGTGAAATATTTTTTATTTTGGCCCCAGGAAGACTACCTAAATATATTCTGACATTGGTACATTTTGTAAAGTACAGCTTTCTGTTTCATCTGTAGTCAACTTGTCACATTTGCAGAATCAGTATCTGCTTTAATTCCTGGCCTAGAATCTTGAGAGGAACAATGGAGTTGGAGTCAAGAGACTATGGTTGAAATCTAACATTGTATTTAATGATGACAAATTAATATAGACTTTTTTCAACTTCGTCAATTATTTGATTTGCCAAAATTGAATTTTAAATGAGTTGAAAATGGACAGACATGAAACTGGATATGCTGAATGATAAAGATTCAGTTATTCCTTTTGGCAATCTCCCAGTACGTTAGTCTCAAACCAAAACATCAGTCTTTCTTTCAAAGTTTCATAGATTAACATTTTAAATTTTTTTCAAAAAACATGCATTTTATCTGATATAGAATTATTAACTAAGTTATTTCCTTCCACCTTAAAGATATAGCAAGCCACCTAATTATGACTACTACAATTTTTCTCCCTACTTCAGAATGCATTTAAGCCTCTTTCACAATAGGAAAATCATCACAAATATTGTAAAAATTGGTAAGTTGTACATCTTTTGCAACATCAGTTACTAGCCATCATAACTTTTGTTTTGAGATCAATATATTTACTTGTCACTTTTTCAAATGGTCTTTTTAGACTTTGATTGAACTTTTAGGCCAAACAACTCATTTAAAAATTCGATTCTGAATCTATCCTTTGTGCACACTATCACTTACACAGAAAGATGCTGTACATCAATTAAATCATTATCACTGTGATTTTAGAGGCAAAGAGCTCTTCCCATTCTCTTTTATGTATTCTTATAATTCACAATATGTTTAATGGTTGAAGTTGCAAATCAAGTTCATTTGCAATGAGAAGTAGGCTTTGATCATCTTCAAATTTTTAAAATACTTTTACTCTTTCCTTCTAAACAAAACTTTTAGACTTATGATTTGGCCTTGCAGACTAGACCACTTTCTAATCATGAATGTTCCTGAAATGACTCTGGAGTTGTGAATACAACCTGGTCAAAAGCAGCAAAATGACTGAACAAGAGTATAATTATGACTACAAAGAAATTGTTCAATCTAATTGACAGTGAAAACAATTGCTTCTTAATGTGTGGAGGGTGCAAAATTTAACAAAAATTATGTGGATGAAAAGTACTGACTTGAAGTCACTCATTGATTTATTGACTGTTGGAAGGAATGTATTAACTCTCTTCACATATCTATACATGATAGAAAACTTTCATTCTGGACCATAAGCCCCCAAAAACTGTGTAAGAAGAACCTTTCTGGCTTTGCTCATCCCCATACTCTCCTCCATAAGGGAGGAGTGACATCTGATCAGATTTGGGGAGAAAGCTTTGAGCATGTTTCTTCTGGATTCTATCTTTTGAAGTTGAACTGCCTGCAGCAAGGATGTGTCTTCTTCGATTTGGTGAGAAGACTCTGTCTCCCTAGGGAAACTTTGAGGTTGTCCAGTTTGCTAATATTTGGGTGGATAAGTCTGCCTGATTCAGAGGTGAAGTACTAGCGACCCCAACTGCATACAGGTATAGATCCATAACCTATGTGAAGAAACAGCAATCTATGTGAAGAAATAGCACATAACCCAATCAGTTTTATCAAAATAAAGTGGAAATTTTATCTCTATATGCCTCTGCTATTTCATTTCTCAACTAGCCCCATAGTAGTGTAGGAATGATCAAGTTTTTAATATATTGCCTGAACAGGATATATTTTTTAAAAAATTGTTGACATGTTTGGCAAAAATGTTACCTTAGGGAGTTTCTGTCCCATTCCAGCCTGCCTTTTCTGATTATTTTGAAATCAACATAAAATATGTAAAAGAAATACATAGGAATAGATTTTTCTAAAAAATTATGTAATGTGTAAAATATCAACACTATCCAGGCAATTGTCACTTCTATCTACGCCATAGTCCTGGCTCTGGGCATATACTCACTGCCATACGAATTCTTTGGTTAGAATTGTATGGAGTTAACAAATTATATCCCTCTTCCCAAAGTCCAAAACCTTTGAGAAATAGACACATAAATAAGTCAGATGGAGATGAAAATGCCAGCTCTATTAATCACACAGCACATCAGAGAATGTAGCTTTAAAACTATAGAGAAATGGGCACACCACTATTTTACCTCTGGACCACATGAAATCGTAGATCATTAGAGGCAGATGATAAGAATTTCCTATGGAATTTCCACTGGCTTTGAAATAAGAAGGTCTGGGCAGAACATATTCAGGTATTTCTTCCAAATTAGATTAATTCACTGATCAGATGAGGCAGTTTTCCTCATCCCAGGTGAAGAAAGTATGAGAGGTATGGAGAGAAGCCAGGAGGGTTTTTGTAGTAAATGTCCTTCCTATTTCCAGGAGGTTAGAGAGATGGAGGTTATCCACACAACTTCTAATAATTATCTGTTTTATTCTTGATGCCAGTGCTTTGAGACTGTTACTCAGTCACTTGGCCTAATCCTGAACTCTTGGCCAGACCTTGGCTCACCTCCGTCTAATCACCTGACTTACAGATTCCAAACCTCCCTATGGTAACCCTAATCACTCTGGTTATAGCTAGGTATTACTTTATTTTATTAATTTCTTCACTATGTAGATCTGTAGAATCTTCCTTTCCTCATTGCATTGTGGTTCCTAAAGGTGGCCTCGAAGCCTTTTGACTTGTAGAACTTTTATGATTTTTATTAATTTTCCTTAACCACTTTTTGAAGTTTTGTCTACCTCTTTGCAACCCAAGTCCTAGTGTAATATGTGTTGTCTGTGGGAAAATATGTGTATGTGCGTGTGTATATGTGTGTGTCTATTTTCTGATTCTGTACTTTGTTCAAATACTCTTTTGTTGAAATACTCTATTTTTTTAATTCTCTCTTTTCAGATTTTGCTATTTCTTCACATCCCAGCTGGGAGATATCAGGGTAGTAAAAGCTATAATAGATTTTGAAATTATAGGAGCCTATATTTGTATGCTGCCTCCACAACCTTCAAAGATGTATGATCTTGAACAACTCATGTATCTTAAACTTCAGCAACTTTATCTAAAGAAAGTTCTCACAACCAAGGTATAATTATTAAAAAAAATACTGTAAAAAGTTCTTAGCAAATTGTCAGGTAAAAATGCCTAGGAAGCCCTCAACATGTTAGATTTTTGTAATTTCCTATGATGTTATTTAAATTTCTTTCTCTTCAATAAAAATAGATTTAGAAAGCCATTTTTTCACAAATTAATAGTACATTTTACCTACACTATTCCATTTTTGACTTGTGCCATTTCATTTTATTTATTTAATTTTTGGCTTGCTCATCTCTCATAATACTTAACATTTTATACATTCATGATTTATTTTCCTAAATTCTAATTTTCTCCATCCTCTAGTGTAAAATCCTTATGGTTAATTAGTTAATGATTGTGCATTATATGTCCTTGAATGTACTAAGCTCAGTGGATTTCACATCATAGGAATTCATTTAGATTATTTAAATAAATGAATACTTAACAATAAATAGAGATGTGCAAAACTGAATGAATTCCGTTAAACTATTCTGCCAAATATCTAGGATGATGCAAGGAGACTACTTTTTTACATATTTATTGGGCCCGGGCATTAACACTAAAAGCAGTGAAATAGCAGAAAAGGTTATAATTACATACTCTTCTCTATCTTTTGAATATAGATTACATTACATGGATGAAAATAATTATGATAAGGTGAATTAAACAATTTAAAAATTAGAAATGATCATGTAGTCCCTAAGCAGTGTGAAGATCGTATCAGAACATGACTGAGAAGTGCAATGTGGGGAGGCGACACACTCATCTTCTTACAAGTGAGATTTCTAATCATCAAAATCCCGTTGGAACATCTGAAATATGATTAACTTATTATATATGATTATAAGATTATATAGGTAAATATTTGTGAAATTTTAAATTTATTTTAAAATATTTCCTCATAAAGCATAAAATAGAAAGTTAGTATTAATGTAAAATGGCTAATGAAAACTTTCCTTATGCTCTTCCTTTCACATAAACACAGTTTCCTAAGTAAATTACCATTACACTCAATTTTGGAACCAAGAAAGTTATTTTGGTAATATTTCATTTGTCATAAAAGTAAAAACTGTATGATGAAGAATGAACAATTTGCATGATGGCAATAATTGCCAACATTTATTGAGTCTATGATACAGGTCCTCTTCTACCTCAACTCATTAGTTCTCACAATGATCCCCTGGACTGGCCAGTTCCATTGAGAAAAGAAAAAACAAAAGGACACTTAATATGCCCTTGGGGTACAGAAATCAGAAGATGTACTTCCTGTAGGCAGCTCGCAGTATAATGGAAGGAAAAATAAACCTATGATTCCAATTCAGAGGGATAAATATTATGATTCAGAGCTGTCCTAGATGGTCTCTCAGCCCAGAAGACAAGGCACAAAGGTTCTTCCCAGACCAACACATCTGCTAAAGAGGGTCAAACCCAAGAGGCAGGAAGCCTGATAAACATTTCCTCTGGTTGCCCAGAGTTCTAGCAACGTCACATCATCTCAACCTCCTATCTATTCACTTCCTCTTCTGCAACATTTACAACCATTTCTGATTTTACTGCTGAGCCATTTTTTTCCTCACATTAAAAAAAAAAATGGTTTCTCTTTTCCTTCTCTAGTTTCATGTAATCAACACTGACAGGAATTTTTTAATCACTTGAAGTCAGGACTTAGGAAGTTTGCTCAGACTGTAAATCAAAATGGATTAATCATGTACTTGTCTTGAAAGAATTTCATGAAAAATTCCAATCCACTTGGAATTTAGATACCTGCCTCCAGAAAACCAAAAACTGTAATATTTTATCATTGACAGTTCCTATCTCCTCTCTTTAGCTTTCTCCTGTGGAGAGGGGGAGAAGAGGAGGGAAGGGTATGGGTTTGGTCAGCCCCTGAAATACAAGTGAGGCTGGTAGGTTCAAATGACTTTAGTTTTGTTTATGTGGTTTCCCACTTTTTCGTTCACAGATCCAGACAGAAATAGGTTGAAAATTCAAGTTGACAGATAAGCACATTTAACATAAACATTTTTAAATGACCTAAATAAAATGCTTTTTCACTTCTCATTTCTTTTCACATATTTTCTCCTAGCTTCTCTCCACTTAATAGGGATTGAGTAACTGTGAACTTCAAATCTGTGAGCAATGCTAAGCTGTCAGCAGTGCTTCACAAACCAGCTGAAGATGATACTTTGGTGAATTTCTTTCTCTGCTATCTTTGCCCTAGGCAGCAGGTTTTTATCACCTGTTTACGAAGAAAATTAAGTAGCTGTGAGTTTCACAGATAACAGCTATCTAAATGACATTAGTTTTTAGAATTGTGTCAAATACCTTTAAAAAAACAATTTTCCTTTTGTTTATATTTTGTTTTGTTCATTTGTGTTTTTCCTAAAGTGATGTCTGATGATGATAAAGATTTAAGGACACAAGTGTAAGTTTTTGTGAAAGTGCCCCGGAATTCACTCCTAAATAAAATTACTGCCATCCCTGATTTCTAATGAGGGTAGCATTTGATGTATATAGTACAATCAAAGCTTTAGGGTGAATTTTTTTTCTCTTTATTGTAAATATTCATGCAGAAATGCAAGAAGGATTGAGAAAATAAACTTGTGCTTAAATTAGTTCAATAGACAAATTAAAAACTCTTTTTACCCACAATGCACAGTGAAATAAAAGGGAGTTTATTTCACCTTTTTGGGTGAATTAAAGCAATAGGATGTGTAAAATGCTCCCATAGTCAATAAATAGTAACATCATGGACAATGTGCTTTAATCCAATTAAGGGGAAAAAAGAATCAAATTAACAGTTCATTACGAGAGATGTCCATGGAAAATATACATGACTTTGAATGGCTCTACATAAAGGTACTGTGATTATATAAACCTGAATGACTCTTGTCATGTATAAGTAAGATTTTTGTCCATAGCTATTACTTTATTATACTTTTCTATGTGTTTCGAGCTCTCAGTGTTTATTTTGAGCCTGTCTTCTGTAGCTGGTCTTGTTTTTTCTGCCTAGACTCCCTCCCTTCTATTGAGAAATTTGTTCTTCTACTCTTAGAGAGCTATTTCTTCCCTATTACCCATTTTTCTTATGGTCTTAAAAGGAATTATTATCTTCATGCACAACTCTGACATCTCTGGAAAGAGAGATTGGTCTAAGAGTAAGCATGCAAACCAACTCAGTCCATCAGCATCCTTTCCTGGAATTTTTGACGTGAAGAAACCTATTTTCCAGAAGGTGAAGTTGGAAATAGACAAATCCCAAGTTTCTGACAACTATTATTCTGGCACTTTGGAGAAAGCAGATTGATGTTGTAGTAGTAAGTGCAGCAAGGCTCCGCATAGAAAGGGAAACTTGATCATAAACCCTCCAGGGACAGTTCTCCTGAGGTATAAACACATCGTATATATTTGTGAAGGTGTGTTTTGTCATGTCGAATGAACCCTGTAAAAATGATCATGTAAAGACTTGATCTACTAATTTGATGTGCCCTTTCTATGCTTTATGTATAAGGACCTCCTATAGAGGAGGAAGCTGGTGAGGAACTTCTCAGTTTTTCTGGGCTGACCAAGTCTCCTCAGATTCAATGACCTTACCAACTAGTCAAGAGTCTTTAGATCTCATCCAAGTCCTCTGGCTGGTATTTCCTCAGGGGAAAGAGGGCCCAAAGATGTTGTACAAAGCTTCATTTCTGCACCTTGTCCTTGAAGCTTGTTTACCTCTTCTAGCATTTCTGTGGAACTGATCAATTTGCATACAAAATAACAACGTTCTATCACAGAGAATAAAGCCAACATCAAAGAGAGGCAAAGATGAGAGGTGGAGAGAATACTGACTAAGATCATGTCACTGCGTAGTGTCTGCAGTCACTGAGCTGTTTGTCTCCAACTTTCCTTTACTTGAGCGTTCTAGTTATTCCTTTCAATGAATAGCATTAGCATCTTCCCAGTTAATTTCCTTTTATGCTCAGTTTGAGTTGTGTATCATTAAACATCAAAAGAGTCTTGATTGGTGGAGAAACTGTCAATAGAACTGGGACATTGAAAGGGACAGAACTTAGAATGTGAAAATGGAAACATTAAAATAAGGCTCTGAAGTATCAGACATTCAGAATTGGTAAAAGAGCTATTTGGGCAAAAGCAATGTGATTAAACTATGACATATTGGCCCTTGGACCCCCAGGCATGTAGTCACAAAAATATAGCCTTTTAGGTGACTCATCAAAAATATGTCAGCCAAGTGCTGGCTACTTCTTCAGTAAGGTGTTAAAGTGAAACACGCTTGAGCCCAAGTTGTCCACCCCAAGGCAGATCAGGGGCAGCTGGACAGATAGATGATCTCTTATTCAACCTGATTAAGACCATAGTTAACTAAAAAGTTGGTTAGAGATTAATTAGAAAAATATACATAATATATCCTCAATATTTTGCTTTAACCTAAATGTACTCTTTTGTCTATGGGTCAGTAGATGAAATTTCTGTATCAATTTTTTTACATCAACCAAATAAACAACGTATCACCTAAAATTTCTCATTTCTTTAAAGTGGAATATAGATTTATATATCCTATTAATCTGAGTTCAGATTGCTTTTAGATAGTCATAATTTTTACTCTACTATTTTAGTTAACTTATATACACATAATTCAAGGGCATTTTTGTGTGTGTGACTAGTTTTATCAAGTCTATATTTCCATTTAACTTAGTTTTCAGAGAAATAGAAAGCTTCTTTCCTTTTTACACTTGTATTATCTAATTTAGTGGAGATATATAAGTTAATTAATTATAGTAGCAAATGAATTGACAAAAACTGGGGAAGCAAGAACAACAGGCTCTTAATCAGATACCTCAACTGGTGGGAGAAGAGGTGCTCAGGCATTCTGGAATATGGCCTCTCTGGGGGAACTCTGCAAACTGTGGGGGGAAGTCATAATGTTTTACAGGGAAAGTAGGGAGTGGGGGATGTATCTATTTGCTAAAGCTGCCACGACAAAGTACCACAAACTGAGTCGCTTAAACAACAGAAATTTATTGTCTCACAGTTCTGGAGGCTAGAAGTCTGAAATCAGGGTGTTGGTAGGCTTGGTTCCTTCTGAGAATCGGTTCCATGCCTCCTCTTTGGCTTCTGTTGGTTTGCTAGCAATTTTTGGCATTTCTTGGCGCGTGGAAACATCACTCCAATCTCTGCCTTCATCTTCACTTGGCTTTCTCCCTGTGTGTCTGTCTCCAAATTCCTCCTTTTTATAAGAACCACCAATCTCATGGGATTATGGGTTCACCCTACTTCAGCATGACTTCATCTCAACTAATTAAATCCACAATGACCGTATTTCCAAATAAAGCCACATTTTGAGGTACCAGGGCTTAGGACTTCAAGTTATGAAATTTGGAGTGGTCACAATTTCCACCCATAATAAGGGGTAATATGATGTATCATCATTACATCTATCACGTGACTTCAATAAAAGAGGCTCTTTCTGCTTTTGGCTAGTAATAGGACTCTGAGCCTGACCACAAGCTGACTCTAGCTGATCCTTGGTAAGTGTGTTTATGACTGCATAGTTAAATTTCACAAGAGGAGGTGGGGCATTTGGGGAACAGTAAGGAAAGGAAAATTATTGTGTATATCATTTAAACATGTGATATAAGTTGGGTGCTCCCGTCTCCTTACAGAGCACCAACTCCCTGAGCTGGAGGTGGGCAAATGACACAAGTCAAACCTATCACATTGCACACCCACCCAGTAGCAAGAGTGAGGGATCCAAGAAAGGCATAAGACACAGCAGAGCCAGTCAGAGAGCATCCTGGGAAGTTGTTTTTTAACTAGAGACAGTGAGCGTTATTTATTTATTTTTTTGGTGACGGAGATTGGCCACGAACTAACATCCATTGCCAATCTTTCTCTTTTTGCTGAGGAAGATTAGCCCTGAGCTAACATCTGTGCCCATCTTCCTCTATTTTATATGTGGGACGCCGCCACAGCAAGACCTGATGAGCAGTGCGTAGGTCCATGCCCTGGATCCGAACCTGCGAACCCTGGGCTGCTGAAGCGGAGCATGAGAACTTAACCCTAGGCTGCCCGGATGGCCCCAAGAGTGTTATTTTCTAATGGATCCTTACTAAAAGCTGCTATTAGTCAAGCAGAGGGAAAGTCTACTTGAGAGAATGATGCTTCCACACAGACAAAAGAAGGAAGGCATCTCTGCTTCCAGTTTCAGAATTTTCCAGAACTGTATTTCCCAAAGCATAGCTATTCAGTTGTTCCTTCAATTTTGTGAGCTGTCCAGGAATCATTTCAATAAATTCCCCTTTTTGTTTAATTTGGTTTGAAAGTTTTCTTTTTCATTTGTGCCCAAAAGTATCCTGATATTTATAGTTTCTTCTAATATCCACAGAATTTGCACTGTCTTTCAATGCTATTGTATACATTATGGATTTTGTTAAAACATCCTTCTTTATATTTCTCATGCACCTAAAAATATTGTTTTTCAAAATATTCTTAATTCCTTTTAGAAAAGACATACAGCTAATTTTAACAAATCTAAATAATACACAATTTAATACATAATTTATTAATAATTATAGTTTTATATTTTGCTCCTATCCAGTTCCAAAAATGTAAAATTGTTTAGGGTGGATATATATTCCCAGGTATTTTTTGTGCTTATTGGCACACAATACTTCTATTAACTTTTATTCTCTCTCTCTCTCTCTCTCACCCACACACATAATTTTTTCCCATGCAAAGGATCACACTTTACATTTTATTTTGCACCTTTTATATTTTAACAATAATTTGAAAACATTTTATAATTTAACAATAGTTTACAAACATTAAAGAAGCATGGAGATTTGCTTTACTTTTGTTAATCACTACATTTTGTGCAGTTACTCAGATATGTCAAATTTATTTATTGATACATATTTGCCATGTATCCAAGTTTTGCTTTGTTTTGTTTTTAATGTTACAAATTTTAGTGAACAACACTGCACATAAATCTTCAGTCATTGATGCTAGGATTAGTGCAGGATAATTTATAGAAGTGCAACTGCTAGTCAAAGGAGTGGGCATTAATAAGTTCAAAAACAATTTCCAAACTGCCCTCTAAAAAGACCAGAAAATTTGCATTCCTAAAAATGCATATGCTATCCCATTGGTCTTGCCAACATCATGTGCTATTAAATCTTTTCCTACTAAAATCTAAAAGGAAAAACTGTTATCTAATTTATGTTTCAATATATATTTCCTGATCCCTAATGAGATTGGAATAATTTTGCATTTGTATTAACTGCTTTTATTTTTTTTCTCTGTAGATTATTTGTTAATATGTTTGCCCATTTTCTATCAGAGTCTTGGAGAAAGTGAATATAGTTAACTCTTTAAGATGTTTATAAAGAAATGAGAAATATAAAAGTAGTTAAACTGCATGTGTGATTGAAAAGATTTATTTTTTAATTGACTTCATTTTTGTTTTTAATGAAAATAATTGAATATATTCAAAGACCAATGAATAGCTCCAAATATAGTACAGCATATAACTATGTAGGAGTTAGAAATAACAATCAATAGTAAAAGTTTCCGGAAAAAAACAAGAAACAGCGAGATTCAAACATAGGTTAAGATCATTCTTCCCTAATCCTCCATCCCCAAGACAAATGGTCTGTTAAATTATCCAGAAATTTAGTCCAGAATGTTACTTTCTTTTAAATGCATTATGTCTTCTTTTTAAAAAATTGTTTAATGTAAAACATAATAAATCTTCACGTTATGAAGATTGATTTTGACTTACCATCATTTGAAGGCATCTCAAGTTTACCAACTTTTCTTGTATTTTGTGTTTTCCATCTTTGCATTTTCATGTGTGTGGTTAAATTACATCTTGAATTCGATTTTCAGAAAAGGTGGTATCTAGATAACGTGCTTTCTGAGTGCTTGTGTGTCTCAGTATATTTTTGTTTTCAAGTTACAGTTGAATATTAGTCTGAATATAGAAATGTAGATGAGAAGTTTTGAAAAATTTTGCAATCTTGATCCGCTGTCTCATCACAGAGCTAAAAAATATGGACAATCTGGTTTAAATGTTTTTCTTTTACAGGTGGGGAAGCTGAGGCTGGAAGCACTTAATCGTCTAAGTTAAAATAACTAGTTCGTTGACGCTGATGCCGGAACTCATATGTTCTGTATTTTTTATTAGTTTCCTACGACTGCCATCACAAAGTTCTGCAGACTGGTTGGCTAAACAACAGAGATTTATTTTCTCACGGTTCTGGAGGCTGGAAGTCAGAGATCTAGGTGTTGTCAGGATGGTTTCTTCTGAGGCTTGTCTCCTTGGCTTACAGATGGCAGTCTTCTCCTTGTGTCTTCACATGGTCCTCCCTCTTAGTAAATGTCTGTGTCCTAATCTTTTCTTCTAATAAATCAAACTGAATTAGGGCTCACTCTAATGGTCTCACTTAATTATTTCTTTAAAGATCCTATCTGCAAATACAGTCACATACTGAGATATTAGGGGGTTAAGACCTCAGTATATAAATTTTGGGGAACAAAATTCGGCTGATAACCCTCGATTCGTAGAGTATTTCTGTTAAAACATAGAGACTTTTACAGTGTTTAGAAAAACCTATGGCCCAGCTACAGAACCTAAGTATATCACTAAGTACACACAGTGAAAGCCTCAACATCTAGATATTTTAGAGAATGTAAAGACAGGTACAACCCAGACTCCTTGAGAAAGCTTCTTAAACAAGGATTCATCCTTCAAACATTAGCCTCTTCTGTTGCCAAAGGCAAGTCATGTTCAGCTTTTACATAACTTTTACTTTTGCATTCAAGTAAACCATTTATCCTACCTGGAGACAGCCTACCTCTGAAATAGAAGTTACCAACCTAAGCTTGCTCTGTTTAGTCATGCTGCTTAGAAAACCTAATCTCTTTACATGTTTGTAACAGTAAAGCTTATCTTTAAACAGAACATAAATGGATAACGTCCTCATTTTGTGCCACTGTTTTTCTACCATAAAACAGTACTCCCCAATATCTTACCTTGACTTAACTTAAACTTAAATTCAAAATATGTTTACATAAGTTGCTTTTTGTAACATAGCAGATAATGCACATTTATTTGTTTCAGACTTCTAGCAACAGCAGCATGAGCAAAGCACATCTTCTAGAGTCCTGTTGGATGATATATTCCAAAGTCTGGGAAGATTTCCAGGTGCATTTCAAAGAAGTTAGTTTCTCAATGTTGCCAGTAAAGATTCTTTTCCCCTGAATGAATGCCGTTAACTACTGTCAATTTAATTCTCGGTTCAGGATAACAAACTACTCAGATAGAAAATAACCATTCAAATCAGAAATTTTAGTAACTTTAAAGCTAATAAATTCTTCTTCTATCAAAAGGGTTTCTAATCACATCCTATTTCAATTGAGGAGCAACATCACTGGAAAGCTACTTCAAACACAACTTTTTCATCAAACAGTGCACAAAAAAGAGAAAGAATTCCAGAGATCTCATAAGATAGCATATTATTTGACAAAGAAAGCAGATGCGTTAACTGAACTATCCAACTTAAACAGTGTAATGCATGAATGTGTGTCAAATTTTCTAATCTAATTGTGTACTAATTTAATATTCCTTGACATTATCTGCCTCACTTTTAAAATGTATTTTTGGATTCATCAAAATATACATATATATATATGCTTCCTGAATGTGTATATATGTATATAAGTATCTGAAAGCATAACTTAAAGCACAAAATGAATGTCTTTGGAATTTGCTGGATAGGCACCAGAATTAACAAGTAGGCCAGAGAGCTAAAATGATAAAAGGAAAAGATTGTTGGAAACCATAGCTGTGAGAATTGTCCCATTATGGTGGCACTGCCCCATTAAGTGCTAGAAGAAACTGCTGGAACCATGGCTTGAAACAGGGGATGCTGTTGCCATGGTAATGAGTAATCAACCAAATTTTGCTACTTTGTGTTATTCAAATTATATTAAACATCCCAGGCGAGATCCTCCAATTGGTCAAGCTCAGGTAAGAGACTATGATGTGCTGTGACACTATAATCCCCGTGTTCTTAGAAAGCAGAAACCTGGCATCTTTAAACTCCCTAATGGGAAATGAGGACTGATTCCCATGAAAACTCAGTGTTATGCTCCCTAAATACAGAAAAGATAAGCTCAGATTACGTTTATCTCAGAGATCTACTTTGAAGATAGCCTTTGATTATCCCACATACATATACCCACTTCTCATATTTCTACTTTTCAAACAAGTGCCCTGCCTATCATAGTACAAATATCCTTTGTATAACCAAAAACACAGTTTCACTCGGAGGAGACAGTCCAGAACTTATCAGTTACTGCATTCACTTCCAAGCCTAAAATCTTCATTTATTGATCTTTTTTCTTGAACACATCAAATCCTGTCTCTGTGTTCTGTTATCCTCGAGCTAAATTTTAAAGTTATCTACTTTGTATGTATATAGAACCTGCAACTGCAGCTATTCCCAGGGCTTTCCTCCTGTATGATCCGCCGCATGAACTTTTTACCTCTTGTGGGAAACACAGCTACTTGGCTTTTGCTACTTAATGTGGTTTTGTTACTTTGCTGGTGTCCCCACTTCCATTTCTGAGCATTCCAGTCATTTGTAGGTCCTGCCAGTACAAAGTCACACAAACTTCATTTCGCATCAGGAACTCTATTTCCCTTTGATAGGCAGAATCGTTCACCCAAATCTTTACCATAACTCACTTTTTTTTTCTGTGTTTAGGTGAATTAGGACCTTAAATTTGCCAGGTTGCAATGTTAACTCTCAATTTAGTAAAAATACTGTGTAGAAACATTTTTTCCTTTGGGGGTAAAATCTCTAATTAAGAAGATCCCAGGGCATTGAAAAGAGAAATGTTTTTCAAGTAGAACAACTGGTGTAATAGTGAGAAATATTGTTCACCGATCCCAAACATACACTGCACACAATTTGAGAGCATAAAGTTTAATCACCCAGCTAACTCTGCACCTGAATCTTCTTGAGCCATCCCACTGTTTTGCCTAAGGAGAACTACCCCTATTTAATGTAATACGTTATAGGACTAATGGGTAATGCCATTCATATAAAACTTTTCCTTATTATTTTATTAGAAAGTGAACTTCCTGTTCAGTAATAAGATTGTGTAGTAGGTTCTGAGGATACTTTGACTGAGGCCTATGGAAGGAAAAAAGATATTGTGCAGGATGGAGAAAGCTTTAAATATTCATATGTAGGAAAGAAATATTCAAATAGAAGAAAATATATGGATTTTGGAAAGAAATATTCAGAGATGGAGATGGTGCTGATGGTTTACCAAATGTGTTCCCATGAAAATAAGAATAATTGAAATAGAAAAGCTGTCTCAGTCAGACAGTTGGTCTGAGCCAAAGCTCCTTCGCTCCATTAACCTGTTTCCAAAAACTGACTAGGTTGTCTCTGGTCTAATCTTAAATGGAAACATCAAGATTTTATTAGGGGTCATGTATGCTTGCAAAGAATACAATAGCTAATTGTTTTGATGAAATTAAAACTAATAATTAGTATAAAAATGAAGAAAATCTGCAACATAGCTTAAGAGAATAGATTAAATGTCTTTAACACATATGGTTTCTCTTTATCTCAAGAATATAGTACTACCATTATGAAAAACAAGATTAGTTTTTATTCTACCATGAGTTACAGTGGTTTCCTGCATCTTCTAATGGTTTCACTTAGAAATATGCAAGGAAATTGGCAATGAGGTTCTCAGAAGAGTATAGGATAAGGTTACTTCCATTTAGTGGAAGACGTTTTACTGTTCCAAATTATAGCTATTTCCTGAAGACAATTTTTTCCTGTCAACTACTTTTAGGAGATAAGACTATTTCATAATTAATTCCCAGTTGTTTCTTATTGTGCTTCTAGTAATATATTTCTGTACGTTAATAGGTTGGGTATAGTGTTACAAAATAAATGTAATGCACATTTTCTATTTGTCGAAGCTTTCTCTTTGGAAGCATGAAAAGTTTTGAGTTTAAAATGGGAAGTTGTGTAAATTACATTCAAATAAATAGTTATTTGAAAAGTTTCATGTCCTTGACTCCGTGCTAGTTTCTCTGGAAGATACACATAACCAGGTTTCCATTAAGGGCTTAGAGGGAATATAAACACTTAAAGTGATGGAAAAGCATACAGATAAATAAGTACAAGGCACAATTCAAAGTGCATTGCAAGGGGGCCGGCCCAGTGGCCTAGAGGTTAGGTTCACGCACTCTGCTTGAGTGGCCCGGGATTCACAGTTTCGGTCCTGGGGTTCCCGGGCATGGACCTACACACTGCTTATCAAACCATGCTGTGGCAGCCATCCCACATATAAAGTAGAGGAAGATGGGCACAGATGTTGGCTCAAGCCAATCTTCCTCAGCAAAAAGAGGAGGATTGGCAATAGATGTTAGCTCAGGGATAATCTTCCTCACACACACACACAAAAATTACAAAGTGCATTGCAAGAATCCAAGTGTATATCATGAAGGAAGTAATATTTAAATTAATTTTTAAAAAATGGATAGGATTTTGATAGGTAAATATGTGACAGAAGAAAGGCATTTCAGATAGAAAAAACATGTTTACATGGGCAAAGATTCAGAGGCTAGAAAATTTGAGTCACTATTAGTGAAATACATCCACTCCAATTTGCATAGATTACATGAATGTTGTTCAAGTGTAGCCAGCTGCAATGCTAGGAAGGTGTGTGGTGCCAGGACATGTAGGATTTTGAAAAATTAAGACTATGAAATATAGAACTAATGAAATAGACAGTGGAAATGGTTAGAGCTCTGCTTATGGAAGATTGATCTTACAGTACTATAATCCGTGGAAGAAATTTAGCTGAAGTGATAGTAAAGATCAGCAATTGGACATCATTTCAGTAAGCTTAGCTGTATGTGAGGATGCCTACAATTGTATTAAATATAGAGATGGAAAGAAGAAAATGATTGCGAACAAATCAAATCAAAATGAAAACACAGAGAAAGTAGAAAAGTATAAATGTGATTGCTGAAAAGATTTAAGTAAGAGAGAAGAATAATACAAAGATGACTAAAGTCTTACCTTCGGCTATTGGAAGATTGATGGTCCATTATCAAGGGTTGTTGGCGTGATGTGGAGTCATGTGTCAGAGAGAGTCTAATGAATAGCCCGTAATTACTGATGATTTCAGTCCAATAGTTTTCAATGATTGTTGCAGTTTTTAATGACATTAAGGAACTGATAATGTCATTGCCTGAGGGACTTTGATGAATATTTGAGTGATATTTGCCTAATTATCCTAAAATTGATAGTGGATCTGTGGGAAATAAAACCCCTCCTTGATATGATATGCTTTCAGGTTATTTTCAACTTTATGCTCTTTATTTATTTTCCAAACATAAGGTATACATTTGCAGCACAGACACACTGCACTTATTTACAAGAGTAGGAGATAGCAAAGCACGATGCATATAAATAGAAGGGTTGTTTTAATGTTACCTGATTCAAGTCTGGCAGCATTCCCTGCCAGTCTCGACTGGAACAGAAGCAAACACCCCATGTTGTTGTTGCTGGTTTTCAATTTGTTTGTCTTAGAAAGGAAGTGAAAGTGTACAGTTTTCTATGTAGATTTTTCATAAAGTTTATTTCATTTCAGATTGAAAGAAGATGGGCAATGATGTTCCTCTATTTTGTGTGACTAGGAGGAAATTTATGATTCTGTCCACACCCATGCCATTGATTGAAAACCCATGTTGTAGTCTAAGTGGTGGGCTTCTCCGTCTCATTTGCCACTACTCCCAGCCCCTATCTCTGCAACTCAGAGCAGCCCTTGTTTCTCTGAGTTAGAGAATATGGGGGGAAGAAGGTGTAATTAGGACACGTCTGTGTAGTGTGAAATCTACAAGGATCACTACAAATTATCTGCATCTCTCTATCTCGCTGTCTCTCTCTTGGAGCCACTATTTTCTTCAATTCAAGTCTCATAGACATATTTAGCAAAGTTATTGCAAACTTTTAGCATATGGGGGTTTAAATCAGATATTTTTTTAAAAAGATATTTTTTTGACTTTTAAATAGGAATTAGGGAATGTTTGGTGCAGGAAATATTCATGCTCTCAGCTTGCCTGACTTAGGCTAATTGAGGTGAGTCAGGAACGTATTTTCAACAGACAGAGAATGATGGTGATTCCCATAACACTGTTTTTTCCGAGTTTAAACGTATTAATTATTTAGACTAACACTAGCCTCCTACAACAAACAAAACCACAAATTTCAGTAGCCAAACAATAGGTTTTATTTCTCAAGTACATAAAATCTAAAATATTTATTTCTTATTGGGGGCTGTTTTCCTGGAAGTAATGATTTGAAGGCCCAGGTCCCTTACATCTTGTGGGTCTGTCGTCTTCAACATGTAGTTTTCTAGATACATTTGTTTCCTAAGGCTGCCATAACAAATTGCCACATACTGGATGGCTTTAAAATGATGTAAATTTATACTTTCACAGTATGGAGGCTAGAAGTCTGAAATCAAGGTGTTGGCAGGGCCATTCTCTCTCTGAAGGCTCTAGGGGAGGAGCCTTCCTCGCTTCTTCCTAGTTTCCAGTGGTTGCTGGCAATTCTATGTGTTCCTTGTCTATAATCACGTTCTTCCAGTTTCTGCCTCCGTCATCACATATTGTCCTTCCTGAGTATCTCCGTGTCCAAATTCTCCTCTTCTCGTTGGGGTCTCAGTCCTCACATAAGGATGCCAGTCATACTGGATTAATAGACCAATCTAATCCACTAGGACTTCATCTTAACTTGATTATATTTGTAAAGACCTTATTTTCAAGTAAGATCACATTCACAGGTTCTGGGTGGACATGTATTTTGAGGTACGTTATCCAACCAAGTACCCAAAGTCACAGGGTTTGGCTACATTAGTCCAGAAGAGGGTAAAATAGCATGGAGGGTCAGAGATCAGAGATTTCTAAATGGAATAGGCCAACAAATAACGTGAATTCCTGCTGTTCTGGAACATAATTACATGAGTACATCCAAGTCTATAGAGACTGGGACATACAGCATAGGTGTGTAGCCAGGCAGCAAAGGAAACAAGTTTCTGAGCAGGTAGGCAGTATGTATTACACTTGGTTCCTCTTTTTTTTTCTTTTCTGACTTAAGAGAAGCTAAAACTACACATGTCTGGGAAAAAGAAAATGAGACTAAGAATAAGAAAAATATTCTTATTGTTGTCTTGTTTTATTTTGTTAGTTTATTTCCAATTTATCAGAAAGGAGATAATATTGTTAGAACTCTCCTGGTCACCACATCAGACTAAATCTCACTGCATTTATTAAAAAAGAAAATACCGTAGAAGGAACTGTCATTGATAATCTACTTATTGTCAAAATTAACAAATTTATTATGTCTGTCTCAGAAGTTTTCTTAATAAATAAAATGTTATAGATAAATTTAAGTACCCTAAATTTTCTTCTTAAAATCCCTTACCTCCTCCTATAGAAAAAGTTATTATTGGGTAACTGATATATGCTATTATTTTTACTTTCTTACAAACAAGTTCAGTATAATTACGTTGGAGGTACAGTACAATTTTGCTCAGAATAAAAGCCATAAATATTCACTCAGTTTTTTTAATTAAGTCTAATGTGTTGAGTTACAATTTAAATGCACAAAATTCACCCCTTTTAATTGTACAGTTTGACAAGTTTTGACAAATATATACAGTCATGTAACCACCACCATCATTAAGATACAGAACATTTCCATCACTACAAAAAGGTTTCTGATACCTCTCTGCGGTCATGCCCCTGCTCCCAATCCCAGATCCTGGAAAACAATTATTTTTTTCTGGCTCTAGAGTTCTGTCTTTTCTTTACTATCATATAACTGGAATTGTATAGTGTGTATACTTTAAGACTTCTTGTACTTTGCATAAATCATTTGAGATTCATTCATGCTGTTGCATACATCTGTAATGCATTCCTTTTTATTACTGAGTGTTTCGATGCGTGGAGGTATCACAATTTGTTTATCCATGAACAGTTGATGGTCACTTCAGATGTCCCCAGTTTTGGCTCCTATACACATGAATAAAGCTCTTGTATACATTTGCATGCAGACCTTTGTGAGGACATATGTTTTCATTTCTTTTGGGTAAATAGCTAGAAGTGGTATTTTAAGGTCATATGGTAACTATATGCTTAAATTCATAAGAAACTGCCAAACTGTTTTCCAAAGTGGCTGTATCATTTTGCATTTTCAAATTAGAGAGTTCTAGTTGCTCTGCATTCTTACTTGCGTTTTTGTTGTCTGATTTATTAATTGTAGTCATTTTAGTATATGTGTATGGCATCTAACGGTGTTTACATTTCCCTAATGACTAATGACGTTGAGTACTGTTTTTTGTGTGTTTATTTTTCTTCCATATCTTGTCTTAAGAAAAGTGTGTGCTCAAATCCTCTGCTCTTTTTTTTAGATGTGGTGTTTACCTCATTATTATTTAGTTGTAAGAATTTTGTTTATATTCTGGATCCAAGTCTCCTATATCAGATACTGCAAATATTTCCCCTAGTTTATGACTGCTATTTTCATTTTCACAGCAGTGCTTTTGAAAGCATGGGAGGTTTTAATCTTGATGAAGTATAATTTAGCATATTTTTTCTTCTATGTTTCATGCTTTTAATGATCTAAGAAAATTTTGTCTAATCAAACGTCACAAAGATATCCTCCTACATTTATTTTTATAAGTTGTGTAGTTTTAGATTGTATGGTTAGATCTGCAATGTATTTTGAGTTAATTTTTTTGTATAAGGTGTAAGTTGCATCAAGGTTCATTTTTCACACATATATATCCAGTTTTTAATATTGCGTGGGGTTTTCTTAGTTTCTTGGACCTATAGTTGTTGTCTTTTACTAATTGTGAGAAGTCTGTGCCATACCTCTTCACTTTTTTTTCTTATCTATTCTTTCTTTCTTACTTTTCTTGGACTTCGATTACTGTTATGTTAGAACTTTTGGTATTGTCTTATATATTTTGGGTGTTCTACCTTTTTTTTTCCATTTTTTTCCTCAATGCTTGGTTTTGGATAATTTCTACTGAACCACTTTCAAGTTCACTCTTTTTTAGGTGCACACGGTCTGCAGATAAGCCTTATGAAGGAATTTTTCATCTCTAATATCATGTCTGTTCTAGAATTTCCAGCATTTTCTTTCATAGTCTCCATCTCTCTGCTGAAATTCACCATCCATTTATGCTGCCTACCATTTTCACTAGATCCTCTAACATATTAACGGTAGTTATTTTAAAGTCCCCCTGTAGTTTCAACATCTGGATCTTTTCTGAATTTGCTTATGTTGTTTCCTCTATCTCTTGAGAAAGGGTCGTTTATTCTTGCTTTTCTGTGTGTCTCATAATTTTTGATTGAATACTAGCCATCATGGTAGATGAGAAGTAAGTATATAATATTTGCATTCAGAAGGGATCACTACTCTTCTTCTGTCAGACTGATACCTTTGGGGGATTAATTCAATCTATTCAGTAGTTGAGCTGGATTTCATTTTCTTGTTGCTATTATTACCTCACTGAACCATAAGTTTTAAATTTGTCTAGCTGTAGGCTGTCACTACCTAGTCTTTTATATTGGTGCCGAATCTTGGGCTCAAGAATCAGATGAAATTTGCTTCTACTCTCCCACTAAATCAATAATCTTTGCCCAGTTTCTGTGGATAGAAAGTTTGCTGCCCCTTTCCCAGTTGCTTAAGGCTTTTGTTTCACATGAAAGAAGATCTCTGGAGGGGTAAGAGTGTTTTCTGACTGTTCTGCAGTGGCAGCCAATCACCACAGGTTTGCCTCATTCATCCAGGAGGGTAAGTGGTCTATCTACAGTCACCTGTCTTGCTCCTAATCTATTTTATAAGCATCATATGGAGACCTGTTTAAAAGAACTGGCAAGCAATTCTGATGTCCCCTTGTGTCTGGGCTCTCAGTTATTCTAAACTGATGTTTGTGTATTGGGTTGAATAGTGGCAACTGAAAATGTATGCCCATATCCTAATTCCCAGAATCTGTGAATGTTCCATCATTTGGAAAATGAGTCTGCAGATATAAGTTAAGAATATTGAGATAAGGAAATCATCCTGGATTATCTGGGTGGCCCTAAATATAATGACAAGTATCCTTATAAGGGAAATGCAGAAGGAGGTTGAGACAGACAGAGAGGAGAAGACATAGACACAGAGAGGTAAAGGAGACTGAAGACAGAGGCAGAGACAGGAGTTATACAGCTACGGTCAAGAAATGCCAAATATCGCCAGCACCTACCAGGAGCTAGGAGACAGGCATCAAGAGATTCTCTCTCAGAGGCTCCACAAGGAACCAACCTTGCTAACACCTTGATTTCTGACTTCTGGCTTCCAGAACTGTGAGAGAATAAATTTCTGTTGTTTTAAGCCACTCAGTTTGTGCTAATTTGTCACAACAGCCCTAGGAAGTGAATACATTTGCTTATACTTTGCCTTTGGAAATTCATAAATATGTTATCTGATTTATTCTTTCATGCTGCAAAACTAGACACCTCTTTTCCTGTACTCCACTGAGGATATCCTGTCCCTCTCAGAGGGGCATGACACTCTGTGGAATTCTGTTTACTTGATTGACTTATAACATTAGTTTCCTTGACAGATTAAAGAAAAATTATGATTTCGTAGTTTACCTGCAATTTTCTCTTCATTTGAATGAGAGTGTTCTTCTCTTGTTGCTTTCTTAAATGAAATTTCCATGTATAATCTGTAAAATATCCTTCAACATAAAAGCATATCCACGACAGATTGTGAGTTTGAATGGGAATTAAGAAAATATTAGAGTGTTTTATTTTCCCTTCTGCACGTAAATGCAAAAATTGTAAATACACCAGTCTTGGGAAAGGGAAAGAAAAAGACAATATGTGTTCTCAGGGGAAATAGTGAATGATGTTTGTAAGCAAGTGTCTGCCTTAGCATAGAAGTGTCCTTTACTTGCACACTGGAAACAATAAATTTATTACTTTATATTCTATAGCATGCTGCCTCTCATTAAATTGAGATTTCTTATAACAGATAAAAATCTAAGTATATAATAAACCCAAACAATTCAAGTTAGTAGTAGGTAACATTTCAAACCAATGAGTTTTAATTTCCAGTATCTCCTTTCTGTAACTAACAGAAGCAAGACATCTTTAGGCTGTGTGAGCAGCCTCCGGGGTGTGGTGGGTAGAGTCTGAGCACTTAGGAGCCACACAGCCAGCTACTTGAGGAGCCTTGCAAAGCCAAAGCGTCAGACTCATAGAAGAGCCGTTGGCAATGATTCCTCTAGCACCATGCTAAAAATGGATTTTATTTCCTCTTCATAAAAATAAAAGAGATGTGAACTAATTTGCCATTTCACACAGACACTTGTAGCATTATTTTGAAATGTTAAGCAAACAACGCTGAAATCAAGCAGATAAAGCAATAGATTATGATTTTCTGTTGCCTCTTTAGAATTATCTTAATCTTCTGGCTAACAGAGTAATTTATATCTGTATGTGATCTTTTGCCACACTGATATACTTGTATGAAAAATCAATAGATATATCACAGACGGCCTGCAGGTGCATTCATTTTGTTTTAAAATAGGTTTGACTCCAGTTTTCCAGTATCAGTTTAAGAAATTAGATTATTACAGTGAGAAATGGAAATATGAAATTAATGATTTCAAGTGACTACATACCGGTTGCCTCCAAAAATGGGTAACCACATTTAATGCATTTGTGATGAAAATAAGTATTTGAATATTCATGGTTACTGGGAACAAGAAATGGCAAACTTTCTTCATTACTAAAAATTTTTTTAAAATACTCCAGTAAAGGGGCCGGCCCGGTGGCGCAGCGGTTTCGTCCGCGCTTGGCAGCCCAGGGTTCGCGGGTTCGGATCCCGGGCGCCCGCCGACGCACTGCCTGTCAGCCATGCCGTGGCGGCGTCCCATATAAAGTAGAGGAAGATGGGCACGATGTTAGCCCAGGGCCAGTCTTCCTCAGCAAAAAGAGGAGGATTAGCAACGGATGTTAGCTCAGGGCTGGTCTTCCTCACCAAAAAAAAAAAAAAAAAAAAAATACTCCAGTAAAAAGAATTAACTGCAGCAAAATTTGTGTAAAAGCACAAATCAGTTCCATTACTGTGGGATAGAATGAATAACGGAGAATATTAAAAATTTCTCTTTTGGTATACAAGTTAAATAAACAAAGTACTAATAAGTTCTGAGACATAACCTAATACATATGTAGAACATTTAAATACCAGGTCAATGAGCTTTATTAGGGATATACACAATACAGCACTATGTATTACACTCACATAAATTGCATAAAATGCTATGTTACACATCGTGTGTATTTCTTTGTAATGTTTTCCTCACTTTCTTTTCTATTTTTAATCTGTTTTCCATTCAATGACACCCATAGGCATTGCTTATATCATTTTTCTAATTAAAGCTCATAGACTTCAGAGCCATGTTTTTTTCCGAGGAAATAAAGGTGGTACAAGAGCAACAAGAGCCATCTTCTAGGTCTTGAACCTTCGACTAGGGCTGGAATCATGAGGTTTGAATTTGTTGCCTAAAACTATCCTTTTAATACTTGTTTTCCTTGTGTCACCTAGGCTCCCTTCCCAACCTGGCACCTTGAGGTTAAGCATTTCACATTTAAATGCTTTTTTCATAGTCTTAATTAATATCAAGTTACTTTCAATAAAGCTGCTTCAAAAAAGTACTCCATTCCTAAACTGTAGAAATAAATATTTATTATGAGGATTTCAGTATGAAATAGTGCTGTCATTTTAATATAGGAATAAAAAATTGACTTCTAAATTTTCAAGAGTTGGAGGTTTTGAAGTACATATAAATGTATATTATATTTAAATGTGTATCATATATATGTATGTATATAAATGTAACAGATTTAAGTTCTCTGATATCACACAAATTTCTTCCTTTACTTAAAAAAGCAATCTTGTTCTATCCTTTACAAAATATATTCTCACTCTACATATAATAAAATACCACCAAGCCCCACATGCTCTCTCAAGTATTTGACATCAATGGAAATATGCCTTACTTGCTTATGTTTTACATAAGTCATATAATTCTGTTTTATAATCGAAGTAGTCTAACTAAAAGCATCTGAATGAAGCAAGACTGCTTCTTTAATGTGACATTTGAAGACATGAATTATCTAAGAAAAATGCCAACAAATTCTCATCCTGTACTTACTGTCAAAAACATTCACAAAGATTCTCTAGGTTTCTGGAATAAAGTCATTTTTCAAAAATAGAAGTAGATTTCTTGACACTATAATTTTCTCAGTAGTACACTTAAGAGAAATGATTGATAACTAAGCACCTGACTCTGTTAGAGTGACCTGAAAGACGGAGATGTCAGACTGGTGCCCTGGAATATTGTCCAAGGAAGTGAAACACAGCTATGAGTGCTTTGAGGGTGAACTTTAAATAACAGGAAATGTTGGCACACCGCTATATAGTGGCTCTGTTTCAGGGAAATGGATGTACCATCTGCAAGGCTAAACTGAAATGACAAGCCTTTGAGGCAGAGAGAGTAAATGTTCAATCCATTTGGCAGATAAAGCAGGTCATAGATTGGTTTATTTAGTTCCAGTTTCACATAAACAACACACGAGCAGAAGCAATGAACCATTGCTAAATTCAACAGGAAATTCCATTTGAGGTTATATCTATGCTCAAGCTTCAAATGGTCTCCATTCTCCCACTCCATCCCTTTGTCATGTTTGTTTCTGCCATGGCTGCCAATGTATTTTGGTAGTTTAGACAGCAGAGTCTATTTGAACAACACATCTTCTCTAGTTGGAGAATAAACTGAACCATCACCCTTCCAAAACTTACCTAATTATTTCTATAATAGAACTATGTGTGTAAAGATAAAAATATAAAAAATGCTTTTCACATTTTTGACAAAACAATGTTGATATGTATCTAACCATGGTAGAAAGGTGCTGTCCCAACATTTCATAGCCACGTGCACATGCAGTCTGAAATACCCCTCAATGCCCTCAGCGACTAATCATCCACGGACATGGGACATCTATCTCTGATCCTTACGCAAAATTTTACTTTGCATTGTTTAGTGCGATGAAATACTAGGTTCCACTTCTTCTTGACACCTTGTATCTCTTTTATAGAATTTTATGCTATTCTAGAAAGCAGAGGCATATTTTCTCTTTTAATTTTGGGGAAAGACTATGAACTGCAGTCCCCCTTCGTTCTCTTTGTGAGGGTCAAAGTTCAAACTTGATAGAGCCTTAAGATCCAAGTCTTTCTTCCGGTCTCCCGGGAACCAAAGCCATAGATTTACTCTGACAACTTAAGATTGTTCCTTCTGTCTTTGTGCTGTCAGAATATCTCATAGTAGCTGGATTATAAGAAAGTAATATCTTAATAGAGGCAGAAAGGCCTTGTTCACTCCCATTGCAAAAATCTTAAAGAAAACAAAATACATATGTTGTTCAGTTTCCCTTTTGTCTTGACAAGAGATTTTAAGAGTTTACTTCTCTTTTCCTGTAATTATTTTGTTTTCTCTTTCTTTCAGTATGGAATATTATCGGGAAATAATAAGACCAGTAAAATCCTCAATTCATTGCTTATGTGTTTTGCCAAATTTGAATATCAAAATGTTACTGCAACAGGTGGCACCAGTTCACACACACACACACACACACACACACTGTGTTGTCTTATATAAGGATGTGTATTATATAATGTTTTTAGTTATATAACATTTTGTATTATATGATATTTTGCATTATATAGTATATATTATACATTACATGTACTTTGAGGACATTATAACTGGATTCAACGTGAGATCAATAAAACGATTTGTTGCATATGGCACTGTGAGATCTACATATGAGAAAAATGCATATATCTGGCTACTCTTTACCTTTAATCTAATGAAAAATGTTGATCCATATATAATTAATATAATTAACATAATTGATTCTGCACTGGTCCAAGCTAAATTCATCATTGGTTCCCATTATCCTTTGATGGTGTGTCCTAAGCTGATTGTTGTGGACTCTTACCTACATCACACAGATCCCCCTCAGGACTCGAGGACTTATTATTCAGATACTGGGAATGCTGCTGCAGACTGTCCTCAGCTGTCAGTCTTCTCCAGGGCTGGCCCTCTGTTGAAGAGGACTGTCAGGTCCAAGTTTATGCATCACTCCAGGGGACATCCCATGTGTAATGCCCCACCAATGTGAGGCTATAAACCCTGTCCACTCTCCCAAACGTCAGAGAACTCCGAAGAGTGATTCCCTTCAGAGCCTGCTGGCTGATCTAAGGCTTTATTGTGATGGCACTGAAGTGTAATTCTTCTTCTCCACACCCTACTTTCTTCCCCTCCCTCAAGAAAGGTTGCGGCTGAGAATACTACCATACAAATTTCCCACTCTCTAATCTATGTCTCAAGGGAATATGACCTGCAGCAGTTTGTACCAGGATGGGTCCCAGAAAACAGATGTTACAATGGGATGTTGGAGCTGGATTACTCAGTGTTGCCACTGCCCAGTTGGCAATGAGGACCTTATCACTGGTACTATGTGGAGCATGAGAATCCCTGGCAGATTGAGGTACAATTGTTCAACTTTCGTTAGTGGTGAACTGAGGTTGTATGCCTGTGGAATGAAACACACTGGTGAATGTAATGACAAATATAGTGGAAAGATCAATTATAACACAGTGGAATTGGATGCTCCTTGTTTAGGGTGATTAATTATGATTTAATAAAAGCAAGTGTGAAAGTCAGAGGGCCTCCTTTTCAGCATATGAAGAGACTCTCATCTTTTGAAGCTGAAAAGTAAAGAAAGTTAATGACAAAACATAGAAGTCAATCATAAGATAGGGATGTCCAAATAAGGATAAATTCTCAAATTAGGCAGATCTGCTTTGCTGAGGTCAGAACTGTGAACGAAAAGAATGGGACCCTGATACAGAGGATGGTGACATCTGGATTAATTCCTTTGAAAATCTTGCATCCCCAAATCCCCCCTGTTGAGGGATAGTGAGTGCCCTCTTCCCAGAAGATGATGCAGAGGACTTTGTCTTGCAATAAAACAAGAGTCCCCTCAATATCTGCTCCCGCATTTCTTTGTGTGAATATGACATACTAGGGCTAAAGAAGCTCTAGACCTTTCTCAGGAGAAAAGGGACTATAAGCAGGAGTTATAGGATCTGAGCAACATATGCCAGCAGGAGACTGGTGACTATGTGTAAGACTGGATCCTAAGGGCGCTGGATCAAGGAGTGGAGAATAAAGTTGGACAAGGAAGAGTTTATCAGATTGGGAACACTTGCCTGGGATACAGGATCTAAAGTCCTGACAAGAACCCTGAGAGACCAATTAAATATGCTACCAGGATGGGTTAAAGAAGCTTAGAAAAATATGATGATCCACACTAAGTAAGGTATAAGTGTCTAAACTATCATAGGAGACAATAGAAGAAAGGGGCAAAAGATGTTGAAAATTGGACGTGATAGAGTTTTTATCCTGTGGAAGGCCAGGAAATCCACCAGATGACTATAGTCCCCAGAATGGGCCATAGGATATTTATTGACCAAAGCAATAAGGATGCACTAGGGGTGGTGACACTGATACCACTGAGAAACACAGTGATGGTTGTTGTCTATAGGCAGATCTGATGATAGGAGATACTTAATAGAAATGAGCCCCCAATAGCAATGGAGAGTCTGAAAAGATGATCAGGGGGCTGACAACAGTTGCACTAGTAAACAGTTCCCTTTGCCCAATTTCTGGACCTGGACCAATTTTTAGACCCAAAATCCATCCTGTGAGGGAGTGTCATCTCTCCAGGCAAATGACCCCGCAACATCAGAGTAAGTATGTATATTAATGCCCCAGTCTTTTCCCAGAGGGTCTATGGTTCCCCACTGCAGAATTTTGTACAAACTATTGCATCTGCCTGTAAATCTCTTTTCTTCTGTTTCATCTCATAAAGTACTAGCAATGCTTCAAACTTAGTTCAATCCTCACTTCCTTCAAAAGCTGTCATCTACTGCTTAGAGGAGCAAGTCCCCTTTTTTTTACTATCATAATATCACATAGCTTTACTCTGTGGATTTATGTTTCACATATATGTTTATTTGATTCATGTACACTCTTATATACTAGAATATAAGCTCCACGGTGTCTAATTGTACCCCAGAATCCAGGATGAATTCAATAAATATTATGATCAATGAATTGATTATATCTAGTCTCCCTATAATTCTAATAGACAGAATTTTATATTGTTGTACAATTTAATATATCTTGGAGAAAAATATTCTTATTGTACATCAAAAACATAGATTTTATCATACTTTCTTAGGAGAAAATAATCTTTTATAATATTCATCTTTGAAATAGGAAAGAGAAATGGATTTAAAAGCATCCTAGGAAATAAGACTAGCTCTGAGAAAATTTAAACACAGATAAAAATAAATATCATATGAAATCTTGTAATAAAAATCTACATATGTGTAAATGGATAAGTGGATTACTATAATATAACATAATATAATATACTTAGCATTCTAGCAGAAATTCATGTGCGCGTCTATGCGAGCACAGAAAGAGGTATATGTAACTCCACCTTAGCCAGGGGCATTGACCTAGGAAGGAATTTGAGGAGGAAACAGTATCCCCACTGAATTTTAAAGGATGAGAAAGGTTTCACCTGGAAAATATAAAAGGAAGAGCAGGAGAAAGTATCATTTATTTAGTACAAGGCACGGTTCGAATTGCCTTACCTACATAATCTTATTTATTATACACCACAACTTTGTAAATTAAATCCCACATTCCTACTTTATAGAGACAGCAGGGAAAGAATTAATATTTATGACTGTGCAACAGGTACTAGACCAGCCTTATTTATGTTCTTGTTTAATACTCAGGACAACACAGGAATGTAGGTTTTTTTTACTGTTGTTCTACAAATAAAAAAGCATAAGTTAAAGAGAATATTTAATTTGCAGACTCAAAATAACAGTCAAGACAGAATTTGAACCCGAACTTGTTTATTCCTGCTCTACCAATGTGGAAAAAGTCCCTTCAAGGTCAGAGAAAATCCCATGTGAATTTAAGGAGTTATAAATAAACATCAGATTTTTGTTGAACATTTATTTTATTCTACCTGCTGTGTGCAAGATTCCGTCTGTAAACAAGCTGCTTTCTAAAGGGGTCTATAGGAACCAACTATTTCTTAGTGTTTGGAAAAAATATGCATTACAATGGAAAAGTGATGAAAAAATTATTCAAAGTCTTTCTAAATTTCACTTTTTATGAGTTTTTAATTATGTTCAAGATAGAGATGATAGGAAGAAAACAGATGTAGAGAAAGATGATAAATAGATTCAAATAAGAAAATTATCCACATATTTTCAAAAAGCATGTAATTATTTTAATGTCTTTTCTTTCAAATTTTGATGAGCAAGATCTCTATTGAAGAGTAACACGCATAATAAGTTATCTAGCAAATTGTGTTACTTTTAAGGAAGATTTTTAATTTTAAACTTTCATTAGTATTACATGAGTTTATCTTATCATAGTCACACCCAAGCAGTCAAAATGGAGAGCAAATGAAATAACTTAATATTTAAGAATCCAGGATCTTAAATCCTATAATGATTTATTTATGAGCCATCTGGTGATATAAACATGATAGTATGGTCAAATGTGCTGCATGTGCATGGAAAGAAAGAATTATTCAGAAAGAAATAATTAGCTTTTATGAGTGAAATTCTAAGGCAAGCTGCACGATTTAGGTAACAGACTTGTCTTGCGCGTGAAAAAATTGTATAAATATATATTATAATATATGTAATAGCATGTTACATATATATAATAAAATATTATCATATATAATGCACATATATATATAAATATATATACATATACACACACCTATTGCATGATTTTGCCATAGAGAAAAAGGCTTAGAATTACAACCTTTTATCTAGGGGATTATGAATGCAACCGATACAGTGAGCATGACTCATTCTAGGTTGTTAAGGGACTGCAGGGGAGCCCAAGGGAGTACTGCCCCCCACTTCTGTTATTACCACCATTAGTCAATTTTTACCTCCCCATCTGCCACATCTTTAGTGGACAGGCATAAGTGTATGTTCAGGGTTATATGTGGGATGATGTGGGGGACGGTGTGAAACCATTTCAGTTTCTTTTCCATGAATTCTTAATTTAAGTACTGCTTATATGTGGGTAAAATTAATTAAATTTTTCTATGTGTTGCCATCTAAGGACCAATTTTAAACTTGAAATAGTATATGGTATTTCATTTTCTATTGAAATAACATGCGCACATGTACTTAACTGTATTTAACATTTTTTTCCTTTTGAACTCGCTTTTATTTACTTTCCAGTTTATGTCCATGTAGATGGGAAGCTAATGATAAAATATCCAAGCTACACATTTTCATTATTTTAACCAAGGCATTCTGATTTTCTTCTTAGCTGTGTGTCAACTTCTTACCAACACTTTCAAAACAAGTAGAAGGGATATAAATTATAACAAGCCCAAAGTCTTCCGTAATAAAAAATATGACACTTGTGACTATAGCCAAAAATCAAAATGAAAAGTATTCTCCAATCTGTAATCAGGGATGCAAGCCAAGGCAACTAAAATTAAAAGTAAAATTTGGAAACTTCAGTACATCATGGACGTGAATCTGATAGCAAGTTGGAAATATACCATATCATAACATAGTCACATATGTTGTGCACTGCACAACTCCATGATGCCATTCACATTTACTATGATTTTTGTTGTGCTCCCCACCACCACCAAGTTGTGTAACACGGCAGCCTTATTCATCTATATGTTATGGACGTCTATAATATCTATAGCAGTGAAAGCAAAACCTCATTAAGGCCCACGGAAGTTTCAGACATTGAGTTTTACACAGCAACAGTCACAAATACTATTTATCTTTGTTTTCATATTAATAACCTGTCTCCTTTTTGCTATGCAAATGGATAACTTTACCATCAATTTAGTAATGTAAACTTGGATAATCTGTACGATTAAATGTATACATACAGAAATAGGTATTGACTGTCACCTAAGGGGGAAAAATTGTTTTATATATCTAAGAATTTGGGGGGAGGGAAGCACTCATATATTTGCAAATATTTATCATTTTCTCCAAACAACCTTATGATTGAAATAATTTATATCAGTATGCATATATGTGGCTTATATTTAACAATAAACCATAGAGGATGTAGTGCAGAATTAATCAAGAATGCCCTATCCCTGTGATTTATTTCCTGTAGACTGTAACAAAACCATCAACAGCTCTCATTCCACTGGATCTCTCATTTCTTGTCCCGGCATCGGGAGCTTATAATGCCATTTCTTCACTCCGGGCCACACTCTTTCAAACTTTAAAACTACTAGTGCAAGGTAGTTTGATTCCTGTTCACAGCTACTCAATACTGGTGAGATGATAAACCTTATTAAATAATGGGGTAGATTATGTATATATCTCCCTAGAACCTGAGATATAGGGCTGTGAGGATGTTAAATAGAGTGGGAACTATGGGGATCATGAATGTAATTTTATTTCCATAGATACCTCTCTTCTTGCATATTATAAAATTTTTATAGCAAATGTCTACTGAATATAAAATGTTATCACTTTCCCACATGGTCTTGATAATTATATTTCCTTATTTAAAAGATTTTGTATGTTGTATACAAATAGCTTCAACTTTCAAAATTTGGATAAAGCACTTACACTTCCAAAGAAAATAGGTCAGAGAGAGTTTGTAATGAATTTCAGAACTATCTAAATAGATATATCTATCTAAATTGTTGGGACAAATGGACAATTCAACAATAATATTTGGATACTTCACTATTCCACTTTTGATAATGGATAGAAGAGCTAGGCAGAAGATTAACAAGAAAACAAGACTTGAACAAGATAATAATATATTTAGACCTAACAGACATCTATAGAACACTCCACCCAACAACATGAGAATACACATTGTTCTCAACTGCAAATGAAACATACTTCAAGACAGACCATACTTTAAACCATAATATAAGCCTTAATAAATTTTAAAAGATAGAAGTTGTATAAAGTATGTTCTTCTACCATAATGAAATTAAATTAGAAACTGATAACAGGGGAAATTTGGAGAATTCACAAATATATTGAAATTAAACAATACACTCACTCCTAAATAATTAATGGGTCAAAAAGAACTCACAAGGGAAATTAGAAAATACTTGAGATGAATGAAAATGAACATAACATGCAAAATTTATGGAATTTAGATAAAGCAGTGCTTAAAGGGAAATTTATATCTGTAAATGCCTCTACCAAAAAAAAAAAAAAAAGAAGGCGTCTAATCAATAGCCTAACTTTCCACTCTATGAAGCTAGAAAAAGAAGAGCAAACTAAACTTAAAGGAAGCAGAAGGAAAGAAATAATACAGATTGGGGAGGGAAAAAATGAAACAGAGAATTAAAAACAATAGAGAAAATTTAAAAACTAAAAAGTTTGGTTCTTTGAAAAGCTCAACAATCAACTCTGTGTTGTAAACTTAATTTCTAATTGAGCAATAGTCTCTTTCATTCTTGTTCTGAGAGTTATATCTGTGAGCTAGCAGGTGAGAAAATACGTTCTTGGCCTTGGAGCCCTAACTGGTACTCTTGAAAGCACGTGGCAGGATAAATTGATGGCAGTGCAAATACAGACAATGGGAAAGCATTTTGGGTGGACTGGATTTATTGATATCTTTAGGACCCAGTCACAAGAAATAATTCCCAAGGGAAGGAGTTAGCTATAGAGATAGCACTATGTGTTCCTTCTTGTAGATGGAGATGGTAATGTGGGATGAGGTGTGCCAATGGACAGAGTTAGCTGGCTTGCGCAGGAGTTGAGAGGTAAAAGAAATTACATTTTACAAAATTTTCTATGATTCTCTGGCTAGCAAACCTGAACAAGAGCAATGAGCCAGTTTTTCTTCTGAAATACTGGTCATTTTTTCATTAAATAAAGTTTTCATTATTACACGTATTCTTTTATCACCATTTTCCATAAATAGGGTTTTTATCAATTGAATCTTGGGAAAAACATATGTTTGCTGAGTCTCATTATTCCATCTGTAGTAGGTTAGGGCTACAGGCCTCTCTATAACTATCAAATATTTATCATTATTACCAAAAATATGCTAATTGGATTTGATCAATTTCCAGTAGGTAAACAATCTGGGCAGCCAATTTCTTTTAATGCTGTATCTTAAACACTTGAGAGCGTGCCTGGTGTATAGTAAGTACTCAGTGAATATTGGTTGAATGAAATGATGGATACACAATGACACTTCAATATATTTGGCACAGTGAGCATGTAGTATTTACATAAAACTGATATTTAATGATCAGTTTAATTTAATTAGTTCCTTTAATTTAAATATTGGTTCCTTTACTTAAATATCATTATTAACCATTTAAGAATAAATAAATAATTTAACTTATCAAATAAATAATTAAAATTATCACCAAAAAAGCATAAAATACTTCAATGAGATGCAATGTCCAAAAATTTGTCAGGCACTTTAGACTTGTTACCAAGATTTTGTTCACAATATTGTGTTGCATTTTATTCATTATACCTTGCTATGTAACATAACATTATTACCATAAACTTAGTGGCTTAAAATAACACACATTTATTTTCCCACAGTGTCTGTGTGTTAGGAGCCTGGCATGGCTTAGCTGAGTTCTCTGCTTATGGGTCTCAGGAGACTGCAGTCATGGTGTCAGCTAGGACTGGATTCTCCATCTGCAGCTTCCACTGGGTTGGATGTTCTTCCATGGTCATATGATTGTTGGAAGCACTCCATTTCTTGGATGTTGGATTGAGAACTTCGTTGCTGGCTATTGTCACACTCTCAGGTCCTAGAGGCCATCTGCATTTCCTTGCCATGTGGGGTTCCCCAACATGGTTGGTTGCTTCCTTCCAGTCAGCAAGAGAGAAAGAGACTACAGCAAGGCCAGCACACAATCCTATGTAATATAATCACATACACATAATCCAAATATTCCATCGCCTTTTATATTCTACTGGTTACAAGTAAGTCACAGGTCCTACCCACAGTCAAGAAGAAGGGTTCGTACAAGGGTCTAACGCTAGGAGGCAAGGAACATGGTGGCCACCTTAGAAATTTGTCCATCACCTGTATGTAGGGGAAAACCCAGGACTATTTAGAAATACATTTCTGTTATGGTGAAAGTCAGAAGAATAGGAGGAACTGATCATACCCATCTTGGATGTTATAGCTTATCTTAAAGTATATATGAAAAAGATAGAGAAAGATTGCTGTAATAGTTAATGACCAAATTTTGAAAGAATTTCTGAAAAGCCAAAAAGTATAATTAGCCCAGAAAATTAACAATGTGTTTATTTCCTCCAGCCCCACTTGACCCATTGCCCATGAGCATGAAGGACTGGCTCCCCTTAAGATGCCCACTGAAAACACAGAAATTAGTGAAGAGTAAGGCTGGGAAAAAGTATATTAAGTTGCAGAGTGAAGATATTAACTTAGCCAAGCCTAAAATTTTAAATCATAGGAAAAAAATATCCAAGAGAAAAGAGAAGGGAACTTAGTCTGCGCTAATGAAGCAGAAAGAGATACACTAAAAAAAAAAAAAAGAAATTAGAACCTTAGATAATCTCCCAAAATGTAGAAAACTCAGACCATAGTTAAGGGAGCCTAATGACATAATTAAAAAAAACAAGTCCTGCTGTTGAGTCTTTGCTGCACAGAGAAAGTATTGGCCCGTAGCTGATATGTAGCTCTCACATGGGGGGAAACTTCAGCTTCTTTTAGATGTAGATGCAGAATGATAACTGTCTGCTTTCAAGCCTGTTTAAAAATTCATGAGGATTGTGTTTATTAAATCAACTGATTGAAAATACATCAAACAAAGAAAATATTTTGAATTTGAAAGCAATTTAAGCTGTTTGGAGGTGTTTATTTAAAGTGACATTATAAATGGGATTAGTCATTAAGGCTTCTTAAAAGTAGTTACATGTTTATGGATTTATAAATAGAATAAGATTTATAAATTGAACACTAAATTTTAAGGAAGAGCTAAGGTTTTGAATTTGCAAATTTAATAAATTAATATCAAGTGTGAACAATAAAATTCAAAATAGTCTTTTTTTTAAAATAGAAACTGCTAATTTTTTTCTTTTTTTTTTTTTTTTTGCTGAGGAAGATTGGCCCTGGGCTAACATCCATGCCCATCTTCCTCTATTTTATATGTGGGATGCCTGCCACAGCATGGCTTGATAAGCAGTGCATAGGTCCACACCCGGGATACTAACCTGTGAACCCCAGGCCACCAAAGCAGAGTGTGAGAACTTAACCACTATGCCAAGGGGCCGGTCCCCAGAAACGGCTAATTTTTTAATCAAAACCAGGTGATTTAAGTCATTGAAACTTAATTTAAACGAAGTAATGTTCTCCCTGAATTAAGCCTCGATTACAAAAGACCTTATTTAAAATAAAAATTCCTACCATTGAAAGAGGCATCAGATAGATGCTGAAAGGTGAGTGTGCGTAACGTTATGCGGAGATAATCATTCACCTTGTTCTCTCCCTTCCTGGTACTGGATGCCCAGTGTGCTGGGCCAATGGGCATATCCCCCATAACTTTATAGGAGGAACACCAGGGTAACAACCGGGGGATGTGATGTGATCAGTGAACAACTAAAATATAGCTTCAGAATTATGGAAACTATTCTTGCACACCAACATTGGGTAACCATAGTGTTGAACAGATAGTTTTCCTCAAATACATTAATCATCATGTCAGAAGTATCACTCCCTCGGAGCCGGGATATGGGGATAGGGCTCTCCATCACAATCACCCATTAAAATTTAAAGTCCAGTATCAACTACAGTGAGCTGTCGAACATAAGTCTGGTATATATGTTATGTTAATACTTATATAGCATTAACTTTGAAAAATATACAAAAGCTAGACACTTGGATTCCCATCTCTCTTTTTATTAATTGGGAAACTGTGGGTGGTTCTTAGGATCAGTTTTCTACATCACAGTTACACTTTGGAGGACAAAAAAATATATATTTTTCAATAATGGGAAAAAATCTTCACAGCTCCTCTATGTAGAGTTTAAAACTGTTTTCCTAATTTCCCACATAACACATTATACATTCCCCCTCCAAAAAAACGTGGAACCCCTGACTAATTTGTATTTCTTCCTCTCACTGTTGGTTTAAAGTGTCATTAGAAATACAATAACATTTCGAACAACCTTGAAAGAGATAATCCTTTGAAGCCCTTCAGATTCAAAAATTGAAATGTTGAACTACCGTCAGTAAAATCTTCGCTGAGATGTGACTACAGCGGTGGCAGGGGATTACGTACACAGTCTTGCTTTCATGGCTAAGCCCTCCAAGTGTTTGCTCAAGTGTTACTTGCTACATGGGGTCTACACTGGCCAAGCTACTTAAAAATGCACTCCACATTTAACATTATCTCCCTAATCATGGTCTTTATCTTTCCAATACTTTTCGATTTCTAACACAGTATATGCTTTTCTTATTTATTGTGTTTGTTGCCTACTGTCTATATCCCTCCAAGGAAGCTCCACTCGGAGAGATTTTTTTTTGTTCAGCAATATCCCAAGTGCCTAGAGTGATGCCGAGCACAAAATAGGTGTGCAATCTTTGCTGAACACATGAATAAGAGAAGAGACCATGAAATCCATAAAAGCCAGTTACTTAAACAGAAATCCAACTGGTAGACGTCCTGGATATTTATGGGCAAAGAGTTTTTAAATAGACTTGAAAATTATAGTGAAGTAAGTCTGCTAACAGTCCCAAATCATGAACACCCCCAATTTTCTGAGTATAAATATTAATGGAAGACAGAATATTTTAGTAAACACTCATATGTATGTGAAAGAAGGAAGGGGTAAGTTCTCTGTGTGGCCACTGGTCTACACATTTCCATCAGTGGAGTGATAGCCCACCTCACTGCCACAGGGAAGAATTAGAGGATGAGGGATGAAGAAATTTGGGGGAGAAATTCCTTTTTTTAAATTGACCTTCATTTTCACATGTTAAAGTGACTTTGGCAAGAATATCCTTCCTGGACTCTGCAACCACTTTTTCTTGGAGTGGTTTGGAGGCCTAAGAATTGCTTTGAGGGTTGGAATATCACCAGCTACTCTCTCATCTTTGTCGTGTGTTTTTCTTCAGCAATTAAAATCTGAATGGGTTGACAATCACTTAACATGCTTTAGACTTCATGTTTTAGCAAGGAAGATAAAATAGATAACTTGCAAGTCATAGTCCTTGAATTTGTATTCCAGCCCGAAGATTTTTGTCTCCTCACTACACGGTTAGTGCTCTATCCATCCTCCCAGTGCTTGGTTTATCTGCTTACTTCGTGGATTCGGTTTCTGAAGAGCCATGGAAATAGGGCAGTGTAATCGGCTCCTTGCTTCCAGGCTCTTGACCTCTGACACTGTGGGTCCTTTGCTCTGTTTTGGTAGGAAGTACACAGCATTCCTCTAGTTTAGAGGTTGGCAGATGTTTTTTAAAGGGCCAGATAGTAAATATTTTTGGCTCTACTGGCCATATGGTCTCTATCACAACTATCCAATTCTGCCATAATAGCACCAAAGTAGCCATAAACAACTTGGAAAGAATGGGTGGAGATGTGTTCCAATAATATTTTACTCCCCAAAATAGGCCACTCGCTGGATTTGACCCCCCTGCTCAGTCTTTAGTGTAAAGTAGAGAATTTGACTTCTCCCATTCTACACAGTGCACAATTTCTACATCTCAGGCATTCTGGGATGTGAATGGCAGGTAAAAGGCTACCCTGACTTTCAGATTGACCGTTAGGAGCCTCTCTTAGTTCTAGGAAAATATGACACTAATTATGATTTGTCATTTTAGAAAGGAGGGTGAAATATAGTGTTTGTCCCAGACTGATTGGACAGGAAAGAAGTGAACACATTCTTTATTAGTTTCCTTTGGTTCATTTACACTAAAATCATTGTTCCTCAAGTTCTTGGCATCCAAACAAAAACTGATAAAATTCCTCTATTCTAACAAATTGATAGTTTCTATTGTGTTATGCTTACTAAGGATCATTTTTATGAATTAATTATTATATACGCTTTTGAAAATATTTTGACAAATCATATACAAGAATAAATTGATGAACTAATGACGATGTTAAAATTAATATCAAATAGGATGAAATATTTAGCTCTTTGCTTAAGACTTTATTAAGTTTACATTTTTTCCCCAAATCCCAAGATTTATGTTTTTTTTTAGTGGTGTTGAGACCATCAGTTTACTTGGTCATCTTCCTGAAACTGAAATTATTGTAAATAAAAGTGAGTCTGGATGTTCCGGATCTTAAGTAAATAAAAGCTATGTTTGAGTGATTTACTTTGATGTCTTCTTTGGAGTTGAAGAATGTCCCTTTACTGCAGGACCTAACTGCAGAACAAAGTAGGCTAAAATCACAAAATTGTGAAACTTCTCTACCCGGTTCCTTAAAGCTCTAGCATTAGTAGACAACACGGACTGAATTAGGATTTATTTAAATCTAGTGCTTTGGCACCACATAACAGGAATTAATAATTTCCTATGTGGGAATTGGAGGTTTATTAGTGTCCCACACTCACTCTTGACTCAGAAAATTCCATACATTTTAGATCGTCCTTTTAGCACATACACCTTCCATTGTCTACCCTTTCTTCCCCGAAGAGAATCCTTCCACTTGTCAGTTTCTATGTTCGTTGGAATTCTGTAACTGTAATTGGGCGGCTGGAGCCTAATTCAAATTAAGCACAATAGGAATTGGGGGGCTCATGAAATTGAAAAGCAGGGGGTAAAGCTGACTTTGTACATGTCGGTTACCAGGGCTTTGGTGGTGTCAGCAGGACTCCACCTCTCTGCCTGTTTCATATGGTCCTTCAATCGCGTAGACTCTCAGCTACAGGTAAGGCCTGCTCACCTACAGTAATTTAGTACATAACACACGACCTCTCGCGTAACAACGAGAAGGCCGAAGGTAAGAAGCCGCTGGCGTTGGCTCAGCAGCGCAAAAATGTCAGGACCGATACCTTTGCCATTCTCTCAGTCTTTCCCTCATGACATCAAGATGCGAGCCAAGCTCTAGATATTACATCTATACTCTAGGGGAAAAAAAAATGGGAGGGTGGAAGTGTCCAGTGACATGAATTCTGTTTCATGAAGAATGTAAAAGCTTTCCCGGAAGCCGCCTAGCAAGTATACATCAACATCTAGTTGGCTAGAACATGTCTCATAACTTTACAAAAGGATAAGGGACATTATGAAAGCGAGTATTTTTCAATCTTTTTAAAGGAAGAGGGGCTTGGGAAGGGGCATTCAATTAACCAGTGGAGTATGCCAACAAACTCTAAGAATATGGTAGATGTGGTCTAGGTGCCTGACCTTAAGCTTTTAGATTGTAATTTAAGTGCCTGACACTAAGTTTTGATTGCCCAGGCATCCATTTCAAAAGACACCCATCTTGAATAAACACATTGCCAGCTGTAAGACACAGCTACTAGGAAAATAACCAGATAAGAAATTAGGCAGCACCTACCCATGCAGGTCCCTCTTTCAGAAAGCCTTGAGTAACCTAGATAACTGACCATTTGATTGACCCCACTTCTCCCCTCCCTCCTCCAATTCCCACTCTTATGCTTTAAATTAGCCAACAAAGAGTGAATCCTGAGAAATCCTAGACACTCCACACTCGTCCCTAATAAAGGCACAGCTGCAAGTCTGCTCTCATGCTTTCTCTCTCTCCTCGCAACTCCACTGTGTGGCCCTCAGGCAGGCTGTGTACCTCCAAGACTGCGAGTAATAAATCTTGTTCCTTATAGTTCCCTGATGGTTTTGCGGAGGTGTGTTCTGCAATCACAATAAGAACCACAAGGGTTGGCCCAGCCACAACATTGGCTCTGGTCAGGGAAATGTCTGTGGGGCCTCGCCACAAGTAGTACAGGCCCAGGTAAGTGCCTCGGGCCTTCCTAGCTAGGAGCATCACTATCCACAGGCTGAGACCAACACTACGGTAGACCAGAGGGATATGGACAGCCAACAATCACATCATACTAGATTGGGTGGAAAGAGAAATTCCTCCTTACCAAGGATGATAGAAAAAGCCTACAAGGATGCCAATTCTTCAAGCTTAGTTCATTTTTCTATCTCTGAATATTTCACTATATTCAGAGAGATGAGGTGTACTAATAAGTATCAACTTAAAATCAGCTCCAACTGACTCATATAGAATGGTTTCCATATTGGGAAGTGGGATCCTGTTATCTAAAGTGAGAGGAGAAGTACAGGGGTATTAGTTTTCTGTTACCGCATAACGAATTACCAGAGGTTTGCAGTGTAAAACAACCCCCATTTATTATTGCAGTTTCTGTGGGTCCAGAGTTCAGGCACAGCTCAGCTGATTCCTTCAAATGGCTGCAATCAAGGTATTGTCTGCAGCTGCGCTCTCATCTCAGGCCCAGGGGCTTCTCCCAAGCTCATGTGGTTGTTAGCAGAACCCACCCACTTGCAGCCGTAGAATTCATGATAGATTGCTTCTTCAAGGCCAGTGGAGAGGGATGTTGCTGGTACTTAGAACCAGGATAATCTCCCCCTTTGATTAACTCAAAAATCTACTGATTAGGGACCTTAATTGAATCTTTAAAAATGCCTTTACCTTTACCATATTATGTTACCCATATGGGAGTGATTTCCATCATTCATAGTACCAGTGCACACTCAAGTGGAGGGGCTAAATAGGACCTGTATACCAGGGGGTTGGAATCCTAGGAACTTCTTACAGTTCTACCTATCACAGAGGGTCTCCCTATGAAAATTAACACATCACTAGAGTAATATGAATGAAAAAGATTGACTCCATATATTCATCAGTTTAAATAAGGATTACAAAAAATTGAGAAATTGAGTTTAAATGGTAATCTACTTCGCTTTGTCATGCTTGAATGACATAGAAAAACAAGCAAATTTTCGTAGAGTACAATTTTTCCAGAATGATACATTTATTTCCTGTAAACCTAAATGGAAAAAGTACAAGTTAGTTGATTTTCACTTGGTATCTTCTGTGCAACTGGTATTTTGAATGTTGATTAAACAGATTTTTATATCATAATTAGTAACAGTCTATTTGTGCCTAAAGGAAAGTGAAATTGTTACTATGATATAAATATCAATGTGAGAAAACCGAGCTACAATGATTAAGTATGATATTTTCTATCAGGAATAAGCTTAGATATAATCCATATAGTGGAAAATATTAAAATCTAAAAAGGAAGATATTTTAAAATTTAACCCTCAGTGAAAAATGTGCCTTTTCTAATTTTATTTTTAAAGAGACCAGTGTTGAAATGAGCATAGAAGTCTGAAAAAGAAAATATTTATTGAACAACTCTTCATAATAACATACCATATTACAAAGATACTAAAAAATATATACACTATATTGAGGCAGAACACTTAAGCAAAGTTTTATGTCCACAGGAATTTGGTGAGGTAAATAAAATGTTACATTTACTCAGAAAGCAGGTTTTGCTTCCTATCAAAACATTTAAAATGTCCCAATTAATGTATGTAGTTCTTCTGTAATGTAAGTCAAACAGTTAAAAAAATATCATCATTGATCTTCTTTTAATAACATTAGCTGGAATTCCTTGACGTTGGTAAGAAGTCATCTCTGACGCTCCAGTAGCAATTTGCATACGATTAGAAGTAATGTTTTTGCATTTCATTCTGAATATTTATTTTTCACTTGTCAAATACTGCTCTGACAGAGTGGCCCTGCATCTCCTGAGGACCAGGAGGTAGGCTGTCACAGCAAAGGAAATCGACTGGCCTGAATATGACCAATTAATTCTAAAGCACAGGTCACAAAGGACTTTTTAACATATAGAACAAATAACCAAGAGAAAAATAGTTAAAGTGTTAGAAATGTCTAATTAATAATATTCATGTAAAACAAAGTATTTAAAGATAGTCTGATCCCTTGAAAACAAAAAGTAAAATAGACTTCCTCCTATATGGAGGGTTTAGCTGACTTCATAATGAGAGCTTAATCCTTTCAGCTGTGTTAGGTCATTTATTTGCTTTCGTTTCAAACATATTCCTTTCACTGACGCAGAATTTACATATGTCTCCTCATTCAAATGTGTCATTGAGATGCAGGCTATGTTACAGGGTTTGGAAATGATCGGACATCTGTCTCTCGAACACTGAAGGAGAGAGCCACTCCAAACAGACCTGGCCACTTCTCACCAGAATATGTCCCTGGTGCTCAGCGTTAGCATGAGGAATAACTTAAAAGCAGAATCTTATCATTGTGTAAGGTCAGTCCCGTCAACTTTATAAGCAATGGAACACAAATCTGGCAACTCTGGGGAACAACATTCCTACTTTGCACTGTCATACCTACAAAGAAGCACATAGCACACGCTGGAAAAGAAAGAGAGAGACGGGATTTTGATCTAAAAATCTAAAATCTCGATACAGGAAGATTTCGTTTGGGTCCAATTCATAGTATCCTTGTTGGTCTGATCTAGGTGGGGGCGGGAGGGGAGTTATCGAGGAGAGAAAGCAGGGTTTAAAATTTATGGAAATTTTCTTTTAAAATAATTATCTATGATATCAAATAGAGAAAATCACTTATGAGTTACAGACACAAAGGAGTCTGTGAGTTTGTGTCCCTGAATTACTGATCATCAAAAATATGGAGAAAGCTGACATATTTGCCTAAAGTAAATTGATGATTAAACACCCTGAACTGTTCTTACCTCTCGTATTAGTTTTCTCTCACTGCTGCAGCAAAGTATCACAAACTGCAGCTTGAAACAACACCCATTTATCACAGCTCTCTAGGTCTGATGTCTGGGTGGGCTTGACTGGGTTCTTAGCTTAGGGTCTCACGGTGCCAAAATCACTCCTTCAGCTGGGCTGGGCTCATCCCTGAAAGCTCTGGGGAAAAAAATCTGCTTCCAAGCTTGTGACATTGTCATCAATAATAAGAAATATATATTTGGTCTTCATCCCCATTTCTGGCACAGAGCTCTTAAAACCATTGGGATTTTCTAAGTAGTGAGAGCAATAAGGTTTCTTTTATGCTAATAAGGTGATTTTTGGAAAGCCCCTAGGTAACCTAGGGGGCTGGTTGTCAGGGAACCTAACCTTGTGATTGGAGGGTTGGAACTTTAATCCCCTGCACCTGCCCCACACCTTCAGGGAGGGGACAGGAGCTGGAGGGTAACTCAATGACCAAAGGCCAATAAGTTAATCAATCATGCCTAAGTAATGAAGCCTCCATAAAAACCCAAAAGGATGTGGTTCAGAGAGCTTCTGGGGTGGTGAAAACGTGAAGATTTGGGGAGAGTGGCGTACCTGGAGAGGGTATGGAAGCTCCGCGCCCTTTCCCCACACCCTGCCCTATGCATCTCTTCCATTTAGCTGTTTCTGAGTTATATCATTTTATTATAAACCACTAATCCAGTAGGTAAAATTTTTCTCAGTTCTGTGAGTCACTCTTGCAAATTAATCGAACCCAAGGAGGGGGTCGTTGGAACCTCCAGTTTATAGGCAGTAGGTCAGAAGCACAGGCGACAGCCTGGACGTGCGTTTGGCATCTGAAGTTGAGGTAGTTGTGTCAGAATCGAGTTGAATTATTAGGATATCCAGCTGGTGTTGGAGAATTGCTTGGTGGTATGGGAAAAACGCCTCCGCACGTTGGAATTGTGGTCCCAGAATCATAAAGCTCATTTAGATTTTTGGCAGAATTCAGCTTCTTGCTATTGTAGGACTAAGGTTCTTATTTCCTTGCTGGCTCTCAGCCAGGAGCCTCTGTGAGACAACATACATTCCTTCTCATGAGGCCTTCTCCGTCCTCAGAGCTTGCAGCGGCACCTCACATCCTTCTCAAGCTTCAGATCTCCCTGATCTCTGCCATCAGCTGCTTTTAAGGGCTCCTGTGATTAGATCAGGCCCATTCAGGTAATCTCCCTATCTTAGGATCAACTGTGCCATATAACGCAATATAATCATGGAAGTGACATTTCCTCATCTGCATAGATTCTGGGGCTTAGGACTGGACATCTCTGGGGGGCCATTTTAGAAATTCTGCCTATCACATCTCTCTTCAAGGAATCAGTGACACCCAGCAACACCCAGCTGCCCTATTCTGTGGTTCTGAGAGTTACATTTTTCCTCCTAGTTCTCCAGTGCCAGAGATACTGCACCTCTTCTACCAATAACCCATCCCAGTTGTCTACTGGTGAAAGTTTTAACAATTGGATCATTGCTATATGCAATGCAGCTATCCCGTGTCTGTCTGTCATCAGTTATGGAATCCTCCTTGCTGATTGGGTAGTGAGTGTTTCAGTAGTAAAATCCTATTCTATGATTGGCTTCCTAGAACCATTCCTGACATCACCTGTCGTAGAAGGACCTCACTGGAAAGAGACTCTGAGAAGGAGATTAAATACAGAGCCTTTGTTGGAGAGAGCTCTCAAGAGATACACCTTTCAGAAAGTAAGGAAGATAGGCTGAAGCAGAGAGAGAAGCTGGTACTCAATGTAGTGGCAAATGAGGTCACTAGTTGAACCTAGAGCAAATTCTGGAGCTGGGCATGATGGCGGGGTCTTTGCATCCCCATATTAGCCAATCCTGGGAGGTAACTCCCTGCAGCAGCGAGCAAGTCCCAGTGAGGTATCAACTGGGAGCCACCAGCGACCGATAAGGCAGAACACTTTTTACTAACAGTACGGTATTGCTGCCACTGCAGTATCTGCTGACACTGCAGTATCTATACCATTGAAAGGGAAAAAGTATCTGCTTTGCTCAGCGAGAAGAGTCCTGAATTCTATTCCAAATTAGCAAAATATCTTTGATTTTAAAATGCTTACATTATAAGAACACCATGCATCATGCTTGGTTGCCATCAGGATAGACAAGTACAAATAACGATAGATATTTTAAAAAATCTTATCCTTTCTGGTGAGAATCTGGGAAACTAAATATTCTATCTTTTATTAAAAATTTTTTCAACGGTAAAATTCTTCTTCCCTCTTCTTCCACCTACTAAACAAGTAACACTTTCCAACAGAGTTGTATTTGTTTCATATTTAAACTCAACAGGGCCAAATACGTTAGTAGAGGAAAAAGTCTCAGTGCTGGAGACCTGACCTTTAGCTATTTCTCTTCAATGTGACCTTGAAGAGATCATCTAACTTCACCCTTTTTTCCTCATTTTTAAAATGAAAATATTGAGATTGTTAATCTTTAATGTTCTTTCCAAGCTGGAAACCATAGCTGGATAACTGATCTTATTTTCTTTGCGAAAAATTCTTCTCTGTTGAGCTTGGATTTCACAACCTGTTTTCCCCATTTGTCATCTTCACCACTTGAGCAACCTTGACTTGAAATATAAGGCCACCCCCGTACAAGCTGTTCTGATCTGCCAAGCTGTCCATTCGCCACCGTACCACTGGGCATGAGTGTGTGTGTGTGTGTGTGTGTGTGTGTGTGTGTGTTATTTACATATCCTGGCAATAGAAATTCACAGCATTCTTTCATTTAAAATATTAAATCATATGAGCTAGCCCCTCAAGTGCCCTTGGGAGGATTTAGAAGTTCCAAAAGGAGAAAGCTGTCAGTGAATATAAAGTTAATATGGTGTAAATATATATTTATAAAGGACACTGTTATGTTAAATAGGCAAAAAAGTTTTCTTCTCTAAATGGTTCATTGGCGTCCTAAAACTTTGCCTCACATCTCTGACTCTGGCTAATTTTTAGGGAATTCACTGGCTCCCAAGAAGTCTTGCCTTGGCTCTGCATGCCAACATTCTAGCACTAGGCGTCACCACACATGGCCTTCCTTCCTTCCCACTCACTTCTCCTTCAACCATTTGTTGCTTTCTCTTGTGACTGGAAAAATACATTCATAAAGAAGAAATAATCTCACCACCTAGAGGTGAATACTGGTAACATTTCAATGTGCTTTTAATATTATGATGCTTTATGGGTTCAGTTTTCAGATGTTGTGTCGTCAAATATCACTCTCTTAATTTTGAATTATTTTTATTGTTTCAAGGAAAAAACTAGTTCTGTGATAAAATCGGATTGAGGAATGTAATGCCCAAGATGGCTAGAATATATATACATCTGTATCTGAGGGGACTTGGTAGAGATTAAGTCAAGCTATATTATTTATTTCAGAGGCAGAATGTTATAACTGGTAAAACCACAAACCTTGGAATCAGAGAATATCAGCTTCAAATTCTGGCTTTGCCATTTATTAGATGTCTGACTTCTCACAAATTGCTTAATTTTACTAAATAATTTCCACACTGATGAAAAGAAAATGAATGTCTTAGAATTTTTATCATAATATTTATAAAGCTTGTGTTATAGATCTCAGGAATGAAAATCTGCTAGGTATATATTTTTATCAGAGTAATAATCATAAGAAAGCCTAATACCAATCTAGCACTTGCTAGGTGACAGGTGCAGTTCTAAGCACTTTACTTGTATTAACCCTATTAATTCTCACAACATTTCTATGAAGCTGGTACTGTTATAAATAAGCCCCGTTTTACAAGTTAGGGAAGTGAAGAACAGAGAGGTTACGTAACTTCCCCAAGATCACACAGCTGGTGAATGATAAAGCCAGGATTTGGATACAGCCTGTCCCCTTAACCACTAGTTCAAATCACAGGAACTGCTTAATCAATTTTACTGGCTTTGTATTTAAATGAAGCTTCATTTATGAAGCACAACTTATTTAAGGTAAAATGTATTACCTAGTACAGTTGGTTTAAGTTTATCCAGTTTGTTAACTAAATAAGGTTGGTGCATAAATTTACTTGTGATTGGCTAATCAATTTTATCATCTGCTTTGAGAATATTTACAATAACGTGAATGTTTAATTAATGGGAAATTATTGTCATGCTATCAATGTGTACTTTTACAGAAACTATGCCTGTACTATCATCAATTCTATGTCATTAAAGACAATATTAATAAAGGGTTGAGAACCGAATTCTAACTTTAGGATACATAGTCAATGCAGGGGACATCTGTGAGTTTGGGTAGTGGTCCAAGATCCATCCACTCCCTTCTGGTAACAGCATCTTGACTTTCTTGTAAGGAACAAATTTCCCCTTATTCTGAGCACATGTGGTTTAGGCAATGTCAAGCCTACCTTCTGGACGGGGAATGGACCTGTGACCCGTCGAGCGGGAGACAGCATATCCTCTCCTCTGCTCCTTTCTGCCATAACCCTACCCCATGGACACAGTAATGGACAGAGTGGTGGGCCCACAGACTAAGCCTGGACATGTTGAGATTGTTCAGAGGCATGCATTTTTTTCTGTCTGGGTTTGTCAAACTGAAAAGATGAGAGCTAGGAGCTTTGGGAAACCACTCCTTGGAGAAGAACGCAGAGGTAAAAAATGGAATAAGAAGAAGTGAATCCTGGATTTAGCATGCATGTAATAAATGACTTTTTAATGAGTATATGAGCAAATAATTAAACAAAAATAGAAAAAAAATCTGAGCCTTCAGGTTCTGTACTTACAGATGGGTAGAACAAGATCAGGCAGAAACAGAGAACTCTGATGTCAGGGTACATCAGTAACTAGTATAAAGGAATCCTGTTTTCATACTTGCAATGAAATATACAGTCTTGTGAGCCTAATTGGTTGTATACTAGACACTCACGAAAAGATGTATTCCAATCTCTCTTGGTGATTGTCATTGGGAGAAAATTTATTTTATTTATTTATTTTCATATACACCCAGTTTATTCTACCTAAGAAAATACTGAGTTTTAATACATTTTCTGAAACTTTATAAATATAATTAAAATTGCAATTTAACCACAGCATTGTGAAATTCATAATATAATAACAGGTATATAATCATGAGTAGTAGAAAGATAATTTTGCTCATATCACAATGAAAGACGATAAAAATGAAATTTAAATAATTCTAAACCTTTTATTATTTTAATCTATGTGGCAATTTACTGCAGCTTTAGAGAAAGACAGCAGGAACATTTTGAAATAAAGTAAAATTTCCATATAATTATGCTTCTTTAGCACTGCAGCAATTTTTATATTAAAGTAATATATTTTGATGAAACCTTGCTGTGTATTCAAGTTGTGGGAAAATATCAGTCCTAAAATAGAATGTGTTTCTATTTCAAAGAGAAAGAAAATCACATTCACATCAATGACTTGTCTTACTCTCTTGCCCCATACTTCTCAGAGCTGAGTTGCTTAAACTACCAAGAGAACTTTATGACCACTTGAAGCTTCTGATTGGTCACTCTTGTCTATGAGCAGCAAGAATTAGATGGTGGTTCAGCTGGATCAAGAGACCCAGAACCTGTCCATGTTGCTTCTGTGTCTGGACGACTGGCATCCAGTGGCGGATGCTACTCTTTCTCTACCTTCCCTTAGAAACAAACCTCCTCTTTGAACTGTTTACGACACCAGTTCCAATCACTTGGCCTTGCTTTATTGTCTGTTAACATTTCTCTGACTTAATAGGCTACAGTTCCCTACAGACCAGTTCCCTGCTTTGTTTTTGCTGGTGCTCCCAGGATTAGAGTCCTAAATCATCACACGGTTGCGGCCTTGTGCCCTACCGCTGGACCTCATCGATACTGACCGCCATCCTAATAATTTGTTTCAGTGCTTTGGAGAAACCAGTTACTGTGCCAAATAGTTGGAATATTAGTTAAAATAAATGTAGATTATTTCTGATCTTAGGAGGCTCATTGTCTAGTGGGGAACACAAATGTTATAAAATGAGAGGTTACAATATGAGAAGTACGGTCTATCTGTCTTCCATGCTTAATTTATAAATCGATTCAATAAACTGACAATTGCAGAAGGCTATAGTTGTAGAACAGAGTATGTTAAAGCTTGTACCATATGAAAATAATGGTATGCAAAATAGAAGTTGGAAAAGGAGAAAAGTAGGTGACAGAAATACTTCATCTAACATTGGGGCAAGTCATGACATAAAGTCTAATGTTGATGAGTAAAGGAAATAGAGGCACAAATACATCAAGTAGATCAACAAATCTAACCAAGAGAAGAGCTAAAAGTAAAAAAGGTGACTAACAAAGAGTGAAGGATATGGCAGAAGTTAGGTTATGGGAACAGGATTTCTCGTGTTTTATAGATGGAGAGAACAGATACTGTTGAAAGTTGGTAAATCAAGAAATAGACACATAAGCATATTATTTATACTTAGGAAGAGAACCACTTGAAAAAAATGACAGAAATAAAATGTTGAAAATTTAGACAGAAATGTTTAAAACTGAAACTCCCTAAAGACTGGGATTGGGACTGGCTTTGAACAAAGGAAAGGAGATTTTTACTCTTATTTGATATGCTTTTATATAATTTTTAAATAAAGTTTATGTATTACTTTTAAATTATTAACTCATGAAATTAAATTATAAAATAATTATTAAATGAAATTATGGAAATAATTTAGGAACAGAAATATCTAAATTTGAAATACGCTGCCTTGAGAAGGAAGTATATCCAATCTCTGACATAGATATTCTCATTGTTCACATTTTATAATTTGAGAAACAGAGACTCAGCGATTTTATGTCAATTTTCCAAAGTTTAAAAGGTAACAAGGAAAATTTGTACCAATTCTCTCTAAATTCAAAATCTATGTCCCTGACCCAAATCTCTTGCTTCCATAATGTGCACTTCTCCCACTAAGTTCTGGACCAGCCACCAAAGGTCCTAACTGCAGTGACCTCACCTATTCAGAGTTTTTGGTTAATGCCCCTTTGGGGTAACTTCATTATTGCATTATTTATTTAGTATGTGATCTTCTCAAGATACATCTTATTTTTAAATATATTTCACTTTAAAAACATTTATTGAAGGTCATCTAAGAACTAAGCATTTATTAGATTTTAAAACGGAATCTAAAAATGAACAAGATGCTACCCCAGTAACTTTGAATGGGGAGACCACACTATGTAGGCAGGGGCACACACAAAGAAGGAGAAATTAGCAGGATGTGTTGCCTATTTTCTTATGTGGCTTATTTCTGGAAACATGAACTAACTTCAACGTCCAAAAAGACTTACAAGTTATGAAAACAATTTTTGTACTCAAAGAGGTAAAAATACTATTAAGATTCTAATCTCACCTGAAATTTATGCCCAAACATTGTCAAAACATTTCCAGTATTTGAACACATTCTTTAATTTAATACATTTCCTTGGCAATTGAAAACTGTTAAACAGTCAAATCTATTGATCATCTTGCTGAGGATAAAATCTTCCCGTTTTTGTCAGGTTTGATGATTTCCAGGTTTTTTCAGTAGACATCAGTTTGTGAGTCACTTTCTTATTTTTACTGCTTCATCGTTCCTTGATTGTCATAAAATAATAAAAGCAACATGATAAAACAATTTTCCAGTTTTTTAGTAGAACACATTTTTCAAGCCAAACATGATCTGGAGAGCTAACAGGTACAATGGCTATAAATGGAACCTCTGTCATCTTCTCTCCGTGTCCCCCTTGGATGTCTCTGAGGGACTTTGCAGAAACTCTAGGCTACAGGAAACCGGTAAGAAATTATCTGCAATGAAATATTGAAATGTGGACTTGCAGAAACCTTCTTTTCCAAGATGGCAGAACTTCTATATGGAACTGTTAACTGTTAGAACAAGCCACCAAAGGATAGGTCAAAATAATCTGAATAAGCATATTAAAAACATTTGGAGCATCGGTGTTTAATATTCTAAAGTTCTGGTTGTTTGAAAGTCAAAAGTATAAATTTCAAAGGCCACCTATATGTGGGAAATTAGACATATCCACTGGCAAGGGCCAGCACTCCAGGAGGATTCTAACAGACTCATGGACTAAGACAAGAAAAATAAACATTTCTGCATTTTTTTTGGCTCTTTTCCATTTTTTCCTTCTTAATTGTTATTTTCATATGTTTCCATTTTTGGTCATCTTTCTCCTTCCTGTGCCATACATCCTGCATTTCTTTGCTTTTATAGTAGCAATGGCTGGACTTTTATTTATGTCCATTGTCAGAAAAGGGAGAGAACATATCTTCTTGTCAGTGAACAAGGAATTATTTTCTTGCTTTTGAATCATCAATTATTTTCATCATTACTTACTGTAATATTTAACCTCTAGTCCTATCCCTATTCCAGATAATTTAAATTATAAGAGTCTATATACTACTGTACGGATGCCTACTGTTTGAAATTACTCTGTGTAAAAGCCACTAAATACAAACAAAACAAGGATTAATCCATCTCTACCTACCTCACCATCTGCTTGGATAGAAGCAGTGTGATGTACTGGAAAGAATATAGTGGAGCAGAAGAATATGGGGCCCGTCTCTAGTTTGATTATCTAACATGTATTTATTTGTTCATTTATTTATGAATCAGGAATTTTTCCAAGCCCTTTCCATAGCCTATCTCATTTAAGGTCACAACATTATGGGCTGGTTTAGTCCCCAGGATTATGATTACAAACAACAGATGTAGACATTGTTTAAGGACACCCAGTAGCTCTCAGATTTGCTGGGAAAGCTGGAGAACTGGCTCAAGGCCTAAGCTTTCAGGAATGATTCCCAAAACTATGATCCGAACTCACTGATGAGGAAATAACTGCTGTAGCCAAGCATTAAAGCTACAAATTAGACATCGGTAACTCCAGTATTTTTGCACATTCTACTCATCGCAGCATACAAGTCCTTCACTTCTGAGCCAGGAACTCTACCTGGAAGGTTTGCTACTAGCACCACATCTGCCATCCCAGAATGGCTTCTCCAATTCCTTTTTCCCCTGTCACTATCTGTGCAGTCAAAATCTGGCATAGGTACGTTGAACGGAAGCATATACAGTCATGCACCACATAATGACATTTTGGTTAATGAGGGACCTCATATATGATGGTGGTCCCATAAGATTAGTACCATATAGCCTAGGTGTGTAGTGGGCTATACCATCTAGGTTTGTGTAAGTGCACTCTATGATGTTCACCCAGCGACGAAATGGCCTAACTGAAGCATTTCTCAGAATGTATGGCACATGACTGTAGATTCAAAGCTAGGTGGAAAGGCAGATTGAGTGAGGGAAAAGCCAAGTTTAGCATTTCCACCTACTATATAGAAAGGCAGTCTTTGCTGCCCAAAAAGACTTCTAACCAGAGGATTTCTTCACCATAAAAAGAAGTTAAAATTTCAGATTTTTTTCTTTTTCTTTTTTTACACCAAAGGGGAATACCTGGGGGTTGAGGCCTGATCTGGGTGGGTGGAGTGTGGGGTTTCCCAGGAAGGCAAACTGGGTGCAGTTAGAGCCCATGGGGTACGCTCTGTGACTTTGGCTGTGTGTGGGGAGTAATTGCGGGTCCTAATCGAAGGGCAGGGAGAGGATGGGCTGGGATGTGCTGAGCAGCAGGGGCAGCTCAGAGAATGGCGAAATCAGGTGCCAGGTACTGCAATCCCCACCACTCTTCCCAGAAGAAGCCTCATCTCGTGGGATCTGGGGAGTTCTATGGGAGGCAAGGGTATCCTGGGATGAGAAATACCTGGGTGCCCCATGTCAGAGGCCTCGCTTTCCTGGCTCACACCACCTATCACGCAAACCCCAATGCCTGTGAAAGCCTCTAGCCTTCAGATATTGAATCACTATGTTGTATACCTGAAACTAATATAGTGTTATATGTCAATTATATCTCAAAAAATGTTTCAGAAGCCAAATGAAGGACATGTCCACCACACATAGATTCTACACTCATCCTCATTTTACAAATTAAAATCTGAATCTTAGAGACATTTACCCAAATTCACATAGTTACTAAGACATAGGGCTGGCATTTAAATCCAAGTTTATATTCTTAACCAGTATTTTTTGTGTGTGTGTGTGAGGAAGACTAGCCCTGAGCTAACATCTGTTGCCAATCCTCCTCTTTTTGCTGAGGAAGATTGGCCCTGGGCTAACATCCATGCCCATCTTCCTTTACTTTATATCAGATGCCGCCACAGCACGGCTTGACAAGCTGTGAGTCAGTCCGTGCCCGGGATCTGAACCTGCAAACCCTGGGCAGCAGAAGTGGAGTGGGGGAACTTAACCACTATGCCACTGAGCCAGCCCCTTAACCAGCATTTTTACTATCTATGTGATCTTTGATTAATCACTTGACCAACAGTTCTTAAACCGTTGAAGTTTCTCGAGACACATCCCTGGAGTCTGTATAGTCAAAACTATTTTCATAGCAATATTAACGTGTTTTTTCTCTAGTTCATTTCATTGATGTTTGCACTGATGATGGAAAAGCAATAGTGGGTAAAGCTTCTGGCACATTAACCACAAATCAAAACAGAAGAACCAATCTGAACTAATAGTCGCTGTATTCTCCACTGCTGCAGACTAACAAGAAAAAAAAGTTTCACTTAAGTATTCCCTTGGTGAAGCAGAAAAGTTATTAATTTGATTAAATCTCTACACGTCAGCACACATAGTTCTAATATTCTGTATGAAGAAATGGGAAGCATGTCTACAACCTTTCTGCTACATTCTGATGGACATGGCTGGCTCAAGGCAAAGCACTTGGACAGTTGCTTAAGTTGTGAGCTAAACTAGCTGCTTTTTTCATGGAAAGAACAAAGCGTTGTTTCCTGGAAAGAACAAATGACAAACTATGGTTATTCATACTTGGGTATTTTCACAGCACACATTTTCTCAAAAAGTAATGAAGTGAGCTTGTCTTTTCAAGGAAAATTAACATTTTTGTTGCCAATGTAACATTCAAGTTCCAAATGAAAATTAGTTTATGAAAACATGTAACCACCATATAAATTTGATGTTTCCCAATGGTTGCCTAAAATATCTCTGATGAGATAGTTTGATATTGTGTCATGAAATATGTCAACATTTAGAAGATTTATATATCTCAATGAATCAATATTTTCAAAATTGATCAATTCATGATGGTACAAAATCACACATGGGTAAATCCATTCAAAGCACGAGATAAACAGACTGATCTTAATTTAGCAAGAGAAACAAAAAGTTAATTAATGTGGCTTTAGATTCCACATTTTAGGTAAACTTTAAGTGACCATTGTCACATTTTGGTGTAGTATCAAAACAAGAATACTCACAATAATCTGAAAAGGCTATGAAACACTCATCTCTTTTCTAATTACATATTTATGTAAGCTGGATTTTCTTCACATATTTCACAAAAACCCAGAAAATTGAAATAAATTGAATGCAGAGTCTGTCTTATATTAAGCCTGGTATTTAAGAGATTTGCAAACTGTAAAATAATGCCACTCTTCTCATTTTTTTGTTTCAAATAATTTCTTTTCAGTTTTTAATATGATAAATATAGCCCATATAAACAAAAGATATTTTGGATTTTTAAGAGTATAAATGTTTCCTGAGAACAAAATGTTTAAGAACCATTAACCTTCCTTCTGAAGTATTCCTTTCCTGTCTTCAATAAGCTCTGTTTGGTCTCTTCCTACCTCTTTAAATGGTTTCCTTCTAAATCCATAACTCAAGTCTAGACCTCTTTCAGGAGACACCGAAATCTAATGAACATCTCAGGGTGACACGTTCAGATTTGAAGTATTTATTTTATTCTCTTTAAAGGTTTTCCCCTCAGTGTTTCCTACCCAGCTTTAATGGCTCCACCAATTACCCAGATAACTAAGTCATTTCTCTAACCTTCCTATTTATCCTCCATATCATATTGGTCGTTAAGCCCAGTTTATTCTATTTCTGATATTTCTTAGGTTTATTTTCTCCTATCTTTCCTCATTGAAACCACCCCAACTCAGCTACTCATGATTTATTTTCTTTACTATTTTTCTCCTACAACAGGTCATGATTTTTTTTACTTTAACTTTTTCCAGGCCACCCACAATAGTACAACCAGTTTTATCTTGTTACATTAAAAATCTGATATTATTCCACTACTTAAAACTCTATGCTACATTGCCAACAGAATAGGAAAGCACCAAATATTCTGGCTTCTTTCTACCTTTATCTCTAGATTTACTTACTGTTTTTTTCCTCCGCACCTTTGCACAGGTAGTTCACTCTCTCTGGAAAGTTTTTCTTCTACCCAATAATCTCTCAGTCTTTCTTCAAGAACTGGTTCTAATATCAATCACTTTGTGAAACCTTCATTGTCTCGTCTAAGCAACTTATGGGCCGTTACCCTATGTTTTCATTAAATTTTGTACATACCTCTACTACAGCAAATCACACATTATAATATGTGCACTCACTGTAACTTGGCTGATCTATTAGCTTCTCAAGAGTGGAAAACATGTCTTTCGATTTCTGTACTCCCAGAGACTAGCATCACCAGTGCCTGCCACGTAGTAAAGGTAAAAAACAAACAAATCACTGGACTTCTTATTTTCTCGTTTTATTTAAGTATCTTTTACCTTTAATGAAAGGCAGCATAATATAACAGCACAGATCCTGATGGCCTCAACTCAAACTCTGGCTCCGCCACTTATGACATCTGTAACCTTGGATAGGTAACTTCACCTCTCTGTGCTTCATTTTCATCATATGTCAAATGGGATGACCTCATAGGATTTGTGGAAAGATTATATGAGCTAATATATATGTTAGCTCACTTGGAACAGTACCTGGCACCTAGTAAGGGCTATATAAGGGTTTGCTAATTTTTATTAATACTATCATTAATATTTACTTTATTAGTAAAAAGCAGTTATTTACACAAATATGATGAACTATAAAAATTAAATTGGTATTCACATATATTTTCACTATGTGTACTTGAAATAAAACTAGAATTGTGTCATTGAGTTATTTTATGAAGTGGATTTTCATTGATCCATTCAATAAGCATTTCTTAAGCTCCCAGTTTCAGCTAGACACTCCCCTAGACACTGAGAAAACAAAGATTTATAAGATGTAGCTCCTACCATTAAGGTTTTCAGTCTACTCAAGGAAGACAAGAAGAAATTGGACAACTACCACGTGATGTGGTAAGCGCTAACATAAGTACACAAAATGGGAAGGTAATCCTCATATCGGGAGGTGAGACAAAGGTTATATTTTTCCTTTTCTTAAATATCTGAATTAAAAACAAAGACCTTGATCCTCATATTGCTAATTTAGTTTTTATCATAAGCAGCTAATCATAAACTGAGCTAATATGTATCTAATATAGTAAAACAATTTTGTAGTCAAGATTGGGCATTACAAGCAGGAATTAGCTTTGACAAATGAAATTCACAGTTAATACAAAGGCTATTTTATCCATTAATTTCAATGTTCTCCACACTCAGTGCTATCTACCATAGCTCCTTGAGCAGCAAAAATTATACATTTGAGTTTTATTTATCATCCTATATGCTAGTTACACAGAAATGGAGGTGTCGACACCCACAAGGCAGACAAAAGAGGGGAAGTTAAAAAATGAATGAAGTTGATAATTAAAACCATTAAAAATTTAAGGATCCTAGAGATAATTGAGTACAAATCTTTAATGTTAGAGATGAGGTCCCATGTGGGCTTGGATCAATGTCACTCAGCTAGTGACTACAGAGCAGGAACCATAACCCAGGTGTCTAAACAGCAGTGCTCATTAATTCATCTTAAAGAAAATGACAGCTGTGCAACATTTCAGACACATAAGCTTTTCTCCCATTCTCTAATGCATTCCACGGTTCAAGGTCAATAATTAAAGGAAAGCCTTTCCACCAATGTATTCATTCCTGGAGAAAATAACATAGAAGACCGAGGTGAGAGAGAAGAATGGTAAAAACCCAAGGGGTTAGGAATTGGTTATACAATATCTGGAGGACTAACAAGCACAGATTTTAAATTAAGCTAAGGCAACAGAAGTGGCATAAGATTTTAAAGAAAGAACTAGGAGAAAGGAATGTTTTAAATAATGGATATGTTTTCAGAGCTGATATATTAACTAATTTATATTATATTTATATTAACTAATTTTCTTTAAAATAAGTTCATAGTTTAACAGTAAAAAGTGTTGAATGCCTAGGAAGATTATCTTAAAAAATTATACAAATACTAGTGTCTACAAATTAATAGATTTTTCTCTTCTTTCCAAATGGACAAAAGTTAATTTTCAAGCTAGTGAAATAATTTGTCTTTGACGCTCACATTCAAAGGGTTATATTCTTTTTTATTTATATTTTTAATATAAGACCTAATATACTTTATTTAAATTCATGCAAAAATATGATGAATAGGATTTTTCTAGTGGTGTAGAGTTGCATAAATAACTCTTACCATTTTCTTGCCTAGTATTAGGTTACTTGACAATTACATTTTTACAAAATTGAAAAATTAGTAGGTGTTTACAAGATCCTATGTATTTAAGGGCATCAACTCTCTCTTTGAGACAGTAAGATGCTGAAACACCACCTAGCTTCTTTAGTCAAAGCTATTCCCTTGAATCTAGCTTTGTAATGATTATATTGTTCATGAAAATTGCATATGACTTCTTTTTATATTATCAATAGCTAATTGATATGTAGTTCTTCACACATGATTGGTAGTTTCAAGGAAAGTCTCTATAAGTAGTATGTTATAAAAATTTATGGGTTTTCTTGTGTGTATGTGAGGAAGATTAGCCCTGAGCTAACATCTGTGCCCATCTTCCTCTATTTTGTATATGAGATGCTGCCAGAGCATGGCTTGATGAGCAGTGCATAGGTCTGCACCTGGGATCTGAACCCATGAACCCTGGGGCACCCAAGGGGAGTGTGTGAACTTAACCATTACAGCACCAGGACGGCCCAAAATTTATGTTTTCTATACTACCAGTTTTATAATAGTAGACTTAGAATTAAGCTCATTTAAAAAGAACTAACAACGAAGAAAATAGATCAAACATAAGACAAAGTTGGAGTCATCCCAGGAATTTAAGGTAAGATTTACATCTTAGACAATTCAACACATTAACTAAATTAAGGGAAAAAACATATCATGATCAGCTAATAAATGCACAAGTCTTTCAATTATATTCAACAACAATTTATGATAGCACTCTTAAGAGGCATATCACAAATTGGTGATATTAAGAAATATTTCATCAAACGTACTATGAAATAATAGATTTGCTTTCTTAGTAACTCTAATAATTGATTTACTATATGTTCTGAAAGATATACTTAGTCTTAATTTGGTCATTTTTTTTAAAGCATATTAAGCTTTCAGAGGCAATGCTTACCATGAATGTATCAATGAATTACATTCCAGCTTTTTATATATTCAATAATTTCTACCGTGATCTTATCCTGCCACTTAATCAAATGATTTGAAGTACGTATTGTCACTTGATTGTCTTTCCAGCTTGATATGTTCCTTTAAGCTGAAAACTTCTGTGTACAATTCACTGGGTTCTGTGGAAGAGAAGCGCCCTGATGTTTATGGTTTTATTCTTTCACTAACGAACATTTTATCTTGAACTGTTTCTCATAACTATCCTTGTCTCAGACACCAATTCACCTGTTCATTCCCTTTTATCCATTCTTCCCATGGCCCTCCATTTTGACTTCATTCATGTATTCATTCATCCATTTTTTTCCACCTACCATTCATTTAATTTTTTTACATTGCGAACTATGGTAAATGCTACAAATGGTAAAAAGCAAAACTGATTAAAAATCATTGGAAACCACGTAAGGGTAGAGTGGTCAGCAATACTTTTTTTCTTTGTAAGTGATATTGAAGTCTAAAAGATGAGCAAAAGGGATGGGAGGGGCAGGGCAAACCATTTTTTAAATTTGCTAGCTTACTTTTTCTTTGCATTGATGTTGGATCTTAGATTTTGCAACACTACCTGGGATGGTCTTGCATAATGTCCCTTTTTAGTTCATCTAAAGCTCCAACAACTTTATGTGGCCCTGGTGACTCTAAGCCTCGTGTGGACTGGCCTATGTTTAAGGGCAGTATTCAAATAAATAGCTCTTTGTTTACAGGATATTCTTCCCATATCATTATTTTATTGTACTATTAGCAGCAATGAAGGTTCTTTGTAGAAAACAAGAAATACATCAGGTAAACAAAAAAATGTAGAAATAAAAATCACCCCGTCCACCAAAGGCAATCATCATTGATATTTTGTTATATATCTTTCATACAAGTTTCCTATAAGCTTATATGCAAAATGGACAATGCTGTTATAACTGTATTTTCAGTTAACAACAGTTGTTTGTTTCCACCATAATAAATGTACATATCATTTTAATGGCTGCAGGTGGAAGCAGATTTTTTTTTTAACAATTTTCTAATGTCATGTTTTTCCCCATTTGTTCACCATTATTAATAAGGCTGCAAAGAAGTACCTTGCACATATATACTTGCACACCTATCCGACTATTTTCTTGTCATAAATTCTTAGATTTGGAATTTTGGATCAAATAATAGATTAAGCCATTTTTTTAAATATTAATAAATTTAATTTCAGAGACTTCATAGAAACTTAAAATTTCAACAGCCAGGCAAGAATTTGCTTATTTCCTCATAGCCATATTCATTATGGAAATAATGATTTTTAAAAAATGTACCCATCTGGCTTGTAAAGATATATTTCCAGTATTGTTTAAAATTTCAGGTTTTCTTTTAAAATTTCTAGTTAGTGAGGATATTTTCATATGCTTTTTAATGACTTGAATTTCTTGTTTTTAAATCTCCACTTTACGGCAACTGTTTTGTAGGTTATTCTTTCCTTTTATTATTAATTAATATTATCATGTCTTCGTAAATTGAGACCATAAAATCCTTTGTATCGTATTTTAAAATTATCTTCCATAGGTCTTTCTTCCTTTAATTTCACTTATGGTATTTTTTATACACTAAAGTTTTAAAATTTGCAAATTCAAATCTATAAATCTTTCTGGTTTCCTTTCTGTAATTTTAAGAATTAACATAGATATTAATTTATCTGTCTTATTTTTTCACTTTTAACCAACTCTTAAATCTCCTGAGAATTTATTTTGCAATTAAATGTGGTCAAGGGAAATAATTTTGTTCATTTTTTTCTCCAAATAGGTGGTTGTCTTAACACCATTTAATGAAAAATCTATTCCCAATGATCAAAATACTACCATAATTGTATACAAAATTTATTTGTGTGTATGTATACACACGTATACATATTACAAAAAATATACAAATATATACTCATATATTTTGTTATATATATATACACATTATATTTTCTTCCTCTGATTTGTCTGTCTATTCTCTTGTCACTACAATAGTATTTTAACAGTTAGTGAATTAAAACATGATTTATAACTGGATTGGTAAGTTTATTCTCTCTTTTCCTTTATTTTTCAACTATTTAATGGCTCACCTCACACATTTAGGTTGGCAGATTAATTTTAGGATAACTTTTATGTGATCCCTTCTCTGACCAAAGGCCTTAGCTAAATGTTTCTCAGGACTGTGTTAAACACATAGAACTTTGGATGGAATTTACATCTTTACAAAATTGAGTTTTACAATACATGAAAATGGCATATCATCATTTGCTATTTACTCTAATCACCTTTTAAAATTCCTCAGTAATGGTGAGCATAAATGTATGTGTATGTGTGCGTGTGCATGGAAGGTTGTATGTGCATTTATCACATATCTTTTCAAGTTTATTCAAAGTAGCTTACATTTTTATTCATATTATGAATAGATTATTTCTTCCATTCTATTATCTACCTGGCTATTAATCTAAAAAATGTTGCTGATTGAAATGTTTGTTTTGTACTCAGCCACCTATTGTAATCTATATTAATTAACAATTGTGGAATTGATTGTCCTGAGTTTTGTGAATAGACAATTATATAATCTAGGATTTGATGATACTTTTGCTATTGCCTTTCCAATCTCTTGGATTATTGCCTGTGTAAATTTATCCTCTAGCAGTACTTGAAACAGCTAAATAATAGTAGTGATACTAAACCCACTGGGATTTCTGTTTCTGTCATAAATAAACAATATTTGCAATTTTTTGAGGTTTTATGATGAATTGGAAATATTTTACCTAAAGAATGGCTATTGAAATAAAATTCAAATGTCTTTTAATATATTAAGATGGCTGCATATTTTATTTTCTCTTATGACTAAGATCCACAACAAATCCCATTAATAGATTTCTCAATATAAATAATTTGTGCATCCCAGGAAAAAAACGTTTTCATGGTCGGGATGGGATTAATTTTCAAACATTTTATGTAATCTTTTTGAATGTGTATTAGTAAGGCATAATTGCTTAAAGTGGTGACTAATGAAGGCTGTATTTTTCAGCTTTGGTCCCAAAGTTATAATAGCTGTACAAAATAATTGTGAATATTTTCTTCTTTCTTTAAGATCTATAGAACTTGAGTTCAACCAAAGCACTCTTCTGGATTACTAACATTTTCGTAAAAAAAAAATTGAAATCGGAAGACTCTGAAAATCTAAAATTTCCTAAAGAGCAACTCTTTTAAATTACTGCTTGATGGTTTTGTTTGTTACCTATTGTGTGATAGGAGCCAAAGATAGTCCTTCCTTTCACTTATTCTGAGAGAGAATATTGTATAGAGAAGAAGGAAGAGTTGGATCTGTATATTTCTGTCTTTATCTGTAACCTGAAATCTCTATCTTATTAATCTTTTTCTGCATCTTTGATTCGTAATTTGAATAAGATGTTTCCAGTTTGTGTTACATGCAACACAACAAATATTAAGCCATCCAAAATATGTAAAACAGAAAAGAGTACAGACACAATAAAACTCACTAAGGTGAAGAGGTAATTCAATAAAGTGAACAAATTATGTGGGAAATTATACTACATTATAAGAAGAGAATGAATTTTATGGTAACAAGTTAATGCGTTTTCATCCCAACAGGTTTGAAATCATTGCACCAGAATATTTTTTATATAGGATATAGAAAAATTTTTATATAGGATAACTAATGTTAGCTTAATAAGTCAGGAAATCACTGTGAAATTTGAGACTAGTTATGGTAACTTCTTATGTAAAGCCATATCTTGATTTATCTCAGGGAAATTTTCTAAAAGTATGTTTCAGTCATTGATTATTCATTTATTTATTCATAATTATGCTTTCTTTCTGCGATTTACTACACATTATACATTTTTCTAGAATTGAGATTCCAAAAAATTAAGACATGATCTTTGCACTCAAAGACATCTTATAGGCTGACAGCAGAGACAAACATAAATATAAATATATATTATAATAGGTAGTGTGTGATACATTAAGTAAATTAATGATATTAGAAGTATGCACAAATTATAGTGATAACATATTGTGGAATGAGTATGAAATCAAGTAACCCTCATCCCATGACTTCTGCTGCTGTACCAATCTCCTAGTACTATTTTCATATCTGCTTTGATGTCTTGAGCATTTTCTTTCTGGTGTGTTTCACTTCCAACAGCTGGCACTTGCATCTCTTTATTGGAAGGTTGTCCTTGGATCTCACTCTTCCTGGGTGAACAGAGAACCAAAGTGACTGGGAATGTGTGCCCTTCTCCTGCTGGCACATTCCTTAATCAAAACTGGGGAGTGTAGTGGGCTAAGAACTCTAATTGTCCTCCCCTGATTGCTACAACTCTGACATGTGACTTTCATCTAGAGTTCTCTAATGAGATTGAGCCAAAACTTCCCTCTGTGGGACTCAACTTGAAAGCACTCCCTTGCTTGACTTCCTTCCATTTCTGGTTCCGCTTTCCTAGTCCCCTACCGTTTTTTCTGGAAACATTTCTTAGTAAATTACTTTGACATAAATCCTTGTCTCAGGGCCTGTTTGAGGGAAACCCAGCCTATGGCAGTTGTCTTGGAAGGTAATATGCAGCCTCTCCTATAAGTCTATTGCAAATAGAATTCCTGTCCTCCAACTAGATCAATTCAGAAAAGGTACTGAGCATCTCATAGGGCAAGACATTAGATTATGTTACTTAAATCTGAACTAACAGCCCTTCTACCTCACCTTCTCTGTATTGATAGGTTTGTTTCCTTTGTAAACAAATATGCATATGTATTTTTCTTACATTTTATTTCGTATTTTGTTCCATTTTGTAGAACTCATACCATTCGTGTTAAAAGAAAATAAAACCACCTTTGTCAAATATAGTAAGATCTTGGAAAAATTTGAGGACTCTGTTTTTCATGAATTGTATGGTTTCTGCCCAGAATACTAGACAAAGAGACGAGACTTGGCAGGGACTATGACTGTTTACCTAACTGACAATTCCCTCTTCTCTAATAAATGAACTCCAGATTTGTCCATGAATTACACAGCAGTCAAGGGGAGAGATGAGTCTGACCTCTATTATATGCATTGAGTATGTGACTAAGGTCTGCTCAATTTGATGTAAGAAATCTGCTAAGTCCTTTGCTTTTGGATTATAAACAAAACCAATTAACAATGTGTGCCAAAAACTTCCTAAATCTACTCCTTCCTAATTTGTCTTCTGAGGATGCCATTGAAATGCCTAGAGTGGCAGAAGCTTTTTTGCTACCATGAGGCACAAGCAGGAGGGCAAAAAGCCCACATGCTTAGGATGATGTAGCAGAAGAATGGAAAGAAATCGATCCTAGTGGCACTGCTGAGCTGCTGAATCAGCCTGGAAATATCTACTACAAAATTTGTAAGTGAGATAATTAAATGTCACTAATGCCTAATACCATGTTTGTCAGATTTTCAGCTAAAATCACTATTGATTGATACAGTTGTGTATCATGAAAAGGTTTTAACAGCAAGTGGTATTTGGAATCAAGTTCAGGAAGTGGTTTCAGAAAATAGAGAGCAAGAGCCTATAAGCAGGAAATTACGTGCACCTAGTAACACTGAGGAATATGCAGGAAAAGGAGAAAATTGTTTTGGACCCTGGAAAATGGTATGTAAAAGGGAACTAATGTTCAGCATTATTGAAATTGTATATGATGTACTTTGCAGAGGTCATTAAGTCAAATGCTTCAAGCTATTTGAAAACAACACCTAAAACTAACATATATTTAGGAAGTATATTACCTTTAAGTTTCAAAAAATTTCTTTAGGATTTGCCTACATCTACATTTTCTTTGACGGGTACATCATTTAATCAAATAGTCTTGTGTTTTAAAATTAACTGTTTGAGAGTTTAACAGCTTCCTATATTCAGTTTGATTATAGTTTATTTTTTAACAAATATGATTTAGAATAATATAAATATAATTACTTTGAACCAGTGTTCACAATTTATCTTGGAAATTTAAACATAAATTCATCTACTTATCTGATCTTATGCTTAATCAGAACCTACTTTATTTTCATTTCATAATTAAAATCAATGAACCAGTGAAATTTGTTTTAAACACACAAATTTCCCAAAATTTTTCCAGTGTAGGTAGATTTCTCCTGCACATTTTCAACTAATAAATTGATCTTGTTTGTTTCTTTTCACATTAATCAATTAAATCTTAAATACATTGAATGACAATATTCAATATATTAAAATATACAAGATAAAATCACCAAATCTAATATGTGTGTGTTGCGTGTGTGTGTATGTACACACACTGACAATAACCAATAAGAAGTTGTAATAAAATATTCTATTTACAATAGTACTACATAAATAGATAGATAAAAATAGATAAAAAATATTTTGGCATAACTTTTACAAGAAATGAGTACAAAAAAAGGAAATAAAACTATGAAATTCTATATACGAAAGTAGTCTTAACTAAATGAATAGATATTCATAATTTTAAATCAGAAATTTGAATAATGTAATATGTCATATTCCCAAGCTAATAATAGATAATGAAAGTATAAGCAAAATCCATTATTTTTAAACTTTACAAAAATATCCCAGGTTCAGTTAAAGAAGAAAGATAGTTTGAAAATGAAGTGTTATGTGAATAGAACTGCTACAGAAGATATTAAAAATATGTTTAAAAAAGAACATTAATTAATGTGTTACAGATAAGACAAGAAGATCAATATATTAGAATTGATAGCTCAGATAGAGAACAGTTTCTGTTTAATAAAATGAAAGGAAACTTTGTAACGTCATGGGATTGGATTGATTAATCAAGCAATTTTATGGGAACAATTGATTGGAAGTTTAGGCCAAAATCTATTTTGACTATGGCTACATTTATATCAAAATTAATCTTAAAAAAATCATTCACTTTATTTCTGGATATATAGTGATTCATTAAATTTAAGTCTACTTGAAGATATTTGACTACCTAAATAAAATTTTAACACCCAACATTAGTTTGGTCATTTGATATATACCCCTTTATATGGGACTTGTTCAGTAATTAAAAATAACATTTAAATGTGGAACATAATCATCAGATCTTTATCCTTACTAGATTTTTTTCATCCTAAATTTCAGCAGTTTGGATCAAGTGAGCAACTGAAGGCATCATAAGGTTAAGAAAAGGATCCTTGTAAGCCATTTGGTTAATATAGTTGAAAGAAAAATACAGGATTCAAAGACAAGAGGAAAACAAGCACATTAGAAATTTTTAAATATCCAAAAAAAATAGCTGGCTGAAAATAGTAGATTGCCATGAAAATGCTTTGCCTGTATGGCTCAGGTAGAGGAAAAGCATTTTCTAGCAAGTCTAAACTTGTATTTTTAAATTAGAATACTAATCCAAGTTATATGTATTAAAACTTTCAATTTCTCTTTTCATTATGGAAATTATATTTAAAAATCTTTTAACAAGGGGGAAGATTCTAATATGTCTCAAACACAAATTGTGTTGAAAACTCTCTGGATACTTTAATATATTTTTTCTCACTATCACATTAATATAGATTGAACTCACATGCACATACATTGGCTTAATCTATCATACGTTCCTGTGCCTTAATTTTTCACTATTACATCAATGTAGAAAAAATTTTCCTTCTGTTTAGCTGTAAAAAAGCTATTTGGGTCTACTGGTCATTTTATTCTTCTCTCTCCCATTATAAGAACAATATTTTCTAAATTTTTTGGTTTATCCTATTCTTTCCTCCCATGCCCATCTGTTGAAATCGTATCCTGCCATTAAATATCAACCCAAACACTGCCCGCCTAATATTCCTATGTTTTCATTCATTCTCCACCTTTAATTAGAGATATGATTAGAAATATGTTCTTAAACATGCTATTTACCCTTCCAAGCTGTCTTATATCTGTACAATTAGAAAATAAAGTTAAATGATCTGTATAGCCTTTTGATTGTTTATCCATACCCCCTTCATTCTACAAAGTATTTAACTCTTTCATAAAGATTTCTTTTAACTAAGCTTCTAATAGGTATTGGACTTCTGCAATTCCAAGGTGTAAATCTATAGCATAAATCTAGAATACTTCATTACCGAGCAAGAACAGAGCATACACTTTGATACTTAACTGGATGGAAGGCTAATCTTCTTTCATAAAAATTGTAAAGTCCGTCCATGCATGTCTAAAAATATGGAAGACACATCTCAGCCTGGAGTTCGGCTGAGACAGTCTCCTCAGTGCAGGACACGTTCTCATTTTAGAATTAACTAAGGTTCCCTGCTAAAGCACAAATGGGAAACCATCTTTATGTTTCCTTTTAGCAACAAAGCCCTGTCTCTCTCCTATTTATGGAGTGTTTCCTAAACCTCCCTTCTAAATTCTCCTTATTTGGAATCTTTAGTAAAGTCTTTGTACTTTAGGACATTTATTTCACTCCACATTGAATTACAGGTTGGTGAACAGTGTGATTGACATAACTGAAAAACACAGGATTTAATGATGAGACAACTTGAGTTCAAATAACCTAGATTTATTGTTAGTTTGCTTGACTTTTCGTCCTAGGGTACCAGGATGCAGGAGAAGCCATACTGTTGCATTGCAAACTCGGGAATTGCCCAGGTGAAATCTGAAACTAACCCCTATAAACAGAGGGCAAGGAGAGACCAAAGAAAGAGGCAGACCACTCCAGACTGGTAGATGGTAGGGTTAATAAACAAGGGAACTTACATGCAAGGCTTGTCTTGGGAGGCTGCAAGATGAGTAGATCTCCACCTGCCAGGAACTTAAAAGTACGTATAGAGGTCTTACCTGGGTTCAATCACATATACCATCAAGATGGTCTCAACAACACATTACTCTCCCAACGCTGCGCCGTTGAAAATGGCTCCCACTGTGGGAATGGTGAGCAGAACATACATTCCAAGTTCAGGGGAGGGAGTGAGGAGCCTCCGATTGCCCGGGTCCAGCTCACCAGTCAACAGGTGGCCATGCCCTCTTAATGACCTCCTGCAACACTCACAAAAGGAAGAGGAAAAGAAACAAGCACACATTTGTTAAAAATCTGGACTTTAAGCAATGCCCTTGATTAACACTGGGTTGAAGTGGTATTTCTTGGCTAATTTACAGACCTGTGAGCAAAAATACCTCTCTCAACTTTAACCGGATCACCAGTAATGAAGTGTTTTATACCTATTTTGCTTTCCTAATCTACCAACAGGACACGCTAGTGCTGCCTAACAAGTAAATACATTTGGAATGTGAGAGTAATTTAAAATATACACTTACAAATGTACAGACACATCATATTATCTCCCCTTTATTGGCTTAGGGTTGAACACCTCTTTGAAGAATATTATGTATTTATTGGTCAATTCTTTTCAGATGGGCTAAATCTGAAAATATACACTTAAAATATGTAATTTTTTAGGATAGCAAAAGAACAATTATTTTCTTTGATAACCACGGGGAACAGATAATATCCTGAAATAGTCCACTCTGGGAACTAGAATTTATATTTCATGCATATTAAGGGAATCATGCAGTATGTACTCTGATTTATATATGTGCTTACTATTGTATGCCAATCGTAACTCAGTAATCTGTTTAAAAATAGATTATATTATGTAAGGCAGTAGAAAGTGAGAAAAATAAGCTTTGTAAGAGGATGGAGAATGATAAGTTGTCTCTGCTTTAGATGGTAGGGACTTTTAAAACACATCTTTAATCTGTATTTAAGCACAATTTTATAGGGAATACCCCTGTGTATTTCTAAACTATATTTATAGCAACAAAATTCTTTGTATCTGTAAGAATTCTGTGTTTAAACTTAAGAAGAAATCAGGCAATAATTTTTATTTGGTCCAGTCTAGAATTATCATACACTGTATATTAATAATGAGAATAATAATGTATATCATACACACATACATACTTACAAATGTATATTAATGTATATGAGTCTATTTCTTCATGTGTAAGACATATACATATGGAGAATATTTGATATACTTAACCTACATGGGACTTACAATGAGGCCTCAAATTATGAAGAAAGGTGTGGACTTTTTTCTGTATCTATATTTACATGCTGAATGTTTTGTAGACAAAAAATTTATTCGGTTAAAGTAAAATGAAGGTGGAAAGGCTTCTCAGTTTCATGAATAGCAAACTCATCTCAAAGCCATACTTCCCATATTGGCTATATGGAATAGTACATTAGTGCCCTCACCTAAAGAATGCACAGAATAGAGCTAAATTACATGTACTAATTTCAATCAAATGTGAAGATCTTTCTTAAATTCATTTATGTATTCATTTAACAACCAATTTTTTCAAGGATTATTATGAATTAAACATTGTGCTGGGTGGGAGAGATTAATTACATAATCATTTAAGTTCACTGCATTGTCATAAATATTACAGTAAGATATACCAAATGCAGTAGAAGTTCCAAGACAAGGGTTTAATTATTTCTTCTAGAGATTTAGACATTCATTTCTGAGGGCAATAAATCCATCAAAAAGGAGAAAATGTACAATATTTCAACAGAAATCAAAATTATTGGATTATTAATTCATGGAATTAGAAATAATACCTACTTCTATATAACTAGTGACAGTATAACTAGAGAAGGGTTAAATTTACCCACTTTATGGGTAAGCAAATCTTGAGTAATAGATAAAAGTGAAAACAATTCTGATTATGCATCAAAGAGACAAATGTCTCACTCATTGCTGGCATAAGAAGCCCGTTAATGCTATCCTGAGGTATCAAGAAGTACAGTTTTATAAAATATTTAATCTTGGATTGCCCACCAAATGACAATGCTGCTTACCCGCTCTCATAGCATCCTCTACTTCTTCAAATCCTTTATTAGAATTACATTTGAAGTCTATGCTAAGGAATTTTTGCTCTGTTTGGTAGGCACTGGAAATCATTTAAATGTTCTTTCATCTAGGAAGTGATATAATCATAAAATATAGTACCAAGGATTATTCTGAGAGATTTAAAGAATGGAATTAAAGAGAAAGCTACTGAAACCCAGAGCACGGTCAACAGGGTATTTCTGAAGCCCAGAGCTAGATAATAAAACACATCTCTTATAGCAAATAAAAGCCAACTAGGAAAGGATAAAATGTCTCAGAAGTTTTAAATCTGGATTACTTGTAGAATGATAGTCATATTTAAAAATTATGTAAATTTAAGAGGAAAGCTGTGTTTCCTTTTGTTGTTTTTTTCTTTTGTTTTTAAGAAAGAAAGAAATAAGTTCAAGGTTGGATGTGAAATGATAAAGAGAGGAATACCCAAGTAATTTTGATAATGAGCGTTAATATTTTTAGCTGCTTATTATATTCTAGGCACTAACCTAAGTGCTCATTTGCTGCTTTCCATAAACTCATTTTTCAGATGAGGCAACTGGAATCCAAAGAAGTAATGTGTCCAGTGTCAGTTAGCTCATCAGTGGTAGAATCAGGTCTTCAATCCAGACATTCTGGATTCTGTTCTCATTCAATTTACCATCCAGAAATAAATTTCTCAAAAGGGGCTTAGGGAAAGAGTCAGAGCTAATGAACGCATAGACTTTGGATAGAGGAGAATAGTTGTGTATGAGAAGACAGAGCAGCTGTTCTTACAACTGTGCAACTTTACAATCAGATTCATGGGTCCAAACACTGAGGATCCTTGATCAGCAGGTTTTGAGTAGAAATTACGTTTCTATTTAAAAAAACATCCTCAAGTGATTTATTCACAGGCAGGGTGAGAATCACAAATATAGGAAAGGAAATGTAGAGGGCAGAAATGTAAACATTGAGAAACATCCACATGCATTAGGAACACTATTTAAATTATGTCGTTAATTCTGTACACCATCCCTACATCTCAAGTTTATCAGAGAGTAACCAAGTTTAAGCTACATCCATGGTCACACAATTTCTAAATGTTGACACAGGATTTGACAAAGTCCATATTTTGCCCACTAGACTGGTCTTTCTTTGAGATTGTGTTTTCAGAGGCCTCTAAAGACTTGCCTTGAGTCCACCTTTGTGGAGGGAAGCAAAGTAAATTCAAAGAATGCAGAACAAGGACAGCTTGGAGGCCTCCATCCCCTACCTCTTATATTTCAATCACAGCATCTCTGTTGTTATACAGTGGGATTCTGTGTAATATTTATTGTTAAAGAGGGTCTGATGATTAAAAAGAGTTTGAAAGTTACTGAACTAAGCCAAGACAAAGCAGTAGTAATGACAGTAGATAAGGGTGTTCAGAAGATATTATTAGCATTATAGATATACAGGAAGGCTCTATGTTAACCAACTTATGCAAATCATGAAAAATTGTAAAATTCATAAATTCTATCAACTATAAGAATAATTGAAAAATTGAATAGGATTTTCCCAATGAAGCAATGATATCGATACTGTTGCTCTTTATCAGAGAAATCACATTTCTCACATAATGGACAATCTTCCTTCTGCTTCTCATTACAAGGATTCTCACTCTTTCTCCCTCATCACCCCAACCCAAAATCTTTTCCTCCCCCAAAGAAGTAGAATTCCAGCTGACCATATCATCAATGCAGTTAATATTATGATTTCCATTATTCTCTTTTACTGGGCATAATAAAAACCAACAACATACCTGTAGCTAGTAAACAATGCGAACTATATCCCAGTAGACGTCTTAATATTTAGCCAAATTTGTCCCATCTGACCTACATTACACTTTTTAAGTGAAGTCTAATTGAATGCTAGCTTTGTGGAATATATTCATCATAAAATAAATGCAGTATTATTAGCAAAATAGCCAGTTTAGGACATTGGTGTTACACAGAACTGTTAAGGTTGCTCTTTTAGCAAGACCTGTCTTTTATTTTGGAGAATTTGAACATAAGCATGAAGCCACAAACAAGAGAATAAGAATGAGAATACTAAATTATGGAAGGCAGAACTAATTGTGTTTTTAGGGGTTTGATACATTATCTTTTAAAAAGGGGAGAGGAGAGCTGGTTTTCTGTTTGTGCAATGTTGAGATGACTTACCCATGACCTTATGTAAACCGAAAGCTTGTATTGACCTGTTGAAATGGAAAAGCTTGTAACCATGGCAACAGAGGACAAGTAAAATGGGTTTTTGCTGCAGTTATAAATAAGGTGAAGAAACCAGTAGACTTCCTCTCTCAATCTGTGATGAAGACAACACAGAAAATAAAAAACACCCTTTTTAAAATCTATGTTTATTTCTAGTCATAAAATGCATGTCATATTTCGGATGAAAATTTCCACAGAGGCATACTGTGATCTACAAGGCGGGGAGGAAAGGAGGTTAGAGGGTGGGGATTGGGGGAAGGAAGAAGAGTGAGATAGAGAAGATCTTAGCCACTGTTTAAAAATCTATTCTTTCTTAGATGTGTGCCATACATAATTGCAGTTTGAGGCTGTACAAAGCAGAATACCTAAACATGCGTGAGCCAAGGTGAAGAAGGAAAAATCATCAAGCTGTTTCAAATTGGTATGCTGTTTCCTTCTTTTATCTAGCATAAAAAGGATATTATGTGTAGTATATTTGTATCTATAGCCAGTGTATATTCTAAAACCTGTGATAAATGGTAATGGTATATAAGGCTTTGAAATGGGAACCTACGCAGGCTTAATGGCCACTATGGTTAAATTTTTAAATCAGAATTCTCATCAAATATCTTTCAAAATTTAAACCTCTTTCACCCAACACTTGGTGGCACTACTACTTCATAAGGCAAGCCCCTGCATAGAATTCCCAAATCTGGTTCAAGGCTTTGGAGAACACCTTGTCTGCCATTCTATAGTGTAATTCTTCAGCTATAATGCCTTAAATATGTGACCCAAGGCATTAATAAGTCTTCTGTACCTCCCACATCAGTACTGCTATGGCAATTGGAAAAAATATTAATAATTTGTTACAAGCACAAATTTTCATCACACTACATTCATAGAGACGAAAAATGGAGGAAAGACACTTCTATGGAATAATAATTGGGTTGACGCTCTAGAGTCTGCATTGTCTAAAGAAACCATCTGAGATGATGGAAATGTCCTATGGAACACTGAGATGATGGAAGTCTGTTGTCTAACATGTAGCCACTAGCCACATGTGGCTATTGAACACTTGAAATTAGCTAGTGCAATGGAGAAACTGAAATTTTAAAAAAACTTTAACTAAATTCAATTTAAATTTCAATAATCTTAAGTGGCCAGAGGCTACCATGTTGGACTGCACGTGGACCTTGCTATGCATAGACCTAAGATGCTGGCTCAAGAAAGAGGGCTGGAAGGGAAGCAAAGTGTGATAGTAACAGTGATGACACTACCCACTCTCCAATCAGTGGGGAAAAATAAAACAAAAATAAATAAACCAATTTCTGATATAATAAAATCAGCTCATTATTCTTCCCCTTGCCACCTAAGAAGGAGTGGAGTGTTTATATAAACTGATTAGATTTCCCTTCTAAAAATTTCTCCTTTTCAGGTTTTTTTTTGCCTGCATGATAGTTACGAAAGAAGAAACACATTTAGTGATAGTCACTTTGAATTGTGCAAGCCTAAGGACGGTCCCATGGAGTTTCTCATCATTCAGCCCCATCCCATGATGTGGACTAAAGCGCAGAATGAGGTTTCCACATTAGTTATTCTTATTCCACTGAATGCTAAACAATTTGAAGAGATGGATGTCACAGTCATTTGCAACAGTGAGAGGGATGAATCAAAGACACAGTTTGTCCCCAGAAATGGGGACATATTTGGAAGGACAATGAGAATGATGATGCTCATAGTGCTGCCACTAGTGTGCCTTGGACTGGACCATCCTTCGTTCTAGCACTAATTTCTCTCTTTACTTCCTTATGAAGCTTATTCAAGTTTTATTAAATTGGATTCTGTCTTCCTTATTAGAAGTTGGTCTCTCAGAGGAAAGGGGCCGGTCTTTTTGTTTTCACGTTTTTTGCAATCTCTGGCCCCTAACTCTATACCTCTATGGTGACTCTTTTCCTACTGACAGAGAGGACGAAGAGATCAGGAGAATCTCTTGAGGTGTCACAAATGGAAATTCCTCTGTTATAAAAGTAATGTGCCAATAACAACCTTCTAATAGTGACAATGCAATTACTCTACTGACAGTTATAGATGTGGGGGATTACTGCCAGAATCTTGTATGAAATCCATTCTGGGTTCTAAATTTGAGCAACTGTATTGCTGTGATAAGAAATGCTGTGGCATATCAATAATGACTACAGGTAACTTGTTATTTTAAAAAATTTTATTCTGCAGCTCTATTACTTGTATTTATTAAAAAAAAATCTTTCTGAGAAGATATTATGTTTTTTACTCATCTGTTTCCTGTTGTCTTCAGCTGGTCAAAATCTGTACTCTATTCCTACGGACCATATGCCAAGACTACTCCCCCATTTCCATCACATAAGAATTTTCCTTTTTATCTTCCATCTCCCTATAAATAATCTATTCTGTTTATAATTCATTTCTGGTTCAAAATAGGTACAGAATGGACTTGATTACCTTACATCTTCACAATTATTTCTATTTTCACTAATATTTTCATTGATCATTTTCTGTCTTTATCATGTCCCCAATCATATGTCTCTAAGAATCACTGAATTTTAGAACTCACATGGATTTAGAGAACTATTGGCTAAACACTTTTTAAACTAGGATCAATTAACCTCTTGAAAATTAAAGAAAATTTTTGTTTGTTTGAGAGTATTTATCAGTAAGGACCCATTTGATTGAAACCCACCAGCTATTCGAATGGAGAGAACTAATATAAGGAAATGGTAACTAACTATAAAGGGGGAAAAGAAAATGCTAAGGTATCTATCATGGAGGTAGCAACTATAAGAAACAACTAGCACTATTGCTCAGGAAACAAGGGAACAATGGCAAAAACTTAGAGATTTAAAGGAAGGGCCCCCCGGAACTGAAACTCAGACCTCTCAGGAGGGCCTGACCTGGTGTCACTGGATGGGAGGCAAGATGAGATTGATTCTGCAACTGTTGTCAAAACTGCTGACTGGATTCAGCAGCTACTATGGAAATAATTTCTGCCACCGGAGTGAGGCAATGTAGCAGTGATGCTCACAGAAACTACAAGCAGACAGGAAGTGCATGTGAAGCAGACAGGAAGTCCGCATGATGCCGACAGGAAGCAGACAGGAAACAAGTCTCTTCTTCCTCCTCCAGCCTAGCAGCCTCCCTCTGATAGATTTCATTGGCAGAGCCAAACAGGAAGACGGTCGACAGAGCTGAAATGCAGTGGTCTGTGTTCTAGCTCAACGATCAGCAAGCAGAGTGTGGAGGGTGGGGTTGAAGCTAAGAGAAAAATGGGTTAATAATTTCTCAGAGTGTACATATTTTTATGGAGAGAGAACTCATATTTTTATTAGCTTCTCAAATGAATATTTGACTCCCAAATGATTAAGAATTATTGAATATTCAGAAAAGACCAAAGGACCTCATGATAGCAACCTGGTGTTGCCGCTATTTTCCACCACTTCTTCGGTTCCTTGGTTAGTTACACTCTCACTAACAAGAAGACATCTTAATGCAAATTTCAAAACACGATTATTGCTCCTAACACTAGGTGTTAGGATGTGGTAACCAAAAAACAAAACAAAAACAAGCAAACAAACTTTGCTCACAACTTAATTGATTTCTATATCCACAAGAAGATTTACAAATTTCCCAAAAGTCAAATCATTATTTTAATTATAAGAAAGTCTACAACTTGTCTCTTGTATTCAAGCATTATTATTGTATTAATAAACTAAAAGTACTTTGAACACATGAATCATTTAACATAGCTTGATCTATCGGGATAAATTTTAAATTAGTAATTAAATAATAGGCACTCTTGTTTTTTCTACCTGATAATGCCTGAAACAGTTCCTTTAGAATGTTGCTACTAATGCCTACACAGCTGCTTTGGAATGTCAGAAGCTCAGAAGCAGGTCAGAGAGAAAGAGAAAGTCAAGAAAAGAGTTGAGGTTAGGAGTGTTCAACTGTTTGCATTGTGATGACCAATACATCATGTCAATGTTCTAGATGGTGTGGTAACCTTGAACTTGATATTCAAATGGGTCCTATAAATTATGAGACATTCAAATGGAACCAATATGATATTGTGGAGTGTTAAACAGACCTTTCTAGAAGTATAGATACTCAGGTAAGTTGGAAATGCTGTTTTATTTTTAAATGATCCCAAAATTTTAGGAATAAAGAAGATGCTGAGAGTCTGGGAATATGGTTGTCATTAAGGAAAGAGCTGGAAAGAGAAAGTCTGTTTGGATTCAAGCAAATGGTTGCCTCATAATAGCAGGTCTCTAGTCCCAAGGTAGGAACTGTAGAGGGAAGAGAAAATTCAAACAGAAGTGTTGTCACATGGACCAAAGTAATTCAGGGAGGATAAAAGCAAAAGACTGCAGCTTTCCCTGTAATCAACTGCCCAGGACACTAAATATGGATTTTGGCACAGCGAGATTAATCTGTCCATCACTTGTGAAGACAGGGCTTCTAATCATTTGTGAGCTTTGTTCACGAATTAGACTGAGCCTGCAGGTGACATTGAATAGAGCCAGAGGAGGAAGGGACTGATGATCATAACCTCAAATTCTTGGAAAAATAATAGCTAGGCTGATAGATAGATCTGACTGTAAAACACAGCATCTCATTAACTGAATTGAGGAGTGAGTATCCTAGTGATTAGAATTAGAGTGTTAGTTTTGCTGCATTAGGTAAACTGCTCCGAGAACATTTCCCTACCTCACAGGCAGAGTAATTCTACATGGACATCTTTTCATTTATTATGTCTGAACCTTAAATATTCTTCATATTATAGATACAGTGCATATATTTATTTACCAAGGCAATCTCATTTACAGGATCATGAAAAGCCCCAGGGCAGGGCATATGCTTCCTTCATCTTGGAATCCTCATTACCTGGCACCCAGCCTGGCATGCAGCAGGCATCCATACAGTTGAGTGAATTTCAATCTGTTTTCAAAACAGATTCAATTGAATCAAACAAGTGACAATGTCCACTTGATCTCAGTGATTTCTTGTCACTCCTAGACAATAGAGCCAATTCATCAAATGCTATATTTCAAGGTTTGAAAGGACCTGAAAAGTCTTCCATTTTACCAGCCTTTGAAATCCTGCATCCTATTTCTTCATCTACATGTATGTGTACACACAGATATGGATACAAAGCAAATATAGGTATGTATACACACACACACACGTACATTGTACACACATTAACATATATATATATGTTTAAATTTGCATTTTGTTGAGTGATTTTTTTCCAGAAGTTTCAATAATTTGTTTAACACAGAAGTCTTGTGTTCAAATTCATGTTTAAGAAGTCACAAAAAGTCAAAAGAAGCCTTAGTTTTCATTAGGCTTTAAGCAACTATCATAAACATGTAATTGCCCTTAGAGAAAGGGCAACAGTTCATACAGAATACTTACTGCTTTCTCAACGTGGTATATGATGCATCTTTTCATACTCTGTACCCATCTGGAAATGCTGTTGACAACAGTATTCCTGAGGATCCAATAAATGAATGAGTGACAGGATAACATATTAATAAAAATGCTACTTTAAAAGTAAATTTCCAAGTATACTGAGTACAAAAATAAAAATATATGTAAATAGTGGTAACAAATTTGGCATTTCTTTTAATTTTTTGATGATGCTTTTTGAAAATGCTCTCCCCAACAATCCATATTATGAGCCATTGCCTGGATAACAAATATTCATCCATTCAAGAAATATTGATTGACCATCTACCAACAATTTGTTAGGCTCTAAGGATAAAGTGGCAAGTAAGATTAGTGAGGTTCCTGTGCTCATTGAACTTACATTTTAATGGGGAAAATATACAATAAATAAGTCAGCTTCATATGAATTAAGATTCACATGAAGCAGGTTCTGAAAATTATAGGCACTATAGATGAAATAAACAGGGTGCTGTAATACTATACAAGAGCTTATATGACTCTGAGCCTAGGGACAGCAAAAGATCTGAGGTAGAAGAGAATTTGGGAAGATTTGGAAATCCTGGGTATGACTGAAGCCTAGAGCGAAACATGGAAGATGCTAGGAGGTGAAGGTAGAGATCCTGGTAGGCATTAAAATGGGCTTTGGATATTATTCTAATGGAAACAGTTAAGCAAAAAAAGGATGTGATCTGAATGTTTAAAAGTATGACTCTAGACATTTTGTGAGGAACAGATTATGGGAGGATTTGGGGTAGATCTAAGGAGACCACATAGAAGGCTATTTCAGAAGTCCTGGTGAAAGATAATCAGGCTTTCAATAATGTTCTGGCAGTGGGGATAGAAGTAATTAGTGGAATTGAGATAGATACATTTTGGAAGTAAAACTAAGAAATGGTTGAGTATGGAGTTAAGAAAAAATGAGTGATCAAGGATAATTCCTGAATTCTAACTTGAGTATCTGGGTAAGATGGTGAATACTGTGAGATAAACATGTTTAGGTATTAGTAAAACAAAATAGAGACATGATGTAAGAAGTTGGACACAAAAGTCAGGAGTGCCAAAGTCTGGGTTGAGATAGATGTTTAAGACTTTTTAGCGCATAGAAGAATGGAGGGATGGTAGATATAAAAGAGGATGTGCTCCTAAATCCAGTGCTAGCAATTCCAACAGTTAGAAGCCAAGTAGTGCAAGATACTCCATCACAAGAATTTGAGAAGGGAGAAGGTCATTGAATTAGTCGTTAAAACAGGGATCTATGGTGTTAAAGAATCCTGAGTAGTAGAACATTTTAAGAAAAATGAAGGCTGAGATGAGGGTGAAAGGTCACATCATGTGAGGTTTTGGGATCACTGAGGTCAAATGACCTTTACAACAACAGTTTTGGTAGGTCAGTGAGAAGAGAGGTTACACCTTGTGGGCTGAAGAGTGGATGGAAACGAAAAAGTGGAGTAAGTGAGTGTAAAAAATTTTCTTGAGAATATTTTTGATGTATATAAAGTGAAATTGTGCAGGAGTTGGAGGGGAGTGTGGGATGACGAAAGGAACACCAACTCATTGCCCAGCACACACCTCTCTAGTGACTACATTGCTTATAGCTCACATTTCACCTCCAAGCTATATTTTGCAATATTTTCTCACACTACTCTTTTCAGGGCCCCAATTCTGTCTCAGACATTTTTCTATTTCTGTGCCTCCTTTAATCATCTGGTTTCACTTCTGATTATGTATCTCAAAATACTCTCCCATCTCCTATTCGCCTGTTCTACTCCAAAACTCAACTCTCATCTCCTGCTCACCATGAATCCCTCCCTGTGAATCCAATCAGCAGTGAATGTCTTATAAGCTCTGACCACTTACTTCCTGTCCTTTCTAGAGGTTAAAGATTAAGAAAGAATTATGGCCATGATTCCAGAAATTTCTGAATTTTACACCACCAAAAATAGAGAGAGAAGAGAATGAAAGAGAGAGAACCATTTACTTAGGAAATCCTAACTTGTTTTACTACCCAAAGGAGATAGAAAATGTAAAGAGAGATATGTCCTAGGAATGTTTATGACAAGGGGAGCAGAAAATGTGAGAAGTCATTTACAGGAAAAAAAAAAAAGGAGGAGGAGGAGAATAGAAAGTCCGGGTACTTTGGAGCATAGAAGTCCTTTACTTCTACTTGCAATCTCTGCCAAATCCATTTCTCCTCTCTGATTGAGAATATTAGCAGATCCTCCTCTCTTACAGAATTGTCAAGCCAAGGGGCGTCTGGTGTGAAAGAAAGAAGAAAGCTTCCCCTTTCCTGGCCTGTCTTTGGCCTTCACCAACAGATCGTGTGGCGACTCAATATGCTTTATCTCCCCATATGTTTATCTTTTCCTAAAAACTACACAAACTCAATATGAGCAAGAAAATATTGTATGTATGCCTGTGTAAGTATTTTTGCTTATGTGTTTTTATTTCTGTAGGGTTCTGTAAATTCAGTATTGGTGTGATATATCAACAGATTTAAAAGTTACAAATTTCATTCACTATATGTTTAACAACCAAAAAGACACACTTACTGGTAGCAATAATTTCCACTGTAGTGCTGGATGACTTTATACTAGTCATAATCAAAAGTCATACCACTAGAATGCAAGTAGTTCCCTGGAACTCCTTGAGAAGCAAGTTATTTAGAGTCTTTTATTTCTGTAATCTAGTAATTCAGTCAGTCAGTATATATGCATGGATTGATGGATTGATTGAAATGCTCCCTGAAGTAGGCTGGATCTCCTGAGAGAGAAATCCATAAAAATGTGAGCTATCTTCATATCTTCCTCACCTATGTTCATCTCTCTGGGTAGGTAAATTTAACTAGTTGAATTAAGACTGGATAACTAAGAGCTGTGGTTATCATTAGTATATCAATTGAATACAATAAATAAAATGAGATTTAGAAAAGCGTTTCCCAAATTTTAATTTCTGGAGATATGAGGTGGTTCATGGAAAAAAAAAAAAAAAGGCTACAAGAAAAAGCATGTGTTGATGGACATACAGTGTGCATTAGCATAGTACACGGTCTGAGAAGAAACCAAGTTAGAAGCATTGAGTTAGAAAAATCTCTTCCACAGATATTTAGACAGAATCTATTGTTCATTCTAACCTTTGTGCCTTTACCTGTGTTCTTCTCTGTAACAGGCCCCTCCTGTTATCCTCTCCGAGTTTTTCAGGATCAGTTAGACTATATCAGTGGCTTAACACAATAATTCCCCTGCCAGAGGAAATGACTCTAAAAGGTAGCTGTCCTCCCTGTAGGATTCCATGGCAGCAACCATCGTGCAACTCAACTACTTTTATCTTGCTGCTTCGTCAGTTGACCATAAGACCTCCATTTCTGCCAGGGCATTGGAAGAAAAAACCTGCAAAATTGCTTGGAGACTTTTAACTGTCTTAGCTTAGAAAACAATCACATATCCCTACTTCTCATCTTTCTTTGGATAGAATTGGTCATGTGACTCTGCCAAATTGCAAGAAGGCTAGAAGTACACTTTCTCACTTGGCCAAGAAGGAAGGCAGAACCAGAAACAGGTGAGAACTAGAAATGTCTACTGCAAATTTTACCCATGTTCCCATGATCAAGTCATCCATATGTGCAACTTGTAGAGCAGTTATTCCAGAAGCATCCTTGCCACAACGAAATGCATTTTCACCACAGTTATAGAACTGATTGCATCCATTCTCCTCTAACTGGGGATCAAACCACCAGGGCTCACATCCCGATTTACTTCAATTGCTGTTCTAAATAAAACCTATCCATTCATCCATCATCACTTCCAATGTCATCCAATTTTGGTAATGCATACTCCCAGATCAAAGCCAATCTTTCACTTTTTTGGGCCAGATGAACTTGAAGCTCAGAATCTGGAGTCAGATAGCCTGATTTTGAATCTTGGCACCAATACTTACTAGGTATGTGACCTTGGGAAAGTTACTCAATATTTTAGTGCTACAATTTCCTCATTTGTAAAATAGAGGCAATCATAGCTTCTACTTCATTGGGTGATTGTGAGAATTACATAAGAATTTATATGTAAATATTAACTATTAGTAAATGTCCTTATATCTCTGACCCTACTTTAAGATATTTCCACTACCTGTGTATGTTAACTGAAAACTGGCCTTCACCATGTGAGGCTGGGTTTTCTGTTTGATTTGTTTTCCTCCATGTCCCTTTATGCTAAAAGGACAGAAAATGTGGAAAGTGTACACATTGCTCTCAGTTACCTCCTCTAAATAATTTCCTCCTCTTCCTTCTCTTCTAGGGGAAAAAAGTCCTGCCTCCTTGAGTCATATGCTTTTAACAATACTATCGCTCTTCCTTAATCCAGCTATATACCAACATTCTTGCCACCTCCTTATATTTAAGACTAACTCCTAACTCCTAATGTTTCTTGGTGAGTCCAAAATCTGTGTGGGTGTCTCTTTATCATGCATCTATTCTCCATCCTGTGCCTCTGGATGTTAAATAACTTTTACTTACATTGAGTTCCAGGTTCTGCTCCCATCATTAAAACTCACATACTTTTATCACCAAAAAAATCTTAATTTGAAATATCCAGTTTCTCTACTCTTGCTTCTTATCTTTCTAACTCACTTGTTCTTATATCCACACATCAACAATGTTTCACCTCATCAAAATATCCAATCCATGGATCCTATCAATTTCTTGCTATCAATAGCCTCGTCCTATTTTTCTGTCTCTCTTTGCCCAGTTATATTTCATGCTCAATTATAATTGCTACCCTGAAGAACCCTAATTTCCTTACTTCCTTCTCTCTCCTCTATAACCCAGTCAAAAAAAAAAAAGAAAAAAGCTCCAGATAAGACCAAATACCAAGCTTTTCTTTTACTTCATGAGAACATCTAAACATTTCTTAAAAAATCATACAACTAGCTAAGCAATTTCACTTTAAATGCTTGGTAAAAAACATCAAAAGAGTTTCAGCATTTCTTGGAAATGCTTTGTTGTTTCTTTAGTATTCTCTCTTTCTGGTTATCCTTAAAAACCTACATTTACCACCCCACCCCCTCAGCACACACACATTCAGTTAACTACCTTATTATCTATTCTCAGTCCCTTCGATTACATCAGGACGCATCCCTTCTCTTAAGCTTGGTCAACAATCCCTCTTGGGCTCTGGGTCCCACCTTCTGTAACTTTCTCAAGGATTGCACTTTCACGGTTATCTCTTTTCTGACTTACCCCATTAATCTCGTTCCTTTCTGGATTATTCATAGGAGCCAAATATACTCTACTATGCCCTATTTTAAGAATACCCTCTCATGACACTATATATTCCCTCCAGCATCTTTTGAATCTTAAGACCGGTCTGAACAAAAGAATTGTCTATACACAAAATCTCCAATTTCTCACTTCCCATTCCCTCTTAAGTCTGACTCCCACACAAACTCCTACAATAAAAGTCCAGGATACTGTATTGTGACCTCCAGGCTTCTCCATGGTCTGCATGTTCCATATCCAGTGAATTTTTTTTGTTCTCACTTCCCTTTACTTCTCAGGAGCTGTTGACACCACTGATTACTTCTTTGAATCTTCTCTCTTGACTTTCATGATGCCACATTTCCCTAGTTTCCCTTCTGTCTTACTGTCCCTTACTCAGTACTCCTTACTTGCTCCTCATTACTGGTCCAACATCTAAATTTGGAGTTCCTCAGCATTTGGTCTTATGCCTTCTTATAATTTCTCTCACATGCTTTCTTTTGTGACCCATTCATGCACATGGCATCAGCTATCATTTATGTCTTTATGACTCTTAAATTTAATACACCCAACCCAGACATTTCAGCAAAATGCCAACTCATGTACCCAACAGACTTTTTGTCATCTCTACCAACTATCTTACAGACATTTCAACAACATTGTGTCCTAAAGAGAGCCCCTGATTCTCCCCTTGGAAATCCTAACAATATCCCAATATTTTCCTCCTGAGTTGTATGATATATTATATCATATATAATATATATTATATATATGATATCCAGGGAGTTACTTAAACCAGGAACCTTAGAGTCATCTTGTTCCTCCCTTTCCCTTACTATAACATCTCATCTATCAGCAAGCCCTATTAATTTTTTCTGTACAGTGTATCTGGAATCTCTCCACTTTTTTCCTAGTTCCACTGTCACCTTCCCAGCTCAAAAATCCCACCTCTCCTTAGCCCTGCAATTGCCTTCTATTAGTGTGGCGATTCTATTCTCACTCTCCTTCCAATCCCTTTTCCTCCCAAAATCATAGTGATGTTTTGAACATATATCATATATTGCTGCTCTCCTATTTAAAAGTCTTCTTTAACTTATCAGTTCTCTAGAATAAAATGAAAACTGCCTAATGTTTAATAAGGTCCTGCTTAAACTGGGGCTAGCCTTTATCCCAGCCCATCTGGCAATATTATCCATGCCGCCCACTCTGCTTCTGATGCACTGACCTTTTATCAACTCCATATCAATGACCAATCCTTTCCCAGTTCAGGATCTCTGCTTAAATCTCCTAATCCTCCCTCTTCCCTCAGGTCTCAGAGTAGATGTCACCTCTTTAGAGGAAACAAGGCAAATGAGTTGGCATAGCTTGCCAGACATCCATGCAGTGATCCAGTTGGAATGATCAGTTACATGACCTGAATAGGGAGCAGATTGCTTAGCTAAGATTCTTTTGTTTTTAGCCTATTCATCAACTGCGTGCCTTAAGACTCAGTGCCCCAACTATGCTTCCTGATAAAAACTACATGAAATCTCTATCTGGACATATCCTGATAATACAATAATTTGAAACCCCATTGCCAACATGAACACTGGCAGAATTCAGATACAAGGCAGTTCTAAGTGAACTTATTTGATAGTAATCTGGTTTATGTAGGTGACTGCCTTTTAACTCAATGCATAGAATTTGCAGACCTCTTAAAATATATTTCAGTATATGACAGTATTTTAAATTGTTATTTATTTGATATATCAGTGAAAGAATGGAATAAGAATATGTAGCCAATAAGCTTTTGCCAGATTATGGCAGATAAGCTCTGCTTCAACATTTGAGTCTTAGAGAATCAAGAAAAGGTAATTTTATATGCAATAACCCAAAAGCCATTATTTGGGAAATAAATAAAATACTACATCTTTCCCACAGGATTTCAAGTCTGAGGAGGTGTTTGCAGGGTGAGAGAATATCTTTATCAGTAGAAAGCATAATTTCAACATACCAGATTAAAAAACGAGTGATAGACCCAGAGCCAGGAAGGATGCTGATGTTTGTTCTTTTCATTTCTGATGGTTAATCTCAAAAGATAGTGGCAGTCAATGTGAATTAAGAATGCTGCAGAAGGAAAGCAGTGCTCATGATTTAAGCATTTAATTCAGTGGTAAAGGAAGAGAATAGGACAAAGTGATTCTGTCATTTTGACAGAGCTGCTCATGGCATGCCAATAACAACGCATGGCATGAGAAGGGATGGGGGTGGGAAGAGAAACTGATGATGTCATAGAAACACCAGACAAGCTGTCATTCCAGTGTTCTTGGCAAGGGAAACAGAATCAATTTAATTATAATATTTTAGAGAAACTCCAGAAAAAAACAGGAGGATATGAAACTTGACAGAGTTTTATTACTCACTACCTGAATTGCATGGAAGTGGTAAGAGGTTGGATAGGAAAAATAATGTAATTATTAAAATGATTGCTAAGGTGCCAAAGAAGTTTAACATAAACCTGCCATTATCAGTTTCACCCACTAACCTCTCTTCATCCTTTGGTTAGCTCCCGTAGCAGGCTGTATTTTTATAATCTCATAAATGTGGCAGAAATTGATTTCTGAAGTGATGGCATTGCACATACAATTTCATTAAAACCAACTATGCCAGATAACAAACATAGTCAACTGGGGGAGTCAAGGGAACAGCTGGATGAAAGACAGAAGTGACAGCTGAATAAAAATGAATTCAGCAGGAGATATTGTTTAAAATTTTAATATGAAATAAGACCACATAAATAAGCTGGAAATCAGAGTGAAAACGTTTTGCTACTGTTTGATAATGAACAATGATAACCAGCTGCTGTTTACAACATATTTGATTCTATTAAAATCAGTCAACTTTTTATTACCTCTGACCTTTATTTCAGCCTTTGCCTGTGGCAGCCTGGCACACGAAGGCATGTTGAGTTTTGTTTTGTTTATTCTGTGATTTAGTATCATTAAACATTTGAGTGGTTGATGTTATTCAGATGATAGTTACAGAACTTTGCAATTAATTGTAAATGAATTTGGAAAGGGGACTGCTTCACTACCATGACTTCCTAAAATGGCATCTATAATAAGTAAAAATTTCCCCTGGATTGCAACTAATCACACAAGTCTTGAAGGTGCAGCAAGATGCTAAAATGTCCAAATGGAAAACCACTAGCAAAAGTTTAATTCTATAACAAAATTGGTATTAATTTTTCATGTGCTTTTACTGAATATTGTATCGAACAGTTAATTTTTAAAAGCAATTGATGCCTAAAAGTGTAAGCCTGCAGCAGAGCCAGTCAGATCCAGGCTCCTTTCGGTTACCAAGGAAACGGTTTCATAGACGTTTACATAAATAAACTGCAGTCAGTGGGAGGAAACACCATAAATATAGGAACAGGTTCATTTGATTTTTTATTTCTATGAGAAAAATGCTCTCTCCCTATAACCAGACATGCACTAAAAAAATACAGAAATATGAGAATCATACCTTATACATGACAAATGTAACGAGGATTATATTATGTTTACTCAGACTATGAGAATTAACATTGGGAAAGTCACTAAAATTGCCAAAGTTTTCAAAGTTTTACAGATGGGCACCAGGAAGGCTTATTTTCTTTGGGATTTTAATGGGGCACTCACACATTCACAAAAACAGATTCCTGTATTTCACTCCTTTTATACATCTAACTCTCAGGAAAAGCAAGTGGAGATCCTTTTTCTCTTGCAAAGCTTTGCGATATTACCCTTAAAAAGAAGCTGAGGAATGCTGTGAAGATGTATTCTCCAATTTTTGTTTGAATTGTCTGTAAGAAGTGATCTCAGGCTTTATTAGATCCACAAATATTTCTGAATTCTGAAAATTACCAAGCATCTAAATACAAACCAGACTAAACAAGACAAAAACAAAATTTAAAAAATCCCTGCTTTTTAGGCATTATGATACCAGTTCTATGGATTGACGTTTTATTCCTCTTTTCAGCGAGTTCTTGCCATTAGGTACCCACCTTAACCTATTTAATCACTCAGTAGAATGGGCTCTTTTATTTGCTGGCTGACCACATTTCCCCCTTCCTTTCTTAATAAGATGATCCGTTTTCCTTTGCAGCAATAGCTGCTCTCATTCCAGGACATCAGGCCGGGCTGATCAATCACCATTTCCCTGGGGTTTAGACATCGGCTTCAATCCAGCCTGGTTCTCTTTCAGAGTAACACAGTTAGGAGTTGGTTTGAACCCAATTCCTGCTGTGAAAAAATCCTGATGTCACCTTATTATCTGTCCCAGCCAAGGTCTGGCTTTTCAGGATTTCCTTTAATTCTATCAGGTCCTCACCATTCTTCCAGTGTATTCATCTTTTTCCTTGAATTAACTAAAGCAGGTTTCATTTGAGTTGAGCCAAAGAATTCCAAAGGATAATCTCACATTCTGCCTCTGACTATTGCAGCAAAAAATATTCTGTTGTGATAACAATTACCCTAGCTTCCCCATAATAATCAATGTAGAAAATTTCCTATATTCATTAAACTGTATTAAATGACTTTCTTCTAAGTCAATGCATGATTTATATTTACTATTTTATGCAGAACAAAATAAAATCCTCTATTTAATTTTTAAAGGATAAACTTTAGTTCTAGAAATCTAGCTTTGGAATAAAAAATATACATCTAGTCTCTCAATAACCTTTATTATATTAAAAGCTAAAATTTTACTCACCCTCAACAGTGACAGAGTGACTGGTACAAAACAACCTTCAGATTGAACCCCAAGTGGATTTCAGTGAGCAGGAAAAACTATCTATATTTAGAAAACATTTATAAATCTAGGAAAATGAAATGCAAATTTGTAGGGTATATAATAGCCATAGGATATATTCAGAAAGAATTTAAAACAGGTGATGCTTACTTCTATTATGCCCATTTATAATTTTAACAAAAAAAAAGTGTTGGCATTTTATAAATATTACCTTATGCTCTTATTCATTCATCCTTCAATATTTATCGAGGGTCATTATGGGCCAGGCATTGCTTCAGTGCCCAAGACAGAGCAGTGAACTAAAAGGACAAAAATCCCAGCCCTCGTGAAGATTATCTCCTGGTTAGAATACAAACAGTTAACAGTATTATAAGAAAAGTGATAGTGTGTTTGATCATGGTAAGTCCTAATGAGGCAAAAGCAAGAAAGGAGCTGCGTGTCACAGAAAGGCCAAGGACGGTCTCAGTGAAAGGGACTTTTGATTAATGATTTGAACAAAAGGAAGGAGAGAGCCATGGGGATAAATGACAGAAGAATGAAGAGCATGCATTTTATCTCTGCCTGTTTTGTTAAAATCTTTTCCTAGTGCTGATCAACACAGCCATTTAAAGGGCACTTGAGAGACAATTTCTGAAAAAGACACTGGCAGGTGCAAAGGCCCTGAAGTCGTGAAGAGCTTGATGTATTTGAGGGAAAAAAGGCTCCAGGAGGGAATTTAGGGAAGATAGCATTGTAGTGCAGCAGAAGGAAGAGCAGTGTGAGATTTAGCTGGAAATGAAGGAAGATCCTGTTATCAAAGGACCTTGGAGGGCTTGTTGGAATACTGTACTGTACTCTAAATGAGATGTTTTGCCAAGATTTTGAAGCAGGGAAGTGATATAATCCAATTCATATTTTCAAAAGATCACTCTTGATCTTTCAGGAATTGGAAATAAGTGGGAGAAGAAGCAGCACAACCAGTTCAAGACTGTTCTATTGAAGCTAGATTTGCTCAAACTCGTGTTGGATATGTAGTTTTGAGGAAAACTCAAGGATGCAAACTTCTCTTCTGAGAAATAGCTGATCTCAGTTCAACCTAAATATATCAGAGAAGTCTTCTTTAATCATGACATCTAAGAGTCCCCAGTCCAAGGCTAGACATTATCGATCAAGATTGAGCACATACTTTCTTCAGTGCTCACGGCGTTTATCACCACCTGTATTTATCTTTATTCATTGTTCATCTCCCTTCACCATAACGTAGGTGCCATTAGGGTGGAAATGATTATCATATTCACTTTTTTAAATTAATAGATTTTATATTTTTAGAGCAGTTGTAAGTTTACAGAAAAATTGGGCACAAAATACAGAAAGTTTCCATATATCCCCCTGCACACACCTTATATTAGTGCAAGACATCTTGCATTTGTTTGGTACATGTGTTGCAATGATGAGCCAATATTTAATCATTTTGTTGTTAGTGCCGTCAAATTGATTCCAATTCCTAGCGACCCTCTGTCCAGCAGAGTAGAACTCTGCCCAGTCTTTTGGGCCATCCTTTCACCTTCTAACACTTTATTAGAAAATGCTCTGCTGCTATTCATAGGGTTTTTATGGCCAATTGTTCAGAAGTGAGTGGCCAGTTCATTCTTCCTAGTCTATATAGTCTGGAAGCTCTGCTGAAACCTGTCCACCAGGGGTGACCCTGCTGGCATTTGAAATACCAGTGGCATAACTTTCAGCATCGCAGCCATCATAGTCTGACAACCACCAGATGGGTGGTGTGGTTCTCTGACCTGGAAATGAACCTGGGTTGTGATGGTGAGAGCATTAAATCTTAACCACTGTACCACCAGGGCTGGCACTGAATCAATATTATTACCCAAAGTTCAAAATTTCCATTAGGGTTTACTTTTTTTGTTGTATATTCTATAGATTTTGACAAATATACAATGGCATGTATCCACCACTACAATACAATACAGAATCACTATACTATACTGTGTTCCACCTGTTCATCTCTCCCTTCCTCCCCCAACCCCTGGCAACCACTGATTTTTTTTTATAGTTTTCAGAGTTTTGCCCTTTCCAGAATGTCATATAGTTGAAATCATACAGTATGAAGCCTTTTCAGATCAGCTTCTTTCATTTACCAATACACATTTAAGGTTCCTCCACGTCTTTTCATGATTTGAAAGTTCATTTATTTTTATCACTGAAAAATATTGCATTGTATGTATGTAGCACAGTTTGTTTATCCATTCATCTATTGAAAGACGTCTTGGTTGCTTCCACGTTTTGGTTATTGTGAATAAAACTTCTATAAATATTTGTGTGCAGTTTTTATGTGAACATAAATTTTCAGCTCATTTGGGTAAATACCAAGGAGTGAAATTGCTGGATAATATGGTGAGAATTTATTTAGTTTTGCAAGAAACTACCAAGTGTCTTCCACAGTTGTTATGCATTCCTACGAGCAATGAATGAGAGTTCCTGTCGCTCCACATCCTTGCCATTTTTTGGTGTTGTGCTTTGGGCTTTAGCCATTCTGTTAGGCATGCAATGGTATCTCATCAATGTTTTCACGTCGACTTTTAAATCTCCGGTATCTAGAATAATGCCTGATGGAGAAGGATGTGTGGGTGTGAGAGAGAGTGAGATAATGAGAAAAGGAACCAACCTAAAAACTATCAGAACTAATAATGACAAGTTTCTGATATGTTGCACACAAATCAATAGTTTTGTACACCACAGTAGAGGACAATTGTACAGTAACACTGAACAGTAGTACAGTAGGGTACAATATATAGAATTACAAGGAATTCGGACACAAAGTACACAATTGTACTGAGGAGAATAAAATAATATTTGACTACATGGATAAGCACATAGAGCTTTTAGATGGGACAAGTAAAAGGTTTAGAGAATTCTCAAAATAAATTTTAAAAAATAAACTTTAATAAAGCTTCCAATAAGGTTTTTGTGGGTTTTTTTTGTGTGAGGAAGATTAGCCCCAAGCTAGCATCTGTTGCCAAATACTCCTCTTTTGCTGAGGAAGATTGGCCCTGGGCTAACATCTGTGCCCATCTCCCTCTACTTTATGTGGGATGCCGCCATAACATGGCTTGACAAGCAGTGTGTCAGTCTGCGCCCAGGATCCAAACCCACAAACCCTGGGCTGCTGAAGCAGAGAGCGCAAACTTAACTGCTATGCCACTGGGCCAGGCACCCCCCCCAAAAAAGTTTTTTTTTTTACATTGATATAGTGATTAGAATCAACTGGAAGAATATATCAAGGAAAGAATATTCTAATAAATAGTATAAACCAGTTGCTTCATGTTAAGTAACATTGTCTTCCTTGAAGGGAAAATATCATAATCTGGTCTCTCTGATTGCTTCTTCCACTAAGACTGGAATGATATTCTGTTGCCTGTTCCATTCCATCTAAGTACAATCTCACTTTCTGCCCATTTTTGAAGCATCTTGTTGGCATTAAAATTATTTTCCTCAAAATATCTTTTTATTGAAGTTAAAATTATTGAGCTTCATCTAGTTCTACTTTTAAAGAGTTTTCTTTCATAAGTAACACTCCTAGTATAAGAGACTTGTCAAATGACTTGGACTTATGGATGAGTCTGTTTCCTAGGGATGGGAAGAGAAACTCACTAGTATAGAGATAACATTTTAAACTTTCTTTATGTCAGATATAGGGCTAAATGTTTCGCCTCCATTATCTGATTTAATCCTCACAATTATCCATTATTTCAGTCAATCTCTGCAATAATCCTAGTTTTTATTACCTCTATCTTACATATAAGATTGATACTCACAGAGTTCAAGTTGCACAGAGGCACAAATACTAGAAAGTGTTATAGTCAAAATCTGAGATCAGATCTGTGAACAATACTGACATCTTTTAGGAAAACAGTCCATAAGAGATACAATGAAATATGCAGAAAAGCATTTGGACGTGAGTTTTATTCTCATGACCTTCCCAAATGCTGCCCCATGTATAGCCTATTTTGTTAATCAAGGACAGAAAATCCATTCGTAGAAATCATCTATCAAGAAGTTACATATTAGAATTATTTGCCTTCCAGGGATCCTTTCATACAATTCTAGCAAAAGGAAAATGTCATACTGCCAAAGCCTTAACTGGGCCAGGCAAACCCAAGAGCAGCTGCTTCTATTTTCTCGTTTCACATCTGTGTCTAATAATTCGTGTTTGACTTTGACGTAGTCATTGGCAAGTTAACATTTCTCAAATCCAGGGTTTAACCCAAGAAGAAAGTTTCATATTTTGTATTTTTAAGAACTTAACCCATTTCCCCACTTAAACTCCCTTGTCTCTCTTAACGCAATTACGTATGACCGAGATGACTCAGCACATCCCTAGTACCAATGTGCAGCATTTGCGCAGGTAATACATTTACCTTCTATCTCATATTGGTTCCATTTCTTCCTGAACATTCTTAGATACTCATAAATTTATTCTTATAACAGTTTACCCTGTTAGATCTATCCTAACAGGTAGCACTTTATGACTATGTTCTTTTAGGAAAACTATCTACACTCATCTAAACTTCATATCATCTATAAATAGGATATCATCTCATTCAATTATTCATTCAGAAAACTTTTATTGAAAGCTCAGAATTTGTATAGGCACTATACAAATTTGAAAGGCACTAGAGATAAAAAATCAAATGATTCCCATGCCTAAATTCATCTAGAGGGGAAGATGAAAATATTAAAATTTATAATAATGGTAATAACTATAAAATTAGAACAATAACTACCATTTCTTGCATCTACGCTGTCTCAGATGTGAGACAGAGGCCAGAATATCAATGTTGATTTTCCAGAATGCAAAGGTGCTTCCTCAATCTTTCTAGGCTTTGCTTATCACTCAGGAAACAGTGAGAAAGTGAGAGCTGCCAGTGTATAGGGCACCTGGGAGTGAGCTACCAAGAGAGGGACATGGAGGGGCCAGCCCAGTGGCCTAGTGGTTAAATTTACGTGCTCCACTTTGGTGGCCCAGGGTTTGCAAGTTTGAATTCCAGGCGTGGACCTACACACCACTTATCAAGCCATGCTGTGGCAGGCATCCCACACAAAATAGAGGAAGATGGGCACAGAAGTTAGCCCAGGGCCAATCTTCCTCAGCAAAAAGAGGAGGATTGGCAACGGATGTTAGCTCAGGGCTAATCTTCCTCACAAAAAAAAGAAAAGAGAGAGGGACATGGAGAGATTGAGGCCCTTATGAGAAGGTTCTCATATATGCAGAGCATATTTTAGGTCAATTTTTTTCTAAGTAATTTCTGTACATTCATTTTAATCTATCTCTATATTTATGTTTTTATTGCATTGCACTTTCATTCCTTTTTCCAACATAAAATACAATGTTATACATTAAAAATTGCTGTAAAATATCGACTAAAACAAGATCTTCAAAATGCCACTACAAATCTCTCTGTTATTGCTATTCTCAGAAATTATTTTCTTTAATGACAATTGCTGAACATTATCCCAATTGTGCAGCATTTTAGTCTTTATTTCTCTGCTTTATATACAAAACATGTATAAGAAGTCTTGTCAAATCATTTGCTTTCAACTCTGACATTCCCCTGGTCTATTGGTCTAATAAAAGAAAATCTCTGAGTTCTCAGTGATTACCATCTTCTAATTTTGCTCCAATAAAATATTTCTTCACTATGTTTAGAATTCAAATTTTGTGAGGTTTGGTTTGTTTGATTCAATGCTGCAATCCCATACTTAGGGGAGTGTGGCACAAAGTAGGTTCACCCAATGTTGGTTGAAATAAATGAAGTCAATGAAGCCTTCAGTAAATTTATTCCAGAGCACAAAACACTGGCTGATCTAATGTTGCTGAAATATATCTTCCTGTTCATTTAAAAAGCCACTGTGAGCTATGAGTTGTGAGTCCAATCCTAGTAGCAACAATAGACCTCAGTCCTCCCTAATTTATCCTCATAAGCCTATCAAATTTGTACTCAACATCTAGACATTTAAAGCTCAGCTCTTTATTGGGGTGAAGTGAAAAAGCAAGAAGTGGAACCCAAAGCCCCCTTCCAATCAACTTTTTCTTGAGGTTTTGATGCAGGTTTCTGGGATGGTCAGTCACATTGTGTGTGGCTGATACTAGACAACAAATCATGGCCTATCTCAGATCTTGCCTCATTTACCTTTTCAAGAGAAGTCAGAGAGTCAAATTGTCTTAAATCATCATCTGAATAAGTAATACGTGCATTCAACCACCCTACTCTGCAACAAGGGCTTAATCTTTTTATTGTATCATCAGAAGTAGAGGTTTATTTCTCATTGATCCACTGCCTGAAAAGTTGTTGCAACAGAGGTGAATCCTCTTCTCTTTTTGGTAAAATCAACTCTGGTAACTAACACATTTTGCAGTTAATAATTATGGACAAGAATAAGGTTTTGCTTATTTTCCTAAGAGAGTATTTAGAGAAATGATGTTTGCCCACTCTATTTATAATAGAGAAATAATCTCATAAAGCATCCCCCTGTGTATTTGTCCACTTGCAAGTGTCCTTCTAATTTACAAAATCTTTAAAAGCACTGTTTTTGGTTGGCATTCATATTTTCAGGTCCTGTCAGTAACTAAGGATATAGTTGATCTTGGCCAGCGGAACAAACCAGTTTCTCACACAGTCTTCTCAAGACTTGCAGGCTTTGGTTCAGAGTAATCAATATTTATCCTTCCTTTTTAAATCTGAAAATCCTTTTTCTTCAAAAAGAAGATGAAGGACAATAGGAGCTAAAGAGGACATCTTCTCTCTCCTCCAACACATCACAGTATTGTTTTGGAACGTCCATTTAAGAATTTTTTTAAGTGTATTTTTTTTCCCTGCAGCCTTCAAAACTCTTTTTCATCTGGAGTAATTTTTAAAACATCAGCTCATTTTAAAATTTAGTGTCCCTGATACACTTTTTGTAGATACAGATCACAATATTATATTTTTCTTGACTTGGAGTCTGACTTTCCATATGATAGATGGTAGCATCTGGCTATGAACCAGTTTATCTCAATCCCTGGAAGCTTTCTGGATACTCCCCTCCCATCTCAGTGAACTCTTCACTCCTAAATTGTTATCATAAACTAAAATGATACATTCTAATCTCTTCCTGGAAATGAATTCTGACACTCTGTGCCAAGCTCTAAGATTTTAAACATCATTAGTCAATATCTTGTTTGAAATGTTATACTATATCTTCAATTTAAAAAAAGAGAGAGAGAGAGAGCATCGACTGGAAAAGACAATAAGTTAATGAAGCCAGAGAAAAAAGTCATAATAATTTTAAATTATATAAACAAAACAGCTATTTGAAAAAATCATCTCACTCTCTCTTTCAGTAAGTGGATTCTGAGTCCGAGAACTTATTTAGAACTATGTACAGAATCATGAGTTTTGATTTGATTGTATAAATTATCTGTAAATGGAGTGTATTCTGGATCTGCTCATGAAACAAAGTCAGCTGGTGAGTCTTCTAGCCATACATAGGATACACACTCTGGCATGACCATTTTTGACCCATTCCTCTACCACAGGGCATTTATACCCAATGTGAGCAATTACTTTTACCAAATTTGAAAGTGTCACCCTAGCAGCATATAACTAACATCTTCATGGGTGTACTCCAACTTCTATAAACTCTTTCTCCTCTAACTTAATATTCTGCATCTCTTCCTTAACACCTCAAGATTCCTTCCCACGTACGCTGTCCCAGCTCTTGCTGGCACATGTTAGGCATATTCTGCAGCTCCTTCAATGTATAATCCTTCTCTTCCCTTAGAAAGCTCACCATCTTGTCATCCATACTGTGCAGAGATTCAACGTTTGTTGGTCTGGTTGACATCAAGAGCGGTGGGGTAGATCCTGAGATGTGTGAGCATTGTCTTGAAAGGCACCTGTCTAATTTAAGTATTTTTCATGGTCTTCAAGTAAGAGGGAAAGGCCAGGACTAGGATGAAGTAAGTGAGGTGCCTAGAGGAGCTCGGGATCCTAGGAGACTCCGCACTTGTACAACCTTGAGAGTGAGTGCCTCCTTAAATTTTGTACCTTATGCACCTCACTTGCCTCACCCTAGTCCCAGTCGTGCAAGAGGAGAAGTACTATCATCTAAACAATGTGTGTGTCACTTCTGCTGGCCTAGTGGATTCAGTGGAATCTAGATCAAGCATCTTAACTGCGTCTCCCCAGATACCTGCTTCTCAAGTTTCATGGTCCCACTCCATTCTTGTTAGGTCCTTGAATTTGGTGTAGGAGAAATGCTAGGGCCGAGAGCTCAACCTTCTCTGAAGCTCTGCTATTTTAAGATTAAATCCTGAGCCAAATCCTTTATTTTATTTGCCCTTCAGCTGCAAGAAATTAAAGTTTCCTTAAATACTACCAAAAAGATTCTCTGCTTTTGGTTTCTCTTGAAATGATGATTTATCACCCAGACCCTGTCATTTTCTCTCTTCGATGATTCAATGGTACTCAGTAAGATTCACCCAATTCCATTGTCTGAATGTACAATTTTCTCATATTTCTTAATAGCCAGAGATATTGCATCAACAAATGAGTTTCCTTCCACTTGCATACCATCTAAGTTCACTAGCAAAATACAGTTCAACGTTACTACTGCTAGAATATTCTAGGTACTATCCATATCCTACTTACCATCAGTGATGGACTCCTCAGTGCCAGCCAGAGAACGAGTAATGTAGCTATAAAATTATACTCTCTGCACCCCGTCTTGGTAGCAACTATCTTAAGTCAAGTTCCTAACGTGGAGAATTTAATGCAGGAGTTATTCAGGATTGCTCTTGAGAGATACACGATTTAAGGAAGTGAAGAACTCCAGGTTAGGCAGAGGGAGAAATTATTAGATACAAGTTGCTAACTGGTAGAGATGTAACCTTGAACAAGGCAGTTTCCTAAGGCTGAAGATGATTCCCAATTGGGAACAGAGATGTCAGCCATCAAAAACACACTTTCCTCAGCAGCATCTGAGCATGACTGTGTTGGTCCTGAAGAAGGGATATGGGCAGATCCCTCTGGTTTCCACTACAGGGTATACATCATTTTATTAAACATGATGGCCACGTCCAGAATGGATTGCAACAAAATCACATTTTGAATGGTTTTGCATTTCTTCTGGGGAAAAAAGGGTTTATATTCAAAGGCAAAGCCGAAAAGCTCTAGGAATTTTGAGAAAAAGATATGGGCAATAAAAAAGCACGTTCAAGTGTCAAGTGATGCAACTTTTGACATCACAAGATGACTTTGGGTAAACAGTGGTAGTTGTGTTTGGCATACCTTGGAGTACGTTTTGAACTTTGAACATGTTTCAAATGATCATGCCACACTGTTTTCTAACCGACTAGAATACATGCATGGAATGTGAAGCAACAACTCAGCATTGGTCTTCCTCCAACATGACAAAACTGCATATTAGAAAAAGAGAGAGAGAGAGAGATTTCTAACTACCTTCTAGTCATCCCAAATTAAATTTCTTTCGACCAGATAGCTTGCATTGAGCACATAGGGCTACAGGTTGTTATGTCCATGGCTACACTTCTGTGAGAATAGAAGTCACATTATTAGATAAAGTCAAAGCATCCTATCTTGAGTTTTTCACCCCCAAATCCCAGGATTACTACCAACGATATGTCAGACTATTTGGAAAAACATAGATCAGAGTCATTGAAAATGATGTGTTATTTTTGAATGAAAAAAAATCATTGATTTCCTTGATTGTTTGGAAGCCTTCATAATTCACACATTTTATGAGAAAAAAATCCTTAAGTAATCCCAGTGCTAAACTTAGAAATCTTGTCTGTGAAACCCTTTCCTAACCAAGACTAATGGAATTAAATCAAATTAAATAACTGATACACAGTTCCTAACAGGGAAAGGGATTTACAGAGGAATCCCCTACTTAATAAATATCTGATGTCTAAGTGACATGTTGACTAATGGGTAGTTTCTAACAGTTATTTCAAATTTGGGTGGAACCCTCTGAGGTTAAATGAGAACCTTTCTTCTCTGAATTGAGTACCAATGAAAAATGTAGAAAGAGGTGTCAGTTGAGGATCAAAATATTAGCTTTAGTGAGAGATCAATGATTTGGAGATGCAGCTTAGATCAGTGCTCAGAGAGGCTTTCTATTGCTCCATCCCTGACTTTGATTCATTTGCCACCTAGTTTCAGGGAAGAGAAGCCTTGCTCCAGTGACCAGAGAGCAGGAACATGGAACAGAACAGACCCATTCTGCAGGCAGGAAGACCCAAAGGAGGGAAGACACGGGTCATAAGGGCACAGCAAACATCACACTTTCACCTCGCCTAAGAGGAACTGCTCCAATCAATGCTGCACTCCTGCCAGCATGACAACCTAATTAATGATTTCTCTTCCAGGGAGGAAGAGTGTTTAAAACTGCAAAGTGTTGGGACTAGCCCGGTGGCCTAGTCATTAGGTTTGCGTGTTCTGCTTCAGCAGCCTGGGGTTCACAGGTTCAGATCCCAGGCGTGGCCCTGCCCACTGCTCATCAAGCCACGCTGTGACAGTGTCCTACATATAAAAAAGAGGAAGATTGGCATGGATGTTAGCTCAGGGACAATCTTCCTCACCAAAAAAAGAAAAAAAATTGCAAAGTGTTACTCCAATACTGTCCCCTTCTGGAAAATCTTAGTTTCCTCACAACCCCAACAAGAGGGTAAAATAATATTTTTAAATGATCTGGAAAATAGAGCTGTCCTTTGCATCTATTACTGAGGCATGATGTCTCTCAGTATCCATGCAATAATATATTCAAGATATACCCCAAAATAGATGATGAATAGCAAGTGTAAGAAAGATCAAAATTTTAACATAGGAAAACTAATGATCTCTTGTTATTCTAATTGCTATGCTATTTGTGTCACTTTTTTTACATAATTTGTGTTTTTGAAAATATTTCCAAGAAAATAATGTGCTCCAAATTTAACATTAACGAACAGTTGCAGAGGCATATTTGAATATTATCCTGTTGGGAAAACAACAACAAAAAAGTCCAAATTTATAAAGTATATGATGGTTCATTATAAATATATTTTTGATACAGCATTAGTAAATTAGAAAATTCCATAGTTTATTTTTTAAAGTCAGTATGTTTGAGTAGCCAAATATTAAAAGAAAACCATGAATCATGGTAAAAGTTAGATTAATATTAAATAATTTCAACTAATAAAATATTTATTTAAAACTCACTTTAAAAAATAGAATATTTCATAAAACAAATAACTTGGAGGCTGCTTTACTAATGCAGTTAAACTAGATTTAGCCAAATTTGCAGTGGGACATAGGAAGGAAAAGATATCAACAAAGATCAAATGCAAAGAAGCATGCATTACACTTGGGGAGGTCAGGATTTCAGTGTGGATTTCAGGAGATGTGTTATAGGAAGTATCTTAATTACTGAAGCAGAACGATCCAAATTTACTCCCCCAAATGAAACAGAAGGTAAATTGTGACTAACTGAACCTAACTTAGCCTATCCATCCTCCAAAATTTTTTGGTCTTCAGCTGTGTAGACAGTTGACTCTTTATTTATTAAATATTTTGTTTACTGAATTGGAATTCCAAAGGTAAAATGTAGTCATGAAAGTAACAAGAACTCTCATTCATCGCTGGTGGGAATGCAAAACGGTACAGCCACTTAGGAAGATGATTTGGCAGTTTCTTACAAAGCTAAACATATTCTCACCATACAATCCAGCAATCATACTCCCAGGTATTTATCCAAATGAGTTGAAAACATATGTCCACACAAAACCTGCACATGAAAGTTTGTAGCAGCTTTATTCATAATTGCCTCAAACTGAAAGCAATGAAGATGTCTTCAATAGTTGAATGGATAAACAAACTGTGGTAAATCCTTACAATGGACCATTATTCAGCTAAAAAAAGAAATGAGCTATCAAGCCACGTAAAGACATGGAGAAACCTTAAATACATATTGTTAAATGAAAGAAGTCAATCCACAAAGGCTAAGTACTTTGTGATTCTACCTGTCTGCCATTCTTGAAAAGGCAAAACTATGGTTACAATAAAAATGTCAGTGGTTGCCAGGGATTTGGGAGAAGAGAAGAAGAGATGACTAGGTGGAGCACAGGAGATTTTTAGGGCAGTGAAATTATTCTGTATGATATCGTAACAATGGATATATGTCGTTATGCACTTGTCAAAACCCACAGAGTACACAACACAAAGAGCGACCCCTAATGTAAATTAAGGACTTTAGCTAATAATAATGTATCAATATTAGTTCATCAATTGTAACAAATGTACCACACTAATGCAAGATGTTAGTAATAGGGAAAACTGTATGTGGTGAAGAGGGAGTACATAGGAAGTCTCTACTATTTGCCACATAATACTGTAAACCTAAAATTGCTCTAAAAAATAAAGACTATTAAAAAAAAAAAAACAAGGGGCCAGCCCCATGGCCCAGTGGTTAAGTTCAGCGTGCTCCACTTCTGTTCCCAGGTGTGGACCTACACCATCAGCGGCTATGCTGTGGTAGCCACCCACATACAAAATAGAGGAAGATTGGCATGGATGTTAGCTCAGGAAGAATCTTCCCCAGCAAAACAAAATAAAACAAAAACAACAGTAGCTGTGAAAACATTCTATGACAGTTTGCTATTTTCCCTGTTGAAAGAAACAGATAACCTTTCACATCTTTTAAAGATGTTATCTTGTTCAAATATTGTTCCTATTTATTAAATTCAAGTTGTAATAATTTCTTGCTTTCACATCTATAAAGATAAATAAAACAAATATAGTAGGGTGTCCAATTAGAAATTAATCTAGTTTTTGTCTCCAGCCAAAAAGCTCTCTCTTAGCTGCTGTCAATACAGATAAAGGAGGTCTCGAGCTTTTCTTGAGTAGTTTCTCTATTTTGCAGAAAAATGTGTAACGTGAACTAGGGAACTTCAGCACAGCCATGGTATGAAGTGCTTTGAGGACGGCATGGACTAATTTACATATGAGGGGCAGTGGGGGCAGTAGGCATCAAGGTTTCTCAACACTTTTTCTCAGAGATTCACAGCAATGAAAATCTAACGCAATGGAATGTCACAACTCCCGTCAAGGCCCTTGAAAAGGAGGGCAAGCAAACCTCTAAAAGAACATCTACATGACGGTCCAAAAGGTTGGCACCCAGGGATGAATCCTGGCATTGAGTAGGAAGTGAGGAAGGTGGACAGTGATCTGAGTTTATGATGTGCTTGATGTTGGAACTGACCCTCTTATAACCTTGGAATTAATTCTGTGTGAGACTTGAAAAAACTAACTAATAAAGTCATCATATTTGGTGTTCAAGCCAACTAAGATATTGATTCTCCTAAACTGAAAATTACATGGGGATTGTTCTTATTTAATGGACTGCTGCAACTGGAAGAGACAGCAGCTACACAGTGGCTTTTCTTCACTATAGCCAGAATCCCTGCCACCACAAGCCCATCACAAGACAGATGTCCGACACATTCTGATCTTGTACGGTCTAAGTATGCTTGGCTGACATATAAGCACTGACCTCGAGGGCATTCACCAATTGAGCAAGAAGCTCATTCTTCATTGGACGCAGAATTGAAATATTAATACATGTGAAAAAGTACTGCAAACATGACAATATTTTTCCTAGCAACTATGGTGGTGTCTGAAAAATGGAATCATCTAAAGCTTCAAATCAAGGTCCATTGAAAACTACTCTTCAGCAAATAATATCCCTCAGCAATCAGTGCCTAGAAGTAAGACCAAACTGGACTGGACTCCACTCCTCTCCAGATGCTAAAAAGCCAGAGATCTGGGCATTTAAGAGGAGGCGACTGGGGCCTTGTAAGCAGGACTTTTGAGTCCTACAGCGGGTGGAAACTCAATGATTGCACCTGGATTGGACCAGGGCACATTATTTACACCCCACACTAAAAAAAAAGATGATCCATCATGTATGTGAATGGATATATGTTCATGGTGTATATATAGTTGGCACAAATTTAAGACAAACTCCATGTATTGAACAGATTTTCAACTTATAGTTACTAACTATGCAAAATACTAAATCAGACACACTGTATTTAGAAGGTTTTAGTTTAAAATTTCCTATTATCTGTGGTTGGCTCTGTCACTCAATCCATATAGAAGACAACTATATCCTGATAGATCAAATAAGCTAAATATCTCCTAAAATTTAGGCCCAGGTAAAAAAAGTATGTATGTCAGTAAGGAAGAATTGAGATCAAAGAGTCCTGTATGGCCTGAAGCCTCCAAGATGGAAAATGGGATTCGGAGGTATATGCCCACGAACCAAGGCTGGTGCAGACACCCGTGCTAAGAAGTGCTGGAATGAAATGAAGTTAAAGTACATTTTCAATATTTCACTTTCATTCTAAGGACAATTAACCACATTTATCCACCATTATTCATGGGACTCAAAAACAATTTGAAATCCTCAATCTTTCAAGCTCTCGTTAATACGTTATTTAGGATAGTCTAAATACACACAGGATGGTACCGTAAAGGGAGAAAGTTAAACATCTACATGAATCTGATTCCTCACTTGTAGCCATTCACTTTCCTCCCTCTGAACAATCCCTGGAGCTGCCAGTCACGTCACACTAGGTATTAATAGTGTGCACATCTTCTTATACTTTAAACCAGGACGTAATGGATAGGAGTGTTTGGGAAAGCATATGTTCTCCCAAATCTATTTGTTTGGGTCCTGGAGACAGAATAAAGCAGAGCTATGCCTGGCTAGCTGGGAAGCCTTAAGCGTGGTACTAATTCTTTCTGGGTTTCAGGTTCCTCATCTATCACATGAAAGGATTGGATTGGATAATGATTTATAAGATAATTTCCTGTTTTAGCGTTCTATGATAGTTTGAATATAATCCAGGCCCTTGATTCTGCCAAGAGCCAATTTTTTTTTAAACTTTGAAATGAATCCAGATTTGTCATTCCTCTCCTTCCCACTATGCTCGCAAAGTACTTTGTTTTTCTTTGCTGGCTGAGCTTCTGAGGAGATATGGCATATGTGCAGTTTGGTTTTGGGGACAATTAGTCAAATTTTCCAATAGAAATCTCATATTTCAATATCTTAAGAGTATTGAAAAGCAACATTCCAGATTCTAATGGAAAACTGGCAGGCTAACCATAGGTACAGAAATCAAAAGGATTGCACAGGAAAAATTTTTTAACCTATCCATAAGGGAAAACAATTTTTTATATATTTAGATTTAAAGATGTCATATACTACCCAAAAATGTGAATCAATTACTCATAATTATTATTCAATGAACATAAATAAAGCACAATTATTTTGAAGTCTAGTGCTGGCTCTAATATACATGGACAAAAAGATAGCTATAACCAAAAAGGATATTCAGATTGTGAAATTGTTAACTACACATGAAACATCTTCTGGATTTTCAGTCCAAAAAATATGTTTATCTAATTTTAAGCAATTCATTTTTAAAGAATTCGAATAGGGCATCCCTTCTGATAGAGTCAGTGATTACCAGAACTAAAACTCCTCTGAGCTAGATTCAGGCAACACAAAAACATAATTTTGATTCCAGTCCTCAAAAAATTCCCTATCATTTTTGGCCCAGTTTCCATAGAGAATATGACACAATTTCCATAAAGCTCCTTCCTCAAGATATCTAGATCATCTTTGCTTTCTCTAGTTTCAGGCGTGTGAGTTTTACCTTGGTTTCCACAGATCTCAACCCCCGGGTCAGGTTCTGTGGCTCGTGATTTAGAAGTGAATTGTCAATTAAAACTTCAGATTGCTGTTTATAAAACATAACTATACCCCATGAGTTTATTAAACTATATCCCCTGTAGTGGGTTGAATAGGGTCCTCCCAAAACTCATGTCACCCAGAACCTCAGAATGTGACTTTATTTGGAAATAGAGTCTTTGCAAATGTAGTAAATTAAGATGAGGTCATATTGAATTAGAAGGGTCCCTAAATCCAATATGACTGCTGTTCTTATAAGAAGGTGGAAATTTGGACACACAAACATAGTCACAGGGGGCAGACAGCCATGCGAAGACACAGGCAGAGACAGGAGGGATGCAGCCACAAGCCAGGGAATGCCCAAAGATTGCTGGCGGCCACCAGAAGCTTAGGAAAAGGCAAGGAAAGATTCTCCCCTGGAGCCTTCAGAAAGAGCGTGGGCCTGCCGACACCTTGTTTTGGGATTTCTAACCTCCAGAATTGTGAACGAATAAATTTTCTGTTGTTTTAAACCATATGCTTTCTTATGGCAGCCCTAGGAAACCAGTACAACTCTCCCAACCAGTAAATTAGTAAATTTCCAATTATCTAATTAAGAACAAATTTCATTATTTAAAAATTGTGAACTATTCACAAAGAAAGCGTGTATAAAACAAAGCAAATACAAAACATGTATAAAGCAAAACTACTATGGTCAAGAAATATAAGGTGAATGGGAGAGAGGATTTAAAAAAATAAGATTTTGCCTATGTTTTGCAAATTTCTCAAATGTTTCTTCTCAATTGCACCCCTCCCTGCTCCAGATATAACCACTGTCCTGAGTTGGATTTCAATAATTTCTGCCATATTCTTTAGTTTAATACCTTAGTATGTATTTCTATACAGTACACTTTAGTTTTGACTCTTTTTATGACTTCATATAATTGAAATTGTGATATATATATATATATTTACGTATATAATATGTTCATTTGCATTGTTATAATATTACTTCACATGAATGTACCATAATTTTCTTATCTATTCTACTGTTGATGACTATTTGGTTTGTTTCCAGATTAGAACTATTAAGAATAATACTACCATGAACATTCTTGTACATATATCCTCGTATAAGTAGCAATACATTACTCTATATTATTTTACCTAAAGTGGAACCGCTCAATCGGAGGGTATGCACATCTTTAAACTATTTATCAATACTTTTGTACCAATTTTGTTTCCCACAGCGGTATATGAGAGCTCCCATTCTGACACTTCATATTGCAAGACAATTAATTTTTGCCAATCTGGTGGGTATATAATAGTAATCCTTGTGGTTTCAATTTGAATTACTCTAATTATTAATTATATTAAGCATATATATAATTTTATTAAGTCGTTTAGATTTGCTCCTTTATGATTTGCCCATTCAAGATTTTTGCTCATTTTTTTTCTATTGCATTGCCTGTGTTGCCCTTAATAACATTAGGAGCTCTTTCTAGAGTCTAGATGCCAGTTCTTTATTGGTCACATGTGTTGTTACTGTCTTCTCCCACAACATGATGATCACCACATACTGTTGTGTATATTGTGCCAAGCACCAGGGCACTCAGCCAAGGAGGTAAATGGGAGCTGAAACACAACTTGCGCTTCATTCACAGAACCTCGTTCTTCATGTGGCTGAAGCATCCAGGGAGGTTGTTTTTCCCAATCTACAGTGCCCTTACCTTATGGCTGGTCCTTTCCCTTATGGTGTTTCAAGAACAAAAGTTCTTAACTTCAACATAATAAATTTTATCACTATTTTTCTGTCTGTTTAGAGCTATTTGTAGGTAATTTAAGATGTTCTTCCATAACTTAAGCACTCAAAGAACTTCTAGATTATCTAAATTTATTTCAGTTTTAAGTCTTTAATAATCTGAAATTTTGTTTTACTTTAATTGGATACCCACTTTTCCTAGAGTCATTTAATGGGAAAAAGTAAAAAAACAAAACTTCAGTTTCTTCATTACTCATAGTGACACATGTGCCATACAGTCAAATATATATATAGTTTCTGTACTCTCTATTCTCATCCATTGGGATGGGATGTTTGCCCAGGAACCAGTTCCAAATCAACTTTATTGCTATTGCTTTGTGGTGTGTTTTGATCTTTTACAGCAAGTCCTCCCCACTTTTCCTTCTCCAAGAGTGTTTTGATCATATTTGGTCCTTCACATCTCCATATATATTATAGAATAAGAGTGTTAGATTACATAAGAACACACACACATACATATTCACAAACCCAATTGAAATTTTGATTGTTATGATATTAAATCCATAAGAATATTGAAATAATTCAAATACCACAACTTCCATACCATGAACATGGTATATCTTTTCATTTATGTGAATTCTCTTATGACCCTTTTCTCCAGAACCATGCATTTGGAGAAGTAGGACAGGAGGGTTTCCTTCCGGTTCATGCTTACTCTGAATAGGCTTCTGTTTTTTAAGTACATGTGAAGAGAATCTCTTGTAAGACTCCTCACCTTGGTAGCCCTGCGCCTTGATTCAGCTCTACCTCTTAGGCAGCTAAAACCAAGTTGTGAGGTATTAGATAACGGTCAAGACAAAAGCAGCTGTGGTGCTCTGCTATTCTTTTTACTTCTCTGAGTTCAAAACTTTCTACTAAAACTGTCTTGACTGTTCCCCACCATTTTTAAGCTCTTCAATCCCAGTAAGGAAATTAAATAAAATATATTGACCATTTATAAAGGATAATTGATCATGAAAAAAACTAGCTCACTATTATAGAAAATAAACATTAAGTATACATTTCATAAAGACCTATTTTTGGCATTTATTTCAAAATGGTAGTAAATGGAGGGCATGTTACACAACTGGAGAGTTCATAAGAAGTTTCAAATAAATATATTAATATGTTAGTATTAATATTTTTATTTTATTATGTTATCTGTCAATTCATTAATGATTTAATGACAGAAAGCACAGACTTCAAAAAGAAGTTAAACATAGTTTTCAAATTTTATGCTTTGGACTCCTACATTTGCTAAAGATACTTCAAAGACTGCTATGTGGGAATAGGGAAGGACCAAAGATCCTGACCAAGGTCATTCAAATCTCACTTTAACAAGTGTAATTTTGCGTTTTTTTCTCCTTATGAAATTGGGATTCCTCATGCAAATTTATCTGAAGGAATAATTGCCAGTAATGAAAAACATTTGAAAACTACTGATCACTAAAAAGTAAGGAAATTCTTAAATATGCTAATCAAACAGTTCCTGGGCAGGTTATTTTATTAAGATCTGAGCACCATACTTCATGAAATGTTTCCACTGGAGAGTTATCTCAGTTAATTCTAAAGAAATCTAAACCACATCATATATATATATATGAAGCCATTTATCACTTATTTAATAAGTATTTACTGGGTTTTGACTAACCCACCAGGCCCTGCTGATGCAAGAGTGAGGAAAGGAGATATGATCACTTGGCTGATGAAGCTGACATTTCAGGGGTAAGAAAGGAAAATGCTATTTATAATAAAATAATGGTAAATATAGTATCTATAGAGTAATAATAAATATTATTCAAACTGATGAGTTAACAAAATGTCCCAGAAAAGGGGATGAAATTTCTAAACTGTAAATGAAATTTCAAAGCATCTGGATGCACTGAAACCTGAACAGCCAATTCCTTCTTTAATTTAGCAAGTACATAAAATTTACTTAAGTAGTGATGCTTAAATTTGCAATTAAATCAGAAGTTAATATTGGTGACTGGTGGTGGAAGGGATTCGTCATCTCTACATTCCTCTGTACCTTTATATTCACACTCCTTTTTAAATGTCTTTTCCTTCCTATTTTTTCTACTCCGCTTAGCTTCTGGATGTTTATCTTTTTCTCTCTACAATGCTTTTAAAGGTTAAAAAGGGTAGGGGCCACGAAACTTTTTAAAATAAGCCACTCTTTCTGTTCATTTTTCAATTTGCAAAGCATAAGGACATCCTTTGTGAAATATGACACTTCTGTCTCTTTCAATTTATTAGTTCTTCCCTCTGAACAGCAATAAAAGTAGACAATACTGGAGAAACCCTAAAAGACTTCTCCACTGCAAAGTCAATGAAATCCTTCCCGAGCTGGGAATAGCATGTCAGGACAAGCTGGCGGTGGCATCTGTTGCTGTATTGATTGTCAGGGTTTGTTCAGAAGCTCTGGCCAGCTGAACGGGTGTCTCCTTTCTCCTCACCTACCTGCATGTGTTCCCTTATGCCAACATTCCAGCTGAAGACACAGGAGGTCCAAACTAAAGTAGCACCATTCTTCAACACCGGGGTATCATCAGCAAACTTTCCTGCTACCCTCACTGCTGGCATAAGCAGACACAGGTCAGTTTAGTCAGGAGAGACAGGACTTCTGTCCAGAAGGAGAAAAAAGCCAGTTAGTAATGCCATAAAGGGAGCAGCCTGCTCCCTTTAAATTAACTTAAATGTTCAGGATGGTTTTGGTTTTTCATTTCAATTTTTTTGACAGATAAATGAGTAGAAATGGAATTTTTTTTCCTTTTTATTTCTCTTACTCCTTTACCTATCATTTTACTTTAGAGATCAAAAGTATTTTATGAGATTGTATAAACTTTGTGTGTGTGTGCATATAAAATACCTCAAACAGTTTAGAACATTTAAAAATATTGTGATTAAGAAAGTCATAGTTAGAAGTAATAATATTGATTCCATGAATGTTTATTTGAAATATAATATGTACCTATCCATACATAACTATATAATCTGATCGGTGATATTTTTCCCATTTAAATTGTGTTTTTGCATGTATAAAAATACATATTTGTATAGTACCTGGGATATTTAGTCACTGAAAATTTTAATTCTGTTATTTAAATGCTACCATTTTCAGGTTAAAATTTTTTGAAAAATATAGTATAGTATATCCTATGTAAGTTTGTATTTTAAATAGTATTTTAACTAAACATCTTACAATATGCTTTTAAAAAAGTTTTGACCACAAATTATGCTATTGAACAACTCATATTTTTGAAATTGTATTTATTTCTTTTTATTTATTGAAGGATAAACAAGTAATTCCTAAAGATATCAATATAAAAATATTCTTTCATGGACCATTGAATCCTACGAGATTATCTTTTATTAATTATATTACATTAAACATGAGACTGATGAAATCTCACATTAGTATATACATCCATACATATACATACACGCATGTGTATACCTACATACCAGTTTTTACTAGCTTGGGAAAAAATTAATAACAAATGTGTTTTTCTTTTCATTGCTACCAGCACATTTTATATTTTAAGAATTTTAACTTTTTTTTTTTCGCTTGAGGAAGATTAGCCCTGAGCTAACATCTGTGCCAAATCTTCCTCTATTTTGTATGTGGGTCACTGCCACAGCATGGCTGATGAGTGGTGTAGGTCTGTGCCCAGGATCCAAACCCATGAACACCGAGCTGCCAAAGAGGAGCACGCTGAACTTAATCACTATGCCAGGGGGCCATCCCCAAAGGATTTTAACTCTTTTGCTACAGAAATATATGTAGCAGTGATGTATACATGTAGCAAAAATATATGTACTATGTGCTAAAATATCTCAGATGCAATTACTAGGTAGATTTCATTGGGATATACATGCCATTTCAGTACTGGGAACTTTTTTATGGGAGAGCTCTCAATAATTATTATTTTTTTAAATTACAGATTTCTTTTTACAAATTTACAGATTTCTTTGCTTCTGTGGAGAACTAATAGTATCTCCAGCTGAGCATTACAAAGTTTCAAAATATTCCAAGACACAGGCAATAGACTGGCTCAGTAGTGTGAGTCCATCTCATGGAGCCCAGTGATCAAAAGCAAAATGACATGACTACAAAGTAGTGTCATGGAATATTTGCCCTGGAAGGAAATTCTCACCCATCTGCAGATAGAAAAACTGAGGCTCAGGGAAGGTATGCATTTAGCCTGGGGCTAAGACTGGAAACCAAACCTCCAGACAGCCAGCCCTGGATGTTATTGCACTGTGCAGGATGGGGCTGATCCAGGAGGTTCTGAGCAGTACATTTGACAATTGAAATGGCTCCTTTGCCGCCTTTAAGTCAGAATTAATTTGGTGAAGTTTTCTTGGACAATCATTTCAGATTTATAGGGTTATTCAAATGCCTACACTTTGTAATTTATTTCACTTCAACTTATATTTTTGAGCATCTAACATGCCCAAATCAATGTGTTTGGCACTATGAAATATAGGAGTGTTATTGAAAAATTTCTCTCTTCATGAAGCGTATACTTTATTGAAAGAGAAATGAAATACAGTGCATAAACCGGAAATAACGAAGGGCCATATTCCAAATATAAAATCTACCATTTTCATTCACTCTGGATGTAAGATTCTGGGCTTCGTGTTTTGCTTTTGTTTTTGATTTTGATACTAGTCCTTGTCATGATGTCTAACAATGTAGACCGTTTGGTTGGCTGGTGTAATAAATATAAGCAGCTACCTCCACCAGTCATGATGGTCTCTGTGCTACACATTGACTTCTGGACGGAAAACGAGTTGGAATTTTGGATATAGGAGTGAATAAGTCTGAATTTAAAGGTTTATTTCTTTTTAGTTATGTACAAACAAAAGAAGCAAATCAAGTGCAGTCTAAATTTTTGTAGTTATAGTCACTGTCTCTAAAAGAGAAAATTCCTTTTTCATAATTATTTTTACTAGGATTTATTATAGTTTTAAAAAGTCAAACAGTACAGAAAGCTTAATTAAAAAGGCACAGGCTCTGCCCCAATCCTCACCACCAACTTACCCTCTCCAGAGTAGGCCTCTTCCCATCATTTCTGCTTTTATTTCTTTGTGGTTGTTGCATTTAACCCTAAATACCATGTTTCTCCAGCTCCTTCTTGATTTATAAGTTCACATATTACCCATCAACTTCCTGCCATAAAAGATAAGGATTTATCTCACTTCTACCACCCTCAATACACTACCTCCCAATTATAACACTGTTTCTCTTAAATTACCTCTGTAATTTAAAATAATAGGCATAAGCTTCTAATTTTGGTTCCATTAACTGAAGACAATAGTTTTGGACTCTACCCTTGATAAGATGAGTTCCCTAACCCTTCTATCTCCCTCCTTACTGGCTCCCAAGTCCTATCGGCAATAAATTTGCTTTCACATTGCCAAGGTTGGTAGGCTTGCATTCTGTTCTGTCACATAATTGGGTCTCCCATGCTCTCTCTTCTTAGGTTGTGTATAAGTTTAAAAGGAATAGGACAATATAAATAATCTTATAGCAGTTAAACATTATCATTACATACATATTCTTCTCTTTAGTTCCAGTATTTACATCCTGTGCAACTTTAAAGTAAAATGTGCAAATAGGGGAAACCCTGGTGGCGCAGCGGTTTGGTTCGTGCTGTGGCAGCCTGGGGTTCGTGGGTTCGGATCCCGGGCGCCCGCCGACACACTGCTTGTCAGCCATACCGTGGCGGCGTCCCATATAAAGTGGAGGAAGATGGGCACGGATGTTAGCCCAGGGCCAGTCTTCCTCAGCGAAAAGGGAGAAGGATTGGCAATGGATGTTAGCGCAGGGCTGGTCTTCCTCACACACACACAAAAAAGGTGCAAATAAATTATTTTTTCTTACACTCCACCAATTGCTTGAAATCAGGCTGCATGTTAGCTTGCTCCATTCTGGGCTACATTTTTCTCCACAGTTTATTGATACTTTTGTTATGGATTTTTTTCCTGAAATACCTAATGGCTATTCTTTCTTGGGAGTCAAATGTATTTTTTGAAGCATACAACTAATATCTTCCAGCATCTTATTTATTTTATCGATTGAGGAGAATCCAATCAGATTTTGATGTCCCTGGAATCCTACTTTAAGTTGTTTTATATTGGGAAAGTGTCCTTCTTTTGCTTCTCTGATTTTTTCTGAAGCCCCTAATTGCATGTTCTTTTTTCTCACAGTTTTGATCTTGCTTTTGATCTTAATTATATAATAAAACTCTTCTTACATGTCTATTATAGTATTTGACTTTTATTCCTGAGTCTGTCTCCTATCTCTTAGCCAGACTTATGCCATTTAGACCTATTGCCTAACTTCATCTTGGGACGCTATTCTCTGTTCTCTTGGATTGGAAGGACTGTATCTTCTGATTGTTATTCCCCTATGTTACTGGAACACTTTTCCAAGTAATTTCCTAAGAGTGCATGGGTGAAAAATTTCCTGAATCTTAAAACTCCTATAATCTACCCTCACAATTGCTTCATATTTTGACTGGTTGAAGAAGTATGGGATAAAAGTTATATGAAAGTATTTTATTATATAAACCTCTTAAAAGGAAATGTGAGGTAAAACTGATTTTTTTGATAGGCAGATGAGTAAATCTCTTTCCTATATTCCACCCCAAATTTTTTATCATCAATCTATAAGGTGATAAATTTCCAATTGATGTGCCTCAAATTGTGGTTGTTTTTATCTGTCTTCCTGTGAATTTGAAGACCTTTATATCCTGTCACCTGTAGAAAACATTCTGTTATTTATTTTATGTTTATTTTATAAATAATTTATGAATTTTATTTGTTTATAATTTATTTTAATGTTTCCATCACAAATGTCATTGATTTATCTGTGTGGAACTCCCACTTACTGATTATTTTACCTCATAGATTGATTATCTATGTTGCTGTTCTAGCTATCTACATTGCTGTATAACAAATGACCCCAAAATCTCACATTGACTGAGGTTGTGAAGAAACAGGAATTCTCACACATTGTTGATAAGAGTTTTAATTGGCACTGTATTTTTGGAAGGCAATTGGCAATTTCAAAGGACATACCTTGATTACTTTTTTACATATTTATTTTACAAATATATTTTCACAAGAGCTCAAATACATATATTTATATGCATATTAATTATAGAAAAAGTTGCAATATGAAGGCAAAGCTCACAATTATTTATAAAATTATCCAAAAGAGACCTAATTCAATAAAATAAAACACATTCAAACAATGAAATAATTTACAGACATTTGGAAAAAAGAGCTTAGTTGAGACTAATGTAAAAATTTAGTAAAAACAAGATTATGAAACCAATCAGCACTCTACATTTTCTTGAAAGATATACTAGTGTGTATATAAACACACATATATATGTGTACGCTACAAACATAAATATAAACCTGTAATTTATATGTACATAGTAAATATGTGAAAGGGTAACTCAACAGTGATTTCTTTTAGATGTGAGATTATAAAGGCATAGAAAAGGTGTAGGAAAATTTCATACTCTGAATTATCTTGTTTCATGTATCAATTGTGAAATTCATGCATCATTGTAAAAATAGAGTACAACATTTTTGAATGAAAAGTGGCTTTATAGAGGGATAGGAGATGAGATAACATAATAAATAGGGAGCTATAGAAGCACAGAAGAGGAACACCCAACCTGCAGAAGGAGTCCATCATGGAAGGCTTCCTGAAGGAAAGGCTGTCTGAATTGGGTTCATTGACAAAATGTACTTATTCATATGAATGAAGAAGGAATGTCCTGATCCAGGTTTTCATTTTAGAATGATGACTCTGAAAGCGAACACAAGCTTAGATTGGAGTTGGGTATATCAGTGGTCATTGGTGATAATAAAGTCCAAAATAATTAATCCACTACCAGAGATTTATGACAATGGGAATAGAAAGAACCAGTTGTTTGAACCAATTGCATGCGGCGCAGGAAATATGGATATTGTGCTAGTTTTCTATTGTTGCTGTAACAAATGACCACAAATTCAGTGGCTTAAACTACACACTCATCATCTCACAGCTCTGTAGGTCAGAAGTCTGGGTGCAGCGTGGCTCAGGTGAATCCTCTGCTTAGCCACACACCGCCAAAATCCAGGTGTGAGAATTCCTCTCTGGAGGTTCTGGACGTGAATCTGCTTCCAAGTTCATTCAGGTTGTTGATAGAATTTAGTTCCTTGCAACTGTAGAAACGAAGTCCCCATTTCCTAGCCGGCGATCAGCAAGGGACATCTTCGCTCCTAGACGCTGCCTGTATTCCTTCTCACGCTTTCTCTGCGCCCCTCCTCCAGCAACAGTGGGCCAATTCCTTCTCTTGTTTTGAACCTCTCCAACTTTTCTTTCCACATCATCTTTTTGATTTCAGCCAGAGAAAGTCCTCTGCTTTTAAGGGCTCAAGAGATTAGACTGTACCCACAAACTGATCCATGATAATCTCTCTATTTTAAAACCCATAAACCTTAATTGCACCTGTAAAGTCCCTATTTTCCTCACAAGACTTACCACTATCAAAAATCCCCCTACTCATCTACCTGTTTATGTGTTCATTGTAGATGCCCCACAGTTAGAATATAAGCTTGAAGGAGTGAGGAACTGTTCATAGCTATGTCTTCCTCGTAGCTTTACCATCAGCATCTAAAACAGTGCTTGACACAAGGTAGATGCTGAATAAGTATCTGTTGTGTGAGTGAACAGATAGATGAATTAATTATTCTTTAAATTCTCCTTTTCCTTTAAAGAAGAATTAAGAAACTGAAGTGACTTAGGGATTTGTGGACTGTTGTGGGTTGAATTGTGTCCTTCCAAAAGATACGTTCAAGTTCTAACCCCTGGTAGCTGTAAATGTGACCTTATTTGAAAATAGGGACTTTGCACATAAAATCAAATTAATATGAGGTCATATAGGAGTAGGATGGGCCCATAAGCCCATATGACTGGTGTCCTTATAAGAAGAAGAGAGGAAACATAGAGATAGAGACACATAGGAAGAAGACCCTGTGATAGCGGAGGTACAGATCGGAGTGATGCATCTTCAAGCCAAGGAAGATCAAGGATTGTAGGCAAAACCAGAAACTATAAGAAAGGTGTGGAACAGATTTTACCTGAGATCTTTCAGATAGAGTCTGGCCCTGCCCACAGTTTAATTTAGGATTTCTAGCCTCCAGAACTGTGAGAAAGTAAATTTCTGTTGTTTAAAGCCACCTAGTTTGTGGTGCTTTGTTACTGCAGCCCTAAGAAACTAATACAGGGGTTATTTATCAAGATGCATGTTTGCAGGGCTGAAGTGACTATTTCAATTGTGAAAGTGTTAGCTTTTAGGTACTTGTAGGGCCACTTGAAATACCATAAAGTGTTGACTCGTTAAGGCCGACTCATAGGAATCATAGATGTTATTCAACACTAAATTTTAATAATGATTCACAACGGATATAAGCAAAACCCAAGCACAGATGCAGCATTCCTCTTTGTAGGAGCCCCGAACCTGTCAGATGCAGATCCCTAATGTTCTTTGCTTGCATAGATGAACATTAGTATTAGAGTAACAGAGGAGCACAAACAATATGTCCACGAGGCACACGCTGGCCCAGAGGACACTGCTTGCGTTCAGAGTGTCTTCATTTTGCTTTGTATATTAGTTTACTAAATGCCACAGACTGGGAGCCTTTAAAAACAGAAATTTATTTTCTCACAGTTATGGAAGTCCAAGATCAAGGTGTTAGCAGGTTTGATTTCTCCCTTGGCCTCTCTCCTTGACTGCCTTCTGGCTGTGCCCTCACGTGATCTTTCTTCTGTGCATACATCCCTGGTGTCTCCTCCTCTTCTTATGACGACACCAGTTTTATTGGATTAAGGCCCCCCTATGACCTCATTTAACTTGAATTACCTCTTGAAAGCCCCTATCTCCAAATACAGTCACATTGAGGGTTAGATCTTCAACATGAATTTTGAAGGGATACAGTTATACGCATCTGTATACATATATAATACTAATGTATTTATGTACAGGAAAATATATATTATCCATTTAATCCTTTTTAAGACAAACCTAACAGTTTCTTTTGATTATTATTTTTCAGGATTTTTTTACAGAATTTATTTTTCAGAATTTCATTTGATTCAACCAATATTTGTGGGTTTTTTCAGTTTTATTGAGGTATAATTGACAAATAAAATTGCAGTATATTTAAAGTATACTCTGTGGTGATTTGATATACATATACACGATGAAAGATTCCCCCCAATTGATTTAATTATCACACCTATTACCTCATATATTTACTCTTTTTTTTTCCTTTGGTGAGAACATTTAAGTTTTAGTCTCAGCAAATTTAAATTATACAATACAGCGTTACCAACTAAAGTCACCATGTTACACATTAGATCCTCAGAACTTACTCATCTTATAACTGAAAGTTTGTATCCTTTTACCAACCTCTCCCTATTTCCCCACACCCCACCCCCAGACCCTGGCAATCACTTTTCTATTCTCTGTTCTGAGTACAACTTTTTAATTTTTCCTTTAAGATTCCCTATGTAAGTGATACCACGCAGTGCTTGTCTCTCTGTCTGGCTTATTTCACTTAGCATAATGCCCTCCTGGGTCATCCTCGTTGTTGCAAATGACAGAATTCCCTTCTCTTTTAAGACTGAATCATATTCTATTGTGTGTGTATATACTGTATTTTCTTGATCTATTCATCCATTGACAGACACCAATATTGAATGACTTATGAGCAAAGACATTTCCTATGTATCATCATAAGCAAAAAAAAAGGTGAGACAAGCCTTTTTTTCAAGTCAGGGTAGAGAATAAAACCAATCATACAAATTACTAAAATTGAATAGAATCGCCATAAAGGTATAAAGAGATGTGTAGATGTCAAAATGAAAAAGCACACATCTAGTTGTCCGGAATTAGCCAGAGCTTAATGGAGATCAGGAGAAGGTCTGGAAGCAAGTAAGACAAGGATAGCACCGGAGGAAAAGTTTACTGTGTGACGGTCTTCAATCAGAAATTAAGGCATTTTACATCTTTTCCTTTTTTTAAGTCTCATAGAATTTTGGACTACTAGAATTTAAACTGCAAATTTTTTAACAGTGTTTTAAGGAATATTTTTTTCAGTTCTTGTTGTGTGGTAAGTCCCGTCAGGGCAATTTGTAAAGGAACTCACTAATTTTGTGAAGGTACAAGTTGAAGTATTCACTATACTCTCTTCAGATTCCAAAATTTATTGAATTCCAGGAAAGAGAAAGGGCAAAGAATTATCTTTACACTCAACTAATTCTAATAGAAAGTTTAATTTCTATAGGTTAAACTGCAAGAAATTGTTGATATCCAGACATTTATTCACCTACCAAACCCAACCTCACATGGTTCAATTTAATAAATAAAATTCCACTTATAAATTATAGTTCTGCTTTCCAAATACTGCATTTAGGATATATTGTAAGTTATTTATGCAGTTCACCTTGCAAATCATCCCAGTAAATGACAGAGCAATTATACCTAAAAGCAAAGTCTTATGGTTCTAATATGCCGAGGTTAAAATCATCTGGAAAATAATCTGTTATGCATTTAATGCAGGATAACATTGACTAGGTATTTACCATATTTGAAGGATAGAATATGGGTATAATAGAGAAAAAAGTGAGAAAAATTGCATGGATAAGTCATAGGTTGGTCCAAAATTTTCATAGAAATAGCTTTCACTCTCTACCAGCTCTTGTTATATTTTTAGCTAGCTCATGTGATAACTGATGACATCTCAATAAAAATATCAGACATGGCATTCAAAGTGCATTAGTGTTGTGATGTTATAATACCAGTCTCTTTCCTGGGTGCACATTAGACTTTCAGGATTGTGCAGCTGGCAAAGAATGAGATGCTATGAAACAGCTAGTTAAATGTGAATTGCTCTTCAAGCTGCCACTGGTAATAGGAGACTTAAAAGAAATTTTCTCCATTTCAGAAAATTAACAGTCTCTGGGGAGAAATATTCTCAAAGAGTCACTTAAGACTTAGGGCACTTTCTTTTAGTCCATGAAAATTACCACACCTCACAAAGCACACCACCCCAAGGATGAATCCTTGAGCCTTTATATTCTCATAAACTTTATTAAACTCACTGACTTCAACATCTATTCAACCTTTAAACCTTAAAACAAAGAAAGTGATTTGGTTTTTCTTTCCTCACACTCCTTTACCCAGGTACAGAAATATTACTAGATGTAATAACTCTGGAAATTGCACACAATTTTACAGTCTCTATCTTTCACAACCTACAGAGTAAGTCATTGTTAAAGGAGGTCAAATTCAATTACACATTTTCAAACCTGAAGACATAACTTAAAAATAATATAGTACTATTTGAATGACTATGATTAACTCACTATAGAAAAGAGAAAAGTAGGTATATAGAAGATACCCTGAATAGTAATTTATTTATATTAATTCTTAAATTATATGGAATAGGTGTGTTATCATTATATTTTAACCATCTTAATTTGGAAGCTAGTTCTATACAACCATGTAGTTATGCTGATTGAAAACTGCTGTTCTTATTTAAAAGGAACAAACCATTATGATTAACGTCTTATTCTAATCATTTTCATGTTAAAATTGGATAATGATTTCTTTTTTAACTCTAAAATACCCTTTAGTGGTCACTTTGAAAGGCTGCAGAATATATGGACCATTTCCTATGATGGAAGAATGCTCCTCCCTTTTTAGTCTGGGTGAGGGACAGAAAAAGCCTCTCCTACAAGTGTTGAAAATTCTAGAAACACTTCATTTCCCAGCCTTCTCTGTACTTGATATGTGGGCATGAGATTTAAGCTTCTTCAAGCAGATGCATCTTGCCTGATTTTGTGTCAGGAGCTAGTGACACACACAGAAGGGGCTGCTGTAGGGTCATATTCATTCTCTCTCTCTCATCCTCCCCTCCCACCCCCAGAGAGATCAGTCTCCTGGACTGATCTTAGGAATTGGGTGTAGATACAGTATAGTTGAGTCCCCAGTGCAGAAGAGGCAGCAGGCACACTGTAGCATCTAGTACTTAGTGGAAGGAGCAGCTTTCAGAACAGTTTTTTGGTATGTTTTGGGGCATTGGTCTGGAAGCATTGTACTTTGCCTTTCCTCCCACTTTTTCACTGATTCAGAAGTTACCCGATACTTTTTTTTATTGAATTCCTTTTCTCCATTAGTTGGCCAAAGAAGCCTTCTGCTCCATGTAGCTAAGAAATCTGACTGATGCATCTTCTTTTTGTACATTCTTTGCCCGTTCTGGGCCTTCTGTGTTTCCTAGTCTACTTTACACAGGAACCATACTATTGGTTCCCATTTGTGGCTTGATATTTTTGGTTTGTTTTTTGGTTGTGGACATTTTTTAATCAAGATCTATAAAGGGGCTTAATATAATTGTTTAAAGAGTTTCTCTGACTAAAGGTGGAGTGGTGACTTTGAAGATCTGGCTCCCTCTTGACCCACAACAACATTTCTTAAGAAATGTTGCTAAAACTTAAGGATCAGAGTAGCGTCTTTAGAAACCATTGGTTTATCAGGGTTTCTCAAACTCAGCACCTCATATTAAGGTTTGGGGCTGGATAATTTTTGTTTGTGTGAGACTTTCTTGTACATTATATGAAGTTTAGAAGCATCCTTGCTCTCTGCCCACTAGGTGCCAATTGCAAACCATCCCCCACCAGTTGTGAGAACCCAAAATGTCTCCAGACATGGACAAATTGCCATGAGTGGGCATAAAAATTGCCCCCAGTTGACAATCATTGATTTAGATTATTAGTGACATATAGGAGTTAATTACAATGGTTTATGATCCCATTAATTTATTTAACAGAATTGTGGAATTCCTACTATAAGGAAGACATTGGAAATATGAATAAAAACTCACCTCCTACCCTTAAGATTGTGCAATCTTGTAGAAGCCTTAAGAATTTAACAAGTGAAAATCTTATGAAAACATTTGTTTTAATAGATTAAGGTAATAATAACAGAAGAGGACACAGAAGTAAATGATCAATAGCAAAATTTAGTTCAGGATGAAATAATTTATTAAAGTAAGTCATCCTATCAGGTAGGAAAGGTCAAGGTAAGTTTTTGTGGCAAAGGTGGGATTTGAGCTGACTTGTGAAAAATAGGAAGTATTTTAGTAGTAGTGTGTAGTTGAGATAGTATTTCAGATATTATAACAAAATTTAAAGTAGTTCAGGAGACTATGACAAACCAGTTTGTTTTTGTCTGATTGTTTTTTTTTTCTTTGCCTGAGGAAGATTGTCCCTGAGCTAACATCTGTACCAGCCTTCCTCTGCTTTGTATGTGGGTTGCCACCACAGCATGGCTGATGAGTGGCGTAGGTCCGCACCCGGGATCCAAACCCACAAATCCAATAGTGCGCCGAACTTACCAACTGTGCCACCAGGCTGGACCCCCAGTTTGAGTTTTAATCACAGTGTTGGGTGGAGGAACATAGGAAGACATGGCAGAAAATTTCATCTGGGGTCAGATAGGTGGTGGTACTAAAGTTTTATATGAGAAAGGAAGGTGACAGCCCAGACCCCATCCGAGGCTACCTTTGATTGCAAACGTGTTACTTTACTTTGATTGCACTTTTGCTCAATGACTTGAAGTGCCAAGTGGGGAGTTAAGAGGATGAAAATGCATCCTCAAGCCTCTCTTTGCCAATATTTTTGTGTCAGATAATGAAAAATTTTGAGTGCCAGACAAAGGAATTTGAATGTAAGAGAGTGATTAAATATTTTCAAGCAGAGGAGAGACCTAAGCAGGGTTTTAAAATTTTTAATCTGGTTTAGCGTGCAGGAGTTAAAAGGAACAAAGAACATACATTGAATTCCATATGAGAGGTTACAACAATAATCCAAATGTATGACAAAAATAGTCGATTTAAGAGCGTAACAATAAACATTGGAGAAGGGATGGAAATGAGAGAATGAAAACTAAGCATCAACTGAAGTTGGTAATCCATAACAATTTGGATAAAGTAGAGAAGGGCTCAAAATTGCCAGGATGTTTTGAAAATGAGTGTCACAAAAGCATTTGTAACAGTAAGGAAAATAAGTCAATAAAGAATATGAGTCAATATTAGAAAAAAACGGAGTTTAAGTTATGTATCTATGTAGTTTTGGGTGACCTCTAGCAGAATACCCACCAGTGACTTGAAAATGTGAGTCTGATGCCTAGGAGAGAGGACAAAGGGAAGGAAATGTGGGGATATATATATATATATTTTTTAATGACATGTTCAGTGATTAGATTTAACTTTTTGAAATTTCTAATAATTTAAACTATTAATGAACATTTAACATTTTAAACGGAGAAAACAAGATTTAAAGCAGCACTGTGTATTATAAGTGGGCCATGGAGAAAGACAGGGAATGTATGTCAATAAAATTGTGTTGTTCAAGAGTTTTCCAAACGTCAGGATGAAGTGTAAGTCGGCCCCATGATAATCAAAATAATTTTATCGCACTTTCTAAAAGATAAAAAGTTCAACCAACAAAAAATATCCTTAATATTCTACTTCCTTTTCTGACTAGTATTGTGACCTCTTTACAGATCTTTAAAATCATAAACTCTCCCTCGTTCCCCTGAATTAATACCTGACTTTTTTGGCAACCATATCATTGAACTTTTTAAAACTATACATTTGGCCTTATTTACTGTGACTCTCCTTGTTTTCAAATTCATACTGGAACACCTTTTCAAATGTAATAGCCTTTAGGAAGTTTCTTTACACGTGTGTATAATGACCTGTTTCCCTGGAAGGTATCGGGGATCACGGGAACAATGGGAATCTTTGCTTGTTCTTTTGTGTGTGAGAGAAGCTCTAAAATCAATCTTCCAAGTGCTGAGTTGTGGAGGTCTATGGCCTCTGGCTTAGAAGTTCTCATTTACTTCCTGCATGAGTTTTTCAGTAAATGACAAAAGCTGTATCTCAAACGATTAAGTCGAAATTTTTTTTTTCCACGCAAGCAAAAATCAAAAGGATTTTCTGGTTTCATTTTCCATTAATTATTCAAATTATTATACATTTTATTTGAACTTTGGCTTTCCTCTTTTTTCTACATTTTGCAATTGATTTTATTTTTTATGTTGAAAAATAAAGCATATGTCTTTTTCATGACATCTCTAACATCTTTCAGTTTTCTAAGGATGCTGTTCCCTTGACTCCTGATGGCATCTTTTACAGCGCTCGGAAACTTTCCTCTAATTTGGACAGGGTTGCTCTCTAGGACGGCAGCACAGTTGTCATCATTCCATTTATTTTCATTACAAATCTTAGTTCACCTTTTCTTGGATTTCACATCTTGCTCTTTCAAGGATTTGTATTGCCCTTTTTCTGATTAGGTTTTCTGTGTATCTGTAGGCTAATTTCGTAGTTTTCTGAGTTTCTGAAATCTGGAATTGTAGACATCTCGCATTTCTGAAAATATTTATTCTGCCCTATTGTTAAATGGATATTTTGGCTGACAAGAGATATTTAAGTCCATTTTTTCCCTCAGAACTTGGAAGTGTCTAGCTAATAACGTCTGATTCTTGATCCTTTGTAGGTGACTCTTTTAACTGGTTGTTTCTTTGTGGAAGCCTTTAGAATCTTCTCTTCTGTCATCATGCTCCGAAATTTTACAAGAATATGTCTAAGTGACAATATTTTTATTTGATTTTGTTTTGGTTTTGATGCCCTTTCAATATGAAAATTCATGTCTTATTTCAACTCTCAAAATATTCTTCCATTTAAACTTTCTCCTTCTTCCGTATTCTTGACATTTTTGTTATATTTATTAATTTTTTTATTTATTATTTTACCACAGCATTCGCACTTCTGATTTCAAAATTCTTGTTTTCACATTGCGTTTTTCCAAAGCTGCCATATTTGGTTTATTATCTTGAATTCTTCTGAGTATATGAAACAGGAGGAAAATAGATTTTATGTTCTATGAAATATCTATTTAATTTGAATAATCTTGTCTCTTTGTTTGCCTATGTTTAAGCTGCTAGCTTTTCTCAAAAGTCTGGTTATCCTGGCTGATTGTTCATTTATGCAAATGAAGATGTAGGTTGATTAAAATTGCCCCTGTGTTGGTTTCTTTCCCTATAATACCTCTCCTCTGAAAGAGTGGGTGGACTAAATCTTTGCGTAGGGGAGGGGTGAGTCAATGAACAAGCTTTATGTTGGTGCGCAAAGCAAGGATCAAAATAGTATGGTATGCAGTCCAGAAACGTCAAATCAGTGAAGACCCTAGATTAGAGTGCCAACCACCATATTACGATTCCTATTCTTCCTAGAGAGTTGGTTCGATTTCTTTCTATAACAGTTCCCAGGCTCTAATGGCAGGATGAATGCTGATGATAGACAATCTCTCCCTGCACCTGGAGGAGGTGGCAAGAAACCAGTTGTCACTCATGTTCCCTAGAATATCCTTTAATTAAGCATCCTGATTACTTACTACATCCTAAATCTGCTCCCATTCTCTCCCACTCTGATGCTGGAGTCATTCTATGGTTCTGCCAACAAAAATATCTCCTACATCTGTGGTAGCCTTCTCCTCTGAATATTCTGGACTGTAGGTGCCTTTTCTTCTGTCAGATTTATCAGTATTATCTCGTTTGCTTTTTATCTTCTAGAAATGTATCCACATATTTGGTCATCTGATGGCCCCCTTCCTGCTCTATGTTGCAACAGTTCTTTTCAAGTTTTTACTGCCACTTTAACACTTCTTGGCAAAAAAGGGAAGATGAACATTGTGCTCAGTTTGACATCTTGAATAGAAAGTAGTAAAGTAGTTTTGTAAATCATGGCAAAGGATGAGCTTCCAAAGGTAATTGGTATTTTGAAAGAGCAAGACTCCTCGTGTGCAACAGAAAGCAGAGTGGGTTGTGTTACAGAAGTGGAACCCAGAGCTTAGGGAATTCGAATCTTTTGTAATGGACTGTGGGCATGGCTGGCTGTTACCTCAAAGAGACATCTTATATTGGACAGTAGACAAACACATTCTTTGCTCCTGAGGCATACACTCTTTGTCTTCCAAGCTTGTTCATCATACCAACATCTTTGAAGAGATGGTCCAGAACGAAGGCACTCATACCTCTGCTCTCAAGACATACAGAAACATAAAGGACAATCATTTCTCAGCAGCTAAACACTAAGATAGCTTTCTGTTGAAATAGGTTGGACACAAGTATTCCTTAGGGACCCTCTTCACTACAGCAAAAAAGTCTAAGGACTTAGAAGCAACACAAACTTAACCTATTTGGCCCCCTGCCCCAGGCCGAGGCTTTCTTAGTTTTGTTATAGTTTACTATTATTTGATAGGACAAAAGTTAGATTCAAATATAAACACCCCAAGAAAAAAGAGGAGAACAATGTCGTATGCCCTAAAAAGGCTTATTTATATCCCTCCTGTTAATACTCCATCATCTTGAGCTTTAACAGCACCTGCAAACAGGTCTCTTCATAGAGTCCTGGGGAAGTTTGCAAAGGAGAGAGAATTCCTCTAGAAACTAGTAGACATTTTTTTTGCACCATCCCTAAAGGATACATCAATTTTGACTTTGTATCATAATTATCTGGATTGATGCTCTTTATCCTCTGATTTCTTAGCCTTTTAAAAATAGGAGTTCTTTCTTAATCATGTCTCAGAAATGTGTCCTAAAAAACTGGAAATAATTCACTAAAATCAATAAAAGTAAAAAATGCATCTCAAAACACTTAATAAGTGGTTTGTGATAAAAGGCAATTTTTTAAAACTTGTATTGGCAATCAAATACATATTCATTTTCATTATATATCACAAAATACAAAAATGACATTAAAATAACATTTTATTCTGCCTGTTTAACATTTCATTACATTAAAATAAACACACCTTTGTTGAAATTCCATTCTTCTTTATTTAAATATATAAAAAGTAAAATCTGGGGGGAATTCCATAAACATGGAAGCATCTCAGAAGAGAAGACTGATTTTATCAGTGTATTGCTAATATTAAATACACTAAACATAATTTGGTGAGTCATATTGCAAAATTTGAGAAAGAATAATAAAATCTAATATAGCTTTCTGAATATAAAACACAATTCAATGATATGATTTAATGTTTATGCACAAAGTAATTTACAACATCCATGGATATATTTCAAAAATAAAACTGTAAACCAAACCACTGTAAAATTGTAGGATTTTAGAAACTAAGGAGGCATTTTTGTTTACCTAATTCAGCCACACTGCTTTGAGAACTGGACACATAAGGACAAGAGAAGCCAATAGCTTGACCGTGGTCACTCTACAGGGATCTGGCAAAATTAAGGCAATAACCCAGGTCTTTTCACACCTAATAAATTCTTTTTTCATTACACCAAAATGTCTTTTTTCATAACTAACGAATAGAAATAGGTTTGGGGCCCACTTTCAAAACAAGAAGGGTAAAGGGACAGATTTTAAAAGATTTTTAAAAATCTAAAAAAAAAGTTTCTAAAGATTTACAAATATAGTGAGGCCACATATAAGTAAGAGGACATCAAAAGTAGGAACATAGAATACCACATGCTTCTTGAAACAGCATCTTAGGGTTCAAGGCAGGACCTTTAAAAAATCGTGGGTTTCTCAGCACACTGAGTTTGCAAACAAAATAGGAGAATTATCAACAGGTGTCTTTTTGCTGCTTTATTTATCCAGGCCTTTTAGTTTGAAGAGAGCTTCTCTTTACTGTGATATAAGCAGGAAGTAGAAGTCCCCATATTACAGATTAAGACGATGAGATTCAAAAAGGTGAACGACTTACCAACATGCCCAGAACAAGTAAATTCATCAACAAATCTGGAGTTCAGGTCTCCTGTCTTCATGGGTTCCTTCCTTTGCATGATGCTGCCTTGAACGGAAAGACCATTCTCCCAAATATAAATCACTAAAATCGTAAATAAAATCACTCATTCTATGAAAATACAAACATTCTTAAAATTACTATTATGAAGATACTTTTGAATAAAAATAAATTATAGTCAAAATAGATTCCTTTTTATCCTACTGTAGGCATATATGAATAGTTATTTAAATTACTTTGGTTTTACCTTTCAAAAGTTATATAAATTGCTTTTATTTTGCTATATGCCTTCTCTTATATTTAAACCCTTCTTAGGTTTTCTTCATTAAAACCTTGTTCCCATCAAAAGCACAACAATCTTTACCACTGTTTTGTAATAACAAATAGAGTCTGATCATCAACAATTGTCATTTGTCAAAGGGAAGCCCTCCTAGCTGATTCCCAATATGTACCTTGTCTTGACTTAACGAAAGTCATGTGTCCTTCGTCTCGTGTTGGTTTGGCTCTGGAGAAGTCTGTTTTCACCTGCACTGCACATTAGTATAATCTGGAAGCTTAAAAAAAAAAAATCCGTGCTAGAGCCTAAAGCCAGAAAAGTAAGACCTCTGAGGACATATTTTTAAGCCTCCTCACTTGATTCTGATGCACAGTGAGGGCTGAGAACCAGGGTCCAGAACTGTAGGTGCTCTCTTCAGGAGAGAGTAGATACACTACCTTCTAACTTTCTGTCTTCTTGTGCAGAAAGATGTCTCTGAGATGGTCCAGTCAGCCCAGATGGAAAACATTGTTGGCTCTAGGCTTCCCATTCTCACAGCTCTTTATTTTTATACTAGAAACTAAACTCATTTATACTACACTTATAAACGTAGTATACTCAATATAGTACACTCAATATACTACATATTATACCACATATTGTACTCAATATACTGCATTTTATACTATGAACTAAACTCATTTTACACACACATACCAAGCCGCACATTCAAAATCACATTGTCTAGGAGAGGAAATTTGGAGCCAACTATGACCTTCTATAAAAAGAAAGGCCAATATTTCCTAAAAGATGAAGATATACACAACTCATATGTTTCTGACTGGAGACGAGTGGGCATTCATTAAATTAATATTGAGCCATGGAAGAAATAAATGTACTCAAGAATGAAAAGCAGAATAACATGCAAATTGATAAAGGGTCCAGAACTGTGCCTTCACTTGGATGAGGGGCATGAGATGTGGGATGGCACACCTGGTCAGGGAAACGGCTTGAGGGAAGAATTTCGTTAACAAAGCAGTTTTTAGATTGAACCATAAGGAATCAATGATATTTGACTCTCTTGAACCACAAAAGTGACAGTTTCACATTACAATCTAGTAATGTCTTATTGGTAGCTCATGAGTATTTCATACTGTTCATCATTTTCACTTTTTTGATTTACTAATAGTTATTCTTACTTATATTAGTCAAAATCCTATGAAAGTCTCACTAAGCAATGGAGCTTAAAACACAGAGATGAAATTGTTTATTCCAAATTTTAAAACATTTGTATATCACAGTGTTAAAGTAATATTAAGTTTGATAGACTAAATCTAAGGTTGTGTTCCTCAGGGCTAAATTTCAGCTTATTTTTGATGTATGCTAGTATCATAGCCTTAGGATATTTTAGTATCACATTCTTCTATGACTCCATGAATTTCCCAAACTCAATAGCTTCAGTAGATTACGCCTTTGGATAATTAGAAAAAAATGTCCCTTCCTTTGGAGGAAATAACTTTACAAGGGCAAATGGCTTGAAAAGTAGATCCCAGGATTAATTTTAGCCCCCACTTCTCATCCAAGTGCAGATGTGCAGTGAACAACCTGCTCAACTGTACCTGGAGAACATGTACATTTTATTAGGTATTTGTCTAAATGAGAGATGATTTCCTTTTTCTAGCTAGTTATAACTTCAGAGCCTGACTTTATAAGCAATGAGGTAGATATTACAGGGCAAGAACATACCTAAAAATCAGTCAAAAAGTTACTCTACTAGTCAAATATTTATTATATAAAATGATACTAAATAGCTTTCAGATTAGTAGCACAGTGGATTTAGCTGGTAATATTGCTTTTTTGGTCATATGTCCAAACATGTCTAGAACCTCCACTTTTTGATATGTGTGGTATGGCTAGGCAGGTAGGGCTCTACTTGAAACTTGGGATCAGCTTCAAACAAGACCCCACTTATAACTTCTCTTAGGGCAGAATTAGTTAGCCATAATGAGATCCAATAGTTACCTCATTTGAGGCCAATTAAATGGGCAAATCCCTACATTCAGTCTAGCAGAAATATTGAAGAAAAATGTGACCACTGGTTTTGACCAGAGGGGACTCACAGGAATTCTGTGAGAATTGTGTGAAATGTGTCTTTCTGAGAGAGGGGTACAGGGATTTTGTTGTCACATGCTTGAAGGCAAATAGTAAATGGACACAATTTGTTACTCCCAAGTTTTTCCCAAGAGAGGAAAAATAAATAAGTAAATAAACAATTATATAATAAGTATGCAAGAGATTTAGGCGTGAAAAAAGGAAGGCTCTGAACCAGCCGAATCACCATAAAGCAAGGGTTCACACCCATAACCTTGAATGTTGAAATGTGCACTCTAATTCCGGAAGTCCTAATGTGCTTTGAAAATTAATTCTTTCATTTTTATTAACAGCTATATATAATTCAGCAACTATAAACACTTGCCTCCTGATATCAGTGTTAATTTATTTTCTTAATGATACTTAATAGTCCAATATCTCATCCAGCTAAATGAGCTCTACAAACTTGAATAGCTTAAAAAAGGACTTATGCTATTTAAAGAAATACTAAATATCCAGAGGGAAAGCCACAATTCCAGAAAAACTTCTATAAGTTTAATTATTGTATTTTATGAGTATAATATTGTCATACACATTTATAGCAGACAAACCAGTTTCTAGGGGAAAATTCTTCAATCTTTAGTTTATTTTAAGGCCTGACAGAACGCACCTGCTCTTCGCCAAGGGAAAAGCAGCGCTGTCCTGTGCTCATCTGAGGGTGCCTGTACGTTTAAATTATCTTTTTATTACAAATCACAACATTTCAGGATACTAAGTAGCAAATAGCTTTGTAATCAAAACATATGCAGGGGAAAAACTGATTTCAAATACCTTTGAGTAGAAATGTCTAGTTATTAAGTCCTGGACTCTCTAGAAGGCTTACAGTCCACTTACCAATATTCTGGTATACAACTAAGTTCTTAAATGATTGGACTGGCTTTGTTCTTTTCCAGAACCATCTGTCAAGGGACTGACTACCAATCTAGGAAAAGTTTTAGGAAGCTAGGTAATGGATGGCAGGTCTAGTATATAGTGTTGGAAACATGATCAGGCCTAGGAGGTGATTTTAAATTTTCATGAAAGCAAACAGTTTATTTAAATGTGTATTTTTCTATATCAAGGTCACTAAAGCAAGGAGGAAGCCTAAAATAACTACAACACCATACAAACTAAAACAGATATTTATAAAATTGCACGTAGAAAGGGAACCTGATCTCCATAGTAGCCATGTGTTGTGTAACTGACATTGGTATTTTTTTTCCTTCATAAGAAGAAAATATTTGGTTCTCATGTTAACTATTCATGAAACTTTTAAGATCTCATTCTAATTTTGCTCATAATATACGTATCCAGTTCTGAGGTTGAATATTTATAAAATGGATACAATTTGTATAGTCCCTAAAAGAAAAGGCTAGCTTTATATTCTTACAATTATTTTTCCTATAAAGATTTATTTACATTCACATTATTGAGTTTATATACTAATATATACTTTAAAAAAGATTAATAAAAGATCAGAAAATTCAGGGTCTATAGAACAAGAATTTTTAATTGTTTTAAGGTATAAATTACTAAAAGTGATTAAATAAAGAAACAAAATGTTACTAGACCAATAAATTATGGTAGTTTTTTTTTCAACGTGCTGGGCAAAGACAACTCTAGGAGTCAATCGTATCAAACTATCTTGGAAAAGAATATTTCAATTCTGTCAATAGCATTCCAATTCACAGAGAAGAAAAAAGCTTCAAAATCATTTTACAGAGCTTTGATATCACAGTTTATATAACTAATATCAAAACCCAATGAAACCCCCAAATATGGACTTAAACTTACTTATGAATAGAAATTTTTAAAAATCACAAATAAAATATAATCTGAGTATACTCAAAATAAATACTCCACAATCAAATAGGATACATTGCAGAAATACAAAAATGAAGTGATATTAGAAAATCTAATCATATAATTCATCGCATCTCTAGATTTAAAATTTGTAAATAGTACTAAATATATAATAAAAGGCATATGAAATTTGAAAATACATTTATAATTAAAATTCTTAAATACTATATTTAGAAAGATGCCTCATTTTTATTAGACAGGGTATTTATCTACAACTAACAGCTGTGAGTATTTATGCAGATGAAACTCTAATATATTACAAGCATTTTTGGCAATGGAACCTCCCATTTAGCAAGGGGAAAAAAAAAGGGAAGAAGACTTACCAGTAAATCCTATTATGCAAAAATTAAACAAGCAGTGCTTTTTGAAGTAAAAGTCATAGGAGAAAAGGTACATGGAGCATCACTACCATCACCTTATCCTACTCCCCACCAACTCATCCCCATCCACAAGACGGCCATGAGTGGTCAAAAGGAATTCCATTTCCCACTCATGGATGATTCAAGAATGCGGGCTCAAGCCATAAATACATGGCAAAGAGGGTGAGTCAGGAAGATTCTCTTGTCACTCTCCTGTCACACTGTCATTTCCATCAGAGGTGCATGAAGTTAGTTTGTTGAGAGCCTCTGAATAAAGTTTCCAGCAACTAAAGACAAAGCCTTGGGAAGGAGCAACTTATTTATTCTCCTTCCAGATATCACCATCTGTGCTGTGTGGCCCTGACGACTTGCAGCCGTCTTACCTGTCGGAAGATGAAGTTGGTCCACAAAACTCAGAGCCACAGCTTTAGGACAACCCTGAAGCCACCCTCCTGCTGGACTTCCAGTTGTTTCCACCAACAAGCCAATTTTTGTCGGGTTTTCTATTCCTTATAATCTACAGCAGGCATCAGCAAACTGCAGAAAAGGGCCCGGTTGTAAATATGTTAAGCTCTGTGGGCCATATGATCCCTGTTACTCCACTCGATTGGTTTATTGCAAAAGCAGCCGTAGGCAACAATGAATAAAGAGACATGGCTGTGCTCCAATACATCTTTATTTACAAAAATAGGTCATAAAGAGACTTTCCTTTGTTTTCTTCTATAGCTTTTGTAGTTTTAAGACTTACATTAAGGTCTTTGATCCATTTTGGGTTAATTTTGATATATGAGGCAAGATATGGGCATGTTCCAGCACTGCTCATTTGTTGACAAGACTATACTTTCTCTGTTGAATTGTCTTTGCACCTTTGTCAAAAATCCATTGACCATGTGTATATATATTTCAGGTCTCTCTTCTTTTCCGTTGATCTATTTCTCTATCAATATCACACTGCTGATTACTCTAGCTTTAAAATAAATCTTTAAATCAACCGGTGTAAGTTGTTAAAAAGACAACAGGCCCCAAATGGAGTCACTAGTGCTAAGCCCCATGGCACCAAACAGACAACTTAATTGCAGTTTGGGCTCTTCAGAAATGGAATCTTAAATCAGTCAAGTCAGGAATCATCTGGTCAGCACAAGTGAGGTCATCTGCTGGACAGACCCCTGCGGTCCCCTACAGGAAGCGACCTTGCCACAACCAACCCGCTTTTTGCTATTATATCTACCTTGTTCTGCTGCCTTCTGCCTATAAAAGTCTTTCATTTTGTACTGCCCCTCAGAGCTCCTTTCTATCTGCTGGGTTGAATGCTACCCAATTCATTAATCATTGAATAAAGCCAATACGATCTTTAAAATTGACTCGGTTGAATTTTGTTTTTTAACAAAGTCTTCCAACTTTGCTTTCTTTTTCAATGATGTTTGTTCTTTTTTGTATGAATTTTAGAACCAGTCAATTTCTACAAAGAGACTGAGGATTTTGATTGGAATTGTGTTGAATTTAGACATTATTTTGGAGAGAATTGACATATTATCACTATTGAGTTATCTGATTCAGGAACATAGTATACGGAATCAGTTGTTTGGATATTCTTTAATTTCTCTCAGCAGTGTTTTGCAGTTTTCAGTGCACAGATCTGACACAGCTTTTATTAGATGTATCCATATTAACATAATATTTCGATGTTATTATAAATGGTATTTTTAAATTAAATTTCTCGTGTGTGTGTTTATGTGTGTGTCTATGGGATTGTTCAACACTCAGGAATATTTACTGTTTGCCCTGGCTGAACCCTGACAAGATATTTGAAAAAAAATTTTTTTAAGTGGCTCTATATTCAGAAGTTCTCCAAATTGGAAGCTGATATTCAGAGCCTGATGGGAACTTTCTTGTAGGCCTTTTCCCTTAAGCTAAAATGAAACTATGTACCCAGAGGGGAAAAAAACATTCTGAAGCTGTTGGGGAAGGATTTGCTAAACCAATCAAATCCGGAAATTAGGAATCTTTTGAATACCATTTTAGTTGAAGATCTTCTCCCTGATGAAAAGAAGCAAATTGAGGATAATGTGGTTGGATGGTTGGGTCCGGATATCAGTCAGGTCTCAACCCAATTCTTTGATTGATTAAAAACAACTTTACTTGTCTTACAAATCCAGTCTTTACAAGAACAGAAATGCAGTTCTAGAAACAATTCAAAGCCCATCTACCCTTTTTACCAATCCCCAAACCTCCCCAATTCATCACAAAAGGCCTGCAGACGCTGTAAAAGATCTGGATTTAGCCAACAAAAGGCCTTCTTGGAGAAACTCACATCCTTTCTCTGTGATTTTGAGACGTAGATGTTCTATCCAGGGGTCTCTTCAAGGAACCCAGAGCCATCTCTTGAAAAACAGACTTCAGGGAGGTAATTTTTATCAGCAAAAAAAAAGAGGAAGCTATTTGGAAATTAGGTGAATAAAAAATCTTGAGTCTTTTCCACAAATATTTGTAAAAGCTTTAACCATCTGAGCAGATATTCTATCTGCCAGAAAGACAATTTGGATCCAACTATTCCGTCATAAACTAGTAAGTTTTACGTTATGGTGTTTGTTCTTTTTCATATGAATTTTAGAATCAGTCAATTTCTACAAAAAGACTGAGGATTTTGATTGGAATTGTGTTGAATTTAGACATCATTTTGGAGAGAATCGACATATTATCACTATTGAGTTATCTGATTCAGGAACATAGTATATCTAATCATTTATTTGGATCTTCTTTAATTTTTCTCAGCAGTGTTTGCATTATTATACCTATCTCATGACTAAAATTTTCAAATAAATGCTATAAGATCTCTGTCTCTCTGTATCTTTTTTTTTTTTTTTTTTGTGGGGAAGACCAGCCCTGAGCTAACATCCGTTGCTAATCCTCCTCTTTTTGCTGAGGAAGACTGGCCCTGGGCTAACATCCGTGCCCATCTTCCTCCACTTTATATGGGACGCCGCCACGGCATGGCTGACAAGCAGTGCGTCGGCGGGCGCCCGGGATCCGAACTCGCAAACCCCGGGCTGCCAAGCGCGGACTAAACCGCTGCGCCACCGGGCGGCCCCCATCTCTGTATCTTTTTGTATGTCTGTGTTTGTATAGTGTAGATGTGTTATATTTTTCTACCTCCAGACAGTATTGCAAAAATTAATGTGTAAAGAGCTCCATTTAATTGGCTTAAAGACAAACAACTATGCTCACAGAAATATAGAAACTAACAAAAATATTTTTCAAGTTCACATGATCTGGGATAATTTTCAGTAAATAAATTCTAGTTTAAGTTAAATTCCTGATTGTTTTTTATTTTATAGATATTTGTGTGTTCATATTGTGTTCTGTGACCTGGCTAAACTCACTTTTTAGTTTTAGTAGTATTTTTATAGATTTCATAGAATTCTCTACATAGATAGATGATCATGTCATCTGGAATAAAGACTGTTTACAATCAGAATCTCTTTCATACCTTTTTTATAACCTTACTAAACTGTCTAGGACTTCCAGTACAGTGCTGAATAGATTTCCCATAATCTGTCTTACTTTCACACTTTTCAAGAAATCCCCAAAGAACACTAGATTTGGAATTTAGAATTAAAGTTTCTATTATTGGAGCTGACCAGTATTAATTGGGGATTTTTTAAATAAAGAAACTAATATTCAGCTGGTCTGAAATTTTGTATTTATTAAGTGGAAAACTTGAGTCACAGAAATACATGTTTGTGTGTATGTGCAACGAGAGAAAGGCTTATCCCACATATATTGTAAAAATGTGTCTATGAAAGTATTCTGTATCTGTGTGTGTGTTAATACATCGATCTATCTATCTATCTTGGAGTTCACAGAAAAATGTCTGAGAAGCTGCACTATAAATAGGTAACAATGTTTACCTGTAGAGGCAGGGCATAGGGAAAGAACTCAGATTTTACTACATATAATTTTGACTTTTTCTAATGAGCCTGTATTACTCACACAATTTAACACAGACATTTAAACAATAAAAGCAACAAAATCATTAGACAAAATACAACGATTGTAAATGTGACTCTCTCAGGAAGATATTATTATAGTGTTTTTCAATTTCTTCCACATGCTTCTCTGCATTTTCTTTTTTATTAAAATGAACATGTATTGTGAAAAGAAAAGATTTTTTTTATTCTTTAAAATATGCCCATGAGAAAGTATTAGTACATTGAAAATGCTATGAAAGCCAAGCAATTTCATCACAACAATCAGCATGAGCTGATTAAAGAATGAGAAACTAAATTCTAGGGTATTCATATAAACTGATAGAATCTATTTTCAAAACCAAAAATACTTTCTATGGAATTCAAAGTAGCAAAAATATCATCTTAGATTCTCACCAGGATTTAATTTTAATAAAACATGCTGACCATTAGTTAATATTTGCTCCTGGAACTGATGCTTTTATGAAGATTTTAGAATCATGATATCAAAACTATCCATGCAGAATTATGATTCACTACTCATATATTTTGAGTGGGGTTACTCGTGTCTTCTAAATATATAATTTCATTCTTAAAGTACATATGACATTTCTTGCAATTTACCCCCTCTAAAATGACAAGTCTGGTACAAAAATAAATGTTCTGCTTTTCATTATAGGGCTGTTCTTTAAATTTTTATATTCAAATGTCAAATACACACATGCACACACATTCGTTAGTTTTGTTAATTAGGATCAATCAAGATTGTCCTTAGGCAATAGTAATGCAAGCTGATGTGATATCTCTATTTTTGCACATTTTATCAATGCTCTAAAACCCTTAGCAGTCTCAGTCTTTTCAGGGTTATGTCTCTAAACTGCACATTTCTTGAAATTCATATGTAGTCGTACTGCTTTTTAATGTTTCAGATTCCATAGGACCAACACAATGAAGGAACTGTTTCTGAGTCATTCTGTGTCCTGCTCTTGGCATCCCAGGGTACAACCCCTTCCGTACTGTGCACCCTTGACATTGGTTCACGTGCATAACATAGATAATTTTTAAATTAGGAATGTTGGAGGTGCGGAACAGCATGAAAGGCAAGATAAAAGTGTGATTCTCTTACATTTAAAATCCCAGGGGTATCCAGGCTAGTGCTGGTGTGGTCGCTCTCCTCTAAAGTCCTCAGGGATTCTGGCTCCTTCCAGCTCACCATGCTACCGTCGCCAAGATTGGCCCATTTCCTGATGGTCTAGTTTGGCAGCTTCTACAATCCAAACTGCCAAACAAGAGGGAAGAATGGTGAAGGAATGGGGAAAAAGTTTCCTAGACAGCCAAATGACATTTCCTCTGACATCACACTAGCCATAATTCAGTCACATGGCCACATCTAGATGCAAGGAAGATTGAATATGTAATTTTAAATTTTGTTATTTATCTGCTTAGCTAAAAATTCTATTAAAATGAAATTAAAGAGAATTAGTATTAAGGGAATTATTACCCTGCCTCATTGACCCACTTTTACTTCCAAGATTTAAAACATCAGTCAACCTACTTATTTAGTGATCCAGGCTGTCCTGTTTCATGCTCTCATTTATTTTAATTTGATGCGGTCTGACACGTGTGGTTGCCTGTGTACCACGACCTTCTGGGGATTTTACTGTTATTATTATTCGGCTTCTTGAATCTCATCCCAAACCTGTTGAATCAGAATTTCTTGAGATGGAGCCTCATTTTGCATTTTTAAGTGGTGAGCAGAATGGTTCTTAGGGGGCCTGCCTGGAGCTTGTGCATTTAATAAACACTGATCTAGACTCCCAGTAGTTAGGCTAGTAATACCATCAAGACATCGTAATGCTAAAGAAAATAAAATCTCACATTACCATCTTTGCATCTGTAAATCATACCTAATTTGGGTGAAAATGTATTTCCCTCTTCCCTTGTTCTGTTTTCTCCACCTCTATGGGCTTCTCACTCTTCCACTTTCAACTAAACCAAAACTTGAAACCAAAGAGTTTTCTTGTGTTATGTGAAGGACTTTTCCAAGGACATTCACTTTCTAAGACTTCTCTTTAGTTAGCTAGTTAAATGCTGGGTTGGACTCTCTCCAGGTTATTGTAGGTATTGACCAGAACCTGAAGAATCACTGACATGCGAGCCATTCTGGGGCCCCTAACACCCTGCCAGAAGTGATGCCTACAATTGTGCTGGGGTGGAAGACATTTTAAAGACTCTTTCCTCAAAATCCTCTGTGTCATAGATGTAGATGTTTTAGTTTAACAGCTCCCAACACAAGGAAATGTCATTAGATGAAAGTCAACTGTTTATTATAAAGCAAGACCTGCAGAGTAGACCTAATTCATATCCTTGCAAACTTCAGGCAAAGGGAATGGTTTCCTGAAGGTGGAATAATTTTTTTCCTAGACTATTCACCATGAACATTTCAATCTGAGTACAACTATATATACATGAAGAGCAGACACTCTCTACTCTGCCACTACCATGAGTCAAAATAAATAATTTAGTATATTTTTTATTTGGTCTCTTATATTGAACTGGATCCACCTTTCTCTTCTCAGGTCCAAGAGAGAACCACCTCTAGTTTATGCAACATTGGTCTTAAATTTTACCAACCTGCTGCTCTACCGAGTGATACTCATTCCTTGATTGGGGAAGCAGTAGGAATAAAGAAAAAGGCTGAAAATACATGTGTTAAGTAGGTCAAGGAAGACATTTTCCTCATTTTATTCATACCCCATGCTGAGGTTTACTCAAAACCCTCTGTGGTCTTCTTATTATTTTATGATTTTCAGAAAGAAGCAGTAGGGAATCATCTCCAGACTTTGTTTCTGTTTATTTGACTTTTTAAAATGGTTTTCTTCAGTGGATTGCTTCAGGGCGAAAAATACTAAGCAACAAACTATTAAAAATAAATATTTTTGTATAATGATTTTTAGTAACAGTGATAAGGAAGAGCTCACTGATTTAAACTGCCAACCAAACTCATAATTGATATTCAATCCTCTACCCGGTACATTTTTCCTTCTATATCTAATTGTCCCATGTCTTACCTTCAGATTTTCCTTCTTCCATGCCATGTTCCTCTCGGCTTTTGAAAAAAAAAATTTTTAAACAAACAAACAAGGTTAATAATGTAGCTAGAGGTTGTAGGTAAGGCAATAAAAGTTGAGTATTTACATAATGAATTGTATAACTCAGAAAGGCTCTGAGGTTCTTTGGAAAAAATATAAAGTCTGAGATCCAGTAAATTTGGGAAACACAGTACAGAATATTCTATTGTGTGAGACCATCAGTGGGCATTGGCTCATGGAGAGAGACGATGTCTTTTCTGGTAGTTCAGCATCCAGATGTCTGCTTTGGCCCATACAACTTTTCTAGCAGTTACTGTCCATGTAAACTCAGCTAACTGTTTAACTTCTGTAATTTAGCCCCAAATAGGGATAATAATAATATCTTCCTCATGAGGCTGTTGTGATGATTATGTGCAGATTTTTATCATAGTGACCTGACCCAGAGCAAGCACTGAATAATGTTAGCTATTATGCATTATATTAAAAGCGCTGAGAAGTCTCACAGTTTAAAAAAAAGTCTCTGTTTAATATTTTCCAAATTTATAAATAACAATGCCTTTTTTTTCATAGTGCATCTAATAGCAGCTATGAAATATAATGGATTAACCTAATCCCCGGACATTTTGGAGTCATTTAACATAGTCTGTCAAAATATGTTTCCCCAAAAGAAAATAATTTTAATCCTTTCACTCAACATTTCCAGAAGATTTGTATTTGTTTCTCCTCTAAATACGATGTATTAGAAGTACATTACTGTCAGAAGAAAAAAAATCCCATTTATATCTTCTAATCTATATTTGGCATTTGAGCATCCACACTATCTAGACAGCAGCATATGCAAACTTGATTGAATCCCACATATTTTTTCTTATCACTTTTTTAAACCAAATGTCACATAGTTGAGTTTTGAGTTTTTACTAATGCAGCTTGCATCTTCACTGACGTATGTTTTCTGATCTCAGAAAAGAATCTAGTCCTTAGTTAATCCTAGCATACTTCCTAAAAAGTTAATTTATACCATCTAATGTTATTTCTCATCGCCACAAAACTGATACATACAAATTCTTGACAATAGCAGGATTAGAAATTTCTTGAAGCTACAGCAACCAAGTGGATGAGCATATTGGACCTGTTCTAATATATATGAATTCACCTTATTCTGTTTAACATTCTCACAGAGCATAAATCATATGTTTTCTCAGAAATGTTGAAGAAGGAAGAAATATCTATGTAGCCGTATAGGCTGAAATTGGCAGAATAATAGAGTATTACTTGCAAGATTTTATTCCACTCAAACAAAATTAACATTAAAACTTTAATATACTTCCAATCTTTATCATGCAAAGATATATGTATAGAGATACACATATGGAGATATATATGTGTGTGTATATATATATACGCACACACATACATATATGTGAGTATTATCTATGTGTGTATACGTATATGTGTAAGTATACATATAAGTATGTATACTATGTATACCTATGTATGTATACATACTTAAGTATGCCTATAAGTATATGTTTGTATGTCTATATATCATTATATTCTTTTACACAAGTTTGTGTCCTGCATTAAAGCACTATCACAACCACTTTCTCACTGTTTGGAAATTTACAAAGCTAACATTTTAAAGATACAGCATATTTTCTCATATAATTTATATATATCCTATTTCTAGGGATCTAAATTATATTCAGTTTCTGAAATATACATAATGCTATGATGAACATCTCAGCGTAAAAATCTTTATTATAGTTTCTATTCTCAGTGAGGTTTCCTAAAACAGTAATTATCATCCAAAATTACTTGTCATAATGCATTTGTTGAGAAATCACTTCAAGCAACAATAAATTTATATCTCCATTGTCACTGAGAAAGCAACTTTTGTCATCTTTATAAGTCTTGAGTAAAATAATATGTATCACTAACAATATAAGTGTTTAAAGAAAAGATTTCATTACGCTTTTGACTTTCATTTTCTACTGCCACTACAGTTGAACACTTTTGCAAGTTTATTATTTGGAGGTGTTTCTTTTGCAAATTTTTGTTTGTGCTTTGATTTTTTAGGAAGGTGAAGGAAATTTTGGTTTTTTATTTTCATTTCTATGAGCCCTTGTAAACATAAAACTTTAGAGTCATGGTAATTGTTATGTATTTACTCAGTTATTATATTGCCTTGTTTTTAAACATGACGTGATGATGTGGTGATTGTACTGTTTCTTTATTTTTCATATGATATATTTATTGTCATTTACTATTGTCTTCTTTTCTTCCAGTCTAGCCAGCCACCTTGTGTAACACCCTGACTATGTTCCCACTTAAAGATACGAATGGCCCCTGCTGATCACTAGCTCAGAGTTGCCCCAGAATGGAAGGTAATGTAAATCCCAGCACAGACAAGCCTAAATTTTACACTAAAATACCCTGAACACCTGAGTCAAGAGTTACCTGTCTGCATTCTGATTTCAGCAATTGGTTTCTAAATGGGAGTCCAAAACCCCTTGTCTAGGCACAAAATGTGAATATAGATGAGTCAATCCTAGATTTTTTTTAAATTATGGATTCAGCATCGGTTATAAAGTATCTTCAGTACAGACCTCTGTCTCCAGGATCCTTTATCTCAGTCACTTGTGATTCGTGCTGATGGAAGGGCAGATCTTAGGATGACCTTTTGTTTGCTGGCATATATGACCTCCATAGCTTCTTATAAAGTTCTTGCAGCAAGGACTTTTCTTCTCAAATCTTTCTAGATATCATGCCATAGTTCTGATATATTAGTGTTATGACAGATAAATATGAGGTCATTTTGATTTGTTTTCATAGGAAAAGTTCTAAGTGAATGATTTTAAATTTGAAAATATGATATACAAAAATTTTACCAAGGTATGCTTAATATGGGTTAAATTTTACTTATTTTGACTAGTGCCATATGACGGGCACTTTGATTTTAATCTACAAATCAGGATTTTGTCTCAAAAAAGTTATGATTAGATATATATTTTTTATTATTGCTTTTATATGTGTTCTCTCTCTTCCTCAAAAGTTATTTTCTGGTTTCCTGTCTGTGTTCTGTCATCCTTATATAGCATCTTCTTCATCTGTTGTATTCTTTCACAGTTCAAATGCAATGTATAATTCTACTTTATTACAGTTTGCTTGTGATATTACCTTATTTCATATAGTATTTTTCATCTCAGTCTAAAAATCTGTATTTTCATCTAAAATTACATTTTTACCTATTTTTCTCATACAGTCAACTTTTTCAATTTTTGAAATGTCAAAATCCAATGATTTCTAAAGTCTATTTCCTGAAATAACTTTTTTCAAAAGTGTTCTATTTGTGCTTCCTAGCTCTGATTCTCTGTAATATTAGTAGGTCCTATATTGGCCTGTTTCCCTTTACTTAATTGGAAATACCACGGGTGTAACCAACTCATTCCCTCTACAACCTCTAGTTTCTGAAGGTGGCTAGTTTCTACAGCCAAAGTTCTAGTCGTTTGTGGTCCTTCCAATGTGAAACAATGGATACAATGGAAGATGCTTTTATCTGATCATGGAAGACTATTCTCAGGTGTTGAAAGTTATTCATGCCAGGGAAGAGCAAATCTGGGTCTGAATTAACATCTCCAGAAGACTCAAGGGGAAGCAACCACAATGGCCTTATTTGGCTGGTTGACATGTTAAAAATCACCTTTATGTTTTCACTTTTCTCCTTTTGGTGCCTGGTATTAATCGTATCCCTAAACTCCCAAACTCTATTTACATTTGTCTGTAGATTATGTTTCTTTTTAAAAACTTTTTTCCAGCTTTATTGAGATATAATTGACATATAACACTATGCAAGTTTAAGGTACATAATTTTGATGAATTGATACACTCCTATATTGCAAAATGACTACCACAGTAGGGTTAGTTAATACCCCCATAACTTCACTTAATTACCATTTCTTTTTTGTGGTGACAACAGTTAAGATCTACTCTCTTAGCAACTTTCCGTATAATACAACATTGTTTACTATAGTCACTATGCTGTACATTACAGCCCCAGAATTTATCCATCTTATAAGTGAGAGTGTGTACTCTTTGACCAACATCTCCTCATTTTCCTGACCCACAGCCCCTGGTAACCACCATTCTACTCTCTGTTTCTATGAGCTTGGCTTTTTTAGATTCCACATATAAGTGATATCGTGCAATGCCTGTATTTTAGATTATGTTTCAAGAATAAGACAAGCAAGAAGATGTTGCTCATGGTGTTTGATGACTGGTGATGAGTACTTCCTTCAGTCATTTTATTCCACAATGATCTTGAAGGAACCAGCCCTGGTGGGTTAGTGGTTAAGATTCAGTGAGAGCACCGCAGCCTGGGTTCATTTCCCAGTCAAGGAGCCACATCACATGTCTGTCAGTTGTCATACTGTAGTGGCTACATGTTGCTGTGATGCTAAAAGCTATGGCAGTGGCATTTCAAATACTAGCAGCGTCACCCATGGTGAAGAGGTTTCAATGGAGCTTCCAGACTAAGACAGAGTAGGAAGAAGAACCTGGCCACCCACTTCTGAAAAAATTAGCCGTGAAAACCCTATGAATAACAGCAGAGCAGGAAGATTAGAGGATGGCACAAAAAGATTGGGCAGGGTTCTTCTCTGCTGTACACAGGGTCACTAGGACTAAAAATGGACTCAATGGCAATCTTGAAACATAAAAAAAAGTAGAGAATTGTTTATTCAGCAAGTATCCACTGCAATCAAATTTTCAGTGAGTAATTTACATTTGTGTAGCTGAATAATAAATAGATGCATCTACTTAAAGTGGAAAATTAGGTAGAAAAATAATGAGAGTTAACGTTGGAAAGGTACAGGACCAACATATGGCAAGTTATGAGTGCTAGTTTAAGGAGTTTGGACTTTATTTTTCTAGGAGAAAATATTTTTGTCTTTTCTCCACTTGGAATTATTAAGATGCAAGAAGAATTCCCTGGGAACAGGGGGTTGAAAAAGAAGCAACTGGATGCATAGAGAAAAGTTAGAAAAATGGACAGTATTTGGCTACATAAAGAGAAATTGACATTGGCTGAAACTGGGATAATATAATCTATAAATTGATGAGAAATTATAATAACATACCATTCTATTAGAAGGTTAGTAGTCTTGCTCTTTAATGTTTTTTCAAAGAATTTGAAAGTTTACATTTCTCTTTTGGCACTTACTACATGTATTAATTGTTCTATTTGGGTGGAAATGATCACTTCATAAGGACAACAAGCTCTTCATAGAGCAAAACAGTATCTAAATCATCTTTATATCATGTCAACGTAATGATATATCTTATAAAAGTCTCTAAAAAAGTGATAGAAATATACAATTTTAGACATGAAATTTAGAGCTTGTTAGTCATGATCTAATTTAACCCTTTCATACTAAGATAAAGAAATTGAGACTCAAAGAATGTTATTGCTTTGTTCAAGGTCACAGAACAAAAATAGTTACCAAGCTGGAATTTGATGTCAAGTTTTCTAATTTCTAGGAAAAATCAGTTTTCATTATAGAATGCTGGATTACTCACTGAGAGAATGATAGAGAAATTGACAAATGAAATCCAAATATATTTGAGTAAAATTTTAAATTATAAAACATCCTCTAAAGTCTGGATGTTTGTCTAAAACAAATACCCTTAAAAAAGAGTTGTATCACTAAAATCAGAGCTATAAGTAATCCCAATTCACGTTAATGCAAATTCATTTATAGGTAAAAACTTACCTATGGTCAAGAAAGCTCCACAATTAAAGATGGGAAAGTGTCTAGGTTGGAAGTTCAGTAGGCAAAATTATGTAGGGCAAGATACCACTGCTGCTCTCACATTTATCCACTCAACTTTTTTTAATGGCGTATCACACAGACCATTACAGGGCGAAATAGAAAAAAAAATTTTAAAAAGGAAAAACTTCCTGGGAAGTTATCAACAAAAAAAAGATTTTCTGAGCACTTATTTATTCAATAAACATAATTCTGTAATATGATTTCAATATCGAGTTCTATTTCATAATTTTAAAAGCTCCTCCCAACTTAGTAATTAATGCCAATAATATTTAATGTTTACTTTTAATGCCACATTTTTATAGTAAGAGTGTAAATGCTGTAAATCAACAAATGCATCTGTGAGGTTGCAAATAATACATTTGACATATTTACGAGGAATGCTACAGAGATATGGTGGCAGGAATCTAAATACCATATTTTAAAGTTCAGGAACATTAAATGGTTCCTGTAACCCCCTAAAGGGTACAGATACTTAAAAATGGTCAAAATAGATGGAAATGTTAATTCCATAAAGTTATGGACGGAAAGATTAAAATATGTTTATTATAAATTTCTTTCTAAGTACACTTATAAAGTGGATATTTCAGCATTGTGCAATTTTATGTGCCAATTACTCGTGTATATATTTCAATTAGAAAAAATTTTGAAGACTAAATATTTTAATACAATTTTGATTAAACAATAAGAATTATAACTAGACATAGTAAAACCAACCTGCTATTCTTTAAAGGGAAGACAGCAGGTTGACAATTGCTGCCCCCAAACTCATTCTCCCCTTTTCCCTTAAGAAATTGCTTGCCTGTCATTTCACTCTGTCTCTTCCTGTAAGCTCGAATCTGTAAGAGGCAAGACCCTAGTGAAGGGAAGAGCAGCAAGAGAGAAGGAGCCTGGATTTCTGAATGATCATGTAAAATATAGCACCTACCCACCTGGACTGTTTACCTAGCTTTGAACTATTACATAAAAGAAAAGTAATCTTCTACCTTATTTGAGATACTATATATTGTGGTCTCCTTATTACTGCAACTTGGTCTCTACACTATATACAAGCAACACATAAAATTGAAAATGCCAGGGAGTTTGGCAAACATAGGATATGGGATCACTGGCATCATAAAAGACAATAACTATTTTCTTATAAGCAGGGAATAAATTGTAAATATCTAGACCAGGTTCTTAAAAAAGAATCATGTTTCAAGTCAACTCTTACCAATGTTAAGACTTCTTCGCATGTAAGAATACTCAGATTGAATGTATTCAAACTCAGCAGGAATATTACTGAGAAAATTCAGCAAAAATGAAAATTTTCTTCCCATGGAGACAACCACAATGGATTTCACTGCTACAAAGGCAGTGGATCAAGGCAGATCCATCTGTGAGCACCATCAAAAGCTGCGCATAATAGCAATGTAAGTGACTAAGTGAAATTCATTATTTTCTCCCTGAGCTGCCATCACAAGAGATGAGGGAGAAAAGGTCAAACTTTCATAGTGAGTATAGTCATAGAAAACTTTTTAGATAAAATTTTGAATAATTTGGAAGTCCCTAAACTAGTTTTATGTCAATGTGACAGGCAAAAATGTGCACCATAAAAAGTGTAATAATATATTCATTAGTCTTTTTTATTAGTTCTAACAAATATTTTGAGAAACTATACATACTCATATTGCCTATAAATTGAGATGCACTCTGCTTTAAAGCCATTAATTTGCAGAAAATTTATTATAATAAAATTAGAAAGGCATGAAAACAATTCAACATGTGCTCCCAGAAGACTAACAGGTTCTAACTAATCCATTCAGTTAAACAATTAGTTTCAGTTTGTAAAGTACATTGTGGTTAATCAATTTTTTGCCAACGTATCGTTTTAGATATGCAGAGATGCATTAATAGTGTCATAAAACATGCATAACTAACAACCCCATGGAATACTTTATGATTTTATAATTTGCATAGAGGATAAACAGAATGTGTGAGGAGAATGGATATAATAAATGCTAGCTCTTGAGGACTGAGGTTACCTAAAGTACAGCAAATAAATGATTTGCTTCATATCTGCTTCATATCCAAGTTCCAACTTTTCCCACTTGGGCTATCAATTATATTGAAAGCAATTAAAAAATTAGAATGAGGTTAGGGAACGCATCCTCATAAAGTTGAAAGTTAAGTAAGGCATGATAACGCGTTTTCTGTTTATTAATGTGAATATTATATAAGACAATGAATATATGTAGCTCACATAAAATTGGACATAAATTGTTTAAATAGTAATAGTCTTAAGCTATTGCAGCCCAGAGGATCATTACAAGGAGTCATCATCTCAATGTTTCTGCTCAGTGAAAACTCTAGTTTTAGCTTTGATAGGGGTTATTGTCTTGTCTTTGCTACCAACGAATTAGTACAACAAAACTGTCCCATTCAACAGCTTGGCAGGCACCTAAAATGTGTATAGGACAAGACAGAAAGCTGCCAATCCAAAAAATAAGAGAGAGATATAAGCTATTTCCAGGTTTTAGATCTTTAGGAGTAGGCTATTGAGAAACACTTGAGAGAATTTCCTTGGAAATTCTTTTTTGAAGAGTTAGCGTTTATAATAGACATTGAGGGGCCGCCCGGTGGCGCAGCGGTTTAGTCCGTGCCTGGCAGCCCGGGTTTCGCGAGTTCAGATCCCGGGCGCCCGCCGACGCACTGCCTGTCAGCCATGCCGTGGCGGCGTCCCATATAAAGTAGAGGAAGATGGGCACGGATGTTAGCCCAGGGCCAGTCTTCCTCGGCAAAAAAAAAAAAAAAAAAAGGGGGGAGGAGTGGCAACAGATGTTAGCTCTGGGCTGGTCTTCCCCACAAAAAAAATAAATAAATAAATATAATAGACATTGAACAACTGCTAAAAAGATCTGAAAATTGCTGTGAGAGCCTTAAGACTGCCTGTATTCTTCTTTCTAGCATGTTAGATGTTGAGGAAAATCTTTTATCTAGACTGGGAGACAGAGCTGGTTGCTTTTATGGTCTGTGCACTCTGGTTTGATAACCAAAAGAAATAGGGTTCAAATGAATGGTAGACCAGAACACAAAAGCCAGTTTATAGGCAATGGAACAAAAGTCATTGAGCTCTTAGCTTAGGAGGATTGAGAGGAGAAAGAGTTTGAAGGTGTTCCCTGAGGTGTTGAAACATAAAAGCAGGCAGAGAGTTTTATCGGGTATCTGTCAAGTCATCGCTGGAGTAGAGATTTAATGGTGCCTAGTCAGTTCAGACAGGAAAGGCACACAATTGCATGGACTTCATGGGATAAGAATGGAGCAGGACACAAAAAGATTAGCAGAATTTGAACTACCAAAATATGAGAATTAAAGAACGAGGAAGAGAGATCAAATCATACCAAAAATGATTTTGTTGTCTGAAATTTCTATGCTGGTGAAATCTTAAAATGTAGAGAAAATAGAACATCATGGATGTTTCAACTCACTGAAAGCACCCAGAATCTAGAAAACACAAGCCAGGTAGGCAGTATCTTCTATGCAGTGGTTCTTAAGTGTGGTTCCCAGGAGGACCAGCAGCATTAGCATCATTGGAAACTAGTTAGAAATGCAAATTTCGGCCCAACTGCCACTACTAAATCAGAAACTGGGGGTGGGGCTCAGTGATTTGTATTTTAACAAGCCTTACAGGTGATTCGGGGCACACACAAGTTTAAGGACCACTGCTTTGTAGAATACAGCCTTATTCTTTCTGAGTTTGCATCAAATTAAAATGCACAAATGATTTCCTCTCAGTGTTCTGTCTAAAGGCTTTTCATTCTCATTAAAATGCAATGCTTACCTAATAAAATAAAAATTATTCAGTTCATAATGAAATGGATATAATACGATTTCCTGTAATTTCCCAGAAATACTGAAAGTTTTTAATGAATTTAGGGACTCCCATTATGGGATTGTTGACACTTTTGGCCTCATAGGGATGACTTGGAGAGGAAAGGGCCAATGTAGGACTTACTTACCAAACACCACGGACCTCCACTTACTAAAGCTGATCTTCCACTGCCTCTGCTAAAAAGCCAACCTGCCAGTCACAGAGACCAAAGCTGAGCCCCCAATCTGATGGCACCATAAGTCAAAGAGATCAACCAGCCACTTGGTAGCCACTTTGTGGCCAGTTGGCAGCTGAAGTGCCAGCAGAGAGGCAAAACTCTATCACGATAGGGTGCCATTCTTCAGGATGGAGTATATGCCCTCAATCAGAGACTCCTGTATGGCATTGTCTCCACACTAGGAAGAATTCATGAGTTCACAAACCAATGAGTATAAGTAGGAGTGGTCACACTTAGTATCCTTACAAGAGGCCCACTGAAGTAATCTGTAATCTGTGCTTCCCAGTCATGCAACTCTTGGATCCCATTACTGAATGGAGCTGAGGAACATAACAGAAGTCTCATTTGTTAAAATCTATGGCTGCCACTTGGGCACTTTTGGATCCATGTCCCCAGGGATCAGCAGGCAAGGAAGGAGCTGCCATCTTGCCAGGACTCACTGAGCCTGGCCATCAGGAGGAGGCCGTACAGGATAGAGGCAGGAAGGAAAACATTTAGAATCAGGTGACTTGCTCGGTGCTGCTTTGAACACCCTCGTTCAATTGTAACTATAAATGGACAAGTACATCAACCACAGTCTCCGAAGGAGATGGTGATCAGGGCTGAGATTCCTTAGGGATGAGGTTATAGGTGAGACCATGAGACAATAAGAAAATTTTAAAAGAAGAAGGAAAACATTAAGGAAATGTGAAAAGACATAAAAGATGTAAGACATAAGAAGCCCAAGGAAACAACACAGAAGGTACAAATAATAAAATTGGAAAGGAATCTAGGACAATGTTTTATACATAATGAAAGCTTTTAATAAATTGATAAATTCCTAGAAGAATCAAAACTGATTCAAGAAGAAACAGAAAGTATAAATACACCTAAAACCATTAAGGTAATGGAAATATTGGTTAAACAATTCAAAAACTATGAGATTTAGACAATTCAACAGATATGTTCTGTGAAACATTCACAAAAATATTAGTATTTAATTTACATGTATGCTATTCACAAATAGAGAAAGTGTCTCCATTTTTTAAATTCATTCAATGAAGCATTCAAACCAAAGACTATATGAGGAAATTTCAGCCAATTTCACTTATGAACAAAGATGCTATTCATTAATAAAATATGAATAAATTAAACCCAGCAATGTATTTTTTAATTGGATCTTAAAATGTTTGTTTAATCGTAGGAATGCAAGAGTATTTTTACACTAGTAAAACATCAGTGTAATTTATAATATTAATGAAATGAAAGAGCAAAACAAAAATAAAAATGAGTCAGATATAATAATAAAGAATAGGATAACCTTGAATACACATACATAATTTTAGACTCCTAGAAAAATAGGAATATGAGGAATTTTTAAATTTGACAAAGGGCACGTGTCAAAAACATATCTTAAAACATTTTGTGAAGCTTAAGAATAAACAAACCAAGAATGACCATCATCATCATTACTTCATAATGACCATTCATAATCTTATGGGAGTTTGAGGCAGTGCAATAAGGTAAGACAAATAGATAAAAGCATCAAAGTATGAAACAAAGAAACAAAATTATAAATATTCACTATTTTTATGTTTGTCTACACCAAAAATTCAAGAGACTGTATAAACTATTAAAAGTAAAAGAATATAGAAAGTTTGTCTGATATAGATCAATATACAAAGTCAATAACATTCCAATGTGCAGCCAAAAACAATTAGATAATGTAATTAAAAATATAATATCAATAAGATTGTAAACAAAAGCCATAAGCTTCTTGAATTTACTCTACAACAACAACAAAATACCTTTAGGGAAAAATATAGTAGTTTATTGTCTTGGTCTGCTTGGGCTGCTATAACAAAATACCCTAGACTGGGTGGCTTATAAACAGCAGAAATTTATTTCTCACAGTTCCGGAGGCTGGAAGTCTGAGATCAGGGTACCAGCATGGTCTGGTGAGGGCCCTTTTACAAGTTGCAGGCTTGTCTTTATATTCTTACATGGCGGATGGAGCTAGGGAGCTGTGTGGGGTCTCTTCTATAAGGGCACTAATCTCATTCATGAGGACTCCACCTCAGGACCTAATCACCCCCAAATGCCCCACCTACTAAAACCATCACCTTTGGGAGATTAGGATTTTAACCTATTTGGGGAAGACATTAAGATCACAGCCGCTATCAAAAAACATAAAACAAAACCTATACGAATGGAGATCAATTTTTTTTAATGAAAGGAAATTAGGATTATGAAGATGATAGTTCTTGGTAATATGAACTACAATTGTAGTACAGTGCTTAACATTCCTAAAAAGTTTTTCAGAAGACTTAGCCACAGAAAACTTAAGAAAGATTAATAAGGAAAGATTTTCCTTATGAGTTAATAAGATTTACTATTGTTAATAATCACATATCATTATGACATTAATCATAAAGTAAAGAGTCAAGAATCAGAAATTTATGGAAACTTTGTATGTGAGAATTTGACACCAATACCAAGAGACATCAGTACTATTAAATAGTGTTGAGGCAAATTTTATTTAAGATAAAATTATACCTATATCACCCATGCATTAAAATGAATTCCAAATCATTTAAAGACACATTTAGGAAAAGGGAAAAGAGAAAGTGAAAATCTTTTAGAAGATAATATTGATGAATGTCCTTATGATATTAGAGTTAGGGGAAAATGATTGTTAAATTTGACTACATTAAAATTTAAAATCTTTGACTATTTTAAGACATCATAAACTCATTTAAAGGTTAAGCTATAATTTTAAAATATTCCAATGTACTTAACTGATAAATGATTATTAGCCACAATATGTAATGATCCATAATAAATCAATAAGAAAAGATAAGTGATCCAATAGGAAATTGGAAAAAGAATATGAATATGCAATTCAAAGCATAAGAAACCAATAGGGCTAATTAACACAGAAAATATGCTCACCCTCAATTGTAATCAGCAAAATGCAAACTAAAAAAACTGTGGTAGGTATAATGAAACCCCTCTAAAGATGCCTGGGCCCTGATGCCTAGAAACTCCGGGCTTTAAATAGCAAAAAGGACTTTGTAGATGTGACTAAGGGTATGGGCTTCAAGATAGAGAGAATAGCCTGGATTATCTAGGTGGACCCAACCTAATTAAATGAGCCCTTAAAGCAGAGAGCTTTCTCCAGCTGGAATGAGAGAGGTAAAGCAAAAGGAGAAGTCTGAGAAATTCAGTGTGATAGAGACTGAGCCCCCTGTTGCTGGAGGGCAACCACATGGGAAGAATGAGAAGGAATGCAGGCGGCTTCCAAGAGCAAAGACTGGTGTCTGACTGACAGCCAGCAAGGAAAAAGGGACCTGAATTCTGCTGACAACTTGAATGAGTTTGGAAGTGGATTCATCCCCAGACAATCTAGAAAGAAACAGACTTGTAAACACTTCAATGTTTCCCTTGTGAGATTCCAAACACAGGACACTCAGCTGAGCCACATTATTCCCGGACTTCTGATCTCCAGAACTGTGAGATAATAAACACTTGTTATTTTAAGCCACTAGATTTGTAGTAATTTGTTAGGTCAACAGTAGAAAACTAATACAGGATCAATGAAATACTTCACGTCTATCAGCTTGGCAAAGATTAAACCAAGGACTGAGGAAGATGTGAGGACAGGAATATATACACGACTAGTGTGCTGGTAGGAGTGTAAGTTGATATGGTGACCCCAAAGAGCAATTAGTCTCTATCTAGTTAGACTGCACATGTATGTATCTTTGGATCCTCAAATTCCACTTCCAGGTGTCTGTCCTAGAGATGAGTACTCCTGGAGACGTGTATTAGAATTTTTTTTATTTTGTGATAACTATAAATGTAAAAAACTGGACAAAAACGTAATGATTACTCAGTAAGAGCATGGAAAAAGTAAATGGTTTATTCATTTAATGGAATGCTAGGCAACAGTTGTGACTGCTTCACATCTCATTTAATAATAATTATAAAAAGAAGATAAAAATACTTAAGTTTTGAGTTCTTGCTCTATAGAAGGCAGTGTTCTAAGCAAATGACATATATTAACTCTATTAATCTTTGTAGCTCTTTGAAGTAAGAACAATAGTTATCCTCATTTAAAGGTGAGAAAACCAAGACCAGTGGAGATTGAATAACTTACCCAAAGTCATCAGCAATGAGGACTCAAGGGTTGACCATTTGTATTGTCGTTTACGTGAATAGTGCCCTGTAGATCTGAGCAGGACGTAAGATGTGAGGCCCTAGGTGGAGGTCTTAAAGGTGAGTATGATTTATTAGTATTAGAACTTGGACTCTAACCCAAGCAGTGTGGCTCCAGAATTCATGCTCTTAACAGCCGTACCACATGCTTCAGTAAACAGTTATTAAGCCCCTACTGTATTCCAGGCACTGTGTGAATATCTAACATTGTCACAGATAGTGGACATATAAGGACTGTGCTATGCAGTCTAGAGGTGGGGTAAATATACAGTTGTAACATAACTTGATGATATTTAGAAAGGGATGTATCAGGTAATGGCAACGCATGGCAGTGGACCCCAACTTAGGCGCAGGTGAAAGAACTGAGGAAGGCCTAAACTGAAGGACACTAAAGCAGTTCCAATAAGGACGCAGGTTCATGGCGATGATAAAAATTCACGGGAAGTGCCCTTTCTCAGAGAGAGAGAGAGAGAGAATCGTGTATTCTAAGCCCTGAAGGCCTGAAGGAAGTTTCAAGTGCTTTTTCTTCCTTCTGGTTTGTGTTCTTTATAGAATGCTTTATACACATCAATCATTAAAATTTTTTTAAAAAGTCCTATCAGATCTGATACTGCCTACAGATGTCACAAGGAATGGCACAGAATGTCAAAAAAAGATACTTGACATTCAAAGGGGGATGCTTCCTGAAGATCTTCAGAAAACCCACAATCTCGAAGTTGGCCATCACCCGAGCTCTTTTATTATTAGTAGGATTAGAAATGTTTTAAGCCAAACCTCATGGCTTTTTCCATCAGTGGAGTTAAAATAATGTGTGTGTGTGTGTGTGTGTGGCAAGTGGGTAATTTCACAAAGATCTTTTTTCCTGGTTCACAAGAAAGAGAGTATAGAGAGAGAAAAATGAGGCAGGCATGATAAGTATGCTGAGTGGTCTCTCTGCTAAGCTCACTCTCAAATATTTGCCTCAGCAAAATTATGAAGGAATATAGATAATCAAAATATCACTCATGAAAAATTAAAGCCCCAAATATTAAACCTATAAATGCCAAGAGACTATTGAACATTATTTTGGACTTTTAGAAGAAAACTGTTCTGTTCTAAATAGTAGAATAAATAAAGTATCTGAAATTGTCTCATAATAAAAGCAAGAGAAAATGAGAAATAAAACTTCACTTTTTCTAACTGTGGGAAATTAACTTTTTTATTGTCTAAGATAGGTTGTAATGTTTAACAACATTCCAAAAATGATCATGCAAAATTACATCATTGCATATATTTGTTTTGGGGTTTTTTGTTTGTTTGTTTTTTAATAATGGATGTTAGAAAATGGCAATCTAGAGCTTTAGGGCTGTGCTTTTCTTCCATTGCCTAGCAATATGTGCAAATATAGATCTGCAGAAGCAAAATTAATGACCTTTCTTTTTTGCTGCTTCTAATGTGTATAAGGGATCTTTGCTTATTTCAGTATTACTCATAAATTTGGAGAGCACTCTAGACATGGACACTGTATTGTGTTGTATTTTGGTGTATATATTAAATGAGCCAATAAGCCCATCATTTCTCAGGGGAAAAAATGGAAAAAAAAATGGTGGTTATATATTAAAAATCAGCATTCTTAATGACTATTTTAGTAACATTTCTGACTTTAAGAATGTGGCTATTACACTATGCAATGTGAGAGGCAGATCTGCAATATAAATTCTTAAGAAAAAATATGGTAATTATATTCTATTATACTATGTGAGTATATGAGTAAAGGGCTTTCCCAGAAAAATGAAATATCAGAAAGAAGTCTTGGTTATAAGGTGAATGATTCGGTAATCAGTTCTTCTCCTGGGAAGTCAACTGCTGTTTTATACACAGTTGGTAGTGAACAGGGTTAACCCCTATGAGAGCCATTTAGCAACACCTAGTCAAGTTGAAGACATATACAACCTACCACGCAGCAATGCAGCCCTAGGTACATATCCCAGAGAAACACTCATGTAAGTGCACAAAGAACTATACAGTAAAACTTTTTTAGCTGCTGTATTACTTTTCTATTGCTGTGTAACAAATTACTGAAAATTTAGTAGCTTAACTTAACACAAGTTGATTATCTTGCAGTTTCCATGGGTCAAGACCTGGGTCTTCTGCTCAGGATCTCCCAAGGCTGAAATCCAAGTGTCAGCCAGGGCTGAGGTCTCATTTGAGGCTAGGGATCATCTTCAAAGTTCATTTAAATTGTTGGAGGAATTCACTTCCTTGTGATTGTATGCCTACAGGAACTAGAGGTTGCCCATCTCTATAGGCAGTTTGCAACATGGACATTTGCTTATTTAAGGCCAATAAGCGTATTTCTTTTCATATTTTGAATCTCTTCCTTTAAAGAGGATCCAGCCCCTTTGAATGGCTCACCTGATTAGGTCAAGCCCACCTAGCATGATCTCCCTTTTGATTAACTCAGAGTCAATTGATTTTCAACCTTAAACACTTTTCAAAATTCCTTCACCTTTGACTTATAATGTAATCTAATCATAGGCGTGAAATCTCTCATGTTCACAGTCTTACCCACAATTACTCATAGGAAATTATACAGAATGTGTACACCAGGGGTTGGAATTCTTGAGCACCATCTCAGATTTCTGCCTACTATACCAATTTATTAAAAATAGAAAAAATTTATGAGGCCAACATGAGAATGAATAAATAAATTATGGTAGAGTCAAACAGTGGAATACTGTTCAATACTGAAAATGAATGAAATAGAGCTACATTTGTCAACATGGATGGATCCCATAAAAGAAACTGATTGAAAACAGCAAGATCCAGAAAGAAAAACATGGTATGGATTATATAAAGTTTACATTCAGTAAAACTGTATGGCATATTGTTGGGAATATACATATGGGAGTGATAATCTCCAAATTCAGTTTAACAATCACCTCTGGGTGGAAGGATGGGGATAAGATCAAAAAAGGTACAAAGAGGATTCAACATATAATGGTAACATTTTTCTCTCTTAACCTGGCTGGTTGGTACATTGGGGGTTAATATACTATTTTGTATTCATATTTTCTCATTAGATGTATTTTATAATAAATATAAAAATATAGAATTAGCCAAAGAAACTTTTCATAACCTACATCCACATCACTTGGGCAGAATCAATGGCTTCTTTCAGCTGTGGGATCGTGAAACAATGGGATTTCAGTTCTTGTTACCTACCAAATCCTTTCTTCAAATAAATTGATTGTAGAATCTGAATGTATAAACTGTTAAAGGCACCATCTGCTCTGGTTGGACCAGTGGGTAGAGGACGTGGGGGAGGGGTGGGGTGGGTGATGCCCCAGAGTTCCACTCTTTACCCCTTCCACAAATAGCATCTGAGTGCTCAATTCATAACCCCCAGTGTGCAAACCACTGGTTTGTAACTTTATATATCACTTTACACATGCCACCATTACAACATCACCCATGCATGAGAACTACTTTCCAGCCATGTTTGTCTGCCCTGCTGGCCTTGGGGCATTCTTCTGTTCATATTTCCACCTCTACACTCACCTGTGTAAGTGTGCACCTCTACACTTAGCAGCACAATTTTTTGGCCATACTTGGTGTCAACTACTATTTCAAAAATGTGTTACTGATAGCTTCTTCTTAATGAAATTAGGACTCAAGACACACAAAATACCTTGAATAGTTGAATAGGAAAAGAAGGAAAGCTTTTATTAATTTAACATTCTTTGCTCTTTCTTAGCCATGATTGGGTGAGCGGGAGGGGGCAGGTAATGCAAGGACTCTGAATATTTGAAGGGAGGATTTTAGTAGTCTTGGCCATTAGAATAGTCATCACCTGAACATATGTCCAAGAAAACTCTATTTCAGAGCACATTATGGCCCATCATTAGCATCCTAATTTCTTACCTGACTTCTCCTCCTCCTCAATTCAGCTCCTCCATTTGAATGGTATTGAGTCAGCTTCTCTGTTCCTCCCAGATTTTGATGTCAAAATCTACTTCATCACCACCGTTCTCTCTTTCCAACCTTCAATTATGTTGATTTCAAATCTGCTTATATTTAATTACCATCTAAAAGCATGAAGAAATGAAGGAGGTGGTATGGTATGTTTAGATAAGAGCCACTTAGTTAAATTAGATGATTTGAAGAACACAGTTCTACTATTTTGATTATTTCAGCATGCTAGACCCAAGAGCAAACTCTGAGAAAACACTAAAATTTAGGGAATGAGATTTAAAAAATTAGAAATAACAGCACAGATGTCTTAAAATTCACACAGAAAAGTACACTTTCACATGAATCAACGAAAGGAAAGCATATGTTATCTTGTCAACACAATGAAAAACTAATATAAATCAAGAGAGATGAGGGCTGAGAAAAGCTATTTCTTACTTCAAAATGCTTACTTAGTTGCTCCTTCATCCATGTCCCCATTGCAATTTGTTCATCCCTTTATCATAGCATTTACAATGTTGCATCTTAAATATTAGGTTTTGTTTGTTTTTCCTGAACTCACCTCTCCCCAGCCAGTCTACTCCAGCATGTCTTCCAGCCTTGTACCTCAGTTCTAGATCATGAAATGAGAGCAGAAGAGATGTGTGCAACTTCCAGATCACATTTCTCTTTGTCCACAGGCTGGGCCATGGTATGGTTCTGGAAAGCTCTCTCCATCCACGTGACCAAGGCCAAAGACCATATCCCAGAGGATGCTCAGTCTCCAATTGAATCATTCCCTGCCCTGGACTGTTTCTTGAGTCCCTGGGGTTGGAACAGCTTAGCCTGTGCTGTCATCAAAATAGATTCTAAAATACTTCCTTTTCCTAGCTTTTTCCACTTTCCTTTATGAGCTTTGCTAATGGTTACTATAAGTCAGAACATAAATACCAAAAACGTTTGAAAGCTAAAATCGTAGAAATAATTTCAAAGGTGATTAGGAAAGATTAATATTTACAGAGTAGGCACTGTGCAGAAACTTTACATACAGCGTACACGCGAACAACACTCTCAGGGACTCTCATCCTGATTTTATGGAAAATAAGAACAAACTCCAAGAACATTTCTCCTCAATATCACAGAAAATAAAAAATACTGGAGACGCTATTCAGGGAGAGAAACTGTGACGTTAAGACTCCAAAAACCTTATACTTTTCCACCGCCCGACACTTACCTTCTCCTAACAGGAGATGCTTACAGGGAACTATACTTGTCTACTGTTAACCTTTCCCAGTTGCCCTTATTAGGTAACCTCATGGGAGATCTCTTGAATTCTTAAAATTGGAATCAGCCACTTCACATCCTCTGTGGGGGCAGCTCAATCATGATTATTGACAAATTACTTTGACTTATATTTGGTTTATCAAAGCTGAAAGATGTAAGGAAGTCCAGGGTATCTTTCTGAATCTGGAAATCAAGCTATTCTTTAGATATGGGTACCTAAGTAACATTTTGATCCTTTGGGAGGCAAAATCAGTACACTTCCAATCCAATGACATTCCTTCTTTGTTGTTTTTGCTCCCTCTAATAATCTTTTATTGTTTCCTTTACCCACTCTAAAAGTTTGAAAATTTTGACACTCAAAAATCCATCTTTACTTTTGACCCACTGCATGAAGAAGCAAAGTTCTTCTTTGCTCTCCTCCCTACCCTCATCCAAATTCTGTCCCTGGATTTGAGATTGTTCCACCACAATCTAAAGGTCATCCCTTCTTCTCTTCCTCGATCTGTTTGCGGAACTCCAACTCTCCAACTACTGAGATCAATCAACTGACAGATGCACCAACTGGTTTTTATAACTGGTTCTCACTGTAAATGAAGCATGTCTTGCTCTTTTACACTAAAATGTAAACCTAGCCTCTCTTATATCTGCCTTTATTATGAGGGTTTTTCATTAGAAATGGAGTCAAGACTACGGATTCTGGAACCAGGGTATCTTTGGTCAACTAAATCTACCAGTGACTATCTGTGTAATCTTGAACAAGTTACTTAACTTCTTTGTGACTCAGCTTCATCATCTGTAAAATGAGGTTATAGAATTGTACCTACCTCATAATATTTAGTAAGAATTAAATTGATTAATTCATGAACAATATTTAAAAGAGTGGCTGGCACATAGTCAGCACTAGTTACTGGTGTTGCATTAGTGCTCTTGAACAACAGATTGAGGCTCCTCTTATTCCAAAAACATATTCCTGCTGGACTTCTTATTCTCAACTCATTTTTATTTTTCAATCAATTATTTCCCTCCTATATTGTTGGTAGATTTTCCCCATTCCCCCATTTCTCTGTGATCCAGCCTTCATTTTTATATTCTTCCAGAAAGAATAGTCACGATTTCAAACTACTGAGAATACACAGAAGAAGCAAGAATTAATTTCCACCTCTGGAAGAGCTGTGTCATTCTCTAATACCTGTCTTGCAACAGATCTCATATAATCAATTTTGCTTGCCTTGCCTGGGTACTCACTTTCTGCCCAAACCAGTATTGCTAGAAAGGAAAGGCAAACAATTATTAGATAAGCATTTATCTCACCTTGTCACCTTCTTCTAATCCCAAGAGTTTCATATTGCTACCTGGACCCAGCTGTCTTTCCATTCTAATGTCAAAAGGTTGCATCTGGTCTGCAACAGAGCTTGAAAGTGAGCTTTAAATTAATCTCCAGTATCGTCCAAATATTGGTTTTTGTTGTTATCTTCTTGGTTCCTGTGGGCATACATACAATATATTAATGCTACCATATTCTCAGTGAATCGGATAATTTTCAAAATTATTACGCATTCACGGAATTTTAAATACCCAGAAGCTAATTCAATCTTTTATGACCCATAACTATCAAAAAGACAGTTAAACTGAACACATTTATCCCATAGTAAAAACAGAATGTAAACACTATGAATTTACAGTAATTGACATCTTAGGGAAATCAAAACTCAAGTAACTCAAATTATGATTTTCTTTTCTTAAAAAGGAGATACCCTGATAGGTCAGGATCACAATATGATGCTATTTCCAAAATTCTGTGAATCATATATGTGGTTACTCTGTGGGGGGTTTTTTCACATAGTAGGCAGTTTGTTAAATATCACATATTATTAGTAGAAAATAAACATTGGGATTCCTCATCACTTAGTTTCTTCAGAGTTTACTTTAGCCTCATCAAATAAATATATTGTTAATAGTAGCACACTTATATACTATGATCATTACAAGAACAGTTATTAAAAGTAATATGTTCTATTGTCTTGGTATGTGTAGGCTGTTATAACAAAAACATCATAGACAGGGTGGCTTATAAACAGCACAAATTTATTTCTTGCAGTTCTGGGGGCTGGGAAGCCAAGATCAAGGCACTGGCAGAGTCAGTGTCTCGTGAGGACACGCTCCTGGTGCATAGATGGCTGTCTCCTCCTTGTACCCTCACCTGGGGGAAGGCTCAAGGGAGCTCTCTGAGGTCTCTTTTATAGGGCACTAATCCCATTTATGAGGGCTAATCACTTGCCAAAGTCTCCACCTCCAAATCCTATCACATTGGGGATTAGGATTTCAACATATGAATTTGGGGGGGATACAAACATTCAGTCTATAGCATATATCAACAACAAAGAATAGGTCTAAAACACATACATTGCTTATATTTGAATAACTATATGTATTACGCATTAATCAATGTGACCATAGTAGTAGAACAATTTTAAATATCAAAATTTTTCTTGTAAATATAAAATCAGTCTAAGAAAACACAAACCGCCTAACGATAAATAATAGCTAGAAACATGGTTATAGATTGTTTATTACGAATGTGGCAGAAACTAGTAGTTGTCACCTATGGCCATTCTCCATTTTTTCCATAATAATAGGTTTCAATTTTCCTAATACTATGACTCCCTAAAATGAAAAATTCATATTCTAACCTCCCATGTACCTGGATATAACCAAATGACTAAGTTCTGGCCATTCAGAATAAGTATAAATAACCTGAACAGCTTATAGAAAAGGTCCTTATAAGAGTGTACTTGCCTTCTTGTTTTCATCTTTCCTGACATCCAGAATGCGGACATAATGGCTGGAGCTTGAGAAGTCATCTGAGGCTATGAGGTAAACTTGGGAAGTGAAATGATAAATAGCAAAGCAATGTGGAATGTCGCATTAGCTAACTCTGGAATTCTCTGTATTTCCATCATCAATAGGATATAAACAAATTTTGGTATATTCATAAAATGGAATCCAATATAGCAATAAAAATGAATGTACTACAACTATACGTAAACATGGATTTTTTCCCCAGCATAAAGTTGAATGAAACAAACAAAAAATGGTGTAATAGAGTATGGTTTAATTTCATATATAATATTCTAGAACACATAAACTAAGAAAAGAATTGAGATTCTTAATATAATAAACATATAAAACAAAGTAAAGGGTAATTATAAAAAAATTCTGGAAAGAGGAAGGATTTCCATTTCTAAGTAACAATGTAGTAAGTAACAGAAAACCAATCCTTCTAGTGCAATTATCAGAAAGAAAGAGATAAATTTTGAAAAATCATACTTTATGGATATCCTTAGAGACCTAAGGAAGAAAGAAGAACGAGATAAAAATTTCAGGCAAGGAGGAGCCTTTCCTAAACAAGCTAATGATCGCTGGCTGTTTTCATTCCTTGGAGACTTAACCAATTTGGGTTACAGGTGAGGATCAAGCTCACCCTTGGCAGAGAGCCCTAACCGGGAAAAGAGAAACCAACAGAGCTATTGATTGTCTCATGGGCTGCCATGACACATTAGAAACCAAAGGAACTCTAGACAAATAGCCAGTTTTCGTTATAGGGCATGGGCTGATTGCTAGGGAAAATGGGCAACTGGGGATAAACAAAAGCTTTTTAAAAGGAGAGTGAAGTATCCTACACTCTCACAGTGTGTAGGAGAAATGTTACACAAGAGGGTGTAAGCCCACCACAAATACATGGCCAACATTCTTAATACATATGCCATATGTATTAGCATATATGAAGTTGCATGGGAAGGAAGACTAAAGAGCTAAGCTGATAATTCTCAAAGCACAGAAACAAATCTTCTGCAGTCATTCAGAACTGAGGAGAAAGAGATCAGCCAGACTTTTAATCAAAAGCTGAAAGAATCAAGTGGATATTCATATGAAAGAATCAAGTGGAAGCCCATTCAAACCCAATCTGTGCTGTTGTTTTTAACATGGACCCATCATTCTTTGACCATCTCTTGTTTTCTAGCATGATAAGATATCCTAGCCTCACCTCATCATTTGTATGTTCTATATTTGGAGTCAGATATTTTTCCAAGGTAACTGATTCCTGTCAGTGGGACCAGGTTTTTAGAAAACATAATCTGCGCTAGATACACTTATGTGGTTTCTCCTGTGGTTATTGCTTATAGGCTCTTTCAGTAAATAAAGATGAGAAATATATGGTTCTAAAACTCATGCATTCACATTATCTCCAACTGAAATCCAACACCACAGGGCTCATCAACTTCATCCACTTCCTATTTTAAACATCTTCTCCCACAGTAAGAATCCTGATTTCAAACATCAAAACGTGTATTTATTTTGCCCATCTACCTCATACACAAATTTCTTTCTTAATTTTGACATAAATATCACCAACATCTCACATCTACCAACAGTGCAAGACTCCTTTGCGGTTCTTTTGGCCATTAGATTATATTCTAATAAAGGTGTAAAATTAGAGTTATGTGATCAAGTGTTATTGTATTAATTTAATTTTCTGCATGCTTATACTACCTATTTGATATAGTGGTAGGATGGATTTACTGAATGAGAAAGAAATAATCTTCTATTTGTTTAGGTCACTATTGTTTGGGAGTTTTTTCTTACAGCTAAATTTAATCCTAAACAGTTCACACTAGTTATACTGCACCAAATAATTATGAAATTTATATAATTTATAGCATAATATATGTTATATTACTATAAATCTTCTATGTAACTAATTCTCATAAACAAGAAAAAGTGATGTTTTTACATCTGTTTTCCTGGGAGCTAGTCATATCCTTTCTTTAAGTATCCCCTTCATTTCATAAAGCCCTAGCAGAAAAATACGTGTGTTTTTAAGTGTTTATTTCTTAATTGTTGTGACCCACCTATAAGAGAATTAAAGGCAAATATTGGAGTTTTTTAAACAATCTATAGAAATAGCTTCCTTAAAATGAAGAAGGAACTAATAAATAGAATCTGGGAAATTGGCAACCTAACATGAGAGAGCATTAAAGGGAATCTCCAGCATGGCGTCCTTGCAGCAGGCGTTGAGAGCAGTCAGCGTTAGCGTTAGAAGGAAAGCATGAAGTTAAAGGAATGGGGAGATATTGCCAGACAATAAAAAGGATCAGATACATTGTCAGGCAAGTTATTGGACAAAATTTTATTGTGAAGCAGATTACAGGGGTGATAGAAAGGGTAGAAAGATTTATCCAAAGATTCAAGAAAATTGAAAAGTTTCATAACAAAAAGTTCTAAAAGAAAGAAAAATACAACCATACTGTTTTCACCTAATCATGATAATGAAATTATGGAGCAATATTTTAACATTAAATGAGCATATAAATTTATTGGGAGAAAGGAGGAAAGAAGTAGTTTAATTCTTTTAAAACCCTTATCTACCATCAGAAGAAGTCAATAATGGTCACAATTTATAAATCCGTATATTGTACTGTGTGTGTAACATTTTGAAAAATGACATTAAATATTAGGAAAAAAACCAAATCAGGAATGCAGAGAGAGGGGAGATATTAACAGACTAGTCATATCCATCAACGATTATCTTTCTTTCTTGCTGCTTTTTAGTTTCTCCTGCTATGCTATGATTTCTTCAAAACTTTGAAAAGAACCATCCATATTTCTGAGCACTAAAATTCAATCACTTCTGTTTAGAGCTAAACTAAAAAAAGTGGGCAATACTGTCAGGAAAATACTTTATAGTCCCACCTAACACAGAACAAGGATAAACCTTCTTGCCCTGGATATGTAAAAAAAGTCATCTATTCCATTTATTAGTCTCAGAATATTTGTTCTATTTTAGTTAATGAGTCTAGAGGAAAAGTGCATTTTATTAATCGGCATACAGTGATAGATTTGCTCATCCATTTTTCCTAGCTGAGATGGGGTCAAAGATCTGAAAAGATTTGGAAAAGTATTTCCTTTCCTTTTCTATTTATTCTTTCTTCAGTGTTTGTGATTTTGCAATTAATAAAAAAAAAACCTAACATTTGTAGAAATCCATTAGTCTATTAAAGGCTTTGAAATTCCAACTATAAAATAAATCATTCAATTCCTGTATATGGACTACTCAATACACTGCTGGCTTTCTAAATCTCAGTTACACGTAGAATAGTTATTTGTTTATTGCCCCTTTCAACAGAACCAATTTGAATTTGGGCAATTATGTGAGAATTTGCATGCTGAAACCTGGCAGAGAGCTAGTTCAAAATATTTTTGAGTGAATGGATGATTTAATGACTAGATGAATAAATAAATGCAATAAATCATTTCAGATGTGCTTTCCATAAAATTGGATAAAATGAAAATTTAAATCTCCCACAATTCTCTATGAAATATTTGGTTCAGATGTGCTTTCCTACTTCCATTTTACAAAATATTTTAGATCTATTTTCACTCTAAAAGAAAAATTATGCAAATCACACTTAATTGCTGTATAAAACAGTTCTGAATGAAGTGTTTCCAGTTTTTCACAATTAGTTTGATAGCTAAGATTACGAAACCAGTTTTCCTGCTTATTTCATCTTGCCAGTTTATTCATTCATTTGCAATTTTTGAGGTTTCAGAATAATTATAGGGGATGAAAATTATTTATCATATATTGAAATACTCATATAAAATAATTCTTTACTGCTGTTCATATTTGACTCAAGACCAGACATACAAATAAAAGCTCTATGGATAATTTTAATCAGTGTTATTTGAGGCACAGGCACATATCTAATTCAGAGAGATTTTGGTAAAAAAAATTAGAAGAACAATTAGTCCTTTATTTTGTTAACTTTATGACATTTTATGAGTTTAGCTATAAATTATAGCACCTGGATCCCTACATTATAATTGTCCTATAACTTATGCAAGTTGAAATTTCCCATAAACTTTATAGATAAAATGAAAATAATTTTTACTCCTGGTAAGTAATGTTTCTGAGTATTCTGACATCAATTCACCATTTCTTCCCCACCACCATGCTCCTACATCAATACACACACACACACACACACAGACGCTTTCTCAGGCTTAGAAATTCCCTTTTCCTCCGTTTTCAAAATTTAAATTTTCCAGTCATATGTATACTCTACTTAGGTAACTTTACTTTGTTAATAGATCATTTATGCATTGGTGCTGGGGTACTAACTGGCTTAGGCAATATATTTTATCTAAATACCAAAATTTCTAAAAAGTGCAAACTCTATAAATATTTAAGTCATTCAAGAAGTGCCTCAGCCCTCTAAGGAGTTCAAGTGTGTACCACCTGGATCTTCTCTCTTAAACCATAAAACTAAGAATGGTAGGGGAGTTGTCCCTCAGAAGTCTCAGCAGAAACCTAAGATAGAGAAGGGCTTCCCCCAGAGGGATTTGTCAATGTGTCTTTTGTCTAAATGAGTCAACTCAAAAATAGGCAAAGAATATCTACAAAGTCTTTAAGAGAATTGCATTGGCTTGGACTAAAAAAAGCAGAAACAGTCCAAATGAAGACAGGTCTTGCAGCCACAAACTTCTACAGATAGGAAGCAGACTAAGAAACCTGCTGCTATAGACTGAATATTTGTGTCCTCCCAGATTCATATGTTAAAATCGAACCTCCAATATGATAGTATTTGGAGGTGGGACATTTGGGATGTGACTAGGTCATGAGGAAGAGTCCTCACGAATGAGATTAGTCTCCTAATAAAAGAGACTCAGAAAGCTCCCTTGCCCCTTCTACCATGTGAGGACACAGCAAGAAGATGGCCTTCTATGAACAAGGAAGCAGAACTTCACCAGACACTGAATCTGCCAGTGCATTGATATTGGACTTCTCAGCTCCCAAGACCATGAAAAACAAATTTATGTTGTTGATAAGCCATCCAGTCTATGGTATTTTGTGATAGTAGCCCAAATGGACTACCATACCTACTTCTCTGTAAACATGGGCTGTCTTTCATGGAAAAAGAAGAATAACCTAAGAGTTGAGAAGGTAGAACCCTAGAAGGTGGAGCCAAGAGCTACGGAGAATTATTAACAGAGAGTAGTAAGACTGAGTCCTAATCAAGGAACCGCCAACAGATACCCAGTAGGTTTCATAATTGCTATAGAATAGCAACCCTGTGTGCCTCTTGCTTTTCCCTTTTTGGAATGAGAATATCTATGGTAATTATCCTATTCTTGTCCCACCATTGTTTCTTGGGTCCCTGACACAGGGGGAGGCAGGTAACTTACCTGCTTAATTTACACATCTTTCGATCTAAGGGAGCTATACTGGAAAACTGTACTCCAAGGAATACACTTCCATACCTGGATCTAGTTTAGATGCTGCTATCCTAGACTTAGAGCTGCTGCTGTCATCAATAAGATGAGAATTTGGGAGCCTTGGAAAAGGGAGTATTTTGAGTGTGGGAAGAATGTAAATCATTGAAGCCCAGAGGGCAATCTATAATATTCTTCCTCTGAAGCGGCCTACAGTGATCCTTGCCTACTGGAATTTACAAATTTGTGTAGTCTCCTCCTACATAGAATCATGGCTGGCTGCCCAATGTGAATAATAGAATATATATGTACATTATTAAAAGTATTGATAGACCTGCATAGGTGAATACAGTAATGTGTATTTATTTCAGTCCAAGACTATGTGATAAGGGCATAGAAGTTTTCACCTTGGTTACTCTTGCATTACTCAGTCCAGAGAAAGCTGGCTTCCATGTCAGGAGGGCATGCAAGCAGCCCATGGTGAAGCTCACATGAAGAAAAAGCCATTTGCCAGCCATATAAGTTGGATCCTCCAGACCTAGTCAAGCCTTTAAATAACTGCAAACTCATAAGAAATCCCAAACTAGAACTTCCCCCACTGAATTGTCCCTGAATTCTTAACCCACATACAGTGGGAGAGATGATAAATGAGTATCATTGCTTTAAGTCACTAAGTTATAAGATGATATGTTAGGCAGCATTAGATAATTAACATAAATTCTTACTCTATGATGTCATTTATATAAAGTTTTAAAACATGCCAAATGAAATCATGAGATTTAGGTTTCCATAGTTATATGGTAAAAGTACAAATTTTTAAATAGCAAGAAAACACTTGTAAAAAATAAGCTAGTGGTTTCCTTTGCAAGCAGAGAGAATCTTGCATTTTCAAATGCTATTGCAGTTAACTATACAGTTCAATAAGCATTTTAATTAAAATAAATCAAAAGTAAATTGGGGGGCCGGCCCGGTGGCGCAGCGGTTTAGTCCGCGCTTGGCAGCCCGGGGTTCGCTGGTTCGGATCCCGGGCGCCCGCCGACGCACTGCCTGTCAGCCATGCCGTGGCGGCGTCCCATATAAAGTGGAGGAAGATGGGCACAGATGTTAGCCCAGGGCCAGTCTTCCTCAGCAAAAAGAGGAGGATTAGCAACGGATGTTAGCTCAGGGCTGGTCTTCCTCACCAAAAAAAAAAAAAAAAGTAAATTGGAACACAGGATAATGCATTTTATACCGGATGTATTTTAGAGACTGAGGGACATTTTGCTGAAGAAGAAAGAACCACATTTCAATCTTGAAAGAAAATAAGAGTTCAACAAGAAAAAAAAAATGGAAAGAAAATAGGAGTTGAAAGAAGTAGGGCTTGGAAGAAAGAAGGATATTCTCTACATAAGAAGCAGTAAATTTAAAGGCACAGAGCCAAAAGAGAATTTGGGTCTTCTTCCATGGTCATTTAAGAGCTATTGAAAGATTTTAATCATAGGCATGATGAGATCAGACTTACGCTTTAGAAAGGAAAATGATGGAGATGAGGTGGAGAGTAGTTTGGGAGATGTCAACATGGAACAGAGAGACCAGTGAGGAAATTGTTGTAGTCTACTACTGAGAAATTATGAGCACTTGAATTAAGAATGTGACAGTAGCCCTGGAAATTCTTCCCTATACCAGTGAATGGCAACTCTATCCTTCTAGTTTCTGAAACCAAAAACTTAAGTCTTCTTGACTGCTTTCCCCTTCTTTCACACCTCACATCCAACACTTTGTCAAATTCTGTCAGCTTTCCTTTCAGAATACATCCAGAATCAGACTACTTCTCACCAACTCCACTGCTGCTACTCCCATCCAAGGCAGCATTCTCTCTCCTTCAGATTATTGCAACAATCTCATAACTGGTGTTTCTGCTTCCATCTTTGCCTTCCTTCAGGCTATCCAGAGTGCCTCTGTTAAAACAGAAATCAGATCATGTCAATCCTGTCCCCTCCAATGGCTTCCAATCTCACTCATGGAGCAAGCCAACATGCTGGCCCTCCACACACTCTCCCACTCTTGTTCACTTCACCGCAGCCACACTGACCATCTTGCTCTTTCTCTAATACTTAAGATACCACTTTTGCCTCAGGGACTTTGCAATTTCTGTTCCTCTATCTGCAGTGTTTTTCCACCAAATATCTATAAAGCTCACTCACTTGCTGCCTTCAGGTCTTTACTCAAATATAACTTCTCAGAGAAGCCTTTCCTGGGCATTTTATATAAAATTACAGCCCTTCCAATCTCCTTTATCCCCATTCTCTACTCAATTATTGTTCTTATATATTATCCCATCTATTTTAGTTAATTTTTTTTTTAAGAATCTGTTTCTCCACCTCCATCCATGCGAATTGGGAATTTGTATACAAAGCATGTAGAATAAGGGCGGGCACATTATAGGTACTCAGTATTTGTTGAATGAATGAATGAATGAATAGATTAAGAAGGTACATTTTATTATAGTTGACAATATGGTGAATGAGAACAGGAAAGAAGTCAACGGTAGCTTTGTGGAAATTAATAAGAGAAGCCTTAATTAAATTAGAGTAGAGAAGGCCTGTAGGGGGAGCTCTCATGCCCTACCATACATAGTCAATTATACCAAACAGGAATAGACTGCAGCCTTGCGTCTTAGGCAGGAAGTAAAACTATTTTACTACTAAAGGAAGATTGCTCTCTCCATCCAACAACAGCCCAGCCAATGAGAGATGCCACAGCTCAGCCAATGAGAAGCCATTGCCACCCTGAACTGCTACTTTCCCTCAATGGACTTTCATTTAGAAAAGTCCCTCCCTACTCCCCCTTTTTCTCTGTAAAAGCAGCTCCCCTCCTTCTTTTCTGGATTTGCCCATGGTTTGCCATAGCATATACATCCTGGATTGCAATTTTTTTGGCTATTCCCAAATAAATTAATTTTGAGGCTTTTCAAGTCAACAACTTCCATGTTTTGTCTGTGTTAGAACTATTCAGGCCATGGCTCCACCATATACAAACTCATTTTTGTCATAAATCCTGAAAAGCCCCTGTCAATTAATTCAGAAACATATGTTTTAGGAAAATGAAATCTTCACACAATTTTAAGTTTCAATGTTTAACAAATTCTTAAGTAGTCTTTAATAGTCATATCTTCCTCCAAATCCAACATATGAATCTTTTATAACTATATGACAATAGACAGAATAGGTAAAAAGGAAAAGAGTTTAGAATGGAATACCTGGGATTCTTGGTCTATTACTGGTATAATTTAGGAAACTTGCCTGAACTCCACTTGGAAATTTCCATATCTAAAAAACACAAACAAAAAAGTTAAATATATCTGCTCTAATTTGCCGATTATATTGTGAAGAAGAAAAAGAGACTTCTATAATATACCCATTAAAAACTACAAAGGTTATGTATTCTACGAACAATATTTTTTCACATATTTTGTTTCCATGTTTAACACACCAATATTTTATTCCAGATATATAATTATAAATGAAGAATTTTCAGGTAGTTCTTATAATAATGTAGAAGTTCTCAGAACTAAGTTCTCCAAGGTAATAGTCAAAGGTGATAGCCAAAAGATTTTTTTCCTCGTTACAAAACCATTTCATAGTGATCTAAATTGATCATTATTGTAAGTAAAATGCTTTGCTCTGTTACTCCATCTTCCCATTAAAATCTCTGTAACCTTTAAAAGATTCTATCATCTCTCTATGTATTTGTCAAAACCAAGAAATCTGAAATAAAAAATGTCTACATAGTCCAATTACAGATCACTGAAAAGGTCAGCAAGATATCAATATTACACAGTTGTCTGGAAAATCTCATGACAATTTTTAGCCAGGACTTCAGATTTAAATTGTTGGGCTCCTGGCATAGGAGAATCTCTTAAAAGAATAAAGTACAGCAGCTTCCTTGTGGATAATAAATACTGGTTTGACTCTTCCCCTGATGTAGAACAAAGCTCTGGGGAAAAGTGGCATCAAGCAACACTTCACATTATATTGCTTCTGATCATTAAAGATCATTGGCTCTCCCATACATTTTTCCATACTATAATGTGCATTTGACTTTTAATTAGTATATTTTTGAATAAATTTCAACAAGTTTCTCATAAAGATCTTATAGCTTCATCAAATTTTATAATTTAAAGTTTTTTTTTTAAATAATGATTAAAGGTGTTTTAAAAAGTTTGTTAAGAGGACAAAAATCCAAGATACACGTGTTTTGTTTTACTCCTATTATTTTACTTAGAGCACAAAAATATTGATAAGGTTTATAAAACTTTAAGGTAAATTTGAATAAATCAGCCAAACATATTGCCTAAAAATAAAAATATAACGAATATAGCTGTGCAAAGAACTCTAAAAGCTAAAGCAAAGAGGCCAACTTTAAAATTATGAGATGACATATAAAAGCTTGAGAATGCTTTCTGAATGTTTTCTAGAAATATTCATCTTAGCAATTAGGTCAGAGTGCATTCTCATTGAAGTGTATCTACTCTTTTTGTGGTCCAGTCAAATATATCTAAAGATCTCCAGATCTCGAATATTCATATAATTTCTCTCATCTTTAAAATTTAAAATCATTTTAGCAGTGTATATCTAAGTTTTATATTGTTATTGTAAATGGAGACCTGGAACCATCATAAATTGCTGCTTGGAACCACTTTGGCAAGTGATTTGGCAATTTATTCTAAAGTTAAACAATCACATACTACATGACCCAGCAATTCTACTTCTAGACATTTACTTACAAGATATGAAAACATATCCACAACAAGACTTTTATAAGAATGTTCATAGCAAATTTTTCATAATAGCCCCCAATTGAAGAAGACCAAATATGAACAGGAAAACAAAAAGATCATTTGAGATATTTTCATATAATAAAACACTACTTAGCAATAAACAATTTAGTGATACACAAACAAGGTGGATGAATCTTGAAAACATAATGTTGTGTGAAAGAAGTCAGACTCTATTATATGATTCCATATATCTAAAGTAGAACAGAAAAACTATTCTATTAGGATAGAAATCAGAACAGTAGGGGACAGTTGTGGGTGGTGGTTGACTGGCAGAAGGTATAAGGGAACATTCTGGAATGATGGAAATTTCTATAACTTAATGGAGGTGGTGTTTACAGGGTGTACATACTCATATCCAAATTCATTGAGTCACATACTTAAGACATGTGCATTTCACTGTGTGTAAATTTTATTTCAATAAAAAAGAAAGTATCAAGTGATGGGCAGGTGTGAGGACATGCACTTTCTCACACACTTCTCAAAGGTAATTGATATCAAGATTCTTAAAATGAACATAATTTTTATTCCTAAGGAAGTAATTGTGGGTTTGTGGAATAAAAAAGACCTATGTGCATTTATTAATTTAATTATCATTTATATATTAGTGAAAATTGGAGCAAACTTAAACAAACCCCCATGCATAGATTGGAACACTAAGAAGCTTTTAAAAATATTTCTTCTTGGGGCTGTCTCTGTGGCCTAGTGGCTAAGTTCGGGGCACTCCGCTTCAGTGGTCTGGGTTCAGTTCCCAGGTGTGGATCTACACCACTCATTGGCAGCCATGCTGTGGGTGTGACCCACATAAAAATAGAGGAAGATTGGCACAGATGTTAGCTCAGTGCAAATCTTCCTCAAGCAAAAAGAGGAAGATTGGCAAGAGATGTTAGCTCAGGGCGAATCTTCCTCAGCAAAAAAAATATATATATATTTCTTCCTGAGTGCTTGCTAAAGGAGAAAATTTTTAATATTATATTATATCAATATATTAATATACATTAATGTTATTATCATACATTATACATTAATGTTATTGTCATACATTAATGTATATTAATATTATCTGTTAATCATATAACAGTATATTATTATCGTTATTATGTACATATTCGATTATTAAGTGAAATAGGTGCAATACGAACATCATAGTGCCATGTGAACAAATGTGGAATAGCCAGATACATGTGTGTATAAACTAACCTGTGTATGTGTACACTGGAGTATCCTCCCACATCCATGCATAGTGAGCCCACATGGACACCTACTGAACATACTGTTTTGTATCTCATTTTTCAGTACTATTAGAACATCTTTCCCTACTATGCACGCTGATTGCATTGTATGGCTTAGAGTGTGCACTCTAAGTTTGCTTATTGCACAAAGTATTCTCAATACACATGGCTCTTCTCTAAACAGTTATAGTTCTCCTCTGTGCTTATGCTTTCCACTGAGGTGGCTTGCCTTTTGCTTGTAATATAATCGATAGAGTCCTTCCAGAAACATGCTTCATTTCATGTCCAGTGGGAGAGAGGAAGAATTCCAATCCTGGAATGAGTATCTTTTCTTTCACATTTCCTTCCCAGTACAACTGATTGGGTCATTTGAAGTCAGGATGAACCCCTGTACTCCTAAGAGTTTCCAGTGCCATGGTCTATATCCCTAATGGCTTGAAACTGAGTTCCTGTTCCAATTTTTGGAAAAGCCTTACTATAATTGGCTTACAAAATTACAACACATCTTTGCAGCTGGGGTGGACATCAATCACATTGGTCCTGGCTCTGCCTGTGTTAGAATCCCAGTTTTGTCACTTGCAACCTGTGAAACCTTGGCAGATTACCTCAGCCTCTTGGTAAATTGGTAATAATGATAGTATCTCATAGAGTTTTGTGAGAATTAACTACATTGCAAGTGTATAAAACTGGGTTGGCATACATAAACTGCATATATACATAACATAACCATTACACTTGTGTTCATTATTACGATGAGATCTATAGAATGTGTGGGGCAGGAGTAGGTCCCAAAGAAAATTACACTTCTATTAAGTGGAAAGAGTTATATGCTGGCTAGTTAACCGACAGTGGCTACTACAAGTAATTACCTTCTAAGATAAACTATTGAAAAGTAAAAGTTGATTTATTATTTTTAAATATGACTAAGGCTGTCACTGAATGTGTAATTTATAAAAATTATTTTGATGAAATTGACAAGTGGATCCTTGGTTAGTCATTCAACTATTTGGTCAAAATGGGGCTCATATGTCTTTCCTTATTGTTCTATATAAAAGGACAAAATGGTAATGATCAATTTTTAAGTGTGAGTCACACAAAATGATGAAATAAATTCCTACCATCCATCTGGATTCCTCAGTTGATCATGTTAGAGAACTAAATATAAAGTCTTTGGAAAAATGAAAGAAAAATAGAACTTTTGATACATAAGGTTGGCTTGGCTAAGAAGAGTTACAGCTTAAAATCAGTTACTTAAAAGAAATAAATTTATTAATTAAAAATGAGTAAAAAACTAAAAGATGTATATTCGAATATCTTCTCAATTGTCTATTTTGCCCTCTTAAATTATATTCACTTGTATAAAGTTTTATTAGCTAGAAAAATAAGTATTTGTCAAAGGATAATGGGACTGCCTTCTTGGCTTAAAACAATTTTAATTGCTGGAAACTGGGTACATGGATGCGGAAATGCCAGCTAACAGTATCTCCCATAATGTACTTCTAAGTGTATAAATAAATTAAAGCTTATTCCTCAGATATCATAAAAAATTAAATATTTATATAAAGTAAAAATATTTAACTAATGTCAAGTTATTGCTGACATATGGCATATTGCTTTGTATACTTTTCCATAAGGATGATTCTTCAACATTCTTCCTTATCGAAACAATCTCTTCATTTATGCAGTTGCTCATCTGGAGTCAGTGTAAAACAAGAAGATTATATTTTAAATGGTTCTATAGACTTATGTCATTCATTATTGAGCTTAGCAGTTGTGTTACCTTATTCGGGTAGGTCACACTTTATGCAGTGCTCAAAGATAGGTTGCCCGGGTAAATGTCTAAATACGACCAATAATTGTTTCGGGAAATATTTTGTGCTTAAGGGAAGTAAGAGTTGCAAATTATTTAACAGACCAATGAATGTGTATTATTGATTCAAAAATTATGATAATTTCAAAACTGTTTTAGCTGAATCAATTTTTTTGATAAATGATTTTTATATTCATGAACACTTTTTCTTTTAATAAGATGCATGCCTTATTGAACATTAATGTCTGCTTTTTAAAATATAGTTCATTTGAATAGCTACCTTGTCTAGTGTGAGGTCAAATGAAATACCCGCATGCAAAAGCATGTGTTATGGTACAAGCTTTCATTTATTCAAAAAGTATGAATAAACCAGTTACTGTAGCAGTCATGGAAAATACAAAAATCAAAAAAGTCCAATCCCTTAAATAACTTTGAGTTTGATGCTTAGGATTGTTAAGATTGTCCAAGAAAACATCAAAATAAACTTTACCAAAAAAGCTTTCTTTCTCCTTTTCTGAGCATGTGTGAGGGAGGGGGAAATGATCCAAGGTGGGTGGAACCAACACCATTTTTTAAATGTTTTAAAATAATATGGAAATTGAAGGCTTAGAAAAATTTCTTTCATGAAGCTGAACAGGCAAGTTAATATTTAAAATGGATTCAAAAATATAATTATTTAATTAAATGGAGACATTTCCCTCTCCACATCCCTCGTACATCACGACCCTTTTATAAGTATATAAACCAAGGGCCACAGAGATGAATGTTTCATAGGACAATTTTTTGTTGTCATAAATTATCTATTATTTTGTGAATTGGAAATAATACAATTATTTATTAATAACATGCCTTGAATCCCATTAGATTGAGAACTTTTTTGCCAAGAATTATATTTTATTCTATCTAGGCTTGGAGCCTCAATGATAGAGCCAGAGTTGAGGCAGAGTCCTCCCATTGAATTTTATCAAGATCACATCTCTACTCCAATTGCTTACTCCATAAATCTGGATATGTTTCTTGACTTCATTATCTATTTCAAATGCTCACATTCAATCTATCGTATGTAGCATATTCTCATGTGTTTTCTTTTTCTCATAAGCGTCCAACTCTCTCCATTCCCACTATCATCACTACTGTAGTTGTGAAACTTATCACTTCTCTCCCAGATTTCTGCTGCAGCCTTTATTTTTATTTTCATTTCCATTGCTCCTATGTTGTTTCTGTCCAGTTCGCTATATACTATACAGTCAATTGAGGCCTTTCTAGATATAAAGCTGATACTGTTTAACTTCCTCATTTACTCTTAGATGACATTCACATTCCCAGTATTGCCTGCAAAGATCTTCATAATAGTGGCTCCTGCTTGCTGCTCTTACGACTCTCTGTCAAATTAAAGCCCTTACACAATTTATCTGATTGTGACTCTTTGACAATAGATGGAGAGCCCCCTAAGATATTTTGTTTTTAATTTTTTTATATAAAAGATTTTCACATTGGTAGAATGTTTAGGAGAACATAGTCACAGATGGACTTGTACTCTCCAGCATGAATTAACAAACTTACAAATCAACAAAAGTAACATTTTGCAATATGAGATATTTGATCTATGATTGAAGTCTTCTTTCATTTCTTTCTCTGATTGCATCCCCTTTACCTTTCTCTCAGAGTCAGTCATTTTACTGAAGTTGCTATATTTTTTCTATCTACCTTTTTAATATTTTTACTAGATATTTATGAATCCACCTAAGACTGTAAGGGTACAAAATTCTAGTTATAAAATGAATAAGTTCTCAGGATCTAATTTATAGCATGATTATCATTGATAATACTGTATTATATACTTGAAAGATGCTAAAAGAATAGATCTCAAATGTTCTCACCACAAAAAGAAATGGTAATTATGTGACATGATGGAGGTATTAGCTAACACCATGGTGGCAATCATTTTGCAATATACAAGTGGATCAAATCAACATATTGTAAACTTTAAACTTACATAATATTATATGTGATTCATATTTCAGTAAAGCTGGAAAAAAAGAATATTCTTTAAGGATAGAAACCCCTTTGGTTTTGTTCAATGTTGCATTCCCAACACATAAAATGAAGCAGTATGTGAAATATATAAACAAATATGTTATATATATATATCATTTTATGTAATACATAAATATATATTTACCTCTTTAATGAGATCTAAAACTCATTCAGAAAAGTGCACAAATCATAGACACAGTTCAAAGGATTATTACCCAGTGAACAAGCCTGTGTAATCACCACCCAGATCAAGAAATTAAGCAAAGCAGCCTCTATCTTAAATATCATGACTATCTTGATTTTTAAAACCATAGATTAGTTTTGCCTGTTTTTGAACTTAAAATAAATCAAGTCATACAAGTATTATTCTTTTGGATAGTGTGTCTCTCAATACTGTATTTGTCCCATTTATCTATATTGTTACATATAAGAGTAATTTATTCATTTTCGTCATTAGATGATATCCCATTGCATGAACAGATCACATTTTTAAACTCTTTTAATGTTGAAGCACATTGGAGCTATCTTTATTCTTAGGTTAAAGTAATTAATGTTGCTATCCTCGTTCATGATTTTTGGTGTATATATGTGTGCATGTCTACTGAGTAAATACCTATGAATGGGATTATTGGACTATAGGGACTGTACATATTCAACTCTAAGAGGTAATGTCAATTTTCCTATGTGACTTTACCAAAATAAATTCCCACTGGTTGTGTATGAATGAGGTCCTGCAGCCCCACATCTTTACCAACATTTGATATTAATGTTCTTTTTACTTTTATCATTAGGATAAATAAGTAATGCCATTTATTAAATATGAAATAGTTTTATTTTGCTTTTCCCTGGAAAGCATTGTTTCATGTGTTTATTAGAATATTCTCTTTTATGAAACATGTATTACATTTTTGTCCAATTCCATATTGAGTAACATTTTTCTAATTGACTTGAATGAGTTTTTTATATACTTCAGACATGAGTCCTTTGTTGGTAATATATATTCAAAATATTTTTTCCTAATTTCTACAAGCTTAATGTTGTATTGTGGAAAATAAAAAAATTTAAATTCGCCAGATCCATTGTACTCTCCTTGCCCTTTTTGTTTAGTGCTTCCAGTGCCCTGTTTAAGAAATATTTTTATATTCAACTTGTACCATCTCAAGGTCACAAAATGCAGTTACAAATATTATTTTTGGAAACATAATTTTTCACTTTGAACATTCAGATCTATAATGCAGCTAGGAATGGCTTTAATGTATAGTGTGAGGCTTTATGTATAGAAGTGAAAATTCATTTTTATCCATATGGCTATCCAATTGGCATGGAATCATTTATCTAAAAAATTACCCTTTGGGGCCGGCCCGGTGGCGCAGCGGTTTAGTCCGCGCTTGGCAGCCCGGGGTTCACTGGTTCGGATCCCGGGCACCCGCCGACGCACTGCCTATCAGCCATGCCGTGGCAGTGTCCCATATAAAGTGGAGGAAGATGGGCACGGATGTTAGCCCAGGGCCAGTCTTCCTCATCAAAAAGAGGAGGATTAGCAACGGATGTTAGCTCAGGGCTGGTCTTCCTCACCAAAAAAAAAAAAAAATTACCCTTTGAGGTATCACCATTTAAATAAATAGAGTATGTAAAATGCTCATGGATTGTAAAGAGGTCAACTCTTCCAAAAATTGATCAGAGCAATCTGGAAAATACTCCATCAGGTTGTTCTGTGGAAGTTGGCAATCTGAACCTAAAATCTGTATGAAAATGCAGAGAGCCAAAATAGTCTACGTGACCTTAAAAAAGAAGAGCATGTTTAGAAAGCTTACACCACCAGATAGAAAGTCCCATAAGAGATTTATAGTAATAAAGGCAGGATGGTATTGGTGAAATGACGAACAGTCCATTAGGACCAGACAGAGAGTACTGAAACTAACCCACACATACAGGATTGTTCAATTTATGGCAAAGATGACACTACAATGCAGTGGAGCAACTTCTGTAATTATGTTTTTACCAAACCACTAACTCTAAGTCAATTTCAGATGAATTGCAGATATAAGTGTGGAAGGGTAAAACAATAAATCTTTTAGAAGAAAACAAGATAGTTTTCTTAAATAATGTTAAAGATTTCTTAAATAGAAGTAAAAAAGGTTAGTCATATATGAAAATACCACATTCTGAAAGTAAAAAGGCAGGCTTTCGAGTGGGAAGAAATATTAACAAAATATATATTAGAAAAAATGAATTGAGACAATGAAACCAACACTTAGAAAACAATAAAACAAAGACAGTCAAGTCAACAGAAAAACGGCAAAATATTTGAGCAGGTACTTAAAAAAACACCTGAATGGTGAACACACATATGAAAAATTGCTTTATTTTATTAGTGATCAGCAAAATGCAAATTAAAGCTACAATACAATATACTGTACATCCACTCAAATGGCTAAAAATACAGTGCAATGAGAATCACATACTGGCGAGATGTGAAGCAGTTGTAATTCTTGTACACCACTGATGAGAGTGTAAATTTGTCCAGCCACTTCAGAAAACAATTTAGCAGTATCTACTAAAGCTAAATATACCCCCCAAGATACGGAAACAAGTAGATGTGGTCACGAAAAGACATGTACCACCATGTTGATAGTAGTCCCAAACTGGAGACACCAGCAGCCATCCACAGAAGAATGGTTAAATAAATTGGGGTAAACTCACGTGACAGCATACTATGCAGTAATAGAAATGAACAAACTACAAGTAGTCACAAAAACATGGATGAATCTCACAAACATAGCATTGAGTGAAAGCAGCCAAACACACATAAGTATGTACTGTATTGCTCCATTTAAATAAAGTTCAAAATTTGGCAAATATAATCTGTGCTGTTAGAAGATAGTACATTGGCTGTTTTGGGGGTTGACAGTGACAGGACTGGGGCTCCAGGAAAACCTATGGGGTAATAGTAATATTTTGTATTGTTCATGGTGCTGGTTACATGGGTTGTTTCCTCTATAAAATTCATTGAACTGTACACTTACTATTTGTGCACTTCTCTTTAAACTTTTTGCACTTTATTAAAAATTTCCTATTAAAAAATGGCTACAACCTATTTAGGTTTCTTTGTTGGCTTCCTTGGTGTTTATTTTAGCATCAGTGTAAAAACTTTGAGAAGCAAGCTGTTGCCATTTTAGGCCAGAGTACCAGCTTTGAGAATTCAGGAGCACACGGGTTGGTGCCAGTGTGGAAAGCCTGGGGTGCTTGCTGCTTCGGCCAGGCTCCCTTCACCAAAGAACAGCTTAGACTCCCACGCGTTCCCACTTGTTGACATTTGACACAACTCTCATCTCAATCACAAGCTAACATTTTATTAAATCTTTACATTTCAAGACTTAGACACTAGGCCTTGAAATAATTTAACAACAGATCCCTTTTATTTATTTATTTTGAAATCTAGCTACTCCACCAGTTGATTTGTGTTAAAGGAGACTCTTCACATTTGACAACGAAAAAAGATCTCACATAATATTTCCCAAGTGCTAATTTCTGCAGGGGACATTATGAAGGCATTGATTATACATCGAACAGCATAATTTTTATTTGACAGAAGCATGAAGTATCTCCTTTAAGAAAGGCTCTGAATTAAATAGGAGGAAGACAGCACGCTCCAGCAGACGGGATTTGGCGATGCAGCACTCAAGCAGCATGGAACCAGCCTCAGCATGCTCTGAACAGATTCAGAACAGCCTCATCAAAGTCCCAGGACTGCTGGGCCAACAGCTGCTCACTACCGATGACGCTCCTGTTACTACAGAGCTCTCTTTTTTCAGTTCTCCATGCAGTCTTTTTATAGTATGGGGCTCCATTGCTCTGAGAGCTCATTGCCAGTAAGGGATTGATTGAGCAGACAACTACCCACATAAATAGCACCTAGTTAAGTGGACACATCATGCATGCAAAAGTGACAATCCTGTATATCAACATAGCAGGGACATTTCAATTACATACACATCAAATCATGGCCAAGATGCCTGAACAACACGAATTTACAACAAAACTCATTTTAAACCTGTAAAAAAAAAAAATATATATATATATATATATATTAGGATGCTTAAAAGAAGATGAAATTTTAAAGCACACTTCATCACACACTTTCTGTAACTCTGAAGAACAGCTAAATTGTACCCCTAAATACTTTATGATGCTTTTCTCAGTGAGTCAAGAGAAAACAGGACGTTTTGTAAATTTAGTCGGTGATTAAATATAATTCTAGACATGGAAGATCATAGGACTAGAAGTCAGGAGACATTGATTCCCAGGTGTTCCACTGATTACCTGGGGGACTTTAGGCAAATCGCTTATACGTAAAGTGGAGACAGTAGATGCTCTACACTGTTACTTCAGAATTGTTGAGAGAGCACATGAAATAATGTATGTGGAAGCCTTTTATGTACTGGAAAGAGCTATGAAAAAGTAATGTTTTAACATATGGCTATAGCTAAGGTGATACCCCAATTACCTTTGATAATCTATATTTATATTTCTGGGACAACATATATAATCAATACATAAGACTAAATAAACATTTCAACATGTTTTTCAATTTCAGAAGCTAAGGAATATCACTTCTTCGTGTATAAAATACACTTACCTTTTTTTAAAACATAGCCTGCTTTTAACTTTCATAATGTAAAATCCTAATATTTTGGCTGCCTCATGTGCATACATCCCTGATTTTGTAAAGGCAATATCTCAGGGCCCTAACTATACAGCAATCTCTTATTTTCACTAATTTTCCTTAAAAGATTGTCTTTAAAAATCTGCACAATTAAATGTCTTTTTATCTCAGCCTAATACTTAACTGTCTTGATTTATAACCTACAAATACAAACATATATTTTTCTTTTTATAACCTTGCAAACATTTACCAAGATTTTCAGAATATTCTAGATGGAATTGACATTTTTGTAATAAACTTCTATGAGAGAGACTATTGTAACTCCCTCTCTCTCTCTCTCATACACACACACGCACACACACACACACACACACACACAGAGCAGTAAGGGTATGATCCTTTTCTCTTTCCAAAACACATGTAGTAATGTTCTTTTTTAAGCTTATTGTACACGAAGGACAACCCAGAAAATGTAATTTAATTTTTTAATTAAACCTTCATTTCTATTTAATTGCACGCTACACCTTCTTCAGTGCTGAAACATAACGAGAAGGAAGCAATTTCAAACGTGCTTAAAGGTTTTGCACTGCTCCAAAGTAGAATGGGTTTCCATAGCAACTGGCATACCACCCTCTATTTATTCCAAATAAATGACAAATCAAAAGTGCAGCTGTAATATCGGGGGATTCTATTTCTCCTAACACAATACAAAGCTACAAATGCCTCTACTAGCATGGTTATCCTTACAATAACCTAATAAGTGAAAAAAGCAGGCTTTCAAAATGTAGTGGCTGCGGTTTTCTGCAGTGTGATGACTGTCACAGTAACCTTGACTTCTGTAAAATGCCCTTGGGTGAGAAAGCAAAGCAGAAGGCATCATTTTCCTGATGTTAGATACTTTACACTGCAAATGAGATTTGTTTGTCTTAACCTAAGAAGCAAATCAAATTCCGAGTTACATCACCTAATAGCTACTGCCATGAGATGCCATCAACAGGATTATTGATTTGAAAACCCAACATCTGCAAAATGCTAGCCTGGTTTATTAGGCTAAACAAAGGCTTTAAGACTCAGCTGGTCCCTTTTGGCCATCTTTATCATGCTTTCAGTTAAATGAGCTCCAGCCCAGGGGACAGGAGGAGACATTGGTGAGAGTCCATCAAGTTCATTAGTGACCATATGGGTGAACATCGATCCTACCTAGTGCAACACCTGCGCTCTCGCGCACTCATTCACATGAAATCCTTCTCTTGCATGTTCAAGTGCACATGCGCGCGTGCACACACACCCCCCTTTCCAACAGTGCACACCAGAGCCATGATGCTGGAGAAAAAAAATCTGTACCTTTCACATTTCAACTTATTTGTAACTCCTCTTGTGAAATGTAAACGTTATGGAAAATGAAGTATACTTTCAAATAGACATAGAGATTATAATCATATCATTTTCTCATAAAAGCTGACAATTTATAGTTGGAAATATTGGTATCTTTATTCATCATTTCACTTAAAGAATGTGCTTCAAGATTTAGGTATAAGTCACCAGCATAATTCTGATGAGATTATTTGAGATCAGGAGTCAACAAAACAAACGTATTTTTAATTTACTAATTGGAACGTTAAAATTACTAATTAACAGGCACACGCACACCTATGCATTTGCTTGCAGGTTTTCATCCTCTGCAGTGAAGACTGGGGGCCTCCAGGAAAACTGGAGGCCACAGACTGTTATCTTCCGCCTGCTTGTGCACTGTGAAAATACAGTCCATGCTGGCATCCGCACTACAGCACGGTGGTCTTCCACCCATTGTTTGTCTGCAAGACTGTTCTTCACACATATGAACAGACCAATGAATAGAACTATTTCACCATTGAGCTGTTAATCCCTTCATGATTATTCAGTATTACTATTCTTCTCTGACACCTCTGCTTGTTTTTGTCACAGCAATAAATGCAGAGGATCAGAGGCAAACATAGTCCATTCTGAGATTCCCTAAAACTGCTCATTCAAAGTCCTAAATATGCCAAAAAATATGGATTCTTAATGAACACTAGTTAGAACATAACTTCTCTTCTTAAAAATAGATATACTACAATAAAACCAGCACTAGATCTATTCAAACTCATAATTAGCAAGGTCTTACACAAAGATTTAGAAAAATATCAATTATCTGCTAATCAGTCTATTAAATATTGATTTATTGCTAAAACCATGTGTTAAGATTTAATCAAGTAGCAACAGATAAATCAAGCTGCCATATAATTAGCTAAAAATTGCATAAGAATCTGATACTTATACTTAGCAATTTTTTTAAATTAACCACCTACACTTACTCAATAAAATACTGTTGTACTATTTGATTATATCAAATTTAATGAAAATAGATATAAAATTCTGGGCTTGAATATTTTACAAAAACAAAACTGAAATTTAACTTTGTCCAGTTTTCAACGAATTAATGTAACAAGATTGTAGACAGCATATTTAGTTAACACAATGAAGGAGGCTTTCACTTAATAAATAAAGGAAATTTTGTATGCAAGGGATTGATGCTAAGCAGGGTTTCATTTTAGACCCGAGGCTTTTTGAGTCAGAGAAGCCTTTGGTTTCAATTCTTGCTCTGGCACTAAGAGGCTTGGTTTGCTCAAGCAATTTATTTAACTTCTCATCATTAGTCCCCTCCTCTGTGACATGGAGTAAACAATATCTGTCTCACAGTGTTATTGGGAGGAGTAAGTGGAGAAATGTAAGTACAGCATCCCTGGAGTGCCTAGCACACAGTAGGCAATTAATGAAGGTCTTTGCCCACCTTCTTTTTTCTAATGTAACATATAGACTGGGAAAAATTTTAAAGCTAGTGAAATGTATTCTTCTTAATTGTACACCAGCTCCCTTCCCCATCCTATCTCACTCTCAAAGGAGGTTCTCTCTATTTCCTCGGAATTCATTGGGTTTTATGGGCTTTATATGCAGTAGAGAAATGGTATTGTTTTCCAATAACAACTTTAAGACATATAGCTTTTGAAAAAAATTCAAATAATGCTAAGGTGTATAGAGTAAAATGTTAATGTTCTCATTACATTCATTCTTAAATTAATTTTTATTTTTATCATGATTATGCAAATACATAATTTAAAAAATCAAACAAACTAGAAAGGGTATAACAAAAAAGAGTAGACCGTGTCATTGATATATACATCTTCCTGTTCACTCATCATAGGCAATGATTTTCAACTCCTTAATTACTGCATTTATTTAATGTCTTATTATTAACTAATGTACTTATACTGCCATTTTTTTCCTTCCTTAAATTTTAGGTATTAATCTATTGATTCCCTACTATGGAATATGATGATTCAGATTTGTTTTTCCTTCCCCGACTATGTACACACACATGCACATCTCCTCTGTCCAACCTCCAAAATAATTTTAGTGTAATTTTGGTGAATTCAATATGTAGCATTTATTATTTCCTTTCTTAAATGGTTTTTTGTTTTCAGATTAATAGTTGCATCTTTCTTGGCTTGCCTACTTACTATACTGAACACATCAATTAACTGACTTTTTTCTTGGAGTTATTTCTTCTGGAGCCCTCTTTCTTTCATTCTAATTTGAGCTTCTGTCTGCCTAAGCAGATGCAGTTGCAGGAATGCTGTAATCACCATCTAGAAATATCCTTAACTTCTCTCCTGTGCTGGATTCCTTGTATTTTCCCTCCCATGGTTATGTTACATTATATAAGACTCCTTCTTGCTGGTAGACTCACTCTAGAGACTCTCTGTGCTGATGTGATGAAGAAAGTGGCCATGTGGGGAAAGCTCATGTGGCTAGGAGCTGTGGGCAGCCTCCAGGAACTATGGCAACATCTAGGAGTTTAAGGAAGTTTCTAGTCAACAGCCAGCCAGAAGCCAAGACCCTCAGTCCTACAACCACAAGTGAATGAATTCTGCCAACAACATGCATGTGCTTGGAAGCAGAATCTTCCTCAGTCAATTATACAGATATAAATGCAGCCCAGTTAGCACCTTGACTGCAGCCAAGTTAGACCATTAGCTGCAGATCCAGCCATGCCTTGCCAGGACTCTTGACCATGGATAAACACTGGCAAATAATAAATACATGTGTTTTAAGCCACTAAGTTTGTTGTAATTTGTCAGCAGCATAGAAAATGGACACTTTTCCCTTCCAAATTTTTTCCTGTTTGTCCACTTTGATGTCTACATTTGGATTAAAGTATTCTTTCAAATATTACATGATCCTCAATTATCCCCTTTTATTTAATCATTCCCCAAAAGATTATTGGGATTTTTGCATATATGGGTTTTTTTCATGACTTTAGCATGATTTCCTCAACACTAATTGATATTTCCCTGGAGCTGGGAATATTGCTGTATTCAGGAAGAAAACATTGGTTTGCTTAATCAGAATACTCTGATATTAGCTTCTTACTTCTATTTCAGGGTTAATCATAGGTGATAACAACATAAAGTGTCAGTGCTGTCTTAAAGCATCAAAAATCTTCTCACTAGGATGCTAAGAGCAAGTACTTTAGTGTGTGCAATATGAAGACTGCCTCCTAACCAGCACTGGACTCAGTTATCCTAAATATTGGCTAAATCTTTCAGTGTAAGAACTGTAGTAGGCAGTATTTGATGGACTTTGCTTCAGCAGCAAATTAATCCTAAATTCTAAGCAGCTTAATATTACAAGAGCACACATTATCTGATGTAGATAACATGATACAATGGTCAGTTGTACTCTATGTAATGTTTCTGGGTCCAGGCTGCTTCCACTGTGTTATGTCATTGTCACCATCTCAATATGCGGTTTTCATGATCAACAACCAAAGGGAACGTGAGGAATGGAAGAAGAATACAAAAGCCTGTGGGCCTTAGACCAGAAGTGGGGCTCACATTTCATTTGCCAGACTCAGTTACATGGCTACAGTCTGATTACAAGGGAGGATGGGACATGAAAATAGTACATGGATGTTTGGCGAGTACTACTTATCCTGGAAACAAGAGCATTGCTTCTCTCTAATAATAACTTTCTCCTAAATAGTAGAGTGTAGAACTTAAGCACTTGGTAATTGTTTTAAACATTATAATTAAAATGGTATTCATTTAATTTTCAAAAACCTGCCCAGAGACATTGGAAGTAATGTAAATATCAGAGAAGGACCTTGTAGCATATGTGGTGTTCAACTGAGTTTTGAAAAGTTAGTCACTTCATTAGTGAGGTTGAATCGTCCCTAGAGTGATGTCTGCTTATCCTAATAAACTGAAAACAAACTTCAGAATGATCCCCCCCAAATTAACTCTGGGCTAGAGAAAAAACATAATTAAAGGAATCCAGCAAACAAAAATGTAAAATTCACAATATCTGGCATACTATTAGAAACTGTCAGGTGCAGAAAGTTATAACCCACACCCTGGAGAGAAACACAGAAACACAGGCAGAAATAACAGGGATGACAGAATGAGTAGACAGGGAAATTAAGCTATTATAAATCTTATAAATATGCTAAAGGATGTAATAAAAATGGTAAGACAAGAAATAGAAGATATGAAAGAGACCCAGATGGAAGCTTTAGAGATGAAAAATAATATATCTAAATGAAAAATATTCTGAAAGATAGATTAACAGAGATTAGACACTGCAAAAGAAAATAGCTATGAAATTGAAGAAATTCTCAAAAACAAAGTGTAGAAAGCAAAGCCTAGAAAATAAAAATGAGCAAGACATAAGGGGCCTTTGAGGAATACCATTCAGTTTAACATATGTGTAATTCAAATCCCAGAAGAAGAGAGAGAGAGAAATAATACACACACAGAAAGGGAGGAGAAAAAAGGGAGGAGGAAGAAATAATGGTTGATTTTCTTAAATTTTTATAAAAATTTGAAATCGAGGGACCTAAAAATCTCAAGAAAATGCAAAGAAATAGACAGAACATCAAACCAAGTCACATTGTAAGAAAATTTCTTAAAATCAAGTACAAAGAGAAAATCATGAAAGCAGTCAGAGGCAGTGAGGGGAATACTTTACATACAGAGGAATAAAGATAAAATGATGGCTGAATTCCTGTCAAAATTATGCAAGCCAGAAGACAATTACTAATCTCTTTAAAGTAGTGAAAAAACATATGGTCAACCCAGAAGTATAGACTCAGTGGCAATATTTTTCACAAATGAAAATGAAACACTTTTTCAGATAAACCAAAGCTGAGGGAATCCATGACCAGCAAAACTAGACAATTAGACTGTTAAAGATAGTTCTTCTGGAATATAAATTATATCAGAGGGTAATTTGAACATATGTAAAAGAAGAGAGAACATATGTAAAAGAGGTTCAGGAATAGAATATATGTTGGTAAATAGAAAAGGGTTTTTGGTTTGTTTGTTTTTTTTTAACTTATTAGAAAGAACACTAACTGTTAAAAAGAAAAATAATAACAATGTATTGTGGGGTTTGTAACATGTAAAAATAAATTGGATGGCAATATTAGCAAAAAGGATGAGATATGGGAAATGAAAATCTACTTCAGTAATATAAGTACTCTATAATGCACATATATTATTAAGGTAGACTGCAATAAGTTAATGATGTATATTGTAAACCCTAGAATAATCACTGAAAGAACAAAGGAGAGGTGTAGATATAAGCTAATGGTAGAGAGAAAATGAAATCCCAAAACACTCAATTAATCTGAAATATAGCAGAAAAATAGGGAAAAAAGCAAAAGGAACAGAGGCTATGAATAGAAAACCAGCAACAAGAGAGTAGAATTAGATCCAACCATACTGATGATTATATTAAATGTAAATAGACTAAACACTCCAATTAATAGGCAGAGATTGTCAGATTGGGTTTTTTTAAAAAAAGCAAGAGTAAACTATATGCTATCTATAAGAAACTCATTGTAAATATGAAGACATAGAGATATTAAAATAAAAGAATAGAAAAAGTCATAGCATTCAAACACTAATCAGAGAAAGGGTGAGAGGCTTAAATGATATCAGACAAAGTAAACTTTAGAACAAGGAATATTACCAGGGATAAAGAGGGGCATTTTGCAGGGAGAAAATAGCCAATTCATCAAGAAGACTTAACAATAACACATATGCATTTAATAAAGAAGCTTCAAAGCACATGAAGCAAAACTGACTAAACTGAAAGGAAAAATAAATAACTATACTTGGAGATTTCAACACTTTTCTCTCAGTTATTGACAGAACAAGCAGACTAAAAATCAGTAAGTTTATTATAATGGCTTTGTAATGTGTCAACTTCCCTAGGTTGAATTTCATTTTCCACTATTCCCTTTTTTGAATGTTTCCAGTTCCTGAGGGCCACAGAGAAGACATTTGGGATATTTGGAGGGTGGAAGGGAAGCAGCAGCTATTTTGAAGTCCACACACCTTTATTGCTTATCTGCTATTTCATTGGCATGAAGCAGCAGCTGGGCCTCCAACCACTGTGCCTTTTCCTGATCCTCCTTCAGCTTCTCTGACTCCAGGTCCAGATGTGTGTCTATACCTCTGTGAGGAAGATCTCTTGCTTCTGCAAAATACTGTCTTAACCAAGGCCAGAAGCAACAAAAATTAGTCTGTCCCTGTGTGGTTCCAGCTCATGCTAGTGGGTTCCACCATGACCTTAATTTCCCCTACTTTAAATTGATCTTCCCTTTCTGATGCCTTTCCCTGTGAACTTCAAATTCCAGCATCAGATGTGGAAGCAATGACTTTACAAAGACTGCTTAACTAGCTCTCACAATTCCCTGGAACAAATCAATCAGCCTATCTATATTTAACTATTCATCTATCTTTCTATCTATCAGCTACCTACCTACCTATGCATTTGTCTATCTATATATTTATCATCCATCTACCTATTTACTTACCTATAAATCTGTCTATCTATCTACCTGTCTATCATCTGTCTCCTGATGATTCTGCTTCTCACGTTGAACTCTGATATAGTTAGAGAAGACTTAAACAACACTATCAAACAAGTTCTAATTAACATTTACAAAATACTTATCTCAACAATAGCATAAAACACAATCTTTTCAAGTGCACAAGGAATATCCACCAAGAGAGACCCTACTGGGGGCTGTTAGAAAAATTTCAATACATTCTAGAAGATTGCAATTATGGCAGATGTAGTCTCTGTGAAAAACAGAACTGAATTAGAAATCAACAACAGAGCTATCTGGAAAATCACTAACTATTTACAAGGTAAACAACACACTTTTACATAAGGTTGTAAGATAAAATACAAGAATTTCAGTTAAATGTGAATTCCAGGTATTCAATGCATTTTTTTACTATATAAATACATCTCAAATATTGCATGGCACATACTAATACTAAAAAAAATGTTAATCTGAAATTCAAAGTTAGCAGGACATCGATATTTTCAGCTATCTAAATAAGACAATCCTACTTAGTCACTCATGATATTAAAAAATATTTTGAACTCTATGAAAATGAGAACATACCACATCAGAAGTTGTGGGGTGCAACAAAATGTTGATTGCAGGTAAATTTATAGTTATCAATTGCTTACATTAGCTAAAGAGAAAAATATAAAATCAATTATCTAAGATTCCACTATCAGAAACTGGAAAAAGTACATCAAATAAAGCTCAAAGTAAGCCAAGGAAAAGGCTAATAAAGATAAAAGCAAACAATCAATGAATTAGAAAGTGATGTATAAAACCTAAAGTTGCCTCCTTGAAAAGATCAATAAAATTTACATATCTCTAGCAATCTGTTAAGAAAAAGAGAGAGAAGATGCCAATTACTAATACTAGGAATAAAAAAGAGGACATCATTCTGGATCTACAGATATTAAAAGGATAATAAAAGATAGTATAAATAATTTATGCCAATAATCTTAACTATTTAAGATGAAATAGGCAAAATCCTTGAAGCCACAAACAACCAAAGTCCACTCTGTAAGAAATAAATAATAACCTAATAGCCCTATGTCTCATAAAGGAATTGAATTCATAATTGGAAAACCTTCCCACAAAGAAAAGTCCAGGTCCAGATGGCTTCCCTGGAAACTGTACCATTCACTTAAGGAAGAAATACTACCAATCTAACAGAAAGTCTTCTATAAAATAGAAGAAGGGAACACTTTACAATTTATTTTATGAAGCCAAATTACATTGTCATCAAAATGAGAATGAGATTAAAAGAGAAGAAAACCAGAGACCAACATCCCACATAAATGTAGATACAAAAATTATGAACAAACCTTACCAAACATAATCCAGTCATATATAAAAATGATTATATATCATGATCTATTGGGCTTTAATGTCAGAATAATTTAATATTACATTAAAAATCAATGTAGTTTCAAATCATATCAGGCTAAAAAATAAAAAACATATATGATCAAATCAATAAATGCAGAAAATTATTTTTAAAAAATCAACTATTCATGATTAAAAAAAGAAAAACTTAGTGAACTATAAATAGAAAGGAACTTTCTTGACCTAATAAAGAACATCTATGCAAACCTACAATGACATTATACTTAATGGTGAAATAGAAAAGGTTTTTTCCTTAAGATTCAAAATAAGGTAATGATGTCCACTATCATGACTTCTTATAAGTTAAGAAATTACAAGGACACAGGTCAGATTGGGTCACAGCCTCATTTTAACTTAATTACCTCTTTAAAGGCCCTATGTCCAAATATAGTCATATTCTGAAGTACTGGATTCACAACACAGGACTTTTGGGGGGGCACTATTAAGCCCATAACAGCCATATTTTAAAAAATGCAATTCGACTTTATTTCAAAACGAATCATAAACCTAAATTTTAAAACAGTGACTATAAAATGTGTAAACAAAAATACGGGAAAGTTTTTTATGATGTTAGATTAGGCAAAGATAAATAAGGACACAAAAAGCATGACCCATAAGGGGCCAGCCTTAACCACTGGTGCAGTGGTTAAGTTCTCATGTTCCAATTCAGGGGCCCGGGGTTAGCCAGTTCGGATCCTGGGTGCGGACCTACTCATCGCTCATCAAGCCATGCTGAGGCGGTGTCCTACATAGAAGAACTAGAAGGACCTATAACTGTGCACTGGGGGCTTTGGGGAGAAAAAAGAAAAAAAAGCATGACCCATAAAAGAAAAAAAATTAACAAATTCCATTTCATTAAATCTAAAAATGTTAGGCCTTTGAGAGGCAATGTTAAAAAACTAATAAGGCAAACACAGACAGGAACAGATGTATCTAAAAGCTCAATCTGATAAAGGACCTATATCCAGAATATTGAAAGAATTCTTACAATGCAATATTAAGAAGAAAAACAACACAGTAAAAATAGGCAACAAGATTGATAAGCCACTTCATCCCCATATGTATATGAATGGTTAAGATGTACATGAAAAGATGCTCAACATCATTAGCCATTAGGGAAATACAAAATAAAACAACAATAAGATATACACCAACTAAAATGACTTAAAATTTAAAAAAGTGACAATAACAAATGTTGGCAAGAATGTGGAAAAACTGGAACATCCATACATTGCTAGTAAGAATACATATAATACATTTTGGAAAACACTTGACAGTATCTTATCTTATAAAGTTGAAGATACTGCTGACATATGATCCAGCAAACACACTCCTAGAAATGACTCAAGAGAAATATATAACATATGTCCACAAAGAGACTTTTACATGAACGTCCATAGAAGCTTTGCTTATAATAGTTGAAATTGGAAACAAACCAAATGCCCATCAACTAGTGAACGGATTAGCAAACTGTAGCATAAAGCAAACTTCTGGGGATGATAGAAATATTTTATCTCTTGATAGCTGTGGAGGGCACAGGGCTGTAGACATATGTCAATACTCATTGAATTTTACACTTAAAATCATTGACTTTTTGGGTCAACCTTGGAGGATAAGCAAGTTTTACGAATTTTTTTCCCATTCTAAAAGCTCATCCTTACATACGTAGACTCATGCAACAGAGTGAACATAGAGCTGAGTACTCTGTGCCCATTCGTTCCTCAAAGTATCAAATAGATAAGAAACAAATTTACATACACAGGCTTGCCATGGTGCCAACAGTTGGGAAAGAACTACTTTATCTTGGGCTCATTGTGGAGCAGTGACACTCAGATAATCTTTCAGTGGAGACGTCTTTGGACCAATTCCTGAGCCCTCCAATGAAGAGAATAATAATAAATAAGAAGGATTTGGAAAGGGATGAAGTTCCAGGATTGTACAGGGCAGGGTAAAGAAAGAAGTATTCTGTTACCCACAGCTCCATTTTCTCCCAGGCTGATGTAGCCTTGGAAACAAAAATCAGTTAGATTGCATTTACTGATGTTTTTTAAATTATGAAAAGAGAATCTTACTTTTAATGTCTAGAATATAAACTAATAATACAAAACCAAGTTTAAACATTGCAGTGATCACCACAGCAGAGTAAAGTCATAAGCAAAAATGTTGTGTACTCAGCAGAAATTGTTTTGCTGGGGGGTAAAAAAATCTCACACCTCAGTGGCTCTGGATAAATACTTCAGGTGTGCTATAGTGTCATTATTTGCTGACTGATGCAGTGTTTCTTCCTAAACTTTCTAATTAGATGAGTTGGCGTCCAGATTTATATGACCTTTTAAACAGCATGTCAGAACTGTCCTTAGCATAAAATTCTGTTCCTATACTGTGTAATTAATTTTTAAAAACTAAAATATTTTATGGAGAAACAATAGGAGGCATTTATCATGTTATACCATACGATGATATAAGTAATTATTTATATACAGAAAGGACACGTAGGGAAGATGAATTTTTACTAAACTTATAAAATTACTCAATATTTTCATCAGAGAAAGAATAAAACAAATCTGACTTAAAAATTATTAATTATATGAGTTTCTTAACCTAGAGTCCTCAAATCTCTTAAAATAGGCCGTAAGTCTATGTATATAGATACTTTTTTTCTTTTAAAAAAAGATAGCAATAAATTTTATTTGTCTTGAAGGAGTCTGTGACCTAAAAAAATTAAGAACCACTATGCAAGACAATTGTTATTTGTTAATAATGAAGTGAGAAACTACTTTAAATTTCATTTTTTTTGTATCTATCAGTATTTTGTGCCTCGGTGCTAAAAAAAGTTGGAACGTTAGCTAAATCGTTAAGTGTGGTTTTAACATAGATGTAAACCTACTCATTGGTCAAGATAATCAAATATAATAATTATAATAATAATAGCATTTTATAGTAACTACCATTTACCAGACACTCTTCTAAGTGTTTCATACATATCATCCCATCTACCTGTCACAATTATCTTAGGGACTTGGTACCATAATCATTTCCTTTCACAGATGAGGACATGAGCATTTAAGTGGCTCGCCAAGACCACACAGCTAACCACGTCACAGGGGTCGTGTTGGAGCCAGGATTCAAACACAGCTTGCTCAACAGGCTGCTTCAAACCACTACGTTAAGTTGTCTTTTAAACTCTATGTACTTTGAAAATTGACATCTAGTTTTTAAACCAATTTAGTCACTTGAATGCAATCTACTTGGGTTAATGTCATATCAGGTATTATCACTTGTACTGACAAGCATTTTCAGCTTTAGTGATCAACTTTGATGTTGAATTTTAATATATATATTTACATTAATTTTTAAATATACCTTCTGTTAGAAAATTTGAAATACAGTGAGTCTTTATGTGCCCCTTCTACTGCTTTGCATAGCGTAGCCATAAGGATAATCTGGATTGATCTTTGTGTATCTAATAAGTTATACATTTAAAACTAATGTAATGACTATGTAGGTTCATTTATAGCTTTTTTATGAACATGTGTCTATATTAGACCAATGTATTATTTTTTTTCATTTGTTCTGTAAGAGCCAAATTATTTAATTTCCTTTATATACAGTTTGGATAATGACTATATCCTTGAATTGATAAAAGTTTTTACAGGATAATATCGCTGTCTTAGAGCTGCAAACCCCTTTATACATAATGAGCAAAGTTCTGGGCAATAGCTGGCTTCACAGGGCTTGGTATACTCTTACAATAGAAACTGAAAAATTCCTTCCTTTCTTAAAGTTGTTTCATATGTTAAGTACCTAGTTGTATGATGGTAATATTGTGTGTAACTACAAAATACTTTCTGGTTCCTACATAAGAAGGTTTAAAGAATTTTTGCTTTAAATTTTCATTGTCTGAAAGATTAGTTACAATATCTTGAGGGTTTCCTTGTGTTTGAGACATCATAGAAATCAATTCCTTACCACTGAATATGACTCAGTATTTTATAGATCTTGAATTTATAGAAGATTTGGAATTTTAATCCCCAAATTCCTGAGAAATCACTATTTTAATTGAGTTCACTAATTGAAGGCAAAATGTATAAGTTTTTTTATTCAAAAAGTAAGAATCTTATAAATAAAATAACAATAAAGAAATACTCATACAATCTAAAATCTGCAAAATTGTGGTGCCCTAATTTATAAAACTATAGAAGTTGGAAGGAGATGGAACAGACCTTACAGATTTCAAGTAGACCAGGGTCCGGAAATTAATGCTAAATTTGAGTGCATGTAATTCTAATAGAGATAGTGTCACATTTTCAAATGGAAACAGGCTACATCCGTATATATATTTTGTCATTTTTAAAGAAACACTGAACTAGTACAGTCCTTTCATTGTATAGATAAGAAAACTAGTCCAGAGAAGTTGAATGACTTATCTGCTAAGCAAAGAAGGACTAAAGCCAAATTTTTTTTTCCTAAACTCCCCGTTTCTTATGTATAATTTTAACTACAGGTTTAAAGCAATTTCTTATTGCTACATTTTTAATCTCTAGATATATAATTTGGACCTGTACTTTCTGCAGAATTCTGCAATTTGTTATGCTTGATCCCACAAGTAATCTTATATGGCTGAATCTGTGACTTCCTTTAAATATTTTTACCATAGAGAACGTCATACAATTATATTAATTTCATGATGTATCAATAATTTAATATTTCCTGGATGTGATACTTCAAAAAGTGATAGGACAGGGGCCGGGCCAGTGGTGTAGTGGTTAAGTTCATGCGCTCTGCTGTGGTGGCCTGGGGTTCCCAGGTTTAGATCCCTGGAGCAGACCTACGCACCACTTACCAAGCCATGCTGTGGCAGGAGTCCCACATAAAGTAGAGGAAGATGGGCACAAATGTTAGCTCAGGGCCAATCTTCCTCAGCAAAAAAGAAAAAAAAATAGGGGGATTGGCAGCAGATGTTAGCTAAGGGCTAATCTTCCTCCAAAAAAGAAAAAAAAGTGATAAGAGGAAGTTTTGTTTAGCACAAAATAAAATTGCCAATTGGAAAAAAACAGTAATATTCTTTGATTTCTTACGAGTTTGAATCAATTTTGAAAATCAAAATTACTTCTCACAGTTCCAGCCAATACCAAGAAGTTTCCTAGATGGTGTGGTGCAGTAATGGTGTAATCTGGGTCTCATCTTTCCATCTCATCTTATTTGCTCTCACTATCTATATACATCTTAGCCTTGGAAAATGCTCATGTGTTACCACCAAAGTCTTGCTTTTTAAATTTTATACCATATCACAGTATATGGAAACTTTAAGCAGGCTTTGATATATTTTTTAATAAGTTAGATATGCCTAATTAAGAATTGAATAGAGTGAAGAATAAGAATACTGCCCTCAAGGTAGGAAGGGAGAGACTGCCTTACAAGATATAAGGGAGAATTTGTAGTAGTAGAAAGATGTGCAGGGGAGAGTTTGAAAACATTCCAAACTTGCTATATGACACATGTAGCCCGTTAGTAACTTAGAATTGACCCCTCTCCCTTTTCAACCCCTGTCCCTCCAACTTTCTCCTTTACATTCTATATTTAAGTCTTATATGTTTGTCAAACTGGCCACAGTGTCTCATAATTTTTACTATTGGCATGATACTGCATCTATCATACTATGCGCTAGTCTTTTATTTACTTGTCAATCTTCCCATTAAACTTAAATCTCCTTAAATTCAGAGATCGAATTGTATTTTCCTCTCCCCGCACCCATCTCAGGCTATAGGAAAGTAATTGTCACAAAGTAGGTGCCCGTTATTTGGAAATACGAAATGTCCTAAGAAGACTAGATAAAATTTTACCAGAGTTCGTTGTATGAAAAGATTACTTGGGTGAGAGAGTGGAAGAGGACAGGAGTTGGAAAATGAGAAAAAGGTTTGATAGAGAAACTGACATTTGAGTTACACTTCAACTGAAAGATAGGACATCGATGGGATAAAATGCTAGAAAATGGACTTAAGAAAAAAAGATTGAGCAAAGACAAATCATCAGGAAAATACGTGTAAGATAGATGGATTACTCCTGTCTGGCTAGATGTGCAGGAAGAAAGCAAGAGAGAAAAAAAAGGTCGATACCAGACTCTAGAATATCTTGGAGTTTAAGAATTAAGATTTATTTTGAATGATAAACAAATTAATAAACTGTATTTCAGGAAAATCCATTTTTACAGAATTTTGCAAAATGTAGTATAAAGAGGAAAGTTAAGAGATTATTAACAATGCCAAGCTGGAATTCTGTTTCTGTCCGAAAGAAGCTAACAACTGAATGGATTACACATTTTCAGTGACTACGTGCCATGCTGAAAAGAAGGTACAACTGAATTTGGAAGTTTTGATTCTGTCTTCACTAACTTTGTGAGCGTCAGTAAACATTTCACCTTTCTATGTTTTAGTTTTATTAACTTGGAAAGTTAACAAATATTCTGCCTGCAACATATGGTTGTTGAGAGGATCACATGGGAAAAAAGTGAAATGTTATAAAATGCAATTCACAATAAAACTAATTGTTTGTAATATTGGTTTAATGGACCATAAAGACCTTTTGAACATATGGTGTCCAGAATATAAACTTCTAAGACAAGAGCTGTTTCTTTTTCAAATATATATCATTATAGAAAAATATATAGTTAATAAATCCTGTTTCATATCCATACAACAGGGAACTCTACGGCTACAATTTTTTTTATATTTTTATTTATTGTGAAGAGTTATATGATCAAACAATAATTAAACATCCACTTTATCATGCACTCTTATTGTCCTATATTGAATTTTCACTATAAAAATGCATGTTTATCTAGCCAAATGGGCTAAATAGTTCGAAGCAATCTGATAAATATACCAGAAAATAACTTGGAATGCACGTAAGTTTAATTTGTTCTTGGATAACTATCTCCAGTGAAAATAATATGAATGAAACATGACCTAGAAGTGAGATTGTCTTATATTTGAAAGAAAATATTTAAGAAAGCCAAATCTATTCTCCAACTAGATGTTCTTGTGACCATAGAAATCCACACTACATGCCTGGAAAGTTTCATAGAGTCTTACAATACTGTTAATCTTCTGAAACCAGAAATAGTGAGCATTTATTACTCAAGAGTTGGTTGTAAAACTTTCAATGCATTGCCAGACAAGTCAAGGATAAAAAGAAAAAATAGCTCACAATAACTTTCAGATTCCATGACTGTCCCTCCTAAAATTAATTTCAAAGTATAATTACTTTGTTGGTGTTATTTCTATCTCAAATTGATATATTATTTTACCATTAATAAAATAATCTTTAATAAATTATAAATATTGATACTTAATTGAAAATAACTCTATAGTAATTAAAATGTGTCTATTTAAAACAGGGATTTTGTTATTTTTCTTTAAAAAATTCATTTATTTATCTAATCCATAACACAGAGTATGTACTTGGTGCCAAATGCTGTGCTGGGTAGTACTAATGCATTCCCCCACCTGAGGGAAGCTTATAGTTAAATAAGGAAGGACATACACTAGAGGTACCAATATTATAATAAGATATTTAATTTGGACAGTGTTAAATGCTATAAAATATTACAGCATTTTAGAGATTTTGACATCTTTGGAACAGTACTCTTAATAACCCCTCATTTGCTTCCTATTTTGCATCCTCAAAATCTTTTTCTCAGTTTTTATCTTCCCACAATCCCACTGCCATATGCAGTCAACAAAAAATCAGAGCACCCAGAATATTTAACAAACAAAATAATAGGCAAGCCTAAGATTATAACTATTTTTTCCACATTAATTTAAGGAAAAATATAAGAACATAGTCACAATTTAATACATAGCTACATAGGTATGGGAAGGGAAGAATTATCCAAATCCATATAATATTTATTCCATAAAAGAAAATAATCCATATAATGTCTACATAATATAATATAGATAGAATATAGATAGAATATAGATAGAATCATATAAATGTCATAAATGCCATTCTGACTGTTAAATATCCATAAAAAATTTTGTGCTCAAGCATTGTATAAGATTGCCTAATTAAATGGTATTATGATATTCCATAGTAATGAAAGAGAAATGAACAATTCCAGAACTCACTTGAACTCTTTAGTTAGAAAGCATAACAATGTAAAATAATGTTAGGAACTAAAACCACAATGATTGGAACCAAACTGTCATCTATTTGCAAAGTTAGGAAACATTATATGTCATTTCCCATGACCTCACAGCGTCTTATGTTTCATTAAACATTGGCATTCTCCTCCTAACCACTTCTACCTCCAAATAATCATGTAGATTGTGTTATGCATGAAGAGACAGATGAGAACTGAGTGTAAAGATGGAGGTTATGACTATGACACAGCCAAATGAAGGAAAAAAGGAAAGAAAACAGAACTGCTGAATTCCATTATTAATGTAGAATGAGTCTCAAAAACATGGATTCTCTGTAAATACTGTTAGGAAACCAAATTCTTTGTTTCTCAGCGCCAGAGGAATCTCAAAGCATTTAACCACATTCCAGCAGGCCGGAGGCACACAGCAGAACTGTAACATCACGCTTTGGCAAACTACTCGAGTTTGAATCCTGGTCTAGTAGCTCACCAGTTGTGTGACCTTGGACAAGTTATTTAACCTTGTAGCGCCCAAACATCCTCATGCAGAGGAAGAGGATGTGGTAGATTGCATTTTCGGTCACCTTAATTCATCGCCTCTCCTATTAGTGGCCCCCGGGGGAAGAACTATACATTCCCAAACTGTTGAATTCAGCCATGACCATGTGACCTTTTCTGACCAGGGAAGTGAGCAAGGAAATGGCGTAAGTATCACTTTCAAGCTGAGAATCAGAGGAGCGGCACAAGGTTCACTGGGCCCTGTCCCTGTGCTGCAACATCTGGCTGTGTCCTCAAACAATGTAGCATAGAGCCTCAGTAAGGACACCTTGGCTACACAGCAGGAGAGAGAAACCTTTGTTCGTTAAGCCACTGAGGTTTTCCCGCTGTCTGTTAATGCAGCTTCACCTCACCTACCCTGACTGACACAGGGGTATTCACTGATGCCAAAAAGATCAAAGGAGGCTGTGCATGGCAAGAAGTTACAGGAGGGCCTGATATGATAAGAACTCCATAAATGGTAGGGATCATTTAGATCAGAGCATATATAATTTCCATGAATAGATCTTAAAAAGCTTTAAGAATGTGTTTTAGAAAACCAAATAATGTATATTTGTGGCTATTTATTAAAATGGTACCCACTTTCTGATTCATTTATTATTTCCAACACTTGTTGGACATTTTTTCTTTGCAAGAAATATTAATACATCTGTCACTTCTTTTGTTAGAAAATTAAAAGCTGTGGCTGAGCTTTCTCATATATACAAAAGAGATAATAGTACCTACTTCACTGGGTCATTATGAGGATTACATGTGTTAACGTATGTAAAGTACTTAGGACAGTGACTGGCACTGAGTTGGTTCCATATTATTTTAATTGTTAATAATGATTTCATTTCTATCTTTTCATATCACATTTCCCTGTAGAATACTATAGGATTGCTAACTACAGGAATTAATTTCTTTCTGTACAATTACTAATTGAGACTTTTATTTTTCTGTCTTGTTAGAAAATAAATAAGTATTTATTGTGATCCTATTATGTCCTCATAAATTTTCATAAATTCTGGAAACATTGTGGGAGGTACGGGGAAGATTCAGTGTCAAAGTCTGCCAGCAAAGAGGTGGGGAGACAAGTTGTTCCAAACACTAAAGGATGAAAGGTTTAGAGTAAGTTAAAAGGAAAAAAGGAAGGAAGGGAGGGAGGGAGAGAGAAAAAGAGGAGAGAAGAGAAGAAAAATGAAAAGAGAAGAGTGGAAAAAAAAGATATTTTGGAAAGTTTCTCCCCTGGGAGTTAGAGAAATATGCACCCAAGATAATAGATTTCTTATCCAAACCTGATTCATGGTGATTAGTTTTCAAATGGCCTCCTTGATGTATGTACTATCTAGACTATTTTTAAGTTTGAATACGTCAAAATAGAGGAATGATAATATAAGGAAACGGAGCCATATGAGTGGATGGTGTGTCTGTAAATACCTAAACAACAAAGTTCCTTAAAGCAAAACATCCTTGTTGGAGAGTAATGAGAATTATCTTTGAGTGAGAGATGACAGGTGCCATGAAAAACTAGTCTGAGAAATTCTGACCTCATCCTGGTTAAAAAAGGAGTCGTTGACAGTTTCAAGCTGTTGAGGCACAAAGGCAAACGGTATTTAAGTATGACTGAACTGTTGGAGGTGTGCAGGACGTGAGAAACCCAGGGAGGAGTTTACTTCCCAGCAGTGAGGAAACAGGAGTTTGGATGATGATGGCCACACTAGAAAAGGGGAAATGAAAAGAGAGAGACAGAGACTGGACAAGCCAAAGAATCAAAGAACCATGTAGACCCTGATAGAGAAAAGGAAGAAAAAAAGTACATTTAGTGCAAAATAAGTTGAATATTAGATAAAACTAGGCTATCTAAAATGTAATTAGAGAAATAGGACTAGAGATTCATAATTTAGAGATTATGAAGTACAGTCTTTAAAATTTGCTACTTTTCAGGGCCAGCCTGGTGGTGTAGTGGTTATGTTCATGCGTTTTGCTTTGGTGGCCTGGGATTCATCGGTTCAGATCCTGGGCACAGACCCCCTCACCACTCATCAAGCCATGCTGAGGCCAGGCCCCACATAGAGCAACTAGAAGGCTGTACAATTGCAACATACAACTACCTATTGGGGCTTTGGGGAGAAAAAAGAAAAAGAGGAAGATTGGTAACAGAAGTTAGTGCAGGGACAATCTTCCTCAAAAAAAAGAAAGTTTGCTACTTTGATAAAATAAAATTTGTCTTGCTCCTGGAAAAATATATATCATACATATATGTATTTGACATACACAGACTCCTGGAAAAAATAGATATATCATACATATATGATATACATGTGTGCATATACATAGTATACTATATATTATAATATGTGTATAATATATACTATATATTATATGTTTTATGTGTATAACATATGTGTATGTAATATATATTGTGTATTGTGTATATATATCATTCATATATTACTACACTTGACTTCAGCCTTTATAAAAATATCGATAATCCTTTTTATTTTATCTGGTAAAATGAATAGCCATTTTGTTTAGATTGGAAAGTATTGCACAATAATAGTGTGTCTGTTAAAAAAAAAGTAGTCAATGGTTTTTAAAAATTCAAGTGCTTTTTTAGCTAATTCAGAATTATTTTATTTTCAATACCTTTAAAAAAATTATCTTTCTGAAATACCAAGAAAAACAGATATTTTCTCCCCATCATTGTAAATCACTACAATTCCTTAAAAGCAGGTCTTCGACAGAGAGTAGTGATTAGCTTCAAACCACTATGGAAACAAAGAACTGCAAATGGACTGATTATACAAAAGGAGTGACTATGGAAAATAGATTGGTGGAAAATCCTATTTTGGAAAATGCATAATATGTTATTTCAAAGAAGGTAAGCAGCGCATTTGTAAGTTTTGCTTTTTCATCTCTGTTTCTTATAAAATATTATTGCTTATTCTTTTCTCATTATATATTTCCCATCTTTCAACAGTAGAAGATGCCAAATGGTTTTTAGAAAAGGAAAACATTAATGGGGAAATATTTCTAAAAGTTCTGTATCCTGTTTTGATTTTTTAAAGCTATTTAAAAAACATTGGAATGAATGTGATACTTCATATAGATAAGAAATGTGATAGCTACTTAAAATTCTAAAACAATTTGTTATTTTCATTAAAATCATAGTTAACTAAATTAAATCCTTTCTGGATTCTTTTTAGAGTTTAATAGTGATAGAGGGACAAATAGTTGAAGAAATGGTACTATTTTTTAAAGATATACTAGGCACTGAAATTACTCAAAAAATATGTAAGGTAATTTTAGCTGTTCCTTAAAACTATACTAGTACAAATTCCTAAATTCCAGAATTCCTCAGTAACAGTTCTATAAGAAACATATCCATTGCCGATATTAATGACCACACAGTTTTGGGCAAAGACCGTGAGTCACAATATTGGTGCCATGTGGATTTCAAAAGGTTCTTAAATAAAATTCAGAATCTTGAAATAATAGAATAGCAAATAGCCATTAATTCCCCAGGTATCAGAGAAATAGTCTATATAACATTTTTTATACCAGTAGATGGAATGTCTTGTGGTGAGAAAGATAAGTTGGAAGATTCAAAATGTCTGAGTGTCTTTATAGATCTTTGAGTCCATAATTTCTCCAACATTTCAATAAAGTCTTTCTAGGCTAGTGCTTACTTTTACAAATACTAATGTGCAACTGATGCAGTTTCCCAAACCACTGCTTCCCTTGTAAACAGGAGTGCAGGGGCAGGGGATGGACATAGAGCTTGACAGAGAGACATTCAGAAATTGTAACTGGCTTAGAACAGGGAAAGCAAGCTTCCTATTACAGCTGAACATGATGTCACACTGGCAGAGTACAAACTGTAGATATAAGCAGGGAGCTGAGGGCAGCATGTCAGAGAAAGGAATCCAGATGGTTTGCAAATGAAGGTAATTTCAGATTAGAAGCTGAGAGAAATAAACTAAACCTAGGAAATTTGAGTCAAAGGGGTCAAAACAGTGCACCATGTGTTAGACTAGCAATGACTGATGAAAACTAGGTTTTACCTGCCCACTTTAGGCGAAACTTGGATGACTGCATTGAAAGGGGCAGAGAGAGTAAAAATTTCATCATTCCCAATATAAATCTATCTCCATCGGAGTACCCTCTCTGTAGCTGATTTTTGACTAGTCCTTTTTACTTTGCCCTTTAAAATCACGTTGTAGGCAAACTCACCTTTTTCTTCTCCCTCCATTTTTGATCAAGTTCAGCCTAGCTTTGAGAGGACAGCACAGCATTTCTTCCTGTGCTCCCCTAAAGAAAACCTCCTGTCTTGGTTTCTGTGAGAAGAGGAGTAAGTAGAGTGGCTACTTCCCAATGACAGTTCCCCCAAAGTCAACTCAAGTTGGCTCCCGATGTATTCAAATAAGGTGTTGGGTATTGCATACAATTAAAAGTGTGATGATTTTGAAAAGAAAATACAGAATGTTACTGGATTCTTTACCAAGTATATTTTACCTAATCTAGGGGATTAGAGAAGTTGACTCTTGAAAGGTGCCATTTAAGATGGAAAGTAAATAAGGAGAAGTTGGCTCAGTGAGTGGAAAAGAAGAAAAATCAGAATAGGGGAAACAGCAGTGTTTCCTCACTATTGAAAATAAGTAGAAAACTAAAGATTACCAACTATCTGAAGAAAGCCTTTTAACATAAATGGTAGAGACCAAACCTAACAAATTATCCAAGAAAAGCTTTCTAGCATTAAAGGTAGATAAGAAAACTAACAATAGAGGTGGAAGACAAAGAGGAAACAGACTATGCAGGGAAGAGAAACCTTAAAAAGGAGTCATTAATATCCTCTGAGAGGCAAGGTACTGAAACAACTTCAAAAAAAATGATAAATAAAGCATCCCATGAAATGGAGCATTCAGACACATGATCACAAAAGAGGTAAACTAAACTGTGTTGGAAATATACCAGGATTAATGAAATAAAGAAAGGGGTAGGGGGAAATGATCAGTATGGAAGGCAAAATAGAAAAGAGAAAGGAGACTGACAGTTACACAGTAGAGTGGCTAAAATGAGTTTTAGAGTTAAAAATGCCTAATCTTCAATTTTAAAGCTGTTTGTATTGCTACGGGGCTCATCTGTTTTGTATCATCAAATATTCATCTTATTGACCACACAGCCAACACTTAGTAATTACTTTTAATCTATCATTCAAGAAAAGTAGCTGAGTCCTATGTCTGGCTCTAGACCCAGCACCAAATGGGAACATCATTCATTCTTAAACGAACCACTACCAGAAAGCAGAAGTTTTGAGCCAGAGTTGGTCATGAGAAATTAAGTTTTCTGGAAATACACTGAAATCTTAATAAGGTATTAGGCTTTTAACAAGTCATGATATAGCATTTTAGGAGAAAAGTTTCTGTATTTTAAGGAGCAAGGATCATAGAAGATATAAAGGTTAATGGCATTAACAAACTTAGACATTACCCTGCAGTTAATGGTAATTTGTTAAAGCAGAGTAACGTTAAATTTTGGAGTTTGGTTGTTTGTTTTAATAATCTGTCCTCAATGTTGTGAACGGATTTGTTAGATCCAAGTCTACATATAAGGAAACTGGTTAAGAAGCTATAGGAGGTAAAGATAGAATAAAAAATAAACAGATTTGAGAATTTGAGAGCTGGAATCAATAGACTGAGTGGACATGAGAAGTAAAAGTGGGAGAAGAAAGTAGAATTGTGCCCAGATTTCTAACTGGTGGAGTACACGGCAGGGACTACTAGTGTCCCAGGGCCACTCTGTGACACTAGAACCATTTGTTCAGCTGGCTCACAGCTTCCTAAAATAATGGCTACATTAACCAGTTTCCTTTGAGGCTTGCTGTGGGCATGTGACAAGTTCCGGCCAGTGAGCTATTCACAGGAGTGGTGTGTGCACCTTAATGGAAATGTCCTTAAATGGAGTGAAAGTACTCTTCCTTCTTTTCCTTCTCTCTGGTGGCTGGTATCATGACACCTTGTCAGAAGCTCCACAGCTACCTGTGACAATGCTAACCAGCAGAACAACATAGGGGTGGCAGAGTAATAATATGGCAGAAAATGATTTCTAAAAATGCATAAAATGGTCAATGAAGCCCAGAATTATTGACTTCTGGCCTTTGTATGTGACGGATAAAATCTAGGGTGGTTTAACTAACATCAATTTGGGTTTTCTGCCACTTTCATCATCTTAACTAATACAGCCATTTCTATTTTATGTCTACATCATTCGGTGCTAAGAAATACAAAAAGAGGGAGTTTCTTAGGGAAAGAAAAGGAGTTCAATATGAGATTGAAATTGCTTATTGAAACATTCAGATGGAGATATCAGTGAGATAAGAACAGAACCTAAGACAGAAACTTTAAAAAAGTAAAAAAAAAAAAAAATCAACGGTCTGATACAGAAGTGGAAGCCAGCAAGGAAACCGAAAAATAGTAACTAGAAAACCATAAAGCTTCGGCAGCACAAAAGTCAAGATTGGAGCTTGTTTCAAGAAGAATCAAGTGGTCAACAGTGACGGATGTTGAACTGTCAAGGAAAGTAAGCCCTGAAGCCTGTCTCTTGAATTAAGGGATAAGAAAGTTATTGGCAGCCTGGGTGAGAGCAGTTTCATTAAAGAAGAGGCGGTCTTGGGGCCGGCCCAGTGGCGCAGCGGTTTAGTTCGCACTTGGCGGCCTGGGGTTCGCGGGTTTGGATCCCGGGCGCAGACCGACGCACTGCTTGTCAGCCATGCCATGGCGGCGTCCCATATAAAGTAGAGGAAGATGGGCACGATGTTAGCCCAGGGCTGATCCTCCTCACCAAAGAAAAAAAGAAGAGGTGGTGGAAGGCAGATTGCAAGTGGGTTGAGGTCTGAGTGGCAGGTGAATAAGCAGAGGCTGGCAGCACAGTGACACGGCCCCAGCCTCATCCTTTTGTTATGTGGCACAAGCCTTCTTCCCAGAAGTAAACCTGTGCCCACCTCTCTATAGCCGTGGTACATTACTTCTCTTCTTGCCTATTCTTTTGGAATTCACTTAAATTTTGTCCATCAACTTCAGACACACTAAATTTTTAGCCCATACTTTTCCATCCCTCCATCATTTTAAGTACTTCCACCATTTTGCTCAGTAATTATTTCTAATATAGTCTATTCTCTTGACATTCCTACTTAATCCCCAAACCCCTAAATCTACAAATCACATCATTTACGACTTCCTAAAGCAGAGTTCTCAACTTCAACACTATTGACATTTGGGGCTGTAAAATTCCTTGGGGGGGAGGCAGATTGTGCTCTGTATTTTAGGATATCTAGCAGCATTCTTAGCTTCTACCCACAAAATGACAGTAGCAGAACCCCCACTGGTTGTGACAACCAAAAATGTCTCCAAATATTACCAAATATCCATTGAGGAGGCAAAATTGTCCCCAGTTGGTAACCACAGTCCTGGGGTAAAAGAGACAATTCGTCAAGAACTTTTTCAACTTCCTTCTCCCAATGCAATGGATTCGACATCCCTTCATGTTCTTTACAAAGAGACTCAAATGGCAAGACGCCAGTCATTTTGAAAACTAACTTTGCAAACCTTTGTGTCCTTCATCTTTTCCTCTCTATTTAATTGCTTCTCTCAGCCTATATGTAGATTGATTCACCCTGATAAAATAACTACCAATTTGAATCTCCTGTAGCAATCACCCTTCCTCTAACCTTCTCTAACAAATCAATCTTCTTAACCCTCTCTACATGTCCCACCTTGTTTCTTACTTTATGACCATCCAATCGCTACACACCAGCCATGTTAAACAACATGTTTATAGTTTTCATTTCCAATTTGCTTGTTCAAATCTTTTCTTTTGCCATCCTCTTCCTTCTACGTGAAATATTCTTTCCTTCTCATTTATTTATCCAACCCTCATGCATTCTTAAAACTTAATCCGCAAAGTCTTTCTGGCCCTAATATTATGGGCTAGGTTCCTTGAGGTTCAGAACACCTCGGGGCTACTTTTGTCACTATACATATCACACTCTTACACTTTCAGTTGACTCTTCTCTCTGTTTGCACAGCTATGAGCTCCTTGACGCTAAGGTCCGTGTCTCCTTTTTCTGTTGCACTTAGCTTTCCTAAATCCAAATGAGCATGGCCTGTGCCATGTTATCACACATAGGCAGTCTTTATCTTTTGACTTAGTTTTGCTCTACTGTTTTCAGACACAATGGAAGCTGTTAGGAATTTCATTTACACCTTGGTGTCTTGCAAATACATCATCTTCAGCTCTGTCTATTTTGGTCAACTCATTTTTTTCTATCCATTTTTCTGCTCATCAGGAGAATTGAAAGTAATGGAAATAACATATTCTGTTCAGGGACTGGTTAATAACTACTTCTATCTGACAATGCACTAGCAGCTTTCCAATTGGAACCAAACTGCTTATTCATTGATTGATGGGCCAAATGGAAATTGTTTCCTTTCCTCCTCTAGAAAGGTTAACCATAGTTCTAAAAAAGCCTTTTCAAGACCTCTGCCTGAACACTTTACATAAAGCTTATCAAGGACAATGGATAAAACATGATTTCATGTCACTACTGGATATCCTAAATAACTCATTTCCATTTTTCTTCAATTGAGGTTATATGGTGATATGGAATTATAAGAGCATCAGATGAGCTTAGAACCGCAAGACATCATGCACTATACTATTATTGGGCTGACGGTAAAACACTTATTCTGTTTTGTTTTTATTTAAATCTGTGGGCCCAGAAGATTTAACTAAGTTTTTCTTAACAAAATTCCTGCAAAATTAGAAAAAAGCTAGCCTTGCATAATTAATATGATTCATGAATTCTTTTATTTCTTCTCATAAGAAAAAAATGTATAATTTGTACAAATATTTTTATCCTAGAGTTGGCAGAACTTTATTAAAAATAATTTAATCATATTCTTAAAAGAAATGTATTCTTAATTGTTATAAATTTATCTAGTCAAGAAATTTGTAACTCTGCTTCTTTGCTTAATGACCTGGGAATGGAAGTACTGGGTAAATAACAAGAGAATCTTTACATCCAGACAAGCAATATTTCCTCTGTTCAGCTTCTTGGAAACCAGAAAAAATCCTTCAAAGTAGATTAAGAGAATGTTTTACCTAGGTAGATGGCCACAGGGAGAGACTTATTGAAGGAGTGAAACCCTTCTCCATCTACCAGTTCTTTTCCTTTTTCCCCCTCTCTCTCCATTTCACAATAATATGACATCAGAATCCAGGGATACATAACCAAAGAGTAGATGAATTTTTAACACCAAGATAAATTTAGTCATTTGTTCCCAGAAGATGTGTTAAACCAATATTTTTTATCTATTGGTCTTACCCATGAAGTGTTGCTTGAAATGCTTTAAGAGTACTTGATAGATTATTTTAATTATGAATTTATTCTTTATTAATTTGCCTATTTATTTGCTTTATACCTCTCCCAATATAATGTATGCTATACAGGGGCAGAGATTTTTATCGACCTTGATAAATATTTCTTAATTAAATATTTTGATACAAATCATAGCACCCTTACTTATAATTTCATTTATCATCTCAATAAGATTTATTGCTCAGAGGACCAATCACTTTGAGAGTATTTTTATTAGATTTACACGATCTAGTCATCAATTTAAATAAATAAATGCATAAATAAATATTGTTTGCATTCTTGGCATAAAGTTATGCCTAAAATCCTATATTGAGTTGACCAAATATTCATACTTTTAAATGATTAGCACATTTACAAAGCAATGATCACTACCATTGTTTCTCTTACCAGAATCTAACAATAGTTGTATGTTTATATATTCCAGCTATTTAAGTTCATGTTACAATTGCTTCACATTTTTCCTGAACATGTCTTTTGCTCATTGACTCTATTCACACCCTATGAAAGGGAGCATTACTAAACAATGAAACAGTCTGAGCATTTAATCTGTTCTCAGATTTGTAGATGGATGTGGTTCTAATCCCTAGAAACAGTTTCATTCAAAATTAAAGTTGTAAATAAATAATGGCTGATAAAATGTGAAAATATTTTATACTTACAATGTCTACTAAAAAAGTTAAATCTTTTTTTGTTGGAGGAAGTCATCAAGAGTACGTGACCGCCAGTTGACCAGCGAGTTGGACCTGGGCAATCGGAGGCATCTCAGCCCCTCACCTGTCCTTGAAACTTAAGTTCTGCCCACTGTTCTTACAGTGGGAGATGTGCCAAGGACACAGCCTTGAGGTAGTAATGCGGTGCTGAGACCACCCAGACTGTATACGTGACTGAACCCAGGTAAGGCCTCTATATAAACTTTTAAGATTCTCTTGGGAGGATGAAGAAATCTACTTGTCTTGCAGTTGCCCAAGACAAGCCTCATATATAAGTTCCCTTGCTTAGGGAAACCACCACCTACCAATCTGTAGTGGCCCGCCTCTTTCTTCCGTCTCCCCTTGCTCTCTGTGTACAGAGACCAGTTTATGAACCAACATTTTTATGTCTGTATTTTGTCTTTACATAGTTCAATTGACGGTAAATGTTTTGCTTCAATTATTTAGATATTCTATTATTAGGTTCACTCACATTTAGGATTATTATGTTTCTTGAAGAATTGACCCCTCTAGCACCATGCATTGCCCCTCTTTATCCCTGGTAATCTTTCTTGTTCTGAAGTTGGCTTTCTCTGAAATTAATATAACTACTCCAGCTTTCTTTTGATTATTGTTAGCAAGACATGTCTCTCTCTAGCCCATCCCGTTACTTTTAACCAACCTGGTTCTTTATGTTTAAAGTGGATTTCTTGTACACAACATGTAGTCTACGCTTTATTTTTATATATATTTTGACAGTCCTATCTTTTAATTGGGACACTTGGACTATTCATATTTTAAATGATTATTTGTACAGTTAAATTAATATTAACCATGTTTGTTACTGATTTCTGCTCATACATTATCCACCCCCACCTCTTTTGTTGCCTTCTCTGGTTTTAACTGACATTTATATGATTAAATTTTATCTCCTCTCTTAGCATATAATTTATATACCTTTTATAAATTTTTTACTTATTGTCCTAGAGTTTCCAATACACATTTTTAACTAATCAAAGTCCACCTTCAAATGGCATTGTAGGGGCCGCCTGGTGGCACAGCGGTTTAGTCCGCGCTTGGCAGCCCGGGGTTCGCAGGTTCAGATCCCGGGCGCCCGCCGATTCACTGCTCATCAGCTACGCCGTGGCGGGGTCCCATGTGAAGTAGAGCAAGATGGGCACGAATGTTAGCCCAGGGCCAGCCTTCCTCAGCAAAAAGAGGAGGATTGGCGGCGGATGTTAGCTCAGGGCTGGTCTTCCTCACACACACAAAAAAGACATTGTAGTGCTTCACCTGTAGTACAGGTACCTTATATCACAGCATTCCTCATTTCTCCTCTCATCCATTGTGACATTGCTTTCATCCATTTCACTTTATCCACGTGCTATGATCATCCAATACATAGTTACTATAGTTCCTTTAAACAAAGTTGTCTTTTCAATCAATTAAGAATAGTTAAAATGAAAGATTTTATTTTTACCTTTGTTTACTCCTTCTCCAATGTTCTCTTTTTTTAACTGAGGAATATTCACAGTGAGCTAACATCTGCTGCCAATCTTCCTTTTTTTTGGCTTGAAGAAGATTAACCCTGAGCTAACATCTGTGCCAGTCTTTATTTTGTATGTGGGTTGCCACCACAGCATGGCTGACCAGTGGTGTAGGTCTGTGCTCAGGATCTGAACCCATGATCCCAGGCCACCAAAGCAGAGAGCACTGAACTTAACCATGATACCACGGGGCCAGTCCCTCCAATGTTCTTTTTAAGTATGTACATCCAAGTTGCTATCCTACATAATTTTCCTTTTGCCTCAAGAATGTCTTTTCACATTTCTTGCAGAGCAGGTCTGCTGGTAATGAAGATCCTTGGTTTTTGTTTCTCTGAGAAAATCTTATTTTTCTTCCGCTTTTGAAGAACAATTTCATTCAATATAGAATTCTAGGTTGGTGTTTGTTTTCTTTCAGCACTTTAAATATGTCACTCCATTTTCTTGTACTTGTATGGTTTGTGCGCAGAAGTCATTTGTAATTCTTATCTTTGTTCTATAGATAAGGTGATTTTTCCCTCTGGATTATTTCAAGATATTCTCGTCTTTGATTTTCTTCAGTTTAAATATATGTCTCTGTGTGAGGTTTTTTTTAGTTTATTGGTCAAAATATCAAAATTAGATTTTGATATTTACCATGTTGTTGTTTTCTGAGCTTTCTAGACCTGTGGTTTTGTTTCTGTCATTACTTTTGGAAAGATTTTAGCCATTACTACTTCAAATATTTCTTTTGTTCCATTTTACCTTTCTTCTCCTTCTAGTATTCTAATTGCATGTTATGTCACATCTTTTTTTAATGTTCCATAGTTCTTGGATGTTCTATTCTGTTCTGTTATGTGTGTGGGTTTTTTTTTTTTTTTTCATTCTTCTTTCTCTTTGTATTTCGGTTTGGGAAATACAAATTGACCTATCTCCAAACTCATTGATTCTTTTCTCAGATATGTTGAATCTACTGATGAGCTCATCAAAGGTATTCTTTGTTTCTATTACAGTATTTCTTATTTCTATCACTTCCTTTTGATTCTTTCTTAGTATTTTCATCCCTCTGCTTACGTTACCCATCTATTCTTGCATGTTGTTTATTTTTTCCATTAACTATTTTAAATTTCCTGTCTGATATTTCCAACATCTGTGTCTGATCTGCATTTAATTCTGGCACTTGCTTCATCTCTTCAGACTGCATTTTTTTTTTTTTTTTTTTTTTTTGCCTTTTGGCATGCTTTGTAATTTATTTTGTTGAAAGCCAGACACGTTGTATTAGGTAATAAGAACTGAGATAAATAGTCCTCTAGTATGAGGATTTTTATTCTGCCTAGGAGCTGTGCTTTGTTTATTATTTTCTACAGCTATAGATGGCAAAGACTTCAAATTCCTCCAGTGCCCTTTTTTTTTTCTCCCCTCTGGTCTTTGGACTTCCCTAAATATTCCTCCTCAGAAAGATTCTGCATCTTGCAGCATCTTTTTAGCTGTAATTCACTGCTATTTTGCTGTAGCCCTGTTGATGTGGTGGGAAAGCATGTGTGGAAGAGAAGAAGGGTCAATTTAATAATCTTCTGATTAAATCTCAGTCTCTTAATGGGCCCACATCTCAGGTTTGTGACCTACAGAAATGTTTTTCTAGTGGTATAGCATTTTCCTCCTACCCTCTACTCTCTTTCTTGGCTGCAGCATCCCAAACCTTTGCACTCCTGACCCCTGTTGACTAAGTTTGTTTGTATTTCCCTTAGATGAGACAGGAAATCGGCACTATCCCCCAAGTGGGATAAGGCTCGGATAAAGTCCTTTCCTTAGAGACCAGCCCTTTGTTATGAAGAAAGCTCCGGGTATATTTCACAATGATTACACTTCTTCCCCTGCCAGCACCACTAAGAAATCTTTCTCCACTCTATCGTGAGAAGGTGGTGGGATTCCTAGAGGTAAAGCTCTTAAAAGAATGGGAGACTCCTAAGATTGGGGCTCCCAGGAGTTTCTCACTTTCAACTAATCCACAGTCAGCTTCCAGCAATTGGTCAAAATTACTATTTTCATGTTTCTACAAGTTTGTGGTTCCAACAGCTTCTACTCCAGGTAAGCAGATCTCAGCTGTTCCTCTCTGAATGTACCTGTCTGTCCAGATTTGAGGATGTAGGTTTGGTCTGTAATCTCATTTATCTGATGGATTCAAGCAAAGTCTTTGATTTTAAGTTGGTCCAGCTTTTTCTTGTTTTAAGGATGGAGTGATGACTTTTAAGCTCTTTACATGTGAGAGCGAAAGCCAAAAACCTCCTGATGGTAAACAGTTTAACAATATTTTCTTATTTTTTTATCTTAAGTTTTGACAGTTTGAGTCACCACCACTGCTTTTTAAAAGATTCTAATGAAACTACTCTTGTCTCGCCCTTAGGTGAAACCATTGCTGTCATATTGGCACTTGAGAGAGTCAATGATAAAAAAAGATTTTCTCTAACTGGAGCATAAATGTAATGGTTTCTCAACAGTTTTAGGGGGAAAAATGAATCTTGGAAAACTAAATATTGTCATTTTTATCAAAATAAAAATTGATCTAGCAAGGATTCAAAGTTCAGGTAAAATAAAATTTGTGTCAATTTAATGACAAGACCTCCTCCCATTTGCAATACAGAGTCACTAAATTTTCAAACTAGGAAGGATTTTAGGATTCATTTAAATCAATTGTTCTTAATCCAAAGTTCATGTAATTCCCAGGGATGCAAGATCAAAATGACAGCCTGTAACCTGATGCTCCAGAGAGCACTCCTCACAGGTATTGATCCTCTTGGACTAGCATGAGCACAACACGTGCTCTGGCCCACAAGGCAGTGCTAGGTTGCTTGCATCGACTTGGATGCCATGACTGATTTACACCATCATTTTGGCTGCAACTTCAAGTGATATTTTCATTGGGCTGCTTCTTCATGTGAATTCATGTAATATTTTTTAGTACAGTGGTTACCATAACACACATCAAAACTCTATTCCACCTCTGTACCTTTTTGTGTGTTGCTTTTTGTGTATATTTTTCCTTCCACAAAAAAGATATGAAAGTGGAACACCACACTTAGGGACTCACTTGTGTAATGGGCACAGAAGAAGCACAAATGCCATAACACACCCTCAAACTTGCTGTTTTCAAAACAAACATTTAACTACAGGCTCTCGACAGTACAGCAATCAACCCAGTGTAGCCAATGGTCATGACTGGAATTTTGAAGTCCTTTGTGTTTATTTCACTTACAAAGCCCTTTTTACAAAAGAACAAAACTTTAAGCCCATAACTCAAGTATATCTTTACAATTTGTATATCTTATATTTCTGTTTTGAGCATCAGTTCCATCGTACAGAAGAAACTTCGTTTCAGACTGTTGAAGTTCCTACCCAATACGTTTTCCTTTAATTGAACATAAGATCCAAGAGGTTTACATAATTCCAGGGAATAGGGATGTGTGTGTGTGTGTGTGTGTGTGTGTGTGTGTGTGTTGTGGGGGCAGCTGCAAACAATCTGAGGCTTGGTCATTTCTATCTACAGAGGCATCTGCTGAAATATCGATCTTCCTGTGCTGCTTGTAGTCATTGGTACAAGTAGGAACACTGCTGTGTCATCTCTCTTTTCCTTACACAAGGCCTCTTCAGGTATGACAATTTTGTTTGCTAGTTCTGTGCCCCTCATGGTTGCAAGGGAATTGTGTGTGTGTGTGTGTGTGTGTGTGTGTCTTTCGGAACTGGTACTATATTCTGAAACTATATCTGAATCCATTTTTCCAAAATATTAACACTCATATGCACATCAGCATGTGGCTCTCTAGACAGCATTATCTCCACTCCAACCCCAGCAACCATAGATACAGACATATATCATATGTCCAGAGTTTTCATGGATAGGTAAGTAAAGCTGGATATAGATAAGGTCCACACTCTTATGTGACTTGGGGGAAGGAAGAAAAGGGGAGGACAATCACTTGTACACAATCCACAACACTTTATAATATTAAGGGACATGCTAGTTTGGATCCTTTTACCTCATTTGGCAGATAATCACTAGTATTTTTTTAATCTCTCCTAGAAAAGATTCTGTTATTTTAGAAATTTCTATTTCAAGATATAGACTTAAAAACCACCTCCCACAGACCTCCTTGTTTAAGTGTTCTCAGAACTGTCACTTGGAAAAATGAAAATTGCCAGTTTTTACTCATTCTCTCTTCCTACTGAAAATCACCCTCTGTCTTCCCAGGACATTTAAAACATTCTGTAGAATGACTTCAAATTTCCTCTCATCAAATAACCACAGAAATTGCAAGTCAGCCATGAATTCTGAGACTCTAACTCATCATTGACAATAATTGTCCCACAGAGTCATGGGCAATGATTTAAGATTTCTTTGCTTTCATTCTAGCCTATTCTTGTTTATGAGATGTAATTCACAAACATAAAATGCATTCTTTTACAATGTACAATTCTGTGCTTCTTAGTATATTCTCAAAGTTGTTCAATCATCACCACTACCTAATTTGAGAATATTTATTCACCCCAAAAAAAGAAATTTAGCAAAAAAAAAAAAGCCATTAGTAATAACTCCATGTCCCTCCCTCCATCTTGTCCCTGGCAACCACTAATCTACTTTCTGTCTTTACTGATTTGCCTGTATTATTCAAATAAATGGACTCATCAGTATGTGCTCTTTTGTGACCAGCTTCTTACACTTGGCATAATGTCTTTTGATGTTCATCCTTGTTATAACATACATGAATACTTCGTTCCTTTTCATTGCTGAATAATATTCCATTATATAGGTATATCACATTTTGTTTATCCATTGCATCAGTTGATGGATATTTTCATTGTTACCACTTTTTTGGTCATTATGAATAGTGCCACTATGATCATTCATGTTCAAGTTTTTGTGTGGACATATGTTTTCATCACTCTTGAGTATATTCCTGAGAGTGAAATTGCTGGGTCATGTGGTAACTCTATGTTTAACATTTGAAAAACTGCCAAAATGCTTTCCAAATTGGTAGACAATTGTAAAATTTCATCAGCAGTGTATGAGGAGTCCAGTTTCTCCACACTCTTGCCAACATTTGTTATTTTTCTGTCTTTTTAATTTTAGCCATTCTAGCGGAGGTGAAATGGTATCCCACTGTGGTTTTAATTTGTGTTTCCCTAGTGACTGAAGATGTTGAGCGTCTTTCCGTGTGTTTGTCGGCTGGTTGTATATCTTCTGTGGAGAAATCTGTGTTCAAATCTTTGCCCATTTTTTCATTGGGTTGTTTGTCTTTCTGTTGTTTAGCTGAAAGAGTTCTTTCATATATTCCATATAAAAGTTTCTTAACAGATAAGTGATTGGCAAATGTTTTCTCCTATTCTATGGTTTTTCTTTTCAACTTCTGGATGGTGTCTTTTGAAGGACAAAGCTTTAAATTTTTATGAAGTCCAGTTAATCTATTTTTTCTGTTACTTCTGCTTTTGGTGTCATAGCTAAAAACAGACAAAAGCAAGACATTCCTGCCTAATCCAAGGCACAAAGATTTACTCCTTCATCTAAGAAATTTTCTTCTTAGGATCTTCTTCTAAGAATTTTATAGTTTTAGCTCTTCTATTCAGGTCTATGATCCATTCTGACTAAACCTGTGTATAACATGTGAGGAAGGACCCCAACTTCATTCTTTTGTATGTGGATTACCCAGTTAACTCTGCAACATTCTTTCTATCTTTCCCTGATTGAATTGTCTTGAAACACTTGTCAAAAATCATTTGATTAAAAATGTAAGGGTCTTTTTCTGGACTCTAAATTCTGTTCCATTGATCTCTATGTTTATTCTTTTGCCAATATCACACTGTCTTGATTATTACAGCTTTGTAGTAAGTTTTGATATTGGGAAGCATGAGTCCTCCAAATTTGTTTTTATTTTTCAAGATGGTTTTGGCTATTCTGGGTCCTATCTATTGTTTTTAATCTTTCTCAGCCATAGAAGGATTCTTAGAAATATGGAGGAAATATGGTTATTGCAGCGAATACAATATGAAATAAGTGCTTTTTTTTTTAAACTCACCCTAATTCCCATTTCAAACTTCTGCGTGGGATAAAATAATAATCTTGGTTAATTTGCATTGGTCTCCAATTTCCAGGATTTTTTGTTTAAGATTGCTTATATATTAGAAAGGGTTTTTTTTTTTTTGAGGTGGGGAAGTGGCATTTCTGGTTCATAGCCACCATCTATCCCAGATGGTGTCTGTTGAGACTATTACAATCCCCCCCAGTTCATCTGCCCATAGAGGTCACTCTGTTTCTCATTTCTTTCTTAAGGTGTCTAGATTGAGAACGACTCCTTTCCTTTTACTGTGCCCCTCTCTGGAGCATAGGGATTCATCTCCCTGCTCACAATTCACACTGGGCTATGAAGTACCACAAGATCAGTCTATGGGAGCATCTTTGCCCATTGGATCTAGACCCATGGAGCTGTATTCAGGGTATGGCGACCCTCTTAAGAGACTCATCAGCTTTTCAGATGTCCTCATTTCTCCTTTGACTCTCTTTACTTCCCTTCTACCAACCTGAGAAACCAGCCTGACATTCAGATTCATCATGTTTTCTCTATATCCTGAGTCCTGTCAGGTCCTGGATGTTTGAAACTCAAAGTCTTCTGCATGTTTTCTGTAATATCTTAGCTTCCCTGAGGCATATTATCTTTTATAATGTAAGTGACAGAAGGAAGTAAAGAAGAAATACTGAAGAGAAAAAAAAGTTAACATTTCAATATCTTATTTCAACACAAAGTATTCTAACAAGGTGCCTATTTGTATGTCAAGAACAGGAAGCTGCATACAATAGCTAAAAAATAAGTGACTCTTATGCATTGGAAATTTAAAAAAAAAATAGTTTTGGAGTCAAATGCAAGAAGAAACATAATAGTTTCCTCCACCCAATTACCAGATCTAGTCTGCAACTTGTGACAGACAAGCTCTCTCATAAAATAGGAGATACCAATGTTGGTCCTCTTATAACAGGCACTTATGTTCACAGATCTACTGGTGTTGGGGTTTAAGTCAGTTGTTATATTTGTTTGCTAAAGGTCATAAAGGAGTTATCATTCTGTGAACCACTGCAATTACTTTTGTGCTCTCTATTTGAAGATTTGAGATTTCTTATGGAATCATATGGGAAAACTTAGTTCTACTTAGTTACTTAGTTCTGCTGATGAGATAAATAGAAAAAAATATATAATATGTTGCCCACTTAAAGGAAGATGAATAACATGCCAGAATCACATGGTGTATGCTGCACTGTTATACACTTTCTAGAAAGTTTTTCTTTCAAATGTGAAGGATTCCTTGACCACTGTTGTGAGAGCAGTAAACTTCTTTGAAGCTGCACAAATCATGACCTGTTCTTTAATTATGATGAAGAAATTGATAATGTGTACACTGTCATTTTTTGCAGAAAAGTGAGTTTGCCTTCCACAATCAAATGTTTAAATTTTGAAAAGCACTAAGTTAGATTTGTTCTTTTGACACCAGAGACATAATTTCTGTGATGATTTAAAATAGAGAGTTTAGAGCCAGCCCTGATGGCCCAGTGGTTAAAGTTTGGTGCACTCCGCTTCGGTGGCCCGGGTTCAGTTCCTGGTCAAGGAACCACACCACTCCTCTGTCAGTAGCCACGCTGTGGCAGCAGCTTGCACAGAAGAAATAGAAGGATGTACAACTAGAATGTACAAATATGTACTGGGGCTTTGGGGAGGGGGGAAAAAAAGGAAGATGGGCAACAGATGTCAGCTCAGGGCGAATCTTTCCCAGAAAAAAAAAACGCACACACTTTATTCATAGTATTGGTTCTCATTTAAATAAATAAATAAATAAAATAGAGAGTTTATCTTCAGCCCAGCAGGAAGAGTAGAAATATCAGAATACCTAAATGAACTTCGTATGCTACTGGGATGAACATGGTAATGGCCAGTGTTTTATTGGAAATTTTTCATCTGGATAAAACAATTTGAGAAGGGAAATTGTATTATTCCATCTCATAACAAAATATATTTCCAAAATAAATATGCAAGAATTTTAACTGAAGAAAATGATTTTGCAACTGTTGAGTGACTCTTTCTGCGGGAATCATTCTTCAAGTGATATTGATGAAATGGAAATAAATAGATGTTAAATTAATTTGTCTCAAAGTAGATTGCAACAACAATGGTGACTTAATGAAAGATGGTCTCTCATCATGAGGCAATGGCCACATCTGAATGGAATATGAAAAACTACAGCTTGAGAATTTCTGATATGTTCAATCCTCATTTTTTCGATAAACGATGATTGCTCTGGAGTTTGTTTTGTTATTTGCTCCTACTACACGCTGGTAACATATAGAATTTTTATCCCTTTTTACACAAAAAACAAAGGCCAGAAAACAGTTTAAAATAGAAGTGTTGTCATCCATGTAGCTACTCTACAAAAAGTTTCTTTGTTTAAACATCATTGAAGAAAAGCTACAAGAGAAAAATGACTATATAAATTTTATATGTATTTAACATTATTGTGAAACTAAAATAAAGTCAATTTTATACCTTTAGGCTATATCTTAATGTAAATAATTATGTCTACTTTAAGAATGAGAGCAATGGACCAAATTTGCAGACATAGAAACTAAAGGCCTAAGAAGGACATAATTTCTCAAGGTGACAGCATGAATTATTGACAGAGGAAGAAACAAATTCCAGATGTTTCTGATTCCAAGTGATATACTGCTTCTTCACAAAATAATGCTTATTCAAACATCTATGATAAATGAAGAATGGTATCCCCCGTATTCATTACACACAATGTCAACACTAACATTTTCATGGAATTTCTGTGTTGGATGGAAGATCTGGTAATACAAATCAATCATTTTTCCCTGAAAAGTAGGCAAAACCAAGTCTGCTAATGGTGCCTCTAAGAAACTCCAGCAGTTAAAGCTTAATTGTTTCCTACTTTCAAATTAACCCAAAAACCAATAGAGTCCCAAAATAATGATGATTCTAACTAGGCATGCTCCTACATTACAGAAGGCAAATGACAATTCAATACATAGAAGAGCTCAGGATAATAGCCTAATTCTTCATAAAATCTGAGATTAAACCTCAGCAAGTTATCTTCTGAAAGGAGCTACATTTTCCTATCACCAAATAACTATGTTGATTATCAAGCATCATAAATGCTTAATGTTTATAACCCTCTAGCATTCATATTTTATCCTTATATGCTCCCGGGTATTATAAAATATCCCCAATGTATTAATCATGTCTCAGTTTTCACGAGAAATTTGGACACAAAATTTGCTTAACATAAGAACGTACCGTGAACTCTCAACAACCCCCTCAAGCAGGCACAGTGAGTGTCCTGGGAGCTAAGTTGGAAGATGGGCCACCACTCACTGCTGGTCACAGCTGCCATAAGGGTAATTTGAGTAGCAGCACATGTTGCGATGATGGTCCAAAGAACAGAAGACTGTCCAAATAGGTAATCAATCTGCTGGGGCCAGGCAGAGAGAAAGCTTCCAAGTAATGATGCCAATGGCGGAGAAATCTGGGAGACCAGACTGAAGAGAGGGTGCAAAACAGATGGTGAGAGTTGTAGCCACCTGGAATAATTCTCTGAATCAATTAGCAAGTACCAGTAGTAGATTTTTGGACAATTCTTCAAGCCATGGAGGGAACATGCCTGCCTCAAGAATATGGTTTAGATTTAAAAGCGAGGGAGAGAGATTCTTAAATTTATCCTTCCTCTTTATCCCTTCTACCAGCTCCCTTCTGTCATCACCTCATTCCCCACTCAGCCCAGACCCCATAGATGATTACTTTAATTTCTCCTCACAAAAAAACCTCACCTAACCTCACCTATATTGAAACCATGGTCAAACAGATCATCACTGACTCTACTCCTGAATTGAGGCTGCCAAGCACTCTTCAGAAAAACGATTATTGTTAGTACAGATTTTAATCTTCTAGTCTTACCCTTAGTATAACCTATTAATTGTTTTCTTGTCTTTAACCAATTCTTTCTACTAAGCAATAGTTTTATTTTATTTTTTTTAAATTTAATTTAACTTTTATTGAGGTATAATTGACATATAATATTATATTAGTTTCAGGTGTACAACATAATGATTCAATGTTTGTATACTTTGCAAAATGATCACCACAATAAGTCTAGTTAATGTCTGTCACCTTACATAGGTACAAAAAAAATTTTTTCCTGTGATGAGAACTTTTAACGTCTCCTCTCCTAGCAACTTTCAAATATGCAATACAGTATTATTAACTGTAGTCACCATGCTGTGCATTTCATCCCCAGGACTTATTTATTTTATAACTGGGAGCTTGTACCTTTTGACCCCCTTCACCCACTTCTCTGTCTGACTCATTTCACCTAGCATAACGCCCTCAAGGTTTATCCATGTTGTTGCAATTTTAACACTTTGCCACTTTGTGAATTCGCCCACACTAACCCTTACCACCTCTTTCTCATTTGAAGATTTACTTCTATGATTTCCTTCATCATTATACCTCCCATGCCTACATCTTTATATCTGGCCTACACTTCCAGGCCTTTTTTCAGTTTCCAAAGTGATTGTGTGTCCTTTATATTCAAGATCAGCACCGGTACTATTAATCCCACCTGTGTCATCTCCTCGAGGAGCCGGCATCCTTCCTTTCTGCTCACTCGCTCTCCCTCTTTCTGGAGAAGTTCTTCCAACTTGAAAATGTGCTGCAGGTGTCTTAGACTTAAAACAAAACAAAAATAAATTGTGAATACTTTTCTCCTGAATCTGAATTTCCCTTTAGCAACTGCCCTCTCTCCTTTCCTTTTCATTTCCAATCTCCAAAGAAAAGTCTTTGGTTTCTCATTTCTAAATTAATTCCTTTCCAGACTGAAAACAAGCTTCTGCATCCCCAAACTGCTCTTGCTAAGATAACCAAGGACTTGCTAATTGCCAAATCTTAAGACCACATTTCAATCCTATCTGCTGTGTTAAACACTGTTCTCCATTCCCTTTGTCCTTACACTCTCTGTTCTATTAGATTGCTCAATTCACTCCTGTGACACGTCTCCCTGATCAATGCTTCTTATATTTCTTCATATATTTCTTCATGTCCTACTCTTACATTTTTCACCATTTAAACATTGCTGTTGGCCCCATAATTCTATTCTCAGCCCATTTGTCTTCTCAGGCCACTCTTCTTATCGAGGCAATCTCTTCCATCTCAAGACCCTTACTTAATACTTCCTACATGCTGATTACAATGTGTGTTAGTCAAGGTTCTTCAGAGAAACAGATCCAACAGGACGTGTTTGTGTGTGTGTGTGTGTGTGTATCTGTGTATGTATATACATGTATGTGTGTGTGTATATATATATTATATACATATGGGGGAGAGAGAGAGAATGAGAGAGATTTTAAGGAATTAGATCATGTGATTGTGGAGGCACAAGTAGAAAATCTGCAGGGTAGGGCTGCAGGCTGGAGATCCAGGGAAGAGTTGAAGTCTGAGTCTGAAGGCAGTCTGCTGGCAGAATTTCTTCTTTCTGAAAGGAGGTAAGCCTTTTGTTCTATTCAGGCCTTTATTGATTGGATGATGCCCATCCATGTTATGGAGGGCAACCTGCTTTGCTCAAAGTCCACCAAGCTAAATGTTAATTTCATCCCAAAAACATCTTTACAGAAACATCCAGAATAATATTTGATCAAATATCTGGCACCATGGCCCAGCCAAGTTGACACATAAAATTAACTATCACACTATGGAATCCAAATCTTCCACCCATGCCTTTCTACTGAGTTCCAGAAATATATAACATTGGACATCTTCATATGAATCAATATAGGCATCTCAAACTTAAGGCTTCCAAAGTTGATCTCTCTTACCTTGGCAAATCTGCTCCTTGACCTGCATTTTCTGTCTCAGCCAATGGTGTTACTAGTTACCTAGTCTCCCAAGGCAGAAAACTCTGTGTCTTTCTGTCTCTCCCTTATAATCAATCATAAGCTCCTCTCAAATATTTCTTGACTCTGTCCTTCATCTTCCCTACCTCCACTGCTCTAATTTAGCCTTATAACAAAGTTTTGGATGAACATCATAAAAGGCTTATACTCAGGTGAGCCAAGAAGGTCAACCCAGATACTTCCCGAAGACACCGCTGCTGGACTGAAACTGCTGCAAGCCTCTGAGGCTTCAGGCCTCTAAAGCACTGTCATAATACAATTAGAACCTCATGCTCACCGCCTTGTTATGCCTATTTCTCCTGCACCAACCACAGACACCAGCTTGAGGACCAAAAGGAACATCTGAGGGACCAAGCCTAGAGAACAAACCATCAAGTGCCCAAGCTTCAGGTGATTCTGTGTGGCCCAAGAATCCGTGGAGCTTCAAGAAACTGTTAGAACTCAGATTCTCCAAGTTCCTCATCTCTGTTGAACAGCTAGTGTCCAAAATACCAGCACCTGTGCACATAAACACACACATACAGAAATACACATATACGCACCCTCCAAGGCTATACTTCTCATATTTTTCCATTATAAAAATCATCCACGGTACTTGTTAAAAATTCACTTCCTAGTTTGGGGATCATATCTGGGGTGAAAACCAGGAATATGTATTTTTACCTGAGTGCAATTGAATTTTATCATCAGGAAACACTATTCTACCAGTCTCATCCCTATAATGCAGTGCGCTCCCTTGACCTAAAACAATTTCATCTCTTGTGCTCTCATTCTCTCTCTTTCTCACTTTATTCCCATCCACTAAACATTGTGCCCACTAAAATTTCTCTTGAAAGGTAGTAAAATCTCCAGTAAGGGGGCCGCCCAGTGGCGCAGCGGTTTAGTTCGCGCTTGGCAGCTCGGGGTTCACAGGTTCGGATCCTGGGCGCCCGCCGACGCACTGCCTGTCAGCCACGCCGTGGCAGTGTCCCATATAAAGTGGAGGAAGATGGGCAGGATGTTAGCCCAGGGCCAGTCTTCCTCAGCAAAAAGGGGAGGATTGGCAACAGATGTTAGCTCAGGGCTGGTCTTCCTCACAAAAAAAAAAAAAAATCTCCAGTAAGTTCTCAGCCTCTTTCCTGAATGTTAACCCCATGTTTTGACTTAACTGAAACTTGGGTCTCTGCTGAGGACTCTTCTTCCCTGACATGTTCTCAAGTAAAGCTGCTCATTTCCTCCTACCTCATGTACCTTTGGGTTGGGAAGTTGGGTTTACATCTTCCTTATTCCTTCTTTCCAATATTTGCATCTCTTGCCGCTTATGAAAATCCCTTTACTTACTTGTAACTGTGACGAGAACGAGAGATGGGGCACAGATGACAGACTGAGGATAATGTTGAGCCCTGGGAAGTATTCCTATGCTAGGAGAGACCAAAACTGGACCTGAGAGGGAAAAAAGGGGAACACATGAAAGAGAGGGATACCCTGGAGTGTAAGTTTCCTGGGAATTAGAATCCAGAGCATACGTGTAAAAATTAGCCTTTCAAACATGGAGAGACACTTCCTCCGTTGTGATATAAAAGAGAAGTGTGAGTATAGACACAGTTTGACTTTCATATTTTTGGTGGGAAAATTGAGGGAATTCCCATATGATGACGTTTATTTAGTCATTCAAGAAGGAGGCAAGGCTCTCTTCCCAGAATGTAGAGGTTGAAATGGGCTATTAGAGCTTTGAGAAGAGCAGAAAAGACTTGAAGTTTTTGCTGTGAGTGGTGTGAAAGCAAACAGTGCAAAGAAATAAAAGATTGAAGGCTAACTTATATTGGCATTGGTCTGATTGCATGTGTATGTGTGTGTGTGTGTTTTCTTTAATAGATGGTTTGTTTCATGGAGACAGACTCAGGGAAGGCAGGAGACTGGGTTCATCCATGATGACAGTGGGAATGCATGTCACACTGCTTTCTAGATAACAGATGAGAGAAGAGAGTTTAGAGAATTCACCAGAGAGTAATTGAAATTTTGATCACTGTGGGGATTCTTCTTGGTATGAAGGGCAACTGCCCCCAATATTACATACCTAGGAAGATGACCATGGATATATTCAGGGTCCCAGTTGACATTTCTTCGTTGGGACACCAGTCGAAACTACACTGATCTCCTGATTGTCTGAGTCCTGAGAGATTACTGTTACTTCAGAGCCAACACCAATTGCTCCTGAAAAGCCTGGGGGTTTTCCCTTCACCACTACCCGTCATCTGTACAAATGATCACAAGTCATATAGAAATGACTAAAGAGAAGGTTTTCTGGATATTTTTGTCATTTGTAGGATCCTTCCCTAAGGAAACTCAATTGTTTTCCTCCTTCTAAAGGTTCTGTGTCTATGACTGAGGCTTTATCTGGTATCGGGAGGAGGGCTGTATAGTCTAGATCACGTTTGCTCAAGCCAATCTCTACTCATGAGAGTTGCAATTCTTGTATTAAAACAACTGAAGAAAGAGCATCATGAGTTGACCATCGGTATCATGTTTAGATACCTTACCATCAATTAGCTACTGTGAAAGAGCTCAGCAGATTATACAAATCTCAGAGATCTAATGCCAGTTCTACCTTTTGTTATGAAAAATCACACCCCCTTAGCCCATGATGGCGAATCTGCTCCAACCCGTCTCTGCCACACTATGATTGCCTCATCCCCATTGACCACAGGGTACCCGTATCAGAGTCCGCAGATTCCTCTCAGCCTCAGCTGCCTCCAGGGCTGTTGACCACAACCATCTCCACCAGGCCACAACAGAAGTGACCCAGTCTGTGTGGGCTCTGACTAACTTCATATTAGTATAACCTGACAGTATATTACCTCATGCCAACAAAACCACATATGACTCACTTCCTGCCCAAGGGCTTCCCCGTGGAATTTTAGACGAGAAACCATGCAGAGTTTTGAGGATTTCAAATGCAAAATGAAGGAATACAAGAGAGACAGCGGCTGATGGATAAATTCTTCTCCCTTCATCATCCTAGATGGACTGTCCTGAGATGTGGTTCATAAGACACTCCCACAAGACCCAGTTGTCAGTGTTACATGATACTAAACAATGGCCAGTTTGTTGTCACACTCTGATATTTCTTCCCCTTCCTTCCCTGCCTCACCCTACTTTTCTGGTTTTGCATTCTCTGATAGCAGCCTTTGCTATAGGCTCTACTTTCTGGGAGAAAGCAAGCTAACAGCCATTTTATTTGTATTCTACCATTACATCTAGCTTACAGAAAACTGAATAAAGCACTATTCTAAATAATAGTCCTTTTCTCTGTATTATATTTTTCAAATCCTTTCTAAAGTGTGTTTCCTCTGGATTTATCTCAGAGTATATTGGGCTTGGGTGAATGAAATGGGATGCATATGATGGATTTCATTCAGACTTTGAATACGTTTTTCTATATTTTCCAAGGTCCTTCTGAACTCTCCATATCTTTAGTATGGGTCAGAATTGGTTTGTGTGGTAAATGACTGACACTCAGTATTTATGAACTCTAAATGACATGTCATTTCTCACTCAACCTGTCCTTCCAAGGGCTTCCTATTGTCTTTGAGACAAAATCCAAGCACTTTAGCCTTATACACAGGATCCTCCTCATCTAGCAATTGTGCATATTTCTAGCTTTATCTCTTGCTACTCCCAATCCTGTACTTTACTATTTTCAGTTTTCCACACACATCTCCTAAACTTCTGCTTCTGTAATTTTGTTCATGCTGTTCCCTACTCTAGGAACTCCAGACCTATACTTGTCCTTCTTGTAAACTTTCCATTCATAAAGACTGAGTGCAGCTTCATCTTCCTCCAAGAAACATTTCTGTCTTTCCCTCCTCCAATCCATGTCACCCTAAGAGATTATGTTATGAAATTATATTATTATGGTAAGATCATTTGTTTCCTTGATGTCTCTCAAAATAAATCAACTTCTTTGAGAGCAGGGACCAAATTTTATTTATGTATGTATTCGTAGGACTCTAAATAACATTTTTTATACAGAAAGTGTACAATAAATGTTTGTTAAATTGTCGTTAAAATACCCAGTAGGGGAGGTTCAATTGAAGTCCATAAGACAAAAGCACAATTGATAGGAGGATAGAATCTAAGGAAAAATGTTTAAGTTTAGCTACAAAAAAAAAGACAGAAGAAATGGTGTAGAAGGCACGCAATAGAGATTTGGAAGAAACACAGAAACTGAAGAAGATGCCAGACACCGAACTTCTTCCTAATTGTGGGCACTCCTCCTAGCAAACTGGGACTACTTCCACATTTCTCTACGATAACCTCCTTAGCTTCATTGTAAACACTGACTCCCAGACTGATTCCCCTTCAGGTCACCCTCCAGTCTACGTGGGTATCACATAGACTGAGAACATCTGTATTTATTGCCCAATGGCTTTCTTTTCCATTTTGATTATGACAATGTGATGGTCAAATGTCTTCGTTTCTAACAACTTTAGACACTTGAACTTAAAAACTCTGTTTAGAAGCATTTACCCAAAGGTGTTAGAAATAACTAGTACCTAAAAGAGTAAAACAAATTATTGTTATTATTATTATGCTAATATCAGATATACTAATCATAGTTGCTACCATGTGTTAAGTATCTACCATGTAGGAAAGGTCCATTATCAGATGTTTTATCTTTAATCCTCATAAATAAAATACAAGTTTTTTTTTCCACTTTAAGTCTAAGGAAATAGAAGATATCGCAGAGGAATTAAAGGATTTGATCTGAGTTTATGTCTATCTGAGGCCAAACTTGTTCTGTTAAGAGAACAAATGGACATAATATAATAGAACTAATTTTAATATCAATGGGTAGCTTCATGATTGTAAAATTTCAAAACTAAGAATAAAAATTAAACTTTTGACATTCGGTCCCAAAAGACATGATTTCTGGAGAGCACACTGAACTGTATTTCTTCTTGCCATTTACTGTTGGCATTCATTTCTGCTTCATTTGCTTTAAGTGTTGTATTTCATTTCAAACTGCTTCCACTGTTACTAAAAAAGAATTTAGAGCATAAAGAAAAAAAAAATACTGACTAGTTATTTACAGTTCCTTAGATGAGATTTCCAGGGCTTCTGTCATTTTAAAACAGAATCTTTTCTTTTTCTACCTTTAGAAAATTGCATAACTAATGATTAATGTGACTGTGGCTTTTATATGTAGAGAAACTGCCTCTCATGATCTTACCCCCACTGATCCCTCAAAATGTTCTCAGTGGAGTCCAGCAGATAAAGATATTCAGGAGTCATATCTTTCATCTATGCATAAAAAAATCAGATTTATAAACGGAAAATTCTGTTCTTGTAAAATGTTGAGGTTTTTGTTATTGCTCCTGAACCAAGACCAAGATTTAATAACATATCATTGAAAATGAGAACCCTCTCTGATAGACTGAGATTGTCCCAACCGTGGTGGCAGAAAAGGACATCAAGGGCCCCCAAAGGGAACTTTGGCATGAAGGAGGGGAGATCAGAGCTGGTGACTCAAATCGCACGCCAGGGCTGGTTCTGGGAAAATGAGCAGCTGTGGCTGGATGCCCAGGCTGGACAAGCCATCCTGGCTAAGAACCCATGCTCAGGGAAAATGTCTGAACATATGAATATTAACCAAGGAACCTCACCTGAGCAGTCCAAGCATGAACCCCTCCACCTTCCAGGCAGGCAGGCTCTGTGCCAGCCTATGCATGCTGTCCCCACACTAGATGGCATGGGGACAGCTTGCAGGAGAGACATGTTATGGCAGCAATAAGAGTACAAACAGGCAAATACCTGCTCTCCCTTGTGCACTGAGCAAATTCCCCAGTTTGTCTTTGAATGGCATTGGGAAGCTGGAGTAGTATTGAATCAGTCTCTGAGGTACCTCAACAATTCAGGCAGTGAGAGAATTTCTCTAGAAAGATGTTAGACTTCCTCCTAATCTGGAAAATGGGACCTCTACCAGTTTTAATTCTGAAATCAAAGAGAGATGTTTATGTTTGTATTGTAATCTGATAATGTGTGTCATAACAATTGCATATATTTCTGATAGTCAAGTAAGCTGTGCATCGTTTCTATCAGATTATATGTAAGCAATTTGAATCCATCATGCTCCTATATTGCTTTAGAGTGGGTGGAACCTCCCTAACCATTAAAATCAAGATCGCAGTGTCCAGAATGAGCAAAATCAAGCACAAGTACCCTTACAGAACGTGGTTTTAGCAAGGCTTATTTTAGTCTGATTGTGTTACCCGTTACAAAACCACAATTTTCATGCCACTGAGAAGCTCTTATTTCAAGCTGACCACATGTCGATGATCTTAAACAAAACATTCTTTCCCTGGGTTAACTGTGATGAAATCCTCACATCAGTACTGTCATATTTTATCAGCTGGCTGATTCTGACACATATCATGTTCCAGATTCATAATGCAATAGTTTTTAAGAATATGGGTTCATGACCTTGCATTTTGGTAACTATAATATTCGTTTGTAAGCCTAACTGCAGTGTTCTTTTAGGAATGCATAATAGTGTAACTGTGTATTTCAAATGTAAAAATTCTAATTAGGAGTTTACATTTAAATTTAATATCTAGACTTTATTGCAGATTGGACTGCCTTAATTATACTTAACATTTATGTACCACATTATGTATTTTCAGACCACTCTTCTCATTAATTAACTCGTTCAATCTCGTTATTGGGTAATTTTGAAAAAGGTAAGCACTATTATATCCTCAGCTTAGGGATGACAAAACAGGAACTAGCTTTCCCAAAATTGAATAGATATGAACCCATATCTTTATGCTTTTGGAGGCTACCGCTGAGCTGGGAGGACTAATCTTTACAATTATTCTGACTTGACATTCAGCCTCACATAAAGCTCCAAGAGTGCAGAGAGACTGGACTCTTCACAATGACCAATTCATCATCCCAAGTCCTCCTAGAATTAGTCCTTCAGCAGAGGTGCATCCCAGCCCCATTGCTGCTAGAAAAGGAGGCACCAGGTAAGTTATGCATGATCCCTCCTCCTGATGGAAAGAGAATACTGTGCTGGCCACCACTTGTTTAGTGGAACAGCAAACATTTTCCTCAATGGAGCCAAAAATCTAGCTTTGTGCCTAAACAACAGGTTTCCAACATTCAGAAGGATTAAGACCCTTTGCTCAACTGCCCAACCAAATTTGGAACAAAGAACACAACCTGACTTTTCGTTCCTCTATAAAATATTACTTCTGAGCCTCCATATAGATCTCTATCAATAAACGACATTAGGCATTTGTAAAATTTCTCAGGAATCTCTAAGGCAAAAGCACCAGCGTGAGCCAGTTGTCTGCCAGATGTTTTGGGGAGCTCACCAATCAAAAGCTCTTTCCTAAACTCTACCAGCTCTAGCTGATGTGAATGCTACCAGCTAGACACGTGAAGTTCCAACTTCCATCTCACAGTGTTGCTTGACATGGAGCATGGCTACCACAACATCCCAAGACTCTGGCCATAGGGAAGAAGATTTAATCAAAGAACCACACTCAACCGTGGCCTGACTTAACCTGAGATTGATTTCAGGTGCTACAGAGGTTGGAAAGTATGACTTTGTATCCAGTAATCATATTTTTTAATGGACTGTGCTTTCGTAACTTAGTATTTGTTAGTTTGGCATAAACAATATGGTTTTTTCCTCATTCCTCCCTTAGGGGTACATGGATACCTATGCTTCCTTAAAGTCATCATATTAGCATTTTCCAAAGTGGGGAACATACTTCCAAAATTATGGCTATTTCTGTGAAGTCAAATGTCCCACTAACACTGCCCCAACATGAAAAAGTAATCTGAGTTAAGTGTTTTGATCAAGAAAAAAAATACTTTAATTCCTCCTTAATTGCACAATCCGTTTACTTCAAATGCCAGCATATACAGTCATTTCTATCTAGTAAAGCACATGAGAACTGCTGCCTTGGAGGATAATTAGAGAAATAATAAAATTTTGTCTTTGTAATACTTAAAGAAAAATGCAAAACAGAAGTAAGGTTTCTGCAAAGAAGCCATAGGTGACAAAAAGATAGTATTGGGAGATAATTCTCGAGGGATCTGCCATTTCTGCACATCTTCTGAGCAAAAGGCACCGATAACTTTATTCAAGGATGTTTGCAAAGCTGTTGCTGAGCAGGTGGCAGATTTGCTTAAATTCTTGGGTTATACAGCTAGAGACCTCTCTCACCTCCTGACACGTTCCAGGGTGATAAAGATAATGTCTCTGGAGGGAGAGAGAGATTTGCCAACAGTCTCCTTCCTTATAAGGTTGGGGCTTTCTGAAGCTCAGTGTTCTTCAGGTATAACAAGCATCCATTGTGTGTGCAGAATTTCCTTGGGCCCCACCTCATATCACCACTCTTGGAACTTGAGGACAAAGGGAAGCTATGCAAATGTGAAGTCCATGCCGTCCTCTGTGCCATGAGTAATAAACCGCCTAAATCCATTTGTGTTCCTAGTCTCCCTACACAGTAGTGTGGCAGGCCTGAACTGCTGCTTGGGAACTGCTGGACTGCTTCACAGGGAAATATAGAAAAGTAAACTTTGGTCGTAGAATTATACTCTTTGCTCTGTTGAAAAGGAGGAAGCCAGAAAGTGTGTAACACAGCCTGATGGCAAAAGCTCTGGAATGAAGTTTTCATAGGAAAGTATCTGCCTATGAGTACAGGGTTGAAAAACACCCCATCTCTGCTAAGAAGGTTAAATAAATACTATCCAACATGTGCATGTGTGTGCACGTGTGCGTCTTCATCTCAAGCATCCAAGGTATTCTGTGTCTAGGATTGTTGACTGGATGAAATGGGAATTCAGAGCCAACAAATCTGAGATGTCCCATATGTAAACATAAGAGAAAATAAACTTTCACTTGTGTACATTATCAAAAACAAACATACACACACACACACACACACACACACATTTGTAACTCTGGAGGAGAAAGATTCTAAAAGTTCCTATTGACCAATGGGAGATAATTAAAATTTGTAGCATAACTCTTATTAATATTATTTTACAATATATAAAATAATATTGAAATTCACTTAATTTTGTTACTTATTATTTTATTTCCATGAAAATCAAAGTATTTCCATGTGCCTTTGTAGAATTAATTGGATTGACCTTCCAGCCTATTTTTCTAATACTGTTTAAGATCTTTAATGGCACTTCTTTTATAAGGATACAACTATAACTTCAATATTGGAAGGAATTATTGTATTTCACACTAGAGGAAAAGATGTTGACTAGAGTTTACCTCTGGAATTTGGTTTCACCAGGATTTTGGTTTTTGTGTTTTTTAAAATATGCATAATTTAAAGTATTCATGGTACCATCCTAAATCGTTGTTTGATAAATCAAAATGTTGGAGTGTTACAAATGACTCACAAAAGACCATTTTTGGAATCTGTATATTCTGATTTTTCAGTTCAAATGTTCCTTCCCTATTTTGGAATTTGGTGAGAATGTAAAAATGTCCTATGTTGATTAACTTTCAAACACCAATTGTTGTTTAGATATCTTTAAAGGCAGTAATAAGAGTAGACTATAAAAAGGCTTACATAAACCATAGTGCTTTGTTCTTCTAGTTATATTTTTAAAAAATCACTTTCTTCAATTAATTAAAGACAAAATTTGATTTAATAAAAATGTTTCAGTATTGCTTATTTTAATTTAAGTTTATGCTTATGAAAGAAAGTAAAATAATTGCATCTAGGCTATATAAAAGAGTTGTAGACATTTCTAATAATTAATTTGTATTTGAATCTGAATTCTAAATCATTATCTCAACTCACCAGTGGGTTATATTCCAAAAGTGCCTTGAAGCTAATTGAACCTCAGACCATATTTTCCCATGGAAACAAGTATCACAAATTATACAATGATTTCTAGACCAGTACACAAATCTTATTCCCCCTTATATACAGATGCCATTGCAGGAATGGAGGTGACATCGTTTTGTCATCTAAGTTTTGAGGAACTCTATTCCTCTGAAAAACAACATCTCCCTAAATGTCATGTGTTCCCTTGAGTTGGAAACAAGTGTCCAGCAATTACAAATCTTTTAAGTAGTAATGCAGGCGAGATCTAGAGGAGACTAGGGAGAGATAAGTAGCAAAAGAATGGATGGCAAAACAGCCCAAGTTGTCGTGGTGAGGGTGTAGACCTACAATCAACTGCTTTGCCACATTTCAAATAGCAAGTACCCTTTCCCCTAGCCCAGCCTCCAACCTTCCCCCACTACACCACCCAGCACACCCTTCTTGCTTCTCTCCACTTCAGAATTCCAAAGTCTAACTTGAAATAAAATCTGTGGTGAGGTTCCAATTATTAGCTGTGAAAACAGTTTAGAAATATTTTGATATCAGAAAGTCACTGGTCTATATTATTTTATTTCTTCATTCATTCATTCATGTATGCAATTGTTTAATAAATATGTACTGAACATATACTATGTATGGCAGACACTGCAAGATCTATTCCTTAGACAAGCATTATAATTCATATCCATGTCCCAATTTGTGTCTAAGCCCACCAAATGTGTTGTTGTAGAAAATGCCTTATAGGGCCAGGGTCCTTTACTGCAGTAGAGGCCAGTTATCTTCGCATAGTAAAAGCCCTACAGACTGCCTCCAAACTCTTCTCAGCCATATCAAGAGTCACATACAAGAGGAGCCACAGAGTAGAAAATAAAACGTATCCAGGCTAATTCGTCACCACTTCATAAACTATTCAAAATGCATACCTTCATTCTACCTGTAATGCGAAGAAAGAACACTTCTCAAAAAAAAAAAAATCCACTAGTGTCAAAAACTTACTACCTGTTGAAAGTTTTTATTTTTGTAAAATTTAAATATCCCTAAGAAGAACAAAACTGGTAATAATTATCAAAACTAATAATGATGTGTCAATTTCAGGTTATTTGGTAAGAATTCGGTAAAAAAAAAAAAAAAAAGGAAGAGGAAAAGAATATTATATTAGGCACCGAAATTTTTCATGACCAACTAAAATTCCAAGTGGATGAATTGAAATGAAAGGTCATTATTCAGAAATAATTCTTTAGGTAGAGGTATATCTGATAGAAGCTGTGCCAAAGAGGTTATTTTCTAACTAAACTAATTTGGCCAAAGACTTTAAGAGCCAAAGCTTTCAAACTAATGAAATAGTGGTGTTTGTTTTCTGAAAAATGACCCTCCCCTTCTTCCATATAAGTCTCATTTGTCCATTTCAATATTTACCTCCCATTTCTCTTCCTTTTAGTCTCATGTTCATCCAATCATACTCACTCCTTAGAGTAAGGGCAAGCCAGAATCCCCAGACCAATTAATCACACTGAGCAAAGCACTCAAAAAAGAAACAGAAAGACTAAGCAAATATTCAAGAAAGAAAGTGAATGCCCTGAATTAAAATTAAACATATAAAATCGATATACAGATCTTCCTAGACTTGCGATGGGTTTAATTCCAGATAAACCCATCTCAGGTTGAAAATATCATAAGGTGAAAATGCATTTAGTACACCTAACCTACTGAACATCATAGCTTAGCCTAGCCTACCTTAAATGTGCTTAGAACACTTACATTAGCCTACAGTTGAGCAAAATCATCTAACACAAAGCCTATTTTATAATAAAGTGTTGAATATCTCATGTAATTTATTGAATACTGTGCTGAAAGTGAAAACAGAATGCTTGGATGGGTACAGAATGGTTCTAAGTGTATCGGTTGTTTACCCTTGTGATCACGGGGCAGGCGGGGAACTGCAGCTTGCTGCCACTGCCCAGCATCACAAGAGAGTATCTTACTCCATATTGCTAGCCCATGAAAAGATCAAAATTCAAAGTACAGTTTCTACTGAATGTGTATCGCTTTTGCACCATCGTCAAGTTGAAAAAATCTTGTCAAACCATCATAATTCAAGGACTGTCTGTATGTATTTATGTGCTGATCTGCTATTAAAATATTTCTTTGCCACTATTAGTATTTATTATTCTTTAGAATCAGTTTTGCCTAATATTTTTATTGAGAGAATAAAAATTTCATTTTGAGGTCAAATGATTGTGCAGTATCAATCTAGCCATCACGAGTAGATGATAATATTTTATACATCTTAATGCTACTTATGTGATGACTGGCCATATTTTTGATGCATATATATTTTTTCAGTGTAGTCTAACTTTCTAAAACTTCATATAAAAAGGAAAGCTTATTAAAAATTTCTCTATTTTTTCCTTTAATGTAAACAATACATTTTGATAAATACATATGTGAGATACACAGTATGATTGCTAATAATAGTTCTTGTTTAGTATCTATAAGGAACATTTTTTTAAATTAAAAAAACTCAGATTTAACCTTCTACTCAAAGGAAAAAAACAAAGAACCATTTCAGGATTCTAGAAAGTTCTGGAACATTGATAAATTGCTGGTATAAAACTGAGGGATAAATATTGGAAGGATATAAATGAAAGAAATTTAACTTATTACAAATCAGATTCTACTATGAGGATATCAAAATTTCCCATTGTTCATTTATTATTAAAGAGTTATGTTTTATTTATACTTTTGCAAAGTTAAATAACTCCAAATGGTTAAAATCTTACTTTATGCTTATATTCATGTTCATCTAATGACATGATTGTTCCATTCCCGCCCTTCTTAATTCTAACACATTTTCTCCCGTTTTATATGAGTATCTTGCTGCTGATGTACCTAAAATCAAATGTCTTTTTTATTTTTAACCAACAATGCCTATAATAAGCATTGTAGCCAAAGAAAACCTCTGCTCCAGTAGCTAACACGTATGCCAAGTGGCAGCTTGTCCCTGCACTATCAATCCTTCAACTGGCCAGGGTGGGCTGACCAGTTTCTCAGTTAAAAAAGAGTGCAAAGGGGCTGGCCTCATGGCCCAGTGGTTAAGTTTGGCACACTCCACTTTGGCGGCCTGGGTTTGGTTCCTGGGCGTGGACCTACACCACTCGTCTGTGGCCATGCTGTGGCAGTGACCCACATATAAAACTGAGGAAGATTGGCATAGATGTTAGCTCAGGGCTAATCTTCTTCAAGCAAAAGGAGGAGGATTGGCAACAGATGTTAGCTGAGGGTGAATCTGCCTCAGCAAAAAAATAAAAAGAGCAGAAAGGACTCCCCAGCAATCTAGCCAGGGTCCAGAGGGTAAACTCTTTCAAGTATCCCACATTCCTGAAGTTATGAAGTTGAAAAGATTCAGGACAATTTCTGGGAGCCCTCTCTAAGAGAAGAACTAATCTACAGCAAAGACAGGACACGGATATAAAGCATTTCTTTAGTTAAGTCTGCTCACAAGAGGCACCAGAGCAATCTGACTGAGCTCCAAGTATTAATCACAGCCATGACCACCTGCTGTTTTAATTCTCAGATGAAGCAGTTTCCTACATAAAGATCATTCCCAGCAGGACTTGATCAGGAAGATGCCTCTTTTCTTCTCTCTCTCAATCTCCCTGCCTAGTCTAACCCACCAGATGCCTCTCTACCTTAAACATGTTGATAATTTTATTTCAGAGCCCCCATTAACTTCCTCACTTCTGTACCTTGGTTGGATCCATCCAAATCCATTCCAACAGTGTTTTCAAACTCTAAATCTTGGGGACAGATGTTTGAAGACTGTCGATCCCTTCCCTCCAATAAGTGATAGGCACTGAGACAAATTGACTCAAGCTACTGTGGGCTTGGGAGGAGCCCAAATAGAAGCCAAATAGAAGGTTGCAAGTGGTCCCAATATCTTTTTTCCTACCTATGATCTGCCAGGTTTACATGTAAGAAAGTTCCACAAAGTCTACTGAAACTTATTTTCTAACTTTGTTCCTGAATTAAGGAAGAAAAATTTGGGGGGGTAGACAAAAGAGAAAATATCGCTTTTGTAGTGTTCCATTCCATCTTACAAATCCATTACCCACACCTGACAAGAGTGGACAAGGAACACCAAGTCACTTTGTCACCCTTTAAAAGCCATTAATTTGTTATAATTTGGTACAGTGGTTTTCATGGCCTCTTCTAAATAATATTGTATAATTAACAGATTCAGTATAAAAACCATAGAAAAGTTCAAGTTTATTTAGCCATACCCAGGCTTTTCCATGAAACCTGTGGCCAGTTCTTTTTCAACTTAAATGGGTCCAAGTTAATTGGAAGACAATTCAGAGAACAATCTGATTTCATTTGTTTGCATGTTGTCTTCTTTGATGACCAACATCAATAATTTTCATCTTGATAGCACTATTATCCTCTGGTTCTAGGATGATACAGATAACAACATATCCTTTGATGTTACGGAGGTGACATTTCACTTTATTTGTTATTCTTCTCTGGGGATTTTATATCTCAAATTCATTCTTAAAATTTGTTCAATGATTCCCTAAGTAAATGTGCATATGTCTAGTCTCCATCTTTTTAAAATTCCAGGATAACATTTCTGAACACAATGTTTTATTTTGTCATACTGGCTCTTAAAATTATATAAGAAGAGAAAATGCCTAGTAATACTTAAGAATGTGGATGTTTTGGTTTTTAAAGATTTTCCATTTCGAAGCATCTCCTACTAAATACTTAATCTATCACTTAGAAATAGAAAATTAAACTTCATGGTTAGTTTCAGGTGTGTTTAAAATACGTACTATTATGCAAGGTTTTATGAGATTCAAGAAAACTTTGAGTGTTTAAATTTGTTTTTAATTATTCTTAGAGAATTGGAAATTCCCTAATTTCCATAAACCAACATCCCCAGAGGATTGTTTTACAAACTCAAAAATTTTAGTTAATTTAAACTTGGCAAAATTAGCTTCCAAAGCATTATGATTTGACTAAATGATTTCATGAGAGTTGGTGTGTGTGTTTGTGTGTGTTTACTTGTGTGTGTGTCCGTACTGGTGTGTGTGCACTTACTAGAACTACTTTCTCATTCTTTTTTCGAAGTGTATAAAATGGAATTTAATTGCATTCTCCCATACTTGAAATCGTATATTAATAGAAGCTGAAAATATGTTACTAAGGAAATTGCTCAAATATATTTTTACCAAATGATGTCATAATTACATGGATATCTAGGATGATGGGGGAAGGATGGCACATAATTAGCACAGAAATATGAAGAATACATATGTTAACTCTACTCATGTATAAAGTATTCTGTTTAAAAACATGATAACATATATGTATTTTAAAAAATATTTTGTAATCAAATTTATCTATCTGCTGTCAGTGACATTAAACAGTTAAAAGACATATGCTCCTCTGGAATGAACTCTGATTTGTTTTACTCCTTATACTAACCCATATGCCCTAATTTATATAAATCAATCTATGGCCAAAACTCTGTTGCAATAATGATTTAAATATCATATTTATATAAGATTAAAAATAGCTAATAGAATGTCTTTAAAATAAACTCAACAATAAAACAATCACCCAAAATAAGTACTATCAGATAGAGAAAAATGGGACAGATTTCTCACATGTAAAATGCTAATATGTGTTTAATAATGCAGCTTAGGTGAGTGAGAGGGATGAAATATTATTTTATGTGAAAGCATTATATATAAAAATAGAAAATAACGGCCTATCATACAACAACTAGGTTTTTTTATTATCACACAGTTCTATTCCAGATTTATCCCTTAGCTCTATTTTTTCAATCCCCAACTCTTACTGTCAAAATCAGATCGTCTTAAATTAAACATTGAAATACATCATGTCATCTAGATACCACACAATTCCCCATATGGTCCTGTCATCACATTCCACACACTACTGTCTCAGACTTTTGCACATATTCTGTTGCTATGACCAAAAATGTGTAAATTTAGCCTATGTGAAAATAAAGGACCCCTATCATTAGATACAGGCATCCCACCTAACTGAGAGCCTTCCTTCCTTTTGCCATCTCAAGGATAGATCTGCAGAAGAAATCCTGTATTTCCAACCAGAAAATCTGATAGATAAATTATAAGTAAAATTCTCCTAATCATTGTAGAAGCAAACTCTTTGTTAAGAAATTGGATTTTTATTCAATTCATCATTTTTTATTGAGTATCTATTACGAGCCACGCACTACGGTAGGCACAAAGAACACAATTGTAAATGAAATAGACACAGTCCCTGCTCTCAGAAAGCTTTGCTCGTATGTGCAGAATAAGACATTAGTTAAATAATCTCAGGGATGAATTTATAATTATATCATTTATAATGATATATTAGTTTGCTAACTGCCATAAAAAAAAAAAAGACTACCACAAAATGGGTAGCTGAAAGAACAGAAATGTATTATCTCATAGTTCTAGAGGCCAGAAGTCTGAGATAAAGGTATCAGCAAGATTGGTTCCTGCTTTTGGCTGTGAAGGAATATCTTTTCCATGCTTCTCTCCTAAATTCTTGTGGTTTTTCTGGGAATCTTATTCCTTGGCTTGTAGACACATCACCCTGATCTCTGCCTTCATGTTCACATTGTGACTTTGTGTGTGTGTGCCTGTGTGCCCATGTATGTGCAAATTTCTCCTTTTTATAAGGACACCAGTCGTTTTGGTTTAGGGGCTCACTCTACTCTGATATGATCTCATCTTAACTAATTACATCTGCAATGACCCTATTTCCAAGTAAAGTCACATTCTGAGGTACTGGGGGATAGGACTTCAACACATGAATTTTGGGGACGGGGACACAATTCAACCCATAACAGATGACAAATGTTTTTAGAGAAAGGACCACTATGCCATAAGAGTATAGCAACTTAGACTGGTATGTGAGGGCTGGAGATTTGTTAGGGGTAATTTGCCTAGAGAAGTGATTCAGTAAAGGAAATTGAAGATGGATGCAGAAAAAGGGAAAAGGGTCATCACAGATACTCACTAGTTTCAAGGTGATTTTGTTCAACTGTGCCCAACACCATAGAAAGCCAACTCATTGAAACGTTGAATGGGCCTATGATGCTCACCAACTAAAAGATCATTGGCGACTTTTTCTACTGAAGTTGAGATGAATACCTATGAATGTTTATGGTGTAGGCAACACTTACAAATAGGAAAACTAGTACAAACTTACAAGTAGGAAAAATAGTTATGAATACCATCCAGAGACTAGAGTCCCTAGAGAAAATAAAAAACAGGAGCATATGAGGGGAAATGCAATGATGAAACCAAAATGTATAGAACTTCAATATGTGCAATTAAATTTCTACAACCTGCACTGGTGCCACAGAAAAGGATTAAAAAGATAAACCTGGAAAACCAGGTGAATTTTATAAGACAAAATTCACTAAATAATTGCAAGATAAATATTCAACAATGAGGAGATATGGTAAGGGGAAGATGGGATAATTTTGTAAAGATATGATAAAATGAAGGTTTGGGCAAGGACAGTGAGTGAAAAAAGAGAACAGAGCAATTTTAGAAATAACATTATACAGTAACAATTTCTGATAAAGTCTAAAATGTATTCACCTCAGATTTTAGCACATATTAACCTTATAAGAAAGAAATATTGGTTAACATTTAATAATTGGCTTTCACATAAATGTGTATGGACATAAATATTTATATAGATAAACAAACCTAAGTCTATTATAAATGTAACCAACACAAAGGATATATAGCATATAATTTGCAAATAACATACGTTACTCTTTTTTGTAAATTCCTTATAGCCTATTGATTCTCACAAAATACTTTCATTGATTTTTGCCAAATTCTTGCATATTCTAGTCTAAGTTTGCAATTAAATGAATGCAATTCCAACATGAATATTCGTTGATAAGAATGATGGTTTATTAATAAGTAAGATAACATTGAAAAAACAGATATGTTGGAATTGGACCCATTCATCAAGGACCTGAATGACTTTTTTGACGACTGGATAATATTCTATGGATAACATAAGAATATTTTCTCCATGTTTGTGCTATTTACAATGTAATAGCTGCAGACACGGGGCACTTTTAAGTTTAATCAGAATTATTAACAATTTCTCCATCACTTTCTTCAGTCTAGACAAAAAATAAATGAGGGAGTTTCCAGGTTGGTGAACACCGAGTTTCTGGGAGAGTGGTGTGCCCAGAGAGGGCTCGGAAGCTCCATGTCACACTCCCCTTCACCCCAATACCTTGCCCTATGCATCTCTTCCATTTGGCCATTCCTGTGTTGTATCCTTTATAACAAACACTACAAATCAGAGATGATTTGTAGTGTTTACCAATATTCATAATGTGAATATCTCCACTGTAGCTGATTTCAAGCTACCAATCTGACATCTCTAAATGCAAAGTTGAGAAGAGATACACAGAAGAACACATCATGTGTACGTTCACCATATAAATACAATAGATATAACCTTAAGAACATAGATAACAGTAAAATAATTAGAAAATCATGAGTGCTGAATATTTGTTACTTTTGTTTCTAAATTATTTAAGTATAAAGTTTTATCATGTTTAACGACTAGCTCAAAAATTCCTGAAAATTTAACAATCAGCTATCATCACCCTGTGAGAGCCACCTCCAGCATACCACTAAGAAGAATTCACCCTAAAAGTAGAAAGTGTTTTATCATCTATGTTTGGTTCAGTAATAAAAGGAAAAAGAAGATTCTGGCAAAAGGAAATCTTTGACACTCCAATTAGCACGAGGGCACAAATTGAATATTTTAGAATGAAGGAACTACAATAGAAGAATAAAAACTGAGAGTTGTTGCCTTAAAATAAGAATGGTATTTGGTTATTAAAAGTTTAAATATGAAAATGGGGTCAGGAGGGAGAAATGTCGAAAGGTTTCAGTATTTCTCCAAGGGAAACAGCCAGACTGAGTGTGAGTGAAAAGAGTTAACAGAACTGTCAGTAAAACCCTATGAAAACCAATGAGATAGCCATCACTCAAAAAACTAATAGTTTATCGGATTTTTTGGGACAACTGATTCCAGGTGGCACTTGATATTGATATCCAAAATAACTACTCTTGTTAACGTCACTAGTGACCTTGACATTGCCAAATATACTTGACAATTTTAGTCTTTAACTGACGACGTTTCGCCAGTATTTGACACTGATGTCTATCTCCTTCTTCTTGACACATCCCATCCTCTGTTTTCAATGGTACCATTATTTTTGCTGTTGGTCCACTCCAACCTGCCTGACACTTTTCCTATATGCCTTCATTGACACACTTTAATGCCAATCTTCCCCAGGGATCCATCATCAGCTTTTTTCCCTTCTCATTTCATTTAGTCCAGTGGTGCTCAACTGAGGAAATTTACTTTACCCCCAAGGGACATTTGGCAATCTCTGGAGATATTTTTTGTTGTCACAACTTTGAGTGTGCTACTGATTTCTAGTTGGTAGATGCCAGGAATATCACTAACCATCCTACAAAGCATAGGTAAACCCCCACAACAAAGAATTGTCCAGACCAAAATGTCCTCTTCCACTTATACACTGATAACTTGCAAATCTGGGTCTCCAGGCCACAACTGAGGTTGAAACCTGCAACTCCCCTTTTCTGTTGCACATGTTAAGTTTCGAGTTCTACAAGCATCTCACATGGAATGTGTCTAAGACAAAATTCATCATCTCTTTCCCAAATCTGCTTATCCCCATGCAGTCTCTAATTTTACCATTGACAGCAAAAATAAACCAGATTTATTGCAGTTTATTCTATTTATTTTACCCTTCATATTAATTAGCGTTTAAGTACTATAGCTTCTGTCCCCTATGCCTCTCTCAAAGGCACTTCCTTCACCTAAGTGTTAATACTTATCATATCATATTAAGAAACTCTTAACTGATTATCCTTTCTCCAGCTTTAACACAATTTAAGCCAGATTCCTACAGTGCACTCATAGACATCTCTCTAAAATGAAAATCTAGTATGTTCTCCCTTTTGAAAAACTGTAATAATTTTTCCAACCCTTCAACATTCAGTACCCTTAATATGGATTCAAACATTTCATGACTACCAACCTCACATTGACCTTCGACTCCATGCTAAATTCCAGTTTTCCTGAAAGATACAATATTTTGTGAAAAGCATTCCCTCTGTGCTTTCATGAATTTGCCCGTGATTTCACTGTACTCATTCTTTTCCCCCACCCCAGTTGCATGGCTAACATTCATTCATCCATCATGACAGCTGAAATACCACCTGATTTCTAATAGAATGGCAATATTTTTTTGAATGGTAACATCTAGTTTGGTAAAAGTGTGAATAAAAAAAATTCTTATATACTGTTGGTAAATTTATAAGTTTCAACAACCATTTGAAGAACAATTTGACATTTAAAATGTTAATATTCTTACTTTAGGCAATTTTAAACATTCATTTTATACATCAGGTTCATATAAATATACCAGGATATATTTGAAAAGATACCCTATGTAGTAGTATTTACTAAGGCAAAAAATGGAGTCAACTCAACAGAATGACTTTAAAATATGTAAATTAACATCATGGAATAACCTGTAGGCATTTTTAGAATGAGGTAGATTTGTGTGTATTGACCTGAAAATATACCCTATATTTTTAGAGGAAAGATGAGGAGTATTTTAGTATGATCTGAATATCAGCAAAAGAAAAAAAGATTTTTTTCACTTTTAAAAAAATAATCTTTTGGGGGCCTGCCTTGTGGTGTAGTGCTTAAGTTTGCATACTCCACTTCAGGCCCCCAGGGTTTGCAGGTTCGAATCCCAGGTGCAAACCTACACACCACTCATCAAGCCATGCTGTGGTGGTGTCCCACATACAAAATAGAGGAAGATTGGCACAGATGTTAGCTCAGGGCCAATCTTCCTCACCAAAAAATATAAACAAATAATAATAATCACTTTATTTTGGAATAATTTTAGATTTACAGAAGTTACAAAAGTAGTACAAGAGTTTTTGGATACCCCTTACCCAGTTTCCCCCATTGTTAATATCTTACATTTCCACAATACATTTCTCAAAACCAAAAATACCAACCTTGATACATTACTATTAACTAAACTTTATATAGATTTCATCCTTTTTTCCGCTAATATTCTTTTTCTGCTCCAAGATCCAATCCAGGGAACCACATTACTTTTAGTCCTTTTATTCTTGACTTTATACACTTCTGTATTATTTGTATTTCTTTTTCAACGTGCATATACAACTTTAGCAGTGTTAATAAAGGCTCAAGTGTTGCTGTCTGGAATTCTTCCCTGTCTGAGTTGAATGGCCCTCTTCAGTTCCCAAGGAATCTCGAGCATACCTCCAAGAGCACATGCATTATATCCTGTTATAATCATTAACTTTCTTTTCTGCCTCCAAAACTGGTTTTAATTAGGCAACTCTGAAATAAGAGAGTTCTCAGAATTATTAGCTTATTTTGTTTCTTCACATCATAATACCCCTGGAGCCAATATGCAAGCACATTAATTTAAAAAATGCGATAAACTAACTAAATAATAACTATCGAACACTGCAATAACAGAACCAAGGGATAAACCTACATAAAATATTTATGCCTACATCTTTACACATGGTAATGAAATCACCGAGTGCTGAGAGGAAAGGTACAAACCTCACCAGCAGAGGCTCAGAACCAACTAACAAAATTTTCATTTAAAATTAATTGGGTCATTAAATGATTTCACAACCACATTTCAATGTCATATAAGGTATCAGTGAAACCTGATTATAGAGTGTGGTAGCTAGAGATAACATGTGCACAGCAAAGTAGACAATGCTCACCACTTTTCAGTGAGTGACAAACATTATCAGCAATCATTGAGAGGTCTCAGTTGAGAATCCTAAAATGTTCTTTCAAAGAGGAATTCTCCAGGAACCAGAGCTTTATTAGTCAGGGATTTTAGAAAATCTTTCTAGAACAGTATGCATCTGACCACTGAATTTTTCTGCCTTCTTTTTATAAATGAGACAAGGAAGGCTCACAGAGGAAACGAAACTTGCTCAGGGTTATATAGCTTGTCAGTGGTGGAGCAGCACCTAACTGAAATCGATTTGTGTCATCTCTCCCTTCTCACTAATGAGGAAACCAAGACTCAGTTTCATTTCACTACCTGCAAGATCATGGAATGAATCAAATCAATACAGAGGAAGCTTTTAAAGCAAAAGACTTATTTTACATAGGTAAGGGTTTTATTTGTGTTTGGCACGGGTAGGAACCGTCAAACGTTCAACTATATATATTTTTCAAATATTTTGAATATTCAATATTCAAATATTCAACATTCAAATATTTTGAATACTCAAATATTCAAAATGTTTTAATATATTCAAATATATGTATTTTTAAGTTTTATAATAGTGTTGAAAGACACAGAAATCCAGTCTCTATTGACATTATGGTGACGTCTAATTGGTTTGGTGCTTCCTGGTGGTGGATTTGAAGTGTGTCCACTGAGTTAAGCTGGATTTCCTTCCCTGCACAATTCCTGGTTAATGTGGGCCCAAACCCGCGTTTTGCATGAGATTTGGAAGGCTGAAGTGAAGCAGTAGCGTATTCCTGCACTCGGGGGTTGGACAGCTTGCTGGGCTGCTGAGGTTCGGTGAAATCACGGTCATTACTCGCCTGCGCTCACCCGGTTCATGCCCGGAGCCCTCGGGCCCACAGCACGTTCAGCTCCTGCCAGACCCAGTGGGTCAGCTACTCCAGTGCTTGGGCCAGGTGCGCGCTGAGCGCCTGAGGACCACACGAGCTTCTCCAGCAGGACGCCCCATCATTGAAGGCGGAAGCTTGGAAACAGTGAAAGATCAACACAGGTTCGGTACATTCTCACAGGTTCCAGTTCTGCCCGCTGGTTCCGGTTCCACTTGTCCATGAGTCCATTTTTTGCTTCCATTTTTCCTTCTGGACTATCTGCCCTCTGGACTTTAGCCACCACCGTCAGACAGAGAAACATCAGCCTCGCATAGATGGTGTAACCAGCCCCACACTTGTGTAAGGAAAATCCCGATAATTCCGCTGTTATATACTCATCCTATGGATCCTCTTTTTCTGATCAAACCCTGAATAATCCGTGGAAATTCTTGGGGTTTACAAATAAAAAAAGTAGGATAATTTAAAAAAAACAAACAAAAAAACTTTACACCTCTTGGGATCAGTGTCCTATCTGCCAGATTGGATGCTGCCCGATTTATAAATTACCGAATAAGAAGCCTATTAGATCAGTTAAAAAAAACAAAACTGGTATATATAATTGGAGTAAAAACTTGACCATAGTAATAGCTGGAGAGCCAGTGATGATGTATTGGTTTGAAAATTTCTAAAACAACTCAAGACAGTCTTCACCAACCAAGGAATAAGGCATATTCAAACATCTTCAAAAAGGAAAAATGCCTTCACTGGTATCCAGTGGTCATTTTAATTTTTAAGGGTTGTATAACTTTTATACTGGTTTTCCTTTTTATCTAACTGGAGACCACAGAATACAAATATAACTTATAAATTTCTCTTTCTTTTCAATTTCAATTTTGTAGAGTACAGTTAATTTTCTTTTAAATACAGCTTAAGAAGGAAATATAGCAAGTTATTCTTTGTCCTTGTAGACATTAGATGAACTGGGCAAGCTGCGTGCCCATTTGTCAGCTTTCTACCTCTTTCTCAGAATGACAGACCAGAGATCTCTCTGTTGGGTGATCTATTTATAGTCGAGCTTGAGTCCGTTGATACAATATACTAAGTGTTTCCACTAAAAACAAACACTGCCATTGAAAACAAATTGTCAGGTATATGCCAGTTTCTAAACTTGAGACACATAACTAATCCACTAGCTATAAAACAGTTTACCTTCAAGCATATTGACTCAGCCAATGAAGTCTGGTTATTTGGAGACTTTCTGTGATATATAAAACAGGGAGTGATTGTGACTTTTTAGTCACATGTTGACACGTAGAAATTACCGCTTAAATAGTTGCTTTCGTTGATATGTCAAAGTGACAAGTTATCTTTAAAACTGCAACTTCTTGCTACTAAGCATATCAAAATGGAATAAATGGAATAAAGATTAGTATGGAGGAAATCAATTATTGAGGGCCAATTTGAAAGGAGAAACAAAAAAATATATCACTGGATTTTATAGGAAAATATATCAAATGCACTGCTTGTTACTATACAAAGATAAATTATTGATATAGCTTATATTTGCCTCTCTATTTAAAAAGAAGGCTAATAATAAAATATGGGCAACTCATGTCTCTTTCTGTTAGGAATCATACATGCTTGGCATTCTATCTACTTAATGGCCAGAGCTATACACTTAAGAGTCGACCCCACCCTAACAAAGCTTTCTGAGCCTTACACGAACACTCACTACTTTTATTTGCCTTACATTTCATTAGACTGAATTTTCTTGACCATTTAAAAACAAGAAATAGAAAAATGAGTGATTGAGTGTTTAATTACACAGAATAAAACTAAGAAGACGTTGTCATGGGCTCCTTAAACTTTCTTTTTCTTTAGCAGAATGTCACACTATGTGGTTTTGTTTATCTCATCAAAAGTGTGTCAGGAACTGAAGGGCCTGAGATTTCACTCACTTGCATCATAAGGAGTTAGCCTGCTGTTGTTGCATGGAGGCTGACCCAAGACAAGAGACTCCTGGGACAGAAGCAAATGACTTTATCGCTCATAGCACAGCAGGATGCATGAGCCTCATGGTTGTGTTGGTTCCTCTTGCTCTCCAAGTCCCATGGGATGACACAGAGGGGCCCAAGTGAATGCTGTGCCTGCAGTGGATTTGCATCACAACTGAGGGACCCCAAGCTTACGAGACTCCAATCTTTTATACATTGAGCTGCAAGCAAATCTGACTTTTGCTCCAGAAGTGAAATTATCTCTATCTTCCAATGCTGTCTACTACACAAATATGTTTGAAAAGATAGCCCAGAAGAAAGATTGTCAGTGTTTCTGCTCATAAAAGTGCAGAATTGTGAAAAACCCATGGAGAACTATCTCCCAACAAGGGTGATGCTGGACTTAGTTCAACATCTTCATAATAATTAAGAGCAGGCATCTGCCTAATCTTAACCTCAAAATACCTGCAATGGTAAAAAGAAGGAATGTTCTCCCCAGCGGCATAGAATTAAATCGTAGTAGTTTATTGAGCATTCAATTACATATGACATTGTCTTAGGACTGTATCAAGCAAATTATCCATTAAAAACTCGTTCGTTCCCTAACTACTTCACCTTACATCTATCAAGAGTAATGTTCTAGGAATGTATTTATTCACATTGCTATGAGAATAAAATTCTGCCTTAAAAACCAGGGTCATTAGGTAGATTTAAAGTCAGGACAGAGAAATAAAGATAGATAGGTGATAGTTTTTTTATTTTTTTCAAATTGCACGCTAATATAAAGCATTTATTGAGCACTGACTGAGGGCTTATTATTGTGCTATGTTCTTGGGGCGGAAGAGGGAGGAGGGATATTGAACTATGAGATATGACTGCTATCAGCAAGGACTCAATTTCTCTTTGTCAATAGACAAAATTGTGTTTACTCCTTAGGCTGTGTTCACAGATACTAGTTGGAATGTCTGAAGTCACCCATAAGAGAAGGATAAAAATGAATTTAGTTAAAGACAGTTTGGACAGTTTTATTTGAATTTTGCAAAAATAAACAACTTGACTTTTCAATGAGATATTTGTGTGTTATGAGAGTTCAGTCATGCCTGTGTGTTTCATATTGGTTATTTTGTCAAATACTAGATTTCTGGCTTTTTTACATCATCCAGTTTATCTATATGTAAAATAATGGTTAAAAGTCCACTAATTATGGACTTTTTATAGATTATAAATGTAATGCATTAAGATAAATGAAAATATGGTATCCAGTATTGACACTGCAGTGGATTAAGTAGCAACAGCAGAGCCAAGGGACAGACAGCCTCTGAGGTGACCAGACTCCAAGGCTGCAGAGGGGGGAGCCTTTCACCTAAAGGCGGCACAATTAGGCCAAAATGAATGCGAATGAGGTGAGGAGCAAGAGTCAAACTCAACAGCTTATTAATGACTGAGCAAGAAAGAGGGATAGAGGGTGGAACCTTTCTCTCTACTCAGGGGGAGGTCATTTGTCCTGGATCTCCACTCTGAGCAAAGTGAACTGCCCATCCATAAATGGATTCAGGAGCATCTCATTCTATTTTTACCTCTATTTTTACCAGTTCTTCTTGGCAATTCTACCAGTTTTTAGTTCCTTAAGTTAATATCTAAATTATCTCCATAAATAGCACAGTTACTCAGAATTCGGCCATCACATACAGTTCTCTGTATTTGATCATTTCACTGATTACTCTTCCAAAGTCCATGTGTGAACTAAGAAACTATACCATTTATCCACTAAACTGCAAAGAAAGGAAGACCATCAAATTTGATCTTGTAACTGATTAATTTAAAGTTGAATAAAAACATAAATTTGAATTAAGGTTGCATACATTTTTATAGTTGAAATAGTCTCTATATAAGAAATTTATAAGATATAAAAGTTTCCCATGAACAAAACTCACATTGTGTGTGTGTGAAAGTAATGACCTCAAGTCATTGAAAGTAAAGTCATGACCTAAATTAAGATCAAGCAATTATTTTATCTTCTGCATGGTTCTTAAAAAGTAAAAAGATCACCTTAGCTTAGAATCTCTTATACACATATGTCCATTCTTAAGTATAAAGTTATAAAGTATGTGAAAACGAATCAATATACTGGAAAGAATTTGATCATTAGAAGAGAAGAAGAAAATGCTTTATTTGGTTGCAAAATCTTCAAGCAAGCATGTTTTTATAGTTCAATCGCTTCAACAAAACTTTTGTGGAGCTTCATGCTGCTAAAAACGAAAAAGTGCCTTCAGCACAGAAAGTGCAAGTTCCTTGAGCTGGCAGAGTCTGGGCATCCTACTGATTGACAGCTGGGAGAATCTTTGTGATTGGCAGGAGACGGTGATGCCCTCCAGGGGGATTGTTTGCATGCTGATGCTAAAAATCATGCCAGCCTCTCTCTCCTAATTCTTTTTCCAAAATCTTTTATTAGCAAACTTCGTCCACTGTTCTACCTGAGCTGTTAAACACATGATAAGCTTGTTTTCGCAGAAAGGAGAAAATAAAATATTAGCTAAAATACGAGTTTCAATATCAGCACCTTAAAAACTGAACCACAACGACATGTCAGGTAGCCAGCTCAAATTCCCCAGGTGAAGAAAGTTGAAAAGACTTTCTTTTACTCCTTATCTCTGAAAAGGTACAAAATATTCTTTTTTGCATAATTGTTCTTCTCTTCTTTCTTCAGTCTTCCCTGAATGAGATGAATGTTGGACATGGTTGGTGGTCAAGAGAAGAAAGATCTAAAACATTCTTCTAATCCCAATTATTTTTCCAAATAAGAGTACAAAATTTTGAATATGAGACATACTTACATCCTCTATTCTTTATTTTATAAAATAAAAGTATTGGAAAAATATTTAGGATCTACACAACACTTTAGCCATGCTGCCCTTCTTTTCCTTCCTCAAATATTCTAAAGTCATTCATGTGTTTTCAACAGCTGCATTTTTTTGGTCAGGAATACTCTTATCCCAAATCTTCACATCGTGAACACTTAGTCATTTAGTATATTCTAATCTCATGAATAAATGAATAAAATAGGGAATATATATGCACTAAGCAAAAAGAATTAGATGTTACTTAGTGATTTCTTCTATTTCATGGAAAACTAAACCTATCCTTCCCTTTCTTCCAGGCAAGGAAGGGTTATGTGTCTTTGATATTTAATTGAGCTCATTTGTAGATTTCCCTAAATGTTTTCTGTAGCTAAAGAAAATGGCCAAGTTAAGTGGTTCACCACCAGATCTATTTTAATTCTAAACAGAGCTGATGAGACAAAACGTGGAAGGGATGGAGGAAAAGATCTGAACTAAGCAACTAACACTGCTTGTATAATAAAGAGAAGTAACATCTCTGACTTAAAAGCCCTTCGGAATGCCTTCTTGTGCTAGGTACTAGGTTGTATAATCTCTGATAATTAACATTTGACCCTGAGAGATGGAGATGGAGGGAGAGGAAGAGATTCTACAATCTGAAGAATAAAGAGTAATTTATGCTGATGAATAAATGGGAATGAGGATAAGACTTGGAGAGTTCATCCCCTGTGACCACCTACAATACTTGGCAGGCTAAATGCCACCACAGACCATCCTGCTGATGTCCCCCAGTCCTTACTCTTGAATAAATAAATACTCTTGACTTTGGAAAATGTAAAGCAACAGGGTGGATCCTGGGGCTGGATCTGTGGGGAGGGAGTAGAATTTCCCAAAAGAAGAGTAAAGCTTCAATGATGGAGATTAGAAAAAGGGGAAACTCTCTCTCAAAGAGAGGCACAGAAACAAGTCCATGATGAGCATTCTGGAAGCTTCCAAACATAAAAAAAAAAAAAATTAGGTTCTAGAGTGCTTTCTGGACACTAGTAACAAGATATTTGGTGTGCAGTTTAAAATATTTCCCTCCTAGTTTAAATATTTCTTTTGGTACCATTTGGTAAAGTCTGATACTTTCCAGAGCTTTCTGCAATAGAGCTCTAGAGAGTAAAACACCAGGAAATGAAGAGATGAGTGGCCCATCCCATATATGCCTCTCAAGTGGACCTGAATGCAGGAAATGGACAGAATTGAGAGTTCTTTGTCAAGAAGCTCCAGTGGGTGAGCAGCAGTGAAGTGAATGATGGTTTATGGTAGATCAGGGAACACGGAAAGCACAGACGACTGGGAGCAGCCATATGCAAGACGCAATGAGGGCAGCTATGAGACGACCCCCTCTTCTTTTTCTAATGTAATAGAGGGAGGTGATCCTCGATTAGAGAGAAGAAAACTGACACGTGGACTACACATGCTGCAAAGTCACATGCTTCACAGTGTGAGGTTTCCATTGAGCATCAGCAATAATGAAATATGTACCCAAAGTCTCACCACTGTGATATAATAGATGTGTTAATGGTGTTGGACTGTGTTGTGAAATGTACTAATTGCTAAAATGTGTACTAAAATTTGGTTTAAATCATTTTTAGGAAAAGGATTGATGTTAGCTCATTAATTTTATGTAACGCCAAATCTCTTGGCTTTTCCACACAGCAGCAGTGCTAAATGGAGATTTAAAAATAATGAACAAAGTGACTAATAGATAAGGTCATTGAGCCAATTAATGAAAACCCACATTTACAAAACAGATTTACAAGGAGGTAAATGTCTTTTTCATAAAATGACTCAATAGGATGCTCATTAAGAGGCCAAGATCTTTAAAATATGAGTAAATTCCCAAAAATGAAGATATTCAACTTTTCTAAAACATCCTATTTTAAAAAGAGAAACATTTCAGTAAATAGCAAAATCCTAGCCTTGCCAAAGACTGTTCATTTGGTGACCAGAACACTCTGAGATCATTTCCCTGCTTCCGGGCACCCCTGCCATCAGGTGATCCTGCACGCTGCCATTTGCTGGAATTTCTTAAAACACATCTATCCTGTTATTCTTCCGTCCAACAGATTTTTTATATGATCCTTCATTGCTTATTAGACCTAGGTCAAATTTCTCCTCCTGGTATTTATGTTCTACCATATTTTTCTACTTGTCTATTGCTGCATAACAAGTCATCCCAAAACTAAGTTACTTCAAACAATACTCACTTTATTATTTCTCATGGTTTCTGGAGGTTAGGAAGCTGGGACAATGTTCTGGCGTGGAGTCTTCCAAGAGGTTTCAGTCAGAGGGAAGCTGGAGCTGGAACATGGGGACTGGAGCATCTGGGGCGAGTGAAGCATTGCTCTGTCGTTATGCAGTGTCAGAGCTTCTCCATGTCATCCTTCTACAGGTGCTACTTTGGGCTTCCTCAGAGCGTGGTAGCCTGGGGATCGTCAGATTGCTTGCATGGCAGCTAAGGGCTCTAGTGTGATTGTTCCAGAGAAGTAGGCAGAAGCTGCGTGGCCTTTTATGACCCAGGATTGAAAATAACGTAGTTTCACTTTCATTGCACACTTGTGGTCAACCAGTCACTAAGCCTGGCCCAAAATCAAGGTGAAGGGATAGAGACCTCGCCACTTGATGTGAAGAGCGTCAATGTCACAGTGTCTCTACAAGAGTATGTGAAATGTGTGGCCATGTTTGAAAATGCCGTGTGCTACATGTATTCTGATTTCACCCTAATTATTCAGCCAAAATGATGTTTTCATTTGTTTTCTGTCTGCATCCTCGCTTCTTCTATACTTTACCAAATATACTCTGATATTTTGAGTTACTGTTCATAAAATAACCATTCTCTCATGGTGGGTGGAGTATATGTCCCTGCTCTATTGATATTGTGTTTGGCCATGAGACTAACTTGGCCAACAGAAAATTAGCAAATGTGATGCAAGCAGAGACTTTAAATGTGATTGTGTGGTTTGGCTTGGATCTTAAACTACAGTGATCTGTTATAAGAGCTTTTGCTAGTAGTAGATGCCTCTTTAGTCTGGGCCCCAGAATGAACTAACATGGAGCTAATCTAAACCAATGCACAGCCTGGAGCCAATCTCAGCTGGTGGCAGTTTGAATCAGAATCACCCAGTCACTGAGTTTTGGGTAGTTTGCTATGTGGCATTATTTTGGCAGTAGGGACTAATACATATCCCTTTGCTTCAATTAGGCTAGTTTCTTCATTATATCTTCTTACTTTCCAGGTATCGTCTGATCTTTGTTCATGGCATCACTGTGTCTGTCTTGGAATGCTATCCCCCACTCTCTTTTATCCACTCTCATATCCTTTCAATTTTTAAGGCCCACCATATTTTCTCTCTCTCTAACAACTCAGGTGATGAGAGACCATGCAGAGAAAACTGAGGCCATTCTAGACCAACTGACAGCCAGTTTATCCCAAACATGATGGAACACAAATAAGATCAGCAGCAACATCTGCTCACCCACAGCTGACTACAGATGCGTGAGTGGGCCTAGCCTACCATAGACTTACGAGCAATAATGTATGATTGTTGTTTTAAAAAACTGTGTTTTGGAGTAGTCTGTTACCCAGTAGCAACTAACTGATACATGGGTATTTATTAATACTGTTCAAGCATATCGAAACACTAGCTCATATTAACTTCTATGGCCTATGTTTGAATTCATAGAAATGAAATGCAGAAAATTTTAACCAAAGAAAGATGTATAACGTTTGTATAGACAATAAAACTATGCTAAATAAGAAACATACTATACTGGGAGCATTCTTTAAAAACTATCTACTATCCCAATGAGAAACTTAGTGCTTACCCTATCTTTGCCTATAAATTTAATTGATTACATACTGAGGCCCTTTAGACTAGGGACCCTATCACACCCTCACAACACTTAACAGAGAAACCTGAATATAGAAAACCTATTTAGCATTACTTTCACCATTCCTCCTCCCCTCACACACTCCTCTCTCCAGCAGTACTTTGAAAATATCATGCTATTTGAAACTTCAGCACATTTTATCATGCTGTTTTCTTTGTCCAGAACTTGTTTCTGCTTTTCTCTGCCTATATAATGCTTACCTGTCCTTAAAATCTCACTTCAAATATCACCTTTTCCAGAAACCCTTTTCTGCCTCCAATTTGCTTCAAGTTCTGATTTTTTGGTATCCCCACTCCACCCTGTACTAGTCACTGAATCAACATATAAATCACATCCTATAGGCTAGCACTCCAACCTGTAGAATAATTCTCTATGTCTTCTGGAAAAATCTTGAGCATGAATACGGCAATCTAATGAGTCTGTGAGATCAAATCCAAAGTTGTGGATGAGAGATGAGCAGGGTAAAATTGGTTCAGTTATTTCAATAACAGAACCACAAGGTTTGTAGACATCACTCAGTGTGTCTGATTCACACCAGATTATCACTTGTGGATAATGAAGTTCTACATGCCATCATGGTAGCTGATAGTTTCTGAAAACTGTCATCTGCCCTCGAACTTTCCAAAGACACAAATAATCAGGCAGTGAGTCTACCTCTACAAGAGGTTGTTCTATAGTTCCTTAGGTGACCATTTTTGGAAATGAGTCATAACTGGGGTAACAATTCTTCCTGATTTGCCCAGGAATGTCCTGATTTAGTCCTTTTAACCCAGCAAAATTATTCATAGTATCCCTTTCACTCTCAGAAGTGCCCCAATTTAGACATTGAGTTGTATTGCCACCATGGTCATACCTTTGATGCAAAATGGATCTTCCCATTTAACACTGGCAGTTATTTTAAATTCAACATTAGCCAACACTTCAAATAATAACAGACAATAATCTTTATTATGTTTTCACTTTTTTGTTACTACTTTTATTGAATTCAATTTATATACAACAATATGTACTAATTTTAAGTATGCACTATATTGAATTTTGACAAATGCATTCACACCTGTATACACCACACTGAGTAAGCTACAGAAAAATTCCATTACCCTATAAAGATTCCCCATGCCCCTTCCCAGTCTATTCCCTGCTTCCTCCAGGCAAGTACAGTTCTGATTTCTATCACCATTATCTAGTTTGTCTGTGCTACAAGTTCATATAAGTGGAAATATATGGTATGTACTCTTTTACATTTTTTTGCTTCTTTTGCTCAAGGCTATGTTTTGACATTCATACATGTTGTTGTGTACATCCATAGCTCATCCCTTTTCAATACTTAGTACTCCAGGTATGTGTATAACATAATTTGTTAATCCATTCACCTGAGGATGAATGTTTGAGTTGCATCTAGTTTGGGGTATTATAGGATAAAGCTGATATGAATATTTTAGTATGTATTTTTTGTGGCCAAAAGTTCTTGTTTTTCTTGGCTAAGTCCCCAGGAGTGAAATTGCTATGTCATAGAGTATGCATATGAATAAATTTATTAAAACACTACCAAATTCTTCCAATTGGTTGTACCATTCTTTGTTTCCAGCATCAGTGTATGAGAGTCCCAATTGCTCCACACCTTCACCAACGCTTGGTACTTACAGTCTGTTTAATTTTAGCCATTACAGCAAGTGGAAGTGGTAACAATAATCTTTGAATATTAGTCATAACCACAAATATTTTTCAAAAGTATTCTCCAAAAATGCAATCGACCATGAGCACTGAAAATAGAGATATTTTAATTAAGCCAACTAACCACAAAATAAAAAGAACTGATTTTAAGTCTTCTGATTTACATTTATTTAAATACTTTAGAATTTATTTTAAAAAGCATTATATACCAACATTTTGAAAAAGAAAATGAGAGACTGGCAGAACACATACACTTTGACTATACTTTTAAGTAAGAAAATAATCGTCATATTCTGATTTGGGAGATTATTTTAATTTGTGGTTCTTATTAGCTCAATGCTCAATCATTTCAAGGAAAGTTTGGGGATTGTTTTTCATTGCCAAGATGGAAAATATAAAAATAATCTCAAAATCCTAAAGTTTGAAGTATTTTGTTACCAGGTCAGAAAAATTATATTCTTTTTAGTTCAGTTAGCTCACTTTACAGTAACATGATTCATAAAACTACGTTCAGAGAAAATAAGGAATGGGAAAATCTGAGGCCAAAATACACAATGCTAATTTTGTTAAATGGTTATGTGATCACAGAAGATCATACAAAACCTTACTTAAAAATGAATTATAGTAGTTAAAGATAGCTGAGTAGCAGTCTCAGGCTGAATGTATTCATTTTTTATTTTTAAACATCTGGTTATAGTTTGAAGGAATATTTTTAGGAAAGAATATTTTAAAAGCCTTAATACAGTGTTAGACTAGGAAGAATTATCTAAATTCAAGGTAGAATTCAATGTTTGTACTAGCCACCCACATAGTCAAAGAAGGAAATGACCTAAGAGTAATTCACCTGTTATCAGTTCAATATCTCAGTCTGCTCAGTGGAGCAACCCAAATTATAAAGTGAAAATCTATTGTGGCTATGGATGATTGTTATCCAAGGATGAGTCTCTACAGTGTAACTTCGGGGAAAGATATTCAATGACTAGCATCGATCATCAATCACCATATTAGCAGAAATCCATTATTTTGTAAGCCTGGGAGCTTAGGATAAAATGCATTTGATGAATCTTAATGAATAACAACCTATTTGTTAAGAAAGCAATTAGAAACAAATTTGGTATCAAATAGAAAGATAAACTTCACATTTACTTATCAAAACTACTTTACAATCCAATTATCTTTTGAATTTATTGTGTAACTATTAACATAGTGCTAACCTTGTTTTGCTGTCTAAAATAGATATTACTTACAAATCTCTTACTAGAAAAAATATAAATACATAAATATATCTAAAATTCTTCTTATTTTACTTTTATCAAAACAAAAGTTAGAACACATTAACTTGTGGGTAGCCACACAAACCAAATACAGTGATTCACTGTGCTTCACTAGGTATTATATACAGATGAAATCCCTGAAATTCAGGTATAGCAAGAAACTAAAAGCATCCAAGCTTAAGAAAAAAGAAAAAATAGCCATAAGAAAGTCCTAAAGTACTTTGATAACAAAAGACATAAAATTAATAAAGCAAGGTAAGCATGCTTTGTACTCCCATGGAATGTCAACTAAACCCAAAATATGCTACTGATGCTGAATGCAGCCAGTGATGGAAAAATCTGGTACTCTGTGTGATTCCCACTTACCTCATGTCCTTTTCTTGGACTCAGCTTAACCATGAGCTCTATCTTGGAAGGGTTGTGGCATGGATTCCCTTGATCTTTGTGCATTTTAGGTTTCTCTCCATAACTCAGCAATCTCAACCTTTCCATCAAGCTGGCTCCACCCTTTGTTTTGTTTAAGCCCAATATGTACTGAAGTACTTATTTATTCATTAGAAAATTAATCTCTGGGCCTGCCGCAGTGGCATAGTGTTAAGTTCCACACGGTCTACTTTGGAGGCCCGGGTGCAGACCTGCACCACTCAGGGTCATGCTGGGGTGGCAACCCATGTACAAAATAGAGGAAGATTGGCAACAGATATTAGCTCAAGGAAAATCTTCCTCAGCAAAAAAAGGAAGATTGGCAACAGATGTTAGCTATGGCAAGTCTTCCTCAGCAAAAAAAAAAAAAAAGTTAATCTCTGATTAGCTTTACTAGTATTTTTATTAGGAGTATTTTTCTTAGTAGGCTAGTTTCAAAGCTGCATATGGTTTTAATGACCTACTTTTGACCCTGTTTTATGGCATAAGCCCCTTTAATTTTAATCCCCAAATTCTGCAGAACATGAGGTGTTTATTTAGAAACACATATATTGTGTTATAGCAAATATATCTACAAGGCACACATATATAATTATTTGTCAGGTGCTTCCACCATCCCTAACTTAAGAGAGCACATGAAACTATATCTAAATATTTGTGTCCTTGTTCCAGCCCTGTTAAGTGTTCACACACACACACACCCATACACACACTGGTTTTATTCACTCTACCACTGAGGATGATGATTACATAAAACCTCTGAATGTGATGAGGGGTATTAAGAGAATTCATTCATAAATTTAGCACCATGGTAGACACTTTCATAAGTATGGCAGAGTGTACTCACAGGCCCCTGGGAGCTTGCGTTCTCAAGATGGACACAAATAATATGCACAAAATTGCTCAAGGTAATTGTAGAAGGCAGTGAGAATTTTTTTCAAAACAGGTGCCTCATATAGGAACTATCACAAGAGTTCAGAGAAGGGAAGATCACTGTGGGTCCAAGTGCAAGGTCAAACCAAATTAAGTACAATCTAGAGTGACTGAAAAACTGGAGGAAACAAGAACATATCCCATTTTCCTGAGCATCAATTTTATTTAATGCTAATTTAAAATTTTAATTGTATCATGTGAAATATGGTTATGTGTGAAAGTCAGGTTTCAAATATGCATGGGTGATCTAGAAAAACTTTCTGTGGCAGGACACTTCAGGCTCACCCCACCACTCTCTCCATACCCTTATTTTATTTTTTAATTAGAAACATGTTAAACAGAAAATGAAAAAGTATTATTCTATATGCACGGTCCATGTTGAATATTTTGCCTTATCTGCTTTAAAAGGCTTTAGTGGACCATTAAGGAGTTCATGCCTCCTTTGTATCCCTCAAACCCATACCTCTTTCTGCAGAGACGACTCATCTTCCTAAAGATATCTTGCATACATTCTGCCCTGTGTTCATGTTTTTAGCCATAGATAGCTATTGTTAAACAATATATAGTATTGCTTTCAGTATTTTGTAAATTCTCATACAAGAGCCCATTTTATATAAAATTGTGCAACTAGATTTTTCCCCTATTCATTGTGTATTTTTAATAATTTTCTGCATTGATATATGGATCTCTAGATCACTCATTTTAATGACTATAAGACATTCCATTGTATAAATATACCAAAATAATTTTATCTCTTTGGCCTTTGATATACATTGTTTTCTATTGCAAACAACACTTTTAAGAACATTTTTGTATGTGTCACCTTTCACACATGTGCAAAAGTATCTCCGATTAATTCCTAGAAGTGAAAATGCCTAGTCATGGGTTATGCACAGCTTCAACTTCAACGGGCATTACCAAATTGTTAGGCGTGGTGTTAACGGCAGCAGTGAAAGCCATTTTTGCCATTCACCAAATATATCTGGTCTCTCTGCTCTCCAGGCATTTCTGCCCCACTTAGTTTTAGGTGGGACCATGTGACTGGTTCTGGCCAGTGAGTAATGAACAGAAGAGATGTTGCTTTCTGCTATTTGTAAGGGTATGAAGTTATTTCTCATTGTGTTTTAATTTAATTTCCCTTGATAGCATATAACGAGGTCATGCATTTCTTCATTCGTTTACTCTCCATTAAGGTTTATTGGCCATGAGGATTTCAACCTCAATGAAGTCATATCATTGCCAATTTTTCTATTGCATTACATTTTCTTAATTATTTGTCATTCATTCTAGATTCTGGGTACATATCAGTTAATATGGCATAAATTACCAGTATTGTCTTCTAGTCTGTCTCTTACCTTTTTATTTTGTGTAACATATCTTCAGTCATAGAGACTATTTTTTCAATTTAATGTATTTAAACATGCAAGCTTATCCTTTTATGATTTAAGCCTTTTTGTGTATTTAAAATAGATTTCCTCACCTTTCTTATAAATGTGGTCTCATGATTTTGCTTCTTTTTTACTTTGAGTGTTTCAGTAAAGAGAAAGATCATAATTTGGGATATAAAGTACTATGCTTCTTTCAAACATAATTAGACATATAGTCAGAGACATACAAAATTTGCTTTTTTTTTTTTTTTTTTTTTTGGTGAGGAAGACCAGCCCTGAGCTAACATCCGTTGCTAATCCTCCTCTTTTTGCTGAGGAAGACTGGCCCTGGGCTAACATCCGTGCCCATCTTCCTCCACTTTATATGGGATGCCGCCACAGCATGGCTGACAGGCAGTGCGTCGGCGGGCACCCGGGATCCGAACCGGCGAACCCCGGGCTGCCAAGCGCGGACTAAACCGCTGCGCCACCGGGCCGGCCCCAAAATTTGCTTTTAACAGTAGTTTCGTGTCTTAAATATTATCCAATATTGGTAAATCAAAATATATTTTAAATATCTGGAGATATTCCATCATTTATGAAACAAGTGCTAAAATATTTTGAATAGTGTGTAACAACCTTTCCATTTTTTATCAAAGAAAGGATCTTAATTTTAGGCTTTTCTGAAGTCAAAAGAAATGGTTTAGAACAGAATAGACTGAGCAAAATAATATATTTTATTGGCGTTAGTGAGATGATAAAGCCAGAAGAATATTCATTGAAGGTTATTTTGTGTGATACTAAAATGAATACTTAAGGTATTTAAAGAATCAACAAAATGGGACTTCTATAAACATTAATGCCAACTGAATAATTCAGATAACTCTTCAAACAAGGACACTAAAAAAAATATTAAGTATTTTTTTTAATTTTCCTACAAGTAGCAACTCTTAAGTAAATATTTATTAGGCCAAAACCTAGAAGAAGAAAAGAACAAAGAAAAATAAGGCCAGAACTCAAAACTTTTTTTTCCCCCAAGGATGTTTTTTTAATTATGAGAGAAAAGCCCTGAGACATAAATGAGCTCTGGTGGAGATGTAGGACCAAGGTGAAAATATTAAAGTCCAGGGTCTACCTGAGATTTAAAATGTTTGTGTGGGAATTCTAATTAAACTCCTTTCTTGATGCATAGATTCAACAGATTAGATTTCAGAGTAAGTGTGAGTTGCAATTAAACTAGCCCTCTCCCAAAGTTGCAATATAGCTTTGAATCATCTGTGTAGTCAGGAATTCTCAAGCCTTGAACTTAGATTAAAGTGGCATAGGGAGAACAATGTGCTTTCATAGGCAACTACACATTGCCTAGGGCAGGAGTTGGCAAACCAAGCCCTCTGGCCAAATCCAGCCCACCTTCTTCTGTAAATAAAATTTTATTCGACCGCAGCCGCATCCATTTGTTTACACATTATCTGTGGTTACGTTATGGCAGCAATGGCTGACTTGAATACTTACAAGTACTTATTTTAGGCCCACAAAGCCTAAAATATTTACTACCTAGCTCTTGACAGAAAGTTTGCCCACCTCTGGTCTACAGAACACCCTTCTGGGTTATCTTCTTCTGACTCTTTGGGAACTATTTTACCACACTGTAAATTGTAGACAATTGATAGAAATACGCTTAAATAATCCTTGTCTGTACATATGCAAAGTACAGGTTCAGTTGATTTCTCCCCCCCACTGTGGATGAAGCCAGTTTTATCTCCAGTTGCACACTTGTTTCAGTACTCCTGATCTATAAATATGTCCTTTGGACTTCCTGCTGAGCTGATTTAACATCTTCCCAGTTTCCTAATTAATGCGTTAAATAAAATTCTTAACACATGTTCATTTTTATATTTGTGTGAAAGTCATGGTTTTAAACTTCTTTTGAAAACTATTCTCTAACAGTGCTCTCAGATTAAATTGACACTATTTGAGGTTGAGCTACATAATTGTGTAATTAAGTCACTCTTAGAGAGCATGCATTGACTTATTGATGAAATAGGTAGGAATACTCGATTTCCTGAGGCCATTTTCTAGGTCAATGGCAATTTTGCACGCAGTTTTGTATTGAACAGTCAGTCTTCAGCAGGACAAAGTGCATCAGATGCATTCAGATCTGATATGTTGTGATACATGAAATATATGACTCCACACGTGGACAGCTTTGCTATTTGTAGTACAGCCACATGTTTGTGTCCTAAAAACATGAGAATTCTGATCAAATGCATTTTATATGATTTCCGTCAAAAGCAAAAGTTGGTGTGTTTACAATTGTAATTGCTGCATCATTTAATCCATTTTTGATGGAAACTAGTTCAGTGAGAACTAAATCTTCACTTACGTTTTATACATCTGATAATTATACATATTTTCCAATTATTTGCTTCTGGCTCTGTACATTTTGTCTCAGTGTACTTGAGCTGCTATAACAAAATACCATAGACTGGGTGCTTTAAATAACAGACATTTATTTCTCACAGTTATGGAGGCTGAGAAGTCCAAGATTGAGTTGCCAGCATAGCTGGGTTCTTGGTGAGCGCCCTCGTCCTGGCTTGAAGACAGCTGCCTTCTTGTTATAACTTCACATGGTGGGGGAGAGATAGAAAGCCCTGGTCTCTCTTCCTCTTCTTATGAGGGCACTAATCCTATCATCAGGGCCTCATCCTCATGAGTCTTAGAAACCTAATTATCTCCCCAAGGCGCTACCTCCAAATAGTGTCACATTGGGGGTTAGGGCTTTAACATATGAATTTGGGAGGGACACAAACTTATGGTCCATAGCACATTTCAAAATATGCTTCTCCCTTACAACCCAGATATTTCCAGTGCTGTTCTAAAGGAAATGTTATGTTGAAATAGGTGACAAAGCTGAACTATATGTGAAAGTGACTGGAAGCCACTTCGATGTATCCCGTGGAACCCATACCAACAGTATCCCCATCTCTACCTCCCCTTTGGTGAATCCCAAAGTACCTGAACTGCCCTACCTGAGGGGAAGTGTAACAGAGAGGCAGGCAGAATGGAGGAAACAGCAGTCTTAAGTAAATTGCAGTTAGAATATTTTACTTTTTAATGCACTGCTAGGGCCCTTCATGAGGTACAAGGAAAATGTCTCTTGCTACACTCTTGGCTCATTCATTTTATGTCTTTGCTAGCTTAAGGCTTCAACCCTGTTGAAATGTATTTTAATAATGATTGGTGGCTTGAGAAAGAGGATGTTTCAAATGTCATTACATCTTAATGTGAATATAGGACAAAGAGGCACAAGAAATGACCAAGATCAAGATTTATTTGATCTTGTCTTATTCAATTACAAAATTTAAAGGAATGTTTTTAAATGAAAAAAAATCTTCATTTTGCAACAACATAAAGTTTAGCCCCAAATAAAACACTCCATCTGTTTCCTGAAAGGAAAATAAATCCAGCCTTCTCAGAAAATCAAGGATAAAGTCTATTATCAATACATGGGAAATCAAGCTTTAAAGTCCTATGTGATGTTGAAACAAATAGTGATCTCAACTACCCAGTGTAAGGTTGAACTGAAGGGCTCTCAAGAGTAAAAATTGATCTGATTCCTATTCATAGGCCTAAATGTTTTTGTGAATTTTTTCTAGGTACACAGTTTCCATGAGATTGTGTTGGTGGCACCCTATTGTCACAGAAATCACTATGCTGCAGCTAAATTGCAAAGCTGTGAAATTATTACTGCATCATCAAGTTTCTACACCTGGGAATGGGTGTAGAATCAGTATTTCAGTTGATCTTTTCTCATCACAAAAGCCACGTCATTAGAATTGTTTATTTTTTACTGCAAAAGAGCATCTGAGTATTTGATATCCTGAATTACTCAATTCTCCAGTGATTCAAATGGACAGATGTCCCACTGTTTTGATGCTCACCCACTGAATTTATATAACTTTTCCTCATAAAGATTTGTGTCTGCTCTTAAATATATAGGAATTAATGCTTTAAATGAACACGTTATATTATGAAGGAAGACTGCAAGCTGTGCTGAATCTCTGAGACTATTTTCAATCAACATATATTTATTAAATTAAAAAGAATACTCTGGCCAGTGTGAGTATTGATCTCCAAAATTAGTCTTGTGCAACCTATCTACAAAATATATGTGCTTTCAAGTATGTTATATCATTATATACCATAAATATTAATAACCTTAATTCTATAAAATAAGATTAATCATATAAAATACTTCCAGGTAAAGTAATCATATTTAACATACACATATACTTTAGCTTTTGCCCCAAACCCCAACAAATAACAGTAAAAATATAATAATTTTAAAAGCCTTAAACATAATTTTAAAAGCCACAAAGATAATTGGAGAGGAAACCACAGCCATAAAATGTCGGAAGATGAAAAATACAAGGACAAGGGGTATGTGACTTAGCAGACCTAGGAGAAATTAATTCTAAGCTGGCAGTGTGAAAAGTCAATGAAAAACATCTTGATTTATCCTTCAATGTTCCAAAAAGGCTAAGAAGCTTGAGGCACTAGGAATTTACAGAAGTAAGGACAAAACAGGAACTAAAACTAGAAGGTTGTTGAAAAATATTTTTTAAGGAACAGTAAGATTCCTAAGAGCTCCTTCCTCTGTTCTGGCAAAAGGTTGATAAATCTCAAAATAGTAAACTAAAAAGGTAAAAGTCGTTGCTTCTGAAGCCTGAAAAATGTGGACGATCTTTTTGAACCTTGTAAATCTGTATGACGCTATGTATACAACTGGTAAAAACAAAAAATTTAAATGTAAAAATAATAAAAAGTATAAATAGAAGTTTTAATGCCACTTGGAGACCAGTGATATAGAGTATGGTCTAGACGAAGTGAATTAAAGATGATAATAGCAGTAATGAGATGAGGATCTAGGGTCAAGAATAGGTGCTAAGCCCTCACTGCCACTAGGCTTTAGGTGCATTTTGCCCTCATCAGAGGTGAAGGGGACTTACCAGTGAGGCAGCACCTGCTTCCGTAGAAGAGTTCAGGTCAATCAAGCAACAAAGTACATGCCCAGGTAAGATCATGTCTCTCCTAACTGGGGTCAAGAGTTATACGGAATGTACCGCCTTCAACTTGCATCATCACGGAACAGGAGGGGGCCCAGGAACCCACCCCTCCATATCCTTGCCCCTCCTCAGCTTCACCCCACTACTTGCCTTCAATATGCCTGGATTCATCTCAGTAACCATCCATTTCTCTTTGTTGCTAGGTTGCTCCAAGTTCCCCAGCTCCCAGACCACTTTTCTCTCCTGGGCTCTAAGGTTCCACCCAGAGCTCTATACATCACCTACACAGGCTCTCTCCTCCCATCTCTCCCCAACTCCTAAAGCCCTTCCACTGTGCCCTCTGGGGTTGGTGGTCCATCATCAACAGAACACCCTGTGTCCTTAATCTAGTCTCCAAATGTTCTCTTTGCTTTATGCAAATCCTTGATTTTTATTCTAAAGACACTGCTTCCTCTGCTGCCCTCTCAAGTAGGAACTATTTTCTTCTCCCAAGGCTACTCTCAGATGGTTCTCTGTCCCTCCTCCCTAAAATCTTTCAACTGTGATTCTGACATCAGCTAATTATACCATCCACTCCCCCTGTTGTTTTTCATTTCTACTGTCTCCTATTTATTCCTCTTCATTCCTCAATGATTTTAGCTCCTGGATCTTTGTCACTCTTTCCAGTATCTAATCTGTAAATGTAAGTGCAGACTTTCCTTCCAACACTTTGTCTTCTTCATTTCTTGAGTTTTTCTCCTCCAAAGATGTAATGATTTCATCTATCTACCTACCTCAACAACTCACTTTTATGGTTTTAGTCTAGATTTTGTCACAACACAAAACTGCAGTCCCTCCATAATCCCATTTTGGGCATCCAAACTCACTTGCCACAACTTTTTCCTGCCTTTTCCTCCCTCCTTCCACCATCCCACCACCATCCATCCTTTGCCTTTCACAGAACCTCCAAATTGATTCTGTCACTTTTTGCTGTCTCTCCTTCTGTTGCTAGCCCTATTCTCCCACCTAACCAGCTTATATTCCACAGTTAATCATTATAATAATGCCACTCTAGCTACCCTCTCCTCCCTTTCTTTCCTTTTTCTCACTTTGATTTCTCACTTGGCAAAACGATAGTCTTGGCTAGACACAACTTTACACCCATTTCCCACCAGGACCCATGCAGCTGTGTGCCTGAAGAAAAAACAAAAACACACAAACTAGTCTCCTTTGAAACCGATGAGCACAAACCTCAGTGAGTCTTTAATGCTGCAGACACGTCACACCAGACACCTCTCATCAATGTCCCCTTCCACTCTCCTGGAATAATAGATAATTTTTCTCCTTTCTAGTTAAACCCATGTCATCTCCCTCAATCTCACTCTCAGTTGATAACTGCATTAGTCTGCTGGGGCTGCCATAACAAAATACCACAGACTGAACGACTTAAACAACGGAAATTTATTTCTCCCAGTTCTGGAGGCTGGTATAAGATCAAGGTGACAGCAGCGTGGGTTTCGTTCTGAGGCCTCTTTTCACGGCTTGTAGGAGGCCGCCATCTTGCTTCCTACACACACACATGACCTCTGCTTTGTCCCTGCGTGGGGAGAGAGAGAGAGAGATTTTTCTCTCTCTCTCTCCTCTTCTTACAAAGTCATTGTTCCTATCAGATTAGGACCCACCCTATGACCTCATTTAACTTTAATTACCTCCTAAAGGCCCCATCTCAAACACCATCACATTGAGGGTTAGGGCAACATGTGGATTTTGTGGGGGCACAAATATTCACTCCATAAAAATAACCTTGATTCCAACTTCAATAAGGAAACAGAAACACAAACTTGCACCACCTCTTCTACCCATTGACTAGAATCTGTACCCCGCATTCTTCCTTCTAGTCTGTTACAGAAATGAACTATCCATGCCCTTATCTAATGCTGATTCCTACACTTGTTCACTGAACCCGTGTTCTCTTGCATATTCAGGAATATGGTATCAGATCAGTTGTTCTGTGTTCTCAATCCTATGTAATCAATTGTTTTTCCTCTATATCAGTTCATTCCCATCAGCATACAAATATGCTGCATTTTTTCTCATTTTAAGAAAACCTTCTCTTGACCACACACACCTGGCATTTGTTACATTTCTTCTCTCTTTTGCAGCAAACTTTTCTGTAAGTTCTTATATTTACTGTCTCCATGTCCTCTCTTCTTTTTCTCTTGTCACCTCCAATTTTCTCTTTTCACCCACATCATTTCACTGAAATTGCTCTCATAAAGTTTGTCAAGGTCCTCCACATTTGTAAATTCAATAGTCAACTTGTCCCCACTTACATGATCTGTATCTTACTAGATTATTAGCACCATTTGGCCCAGATGATCATTCCTTTCTCCTAAATACACTTCCTTTACTTCATTTCCAGAATATCAAAAACTTTCTGGAATACCAACACCAAACTGTGTATCTGTCTTTGACCCTCTTAATTTCTACTTGAAGCCATATAATCTTGTGGATTAAAATGCCATCCATATGCTAACTTCACCAAATTTGTAGCTCCAGTCCAGGTCTCTCTCCTGAACTCCAAAACATATTTCCAGCTATTGATTTGACATCTTCACTTGCATGTCCTATAGGAAGCTCATACTGAACATGTGCTAAATCTTACTCTAGGTGTTCCCAATCCTACTTAATGGCAATCCAATTTTCCATTTTCTGAAGCCAAAAACACTTGGCGCCATCTTGACTCCATTTCTTTTACATCCTGTGTTCAATCTAAAAGGAAATTCTATTGACTTAACCATCAAAATATATCCAGAATTCCCACCACATCCATTGCTTCCAATCAGCCCTTTGCAATCACTCTTTCTCATCTGGAGTACTGCCACAGATTCCTAGCAAGTCTCACTGCTTTTACCTTTCCAACCATTCACATTCTACTCTCAATCTGTTCAGAAGCCACAGGAATTCCCAGAAAACCGAAGTCAGATCATGACATTGCTATAGTCAAAACCCAGCAATGGCTCCTCATGTCCCAGAATATAAAAACATAGTCCTTACAATCACCTACAAGATCCTGTTAGCTCTCTGACCTCATCTCTCGCCTGATACCTTTTTGCCACTCACAATCATTGCTGTCCATCAAAGACAACAGGCTTGCTTTAGTCTTGGCTCTATCTGTACCCACTGCCTGGACCACTCTTCTCCTAATATTCGCTTACTTGTCTCCTTCAACTACTTCAAACCCTTCCTCAGTATCACCTGCTAAGGAGATCCTTCCTGACCATGTTATATAATTTTGCATCCTGAAAACCCCTTCTCCATAGCACTCACAATCCCTTATCTTGCTCTACCTTTTCTTTATCCGTTAACATTTATCCCCTTTTAACATACCAAATAATTTACTTATGTATGCCTATTAAACAGTTTACTTATTTGGTCACCGTGTCATTTAGTGTCTTTCTCCTTCTGCTAGTGTGTATGTTCTCCAAGGCAGGGATTTTTGTCTTGCTCAGCAATATCCCCAAATGCCTAGAGCAATGGCTGGCACATAGCAGACACTCGAAAAATAATTTTGGAAAGGAGAAATTAATGTTGCAATGGTGTAAATTAATAAAGTAAAAAAATACAAAACTCGTATGGGTGATTGAAGTAACCAAACCAGGGATTTCAATAGTTTAGAGGTTTGGGGATGTGTAAGTTTAATACAGGAGAGATGAGGTAAGAGAGCTCCTTATTTATAGGGCAACTATGAAATAAAAGGGGCTCAGCAAGGCAGGTGGGAACATCGATACAAACTGCAATTCCAAAGTCTCACATCTTGTCCAAATATCTGGTTGCCATGCAACCTCAGCCAACTGAGCCATGAAGCCAAAAAATTTAAGCTTGGAAACTGAGTCTAAAATTCTCCTGAAATGGCATAATTGATTCCCTAATCGTTAATCATTTTTAACTTGTAAGGTTTAAAATTAAGTATTAAATGACAAGGTTTCTCAAACCCTTAATAGTTATAATTCTATGTTAAAGAATAATCTTCACATATTTTATGTTTTAAGTTTCAATTTTTAAGAGAATTTTGCCTACTGCAGTAGCAGATTAGTTTGTAATTTTAATTTAGAATGCCTAAATGAGTAATTGTTTTAGACTCATAATTTTAACTTGAAATTTCACTTTACAAAAAAAAAATAGATCTTAAATAAAAGACTCATCCATGTGAGGCATATGTTTAATTTATTAGATTTCCAAGAATTGTTTTGGCATGAGGGAATTTTATTTTTATTTTGGTTGAGGAAATTGATGCCCTTAAAATGCAAGTCAAATACATTAAAATTATACATTATTTTTTAAATATTAAAGTATATTGAATTACTTTGTAAAATTGCCTTTAATGTGATCTTTAAAATGTATCAGATTTATCAGGAGACTAGTGAAATATGTAGCTGAACTTAAAAGCTTAATGATGAATCAGAGCTTTAGAACTTCTCATTTAAAATTAATCAATTATTAATTTTAAAAATAAAGTCGCTCTGAACTAATCGTTTCTGTGTACAAAAACATTAACATTTTATTTTTTAATAAATGAGCTTTTCAGCTTACATTGACATTAATGAGTTAAATGAAAAGTTATTGAAGTAATGTTATTTTTAGTAAGTAAGGAAGAGAAATAGTGAAGATGAGGGACTGTTATTGGGTGGAGAAAGTGAACCCTAGAGGTGAAGAAGTTGAATCCACATTATTTTTGCCACATGTACTCAGTCCAACCATTTTGGCTGTAAGCTGCAATGTACAGTTGCCCTGTACACTGTCAGCAGTCCACCTCAAGTGCCTGCCACATCTCTCCACTTTGCTGCCCAGGAATTTTTGCAAAATCATAAAAGCTCACTATGAAACTCAAAGAACTTACAGATTGGGCCAGCCCCAGTGGCCTAGTAGTTAAGTTCGGGCACTCCGCTTTAGTAGCCTGGGTTTGGTTCCCAGGGGAGGACCTACACCACTCGTCCTTCAGGGGCCATGCTGTCGCAGCAGCTCACATACAAAAAGAGGAAGATTGGTGAAAGATGTTAGCTCAGGGTGAATCTTCCTCAGCAAAAAAAAAAAAAAATTTACAGATTACAACACTTCTGGGAGCAACCTTCAACTGATTAAAGGATGTGAATCAATAAATAAATGTCCCCCAACCTCCTGTCCCTCCCTGGGATAAGTCCTCAGAGGCTCTGAGGTAACTCTCAGAGGTGGTAACGAGCTCAACAAAGTAGTCTTTACTGGCATTTCCTTCTACCGTATCTTACTTTCTCATGCCTCCTGGGATCATCTCCCAAATAAACTACTTTTACCTAAGTCCTGTCTCAGGCTCCGCTTGGAGAGAAAGGAAAAGCTGGGACAGTATATCAAGATACTCTCAAGAAGACTTCCACTTCCAACCGAGCTGAAGTAACAGTGACGGGATTTACATGCCTACTTGACACAACCAAAAACTGAACAAGAAACAAGGACTTTTAAGATACTGAACATCAGACAATGAAAGACGGTGATCCCTAACAGATGAGAAATGAACCTAGTGAGCTCTACAGTCCCCATAGTTTACTGCCTGAAGAGAGTTTCCAGAACACAATATGGGGAAGTAACCAAGGTGGAGCCTGGAGATGTCCCTGAGTTGAGAAGTAGAGCTTGGATTTCAGGGGGGCCATAGCAGGTAGAGTTTGCAGAGAGGAGCATCCTAAAGAAGAGAGTGGCACAAAGAAGAGTTAGAGACATCTTCCTCTTGAGTCTTCAGCTAAGTACTGATCAGCACATATAAGTGAGGAAATGACCCAAGAAGCAGGAAAGAAGCACTAAAAAAGATAGGAATAAACAATCCTTAGAGCTCACAAAAGGGAACAACGTGGAAAATCCCATACTTCATGAGACGCTGGGTAGAGCACACATTAGTGAGGAAAATAACAATAGACTAAACACTGCTCTGGTTGGCTGGCCTAACAAAGCTTAAAAACAAAACCTGCAACGATCAACTGTTTCCAAATAACTTAAAGACTTCCTAGAACAAAGTTCCGCAATATTGATAGGACTACAAAATATCCCATGCTCAACATGGACAAGTGAAGTGACATCCAATCACAGATGGTCATGCATGCAAGGGCAGAAAATAAGAGCCATCAAGAGGTGGAAAATAAATCAATTGAAATGGGCACAGACATGACACAGTTGATAGAGTTAGTAGACAAAAACATTAAGAGTTCTTATGACTGTGTTCCATATGTTTTACAAGATGCAGGAAAGATTATACATGTTAAGTAGAGACATGAAAAATATGAACAAAAGAACCAGACAGAACTTCTAAAGTGAAAACCACAGGGTCTGAAATTTAAATATATATTAAATATGTTTAATATATTTAAATGTATATGTATATGAAATGGAGTTTACAATGGATTAGACATTGTCGAAGAAAAGATTAGTGTACTTCAAGATACAGCAATAGGTACCATCCAAGACGAAACAGAGAGAAAAAGAGACACTAGTAAGTTGTGGTCTAGTAGATGTGTAACTGAAGTCCTGAAAAAAGAGGAGCGAAGAGAAAGATATACAGATGTAAGTCAGCACATAAAAGAATACTAATATCATTAGTCATTAGGGAAATGCAAATTAGAGCCACTGCTGCACACCTATTTGAATGGCTAAGATAAAAACGACTGGCTCTACCAAGCCCTGGTGAGGATATGGAGCAACTGGAACTCTTGAAGGCTGATGTCTGGAATGTGAAATAGTACAATCACTTTGGAAAACAATTTTCACTTCTTATGAAGTTAAACATACCTATATGACTCGGCCATATCACTCTTAGGTATTTACCTAAGGAACAAAAGTATATGCCCATACAAAGACTTTTGCCTGAATGTTTGTAGCAGCTTGATTCATCATTGCAAAAAACTGAAACAACCAAATGAAAGTCCATCTTCAGGTGAACGTATTAACAAATTGTGGTATAATCCATACAATGGAATCCTACTGAGTAATAAAGTGGAATAAATTATTGATACCTGCAACATGGATCAATCTCAAAATAATTGTGCTGAGTGAAAGAAACCCCCCAACCACCACCATGCACAAAAAATAGGTACATAATGCATGATTCCACATGTGTAAAATCTAGAAAATTCCAACTAGTATATATAGTGACATAAAAATATCAGTGATTGCATGGGGATGAAGGGAAAGGGAAGCAGGGAGAGGTGGGAAAAAGTACCAAGGGGCAGGAGGACACTTTTAGTGGTGATAGATATATTCATTATCTTGATTGTGGTAATGATTTAACAGGTGTATGCATACGTCAAAGCTTTGTCAAATTGCACACCTTAAATAAAATATGAGTAGTTTGTTAAATGTCTATTATACCTCAAAAAGTCTGTTTAACTGATAAGGGATTAATATCCAGAATATAGAAAGAACTCCTACAACTCAACAACAATGAAAACAACCTGATTTAAAAATGAGTCAAGGACTAGAATAGATATTTCTTCAAAGAAGATACACAAACGCCAATAAGCACATAAAAAAATGTTCAATGTTACTAATCATTAGGGAAATGAGAATCAAATCTACAAGATACCACTTCACACTCATTAGGATAGCTATTATAAAAAAAAGAAAATAAGTGTTTGCAAAGATAGAGAGAAATTGGAATCCTTGTGCATTGCAGGTAGGAATGTAAAATATTGCAGTATGGTGGGTCCTCAAAAAATAACACATAGAATTACCATAAGATCTAGCAATTACACTTCTGGGTATATACCCAAAAGAATTGAAAGCAGGGACTTGAACAGATATTTTTATACCCATGTACATAGCAGTATGATTCACAACAGCTAAGAGGTGGAAGCAACCCAGGTGTCCATTAAGGACTGAATGGATAAACAAAATGTGGCACAGACATACAATGGAATATTATTTAGCCTTAAAAAGGAAAGAAATTCTGGCATGCCACAACATGGATGAACCTTGAAGACATTCTGATAATGAAATAAGCCAGTTAAGAAAGGAAAACTACTGTATGAGTCCACTTATATGAGGTACCTAGAATAGCAAAATTCATAGAGAAAGAAAGTAGAATGGTGGTAACCAGGAGCTGGGGGGAGGGAGGGATGAAGAGGTCTTGTTTAATGGGTACAGAGTTTTAGTTTTGCAAGATGAAAAGAATTTTGGAGATGGACATTGGTGATGGCTGCACATCAATGTGAATGTACTTAATGCCACAGAACTATACATTTAAAAATGGTTGCAATGGTAAATGTTGTGTTATATATTTTTTACCACAATTATTTTTAAAAGGCTATTTAAAAATAAGGAGGAAAAATACTGTTAGGGCCATTGTTGAATGGTCATCCATATGGTTCTTGATATCATTAAGAATGGGAGAAAGTAAAAGGTGATCTGCTGAAGTCGTCACTGAATGAGGGATGTGAGCCAGTTCAGAAGATGACTGTATCAGAGTTGGATAAGGAATTTTGTAGTGTGTCCTTTTAGAGCTGGGATTCCAGGAGCAAAGTAGTGGCTACCCACGGGCCATAAGCAGAGCTGGGGAAAAATGTAAAACAAACTTTTCTATGTTTTTCTCTATTCTCAGCAACTCCTGAGATTTCCTTGGTCCTCAGCTGTAGGAAATGCTGACATAGACGGGAAGCAGGAGTAAGACTTACCTTGGGTCCTTTAGTATCTAGGTTCCCACTCTTTATCCAGCTGCATAATGCACATCAACATAGCTTCCTGGTCAACCTCATTCATTTTTGTCCCTCCACTCTGAGTGTTTTCCACATCCTTTCTCTGGGGCCTCTGTGATGACAGACCTAGCCAAGAATTAAAATCTGGGTATGGAGTCACCTTTCACCTGTCTGTGCTCTTCTAACAGACTTTTCCTATTTTATTCCACAAATGTCTTTATAGAACAAATTTTCAAGCTAATTAATTTGGGGTCTATCAAAAGTGCCTATTTTTCGAAGTCATCTTGCTTATTCTTCCCTTCTTTGAAAGTTTTATTCCTCCCTAAGGCATCCTTCTTTGAACAATCTAACATCCAAGAGAATTCAATCTATTTGGCCCCCTTACTGCATCTCACCTACCCTCAGAGCCACAATCTCTCAAAATTCCCCAAGTTTGCCCCCTATTAGCATGGAGCATTCTTTTTTCACAATAACATTTATGTCATCACAGAAATGACCAATAAATGCCTGAACTGTCCTATACTCATTTTCTTGATGTCTCCTCTTGTAATCATCAGCTGTATGCGTGTTCAGCTACTAGAATGCGATTCCTCAATGGATGCCATTTTGCCTCCTTAACTGCAGCTTTTGGAGGAGAATTTTCGATAATTTTGTTAATAACGAATTACTAACATTTACTGAGCACTTCTGCCAGGCCCTATTGTAAGCACTTTACATATATTAAGTCCATTAATCCTCACCACAACTCCCATAAAATAGACAAAATTAGCCCCATTTTCTAGAAGAGAATACCAAGAGACAGAGAAGATAAACTAAAAGGGATTCATATCCAGTGAGTCTGGATCCAGAGCCCACACACGGGTTGATTCTTGTAATCCATTTGAAATCATGGATAACCAGTAGCACATCATGTACCCTCTCCCCTCTCCCCTCTCCCCCTAGATCTGCTTCTTTGGATCCCTATTTTAAAGGGATTAGGATGAAGGACACATTCTTTCCTTTTCCCAATGGTCTCCAGGGAATATCTTTTCTTCCTTTAGGTCCTGGTAATCCTTCAACTGTTCTCTAACATTTTTAAAGGCATTTTTTTGTTTGTTTTATGTTTATTTGAAGCACCTTATAATCTTTCTTTCTTTTGACAGTTGTCCTTCTGCTATTCTTCTGACAATGTAATTCCTAAAGGAAGCGAACTCTGATCATATTTCTTTAGTGATTTGCAAGAGAAGGCACTCTAAATTTATCATTATTTCTTTCAGAATTTTTCACTCTCTCCATCCAGGTGGTTACTTCAGCATCTCCAAGTCCTCTATGCTTTAATATATAAATAAAATGACTCAGGCCCAATAACAAGGATTGGTCAGGGCTGAAATTCCTCCTAATTATCTATAGCTTCTAGCTCTGCCTCTCCTGATTTTCCTAACTCCCTTTTATTTTTCCTCTAGCAACGGTACCTTCCCTCCACCCAAAGTCACACACAGTCTCCTTTAATCTTGACATCTGGCACATACTGCTCTCACAAGGCAGTTTTGAGAAATAGGCTTTATTTAAAATCCAAGAAGTAACACTGTGTGTTATATACAAGCCTAGCGGAACCTAAAACATAAAATTGAGTATTACATATCTCTTTGTTTAAAAAATCTCTCAGCTATCCCCCCTGCAGGGAATTTCTCACTTCCAGAACCCCTGTTCCCAGCCCCTCTATCTCTTTACAACTTTAGTTCCCCTTACTCCTTCTCTTTCTCAGTAACTGGCAGAGTAAGCTCAAGTTTCTCCATAACCATTAAGCAAAGCAACACACAACCATAGAGATTTTTGCTAAAATTAACAATGCTAATTCTCTACACATTTAAGCTAAAAATTAATGATTATATGTGGGAGGGAGATTTTTTGCCCAGATAAGCTTCAAAAGTGCTTAAAGGTGCAACAGTTCCTCTCCTACAAGAATTCTTCCAGCCTTTGATGTGTCAGTGTGAGCTGTGCGTTGGGTAGGGAGATCTTGTGGTAACAATACCATTCAGGACACTATTGGGATATTCTCTTCTGACGTTTCTGCACCTAGAAGTTCCTGCCAGGTGGTCACTGTGTTCAGATCTTCAGCAATTCTAGGGTAATGCCTGAGACATGGTGGATCCTCAATAAATCTTGGATGAATCTGAGAAAGATATAACGAATAAATAAATAAATGACTGAAAGAAGAATCCAAGTTTCCTGTAGCTCACTTCTGTTTTAGATTTACAGGTTCTCTTCGAGAATTATGATTTTATGCATGAGAATTATAATTATTGTCCGGTAAGATAACGGGGCCATCCTTCTATAGTTTGAAAAACAGATGGACTTAAAAAAATTTATTGCAGCAGTGTAAGCATCATGCTTCCAATTGGCAGTTATGTAACTCTCCACTTAGGGCAAATCCAAGTTGGAACAGAGGATATTTAGTCATGGAAGGGAAAGAATGTAGGATATCTGAGTTTGGGGGGAAATGTAGTAACTTCCACAAACTAAGATATGGAAAACAAAACAAGCCATCTGCCCACACACTCTGCATCTCAGGTCCTCTGTGGGATTGGGGGGTTGGGACTGGCAGTGTAAATACTGGATCCTCCAGCCTGCAGAGAAGTCTCCTCTAGTCACAGAGTTATTTGGTAGCATCTACTCACAATTGCCAGGGTACTGACCGATATATTTGTCACAGAATCATGAAATCATTTCCATCTCTACTGGGTTTTCTCCTCACATGAGAAATGTATAGATATGAAACCAATTATTAATGTTACTACAATCAGCTAATATAAGGACTTACCCTTATTTGCGTTAACATTTGCTAACAATATGGATAGGTCTCGGCTCCTTACAAGCTCAACTGCATCAGAGAGGAAAAAATAATCAAAGTTTTGGCGTCATCTTTTCTGCTCCAAACCACAATAAACACTCACTATAACACCCATCTTTTAAGCCAACTGTATATAATAAAATATTTATTTTGTAAAAGAAAGGAGACTATGGCACGTCTTGAGGACATCACACCTATTTAAGTATCTGTTGTGGTTATAAACTGTGTGTGATCAAATACTGTTAAAGCCTGAAAAGAATGCACACAACTTCAATTCCTGCTTATTTCATTTGACGGAGGACCAATAGAAGTCCAGGGAAGAGGGATAATAAACCCAGAGCTAATGCCGGTCTCCAAAATTTCAGCTAATTCTGTCTAGTATGTACTACACATTTTATGGTCACATGTAAAAAAAACAGCTATAGAAGAAGAGCAAATTCTAATAGATGTTCAGACAAGATTGAGAAAATGCAAACTACTAAAGGATTCCTAAGACATCAATTTTTCATAATGCTTCCATTTTTCTATGAAGGTACTCCCATAGATTAAAGAGGAAAGCAGGTAGTGAGAGCATGAATATTCTTCAAATCTTACTGGAGTTGAGAGCCCCACAAACAAAATTTTCTTGCCAATTACTGCTGAACCCTATAGGTAAGACAGTTGCTGATTTCTTTTAGAAGTTGAAGACACTAAACATGGATAGGAGCTGACCCAGTGGCACAGTGGTTTAGTTTGTGCTTGGCAGGGTTTGCGGCTTTGGATCCTGGGCGCCACCAGCGCACTGCTCGTCAGCCATGCTGTGGCAGTGTCCCATATAAAGTAGAGGAAGATGGGCACGGATGCTAGCCCAGGGCCAGTCTTCCTCAGCAGAAAGAGGAGGATTAGCAATGGATGTTAGCTCAGGGCTGGTCTTCTTCACCAAAAAAAAAAAAAAAGAAAGAAACTAAACATGGATAGAGAAAGTGAATTGATTACAGTTTCCTTGATAGTCAAGATAATCTAGATGGACAATACATCAATGCTACGTTCAGTTGATTTGATTGATAGATGATAGATAGATAGATTGATTGATTGATTGAGGATAGACAGCTTGATAGATCTCAATGAGAAAATCCAAAAAAGATGAAAGGAGTCTGTTGGCCAACTTAAATTTAAATAATAAGATAAAATGGTCAAATAGATTCTTAGAAAATTTAATTCATAAAATCAGTTAAACATTTGCAAAGGCTTGTTTATAATGTACAATCTTGCAATTGTGATACCACACTCATCACTAAATCCATGTTATATTTCTTAGCACCCATATTTGACCCCAACAGAAGACCTCTATGGGCATCCAAACCAGTATTTACCGATATAATTAAAGGCTGAATGGCTTTGCCCAAATATATTTTCTTGCTTAAAATGCAGACATTGAGAGAGTACTCCAATATATAGAAGACTTTGTAAGGGCACCAGTTTTGTTTGTTTTAGTTTGGGAGGATAATTTGGGGGAAAACAAATTCTTACCATATATTCAGGTATACATTATAATTATTAAACCAAACAAAATGCTTTAGCACCTGTTCTTTGGAGAACGTTTTGTTTGGAACCATGGAACAAAGTGAGCGATATTACCAAAAGCATTTAAAGGCAAATAGAAGAAGTAATGATGATGTGTTAGGCAACTTGATAAAGTCTGCATTTTAAAATTTAATGGGTCGTTATCTTCAATATGTATTGGAAGAGTTAGAGCCCAGGGGTAGGAAAAGCAATTGAAAGCCAGATGCATTGATTCAGGAGGAATCATATGAAAGCCTAGAATAGGATAGTGAGAGGAAAGGAAAAAGAAAGAACTAAATTTAATTCAAAGACAGCAAAGGCAGAAAGAACTAGATAGGTAACTTGTTAGGAATACAGAAGGAGCAAAAGTCTAGCATATGTCTGATTTTTCTAGCCTGAGAAATTGACATAGATGTCAATAATATAATAAGAAGGGAGAAAACTTCTTTAATAACCTATTATCACCTCTATGAGAGCCCGGAATTTGGATGACCATAGAGGTCTTCTGATAGGGTCAAATATGGGTGCTAAGAAATTTAACATGGATTTAGTGACGAGTGTGGTATCACAATTGCAAGACTGTACATTATAAACAAGCCTTTGCAAATGTTTAACTGATTTTATGAATTAAATTTTCTAAGAATCTCTTTGACCATTTTATCTTATTATTTAACCTATTAGCACCTCTATGAGAGCCCGGAATTTTTCTAGCCTGAGAAATTGACATAGATGTCAATAATATAATAAGAATGGAGAAAACTTCTTTAATAACCTATTAGCACCTCTATGAGAGCCCAGAGCTGTGATGTCCTCAAGACGTGCCATAGTCTCCTTTCTTTTACAAAGAGAAAAGGAGTGGGAAAAATTAGTTCATTCATGGTGAAAAATTGGCAAGAAGCGATTTATAAACAGACTCACAATTTTTTCTTTGAAAATTGTGTAAAAGTTTGAACTCTGAAAGAAACTTTATTTATTCAAGTTTTTCCAGGTATAAGTTACATTTAGTAAAGTTAACCTTTTTCAGATATACAGTTCAAAGAGCTTTGAACAACATAAGTAGTCACATAACCTCTGACAAAATTGAAATATAGATCATTTCCATTTCTCCAAAAAATTCCTTTACACCACTTCCAGTCCCCTTCCCCCATCCTTAGCCGCTGGTAACTGATAATTTGATTTCTGTTCCTACAGTTTTTTCCTTTTCTAAACTATCATATAAATGGAATAATAAACCATGTAGATTTTGTGTCTTTTTCCTTTAGCATGGTGCTTTTGACCTGCATCTTGTCACTGCATGTATTCGTTGTTTTTTCCTTTTATTGCACGATATAAGTGCACCATGATTTATCTATTCACCAGTTGATGGATATTTGGACTGTTTCCAGTTTTTAGCAGTTATGAAAAAGCTGCTATAAACATTCATGCATAGAGCTTTTTACAGACATATGTTTTCATTTCTTTTGAGTAAATATCTAGAAGTGGGATCACTGGATCATATGGTAAAGATATGTTTGACATCAGAAACTGCAAGATTGTTTTCTAAAGTGACTGAAATATTTCATAAATCTAATTCTAAAATTACAAAACTTCTAAAAGACAACATGGGAGAAAATCTATATAACTTTAGTTTAGGCAAAGATTTTTTAGATGGGAAAGGAGAGGCACCAACCATTAAAAAATGTATAAATTGGAGTCAGTCAAAATAAAACTTTCACTCTCTGAAAGACATTGTAAAGAAAATGAAAAGATAAGCCACAGACTGGGAGAAAATATTTGCAAAACACATATCACATAAAAAATGTGTATCCAAATTGTATCAAGAACTCTTATAACTCAATAATAAAAAGACAGGCCAATAAAATGTATGCAAAAGATTTAAACAAACACTCACCAGAGAAAAGATAAAAATGGCAAAATGAATGTGAAAAGATGTTCCAACATCATTAGTTATTAGGGAAATGCAAATTAAAACCACAACTAAATGCTACTATACACCTTTTAGAATGCCTAAAATTAAAAAAAAAAAAAAAAAAAACAGTCCAGATGAAGACAAAGAGCAATTGGAACATTCATAAATCTTCTTGACCTCTTTCTGTTTTGTTCCTGGGGGTGGATTGACACTTGTGATGGAAGACTAGTCTCCATTTGAGAGATAGGATCTATACTGTTGCTCAAGAATTATCTTTTAGTGGCTGCCCGGTGGCACAGTGGTTTACTTTGCACTTTGGCAGCCCGGAGTTCACGGGTTCAGATCCCAGGCACCGGCCGACACACCGCTTGTCAGCCATGCTGTGGTGGCGTCCCATATAAAGTAGAGGAAGATGAGCACGGATGTTAGCCCAGGGCCAGTCTTCCTCAGCAAAAAGAGGAGGATTGGTAATGGATGTTAGCTCAGGGCTGGTCTTCCTCACACAAAAAAAGAATCATCTTTTAGAAACAAGCAGACAAAATTCTCTCGTTTTTAACAACTTTGTTTTGCATAAGACACTTATCTAAAGACATTGATTATAGTTGGTCTATGATTATAGTTGAAAATCACTTTCCTCCTAACTATTATCTATAATAAATATATTCAGCTTGAAATAGAAAGAGAGAGAAGGAAGGAGGGAAGGAGAGGAAAAGAGATTGCATTCTAACCCAGAGGCTTGTATAACACGTGTCCATTGTGATTTTGAGTCTGTGGTCCTGAACCATCCAAATACAATAGGAAATTAATTTTATTTATTTTTTTTTTTTGGTGAGAAAGATTAGCTCTGAGCTAACATCTGTTGCCAATCCTCTTCTTTTTGCTGAGGAAGATTGGCCCTGAGCTAAAAACTGTGCCCATCTTCCTCTACTTTACATGTGGGACACGTGCCACAGCATGGCTTGATAAGCAGCATGCAGTTCCACACCTGGGATCTGAACCTGCAAACCCTGGGTCACTGAAGCAGTGTGCATGAACTTAACCACTACACCACTGGGCCAGCCCTGGGAAATTTTAAATTTTTAAAACTACTTCACTGTTATAGATTGCCTTATATCCAGAATGATACAGCTAGAGATTTTTTTTCCCTCTGAGGAAGATTAGTCCTGAGCTAGCATCTGTGCCCATCGTCCTCCATTTTGCATGTGGGACACTGCCACAGCATGGCTTGATGAGCAGTGTGTAGGTCCGTGCCAGGGATTCGAACCTGCAAACCCCAGGCCACTGAAGTGGAGCACACAAACTTAACCACTACACCACCACGTCAGCCCAAGATTTACTATTTTTCAGTTACCTTTTCTACAATAGATCTTTGGATTACAGATTATATTTTAATTGTCTGTCTTTACTCAATGCATGGGGCAATAGTTGCATGTTTAAAAAGGCAAAATTAGAGTCCCTTTACTGTATGGCATATTAAACCCTGAACGTACTAAATTAAGAGTTCTTATTAACACACTCATTTTCTATATACCTAACCCACATGAAAATGGATATTTCTTGCCAAATTCTGAACTGAATTTGGCAAGAGTTGTTTGGGCAGTTATGCAACCCTCCATTTGCTTTGCCTACATGTGTCCCCACTGACACTTACTGCCAGGCTAAGCAGAATTCAGATCAGGAATTTGCAGTCAGTACTAAAAAGCAGCAAGTGAGCAGCAGCTTCAGTTCCTGGTAAAGACCCAGGTCACAGGGGTGGGCAGGGCAGCCAGGGGTCAGAGAAATCCAGAGCCAAGTGGGGCAGATGCCAAATATGGTCAAGAACTGAAGCCCAGGAGCCATCAGGAGCCCAGGAAGCATCCATAAGGACACAAGACAGGCAACAGTTTCTAGAGAGATCAAATTCTGCAGAGGGCTCCAGGAAACCTTTATAGGTTAACATGCCTGAGCCAGCTCTTAGTCTACAACATTGTAAAGATACTGTCTTGACTATAACACCTTGGGCTTATGTGGATCTTCTGTTTCTGTTTCGGTTGTTTATAATGATTTTTATCTCTGTTAATGAGTGCCGTGATATAGATAATGTTATATCTTCATTGCTTATTTCTTCAGCCAGATAATTGCAAACTCTTCAAATTCATGTCATATTTATTTTCACATGTCTCTCCTGGCCATATTAGTATATTGCAAGATTAGATACTTGATAAAAATATTTCTTGACTAAATTTTTTTCACTCATATTTAGAGAGTTAATTCTATGTATGAGCACAACTACAGTAGAAGGAGACAGTTTGGATTCTAGCGTTTTCTCACTAGGCATCTTTGGAATTACTTAAATTTTATGAGCCTCAGTTGCCACATTTGTAAACTATAGCTAAATAAAACTTTAGCTACCTGAATATAGATCAGACCAAAACATCTGATAGCCACAAAAACGGAACATAGTTTTGGAAAGGTAGAAGAGATCTACGTTAGTTTTTGGAAGAATTGGGTTCTCTGTCCTGAATTTCCCAGTATGGAGCTGTGGAAAATATAGAATGTATTTACATATAATTCCATTTCCAGAGATTGAAAAAAAAAAGCCTTCAGAACAAACAGGACCATTAATCCTACCCATTTCAATGAGATGCCTAACAAATTGCTCTCTATCACCGTGGACACACAGATCTTGGACATACTTTACCTTAACTCTCTAAATCACATTAAAATTGTCAAACTGCATTGGTTATGTATGAGAATTTAGAATGCCCTAGAAAGAAATTATTGGAAGAAGGAGCCCATATAGATAAATAAAATTAATTGTTAAAGGAACCCAATTTCACATTCCAGCTTCATGATGACATGTTGAAGTAGATACATTTCTTCTTTCCTAAATACTATTTTAATCACCAATAAAAGATTACATGTAAGAAAAATGAAGGGAAAGAAATAAAGACATTATACAGAGATATGCACTATCAATGGACAAAAATTGAATTTCTTAGTATCAACTGGATATCACTCATCACTGAACTCAGAGAGAGGAAAGTTATCCTATAGAATAAGTGTAATAAGTTTTTCAACAAAATAACCCAAACTCAGCGTTGAAAGAGAAAGTGATAGGGAAACCACGTGGAAGACTGCACAGCCACTTCAAGAGCTGTCCCATTCTAGACACACCCGACTGTAGTATCTACACCATGCTTGGATTTGGCTTGGGGTGGTCACTAAGAAAAGTGGGAATTTTGCCAAAGCAGCCTTTGAGTATCAGTATTAGGAGAGAGAGAAAAGATAAATACTTCTCCAGCTAACTTCTAGCCACAGCACACATGCAAGGTAAAATGACTCGGCACGGCAATCAAATCACCAGAAACTTTAATTTCTACAGTAAATCCTTCCCTACATTATTACCAATGGCAACTAAAATTCAGGCCAGACACAGACACTCCTAACATTCACCGTCAGAAGACAGAAGTTTGGTTGGTTTAGAAAGTAGACACCGGGGAGCAAGCCAAAGAACTTTGACAACTCTCCCACAGCCAGGAAAAAACAGCTTCTCAAAGCATTAGTGTCTGTTTTTTCCATAGTGAAGAAACTCAATACAAACAAAAACAAAAAACCAAAGTGTTGGTGTGACTAAAAACTGGCTGTGGCAGTGCAAATTGATTGTGTAACAGAGAGAAGAAGGTAAGCATATTTACCTGTTGACACAGCTACACAGACTCATGCTTTATGGAGAAAGCCCATACCCGCTGCAATATAAGGATCTACACCATCAATTCTAAAAACTGCCACTACTGTCAGATAATGTGGCATTGGAGGACACTCAATATCCTGGGAAGAAGCTCAAATAAAGACAGTAAGTGCTCTTTCTCTAATGAAACAGGATTCATACAGGAAAGTAGAGAGAATTGTAGTATTCTCAGTGGAAATTGGGAAATATTGCATCCATAAATCAAGAGCAAGATACTATGACAAATGAATGAGGAAAGAACCAAAGGAATTTAAAAATGTAAGTGCTGAAATTTTAAAACATTCAATCTAAGCAGTGAAGTACATAATGTATGCCGACATTTCTTTGTTTCTTCTCCAGTACAGTATGAGTCTACCATTCTGTCAAAAAATCTATCCAATCACATGTACTCTGCAGTCAATCTTCCCCCAAAGAAATTTGGATGACAGTAACAATAAAAGTAAAACATAAATTAATATTTTAAATAAGTATAATAGACAGAAGCACGCTGATTTTTAAAAATACTAACAAAATAGAAATCTTCTTGCAAACATTCCCAAGAGTAAAAGAAATAAGGGGGATAAAAAGTAACCATGGAGACAAAGAGGCTTAAAATGTTGTATGGGAATTAAGTATAACATTACACCAATAAGTTTGTAAATACAAATAATTTATTGGAAAATATAAATGATCAACCTCACCTAACAGAAGAATTAGAAAGCCTGAATAGACCAGTAACAAAGGCACCAGACCCATAAGATTTTACAAATGTGTTTTAGCAAAAGGGTTGAGTATTTACTTTATACCAGAGCATAGGAAAAAATAAGACCCTTCAAGTATTTTTTATGAAGCTGCTTTAACTCTAACATCCAATAAACAAAGGTGGCATCAAAACTATGATAGATCAGCATCATGTACATATAGATGATTTATTAATATGCTAAAGGTACTAGTTCATAAATTCCAACAGAAGTGAAAGAATACTGTATCAAGAAAAAAGCAGCGTTCATTTCTCCAGGAATGCAAGAATAGATCAATATAGAGAAATATAGTGATGTAATTCATTGCATTACACATTAATGGAGAATGCTAAAATAAGTCATTTAATAAAATTAAGCATGCATTACTAATCAATACCTATACTTATCATTTCTATTATATATCATTTCTATATATTTCTATAAGCCCTTGTCAGTACAATTTGTTAAGAAAAATGTTAGATATATAAATATTGAAATAAAAGAATAAATATTATATTAAAACCATCTACCTGGAAAGTCAAAAAGTATTAAGTGGAAAATATTAGAATAAGACGGTTTTACTAGGTTGCTAGATTTTTAAAAAATATACAAAAATCAATAGCACTTAATTTAAGTAACAGTTATCAATTGTATCACATTAAAATATATTTTTTAATTCTATATATTTAAGGTTAGGCCTAACATGAGATACACAGTTCCAAGGTAAAAGGTAAAAAAAAAAAAATTTTGACACAAAAGAAGTTTGAATAAATGAAAAGATAGATTGTGTACAGTGGAAAGACTCAATATTGTAAAGATATCATTTGCCAATTATTTGTATAAATTCAGTGTGGGTTTAATCAAAATTGCTGCTGTATTTTCTGGATATATTTCTAACTTTTTTGTTCTAGAGTTCACCTCCAATAGTAAGTCATTGGCATAAGCAATTAAACACTGATTTTTTTTAAAAATCACTTAAAAACCTACATCAAATCATGACATGTGCCTCTTGAAACATTCTCATGGCTGATTTTTATTTAAATACAAATTCTTTACCATGGTAAACAAGACTGTATTTTCCCATCTCCCACACTTTCATCCTGGTGCTATGCATTCACACAGCACTGCAGGACCCTCTCATCCTGGGGGAAGCAAAATAATGGCCCCCCAAAGACTTCCATGTCCTCATCCCTGGAACCTATGAATATGTTTGGTTAGGTGCCAAAGGGGAATTAAGGTTGCAAGTAGAATTAGTGTTGCTAATCAGATGACCTCTTCTCAAAGCACCCTGTCTAAATCAGCCTGTGGCGCTTCATCTTATTTCCTTTAAGAACTTTGCACTATTGGTAATTTAATTTTCTCTTTGCTTGATGCTTCTGATCTGTCTTCTTCACTAAGTTCCACACAAGCAAGGGCCTTATCTTTCCTGGTCCATGATATTTTCCCAGGTCCTCACACAATGCTTAAGACATACAAAGAACTGAGTTAAGTGAATGAATACACTGTGAAGTCACAATAACAAAATCCTATGATAATGGCACATAAAAATATACAGAGATCAATAGACAAGATAAAAGCCCAGAGCCAGGAGCAAAGACGTATGAAACTCCAGAATATAACAGAACTTTTTTATTTTAAATCTGTGAGTAAAAAAGTGGACTAGCTAATATATTGTGTACCAAAATTAGAGTAAATTTTTTTTTAATATTATACAACCTCTTGCTTTGCTCAAAAACAAAATCCAGATAGATTGAAGACTTACATGCAAGAACAAAAAGAATATTCTTGTATCTTTAAAATGAAAAAGGCCCTTCTAATAATGACATGATACCCAGAAACCATAAAGAGAAAAGATTGATATATTTGAAACCTAATTATTTAAATGTTCTAATAGCAAATAGCCCCTTAAACCAAATTGAAAACATCATAAATAAAATTGCAAAAGAGTGGATGAGATTTTTGTAATGCATTTTATAGGCAATAGGTTACTATACAAAATATCAAAAATGCCTACAGATTAATACAAAAATATATTAACAGTCCTAGTGTTAAAAATGGAAAAAAACAGGAGCAAACAACTCAGAGACCCTCCAATAAACATGAAAAGACATGCAAAAAGCAATTCACAGAATTGGCCAAGAAACAAATAATAAGATGCTGAATCTTAAATATAATCAAATAAACACAAATAAGAACAATGAGATATTTTTCATGCATCAGATTGACAAAGGTCAAAGTGTTTAATATCCAGTTGAATATGGGAGGGATCAGGCACTCAACTATTTAAAGAGGGTCAATTGTTGCAACATATTTTGCAATACCTAACACGCCTTCCCTTTGAATTAACAATTCCACTTTTAGTCATTACACACAAATTTACTCAAAGTTATGAAAATAGAATGATCATCACAGTAGTGTTTGCAATTACAAGAAAGAAGAGCAGAAAGAAAAATGGAAGACAGAAAGAGAGAGAGAAGGAGAGGAAGGAAGGAGGGAAGGAGAGAAAGAGAAAGAGAGAAAGAAAGAAAGAGAAAGCAAGGTACCTGAAGAGGCAAGTTACAGAGCAGCATAGATAAAAAATTTTCCCCAGTTGTATGTGTGCACATATGTTGTATAAAAATCTGGAAGAATATTGGGGGCCACCCGGTGGCACAGCGGTTTAGTCCGCGCTTGGCAGCCCGGGGTTCACGAGTTCGGATCCCATGCGCCCGCCGACGCACTGCTTGTCAGCCATGCCAAGGTGGCATCCCATATAAAGTAGAGGAAGATGGGCACGGATGTTAGCCCAGGGCCAGTCTTCCTCAGCAAAAAGGGGAGGATTGGCAACAGATGTTAGCTCAGGGCTGGTCTTCCCCACAAAAAAAAAAAAAAAAAAATCTTAAAGAATATTTACCAAAATTTTAACTACGTTTATATCTGGAAATTTGGTAAGGGAATCAAAAAGACTTGACTAAACATTGTTTTCATGTGTTATTTTTCTTCTTGCAATGCAATAATCCACTATAAAACATGTCTAATATACTATCTCTTTGAGTAATAGAAGTTGGTGAATGATAATTATCATATTCAAGAACACAAGAACAGTGTAGGACTTCTGAAAATAACCAAGGAGAATGATCACCAAGGTTCTTTAGGACACTCTTGGGACAACACTTCCATAAAAATGTTTTTCAATTTGATATCTATTATTCAGGAAATTAAGGGAAATAACTTTAACTTGTTGTATCTCATCCTTGTTATTTTCCTATTTTGCAGATGCACATTAATTCCTTTCCCCAGTCTAGTGCCCAAAATGTTTTTGAGGAAAGGAGTCAGAGTACCAGTCTCACCTTTGGCAAGGAATTAATTCCATAGGTCAGAATCTCATAAGACAAATAAGAGCTACACAAGAACATTATGACACATTTTTCATGTGGAGATGGTGCAATTGAAGCACATTGAAACAAATCCTCCCTGACATTTAAGACATCATGGGATTCAGTTGGCAGGCATACCTGTTCAATCTAGAACTATAGGGAAGCAATCCCCATGGAACCAATCTTAGACTAGTAGGAGACAAACCTAGCAGATGCGTTATCTACCTTCCTTCCCCCAGAAGGACCGTGATGATACCCAATAGATCATGCCACCACTCCAACAACAGTCCTGCCAAATCAAGCAGTCATTGTCCTTGATGTCAAACAATGGCTAGCTCAGTCATGCACCTCCTCATCTTTGCTCTCTTTATTTCCTGCCCCACTCTCTTCAACCCTCTCTCCTGCATCTCTGAGACCCCAAGCTCCACAAAAGTCGTAATACAAAAACATTTGGCTATCACCCTGCTTTCCAGGAAAGCATGTTGCCTTTCTAGACAGATGCTATAAGATACATGTCTGTGTGGGTTTCCTCTGTTGAAAATGTAAAAACTAAATTTTCAATAGTTAAACTAATTAAACTATATCTAATTTCAATTCTAAGTCTTGATTGTCAAAATTTGGCTCTGTGTCCTTAGACAAGCCAGTTAATTTCTCTGAAATTCAATTTCCTAATTTATAAAACTCATTTTCTCCTTAATAAATATTTATTTCACTTATGCTATGCTTCTGATGTTTTACTAAATACTATTAATTAAAAGATAAATAATACTAGTCAAGAACCTCAGTATTCTAGATGGACAAATACATTGAAAATCATAATAAATTGTGCTAAATGCAATGACAACATTATTCAAAAAATTATGGGTGCAAGAGAAGGAGGATGTAAGCTAGCCTTAGGGCTTTAAAAAGATTAAAATCTTCCCTGATGAGTCAGTATCTGTGACGGTTCTTAAAGGGTGTGTAATATTTAACTGAGAAACTATGTTAGAGAGGGTATTCTAGGCAAAGAGAATAGCATGAAAAAAAGCCCTGAAAGAAATCTGTTTATGAAATACACAACAGATTATTGACACAAAAATCATAGACCCAGAGATGAGTAGTGAAGAGACAAAGGGAGAGGAGGCTGCGTTTGCACCATTAAGAAATTGGGCTCTGCTGCAAGTGACAGGGACACAATGAACAATTCTAAGTAAAAGAATAACGTGGTTGCATTAACTGTTCTTTTTTTACTGGTGAGGAAGATTGGCCCCAAGCTAACATCTGTTGCTAATCTTCCTCTTTTTGCTTAAGGAAAATTGGCCCTGAGCTAACATCTGTGCCAGTCCTTCTCTCTTTTGTATGTGGAATGCTGCCACAGCATGGCTTGATGAGCGGTGTGTAGGTCCGCACCTGTGATCCGAACCCACGAACCCCAGGTGGCCAAAGTGGAGGAGGCTAACTTAATGACTATGCTGCTGGGCCAGCCCCTGCATTAACTGTTTTTGATAGTCTTTCCTAACTCAAATTCTATGATTCTATAACCATATATTACCTAATAAGATAGAGGTTAAAAGTGGCATTTGGTTGAAGTTATATAGATTCTATCATAGTGTAACAGTGTATTAAATGAAAATTATTAATTTTTTATTGAAATATTGACATACAATATCCTATTCATTTCAGGTGTACATCATAGTGATTTGATATTTACATACATTATGAAATGATCACCACAATAAATCTAGTTATCCATCACCATACAATGTTATTACAATATTATTGACTATATTCTGTACATTACATCCCTATAACATTTATTTTATAACTGGAAGTTTGTACCTCTTAATCCCGTTCACCTATTTTGCCCACCCCTCAAACTCCTCCCCCCTCTGATAACCACCAGTTTGTTTCCTGTATCTATGAGTCTGTTTCTATTTTGTTCTGTTTCTTTGTTGTTTGTTTAGATTCCACATGTAAATGAAATCATATGGTATTTGTCTTTCTCTGTCTGACTTATTTCATTTAGCATAATACCCTCTAGTTCCCTCCATGTTGTCACAAATGGCAAGATTTCATTCTTTTTATTGCTGAGTAGTATTCCATTGTTTATATATATCACATCTTCTTTATCCAATCATCTGTGGATGGACACTTAGGTTGCTTCATATCTTGGCTATTGTAAATAATGCTGCAATGAGCACAGGCATGCATATATCTCTTCGAATTAGCCTTTTCGTTTTCTTCAGATAAATACTATTAATCATTTTATAATATAAGATCAATCCCATATGCATGATTTCATCAGATCACAACTGGAATGCTGTTTTTATTTCTGGGCAATATATTTTAGGAAAAATGTTGTTAATATGATAGTATCCAAAAAGTGTCCAAGATTATGAAGGATTTAGAAAACCATTTCTGGGGAAGAAAGTACTTTCTGTCTTCAAATTTTAAACAACTGTCATATGAAAGAAAAACAGACATAGGCTGTGTAGTTTTAAAGCCTACAGATTTAAGACATATGTAATCTGTGAGAAAGCTATAGGAAGCAAAATTCCAGCTTAGTATACAAAAACAGAATGTGACAAAATTTAAGTTATTTAAGTAGGAATAAATTACTTTTTGACGTACAATTTCAAGCAGAGGTTAAAAACATTTTTTTTCTTCTGAAACTGGTACGACCCTCTGGACAAGACATGAGGAAATAACTTGCTCTCTCACCATAAAAACAAGACCATACAAAACATAACACATCTCTCACCACAGAAAACTCAGAGAAAACATACGAAAGAGTTGAGTTTAGATATAAATATTTGCCTTTCATATAATGTATACATATATGAAAACCTCTTAAAAGAATGGAAATACTACATTTATCCAAGCATGAACTCTTTCATGATAGTTTTAGAATAAATGCATCACTGCCAATTTATTTCTCTTTTCAAATATTTTGCTCAGAAAATTGTATTCATCTGAACACACATGAAATCCACAAATACCTGTATTACTAAAAGGGGGGGTAGGGGAAAGAACAAGAAAGCCAAAATCAACATCTTGTATGATTATCAATGGGAGACAAGATATTGCTGAGTATTAAATAATTTTCTGTTACAAATCTTCACATTCCTTTAACAGTGATTGATGACAGACATCAAAGGTTTTAGAAATTCTATCTGAGTGAGCCTTTGGAATCATATTTCTTAACCATGCTTGCTGAAATCTTCTTTGCACTTACACTTTTCACTCACTTCTCAGTGAATTTCTCTTCGTCATGATTCTCTGACATTTTAAGAACTTCATTTTGAACAGGATAGCAAGTAAAAACTTACAATTAAATTTATTATATACAATGAGTTAACCTCTTTATATGATTAGTAGTACCAAGGTATATTCTGTTAATTCTGATTAGACATATTCCCAAAATATCCCCATCCCCTTTACACTTCCAGAATAGCATTAAATATGGATTTTATGCTCTAAGGAGAGAAAGGATTAATAAATATTATGTACCCACATGGGTTCAAAACACGTCATATGATATTTATATGGTTTATAAGCCAAGAAAAAGCATTCAGGTATGTTTTATCTATATTTATGTAACACATTTGAAAATCTCTTACTATATCCTCACGGAAAAGATGGAGAAATGTGCTACGAATGGCAATATAATTGGGCAAATGTAATTGAATTAATGATCCTGTCCAAAGGTAATGATTGGTTTAATGTAAAGAGAGATTTCCTGTGGCTTCTCCTCAGTTGTGGCTGTGCATTTTGATCAATAGCTTTGATTTAAATATTGCTGTCATGCTTATGGAATTCCAGGGTGGTGTGTAGTACAAGGAATAGCTAATATAATGGAAGATAAGATGGCCTGAATTTATCAAATAAAATAAACTTGGAACAGATGTAAATACCTATGGCTAAATTTTTAATACCATGTATAGGATAAGGGAAGAGGAATTTTATTACAAATAGTGGAAGTAAAAAAGTCTGAGTGGATTCAGATCCCAAAGGGCTTGAATGAGATAGCTGAAGTACTCTTGAATTTTATTTAACTGAATTCAAACTCTTCATCTGACTTTCTACAAGCTCATTATTAATCAACAGAGTGATATAGCTGCCCAAAGTGTCAATGTTATCCTGAAATGCATTAACAAAAATATTGTGCTCGGAATACCAGAACTCAGAATAAGTGCAGCTCTAGTCTGCATTGTTCAGACAGTCCTGGGCGATGTTCGTTCTACAAAGCTGCCTCACGTAAGAGAAACATTGAGAAACGAATTCACCCTGAAGATAAATGTCTGCAAAAAGTACTGCATACATATTAAAAAGACTGATAGGCTGAGAATATTTATCCTGAAAAAGAAAACACTTACTGTGTCAATTTGAAATCCCAAGAAGCAGAAGTCAAGATGGGATTGGATATATAAGAGATTCATTGGAAACTGTGAAGAATAAAGGGGGAGAGAGCAGGAGTAGGTAGGAAGGGTCTTAAGACTGTGACTCACTTATCAAGGTGATTTTTATAATGTATATAAATGTCAAATCACTCTGTTGTACACCTGAAACTAAATTTAAAAGAATAGACTTTACTGTTCAGAACTGCTTTAGATTTACAATAAATTGAGAAGGTAGCAAAAAAAATAATCCACATTTCACACATGCAGTCAAATTCTGGAAGTTTCTAATGAACATTCACCCAAGTCCACCCCTCCCGTGCTTCTACCTCATTTGAGAAATAGATTTAACCTTGATTATCCCTCATGTGTTCATAGGTATAAGAAAAAAGTTGAAAACGACTTTATTTAACCCTGACCTAAGTCAATTAAGAAAGTAGTAGAAATATAAGATTCTAAATACTTTCTTAAGTATTTTTCAGGCATGTAGTTGCTTTTCTCTCTCTCTTTTTTTAATTACGCTTAAAGTATCTATGTGTGGCTGCGATTTTTCAACTATTTTATAATTTTGTCAGTCTAGGGCAGTTGTGCTTACCTAAAGAATTTACTACTCTCACATTTTTAAATTTAAAAAAAATCCACAGATAAGATAAAGACTGACTCAGCACTGACGCCTGTGAAGGACAGAAAAAAGGAAGGATTGTATAGGAAGAGCCTCAGACCACCGTGTAGTTCTGAAAATGCAATGGCCAGACCTGTGGAAAGTTCCCAGGCCAAACTCGGCACTTAGACGCATCTCCCATAGAGCAGGACCAACTTCGTTCACCTACGGCAACCGTGTTCAGCCATTGGGTGGGAGCAGCCCAAAGGAAAGATGCTCTCTCATTGGTGCTCCAGCAGATCCAAAGGTGCAGCCATTGGAGGCTGTCAATCAGGTACACTCCTTCAGCAGGTCTTCTGAAGGCACACCTCTATGGCATCTACACTTGAGGAAGCATAACAGCTATTTTTAGTTTTACTAAAGAGCTGTAATATGGACAAAGGTCTAGATTTCTTCTATATGACTTCAAAGCAAGAAGTAAGACAAAGAGATGGATATTACACTCAGACTTCATCAAAATATGAAGAATTTCTGACAATTAGAGCTGAAAAATGAAGAGTTTCATATGATAAGGAGTAGTAAAGAAGCAAAAGTAGGCTAGGAGACCTCTGAAGCCCGGTCTCAATCTTGAAGTCCAATGAGACTTAGGAATAAAGGCAGTAAGAATAGGAAAACCTCAAACAATTGAGAAATATGGTTTGTTCAAATGATTATAAGGAGACTGGGTTCGGAAGCTTTTATTTTCTCTTTTGTAAAAATGATATATTTTGCATTTCAGAAGAAAACAGTAATGAATATCCTAAAACTCCACTGCCTCTTATCAGTGTGAACTGATTTTTCCCCTGCGCTGGATTAGAATGAGAGAACTGTAAACTGGACTTAAATCATAATCAGTTTGAACTCTGATGTTCTGAAAAACGTCAATAATGTTTGTCTTCTCTTTAATTATTTTTTTTTAAAAAAACAATAATCTTTACCTTCTTTATCAACACAGCATATGCCCCAGCAAAAGAGTATTTCTAGATTTCAATCACATCATCATTTTGCTTCTTTGGGGGGATAAAAAATTAAAAAGCTTTTGCACTCTATATTTTCTCAGGCCAATGAAAGAGTTAAGTAAGCTATGGTAGAGTCCTGAATTTGAGAACTGAAAATCTGGCAACCAGCCCAGAGTCCGTTTCCAAAAAGAAGCAGCTATCCTGGGCCTGTACAAAGGAGGTGGTTGCCCTAGCAACAGTATCTGATAAAAGAAAATATGGCCGACAGGTACACACAGAGACTGCTCCAGAAAGGGGAAAGCCTCTCAGCTGCTGCTGCACACAGGAATGGGGAGTCATTTAGCAAACCTCAAGTTTTAATGCTGAATCCTCTAATTTCCAATTGAGGGAACTTTTTGTGTGGTATTTATTTAGGTCACGATCAATATATTTCATAATTCAGCATTTTGTAGTGGTTGCTGGGAAGGAATATGCCTCCCAAACTAAACACTACCACAACTGATTGTCAAGATACATCAGCTAACTCAAAAGGCCACTTTCAAGAAAGATTTGCTCAAAATAAGCATGGATTTTTTCCCCAAAGTCCTTAATTAAATTCTCTAATTATGTCCCAGTTTCTTCTTTATTACTGTGCAGAGCTGTGACTTTCACGTGAGACATTCAAACTGCTCAGAAGCTTCATTATTTTATTTTACATAATCATCTATCATTTATATTGTTATCCTTTTGTACAAAAGAGTAAACTTTTCTTGAAGTCCTGTGTGTGCTGATTACCTTTTTTAATTGACTATTTCCTGATAAAATATTTTGTGTAAATAACCTTAGAGATTTTTATAAGAGGCTCTGAAACAGTTGTGGTTGTTAATACAGTTTCCTTGATTAAGAATGATGGATGCATTTTTTCTGAAAGGCTTGCCAAGATTTCTTACTAGAGTATCAGTTTCCCTAAATGTACACTTCAGATTGAGCTATGTATATAGCTTTTACCATAATTTATGAGTATTGTGTTGAGTTATTCAATCACCCAGCAATCAGAACCTGAGCAAGAAGGGCATAAGCCACTGCTTACTGAACCCGTCTGTAATACATATACGTTCACTCCCCACTCCCACCCCCAAATAGCCACTTCCATTTTCAAAAATTATATGAGACAAGAAAAAGACCCATACTTTTTTTATCACATCCGGGTACTAATCCTTCTGTTTCTATTAGCGTATGAAGTGGCCTTAGTAGTGCCCTTAACCTCCTGAAGTCCTAGAGACAGCATGCTGAGCTCCACATAAATGCCTCTAAGGTTCTTGGCTGTACTGTTCCATGAAAATGGGCCATCGCCTAACATGAGCACAAAGCAAAGGTTCTGTTTGAACCTATCCATTGGATTTCTATTACAGCTTCTTTATCAACTTTTCTTTGCAAGTTTTCTCTACATAAACTCTCCTGCTATTCCTCAGCAAATTAAATATTATCAGCTTTAAAATCCTAGGAAAACAATTGTGTATAGTGAATGAAGGACTCCAGTAGACAATACTCAGGGATATTTTAAGCCCTTTTGATCTGTCTGTTTCTTGGAGTGGAGTATGAAACCCCTGGGACAAATCTAAAAACGCACAAGAAGAGTGTATTGATTGTTTCTTAAAAATGTGGAATACCAAAGGGTAGGATGGGGCAGAAATAGACATATCTAATTATCCTTGACATGGAGGCAGGCTAGGGTAATTTCAGGGTTGTCCATGATTGCCTTGAAGAGCTCTCCAATACAACGTTTATAAAATCTGAACAGAACCTTTTTATAGGAAAAAATATTAACGTGTATACACACTGTTGATCTGCATTACTTTGACTATCCTTGTAAATATGTATAAATATAAAGCTACGTATAAACATCTTATGCTCAGAGGACTTAGTCAGCTATAGAAACAAATTTACAAGTTAAATATGAGCCAAACTATACAACCAAGAAAATTAAAATTAGCATTATTAATTTAATGTGGTGAATCATCTTGATATGCTAAAACTGAATCTGTGATCTGTTTGAAATTTGAATATTGTACTGACTGCCACATCATGGTTTCGAAAGCATTTGGCATGCCCATGCCACTGTGTGCCATCTGCTAGCTCAATTCACCCACCACTTTTCTCTGCTCAAACTCATGTGAGACTTTTATCTGCACAGTGCTTCATGACATCACTTGACCTTCACTTCTGGGAAAGCAGGGTGTGCTTTCTTCATCATGTTCCATTTTTTTTTTGCTAACTGATGACTATCAAAGATGTGTCATTGGTGCCCATGTGATCCAAACATCAAAAAACCATGGGGAGCCGTTCTAATGCAGCCATCCATGTGATCCAACTTATGATCATATGAAGCAACATTAATTTTTTCTCTGTGATCATAAAAATAAAAACAGAAAATCAACAAATCATTGTAGAATATTCACAAAACCCCAACTGAAGAAAAAGAAGCCTACTGGATAATTATGTCCAAAATAAATTATGCCTTTCTTGGTTTCCAAGGTAAGTGTTCTCATAACCCAATCTCTTCATGTATTTACACTGTTGATGAATAACCAAGCATCATCCCCCCCCGCACCCCTTCTCCCTTTCTGGCCTCCCCATAAGGGTGTGAGAAGAGCCAAATTCTCACTTTCACAGACTCCCTTCCAGGCGGGGCTGGTACCATGAATTTATCCTGGTCAGTGAAATGGAAGAGGACTGCTTTGGATTTGCTGGGAGAGTGTTTTGCTTTCTGATAAAAGTGACAGGTATGAAATGATAAATTGTTTGTACACCCTCTTCCTCTTTGTTTCTGTGTTGATAAGGACTTTTTAAAAAAAATTTTTTTGATTCCTGGTGATATCAGACATCTCATAACCATGAGGGGCCAAGACATTAAGTGTGGCAGAGAAGAAACATAGAAGAGTCTGTGCCCTTGGTGATTTCTGAGTTGTTTTCTAGATTTCTTGTTAGGTAAACAATACACAGTCATGCATCGCTTAACGACAGGGGTACGTTCTAAGAAGTGCGTCATTAGGTGATTTCATCATTGTGCGAACATCATAGAGTGTACTTACACAAACCTAGATGGTATAGCTACTACGCACCTAGGCTCTATGGGACTAATCTTACAGGACCACCATCATGTATGTGGTCTGTTGTTGATCGAAACATAGTTATGTGGTGCATGATTGTATGTCCATATGGTTTAAGCCTCTGTTAATCAAGAGTTCTATTTCTCACAGTTGGAAGCATTTCTGATGTAGAGATCCTATATTATCTTCCAAATCACCAATTTTTTAATTAGATAAAAAATAATCATGGGGCATGCTGTTGGAAACTTAGGTGGTGAAATACATTCCATTTACTCCATGTGGTTATTTCACATTATGTTTAATGTTTTATGTTCCAAAATTTCACATTATGTTTGCTGTCCTTTGTTCCAAAACTACCTGTACTCGTGTATAATGTTGATATTGACTTGTAATAGAAAAAATGGCTCTTTTTTGCAGAAGTTGTTAAAATAACTCATAATTCTTGGTCCTGTCCCTGAGTACATTTCCACCCCCAAACCATAGTACTATCTGTTCTTTCTTAACTCAGTATTCAGCATAATCGCCTTCTTTCATGTCTTACATGTGACATATTCCCTCCTACTTGGTTTTGTATATGAATTCCTCTGCCTGAAGTGTTCCTTCCAACCCCTCCTTTACCTCCAATTTATCCTTCAGATCTAACCTAAAGCTTCACTTCCTCGAGAAAGCTTCCTGGACCTCTAGCTTAAACCAGGTTCTTTGCTATAACTCACAAAAAGCCAAGTTTCTTTCCTTCTGAGCACTGTTATCAACCTGAAATGAACCATTTATTACTGTATTTGAGTGTCACTCTTTCTCACCAAACCCTTTGCTTGACACCCTATCTGCCTTACGCTCATTAACGCATCTCTGTACCTAGCACAGTGTGAGGTACCTGGTAGGTACATAATAAACATTTGTTGAATGAGCGAATATATAAATACATGGGAAAATGGGAATAATTTAATGATATTTCAAAGGCTGCAAATACTGAGAACTGATAACTTCTATTGGCCACAAGAAATCTTTATTTCTGTGTATGTATATTAGGACTACTAAGCTTCAGATCAATTATATGTATATATACATTCTTGTTCATTTGACAATCCAGTGTCAGTGCTCTAAAAATTTAGCAAGGCACATAAATGAAATTATGATTCTCTTTATTAATGTACAGAAAATTAGATTCTCTGTGAAGTATATTGTCTCTTACAGATTAAATTTCTCTTTTTCTCCCTGTCCTTTGCAAGAGTTAATCATGTTTACCTTTTTAAAGGTCTTATGCATCATAAAATAATAATTAAATATCTTAGCTAAGATAATTTAAATGCCACAGGAAGTTTTATTTCCATTGAAAGTCTGAATTCCATGAAAAGAATGAAACTTTTAAAATTTACCAAAGCAAAGAATTCTCACAATAATAAGTTCTTTTGTAATTTCTTAAATGTGACTTTTTCTTCCATTAAATCAGTTTGCAGGTCTTAAATGAAAGTCAAATATATCATTGTCTAACTTTTCCCATTTACAAATAACTCTAAGACCCTTTACCTAATTTTTGGAATTAAGAGAACACTGTGATTACTTCTAATCTCTTCTTAATGCAGAAATCAGGAAGGAGAGGAGATAAACTATAAAAGTTGAAGAACAAAAAAGTTAAGATGTAAACTGGAGGAATAAAGCTAGCAAACTATATATTTTTAAATGATTAGTCTATATTCTGTTCAATACTAAATGATATATTTGGGGATATAGTCCAAATGGGTGTGAAGAAAATATTAGGCATGATAATTGATAAAGAGAAACAGAGAACAGACATTTAATTAGTTAATTAATTAACTTATTTACTCATTGCCTCAGTAAATTTGACATTGGCTTGGTTTAGTGATGTTAAATAAGATAATATTTAGGGATCACACACCAAAAGCTAATACATCTCCTCTTCGTTTCATAATTTTAAACTTTATTCTATTTGTCCTGATTTTAAAGACTATCAAATTAGCCACATTGTTTTGTTGTAAAAACAATCCATCATTTCAACAATGGTCAGATAACCCCATATTAATACAATTAGTTCATGTCAATATAGTACTAAATTAACAAAATGTGTAAAAACTAACTCTTACTGCCAAGAAAATAGAATTGCTCCATTAAAATAAAAAACAAACACTAACTCAGATTAAGTCAACAACACATATTGACTTGATAAAAAGTTGAATTGTTAGGTCATGTCATCCCATGACGTGGTATAATAGTGGAGGTAAGGGAATATTGTATCCCTGTGAGCATGGGTGTCATGAGCTTTATTACAGAAAAAAATAGTAGATTTCAAGAGGGCTGGGTTTGGTATGAAGAGCGTGGGGATTAGGAGCTGGATGATGAGGAAAAAGAACTCATATTAAGTTCAATTCAATTGCAGATCTACCGTTCCATTGGCATTCTACTGATATTAAAGATTTTCTACCTCTATTAAAGAGCATTTGTGGTAGGATAAAAACATGGCACGTTTAAGAAACTGAAAGAAAGCCCATGTGTCTGGAGGGGAGAAGTAGAGAAAGGAAAAGGAGAGCAAGAACAAACAGCAGACTCCAGATATGTCAGGGTTTTGTAGGCCCTGATGTCTACTCTTCTGATGCTAAGAGTAATGGAATGCCGTTGAAAGAATTTAAAAAGGGGAGAGGCTCAATCAAATTGTATTTATAAGGGATCATCTGTGCAATTACTATACTATCCAACAATTGTACTCTTGGGCATTTAATCTCAGAGAAATGGAAATTTAGGTTCACATAAAAACCTGTACATGAACCTTCGTAGCAGATTTATTTGTAGTAACCAAAAACTGAAAACAGAACAGATGGCCCTCAATGAGAGAATGGTTAAACAAACTGTGGTCCATCCATTCCATGGAATACTATGAAATATTACTCATCAATAAAAATAAATGAACTATTAATACATGTAATAACTTGGATGAATCTCAAGGAAATCATGCTTAGTGAAAAAGCCAATCCCAAATGGTTACATATTGTATGATTTAATTTACATACCTTTCTTGAAATGACAAAATTATAGAAATGAAGAACAGATTCACGGTTGCTGGAGTTTAGGGATAGAGAAGGGTAATGGGAAAGACATGAGTGGTTATAAAAGGGCAAAGAGAGGGATTCTGGTGGTGATGGAATTGTTCTGTCTTGAATATGAAGGTGGGTACAGGAGCCTACAGATATGATAAAATTGCATAGAACTAAACGCACGCATATACACTAGCACAAGTAAAACTAGGAAAATCTGGGGCCGGCTCAGTGATGTAGTGATTAGGTTTGCGAGCTCCGCTTCGGCGGCCTGGGGTTCACAGGTTCAGATCCTGGTAGCAGACCTGCACACTCCTTAACAAGCCAAGCTGTGGCAGGTGTCCCACATATAAAGTAGAGGAAGGCAGGCGTGGATGTTAGCCCAGGGTCAATCTTCCTCAGCAAAAAGAGGAGGATTGGCAACTGATATTAGCCAAGGGCTACTCTTCCTCACCTAAATTAAAAAAAAAAAAACACCTGGGAAAATCTGATTAAGACTGGTGGATTGTGTCAATGTCAATATCTTGGTTCTGATATTGCACTATAGTTTTACAAATTACCATTGGAGAGAACTGAGTAAAGGGTATATGGGATCGCTCTTTATTATTTCTCACAACTGCATGTAAATCTACACTTAAGTGGAAAAAATTGTTTAAAAAAAGATCTTTTGGTTACAGTGATTGCAGTGGGCAAGAATGGATGCCAGGAGAAGAGCTGGGGGTGGGGGGGCTTTTTCACTTGTGCAGTATTCTCCACATCTCATGCCGGTGGAAAAAATTGCCTCCTAATACTAGGATTTAGCGTCTACCAATTTCACAGACTTGTGACCTTGTATTTTATATTTCTGTGTACTTGCCTTAGCTTCCCGATGAGAGAGAGTAAACTTCTTAAGACCAAGGATTGTGTCCGACAAAAGTGTATAACTCCTATGACAGCTAGCACCAGGCCTTAGATATCAGTGCTGTATTTTTTAATGAATGACTGCATGCATGTTCACATGCTAGGAATCCATGCCCTTCATAATGATTTGGTTTGGCTATAATTAGCTCCTACAAATAAAACTACAAAAAAGATGAAGACTATTGTTCCTGCTGCTAGGTCCAAATAGCATTCAGTGGTCCACTGAAATGTCTATTTAGATCATAGTTCATTGGGCCTAAAGATAAAAGAGTGTCTTAGAGAGGCTCTGTGATCTATCTCCCTCATTTTTACAGAGCAGAAATGTCATGTGGCCTTCCCCAAGACCCACAGGCCAAAGGTGACCAAGAAGCAGATAGTAACTGGGTAGTACAAGAGTTGATTTACTTTAAAGAGCATTGAGTTAGAAGGAGCTCATCTCAGGAAGGGATTAAAGTTGTTTCTAGCTGATTGAAAGCAGAACACTCAGTTGGCATCTTCTGGAACAAGACAGTATGTATTTATTAGCAGATCAATGATGGGTTCCACAGTGTCTGAGGACCCCCCTACAAAGCCCTGATAAAACCAGAGAAGCCAAAGAAATCATTGCATTCTGCACATACTTGAGTGACGGTCATTCCACCTCCTGAAAATCCATTTTGAGAGAAAATATATAGCCACAATAAAGTTTCTTCTTTATAAAAAGTATAGTTTTCCTATTTTAACATAAAGGGTATTTAAGAAATGCAATGTCACAAATGCTGTGGGCAGCCAAGAAAACTGACAGAATTATTAAGGAAATATTAAAGGACAATATCAGAGTATAGTGGAGTACTGCTACATAGACCATGGGTTTCCAACTATTCTGCATATTAGAATCACTTAAGGGTCTTAAAAATATCAGTGTCCAGATAGAACCCCAAAATTGAATCAGAATATTTGGGATGGGATGTTGGCCTTAATTACTTATCATTTGTTATTGTTATTATTATTAAAACACCTCAAGGGTTTCTAATGTGCAAACAGTTTGGGAACCACTGACATGAACCAAAGGCAAGGTTATACATTAAAAAATGCTACATCCTGTCCAGAACAACATTTTCCTCCATTTATCTTACTCCCTCATCTTTACTAAATAATAGGCTTCCTGTAGATCAAATTTCATGAGTTATTACCTTCAGTCCTTGCCTAGAATTCCAGAAGCTCAAGATGAAGGAAAATAGATATCAATCCATAATTGTTGTTTGACTCAAGACAAGGAAATTACTATGAATATAAATATTCCAATGGAAGCTGTATCATCAGATGCACGAAGAGAAAAATGAACTCAGCCCTCAATTTTTTTTTCTGCTCAAAATCTTGGACCCCAGTTTGAATACATCCCTTTGAATAGACCTGGTTCAAAGGTAACGGCATAGCCATAAAGCTAGAGCTCATCTTGACCCTCTTCTTTTGAAAATGATTCTAAACTCAAAGTATTTGGGGAGATACTGGGTGTGATTTCCAGGTAATATAAACAGCACTTTTTCATGACATCCTTAGACAATATTCCAAAGAGCAGTCCATCAAATAGTGCCCTGAAAAAGGTTGCCTCCAAATAGGGGAAGAGGCCTAACCTTTGAAACAAAGGCATTAATTAGCATCACAGCATGGTGAGACCATGACCAAAGAACCAGAAAAGGCAAGATAAAAAGCAATATATCCCAAGATAAAAGGCAAAATGACACCTTTGAATCACGAGATATCAGATGGATTCTTAGTAGCACCAAATTCCTGGCATGTGAAATGGATTTGTACCCTGAGGAATCAGTGCCCAGGTTAGCCATTTCTTCCTTCTGTGTTGCTTGGGAAAGCTTTGAGGTGTAAGAGAATGGAGGTAGCCTGAATAAACTTGGTGGCAATAAAACGAGAAAAAGCTTAGGAATTTTTTATACCTTTATGTCTGCATTTCTACTTGGAAGCACGAATCATAGTTAAAAGTTAATTCATTCAGTTTCTCTCGGGTCTTGAATAAGTCCTTTGGGGGGGGACATAAAGATCATAAACAAAGATTTTGTGACATGAAATAGCTCAGTTCTATTGAAAAAATGATAGTAATGATCACAAAGGTATCTGTCTGACAAAACCTTGGATATAGAAGTGAAACTAGAGGTTTCCAGGTGTCAGCCTCAGTGGAATGAGGAAGTAGGGACTGTAAACAGAAGAATCATGGAATTGCCCAACCATTCCTGTGATGTCATTTGCACCGAGTGATTCCAGTCAACGTTATCCAGTTCAATTTTATGGCAGAGAAGTCTCTATACCAGAAGCTAAAGATGGTACAGAAACTTTGCCTGTATTGTGGGGGTTATCTCAACAAAATGCTGATCAGTGTGATGAAAAAAGAAATACATGTGTGAGTTAATCTTTGGAGACTAGAAGTTAAGCCACAGAATCTGGTCACATGGCTTGTCCAAGAAGTCTATCTTTGAATCGATTTGCACTGTTACTACAATCATTGGGGAAGGGTCTTCTGCCCTGTTGTCCAGGTTGGGGAATCTATTTTCCATTCAGTTCTGGCAAAATATGAACGATTTACTTATGAAGATAAAAAGCCAATAAAAAGGTAAACATTGTTGGTATATTTGACAGAGGAGGTGTAGATTTTCTTGGAAAAGCAGACTTAGGGCAAGGATAGAAGAGAAAATAAAATTTTAGGAAACTTCATATCCTCTAGGAGATGCTAGCAAATTGTTCTAGTAATGGAAATATCACTTAATGAAGGAGGTCCATTCAACAGCTATAAATGAGTGGCTATTATTGAAACCTAAGAGTAAGACATAAGCATTTTTTTAAATTCTAAGAAAATTCCCTTTAGAGAAATGATGGAGTTGTGAAATCTGCATTATACCATCAGATTCATGGACAGCCACTGCACAAGAGCCCTAGATATGGATCAAGATCTGGAGAGCCGGGCAATGGTTAAGATTCTGACAGCTTATCAAGCCAGCAAACATTTTTAAAAAATTATTAAATCCACTATAGGCAACAGTATAGGAGAAAAAGTAATAACCTTCTAAGCTATTGGCAGGAGTTTGGCAACATCTATCGAAATGTTCATGTTTATACCTTTGACCAGAAATTCCATTTCTGAGAATGCATCTTAAGGAAGTAATCAGCAAAAGTATAAAGATATTTGTAGAAATGCACCCATTCTGATGTTACATATGATATTAAAAATTGGAAATAACTCAATGCCCATAAGGAGGAAATTAAGTTCATAGTCATATGAAGTTCATATTCATATAAATTACAGGAGGGCCAACAGAATCCCAGGTGACCATTAAAAAGCATGATGGAAATCTTGGGCTATCGTGTACGTGGAAAGATGTAAATAACGTTTTTACAGTCAAGTCAAAATACAGGTAAGGAATAGAATGAATAGTAAAATTCCATCTTTTATTTTAAAAATGTATGTACACAGAAAAATCTCTGGAGTATAAATTTAAATGCTAAAGAATATACAATAAAGGATAAACAATAATTATCACTGAGCAGGATGTTTCATCTTGAGATACTTTACGTTCTTCATTACACATTTCTATGTTTGCTTCCTTTGTTTCGTATTTCTATATTTTCTGAAATTTTGCAATAATAATATACCATTTTATCATTAAAAAATAAAAAAATGACTCGATTCCTATTTTTTTTAACTCTTAAATCAGAGACTTTAGGTCTTTGTGTTTATCAGAGGTCAAGAACAAGGGAAAGATCAGGAATCTTGACTGCCGTGTCACTTAGGCACCAGCAATCAGATTGTGGAATCATGAATTTCACAGGAAAGCAAAGGCTGCCTGTCTTGACCAGGAGTCACACACATTCTGGGGGAGAAGCTAGATTTTTATGTACTTTCCAAGAGTGAAGTACGCAGAGGAATTGTTTAGTAATCGCCTGGGTCTACATAAATTATACCTTATTCTACTTGGCCTCTCTATAACTTTTAGTATTGTTAATCACACCATCCTTTCCAGAATTCTTTCTTTTTTTTTTTTTTTTTGTTAAGTATCAATTCACCACTTTCTCCCTCATGGTTGAAAATAAACTTCAGTCTCTGAATTTCTTTTTCAACTCTTTACTTATTTCTCTCTTGTTCTCATCCTGTGAAAATAATTATTTCCTAGAGTTTTCTTCTTTCCCTCTTTTTATTTTATTTTTGCACTGTTCTTGAATAATCTATCTCATACTCATTCTCAGCTACCCTTCATTAGCTTTGTCCACCAACTTTATGGCTCAAACCCAGATCTTTCTTCTGAGCGCCTGTCCCACATAAATATCTGCTTCTTGGACATTTCTGATGAAACGGCTCACAGACTCCCAGGCCAAAGTAAACGTACTACCCCCCAACCCCAACACACACACACAGGAACACACACTTCAGCCACACTTTATCCTTGGGTATTTTCTTTTTGGTGAATGACAATGCCATCAGCCTCTCCAAATAGCAGAACCTTCAGAGTCAACCTCAACTCTGTCTCTCTCGCTACTCCACAAAGTCCTATAAATTCTGCCTCCTAAATATCTCACATATTTGTTCTCCACTTTCCACTGCCACTACCTTAGTTTAGACTCTCTTTATATTTCTTTAGATTACTTTAATAACCCTTAAATGGCCTCCAAGCCTTACACCATGCTAAGCTTTCTCTTGCTAAGCATATCTAGTCACGTCATTTTCTTATTTAAATTCTTCATAAGATCATCATTGCCTTCAAATTCTCCATGATCTTTTCTTACCTTTACAGACTCAACTATCCTTACACTCACACAAATACTGTGCCCTTAATGTCCCTTAAAATTACTATACTTCCTCATGTCTCCATGTATTTTTTTAATTCCCTCTACTTTCAAGATTCAACACATCAAGGACCCACTCCAGAGCCACTGGAAAGTTAACTAGGAGTGCCCTACACAGAGACAATTTTGTATCAAGAGAGTTATTATTTTGGAAGCCTGAGATCACATAATCAGGTAGAGAAGTAGAATCATTTTCAAGAAAAAGCAAGATCAGTGAAGTTATGGAAATTCATGACAAAACAATATTGCCCATAGGGAAAACGAAAAGGAAGGACATAAATAGGAGAGGTTAATCTGTGGTTAAGACAGTTTCAAGAAAAACGAAGTAAGTTCAGAAAAGAGAATTTGGCTAGTAGTTCAGACTTGAGATAATAAATTGACAGTTGGTGCTGGCAAGCTACTTTTATTTGGATACTAGGTCCTTTCACGGAAATGAGGAAAAGACAAGTGTAATTGCAAAACACAAGCTGGGATGGCTGGAACACTTGCCATCATTCCCCCAGGGGTCAAATCCACCGGTCTGTCTGGCCATGGTTGAGTGAGTCAAGTGTAGAGATGTGTGACACAAGCTAGACCCAAATTTTCTCCCTTAGGAACTTATAAAGTGGAACAAGGACAACCAGAGACAAAAGGTAGTGTGAGTTGGGTTACATCATGGCAATGGCCTACTGAGTTACTGCTTCTAACCTCCCCAAAACAGCCTTGGTTCCCTTCCTTCTGGAGGTTTGGTTTGGACTGCCCAGAGTCGGTCACTAAATTTCTGTTTTGACTTGACTACTCCAAAAGGTCTCCAAATTATTTGGGAACAAAGGAAGTTGTAGAACAATATGTCCAATATGATTTCTTTTGTGTGAAAAAGAGGGGTGCTTAAAATTTATATTAAAATAACGACAAAATAAACCCAGACCTCAGGACTATGTTGATTTCCAATGTTGGGGAAGGTGGCTGCTGACTTTCATGATTATAAGCTAGCTGCTCTCCTGGTTGGTGTTGTGGCCTCTAGCTGGCATCATGCAACTTAATTACACATATTGCAAAAATACTCAACAGAGGTGGGCAGACACTGTGGAGGAGTGGCAACTGACTGAGGGCAGTGTGTAACAGGTGAACCTATAGTACAAGCACTCCCTGTGAGGAGATGCCTCAGGAAGAAATATTTCCTACACCCCCCACTTGGAGTTAATGGACAGGTCAACAATTTAAAAGCCTGTAATTAAGATGCAATGTTGGAAGAAACGGGCCAGGATTATCCTAGTGAGAGAAGTAGCCATATAATCACCACCGTGAAATCATTCCAGGAGAGTTATTGTTCAAATTGACTTATATAGCACAGGCAGAGAGGAAAAAGCTGAGATAAACCATGATGATAACTGGGAAGATAACACTCTGACACATCCAAACACAGCTGAAAACAGGCAAGCAAATAGTAGGACAGTGATCAGCAGTACAAAATATGGAGGGTGATTCAGGATGAAGATTGAGTAGGTGCTGGAAGAATCTCTCTGTTTAGAAACACTTTCTAATACGTCCCTCAATCCACAGATTCATTGGACTCTGTGACAGCAATTATCTTATTGAGATCACTGACTGTCTTTTAGATGTCCCCCACAAAACTGAGCTTATGAAGGAGAGGGACTGCATGTTCATTTCTGGGTGTTAGGACTTAATGGGTAACCTGGCACAGGGGAGACCATAAACGGTTGCTGAAAGCATGTTGAATGAACTAGGGTATTAGCATACTATTTTAAGCACAAAACTAGCATTTTAATCTAATCTAGATAACTGTGGAAGAGAAGGGCAGAAGCAAATATATTTAAATAAAGGTATTTCAAAAAATGCAAATAGAATGCCTTTATATAACATTCTTTTTCAGATTGTAAATAATTGCCTTATTCTCTGGAGAAACTTTCAAACATTAAACTGATGCTGGAAATGAGAGGGAAAAAAGCAAATTTATCTTGCTTGAAACAAATTAAAATATGCATTTTCTTCTTTTGCCAAATTCCCATATTCTGGGAGAATAATATCTGTGTGCTCTTCCTGCATATTTATGATCATCTAGTGAAGTGTTTGTTAATCTTTGGTCACAGCAAGGATCAATCCTAATATACTCAACAAAGAAGGATTCTTTTGCCTTCACACCAACTGAAATATTTGCACTGCTTTATTGGACCCTGAGAACTGTAGTTTTTAAAAACTGCCTATTCATGGTGTGATCATATCTTAAAATGTTCCTGTATCTAGCAAAGAACTATTTATTTAAAAATATCAACTCCAGCTTTGAAACCTCAGAATGCAGAATTAAAGTTGGTAGAAAATCAGAAATCAGAGTAAATCTAATTGCATTAATATTTTTCCATGATCAAAACAGATCTTAATCTCTCACAGAGGTCTTAGCAATCCTGCTATGTATATCAGCAAACTATATGTTCTTCCTCTACTGCAAAGAACAACAAATAAGATAATTACAAAATAGGCATTTAAGGTTCAAATTTAATCAGTATTTCTCTAGTAATTCTCTAGTATAGTACATACTTCTGTAGTACTTATAGAAAGATAATAAAAAGAAACATTATAGAAATCCATTTATGACAAAGCTATTCCTCTTAATATGTATAAAAGCTTCAGCACTATAGTGAATTAGGCAGAGCCTGAAGTTGTGTTCTATTTGTGAAAAAATCCAAAATAATAGAACAAGAAGTCCTTGAAGGGGAGAAAGAGCATTCTCTACCCACTCTGGTTCCTTTCTGGCTGGGCTACAAATTAAATTGACATTAGGCCAAATAGCAGGAAAAAAATCAAATAAAGCTTTATAACATGTGTACATGGGAGAGACCTGGGGAAAATGAGTATCTCTCAACAAAATGGCTAAGATTCTCCTCTTATATAAACAGACGAATATTTTTGGTGGGGTTGGGAGTGTCGACCACGAGGGATTACAAGAAAAGCACAGTAAGGTTATTATGTAGATTTAAGGCCTCGCCTTCCACATTGACAAGTTTCTAGAGATGAGGTCATCTGCCCCTCTTCCCAGTACAGAGAAGGAGATAACTTTACAAACAGAGATTTCCCTGACAAATGTACATGTTTGGTGAAGAGAACTTTGATAAGAATAAGTGCAGCAAAGACCCTCCCAGTCTACTGATACCCAGAGTTATCCAGGGTGATGGCCCACCCCTTGGACAGGGCTTCCATCCCAAATCCCTTTAGACAGTTGAGGGGGATGAAGGTCAAAGCCTCCTGCAGAGCAAGGTAAAGAGACACATCTTGAGGTGGCCAATTCTGATCCCCCACACCCTTCAAGAGGCTTCATTTAAATGTTTTAAGATTCCATCTGGCTTTTTTCTCCCCAATATTTCAATGTTCAGAAAGGACATATCTTGTTAGACTTTTTACAGAACTTTAGAGACACCATTCTATAGTGAAAAAGCATGGCTTTAGAATGAACTAGAACTCTATATGAATACCAACCCCATTACTTTTGGCAAGTTACATAATCACTTGAGTCTCAGTCTACTCAATTGTAAGACAGGACAAATGATGTCTATCTCATTGAGTTGACAAGAAGAATGAAGCCAATGGGATAACATGTAAAATTCCTGGTACAAGGTAGGTGTTGGAGAAATTTATCCCTTTGGGAGGCTTACTGATTTTTTTTTTTAATGCATGAAGACTTGAAATATAAAGAGATAGCATACATAGGAGGAGAGGAAAGACAAATATGGATTACAAAATAGAAGAACACTAATATGCTGAGATCTAAAGGTCACTTAGGGGTGAAAATCTGTGTTGATTTCTGATGGTGTTACCATAGTGTGGGGTCAGCCATCTCCCCACAATTCCCCCAGCCCTTTGGCATTCAGAACATGATCACTTAGCTCCTGGACTTAAAGTTTGGTGGATCTGATAAAGGCTTTGCTAAATTGTTGTCCTGTCATGTTTCATCATCTCTGCAGAGTGAGAAAACCCTGATAGAAATAATAGCTGGAATAATTTGGGAAAATAGCTTTTCATTCACTGCTTTTTGGACTGAATTCAGAGAATCTGTTTTACATATATTGCCTTAGATAAACTCACTTGAGATTGAAAATATTTTCAATTTTCTTTATTAGTTATCATTAGCATCCCTCCAGTTAGCTGTAATTTATGTGCCTTTAGGGTTTGGACCTAAGTTTCTCAAACATTTAGAAAAAGTATGTCTTAATAAACAAAATGGTAAGAGTATCTAAGTGCCACTAATCCCATCATCTTGACCAGGAGTTTTAAAAAAAGAAAAGAAAGAAAGGAATTTTCTCATGTTCTTGCCCAGAGGAGCACTAATGGGTTATGAACCCTTTCAGAGTCATAGAGCAGAGAGAAAAATGGTTGCCTTGGTAACACGGCAGACCAATCAGCTGCATACACTCTCCCCAGAGCATCTAATTTATTCAGCAAATGCAGGCTAGAACAGGTGGCTAACCTAAATGATGCCAAAAAGCTTTAGCTCTTGAACATACGCAGCCTCCACATTTTCTTGTACACAAAGTTTTATTCTTGTCCCTCATCAAGGAAGAGTTAACAAGGTGCATTTCAGTTCAGAATGTAACACACTAGTCATCACCAGAGCTGTCTGCATTTGTCACTTTTGAATTTTCTTACAAAAAGAAAGGTATGTGATTTCAAAATATGATTGCTACTGACAACTTAATTCTACTAGCTACTTTGAAAGGGGAGGTCATCCTAACTCCTATTATAAAATTCCACTCTTTGTATTTTAATAAGTGAAATATTATGTGAGTTTCCATAGCAGGAGAGTTTATCCCTAGATTTCACAATTCTTGCTTTAGATAATAAGCTGTTGCAGAAATTCCAATTCCTTAAGCCATCTGAAAGCACATAGGTATTTGTAAACAATTCTGGGTTGTAAAAGGGGAAAAGAGGAGAATGATACCAGGCTAGTTAAAGCTCTATTTATTATAGCATTAAATAATCCCATTAGCTATATCTATACTTATAAAGGAAAAATCTGGAAAACTAACAGTAAGGTATAAATTTTTTCATACTATATAAGTATGATCCAGACCCACTTTCTTTTTCCAACCTCATCCCAAACACACTTGCAAATACATCCTGATCTTCAATCAACAGAATGCCAATGATATCTGCCCTTCATATCTCTGCACTTTGCATTTGCTGTTGTCTCTGTCTTAAAATGTCCTTCCAGCTCTAGACTCCCTGCTCAATGCTTACCCATTCTTCAAGGCCAAGATCAAACATTTTATCTCACCAAAAGCCTTTCCTCATCTCCCCAGGAAGAATTACAAATACCCTTCTGTGCTCCCTCTGCAAGTAATTCCATTGTTTATTTCTATATCTACCTTTTTCATCAGATTGAGTCCCCCAGATCTTAAATGTAGGGACTGTGTTCTATTTGCTCCTCATCTTCAGAGTAGTACCTGGTTTATAGTATAAAATCATAAATATTTGGTAAAAGAATAAATTAATGAATGGAATTGTGTGTTATTGATACAAAATCTGCACAAACCTATAACATATGACCAAACATTTTCAGAAATTAAAACGAAAATCTCACTAATTTAGACAAAGTATAATCAAGTGTCCTTGTATATGTAAAGAATCTATATTTTTGTAATGAGTGGAACCTTTTCTTCCAATGCAGCTTCTCTCTTTAAACCTGAATGTCGGTCCATCATCCAGGCTGCTGGTCCTGCTCGTCCCCCTCTCCAAGCGTCTCTCCCAAAACCACAGGCTTCAAAGAGCAGAGCTTGAAAATACTGGACTAAACTTATTACACATTCGATTTGCCTTCCTACTTCCCAGTACGTAGTAATCACATAGGCAAGTGTTTGTTGAAAATGAGATTTAAAATAGGAGACAACATTAGCTAGGAAGATCAGGTCTTGGCGTTTCTGTATTGATCTGCTTTTGAGTTCCTCCAATTGTTTCCAAAGGTGACCCTTGCCGCTGGAGGATGTTTCCTTGGCAACAGGGATGACTGCTTCCAGCATGCAGAAAGAAGGCATCTCTGTTTTCTGCTCGACTACCACCCAGAGATGCTATGTTGCTTCAAAGAAAGCAAGAACCCCCCATTTTTAAGAAGCAAATCAGCTCTCCAGTTCATGGGCTTCACATTGCTCTGGGAAACAAGAGGAGGTGACAATCATGTGGCAATAGTTTCCTCATCTCATAAAAAGGACACAGTCTCTATATTGGTACATTTTCATTCTCTTTCCCTAATTATCCCACATGCCTGCCTATGCGTGCGCGCGCGCACACACACACACACACACACACACTCTCTCTCTCTCTCTCTCTTTCTTTCTTTTTTTTTTTGATTTTCTGTGTTAAAGCTCTTTGCTTATGATCCATTCTCACCTTTCTGTATGGTCTCTGTTTTACCCATATTCTATTTCAAGTAACGGCTTCTTTGCACATCTCAGTTTCCAAAATTACAAATCAGAGTTAAGCATCAGCCTATTATGGCCAAAAATGGCTTGGTTAGAGCAAACGGTGTTTGACAAGCTCAGATAACCCCGCATTACTGCAAGATGAGATGAGAAAATAAAATAGACCTTGAAATTAATGCTGGTTGTGATCAATCCCCCTTTAATTCACATTTGCTCATATATTCTTAAGTGGTAGAGCAGCATTTTATTTGTTATGCTTTATGCCTCTCAAAAGTAATTTCAGAACATTTTTCCTGTTATCGATGAAACTTCTTTATGCCAAATTCGTACAATTGCAGTTATATCACAAAAGGGCTGAAAAATCTAGTATGTCAGACATACCTTCATATTATTTTGTCTGGATTTTGTATTCACAAAACGGGGGGTGGATAATGAGGTTGTATAGAGTTGTGCTGGGGAAATTCTTCCTAAAGGATGCTTCCAGATATCATTTTTATGCTAATTTCAGTAGGTAAATAACCAAATAAATTAGATTTTTAGATTATATAATGGCATATAAAAAGGCTCAGACTCACAGCCCAGCTTTTTCGATGTAAAATATACAGAATTCTAAGCACAAACAGTAAAAGCACAATGACTTCTTTCATATCCAAAGTACCCGTGGGATACAAAATTTAAAATATCATTCAACAGGTAGTGATTACAAATCCACAGATTTAAGGTACAGTTTACTCCAATAAACTCAGAAATTTAGATCTGCAATGGACCTTAGAAATAATGTAATCTGTTATTTTACATACAAGAAAATGAACACCAAGAAACAGCAAGAAATATGCCCAAGCAAATTGGTCTCAGACCTTGGACAAATATCAGAAAATCTTCTGATTCCTATTTCCTTACTATATAAAATGTTCACCATAAAGTTCTTAAAGACAAGAATTACATTTTTCCTTTATTGTTAGGTGTTTTATTTTATAACATAATGGTCAACTTTCATCAATCTCTAATCAATTTTTTATTAATATGGCATCAGTTAGGAATGCTTCCAGCTAAAAGTAACAGAAAACTTCATTTAGAATGACTAAATAAATATTGGCTTATTTTTCTGACATGACAAGGAGTCCCGAGTGAGCCTGCTGGCATTGGTTCAGTGGATTCAGCAGGTTAGGGCTGGCATTTCTGAAATTATCTTGGGATTTCCTAATATTTGCCTCCTCATGGTCACAAAATGGCTGCAGCAGCTTTCAGCATCCAAGTCTGCCTTCATGAAAGAAGGGAGAAGGAGACATGCCAACCATGTCTTTCCCTTATAGCAAGTAAAAAATATTTTTCGTAGAGCTCTTAACAAGTTTATGCTCATGTCTCAGTGCCAGAACTAAATAATATGTCCGCTCTCACTACAAGGAAGCCTGGGAACATGAGAACTTAGTTTTTTCAACTGTTATAACAGACGTGACAATGGAGAAAAGAATTTTAAATATCTGGAGGTGAGCTAAAATGATTAGACGCTTATTTGTAGATGGATGGATAGATAGATAGATAGATAGATAAAGTAATTAGGAAGAAACAAGGAAAGTAATCAAGAAAGAGATCAAAAATAAAATAGGAAAAATGTATTCAATCTTTTTTTTTTTTTTTTTTTTTTGCGAGGAAGACCAGCCCTGAGCTAACATCCACTGCCGATCCTCCTCTTTTTGCTGAGGAAGACTGGCCCTGGGCTAACATCCGTGCCCATCTTCCTCCACTTTATATGGGACACCGCCACAGCATGGCTCTCAAGCAGTGCGTCGGCAGGCGCCCGGGATCCGAACCTGCAAACCCCGGGCTGCTAAGTGCAAACTTAACTGCTGCGCCACGGGGCGGTCCCTCAATCTTAAAATAGTAAAATAAAGTATTCAAAATGAGAAAGAAAGAGAATATGAAGCTGCATATGAATGTTTTCCAAATGGCTTCCATGGTAAAATCCTAGAAACATGCTCGGTGAACACTGTTACTAGAAACCAAAGCAGGCCAACAGAGAGGGTAGAGCAATTTCAGTGGACATTAAGAACCTGGGTGTTTTGCCAGTTGGTAGGTCAAGGGAAAACACTAGAGAAACTATTGCTAAGAAAATCACTTATGTGTCCAAAATTTAAAACCACTAAAATGTGTGAATAATGTAAAATAACTTTTGCTCACTCTTCTTAACACAGAATTTGGGAGAACAGTATTATTACAAACTATTTGTTGTTTGACTTGAAAGTCATTTCCAAGTATTCTGAAAGTGCTTACAAATATTTGTAGAAGCTCTTTCTTTTCCTTTGGGTCAGCATGGCCCAATATGGAAACCAAGTGGGCGGGGTGAATTGCTATAGTATCAAGTCAGCAGGTTCAATTTCTAGGTAACCCTTGTCCCTTTATCCTTCTAAACACAAGTGTGAAAGTTCATGGTTCCTCTTTGTCCTTAGTCCCCTGCTAGAACGTGAACTCCAGGGTAATGGCTCTGCTGGTCTTGTTTGCTGCTATATCTCAAGTGTTTACAACAGTGCGTGGTACGATACAGTCATTCAATCAACAGTTGCTGCCTGAGTAGGTAAAAATGAATCCTTTGTAGACCAGTTGCCTACCAGGCAAATAATATCCTACTCTGAGGTGAAATTCAATAAATTCTGCAAAACTCTCCTCCAACATAAGTTGTACAGCAATAGAGTTAAACATCAGATCCTCTTCAGAAAACAGCTCATTGATCAAAAGATTTAGACTATAAACATCTTGACAGTGAGAACCACATGCTTATCTCTTTGTCTCAGTTGCCAAGCCTGGTGCATGGCCCATAATACATGTTTGTAAAATGAATTGCTGACCAGATCTTTCTCTGAGTGATTACTAAAGTGGTGGCGATCACAGTTTTGGTTCAAACCTTAAAATAAAACTATATCGACATGTTTCCAATGAACACTCAACCCCTGAACTTCATCCTTAAGAATATTATTCAAGTTCAAAATCATTCATCTTTCCAACCAGAAGGCCAATGAAAATTTGGGAGGAAATTCATAAGACCCAAGCCAGAGTTAAGCATATATTCACTCATTGATGAACAAATACACATATCACATAGCTCTTTTTTTCTCGTATCATTTTGGGCTTGTAAAATAAATTGTTCTCAAAGAAAAAAAAAATACTACAACTAAAAGCCCTAATGGGTTCTTCTCTAAGAACACAGAACCAAATAACCCTATAAAGAACAGGATTCTAAAAAAATCACGTTTATTAATTTGTATCTATGCAACTCCAAGTACAATTTGTAACAAGTATAAATGAAGATAATATATTTCTTTATGGCTGGAAGATTAAAAACATTGCATTGTTGCAATCAATTCTTTATTTTCATTAGTACTCAAACCATCCTTAAAGCAGAGCTCATCATTAAACCATTCATACACAATTCTACAACGGAACAGCAGGTAAAGTAAATATATGCATTCTCAACAAGTCAGATGTTGCGTTTATTGAAACACTTTTAAAACAGGTTCTACTCTTTCAGTCATAATATTCTTACTGTTACATGCAAGCTTAGCTAGGTGAGCATAATCCCAGGTTAATATCCTGTGGGTATGCATGTACACATTTTTTAAAAGCACTATAATTCCTCCAACTCTTATTCATTTCGGCAAAGCCAAAGAAGTTCAGTATTTTTCTCGCATAACTGCAAGCATAAAGATATTTTCAGTTTAAGCATTTTATTCTATGAAATGAAAAGGAAGCAAAAAAAAAAAAAAAAACCCAAAGCAAAACATACAAACAAAAGACAGAAATAAGTCACTTGGAAAACAGAAGGCTGAAGCGTTAATTGAACATTACCTTTTGCTCATAGTGAGGAAAATGCATCATGGTCATTTCTGTCTCTTCTCACAGTGCTGATTTAAAACCCCCAGCTGAGAAGGCAGCTGTGCAGAGCAAGAGACTGGTGAGCTCAGCAGGAGTCCTGTATCCTAATGCTACTCCCAGAAATTCATGCTTTCTTTCAGTTGCTGTGCTGTCATTAGCAATGCCAGAAATGTGAAATGCTGTCCTCTTTTCCTCAGCAGTGGTACAAAGATCACAGGGATGGTGTCTTTAAAGACTTCAACAGCCTGAATCACCCTGTTTTTATTGTTATTTATTTTCAATGTAGCCTCCAAAGAGCAGGCATTGGCTACTTTTCAAGGTATTTGAAATTCTGGAGAGTGTTCATTAATCATAATGTTAATGGAATAGATGGCAAAACAGACATGAAAGTTGAAGCATATGGGAGAGGGAATGCTAAGGTGGCTTTTTTCCCCTCCCCATGCAAAAAAAAAAAAAAGACTTCACTGTTGTAGTGCAATTGTTTTTCCTGGATGGCAACAATGAATCCTTATCTTAAGAAACAAAAACACTATATCTTATGCCTCAGATAAAAGTAACAATACAAAATTAACTGCAACCTAAAATAAAGCTACATTTCTTAAAAGCCCTTGAAAATGGAATTAATTTATTATCTGTTTCCACATAGAACATTAAAAATGTTTTATGAAGTACTGTAGAAATGACTCGAAAAATAATTACAAGGAAAGAGCTGGATAACATCATGGCTGCAGTTGCTGGCCGCAGGACAATGTTATAAGATTGTCATAAGTGAATAAAACAAGTGTGTCATATTCAGAGCTAGGAATTCTGGTGGGATTTAGCCTTCCAAATCAGAGGAAAAGCAATTGTTTATGGTTTTGAAGGTATCATAGATTTTAAATATACATATATTTGAATGTATATAAAAATATATAATATATATGTATGCTTAATATATAAAATCGCATTTATATGTGTAAAATATCCATGTAAGTTGGTACGCATATTCAAAGACATTAGGCCTCAATGTTTAAAATAATATTTACTATGTTTCAATACTTAATTATTAAAAAAAAAACTTGAACAATAATTTTAAATATATAGTTTACTATTGAGTACATTTCCATTATTACCTGAAGGCTACAATCAGATTTAAAGTCAGTACAAAATAACTGATAAAGAGGAATATTTTTTAAGTCATTTTAGGAGTGTCTTTGTTTATATTTAATTTTATGAATCGATTTTGAGAAAGACGTAGAGCTGAAATATTAACATTTAGAAATTCTCGTTTACCCATGGATTACGTCATCCAATAGGTGCTTATGAGACTATTCGTTGTGTCTAGAATTTTATCATGCTAACTTAAAACCAGATTCCATAAAACACAGATTCAGATACATACATCGTGGAAGTTTGTCCTCCTTTAAGGAAGTCTCCTTTATTTTTCAAATGGAATTCCAACCAAAAATATCAGGGAAAATAAAATACCAATACGTTTTCTATTGCTGCAAAACTAATGACTACAAATTTAGCAACTTAAAGCGAAACACAGTTACCTCATTTTGGAAATTTAAATGCACTAATTTTATGAAGAAGCAGGCAGCTCAAAAATGTTGTCTTAGTATCCTGCGTGATTGTAATAATTGCTTTTTTCTTATTAATTTATTTATTCGTTCAATTACAATATCTACTGTGATTTCTACAAATAGTTGAAATTTTTACCCTGAAGAAATTATTTTTTCGTGTTGTCTACTAAAATACTATTTCTAAATATATCAAATATTCAGTTTCAATCTCAACAACTAGACACAAGGCTGTCTGAAGGCTACTGTGTATAGGAAAAAAGAACACAATGCATCATGAAAAATTGAGTAAATATTATCTACCATAGTAATATTTTAGCGATGCATTTTTCACCACTCTCCAAAATAATTTCAGATAGATTGAAGAGTTAAATTTAATATTAAATCATAGTTAAATTTAACATAGTAGGATCAAATTTGTAACGATCTGTGAAAATAGGAAGGGCATGCTAGAAAGTACAAAGAAAGAAAGTTGACTTGACTAGGTAACATTTTTAATCCACTAAAAGTTATTTTTAGACTTGCCTATAAAAACTGTTTTCAGCTTATTACTTGAAGTGCTAAGATAGATTCAATAAGAAACATAGGGCTTCAACGAACTAACTGACAAAGAACTTGAACAGATACTTCAAAAAGAATAAATGCAACCCATAAAGACATGTAAGAAAAAAATTCAACTTCACAAATAATTATAGAACCTCAAGTAAATTAAAATTGTATTTCATTTTTGCCTATCAATCAGTTTTTTAAATATGCAATTCACAATAACGATGGCAGTATGGTATCAGACATTGTTGATAGTTCAAACTGGTATAGGACAATTTCACAGGAAAAGAATGGCAATAGAAAGAGATCAAAGGAAAATTTCCACAAATGGATACTAACAGCCATCTTTAGGATACTATTTTTTTTAACCCTGTTTATAATGGGTGTTCAGCATATCGCATCACAGAAATGAAAAATTGGAAAAACTAAATAAATGTCCAACAATTAGTAAATAATGTCAGAAAGTGAGCAGCAGCCCTGGCAGTGGGCTGTAGAGCCAGGCTGTGATGGACAACACACACGAAACGTCAACACTCATCAGGGAGGCGTGGCTGTGACCAGGTCTGAAACAAGATGGCGGCAAGGACCGTCGCAACCACAAAACAGCTAAACAGCGCCCCCTTTGTACTAACCCAGTGACTACTGCTTATTGACCAGCGACAATCAGCATGGCTTTAATCTCCTAACATCCCAGAGAATAATTGCCACGACTGTCAGTTCCTGGATCGCCCCTGATTTCTGACAGCATCCAATTCAGAAATGGCCCCCTCCTCTTTGAGCCCTACTTAGAATCACCCAGCATTAAGCCCAATCCTGTAATAAACCTCCAAAGGTTTCCTTCTGGTCCTCCACAGCTCCTCTGGAGAGAACTTGCCCTGCCTGCGGCAAGCTAAAGAACCTTCCTTTGTTTCGCTCAGATGTGTTCTCATGGTCTTGGCTGGTGGATTTCAATAAGTTAAATTATGACAGCCTGTTATATTGAGTATTATACATCCATTCTAATGGCATACAAAATGGTAAAACATAATAATAACTACATGGAAAATATGTAAAGAAAATATATTAGATGCGATGGTTAACATGCTAGGTTTATCATATTTTTCCTCCCAGTAATTTCTTCCTTACTTTCTTCTCTATTTTCCTAACTTCCTTAAAGTTCAGTTATTTATTTATTTATAATAAAATTAGAATAATAAAAATATTTACTTATTTTTAACTTCTAATAAGAATCTCTTTTGTTAAAAATATGCAAAGTGTACATGTCTTAGTCTGTTTGGGCTGCTATAATAAAAACACCACAGACTGGGTGGCTTATAAACAACAGGCATTCATTTCTCACAGTCTGGAGACTGGGAAGTCCAAGATCAAGGCACGAGAAGAGTCAGCGTCCGGAGAAAGCCCGCTTCTGGGTTCATAGATAGCTGATTTCTCACTGTGTCCTCACTTGGTGGAAGGAGCAGGGGAGCTCTTCCAGGTCTCTTTTATAAGTGCACAATCCCATCCATGAGCGCTCTGCCCTCGTGACCTAATCACCCCCCAAAGGCTCCATCTCCAAATACCATCTTATTTGGGATTAGACTTCAACATATAAATTTGGGGGGGAAACAAATGTTCAATCTATACCAGTGAATAAAATAAAATCCCTTTCCTCAGTTAAATAGGAGAGTTCATATATATCTCTTATGCATTCTTTTTTTCCCCTCTATTTATTTTGCAAAAAATAAATGAGCACAAAATCATTAATTGATACATAACTATTAATTAATTTGATGGTCCTAAGTTGATAAACATGATGATTGATTAATGCATATAATTAATTGATTAGTTGATACATATAATGAATTAATTTATGTGCATCAGTAATTATTTGATACCCATAACAATGCAATAATTCATTCCTTTACATGTTCATTAATTTAATTTTTGTGTTCACTCATCTATTATTTCATCATATATGTATCGAGCTTCTTTAGTTTTCCAGACCTAGGGCTATGTGTTGGTGAGGCAGAGTTGGACATGATTAACTGCCTGCTAGAAAGGAGCTCGCTGTGCAGTGAGGAGGTAGAGAATGTAAAAATGTTATTAAACAAAGGAATCCATGCCGTGTTCTCATACAGATGATGCTATGGGAGCAGTGTCAAGAGGATGTTTCCATCCTTGGGTGACAGAAGGTGGGAGTGGTCAGGGGTGACTTCAAGGAGGAGGTGATGCTTACTATGAGTCCTTAATAACAAGTATGTGTTTGTCAGGCAAAGAAAAGAAGGACTAGTATTCCAGGCTGTGTAAGAGTCTATAATTAAGAGCTAAAATGAAAAGGACAATTAATGTTTTGAGAGATTAGGAAAATTGAGATCAATGTGGGTGTAATCAGGATCTGTGAAGGAAGTGATACTTGACCTAGATTTTAGAAAATGGCAAAGGTGTAGCGGGGAAGAAAGAAGATTCAACCTGGAGTAAGGACATAATCATTTGTCCTAGTCTGTGACATGGGGGGTGATATAAATTGTGATAGAATAGATTGCTTGTGTTCATAGAGCCTTTAGATCAATTATGACACAAAATTCTAGTTTTGGGGCAATCACTCCAAGGACCATTCTATGATTTACAAATTAAATCAGATCTCACATGTGACAAATCTTCATTCCGATGACAGTAAATGGTCATTTGCTGTAGTATCATTCTTGAACCAAGGGAGGTTCACACACAAAAAGTCAGCTGAAAAGCTTAGAGGAGAACTTTCTAATCTAATCCAGTTGTCCCACGAAGACACCACCTGTCTATTAGGATTGCCCTGACAATACTACAAAGAGATTTCTCTGACATGTTGCTATAGTTTTGTGTTTTCTGAATTCGGATTTGGGCCAAACATGATAAAAGTGACAGGAAATAGTTCTTTGAAATTAACTAGCTAAAAAAAAAGATCAGTCAGATTTTGATGGAGAAAACTTAACGCCAAGTTCCAAAGAAATGCAAAGTGCAGGGAAGGATATTTTTCAAACTTTAAATTGGGTCTGGAAATGTTGCAGGGATGGTTACATATGGCAGGCAAACAGAATACATGCCAAAAGAGGCAAAATGAATGTGAGAAGGTGTGAAGATTGATCTGTGCATATGGGGAACATTAGCAAAGGAAAATATCTGTATAGGAAATGGGCCACATTTATATAGAAAAGAGAGCTCGGTGGAGAGAGCAGTTTCAAACCTGATATGAATGAGGAACCATATAAGATACAGTTTGACATTTTAAACTATCTTGGATTCCATTTGATTTTTATTTCCCCCTCTAAGTCTAAATAACAATCTTTTACTTCTTTGTCTAGAACGATTCCTTTCCTCTTTTCCATTCCATTAGCATAAAACATGTGAAAGAAGCCTGTTCTTCTTGTAGAGTTAAAATGTAGACACATCTAGGAGGAATCAGAAGGACCAAACACTTATTTTGTCCTATTTCACGTTTAAAGGCACATCTTTTTTCTTTTTTCCTATTAATGATTGGAAAGTCAGCACTAACTGGAGAGAAAATTACATGAGAATGCAGTAGAATGACTTGTGTTTTAAGGAACTTTCTTTGAAATATAGTACATACTGAAAAGTGTTATTATTCTGAAAAGGTAGAAGGCATAGCATTCTTTGTATCTGGTTTCAAATCTGTCCTATTTACAGAGTTAACATGTATTGACCCCAAAATTGAGGAGCTTAAAACACACATGTATTATCTCACAGTTTCTGTGGGTCAGGCACCCCGGTTCAGCTCACACAGGTCCTCAGGCTCATGGTCTCTCACAAGGCTGCAGTCGTGTCAAGATTTGAAGAGAGGAGATGTACTTCCCTGACAACCACTGATTTGACTTCTGTTTCTATAGTGTTTCCTATTCCAGAATCTCCTATAAATGGAATTATAAAGTACATAGCATTCTAAGATTGCCTTCTTTCTCTTAGCAATGTTCACTCAAGATTCATCCATGTCTTCACATGGCCGGATAACACATTTCTTTTTATTGGTGAATAGTGTTCCATTGTATGGATGTCCTACAGTTTTTTTCTATATTCACCTTTTTTTTTTTTTTTTGCTGAGGAAGATTTGCACTGAGCTGACATCTGTTGCCAATGTTCCTCTTTTTGCTTGAGGAAGATTCACCCTAAGCTAACATCAGCCAATCTTCCTCTATTTTGTATGTGGGTTGCCGCAGCAGCGTGGCCACTGATGAGTGGTGTAGGTCTGAGCCCGGGAACTGAACCCAGGCCGCTGAAGTGGAGCGTACTGAACTTAACCACTAGGCCATGGGACTGACCCCCTCTCCATTCACCTTGTGAAAGACCTAATGACTAGTTCCTGATTTTGATGATTATAAATAGGACTCCCATGAACATTCATGTGAAGTGTACAAGCTTTTGTGTGGGCATAAATTTTCAAGTCAATTGGGTAAATACCTAGAAGCACAAATGATGGGGTATAAGGTAAGTTTATGTTTAGCTTTACATCAACTTTTGACCCAATGATGTGCATGTACACTAAGTTATACAAAATTTTTTTAGCATTATGTGCTTTATATATTTTTATCACCCCACCCTTCCAAAATGCTCTTTAGTAAACCATAAGAAAATTGAGAGAGAATGAGGTCAACAATTACTGTAAGCCAGTTCCTAGATTGGATTCTACTGAGGAGGTGGGTAATGGAGGAGAAGGATTTAAATGAAGACAGAAAACCTCAGTTAAGTTGTGAAGATGAAAGGAGTATTTGAAGAAGTAGCAGTCAGGAATGGAAAGAATATATTTGATATCTGAATTTCAGTATTAAAATGCAGACTGGAAAGGAACAGCAGAGAGTCTATTAAAAAATCAGTCCTGAGAAAGGAAAGAAATATCAGAAAAGAGAGACACAAAATAACTAGGGAGATAAAGTAAACAGCAGGATGAGGAAAGCCTGAGCATAGGAACTGGAGGTGCATCATAACGACTGGGAGGTGAACTCTGGAATCATTAGAAGGATGTGGATTTTGGTGTGACTTACCTCCCTGATAATAAGCCTAAGAGCAATCTCAATTTCTTTGTTTGACAAGAGACTTCAATGAATATTTTTAAGGCCTGTTTCTCCCCGTGCCTTCACCTCTTTTTTTTTTTTGTGAGGCAGACCAGCCCTGAGCTAACGTCCATTGCCAATCCTCCTCTTTTTTTTTTTTGCTGAGGAAGACTGGCCCTGGGCTAACATCCGTGCCCATCTTCCCCCACTTTATATGGGACGCCGCCACGGCATGGCTGACAAGCAGTGCGTCAGTGGGCACCCGGGATCCAAACCCACAAACCCCGGGCTGCCAAGCGTGGACTAAACCCCTGCGCCACCCGGCGGCCCCCCTTCACCTCTTTTTATGCCAATGTTTTTTATGGGAGTGTTTAACAATTCTACTGCTCTCTGAATCTCCTCACAACTCCACCCAAATGCACTTCTCGTATATATAGGGACTTATTATAGAAGTCATAAACGTAATAAAATAATGAAAGAGATCCAAAAAGTTGCCTTATAATACAATCTTTAATGCAAAAAATGTGATGTTTAAAATGTAATTTGGTATGGCTCCTGAAATGTTTCTTCTAGAAGCCTGTGAAGGAATGGTGACTGAATAGGTGGTTACTGAAATAATCAAATGATCACCTAAGGAAATAGGATAGAAAAATGCTTCAACAAATGCTCTGTCATTGTTGTGACCATCTCACACAGGCAAAAGCAAGCTTCCCTAGGTCTTGTTTTGGCAACTGTTACAAGGGAACCTCTTGGCTTGCCCCGTAGATCTCTGAATGATGGCAGAACTATCTGCTTCTCAAGGTGTTCTGATAGTCAGGGGGCCAAATTAGGAAGCTCATAATGGATGCATGACTAAGTATGTATTTTGTTTCTAAAATACATATTTCCCTTATAAACTTCTTTAATAGTCTCATAAGGCTTGGTTTCTGTTTTGAGTTAGTATCACTTGAACATGATCAGAATTCTCAATTTTCACCAATATTTCCTCGGAACTCTGAAATAGAAAGAACCAAAATTATCAACTGCAAAATATATACGTAATTGAGGTAATTTGTAATTCTGGCATTAAAAAATATATGTAATAAGCTGTTTAACTTCATTTATAATCTTCTAATTAAATAGCAATAACCTTTTTTAAGGGTGAGTTGATGAGTTCTTCTTAACTATTTCTTCACCTCCATCATTCCTACTCTAGGATTGTCTACATACACAAATGTGTGTAAAGAAATAGAATTTGAGTTGTTTTGTAATGGCTGTGTTGTGATATATCCCTGATACATTTGTATAAACCTGCCACCATTTCTTGATTTCTAATCTATTAATTTCACATTCAAAATGCTTCCAAAGTTACTGCTGATATGAGAGACACAAAAGCATCCATATCTAAAATAACCAAAATTTATGAACAGCTGAGTTTAAAGGTAGTTCTCCATTTCGCTGAACAGTGAAAATCTGTGGGACATTAAGCAAGCAGCACTCACCGCATTAGCAATGTAGGGTTCTTCCGTTATTAGGGAGAGGCACTAGATCATGGAAGACAGCACCACAGACTTGGGAGGACCCTCAGTAAAAACTCATCAATATTTTCAAAACACATCACATTCCTCATGTGGTCCTTTGAGACACATTAGCAACCTTACCAGGTTCTCTGTTCTAAATTATCTCAGTCTTAATCCTTGACCTACTAATGTCTCAGAATGCATTAAGGCAACAATTAGTTCCTTCTCTGCTCCTCTCTTTATGCTGATCAGGCGTTTGGCACTCTCATAAGCATGAGACAACTCGTTTTTCTTCTGCTTTTATTTTAAATAAGTGAATATAAATTACTGCATGATGTTCAACAACTTCACTGAGATGATGGAATACAAGGAGGCAGAGGGAAGAAAATTTTAAGTTGGGAAAATATTGATGATTAAAAGTAATGCCATTTTAAATCTATTTAATAGAACTTTTTTTTACAATTTTTTTCACATTTGAAAAACCACAGTGTACAGTTTGCTTTATTTTGACTATTTTTTCCTTCAACTAATTTTCCAGTAAATGATCTTTTTATTTCCTGCCACCACCCACAGATTCTTCTCTTTCTAGATGATATGAACTATCACTTCTCTATGTATGTTAATGATCCAAGTAGAGTGTCAAAAGTTATATGTGCACACAAATGTATATACACACATACATGTAATCAACATGTTACATATAGTACATATATATGTAATTATATATATAATTAGTCATGGAAACATTTATGTAGATTTCTAAATTATTTCTAAATTATTGCCAAATTGTTCCTTAGTCTTGTGATAATTTCCCAGCCCCTCAAAAAACCCCTTCTATATCTGCATACTAGTCCTATATAATTTTATAAGCAGCTAATATTAGCTTCCAATCAGAAATGCAGTTATTAATGACACAAATTTTCTTGAAGGATTTTTGCTCATACAAAATGGAATGTGACTAAGTTTTAAAAATGAGATATTTACTGATTCAGCTGAACCCCAAAAATCTAGAACAAAAAATAGCTACAAAGTATTCTCCCTTTAAAAGCAAGCTGATGGATCATCCATGGATACTTGACAGGGGGTGGCCCAATACAGTTCTGCTGGCATTGCAGAGCCTATAGGGGAGACTGAGGATGTCGGTTTGAAGAGGGTTGCGGTGAAGGGTGAAGTGTGAGGGCAGCCAACCAAAAACGGGCCTCCAAAAAGGGAGGTTGGCCCACTGGCGTACCGGTTAAGTTTGCGCGCTCCTCTTGGGCAGCCAGGGTTTACAGGTTCAGATCCCGGGCGCGGACCAACGCACTGCTTGTTGAGCCACACCATGGTGGCACCCCATATAAAGTAGAGAAAGATGGGCACAGATGTTAGCCCAGGGCCAGTCTTCCTCAGCAAAAAGAGGAGGATTGGTAACGGATGTTAGCTCAGGGCTGGTCTTCCTCGCAAAAAACAAGGGGAGGGGGCTTCAAGGGACCACCAAGAAGCTTCACCCACATCTCTGGATGTTTGGGGGTGTGGGGTGATTCAGTGATGATATTCAAAATATTTGACAATTGCTACTGTGCTGATGCTGACAGATGCTGGAAGAGGATCCTGGAGCCCTGTGGTGCTGGACAATACCTTTCAATTGCTGGGTGGTGGAAAGTGAGGAGAATCATGGAGGAAGAAGATGGGGAAGGGAGCGCTGACTTGACTGAGAACTCTGGGTAACTTACCTACAAAACCTAGAGAAGTATTTTCACAGATTAAAAATCTGTAAAGTTCTGCCACTGACAAAAGATCAACCTTGATTAAGATTTGATTTACATGGGCAAAAAGGAAGGATGAGAGAGAACCTGATGCTGTTGATCTGAGCCAATAGAAAAGAGAAAGACAGACAGAGGTTGAGAGAGAGAGAGAGAGATGAATCTGGAATGACCAGGACTTTCACGCTGGAGCCAAGCAGAAAGAAGCATAATTTTCAATCTCTGATTTTGATTATGACTCTGATCTGGACATTTTAATGACTGAAGTGAGACTGTTCTTCGGAGTTTTATTTGAGCTCTTTATTGTCTAAGCATAACTGAAGAAAAATCTAAGGGAAACCTAAGAGTTCATCCAGGGGCAAGGAGAGAACTATCCCACAACCCAAGTTTAAAAGGTTAGTGGCAGGAAAAGTAAAGTTTGTTTTCTGTTTGCACCTTGACATTCATTCAGTAAAAAGTTACAATAGCAAAGCATCCAATTTGAATTTCAACTGCCATGTGGACAAGGCTGGGCTTGTCTGATCAACCCGAGAGAGGAGCCAGGGGCATTGTTTGGTGTGAGGGTTTGTTTGTTATATTTGATTGCTTTGGGTTTTGTTTGGGGTCAGCACCAGAGAAGAAAAGAGCGTAGAAAACCAGACCTGCTCCCTGCTCAGTTGCATGTCCTCCTGACTGAGGCTGTAGAATAACTCTTCAGGCAGAAGCCTGAGAAGTTGTTTTCTACAAAGATCCACCTGAGATGCAGGGTATCCACAGCATAGTTGCCAGGAGAGGACAATGTAACCCCCTGAGGGTGAGGGGAGTGTCCTTCCTTTATATACAGACTGTAGTGGCTTTGGTAGAGTGCAGATTCCAAGAGATCAGCCCCACATCAGTACCTCAGACCTCATACTTTGGAGAGTATAGGTGATGAATTTGTGTCCTGGACTTGAAGTGGTCCCAGCAGGCCTGGCAGCAATAGTTGTTGTGAGGTGTTACCCAAGTGACTTTGAAGGGGCCAAGGGGGCAGAACAAAGAGACAGGCAAAATCAGCAGTTCCCAAACTTGTAGCCCTTGGAACACTTTCATACATTCTTAAAATTATTAAGAGGTCAAAGAGCTTTTGATTATGTGGATGTCATCTATTGATATTTACCATATTAGAAATATAAACTGAGAAATATTTTAAACATTTTATTAAATCTTTTTAAAGTAACAATGATGAATACATTGTATGTTAATATAAATAACATTTTTCATTGAAAATAATTATATTTTCCAAAGCAAAAAAAAAGTGAAAAGAGTGTCATTGTTTTACATTTCTGTATATCTCTTTAATATCTGGCTTAATTGAGGACAGCTGGATTCTTATATTTGATTACGCTTTCAATCTGTTATGATATGTTGCTTTCGTTAAAGTATATTAAAAAAATCTGGCCTTACGCAGATGTGTGTTTGATAAAGAGCAGGGCATTTTAATAGCTGTTTCAGATGATTGATATAGATCTTCCAAATTTTAAACTATTGCACATTATCAAAAAATCACATTCATTAATATCACCACTCTCATAGTCAGCTCGGACCGCCATAACGAAATATCACAGACGGGGTGGCCTAAACAACAGACATTCATTTCTCACAGTGCTGGAAATTCCAAGACCAAGGTGCCAATTAATTTGCTTCCTGATTAGAGATCTCTTGCTGGCTTGCCAACAGCCCCCTTCTCATTGTGTCCTCATATACAAAGAGAGACAGACAGACAGACAGAGAGAAGGTTCTTGGCTCTCTTCCTCCTCTTATAAGGGCTCTAATTCCACCATGGAGGCCCCATCCCCATGACATCATCTTAACCTAATCATCTCATGAAGCCCCCACCTCTAAATACCATCACATTATGTGTTAGGTCTTCAACATTTGAATTTTAGGAGGACACAAACATTTATCCATAACAACCACCAATCTTATCAGATTAGTCTTTACGTATTGTGAAGCTGTCATACAATGGTAGAAACAAGTTTTCCAAAATTCTTATTTTTATTTGAAATCTCCAATTTTATCTTGGCTGCAAATACTGTCTTTTGTTTTTCTTCAAGTGGCAGGCTCACTTTATTTGTTTTTCAGGAAAATGTCTACCATATATCCAAGTCTAAAAATTGTACTTTGTTGGCTGTTCTTTAAGGTAAAATGAGTGTTCCATGAAAAAGCAACTAGTTCAGCTCACAACTCAAACAAATATGCTTTTCCTCAGAAACGATCACACACCATCACCAGCCTATCAAGAAGATGTGTACTCAAGAGTAGAGACTTCATAAAATTAATAATTTTTCCTGCTTTGCCAAAGACGTTCTCAAGTGAAACTAGCATTTTCCTTCCTTTTTTTTTTTTTTACTCTGTGAATGTGGGGTGGTGAAGAATTCAAGGACTATTAGGACAGCTGGGTGCCACACCTCGATTCATCCTAAGGTGCCATCAGTTTTACACTCCATTGCTTTTGTACCTTCAGTGAAAAAGACATATTAAATCTTAATATTATTATGAAAGTAGTTTTTGACCTTGCAGTCCTCTTGAAAGAGTGATGAGGATCCCCTGGGATCCACCTACAACATTTGGGATATCCTGGGCTACATTATATGGTAGTCAAGGGGAAGAAATTCAATGGCTTATCTGAGGGAGAGCTAGCATCCCATGTCTTGAAATGAATTGACGTACTGTGAGTGACAAAGCCAGCACTAGAACCCAGATGCCCTGGATCCAAGCACAGTACTGAATTTTCTATACCACCTAACATTTGTGATTAATTGTTCCACTTCTTATCTCAGGAAGCCTTAGTTAAAGCTACAAAGACATAATCTTACATCCTTAAAATTTTTCAATACTTTACAAGAAAAACAAAAGACAAAGGGTGTCAGATAAGATGATTGCACTGATTTCGTCCATAGGATAAGATACTTGTCCTGTGAGCCCTGTTTATATGTGCATTTAAGTAGAGAAATAAATATTCTTCGGGGAGGATTTGTGCTGTTACAACCACAGTCTCTGTTACCAGCTTGGTGACATGATCTTATTAATAAAGCATCATGGCCACCTAAAGACTAGAAATGCCCAGAAAGGCATAATTGTGTTTTTTCTGATGAGTAGTAAAATAAAAATATTGATTGCTTTGTCTGATTAAAAAGCATCCTCCTATACCTGGAAGTGACGGTGTGTATCAAGCAGAGTTATGTGCCATTTATGAACTGCAGAATTGAGAGCTTCCCTATGGCAGCCATTAAAACAAAAATGCATCTTTCTCCCACCTCTTTTTCTCGAAAGGAAAATCAGGTGAAATCTGGAGCAATTTAGTACTAGGAATAGAAAATACAGTAGAGATGTGGAGGAGGGGTAGGGCGAATAGATTTTTGAGCCCAGGAGGTGTTTGATATTAGGGTATTAAAATTTTGCTTACAAAATGTTGCAAAAGATGCTCTGTTTGGCCTAATGATCATGCAACTTGGGTTTCTCAGCATCATTTGGGTCTGAAAATATTCTCTACTGATTGGATATGAGAGCTGTGAATAACGGAAAGGAAGCTTCCAAGGCAAAGACAATGAACATTATGTGCAAAGAATGAGGAAAATGCCAAGGGTACAAAGAAGTTGTACTGTTGACATTTCCTACCAAGAAAGCGTCTGTTATATTCAGTCTATAGGATGAAACAAAAAGCCAAGCCTGAATATTTTATATATACATATGTATATATTGTGTAGCAGTGAAAAATCTAAAATAACCCAAAGCTTAAGAGAGAACATAAAAAGATGAATATCCATTAAAGTGTCTTTTAAACTTATTTCCTAGGGGCCGCCCGGTGGCACAGCGGTTCAGTCCGCGCTTGGCAGCCCGGGGTTCGCAAATTCGGATCCCGGGCGCCCACCGACACACTGCCTGTCAGCCACGCCGTGGCGGCCTCCCATATAAAGTAGAGGAAGATGGGCACGATGTTAGCCCAGGGCCAGTCTTCCTCAGCAAAAAAGGGGAGGATTGGCAACAGATGTTAGCTCAGGGCTGGTCTTCCCCACAAAAAAAATAAATAAAAATAAACTTATTGCATAAATATTACTTCTTATTCCGATTTCTTTCTGATTATTAAATTTTAGAAGAGCTATATAATATATTTTATTAGACTTATAAGTACTGAAGAGTTTCCATACTGATAAATTTGCCCTACAATTTGGGAGCTATTAATGATATCGCTATATATTTATTTGTGAGAATTTATGAAAAGATTGTACATAATGATTGTTTGATGTAATTATTCACTTTGGCTATATAAAATGATTTTTGTTTTTTAAAAATGGACAGTATAAAGATACAACATAGGGCAAAATAAAATTATTTGCTTAAACAAAATTGAAACAATTTTCAGTACCACTACAATTCTCTATCTGAAAGATTTTGTAGGGATGTTTCCTAAAGCAGTATTTGTCGTGTTTCTAAAGGCGGAAGAAGAGATCAATAAGGTGTCTACAATCCTTCAAATAACATTGGGCTCAACGGCCTGGGTCAGAAGCAATGTCTGCGTCATTCAGAATCTGCCATTTTGTCTAACAGAAAACTAGTAACTGTTAGACATCACTTCTATGTGTCATATGTAAATTTGTGCAGTGACTATACACAGCACAGGTATAGTTAGGCATGTCTCCTTGCATGGAACAGATCTAGTTGTGAAATTCTGCAATTTTGATAAGAATAAAAATAGAATTCATTCTTAGGAATGTCTTTTACTTCAGATAAATGTTTTAAGAAACCTTTGTGCTTCGCTTTCTCCCACGCATGCAGATTAACTGCAGAAATGCTTATACATCAAGTATACTTAATGCCAGCTCTTGACAATGCTTTATCAAAGATGCTAAAAGAGTCTAAGGTGATACTTAAATGAATAGATGATACACAGGCACTAAGTAGGGTCCTATTTAAACAATGGAAAACAAAATGGAACTGGCCTTTCTATTCATACTGCATTTCAGTGCACATGATAAATCGATGAAAATGATTGATTTTCAATGTGAATGTGGAAAAGAAGTGTTGATTAGTTTATCAAAGTGTTCTTTATTCAATCTTCATTTTGTTCAAATAGTCCAGTTTTGGGATTCTCAAAGTAGCCTTTTATTGACACCAATGAAAATGAGAAAGAAAAAGTTTCACTTTCTTTCAGTACACATTTAAAAATAATGCTTACTCAGCTACACTCAAGAATAAACTTGTCAATCAAACTGAGAGAAAAAAGGATCACCCACTCACCTGCTAATTGCAGAATTAAGCTAATTTATACAATTTAACAATAAATGCCTCCAACTGTCACTCTTGCTTCTATTCCATTGCATTTTTCCTTCCAAGTACAAGAATCTATTTCTCTTAACATTCTACATGCTCATGAAATATAATTTTTTCTTTTAATAGCCTGTAACTTTGCAAATAAATGTACACTGAACAGACTGTTGTTTTCCCATATGACAAGCTTTAAAGATAAACTCCCAGCATCATTTTAACAGATACTTCCGGAGAGCCTGCTACTTGCCTGGCATTATTTGAGACGCCAATTCTGCTATTTACAGCCAGGAACTTTCCTTTGGACCACTCTTCTGACTAGGGTGGTCCCAGGGAGACCCAGATACTGGTCACATCTGAAATTAGTGACATGGTGAGAATTAGCTGGCATCAGTAGAACCAGTACATATACATCACACTCACTCTCATTTGCTAAAATATTAAAAGGCGAAATGATGTTTGCTCTTTTTTTTGCTTTTTGCTAGATAGACAAGTCCATGTTAGTCATTTAAAAATCATTTATCCGGGGCCAGCCCAGTGGCGCAGCGGTTTAGTTCCCGCTTGGCAGCCCGGGGTTCGCAGGTTCGGATCCCGGGCACCTCCCGATGCCCTGCTCGTCAGCCATGCTGTGGTGGTGTCCCATATAAAGTAGAGGAAGATGGGCACGATGTTAGCCCAGGGCCAGTCTTCCTCAGCAAAAAGAGGAGGATTGACAACGGATGTTAGCTCAGGGCTGGTCTTCCTCACAAAAAAATAAATAAGTAAAATAAAAATCATTTATCCATCTGATAACAGTTATATCTTTGATCAACAAATCACTAATGAAGCAGCAGAAGCACCTCCCACTTTCTCTCTATTCCTGAAGGTAGTAAATTTCAAAGTGGCATTTAAAGTGCTTCTGATCATTACTACCTAAAATCTGAAATAGATTGTATCACTTTAAACTGCTAAAATATTTCTCCTCCCATGATTGTAAAGCTTTTCATTTTAATAGAAAATTTAATTAAATATTTCTGTGGTCCAAAACAGCTTGCTTCTGAGAAATAGGAACTTTCTGTCACTTTCTCTGACTTTGACTTGTTCATCTCTGTCCAGTGAAAGAATAAAGTACACAATGTTCAGATTCTCTTCTAGCTTTCAGACTCTGTGATTTCTTTCATGTGAAATACCTCCTTACTTGTTCAAAATGTATTAAAATATATATTTCAGGTGTAGATTTAATCCATGCATAATGTAAAATTCTTAATAAGACAATACATATTAAAGAAGCAAAAGATCTATTTTATTCTCAAGAATCATTTTTAAAGGGTAAACATTCAATCTAAAAAAAAACTGAAGAAAATAGAATAAATTCATATCTATCTTATTCAGGGATAATCTACATAACCAAGAAGATAATTAACTTTGAGAACTTCCATTCTTTTGGTCAAAAGTTACTATTTTCTCAAAACTGTATTTAATTTTCATAGATAAAGATCCTGAGATAAAAGTTAGAATACTAGTTCTGCAGAATAGAAACATAGCTTCTGCCAGTATTGGGGCCAAGACTTCAGTGCTCTCTTTCCACCAAAAAAATACATCACTATTGTTATGGGCTGAATGTTTGTGTTTCCCCAAAATTTATATGTTGAACCCTACTCCCAGATGTGATGGTAGTAAGAGGCAGGGCCTTTGGGAGTTGATTAGAATGAGACGAGGTCGTGAGGGTAGGGCCCTCATGAGAGGGATTAATGCTCTTAGAAGAGTCAGGAGAGAGCTCACTTCGCTGTTCTGCTCTCCCCCATGTGAGGATAAAACAGGAAGGCATCTGTCTGTAACCCTGAGGAGGGCCCTCACTGGAACCCAACCATGCTGGCACCCTGATCTTGGACTTCCAGCCTCCAGAACTGTGAGGAATAAATTTCTGTTGTTTATAAGCCAGCCAGTCTATGGGTTATAGCATCCAAAGCTAAGACAATTACCTTAAAGGATATTCATTCATGCATACATGACTTTGCCCAAAAATATTCAGTGAGCAATTACTATGAATCCCACACAAGCTACTTGTTCAACACTCGTCATATTGGGGCTCTGCTCAGTGTAATATTCAGGGACCAAAATGCTGTAGACTCCATCAACTCATGATGCCAACCTGTCAATAAGAAACTGTCATCGTTTCCTGCAGCAGGGATGACACCACACTACTCTAAAATGATTTTTTCTAAAAGTGACGAGCATCACTCTGCTCGCATTTTGTTGCCAAAAGGAGGCACTTGGCCATGCCTGACTTTAAGGGTCAGGGAAGTACAATCCTCTTGGGGTCCAGGAAGGAAAGGAGAACTAGAAAATATTGGTGAGCAATAGTAAGTTCTGTCAGGATACTGAAATTTACCTAGCCCCCAAAAAAGATATGTTGACATTTGATTATATTCAATCTAACATTTTACAATAAGCAGTCTAATCATAAAAATGCACATTATAGGCTCCTTTATATTTCCCAAAGTGTTGGGCATATATTGGAAACTCAAAATTACCAGAAATAATTAATTAATTATTGAACAAACAAGCAATACACATTCCATTGTCAACTGGGCGTGCAGTTGCTACAGGGAGATGAGATTTTCTCTAACAAAAAATAGCAGGAGCAACATGAGGTCAAGTTGTGCTAATCAAGGCCTGCCACATGCCTAGGCTGAAGAAACGAAGCATGTGGAACGAGTTGAGAGAGGTGAAATCTTGTCTATCCAAAAGAAATTCTGCCATTGCCCTGTCGGGACACCGTCCCCTCTTCCTACAGGGTCTCAAATTCCTGTTCCTAACCAGCAGATCTGTGTCTCTCACTCCAAATTTTAAAATCTAAGGGCATGGCCCTGAAAGGGACAGAGTTAACATTATTTATCACAAATGATTGTTGAATTTTAAATAATGATGAGGTTGCTAAAAAGAAACAACAATGTAAACTTTGGCTATTCTAGGCCACATCTAGAATAGTGTGCTTAGAGAGCCCAGCATTTAAGAAAGTTGTCGATATACTGAAGCTAATTGAAAGATGAATAACCAGAAAGATGAAAAATTGGGAATCCAAATTGTAAAAAATATGAAGGAAATCTTGAAGTCTTGAGCATCTTCTATGCTCAAAATGCCTGGAACAATCTTTTTTTCCAGATTACATGATCTATCTTAGTCAGCTAGGGCTGCTATAACAAATTACCATAGTCTGGATGGCTTAAACAACAGATATTTATTTTTCACAATTCTGGAGGCTGGGAAGTTCAAAAGCAAGGTGCCAATTCATTTGGTTCCTGGAGAAAGCCCTCTTCCTGATTTGCAGACAGCTGCCTTCTCACTGTGTGCTTACATGACAGAGAGGGTACTAGTCTCTCCCTTTTCTTATAACGACATTAATCCCATCATGGTTGATTCACCCTCATGACTTCATCAAAGCTAATTACCTCCCGAAGGCTTTACCTCCTAATACCATCTCACTGGGGGTTAGGGTTTCAACATATGAATTTTGGGGGGGACACTAATATTCAGTCCACAACACTGTCTTATCTCTCCTCTCTGGTGCAAAATGGCAGCTAACTCAACTCAGCTAGCGTTCATTCCTTAGCAGCTGCTTCAAGGGGAGCAAACCCAGAGCAACAGAGGACAGGACAATCCATCACAGGCATTTGCTCAGATTATAAATTAAGAACTCAAGTGCCAGTTTGTTCCAAGCTGAAACCTGGTACAGATTTCAACAAAAACAAGATATTAGAGTCCAATCTTAATAGGCATGCTTCAATAGTGCTAAGATGATGGACCAGCAATAAATCCTTGTTTTGGGCATGACTTTGATCTTAATAATCATAAAAAGCAAATATTACAGGAAAATTGAAATGGTAGGAGAGAAAATTATGCTTGAGTGTGTCTTCCTCATATATATCCCAGCTGGACTACAGTGTACCCTTCTTGTGTAAGATCCTTGTTTTCCACCAAGCACCTAATTGATAGTGAATGGGGGAAAAAGCCATGTCAGATTTGTGGAATCATTATCTTTATAAATAAAAAGAAGTGCTTACGACTAAAGTGGCCAGCAATAGAGGAGTATGCAAATAAATGGCAATACATCAATTTAATGAAATATTTCGACGTTTAAAATAATTGTAAGACTATAAATCAATATTCTATAATGTTAAAATTAATGGCATGCTATAAAAATGTAGGCACATTAAGTAAAGTGATGTTTGCATATGAACAATGATTAGAAAGGAATTGAGATTGAAACAATTAGATTAAAACAGTTGATATTTTAATTAGATTAGATTAAATAGTCTAATCTAGTTCTACCACCAATTCTGCTGAGTTTCATTTATTCATTAAAAAAAGTCATTGTGCTAGGTTAGAGAAATACAAAGATAAATTAAGAAACTGTCACTTCTCTCAGAGCACTGAGAAGTCTTTGTAAGTAAAGAAAAAAGATGAATAAACAACCGTTTACAATGCACTTGGTAAGATAGAAACAGACATGCCCAGGGAGCTAAGACAACATACCAGAGGCAGTGAACCTAGTCTGGAGTGAGATGGGTGGAGAAATGATGTAGGGAAAATTTCACAGAAGTCAGGAGGCATGACTGAAGCCTTAACGGACAAATAGGAATTGTTCAGGATGAGAGATGGCTTTGGGGAATGAATGATGTTGGGCAGGTGACAAGCACAAGCAGAGACTTGTGGGGACAATTGCAAGTGTACAGCACAGCTGGACCTCAGAGGGGGTGAGGGCAGAAGAGGTGACAGGTGTGAGGAGAAACTGGCAGGGACCAGATCACAAAGAGCTCTCAGCACTTCTCATTCTTCTAGGGAGCTAGGACCTTGTCCAAGGTAGAAATACATTCTAGAAAGGTCATTCCAATGTACTATGGGAAGTAGTTATAGACTTTTGTAATAGTTCAAAAGGAAAATCAGAAGAACCTGCATGAAGCCAGTGGCAGTGAAGATGGAGAAAAAGAGGTCGAGGCAGTAATACAGTGGATAGGTGGGGCTTGATAAGAGACCAAATTCTGGGGTGAGGGAGAGGGATAAGTCCAGAATGATCCCTATGTTACTGTTTTAGTCAACTTGATTCGTCAAGGTGGGAAGTACAGGAAGAGAGGCAGGATGGGGTGGAGATGAGTTCTGTTTGGATCTGTTATAGGTCAGTGACCATGAGAGATGCCGGAGAGATGATTTAGAATGCAGGGAAAGATGGACACTAGAAATAAAAATGTGAGAGTTGTTAGCATATAGGAGAGCCAGCCCTGGTGGTCTAGTGGTTAAGATTCGGTGCTCTCACCACTGCAGCCTGGGTTCCCTTCCAGTCAGGGAAACATACCACCTATCTGTCGGTTGTCATATTGTGGCAGCTGCATGTTGCTGTGATGCTGAAAGCCACACAACCAGTATTTCAAATACCAGCAGAGTCACCCATGGTGGACAGGTTTCAGCAGAGCTTCCAGATTAAGACAGACTAGGAAGAAGGATCTGGCTCCCACTTTCAAAAAAATCAGCCGTGAAAACCCTATGAATAACAGTGGAGCACTGTCTGATATACCTAGGGAAGGTGAGAGGATGGCTTGAAAAGACCAGGCAGGGTTCTGCTCTGCTGTACACAGTGTCACTAGGAGTCAGAACTGACTCAAGGGCACTAACAACAATAAACCATATAGGAGATGTTTGAAGACATAAGAAAAGATAAGATCTCTCAAGGAGGGGTTGGGTGTGGTGAGAAGGACATTGACAAATCCTTGAGGAACTCTACCATTTAAATAGAGAGTGGAGGGAGAAGTGTCCACAGGAGACTGAGAACTGGGAAGGAACAACCAGAGAGGTAGAAGGAGAAGCTGAAGAGAGAGAGGCGATCTAGAATCAAATAAAGATAGAGTCTCAAAATTTGGAAGTGGAAACAGAGTCAAATGCAGCAGAGAAGACACAGCAAAATGTCTGTTAGCCTAGTAATAAAGAAAACTTGAAGGCAGTTGTGGGAAGTTCACTAGTGATATGACAGAACCAAGTGTCCAGGGGATACAGAGTCAATAAGATGACAGGAGTAAATGGGAAGGAATAAGGTGGATGATGATAAACTTTCTCATAAACCTGGATGTGAAGAAAAAAGAGACCAAGTGGCTAGACAGAGGAGCAATGGGAATGGATGAAACAAATAAATAGAAAGAAAAGAATAATCAAATTTACTTGCCAGTTAAAAGGGCAATTGCTTAACATGTCTTAAAACGCTTCCCTTTTCCCCATCCACAAGTGACATAATCTTACTTCAGCCTTTTTCATTTGGGCCAGGACTATATTAACAGGTTCCCGTTCTCTCTTATCCATTAAAGATGCTGTAGAGGGAGGTCTATTTGAGTTTCTCTCTCTGGTTATGTTTTTAAAGATGAGAGACCATTGAGAAGGTGAGCTGCCAAGAGAAAGATATAAAAACTAGTGAAGAATGGAAAGATGAAACAGTCTAGAAAACGGAGACGTGAAGAGTGGGAATCTGTAGCAGATGCAGATAATTCGCTTCAGAGGAGGGAAATTTCTGCCTCTGAACAAGAGCACAGTGGGAAAGAAGGTCACAGTTACAGATATGCTTACAGGCGGGAAGGAGCAACAAAAGTAAAGAAAAATGATTTTTTGAATTTAATCCTTCTCTCAAGCAGCAAGTATTTAGTCACTATCACAACCAATGATGTATTGTAATAGAGGCTTAGTTAAGGCATGGCACTGCAGTCAAACCGTTTACAGTCTGGTGGTTGTAGGAAGACCCCAACAAAGCATTGCACAGCATGTAATTTATTGTCAACAAGGCAAGGATGGAAGCAAGAGCTATAAGACAGAGCATTTCTAGCTAGACTGATCAGGGGTATGCTGAAAGGAAACCATAATTTGTGAAAATGATTAAGAAAACATTTTAGATGGAGGGAATAGCATTAACCAATACGCAGTAAGTAATCCAGCCTATGATTCCCAAAGATCATACCCACTGATTGTCTGGACCCAGGGTGAGTTGAACTTGAGCAGGAAAAGGACAAACTGATGATGTGTTTGAACTGAACTGTCATCTCAAGATGGAGTTGTGACGGGCACAGGGATGAGAAGGGGAATGGAAGTAGAGGGAATACCTCCCAGGGCCCCTCACATTAAATCACCTGTAGCCACCCTCTCTGATGATACGTAGGCCTGTGTTAGGCCCATTCATGCATTCAGCATCCTCTTCATCTTCAGTGATTTCTGCTGATCTATTTCTCACCTAGCCCTCCCTATTCTCACAGTTGTTATAACCTAATTCATTTTCTTTTTTGTGTGTGTGAGGAAGACCAGCCCTGAGCTAACATCCGTCGCCAATCCTCCTCTTTTTGCTGAGGAAGAATGGCCCTGGGCTAAAACCCGTGCCCGTCTTCCTCTACTTTATATGGGACGCCACCACGGCATGGCTGACATGCAGTGCCTCTGCGGGCGCCCGGGATCCGAACTTGCGAACCCCGGGCTGCCAAGCGCGGACTAAACCGCTGCGCCACCGGGCGGCCCCAATAACCTAATTCATTTTCCTCTTTTAGGCAGAACTTGTAATTAGAAGAAAATTTACCTATTGGTATAAACCTCCATCTCAGCACTTACTCATGCTCAAAACCAGGCTCAGTCTGGGATGAAATTGTGAAATGTTTCACATTCAGTCCCCCTGTCTTCCTCATTCTTTGCTATTTTTCTACTCAAAATTTCTGACACTCTTCTTGAAGTGTCTGGATCTCGCATTATTGGCCAAATTCTCCGCTCACATGTCATTCATGTTCATGTGCAAGGAACTGATAGTACCTTTAAGTATCGGAGAAAGTCTGATTTATATTTTTCTAAAGGATCAAAGTCTTGATAAAAAGAAAGATGTTCTAAGTAAAAATTTTGGTATCCACGAGGAGTGGGAAGTAGTTTGTCCATATTAGGGCAAGAAGTAGCCACCATAATAACAATGGGAAGAGCTTAAATTAAAGAGGGATTCCTGTTCATGTACATTTTCACTTGCTCTCGAGAATTAAATGAAAGTGTACATAAAGTGCCCTACACAGTACTGGAACACAACAGGCTTTTCTAATTGCTTTCTTTCCTCTCTTTTGCCAAGAATTGCAAATGACCATAGCCACATCACATGTGGATCCACTGCAAAATGGGTCCACAAGCCTACCGTTCCTCAATATCATAAGCAAAACATGGGAGGTCCTTAGTTAATGTCTGGACTACTGGAACTTTTTAAAATTGGAAACAGATGATAATCGGGAACAAAAATATCTGCACGAACTTAAAGACATTAAAGAAAATTTCACCTCTCTGAGAAAAGAGCTTAAAAAAAAGATAAAGCAATGAAAGAAGAAGAAACGTGAGCTGAAAATTCTCAGGCAAGAAATTGAAGAGAAAATGAAATTTACTGCAGACATAAAAGTCACGTAAGAAGCAGCAAAAGGAGATTAGGCAGTGCAGAAAAAATACAGTCAGACACCTGGAAGGCAGGCTTGACAAACTAAGCAACCATAACCAACCTTTCAGTCACCTACTAAATTATATTTTATGTAATTTTTTTATAGTTTAAAATTTATTTTGGGGGTGCTGACCCAGTGGCATAGTGGTTAAGTTCAGGGCACTCCTCTTCGGTGGCCTGGGTTCACAGGCACAGACCTACACCACTCATCAAGCCATGCTGTAGCAGCATCCCACATACAAAAGGGAGGAAGATGGGCACAGATGTTAGCTCAGGGCCACTCTTCCTCACCAAAAAAATATATATATATACTTTTTGGGGGGGGCTTCAACCTGACTCTCCTTAGGAGGCATTATTATTTTTGTTCAGGTTGTTAGTAGTTTCCTCCAGCATCTCTGTTTCTTTAGGGGTTTCTTCTGATTGTTCCTTCTCTCTCTGGCTGTGGGGTCCCCCAGGCCAGCAGTTAAGTGGTGAGAGCTGACCTGCTGGGAGCCTTTATCTGCAGTCATCTAGAGAGTGGTAGGAATGTATTGCACTCTCCCTCAGCAAAATTTTGAGACTTTCTTGTCAAGGGACTAGAAAGAAGCCTTCCTGCCTCCTCATCTCCATACACATTCCCAGCCTTGGGGATACAAAGGACTATGCTTGTGAGTTTAATTCCTTCTCAAGGCCTAGGATGGACAGAGGATGGGAGAAAGTGGCATATACAGGCCAAAGCTGACCTTCGCTCTGGAGAACCAAGGGTCTAACACCTTCAGAGCCTTTCCCCCAAGATTCTCCTATGTCAGTACCCAAACTCTCACCCACACCAAAGGGAGGAAAACATCACTCCCCTCCAAAGGAAGTTATAGGTCAAATCTTCTTGGCTCAGAGAAATAGATGTGTTTAAAAGAATTGAGAGTGAAGAATCCAGAATCCACTTAAAGAGATCCTTTAAAGGTAATAAATAAAGAAAAAGATATAAGTATACTAGTTGAATCTGAGTTGCAGGGAAGGCAGTAAAAGATATTGAAATTACACCAATGTTCTCATCTTTATATGGAAGGACAATCGATATTTTCTAAATGAAAAAAAAAATCCAAAATAAAATTTAGTTACATTCTAAAAACAAATTGAAATAATTCTAAATTGTGAAAAAATAAATAAATCAAAAATTGAATCACCAAAACAGACAAAACAGCAAATTATCAAGAAAAAGCAAAGAAATCATTTACAACAAAAATAATAGAAGAAAATATCTCATTTACAATAACAGCATAAAGAAACAATAAAATACCTAATAAGGAATAAACCTAATAAGGCTTATGCAAGAGTTCTATGAAGAAAATATTAGAACTCTCCTGAGATACATAAAAGAAAACATCAATAAATTACAATAAATATTGCACTCTCATACAGGAAGACTAAACATTTTAATAATTTAATTTTAAAATGGCTCAATTATCCCACATATCAATATATTCAATATTCCCCATACAATGCTATAAAAAGAAGGTTGTTTTTTTAATTGACAAGCTTATTCTAAAGTTCATATTGGAAAACAAGATGTAGGAATACCCATAAAAATTGCTGATAAAGAAAGGTAATACAAATAAACCAGACATGCCAGGTAGTAAAATAGTAATCAAAACATTTCAGTGCTAGAGGCCAAATAGACGGATCAAGGTACAGAGTGGAGAATTCAGAAATATCTCCAAATATATATATGAATCTAATATATAGTAAAAACGGCACTTTAATTCTGTGAAGAAAAGATGGATGATTTAATATAGGCTGTTAGGATAATTGAGTGGTTATTGGGCAGAAAAAGTAATGCTTGGTTTCTATCTTACTCTTTGTAACAAAATAAATGAAGTGAAAAAAAAAGTAAAACTGAAATCATGGAAGGATTTACTTATAAGAAGATGGAGTAAACACACTTTTCCCTGTGCCTCCACTAACTGCAACTAAAAACCTGGACATTATCTGTAAAACAAAAGTCGGAAAACTTTGAAATGTAGAGAATAGAGGGCAGATGGGCTATGGAGCTAGGGACTTGGAGATTTACCAAGTGGTGAGTTCCCTGAATTTCTTTTTGCTTCATATATCCCAGACTTCAAGCTGAAGAAGCCAAAGCTGACAACCTGGAAATACCAATGATGCAGACCAAAAGGACCCCAACAAAAGCCTGATCTCTCTAGCCAAAACACCAGGAAAGGAGCACCTTACAAGACAGAAACTTTTAGACAAGAAACACTTGATTCCAGCCAAATGTCACAGAAAAATAAACCTATGGCCCACTCCCACCCTCTTCTGCAAAGACCAAGTGGGAAGTAGACTTCCACCCTCTCTAGGCTGTAACAAGGACCCCACCCATGACTGGTTCAGTGGAGTTAATGGGGAGACTGATTTTCCAGCTACAGCTGGCAATAACAAGCCAACACTCCACCTCCCTGCAAGGGTGGTATCAGAGGAGGCCTAGTGGGGAGTCAGAACTTGCATCACTACCTAGCTGTAATGAGGCTACCCCATCTGTGGGGTCAGTAGAGGCCACGTGTGCAGTAATAATGAATTACTCTGAGGCCTCCCAGCCAGGGAGGTGTCAGTAGATACCCACAGGGGCAGTAGAATCCAACCATCACCCAGCATAACAAAGATCCACAACATGACAGAGATGTTGGAATTACTTGTGAAATGTTTTAAAGCAACTATCATAAATATGCTTTAATGAGCAATTACAAACACATCTGAAACAAACGGAAAATAAAAATATCTCAACGGGGTGGGCCCCATGGCCTAGTGGTTAAGTTCGGTGCGCTCTGCTTCAGCGGCCAGGGTTCAGTTCCTGGTCACGGACATACATCACTTGGCAGCAGCCATGCTGTGGTGGGAACTCATGTATAAAATAGAGGAAGATTAGCACAGATGTTAGCTCAGGGTGAATCTCCCTCAGGCAAAAAAGAGGAAGATTGGCAACAGATGTTAGCTCAGGGTGAATCTTTCTTGGAAAAAAAATCTCAGCAAAGAAATAAACATATAAGGAAAAACCAAATGGGAATTTTAGAACAGAAAAAATACGATAACTGAAAAAAGATCTCAATGGATGGGATCAACAGCAGAATGGAGGGAACAGGGTAAAGAGTCAGTCATCTTGAAGATAGCGCAATATAAATTAAATTACCAAATCTGAAAAAAAAAAAGAGAGAGAAAATAGATTGAAAAAAAATTACCATAGTCTCAGAGATCTACAGGCTTTATAAAAGATTGAACATTCATGCCATCTGAGTTCTTGAAGAACAGGAGAAAAAGTATTCAAAGAAATAATAGCTTAAATCTTCTCAATTTAGCAAAAGATGTAAATGTGTAGATTCAGAAAGCTAAGTGAACCACAACACGGTAAACCCAAAGAAGTCCGTACCAAGACACACCATAGTCAAATTTCTGAAAACTAAAGATAAAGTCAGAGGCAGAGCAGTGGTCAGACACGATACAATCTCTGGTCCATCTGCATTTGTCTGCTATTGCTCTTTTGTTCTCCTGCATCCTCAGGCTCAAAAAAAGATGGATTTAATATTTCTGCCTCTCCAACCTCTCTCGATGCTTCTATTTTAGGATTGAGAACACTTCTTCCCCAAAAGCTACAAGTAAACCTTCTCTTGTATTTCACTGGGCTGAATTGGGTTATATGCCTGTTTCTAAACCAAAACTTGTGCCAAGAGAATGCTTCCGGCCCGATTGGCTGTAGCCTGGATTTTCTAAACTAATCTTTATGGCAAAGGGGAGGAATTTCTAGGTTAAAGTGAAGTCGTATCCCGGTGTTCTAATGAAGTCAATCCCTCCCAGTTTTCCAGGAACCATAGTGTCCTCTGTCAACTGAATATCAGTCAAGTCTTGTCCTTGTGCTAATGGGTGAGACCAAGTTAATAAAGTCTGTCTGGAGGTCACCCTCTTCTTTTTCAGGTAATGTGTGCAAATTAGTCGGGTTTTTTTTCTGTAATTAAAATCCCCAGCCTCTGATATCTCTGAGAATGAGAATTTCAACCCAAATAGTAGGTGTAGCAGTGGGCACACAGCTGACAAAGCTAGAGCTCCTTCTTTTGCTTTTCTTCCTTAATTTAAGACTATTTTTAAAACAACTTTTCCTACCAAGCAGTCTTTACCGTGCAAACTACCTACAAGTAAGTTCAGTAAAGTGCCCAAAACATCTTTTGACAACCTATGCAAAAGGAGGCCTCCATTAGCCTGGTGTGCTACCGAGAGGATGAGGAAGCATGGCCCCAGCCCCTGGTCTAGCATATGCACACGCCCTTCTCACAGTGTCAGTTTCTCATTATATAGCATATAGGATCCTATTATATAGCATATAGGATCCATATAGGAGACACAATCATGTGTCTCCCTGCCTTACCCCCCACTTTATTAACAAAAGAAGACAAAAAACCTTAGAAAGATTGTGACATCTAATATTATATAATTTGTAAGTTTCAGATTCATAACCAGTTAATCTAACTTTAAATTCAGGACTATCTTCACCATATATCTAAGATTTTTGATTAACTGATGACATCATTCACCAAAACAATTTTAACTCAAAATTGTTATAAGTATGTCATAAAAAATATTTAAGGGGTCAGTCCGGTGGGGTAGCGGTTAAGGTCACGCGCTCCGCTTCAGCAGCCTGGGTTCGTGGGTTTGGATCCCGGGTGGAGACGGACATACTGCTTGTCAAGCCATGCTGCGACGGTGTCCCATATAAAGTAGAGGAAGATGGGCACGGATGTTAGCCCAGGGCCAATCTTCCTCAGCAAAAAGAGGAGGATTGGCAACAGATGTTAGCTCAGGGCTAGTCTCCCTCACACACACACACACAAATTTTAAAAAAATTTTAAATATAACCTCTTTATTTTATTTCTCCTTAAATACAACTAATTCAAAATAGATGTGCCTGGTATGAGGATGCCATTGTCACTTGTAGACACGTGGCAGTAGAAAAATGTGGTTTCTGGTTCTTATTTAACATGGTGGTTCATGAATTAACCATCAGAGGGCCCTAAAATATGAGCTTGTGAAAGCAGTGCAATTAACACTCTCGGCTAATTTATGTGTAGGAAAGTTTACGACTGCTCCCTACAAATCTGAAAAGTACAAGGAGATCCTTGGGAATTGCTCTAAAATTGATGTGTCCCATGACTTGGAGGAGCTTGTCCAGCTTCAAGGTCCACTAAGAGTAACAAATATCACTGTCACAAGGAAATTTTTGAATTTATCAGTTAATGCCATGATATCAGTATTTTGGCCCCAAACGGGGAGGTCAATTCTACTAATTCTTCTGCTATTGAATCATTGTGTTACTTTCTCTTTGCAGGCTTGACATTTTAAGCTGCAAATTACAGACATTCTCTCCTATAGTGTCATATGAGGAGCACCAGAAATTCCTTCTGTTGCCCAAAGCCTAGAAAAGCTGAGTACCCACCACAGCAAAGAATGTCCTTGCTGGGGCACTAGCAAATGGCAAGAGAGAACTTTCTGAAACGTTTGCTAATGGACCACTATTTCAACTCATGACAGCAAGAGTAGCATAATAAAAATATGTGATTATTAATTAAATACAATCCAAAATTACTTTATGAATTTTATACAATGTGCAAAGAAATAACACCACTGAGGGTCGTGTGATAAAAGTGTAACTTATAGACACTAATGAAATAAAATCTAAGTTTCTCCTTTAGGTCTAACCATGTATCTAAATCCATCTTAACAAACTATAGATACTAATGACATCCAGTGAAGAATTTAACAGAGCTTTGTGGTGAGCTGTGGAACTCTGCCAAAATATTTAACCCAGATTCAGGGTGACAAATTATCTATATTTCCCACAGCCACCCATAATGAGTTTAGAAGGAAATAAAGCTTCCATAGCAACCACACTGTTAAAGTTGATATTAAGTAGGAATGTTCATAAATTCAGTAAACATTACCTGTTACGGAAAAAGCAACTGAATTCTGATGAATTTATGAGTGTTTTTGAGGAGTCTTCTGCAACAATTATTTATTCAGCACTTACTATGTGCAGACAATGCTCCTGGCACTGAGGATTCAGAAGCAAACAAAATAGTGAGCACACCTGCCCTTAAGGAATTTATATCCTTCGGGGTGTGGGGAGAGGGGCAGCTAATATACACAGAAACTAATAAATAAATCTGATCATTTCAGACACTACTAAGAGCTATGCTTAACATAAGGTAATTTGATACAGACACAGAGAGGTCAGAGAAGTCCTCTCTGAAGTCCTCTCACCTCATCTGAGGTGAGACCCTTATGTTAAGAAGCGAAATTCATGATGGGGGAGGGGCTGATAAACATCCCAAGAGAGGACAAGTTGAAAGGCAGGTCTTAAAACTGGAATGAATTTCCAAATTTTTTTGTTGTTTTTAATTTAATCTCACATCAACCTCCTGTGTGTGAAGTGCTTTCATATATAGGAATTTAGCAAGTTCTCACAGCAACCCCGAGACATGCATATTATTATCCCTTTTTTGCCTGTGAAAGAATGGAAGCTCAACACTGATGTTTAGCAACTTTCTCAAGGTCACGTATGAATAAGTAGCAATGCGTAAATTTAAACCTGTTTTTTTAATCTCAAATCCTGTGTAACACATTACATTTCACAGATGCCAAAATTAGCGTGTTGTCAAGGAAAACCTGAAATGTTTACGAGACTTCCTTGAGTCATTATTATTATTATCCAGGAAAATAAATACACCCTTTAATATCTCCATCAAAGAAAGAAAAAATAAAAGTGTGGGCTCTTTAAGAAACCCCGTGTTCCAGCTGAGCCGCTGGGCTAAGGAGGAGGTCTCTTGAGTGTAAAGAGTAGCTGAGGCCCTTGACATTTCTTTGCATTTATCACTTGTTAAAAGACAGTTTAGATTCTCTCTGTGGAGGCAAAAGGAATAATAATTAAGAGGAAAGGGGCAGAAACACAGAAGCTCAGACATTTAAATTCCAGATGACAAGAGAGACATCACAGGCCCAAAGAACATGGGAACCAGTTGGATTATTTCAAGTTCAGAATCATCCACAAAGATATTCTTAGGTGGTAATCAACACTTGTACTCAATGTGGCAGAATTACTGAGCACTTACTTTGTATTTACTTTCACCAGGGCTCAAAACCACAGAGAAGGAACTGAAAAATAAAGTAAAACAAGAGAGGAGAGAAAAAATTCAAACACAGAAAATTGTCATTATTATAACAGGGCACTTAATGAGTACTGAGGAGTACTAGTCCATGTATCTTTTTGGTTTTAAGCAAAAATATTTTTTTCTAATTTGCTTTTTAGACATAAATCTAAGGCAAGTACATAGAAGATATGCCTTCTCCTGTCAATTAGCTGTCTCTCAAGTCAACCCACCCATATGACTGCACCACCCTAATATGCCCTTACCTTTCATGTGGGAGCAGGCTGTGACAGTAAGATCATAATGCCAAAGAGGAATTACACCCTGTAGAATCTAAAAGAGCCATTTAATTTTAAATTAATGAAATAAAAATTTAAATTCAGTTCCCCAGTCATGCTAGCCACATTGCAAGAGCTCAGTAGACACAGGTGGCTCATGGCTCTTGCATTGGGCAGCACAGAATCAAACATTTCCACATCACAGAAACTTCTACGGGACACAAGTAGACTGGATGGTGTTTGTGCAATGATATAAACCTCACATCCTCTCTATCCACAGTCTCTCACATGCCCCGTGTTTTTCACTCCAAAAATGTCCTTGCCCCAAATCTCATTCCAATCTAATTTTGATTTGCCATCTTTAATCTCTTTACCATATTAGTCATAAAATAAGAAGTTTAGATAAGATGTGAATTTAATTGCATTTGTTCCAACACATTTATTTTACATATAAGGAAATTCTTGACTGTTGTAGTAAAATGTACCCATCCATTCAATAAATATTACTTAGTACCTATACATTCTAGGCACTGAAGACAAACCAAACCCTGACCCTTGTGGAAGTTAAAATCTAACACAGAGGACAGACAATAAAAAGTAAACCAAAAATTGCATAAGGCTAGGAAGGAAAATAATGCAGGACAAAGGGACAGAAGGAGGGGATGGGGGCAAAAATCAGGAGAGTGGAGACTGTAGCTGTAGCTTCTCTAAAGAGGGAGGCCAGAGAGAGATTCTCAGAAAAGGTGATAATTGAAACAAGGTCTGAAAATATGAAAGAACAAGCCACGTGAAGGTCTAGGGTAAGAGCATTCCAAAAACAGGAATTAGCAAGCATAAAGTCCACTGAGTTGGAATAAGCTTGATGTGTTCAAAAAGAATAAATAAAGGCAGAGTTACTGGAGAAAAGTGAGCAAGGGGAGAGTGAAGGGAGGTGAGGTCTGAGAAGTACCCAAGGACCAGATCCTATAGGACCATGTATTAGTTATCAATTGCTGTGTAACAAATTACCCCAAGACTTCTTTTTGGATTGAAACAATATTTATTGTTATCTCCCAGTTGCTGTAGGTCAGAAATCTGGGTGTAGCTGGGATGGATCCTCTGCTTCAGAGTCTCTCATAGGCTGCTGTCAAGGTGTTAGCCAGGGCTGGGGTCATCTGAAGTCTCGAGAAAGATCCACTTCCAAGTTCATTTATGTGGTTGTTGCCAAGATTCAGTCTTTTGTGGGCTGTTGGACTGGGGGCTTGAGTTTCTCACCAGTTGTTGGCCAAAAGCTACCCTTCATTCCTTGTCTTATGGGCTTCTCCAAAATGGCAGCTTTCTTCATCAAAGTGAGCAAACTGAGAAATAGAGTCAGCTAGCAAGATGGAAGTCACAGTCTTTTGTAATCTAATCATAGAGGTCAGGTCCCATCGCTTTTCTCTTATTCTATTTGTCAGAGAAAATGACTAGGTCTAGCCCACAAACTGGGGAGGAAATTACATAACAGCATGAATACCAGGAGGCAGGGATCATTGAGGGATATTTTAGAAGTCTGCCCAAGAAAGGTCTCATGAATCAAGGGAAGGAGTTGGAATTTCACCTTAAGATGATTGGGAGGCATTGAGGAGCTTCAATCAGGAAACTGATGTGATCTGATCTTCAATTCAGGACCTGGTTATTATATGGAGAAGAGACGGAGCAGGACAACTGTGACAACAAGCAGAAGATAAGAAGCTATTGTAATTGCTCATGTGAAAAGTAAAAGAGCTAAGAAGATAGACACTGTCAAACTTGGTGTCTATTTTAAATATAGAATCTACTGTATTTGCTGATAGGTTGGCGAGGGAAAGAGATAGGGACCCTAACAATAAAGCCTGAAATGGATGGACTGGTCCCCACAGAAATATTTCCCTGGAAAATCTTCCGAGAGAGACCTCATGCTTCCTTGCACTTTCTCCATTCTTTCTCCCTATGTCTGCGTTAACAACTCTGATGATCTTCACACGCCACTTCATAGTGTTGATGCTTAGAAAAATCTAGAATGTCCACACATAATATGCCACAATAGAAAGTCACAGTGCTCAGAGCTGTAGGGAAGTTAGGGTGTAAGAAAAGTTGTCATTATTTATTACTAAAAATGTGACACTTAAAAGTTTGTGCCCCAGTTTTTCTTATTCACCAGTAGATTAACATGCCCTCATTATTCCTATTTTCATGTAAAAATGGAAATATTTTTATTCTCTTAACCAAAAAAAAAATAAAGCTAATAAAGAGAGAAAAGGAATTGATTTCTCAAGCACATTAGGAGACTGGCTGTACATTTTTAATGTTTTGACTTCAATAACAAATTGCTGTATTCTGAAGTCACAGCATGGATATTAGCTGTTCCAGGGGGAAGCTGACTTATAGCACCTATCTCCCTGATACCCCTAAGAACCCAACAGATTAAACAGGGTGGTGCACGTATTTTATGGGCCTTCTTGATTCACTCAACATATTGTCTTACGCTGACTCTGTGTGTAGCCAAATACCACACAAACAAACCTCAACTAGGTCACAGCTAATACTGAACAATACGTTTTTTTTCCCTCTGGTTGTAATAATTAACCCAGATTGTTTTATGACAAAAGCAACTGATACCATCTTTGCCCTCAGCAAAGTGATAAAATTTCACTTTGGAATGGACTTACTTCACTTCATGCCCCTTTCTTTTATCTCTCCCACCTACTCGCTGTACACAACGTTCTATCTTGGGTGTGTGTTTCTCATCGGGAATAGGATCTGCCAAGGACAGATAAGACCCACAGGAAGAAGTATCCCACAGAGCCCGAGTTTCTGCCGTCACTCACCCTTGATATTATCAGACACGGAACTCGGCAGATAACTAAAAGAGTGACACGCTCCATTTTATAAGAAACATGTACACTCCTTCAATCTCTGTGACAATTCCTGTGTATAGTCCACCAAAAGTCGAATTTAGCCCAATAACAAAAGAACGCATTTTTCGTGACTTTCATATTATATCCCTTCAGGAAAAAAAAAAAGTTAGATTCTCATAATCATTTCTGATGGTTTCAAGATGTCTGCATTTTTCTCAGGAGGGAGGGGAATGGTGGGCAGAGAGAGAGAGAAAGGAAGAAGGAGGAGGAGGAGGAGAAGACGGAAATGAAGAATATGAAACAAGTTTGGAGCACTGAAGTTGAAAGAGGACCAGTGACTTCAGGTTTACTCTTCAAGAGCCCACAATGAGACTTAACCAATTCAGCTGAAAATTTGCTGGCTCTAGAACTATATGCATATATGTTTGATCCAAGGATATAGTCATGAACAAGCTGCTCAGGCACAAAGAGAAAACGGCCACAGAGTTAGGAAAAAAAATCTGAACAATAACACAGGCCTCCGGACTGCCCGTTTCCAAGGCGCTCACATAGACCTAAAAGTGTTGTAGAGGGGCTGATTCAAAGACAACTGCTTTCACATCAACGCCAGCAAAGGCTCCCCAAACTATATGCATCCTTCTTTTTAAATCAGTTCCTTCAAAAAACAGAACTTATTCCTTTAATTTTTACTGTTAATATTGATGGTGAGCAACTTGAAGTTTCCTTTAAGGAACACACACAATGTCAGGCATGGAGAACACAAAGATGAATAAGACACCTTGAAGTCTTCTATTTCAAACACCTTCCGTGACTCAGTTCTGTTTTCTATGTCCCATTAATAGACATCCCCAAGAGACCACTTTCTCCACACTGGCTTTAGTCTCACTGTTCTCCAATCCTCCCTTCACACCAAGTCAGCTCCAAAATGCAATATTTCTTTTCCCAACATTAAAACCCTTTTATTTTCCCCATTTCAAACATTTCCATTTTCTTCTTCTGCCACTTTTCCACACGGATCTAAAGAATGTCTTGTGTTTTCTTACCTTACTCCACAGCCTCCCACTGCCCTAATATTGTACAGTCTCTTCCCGCTGCTCTACACAGGATCTTCCTTACAAAAATCCACTCCTACTTCAAGATTCAGGCCAAATTTCATTGCTCAACTGAGCTTCCTTCATACTTCCACTGACATTGAACATATGTTTACTTGTCATATTACAATAAGTGATTTATATGTCTATCTCTTCCACTATACCATGAACCCCTTAGGGGAAGGAATGGACCCTAATTCATCTCCAATGCCTAGACTCACTGCCCAGCATTTGTAGATATTCAATAGATTTTTGTAAATGAAAAAATTCACTGTCAGTTAATGATAACAGTAGCTAATATTTATTGAGTACTTACAGCACTACAGTTACCATTAGAAGCACTCTTCATGATTTCATTAATCTAATCCTCATATTAAGCTTATGAAGTAGGAGCTATTATGACCTGTATTGCAGATTAAAAAACTGAAGAGCAGAGTAAGATAAATTGCCCAAGTTCGCAAAGCAAGAAAATGGAAAATGTGGGATTCGAACCCAGACGTTCTTAACCACCGGGCAATACACTGGCTATCGATTAGGAGTCGGTAAACTTTTTCTTGAAGGGCCACATAGTAAATAGCTTTGACTGTGAACCAAGTATAGCTATTGAACTTTGCTGTTGCAGCAGGAAAGCAGCTATAGACAACATGCAAATGAATGAGTGTGGCTTTGTTCCAATAAAACTTTATTTACAAAGATGGACAATGACCTGATTTGCCCCAAGCCATGTGGTTTCCTGACTGTTACTATAGATGCTGCCCTATGTATCCCAATATTGTGCACTTCAACAGATAAGATCTAGAAAGCACATTCAAGTACTTGAGTATTAAAAATAGACCCACTAGGTCAATTATGGAAAAGTAAGATACGTTACTTCTCAGCAGCAGAGAAACAATAGCTGCAAATGCTTACAGTGACAATGAAGACTGACAATGGTTGCAGTGGGCTGCTGATCCTACGTTTGGTCTTATATCCTGGGGGGAGTTAAATTCATCTGTTATAGTGGCTAAGACTTCCCTAGTCTTCTTCATAACATGGTTGTAGTGACTGCTCATACTGCTCTTGGCAAACCAAACCGTATTTCTTCCATCAATACTACAGTAAAGACCTTTCCTGCAATTTCATCTTGAGGGTAGTGCTTGGTGTGGCTAAGGAGAGGGTTCCAGAACTACTGTGCTGCTCAGCATTCAATGGCTACATGCCTAGGAGATAAATTAGGATGGATGTCAAGAAAATGTCTTAGTCTACTTCCTAGCCACTCAGTAATCACTTCTCTCAGAACTATTGCGAGCCACCAGGCTGGGATGGCTGGGACCCGAAGCCCACTTGTCATAAAGCAAAATAAATGTAAACTTACATATAACAGCAGCTTGTATACAATTGCAGGAAGTCTCCGTTTGTTTGGTTTGGGAAGGGGAGTGGCTGCTGGTGCTATCCCAACCAGATTTTCAGACTCCTGAGAAAAAGGAATCAACCCTGATGCCCCTTTGTAACCCAAGCATTGTATCTACCACATGATTAGTGCTCTTTGCATATATTTGAATGAATCTGTTCTACTCCCCAGCTTCCAGAGCTGTGCTGACTGTTGACATTGCCTAGCTTGCACCACTCTTGGCTCTACTCCCACAGACTCTGGGCAGCTGATGCCTCTGATATTTTATTCTTGATGCCAAGTCTCTGCCTGTCCTCTGTTGGACCCAATGAATTTCCTTTAAGCAGCTACCATCGTATTTAAGAATTTCTAAATTAATTGCCCAGCCGCCTCTCCGCATTTACAGATCTAGTTCCTGAACTGATTGATCAGCCCACAGCATGCCTTGTTCCTCCTGGTATTGCCCCAATCTCCTTGATCAGCCAACCTTGCTACTTGTCTGTCATTTACTTTCTTGCCATTCCAATCTGACACAAAATCCTTTCTCTCTGGACTCGCAGCCTTTTTACCTGCTTTTCTGACTGGGGTTTTGTCTTTTCTTCTGGGTTTGGTATTTTCAAAACCATCTTGACAGCCATGCTCTCTCATCTCAACCTATGTCCTCCCTTCCCAAAGGGCTTCCCTGGGGCCAGTTTGCTTTCCATCAGTTCTGGACATGAGAAAGGAACCTGTACACACCTTCTGTATCATCCTCCACAGCTTCTTATCTTTTAGGTGTGGTTCAGTCTCTCACTGGCCACATTCCACTTGTCTTCACATTTTTCTGTGATTTACAACCCTCTATGTGAATGGAGGACTCTTCAAAGTACTCTTTTTTAAATCAGATTTTGCTACTGCCTGTCCAAATTCTGACCAAGAAAAAAATAATCAAATAGCCCAGTTCACTGAATATTTAAGAAAACCAATGGCTCAATTTGAGCAATTAAGAATAAAGAAATATCTCACTATTTGCTGTCAGTCAGCTTTGCCTACAGGAGATGAAAAAAAATGGTGACATTTTTATTCTTCATGTGTTTTTCTGTAAAGATACAGATAAAATGGGTTTAATGACCCATTACATGAAGAATTTGTTCAGTTACTTGCTTGGACGCTAAGAAAGAGCTCCAAGAAGTCCAAATTTTACACTCACTATTAGAAGCATAAAAATTACACCAATATGGAGTCTTTCCAGGTATTATTTTATTTGCTTCATTTATTTTTTATTTGTTGCACCATCCAAAACAGATAAGAATATATTTGTTCTCAGTGAATTTTCAAATCAAATATCAAATATTGTGTTTCTTTGTGCATTGTTCTAAGGCAGCTCCTGTGGTTTAAAAGAGACAAAAGACATCTCGTAGTGAACACTGCCGTTCCTCTAGGGGAAAGCTCTACCCATCTAAGAGCTATTTTAAGATGTTGAAGATGCATTACCACAGGCTGCAATTACTCTGTGAATCCCAATTTGAATTGAAGTATCATCTCTCAAGGGTGTAATCCTAGGGTCACATTTCCTTTTCCAGGCAAAGTAAACCATCTCTTTGACTATTAAGGCCACTGCAGGCAATCTCAGACAATCAAGTTCCTCTTCATCTTTAAGTAAATAAAATTATCTTTAAAAAACAGGCAGTTTGAAATTGACAAAACAATAACCTACAGTGATAACAAGAACAAATCAGCCACAAATAATCACTAATTATGGTCAAATGTTAAATAAAGATCACATTTACTAATGGAGATCTTTAAGCATCATATCTATGTGGTACTGAAATAAATATCATAGAAATATGAGTTTTAAAATTTTGAATGGGCTTTTACAAACCAGTTGTGCCATGTCTTCATGCAACAATTATTTACTGTATTTTGTCTTCTTCCAAAATTAATGTCCCAAATGCCTTAATGCCTTTTTCAATCAAGAGGATGGAAGCTCTAGACCTGAAATGCCCCGCATGGTCTTCATCCCCTGCAAAAGAGATCATAGGAGACCCTGCCCCTGCAAGTAGTCTGTCCAACCACATTACATTCGTAGACTCAGAGGGCATGTATCTTAAGCACAATCTGGCATCTTGTTTTGATTTTGCTCCCCAATTAAATAACACACTTACAGGATACCAGAAAGGTATCTACTCTATTTAAATTTCCTTCTTTGTTTCTTCTACCTCTTCAGCTGTAACACAAGTTAATCAGTTTTGCTAAAAGGAAAAACTAAACAATAGCCTTCAAAAATTATCACCTTTAGGAAGATGATCCAACTGACCTGCACAGAGACAGATGTTTTGCCTAGGTCTTCCGATCGTGAAGACTTCTGCATTTGGATCTTTTTGTGTTCTCTGGGTCCTTTGTAACTAAGAGTTTACTTGAACGATGCCATTTCTTTTCCAATCCCACAGCCACTCCCTGAGGTCAAGGGACCATCCTCTCTCTCCTGGGTCACTGCACCATCTTCTATGGCCTCCCAGGCCCTAGTCTTGCCCCCATCCCACCTCATAACCCATTCTCCACACTTCAGTCATGACGAGAACTTCAAACTCTCTAACTGGTTTACTGAGACTTTCAAGTTCCAGCCCCGACTCACATGTCAGCCTCGTCACTCCTTACTCCCTGCTTCATAATCCAAGCCCTCGAAACACTGCGCTTCTTTTTGTTCCTAGAACATGTCATGTTCTCTTCCCCTATAAATTTGCAGATATTGTGCTTCAGGCTGCCTAAACACTTGCCTCTCTTCATTTCTTGGTCAAACTCTTATACACCCTTGAAGTCTCAGCATAATTTGCATTTCCTTCCTCATGCTTTTCTAGATCTTTCTTCCCCACTTAAAGGCCTCTACTCTGAGAAGTATTAGAGATGTATTTTTTCTATCACAGTGTTTATCACATTTTACTTGATGGACTTAGTATTCTCTTCTTCACATGAGGGCAGGGCCATGTCTATCTTGCCCACCATTATATAATCTGTATACAAATTACTATTTACAGAATGAATGACTGGTGGATTAGTTAGGCGGAAGAATGGATGAATGGTTAGTTGAATGAATACATGGAGAGATTTTTTAAAATGTGTACTTAGGATGGCTATCTGAGAAAAAGGCAGAGACAGTGGAACTTGCAGCGCCCTTGCTAGTATTAATACATCTTTAAAAACATTCCAGTGACTTCAATCTGCATTGACTCGATACAGAACACATTCATGACAAAAAAAGATGTTTACAACCTCATTTATATAATTAAGTTTTAAAGAAGTGATTTAAAAATGTTCATTTACGTATTCACTCAGGTATGTGGCAGTCACTGGGTAGTACCTCAGGTCAATGAGATAAAATTAATTATTTCTTCCTTTAAAAAATTTGCAAGGGCTGGCCTGGTGGCATAGTGGTTAAGTTTGCATACTCCACTGCGCCAGCCCAGGGTTCATGGGTTTGGATCCCACGCAGGGACATACACACCACTTACCAAGCCGTGCTGTGGCAGGCATCCCACATAAAGTAGAGGAAGATGGGCACGGATATTAGCTCAGGGCCAGTCTTCCTCAGCAAAAAGAGGCAGATTGGCAGCCGATGTTAGCTAAGGGCTCATCTTCTTCACAAACACACAAAAAATTTACAGTCTAAGGAGGTGCTATACAATAAACTTTTTAAAGAAAAAATGTATTTTTTAAAGAAAAAATATTAAGCCATAATAATTCTGCATTGTCTTTAAAAAACTATTTTACAAGTCACTTTTTAAAAGTACTAAAGTATTCTAAAAATGGTTTTAACTGAAAAAAACATGGATTTTTAAATTTAAATTCAAAGATATTTCTGATTTGTCTAATATTCAATCTTATGACTTCTATAAAGATTAAATAAAGTATATCCATGTGAGGAAAATAGAAAAATAAGTGTGAAGGGGGTAGTTCTGATACTTGGGACCTAGGAAAATGATCTAAGGAGGATTGAGAGCACAATCTCACCTAAAGAAATGCTCTCCTGTGATGTGTTGAGAAAAATATTCCATCACAGTGTCTGGAAAGTGGTGAGCCCCATCATGTCCAATATGGAAACCAGGACCTAGAGGACATAGCCCTGCCATTTTTGGATAATGGATAGATCATGCTTTCCAATGGTGAAGGAGAAGTTTAGGTTACCCCAAATTGCTCAATGAAATAGTTCTGCCATAGTGAGCTCTAAAGAGAGAATCCATACAGAGCCAGACTGCTGGGAAGCATCTCATGAGAAAAAGCAGGTAATTTCAACCGTGCCTAATAGGTGCCACAAAATTTGGTTGTGCAGAAATACGATGGACTATAAGAAGTGCTGCATTTTAATACCTCTTCTAGTCCAAACAATAATTAGTGTATTTGTGATGAACAATACTAATGGCAGGATGAAGGAGAGCCTGTGAGTTTTATCTTCCTCAAGATCTGGTGCGAAGCAGAACATAGTAAGAGAGAAAAGAGAAGAACCTGAATTCTACTGGTGATCTCAGCTCAGTCTTCCTTATTTTCTTCCTCCTCCCCTCACTCCCTCCTTTCCAATTGTGCTCACACAGTAACTATGCAAATTTCTGTATTAGCTCTGCTTTATTCAGTGGTCTGACAGAAAAGGTTTAACAATCTGCTCTTGTGGAAGAAAAAAATGCATGGATGTACATATGTATATAATTTTATTATAATTTTTACACAATTTACAAAAGTATTAAAATACACAATACTCTTTATTGTGAAAATCACATAGTCAATTTATTCTCACAGAATACTTAGCCTGATTTTTGCTGAACTCTTGAATGTGTAGCCAAACTATGGTTACAATTCAACCATGATTTCATAAATTAGACTATGAATAAATGCTTGATTACTTCCCAATTCAGAAGTGATTCATGTCTTTGACAAACTAATATAGTTTTGACATAAATATTAGTTGATATCACCATATATTTTAATGAGTAAGACAAAGGGGGATAAATGAAGATATATGTCTCAACTTTACTTATTTGCCCAGGTAGATAATAGTTTTCAAATACTGGAAGATTATTTCTTCAATTTTTTGTGCTATTCATAATGTAATGGCTATAGATGTGACACATATTTAAGTTTAATCTGCATTATTAACATTTTCTCCATTACTTTCTTAGGTCTAGATAATCAACAAAACAATAAATCAAATCCTGATGGAGTGAGGTGAGGGAAGGAGCATTTGTCAATTTCTTGGTGTAATTACTCCCATCATGACCAATTTCAAGCTCCAATGTAATGTCACTTAACACAGAGATGGGAAGATATGCACAGTAGCACACCATTATATGGTATTTCCACCAGAAAGACCTAATACACGTAGAGAACCTCAAGAACATAAATAATAGTAATATAATTAGTAAGTGATGAGTTCTGAGTATGTATTAACTTCATTTTTAATATAACTAATGATAATTTTATATAATTTTACTTTTAATAATGCCCATGTTTAGCAACAATGTGGCAAAGTTTCTAAAAACTTAACAACTAGCTCTCTTGAGTCAGTATGAGCCACTCCAGCACACCAGTGGATTCTTTCTAGATCATTTATCCCCTCTTTTACTACTTGTCATGGGCACCATGCTATATAATGACTGTTTACTTTTCTGTTTTCTCCTGAAGATCAAAGAATTGGGGATGGGATCTCTCTTCTCTGTGTCACCAGTCCTTGCAGTGCCTGGAACATTGTAGAAGCTCAGTAGATACTTGTGATGAATACACGAAACACTGAACAATTGCCCCTTTCTAGCCTGGGACCTGGGGAAAATCCTGTTGCAAACATTTAGCAGTCTTTATTTCCTATTTTCATCTCATCACTCAGTCAGCTTAACAAAGGTCACTCTCTTGGTATTAATTCACATTAGAGGAAGCTCATATAAATATTAATTAGGCACTTTCTGTATATTCTCACAGTTAGTACTAACCTCAGAGCATTATATTTAAACAGAGAGGACCCCTGCACAAATTGAGTTAGTGAAGTTTCTTACTCTTGTTATTCTTTGGACTCATCCCCCCTAAGTAAATCCTTTTAGTAGCTGCTGCAGTGGTCTGCCCAGACCCACCCTCTTCAGGACCGAAGCATTCATTCCTCCAGCTACAGTGGGCATTTGTAGCCAAACGTTCTCAGCTGAATCTCTCTCCAGGAATTGTCCTTGTCTGAACAAAGCTCCCCAGCCCAAAATCACTCCTCTTCTCCTGTGACAGCCTGTAAGAAATCACTTCAGGGGCAGGTGGACCCAGCCCTCTTGCTTTGATTTGGGACAACTCTGCAGGGCCATCCCAGCTCCCGTGCTCTCTGGAGGATCTGCTGAGGCTTCCGGTGCAACCATACTGACCATCGACTTTTATTTCTGCCCAGTTCTGCTTCCCTAACTCCTCAATCAATTTACGCACACAAAACTCCACCTCAGAGTCCGTTTCTTGGGGACCCCAACATACTGCAGCCATTGATAGTGTGTAATGCTTATCAATGCATAAATGTCAATACAACCTCATGCCAAAGGATGCATATTATGAGAAATAGCAAAATCAAAAAACTGGAGCATAACATTAATGAATAGAACAGATAATCAATTGCAGTAGTATTGACAATTGATTTACTGGGACCATCTCCGCTCTAAAATTGTGATTTTAAATGCATCTTTATAGAAATAAAAATATATTTATTTGCTTAAATAATAGATCTTCTTATGACTATTGTTTGTTTTCCAAGATAGAAATCTTTCAGTGTGTTGTAAGAGTTTATTTCCAAGCTTGCATGAAATAGAACATTCTAATTCAAATAGAGTTATACTGAGAGTATTTAGTTATTTTCATTATCAATGTGGTGTCTGGAAGTTTGAAGTGAGTTGAAATTGGCCATATAAATGAGAACTAGCTTTGCTACCATTAACAACCATTAAAGGGTGAAATGACCTTAATTTCTAAAAAGGAAGGGCATATTTAATGACCTCCTATTAGCTAACTCCCATCTCATACAATTACACATAGGCAGCTCCAGACACAGAAAATACAGTTACCACTCTCAGGTGAAAAGCATTTGATGTTGCATGTTTCCTTCATTTAAATAGGTTTTTACTTCCAAGAGATGAAAAGACAAAGCTAAAAAGCATTCTCTTAAAATTCCACCCCAATTAGCCGTATTAGAATGCTAAATGACCAAATGCTATAAAGCAATTAAATCTGTTCTATTTACAAGCCACTTAACACACAGGAAGAGCAGAAGACAAGCAACCTACAAACAAGTTTTTTGCCATGACCATGTAGATATTTCAGCCGTTTTGCACTCTTTAGGCAATAACTGATGACAATTAAACATATAGATAAGTGTAGATTACTTAATTCATATTCACCCCCATCAAAAGTGCTTAAAGAAAATGCATTGAAATTTTTACAGATATGAGAAATTGCATGATGAGGCCAAATGCAAAATGTTAATATCCCAAAGTAAATTTAAGATATTCTAAGAGTAACAAAAAAAGTTCTAATTATTTTTTGTCATCTTTGTCACAAATTATAAAAATATGCTCTTTCAAATTATTTTTGACAGCTTTCACCTATGGCTTTCACAAGTATCTGAATAATATATACAAATTTTTTTGGTCCACAAAAACAGTTTTATTAAACAAGTAAGGTAGGGAGGAAGGAAAGTATTAGACCAAGACGGCAGCTGAAGAGGAAGAGGAGGATGAAGAGGGTAAGAGATCTGTTGAAGATCCAGGAAAAACAAGGGAGACTGGTGCTAGGGAGCCAAAGGATGTGGGAAGTGTGGGGCCAGAGCCCAGAAGTGGGGTCTGTTCTGAGGCAGGGTGGTCCCTTGGCTCTTGCCCCCGAGTTTCTTCCTCCTGCTGCTCCTCCCCATGACCCCGATGAACAGGCTGCTTGCAGATGGGGCAGGTCTTCTGGGCCTGAGTGAGCCAGGGGTCCCCACAGAGACTGTGATAGGCATGAGCACAGGAAAGTACCCACAGCCTGTCCACATCTTCATATTCGCCCAGGCAGATGGCACAGACATCATACTGGTCTCCCCTCTCATCGTTATGTGTATGAAGCTGTTTCAGTTGCTCTTTGCTCAGTCGATTCCTCTGGAGCTGTTTCTGGCACTGGATACAATGGACTATGATCATTGCTCCCACGGCCAAAATTAGCAGTCCTACAATCCCCGTAAAAGGGATGAGGCAATAGCCCAAGAAAAAGATATTGTCTAGGACCAGAAGCACCAGAGCCCCGTTCTGGTAGACCAAGATGGCACGCAGGTGCTCAGAGCCCCTCTCCCCCGTAAACACAGATGGGATCCAGATCTGCTGCTGAATTTCCCCCTAGTCCACACCACGTTTGGAAGTTCATTGGAATTCACATTGTGGACCATAGCTGCACCATACCCAGCCTTCTGAGCACTTAGGACTTCGAGGGCAAAGTAGCGGTGGAATCTTCGCAGCAGTGCGATGAAGACTGACCCGCTGACCGGGGCTGGAGGTGGTGGGGCAATGGGGGTACAAGCATTGGCTGGGTCAGCTCCACAAGGAACTCCTGAAGCCCCTCCTTGTCTCCAAGCAGCCTCAAAGAGAGCTGGGAGGTCTGCAAAGTCCATGCTGGCACTGTGGTCCGAAATAGCTCGACTGAGTCCCCGGATGTAGGCGGCTCCCCCACAGCGCAGAGCCCACGACCACAGGGAGAGGGAAGGCCGCAGGGTGCGTGGCAGCGGGAGGGGAGAGACTGAGGATGCCCTGCCCTCATAGCAGGAGCAGCAGCGGAGTTCTGTGCCCTCTCCGCCCCTCCTCCAGGTTCGCAGGGGACCACCCACCCGCAGGTCCCACTTGCCAGCTACACGGGGATGCAGGGAAGGAACCCCGACTCCAGCCCGTTTAGGGGAGCTAAGAGGGAGACACCAAATGCATCCTTTTCTGGTATAACGGGGAAAGGGGACGGAGGCAAGCACTGATGACAGAGAAACTCCTAGAAGGGTAGGGGAGTTCAGGGAGGTGGGACATCCAGCCAGGTGGGCCGTCTTCCTAGGCCCTGGAAAAGGGTTTCTGGTAAAGCAGGTCAGGCCGCTTCCAGCACTGGACGCTTAAGATGAAGGACTTGCGGTCCTCCCCTCAGCCCTCTGGCCACCGCAGCTGCTGCCGTACCCTCAAGGTCTCGCGAGAGTGCTCACCACGCTTCCCTCCCACCACGGGAAATCCTACTGTATCTATCGCGAGAGAACTCGTGAGGCTGGCCAGCCTGGCTGTCTCCGTCTCGCCTCGAGGTAGGCCAAATTTCTAGCCGATTATTCATTTTAATGTAAGTTTTATGGCAGAGGAATCTAATTTAAGAACGCACATGTGTATCTATGAGTCTTTTGTTACCCTACCTCCCAAACAAGTTGTCTGAAATCAGAGGTAACTCACAAATAAATGCCACCATTAGGATACAGATAACCAAGGATCATCTGTTTTAAAAGAATTTAACACTGATCATTTTATCCCAGTGACTCAATACAATCTTTTAATACATTTCTATTTCCATTTCAAATACAATGTGGAGATAGGAATAAAATCTTATTTCTTCATGAGGACCAGCTTAGGTTAGAAGTTAACCTGCCTAGTGTTTGGATGGTAAATTTTTCTAGACTATTGTAGAGGCCTGGAGATTTTGTTGCATAATTGGATCCATATGACCAAGGAAATAACCAGAATATAAAATTATGGGAAACCGAGGTAGATTCTTTTCCTTGTGGGCCCATTTACAACATGAAAAAGTATCGCTTGGTTCTTAGATTTTACGTTTCCATAGACCTACCCTCTTTCTCTTTGTTATACCTAAAGGTCAAAACCTAGATTAGCAAGGGAAATTATAGAGCACTTTAAATAAGATGTGCCTGATCTGCCAAGTCAGAAATGGAAAGGTTTTATTCTGAGCACGCTGCCCCAAGTTGTCCCTCCAGACGTGGGTGGCCAGCATCTCACGTTACATGTTTTTCCTGCCATTTTGGTAGTTGGTTCCATTTGCCAAAATATTCTTCCAGAGTTGTTTCATCTCCATTTTCCTGGATTTTCCAATTTGAGAGTGTAACGGGTTATTAAATGCCACTCTTCCTGCTTCAACATAATCTCTCTGAGGTGAAGCACAAAACAATAAGCCCCAAGTACATGCCAGTCTAAACCATTCCTTCAGGATTTTCAGAGGTGTGGAGGAGAGGAGAGAGCAGTCCCAAATTGGTCCTGCCAGCCTAAAAAGATTGAAGAACTGAGATAATTTTTTTAGAGTGAATTGTTAGTGAGCTACATTGACCCCCACACCCCCAGCCACGGGAAAGCAGAGGTGGTGCTTTCCCTTAACCTCAAGCCAAGGGAAAATAACATAGGAAGACTTGTGAAATTTGAAGCCCAGGGAAAAGGCCAGGGGTGCATAGGGTCTTGCTGCATTTCCACACCCAGAGAAGTTTCTCAAAGTCCAAACGTGGACCTTGCTATGGGGGAACCCTTAAAAGGCATCCTCCAGAAGGCTCTCTCTGAAAGGGCAAAGGGACACCAAACTGGAGGTGTGGATACTGGAACCTAGGTAGCCAGCCCAGGAAAGATAGTGTCCTCATCAGGTGAGCAGTTGAGAAGACTCAGGGGAAAATATTGCCAAGAAATCTACAAAAGCACTGTATAAGAGAAAAGGAATCAGTTTGGGGTTATTTGCTGTGCCAGCGGGCATGTGCACGAGATGGCTAGTGCACCAGCCACCTGTGATTATTATCCCTGAGACCAAGCAGAGTCCAAGAGCAGAAGCTAACCAGAGCAGGAGGTGGGCAAAGACAAGAGAAGCCAGTAGTGTCCCACAGAAACCTTCAAAGCCTGATTTGGACCCAGGCTAGGGGAGAAGAGAATATTGATGAGTCTGGGGTTTTATATTATACCAGACTGCACTAGAATTGTGCAGTTGTCATACTGGACTGAATGCTTTTGTGCTTAAAGTGGTCAGAGGCAGGGGTGGACCCAGGTTTTTTTAGTCTTGGAGTCTGTCAATTTGGGAACCCTCTTCAATTTAAAAAAATTGTGTTTTAAAAATCAGGAACAGAGCCTTGGAGGGGCCCATGCAAATGAAGGGTCCTGAAACTTTCTCCCAGTTCAGGGGAGTGAGACTGTCTTTTCCAATTCTCTTGTCTCTAGGGCAAGGATTCTGTCCTAGAAATAAAGTTGCTGTGGAGGAAAACATTCTACCAAAAACCTAATCACCTCACTAGGAGACTATAATATAGCCAACTTTTATTGGGGGCTGTGTGTGTGTGTGTATCATAAAGATAAGTATATTATATAAAAATAAATATATTTTATAATTATATATGTATGAATATATAATTTTAAAATAATTGTCTCTTAAATCAAATACAAATTCATTAGCTTAATTTGGTGATTAGATATTCCAGATCAAATGCTCATCAGTTGTCATTGATGACCAGTAATTATCTCAATCCAGAATGTTTAGCTTTTAATGACTATCAAAATTATCTGCTTTTGCTTGCTATTCTTCACATGAGTCGACATATTTTAAGGATCTCCATAACTTCAGAAGCTTCCTAACTCCATCTTTAACTTTCCCCAAAAAATCCAAAGGTCTCCTTCCCGCTCCCCTTTTCTATTTAGTAATGGCCCTCTCAGAAAACTTGAAACAAAAGAAAATGTTTAATATAGAACAATAAGCCCCCTTGATATGGTATCAGACTGTCTGGGGTCTTGTATAAGCCTTCAAATCCATATTGAGTCCTTCCATTGGAGGAAAACAGTCAGTCAGTTCAGTAGTGGAAAAGAGTGAAGTTGTTGATGGGCATTGCATTATCTAAACAATTGGCGATTATATAGATTTCTCCCAGTTTTCAACTCACTGTCCATACTGCAGACAGTCACAAAATTATTTTGTTGAAGTGTAATCATAAATCAATTACTCCAGTTTTCAAATATAAATGATTTTTAAGAGTTAAAAAAGAAGACATATTAAATGTAAAGTATTCCAACATTCTAACTGCCCTTTGCTCTACTACCTATCTTCGTAGATTTCCATAGCCTCTTCACCATCACTCTTTCCTTCCCCACTTGATTCTTTTGGGCATGAGTCTTCATTTTCCAGCTTGTAAGGGATAATTTACATTTAGATGGTGAAGCCATTGGAGAAGAGGAGAAAAAGGAAATAGAAGGAGCTAAAGCAGGTTCCAGCCAAGACCTATCTGGCTCCTATGCACTAGGCCCCATCCCTTCGTGCCCTTCAAGGTCATTGCTCTAGCAGTTCTCCCTCTCTTCAGAGTCATCATTTTCCCCCTCTTTACTAGATCAATTCTGTTAGCCTATAAACATGTCTCTCAGGATTGAATAAATATGAATGAATGAATAGACAGATGATAGATTAGATGGATAGCTAGATAGAGACATAGATAGCCAGAGAGAGAGAGAGAAAGATAAAACAAAAACTCTCTTTTGACTCTGCTTTCCTTCCTAGCTGTTTCTCCCTTTCTCTTCTTCTCTTTGTAGCAAAACTCCTTGCAAAGGGCCTTCTATAACTCCCTTTCTTCAGTCTCTCCCTTTCTAGTGAACTTTCTTCAATCATGATTTGTCTCCATCACTCCATTGAAACTGCTCTTCTCAAGGTCACTCATGGTCTCCATGCCAGTAAACCCAATGATCATAGACTTGACCTATGGGAAGCATTTACCCAGCTGATCACACCCTTATCCTGGAAACACTTCCCTCCTTGGCCTCCAGATCTGTACCTCCACCTTGTTTTATCTCTGTCTCTCTGACTCCTTTCCTGTCTCCTGACTTCTTTCCTGTTTCCTTTGCATTCCTCTTCCTCACCCCATGTCTAAATACCGCAATGCCTAAAGCTCAGCCTTTGCATCTCTTCCCTGTGCTATTTGCTTTCACTCCTTTAGGGATTTCAGTCAGTTCCATGACACCTATATTCTCCCAAATTAATAACTCCTGCTCAGACTTCTCTCCAAAATCCAGACCCAAACTCATATATCCAGCTGCCTACCTGACGTATCCATTTGAGTATGTAGTAGGCATCTCAAACTGAATGTGCCCAAAACTGAATTCCTGTTCTTTATCCCCAAACCAACTCATCCTCAATCCTTGTTATCATAGATAATAACAACTCCATTCTCTTCCTCTTTTTCTCAACTACCATATGGTCTACCAAAAATAATCCCAGTGGCACTACCTTCAAAATATATTCAGGATCCTGCTACCTCATATCACCCCCATTACCATTACCCTGGTCCCAAACACTATTGTCTCTCTCCTAATTATTGTAAAAGTCTCCTGATTGAGTTTCTTGCATCCACTCTTGCCTCCCTTCACTCTAGTGCTTCTATTTTCAACTCAGAGCCTGTTAAAACATAATAAGTTAATGTCATTCTTTTACTCAGAAATTCCCAGTGGGCTCCATCTCATGCAGAATAAAGGGCTAAGTAATTCTATTACATATAAAGTCACATATTGTCTAATCCCTTCCCTTACAAATTTACCCTTCTACTCTCTCCTCAGCTGCACAGGCCTCCTTTCCCATCCTGAACATGCCAGAATTACTCCACACACAGGGTTTTTTGTACTTGATGTTCCCTCAGCCTGGGATGCTCTTCCCCTGTATATTTGTGTGGCTTGCTTCTTCACTTCTTTGAAATTTCTATTCAAAACCCCCTTCTCAGTGAGAACTTCTCTGGCCACCACCCTCTCCAACAGACATTATAGACTCACTACTACTGCTTTTGGGTCTTATCATTTATAACTATCTGACATGTTACATATTTTACTTTTTTATTCCCCCCCTTTGTCTATTCCCCCACTAGAATGAATGGCAGAGGATTATGAAAACCGAAGCTACTTTTCTGTTTTATCCACTGATGTATCCTTACCGTTCGTCAGGTTGCTTAACAAGTTGTGATGTTCAACAGATATCTGTTGCTATTTCTTGGGTTCAGATTGGAAGTGGAGATTGGGGTGAGAATGGGAGTTTGTTTGGGGGTTGGAGAATGAGGGATAAGGAGAATGATTTCTGAACAGCCACAGGATGTGAGAGATATTGGTAGAGAGAGGAGCGGAGAAGAGGATTTTAAGATGTAACTGCAGTTTACAAATTAGTTCCCCTCCATCATTTTTAATAATATCAATTTAATCTTTTAATTAATTTTTATAACTAGACTGTGTTTCTGTTAATGTGATCTATGCAGACAGTATATTACTGACCAGGTTTTTAAATTAAATAAAATCTAATTTTAAAAGTTTACTTTTGTGTATTAAAAGTAGTTTTTATCATTAAAAGAAATAAAAAACTACCCTTGCTGCTAAGCTTAATTCTTTTTGACCTCTGTGCAACCTTAACTCAGATTTTAACTCCTTCACCAGCTTCTGTAAGAAGTCCAGTTGCACCCAGAATATGATAATTTGGGTAGGATTATTGCAGGTTTGTTTCAATGCGATCCCTGGGATTCCACTAAAAAGAAATCGACATTCAACTGTCTCTTTTCTCAAGTGCCTGCTTTCCACCTCCAGCCATTGGCTGTCCTCTCCAACCACACAGTCTGCTACACTGCACCCTCTTCTTGCCCCCTCTCCCTCCTTTATTATGACAAGGAACCCACTACTTCCCGCTGAAACCTGGACTTAGAAAGTGTCTTTTCAGCAAAGTCGATCTCCCTCCACAATGAATATCTTTAACAGCTACCAAAAATATATTTTCTCCGTATCCTTGCACTAAGAACAGGACAAGAAAATCAGAAGGATTGATGATTAAAAAAAAAAAAAAAAAAAAAAACAAGAAACATCAACTTCTCCTAAAATCAACAATGAAATTTGTGACCTTTGTACCTTAAAAAGTGCATTTTCTGTGTGTTTCTCAAAAGGGCAGCCTGACCTTGTGTATCTTGTGTTCTATTTTTGCCTCTATCTCCCCTCTTCCATGGTCTGGGTTTTAACCATAATGCCTATGACATAGTACTGATTCCACTGATTAGCTTGCTTGTATCTGTAAACTATATAAAGTTCAGAAGCCATCACATAAAAACTTAGAATAACATTTTTTACTATTATTAAATTGGATTTAAAAGTTTGGCACTGAAACTGCCAAAGTTTGGAATATATAGGAAGATATTAGTTTCCTCAGGATTTTTGGAACCAATGTAAAATTCATTAAAATGGCATTATTCACAGGATGAAAGTACATTGAAGGATTAAATTAAAACAGAGATTTATCTTCAGGACTACCTAATCATAGGAAAAAAAAAACTATTTCTCCTCAGTCAAAAACTTAATCTACACCCAGTGGCATAGCAGTTAAGTTCGTATGCTCGGGTTCTGGGGGCCCGGGGTTTGCAGGTTCAGATCCCAGGCGTGGACCAATGCACTGCTTGTCAAGTAATGCTGTGGTGGCATCCCATATGAAGTAGAGGAAGATGGGCACAGGTGTTAGGCCAGGGCCAGTCTTCCTCAGCAAAAAGAGGAGGATTGGCAATGGATGTTAGCTCAGGGCTAATCTTCCTCTCACACACACAAAAAACTTAATATAATGTGCAAAAATTAGTAAATATTACTTATTGTTATGAGGAACCATCCCTGGGAATGCTCACTGTTTCTCTAGTATAAAATTTAAATCCCTTAAATTCGTGAAAGTTATAAACCTGAAATTCCAATACCTAAGGACAAGCAAAATCAACTGATGTTTACAAATAATAACCAACCTAACAAGTTGCAACTCAAAGTAATTGTTTTTCAGTAAAGAAGGAAGTGACCTTTGTTGATATAAAACATTGAAGACTGTTTCTTAATGAATAGCATGATACCATTTTCTCTAAATTAACTTTATTCCCAACTCAGTCACTCCACTTTAAAACTACAAAAAAAAACAAATCTTTCTACTTCTTTCTTTGACTAGGAGGTGTCAGCATAAGACCCAGGCTCCTTTGGTCTGCTCTGTGATTTATGGTGCGTCTCGTGTATGGCTCCCAAAACAATGGGAGGTCATTGCCCATAATTCAGAGAAAATGTGGCCTGTACCCTCTAGGATCTTAAATCTTTTTTGTGTGTGTGAGGAAGACCAGCCCTGAGCTAACATCTGTTGTCAATCCTCCTCTTTTTTGCTGCGGAAGACTGGCCCTGGGCTAACATCCGTGCCCATCTTCCTCTACTTTATATGGGACGCCGCCACAGCATGGCTGACAAGTGGTGTGTCGGCCGGCACCCGGGATCCGAACCTGTGAACCCTGGGCTGCAAAGCGCGGACTAAACTGCTGCGCCACCAGGCTGGCCCTAGGATCTCACATCTTAAAGTAACCTAGAAAAAATTGAATATACACTCAACAAAATTCATATATTCAGGCCATACATCAAAAACCTCCTTGAAGAAACCACGTAGGATTCAAAGCCAGTAGGCTGAAATGTGTGCCCATGCGCCCACACGAATGTTCACCTTGCTTCATCTCAGTCTATAACTAGAAGATTTAAATGATAACAAATGTGGCTTCTAATTTGAACATGAGTCCAAATTCAATAAAATGGATAAAAAATATGAGCAGAAACAGTTTTCAGGGAGTAACAAGATGGATCCTAAAAAGAGTGATGGTCTGCAGTGTTGAGCCTGCATGTCCATGACAGCCCTGAGCCAAAATGAATAAGCTTTATCCAAAAAAGCTTGACTTCTGAATCTAATGAAAGTGTCAAAACTAGCAAAAGGAGCTTAACTTTCCAACTCTGAACATGAGACAGTTTCTGTTAACCAGACACGCCACTTACTCAGAAATGTCACTTACTCAGAAACCAAGAAGCTTCTTTGTGGGAATGAGGTGACTCTTTGCACATGCACACATTCACATAGGTAATAGCTTTGCACACAGACGAGCCATTAAACCCTGTGGCCTTACTCTGATTTTCATCCAATTGAAAAACTCTCGTCTTCTTTTTTCAGGCAGAGCAATTTAGCTTCCTCTTGCCTCAATCTTGCCTAAGTAGACCAGCCCGGGCATATGATCCATACTCTTTTTTTCATGAAAAAGCCCCAATGATGAGTAGTCTCAGGGGAAGCTGCTTCTTCCCTGAGAAGTAGTTTGTCTCTCCCTGGACTCAGAGGGAGCCCATCAGTATCCATTTTTGTCTTTCACATAGCAATTTCATTTTCTGCCACTCAAGTAGGCCATGTTTTCTATCTCTTAGCGATTCCACTTTATATGGAGATGTAACCAGCACCAGCTGAATCGCTCAGAAGTGTGCTGAAAGAACATTTTAGTGTTTGGGGAGGCTGCAGAGCCACGAGAAAGGCTGCAGAACCATGAAAAGCCCTAAGTGTGGGATAAACAGGTGTTTGCAATGGTATGGTTGCACTGGCAGAAACCTAAGCAGCTTAAGCAAAAATAGAAATATATGAATGCGTGGAATTGATGGAACAGATAAAATAACAAACATGGAGTAAAACTGGGGAGTAGGTGGAAGTCCATGGGCTTCTACAGCCTGAGGTTATACTTGTCCCTTATTTCTGCGTTGCTGTGTATATTAGCCTCCTTCTCCCTCACCGCAAACTGGCTGTCTTCACACAGCGAGAACCATGGCCCTTGACAGCTCCTGAGTTCAACTTCTTCCTGCCTACTCCCCAATACGAGTTTAAGTAATAGACCTGTAATGCCAACCCTGAATAAGAGGTTGCTTTATCAAGTTTGGCTGGATGTGTCACAGAGCATTTTCTTGGTATTTCACTTCAGATTTTGGTGCATGCATGCAACGCATTATATATGTTTGCCTTGCTACTTAATACAACAGGATCTATTCTTATATACTGAATTTTACTCATATTTTATGCCCTTCGGCCCTTTTAGGAAAAAGAGCATAAAATTTCATGGAATCAAATGTTTGATTGTAAGTTGAATGCTTTTAATTTTGTTACATTTACATGTACATAATAAATAACAGCTTTTATTCATCTTTCCATAATATTGTATCTTTTTATTTTTACATAATAATATAACATATTTATTTTTTAGCTGAAGGACTTATTTAGAGAATGTGAGATTCCAGCATTGTGTAATGTTTCTTTTTTCTAATGTTATTATAAATCATTAAAGATAAATTTAATAGCAACTAAATTATGCATAAAATTAGTTTTTTCACTTTATATTTTCAGTAGTAAAATAGACTCTGTACAATACCCATGATCTGGGTATTTTCTTTTTTGTTGATGAGTTTCAAACTAAATTTAAATCAATGAGACCTTTTGGAGATTGGTGTTGAACTGACTTAGCTGTATTCTTGAACTTCTGTGTTCCAGTTAAGATGTGCTGGTAATCACGGTCACAAGAAAAGTTATGTTCATGTGATTTAAGTCAACAAATAAACTCCTCAAGGTCACTCTCATGGTCTCCACCACCCCCAAGTTCCTACTCACTCCTCCCTGGTCTAATTTTGTGGGAAAGCCATCAAGAAATCTACAAATCATTATATGCCCACTGCTACAATTTTAATTTCTAGGGAAAAAATAATGCAGATTTGTTACTATTCTTAAGGGATTCACTTTTTATTAATTTCTCTACTGATTTTTCTTAAATAAGAAATTAAACAAGGGTGGAAAGAAAATGGACTAAAAGATCCAGGTTCTGCTTGGTATTAAAATTCTGAAAGATTCATTCATATGTTATATATTTGTAAGAGGATAACTCAATTAGTTTCACAGATATTTCAATAAATTGTGGTCTGAGAGTTTTAGAAACTGATTATCTACTGGACTCTTAAAAGGGTCAAGAAGCACTTGCAGACCACCAATGGAGTGGGCATCTTACCAGTGATCCTTGCTCCAGAGAGGTGGAAGCTTTCACTGCTGCAGAAAAAAAGAAATCTGCTCACTAAATGTAGGTAAAGATTCAAGCATATGCATCTTCTTTTAATGCATAGAATATGTTTTCTCCTCAAATTCTGTCTACCTCCCTTATACATGAATGCCTTTCCGTGATTCTTGTGCAAACACAGATACACTTCATGGGAAGTAATTGAAATAAATCAACATTGATTTTAAAAAGGGTTTTGTAAAGGGTAACTCTCAGTTTTTTTCTGAAGATACTAATGGGCAAGAACTGCTGGTCAATCAACCTTATTTGTCTGGTTCTCTCTACTTCCTCTGAGTTGTCACACCAGCGTGCATGTACTAAGCACCTTTTGTATGCCTAGAACTGGGATAAATAACAGGAGGAGCCCCGCTTTTAGCGGGAGAATCTGCAAGCTAAAAACAAAACCTTCATTCGGCCAAAAGATCGTCTTATGGATTCATTACTCTGTAGTAATGAGAATACCCTTTAACATTATTCTGAAAGACAAAAATTATTTCCCAGATTTGTTGTTAAATTCTGTTTTAATAAAACATTATTCTGAAAGATAAAAATTATGCCCAAAAAGTTATTATAAAGTCAATTCATGAAATGTTAAGTAATAATGATGATGATGATGGCAATGATGTCCTGGAAGAAGATACAGTCCATTCCTGTTTTGAATGCTTGTTTGAAATGCAAATTTTGTTCCACCACCATTGATATGTTAGGGAAAAATTTGAATTTCGCAGTTGCTTATAGTTTTGTCTGCGAGAAACACCAGGTGAACACAGAAAATGCAACTCAGCTAAACTGAGCCAAGTAGGAATATACAAACGTTCAAACACAGAGCATCTATCAGCTACCTGAGTTCACTCATGTGCCGGGAGCCAGGCCCACCCACTTGTGGTGTTATAGCCCTCCGATGCCTTCAAAATCACTGTCCTTCCACCACTTCACAGTAGCTCACAAACTGTACCAATTTTACAAGCAAACTTCACGTTAAAGTGCCATATTTATTGTAGTATTAAAATATTTCTTAACCCTATAACATGTAAAAGATTTTACTACCTGTTTTATTAGGTTTCTGTCTTTTTGTGTGTCAGTGATGAAGTTTTTGAGTGTTATGCACCTGATCCCCTTCTTCTCCAAAAGCCCTGTCATTTATAGTGTGTGATTTTCATAGTAGAATGATTTTCAGGAATACGTATACCATGTTACAGCAGAATTGACTGTTCTTATGCTTTTCATATTTAAGGAAAGTTTATCAAAATAAAAAACATCAAATGATCCAACAACATACTACTATAGAGTGCTGTGTAACATAAGGAATTCCACTGCTGAAGAACACTGAAGACATTTATTTAACTGAGAGATCTTGTTCTAAAATGAATATATTCAAACTAGATCCACACCTTGAGCCCAGACACATATTACAGGAGGACTCTGACATACCATAAATGTCATTGTGTTGTCCATTATCAAGGTAATTCCACCACCATCTCTTACTTTTCTAAAGTGCCTCCTTGAGAAACAATATGTACTATAAATATCAACATAGGAGCAGAAGGATGGACTGGAGAAAACAAAGAACTTAAAATCAGTCTAATGCCACTAAAATGGAATTAAATGATTTAATTCACATTTGCTTAATAACCAGTACAGAACTATTTGCAAATATCCCATTCTCATATATTTGCAAAATTCAGTTCCTGAAGTCACATAGTATGCAACACAACACCGTCAAAAGGGCTTATGCACTGGTGCAGTTTATATCGTTGTAATTTTTTTTTTTCTTTATCTTGGATAGAAGACGAAACCTTTCAACTAAACAACTAGTTTATTTCTTCTTTTGCTAAGTGTTTAATAATGCCTTGGTTTTAATTTACAAGGCAATGGTTAAATATTATTGTAGGACAAAGTTTGAATTTGCTAACAAAATCTATCAGAAACCCATGACACACCTCCCTTTAAAGGTTTTCATTTCAGTTTTTGTATTGGGGGGAGAGTATAGCACTTTGCAAAATAAATTAATTTTTGTCCTAATGCTGTCAGAATATGATGCTAAAAAAGGAAAATAAAAATATGAACATGGCTACTAGTTAAGATTTTGGTTAAACCTTTATAAGAAAAATGTTTCCAGGCTCCACTTTTCTTCCTTTCTAGTAGAAAGAAAGGTAGACTAGACAAGAAGCAAGTGAAAATCTCACCTTCTCTGCTGGTTCCATCAATCAGGATAGGACTGGGTTTTCCAGAAAAAATTACAAAACCCGTGCCCTGTGTCTGGCCTTTTTTCTAAGTCTTGGGCATCCACGTCTTTAGTTTACACTAGGTCTAGCTTACACCACCTTGTCCTGACCAGAGCAGACCCATCACTCATTTGCATTTGTATTTGTCCACTCCCCTGCATTCGGCCACTAATGTGTATTGAGGTAAGCTCTCTGCACCAGTAGGTCAGCAACGCGCAACCGTTCCAGCTGAATCAACAGAAGTGATCGTCTTCCTAAATTTTCTAGACTCAGGCTGGTTTCTTCTGCGACTAGAAACCTCTCCTCATTTCTAATTTCCTTCTTGAAGATCTTGTCACTACTAACCAAACTGCTCAGTAATGCCGCCACACGCCCACCATGAAGCAATGACTGGGATTTGTCTGCTTATTTTCCACAAGCTGTAATCAAGTAATCATTGATGAAGCTGGAAAAGAAGGAAAGATTATTTCTAAAAAAGTAATCACATTTTACAAGGTCACATTTAAGGACCTAAACCTAAAGAATCTGATTGGGGTCAAATGTCATTCATTAACAAATCTAAAGAGTGTGTTGCTCCAAAGTGGGTTTGGTGAGTTATGGAAGCTGTAGAAGGAGAGTCAGAAAGGTACATGTGAGCTGCTCATCAAAGCACTTTGAATGGGCAACGGGCCTACCCAGCAGATACAGAATACTGTAGCCCATTGTCAATACTATAGTCTTATTGTGGTGGTGAAAACAATAGGCTAATTTAGCCTATTGCTGAGAAACATTGCAGTTCATCAAACTAATGCTGGGTGTTCCGATGCCTCCCTGGCAAGTATTCCAGTTAGAATTTGGCTTCCCTCACAGGCCAACCTATAGGGATAGAACATACTGGTGCTGAGGTCTTGGGTTCTCTGGTTCCTATGACAGTTACAGCCATGACTACAAATGGATAAATTTGCATTCTATGTCCACGTATCAGTCTCAAGCTCAGTTAATACAAACTTGAGCCTTAGCAATAGATGATTCTCAATTGCCTGAGAAAACCAAGCTTCCAAGTCTGTAAGTCCAAGCACCTTAATAACTCTCTAAGTTAATGCCTCCCTGGCCGGTATCTAGAGGAAAAGAGATGCAGACAAAAAGTTGTTTGAATGAGTGAGTCATTTTTATTGAAATTTCTAAATTCCCAATCAGCTCATTTGTTGGGCCCATATTCTCCTGACTCACCTGACTTCATACAAGAAGGGTCGTTTAAATTTTCTGCTGTGTAGACATCTATTCACTGTCACTACCACAACACTGTGTTTGACTTCTCAGTTACCAACATCTGAAATCAAATATAAACTTACCGTGTTCTTTGGTATGACAAAAATTTATTCCTACTTGAGAGTTTCCCCTCCAACAGGGTCAGTTCTCGCTTTCTCACCTGATCCCAACTCCCTCCTCTTTTAACAAAACCCTCTGCAGGGTATCCATACAGAAATGAACATCTTTAAGAGAAAATTCTCCAAGATCTGCTGCTTACCTGCCTGTAGCCCATTTTAGGCATCAAAATATCGATTCTAGGGGCCAGCCTGGTGGTGTAGTGGATAAGTTCATGCGCTCCTCTTTAGCAGCCTGGGGTTTGCAGGTTCAGATCCTGGGCACACTGCTTGTCAAGCCATGCTGTGGCGGTGTCCCATATAAAGTAGAAGAAGGTGGGCACAGATGTTAGCCCAGGGTCGGTCTTCCTCAGCAAAAAGAGGAGGATTGGCAATGCATGTTAGGTCAGGGCCAGTCTTCCTCACACACGCAAAAAATATATATTGATTCTACTAATCATAGTTCGTACCCCATCAGATGTCTGTACAAACAATACCTACAGAACATTAGGAATGTGACAAATAATTCAGATGAGAAGATTGAACCCACACACTATCATGAAAACAATTGCGAGTTCATTAGGCATGATGACTATGGTAATGGAATATAATCTGAGTAAATATGTCAGACTCAAGTTCCTACCAAGAAATTGGTGATTATTTTCAGCTTGTTATCACAGGTAATAGAAATGTTCTGGAACAGCCTGTACGTTTTCACTGTGTCCCTTATTACACTTGTCCTGTAACTCCTATATTAGAATATCTGCCACTTGCTTCAGGAAACTTAGTAAAAAGTCTTAGACTTACTAATGTACCTGATTAAAATACCATTTAAGAGAATATTTACCAACATATATTATGGAAGGCTTTGCCTCTCTCAAATATGATCACCCAATGTTAGCTATGGCTCTGTCAAGCTGTCTCTAAAACCCAAACATTTTCTGCTCCTTTTTTCATTCTCTTTGACATTAAGGTTTTTTCTAGTGCACTCAAATTTCTCCTTTAGGATCAGCATCCTTTCTGCTACATAGGCATACTGGGCCGGGTGTGATGGTAAAAAGAGGTGAAAAGACAAGCCCTGACCTCAGTAAGCTTCTGGTATGTAGGGAGATTAGGTATAGTCATATAAAACAATTCTGTCTAGAAAAAGGAAATAAGCCAATACCAAGTGATCAGTAATAAATAAAATACATCTGGATCAGAAGAGATCATTTGAAGCAGAATGGTCCTTAAGATTTCTTAGGGAAAGAAAAATTTGATTTGGACCTCAAAGGATGTGTGGGTTTTAGATAACCATAGGACAGAGAGGAAGGAAGAGCTGGGGGATAAAGTAGGCCGAAGGAGGTGGCAGGGATATGGTATATGCCAGAGATGTTTGGGGAATGGTAAAATAACTGGCAGAATCCATTTGTTGGTACTCCACTCATGAAGTCACTGATTTTTTTCTTTTCTTTTTTTTTTTTGGTGAGGAGGATTGGCCCTGAGCTAACATTTGCTGCCAATCTTCCTTTTTGCTGCCAATCTTCCTTTTTGCTTGAGGAAGATTGTCCCTGGGCTAATATCCATGCCAGTGTTCCTCCATTTTGTATGTGGGATGCCACCACAGCACGACCTGATGAGTGGTGTATAAGTCCGTGCCCGGGATTGAACCTGCAAACCCTGGGCTGCCAAAGCAGAGCGCATGAACTTAACCACTACACCACCAGGCCGGCCCCTGAAGTCACTGATTTTGCAACAGACCAACCCTGACACAGACTCAGAATTTCCATGTGTTGCCAGAACAGCTCCATTCTTCCCAAATGCGTTGCTGAACAAGGTGAAGTTAGCAGAAGATTTTGTAGGGAAGATGGAGGAGGATTCTCCATGATACAATCACCAACACACAAACAGATACCTCCACTCAAATGATTTTCTCTCTGGGAAATCTTGCTGCCAGAGAAGGCAAGAGTCTTCTTTCCTGATTGTACCCACATAGCATCTCCTCCCTCTCTCCTTCCTTTGTTATACAGAAGAACTTCCCACTTTCTCTTGCTATCTGAGTGTCTTCCTGAGCATCACTTCTCCTTTTGGGGGACTCACCAAGACCTCTTCTTCAAACAGTCTGCTATTCTTCCAGCTGCTAAGAAAATGGATATTTTCTTGTAGATTACCCCATTAGTTTGGCAGGAAAAGCATTTACTTAAGGGATACATGAGAAGTAAGGATGGAAGGTCAGGTTTTAGCCAAAAGGCGGAAGGATCTTGGAGTTTAAACAATACTAGGGACCATTTAGAAATGTACAAGCAGAGTGACATGACAAAAAGAGTGTTATATGAAAATTAATCCAAGAGCAAGTGTTGGCTTCATGGGCATGTGATATGTGCAGTCAGTCACACAGGGCCCTGGACTCAGAATGGCCCTACACAGGGTTTAATGCTCTGCTCTTGCCATCTCGAAATTCTTAATACTTCTCAAATGAGAGCCCTGCATTTTCATTTTGCCCTGGGTCCCTTAAATTAGGCAGTTGGTCCTGCCAGGGACAGGCTAGTGCTCAACCCCTAGCAAAACACTTGGTACATATTGGCTAAATATTTGTTAAATAAAAGAACACGTATTTTTTAAATAAATTGTGCAAAGGAAGTTGAAAAGGGAAGCTATCAGAATCCAGAGGCCTTTTGCAGATGTCCCAGTACAAGACAATGAGGCATGACCTGGGGAGGGCGTATAGAATAGTGGTCAAAAGCACAGAACTGAAAGTCAGAAGATGTGGGCTCTAGAACCAAATTTCTCAGTACGACCAAAGTCAGTTTTCTGAGATTTGCTTCCCTCACAGGCAGCTAAGATGACCTCCAGCCTCACTGGGGACTTTTCTAATAATGTTTGACTATATTCTCAAAAAAAAGAGGGAGAGCGAAGAAAAAGGTAACTATAGGAGATATTGCAAAGAAAAAATATAGTCATTTGAAAATATATGGCATTTGAGAAATAAGGAAATGAGGCCGATAGAAGGAGAGAAAGGAAATGAATTTGCCACAAGAAAATAAATAAAGCCTGGGGACCAGATCAAATCCTACCTAGTGAGCAGTTGATGCAACCGAAGAAAAGTGTCCAGCAGAAAAGAGGCACTCAGTAAACTGTTTCTTGACTCAAATGGTTCCTTTTTCAAACATTTAACAAAAACTACAGTAACAGTTTCTGGTCACTGTTAATCATGGAATTTCTTCCTTCATTTATAAGTCTAAAGGAGTCTATTATTCATGGTTTTGGTTTATTTACATTCAACTCCCCAAAATGTTATTTGTGAAGAGATATTTGACACTCAAGAAGATTTATGAGCCTTTTGAAAGAATATTTATTGTTAGAACTCATGACACCTGGTGTGATGTCAAACCTATAAATACCACAGACCTACAGTCTAAACTTAGCACCAGGCCTTTCCATTTCAGAATGGCCCTGAAATTGGCAAAGGGTCTATTTCTTCCTTGAGTCTTTATTAATGTCCAAAATGCCTTGAAGGGCATAATAAATATTAATATCTGTTTTGCAAAAATTTGCAGTAGAGTAGACATTGAATTTAGTCTGAGGGGTTGGAGCCACGTGCCCTATTAGAGCACGCTGACTACTGACTTCTGTGCCTCCTCCTCTGATTTTGTTACTCACTCCAGATGAACTTTTCTGGCCAAGTTAGATGCACTGTTGACGAGAGAAACTCAAATGTAAACATATGGTTCCTACCCTGTCTGTTTAGTCAAATCCTGATATCCCCTATTTTGTTGGCCTCAAAATATACATTCACAACTACCAATATGTTGTAGATATTACTGATCTCGTTAGTGTGTTTCATTATTGTTTTGGAAGCCAACACCAAGTTTTACCTCAAACATTTTGATCTATCAATAATATAATTTATGAAAATAAAAGTTGTTTCATATAATCTTAAACCAAACCTCAAAAGTACAAAAGCATCCAAAGTCTATTAAGCTCTCAATTAGGAAGTGTCCCAAGTAGCCAATTATTATTTTTTCTCCTCGACAGTGAAATGCCATTTCCAATTTAAAAAAAACTCTGTGTTCATTCCAGACCTTTCGTCCAGTATTAAATATCAGGCCATCTGTGTACCACATTATTTTTTGTATATTTCTAATGAGCATTACTGCTTGACTCACCTATTTATGCCCATTTCTGTTCATTCTGTTATTAATTTGATTTTTAAATACTCTCTATTTTGGTACCATTTCAAAATGTCCGAATTAATTCTGTTTACTTCTGCATCTTCATCATTAAAACGAATATAGATGTGAGGTTGAAGACCAGGATTAGAGAATGTAATTTGGCAGCTACTTTTCCCCAGATTATAATTTTCTTGGTCTACCAAGGCGAAAGAGACGCTGATCCTTCTCCAGTAGCATCCTTCCCCTTCTGCTTGCCACACATCCTTGGCACTTCTAAACAAAAGCCAGGCGTTACTTTGGTTTTCTTGACAACGTTACCCTTTGTAACAATACCATCTCAGAACTGAAACCTGGTTTGGCAGATCCATCACTTCTTTTAAATAACTAGGAAAGCATTTAGAGGCTGAGCATAGGTGAGCATGTAAACAAACAGTGAGTTCAGAGGTACCAGGAAGCTTTCTAACTTCCCCTTCTATCACTGTCTAGTCACAAATGTTTGCAATTAAGTTAATAAACGGAAAAGCCTTTATTCAACATTTAGATAAGAATTTACATTCAACTATGCCGGAAGGGATATCACAGTGCCTTAAACTCACAGTGGAGAGATATCAGATATTTTCATATATGCGTGGTGCTAAGTTCCATCACTGTAGCATAAGATGAAATGCACCCACCATAAAGGGGCTAAATGCTGCTTTTAGTAGCAATTAGAAAATCATAAACTCCCTCAAAACTGATCACTTTTGTCTGAAATCAGCCCTTGGAATGAATACAAAATTCAGCTTGTGCCAACATAAATGGACGTGGTGTTGTGTTGTTTGCCAGTGTGATATCCAGCTCTGAGGCCCGTTGCTCACGCACAAGCTCCATCAGCTTGACCCTGCTCCAGGAGCAACCTGCTTCATCATGGAAATCGCCAGACTTATCAAGCTCATCCTAGGCCACAACTGAAAAGAATATCCTATGTGCTTAATTCTGTGTCCTCACACCCAACAGTATGATTCAGTGTTGCATACACCACTGTAAGTGTGAAACCATTAAACAATAAAACCTTAGTGAAGCAGAAAACAGATGGCCTTTAATCTCAGCTCCAAGAGCCAAAGGGATGTTTGATCTCCAGACTGGGGGATGCACCCCAGAGTGCACAAAGAAATTTATGGGAGTGAAAGAGAAAAACACTAGAATATCTGTTTTAATTTTTATCTTGACCTTTTAAAATTCAGTTACCTGTGTGTTTGTAAAGCACATGGTAATGTATGCATTTAATTTATAATTATCTATATATTATAACTATATATATATATATACACACATACAAATATGTGTAAGATTATAAATGTGCGTGATGATAAGGTTTTTGGGCCCGTGCCTAATAGGACAAGAGTTCTAGACAAGGATAGAAGTTTTCAGGCAAACTTCAACCCAAACCTCTTTTCCTATCAAAATTCAAGACATTTACAAACCCCTTCTCACCACAATATCTCAGGACATTTATACACATTTGGGTGAAGCATTCTGCACTAACAGTGTCAGAGCAATTCTCGGGAGAATATTTCACACTAGGGAAGAACACTCCCAGCTTTCCACAGGAGTTTGAGTTGGCAAATAAAAACAAAAATGGAACAGTACAAAAACAGTTAGTGGACAACTTTGTCAATAAGGAAGGGATGCTGTAACTGGATGGAGGAGAAATATCATTGTAACCAGGGATAAAATATGTTGCTATCAACATAATAATAACAAGAATCTACCAGACTAGTGTGGGACACAGACACAGCCAAGGTATATTAGCAGATGATTCAAACAAGCAAAACAGAAGAAAAAGAAAATCTAGATCAAAATCAATACAAAAATCCTATCCTAGCCATTCTTTTCAGGGATACTCAATGCTAACCTAATAATTCTGCTGTAATAATACTACACCATAGTTCCTCCTCAACTCCTTATGGGGTCGATATTGGTGTTGTAAGGTCCATCATATGCGTCTGATTTTCTAGTAAATATCAGTTTTTACCAAAAAATTTGAACGTATTTAGAAGAAATTTCAAGTGCAACTAAAAGACATTGGAACCAGTTGTCTCCAAGTGATATTTGAAGTCATGGTCTTGTGTAGACAAGGTAAGTGGCAACTTTTAGTGAATAATTTCTGAAGAGGGTTCATTAATATGTGATTGAGTCACATCTTGGGGAACAGCCACATAACTTGGTGAAATATATTTTAAAAATGTGTTTTGGGGGACAGCCCAGTGGCATGGTGGTTGAGTTCACACCCTCTGCTTCAGTGGTTCATGGGTTCAGATCCAGGCATGGACCTACACACCGCTCATCAAGCCATGCTGTGGTGGCATCTCACATACAAAATAGAGGAAGATTGGCACCGATGTTAGCTCAGGGCCAATCTTCCTCACCAATCTTCCTCCAATATGTCATTCTATACTCTGTGATGCTAGGCTAGTGTATATATTATTTATTTTTGTCACATGTAGGCCACTTAGAAGCATTGATCATAGTCATGTCATTTCATCATTTCTTCATTATTTAAACCAGGGGTATACAAATATCGAATCATTATGTCGTACTTCTAAAACTAATATAATGCTATATGTCAATTATATCTCAATAAAAAATAAATAAATACAAACGGGCATTGCCAAACCATAGCCTGTGGGCCAAATCTAGTCTGCAACCTGTTTTTGTATGGCCTGCAAACTAAGAATGGTTTTTACGTTTTTAAAGAGTTGAGAAAAAAATCAAAGGAAGAACATGTTATGATACGTGACAATTATGTGAAATTCAAATTTCAGTGTCCATAAATAAAGTTTTATTGAATCACAGCCATGCCCATCCCTTTACAAGTTGTCTGGATGTTTTTCACACTACAATGGCAGAATTGAATAGTTGTGACAAACTTATGACCCCAAAGCAGAAAATATTTACTCCCCAGCCCTTTACAGAAAAAGTCTGCTGAGCCCTGATCTAAGTGGACCAAAATCTGGGATCATCATTTCCCACCTTTTATTTAAAGTCGGGCTACACTTGCCTTTTTAAAGTCTGATTCTTTTAATACTTTTTCAAAGGAGATAAATTCTGAATGGTTTTACTGTGATTAGGGAGAAAAAGAAAGGCGGATTTTTCTTATGTATCCAGAACTATTCTAATTGCCCACATGGGTCATTTGTTCTAATGCCTGCCTTTACTTAATTAATGTTAGTGGGTAATTAAGGTTGCTAATTCATTTCACAATTGTACCACCCTCTGCAGCTGTTTATCTGAACAGGTACAACCTCAGTTGCACCTGAGCCAGACCTGCCACTTTAAGTCTTAGCGAAATGAGCTTAAGGACATGTTAAAGTGGAATTAGATCAACGGAGGAGACATTTTGTTCCCCTCTAAATGCTGGCCTTCTCCCCTCTCCCGAATAGCATCCACATAACAGCTTTCTCCATGGCAGTCCTAGATTGAGGGCACTTTCAGAAATACTACTAGTATGACATTATTCCAGAAACAAGGCTCTTCCTATCACACATGATGTAATGGGACACTGACTATTACAGAGCAGCTTTATCCTTTAAAAAAAATCACAAGGGACATAAAATGACAACAAGACAAATGAGATGTGATGGAACAAGTAGTTAGAACAGGCTTGGGATTTGTGCCCTTTTCTCTTTCTTAGATTGTTCTTTCCCCTTTGATTTTTCTCTTCCTGGAATGTCCTCTCTTCCTTCCTGGCCAGGTGCGACTTCAGGCTTGAGCTCACATCGCTGCCGTAATGATGTCTTTTCTCTGTTATTCCAAAGCACTTTGCGAACGTCTGTATTAAAGCACTTTTCACACGATGTTATGGCTACTTTTTGTTTTGTTTTTAACCTATCTGTATCTTTAGTCAGTTGACTAGCTTCCTGGAGGAAGAACTCGTGTTCTTGACACCTTTGGTCCTCAGCACCAGCCCAATGTCAAGTGCATAGTAAGCGCTCAGTAAAAAGTGGTTCAAGTGATTTAACATTTTTCTGGTTCACCATTTTAAATATTTCTTTCAAGAGTCGGTCTTTACTCATGATCATTCCCACTAGGTAACATATGGATTGTGACTCTACCCAAAACAAATATTCAGGCATAAAATTTAAAAACTGGTCTATTTCACAGAGGGCCAGCCCGGTGGCACAGCAGTTAAGTTCCTGCATTCTGCTTCCGTGGCCCAGGGTTCACCGGTTTGAATCCTGAGTGCAGACCTACTCTCTGCTCATCAAGCCATGCTGAGGTGGCGTCCCCCATAGAAAAACTAGCAGGACCTACAACCAGGATATACAACTATGTACTAGGGCTTTGGGGAGAAAAAAGAAAAAGAGGAATATTGGCAACAGATGTTAGCACAGGGCCAATCTTCCTCAAAAAAAAAAAAAACTGGTCTATTTCAGTGAAGTAATTTATTACTAAAAAATTAAAATTTTACTTGTACTATCATAGTGATTAATTTTTGGAGGGGTAACCAGAGCACTGGCATGTGCATGCCCTGTCTTTCTCTCTCTCTCTCTCTCATAGGAAATATGTGGGCAAGAAAGCGGGAGAGACATCCACAGCCCTTGGACCGCCCCCCCATCCAAGCCTCCTCCTGACACCACCGGCTCTGTTTAGGACTACCTTTCTCCCATGTGCTGCGCTGTTCTGGGGAGAGGCTGTGCCCGCCCACTGCAGAGGCAAGGGGTAGGCCGTCTGCCCCCAGCCCCATGCTGCCAGAGGGAGCCGGGCAGACGCCTCGCTGGGCCCTTGATTCTCCAGGGAGGAGCTGTGGGAACCCATTGGAGGCTATTGGCCGTCATGACGGCATCCACTCCTCTCCTGCTGGTGACTCCCACGGCGGCTCCTGACCCCAGACTTCCGGCTTCTCTTGGTGTCTGGTCATTTTCCAGACCCAGACCTCCAGCCTTGTTCTATTGTCTAACAGTATTTGTCAAAAAACTTCCTTTTTGTCTAAGATGACAAGTGTTGCTTTCTCTGGCTTACAAACAAAAATCCCTACTGATAAAGGTAGTGTGAGACAAGACTATTCAGGAGCTCAAATTTAGCTGAGTCTGGGAAAAGTGCCAACGTATTTAGCAAATAATAATTATTATTGTATTATATTATATTGTAATTATATATTACATAATTATATTACATTATATATGTTATATGTAATATAATGATTGTAATTATAATACAATTATATTACTTGTAGTATATAACTATTATACAATTATATATCATATAATTACTATATTACTATTATTATTGTTGTTTGCGTATAGTGACCCTTCACTATGTGGCATTTAATCCTCCCAAAACCTCTATGAAGTGAGGCAGTTCCCATCATTGTCATCTTCTGTGGATAAGAAAATGAAAGCAGAGAGGATGAATCAGTGCTGCAGGGTCACATGTCTCCTAAGTGAAGAAGCTTGGCTTCAAAGCTAGGCAGTCTGTCTTTTTATTATTCATCTTCAATAATAAGAAGAAGAATGGCATAATTCTTATTGTTGTTGTTAATAATAATACCCAATTTTTATTGTGTGCTTACTATGTACAAGCACTGATCATTTATTCCTCATAATACCTTAAAAAGTACTTTCTAATGTATAATCCTTATTTTACAGATAAGAAAACTGAAAAATAATAAGATTGAGCTGCTAGACCAGTTTCCCGAGGCTAGTAATCAATAGGATCCCCAGCCACACACTCCCCACTCGCTGTGCTGGCCTCTCTGACAGGAGCTTTGCAACTGCGAGAGACTCAAGCTCTGAATCTGTCATTGCATGAACTACCCGTGTGACCTTAATTGTGACTTTGTTTCTTCATCTGTAAGAAGGAAATAATATTAACAAACATCTAACATAAGTTACAAGGCTTTTATGAGGGAAAAAATGAGATGCAATTTTAAACGTTTTGAAAACTGCTATTCATGTGAACAGTTAGATTTTTTAACCTGTACTTTTAAAGATTTGAAGGGTCATGCTGTTTATTGTCATTGGGTTGGGGTATCTAAAGGAAATGCATGCATGGATGAGACTCATTTATGAAACATCACTGAGTGCATTTTAAAAAGCTAGAACATTCTAGAATGCATAGGACAGCTCTCACAGCAAAGAATTATCCTGTCCAAAATGTTAATAGTGCTGAGATTGAGAATCCCTGGTTTCGCCCTTACATTGTTGTTATCTAGAACTTTGTTCCAAAAAAAGGCTTTTGGCTGAGAAGAGTATATTTCTGTTTTACTTTGTGCTTTTTCCTGAAATGGCATCTGGAGATTTTAAAAGACACATATCCGCTTGAGCTGCATGGGGATAATTGGAAATTACCCAACATAATTGCTTTTATGCAGGAATTCTTGCCCAAATGACTAGAAAGAAATGCTACAGATGAATCACTTGATATATGATACCAAATTTCAATTAGGCAAACTGAAAGGAAATTCAAATAGGAAAATTATTGTTTCTTCCTCAGATATCAGAACAAACATCAAAATATTCACTAATGACTCAAAGACGGAGGGGAAAAAAGCAGGGTAAAAGGAGAGGAATGAAAATATTTTCCAACTTTAGCCCTGAAAAGCATGTAAGAGGAAAGGAAAGCTCAAAGATTCCTCTCCTAACCCAAGAGCAGCCTTCTTTATTCTAACCTCCAGTTTGTTCTCTCAGCACGTACGTTCCAAAGGACCAACGCTGTGACTGCAGCACAGAGTCCGGGAATCAAATTGACTCCTTGTTCTCCACCTTCGCATACAATAAACGACCGCTGTTGGGATGCCATGATTCCACAGCTGTCCTCGGTCTTGAGCCTCAGTTTTCCCATCCTCATCCCCGATGGCAGGGTTGGTCCCAAGGCCTCTTTCAGCCCTAACATGCCACGATGCTATGTTACCATCCACAACTATTTAGACCATCAGCTGGTACCTACTAAGGCTAGGCTTCCAGAGAAATGTCTGAATACAGACAGAATGAGTTCACAGTTCACTTAGGTGCATACATCTCCAGTGGAAACATAGACGAATAAAGTAATTCTTTTACCATGCCTTCAAATTTTAAACTACATCACGTAAGTGTCAAAGTAAGCATCAGTGTAGAAGCTTTGTCAGAGATGAATATTGTAAAATTAACTTTATCGTTATTTTTCTATATCATAATAGACTTTACACCTATAAGATGGTTGGAAAGATCCTGAAGAATTTGTTGAGAGAAAAATCATGATATTTTCTTGAATAAATTAAGAACTAATACTAATAAAATTTAGAGTAAGAAAGACATAGTATAATCCAAATATCTCAAACTTGACTTGTTTGGAAATAAGATAGAAAATGAATCATTTCTCTCTCTCTGTTTTTTTTCTGGTAAGACTCTGCCCAGTTTTATTGGCAGATATTAGCACTCATGTAACTGTCCCCTAGCTCTGAGGAATCATTTTGTAGAATAACATGGCAATGAGGGACAGGAGCTATGCAGGAAGATGGCCTGGCTTCCAGGCCTGGCTCTGACATTTCTTAGCTGATCTTGGACTTTCCTTAATCTTCTGCATCTTAGCTCTTTTATCTGCAAAATGGGGATATTAATAGTAACTCTTAAGGTTGTTGGGAAGATCAAGTGAAATGATCCATGAAAAGTGTTTAAAACAATGCCAGGCACATAGACCTTAACAATTTTATTCAATAATTTATTATTATTAGCATTATTAACATTCACATTCGCGTTATTGTTTCTGTTCAGGGCATCTTATCTTGCTGCCAGACCTTTGCCTCTGCTGCTGACACCTCTTGTAGTATGATGCTCTTTATCATTGTTGTCTACACCCAGTGATTGCTGTAGAAATGCCTGCATCTAGTCTGGGAATAGGCCATTTCTTATGCTGGTTTCAACCTGAACATGGAAATGGGCTCCTTTTTAATTCCCTATTTACAAGTGAAATCAGGTGATAAATTTTAATAGGCTGCGCTGGAGGTCAGAAGCCATGGATGGGTTATAGAGTAAAAGGGATAATTTATGACTCTTGCACAGGCCCCGACCCATATCTTATGGACACAGCTCTCTCTCTCTCTTGCACCTGGCAGCCACTTCCACTTGAACAGTCATATCACTGCTCCCACACATGTCCTAAGCTCCCTTTACTGGTTCTACTCCAGACATTTTTGTGCTTTAAAGTCTAGAAACAAACTCACTCCTAACCCCCAAGTGAAAAGATGATTTTCACCTTACCCCTATTTAATGTCCTTCTACCAAAACTCTCTTTCAAGAGATTGATGCTAAAATCATCCAGTGTCCATGGGAAACCTGGTAGTGAAGTGGTCTAACCTTACAGACTCAAAAATACAGGTAATATTTCCTATTAAAACCTTCACTCTCCAAACTTAGAAACAGAATAGATCCAGACAAAATTGGTGAGATGGGTCTATTTAGAGGAAAGGAATACCTCAATTTCCAAACTTTTACTAGTCTCCAAAATTCAGGACATGAATAAATTCAGATGATTCACAATGGTCCTTGTATTTGAACTTACTATTGGAACTGTCGCTATCCCAACTTAGAGACTGAATAGATTTGAACAGCAAGGGATAAATGGATTATAATCATAGCATAGTTCAAAGTTTGCATGTTTCTTAGAATCTGGATTGAACATTCTTATCTGTGTTCTCCTTATTAAGGTAGAAGAGAGGATATACAAATTTATTTCATGAAGCTGGCATCCTCCCATATCAAAATCTGGAAAGGATAAGCTTACCAAAAATAAAAAAGAAAGGCAGAAAAATATAAAAAAATAATAGGTCCCTAATGCTTGCCGTCCATGGTTAAGTGAGTATAATTTTGGATTGCTATTTCCCTGCAAATAAAAGGCTAAAGATAATCAAATATGATATCTCATAATGTATGCTCTTGTTCTTTCAAAAGCCTGTATTTCTTTCACTTCCTAAGAGGATAAAGATTAAAAACTCATCATGACACCTCAGGTCAAAATCTTCTTAATTAAAAATCTCTCTAGTTAATTTTATTTTTCAGATTATATCTTTGATGAGGCTCTGTCAAAATTAATGTTTGGATTTGTGCCTTGTATGGATTCTTTCAATGTGATTATAAAAATGTATCAATCTAACAATGAGTATGAAAGGGCCCCCTTTTGTAGAAACTAACAAAAATACACATCATTTAGATAGTTTTTAAAAATATTTTTTTCTATAGTTAAACACTAGAACTAATGTGCATTCATGTGTGCATGGGCTATGGGTCAAGAATAATTAGTAGTACCAGCAGAAATCATGGCCACTGCAAACCTTCTGCTCTACCCTGAGCCAAGTGATTCTTAGGACTCGGTCCCTTGAACAAGTGGGTGGATTGGCCAGCTTAGAGATAGTGAGTCAGATGGGAAATAAGGATTCAGATCCCTGGGAAGGAGCACAAACCCTGTAGAACAGATGCCCACACAGATGGAGGAATAGGGAACGGCCAGGGACCAAAGTATTCAAAGCGCTTTTCGGTTTTATGGACACAATAAGCTAACTGAGCACATTAGGGAAAGAAGCAATAGAATAAAAGCATAAGACCTGCGTAACCACAGCCAAGTCGTGTAACCCACACAACCCTTACTTTCTCACCTGTTAAGAAAGTTGGAGTAGCTGAACTGTAAATCTCCTTTTAGTTCTAAAATTCAATAATTCTACACAAATCACTTCCTTTTACTCATTTGTACTTGAAAACTGTCAATTATATTGGTTAGCAGAGGAAAGTAGTAAAATACAAAAAAAACCATGTATAATGAGTTGTGACTGTCATGTGTGGGGCATTTATGGCAGTGACTTCCTGTTGTGTTTTAACTATGCTATTTTTAAATGAACAATTTCATATCAGGCTTCAATTGAAAAAGATAGAAGGCGACCCAGAGGCAAAACCGTAAGAGAAACAAATAAGAATAAACAAAATTGTAGTTGTATCGCAATCCTCTCATAAGGCATTACAAAAATCCATAAATTATGAGCCATTCACCTTCAGACATTGCCTAGTCTGTGCTGATAAAAAAATTCATTAAATTATGAGTGAGCCACTATTCCTTGAAGAATCTTGTCCTTATCGTTTCATTAACAGAAAGTGGAAATGAAGACAATTGATAAAAGGCTTTGTGTAAAAAGAAATATATAATACTTCCTACTTCCCACAATTTCAATCTAAAGATATATTTGCAATATCATAAAGATAAACGTGACATCAGTCTAGGTAGAAGATAATTATAGAAATCAGATCCATTTATTTAAACCTGATTTATTAATTAACCAATATTTTACTAGTCTAGCGATCTTTTATCCTGAGATTATGAAATTTGTTTAAATTTGCACCATTTAAAGAACAAAGACAGTTTTTCCACTTTTATCATGGTTCCTGTAGAATGATTTTTTCTCTAAATCTCAATTTGTTACAAATTATTCAGAGCAAGTTAGATTGTATCAACTGTGGGTTTTCATTGACCATATCCAAACTAGTTACATAGAATCTGGGCTCTTTATGGTACATTACAGTAAAAATAATTGTCTTCTTTTCCCTACCTTTTGAGAAGAAATTTGCATATTATTACTTGAACTACTTTGACATTGTACTTTATGTTATTTAAACTCTCATTATTTGGCATGCGGCCTTCTCCTAAGCTGGCTGACTGATTCCACTACTTCATTTTTATGAATGTCAGAATATCGTTTTGTTAAAGGAAATCTCATTTTTATCACCTGGTTCCAATAAATGAAGTGGTTGCACATATATTATGTGCAAGCCATAGGTGCCAATAAAATTCATTTTCTGGAGGGAATGAAAGCACACATAATAAATCATTTCTTCTTTACTCGTGTCAGAGCATGAGTAGCGTATTCAAGCAAGGGAAGAGAAGACTAGAATGTTGTAAGGCAAATTATCTCATGAAAACTCCTAATGCTCCCCTTCAAAATGTAAGCAAAAGACAAAGAGTTCTGAAAAGACAAATATATTTCAACCAAGCAATTTTCTTCTGTTCTCTTTTCAATATCTTTATTACTTAACTAGTAAGTTTGTTTTTCTTGATCTGTTCTTTAGTGTTCCTATAGTATTCATCTTGGAAGAACTATAAGCAAGATATTCTGATTTTCATGTAAGTCTGCAAAATATCATTTTGCTTTGTCACCAAATAAATGTCTGCTATGTATATTTAGATCCAGAGAAGTTTATGGATAAGGTTCTTTAATGTGTCCTTTACATGGATTTGGGGAAATCTATTTCCTATCCTTCTTGACCTCGCTTTCAGCACCAGGCTTCTTCCACACATAACTGCTTTGATAAGTTGTGAATGTTTCTTTTAATCACAGCAACAGAATTTTCTTTCAAAATACTCTTCTCTGACATTGCTCCCAGAGAAAAGGCATCATGGTAGATGAAGCATGAAAAGGAAAATTCTTTTGAAAATTCTTCAAACAACAAATAACTTTTAGAAGTTCCATCTAAAAGTAAAGAAAAAATAATTAGAGGTATACCATATCATATTCTCCAGTCATCCTTCTAATTAGCAAAGTCTTTCCCTCTCTGGTGTTACTAAAGGAGAAAACTCCATTAAGTACTTGCTGACACAGCAAACACACTGATGGGAGCTGATCAGAAGCCATTCATAAATTTTAGGGTTTTTGTTTGTTTGTTTTTGTTTTTAGGACATTGCTGGTCACCAATAGAAAGAGGTGGAGGAGGGGTTCTGGGTTTCTGTCCTGCAGTGTCACAACCATAGGGTAGCTTATGATGAAAGAAGCCTCTGATGGCTCTGATGGAATTTAGCTATGCATACAAAAAGGCAAAAATAGTTACATATCCATTCACACATACAGTCACGAATCTGTTCCACAGACCAAATCGAGTCTTTACGCTCCAACCTGGAGGCAGGTGGACCCCACTTTGCCTAATAAGCTCATTCAAAGCAGATGTGACAATATCCTAGCAGTGGGATTCTGCTAACAGTCCAACCAGAATCAAACGGCAAAATCCTCCACGTGCAGCTGACACAGAACTGATGGGAATCCTAAGCCTACAGCACTATCCAGCAGGGCTGTCAGGCTTGTTAGAATCTTACACCCTGTTCATACAAGGGATCATGCCGGCAAAATGCTCCTATCAAAATTCCAATGGAATTTTTCACAGAAATAGAAAAAACAATCCTAAAATTTGTATGGAACCACAAGTGACTCTGAATAGCCAAATCAATTCTGAGAAAAAAGAACCAAGCTGGAGGTATCACACTTCCTGATTTCAAACTATACTACAAAGCTATAGTAATCAAAACAGTATGTAACTGGCGCAAAAAAACGGACACATAGACCAATGGAACAGAATCAAAACCCAAGAAATAAACCCCGCAGATGTGATCAACTAATATTTGACAAAGGAGCCAAGAATACTCAATGTGGAAAGGATAGTCTCTTCAACAAATCATGTTGGGAAACTGGATAACCACATGCAGAAAAATGAAATTGGACCCCTATCTTACACCACTCACAAAAATTAACTCGACATGGATTAAAGACTTAAACATAAGACCTTAAACGATAAAACTCCTACAAAAAAACATAGGGGAAAAGCTCCTTGACATTGGTCTTGGCAACAATTTTTTTGGTTGACACCAAAAACACAAGCAATAAAGGCAAAAATAAGTATGTGGGACTACATCAAGCTAAAAAGCTCCTCACAGCAAAAGAGAAAATCAACAAAATGAAAAATCAACCTATGGAATGGGAGAAAATATTTGCAAACCATCTATCTGATAAGGGGTAAATAACCAAAATATATAAGAAACTCATACAACTCACCAGCAAAAAAAAAAATCTGATTTAAAAATAGGCAAAGGAACCGAATAGACATTTTTTCAAAGACAAACAAATGACCAACAGGTATATGAAAAGGTGCCAATATCACTAATCATCAGGGAAATGCAAATCAAAGCCACAATGAGATATCACCTCACACCTGTTACAATGGCTATCATCAAAAAATAAGAGATAACAAGTGTTGGTGAGGATGTGGAGAAAAGAAAACCCTGTGCACTGCGATGGGAATGTAAATTGGTGCCGCCACTATGGAAAACAGTATGGAGGTTCCTCAAAATTTAAAAATGGGACTACATATGATCCAGTAGTCTCACTTCTGAGTATATATCCAAAGGGAATGAAAACAGGATATTGAAGAGATATCCACACTTCTATGTTTATTGCAGCATTACTCACAATAGCCAAGATAGGGAAACAACCTAAATGGCCATCAACAGATGAATGGATAAAGACGACGTAGGCAATATATATATATATACACAATGTAATATTATTTAGCCAAGAGAAAGAAAGACATCTTGCCATTTGTGACAGCACGGATGGACCTTGAGGGCATTATGCTAAGTGAAATAAGTCAAATAGAGAAAGACAAATATAGTATGATCTCACTTATATGTGGAATTAAAAAAAGCCAAACTCATAGAAATAGAAAGTAGAATGTGGTTACCAGGGGATGGGGGTTGGGAGAAATGAGGAGATGTTGGTCAAAGAGTGAAACCTTCCAGCTATGTGATGAGTAAGTTCTGGGGAGCAGAGCCTTGTGATCACATTAACAATACTGTACTGCATACTTGAAAGTCGCTAAGAGTGTAGATGTTAAATGCTCTCACCACAAAAAAAGAAATGGTAATTATGTGACATGTTGGAGGTGTCAGCTAACACTACAATGGTAATCATATTGCAATATATAAGTGTATCAAATCAACATGTTGTACACCTTAAACTTACACAATGCTGTAGTTTAATCATATCTCAATAGAGCTGGAAGAAAACATTTCCAGCCAATCCACATATCTTGAATATGAATTGTTTCACCACTATGTAATTTTTTAAACTTTCTAGGATTGATCAGAAATAAAATTAGCTGGCACATTTTTACTAGCCACTTCTGGAGACTTCTTGGGCTTTGATTAATTTTTCAAATGCTAACCAATCACTTCTAGAGTGTGTATTTCTGGTTAGAGTACTACAAATGTTAATTAATTGATCCAAGGGATAGAGACTACCGTGTGTGTGTGTGTGTGTGTGTGTGTGTGTGTGTATCCCCCTGATTATGCCAAAGTATTTCAAAATAAATTACATTCAATGTAGTCATTTTGAGGATTCAGAATAAATCCCTCACTCAGCACAAGTTATGGATTCTCTGGGCATTGTCCTAGATCTGACCTGAGAGATGTGAAATAAAGGTCATTGAATTAGTCCCCTTTCCCCTAAACTCCAGCACCCCAATTACTGTAAATGACACACAGGAATAATCAACAAACTTTTCTTGAATTGAATTGACTGGACTCAGAAAGAACGGAGTCTTCTCACACCCCTTTAGTCTTCAACTCCAGAACAGCCAGCAAACAGAGGAGCCTGATTTATTGTTGACAAAGTTCACTGCCAAGGCCCCAGGACCTCCAAGTCAGGTTCAGATAGGAGCTAAATTATCCCTGTGGGGACTGTGAAGACAGCCCTATCTCAAACTTAGACCTTCCTTTAAATAAGATTTCAGTTTTTAAAAATTCCATCAAATACTGATGATCATAAGGCTTTAGATGCCATATATTTCCTCCGTCATTTTTTTTCTCTGCTTCTTGAAAAAATGTTTTAAAAAAATCTCCAGGATTCTGTTAAGAAGAAAAGAAAAAAGACATTTTTCAAAGAGAGAAAACTATCCACATTTGATAGCTCTTGCTGTAAGGATGTTCAAGAATCCGGAACAACCTCCCTCCAAAGCTCATTGACTTTTACTGCTGGCAGACGACTGAATGGTGACAGGTCCTCAGTGTTTAGCTTGGTAGGACACTTCTGCTCAGCTCTCAAACCACGTGACCACTGGGAAACCTGCCAAGTTTGAGTGCTTCCTGCCAGATCTAATTGATCGCACAACTAACGTCTTCTTAGTTGCTGCTCTATTTTTCAAACTTGACTGTTGAGAAGGGCCACTGTTGGGGACAGAAGCTTCTTTAGTGGCTCACAGTCAGGAGAAAAGAGATGAAATTCAACCCATCCTCTTAATATTTAGCAACAAAAGCAATTTGATTTTAAAATTGCATTCACTGTGCATGGCGTTGAGTGTTACTGTTGACATTCAGATATGAGACAAGGATCACCTAGCAGTACCATGTGAACCTGTAGCCACACCGCTGGTTTGTGCTGCCACTAGCTCCTTTCCTATCTTGCTTGAAAAGATGATCTTTAACTCCTACTTCAGCTTACATAATTCTCTACACAGAACACTAGCATTAAATAACAACTTTGGGGTCAAATTATTTGTGTATGTTTATCTCTCCTACAATCATACAAACTCTTTGAAACCAAAGGATTCACAATTGTATCCTTAATATTTAGCACTGTGCCTGGCATGTTGTCAGGACGCTCAATGGGTCCAGGGGTCTTTAAATATTGTGTATCTATTCCTAACCCTGCTAGACAAGTTCTCAGTCCAGCAGATTACCCAATGACTCCATAGGCCCTAAGAATATGAAATTCAGGCTATGGAATAAATCCATGGGGAGGAAAAGAATGACTTCTCCCTCCAGGATTTAAAAATCAGAGAAGGTGAACAGGACAAAGGGTTGTCTATTTCCAACATTCTGCATTTAAAAGGCAAGAACAAGCCCAGGTAGACTAGAAATTACATGAGTGTCCTGCCAAGCAGGAAAGGTGCCTGGCAATTTGAGGCAACAGGGCCAATCAGAGGAGAGCTGGCACCAAGACAGGCTTCCCTAAATTCATCACCATGCCTGTGTTGGCTCTGACATGAAGACAGCATTAGGAATATTTGAAACCAAAAGAAATAAACAACCAATTTCAAAAGCAAAATGAACAGTAAAAAACATAACAAAATCAGATTTCCCTGATCTAAACAGAAAGTATAAATCACTATGGTTAACACAGGACAATTTTCTTAATTCTGCCACTATTTGAATACTGGATTAGCTATTAGCCCATCCAATTAGTCATACTACAAATATGAAATAAGATTGACAGTTAGATAACTAGATGATACACAGATAGATAATCTGCCATTACTTCAAAACACACGGTGGGGTCAGTATCATTATGTAAACTAGGAAAGAAAAGTTGCTTGAAATTAAATACTTTAATGGATCATGCACGAGGGACAGCAATACTGAATTGCAATCTGGATGCCTGATCACATATTTTGGTTTCATGTGGCTTCCCTTTGAGTTCTTACCTGTCAAATAAATAAGATGAAAAGGCAAAGCCTCACCCCTGTTAGCCTAATTCTGATGTGCTAAAGTTCAAAGGAGGGAAGGAATCACAATATTAAAAGGACAGAAAAAGAGGAGCATACCCAACTGAAAGAAGCTATTTTATTTAAACACGTAAGAGTTAGCGTATAAAGAAATTTACTGTTTGCAAAATCACTTCCCATTCAAATCATTAATATGTGATTTTCGTTAGTATGTTGAGGCCAACACACTGCAGAATGACAACCAAGACAAAAGATAACCATTAACCTAGACTAAAACATTACAACTGCAGAGCGTATGGTTGTCAATAAAATCCAGGACACTAGGTTAATTTTGAATTTCAGATAAATAATGATTTTTTTTAGGATAAGTCTATCCTAAATATTTCATGGAGTATGCTTTTATATTAAGAAATTATTTGTTGTTTATCTAAAATTCAAATTTAACTGGGCAACCCATGTTTTTATTTGCTAAATCCAGCAACTCTACCTGGGTGTCAAGATAGATCTGAATTTCTAAACACAACAAAAATATCATTGAGCTCGTGATAAAATTAGTCAAATGCTCAAATTCTGACAGATATTCAGAGGCTAATACAGTGCCTTGTCATTGGCAGCAAAAATGGAACCAATGAACACTGCTTGCATTTTAAATTCATAACAACAAAGCACATTGGGAAAAATAATCAGAATTCCTCTCACTCTCCAGTAGCTGAAGTCCTGACCGTGCTATTTCCCTCGTTTTTTATGGTGAATCAGCAGTTGTAGGTATAAAGGTGCCCCATAAGGTTCCAGGGTAGGGAATACAATGACTTAAGTGGAGCACTCATCTCAGCACAAAATTTAAGGGAAGGTACCAAAAAATTCAGTAATCAAACTAAATAATATTTTAATGCAATATTTTTAAAATTCAAAATTAATGCAAAAATTTCGTGATGAATAAAATAGCAAAAATTTAAATGAAGAGAGGATCTGACCCTGCATTTTCATGACTTGGCCCCACTTGCCTCCCCCTAGTTCCAGCCCTGATTGTTAACTTTCAAGACACCGATGAACACCGGTGTTCACTTTGAAGCTTTTGCTGCCTGCTCCTTTGATAGCGAAGGCTCTCTCCTCAGCTCCTGTGGTCCAGCTAGGAGTGTTTTTATCTTTGTAACCTGGACTGACATTCCCTGAAACCAGCCCAGGCCACCCGTACATCATCAGGCTGTGCAGTGCACAGCAGCGCCATAGATGAGGGCAATTTTGTTTTTTCAAATTTCTATTAAAATGCTCATGGACAGGCAGTGACTCCATGACTTTTAAGACTGAGTCTCAAATTGTGATGCATGTCTAACCTTTCTCAGACAGAAAGTGCTGTCTTCCAAGAGGAAAATATGGGACGTTTGCTTGCCCTCATTTTAAGTAGATAGTCCTCTCTCTGCATGGTATTACAGACCAAATAAACAACTGTGCAAGCTGAAATCATGCAATGCAATCTTACTAATCAATGGGAAAAATCACGGCTTTTCCATGACCTTGAACACTTTTTGTCAAAATATCAAAAACTTTCTTATTGTTGGTTATAATGTATATGAAAATGAAAAAATTATAAAACTAATATTTATTTAATGGATTTTAATGTAAAACATTAGAAACATAGAGAATTAAAATTTTTTACTTCTTTGTAAAAAAAAACTTTATCAATGGTAGTTTGAATAGCACTTGCTTTCCCCTCATCATATAACTTACAATGTGAAGTGAGCATCTTTTCCAATTTGCCTTGACGAATTGTCATACTCATTGCTCAGTCTGGATCAGCTTTCAACACTTTTTCCTTTACGCTTTTTTGTCATGAGCTGTCTCCAGGAGTTCCTCTAATGGGAAGTTTTTTTCCAGCGTCACTTCCTCTGAGACATCGTCATCCTTTTCGTCACAACCACTTGCCTCATTTATGTTGGTAAGTTCTTCATCACTAAGTTCCTCCAGTTGCACATCTGAAACGGTGAGAGTGTCACCGTTTCCAGGATCAGCTAGTCCTTCCATGACTCCGCTTACTATCGATGTGAATTTCACACCCAACGTTATCACTTTTTGTTTCTCTGCTGGGCTTTCATCTTTGTTGGCCAACTTCCTCTTCCTCCTATCGGGTTTTGTGAAATGTCTTGTAGGTTTATCACTGAAGTTGAGGGGGCAACACAACCACAGGCTTTGCTCTTGGTGCGTGAACCTAATAACCTAGGCACAGTGACCAATCATTACCTTGAAAAATGTAATGTAGTTAGTCATTGATCATGATGCACATCTCTTACTTACGTAGTGATTTGTGGACTGAAGAGCTAGCAGTGAAGTTTATACTTTAGGCAATTAGACACAATGACTATACCATGGTAACTGAAATTTGAACCATATTGTGTTACTCAACTGGACTGTGGTAACTGAAATTTGTGCATATTGGAACTATGCAAAAGACTTCCCATATTCTAATCTCTCTCTTAATACTCCTTCTGAGTTAAAGTAGAATTGGTCGATTATAAACCAAGTTACATAATTGAATTGGGCAGATTTTTCTCCTATTCCCACTCAAAGTATATTTATACAAAATATATTTTCTTAGTTTTTCAGTCAATTTCCCCTTCTGAAATAATGTACATTCTAATAAACTTGCCCATACTAACATACTCAAAGGAAGGATAAAGGGAATCCCTAGGTCCATTCTCCTTCCCAGACAACACGTGTAGGCTATTGTCTAATCCCTGAGCAACCATGCTGAGGTCAACCCCATCCCAACCTCCTTCGAGCATGCCTCCCTCTATAAATTGGAGCCTGGAGGATTTCACAGTCCCCTCTGAAGGGAGGGCTCTGCATGACAACCAACATCTACTAAGCGGAGACAGCCACGGAGACTTGGAAGGTGGAAGTCAGCACCAAGAACCTCAGGCTCACCTGTGGTCTTCTGTGGTCGGGGCAGCAGAGATTTTTTAAGGTTCAGTCCCTAGTGTCATGGATGCCAAGAAGCAGTCACAGCAGCAGCAGTGGTTTTCCATTGGAAGAGTCCCATGTCATGTTGTAGCGTACAGGCCTGATGATCTGGCACTCCTGAAAATTACATAAGCAGCCCTATACCCTCTAATAAATCCTTTTCTGCTTTAAGTAGTCAGAGCAGAAATTACTATTTGCAACAAGCACCCTAAGAGATACAGGTGTTAATCTGCAGGATAGTTCAAGTGATGCTACATAGCCAACTGCTTTCTTTCCTGTGTAGACTTTCTAAAGAAAAAACAGTTTAAGTGAAAGAGAAATTACCTCAGACAACAAATAAAAGTAGTTCTCCCCAAATCCAATGAACCATACATACTTTAGTTCCAGCTTATTAAACTTCTTAAAATTAAATCAATGAGCCAGAAAATTCAGACATCTTTAAGTTCAAGCATATTTTGATTTTCCCATTGGATTAAAAATTAGCTTCCTAAACACCTAGATTTCCAGGTCCTTATACCTGCCCCTGATGATTCCTTCTTAAAATTACAACCTATATCTTCTATCAATAGCACACCTTACAAAGCAAGCAAAACAGAATAAAGGATGGAGATGAAAGACAAATGTTGTAGGAAAAACAATAAGAAACTGACTTGGCACTTTATCCCTTAAAAGACATGGACCACAGTTAGTTCCACAAGAGAAGCAAATAAATAAATTTCTTTAAAAATATCATGGAGACACTTATCTCCAGTAAAAGCTCAGGTTGATTTCTTTAGTTTAAAATGTTGCAAGTGCCATATTCTTCACCATTCTCCCTGTTGACATGATAACTAATGATTAGAATTAGAGTTAGGCAGTTGAAAGACTTACGTTTTTATCCAAGTTCTGATACCAGCTACTTCCGTGAGTTTAGGTCAGTCATTGAACACCGAGTCTCCATTTCCCAAACTATAAAATGAGAAATGTGGTCTAAATGGTGTCTAAGATTTCTCCCAGTGCTCACCTGGTTAGTGTCTATGATTTTGAATGTAAAACTTATGCACTCTAGAGCCAAAAGATGTCGTTGGAACTATGAACTCATTGATGCCTTCAATGAGAGAAAATAGACCATGAGAACAAGCATTCAGTTCTCCATAGGCTATCTAAATAATAAAATTTATCATTCTGGTTATAAGTTTAATCATGTTCTCTTTATTAATGGTACATTTTCAGCTAAATGAGCTATTTTCAACTAATATTTGTTGAGTGATTACTATCAAACATTGCCAACACTTTATGTGTATGATCTCACTTGTCACAACCCTGTGAGATATTATCCATTTTTTACAGATGAAATAACTGAAGAAGAGAAGCGATAACTAAATTGATCCAGGAAATAGAATTTCTGAGTAGAAAGTCTGGGATTCAAACCTAGAAATTTGACTCCAGAGTCTATGAATTTAACACCAATGCAATATTCTTGTCCCTCGCTAACCAACCTTGATTTTTTCCTGAAAGATCTGCCACCAAGGGAAAAACCATTAAATAAAAAATAGTTCCATTTATTTTAATAGTAAGAATTCTGATACGTTTCATCCAACATAAGATAGTCAAACAATTTTATAAATAGAAGAATACATCAATTGAACAATAAGGATGAGTTTACGTAAGCTAATAAAAAAGCAAGTTGGAAGAAAATAAATTTAGTATATACATAAAATACTGAAAAAAATGCAGGATACTTGACACATAATGTCATAAATTTTACTGCAGTCACCAAAGGAGAATAGTGTGTGATGGCCAATGGAGAAAAGGAACCAGGTGGCCTACTTTGCAAGGTGCTTTCTTCTTTCTGCATCATTTTGTTCACCAGATTTTTCAGTTTGAAGGGTGGGGACTCATTGTTATCTTGCATTCAAATTATGCTTAAAGTTACAGCATAGAGAAACAAATTTAAAGAAAAATAAAGCTAAATACGGCCTTCAGAAACACATAAAACAAACTACTTGTGTACAACAGACTGAAGAGTCATAGAAGATGCAACCTTTTCATTTTCCTTGTTTGGCCACATACCTAAAGGAAAACATAAGTTCTTTTAAAAATGTTGCATATTTCAAATACATTCCTTATGTTATTACATAACTAGAGCCTGTTGTGTTGAGTAATGGGCATGTCTTTGCTTGAAATATTAATGTTGAAGTTCAAACTACTTATAGCATATTTATTTAGGGTGTTTTGGGGTAAAAAGTTCACATACTGATCAAATAAAAACAGTTGTCTGAAAAGTGGTTTAGCATTTTAACAACTGCTATGATGAAAACTAGTTAACAAAACAGTGATTATGTGAGAAAAGTCTGTGTGACTTCACTAACACATAACCTCATAGCTCCAAGGTTGTATCTCATTGATCTGACAGATAACTGTCTGTTGGAAGTAATGGTGTAACAGCTTTGTGATACGTTAACTTGGCTAGGCTGAACTACAGTCCCCAGAATTCCCTTTCTAGTTTGTTTCTGGTTGGGATGAGCCATAAGGGAGATTCTCTTACAAGGGGTGGAGGATAGGAAGCAGCAGCATTTTAGTTAACACACACCTCCTCCCAGGTATTCAACCCAACGCTAATCCAGGTGCTGCTATGAATGGATTTTGCAGATGTGCTTAAAGTCCCTAATCAGTTGACTTATGTTCATCAAAAGAGAGATTATCTTGGATAGTCCTGACTTAATCAGTTAGAAGTCCTTCAAAAGATGGCCTAGGTCTTTCTTGAGCCTGGAGGCCCAACCAGGAGCTAGGTCTGCAATTGCTCCCCCTTTTCCCTGGATCTTCCTTTTGACTGTCAGCCTGTGGACAGCAAGCTTTAGCCTCCTTGTGATCTTCCCTTCCTGACTGCCTGCCCTGTGGTCTTTGGGCTTGTTTGGCCAGCTACACAATTAGGTAAGCCAATCCCTCACAATAATTCCCTTAAAATGTGCATCTACTGTTTTTCTTTTTGGGTGAACCCTGACTGGTACATAGACTATGTTGTAATTTGAAAATTGCAGCTGGAAAAACCATTGTATCAATGGGTATACACACTAGAGGCTGAACGAGTTGGTTTATGAGAATAAAATATTAGACTGTCTACTTTTATTTATTTTTTATCTCAAAGAGAGAGATAAAGTAAGAAATTAAGCTTGACTGATATTTATAATACAGATGAAATCTCATACCCTCACTCAACCTCTATATGAGGGGGTCACTTGTCACCCCCAATATGTGAGGTTTCCTGAGGGAAGATTACAGAATTTCATAACATAGAGGGGCTGACAGTGGATCTCTCTTAATTCACTATCAGCAAATCACAACACATTGGCAATGGTTATATAGAAACCATTATTATGAAAATATGGATATGAAATACATAATGTTAACTAGATTAATATTTACAAAATGGACACCTAGTATAAAGGACTTAGCCAATTAATCAAACTGCGTGAATATCAGTAATTCAAGCACAAGTGTACAGTGGGAAAGTGGTAAAACCAACTCTTCCACTTCTGGTATAAGTTCTTCTTCAGCCACAGATTCAGGTAAAAACAATAATACAATAATGACCTAACAGATCTGAAAGGGAATTGGTGGGAAAAAATTTAACTACCAATAAGATTATTTTTTAAATATATATGTATATATACATATATATACCCACATACATATATATGTGTATATACACATATATATACATAAACATGTATACACATATATGTATATATGTGTGTGGATGAAATAGTAAATCTTGTCCTAAGTATATATTTTTCTTGAGATATTGTGAAATCATCATAATTGGCAATAATTTTTTTTACTATTGTTTATTCCACTGTAACTAATCCTTATTAATTTATTTTTGGTGAAGATTTTATAATATATACAATATATTAGCATAATAATATACAAAATACTCTGAAATTAAGTAAATAAAAAATTGTAGGTACGTGCATAATTTTTGAAGATTTTTGCCATAAAAGATTAACATCTTTCAAAAGTTCTAGAATGTTAGCTTTTCTTCTTTTTCCCATTAAGACCCTAATAAAAGACATAAAATGACTAATTTGAATCAGATAATCTCTGATATTCCTCCTAGGTTTAATATCTTTAGGCTATGAATCTTTAATAGCCTTTCTTTACCTATGAATTTGCAAATTCTGTGGCCCACCTCCTATTGAAAAACCCTTCATATTTAACAAATAACCTTCTTATCTTGTCTTCATCTTGCAGCCTCTCCAGTGACCAAGATATGCTTTTCTTTGGCATGATGGCAACCTTTAAATTCCCAGTGACATATAATCAACTGCCTCCTTGGACATTACCTATTTCTTCATCATGCTGCCTGGAACACAGATACCTCTGTTGTTAAAATCATCCATGGCAAGCAACAAGATGGAAGGTGTGGGGCACCCTCACACCATAGAGCTGTTACTATTCCAGCCCTGGACTCCCTGCCTGAACTTTACAGGACAGAATAATAAATTCTATTTTGCCTAAGCCACCATAATTTGATATTTTCTGTCACATGCAGTTTAACTTAGCCTAAATCATATACACAAATATTTACATAATACGTTTTTTAAATATTTAGGTAGTATCACAAAATATTGTGCTACAGAATAATAGCATATCTTGACGATCTTTCCAGTACTAGAAATATAGAACCACTTTACTCTTTTTAATGGCTGCATCCGTTCAGTTAAAACACATGTATGGGGCTGGCCCAGTGGCATAGTGGTTAGGTTCACGCACCCTGCTTCAGCGGCCCAGGGTTCACGGGTTCGGATCCTGGGTGCGGACCTATACACCACTCATCAAGCCATGCTGTGGTGGCATCCCACATAGAAAATAGAGGAAGATTGGCACAGATGTTGGCTCAGAGACAGTCTTCCCCAAGCAAAAGAAGGAAGAATGGCAACAGATGTTAACTCAGGACCAATCTTCCTCACCGAAAAAAACAAAAACAAAAAAACCACACATGTATAGAATGTGCACATCATACTTTATTTAACCATTCCCCATTGCTAAAGGTTGTTTCCCAGCTTTGGCTATTTTAAACAAAAGCCCCAGTCAACATCCTTGACTGTGTCTCTTTTTATATGTAGGAAAACATTTCTCTAGCATTCATTCCCTAGTGTAATTGCTGAGTCCAAAGGTACCCACATTTCCATTACTCATAGAAACTCCAAGTTGCCTTTCTAAATATCTTCCTAGTTTACTCTCCCACCAGTAGTATGCCAGTTGTAAGTGGAAGTGATGTGTATCAATCAAATCTCTCATTTTTTTATCTTCTAGCTCCCCTAAAATTTCTCTTTTCCAAGCTAAAAATTCCCCGTACCTTTTTCCTTTACTGTGCAACATAGTTTCCAGACTTTTCATTGTCATAATTGCTCACACCACTGTATTAATATCCTTTTTAACTGTGCTAACCAAAACTGTTCATATTACTACAAATCAAGAGTTGGCAACCTTGATTTGGTTGCCTTGACTATCTGGTCCAACCTTGATCGGACCAGATAGTAAATATTTTAGGCTTTGCAGGCTAGATCATCTCTGTCACAAGTAACCAACTCTGCCATTGTAGCACAAAGGCAGCCCTAGACAATATGTAAACAAATCATTATGTCTAAGTTTTGATAAAACTTTATTGACAAAAGCAGATAGTTGGCCAAATTCGACCCATGGGCTGTAGTTTGTTATAATTATATTCTTACTGTAATTTACCTTGATCTGAAAAATAGAACTGATGGTTAGTAAGAGAGTAGATGTGTGTAGAGGAAAACTAAATCTAATTTAGAGCCCAGTATACAATGGGTGCACACTGATTGTTTGTTGGATTAATAAATAGGATAATGATGTATGAAGTCTGTGAATAATTCTACATCTAACCAAAAAGGAGAATACATCTGAAAAAAATTATCATGGGCAAAAAACACTTCTCAGTGTTCTCACTGTAAGAATCATGTGTTAATAAAGCTAGAGTGGGAATTCATGGAAGAGAATATGTTGAGATGAATGCAAAGATGAATAGGGAGCTGGCTGAAGAAACTCGAAATGCAATAATAAAATATAAGCCTACTTGCAAGGAATAAGGTACACAATTGAGATGTTTTCTACCTCATAATTTTGCATTTTCTGATTACAACAAATGAGGTTGATAATTGTTTTTCTAATTGAACATTTCCTTATAGTTTGGCAAAGATTAATGTTCATTCAAATAAGCTGAAATTGAGTGCCTACCATAGGCAGGTCAGTGAGTAAAGAACTCTCCATCATTGTCTCATTGAATCACAACAACCATATGAATTCAGTAGGGTTTTTTTGCCATTGTACAAATCATGAAATGAGAGCTGAGGGCAGTTAAATTAACTGTACCAACGTCACAAAGCAGGAGTACTATTTAGAGTAGTGTTCACTGTTCAAAAATTGGGCTCAAAAGCTCTTTGGTGCATATTAACAACCATTTTACATTCTCTCATGATTCTGTGAGATGACTGGTGAGTTATTCTGCTCCCTGTGATCTCTACTGGGACTGCTGTTGTCTGAGGACTTGAGTGGGCTGGCTTCTTCACATTCTAGAAAACTGCCCTGGCTGTCACCTGAGAGTCAGCTGGAGCTATCAACCAGAGAGTCTCAGTTCTTCTCTGTGTAGAGTCCCCATGTGACATGAACTTCTCACAGCAAGGTGTTTGAGTTCCAAGAAGCAGAAACTAAAAGGTGCCGGTCCTCTTGCATCCTGAGCTACATCTTTTCTGTCTCATTCTATTAGTCAAAGCCAGTCGACTAACACAGGCTCAAGGAAAGGACAAATAAGTCTCTACCTCTTGATGTGAGGGGTGACAAAATGTGTACCAAGTGGAGAAATTATTGGTGTCCATCTTTGGAGCTAACCATCACACAATAATTCATAATAACATATAAGTAAGAAATAAACATAATGCAAATTATTTCTCACTTAAATGGCAATCTGAAGTAAAGAGTTCCTGGTCATCAGGCAGCTCTCCTCCATACAATAATTCAGACATCAAAGCCCTTTTCACAATTTACAGGCTCACAATCATTTCATCTAGAAAAGGTAGGGAAAGAAAACATGGAGAAGGCAACCCACTTCTTAAAAGCCTCAGAGGAAGTGATATATATTACTTCCAATGACAACCCATAATAAAAACTCACATAACCACACCCAGATACATACAGGACCAAGAAATATTCTTAGTCACTGGCTGGACAGCCATTCCATTCATCTTTCCCTCCTATCCCCCAAAAACCAACTTGGCTAATTATCTTTACCAAGGCTAGTAGGAGGAAAAGCCAGGATTGGAACCTAGATCTACATAATTCTAGAACACATATTCTCTTCATTATGCCTAGAGGAAAGAGGAGTGCTTACTATAAAGACCTTGTAGAGGAGGATAAATAAACCAAGTAAAAATGTACCATAAGAATTACCACAATTACAATACATATTAGACACTGTGGGAGAAGAATTTGGCATAAAAGAAAATAGAGAGTGGCAGTAGATGAGGTGAGAGAAGTAAAAAGAAGGCAAATGGGGAAAGATGCTATATACAATAATGGAAAACCATTGAAGGATTTTAATGAAAGAAAGACGTATTAAGACTTTAGAAATATCACTCTATCTATAAGAGCCACTATTAAGATTGAACAATGGAACAATGGGTCCTCAATGAAACCTTGAATTCTTTGATCACAACAATGGTCATTTATCTGGGGAATAAGATATTCTCATCAAAAGGATTTAAATTTTCTCTGTTATTGATATCTTATGTATCATTTCTCTTGTAACGCATCTATGCTATTCTTTCCAGTATGGAGATCATGCTTCTTAGTAGAAAAGACAAAAGAAAAGTAGGAGTTGAAAAGTGTTTTTTCTTACAAAAAGACAGCTTGTTCTTTTTTTTTCAGACATAGCTTTAGATATCTTTTTAAATATCCATCACATTTTTTAGCATTAATTCTAACTAAAAAGACCAAGTAAGATATCACAAAGCACTTGAGATAGGTTTGGAAGATGAAGCTGATGGACTGATAAGGAAGTGAAGGGCAAGCAATCGTGAAATTCTGTGTCATCTCTTTGGAAAGAGTGGGAAACAGGCTTATTCAAGGATAAGCTTCACAGGAACATAATAAAAAAATTTTGCAAAGATCTTTTCAGGCCATATCTAGGAGTTCCAGGCATGACATATTTAGAAGTTGTACTTTGTCCATGAAAAAATGCAAAAGCCTTTAAACTAAAAAGCTTCTGCATGGTAAAAGAGACAATAAGCAAAATGAAAAGGTAACATACAGAATGGGAGAAAATATTTGCAAACCATCTATCTAAAAAGGGGCTAGTAATCAAAATATATAAAGAACTCAGGCAATTCAATAGCAAAGAAAATAAACAATCCAATTTAAAAATGTGCAGAGGAACTGCATAGAAGTTTTTCCAAAGAAGATGAACGAACAACCAACAGATACATGAAAAGATACTCAACATTACTAATCATCAGGGAAATGCGAATCAGAACCACCGTGAGAAATCACCTCACACCTGTTAGAATGGTTATTATCAAAAAGACAAGAAATAACAAGTGTTGGTGAAGATGTGGAGAAAAGGAAATCCTTGTGTAGTGTTGGTGGGAATGTAAATTGGTTGAGCCACTATGGAAAACAGTATGGTGGTTCCTCAAAAAATTAAAAATAGAACTACCATATGATTCAGCAATATCACTTTTGAGTATATATCTGAAGGAAATGAAATCACAATCTCAAAGAGATATCTGCACCCCCATGTTCATAGCAGCATTATTCACAAAAGCCAAGAATGGAAACAACCTACGTATCCATCAATGGATGATGGGATAAAGAAGATGTAATATTATTCAGCCATAAAAAAGAAGGAAATCTTGCCTTTTGTAACAACATGAATGGCCTTGAGGGCATTATGTTAAGTAAAATAACTCAGACAGAGAAAGACAAACACTGTGTGATGTCACTCGGAGGTGGTATCTAAAAAAGCCAAACTCATAGAAATAGAGAGTAGAATGGTGGTTGCCAGGGACTAGGGAGTGGGGGAAACAGGGAGATGTTGGTCAAAGGATAAAAACTTCCAGCTACAAGATGAGTAAGTTCTGGGAATCTAATGTACAGCATGGTGACTATAGTTAATAATACTGTATTATATGCTTGAAAGTTGTTAAGAGAGTAGATCTTAAATACCATCACAAGAACAAAAGAAAGGTAATTATGTTAGGGGATGGAGGTGTAACTAACCTTATCATGGTAATCATTTTGCAATATATATGTGTATCAAATCATCACGTTGTGCACCTTAAATTTACATATGTTGGGCATCAATAATATCTCAATAAAGCTGGGGGGAAAAACAGAAGCATTGAAGGGCTTTGTGGAGATTCATCTTATCTAAGCTACATTTTTAGAAGGTGACTGCAGTACGGATTTGAAGAATAAGAGAATTAAAATTAAAGTACTGTCTTGGTCCATTTGGGCTTCTATAACAGAATACCATTGACTGGGTGGCTTATAAACAACAGAAATTTATTTCTCCAGTTCTGAGGCTGGGAAGTCCAAGATCAAGGCTCTGGCAGATTTGGTGTGTAGTGAGGGCCCTGGTTCATAGACTGCATCTTCTCACTGTGTCCTCACATGGTGGAAGTGGGGAGGGAGCTCTCAGAGGCTTCTTTTATACGCGTGTGAATGTCATTTATAAGGGCTCCACTCTCATGACCCAATCACCTCCCAAAGGCGCTACCTCCTAATACATTGGAGATTAGGTTTCAACATATGAAATTTGGGGGACACAAACATTTAGTCTATAGCAGGTACCTAGTGATGCTGAAAACTGTGCCACTGGTATTTCAGATACCAGCAGGGTCATCTGCTGAACACACACACACAGGCACATATGCTTTATTCTTTTTTTCTGAGGAAGATTGCCCCTGAGCTAACATCTGTGCCCATCTTCCTCCATTTTGTATGTGGGACGCCACCACAACATGGCTTGATGAGCGGTGTGTATGTCCGTGCCGGTAATCTGAACCCGCAAACCCTGGGCCACCAAAGCAGCGCACACGAACTGAACCACTACACCACTGGGCCGGCCCCACATATGCATTTTTTATTGACTAATAAAAGAAAATAAACTGATCAGAAATAAAAATTATTGATTCAGTACTTGCCAGCTTACTAGCTTAATACCACAGACTCAGCACAGTGACAACTGTGTCCATAGCAAGGAGAATGTATTTTCTTTCACAGTAAAATTGCCACCTGACAAATTCTTTTTCTGTTGCTGTCACTTGACATTTACTTGTACTCTGAAGACTTACTGCACAGCAGAAAAAGCACAGTTATTGCAACTATATAAAATTAACTTTTTATATCCCCCAAATCATAAATTCCTTCAAATCAAAGCTCTGACTACTAAATAAAAAGTGAAATTTAGACGTGATCATAAAACTAACTCTTTAAAGTTCTTATGAAAATTGCAGTTAATAAAAGTCACAAAAAATAATCCCCTGCACATAAAAATCTATTGATTTACATTTTAATGAAAACTGAACATTTCTTAGAAAAAGTAGTCTTTTAAAAGCATATGAAAAGAAATTCAGCTCAGAACACAGGTCTGGAGTTCTGAAAACTCTTCTGATCTTTTAAAACATACATCCTCAGAAATTCTTCAGAAACCTAGAATTTGTAGCCATACTTTATTCTTCCTATGCTTACCCCTTATCTCTCTTTTTGATTCTAATTTATAGCATTTGTCAAGCCCAGATAGGATGAAAGTAATGTAAACAGGCAGCTATGGGCAGATTTTGTTGTAAAAATAGAAACTAAAGGCTTGAAGCTGTATCTGAATCTCGTTTGCTTGGCGGTGATGTAGATGTTCGGACAGGACGAACTTTCACTGGAAGGTGTGGCTATAAATAAAAATGTTCCCAAAGAGAAAGTAACAAAATGGCATCTCTTTCTATGTGAGCCTGCAGTTGAGATGGATCTTTTCCGCCTGTCTGTTATCAGACTTGAGTTGGGTTCCCTAACCTTTAGATGAGAGACATTTAAAGTCCTAGTTATAACCTGGAGCAAAACCCCTCGCTATTAATATGAACTGAGCCACCTTATGATTAAGTAGTCAGAAGAATCTAAAGGCAGTTCAGCTAGTTGTTGGTGAAAGGAAGAACTTGGGGATTACAAAGGCATCTTCTATTGGTCCAGGGCCCATTACTGTCACCTCTGCCTCACACCCAATAAGACAGCTATCCTGTTCTGTGTTCTAGCACCTTTGCAGTCTCCCTTGTGGCAATATCTTCTAAACCCATCTTTATTGGGATAAAAACTGATTCAGATAACTGATCTGTCAAGCAATTTTTAGGGGCATCCTGGGCTGAAAGAAGTGATGAATTATGAAAAATGAATAATGATATCACTCTTCAAGGGGGAGAAGACCATTCTTTGCAACTGAAAATGTATGTGATCCACATATTTTAAGAAGCAGAAAGCTGAAAAATGATGAGTGTTGACAGAAGAAAGGAGAAGTGGTATCAGAGGTTGATGGCAGATTAGGGCAGCAAAGTCAGAGGATGTGACCAAAAATTCACATTATCTAGATAAACAGCACATTGAAGCAGCCTAGTCGAGATGAGGAAGTTGATTGAGAAATAGAGACTTTGCTTCTCCTTCCACACTGGGAGCTCTGTAAGTGATCTGAAACAAGTCTGCTCGCTTAACACTGCCTTCCCAGCCTTTCAGATGGCACACCCATATTTTTATGATCATTAAAATCTTATATCCTCTTTTTAATATAGAATTGTATACAAATATAGATATTTCTTCATTTTAGAAATATAAAATAATATATTAAATGTAATGTTTCAAACTACACACACTACACTCAGATAGCATGCTTTGCCCTTCTGTGAAAGTCTTCTAAAATCTAGTAGTCGATGGTGTATCCTTCCAGATGATTACAAATGCTAATTTAACTAGCTGCTATGCCACTGTGTGCTACCAGGAAATGTAGATTGGACGGAAATCGTCAACTGTAGATTCTGGTTGAAGAGTGAGCCCCATAGACACTGGTTCCCCTGCCACAGTGCTGCCAGAATTCCCATCTCACCAAAAAACAAGTCTGATGCCACCACATACCCACTTTTAAAATCCCCATCTCCTTGCTGTTGCCTTGAGGACGAATTCCAAACTTGATGCACCATATACAATCCTTCACAGTTGGCCCCAGCCTGCCATTTCTATCTCACCTTCCATAATCCACATCTTTCTCATAAAATCTGGGCTCCAATGAAAATGACTCTACCTTTCCATTCATAACTTCACCTGTACAGTCTATTATCTCCACCAGGAATAAAATAGCCTTCTTTGTTTCTTGTGGCAAAACACATGCTCCTTCATCACATCCCTGCTCAAAGTTCATATCTTTTGTTCTGATACCCACAACTACTCCAAGCAAAAATAGTTACCCCTCCTATAATGCTAAGCAAAATGTCAGACAGAGAAAGACAAATATCGTATGATTTCACTTATATGAGGAAGATAATTAAACAAATACATAGATAAGGAGAACAGATTTGTGGTTACCAGAGGGGAAGGGGGTTGGGGAAAGCAAAAGGGGTAAAGGGGCACACACGTATGGCGACAGATAAAAACTAGACTATTGGTGGTAAACACAATGCAGTCTACACAGAAGCTGAAATATCATAATGTACACCTGAAATGTACACAATGTTATAAGCCAATATGACCTCAGTAAAATAATTCAAAAAAATAGTTACCCTGCCCTCTACCCTCACAATATCTATCTGTAGCATAGTTATAGAGTTGCAATTGACCTCTACATATCTTGACGTTCAGAGTTTATGATCTTTCTATTTATTATGTACAAAGCATTGTGCTAGATACAAAAGGAATACCAGGATGAGAAAGACATAATTCCTGTCCTCAAGATGCTAAAAGGTTTGTACATAACAGCTATTAATTCCAGGCGGAATAAGGATCCCCAAAAGTTTCATCAGCACATTAGTGAAATTCAAATGTGAATATAATTACATTTCATTCTAGAGATCAGAAAAAGCTTACAAGAAGACCTGGAATTTGAGGTGAGCCATGAATCTTGAATAAAACTACTTAAGGAGAGTTGGGTTAAGGGAGTGGAGAAGAGTGTTTGGGGAAAGTGGAGTCCTCTCATTGGCCTGGAGCGTGGGAAAGTTGGGGCGATAGGGCAGCACACTTTGTTTGAGTCCTTCCTCTTGACCGTGGTCATGCGTTCCTGACTGAGAAATTTATGTCTCATTTCCATAGCAACCAGAGACCTTTAAAAGCTTTGGAAAAAGGAAATGTCGGAATCACAGTTGCCCTAAATTCAGTAAAAGATTTGTATGAAACTTTCAGGGATTAAGAAGTTATCTATGGTAACTCTAAAAAGCAGAAGAAATAATATGAGCACTGATTTATATTACTTGATTCAAATTACTTTGTAGCTAACAAGAATGACCGTCTCCAGATGATTCCATAAGCTTCAGCAGAGACTATTAAGAAAAAAATTAAAATTCTGAAATTGTACTACTTGGCCAGTAACAGACAGATGAAATAACATATGTGCCTATTTGAATTAAGATAAACAGAGAAAGAAGCTGTTGTTATATAATACCAACACAAACTGTATACAGAGTCAGCATGATTAAATAGTTAAGTATGTATGAATTAATCAAACCAATTCACACCAAGTAAGTGAAACGACTGGCACTGTGAAATTCTTGTTATTCAATTTTTTTTGGTTTTATTTTCAGCTGGAAACCAAGGTGAAGGATTGTCTTCAAGCTCCTAGTGTTGGAAATACAGCCCAATCCAAAATAAATTTACCTCTAAACTCCTACTATAACTATTACATCATTAAATTAAATTTATATTCAAAATAATGATTCCAAGTAATATTTTAATATATTTTTATTATACAGAAGTTAATATGGTGGCTTATTATAATATACTTAAAAGAATAATCCCCTTCTCAAAAGGGCAATGACTTTTTAATGTAATGGGAAATACAAATCTTTAGATAGAAAATAAAGATTAGGCAGATGGACTTTATCAAAAAAGAAATAGAAGCCTGAAGGAATTATGAAGATTTCTCAGTAATCAGGAAGCATTTTAATTTTTCAAGTCTTAAACTGATGATTTTGCTGATACCTAATAAGATACATTTAGTCATAGGGTTGTGGAAAATAATATATTTTTTCATTCAATTAATTACACTTCAAGCTTCGACCAACCTATTTTTAACAGTAACCACAGCTGCTTATGTTCACGATAAATCTAGAAATAAACCTAATGCTATGTCAGCTCTTCTGAATTCTAAATATTGGTTTCTGCTGTGTACAAGGGAAAAATAATTTTATGAAATCATTGGTGCTAAAGAAGACAAGGCTAAAATTCTCATTTTTCCCCTGAATTCCAGGAATATATGTTGATCCTAAGCCAGGATGAAACTAGAAAACCTAAAAGTTAGCAAAAAATTTTATATCACTTCATCTTCACTGGCTTTTCTCTGGCTAAGAAGAGGAAAGTAACCATTAAGAGAGGAACATGCACCTTCTCAAGGCGTGACTTAGAGCCACTGCATGCACAAATGCCATTAACTCAGGGAAGAGTTTGCAGAAAGCATCCAAGGATATATATGCATTCACACATAGACCTAGAAAAACCATATAAATAGGCACTAAACCACATACTCAGAAATTTAAAGTCACGTACAACTAAAATGGCCAAAAATATAAAGTTTAATAGTGTTTCTATAAGAGGTCCTTTTAGAACAATGCTTGCAACATTAGTTACATCTATCACGCCAGGATCCTAATCAAAACAATTCCCAAATTGACTGTTTGACATGAAACTGTGTAGACACAGCAAGATGATTGAGAACTGAATGAAAAGTATTGAGTGGATTATGGAAACATGGTTTAAGATATGCTGCTATTTTTAATTATAAATAATATGGGAAGATAACTACAGTGTGGTTCTGGTGTTAATGACCTCCTGTTCAAGGTCAAAAGTCAAGGTCTTCACCCAGAAGGAGAGAGTAGCATCTCAGTGGGATCACTTCTTCCCACAGTCTGGACTTGCCTGCCCTCTGCCTCTCGTTACCTATTTCTATGTCCTTCACTCCTTCACACCAAACTAATCACTTCCTTGTATTAAACCAATATACTGACTGCATGCTGTTATTGTCTGTCTGAATTTGCTCAAAGTCCAATTCTTAAAGTGTATGCTTTCTTCCTCAACCATCAATAGCTCTTGCTGTCTATTTCTGTTTCTTTTGATACTGCCTTTTCCTGCTTCTAATTACAACAATTAGACAATCTGCACAATGCTGGAACCACAGGAGGGATGGCAGTCCTGAGTAACTTCCTTGGAGTACAAATGTGTTTGCTAATGCCTTCTGCTATGACTGTCAAAATGAGGAATTCTGTATTTTTTCATAACTTCAAAATCAGAAAAAAAAATAATGATATCTTTTGGGGGCAACCTAGAAGATATCTTTCCAACGGTCAAAACCATTTCTTCTCTCATTGTATCTTGTCTCAAGTCACAGAAGTGGCTAAAGTTAAAACCTATTCCTTTGGTGGTGGTTTCAAAATTTCAAATCCACTATGTATAGATTACATATTGACATGTTTTCTTTGGGAAACATTTTAAAATATAGGAAGTGTATTTGTTGGAACACATCATTATCTGTTCTAGATAGATTACTAATACATGTTTATTGAAAAACTATTATACATTGAGCAACAATAATGTATAAGTCACTGGGAGATTATACAAAGAAATACAAGATAAGATCTGCGCCGTTATGGAGGTGATATTCTGTTTATGACGAAACAAATTCATGAAAAGATAAACAACATAAATGCCAAATGAGGAGTATCAAGCCCTCATCTACTTAGCACTTTACAAAATGCTCTCATATCCGTTATCATATTTAACTCTCACACATTAACCTCCTAAGATAGGAAACTCCATATTGCAAAAGAAAGGACTGGTTCAGAGAGGTGAAATTAGTTGTTCAAAGACATGGTTGATAAACAGCAAAGCTAGAATTGTTTTTTAAGTTCTTTCTTTGCAAATTACAAAGTGTTTTCTGCTGCATCACTCTATCAGTTAGGGTCTGGTCCAGAACATAGAGATGATGCCAAGAAGTTCCATAGGAGGAATTTGACTTGTGAAAACTAATTGAAATTACTAATTATAAGAGTTTGAAGGCTAAACAGGACAGGTGAGGCATACCAAAGATTGGCAACAGCCAACACCCCCTCTCCATCTGGAAGGACATAGAGATGGACATAGAGGTGACCCAGCCTGGGGCTGCCTGGAGAGAACTAGCCCTATGTGAAAGATGCCTGATGGGTCTGAGACCATGACCAATGGGCTTCCTGGAGAAAGCCAGAACCCCAGAGAAGTCACTACCTGAAGCATGTGGGACAGAATGCAGAGGGAATAAAAAGAAAGTAAAACATTGGAACCAAAGAACGCACACTTAGTAAGTTTACTTCCAGGCAGTGAACCCGATACAACACAAGATAACATTCTAGGGGCTGAGTCTTAGTAAGAAAAATCCCTTTTTATAGCTAAAAAACACAAATATTCTCTGTCCATATTAGGAAATTGAAGTCTCCAAGTGCAATGGATTGAATGGTGATGGCGGGGGTAATTGATTAGGCATTGTATCAACTCTGGGCTGGCCATTGTGGTCTTTCCAGGAAGTGATCTTTGCTGTAAACTCAGGATTATGGCTATGGTGCCCCATTTGTCTTCTCTGTGAGTGTGGGATGCCAGATTCATGATGGTGCTCTTCTAGCAGAAGAAAGATCTCCAATATCAGCAGGCCAGACAAGCATATTAGGATTTGTAACTGGCTTCCTACTTCCTCTCACTCTCTAACCTCCTTCCAGTTCCTCCCACTGGCCTAACATGGAGGGAAGCCACTTGGCAAGGGAGACTGGTGAACATACTGGCAAAAGCCAGCTCTCTGAGTACAGAACACAGCAGAGAAAAGGCGGAATATGGACCTGAGAATGAACAGACAAATAACCGGCCCAGTTTCATTGGAACTGAAAAAAAATCAGGACAATTGGAGTTTAGAGGAAGAAAATGTCATTGTGTGCTAAGATAATCACGAGTGATTTTATGGTAAGGATGATCTTTGATGTAGGTCTTGAATACATTTTAAAACAGGGAGAGAAAAGGGGAAGATATGGTAGGAAAGTAAAAGTAATAAAAGTTAGAGTCCAAGAAAAAAAAGTCTGAAGATAATGACTTAAGCAGTTGGCAGAAATGTTGGAAGCTACTGAGAAAGGAGATTGAGATTACAATAGGGAGAGGCTCAAAGTATAAACCAAAATGCAGATGTTAAACCCATTCGGCGTGCAAGAGCAATAGCAGGAAATCTGGCAATCTGGAAGGAGAATGAGACAATGGAAGTGGTGTGAGGCCCAAGCAAATTTGCCAGATAAAGCAAAATTTTGAGTTGCTGGTCAGTTTAGCTACTCGCGTCTCCTGAGTCTGTCCACTTGTCTCTGTCTGCACAGCCAGGACCCTAATCCAAACCACCACCACTTATCATGTGGATGACTGCATTATGTTTCTAAGTCGTCTCCCCACAGCTCCTCTTACACGCCACCTACATTCTATTCCACAGAGCAGCCAATACGATCTTTTAAAATTTTAACTGAATCTGGTCATTCCTCTGCTTAAAATGCTTCACTGCTTCCCTATTGCATTTAAGACCAGAATCTTTAACATGCCCTACCATGCTCCCCGTAATGGGATCCTGCTTCTCTCGCCACCTCTTCTCATACCACACTTTCTCTTGTTCTTTCTGCTCCAGCCACGCTGGAGTTCCTTTGGTTCCTCAACTAGGCATGTGACTCAAGACCACTGTTGCCTTTACCAGGAACACTTTCCTCCTTCCTCATTCTTCCACTTGACCCAGGAAATTAATTCTTCTAATTTCAGGTCAATAGCTATTTCTTGGGGAACACCTAACTTGACTATCCAGACTAGATAAATTCTCCAAGTTATATACTTTTATACTACCTTCAAAATGCTCTCACAATTGAAATCGTATAGTATAAGAAGAGGGATGACAGAAAAGGAAGAGTCAAAAATAACCCCCAGAATTCTGGCTGACATAGTAATTGAGGGATAGGAAGGATACAGAAGGTGGAAGAGAGTTGGTGAGGAAGATCAGGAATTGAGATTTGGACATGTGGAGTTTGAGGTGCCTTAATGACAAGCAGAGATTACCAGATAAGAGGTTGGATGTCCTGGTCTGGGGCACAGAGGAGAAATCCGATCAGGAGTCCTTATGACACTGTATTGTCTAAACCAGTCATACCCAAGCTGGGCCTCACCCTTCTTCCATCAGAGCCTACATGATCCTCAAGCTATGTCATGAGTTCTCTTGCCGCTTACATTTTCTTCTTAGATGATCTCTTCCCTTCTCCTGGATTTGAACTCTATCTTTACAAAGATAAATTTCATACTCCAGCCTGATTTCTCCTCTGGGCACCAGGATCTGGAGGGAGTGGTAGTGTTTCGAAACACAGTAAGGAGAAGGAAGAATATTCTATGAATGTGGTGGGGAATTTTAAGTCAAAGAGGAAAATAAAAATGAAGGTAACAAAAATAATTGTAGATTGTGTACATTATAAATTGTCATTCATAGGGGCTGTGAATGATAGCCAGTGGCACAGTGGTTAAATTTGTGCACTGTGCTTTGGCAGCACAAGGGTCACAGGTTCAGATCCTGGGCACAGACCTACACACTGCTCATCAAGCCATGCTGTGGCAGTGTCCCATGTACAAAGCAGAGGAAGATTGGCACAGAAGTTAGCTCAGCAACAATCTTCCTCAAGCAAAAAGAGGAAGATTGGCAACAGATGTTAGCTCAGGGCCAATCTTCCTCACCAAAATAAATAAATATCACATATATATACTTCTAAATTGGTATAAATATTATGTGAAAAATTAAAAGGAGAGATTAAAAAGTGGAAACCTACACTTCTGAGGTTCAACAGAGGGGCAAGGAAGGTCTTTCTGAAATTACACTCAACCTGAGAGATAAGAAGGAGCACATTTCCAAGAGTGAGACATTTGGACAAAGGCAGGAAGGGAGAGCCGGGTGAAAAATAAATATATTTCAGACAGAAATACAACATGTATGAAGGTCCCAAGGAGAAAGCTCATGGCAACTGTGGCCCATAGTGAGGTTACAGAGGTCGGTGGGAATCAAATGATGAGGGTCTTCCAAGTTCACCATTACCTCTAAGCCCACTCATAGCTTGGCCTAGATGGTCTTTCACCATCTACTTCCATCTTTCCTCTATAGTTGATCTCCTATCACTCCACCCCATACATCCAATGCCATAGCTCTACATCTCCTCTTTCTCTTTGGTGGAACGTCCTCTTCTCTCCCCTTTCTCTACCTCGCAGTCTTTCACTCATCTTTCAAGCACCAAACCCAATAACAAGCAGAGGCAGTTGCTCCATCTTCCAATGCCTATAGTACAACACTTTGTTCATACCTCTACAGTGTTTTATTCCTTGCTGCAATATTTATGTAATTTACCTTTTCTTTGCTACTAGAATATGATATCTTCTAGTTCCTTATTTAACCATATCTTATTTATCTTTGTATCCTCAATGCTTAGTCTCGGCAAATAAATGTTCCTTGAAGAATAGACAGATTTTTAAGCAAGAGATAAATATTAATGGGCTAAAATATTATTTGTTTAAGCAGATGTAAATTATATGGATTAAATCTAAAAGAATAATGATAATCAACTCCATGTTTTAAAATCTCTGCTTAAGAACTGAGATAATTTGTTTTCTTCTGAGCTGAAAGAATCTTGTGCTTTTTATTGACCACTGTGTTAAGGAAGATAATGACTCTTTTAACCCAAGCTGAGTCTTTGAAACATTAGCATAAACATCTTGCCTCCATTGATTCCTGCTTTCTAGCGACTATCTCACACAGTCATTCACACGCCTTCATTATTTGGATGATATTCAACAAATAGGGAGAGTTGATGTGATGGAGTAGACAGAGCAGAGAATATATAGACAAAAGGCAAGTGCCAGCCCAATTTAACAGCTTCCTCTGTCCTTGGAAAACTGTGTGAAAAAGTAATGACTTTCACCACCATCTAGTTCCACCTAAATACTAGCATTAGGGGATATCCTTTCTTTCCATATCATATTGACCCTCTATGGGTGACAGATAGAGCTACCAAGTGTCCTGGTCATTGAAAGGGGGAATATCCATAAAGGTCATTCTGGATGGAACTCAGAAAAATGGGAGGACACAAGCCAACAACAATTCTGTTGAAAGGATCATGCCAGGCAGCCATGAAAGGGGAGCTATGTGGGTCCTTAACACAGCTACTATGCAGGTTTTAGGGTAGCAAGAGGGAGTCTGCAGACATTGACTGGATTCCCATGCACTCGCTCCCTGGTGTTGGTCACAGACAATGCAGAGCCCTCCTTCAATGCTGACTTGACTCTCCTAGTGGGCCCCTAGGTGTGGTCCATGCACTCAATTTCCACCGACCTCTTCCAAAGCCAAATCCCATTGAACTCTCTTTGCTACTCCCAGCCAAGACACACTCAACTGTTATCTTAGCAAATTGGACTCTTGAGATTTTTTTCTATTCCCTTTCCAATCCATTGTTATGACATAAACTCTATATCCTGCCTCCTTCAGGGATCTTCCTTTTTGATTCTCAAGAGCATTTCTTCTCTCAGTAAAATCAGGCTCTTACAGATATGATTTTGACTAATTCTTTCTCTTCAACAACAATCACAATTCAACTCAAGGCAAAGGGGAAGGCTCCTCGGTCAGGGGATGAGTCATGTATGAGGAAGTGCAGAAGAGAAAAGTCAAATGATTAATAGGTAACATTTCAAAAGCTTATCTCCCGGTGTATGTTCGTTCTCAGCCTTATTTACCTATCCTCAAAATATCTGCCTTTTCTCCTTCATGGGACTGTTGTGAAAAAATAATGCATGAAAATACAGAAGTGGAGTCTCGTCTTAGGCAGGGCTCTGGTTCCTAAAAAGCAAGGTAAAAATCCTATAAGGTGGAAAAAAAGAATTACCCTTGAAAATGTCTTAAATTGTCAATAAGGAATAGCAAACAAGGTTTTGTGCCTAAAGTCTTGTGGCGTCATTCTTAGGCACACTAAATGTTGTGAACCACTCAGCTAGATAGAAAGAAAAATCTATATGCAGGTTTTCAGGCATACAACACATTTTGTATTTACAGAAACCATCAAGCTTCAGAAAATGGATGGAAAATTGCAAATGTTCTCTTTTGCCTACAAGGTTTAGTCCATTCAGGTTAATATTAAGCCACTATAATATTAATTGATTGAGGGGTGTAAAAAATAAGGAAAATAATAACACAGTCCCTTGCTCTCTATTGTGGCCACAAATATCAGGGAGACACCATTGCAAAACCTTAAAGCAGTGTGTCAAAGGAGTTGGCTTACACAGTGTCACTGTGTCATGACATAAAGCCCAGTGGCCCATCAGAAGATGTTGCTGCTCTTCTAAAGGAGCCCAAACCAAGGCTCTCTGCTCACAGATTCTGCTGTCAAGGTCCAGTCCTCTCACCCTGGGCTACACCTGTCACTGTGTAAAAACATTGGCCCCCAACCATTTAACAACTTCTTACTCTTAAGATCTAATTTCTTTTAGACTCAGACACCAATAACTCACTTCTCACTTCAGTGTCAGCTCCTACCAGTGAGGACACAGTTGGTAGGGATTTTCCTCTAATCACAACCATCTGACAGATAAGACCTATAGAGTTTTCTGGTGCCTTCCATCTGGAATATTTTGGATGACTGTAGAAGAGCTGGAGGCAAAACCTTCCTAGAAATTCTACTTTAAAGCACTAGTCAAACTTTTCAAAACTGAAATTTCCTCTTTCCATATCAGTGGGAAAATACAGAAATACATGCCCTACATTTAGCAGTCACTCCTCCTCTATTGTGCTATGTCAACAAAGATCCATCATCTACAAACCAGAGCTTTCATTTTACCTTAAATGGCACTAAAACCTGCTCACTGCAGATCTGGTGGCCATTAGGAATATGGATCTCCAAAATGTCATAGCTCTAAATTTCACTTTAGGCAGTATAGGAAGTATGTGGGCTCTGAATAGCAAGAAATACCACGCTTACATTTCCAAAAATTAATGGGTAAGTGTTTAGGGACAGGGACGAGAAGGGCAGATGTTGCTATAAAAAGGCAAAGAGATCCTTGTGATAATGGAACTGTTCCATGTCTTGACTGTAGTGGTGGTCACACGAATCTATACGTGCGATAAAATTGTGTAGAGATTTACACACAATTGAGTGCATGTAAAGTAGTGAAATCTGAATAAGTTCTTTGAATTGCACTGTCAATTTTCTAGTTTTGATATTGTCTATAGTATGTGAGATATTACCATGAGAGTAACTGGATCAAGGATGCATGGAAACTAAATCTTAAATCCTAAAGGCATTTATTTTTGCCAGTTAGTGGTGACAGTTTACCATATTCAAACCAATTTCTACAATATCAAAAACTATATGAACAGCCTTTTCATTTTGTCAACAGAAAAGCTTTAGGATTTATCTCTTCTCATATTTTACATAAAGGTATATAAAATGATGAATCTGATATATTTATAAACTTTAAACTATATGTGTGAGTGGTTTTTAGTCCATCAATATCCTATACCAGTCATTCTCAAAGTGTGGTTTCTGGACCATCAGTATTAAGGATCTTGTTAGAAATGCGAATTATCTGTCCCTCCCCAGACCTACTCTTGGGGCTTGAGGAAAGGCAGGGAATCTGTGTTTTAACAACAAACCCTGCAGATGATTTTGATGGTTTGAGAACCACTGCTCTGCACCATCATTGCTGTAAGATATTTGGCAAACATTCACATTAGAAAAGAGAAAACAAGCAAATATGTACAATTTTAATCTCTGGTGTAGTGCCCCCCTGTTGCACCTCCCTCCATAATATGTGAACTGCTGGTGCTCCCTGAAGACCCAGGCCCATCATGCCAGGTCTTGGAACTCCAATTTGCTAATTCTAGAACAATTCCTAGAAACTCTGTCAAGAATATTGAATGTAAACAAAGTCTGATTCACTGACATCCAATTCTGTTCAATTACTGTTTGAAAACTGTCGTCTTGGTGATAGGAAGTACTTTTCACACCCTTACATTATAATTCCCACAGTAAATATTAATTGATTACACTTTTCCATATATCTCTGTTTGACTCTAGAATTTCTAAAGAAAAACTGTTGATTGACAAGACTAATGAAGTACTCTGATTTGGATAATTCAAATCAAATAAATAGTCTCAAAGTCATTCCTATTTAACCTAGAGTTAAGCACACGATTTTCCATTTGTTTATTTTGGGAACAGTAGATTTTCTTCTTAATTGCATTCTTTGTCAGTGAGTGTCAGTGTCAGTGAGTTCACAGTGCCAGGATGGATACAGTTAGCCCAGAACATTCTGAGTGGTGGTAACAAAGAAAGACAGTACTAAAATTGGCTACAACTAATCACAAAAACATATCTCTGATTTTCATTCTAGCTAATGTCCTACAATGGGATGTCAACAAGCCATTGGCTTCCATCCACCTCCACGTTCAGACCAGATGTGTAAGTCTTCACTTTAGACACCACCTTGGTTGATGTATCTTGCTTGCATAAATGAAACAGCAGTGAAACTCTCTGACGAGATAATCATACTACATTATTTCAGATGCTTTAAAGTTAGTTACTTAAAATCAAATATATGTAGACTGTAATATATAAGCCCTTAAAATGTAGGGCTTTCAGAGAAGAAATGGAAGATCAGCTGGGGGTCCAGACTCATCTCTGTAGTTACTAATTATTCAAACAGATAAGAGTAATACTGTATTTCGCATGTAATAAGATGTCATAACAGAACAAAAAGAATAACTCATTTTTACAAAATTCAGGTCTGACAACTAGGCATTGAGAAACACTTCAACCCTTAATAGATAACTGCCTGTAATGTAAAATAAATTTATTTTACACCACCACTTTCAAGGCAAAGATTAGAATAAAGTAAGGAATGTGAACAGCAATTTCACCTGGTGAAAGTCTTCTCCAAAATGGTGATAGGCTTCAGGTAAATAGTGAGAATTGAGCTTACTCTTTTTTTTTTTTCTAAAGAACTTCTTATATTTTTTTTGTTACAAAATCAATATATACTCACGGAGGAAAAACTCAGAAAATAAAATTAAGCAAAAAATAAATAAATACAAATGCCCATAAAATCCCTGAAAGGGAAAAGTAAAATGATCTTGCTAAATCTTACACAGTTATATTTCACCTGTGGAATGATATTACATGAGAGATGTCGTACTGGATAGCAATTTAGACAGAAAAATGCAGTTTTTATTACAATAAAATTACTTTTTCACAAAGCATCACAGCAAAACAAATACAGGAACTCAAATAAAACAATAAAAATAATATGAGACCACTGTGCCCTGTTACTTATAACAGCAGGAATTTGTGCTGGCTATGAGAAAATAATTATGGGCAATGAAGGAAGTGTGATCAAGGCGTGCACCTTCCTTTATACTTTCAAAAAATATGTACTAAGTGCCTATGAAGTGCTGGGAATACAGCATTCACCAAGACATAAAATCCCTGCTCTCAGGGATCTTACAAGCTAATCGGTGAGACCAGAGGTGGGTTTACCCTGAAGCTAAGGAACCAGGGCTTCAGGGCCCCTCACTTGCGTGAGTTTCTCCAAGAGATCTTGTATCTTATTTTGTACTCATAATTTTGAAGTGTTTTCTTTAAAAAGATCACTAAAATTGTGTACACTTCAGACCCCACAAAACCTAGGTTCATCTCTAAATTAGACAGATAGTGAGCAAGTAAAGATATAAACAAGATAATTTCAAGTGTCCACGAGCAATATGCAGGAAATAGAAATTGACGTGATAGAGAGTGGCGGCTATTCTAAAATGGGAGATCAGGGAAGAACTCACGAGCTGAGACCTAAATGAAACTGCCTTAGAGGGATTTGGAAGAGCAACAACTAAAAGTTTTTAAACATTACTTTTCATTGAGTTTATTTACATACTTAACACGTATTAGACAAAATTTATTCTTGCAGTAGAATGATGTTAAATTTAGAGAGATTAATGATAACTTTGCAGAAGTTAAACCAGGCTCGTATTTCATTTTTCACAGGTATGTTCAATAAACTCACAAAAATTGGTCTTTTTCATGACTTCCAGACTTTACAATGAATATATTGATGTTTGTTCTATTTATTTTTATTCTAATGTCTCATGACTCTTCTCTTAGAAACATTGGAATATTTCAAAACTAATACAAATACCTATACCTATATATATTTGTAGGCAATATTTTAGCAAACCTAGTGGACTAAATTAAAATACAATGTGTGTATTTGTATGTGTTTGTGTGTCTAGTCCTGGCTTTATAATGGTTTTCATTATTCATCATTATCTACGTGGGAAAAATAAACCAAAAAAAATTGTATTGAAAATAAAGGGGAAAATTAATGTTCATAAAATCTTTAATTGACTTTTATGTCTTCTACTGTAAATGGAATAATTGGGAAGTAAGAAATGGTTAGGTTCTAAACACCACTTTTTAGCTCTAAAACAATATAAAAATATTAACTGTGGTAGTTTATATTCATACTCACCAAGTAGCATTTTTTATATCTTTTCAGATTAAGAATTAGAGACACCTTGCTATAAGTACTAAAATGGTGGTCTTTTGGTGGTCTTTTTTTCACTTTAAAGCTTTTGCTGGGTGTAAAATTCTTACACTAGTACCGCTATACTTCTCTGAGTTCTGAGTCCAGAAGTAAACATTTATAAAGATCTTTCTTCCCTAATGTTAACTTCCAAATCAACACATTTCAAGCCAAGATCTATCTGAAACATATAAATAGCTGCCACCAGACTCACATCTAACTCCATAATTGTGATTTCCTTTGTAATAATGGGAAGCATATTGATGTTGGAATGATGACTTCAAGAGCTGACAAGGAGAAAAACTAAAAAGAGGAACAGAAGAAGAAAGACAAAAAAAAAGTCACAGGAAAAAAGGAGAGAAGGAAGGATTGATGTAGAAATTAAACTCCATGGGAAAAAGAAGCTCAGGATTGAGTAGGCGTCAACTCTCAAGCATCATCAACTTTCTTTGGCTTCTCTTCTATTGATGAGCTGAACTTCTACTCATTGTCTATTAAAGCAGTCAACTCTACTGCTGGTCCCTCAGATTCACCCCTGAGGTCAATGTCAGTCTTGCGTCTTTTTATTTCCTTCTGTACTACACACCATCTAAGTCTCCTCTTATAAAGCAACCAAGTCCCCAGTCCACAATTCAACATCTGGACTCCTGCAGGTCTTTGAGAATTTCCAGGAAATGAAACCCTGTCTAACTCCTGATAGTCAATTATACACTCCAGTAAACCATGCTCCTTCCCTTGAAGGTCCCTCTTTTTCATTAAAAGAACATTACATTTTTTCATGAGTACCAGTGCTGACATTGTATTTCTTAAAATGCGATAATTACATGTTGGAAAAGCTTGATAGACTACAGTATCTCTATCATATAAACGATAGTGCAATAGAATCACTCCCTCATCATCAGATCTACATAATCTCCATATAAGAATGGAGACTCTTTACCACATAAGAACTCTAATTACCATAATATTTTATATAATAAATCTAAATAGTCACATAAAATTATGTATAAATGTAAGTATAATTTTATATATATAATAATTATATATATATTAGTTGAATGTGTCAAGTCTGTTCAAATTTGAAGTCTTGGTAACTGGATATTATTGATCTAGGGGCTCAGAGAAACAAAGTAGTACAGTACCAAACAGAAAAAATTAAAAGATGCAAAGAAAGAAATTTGTTGACTGGAGTTAAGAAGAATTTAGTGATTATGATATGAGGAGAGAGATAGAAAAGGGAAATAATCAATTTAGTAAGTTAGAGTTGAATGAATTTCCTTGACATTAGGAAAAATGCCTCCTGAACAAAGATAATACCTTAGATTAAAGGCTACTAAAAAAGTTGATTTGTTTCATGCCATAAGAATCAGATCTTTGTTGGTCTTCCAGCTTCTTGTTATTCAAGGTATAGTCTACAGACCAGCAGCACCAGCAGCACCTGGGAGCTTGTTAGGAATGAGGAATCCTAGCCTCCATTACACAACTACGGGATCAGAACTGGCATTTTAACAAGATCCCCAAGTGATTTATATGGACTTTAAAGTTTGAAAAGCACTGCTTGATCCTACAAGCTCAATGATAAACCAACCTGTACATACCTTGATGGGTTGTGAATGTACTTGAATAAGTAATAATTATTATGACTTTTCATAACTGGGATCTGCCATATTATTGATTTCTGATAACCATTGAACTGAAATTATTTTTTATAACATAATTTAGAAATATCATTAAAATTACATGATTCGATGGACTTGATGTTATGTAAGAAGTAGACCATGTGAGCTAACAAACGTCATTTATGAGCTAATGTGTATACACAAAACCTAGAGCACAGAAAGACAAAGAGTAGGAAAAGTAAAACTTTTGTTTCAAAAATAAATTCTGGATCTTGATAAGAAACTGCTGATGTTAACAGCAAAGATGCTAACATTTTCAGATACAAAGGTGAATTTTCAGCTCCTGAAGACATCTATGAACATATGACAATATAATTATTATACACTTAGATGTCAAAAGTTAGCCTTTTTTGTTCCTACAGCAGAGATGAGCTAATTACCAAGAACTATTTATGATGTATTAGACAGCAGCTGCATCAACTCCAAACCCAGTTCTTCTAGACTCCTTCTTGGATGATTCTATATATTCTGGTAGATTTCACTAGGGCTTTCACCCATTTTTTTCTTATTCTTATGTAAGTAATCTCTAAAAACTATTAACCTACTCAGGGCTCAAAATGTTAAGAGAAAGCCAATAAAAATAAAAACCAATACAGTGAAATGGTGCCACAGCTATGGAAAACAGTATAGCAGTCCTCAAAAAATTAAAAATAGAATTACCATATGATCCAGCAATTCCACTTCTGGATTTACACTCAAAAGAATTGAAAGCAGAGTTTTGAAGAGATATTTATACACCCGTGTTCACAGCATCATTATTCACAGTAGCCCAAAAAGTGGAAATAATCCAAGTGTCCATCAACAGATAGATGGATAAACAAAATGCAGTATATACATACAATGGAATATATTCAGGCTTAAACAGGAAGGAATTTCTCACACTTGCTACAACATGGATGAACCCAGAGGACATTAAGCGAAGTGAAATAAGCTAGTTACAAAAAGACTAATACTGTGTGATTCCACTAATACGAGGTAACTAGAAGAGTCAAATTCTTAGAGACAGAAAGTAGAAGGAGGGTTTTCAGGGGCTGGGGGGGAGGGAGAAACAGAAAATTATTGTTTAATGGGTACAGAGCTTCAGTTTTGCAAGATGAAGAAAGTTCTGGAGATTGGTTGCACAGCAATGTGAATTGACTTAACACTACTGAACTTTACACTTAAAAATAGTTAAGATGGCAAATTTTGTTATGTGTATTTTACCACAATTAAAATTTTTTAAAGGGAAAAAATACAGAGACATAACACTCGTGTTTATTGTAGCATTATTCACAATGGCAAAACACTAGAAATAAAATGAAATTCCATCACTAGGCAAATGGCTGAATAACTTATGATCCATCCACACCATAGAAAAAAATGAAATCATTAACTTAAGGTAGATCAGTTGATGTGGAATGAATCCCATAAAGTATAACTCAGGGAGGAAAATAAGATGAAGAAAATTGTGCATATAGGATCACATTTTGAAAAGCAAGCTATCAACACATTTAATAATATAATAATAATTATACTAATCACTGACATTATTGAATATTCATTATATACCAGGTGCTTTTCTAAGCACATAGCATGGAATAATTCACTTAATCTTCACAACATCCCTATTAACCTCACTTTAAAAGAAAGGAAACTGAGTCACTGAGAGGTTAGAAAGCTTCTTCAAGGTCACACAGCAAGTGCCAGCACAAGGTGCAAATCCAAGAAGTTGACCTTCAGAAGCCCATCCTTAAGTGTGCAGATGTATGGATGTGTCTCCATATGTATGATTCCAGACGAAATATGTGGAATGTTATGTAATTGGTTGATGATGTGAGTTATATGGGGTAGAGAAGGGAATGCTAATGTGAATGAAAGGGAGAAGAAATGCAGAGGGTGAAGAAAAGGAAAAAAGAAGAGAGCCAAAAATGTAAACGATGTGACCATATTTATGCATTTAATTACCATCACATGTGTGTAAGGGGAAACAGGAAAATTCAAAAAAGAAGAAAAATGACTAAAATTTACCCTAGAGATTTTTTTTGCTTCTTGAAACTGCAGCAATGTTATTTATGAAAATGAAATTTGAGATTATCAGACAACATCACAGACAAATTTCTATAATTGCATTTGTTTTGTATATTTGAATAATTAAATAGAAATCAAATATTTTTGACATTTTATATATGCCTTTTATCCTGTTTCAAAAGTCTGAGATTAGTCCTACCATTATTTCCAAAATAATAGAAAATATAAATCCATGATCTATGGAATAAGAACAGGTGTTTGTGGCTGGGGGGTAGTGGGGAAACACGCTTCGTAGTCAAACCAGTAGACGATAACAAGGTTAAAGAAAATTAAACAGATCATTTGTACCTCAGTTCATCCTACATCACTAAATATGCTAACATTTATTGCGAATCTCCAAAAGGGACTAAAGTATGCACATTTTCCAACCTTCTTTGGCTAGAGAGCACTTTTTTTAATGCCATGCCTATTAAACACTGTCCAAAATGTGATGCCACAAAGCAGAATCTAGAAGTCAATTACCTACAATACAGCTTTTCTTAACCTTCAAAACTTCCAGAAAGCCCTTCTGGAAGGAGGCGATGGAATGGATAGAGAGTACAGAGAGGTTTTGCCTTTTTTAATTCTCAATTCACAAGTCACATTTTCACATTCAATATTTTACCAAGCACAACATATTGATAGCAGAAAATCAAATATGAGCTCAGCCAAATGTTTCACTTATCTTTTTGAAAATAAGGATTTTGTTCCCATAATAAGTCAATTTATTGACCAATATTATTACAGTACCTGATTTTCACGTATGAGCTTAATATTATTTACAAACTGGTCTGCCTAGAGCTATTTTTATGTTAACGTCTATTTTACGTCCTCTTACTGTGTTGAAAGTTTTGTTATCAAGCTTTAAATGCCTACTTCAAAGGAATGAAAAAGCCCAAAAAACAAATCAACTAAGACCCCTATAACTGCTCTGATCCAATCATTACCAATCAGGCAGTAATCAATATTTAAAGCTTACATGAAATTTACTCCATAAGTATCTATGTTTAAGACATTTCCGTAAAGGTCATGGGAATCCTAAGGCAAATAATATCTTATACTTCCCTCAAGGAGTTTATAATCTACTAAAGGAAGTAGAAAATCTACACAGTGGCTGAAATATGTTTAAAGAACTAGGAAGAAAAAGAAAGAAAAGAGATTTTATGACCTGGTCCAAAAAAATCATTTCTACTAACGAGCTGCCTCTCTTAGAGGTTTGACAACCATGCTGGCAGTAATATGAAATCTTATCTTAAAAGGCTGCTATTGCTGTACTTCCTAAAGCCTACAGCTCATTTTTGAGACAGGCATGGATATTCCTGCTCTTTCAACTTCATTAGGTTTTCATGAGGATCTAGTGAGAAACAGATATGAAAGGATTTTGAAGATTTCCTAAATATAAGATAATTTTCTTATTAGAACTGAAGACCATGCTTCTGTTTCACAATTTGTAGACATCAACAAGGTTCCATGACAGATACTCCCACTTGTCCTTCTGTCCTCCCTTCTTCTCTGCATGTGTCTGCCCAGCCCCATTTGTAGTTAAAAGTGGGGCCATGTGTTTAAGTTCTACTCCCAGGCCTAGGTCTCAATTTCATGGGCATGCCTTGTCCACATTCTCTTCTTAGTGCCAACTGGAATTCTTTGCAACCAATTTGCCCCCATGGAGATGATGATACTGCCCAAGGGGATGATGGAATAATATAATTGGAACAAACATGGATTCCTGAATAACTAACAGTGTGGAGCACAGCTACTCACCCATCTGGAATATTCAACTCAGTCTGTTATGTGGGAGACAAATCAATGTGAATTATTGAATTATACTACACAGAAAGAATTCCACTACCTGAGTTTTAGTCCCAGGTTTGCCAGAGCCTGACTGGATGATCTCAGACCAGTTGGCATTTCCTGATTTCTAAAATGAAAGCATCTGGCTAGATCAGTGTTTTAACAACTGTGCTTCACAGAACTCCAATTCTCACATTTTTAAAATTATTTCAGAGGGCAGTTTTGGTGGAAGAGGAAAGGATGGGGGCCAGGGGAGGATACACGCATAAGAATTACCAGGCTTTTGGCTTAAAAAACCCACATTTGCTTCCTTATCAGCCAGGGCAACCTCTGTTTTACATATTGGACATCCACAGAAGTATTTGAACAAAGAATTCTGCAATTAAAAATATTTATGAAAAATCACTAAGCTATAAAACTCTAAGATACATTTACTTTCTGCAATTCTATGCTTGCAGGTGTTAAAAGTTGTTTCTCAGTAATGACGATGGATTTTTCCCTGAAACATCCGTGTACTTTTTCTCCTTTGTCCTTTATGATCAGTAACACATATTTCATAAGTTATCTAAGTTAGTCATAGAATCCATGATTATAAAATGTAATTTTCTTTGTGCAAATTAACTAGGCTATCCAGGGATCTAAGATGTGATCTTGACCTCATTAATGTTGTACTTCAACCAACTTAGCTGAAGAAGTAATAAGAAATATCTTGATGTATTTAATGAATTCATTGATATCTGTTTGGTTTCTCTTATGTTTGTTTTGGAAGAATTATGGATGAGTGACAAAACTAATTATTCCATCATGTATTAATGTCTCTTTGACTCAATATGCCACCCCCTCTCTCTTGTAATATGTCCATTGTATGGCATTCTGCCATAATGCAAAGTCTTTCCTTTGACTCATTGACAATCAAAATCTGATCAACCTGAATATCCAAAATTACTTTCAAGAGATAACATTTCTTGGTGTCCAAATTTCATTCTTCTTGATTACACAATATCACATTCATTAACCTATGTCTAAGACTCAATCTTTAGCACTCATACACATCATAAGTAGAAAATCTTATTTTTATCAATTTCTCAATGCTCACTCTATCTGTAGATGTGCTCAATTATCCTTCAACATGTTTATTTTTAAAAATCTAAACCAGCACTGACAACAAAGCTCAATTAAAAATGGCAGCTCAAGCCAGCTGCAGTGGCCTAGCTGTTAAAATTCAGCCCTCTCCGCCTCTATGGCCCAGTTTGGTTTCTGGGCACAGAAGCACACTGCTCATCCATCAGTAGCCATGCTGTGGTGGTGGCTCATGTAGAAGAACCAGAAGAACTTACAACTACACACAACTATGTACTGGGGCTTTGGGGAGGAAAAAGGAAGAAAAAAAAAGAGGAAGATTGGCAACAGATGTTAGCTTAGGGCAAATCTTCCCCTGCCAAAAAAAAAATTCACTTAAAAAATGGGGGTGTGGGCGGCCTGGTGGCACAGCAGTTTAGGTCGCGCTTTGGCAGCCTGGGGTTCTCAGGTTCGGATCCTGGGTGCTGGTAGACACACTGCGTGTCAGCCATGCTGTGGTGGCTTCCCACATAAAAAAAGTGGAGGAAGATGGGCATGGATATTAGCCCAGGGCCGGTCTTCCTCAACAAAAAAGAGGAGGATTGGCAACAGATGTTATCTCGGGGCTGGTCTTCCTCACACACACACACACACACACACACACACACATACACACAAAATGGCAGCTCAAACTCCCAGCTAATGCCATAGGATATAATCCTTAATAATATACTATTTTGTACCAAATCATCCTTATAAAAAGTCCTGGTAAAAATACATACAAAAAGTAATGGTGTTTACTTATTTCATGAATTTGATGTCATGGAATTTCATGTTCTTTAGGACATTAAACATGATTTGTATCAGTTGTCATAACTTTCAGCCACAAGTATCAGAAAAGTCTTTTCAGAGGAGATTACTTTAGGGGCTTCTTTTCTCAGGAAGCCCGAAGTCTGGAGGTAGCAGCTCTGGCATGGGTTCCGCAGCTCAGAGAGGTCGGGATTGGCTTCTTTGGACTTCACGGCATTACCATCCTGGGTACAAGAAGGATGGTTCAGCTCCAGCCATCGTATCCATGTTCAAGATAGAAGAAGGGGTAGAAGGGTCAGTGACAGTGACATAAGTCTATTTTATTAGGAAAGCTTAAGCTTTCCCACGAGACCTCCTGCGGAATTCCTTGTATATCTCTTCGGGAGAAGTATGCCGACGGACGCTCTCCGCCTGACCCAAAAGGTACCCAGCCAAGTGGCTACTTAGGTTTTTTGTATTCCTCTCCCCAGCCCAGCTTGTTCTCAAAGCACCTGATAAAGGACTTGCTGCCTAATTAACCGAGGTAATTATGCAGCCATTTAGGTTTTCTAAAATGCAGCTTTATAGATACGTCTTCTTTTTACTGCTAATGCTTCCATCATTATCACGAAATGTAAACTTTCAGAAACTCTGTAGCAGGCAGAACCCTAGGAGGCTGCACGGTGCCAGCCACCAGGGTGCACGCCCTGTGCCTCGTCATCCCCGTGTGCGTGGGCGGAACCCTGCACAGGGTGGGTTGTCACTCCCCTGATTAGGTTAGGAATCACGCGGCTGAGGAGATCCAATGAGATTCTCGGGATGGGGCTGATCGCATCAGGGGAGCCCTTTATAAGGGACTGGGCCCTGCCTGAAGTCAGACAGATCCCGGTTCTGAGGGAACTGCACACCAGGGAGATTCTCCATTGCTGGCTTGGAAGAAGGACCCAGTGCGAGATTCCTGACCTACAGACTGTAAACCAGTAAGTCAGTGGGGTTTGTTTCAGATGCTAAATTTGTGGGAATTTGTTATACATCGCAGTAAAACTAATCTCCAAATGCAAGTTCCTTCACGTTGTGGGAGGAGGAAACCTGCGTGTGCGTCTGTGTGTGTGAATCTGTCCACTCCTCCATGAATATAGCTCATCAGTGTGGCTCAGGAGGAACACAGCAGCAAGTCCGGCACTAAACTCTTCTCTGTTCACACGGTAGGTCGCTGGTCAGACAACCCCACCCGAGCCCCTACGTCTTCCAGGGCCGCGATGCTCAAGGCCAGCACTTCGTCGACGGACAAAGGCATGTTGGGTGAGATGCCAGCTGTCCCCGTGGGCCCCCAGGCCAGCGACAAGGACGGACTCCTGGGACACCGATTTGGGGAACTGAAGGAAGCCTCTGAGGACAAAGGCGACCTCGGCAGTCAGGACGGCCCAGATCTGACGGCCGGTGAAAGGGAGGACCCCACGTTAGTTCCTCCTGCAGCCAAAAGACTGAAAATAAGCACCAAGCCAGAGAAAGAGAAGAATGAGGAAGTGAATGAAGAGGAGGTTCAGAGGATGAAAATCCTGATGTCTTCTTTGTGCGAGGAGCAACTGAATCGCTATGAAGTGTATCGCCGGTCGGTTTTCCCCCAAAAAACCATGAAAAGTCTGATCCAGACCATAGCGGGCAGGTCGGTGTCCCAGAATGTGGTCATTGCCATGTCCGGAATCACCAAGGTCTTCGTCGGGGAGGTGGTAGAAGAGGCCCTGGATGTGTGCGAGGGGTGGGGGGAAACACCCCCACTCCAACCCAAGCATCTGAGGGAGGCTGTTCGGAGGTTAAGCTCCAAGGGACAAATCCCCAACATCAAGCGCAAAAAGACCGCGTTCTTCTAGGCCAAAGCCAGAAGGGGCCTATTGGTGAAGGAACAAGTACTGGCTGAAGACTTCCTACTGCCTCAGACTGCAGTGCAGCTTCTGTGTCTCAGTCCACCGTGGATCTCCTCAGGATTTTACTGGCTTTCTAAAAACTCTGATATTGGTCCCACCTAAAGGAAGGTACGCAGCCTGTTGGATACTTGCCAAGACTTAACACTGGGACCTCTTAGGACTTGTTGAGGCATTTCTCTCTTTCTGGTTGGTTGGATGAAGAAAGGCGCAGGGGTCTGGAATCCTTTGGTCTGGAAACTGCTTTGAACCTGAGAAAAAAACCCAACTAACGGAGCTGTGATGGTTTCACACTGAAGTTGGAAGTCATCATGAGTAAAGTTGTTTCTTACGTGTGGTTTAGGGAGATGAAACAATCAGAAATTTTTCACCTGTGATTCTTTACCCAGAAGAATATGGGGATAGCGGGAGAAGTGAAATAGTTTGGCCTTGTAAATATTTAAGGTTATCTAATGGTTTTTATTTGAGTGATCATTAAACTGTTTTCCAACTTGCAAAAATAAAAATAAAATCATAAATCCTTTTTGTCTCTAAAATGACTACAGACGGTCCCAGACTTACGATGGTTCGACTTAACGATCTTTCAACTTTACGATGGTGCAAAAGTGATACACATTCAGTAGAAACTGTACTTCCAATTTTGAATTTTGATCTTTTCCCAGGCTAGGAATATGAGGTACATCCTCTCTCGTGATGCCGGGCAGCAGCAGCCAGCCGCAGCTTCCGGTCAGCCACGTGATCACGGGGGTGAACAACTGCAATTACAACCATGCTGTACCCTTCCAACTATTCTGTTTTTCACTTCTAGTACAGTATTCAATAAATCACATGAGATAGTCAACACTTTATTATAAAATAGGCTTTGTGTTAGATGATTTTTCTCAACTGTAGGCTCATGTAATTGTTCTGAGCATGTTTAAGGCAGGCTAGGCTAAGTTATGATGTTCGGTAGGTTAGGTGTATTGAACGCATTTTCAACTTACAATGTTTTCAACTTACAATGGTTTTATTGGGACATAACTCCATCGTAGGCCAAGGCAGATCTTTATCTACATTTTCCTTCCCACGGTGTTTTACATCAGTGTGTGAACTTTGACCATGTTAAAGGAGTAACAGTCTTGGAGCCTCATATAATACTAGAGCAAAAAATCAGACCCCCCCCCCCCCCCCCGCCAAAAGCCACTTGGAAAATAACCACCATTATATTATGGTTATTTGTGCAGTTTTTGTTTGCTATACTGTGTGAAATTGCCAGTGTTTCTATAGGCATCAAAATTTATTTCAAAATACTGTCTTAAAATATACTTGGTTTTAGTCATTTTACCCAGAATCCCCTTAGAAATCAAAATCTGAGTAAAGCAGCAGAGGAACAATGTGGCGCTAAGCAGGCTTATCAGTCCTTGCAAAATTGGTACATATTCTACTTGTGCATGCATTGTACAAAAGAGCACTTCTTCGTTCCAAAATAAAGGTCCGAGATTTATTCTCCAGTCACTATCAATATTCACAGCACAGCTCAGATGTCCCCAGTGCTATTTCAGTCTGTTTAACTCTGCCAGGTGTCCCCTGAAAGACAGGCAAAACGATGTAACAAGCCCCACAGTGCAGCTCTAATGCAGAATGGATAATAACTTGCATTTTTCTCTTCCTAAAGCCAAAAATACACGCCCACAAGATGTAATTTTGTTTCTTCTTACATTTACTTTTTGCCTTTTAATTGGGACCTCTCATAGCTAGAACCTATCATTGTTTTAGTGTTTTGTTTATATTTTCAAACTATAGCAAGAATCAGAAAATTCTATTTCACACCATCATATTCTGTTACACTCTCATTTACCAACTTCCTACATCAATGGTTATAACGAGATAGACCAGGAAACAGAGAGATGGAGGTTCTAGGTTCTTGGAAGAACCCGTAGAGCTGGGAGGACCATCTCAGGAAATAAAGTGATAGAGCAAGGAAGGAAGGAAGATGCAAGGGATTCAAATTCTCCCAATCTTTATATTGGTTTTGGCTCATTCCTCTCCCCGGGTTCAGTGGGGAAGTCTTGAAAGATGTTTTCTGAGCAGACAAGGCATGCTTGTGGCTTTCTGAATAATGGAGGCAAAGAGAACCTAACCTAGGCAGGTGGAGGTGGGGATCAGAATCTGGCAGAGAGCAGTGATGGTGTCGACTGGACGCACAACTGACAAGGTCTCCTGGCCCCCTGTGTCACTCATGCCTTCAGAGGAGCCTGAGTAAAGCTGAACGTCTGAAGACAGAAGCAAGTTCCCATCAAGGTCTCAGAGGTCAGCTCGGGAGAATGACTTCAGGATTGTTTTCTCAGATGGGAAAAATGGATTCACCAAAAAGGTTCAGTATCTTTATACACCATAATACTTTTTAATATGTAATATCATATATCCATGGTTCTCAAAAAGGAAATTTATATCATCTGGTACCATTCCAGGAGAAATCGCTGAAAGCTTTCCTGAATGGTTTATTCTGTGCTATTAACAATATAGGTTTCCCCTGCAGCTTCATTATCATTCTTAAAGTATATCTCATAATATATGTGTGGAGACTTGCTAGTAAAATGTGGTCTCCAGTTCATGCTAGTTTGGTAAAATGATGCCTAACAAATAAAGGGATTAAGCTTGACTGTGTAATTCTCAATAGTTTATTATCACTCTGGGATAAGATTAATACCCTACCTGCCCCCCCCCAAAAGTATGCGGATATGCCCAAACACAGTTTAACCAATCTAGTTCCACTTTACCAAGGACATATTATCCAGGATATAGTCTTTGAAAATACTAAGATCTGTGGCAACTAAACATAAAATTGTACATAGACAAGTTTAAACTATCACTGGATAGGTTTATTTTTTCTGTGAAGGAGGGCGTGATCAGAGTGATAAGCTACATAATCATACATATGAAAAGGCTTTCATAAACTGAATTAAGTCCTGACCATGGGTAATAGTTTCATAAATTACCTGAATATTGGAGAAGCCTTATAAAGTTTCATGATAGTATCAGGGACAATTTAGAGAAAAAGAAACATAACAATTATAGTAGGGACCCCACAAAAATTATAAATTTGGGGAGAAATAAAAGATACAATAGTACAATAGATAGCTTACCATCGATTAATTAAAGAACCATCACTCTGCCGTGGAGAGTAGAAAGCAGTGGGAAAGTCCCTTCTTTTTCCGGATTTCTTACCCCATTCTTCTCTCACAGATATTGCTTTGGTTTATAACTTCTCTCTTTACTCTGTATTTTCTACTGCTTTCCTTGAAACAAGAAACAGATCTTTAATTTCTTTTTTTCCTGCAGAATATTCATCCTGAACTAACATCTGTGCCAGTCTTCCTCTATTTTGTATGTGGATCGTTGCCACAGCATGGCCACCAATGAGTGGTGTAGGTCCATGCCCAAGAACCGAACCTGGGCTGCCGAAGTGGAGCAGGCCAAACTTAACCACTAGGCCGTGGAGCCAGCCCCAAGAACCAGATCTTGCCTTTCAGAAGCCATTCTCCATGTATTGTCTGGAGAACAGCAGAAGATAGAGGGTGAGCATTGAGACTTGAGACATCATTATAATTAAAAACGGATGAATGTGTTTCCTACAAGCTAAGACTACAGACTTCCAAAACATACAAAACAAACATATGTCCAAAACAATAAAGCCTAAAATAGAACCTTCAGTGTTGCCATGAGAAAAGATGAGTCCAAACTGAGTTAGAAACCACCAAGGGGAAGGGCCGGAGCAGATTTTGCCTTCCCTCTGTGTTTGTGACTTCAGTGATGATCTACCGTGGGCAGATAAAGCATGGTTAATAATATGAGAAGTGAATTGAATTACTTTGGTGAGGCAAAAAGAATCTAGATTTCTTTTCCTAACTTGGAAAAGATCCTTATCTGGATCTACTGCAACATTTTATGTTTTTCAAATCTACTTTTCCTCAAACTTACCAAACCCATTGGGCCTGTAAGATTTGCCTTCATTTGTAGTGGTCCTCCTACCTGGAAACCCTCCTTCCCTCTTCCCTAGTGTATCTGACTCATTCATTAAAGCCAGCCCTCACTCATCCTTTCTAGAAGGGTTTCCTCATTGTTCTCTTCTGAACTCCTGCAGCGTGCTGGGTCTAGTCACACATCGGCATTGGATTATATTCAATACTTTCAAGTATTGGCCTAATGTCCCAAATTATAGTGAAACTCCTGTCTCCCACTTCTGAACCACAGCGTTCTCTGGCTCACCAGTGAGCAGTGAGCCCTGGAAAGGGGCTTGGTTTTCTGATGGCTGAAAGGGAACAATTAATTATTGCCCCAGGATTTCAGATGCTAAAGAGTTAGTGCACTAAATCTGTGATGTGTCCTCTTCCAGAGTCTGTAATGATAAAACAGAAGGAAAGATAACATATGCATGGGAGTAATGAATAGTATCATAGTACTTTCCCAAGATAGGCATGCATTGCTGTCTACAAAAGCATATGAAAGCCGGTGGGATAAATGCAGATGGGGAGCTCACTTTTCCCATCAGCCAAACTTGAGAATAACTACACCCCTGAAATTTTGTGGATTTAATCTAATCTGGAAGCAGAAAGAGAATATGTAAAGTTCATACTCAATGGCCTTTTAAAAATACCCAAATATTTGACTGGTTTTTTTTTTTTAAATCTCTAGATTATATATTTTTTAACTCTCAAGAGACTGATAGAAAAGGAGTCCCCCAATAATCTTATATGCTAACCATATTACTTCTAGCATGGAACTCCAAGGCATGATCAATCTCCTATGTCAATACTGGGGTATATCATTTGTTTATTTTTCTTTGACTCACAGACTAAAGATAGAGTACTACAAATTTGCTAAATGCTAATATCTGCCAAAATATTTTTTCTAATAAGAATCCATTAGTGGAGTTAGGTTGGAAAATAGGGTCCTTATTTAAATACCACTTAGGTGTTTTAACAGACATTGAAGCACTAGTTAAAAATTACAAACAGTAAGTTAACCACCTTCTAATGTCAATGGGATATCCTACCAGCTTTTTCCTGTCTCTCTCAAAGGCATATTGCTAAGAAACACACTGAAATAAGGCCAAACATATATGCTTTGTAGTTTTCAGACCCTATGCCAACAGTCTATGCAACTGTGATCTGGGATGTGAACTGTGAAGCATCCCCAGAAACAAACAAGCATGAGCAGCTTTAAGGGAATCAGTTTCCAGAGCCTCAATGCTCCTATGTCCTCTCTCCTTGAAATTGATCTAGTAAATTTCCCTGAAAAAAATTTTATGCCAACACTTCTTTCTCTTCATAACTGCCCTCCTCCTTCTTGACAAAAGAGAGGCATGCCTCTTCTTCATTCTGATATTACTATGATGCAGTGGTCTGGGCTGTAAAAACTTCCTGGGATGCCAAACAATGGCATGATTTACAATTCTGGTTTCAGGAAAGACTTCTGAGACCAAGGCATAGTAAATTCTTGGGAGGGCTTCAGGTCTTTTTCTATATTGTATGCACAGTTTTATTAAAGACACAATATGGCATTAGAAGCAAGTTATTTTGCCTTTGTGGGGATTTTCTGCATTCAAATATATTGTACTTTGGGAAAATGAGAGTGATCACAACCTCGGTTGAGTGGCCTCCTGTTGCAATGTGTTGCCGGCTAGGAAGATACCTATGATAGGATTGTTAACAATAAGATGAAACTATTTTTCTTATGTAATTTGCTTACATAAAATGCATACCTTAAAAGTATTTTCAAGTAAAAATCTGAGAACATACAGTTTATATTTGCAGTCATCACAACTGGCCTTGGAATCTTCATAAGAATGAGCAGTGCTCTCTGCAGAAGCCAGAGAACTTTACAAAACTCCAGAAAAGATTATAATTCCCAGTGCACTATTGATAGCTAAAAATGTTGCTTGCCAAAGCCAACACTTCAATTTAGTTAATTGCCTGTTCAGACACCACAATAGTGATGCATAAAATGGCAGAAACAAGCATACAATGGAGACAGTTGTTTAGCAGATTGTGGCAAAAATTTTAGCAAAGAAAACTTATACCTTACAGTTGGATAAATCGTCATATGTTTCCAGGCATTCTCAGTTAAGCGTTTATATCTGCTTAAATCAGAAAAAAAAAATGCATTACTAATGAGATTATGACCTTTTAACAAAATATACTGCTTTACTGAAAGTGAATTGAAATTAACAATATTTAAATTTCTGAACACTTTCCAAGTAAAACAAATATGGTACATCTAGGTGAAAGAGCAACAGATATAATTCACCCTTTCTGGTCTTTTTCACAGAAATTGAGAAAGGGAATGACCCTTTCTGTGACTGAGCAAATATCCATTTTTCAATTTAGATGGTTGCAAATACTTTGTTTTCAACCAAATAGTAGGAAGTCCTAATTGAATTGTCAGTTCATAGGTCACGAAAAATAATTTTTGAAGCTAGATCACTATGTAATTTGTGGAATATAATTCAGAAGAAATTTCATTAATTGAGTGTCATGGCTCTGATAGAACAGATTTTTTAGTTCTTACATCTTTAAAACCAAGCAAAAAATGAAAAAACATGATGCAGAATCATATCTCATTTTAACAAAAAGTAGTGTGCTCACTTAGATATGTGAACTAATTAAGAAAAACATTCTCATCCATCTCATCAGCAGGTGCATTTCCAAAAAACCCTGTAAGAGTTCCATGCAAGAAGTAATATGTTTAATATATAAGATTATTAAGGGACTCCTTTTTCATAAATACTCTTGAGATTAAAAAATATACCAGTAAAATATTTGGACATTTTCAAAGGGCTATTGGGTGTGACTTCACATATTTTCTTTCTGCTTCCAGATTAGATTAAACCTACAAAATTTTAGGCCTGTAGTTGTTCTCAAGTTTGGCTGATGGGGGCAAAATAAGCTACCCATCTGCATTTATCCCTCTGGTTTTCATGTGCTTTTGTAGATAGAAATGTATGCCATACAATCAGGAAGGTAAACAACTGATACACTTAGAACAATTCTGTACCCATCCAACCATTCTGTTTTTCACTTTCAGTACAATATTCAATAAATTACATGAGGGGGCCAGCCCCATGGCATAGTGGTTGAGTTTGGTGTGCTCCACTTCAGTGGCCTGGGTTCACGGATTTGGGTCCTGAGTGCAGACCTACACCACTCGTCAGCCATGGTGTGGCAGCGACCCACATACAAAGTAGAGGAAGATTGGCACAGATGTTAGCTCAGGGTGAATCTTCCACAGGAAAAAAGAAATTACACGAGACAGTCAGCACTTTATTATAAAATAGGCTTTGTGTTAGATGATTTTGCCCAACTGCAGGCTAATGTAAGTGTTCTGAGTATGTTTAAGGTTGGCTAGGCTAAGCTATGATGTTCAATAGATTGGGTGTATTAAATGCATTTTAGACTTAATGATATTTTCAACTTATGATGGGTTTATTGGGACGTGACCCAAGCATAAGTCAAGGAAGATCTGTACAGTAAAAATAAGACATATCTATAAAGCTGCATTTAAAAAAACTTAAATGACCAAGCAAAAAAAAACAACTAATGAAGAAGCAAGTCTTTCATGAGGTGCTTAGAGAACATGCTGGACTGGGGAGGGGAATACAGGAAACCTAAATAGCCACTCCTCTAGCTACCTTCTCTGACACGCAGGGATGGTCCCGGACATACTTCTCCCTAGGACCCCCATAGGGAAAAATACGTAGTGGGACTAACGGGAAAGCTTAAGCTTTCCTAATAATATGGACTTATGTCACCGCCACTGACACCCTCCCCTCAGTCCACCTTGAACATGGATACAATGCCAGACTCGAGTCATCCTTCTTGTATCCATGGTAAAAATGCCATGAGGCCTACAGAGACTAATCCTGACCTCCCTGAACTGCTAAACCAATACGAGAGCTACTACGTCCAGACTTCTAGATAGGCAAGAAAAATAAGCCCCAATTGTAGTCCACTATTAATAGCCTTTTCTGATACTGGTGGCTAAAAACAATGCCAAATGATAGAAAGCAAGTACCGTGAACAAGAACAAGAAATTCCATGATATCAATACTCATGAAATAATTAAACATAGAGTTCACTTTTTAGTAAAGTTTTAGTTCACAGCAAAATTGAGTGGAAAGTTCCCATACACCTCCTGCCCCGCTTCAGGCATAGCTTCCCCAGTATCGACATCCAGAACTAGAGTGGTGCATTTGTTTCAATTCACCTTGACACATCAGTATCCCCCAAAGTCCATAATTTACATTAGGGAGCACTCTTAGTGTTGTACATTCTATGGGTTTTGACAAATGTATAATGACATGTATCCACCATTATGATAACACACGTAATGGTTTTACTGCCCTCAAAGTCCTCTGTGTTCCACCTATTCATCCCTTCCTCCACCCCAACCCTGGGCAACCACTGGTCTTTTTACTGTCTCCATTGTTTAATCTTCTCCAGAACGTCATATAATTGGAATCATTCAGTATGCAGCCTTTTCACTTAGTTATATACATTTAAGATTCAGCCGTCTCTTTTCATGGTTTGACAGCACCCCCACACACACACTTTTGTTTTTTAGTGCCAAATAGTATTGCATTGTCTGGATGTATCACAGTTTACTTATCCATTTACCTACTGAAAGATGTCTTGGCTGCTTCTAAGATCTGGCAATTTTGAACAAAAGTTCTAGAAACATTCATGTACAGGTTTCTGTGTAGACATAGTTTTCAACTCCTTTCAATAAATCTTAAGTCATGTTATTACTGGATTGTATGGTTAGAGTATCCCTAGCTTTGTAAGAAATTTCCAAACTATCTTCCAAAGTGACTACATTAGTCTACCAGGGCTGCCATAACAAAATACCATAGACTGGTTGACTTAAACAACAGACATTTGTTTTCTCATAGTTCTGGAGGCTGGGAAGTTCAAGATCAAGGTGGGAGCCAGTTTGGTTCCTCAGTGAAGAACTTCTCCTGGGCTGCACATGCCCACTTTCTAGCTGTGTCCTCGAATGGCCTTTTGTCTGTGTGTGCATACCCTTGATGTCTCTCTCTTCTTATAGAGACATCAATCTTGTATTTGGGCCCCACCATATGGGCTTCATTTTAACTTAAACACCTCTTATATGGCTCTATCTCCAAATATAGTTGCATGAACTGGGGCTTGCAGTTCCCTAATGACATATGATATTGAGCATCTTTTTATACGCTTATTTGCCATCTGTATATCTTCTTTGGTGAAAGTGTCTGTTCAGGTATTTTGCCCATTTTTAATTGAGTTGTTTATTTTCTTCTTGTTGAGTTTTAAGAGTTCTTTGCACATTTTGTTATCTGATAAGTGATAACAGTCCTTTTGGTATTAGGGTAAAACTGTTCTTATAAAATGAGTTAGAAAGTATTCCCTCAGCTTCTGTCTTCTGGAAAAGGTTATAGAGAATTGATATAATTTCTTCCCTAAATGTTTGGTAGAATTTGCCAGTGAGCTCATCTGAGCCTGGAGCTTCCTGTTATGGAGGTTAGTTAAATTTCTTTAAAAGATATGTCTATTCAGAATGTCTATTTCTTCTTGTGTGAGTTTTGGCAGATTGTGTCTTTCAGGGAATTGGTCCATTTGATCTAGGTTATCAAATTTCTGGTCATAGAGCTATTCATCATATTCCTTTATTATGCTCCATATGAGCTTGAGTAGACAATGTATTCTGCCATTGTTGGATGAAGCGGTCTATAGATGTCAATTATATCCAGCAGAACGATGGTGCAGTTGAGATTAACTATGTCTTTACTGATTTTCTGCCTGCAGGATCTGTCAATGACTGATAAAGGAGTGTTTAAGTCTCCAAATATAATAGTGGATTCATCTATTTCTCCTTGTAGTTCTATCAGTTTTTGCCTCATGTATTTGGACACTCTGTTATTAGGCACGTACTCACTAAGGATTGCTATCTTCTTGGAGAATTGATCCCTTTATCATTACGTAACAGTTCTATTTATCTGCAGTAATTTTCCTTCCTCTGAAGTCAGCTTGGTCTGAAATTAATGTAGCTACTCTGGCTTTCTTTTGAGTCATGTTAGCATAGTATATCTTTCTCCATACCTTTACTTTTCATCGATATGTATCTTTCAATTTGAAGTGGGTTTCTTTTAAACTACATGATGTCAGGTCTTATTTTTTGATCCACTCTAATGATCTGTGTTTTTAATTGGTGTATTTATACCATTGACATTTAAAGTGATTATTGATATAGTTTGATTTATAGCTATCATGTTTGTTACTGTTCTATTTATTGCTCTTGTTCTTTGTTCCTATTTTTGTATTATACTATTTTTCTGCCTTATTTGAGCATCTCATATGATTCCTTTTTTTCTCCTTTTGTAGTATATCACTTACATTTCTTTCCTTAACTTTCTTTGTGGTTGCTGTATAGTTTACAATATCCATTTGCAACAAAGTCCACTTTCAAATAACACTACCCTCATTTATAGGTAGTGCAACTACATTATAATAACAAAATATTCCTAATTCCTCCCTCTCATCCCTTGTATCATTGCTATCATTCATTTCCCTTATGCATAAACTATTATCAACAAATATATTGTTGCTATTATTATTTTGAACAAACTGTTCTCTCTTAGATCAATTAAGAATAAGAAAAATAAAATTTTTATTTTACCTTCACTTAATTCTTATCTAACGTTCTTCCTTTCTTTATGTAAACCCAAATTTCTAACCTATACCTATTTTCTGTCCTATGCAGAATTTTCTAAGGCATTCTTAAGAATTTTTATAAGGCAGATCTACTGGCAATGAATTTCCCAATTATTGTTTGTCTGAGAACGTCCTTATCTCTCCTTCACTTTTGAAGGACAATTTTGCAGGAAACAGAATTCTAAGTTGGTGGAGTTTTTTTCCTCTTCACACTTAAAACATTTCATTCCACTGTCTTCTTGCTTCCATAATTTCTGAAGAGAATTGAACTGTGATTCTTATCTTTGCTCTTCTCTGTGTATGGTGCTTTTAGCCTCTGTTTTCTGTCAAGATTTGTTTCTTTATCTTTGATTTTCTGCAGTTTGAATATGATATGCCTAGATGCAGTTTTTTTGTTTTGTTTTGTTTTTCATTTATTTTGTTTCATATTCTCTGAGCTTCCTGAATCTGTGGTTTGGTTTCTGACATTTATTTATGGAAATTCTCAGTCATTATTGCTTCAGATATTGCTTCTGTTCTTTTCTCTCTTTCTTCTTTTTCTGGTATTCCCATTATGCATATGTTACATATTTTGTAGTGGTTTAACAGTTCTTGGATATTCTGTTCCATTTTTTTCAGTCTTGTTTCTCACTGCTTTTCAGTTTTGGAACTTCCTATGAATACAACCTGTAGCTCAGAGATTCCTTCCTCAGCCATGTCCAGTCTACTAATGAGCCCACTAAAGGTATTCTTCATTTCCGTTAGAGTGTTTTTATCTCTAGTTTTTCTCTTTGATTCTCTTTTAGTATTTCTACCTCTTTGCTCACATGACCCATGTTGTCTGCTTTTTCCATTAGAGCCCTTAGCATATTAATCATAGTTGTTTTAAATTCCAGGTCTGATAATTCCAACATCTCTGCCATATCTCGTCTCTTGCTCTGCCTCACCAAACTGTGTTTTTTTTGTCCTTTAGCGTGCATTTTCACTTTGTTGGAAGGCAGACATGATGTCTTGGGTTACAGGAACTGTGATAAATAGCATCCTATAGTCTTATGATTAGGCCTCAGTCTCTTAGTGAGCCTGAACCCCTGGGCTGTGAACTTCACAATGCTTCTCAATTGTTTTTACCCCCTTTGGTGGGACAGAATGGCTAGAGTGGGCTAGAGTTGGGTGTCTTCCTTCACCCACATGGAAGGCCAGAGGGGGCTGCACTTGGATATTTCCCTTCCCCCAGGTCAGTTAGGCTCTGATTAATCTCCAGCAGATTAGACTCTGGTAAAATAAGTTTCTCTTGAGGGCAGGCCTTGTTAAGAAAACAGAATGCTCTGGCATATTTTTAAATGGTTGCTTTTCTCCTCCCCCTACCAGAAGCAGAAAGAAATTTTTCCTCTGATTTTTACTGTGAGAATCCAGTGGAGCTCCGGGAGGTAAATCTCACAAAAGTGTGCAAGTTCTCCCTGGGACTGGGTTCCCCTGGAGTTTTAACTCTCATGCTTGTCCACACTGAGCCTCTAGCAATTTGTCAAGTATAGTTCAGATTTTCCCACCTCACTACTTGTTCCCTCAGAGGTTTCTGCTGATGAGTTTCTACTCAGATGATTTGTGATTCTCTGTGTCCACCTGTCTACCTCTTTAATTTGGGGGGCAATGTTTTGCCCTGTGATTTCACTTCTCTGAAGAATTGTTGATTTTTCAATTTGTTCAGCTTTTTAATTGTTGTTAGGATGCAGTGACGACTTCTAAGCTTTTTACATGGCAGACCAGAAACTAGAAGTCCATTTCATTTTTAATATATATTTATCATTCTTTTACTTACATGTTGTTTTGATAAATTCCATATTCATAATAATTATAAAGATAACTCAATTTCAAAGAAAATATTTAATCCTTAAAACATATGGTGATAGGAAATATTTTTCATTTTTATATTATATATATATTTCTTTTGCAGGAAATGCAAAGAGAGATCAATAAAGCTATTTAAAGCATAAAAATATGTTACACTAAAATAGAATTCTGTGAGGGAAAGGGCATGGAAATTGGTTCAGAGAATAAAATAGACACTAAAATTTCTGACTCTTAAAGAGCTTTTAGTATACTTTTTAAAATTTAGTAGAAAATATGAATTGGCTATATTATTGACACTAAATTGAATAATTTAAAAGAAAAATATAACTATTTTATTTTTAAATGCCAAATATACAAATGCCAAACATCATTTGCAACTATTTAAACTTGTACTGAAAACCTTTAGATGTTGACAAAAATGTGTGAGGGATACAAAAATTTAAAATTTTTAAAAGATTGAAGACCATTGTCTTACACCATTTATTTATGACATTAAGCTGATTCAGATTCTAAGCAACTTGCTTTTTCTACATTTCTTCACTAATTCTAAATTTACTCTACAAAATCAAAGATCCTAGGTTCTGACTAAAAAATTTAGTAGTATCTCTCTTATACAAAGATACTAGTCCCTACTTGAATCAAATAATTGAAAGAAACTTTATTTTTAATAGATTTCCTACTTTTTTTATTGTATTGGCCTTTAATCAATATTATGTTAAATATTAAAGGACCTACCTTTTAATATTTTAAAGTAAAAATTGGTCAAGTGTTTGAAAGGGGTTTCTTTGACTTATCTTCTGGGATTTTAATGAATACAGGACACAATAGCAAGATCTAGAACTTATATGACAATATTAAATAAAAATGCATTTAATATTAAAATTGCTGAATTATTTCCCTTATTATAAATTTAAGGGCAATCTACACACTTGAATTACTGGAGCTTTGGGAATAGAATTAACAATAAGAATAATATTATAGTCTTCAAAAAATAGGGCTTAAAATTGAATCTATACTAGAGTATTCAAGGTTTGAGGATTTATCATGCTTTGGAGTTAAATAAAAATTTTACTTAACTAACATGAGGGGGGATAGATGTGGTAGAACTACACCTGTGAAATCCATACTTAAGTCAAAACCTTTACTTCCCCTTCTCCAGCAACACATATTTATACCAGAGCCTTTGCAAGCCACATAGAACCTTCACTTTTCAACCTGCAGGACAATCACTAGAGGCATGGAAGGCAGATTACAAGCAGAAAGAAACCTCAGTTCAAGGAATGAGAACCATTCAAAAATTGAAAGTTAGCCCCTGGAAAAAAAAAAACAAAAATACATACACTTTTGATAAAGATCAACTATACAATTATCTCCCACTGTACTCTAATGAGAGATTGAATTTCTCTAGCCTTCTTTTATTCATCATTTTTCTCTTAAAAACTATGTGGTACTTCACCTATAGGCTAGAAAAAGGCCTAAATCAACAGTGTCTGAAATGGAGTGGGGGTGGGAGGCCATATATCCCAGGAGGTATGCAAGATAATCAATTGAGGCAGGAGGAAAAAATATTAAGACTTCTATTTATGTCTATCTTTATCAAAAAAGAAAGAATTAAACATTTACTAGCTTTTAATATACAAAATGAGTATCACACAGGAATAAAGCCTGTAAATAAGTAGCTATATGTTGGGTTATTCATAAATGTTTCCTGATGAGATGCATGATAAAAGAAAAATTGGAAGAGACTGCTGGATTTAACTCTTCAAACCTACAAACCTAAGAGATGTCAGTGAGCAGAGCCATCCGCTCTGTCCTGCATGGGTTCGATAGCATTCCACTTGCACCATCACAGACAGGGGAGAACCAGCCCATGTTTCATAGGGTTCTAGAGAAAAATTCCAGACACCTTGTTTAATACATTTAGCTGCTTTCCAGGCCTTAGTGTCTGGATCTTTTTTGATGTGCGTTGAAAAGATAAAAGCACTTAACCTTTTTTTCTCACTAAAATGTGGCATCGTTCTTGATCCCATTACTATTATTGTTGCTCTAAAACCCCTCATAATATTTTTTTAAACATTACTTCCTTTTCTATCCCATGCTCAGTTAAAATAAACAAAAGAAAAAACTATGCTAGAATGGTCATTGTTATTTTGCAAAATATTTCCAAAAGTATTACTAATGAACAGAGCCTTCTTGGATACAATTTATTGGGTACTGGCAGCGCGGAGTGGTGAAACTCTTATTCCCTAAGAAGATGATGTCTACAATTTTCAAATAAAAAATGAAAGAAAGAAAGAGAGAATAAGAGAGAGAGAGGGAGGAAGGAAAGAAAGAAGGAAGGAAAGTATTGCTTGGCTATTATCTAGATCTTTGACATCCTCTTTTCAGACTTATCCCACTACACACTCAAAAAACTATTTTTCAACAAATACTTATTAAACATTTTTCTACATGCTGGCCATCATGGAGAAAATGGTATAAATATATATATGAGATTCAAATCTTCCTTTCCTATAAATCAAAGTCTGGTATTTTAAGCTATTCTGAATTTTCCTGTTCTAGACATGACGAGGGAATTCCCTAACACCCAGAGCCTTTTGGAAAACCAATCAATATCTTAATGGTCCTAAGTCAACCAAGCATAGTCTCAAGGCTATATTTTCTCCTTGGTTTGTGCTGTTGTGCTACTTTAATTATGACACAGATATTTAATGTAGTTACACAGTTGAAAGTGTCTAAAGTATTCAGAGACCATAAGCTTTCTTTTTTATTTTTACAGAATTTCTTATTGGGTATAAAATAGGTATCAGCAGAAGTTAGCACTGTGATGACTCTAAAATAAACCTGGGGTTAAAAAACAAGCCACTGTCTTACAAGCTATTTTCACATGCTTTTTTTCTTTTTGACTCTACAATATGAAGGAAGAAAACTCAATAGTTGGAGAAGAAAGAGGAGTTCCTTTTATGGTAGAACATAGGGGTCATACAGAGCGGGAAGACCCATTCCAACTCTTCATTCTACTAGATTTAAATTGGTCCTGCTCTCCCGTGGTCACCTCCACCTTTTAGAGAGTGTGGAACGATCAAGATAGAAGAAAATAGAAGAGAGAAAAAGAAAGTAAGAGGGGAAAAAAACAGAAAAGACAGAGAGTTATGCTCTAGAGTAATTGGCATGTTCTTAGAGGTGAAAGAACAGAAATCAAACACTACACTGCACTTCTGTCCCCTAATCCTTCCCCATCCAACGAATCTGCCTCCTCTAAGCCTCTGTGTAGAGATCTCTAACAGTGCTGAGCAAGCTTTCCCCTGCCCTGTTCATCTTAAAACTCTCCTCTCGTTCTTGGATAATGAGAATCAGCTGGAGACATCAGCATCTACGGAATTTATATGCTTAACTCATTCTTAGAATTGGACATGAGATCCAAGAAGGTGACAATCACAGCACACCAAAAAGCATATGTGTTTGTTCTTAATATCTTTCATATTGACTCTAGGATATATTCATCTTGCAAGCATTTCTTTTTCTTTTTGTATAACTATTGTATTACCAATAAAACTCTCTAGGAATATGAGAAGGAGATTCTGGGATAAATCAGAATAGAAATTTTTCTATGTCTTATCCAACTGAAGGTTGTCATTAATTCTTTAATTAGAAGGCAATTGGAATTTATTATTATATGCAATAATATTTTAATACTTGTATAGAATTAAGCTTACATTAACTTTCTAGTAAAATGAATGTACTTTATATTAGACAGTGTAATTCAGTCATAATGAACCAAACTTTGAGTCATCTTCAAAATGCCCCAAAGTTAAAAGAAAAAAATGTGTAGGCACAGTTACAGACAGCACTCTAGACTGCCATATATATTCTGTCATCAAAATCTTGCATTCCAGAATAAACAAATCCAGGAAACAAGGGTCCTTCATAGAATGTTATTAGAACCAAAAACTTGTTTCCATCTCAGCACTGTGTATATTTCACTAAGTGCAGGGACGATAGAATGAGGAGTCAGACGTGGACCTCACCTCGGGGAGATTTCACTCCAGGAACAAAAACAATTGCAGATGCCTCTAACAAAAAAAGGAAGGCAATAAATTCCAATGGAGCCCAAGATTCAGAAGTTGGAATAAATAATCTCGACAGTTCTTGAAACCCTCAAAATGGTCGATTTCCTCATTCCAATCCAAGTATTATCAGTTGCCTATATTTGTTTGCCTGCCAGTATATCCACACATCTGCATGAGGCAAAATTCCCTGGCTTACCAGGGCCCAGTTACATTTTCAGTAGTCGAAATCCTTTCACCCCTGAATCTCTCAGAGGAAATCACCATCATGCTAAGAGCTAACACTGATTGAGCACCCTCCTAAGTCCTTGCATGAATTATCTCATTTAGTACTCATAAAAACCCATGAAGGAGGTACTTTAATGTTCACGTTTTATAACTGAATAAACCAAGGTGCAGGGATTTTAAGAAATTTTCCCAGATTCACAAGGTAATAGGTAAAGGAGTCAGAATTCACACCTACCAGTATCTGTACACAGCTTGCACTGTTATTCGCTCTATTACATTGTCTCCAGACTAGGGAGAGCAGTCAAACTCCCCGATATATGAAATATTGTAACACAGAAATCCATCAGAGTGAGAATTTTCGCTTAGAGCTGGACCCAACATGCACTAAATTCTGTGTAAGTATGGGAGCTTGCATTCTGAATACAGCTTCTTTCAGCTCTGCCTTATCCTCCCTTTTACATATTCCATGCAATTCCTTTCTCATGTAAATCTGTCCTCAAGATCTAGATTGTTCTTTCACTGCGTCATAGATTTTTTTTTTGGTAGAAATTTGATGACTGATTGTGCATTTTTCCAAGGTTCACTCTGTTGGATCTTTACCGATGAAAGAATTGCTTCATCCAGTATGCTCAGTTTTCCTGGGACTGGATTGGGGATGGGAGTTCCCATTGCATAGGCCTGCATCTTTCTTTTTCCTGGTAGAATACTTTGTTCTGACCATCTGCCTTTGGAGCAGCACCCTCTGTGTCCCCCCGCCTCCCTCTCAGGTTCTACAGTGCAACATTCTAGAATGGAGGGTTTAAACATGAACACTCATGGCAGATAGGCAAGAAAAGGAGCTACTAATTTAGTCCAAGCTGAAAACAGATTCTCCTATTTTGTAGAAAGGTGTAAACAGGATGATTCCTATATAACACCTTTAAATACTCCCGGTCTGAAGGAGTCTGGAATTATTGCTGCCTAATCATGTTACTCCCAACATCACCTAGGTTACATTTAACATGTAAATTTGTTCTTAAAATGAAGGTACATAAAAATAGTTGCCTAATAGTAAATGATCAAATTATCTCACATACACACACACGGTGAAGACAAAGGATCCTACCACAGTACATGCACTTATCCTAGATAAGAGTTAAAAAAATGGAAGTAGACTGTGTAAAGTTCTGATTTGTTGGAGGATTTGTTCCAAGAATGGAATAGACCTGGATCTCACCTAGAAACTGACAGTATGGATTTACAAACCAGAGAACTGAGTACCTGCATAACTAAAACTATCAAGGACTGTCAAAAGTAAAGCAATGTATAATATACTTAGCAAATCTATGAGTCAATTATCCTCTTTTAAGGATACATTGCTGTTCTTAAGATAGGGGTCTCAAACATTTCAAATATTCCTTCTTGAATATCTTTACATAAATGCATGCTGAAATTTGGCTTTCTCATATCCTTCATCATTTTTTGTATGTTTTCCTTTGGGTTTTTTTTTTTTTTTTTTGTATTTTGCCCATCATTTTAGGTTATTCCTTTAAATATTTCAACTCATCATATTTCAAACTCATCTTGTCAAGCATGTCGTATCTCCTGAGTCCACGTCCCAAAGCAAACCAATACAGACACACATACACACATGTACTAAGATGCTAAGGATGAAAACAAATTCACAGTGCCGATCAATAGTAAAACAGACACTTAAGTACAAATATTTTTACATTTTAGTTCAGTGTTTTGCCCAGTGAACCATGCTACATCGGTAGGACATCCAGTACATTGTTACTGATCAGCAATTGCCAAATGTTTACCAGTAAAAATACTTTGGGCTCAACCTATGAATGATACCCACATCAAAGCAAAACTGCTCCCAAACACCACGTTATTGTCCTATCTATTGTTCCCAAATCCTAGGCTATAGCCAGCCAACAAAATCAGCCTTTCTCGGTGGGCTTAATTACCTTTTTTATCACTGCCATCGTTCCCCCAATAAGAATAGCAACCCTGACTAAAGCAAATCACTGTTACTATTCTGGAAAGAAGGGCTTGAATGTAGGTGACTACTGGTGCCAGCATCACTTGCCAGGTGAAAACACAGAATAGTGTCATGGGACTTTCCAACAGAGACATTAGTTCCCTTCTGACACAGAAGGTTAGATCTGACTCATTAGATATTTATTAAATTTTATCACTGTTCTTCATTTCCTCTGCCTACATCAAGCCACCTCTATCTGGAATTTTCTCTGATGAACTGAAGTTTTAGCAGTATCCACTTGACCTCCAAACCATCAGTCTATAATAGAGTTTATTCACTGGCATAGGGACAGTTAAAAACATGTTCACAGGACATACTTTCACTTTTGATGTTTGCATATATGCCTTATTCTAGTAACTACTCTATTGTCTTGACAACAAGCAAAGGAAGGATATTTTGAACAAGAAACTAATTTGATATTCATAAAACTTTGGAGCCATAGCGTCTCGATTCTAAATTTTATAGAGTAGAAAACTGAGGTCCAGAAAAGTTGAAAGATTCTCTTAGGTCATACAAACCAGGCTAATACCTGAAACTGACGTGCCCAGACTCTCTGAGTAAGCTCATCATTTTCTACAATGTGCTCTCCTTATTATACTATCAACATCACAAAGCCACTGTCTACCCCTCGCCAAAAGATATCAACAAGTGACTTCACATGGAAGTGTTAGTTTTATTCTGATTATAGGCTGTTTATTTTCTTATATTGATTAACAAAGATAAGAAGTAATCTAATAGCTCTTGAAAGCTTACCTATTCTTTTCTTTGGTGAGGAAGATTGGCCCTGAGATAATATCTGTTGCCAACCTTCCTCTTTCTGCTTGAGGAAGACAGTTGCTGAGCTAACATCTGTGCCAGTCTTCCTCTATTTTGTATGTGGGACACCTCCACAGCATGGTTTGATGAGCGGTGTGTAGGTCCGGGCCCAGGATCCAAACCCATGAACCCCAGGCCACCAAAGCAGAGCATGCAAACTTAACCAGTACACCACTGGGCCTGCCCCAAGCTTACCTATTCTTAAACACAAAACAAGTGAATAACAGGGCAGGGCCGGTGGCATAGCGGTTAAGTTCGCATTCTCCACTTCAATGGCCCGGGATTCCCAGGTTTGGATCCCGGGCACGGCAGATGCACCACTTGTCAGCCACGCTGTGGTGGTGTCCCATATAAAGTAGAGGAAGATGGGTGCAGATGTTAGCCCAGGGCCAGTCTTCCTCAGCAAAAAAGAGGAGGATTGGCAATGGATGTTAGCTCAGAGCTGGTCTTCCTCACATGCATACACACACACACAAAAACAAGTGAACAAGTAAAAAATTCTTATTAGAAGCTAAATAGAATTATTATTTATATTCATAAACAGCATTGCTCACATAGATAACAGCAACCAGAACCCTTAGTAATGGATTAGCTTTTATAAAACTAATTTAAAATATTCAAGAAGACTTTCTTTCACTGTTAATCATCAGGATATCAGAATAGTAAATACACAAAATATCTTTTTATTCTATTATTATTTAGAGAGAAAAAAATAAAATTAATATTAACTGACCTAGGTACACAATTTAGTCAGTATCAAAGGAAACACAGCATAGAACAGTAGTTCTCAATCTTAGCTGCACATTTGAAACATCTGGGCAACTGTTTAAAATCTCAATAGCCAGGCCATGGTGAAGCCTTGTCATAAAAAATTAGAGTTGGGACCAAGATGCTGGCATTTTTAATGCTCCCCAAGAAATTCCAATCTACAGCTGAATTTGAGAATCATTGAAACAGTCAGAATAACACAAGCTTTATGTTCAACATATATGGCATCGGATCCTGCATCAGTCCCTTACTTTATAAAATTGGGCAAGTTTCTTTATCACTCTGTGCTTCAGTTTTCTGCAAAATAATAATTATGATGCTAATGATGCCTACCTTGCAGTGTTGTTACGTGGGTCAGTGTTAATATATGTAAATCTACACAGCACATGACAAAAGACAGGTAGTCGATTAATATTAGGTATTAGTTCATGAAGAGACTTTGTTTCCATTCATGATGGCTTAGCTTGTATCAGACTACACTTCCAGTAAATAACAATTTTAAACTTTAGATAAATATAAAAAAGCAACTGTTTGAAGGCATCAGTATACAATCCAAAGCAGGCAGAAACTGAAGAAGATACAGTCCTTAAGGGAAGGGAAGCATGCTAGGCGAGCTCCATAATTAGTTGACTTCTCTGAGGACACTTTCAAGGTTATTGCAGTGCAAAGAGAGAATAAAAGTCAACCAGGAAACAGCATCCTATTTGGAAGAGGACACAAAGATTGGAGTACAGGACTTCAAGCAAAGCAGTAAATAGGAAGAAAAATTCCAGAGAGTAGGGAAATATAGAGAGGATACCCCAAAATCTGCATACAAATACATACCCCTCAGATCCTTGGCTTACATCTAAACTGTACATGTTCGTGAGAATCTAAGGAACCCAGGAGAATGCAGCAGCTGGAAGGATAAAGAACTGAGAAAATATCTCAGCACCTACCTAGTAGTGGAGAGAGTTTGTAGTTCAAGTCTGGCCAGGTTAGTGGGGCTTAATAAATACCATCACTTTTAATTGAAACTCTAGAAAGGCCACACCTTAGGAGTAAGAAACACATATCATCACTAAGGTCTATGGCACAGAACTAAGGGCAAAATCAAAACAGACACCTACACATAAACTCTAAAACCAAACCTCCAAAAGATCAAGGAATTATGCTAGTAACTTAATAGTCTTTCAGAACAAAATTTAACACTCTTCAGAAAAAGATAACATAATCCAGAAGATTTATAATCCAAAATATTCAGTATCCAATTAAAAATTATTAGACATACAAAAAAGCATGAAAATATGATCCAACTAACAGAAAAAAATTCATTAATAGAAACAGACCCACATATGACTTAGATGTTGAAATTAATGCAGACTGCAACAGTTAATACAATTTTTCTAAAGAATTTAGAGAAAAAGTGGGACAAAATAGATGAACAGATGTGGAATCTCAGCTGAGAACTAGAAACCCCAAAAAAAAGGACTACATGGAAATTGCATAACTGAAAATACAATATCTGAAATAAAAAGTTCATTAAATTGCCTTAACTGCAGACTAGACCTACAGAAGAAAGAATCAGTTAATTAACTCAAAGGCAGAAAAATAGAAGGAAAAAAATAGACACAATAGTGTATACAAAACCTGTGGGGCAATATTTTGTGATATTATGACAATATTATGTATAACTGAAGTCCCAGAAGAAGATGAGGAGACAGAAGACATACTTGAAGAGAAAATAGCTCAAACATTTCCAAACTGATAAAAAAAAAAGACATCAACAGACCCAAAAAGTTGCAAACCTCAAGGAGGACAAACACAAAGATAAACACATCCAGGAACCTTATGTTCAAATTGGTGAAAAACAATGATTAAAAAGAAAAACATTAAAAGCAACCAAATTAAAAAATGACACATTATATTCATGGCAATAGCACTAAGAATGATGACTGACTTCTCATGAAAAATGATGGAAGACAGAAGATAGTGGAATAATATCTTTAAAAAGCTAAATAAAATAAACTCTCAACTGTTAGTTTTGCACCAACAACTATATCCTTCAAAAAACGAAGGCAAAACAAGGTCATTTCAGACAAAAGCTGAGAGAATTTATTACAAGCAAAAGTTCTGCAGGTTGAAGGAAAATGACACCAAATGGAAACAGATCCACAGGAAGGAATAAAGAGCACAAGAAAAGGTAACTATATGGGTAAATATAAAAGTCAGTTGACCACTTAAGGTGAAAAAATTTTTAAGTAAATTGTGAACTTCAAAATATAGAGAAAAGTAAATATATGACAATATAAAAAAATCTGGAAAGAGTGGTAAATGGAATTACACAATTCTATTATTACATTTTACACATGGCAGTAAATATTACTTTGAAGTAGCATCTTGTAATATTGAAGTTAAAGACATATCTTGTAATGCCTACAGCAAGAAATGAAAAAATAAAACACCTTAGCAGCTGCTAGTATGAATCGAGAACAGCAACAGAGGAGAAGATGCAACCCTCACCAGGATCACCAAACCATCGTTGCTTTCAGGCCCCCCCAAAACAGACCAAGACCTGCAGGTGGGAAGGCAGAGATGAAGAATTCCTCCAAATTTCCAAAGAAATCTTGGATTGGCTGAGATCATCCAATGTTCTGAGATTTTATTTCTTCCAATCCCAGAACAGGGGCTTAAAAGAAAAATGACATTTAATAGAAATATACAATGACATTTTTTATACTTTTGAATTTATAGACTGATATTTTACACTTGCTGTATGTGCATTTTTTTATAAAACAAAAAAAAGTCTGGAAAGATGTCTACAAAAGCATACATCAGTATATCTGAGAAATGGGGTTAGAGGAGCAGGTGGTGAAGGACTTTGACTCTATACTTCATACACTTCTGGGGCATTTTCCCATATTTATTTTAAAACAAAAGCGGGAGGACATATGCAAAACAGTTTTTAAAAATTCAACAAGCCAGCTACTCTACTCAGTAGCTCTATGACCTTGAGTAGGTTACTTAACCTCGCTGGTCTCCCCATCAGTATAATAGAGATAACCATTGTACCTACCTTCTGAGGTTATGAGGATTAAATAAAGTAATTCTTGTCTCCTTAATCTGGCTTTTAAGGCCAAATCCATTGAGATGTTAGAAAGGCAATATGAGTATATGCAATATTTTATGAAACATCTCAAGCATTCTGTATTCAAACGCATTTCTGAGGTAAATGTACCAATATTAAAACGAAGTGAGATAAACGCTGTTAAAAAAAAGTTCACATCAGTTCAGGTTAGGTTTTGCCACCAAATTAATTAGAAAAATACTGTTAGTTTCTAATAGTTTTTAGATTTTGGAATTGCAGGTGAAGGATTGACACAAGAAGGACCAAATAAGGGTCAACTGGTTGGTTGACCATTGGGTCCATTCGTCCATTGGTTAAAGAACAGCAGGGTCTCGACACAGTGCAATGCTCACGCCATGAATAACATCCAGGAACTGAGGCTGACAGATCGCAATTTCATGTCTCCCATCCCATTCTCATGGTAGGGCACACACTCGTTGGGTGGGATGAAAGGTATAATCATTCCCTATATGTAAATGCTTATTCTGTCTTTCCCTTGGTCAAGCTATAGTTAAATTTTCATATCTTCAACGTTCATATAACATGAATCTACTGTTTCAGCAGATAGTTAATTCTTGGCATAACTTTTGGCATTCACTGGGTCCTAGAAATCAGGAAAGGATTCATGTATTTATGAGAGATTAAGGACATTAACGACAAAGAAAATAAGGATAAATGTCCCTTATAAGTTTCTTATCCCTTTTTTATTTTTATTTTTTTTCTTTTTTCCTTTCCTCTTCTCCACCCCCAGAATGGGCAGCATTTAGACAGAGACTGTGCTCAGCTAACCTGGTTCAAGTATACAGGATCAAATTGAAGGATGCTGAAATTGATAATACAAACAGCTCTGATCATTTAATTTACAAAGAAGAGGTAGTGTTGGTGGGACTCTGTTCCAAGGCAATCTCGGCAATCCTCCTCTCACTTCCCTTTCTGAAACCTTCTCCTTGTCTTACTTCTTATCTATGGTTCTTCCTATTGCCAGTACCATCATCTTGCCCATTAACTGCCCAAAGTCCCTCATCTTTACCAAAAAAAAAAAAAAACCCCAAACCAAAAAACTCTCATTCTGAATCTCTACCTCAACTCCTTTCAAGAGCTTTTATCTGATTAAAATAATTCATTTCTAGTCTGATTGAGAAAAAACCCACAAAACTTCCTGGAAGTAATTTGTAATTTAAAATAATTTTCTACTCAAAATAATCTTTGCTCTGCAGTTGGTAGAACATTGTAGCATTCCTTAGTTCTTTGCTTATTTCCTGCTACCCCAGTACATCCCATGCTGTGTTTCCATGCACACTCATACACATACTCACATTGTGTTTCAAACAGAACTAAATAAAAATAGTCATTCTTTCAGGAGAATACAATGGCTGGCTCAACAAACCACAAGTCACAAATAGGAGGTAAAGAGAGCCTTTTAGATTTTATTTCTGGCAAACAACTTGAGCCAGTGTCCCAAAAGTAAGTCTTTAGTCTGGTATTCCCTGCTAAAATTATCTCAAATAATAAATGCAGAGGAAACTACCAAATTGATTTCATTTCACCAGTTTAGCGGTTTTGACCAACTTTTCTATCACTATACAATCAACAATAACTTCCATGCAGAGGTCCAACTTTGCCATTATCAGGGCTAAATGGTTCAGTTAATACATTCTCAAATCAACATTTTAGTCACAAACCATCACCTCAGGCTTTTATGACCTTATTTTATTTCCTTCCATTGTCATCAATATTTTCTGGTAAATTTCATAATTCCTCAGAGCTTGAACTTGCCTAAAGAGTCACTCTATTATTAATTACTAAAATTATTAGAGAGATTGACTCTCCACTATTGAAAATCTAAACAGACAAATAATGAAAGTTGGTAATTAAAGTTGACTTTATAAGATATTAAACATATTGACATGTAGTAGACATTTAGTAAATATTTGATGAATGAGTGAACTAATGAGTAAATTAATTGACAAATATTTCTCAGCTACAATGTAAAGGATTGATGTTTGGAAGAGATTACACCTTTTTCATACCTGAGCATTATCATCTACTTTGAAAGTGTTCCTCTATTTTTTCTTTATAATTACAAATGTGTTTCAGCTTTGAACTATGAATTAGAAAATGACTTCTTCCCATTTGCTCAAACACCCTGGTCAGAGAGAACTTTTTGCAAACTGTGCTCAGGCTTTCTTAAAATCACCTATCAGTTCAGTTCACACAGGGAAGAGAAGATGAGGTAGCACTTAGCTTAAGCCTGGAAATCAAGCTGTATCCTTGTACCTGGTACCACAGAGCTCAGACTCTGTGCTGAGAAACTGATTCTTCTTTTCTAATCTTTGGCCAGGGTTATTAATCTTTTCTTTGCAGACCCATAGGTCCCAGGCTGTTGGTTCTCCAAACTTCTTCTCTGGGTTTCTAATCCCTATTACCTGGCTTCCATGTGTCTTACCTGCCTAGGACCCATTGACTCCTCCATGACTAGCTAACTTCTCTGGACCAGAAATCTTGACCTAGTCCAAGTTCCAAAACCAACCTCTCCAGCCTGTTGTGTCCTTTTTCCATACCCACTTGGTATTCTAGCTGTTCATGGAAGGAAAATCAGGGCAAGTGCACTCCCTTTATGCAATTAGTTCCTGAACTAGCCTTGATCTTATCTACAGCCCAGTTGCATCTGTCAACCCCATTCCAATTGTCACTACAATTTCTCAGTCTTCCCTGAGCTTTGCTTTCTCAGTCCTGTGAGCTTATTTGGCTGTTTCGGTACCCCACCAGCCTGCTTTATTTCCCAACTACAACTTTGTCCTCTTTGAACTGGTATAGCAGTGGAAACAAACAAACAAATAAATAAGCAAACAAAAACAAAAGGAATGAAAAATTAGTTTTTCCTTGGATCAAAACAGCCCATACTTATGAAGTGATGGATAGTACTGACCAGGTAAATTTCAACAGGAACTTCAGGTGTAAAAAGTGATAACAATGTTTGTGCTGAAAATGAGGGGAAATAGGATAGTGTTAAACCTCAATCTATGCGAAGGTGTAATGGCCACCTACTCACCTAATGTTCTGAGGGCACATGCTGGACCTTTAGTGTAAATTAGGAAATTTCCCCGTCCTTCTTTGATTCACAAAGAAGACACCCACTCTGAGTGTTTGATGCCCCAGAAGTTGATCCAATCCTAACAAACAGAGCCCCAGCCACTCTGCCCCACACTAATACGGGTACTTCTTAATTATAGTTTAACCTTTGTGTAATATCTAGAAATCCAAAATCCAGTAGAATAATTTATTGTTAAGTACAATAAAGGTTACAGAATATGTTTGCATGTGGAGCAAGCCTCCTGAGCCCCTCACCCCCCCTTTAAATTCTGATTACTGATTGCTCCTTGTGGTAGACTGTTTTTGGAAAAGACACAACAATTGCCCCATATTTAATGCCAAAAAGGGATGGTGGAATATTGATTTAAATTTTTATTGTTCTTGCTTTGATCATCCCATTCCTAAGACAGGGTTGGTTGCAAAATGGCATGGAAGATGCAGGCAGACAGCGATAAAATGTGCATACTGTGGGTTGTGACATGTGTCTACCTAAGCATTTCCAGATGCAAAAGGAAAGAGATAGATTGCAGACTAATTAGAGGGATATGCCTTATTTTAAATTTTTGTAATTGCTGTGTATTTTTTCCCTCAAACTAAAAAAAAAAAAAAAAAAACCCTCACTGGTGAGAAGTAGGAGGTTGAGGGAGGAGTGACGTAAAAATGATAGATAACTGACTTCAAGTTTTCATTTTTATAGTTTTCCAAATTGTTTGGAACATTTCCTCCTCTTTGGGTGGACATAAGACTTTGATTTCCACCCAAATTTTTTAAAATAAAGTTTACTCCCCAAACTGATGAGGGAAGAGAGAAAATGTTTGTTTGATAAATCAGAAGTCGTACAACAACCGGAACAACTCTAATGAAAGACATTTTTAGCTCTACTTTATATTTGGGATTAGAACATGTAAGTGTCTTCTCCTTCACATACAGCTATTGCTGTGGGAAAGTTGCTCTGAGAGCTCTGTTCACACTTCATTCTCTGAAGGGTCTCAAGACCAAGTGACCCATGTGACCTATTTACACTGCCAAGAGAAATACACTAGTCAAAACCACCCTTGGATTTTGAGAGCCACGATTATAAAGAGCCAGATGAAAACAAATACTTGCGAAAGGCTTCCGTAGAAAACATATCAATTATTGTGAGAAGGAAAAACCCTACAACCAAACGTCATGATTAATGGGAACAAAGAAATATACATTTGATATATAGCTCATCTCTTCATTATACAAATGATTTCCATTTTTCATTGTTTCCATGATCAGTTTCCACACTCACGTACACTAACACACATCTTCTTTTTCCTGAATGTGATATTTCTTTTTCTGCAGAGCAACTTAATCTTTATATGTTTCAAGTTCATACTATTTATTCCATTTATGTGAGCTCATGAGAATATTATTCAGCCCTTCTGCTCCAAGGGATATGAAAGAGAGGAAAAGACTAGACAGAGGAATCCTTAAAAAGAAATCATGTCAGAGCAAATACCTAAGGGAAAAAAATTAAATATTAGTACCTGAAATGTGTGAAAAAGGAAATAAAATTGGAAGCTGGCAAAAATTCCTCAGGAGAAATTATTCTTGAAGTGTTGCACTGTAAAGGGCTTTCACCTGTCACTAAAATTCATTTAGGTTTGGGGCCGGCCCAGTGGCGCAGAAGTTTAGTTCGCGCTCGGCAGCCCCGGGTTCACAGGTTCGGATCCCGGGCGCCCACCGACGCACTGTTTGTCAGCTATGTTGTGACGGCGTCCCATATAAAGTAGAAGATGGGCACGGGTGTTAGCCCAGGGCCAGTTTTCCTCAGCGAAAAGGGGAGGATTAGCAATGGATGTTAGGTCAGGGCTGGTCTTCTTCACAAAAAAAAAAAAATCATTTAGGTTCAAAGAGGTACAAGGAATTCTTTGGGGGTGATGAAAATGTCTTCTACCTTGATTGTGATGGTGGTCTTACAGGCATATTCAACTGTAATACTCATCAAATTGCACACTTTAAATGAATCCAGTTTATTGCACATAAATTATACCTCAATAAAGTTGATTACAAAAATAAAAAGAAAGCAAAACACTTATTTATGATGCTTAGATGAGAGTTAAAGTGTACTGAAAATAAATGATCTGTAAACAATTGTCAACTTTCACATTTCCACAAAAGCTATTGCTCTAAATGTTCTCTTATACTCCAGTATTTCTCAACGAGGTTTTTAAAAATTATGATATGTAGTAAATGTGAAGTATCGAAAACATAATATTCATTTGCAATCACAAGAAAAAGTGGATGTTATAATTTTTTGTTGTTGTTGTTATTTGATGTAAAACTTAGAGTTCTACCCTATTAATGCTGAAGAAAAATGAAATGTTTTGTATTTTATGGTAGAATGTAGAGTCTATGGATTGGAAGACAAGAACCTGAAATATGGTAACTGTCAAGAATTGTAAAGGATCTGAAAATTCACCCTACTTGCAAGTTAATAAGTTATCCTACCAAAAGTTTCATGGATGCTAGTAGAAGCCACAAGACTTCTAATCAGAGACAAAGGACAGTTTATCACTCACAGCAATAGCAGTAGCCAAAGTATCAGCATTTTGGTGCCAGTTTCCCAGACCCCTATTCCTGCAAAATGATGCAAACAGGGCCAGGTCACATCTGCGTATCTAGTGGGTTGTATTATAGCAGAGGAACTCTGAATTTAGGGAACTCAAATCTTTTCTAATGGGCAGTAAGTATACCTGTCCTTTGCTCCAGAGGGGAACACTATCTCTATCTTCCAAGGCTATTCACAATACACCTATCCATGAACAGATAGTCCAGAACAAAGGGTAGTCAGTTCCTCACTCACAAGACATGGAGAGCTACTCAAGAGGCCTGTGGAAAATTGTCTTCCGACAACAACAGTTCTATTCTTTGAGGAAGCACTTCAATGTACCTTGAATTCTTTAAAGGAAATTATAACTTATTTACTAAAAACCTCTGGTCTTCCAGATCCAATTTTTACATTAATAAGCTTATATAAAAATGTGTGAGTCAGAATACCAAAAACAACACAACAAAATGTATATGAATTAATAGTCAGAAAAATGGACATAGCAACGATCAGCCCACCCTCCAAGGCACACACTGAACTTCCTTGTAAATCACCTGTGCAATCAATGACAAACCCAACTGCTACAGCTCTTTCAAATGATGAGCTGCTTGTCCATGAAATTCATTTTTTATTCCCCAAGGTAACCAGGGTTAAAATGAAGCCAGTCTTCAAATCACCTGCTCACGATCACAAAGTACATTTCCTTAATATGCTAAAGAAGCCAAAATCGAAGAGTTGTATTTGGCTTCCAGCCTGCTGCTACTTAGAAATAAGGTGCCAACATATTCCATTTCAAAATAATTATATCCCCCATCAGCTCAATAACTGAAGCCAGAAATCTGTACATCATCCTAGATTCCAGTCTCCCTTTACCTTCTCACATGTGGTCAGTTGCCCACCTGTGCCATCTTTATGTAACAGTTATCATATCTGCTTGTGGGCAGAGACTGTGCCTTTTATTGAGGACCAACAGCACTTCCCATCATGCCAGGCATATAGTAGGTACATAATAAAAGTTTGTGGAATGACTAGATCTACTACTTCATCAAAATCAAAAAACAATGCACAAAGAGACATAGGAAAAAAGTCAGTTTGTTTAGCAAACATGGGTTCTACCTTCTAAATGATTATAGATTTTTTTCACGTACTTGATAACGCAAATCTATATTGTGTTTAATGGTAACCTCCAAATCCATTCGAAAATGGCAAAAGTTCTTCTCTGGCCCTTGCTTAGACCACCTGGCTGCACTTAACTGTTTAGACTAGTTTCTTAGAAAAGAAGGCACTATCATGACTAGACATACACATTCATGGGTAAAACCTGAGATTTGAGCTTCAGGACACTGGTGGCATTCTTGGCCTAGTCAATTTGATGCTGTAAAGTCTAAGTCCATACCTGAAATGCCCATTCATTGGAAATTATTTGTGATTTTTTAGGGCTATTTTGCTTGTAACCAGGTAGTTATTCTCAAAATATACAGCTTCTGTTAGGGAGGATACAAAGAGAAAAATCGAAGAAAGTATGGGGCTGGCCTGGTAGTGTAGCAGTTAAGTTCGTGCAGTCCACTTCAGCGGCCTGGGGTTCGCAGGTTTGGATCCCGGGCACGGACCAACACACCACTTGTCAAGCCATTGCTGTGGCGGCATCCCACATATAAAGTGGAGGAAGATGGGCATGGATGTTAGCCCAGGGCCAATCTTCCTCAGCAAAAAGAGGAGGATTGGCAACCGACCTTAGCTCAGGGCGAAACTTCCTCACACACACAAAAACCTCATCTCCAGTTCTCATGGAAAAATATCTTGGGAGCAAATTCTCCCTATTAAAAAATGTTAATTAAAAAAATTTTTAGTGAAAAGATAAGGTCCAGGGGTGTTATGACTATTTAACCATTTTAATATGATGTAACAGTTTCCTCAAATGTAGGCACAGTAGTATTTGCTACCCAATGGGACAATGACTTGGGAGAGCATTTCAGGAAGACCTTTTAGTAACTGCCTCATACAGAATTAACCTTAAGTACAACAGTGTCTACACAGTGAGCATTCCACTATCCCCTGGGCTACAAAGCTTTCTCTGAGGCAAGAAAAACACCAACAGTGTTTTCAGCGTACAGATAAGTCACAACCCCATCCAGAGAAATAATTAAATTTGCAATTTAAAATTATCTTAAAATATCTATAAATCATTTTACTCAATTTGCTTCTTGAGTGCTAATATTCGTTCTGTCAAAGGTAAACTATAAAATGTTTACAGTTCAAATAAGAAAAAAAATGAAGTACAATTCGCATTGGTAACTATCCGAAAACTTATTCAGAAAAATAGTTATATTCGTAATTCCAACCGTATCGTCTTAGTCTACTCAGGATACCATATATTTTGGTGTCTTAAACAACAGAAATTTATTTCTCACAGTTCTGGAAGCTGGGAAATCCAAGATTAAGGTGCCGGCTGATTTGTTTCTGGTAAGAGTCCTCTTCCTGGCTTGCAGATGTCTACCTTCTTGCTTTGTCCTTAGACGGTGGGGAGAGAGAGAGAGATGAGAGAGCTCTTTGGTGTCTTCTCTTATCAGGACACTAATCCTGTAGAATTAGAGCCCCACCTTTATGCCTCATTTCACCTTAATCACCTCCTAAAGGCCCAGTCTCTAAATTCAGTCATACTGTGGGTTAGAGCTTCAACCTATGAATTTTGAGGGGAAACAGTTCAGCGCATAGCACGTACCATAAAGTGTTTTTTAACTAACATTTCAGGTTTTGATAGGCAACTTTGAAAAATATAAATTTGGTGTCTTTATTTTAAATCACACAAGTATTACATGCTGGAATTATCAGAATCTCTACCATACACAGAATCACTTTTTTCACTAGAAAGAGCCACCAAAATGAAATGCTGTGCATTAGAAGATAGTGACTTGCCTGCTGCTGGAAGTGTTGAAGCAGGCACTTGACTGTGATTTAGGAGGAGGATTATAGAAGAAATTCAAAGTTTGGATGAAGGGCTGAGAGTGTGAATTTTAAGGAGGTCTCTTTTTATCTCACTCTACATGATCCTAACCCATAATCATCTCAAAGCTATCACACACACACCCACACACTTCCTTGACTTCACTGAATCCCACTTTCCTCTAAGGATTCTGCTTCTCCTCTCAAGTGGGGACTTGGATCTGTGTTTTCTTTCAAACCCCAAATATCTCAGGGTTAGAAGTGGAACTGGTGCAAAGTCTTCCTGACTACTCAATGCCATTTCCAGACAAATGGTTGCTCCTTCTTTTGTAAGCTGCTCCTTTGAACAGCTGGCCATAAGAGCCTCTTCTGCCTGTAGTCATCACTTAACCATCTGGTCACTCATTTAAAAATTTAGCACTGATTCATCGTCTTCCTTTCATCTCAAGCCTGTCATCATGCTGGGCAAATTCAGCATCATATGGATGCACCATCACCTCGGCCAGCAGTGTCCTGACTCGATACCCAATGATCTTTTCCGTCACTCCACCTCAAGTACCAACTTCCAGTCACACCATGAATTTGGCCCTCATTAGAAACTGCACTCCAGATAATTCCACAACAACACATTCACGTGCACACACACACATGCACACACATACACACCACCTTTAATCTCTTCTCTTTTCAGTGCCTTGTTGTAGTCCTCTCACTGCAACACTTCTCCCTGCATCAAGACCTGCAGTCCAATGACACTTCCACTTTCTCTACATCCATCAGCCTCCTCAATACTCCACACCTCTCCATTGGTACAGTCAATGCCACCTCCCTCCCTCTTTCCTACCCCAGCTCCTGGCTCCATATTTCATCTGCCCTGTTCCTACTCATCCTTAAGGTCTCACGTTAAATATCACTTTCATAGGAAGAGTTATCCCAACTTCTAAGCTAGATGAAGTTCCCCTGTCAAACCATCTTATAAATTCGGTGTACTTTTCTTCAAATGCAATAATTATCTTATTGTAATTGTGTCATTGTGGATTTGAACACAGGAGGTCTGTTTTATCCTAGATAGTAAGTTGGTTGAGGGCAGAGACATGGTTATTTTATTCTCAGCTATATGTCTAACTAGCATCGTACCTGGCACGTAGAAAATACTCAAGAAATTTACATGGAGTAACACACATATACACACACACTCAAACAAAATTTAATTCCAGTAGATGAATATCTGTATTATGCAAGCAATGTTAAATCAAAAAGAACATTCAGGGGTTCTTTTGCTGCCTAGCACCAAAACTAATTGCAGTCACTTTTTGAAAAATATAATAGCTTACAAATAGCCTCTTCCCAATTTGTGAGGTAGAACTGTCTCCATTCTCTGCTGGGTGTTCATTGACTGAGAGAGGCCCACTACCAAGAGGCCCAGCACTTCTGTAGCAGAAAATGTAGAGAAGCAGCAGGGATAAACGAACATGTGGAGGGGAAAGAAAGTCAAAAGGCCCTTGCAATTCAAAGATGCCAAGAATAAACTCACAATCAGAGACTGTATAACACAGGCGGGAGGAGGAAAATCCTAGTTTTATTATTAAGAGCAAAATTCCTTAAAGATAGCTACATTAGTAATCAAAGCTCAAAGATGATAGAAACATGAAAACTTCCCTCTCATTCACGGTATGTGGCTGAAGCATAATTTCTCTTGACTGGGAAGATGGAAGAGTCTTACTTCCCTACCCTTCCAACTGCATCTCCCACCCAATCCCTGATTCCCCAAGGAGGTCAACCCTACGTCCAGAAATATACCACAAATCATTGTTCACAGCATTTTCAATAGACATCTTCATCTGATTCTTGGTGGCAGTCTGAAAGAAGAGTAAGAAGTGGAGAAAAAGAGGGAGAGTTCCAAAGTTCCAAAAAATCAATTAACATCAATATACATGGAGAAATGAATGACAGAAACCACCATAGCAATGTGTTTCCTCAATGTGTTCCTCACCATAGTGATGTGAGCAACCTGGACAGCTGTATGAAGATATCTTCAACATTTATTTAGAGAAGAGGCTGAAAACTGGATGGGGTGGGACCAGGGAGAGGTCGGAGGGAGGCAGAAAATAGAGATGACTGACAGGATGCTCAAGTGCATGGCCATTGTCATAAGCATTTCACCTCTGGCCCCAGAGTTGTGTGTCCTACTCAGAAGCCCTACAAGTTGGAGGATCCATTCTCCTCAGAGGCAGTTTAGCCTGTTTTCTGGATTCTCATCCCCACCCCTCAAGTGGTTTCGAAGCACCCTCCATTACATACAGTGCTCTCTTTGAAAGAAGCCGTGATAGATTTTTATCTGCTTTTACAAACAGACAAACTGGACTTCAAAGGACTATGTGATTAGCAAAAATAATTGGGTCTACACATTGCCAAGAAATAGAACAAAAAAAATCAAAATATACAATCATATGAAAGTACAAACTGGTGTAGGCCAAACAGCTGAATGATTTAAACGAGTTGGGTTTTCTTTGAATCAGTCAATTAAGTACTTCTTAATTCAGGCACTTTGGCAAGATTCAAACAAAATCTTTGAAACTACAACACATGGTAGAAACAGTAAATACCACTACTGTTCTCTTGGCAAAGAAGTTTACAAATAAATCTCCTGATATCCCAGGTGTAAAGAAATGTTCTAACAAGAGCCACATGTATAAAATCAAACCACTGGACTCAGGCACCTGATTTCTTACTACTTACTCAGAGCAGGAAGCAGCAGGAAGACAGGGCTTTGGGTTTATTTATAAAAGGCTCTGCCACAGGTAGGCAAAAGAGGAAGGAACACAATGTAATTTGAAGGTGGATGAATTTGCAAGCAAAGGAGTCTAAAAAAGAAAGATGATGCTGACCCAATGCTCAGTTTACTTTTTAAAGTTGTGGGAAAAAGAAATGGCAAAGCTTTCTATTTTGGTAAACTTTCTTTCTAAAAGATAGAATTAAAAATAACAATATCCAATCATCTCTAAATTACTTTCACTAAAAACATCACCGAAGGACTTATAATGTTTTTTAAAGACTTTATTCACATAATTTCTTCCTTGGCCCTGAAACCGATGGTTTAAAATGACTTGACTTGCATTTATTCCTTTACTGCCTTTCTACGTAGACATTTTGAAATGCTTACTTATGGGAAGGTCATTGCACGCTTAGCTTTCATCATTTATGAAATCTCTCTACTTTTCTTCACCTCAAACTTGCATGTTCTCTGTTTCCAGCAACATGGAAGACTTTCCAATAAGGAACATCCTTTGCTAAAAGGCATGTTTAAAACGTAGCTAAATGTATTTAAAAATACATAACTGAGTTCCCAAGAAAGAAAGGGAACTCAGATCTAGAAACATGGAAAAAATTGAAAGGCAGACCTGAAAACATGTGAACTGGCCCAGTGGCAGCTAGAAGTAGGGCAAAATAGTAGTGTTATTTAAGTCACCAATATTACACCCCTAATGACATCTGCACTTGTAGCTACGGCACCCAGGGTAATCTTCATAGAACTGCAAGCATCTGGCTAGTATAATATGTCTTCAAGTGAGGATGAAGTCATGACCGAACATTTACTTATTGAAATATCCATTATATTAGAGTCAGGGCATTGTATTTTTAAAGCATACATGTATATAGCTTACAGAGCCAAAGATTATTGTTTCAGAATTGAAAAGGACTTTCAAAATATTGTGTCAAATCATGTGAAATTGCTGATTATTTTTCATTTTTTTAAGCTACAAAATTATCAAATGAGAACATTGGATCCAATAAGTTTGCTTTGCCCTATACAACTCACCCGCATCCTCAGTGAGCTTGGAAGTCCATCATTCACTTCTCAGTTCCCCCATGTAATTGTCTTTCTCTGTTTGTCAGAGCTTCTCCCCTAGGAACTCCCACTCTCTCAAGTCCCACCTCTCCTTGCCTCAGCTTAGACATCCAGTCATTCAGTTCTGTCCGGTTTCCTCCAGATGGATCTGTGCAGGGGAGAAAATGTATCCAATCCATGAAGGAAGCTGAGATTGAAGGAGAGACAGAAAGAAACTTGGACCTCAGTAGTGCAATTCAAGGTCAAGCCATCTCTAAGACCATTAGACCTGTCACACTGCCAAGGATGTTTACCTCATGCTGTATGATGCTGAGCATCTCTATAACTGTCTCTGCTTTGAGTTAAGTTATATAAGTCCCCTTCCTGTTATCTAAGCTTGGTGACTGCCAGTCCCCAGAAAGGAAGTTATGGGAGAGGGAAAAAATTTCTTCCATATTTATTTGTGCATAATCTTCACTTTTCAACTATATACCAGATGTAAAGAAGTCTTCTTATTGTAGTACCATATGTCATCTCAGAGCTAGGATCGATTCATACAATTAAATGGTAAAAAAAAAAAGAAGTAAAGTGTGCTCATTTTAAATCTTGTCACTGCTGTTACTGATAGTGTTTAAGTTCTCAACCTATGGTTTCCTTGCCTATAAAGTGGAGCTTAGGCCATGCCTAGCCACATAAGTTCACTGTAGGGAACAAACAAAATAAAGTCTGTTAAGTGTTTTGAAATGCCAAGGTACAACCATGTGGTCAGGGAAAGTCACATCGAGAGCAGAGGTGGCATATCACAGGGGTAAAAAAATGAAAGAGAGGATCAGAGTGGGCCAAAGTGAAGGACTCTACAAATTCAATTCCAAAAGAAATATGTATTCAGGAGACATAAAAGGTCTACTGAAGTCACAAGCACAGCCACCATACTTAAGGATAACGACAGCAACTTCTTTAGAGACGGGTCCGCTGACTCAGTGGATGTTGTCTGGATCCAACATTCTCCTAGGTTCTCATCCAGATTAACATCACGTCTTGCACTGAGGCTTGCAGGGTAGGCTCTGCGAGCAACCAGATACCTCTCGGTATTCCCTATACTCCCTCTGCCCGATGTAGAGAAAAAAGGAGACTCAAGTCTTTCATGTGGGTACGCCCCACGCCAAGACCTTTAAGGTCCCGTTATGACTTGCAAGATTTAATTTCAAATATTGCAACATTTCCTCATACAGTAATCACCTTAACAAATATTTCCCATATTGAAAAATAACTGAGTGATAAATTTGGCTACTGGAGCACAGTCATTATTACTATATATAACAAAAGTGTAAATTGCCAGAGAACATAATTCTGTTTGAACCTTTGGCAACCAAATTTAATTTTTAAACTCTATTTGTCACATACATCCACATTTTTCTTCGTGACAGTCTTACGTGAAGCTCCTGGAAAGATAGGTGAAGATCTCCTTATAGGCTATTAGGTTGGAAGGACACAGCTGCCCCAAACTTCTTAAAAGTTGACCCCAAAGGGACTTCCAGTTACAGGTAAAATGCAGTTGGTTGCAGTAGAACACACTCTTGTTGGACTAACTGAAAAATACAAATTGATTTCAAAAATCACACTTGAAGAGATCAAAGAATCATGGAAACAAACAGAATTAAATGAACAAACGTTCTGGAGAACAGAGCTTTACCAAGGTGAACAGTCTTTCACAGGCTGTTGTCTTCCCTGAGGCATTTGCTGATTCTGAGCACAGTCTGAAGATGCAGACTTGGCCAGTGCAGAAGAATCGTAGGTGGGGAAAGAGAAACCAGCAAAGGTTTTGGCATTCATGCAAGGAACCACGACCATTTGGAAACTAATGTATTCCTAAATGCTTGGCCAGTTTTGCCCCTAGTACATTTGCTCAATTCTAGGGCTGAGCACAAGGTTAGGAAGCTTCTGTAAGGTAGACTAAAATCTCCAATAACTGCATAGTAACCAAGGGGGCCTGGCTCAGAAACATGGCTGGTCTCCCCAAGATGTCCATCAAACTTGGAAGTATATGTGGCAAGATACTAAAGAACAGACCTAGTCTTCCACAGTGTTTCAGAGCTCTCAGTCAGAAGTACAGGAGAGACAGGCCTAAGAGGAAAAGGCAAAAATGGAGGTGGAGGGACTCTTACTAAAACTCCCATCCCTGATCCAGCTCAGTCCCTACGGATTGAGGTTATCAGGTCCTCACCTTACCCACTCCACAGAGGAAAAACAGAGCCCCGTCTGGTAGAAGCAGCATGATACAGAGCTTCGATGCTTGCTTTGTACATCATATCTGGCACACAATAATTATTATTGACATGAAAAGTGGCAGGAAAATGTGATAACCAAGTGGAACAAACAATATAAGTGGATATAAAGAAAAACAATGGATATGGTAGTTAGCACCCAAGGATCTTGATACAATGATTAATATGCTCAAGAAATTGGAAGAAAATATAGGCAAAAGTGATGAAATGATGTGGAATTTTATCAAAGAATGGAATCCTTAAAAAATAATCATTCTAAGACTGAAAAATACAGTATCTGAAATTAGGACCTCATTAGATAAATTTAACAGCACAGCAGAAGATTCGGGAAATGATCCCAAAGACAGATCAGTGTAAAGCATTTGACCAAGCACCAAGAGAAGAAAAAAATACACATATCAGTCACGTGCATGTCATAGTGCAAAACCCTACGTCCTTGTTATTAGAGTTAACTGGAGGAGGAGGAGAAGGAGAAGGAGAAGGAGATGAAGAGGAAGAGGAGGAGGAAAAAGGGAGAAAAAGAAAGAAAGGAGGGAGGGAGGGAGGAAAGAAAAAAAAGAAACAAAAAGAGAAAGGAGAGAGGGAAGGAAGGAAGAAAGGAAGAAAGAAAGATGAAAGAAAGAGAAGAGAGGAAGGGAAGGAAGGAAGAAAAAAAGAAAGAAAGAGGAGGGAGAGAAGGAAGGAAGGAAGGACAGATGAACAGGGCAAGATAAATATATAAAGAAAATATGGTCGAGAATTTTCTTAAGTTCTCAAAGAGAGTCACCTTCATATTCAAGAATCTCAACTAACCCCAAAGATAATAAATATAAAGAAAACCAAAACCAGGTACATTACAATCAAACTGCTGATGACAAAAGATTCTCCCTGATTCCAGCAGTCTGGATAGCCACCGTGCCACAGTCCTTATTTTAAACTCAAATGGAATGTGCTGCAAATTATTTTTTAATACTACTAATTTTAAAGGTAAAATTAACTTCCATAACTTCAAAGTAAGACCAAGTGAAGCATGCATAAAATGTGCTTATTGTTTGAAGATTTTAGCTGCTCTTCAAAAATAACACAAACCACTTGTTTCACATTGTCCTGCAATCGAGATAAATAAAACCAATTTCAAGAAGAATTTCCATGCCTGGCTAATATCAGTAAATTGGAACATTGAGAAAGTAATTCAAAAAAGTAGAGTTAAGAATATGAAGTCTTAACTCTTACTTCATGTATTTACTTCAGAAAACACACACACTTTAGAAAGATTGGCTGAGGTTGTTCGTGACACTAGAATAATAGAGAAACGGGCACAAATTGTGGTTGGAGTCAGAGGTAAAGAGTCAACATTTACTGAGCCCTTAATTACAACAATTACTGAGCCCTTAATAGGTGCCAGACATTATTCCAAACTCTTTACAGAAATCATCACGGATGTGAAATGAACTTGACATAGATCATACATGGACATGAAAATGAACTGAATCTCCATAATGTAAATCATTTCAGGTAGTACAATATCTTCAGGTCCATTCAACTCTTTTTTCCTTCTATTTAGAAATAAACATTCATTCTAGCTGTGGCTTCTGGATTTTGTCTGGAGTGTTGCAGATCCCAATGGAATTAGCCTGGGTTCCCACTGACCAAGCCTGCTCTCCTCTCCTCCTTTCTCCTCTCAGAAACTGCCAGCCTCTCTCCCTTCCTCAAATTACACCATCCCCTCCCAACCACAAGCCTGGCTGTGAAATGGGATATAGTCCCCTGATTTTTCTCTTCCCTTCCAGCACACACATCCATTTCCTCCTAAATTGTTTTTGCTGATCACTTTGGGAAACAGAGATAATTAAAATCATAACATGAAGGAATTTAAAAACTCATAATATTCCTGGAGCAGTGCTGTCTGGAGCACTCTTTTCTCTGCATCTGAAATTATAACTAAACTCAGGTGGGATTCTGCCTCCCACTATCAGTCACTGAATTTCCTTCTGGGCCCTACCCCTTAATTAAATTAAATCCTACTGATGTCATAAAAACATCTGGTGTCTCTGGGCTCCAACCGCTCAATTCACAACTTGGAGGCCTCCCAGAAGTCTCTGCTCTGACTCTACCTGCTGTTTCCTCCATAAGATGGGAATCTCCAGATAAATGATCCATCAGCACCCAGTACCTCTCATCCCTGTGCCCCCTTAGAATAAAACAAAAGAAAATTTGGAAGAAAAAGCTTCTCAAAATCTAATAGGTGATATTTTGTCCTAGACCGTTGGACAGATCCATGTACCGACCTATCATAAGTAAACCTACTCAACAAGAATTTTGCCATCAATTATGAAATTCCTAAATTTCCAACCAACTACTATTTTCCCACTTCACTCAGCTGACTCATTATCTTTCCAAGCTTGACACAGGAGCTATCTTTCCCTCTTTCTGTATCCTTTACATTCGCTCTAAGGTTATTATTTATTCCCTGTATATTTTACAGAGTCACTCTCTTATCATCACTCTCATTTTTCTGCTGCATGTAAGTATCTACTAGTTATATGTAGTTACCCCTGAAACATCTTGGAAGAAACTGACACCTGTTGATGTTTAAAGACTCACTTGCTATACTGCTCTCTAATTTCATTTTAATGATTGTACATTCTTTTGTTTTAGGTTAATACTTATTTTTCATATTTTAAATAATTTTACTTTCCACAAGATAAGAGTTTTTCAGCATTTCCTGCTTACCTCTCTATAAACACAATAAAATCAGAAAGGGAGGATTATTTTATATGTACCTTCCACTATTCTAGCTTTGATTCTTGGCATTTAGCATCAAAAGCAAGTCCATAGAGCAGCACAACAGTGAGTATCTTCCATCACTCTCCATACTTTCCTCACCGTTGTTAATCAGCCCAAGGAACACATCACTCTGACTGCTGGGAGATGTCAGTACTCAGAAAGGAAGTTTAAAATTATGTAAGAAATGAGTTCAATGACCTCTATTTCCTTGCCTATTTGGTAAATAATTTGTGGTTTTCTGAAACTGGAAGCATATTTTAGAGTTCAAGCAAGCTTGGCAGTAAATTGTCCCAAAGCTCATAAAAATGTGCACACAGGGTTTTGCAGACACCAAATCAAATAACTAAAGTGAAGTGAAACCAAAACAGAGCTGATGCATGTAGGCACACAGCATACCCCAGTTCCAGAACTACAGACAAGTGGTCCATCTTCTACCGTGTAGCATAAATTCTATAACAGCAAATAGTTCAGTAGTCAAGTTACTTGTTCGAGTTGCTTTTTAACTTTCACTATATGACTGTACTCAGTTTTGACTGCTTTAATGAAAGACGTAGGTTACAGGTTGCAACCTAGAACTCCAGAATGTCTCAGGGCCTAGCAAGGCCATTGTCCGTTGCCTCTAGACTTCTGCACATTCCAAGGAAGGTCGGGAAGGGAAGTCAGAGCTGATAGTAAAGAGGCCATGAGGTCAGAGATGGGGTGAGCAGAGGCACACACTCTAGCATTGGGGAAAGAAAAGAAAACCAAATGTGGGGATCCTAGCAGGCCACACGTCACAGGGAGTAAGAGGAACTTGGCTCAAACAAATACTAACTGTTCACTTTTGTTTCCCTTTATAGTAAAATGTTAAGTCATTGTCCCAAGACCCTCCAGCAGTTGGTGAAGGAAGAATCCCAACTAGAACACAGAACTTGAGACCATAAGTCCACTGCTCGTTGGACATATGCCCAGTTCACAAACCCTTACAACTAGGACCCCCTGCGCCCTCCTACTGTCTTTTTCTCAAGACACCTATTAGAATGATCCTTTTCAAATAAGCCAGATAATAAAGCACGTTCACTCCTCTGTTCAAACCACCCAATGGACGTCTATATCACACAGAGAAAGAGCCACAGTCCTCGTGGTAACCTCCAGGGTCATCCACCACCTGGTGAGCGTACACCTTCACCCAACCCCTTCCATCCTATTGCCTGACGTCTCAGATCTGGCCTCCCACAAGACCCCTTTTCCACTCTGTTCCAACCACATATGGCTCCCTGCTGCCTCAGCGCCTTTGCACATTTTCATTTTCCTGCTATTTCCTCAGAAACCACTGTGACCCGTTCCTTCGTCTCCTTTAAATCTCTGTCCAAATCCCACCTTCCCAGAGAGGACTTTCTGACTATCTTATCCAAACTTACAAACTATGACTCCCCAAGACTCCTTATCCTCTTGTCCCACTCTGCTTTTTCCTGCACCTTCCTTACCATCTTTTGTTTCCTTTTCCTTATCTTATATTCTATATAATATGATTTCTTTTTTGTCTCTCTCACCAGAATGTAAGCCCTATGAAGTGAAGAGGTTTTCTCTCTTTTGCTCACTGCTGAATCCCAGCATCAAAAATAATGCCTAGTACGTAGAGGAGGACTCAACAGCTATTTATAGAACAAATGAGTAGAATAGAAAGAAAATTAACCATTTTCTTCATATTTCAATGTCATCACTGACTAGCTTTCTGATCTTAGACAGACGACTGTTAACTTAGATAACTAAGTAGCTGTCTGACCTTAAACAAGCAACCGCTCTGAGCCACTATTTTCTCATTTGAAGATAATCATTCTTCCCTATAAGGATCACATGAGATAATGTATTACAAAAGCACTGTAAAAAGTATTAAATGATATATAATTTTAAATTATGATTAGAAAAATCATGGGCTTAATTAGCAGCTTCTCATAAATGAGCCACATAGCTCATCCCAAAGAAATAACATATATCTATATGTAGATAGATAGAGATAACATATATCTCTATATAGATAGATATAGATATATATCTACATAAATATATAGATAGGTATAGGTAACATCTATATAAATAGATATAGATGAAATATTTATATACAGATAGATATAGATAACTTATATCTACATAAATATATAGATAAATATTGATATAAAGAGACAGAGACAGAGAGGAGAAACCAAATATGCATGGCTAAATTTGAGAATAGACGTGTAATGACCATTTTTTCCCAATTAAGAAGTTAATGAAGAAACAAGAACTGACAAAAGCAAGAATAAAGCACAAAATGACACTTAATTAAGATTTTCTCTTTTAATTTAGAGACTAAAATTATTATGGCTTCCTCTTATGAAATAAGTTATTTGACAGAAAGCAAGTTCCTTAGGGGCCAGGAATTTTGAAACGTTCGTCAGCATATCCTCTGGGTCTAACAGGAGGTCGTTTGCTCAACATTTGAGTGAATGAGTAACCAGCAGAAGTGGTGACAACTGCAGCAGAATAACAGGGACATTTCAGAATAAGGACTGGATGGTGACAGAAGTGGACTTGGATATCTGGAAACCATCCCCTCCTTGATTTGTGGCTTTAAGGATGAGTGGACATTTTTGAAAAGGTTCATGGTGGTTCCTTTGCAGTTCAGCACAAGTCATCGTATCCTCAGGATGTCCTAGACACAGAGAGCCACGAGTGGGTGGCAGAGGAGTCTGGGGGTGAGCAGTAATAACCATCAGGGTGCTTCATAATTGCTGTTTGATCTAGCATACTTTTTAGAATCCTGCAAGTTTGGCATTTCATTGCTTACTTAATCATTTAAATCCTCACAGGCATTCGACCCCTTCAACCTGAACTTAAATCATAAAATAAAATAGGGGGAAGGGATTGGTGAATGAGAGTCTCTTCTTATAGTTATCTTGAAAAAAAAATTAAATAAAATTAAAGCCTACTGAAAATTAACCTACTAATATTGTCATTTCTCAAAAAAATAGCAGCTTTAAAGAGACTGAATTGGGGTAGAGAGGAGATCGAGTATTCCTTTGTTGTTCTTTTGATCTTTTTCACTGATCCAACTTTATTTTAATAACATGTCCAAAGACTGATTCAACCTCTTTCCCACTTTAATAAAGGTTCATTAGTGGATTAGGAGAGATTTGAAACTGAGCCCAGTGGAGTCAGCAGAGACAAGTTCCAAACAGCCACTCAGCACATTTTGAAAATTACCAAGCTAGCAACCTGGAAAAGATCCACCAATCAAATATGATTGTAGTTGTGTATGTGGAGCCCCACTGGGCAGACAAACCATCTCCACTTCTAGATGGGCAAGAGTGACAACATTACCCGTTGAAACTAATATGGCAAAGATTTTTGTGTTCCATTCAGCCAATCCCAACAAAATAAACACAGCCCATCAGCATGGAAAATAATAAGGGGAAAGCTGGCCATCCAGCATATATTGTTGTGATAAAAATAAGCAAATAAGTGCTGCCACCTGGTCTCTGCTACTCTGGGATCCCATTGTTCCTTTTGAAATCTGCAAAGTCCATCTCAATAGTAGCGTGTCCCCCAGTCTCACGTGGCCTACAAAGAGATCATCCCAGAGTGGAACTGAGGAGTAAAGTGTTGATTTCTTGCTTTTTTTTTTTTTTACTATTTTCACAGACTTTTCAAAAGTTTCCAAAACTAATGACATCTTGCAATATACAGGCAAAAATACTACAACTTCTGCTAATATTATCAAAAATGAGGATGATAATAGCTAACATTAAGCACTTATGGACTTTTCTAAGAACTTTATAGCTATTAGCTCATTTAATATTCAAAACAAGCCTATAATGGACACTCTTGGTTGTCTGATTCAACCTATATCTATAATCCCCTTTTCTTCCCAAATTCAAGCAAGGGTGGCCATGAGACACAATTCAGGCCCATGAAACATAGGTGAAATTCTGCTTATTGGAACTTTGAGGAAAGCTTTGATTTTCCGATAAAAGGGCAGACTCAGCTAAAATTGCCCCAGAGCTCTTTCCCCTTCTTCCTGTATGGAAAGTGGAACTACATACAAAGTGTGGCAGAGGCAAAAGATAAAAACAATCTCATTTCTCTGACAGTATTGATCAGCAGCACTAGCTCTTTGGATTTCTCTTCATTTAAGCCCCTATAAACCACAATTTCTGTCACTTGCAACCAAAGGTATTCCTAACAGGGCTGTTGCTATTCTCATTTACAGGTGAGGAACCCAAGACACAAAATTTAAGCAATTTGTCCAGGACCATCCAGGTGGCAAATGGGAAAGCTTGGGTTTAAGTTCAGGCACTCTTTCCTCAGATCCCACATTATTAACCACTATGACATGCTGTGATGCTCCCGACAGCAATTAGTTTAGAAATATGATCATTTTTAAATCAAAATAAAGCAGGGATTTTCCCTCAGATTTTTAAAAAATATAGCCATCATCATGATTATTTTACTCAAGCTCTCTACACAATTTTCTTATCAGCTACGGATACCCAAAGAGAATTTCTGGATCACCTCAGCTCATCTTGCATCTCTGTTGCCATTTTTCCCAGGGAAAGCATCCATCTTGGATCTAGCCAATGTTTTCCTTTCATTCTTTAATCTTACATTATTTTAATCTGTAGAAAATGCCAGTGAACCAAGAGAGAGGGAGAGAGAGAATGTAAGGAAAAGGAGGAGGAAGGGGTGGGGGGAGAGGAAGAAGAAGGAAAAAAAGAAAGAAGAAATGGAAAGGAAAGAAAATATTTTTTAACTAATTTTACCAGAATTGATACATTATATTGTAGTTACTATTTTTTAATTTTCTATTTGGAAATAATTTCAAAGTTAAAAAAAGTTGCAAAAAGTAGTGCAAAGGGCATCCATTTAATCTTCACAGATTCTGCTTTTGTTAAAAGTGTACCCCATTTGGGAGAAAGTTATGGCCAGGGATCCATCAGGAATGTGCCACAAGACAGAGAGATTGTAAGACTCCTCTACCAAAGGCTCGTAGGAGAGGGTGTGGTTAGCCAAGGCAGTGCTCACAAGACTGAATGGCTGCACACAAGGAGCTGGGTCTTTGTGGAAGGACATCCTGGGTCATGGTCATGGGCTAGTGTTAGACTATAGCCAAGACCAACGTCCCCAAGATCTTCCTGTGTGTTTCTTTGCCTGGGCATGTTTGTTTGGGGACTCATTTATGGAAACACAGCGTTCCTCCTGCTGGCAGTGACTAGGCACACTGAGACACATATTTTATCACATCCACCAAAAAAAAAAGTTTACCCCATTTGCTTTGTCATTTGCTATAGATGACAGAGAGATAGATGATGATTAGATAAATGATAGATAGATAGATAGATGTTAGATAGATAGATAGATAGATAGATAGATAGATAGATAGATAGATAGATAGATAGATGATAGATAGATAGATAGATAGATTTTTTTCTGAACATAGTTCTTTACCCCTAAATACTTCAGCGTGTACTCCCAAGTAAAGGAACATTCTCTTATATAACCACTGTATATACATTGCATTTACATTGATACAATTTTATCTAATCTACCAACTATGTTCTAATTTTGCCAGTTGATGTAATAACGTCCTTTATAGCATTTTCTCCCTCCAGTGCAGACTTGTTGGGGCTTCATTGTAAAAGAGTTCTTTTTGTCATTGGTGTTGTTATTTCTATACTAACTTAATTCTTTGGTGAAATACTTTTCAGTCTCTTGAATAGGGGTCAACCTATGGACATCCCTTCTCAGGACTCGTTCTTATAAAAACAGTTCACACTTTGCCCAGTTTCTCCCATATCTACCCTCTGTTTTATTCGTTTCACTCCTTTTTGTCACAGGAAGCAAAAAGAAGGCAATGCCAACTTTAGACCCGGGTGCTGGGCTCCTGCCTGGGTTCCCACAATTTAGGGGCCCCAAACTTCCATGTGCCTTCCACGAAATTCTCTAAGACTCCCCACCACCACCCCTCTGGTGCCTTGGCCTGGCTGGAGCTGGCAGTGTTGTGTGGGCATGCTCCCTGAGCCTGGGTGGGGGCCGGCATGTATTCAGTCTCTGTTTCTATCCTTTAGGCTTCTCACCAATCCTCTACCTTGTGCCTTGGGTGGACCTGATGCTCTGAAAAGCTCCAGAACTTGTGCCTATGGGGTCATCCTGGAGCCCTGGGGCTGGGCTCCAGTTCCAGGAAAGCAGCCTGGCCAGTGTATCCATCCTGCTGACAGGCAGAGTATTGCTTTCATGGGATGGTGTGAGATTGGGCTACTAGAACGATGCTGACACTCAGATTTTGAGTGATTCTCACTCAGTTGAACACATGAGTTCAGGGCTCTGGGCTCCCAAAAGCCCACAGTCGACCCTTGAGTTTGAGCTACATGTGTGGTCTCCTGCATCTTCAGTCTCCCGTCATGTTCCCACTGTGGCGCTGCCTCTGGTCTACAGCATCCAAAGTGGCAGGCATCATTTACCCTGTGCACTCCCCTTGCTGCTGGTACCCAGGGTGTTCACCTCATCTCTGCAGGCTCTGCACCAATTAATACAGTCCTTGGGGGTGGCCCCACCTGTCTCCTCCAAGAGCTTTCTAGACTGTTGCTCTGCATTGTCAGTGGGCCCTTCCAGTCCATGTCCTCTCTTACCTCCAATTGATGTGGTGAGTTTGTGCTATCCTGAGTTAAGCTGAGCCAGATGAGGGTCAGAGATTCCTTGCATAAATGGAATTACTCTTCTTGCTTTCCTTACAGGCCCTCCCCTACTCACCCCACTGGTGATGGTGGGTAGAAACCAGGGGTGCAATCAACATGGAAAGAGATTGCATTTTAGGAATGCTGTGATTACAGCCTAAAGAGTTCAAGAGGAGACATAGTTGGAAAATGTGTTGTTCTATATTTATGCCATAACATTCCAAGTGATAAATTTAACATGACCATAAAATAAATTATTGTTCACATTTTCCTGCATACTGTGTGCATTTGTGGTCATCTTCAAAGAAGCACAGGAACAACCTTCTAACGAGCGGTCGGAAGCCAGTATTCACAAGCAGCGGGACGGATGGTGTGGCATCATGAATAATGATGTCACAGCGTGAAACAAATGGAATTAGGGCACTTAGATCAAGACGAGCTACATTGTTTCAACCTAGACATGTTCTGACAAGCTATAGGACTTGAATAATAACCCTGTTGTTACCTTTTCCTCACAGTGGGAGATGTGAAATTACCCAGCAACAGCACATTTGACAATAAAGAATATGAAGAGATGATTCCTGGATCTAAACTGAAAGCGATGGTGTCTGGATACTTTGAAGAATCACCAAGTGGTTTGATTGAACAATAAACAAATACATTAGTACCTCTTCTCTACTCATCACTCTAAATCTTTAGTGATAAATCACTATGCCTCCTACATGTTCACAAATTTTGCAAAGTATTTTTAAATGATCTTGATTATATTAACAAGGGACCCACAAAAAAAGTATTTACCCAAGGTCCCACACACCGAAGCAAGAGGTGGGGTATAGATAACCACCATATCCTAGTTCTAAAAAGTGAGTCACAAAGGATGAGACCATTACAAAGATAACTGAGTTTTTCAGACAACTTGATCAATTTCTGTTTCTTTTTAAAAGTCATGGGAAGTAGAAAAATTACAATTGGAGAATTTGTCCAGAACAAAAGTCATAGGTTCTGTAACGGGCAGAAATGCCCGTTGAAGCTTGAGGCCAATGTAGGAGAAACTGACTTCAACCCAAAAGTGTGAAGTCACCAAGGCCACATAAACACCCTTTGAACAAAGAAGAAAAAGTAGGGAAAATATAGCTTTGCCATTGTACAACTTGAAGAAATAACATAGGAGGGATAGGCTGCCAGTCCAACTAGAGAATGAAGCATTGAATAACATTACTGCAAGGTGAGGAGAAGAAGGACAATTGGTCATGACAGGACAGCTCCGTGGCAATCTCCAGGGAGTCCCTGTGGTTTTATTCACTATTAAAACAAAACTTGGAAAAGAAGTCAATATGTTTTCATGACTCATTGAGTCCAAGTCCCCTGTTCTTCGGCAATTGTTTTCTTTTCTCTCTACTCATTTTGTACCTACTCATACGACATATCCCCTGGGCACCAAGTCCTCTGCTCTGTACTCTGAGAGCTCAGCCAAACGCAGTACATTCAGTTCCTCACTCAGAGCAATACTTGCACACTCAGCAGTGCTAACCTATGCATGGATTCTTCTCCCGTCACCTTCATTATTTCAAAGCATAGTTATTCCCTCCTTTGCTTTGTCATAATTGTGCCCGTTAACATCTCCATTCATTTCCCAAAGGGCAGTGAGAAATGCATAACCAGAGCAGCAGAAACATAACCCATTGCTACTTCCTTTTCTGGAATCCTTTGCTTATGTCAGGCTACCACTTGCTGTATTAATGTTCTGTTGGGAAGAATTACAAAAGTAAGTAAGTTCTATTTGCTATAAAACTCTAATCTCAGCAATTACTGGAAACCACAATTAATTCAAACAAAACGTGTATGCAGTGACTCTAACATTCAGGAAAACCAAGTTATGCTATCCTTCCTTTATTTAGTAAAGCATACTCTCCTAAGGGGTCACTAATTCCTTTTATTTCTGTCACTGCATTGGTAGTGGAAAGCTGACAGAGGATACAGCTTCTTTTGGCAAACTTCAGACACAGCAGAGAGAAGGAAAAAATTAAAGAAAATAAAGAATATGGTACAAGGAAGCTGTGAAAGGGAGAGAGGGAAGGAAAAATAAAAGAAAGAGGTTCTCTAATATGAAGGAATGGCACCACCAGCAGTGGCCCATCTATTAGGGAGAGCCCCTGGGCCATAGTTATCTGCCAGGTTGTTTTATACATATACAGTATATGTATATATGTAGTATACATAACAGGAGCGCAAAGGCAGAGGTAGTGTCTTAGAATGAACTGGCTAAGGAGGATTCCCTATCTTGCTCAACACATACGTAAAATTTCAAGGCTAATTATTACAAATCAGTATTATTTTTCATTGTTGCATTTCATTATCCCTTTTTAAATAAAAGTGAAGGCTGTAATGCAGTGAAAATGAAGCGGCAGTTCACCTAGCATAATACTCTTTGTTCCAGCAATTCTATTAACATAACAATAATTGTGCCAAATGCCTTAACGCAAATGCCAAACGGAGGCTTTGAATACACTGTTTTCATTCTGGCTTTACAAGGACCTTGGTATATGGGGAGATTTCCTTGTTTCAATTATTTTTCTGAAGTCTGTAAGTAATAGCTCCCATTTAGGGAGTTTTGATGATGCTCCAACACGCTTTAAGGTACTTGAAATGTAATAATTGACAGAAACCTCACAACAGCGCTACTCCCACTTTGCAGATGAGGAAACTGAGGTCAGAGAGACTAAACCACCGTCCGAAAGTGTCACAGCTAGTAAGTGAGGGAGCTGGATTATAATTACAAAGCACTTTATTCAAAAATACTTTTGAACTGTCAGACATTCCAAAACATTAAATAAATTAGCGTCCACCAGGAAAAAAAAAAAAAAACACAAAACGTGACTTATTGATTTGGTTCTACTTACTGCATCTGCAATTAATGCCATTCATCTACAAAATAAATATGCTTACTCACTGTCCTGATGTTTCCAGTGCTGTGTTCCCCTGGATCTGGCAAAAGCTGCATATTCATTCAGGAAGCAAACAAGTGGTGGAATGTATTCACGCTATCATGGGTAGTTTAGTGATTATTGAGAACCCACAATACCCTCCGAAGTGGACAGAACGTGAGAGAACATCGTTCCTGCCCCAGCCTCTAAAATAAATCAGAGTGCCTCAAAGAGAAAGCAGAACTTTCCATTGCCTGTATCAGGTGGCACATCATATGCTGTTAGGGATGTTCATCTGGACTTGCAGTGTTTCACTTTTTATTTTGTACCCCAAAATGAAAGCCAGCAGAAGAGAAAGTTTCCTAAACCAAGTAGCCTCATACTGCTTTAACAGTGGGGCTGGGTGAGGGGTAGGTGCTGTTCTTATTTAATTCTGGGAACTAATATTCACAATGGAAACCTGATCCTACAAAACTGGACCTCTGGGACAGCATCACCTTTCAGTCTCATAACGTTTAATTACCTCTATCCTTCACGCTTTTATAATGTAATTATGGGCTCATACCACATTTGCACGCAAACTTTATACAGGCAGTAAAAGGGGCATAAATCAATTACAGCAGCCTGAAAATCAGACACATCTCTCAAGTAACTACTTGTCCATATGCCTATTTAGCAAAATTTCCCCTCCCTTTTAGTTTGTCTCCAGGGCTAATAGTTTTAATCCACAGAAATAGACTATCCCATCATTTCCATGTCTGTTTTGTTCAAAGACAGCTCTGAATTCAATTTTGAAACTTTTTCTCAAAAAATATTCTCTTCATGGTAGTATTCAAATAAATGCAGAAATATTTCAATTATTAATAATCAAGCTTTGGTGAGCTTTTTGGTGTGCAAAGCACTATGTCATATATTATTCCTCTAACACTCCAAACAATGCTGTGAATGGTCAGGCCATGTGATTCTCCACATTTGACACGTACAAAAATTGTGAACTGAGAAAGGTGATGTAATGTGGTTACTGGTCACATGGCTAGGGGATATTACAGTTAAGATTCAGACTCAAGTTTTCTGAGGCTGAAATGTTCAGCAGAAATCCACTTTAATACATATCCGTCCATATCCACATGAATTTTATTAAACAGAAATCAAGAAAATATTCCAAAGGTAGACTGTAAGTGTTCCCCCGAGGTATTTTCTATAAATTCAAGCATAGTACAGCTTACCACCACATAAAGACAAAGGAGCAAAACCAGACTCAAAATGAAAACCAACAGAGCTATTTTTACTGCCCATGCTGTATAAAAGGCAAGAGGAAGAAAAAGCCAGAAGATCAAATGACAAAGAGCTTTCTAAATCTGTCACTTAGTAACATATTGCCAAATTCTTGGTGTTTTTACCCCAAGAAGTTTAAATTCTGCATCCCACTACCAAAGGGTTCATACTCCCTCTCTCTCTCTCTCTGATTCTCTATACCCCACCCTTTGGGGCACAATGGAGAATGACAGGCTTTCTGATTAATACATGTACAATTCCGAAAAGTAAAGGAACTATTTTCCTATATTTGACATTTTCTGATTTCCTCCCATTTTTACTAATTTTCCAGGGATGGCCTTGTCTCCTGAAGACACAGGGTACTGCAAACCCAGATAAAACACAAAGGACATAACTTATGCCTGGAAAGATGCATGTGTACACTCAGAAATCCACCGCTGAGCTTCTTCCTTCTTCCTGGCTGCATTTCAGACCACCTAGAAAACATTTGTGGGCAGCTGGTAATTCTTCCCAAATCCATATTTAACCTTCTGAAGCCACATTAGCTGACAGGGCTTTGGCATTTGTTGCCTAGAAAACAGATCAATAGACTATATTTTGAAGGGCATCAAATTCTCCCCGTCAGGAGCAGAGGAGAGAGGACAGCCCAGCAATCAGATCACGCCTCGCTGAGCTGCCCCCGCCAGATGGAATAGAACCTTTCCGACGTTTGCGTGGAGTTCTCGCCTGGCAGAGGTTGAGATGGTGTGTTTATGCTGGGCACTCAGAAATCCGTTAACCTGGGCCGACAAATCATGGCCAGAGCCCAAACTAATCACAGCGTATGAGTAATCAGAGCAATCCCAATAACATCCCCATGATTAAACCTCAGAGGGTTTCTAAAATGTCTGCAAGTAGGAACATTTCAGCGGCTGCCTCATCTCTACAGCATCTAGGTACCTCAACAAACTGTCAGGCAAGATTCCAGGAGATTTTCCTTTTCCATAGTATATATTTCCATAACAACTGAGTCTTTTTAGACAATAAGTAGATATCCTTCTTATCAGAATTTAATAAGATGCTTAAAAATTACCTCTAACTCAATGTTCTCCCTAGTTATTGCTGTACCTTGAATAACATGGACAGATGAAAAGTGCCCTGCCTATGTTTAAATTGAGTTATGACAATTCAGTTCATTTTAAGTGATGATCTCATTGTGGAAGATGAGCAGGTTCCGTTAGGGTCTTCGGATCTGTTTCTAGTTTGCGTATCACAAAGGCTGTGCCATTCACAACCATGAGTAAAACGACAACATGTTAAGTGAGTAAAATGTAAAATTGCACACTGTTATGGGCTGAATTGTGTCCCCCAGAAGTCATATGCTGAAGTCCTAACCCCTAGTACCTCAGAATGTGACTGTCTTTGGAGATGGGGCCTTTAAAGAAATAATTAAGGTAAAATGAGGTCACATGGCTGGGCCCTAATCCAATCTGACTGGTGACCTTAAAAGAGGAGGAGATTAGGACACAGACCCGCATGGAAGAAAGACTATGTGAAATCACAGAGAGAAGGGGGCCACCTACAAGCCAAGGAGAGAAGCCTCAGAAGAATCAATCCTCTTAACACCTTCATCTTGGACTTCCGGCATCCAGAACTGTGAGAAAATAAATTTCTGTTATTTAAACCACTTGTTTTGTGTTCTTTGTTATGGCCCTAGCAAACTAATGCACACACACTGCAATTTGACCCTTTCATTAGAAAAGCTGAAAATTCTGACTTAATTCTGGAAATTCGTTCATCACAGTGAGCTGGGAAAATTCCACCAAGCTAGATTTATTTTATAAATAAAACACACCACCTCCCACATGTAATCTGTCAAAAATGCTTTTGGCTCTACTTTCAAAGGCCATCTAGTACCTAACCATTGCCTGCCACCTCCCTTGCTACCACCCTAGCCCAAGCCATTATCTCCATCTGGATTAGAGACATCTGGATAGAGATTTATGGGTCCTAGATTGCCCCCTGAAAGTCTATTGAAACAACATCACCCTTTGAAAATATGTCAGGTCACATCACTTCTCTGTCCAATACCCTGCGATGGCTCCCTAGTTCCCTCCAAGAAAAAGCCAAAGCCCATATAAATGCACTCCATGCCCTGCCCAAGTTAACGCCACTTGGAGCTCTACCCCTCAACCCTCTGATGCAGCACAGCGGCCTCTTGCTGTCCTCAGTCACATCTCTGCTCTGGCTCTTCCTTCTCTCTGGAAATCTCTCCTCCAGATATTTGCATAGCTAAATCCCTCACCTCCTTCAAACCTTTGTTCAAATTACCCAGTTGCAATGAGGCCTTCAGGGAGCACTCTATTTAAGATTGCAACTACTCCCTTCTTCCCTCCCCCACTATCCTACTCTACTGTTTTCTTTTCCGATAGCATTTGTCTCTTCTGGAATATTACATAAATTACTAATGCTTTGTTATTGTTTATCCTATGTCTTTGTTCATTTGGTTCACCCATACATCTCATATCACCTAGAGCCACGCCCGACCCATAGTAATGGCTCAGTAAGTATTTGATCAATGAATGTTGAATGAAAGACTAGCTGGATATGGAAGCTAGAATTTTCTCTTTAAGCACTGTAACTTTTCAAACGTTCCCCAGTTTAGAAACCCTTACCAATACAGTCCATTGTGAATATTAGGAATTTCTTTTTTCTTACTTGCAGTTCTTAACATTGATTCACTTCTCCAGACAATTCCCAAAGGAATAAAAGACATTTCAATCCGTCTCTTTCTACTCCAACCAAAAGTCATACTTTTGTAGGGGAGACAAAATGAAAAGTAGACCCCTAAAGCACATGAACTTGAAAATACTCAATTGTTCATGAAGGTTTGCTTATATGTATGTGTTGCTGGAATGGCCTCATAAATTGTGACAGCAAGTCAGGCAAAGCAAAGTGAGAAAATTCAACCGGATATCATTTTAAATATCCATCAAAGTCATAAAGTTTTAATACTGTGAAAGAATGCAGAATCACATCAAGATTATAAAGATCTTTATAGTTTAATAAAAAATATACTTTTAAATATCTTGAGATTCCATCAAATTCATTGATCTTAAGAAACTGAGGGAAAATATATTTAGAAATCTTATGAGCAAAGAAATGTAAAGTTCCATCAAGTGACCAACCTGGATGGAATCTGAAGATTTCTGTGAATAAAGAGAAGGATTAGGGAATGGGTATATGTACAACTTGAAGTCAGAGATGTGGACTTCAGGACCAAAGAGACCCACCCTTTTGAAGTTTTAAAGCCCATGACATAACAAATATAACACCAGGCCCATGAGCTACTTGTAGGATGGAACATTTTACATATATGAATTTGAAAATATGAATTTGAAAATATCAATATTATTATAGAGACATGAAAAAAAGGCATAAAATAGTAGTCCTCAGACTTCACCATGCATTAGAATCACTGGAGGGCTTGCTAAAATACAGATTTCTGGGCCCCACCCCCAGTCTCCAATTCAGTAAGTCTTGGGTGTAGCCAGAGGATCTGCATTTCTAATGAACTCCCAGGTAATGCTGCTGCCACCGGTTCACGAGTCACACTTTGAGTACCACTGGAATAAACAGTTAAGATAGTTCTGCATTCAATTAATGTGTAAAATGGGAATAATAAATTGTCTTGAGGCGTGAAGGGAAAGGTACCTGTTGTTGGCACCTGTCTGTAAAGGCAGTCCTCTTCATTTGCTTAAAGGGGTACTCCCCCAGAAAGGATGTTGCAATTTACCAAGTCCTTTTGGTACATCACCTCCTTTGAAGGCAGGAAGGCATCCCTGGCAGAACCCTCCCCCTCTCCTGTTGCAGAGGCAGCCTCAGCACAGAGTGGCTGCTGAACAGGGCCCATGTTAGAAGTGAACAACAGTGAAAAAGTTCCTAGCTGGCTGCAGAGAATCAGATTCTATTAACATTCCCGGTTTGAGACAAAACATTCAGGTCCTCGCTGGTGGGTGTGAGTGATGCTGGCCCAGAGAAAGCCACGCTGTGGGCGTTCTGAGGCAGAAGAAGCCAGCTTCGGGTCCCAGCACTGCTGGCTGCTTTGTGAGCGGGTCCCTTGGGCCCCCAGTGGCTGCAGCTGGCCGTCCATCTGTCTGGTCTCAGAGCAATTTGCAGACAAGGTAATAGGGTGATATGAAGGTCAAACCTAAGTGATTCTTTTTCTTTTTTCTTTTTTCACCAGCTACTGATGGTTGACCAAAAGATTAAAAGCAGAAAATATCAGACATCCCTTTTCAATCCTAGCAACAATGAATACAGAAAAAAAGGTATTTTGTGGGAACTACAAATAGCTATTAGACAATTGTATGCGTTTCACTTGAATAATGAGCTGCTATATTTACGATGCTCTCCCAACTCCCTGTCCTTCCTATGTTTGTCCTTCATATGCTCTATTTTCTTTTTAATAAAGTTCAGTGTTTAGATTCAGGAAGGAAATAAATATGAGATTTATATTATTTTTCTCTAAATAGCTTTTTAGTAAAAAATTTTAGTCTAATATTCTGTTTGGTAGTTAATGTTTTGGGGAAGTGAAAAAATAAAGATTATGTTTACCATACTCCTGGAAAAATCATGAGGCATATTACAATAACTTATTTCTTTTATAGGAGAGCAATCTTCTATGTAAAGTTTGACTTCAGTAATATGTTTTCTTTTTTCTTTTTAGATAGACATGCCTGGTAGTCAAAGTCTGAATTAAGCAGAGAATAATGTGCTTCTGCATCTACAAAAGATGCTCTGTTAACCTTCAAGATAAGCAAGGATTTCCAAAGGAAATATTTATGAAGACAGTTTTCTTTAGAAAGCCCCAACTTCAAATGTGCTTTCATATTGTCCTATTCTGTGTGCTCGTTTTTGTTTGGACAGTATGGCATTATGAAAATGGCAGAGTTAGACCACACATCGCACCACAGATCCATCCATCTGACAGCACAGGACACTGAAGGTGAAAGAGCTGTGAAGCCTTCCTTAGAGCCACACAGAGGGTTTGTGTAATAACCAGAGTTTCTAACTCCTAACTCAGTGCTCCTTCCTGAATTATGAAAGCATCTCCCCAGTCCTGAGGAAGGTAAGTCATAAATATATGCCTCTGTGGGACCTAACTCTGAATCATCCACTTAGCCAGCTCTTTCCGTTGAGAGAAAAGTGGGCTGGGATGGGAGCAAAGTAAGATGATTTCCACCAGAGTCTGTCTCCACAGTTCCTAGGGCAGAAAAGCTAATATGATTTTACCATTATTTTCTGGTATTCCAGGTAATAGGTTATAAATCTGACAATATCGGTGTGCCTTACATTTGGGTAGTGTTCGTGATCCCTCTGTCCCTCTCATCTTTGCTTTTCAAATTGAGACTCTTCCAGCTACAAACCAAGGGAAATGTCTGAAGCTCTGATCTGCCCATATGAGAGATGTGAAATCAGGCAAATCTCCTTGGTATTTCCATCCAGAGGATGCTGGACAAATGAACATTCCCGGCAGTCCTGGAGGGAAAGGAAAGGTCCCAGGAGTACACCCTGAATTCTGAATAAAAAGTGTGAAGGGGCCAGCCCAGTGGCGTAGTGGTTAAGTTCGCGTGCTCTGCTTCAGAGGCCCAGGGTTCACAGATTTGGATCCCGGGCGCAGACCTACACACCACTCATCAAGCCATGCTGTGGCAACATCCCACATGCGAAAAATGGAGGAAGATTGGCACAGATGTTAGCCCAGTGCAAATCTTCCTCAAGCAAAAAGAGATGGATTGGCAACAGATGTTAGCTCAGGAGCAATCTTCCTCACAAAAAAATAGTGTCAAGGAAACTTAGCACAGAATTATTGTATTTCAGGGATGAAAAGGGGCTTTAAAAGTAGTTGATTCAGTTATATATGAGATCCAATTTAACTTAAATAGGCTTCCTTCCTTACCTCTTACCCTCATATATTTTGGAGCAGGGACTCTGATTCTGTCTTCCAGATCTTTCACTGAGAAACCAGACATCTAAATGGTCTTGTTGGATGGTCCAGACAGACTGCCCAGAGGAATTCCAGGACTGCAATTATGTTGCCACAATTCTAGCAGGGACTTTTGATGGGTTTAGTATCCAGTGGGTCATTTCGGGCCTCACCTAAATTCCACGAAATGATCCTACCTCATAAAATGCCCCCAAACTGCACATATTTTATTGAAATAAACTGGGTTTCTCCTTGTCCTGTGTTACAAATCCTCAATACACTGTCTCTTCCCTGCTCCTCCTTTCCATTAAAACCTATCCTTATATTATTCCCCCCTGCATTGCTCTGGGTACAGCTCATATTGGCTTGAGTGCTGCATCTTTTGAAATAGCCCAGAGTAGTTATGTTTTCCAAGTTTTTTGGTCTTCTACACTTGGCTGTAGGATTTTTTTCAAAGCTCAGCAAGCTGATTCAATTTGCCTAGAAAGCTTTGAATGGTGGCTTACTTCTAGGACATTCTAACACCAAATATGTTCAATACTCTGTAATAAATACTGGAAAGCCTATTTTTGTTTTTTTTGGCACAGGATAACTGGAACAATCAGATCATGTATTTAGTTGGCATTGCATCAGAACAGATTTGCTTCCTTAACCTAGAAAAGAAATCAGAATATCACACTAATTGACTTGAAAGTTAGAACATGTGTTCATTTCCTACATTAAATAGGATTCTCATTGTTTACATAAAGCTCAAGACACCTATTCACACACTATTAAGTTTCAGGACAAGGGCAAGTCATTACAAAAATCCTTTTACCCAGAATTCGTTTGTTGACTTGTCTATTTGAGCCTAATACAGTGACTTGACCTTGAACTTTGCTCTTCCTTCATCATACTCCCACTTTTTCATTAAGGTTTTTTTTTTTTTTTTGGTGAGGAAGATTATCCCTGAGCTAACACCTGTGCCAGTCTTCCTCTATTTTGTATGTGGGACACTGCCACAGCATGGCTTGATGAGCGGTGTGTAGGTCTGAGCCCACAATCCGAACCCATGAACTCCAGGCCACCAAAGTGGAGCACATGAACTTAACCATTGTGTTACCAAGCCAGCCCCAAGATTTTGAAGTAGTTCAAAAAATATTGAGTACTTTCTAGGTACTAGGTATTATATGCTAGATGTTGTGCATACAATGGCAAACTGAGATCTCTTAACTTATACTACAATGTGAGTTCCACGAGAGTAAGGGCTTTGCTTTGTTTATTACTGCTCCTTCTGCACCATGAAGAAATTCTATTTAGATCTACTTGAGTTGGAGAGAAATTCTAGTCAGATATCTAGATAATGATAGCTAACATGTTTATTGAGGGCTTATTATATTGATAGGCATTGTTCACATATCTTTATGTATCTAGATCTGTATAGACAGATATACATTGATATCTATCTAGATGCACACATATATCTATGTATATCTATTCTATCTCTCTCTCTCTCTATATATATATATACACATATACAATTGACTCTCATTTTTCATAGTCCTTATATTCTATAAAGTCACCACAAACACTAAATTAGCAAATAATAAACCATTACTTCTAGGGGAATACCGAGTTATGTTCCTGCAAGCATCCGGTCACAATATTTCATCAACTGATCAATACATAAGCTTGCTGTTTAAAGACACCTAATTTAATATAAATTGTTGATTCATTAACATCAGACTCATAGCCAACAGCACTGTAACTCGTGACTAAACAAAGCTCATCTAACACGTGTATTTTCTCCATAAGGTACATCACAGACTTCTTGCACATAGGAATATCAGACAGGTAGGACTTCAGCACTGCACTTGTGGACCATCTTAAACGGCAAAATCACCAAAAAAAAAAGAACAAAACCATGGAAAATGTAGCATTAATTATATTGAGAAAAGGACACTTGCTTTCATTATGAAAGCTGAAACAAGAAGGCAGAGCATCACCTTGTTCAAGCTCACTGGGAACATGGCATCAGATAATTCAAATGTTTTGCCACCTTGTACATGTCCACAAATGGCCACAAAAGTGCCGTGTTGATTTGGGAGTTACCAATAAAATTTAGCAAGTAGACAAGTTCGCAAACACAGAATCCGCAAACGATGAGGATTGACTATATATGTATATATACGCATACACAAATCATGCCTACAGGAAAACTACACGACTTTAATGTAGACAATGAAGACATTGAAACTGTTAAAGATTTTGTTTACCTTGGTTCAGTCATCAATTTGAATGGAGACTGCAGCCAAGAAATCAAGAGAAGACTGAGACTTGGAAGGGCAGCAATGAAAGAATTAGAGAAGATCATCAAGTGTAAGGAAGTGTCATTAGAGACAAAGGCCAACATTATCCACACCCTCGTATTCCCAGATACTGTGTACAGTGTGAAAGCTGGACAGTGAAGAAGGCCGACAGGAAAAAAATGGATTCATTTGAAGTACAGTGTTGGAAGAGAGCTCTACAGATACCCTGGACGGCCAGAAAGTGGGTCCTAGAGCAAATTAAGCCCAAACTATCACTGGAGGCAAAAATGGTAAAACTTAGGCTGTCCTACTTTGGGCAAATCATGAGAAGACAGGATTCTCTGGAAAAGACAGTAATGCTGGGAAAAGTAGAAGGCAGCAGGAAAAGAAGAAGACCAAATATGAGATGGACTGACTCCATAAAGGAAGCCACAAGTGTGAGTCTACAGGAGCTGAGTAGGGCTGTTGAGGACAGGACATTGTGGACGTCACTCATTCATAGGGACGCCGAGAGTTGGAGCTGACTTGACAGCATGTGACAACAACAATGTGTGTGTGTGTGTATGGCTGTTATCAGCATTAAATATATACAAACATTTAATGCTGACAACAGCCATCTGTGGCAGATAACCCCATCTCTATTTTATAAATGAAGAAAATTGAGGGACAGAAAAGTTAAGTAGCTAGCTGACGGTTACATTGCTGATAAGTTATTTAAACCCAGGGGTTCAGATTCCAGAGCCTATCTGGTTGATACTCAGTAAGTGTTAATTAATTAGTTTTTGTTCTGTTTTTCCTCTAGTTTTGGACGTTTTTATTAAAATATAGCATGAAAGCAGACAAATGCACATATCATAAGCATACAGCTTGAGGAATTTTCATAAAATGAAGAAACCAGCACTTAGTTCAAGAAACAGATCAGATACTCTTGAAGCCCCTTGGGGCCCCTTCCACTCACCATCCCCTCAAGGGCAACCATTATCTTGACTTCCCAGTATTAGCTACTATTTAAAATGTGATTCACACCACCTGGATCTTGGTTTCTAATACCATTCTTCAATAAAAGGAACCAGGGCTCCTTGGAGAAATGTCTTATTCTGGGACTGAAGCAGGAAATACACAAGATGAGCCTGGAGCAGCCTGTAGTACCAGAAAGTAAGGAAGTGCTTCAAAAAAAAAGAGAAAGCCCACAATGATGGGCGTATCAAAAGGACACAGGAGCCAACTGAACAAGCTCCCAATGGCCAAAGTTTGAACAATTTAAACAAGTAAATAAATAAAACCTATTGAATTTGTAACCCAAAGTATAAAATAAATACTTAGGAGTCCATACTGATGTAAATAAATGATTGAATAAGTAAATAAGTGGGGGAGAATAGACGAACCTCTCATGCAGAAGAATTCCAAACAGTTTATGGAGATAATCTGCCCTCAAGAAGGTGGAGAACAACTCTCCACTCTTTAGTGTAAGCTATGCATAGTTACTTCCTTCCCAAGAGTACAGTCCTCCGTTGCTGCCCCAGCCCTAAAAGCAGTCTAATATTTACCGGTCTGTTCTTTAATGACATCTCCATGGAGGAGAAGCATCCTGGTATGCTGGAAATACATTAAACTAACATTCAAGAGACCTTGAGTTATTATTGTCTTAATTCTAACACATACTGTTGGGCAAGTCACACACTTCGAATCTTCATATTCCTCCTTGCAACACTGAGGAGATAATTCCCTTTTGTCCTCATAAATTCACCAAATTGTGGTTACGTGGACAGGCTCTCTAGACTAAGTTCAAATCCCAACACTGCCACTTACTAGTTGTAGGAAACTAAACGAGCAACTTGACCTCCTTCTGCCTTACTATCCTCTTCTATAAAGTAGGGATAATAGTAGTGCCTACGTCCTTGAGTTTTTATGAGGATTAAATGATAGAATACCCAACAAGTATGTAGCACTTGACATTGAAAACAACCAACACATGCTAGAGATTAATAATAATAACAACAATAATAATATGCCTGCTCTTGGAAATAGAGTGCATCCCTGGTTCAGAACATCACCCATCTAAGGTAAGTCTTGGTTGAAAAGCACAAAGATCTCCTTCTCTGGATTTCTTCTTCTTATGCTTTTATGGCTTCTCAATCCCCCATCTATTGGACACATTCCTTCTTTAAATATACTGGTACATTTAACTGATCAAGACTTGAGTCCAAATAGCTTAGGAGTCCCTTTGCCCTTAAGCAGTATCTTTGCAAATCTCTACTCTGCTCCCTTACAATTCAATTTTACAGTGTACTCAGAGGGCCTTCTCATTTTTCCTAGTGCTATGTTCATAAGGGACTCATCATAGCCCCCAGTTTTGGCCATATGCTCTGACTGGAGAATTTTTGTGGTTTCTTTGAGTGCATGAATAACTCTATGGTTAGATTTCAGTTATAAACATACCAAATATCTACATATAGATCTTTCATTCTTGATCTCTAGAAAGAGATAAATCAACTGAAAGAAAATGATGGATGAGGCTGTCGCCACTGCAAATTGAATAAAAATGTTAAGCACACCCATTTCTTTACAGACAAAGCCAGGTGGAAATGTAATATCTCATTATAGGCCCTCATTCAGTATGTAATTTCTATATATACCAAAAAAAATAAACCGGTTCTAACAACACTAAACTCATATGTACTTTACTTTTATATTAAAATGTTTCTTCATTAAAGAACCAAAGTCAGCTACTAACACTCTCCAACTGAGACACAGACATATTGGCAGGCAATCATGAGCTCCTTTAGTCTCCATCTTCCCTCTCATGTGAATGCTTGCATGCCAAAATGTCATCAGCTGCACAATTTTACAAACTTGACAAACTAATCTGTTTCCTTATTAGTAGTCATTATTAAATGTTTACAACACACACCAAAAAAGCATTTAAACACCTATGTACAACCACTAGTTAAAAAAAATTAGAATTTTGATAATAAATTAGTTCCAACGCCATGAGACCCATCCCACTCAATGACTGTGAAATATGCAAAGAGATTAATATAAACTATCATCTTATAAAAATCAGGAAATATAATTTGATGATCAATAACTTGCTCACAGTCTTAAGGAAGCAAATGAACATTCGATGACAAGAGGAGTAAGGGGTGATAAAGGGAAAACCGCTCCCAGAACTTGTTAGACAAACCTTGAGCTGAGTGAGTCCAGAGGGTTCTGAGAGAAATAGGGCTTTAAACAAGAGTAGGGAGAGTCTTCCTAATGGATACTGTATGTTATTACTTGACAGTATGTGTATTTATTTCCCAAATTATGATCATGTGGAAAGACAGCAAGGCCAGGAAAACACTGGGCTTTGAATCCAAAAACCTGGGTTTAAATATCTGCTATTACTTATTAATCAAATGTGAGATTGAGGAAGAGTCAGAAAAACATTGCAATGTATCAGTTAGCATTCAGACACCAACAGGAACTTAAGCAAGGCAGACATTTAATTATCTCACATACAACAAAACCCGAGGTGTTTCCAAATTTGTTGAGGTAATAAAGTGATATCATCAGAGACGTTTTTTCCTATCCTTCCTTCTAACCGTTTTATCTTTTTTCTATCTTCTAGTTCCCAAATATGATGGCTTTTTGTCTCATGGCCCCAATCAAGATGGCTGCCGTATGTCCAACCATCATTTTCTTACGTAACTGCCTTCAGGGCAGAAAGATAGGAAAACGGTCAGAACCAGAGAGCTCTCCCCTTGCACTTGACCCTTTCATGGTAAAGCAAATCTTTCCCAGAAGCCCCTATGTGGACTTCTACTTATATCTCATTGGCCAGAACACGTGGTTCTGTCACATGGTCAGGCTTAACAGCAAGCAACGCTTTTCAATTCTCAAGAACTTTTCAAGGAAGAAGAGGGAATGATTCAATTGCTTGATATTCAGCTAACAGTGCCCATCAAAGATATACCTAGTCATTAATGTAATTTTGTGTTAATTTATGCCTCTATTTGCATAAACACAATTACATGCATGTTTCGATCATAAAATAATTGAGCTCTTTGTGCCCTTTTTGCAGCTCATTGGAACAAAGCAGATATAATCAAAGGGAGATGTCTACCCTTCTCAAGAAAACAAAAAAATTGAGACCTTTTAAGATTACTTTAAAAATTAATTTGCTAAAAAAAATTGCTCTTAAATGTTCCTTAAACTTTGTACATAGGCTTAAAAATGATAAAACTATACACGTAATAATCCCAATTTTAATCATATGGGTCTTCACAGAATTTGTAGAAATCACTAGGATTCTACTACACCTGTAATTAAAGGCATTTTTAGTTTCATTTTTAAGACTTGTTACATTTTTTGATTGTTACTTTTAAAATAATTTGTTGGAGGAACTATGTAACCTTTTACAAAAGCAATTTGGAGTGTAACCTGAACTTTTTCTCATTCCAACTCCGACTGTTCATTGCTATGGAGGAAATTAATGCAAATCATCAAAATGGTAAGTAGCTAATAAGCTCAATTTCTACTGAAGATGAGGAATATTCTCTTCCTCATAAAAGGGAAAAATTATACACCTCTGGCAGGAATCATTGGGGTATTCATCATCCACACAGAGATTGGCCTAAATAGTGACTATAGAGCAATTGTAAAGAAATATGAGACCCAAAAAGAAAACAACAGGCAGATGGGCAAAGACAAATTGTTAGTTATATCAAACATCTAAGAAATATATGAGAAGAATACTCAACAGCTAAACAAAGTAATTCAGGGACTTTGAATGCCATCTTGCTTATAGAACAACGACTATGCTTCTAAAATATCTAACACATTCTAAGAACTCAAGAATAAAAAGTGAACACAGGTTAGAGTAAGCAGTGACTGATAATAGTTAAGGATTACTGATCACACACAGATAGTGATTTATTTACACTTTGCACTACATATTCATCTTTTAAGATGATGTATAATAATGTTGCTATAAAGAATTGCTCCTTTTTTTGTTGGTTTTTAAGGAAAGATATAAATTAAGTGTTAAAGAATCTTACTACGCTTCACAGTTACTGGAGCGTAAGCTCTATGAAAAGAGAGAGAGTTTCTAACTTGTTCCCTCCAGCGTGTAACACACCATAGTGCTCAGTCAATGTTGGTAAAATGAGTGAATGTCTGTGAAATCATGAATACCAAAGTGCAGTTCATCTGAAGGCAAAATGATGGAAATAAACTTTCAGTGCTGAAGAGAGAATCAACGTGTAAAGGAACAGTGCAAATATCTCAGTCATCCAGGAAAAGTGCAAAAATGTATTGAGTCACCAGGGTCTGTTTCTCCAGAGAACAGTCATAGTTCCTTATGTAACATTTAGTAACCGTTTACTGAGCAACGACTTACCTGACACTTGTAGAATCATTAGGTGGAAAATTCATAGATTCTCTTTCCTTACACTTTGACCTGACTCAACCACCTCTCAGGAGGGGACAACTCAGCCACCCGCCCTCCCTCCACGTACACAGATTTTAAGAGGGAAAGAGACTTCCTGCTACCTTCTCATTGCTCCTCCAAACCACATCTCCCCCCCTGGAAATAAAACTCCAGTGTTGAAGCTTACATTATCCAACTCTATCAATCTCTTATGTCAAACTCCTGACTGTCCCTGATGTTTGTTGAGAATTTGGATATCCAGCCACCAGTTTTTCTCCTCTTCCTCTATTCCTGAAAACACTGGGTATGACATCCAGGTCTTAAAATAGGTGGTTGACTTTATACCCTGGTACTGAATGCCTCAACTACAAAGACTTTTCCCTCTAAACCCAACTTAGCCCCCCCATTCCATGGTAACCATAGGTCTTTGTCTTTACTCTGAAATCTTTCACTTTAACTTTGCCTTCTGTTACCACAGACTTCTATTATTCCGTGTCTCTCCATGTTTAAACTTCTTCACTATTTCGCCCTAGATTTAAAAACCTAGCTTGAACTCTCATCTTGGCTAGTGCAGCCCTCTGCAATCCATCCACTGTTATTTGTCTTGCTTCCCTTCTGCTACACGCAAAGAGGATTTCGTCTTTTCAGGCATCCTGAAAGACTTGTGTTTCCAAGGGGACTTCAAGCTTCAGAGTGGTGCACCTTTTGCCCTGCTTTTCCTCCTTTAATTTGTTCCTGCTTGGTTCCTGAAAACTGGTCTTAAAAGTACGTATTCCTGTTACAAGCCTTTCCATGCCCTGCCTGCCCGATCTAGTTAATTTGCTTTTCCTCCTGGTTCCCAGAACATCCTTCATATAACTCCAGCACACATGACCTCAGGCAGGGAGCATGTTTTGCTCACACTTGTAACTGCAACACCTAAGACAATATTAGGAAGATGGTGGCTAGCTCAAGCCTTGAGGATGCTTTCCGTAAAATATTGAGAACTGACACTAGAGAAACTGGAAAATAGCAATAGTTCCAAGTTTAAATTTTTCCTATTCTAGCTTTATATTGGTTTGCTAATATCTTTAGGTATGATTATTCACCCCTAGATAGTGATAGTATTTTATTCTCTTATTAAAGATAAACACTGTATTGCTACTACACAATGGTGATGGACAATATTTAAAAGTTGAATGGAGGATGATCAAATGAGGCTGGACTTTCAAGCTAAAGGGCAGAAGGAAAATGGAAGAAAGTAAGTATTCCCATAAACTTTAAAAGTCAACAAACAATTATTTCTGTTTCTGAAAGAGTGGCCTGCAAAACGTGAAGAGGCTCACCACTTGGGTAAAATTTTAGTTATCAACTAAATTATTTACAACAAGAAATTTGAACTTGGTTCCATTTTCGTGCAAGAAGCAAATCAGCAAAATAAGTCTTTAGAATTATCACATAATAACAATATAAGAGAAAAAGAATTTATTAGTCTCATCCAATCCACATACATACTATCCAATACATGCTATTATTAAAAAGATATTACATACAAATATGGGTGATTACTGCCATGTAAGCATTTGCAGTTTGAAAAGAATTACAGCTAGTACATACAACACCTAGAGTCTTCTCTGTACCCAAGTTCTCCTTTAAAATCACCACCAGTACCCTGGTGGTCGAAAGATTAGAGTTGTAACTCAATCTGTGCCATTAAGTGTGGAATCCTAGGTTAGTCGATTAACCCCTCTGGGTCTCAGTTTCCTCACTTGTAAAATGAGAAGAGATTAGATGAGTGACTTTTCAAACATTTTGTTAATGGACAGAACACCCTTCTTTTTCCCAAAGGAAATCTTACTGGGAATTCTAATAGAGAAAATCTAAAACATAACAGCTCCAGGAAAGGCAAGATGAAGATTCAGTCTCCCCCTTCCCCCTCCAAGCACATCACAGAGCTCTAGGACAGAGTTGGAAAACTAGTGGCACCGGGTGACCTTTGGGGTCTTTTCCAACAATTTTTGGCAGGTCCTTGGGTGGTCTGGTGAGTAATGATGAAACCAGGGCAGGTCTGCTAAGCTGAACACCCACCTTAGCCCAAGTAGAAAATAATACATTTTTCCAGTTCTATCTCAAAAAGTGGAGTGGGAAATTTGTCCTGAAGTGACCTTGAAAGAATCTGTCCCCACCTCTCTGATTATGATAGTGACTCCTTGAATGGCATTTCTGACTGCCTTGCACCTCCACTTATTCAACTCCAAAATCTCGGCCTTCCAGCTCTGTTCCCTGAGCCCACTTGGCCTCACCCTCCTCCAACTTGTGGCTCTCAACACCTGCAGCTTGGCCCTTGACCCCCTCTGAGCCACCACAGCAGGAGGCCCTGATTCAAGAAATCTCATGTAGATGAAATGGACAATCATTAGAAAGCTATAGAAACCTTGAACCACACAGTTAAGAATTTGATCTAATATCCATACGACTCTTACCAACCACTACTGTCTTCTAGAAAACATGTAACATTTACCAATAGTGGTCACAGAATAGGATACTTGGGATGTCCAAGATCATACAGATAAATAGAATTGCACAGACCCTAGTCTCCAACCAAAATATATACAATTACCAATCATTAACAAAGAGATAATCACTCCTCCCACGTATTTGGATGTTCAAAACACACTAAGGCATAATTCATGTGTTAATAGGAAAACCGTCACCTCTGTGTCTTCGTCTCTCTGGCTGTCTCTGTCAGTCTCTCTGTCCCTCTATCTCTCCGTCACTACGTCAGTGCCTTTGTTTCTGTCTGTCTGTCTCTGTCTCCTTACTTTCTCTGTCTGTTCCTTTGTACCTCTCTCTGTCCTTCTGACTCTTTCTGCCCTTCTAATGTATTTAATTAGAATCTATTTGTTGGTATATGTTCCTGTAAAATGCATATTATTTTGTGAGTATGTCACAAAGTGACTAATAAGGTAGTTAACGGTTTAAAAAAAAAAAAAATCCCCCTCCCCCACTGGATTATCATCACTGGGGACCTCAGATTCCTTAAGGACAGTAGGGGGAACTTTACAACAAATGACCTTGTGGGCCTTTATGACCTAAAATCTCTAAATCTCCCTCTCTGTCTTGCTCAAGTAAAATAACCCAGGGCTTTGCTTTTCCTCTCACCCACCCACATTCAAAGATCCAGTGCACACCATACTTAATTTTCTGCATTCTCAATCCCTAAGGCAAAGTGAGAAAATGCTTTCAAAACTAATACAAAATTTGGCTCCTTTTAACTCTTTGGGGAAAAAAAAGAGAAAAATCTTGCTTGGCTATTTCTACAAATTATTTCAAAATTTGCAAAGGAATTCCCACAGAACCGTTGCAGTTAAAAAAATCTATTAGCCAAAAAAAATGTCCACAAATTCTTCAGCACCCACAGCCCAGCTGGCAAGTAGTGCCTCACAGATCACCTATTATTCTCCTGACTCTCTTGTAAAATCCTCGCATCCACAAATAAACAAATGTCAGAGAGCAAACACAGAGTTCTCGCTAAGGGATTATAATTCAAGGAATTATCATTCCTGTGACTTTATCTGCCCACTGTCTAAATGTTTACCTGTCCCTTCAACGTTTTGGGCATCCCAGACATGTACCTTAAGAGCCTGTATTTTAAAAGTGAGAAGATAAATAATGCGTTCCTGATGTCTCCAGCCCCATTGCAATGGCCTTGTTTCACCCCAACTTTCCCTCCTGGCTCCTTCAAAACCATCTTCTGTGGCTCAGCAATGTCTCCTTCCAGGGGACCAGAGATGAGGGGACGTTGAACTCGAGATTCTGGATTCCTGTTCTAATGAGATTTTGTTGGTGTCCATGTAGTTAGTAAACAACAGGTAGGGAGGTGTTCGTTCTGCTTGCAGGGATGATGAAATAACAGACTCTTACTCACTAATTTCCCCTTGCTAAAGTGCTAGCTCCCCGCAGGATTCAAGTAGTGCCCCATGGGAATGAAGAAAGACGTTGCTTGTCAATAATACATGAGCGCAGAAAGCCCTAGAAATGTGTGCTTAAAGCCAACTTGAAATGAGGGCAGGGAGGGAGTGGAACATGTCACGTGGTGAGGTGTGTCAGATAAAAGAGCTTTCTCGGAACCTAGATTCTGTAAGAATTTTCATTACGCAAACTGACTTTTCTCCTACTAACACTTCCACCCGACGGGTATATTTTATACTTAGAAATCCTGAAACAGGAAGCGTAACAGATACAGCCCTTTCTGTAAAAAGGCAAGAGGGGGGGAAGAATAAAATGAAACAGGAGAGCATTGATCCAACGAGTGTGTGTGAGTCTGTGTATGTGTGTATGTGTGTGTTTCAGGCCACCTTTATTTTTATTCCTTTCATTCCTCAACACTGATGTCTCACAAATTGCCCCCACTGCACTGGTAATAATTTCAAGGCAATGATTTTTTTTTCTTTGAAATTTAATTTCCATCTTTTTATCTCACTGGTAAGGTACAACATAATTTCCACATCAATTTTCCAAAATTTTAAGGAATCGGTGGCTCTATATAACACTTTCACAGATCCCTGAATTTAACCCTTTCATTCAAACTTGTCTTTTAAATTAAACACTTCATTTATTATAAGCTTCTTTTCCTTCTTTGGTCACATACATTTCCTGATAGCTAAATATCATAATTATGAGCAATTATTTTATCATGTTGTAATATTATCAGCTCCTGATGGACCAAGACACAGAGGAGGATGGTGAGTTTCTTCACCGCAGAATGGTTCAGGTTTTCTTCTACTCAGTTCTGGCAACAGCCCTTCTCCACCATCACGGCCTGACATTCACTGAAAGTCTGGGTCAATCATTGTCTCCATGGCGGGCCAGTCCCCAATCCTGCACCTGTCCACCAGGCTATGCTTCCCGTACATTATTTTATTTTGTATTGCTTCATTTTATTCTGCTTCTCCCCTGTCCTCTAAGCTTCTTTCCCTGCCTTTCTCCTGTTCTTTCAGCTTTCAGGCCTGCTCCAGCAGAAAAGTTTGGTTCTGCTCGGAGAAGTGACAATTTCACTGCATTGAGGTACATAGGTCTCCAGCTCTCTTTTTTTATTTACCCTAGCTCATTTTGCTGTTGGAAATGCTTCCTTCTCCTCCCTTGACACCCCCCAATTTAAGGTTTGGTGCCATTCTGAGAATGGGAGATTGCCCCCAAACTGCCCTCCAGATGGCCAGACTCTGCAGTAATTTCCAGATAGGAGATAAGGCATTGACAGTTAGAGTAATCAGAGCAGGAGATTCTTTCCTTAAAAATTTACTAACTATAAAAAGAGTTGGAATAAGCACATTTGGAGATGAATTGGAATTTTTGCTCTAAAAATGAAAAGCCTAATACAAAATATAAGAAGTAAATTCAGCAGAATATATGCATATGCTCCCCAAACCTGAAAGTTGCATCTAGTCTCCTAACGTCCATTCTCCAATGGTCTCTCACCTCGGAACCAGGCCGTGTTCACCCTCCATAGTTCGCGAGCACCATCTTGCCCACCCCTTGGATTTCTTCCTTTAAAGGAAGAAAAGCTAAGGGCTGTGGCAGCCTGTTTCACCCTCCCCTACCCTCAAGCTACCAAAATTGTAGTTGACGTGGGTTTGTTAAAAATAGACAAAAGTATCAAGTTTTCATTTGTCTATTCAAATGCCCAAGCTACCTTCCTAGGGAAATGTTAGTTTCAATTACATTTGAATTAAACTTTAGAGTAGGGGAGGGGGAGGTGCATCTATGAGTTGTTCATTCATTTCCACTTTTCAGTTCCTTTAAATGCTGAATAGACATAATGATACTTAGTCAGTCCTGTTTCCCCAGATTATCATCAGGCATGCCTGAGAAATAAATTGAACTATTCTGGAGCAGTAGTATTATGTGGTTACCTTTCAAGGAGTTAATTTTCAAATTCCTTTAATGAATATAATCACCCACCACCTCTTTTCTCCACTCCCAGTCCATCACTTAAGTAATTAGCTCTTTCATGGAAAGTGAATATATTCTGAGTTGAGAGAATGAATTGAGAAACATTTGTCACAGCCTGCTACGTGCGAGGCACAGCTGTATGGACCTATTCACACCCTCGCCCTGCTGGGCCGCAGGTGGTCCGTGGAGCCGTGGTTAATGCAGTCCTAGTTGATTGGGGGAATAGCTTGGGTTTCATTCAGATGGAAAATGCACAAACCTTTTCAACTCAACTGCTAAATAAACAAGCACATTTTGTTCCACCCTGGAAGGTGATGCTGCTTTGTCAGGAAAAAATGCAGCTCACCTCACCTATGACCAATCAGGCAAAGCTGAGTGATTCAACCTGTTCACTTCACTATGAACTGAACAGGAATTTGACTACCAAAGCCAGCATTGGTTTGTCATCACAGTAGTGTCAGTAGAGAGAAAGCTGTCAGGCTCTGAAGGAGATTTTGGAAGGTAAAGACCTTGTATATGGCCAGAAATAACACCAATTTCAATATGATCCACACCACGGAACAATCTTAAATGAACATTTAGTAGAAGCATCTGGTTGTGAAGAGCTTGTAGTAAATGAGAAGTTGCAGATTCCTTCTGGCATCTATGACCAAGATAAAGCTTTACAACTAACCAAGATTTGAGCCACAAAAGCTGCGATGCTCAGTCTAAATTTGGTTATTTACTGTGTTAGTTGGCTAGGAGTGCTGTAACAAAGTATGACAAACTGGGTGGCTAAAACAATGGAAATTTATTGTCTCACAGTTCTGGAGACTGGAAGTCCAAGATCAAGGTGTTGGCAGGGCTGGTTCCTTCTGGGCTCTGTGAGAAAGAATCTGTTCCATACCTTTCACCCAACTTCTGGTGTTTGCTGGCAATCTTTAGTGTTGTTGGCTTGTAGAAGCATTATTCCAGTCTCTGCCTTAATCTTCACATAGCGTTCTCCTGTGTGTGCATCTCTGTGATCAAATTGCCCCTTTTCATAAAGACACCGGTCATATAGAATTAAGGTCCACCTTAATGACCTCATCTTACTAAACACATCTGCAAAGACTCTATTTCCAAATAAGGTCACATTCTGGATTATTGGGGGTTAGGGTTTCAACATATGAATTTTGGAGGGACACAATTCAACCCCTAACATCACTCGGGGGATGCAGGATAAGGTCCAGGAGAGGAAGCAATGAGGCAAATCATGATAGAAACCTAGTTGTCAGCTGGCCACTGAGTGAAGATGCAGTTGAAACTGAGATGTATAAATATATATCTATGTGGAGTTTGTTGCACCCTAACTTTGATTTAAAATCAACAAGTTTATTATATTCCATATTTAGAATTCAGCTTCACTTCATCTGAAGACGAAAATACATTCAAAAGAATGTGCAAATCTCCCTCCACTTACTTCAGTCATAATCCTGCATAGGTCAATATGGTTGGGCATTTTAGACAAAAGATTCAAGAGTGTCAGCATGGCATTGGACACACGCTCTTTATTCAGGACAGAGACAATAAAAAAGAGCTTGCACTAAGGCCTTTGTGTACAGTCCTTCCTTTCTTCACACGCACAGAATACAAGTCCACTAAGGACAAAATCCTTAGATTAACAACATTATCAAAATATGATTTTGAATTCCAAATAATATATGTACACACACCCTCCTCCAGGTGGTGGAGCTTAATCCCGCCACTCCATTGAGCGTGGGCTGGACTTAGTGACTCACTTCCAAAGAAAGGAGAAAATAGTAACTTTACACTATAGAAACCTAGTAAGCATGATCTTAACCAAGTGATCAAGTTAATATCCCCAATGATATCACATGGACATCATGTAACCTCTGACACTTTGTGACACAGAGGGCATTTCCTCTCTGTGGTTTTCTGCCCCCAAACCCATAACCCAGTCTAATCATGAGGAAAACATCAGACAAACCCAAATTTAGAAACATTGTATAAAATATCTGACCAATACTCTCAAAACTATCAAGATAATGAAAAACAAGAAAAGACTGAGAAATTATCACAGAACAGAGGAGCCTAGGGATACATGACAACTAAATGCAATGTGGGGTCTTGGATGAATTCCTGGAACAGAAATAGGATGTTCAGGGAAAACTGAGGAAATCTAAATATAGTCTGGAGTTTAGTTAATAGTAATGTACCAATGTTGGTTACTTAGTTTTGACAAATGTACCACAGTAATGTAAGATAATAATATGAGGGGAAGCTGAAGCCAGGGGAAGGGTATACAGGACTCTATACTATCTTTGTAACTTTTCTGCCAACCTGAAATTATTCCAAACTAAAAAGTTTATCATGAAAATATATGTGTATAGATGTACATCATTATGAAGCAGACATCAAACATTATTTCCTACAATACTAGTGAAGCCTAAATATAAAACCACATTTCAAATCCTGTCTATAATACAGAGTCTGAAGTATAATACTTCCAATTTGACCAAAAAGTAACAAAATGCTGCTGCTTATTTACTTTACTAAGACTTGCAAGTTTTCCTGTGTTCCAGAATGTTAAAGGGTCATGGACCATGTCATGCAGGATTATTCATGACACAAAACATACTGAAACTCCCTGCTCAGAAAACCAAGGCTCTTCTTGAGATAATTCAAAGAAATATCTTCTCCGCATGTCAAAATTATTCGTCCTGAACCAAACAAAAAAATCCTAGTGAGTTTTTAAATGCAGTTTTCTGCCCTAGATCCTTGAGAAAATCTCAACTGAATGGCTTATCATTAAAGCGAGTCTTGGGAGTAGAGAACCCCACTAGAGTTTGCGTATGTTTTTCTTTGAATCTCTGGTACTCGGTTTTCTCATGGTTATTCAAAATTTAAAGCTCTGGTTGTTTAGATTCAGTAGAACATTTTGTTTACACATATATGTAGAACACTAGAAAAAAGAATTTATTTCAAGGTTCATGGAATTTTAAAAAGAAATAAAGCAGACGCCCACTGTAAAGTCACTGCGTCATAAACTAACATAGCATCTTGCTCAGACCAGAGGGGAAAATTAGTTTTTATGTTGAGGAAATATAGAGAAGAAAGTCTTTCTATGGAGAGTCTACCCTATTGCCTGTACTATGTAACAAACTTTGAAAACCCTTTTAAGCTAATTTCCATAGGCTCTCCATCCTTTTCTAAGCCCACAGTCCTGTTGATTTGGGGCCTTGAACTTGCTTCTTTCAGCCCAGGTCATCATCATAACAAAGTAGAAAGAAAACCCTCTGTAACACCCTCACCAACATTAGTTAACCTAGGTACCTGCATAAGGCACTTTGACCCAGACCACAAATAATGCAAGTTATGGTTCTAAATGTTCCACCTCCTTCTCAAATAGCATCACTCACACCCTTCAAATTCCCTGAGTTATTCCACGTTCCTCCCTCTGGAATGTCATTTGATAAGCAAATATCTGAAAGCAAGATCCTGCTCCACAGCCCCTCACTCACAGGATGTCTCCAGGGATAGTCCTACGCATGCTTCTAAATATTTATCCATGTTACCAGGAGCTGCAAACTTCCCAGGGTCCAGTTATTACTGTCTTCTGTCTCTCCCTTCCAACCACCCAACAAACAATTGCTTACTGAGCACCTAATATGTTTAAGATTCTGCCAGCATATAAATGCTACCAAATTAAGAAAAAACTACTTCCTATTTTCAAAGAATTGTGTTACTTCTCAAAATTCCCTAGAAACTGTGGTAGGCAGAATAATGCCTCCCCCACAAAGATGTCCGCGTCCTTATCTTCAGAATCTGAGAATATTTTAGGTTCCATGGCAAGAGGGAATTACTATTGCAGATGAAATTAAGGTTGCTTATCAGCCAACCTTAAGATCAGGAGAATATCCTGAATTATCCAGGTGGGCCCAATGTAATCACAGAGGTCCTTAGATGGAGAAGAGGGAGGTAAGAGGGTCAAAACCAGAGAAATTATAGTATGAGAAAGACTCAACCAGCCATTGCTGGCTTTGAAGATGGAGGAAGGGGTCATGAGCCAAGGAATGCAGGCAGCCTCTAGAAGCTGGAAAAAGCAAGAAAATGGATTCTCCCCTAGAACTTCCAGAAAGGAAAGAGCCCAGCCAACACCCTGATTTTAGCCCAATGAGAACCATTCCAGACTTCTGACCTCCAGAGATAATAAATTTGTATTGTTTAAGCCACTAAGTTTATGATAATTTGCAATAGAAGTGGTGGAAACTGATAGACACTAATTATAATCATTTTAAAATTCTATTTTGTTCACTGAATTATCTCTCTTTCTTCAGAATTAATCACTGTATTTTCCTCTTGACTCTTGTCCTTCATGCAGGTAATTTTCCTTAAATGTCTCAGATCCTTTGTTACCTGTTCATATTTAGGAATATAGCCTGGCAATACAAGATTTCAGATAGTTCTGTTTCCCCACCAGTCTTCTCCCCTGACTGGCAGTACTGAATCCTAGCTTTGTGCACATGGCCAAGAAGTAGCAATGGAAAAACCTGTTCAGAGTGCAAGTGTTCCTACTCATCACCTTTGTGGTAGAATATCTGCAAAAATGGTCACCAACGGTCTCCACCATCCATGTCCACACATGCTGTATTAGTCAGGATTTTCCAGAGAAACAGAACCAATAGGAGAGAGAGAGAGAGACAGAGAGAGAGAGAGAATGATAGATAGATAGAAATAGATGATAGATAGATAGATAGATAGATAGATAGATAGATAGATAGATAGATAGATAGATAGATAGATGATAGATGGATAGAGATTGATTTATTATAAGAAATTGGCTCATGATTATGTAAGGTGAGAAGTCCCTAGATCTGTAGTTGGCAAGCTGGAGACCAAGGAGAGCTGATGGGTAGTTCCAGTCCAAGCACAAAGGCCTGAGGACCAGGAGAGTCAAAGGTGTGAGTTCCAGTCCAAAACACAGTAGTCTCAAGAATCAAGAAGAGCTGATGTTTCAGCCTGAGTCTGAAGGCCAGAAGAGACCAATGTCCTAGTTCAAGCAGTCAGGCAGGAAGCATTTCCTTTCACTCATCCTTTTTGTTCTATTCAGGCCTTCGCCTGTTTGGATGAGGCCCACCCACATTAGAGAGGGCTATCTGCTTTACTCAGTCAACCAATTAGAACATTAATCTTATCTAGATACACCCTCACAGACACATCCAGAATAGCGTTTGGCCACATGTCTGGTACCCTGTGGCCCAGTCAAGTTGACACAAAATTAACCATCATACATGACATTCTTCCGATCAAATGGTGGAGTCTCTCTCTCCTCTCTTTCAACCTGGCCTAGCCTCATGACTTGCTTTGACCAATGGAATAGGGTAGAAGTGATTCTGTGTGACTTAAGGGACCCTGCATCTTCCATCCAGCTGCTATGATAGAATCCATCTACTATGTAAATAATCTTGGATTAGGCTGCAGAATGATGAGAGACACTGTGGAGAGAGAGAGGCCCAGCAAGCCCACAGTCATTGCAGACACTCCAGTTGAAGCACCAGAGGTGTGAGTGAAGCTGTCTTGGATGTTTCAGCCGGGCTGAGCTCCCAACAGAATGTAGTGAGTGAGGGAGATAGGCAACACCACACTGAGGAGAAGAACCACCCAGCAGAGCCCAGCCAACCCACGTAATTCAGAGAAAACAGAAAATTGTTTTAAACCATTGAGCTTTGAGGTTCTTTGTTATTCAGTAATAGGTAACTAAAGACCTTTCGTGTCTAAATGAGAGAGGCTTTTGTCTTTGGGAGTCAACTCTCACCTAGGAGTGCTAGCTAAACATATCCCGCCAGGTCTTTAGGGAACAATTCTCTGGTTGTTTTCTGGGCAGTACATGCTGCCGCTGCAGTCACTCCACACGATTCAGAGAGGAAATGCCCTGAGCAGGGGTAGTGGGAGGCACCTGGCATCACATCCTTCACTGAATCTTCTCTCCAGTAGCTTCCCTTTCCCATTTTCTCTTCTTGTTTGTAGACATTGAGCATGAAGCCTCTCTTGGGCTCTATCAGTAAGAACAATTCCTACCTCCACCATGGCCTTCTCTGCGCATGCTCTGGATTGTAACATCCTCTGCTCCCTCTTATCCATCCAAATGGTCTTTGCGTCTTCCAAAAATGTATCAAGATCACTGACCAACTTAGGGCTCTTCATCCTATTTTCAGAGTTCTTGTGCATTTACTCCTGTTGTATGTATTTACTGTCATTCCAATGGAATTAGGGTGAATGGGGAGTTACAGACACATGTTCGGTCCATCTTCTTGAACCAGAATGAAAATATTAAAAATAACCATAATGATAATAATAATAATTCCAATAGTCAATACTGGTGAAGGAATGGTAAAACTGACCCCTTTATATACTCCTGATAGAACTGCCAACCAATAATGTAATTTGATCATATATATGGACATAAATGACAAAGATACATTGCTCACCTAAATTCCGCATTCTCTAGAAATGGACTTAATAAAAAGACTTGGGCCTCTGAGACCTTTGTCTGTTACAGGATTTTGCCTGCTTTACCTGTGTGGACAAATCCATAGCGTCTCCCTGACCAACACAGGCTGAGATTAAGGTAGTTCTCCAGAACTTTTCTTCTTGAAACTAAATCCAGTCCCTCATTACTGGTAGATGCTCAGAAGTTTGGGAAGGCTGTGTTCTCTCTGGGAAAAAGAAAAAAAAAAGAGTTGACTAGCAAATGAATGAAATGAGGCTGACTGCTGAGCCCTGGAAAGAAATAAAGTCAGAGGAAGCCCTGGGGGCATTTAAGTCCCTGGTTCCAGCCACCTAGATGCACTTTCCCTTCCTGCTGTTACACACACATGATAGTTTGCATCTAATAAATCCCCCCTTTATTTCTAAGCTGACTAATGTTACTTGAAAAAGATTAGGTCCTGAATAACATTTGCTTCAAAAGTCATTACAAAGAGGTTTATAAATTTTCACCCATTTATTTCCCTTATAGAATTTTCTCCTAAGAAAACAGTCAAAATCCTAGAAGAATCTATATACATAAAAAAACATTCATTGCAACATTTGTCTCATTTGTAACAAAAAAATAGAGTCTAGATAGCCAGTTGTATGGGAATTTTTAAACAAATGATATCATTTCATAACCAATACCTTTAGGACTGCAGTGTGTCCACTGAGTATGGTGCATATTTCCTTTGTTTCCAGATTTTCTGCTATTATAAACATAAGTAACCTTTATAACACTAGGTTTTAAAAAATCAGGATAAATTATACGTCCAACATGATTACAACTGTTCTAAAAAATATGCACTGGAGAAGTCTAGAAGGAAATAAACCAAAATTACAGTGTGAATAATACATGCTAAAGCTTTTGGCACAATTTTACATTTTTACAGCAAGCAATCACTGGGAAATTGTTAGAAAATTAATAGTTATCAATTGCATAAGTGAAGAGTATGGCCTTTTCTGTCTTTCTACCCTCACAAGTACAGGAAGTTGAGGGGATGTTTTGGCCATATAGTCTTATAAATATATTCTAATTTCTAGAATTCTTAATCACCATTTAAAGATGCAAATCATAGGCAGTTCACTGCTCTTTGATTTTCAGTTAACCTATTTGCGCTTTGCAGAACCAAAACGCAAATCAAGATCACTACTGAACAAGGTTCATGCCATACATGCCATTATAGTTTCTTAATCATGCAGTGAACCACCTAGAGCAACCAGTTTTTTGAAGTCCCATAATCATTCCATTGAGGTAATTACATGTTCTCCAGTTTCATTTTTAAACAGCTTTTCAACGGAAGCAGAAATTCAACAACTTAAATCAGTTGTCTTTTGCCATGTGCTTGCACAACTGAATAAAATCTTTGTCCAACAATTATTAACAACTTCCAAGTTATTGAAAAACTCTTAAGAACTATTTAACATTGGTGCGACATGTTCATCACTGAATTAAAGATGAAGAAAGAAAAAAATGAATCCCCATGCAGCAATTAATACCTGTGACCATTACCCCAGAACAGATTAACAAAGGAAAATGCTAGACAACTTTTCAGGAGACTCAAATTACCGCTCTAGAATTATTAAGGTAGTTATTACAAGTTAATTGAATATTGGTTGGTTATACAAAAGAACACTTACTGAGTCTTTTCAGGCTGCAAGGATTAAACTCAGCAAGCAGCTAGCTGTTCAGGTAGCAACTTTTTTTTTTTTTACTTCCACCTTAATGTCTAGCTGTTCCACATATGGCCCAGTTACTCAAGTCAGTTAATACATACCTATTTAGGGCTTATTATATGCTTTGTACATGCTGGAGATCCAGAGAGGGAAACACTAGGGGAGTTTCCTGCCCAGATGGAGCTGACTCTCCACCATCTTCTGATTTCCTCATTTGCATTCAGGATCTCACATAAACCGATACTCAGACACCACTTTGTGATGACGTCTGTGGCAGCTGTAATGGGCCCTTGTCCCCGGACAGATCAGAAACGTGGTTGTACACCTAGTACCTGAGAGAGACCCCTGATTTCTCTGGGGAGCTTTTTCTTCCCAAAGGGCTAAAATGAAGAGCTACTAGAACCTTGGGCTGCACAATGCCATGTTTACTCAGACTCAGGCTGCCCAGAGCAAGCAAAGCAGAAAGTGACCAGAGTGTGGACAGCTTCCACGGGCACCAGGTCTTTCCTCCTGTTCTTCTGTCAGGTCAATATTATGTTAGGTCATTAAGAAAATCCTGCATCTTCTTCTAAAATAATCATATCTTTCTCTCTCTCAAGGAAATAGGTTGTGCCCAATCAACTCCTCATCAGTGTCAGCGAGGTTGAGGTACTGAACTGGGGTAAGATTGGAAGACTCAAACTGGGAGCAAAATAAAAAGGAGAAGGTCATACGTAACTAATAGCCAATTATAGAAAAATGCATACTAAGATCTCTAACTTTGTATTTATCAAATGAGATGAAAAGATTTTAACTCAGAGACCAAACATGTTTTTATGTTCTCAAAGCTGTGTTGTCCGTTACTCTGCCTATGAAGACGATGGAAATGTGGAGATGCTGGTAGACACCATTACCACCACAAGTAAAGAACAGACCTCAGAATAACATCACTGGAGCCCAGATACAGAGAGACATTGTCCTAATGACAACATTTACACTCCTGCTTCATCACAGGAAGCAAATGAAAGAGAGTGCAAACGAGACGGAAGTCACAGCCTTTTATAACCTAATCTTGGAAGTGAGAACCCATCACTTTCGTCATGTTCTGCTCATTAGAAGGAAGTCATTAAATCCAGTGAACACTCTAATGAAGAGATTGCACAAGGGCATAAATATCAGGAGATGGGTATCACTGGGGGCCAATTCAGAAGCTGCCTACATAGAACAAAGAAGGATACTGAGCTCACCTGAGATGATTGGTCTTGGAGGAAGAGGAATACTTCTTCCATCATAACGGAGCAGGAGGGGAACATATGGGTGCAGGCGGAGGTGGATTGTTATCATTGGTAGGGACAAATTGAAGACTGAGGTCCAATGGCATTTTTTTTATCTCCATGAAGAATGAGGCAAGGTCATCTGCTGAAAGAGAAGATCTGGTGCTTGGGGGTATGAAAGACTAACCTCAGCAAACGAGAAAGAACACTTACTAAAGAGACAGTAGAAGTACCAGAAAATGCCAACTGGAAGTTTAAAATAACTTGAAAGTAAAAAACTAGTCAGCTCAGTTGCGTGATTTTCTCCACCAACTTTCTGCTGCCAGGGTACCAGCTCAGAGAAAGTGGCGAGAGATATATGCCAGCTCTGAGGTAGGAAAAACTTTTCACCCACATGTGAGTGCAGCCAAGAAATGATAGTGTGAATTATACTCATTTATATTTCTCTCCATCTGATTCTTCAAACCCACCCTGCCCAGCAGGTTATCTTTCTACTGAGCAGGCCAACAAACTAAACAGCCTGGTGTGTGAGCTTTTGATACAGCTCTCTTGGACCTGTAGGGCATGCTAATTCCCTGATTTTATTCCTCCCTGCACCCTATATAGCTGCTCAGTGGGCAAACTCTCCAGGACTTCAAAGGAATCTGTAACAAGGAAAAGACACAGGGGCCCTGTCTGCACATCACAAATAAATATTGATGATAATGACCTTCAAAATACTGTTATATCTTCCATCCTAAAACTATTTAAATCTAGCCAACATTTCTGATAGTAAACATGTACCACTTATGAAATAATAGGCTCCAGTACACTTTTAAGATACCCAGAATTTGGTTGGTTGGTTGGTTGGTTGGTTATTGGTTAGTTGGTTGGTTGGTTAGGTTTAAATTTGTAGAAAAGACAAGCCACATAAATATAGCAAAAGCAGCACCCATTCCCCCCCCAAGTGCACATTTTATTAATCTTCTCAGGCTGCCATGACAAAATACCATAGACTGAGCGGCTTCAACAACAGAAATTGACTTTCTCATAGTTCTGGAGGCTGGAAGCCTAAGATGAAGGTGCTGGCTGATTTTATCTCTGGTGGAAGCTCTCTTCCTGGCTGGAAGATGGCTGCCTGCTTTTGCTCACATGGTAGAGAGAGAGCTCTGGTGTCTCTTCCTCTTCTTATAAGGGCACCAATCCTATCAGATCAGGACCCCACCCTTATGAGTTCTCTTAACCTTAATTACTCCCTTACTTCAAATACAGTCACACTGGGGGTTAAGGCTTCAACATATGAATTTGGGGGGGTCCACACCAACATTTAGTCCATAAAAATATTCCTGCCGACATGACCAACTCATCCAGGTTTGTCTAGGACTTTCCTGATTTTAGCACTGAAAATTCTGGGAAACTCCTCAGCCTTGGGGAAACTGGGATGGTTCTTTACCCAAATTTACCTGCTAACCATCTCAGGAGTGGTCCAGCAGCAAGGCTGTCCCTAAGAGATTTCCTACAGCTGACCTTGTGGTAACTTCTCCTGATTCTCAGCCCGATCTGAGCCATAGCTCTTTCCTGACAATCCTGGTCCCTTACGTACAGCTGACAGTACTTCCTAGAAAGAAACAATCTCTCAGGTTATCACTGTATTCATTTCAGATTCAATCAAATCCTTCAAAAAAGATTTACTAGGGGCTTATTATTTGCACAGTACAGTACCAGACATGGCTGGGGACACCGAAGTATGAAAAAGTCTTCCTGTCCTCAAGGAACTTATTTGGGAATAGAATAAAACTTCATGGGATAAAAAGGGCCATACAATAATAAAATTAACATGACAGGACAAGAATTTAAAAAAAAAAAGTCACAAACCAGAGTATGATTAATTGCAAACATGCCCTTAGGAAAATAGCGGCTTTTAGAGTCAAAAAGTTTGGGGGTTTTTTTTGGTTTCTGTTTCTTACAAAACAAAGGTAGCATTTTTAATGACCTGCAACCACTGGTTGAACAAGGCACAGAGGAATGGGTGTCACTTTAGCAACTCTTCAAGCTTGGAAATCATGAACAGAGGCTTTCAAGTGAGACACAATAGGTCTCAATGTCATCACTACCCCATACTAGTGGTTGGGGAACTTGTCAAAATATCCTTTTCTTCAGCTGAAAAATCAGGATAATCTATCTCTATCTTGGAATTGGTGAGAGAATCCCATGAAATGCGGTTCATAATCACTCAACATATTTCCTAGCCCACGTCAAGTGCTCAGTAAATAGTTACTATGATGATTTGTGTGATTATTGATATGACGACAGCGAATAGTATTTCCTCTACTCTCCACATTTCACAATTGCTCTAATCTGGAAAGTCCGGTGCAATTCAAATTTTATATTAAGTCACAAATGTGGCTTCATTGTCCCTGCAGATTTAAAAGGAGTTGAGTTTTGCATGTTCTTATCTGAATGCATTTTCATTCAAAATGCTCTTTGTGTTGAACTTACCAAGTTAAGGTCACATATAATATAAAAAGTAGCATGGCCAGCAATGAATTTAAATTAAACTTATGTTTACAAACTTGTCTTTGCCCTTTTGCTACTGTATTAGTTAGCCATTGCTGCATAACAAATTACCCCCAGAATGTACTGACTTAAAACAGCACACATTCATCATCTCACAGCTTTTGTGCTCCAGGATCTGGCCACGGCTTCACTGCATCCATTCACTTCAGGGTCTCTCAGGGGCTACAATCCAAGCTCACATGATTGCTTTCAAGATTCAGTTCCTCACAGGCAGTTGAGCCGAGGATCTCAGTTCCTCACGGCTGTTGGCTGGAGGCCACCCTCAGTTCCCTGTCCTGCTGGCCTCTCCATCATGGCAGCTTGCTTCGTCAACACGTTCAAGCCAAGAAGGCAATAAAGAAAGTGTCTAGCAACTTGGAAGTCACAACCCTCTGTAACCTAATCAGAAGTGGGGCCCCTCATCTTTGCCATAGTCTGTTGGTTGCAACCAAGTCACTGGGTTCGGTCCTCACTCAAGGGGAGAAAATATCACAAAGCCACGCAACCAGGAGGTGGCGATCATTGTGGGCCATCTGAGAAGCCAGCCTACCACAGCTCTCCCTGAGAGGCTCTCAGCCGGGACTAGACTGCAACAAAGCCAAATAACATAAATAACAGTGAATAAAAAACTGATTCTACAAAACGCACAGGGTCAGAGAAACAACAGAGGCAGAGCCGCATGCCTTCCCCCTGAGGTAGCCGCCCCGTTGATTCGCAGACAGAACTAGACCACTTTGGTGCATACTACAACTCAATTTCTGCTTCTTTAAAATTGTATTATGTACCTTCTAGTATAATTTGAGTAAAATTGGGTTTATCTGAACTGAATCTTAATAATCGTAGGAGTATCACAATCTGTGTCAGAAGCACACATGATCAAGAGAACGTATTCCTAGAAACTGCTGGAAACTTGCCCCATGTCACAGAAAGCAAATAAAATTAAGCTGTATGTTTTGGGGCCAAGTGACTTAACCTTTGAACCTCAGTTTCCTTTCAGAAACATGAGTGCTATATCAGATAATCTCTCTGGCTCCTTCCAGCTCCAAATTGTCTCAAGATTTTAAGACCAACTGTTGGTCAAAATGCTGCTGTGTGCTAAAGAACCTTTCCCCAAATCCAAGAGCCACCCACCAAAGAAGGCAAAGCCCTGTGTGTGATAATACAGGGCGATTTGCAATTCAGTTTTCAAAAGCTTCATCTGCAAAGCAGACCTCAATTTTGTCCCTCATTTTGCCACCCAGGAAGCTAATGAAAATTATCAAAGCCTATAAGAGCATCTGGCAACAGCAGTGCCACATCAAACACTGAGAAAGACTCAAGTGGGGAGGCAGCAGAGGAAAGGGCTCATAGCTATTTCCAGGTGGAAACTGGCACTGAGCCAGCGGGGCAACCCCCACTCTCTCCCAAAAGGACTTGCCAACTGGCGTTGGCCAGCAGTGGGTACACAGTGAATACCTGTTGACCAAACAAATAAGAAAACTGTTTTATTTTCCGAGTGCTGGACATGAGATCTGTCGTTTTTCAGATGCCTATTCACAAGTAACCAAGTATGCAAGAGGAGCAAATATCCCTTAATGTATGTTAATGTCCATTGACTCGCCAAACTGAGAAATGCCTTGCAAAGCTATAAGAGAAAGAAAGAACTATCTTCAGTAAGTGCCCTGGTGAAGGTGGAATCAGAACACAGGCAGTAAGATCAATAGGAAATTTAGTGTTATTGGGCTACAACCTCTAAAATAGGCATCAACTGGGGTCCTCAGTGCTTGAGGCTTCTTGGCTAAAACCCGCTTTTCCTAGATAGTGCCTAGATGGGAATACCCTATCTGCCTTCGGACTCTCCTTTCATCAAGCTTCCAAATGGGCTGAACCCTCCTACAGAAAGAGAGCAGTAGCACAGCTAATGGAAGAGTGTTTTCACTGAGCTAGAGGATCCTAAGAGCCGTTTTGTCTTTTTAAAGAATCCTTTGTATAGTATTATTCTAATCCCATATCAGCCTATTTCAGAGTTTAACTCTCATTGGGAAATATTTTTATCCAAATTCTAAAGGAAGAGGAAACAATCGTCTTAGCACCTACAGTGAGCTGAACTTTGGGGCAAGTCTGCGTTCTTCTATGGGCCACAAAACCATAACACAGGAATCAAAGCACAGAAAGCCTAGAATATATCCCTTCTACCAGCTCTTAGAACATCTCCTTGATAAATCACTCCATTTGGCAGCAAATGTGGAGAGAGCAGGAAGGTCATCTTCAGACATATAATGTACATATAGTCAAAGCATCATGATTCGTGTGGCCGTGAAACCAGATGATTCCTCCTTTGAGCTTTCTTTATAATGGGAAAAATACAAAAAGGTAGAAATGTATTTTCCTCTCCAATGCAATTATGCCTATATAAGTACTTTTCTTACATGCACATAAGCAATAACAGCTAATACAAAGTGGATATTGTAATAAAATTTCCATAGTATGTCCTTTTTATCTACAACATTATGTAAAAATGTGTCTTGTCCTTTTGTTGGGACCATTTGCAAGCCTGGGGGCAATTACTCAGAGTGTATTGGAGCCACCCGCACAAATCTCCTAATGGCAGCTTGGCTGACAGCCAAGCTTTAAGTCAAGCCTCAGGGAATTCAAATTTAAAAGTCAGCTACATTAGAGGTAGTGCTTCAGTCTGGCGAAGAGATCGGCTTTCGTGATTTATTACAGCCAGCGCTTTCAGTGCATTTACAAGATGATCTAGTGTAGTCACATCTTGGAGGGAGCAGTACTGCATAGAATGAGAAACATCTGAACTGGGAGTAACCAGAAAGGAGAGACTTGATTAGAGCTTGAATTATGTGGAAAATACATAATTTTTCTTAGAAATAGATGGCCAAACCCCCCAGAATCTGCAAAAATGAGCTACATTTAACCCCCAATGTCTAACTTGTGAATGATGGGTCTGTTATTGCCAAGTATTTTTAAATGACTGCAAAGACATTAATTCCCTACATGGAAAGTAATCATTTAGTGTTAAGAATAAACACACAATTTAAAATATTAATCTTGCTGGTGTTTATAATCTATAAGAAAGCTGTACTTAGTCTCAAAGAGAACTCCAAATCTTTCTCCTCTGTAACCCAGGAGAATTTTCATGAAGACTTATGACCTGAGGGATTCTCACTCGTTTTCTCCAATGTACGCCTTTGATGTCTTTTATCTCTATTGGAGATACATGAGCGAGTCAATAAATCTTTTCCGAATATTTATGTTCTGGAATATTCAGTTCAGATTTAGAGAAAAAATAGGAGCTACAGTTCTATTTAGAATGAAGTAGTTTAGAAAAAATATTATTTCTGTAAAAATAAATCCATTTGTACATGTATTTTCCTTACTCATTTATTTGGTAGAAAAAAAACAGCACCATGAACTTCAAGTTCATTTCCCACTAGTGTCTTCATTTTTATATTTTACTGCATTCCGCAGTGGTTTTGTAACCAGCTATCTCAAGAGTTTCCAAGAGGAATGGAAATAAGACCCTTGCAGTGACTCAGGCTAGAACACATGAATATGACTGGAAGCAAAAATCTCCACTGAGAGACCCCAAGATGAATGGTGGTGCTACATTCCAAATCTCTGCCAAGCTCCTTCCGGCAAGCACATCAGGAAATGAAATTACCTATCAGAGAGGAACCAGAAAGACTCTTCCACCTTTAGGAAAACACCAACCCCATCCTCATAATAAACTTGTTAAGTAGGAGAGTTATCATCTTGCATACATAGGTAATGAGACAACATTTTGAGATATAATCAAAGTTTTTTTTCTGGGATCTGTGGCCTCGTAGCCTCCCCCCAATTCAGGCTGTGGTACTCCACTTCCACTGCCTCGAGAAAGCAATAACCCAAAAAGACATAAGGGTCCACTTCACTCATTTATTCATCCATTATTTTTTCAATAAATGTTTATTGAGTACCATCTATGTGCAAAATACTGTCCTAAGTGCTGAAAATCATCTTTTTCTTCATAGACCTTTATATTCTAGTGCGGAGAAGTCATTGAACAAACAAATTTTTAAAAAAGGACCAGCTGATGGAAATGCTGTGGAGAACAATTAAACCAGATAAGGAGATAAAGTAGGACAGAAGAGCAGGGGGCAGGCTGATATCCTCAGCTGTTGAGTTTCAAAAGCCTCGGTCCTGGTCTAAAAAAACTTAGAAGCAATACTCAGGCAGAGGCTATTTTTTCTGTCCCCAAGATGAGATGAAGTTTGCTCAGGTGAGAAGAAGGAGGAGAAAGAAAAATTCATAGGAGATGAGGAGAACTTGAAGCTGGTGGGTGCCTGAGAAGGAGCACCGGCTGCTACCCCACTCTCCTTCCTGTCCCCAAAGGGGACAGATAGACTTGGAACCCAGATCCACTTCCTGGAAGGGCCCAGATAGGTCCTGAGAAAGCAGGAGGACCCCAGATTTGACTAAGCAGTGTGTCAGCACAGTGAGCGAGGAACAAAAGAATAGGATGGTTATACGCAGACAGGGTTGGGTCTAGGCAGCCTGCTGGAGGCAGGCTTGGGAAGGATTCGAAGAACCAGAGGACCCAGAAGGAGCGCAAGGTGAATGAACCAATGACCAAAAAGCTGGTACGAATAAGTGTCCCAGCAGAAGGTGGTGTGGATTGATAATGGTGACAACCAGACCCCTCCAACACCTACCAGGCAAAGGCATGTCATAAAGTTCCTTGAAATGAGGCTGGACCCCATACAAAATGTGGGAGCTGGGGAGTGGGGACTAAATTAACCTAAAGGTTTTGGTGCCTGATAAATGAAGGTTTGTAATAAGAATTCAATTCCATTATAGAGAAATAAACTAAGTTACATTTCTTGCGCTCAGGAATCTGTGGCTTTTGATTTGCACCTATGTAGTCCTATGTTAAAAAGAAAAAAGAAAAAGGTGGTCAGATCTCTTCCCAAGCCCAGAGAATACAGAAGAAAAGAGAAAGGAGAAGAGCTGGAGAGCTGGACAGGGAGACTTTGCAACAGAGCATCTCTTCCCTCCCCATAATAAAGCCTTTTCCAAGGTTGGAGCTCCCATACCAGGCCCCCTTCCTTTAAGGAGATGGGAGCTGGGGATTGGCCCAGATTTTGCAGCTGCCAGCTGACTGGGTAGCCCATTTCTAAATTAAATCAAATTCAACCTACTACTCACCTGAAATGCCTATGGTTCTGTTACCTGGTGCGCTGACCCCATAAGCCATTACCCACAGCCCTGCTGGGACCAAGTCTGACATGTTCTATTTAGCTTACAGGAAATTACAATGAGAGGAAGGAGGAGATGGCTGAGACATATAGTTGAAACCAGTTAAAACCACTTGAAGGCAACATGGCAGTCTGATTTGACCTGACATAGACCCTGCAGCTCATTATACACTCATTGTAATATATTACCATGCTACATAACACACCCACCAGCACCAGGACAGTTTACAACTGCCATGGCAATGGCAGGATATGACTAAATAAGGAAAGAAAAGAGGTGGCATTCTTGTTCCCCTGAAAAGCCTGCCCTGTACCCCGAATACCATGAATATTCTTCCCCTTCATTACCTCAACCGCTTATAACAGCTGCTTACTCACCCCAAGAGCTGAGAAGTTGATTTGTGAACATAGTTCCCACTTCTCCATTCTTTGACCATTGAATAAAAGCTTGTGTTGTTGAAGGCTCAGCTTCGGTTTTGTTTCGAATCCTCAACACATGGAACAGAAAAGAACCCTCCAAGGAAGCGAGAGATTGTGGGTACGAGGCCTACCCATGGGCCCCTCCTCAGAGGTCCTCCGAATGTGAGTGGGAGTCCCACTGGAGTGAGGTGAAATTGGTAACAGTTCAAAGTAATGAGATTTATCAGGCTTCTCTGAGAATGAATTATCATGATCAGAAAGAGTATGATCCACATTACAGAGTTATTAAGCCCCATGTCGTGCCCATTGTCTTACCAAGCATTGGACATAGTGAAACATAGCCTTCAGAAAGTAAACAAATAATACATGTGTTACATTATGTAACACGGTTAATCTAAAATGCATATTAGATGTTTGTGCTCTCAACCAAAAAATAACACCGGGTGCAAATTTTTTTTCATTAGAAAGAAAAAGCTACGATAAAGTCTTAAATCCAAGACCTAGGAAAACGTTTTTGTTCCTGAGCCCTGGAGCAATGAGGCAGCTATGCTGTTAACTACTTAATTTTCAGTCTTAAAGTTTGGTTGTGAATCCTTGGCACAGATAATGGTTCAGAAGAAAGGAGTAAATGAGGTGAGGAACAGAGGGCAGGCATGTTGCAAGGGTCATGCTTAAGAGGCTAATAGGCAGGAGCAAATGTCTGGGGCACAGTCCATTAGCCAACTGCACCAGCCAGCTCTCTGTAAGACACAGGTGTGAGCCTGGGACCTGCCTGTGGGCCTCCAGCCTGCCGTGCTTCATCCGCACACGGGTTCCCGTTCGGGAACCCCAAACTCCCTCCTGTTCTCACATTCAAACAGATTGCTGCAGAGCCCCGACGGCCCTGGGATTCAGACAGTCCCTGACAAGGCTTCAGTTTACTCACAGTGATGGATACACACCAAACACACCCGAGACTCAGCAGGTTTTCTCTTTCCCGCTGTAACAGAAAGAAGGTGAAAACAGCAAAATTCTCAGAATCCTGAGAGACTCAACAGCTATGAGAATGGTTAGAAATCAGCAGTTTGGGGAAAAGAATTGCATAGCAGCACGATTCTTTCCTACAAACACAATTTAATTAAAAATTAATTGTCAAAGTGTAAGTCCAATCTTTGATTCATATAGAAATCTCTATAGTAAGGATACAACCAGATGCTCAGCACCATTTCACAATCTTTTGGTAGAAGAAGTTCCAGCCAAACCTTAACATGTCACATGTCAGCTATTCAACTCCTGCATTCTTCACCCTCAAAAAAATTGCTTCTTCCTTCAGCAAGAAAATTGAGGCAATTTGACTTATATAAGCTAAAGAATACTCTGCTCCTGCATCACCACCATCACCGCCATCAGTTTAGCTATTTCCATCTTTATTCTCACTTCCTTCCCACCAGAGGCAGAGAAAAGGGCACATCTCTTCTTGTTGGATGCACCTGTGTATTCTATCCCTGCCACACCTCCCCTCTCCAGAGCCTTGGTCCATCAACGTTCTCGTGTCTCATCTACATCTTCCATCTCTTCATCTTTACTAGCTCCTTTCCATCAGCATTTAAGAGTTTAGTTCTCATCCTGTAGAACTAAAGATTTCATGAAAGCAATTTTAAACACACCATAAACTGAAACCAGAGAAATGATTAGAAGGAAAAGTAGGCCTAATATATAAAACCTCCAACAGCAACTATAAAAGTTGTTAGCTAGTGATTAGACCTTCAAACTTTTGATGACATGCTACATTTTAAGTTAACATTGAAAATTTTTTTATTGTTAGTTCAAGTGGTTGCAAAGGATAGGATTTCTGGCATCATATTTAAATTTTGATATTTTAAAACAAAACTGTTAATTTAAATATCAGAGCAATTTGATCCCTACCATCATAAAATATGTGATTAAGTTCTTTTGTAAAAATCACAAACTGTACATTATTCCCTTTCTCCTTGAAATCATATTTTTACTTCATTTTCCCACACAATTTACCATAAAGGATATATTTTTCTGATTTAATGTCTTTATTGATCATCCAATCATTAGTGATCAAATATAGGTAGATAATTTTAAGCTGATATAGTGTTTAAGTCACTGTGCTCATACAGTTCTAAGGTAAAATTTGGAGAGTGGAGTTTTCAAGAATCAATAATATTATTATTAATCCACAATTGATCAAAACAACACAATACATAAGTTTTATAATTAATAAGCAATAAAAAGTAAAATTTTTTTGGAAATACATCTCTTAAGATGAATAGGTGAGGTTTTGGTACCTGAATTAAAAGAAACTTCTCTGATACTAATATGTATTTTGAGTTGTACATTTTGTTTGGCCTTCCTGAAGATTTTTCGTCACAAACAAGGCCACATAATAGGAATTATGATATGAGAGGGATGTGCTGTTCTTTTTTTTCTTTTCGCTTTTATTTACATTTTTCTTTTTTTCCAGCTTTTTTGAGATACAATTGACACATAACACTGTGTAAGTTTAAGGTGTACACGTGTTAACCTGATACATTTATATATTGCAAGATGATTACCACCATCCATGCTGTTCTTTATAAAGCCACAAAATCAAAATTATGAAAGGAGAGGTGGGAAGGAGAACGACTTCAAGGGCATGTTGTGAGTCAGATCACTTTCTAAGAAAGAGAATAGAGAGAAGTTGAGAATTGAGAATCTGAATGCATTCAAAACTCTCCAGGAAACCCTTAGAAAGTTGCATCTACTGCATGAGGTATGCACGCTCCAGCTTAAATATTACTAAGTGAGATTATTGCTTCTCCGTGGCATAACTGACCCTCCTTCACCTGTTTCCTGATGTTTCCTTCCCTAGGCTCTGTGGAGAGAGAAAATAATCTACAACTAAATCACAAATGTTTTTCCCTTTGGTAGAAATAGAGTACTGGTCAGGCTGTATAACATTTGGCGTGACATTTTCCCAGTATTCGTCCCACAGTGTGAGACCTTAAGAGAAGTGTTATTTAAAAGGTCACACCTTTAGTACATTCATGGACATGCCCTTCACCAGTGTTGCTGGGAGCATACCTGCATGTAAGTATTAAGGTTCTGACGTCAAAGGCATCTGCTCTGTATGGAGGATAGCTCTTTCGGGCAGGAAAAGCAGGCCAATAGAAGCATCATCTGAAGTTACTGTCACAGTGTTTATAATTACAAGAGACAAATGCAGAGATATGGCTGCTCCCTCACAAAGTGGGGATCAGTGGAAGGACATGTAGAGGCAAGAACCGAAAAGATTACAGTGAAATATCTCATATAGTCTCCTTCCCCTACTGGAATCTAAGACAGAGGTCAAGAACACATGAGTGGCCATTGATCCAATTTAGAAGACCTATGTGAACGGTCATAATCTGAGGCAAGTTCCCTTAGTCAAAACCTGCAGGTGGATAATGCTGTCTCGTGTTTTCCATGGAGATACTGTGAGCAATTGGAAATTAAAACTTTGAGTTCTTTTCCAAACATCTGTTCAAGAACCATTTGGCAATCTTTCTAGAATTCAGATAACTGAGCCCAACCCAAGACCAACTGAAACATAACCAGGGGTGGGAAGAACAGTAATCAGCACTTTTAACAAGCAATCCAGGCTTTGAGGACCAATGACTTAGCAAATCAAGCTTAGAAAAGAAAATATGGGGGCCGCCTGGTGGCGCAGCGGTTTAGTTTGCACTTGGCAGCCCGGGGTTCGCAGGTTCAGATCCCAGGCGCCCACTGATGCACTGCTCGTCAGCCACGCCGTGGCAGCGTCCCATATAAAGTAGAGGAAGATGGGCACAGATGTTAGCCCAGGGATAGTCTTCCTCAGCAAAAAGAGGATTGGCGACGGATGTTAGCTCAGGGCTGGTCTTCCTCACAAAAAGAAAAAAAAAAAAAGAGGAAATGTGAACCTGCAAGATTTCTAGCTCAGGAATTCTAAACATTTTTATTGTGCAATTGTACTTAATTTTATGTTACATCTATATTCATTGTGGTACTAATACTGTAACATCAAAAATAGATAGAAAATGTAAAGGATGAGATTTTTTTTAAAGTATGAATCGTAATATTTTCTTCCCACATCCAGATAGATTATCTGGTCCCCAACATCTAACCCTGTGCATACACCCCACTTTGGAGAACATCCAATTCTAGGCAAGAACAGAGAACAACATAAAAATGGGATGAAGCTAGAAGAACTCTCCAAGAGAGGTTCTATGTTATAAGGAAAGGGTGGCCAATGGGAGTGGGGAATTTTTAAATGGAAGTTATTGTTTTTACTTCCTCTTGAGAGCTTCTCTGTGGTTACAAATTATTTCAGTTATTTTCACAGCTTTCTCAGATGTCTGAATAGCCTTTCAACTCATTATGAAAAAATATTACTTACTAAAAATTGACTGAAAGCATGGAAGAGCTATCCTATTAGACATTGATAGGAAAACAGACTTTTGTGGACTATCTAAAAAGAAAATATTGAACTGAGATCCTGATTTTACAGGTCAAGCTAACACTTTTGAGATATTAAATGATTTTTTCCTCCAGTGTTTTTCCCTTTCCTTTCCAAAACTCTCAGCACCTTCCCCCACCCCACTCTATTTCAAGCATAGTTCTGTTTGCATGAGTTCAGAAGCTCAATCCTTTGGTTTCCTAAAGCCTGATTTCCAAATTGTAGCAAAAGCCTTTCAGAACTTATGCTAAGTGCAGTGCAAAATGAGAGAAGGAAATCTCCAGCAGAAACATGCCTGAAGAAGAAAGGATTTCTTTCCAAAGGCCAGAAAACAATTCTTCTAGGCTACGGAAATGGGAGTGATAAAAAAAGAGATTTGAGGATCCCTGGTGAAAGGACAGGACATGGAGGGGCCATGTGAGCAGGAAGAAGTGATGCAAAGGGCTTTGCTTGAGCCCCCCAAAGTCTTAAGGGAGCTGAGTGATTCACCTTCTGCAGACCCTACAGCCACCTCTCAGTGAGCATCGCCTGTGCCCAAGGACAGTGCTGCTGTCCTTCCGACCCTCATCCGGTGAGGACCTTGCTTCATCAGCAGCCAGTTCACCTCTGACAGAAGCCAGCAGGAGGGATACCCCATTCCGCTGCAAAACGCTGCTCATACTGTGTCTGTTAATCTCAAAAGAAAATGGAGACCGTCCCTGAGATCAGCATATTGGTAAGGAAACTGCTGAGTAGAAGCTGCTCCAAGAGCCTGGAACTGAGACGGAGGTTCACAGTGCTGCAGGCTTTTGCTCACATGACACATGCAAACATACATGTACGCTCATACGGTCTTCATTCCTTCTCTTATAGAGTGGGCATGAAACTACCAGACAACTTGACATTTTTAAATATGTCAACTGGTACTTCTGACTCTTCCCCTTCTTCCCAGTGTGTCCTCCCTGCCACCCAAAAAAGTGCTGAGGAGAGAATTAAATCTTGTAGCATGATCTAAACAAGCTGTGGAAACCATAAAATTCAAACTATGTCATATGTCTCTGTTATTGTTGAGTAAGCTAAGACACAAGTACAATTTGGTGATACATAAGCAAGAAAGGTAGGAGTTACTTCTTGTGATGGTTAATTTTATGTATCAATATGGAGGATGTTTTGTGGATGAGATTAACATTTAAACTGATGAACTTTGGGTAAAGCAGATTGCCCTCCATGGTGTGAGTGGGCCTCATCCAATCAGTTAAAGGCCTCAGTGGAACAAAAAGAGTGGCCCTCCCAAGCAAGAGAAAATTCTCCAACAGAATGCCTTTGGACTGGCACTGCCCCATCTGATCTCCTGGGTCTTGAACCTGCCAGGCCATACTGTAGATTTTGGACTTCCCAGCCTCCATAATTGCATGAGCCAATTCCTCATAATAAATCTCTTGATAGAGATAGAGATAGAGACATAGATATAGTACATATAGATACAGTATATAAATATAGTATATAGTATAGTATATAGATATATAGTATAGATATAGGCATAGTATATAGATATAGTATATATGCTATATAGCTATGTCTATCTCTATATCTATACTGTATAGCTATGCACTATACATAGTACTATATATATATGTGTGTGTGTATATATATATGTGTGTGTGTGTATATATATATGTGTGTGTGTGTATATATATGTGTGTGTGTGTGTGTATATATGTGTGTGTGTATATATATGTGTGTGTGTGTATATATGTGTGTGTGTGTGTATATATGTGTGTGTGTGTATATGTGTGTGTGTATGTGTGTGTGTATATGTGTGTGTGTGTGTATATATATGTGTGTGTGTGTGTGTATATATATGTGTGTGTGTGTATATGTATGTGTGTGTGTGTGTGTATATAGTATGTGTGTGTGTGTGTGTGTTATATATGTGTGGTGTGTGGTGTGTGATATATAGTGTGTGAGTGTCTGTATATATATAGTGTGTCAGTGTGTGGATATATGGGGTGCTCGTATATATATATATATGTGTGTGTGGGGTGGTAATATATGTGTGTGTGTGTGATGTATATATATATATATATATAATATATATACTACTGGTTCTATTTCTTTGCAGAACCCTAACTAATACACTCATACTTCTTTTTCCACATTCCCCACATCCAAACCTATGCATTCTACCTCCAGTACTATGGTATAATAAAAAGCATATATTTGGTCTTTGTTCCCATTCCTAGCACAGAGTTCCTAAAACCCTTGGAATTTCCTGAGTGATGAGAATGTCTTTTGTTATTCATAACGAGCTCCTTTCAACAACACCTGAGTTTATGCTGATGAGGAGACTCTTGGCTGCGGGAACCCTAGAGGCTTCAGGATGGGGGCTGGTCACCAGAGGAACCAAGCCTGTGATTAGAGGATGGGAAATTTCACCACCTGGAGGGAGGCTGGAAACGGAGTTCAATCACCAGTGGCCAATGATTTAATCCATCATGCCTATGCAACCAAACTTGGATAAAACTCCGAAACAATGAGGCTAAGGAAGTTTCTGGGTTGGTGAATGCATCCATGTGCCAGGAGGATGGCGCATTCTGACTCCATAGGGACAGAGGCTCCTGCCCTCGGGACCCTTCCAGACCTCACTCTAGGTGCCTCTCATCTTGCTGTCTGCTGTGTCCTTTATAATAACTGCAATAGTCAAGCACTTCCTGGGTTCTGTGACTCCTTCCAGCAAATTATTGAACCTGAGGTGGCATCAGGGGAACCCCCGAATTTGTAGTCAGCCAGGCAGAAGTGCAGGTAGCCTGGAGACCCCACATGTGGCTGGTGTCTGAATTGGGGCAGTCTTGTGGAACTGAGTCCTTAACCCGTAGGGTCTGCTCTAATTCTGGGTAGCTAGTGTCAGAATTAAACAGAATGGTTGGACACCCAGCTGCTACCAGAGAATTGGCTGCTGTTAGAAAAAAACATACAAGTACATATCCCAATTCTAGCATGAATTTCCATCTCCACTGCTGCCATTCCAGCCCAATCCATCTTCTTCTCTCTCCTGGATTTCCCTGTGTAATAGGCTCCTCACTAGCCTTTTTGCTTCCTCTGTTTTTCCTACAATACAGTTAATATTTAACCAGCAGAGTCGGTTTTTAAAAACATAAATCACAATATGTCACTCCTTGCTTAAAATCCTCCATTGGCTTCTTATCACACTTAGAATAAAACAGTGACCTTACTCTGGATTTCAAGGCCCTCTGTGATCTGGACCCTTCCTACTGTGGACCCTTATCACACACCATATCCCTTATTCCTTAAGTCTTTTCCGTGTGGCCTTCTTTCCGGTTTTCTTTTTATCAAACCCACCCATCTTTTTCTTGCCTTGGGGCTTTTACGCTTATTCTTCTCTTGGCCTGACACGGTCAACCCTTTTCTAAACAGGCCAATCTGAGCTATTGTTCAGAATTCAGCTCAGAGATGCCTTCCTGGACCATCCTAACAGGGATAGAGAGTCACCATCACAGCAGGCCATTCTAATTCTCTGCATTCTTTATCAGCATCCAACACATTTCGTGTTTATTTATCTGTTTATTGTCTGACTACACCCACTACCATGTTAGCTCCATGAGAAATGGGACCTTGTCTGTCTCATCCATCACTCCATCCCCAGCATCCAAAACAGGATCTGACCCACTTGGGCAATCGATGAATATTTGAAGACCCAGCAGTTGAAGAAAACCTTCCCACAGGAGGTGAAAGACCAGGGACTTCCCCATGGCTGAATTAATGTACCAGAGAACAGCAGAGACCACGATTACTCTTAGCCAATTCTGCGCTGTAGTGTCTGACTGGCGATAGGGACTCATGTTGGGAATGAAACTATTTCAAGGATTTGCTCCATGAAAAGGACTGTTTATTAGAGCATCAGCAAATATAAACAACTTCTGAAAAACCAAACAAGAGGGCCAGCACCAAACAAGGTCGCTGGCAAGTTTCCTTGCTCAGCGTGGTGCATTCACCACTGTTCCCATGAAAACCATTCATACTGCAAGGCAGTCAGCCTGCTGTCTCCCTGGGCACTAATTGCTCTGCTTGGTTAGGCAATTTAGGAAAACACACCACTCTCAACATGGCGTGAGGTAAAGGGAGAGAGGGGGTCCAGCTTTTCAAAATTACTATGCATTCTGATAAAAAGAAAACACAGAAAATTATTCTGAGAGAGGAGAATGCTTCTAAGTGGAAATGAACACTTCCTCTGAGACCAGGAAGGGGCCTCAGCCCTATGGCCTCCATGTTCTCCAGGAAGCCCAGTGTCCCTGCAGCTCCAGTGGGAAATGGAGAATTATGGCATGTCTTGAATCTGGCATTTGAAGTGGAAAAGGCTTCTCCCTAAACACACAGACCCTGACTGCCTTCCACTGGGTCAACTCACTGTTCAAAAGTAAATATACAACTTGGTACATACTGATATTCAAAAGTGTGGTTTCCATATAAATGTGGCCAGCAGCTAATGCCAACGATTAACTCTGCATATTTTTCCTCTACCATAAATTAATCCATCTCATAAGGGACATCTCAAATTTCCAAAGGGAAATTCATGTATAATGTCCAGTTAAAGCCCTTTAAATGATCGTAGGTTTTTATCCAATAATTCCACAACCAAAAATTCATCCTGAAAGGAAGCAATAAGGAATGCAGACAAGAATTTATCCTCAGGAATGTCAAAATCCTAAAACATTATAAACAACCTAAATGTTCATCGATAGGGAAACAGTAAAGAAAAAAATATCAAATGTGCCCACGATGGAATGTTATATAGTTGTTAAAAATTATATTTATAGGGAACTTTTAACAGCACACTTGTGCTTTAAAGAATTCCATCATGCTTCCAAGAGGTTCACAGAAACACTGGTTAATCCCAAAGAATTTCTGAATTTCCTCCTATACTTTCTCTTTTTTGAAATCAGAGATGTTGACGCTCCACGGTGTTAAAACAGGAGAAGCTGATTGGAGAGGAGTGTAAATCTCATGTAAGTCTATATCCACACAAGAAGCAAACTCTCCTGTCTTTGGAGGAGAGGAAGTATGGCAGAGTCAGAGTTTTGAATGTTTCTTCCTGCCATCTGCTGATTCTACACTTTGAAACTACTTCTTAAGCAGCTGCTCGGCGGCTGTTTCCGCCTCCTGAGACAGGTAGAGAGGAAAGAGATGAGAAACAACAAAGCTCTACGGAGACTTCCACACCACCCAGACTCTAGGTGGAGTTGTGCTACTCAACAGTATGGAGACAACCATATCCATTTCCCCAGATAGAGACCCACCTGATTCCCTCTCTAAATGCTTAGATAAGTCTACTCGGTGCTTGGCCCTCCAGAACCTGTGTGTTTGTCATTTGGGGCTGATCTAAATTGCCCTGCTTCTGAAGGAGGAAGTGGGGTAAAGTGTAAATTAGGAGCCACATGGATGAAGGATTAGGAGAAGCCTGGAAGATGAAGGACTTTGAGAGAGCACAAAAATATCTCATCCATCTCCCAAAAAGCCACCAGAAAAACCTGTTGCTCAAGCACGGCTAAATTTACTAGACTTCCTGCAATAAAGGAGAACAATACTCAACAGAGTTTAGCAGTGTCTCAAAATGGGGAAACTGGCGAAACATTTGCATGGAGTTTTGAGGCCTGAGTGATTTCAAGGCAGGTCTTGCAAGGTGAGGAACTGGTTAGGATTGGCGAGAATTTGTAACATGACAGCTGTGAATTAATGGGAACAGTGAGGTGAGGGTTTTGAACAGAGCCCTGGAGAGCAAGCTCCTTAGTGGTTCACCGTCTTATCTTCCAGGAGCAAGTGTTTTCTGGAGCAAGTAGTTAAGATTTCTGTTACTGTGTTTTGTTTTATCTGTTTTGTTTTGTTGGCTTGTTCTCAGTATTATTTCACATACAGACAGGAAAGTATACCTGACCCCAGTTAACACAGGGACAGGACAATGTGTTTGGTCCCAGTATTGGTTAGCACAGAGACAGGAAATGAGATTGGTCTCCAATGCCATTACTGGCTGTGTAATTGACATCCTCTCCTGCTAACTCCCTGGAAATCTCTGGCAAAATTGACATTACTTACTAATGCTTTGTGAAGTGCTTTCTTTGGTGGCTGTAAGGAAATTTGGTGCCCTATTTCCAGGTTTGTGTAATTATCAGAGATTGCCTTTGAACCCTTGCTTTTGTGGGGAGGTAGACTGTGTCTTCTGTCACCATATGTCCAGTGCCTAACCTCATACTCAGCATACATAGAAAATAAATGAGTACTAGAGAGGAAACATGTACAGATGTGCCCAGCATACTATAAGTGGTATGAGCAACAAGAATGCAAAGGAAGTAATGCTTGCTGGGTTTCAAAGTAGTGAGAGAGGATTGCATGAAGTTAAAATCACCCTTGATCATAGGCGTAGATGAAGATGAAGAAGAAAGACAAAGGAGGAATAAGCAGAGTCTGTCCCTGTGGCCAAAGGACCATTCTAATGCCAGTAAAGGAGTTGTGCTGGAGAAATAAGAAAGCTCAGAGAATGAAGCTAGACCTAAGGGCTCTGGAAACCACACATATGGATATAAACTGAGAGTATTTGAATAGCAACGGCAAGATAAGAGGAATTTTTTTAAGAAAGCAAGTCTAACTAAAGTGTTTGTCTTGGGATAGGGAGGAAAAAGCAAGAAGCCAATTAGAAGTCTGTTGCACAAGGTAGATAAGCCTTGGATAAGGGCATTCGCAAAGTTCATGGAAAAGGAAGTACAGATACAAGATAGGCACCACAGGCCAACAAGCTATAGAACTTGAAGCAGACCAAATATGAGTTATCAGACATAGAGAGGAGTCAGAGAACTCCAGATTCCCAAGTCTTTTGATTGAAAGAGTAGTGATGCCTTGGAGAAACACGAAACACGATAGGGAGAGAGGGAAGGACATGTACAGTTTGGGCCAGTTTGAGTTTCTTCAGACATGAGGATATCTAAGTTACACCTCCAGAAGGCAGTTAGAAATAGGGGGGTGGTGCTTTGGTGAAGTGACAGAAGAGAGATTATAACAGTCACTACATCGCAAGTGCATCCCATAGTTAGATACGGTGCTACATGGTCACAGTCACATCTCTGCCGGCCTTGAGACGGTAGGAAAAGCAGGTAGGCACAGTCCCTCCCAGGAGAAAAGCTGGCCATTCACAAACATGCAAAGTGTGAAAGATGTGTGAATGCGTTTCTATCTTTTTCCAAAGACACCTTCAGTCTCTACACAGTGGGGCTCATGTGGGCGTCAGGAAGTGCTCCCGGGGTCCATCTCACTTCCACTCCTTCTACCCTTCTGATCTACTCAAGACAGTCAGTGTGTCTCCACACATCGTCCAGGCCGGGCTTCTGGAACCCATGTCCCCAACTCCATCCTGGAGGACAGCTCCTCTGAATTGGGGTTCCCATCTGTCTCTCATAGGAGTAAATAGAGGTCTTCCAGACTCCAGCACGAGGCAGCTACAACACAAGCGAAAACAATCTCCAGTAATTTTGAAGGATTCTCAGGTAATTCCATGCTTTATTACGATTTTAAAATACCCTCTTCTTCACAAAGGGTGAGGAAGAGAGACGAGAGTACAAAAAGTTGGGAGTAGGAAATTTGTTTTCTTAGCAATGAAAAAATTTTCCCCTAAAATGACTATTTCAGTGCTAAGGCCTTTCTTAAAGGTCTCTAAAATTTTATTGTGTAAAGAAGAAAGAACGTGAGCAAGTTAGAGTGGAAGAAAGAAATCAGCAGAGTAGAGGAAGAAAAACTGGTCAGGGAAAGGTAGTGTCAGGAAGCAAGGTGTTAGAGGGGTAACTTCAGCAGAAGCCCTGGAGAATGACAGCAGATGACATCACTGGGCTTGACAGTGAGAGAGATGGTGACTTTCAAAAGAGGAGTGTCAGCAGAAAGGGGTCAACATGCTATGCTTGATCCAAATCACCCCAAATCATTCCCTCTAAGCCTGTTCTGTCTTGACCTAGCTCACCCAACTTCTCATAAATAATCATATGTCAGACTCCCCAAATTTTATTAACTCCAGAAAGCAGAAGAACACTTTATGTGAGTAATAAAACTTTTGATTTGGTGACATTCATGATAATTTGTAAAACCACATATTTTAACTCATGCTCAGAAAATTCACTTTCAAAAAACATGTGTTGCCAGTTTTCTGCTTTCTGTCACAAAGCGGCTCCTAGCCGAGTTTCCTAAGACTGCATGTTTGTGTGTGCATTTCTGAAACAGAACTAGGAATGAACTCTACACCCAGCACCTTCTCAAACAGATCTATTGATGACAATTTTGAGAAGGTCCGTTAATTAATCTGTACACTGAGCACCCAGGCTCTTCTCTGTCTTAGTATCCTTCATCAGAAAACCAAGCCACGTCCCTTGGCTGATATTTTCTTTTAAACCAAGCTCAACTTCTGGCATCCTTCTCTTAAGGTACTGAAATTTTGTGCAGGGACCCTTATCACATGCTTTGAACTTCACACATCTGATATGACAAATGTTCTCAACGCCCCTCTCCCCCATTCACATGTGCTGCCATTTGCAGAGAGATCCGTGTAATTTGCAGTTGGTCATGATTTTAGGCATTGCCATTATATTAGTCTATTTTTTAATAGATGTTCAACTCTAAGGAATATTTCTCAATTAATACTTTCAAGGTTGAATCCCACAACTATAAGATTGTTACAAGATGATACTGTCTACTTTCATAAATCCTACATTTAATCCAACTTGCAAAAGGCTTTCCAAGTCATTAGCCATTCCCAGTAAAATAACTGTTTACTCTATACAAATAGGTCCACAGCATTGTGTCCTAAATGACAGATTATGTTCATTAGACTAAGTAATGTCATATAGACACAGATTTTTAACTGATACATTTCAAGATCAATAACACAGATGGATGAGTCAAACAGAAGCAATATTATTGTGGGTATCACTCGGGATTCTCCAGAGAAACAGAACCAGTAGGGTATATATGTGTGAATATGTTTGTATATGTTTATATACACGTTTTTTTCAGAGATTTATTTCAAGGAATTGGCTTATGTGATTTTGGAGGCTGGTAAGTCTGAAATTCATAGGGCAGGTGGCAGGGTGGAAACTCAGGCAGGATTCTATGTTACAGTCTTGAGGCAAAATTTCTTCTTCATCCAAGAAATCTCAGTTTTTGCTCATAAGACATTCAACTGATTGGATGTGGCCCATCCATATTATCAAGAGTAATCTCCTTTGCTTAAAGTCAATTGATTGTAGATATTAACTACATCTACAAGATACTTTCACAGCAACCCCTAGGTCAATGCTTGATTAAATAACCAGGCACAATAGCCTAGGCAAGTTGATACATAAAACTAAACGTCTCAAGGTGGCAATCCTTATGGGTCCCCAATATCATTATAATTCCAGTATCGGCAAAGACTATATCCAATGTGGGAGAATGTTACCAAGACGTGGAAGGCATGTCACTTGCTTTGCAAGAGATCATCTAATGATGGAAACTGACAATCATGAAAAATTGCAGAAATACACGTAAGCTATAACCACACAAACCGTAAGGAAACATCCTGTGGGGCCAAAACCCAGCACCAGTCAACTCACTGATTTTAGTCCTTGATACACTTTTATTGTCAGAGACAATTATCATTTGTTTTAAGCAAACCATACCACATTAATGAAAGGCACTAATAATCTTAGTGAAAAAGTCTCATGTTATACAGATTTTCATTTTATTCAGGATTTCTGTTGTCAAAATATAAGATTATTTTTTAAAGTGATGATAGTATCTAAAATAATTATGAAGCAAATTCTGATTCATCAGTTTACAGAATATGCTTCCCTAATGATTTTACCATATAAAAGTTCTATAATTAAGGAAGCAAAAAAAAAATAAAGAAGGAAGTTGCTAGAATGATTAAAATCACTTTTATTCTAGCTGACGTATTTCTTTTACATCCTAGTTTCACTTCTTTTTTATTTCCTCACATTTTAAAAAAGAAATTACCCTTAGAAAACTAGAACTATCAAAGTCAAATCTCTTGTTTTGAGCTTTGCAATGGTTAATCTTATGTGTCAACTTGGCTAGGCTACAGTGCTCGTGCTGAGTGGTTTGGCCAAACACCAGTCTAGATGTTGCTATGAAGGAATTTGTGGATGTGATTAACATTTAAATCAATAGACTTTGAGTAAAGCAGATTACTCTCCATAATGTGATGGGCCACATCCAGTCAGTCTCTTCAAGACTGTAACATAAAAATCCTGCCTACTCTGGCCTGCTGCCCTGCGGAATTCAGACTCAAGACTACAACATCAACTATTACCTGAATTTCCAGCCTCCTGGTCTACCCTACCAATTTTGGACTTACCAGCCTCTGGAATCATGTAAGCCAATTCCAATCAATCAGTCAACCAATCAATCAATCAATAGATAAATAGATGCTAGATAGATGGGTAAATATATGTAGATGTGTACATGTATATATATATGTGTATATATATATATATATTTGTGTATATATATTGTTTCTCTGAACCACTACAAAGCTTCTTCCTTAGATTTCTCATAAATATTTTAGACAGGAAATACAACTCATTGTAACAAAACTGTCTTAGTTTGTAACCTGTTTCTAACATAAATTAAATAATTTTTTTCAGTGGTACGAGGTGTCATAAATTTTAACCTGAAAGGTTTGAGATGTATTTATTTTACTTGGTTTTGTCCCTTTAGGGACCCACATACCTGTTCATTCATAGACTGCAGTTGGCAAGACTGGATACACTCTTTCTCCTTCCAAACACTGCTTTATGATTGCCAGAGGTTTCTAGGTAATGGATATTGGCCAGCCTAAATAGATGCCAGGTGTTCAACATGGAACCTGCATGCCTTCGCCTGGAAGGGATAAGAATTTGCTGTGGTGGAACTAAGAAACCAAAGCAATATGATAACTTGGGGTTGTCTGCTGTGACTGCTGAGGCGCATTCTATAATTAGGCTTTCTTAGTCTCCACTCCTGTGGAGCCGTTCAGTCAATCGGCAGGCACCTAATTAGCGATCTGAGCATTGCCACGGTTGAGGAATGAAGGAAAAGCATAGCAGACATTTACCTATGTGAACATTGGTCTCTTCTGAGACTGCTTTATTGATAAGGTTTCACTGAAATGGGTAAGATTTGCCCTGTTGCTAAGGCAACCTGCCTACAGAAATAACCGATCTACACAACATTCCAGCAAGTGGTTCTTGCAATTTAATAAAGGGAAAAATAAATGTAGCTACAGCCCCATATCAGAGAGAAGAAAGAAAAAGAAAATACAAAAGGGAGAAAAGTAATGTTTGGGTTGGTGGGTGTTGAGTTCGAAGATTGGAGTTAAATATGTTCTCTGCCCAGAAGAAAGCCAACTCCCTGAGGGATACAAAAGATGTGTAAGTCTTATAGGATCTTTCCCTGTCTCCTTCCTCCCCATTCTGATCTTATTTCTTACCACCTTGCTGCGTGCTCTCTTCTCGAGCTTCACTGGACTTCTCTCCATTCCTCAAACATGCCGTGCTAGCTTCTGCCTCAGCTCCTAGCATCCTGTTTTGTCCGCCTGGAAACCTCTTTCCCTAGATATGCACATGGCCCCCTCTCTCATTCCCACAAGCCATCTTATCAGAGAATCCTTCCCTGGCCGTCATGTACAAAGTAGCCTCTCCCCATCCCCACCACTGTCCTTCTCTGGCTCTTTAACCTACTTTATTTTTCTTCATAGCATTTAGCATAATATTAGATATACATTTATTTCCTTATTCTCCTGCTAGAACGTAAGCCCCTTTGGAGCAGATTATGAATGTCTTGTCCACTGCTGTGTCATCACCATCTTGAAGAGTATTTTGTTCCTTGTATGGCAGATAATTATTTGTTAATAAAAGAAGTCATGTTCTCAGTCTTTAAAAATCCATTTAGGAGGATAAAACTAAGACACAGAAAACAAGTATATAATGGTACTATGACAGAAAATAACAACATAAAACCAAACCCATAGGAAGTTGCAATGGAATACAGTATGGGTTAGAAGAGAAAAAAGAAATGTACTACTGGGGACATGGGACTTCACCCACTTCCAGAGAAATCTTTCTAAAACAGCACTTGCATCATGTCACTCCTGAGCCAGATATTGTCTGTTGGTTCTTAGCAGGGGCTAGAAGCCTAGAAACTACATTTCACAGACTCCTTTGCTAGCAGGGTTCCAGCAAAGTTCTGTCAACAGGAGGCTGTCACCTGAGATTAGAGAGTGGGAGAAGAGTAGGAACTTTTCCTCTTCAGGCTATTGCAGTGGCTGCAGGATCCTGTAGTGCCTGCAATCCACACGGGCCAGGGTGAAGCAACAGACTACCACAGGTTCCTGTGCAGCAGTTTAGGTTGGGCAGATGGGTTCAAGACTACAGGGCTGGCAGCAGCTGCCTTTAGTTCCTGATCTCTGAAAACATCACTTCCTTTTCTGCTCCTCCAACCTCTCCAGCAATTTTACAATCTCATCCCCCATATTAAATACCTCTCTACTGGAACTATCTTAAGTGGTTTTTATTTTCTTGATGGAATCCAAACTGATAACCACCTACTTCTTATTATATCAGTTCTAGGCTTCATTAATTCATATTCTCAATTAAATATGAATTTAATTCATATTCATTGTCTTTAATTCATATTCCAAATTCTAAAGTTTATCTGATAGGGAAGAAGGCTACGCCATAACCACTCTCAGGAAAGCCCTCTCGAATGGCTCCTCTAGCCAGCATTCACCTGTCCCTTGTCTGAACTCCTAATTTATGTATGACATGATCTGTAGCCCACAATTTTGCACTTGATTCCACACATTGTCAAATCTTACTCCATTTTTTTTCTTAAATAAAAATATCCACTCTCCAATTAGATTTTAAGTTTCTGAAGGGCAAGCCTTAGAGTCTTTCTTTTCTTTCCAGTAATACTTATGACAATGTTGGGCATTGTGTCAGTACCCAATAAATAAACACGCATTAGTTTCACTTGAAAGAGATCAAAGATAGGGTATCTTTCACATCCTTTCAGTGTGGAAGGGCAATGATTTGGTCACAGTCATAGATTATATTGTCCTATTTGTCAACCTGTCACAAACCACCTTAAACCTTAATAATTGCAGGGTGCAAGGGCTTGGGAAGAAATAAGGGAATGGGAAAAGTTAGCAGTGAAGAATTGCTAAAGGACCCTTGGTTTTTCACATCAAAACTACAATTTCAGGGGTCCAGCATGGTGGCATAGCGATTAAGTTCACGTGTTCCACTTCGTTGGCCTGGGGTTCACCAGTTCAGATCCTGGGCGTGGACCTACTCACCGCTTATCAAGCCAGGCTGAGGCAGCATCCCACATAGAAGAGCTACGACTCTACAACTATGATACACAACCATGTACTGGGGCTCTGGGGAGAAAATAGAAAAAAAAGAGGAAGATTGGGAACAGATGTTAGCACAGGGCCAATCTTCCTCAAAAAAATGAAAAAACTATGATTTCAATTCACTAAAGATGAGTCTAATAACAACTGGAGCTTAACAGCTGTTTTTAGCTAAGTTTCATTGCTCTGAAGCTTGCTGAAATGTCACGGCATACTGTTCAAACTTCCAGAAAAGCAGCTGACAGCCTACTTCACCTCAACTACCTTGATTAGTAATCTCAACATTTGATTATTTTTTATCCGTTTTCTACTAAACACAGATTTGTGATGTAACATCAATAATCAGTCTTTTATTATAATTAAAAGAATTATTTTCTGAATGCATGGTTGATGGCAACATATAGTAAATTCAATTAAATAGGTTTGGGCAGAAAGACAAGAAAGCTGTTATCAAAAAAGGAATTTGCAAAGAAAAAGTGGACCTACACCAGCCAGGAATCCTCTGAGAATTTTGCAGTCGACTGTCATAATGCCATCTTTGACCCTCCAAAGAAAAATTAGCTAAGTTAAGAACCAGAGGTTAAGGTCTGGAAATTTGGAACCACAGATAATTCTACCCTTGTATTAGAACACTAAGAGAGAGAGAAGAAGGGAGGAAGGGAGGAAGAGAAAGCTCACATCAGAAAGGACCTGCCAGCATCTCTTATGTGATTCCAACAGGAATTGATCTGTTATTCAGTGAACAAAGAAAAAGTCAACATCATCTTATTACTAATAAAGCCCTGAATAACCTACTAATTTGGAAGTGAGGAAGTATCCAGGTGAAGAACTGAGAAGGAGGACTTTATTTTTAGATTCTAGAGAATATTAGGATCGGGTTTTTAGAAGAGGTATACATACTTTATTTCCCTAACTAAGGCACTGCCATGTTGCTCTTTAAATATTGATGCATGCCCATGTCTCTGTTTTGGCTATACCAACCGAATTAGACGGTCCTTATTGTGATAAATTACATTATTAGGGGTTGTTAGTTGCTAACAACAGCAAATTGGCTATTTAAGCAGAAAAGGTATTTAGTCAAGGATAGAAGGTAGCTCTCAGAATCTTCAGATGAGCCAGAGAATAAGTTTATGGGTTGGCTACTGGACCAGACACAAAACCTAAGTTACACCATCCTGTGACCAGAGGCCACTAGCATCGTCCCAAAGCAAGGGCCCCAACATGGCAGCTCATGCGTCTGAGGCCAGCCATGCTCTCCACTTCTGCTCTCTCCATTGTCAGCTTCCCAACAAACCAGCATGAAAACTGCATGCAAGGCCTCTGCTCCCTTTGGTTGCTCTTTCTAAATCCAAGTCCAGTACCAGTGTACCTCATTGGGACAGTCTAGATCACATGCCTTTGCTAAGTTGCAAAGGATGCCACCATGCCTAGCCATTTGGGAGCCAAAGGAAAAAATCTATAATACTGATCCTGTCTTTATTAAAAATTTTGTCCATAATGGATTTTTTGAATTTTTTATTTTTTTAAATATTGCATTAAAATATTTACCTTGATTGCTGAGTTTTTTGATGCTCTCTAAAATTTGTCCCCTGAGGAAAGTGCCTCACTCACCTCACCGTGGAACCAGTCCTGGCAAAGGAGGCTGGGAAAGTGAGCTTCTGGATAAAAGTCCAGCTTCTGGATTGAAAAGGTGACACAGATAATGGCCCTCAAAGTTGTCCATATTCTAATCCCCAGAACCTGTGAATGCATTCCCTTACATGGTAAAAGGGACTTTGCAGATGTGATTAAGGATCTTGACATGGAAAAATTATCCTGGATTATCCAGATGGGCCATATCTAATCACATGAGTCTTTATGAGAGAAGGCAGGGGAGTCAGAGTAAGAGAGAAAGAGGTGTGATGGTGGAAGAGGAGAACAGAGAGAGAGATTTGAAGATCCCATTCTGCTGGCTTTGAAGGTGGAGGATGGGGCCACGGGCTAAGGAATAGAGGCAGCCTCTAGAAGCTAAAAAAGGAAAGGAAACAGATTCTAGAGACTCCAGAAGAAACACAGCCTGCCAATACCTTGATTTTAAACCAGAGAGACCAATCCTAGACTTCTGATCTCCAGAAATGTAAGATAATACATTTGTGTTTTGTGATAATTTTTTTACAGCAGCAATAAAAAATTAAGACAGGTGGGGAATTCTCCAGACGTTGTAAGAGTGTTCACACGAGTGAGACAGTCAGAAAGCATGAAAACTGCCCAACACCTGCAGAGTTTACATTTTCAACCTATGCTTCCATCTTTTTACTCAAACCCCAATACTGACATACTGCTGTGGTTCTTATAATCAGGCTACAGACAAACAGCATTTGTCAGGAGAAATGAAGAATTTCTTGGCTTCTAATTCAGAGTCTTGAGTCCTTTTGTGCCTATGTGTCAATTTTCCTAGGTTGATCTTCAGTTGTTAGAGTGCAGAGGTCTTGTGTCTACTGCTTTCCAAACATTCAAGACCAAAACACAGAACCAAGCCCTAGTTTCCTCCCAAGAACAGCAACAAAATGGCAGAGTAGGTTTTCTCGTGCTTTTAATTAGAAAATAATGACTGTATGTCTTTCTTAAAAATGGCTTTAATCTACTATAATGTGAGTCTCCCTACTAGAATAATAACAACAAAACCGACTTTAACTGCTTGCCTACTGCTTTGTTTTCCATGAGAAACTAAAACATTGTAATATTATAAAATATAATTTTCCTGTTTCTTAGAAAAAAATTTGTGTTCATCCCAGGATAAATGGAGTACACTGTGCTTTTAGCAACTAACTGAAGGCTACATTCATGCATTTAATAGATAAAGATGGTCTCCAACATAAATACAGACCATATATTCCAAAAGTTCAATTGTTGGTCAGCAATTTGGAATTTATTTTATCATAGTAACAATATGATTGTTAACATAGCATAATCATTGCAATTTCATCATAAGAACACAGGGAAAGCTTTATCTTTGTAGAAGTTGGTTCATGAATTCCAGGTCAATGAGGAATCAGTTTGTCCAGAAGACAATTTGAAGAGCGCATAGCACGATGACCTAAAGAAGGAAACAATTTTGTGTGATAAAGAAGGCTGAGTGAGGTGAAGCCAAGTTCAGGGCTGTATGAGGGAAAGGTTCTCCGAATGCTGGGATGAGAGTGGACTCTGGAAAGAAAAAATATCTTCTGAGGACAAAATTTTCAATCAGTTTAAAATTGTTCACTAATGCCTTCGGTGTGGGGGGTTATTTTGTGGGTGGGGAAGGGGACGAGGAGAGCAGGTATTATGTTCCTCAAGCCTGGCAAAGACAAAGCAGATCACATGTGGAAATTACCACACCCCAGGGTTGCATTCTGTTATAAACAAATTCAGTAAGAACAAATGAGAACCTCAGTTCTTGGCTCCTAGTGCCCTCTGAAATCTGCGTGTCATCCCTGAGACCTGAGCTTTGGCCGTAAAGTGAGTTTGTTAATCTCAAATTATTCCTTTGTTTCTGTAGTCTCAAGTAAAGACTTTCATTCAAGGGGACTAAGGGAGGAGACCTAAACCAGAGTCACTCCGTTAGAGAAAACTCTCAACGATACACAAACACACACGACATCTTTTCAATATATAACCCTGAACTCTTTGTCCTGGAGCACAACTCCAGAGAATATAATGCTAATGGTGGCCCCCAAATTTGTGCAAAGAGGTGGTCCTGAAACAAAGCAAAGTTTATTTTCTCCTGAGGAACCATGAGCCATAATGTGTGTGAAAGTGGGAAAAGAACAAAAACTTGAAAATTGTTGCATCCTCCATCCTCAGTCGAGAAAATACGATAAGGCGGCAAGTCTTCCTGAAGGCTGGGCTGGTCTCCAACCGTAGGTGTTCTCACGGCCCCACACGGTGTCTAGCACAACCCAACCCACCAACGAGTTTTGTTCACTTTACCTTCAAACCTTGGCCCAAGTGTGTCGGCTTCCCTCCATCCCCACTATTACTGCCAAATCCAAGTCGCCATCCTCTGACACCTAGATCCAAAACTTTTGAATCACACAAGAGTCAATACAATATTTTTGAGCACACACACCCCTATTATGTATGTTGATTTATTTATGAATAATATATGTACGATGTTATCCATATATTATACATATTATAATAAACAGAAAGATTTAAATTAAAAAATGTAAATATATACATATATGCATATGCACATATATATGTGTGTGTATATATACGAAAATTTAAATGTATAATATTTTCTTTCTCCAACACTAAGTGATTTTCCCACACACTCTCTGTGCTATGTGTGCTCTGCATTGGAGCCACTGGGCTAGCCTACTATAATTCCATCCTAATTGATCTCCCTACTTCCACTCTTGTTTCCTATAATCCATTTTCCACAGAAAAATTAAATTACATCATGCCTTTCCTCTGCTTACAACTCGCCAATGGCTTTCCATTGCACTTAGAATGAAATCTGAACTCCTTCCCCTGACCTACACAGTTGTCCATGATCTAGACCCCACCTACTTCTCTGAACCTCACTGCCTGAGCTTTGTCATATGGATCTTCATTTCAATCCTCCAACATGTCAAGCCCATTCCCACTGTGGGGCCTTTGGAGCAACTCTTTTCTCTGCCCTGAATGTTCTTCCCTAGGTCTTCACAGGCCTAACTCCTTCTGGTCACCCAGACCTCGCCTAAATGACCCCTCCTAAAAGGGGCTATCCCTAGCCCCCTCAACTAAGGTGCTGACCAAGTCACTACCTAGTCCATCACCTGGGGGGGATTCTGAGTCTGGCACTTGACAGCTATCTGATGTTCATTTGTGTGTGTATGTTTTTACACATATGTATGTCCATTGTCTTTTTTGTGCATTGTCTAATAAAAGTAGAGAACTATCTAGCACACTGACTGTGGTACTTTAATAGTAAACCCTCAACAAATATTTGTTGAATAAATGAATTAATGAGGTCATGCATAAATAGAAATTTGATGAACTATCTATATGAAGTCAGTTGAATCAAGCAGAGTACAGTTTTATGAAGCCTATTTTTACTGAACTCCTTCTCAAAAGCAACCTATGAGAAAAAAAAGTAGGTGGTTTTATAGAAATAGTCTGACAAGGGCTCAGATTTCTTTAAAACACCTACAGTCAAAGGAGCGTGAGGCTAACAAGAGAATCACAGATTTCCAAAAATAAACATCCCTTGAAAAATAGGCAACCCGCCATGCTTTGTAACAGGAGCTCCAAAACCCCATTACTGAGCCGTTTCTAGGAAACCTCAGTGATGCGAGTGTTATTCAACAGTCTCTAATTGGCTGTGTTCTTAAAGGTCCTTAAATAAATAACAGGCCTATCTGATTTGAATTGTGTCCAAACGTTGTCATTTGGAGGGGATAACGCTCTGGTGAAAGATATCACATTGGGACAGGAATGTTGAACTTTGCTCCTCAAGAAGATATTTGAGAGAAAAAAGTTAACTCATACATGCCTATTGAAAAGAATTAAGTTTTGAGAGAAACTAGACTCATAGAATGCTAATATCCAGACAAATTGTAAAATAAATAGTCGAAGACATAAATATTCCAAGAGAGTCCAATGTCTACTCTATGTTATTATTTTGCAGACAGAATTCCTATTCAAAAACATGAATTGTGTGTGGTGTGAAGTAGAATGAGAATTTAATATTATAATCAGCTCTGGGCAAAACTGTGTATTAGGCAGAGTTCCAGGTCCATGTCTCTAACCTAACTCACACACACGCACACATGCACACACATGCACACGTGCACCCATACACATGCACATACCTCATCCAATTTTAAAAAACCCAGGAAAGCATTTGATACAATTTATTAACATTTTAATATGAATTTATATGTGTCCTAACTCTTCAGAAATATTTGTGTCTATCTTTTTTTTTAACTATAGAATAAAATATTTTGTCTTTCTGACAAAGGCATTTTGGTATTGAACATGGAGTTGAGGACGTCATTCTGGACTTGGAACCCTATCTGTTTCCTGCAATCACACCACTTGAGTGCCATTTACCTGTTCTAAGTGTGTCATTTTGGAAAAACAGCTCTACTCACCCGGAAGAGTTTTGCCCTCGTCATTCAGGGGGATGAAACCATTAACAGAAACATAGACTCAAGAACTTCCACCTGTCGTCTGGAAATATAAACACACCCACACCCTCATCCACCTTCTTTTGACTAACAGCTCGGATAATGCTGCTGAATTCAGTATCAATTTCTTAGTTATTCATTCTGACTGTGCTTCTGTGGAAACAGAGACATTTTTATCCCCGTTGCTTTCTCACATTTTCCTGTAAAAGAAAGATCCTGTCAGAAACTATTATGACATTGTTAGAAACCTAGTGCTTTTCAGCAAGCTAGGTGCTACTCAGAACACAGCCGAGAAAGAGCGTCTTAGGCAAAGAATGGGCATCTTCAAGAAGCAGCCTAGATGGAACCTGGTAGACCCGACTAAATAAAAGGATCGAGGAAAAGAACAGAATTTTGAAACAGAGTAGAAATGATACACAACCTGCCTCATACAATCTAGCACTCTCACTGCCCTCCCCTATTATGTGGAAATGCTTGCAGGCAGGGTCTGCAAACTGGGGTTGTTCAGGCCTACAAATGAGTTCCTTAACCCTCCTGCCCCCGTGCCGCATCTTTAGCAGGGAATCTGTTTTTCAGTTTTGTTTTGCAATCCCAGCATCCACCCAAATGTTTGCCACGGTGTCAATGCCTGATGAGGGTTGGACAAAAGAATGGATGGATATCAGTTGGTCCAGGAAACGGGCTGAACCAATCATAGCCCTTCCCTTATATTTTGGAATTTGGAACTACACCCAAACACTAATTTCTACATAGCACAGCTGTAAGAAGTAGACCAAGAGCTGCCAGAAGCCTTGGGGGTCACCATGTGAAAGAAGCCAGTCTGAGTGAGTGAGGCCAATGCAGAGAGTGTACCAGAAATGAGAAATGGGAGAGAAGAGCCCTGGTGCGATTTCTACCTTATATCCAGCTGTGTCCACAGCCCTGCCTTTTCTTTAGCTACACAAGTCTTTCAGGAAATCCCCTTCTTGCCTAAGCTATGGTTGAGTTCAGTTCCTATAGTTTGCCATGAGGAAGGTTCTAAATACCCAAGGGTATGCTCTGTTTTCTCAACTGTATCACATAGGTCTTGAGAATAAGAGCTCACCTCCTATGTTTCAGAATCCTCCATGGTATGCACTTACAGCATTTGGTACCCAAAAGGCCTTAAGTCAACATACCAATGCTTTCCAGAAAATGTGCTTAGTATCTTTCCTGTGTCATGTTGGAGAAACATAGATGTAGGAAGCATTTAGATAGGCATGGGGCTGAGAGAGTGTTGAACAACCAAGCTGAGCAAAAGTTCCATAGTGGCCAGCCTCCCTGGTGGCCCCCTTGGATCCTCACCTCCCGATATTCATATCTTTTATAGTCTCCTCCTATGTTGTACTAGGGTTGGTCTGTATGACAAACAGTATACAGCAGGGTGATGGGCTGTCACTTCTGATATTCAGTTATAAAAGACTGCAGTTTCCATCTTAAGTGCTCTCTGGCTCATGGGCCCACTTTCTGGGATACCACTGGCTCTGGGAAAGCCAGTTAGGAACTGGGGCCTATTGACAACCACATGAGTGAAACCGGTTGCAGATCCTTTGGCCCTAGTCAAGTTCTGAGATGACGGCAGCCCTGGCCAATACGGTAGCTGCAACCTTACGAGCACCCTGAGCCAGCCACTCCCTTGCTAAGCCACTCCTGGATTTCTGACCCTCACAAACTCTGGAATCATAAATGTTTTTTGTTTTAAACAGCTAAGTTTAGGGGTAATCAATAACCAGTACAACTTCCATGGTCCTCTAAATAAGTCAAGGGCTCAGAGTGGTCCAAGATGGTGATGCAACATCTAGGGATGTCATGGCCTCAGTTGTAATGGTTGACACTGAGGGCCAGAAGGTAAAAAATACAGAACAACAAAATAGGGAATCATTGGGAGCCAGAGGTCTTGGAGATGAGTGCAAATGGAAAGAAATCTCAGTGTCATTTTTGCTGTGAGCCAAATAAGGTTTTTGGAATCAGGAAATCAATATCAAAGTGAGAAAAAGACCTCTGAGGTCTCAGTGGCTCAAACTGGCAAGTATCTAAAACCCAGAGGGCATAAACAATCAGAATAAAGAATACTTCCTAGGGGGAGAATGGTCTTCTCTGGACCCCACTGAACTTTGTGTTGATCACGTGTGACTCTGTGCCTACCAGAAACCACAATAGAAAGTTATAAGTCATGGTCAGCGTGTCATTTACCGCCAGGACAGGGGCTGGAGACTTTCAAGGCTATTCTTTGAAATTTTTTCAGGAATTTACATTTGACATTTGACTTCCTCCAAAACCCACCAACCCCATATCTCCTCAGCACAGACATTTCACTCCCATCGGTTCATCGCCACATTCCTTCTTATGTTTTCCAGGCCTGGATCACCTGCTCCCTCTTTCTTGACTTCTTTAAATTCTACTGATTTAGAGTCAACTTAAGCCTCTTGTCATCCTTGAAACTTTGACCAGCTTCCTAGTCCACACCAGTCTTTCCATTCTCCGAAAGTCTCTAGCAATTAGAATGTAAACCACAGAATTCTATGCTTGGTTATATATTGTATTATTGACTTTTCCCCAAAATGTCTTGCCTTCTCCAAAGACTGTAAGATATAGTTCTTTGGTAATGTCAAGGTCAATGGTTTCCAAATCCAGCCACTATCAAAATTACCTTTGATGCATTTAAAAAGGCTTCTAAAGGGGGCCGGCGGTTTGGTCCGCGCTTTGGCAGCCCGGGGTTCGCGGGTTCGGATCCCAGCCGCCGGCCGACACACCGCTTGTCTGCCATGCCGTGGCGGCGTCCCATATAAAGTAGAGGAAGATGGGCACGGATGTTAGCCCAGGGCCAGTCTTCCTCAGCAAAAAGAGGGGGATTGGCAAGAGATATTAGCTCAGGGCTGGTCTTCCTCACCCCAAAATAAATAAATAAATAAATAATAAAAAGGCTTCTAAAAAATGCAAATTTCAAGTCCCTTGCCAGATTTATTGACTAAGAATTTGGGGCAGTCCAGTCCAGGAGAACATCAAGTTAATAAGCTTCCCAGATGATTGTTGTGTAGCTAAGTCTGCACAGCTCCACAGAATCATGGTGAGAACATCATTAAATACTCAAGAAGAATTTTTTGAAAAACTGAACAGACTCTTCTAATCTGTCCCATTGGTCTTGCTTGGAAGTGATGGGAACACAGGTAGCACAGACGGAACTCTGACTATAAAATTGATTTGGTTGTTTCTTGCACAGCTAGAATTAAAATCTCTACATGCTGGGATAGAGGGACGGATTGATATGTGATAAGGCAAGCATAGTAAAATGTTAATGGTACAATCTAAGTGGTAGGTATATAGATGTTTACTTAAAATTCTTTCAAATTTACTGTAGGCTTAATTTTTTCCATAATAAAATGTTGAAAAAATGAAAAAAAAAATCTACACATCCAGAACATTTGACCAACCTAAATTTAGTCTCACTGCATTGTATTCCTCCTTCCTTTCCTTCTTTCATCCTTTCCTTTATCCTTCTTACTCTTGATTATGGTCAGTAAAAAAAAAAAAATCTTAAAAGAAGAAGCATTTGCCATCAAAAATATGTCTCTTGGAGCTGAGTGTAGTTGGATATTTTATGAAGGAAATATTTTAATCTTACAAAACATCAACTTTTTAATGTTTGGGTAATATATGCTGCTTTAGATGCCTTTTTATAACAATCTACATAAAATAATTCCATACTAAAGGCAAAAATCATTTTAATTATTTTGAGGGGCTCAATGAAAGATGTGACAAAGTAAAGAAAATATAAGTTATTCGAGTTGTTCAATCTATTTTAGCATTAGCACCCCCAGAAAATGATAAACTGTAGCAACAGCAGATGTGTTTTAATGGAAAATTAAACTTAATATGATATATGCACTTATCTATTGATCCAAGACTGAATATGTCCTATTGCCAGATCAGTAAGTACGTCCCATGGGCCTAAAATGGACGGTGCCAAGAATAAGCAATCTATCAAAATAGATAAGTACTGTATAATATCTGATTCCCTTGGAGTGTTTAAAAAACAGTGAGAGGCATGAAGGGGTTCTCTGTGGGGAGTTTAACGTGTGCCCATGGCTTTATATTTAGCAGTAGATCACATTAATGACCATATTATGACCACAGTGAAGAATCAAATATGTACTCCCAACTAAAATGTTGAGACATGCTTTTTCAACCTCACTTACAAGATGGTTCCAGCAAAAGTGTACACATGCCAACAAGTTTTCTCCCAAAAATGACTCTAACACACTTTTTTACTCACTAAATATTCACCAGTAGAGTACTTTCCCACCAACAAACTAAGTTACTTACTATTCCTCAAGCACATCTTGCACCTTCTTGACTCTGTGCTTTTAGTCTTATTGACCCCCCTACTAATACTCATACCCCCCCTTCATCTCCTCCCCACCTACACTTTGTGTCCCCATCCAGATGATTGCTCCTCTGTAAAGCCCTCCAGACCACTTCACTCCAGAGCCACTTCTCCCCTGACTGAATTTCTTTGATGCACATGCTCTGCAATACTTATTTGGGAACTGATAAGAATTTCCATCTCTCTCATATTTTCTAAGCCATCACTCATTTATGATTTGTCTTGCCAATTCTTTTGAATCCTTTTAGAGAAGACTTTGTCTTGTGTTTCTTTGAGAGCCCAACAATATCTTACTCCTGGGAGGGCAACAATGTACATTTGTTGCTTGACTATTTGTTTACTAAGTGTCTACTTTCTGCCAGGTACTTCCTCTTCATGCTACTGTTTGCCTACTATATTATTTAATCTCATTTCCTGTGAGATAGAGTCTCTTATTATCTTCATTTTACAAAAGTTTTCTGTAACGAAAACTTGCTTCTCTGCACCACTGAGCTCTCCCACATCCCTCTCACCCCCAGGGTTGCGTTCAGCATTGCCCGGGGCTTCTGATGAATTCTGCCAGTTCTGTCCTACCTGAAAATCTGGTTCAACAGAAAATGGTTTTATCAGCCTCATTTCTGATCCGTGGGGCAAACACAAATAGCTTGGTTCTACCTGTTCCCATTTGAAGATCTGTGGTAAGGGACAATAAAAATATCAGTCTTGACAACAGGTAGGCAGACAAATTCAACTTTCAAGAGAATAAAATATTAGAATACATATAATATTTTGCATAAAGCAAAATACTTTGACTTGCTAAAACCAATTTCCAGGGTAACCTCACTTAAAAAAAAGGCAAACATATATTTGATTGGCAAATCCCTGTATATTTCCTGCAGTGATTGATTTAAATACCAGAAACTCCAAAGCAATCACAAGTTTTGTTTGTCTTCCTTCAGCCTACAGCCTAAAATACATCCAAGGAACTTCAACTATTCTAAAAGGCATAGTAGTGATCATTAACCATTTCCCTCTTAAAAACAGAGAGGTTCTAGGCTCCATAAAGCCACACAAGCAAATGAAACTCCATTGTAGCCAACAATAGATGGCTTCAAGAGCCTATAAAACTAAACTTCATTAAAAGAATTCATCTCTCCAGTCCTCCTTTAGGGGATATCTAGGTCATTCATAAATTGTAAGAAAATTAATTATGAAACAATGCATCCAGGAGTTTCCCTATATTCACATTAAAAATTAACATTAATATCAATAGTGTTCCTTTCTACAGCACCTGCCCCTGACTGTCCCAGTTAATTAAAGCTTACATGGCCAAGGGTTTAGTCTTGGGCAATCCTTTGAATCATATACTCTACCCATGTCCTCTGTACCCAGAGATGTTGTGCTGACAGTTTTATTTCCCTGATGAACTGAAGTGATTGAACCAAAGAATGCAAAACAAACAGTCCTCGCTGTGTCATTTTCCCTCACAGTTTGTCCTTTGGTGAAGATGTAACTATTCTCTCTGACTGGCTAGAACGAAATTGAGAACCTATAAGAGGACAGTGTCTAACAGGAATATTTGTTGAAGTGACTTCTTGGAGAGGGGTCTTGAGAAATAATTTCAAAGTCAAAATTGAAGTTTATGCTTCAATTGTGCATTATGTTGTGGCAGTTTCATAGATGGTTAAACTGATTGCAAACCTGCATGAGGAAGGGAGGAAGGAAAGGGGGGGAAGGGAGGGAGGGCCACAAAGTAAGGATTGCTGATGACCCGAAATCTCAGACTTGTTCTCACACAGTTGTAGTCAGCACATCAGGGCAACAGGCCTCTGAAGCCAAGTCTCTTTCTGAAATTTAAAGAGAAAGACAGAAAATATTATGTCTGCAATAGAATCTAAGAATAAAAAAGGAGAGTAGAGGTGAAGAGATGGATTAACCATGTACCTAAGAGGAACCAAGTTAGAGATGCTTTGTAAGCACGGCACCAAGGAGGTGGTATAATTTCCAATTCTACTTGAGAAGACTAAACAATACCCAAGGTCAACATGGCCATGATGGCATCGGCTATATCATGCCCAAGTATTGGAAACTGACTTGAATCAGTTTGACTGCCCAGCTGTTACCAGGCTCTTTCAGTTAAAGTTGGTAGTACTTGTGGTAATCATTAGTGCTATTTCACAAACATACAGATACCCTTCTCTGGGGCACGAGGTAGAATTGTGCTTCCTGGCACTCATGGAGTGGAATGAGTCATGTGACTAGCCCTAGTCAATGAGTTGTGAGGTGTCTTTTAATGGCCAGTGTAATACCTGCCAGGACTCTTTCACTATATACCACAGGCAGTAATGCTCCATCAGCCCAGGTAGCAAACTGAGGTCAGCTGTGCAAAAGAGCAGAGACTTCCACCAATCCACAGTGGACATGAATTGTGAGCAAGAAATAAACCTCTGTTATTTTAAGCCACAGCAAAACCAGTCCAGTGGATCTCAAAGAGCAACCCCCAGCCAGCTGCAGCATCATTAGCTGGGACCCTGTGAGTCATGCAAATTCTCAACTCTACCCAAGACCTACTGACTCAGAAACTCAGGGGTTGGGGCCCAGCCAGCTGTGTTTTAACCAGCTCTTTGGGTGACACTGATGCTCACTAAAGTTGGAAAACCAAGGACCTACTCACCCATCCTTCTGGACATAGAACTACATGCCCCTTCTCCCAAAGGTCAATACCAGGTGGTAGATTAGAACGAAAGTAAATGTAGGAATATTTACCAGCAAGCAGGTGACAAACAGTCATGAGACCTATTCTCATAGTTCAGGAAATTCCTCTCCCTGCCCTCGGGCATTCTGATAAGCACCTTTCATGAAAGTTTCACTCTGAGACCAGTGAAAGGATATTTTGCAGGCAGACCATCCAGGTGCCCGTGAGACGTCAGCATCCTCCACAAAGCAGAATGACGCAGGACTAACATGTTTCTAGACGTTGAGCTTTACACAGACCATGGCAGCCCCCTGGGCTTTCTGGGTCCTATGCCTTACTAACTAAAGACACTGGGACCCAGTCAATGTTTCACTTACCTCGAAAATGACTCACTGCACCAGTGAAAAATTATTTCCTGCATCCCAGTTGCTAATGAATAAATTTCTTAGCATAGATTTTCAGAGATCTGAAGTAGTAAGTAAAGGAAGAGCTGGTTCCTCATTATGATACTTCAAAGGCTAACTATTCACCCTAGAATGTAGATCCTGACTAATGTATTTCAACTGCCTCTAGGGTGTAGATTAAACTTCAACACAGGTGCATCACATTATTTCTTCATTAGGAAGCATTATTATAGCAGCAAGTTATAGATTCCACAGGACCTAGTGAGAGAAGAACCAAGGAGCCTGAATTTCTCAAGGTATCAAACTCAAGAACTATTCAAGAAAGCAATTCTAACAGCCAGTACTGCCGGTGCAATGGAAATATTTGTAGAGCACAAAGGAACAATTTGTCAAACTACCATAGGTTCTTGACAATATCCATTGGTATTATTCTATGCTTACCAAGCAAGCTCCTGTTATTTGGTCGTCTCACGTGACCAATGCTGCAGCAGAAGGATGTGTCCTAAGTAAAAAAGTAATTCCAGTTATCCTACTAGATATCTTAAAATTCTAAATTATAAATTGCCATTCTGGTTTTTAATCAGCATATTGTGAGTTTAGTGTGCTAGGCTCAATAATGGTTGCCCTCTTCTCACTAAAGACGCCCCTGTCCTCATCCCAGAACCTGTGAATATGTTCCCTTACACGGCAAAAGAGATTCTGCAGATGTGGTTAAGTTAAGGATGTTGAGATGGGGAGATTATTCTTGATTATCTGGGTGGGTTCAACATAAACACGATGCTCCTTACATGAGGCAAGACGGCCAACGTCAGAGGGGATGTAATGATGGAAGCAGAGGTCAGACAGTCAGAGGGGACTGAAGAAGCCACAAGTCTGGCTTTGCAGATGGAGGAAGGGACCAGGAGACAAGGAATGCAGGCAGCCTCTGGAAGCTGGAGAAGGCAAAAAAACAGATTCTCTCCTAGAGCCTCTAGAAGGAGCCAGCCCTGCAGACACCTTGACTCCAGCCCAGCGAGACTGATTGTGGACTTCTGACCTCCAGACGGTGAGATAATAAATTTGTGTGTTTTTAAGCCACGAAGTTTCTGGTCATTTGTTACAGCAGTGATAAGAAACTAAAACAGTTAGTGTGATTTATTTTATAGTCTGACAACCTCTGGATGAACTGAAAAAATTAGATTTCTGAAAGATGAAAACTGAGCCCTGGACCTGTGATGAACCCCTGAGATGTTCTTCTCTCTCTCTGTCATCATGGTCATCCTCACAGCCTGAAAAAAGTAGAAAGTGGGAATTCATTCTAGAATTGTATTGTTTACTTTGAGCATTCAGATAAAATGAAAGAACACATCACTTCTATGGAGTTTACCTATCTAATGTCTTCAATTACCTACAACAGAAAAAAAGCCAAGAATTTTAAAAACTAGCCAAAACAGATATAATACATTCCATTTACTAAATTCCCTCTATTTGACCCCTATGAGAGTATCTCTGTGCGTAATCATTCTTCTTTTTAATTTTTATTTTTTTTATTTTATTGAAGTCACATTGGTTTATAGCATTGTGTAAATTTCATGAGTACATCGTTATATTTCAGCTTCTGTGTACGTAAGATTTAAAAGCCTAGTGATCTGTTAGTCTAGCCCATCATAAGATCTGAAACCACAGATTGGAGAGGGAGTATGCAGAGTAGATTGCTAAAAGAGACCTAACATTAGGCAAAAGAGGTGCGAGATCACAACCTGACAGTGCGAATGGGACATAATAACTCTTCTTAAAAGACAGAACCCAGAATTTAGGAAGGAAAAAAAAAAGCAGCAGCATGGGGCCATTTAGTGAAGGATTAACTAACTAAACCTAGACACCTCAGCAGAAGCTCTGGCCACACGAACACATTAAATCACAAGGCGACATCTGGGCTTTCTTATGATGAGCCTAAGTTATCAGCGTGTTGTTCCATTGTGGTTTTAATAAAATGCTCAGTGAGGTAGAGAAGTATGTTCTGTAGTTTTAAAGACAATTAAATATATGTACCCTTAATAATACATTTAATAGGAAGCCTGTCATTCTCCAACTATGCCAAATAAATGAAGTGTTAAAATATTATTAAATTAATTCCATGCTAATTAGTAATGAGAAGTCAAAACTCCTTCTACTCCCTTTTTTTTCTCACAAGGGCTACAAACATAGAGGAAATCCTAACACTAAGAGCAGGAACCTCCTCAATTCATCACATCCTTTATGATATTGCCAATAGCCCCACAGAAGATGATTTGAAAGAGCAGCACCATAGGCAGGATTTTACTCATCCTGGAATTTGGAGAATTTACCTGGCAGACTCTATAAAAGAGGCTTTATCCTGCCCAAGGATGAGGGAAGAGAGGTGTAACACAAGGCATTTCACTCACCAGTTCTCATTTCCTAAGGTACTCAAAGCTCGGAGCCCAAGATCAAGTCATCAAGATAGGATGCAGATGCCGGATGTCACCTAAAGTCAAGTTTTAAAAAGTCACTTTAAAAACTTCAACCCCACGCGTGATTTTCTTTTCCAAATGAAAGCTAAGCTAATTTATATGACCCTACAGGTTTGCAGATGACCTAAGCCCTTTAAAACGAGAAGTTGAAATCATATTTTTGGCACAGCCTGATCTCCACCACCCCCAGCCCTGAGTTTCCTCGGGCGAGGATTAAGTCCATGAACTGATTTGGTAACCATCACTTTGCATATCACAGAAACTGGTGTGTTAGGTAAGTACTTACTATTCCCCCGGGGACTCTGTTGGAGGAGGAAACTGGTAACCAAAGGGCCTGGAAATAAACCAGAGTGAAAAGACCCGTCAGACAACATGTGGCCGGTTCCACATCTTGGGGTTGCACCATCTGGTTTCTTGTCTCCAGGCTCCAGATGTTATCTCGTTGAGCATCTCCAGTAAACCCGATGCTAGAAAAAATGCCAAATGTTTCCCAAGCTTCAAACTCAGAGGAGAATATGAGTGAAAATCAGGTATCAACTTTGTGTGAAGATATGTGGGGATTTTATTACATCTTTTCTTCTCAGGCTTACTGGCTCTTCATCATAACATCATTCCCCACAGCGATGCTGTAGAGCCCCTTATGCCACAATTCATTTGACATACCGTGCAATCTTTGGGGGTTCTTCTATGCGACCAAAAGCTCTGGTCACTGAGAATACACCAGTGAATAAACTCCAAGTAGTCCTTGCCCTCAAATAGCAGAGAAATTGAATGAGGAAAGAGGAAATTAAAATAAAATGTGAAATGTCCTCTGACAAGAGTAATATGGGGTCCCATGGGAGTTTATAGGAGGGGCTGCATCAAATGTGAGCTGAGAAGGACAAGTGGGTGGAAGCTGGGGCATGAAAGATCTTATAGGAAGATGAAATTGCGGGAACAAAGAGCTAGTGGTGAGAATGTGACCTGGGCACTGGCACAATTGAAAGAGGCACACTTGTAGGCCATGTTGGACCATTTTAAGTTGATTCGAAAAGGAATGAGGTGTCTTTGAAGGGTTTTAAGTGTGCCAGCATCATCAGCAGGGTTGAATTCAGAAAGATACTTCTGGCTGCAGCATAATAGATTGTGGAAATTTTCCTAAAGTCAACTCAGTTACACATTTATGTTACCATTAAGGTGATTGTGGGCATTTGAGTTTTTGAACCTCTGAGATAAAAAACATGAAACTTTTTTTACATTTACTCTATGAAATCATCATCATCCTTTTAGGCATTTGGGCGACCATGATATGAATGACCTGACCCTATCATCTGCCAGGCAGATATTTGGGGTTCAAAGAAATATGAAATATTGTTCCTATCCCTATAGAGGCTTCACTTTTTTGGAGAAGGTATAAAAAGATAACCAGCAAAAGATTTGAATAGACATTTCACCAAGGAAGGTATACATTGAAAAGAGTCTCAACATCATTATTCATTAGGAAAAAGCAAATGAAAACCACCGTGAAATACCACTTCACCCTCACTAGAATGGCTCACAAGTGTTGATGAGGAAAATGTGGAAAAACTGGAACTCTTACACATTGCTGGTGGGATGTAACATGGTGCAGCCACTTTGGAAAACACTTTGGCTGCTTCTTAAAAAGTTAAACATGAAGTTACCATATGACTCAGCAATTCTCTCTTAGGAAATTATCCAAGAGAAATAAAAACATATGTCCATGTGAAGGTTCATGGCAGCATTATTCATAATAGCCAAAAACAGTGGAAACAATCCAAATGACCATTAACTGGTAAATGGAAAAGCAAGATGTGGGATATCTATACAGTGGAATACTGTTCTACAACATAAATTAATGAGATATTAATACATACAAGAACATGAATGAACCTCAAAAACACATGCTAAGTGAAAAAAGCCAGTCACAGAAGACCACATATTGTATGATTCCATTTATATGCAAAGTCTAGAAAAGGCAAATCTATATAGATAGAAAGATTGTTATTTGTCTGGGGCTGGGGGTAGAAAGAGGGAGTGACTAAAAATGGACACACAGGATTTTGGGGGAATAATAGAAATGTTCTAAAATTGGATTGTGCTGATGGTCACACAACTCTGCAAATTTACTAAAATTCATTTAATTGTAAACTTAAAATGAGTGAATTTTATGGAATATAAATTATACCTCAGTAAAGCAGTTTAAAAAAAGATAATCACATATTGTGAAACATTGTAAATGTCAAATCAGTGGTTTAAAAAAAATGGTCTCCCAACTTTTAATATCATGTTATCATGCACCCTTCTCATTAAAAATGAGTGTTCATCCTGAATACATATGCATTTATTTCTTTACAAATAATAAAGTGAACTAAAGTATTAGTATATTATATGGAGCATAAAATGTATCCCAATAGTAAAACTAAAAGAAAAGGAGATTTAAAACCCATAAATAGGTAATATTTTAATACAAAATTATTGAGTTGATCACAAGGTTTTTAAACATAAAGGAATATAGGGGCTAGAGTTAGTGAACAAAGTGAATTCCAGAGTAATAAACATGTGAATATGGGAAGCTGCCAAAATTGACTGGGAAGTCTGTTATGGACAAGACCACCCATGCATAATAAACCCTCAGAATATTCATCAATTTCAAAATCACGTCCAAAGTGATGCTGTGTTTGCATGCTGAACAATGGAACATCCATCAAAATAAACCCAGCTGTTCCAAGGATAGCAAATATTCAGGAACATGGGACTGCACACATTGTTAATAATAAATGTCAAAGAGGAGAGTTCAAAAGAAGAGGACAGAGAAGGAAAAGCTGGAAGAAGAATTCATATGAAGAGGAAGCTTCCTACACAATGTGAACTTTTACTTCCAGGTGGGATGGATTCAGTCACGTCACTCTGTCTAACCACCTCTTGTGACCAAAGAGTTCATTATAAGAAAGATTGTTTATGTGGAGTTATAACAGCCATTAAATCTTTAAATAAGTTTGCTCCATCCATTGGTGTTTATCCTTAACCTTTTTCCCTGAGGTTTCACATTACAAATATAATAATTTCTGTTGGCTTTGCTGTTTACAATGTGATACTTGTTGCGAGTTACAAACAATAAATGAATGAACCCAAGACAGAAGGTTCTTATTAGTGAGTTGTAAGACACAGATAAAGTTGGATGAGGAATTTAGGACCAGATCCTGAAGGACCTTAAAACAAAATTATGGAGTTTGAGCTTTTTCTCTGTAGCCATCCTGGGGGGCCATTAAATGTTTTTGAGCACAGAGCAATATGAACTGTGCGGCTTTTGGAGGAATTAACTGCGTGGCCACACACAGGGTGGACAGGTGTGGGGAGAGTTGAGAGGTGGTATTCTAAGTGGTTAGAATTCTAACAATACAAAGCAGACTGGAATTGAGGGTCTAGACCAAGATGGTGGCAATGAGAACAAAAGAGAACAGCAGAAATTGAAGAATTTCAACATGGTGACAGGGGAGGTTACAACTTGGTGCCAAAAAGTCTTTCCAACACCAGGCCAGAGGGCAAATTCAGCTGAAGTGCACAAAGATAGTCTACAAACTAATCCTCCACTGGGCTTCTTTGGACTTGATGTGTGGCCCAGGGCACCTGGGAGCAGATCCAAGACGAGGAGTTGCTCAACCTTTTTCAGCCCAAAAAGTATCTGCCTCTCCTGTTCTGCTTCATTACTTCTCAATAGCACTCTTAAAGAGGGAGAGGAAACTATTGAAGGACATGTCATCAATTGTTTTTAAGTAGTAAATAAAATCATCTAACTTTGGTAAGGGGGACTTTCTCTCCATCCATAGTTAAGGAATTTTTGTAAGGAGAACTCAAGTAAGAATTAAAGGATCCATAAAATCCTTTTCCAGTGATTTGAACTTGAGTGTGTTGTGGTTTACAATTGTCTTCAGCCACTCTGGGAGAAATAAGGCCATGTTATTTTCAGGAGCCTGATATCTACATGTTCTATACATGCATGGAGGCTATAGCCAAGTGACCAAAATAGACACAATAATCCCCACATCTTGAAAACCAAAAAACTAATTGTCCATCAATGTATTTCTATTGTTACTATGGAATCACTCTGGAAAAAATGATGTACTTGGAAGTCTATCCTAATATTCCACTTTCTTACTTGCATAAATAAAAACTCAAAGGTTTGGATTTTATTAGTGAACCAAACTTAAAGAAACAAACATGAAGAAAGATAATGTTTTCTATACTACCTGGTAATAAAATTCAAAATTTTAAGATAAAATGATCTACCCGCTTTATTCTTCCATCTTCCGGCATCCTTGTATTTTCAGGTTGGTTAATGGTGTTGGTCACTCAGTCAAATTGTGAACCTTGGCTTCCTTCATCTGAGTAGTCATAGTTGCCAGATATTTAGCTTCCTATAGAGTCTATCTTAAAGATCACAACCATAAAAGTCATCTTCATCTTTCACTTCCCTTATGGAAGTACCTCTGTGTAGGTCTAGAGAAACATTTTCCTCCTCTGAAGATCAAGAGCAGAAACTACATCTTCTGTTTATTAATCAGGTCATTATTTAGTGTCCCTGGTTTGGAATGGGCAAAACATACCTTTTTGGACAATGTATAACCTTCATTGCTACAAGAAAATTGAGCATTTGGTACATGGTCAGATGAAGTCATTGCTTGTATAACATTTTTTATTACAATAAAATAGAAAATCTTGGCATAAAAGTCATATATAATCATTATTCTAGACTATTTCAAGACAGGAAATTAAACTCGAGCCTTGAAACCGTCTTTCCCTATAGGAAAGTCAGCCATCTCCTTTCTTGAATATTCTCCCCTCTAATCTTAGTGAGGAATTTATGGGATACCTCTTTCTAGTAGTATGATCACCATACTACAGAGTGTCTCCCAAAAGGAGAAGCTGGGAATGCTCAAGCCAATCCCAAACTGGCCTTATTCTGAGGGTTTTGTACGAACCCTGGGATGCAATAAAGTCCAGGGTCATCCAAGCTGGAATCTAGTAGGAGATCCTTTACCTAAAGCTGAGATTCCAAAGGGAAACAGGAACTATAATACACACAAAAGAAGACCAAAACCAAAACAAAATAAAACAAAAACTACATACCTATCTCAAAGTTGGTGGTGGATAAATTGAAAAGAAATCTTTAAGATTTTTGTAGTGACAATCTGGCCCTTATATGGGTTTTCAGTCTAAAGGTACACCATCCATATGATCCAAAACACCTCAACTGAGAATTGGATTAAAGTAGTCTCATTTTTGTTGCAATAGGAGGACGTATCGTCTCTGGAGGATCTCAAGTTTAAATCAAATCTCAACGGATTCACACTAATAAATTTCCAAGGAAAATGGGCAGCTCTCATTCAAATTTCTGGTAACATACAAGGAACAGGCACCTTAATGAGAATCAGCAAAAATACCAAACAGCTGAAACAGACATACAAAATTTTAGATATTGGAATTATTAGACACAATATAGATTAAAACTATATTTAATAGCTTTTAAAGGACATTTTTTAAAAGAAGTAAAAATTTTAAAAGAAAACAAAACTTCTCAAAGTGGAAAGGGTAATCATTGAAATAAAAACTCAATAAACATGCATATTGGATAATATTAAGGAATAATTGTTAATGATTGTGAGTGTAATAATGATATGCTAGGGAATGTCTTTGTTTTGGAGAGATGCATGCTAAAGTATTTATGAATCAAGGCTCATGATATCCGTAACTTATTTTCAAAAGGCTCTAAAAAGAGAGAGAAATGGAAAGATAAATCAATGGATAGATGGAACGATGGATGGTTGGAATGGATAAAAAGATAGAGAGATAGACAGAGGGACACAGGATAGTTGGACGGATGGATAAATAGATGAGTGGATAAAGCAAATATAGAGAACTGTTAATTTGTTAATCTAGCTGGGTGGATAGATAGGTGTTCATTGAACTATTCTTTCAACTCTTCTGTATCTTGAAATTTTTCATAATAAAAGTTGAAGAAAAAGTTATCTGTATAAATAAATCATTGACCTCCTTCTCAGTTCTGGAGTCTTTTCTCCTTCCAAAATTCCCCATGCTTTCCCTTCTTCTCATCACCTGATGTTGCCCTATTCTTCTCTTCCCAGACAGCAAGGAAGAAAAATGCAGTTTCCCACCTTCTCCGTTGACACTTTTGGAAAGCTGCTCTTTGTGGGGAAACAGAACTAGATTGTTTCAGATAAAACTTTTACTAATATAATCAACCATAATTTTTACTGAAATGTGGACCTCCTTTTGTGTTTGTGGCCATTTGAAATTTCCATGATGCTCCTCCTTCACTCTTTAGTGCTGAATCTAAAACTCAGCCAGTCTTTCCCTCCTTATAAGAAGACATGTGTGCATGTACACACACACACACACACACACACACACATTCCATTCCCTCCACTACACCAAATCCAAGCCCAGCTGGCCCTATTAGAATCAGTCAGGTGATGAAGCAGACCACACAAGTACACTAAGACCAGATCCTTGGAAGGAATTGAAAATTCATTGACATCACCCCGGGTATGTCAGGGTTTTCCCCAGGGAAAAGTAAAGTAACAGTGTATCATTCTCAGACACTCACATAATTAAATTAATGTAAAATTAAAACCAAAATGAAATATTCCTCTTCATGTTAAAAGTAGTTCACTTAAGTAGTCCACGTACAGTTGGCTGCTTCTGCAGCACATTAAATTTGAAAGATTCATTTTCACACAAAGCACAGTTTCAGTGGTTATTATGCGAGCACTAAGCAGATCAGCATGCTGCCTCAGAGGTTGCTGGGCAGAGGAAAAGAACAGAATCATCTTCTGTTGCCACGGGCAGCACAATGGCCTCCACACTCCTTGCTGCAGTTTGCAGTGGGCGTGTGTCTTGAACTCATGAACTATTAGGAGAGGACCCTTTTCAGGAAGTGAGAATCTGAATTTCACAGACATATAATCTCATCTAGAATGACAACTGCCCTGTTCCTAAACCACAAGTGTTCATTTCCACAATTTGCAATCATCTACCACGTCACGCTGAAGCATTCTAGTCAGAGCCAACAGTAGCAAGCGGGGGCTTCCGCCTCACAGTCTTTCCCACTAAAACCAGGTCCATAATCAAATGCTAAGAAAATATATGTCCTAAACCTTGAAACAAAAATATGAATGCAAACTATGTGGAAGTAATGTTCACCTGAGCACATACCTGTAAATCTAGTTTGTATATGGAAATAGAGGTTGCTTTGCTTCCCTGCACAACATTATGCTAAAATAGAGGTTAAGGACCTCTTTGACCCTGAGTTCCACCAGCAGATCAGTGACACTGAGTGACACAAGCTGGCCTCAGACACAGGGAAAGGAGAGCTGGGTGGAGATAGAGGAAGAGGATAAAGGAACAAAGAGTTTAGAGCAGGGGTGAGCAAACTCTTCTATAAAGGGTCAGAGGGTATATTTCTAGGTTCTGTGGGCCATTTGGTCTCTGTTGCAACTAGCCTGCTCTGCTATTGCAGTGTGAAAGCAGCCAGAGACGATCTGTAAATGAAGGGCGTGACCACGTTCCAATAAAACTGTATTTATGGACAGACATTGAAACTTGCATTTCAGATAATTTTTACATGTCACAAAATAGTATTCACCTTTTTTTAGCCATTTAAAAAGATAAAAACCATTCTTTGCTCACCAGCCATACAGTATCAGGCAACAGGCCAGACTTGGTCAATGGGCCATAGTTTACAGACCTCTGATTTAGAGCATTGATTTCAAACTTGAACATGCATCACAATCTCCTGGAGGATGAGTTAAAACACAGATCCTTGGGCCCCACTCCAGAGTTTCTGATCTCATAGGACTGGGGTGGGCCTGACCACATGCATTTCTCACAAGTTTCGGGTGGATGCTCAATCTGCTGAGACAATACCTGGAGAACTATGGTCTAGAAATCAGGTGAACAAGAAGAAGAAAGGGAAAAAGAAGTGCCCACGTTAGCCAGGATAGGTCAGCAATAACCACTTTGATGTCCCTTAGGTAAAGCCTATATAAATTTTGTACACAAATTAGGAGGCAGAAAATGATGAACATAATTGAGTTTCAATAATCAATAAATATCATCTCTGCCTCTGCTTAGAAAGTTCTACCTTCAGATATCTACAGAACTAACTCCTTCACTTCCTTCAAATCTTTGCTCAAATGATACCTTCTCTGCGAGGCCTGCTACCCCAATCACCCATTGACATTGTGATCTGCCCCCGCTCCCCACACCAACCCCCAGTCCTCCTCCCTTATTTCTCAGCATTCATCACCTCTAACATACTATATGATTGACATGCTTATTATGTTTATTATTTATTTTTTGTCTCCCCCTTCTCCCCCACGGTCCTATACTCCTAGAATGTAAGCTCCATTAGGGCAAGGAAAACACACAAGTATGTGTTATGGACTGAATGTTTGTGTCTCCCCAAAATTCATATGTTGAAACCTAACCCCCAATGTGATGGTGTTAGGAGTGGGGCCTTTAAGAGGAGATTAGGTCCTGAGGTGGAGTCCTTATGAATGTGATTAGTGCCCTTATAAAAGAGACCCCAGAGAGGTCTCCAGCTCTCTTTCTGCCATGTGAAGACACAGCGAGAGGTCAATAACTCAGTCTTTAAACTGTAAGCAGTTTGAAACCCAGGAGGGGGCCTCACCAGAACAAGACTAAGACAGTATGTCTGTATCCCAAGTATGGAGAACCATGCCTGGCTTTTATAAACACATACTCTTGAACGGATGGATGTATAAATGATACCAATCTACTTGGGTTTAAATAAGAGGATACATGAAGACACTCTGATACAACTTTTTACTTTCTCATAGTGCATCTTGGAAATCACTAAAAGAAATTGAGGATGCATCACTCTGTAAACTTTATAATCCTGGAGCTGCAAGTTTAGCCTCAAGCATCACAATTTAGGATTAAAAACAGCCTGGTCAATCCTGTCATCCAATCACCTCCTATTATAGAAGTTAAAAGACCTTGCCCTTTTCCTTAACTCCAATGCATCTCAAAATCCTAATTTCAAGGACCTCACTCATGACCACCCTTGTCTTAGTCTGTTCAGGTTGCCATAACAAAATACCACAGATTGGGTGGCTTAAGCAACAGAAATTTATTTCTCACTGTTTTGGAGGCTGGTAGTCTGAAATCAGGGTGCCAGCATGGTTGAGTTCTGGTGATGACCCTCTTTCTGGCTTACAGACAGCCACCTTCTTGCTGTGTCCTCATATGGCAGAGAGAGAGAAGAAGAAAGAGAGAGAGAGAGAGAAAGAGCAAGCTCTCTGGTGTCTCTTCTTATAAGGGCACTAATCCCGTAATGAAGTCCTCGCTCTGGTGGCCTCATCCAACCCTAATTACCTCCTGAAGACCCACTCCAAATACCATCACATTGGGAATTAGGACTTCAACATGTGAATTTTGCAGGGACACAAATATTCAGTCCATTACAACCATCTTTTGTGTTTCCATCCTTCTCCCTGTAGTCCCAACTCAAATAAATATTTAACACTAGTGAGATTTATAATCCATTGATGCTACCACTTTTCAATGTCCTCCTTCTTCCCAGTGTCCTCATTTTCCTACCTAAGCTTAAATTCCATAGTCTTTCATTTAAACCATCCCCTTAAATACATTCTAAACCACCAGGACCTCCCTCCATCATCCTATGAAGTAGATGCTATCATTATCCCCAATTTACAAATTAAAAAATTGAGGCACACTGTAAAGAGCCCAGCCAAGATTCAAGCCCAGATTTCAGAGCCTCCACTGCTTCTTGTTTAGTTAAGGTTTATTCACCTGGTCTTTTATGGCAGTTGGGTGTCTAGTGATTACATTAGAGAGATGGTTTAACCAGTGCTACTCCAATTGTGGCCTGCAGACTGGTGCTCACCGTCAACTGTTTACCAGTCCACAACAAGATTGGTTCAAAAAATGAGACTCAGCATTTAGAAACACAATTTGGCGCAATAATTTAATGTCTATTGACTCTAGTAATAAAAGCTGGTGTGTGCATTTTGTGCATCTTTTTATCTCATTTTTTAGTAATTCATTTTAGAGAAGAAATTAGAAAACAGAGACAAAACATTCCTTTTTATACAGAGAATTTGTGAAGCACTAGTTTAAACAACTAAAAGCTCAAGTTTATTCCAGTATGTCTTGAATTCTAATCTTACTAAAAGAGAAAAATCTCTCCTGTGCAATTATTGCATCTATCAGCCAACTTGTTCAAATTAAATGACACCGATAGCTTGAATTAACATGGAAACTCAATCCAAACCCTTTTGAAATAAAAAATTATTAAATTTCTTTTCTAATTTTTCCCAACCCTTCATATTGCCCTTGTAATAAATCTTTTCACCTGACTATGTGAATGATTATCATATGGCAATACTTTCAATTTCATAAAAATAAAATTTTGACTTTTCTTTTGCTTATTCTGCTATATACACTATACTCTTTTCTCATTATTGAAATTTAAAACTGCTTAATAAGAACCAATCAGTAGTACATGGTCCCATAGTTTCACTTTGATTGGAGCTTCTCAGAATCCCCTGGAGGGCTTTTTAAAACACAGACTTCGGGGCCCCACTAAGGACATTCAGTAGAGATTCTGATTCAGTAGGTCTCAATAGGGCCCATGAATCTGCATTTCTAACAACCTCCCAGGTGGTGATGATGCTGTGGCTATGCCAACCATACTTTGAGGAAGCACCAAAAACACCAGATTACTTCATAAATTCAGTCAAAATATTGATTCGTTCAGTTATTTTTGTATGGTAAATATTTTTAAATATAATTTAACAAGGTAAAAATGTTTTTAGACAGATTCAGATTAAAATCCAGGATATGTGAGAAATATCAATTCTTAAAGATGACTTAAGCAAATGATAAACTTGACACACTTTGCAGTACATAGCATTTTACACGTAGTAGGTGTTTCATAAATGTTTGCAGCAAAGAAAGGAAGTCAGGAGTGACAGAGAGGGTAGGGGCATCACCTAGTTTAATTAAACGATTGTGAATGGAACTATGGTTATTGGGGAGCACGCCATGCTTTAATCTACTTTAGTACCACCGTGTAAATAACACTAAACCGTGCTTCGCCAAATATTGTAGTCCCTTCATTTGACCCCTCGCCAGTTCAAAAATATTGCCAAGGAATCTCCTCAGATTGTTTGAAATATCACAGAACTCTCAGAGAACTGTGATTCTGAGCTGTCCCATTCCCCATCTTCCCTCTTTTCCATGCATCTTCCCCAGGAACACATCCACGTACCTCCCCATCCTCTACTCCATCCAGTCTTGCATTCATAGGTCGTTTTTAGACCATTGCATTGCATTTAACACAAAATCAAATATGTACCAGGGACATTAACTTCCCCAAAAGGCACACTCCTTTACCTTTGACTTACATATGACTTATATAAACGTACTTATTTTTGTACAAATTTCTGACCCTTGTGACAATGAGATTATGAATTACCTGCAAGAAAGAATTGGCTAAGAAATTTAATAGCAAAATCTGCTGTTCTTTGATCTTTCCCTTCTTTGGTTTCCTGTTCATTCTGGTTGGTAGTGGATGTATTTTATAAACTGATAAAGGAGTTTCATTTACTCAATTTTTAATCTATCAGTTTCCATAGAAACTGATGGAAATTCTTGACAGAATAAAAACAGCTCAAAGTTGTAAGATACAGTTAAACCCAAAATACCAACTTATTTTAAAGGGACTTTTGACTATTAGTCACTTTATATATGGCAGTGGCCCTGTATTGGAATGCTTGGATATTGGGAAAAAGTAATTGCACCTTCCAGTGTTTCATATTGTTTGGGCCAGGTGGATCTCTTTCCTAAGTCCAAAGAAAGATTTCACTAAAAGCAGCTTGCATGGTAAAAACATCAATGAATACCTCTTCCTTCAGGGTTGATTCACTTTGACACAGAAGCATAAAATAGCATATTCATGGTGCCTTTTGCACAGACATGCATGAGCATTTGGTCCAACACATCACAGGATGGTGCACCCATTATCAGTCTTAGAATAAGTAAAATTTCAGGTCAAGTAAATTAACTCTTTCCCTCCATCTGGGTAACATTTATTTAGCTGGGAGTAAATAATGAGTGACCTGAAAGAGTTAATTTCTGTCCAGGTTCTGTCAGTTAATTAGTTCATGGATCTGCAGAATTCTTCAGAGTTGAAAATACCTCATCTTATAGAAGAGCTCACACAAACACTGTAGGTATCGACTATATGAGCAACCAGGTTTTCCACATAAGCTGATTTAAAGTTCTCCTGGGAATTGGTTTCACTCGGAGGTAACCTGACACCGTTCCCAAGGAATTACCCCAATTCTGATTGTTTCACACCAATATGTGTACTGCTTTCATATGGCAATGTCCACCTCTGTGTTGTTTGTCACCATTCAGCTTCTACCCTTCACCTCAGTTCAACTGCAGTACTGTTTAGTAGGAAATCTCTCATCTTTCCATTGACAAGCTTCTCAAAGGAGCATGATTGGAATAAACATGACTTCAGCAAAGGTGTTTATGTTTGGGGGTTTGGGGGGAGTGTTGTGGGGGTACTCTTGCAATTTCTTATTTTCACACTGTCTTGATTTCTGTTTGGTGTCATTCAGGTGACACTATTTATTATTCCAGAATCTTCCAGTGATGTTCATGGCAATTTCATTTCAGAAGTCATTCAGACGATGAAACACTGGATAGCAACCCTGTCCTCACGTGTGTGGTTTGCTGTTTAATTCAATCTCCAGTAACAGGCATCCTCTCTGTCAATCTCTCAGTAGACGTATTGAAGTCTTCTGGATTAGTCCAATTCATCAGTTTATTGTTAGAGAGTAGTCAACCTAGCAAGCTGGTGGCTTTATTGCCTTTACTACTTGGTAATATGCAAAATACACCCTAGTTAATTTTTTCTTAGGCTATCTCAGACTTACCATTAACCTCTACTACAGGGTCTGTTATTCTAAGGGTCTATACAATTCTTCAGCTATATCTTGCATGTCCATGCAACTAAATAAACATTCAGCTTATGCTAATATAGGGTCAACTTAATAGACTGCCATCTGTGCCATCATTTTTCCTGACATCCCTGAATTACAACTCAACCAGGGGTTCCAGCAATGAATCCAGGAGGTTACTTGTCCATATTTTACTGCCTATAAACTTTATAGAAAAGGAAACTGAGGCCTAAAGAACTTGACTAATTTGCGCAATGGAACAATAGTTGCAAGGATTATAACCCAGTTCTCACTCTCATTCTGCTTATTTGATCAAAGTGGAGAATCACATCAAATATTCAGCCAGAGTACATTCAGGTGGGGGGCTGGGATGGAGTGGGAAGTAAATTCTAGTCCTGAGGAGAGAGGGAAAAAATTATCAATAGTATGAAACAAAATGTAAGGAAAAGTTAAAGTATGGTAAAAAAAAATAATAATCATGCATATTTCAAAGAACACAGAAAGAGGAAAGAAAATTATATTCTATAGGAGAATAAGGCAGAAACGTTCCCAAAAGGGAGAAAGAACCGAGAGCAAGAAATTAGTCATATATTGGTCATATTTATAAATGACTTTTAGACTTTTAAAAAAATTCAACCTCATTTTTATTTTCACTGAAAAACACTATGTGTCCCAGAGTATTTATTCAATGAATGTTTGCTGAAATGAATTCAAATTACTTTAGTGTGGCAAATTTATTTCTTTTTCATAGTGCTCTGAGAGAAAAATTATTAAATGGATTTTTATCTTGCCTTTCATAAATGTCTCTATAGTGCTTTCCCAGTTGAGGATTTCCTGTGTGTGCAAGATTATTATGCGTTGCTTCTTGTCTGTTGTAGCTGCCTTCTCTGCTCTTGCACTGAGAAAGACCTGTCAAGTTCCTACTGTCAAATTTCAAAGATTTCAGCAGATGTTAAGTATCTTGAAGCCAACTGGTTTCTCCAAGGAGTCAGCTGAACCCTGATTTTTGTTTACACGATATTGTTTTTGTTGTTCCATTTCGACTACCCCAGGCAGAGAAGAACAGAATTCTTGCCTGGATTTCAATTCTGTGTTTGTATTTATTTAGAGTTTGCAAATGCCTTGAACATTATTATAAACAAGAGAAATCTTTGGGGAACTTTGGAACTGCAGTTGGAGAAATCATTGCAATCAAATCTTTCACTGGGGGATAGGCTTTAAGATCCTATCAACCTTTAGAGTTTTTTTTAATACAGTGTTAAATTTCTTTGAAGTTTACATCAATAAGTCAAACTTAATGAACTCACTACTTTTCCAACAAGGATTGTTGCCTCGAAAGGCTTGGAATATGTCTTAGAACTCATTCTGGCCCACATTTCACAAAATTATACTTAGCAACAAAATTTCATGTTTGGAAGAGATTTTCTTCAGCTTTCTTCTTCTTTAGACCTGTCACATGACCAGGATGGGGGAAATTAGCTGACCTGGTAACTTTCCCATCTAGGGTGATTTTCCATTTATTTAAATGCATAGTGCTCTTGTCTTTTGTCACACACATGTGCATAATAATTAAAGTTTAGAATGGGTCAGAAAGGCCATCTGGTCCCACCTTCTAAATTTACTGATGAGGAAATTGAGGCCCAGAGAGACTAAAATTCTCCTGGGAGGAGGAAAAGAGCCAGAATTAGAAATGAAATCTAACCTCCAGATGATTCTTTCCTCCACTCTAATATCATATTATTCTCCTGCATTGTCATTTAACTTTTTGTTTATCTATGTCTCATCTTGCCAACTAGATTGTTTTTAATCTAGTTCCAAAACTATTCAGTGCACATCCTCTCTGTCCTAGGCATCGTCGTAGATGTTGGAAGTAAAAGATAAATGACACCTATCCTTCCCCCATGAATTTTATGCTTTCACGGAACCCTTGATGATTAATGTTGAAGGAAATCAGGACTCCATACTGATGTTCATTCATGCATTTATTCACCAAATGTGTATTGAGCACCTGTCCTGTGCCAGGCATTGTTTCAGGTACAACAGTGAATAAAAATAATAATATTCCTGCTTTCGTAGAGATTGTATTCAACTGGAAAGGGAGGCAGAAAAATTAATAAATACATGTCAGTTGGTGAAAAGTGCTATGAAGACAAACAAAGGGTGAGGGGACCAAAATGATAGGGACACCATTATAGATGGGCCAGAAAGGTCTTTCAGATAAGGTGACTTTTTTTTATTGAGGTCACATTGGTTTATAACATATAAATTTCAGGTGTACATCATTATATTTCGGCTTCTGTATAGACTACATGGTGTTCACCACCAAAAGTCTACATGCCCCCCTTCACATATAGATTTGCCTTTTTATCTCTTTCACCCTCCCATCGACCCCACCCCCTCTGGTAACCAGATAAGGTGACCTTTGAACCAAGACCTGAAGTAAGTTAGACAAACCCAACTGCTGGGATCATTTCCATCAGGCCTGTCAGAAGTGCTGAGTGTTGGGAATGAAAAGGTGTGAGTCTAAGGGGTATAGAAAATTAGATTCCTTTGGTTTTATTCTAGGTTTAGTCTTTTTAAATTATTATTATTGAGATGAAATTCACATAAAACAGAGTTAACTGCTTTAACATGTACAATTGAGTGGTAATTAGTACATTCACAATGTTGTACAACCACCACCTCTACTTCTAACAGATAGTTATCACCCCAAAAGAAAACCCGTACCCATTAGCAGTCACTCTCCATTCCCATCAGCCCCTGGTAACACCAATCTGCTTTTTGTTTTGATAGGTTTATCTATAATGGATAATTCATATAAACGGCATCATACAATAGGTGAAACCTTTTGTCTTGGGCTTCTTTCATGTAGCATAATGTTTTCAAAGTACATCCATGTTGTGGCATGTATCAGTATTTCATTCCTTTTATGGCTAAATAATATTTTATTGTTTGTATAAACCACAGTTTATCAATTTATCTACAGATCAACACCGGGCTGTTTCCACCTTTTGGTTATTGTCAATAACACTCCTACGAAAATCTGTGTACAAATATTTGAGGATCTGTTTTCAAATTTATTCTTTTTAATTCCCATTCTTAACCCATTTCTGAATCTGTTTAAACTCCAGAAAATGTTCAAAATGACCCCAAAGTGATGAAGGACCAAATATATTTTAAGCCTCTAAATGAATGCCTAGCACATAAGCCCTCAATAAATGGCAGTTGTTATTATCAATAATAATAATTAAAAGAACATAGTGCTAAATAGCACACAGCTGAATGCAAACTTTATAGAGAATTGTTCCAATCAAGAGGGGAAGCAGATCCTTGTAGAGACTCAAGCTTTTCACAGCCTGCCCCCACAACTGTTCATCTATCTCACAAACCCCAGTGGTTGGAGAAATTGGCTGGAATTTTTCTCAGCGTTCTTGTCGTTTATCTGCCATACTATAAAATATTCACTAGTCCCCAGATTTGCCAGTGGACTTGCTCTGGTTTTGCTCTAAAATTACACAAACCTTGTTGTGAAAAGCAAATGGAAAGAGATTGTTGTGTTTCTGATTGTGTAACTTGGCATGAATCAAATCTCTAATTTATTTATTTAACATGTAACTGCTGACATCACTGCCTGACGCAATATCAAGCAGTTCTGATCTCAGCTGGTTTTCCACCCAAAGTCAACACCATTTAATGAACTGTGACAATAAAAATTCCATTTTTATTGAGCCGAGCCAAATATCTGCTCAAATAATCACTTGACAATCATTTGAAACATTAGGATTTGGGAGGTGCACTGAGCTAGAATTTAGGAGACTTGGAGATATTCCTGGTCTTTCTGTGACTTGTTTTGTGACCTCCAGGAGCATACCCCTGGCATCATTCTACTTCCCCATTATATTAAGATTATTTTATCTGACCTTATGTACCTCGCCAAAGGTTGCAAGACTTATCCTGTATTTGTGTTTACCTAATCTGGTCAATTCAGTTGAAATAGTTATGAGTTGTACAAGTCACTACTTAAGTAAGACCACATTTAGATTTCTAACATCTATTATGCCTTCTTTTTTTTTTTTATTGCAACTAAAGTTTCCTTCATGTATTACAATATTAATCACGTTGGTGAGAGAGAATTGTGGCCACCAGACTAACTCTGCCATTTGTAGTTCCTAGCCCATGCCAATTTAATATCCTCACAGAAGTGGCAGTTTTAAGAAAAACATGTTTTTCCTAAGCAAATAAATGAGTTCTCTTCACAACAAAGAAGATCCCTGTTCATGGATTTGCACTTAGGGCCCCTCTACTTACAGAAATGAATTCTAACTCTGTTTTTAGTTGCTGTGTAGCTGTCTACCTTTTCAATGTATCAGGTTGCAGACAGAAGAAAGTTTTCAAAAAATCCTCCCTAAACATTAAAAGAGAAACACAGCAACAAGAGGTCTTCACTATCTCAGAGCTGAGCAGCCCAATTGAGTTATCATCACAGCTTAGCCCAACTCCAAACAAAACAAATACCGTTATAAGCAAAATTTCTCTACAACAAAAATATTTCCCAGCCTTGACACCTTGTGGCTGTTAACTCAGTAAACTATTCCACTCAGACAGACATGAGGTCTCCACTACTTTGAGTCTAGGAAGCTGCGGTCTCCATCTTCCAACCAGAAGGTCTTTAAGAACAAGGATTTGTCTCTGGTGCCCAGTAATGCTGTGATGCTGAATGAATATGGAAATGAGTTGGTGCTTAGTTCATGTTATGGCTCAGCAAACAAGTTCAACAAATTCCCCTTCCTAGAACTTGAAAATTCAAGAAACAAAGTTCCTTAGCTGCCAGGATTGCAAAAGACTATTGAAGTGTGTTAATGCTTTATTTGCTAGTATTGATAGATTGTTCTAGAAAAAAAAAAGACCAATCGTTTTGTAGGAAGGAGTCATTTTCATTTTTTTCAAACCTGCTTTACTGTCTGTCAGTTTGTCTGGACAATAAATGGTTTCAGGGAAGAAACTATATCTTACTTATTTATACAACTGCACCAACTAGCATAGTGCCTAGTTCCATAATAATTTCTAGAACTGCTCTGCTATTGTTAAACTGAATCTTTAAGAGGTTAACCATGAAATAAACAAGTAAGGTGGGATGGGGGCCCCACTACTAAACGTAATTACCTCCTGACTGAGAATTTTGCACAGAGACAGACAACTGCGGTCCCACTGAATCCTTTGTTGAAGACACTCTTTCCCATTCAGTATAAGTGAAATGCAGAAGGCCTGGGAGATTTTGGTCACCTCCATTTAGAAAGGCCAAAAGTCTTTCCCAAATCCTGTCCCCATGGTGTGCAAACTCAGAGACGTTATGTCCTGTATTGGTTTCTCAATGGAATTCCAGTGATTCCCCTTGAAATAAAAATAATTCCATTTCCCTAAGTGCAAGAGGATCTGCTAGGAATCTTTCACTATAAGGTTAGGATTTCTGAGGCAGAGGATGTTGCCTACAGAAATGTTTTCAGATACCAAGTCCCCCCACCCTCAGCCATTCTCAGCTTAGTATATCGGGCCAATCTCAAGGCAGCCCAGTATCTCTGGGCCTACTGAGAGTGAGCAAGGGCTACAGAGAAAGAGCACAGGCCCATCCACACCAGGGACTCCCTAAAGGGAGGGAGAGGGGAGGATCTACTTTGGAGGTATACTACTATATTTCTGGAAGATGAACAATTGAATTTTCCAGAAGTTGTGGAATGGTAGAAAGAACACTGGGGAGAAAGAAGGGAAGGAAGAACGATAGAAGGAAGCAAGGAAAGAAGGAAGGAAGGAGGAAAGGGAAGGAAGGAAGGGAGGAGGGATGTTCATAGGTCTAATGCTCATAGAACCCTTATAAGTAAGGCAAGGCAGGGGGTTTTATTTCTACTTTACTAATGAGATAGTGGAGCTGAGACTTGAACCCAAGTCTTCTGATTCCTGGTCCTGTGGTCTTTCTGCTACAGATACTACAGCATCTTTTTTTCCTCCATTTTCCTTAATTATGCCTACTTAAAATTTCTGAGAAAGGTTTATTGACACATGAATGAAATGGCATTGGTACAGGGACATTCACTGTAACAGGGTCTATGATCAAAAAGTTTGGAAGTTCTTCCACAGGGGAATGATTAAATTATACTATGTGTTCCCTAAAAGCAGAAGATAGCTCTACATGCCCTGATATGTGACGTGTGTGATCTCCAAGATACACTGTTAAATGTAAAATAAGTGTGATGCATATCAGCCTGCACGGTATCAGCCCAGGGTTCCCAGGGTGAGGCTGCTCAACCAAGGGAGAAAAAGCTCTACTATCTCTGCTACACCTGGCTTCAATCCAAAATCACTCTTCTGCCCCACCCTGCAACCCAGGTAGGGTACAGAGCTGGGAAAATCACTCAGTCATGCTCTCAGAACAGCAATCTGCAAGAGTCTGGTCTAGACTCCAGGGTGAGAAGCCCTCTCTATAGAACTTCTACATGGGAGGAGCCCAAAAAGAGTATGTTCCTCCAGGGAGCAGTTTACTCTAGGTAGATACCATAGAGCAATAACAAGAAAAGAGGACAAGTCAGCAGAAGACCTAGCTGCAGACAAACAACTCAGACTTGTAAGACCGAGCAGAGAAAAGTGGGTATACGACATGTTTCAGCAGAGACCCTGTGGCAGGAGCAGAAGCATGGGTCTCAGAAGCCGGGTCTTGGTGCCAATAGGGACCTCAAGGCAGTGGCTCAAGCAACCTAAGATCTCAGCAAATTTGTCACAGAGCATTGGTGGATTCTCTGAAATATCCAGAGTCGCAAGGCTAGTGCAGATGTGAAGATTCAAGGCTGAGAGGGGTCCAAGGAAAAGTCATGAAAGAACGTTTGCAGTGAGCAAGGACCCTCCTGGGGATAACACTGGCCAGGTGCCAGGCATTGGGACTCTTTGATGACCATGGTCACGGAGGTGATGAGTCTTTAGGATCACCTGGAGGATGACATCTAGGGAATGAGGTGTTTGGTTTCCTTCCCTCCCCTCAACCTGCATAGTTAAACTAGACTGACACAAAGCTTATACCACAAAGCCAACCCAAAACTGATAAAAGATATTAAAATAATATCAGTCTAAGAATTTTATTACCCAAGGCTAAATTTGGGGGTCTTGAGGCATACATCAGAGGGATAAAAGGAAGTTATTAGTAGCAGAGGTGACTATGTGACTATTCCGGGGTTTATTAAAGCCAAGAACTTTGCCAAGGGGTCATATAGGAGACTGGCAAATTCATATTTACCAACAGAAACTGTCAACAGACCAAATAAAAATGTCAATAAAATATTTCTCATGACTGATATTATCCATTCTGACTTTCCTATATCCATGATTTGATTAAAATGTGTTTGTTGCACTATAGACATGACCATAATTACATTTTATTTAAGCTGAATTCTGTTCCTATCATCCTAAATTTGCCCCAGGCTGCATCTTAATAGTTTAGAGAGGTTATAACCACTGAAGAATATTAACTAGAACCTTCTTTTGTTCTATTATGAATTCAAGTTTTTAAGAATAAATTATGTATAAGGTTTCTTTCCCCTAATATGCCATTTATAACTAAAGAGTATATATAATCCTTTTGGGAAATACATTATCATTATATTATAGTATATATTATATGTATTATTAATATATAATATATTATATATTATTTTACAAGATTACTATTGTAATGTAGCTTCAAGTGGTGTCATAATACACATCTTTGTCCATATCTTATTAGACACAGGACAGTCATGGGGGAAACTTAGAGATGGCGTGAGTTTCAAAGATAGATGAGGCTGAGGTAGGTGACAGATTCAAATCTCTGGGCCAAATTTGTCCCACAGACTGTAATATTTATCCCACACATTTTTAAATATTATATTAACTACCATAAAAATTCAGAAATCTCACATAAAAATCCAAATTGGGGGCTTCTTTTGAGAAAAAGTCTGGGCTTGCATTCACTTATAGCAACCATCTGTGGGAGCTGAGCAGCAGCCAACCCCAGAGCAGTTTGCCACAGTCCCCACCCGGCCTTACATGGCTCCTGTAGGATCCTGAGTTTGCAACCCCCTGGTTCGTAATTCCTTAGGTTGCAACCCCCGAGCTAGAGGATGAAGCAGTGTTAGGAAGGGAGGAAGGGGGAGGGACAGAGTAAGAGCTGCGATGGCAGGAGAGTGAGGATGAGTCACGCGTTCTGTGTTCTATACGTATACATTATGTAAAGCACGTGATTTTCCAATTTGATGTGACACCAGAATATTCAGCTTAATGTCAAAGACTGCTTAGGGCTTTGCCCTAGTGCCCAGAGACATGAACAAGAAGCAAAGGAGGAGGAAGTCACTCCTCACGACAGTATAACTAAGGAGGACACCAAGTGTCTGGTGGATGAGATAAAAAAAACCTGACCCGTGAATGACAGAATCTAATTTAAGCTTTTCTTTGTGATTTGGTTGTCTTTATTGCACATCAGATATTTTACTGTGCACTGTAGAACAGGGATGCTTTCAAGCGTTCTTAAGAAATGTTGGCAGAGATTCCTTAGATTCACTTTTAATTCTTCTGCCTTTATCACTTTGATATAACATAATTCTTATAAACTTATATTCTAAGTAGGCAAAAAAAGGAGTTCTTGAGACCTGTGGCATCACTGGCTCCATGCAACCATCAAGGAGTCAGGTTCTGATTCTTCTGCCACTTTTTACAGCTTTTCTGTCTCCTCTCTTTACAGACAACCATTCCTGTGTAACTCTATCTTTCTCATCCACTGCCTGATTTATAGACTATTGTCTAAGCCAGGGACTGAGAACTTCTGGAGAAAAATGCCTAGGAGGCTTCATAACAGCAATTTTCTTTGATTTCTGGTCATGGTTTTATTTGGCTTATTTCTGGGTTCACATCTCATGAGTTTCCATAAGCCAGACTTCCCCAGATAAGAGGGATGTCATAGTACTAATGCATCCACATATAGTACTGTTTGGTCTTCACAAAATATACTTACAATATTTCATTGGTTAAAAAAAAACAAAGCATTTCTTTAAAATGAAAAGGTAATTTTTACTATTGGAAATGTCCACGGATGTGGCTACCAAACTGTTTCAGTTCATAACTGTTTATGATTTTTAACTACAAATATCACTTATGAAGGATGTTTCCCCCAATTTATGAGTGATCCAAGATAATAAATATGTCTTTCTCAACGGTTAGAAAATTCATAATAAAAACAAAGTTGGAAGGTCCAATCCTATTTCCACTCAGTTCTATTCTGGTTTCATTAAAAAAATGTAAACTGGTTCTTCCAGAAATTACCATTAACATAGCAATAATTCTTACACTCTGCCATCTCAGGAGAGCAGAGAGTGATGGCAGCCACATCACTCTTCCTGTACTGCACTGACTGTCAGTTAGCCCTTTGAAATGATCACTGGTGTTTTGTGATTACTGTCCATTCCTTCTGTGTGTTTGTTTTCCACCTGTTCATATGCACATATGTGCACATGCAGGCATACTTACACAGACATGCTCTCTACTAATTGTCCCTTGTTTCTCCACACATAAATTTAAAATAATCTCAAGTTCATGTCTGAATCTGCAATGTCTTAGTCCAATTTCTCTTTTCTCTTTCTATCTCTGACAAACATGGTGTATCAACCACACCCTTATCTGAAGAGCCCCTCCCAAACCTCTCTACAACTGTTGCCCTTTCAGAGGTCTGATTAACTAGACAAATACGGCATGGAACTCCAACCATATTTCCAACATGAGAAATAATAACCTTTCTTTTTAAATTATAATTTTTTTCCGGTGAAAACAGCAACTATAACTTATGATGACCAAAGCGTAACTCTTCAAGGTAATAATTGAATAACATCTCCCTTATTCTGGAAGTCAGACTTTTGAAAAATCTAGCCATTCTGAACACAGATATGAATGCAGAAATAAGTTAGGCATTAGTGTGGAAAAATCCAGATCGTTAAATCAGAAAGTATGCCTAACGTTGTATTCACTTAGCCAGCTGCTTGCTGAGCATGCACCAAGTATGTTTATGCCCAGTACTCATTACAATAATTCAGACAAGAGAAAAAATTACTTTTAAATAAAGTGGCAATTCACTCAAGAACAGGAAAGGTTGGAAGGCAGATTTAAATTAAGAGACTAGCCATAAATCTACAGAAAGTCAGGATATTAGAAAATAGCAATATAAAAACATGTGGATGCTGTCAAACATCCATTTAAATTGAGATTTCTAGGGGCCAGCCCGGTGGTGCAGCGGTTTAGTTTGTGCTTTGGCAGCCCGCAGTTCATGGGTTCAGATCCCGGGGCACCCGCCAACACACTGCTTGTCAGCCATGCTGTGGCAGCATCCCATATAAAGTAGAGGAAGATGGGCATGGATGTTAGCCCAGGGCCACTCTTCCTCAGCGAAAAAAGAGGAGGATTGGCAACGGATGTTAGCTCAGGGCAGGTCTTCCTCACACACAAAAAATAAAGGATTGAGATTTCTATATAGTAAAAAAAAAAAAAAAAAAAACAGCAAGAATGCGAGCCGCACTTCCAAGGGCCTGGAACTATTAACCCCATTCATCCCCACCAGTACCCCATGCGGTAGGTACTATGATCATCCCCATTTTACAGATGATGCTGAGGGTAAGTAATTCAGCCAGGATTATCAGCAATTAGAGACAGATTACACTTCAAACTCAGCCAGTGAAACTTCTGAGTCTGTTATCAACAAACTACACCATCTGCTTTCATGGTACCAATGAGCAAGAGAAATAAATCTTTTCTTTCCGACTGATGATGCAGCTTTTTGTAAGGACTTTGAGATTGTAAAATATGGCATGTCTACCTTTCTTGAAAACACTTCTGGCAGTCTATCCAAGACTTTATATTTTATGTTCAGGCAAGTTTGCATCCTCTGGTGTGTAAGCATAGAAGACGAGTATTTAGGATAGGACTTATCATCAGGCAAGGAAGACAGTCATCCCTGCAAAGGGATTTAAGCATGTCCACTTCCAAAAATATCTCTCCCATCCACTGATTACACTGCCTAAAATTGCATCCCCAGAAAACTTATGGAAATGGTCACATATTCACAATTGAATGTAAATGCGCCTTCAAATTGATTTCTCCCATCCCAATTATTCCACAGCAAAGGGCACTGGGGTGATGGGGTGTTGTTGCAGCAGCAGCAGATCACAGATGATGTTTTAATCACCTCCTCTTCAGGCTGCTGCTGCTAAGGGGGGATCCCCACCCAAGAGTATGAGGATGGCCAAACAAGTGACACCCAACACTGGATAGATGAGATCGACAGCAGGGTATTAGTCACATATACCCACAGCCTGGGGAAGGAGGACACTGCTCCATGCAGGGCCACTCTGGAGTTGCTCTTGGAAACAGAGTGAACAAGCAGAGGCTGTGGGAAGCAGGCTTTGTAGTAACAAGAGGATGAGGTGGTTTCCATGGGAGGATGTGATGAGCTTGTTTGAACAAATCCGTGGGCTGGCAGGGAAATGAAGCCTGCTACTCAGGGACAAGCAGGACCAGCGGCTGGTCCCCATGATTATGGGGGCTGGTTGGCTAGAGGAGCGAAGAGGGGAGGGAAACACACTGTTAGTCCTTTCAACATCCTCCCAGTTACCCCAAGATGTCGAGGCGGCACATGATATTGGGCCATAATTTTAAGTCTTACACCACAGATGGATGAGTATGAAGAGAAACAGAAGATGAGAGATGAGGAAAAAGTAGAGAGTTTAGAACCTTGGAGCTGAGTGACATAACGTTTGAAACTGAACGACAAAATTATTTGAAGAGTGGGATGGAGGCCACTCCCAGCAAATTTTAGTGACAGCATTTCAAGGGCAGATTCTGTACAGAGAAGTATCAAATGATTTGTTTCTTCTTAATACTATTTCTGTGTGAAGTAGCAGTAAGTTAGTGACACAGCCAGTTAAAGGAGCTCTTTGATATTATTTAAAAGAGGACAGTATGTGGTGGGATTCATCTTTCACTCTTCAACTGATAGTGTTAGCAGCTTAGGAGCAATAGAAATTCTGTTCAAAAATAGCACGAACATAGACAGTTTCTGTTGAGCACACACAGTTTGGTCACTGTTTTCCATGCAATGTGACATCTTCCTTGGGGATTGGCAAGATGATGTTAGGTGGTCCCGGAAACCAATATGAAATAAAAGTGAATCCCATAGTTACTTCCTTTTCAGTGCTCTTCAATCCAGGGGAAAGCTAGATTAAAGTCTCAATTTAGTCTACCAACTCTGTGTTTCCAGTCTAACAATTACTCATCTCCTTGCTCAAGCCAGTGCACCTCCCATCCAGAGCCTGTGGAAGCCCAGCCCATGCTACCTGGCTAGAATTCAAGTACTTATTGTCTTCAGGTATCTCCTATTTATGGCAAGTTATAATGGTTTTCCATTTTGATAGTGAAATAAAGTTTCCTTTTTAAATAAATATGTCTCAGTAGAAAGAAATAAATCAGTGAGCTAATCTGAAGAAAAGATTAAGTAAACTAGTCCAGGTGTTACATGAATGTAGCAAAATTATGAAGTTTATATGTGAGTGACTGAAGGAAGACACTGATTTAGTTAGAGATATTTTGTCTCTATATGTCTGCATGTGTATATGTGTGTATACATCCATACATATTTATTACATTCTTAATGTTCTGATCAGTTTCATATCTCTTTAAGTCTGATAAAGAATAGCCCCTCCTTTTTTTTTAGGAACTAAAAGGTGTCTAAGATGTCTATTTTGGGGGGCCAGCCTCATGGCCTGGTGGTTAAGTTTGGTGCATTCCACTTTGGCAGCCCAGGTTCACAGGTTTGGATCCCAGGTGTGGACCTACACCACGCATCAGCCATGCTGTGGCGGTGACCCATGTACAAAATAGAGGAAGATTGGCACAGATGTTAGCTCAGGGTGAATCTTCCTCAGCAAAAAAAATAATAATAATAAAATGTCTATTTTTTTGTAGGATAATAATAGTATCAAGATTAAAACCTCTGTTTCAGAAAAGAATGCTTTTTCCTAACTGAGAGTTAACGTAGTAAATGATCCAACATATGTACTCTGTAATCATTTCTAGAGATGTAATTATGTATGAAGACAATAAGCTTTATTCCTCACGGTAATGAGAAATATGTAGCTCATGAGTCTGAGGTCCTGTCCAGAGATTAGGCAAAGAACTCTTCTCCAAAACTTTCTGTAACACCCTTGTCTCAAAATTTCAGAATGTGTTTCTTCTGTTGGGAGACAACATCACCAAACACCCAGCAACGTCAGGAACATCAGGAACCTTCCTGGCGCCCATGTTTCGTCTCAGAATTTTGTCAGGCAGAGTCAGATTCACTGTGGTGGAAAGATTAGTGTGGAGGGGGACCCAGGAATAGGCCTGCCCCCTAATGTGGGGAATGTCCCAACTCCTGCCAGTTCAGGGATAGGGCTGAGTATGGCAGCAAAACTCAGTATTTAGAGATTTTGGCAAATTTCAAGCAGTCCAGGCAAGTAGTCAACATTAGGATATACAGGATGGAAGGACAGAAACGCGATCATCTGTACAAGTAAGAGAGGCAAGGGATCTAGGAATAGGAGAAATTCAGAGATTCTACAGGCAGCCTCTGCAGAAAATTTGGGAAGCCTGTGTTGGCCTCTGGCTGGGATGCTGCCACTGGCCATAGGACTCCCAGTCCAGAAGAGGACTGACGAGGTCTACGTCAGGCCTCAGTTCTGGAGAAGCACAGTTTAGGAGGGCATAGGTTCTGGAATATACTGCTGATCCTCTTACCCTAAGTGGGTCCATGGGTGGACTGGGCCTCAGGACCACGGCCACAGCACCATTATTAACCTTAATGTTAAGCAAAGGCTTCCTGAGTCCCCAAACTCTCTAATGCCAGGAATCATCCTCCATTCTGGAGGCAAAGATGAATCTTCATGGAGGAGTGAGCTCTCCCCAGAGCCTGGGAGAGGGGGGATTCATAGGATGAGAACCTGGCAGGGGCTTTTCACAAAACAGACAGTAACAGTATGATCTTCCCATTTTTACACAGAACAATCGTGGCTTATGAAGTCCAGTGGTCCAGCTTTCTAAATCTGGTAGGTTATTCTCTGAATCAGTGGGTCCTATTCAGGGGCAGGAATTACACATTACAGTCTCTTCTCTTTGAAAGGATCACTAAGCAATGAAGACTCATTCACTCTCCAGCATTCTTTAAGTCTCCGCTTATGTGCAAGCCAAAGAGGTGCAGCCTTAATTTAGTCTGACGTGAATGTGGGGGGCAAAGGATACATTGGGAATGATCATTCATCTTTTGACAAAAAGAAAACAATAATTCTACAAGTATTTAAAGACACAGAAGCTGTCATTTAGCTGTCTCTTTTTGGAGGCCAGGCAATATCCATTCAACATTTCATGACTTAAGCCTAGCAATCATTCGGATATAGACAGCAAAGCACAAAGCCTGGGAATATTTTTTAAGTACCAGACTGGAAGCCATTAGATACACACCTATGACCTACATTTTCAGAAATAAACAACCTCCAATTTTATAGAATAATATTAATTATTTGAAAGCCCTTAAGACATTGCTATTCAATGTGTGGAGCAAGGATCAGAAGCATAGACATCTCTTGGGAGCTTTTAGAAATGCAGAGCCTTTGTCCCAGTCCAGATCTACTGAATCAGAATCTGCAATTTAACAAGAGCTCCAGGTGATTTCGTATACAAGATAAGTTTGAGAAATACTCTGAGATATATACTAGTCCATTTCCCTTTTCAGTGTGCTCAATAATGAAAATTTAGAAAATTAAGCTCATTTCTTATGCAGAAACTCTTCATCGTAGTTACCATTAGTTATCTTTAAATATAGTTAATAACTGATGAAGGTAAATATACTAAGGGACTACTTCCTATCTCTACCCTCCACCTCTATCATTGTGAAAAGGTGAAAATTCCCTTATATGCAGCAAGCCTATTATCAGAAATACAAGTGGGATGAGGAATGGTGGAAGCAGCAGGAGGGCAGCCCACATGTTCCGGAAAACCCCTGGGAGCACTGGGGAGAAATTGGAAGCATTGAGCACCCATGATAAATGCACATATAGTTGGGTGTTTTGCTTCATAAATCACAAAGATCTCTGATTTCTGACCTTGTCTACTGACTGGGTGCTCACGTGGGTTATCAACTGCTTCTCCATTTGATTTGCTAGTTCCCAGTGGGTATGCTCATTTCCAGGCCCTGTTGGTTTTCAAGCATCTATCCTGTCTACGACTATATCCCCAGGACCTTGAGCTTCCATGTCCTTAAAGATCACACAAGACTCTCTTCTAACTCTTCCATTAACCCAAAACTGTCTCAAGGAACAACACAGAGCCATAGTCTAAGATATATACATTTAAAAAAGGAGCCAAAATTCAAATTCAAAGTATCTTTAGGCTCAACAGAACAAATAGAATAACCTATATATTTTATAACCTTATACAGATTATTTTCATTGTAATATAAACAAGCTTAAGCATAATAATAGGATTTTTTCTTTTTAAAAGTGCAACATAGCTGAAGCATCTTTTTGTATGCCTTGCATAAATGAAGAATAGTGTTTTTTAAGTTACTGAACTATAATAAAGATATGGGTACATGCATACTAACCTGCCATATTTCATGGAAATTATGAACACATTATATTTTTTTCCATCAGGGAAAAGAAAATACCATGGTTCACAAAAAGAAAATGTATAAGAGAATCATGTATGTTTCCACTAGAATTTTACCAAATCACCACGCATTAGATATAGAGAGAAGATACCATTTATATTAGTTTACTACAGGGGATTTGCCAGAATAAACCTACTCTCTGGTTACTTAATAACTCTGATGGATTGAATGTAGACTCGGTGCGTAAACTCCCAGTTCCTTGTTTCAAAAAGACGAAGCTATTCCACAATTATTGATTGTGTTCGGAGAGACTTGGAGAATTAGGTAAGGAAACACCAGCTCTTCTAATCAGTCTATAACAGCCCGTTGAACTTCCTACGGGGCCTTCAGGAAAAGCTGAAACTCAGATTCTGAAACAAGTGTCAAATTTCTAGGAACTCACAAAGAATCCAACAATAAATATTACTCTGCCCAAAGAATATTAAGCAAAATAGAGCCCTTTCTAATTGCTTTTATTTTGTCCAAATTTAAATTGAATAACAATATTTTCAGCAAGATCACTCTAAGGCCATCTGCTCAATTACTGCCCAATCCCATATGAAGACTATTGGAGATCCACTGGAATCCATTCAGAGACAGGAAGCTTAGTGAAGCAATTCATTCAACATCTCCGTAAAGTAATAATGCTCAGCTTCAATCTGTGATTCTCAGATGTGTGTTTTTCATTTATAATATTTGAATTAGGACAAACACATCCCTTCTTTTCCAAATAAAGAGATTGTTATATTTTAAATTCATGAATAAGATAACAAGTTATGTTGCTACCAAATACAGGATTGGCCTTATTAATTGAGAGAGTCAAAAATGGCTGCACATGATACAATTTCAGTGGTTCTAGGATGATCCTCACCAACAATATTGTAATGCCCACCCAAAGTCACCCCACTCTTCCCCAAATAAATACCTCTCCTCTGCCTGACCATTTACTTGAAATTGGATGATTGAGTCATTTCTACTTAAAATTTTTGTCTAGTTTTAAAAGGCAAATAGGTCTGGGAAAGGACATAAGAGGTCATATTACACAAGTCATTTACATCTCAACAAATCTTTTAAAAATACTTACTAAGTGTGAGGCAACATTCAAAGTACTGGAGATAAGAAAATGAGAGGAAATGTCCATGCCCTCAAGTCACTCACAGCCTAGTGAGGGAGATACACATGCCTATGAGTTGATGTAATACAAGTTCATGTTTGCTATGAAGGAGCTGTGCGCCAGTGACAAGGGACCTTAGGACTAGTTATGCTTCGATATTCCTGACTCAGAAGAGCTCGAGAACAAGGAACAGTTGGAGAATGAGCAGAAACTTACAGATGCACATTGGGTGGTAGGGAGTGGTTGAAGCAGAAAACACACAGAGGTGGGGGTTATGAAGGAAAAGAAGTCCAGGCACATTCAAAGACGGAGCGGTGGTACAGGAGGTTCACCCACTTGTGCTCTGTTGGAGGCCCAGTCTACAAAATCTACTGAGGCAAATGAAGCATATCTTAGAGAAAATCAAGGCTTCCTCTGTTCTATTCATTAGGGTAGCATCAGCCTCCAAGAAGTCACCACCCAGAGCTGTTCAGAAGCAGAAACAACCACCTTCTTATCCAGATGATTGGAAGGACCTCACCCTAGGTCTTGAGAATCAAGACGTTTGGCCATGAGGGCCAGCACTCACTGTCCTCAAAGGGACTGCTGAAGCCTGGTCTCTCTGTCTCTCATCTCCAGTTTTCATCAGTCACTGATACTCACTGAACCACAGCTATTAGACCAGAAGCTTCAGTTCCCAAAAAAAAGCAGGGTTGGTTTCTCCTAAGGCCTCTCTCCTTGGCTTGCGATTGCTGCCTTCTCACTGTGTCCTCACATGGTCTTTCCTCTGTGCACATGCATCCCTCATGTCTCTCTGTGAGCCCAAATTTCTTCTTCTCATAAAAACATTAGTCAGATTGGATTAGGGCTCACCCTAACTGCCTCATTTTAACTTAATCACCTCTTTAAAGACCTTATTTCCAAATACAGTCACATTCTGAAGTACTGGGTCCCCGTTCGCTGAGACTCCATCATCCCCATAATGCTTTGCAATTCCTTGCCCTACACTCAGCTGAACTCTCCTCCACCTCCCAAACTCTGTCATTATGTCCTCCGGAAACACAGTGTCATCTTCTACCTGGGCTTTGGATCCTATCTGCCTGTCAAGAATCTCAAATAACCAATTCTCTCTTTTATCTCCTTGGTATTCAACTAATCTTCCTCAATTGCTTCCTTTACATCTATGTAAACACTGGGTCGAATCTCTGCAACCTAAAAAAAAGTCCTTTCTTTTCTTGACTCGCAGCCTTATTACTCTTTTCCCATTCACATCTACACTTTCAAAAGAGTTCCTATAAAACGTGGCGCAATCTCCTCACCTCCAACCTACTCCTCAGGTTACTAGAATCTGGTTTCAGCCTCTATCCCTCCAATCTGACAACTCCCATTAAGGTTACCAATGCCCCAGGTCACATTTTTTAAACTCTCATCTTATTTGACTTCTTAGCAACAGTTGACACTTTTTCCCATCCTCCTTTCCTGAAACATTCTCTTCCTTTCATGCTGTCATCCAATGCTCTCCCAGCTCTCCTTCTTCACTAGTGTATGACTTCCCAATCCCCTTTGAAGATTCAGGATCCTTCACCTCATCATCAAATAAAAGTTTCACTCCTAGGCACACTTCCCACTCCATTCTCTCCTTGGTCCCCTCCCTAGGGGATATTAGTCAGGCTCATGGTGTCAACTACCTTCTAAAGAATGATGACTCCTCTTTCTAGACCACGGATCTTTTGAGATCCATGTGGCTACTCAGCCTGTCAACTTCTATGTTCCCCAAACACCCCAAATTGAACATATCCATCTACAAAGTCATGAGCTCCCCCCTCAATCCTGATCCTTTTTATCAAATTGTCCATTCATTTTGATGAGTCAGACATTAAGAGAGACTTTTTCTCTCAAACCTCCCATCACTGTAACCCAGTGTTTCTCAACTTTTACTCATTATCGCTCCCCCCCAGCAGCTTTATTGTCATTTTTTCCCGGAATTGTCCCCCACCTCCATGAAATTTCAATACCACAACTACACTGTATATCTCTACGTGTGTCATACGCATTCCTGTGCCTTATATTGTTAAAAAAAGTAAGATTTTTTTCACTTTTGTTATGGGCTGAATTACATCACCCCAAAATTCACATGTTGAAGCCCTAAGCCCCAGGACATCAGAATGTGACTGTATTTGGAAATAAGGTCTTTAAAGAGGTGATTAAGTTAAAATGAGGCATTAGGGTGGGCCCTGATTCAATATGACTGGTGTTCTTACAAGAAGAGAAAATTTAGACGTACAGAGAGACACCAGGGGCATGAGCGCACACAGAGGAAAGACCGTGTGAGAACACAGCAAGAGGGCGGCCATCTGCAAGCCAAGGAGAGAGGCCTCAGGAGAAACCAACACTGCTTTTTTAGGAACTAAAGCTTCCTCTGGAATATCTGTGGTTCAGTGAGTATGGATCATGAGTCAGTTACTTCCAGGTCTTATTGAAAATATTCACAGCAACTCTATTGTTGTTGTTATTATTATTCCCTTTTATTTTAATGAGGTAAGTGAGCCTCAGAGATATTAACTAATTTGCTTAAGATCAGAGAATAATCCATGAAACCCAGATTCTAATCCCGTCTCTGATTTCAAATTTTATGAAAATTATACTATCCCGGTGGATTCCCAGAGAGGGGCTTTATGTAACTCTTCCCATCCCCCCACCTTCCCTAAGAACCACTGAAACAGTCATGGCTTGGAGGCTCAAATGGTTTTAGTTCAATATCCAAGAAAATTCTTATGCAACCAGCTTGTATGGCACTTAAGAATCACTGCCCTGCCTTCTGGAATAGAGCTTCTTGTGGTGGAACATTCACGATTCTCTTTTATTTATTTATTTATGTGTGTGTGTGTGTGTGTGTGTGTGTGTGTGTGTGTGTGTGTGTGAGGAAGACCAGCCCTGAGCTAACATCCATTGCCAATCCTCCTCTTTTTGCTGAGGAAGACTGGCCCTGGGCTAACATCCGTACCCATCTTCCTCCACTTTATATGGGACACCACCACAGCATGGCTGACAAACAGTGCCTCTGCGGGCGCCCGGGATCCGAACCCGCGAACCCCGGGCTGCCAAAGTGCAAACCAAACTGCTGCACTCTACATCAAGGACTATTTCAACTTATCTTAGACCCTGCATAGATCCTCTCTTAATCTCTCTGTTTTTCTTATAGATAAATGGGGTGGGGAGGGAGATGAGTAAAGGACAAGTAAGTTCTAAGTAAATTATATTTGTTCTTCCTGAACAAATGAATAATAAGTGTTATGCAAAGTCAGAAAGAGGAGTACACTTGAAGTGTATTTAAGACCCATCATTTAAGATGTATATAATTTTTATAGTTCTGGCCCAGTGTAAGCATCTGCCTCAACATGAAGTCGGCGGAAGGAGGAAAGAAGGGAAGGAGGAAAGAAGGGAAGGGGCGACAGAGTCAGGGAGGGAGGGAAGTAGCAGGGCAGGAGGGAAGACAGTGACGTTATCACTTAGAATTTAATTAGCTGACAAAAAAAGTAGAAGTAGACAAAAGATAAAATGTAGAGGAAATAGAATTAGGAAGAGAGGAAATAAAAGACAAAACAGTTATAATGAAGGTCTGACCAGCAAGAGAGATGTAAGCCACTCTAATTAGTTTGTCTTCTAATCATGTTATTTTCGGTTTTGTTGTTTTACTATTGTGTGTGTGTGTGTGCGCGCGTGTGTGTGTGCATGTTTTATTTTGAAAAGGTAGGATTTGCTCTCAATGTCAAGGCAATTTCAGCTCCTGTAAGAGAAGGCAGCTAAATAGGTAGCAAGCAAAATATAGTCTCTATTATCCTCAGCTTGGATAAAAAAAAAAGCCACCCTCTGGGGAATTTGCATACCAGTCAGACTTTGGTGTTCTGCAGTGGGTGGTTCCGGCTGAGAGGCAGCTCTATTCTTAGATGTCTGTGCTGAGCAGAGTAGCATGGAAATTGCTCACTGCTGCTATAGGACCTTCTCATCGGTTCTTTTAATGGGGTTCACCTGTCAGATCAAATTTCCCAAACCTGCTTAAAAGACAGTTGTAATCAGACGTGTCATCCTCTTCTTTTCATGGCAAATCTCAAAACAGGGCTGTTTCTGTCAGTAATGCACTGAAATGTAGTCTTTTCCTTCCATTAAGAGGATTGCTTTCTTTTTAGGGGACGGAGGATTTTTTTTTTCTTCCTCGCTCTTTTTGTTAACAAAAGTGTATTACAAGTGAATATGTTTTCCTCAATGTAAAAAGGGTGCCTTTTTCCTTTGACTAACAACATGATGTGCCTGACTTTCTAGTTGTGTGGCTCTTAAATACAATCCAATTGACATTAAGGATTAATTTATTTAATTATAAGGCAAGAGTCTTTGGCGCCTATTCAAACATATTTTCTACTTGAATAAATGCATGGCTTGAAACGCTGAAAGATCCCGAGATTGCCAATAATAAGTCTTTCTTTCTAGTGATTGGAACTCAGTCTTTAAGATAATTTTTAAAAAATGTATCAGAATACTTACATAAGTTTTAAAAAATAGATTTCTTTTTAAGCTTTAGTACACGTTTCGACTCCCACCACATCAGGGAAGCCTGTAGCCCAACAATGTTTTGTTTTCATTATCTGAAACTGCTTCAGAATTAGGCAAGTATATGGAAAATAATATTTAAGATGAGAATTCCACAAAACAGCATTTTTACTGAGACCCCCTTTACTCTTATTCTCTTAAATCCCAGACTACATAAGCAAAAACATATGTGAAGAAAGCAAATATGAATGCTCTCTAAATGATTCTAAATCAGTGCATGATGCTCCATCATTTTGTCATTTGACCATTTAACATAGTGACCTGAATGAATTAAAATAAAAGAAATGGATACATTAGATAAGGCCAACTAATTTATAAATGAGTGATGTTAAAGGAGAATTTTCCTGAGCTCAGAGAAAAACTCAGGGGAAATACAAAACCACCTTCAAAAGAAAACAAAATGAGGAACAAATGTGATATTTGGGCTTTAGGAAAATGTGAAGGTCAAGTGGACATGAGACAGAGATATGTGATATTGTTATTTGACTTTTCTATTTCAATGTGCACAATTGCACTGAGTATTCTTTATAAATATCATAGTTATTTTCCAAAAAGATATTCTCTCTTAATTTACTTAATGTGAATGGAAATATACAACACCATAAGGAAAATTGCTCTTAATAAAATGAAGACTGAGAAAAACTGGAGAAATGTACTAAACCAATGGTTCCTGGACTTTGAAGTTTCATACACTAATAAAATTTCTATCATTAAAGGGCATGAAGGGGCTGACCCAGTGGCATAGTGGTTAAGTTTGCACGCTCCCCTTCCGCGGCCTGGGGTTTGCAGGTTCAGATCCCGGGTGCGAACCCATGCACCGCTTATCAAGCCATGCTGTGGCAGGCATCCCACATATAAAGTAGAGGAAGATAAGCACAGATGTTAGCCTAGGGCCAATCTTCCTCAGCAAAGAAAAAAAAAGGGGCATGAAGAATAAAGATCCATGATAAGGAATAGCTTATTTTTCCTAATTGAAGACATATACCTTCATGAAAAACTCCTATATTGCCTTTTCCACTGTTCCATTCGTAGAGAAGGTAAAAAAATTGCAAAGCCCTGGCCAAATAGCAGTCCCTGCGTTCAATGTTTAAAAAAGATTAGCTCCTTGGAAGACCAAAAATAGTGTCAGTACAAATGAAGCAAATTTTGCCTCCTTTTATAAAGATACATATAAAAGCTTATCTGACTAATCCCACAAATATTAGTGGTACTGCTATTTGGTATATTCTTAAAATTACCTTCCGGGCATCCAGTTTTCATTATTGTGCAAATTAGTTTAAACATAAAGCTCAAAATAACTGCACCGTTACTCTCAAAAAGCAAAATAGAAATCAAAAAGATGGAGATTAATTTCATCAATCCTGAGACAAGAAGTTAGATAACACCAAAATAGTAAATTTTATGAATAGCAAACTTTTTTTTCCCCGTAAAAGAAGCTTGACTGAAATGTGCTATACGTCAAAGTCTTGTGCCTGTAAAGGGACAACACGAGATGGGGTCCCAGAGCCAGCTCTGACAGTGGACGGTAATTGATATGTTGAATGTATGTTTCAGCGAAGATAATGTTTCAGTCTACCACGATGTTTCATTTAACGAAAGTTAAGATTTTGAGATGCTTTATGAAAACAAACTTTGTGTAGCTGCTAGCACCGAATCATTTACCCAACACAGGCAGCTAAAGAATGTCTAGATCTTGTTGGCAACAGATAGTTGACAACGAATTCCCTATTGTACACTAGACCTGGGTCTTGACCCCACTCAAAGAAAGACTCTCTTAGAATGGTGAATAGTGTTCTTGGATTGTGGCCATGTGTAACTTCTGCCTCGTGGGCCATAGACAGGCTGAAATGGACTTCTCTTAGGATTGAGGTGCGGCAGGGCCACTCAGGGATGCCCGCTGCACCCTGGCTCTTGGGGATTTGGATCCATCCCCATTACACAGAGGAAGTGTCAGCCTCTGGACAGGACCTTCCAGGTGGAGGGACAAACCTGGTAACCTTGGACAAGTTCGTTTCGATTCCTGTTAGTTTCCTCCGTGCAGTATGCCCACGGGCACCAACAAGTGTTAGAACTGGAACTCTTCATTCTTCATAAAGGGGATATTGTACGTGTGTGAGTTAGTGAGCCAGTGTGTGGGGACTTCCCGAATAGCACTGACTTGCCTGTTAAGCACAGCCTGTGCCTTCCCTTCACTTTAGATCATTTATGAGGGAAAAATCTAGGTAAATCCAAAATTAACATGGATGTCTAATGTTGTTCCCTTCATGGCTGAGCCAATCATTCCCACACACAAGACATTTTCTGCTGAATATACATTTCAAACTACATCTTACCTTTTTAAAGTATGGTAAAATTAAATGTCACAAGCCATGGTTAAGTTAAAATCCTGATTTAAATATTTTGGGGACCACATTTAATTGCTTGAACACAATTCTAACAGAGTTAGAAAATAAATAAATATATATAGGTCAGATTTTAATTCTCCTAAATCCTACCCAACAAATCTAAGCATAAACAAACCAAGAAAAATATCTCCTTGGTTTCATTTATCCCTAAACAGAGATTTATATTAGTAAATGCTAACGCAGGAGGCTGTCTGGATTGTCCTAATCATCAAAAAGTCTACTGAATTTTTTAATTAAAAAAAGAGGACAAAAAGATAGTGAATATATAACATATTACTTCCACCAAGCACATTTATCTGCAAGAAATGCATGGTATTTAATATTAGTAACCATTTAAATGTCTTCCATGGTTCACAGAATCTGTTACCTCCCCACCACCACCACCAACCCGACTTTTTTATATATGCTAGGACACATTGGTAATAATCTGGACATTCCTCTGCTGTTTTTCTTACCTAAAACAGTTGCTTGGTGGTTAATGTGTTTACATATTTCTTGTAGGCTGTGCTTTCAAGCATTAAGAGTTCAAATTTATTTCACTATAAAAACAAGAACCAAAAGTGCCAAAAGGTGATCATAGACATGCATTGAACCCAACAGGTATAATATTTGCCTAATATTCAGTTTCACATTTTCTTCTTCCCCAGTGTTACCCACTGGCAACATCTTAGGTGTGGTACAGCCTACTCGGAAGATAATCAGAGACGATGTTTTCCCCTTTTTTATTTAACCATGTGTAACATAACCTATGAGAACAAAACCAAGCTCACCTTCATCCACTGTATCGTTAATGTCCCTTTGGAAATTAATTCCAGTATACTGGCCCTTCACAAATTCTATAGAAAATTTCCTATGTTAGAGTATAAAATTGTATTTATTACTCTGGGTAATTATCACTCAATCCCACTGCCCCCCAAAACCTGCCATTTAACTGACTCAATCATGAGAAGTCTCTGTAGTAGCTAGGGTTAAGTTCATTTTCAAGTGTTTTATATTTGAGACTTGATTTTTAATATCTACTTGGAATAGAACCAAATTACTAGCACGAGATCCAAGAGACAATTCCTTCTTTTCTTACTGTAAAGAATTTATGCCAATGCCTGGCCACTCCATAAAAGCCACTGTTCACACCAATTCTCCAAATCCTTCCCCATCTACAGACTATACAGAACCTGAGCAAACTGAGGGCCACTATTCAAGCTTTGGGGGAGAAATCAAGGAATGGAGGTGACATCACATCTGTTAGTACACACCTATCCATCCTATAAAATTGTCACCAGGCATGTACACAAACTATGAAATATTTCAAAAGTGAAAGGGGCCTCGCCTTCGAGATCCTAAAGCCTTCACCCTCTTGTAGGTAAAGCAGGGAAGCTGGGGGTTAGAAGTGACTTCAAAGCCCTAAGTCATTAGTGCAAAACCAGGACAGGAATCTGGTCACTTTAAGTCCGGTTCCACGCTTGCTTTCACACTGTTGCGATCTCACTGCCTGCTCACAACACTCGGGTCCGCTTTCCAGGCCCTATCACAAATATGATAAATGAAGATAATGATGATAAAACAAAATGGTCAGTGGTTTCACAACTTACATACATATGATGTTTCTATAAGATCTTACAATTCTCCAAATCTATTTATTGCCTTTTAATGTGTTTTATTCAAAATATTTGTTCTTTTTAAGTAAACTAACCACATCCACATTTCTATAGGCTGCCTATCCATAGACATAGTAAGTTTTCAGTTTAGCCTCTCCCAAGATAATTTACTGACACTGATCCAGCTAATCTTTTAAACAAATAATGTTTACAAAAATTTGAGGATCTTGCTTTACACTTCTGTCCAAATATACCCAGGAAAACGCCCAATACAGTGTTCTGTTCTCTATTGAGGTGATTACCGAGGAGGAAGGGGTGGTAAAAGAAAACCAATAGTCTTTATTACTTCTTTTTAATTGTTTAACTTTATTACTGTTGCACCATTTATACAATTACATATAATTTCAATGCATCCATTGTACATTTTTTTGTGTTTTTTTTATTTTTATTTTTTTTCCATTTTCCAATGAGTGGCGTGTTGGTGTCTGTGACACAGAATGGAAGAGAAACTGCAACTGCAGTGAACGCAGACTTTTTTTTTTTTTTTTTTTTTTCATTTCCACTGACCAATAAACAGAACTACAGGTGCACCCAACCACGGACATGCATTAACTCGTCATGAGAAATCTAGGGAGGCTAAGTAAGATGAGAGAATGTTTGTTACTCCCAAAAATACCTGGGGAGGAAGAATGGAGTATTGGCATCCAGATACATGTGGATAGGCTAAGTGGGCTGTCTGAAAGTCGGCATTCATCCACGACATTAAAAAAATATCAAAATAAGAAAGGCTGTAAATTAAAAAGAAGACACAGAAAATACTGCTTTCATAAAGATCTGATTGCCTTGGCACAGGCCCTGTGGGCAGAATCAAACGCATCACTCCCAGCTCCCCTCGCAGAAGACAAGATGTTCAGATCTTAGTGGCGGAGTGCGTGTAACAGAAGTTCAGGTACAAAAGATGTACTCTACTTTCAGACATTGATCATTAAAATCCAGGACTGATTGGTAAAGTTGAAGGTATATTAGATATTTCCCCACAAAAATACTATTTGGATTCTCCCCACCCCCTCCCTCCCTTGATGGGACAACATCCTTTTTTTTTTTCTCTTGGGCCATACATATCATTACTTCCAATTTGAAACAAGTTAGTGTAGGAGAGAGAGAGACAGAGAGAGAGACAGAGAGAGACAGGTTGTTTTTAAGCGCTATTCTTTTTTCCATAGGCTGTCCTTGTTACTCTTTGACTGCTACGGTTTGATCGGAATTAGCTGCAGGGGCCTCTGCAGGTTTAACCTCGTCTGCTGGGGCTGCGGGGGCCTGGGCCTTGGGCGTGGAACTGGGTGCTTCCGTCGCTGCCGGGGTCTCCTTGGAGGATGGGGCAGCCTCAGTGCTGCTGGGTTTTGAGTCTGAAGCCGGGGCCCCGTCACTTTTCGTTTCCTGCGCGGCGGGAGCTGCGGGGGCCTCAGTCTTTGTGGGTTCCCCTCCCTCCTTGCTCTTGTCATCCGCCTTGGGGGGCGCCGGTTCCGCAGGAGCCTCGGCCTCCGATGCTTTGGGGGCGTCTCCGCCCGCTGCAGGGCCCGAGGCGGCCGCCTGCTCCTGCTCCGCATCCTTCGGGGGCTCCGGCTTCCCCTCAGCCGCTCCCTCCGTCTGCTCGGGCTCTGCCTTCGGAGCATCTTCCTTGGCCGCCTCCGTGCCTTTCTCGCCTTCCTTGTCTTCGGGCTTGTTGGCAGCGTCCTGGGCATCTTTCTCCGGCTTCTCCTCCTTGCCCTCCTTCACTTCTGTGGTCTCCGCAGCCGCCTGGGTCTCATTCTCCTTCGGGGTTCCCTCCTCTTCTGTCCCCGCTCCTTCGGCCTTCTTGTCTTTGTCCTTGGCCTTCTCATCATTCACATTGTACCCCTTCTTCTTCTTGCTCAGCTTGCCTCCCATCTTGGAGTCCTGTAACACAACACGACACAAAACAGAAGAACAGGGAGTTACTTGTGGCTCTGGACTGAATGTCTGTGTCCCTGCCAAATTCCTACCCCCCAGTGTGATGGGATTAGGAGGTGGGGTCTTTGAGGGGTGATTAGGACATGAAAGTGGAGCCCTCACCAATGGGATTAGCGCCCTTATAGAAGAGAACCCAGAGAGCTCCCTAGTCTCTTTCCCCATGTGAAGACACAGGGGGATGACAGCTGTCGACCAGTCAGGAAGCCATTTCTCACCAGACACTGAGTCTGCCGGCACCTTGATCTGGGACTTCCCGGCCTCCAGAATGTGAGAATAAATTTCCATTGTTTATAGGCCACCCAGTCTATGGTAATTTGTTACAGCAGCCCAAAAAGATGAAGACACTTGTCAATTATGAAAACTAAGAGAGTCTTCAGTTTACAGAGAGTTCAGAACACTAATGAACTGTACATTGTAAAATGGTTAACATGGTAAATTTTGCATTACATGTAGTTTGCCACAATTAAAAATAAAACAGTGAATCACAAAAAAGTATTCAGTTATAGAGTGTCTAACTGCAGTAAGCTGAGGAAATAATGAGATGAGATCAAAGAATTGGTGATTAAAAGCTAAGTTTGTCAGTCGTAAAGAGAAATGGAGCAGTGTCTGTCTCTCATCTGCTTTCCCGTCTCCATCTCAACCACCAAGTATTGAACACTTGCGTACAAAATGGTGGTGGCAGCCATTTTCAATCTATAGTGTATCTAGTAAAAGGCTTCATAATTTTAAAATACTTTCCAGAGAAATGGCACAGCTGTCATACAGCACAAAACACAAATTTCTAGAAAATAGTCTCAAACCACAAACTCCTTTCAAACTCCGTTATTCATCTATATGTTCATATGAGCACACACATCTTCAAAGACCAAACGCAAGTAGGATTTGGTCTATCTCGTTATTAAGTAGGACCAGTTAAGGGAAATCTATGGCCCAAGAAATGAAAAGTAGAGTGTCTCTTGTTACATTTGGTTTGTTAGTTGTGTCAGACTTGTATTCATTGCTTTTCAAGGTGTTTTTGGCTTAGAAGAAATAGTTCCAGAGTAATATAAAACTCTTCTTCATTAGCAATTTCCTGATTAGAATTCTAACTAGATATGCAAGTTCAATGGTCATTAACAGACATTTTCACTCAAAGTTGTCTCCAACTTCCTGGAGGCTGACACTTTGATTCTGGCATAAGAACCTCCGATTGTATTTGACTCCTGAATTTTTCTCTTCTGATACTAACGCATTAATCCAGATAAATAATAAATTTAGCCCAGAACTGCTGCCAGAACTAAACAGGCACTGCTTTTTTTTTCTTCAAGTACATTTTTATGACATCATATACCAGTAAGAACCCACTGAAATGTTGCTCTTTAGAGGAAAATTGGTCGCTTTTCCTTGACAAAGCGTGGCAGAAATCACATCCCAATATTCCCTTTAGTTCCCACAAATAAGAAAAGTCCAGTAGAGAGAGAGAAAGCCTTGCCCTGGGCCCCTGTGGAGGTTATAAAGTACAGGTGAGACCACTTGGTTCCGGTCCAGGTCTGGGCCTACTCCTGGCAGAATTATGAAGCACTCCTTGACCAGATGTTGTTTTGTTTAGTTTTTTTAATATCATCCATTTAGAACAGAAAATTTGCTGTTTATTCATTACACTTCTTGGAATCATGATTCATAACAGTGATACAACCTACATTTATCTTATTTAAAAGCTGGGTGTTGGGTAAGAGAGCACTATTCTTCAGTCAGAATTTGTCTCAGCACTCTATATGCTCATTTCCTGTCTGCGATGACTTTAATAGTTGGGGGAGAAAAAAGCAATAAACCGAAAGATGACTAAAATATTGTTCCTATTCTCAGGGAAAGTCTTTATTATGTTACCAAAGAAAGAATTTCTTTTACATATCTTTTTTTTCTTTTTTTTTTTGTGAGGAAGACCAGCCCTGAGCTAACATCCGTTGCTAATCCTCCCCTTTTTGCTGAGGAAGACTGGCCCTGGGCTAACATCGTGCCCATCTTCCTCTACTTTATATGGGATGCCACCACGGCGTGGCTGACAGGCAGTGCGTCGGCGGGCGCCCGGGATCCGAACTCGCGAACCCCGGGCTGCCAAGCGCGGACTAAACCGCTGCGCCACCGGGCGGCCCCTACATATCTTTTTTTAAAGAGGGTGGCTGATGGTCATAACCAACTTCAGACATCCAACAGGCTCTATCTGACTTAATTTTTGTTTATTTCTCCCTCAGAGGTGAGGGCAAACATATATGGTAAAAATACAATTAAATATACTTTGATCCTACAAGCAATCAGAAGGCAATAAATGAAAATATAAAGAAATAAACTGGACCAGTATTTTAAATTGTAGTTTATAACTCTTTCACTTCTTAATTAGCCAGTATGCATGAATGGCGGATGTCAAAATAATTTCAGCTCTGATATCTCAAGATACATTTTGTCACATTAAGTTAGAGCTAAGAAATAGGAAACCTGACAGGCCTGCCTTTAGGATCCTCTCTCAATTCTATAACAGAAACCCATACACCAACTTGGAAATTATAGAATAGAAGACAAAGTGTAAATGCGGGGTGCGTTGTGAACATTACATGGGAGTTCCGCTCTCCGACATGCACAGCATGAAATTCTATATAGCCATCCCCAGTGGCTGAAAGTCATGTTGATTTACAAACCTAAAATCTAACGTTACTAAAATTGGTTTTCTGAAACACAGTTAGGGCCACTTTCTATTTTTTGTTTTAAGCCCAGCTGCAATTGGTCTCCGGGTAGGCAATGAATGGACATAATCAAATTGTAAGGAAGAAAGCGTGTCTCCATTCCTGTTTGTTTTCCAAACGCAAAGTTAATAAACACCCCTACTTTTTGCTGATTTTCTTGTGTTGGTTATAGTGAGGTACCAGAGGGAGGCTCACAAAATCGACCGGAAGCCTGGAGAAGCAAGGTAGTCTGGTTATTTCTCAAGACAATATGGGTGAAAACATTGCCTACACCACCCAGGGGTAAATTAAAATTCCAATTTGAAATCTATTAACTGTTACCTGGGTGCCCGGCACAATCCTAATCCTAGACACATTACATTATTTTATGTAATCTTCTCAACAGTACCATGAAGTAGTAAATATACTACTGGCATCCTCCTTTTGCTCATACGGAAATCCCAACTAGCTGAGTTCACGGGGCAGTACTATTAGGCGAAAGACAAGTCCAACAAAATTAGGTAAGGCAGGAAGGCACCATCTATGAGGTCAAAAGGAACTCCACTACGAAGCTGGCAACTGGGCAGAGCTCTCGTCTCAGGAATGTTACCCACCCTGGGTCACAAGGTTGGTGCAGCCTGGGGTGAATTGGAACTTAAGAAGTTGACAGGATAAGTAAGAAATTCAGAACATCAGTACTCTCTGCCCCTAAATTTTCCATCACCCCATTTGCCAATTTTTCATCACCCCGTTTGCCACTGGAGCTTTGTATCAAGATCCTTAAGAAATAAGAGATAGCGATGGGCATGTATTTTAATTAGTGCTCATTTTTATTACTTCTGATTTTGAAAGAAATCACTTGGTGTATAAAGTTGGAAGTTGGAATTTCTAAGTTATAAAAAAAGCACTTAAAAAAATTCAGCAACCAGTAATCCACCCCGGAAGTCACTTAAACCTAAATCTAAGCTACAGTGAAAGGACTAAGAATACCTTACATTTCTCCACGTTTGGGACATTCACGAGGCACTGAGTGGCACAGCAAGAACACTCAGACAGCTACTGCACTGGACCCTGTGTGTTGAAACAATAACCAAAGGCTAAAGCTGATCTCTTGTATATAACATCTCAACGAAAAGCAAACTTGGGAGTTGTCCCTTAAAATTACAAGAGAATTCGGTCACAAGGACTAAAACTATATACTTATGGCTTGAAATTGTCATAGAAAATAACTAACAAGTGGGGTGGGCCCAGTGGCATAGTGGTTAAGTTTGCACACTCCACTTCAGCGGCCCCGAGGTTCGTGGGTTCAGGTCCTGGGTGTAGACCTACGCACCGCTTATCAAGCCATGCTGCAGCAGGCGTCCCACATATAAAATAGAGGAAGATGGGCAGAGATGTTAGCTTGGGGCCAATCTTCCTCGGCAAAAAAAGGAGGACTGGCAACAGATGTTAGCTCAGGGCTAACCTTCCTCACCAAAAAATAAAAATAAAAAATAACAATCAACAGCAATAGAGAGAGAACTTCACCATGTTGAATCTGGAAAATGTTGGACAAGAATTACTTCATGGAGTTTTTGCACATTGCATCATGGTAGACTCATAAGATGTTGATATGAACCCATCTCCACAGCACACCTGCCCTGAATCCTTAGGCAAGTACTTTAACCTCATTATCCTTCCATTGCCTGTACCATAAGAAATGTCAATCATAAGAGAATTTAATGTGAGGCATGAGCACAACATTCAGCATTTCACGGGCCTGCAATAAATGTTAGTTTCTTTCCCTATCACTTACTTTTGCAATTCTTAGATAATTCTGTGCTTGTAAACCCCAAGAGAATAGAACATACATTCCACATTCACTAACACACACAAATTCTAGAATCAGGCATTAGAAGCACCATAATTAAAAGACTATTTTAAAAATATATACTTTTAAAAATGTCATCCAAAAGATTTTTGGTATGTGTGTTCCAAGCATGCTTCTGCTGACTGGATATATGTGGAAAAGAAGAATTTTGTACAGTTATCTGTTGTCTCCATACTGATAACATTAAAATTAGTCTACTTCTTTGAGCTGAATGTTTTATGTACTAAAGATTCTCAGGAAGTTAGAGTCTTTTATATATATTAACAGTCTATTATACCAAGAAATCACTTTCTAGACAGAAGTAAAAACTATAGATTAGTCATCAATCTACTTCCTCTACTGGAGTGATCCTCGAAGAAATACCATTTTGTCTTCACACTACCTCTTCATCACTTGGTCCAAGGAAATAAGAGAAAATTCCATTTCAGTCATCAGGATGGAAAAAAAATTCAAATTCTTCAGTTAAAACTCATCTTCTGCCTCATATTATATAAGTAAAAGGCAAAAAACTTGATCTACACCTTAGTTTGGCTAATAAGCCAAACATAGGGTGTTTATGAGGAAAGGGAACATTGTCAAGTACCTTTTTCTTTTCAGCTTCCCACGGATGAATTTTTTTCTCTTATAAAGACCCAAATAGTTTAATACTCTTAAGGTACTAACATATAGTGTTTTAAGGTGCCCACAACTGTGACTTATTTCCTCCATCTTATAAAATCAAGCCTCTATCTAGTTAATTAACCCCATTTGGGTATAAATAAATATTCCAGAAGAATTAAATTTCTTTTTGGTGAAGAGAGGAGAGAAAGTGCCATTCTCACACTGTTATTTGATCAAACCAACCTGGGATGGGAAATGGAAAAATAGGAAGGAGGCCGAGAAAGGTTTGAGGGAGGATCAATGGCGGTTATCCAGCCCGCCAGTCCGGTACTCCCATTTGCCCACCCCTGGCAGGGAACTCAGAGTTTGCATCCATTTAATATACACCCACCACCTCCTGAGACTGGCTTCATAGCATTGTTGTTAGTTTATACTACACCCTCATTTCTGACACAACTTTTCTTTGTTTACTGGCAGCAAATGGATTTTCCTAACAAATGACAGTGTATATTTATGAACTTTCCTGAAACTTCTAAAGGCATGTATCTCTGACGTCTTCCAGCCTAGGAAGGTAAACAGAAGAACAATTTCCTAGCTAGGTAGACTGCATAAGGTGATGATTTTTTTGTCCTCAGAAATAAGTACATGAATTAAAATAAGAAATGGCCTAAAAATTAGGTTTTAATTCTTTCTCCAAAGCAAATATTTGGAAGATTCTGTGGAGTCTTGAGCTGATAAGTATTTCTTTTCTTCTAAAAGGAAATCCTGTTTACAAGCTAATGTTCAACTATGAAGTTGAATACTATATATAGATAAAGAAAAAAAATGTGATCCTATATATTGGCACTCTAGCAAACCTAAAAAATCAACTCCACTGAGAGCTTAAATTTTATATAAAAAATTTCTTTGGGGGATTAAGGGCAAGAAATCATTTGAAATGTTATGTTGTAATCATGATACTCTCATAGACAGAGATAATCTTCTCTACAAAGTTCTTCCAATTCTTTGTTCCTTTCCTTCCAGGAATTACCAACCATTGGTCCTGTCAGGGAACATGGAATATGTTTCTTAGCCATTCAAATCATCTAAATTGTGTTTATTTTGTACAAACAACCCCCAGGACACGCTGGACCAAAATCACCTCCATACAAACTGAATTATCACTGAATTTCATTAAAGAACCACAATTCTTGCAAACTCCAATGTGATCAACTCCTCTAGAACTTTTCTAACATGTACTGAAAATGTTTTCTTACCTCAAGATATACCAGTCTATCAGTATAGCCTACTGAATTAAAATTTAGTCTTTCATTTTGAGAAAACAAAGGCAGAGGGGCAGAGGACAAAATGTCATTGAGGAAAAATTTAAATAAATTATAAATCTTTTCTTTAAGACTTGTGTCAAAAACAAGCCACCTAGCACTCAGTATGATGTTTGCTAAAAATGGCAAGTATGTTGAGTGCTGGTCCCAGCTATCAAGAATCTGCTATAAGACTGAGCAAGTCACCTCCCCCTCTGGGTTCCTAATTTCCTATTCAGTAAAATGAAGATATTAAAGTTCACTCTCTTTCTGAAAAAATAATGTATATATATGTAAATATATATATTTAATATACCCTATGAATGCTTATGGCACTAAACAAAATACTATCCATGAGAAAAAAGTGGTACAATCAATGCTTTCATCTAAATGTTTGTGTCTCCCCCAAAATTCATATGTTGAAACCTAACCCCCAAGGTAATGCTATTAGAAGGTGGGCCTTTGGGAAGTCATTAGGTCATGAGGGTGGAGCCCTCATGGATGGGATTAGTGTCCTGATAAAAGAGACCCCACAGAGCTCCCCAGTCCCTTCCACCATGTGAGGACACAGCAAGTTGGCAGTCTGAGCCCAGGAAGGGGCCTTCACCAGAACCTGACCATGGCACCCTGATCTTGGAATTCTATAGCCTCCAGAACAGTGAAAAAATAAATTTTAGTTTATAAGCCACCTAGTCCATGATACTTTGTTATAGCAGTCTGAAGAGACAATCCATAAAGTTCTGTACTCCTGCTAATTATTATCATAAAAACTTATACTAGAGCCAGCCACGGTGGTCTAGTGGTTAAGATTCAGCTCACTCACTGCTGCAGCCCAGGTTCATTTCCCGGTCATGGAACCATACCCACCCATCTGTCAGTTGTTATACTGTGGCAACGGCTCACATAAAGAACTAAAAACTAACAAATAGGATACACAACCATGCACTGAAGCTTTAAAAAAATAACTCATACTATCTTGCATCCTAAGATTAAATTGACAACCAGTTAGTTTATTGCTATGACTGGACTTCTTTCTTTCTTTTAATTTCAACATATGGGAAGCTTGTTAAAAATTAGAAATAAAAATTTGTAAAACAACATCCAAATATTTGTCAAAAACTAGATCTTTTTAATGTTTTCAATTACATTTAGGAAATGTTTTCAGAATAATGTGTCAGCTCTGTAAGTAAGGAGTAGGGATGGAACCGAACACTGAAGATAGCACAGATGAAGACATAACTGTCAGAAAAATTAGGTGTCATTAGCTTTCCTCATGCAGACCTGTTTCATAGTGTTGTGTTTACAGAAGATGCTCAGTTGTTTCTCCTTTACCTGCTTTGATGGGTCATTTACCAACCACTGGTCCTGCTTGGCAAGATCTGCCCTTTGCCCAAACTCTGTGAGAAAGAGTGCTTCCTAAAAACAACTAAATGTTAACCATTTTCCCTTTTATGCCATGGTGAAAGTACTTTAAAACTATCATTTTGAAAACAGTTCAAGTCAATCCATGGGGGACCCATCACAATTCTTGCAAACTAACATGACATTCAGTTTAGTGTTGTGTAGAAATGTTGAGAAAAACCAAGAGGGAAGAGTTTGTAGGTCCAGATTTCTAGAATAATATATCCACCTCACACTCTTAAAAAAAAAACAGTCAGCAACTTCTAACTTAAACAGAAAGATAGTGACATAAAACGACTACCAAGCCAGGAGAGCCAAATTAAAACAATTTCCTTTTCCCACCCTGTATCATGTGAGAACCATTTAAACATATAAATTCCATATTTAGTAATATAAAACTAATTAATCTGTTTCCTGTATATTAAAACCACTTATAAAACATAAATAAACTCGCACGATATGGAAATTATTTTCTTGCCACCACCGTCTCCACTACCTCATCCAGAATTAGGTGATATTGTGCATGGTGTCTGCAAATCCTTCAGGAACACATGCTCAGTGCAAATGGAAGCCTAGCCTTCTTCTAAAGCAAGATTGTGCTGTTTCCTAGGACACCGACACTCAGTGCTTAGTCATATGTGGCCTCCTGACAAAGTGTATTTTGTCTGCCAGAAACCAGCTTTCACCCACTCGCTATTGGCACTAAGCAGTTAGGGCTAGATTCACTTCTTCCTCCATAAATGCTAAAATTCTCAAGTTCCTAACCATAGACTCCTTCATCCTCAAGAGTTGGCAAGAGATATTTAACATATGCAGGGCAATTTGTTTCTTTTTTTTTTTGCTGAGGAAGATTTGCCCTGAGCTAACATCTGTGCCAATCTTCCTCCACTTTGTATGTGGGTTGCCACCACGGCAAGGCTGCTGATGAATGGTGTAGGTCCACGCCTGGGAACTGAACCCAGGCCACTGAAGCGGAGCACACTGAACTTAACCACTAGGCCATGGGGCCAGGCCCTCAGGGCAATTTTATTTATACCTAAGTTAATCTTCTCATGGAAAAAGAAAGATAAAGTATCTTGAATTTTTTGAAGAAAGTGGATTAAATTCCTGAGAAAGAATAAATGTTAAGACTGTCTAGTGTCATAAAAATGGTCAAAGTTGCCAAAGTTGAAGGTTTTAGCTGTGGACTCATTCTGTTTTCCTTCCTTTGACAAATCTAAAGGGCTTAACACATTAGCACTATTATCACCAATCAAATATACCACTTACTTTGGGAAAAACCATTTTTTTGCTTTGTTTTTAATTGAGCCCAGAAGTACTGAACATTTCTTCTAAGGAAAAAAAATTTAATTTGTTCATAAAAGCTCATATCTTTTCATATACTCCATGACACCTCCCAATTCCGTTTCTCATTAGCATATTTTTACATTTTTTGTTACCCTGTTACACTTTCAGAACCCGATTAAGTAGTTTTATCTGAGAAATCTCTCATGAATTGCTTTTTTTTCAGAATCAAGGGTAATTCATTTCTACATTCATTGCAATGGAAAAGCTACACAAAACAAAACTAAGACATATTACCATTTTTACAGAGCTTTTGGGATGCAACATTTTACTTCTAAAATGTTTTGTTTCGAGTTTATAAATTGGGAAAGAGTTCCAGGCCAGTTAGAGGTCTTAAATGCCAGCAGCTTTGCTTTGGGAATGTCAGCATAGGTCACAGTGACTTTAAACACAGTAAGAGCAAAGATTCATTACCCTCACATAAAAGAGAGAGGGAGAGCAAAAGAGAGAGAGAATGAGAGAGACAGGAGAGACAGAAAGCTTCTTATTTTGAAAAAAGTCTCTTCACCCTCCCTATATTGCTTCTTCTGGAAACTACTTCTCCACCAGATCCAATCTTTTTCTGCATTTTTAACTTATGGAAACTGAAGCCAAACATTCTATCCTGTAAGCTTCTCTAGCAGGACACGTTCAAAGGCACACAAGAATGAAAGGATCAGCAGTATAGGATTTAAACGTTGACTCCATTCTGCACCAAAGCTAAAGCAATGGTACTGTGAATCAGAAAGCCCACCAGAATAGTTTCCCTGTTCTCCAGTGCTAAGAAAGGAGCCCAGTTGGGCAGGCGACAATGAGTGTGGTGAGTGGAGCCGGTGAGCTGACTTGGTCCTCAGCAGTCTCCATGGAAGACAGTTCTGTCCCTTCCAGGGACTGAGGTTCTCAAATCCTATGGCTGCTGCCAAGTAAAAATACACAGCTCAGCCCCACTACCTTTGGTTTCGGTCAAGAAAACTGCCAGTGTTTCAAGACATAAGAAGGTACAGCCCTACAGACACAGATGACGTCTAATCAATATTTTAGCCATTATGGAAGTTATTCTTGTGATGTTCCAGTGAAAGGTAAGGTTTCTGGGAGCTATCATTTACTGTTTTCTTTCTTCACTCCTTGAAATAAAACACTTACTAAATAGCTGGGTATAGGTGAGGAAGAAAAGGAGAAATTTTGGATCAAAAGAAGCTTTGAGTAATAAAAACAATAGCATTGTCATCAGCAACTTTAAGATTTCAGTCCTTTGAGGCAGGTCTAAGTAATAGCAGCCATCAGGAATCCTAGAAGAGACCCTCTAGAGACCTGGGTCATCCAAATAGCTCTCAGGAACTCTTCTGCATCTCGATGGCAAGCAAAATTATTGGTAACTAAATGTTAATGTTTATCTCAGCCCACATACTGAATTTTAGATATTTTGATATGCAGATGATCACCACTTGTAATTGCTGAATCTTCATTTTGGTAGCACTTTGTTGGTTACATCCCTTAACTAAGTCTTTGGATGAAAAATGCAAGCCCCAGTTAGAGCATTGTCCCTCTTTAGAAAATGCAACCTTGCATAATGACACAGTTTCCAGGCATTAACTACCTCAAAACCATGAGGGATTACATGCACTGTATTCTTTCTACAATTACTACATACTCCATGACACCTCCCAATTCCGTTTCTCATTAGCATATTTTTACATTTTTTGTTACCCTGTCAATGGACATCAACATGATTCTGTGACAACGAAAATCATTAGCATACATTCACTGGTGTATAAAACAAAACAAGAAAATGAGTGACATAGAATTTCTCCATATGATCCAAAAGTTACTATATTTTTGACTTCACATGCTATTCCTACTTGTTTTCTGTCTCTGCATTAATAATATCTAGGCACTTTCTATCTAGGAGAGTTTGAATCATACAAAGTCCCATCCATTGCCAAGATTCTATTTTGCAAATATAAATCTGGATTAATTAACCACTTCATCTAGAACCAGGAGAATAGAGTTCTTAAGGATGATATCAAACAGATTACAATGAAGACGACAACTCCAAGTCTATAGCAAAGCCCAACATGAATGTGCAACAGTATGGTCAGAGACTGGAGTGTTATTTCTGATTTGATTGCTGCTTCTTCATGTGATCAAGGCAAGACGTAGTCTCCTTTTGGTCCTATTTCCACCTTATAAGCTAAAGAAAATATATCTGCCTTACAAGGATGCTGAGAATGAATCGATGTTTCTCGACAAAGTTAAACATGTGGCCACAGCATATTAACTGTATCCTTGAACAAGCGATTGTCACTTCAGGGCTGCAAAGGTTCAACAGGTCTATAGACAAAGCAACCCATCACTGATTAAGGTAACATATAAAGTTAGAACGGATTCATGAGTTGCATCTGCAGACAAACTCATCACCAGACATATTGGGTTTATAATTATTCAGGCCTAAAGAACCCAAATTATTGGTCAAACCTAGCTGAAGGAAGGGGTGAAGAGAAAGGAAAAAAATTTTTACCTTAAGGGAAGTACTTACAAAGAATAAAGAAACACAACAAATTCAAAAAATATTTTCAATAAGAATAGAGGAAAGAAATTAAAACATTTTGTTATGTCCAACAATTTTTATTTTCAACAAATCACTGGACCTTTTCAAAATGGTCAAAATTTTTATTCTAAAAGAGGAAAATGAAATAAAGATAATGTAGCCTACGTGTAATTTTTGTATTCCTACCACAACGTGCTCTGTCACAATGATTTGCTGTTGGGTTTTTATCAATGCCTAGGGATAATTTCCATTGCTGGAGTTATTGTTCTCAGTGTCTGATTCATTCAAAGCTTCTATTCAGCAACTGTAACATCACCAACATTTAGGGGATGGGATAGTCCTTTGGGGAGAAGGAACTACAGTAAGAATTGTCAACCATACCTAAGTTTCTAAGGCCAACTTATTAAATATAATGAGTAAAACTGTAGAGAAAACATTTTAAAGACAACTTATTCCCTTGTCACAATAAAAATGTTCAGCATTATAAAAATGTACTGTAAAATGTGCAAGAAATGTTTGGGAAAAAGTACACACACACACTTCTACAATCCAATTTTTCCAAAGAGGTGATTAAGATAAGTTGGATCTACAAAGTCAGAAAGACTTCCAATACAAAAGAAGATTAATCAAAAGTGACCTCTCCATTACTCTCCTTCATGAAGTCGAGGCTAGCTTTACAGAAGCATCCTCAAAGTATCTTGGGGATCTCTCATCAAAAATCCAACATGCAGAATGCTCGAGAACTTCAGATGTTCAGAAATTATTCTAGAAAAATAGACTTGATCTTAGTGGGAAAAGAACATTTTTGAAGTGGGTACTAAGTGTTACCATGACAGGGAACATAAGTGAGCAGAAAGCCTACTCCAGTCTAGCAGGAGGGATGAGACATATAAAGACGATTAAAACAAGAGCAAGTGTCATAAAAGAGTGAAAAACAATAGAGTTTTCCCAGAAGACAGGATCTTTAGTTGGAGTCAGGGGATCAGGAAAGTTTTATAGAGAAGGTGGAGTGTGAGATGGTAGAAATATCAAAAGTAGTTATACACACAGTACTTACTCTGCCTAGGACTGAAGTACTATTTAATCTTTACATATATTAACCTACTAACTGTCTCATCAATCCTATGAGGAAGGAATTATTACTATTTCCACTTTACCAGGAGGAAAGTAAGGCATATTGGAGGTAAATAACTTACCCAAGATCATACAAGTAGCAGTCTGGAGATGTGGTGTGAACCCAGGCACTCTGGCTCCTGAGTGAGGTCTCTTAACCATCATGATAAATTACCTTGAAAGATGACTAAGCTACAGAGGAAGATGGGGAAGTGGAAAGTGTTTATGTCAGAATGAACAAACAGGAAGGGTCCAGTCAAGATGACGAGAAAACCCTATTTACATTTAGGAGATAGGTGAGGACTCATTTACCTGGAGGGAGGGATGATGGAATATAAATCTATACAGGTTGCCTAATAGAATGTTTGTATTTAGGTGGCAGAAAGCAGAAAACCAAGTCTTAAAGGAGTTAGAAAGAGAAAAAAAAGTCTCAGAAGTCAAAAGAAGAGAGAATTTTAGGACGCAGTTGGAGGAGTTATATGCTGCTGCAAAAAAGGTTAAGAAAGATAAGAAAAGAAATTGTGCAATTTGATCTGGTGATGAGTTGTCAACCACCAACCCTGGAGTGACTCAGATAGAAGAGTGAAGACATATGTCTCTTTGGAAAGACTCAAAGAGCATATGAGGAGCCAGAAAATATATCCACAACGGCCCACATAAACGAGTGTTGGTAAAGTGAAGGCAAAAGTCAAGGCAAGAACTTGCAATTTTGTCAAGATTGAGTTTTATTTGTTTATAAGGATTTGGAAGAACTGAAAATATATATGGAAGATGAGATGAGACAAAGAATAAAGAAAGAAACTAAAGCAGAAAGAAGAGGGATAAATAACTGATAGGTCAAGGTTCTGGAAAACTCAGAAAGGTAAGTCAAGATTAAGCTTGGTAAAGAGAGACACTTACTGTACAGACGGGAGAGAGAAAGAAAGGAGTGAGGGAATTCCAAATCCAATGGCTGTTCCCAGACTCGGCATTGGCACCACTCTCTTTCCAGTGAATATAGTCAAATGTGAATTATTCTAAACCAAAGACTCAGTGAGATCTCTCTATAGTCATGTGTCTTTGAAATAGTCATCTCTCTTTCAGTACTTTAGGTCTTTACTTGTCCAGTCATTTATCTTCTCAGGTTCTTTCATATTACAACACTTAGGATTTCCCAAGCAGAGGGAGGAAAAGGACAGACATTTCACCAACTAAAATGCTAAAGAATTAGCAGAGTGACCACTAAGCCTGGAGAGGTCTATTGTGAAACAATCTGATGTGCAAAAGTAAAGCAAATAAGCTTATTGCATTATAAAGGGGTTTAAGAGATAAGGGAATGCACAGTTGGTATCTAGACACATATTCTTAACGTAAATATAAAAAGGACCTTAATTCTTAAGAACTCCTTTACAATCCTTATTCTTTCCTTACTATGCAATCTGGTCTTGGTCTTTAGATAAATCATCCGTCTTTGGTTATTTATCTGTATCATCATGACTTAATCCTTTTATATTCTGTTGCATTGTGTTGGGAGTTTTAGTAAAACAGATCTAGCCTCACTTGAACGGTGACCTTTCTTCAGATTTATTGAACATATATCTTATGACCCCAGAACAAAGACTTTGTTTTGGGGTTGTTAATGCACGATGGGTACCTGACATATATTGCAGACTCATTACACAGTGAAACAAGCAATTTTCAAATTATAAACTTGTAAGATCTGAGTCAACACAACCATGACTATAAATTGAGTTATGTGAACTCTACTTTCACTTAGGAGTAGAAATAAGAACACTAAATTATAACTGAAATTTCCATTCCATTAAATGAGACAGGGCCAAGTTCCAGGGATCATCCATGACGGCAAATTCTATGGCACTAGGATCCATCACATAATTAGAGACGAGAATTTAGAAATCACTGCAAGAACATTGGCAAGATATTTTTCTTTAAGTGACTATGCACATATTGTACAAACCAGTTTTTCAAAGTACATCTCCTAATTGATTCTGCCAGTTTTAACCATAAAACTCTAAATTGATGATGCTGTTATAAATATGGCAGATGACCGTTCAGTTTGTCTTTGAATATAAAGGTTGACTGAATGCAGATATGCAGAGGGTTTTTTTTCCCATTTAAAATATCCTGCCACATGCAGCAAACACTATCGGAAAACATGTATTATTCATTCTCATCAATAGTATACTTTCAGAGTCTGCTGTGCGTTCACATCATTATTTATTTGCACTTAACGGGTGGTCCTTTCAAAAGCACTGGTTGCAGCATTCTAACATATTACTTTACGTGAATCACCTGCTCTTTTAGTCAATAAAGCTAGTAAGTAAACCACAACCAGCTCAGGAAATGCAAGCTGCTGTGGTCACTGCCGAACCATTCCTGTCCTCCACAGACCCAGGAAACTAATATGTCTTATCCCCACAACCAATTTAGAACCCTCAAGACAGAATTAAAATAAAGTACGGGGAGAAAACTTCTAGCAGTTAAGATATTTTTGCTGCTTATTAATGGACTAGACAGACCATCATGGGCTTGGAGCCATAACAGACTCCTTCAGTGTAGCCCACGCAACAACTACAGATCGGTGGCCAAGAAGAAGAGAGAAGGCCCACCTATGCCGAGACTAACTGCAATTTCAGTTCCAGTACTTTCTATCTCTAATCATAAAGAGCTGGTTCACACTTTTTACGACCACCTAAAATTGCCACATATTGACATTTTAATGTGTCTCTTTTTTTCCTGGCACCAATAGCAAATGTAGTATTTCTAGTCCTAAAGCTATTTTATATTTTAATCACTTCCAATGAAAACCATTCTAAAATTCTTTATACATGTCCTTGATTTTTAAACACAGAATTTGCTTTTTTCCTTGGTGTTATGCTTAGCACAAACAGGGGTTCAGTGAACATCTGCAGAATTAAGAAAGAATGTACCAAATCCACAGGGGAATATATGTGCTGTGTCTATCTTCAAGAGGCTACTGCAATGCTGAGTTTAAACACACACCGTAACATTTAATGTCATTTGTAATGCACCCCCCCTTACGAATCCAAATATCTCTCTCAAAATTTCTCAAGCAAACATTCCACCCCAAGCTGTCCATGTTCACACTCGCCTCCACACTTTTGCTGTCTTCAAATTTGAGCCTCTTGGCTACCTAATTTTGTATTGAGCAATGAAGAAACATGGAAGGTTTGAGTCTCAGAGTGCTATGAAATTGAAAAACATAACTAAGGGGTATTCCTTCCTAACTCTGGAACTCCTAGAGAAGAACGTCTATGTCTTTTACCCTCAGATCCAGCATATAGCAAAAATTCAATACATATCTTTTCAATGAATGAATGTATGGGAATGAACTCTAACTGAAACAGCTAGAATTCGACACCAATTTGTCCCTTATTCATGATGTGATCGGGAGCAAAGTCACTCAAATTCTCTTATTTGTTGATACTTGGATATAACGTGTCAAACAGTAATAGTGAAATTTGTGTATACAGGGATCATCTGAGGAGCTTGTTAACAATGCAGATCAGGGGTCTCTTTCCAGACATTATTAATGGGTCCAGAGTGGGTCCTAAGAATCTGTTTTTTAACAAGTTGACCAGGTGAAGGAGAACAGGTGGCTCAGAAGCCACGCATTGAAAAATACAGACACATGGAGTTTGCAGTGACAGTGAGTCAGCTAAAGCTTTCTGCATCATCTGTAAAAACTGAAACATGAAAATCCCAAAGACCAATGTGATTACTGGTGGTTACAAAGCTGAAAACAAGCATGGAAGAACTCCTAGCTGCGTCTCCCCTGGAGGTAAACGTGGACAGAACAGGGCAGTGTCAACCCCAAGGAAATCGCATCAACTACTGAGCCATTTTGTTTTGCATTCTCTTTGTTACCCTAATCACAAATACGTTAGAATTACCAGGGCTTATTCTCCCTCCCAGAAACTCCCCAGAAGCCAACTGTCCCCACGATCCCTCTACTACCCTCCTCACTACTCTCCCACCCAGGCCCCTCATGAGTGCCATCGTTTAACCACATAAGTGGCACCGCACAAGCAGCCTGCCCACAGGAGCAAGGCTTCTGACCAAAGAGCAGTTTTATCAGCTGCAGAGCAGCCCCTGTGCCTACACCAGGCCTCAGGCGGGTCCCCTGTTACTCCAGCAACTTCTCTCACTGTTGGGGGAAACAGCACAGTGGCCATTTGGCTCCATAAACTCCTTTCTTACATAATCAGAGGCTTCAATTGTTGTTCAAGGTTTACAGCCCGCCCTATGAGACAATACTGTTTTCAGAAGCATCCGCTTTATGTAATTAGAGTTCACGTTTCAGAAAACAGGTTTTTCTATTTAGTTCAAATGGAACTTGGATGGCCTGCCGATGAGTTTTGAGCCCTGATCCAATATAGACTGTGGGAGAAAGCGTATGGGCAACGGTGTCAGCAGGTCAAGTTCAGCTATGTGAACTTGGGCAGGGAAAAGAACCTCAGCAAACTCAACCTCACCTATAAAGAAAAAAAGAGGGGAGGAGGTTGTTATACCATTAACTGGAGTTATTTGCAGGAAAAAATATAGTTCAGCTCATGACACACAATAGAGATTCAGTACATTTTTGTTGACCTTCCTTTACCTAAAACCACTTCTCAGCCCTGTTAATATGTAATAGGAAGTAACCTGGAATTTCAACATTAAGTAAAACAGAGGAGGAACAAATTACTCTATTTGAAACAAGCAAACAAATGGAAATTTGATTCAATTACAATCAAAACAATAATCACTTTCCTTAAAGTTTAAATTCTAGATTAAAGCTTGCAATATCCATTATATAATTTGTAGATTTTTAAGAGCAAGTAAATGTTACTATATGGGCAAAATCTTACAATGATAAGAACAGATGCCTCACACTGGGAAAAGATGGATACCCATCAGGAACACCAAATGACTAAGTGAGCCCAGCACATATAACAGGAAAACGTTCCAGGGAAAATCAGAAAGGAGAACACGCCTTAAAATGTGCTTTAAAGCAACCTTGGGAAAGAGAGAATCTTTTCCAAACTATATTTCCTTCTTATTTACTTCGGGTAGATTGAGAAGTTGTGGCGAAGAGCCAGGCACAATACTCTGTTTTGCCTATTTCATGTGTTTGGAGTTCAGTAATAGTTTTAAGATGGAAATATCAATAAATTTTTTCCCTAGGAATATTTTTCTTTTTCTCCTACAGCTATAAAATAATATATTCAAACACAAAGTAAAGGAAAGAATTACCAGCTATCCCTCCTCAATCTTAGCCTAAAATTCAGGCAAGAAGTTAGCCACTTCCCTATTTTTTTCCTATAGGCTTAGAAAAAGCAAGTCAAGAAAACCCAATTGCCCGAATCCATGAGCAGTTTTCTTGGAATTAGGGAGCCACTAGGGAATGTGGCATTCCAAGTCACACCAATGTCACGCTGGTACTCAGCCTGCTGACCAAGTGCTAAATATCACCCCAACATGTGGAACTGAAAACAGGGCATCTATTTAATGCCTCAGTGGAGTCCTCCATGTATTTAAGCCACACAATGACCTACCTGAATCACTCTCCTTAGAAGAGGAACTAATGCCATTCGTTGTACATGATTTCATGAACTTGAATCTCTAAACAGTATCTGTTCAACTTGGGCTCGAGTCTCACAATAGCTACTACTAGTTGCTTATGACAAGCCACTTCTAACTCCCCAGGGCTTGGTTATTTCATTTGTAATATAAATGACTAGAATTGTATCCCTTAGGTCTATAATTTTTAGTCTTTACACAAATGTGCAATAATAATGTATATATTTAATTAGATTGTATTGAGCACTCAAATCCACTTATGCATTTAATTCAGAAACGCCACAAACATCCAGGCACTGTCCTCCCACAGATCTTTCAAGTCTAGATCACAGGAAAACTATGCCTGTTAAAAGGGTCAAAGGTAACAGCAAATGCTATCCTGTGGGCCTGTGGGCTGCATTCTGACGGTGTGGCTTAAATAATTTTAACAAGTACACTACAACAGAAAGTCAATTTATTTTGCAAGAGTTAGAAAAGAAAATACATAGGCAGGGACCCAAATCTTTCCTGATGAGGTTTTCTGGGCTCTCCTTGGGACGTCCTTCAAATTGTGCACTGTCTGAGATGCGGACCAAGATGGAAACTGCCAAAAGCGGGGTGCTGAAAAGCAAGCGTGGGAAGTCATGCTGATACCAAACAAAAGACGAACGAGTGAAACCTCAGATGTCAATAACAGACACCTCAAGACTCACTCAATTAGGCACAAATTCCTTCTGATTAGTAGACCAGGGTCCCATCCTACGCACTCAACCCATGTCTCCGACATGTGGGTGTCTGGAGTTCCCATCTATAATCCTACTCTGGTCTGTAGGACATTGCTAAATGGAACATACCGGTGACAGCGTGAGTCTTAAGCAATCCTGAAGTTGTGACAGATACATTTGACGACAGGCGCACTGTCTTAACAAGAAAAGTCAAAGACAAACATCTTGTCCATGTAAAACAGAAGGTGGAAGTGACAGAGGAGGTATTCAACATGACAAAGTCAATCTGACTTATACAAGCTGGAAAAACTCAGCTTCAGTAACTACTACTCATTCCCGCCACCAACCTTGCCCTCCCACAACTTCCTACCCTGTAACACCATCAGGGGCAGTGCGTTACAAATTACAACATTTCCTGATTGACACGAGGCATCGGTGTGGGGCAAGAGATTTCAAAACCCACAGCAAACTGTACCTGTAGTACCCACAGGTACTACAGATTCCATATGATTCTTAGATGTAAGCAGAGTACAGAAGAAAAGCTTGGAAACTAATACTAAGCTATGACTCATGAGTCTGTTTTAATGGGGAAAATCCTAGTGAACTTATTATAGCATTAAGTGGGTAAATTATTTTACTATGCCATTACCATGGGACCTAAAATAGACTAAGCTGAACCAAAGGGAAGGAGAATTTCTGTTAGAACAGCATCTCCCAGCTCCTGTGACTGTACACCTTTCCCTCACATCTCTGGACCTTATACAAGACTTTTGTGTAAAACAAAGGGATTGACCTACTTTATCTCTAAGATTTCATGTGTCTAAAACACTAATACAATAAATACCAATATAGAAAAGTTTGCATGTCCCAAACTGTTTATGTGTTTGAAACAATGGGTCCAAATAAATAAATAAATACATTGCTGATTAGGATAAATTATCATGTAACGGGAAGAAAAATCAAAACTGTACTTTCAGTCAGTTGGAAGGCTAAAAAGAAGCAGAGGGTGAATTGAAATTACCTAAGACCACCCATAAAAGAGGGAGCATCTATTAAGATAAAGATCAGAGTCAGAACTTTGTTACCTCCATTGGTGTCAATTGAAATAGGCTGTCTAATGTGCTGTCTACTGAAATGAGGACACCCAACAGAGACAGAGTGCTTTAGGATTTATTCTCTCCATTTTTATATTGGACCTTTTACTAATTTAAGCCTAAAACATCTTAGGAATCAGTCCCCAGCATGATGTACAGTAAAAATTCCTTATTCTAGATCACATGATTCATACTTTGTGATGATTCCAACATGGGATTTGCAATTCCTGTCCAATTAAAACCTGAGAAATAAACTTAGTTATTTAAAACTATCACTGAGCTCTTACAGTGAAGATCCCTTGTAAATTGAATGCTTTTATCAGCTTACCTCATTTAATTATTCACAAAGATTTATTCTGTTTATAACATAGCTTTGAAAGAAGATAATGCTAAAATCCGAACCATCCTCTAAGTCAGGCAAAACTCTTTTTCCTTGGAATTAGTGAAACTTGGCTGTCATAGGTGATTCTAATAGATTTATAGGATTCCCCAAACCCAGTCAAGTCTTCTCAGCTTTTCCAGTTACTCTAACTTCAAAAGACCTTTTGGTCGAGGAGAAATATTTTATTTCCTATAAGTCACGAAGAGAGCCATAGGTCAAACAGATAAAACAGTACTCAACAGCAGTGAAGAGGACATCAGCTAAAGGTGTGTCCTGTGTTACTGCAATGCATGCAGCCTGCCTGGGAGAGAAAAGGCACCTTTAAATAAACACAAAGAATGAATTACAATTATTTTAGCAAAAATTTACTTTTTCCATTATAAATAAATGAAAACTAACTGCTAAAAAGAATAGACAACCTGTTTACGATTCTTCTACAAATTAGTTATGCTCATTTGTCATAATTAGCACTTATTTGCATACAAGATGCTAAAGTCGTCCTAGTTTGGTCTTTTATAAGAAACAGATATTTCCCCTAAAAATCCAGTGTAGTTCATATTACCAAAAACTCTCAACTATGGTACAAATGCATGATTGCAATTTGAGCATATCAGAAAACTATCAGTAGGCAAATTCTACTTATAATGTTTTTCTAAGATAGCTATGTACATCTGCATGATACAAATTTAAAAAGCCCAGATAAAGGAACCAATGTTGAAAAAATGTTTTGTTCCAAAAGCCTCTTAAATGTGCTAGTGGTCTTACCATTGGTGAGTAAAACGCATGAAACTTCGCTAGTAATGCAGGAATTCCCGCTTTCTCTCAGCCACAGATTCCAGTCTGTAACCCCACAGATGTCAGGGTGCACATAGATGGTGATCAAAGCAACTCAACGTCTTAGTTTGATAATCAAGGATCTTCATGATTTAGAGGTTGATCTGAAAGCTATGGATTATTGTGAAATACTTGGAAGGAACCTGATAACTCAGAATTCCATCAAGACTACACAGAAGAAAATAAAATAGAGAACAAAATGGGGATTCTAATTTCATACTTTACATCTGTTCTCCCAAAACTGTTATTACACTTACAAAAGATCATTATAGAGATAAGTCAATTAAAAAAATTAGCTAAATATTTTGAGTTCTGGAAATGAAAAAGAACAACTGACTATTTTCACAGTTTTGTCAAATAATTTTACTTGCAGGATTAAAAGCAGAAATTCTAGAATTTAGCTTTCTTCTAGAGTAGGGTCAGCAAACTGGGCCACCTGCTTGTTTTGGAAAATAAAGTGTAATTGGAACACAACCATGCCCGTTCACTTACATCTTGCAGCTGCTATCACGCTGCAAAAGCAGAGTTGAGCAGTTGTGACAGAAATTGTATGGCTGGCAAAGCCTAAAGTATTTACTATATGGTCCTTTAAGAAAAAGTTTCCTGACCCCTGTCGAGAGTCTTAGACGGACATACTTAACCAGTGACTCAGTTCCTACTATCAGATGAGAATGTGATTCAAGCCTAAAAGATGCTACAAAGATTAATCAGGCTCTCTTTGGTTTGCAATAATATTATCAGTAAAGAAGAATGTCACATGGGAATGTTCTAAGATTGGGAAACAAAATAGTCTTTTCATTTTTTTAACCCGCAACACACAATACTCTGTGTATTCTGACTGCCTGAGAGCAAAGAGACTTAGGTTATACTATCAACACAGTACTTATCAGGTCAAAAACTCTGGACACGTTACTAAACGTCTCAGGAGACATGCCGCTACAGCACAAAATCCAGACCAGAACAGAGAAACTTGCTTGGGAACCCAGCCAGGGCTCCATCCCTTTCTGCTGCATGGCATAGAGTTGCCTGATCTCTGGGAGTCTGTTTTTTCATAAGCATGCAATGGGGATAATCATACCTTTATGTGAGAGAGGATTTATGACAATTAAATAAGACAATAAAGACTTCAATGCTTCTCTTGAGCAGACGGCATGGTCTTGTGGCGCCCTTCAGATTATATCATGCCTGGCCTTCTCTGAAGTTAAAACGCTCATCTTTGTGATGCTTCCATAATATCAAACAATAGTCCAATGGTGAAAGTGAAGCTAAAGAAAACACAGCTGTTGCTTCCCTTTAATTTTCCCTGGACCTGTCTTTCTCATCTTCCAGGCTCAATCTAAGCTCCTCTCTTCTGTCCATGACTTCCTTCAAAGGTTCATGGGAACATCACCCTTGGTCTTCAGCAATTCAGTCATCTTGCTTTTCCATGGGAGATCTACCTACTTGCACAGTTTCAAGAGCCTTCTGGAATGCTTAGGATTCCTTTGTCTAGTGTCTACAGCTTACTGACTGTTATTTCTTGAGCTTCAGACTCATGCACACAATGGTAGACCACTGACCCAACGTGGACATCCCTTGAGTATTTCAAACTCAAGATTTCCCCAAGTAAGCTCATTGCTACCTTTCCCACCTACCTGAACCTACTCTTTTTCCTATGTTCCCATCCAAGAGACTAGAACCACCATCTACTCCATTGCCTAGGCAAAAATGTGAGAGCCTTTCTGGACCAAACTGTACCACCACCACCACTCTCATATCCAGTTGCTTATGTCCTTCTTCCACTTAATGTCTGTTCATAACTCCACTGCTAAGTGCTAGCAAACAAAATATGATCTAAAGTGTTGTATGTACTCCTGAAGAAAGATAGTTTGGAGCTCCAGCCACCATTTTAAACCTTGAGGACAGAAATCAACACTGAGAATGGAAGAGCTGAAAGATAGGAGCCTGGTATCTTGATAATACCAACGAACTGCCACATAAACCCTGGAGCTCACCTCTGGAATTTGATGTAAGAGAGAATTCAACTTTCCTCTTATTTAAACCATTAGAATTTTGGATTTCCTGTTCTATCTATGCAGCAAAATCTAATTCTAACAGAGAGTAGATTTCTCAAAACCACTCCTCAAGCACCAAAAATTTAGGTTAAAATATCTCAACATATTTGGCAATTAATCATTTGTATGACTCCCCACGCCCCCACACAACCATCTCTCAAACACACACATTTCTCAATTATTGGTGTCACTTGAAAATATCAAGCCTGCTCAGTGATTTGTCCACATAAAATATTACTGATGCTGTAAAAAATAGTAACAAAAAATTAAGTTAATTTTTAATACTATAAAGTCAATGCAGATAATTTCACAAAAGAAGAGACACGTTCAAGTATACAATTTCTATAAGGTGCAAAGTTTTTATAAAGAACAAAGTGACTTTTTATAGTCAAGTGGAACACACATCAAATTAAAATAGAAGGTTTATTTTAGTATAGGTGGACAAGACAGCACTAGCAAGAGTGAGTTTTAGCAATTGAAAAGCAAAAGGGAACTCTAAAAATACATTTGAATGAGAAGACGTAGGGATGGTCAAGAAAAGAGACTTTGGGGTCTGGCCCAGTGGCGCAGCAGTTTAGTTCGCACTTGGCAGCCCGGGGTTCGCTGGTTCGGATCCCGGGCGCCTGCCAACGCACTACCTGTCAGCCATGCCGTGGTGGCGTCCCATATAAAGTGGAGGAAGATGGGCACGGATGTTAGCCCAGGGCCAGTCTTCCTCAGCAGAAAAACAGGAAGATTAGCAACAGATGTTAGCTCAGGGCTGGTCTTCCTCACAAAAAAAAAAAAAAAAAGAAAAGACACTTTGATCAAGTTGTGGGTGGAAGAAAAATTAATGAAGTAGGAAGGTGCAAAGATATAGAAATGTTAGTATGTGGAAAAAGAGCCACTTACAGAGAACATGTTAGAGTCTAAATTGAAGTTTAAAAAAGGTGAAGAGGCTGAGTGTAGCAAGTAAATTTTAAGTAGGGTTAAAAGAAATGTATGATGGGAAACTGTCCTAGCATTGATTAAATAAGACTGAAAAGGTCTTGTCAAAATTGTAACTAAATTTGGATTTTCAGATTCCACATCAGTTAATCACATCCATCTAGAATTCTGCTAGCCCCACACCTCAGGAGACTACCATGAAGAAGGCCCTGAATATTGCAATTCAAGGATATAGAAACTATGACTTACTGCTACAGGCATGCACGAGGGAGGATCGGATGACTTCCCACCTTTGACCAAATTTTATTCCGGGTAAGAAACAAGGCTTCAGGAAGACTGACACTACATCCTACAAAGCTGAGACTCACCCACCAAGAGATGAAGCAATGCAAGGCCAGCAATAGACATGGTTTCTGCATCAGGTCCTGCAGGCATGGGGCAAGGGTGTTTGAGCTCCCAAGGGACCTGGAAAGTCTCAAAGTTTGAGATCTTGAAGAAATGAAATACTGCTTCCAAAATACAAAAAGGAGATCTCCAGATTTTAATTAATAAGTATTCAAGTGTTGCTATAGACTGAATGTTTGTGCCCTGACCCCCACCAAAATTTAGATGTTGAAACCTAATCTCCAATGTGATGGTATTTGGAGGTAGGGCCTTTTGTGAGGTGTTACGTTTGAAGCCCTGATGAATGAAATTAGTGCTTTTATAAAGCAGGCCCCAGAGAGCTCCTCACCCCTTCCACCATGTGAGTTACAGCAAGAATACAGTCATCTACGAACCAGGAAGAGAGCCCTCACCAGACACCGAGTCTGCCGATGCCTTGATCCTGGACTTTCTAGCCTCCAAAGCTGAGTAAAATTAAGATTTGTTGTTAAGCCACCGCTCTCTGGAATTTTGTTGGAGAAGTGTAAATGGACTGAGACAAATGTTTGCAGTTATAGTTATGCCAATGAGCTTCTACAATTCAACACATACAGATTTATAGTTATGCAAATTATATTTAATTTGGGATGCGATGCGAGTGTTTTAATGTTTAATATGATGTGGAGTAAGCCCTCCATAATTAAGAGATGCTAGAACCCACGGAATGGTGGTATGTGAATAGAAAAAGGTAATCAAGAAGCCCTAAAATAAGTGCAACAATATGTAAAAGTGCTTTAAAAGCTATAAAAAAGCATAATTGCTATGTGGCATGTATGATGGTGTTTAGAGTCATCCAGTGCCCTCTTGTTTAATGTGGGCACCCGTAAACATGTTCATTTTAGGACACTCCTATACTATGGGCTAGAAGTTACTCCCATCTACAGTGGAACACTCCTCCTTCCTTCTGAGTTTGAAAGAACTCTTCAGTGACTGAACTTGGTTTTAATTAGCCTCAAGTTTATGTAATGAGAATGTTCAGTCATAGAATAAACATCAAACCGTCCTTATGGCAATGATTACCAAACACCACCATACCCCAGGGTAATGTCTAACTTGAGCTGAAGCAGATATTTTTTAATGGTTCTGCTGAAGTGACCTCCCATTTAAAATCATGCAGCACAGTCAACTATAGAATTAATGCCATATATGCACCAACATTCGGAAATAAATTTTAGTCACAAAACCCTTTTCCAGCACACATGGCAATAGCATATGATGAAAAAACAATCTTACTTTAAAGGATAACATAATTGTTTTCAATAGACTTAATCAATAGATTAAGGTCATCACAGAGGCTGCTCTGATATGCACACCGATTGGTCACTTTCTCCAGGTAGTAGACACCAGATGTAAACTTGGTCCTTTCATTGCAGCAGTTGACAAACAATGGATATTAAATTTAAGTGTGTGCCAGAGGGATTGTTGCATTTATAGCTGAAGTGAGAATTCTGACAATATTACTACAGCAACCATCTAAAATATATTTACTAGAATATTGACTAGCATGAAACCATATGTTCACTATCCCAGATCTGGAATATTTAAGTGTTTGAACAGAAATAACCATAAGCAACTGAGAACAAGACGGAGGAAGCTTCATGACCCCGCAGCTATTGGCCAGTCTATGCCCAAGACAGCTTTATGGTGGACCAGACGCAAACAGATTTACAATTTCTGGGATTACTGATGCTCTTTTTCCAGGAAACAGTGGGACACTGCTCCTGAGACCAAAAAATGCTAAATATTTTCCAAATCCTCTGCAATACATTTATCCTCTGATTCTCATAACACGAACTCGATTGATTCTTTAAGTTAAATCTAGGATATACGAAGTGCCAGAGGATTTATATAGCCATTCTCATGTACTTCATTCCTGCCACCATCTTATATTGAAAGAGATACAATCTCTTAAATTTGACTGAGGGGTTATTCCATCAAACGCAGGCTTAAGTGCTGGCCCGGGAACTTGATAGGCCACATCAAAGTTGATTCCCAACCACCGGTACCTTTTGAAGAAGCAGCATTCTTGACAAGAGTTACAGCTTCAGATTAGTCTCAAAAGCCTGAGAGCATATGGAACACACATCCATTGGGCTGTCTGGTATTCAACTGATTTCTTACATAGTTGAATGGAGACATAGTGACATTCATGTTTTTCAATCCTCTAAACCAAATGAAAACATCACAATACATGGTTGTATGTATGAAGGCAGGATCCAGATCCTTTAGAGAGTCTGTGCAGCCCTTTCTCACGCTGTGAGCAATTGGATCAAAGGCCGCTCAGATCCAGTGGCTGGTACTTTGTAAATTCAGAACTTTAATCCAGGTGAGAATCCAACATTCAGAAATCCAAATGACGTTTAAAAGGTGAACCCCACTTTCAGAAATCTAAATGACTTGTATAAGGTGATACAAGATGACAGATAGGAGATTGGGTGATTCTCCTCAAGGGTCACAGCCAGAGTTCGGATTCCCAGAGGCAGAGAGGGGGCAAAAAGGCAATTTTGACAAAGGTCTATTACAGAAGGGTTTGTAAAGCGAATTGTGAAAATGGGCAGTTAGTGAATGAGGCCCCTCCTTCAGATTTCTCCAAGCTACAAATATCCTTTAAGCCTCTAATAATGAGTTGTATTTTACAAAGTTTGAATTAAATAGCAATAATCGAAATAACAGCCAGGACCCCACTCTAAAGCTAAAAATCCCTTCTCATGTTGACTAGTTTGCACTAGTTTAGCTCCTGGCACATGAGTTTCTCTCCCTTCCACCTAATGACGACACACATTGGAGAGCTGTAGATCTGGGAACCACAGTGCTGTTCATTAATAAGTACTCATGCTCAGATGAAATACCAGTCCCACTGGCTCCTCACTGACACCATGCACACTCAGTTTTCAACGTAGTTTTCAGGGTTGTCGTGACCCCTGTGATCTAGAATCGATACCTTTCCAAAAGTCTTTTACAGGGAGAGTTCTGCTCTTACTAAGATGGTCAAGATTATCCTCTAAAGAGGCTAAGCCCATCCTCAAAGCTGGGACAAGTTGTGGCTATTACTTCTGTCTGAAAGACCTCCTCCAAATACCTTTGCGTATGATAGGGCTCTATCATGAAGTCTTCTCCAATAATTCTAGAAAATTCCTGGAAAAGTCTAGGAAATATCTGTCTCTTTCCTTTTCTAGAGTCCTCTTGACATTTTTTCTCTATCAATACATTTCATTGATATTATTCAACTTATCAGTAATTCCCTACTGTTCTCCAGTTTCAGGTTTTGACTCCATGAAGGAAAACACACAAGTTCAAACATCACACACACATACTTCTGAATCCAGGTGCTTCCATTTAATACCCAAGTTATCCTGAGCAATGTATGTATTCTCTCTGATCTCAATTTCTCCTTCCATCTCTCCTTTTTCTTCTTGTCTCCCTCATCTTTTTCTCTATTTTTGTCTTCTCTCACCATGGCAAGTTTTCCCTGTATTTTTTTTGTTTGTTTTACAGTGAGACAAACAGCAAAGATCTAGGAGATTCTCTGCCTAGAGGAAAAGAAATTATGTAACTTTCTATGCAGAGCCTAGTAATTTTTAAAGGCCTATAAAATTTATTTATTATGAATCGCAGAATCTCATATATTAAATTGCTAAGGTGAGAACATTTCTAAAAGAAATGGAATCATGGAGGCAAAACAATATGTATGGATTTATATACAAATATATCATATATTTGGCATTTAGATCTAGCACTTACAAAATGTTTATTACCAACTAGAATTTAATAGTGAAACCAAACAGTGTTAATGGAATAGCTCCACTGAGAAAAAACAGTATCAATAAGGATAACATAAACTCCATCTTCAAAATTAGAGATCAAAAAATAAATCAAAATTTTTTAATTTTAATTTTTAAACACTTTTAATAATAATATTTTTAAATATTAAATTTTTAAAAATAAAAATTTAAATGTTAAATTTAATATAATCTATTTGATAGCCACAACAGGGAAAAATTTCTTATTTCAACATTAACGTTTAACTATCTTTTAAAAAACTATAATTACAGAATCTTCAATGCACATAAACACAAATACTTATTCAATGCCTATAGTACTATTAAGTCCCATTTAGGTTAAAACATAACTTTAGGATCTGACAGTATACCCAATAGCAGTGAACTTATGGGTAACTCATAGTCTCTGTCAATGAGTTCCCTCGTTCCTAAAATGGGGAGTTGGAAGAGATGACTCCCAGGATTCAGTGTCAGAACCCAACTCGGCAGGAAGTACTAACTAGAATATAGGTCCCCACATATTCACAGATAACGTACTTCTAGGCCGGAATGTGTTTTTCTGATACTAGACAACATTTATGTTTTATTCATATTTGAGGTTCAATACAGTTTTTACCTGTACACATGAAGCAAATCAAACAAAAACTGACACTATTCAAAATCCAGTCTGAAGTAAAGCAGATCACTCATAAGCATAAATCCAATTATACTGGCATGAATTCAATTACTTATTTGAAAAAAAAAATTTTAAAGCACATGATGTTGGACTAACCTGTCACCTAATTACTCTGTCCTCCAGACCTTGGGAACGTATCATGTATATATTATTATCAAAAAGGTATACTGGAAATATTTAATACATAGATTCCCACTGAAGACCCTCTCCTTGCTTTTTTATTAACTGAGTCATCAATAAAATTTAAAAGAAAAAAGGAACTATGCATTATCTATAGTTGATAGCAATCGCTAAGACTATTAATGCTGCATCAAAAATGCCTTCTTACTCCAGGGAGCTGCATAATGAGATAGCACCTTACTCAGATTTGACTCCTTTCTCTGCTACTCAAGAAAGCATACAGAATGTGAATGAATGAGAGAGATGTTTTCTTTGAGATAATCACTTACCCTTAAAATGCAGACAGCTCAGATTTTGTGGGGAGACCACAGTATGGCTCAATATCTCCGTTAAGAATCCTCTGATTTAATTTTTTTTAAAAAACCTTAAGTTTGAGTCTCAGAAAACTCCAAGTTTGCATGCTGGCTCCATGTACTAATTTTGCAGTTGGATTTCTCCAGCTCCTGGCTGGTCAATGGGTCTGGAGCCTCTGTTTCATTTTAGTGAATTGTCCCACAGGCCCGACTCCCACCCGGCACAGTCAAAGGGACTAGAGGGGGCGTCTGGGACACTGCAGCCCTCAGGGGCTCACAGGCACAGTGACCACTGTGCACACTGGCTCTGCTCCAGTTCCAGAACAGATCAATGAAAGCTTCAGAATCTCATTCATTTCCAACAAATGCAGCCAATGTACAGCACTTACTGAAAGAAGTCAAAGAAAAGTTACCCAAATTGGAAGCAACAAATTAAGATTTTTCATTGACTGGGAACGCTTCTGGCAAGTTAAGAGCTTGGAATGTAGACCAAGAAAGGCTGAGTCACACTAGATATGTGACCTGCTACTTACTTCTCTATGCCTAACTTTCCTCATTAGTACAATGGGGTAACAACAGTACCTACCTCTTCAGGTTGCTGTATCTTAAAATGTCAATCTTTGTAAAGCTTGGAACATCATCTTGTTGGCACATGGTAAGCCTGTGTTCAGTAGACTAAAAGGTTTTATTCTGCAATATTATAATTAAAAGAGATTACAGAATGTTGTGAAATGCCATTTAAAAACTACATCTTTGCCTAGTTTCACCTTCCCTGTAATGATGGTTTTATGTTATCAACTAAGAATCAAATTCACAACCATCCAGGCTTTTTATTTAGTAGAGTCTTTGAAATTACATCCCTATTTACAGTTCCAACTTTAGGACTACAGATTGAAGAAAACAAACATCACCATGCTACTGGGGTGACATTCCCAAAGACTCCACTACCACCACGGTGGTTACCAGTAAAGTGGATTTTGAATAAGTGCAAATTCACAGATTTGGAGGGAATCCAGACTAGTCGAGTTTTGCTTCACTAATAGACACTTGTGTTTTCAACCATAGAAGGACATTATCAGATGCAAATACCCCACACATCTCTGAATTCCTAACTGGGTCCTAAGTAGGATCAGCCTTACTTTTCAAGGCCCTGGAAGAAAGATAAATGAAGCTGTAATTAATCAATGGCCTGGGCTATCTAAACTCATCCCTCAGGGCACTGAGGCCTAGATTCGAGGGTGAGCATGGGGTCAATGGTTACCATCAATATATGGCCTTCTGTTACATGTACTAACATTGGCCTATTTTATTTGGATCCTGAGTTTGGTGACTTCAAAAATGGTTTTCCAAGAAAAAGCAAAGTGAATAAGGGGACTTTTCATATATGCAGTACCTTCTTTCAGAAAGAGCTAAAGGCAGTGTGTAATATTTAGTCACGTGTTGACTGTTCAGGTAAGGATAAGGAGCTGTGTGGCTTTATTCCCCAACCCATTTATACATTTTATTGGATGAAGCCAACTAAACTGGCTTCTTTTATGGCTAAAAGGAGCAAGCACTAAACCAATCCTCCCTTTCTAGGTGTTTATCAGAGAGCTGGGCAGTCTTCATTTGAGTGGAAAGATACCCAGAAGTTCACTGACGATAACCCAAGTTGAATAGAAAGCAGGTGATTAACAGTTTACACTCAAAGAAATTTCCACACATTCTTTGAAAAGTCATTGTCACATCAATATTTAAATACAATTCATAGTGAGTCATGTCTAAATAGTCATATCATTTATGCCACACTTCAGATATTTATCAGTAATTATGAATAGTTCATGGTGCTGGAAAATAGGATGACAAACTGGAGATGGCATAAGGCGGGAAGAAGAGATGGCAGGAGATGAAGAAGAAACGGTGGGTCAAGTTTAGATGTGAAATGGCTGTGGCCACCCTTCAGTCCATTCAGCTGAGACTATTTAGGGGCCAGGTGAGCATTTTTACTTGTAGCTTTCATGGGTTTCTATGAAATCCATGACCATGAAGTATCAAATGTTCACTATACAATTAATGGTTTCTGAATACTGTTCTAAAGCTTGACATTAGTCTCCATTAACACTTAACTATGTGTTTCATCAAATAAACATCAAATTATCTCCAAGATAAACATAGGTAGGTGTTAGTTGAAAGGGAGAGAAGGGAGGCCCAAGTTTCTCCAGTTCCTTTGAAGTTTTATTTTGATTTCAATAAAAATTCAGATAGTCAGCTACGTAAATTGAGTTGGTTGAAAATAGCTACCACTTCTCCCGTATAAGAAGGCTGAGATGATGAGAAGACTCAAACGAAATCTGGAAAGATTTTAAGGAGAAGGAAAGTCCAGTGCTGTTCTGAAAAAAGGAGGCCATTTGACCAGAGAGAAAATAAGAAAGCACCTAAACAACAGAATGGGTATCATTCACAAAAATATTTCAAGTCACGAACCAAATAAAGTGTCAGTGGAAGTGCCAAACTGTTGAGATCCACCCAAAAGAGAATGTGACTGAGAACTGGGAAAACACAGTCATCCCCAGCTAAGCATTTATATAATTACACAGCCTCTTCACACACACATTACATTTCATACTGGTGTAGTGACACTCCAGGGACAGACTTTAGAAAGCAGCATCAGGGAACACCTAGTGAGAGCTAGGTCACAGAACCCTCATTTAAAAACACTTCATGGGGCCAGCCCGGTGGTGTGGCAGTTAGGTTCGTGCACTCCACTTCGGCAGCCCGGGGTTCACTGGTTCGGATCCTGGGTGTGGACCGACACACCGCTCATCAAGCCATGCCGAGGTGGCATCCCACATAGAGCAACTAGAAGGATGCACAACTATGAAGTACAACTATCTACTGGGGCTTTGGGAGGACAAACAAAGCAAAAAGGGCGGAAGATTGGCAACAGATGTTACCTCAGGGCCAATCTTCCTCAAAAAAAATTAATTTAAAAAATTTTTAAAAATAAAAACACCTCATTTCTAGAGTCTACGCCTGTGTGCCTGCAAGTTCAACCACAGACTTAAGCAGTTTTCCTTCTTCAAAATGAAAACTAGGCAAGTCACTAATATTAAGCACAGACCTTTAGTCTGTGTTTTAATTCAGAAAAGCATTCCAGAAAGCTCAGGGAAGATTCTCCCTGTCCCTAATCAGACAGCCTTATCAGTCTTGCTTACAACACCTCCACGAAGAATTCTTGGTTGTTTACTGCAGCTGTGAGCTGGAAGATTCCATTAACAAGCTTTCAAAGGTATACAGAAAAATTCCAGCTCTTCAGAATTTCAAGGGAATTACACAGTAGCACAAGCAGCTTTTTTGATAGGAAGTATTGTGATTTATTTACATCAACACTGCTCATTAAGAATTTTTTCTTAAGATAAGGATCTAATTAAAAGTATGCATTACTCACCACATTTGAACTACTCAACTTTTAGATATCAAGGTCTAAGTGGACTTGATATAGATCTTTAATTCCTATTATTAAACTATTTCTTTTTTAAAAAAACAATGACATGAAAACTAAATTCTTAGGACATACTCTCAGGATATATTCAGCAGCCATTTAATTATTTACAAGAGAACATCAACAAAGAGTGAAGACTTTAATTCCTATTTATCAACCAAGAAACCATCTCTCTAAATGATTTGCCCAAGATCCCCACAAGTGTACTGGTTTAAATACATGTAATAATAAATCAATTTTGCATTTCTCCCTCAAGGTAGAATAATCTCAAAGACGAACACACTGATTCATATTGAGCAATTACTCGGGGCCAACTACTGCCTGAAGTTCTAGGAAAACAACAGGCAAGCAGACAGGGCTCCTGTGTCCAAGGAGTTTCCCTGTGAGGTTGAGAAGTAATTATTTGTCAATCAGCCATTACAGATGATGGGTCATACACATTAGACTAGAGGTGAAGGCTAGAGGAAAGATAAGAGATTGGCTGCTACCCTTGCCCTAATTTGCTGAGAGATTTCATAAAAAAAAATCATATTCAAGAGTCCTAGCTACCTCCGTAAGCTATGTGCAACTCAGGAGTCAAGAGAAACCAGCACTTCAAGGCAAAGAGGACTAGATACGTAGGGAAATATAATTCCTATGAAAAAACATTACTGGAAAAATCATCTGTTATCAACTTAACACTGCAAACTTACCCAATCCACAAAGAAACTCTGGAATTAACACTTTTCAAAGCAGGTTTTATCCAAATAAAATGTTTTCTTTGTATAGAGACAATTTCAGAGTCATTTCCACGCATCCTCACCTCATGTTCCTAGGGATTACATCTCTCTCTGGAACCAAGGACAAACAGCATTCATTCCTTGGATTCAAGGAGTAACTTCCCTAGACTAAAGATCTGACAGGATCCTGCGAACCATGCTTGCTTTGCTTAGAATCTTGAAGACAGGAGCAACAGCGATTTTCCCGTCTGTTTCTCAAGCTGAGTAGCCTGTCTTCATACAGTTAGGCCAACAGGAGGGACGTTTCCCCAAGAAGTCCTTCAGTTACTGTACGGATGCTGCCCAAGATCTAAAGCATAATCTTACCGTGTTTTAAGAACTAACTATTCTTAGAAGGCTTTTCCTTCCATTTATAATCCCAAAGTACTTTGTTTAGGTGGAAATTTCAGATATGTAAATGTCTTTTCTATCTAGTGATTAAGACCTTTGAACTAAATGAAATCAATCCTGAATTCCATATTCTCAAAAGTGATATTTACATAAAACTCTTCAAATAATCACCTGTTGAACTTGGAATATCTTACACGGCTTAGTCAAGTGAAAGAGGAGGATCTACTGACAGACAGCAGAATAGAGAAAGGACAGAGGTAATGACTCATCCAAATAGTTAATGTAATGACTATCTGCTGGCTAATATGTCTATCCCATGTTTCTATAGCCCAACACGTGTCTCCCTGTAATTACTGGGTACTGTACTTGTTAGTCTTCACCAACTGTAAGCTCCTTAAAAGGAAGGAAATGGATCTTTGCATCTCCCAGCTCATTCAATGAAGAAACATTAATTCTGCAATATTTTAATGTGGTTTGTATTTTCTCACATTGCATTTAACAGAACAGAAAACCCGTTGGCTGCTCATTTGAATTGCTTTTAAAAAGCTTTGTCTTAGAAATATGCTTACAAATGCCACTGGTCTTTAAATAAAGAATGAATTCATCACCAAAGCAATACTTGTACATTTTAGTTATATAAAATAATTTTCTTTTTTTACTTATGACTTTAAATGTGTAAGTGTACATCATGTGCGTCCAACACAATAACGTATTTATAGAGCAGAAATAGAATAATCTTCAAACAATTCAAGGGGGGTGAAGTATGTACCCTCAACAGCAGAAGACTGAGGCCCATGTAGAATGTTCCCTGGAGTTCAGAGACAAAGAAATCTAAACATCTACACCAACCATGCCCTAGGCTTCCTTATTGCAGCCACAGCAACTTTTCTGTTTATATTCCCCAATTTCAAAACCAAAATGACACCTTCACCCCAGCCAAGTCACATCAGAGAGTTTAAATAAAATAAAACAAGGAAAATATCATCCAGTAAACTGCTTAGAAATACACATCAAAAGGTGTGCCAGTCATCCAGTTACTCATTTGTGTCATAAATTGCTGCTCAACCATTGATACCACGTCATTCCAGCTAATTATATATGCCAAGTACCTAATCTACAACCTGGGCCAAGGTTCAAAACAGAACATGAAGTCTGGTATGTGAGAAATCAGCAGTCAGTATCATGATTTAGGGATGTTAAATAGTACATAAGATAAAAAATTAACTGCAAAGAGCTATCACTGCCTTTTCTACTCTACCACCCAATTTAAATCACACAGACTTGACCCAATGGATTAGATGACCCGTAGCTGTCCTCCCCCTTCTCCTGATGGCTAGCTCCTTTAGATGATGTGGAAATGCCATCCTGTATGTTGGAGGGGAGCTAAGGGAGTCACAGCTGCAAAAAACGCCACTGGCTAATTCACAACCTGAATTCATTTAAAATAAGACCATTTTAAGACAAACAGTAATTTTCAGACAAATTTTAAGTAATTTACTTAAGTAATTTTAAGACAAATACCATTTAATAGTAAAAGTAGCAAGAGTTTTGGACATAAATCATGTAGATGGTATAAGAATGTCTTATATCCCAACTCAACTCCCAGATGTACACTATTAACGAAGATCCTGCCATCACCTCAACTATAACTACACTTTTAATATGTAAAAAAGAAACCTATTAAAATAAAAATTTTGCAAATAAAATATCAATATCTAGAAATGTTTTAGAAAGAGTAAATTGTATTGCCAGATTAGACTTGTTTACTGGATCCCTCCATTATTTCTTAACTACAGGTTACTTTAGAAATCATCTTCATATCAATGTAAAAAATTACAAACTTTTTTACTTAAAAAGCATTCCATTGAGAACAATCAACTTTAGAAAACTAGACACTGACCTGTGAGAGATCTCAGGGTTGACACGAAAATATTTCTCTATAATAATTTTAGTTCAAACTAAGGCCAATGATACTCAGGGACAAGACAATGATAGTTGAATGCTGACCATCAAGGAGTGCATGAAAACGGGGGTGGAGGGGAGTAAATCACAAATGTTGTTTTGTGTTCATCTCTCCCAAAGAAAACACTGTGATGTTTACTAAAGGTTCATCGTGAGCTGGTTCCTGGATGCAAAAGTAAGGCAGGGAACAACATTCTGAAATATGCCACATTTGTATATAGCATGACGTCAAACAGCCATGAAGCATGCCCTTCTGTGCATTCAGCCCCTTGCTGGACCACAGGTTCTGCGCTAGAAGGTGATATCTGAAGATGAACGAAGCAATATCCTGATCTGGAGGAACTCACAATTTCACAGCACAGAACCAGGACTAAATTCATATTTACTTCATTAGGTTTATAATCCACTAATGTGTAAAGATTAAAAACCACGTGCACATCAGGGGGCCTAATGCTCCCAGCTTCACAAAGGCTGTTACAAAAATGCATTGGTTAAGTTGCCCAATATGATTGATATGGAGCGGACCCATGATAGTCAGTGACTTCGAAGAAGGATGAGGACTGTAACTACAATCAGCCCCAGCTGTCACTCATTGTGATTTATTTCTGAAAAGATCCCACAGTGTAATACTACCTGTTTCCCACAAATAATATACAATTTCACTCTTTCTTGGAGATTCTACCTTTGGAGGAAGCTTAGACACATGAGCCATTAGTACTAATTATGCGTAACGTCTCAGGGCTTTAGAACAATTATTACTAAGGTTACTGCCTGGAAACAGAATAATAACACTAATTAGAGTTCATCAGATATTTATCTTCATGGTAAGCACAACTGATGAGGTGAAATTTATTTAGTGTCCATAAATGGAAGTCATCTCAGCCGCCACAGGTGACTTTCAGAAGACATGTGCCCTTTATGAATATAATGTACTGTAGGCAACCTTTGACACTGAACAATATCTGACACTTGGTAGGTATCAGAATGTTATAGAGCACTGTTACGGGTCAACAAATCGACATATCCCTGCCACCAAGGTCTTTTCATTGAGAGGAGAGAAGACATTAAATAATCACACCAGCTTTGATAAATGCACAAATAAAAATGCCAAGTGCTTTGAAAGGTGTGGGGACAGTCAAGAAAGGCGTCTCTGAGAAAGCGGCATTGAAGCTGAGGAGTACTCGAACAGAGAGAAAAAGAATATTCCAGTCAGTAGGAACAGTTGGAAAGAGCTTGGAGCATTGGGAGAACTGAAAGGCGGGCCACGTGGCTGCAGAACAGAGAGTGGGTGAGAGGGAGGATGAAAGGAGGTTGACAAGGGAAATAGAAGGTGAATGTGTAGGAGCTGGAAGATCAGCAAAGGATTCTGATATAGTCATGCGCTGCATAATGATGTTTCGGTCAGTGATGGACTGCATATATGACAGTGGTCCCATAAAATTAATACCATGCAGCCTAGGGGTGTAGTAGGCTATACCATCTAGCTGTGTGTAAGTACCCTCTACGATGTTCCCACAACAAAATCGCCTAATGATGCATTTCTCAGAATGTATCCCTGTTGTTAAGTGATACACGACTATATTTTATTTTAAATGTAAGAGAAAGTCATGATGCAAAGTCTTAGGCACAGGAACGCCATGCTTAGATTTAGATGAGCATTAAGGCAGTAATCAAGGAGAGGGAGAAGCTTCACCAGGTTCATGGCTTAGAGTAGAGAGAAATGGACATATGTAAGAGATAATTACAAGGTAGACTTGATAGAGCTTTGTTACCAGGAAAAGCCCAGTTTTCTGGAATGAAAGGAAGCAGGTGTGATTGATCAAGAAAGTGAGCACAAAAAGAGGACCATGGACACTGACGTGAAGCTAGATGTAGCATAAATTAAAAGAGTTAAAATAAAAAGATTCTACAAGAACTCACATCATACGTTCTATGCAGAAAATAATTTACCAGTGAAATTTATTATGAAAGATATTAAATAGAACCAACTTTCAATTATTTTAGGGCCAGTGGTTTATCCAATATAGTGAAATTGAACTGTTATATTCAATTAGACTGTGGATTCATGAGGTAATATTTTTATGGCCATAGTTAACACAACAGGACGTGACCTGAAATTTGAAACAGAAGAGTGATGATTGAATCATCTGAGAGGGCATCCTCAAATGGTGTAAGTTACTTTTTTAAAAAGAGCCTCAAAAGTGTTAAGTGCAGGGGCTGGCCCAGTGGCATAGTGGTTAAGCTTGCACACTCTGCTTCAGCAGCCCAGGGTTCATGGGTTCAGATCCCAGGCACGCACCTGCGCACTGCTCATCAAGCCATACTGTGGCGGCGTCCCACATACAAAATGGAGGAAGATGGGCACAGATGTTAGCTCAGAGCCAGTCTTCCTCAGTAAAAAGAGGAGAATTGGCAATGGATGTTAACTCAGGGCTAGTCTTCCTCACACACACACACACAAAAGTGTTAAGTGTAGACATAACCACACCCACACTTGTTGAGAATGCCCCTCAAAGAATCCCTTATGTATCACTACTTGTTTTATTGCTTGGAAAGGCCCCAAAATTCATCAGCCTTGATTTTTGTAGTCATCAAAGACTTCTTATGGTTCCTGACACTACTTACTTCCCACCCCTAAGTGTCTCACTGTGTAGAAACCTACTAAAACTCCAACCAGTCCTCTCACATTTGCTTTTGTTAAAGCCTCTATCTTCTAATGTCTGGAAGTCTCCATCCAATAAAACTTGCCCCATAGTAAGATGCTGTATGGTGACTCCCTACCAATAAGCAAAGATGCTAGAATAGGATTTTAAACTGGCTTGCACATCTGGTCAAATCTACCATCTAGAATAAGAAGCATTCTTTACCATTGCCACTATTGGTAGGAGATTTTAAAATGGGCTTTCCCAGAACAATTCTATTGTAATTTACTAAAGACTAGCTAGTTCTTTATACTACATGCACTAAGTCAGTCCTTCTCTCTTCCTTTATTCACTCTCTTGTAATATTTGGGTATATGGATAACCAAATGGGAAAGTCTTCAGGCAGAGAGGAAGCATAATAATATAATGCTAGAATGAAAAATAGGTTTTACCATATGTCAATGCCTATTGATTGCTGGTGACTGCCTAGTGCACTGTGTTGAGAAGGATTCTGAAGCCTCTTCCAAGTAGTCATGTCCATCATGAGTACTACAGAGGGAATGGTACCTGCATATACCCTTTGCCATCTCCAGGCAATGGAGCCACAAAAACATGACTGAATCTCATACCAGGCTCTACCTTTTCTAGTGATGTGAATCAGGGAAATTAACTTCTTGCATCTTGCATGTCAAATGGGACCCTTATGCTGGCCCCACATGGATTCATGAGGATTAAACCAGGGGCTCAAGCACTGTTGATTCTCCCCACTCCCTTCTTCTTGAGGGCAGGGACAAGTGAAGCAGCATTTTGCACAGGAGCTTCAAATGTTCTCCACCATAAACCGCCTTTCCTAACGTGAAACATGAGTTGTTGTCAGCTGAGTTGTGCCCCCCCACCAAATTCCTATGTTGAAACCCTAACCTCCAGTACCTCAAAATGTGACTGCATTTGGAGATAGGGCCTTTAAAGAGGTGACTAAGTTAAAATAAGGCTATTAGGGTGGCCCTCATCCAATAGGACTGGTGTCCTCATAAAAAGAGATTAGGATGTGCTGGAAGAGATGTCAGGGATTCGCATGCAGATGCAAGGCCCTGTGAGGACACGGCAAGAAAGTGGCCATCTACAAGCCAAGGAAAGAGAGACCTCAGAAGAAACCAACCCTGTCAACACCTTGACTTTGGAGTTCTAGGCTCCGTAACTGCGAGAAAATTGATGTCTGTTGTTTAAGCCACACGGTCTGTGGTATTTTGTTACAGCACCTCAAGCAGACTAGTACAGGAACAAGCACTAGTGCCTTCCACCACTTTTACTGCACGTGCATCTCCACCCTGTCCTATCCCTTCCCTTCCTCCTCTCATGCTCTAGTCTCCTTTCTCCCCTGCAAACACTAGAAGGAAGGAGTAGTGGGGCTGAGAAACAAGAGGTCATTGACTGCTGATCTAAAACAACATAGTTTTGCTTCCTGTATCATACTTACCAGAAACCTTCCCCACACAAGGGAAATCCAGACACTCCTAAGAACAGAAAGGAATGGCTTTCCCCTCTCCCTAAAGAAACATGGTTGCAAAATTACCTTGCTGACACTTCCCTCAAGTGCAGCCATTTCCTCCTCTTCAGAAGGGTTTTACAAACCTCAATATTTAACAAGAAATGTATTGCTCACAAATGCCTCTCCCTCTGTCAAGATTGGACTGTTTAATTAGGTAGGGAGGTAGTTAAATGTGTTATCAGAATCAGATTTAAATGGAAATGTGTGCCCAGCCAATGAAACCTCACACTAACCATGGTGCATATTTCTAGCAGTTAGATATTTTCTCTACCAGGTAAACTATACAAACAATTGCTAACATGTCAGGGCTTGCTGATTTCCCATGCTGTGTGCTACTAATACTAACTGTCTGAATGCCCTAAGGGTTTGGGTTTTGTTTTGTTTTGTTTTTCAGGTATATCTCCCCCAGTTCGCACCCTTTTCCCACAGGAATCATGCCCAACTCAAAACTAGCTTGAGTTTTTTCACTCCCCTTAGACACAGCAGTAGCATTTTTTGCAGTATTATATCATTCTGGACTTCTTTGCCCTTTATCTGAGAGTCCTGGCTATGTCACTACAGAAATGACCCAGGATCCTCCTTTGGTAGTATGCCTAGCCAATGGAGATCAATTCAGGAATGAGACCCAGAAATAGTAGCTCTTGGTCCAAAGAAGGCAAGTTAAATGGGTCCCGTGAGTGCATCTGTCCTAATTTGCCAACTGCTCCCTCTAACCACCACTTCTTCTCCCCTTATCATTGTAATATTTGTGGCTGGAAACAAAGATACAGTCAAAGAATGTGTTACTATTGACAGCATTAAAGTTTATAAAGTACAACAAAGTGATAATTTTTAAGCAGGAAGAGCGAATTAACATGGTTGGGTAAGGGGGAGAGATGTGAAGCCTGTTGACATTTAAATTCACTTCTTCGTTACATTCACTTTTTGTTATATTCTCTGCATTCAGAGTTAGTAGTAAATTTAAAATAATATCTTAGAAATGTTGATAGAATTCCTTTCCCAGTGAGAGTTTATTCCATTTAAAACTACAACTCTCACCTTAGTGAAATCATGTGTTATGATCCCATTGTGTAGTTACTTCTGTCTGCATTGTGGCCCGTTGAGTGCCCCCATACCCAACCACCCAGGAGACATTAATACAGATGAAATAGCTAACCTCTCTGGATGGTGGAAACAAAACCGGTCAGAATAGAAAGGGTGGATGGAGGTGAACGGAGTAAGCTGTTCACATTCTGTCTCTTCCATTAGTCAACCATTGGATTGAATGAGGCAGAAGAGTAACATTCAGATGTGAGCCACATGAAGGAGCACAGACCTAGGAAACCATCGTCAATGTTGTATTAACAACCTTCTAGAGAACATCAGGACAAACTCTGTTACTATTTGTCTGAAAACCAAACACCAAACATTCTGGAACCAGGTTTCTAAAGACCAGTTGGGTGAGCCACGGGAATTCAAAGCTTGAGGTCTCAGAAAAGATCACCAGGGCTACCGATGAAACCCTAGTGCCACAATAAACCTCCTGCCAATAGGGCAGTATTCACCGAGGTTGGGGGATCATGAGAAGCCCCAGGAGCTACTGTTACCACCAACTGTTAATTGAGATTCTTTCTTTTTTCCTTAGGAAAATGAGTCATTAGAGAAGATTCCAGAACACCTTATTTAATCATGTCAATGTCTTTAGTAAATACCCACGTGGCCACATAACCTCACCCTACCTTCTTGACCAAATGCAGGATAAAGGAAGGGAGAAAGTCATCTTGAATCTTTCCACCTCTAATTAACTGATTTCTCTCAATTTTCCTTTTACCCAATCATTTTAAATACGCCTAAGGCATATTTAACACAGACACTGTTATCCTTTACTGAAACAGCTGAGGACATTTGTAAGAGTCAAAGACAGCAAAATATTCCTATAGCCCCTATAGTTTCCAAGATAAGCTCAGAGAATCTTAAGACAGTCCTCTACGAAAACCCAACAATTCTGAAAAGACCTTTCTTCTATATTTCCTTAAGAAATAGGGATGTTCTCATAGTTACTAGATGGCTGCTGTTGTTTTCCCTTTTGATTTACTGTTTCCCCAATTAAATCTTGTCCTACTTAACTTGGTTATTTTATTAGTCTACGTGGTAACGGTGTTTTGAATAGCTGACAATGGGTAAATGATGTAGGTCTTTTCAAAATCACTTTGCCAAGCAATGCAGGAAACTTGTAATTTAGAAAACTCAACCAGGAAAAGCTGTTCTCTAACACCTATTTCTTCATAAACTTAAAAAAGAGATTTTAATTCGGGTTTATTTTAGGAAGATATCCATTTCTGAACCTGCAAAAGTATAATAATTAAAAGCATTATAAAAACTGTGAAGTTATTTATTTATTGCAGGTTTCCCTGGAAAAATGTAAATTCATCAAAGCTTACTCTCCACTTATTGAAATGTCTAAATAGATCATTTTAAATATGAAATCAAAATTGTATCTCATCTAAAACTAAACTTCTCACAGTTTCTCTAAATACAATGCACATAAACAGTTTACACTGCTAAAATCAGTTTCAAACATCCAAATATTAAGCTTTATAAAGTGTTTTTTTAACAACTTAAGTGCTTTAAGTTCCCTATTTTAGTGACTACTTCAGAAACTTACAGCTCTTTTAATCCTCTAAGTCAGCACAAATACTATAAATGATAATTCTAAAGAAAAAAGATTAAACCTTGTGTTTTACGCAGCTCTCAAACCCATAGGCCAGATAACACTAGTAATTGGCATAAAAGCCACCACCTCTCCATCCACCACCTCTCCACAACACTGTGCATGCTGGATCTTCCAAGAGATTCCCGATCATTTCCAGGGCACAACGCTTGACTGTTCCACTCACTCTACAGCCCCCAAATTAGTCTGAAACCAACTGGCTGTCTTTGCAAACGTGTACCCTCCATCTGCAGCCCCCTAACCCTGCACCACTGTGCATTTTAAGAGGAAAACAAAGACATGACACAAAAACTTAGTTTTATGAGCAAAGTTCGCTTAATGCCTGCCATAAATTCTTTGGCATATGAAGGAAATCACGTGCTTATAAAGAAGCAAAGGGAGATAAGTTGAGGCTGAAAGATGACAGCAGATAAAGTAGTAGCGGGTAGTAAGTGAAGACAAGGGACACACGTGGTCCATCAAAAGGCAGAAGACGTGCTCTCTACAGGGGAGGGGAGAGGGCAGCAGGGACAGACACACAATCGGAACTGGATTCTCAAAAATGGTACCAGGGTAAAAGAATGATAGGAATTTTTTTTTAAGTTGCAGACAGTGAGTAAGCGTTTGACTCAGTTAGAAGGGAGAGGCAGTAGGAATGAGGCTTGATTGGGAAATAACCTGGGTTTCCACTCAGCTACTAAACAAGCTCATGGGACCTTGAGTAAGCCACTAACTTTTCTAAGATTCTTTTGAGTTCCAAAATAAGTGTTTTAGTCATGAGCTTTCAAACTTTCTGTTACGATGACACAAGTATTTACAAAGGACTGAGTTTGTAGTTAGGATAGTATTTAAAAGCAGCCACTGACTTTCTGTAAATAAATCCTGCATGGAAGCAGAATGAAAACAGGTTAACAAATTTAGGGCTTGGTTTCTTTCTAATCAGGCAACCCTAACTACATAGCTGGAAGAGGGTCGAAAAGCATCTCTGATTAGTATCTCAAATGTAGAATTACAGGTAAGACATTTGAGTGACTACCTCCACCTTTGAAGTGTAATGAGGACAGTGAAGGGGGCATCCAAATCCACATTCATCTATAGGCCTTATTGAGAGCAGCCATCATCATCATCACACTAGAAAAGAAATGACTTAAGGATATTACCCCATGTTCACTATGACAAAAAACATTTCTAATCTATAGGCCACAACGTATCTACTGACTAAATATTTATTGTATACTGTATCTTTTCTATGATAAATAATTTTTCATTGAAGAACTTAGTACACTCTCTCTGAATGAATAATGAAGATGTTAATGTGTCAGAAAGTTATCCATTTTATCCTCAAATGTCCATATTACGTAAGACAAAATGGTCAAGGCTTATGGGAAGTACAGTGTCACACTGACAAGCAGAATAGGGCCAGCAGGCATGGATTAGAATTCTACTACTTTCTAATTGCTCCAGGATCTTATGTACATTATTTAACCCTCTCTTTTTCAATTATTTACAGGTAAAATGCATCTTACAATTTGTGTGAAGGGATAAAATTCAATTAGAGTATATGACATACAATAAATAGTCAACAAATGTCCAATTTCATCCCTTAACTTCTCCAGATTAAAAAAAAAAAAAACTCCTTTTGATGGAGGAAATTTTTAAAAAGATACAACCACCATATCCAAAAGTTTTTCCTACAGTGACTGCCTGACAGATAAATAAAATAGAATGTAATTTCCCTCCTGAATCCATAGGATTCAAAACTCATTTAAAGAAACTATTTAAAAAATAATAACCAAAATGAGAATGACTTCATTTTCAAGAGCAAAATCCAGTGTCCAGAAAGCCAAAAACAAATCATTTGGGCAGACCCCTGAACTAAACACTTGAAAGATTCAAACTGATTCCAGGATCAAGCGATCCCCAATATCTGAAATTCCAGAGAATTTTCCTTTTGTTTTTAAGAGGCCACAGTGACTAAGGTCTCAGGGGGACAATTACGTCCAAAGATTTTGTCAACAGGTAACATCACCTTTACATTCCTTCATAATACAAGCTTCAGTTTTACTCCTGGGATGGAGGTGTTGGGGATGTGGGAAGGTGAAAAGGTATACTGTGTCCTTAGAATTTTAAATATCTAAATTGGTTTACATATATCGGTCTTAGGACTTATGACTAAGACACTCCTTTCAAATGCTAATGAATGCATCTTGATTTAGGACACAACAAAGCCAAGTAATTTTAGGAATCTGAAAGAATTATGTCTATACAGTTGAGTTCAAGGTCATACAGTTGAGTCTAAATGTCAATATACCAAAACAGGGAACTTTTCTCTGAAGGTCTCTGAAGTTCCAAGGACTTTCACATTTCTTTTTTCATATTGATACCAATTCAGTATGGAGGCTGGGGTTGTAACCACTTTGGACTTTTGAAACTAGAACAAGTGTCCTGGCAACACATTCAAGGTATCATAGCTACACATCTGGAGGATTTTTCTAAACCACAGACTTCTGTGTTCAACCAACTCCTGTCCAAGGCACCACCATTGGCCAGTCTTGCAATAATGACCTCTTTGAAAGAAGCATATGAATAGCTACAGACATAGAGGATGAAGTAAAGAAAGCTGGTCCTCTCACCACTTTATGGTGAATGGGCATTATAAAGATGCACAGAATACCTGTGAGGCATTATCCTAAGTGTTTGCTGTTTTCACTTAATCCTTACAATAACTCTATATTGTAACCCCCGTTTTATAGATGAGGATTGAGGCACAGAGAAGCTAAGCAATTTGCCTAAGGTCACACAGCTAGTAAAGGGCTGAGACAAGATTCTTAAGCCAGTGAATCCAGCTCCTAAGTCCAACTCCACCACACCCTGCCCTCCTAATCATGCTTTCTAAATATCATACTCCCTATAAAATGTACAAACAATGGCTGAAATATATATTTCAAAGAAAAGTTCAAAAAACGGACCAATGAAGTCTAGTCCTTCCTCCCTCATCCAAAATGAAAAAGAAAAAAAATCAACTCAAAAACAAGTTCACAAATAAGGAGGAAATATCATGTAAATGCTTTGCCTTCCCCATTTTCCTATATTATCTTCAAATGTTTCCTTCTGCCCTGGGTCCCTGGTGTGCTTGCAGATGGTTTCCATTTCTAAATCTCTAAAGCTTTCAGGAATTTATTCCTAGACTTCGAAGCCTGCTCAGTCCCAACCTCCCCTCTAGTCACAAAACCTCTGCTTTCCCTGTTTTTGTGTGAAAAATCTATTACCTTTGGAAAGCCTGATTTTTTAAAGTTATTGAAATCCTTAGGGTGCAGAAGAAGGAAAACACACTGAGACTCTCTGCATCCCATTGCATGCCACTTGATTTCCAGAGGGAAAAAGAGAACGCTGTTTAATCACAGTGCCTCTTAGGCTTGTGTGTTCTCAAAATTACAATTTAACTATGTCCTGGTAAGAATTTGATTCTATATGATTATCTTTTACTCTTGATATGGTTCACTGGACAATTTTTCTCACGTGACACTTAATAGCTGTCTATCTTCACAGCAGTGGAGGGAATGGCATTTAACAAAAACCTCCCTTTGGCAGGCTGGGAACTTCTGTGGTTTTAAGACTACCCCTGTATTTTCCCAAAAGAATTTAAAAAAAAAAAATCTCTTGAGTTACATAAGCAGCCATGGGAAATCCAGTGAGGGTGGCCATCCTGGTTTCATTCCATCCACTTTGGGGTAAATTCCCATACAATGTCTGAAAAATTTTCAAACACGTATATACACGAGGACAGTAGTTAGGAATTACGATATTTGAGCCTTTTTGAGATTGAGATAGTCTATTTCTGAATGAATACAGCGAAACCCTCAGGTCTTGATTAATCAACATGGAACAAAAATACAGCTCAACATACAGAAATTAGTTAGCGATGTCAATCACACTGACTGTGCTGAAAATGCACACCGAGAGGTCGAGGGGCCCCTAAGAGCCAGCCATTGTATTCATGCACTTTTTAGACAAATGTGTGATCCTTATTATAGCCTGAAAATAGGAATGATTATCACAATTTTACAATTGAAGAAAATGAAATTCAGAAAGGTTTGAAGTAATTTGTCCAAAGAGGCCTAGCCAGAGCCTAGATATTTTTCAAACCGTTTCTTTCCACTATGCCCTAGGAAAACTCCCCCAAAAAACACCTCCTCAAAACACATCAAGAATATTTTCTCTTTAAAAAAAATTCTGACTGTTCACAACCTCAAAGTTATTTCCTAATGTTTCTCCACCATAATTAAGCCAAAAAGTAAAGTTCATGTTGCATTAGATAATCTAGTCTTCAGAGATGGAATAAATGAAAAGGATTGAGGGAGTTGAGAAAACTTGATAAAATGACAGAATCTGCACCCATTCCCCCAAGAATGTACCACTTATCTCTATACTCAGGGTTTTTCCTCAGAAATTACCTGGTTTCCAGTTTACCAGCTAAAACAATCATCAAGAAGATGCTAATCTTTTGATAAAGAAGGTGTAAAATGAGTAGGTAAAAACTACATATAAGAAAGTCAAGGCCTAGGCAAATCAAAGAGTTTCTTTCAACCGAATCAGACACCAAAGTCAATTGCTTTTGACAAATAGTTGAAAGGCCTTTTTTGATATTTTTCAAAACAAAATTTTACAAGAGATCGCCAAAATAAGACAACAATTTTATAAATCCTTTATTTAGAAAGCATTGTTTATTACAGCTTTTAAAGTTCAGCAGTGCTTCACGTGAGTTTTTAAGCCTGTACATGAACATCTTAAGATGTCCAACACAATCCATTTGTTTTAGGGGGACGCTGGTAGAAATTGGAAATGAGTTTCTTAGTAGAGTAACTAGGCTCTGCCTTTTACATATATATTTAAAAAGAAAGTTGATTATTTTCCAAAAACCAATATGAAGCACTATAAAATAATATTCTATACCAACTAGTTTAGTTTCATATCATTAATAAGATTTTATTTTATAGCACATTTACATATACACAGATATGTATATATGTGTGTGTGTGTCTGCACATGTATATATATGGCATCTTAATTGCTTTAAAAAATGGTTTTGGATTTTGCAATTTTTTACAAAACTACAGTGAAAAACACAAACACCCATTTTACAGTGACCAAATCTCCCCCAAATATGTTTTTCATGCTCGTTATCTTGACCATGGAATGAAAATGGTTTGAAATTGTTCTTGATGTGAAATTTTTTTTTAAAACACACAAAAACTAAAGAGGCAGAACCCATCACATCTTAGACTATAATTTGGTTTGTTCTGGTTAATCCAGAAAGATTATGAAGATGGCTCCAAAGACAGAGAGCCAAAGCCCTTACGGCTCTTCCACAGAATGTTCAAATTAGGGTGGTCTGGTGGGAGAAAAGGTTTTTTTCTCATGCCCCCATGAAAGCGTGAACACCAGTCAAGGACAGAAATGCCACTGTCTGTCCCCAGAGTCATTGTTGGCACATTTTGTCAAAAGGCCCAATTGGTTCCCTTTCTCCACCTGGTGAAGCTTGTCAAAGCTAGCTGGATAAAAGAATAAGGTAACTGATCATTTTTTAAATTCCACTTAAAAATTATCTCGCTCAAAAACATAAGACTCATTGAATTTGGAGTATATTGGTATATATTTGCTATTGAATTTGGTCTACATTGCAACGCATCCCTCCCTCAAAAACATAACCTAAAGGAAAGGAAAAGAAAAAAAAAAAACACATATAGCCCTCTAAACCATAATAAACCACTCAATATTAAGGAATAGAGAGGGTACCAGGCAGCAACCCAACCAAGTATAGGCTCTGATACATTAAACTTGGTCAACATCAAGTTGTTATTAAAAGGAACAAAAGAGATGATTTCCATTTTCCTGCCATGTGTTGTCCTACCAGGGTATGCTGAGAATACTTAAGTATAAAATTCTTCTAAGTATAATGTACCATTGCAAAAATAATATTTAGCTCCTATTTTATATACATAACGTCTCCTTTTGGATGGTAGAACAAACAAGCCCAAAACGGAATCCAAAGGACCAGAACCTGGGTAATACATCATTGGAAAGAAAATCAGCCATCAAAGGTATATACATATAAATGGCTTCTGTTAGATATTGTCAAGAAAAGCAAGCATTACGAACTTAATCAACCATCTTCACCCTGGCAGCCTTCTTTTTCCCCTATCAGTGGATTTCCACTTCCATGGGGTTCTCCATTGGGGATTCCTAATGAAACAATGAGGTAGAAATTCAGAGAAAACAGCAGGGTTAGGATCCTGACAAGGTAACCATTTTCTCTGCTCTGGGTTTTGTAGGCCATCTTGTTCGTATAAACGTCAAAATGTCTTAATTTTTCCAAGTAGTGACACTAGGGGCAATACCCACTGCCAGTTTTGAGATCAATGTCCCTTAATCAAACGACCGGCAGCAAAAATCTGTCAGACATACGGTTAATTGATGCAAATTAAGATACTCCATCACTGCGGTGCTATATGTTACAGAAAGAAGAACAATGGAGGGCACTAGAAAGGAAAAGATCAGTGTGCGGTTACAAAAACATTTAATCCAGTTTAGTCTCATCGTAAAGGCTAATCTTATTTTTCGTCAGCTGAAATCACTAAGAAGGCAAAAGATGAGAGAGAGCCTGGAAAAGAAGAAACATACACACGGGGGGCGGAGGAGACTGTCACTTGCGTCCAAAGGTCTCACGCAACATTTAGGGCAAACGCCTTTGTTCCTCAGCTAGGGAAGGGACTGGGTGGGTGGGTGATGGAGAGATCAGATGGGGCTGCCCGGGCCCTCCACACCCTGCTCTCCGGCGCATGCGCGGGGCCAAGACAAAGGAATAGGTAATTACAGTCCCGATTCATTCATTTTGCCCGCAGTACTGGGGATCTGTTGGCCCTGGCTGTAATCCCCCCGGGGGCAGGGGGGTAGGGTGATCCACACCCCTAGACCAGGAAGATCACCTCGATGCTACTGGTTGATTTTTACCCGCCACACTTGTCCGAGGTGTGTCAACCCTGTTCAAGGTACTAAAAACGCACCCATGTGCGCTGTGCTAATTTCAGCAGGGTGAAGATTACACAGGCAAAAGCTGTCCACGGAGTTCGTTTCAAGGCGGAAATGTCTCTGGGGAAGCAGATAAGGAGCCGAGCCAAGCGTTCGATGAATATTCATGAAAAGAATGCGGTTGGGAGCCGCGCATTGTGTGTGCGATCGGATCCAGGGATTCCACAATTTTTATTTTTCGGGGGAGGGCGGAGGGCAGTGGGGCGAGAAGGGGGAACAGGAGCCGTGCTTGGGGTTTCGGTGTTAGCGATTTAGGCAAAACCTGCTAAACTCCAAACCTTCGCTCACAGCTGCGCTGGGCCGTTAGGGGCCGCGCGCTGTCAGGTTCAAGCTCACCCCCTCCCGGCCGGGGCCGCGGGTGGAGGCGCCCGGCGCATTGTCTGAACCGAAGACTCCAAAAAATGAAATGCTCAGAGAGAGCCCACAGGTTAGTGGGAAGGCAGTTCAGCCACGTCCGAGGCTAGGGCTTTGATCCGCTCAGATGTGCTCCTGGAGGCACGTTGTCGTGTGAACTTCGCATTCTTTGGCCACCCCAAGCCAAGATTCAGGAGTCCCACGGGTCAAGGAAACCCATTTGCTAAACCAAAAAGCCACCTCCTCCTTTCTGATCACACCAGATTCCCGGTATTCTTTCTCCCCCTTACTCCCGCCCCACCCCACCCCCGCCCTCCATCTTCTGCCGCTGCGCCCCTCGCACCAAGCGCTTTCTTCCCGGCTGTGAACGGTCCCGATGACAGATACGATCCCTCCAGCCCCACAAAATCTTCTCTTCGGGACTCAGTGCGCTTAAGGGGTTTCTCATTCGCCAATTTCCTCCTTAACTAGCAGCTTCCCTCCCGCTACCCAACCCCCAACTCCGTTTATCAGACTCGCCACCCCCCCACCTCGCCACCCTGTGAGTGGCTGAAGCCACCCACCTCGGGCCCCCATCGCCCCAGATCCCCGAAGTGCGACGAGGCCCTCATGGAGGGATCCCACGCCCACCGTCGTCTGATCAGGCCCGCACCCTCTACCCCACTGCGCCGTGGAGAGAGAACGAAGGGCCTCGGGGGTGGGGCGGGGTGCAGTGGGGGAACGGAGGCCCCCGGGGAGCCGGCGCCCCGGGTCCGCGGTGGCGGCGGGGCCACCAGGGCGCGCCTCCTTACCGGCTCTGGGTGCCTGTGCCGCCCCTGGGTGAACGCGGTGCCGCCGAGGGGCCCGGGTCGCTGGCGTCGTCCGGCCCGGTGCCTGGCCGCTGGCGGAGGCTCTCTCCCCGGCTCGACGGCGGAGCCCGGAGCGAGGAGCGAGTTGGAGCGCTGCCGCCGCCGCCGTCGCCGCTGCCGCTACTGCCGCCGCCGCCGCCGCTGCAGCCTCTGCATTTCTCGCGCTCGCGCTCCCCCTCCCCTTCCTGCCCAGCGCCCTCCCCCGGCGCGTCCGCCCGCCCAGCCTCCCTCCTCTCGCGTACCCCGCCCGCCTTCCCCCTCCCTTCCCCTCCATCCCGGTGCCCCGCCCGCCTCCCTCAACTCCCCTCCATCCCGGTACCCTCCCACCTCTCATCCCTCCATCACAGTGATTCCCCTTTCCCCCTCCCCTCCATCCTGTGCCCCTCCTGTCTCCCATTATTTGCCCTCTCTGCGGGTTTCCCACCCCCTCCTCCCCTCCCCTCCACTACCATCCCTTCCCGTGCCCCTCCCCCCCGCCGTCTCCCCTCCCCCGCTGCGCCGGGGCTGTCCAGGGGCACTTTCTCTCTCTCTCTCTCTTTTATTTGGAACGGTTGGATAAGAAGTGCTCGGGCTCTCGCTCAGAATTAAGGGGCTGCCTGGAGATGATGAATGACGCCCCCTGCCACCTGCTACCGTTCTCAGCACCCCAATCGCGTCGGCTCGCGACGTCTGGCTGAGATTCTGATACCCAGGCAGGCAGTGAGGTTGGGGGTGATCTGGTGGCTCCCCTCAGCCCATCAGGACAGATGTCCGCGGGGTGGAGGGTGGCCACCAACCGCAGGCACGTCTGGGCGGCGCCCGGGCGGACGAGGCGCGCTCGGCGGGGCGGCTCCCGCACACCCTGGGCTGAGCCGGGAAGCCTGAGGCTTTGGGCAAGCGCGACCGCTCAGGTCCAGCTGGCTGGGCGGACGGCGTTGCTCCTGCGAGGATGCTCTCGGGACGTGGGAGAGGAAGGAGGCACGACAAGAACCCGAGGAAAGGGACCGTCGGTTTTTTGATGTCTGTGCTTTCATGGAGGCAACCATTTCTTGGGAAGACTGGGTTAGCCTAGGAAACCCGCACAGTGCTGCTCAGAAGCGCACAGGTCAAAGCCGTGGCCCGCTACGGCGTGTCGGGGTGTCCTGGGGGGCCGCCACTTTGTTTGACACCAGAACACAAAATACCACCAGGGTGGGGAGGTATGCTCACCTTGCTTATCTGTTGGCAAGAAGCCAATGAAAAAAAAATAATAACGTAACGTGACATCATTTACAACGGTATCTCTTTCATTAGACAAAAGCCAATTTTACCTTCCCGCAAAAGCCTTCTGAACCTTGGGAACTTTCATTTGCAGCATTTTGGCGCCCTCTGGCTGTGCGTGGATTGCTTTCATGCTAGCCTACATCCCAGCACAGAAAACGATTACAGATTCTCCTCCAGTGTGGATCTGCCATCCTGACCTGGGCGTGGATTCGGGGGTAGGCATGTCCTCCAAAATCGAAGTGACAAAATGTTACCATGTTTAGGAAGACAGACACGAAAGGCAAGTGCATCCGCATTCAACTGGGGAGAGGTAAGTCCATTTTCGACTATCAGGAAAAAAACTTATTAGAACTTAACTATATTTAAATTAAGCAGGGTGGCAATGTCAACTCAATACTACCACGCTAGAGATTTTGCAGTGGGAACACTTGATTACCCGTCTGGACAGGTGTTTACAGTACGTGTGCATGGCACCAAATTCGACAAATGCGTGCAAGCTGGACGTCCTTCCCATTTTAACCAAAGGGTGGTAAGAAAACTGTGGAGATTTTGTTTTCTTTTTCATTTTTTCTTGTTTCTTTTTGCTATTTAAATGAAATAACAGAGAAGTAAACATGGTACAAGAACAGGGAAGCAAATTACAACTAGGGTTGCCTCCAACGCATTTTACTTATTTGGACATAAATGTTCAATAATTTAATATATTCAATATATGGCCCTCATTCCAGCATATCATCTATGAGGCTAGATTCAGGGTTTCTAAACCTCCTGTTTTAGGTGGATAATTTCTTATCGTGGAGGAAGTCCTCCACACTGTAGGATATTTAGCATCATTGCTGGCCTCTACCCACTAGGTACCAGTAGCACGAGTGTGCACACACACACACACACACTACCATCACTACCACATACATACCACCAGCTGTGACAACCAAAAATATCCAAAATGTCCCCTGGAGGCAAAATTACTCCAGGTTGAAAACTACTGAACTATAAATTTTAAACCATTGTGAGCAAGTCTCTAAGTTTTTACCCCATCAAATTAGATGAGCATTTGCAATTTTATGCTCAAGACATTTACTGAGTGTATTTTTTAGGGTATCTGAGTAGTTATTTCATTTAGCATTCAGTTTTTAGCCCTGTGATCTTCCAGGCATGTAAATCATCTTAAAATCAGTAAATATATGTTCCTATTGTGTTTGCATGATAAGCCTCTGGATGCTATCTTCTTTCTATTTTCTCTTTTACCAATTTTTCAAAAAAAAAAAAAGACAACATAAAAATTAATGGTTGGTACCTTCAGTGCTTCCAGCTAAATTTTCATGTTGGAGAAAACAAGCCTTTCAAAGGTGTGTTTGGAATAGAGATCACAGGTTACCATAGAAACGGGAGGTAAAAACCTACACCAATGAGACTTGCAGATCTCCTCAATTTTGTCTTCCATCAGATTTAGGGGTTCTCTTAAAAGATTTTTTTAAGGAATTCTTCTTTAATGAAATAATGATGTAACTGGCTGTTAGTGCTATTAATCTTAAGAATGAGAGCTTTTCCAGAATTTATAGACATGCCTCAAATGGTAGCCAACATGTTACATCTTAGTAGATTACTGTATACAATCCAATTTGGTGATGTTTTTAGTCTCATCTTCAGTTGTTCATCTAACATCTTACATTTTTAAGGTGCATGCTCTTGAAAAAAAATGTTGAAACACACTTAGGGAATTAATGAATAAGCATTTGAAGCTCTAGAGTTTAAAAGATTAACATTAACTATTGTGCATGTCACTAGCTGTTTAGATTATGGACTATTGGACTTGGGATCACATATTAAAGGTGCAATTTATGACAAATGCTTTACTTTTCAACATTACATTCATGAAAATAAAAACTGCTTTACTCTCCAAATGGAATGAATATATTTTAAATAAACAAAGCTGTACTTCCTGGATTATAAAATAAATTTCATTGTCATTTTCAATTGCCTACATAATTTGCTTCAGTGAAGCATAACCTGCACTATAGAAATATTTATCGAGAGAGAAATTATTCCATGACTACTGATTTTTGCTAAAGGATTTGCCATAGAATTGCTTGCAAGATAATGGACTCATTGTCACCTAAATTACTAGTCAGTTTACAAAAACTTCAATGTGTGTTCAGCTTTTCAAATCATATCTATTGTGTCAGTTGAGACATCTACAATAGGTTATTTTATGGACCTCATCTCTCCGCCAAACCTCACCCACGACTGCCACTCCAATATCACCTACCGAGGCCTGGCATCTTCATCAATTCCCCATCCTTTCCTCCTAAATAGTAAAAAAGAGGATTAAGCTCCCAAATAAAAGATGTAGACCAACATGAATGAAGAAAAGCATGGTGACAGTAGTGTCACTCCACTGTTACCCCAGCCACCTTTGCTTGACATCTTTTTGGCTAGCATCTTGGTTAAGGCCACTGATTCAACCCAAACCCTTGGAGACCCATGTAGAGAATCCGATAAATTCACTCAGGTAAATATTGGGTGGAGAACCAAATTGCTGTAATTTGTTCACAAGATCTCATCTATAAATTGCAAGCTAAAGGTCAAACAGCCACTATTACATATGAAAGTGTGCAGCTTTTTTATCTTAAATATATTGATGATTTTTAATCAAAGGAAAATATCAAAATCTGTGTATTTACTTTATCTTTCTCCCTTCCTACCCCCCCCCGCCCCCCATTATGACAACATCACCCTTCACATAGCAGAGGGAAAGGACTTCCTTTGTTTCAATCAGTGGCTCTCAAGCAGGGTCTCTTTTGCTCCCTGGAGGACATTTGTCAGTACCTGGAGGCATTTTTGGGGAAGGGAATGTGAGACTGAAAAGTGCTACTGGCATCTAACGGGTGAAGATCAGAGTGGCTGCTGACCATCCCACAGTGCACACAGAAAGGCCCCACAACAGGCAGTCATCCAGTCCAAAACGTCAATAATGATAAGGTTGAGAAACCTTGGCCCAAAAGAGCATGAAGCTGGAAAAGACCTGAGTTTTTTAAGAGCACAGGCCGCAAAGTACCTCTTGCTGCGGTTCAGGGTGTCCTCAGCAGGCAGCAGGCTTGGAGGTATAAGAATTTATCAGATTTTCCTTTTAGCAGGGGCCTGCAATGCGCCCTGAGCCCTTCATTGACCACTTTCCTGGACTATAACCCAAATCCAGGCAGTCACTTGAAGAGCAAAGATTAACATCAGGGATTTTGAATTCCACTCTGTTCCTACACGCTGAGTAACTGGAAGAAAACGGCTTAGCCTCGGCTCCCTGTGTCTCTTTCCTCTCTGTGTACTGTGAAAGGATAGCTGGGAAACCTGAGCGACCTGTGTTTACTGTGAAGCACTGGACTTGAAATAGAAGGAGCAACCTGGCCTTGGCAAGACACTGGGAACATGTTTGCCCAAGATAAAAGGCGGATAAAAAACAATCCTATCCTCTACCTGAATAGTTCTCATTCCCAACTCCCTTCTCCCTTTCATAGACCTGTAATTTCCCCTCCTATCCTTTCAGTCCCAAAATACTTTTTCTACTCACCAGCATTTTCTATTAAGAAAATACATAAAACCATTGGTAAAAGGGTTTTTACCTCACTGACCAGCGAGAGCTTTTCTCAGGCGGTGCCTACCTGTTTGTACAGACGCAGGGCAGGGGATTAAAGCAGAGGGACCTCAGGCTTGGGAAAACGGTTCTTAATCCTTTGGCTACCTTTCCCCCATAATCACCCATTAAACCCTTCAAAGAACAAGTTGCTTTACAATGGCATGAAGAATGTTGTAGAACAATCATTCACGTGGCTCCACTTTGACTAAATGAGACTGTAGAGGTTCCGATGTTAGAGCGTGAGCCTTAAGTCTACCCCCATTCCTTGTCACCACCTGCTTCTACTCTCAGATCAGCCCCTCCTGGTAATTAAAATACTTTTTCTTTAACTCCAATGCAAGGAATGGTGCCCAAAATAAATTGGTAAGTGCAAAAGCCAGTTGCCAAACAGAATGCAGAGGATGTACATTTTTGCTGTAAATTAATTAAGGGGTGCTGCTTTGCCGACTTCTCCAAGTGCAAATACTGTCCAAATTCCAACGTCTACCTAACTCTGCTCTTTGGACAGACTCCCTAAGACTCCCAAATGGACACCATAACTCTCTTGCTTCTCAAGCCCAGGAATCTCCTACTCAGGGAAGCTCAACTCAGTGTCAGAAAGAATAATTTCTCCCCAAACAAGAAAAAATAGTAAGAGATGAGAAATCCAGACTTAAAATATATTAAGGGAAAAGCTGGCATAAACAATTGAGGTTATCCAAAAGCAAACAAACAAACAAAAACAGCTATTTGTGTCAGTAGTTTTAAGGGGAACTGAATGCCCTCTATGAAATGAGGTAGACCATCACAGTGATGGGCCAGGGTATTTGGCACAACAGGAGAATCACAGTTCCTGTCTTAAAGCATCTTGTTCCTGGAGGACTTGGAACAAAAAAGAAAAGCAACTTCATTGTAATTAAAATATTCATTTGATCAAAATCAAACACAACGAAAGATGTCAAAAATTTCTTTGGTGCCTAAAGCAAGTTGTCGAACAGTATGTATAGCATTGTCCCATTACACTATAACTAAATACCTGGGAAATGTCTGCTGGATTTTAGCCCAAACTGTTACCTGTAGCTCTTGCTGGGAATTGGTGTCATTTCACAGGTGAGGTGGAGGGTTGCTCAACTCTCTAATACCATGCTATAAAGTTCCATGTTGAATGAATGTTTTTGCAATGACCGTTCCTTACTTTGGGACTTAGAGTATATAATTTTGTATGTTGCTCAGGAGACGTGTTCTGGGCTGAGAAACCATTCCTTGGAGAGTCCTTCTCATCAGCTTTCCCTGGGCTCTGGTTTTTAACACCATACTTCTGCTTCCTGCCTATTTCTGTTTCTTCACCTTTAAATTAGTGGCTCAGTTTGGATGAAGAATGTGACCACAGCCTTGGCATTCTCCTTTTAGCTGCTGACCAGGTCTTTGGGGTGCCCCACCCCTGTCCATTTCTAATGCAAAAGATACCCCCCCCCAACTTTTGAGGTAATTGCAGGAACAAGATTTTAGCCTATAGTTCACCCCTACTACACCATCCATACATGAACTTCCTTTTTCCATTGATGGACCCATAATCACACACACAGTTCTGTTTTCTATGTAACATTGTTTTTTACGTCTTCCTCTGTGTATCTGAATGATCTTATATTACACAGCATTGCTGCTGATCCAAAATTACTTGAGAATTTTATCTTCTATTGGAGGCCAATTATCTTCCTTTCTGTTTCTTACTCCTAATAATGCTGCTGTGACAGATTTATACACAAAGTTCTCACCTTTTGAAATATTTCCTCAGTTTAAGTTTCTAGAAATGGGATCCATCAATCAACGCTATGCTGACTTTTGTGGCTTTTGCCCTCCAATGCAATTAAACAAATTCAGCCAAAAGAACCTGAGAGAAGTCATTTCCCTAGAGCTCCAACACCAATACATTTTACAACTTTCTGTAGGTGCAAATGGTTTTAAGTTGCATATATTTAATTACCGACAGGATTAGACTTTGTCTTTCCAATGCTGATTCACTGTTTGGGTTTCGTCTGATGTAACAGTCTCAGTCTCCCGTGAGGGGGTTAATATCAATTCTATTGATGAAAGTCTTCTGTTTATACTTTTAATCATTTTTTCAATGGGAAAGTTGATTTTGTTCTTACAAACCAGTTCTCTTTGACATCTGTTGAACTCCCCTGGAATATGACTAGGAGAGATAATACATTTTAGTGGTTGAGTGGACCAGCTTAGTTTTCAGATAGTAATGGTTTCAAATCCTAACTTTGCCTCTGCTTTCTGACTTTCTGAGTTTGAGCACAATCCTTCATCTCTTTCAGCCTTAGTTTTTTCATCTGGAAAATGGGAATATTACCAACTTAATTGAGTTGTTCTGAGGATTATATAAGAAAATGTGTTTAAATCCCTTAGCCAATTCATAAAACACACTCAGAAAATGTGTCCTAAAGAAGCTGATGTTGTAGCCCCACCAATAAGACCATTAAGGAAAGGATAAAATAACAAGTTAAGTACTGAATCAGGCCTGAGCACTGAGGATGGAAGAAGCAATCTGGGCCAGGAAGCTTTTTGAGGGCAGTTGTTCCCTATCAACCACCTGAATGGACTCAAAGGTGCCATAAGTGGCTCCTGGGGAACACCAAGAGGAGGTCCAGGCTGGAAGGTGACGGGCCTGACGTCCTGCTGTGCAGGGCTCCCTTCCGGGGTGGGGCATGCTGAAGACACAGACTTTTCTCCAAGGCTCAGAAAAATAGGGTTGGCCTAAAGAACACATGTAACTACTGATATAAAAGTTTTAAAATACCACCCACTGCATAAATCTATATTTTGTACTGTATTTCTTAAAGTTCTTATTAACTGATCATCTCAAAAATACTAATACTTTTTTAAGAGAAATTTAAAACTAAGTTAAACATAGAATCCCTGCCTTCAAAAATATACAATATAATAAAGAAGCTTATATTCTAGAGTAGGAGTCAGCAGGCTTTTTCTGAAAGTGCCAAATAGTGAATATTCCAGGTTTTGCAAACCATGAGATTTTGCAAGCCACTGCTGTCTCTGCCATTGTTGCAGGAAAGCAGCCATAGACAATGTGAAAACAAATGGACGTGGCTGTGTTCCAATAAAACTTTATTTACAGAAACACGTGGCAGGGTTGGCTTTAACAAAAAGGCTGCAATTTGCCCACCCCTGATCTAGATCATCAATAATTTCCTCCTGCTAAAATCACCCTGAGACTATAATAAAGTGAGTTTGAAGCTTCCTTTCAAAAATTCACATTCTTTTTAATGCAATATTTTATTTGCCTTAAAAAATTATTCTGAGGCAACAAATAAATGCAAACAACAAAAAAGAGCTCTCTAATTTTTTTAACATGCTATATGCAGAATTTCATGTGAATAGTCTATATTCTCAAATTATTATCTTTGCTTTTTACTAACATAAACTCTATACATTCTTTTAAGTCTTCAAATCCATTTAGATGTTTTTTCATCGACTCAAAACATTTATGACTCTCTGGCACATAAGGTGATGAAAATTTCCATTTAATCCTGATTTCCATTAAAAGGGACTTACACTCCCTTCTGAGGTTTATTTTATTTTAATCTCATTAATTTCACACTTATCATCCCAGTAATTGAAATATAGCTTGAAATATTTGTCAGTCTAGTCTGGAATTATCTCCTTGTGGAGAAGTAAAATGGCGAACATTGCTTTTACCAAGCAAAGGAAGGCAGCCAACTAGCAGAGAAAGGAAGATAATACATCTTAAAGGGAAAAAGGGAAATAAAACATTAAGCATAATAAATACCAGACAGTGCAGGACATTTTTCTGAAAGGAACATTTTAAATATTATACAATAAAATACTTTTCCTTCATGATAAAGGATTTCAGATGAACTCTGATTAAATAAATAGATATAGATCCGTTTCCATTTACCTTAGATTCATTCCTGGAAATTGAAGTTTATAATTTTGAGTCTGAGTTTAATTCTAACTCTATCGTTAAACGTTGAGAACTGTTCAAAGGTTTAAGTCGAGTTCCAATCTAAAGTGCAGTTGAAACAGCAATGTTTCGAAAGTCTGTCTTTTTAAATCACTCTTCACATTTAGAGCTGAAGGAAACCATATTGTCCAGGAATGCACAGACAACACCACCTGCCACATCCAGGGTGGATGCTGCTAATCAATCAATATCAGTCAATTACAGCATTCTTTCCGTGGCCAAACAATTCTTTGTAGTACTATACCCAAGATACCACTGCCAATTAGTTGTCACCTCCAGGCTGATATGTAATTGTCGTCTCCAATGTAGTTCAATCCCTCGCTTTACAAATTGAGAAACTGTAAGGTTAACACATCTTCCCAAATGCTAAGCACGATACCCGTCAATTTAATGCCCTTTCTACTTCTGTTCTCCAGATACCAGATTACCCATAGACCAGGGTAGGGTGAGCGTTGCCATTAGACAATATGAGTTTATATGCAAACTAAACATATTTATCTAGCACCTTCTAAATGCCAAAAACTATTTCTGAATGCTGGGAATTCGGCAACAAACAAGGCCGATGAGGTTCTTGTGGACACGAGGGATAAAAACAAAACTTTTGAGAAGTTTCATTGTGATGGGAAGCAGAGAAATGCAGCATTAGTTAGAGATTAACTGGGATTAAGGAAAGATTTCTTTTTTAAGTGGAAGCCATTGGAGCATGTATATATGTTGCAAGGGATGTGGAAGGGGGAGGAGTTTGAGAATGCAGGAGAAAGAGGGGATACGTATAGATGCAAAGCCCTTGGGTCCTTGAGAAGGCAAGAGGTGTTTGGATCCAGAGAATAGAAAAGGGAAGAGCTGACCTTTATAGGGGCAGGGATTTTCGCTCACATACAGCATATAGGGAAGAGGGCACACGTCTAGGTTGGTTATTAGGTTAACAGGTTAAGAAGGTGGACCACATTTCTGAATTTTAATTTGTACACCCAAGTGCTTACGCTATGGGATGGGAGCTCCAGGAAGGTGGGGATTCTCGTTCATTTTATTCGCTGTTTTAAGCTCAGCTCCTAGAACAGTGCTTAGTACACATTAGGCATTCAAAAAAATTTATTGAAGGAAAAGTACGCCAGAGCACTCATTTTACCAAATCTAGTTTTCCAAATAACCACAAGGTGGCAGGCTCGTTCAAGAAAACAGTGTCACCTGGTTGGCTAATTTCTGTAGCGTAATAAATGCGAAACCCAGGGAAGTGGTGACATTTTAATAAACATTCTAATAAACTCGAAAACAAATTATAGCATTGGGATTATGTACTTATTTGTCTTGTGACAGACAAGACTTTGCAACCATGATAAAGGAAATAAAATGCAAAGATTGGCTAGGTACCCAAGAGTTTAAGACATGCTTCTGGTGATGTGAAATTATTTCCTCTTAAAATCATTTCCCCTTAGAACAATAACACTGACTGCTTCTCAGCTATTTCTTAGCTTTGGCAAGCTTCAGAGTCACATGATAAGTATAAAACAGGAAAGAATTCCCAAAGTGAAACGGGATCCTATTTGAGACCACCTAAGCTGTCAGAAATCTAGATTTTAGAACCTGAATTCTCTTTGTATAAATAACATTAGATTGGCCCTTTTGTAAAGAAATCTCTTGGTGCTATTCCTCCTAAATAATATCTTAATGTTTTATTTTTCTTTCCCAACTACACCCTGGAATAATAACATATGGGTGAAAATTAATTCTTTCTCTTTTAAAAAAGTGGCATACAGGGTTTGATTCAGCATTTCTGCATAAGTACATCCTTGACATTGTGTTTTTGTTTTGTTTTGCTGGTTTTGTTTTGTCTTTGGTAGATTGTACTATTCAAAATATTTGCTGCCCTTTCTGGTGGACGATTGTACTTCCCCACCCACTGATATCAGGCTGGCCATGTGATTTGAGACACCCCTCCATGAAATAGGATAAACCTCCCCGAGCCAGTGAGGTCAGGAATGACCATGTAACTTGCTTTGGCCATTGAATTGGGAGGAGAAATGACCCGTGTCATCTCTGAGCAGAGTTTTAAGAAACAGCTGGTGGTTTACCATCTGTCCTATCCCTTCACCGGAGTCTACCAATTTCCACTCAGGTACTGACCCACCTTTTGGGTCCCTGGTTATGCAGCCCCATGATGGACATGTCATGTATATGAGAAATATATGTATGTTGTCATGAGCCTCTGAAATCTGGGGGCTATTTTTTACTGCAGTGTAACTTACTTAGTCTAAGTTAACTGACACAATGTGTTATATGGTGGTTGTAAGAATAAGTGAACTAATATCTCTAAAATACTTAGCCCCATGGGTGGTATATATTAAGCAATGGAAAATGTTAAGTTATTAATATCATGGATCATTATGCATTCATTCATTTTAGCTGCCATATTCATGATAAAAACACATTTAGGCTTTATCTAATTTGCATTACAAGGTGTTGGCATCACTGAGAGGTTTGCAATGAGATTTAGAGTCCAATAAAGAGGCTAGGAGATCTTCTACATGGAAAGCGATGGAAAGTGCAAATGATTAAGTTCCGTCTCTGGGATGCACATACTCCAGAATATTCATTGAACAATTAGTGTCAATTTCCCTGACACCACTACTCTGCCTGTGAAGGCTCTATTACTCAGAAGGTACACATTTCTTTGACTGCTAAATACAACCAATGAAAAGAAATTACTTAACCTAAGATATTCTAATTTTTAAATTCCATTCCATTAAATAATTTAGTTCTCTCCATTTATGATAGTGAATTCTTGGCATCAAGGAAAGGAAAGTGCACCCTCCCTACCCCTCCTAGGGCAAAAGAACAAAGCAAAGCCCACTTGGTGCCAAATTAGAATTATTTTTACATCTCCTGATGTTTCTGCAAGAATGCATTCTAATGTCCCAAGGAATACAAATTTCCTTTCAAATTGGTGATAATGTGATGTTCTTAATACAGCTTTTAATGTTTGCCTGTTAACAGCCAACTTCCCGAGTGATGTAGATTCTGACTTGCAATTCCTGCAGATTCTTTCAACCCAGATCAAGCATCACTAATTCCACCCCATTAAATAACTCACAACAATACTTCTTCGATTGGCCCTTTTAACAAAAAAGAAAATGATTTTAAGAGAAATTCAAGTTTGTTCTATAGAACCTTCGAAGGTCCAGGACCTCAAGGTGGGAGATACCCAAAGGCAGAGGGGCCACGCAGGGCATTGGTTGAAAGTTTCTATGTAGAATGAATACATGCCCTGATTCCCTCCCAGCCATTCACTAGAGGCAACCACCTCCACGCTCCCTGGCCTCTGCCCTTGACTGGCATATTGAACAAGGTACTAATAAACCAAGCACAGACAAGAAGAAAATGGCAGAGCAGACACATCCACACTTCAGCATGAGGTAAAAGCAATGATAGTCAAGTCACCTCCGACAATAGCTGGACGAAAGTTTAAATGACCGGGAAAATACACTGTCATGAGGGTTTGCATCCACTATTATTAAAGAGGAACCTCGCCCTAAATGTAAAACGTGCCTTTAGATGACAGCTAATGACAAGGTTGAGCACCATGACTAGCAAGACATCTAAAAATGCTTTCTACTTCAACTTCAACTCATCTTTTAAATTTTTCTCTTGTCATGTATTTTATCATGTACATATGATGAGTATAATAGTATTTGCATGTTATTGATATGGCATGTTAATTTTTTTTCCCCACTGATTGTGTGCAGGATCAAAAGAGCTGTAGGCCACTGCTGTAAGACGATGGGAATTTCATAAGGTTTGGGGACTGCAGAATGCTGTGCTCAGAATTCTGCTGGAGGGAAAAGACTTAGTCATATGGGGATGGGTCCATTAATATTTACAATAGTGCAGGCCTGAAGCCGTAATGAGCTAAATGAGATTAATCTCTTAGCCCTTGAAATGATGGAATAAATTTGAGAAATACTGCAGAGGATCAAGAAAAGAGACAGGGTGGCTGGTTTAATAAGAGAGGGCATTTGTTGTTATATTGCCTGCTAAATACAGCTCTCAACAGCATAAAGCACAATAATTAATACGATCTTTATGAGTATCTTGTTCACTCCTAGACGAGTATATATAATTCTGCTTAAAACCCTATTGTCAGGGTCTCAGGGTATCTAGGAGTACTTTCTTAATACTCTTAGCCCAAGGGAGTAATTTAAGGTTATTAAATTATTGATAACCTCCTTATTTAGTTCCTCCCTATTTTTAAGGTGCTTTCACACTAATTGGATGTTTAAGGCATGTGGTGCTGACCATGCTCCTGGTGGTGTTCTAAGAACTTCATACCTATTACTTCACTTAACCCTCACCAGAAAACCTCATGAGTTTTAGACCCATTTTAGACCGTTATTAGACCCATTTCACACATGAGGAAATCGAGGCCCAGACAAGATAAATAACTTGCTCACAATTAATTGATAAAACTGGACGCCAACCCAGGGAGTCTAGCCCCAAAAAACACACTAACTGCTACAAGAGTATAATTAATGTAATTGCCCTAAAACGCCTTCACGTGACTCATATTTCCTTTTGAGATGTCAAACTTGGTAGAGAAATAGATACTTCCAATTCTAGACACAGCCCATAAATTGACAAATAAAATGTAGTGATTAGAATACACAAAATGACTGAGATCAGTGACCTAAAAGGTATAGTAAAATGTTGACAATTGGGAAATAACATGAAATATGGGAATGTGACTGACTAGCACTGTCTAGGAACTATCTTGAACGTAGTTTAGCATATTAGTTTTCTGTAGCTACCTTAACAAATCACACAAACTTGATGACTTAAAACAACAGAAATGTACTCCTTCCAGTTCTGGAGGCCAGAAGTCCAAAATCAAGGTGTTGGCTGGGCCACACTCCCTCTGGAGGCTCTAGGGGAGAATCCGCTTCTTGCCTCTTCCAGCCTCTGGGGGCTGCCAGCATTCCCTGGCCTGTGGCCACATCACTCCCATCTCTGCCTCCATCTTCACATCACCTTCTCCTCTCTGTGTCTCTCTCATGTGTGTCTTTCATAAGGACACTTGTCATTGGATTTAGAGTCCACTGGAATAATCCAGGATGAGCTTCCCATCTCAAAATTTAGTACATAATATATTTGCAAAGTGCCTTTTTCCAAATAAGGTAACAGTCATGTGTTTTGGGGATTAGAATGTGGACATATCTTTTTGGGGGGCCGTCATTCAGCTCACTGCAGAAACACCATCAAAAACCAACAAACTGAGTTAAACAGTTGATATATACAACTAATTCAAAGGTTAGAAAGACAAAACAAGGCAAATTGAAAGATACACAACAAACAGAAATATGAGTAATAGTGTGTGATGTACAGACCCTCAAAATGCACAGAATAGAAGAATGCATAAATTGTGTAACTGTTCAATGCCAATTGCACATTAGTCTATTACGGCCCATTTGGAAGAACACATGTGAAAGGGGAACTAAATTTGAAAAAAAATCAAACAATTAAATATTTGTAAAATAGGGCCTTTAAAGAACAGATAAAATGTTTGAGCATGGATAAGAGAAAGCTTCGGAGATAAAATAACAGATCGAAGCCTAGTGGGCTAAAGCTCCCAAGAAGGCTTCTGATGTTGGCTTTCCTTCAGCTCACAGGGTACAAGTAGGTACGGGTGTGTCTCACAGGGTTGGGGTTGGGTGTGAGACTATGTGTCGGGAGACCCCGGCCCAGCCCACCCTCCATCTGAGAGGTGCGTCCATGTTCAAGGCCGCAGTGTTGGGCGGTGTGGAGCACACGGGGTGGTGTCAGCCTCTCCAAAGACAATTTTAATAAATCTCTGCTTGTCCGTTGCCTCTTTCGGGCAAATCAGTGACTTTCTAGTAGGAAATTCAACTAAGTATCTTAAACCCATTCTGGCTCTAAATTGCTGATTCCGAGGGTCTATGAACTTCCTTGTTGAGCGAGAGCATTCCTGAGCTTTGGAACGCAATGTCCAGGGATGCTTTGGAATTCTTCCTCCAAGGCCCTGAACGTGAGCGAGCGCATTCCAATCTGTCTGGAATTATTCATGCACGGTTCTGCACTAAACTGGGAGGATTAACCATGCAGTCCCTCTGGGTCCTGGGGTCCCCAAGATTCTCTGAGGTCTGACATCCTCACGTGGCCTCCACAGCAAGCAGAGGCCAGCAGGAAACAAGTTCTGGAAACCTAGAGGGCAAACTCTCTCTCACAGTTCATCTCGTTACACAACAAAGGGTGCAGACCTGAGTCCTAATTTCAAAGAAATAGTGTAGTGGAGCTGTTCTCCAAATCACACCAGGGAGTGTCAAACTTCAGGGGCAAAGTTCTCACCCTGTCCCCCAAAAGCCAGTCCACAGACAGCTGCCAGTTCAGGACAAACTTTTCCCTGTTCCATAGCGAAAGGAAGGACAATTGTGTGTGAATGTAAATATACACATGTACTTATATTTTTATACATACATACATCATATATATAAAAATTTTTTCCTGAAGAAATGTCCTTCTAAAATTATGCTTTATCTTTCATATTAAATTGTTCTTTCTTTTATGAACAGATAGTGATAGGTGATGGTAGATGTTTAATTATTACTTCATTAACTTGTAATGCCATTACTTGAAAAAACTTTTTTTAATTTGCAATTTTTTTTTTTTACTCCCCATTAAAAACTTTCTTTACTTTTTGGCTTGTTTGTAAAATTTCAAACTCTGGGAGTCTCTGCAATGGCTTGACAATTGCCTTAGAGAAGCCTTGAGAACCCTACAAATCTGTGCCCCATGAAAGACAATCCTTTCTGGAATCCCTGAACTTTGCCGCCCTGCGGTCTCCTGGAAGTTACAGAGCAAGGGAGCGCCAAGGCCTTCCCCTCCACCAACTGTGGGCCAGAGTGAGAGAGAATATACCAGGCAGCTGAGATTCTGGTCTTAACTGAATACATTGGGGATGAGGTCACAGGCAGGACATCTTTATGCAAAGAGTAAGAAAGTGGCCTTTATCTGGGGACCTGCTGTTTCCTCTGCACAAAGTAGATGTCAGACTCTCACTGAATGAATTCATACACCTATCCTGCTTTTAAAAATTTTTAATCCTAATAATCTCAGTTTTAAGGCATCATTCACTATAGTCGTATTTTCAGCATTTGAGTTTTCTAGATACATGTATCGTGCTCACAACCACAGTTCAAAAACCTGTATGGTGCTTTTCTTCTGGGCCCATTTTGTTACATCTGCCTTCTCTCCTCAAGTGGGGAAGAGGGAATGTGTAGAAAATTTCACGTGAACAAGTAGAGGATTATACATATGCACAATTTAGTCATGTATTGAAGGGGACTTTAGTTGAAAAAAAGAAAAACAAGAAACAAAATATGGACCCACTTTACAAAACAATGAGTTTGTTAAAATGCGTGCTTATATTTCTGTGAAAATCCGTGAAACGTGAGAACCTTGTAAAGCATCCAAGTATCCACGAGGGGGCACTGCCGTCAAAGCACACAGGAACGAACTCAAAACCTTCCATCAACTTGGGTACATTCAGGTAATTGAATGAGTATTGTGAAAAGTGAATTGTTTTCACAAAATGAGAGGCCACTATTTTCTCCCTTTACTGAAAGAAAAAAAAATCCATTTTCTGGCAGCAGAAGCTAAAGAGTGGGTGACTCTCGGCATCCAGAATTGGCCCCGCACTAAGGTCAGTATGCACGTGTTTCGGAAACCTGAACCCGCGCGAGAACGTGAACCAAGATTCTTTGGCCTGAGACATCACGCGGTCTTGTAAATGTCACACTGGGCTGAAAATGTCCTCCTGCCTCTCCCATACTTTCCCCTCACCCAACCCGCCTGCTGATAGTCATAGACAAGAAAATTTAGGCAACTCATAGAAGCTTTAAAATAAGATTTAGGAGTGGAGGGCACATAATTTCCTAATGCATTTGAAATCACCAGCTGGCTCCAGCTGAGTGAAGGCATAATCTCCAGGGAGACAAGGTCCCTGTGCCACAGAAGGTCAACAAGGGGCCTTCTTGTTGGGGCAGCAAATGGAAAGGAAGAAAAATGCTGCAGAGTACAAGAGGCTAGAAACTCGTGTTCAGACTCATTTTTTTAAAACCTTTGACTTTTTCATTAAATGAACTCCATTTTCTAAAAGCATTTGATTTGTTTGTTCAACTAAGGCTAAATTTCTTGGACTGAGAGTTGAAGAAGGACTGAGGGCCGGAGGCTAGGAGAGGGCATGATGGGACCCAGGAAAGAAGCTACAGCAAAGGCACCATGAGGGCACCCACAGCACAATTCAGGTCCTTACAACTCGGTCCCTGAGCTTCCTGCCCCCCTTGTAAGGAGGCAACAACTAGGAGGCCTTACCCACACAGAGAAGTTGCCTGGGCAAAGTGAAGATTTTTTTTTTTATTTGGTCAACGATGCAGGTCGAATTGTGTCCTCCCAAAAATATGTTGAAGTCCTAAACCCCCTATATATAAATGTGACCTTATTTGGAAAGATCTTTGCAGATGTAATCAAGTTAAGATGAGGTTGTTAGGGTCAGCCCTAATCCAACAGGACTGTTATCCTTGTAAGAAGAGGAAATTTTGACACCGAGAAGCGCAGAGAGAATGCCATGTGACAACAGAGGCAGAGATTGGGGTGACGGGTCTACAAGCCAAGGAACAAACACCAAGGATTGCCGACAGCCACCAATGGCTAGGAGACAAGGATGGACCAGATTCTCCCTCCGGACCTCCAGAAGAAGCCAGCCCTGCCCACACCTTGATTTCCGATTTCCAGCATCCAGAATTATGAGATCAATTCCTGTTGTTTTAAGCCACCTAGTTTGTGGCACTTTGTTATTGCATCTCCAGGAAACTAATTATTTATGACCAAGTTCAGAAACAGCAGGGTGGAATTCTGTGAATGACAGAAAGAGATACTTAACTGACTAAGCACAAGGTTTTAAAGAATTTCTTCTGTGTTTCTCTCTCTCTATTTTCCTGGCTACCCAACCCCAATATTCAATTTTTTAAATATAAAACATTATTTCTGTTGATCTTTAAATGCACAGCTCTTAGTGATTTCTAGAGATGTGTTCATTTTATTCCCCTGTATATTTTGTAGGTTTCCTCAAATACCTAAAAACTTCACAGTCCAGGTGGCATTTTTAAAGCACTTTGCTCCCTTGAGTTGCTCAAAGTATCTGACATAAATGTTCCCTCATTGTCTGTGAATCTTAAAGGAAAAGACTGGAAAAAAAAGGAACGTTTATTTTAAACGTCAGGAAATATAAAGCCAAGTTAATCATCTTGTCCTAAATCACACAGCCTTTCAATAGATGAACAGGGTTTGGGAAATCTCCCAACTCCTTGAATAGCCTCTTTTGAACATCACATTTATATTTTATTTTTAATTATCCAACTATAAAACAAAAGTAAATAAATCCTCCAAAATCATGGTCATACAAGAGTTGCCTTTTGGGTACCCTTTCTGTATTTTGGATAGAAATATCTCTGATGCTCTGGGAATTCATAAAACCTCAAACCAAGTGGTACAAGTATACTGTCATGTTCTAATTTCCCAGTATCCACAAGAGTTTCTTCTCCCTTCCTCCCCATTCCATTCTGAGAACAAGCCACTCCACCTCTCAGAATGATGGGAAGGATCAGGCACAAGCCAAGCTAAACCACCCCATCTTCCCTGGCTCCACATGTCCCTGGGACAGGAGGTCATTAGCTTGCTGACTCTGTGTACCAAGGTCGTTCAGAATGCCTTAGTGAGCCCAGGGTCTAATTCTCTCTGCCATCTCCATTCTGCCTCCCAAAAAGGAGTGTCATCTTAAAGGTCTGGCCCTCACCAGGACAAAATCCCTTATCCTTGCTGAGATTTAACAGGGTTAAGACAGACTGGAATTTCCAAAAGTATCAAAGAAAAATTCAAAGGAAATCATGGAAGCACAGCAACATAGTTAAGTTTGTTCCAGGGCTCAGAGGTCCTATCCCATTCCTCATCTGAGCTCGTACACTGAATTCAGATGATAAAGACCACCTCTTGGCCTTCTGGTGTCCCAGCTATTGGATAATTATCATGTGAAAAGTGCCATCTCACCTCCCTGCCAAGCCAGTGTCCTAGACAACTTGTCCCCTGGGATCAAGGCTACTACTGGCCTAAGGCCCAATCTCCAGATAAGAGGTAGAAGATAAGATACTTCACATGCCTTCTGGCTGATGGTGGGCAGTAAAGAATGGTTTAGCCCCATATTGATCCTTATAATGAAAGAATTTTGAAAATATAACCATGGAATAAACATGACATTCATACAAGATGAACTACATTCACATCACAACCTGTGTAGATTGCAGTGAAAGGAAGCCATCTGACCAGGCTGAAGGGTTCCAGCTAGTGACACAGAAAGACAAGGATGTGATGGATAAGAAGGAAGTGACACTGGCCTTGAAGAGGACAAGGGCAACATGTTAACAATTAATGAGTTAGACCAGAAATGTACCGATCACTTTATGTGGGTCTTCTCATTTCATTTTCACAACACCCATTGCTATAGGAAATACTGTTATCTGCACTTTATAGAAGAACTAACAACCCTAAAAACATTCAGTAACTTGGCCAAAGTCACACAAACTAGTGAGTACAAAGCAGAAATTAGAATCCAAGTCATCTGATATTGCAGCCAGGGTCTTGACACTATATCCGTTCACATACACTCTCACACACACACACTCACATCTTAATTGAATTGGAGAGGTGGGAGAGAACAATCACCAGGAGATCCCACAGGGGACAGCAAGGAGGAAAGGGAGAGGAATCATAAAACATCAAGGACACAACAGAGGGGGGATATTTTCCAAAAGGAAGAGTAATGGATTGCAACTGATCGTGGAGCATTGGTACAATGCTGGATCCCCAACCCAGTTGAGGAAATGTGGAAAAGTGGAAAACCAGGATAAGCTGGAGAGAGCCAGATTTCAGTTAGCATCCTTTGAAGACCAAGGACATAGAAGAAATTATCCACATGGAACAAGGACCCCAGACAGCCCAGTGGAAAGAGTTGGCATGAGAGCAGAAGAGGAGTCAGGAGTCCATGGAAAGACCCGCAGAGCAGCGGGGTACATGAGTACATGAAGGAGCCAGATTACCCGAGGGGCCAGAACTTGGGTGATCCCTGGAGACGAGACGACAGAATGACAGGCAGGATGGGACACACCAGCTTCCAGGAGCCCCACAAGTGTCCAATTGTTTCCCGTCCTCTGAGCTGCCAGGGCACTGGGGCACTGGCCTGCGGTCAGCTGGTCGCCACCCCAGGTGGAAGGGGACTCCTCGGGGCCACAGACACAGTGGAGGAGGAAGGAGCTCTGCTTCATGCAGCTGACAGCGGGAGCTGCCAGTCCTCACAGGAGGAGAATTAGCTGGTCTAGGAGGCTTACCCTGGCGTGACGAAGGGAAGGTAAAATAATCTGCCTAATATACATTCCTTTTTTCCACTGGAAAATCTGAAACAGAACAATTTGCTCTAAGCATGGCTGTACCTTCTGCTTATCTGGAAGGGGTGGAGCAGGGAGTTACCCAACAGAGCAAGACCTGTAGTAATTATAGTGATTTAGAACCTAGAACTGGAGGACTATATTCTGGCCCCAGGTAAAGTCAAAAATATGTGGCAGTCACATGACTGATCCCGAGGTCACTGGTTTCAGTCTATTTTTCTAATCTTCCAGTCATATTTCTATTTGGAAACTATCTCAACCAGCCACTAACTGTTGTCATAGGCTTTCTCAACCGTCTTGTACTCCTGCCATCTCTGACCCCTGCCAGGCCAGATCATGTTGAAACAGTCTTTGAGTGTGTTTTTAAGATTCCAGGAAAACGTTAAAAAAAAAAGTCTCCCTAGAAAATGAGTTAGAACTGAATGTAATTCCTGCTTCTGTTTCTCTCTCCTCGATGGCTCCTGCGAGCTGAGAACAGCCCGATACTAGAACCATGATCATTTCTCACGGCCACTGTTACCTTTTTCTTTTCTCTTTTTTTTTTTTATTATGGAAAGTTTCAAATATGCACAACAGCAGAGAGGAAAGAACTACGACGCTCTATGCACCCATCATCCAGTTTCAACAATTATCAGCTCATTTTGGCCACTATATTCAGTAGATGATGTTCCTAAAAAAAAAAAAAAAGATAAAAGTGCATTAAAATGTTGCACAAAATTTGAAGCATGTTCTCCTCTCCCTCCATATTTCCTCTTACATTGGAACCCGGATTGAAATAGTTCTCAGTACAAATTACATACAAAGTGTTTTTACAAATTCTTCCTAGTTTCTGAATTTCAGTTAGATTTCAGGGAAATCATTAGGTTATAGGAATTAGGAGCCTCCCTAAAAAGGAATTTATTTCATTGTCACTTACTATTCTGAATGTGACTCTAAAACAAAACTGATTGCTTATGCCAAGCTCACATTTTACTTGTTGGGGATTTTAACCAAATGCAGCATATTCCAGTAAGAAGCTTAAAAAATTTCCCAGCTAAGGAAATGCTGATGGTGGCAGAATTAGGGGCGGGGATGGGGCCAGGAGGAGGGGTGGTACAAATGACATTTGATTTCTGAAAATTCCAGACAAGTCATGCAAGTTTATGCTCCAGACTGTTTAAGAGAAAGAGTCCATGGGAGACCATTTGAGGGTGAGTCAATGAAGATTATTCTAAAGGGAATCAGAACTGTCCTCTGTTCTTGAGTGAGGAGGAGATGTTGGCCTATCGGTTGACAGTTCCTCAAGGTAGCTTGCAATTTCCTTGCCCCCTTTCTCCCTCTCTCCCTCCTTCTTTCTCTCTCTCTCTCTTTTTTTTAAAAGAGCATGACCTCCTTAAGAAAAAGAGACTTTATATCATCAATATTAACAGTCACTCAGTCACTTGCCAAGCTCTTCTCTTTTCTGTTAGCAGGTGAAAGTGGAAGGAAAAAATATGAGCAGGAGGTACCAATTCTAGCCCAGGATCTAGCCATGTTACTTATTACCAGAATCATTTGAAACCTCCACTGTGGGATTTGGTGACCTCAACCACTGCCCCAAAATACTGACCACGTCTACAGAACAGCAAACTATAGATTTAGCGTGAGATAGATCAGGGCCTGAAACCTTGGCCAGAGGCATCTCCATTTGCATGTATATTCCTCCCTGCAACAACATGCTTAAGACAGATAGCTCTCAAGTTAATGCCGTCCCACGCAGGAGAGTGGATCCATAGCTTTCACACACACACATATTCACACACACGCACACACCAGGCACACATAGAAATGAGGAGAACCAGTCTCTTGGGCCATGAATGCCCTGGCAGGTCCCTTGCCATCAGTCAAACATTCCGGAATGGAAGAGTTTCCTCAAGGACCCCCGAGGTGGCCTGCATCCACCTGGGACAACTTTTCTCATTCTTGACCATCTGCAGATGTACAAGGGAAAAGACCACCCTCCAGAGAGCTAGTGGCCTGGGTTGTGTCTGTACTGTTAGGGATGGGGAGCTACTTTAAGTTTTGGGGCTCATTTCCTTCCACTCTGACATAAGGGGAGGAAGCGGGCCAGATGATTTCTGAAGGTCTAAAGCCGCTCTAAATGCATAGTGAACTGTGAACACAGAGTAGGGCTCAGCATCTGTCGGTGTCAAACCTTAGCATCTAAGCTGTGTGACCGTGGGAATGTCGCCTGATTTCTTCTGTAAAGGAGGAAGAGGAATACCTACGTCCCAGGTTCTTGTAGAGATTGCACTCTTTAAATATATATAAAGTGTCTGACTTGTGGAATATGTCATAATGCTAGGGCTCTCCTTCGTAAAATGCTGTGATTTCAAACATCAAGGAATCTGGGAAGTTTGTCTTTCTGAAACACAACTAGACAATTTAGTCCGAAATATTTCCCACTCTAACTCCTTACTCATTGGAGCACAAAAATTATACAAATCTGGGTCAGTACTACCGGAAAATACTCATGAGAGAAGTATTGCATAGTCCATGTCTCATGTGAGATATTTTACATATTTTTTTCCTCATTTGTTCCAAGTCACTTAGAAATCAAAGAAATGGTATACATTAAGCTAAGCTGGGAAAGTGAAGTCTTTACAAAGTTTATGTTGCTAATTAAATTAAGGTTTCTAGCAGATCAAGGACAATTGACTAATTCAACAAAATATTTCCTTTGATCACAAAATTTCTCTACTTCAAAGACTAACCAGCAGGATCACGCAGGCTGCCAGTGGCCTCATCCTTTCCCTATGATGAAGGGCTCTTGGGGAAGGAAGAACTTCTGAGGGTCTGTTTCAGAGCAGTGTGAATACCTGCAATGGTTGGTCCTGCCCAGGGCAGATCCGGTGTGAGGGGTCTTAGGAGAAAATAAATGAGTCAGAAGATGCGGGCTTGAGACTAGGGTCTGCCACTTATCCATATCCTATGAGAAAGTCACTTGACCTCAGTCTTCATGTTCTTCCATGTGAAATGGGACAATTATACCTAACCTATTAACTCAGAGGTAATAACATAAGATAATGTTGAATCTTTGAATCCACCAAATACTAAAATAAGATTGAGAAATAAAACTCCAGACGCCTCCTATAGCAGTTTCCTTTTCCTCCCAAGAAGAGGTTTTCAACCACTGTATCTCTAGTGCTTTTAGTCGTAGTGCTCAATAATTCTTTGCTGAATGAGTGAAGGGATAAATGATGAGTGTGGTAAGGGACGGACCAGGGACTCTGCCACTTAGATCAGTTCTTCCCTCCTCCGCCATCACCCCATTCATTCTGCCATTGCAGCCCTGGATCTATTTAATCCCAGGATGTAGTAAGAAAGAAATACCAGGGTTGGTGACAGAGAAGGGTAGTGGAGATGGGGGCATGGGGAGAAAGGGCCACCCAGCAGCAAGGAAGGAGGAAGGATGGCTATGGGGATGGAAGGGGACTTTCTGCAAAACCTGCAGATGGGAGCCTGTTCTGTCCCCAGCTGAAAGTGTCCCATGCTGTCATGGACAAGAGATTCTCAGCACTATTCCCTTACGTCCATGTTTACTTCTGACTGAATGAATTGAACGTTCGTGGATTTCCAAATTTTCATCAGCCTGGAAAGATAAACACCCTACTTATCAGTGAAGTACAACTTCAAGTCAGCCTGAATTCTTAGTCACAAAACAGGGTTTGGGAGACTGAAAACCCAGACGCTGACTCCATGGTGAGAACATAATGAATGAGAGGAGCTGAAACCTTAACAATATGCTCTGCAGCCTTTTACAGATTTTAAGTCTCCCTTTCTCTCTGAGCTTCTTGTTTCCACAATACTTTTGGACAAACTTAATTTCTTAGAATCAGAGAAAATGGGCAGATGGTGAAGGGCTGAGATTTGCTGTGAGCTCTGGGGTGGAGCAGGGATGGAATCCCCCTGTGGGTGTCTCCATCGAGGTATTTCAACATCGGCGCTCCCAGCCCTTAGATGGGTTGTCCTTCCTCTGACATTGGGATGCTTTCCCAATCTGTGTCTGCTGTGAGTCAGCCCGTGATAGAGGAGTGATTCAGTGGACCGGCATGATCAAGTCCTCCAGATGAAGGAGACCCACTCAAAGATATGGAAACTGTCAGGATGTTTGAGGCTGCAAGTCACAGGAGACCCAGCCTACGTGGCTTTAAACATAAGGATGCACAGTCATCTCACATAGCAAGAAATCTAAAGATAGGTGGATCTGCGGTTATGCAGCTTCTCTGTAATTCTCTTGGTTCTAGAAGGGCAGTGTGGTGCAGCGATGCCTCTGCAATCGGTCTCCCTGGGTTCAAATCCCAGCTTTGGTGCTTCTGGGTTATGGAACGTGTGGCAAGTTACTTAACTTCTCTGAGCCTTAGTTCCCACCATGGTAAAATTGGAGATAACAATAGCACCTCCCTCCCAGGGTTGTCGTCAGCATTAAATTAGTTAGTACATGTAAACTGCTTAGCCAGGGCCGGGTGCGTGATAAGCACTATATAAGTGTTAGTTCTCATCATCTATTTATTAATATCATCCTCTCATTGTCACAAGAGGTTTCCCAAGACACCAAGCTTCACGCTGCACATGGCAGCATGCAGGGCAGGAAGGAAAGGGGTGGGGGCAGGGCAGGGGACGAGAATGACACGAGCCTCCTAGTCCATCTCTCTCCTTTAGCAGGCAGAAAAAACTTTCCCAAACACCCGCATCCCTTTACCCTGGAGCCTGTAGGTCGGGACTGGGCACGTGTCGATGTATGGCAATCCCGGGCAAAGAGGACTGGATTATCACGGTTTAGAGTCTTTGCAGTATCCGACATGGTAGCCACTAGCCACATGAAGCGACTTAGAGTTAATTAATTAAGATTAGAAATTCAGTTGTTCAGTCACACAAGCCACATTGCAAGTGCTCACTAGCCACATGAGGCTAGTGGTTTCCATCACGGACGGTGCAGATATGGACGGTTTCCAGAAAGTTCTGTTGGACAGCGCTGGAATCAGAGTTCACGCATGAGGAACTGACCTTCCCTTAGCACATTTTCTCCTGGTGCCTAAAAAAATCAGGGCTCTATCCACAAGGAAGACTCAGAGGTAGCTGTTGGGTTGGTAATCAACAGCAAAGTAGGAACATAAGGGAGGACCAGCAGAGACACTGATGAGATCAGAACAGTAGGTGTGAACGCGGAAGTGGGGGAGAGGCTCCGCCAAGTTAAGTCTCATTACACTTCAAGTTTACTACACTGGCTGTACGTCCACTAGGCTCTCTTACACACAGGAGCCCAGCTATTCCACTGTGGGGGAAATTGGAATTATCACAAAGGATTTGTTAGACCACTATCTGAGTAGTTTCGGTTACCAAAGGACAAAAATGAACCTTCCAGCCTGCCTACATCGTGGACCCCAACCTGGAGTTACAACAAGGCTCTGCATGTCAACAACTGATGTTGGCTATTTTTATGATCGTCATGTAAAATGGGGTAATAAAAACCATTTTCCACTTCACATAATCACTGTGAGGCACAACAGATAATATGACAAAGCCCTCAGGAAAGTTCTACCAATCTACCTGCAAAATGCAGCAAGGGGATCATCATTGGCTTACCCAGGGACCTTGGGGAGCAGTAAAAGTCCTCCGAGCTCCTCTAAGTGTTTGAGAGAGTGTTGGTTGACTGCGGCAGGAATGCAGCCAGAGTAATAACAACGAATGTGCAGTTACGCTTAACTATACGCCAGGCATTCGCCTAAGGTCAGGAAGTGACAGAGTGGGATGTGTGCCCAGATATTCCACCGCCAAAGCCCAGGCAATCTGCCACACTTTCTCCCCAGAACTCTAGATGACTAAGCTCTTTGGGGATCAGTCAGAATGATGGTTCTCAAATTCCAGCATGCAGAGAATTATCCAGAAAGCTTGTTAAAACACAGATCCCTGGGCCAGGAATATACTAGAGCAAGTTTCTCGAATCAGCTCAGGAGAGCTGATCGTGTGCATCTCTTCCCAACTCGATAACAATGTGTTCAATACCGTCACGTTGGTAATTTGAAATCAGTCATAGTGGGAGAATTTATGCCATGGGAATCAGCAAATTCTAGGGCATTTTTTTCCCCTGGCAAGCCAGTTGTTAAAACTTTACCAGCACACCATTGGCTAATCCCCATCCCCAGAGTCTGATTCTGTAAATCTTGGATGGGCCTGAGAATTTACATTTCTAATAAGTTCCCAGATGATGCTGATTCTACTGGTCCAGGGACCACATTTTGAGAATCACTTGGCAAAACATTTCAGAGAGCCCTGAAAAGGACAGCAGATTCTTGTCCTGACATAAGTCATCATTGACAAGAAGAATGCTGGTGGTCTCATCAAGGAATGTTGGCTGTCAATGCCCCTATATCAAATCAATACTAATAAGAGCTCATATTTACAGTGTTGACTGTAGGCAGCGACTGTGCTGATCATCCCCTGTGTTGACTCATTTAATCCTCCCAACAACCCTAGACAGCAGGTTCTGTTATTACAGTTGAGGCTGAAGCACAGAGCAGTCAAGTAATGTGCCCAAGGTCACAGAGGGAGTACGTGGTGGAGTCATTGAGACATGACCCTGGGCAGTCAGGCTCCAGAGCCCATGGGTTTAACGGCTACACCACAAATCATGAATGAGACCTGACTGTAGTTCTGCTAAATATAAATCTAGTAACAGTTCTGCCCCAGTCCCCAGAAAAAAGAAGCAGAAGAAGAACTTCAAAGAACATACACACAAAAGAGAATTCAAATCTGTTTCTCCCAATTAGACTCTCCTGACTTAAAGGAAAATGGATAAAGAAGTTTTCATGCCTCTCATTGTCCTCCCTCCAACAGCCTGAATGTGCAGAACCACATACCCAGTTAATGGGAAAGTAATTCTTCTAGATTGAGGGTCAATAAACTTTTTCTGTAAAGTACCAGAGGCTTTGTAGGTCATACAGGTTCTGTTGCAGCTGCTCAACCCTGCCACTGTAGCTTGACAGCAGCCACAGAGGGTATGTGAGAATGAGCATGGCTATGTCCTAGTAACACTTTGTTTACAACAATAGGCACGGGGCCTCATTCAGCTGTGGCTTATAACTTGATGACCTGTCCTAGATTCCTCCAGAAGTTATTCCTTATTCCTAAATAACTAGCAGGAACTATAGCTTCATTAAATTTAGGCAGAATTCTAGCAAAAACGAAAACAACCCAGTATATCTGAGTAATCACTTAATAGACACCAATGAGAACCTCCTCAGAGGACAATCCATTTCTCTGGTTCTAATTTAGTTATAGAAGTTCTTCCTTGCTTTTAGATTATAATAGTAGGCTCAGTTGGCTGGAAAATCATCCTCCTGAGATAAAGGTCCACAGATCTGAAGCTTAGCTCAGCTTTAGTTCTCTCAGTCAAGAGGGGAAGAAGACCAGTAGAAGAGTTTGACCTCATTTGATCACCTCAAATACATTATGACCAGCCTAGAACCAATTCAGAGTGTAGCTTATAAGTCAACAGTGTCATCTTTCTTAAAAGATAAAATGTTTATTCCATTTTATAAACCAACAGCAGTGCCAAAGGATGTGATGATGGTCTGTGAGGGATTTGAAAATAATGTGTCCTAGATCCATCATCTCCTTAACGTTGAAATTGCCGCCATCTTGGTACATGCCCCCAGAGCTTTTCTCCCAGGGCCTAACCTGTTCTCCTTGCCTCCAAGGTCTTCCTTCTCCTGATTAGCATTCCTAATGCACATCCCTGATCCTTTTGCACTCATAATTAAGAAACTCTGTCTGGACGGCCACTGCATATTAACTTAAGGCCAACCCCTCAGCCCATAATTCAAGTCCCTGTATGACCTAGCCTCATTTTTCTCTCTCCTAGTTTATCTCAAATGCATCCAATTGCTATACCCACATATTGTGTCTTGAAGAAGGAAGTTCCAAGGGCTTAGTCAAATGAGACAAGTGTTTCAACTAAAGCAACAAAAACCACATAGCCATGGGAGAACCATAATCACAGCCAAGAGAAAGACAAAGCTGGAGACCACAAGATAATCTAGAAATCAAAGGAAATATCTGGGACAAAGTTTCAGAAATAAGGCAATAGAAGGTACTACCCTCTTCTGTGTTGCCTGGTACTTGGTGTCTGGACAGATCTGGGGCCTTAAAAGAACAGGGCTAATGCCCTAGATCACTGCTTTCTAAACTTGCCTTTTCATTAGAATCGCGTGGGTGGATTTAATTGTAAGTATTAATAGTCCCCATAGCAGACCTAGGAAACAGTCCAGGAAATCTGAATTTTAATAAATGTTTAAGATAATTCTTATGATTGTTCAAACTTAAGAAAATGCTGACTTCATATTAAAATCACCTGGAGGCCATGCAGAAAGACCACATGGAGAGGCCACACGGAGGTGTCCTGTCTGACAACCCAGCTAAGATTCCAGCCAACAGGCAGGCTCCACCACCAGACATGTGTGTGAAGACACATTCAGATGATCCCTGCCTCCAGGCACCAGGATACCCCAGCTGAGGCCCCAGACATGGTGGAACAGAGACAAGTCATCCCCTCTGCCGTGTCTGAATTCCTGACCGGCAGAATCCAGGAGCCCAATAAAATGGTTGTTTTATGTTTTTTAAAAAATCGTCAGGAGAGCTTTTAAAAAATGCTGTAACTTAGGTCCTGTCCCCAAGACATCCTGATTTATTTAGTCTGGAGTAGGATCTGGTATTAATTTTCCCCCTACTTTTTGTTACAAAACTTTTAATCATCAAGAAGAGTTGAAAGAATAATACATGGAAATCTGTGGACCCATCGTAATTTTGAATATCATCTTGCAGTATGCCAGATTGATAGATGATAGATAGATAGATAGATAGAGCTGAACTATTTGAAAATAATTTGCAGACATGACATTTGACCTCTAAGTACTTAAGCCTGGAACTACCCCAAAATAAGGGCATTGTCCTAAATAAACACAACACCATTATCATGTCTAAGAAAATAACAGGAATTCCCGAATATCCAGTCTATATTCAAAGCTCCCCAATTGTCTCAAAAATCTCCTTTTTTGCTCTTTTTTAAAACCAGAATCCAATCATATTTCATGCATTTCATTTGCTTGTTAAGATTCTTTAGTTCTTCCTTTTATTTGTTTATTTTTTAAATTACATTGACTTTTTAAAGCAATAAGGCCAGCTGTCTTATAGAACAGTCTACAATCTATATTGGTCTGATCATCCCTTCATGATGTCATTTAACGTATAATTCTATTCTCAGGAGGTCCTAAACTGAAATTTAAGTCTAAAGAGACCAAATTCAGATCAAGTGTTTGGGGCAAGTACAATTCACAGAGATGTATACTTCACATCACACCAGGTGGCATATAACTTCAGGTTGTCATACTATTAGTGGTGCTGATGTTGATCTCTTGATTAAGGGGGTGACCATCATACCTCTCCATTAAAGTATGTTTTTCTATTTGCAATTAGCAGAGAATCTGTGAGATGATATCCAGGCACGTGAATGTCTTGTTTCCCCAAGAAAATTTCACCTACTAGTTTCAGCATCCTTAATGACCCTTGCCTGAAAGAATTATTTGGTTGGGAGTTGCACAAGATCATTTTTTTCACTTTTGCATTAAAGCATAATTCACATACAGTAAAAATTCATCCTTTTCTCTGTACAGATTTTCGAGTCTTGACAAATGTATGTATACATTCGTGCAACCACCAGAGCCATTAAGATACAGAATAGTTCCATCCCTCCCAAAAAAATTCCCCCATGTCCGGTTGTAGTCAATGCTTTCCCCACTCCCAGGCCATGGCAACAATGATATGTTTCTGTCCCTTTAGATTTGCCTTTTCCAGAATGTCACATACTGGAATCATACATTATGTAGCCTTTTGAGTCTGGCTTCTTTCATTCAGTAAAATGCATTCACGATCCTTCCACATTGTTGCATGGATCAGTAATTCTTTCCTTTTTGTTGCTGAATGGTATTCCATTGTAGGAGTGTATTACAGTTTGTTTATCCATTCCCAACTTGAGGGACATTTTGAGAGTTTGGAGTAATTAGGAATAAAGCCATAAAAACATTCTCATCCAGGTCTTCATGTGAGCATTAAGTTTTCATTTCAGTTGGGTAAGTAGTTAGGAATAGGATTTCTGAGTTGTTACTAAGTGTATGTTTAACTTTAAAAGAAACTGCTCAATTCTCTTCCACAGTGACTGTATCATCTTACATTCCCACTCACAGTACATGAGGCTAAATGGTCATTTTTAGAACTCTGTAATCCTTTATATTTCTTAGCCGGTGTTCTCCCGTGAAGAAAACTTGTATTAACCATAGTTCTTATCATCTTAACTTGAGATGAGCTACAGTTCTTATCACAAAAACAGAGTAAATGCTAATTCTTTTCACTTAATTACCAGTTTTCAGAGTAAAGAGTTTTTATAGTCATCGCCTCTAATGGCAGCAAGTGAGGTTTTCTTTTTTATTCCTCTGCTTCTCTCCCTTTCTTTTCTATAACTATGGACTTATGAATTTTTATTTATTCTATATTTTACAATCAATAACATTTATCATTCTTTTTAATTCTCAAATTGTCCTAAATTTGCCTAGTGGAAACGCTATCAAGTTGATCCTAATACCTTTTGACAAGACTTCAGTAGCATTTGACACTTCTTTACTTTCCGGCACGATAAGATTCCTATTCTCACCTTGAACTTGCCTTGAACCAAGCCTATAATCAGCCATTTCTCCAAGAAGACTGGTTCCTTTAAACGATATTTAGAGTTAAGTCTAGGCAGTAGGTGTTTCATGGGTACTGGAGTCTCATCACTTTTAGGCTCTTTCAGTGGAAATACACACACACACACACACTTTAAATCAAAAACTAAGATATAAGCATACATGTAAGTCATGAATTCATACCAATATTTCCAATTAAAATTTAGCCTTTTTAACTTCTTTGACTTTTTAATTTGTCTCTTTCCCATTACACCAGAAATCATGATTCTTAATAAAATTAATGTATTTACTAATTTGCTTTATCTCATCACACAAATAAGATAGTATCAAAATCACAATGCCAGTATTACTACTAAAAATAAAACTGCTGAAGGAAGTTTAAGATTTCTTTGCAGTTCTTTCTATCCTTATGATCTTTCCTGTTAGGGATGTCTAGTTGGAGCACAGAGTTCAAAAGTCACTTGAAATAATTCTTTCTCTATGTGGTTATGTTTCTAACTTGGTATACAGTTAGGTGTATTTGTTCCCATTTGTTTTCAATTTTATGGTCTGGCCTCAATATATTTTAAAAGCTCCCCAGGGATTCCAGCGTGCAGCTACAGGTTGAGAAACACTGACGTGGTTGTTCACTCTCTCCCCTCTCCTCTCCCTGGAATGGCTTCTCTCCCACTTCCTTTAATGGAAATACCACCTCTTCTTAAAGGTTCACTTCCCCCATCCATCATCCTTCCTTTGATCCCATTAGTCAAGAGTAGCATTTCCCTCTTCTGGACTCCTGTTGCCTTTTGACTCTTCCTGATAGGACTGTAACACAAGGTGAAACACTTCAAGTTCTGCCTTGCATTACAGTCCTTGTGTCAAGAGTCAGCAAACGTTTACTGTAGAGTCAGATAGTAAATATTTTAGGCTTTGCAACATATATGATAGACACATACATGTCTGTCATATACTCCTTCTTTTTTGTAATTCTTCATATTCTTAGCTAGCAGAACCAACAATAACAGGTGGCACCCTGAATTTGGCTCTTGGGTAGTTTGCCAGTACCTTCCTTATGTCATCGTCTTATTTCATGTATCTTGGGGGCAGGAAAAGTCTTACTCATCCCTGTTTGCCCCACTTATCGTAGAGCGCGTGTAAGGGAGGCTCACTAAATGTTTGTTAAATTCATGAATATACAATAGAGCTATACAGAAAACTGAGCTATACAGAACTATAAAAACACTATATATAGACATAAAGTGTTAGTTGCAAACAGTAACCTATAGATAATACCACCCAACGTGTTCAGTCCCTTGTCAAGCCTTTATCCAGGGGTGAGAAGAGGGTAGTGGTGGAGTGTGGGTGCCGATCATCGTGGACGTGGAGGTTCTCAAGACTAAACACAAGTGTCCAGGAGAGAGTTAACGGTTACAAATGTACAAGACAGAGAAGACAGCAGAAGTGGGAGTAGTAATTAAATTTCCCTCCTTGTAACCCAGAAAGTGGCTCCCAGTGCCTGTAAAGGTATTACCTCCCGCCCCAGGAGAAGATGCCAACACGATGAGAAAGGAGCTCTGGTTTCCAGAAGCCTGGCTCCATGTTCATCTACGTCTGAAAGAGGAACAAAGGTTGATACCATCTGGAAGAGAATGGAAAAAGACCTGTAGTTCATTTCTAGCATTTAGGCACTGTGAGTTTGTTAGGGCTAAGGAGAGGAAGACAGGACATGATTAAAGCTATGAAGAAGGACAGAGCATTGTGCTAAAATTCCCCCCCTGAGCACCTTCCTGAAACAGCTCCTCCGTTTGCACCTTGGTGCAAAATGCTAATTTTACGAGGAGGAAGAAAAACTGGAAATGCTTTTTAAAAATCAGTTGTCTTGTGTTCCGGGAAGTGTCTACTGACACTAAATTTCTGCTTCTGATCTGAACCCTGGTATCCGGGTGATGTTACTTCCTACCGCTGGAACCTCCACCCTACGCAACTCACAACTCACATTAAAAAGTAGATGTCTTTGTGGTTGCTGCCAAAGAATTTAAGAGTCCATTTGAAGTGTTTTTATTCTAAGAAAATTTATTTCCATATGTAATTGAGATGAAGACTACATGAAATCCATTCAAAACAAAGGTGCTTTATAATAACGATGTTGGAAGTTACAATTTTGTTTCTTCCCTCAGCCTGTCTTATCTTAAGCCATATGTTGCTGTAAATTAAAAGAAAGGGGCGTTTAAACCAAATGGTTTCTCTGAATAGCATTAATCCCGTCAAGAGTAGTTTGTGACAAAAGCTAAAGGTTGCGCTGTTGCCTTTTAAGCACAGTCAAGTTAAACATCTGAACTATTTCTGCTGTCTCTTAAATTTTAAGATGTAACACATTTGTGATATTTGTTGACATTTGTTATACTTTTGATGAACAATTAGCCTGCAAAAATATTAACAGGAAATTCCATTCATGAGATAAGCAGCTGTTCGTGCAAAGCTTCGGCTAGATCATGGGACCAAAAATCTTCTTTATGCAACTACTGTTTGTTGAATAGTCAGCATTCCTAACGTATCCAAAAGGAAATGCTTTGAAAATAACTTTTATGGCTAATTTTGACTCTTACAGTTTCCTAAGGAGAAAAATAACTTTTATGATTAATTTGGCCTCTTATACTTGCAGTTTGTAAAATGTATTTAATAGTATCCTTAATTGTCATATAAATTTCAAATAGCAGGCATCAACAAATGACTAGCCCCAGTAATTTCCAACCTGTAATGCAGAATCATAAGGCCAGTCTTCACAACCCTAATTCCACAGCATATCATAGTACATTCCTGTTTCATTCTTGAAGCATAAAGCTAAGAGCATCTACCATTATATACAACACTCTTTTCTTCGAAAGTATATACCTCTTCCATTTTTGAGCTATTGAAACATTTAATGTAATATTCACCTTGCAACATTAATTTAGCATCCACTAAGTTGCTAGGAATACAGCTCCAAAAGACTGAGAGGAAAATGACTGGTAAATAACTAGTTAGGTTACAATGCCATAACAGAAATGATGGCAGTTCTGTAGAAGTACTAGAAAGGCAGTATGTGCTTCGCTGAGGGGCAAGGGTCTTATCAAAGATTCACTCACAAACCATCAATCACCAAATTCTAAATACCATTCCCATCTGCCTCTTCCTCTTTCCTTCCAACTGGCTCATCTCCTCCTCTTTTCTACCCCATAATGGACAAAAAAGGAAAGTCAGGGGGATCTTGTGTTTATTTTAACACAAAAGCTGAAGACCATAGTTGTGTCCCCATCGGTAAAATATTTCTAAGCAGGCGTTCCCAATATGTGTGTATTTGTCTATAAATTATACACAGGTACTACTCTGAAGTAGCATATAAAATATCGGTATAATATCTTTCTTATTTTTTTTTTCAGGTTAAAGAGTACATCTGCATCCAATTTTCCTCTAATATTTCCTTGCATACTTTTTGGGGTGCTAGCCTCTCCTGCAACTTGGGAGACCATTTCTCAAAACAGCCACAAGAGCAAACTTTCTGAAATGATATCAGATCATAATTCAGACCCTGTCTAAAGTCCTGCAATTTATGGTCTTTTGCTTTTACTTTAAAATAAACCCAAGGCCCTTCTGGATTCCCTTTTATGCCCATTATAGTCTCAGATCTGGCTATCCACATAAACAAGTATCTGCTCAGATAAACAGACCCCACACTGCCCCATCCTCACCCTCATCTTCAGCCCCCTCCCATCCAGCCCTTGGCTCCAGTCCAGACAGCAAGAGTGAAGATAGAAAAGGTGCTGCTTTCTCGTAGTGGGTCTTCACTGCCAGATGCCAAGTTGTTTTCCAGGTAAGAACACCCCTGAGGTTTAATTGGCCAGAAGTCTGAACTACAACTTTTCACAAAGATTAGGAAGTGTCTCTTTTAGTGAAGGGGGTCAAAAGATACAAACTTCCAGTTATGAGATAAATAAGTCCTGGGGATGTAATCTACAGCATGGTGACTATAGTTAACACTACTGTATTGCATATCTGAAAATTGCTAAGAGAATAGATCTTAAAAGTTCTCATCACAAGAAAAAAATTTTGTAATTATGTGTGGTGATGGATGTCAACTAAACTTATTGTGGTAGTCATTTCACAATGTATACATATATCAAACCATTTTGTTATACGCTTAAAACTAATACAATGTTATAGGTCAATTATATCTCAATTAAAAAATAAATTAATTAAATAAATACTTTTTAAAAAGAAGCGTCCCTTTAAAGCGTTTTTAAATCCTGGAGTGTGAGGTAGGTCCTGTTATACAATAGATAGGAAAGGGGTCCATGCATCTTCTAACTGGCTCCAGCTGGCTGTAATGATAAATTATAAATCTCAATATGCACCCCAAGACCTTCATCATTCCACATCGTTCACATCATTGCAATCAGTTTCTCTTAAAGTTAATAGAACCAACTTGGACTCATTATGCCAAACCCCATAAACCAGCTCCACCTTCTGGATTCAACTTCTTCATCATTGGTATCACTATCACCCCTACCTCCCATGCAGGAAACCCAACATCCCTGCTCAATTTCTCCCTCCCCTTCATGCCCACATCCATTTACCAACATCTCCCACTCCACCTTGAGAAGTCTCTTAAATCCAGCCTTTCTCCTCTGCCACTAATTAATCCAGGCCTTGAGCATTTCTTCTTGAATAATTATAATGGTCTCCTATTTAGTCCACTAACCTCTAGGTCCTCCACAAACTAGTTTCAGCTCAGCTGCCCAGTTATCTTCTTTAAAAAAAAAAATCAGCTTACGTCATTTTTCTCAATTAGCATCTTTTATTATTACTGTCTGTGCAGACTGTCCCCAAACACTTTTGTTCATACGTCTCTGTTAGTAGATAATTTTGAGCACACACTGCTAAAATATGATTACTTATTCAAAAATTATGAACATGTATTACTATGCTAATATATTGTGCATATTATAAAATAATACACACATGAAAATAAATTTAAAAGTATGATATAATCTCTTGTATCATATTTTGGGGTGATGAAACTCTTCTATGTCCTGATCATAGGGACGGTTACACAAATCTGTATTTACGTTAAAAATCCACCAACAAAAAGCCAGTTTTACAGCTTGCAAATTTAAAAATTCAATTTTAATAAAACTATGAGATAAAACTCAATAAATAGTTTTAATATATTTGCCCATTCCTGATTGGATTATATTTTGCATCTTCTGAGTACATACACCACATTTGGGGATCACAGCATTAAATTCAAGCACCTTAGATTGTCAGTTTTGACTGCTATTGTGAAAGAAACAGCAGAAAAATCCTCAAATCATTGGAAGGCTGTCTACTTATTTCATAATGACTCTCCCTCCAGTTGCGTGATGCTAAAGAAATAGTAACAGTGAATATGGATCACAGTGTATGTAACTATTATAAAACAGAAAGTTATTTGTGTTACTCTTCTAGAACATGTATTTGGTCTAAATTTGCCTTTGTGACCTGCCCAGAGTAACGACAAAGAAAGGCACTGGCTGAAACGAGACAGTCCAGGGAAGAAATATCTACAATGCTAAGTAGAAATCACCTATCAAAGCAAAGGACCCAGAACACCAAAAATCTGAATGGGGAAAGTTCCACAGAAGGAGGTTAGGGAGGAGAGACTGAGAACGACCCTCCCAGGTAAGCTGTCATTCTACATCAACCACTTAGAAGTTGAAAACTTTAAGCAAATTACCCCAAGGTGGAACAAAATCAGACAACTCCACCTCACATTTCACCAAGGTAAACTCAGACTATCTGCCTATTTACCAAAATGAGGAAAAATTGTGAAAGACTTTGAATGGATAGACATAAGTAAACTTAATGGGTGTCCTGTCTAGCTACCCTTCGAGGTCATATGATTCTATAAGGGCTTGACTTTTTTTTGTCTTTGAGCTATTCTACAATTCCATCAGTTGTCGAAAACTGAAAGTAATATAAGTGATTCTTGTCCACAGAAACGCAAATGAATTTTGTTCAGTGGAATACAACTGATAAAATTGCCCTGTGGACATTGACCAGTTTTGCATCTTTTTTTCTGGATTCATTTTATCATTCCTGATTGCCTACATATGTGTGTGTTGTTTAAACTTTTGTTTGAGCCACTTGTAACATCTTAGTAGTTCCCTCATTTAACTAGCATGTTAAAGGATATTTTTGACTCGTCTTCATTTTCATGAGAGATGTGATTTTGCCTTTTTTATAAAAACTTATCCTTTAACAATAAGAACCTAGGAAAACCTCTGGGACTTGTCACATTATGAGAAAGTGTGTCATCTTGACAGACAAGCAAAGAACCAAAAGAAATTTCCCTCCCATCATCTTGCTGTTCTCTGAGAAAATAGAGGTGCTGCTGTTTGGGGATAGAGGGGCTTAAACTTCTTTTGAGGAAGCCAACTGCCTCTGGCTTTTGTTCTCTGATCTTTAGGAGCCTTTGCAGAGAATTCTCTGTTAAAGCTGAAACAAATAAAATCCCTAATTGAAGCTTTGACCTCCAAACCTACCACAGGCTATCAGAAATTTGGGCCCAGCCTCTCTCTTCCCGGTGTCTCAGCCTTCTATCTCTAGGACCCCTTGCTCCAGCCACACAGTGTTTCACTTCATACCTTAGGCTACTCCCCCATGTAGAATGGGGATTGGAGGGAATTCTCTCCCTCCCTTTCATCCTTCAAGACCCTGTTAAAGAGTCACCTTCTCCTGTGACAAGGTTCAAACACTTGTAGGCATGGCTAGTTACATCTTTTCCCAAATTTTCACAGAATGTGTACAAATCACTATTGCTTGGATGCCAACACTCAATCTGTCTTCATGAGTATCAAGCTAAGAAAACTCATTATTCACAGTTAACTCTAGCAGCTCACTTTGGGAATGGAACTGTGTTTGTATAAGAAAATACTTTATGCCATGTAGGGATAGAAGATGAGGCCCTGAGGGTGTAATTTGGAAGCAAACTACAGAGAGATAGTTCAACAGCTCTGCTTATTTAATGAAAGAGAATTAGGTGGATGGAGTGAGTGAGGTAGGGGAGAGCACAGAAGGTAAGCAGAGGAAGAGAGAAGAAAAGGAAAAGAAGGAAGGAAGAGAACAGAAAGAAATCTCAACAAAATAGTGGAGGAATGGAATTAGTGTTGGTGGAAATGCCCAAGAGACATTTTGAAGAATAGGGAAGTCTATTATTCAACTTTAAATTAATTTCTCTATGGCCCTGCAATGTAACCTTTCCTGTCATCAAATTGCCAGCAGAAATCTAGGGCATACAGCTGCATCATGTGTATTGTATTTTAATGGAAAGAGCAAATAATCAAGAATTGTGTCCCATGTTTGGGTTGACTCCAAGGAAAAGATAAAGGAACAGCTGCAAGACATAGAGCGGAGAACAAAAATTCAGCAGAAGTTGGAATCTGAAAGCAGAGATGACTGGGAATGTGACACCAGGAATGTATAGAAATTTTGGGAACAGTATTGAACTTCCCATTGTCTGGTGGACAGTGAATTTGAGCAGATCTGATCAAATCTAAGAAGGGCATGGTGGATAGCCCAGCTGACATATGGTGTACCCAAATATGTGACCTCGTTGTATCTGGAATCTCTAAGATCCTAAACTAGAAACTCCTCGAGGACAGAAGGATAAAGTATTCACTTTCTCCTAGCAGAGCAAAGTGCCTGCTTCATAACAGGTAATGAAAGAACATTAATGCATTATTTTACAAATTTTAACTAATTAATAAGTACTGAGATGTTATTTATCATAGTTGGTGGTCTAAGGTTCTGCAATTGCTAGCCTAAGCTATTTATTGTCTAAAGGCACTCCAGGTTCTTATATTTATTATGTAATAATATATTATTATATTTATATTACTTAAATTTATTTTTTTTCTGGGATTAAAACATTCCTTATTCTTTGGTGGTTTCAAGCACTGTGTCAACCCCTTGAAGTCACTGTCGTTCTTCAGTGTAGTAATAGATATCTTGAAGAAGTTCAGGTCCCAAGTACCTACCAGGGGCCTATAAGGGACTGTTATGGGCTGAATTGTGTCCCCCCCTAAAGTTCATGTGTTGAAGTCCTTAATCCCAATACCTCAAAATATGACTGTTTTTGGAGGTAAAATGAGGTCATATGGGTGGGCCCTAATCCAATCTAACTGGTGTCCTTATAAGAAGAGGAAATTGAGACACAGACATGTGTGCACACAGAAGAAAGACCATGTGAGGACACACCAAAAAGGCAGCCATCTACAAGCCAAGGGGAGAGACCTCAGAAGAAACCAAACCTGCTAGCTCGATCTTGGACTTCCAGGTTCCAGAACTGTGAGAAAATCAATTTCTGTTGCTTAAGCCATCCAGTCTGTGATATTTTATTATGGCAGCCCTAGAAAACAAATACAGGGGCCATATTTTCCAAACTAAAAATTAGGACACGTGGCCTGACAAATGCAAGTGATTTATAGAATCAATTGACAGGAATATCCTACATTTGAAACTCAGCCATACCTAATCCATAGTCTTACTTCCAAATAGGACTTGAATTAATCCTAGAAAAATACTTTTACTCAATTCTTTATAAACTCTTACAAAAAGGAGTTGTATTACCACCACTGGAAATGTACCAAATCCCAATTCTGAAACTGAAGTTTTACCACCATGCATCATTTTGACTCCATTTAAGAACCAAACCAAATGTAATTTAGAGAGAATTAAGGGCAGAAATCCATGGACTTTTTGTCCTTAACATATAAGTGTGGACTAAATTATTGTAAGGGCACACTGTTCTATTTTTAGGAGAGAGGAAACCTAAGAACCTGAACACCTTCAAGAAGACAAATCCTATAAAAGGAATAGCCTAGACCAGCATCTGCAGATTCTTAGGCCAACCAACTACATAATTAGAAAACATCTGGGGGGTCGGGAGGGGGGAGGGAATTATTTTAAGTGAAATATTCTTTAAGTTCTAAATCAAGGAATGAATTGGTATCTGGCTGTTGTTGTTGATAAAGTCTGTATTAAACACAATGCCTGTTTTCTCCCTTAGAGCTAGAATAAAAAAATCAAAGCTCTTATTTATGAATATATGCCACACAAAAATGCTAACATATATATGTTTAAAAGCCTGCTGGGGATCCAAAGAAAATAATGAAGCATGTGGAATCCTCGTCAAATGCAAGCCAGGTGTGAACTTTTTTTGCTTTTTGTCAGAAAACTTCAGACTCACAGAGCTCATATTATAACACTGCATTTCCATCCTCTCCGCAGGTTAGAGAAATACAGCTAAGTGAAAAGGAAAATTAAATTATAAGCATTTCTGGAAGAAATGCAATCATTTGACTTCTGGAGTCAGATGACAAAGTGGAGCCAATTTATAAAATTGCTCAATTCACAAAGCCAATGGAGAAAATAAGGAAAAACATAGCTAGAGGGAAAAAAGGGGCATCAATTGTCCTTATAAACAAATGAGAAAGGAAAATCCATATTAAATCCTTGAAAAGTGTTACTCAGAAAAATCTGTGTGTTTCCCAAGAAGGGAAGGCAGTTCCTAGGCTCGTATCCCCAGAAGCAGTTCCAAAACAAAAAGATGACTGGGTAAAATGTTGGGAGATAATTTCCTTAATTTCTCCCCAATTTAAAGGGAAGCAGTCTGAGGGGATAGGTTGGTAACCCAGGAGAAGTAGTGGACTGTCTCCCTGGAACAGAAGTTATGACCTCTCATTCCTCTGACTCACTCACCAGAACTACTGAGGAGAAAGAAAATGTGCGTGCAAACCCAGAGACGATTGTGTCTATTAGCGAATAGGAGTTTCCTAGGATGAATGACAAAACAAAAAGAAAAGAAATAAGACAAAACCCACTGAAATTGTGGGGGTCCAAAGCATGACGCAGGTACGCAGAAACTTCACTTAAAATCCTCAACCTCTCTTCAAATTAGAATTGTCAACACAATAGATGGGGTACAGAAGAGCCTCCACTGCTTACTTGCTGTGCAACGTTGGGCAGATTACTTAACATCTCTTAGCATCAGTTTCCTCACCTGTAAAATGACAATTATTATGATATCTACATATGAGGATAAAATGAGTTAATATATATAAAGAACTTAGAAAAGTGCCAGGCACCAGTAAACACTATTACTGGATAGTGTTGACTATTATTATTGTTACTATGATTGTCGAAGTCCATAACCTCCCTCTCTTTTGCCCCTCTGGCTAGGACAGGTGTGGGAGGGCCTGCAATGGACCAGGTACCACCTAAGACACTGGTGAGTTGACCTCAAAAGATTCAATGCATGGCCTAATGAAGGTCTCCATCTACAGTGGGGAGGGCAGACATATACAAGAATGCCCCATTCAAGCTCCAGCAATGACTGCCCCAGTCTGTCATGGCGGGGTACTCAAGCCCTGGGAGGGGATTTATTTGAGGGTTTATTTGGGGATTGATTTATTGGGATTTATTTATTTCTTTATCCCTCTGCCAACACTAGTTATCAACTCCATGAATGTACAGGGAATCCCCACTCCTCTTTCTGTGGCCCAATGTGTTTGGGTCATTTTTAAATAGTCTGTTTATGTTCTTCCAGCTCTTCCTGCTCTGGTATTGTGCACAAACATCACCACCCTGAGCCAGCTTCAGATGTCATACCTCTTGCACAATTTGCCACTTTAAGCATGGTACATCAAAGTACAACAAAACTTATCTCTTAAGCTCCTGCATTAAACACATAAGCGTCCTGACTCAACATGGACCCATGTCTTGTCCTTCATTCCTCTTGAGATAACATAGCAATCCAGCACATGCATATTCCACACACTACATTCTTGATCTTCTTTTTATCCCTTCTTCCCCAATCCTGTGATTCTTAAGAACAAAGAATGGAAAAAATGGCTCAAAAATAATGCCATGATGTGTGACTGTGCTAATTGTGCACCATTTTGTGAACAAGGTCCCTAGAGTTGTACAGTCCACAATCTAAACAACCCTATGCAGCAGCTCTGCCAACATGAGTTCCAACAGAATGTGTATATGGCACATTGGGAGCACAGTAGAGAGAGTGACTCTGTTTGGGAAGGTCAGGGAAAGCTCTACAAAACAAGTAGTCATTCACCTGAACCTTGAAGCATGAGTAGGGGCTTTCCACTCTTCCATAGGTCTGGGGAAGGTGTTGTAGGAAGAAGAATCAGTGTGTAAAAAGGCACAGAAGCATAAAACAGTACAATATCCTGGAATTACAAGATTAGCAAGGACTGGGGAGTATCTAGATCAGAGAAGATCATGGGAGGAACAGCTGGAGGTGGAGCTGAAATACAATCATGGGGGACTGGCAGGCTATGCCAGTGTGTATGAGAGTATAGGGGGCCTGTGAGGGGATCGTAGGCCCGGGGGGAATAGGCTACACATGATCAGATTTGTGCTTTAGAAAGATCACTATAACAGTGTAAATACTGGACTAAAGAGGGACCGGGCTGACCTTGGAGACCACTCGGAGTCTCTCACCATAGTCTGAGAACTGAAGATGAGATCGAAACTGACTACTGCAGAGATTCCAGAAACGTTTAAGAAACACGATAGACGAGACCTGTTGACTAACTGGGATAGAGTAAGCTGAAGAAGACTGGGATAAATGTCAGAACCCTAGCTTTGGTAACTGAATGAAGGACAGCACTTTTCACCAATTCTACAGGAACAGAGGAAGAGCAGGTTTGAAAGGGTTGACATAGGTTGAATTAGAAGAGCCCTTGAGACACACAGATAAATACATGGAGTCACCAGTTTTTGGTATTTTGGGCCTGAAGTTCGAGAGAAAGATTTGGGTATGATTTCAAAGTCACAAGAGTAGATGACAGCACATGAAAATGAGGTGGGTTACTCATTTGGTGCTAATTGTGCACCATTTTGTGAACAAGGTCCCTAGAGTTGTACAGTCCACAATCTAAACAACCCTATGCAGCAGCTCTGCCAACATGAGTTCCAACAGAATGTGTATATGGCACATTGGGAGCACAGTAGAGAGAGTGACTCTGTTTGGGAAGGTAGTGTGGGTTACTAGTTTGGGGAGTTTGTAAAGGAAAATAAACATAATGCAAGATTGAGAAGGGTATTTTTTCTAATGGGTCTTGAAAATATTAATGGATAAAAGAAAGGAATAAGGTAAAAGGGAGAGATTGAAACATGAGAAAGATGAAACTATTGGAACTTGATCAGGAAGGGCACAGTTGAGAGGGTTCTTCTACAAGAGATCTTTCTGAGACTACAAGCTCATTGAGGTGTAGTTTGGAAAATGAGGGCATTCACATCTAGGAACTCTATTTTCTCTAGAAATAGAAAATTAGTCATTCAATAATTGTCATTCTTCCAATAAACATTTTCTGAGCACCTACTAAGTACCCTAGCACAACAATAGGCATCGTCCTTGTCCTCTTGGAGCTTAAAACCCTGCAAAGTGGCAGGTATTAATCAAAAAATTATACAAATAAATGTAAAGTTGCAACAGTGACAGATGCTATGAAAAATTATATGGTGCAATAAGAGTTTATAGTAAGAGGAATTGACCTACCAAGATACCAATGAAGCCTTCCCTTCTGAGGTGACACATCACTTGATGAAGTAATGGGACTCCAATCTACAAGTTGAAGTCAGCTAGAGAAGAAAGACAGGAGAAGGGTTCAGCTTGTGCAAAGCCCTATGAAAGCAGGGAGTACTGGAAGTCCCAGGAGTATTAGAAGTGCCAGGATGAAAAGATAGTCAGTGTGGCTAGAGCAGAAAGAGTGAGGTGAGTGTGGTGAAAGATGAAGCTGGATACACAAGTAGGACCAGACCGGGTAGGACCTTGCAGGACATGCAGGAAGGTTCATCTTAATCTATAAAGAACTAAGAAGACATTGAAGAATTTTAAGAGGGGCTGGGGGCAGAGATCACATGATCACATTTGTATTTCACGAAGTTGATTTTAGCTGCAGCCCAGAGAACGGATTAGAGCAGTCAAGAGAGCACAACATAGACCAGTGAGGGGGCTATTTCTGTAATTCTGGGAAGAAATGACGACAGCTAGGAAAAGGTGGTAGTGGTGAAAACTGAAAGAGAAGATGATTTCAAAAGATATTTGTGAAGTGAAATTCAGTAAGGTAAAGTGAAAGAGTGTTGAGGCTGGCTTCTAGATTTCCAATCTGCACAGAGCTGGGTAGCTTGTTAAAATGAAGTACACTGGAAATAGGCCGGGTTGAAAGGAAAGATCATAAGTCTACTTCTAGATATATTGATTTTTAACGTGGCTTTGAGACATTCAAGAGTAGGTATCAAGTAGACTGCTGACCACATGTGCCTGGATCTCAAAGGAGAAGTCTAAACTGTAGATATGAAAAGTAGGTATCGATAGAGTAAGATTGTTTATGGAAAGAATTACAGAGGAAGGAAGGCGGCCCAAGTCTTGAGGAGCTCAAACATTCAGTAGCTAGATAAAAGATGAAACTGAAGAGAGAAGAGAAGAAGTGGCCAGAAGGATAAGAAGAAAACTAAGATAGCTTCATGGCACAGAATATAAAGGATGAGAAAGTTTCTGAAAGAGAAAATGTCCAAGAATGTTGCTAAGAAGAAAGATGAGAGTGGAAATGTCCATTGGGTTGACGTGGCGGTCAAGCAAAAAAAGTTTTCACGTGATAAGGGAGCCAGAAATGACATGGGGGCAGGTTGAGGAATGAGTGGGAGAAGAAGAAAATGGAGGCAGTAAATAGAGATGTGGCTGAGTCATTGCCTGAGAACAAAAGGGGTAAAAGCTGAGAAGCTGCCTTGAAAAGAGAGGAGGAAAGTTTAGACGAGCAGCTGAGAGTTATTAAAGAGAGAGCTGACCTAGAACAAGTGAAAAAATGTAATGAACTAGAGACAGACTTCCATTAATTTTTAGTGGCACCAGTTTGCCTGGGTGGGCAATTCTTTCTAGCCATCATAGTCTGAACTTAGTTGGGAAATACCAAATTGTGGTTAAAAAAGAAAAGGAAAAAAAACAAGGAGACAATGAAGTTGAGAAGCTTGAGAGAAAGAACCTCAAATTGTCAATTGGATCCAGGCTCCACATGGAAGGAATTATGGTTCCCAGGAGGCTGATTATTTAGCTGAAAATGAATGAGTCAAGGGGTCAGGGACCTCAATAAAGATGAAAGCATGTTTAGGGGAAATGCAGGGTGAAGAAAGCCGAAATGGTAGGTGAAGCTGATGCTGTCAATGTCCCCCAATATCCCTGCAGCAATCCTTATTTCTAGGCCTCCTACTCTGGCCAAACTGTTAACTTGCTTTTGGTTCAGTGCCTTTTCAGGCCAGAAATTCCAAGCAGTTAATGTTCCCTGGAAGCAGCCCTCAGCCAACGACTGATGGGAATCGGTGGATAACAACCAAGCACCTTCATCTTCCCCCAGGTGGGATAACTCTGAGGGACGTTCTGCTTTCTTCTCTTCCTTGTCTCGGTCCCCCCACTCCCCTGCTGGGATTAGCTCCCTTTAAACTACTTGTACTGGAGTCTCTCTTCAGGTTCTGCTTCTGGGGAGACTCAAACCAAAAGAGGAGGTTCTTGCTGTTGAAGTTTTCAGAGCTGATGCTGTTTGGGGGTAAAAAGGGTGCAGGATGTGCTAGTGAAGGAGGGTTGCAAAAATGCAGTGGACGGGAATGCTATTGGTTCTGAGATCAAGGAGCCTTAGAGGCCACCATGTCTGGGGTTATCTACATGGATGTCAAATTGACCCTAGATGTCATAGATGGTGACCTAGAGGAGACCATGAACCATGTACCAAAGTTTTCCATAGTGTAGGAGAGAGATCAGAAGATCAGTAGGTGACTGTGATCCACAGGGATGTGGCATGGCCTAGGTAGATGGCATGACCCCAAACAAAGAGGATTTTTACACACAAGGAAGGGAGTAATGTGTAGGCACAGGAAAGCATTGAGGACAATGTTGAGTCCCTCTCCCAGGTTAAGGATACGTAGACTAGAAGAAAGAGTAGCCCCCACTGGAGAGGGCCTAATCATGAAAAACAGTGTCCCTGTGGGAGGACAACAGATTAATCTACAATGAGTTGAAGATATAGGGAAAGTCTTTACCATGGAAAGGACAGGAGGTTCCAGATGGCACAATTACAAGGTTTAGGATGGAGGTCAACAGGGAGGGGATGATTCAAAACAAGATGAAATAGAGAAGGGTATGAGTTAGAGGAGAAATATCAACTAGAGGTTATGGATTTTGAGCAATGTCTTAACGTGAAATTCTCCAACCACCTGTGAGGCCGGATCCCGGGAACCTGAGGCCCACAGTCACACAGCCCAAGCACGGTGGAAGTGGATAAATGGAACCGGGTAGTCTGGCTCTAGAGGCCAGGCTGCCACGAGCCGCTATTCCATGCTGCCTCTGAGGTTAAGGGCTCCAAGGACTCTTTCAAAAGCAGGAGCAGGAATTTGTACTTATGTCATGCAATACTTAAAAAAATGGTGTGCAAAACATGATTTTGTGGAAATCTACAAAATAATAAAACAATCAATTAATAATTGTCTTCCTTTTTTCTAATCCAAGTCTCTGTTTTACCACCAGTCTCTATCAAAATAAACAGAATTAGCATCCAGAAGGCTGACATTAAAAGGATTATTGTTATCTGTCCAGGATTCTTTTCAAAAAGGAATCTGCTATGTGGCAACTTCTGAATTTGGTTCGGTCTGTGTTCTTTGATGCATCACAGAAGTTAGTGTAGAATAGCTTAATGTAATAATCTCCGGGCCAGAAGGAAGGGAGACTCCTGGAAAGATGGGATGGGTCACGTGGTGCCCCCTGCGATGGTCGGCACAGATCTCCCTCAGGAATGAGGCCTTACTCCCCCGGCTGCTGGCAGCGCTGCAGGCCTCAAACCCTCAGTGTGTTGTCTTCTATGGGGACTGCCACAGCTAAAAGGAATTTCCCCACTCAAGGTCACATCCCCTTCCCAGGATGCCACATCTAGTGACTGACCTATAGGAGACATAAAAGCTAAGCCCTCTTGCCCCAAAATGGGTCAACTCTGAAGAGCCATCTTGGTTTCAGAGCTCTTAGTGGGATTGGCTGAAGCCTTTGTCAGGAATGCATCGCAGCTCAATTTAGCTCACCTAATCCTTCTTCCTTCCTCTCTTTTTCTAGGTGTCAATCTCAAAAACACCCCCTAATAAACATCCTTCATTACTCTCCATCACAGAGTTCTAGGAGCCACAAATGCCAGGGCTCCTGACAAAGTAAAACTTCAGGAAATCTGATCTGATACTGCAACATTGATTTATAGAAAATATAATGCTATTTGCTAGGTATTGAAAGAGGGAGGGAAGAGAGCTTGTGCTAACTCATATGAACTTGGAATTGAATCCTCACCTTATATTTTCTCAGGGGAAGAAATATTCTGATGAATATTGAGATGAAGATGAAGATGAAGTATTAATTAGATGAGAATTCATCAAGTTAAGATTCAAGTGAAATAGGTTCTGGCCTCTATACTGACATTTTCTGGGATAAACAACTTCATCTTCTTGGGCCTCAATTTATTCATCTAGGTAGATGATCCCTGAGGTACCTGATCCAACTAATAAGGTGACACCGGCTGCCATTTTTTGAGCAGGTACCATATTCTGACATCCTGAGATTCTAAGAGGTTGTGCATACACTTCTCAGAAGATTGAAACATCATCTCAGATAGAAAAATTTTGGTGGGGAATTTAAAGAGATGTTTTAAACTATAAAATCCAGACTCTTACAATCTTTTTACCACAGGCAACCTTCAAACATAAACACAGATAGTCACTAATTTTTAAACAGATTGTATTATAAATGTTTGTAATTCAAAATCCATTACCCCCAGGGAAACAGGAGTGTAAGTGAAGGTGGGTTCAGTTCAGTAAGAGTATTTCAGTGCACCCATCACTATGCCAGACCCCAGGGGACCAGTTTTTGTTCCTTGAGGGGCTAATAGTTTTGCAGTGGAAAATTTCCTAGGTCAGGGTATAGAAGCCTACTCAACCCATACACGATTCTAGACACCCCTAACCACTGCTTATAATGCCTTATCACTAAGGAAAAAAGCACATTCTTGGTTAGAACTTTGGATATCAGAAACACATTTCTCTCCCACTCTTGTAGCTAATTAGGAAAGGTCAGGAGATGGTTCCAGAAAGCAGAAACTTGTTTAATAGAAAACATTGCCCAATATATTTATTACCACACAAGATAAAAAAGGGTAACTGTACCCCCCAAAATTCTGTACCCAATTTCAATTTGCGGGTTTGGGAGTTTTCTCCCCACACCAGCAAGCAATCCTTGGATGCCAGCTTGTTGTCCTACAATCCAACTCAATTCTGACAAATCTTCCAGGAGATAGCATCAGATCACACACATTAAGGGCTCAGTCCTACAAGACTGCCTCCCCCCACCCAACTTCGGACACCAGTCCTAAATCCAGGTTGTCACTTGGACTCCTGACTGACCACTATAGATCAGAGGTTCCAATGATCCCTTCCTTGGGTTTGATTAATTTGCTAGAGTGGCTCACAGAACTCAGAGAAACATTTTACTTACTAGATCACTGGTTTATCATAAAAGGATATAACTCAGGAACAGCCAGATGGAAGAGATGCATAGGGAAAGGTATGGGGAAAGAGCATGAAGTTTCCATGCCCTCTTGAAAGGCCACTCTCCCCAGATCTCCACGTGTTCACCAACTCAGAAGCTCTCCAAACCCCGTCCTTTGGGTTTTTATGGAGGCTTCATTACATATACATGATTGACTAAATCATTGACCATTGGTGATGGATTCAACCTTTAGCTCCTCTCTCCTCCCCAGAAATCAGGGCAGGGGAGGGACTGAAAGTTCCAACCCTCTAATCATGGCTGATTCCCCTGGCAAGCAGCCCCCATCCTTAGATGCTTTCCAAAAGTCACCTTATTAACATAAATCCAGTTGTGGTGGAAAGAGGCTTGTTATGAATAACAAGACATCCACTTCGCCTTTATAGTTTGAAGCAATTTCAGGAACGGAGGATAAGAGACCAAATATCATGACAAAAGATGCTCCCATTGCTCTAATCGCTCAGGAAATTCCAAGCGTTTTGGGAGCTGTGAGCCAGGAACAGTGGACAAAAACCAAATATATATGAGAAATAAATATTTTATTATAAATCACTATATCACTGTAACCATAGAGTATTTTCCAAGTTATGTTCAACAGTGTTAAAGAGGTGTTACCTCTTTAGGGTTCCATGGACAAACAAGTTTGGGAAACAATAAGTTGTTTTTTTTTTTTTTGTGGGGAAGACCAGCCCTGAGCTAACATCCGTCGCCAATCCTCCCCTTTTTGCTGAGGAAGACTGGCCCTGGGCTAACATCCGTGCCCATCTTCCTCCACTTTATATGGGACGCCACCACGGCATGGCTGACAGGCAAGTGCGTCCGCGGGCGCCCGGGATCCGGGCTCGCAAACCCCGGGCTGCCAAGCGCGAACTAAACCGCTGCGCCACCGGGTGGCCCCGGGAAACAATAAGTTTTAACAGGTATCCTTACTGAAGAACTTACTGAATGCCTCAATCGTTATCATGCCTTTTATATCTCTAAAAGGTGAAAAGAATAGGAAGCAGCTTCTAAGATTCTTTGACTCCAGAACCATTTCGTGCTCAATATTTCTCTTAGAGTCAGGGTAGGATGAACATCCTGATTTTGCCAGAGTTGGGGGGCTCCTAGAATGCACAGAAAACTCAGATGGTTCTGAGCCAACCAGCACAACTGGTCACTCTACCTAAAGAAGCCCTGAACACAGCGTGGAAGATGTTGCTCAAGGTCAATAACTTTGGGAGTGCTTGGAATTGAGAAACGAGGATTGTCGCCCCCACGAACGCAGAGAAGGGCCAGAATCTGCTCCTCCATTCCTGCCACCCCATCTCCACCGCCCGTTTCTGTGCCCGGGCTGTCTTCAGTCAAGTTTCTGTGTGCAGGCTGGTCTTTAGTCAAGCATCTACAAAATTAGAATAGGTTGCGGTCAGCCTGTAATTGCCCTGTTTTGTAATACTGATGAGTCTACATAAGAAGGAAATCCGTGTTTTTCCTCCAGATAAACTAAAACTTAAGAAATCTTTGACCTACTCAACGTTTTGAAAAAAGAATGCCAGAGTCAGAAATCAACGTTAAATTGGAAGACTCTTATTTCCCTAGTTAACGTCTATTTACAATGATGATTGAAATAATTGGAAGAAAGCAAAAGACCGAAGTAGGTGATAACTGTCTCAACCGGCTCATAGATGACCTCTCCACCTCTCCACCTCTGCTCAGCTTTAGAAAAGTTCCTCACTGTAAACTGGAGCAACTTGACAGACTGAGCCCAGAGACTGAGCCCACAGCAGTCCCCACACTGGTGTACTTTTCATGTTATCGTGTCTGGAATATCAAATTTGGATAAATTTGCAGCAAAGGTGTCCCTAAATTGTAACTTCCATCCTCAGAGGCTTTTTAACTGTGTAGATTTTGTGAATCACGAGCTGGCCATGCTTTCACTTGACTGCCTGGGCGCCTGCATCTGTGCGTACGTGCCAGCGCGCACCGTCTCAAAAGGAACTTGAGCTCTGAGCACGGAAGGCAAACCCACACTTTACATTCAGGACCCAGGACGAAGCCTTTCACACCACAGGCACGCAATAAATGTTTTCTGAAATGAATACAACTGCAAACTTCACTCTTGGGCTCACAGTAATGGATGACTTCATAGATGTTTATATGATCTTGTAGGTAGCTACCAAAAATAGACTAAAGTGGGAGAAAAAGCAGACAAATCAAAATGGAGCATTGGATCAGTGGATCCTGTGGCTCCCTGTCTGCCCCCCAAAATGGAAGCCCTTTAGTGGCTGTGGAGGTCCCAGGAGCCTAGAGGAAACTCTTGGCGAAAAATCTCCCCAAATGAGTAATTCTACCAGCAGAGCTGACACCCTGCCACTTCACTTCTTCAAGTCTGCCTCCTAAAGTCACATCATGTGTTTTTCAAAGCCTTCAGATAGAAGATTTCATCACCCTCAGCAGATTTCCACACAGATCTGCAACATGCATTGGTGGTAGTAAGAGGAGGCCTTTGACATATGCTCATGGGGCTTTCTCCCAAAAAGGGAAAGGTGTCATTCTCATTGATGAATTTGGGGAAAAACATATATTGGAGAAAATGTGCTGCATGATTATTAGGTCAAGACACAGAATCTCTTGTAACCATTCCATCATCTGCTTATGTTAACTCCTCTAAGCTGTGAGAAAATAAAATTTAGGGCCACAATGGGTGCTCATTACTTTGAATAAGTAGTATTTTACATATACTTACTGTAAGCTTTTGGCAAGCAGCCATTAGCCAAAAGGACATAAACATTTATAGACTGCAAACAGTTTTTATTTTATTTCCACTCAGATGTGTAACACAAACTATTTCCTTTGCTGTTTGTTAAAGTAATCTTGCTCCCAGGAGGTGCTTATACAGCCATTGAATTCCCCGGGTGTTGGGTTCGGTAATAAGTCCTTAGGCATAACTCATACGTTCAAAAGAATAAGACAAGTCAAAATAAGAATTAGAAGAACATTTACCTAAAGAACAAAAATGAAGGGTCTGGCCCAGTGGTGTAGGGGTTAAGTTCACGCCCTCCACTTTGGCAGCCCGGGGTTTCCCAGTTCGGATCCTGGACACGGACCTACTCACCGCTCATCAAGCCATGCTGAGTCGGTGTCCCACATAGAAGAGCTACGACTCTACATCTATGATACACAACTATGTACTGGGGCTTTGGGGAGAAAAAAGAAAAAGAGGAAGATTGGCAACAGATGTTAGCACAGGGGCAATCTTCCTCAAAAAAAAAAAAATGAAGAAAAACAAGCACCTCATAAATTAGTCTGCTAATCTGACAGTTGATGTTTAATGGTTTCATTGCCTCTCTCTCTAATTCATCATAAGATTTTGCTTAGTTCCCTTGTTAAATGGCAGCATGAAAGCACGTTTTTTCAATGGAAGGTTCTGGGATATTTATTAAAAGGTGCTACACACACACATGCTTATTGCTGTCCCCACGTTAAAATGAAATAGATTAGCATGAATATCTCATGTGTTTCTTGTGAAACTGATTTTTTGGTTGGCATTTCAAAACACATTTCATTTCATGTTGCTTTACAATGAGGAGATTCATGTCTATGTGGAAATATCCTCTACACTGTCCAAAATAAACCGTTTTAAAGTTCAAAAGAAAAGGGTGACATACTTTTCATTTTTGCCTTCAGGTTTGATGAAAATTAAAAGCAGACTTTACAAGCAGATATTGTGATTTTATAATGGGGGCAAAATCATTTACAATGAAAAGAACCCCTTGGGAAGCTCTTGCACTTTGTAAAACAATGGTTAGGGTGGAATTCATTTTTCTGCAGGTCAATTGTTTAAAAACAGCTGTTTTTTGGTGTTTTGTTCCTGAAAGAATCCTGTTCCCAAAAAAGTTTCCTGGCATTCATAATGACTTTTGCCCATGCTGTTTGGGAAATGCTCTTCTGATTTCCCAATTTATTCATTTATTACAAATTTCATAAAATAACTGAGCCATTTATGGCCATGATTATTGCTACTTGATGGAAAGACGACTATATCCTTCCCATTCTGCATAAGAAACAATACCCTAAAATACTCCTTTTCATTATTGTCCAATGGAGCACTGAAAATGTTTAGAATAATTTCTTTTTAGATAAATGAGAGAGAATTACCTTTAATTTTAAACTACTTAACCATTTCTAAGGTAACATGTTTGGACAGGTGGGAGGTGAGGCCCTTTGGGCTAAAATCTATTTCTTCTTTCTTGTGGCTTTGAGTTTCTCTCTGCATTGGCAGCTGATACAGAGCAACGAACTTCAAGAAACCAGCTGGCACAATGTCTATTCAAGGGTTTGAAAATTTTGAGAGTTTGTTGTCATAGTTCCTTTGCTTTGGGCTCTTAAAAATACAAGCCTTTTTGTAACTAGATGTGGTTCCCGAGAGTAATGCAGCAAAACAACAAAACCTGTTCCCAACTGTGACAGATGGGAGTTACAATATCTAAAAAGGTAAAAGACTTCAAGGTAAAAGGTAGAAGACTCAAAAAGTTCAAATTATGAAACAAGATAGTTTACATACACATTATTGCATTGAAAAAAATTTAATCTGATCAGGCAAATTAAAGAGAAATAAAGATGGGTCTCTGTTATCAGTTAAGATTTTGCTGCATAGCAAATTATCTTAAAATATAGTGTCCTCCAATCCCAATACTTTATTTAGCTCACAATTGTGTGCATCAGTAATTTGGGTTGGGCTCAGCTGGGTGATTCTTCTGTGTTCTCTGCTACAGTCATTCACATGTCTGTGATCAGCTGCTGGTTCTGAGGTCAGTTGGGGGGCCGTCTGCAGGCTGGCTCATCCCTGTTGGCCTCATTTACATGTCTGGCAGTTGGTTGGTTGTTGACTGGGGCACCTTGGTTGCCTCCCACATGGCATCTCATCTTGCAGGTGGCTAGCCCAGGCTGTTATAACAAGAGAGAGAGAAAGAAAGAGAGAGAGAGACCACAAAAGCTACAAGGCCTCTTGAGGCTTAGTCTCAGAACCAACACAGATCATTTCTGCTGCATACCATTGACCAAAGCAAGTCACAAGTTCAGCCCAGATTCAAGGGATGGAGAAACAGACTCCATCTCTTGACGGGAAGATCTTCACTGTCACATTGCAAAGGCATGGATGCAGGGAGGGACAGAATTTGTGGCCATTTTTACAATCTACCACAGCATCAAATCGCCTGTTTGAACATGAGAAGCAGCGGCAGGGCTTACAATGTTTGGAAGCTATGGTTAGAGCCATTAAATTGCACTTGACTTTAGGCAAGTTACCAAACCCATTATTGCTTTAATTTCTCTTTCTAAGGAGAAGTGGTCCTGCTGCTCGCTTTCGTTCATGGCTTCTGCACCACCAAACCTCTAAAGGATCCCACTCTGTGCAACCAAGCAGGCAGAGCCTTTGTGTGCAGAAATGATGCCCCTTCTCTGGTTGGACATAAGCAAAATCTTTTCTGACAGATTGGATATCAGAGTAAGAGAGTGAGAAAAAGAGAAGTCTGGGATGACTCCAAGGATTTTATCCTAAGCAACTGGAAGGCTGACAATGTCATCAACTGAGATAGGAAGGACTGTGGGTAACGCAGCTTTTAGGGAAGTCTAGAAATTCCATTTGAAATACCTTAAGTTTGAGATATTTGTTGGGCATTCACATGGAGATGTCAAGTAGGCACTTGGATATGCGAGTCTGGAGTTGAAGAGAATAGTCTAGGCTAAAGGATTAAATTTGGGAGTCATCAGCATAGAGTTGGTACTTAAGGTCATGAGACTAGATGACATCACCAAGAGAGGGATACAGGTAGAAAAGAGAAGAGGTTCAAAGATGCGGTCCTGAGTGTCTCCAATCTAACAGGTCAGAGAGAAAAAGATGAAACTATCAATGGAGGCTGAGTAGGGAGGAAATGAAGAGATAGACGTTCTGGAAGCCAAGGAAGAAAGCCACAAAGAAGAGGAGGTCACTGTATCAAATGCTGCTGACAGGTAAAGTAAAGTGAGAATTGAGTATTAACCATGGGATCTAGGAGTGTAAAGGTGCTTGGGGACCTTAACCAGGGAAGTCTTGGTGGAGGGTGGAGCAAAAACCTGGCTAGTGAATCTTCTAGAGTGAAGGGAAAGAGAGAGATTGGAGACTGGGAGAATGGACAACCATTATGAGGACTTTTGGTGTAAAAGAAAATAGAAGTAGGGGGATAGCTTATAGGGTGGATGGAGTCTCAATACGCTGGTAGAAGTCGGCAGAGAGAGAGAAAAATTGACAAGTAGAAGAGAAAAGGAGGAATCATTGATGCACATCGTGACAGCTGAACAAAGATGGGCTCTTGTGCCCACGTGGAGGTGCTGGTATTTGAGAGGGGCACGAAGAGTTCATCTAGAAAGAAACAGGAGCAAAGGAGGGCTGGAAAGTCACAGCTGCTGCTCAGAGCCCCTGCCGTGTTACCAGTGGGCAGGAAGCTTGAATCAGTAGGTGAAATAGGTCACCTTTCCTGAGTCCTTTGACCTTCAGACTCACCTGGCGGGTTGAGAAGTAGGAAGCAGGATATGTAGGGAAAATAGGCATTGAGGGAAGTAAAGGACAGAGATTCAAGGGATCCTAATGAATGAGTCAGAACAGGGGTTTCATAAGTGCAAGCTTGAGACCCAGACTGCTTAGTGTGAACGTCACTGTGACTCTTCGAAGCTGTGTGACCTTAGACACATCATCTGATTGTTCTTAACTTCAGTTTGCCCAACTGTAAGATGCTGACACTAATAGTGTCTCCTTTACCAGGTTAATTTGAGGATTCATAAGATTCATTTTAGAGTTTCACAACCCATGGTAAGCACACAGCATTGGCTAATACTACGATTGTGGTGGGTTTGCAAGTCCACCTGCCTACAGTTTCGGAGTTTTTTTAAGGTGAAATTCACATAACACAGATTTAACCATTTTAAAGAATACAGTTCAGTGGCATTTAGCATATTCACAATGCTGTGCAACCATAACCTCTATCTAGCTCCAAAATATTTCCATCATTCCAAAAGAATACTCTATACCCATTAAGCAGTCAGTCTCCATTCTCTTCCCCTCAGCCCCTGGCAACCACCAATCTGCTTTCAGTCTCTATGGATTTACCTATTCTGGATATTTCCTATAAATGGAATCACATAATATGTCACCTTTTGTGTCTTCTTTCTTTTACTTAGCATAATATTTTCAAGGTTCATCCATGCTGTAGCATATATCAGAACTTCATTCCTCTTCATGGTTGCATAATATTCCCTTGTATGTCTATGCCACATTTTGTTTACCATCCATCTGTTGACGGACAAAGTTGTTTCCACCTTTTGGCTACTGTGACTAGTTCTGCGATGAACATTCGTGTACAGATATTTCTTTGAATATCTGTTTTCAATTCTTTGGCATATACACCTCGGAGTGGAATTGCTAGGTCGTATGCCTACAGTTTTGACAGCAGAAAACAAGACTTTCAAGGATACGATTTTCCACTAGTTCATTCGACTACAATCTCCTGAAGCCAGGGACCAGGCTTCACTCTTCTTTGCACCCTCAGAACCTAGCACAGTGCCTGGCACCTAATGGGCGCTCAAGAAATGTTTGTTGAACTCAGCAGAACTATTGTTCTAGAAATAGATTGTTGTGTGACATACTAATATGTGGGATGAGAGAAAAGACTGTAACCTTTACATCTTGGCTCCTGGTCCATCCTACAGTTCCCCGAGCCATATTATAAACATGAAATGTTTACAAATCCTGCATTATAATATGGACACACACAGAGACACACGCACAGAGCATGTGTGCCCTGGGAAAGCACTTGATTAAATTCAGTGAACACTTATGGTGAGCACTGATTATGAACACATTGTGAGAATTATCACTTAATCCTCCTGCATGTGAATTTCCACTTCTGGTCATATTAATTTGTCAGAAATTAGGCAGGACTTTCCTCCTGCCTTTTCTCCTCCTTTGCCACATAGGTTCATGGCTCTGAGGAGCTGGAGAACTGAAGAAACCAGCTGTAAGTGTTGCTTCCTACTTAGTCTCTTTTCAAACATTTAAAAAATGTAAAAGCCATTCTTAGCCCACAGGAGGTAGAAAAAGAAGAGGAGGGCCAGATCTGACAATGGCAGTGGTTTAGCAAACTCTTGCGTATACCAGACCGTACCATGCTATTCCATATGCACAAGTGTTATAATTTTAGAATGAACTTTAACCATATTTTTATGAAAGGGCTAAATGTGTACATTTTCACAGACAGATAATATACCTTGGAAATGCTTCTCAGGAATGTATGTGTCTGGGTTACAAAATGTAAGTGCATGTGACAGCAGATGACCACGAACGCTGCCGAGACATCACTTCATTCCAAGTCCTAGAAATAGAAATAAAAGGGGAAATAAATACATGCAACTTAGAGAATTCAGAGAATGGAGGAAGGAGACAAGCAATGTTGGGTGGAGACTCAAGGATGAGTCCAGGGGACAGAGCAGAGAGGTAAGGAGATGAGAAGTCTGTTACATGTAAACATCCAGGGGCCTATTTGACAGGAAGCCCAGCCTTATAGTGGAGCCAGAGAAACAGAGGCCGAGAGAAAGTGGCTCCAGGAACAGATGGACTTGATAAACATCTTAGATATGAGTGAGAAAATACCAGTGTGTTTGAGCTGAAAATAAGAAGAAATTATATGACGTTTTACACTAGCTTTTACATTCTTTGCCTAGAGTGAGATCCAAAGAATAGCAGACCTATCGGCCTGAAAGAGATTTTAGCAAGAGGATCTTAATGACATACTTTTCTTTTTGTCTTTCTTCAGACCTCTTGATGCCAACTCCCTTTCTTTCTTGGCAGCTCCCTGCAACAGTTGGTCGCTGTGACTTTTGAGAACTTATTACGGATATGAAATCTCTCCTCTTTAATTTAAGTCCATGTCCACTAATTTGGTCTTCCACAAAACTGATGAAAAACTGGCGCGCATTCCCCATGTTAAGACCTTTCATTTACCTAAAGATTGTTATTAAGCCTCCCTCTGCCTGCTTTTCTCCTGACCAAACAACCCTTGAACTTTTTCTCATAGAACTAATTGTCATCCTTTACAACATTTTTGTGTCTTTGGTTTCTTCCCAACATTTTTTAACAGCAGAAACAAATAAACCAAAAAAAAAAAAAATGTGTTTTCTAGCGAAGTTTGGACTAAGGTGGAACACTTAAGAAAGAATACACAAAGGAGAGATTTCCTAACCAACCCCTGGTTTACTTCTGGCGTTTCAGCATCATACTGGCTTTTTCCCACAGAACTACTACATTTCTGAGGAATATTCATTTAGTTAACTGAGTCCGCTCCACCCAAGTCATTTTGTCACTAAACTTGTACCTTGTAATCATCTCGACAACAGCACCGGTAATTGCAGCATCTAACTTTGTTGTCGTGTGCTAACGGCTCAGAACCGCCCTAGTGGTAGGTCTGTCATTATCCACACTTAACAGCGAAGGGCACGGCTTGAAGGAGTTCAGTAACTTGCTTGAGATGATACCATACATGAGTGGGAAGGCCTGCATTGCAACCCAGCAGCTGGATCCCTGGGTGCCCACTCCTGAGATACATCCATGCTGTCTTCCCCTCTCAGTGTCTATCTGTGGATTGTAATTAATGGCATCTCCTTTCAGACCTATGTCAACAAAAATCACTGGAATACACGAATTTAGTTAGAAAAGCTTTATTGCTCATGCAGTTTGCAAACCAGGGAGACGTAGCCTTCAGTAGCAAACCAAAGGTAAGCTCTGCGAGAACACAGGATGGGGGCTGTTTTTAAGAAAACTTCCTGCCCAGGTTCCCATTCAGGTCCATGTATGCCGCTGAGGGATGAAAGCCTGCTTAGTTCTGATTGGTTGGCACAGGTCACAGTTTTATTGGTTAGGTCCAGGTAGCCGTTAGGGTCTTTTGTAAAATCAGGAACTTTGTCAGAGTCAAAAGCTTAAGAGTGAATTCTGTGGTTTTTCCAAGAACAGAGTGAGTGACTGCATCCCAGTCCTGTCATGGCTGCTTGACTCCATTTGTTTTTAAGTCCTAGTTAGCCACACAGAAGCCATCTTGTTCTCAGGGGTCTGTTTGATTTCATTTTATGCCACATCTACTTACTGCCGCACCTACTTACTGAATCCAAGTTCCTCAGCAAATATTTCCTTCAATAACTCTCCTGATTCATCAAGGTCATTTTCAAATTCAGGCTGACTCTCAGTTGAGAGAATTAGCAACTCTATTTAACTAAGTAACATCTGCAGTTTGGGTCAGTATATTTTTATCATCTTCATTCCTTATACAGAAGCTTAAAATTTTAAAATTTAAATTATGGACGTTAAAAGCCATACAGGCTAGGGGCCGGCCCAGTGGCATAGCAGTTAAGTTCGCGCACTCAGCTGCTGTGGCCCAGGCTTTGCAGGTTCGGATCCTGGGCACAGACCAATGCACTGCTTGTCAGCCATGCTGTGGCGGCGTCCCATATAAAGTAGAGGAAGATGGGCACGGGTGTTAGCCCAGGGCCAGTCTTCCTCACCAAAAAAGAAGAGGATTGGCAACAGATGTTAGCTCAGGGCTAATCTTCCTCACAGAAAAAAAAAAGCCATAAGGGCTAACATTGTATTCCAGGCGCTGGTATAGACATGTTACATACCATAACCAAAACCTAAGAGGCGGGTACTATTGTTCCTTCCACTGTTACAGATGGAGACACAGAGAGGGTGCATAACTTGCCCAAGGTCACTCAGCTGAAAACTTGGCCCCACATCTTTACAAGTAGCCTTAGATTCAAAAAATATTCTATGCATATTGTGTTGCCAATTCTCTTTTTAAAAAAACAATCTCTTTCTAATTAGGAATTTTAGAAAAAAAAATTGAATTGTTTACTGAATGTTATTTATCCATTTTCTTACTAATGGTAATTTAGGTTTCTAACATTTTACTATTAGAAAAAAATACTTCTCTAACATTATTGTTTATTTTTCATTTTGAGAGAGTGAGGAAGGGTATATACACGATGATACCATTTGCATATTTTGACATATGTAAAACCCATTGTTTCGGGAGACACACATGTTGTAAAGGAGAGCTAGCAAGACCATGTGAACACCAAAGTGAGGACAATGGCTACTTTGGGGACAGAGATTGGAGAAGGGACACAGGACGCTTCAAGCATATTTGTAATTTTTTCTTAGTCTTGGTGATGGCTATATGCAGCTGATTTTTATATTATTCTTCATCTCTTTTTGAATGTTTGAAATTTTCATAATCTTTAGAAAGAGATGGAGAAGGAAATTAAATATGAATAAATATAATATAGAAGGAAACAATGCTGATAGTCAGGAGATCTGATTTCTAGATCTTGTTCTGCAACACACCAGCAGTTGAAATTGAACAAGCTGCTCAATCCAGGCCTTTTTCCTCAACTACAAGAGGAAAGCATCCTGGCATCCTGAAATGAAGCCCATCGTCCGGAAGTTTTGGGATAGCCCCTGACTGTTCATCGAGAGAAACACAAGGATCTCTTCCTGTCCTCACAAGTCTAACACAAAATCATGACATTGACGCATAGCCGATTAGTAGTCACTGGAATGAAAACAAGTATAAACAGGCGACATCACGTAAAGTGTCTGCAGTGTGACTTTGGGCAAATTACTTAGCTGCCCTAGACCTTCATTTCCTCCCTGGACATCACTGTCCACCAGACACACCATACAAGCCACAAACATAGTTTTAAATTTTCTACTAAAAGAAGTAAATAAAATTAATTTTAATAATATACTTTATTTAATCCAATATATCCAAAGTAATATTTCAACATGTAATCAATATAAAAAACATGCTAATGACATATTTTACATTCTTTCTTTCATAGTAAGACTTCAAATTTGGTATGTATTTTACTATTTCAGCATATCTCAGGCTGCAGCCTCAATGGCCACATGTTACTCGCAGCTACTATATTGGACCATGTTGGTCTGGAACACACCTAGCTCTTAGAAAACCATTGATCCTCAAACTACACTTTAGGGATGGGGACAATGGCAAGGGTGAAAGCTATATGCCAGTGGTCCATATATGAAGATTTAAGCCACACCAGTAAATGATATTTTATCTTGCCATATAGTAAAAGGGTGAGAATTTAAGCTTGGAACCCAAGGAGGACTTCAGTCAAGAGGAGGCTCCCATAAAGAGCCATCAAGGAGGCTAATATTAGATTAACAGATGTGACTTTCAGCTGAAGAAATGGAGTTGGTTTTCCTTGAAAAAGGGTTGTTAGGGGCCGGCCCTGTGGCGTAGTTGTTAAGTTCACACACTCCACTTCAGTGGCTCCAAGGTTCGCAGGTTCAAATCCCAGGCGTGGACCTACACACCGCTCATCAAGCCATGCTGTGGCGGCATCCCACATGCAAAAAAATGGAGGAAGATTGGCACGGATGTTAGCTCAGGGCCACTCTTCCCCACCAAACAAAAAAAAAGGTTGTTAGGTTTTCCTTGATTTCTTTCATCAGCATTTTGTAGTTTAGCACAAATCTGTACAAGAATGTTCATAGCAGCTTATTCATAATAGCCCACAACTGGAAACAACCCAAACATCTTTCAATAAGTGAATGGTTAAACAAATTATGGTATGACCACACTATGGAACACAACTCAGCAGTGAAAAAAAATGAACCCTTGAGACATGCAACAATTTGGAGAAATCTCAAGGGAAATATGCTCAGTGAAAAAAGTCCATCTCCAGAATGTTATGTATGGTATGATTCCATTTACATAACATTTTCAAAACAACAAAATTATAGAGATGGAGAACAGATTAGTGGTTGCCACAGGGTTGGGGTTGGTGGAGGAGCAGTTGAATGTGGGTACAAAGGGGTAGCATGAGAAAGTCTTGTGGTAATGACACAATTCCATATCTCGACTGTGGTTGTAGTTACACAAATATACATATGTGATAAAATTGCACAGAACTTTACACACACGCAAATGAATGTTTGTAAAGCTGGTGAAAGCTGAATAAAGTTCTATGGATTCTACCAATGTCAAGTTCCTGGTTTTGATAGTGTACTGTGGTTATGTAAGATGTAACCACAGCAGGAGGCTAGGTGAAGAGTACATGGTATCTCCCTGTACATTTTGTGTGTGTGTGTGAGGAAGGCCAGCCCTGAGCTAATATCTGTTGCCAATCCTCCTCTTTTTGCTGAGAAAGACTGGCCCTGGGCTAACACCCGTGCCCACCTTCCTCTACTTTATATGGGACCCCACCACAGCACAGCTTGACAAGCAGTGCGTCGGTTCGCACCCGGGATCTGAAACTGTGAACACCAGGCCGCCAAAGCAGAGAGCACGAACTTAACCACGACGCCACTGGGCTGACCCCTCTCTGCACACTTTTTTTTTTTTTTGCAACTTCCTATGATTCCATAATCATTTCATTGTTGGGTTTTTTTTTTAAAGAAATCATAAATATGTTGTATTTTATAAAATTTTTTCTGATTGCACTGTGGAGGAAGAATTGGAGAGGACCAAGAAAAAGGTGTGGGCAAGAGAAAATGGTGAACTGAGTAATGGCAATGGGGATAGAAAGAAGTGAAGAGATATAAGAACTATTTAGAAGTTGGAAGAGACCAGACTTGTTTGGGCAGACGAGCATAGTGAGCAAATGTTCAGACCGCTTGGCTTCAAATCCTGGCTCTACCACCGAGAGGGAAAGTTATTTAATCCTTCTGCACCTTAGTTTCCCTCTCTGTAGAATAGGAACAGTACCTGCTCATGGGATTATTATGAGAGAGAAACAAGTTATTTCACAGAGTTCTTAGAATGATTCCTGGCACATGATAAGTGCTCAAGAAATATTGGCTATTATTATTATTGAGTGTGATACCTCAAAATTGGAAACAACACAGTTGTTCATTTTAAAAAAAAGTACATATTAAAAAAAAGATCTTTAAGAAAAGCAAGAGCTGCTTGGTAAAGCCAGGCCTTCTTGATAACATTCCCAGTAAAAAACCCGGGAAATAGCTTCTCAGATGCCCAGTGGGAAAGGAGAGGTGTACCAAAGATCCATTTTAAAATCCAGAAATCAACACAGGGGCACAAGCAGAGAAATTATTGGTTTTATGCAAACCAAACCAATTCAGACACCCAACTCCCGTGCTACAGCTATAGGGGTTTACTGCCTTCCAAACCCACAGAGTATGTCTCACGGCCTTAATGAGCCCAGACGTAGGCTGCTCATCACACGGTGATGCAACACCTAATTTAAAAAACCCGCAGTCCTGTCATGGCAGGGAGGGGCGGTTATGAAACTTACACGATGTGATTGCTCTTCTGCTTTCATTAAAACCACAACTTAGAATTAATCTGTTTCTTTTTAGGCACTCTATTCTTTCAGAGTGTATATTGAAACATTGCTTTTTATTTGTCATCCTTTTCCTAATGGTAAAACGTTGGTAGAAACCAGATTTGAGGCTTAAAATGTTCGTCTAGTTAAAACTAAACCCTGAAACTACACAAGTAACAGTTTGCATTTTTGTAATCTGTGCCCTTTCTGACCACAAGAGGGCTTCTTTTATGCCCGGTAGTAAAAACCAGCAGAGTAGTCTTGAATCGGGAATTTACAAATATCTTACAAGGGAAAAAGAATTGAAAACTGAGCGTCCCAAGGTTTGACTGAATATAGTTTTGTAAAATGTGGAATGTATTGAGGAATCTCTGTGATATGTATTTCAAAGCTCAGTTTCCTATTTTTTTTAATTATATATATATATTTTTTTTTTTTGAGGAAGATTGGCCCTGAGCTAACATCTCTCGTTGCCAATCTTCCTCCTTTTTTCCTTTTTTTTCTCCTCAAAGCCCCAGTAGATACTTGCATGTCATAGCTGTACATCCTTCTAATTGCTCTATGTGGGACGCCACACCAGCATGGCTGATGGGCAGTGCATAGGTCGTCTCCCAGGACCCAAACCAGGGAACCCCAGGCCGCCAAAGCTGAACGCATGAACTTAACCACTGTACCACCGGGCCGACCCCTATGGTTTCCTATTTTTAAATTTGGCCTTCCACCTGATGGAAAGCAGCCAACCACTTATAAAGCATGTCCGTGATTTCATTTCCCAGTTGGAGAACGAAGTGGGGCCAAGTGCCGTCTTTATTTCTGTGAGTTTTATTATTAACATACAGAGCTCAGCATACTGCTGTGGTTCAACAAGAGCTCTAAAGTCAATGGCTCCTTATTCATTATTTAAGATAATTCTGTCATGCTAGGAAATGAATTTCCCGAGGTATAACCCCCACACCCATGCCAAATCCTGTTTATAGATTTCCGCCCATTTGGTTGCAGAGCAAATGTTAGGAAGAAAGGCTCATATTTCTCCTGACATGTAACCCAAAGTTTTAGGAGAAGAGAGTTGAGAGTCCAGGTTCCTAGAATGCTGGAAGACGAAGCTCTTAATGGGCATGAAGACTTGGCAGCATATTCTTGTTGTCAGGATTTGCCTCGTTCACCCTCAAATCTGCCAGGGTTGCCCTCACTTCACATATGCCACTCCTAAAATTTAGGTCCCATTCCTCTATTATTTGATGACAGCTAGGAGAGCTAAAACACAATACCCCACTAAGCTGGAAATTGCCATATTTATTGATTCATTGCTCAATTTGCAAAACTCTTTATATTCTATTAAAGCTTTGCAGAGTACATACAAATAAAGCAGAGTATATTTTACTAGTCATCAGTCCTGAAGTTTTCTGGTGAACCAAACTGAAAGTAGTTTCCAGCAAGTTCTTTTATTTTGTTTTCTTTTTTGTTGTTGAGGCAGATTCGCCCTGAGCTAACATCTGTGCCAATCTTACTCTATTTTGTATGTGGGTCACCACCAGAGCATGGCCACGAACAAGTGATGTAGGTGCGTGCCTGGGAACCAAATCCAGGCTGCCAAACTGGAGCGCACCAAACTTAACCACTAGGCCACAGGGCCGACCCCATCATTTTGTTTTCTTAACTTGAAGATAAAATTGAGAACCAAATCAATGACCACTCTCCACCTATATCTTTTTTAGGACAGAAATAGGATTAACTTCCCCAGCCCCCATATTCACCTTCTTTGTGAGAAAGATCCAGCAACCAGCACCTTCTCTGTCCCTGGCCCTGCTCTGCCTCCCAAGTCCAAGAGAGAGGAAGGCACCAGGAGAATTGGGACTGAGGACAGGGCTCAGCCCTGCCTTGGGGTGAGCAGGGAGTTGCCAGTTCCTTTCCAACACTGTCCTCATCTTATGGGCTGTGAGTTAAGGCAGTCAGGTGGGCATCTGAAAAACACGATCAACATCTGCTTTGGGAAAGCACGGTCAGATTAAACAGCACAATTGCTAAAAGCAAAATCTGTGGCCTGTGCAAAGGACACCCAACTTGGAATCTCAAGCTCCAGTTTTGAGGCCCTTGCCTGCCATCATCAGGCTCTGTGACCTGACTTCCTTACCGTACACCAGTTCCCTTCTACGTGAAATAAAGCAAATATATAAAATTATCTTGACTATATAATTTCTAAAGCTCGTCTCAATACTAACTTCAACGTAAGACAGTTTGTGCTGTGCACAGTCAAACAATTATTGGGTCTTCCTAGAAAAACAGAGCCCTTATGCCAAATTCTCTCCCCATGTGATTACAAGAAGTAATTTGTGCTAAAGACCAACCTGAGAACCTCAGCAAGAAACTACAAGATTTAATGTTTTTAAGCATAAGCATATGACTAGCATAAATCCACTCGACCCCCCAAGAGATACATCACTTGAGAGATGGGCCCAGGAAGAAGTTATGGTGTTTGCTATTTCCAAGGGAAAGTTCAAGTTTCCCAGTCAAGTTCGGTCCCATGCAAGTGAGAAAGGTCGGGGTTTGGTTTTCAGCTTGGCCTGACTTTCATGCGGATTTGATGAGTGTGTTTGTTTTGTGTGATCCTGTGTGAGGTATGTCATTTCTTAGAGCCTATGGACTCTCTCTCGAAGTAAAAAGCAGGATGCCATTTAAGCTCCTGCTGCAGGAATGTTAAACACTGTATAAGCCACATCTTTATGCATAAAATTAGATCACTGTAGGCCACATCTATAGCTGCAGGGACTGCTGTGAGGATGCTGGGGACGATCTCTCTCCTATGGCTTTCTCCCTGGGCACAGTCCTCCCTGGCCTTGTCTTCTGACAGAGATCCTCTTGGCAAGGCCGAGGCCTCGCATGGTGGGGAGTGAGGGCAGTGGGTCTATCAATCACTCTATTCTGGACTGCTTGCTTTTCTTCCATAAAGTCTACCAAACCTTTTTTTTAACTCTTTTTTTTTTTTTTTTTTTTTTTTGCCATTTGTGCTTATAGTTGCCTGGTCAACCCTCCAAGGAGCTGTTGCCAGGCTGGATTTGTTAGGGAGGGCAATGGGGACAGAATTGGTGCACAGTGAAGGAAAAGGAGCTGCTGATGGGATGAGGGAGCAAGATCAATGCATCACTGTCCAAGCAGCAGGAGTCCCCTTTGGTTCCTTCAAATAACAGACTCTCAGCTTTGGAACGTCCTCAAGGTCATCCAAGGGACCACATGACAGTCTGAGGCAAGACTCCAGTTTTCCTGAAAGGTACTTAAATAGAGAAAGTAAGAAAGATTTCTTCCTAGTGTTCTCAACTTTGCAAGAGAAATAGCCATTTTTATTCTGATGGGTTTTTAAACAGACACAGGACAGTGAAATGATTCGCCAAACATGACAGAAAGTCTACTAGAAATTCAAGTGTTTTTGCCTTTTCACACATTTCCTTTAAAAAAAAGATATCTGGTTTCTTTGCAATAGGCTGTAGTTTGTCATGTTTATGACATATATATTCTTATTGGATCAAGAGATTGCTGGAATGGGGGAAAAGTGGCTTGGGGAATTTTTAAAACTCTACTTTAACAGTTAGGGTTATTAATTCTCATGAAGAGAAATATTTGTTTAAAGAGCTGATTCATTATGTTATAATGTTATGAATAAACACCAAGGGCTGATTATGGAGAGGAAGTATGGGGAATTAGTAATGGAAGGCTCGGAAGGAGGAGGGGCTGACAGGAGAATTAGGAATGAATAGGGCCGGAAAGAGGAGGGCTGAGAGTTATTAAGCACCTAGAGTTGGTAGACATCGTTTCATTTAATCCCAACCGCAGGTAAATACCGTATCTCCATTTCATAGATGTGGAAGCTGAGGCAGGGAGACAGTAAGTAAACTATTTTGAGTTCACACAGGTAATAACATGATAGATCAGGGATTTGAACCTAAATTGGTCCAAGGAAAGATTCTTTCCTACTCCACATACTATGATGGAAAGAAAACTGGGCTTAGATATAGGGAGGGAGTGATGGTGCTGGTCTGAGTTTTAAACCCAGTTCTGCTACTGGTTGATTGTATGGCCTTAGTAATCCTCAGGAAAAACCACTTGATTCATTTGGGCCTCAGTTTCCTGAGAGATTAAGTTCCTTAACTTCAGGCAAGGTGCAAACCTACCACATTTTTGGAGAAATAACATTTATTCTGCTCAATAACACAAACCAACCTAAGATGTTTTAGCAGTTTTCAAGAACTTGTCTTCCCTCCATGTCAGTGCTGGAGAGGGAGTCCACTGGGGCACTGGGATCTTGTCAGGGACAAATTAAGATCTAATGGGGACCAAGTGTGCTTGGATAGAAATGAGCTTTATCATGCTCATCTCAAGCATTGTCCACTAATTAATTAATTGAGGCATAACTTAAAGACCATGAAATGCACACAGCTTCACGGTTCAGTGGGGTTTGACAATTGCACACACATATGTAAACAATCATTCAAATCAAGTTTAAAAACTTTTCAATGCCCCAGTACGTTCTCTTGTGCCCCTTGTGCCCCTCCTTACCCAATAAAGCAACCACAGTTCTTATTTCTGTCACCATGGGTTAGTATTCCCTGTTCGAGAACTTCATATATGTGAAATCATATGTGTGAATCCCTTTTCCATGCCAGAGAAACTACTATGGCTCCACGAGGAAGATGGCAAGTCCTATTGACTGTGGAGTCAGAGGTAAAAGTCCACTAGATGGGAGAGTGAAGGCCAGGGGGGACATCAATATTTGTTTCTTCTTTCCAAGGAGCTTACAAATTCCTTGAGAACAGAATCTGGTTCTGTGGAAAGGGTCTAACAATATGGTGCACATATTACTTTCTCAATTCATCTTTATTTAATTAGGTGATACTTTTACATCCTCTGCATTCTTTCTTCATATATATGTTTATTCATTCAACAAAAATTTATTATTGTCCAACTATATGTGCCTGAGACTATCTAGGCATTTACAAACAAGAGGCACACAGTCTGTGTCCTCTGGGGCTTGCATTCTAGTTGGAGAGATAAACAATAAATGCCCTGATGGGACAATGGAATGTATGGGATCATTTGTGAAGGCAGTGGATGTCATGAAGAAATGAACTAGGGTAACGGAGAGAGAGCAGGCGGCTTCATATTATGGTGGGTTAGCGGACGATTTCATGTCGCACTTAACCTACTGCCAGTTGCAAGACACAGGATTACTATTGCTCTATTGGCTGGAGCGTGAACCAGAATTTGAGCCTTGGGTCCACGTTTCATTACTCATCACTTTATACATTCACAGCCTACTATGTGCCACACATGGTTCAATACTGGGATAACACAAAAATAAATAAGGCGTGGATGCTATCCTCAAGATGTTTACTTTCTAGGAGTTTTTAGGATCTCCGGCAAGGTCTTGCTTTTAAAAAATCTACATTGCTTTCTCCATTGTCTTCACACATGGGAAAAACAACTAGTGCATCTAATCTACATTTGGGTAAGTTTTCATGAGTCACGTCTCAAGCTGCTTTGAATGGGGCACACTGGGCAGCTTTTAGAGAGGTGTAAAGAACTCGCTCTGCTGGACAAAGGCGAAAAGGCTTTTCTTTCCTGCAATGTTTCAGGCACCTCCCAGTCAGTTCACTGTCAGCAGAGGCTTAAGAAAAAAGACTGCACGCTAGAAGACACACTTTTGGGATTTTGAAAGTTCCTTGAAAACATGGCATAAAGGGCCCCAAGGTAATAACATTGACACCACCTCCCCCAACACACACACACACACTCTCTCTCTCTCTCTCTCTCTCTCTCTCTCTCTCTCAGTTTAACCACTGTAGCTACTAGGGGACAAAAGGTTTCAGATGTGTTCCACAGATGCATGTTTGATATCATGGGACAGGACAGAGCCAGAACAATCGACTCCTCCTCAGCCAAAACTTTTCCATTAATGTGTATCAGAAATGTGCAGGCTCTGATTGCAGAATAAGTAAACAGGACATAATGGGTTTTCAATAAATGCGGCGGAGCCAGACTCCAAGTCTATTTGGAGAGGTTTATTTGACATGCAGAGCCAGCCAGGGGACTTGAGGACAGAAAGGTAAAGGGAGTTGAAGTTCACGAACAAAAACTGCTGCTTCGGGCTGGGGGTGACGACACATGCAAACCGCAGAGGAGAAACTTCTCTGATCAGAACGACCCGAGAATCCGTAACAACGCCTTTGTCTGAAATGTCCCTGTTTAATTGTCAGAATATTTACAATGTTTGAGGGAGAAGGGACTTACAGAAGTTTTGGACTCCTTTTTTTCTGTTTGGTTTTGTTAAAATGAAAAAAGCCTGAAGCTGAGTGCAGTCAAGGGCCTAAAATCCCTCACCTGGTTGAATCCAAACTTGACCTGGATCATTTTCTAACCTGCTTTGACCCTTTGCTGCTTTCCTAGGTGCACAGCCATAGGGCACAACCGAGTGGAATGCATTTGGTGTCAAGAAATTTCAAAAAGATGTTTATCTTCTAATAGACTGAACTTGGTTTTAATCATTTTTTTATTTTAACCAGAAACAAATTAATTTATGTGTACATTGGAACTTATTTTAACTTAGATTTTTTTGAGATGTGGAACGCCGAGCAATGGAGAAAAGAAGAGCTCTAGTCACAGATGAAACTCAGGGGGACCCCCCCCCAAAGCCTGGACCAGTTCCAGAACAGACAGACCTTGGGGGCCTCTGGTCAGCCTTTCTGTTTCCTGGGTGTTAACTCTCCACTAACAAGTTAATAAAATAATCAACAAAGGGCTGACACATTTGGTACACAATCCAAACATTTTTCCCTTAGCACTTCGGTGTCCTGGTCACGTTCCCTGGAAGCAGAGCCTGAAACCAGGATCCCAGTGCTTGTGGCTTACCGAGGGAGCCCTCTTCGGGAAAAACATGTAAGGGAGTGTTTTAGTTTGCTAAAGCTGCTATAACAAAATGCCACAGAGTGGGTGGCTTAAACAACAGAAGTTTATTCTCTCACAACTCTGGAGGCTGGGAGTGCAAGATCAAGGTGTTGGCAGGGCTGGTTTCCTCCTGAGGCCTCTCTCCTGGCTGGCAGATGGCCTTCCTCTTGCTGCCTCTTCACCTGGTTGTCCCTCTTTGCGTGAGTTCCCCTGGTGTCTCTGTGTGTGCCCAATCTCCTCTTCTTATAAGGACAATAGTCAGATGGGATTAGGGCCTCCTCTAACTGCCTTGTTTTAACTTAATTACCTCTTTAAAGGCCCTGGGGTTAAGTCTTCAACATATAAAACTTGAGGGAACACAGTTTAGTCCATAACAGGAAGTGAGAGAAGAGGGGCAAGAAAGAGGAAGGAGGGGAGACAGGATGTGGTCTCCAGTCAAGTCTAGTCATAGCCTGGTCCATTGGATGAGGGGGTCAATGTCCCACCAATCAAACCACAGAGTTATCCCACTTTGAATTAAGGATGTTGAGTCTTTCTATCACCATATCTGTTAGTTCACTGGCCAGGCGCCAGTGTGTGCCTGGTGGGGAGGGATCTTCGTGTATCCGCCCACGCATCTCCAGGCAAGACAGCTCCTGTGAGTCAAGAGCCATTTTCTAGAGAGGGTTACACAGCTGTAAGCCTGTAGCCACTCAAGCACTTAAGTAGCTGTAGGATGGAGCCCGCACACAAAGATGGCTGGGCAAGGCACCAACATTATCTCCAACAGAGGTCTTCCAGGGCTCCTCTATTTATTACAGAAGCTTCTCAGTCTTCTGTCTCCATTGGTTAAAGCCCACCCTTCCAGGTTCAATACAGGACAGGAGAGGGCTGCAGGGGGAGGAAATGAGAAGGTCTGACCTATTCCTCCCCTCCACACATGTACCACAATCAACCCAGGCCTGAATCCTTGACTTCCAGTCACCCACTAAATCTATCAGCCCTATCTCTTTATTAGTTTTCAGTTCCATCTTCTTTCCATTCTAACGACTATTGCCCTAGTCCAGGGAACTGTTTTTTCTCATCCCTATTACTAAAGAGTTTCTTCTCAGATCTCTCTGCCTCTAATCTAAACCCCATCCAATTCTCCCACAGCAACCAAATAGGAATTGCTCATATTCATATTTGGTATTCAACTAAATATGAATTCCCTGCTCAACGCCCTATGATAGCCTCGCTTCACTGTGGAGATGAGGTCCACTCTTTAATGCGACTCACAGGGCCTTACCCATATGGCTGCTGCCTCCTGCCTCAAACCACCCCCCCACACACACCTCTTTGTAACATCCCAACCACATTCAGCTTCTTTTCACCCTTGGACTTGCAACATCCTTTCTCAGCAGGCCATTTACCCTGCACTCTGCCCAATACCTGCCCCACTCCTGACCATCAGACACAGCTCATAGAACACTTTTTCTAGGCAGCCTTGCCTGATCTCCTTATTTAGTTGGTCGCCTCTGCTATGTGTTGCCTTGCTCTGGTACTGACCACACTTAATTGCCATTGAGTGTTTAATGGTCCATCTCCCTTACTAGACTACCAGCCCTCTGAAGGCAGGGTGTGACTCTTATCTCATTGGTCATTAATCCCCCAGCCTGTGTCCCTGCTCTGCTACTTCATAGTGGGTGACCTGGAGCAATTGTAACCTTTCTGTGTCTCAGTTTCCTAATTTGTAAAGTGTGAATAATAGAACACAACATTCCCCGTAGTTGGAGGATTCAGTGATTGAATATGTGTGTGGTGGGTGGTACGTGGAACAGTGTTTGGTGCATAGTAAACACATGTAAGGGTTGGCTATTATTATTTCTATTGCTAGAAGACATAGTAGTCGCAGCAGTAGTTTTAGTATCTGCAGCACCTAGTGGAGTGCTGGGCACACAAGATAAGAAAAGCTGAAGGTGCTGGAAGTGGCCTGGAAGCCAGTTTGGATTAATTTCACCTTCATCATTTGTCCTGATAGTTTCGCAGATGGTGAAACCAGGGGCAGGTGGGCTCCCAGTGTCGGTCTTATCTCTGACTCTACTGGCCTCCAAGGCAAATATTTAATGTTAGTTTATAGTTGACACTAACAGTGTACATTAATATTAGATAAGGGCAAGAAAACAAGAAACTTCTCATCAGAAGAGGTGACTAGGTTACAACCAACCGCAATAGTTATCCCTGCAGTTAATAATTGCACAGGGTAAAAATGCAGCCTGGGAATATTGGATGATTCTCATGAAATCCTTGCTCACCTAGCTGTTTTGTTAAACAAAGTGCAGCCAACAGGAAATTGAGCCATAACTGCATCTTTCCTGTGGCCCCAGGGAGCTCTGCCCTCCCCTCGTCCTGCTCTGGCAGCCTGTGACCATTCTCATTCAACGTCCAATCAACTTAGACCAATGGCTGGTCTTTGCTGACTCACCAGGCCACTGGCTTCCCTGGAGGGGAAGAACCACCTCATCCTTCTCTGGGGCTCCTCACCCCTCCTTTTCTCCTTCCCCTTCCTCCTCTACACAGCCCACCCTACTGCCCAGAGCTCACTGAGATAGCCTTTGCCAAGATGCCAGGAAGAGTCAGCAGATGATTAAAACATCTTTCATGCAGGACATGTCTGGGCCCATAAATCTAAGCTAGAGCATTTTAGAGTTGGACACCAAACCATCTTCTTTCCATCAATGCAAAGGCAGGAATAACAGAACAGGAGTAACTTTTTTAATGCAATTCCATACACTTCACATTTTTCTCAGTGTTGTTTCTATGCATCTCATCTCTTTCTCTGCCTTTAATCACCCTCATTTTTTCTGTTTTTCTGTTGTTATTTTCTTTTCTCTTTTTTTTCCCCAGTCTGGTCTATCTGCTTGAATTCTGATCTCATTTCCTGTTTCCTCACTAAGGTTATGATGCTATTTGAACACCTAGTCAGAATTCAACAGGAAGGCATAAAAAAGCAGAAAGAATCAGATCCCTCTAAGTAAGGCTGCCCACTCTGAGAACACTGTTCCGGAGAGTTCTGCCACTCACCCAGTGCTCACAGACATAGGAACATGAGTCATCAATGAGACACTGTTACCACCCGCCTTTCTCTCCCAAGCCTCCCTAAAAAAAAGAGGAAATGGCCTCTGACATTGGGATGTCTGAACAAGAGTTCCACACATGGCAGAAAGCATGAGAACTTCTGCCACGGACTTCCGCACTGGTTATAGGATGCTAGTCTCATGTTTGGTTTCCAAACCTCAAATCTAAAGAAAATGTCACTTGAAGTATGATTTGTAGGGAGCAATATAAAGGCTGATTCAGAAGGAAAAACAAAGGCCAAATAGAACTACTGTTATATGACTTCTGTGATTTTTTAAATAATTATAATTTTTAAAAGGAATATTTATTTGGCCATTGAGAGAAAGAAAATGAAAAGAGCTATAATTGCCTTTAAAGCACATAAAGCAATATTATGGAATAAAAAAGGTCAATTCACCACACTGGTCAATAAAGCTGGAATGAGATGTAATTAAACTTGTTTAAAAAAAAGTTTGATTAAAGATTACAAGAAACTCTAATTATGAGGAAAGGAAAGAAGATTTTTAGACGAATCTGACAAAGTAGGTTACAGACTTGTGAATCCTGCAGATTGAAATGAGAAACCCAACAATTAGAGCTGGTTAGGACTAAACAACACCATTCCTAAAATGAATAAGCTCCATTCCCTCGTTACAAGGATCTACAGCCAACTTTAAAATCTTTAGCCACGTTCTTTCCAGATCTCTCAGAACCATGTGGGTGAATATGAGTGGCGAGACCAGCCCTCAACTTACTCCACTCTGAGTGCAACTCACCAAAGAAAAGGACCCTGAAGTTTGTCTTCTCCAAGCTTTGATCCCCAGCATGCCAAACAAGATATGCTAATAATTCGTTCAACATCCATAATGTCATCCTGTGAAAAATATGATTTTAGGCAAATTGAAAATAGAAAGGACTAGAAATGATTAGAGAGTTAGTCTATAACTATAAAACCCATCTATGGGTAAAAACTATGTTTCTGTTTCCTTTTATTCTCCCAGCAATCTAGAAAGAATTCATTTCCATTGGTTATTCAGAAAATGTTAGCGTTCAGAATTGGTACACTGAAGCCTGTTTCTTTCTCTGGTCTTCTCTGCTGAGGGGAGAGAATACACTACACACCCCAGGAAGGAGGACGCCTCCAAACCTGGAGCTGATATTCACCAGCTCCTGGCCAAGAATTGTTCTCCACAACCGCGTCTCTTGCTTCCGGGACCTGCCATTCCCACCTCCTCCCTTGCTGAAGAAAAGCGGACTTTTCTGGAATTGGCAGTAAACTGGCATTCACTCTACCTGTGTCCTAAAGAAAAAGAAAACCTGTTTCAGAGAACAAGAAGTAAATTCTCCCAAAACAATCTCTTTAAAGTAAGCAGTGTGAGTGCCTTGGTTATAAGCCACAAGCAATGAAAGGGCATATCCGTGCATGAATTGGCAGTTCGCTGGGTCTTGTAATTCTCACCAGGGAGGCAGGCTCACCAAACCAATTAACTAATTAAACCAATTAACCAAATGTGTAATTAACCTTGAGAACAGAGGTGTCAACAGAAGCACAATAAAGAATTTAACCCCCTCCTGAAATTGCCTGGTGGTTTCAAGCCTTTTAGTTTTCTGTCTTAAAGGCACATTCACAAAGCAAAAATATTCTCTGGGCATAAGATTAGTGGCTAAGCAATATTATCATACAGATGGGATGGAATCAAGCCAAGAGCAGTGTTTCCCACCTCAGTTACAGTCCATTATCTGTAGGTAAATATACAGGAGCTTTGGACAACATCGTCCTCAAAACATCGGCCAATTCATGGTCATTTCTTTTGAGAACACACATGTCCATTATGAAGAACAGGTAATAGCTAGACATTTCCAAAACAGCCCCTATTAGAAGAGGGTCTAGTGCCTGCCAATTCAAACAACTGACTCTAAGAGAAAAGGAACCAAGAAAGCGATGACAAAATGTTTGTAGAGAAACAAACATATTGATACGGAGACCGGGGGGAAGGGGGAAGAGGGAGGGCAAAAGGGGTAAAGGGGCACATGTGTTTGGTGGTGGATGGTAACTAGATTTTTGGTGGTGAACACGATATGGTCTATACATAAGCTGAAATATAATGATGTACACCTGAAATTTACATAATGTTATAAACCAATAAGACCTCAATAAAATTTAAAAAAGAAAAACGTTTGTGAGATTTGATCTACACAGAAATCCCTGGGAAAGATGAACTTGTGCAACTGTAGGAACCTTACTCTGTGCAACTCTGACATGTGGAAATTCATCTTTGCCAAAACAATAAATTAACGTCTTGCCATAATTACTTTTAAGTAGCTCACCTTATAAAATTTTGGTTTTCGAGTAGCTTCAGGAATGTTATTTAGAATTAATGATGTGAAAGACACTAAGCTAAGCCTATTCCCTTTAAGTAGCTTATAATTAAGGGTGGTATGGAACTCACTCAGAAAAAAAAGAAACCAACGAAGAATTATATGTTAAACAGCAAACAGATCTTAGAGACTATAGTCAAATATCTAATGACTGAGTGAGGCAGATTGAGACTTAGACCATTGCTTATGCCATTTCAGAGAAACTGAAGTCTTGATGGAGAGATACACACAATCAAATCATTAACAGGGGAAGTGAAAGCTACAGCATTAGGAAACGTGAAACTTATCAGGAGAATAAATATGTATGTGAAGTCTCATACTGGATTTTCCTGTTTCTCTTTCGTAAAAGGCACGGTTTTTGACATTGACCTTGGGCAAGATCAAAGCTCACCTGGGCTAAGTCAGCACCCTTTTTCTAATCCTTAAGTAAAAGGATACACTTGTGAACAGTAACACTCAGCCAAGCTCACAGACTTTCTGCATAATGAGGGACTTAAAGTGCAATTTATAACCAGGCAAGGATGTTTAAGGAATCATGTTTCATTCACTAAACCCGTTCCTGCCCCAAGAGCAGAGCAAGCACTCAGTATCACTTCAGTTAACCTCTCTGGGCCCCCGTTTCCTCATCTGAAAATATGAAGGGGTTTTGGAATAAAAAACCTCTATGATCCCTCTTATGACTTGAATAAATTCTTTTTCTTTTCCATCAGTGGAGGACAAGACTCTCTGACAGCAAGTAGTTCTACTCCTAATATTTTGGATCAACCAGAACCCTGAAATTTTGGTATGAAAAGCTTTTCTTAAGCTAAAGAGATAGCATTTCCTCGAGAATAATTGCCAGTCTCACTGAAACTTTAGCCAGGGAACTTATCAAATAAAGAAAGCTCCCAGCTCCAGGCTGTGGGGCAAGTCCAAGAAAGTCAAACCCAATGCCTCATGGGAATTTAGAATTACACAGTTGTTGGTCAATTGAGAGTAAAGAATGTGAATTCGTTTTTCTGAGATCCTTCAAGACCATATGAGCTGGGGCTCAGTGTTCTTTAAATCACATAATTGAAGAAAACAAACTTTTAGAGAGAGTTATGTATCATGTCCATGAGGCCATATACTGCCAAGTGATGGACTGATCTCCACTCAATATGTTCTTGTTTATCTCTGCTTTGAACCCAAAATAAACTGTCATCCACACAGACTGAGCCTTAGGGATGGATAGTGGTAGAAGGAGGCTGAATTCCAATTCTAAGTAAGGTGCTTCATACAAATAAAATAGATTTTATTCTGTCTACCTATATGCAAATTAAGTGTATTAGTACTGACACGGCGTGGATTTGTTAATAATTTTAACATTTGATAGACTGTTAATATTAAATGTAAGATATTCAAATGTTTTCTTAATTCCACTGAATAAATTCTAAGGCTGTCAATAAAGAGATGAAAAGTAAGTCCAAGACAAACAGCACTTAAGTGTATGAAAACATGGTTTAGTCCATTCAGGCAGGTAACAAAATACCACAGATTAGGTGGCTTATAAAAAAAAACTTTAAGTTCTGGAGTCTGGGAAGCCCAGGATCAGGGTGCTGGCAGATTTGGTGTCTGGTGAGAGCCTGCCTCCTGATTCATAGGTGGCCGTGTTTCCATTGTGTCCTCATATGGCAGAAGGGGGAGGGAGCTCCGAGCCTCTTTTGTAAGGGCACTAATCCCATTCATGAGGGTTCCACGCTCAAGACCTAATTGCCTACCAAAGGCCCCACTTTTTATATTACCATTTCAACATCATGAATTTGGGGGGGACATGAACAGTCTGTCTATAACAAACATGTACATTTAAATGCAATTTCTCTTGGACTTATGTTAATTCCCTAAACATGATTTGTTGAACACTTGCTAAATGCTGATAGAATTGGGGAAAAACAAGTCAGTCACAGTTCATATGCTCAGGGATGTTGTCAACTACAATTATATAAAGATATTTATTTAGGTAATTAATATAAAGCATCAGTATTTAATGCCACAAGAATCTTGACTTTATTATACTTTGTAAATTGTTTGGGGAGTATGTTGTTTCTTTTAAACAATGAATGACAGGAAATACAGACAAATTTGGTAGCTTATTCAAGCATACCATAATGCACACATTTCTTGAAGATCACCTATAAGACAAAAGGCAAATTAATTTTTAGGATACTAAAAATGCAGGATGTCACAGCAGATTGGGATCAGTATTAAATGTTTGCCACTGGAAAAGAAAATGATGGTAACAGTTTTTATTTTATTTTATTGAGGTCATGTTGGTTTATCACATTGGTAATAGTTTTAAAGACATTACACAGCTCTAATTTGCTTGTATTTTACACTTAACAAAATGCTAAAAAGTTTATGAAGGTCTCCAGATGATACTTTTCCTACAGAGGGAATATGGAAACAAAAACTAGAAAGGAAACATTCAGAGCCGTTTTGCAAGTGGGGAGTCACTAGGCTGGAATCTCATCTCCAAAACTGACCAATGACCCAAAGGTCAAACTACTTCCGCAGGGCAGCCCAGGAGCTTGAGAAAATTCCCAGAATTCCTGGACAGTAAAGCAGAGTTTCCCAGAGAAGGAGGCCACAGCTTCCCTTCCGCCTTTCACGGAGCCCATACCGCCATCCTTTCCACCGCTGGGCTGCTGCCTCCTACATGGGGTTTAACTTGATCACACATTGGTTTACATAACATCTTACACTGCAATGTAGAAAGGCTGAAAGTTGTGGAATAAAGTGAATCTCCTTCTTCACCTCAAAATTTTTATAGATCTAACAACCTTTACACACTGACATCACAACAAGTAGTCATCACACCTGTTAGACTTTTTGGCAAGGACTGTGATTTACTCATCTTCCCCACTACAACGTGTAGATTTGAACAGATTTGCTAGAAGAAATGGAGATTAGAAAAGTTCCCTCCAGACTCTGGAGACTGAGTTTAAGGATAAATGAAAAGAGCTAGTTAGTCATTCATTGTTACTGAGATACGACTAAAATGTGATGGCACCATTGTATTGTAGGTTTTCAGACTCGATTAACTTTCTGAAAGCCAAGGACTGTTTTCTCCTAAAATGATATGCAGCCCTCTCCCTCGAAGCTGGTTCAATGTAGTTCGTGCTGCATTTAGCCTCTACTTCTATTGCTACAGAAACTTCTGGAGAGTTTGTCTACAGATAGAGCCATTATGTATGTGAACATTCACTACAATACTGTTTTCTATGGTAAAAAAAAAAAAAAAAAAAGGAGCTATTAGAGTATCTCATAACTTAAGCTTTTGTTCCTAAATAGAAATAAATTTTTTTTTTAATTTTTGGAAATTTCTTTCAGAAGGGGTCTCGCTTCTGCCCAAGACGCATTGCATATACTGATGGGTGAAGCAGTTTCCTTGAAAATAACCCATTTTATTTGTAGGGTTTGGGAACTAACATAAGTAAAAACACTGGCAAACAAAGCTAGAAATAATTTTTCCTCCATACGATCTTTTTTAAATGGACCCTTTGATTTATGAATATAATAATCACAATGCAAACTCTGTTCAGGAAAGAACATGTGTAAATGATTAGAAACTATCGGGGGTCCCTTCACGGTGCATTAACTCGGATGTACGATCTATTCGTGGTAGCTACTGAACTGTGTGGATATTTCTCCTTCCGAGCTGCTGTTTTGCGTAAACTCACCCAACTTCATCAATGCAGCTTAAGCATCTAGAACTGAAATACAGTGCACAGTGAAGAACTGATCCCACAGCAGCACATCACCCTGCCCGAGGAAAGCAAAAGAGAATACAAGAGGGGGATGCCACAAGTACTTCCACGGCAGATCTAACCGTGAGGAAAATGCTTGCTTGATTTTCTTTTTCTTAAATTTACACAATGTTATAAGCCAGTGTGACCTCAATAAAAAAATTTTCTTCTGCAGCCATTCTGTTAGTTTATAGACCAAGGAAAGACTTTTGTAGCCAAAATACAAACTTCTCAGAAGGGCTAAAAGCTGTCTCACACTTAAGTCAATCAGCATCAACAGCTCTCATCAATAAAATTAGTATGTCTTTGTTTTAAGTTGAATAAATGGTATTTAGAAGAGAATATTATTGTTTCTCCATAGAGAAGTAATTAAAATGAAGATTTTCTTTCTAAAATTTATAAGTTAAGAATTACCAACTTGGACCATTGAAATATTGACTCCAAATAAGTAAGATACACTGGAACTAATTTGAATTCTGAAGCATTTTAACATGTTTAAAATTCTTTATAGTCATCATTCCTTCAGTGCTCTCATGCATCAAGTCATTGTCCCTAATTCAACTGAAAAGATAAAAGGTTTGCCCAAAGCATAATAAGTACAAGAAAGGAGTGATTTTCTTGTTTCTCTCTTTCTTTTTTCAACTTCAAGGGGGAAAAGTGCTGGTTTTGTTTTAAATAATTCTTCAAAATATTTGAGGAAATGCTTATGAACAGTAAAAATCAACAATTAGAAAATAAAAAGTTCAAAAAAGGGAAGAAAAAGAATTCACAGTTACCAAGGGGGGAAAGCCCACTTCTATTCCCATTAAGAAAGAAAATCGAGTAAGTGATTGAAGTGCTGAAGTGTGCCGGGGGAAAATGTGAAAACCGAGCTCACCATAAATATGAATGAGCCAATACCAGACCCTTGGTAACTGACAGGGCCAGGGGTACGGAGATTCACGTTTGGTGCTAGAATGGAAACCATATCTATATTACATATGGTGCTTGCTCCATCTGAGCTTAGATTGGTGGTCTTTGTTGGAAATTAGGTGGACAGAGGTATGTTTGATAGTCTTCCAGAAATGAGGTTCTAAACTACCCACTGAACTCACCTTTCCATCCACTGCCTTCAGCTTTAGGGCAGAGGGGTGAGTTTGCGAACTCCACATTTCTCCATGATGGCCCTCGGCTGTGAATTCTGAACACGCTTCCCGCCCACCTCGCTTACATCCGCAAAGGTTGTTGCCTCGCTTGTGAAGCCCACATGGGTTGACACAGAACTCAGGTGCCTTGGGTGGGGTTTTTTCCATTCTCCCACTTTTGAGAGAGGCAAAGTAACTCTCTGCCTTCACCTTCTCTCATTTCCAATGCTAGTGTGTCCCAAGGACCCAAAGTATGGATGGATTGAACCGTGTAGTCAGGATTAAAAAACAAAGATACATCCTTCCATTTCCATCTCTTTCTCCAGCCAGTTTGTTAATAAATTATCATCTACAGAATATTTACCACTACAATGCCTAGCTATTTTTATGAACAGCAAGGCTAGAGGAAAAGTCCCCATGTCATGAAAATAATATAGTATTGACTTAAAACCTGATGGTGAATGGATGAGGCTTCTCTGCTACGCTGTAGGAGGCACAGCCTTCAGCCATGGTTAACAGTTAACAACTTGTAAAACTGTTTCAGTAGGAAAACTTCACTTTGAAATTGTGATGCTTAATTGTCAACATCAGACATGTTGGCTTTTTACCCCAGATGAACGATTTCACCAACAACCCTTGCCAGTCTACACCAGTAGTCATGCAGTTACATTTGTCATAACAACTGTGTTCTCGAATAAATGTAAATTGTGCACTAGGTGCATTATTGAGCCCACTATTTAAAGGAATACTCTGGCAAATCCTTGGGCAAAGCCATGAAGAATTTTAAGGTAAAAGCATACTCTTCTAGTGCCTGTTGTGTAAGTCTATTGTTTAAAGTTATTGGGTTTGCTAAAAGTAGGGCTTGGGTGTTGGTTATATACATTTTCTCACATCAGTCTAATACCTTGTTGCTATTTATTTCCTGCACTGGGAGTGAGCAGATCTCACAGTGATGCAAAACATATGCCAACATCTATGAAAGGGAAGCCAATGAAGAATAAACTTTGCCATCATTTAGGCAATTCCTCATGTAAGATAGTGGCAAGGAACACTCAGAGACAGTGTGCTATTGTTTCAATGTACAGACGGATTCTGATGACCTGGCTTTGAATCCCAACTCTCATGGAAGTTTCTAAGCTTCAGATCCCACTTCTAGAATATGTCGACGGTAATAACAGCACCTTCCACACTGAGCTGTTGTGAAAACTTAAATTAATAAGACAATGAATATGATAAATTTAGCAAGGTACCTGGCACATAGTAAATGCTGAATAAGTGTCAATTAGCGTTACTAGCATGAAGACCTACAAGTTGAAAAAATAAAAATGGAAAATCCTCAGAAATGGCTTCTGGGGGACATTGGAAGCCCACATAACGTTTATCATGGCAGCCTCAGCACCTTCCCTTTAAGTCCTTTCCCCTTTTCTTGCGGCAGAAAAGAGTTGAACTGAATCAGAAGTTTCCACTGGCTTTGAGTAGAGGTTGGCAGCAGTCACGAGGCCCCCGTCCCTCCCATCCTCACTGGCTTCCATCCACATTGTGCCAAGCAGAGCATCAACAGGATCTGGAGTCATCGTCCGTGGTCCCAGCTGGCTTCGATTGCACTGTGATGACTTGGCTGTTGCAGATGCTAGATTGAAAGCGTGTCTCAACTTCACCTCTCAAATGCAATGTTGTTTACAGTTGCCCAATACTTTCCCCTCCCCTTGGGTCATTTAACATGCCAAAGGCCTTGTTTCTTTTATCTGGAGAGAATCTTCCATAAAGATATTTGGTAACAGTTACTCTCATTTTGCAGATCTGGAAGAGAGTTTTCATAGCTACACAGTCTTTCCCTGACCAAAGTCTGGCTCCACATCGAGCAAAAGTGATCCTGCTGAAATCAAAGCCAGATCACGCACTCCTCTGTTCCAAGCCACTCACTGCCTTCATCTCACAGTAAAAACCGAAGTCCTTAGATAGTTTACAGGACACTACACAATCTCCACTCACCCCCACCCCATCTTCCTCTACTCTCCTCCTTGCTTCCTTGCTTATCTTTGAATACCCCCAAGTATGCTCCTACCTCAGGGCCTTTGCACCTGCTGATCCCTCTGCCTGGAATGTTCTGCCCCAGATATCTGTGCACCTCAGTTCCTTGCTTCTTTTTGGTCTCACCTCAAAGGTCACATTAACAACAGCAAGCCTGCTGTTACTATTCTATGTAAAATAGAACACTTCCTCTCACTCCTCTTTATTTCCTTACTCTGCACGCATCACCACCTTACATATTATATACTTATCAATTTTTGGCTGGCTCCTGCACTAAAATGTTTTAAGTTAATAAGAAGACGACTGTTTTCTTTGGCACTGTACCATCAGCACTTAGACCCCTGAAGGTACTCAGTAGGTGCTCCGTTAATGGTTATTAAATGTTGAAAGAACCACTCCCTAAGGATTCAGCAGCAACAAGGTCTCTCATTCTGGTCTGCATGTTTACCCATCAAATGGGCACCTTGCTAATACCCTTTTTATCAGTCTAATTGTTGTTTTTAATTTTCTTGTATTTTTTTTTCATTCCCTTCTGTGCTTCCCACATGTGACTCCACATTTCTTTTCATCAACATTCTGGGATACATTATATGGTGCGTGCTCTACTCCATGATACTTTTTTGCAATTATCTACAGAACACTGTTAAACAAATTGTGCAAACCCATCATCTAGCTTTATAAATTCCTTTGTAAATCAAAATGTTTTCCAGAGCTGAGCTTCAAAAGAAGATTCAAGTCAGACTTAGCTCACTATTCTTGCCTCAGAAGGCTTCAGACCCACCCTGCTCATCACAATGGACGTATTATTTTGCACTTTTGATAATCTTGGGACACACAGCCCTTCTTTGGACCTTGCCTCAGCATTTTGTGGGTGCTCTGAGGCAAAATGTGCTTCTAGCACGATGCATTATCTGTGCACATACGGCAAATCCTGCTGGTCTAAAGCCGAGAAGTTGGATGTTTGAATTGAATTGTATCTTGCTTTTCTGTTCCTTCTTAAAAGCATTCAGAAAGCATAAGGCCAGTGGCTAATATGTAATTTAAATTTCTGTGGGAAAGATAAGGCGGGAACAGGATGAAAAGGCTGACAAGGTTCCATTGTTAAAGGAAAGAATGCTGAAAAAGAGAAACTTGCCCGCGTGGCAACTTTCAAATAATAATAAAGAGTAACTTATCGAGAAGAATGATAACAAAGAGAACAGGGAAATCTGGAAGAAATGAAAATAATAGAATTAACTTCGGTTTTATGGTTTTAATTCATAAACATGCAAGAAAATTCCGTATCTAGCCCTCACTAGTTCTCATCCCCATTTCTTCTACTCTTTCTATTGGCAATACTGCCTTACTCTTCTAGAACCACCCCTGCCTTGGGGAGGAAGTAAAGGAGGAAGAAGACACTAATTCCCTTTCAGCCCTTCCAGGGGCTCCCCAGCGCAGGTTCTGGGGCTCCCTACCTGGCTTCGAAACCTGTCTCTATCTCCTACGAGCTGTGCGGCCTTCAGCAAGTTACTCAACTTCTCTCTGCCTGATGGGAATACTAACAGTAGAATCTGCTTCTTAGGAGTTTGGAGAGGGTTACATGAGTTAATAAAAGCTTAGAGAAAAGCTTAGTACACTGAAAGCGGTCGATAAATGGCGGCTAGTATTCCCAGCAGCTTAGGAATTTCTCTGCTTCTTATTTATAAGCTTAAGGTCAAGGATTTGGTATCTGTATTGACTGTAAAGGAGTAGAAGCACTCTCTCCCCCTAACTCCAGCTGTGGAGCCCTCACCCAGAGGCAGAGCCACCCAACTACTCTCCAGACTGGGGGTGGCTCTGCTCAAATGGAATGTCTCTTCCCTGCACGCCCAGTTCATCAGGGGAAGCAAGTCTTACTCCATATCACGCATACGTCAAGGGCGGCACACTTTCTAGAATCTTGATAATGAGACAGTATCGAGAGTTGTTAAACTTGGGGGTTTTTTACCTACTCACTTTGATTTTTCTCTCCACCTCCCATCAGTACATGTAATTAAGATTCAGCTAGAAAGGCTTGCCACAGGTGTGTCTTTAGAGCCTTAGCCACAAAGAAAACACATAAACTTTCAGAAAGAACTGTGTAGAGGAAGATCTTAGCTCAGTCGCTCCACAATATTTTTTCCCCTGACCCAGCTGGCCCTGAGTGGAATCAATGAGATGAGTGGGCACAGCTCTTTGTTTCTGAAAGACAAAGCAGGACGGGCGGGTTCCCTGCAGCTGGAGATGTTGATGCCATTTGATCCAAACAGCCACAGAACTGGTAGCCCTGTTGGGCATCTGCAGAGCCTCTGCATAAAGCTAGATGATGTGTTGATACAAATAAACAGTGTGCCACAGATTATTGTCAAAAAAAGAGTCAGGGAGTGGAGAGCTATACAATAATAATAATCTAGCATTGTACATCTACATATGTGCTGCTCTTGAGGATGAAACTGCTAAGGAATCAAGGGAATGCCTTCTCAGTAGGAGAGAAAGGAAGGCTGTGCAGTTCCAGTCAACGTCTTTACAAAAAGACCCATCACTCGGGAGCAACCACATAGCCTACGAGATAATGCAAAGTGAATTTACTGAGTGTATTTCTTGCCAAGGCATGTACAAGGAATGTTACTTCAGTTATTCAATCATCAAACAACCGTATGAATTAGCTATTATTATCTGCATTGTAGGAATGAGGAATCTAAGCTGATACTTCCCTGACTCTTCCAAGGACATGCAGTAAACCTATGAAAGAACCAGCCCCGAGGTTCTTCACCTCTCTGCAGCACTCGCTGTAAACACCAGGCCCCCTCAGCGCCACACCAGTCCATGTGGTAGGTGGAATTGTGACCATGTTAACGATGTCCCCATCCTAATCAGCAGAACCTGTGAATATATTACATGACAAAGGGAAATTTTTAAATAGGAGATTAAATTAAGGTGGTAATAAACTGACCTTGAGATGAGATTATCCTGGGTTATCTGGACGGGCCAGATCACAGAGTCTTTTGTGTGTGTGTGTGTGTGTGAGGAAGACCAGCCCTGAGCTAACATCCGTTGACAATCCTCCTCTTTTTTGCTGAGGAAGACTGGCCCTGGGCTAACATCTGTGCCCATCTTCCTCTACTGTATATGGGATGCTGCCATGACATGGCTTGACAAGCGGTGTGTCGGTCCGTGCTCGGTATCCGAACCCGCAAACCCCAGGCTGCTGAAGCAGAGCACGTGAACTTAACTGCTGCGTCACCTGGCCAGCCCCACAGAGTCTTTATATACGAAAGAGGGAGGCAGGAGGGCCAGAGTCAGGGAAGGAGGGATGACAAGAGAAGCAGAGAGAGAGATTTGAAGATGCTCCACTGCTCTCTTTGAAGATGCCGGAAGCACCATAAGCCAGGGATTCAGGTGGCCTCCAGAAGCTGGAAAAGGCAAAGGAACAGACATTCCCCAAAGCTGCCAGAAGTAACACCTCCCACTGACATCTTGATTTTTATCCCAGTAAGACCCGTTTTCAGATTTCTGTCCTCCACAATGATAAGATAATTTGTAACAGCAGCAATAAGAAACAAATACACCTTATTACCACATTTTAATTGACATCAGGAGTCCACAAACGTTTTCTCTGCGGGGCTCCGTCATAAACATTTCAGGTTTTGTGGTCCAGGAGGCCTTGTAATCTCTGTTGTAGTTCACAGGCGGCCACAGACAATACACTCGTGAATGAGCCTGGCGTGTGGCAGCAGTTACAACACAGGCTGATTAGGAGCTCTTCTTGCAACCCTGAAGGAAGGGCGCATAATTAGAAGGAAACTTTAGAAATCTGACCTCTGAAATTAAACGGCACTGTTAGCAGCATTGTTACACTGCCTTGAGCGGTGTAATGCTTAATGTAAATCTTATTCTTCAGGAGTTGGGCCCCTCTGGGAGGCAGTGGGATAGGATAATAAAAGCACTAGACCGGGAGTCAGGAGGCCTGGTTCTAGTTCTGTTCTGCTAACACCTGTGTGACCCTGGCTAAGTCATTTTAATCCTCTAGGCCTCAGTTTTCTCAACTATAAAGTGAAGCGACGAGGCTAGAAGGTGATCAATAGAGTCTCTTTCTGCTTTCTTTTTCGCATGATTTCTAACAGCATCACTGATTGGGACAGGTAAAACCAGGAAGGATGTGGACTTTCGGGACAATTCAGTTTATCCTTCCAAGTGATATTTGTATGGATATTAATCAATGTCATGGACACAGGAGGAATCCAATTGAAGCAGATAGCTCCTTCAAGTTGTTTGACCACAATTAAATTTATAGACTTTGAGGTGAAAGAAAGGGTAAAACAGATGAATAAAACTGTGGCTAAAGCAAACAATGAATCTCTTTTACACTTTCTTTCAGAAAATAAGCTTAGCTGTGTTCTCAGACATAAATCCCAGAGGCGGGGAGGAGATCAGCCCAGTGTGCAGGTGCTTAGGAGACTGAATTTGGTCCATGTGTCCTCAGACAGAGTATTCAGAGGTAGAAAGTATATCTTGAATCACTTTGCACCAAAATCCCCTATGGGCTCCCAAAACAAGCTGGTGACCGAAGAAAGAGGAAGGTGATGGGGAACACGACTGCTTTTAGAGTGGTCTTTCTTCGAACAAGACAGAAGTGGTGCACATTATCACAGGGAAGGGAAAAGCATACCTTCCAAGAGCAGTCGAGTGGACTGCATCACAAACTGATTCCCTTAATCTGTGCTCCCCAATATGATAGCCACTAGCCATATGTGGCTCTCCAAATTTATTTTGTTGTTGTTGTTTTTTTTTTTTTTTTTTTTTTGTGGGGAAGACCAGCCCTGAGCTAACATCCATTGCCAATCCTCCTCTTTTTGCTGAGGAAGACTGGCCCTGGGCTACCATCCGTGCCCATCTTCCTCTACTTTATATGGGACGCCGCCACAGCGTGGCTGACAGGCAGTGCGTCGGCGGGCGCCTGGGATCCGAACCCACGAACCCCGGGCTGCCAAGCGCGAACTAAACCACTGCACCACCGGGTGGCCCTGGCTCTCCAAATTTAAATTTAAATTCATTAAAGCAAATGAGGCTAAAAATTCAATTTGTCAGTCTCACTAGCCACATTTCAAATGCTGAATAGTCACAGGTGGCTTATGGCTACCATATGGGACAGAAAGGTCTATTGCATAACGCTGCTCTAGACAGTGCTGTCCCAATATGATAGACACCAGCCATGTGTGACTATTTAAATTTAAATTAATTAAAATTAGAAATTCTGTTTCTCAATCACACTAGCCACATTTCAAGCCCCTAATAGCCACTTGACTAATCACTACCGTTGAAATAGCACAAATATAGAATATTTCCATCATCGAAAAACGTTCCATTGGACAGCCCGGCCTTTTAGCTATTTTCCTGAATCTCCTTCTGGATCATCTGAATGACTTTCAGAGTCAAGCACCCGTGACTGTCCCAGAAAAGAAACATGGTTAGATGTAGCTAGATAGTCAGGACCCTTGCTCCATGATTTACATCGCATTCACATCAAGGTTTTCTTGTTTCTGCTGTTTTCCTCGTCCTCTAGGTTATAACCATAACTCTCTCAGCCGCCGTGGATGACAAGCACCTCCTGGCTCAGGTTTCAGATGCAGTTTCCAACTGAAAGAGGAGTAGAGACCACTCCTAGACTCCCCTCTCCACTCTTCCTGCCCGTTTACCCACCTTGAAGCACCTCACCAAAGGAATTTCCCAGGAAGGAAGTTGGGGAGGATTTGGAGTCTAAAGAGAGGTGGAAAGATCTGGCCAAGATTTATAATGTCCCTCAGAGGACCTACCAATCATGCGTGAGTGCCCTTCAGCGATGGAAGAATCTGCAGTGCCAGTGGAGGAGGGGAGATGTCAGACAGCACTGGTACCCACATCTTCTGTACACCATGCATACACACTGACATGCAAACCCCGTGTAGGTCCATTCAGGGAGAGAGACAGAGAACAACAGAGAGAGACAGAGTGAGAACTATTTCTACGTGTGACAGATTTTTTTTTTTTTTGCATCATAAACATACACGTTTTTTAAGCCCTGATTCTCCACAAACATCACTGTCCATGGCCTCTAAGATTACACAAAGCATCCCATCTCAAAATGCAACTAATTTGGGCATTAGGTTGATAGAAATATGTGCTATCTCTCTCTAGCTTGTCCTCCCCGCCTACTTGAGAAATCCTTCATTAGTGTTGCTTGTTTGGGTTTAAACCACCAAGGTGGATGCACAGTTTCCAGAAGGATAAGAATATTCTAGTGATGAGAAAGCAAGAAAAGCCTGGATTTTACTTCTGGGTTTCAATTAGCTCAGATTCCTTAACCACACTTATTTAGAACTTATTGTGGCTTGGGAAACACATGGGCCCGGGGTGGGGGATGTCAGTAATGTACTTCCTGCATATAAAATGTAGATCTGCCCCTGGCAGCCTGGAGCAGGAGGGCCCTGGATGGAGTTCATAAAATCTCAAGGTAAGCAGTGTTATCTAATTCAAATCCCACCAGATACGGAAATGCCCACATCGTTCCCAAAATGTCGTTCTCTGGACTCTGCCTGAACACTACAATAGATGTGTTTCATTTTGTTAATTCAAACCACCGGGGATCATAACAGATCTGTCCCATCACTCTCCCCCGCTAAAATCATGCCTGGTATACGTATAGATGAAAATTCATGCTTCTATGTTCCGTATCTCTTAATCCCCATTGAACAGTCAATCGGAGTGCAGACTTGCCCTTTTGTTGACTTTATGCAGTTTTGATGTTTTTTCAGCCTTTCCCTCCCCCTGCTATAGGATTAACCTCCCTTCCATCTATTGCATGATTCTAGAGGATGGTTCAAGTGTCTCTCTGCTGCCAATTTTCAAAAGCATGGGTAGTACAAGTAAATATATGCAGCATTTCTATAGTGGCAATGACTGTAATTTTTATTTTAGAAGCCAACACTTGTCATTTGATATGGCCTCAAGGGCCAAAACCCTGATACAGTAAAGCTGATGAAGGCCAATCAACAGCTCTAGTCCTGCCTTTCCCATGGGCTGGAATAGGATGTTTGCGTCTCCTCCCAAGCCTGGTAAACTTGTACGAGCTGGTTCAGTGCCCCATCACAACAACGCGGATGACATGCATTTCAAACAAATCCCAATGTTGAAAGCACACTGGTTTTCCTTGGAAAAATAATGATGAAGAAACAATGAACTAAAATGCCCCTGCCTTCAAAGGAAGCACATAATAATATATAGTCTGTCAACAATGTTAATTTTTTTTAATGAAAACAAAAGAATTCTGAATGTATCAAAGCTGGTGTTAAGTCAGAATTCGAATTCATTCTAAAACTCCAGAATTTTAGAATTTATTAAACTTCCGAATTGAGTAACAATGTGGACTTCCTGGAAGTCAAAATGTAAACTAGGACCTAATATTTTTAAACGTTTATCATTCAAAATAATAAGCTCTCGAATATTTAGTGACAGTTACTCTTAATAGAAATAAGGAACCATCCATAGATTGCTCTATGTTTCAAATGATAAGTGGTTGTGGAAAAATTTCAAAACACTTTCTGATTGAGGTCTAGTGATTTTTCATAAGAGGTGCGGTTGGCCTTATATTTATATGATTCATCACAAACCTGTTTCCATACCTTGAGGGTGGAAATTAAAAGACCAAGGAGCTCAAGTGAAAAGAACAATTATATAGTTTGCTATTCAACACTAAGATTTCCTTGATTGGTTTTGGGATTTTGGTTTTTGTCTTTTTTCCTCCATGATGGTTGGGGCAACCCATTCCTCATTCTTCTAAATCCTTTCTAAGCTTCCTGCTTCCTTCCCTCCCTGATTCATTCGTGTCTCCCTCTCTTCTTTCCCCCTCTGACTCTCCTCTCACAAGAAATCACCCTAGTTACAGTCCAGGGCCTGTACACGTCACAGGTGCCAACGCCATGAAAGATCAGAGCCATGGTCCAGGCCAGCTCGAGGATTCAGGGCCCACTTGGAAGACCACTAGAGCATGAAACACGTTGACATAATCCCACGTCCCAACACGCCCGGGTGCAAGCTCTTCTGAATGGAGCAACGGAACACTCCACCTGCCACAACCCAGAAAATGCATTTGCTTCTCCACCTTCTACTCACAGACCTCAGCTCTGTCCTCCATGGTGTTTCCACCAAAGTGATTGAAATACAAATCTCCTAACTTTGTTCTGTGAAAAGAGGACAAAAACCAGTTTCAGATCCCAGAGGCACCCTCTACCTCCTGATTCATTTCCATTTTTAAAATTAGCCTGAAACACTAGACATTTGATCCAATAAATCAGGTGTAGGGAGTCAAAGGAACTGGTCTCGAGAGGTTGGTTTTCAGGCCACAAATTATGCTTACCCTAGAAAATATGAGATGTTGTGCTAACGAAGTCACTCTGGGAGGAGAGGTGAGGGCAGAAGACAAATTCTGCGTTGTAAATTCAGTCGGGATTAGTCGCCAGCTCCTGTGTCTTTTCTGATGGAAAGGCCTTCTCATCATTTCATCAGACCAAGGAGAGACCCCACCAGGCACACCTAGAGAGTTCCCGCACCTGAACCCTCTAATGTGGCTGTTTGTTATGTCCCCTGGACAATTTGGGGTTACAAAAATTAACCTTGAAACCCCACATCTGCACAGCTCATGACAGTCTTCAAAGGGCTTTAGAAGATGTGAAATTATTGGGCTTTCACAAGGTCCTGTGGCCTGACAGCAGCAGAGAAAGCAAGCGAGACACATGGGGGAGGTGTCCTCCAGGCCAGAGTGTGAGCTCCTGGGTCAGACTTACTGGGATTCAAATCCTAGCTCCGCTGTTCATTAGGTGTGTGGCTTTGGGGAAATTATCTCCCACCTCTAAGCCTCAGCTTCCTCATTTTTCAACCTGAAATAACAACAGTATCTGCTTTACAGAAGTGTTCCAGGGTTGAAGCTGATGATACTTGGCACTTGTAAAATGTTCAGTAAATGCCCACTACTGTCATAATAAACATGGTCAGCCCACATAAGAGCAGTCTGCAAAAGAATATCCAACATTAAAAGTTCATCTTGTATATTCATTAACTGGCAGTGACAAAATCATTAGTTGACACTGGAATCCAAAGATGCAGATCTTAGCATTTGAAGATACAGGAATTTGTAAGCAACTGATGCTCAGAAATGGTCCCCAACAGGGCTCAGCACCGTGGATGGGTTTTATCAATTGGTCTAGTGATTAAAACTACACTTATTTATAGATCATTATTTAGAAAGAGTTGCAATATTGTTATTTCCCTTTTAGCTGTGCATTACTCATGAGCACAAATTATGTTTTCAGTGATTGTTTGGTTGAGTTTGTTATTCTCTGGGTTTCCAGACAATCAACTGTTCTGACAACACTAGCTTGATGTGCATGCCGGCTCATTCTACTTTTCTAAATTTCCTTGCTTAAAACTCTGAGCAATCTATGGCAAGCTTTATCTCTTTTCTAAAATGAACTAACTTTATAGATAAAGTAAGAAATGTGAGAATTATATTTTTTAAAGTTTACTCATGCATTAAAATATACTCCATCCCTTTTTTTGGGGGGGGTGGGGGGTGGCAGAGACCAGCCCTGAGCTAACATCCATTGCCAATCCTCCTCTTTTTGCTGAGGAAGACTGGCCCTGGGCTAACATCCGTGCCCAGCGTCCTCTACTTTATACGAGACGCCACCACAGCGTGGCTGATGAGCAGTGCACGGCCGTCTCCCGGGATCCGAACTCGCAAACACTGAGCTGCCAAAGCGCAAACTAAACCGCTGCGCCACCAGGCCCGCCCCTGTACTCCATTCTTTTGATCATGCCTGCTCAGCTCAGAAGGGTAGACTAGACTGCAATGGTTTCAGTGGGGACACAGCTATCTTTGCGTACTAGATAGCCTTCTTAGACAATGTAATTGTAATAAAAAAAATTTTATGGCCTTCTAAGAACGGAGGTTTAATTCTCGCTTATTTTACATGTCAACCGAGAGCTGGTTGTGACTCTGCTCTGTGTGTCTTCTTCATTCGGGGATCAAGCCCACCTGGGTCCTACTGATCTCGAGGAAGAAGGAGAAAACAACAGTGGATCCACGAGGTGGTGGGACTACGTAATGACGCAACCACACAATGGTGCTTCTACTGGGAAGAGGCACACCACGTTCCCGCTCATGTTTTATAGACGCCGGCCATGTGGCCAGTCTGTCATCAGTGTGTGATGAAATAAATTCACCCACAAGGTGGAGCACTGCAAGTCACAGCGCGGGAGTGGACACGTGACATTCCTCCCACTAAGGGCGGCCACTGAGAACAATAACAAATCCACCACACTTTGAATTTTGGTTAACTTTAAATGGAATTCCGATCTAAGATCCCTTCTGATGGCCTTAGGGCCATTCCCAAGATTTAGAGAGCAGTGTGGAGTGGATTTAAGATGCATTCTAGAATAGAACAAGGGCCAGCCAGCTCCAACCCACTCCCATTTTTGTGTGACCCAAGAGCTATGAATCGTGTTTACATTTTTAAAGGGCTGTAAGAAAAAGGAAAAACAGGCAACAAACAATGAATATTTAGGCCGACAAAGCCTAAAATATTCATTATCTGACTCTCTATAAAAAAAGCTTATCAAACCCTGGAATAAAACTAAATTTGGGATTGGCCCTGGAACCTTGGTTTCATCTGCACCAGAAGCAATCCGTCTCTATCCCCGACAAAATCAGTTTCTAAAAGTAACAAATATAACGTTTAATTCAGTGACAGCTAATCAGTGTGGAGTTACTAACACCTCTAGAATCTGGAGTCTAGAACTCAAAGAACCTGTCCGTCCATATTTCTGGTGTAACACTTTCCACATTGGACTCTAATTCCTTTTTTATGCCTCTCTGCCCAACAAAGAGACAATAATAATTTCCTTGAAGGAAGAGAATGAAATGTCCCACACTCAGCCCAGTGCTTGACAAAGGTGTTTATAAACATTTCAAATTGAATTAAACTGAACTTTTGGCATGACAGAGAATCGTAAGGTACTGGCTCTCACTTGCATCATGAATCCCTTGCTCTTAAATAAATTCCTTGCCTGAGTTAATTTATCTGAAAAAAGGAAATGGAAATGCTTGTCACTGTAAGTCTTCTTTAAATATTTACTCACAGATGACAGAAGAGAGTGATGTTCACTCCACTGCAATCACGGAAATCCATCAAAAACAAACAAAAAGACCAAAAAGGTAAGGAAACTCTATTTTAAATGAAATAAAGTAAAAGCCTATGCCCTAAATTAAAATTATGAAGAGCATCTGCCAAAAGAAATGTATCGAAATAAGAGAGCAGTAGTAAGAGTTGACATAATTTCCTCAGACCTGGGACTATAGAGATTTCTGTCAAAGTAAGTATCATAATCCTGAGAGAGCCACCTTACTAGAGTCACACAGAGTAGGGACATTGGGAAGACGTGGAGAGACAGTTCTACCTGCAGAATAGCAGCGAGTTGAGCTGAAAGAGACCCAGACCCTGCAAACACATCAAACTCAACATCTAAAGTCTAATGCCCTAGCCGAGGGAAACTACTAGACAGACAGAAAGGGAGGAGCAGTCAACAGCTCAGAACACGGTGTGTGAGTTTGCTCAGGCTGCTAACAAAGTACCACAAACTGGGCTGCTTAATGACAGAAATCTTTTATCTCAAAGTTCTGGAGGCTGGAAGTCCGAGATCAAGGTGTCGGCAGGTTTGGTTCCTTCTGAGAGCCGTGTGGAAGGGTCTGCTCCAGGCTCCTCTCCTTGGCTTGTAGACAGCATCATCCCACTCTCTGCCTTCATGTTTGCACGGCATTCTCCCTGTGTGCATGTCTATCTTGACATGCTGTTCTTTTATAAGGACATCAGTCACATTGGATTAAGGGCCCACCCTACTCCAGTGTGACCTCATTTTAACTAATGACATCTGCAATGACCCTATTTCCAAAGAAGGTCATATTCTGAGGTACTGGGAGTTAGGACTTCAATCTGTGAATTTGGGGGGGACATATTCAACCCATAACACACAGAAAGTCTGGTGCTTAGGATACACCATGAGCCACCCCGACCTCCTGAATATCAAAGGCTGAGGTGAGACATCCTCTTGGGGCAGAAGTCGCGATGCTGGATGAGCAGTCATGCAGACACTACGTCTTAATTCACTCTGGGGACTGCCCCAGCTCACTCCGCCACACCTTTCCCAGCACCTCCCCTGACTCTCACTCCACACACTATCCTTCAGCCAGCAGCAAACGAGATAGAATGGACTCCACTTAAAGATGAGGCATGCACAGAAAGGCTCTTAGCATAAGATTTATGTGTTGATGTTGAAGAGAGAGAAAAGAAAAGAACCTAAGCGAAAAAGCAGTTAAAGAGTATATATCAGAAGAGAAATTATTCAGGAAAATGTCTGCAAATTGCTCTCCAGAGTCTCAAAGGAATTGAAGATTATATGACTTCTTTGAAAGGAGAGATCATCCAAAATTTACAGGAAGTCAAAGTAAAGGCGATGAGAGAGCAGACAGAGATGAAAAGTAGGCTGGCAATCTGTGAGAAAGAAATGGAGAATTAAAATCATTACAGAGATGAAAGCCACATTAGAGGCAACAAGGAATAGAAAAAAAACAAAATTTAAGACAGTCACAGACATGGAGAAAAAGATTGAGGAAGTTAAATAGAATAAAAGGGAAAAGAACAATGACGTAAAATAATCAGAAAGATTATGACAGATAAAGACACTGAGAAAAGGATTCCCAATATATATACATAATTGATGTCCTTGAAAAGAATACAGCAAAAGAAACAGAAAAAACATAATACTAAGAAAACCTTGGCCCCGCCGAGGGAGAAGGCACACATGTCCATATAAATTTATACAGGCCTATTTGTACTATGTCTTATCATGGCAAATTTATGGAACGTCAAGAAGAAAGAAATAATTCTTGAGGCATGTATGCTAGAAAAGTATGTTACTTACAGAATTTAAGTGGTTTTTCTTAATTAAAAAAAAGATCAGTTTAGCCTCAGACTTCTTCCCAACAACAGTCAACGCCAGAAGCCAGTGGATACAATTTACAAAGGTATGTGAGAGTGTAACTCTAGAATTTTATGTCCAGCCAACTGTCCTTGAAGTATAAAAGCAACATACATCCTCAGACATGCAAGAACCCAGAAAATAAGGCACCCATGTGTCCTTTACAACAAAGACATTGAAAATCCCAGGCAAGTAATACAACCAAATCTAAGAGTCAGACTGCCACTTACTATGTAACCTCGGTCAAGTGACTTAATCTCCCTGTGCCTCAGTTTCCTCATCTGTAAAGAGGAACTATAGTGTCTACCTCAGAGAAATATTATGAGACTTACACGAGATACTGCAAGAAAAATGCTTAGCGTAATGGTTGGCACTTTGTAAGCACTAAATAGATTCAAGCCATTTTTATCATCATCACCACCATCATTATCAAGGTTAAAATTAAAAAAATATGAGAACTACGTTAAAAGTGACAATGAATCACTAAAATAGGCCTAAATTGAAATAATAGTGGGATTATATTTCAAAACAGAAGATAAACATTACAAATCTTGACAATGTAAAAAAAAATGTAAATAACAGAAACTAGGAAGGTTAAGAGAAGAGAAAGAAAAAGAAAAGAACTGTACATTTACTAATTTCTTCATTGGTCATAGCAGGGAGTCAAAATGTATTTAAAATCTGGGTTAAAAATAAAACAATCACCAATAAACTTATATTTGGATCTTCTTTTTTTTTTACCGTTTTTTTTTATTGATGTCTTAATAGTTTATAACACTGTGGGGTTTTAGTTGTACATTTTTGTTTGTCTGTCACCTTGTGGATGTAACCCTTCACCCCTTGTGCCCCCTCCACCCCCCTTCCCCTTGGTAACCACCAATCAGTTCTCTCGGTCCGTGTGTTCACTTATATTCCATATATGAGTGAGTTCATGCAGTATCTGTCCTTCTCTCTCTGGCTTATTTCACTTAACATAATACCCTCTAGGTCCTTCCATGTTGTTGCAAATGGGACAATTGTGTCTTTTCTTATGGCTGAGTAGTATTCCATTGTATGTATATACCACATCTTCTTTAACCAATCATCAGTCGAGGGACACTTGGGTTGCTTCCACTTCTTGGCTATAGTGAATAATGCTGCAATGAACATAGGGGTGTATACGCCTCTTGTGATGGTTGATTTCATGTCCATTGGGTAGATGCCCAAGAGTGGGATTGTGGATCTTCTTTATAAAGTTTTAAAGCACTAATATTTAGTTTAGTAATTCAGTTAAAATTCAGTATGTTTTTCCTATTAAATTCAAAAACTAAATTGATTATTTTTCAAAAATATAGCAGAAAGCATATGATCTCCATTTTGTAAATAAATCTTGTACATCCATCTTTCTAGCTATATATGCAGGGAGGTATTTAAAATGTTAACAGCGATTTTATTCCACTTTTTTACTTTCTTCTTTGAACTTTCCTATATGACTTGAATCTTTGTAATACACATCTATCACTTTGACAAAAACAATGAAGTCAGTTATAAATAACTAACATATCTTTCATTTTCACGGGTGAAGTTTTTTATTTCAGACCAAAAAAGTGTGACTAGAGCTATAAGTATGTGAAGTTCAATTCCATTCACTTCCAATAGCACAAGAATTTGGTCAGGAAATAGTGTACTAATTAATTATTAAATATTTGTTTTTCTGTCTTTACTGCAGTGGAGAAATTACCAATAGATAAAAGGCAATCTTTCAGAATCTAAAGAAAGCCCAGGCTATCATTAAAATCATGCCATTTTCTTAATTTTAATGATTTCTGTACTCCCGTATCTATTGGGTTTTAAAGCGTATTAGTCTCCCAAGATGGCTTCTTCTCAGCCAGCAATTCTCAACTCTGAATGCACATTAAAGTCACTGAGGGAGCTTAAAAAACTCCAATGCTGGAGTAAATCCCCAGAAATTCAGATTTCATTGATAAGAGAAGGGAGGCAGGAAAATCAGCATCTGTGTTTTTTAAATCTTCTTTATTTTTTCAAATATATTCTTGTCTTGATTTTCATTTACTTTTCTGGGATTCCTCATACTTATTACCATCCCACATATCCCATAATTTTATATTTTCTAACTCTTTGTTCTTTCCTGTTTGTTTTTTTCTTCAGGGACGGTTCCTGAACCTAATTTTACAATTTACTAATTCATTCTTCAACTGCATTCATTCCACTATGTGTTCATCATTTCTCTTCTTTATTGCAAATATTATATATTTCCTATTTCATTTTTTCCCAGTTTATTATAAAAAGTTCCAAACATTCATAAAAATTAAAAGAATTGTACAATGAACACATGTACACCCCAAACCTAGCTAGGTTCTACCATTAACATCTTACTATACCTGTTTTATCACATGCCCAGCACTCTTTTCTTTTTTTTTTTTTTGGCCACATTTCAGGTAAATGACAAACATCAGTATACTCCCCCCTAAATACTTCAGCATCACATCAGTATTTTTAACAAGTTCTTTGAGTAACTCTCAAATGCAGCCAAGTTTGAGAACCATGGTGGATCCTAGCAAACCATGCTCCACCCTAGCTCAGTTTCCTGGCTGTGGTACTCAATGGGCTTAAGAAACTTCTTCCTCCACTTACTCCTGAGTAATCCTCTTAAAAAGCCTTTTGAAAAAAATCAGACAAACAAGAGATAATGTCTAAGTCCAACATAATATCAGTACAAGCTGAGTGGATCAACATGGTGTGAAACTCCAGAAAAAAGACACAAGAACAATGTCCTCCATTGCTTAGACTGGTAAAGAGGAAGGAAACAATCATGTTGATTCAACTCAGTAGGTCTTTCAAATGAGGGATTTTCTCTGGATATCTTCCTGTGGCTAACAAGAGAAAGCTTCTTTTCCTGTCCCTATGATTTGATTGACTCACTTTGGGCTAAAAGGGATTCTCCCCCCCAATCTCTGTCATTGCCTTTCAACACTGTCAGCAATCCCCTCCAGTCCCAATCCGGCTTCCCTCTGGTCCTAACAGTTTACCTAAATCACAAAGATTTAGTGAGAGTAAATAAAACAATTTGAGGAACCCAAGTTGCTAAATGAATACCCCCAATGGCATTGGGTAATGATCTTGTGCATTGGTTTAATGATGTTAGCCCTAAAGCACAACATGAGTTTGGATGAACCAACAGCATTTTAACATGTTTGCTCTTATCATGGGGGTATCCAAGATTACTGCTGAGAAAAATTGCCTGAAGACTTTATGCATGCCCTTTGTGAATTGATCCTAAATGTTTTATCTTCTGAAAGGCAAAAAAAGAACGCATATGAGGGATACAAACGTGTTTACTGAATTCTACCAACCTCAGTGTTCTGAGAATTCATGTAGCTCATCTGTGAGCAGTCAGCTTAATGTGTATTTGGCTGAAAGTTTTCACCATAGCCACAGGTTTATTATAAATATTACAGCATAATGAAAGAGAATGCTGTCATTAATAACATCAACTCACATCAGAATAAGTGCTCTTACTCTTTTGTTTCCTTTCTTTTATAGAATACCATTTGTTCTAAATTTTGTTAGATTTTCCAAACAATCAAATCACATATTCGAATAGTTAATGTTAGCTGAATGCTGACATTTCTACTGTTTTAGATGTAAGAATAACTTCTTTTTGAGAAGTTCAAAAACATTCATGTGTATGCATGCATCTATTCTCACTTAATCACTACACATTGGGCAATAAATGTTACTACTGTCCTCCTTTTATATTCCAAGCAAACACTGAGGGCAAAAAATGTAACTCTTTGGCTTATGAGCATATTTTTATTCTCTAGAAGCCAGCTCTACAAACTCCCAAACTGGATTTCTTCCCAATAAGCATATAAAAAAAACCTTGCTGATCGAGGAAGTTGAGTGAAGGTGCAATTCTCATTTTGTGTAACTTCATGCTGCATGGAAGAATGGTGCATCGAATGGTGGCAGAGTTGGAATTGCCCTCCGTTCTGATGCGGCTCCTGGGTGTTCTGATCTTTTGAGTCCCAGGGTCTGGCTGGACCACTGGTGGAAGAGGAGGAGACTCCATAAGCCATGCTTGGGGTCCTGAGCGGTCAGGGACACTGTCCCCCTCCCCTGCCACCACCACTCCAGAAGAACAGGTCTCCAAAGAAGAGGAGTCCCACTGGGTGGGAGCTATTGGAAAGGGGAAGCTGCAAAGAGAAAGAAAAGAAGGAGGAGTCAGTTGGAAATATTATTTGAGGGCCCTAAAAGGTAGGAGTTATTAGACTGGCCTTCTTGTTTTAATGAAATATGTTGGCTCTGTCAACACCAGTGTCGCAATAGAATTCCATGTGTTTAAACCTGTAAGATGCAAACAAGAGTTTGCAGGCCTGTGGATTTCAGGGGTTTTTTTTTTTTCTCTTCTGAGGTAACCATTTTACTTCAGAATGAAGCTAAAATTTTTTCTAGTTAATTCAGAGCATGTTATTAGAAGTCTTTTGCAACGTAGCATCATCTAGAAGCTTGGGGTTTTACAAAAGGATGACTCACCTTCAGCCAGTGCCAACTCATGTTCATTTTCTTAATTGATCCCATTTTACAAATGGGGATTTGAAATATGGAAAGAGTTCAGATGACTTGTTTACCCATCAGGATCAAGGAGAGAGGCTGTCTTCCATCTATCTGTGCCCCTCCCACATTTTCTGAGTTTTATTGAATGGAGAAAATAAAATTTTCTTACTGTCACCAGGCAGGCATGTACCTGGGTAACTCTTTAGCTCAACTTAAAAGCTTTCTTTCATCAAAGGCAACTCTTGTCCCATCCCAACCCAACCCACACTGGTTAACTCATGAAATACATTTTTTAATGTAATGCAAATAATCATAATATTGACAGGACAGGTTGACTGAGGATAACTTAAGCTGCTGTCCCTTTATGAAATAGGGAAGAACTTCTTTTAAAGAACCACACATTAAAATTGGAACACGGTCCTTTGTTTAGTCTAATTCCAAGGGAAATTCAACAAAAAAGGGATCTTGAGCGGACAGCACCCAGAGAATCTTGTGAAAGGTGGCTTTGCGCTCTATGGAGGCCAGGATGATCTGGGAAGGAAGCCTTGGTTTCCTCTTTCTGCTGATTAAGAGTCTAGTGCTTCAGAGCTCAGCTCCAGACACGGAAGGGAGATCTTATCATGGGCCCTGGAAAAGCTCCATTGTTGCAGTAGTCCTCATTTCCTTCAGGCCTGCAAGAAAAAGAAAGAACAGTTAAAGTTCATTCTAGCTTGTCAGCTGTTTGGACTCTAAAGTTCATTCCTTACCAAGATTCTCTGGACCTGTGGGGATATTTCAAAGGATTGACAGCTGGTCCCTGTTCTCAAAAAAACCTGGAATTCCCCAATAAAATTCTAATTTCTCAGTGACCTAGTACCATTGGTTGTATTCACAAGTTCTCAATTAACATAGGACCTCTGTACCATTTATTACTCCCTGCCAATAAAATGTGACATTAAATTGGGTTCCACTAGGTTAGGCAAAGCTTTCTTTGACTCAGTGTATCTGTATATACATTACCAATTTCCAGTTTTGATGGATTATAAGCAAAGAATATGACCTCTAAAACTACTACTTTTTGGAATTTATTAGTGTTTTCTTTGTGGCCAATTACATGATTGAGTCCTGTAAATGACCATAGCCGTGAAAGAACACATATTTTCTACAGAATATAAAGTCCTGTATATATCTTTATTATGTTGAAAGTGTTCATTATGTTTTTCAAACTCTATTCTTCCTTATTTTTATCTGCTTGGTCTATTAAACTCTGAAAGAGATAAATTAAAACCTCCCAGAACAATTTTTTTTTAAGTCTTCTTTATATATCTATGAATTTTTCTTTATGTATTCAGCTTTTATATCACTTTGGCATAAAGGTTCATAACTCTAATAAATTGTTAGGGCTTGTATATTTTTATCTTTAAATAATATTTCTCTTTGCCCATTTAATATGTACGGACATATGTTTTCTTTTTTTTTTTTTTTTTTTTTTTTTTTTTTTGTGAGGAAGACCAGCCCTGAGCTAACATCTGTTGCTAATCCTCCTCTTTTTGCTGAGGAAGACGGGCCCTGGGCTAACATCGTGCCCGTCTTCCTCCACTTTATATGGGACGCCGCCATGGCATGGCTGACAGGCAGTGTGTCGGCGGGTGCCCGGGATCCGAACCCGCGAACCCCGGGCTGCCAAGCGTGAACTAAACCGCTGCGCCACTGGGCGGCCCCCGGACATATGTTTTCTTGGAGGCTTTATAGCTTCATATCCCATTTTAAACCATTTGGTTAGATGACATGAGAGTTATCAAATATAAAAAACACTATCTTCTCTGAATGATAATGGCCAAAGACTGGAAAAAATATGGAAAAATTGAGAGTTGTGTTAAGGAAGTGGATTATGAGTTAATTATTCTTTAAATCTATTTCTGTTTATTCTGATTATAATTGTGTGATCAACTGAAATAATTTTCAAATTAATTGAATCATTTCTGGTTTTTAGTCAATGTTGATAGAATAAGGTAAAAACAATTGTCCCAGCAGAGAAAATTCCTATTGCCACCTCTACCTTCCCTGCCATCTGCTCCTCATCAAAGCAATTTAATTTTGAAAATAAAGTAGGTGTGTCTGGCTACTGCCTCTGGGCAATAATTAATTTTGTTCAGAATGACCCATATCTAGTCATCTGCATTGTTTTTCAGGAGATGAAGAGTCATCAAAATTTTAAATGAGCTGGAGGAAGAAGCAAAACATGCAATTCTTTGGCTTCTCCTCAATGACCTCTTTCCTGCTGGAGGGAACACCACAGCTTAGGTTTAAAAAGGTGGGAGCAAACATCCTTTTTTGTAAATATTAGAAATAGGAAGTTGAAAAAGACTTTACAGACTAGAAGCTACAAGGCATTCTTTCAGTTGATCCCGGTAAATCAACGCTGCTTTAAATTTTGACTTGACTTTCTGAGAAATTGAATAATCTCTGCTGCTAACACAAACGATGGAAGAATTTTGTCAGTAGAAGAATTTTGTCAGTACATAGCCATGGCCTCTCCCATCCTTTAGGCGAAGAATCTATTTAAATTAGTGTAATATTTCCAATGTTCTATTGCTCTAGAAATGGCAATAAATGCTTTTCTACCCATCGTATACATAGGCAGGGGTGATCAAAGCAATTCTGTCAGGAAATGACCCTTCACCATTTTTGGTGACAGCTGGAAGGAAGTCTTTAGAAACTTCTCTCAAAGGGTGCAGCAGGATATCAAAGAAATTACAACTTTTAGCAGGAATCTCAAGGGTGCCAAGTTCACACATGGCTGAAAGATGTTTAATCCCTAATCAAGCAAATGGGAACAAGATGGTCAGAGGGACTTCAGAGGGTGCCCACTCTACCACCCCAGACTAAGCTCTCTATATTTCTCCAAAAAGTAGAGAGGCAGCTTTTCATTTTTTTAACTGCACACCTAATAGGAACGTTGTAGATACAGATCACCTAGGGAGGAAAAACAGAAAAAAAAGACATTAATGCTCCACCAATGATAATATAATTTTATGTATGTCTTCTCGCATAAACTTATAGCAAGGAAAGGACTGCCTGGACCCCTCAGTACCTCAAGATGTTTTATCTGATTACCTGAAACTTCAATTTTTAGAGGCAAATTTTTCTTCGATTAAGTAAAGGTAGTTACCAATTTCTCTTCCATCTATTTCTCTCTATATTTGATGCTGAATCTGCTTCCAAAAGTGCAAAAAGGTAGAAAATAATTGTGGGTAGTTGCTGATTCTGGAAAAGGAAGTAAATCTCAGCAAAGTGAAGAGAGTAGAATGTGTGATCAATGTTGTTGGGAGAAATCAGCTTCTGGTCAACCAGACATGCCTCAGAACTGGGGGAGGTGGTGAGGAGTCTGGGATAGATGTGTGTGTTTCATTTAAATTAAGCTATGATCCAAAGTGGATCAAGCCATGATCCAAGTGTTCAGAGAAAGTAGAACTTCATGTGATATTTTGAGTCCAAACAGAAACAGGAAATTCCATTGACCTCTGGAGAAAGAACAAGTTCCCTTGAGAAGTTCTCACTTAGTTTTCCATATTGAATGAGTTCTGGATGGTTCGAATGACATCCAGAAACACATGCGAACAATCTCAACATATCCTTAGTGTTGAGTAAAGTTCAAACAGCCTAGAATTATTTTAAGACTTGGCACATATTGCACTGCAAATGGGCAAAGTTATATTCTAAAATCATGGAAGAGATGAAAGTGGTTATTCATATTATCTGTGAGATCCTTCCTACCCCAAAAAATTTAACCATTGAAATCATTTTATTAAGCATTATATCTTGAAGTACCTTATAAAAATAAATACACTGTACATCACACGAGGCAGCACGCGTTACCACCCAGAACTGTAAATCAATTGTCTGACTAGGTTAATTACCTATCACTATGCAAATGAGGAATGCAAATGAGGAAGGGAAAGAAGAGAACTAATATTTAATTAGCTCTTTCTATGTTCCTGCATTCAGCTGAGTTCTTTATACAACTTCTTTCATTAAATCCTTGTAACATTTTGATAAAATAAATATTATTATTTTTTAATTTTTACAGTTAAGAGAATTGAGACTTAGAGATGTTCACTAACTTGCCCACAGCTAAGAAGAACTGGTTTTGAATCCAGACGGTCTGATTCCAAACCTCGCTGGGCTAGTATTCATCTAATGCTTGAAGGAGGAAAGGAACACAGCAGCATTGCCCAAAAGAAATAGAATGTGAGGCACATAGGGAATTATAAATTTTCCTGTAGCCACATTGAAAAACTAAAAAGAAACAGGTGAAATTCATTTTAGTAATATATTTTATTTACTCCAACATATCCAAAATATTAGCATTTTGACATGTAATCAGTATAAAAATTATTGGGATAATTTACATTCTTTTTTCATACTAAGATTTTAAAATCCAGAATATCTTTTACATTTATGAGTCATCTTAATTCAGACTAACCACATGTCAAGCGCTCCACAGTCACATGTGGCTAGTGGCTGTCATATTGAACACCACCAACCTGGAGCACTGATTCCTTGCAGATTTATACCACTCACAACGTTGATCATTGTAGGTTTTGTCTTCATCCAAATTACTTCTTAAAATTTTAACTAAGACAAGTTTCTCAAAAGGTTAAAGTTAGAGTTACCATAAGACCCAGTAATCTCATTCTTGGGTTCAAGAGAAATGAAATTAAATGGAAACATACATCTACACAAAAACTTGTACACAAATGTTCATAGCAGCATTATTCAAAATAGTAAAAAAGTAAAAACAACCCAAATGTCCATCAGCTGATGAGTGGGTGAGTAAAATGCGGTATATTCACAGAATGGAATATTATTCAGCAATAAAAAAAGAATGAAGTACTGACACATATTGCAACATGAAGAAACTTTAAAAATAATATGCCAAGTGAAAGAAGCCAGTCATAAAAGAGCAAATATTGTATGATTCCATTTGCATGAAATATTCAGAATAGACAAATCTATAGGGACTGAAAGTAGGTTAGTGGTTGCCTGGGGCTGGGGAGGTTGGAAGGATAGAGGGAGTGACTGCTGGGTATAGGATTTCTTTTTGGAGTGATGAAAATATTCTAAAATTAATTGTGGTGATGGTTGCATATACTGCAAAGCGTTGACTTGTACATTTAAATGGGTGAATTGTGTGGCATATGAATTATATTTCAATGAAGTCGTCATATAAAATAAACTCATCTGAAGCCTTACAATAATACTGAGCAAGACAAAGTCTTAACAGAAGTTTTAAATAGAAATTTATCTGCTAATCAATAATAATTAGATATGAAGTTTCTAAAATTACTAGTCCTCTTGCCTGTCCCTCTTAGATCCTATGTCCCACATCTTATCATCAAGGAAAGAATCCATCCAATAAACCCCTAGGGAGGATCATCTGGGAGCCAAGCATTTTGTTAGAAGATCAGGACAGGGTTCCTGCCCACTAGAGCTTACAGTCTAAAAAAGTTGACATGGAAAGAAACAAACAAACATAAGTCTCACTGTGAACAGTCCTCTAATGGGGAATCTATATGGAACCTCATAGGATGTTCATGAAAATAAGGTAAATGTAGCATTTCCTGGACCTACCTGGGCACTGAGCCTACCAAAGGGATTGATTAAAATAATTTGTCGTAGCTTATTTTTAGTGACATTATACAGTCATGGGGGTCTCATTTTCTGTTTTAAGCACTCTTAAGAACAAATCACATCTAATTTTCTTTTTCAGAATTTTGCCAAGATTCCTCATCATGCTCGTTGCTTCAATATAGTCCAGATTCCTACTCTTCCCACTTTTTAAAAATAGGGAAGATGTTTGGTAGCTCCAGCCTTGAAAATTTTTTCTCATTTTTTGATGATTGCTCAATGAAAGGAGTTTGGTTAACAAAATCTAACTCGACAGGTGCACCAGGAAACGTGTTCGCAAATGTTTTTAGCAGTGTTCTTCATAAAGGAAACAATACAAGTATATATCAACAGTAGAACTATTAAAAGTCATTGGTTTTCCATACCATGGAATATTACACAGCAGTGAAAATGAATGGATCCGTTTACATGCATTAATGTGGCTAAATTTCAAAAGCAACATTGACCCCAGCAAGCAAATCATACAGTATTATTTCATACAGTGTTCAAAAACAGACAAACTAAATATGCTATTCACTGATACATGCACTTATGGTTATGCACACATGCAATGAAAAGCAAGAGTGTGATTAACACAAAATTTAGGACAGTGGATGTCTCGGGGTAGGAGTGGGGAAGACTATGCAATCTGGATTGAGCACACAGGTCACTTCTGGGTACGGGTGATGTTTCATTTCTTGGCACAGATGGTGGTTTAAAAGCTGTTCATGTATTTTGTTGTTTAAACTATACATGCACATTCTTCACACACTGCTTGTATACATTATAATGTTTTAAATTACAAAACAAACAAAATAAAACAAAACACCAACAATTTTGTGCCGTTGTACCAAAAATGAAATAAAGGATCCACATTCTGGCTGATGAAGCAGACTCTCATAGGCGTCTACCATTTTATGCACGTTATTCTGGTTTGTTAGTCTGTAACAGATCCTGCATTAACTGGATTCTGAAATTCGATGCTACTTAAAATATATAGATTCCTTTGTCCTCAAGGAGCTTTAAAGTCTGGCAAGACGTTTGAGATAAAGAATTCCTGGAACCTCCGGAGGGCTGCCAGGACGCAAGACTGCTCCTCCTGCCTCATCCCCCATCTGGCTCATGGCCCTGGTCAGACCACCCCCAGTGAAAGTGAAGCCAGAGAAGCAAGCAGCAGAAAAGCACCAACTGAGGCCTGATACCTTCATTTATTAAATCTTTATCCTTGGACATCAAAATCTCCCAAAGATGGGAAGTGGAGGTCATAGGACTCCCTTGGACAAACAATAATGGAAGAAGTCCCAATCTGCCTACTCATCAAGCTCGTAGATCACGCTTCTAGACACCTCTGGATGGAGGCCCAAGAGTGACTTTGGCACAAGAGTTGCTTTTGCATTTACTAAGCTGGTTTATCTGAAGTGCACTAAAAGCTATAAGATTGGAAGGAATGGACAGTTGCCACTGGCTCAAAGACTCTTACTCTCCCTTTGGCAAACCAGCCAGACAGATCTTAAGTGCTGATTGGAGTCAGTCTAAATACAGCAGCAACCACACCCATTTATGTCTCCAGCAATATTCAGGTTCCTACTCTGCAAGAAGTAATATTTTTACCAATTAGATATCCACGTAAGAAAGAACAGCAAAAGCTTTTCAACTGTGCCACAGTAACTCATTCCCTAAAAAGGACATATTAGAAAAAGACAGGTGAAAAAAGATATTTCAGGGACTCCAAGTTTTTAAAAAAATAAAATTAAGATATCTTTCCTAAATCCAAGTTTACATAAGTATGCATGTAAACCCTTTCCAAAGGTAAGCGGCCCTGGAATGGCTGTGCCAGAATGAATTCACAACTCAGTGGGCTTATTGACCGTGGGGCTCTCTGCTCTTTCTGCTGAGCCTGCCTGAATTTGTTCAGCCTTCCCTTCATTCCTGCTGAAATCTAGGACTGGCCCTAAGACCAGGATGGTTTTTACAGAGGGGAAGTGGAAGCGTTTCTCCCTGCTCTTCTGTTCCCTTCTCCTCCCCCATTCCCAGCAGTGGTCCAAAGCTCCCACAGTTCCATCTCTTGCCCCCTGCAAAGGCCGGCTGTTGATTATCACCGCCAGAAAACTCACCCCCTTAAGTCACCCTTCACACTCTACGGTGCTCCTCTGCGTCTTGCACAAAATACCCAAGATTTAACAAGAATCTGTCTTTTTTTCTTCAAACTATTGATTCTCAACAAAAAAGCATTGGGGTGGGAATAGGATCTGACACCCATGCCCGTTAGTCAGGATCATTTGAGGGACATATTCAATTTAGTTACCCACTTCAGATTGGGATGAGTGTCATCTGTCCTTCAGATTGAGCGCTTGGGAGCAGGAAAGGAATTAGAACTACTATATGTGTATGTGCCTCTTGTGTGTGTGTGAGGAAGACCAGCCCTGAGCTAATATCCATTGTCAATCGTCCTCTTTTTGCTGAGGAAGACTGGCCCTGGGCTAACATCGTGCCCATCTTCCTCTACTTTATATGGGACGCTGCCCACGGCATGGCTGATGAGCAGTGTGTCGGCGGGCACCCGGGATCCGAACTCGCGAACCCCGGGCTGCCAAGCGCGGACTAAACCGCGGCGCCACCAGGCGGCCCCCGTGTGTGCCTTTTAATTCAGCCCTCGGTCTAGCTCAATGACCAGGACTTTCACCTGCATGTGACTTTCTCCTGTCTCACAGGTCGGTGGTTCTTACGTCTGTCTCACACTAAAATTGCCCAGATTAATTTTTAAAAAATAAAGACCACTGCCCTAGCCCCATCCTCAGAGATCCTGGTTGAGTTGGTCTGTGGTGGGGGCTCAGGACCTGCACATTTTTAAAGCTCTCCAGGTGTTTACTAAAGCTTGGGCAGGGTTGAAAAGCATCGTGTAGAGGCCAAGAGAAAACACGAGAAGATCAAAGGGATCCATAGACCAGAGACTTTACTCAAGATGTTTCTCTATTTATGTTTAAATTTGGGGGGAAGAAGGGGCATCTTACTGCATCTCAAAATGACTTCTATGGTATAGAACATGGAGCCTGGACTTTTGAAAGACCTGAATTGACATTTGACCCCACCACTTACTTAGCAGCTTTGTAACCTTGGACTAAGAAAGAAAAGATGGGGTGATTAGGGAACCACATTAAGACTACGAAGTATCTCTGACCAGAGTGGGGAGATCCCTCCCTTCTGTCAACATAGGAGAGAGTGGAAAATAATAAGCTTTAAAATCAGCTGGATCTGGGTCCCAATCCAAGTTTTGATTTTTAGCCACCATGACCTTGGGTGCACTACCTATTCTCCTGTAAAACTGGAAGCTTGATGGCCGCTGTGTCCTAGGGTTCTTGTGAGAATAAAACAATAATGCACGTGAAGAGCTAAGACAGCCCTAGGCATGTAATAAGTGCTCAGTTAATGGTAGTTTATTCATCCAGGTACAGTCAAATTCCTGCCTCCCATCCCTAGCTGCTCCTCACTCAGAATCCCTGTAGTGAATGAGAGAATGTCAGAGTAAAGAGTTTGTTGACAAGTAGAACAAACATTCTTAGTTGGTTAAGGAATGGAACTCTATTTATTTTATTATTTTTTTCAACTGAGGTTTAATTGACGTACAACATTATATTAGTTTCAGGTGTACAACATAATGATTCCATATTTGTATACATTGTGAAATGATCACCATAATGTCTAGCTAACATCCTTTATTTATTTACTCATTGACAATATTCAACCAACATTTACTGAGCATCAGGCACCGCTTTAGATCTACGCTAAGGGTACCATTGTGATGCTAATATTATCATCATGTCTTAATCTGTTTGGGCTGTTATAACAAACTACCATAGGTTGGGTGGCTTAAACAACAAACTTCAATTTTTCACAGTTCTGGAGGCTGGAAAGTCCAAGATCAAGGTGCCAGAGGACTGGGTGTCTGGAGAGAGCCCGCTTCCTGGTTCATAGAAGCCATCTCTCTGTGTTCTCACGTGGTATGAGAGGGCAAGGGAGCTCTCTGGGGTCTTTTTTAAGGACACTAATCCCATTCATGAGGGTTCCACCTTCATTATCTAATCACTTCTCAAAGGTCCCACTTCCTAATACCATCACATTGGGGGTTAGGATTTCAACATATGAATTTCGGGGAGACACAAACATTCAGTCCATAACACTTGGCATGTTAGAGTTAAAGAAGCGAAGTTGGTTACAGAGCCCCAAGTGTTCAAGCTGGAATCTGGACCCAGACCTTCTAACTCCAAGGCTACACTCATTTCCTTGGTGAGCTCCCCTGGTCTCATGGCTGTAAATATCATCAGTATGCTTATGTGTTCCAAACAAACATCTCCAGCTCAGACCTCTATGAATTTTAGATTCATATATCCAACTGCTTTTGATGTTTCTAGTGGGATGTCTAATAATTGTCTCAAATTTATTGCATACAAAACTGAGCTCCTGATAACCATCCTTCTTCCTCCAATTGACCAGCTCCTCTCAGAGTCCTCATCAATCTCAGTAAATGGTGAAGGGTAGCAGAATACGCCGCCCCAAAATATGACTGTGGGAGTTAAGGACATACCAACCCAAAATACACTGCTTTGGAATATTGATTATTTTGAGCTATAGTCACTTGAAAAACAGCAAATGCAGGGAGAGGCTTTCTCTGAACTCCCCTTATCTACCTAAAAACAGATCCTCCAAAAGGAACTCAACCGTAACAGATGCCCTCCCCAGGGCTTCTATCAACCAGGAAAGACTGACTCTTGTCACAGGAGAGGAGAGTAGATGTCAGACAAACTGTCACAAATTATCACACCTCCCATCTGTTCTTCTAAGGGCCCATTCATCTTTCCTAAAAATCATTCACTCTCCCCTAAGAGGCCTACATCTCCCTCCCTTTTCCTATTAAGATGGTATTTAATCCTGAATTCTATAGTACCTCTTTGAGTTACTCATTTTCCCTGGGTTTCTCCCATGTAGTATGAAGTATACATGTTCATAAACTTCTGTTTTTCTCTTGTTAATCTGTCTTTTATTTCAGGAGGTCTCAGCCAAGAACCCAGAAGGGTAGAAGGAAAATTGTTTTTCCTCCCCTACCATGGTAACTCCATTCTTACAGTTGCTCAAGCAGAAACTCTGGAGTCATCCTTGACTCTTCTGCCACACCCCACATCTAATCCGTCAATGAATCCTGTCAACTCTCCCCAAAAATATATAGAATCTGACGACCACCCACCTCTCTCATCGCCACCCCCCTGGTCCAAGCCACCACCATCTCTTGCCCGTGTAACACACTAGTCTCCTTATGGTTTCAGGCTCCCATCCCTGTCACCCAGCAATGTATTTTCAACCCCAAAGTCAGAGTGATCTTGTTGAAACATGAGTCAGATCACACCCTCCTCTGGTCAAAACTGTCTAGAGCTTCCCATCTCATCTCATGACCTGTACATGATCTAGACATGCTTGCTCCTATCTTTCCCTCTCTGTCGTCCTCCTGACCCTCTTCTCTCACTCGCTCCTGCCTCAGTGAGTGCACTTTCCTTGAACGTGCCTGGCGATCTCCTGCCTTTTCTCCTTGCATCTGCTCTTCTCTCTACCTGGAATGTTCTTTCCCCTTACCCTCAAGGCTTGCTCCCTCTCTTCTTTAAGGTCTTTATTCAAATGTTATCCTGATCAGTGGGCCTTCCCTGGCCACTCTATCTAAAATTGCAAACCACCTCCCACCTTGTTCTTTTCTCCTTCTCTGTTATCCTGAAGGGGCTCAGAATACACACCCCCCACCCCCCAAATATGCTACTTGGGCATAAGGATTATTTTGAGCTGAAGGCAACTGAGAAAAAGCAGACACAGGAAGAGCTCTCTGTCCTCCACCATCTGCCTAAAAGCAGGGCATAAATTTCTCTTGTGCAAGTGTGCCCCTCGCCTGGACCAGGAAGAGGAGAACAATCCTTATCACTGCAGACAGCACCAAGATGAATCTGCATAAACAAATCTTACTAAATAACTCTTATCTACCATTATTTTTCCTCATATACTTTCTAGTCACTTTCCCAAAATTTATTGGGTCTAGAAGCCCAAACTCCCTTTCCTTTGTGTAGTCACTTCTCCATAATTTATCACTCATTGTCAAAATGGTATTTAAGCCCCCAAGTCTAACCACTTCTTTAGGTTTTTCACCTCTTTTCTGGGATGCCCCCATGCATGTAAAATTTAAAATCTTAATAAAGTTTGCATGTCTTTTCTCCTGTTAATCTGTCTTCTGTCAATTTAATTCACAGACCCCAGTCACTGAACCTAGAGGAAAAGTTTTTTTCTTCCCCTACAATCACTTCTAATGTACCATATATTTTCCTTGTCTATCTTGTTTGTGATGTCTCCTCACTCTTACGTAGAATGTAAGTTCTATGAAGGCAGAAATCTTTGCCTGTTTGGATCACTACCATCCCCTTGGCACCCAGATTACCCAGCACACAACATACGCTTAATAAATCTTATTTGAATGAATGAATAAATAAATAAATGGAGTACTTTCCCTTACAAACTGTGCCTATGCAGACAGCCATGGGGAAACTCTAGAATTCTGATGTTGAAAGAAGGATTTTACAGTAGTAAAAATGTTCTAAAGCATTGATACAAGCAGCCAGGAGAGCAAAAGTACAGGAAGTCATTCAGAACCCTGGCCTACAAGCCAGAAGGGGTATTTCTATTCTTGGTACGATGCCACTGGTCAGAGCCTCAAGCTTCTTGGGAAATGTGGATAATAACTGAAGTTTTCTGTAAGAATCACTCAGTTTAAAAAAAACAGTCTCCAGAAACTGGTCATTAAAAAGTATACCAAAGAATTTATTAGCAAATAATTTGCTCATTTAGCTGCACTCAAAGAATAAGATGAGAAAACTGAAATGAAACTTGGTCTCCCACGTAGTTCTAGATGTATTGGGGCCAAAGTGTCCTCCTACTATTGCTGGGGGAATTCCCATAAACTGCCGAAGCTGGCGCTCGGGCCAGTGAGGGATTATCTCCAGGAAAGACTTCCCTGAATGCTTTCCAACCACAGTCACCACCACACAGTGCCCTCCGTAACCCCAAATGCCGCCTTTGAGTCATGCCAATTTTTGAAATATTGAAAAAGGCTCTTGCAAGGAAAGGGGGGAAAGAGCCCTCCCTCCCGGCTGTTCCCTCCGGGACTGTAGATTCCTGACACCTGGCTTGACTCTCGGGCAGAGGATCCAGGAGTTTTCTGTTTCAAAACAAAGCAGAGAAGACAGCTCCTGGCTGTTTGCAAATCTCTCCCGTATCTCCTATAAAAGAATGGTCCTTCGGGCATAATGGTTCTTAGTGTTGTCTTCTCTCAAATTTACGTTTTTCTTCATGTAGAGGAAATGATGTCCAGTATGGAATGTATCTATTTATATTTCCCCACTTGGGAAGTTGCCTAGAATCACACCCCTATTTGGACTTCCTTTTGTAATTCAGCTACACCATTTCCCCGAGGTTGAAACACAGTTGGAAGCACAGCCTCCGATTTTCTCCTCTCTCTTTCACATTTGCTTCTTCCTCTCAGAGTGCAGTCTTCTACAAATCAAAGCGACCCCGGAACCAATTGAGCAAGTTTTTTTTCCCTTTGGGGATTCCTGGCTGCCCTGTGGAGCTGATCTAGGAGGTCAGTCAAGGAGTTTTAATCTTGTGGCTCTAGGTGGGATGTTTACTGGGTAAATGGGACTCGGGGTAACAGGCAGGGTTGTCTGGAGATTGGCAAAATCCATTGGATGACCCTCAAATTCTTCAACACATCAGTTACTCGTCTGCTTCCGTTGCAGGAGCTTTCCTCTGGCCCATTACGGGGACGGTCTGTTTGCCAAGGTAAACCGTCCTTCATAACTAATACTGTGGTGAATATGAAAATTTTTACTACCTCCCCCACTGGGTTTAGCAGGAGGTTCCTACTGAATTTAATTGAACTAAACTAAGCTAAACCCACTCAATGGCTGACTATTACAATCCAAACTACCCAGGAAAATGGTATCATTTAAATCTAGTAAAACGATCAATTTCTCTGCTTTCTTCTGCTCTCCATTTCACTTTACTTCAGTATTGCAGATATTATGAAGAATACGTCTCTTCAATTGCATTCTTCTATTTCTATTTCTTGCCAGTCATGACTGCTATAGAGTTGAATATTTAAATATTTTTTAAAACGTTATCTTAACCTGCTCAAGTGAGATGAATTATTTGCTTTTATCCTAGTATTTAAGGAAACACATTCCAAAATATTTTAATAGTATCAACGTTATTTTTATCGACATTATTGTAACATTATCAACATCACCCTGCCGTTAAAACATCCGCAGCACATATAGGGACTTTTAATTCAGTGAGTTCATGTTCATGTTCTTCCTGTATTGACAGGAACCTAGAATTCTAGAAGAACCAAGAAGTTAAACTCTAGTATTCAATGTAAGGGCCAGAGAGGTGGATCCTGGATTTCAGTAGGATGATGCCAGGAGTCGCTGGGGTCATTGATGGGATTGAAAAGATTAAGTTTTCACAGTAGTGTTCCTTACATCAGGAAATTCCAGAAGGTTCTTTCAGAGCAGGAATCACCACCAACAAGAAAGGCAAACACCACTTCCTGGTTGAACTCCACCTGCCATAAAGTGACCTCTGGCCAAAGAGACTTTTCTAAGCAGCAGCTGTTCCCAGGATGCTGTGTGTCTTCTTGTCTTGTGTCCGGAAGAGCAAGCTCTTCCTCCAATTGACGTCGAGGCTGAAGTAGTGGGAAGACTAGAGGCGACACCTGTGAACCCTCAAGACCTTCCTTCAAATATTCAGAGGGCTTATCTTACATAAGCATAAAGCAGACTCGGGTGTAGATCCAAGGTTTTTGTGTAGATTTACCCAGGTAACATTTAATCTTTTTGAATATATAGAAAAATTCCTCAGTGAAACCTATTTGTTTTTAAATTCTAATCTGCTTCTGCCACACAAATCAGAGAAACTATATCAAAGCAGTTCTCAAGGAAGCTAAGACAGAACAATTGAGTTAAAATTCCTCTGAAGCAAATATTTAAGTTGCTTACACGAAGCTTTCCTATCTTTGTTTGGTCGTCACAAAACAGTAAGGGAAGGGATCCATGTAAGGATTACTGTAGCTGGGTTTCTTGAGGGAAACAGCCTAACCATGTATCAGCTCTGTTTGGAAATCAAAAAGATGCCTACTCCAACGGTACCTGGCATCTAGTTCTTAATATCCCTCCTTCATTATCTTTATGTTCTTGCTTTGATTTCCGCCATATCATTTGGTGCCAAAGCAAAACTCCACAGGGTTCTGCAAAAATCTGCGGTTAGGTCCCCCTGGACAGAATACAAAATCAAGGTATTTAACATTTATAGAGCCATTCCCTATGAGCCAAGTTCTACCAGATTCCATTCCAAGTGCATTGTCTGTATTATCGGAGTTAATCCTCCTTACAACCCAAGAAGGTTAGCACTGATAATGCCACCCATTGTACAGGTGAGCAAACTGAGACAAATGAAGTGAAGAGACTTGCCCAAAACCTCAGGGTGTGAAAGATAGAGCCAAGCAAGCCAGCCTCTGGGCCACCCTGTTACACTGCCTTTCCCCTGGGCAACATGCCTAGAAAAGCACAATTGAAAAGAAAAAGTCTTCCTGTTTTATTTTCAAATCTTTCAGATATTCTATATATATATTCAATCTTAAACTTATGAGAGCTTATTAAATCTTTATATTCTCTGTGTTGTCCCAGTGAGTAATTTATCATCCCACTTCACCTAAAGATTTTTCATTTGGGAAAAAAAAATAGTGCCTGAATTTACGTTAATAATCTATCCTAGTTAAATACACTGTTCAGCTCTGCGCTTTGCCTTAGATGCTCAATGAGGAGAATAGAACATCTATTTCACCCGAAAGTAGAATTCGTTCACTCAGAATTTCTGAAATTCCAGAAATTGAAAGTATGTCAGCATAAGTTGCACAATTCCCAATGTGTTTAAGAAAAATATAAGTTGTTTCTATGGTTGAGAAATAATCAACTTTAGTTAATAAACACAACATTATATAGTAAAGCTTGATGAACACCCCATAGATTTCCTGGGGAAAAACACTTACAAATAATTTCATTATTATTCACTTTATCTGCAGATGAAAAACTGTACAGCATCAATATTTCTAGTGTAACTTTTCGCATCTTGACAGTCATATCAGCAGTGTTATAGTCAAACATCAAATGAGGACAGGACTTTTTCATGTCCTAGAGAAAAAGATTCCGATGACTTTCTACATTAAAAGCTCCTTTGAAGGACGAGTGCTATTTCACACAAACTATGAAGTTGAACATTCCCATCCCCTCAGGCCGGTAACCACTAAACATAAAACAGAATTCCCGTCACCGGTGTTTTCAATCTGATAAATGGTGTTAGGTTTTCCCACACCATCAGAACTGCCTTATTCCCAGTGGTATGGTTGCACAATTGCCACAAGAATGTAAAAGCTTTGAAACAAAGGTCTTGCTATTGTTGACAGTGTTGAATTCAACAAACAGGAATTTGTATTCTGCATTGTTCTGCAAGTGTCAACAAAATGTGATGAGAATTTTTTTTGAATTTTATTGAATCACTCAGATAAACTAGGTTATTTAAATCCAGCCATTAATTTGTAAGCTCTTTGAGGGCAAGAACCGTTTTGGCTCTGCCATGCATCTTTGCACCCTTCATGGACTTAGCCATAAACGCTGTTTAAAAATGCCTGCGCACACACTCACACACATATATACAAACATATACAAGTGTTTCTAGTTGAAGTGGTCAAAGTGTACTTTAGAAAGATCTCTCTAACTATAATGGAATGAAGGGGAGCTCATGGAGGAGGGACATCATTTCGAAGATTATTTTACTACCCCAGGCAAGTGACATAGGAGCCAAGGATTATGAAACTAGCCGTGGATTTGAAGCCAGGATTTGAACCAGACACTCCAGTTCCAGAGCCACTGCATTATCCTGCCTTAGCTTGGGCAACAAGCCTAGAAAATTACAATTAATGAGAAAAAAGTCATTATGCTTAATTTTCAGATCTTTCAGCTATTCTGTATATTCAGCTCTAAACTTGGATGAAAATTTATTGAGCTTTCTATTCTCTTATGTGTCTCAGTGAGCATCGCACTTCGCCTAAAGGTTTTCAATTTGGAGATGATATTTAATCATTACCTAGTTATTTTACTGCAGTATTTCTGAGATGCTCCAAACAGTCTTGATCAAGCTAAAAAGCATAGTACGTTACACAAAGAACTGAGATATGTCCTAACAACTCAGACTATCTCTTGCAGAGCTGTTTGCTTGATATCACTGCTAACTGATATCGTGGATGACCCAAGTGATGATCCTGCCATGTTGAAGTCTGGTGCTTTCAAAATCATAAGCCTTAATCCTAACAGTTTAGAATTTGGGATGATAAACTCCTTTTCTGTACCAGCGTGTCTTTAATTTGAGTGTCATAAGGGTGACACTTTCGTATGGAGTTGCAGAGTCAGCTAACTAGTGAACCAAGTGTTAAGGATGAAGAAGGAACCTGATCCTTAGTAGAACTTACCATGGACAACCTATTTGAAACGGCTGCAGGGAGATCTACCTGACATAATTTCTGCCCAAGAATTTCTCTGGTAATAGAAATGCCAACACTTACAAATGTTTATCTGCCACCAGTTTGAGAAGCCCATATTTCAATTTCCACATCTTCACAGAGCAGAAAAAAAGTCTTCTTTTCCCCGTTTGAGTCATTTGCATTTCTTAGAAAGTTACTGCTTCTTTCTGCAGCCAAAGCAAATTCTGGTTCCAAAGGAAAGCATGGCCTCTCAGTGTTGTCGATGCCCTACTTACTCATTCGGAGACATGAGATGCTTATCTCGTACTTTCTTTGAGTCTCGATGAACGCCTACGCATTGTGGGTCCGCTGGAATTCTGTGTTCCTGGGTCATCATGAAAGGTATGTGCAAAAGGGACAGCAAGGAACAGCTGCGGACACACATATTGCACCCGTCTCTTCTGCCCCATTGTTCCTTCGGAGTTCACTTAACAAAACACCAGTTCAAAGATAAAATTATTTACGAATTTCAAGATGACAACTGCAGACCGTTAAACCAAGCATGAGGCCCTTCCGAGCATGGGACCCTGTGTGACTGCACAGGTCACACACCCATGAAGCTGGCCCTGGTGACAACACAGATATATAGGTAGGGGAATCTATAAAAGGCTCACTCCAGAAATGTAGTGATATCAAGAAGACGACTGTCATCTGTGCCTCCTCTTGTCCAAGCCAAAGTTCTCATAAGTCTACCAAAACAGCATCTGGATTTCAGAATATGATACTAACTGAGGAGGGAATGGAAAGAAATAATAGGTGTTCCAAAGACTCAGTTCTAGTTATCTGTTGCAATGTAATACACTACCTAAAATTAGTGGCTTAAAACCATTTTTTTGGTTCTTGAGTCACCACATGGAGAAGAGCCACTTATCAAGAAGAAACTCCCTCCTTGAACTGTTACATGATCCAGAAATAAAATTCTATTGTGTTTGAGTCAATTTATATATATGTATATAAATATATATACACACATGAATATCTTGAGTTTGTGGCCAGGAATTTGGGCAGGGCTTGACTGAGACATTCTTCAGTCCCTTACGGCACCAACTAGTGTCACTAGGTGGAATTCAGTTGCCCAGAATTGGATTGGAGTGTTTAAGATGGCTTCACTCAAATGCCTTGGTGTTTCCACAGGGTGGCTTCAGTAGGGCAGCCAGACCTCTCCCATGGCAGCTCAAGGCTCAAAGAGCAAGTGTTCCAAGGGCCGGGAAGTAGAAGCTGCCAGTTCCTTAAGGCCTGGGCTCAAAAACTGGCACAGCATCACCTCTTCGATATTTTAGTGGTCAAAGCAATCACAGAACCTGCACAGTCCCAAGGGGAAGTGACACAGACCCACATCTTGATGGGAGAGTGTCTAAGAATCTGCAGCCTTCCTTAATCGGCCACATGCCCCTTGTCACAGGTCATTTCCATACGTCCTCTGAAAAACCATTACGTTAACTGCAATTAACAGATCATTTTGATTTTTCCAAATCTTTTTGCTGGGCAAGAGTTCATAAATTAAGGGATTCAACATATCTTTCAATCAGCCCATGCCTTGTCCCCTTTGGTCAGCATTTATGTGTCTCTTCACATGCCGTGCATGTATTTATTTTTTATAATTATATTCATAAATGAATTCATAACCCCTCAATAATAATAATATCCCTAAAGCACCTTGACTTCTACGTCTTTTATAATTTCTCTGAGAATATAACATATTCTCTTCCAAGAGCAGGGAGTGAATAAATATGACTTCTGAATAACAGCGTTGCTCCCCCTTAAAAAAGACGTGAAGCCAATTTTTAAATTACTTCTCCTATATATTTGAAATTTTACAAGATATTTCTAGAAAGCTATCTACAATTCTTTGCCCTGTAAAAGAGAAAATTGTATGGAGAAAAATGGTGCTTCCCCCTTAAAACCTGTGTGTGTTCCGTGTCCCATGGGCCCGCCTCTGTGTCCTTCACTGTTTGTTCAGGGCCTCTCCCAGGGCTGGAGCTCTGCCTTCCCTGCACATCACAGTCGCCTCAGGAGAGTTTTCTGGCTCAGGACTCATTGTGCTTCCTGAATCTTCCTTCTATCAGTTCTGGAAATTTCCCTTTGTTGTTTCTTAAATATTGACTCTTCCCTGTCCTCTTTTGTCTCTTCTGGAAATTCTACACTCCATGTCTCTTCATCCTCTATGTGTCTTTCTGTATTACATTCTGGGTTAATGCCACAGATGAATTTTTCAGCTCATAGATGCTCTCCTAGACCCTGCTTACGTGGCTCTTTGATCTGTCTTTCAAGATATTTAAAGACTTTTGTTTTAATTTCTAGAAGTTTTATTTTGTTTTTTTTCAAACATTCCTGATCTTCTTGAGTATTGCTTTTTTTCTTGCGACTCCTATTTATTTGCTTTTTTTGGTCTTGACTCAGTTTAAACACACTCCACGGTCTCCAGCCAACTGTTCTATTACCTAGAGTTCTTGGCTGTTTAACTCTGCTGTTGGTTTCACCTGCCGACATTTGTTCACGCGGAGTTCTCTCCTGTGGGATGTGGAATTTGGGATGGTGAAAATTATCATTTTCAGTGGGAATTTGCCTGTGGGATCCGGTGCTGCCTGGGGTGAGAGCATATCCCTCCTCCAGAATTACAGAAGCATTTGCTTATCTCAGAGGTTCAAGGGGTATCACCAACCTAAGACCACTTCTTATGTTAATTTCTTGGCTTTGGGAGTCTCTTGACCACACAGGTAGTATAAATTCAATCCCAAATCCACATGACAGTAGGCCTGTGGTCAGTAGGCCTCAGGAGACTTTTTTTCTGTGGTAAACTTGAGCATTTTAACCACTTTAAATGTACAATTCAGTGGCGTTGAGTACATTCAAACTGTTATGCAACCATCACCACTATCTGGTTCTAGAATGTTTTCATCACCCCGAAAGGAAACTCTGTACCCATTAAGCAGTCACTCCCCATTCCCTGCTGCTCCCAGCCCCTGGAAACCACTAACCTGCCGTCTAGGAGAATGAGCCCAGCCCAAGACAGACAAAATCCCTTGTCATCACCATCGGCAGTGGGAGGAATTTTGTTCATGTTCTCAGATTTATGTAGGGGCCTTATTTCCATCGCCCCTCTTTTGTTGGCCCAGGGCCTCATCTCTTGTCCAAACTGCTGGAATAAACCCTTTGGACAAAAATTCATTCTTAGTGTAAATACTGAGTTCCAGACTCTGAGCATAATAACTGTGAGCATAACTGTGAATAACAGACAAAAATCTCTACCCTCATGGAACTTACTTTTTAGAAGGCAGGAGGGAGAAAATAATAAGCAGATTGTCAAGTAAGTCAAAGGTGAGGACTGAGCAGTGGGGGTAGTAGCAGAAGACGAGACGGAGAGGTTGGGGGTGGGAGGGAACGCATGAATCGAGGAGCTTTCTGGGCCATTGTAAGAATCTGGGCTTTTATTCAGAGAAAATGAAGACTCTGGAGGGTTTTGTGTGAAGAGTAACGTGATATGACTTACATTTTAACGGGATCATATGGCTGGTGTATTTAGATGAGACTGCAAGGATGGACATAGAGACCCGTCAGGACACTGTTGCAATAATCCCCGGAGAAACGATGGTGGGTGGCCCCAAGGCAGCAGTAGCAGTAGGGTGGTAAGAGTGGCTGGATTTTCAATTTATGTTGAAAACTGAGCGCACAGGTCTCCTAACAGATTGGTTTTATCATGTGAAAGAACGAGAGTCATCAAGGGTGGTGAAGTAGGCAAAATAATAGCCTCCCAAAGATGCCTACACCCTAACCCCTGAACTTGCGAATATGTTGGGTTACATGGCAAAGAGAAATGAATTAAGGTTCTAGATAGAATTAATGTTGCTAATCAGATGACCCTAAAATAGGGAGAGTATCCTGGATTATCTGAGTGGGCCCAATGTAATCATAAGCATCCTTAAAAGTAGAGAGGGTGAACCAGAGAGATGGCGGCTTGAGAAAGACTGGGCCCAAAGGTGCTGACTTTGAAGATGGAGGAATGAGGCCATGTGCCCAGGATTGCAGAAGCCCTCTAGAAGCTGAAAAAAGCAAGGAAACAGATTCTCTTCTAGAACCTGAAGGAGTGCACCCCTGCCGACACCTGGATTTTAGCCCCGTGAGACCCATTTGGGACTTCTAATCTAAAAAATGTAAGATAACACATTTGTGTTGTTTAAGCCCCTCAGTTTGTGGTCATGTGTTACAGCAGCAATAGGAAACGAATACAGATGGTGCCAAAGTTTTGTCCTGGGCAAGTGGAAGGATAGAGTTGCCATTAGGTGACATGGGGAAGACAGTAGGTGGAGCAAGTCTGTGGGCCAGAATCGAGTTCCATTTTGAATATGTTCTATTCCTAGAGAAAATCCAGCACACGTGCCCCAGGAGACATGTATGTGCGTGTTCATAACTGCATAAGAGTAAAACACTTGACACCTCCCAAGTGTCCATTGACAGCAGAATGAACAGACAAATGATGGTACAGTCTCACGGTGGAATATTACATGCCCATGAAGTGAATGAACTACATCTTGCAACAACATGGATGGATCCTAGCAGTGTGTTTTAAAGAATAATATTCTTTCGTGTGTATCAAATACTAAATAATATTTTAAAGTTGTCCCCTGATTGATTGCTAGACTGCTACATTCTTCTGTCACCACATCCTGTCTCCAAACACAGCTACAGAATCAGCTCATGGTTCCCCAGACTGGTTTTCAGTTCCTTCTATGATTTGGCTCCAGAGGATTTTCATTACTGTCTTAAGAGCTCAGTTATACATTTAAACGGATGTTGTAACATTTTGTCTGGCATTTCTAGGTATCTAACACTGGGAGGAAGTTCTAATTATCTATCCCTCTAAAGAGCTTATTAAAAATTCCCAGGCCTTACACTTTAATCAATAAATCAGAATTTCTGGGTCAGAGCCCAAAGCATCTCTATGTTTTTAAAGCTCTATGGGTGATTATAAAGCAGAATCACAATAGCAGCACTTAATAAATCAGTGATTGACTAGTTAGGGGAGGGAGGAGGCTGTGTTAGCTGGACATAAGCTGTGTCTCATCCTGGGGTTGAGGCTGACATGAGCACATCTGGGCAGACCCACCAGGTGTCTGTTTGCATGAGGGGCTCCAGGGAGAAAATACAGCCCGGAGGAAGACAGAAACAGGTACTAGATTAATTCCAAGTAGAGTTCAGTGTCTGTGACTCAGGCCTACGTGGGAGAAGGACAGGAGTCAGACACACCAAGTTCAAATCCTCTGTGGTCTTGGCTCTTACTTACCTCCCTAAGTCTCAGCTTCCTCACTTGGAAAATGGAGATGTGAGCAGTACCTACTTCTTAGTACCTCTTTCTGGAATACTAAATGAGGCCATGTTTGTAGAGTTATTCACACAGTGCCTAGGGCAGAGTGTGTGCTTAGTAAACATTAACTCTGTGAATAAAAATGGAAATCTCCCTTTCACTAAGACCTCCGGTTCTCTGATTGAAGTTGGAGGAGACTACAAAAGAAGAAAGAGACCAAAAAGGGGAGAGAGGGAGTCACCCCTGAACGGCTGAGCCCACGGGCTCTTGCACTTCTAGGAGATGAGGACAGGAGTGCCTGGCAGACACCTCGGTGGCCGCCTGCAAATAGGGTTTGGGCATCTACTAGAGGCCTCATCACAGGAGCAAGGACAGCAGCATTCAAGTTGCACGAAGAAATCCTCCAACAGGTGTGCTTCGAATCCCAGTGTGGGTAGCATCCTGACAAGCATAAAGCTGAGTCTCGATCCTAAAATAAACAGTATTTCAAAAGACTGCTGTTCCAGAGATGAGCTCAGTCACTGGGGACGACCTTGAAGCTCTGTATTCTCCTAAATCCGGTGGTGTGCTGATACACGAGCTCTCAAAAAAATAAAAATTCCTTAAGTCCTCACTTACAGCGTTTGCCAGTCTCCATGGTGTCAATTCTCCCACCGTGGCTGATCCCAGCGCGATGTTACTGGGCCCTGAGCTGGGAAGAGGGGTGCTCGTCTGGCTCGTAGGCTCTCCAGCACACCACTCCCTCGTTCTTCAGATGACAGGGCCTCTGGCAGCAGATGCAGTGACAGACATCCTGTAGCATTTAAATGATTATGCTGTCCCTGGAGAAGGAATATTTCTATCTATGACTTAGCTCAGCTTTATCCTGAGCCTGCCACATACATGATGCATTCCCCCAGCCCGACAGGGACGTTACTGCCCACGAGGGAGATACTGTAAATAATCTGCACGCAGCCTGTCTGCAGACGACCTGACAGGATTTTGTTCTCTTCCTCTATTACAGCCCTCGGGACTTTACAGGAAAGGGACATTTCTAAGGTGCTATTGGAAAAACAGTTTACAATGCTACCAAGTTAAAGAGCTCCTGTGATAATGGGGTTCCAGTTGTAGGAACTCGATCGACAGAGAGGAGAAGCCAGTCAGGGGGCTTTTTACCAAATTTTGCGTAGAATAACTATTCGTTAGAATGGCATTGACTGAAAATTGAAATGATGAAAAACATCCACCGACATGCATCACAATCCCCTGTATGGCAGTTAAAACACAGATTCCTGGGTCCTACCCCCAGTGTTTCTGATTCAGTGGGTCTAGGGCCCAAGAATGTGCATTTCTAACAAGTTTCCAGGGTGACCCCAATGCTGCTGGTCTTGGGGCTACACTCAGAGAACCACTGCCTTATACGCACGATGCCTTAGAGTCGGTGTTTCTCCGGAACTACTTCTTGATAGCTGGTATTTTTAAATTAATCAAGCCCGAATGGAAGCTTCCTGTTACACAGCAATACTGTTAACACGTTACTCTTGTACTTTGTCCAACTGTCCATCTATGTTTATTAAGCCGACTGCAATAAAAATTTTAGAATCTATGCTTGGACTGAAATGAGACTTCCAAAAGGCTGATACCACGTACGTTGCAGTGAATGAAATTTCTCTTAGGAGTTTCAAGGTTCTCTTTGCTTCTTTTGCTCTCTACAAGGAGCGATCATTCCATTTCCAGCCTCAGCCAACAGAAGAGCTACCTAACCTGCCTGAGATTGCACAGCAAACAGCGGAGGAATGTTGTCTCCAAAATGGAGCTTTCTCCTTCCTGCCTCTCTCCAGTGCCCAGAACACAGTGAGTGTACAAGAAATGTGTGTGGAATTGTGAAACTGTAACTGAAACTGAAGGAAGGGAGGGAGGGAGACACAACCTCCGTAGCATGAGTCTTTAAGGTTGGCACTGGGAGTCAGACCTGCGCCCTCACATTTCTGCATTAGTGAGCCACGCTCTGAAATCCCCAACTTCCCTTTTCTTAGAACGAAGATGCTCTGTGTACAAAGGTGGTTGGTACTGTAGCCTATGCCCAGGAGAGACTGAAACAAAAACCCCAAATGCTATTTTTAACAGCTGGTGTAAGCAGGATGTGAAGGTCATTGTTTTAAAATCACATCTCCCAACAGAGAAAAATAATCTTAATTGAGGTGTTTTGTTTTATTTTTTTTCCTGTCTCACTCACAATACTCTTACCTTCTTTTTTAACCGGCCTGGAAATTGTTATTTCATCCTTCGTATTTTTTTTTGAGATCATTTTTTAAAAATAACCTTGAATTGAAATAAGATCCACCACTTGCATTTTAATTTCACACATGTTAGGCGTGATGGTCAGGCCGGGTTTCGCTGTCAGGTTTCAAGGTCATTTTGCAAACACCACCCCGGCTGTCCCCTCACTCCGACTTCCCTGTGTGACCCCAACAGAGGCACCTCGGCAAGTAGGAGCCGGGTCTGTGTATACAGCCCGTGGTCGGGCCTGTAGATGTTATAGGCCACAGTCATTCCTGCCTTTATCCTACAGCCAGGCGTCACATGTTTGGTATTTTGCTTGACTGTATTGTTTTTGTTTTTATTTTTCTCCTGCTGGTCTGATAGCTTTCAGGGTCGATGACCAACAGGCATGTTAGAAATGAGATGTGTTCATCGGCATTAGGATGAATAACCCATTTGAGGGGACTTAGCCCAGCAGCTCTGTCCCTGACGCACCCCTGGCTTATGGGCCTCAGGGGGGGCGGTCCCTCGAGGGCTGCGTGGAGGGGGATAGGATTTCAGGTCCTCATTTTATCCTCTGTTTAATGAAAGGCAGTTCCTCTTTGTAAAAAAGAAATGATTGTTTCTAGAACTTGGGATTTTATATAATAGCTGATATTGCTGAAAACTGCTATTTATTCAGCTTCCCTGCTCTGCCAGACAATGTGCTGAGCACTCTGCCAGCGACCCTGGAAGGTGTGTGCTATTGTTTCATTTCTTGTGTGTGTGAGGAAGACCAGCCCTGAGCTAACATCCGTTGCTAATCCTCCTCTTTTTGCTGAGCAAGATTGGCCCTGGGCTAACATCCGTGCCCATCTTCCTCTACTTTATATGGGATGCCACCACAGCATGGCTTGATAAGTGGTGCGTCGGTCTGAGCCCAGGATTCGAACCTGGGAACTCGGGGCCACCAGAGGGCGTGAACTTAACCACTACACCACCAGGCCAGCCCCTATTGTTTCGTTTTACACAGAGGAAACGACAGCTCAGAGAAGCCAGGGAACCTGAAGACCAAGTGATGGCGAGTTCTGTTTGTCTCCAGATCACAACAGCTGACGCTTACCGTTCTCATCAGCTCCGGCAGCTGCAACAAACCACCTCAGACCCTGCAGCCTGAACAATAGATGTTTATTCCTCCCTTCTGGAGACTGGAAAGTCCAAGACCAAGGTGCCAGCCGATTCAATGTCTGATGAGACCCTCTTCCTGGTTTGCAGACTGCCACCTTCTCGCTGTGTCCTCACAGAGTGGAGAGGAAAAAAAAAACAACTCTGGTGTCTCTTCCTCTTCTGACAGAACACTAATCCCATTCTTCTGAGCTCATCTAAACCTAATTACCTCCCACAGGCCCACTTCCTAATACCATCACATTGAGGGCGAGGGTTTCAACATATTAATTTTGGAGGACACAAACATTCAGTCTATAATATTTATTGAATTCTCTATACTAATCCTTCCATGTGTATTACTTCTTATGATCCTCACAACAGCCCTAAGAGGGGAATATTATTGTCATTTCTACTATACAGATGATGAGATGGAAGAACAGAGAGGTTAAGCAACCTGCTCCAAGTCACACAGCTAGGTGAGTGCAGAGCTGAGGCACAAACCCAAGCAACTGGTTCCAGAGCCCACACCTAACCACTGAGCCACGGGGCCTTCATCCTAAGAACAGCTTCTCCTGTGATACCATCAGGACTCCTCCCCGGAACTCTAGCTTCAGGGGAAAAGTTTTGTTTCACAGACAAGGAAGACACAGAGAACTGGGAGCTGGAGCCCTGGGCTCTACTTCTAGCACTTTCTCTATCTCCCTATGAGACTTGGACACACCGCATACCTCTCCTGGGTCCTGCTTTCTTTATAAAATGAGGGAGATACGAATCTCTCTGAGCTGGCTCTCGATTTTCATGTTTCCCTGCTTCTGTGCTTCCAGGCAGCAAACCCTCCCTCAGGCACCCAGAGCACGCTCACTCCGCTGACCAGCACGGACAGGATCAAGCTGATCTCTGGACCAGGGACTGCCCAGTGCTGAGTTGTCCCTTGATAAGGACACTCTCCAGAGCCTTCCCCAGTGTCAGCTTCCGGATCAGACTCTCAACAGCACACACTCTGCCCCGGGTCCTCCTGTGGGTGGGGAGCCCCGGCCCCGGGCCAGCTGCACAGGCGACCACGCAGCCTCACGGGGCAGCTCGCTCAGAAGGGCCTGGGACCTGGTTTAATGCTCTGCTGTCACTGACTTAAATTCTCAGTAATTTTTGAATAACGAGCCCTGCATCTTCATTTTGCCCTGGGTCCACTCCACTCTGCGTAGCTGGTCCTGTTCCCACTCGTCTATGCGTCTCGTTCTCCAGCCCACAGATCGGTTCTCTGTTCATGGTGACCACCCATAATGCCCTTGCTTTATAAAGAAAGGAGGACCCAGAAGCGCTATGCAGTGTGTCCAACTCACATAGGCAGATAGAGGAAGTACTAGAACTAGAACCCAGGCCTCCAGCTCCCAGTTCACTGTGTCTTTCTTATCTGTGACACAAATGTTTCCCCTAAGCTAGAGTTCTGAAGAGGAATCATGGTGATATCAGCAGAAGCCATCCTTAACATGAGGGCCCTGTGGCTCAGTGGTTAGGTGTGGGCTCTGGAGCCGGCTGCCTGGGTTTGTGTCCCAGCTCTGCACTCATCTAGCTGTGTGACCGGGAGCAGGTTGCTTAACCTCTCTGTACTTCTATCTCATCATCTGTACAATGGAGATGATGACAATATCCTCTCCATAGGGCCGTTGTAAAGATTACTCTCGTAAAATGGGACCTTTTAATCAACAATGATCATTTCATGTGTATATAGAAGAAAAGACATAGTTGTTTCTCCATTTTTTCTGTTCTGACAAAAAAAAAAAGAGCAAAGGGAAGTCATAGGAGTGAATGTTCTGGTTTTCCTCAGAAAGAAGTTGATGCAATTTCAGGTCATTAGGACTAGCTCAGGGAACAGGTAAGATACTAACTAAAGAAATTAGGGTAAGTAGCTAATTAGAGTCTTGGAGACACTAGCTAGGGATAAGGTCACCTCGCAAGCTCCAAATTCCGGCATCCCCCAGGACTCCAAATCTTCTGGAAACACTGCCAGGAAAGGACAGTGCAGAATTCTCACCTTAAGGAGAAAAAAAATCAAGTTTAAATTGAAGACATTAATCAAAGTTGGGATTTACGTGAGCTCAAGTATTACTAATTAGACAGTTACATGAATGGTGGCTTTGAGATAAAGACTGATATACACATGCACCCTTTTCAAAGTGGTGGGATGTAGATTCCTGGAAATAACTTTTAAAACCAAAGTAAGGGGTAGCGGTGATGGCTGGACAACACTGTGAATGTACTTACTGCCACTGAATTATACACTTAAAAATGGTTAAAATGGTAAAAAAAGAAAAAAGAGAAGTTCAAGCCTACCCTCGTCCACTGGTGTGCAGTTGTTCCAGGGAGTCCGGCCCTGCAGCACGTGTCCCCCACATTCAAGCACACGGCAGCCCAGGCATGTTGGTCACCCGTGTTCTGGTCATGGATGACACTCAGTCATGTAATCACGAGTGAATGAAAACAAAACAAGCATTTCCTGCTCCTCCTCTCCCAGATTTCTGGAATAAGTTTAACTGGAGAGTATCCCCAATTGCAGGATGAGGTGTTTTTAAAATGGTTAGAATTTGCTATTATTTAGCTGTATCTGTCAGGATTTTTCTCAATACTGGGCACCCAAAACAAAAGAATACGTGGGCCACTGAGGCTGACAAAAGACGCAAATGTCATCCCCACGTGTCCCAAGTTCACATCTGTGTGGATCAAAATCACCTCATTTTATTATTTGCTGGGTTTTTTTTTTTATTCTGGTGAGGAAGATTGTCCCTAAGCTAACCTCTGTGCCCATCATCCTCTATTTTGTATGCGGGACACTGCCACAGCATGGCTTGATGAGCAGTGCATAGGTCCATGCTGGGGATCCAAACTTGCAAACCCTGGGCCGCCGAAGCAGAGCGTGAGAACCTAACCACTACGCCACCAGGCTGGCCCCTATTTGCTGTTTTTATATAAAGCTGTCATACGTCTGAAACTATGACACACATAAAATGCCATTTTAATTATTTTTATAAAAACCTAAGTGGGGCAAATTAGAGAGTGGTTGTCTCAACTAGTCACTAAATGATATTTTATGTAGCTAAAGAAGAACTCTGTGCACTGAACCATTGTTTTTTTTACCCCTCAGGATAGTTGTATACCCCCAAACTTGTATGGCTGTTCCCCAGGACTGTAGGAAAAGTGGACAGGAGGAAATGAGCAGCCCGCCTGGGGTGACTGATACAGAAAAGACCAAGGGCTTTGGGCCGGCAGCCCTGGGACACCCTCCTGGCCATGGGAGCTTGGTCAAGCTGGGAAGTCTCCAAAACTCCATGTTATAATTCATAAAGTGGGGATGATGGCATTGCAAATTTAAAACAAATGAGGAAGTGGGAGTTGGAATTTAATTTCCATGTGGAAAAAAACAAAATCTTTCTTTTTCTTCCTTTCTTCCTTCTTTCCTTCCTTTCTTCCTTCCTTCCTTCCTCTTTCCTCCTTTCTTTCTCTCTCTTTCTTTCTCTCTTCCTTCCTTCTTTTCTTCCTTCCTTCCACCTTCCAACTTTAAATTCCTTGCGGCAACAAGATGGAAACACTTTTACTTTGGATTCTTCACTTTCTCGGGGGGAATAAGAGATTCACTGGATAATGGGAGATCATCCATATGGTTCCATTTTTGTTTTTCATTGCCAGTGCTGTATGATTTGGAGTTATCCTGTAAGCCAATATTTGTCATTTAATTTTGCCTAGTGGTTGGGTTGCACAGATTAAATAAAGATTATCTAATATGGAAAATAAATAAACCACTGTCTGTTATAAAATTCCAAATGCTAAAGCTGATCACAGTCCATAGTGAGGAAATATTTGAATTTAGCTGGTTGTGCAATATTTGGTAAAAAGGCATGGATACTTGTGGGGAGGGTGGGTGTAGGATTCCAAGAATGGCTCAACAAATCAACCCTTATGATATGAAAATAGCCCCCCAAATTATCAGTGCTTTGTTCCAGGGTAATTTTAGTTCTACAAATATTACCAGAGAGTATAGGTTGACACTAAACCCCCAAGGATCACATTTTTACAAAATATTTTTGAATTCTCAGTGGAAGTCACGGCCACAGAAACATCTTCATTGAACTACATGGTTTTGGTTGACAGCAGCTAACAGGCGTTTATAGACTTCCGGCCCACATGGGGCTGAGTACATCTAGGTGGAGAGAGCTGTCCTGTGTTCTAAGTTTTATCAGGAGAAGAAAACAAAGATTTCACTTTGAACCTTATGACCTCTGTGATGGTTAAGTTTATGTGTCAAATTGACTGGGCTATGAAGTGCACAGACACTTGGTCAAACATTATTCTGAGTATTTCCACAACGGTGTGTTTGAATGAGTTTAACATTTAAATCAGTGGACTGAGTAAAGCAGATTGCGCTTCTTAATGTGAGTAGGCCTCATGCAAACCACTGAAGGCCTAACTAGGATGAGAAGCAGACCGTTCCCTGAATAAGAGGGAATTCCTCCTGCCTGACAGCCTTCTAGCTGGGACATCAGTTTTTTCTTGACTTTGGATTAGAACTGAAACATTGACTCTTCCCAGATCTTGAGACTGCTGGCATTTGGCCTGGACCTACAGCATCAGCTCTCCTGGTTTTCAGGCCTTCAGACTGGAGCTGGAACTGCACCATTGGCTCTCCTGGGTCTCCAGCTTACCCACTGAAGATCTTGAAACTTCTCAGCGTCCCTAATTGCATAAGTCAACTCCTTATAAGATAGTACTCACTCTCTTTTTTTTTTCTCTCTCTGTACATAGATATATGTCCAACCGGTTCTGTTTCTCTAGAGAACACTGACTAATACAACCTCACGCCCTGCTTATGCTATAACCAGATGATTGCTCAAGCATGACATGTCAATTCACTGAGTAGTCCGTGCTACAAGTCTCTCTCTGCCTGGGGTGCCCTCCCCCATCTTCCTCATCTGACAAACACATATTAACCCCCAGAGACCCAGCCCAAGTGTAAATTCTTCCTGGATGCCTTCCACAAGTCCCTCAGCCAAAATTAGTCGCTCCATTCTTCTTTCTGTCAAGCATTGTGTAAGTTCCTCTGGTATAAACTTACGTAGTTACGTGTTTGCCTACCCTAAAACTCTGGGCCAGTAGTGTGCTGGTAAATATTGATCACAGAGTTCATCACCCAGCACTCCCTTGTGTTCCCAGAAGCTAGCACAGTGCTAGAAAATGGCAGAGGATCAAAACTTCTAGACTGTTCTCATTCATTACTATTCAGGTTCAGCTTTTGGCAGGTTTATGAAGTACGAATACAATTGTCCTTGGAAAACTCTCTACTTTCGGTACTCTCTCTTTCTTGAAGCTTTTACTCTTCCCAAGGCTCTTCCTGGCAGTAAAACTGATTCAATAAATGAATTCAAAGTAGACATTAATGATAAAACTAGATGTTAACAGGTAAAAATATACATTAGTTTAAAAGAGAGTGCCTGTACAATGCTTAATCCAAAATCATAAGAACTCAGCAGCGGAATTTCATGCATTTTATTTATATCATTGAGGTAGAAATTTGGAGCCTAAAGGCATTTTTACCAGAGTACCTCAAGTCATACAAACCAGCCATCTTCATGCTGTAACAAAAGTCCACTGCCTCCACGTTCCAAATCTGGAACCACAACCAGCTCTGTAAACCATATAGCAGAGTAGAAGTTCTCCCGATGGACCTCCACTTAACCCGCTCATTGGGTTAAACACTCTCAAATCCATCTGAAAAGCAAATTGACTGAGACCCAAACATGCTGAAAGCTGAAAGTTGGTAGGCTTCCCTCTGGTACAGCCACAAATTTCAGATGCAGCCAGCAAGCTGCGTGCTCATCAAAATTACCTGTGTTTGTTCCCAAGTCTTTTTATCTGAATTAGACTTATTATTTTAATCAAGGAATCAATTAAATCAGCATACTATTATGAAAATCAATGAAACATGAGCGTGAAAAGAAAGCTAATTGTTTTTTCTATGAAAACAGAATACTTTGCAAAGATGGAATAAAAGTGAGGACTTTTATTTTAACAACTGCTGTCAAAGTAAATTTGGTGAACCAACCACAAATGACTAAAAATGGGGAAGGGGGGGCACAAAAATCTGGAAGGATTATATACTTTGACCGTCTCACAGGTGTCCTTAAATTCTCCTACATCACAAGGAAACTGAAGTTACAGCTCATAGATACTATATTAGGGAATATTATTTACCCAAGAAAGATGACAGTCTACTCCAATCAGTAGACTCAGACTCATAAACAAACAAACAAATCTTTGGTCCTATATCAGAAGATTGGCAAAAAAAGAATGTATATGTATATGTTTCAGGTCAAAATGTTTAAAAGAAATTGCATCAATTTTTAAAGCGTTTCTCCTGCTTTAACCAACTTCTTCAATGAAATGAACAGCCTCTGGTCTCATGTGACAGCCTCAATTACATTGGAAGAGAGGTCCTATCAACCCCTTAAACTCATCGTTAACCCAATATTTCTGAGAGCTGTTTCCTCAGCATCTGACTCTAATCTCTGTCCATTTCCCCCTCACGTTCCCAACCTCCGAAAGAGAGAGAGGCTGGGGAGGACTTTTTGATTCCTTTATTCCTCTAAGGTGTGCCTCAGCTGTTGCCATGTCACTCCAGACAGGACGGTCTGGAATTGAGGACCAAGGAAGAAGAAGTAACAGAACCAAATGGCTGAGAAAGACAAGCTGACGGCAGGAAGTGAGGAAGAGGATGAATGAAGAAGTTGAAAAGGAAAGAAGACGGGCATCCTGACTGTGATTAGAAGCCAAAAGAGAAGATCGTTTTCTATACTTAAAAGTCTCACTTCCATTTTCCCAGTTTGGTTCCCAGTCTTGAAGGATCGGATACAAAGGGATCCTAAATTGACACCCAGACTTCCTGCAAGCTCTTCAAACTCTTCCTTTTACTCTTATTCAGTCTAATTGGTAAATTACTGTACTTATGATGTACCACAAACGTTCAAAAATGACATAGCCCCATTAATGCTATCAAGACTAAGAAAAGTCCATCAAGAGGGCCTTTAAAAAATGGAACTAACATGGAATATTCTTGTCTGAGAAAGGGTGAATTTAGCAGCCCGTAGTTTGCCCTCTGGGCTGGAATGGAAACAAGTAAACCAATATCAGCTGTTCAGCACTCACCATTGTCCTTAGCCATCCATCATCTGGATCATGTCTTCTTCCAATGTTAGCAACGCTCCCAGGAGTCAAGTAGCATGCACTATTAGCCCCATGTGTCCAAACTGAAGTTTTACAATTTTCCCAGCATCATATACCAAGGTTCCAAGATTGGAGCCCAGGTGATCAATAGGAAACAGGACACCAAGAACAGCCAGAGACCTGCCTCAGATCAACAACTGCCAGGCTCCAGCCCACATCCAGTCTGGAAGTCTTTCTCTCTCTGATGTGTCTTTTCTTGATGACATGTTTAGGAAAAACCGTTTCCCCTGAAAGCAATTATCCTTCATATTTCTTTCCCTTTGATTGTAGTCTTAGACAATATTTAGTACTGCAATTATTTTTTTTATCGCTGAGTCGTATCCATTATATGATTATATCACAGTTTGTTTATTTATTCTCCTGTGGATGAACACCCAGGCTGTCTCAAGTTTTTGGTCATGATGAATACCCATTCTATGAATATATTTATATAAGTTTTTTATAAACACATATTTTCATTTCTTTTGAGTAAATATCTAGGCTTGTGATTTTTGTTTGTAAGGTAGGTATACATTTAGTTGTAAAAGAAACTGTCAGATCTTTCCCAAAGTGCTTGTACCATTTTACATTCCCTCCAACAATGTATGAGAGTTCCAGTTGCTCCATGTTCTTACCCCAACACTTGGTATTGTCAGTCCTTTTAATTTTAGCCTTTGTGGTGGATGTGTAATGGGACATATAACTTCTAAAAGTGCCTATTCTATACTTTATGTGTGGACCTTCTTAACTACCCCAATCCATCCTAGTTCTACGTTCTTGCAAATTTATCACTGGAAGCACTGAGAATGGGGGAGAATGGTCCATTAGAAGATAAACTCCACAAAGTTAGGTACTTATGGACCTCACACATAAGAAGAGCTTAATCATATGTGTTGAATGATGTGAAGGAATAAGTGGATGGTTATGCACACCTAGACTCACTGAAATAAGGACACAGGAAGACTATATCTGTGAGCTCGACTGTGTAAGCCCCTTCCAGACTCTTCCCCAAAAGCTGCCTATCATCTTCCCTCTGGTCCACTGAACACTTTGCTGCTCTGGTGTGTTTTTTGTTACATCAAAGGATGTCTAGGGTAAGACCATTCTTTTTTGTAGCCAGTGTCTGAACTGAAGTATCTAGGGGACCCAGAGTAAATACCTTCATCTACCTAGATCTCATCATCTTCGTGTGTAAAATGAAGGGGAAAAGTTATCCTGAATTTCCCTAGCGCTAAGGTATAGTAATTCTGATTCTTTCCTCACCCCATCTAAAGTCAGGATTCCTGTGACAGCCTTGCTTGCACTTTCCCTTGAGGATCTATGCATTAGGAATTGGGGCTAGGGATTTGCTAAGAGGTTTGTGCACGCTGGGAAATTTATGTCAGAAAATAAATAACACTGGCGTACCTGTGGACAAGGAGACACTGGGAACAATTCTGGCTACTAAATAAGCTTAACTCCTTATGTTTTCCTTTTGAGCCAAGCTCTTTCCTTCTTTGTCAAATTGAATAAAGTTGAATAAAGGATGCCATCTACTCAATATAAATGAAAATGACTTCTTGTCTTTTATTGAAGTGAATAGACATTGTTATTTTGGTGAGAATTAATGGAATAGTAATAAACTTGATTTTTATTTTAAATGTTCACAATGCTCCACTTGTGTCCCACAATTTGCTGCCTAATTCTAACCAGTACAAAGTTCACAAATCCAGTGGCCTCATAGGCAACCTTCAATTTGCAGGTCATCAGAAACCATCACGAGGGTTAAGTCAAAAACACTTTAGGCTTACAAGTTCAAAGGGTAATATGAAGCAATAGAAGGGGCAGGTGATGTTTAAAAACTGTGAGGAAAAAGTACGTTAATAACTGTCATATGCAAATTATCTTAAAAATATGTAAAAATGCTGCTTTTAAAGGCATTTTCTTTGCAAAGATGTCAACCTGTGTCCCTGGCAGTTAGCAACAGGATTATTGGAGTTTGAGTTTTAAGTGAAACTCTCCTGTCTGAATGAGCAGAGCAGAGCTGATGGGATAAGGCTTATCTTTATAATCAGAGAATGTGGGCTGCATGATACCAATGCTGTGAAATGTATTAAAACTTGCACTTTGGGCTAGAAAATAATCACGTTTGTAATTTTTCTGTAAGCGATTAAGAAGAATGGGCGGTTTCTAATTCTTTTTGTATCCATAGATTCTACTTGTATCCATTAAATCAAGCTTGTTAATTGGGTTCTTAAGTCTTTTATATCTTTACTAATTGTTTTTGGTTGCTTAATCAATAATTGTTGAAAGTGTTAATTATTTTACTTAATTATACTTTACTTAATTTTACTTAATTATACTTAGTTAAGTTTTAATGTAATTTAATAATTATTGAAAGGGTTTTTTTTGACAAATTACCGATACACACATATGGTCCCTAAATATCTGTCTTTGGAAAGATGGCTAATTATCCACCCAAACCTCGGCTTTCTCTCATTGTATAAAGACAGTAGAGCCACAAGATGTAAGCAGTCTAGACCCCTGAATCACCTTTGGAGGAGAGCCACCAACCAATCAGGAACATCCATTTTGAACTTTACATGAGTGAGAAATAAACTTCTATCATAATTGACCCATTGCTCATTTTGGGGTTTGTTTGTTATGGCAGTTAGCATTATCCTTTCTAAAACATTACCCCTATTTTAAGCCAAAATAAATTACTGTCACTAATAGTATGAGCTTAATTTCTAATCCTAAAAGCAAACATTTCAGAACAACAAAAATAATGCCATCTGTTAATTACAAAAAGTAATTCTATATGTGTGTGTATATATATATATATATAAAATAAAGTATTTATTTTTAACATAATAACCACTCTGTCCTTCTTATCTAATCATCTATGAGCCTCCAGAACATTCTGTTGTAGCCTCAAATTATTTTAGCATGACTTAATCTCACTCTGCATTCAATCCTCTACCATCATCTTTTCCAATGTTAATGTTCATGCTAATGATACCCCTCATACACTGGCCTCACAATTCCTCAATTTCTTCTTTAGTAATGATTATCTCCATTCCATTTAAGTTATCCAGTCAGAGAGGCAATCACTTGAACCCGTCAATCACCAAGATATGATACTCTATTATTCCTTGTCTTTCTCTTTTCCCCCTTATCTTGTCCTGAGTACAGGATGTTCTATCATTATGAATTCTAGTCTTTCACCCCATCATTGTTATCCATATCTATCCTTCCAATCATAAATGCTGAGCGTACAGCTTATCCCAATGGCTATTTTACTAAATGCTAAGGACATAGATGTAAGAACGAGATACTTAATACTCTGAACCACAGGTCTCTAAAGAGGAAAGAGAGTTATGATACACAACCAGGCTGAAACAGTATTGGAGAAATGCCTCTATTCCCTTTCCCCACCTCTCTCTTTCTACAACACAGGGTGGGAGTGCTTTTTCCAGATGACCCCAAGTTGACAGTCCTCTTTCCACTCCTGTTCCCGTGTAGGGAAGATGTCTGACTCAGAGTCACAAGCCTGCTCTCTTCCTGGAAATACACCCAGAGGTCCACGCCTATAGCTCACTCTCTCCTGTGGGGAAGAGTGTGGGGAAGCTATTGCCCTCTATGGAATCAGCATTACTCCAAATGTGTCTGAGGTCTAGACTCATGGGTTTATGCAGGTTTGGGGTAGGGGTAGTATGGCTTATAGAATAATTTTCTGAGTCAAGGTGGAGCTCACCTGCATGCTCCAACAAAGCATGCTAGAACTCTTATAAGTGGAGGTAGAAAGTCTCTGATACCAGTCTCTGATTCTCATCTGGGTCCTAGTCTGATCAGGATCCCAAGAACAAAGAAAGACAAAGTACAAAACATAGACCTTGGCCTGAACATACAGTCTCCGAGGAGACACAGATCTGAAAATCAATGGTTATATTAGCACGTGTGTGTGTGTGTGTTTTAGCTATAATAATAGCATATGTACTCATTGCTATGGAGACAAAGAAAAAGAGAACAGATGAGATAAAATTCCCTTTGCTCAGGGGTGAGTGGGAAATAGGAAAGAAGGAAAGACCAAGAACATTTTCCAAGATATATAATGCCTGTGATGAATCTGCGGGACATGAAACAGTTAGCAGGCAGAGTAGTGATGAGGACTTACCAGACAAAGGAACAGCATGTGCAAAGTATGGAGTCAAGGGAAATCACAGCACTTCCAGGAATTTTAAGTAGTTTGGATATGACAAGGGTGTTTAACAGGGAGTGGAAAAAAGAAAAACTCAAGATGAAGAGACAGAGGCCAATTCACAGAGGCCTTTAGGGCTAAATTTTTTCAAGTTTTGTTCTTAAATCATTACTGGATCATAGAATCAATTTAGTCAGTCAAGACCATTTTAAAGTGGAAAATATCAGAGTATTTTGCACTTAGTAAATTTAAATATCATTTCTTAAAACTTGGGTAAGGAGGTTGGTACTTGTGTGTGTTTACTGGCTCATTATGTAAAATGTAGTTGTTACTATAAAGCGGTTGTTCTCCTCTGGGGCACCCCCAGTGAAAATGCTGGCTCTCCACCTTGAAGACCCCCCTGGTCAACAAGTCCTACTCCAAGATACACAATCAGCTTGTTTGGTGCCTCACTCTGTATCTAGCTAGCTATTTATTGTATAAAAGTAGTAATCACTATAATCTCCAGGGTATTTTGCATTTTAAAAACAAGCCTGTCTCTAATGCTGACTTATAACGCAGAGAGTATCTTTTGGTCACAAACAGCTGAACGTCTCAATAATAATAATATCCTTTGTTTCTTTTCATAATTACAACTAATCAGTCAGTAGGTTAGCACAGGAAATTATTTAGATAGTGTTTTATTTAGGCACTATAATTTCTAAATTATTATGCCTCACAATTGGACATATTTAAATAGCCATGATCATCAGATACTTGAAGGAAGCCTCCAAGACAAAGGCCAGTACTGTACCAACAAAAGAAAAACTGAAGAAGGAATAGAGACAATCCTGAGAACAGAATGAATTTTGTAAACTGTGGTTAATATCCTTAGGAAGAGAAGAGAAACTATCAATCCATAAAAAAGTGGAACCATTAGGGAAAAAAAAGGTGTTGGAAATTAAAAAGGGGATTGGAAAAAAATAACTCAGAAGATGCATTGGAAGACAAAGTTGAAAAATATCCCCACATCAGATTAACAATTCTGAAACCACTACACATGTATAACTGAATTGAACAATTAAATAAATGGATGGCAGCCACGTTTCTCTCTGTTGGAGTGGGAGGTTACTGACAAACATGGGAGGGAGGCTAGAATAATCCACGTGGTACTGGATTAGAGTTGGAGACATCAGTATGAACTCCTAAATAGCTTAGCATAAAAATGGATACATATAGAAATATTTATAGATGTGTGTATATACAAGGATTGGTAAATACACGTATATTTCCTTGCTCTGTTGGCTGAGAGGACCACTTGAAGCAATGATAGCCCAGTAGCAATAAGCATACCTCACATCCAGATCTTGCTTTCCACTACCATTCTTCAATAAAAGAAATCAGGGCCCTTAGAGAAATGGCCGATTCTAGGACTTGTGCAGGGAATGTACAAGATGAAACTGGAGAATCTTATAGTGCCAGAAAGTAGTAAGTGCTTAAGAAAGAACATGACAGGGGTCTGTCAAAAGGACACAGTAGCCAACTGAAAGAGGTCTCAATGGCCAAAGCTGAAACAATTTAAGCAAGAAAATAAAGTAATATTGGATTATAGTCCAAAGTATAAAATAAATATTCACAAATACATACTGTTATAGATACATGATGATGAAGATAGATAGATTGATCGATCGATAGATATAGATGATAGTAGACACAACTCTTGTACAGAATTCCAAACGATTTATGTACATATTCCACCCTTAAGAAGGTGGAGCGGCATAACCATCCCTTAAGTTTTGGCGGCACATAATGACTTCCTCCGAGTATAATACAGAATGCAGTACCTTTTCTACATAGAAATCATGCATGAAAACCCCTCTGTCCTTCCTGTCTTGTCATCTATGAGTTTCCAGAACATTCTGCCATACCCTTAATCTGACAAACACTACCTCAGCAAGGTGATTAAGGTTAATATCAACAGTGATAAGTCATATTGATAGTGTGTACCCTTGATGCAATGTGACGAGAATGGCACTTTACCTCTGTGGTCTCCCTCCCAAGAACCCATAGCTCCAGTCTAATCATGAGAAAAACATCAGACAAACCCCAACTGAGGGATGTTCTACAAAATGCTTGACGAGTACTCCTTGAAACTGTCAAACACATCAAAACAAAATAAGGAAAGTCTGAGAAACTGTCACAGCCAAGAGGAACCTAAGGAGATTTGAATAAATAAAATGTGGTGTCTTGGATAGGATCCCGGTACAGAAGGGACATTAGGTAAAAGCTAAGGAAGTGTGAATAAAGTATGAACTTCAGTTAATAATACTGTATCAATATTGGTTAATTAATTTTGACAAATGTACCGCACTACCGTAAGACGTTATTGACAGGGCAAACTGAGGATGGAGTATATGTAAACTCACAGTACTACCTTTAAAACTTTTGTAAATCTAAAACGTTTTTAAAATTAAAGTTTATTTTTTTTTTAATTCTAGAAGGTAGCACAAAAAGGAGGGGAAATCAAAAAAGAAAATTTAATGTTATTTTAAAATTTAATACACCAAATAAAACAAAAGGGAAGATCTGTCGTTCGTTGTGTTATTTTGCTGAAGCTAAGATATAACTTAATAGTTCCAATATAGTAAATGAGAGGGTCTCTATTTTAGAATTTATAAAAATCCTGCAATATATTCGACTTAGATGATTATGGGGAAATGACATACAAAATTCATGGGTTTTTTTTCAAAAAACAGGCCTTTAATGCCATTCTGCAGAGAAAGAATTGTAATCAAAAGCCCAGGGAAATTTAAGACAACACCAAACCCTCTGAGCTGAATTAGGTGAAGTGCATTAGACAAAGCTCAGGGCTTGGATTCTAGTTCGTGTGATCTTGGCTAAAACAGAACAACTCCGGGCCTTAAGTTTCTCCAACTAAATAATGAGAATAAGATTATCCTAACATCGCTTGACTTTCTGATTGCCCATCATTCCAACAAGTGTAGTGTGGAGAACCAAGAAATACCTTGATCTAGTGTGTGAAGGATTTAGGTTAGAAAGTGGAAAATAATCTACCAACAGTAAGAGTTGATTGGCTTGAATGGGGCAATTTTTAATTGTCTTCAGTAATAATCTAGACATTTTATGACTTTTTATCTGAATGTTTTTTTCCGAGAAAGAGAGGATTGGCTGATTACATACATTGTTTTGCCCCCTAAAAGCCCAAGAAGGAAATACATAGTAGAATTTTAGAAGCTTTCCAAAGAATAACAAGAAACCTTCACTTCTCAAGTGGCATTTGATATTAGTCTAAAAATATTTACCGTTTTTCAGAGTGCCTTAGGTTTTCCGTGAAAAGAGAGATGTAATGTGGGATCTGACCCCATTTTGATGTTTGACTGCTGACAGCGTTCAAGCCCCACCACTCCTCTTTTCCCTTCTGTCCCACAGTTTGGCAAGCTGATAAGAAAGCTCAGGTGCTCCCCACTGACACCAGTGGGAAGTTCAAACCACCTACGCTCTGGGACACGTGGAAATCCTCACCTCTGGCTACCGCCTAATTGTAGTAAAAGCCAAGCTGGTCTCCTTTCCGTGCTCTCTCAAGCCAACTTTGGACCCGTTGGGAACCTGCCCTGCTCTCCCCAGAAAGCCTCGCTATATGCGTCATAAACCTTTTCATACCCTCTTGGTGCTTGTGTGGTATCAAGACCAAATTTGGGGTGGAATTCCATCCTGATGCCTCCATAGGACGACCACAAGAGAGGGAGACTTTTCTCTCTTTTGCTTTTGTGGAATGAACAAGGAACACTCATTTGCCAGGTGACTCCCACTTATAACGATTGTGCCATCTCACGACTATGCCTAGAGGTAAAATAGATGGCAAGTAACGTCCTTTGGAAAGAAGAGACCCATCTGCTTTAAACGCCCATTTGGGTTTTGCCACAGGTTTATTTAGGCTGAACAAGAGTAAGATGAAAAGTCCATTTCTATCTGTTAACAAACAAACCCTAGAAAGCTGAGAGGCTTATGGGCAGCCCGTTAATAACGTAGGTTAGATTCAAGACAACCCATCAGTCCTGAACGAAAACATGTCCAAGGATCTGATCTTTTGACAGAAACTCTGACAAAGAAAGGATTAGGTCAGCTTTAACCCTCAGGATTTTTAAAATAGAAAAGAGCACAGCTGCATTTCAAATCATCAGATAGTGTGCATTATTTAGCAACTCCTTTTATAAACTGTTTGCACTACAGGTGCAATAAGAGAATGTTAATTTTATCTGCCAGGACGTTTCCATTTTGTATGTGTATGTGTCCTACGACTTTTTCTTACAAGCCCAGCTTGAAAGCCTCAGTTGAGATGTTTCTGTTGAGGTAAAACCGGGGCAAAATTCTTGTAGTCTAGTCCATGCTGAGTGGAGTGCTATGGAAAGCAGAGAATTTTCTCATTAACTTTTCTAAGCTCTGTGATGCTTCCATCTTCAGCTGGATTAAAAATAAGAGACATCATAGTAGCCCCCAAAAAGTATTTTTATCAGAGTGGGAGTAATAAGTGATGGGGGTGGCTCCAGGGATGATCATATTACCATGGAAAACCACCAACGCAACACCGGCAACATTCAAGTTTGCCGTTAAAAGTAATATATAGTTGTCTTGTGCTGAGGTCAGACTAATCTGGATGAGAAAGAAAAATGCCGTAAAAAAATAAAAGCAGAATGAAAAGAAAGACAATATTCCCCTTGTTGGTTTGTTCCTCAAACTGGGGCCCATCCAGTATGCACATCCCGCTGCTTCCTGCTGGCATATTCCGAGGGTGGGAATCAATCCGCTCTTTGTAGACATTAAGACATTGTGGAGGCATTAAAAAGGGAAACGCTGAATAGATCTAATGTAGTTAGACACAAAGGATTTAAGTGAGTTGGAGGGAGAGGGCAAGAGGAAAGTTGGTCAGGATCTGGGGCAACCGGTCTCCCATCAGAGGGAGTTGGGGACTTGAGGTCACCTAGGAGTCCCCTCAGCAGCTCAGAGGTCACTCCTGTTTCTCCTACTGTCCATGTTTTATGTCACCAACCAAAGGCAAACAGCTGATTTCACTTGGGGTTATATTTAAAAGGGAATTTTACAAAATACCTAAAATGCAATACTTCTTAAATGTTCCATTTTTAATTAACCTGTGTGTGTGTGTGTGTGTGTGTGTGTGTGTGTGTGTGTGTGTGTGTGAGCGCGCAGTTACTCATCCTGCATACAGTGGTGGGAATATATTTTTCCTTCACCTTTTAGGAAACACAAGCTCTGGATGCATCAACTCTAAGTTGCACATCTATTTTAGGTCTGAGGTACAAGACTGTTTTAATGATGACTTAACCTCAAGCCAATTTTGACTGTGAAAGGTTTCATGCCATACTAGAGAATAAAGCTGAAGGGTTTTTTTCTTTTTAAGTGAATGACCAAAGTGTTATTTTGCTAAAACAATAAACCTCAACTATAAATCGTGCCACGCAGTAAGTAGGTCACTGAACACTAAAATGATATCAGATGTAGTTTAGGATTTCAGTTCAGTAAGATTATCTTTTTTTGTAATTACTGTAAAAAAAAACCTATTTTTACTAAAAGCTTAGGGGAAAGAGTGTTTTTTAAGCTATGTTACAAGGAGAAAATTGTCTTCCCATGCCAAGTATTTATAAAAACCTTCCTGCTTTACTTAAAATTGTATGCTGAACAGAATTTTATCGACTTTGAGGGTTGAGGGTCCTGTGACGCCATGGGGCCACCATTAATATTGATTTTTCAGTCAGGAACTCATCTTGCCTTTCCTAGACCAACTATACCACTGAGAAAGCAAATAATAAATGAGGGGCAATTACTCTTTGTAGAATTCCAGTCAAGAAAGAATGATAGAATTAGCACAGGACCGTTTTACAATCCCTTTGAATGAATGGACATCGCCATTGAGCATCAACAGCTGGGAACGTCTCAGAAAGACAGAAAACCAGATGGTCTGTGTCTTCTGACGGAAACGCAGCACACTGTCTGTGAGGTAGTCTTGACCTATCCCTCCCCCCAAAACTGAATCTGAATCTGAACAAGCCTTTAAATCTAACTAGATATTTATAGGAAATATAAGGAATAAAGGAAAATGTTATATGACACCATGGAGATGCAATCAGCAAAATCCATCTGTGGAAAACTCTACAAGATAAATAACCCAGTTTCTTCAGCAAATAAATTATAAGGAATAAAAAAGAGAAGGAGAGAATTGAGGGGGAACCTAACGTAAATTAAGGGACAGAGACATACACCTATTACAAGGTATGCCCTTATTTACATCCTGATTCATACAAACCAACTAAAAAAGAATATGACATATATGAGACTATTGATGATCGACTAGATATTTTATTGTAGTTAAGCAATCATTGTTATTTCTTTTAGGACTATTAATAGTATTTTGGTTATGAGAGAGCGAATCCTTACCTTTTAGAGACACAGAAACATTTACAGATTTTCTTTAAAATCAATTTATATTTGACAAAGCGGATACTTTCCGGGATTATTTCCTTCAAGAATTTTCTGACTATTCCTCCCCATCCTTTCCCCCACTCCTGAGATTCTCCTCCACTACATCTCAGTGACACCTCCTACCTATCTCTATCTTTGCACCTACATATTGCATAATAATCTCTTTATGTGGGTGTCCCTCCCACTAGAGTGAGCACCATAATAAATTATTCCATAATTGGCTGGGTATCCCCCCTGCCTGGCACACAGTGAATCAATAGATGAGTGAATTCAGGAAGGACTCATTAAAACGAGTATTTTATTTCAGCTTATACATGTGTATAGCAGCCACGGAGGGGTTTCTTCCTTTTTTTTTCAGCTTTATTAAGGTGTAAATTGTAGTGTATTTAAATTATTGTAATATATTTTGTAATAAATTATTGTAAATTGTAACATATTTAAAGTGCACATGGGCCAGCCCAATGACGTAGCGGTTCGCGCGCTCCACTTCGGCAGCACGGGGTTTTGCGGGTTCTGATCCCGGGTGTGGATAGACACAGGGCATCTCAGCCATGCTGTGGCGGCGTCCCATGTAAAGTAGAGGAAGATGGGCACGGATGTTAGCCCAGGGCCAGTCTTCCTCAGCAAAAGAGGAGGATTGGCAACGGATGTTAGCTCAGGGCTGGTCTTCCTCACAAAAAAATAAATTTAAATAAATAAGCATACAACGTAATGATTTGATAATAGCCCTTGAGTTTTGAGCTCTCCAATGCAAATGCTAACGCGTCTCTAATTCACAGGCTACAGAACTACCACACCAGCCTTCTCCCTCACTGTTTTAGTCATGTCTTCCTCCAAAGAGGCAATGATTACTGATAATAATAGCTAACTTTTTCAGCCCAATTCCTACACACCAGGCACTGTTCTGAGCACTTTACATGGTTTAAGACATATTTTCACAACAACTTTTGAGATAATACCTATTGCAATCATCCTCGTTTTAGAGATGAGAAACCTGAGGTACAGAGATATGGGCAAATGCCCAAGGTCTCATCTTGTAAGGGGCAGACCCAGGATTCATACCCAGGAAGTCTGGCTCCAGAATGTCCTTCCTTGGCCACGTACCATAGCATCCCTAAGATGATTGGATTCCTGCTAACTGGACTTCACAGAAAATAGCAATTCTGGGCCATGGCAGTTCCAAGCGCTGGCTTCATAAATGATCACTTTACCCCAGCCAGAAAACACTTAGAAATGAATGCAACCTCGGGAAGATAAATAATCGATACCTCATATGAGAATAATTTAAGACTTTCTTCAAGTGCTTAGTTGAGTCAATCAAGTTGCTTCACACTTGCACCCAGATATTTTGCCCAGTTGGTTAAAGAGTGTCTTTGCTCAGGATGCTTGGAAGTGGCCTTGACCCCATCCGTAAGACATCCATCATCTGGGAACAAAAACAGATTCCTGGTTTAGCTCTTTCCTTCCCTCCTCTTGTCCCCATGTGGGTACTCCTTCTTGTTTGGAATAATATCAGAGTTAATCAAAGTTGTAAAAATCACTGAGCATTCCTCCCTCACTTGAGGAATTTGGGGTTGGTCAAAATCATTGAACAAAATATCCAAGATAGAGTGGGATAGAATTTACTTGACCCTTCCTTTTACTTTTTCCAAGGAAGAAAGAGTCTAACTGACTCCAGGATTCTTGGCTCAACCATTACTCAAGCCACAAACACTTCAGTTATCCAATGAGTCAGCGGCCTTCAACCACATTTTAAATAAAGGCCTTCTACCATGATGTTTTTCACATGTGTTTTACTCCAATTGTGTGTTCTATAAATGCTAAGCTGTTGAGATTTCTTTCCTCATGTCTTTCTGCAGAGATAGACCCCACTAGTAATTTCAGGAGGACTATTGCCTGTTCTCTACAAAGGCTCAAACAACTAGTTAATTCAACTGGTAACTTCTTGTAGCCAATCCTAGCATTACTCCTGTTCTCTCTTTCTTTTTTCTTTTCTTTGCATTTGTTTATTGTGGTAAAATATACATACATAAAATGTGCCATTTTAGCCATTTTTAACTTTGCAGTGCAGTGGCATACTTAGTACTTTCACATTGTTGTACAACCATCACCACCATCCATCTCCAGAACTTCTTTCATCTTCCCAAACTGAAACTCTGTCCCCATTAAACACTAACTCCTCATCCCCCTACCTAATCCCTAGCAATCACCATTCTACTTCCCATCTCTAATAAATTTGTCCTTTGCTTTTTTGATGGTTTCAATAAAGGTGATAATCATTATAAGAGCAAGGGGTTACCAAAACAAGGAACCCTATATCTCTTTATACTTAATTTTCAATTTTTCAGTGTTTGATTATTAAATTTGTAAATGACCGTTGGTTCTGATTCTCTGTTTCAGTCCACGTGCCCACCAGACTACCTTAGGTGCATTTTTGTGATTCTTAATATAATCAAATATTGGACAGGAAAAGAAAAAGGGCTTTACTTAAAAATAAAAGTGTGCTAGAGAAATAAGTTGCACCAGCGGTTTATCAAAGGTTTTTAATTGTATGTATTTCGGTGGCATCTCTCTCCATGGACGCTGTTAACCGTGGATAATTAAGAATGTTCTAAGTCTGAGGCGGTTGATTGATTTCCCACAAAAAGCTTTTACCCACTTATTTATCAAGTTCTTAAATAAATAACTTTTTCACTTTCTCAGACTTCTCTGAGCTGACACATCAGAAAACAGGCAAAATGGTGAACCTCAGAAGGAAATAATCAGGGAGAATTAAATAAGTCAAAAATGAACAACCAGTAAAGCGACTTCTCAGCACCTGAGGGCAAATGGTGATGCAGAAAAAGACTGTTCTGCTGTAAAAGCCAAGTGGGCATAATGTAAAGTACAGCAGGATGCTGCCTAACTGCTAAGACATCGCCAGGCCCGGCAGTCCCAGCAGGCAGGGGAAGAGACAGCTGAGTTGAACATGCAGGACTTTGGGCTTGAGGATCAAATTCCACATGAAAGAGTCATTTTTTGTTCTCATATAAATAGGGAAAGATAGAGTTTGGATCATAAAATCTTTCCCTATCCTCAACTCCTCAAATCTCTAACAAAGGAGAAATTCTTCAAAAGGGGGAGGGGTTAGTGAGGAATAGGGATGTGTCTCTTCAGTGAGTTTTCAAGAGCTTAATTTAATAAAATACCTTTTATTATCATTTATGTCTTGAGAAACTTCTCTCACCCTCAGATCTCGTTGGAGTGATATTACACATGCTTATAAGATCTTTAAATGATCTTTCTATGCATTCTGTTTTATTAAACATATGTATAATACGTTAAGTATAATTTATACATGGTGTGTGTGAGTGTGAGCATAGAGAGAAAGAGACCTGAAAAGTGGATTACCAAATGAACCACTGCTTTTTGGATGTTACTCTCTTGATTGGCAAAATATGAAGAGAGGGGACTTTGGCCTTGGTGAAATTCTTAGGATAAAAGGCCAAACATGGATCATTCAATAGTCCACAACTCCTTTAATAATGTTCTGAGAACATTCCTGGTGGGTTAATTACAAGGGACTTTCTATGGGAACAGTCTCTGCTCACCATTCTACACACTAACTATCCTTCTAGGGAATGGGTTTTTGCCTGGAGGTCCCTCCATCTAAACTCCCAATCACATCCCTCCGGAGAGCATTCATCTTTTCCTTTCAGTGCAGGCCTAAACTATTCTGAATTGTATTGCTAGAGGCTCTTGATGAGTCTAGAAACAATTGCCTTTGTGATGTGACTTTATCCCTTGAAGGCAGAGAGAAGAGAGTTTACGGAGTTTTCAAACTCCTTTCTGGGGACAACCCAAAAAAGCCATTGGTCTTAAAAAGTGATCAGAATCCAAAGCAGTTTTATAGTAAATCTATCATTCCAGAACCAAAGAACACTTGCTGAAATAAAACAGAACCTGGAGAAAAAACTCACCAACCAAACCAAGAGTGTAAAAGCATGTGATGATGTGGTAGACAAAGTCGAGAGCCCTTAATCTTTTTAGACAAATCAACCTTAAAGCTCACTTCAAATGTTTCCAATTTTCTTACTTGGACTGGACACCACTAAGTGTTTCTGTCCTCTGGAAGTGTTTCTTCTCATCTTATCCTGACATCTAAATGTAACCTCAAAGGGAACACAACATCTCAAACCCCAAATGGTGTTTCTCTGTTAGATCAGCTCTCTCTCCAGCTGAGAAGTTCATCATATCCCAATTTAGTAGCTATTCTTTTTCAAGTTGCAGTAAACATCGTATTAGACACAAACGCGCTGCAGGTAGTGAGAACACAGCTGCCAGAAATATCACAAGCACCCCACCGGCGAACTTCCTTTCTCTGACTTCCTTCAATACTTCAAGGACGGGTGCACATTTGCCTTCCACACGACAAAGCACACTGCAGCCTTTTATGGAGTCATGTCCCTCTCGCTTTCCTGCTCAAACTACTGTGTGTGTTGCTGGAGGCTGTGAGCCAGTGACCTGGGCCAACAACAAGCTCTTGTGGTTCAGGAATGACTCTCCATGAAGAGAAGAGGCCGTTTGTAAAGGAATTCTGCTTAGTTAAGTGTCTTGCTCAGCAAGATGTAATAAGTATCCGATTCACCACACAGAGATCAATTGTGACAATAGTTTATTGGGGAACGGAACATTAACAGCTTTGGAAGGGAGGAGAAACATGACCTTTCTCCCTCCCAGCTATCTGGTTGGAGAGGATGGGGCACAGCCCAATGATGGTCCCCCTCGCCCTGGATGTCCACGAAGCCCCCAGCCTGGGCTGCAAGTCAGAAAAGGGATTTACAAGCAACAAAGTACAAATTTTAAACCTTTCAGATTTTGTTATTCCACTCACCTGAAGCCCTTTAATAGAGAAGTGAAATATGTTAACTAATTTTAAAAACTCTTTTTTCATATATATCTCAGGAAACAAGTACAGCCAAAGACAAATAGGTCTTCCCATATTTTTAAAGCTGATTTCTGCTCTTAATTGAAAAGTCCTAGAGGATAGAGACTAAGACTAATTGATCTGCATGGTCCCCAGAGTCCTGGCAGAATCATTTGCATGTAGTTGGTTCTGAATTAATCTTTCTTTTGTTCTTTAATAAAAACGCATTTAAGCTTTTTCCATTTCTTTCTCATTTTTTCTCATTTCCTCTTCCTTCAATTCCATACCTCTCTCCTATCTCTGTTTTCTATCTTTCTTTCTTCCTCTTTGCTCACATCAACCCATTTCTCCCCTTTCCTTCCAATTTTTATTTCACAAATGTGCCTGCCTTCTAGAATCAATTCAGGCTTCCAGAATAGGTCTTATGACAGAATTAGCAGGTGCTTATTGAAGAAACTGATGAATAAATGAAATTGCTATTCATTCCGATAATCTGGGTCTGCTCTGGAGACTCAGCATGGAAGAGTGAGAGGGAAAAGTAGTGAAAAAGTGAAAGAGAAATGAAATTCTGTTGGAGGAGAAATGGAATGCAGTTGGGAGAGAAGACTGGCCACTTCCCCTCTATCCTGTTCTTCTTGACTAATGGGAAAAAGAGGGGATTGGCTTGTGAAATAATTAACAAATCATGCCTAGCTGCAGGAAATGAGCAAGCACATAAGAAAACTCCCTAAAGGAATAATAACAGAAAAAAATAGTCATATGCCAAACAGAAGTTACCAGCTCTCCAGGAAAAACTCATTCATAAATCGGAACAAATGCTTGTTCATCTACTCAACAGAATAGAAAGAGCCTTCCATGTGTAGCCTGTGCTACAAAGACCACAAGCACTACTGTCAAACAAAAGACAAGGGAGGGGACTTCTGTGAAATGCTACAGCTGAGAATAAAATCACTTCACCCAGCCAAGAGGCCACCATCATACAGGTGCCTCCTGTATACAACCAATTATCAGAACAGATATAGTAATAATATTCTATAATAAGAAATGTGAATGGTTCACCAAGACAACAGCACTACTGTCCAAGAAGAACATCTATTTTCCTTTCCTTTAGTTATCTCATTTTAACACAACAAATTTCATGTCATCATCATGCCTTCACATCCTAGGCAATTCCACATGTGGATGTCATCGAAGTATCAAGGTATCAAGGGCTATTTCTGTCAGTTTTCCTGTGTGTTTCAGCACCACACCCCAGATTAGTCACAAAGCTCAACAGAACCCCGGTCTATGGAGAAGCTGACGGGCAAAATTCATTCTAGAAGGCTTGATTTTCCCTCCCACCAATGGTTGGAGTCATTGTGGTTCAACTGGCAGTAAGATCATTCCCTTCATCCACATTTAAAATGAGGCCCATGTAGGATGCAGAGAGGTTGAGGTTACAGCAAGAGATGGAAAAAGGAAGAGGGAGGAGAAAGAAAGATCATGTATCTCCGTGTCTTCTTTTTTTAATGAAGAAACAAATGAGAAAACAAAATAACATAAGGTCCTTTTTTGAAATTCATTAATATACATATTTTTCTTGGTAAAATAAAAATTAAAAATAGGTAACCATATGGCATTATCCCTTACCTTTTTTTTTCTTTTTACAATTTACTCTTCTGTCATATCCCAAAGACTTTGGACCATGGGTTCCATGCAATTCCTCAAATGTTTTTCTTCCCAGCAGCACATGAAATTGATTGCCATCTCTCTCTCTTTTTTTTTTTTTTTCAATTTCTTAACTTAACTCAAATCATGTCAGCTTCACAGGTTTTCAAATGATGACAATAACTTCCAAAAAACAAATTTTCATGGAAGGAATATGCTTTTATCTGTTATATTTGTACCCCAGTAACCATTTTATTTGCTCTTTATATGCTCTTCTGTTTCCTGAAAAGTTTACTTTAAAGTAAACCTTAAGAGAAAGTTAAATATTCTCCAGAGTGAACCCTATTCTGTAGTTGGTGGTGAACTCATACTTTCTGAAAAACAGGTCTCCAAAGAGAAACAAAAAGTATTAATCCCAAACTACTGTGGCTTTATTTTAAATAATTCCATTTTAGGCCAGTTTAAGCCCACTCATGGATCATTTTCCCTTCTCAGAATATCAAAGCACTTTATAGAGATGTACTAATTAAGTTTCATTAATCTTCTTTTTGAAGGTGAAAAAAAAATCACACTTGTTTATAGAAGGACAAAATTTTAGTTTTCTCTGTGTCTCTTTCTTCTTTCTAGTGGTAAAAGCAGAGGTGACAGATAGCCCTTGAACTGTGCAATGTGTTGGAAAGAGGTGGTAGATAAGACCACTCTTTTCTTTTACTAAGAAAGAAGTCAGGTTGGCCCACACCTTCTCTACATGGAGAAGAATGATCCAGAAGATTTCCCAAGAAAAACCCTCTGGTGGCCGATGGGAGTCCCAGAGATACTGAACTCCCAGACTAGAACTCAGTCCACTGAGTTCCTGCAGGACTTTTTTCTTTAGTTGCTCCAATCTTAGTCTGTATTTGGCAAATTCTATATTTTCTTGTAATTGTTAAGTTTACAGGCTTCACTTATCCCCGATTAAATGCAATGTATCCATGACAGGGAGAGAATGAATCTATTAGAAAATAGATCACTTCTCCTCTTATACTTTCTCTTTCCTCTACCCCATGTCCAAAAATGATCCCATTTATTTTCTCAATATTTTAATGTCATTAAAAAAGAATGCTCTAATGGAGGGAGGTGAAAATGGGGAGTTGCTATTCAACAGGTACAAAGTTTCAGTTATGCAAGATTAAGTTCTGCAGATCCGCTGTATAGCATTGGGGTTATAGTTAACAATACCACACTGTACATTTATTAATTTGGCAAGAGGGTAGATCTCATGTTATCTGTTCTTACCACAATAAAAAATAAAAATATAAAAGAGAGAAATTAACATGAGATGACATAAAAAAGTTTCGAACAAAAAAAAATCCTCTAAGAAGAGTTCATGTGTTTAAACGCTTAAATATGTAAAATGCTTAAACCTTGGATAAAGGATCTAAGAGAAACAAAAAAAGGGGAAATACAAGCACATCCCATAAATTGTTTCAACATCCATGCCGAGAGATTATGAGCAGACAGAAAACAAAAGGTCCCTATGAAGGATGTAAGAGAGAAATCGTATTCAGTTCCACAGCTGTAGTGTTGTTACAAAGAGTTCTTTAAACATTTCTGATGGGAATGAAATGAATTGTGGCTGACAAGAGGAGGAAGGAAGACCTGAAATGGCAGGATGTCAGGTAAATGAAAGTGGTGAATTTCCCAGTCAGCCGTGCGCGCCTTCCTCACCTCATCAAGGAGATCTTTTTCCCTTTTTATTTAAGACTTGGAAGTTAATTATCTTTTGCATAATTTGTTTCTCACCTCAATATGATCTAATTCAGCATTATTGTGCTTTGATCACCCCCAAATTCCATGCATTATATTTTTAAATATATGAAAATGGGATTCTCATATAATTCATTAAAGGACATTTCTATCTCCTGAAGGTTATAAAAAGTTCTCACCACTCATCATTCATTGATCCAATCACTAGACAAGATTTTATTCTGACCCAAATATGTGCTAGGCACTGTGCTGTGGGCTGGATTTCCTGAACATCCCTGAATTGTGTTGGAAAAGGAGTATTTTTTATGGAGATGTAGGCCAAGTAAAATCCATGTTAGGAATAAAGTGTATTAGACACCAGCGTTTGTGACTTCTTTCAGACATCAGTGTTGTTAGTAATTAACACGTCATAAGAACCGTCTGCCACGCCTGCATTACATCATTTAATCTTCACAACAACTCTGGGGAAAATGTGCATCTGTTATACTACACTACAAAAGGGGAAACTGAGGCACTGAGTAGCTAAATAATTTACATAAGGTCACAGAGGAGGCTCACCTACTGTGCTTTCTTGCACTGCCACCCACCTTTTCACGGAAAATAGTGGAGAAAGAATGATCCTAGATACTTAGCCTTCCCATCCAACTTGCAGCAAACCATTTGAAATACTCAGATAACTTTAAATTTCTGGTTTAGAAGATGTTAAATGACCATGCCACTGTTCAACACTAGGCTTTTCTGGATTTTATTAGTTTGTTTTATTTTTAGTTTCTTTCTTTTCCTGGAAAGGGAAAAGTAGTTTAAAAATGTATAAAATCCTTTTTTTGAAAAAGACGCCAAGAGGAGAATATATGTGTAGAAAACCCACTGGACCCAAACATGTGCGGAGCCTCCTCCCTGGTTCTCCTCCTACACGCTAATCCAGGGGTCAGCAAGTGTTGTCTGTAAAGAGCCAGTTAGGACCATTTGGGGCTTTCCAGGCTGTAAGGTCTCTGCCACAGCCATTCGACTCTGTCTTCATAGCTCCAAATCAGCCACAGACTATATGTAAATGAATGGGCATGTTTGTGTTCCAATAACTTTATTTTAAAATTAGCCCTTGGGCCTGATTTAATTCATCCTCTTCTGCCAATGGTTTCTCTCCCTATACTATCTCCTTTAATGTCAAAGTTCTTAACCTGGGGTCCCTAGTCTTCTAAACTCCCTGAAATCTTTTGCAAAATTTTGTTTATATGTCTTTTGGTTTGTATGGTGATTTTTCAGGGGGTAGGGTCCATAGCTCTCATCAGATTCTCAAAGGTTCCATGACTCAAAAAGGTTAAACCTGAGATCCTCAGTTTCCACACCTGCAGCTGCCTGAAGAGCCGACTCTATGGCCCATAAGGGCTCTCATGCCCAGCTGTATTTTTACAGTTATTTTTCACTGGGACTTATGAGCTCTACTCACACTAAGCTATTAGTTGGGTCCCAAAAAACATCTTGCACAACTTTCAAATCTCTGAGCCTTTGCAAATGGCTGTTTGATGTGGACCTTCAATTTAATTCTATTCAATTCATGAACATCTATTTATGAAGCAGCTCCTCATAGCCAGGCTGTGCGTCCCGGGAATAGAGACACAGATCATATGGTTAGTGAGTTAGTCAGACAAGCAAACATGCAATTACCAATTCTGTGTGGTGGGGAGAGTAAAAGCTTCTGTCAGAACAGTCAGGAGGGGGGTTTAGCCCAGATTTGGGGGCTTCAGGTAATGTTTCCTGAAGGAAATACTGGTTAAGCTGGGACCTAAAGAATGCATAGGAACCTAAATCTGGATCCAGTAGTTTGTTGAACAAAGAGAAAGAGGGTGAGTAGAAGAGAAGATAAGTACAAATGTGTGCAGACAAACACAGCTGAGTTTTTCAGAATCGAATTCAGGATGAGAAAAGCAAAAGATTAGACCAGAGGGGTGAAAGAGGTTGAGTCACAAAGGATCTTGTATACTGGTTGTTTGTACTTTACTATAAAGACAATGAGAAATCCTCTGTGATCAGCCGACCAACAGTTTTGGCATAACTGGGAGCTGGTTAGAAATGGAATCAAGGGTCAACCAAAAATACTCTATCCAGCAAAGTTATCTTTAAAATATGAAGGAGAAATAAAGGCTTCCTCAGACAAACAAAAGCTGAGGGAGTTCATCACCACTAGACCTGCCTTAGAAAGAATCTCGAAAAGAGCTTTTCTACCTGAAACAAAAAAGCAAAGGTATACAAAGCTTTAAGCAAGGTGATAAATAGACAGATAGAATAAAAAAAAATTACAAGTCTATAACAGAATACCTAAGTAAACACTAATGTAACATAAAGGCTAAAGGAAAAGAAAGCATTAAAGATAACTATAACCACTTCAATTTGGTAACCAACTCATAATACAAAAAGGGATAATTTGTGACAACGAAAATATAAAAGGGGAGGAGGAAAATGATGGAACCTGCATAGGCTATTGGAGATTAGATGCTATCAGCAGAAAAAGGACTCTCTAATCTATGAGATCTTATATACAAACCTCATGGTAATGACAAAACAGAAATTCAGAGCAGAGTCACGAAACGTAAAAAAGAGGAAACTGAGAAACACATCACAGAAAACCACCAAACTTAAGTGGCAGACAGAAACACAAGGAAAAAGAAACAATAGAAATATAGAACAACCAGAAAACAAAAGATAAAATGGTAGCATTAAGCCCTCATATATCAATAATCACTCTAAATGTAAATGGATTGAATTGACCAATCAAAAGACATAGAGTGGCTGGATGGATTAAAAAACAAGATCCAACAATATGGTACCTCCAGGAAACACATCTCAGCTCTAAAAAAAAGGCTCAAAATGAAGGGATGGAAGATGATACTTGAAACAAATGTCAACCAAAAGAAAGTGAGTGTAGTCATACTTATATCAGACAAAATAGACTTCAAGCCAAAAAAGATAACAAGAGGCAAAGATGGACATTACATAACGATAAAGGGGATAATCCACCAAGAAGACATAATATTTATTAACATATATGCACCTAACATAGGAGCACCAAAGTGTATAAAGCAACTATCAACAGACCTAAAGGGAGAAATCGACAGCAACACAATAATAGTAGGAGACTTTAATATGCCACTTACATCAATGGATAGATCATCCAGACAGAAAGTCAACAAGGAAACATTGGCCTTAAATGAAGCACTAGACCAGATGGACTTAATAGATATATATAGAACATTCCATCCAAAAGCAGCAGAATACACATTCTTCTCAAGTGCACACGGAACATTCTCAAAGATAGAGTGTATATTGGAAAACAAAACAAGCTTCAATAAATTTAAGAAGATTGAAATGATATCAAGCATCTTTTCTGATCACAATGGTATAAAACTAGAAATCAACTACAAGAAGAAACCTGGAAAAGTCACAAATATGTGGAGACTAAAAAACATGCTACTAAAAAAAAAAAGAAAAAGAAAACATGCTACTGAACAACTATTGGATCAATGAAGAAATCAAAGGAGAAATTTAAAAATACCTGGAGACAAATGAAATGAAAACACAACATACCAAAATCTATGAGATGCATCAAAAGCAGTACTAAGAGGGAAGTTTATAGAAATACAGGTCTACCTCAAAAAAAAAGGAAAAATCTCAGATAAACAATCTAACATTACACCTAAAGGAACTAGAAAAAGAGGAACAAACAAAGCCCAAAAATCCAAGTGTAAATAAATGAAATAGAGACTAAAAAGATGATCGAAAAGATCAATGAAACTAAGAGCTGGGTCTTTGAGAAGAAAAATAAAATTGACAAACTTTAGCCAGACTCACTAAGAAAAAAAGAGAGAAGGCTCAAATAAATAAAATCAGAAATGAAAGAGGAGAAATTACAATAGATACCACAGAAACACAAAGGATTATAAGAGAATACTATGAAAAGTTATACACCAACAAACTGGATAACCTAGAAGAAATGGATAAATTCTTAGAATTGTACAACCTCCCAAAACTGAATCAAGAAGAAATAGAGAATCTGAATAGTGCAATCACTAGTAAAGAGATTGAAACAGTAATCAAAAACCTCCCAAAAAACAAAAGTCCAGGACCAGATGGCTACTCTGGTGAATCCTACCAAATGTTCAAAGATAAATACCTATCCTTCTCAAACTGTTCCAAAATATTGAAGCAGATGAGATATTTCCTAACTCACTTTACAAGGCCAACATTACCTGATATCAAAACCAGACAAGGACAACATAAAAAGGGAAAATTACAGGCCAATATCACTGATGAACATACATGCAAAAATCCTAAACAAAATTTTGGCAAATTTTGAATACAATACATTAAAAGCATCATACATCATGACTAAGTGGGATTTATTTCAGGAACACAGGGATGGTTCAACATCTGCAAATCAATCAGTGTGATACACCACATTAACAAAATGAAGACTAAAATATCACATGATGGGGGCTGGCCGGTGGTGTAGCAGTTAAGTTCACACACTCCACCTCTGGCAGCCCAGGGTTTGCAGGTTTGGAATCCAGGTGCAGACCAATGCACCACTTGTCAGGCCATGCTGTGGTGGCATCCCATATAAAGTAGAGGAAGATGGGCATGGATGTTAGCCCAGGGCCAATCTTCCTCAGCAAAAAGAAGAGGATTGGCAACGGATGTTAGCTCAGGGCTAATCTTCCTCATAAAAAAAAAAGAGAAAAAAAATCACATGATCATCTCAGTAGATGCAGAGAAAGCATTTGACAAGAACCGACATCCATTTATCATAAAAACTCTCAATAAAATGGGTATAGAAGGAAAGTAGCTCAACGTAATAAAGGCCATATATGACAAACCCACAGCCAGCATGACACTCAACAGTGAAAACCTGTAAGCTATCTGTCTAAGAACAGGAACCAGAAAAGGATGCCCACTTTCACCACTCATATTCAACATAGTATTGGAAGTCTCAGCCAGAGCAATTAGGCAAGAAAAAGAAATAAAATGGATCCAAATTGAAAAGGAAGAAGTAAAACTGTCACTATTTGCAGGTGACACGATTTTATAAATGGAAAACACTAAAGAATCCACAAAAAAAACTGTTAGATATAATTAATGAATACAATAACATTGCAGGGTACAAAATCATCAGATAAAAATCAGTTGTGTTTCTGTACACTAACAATGAACTAATAGAAACAGAAATCAAGAATACAATCCCATTTACAATGGCAACAAAAAGAATAAAATACCAAGGAATAAATTAAACCAAGGTGTGAAAGACCTGTACACTGAAAACTATAAGACACTGTTGAGAAAAACTGAAGAAGACATAAAGAAATGGAAAGATATTCCATGCTCATGGATTAGAAGAATTAACCTAGTTAAAATTTCCATATTACTTAAAGCAATCTACAGATTCAAGGCAGTCCCAAGTAGAATTCCAACAACATTTTTCACAGAAATAGAACAAAGAATCCTAAAATCTATATGAAGCAACATAAGGCCTAAATAACCAAAGCAATCCTGAGAAAAAAAGAACAAAGCTGGAGATATCACATTCCCTGATTTCAAAATATACTAAAAACTATAGTAATCAAAACAGCATGGTACGGGCACAAAAACAGACACACAAATCAATAGAACAGAATTGAGAGCCCAGAAATAAACCTACACATCTATGGACAGCTAATTTTCAACAAAGGAGCCAAGAACATTCAATGGAGAAAGGAAAGCCTATTCAATAAATGGTGTTGGGAAAACAAGACAGCCACATGTAGACGAGTGAAAGTAGACCATTATCTTACACCACACACAATAATTAACTCAAAACGGATTAAAGACTTGACTGTAAGACCTGAAACCATAAAACTCCTAGAAGAAAATATAGGCAGTTTGGTCTTTAGACATTGGTTTTAGCAGTATCTTTTTGAATACTATGTCTACTCAAGCAAGGGAAACAAAAGAAAAAATAAGCAGATGGGACTACATCAAACTAAAAAGCTTCTGCACAGCAAAGGAAACCACACAAAATGAAAAGACAGCCTATCAATTGAGAGAAGATATTTGCAAAGCATATATCTGATAAGGGGTTAATATCCAAAATATATAAAGAACTCATTCAACTCAACAACAAAAAAAACAAAAAAGCAGATTAAAAAATGGGCAGAGGATCTGAACAGACATTTTTCCAAAGAAGATATACAAATGGCCAACAGGCACACAAAAAGATGTTCAACATCACTAATTATTAGAGAAATGCAAATCAAAACTACAATGACCTATTACCTCACACCCATCAAAATGCCTATTATTTAAAAAACAAGAAATAACAAGTGTTGGAGACAATCCAGAGAAAAGGGAGAACTGCTGGTGGAAATGTAAACTGGTACAGCCACTATAGAAAACAATACGGAGATTCCTCAAAAACTAAAAATAGAATTACCATATAATACAGCTGGGTATTTATCCAAAGAACATGAAAACACTAATTTGAAAAGATATATGCACCCCAATGTTCATTGCAGCATTATTCACAATAGCCATGACTTGGAAACAACCTAAGTGCCCATCAACAGATGAATGGGTAGAGAAGTGTATATATATATATATATATACACTATATATATATATACATACAACAGAATACTACTCAGCCATATAAAAAGATGAAATCTTGCCATTTTCAACGACATGGATGGACCTTGAGGGTATTGTGCTAAGTGAAATAAGTAAGAGAAAGACAATTACTGTATGATATCACTCATATGTAGAAGATAAACAAACACACACATAAGGAGAACAGATTTGATACCAGCTCAACACAAGGTTGACATAAGGGAAGTCATATTGTAGAAAAGAAACTATATTGTAACTTTGAATGACCTCTGATTAACTAGCCCAGACGTGCTCTGTGGGTTTTGTGGCCCCTCCCACTGCTGTAAGTTGATAACTTTGTTCTCTTGAGTTCCTTAGGAAAGTGATGACCCCAGAGAATCGATGCTGATAGCCATCATCCATGACAACTGAAAGATCAGGGTATAGGGCGCTGCTCCGGTCTCTGATGCATATCAAGTAAAACAAGACTGCCAGGAACTAAGACTAGATGGATGCCCCACCCTGAGGCAAGATGCCTCCCCTACCAGGAGACCAGCCCCTTATATAACTGGCCTGTAGTCTTTGTTCTGTAAGATGGTTCTTTGAAACATTAGTTGGCCATTTTCACCCTTGCTAGCATGCTGTAATAAACCCTTTCCTTTCCACCATTTTGCCTCTTGATGATTGGCTTTTGTCACCAGGATAGCAGATTATGCCCTTTGTGCAGTAACAGATTGGTGGTTACTGGAGGGGAAGGGTGTTGGGGGAGAGAGAACGGGGTAAAGGGGCACATATGTATTGTGACTCGTGGCAACTAGACTTTTGGTGGTGAACACGTAGGCCACAGAGAAGTCGAAATATAATGATGTACATCTGACATTTACATAATGCTATAAACCAATGTTACCTCAACAACATGAAAAAAGAAAACAAAATTTAGGTGGAAATGTGCAAAGCTGAACTGACTACAAACTTTTGAAGCCAGGTGCCTGAGGGGTACTGTCGTCATTCAATAAGCAATTTGCTATTTTCCTGTTTAAGTTGAGGGATGACTCAGGGGTCTCGAGGATTTGTGAGCTTGTTTTGCAGAAGAAAGAGAATGCCTTTGGGGAGGTTGTGATCACTGGATGGCCGGCCCCCACAGCCCTTCATGCCCAGAAGTCAGACTGCCCAGGGGCTTTTCAGGAGTGACCCTTTCGTCCCTCCGAAGCTCCTCCTGCCAAGCCCCTTAGCTCTATAAAACCCCGTCTTCTGCTCTTGTGAAGGCAGATTTGAGGGAACACACGTCCCCACCTTTTTGTCTTGGCCAGCTCGAATGGAGCCTTTCTCCGTCTCCAAGCGCCAACGTCTCAGCGTTTGGCTTGCTGTGTGTCAGGCACACAAACTCGAGATTAAGAGGTTCAGTGTCACTTTCATTAAAAAAAACTCACAAGTTTATCAAAGAAACAATCCCACTCAGATGTGAAACTGTTAAGGGAAGCACAATCTTTGCATAATATATAAAATATTTGAAAGAGAGAAAACAAAAAAGAAATGGAATCAAGGGCCAACCCAGACCTACTGAATCAAAATCTGCATTTTAACACAGCCCTGGGCAATTCATATGCACACAGAAGTTCTTTATCCTGGGTAAATCCTATTTCCCGTCTCTCCTAAGGAGCTCCTACACGCCCAGGTTTCCCTAATGGCCCTCAGGTAACAATCCCCCAGGGCAGCTGTTAAACTTACAGATTCCCAGCCTCTCCCTTAGACTTGCTCTTTCTGTAAGTCTGGGTGGCAGTCAAGGAATCTGTTTTTCCAAGTTTTCAAAGATGATTCTCACTTTAGGAAAGTTTAGGAAAACATACGTCCTGATCCCCAACTCTGCAAAATTAATTACCTCTAGGTCCCCATGGCACCCTGTCCTCACTTGTATCTCAGGGTTAATGGGTTGTTTTATAATTATTATTTTATGCATCTGTTTTCCTTGGTAGACTCTGAACCCTTCTCTTCTGATTTGCTTTTGTGTTGCCAGGTCCTGGCACAGTGCCCTTCAAATCAGTCAATGCCCACATGTATCCAGAATAACGGGCACCACATGGCCCTGTAAGAGGAGTCCATTGGGCAGACCAAAGGTCAAATGTGGCATTAAAATGAAAGCAGCTTCAGTTTTAATGAGCAATTTATTAGTAGGATCTTGTTCTGAATTTTCAAATCAGGGTCAGGAAAATGTTCCTGTTACCAATTCAAGCTGCAACTCTTCTCCACCCTAAAACTGGACATCTCGCTTCCTCTTAGCAGCTGATGATTAGGGCAGTCCCCGCCTGCCTTCCTCCAGACCCCTTCCCTTCCTCCTGCCATTGCACCCTGAAAATGCCTTCATTTCGATGGCCTGTCAAGTGCTTGTGACCGTTTGACCTTCTGTGACAGCAAATTCCTCTAGTTGACCACAAGCTGCATGAAGAAGTTATTTCCTTTTATTTGTTCGAAATTTCCTTCTTAATCAGTTGGCCTCATTTAAAGAATAACTTTTAAAGGAGGCATTAAGTTCAATTGTTGTTTTGTTGTGTGTGTGTAGGGGGAAGGACAGAGGATATAAATATTTTAAAAATCCCCTTCAGAAACTTTTATTTAGTTTCAAATTATATATTTTTCTCTGGTTATATAAATAATATGCATCCCTTTTGCAAATTTGGGGTAAAAAAGAAAAATGTAAAGAATATAAAGCCTAGCAGCTAGAATGTTATGGGTATATTATCTATTAAGAGGATTTAGTTTTAAATAGTCACACTAGCATTTCCTCATATGTAAATGATTTTGTCATCAAAACCTCCTGCAGCTAGAATCAAACACAGATCTGTGCAATGCTTTTGACGCCTGAAATATTACTGCCTCCCAGGCAGAAAAGTGATGCGAGGGACACGTGGAGCCAAGACTACCTGAGGATCCAAGGGAAGGGAAAAGATGGAGCCTCAATTCCCAGAAGGAATTCTGACTTTAGCAATGAAACTGCAGGGGGATTTGTCACTTCAACTTTGTCTGGGGTTAAGGAAGAAGTGGAAACACCACTAGGACAGGATGAAAAATCCAGCTCCTTCCTAAATGTGCTTGTCCTTGAACAATCTGTATGAGTACTTCACTGGAGCCTTTCCAACCATTTCCCTCATTAACCAATTCTAACTCCCGACTTCTCAGGTCTCTGAAAGGTATTGGGTTAGACAAGTGATAGTGTACTCTCTGTTTACTCTTTGACAGGGAAGAAAGCTCACAAAGTGATGAGTCACTTTAATTAGTCCACGCAGAGCTGGTTTTTGATTGACAAGCTGGGATCCTTTCCCTAAGGATCCTAGGGAAAAACCAAAGAGGGCTTTCTTGTGATCGGGTTTTTTTATGGGCTTCTTTCTTTTTCTTAAATGAGGGTGACTTCATTTTATTTTTCAAAAGCATACACTCATTACAAAACATTTAAGTGATGAAAAAGAATACAAGGATGAAAACATAAAATCATCTAATACCCAACACCTGGGCTCTGCTCTCCTGTCTGAGTTTATAGTAAATGTTCTGTGCCAAGGTTCATGCCATTCCTGTAGGACCTAGCTTGGCTCCAGAGGTCAGTGATGAGCCCTGGAAAATGGGAAAGCTTGACATTTCCTTTGCTGGCTGCTAAGTTCTGTAGTAGTGAGGTGGGCCCTTGACCTCCTTCTCCCTCATCTTTTCCCAGGACCTACCCCCTCAGACCCTTTCTCTCCGAAATGAGGAAGCTTGATGAGAACTCTTAGAGGCTGAGCAAAACTGATACTGAACCAAGTGAACTTGCCTCCTAGTGAGTTGAATGAGACTCTACACCAGCGGATGTTGTCTCACAAAGTGTATTTGCAGCAAATAGGAGGCCATGAGGAATCATTTCCAAAGTCATGGCATCCCCAACCAAAGGGAAGCAGGAACTTTTATTTTGGTTGGGGAATGAATATTCAAAAGAGAGAGGCGGTTACACTGCAGAATATGGTAATGAGGCTTAATATCCTCTTCAAGAGATCTTTGCATTAAAAATAAGACAAGATCATGGGCATAGCTCTTATAGGGAGGCTTGGTTAGCTTCAGGAGCATTGCTGGGTGTGTCTCCTTAACATAAAAAAACAACTTGGGAAAACAGTTAAATGCTTGAGTTTCTCAAACCTTGAGTTTCTCAGGGCACTAGTCCATGACAAAAACCACACCAGAATCTTCTGTTCCTCCATTTTGAAGGTAAATGGCTCCTGCAGGTAAACTATTTTCCTGGTTTTTATTATGTTTTATCCGTGTCTTGAGAAAATAGATAAGGGAGAGATTCTGTGCTTTGAATTCACTCCTCTGTCTTTCCCAAGACCAGGTTAAGTTGCCACTAGCCTGAAGGCAGTATTCTGTCATTCCAAGCAGAGGATTCTCTTTCTTTGATTCCTGTCATCAACAGCCATGACCTCCCAATGGGCACAGAGATAGCTGTGAAGGAATGGGGTGAAAATTTAGGAAAGGTCTTTCAGAATAGAGAGAAAGTTTAGGCAGTTGCATCCCCCATGGAAAACTGGCAGTCTTAATTCGTTTTCAATTTAGTCATATTTAATTGTTGACTGTACTGAATAAGCACTTTCATCATCCACTGTAGTAATTCATAGCTTGGCCTACTGTTGCTGTACTAAACTCTCTCTAAGGATAAGATTTAATTTAAAATTTTTTCTTATGGCTTGGAGCAATAGTCAGAAAGTTCTATGAAAGGTTTTCTTCAAATAAGATTTAAAAAATTATCCAAAAATTTTCATCTATTCCAAGTATGGAAGGAGAAATGGGATAAATTTATCATTCCAGAGACCTGATGAGACTATCCAAAGGCAGCATTACTCGACACTTGGTGCTAGGCAGTCTCCATAATGCCCTCCAAAATAGAACCACTCTAGGCATTTCCTTGAAATCGGCTCCAATATTGATTGATTAATTCTGTAAACAAACACTTATCTCGCAACTACTAGGTAACAGGCTCTATGCCAGGCACTGGAAATGCAAAGATGAAAAAGACATGGCCTTTTTTCCTAGAAGATCATAATCTGTTGGGTTGGAAGCAGTTACGTAGCTCATTTCTATTCACTGCAATACCATAATATAACAGAGGCATGAACAGATGCTGGAGGACACACAAAGCTACGGGTAAGTATGCATATCCTCACTTAAAAACTTACTCAGGGGAGATGTTGTTTGAACTGGTATTGAAATGTCAGGCAGAGAAGGAGGTAAGCAATCAAGACAAAGGACCCATCATGTTAAAGGCATATAGGCGTCAAGGGTCTGACTCAGTCCAGAACCCTGAGATGCTCAATGGGACTGGACCATCAGATGCACGTATGATTGGAGGAGGAGGGCAGACAGAATTAGAACAGCCCGAGAACAGAACGTGAAGGCTTTGCTCACCATCCTAGAGAACCTGGAAGTCATCCTATCAAAAAGGAGAGGAAGCTGATGGGATCAATCAGATGTGCTTTTAGGCCATTAAATCTTGTGGCAGTGATGAAAATGGCTGGGGGGCCAGTCAGGTGGTGTAGCGGTTAAGTTCACGTGCTCTGCTTCCACGTCCGGGGTTCACAGGTCCAGATTCTGGGCGTAGACCGACACTCCGCTTGTCAAGCCATGCTGTGGTGGCCTCCCATATAAAGTAGAGGAAGATGGGCAGTAGAGGAAGATGTTAGCCCAGAGCCACTCTTCCTCAGCAAAAAGAGGATTGGCAATGGATGTTAGCTCAGGGCTAATCTTTGTCACCAAAAAAAAAAAAAAAGAAAGAAAGAAAATGGCTGGGGTGGAAAGGATTAATCATGAGGCTTTTGCAGTTTTCCTGGCAACAAAGGATACAAATTTGCGCTAAGGTAATTGCAGTGAGGAATGAAGGATAATGAACAGAATCAGGAGATATTGTGATAATAGGATTTGGATTGACAAATACCCCAGTGGAAACAGGGTCGAGTAAAGGAAGATTTGAAACTGTTTTCCTTGTAACACAAGGTAGATGGTCACCATGATAACTAAGGGAAAACTGAAGAAGGAATGGATTTGCGAGGGATTATAGAAAAAAGATGTGAAAGATTATAGAGAAAAGCTCAATTCTGCAAAATGTTGTTAAGTTTGGGGTACTTGTTTACAATGAGGAGTTTGATCTAGGGCTCAGGTGACATGTGGCCTGGAGCTCTGATTTTGGGAGCCCTCATCAACACACAAGCAGTGGTTGAAACTATGGCTTTGGATGATATTATTCATTCATTTCACAAATATTTTCTCTATCTACTAGATGCCAGATGATGGACTTGCAAGAGCATGAAAGAAGGAAGAGATTATAAGGGTAGAATTTCAGAAAGTGTTAATAAGTCATTGGATATTAAACGTTAGGGAGCAAAGGAATCAACCAGGGAGCTGGCTAAGAACTGAGACTCTCAGGGCCCACCTTCAGGATCCTGGCTTTATTAAGGTGATTATGATGCAATCAGTGCTCAGAGAAACATGATCTCAAAGGGTGGGTGGAAGAGATGGAGTCAGTGAAAGAGACTGGGAAGAGATGGAGTGAAAAGGAGAGCCAGATTGTGAGGTCCCCTTAAAACCTAACCCTGACCCTTAAGCTATACAGTCGACCATGAGATTTAAAACCATATGGCAAAGCCTTATTCACGCTAACCATTCTCTATGTCTTCCACCTAGCCACTCCTTCTAGATGCTCTGATCGGGCACCTTCCTGTCTCCAGATACTTGGATTGACTTCTTCTAATCTGAACTACCCATGTTCCTTTGACCAGCACCTTTACCAACCAGGGGGCCAATAATGAGCCCCCTTTTAGCATAGCCCCAGGACCCCCCACACCCGTGAACCACCCTATGGGTTGCTCATCCAGGTAACTAACAGGATTCAGGAGGAAAAAATATCATGTAAGGGACTTGAGAAGTTATTTATCCAAATGTCCTACTCCATGCAAGATTCTCTCTGACAACATCCTTGACCAGTGGTCATCCAGCATCTTTGCACCTACATCCAGTGGCACGAAGATAGCCTGTTCCAATGTTGAACAAGCTTCATTCTTGTTATGAGCCAAACCCTATAACAATGCCACTCACTGATCAAGATCTGGCTTCTGTGTCCACGCAGAGCAGCCTCACCTAAGTCTACAAGAGACAGCCCTCATAAATGAAAGCCTCCATTGTATTTTCTTTTCCAAGTTAGACACCCCTAACAGCTTCAGCAACTCTGTATATGATGTGCTATTGAGCCTCTTTATTACTCTGATTGTTCATCTGGAAACAAAAGAACTTTGCTTTAGATACTGTATTAGTTTCCTTTGCTGCTGTAACAAATTACCACAGATTTAGTGGCTTAAAACAACAGAAATTTGGGGCTGGCTGGGTGGCATAGCAGTTAAGTTTGCGAGCGGCCTGGGGTTCGCTGGTTCGGATCCTGGGTGCGGACATACTCACTGCTCATCAAGCCATGCTGAGGTGGCGTCCCATATAGAAGAGCTGCAACTCTACAACTATGATATTCAACTATGTACTGGAGCTTTGGGGAGAAAAGAAGAAAAAAGAGGAAGATTGGCAGCAGATGTTAGCACAGGGCCAAACTTCCTCAAAAAAAAAATGACAGAAATTTATTATATTACTTTTCTGGAGGTTAGAAATGTAAAACGAATCTTATAGGACTAAAATCAAGGCGTCAACAGGGCTAGTTCCTTCCTTCATCTTTAAAGTTCCATTGTTCCAGTCTCCTTCTTACGTAAGGACACTTGTGATTACATTTAAAGCCCACTCAGATAATCCAGGATAATCTTCTCATCTCAAAATCCTTAGTGTAATCACAGGTGCAAAGTCTCTTTTGCCATAAAGGTAACAGTCACAAGTTCTGGGGTTTAGGACTTGGATATCTTTGGGGGCAATTATTCAGCCTACCACTGATACCTCAATCAATGTACTCTAGGACTGCATTAACTTTTTCATTAACCAAGTTTTGCAATCAACTAAAGCCCTCACACTTTTTCACATCAACAACTGTTGTGCTGGGTCTAACCTGTGATGGTCATTAGGACTTTTCTCTTTCCTTCTGGGCACATGGTAAGAGTGTACCTCCCTCCCCCTCCAGAGTGAGGTGTGCTCATGTGACTTTGTTGGCCAAGGTGGTGTGAGATGACATGTGTTACTTTGCTGGGAGCTTTAGAGCTAATTAGAGATTTTTCTCTGTCACTGTGACCAGCAATGTTCAGATGACAGATAACTTCTCCATCAGCCTGGACCCCAGAGTGAGGGAAATGTAGAGCAAAGTTCCCAGATGACCCACTGTGGATGTGTAAGGTGAATGAGAAATAAAACCTTGTTGCTAAATCACTGGAATGTCGGTGGGTAATTTGTTACCACCATGTAATCTAACCTACCCTGACTGATACAAACTCTTTCTATTGATGAGTCTATTTTTAAAATCCAAACAGAAAATTTCTTATTTATTAACATTAAATTTCATCTTTCCATAGTGACCAAGTCTTCAAGACTTTCACAATGTCTGGAAATCTTGATCCAATCGTACTATACAATGGATACTTCACTTTAAAATGTGATAAACATTTCTTCTGTATTTTTATCAAAATTACTGATTTGAAAAAGGTTTATCAGAACAAATTCAAGTGCATCAACCTATGGCATGCTATTTGAAAACTCTCCCCAGATTGACAGTGAGCTAATAATAAAACTGTAACAATATAGTACATGTAGATGCATTACCATTCAGCCAATGTTTCTTTATCTTACCAATAAGCCATAGGATTTTCAAAGTACTTTGTCAAGGCCGGCAGAATATTTCCACTATAATTCTAGTAGCCCTTTAAAAATTAGTTTAGTGTGGCAACTTTGCACTTAGAGAATCCAAACCAACTCACAGTGAGCAATATTTTCTTGACTAAGTGCTCCTGGATCATCTGGTTAAATAAAGATTCTAAAATTATACAGGCGTCCTTGTAAATATTACTAATTTGTATTTTCTGAGGCTACCTAAAACATCAGGTATTAGACCATTTCTTGATACATGGAGCAGCAAAGGAAATTATATTCCATTCTAGTTCTTTGCAATGGTTTTAGCTTGAATACAAAATTCCTGAGCAGAGAAAATGACATTGGACTTGTTATATCTTACAATATTTCCCTTCTGCTATACTGCCTTTCAAAATTCAAGTGCAGCAGGTACCCAAGTATCTAGTCATCCTTGTGAGGAGAAGGAGGAGAGATTCACTCAGAAGCCTCTTTCTCTAATCCTAATCCCTATATATTAGCTAAGTAAATTGGGGTACCTTGGGAGACTCCTGGAGGAGCAAGTGTGGCATAGTTCAATGGGCTCTAGAATCAAAGCACCAGGGTTTGACATCTGTCTTTATCACTTACAAGTTTTGTGAGTTTGGACACATTGCTCAGTCTCTAACCCTTGATTTCCTCATCTGTAAAATGGAATAGGAACCACCTCGTAGTGTTATTGGAAGAATTAAATTAGGTAATCCAGGTAAATTGCACAGAATAAAGTAATAGCTTAATAAATGTTTCTAATGCTATGTAAGATTTCCCCTGTACTGCAGGGCATAGAGATAAATAATCAATAAATTAATTTTCTGGTCAATATTACATAAAAAAGGAGTACCTATTTCTTGCTACAGTGTTATGTGAGATAAGAGAAATCACGAGTTAAGTATAGTTCAAATGTTGCCTAGTGCTTGGGGAATTCGGCTGCAACTTCCTCTAAAATGGGAGGTTGCATGTCTTTGTAATTCCTTCTCCCTGACAGGTGGCACTGACTCAACATGACTTAGGTTGCAAAGCCTAGACACATTTTGATTACTTCCTTTAGTGTCACTTGTCTACTTTAATTGATAGGAGATTAAAAGCAGCAGATCATCAAAGAAACCCAGGAAATATCACCATTTCTTTTAGTTTTCTCTCTCTCGAGAAAACAAATTTTCCATCTAAGGACATATTTAGGATTTCCAAAATAAGAAAAGAAAAAAACCCTTCAAAGTCACTTATCCAAAATATTTGATGTTATTTTTAGAGTACTTTTTACAGAAAACAAACTTTTAAAATATACCAAAGAAAAGCAGGAATATTATTTCTGATACCGATATAACTTCTGATCCTTGTCAGCTTACTTGAATTTCCAGAAAACACTTACATTAAAAAATCTAAAAGCATGAGGCATAATAATTGAGTTTATTTTTATTTTATTGATCAGTTAATCAAAATAAAGGTTTCTTAAATATCCATCAGACTGAAGTTTATACTGATATTTGAATGAAAAAATATATAAAAATATCTTTTGTAACAATATCAATGATATAAAGCCTATTATTATTATTTTCATTTATAATTCTTTATTTGTATGACACGTTACATTTACTTAAAAAGGAACCTCATCTGACTTGGCCCTCCTGTGTGTGTATGTGTGTCTCTCTCTTTCTTTAAAATAGGGAATCTGTCATTCATTTGAACATGAGAATGCTGAGACAGTATGTAATGAGAGCCTGACTCTCAAGGCCCTTTCATCTGTGTACTTATTTTCTGAAGTGCATTCCTTCACGAAATCATGGTCAGCTCCACCCTTCCTAAAATAACACCACGGCACTTCAAGATCTACCTCATCCCTCCCCCACGACCCTAATTGCACATAAAACTACTGTTGTCGTATCTGAGAATAGGAGGCTGTCAGGGCTGGCTACATAATTTATGGAGCCCAGTGCAAAATGAAAATGCATGACCTTTTGTTCAAAAACCAAGAAAAAAGTGCCACTAAAAGCTCTAAAATAAAAAGATTTTTCCTTTCTTCTGTATTCTGTCTCCTGACTTGTCATGGTGTCTTTTATTTGCTATTCAATGTTATCTAAGTAAAGAAAAATGTAAATTATTTGCAGGAATTTTCCTATCTATCTTTACATTGTGCAATGCCAATTTTAAATGAAAATATCAGAGCATTTGACTCATAGGCGGAATCACTGATATTACATAATTCATTTTTCATGGCTGTACATCCAGCATATGTATTTTATTCTTACAAGAACCATGGAAATGTTGCACAAAACTCACTGAACTGTTTTAATTTCACTTCTTGCTGCACACACATTTTACCACCACTCTGCCTTTGAATTAATGATGAGTATGGAAGGATTGAAAGGAAAAGTCACTATGCACTGTATTATCTTTCCCCTTCCTTCTAAACCATCACTTTCAGTGTAAGTAGTTGATGAATACAGGGATGTGACATAAATAAGAAAGGATGTGATAGGGTTTCTTGGTGGTTTGTGTTTTTTAAAACACAATTGCTTTCTTTCTGCTTCCAAAGCAAGTTTTGATTTGAACAGAAGCAAGGTCACTTGGAACTATCAGCCTCCCCCTCAATCATTTTACACAGTCATAGACATAACACACTTACCTTGTACTCACTTTGACTCTCACTAAACTCCCATGCATCCTGGGTTGGCCAGAATTCTGTGCTCATGGAGCATTATGAATACTATATGCAAATGGGGCAGCAAGGAACAGCTGAGAATACACATATTGTGCATTTCTCCTCTGCTCACACGCTCCATTGTCCTGTTGGACTTCACTTACAAACACAAGTTCAAAGATAAGATTATTAAGGATTTTAAGATGGTGGCAGCAGAGAATTAAACCAAGCACAGAGCCTATCTGAGCCTGAGGTCCTTCCAAACGTGGGCTCTTCTGAGCCTGAAGCCCTGCACAGTGGCCCACGTCACATGCCCTAGAAGCTGGCCCTAGTGCTGTTATGTTGGAGCTCAGTGGCTATTCATGTCTAACACATAGGCTGTAAAGAGTGAGTAGGGAGTTTGGCAGCTCTTCAAAAAGCTAAGCATAGAATTACTGCATGATCCAGAAATTCCACTTCTGGGTATATATCCAAAAAAATTAAAAGCATCAACTCAAACAGATACTTGTACACCAATGTTCACTGCAGCATTATTCACATTAGTCAAAAGGTGGAAACAACCCAAGTGTCCATTCCCAAATGAATGGATAAACAAACATGGTCTATCCATACAATGGAATATTATTCAGCCAGAAAAAGGAACAAAGTTCTGATACATACTACAACATAGATGAAACCTTGAAAACATTATCCTAAGTGAAATAAGCTAGTCACAAAAGGACAAATAACGTATGACTCCATTCATATGAAATATCTATAATAGGCAAATTTGTAGAGACAGAAAGTAGAATAGAGGTTACCAAGGGCTAGGAGAGAGGGAATGGGAGTTATTGCTTAATGATTTCAGAGTTCTGTTTGGGGAGATGAAAACATTTCGGAAGTAGATAATGATGATGGTTGTACAACATTGTGAATGTACTTAATGCCACTGAATTATACACATAAAAATGATTAAAACAGCAAATTTTATGTTACATATATTTTACTACAATAAAAAAGTTTTTTAAAAAATGAGTAGGAGCAAAAAAACAATCCAATTAAAAAATGGGCAGAGGGACTGAATAGACATTTTTCCAAAGAAGACATACAAATGGCCAACAAGTATATGAAAAGGTGCTAACATCACTAATCACCAGGGAAATGGAAATCAAAACCACGAGATACCACCTCACACCTGTTAGAATGGCTGTTATCAAAAACACAAGAGATAAGTGTTAGCGAGGATGTGGAGAAAAGGGAACCCTTGTACACTGTTGGTGGGAATGTAAATTGGCACAGTCACTATGGAAAACGGTATGGAGGTTCCTCAAAATTAAAAATAGAACCACCACATGATCCAGCCATTCCACTTCTGGGTATTTATCCGAAAGAAATGAAAACACTATGGCAAAAAGACATCTGCTCCCCAATGTTCATTGTGGAATTATTTATAAGAAACAAACTAAGTGCCCATCAAGGGATGAATGGGTAAAGAAGATGTGGTATACATATATATATACATACAATGGAATATTATTCAGCCATAAGAAAGAAGGAAATCCTGCCATTTTCAACAACATGGATGGACCTTGAGGGCATTATGCTAAATGAAATAAGTCAGACAGAGAAAGACAAATTCTGCGTGATATCACTTACATGTGGAATCTTTAAAAAAGAAAAAAGTCAAACTCTTAGAAACAGAGAGTAGAAAAGTAGTTGCCAGGGGTTGGGAGGTGGGGGAAATAGGGAGAGTTTGGTAAAAGGGGACAAACTTTCAGCTGTAAGATGAATAAGATCTGAGGATCTAATGTAAAACGTGATAACTGTAGTTGATAGAACTCTATTGTGTAATTGAAATTTGCTAAGAGAGTGGAACTTAAATGTTCTCACCAAAAAAAAAAAAAAAAAAAGATAAATATGCGAGGTGATGGTTGTGTTAATCAACTAGATGGTGGGAATCCTTTCACAATATGTATGTATATTAAATCACCACAATGTACACTTTAAATATCTTAAAGTTGTATTTGTCAATTGCACCTCAATAAAGTTGAAAAAAAAATTTTAAGAACAAAAAATAAAATGAGTAGAAATGGGGGTCAAAAGGTACAAACTCCCAGTAAAAATAAATAAATAAATAAATTGTAGGAAATGAGGACCCCAACGTCAAAGCTGTTTGGTCAATGCCTTTTGTTGCAAACACTTTACTTCCCAGACTAACCTGCAACTCTTATTACTACACCTCACTTGCGTGCAGGCAAAAGGATTCATGAGTTAAGCATTTCATCATTTCAGTTATAAAGTGTATTCAACAAATGTGTGGACATGGATTGGAAATAAGTTTGGAGGGATCAGCTTTGATGGTTCACAGGATTCTTTCTGAACAGTGGCCTAAGTGCCTAAAATAATACTTTAAGTCTAGAGCCGGTTCACCTACTTCAACACATGTACAAATCACTTGAGAAACCTGCTTAAATGTATTTTTAAAAAGCTCCTCAGGTAGTGTTGCTAGATAAGATACCCGTTTTGCCTGGGATATAGTCATGTTAAAACATTATTCGTTGTCTGAAATTCGTATTCTATATTTTCTATAGTGTTCTATATCTTTATTTGCTAAATCTGGCAACTCTATCCCTTGGTGATTCTGAGGCAGATGGTACACTTACAAATGCTCAAGTTTTCCTATGAGGCGGCAGTTTTAATGCCTGAATTGATGAGCAGGAGTGAGATTTTTGAGAGTGTTAGCTCTAAAGTCCCAGGACATTCTATACAGCCAGCCACTCCCTCCTTGAAATAGTCCTCTCTCTCGTTTCCATGAGTCTTCCTGTTTCTTTCTCTCCTCAACGGCTCCTTCTTCTCAGCCTTACCCAGGGATGGATCCTGGGTTTGTGGGGCTCAGATCTTATGCAATTTGGGGGACTCTCTTTATAAAAAATAATACACAGTACGAGTACAACATTAGGTCAAAAGTTAAGTATTATATAGAATGAATAAAGAAATCACCACAAATTGCAAATTTTAAAAAACTTATTATTAATGAATACTTGTCTCTAATAATGTTTCCTTACTTTTTTTGGCTGCATACTCTTAATCACTTTTTCAAACGATAGCTTCTTTTGTAATAACATTTTCTATAGAGAGGATAAGAATGATAATTCAGTCTTTCTCTAGCACGATGAATATAAATTTACTTTTTATTATTGATAGTATAGAAGAGTTTCTTTCCACTTCACAAAGAATAAATGGCAATGTCATCTACATTTTTAGGATTGTTGGCAAGGTTGGGTGGACTTCATTCAAATTTCTCTTATATATGAGCCGTCAGATTTGGAAGAACTTTCTGCAGACTTGCATCATCTATTTCAAACCCAGTTTTTCCTCTGCTTCTGGTGCTGGGCAGCATGTTTCACATCCCCCAGGTATCCATCCCTGCAAGGTCAGCAATGAACAAGGCAGGAATATTCACTAAGCAATTCCTACACTCAGACAGTTAGCATTCACTTAAAGACAAACACTCCCAAACACAGAGAAATACATCCCACCTATGGTAGTCAATTTTGTGTGTCAACTTGGCTGGGCCACGGTGCCCAGATATTTGGTCAAACAGACGTTTCTGTGGAGGTGTTTTTTTTTGGGGTCAGATTAACACCTGCATTGATAGACTTTGAGTAAAGTAGATTACCCTCCATAATGTGGGTGGGCCACATGCAATCAGTTGAAGAGCTTAATAGGACAAAGACTGACCTCCCCTGAGCAAGAAGGAATTCTGCCAGCAGAGTGCCTTTGGACTCAGACTGCAGCTCTTCCCTGGGTTCCCAGCCTGCCAGACCACCCTGCAGATTTTGGACTTGCCAAGCCTCCACAACTGTGTGAGCCAATTCCTTAAAATAAATCTCTATATACATATATACATGTGTGTGTGTGGTTGGTTCTGTTTTTGCTTGGTTCTGTTTCTCTGGAGAACACTGACTAATACACCACTAAACTTCCCCTTACACAAATCCCCAAAATGCTTCCACCCACTCCAACACCCCAGAATGTACAGAAGTGTGACAGGGTAGACTCGGAATGGAAAGATACAGCAGTCTTGAGGTGAATCAGTTACAATAAAAACATCTCATAAAAGATTTACAAAACTGTAGGACCATAGGAAGACATCACCAAGGTCCCTCTCAGGCCCTGGAAGACACTGTACCAGGGAGAGGCCCTCAGACTTAAATTAGGTCAGCTTCTTGCTCAGTTCCCACCCCGTCCCACCTCCAAAGCTGAAGCCCTCCTTCCTAGTCATCTCACTCACTCTACAGTCTGGGTAGTAAATCTCCTCCCCTCTCACCAATGCAAAAACATTTCTCCAGCAATGCTCCCCTCTCCATTCTTTATCTCCTTTTCCCTTCCAACTGGGCGATTCCCACCAGCATGCAAACATGGACGGTTTCTCCATATTTTTTCCTCCCCAAAGCCCCAGTGCATGGTTGTATATCCTAGTTGTAAGTCCTTCTAGTTCTTCTGTGTGAGCCGCCACCACAGCATGGCAACTGACAGATGGGTGATGTGGTTCTGTGACCAGGAAGCTAACCTGGGCTGCCGAAGCAGTGAGAGCGCCAAACTTTAACCACTAGACCCTCAGGGCTGGGTCGGTTTCTCCATTTTAAAATAAAACCTGTTTTGTATTTACTTTACTCTCTAGGTACCTCCCCGTTTCTCTGCTTCGCTTTATCACATGTCTATACTCAACACCATCCCATCTTCTTCCACTGTCTCTTATACCCATTCCAATCAGCTTGATGGAAAATAAAGGACCTGAAGGGTCCTTAAGGGCCTTGGGGCCCCTGCACCAGCCCCGAACAGCTTACTTCCTTAGTTTGTTGAGAGAAAAAATAAGCTTGTGTCTTACTAAAGCCCTGATTATTTGGATTTTCTGTTTTCTTGTGTGTTCACGTATGGCCAATCTTCATCAGTGGGAATTCCAATGGTGTTGGGATGAGAGTGAGTTCTTCCCCAGAAGATTGCCCTAAAAGGGCTCCACCTACTATATGGGCTTAAAATTAATTCTTTGCTTGGGTTTTGCTGAGCCTGTTGAGTAATCTATTACTTCGCCAGGGCTGCCATAACAAAGTACCACAGACTGGGGGGCTTAAACAAGAGAAGTTTATTTTCTCACAATTCTGGAGGCGAAAAGTCCAAGATCAAGATGTGAGTAGGGTTGGTTTCTCCTGAGGCCTCTCTCCTTGGCTCGCAGATGGCCACCCTCTTGCTGTGTCCTCGCACGGTCTTTCCTCTGTGTGCGCTCATGCCCCTGGTGTCTCTCTGTACGTCTAAATTTTCTCTTCTTGTAAGAACACCAGTCATATTGAATTATGCCTCATTTTAACCTCGTCACCTCTTTAGAGCTCTATGTCCAGGTACAGTCACATTCCAAGGTACCGGGGGTTAGGACTTCAACATACGAATTTTGAGAGGATGTAATTCGCCCGTAACAAGTAGTACAAATTGAAACTCTAAACCAGAATAAGAGCTGCTTGTGTTCTGAGGGGAGGTCCTATTTTTCACCTCACAGTGAGGCCTCCATTGACAAGTTTTCTTGTCGGTACCTTCGACAAGAGTTGGGAATTTTGAGGGTCCCTGCTTTGTGCGAGAGTCTCAGCTGTGACTCATGGAGGCTTCCTCTTCGTTCCTCGTTGTCATGGGGTCACTTTCCATTGTGGTTCTTGCCTTGTCTTCCTTTGGGCCCTTGTAGATTCCCTTTACCTTCATGTGGGCAGATTTATGAATTTTTAAAAAAACACGCTTTGGGGAGGCATAATTTTAGATTTATAGAAAAGTTGCAAAGATCGTACAGAGAGCTCCTTTTATTGTGTTGACGTCTTACCTTGGTACATTTGTCAAAATGAAGAAACCAACATTGGTACATCACTATTAACTAAACTTCAGACTTTATTCGAATCTCACTAGTTTTTCCATGAATGTCCTTTTTCTATTCAGGATCCCACATTATATTTAGTTGCCATGTCTCCTTAGCCTCCTTGGTCTGTGACAGTTTCTCAGTCTTTCCTTGTTTTTTTCCTTTTTTTTTTTTTTTTTGCTAAGGAAGATTCAACCTGAGCTAACATCTGTGCCAGTCTTCTTCTATTTTGTATGTGGATCGCCATCACAGCATGGACGCCAACAGATGGTGTAGATCTGCGCCTGGGAACTGAACCCAGGCCACTGGAGTGGAGTGCGCCAAACTTAACCACTAGGCCGTGGGGCCGGCCCCGTCCTTCCTTGTTTTTGATGTCTTCGACAGTTTGAAGAGTACTAGTCAGGTATTTTTGTAGAATGTCCCTCAATTTGGATATCATGAATTTTAAAGGATGCCTATTATATCGCACCCAGCATATCCAGGTTTTGTGATCAGAGGTCCTATCTATTCAACATGGTGCTGGGAGAGAAAGCCTCTGCCCTCTGATTCCATCCTTTGATTTTACAAGCTCCCTGATATACCACAAATGAATTCCTTTCCCCCTGAAGTTTGCTAGGGTTGGTTTTCTTGCTTAATTCAAAGAGCCCCATGACTAATTCACAACCCATAATATAGCTCCCTGTCACTCTTTCCACCACTCCCTAAAATGCTCTTTTCTGGCAACACCAAATTTATTATCTTCTTAACCGTTTGAGATTCCTGCAGAACTCTTCGTGACTTCCCCCACTTGCCTCATTCTGCACTCACTCAGAAGCCAGTGCTGCAACCACAGGTAATTGTGTTTCTTGCTGGGCACTGCTCTCTGTTTCAATGCCTCTGTTTGTTCTGGCACAGTGTTCAGAACAAGGGGCTTGGAGGGGTTGGCCAGGTGGCATAGTGGTTAAGTTCATGTGCTCTGATCAGCAGCCCAGGGTTCGTGGGTTTAGATCTCAGGTGTGGACCTACACACCACTCACCAAGCCATGCTGTGGCAGTGTCCCACATACAAAATAGAAGAGGACTGGCACAGAGGATGTTAGCTCAGGGACTATCTTCCTCACTGGAAAAAACAAAAAAAGAACAAGAGGCTTGGTATGAGAAGGTGGACGCAGAAGGAGTCTAAACAGAACTTTATATCTCAAAGGGAAAGCAGTTGAAGAGGCAATGGAATTGTTTCCAATCAAGGTGAGCGGCCAAGGTCAAAAAGGAGGAAGCAGTGGGGGAAAATACTCTCAAGTGTTCCAGCCCAGGTGAGTGCTGTCCCAGCTGTGAAATCACAGGCACAACTGCCACACCAGGCAGGAGAGAGCTGGTCAACAAGCTCTGCCCCACCACCAGGTGTAAGAGAAACGATGGACCGAAGAAAACTTGTCCTATTCATTGTCTTAAAGAGGAGAGAAGGGGGGCCGGCCCAGTGGCATAGTGGTTAAATTTGCGTGCTCTGCTTTGGTGGCCCGGGGTTTGCAGGTTCAGATCCCAGACGCTGACCTACCCATCACTCATCAAGCCATGCTGTGGTGGTGTCCCGTCTACAAAAGAGAAGAAGATGGGCACAAATGTTAGCTCAGGACCAATCTTCCTCACCAAAAAAAAAAAAGAGAGAGAGAGAGGAACTCACATTTTTGAGCACCCACTATGTGTCAGGTTCTGCATTAAGTGCCTTCCTTATCTTATTCAATCCTTACAACCCTGAGAAATAGGTGGTAATTTCCCAGCCTCACACTAAACACATTGCCAAGGACAACGTTATAGAGCAGTAAAGCCCAATTTTGAACGAGGTCCTGTCTTTCCCTGAAGTTCGTGGCCTTTCTAGAGTAGGACAGAAGAAAGAGCATAAGCATGAGAGACCTCACAAAGCTGTGTGCCACTGACCAACACGGGGAAGATGGTCAATTGCTTGAATTCTGAGTGTCAGTTTCCTCCTGCATAAAATGAGTGTAATGAAACTCCCTTGCTGAGTTGACAATGCAAGCAAAGCGTTTAGGCCAGTGCCCAGCACAACACTAGCTCTTGTTAATACACCTTCGCCCGAATAATTAGTAGTAGTGCAAGCAGTATGGTGGTTATTATTAGGCTGGGCCAGTGTTAACACGCAAGTATTTTAGTTAACAAGACTATCATTCCTTCATTATCACCCCTTCATTATCACTTTCTCAGTTATGCAACAGTGACAGACATTCTTCTGGGTGCTGGGATGCAGCAGGAACTAAAACAGACAAAGCCCCCTGCTCTCAAGGAGCTGGCATTCTGCTAGAGGAAGGCAGACAAACATGTAAGCACAGTAAACAAGTAAACCAGAGATCAGTAAATCTTCTCTAACAGGGACAGGTAGTAAGAATTTTAGACTCTGTGGGCTTGCAGCTACTCTTGCAGTACTCTTGCAGCTACTCAGCTCTGCAGTGCAAAAGCAGCCATGGACATTCTGTAAATGAATGGAGGGGGCTGTTCCAATAAAACTGTGTTTCAAAAACAGGCTTTGGGCCAGATTTGGCCCATGGAGTGCAGTGTCCTGACCCCTGAGGTAAAGGAAGAGTATGTAAGATCATTTCAAAGAGTGATAAATGCTATGGAGAAAATAGATGGAGCAATGTGCTCCAGTATGACGGGTGTGTCAGAGCAGAATTAGATGGGCTGATCAGAGGATGCCTGAGCTGAGGCCTGAGCGAGGAGGCAAGGCAGCCAGGCAGAGTGAATGGAGGTGAGTGGAAGGTGAGGAAACATTGCAGGTAAAGGAAACACGTGTGCAAAGGCCCTGAGGCAGGATCAAGCTCTGGAAAGCCAGTGTCGTTGCAGGATAGTGGGGAGAAGTGGGAGGCAGGTCCTGCAGGGCTTTATTAGCCTGAAAGGAGTTGATATTTGATGCTAAGTATAAAGGAGTCCTTTGCAGAGTTAAAATGCAGGTAAAGTGTTGTTGATCTACATTTTAAGATATCACTCTAGCTGCTGGGGAGCAGAGAACCCATTGGTGACACTGACGGTGGAGAGGAAGGACAGTTGAGGAAGGAGCAACAAGGCAGTGGAGACCCCCAGGAGAAAGAATGCTTTCGATATGTTTTGCTGTGAAACCCACGGAGTGGTAGCTGGAGGATGGTGCGCCTTCATTGAGAGATTTAAAGATGGGGCTACTAGACCATTTTGTCTGCTCATTAGAAAGATGTGGCAGGGAAGAAGACGATGCTGAAATGAGAAAGGATGAGAGTAGGGAAAGATGGGACCCAGGGAGAATGAGGAGGAGGTGATGCTGTCTGGTGGGAACAGGAAGCAAAGCTGCAGGTAGGATGGTAGCTTTGAGAAAGAAGATGGAGGAGCCCCATCTGGCTGTGTCTTTGATCTCAGTGGGGTCCCCAGTCTAGTTTGTCTGCATCTCCTTCTCTTGATGCCTTCCCACTGGTACTTGACCTGTACCTAATCCTGCATCACCGTGAATACACTGCCTTTCCTCTCCCCAACCCTCACCCAGTGGTTTGTAGTTGCCAGAACCTCTTCATCTCTTAAGGCTGCAATACTCTGGCTTTCAAGATAACACTGAGTTAACCTGGTATATTTATCAGAGCGAATGTACGAATCACCTGGTCTCCCAGTTTACTAAGGAGCTGAGCCCGCAGAGGGCATCCGATTTAAAAATTCCCTCATCCATCCTCCTCTCCATCTCACGATCTCCTCTTTCCCTGACATCTTCCTTTATCTTCCTCCTGCATTCCAAAAATCACCCTTACCCCCACTTCCTAAAGGCCCCTGTTAATCCCCCCTCCTCTATGATGGTTTAACTACTACTACAGCTATAGACATTCTTCCTCCTGCCTGCCACCATCCTCCACCTTCTTAGCAATTCCCTTAAGTTCCTTTTGAATGCATGTGTGTGCCATCTTCTCAAACGGATGATAAAATTTGCTGTGTATTACTTTATTTTTCGAGTCCCTCAAGGGCAAACACGATAATTTATGACATCGTTGATCTAAACAAAGGTGTACTCATACTGACTTGTGAGAACAGATTGTTAAATTTTCAGGAATTTTGTGAGCTGTTGTTAAACAGCCATTATTCAAACTTAAGTTACATAAACTTACAATTAAATAAAACCAAAAATAGTAAATACTCAACACTCATTGTTTACAAATTATTCTAGTACATTTTTACTATTATCTATGCACTTGAGGTTAGTTATGTCAATTGCATCTATATGGTGGAAATACTAAATAATGATGTGCTTCTGTGCGTCTCTTATCAACTCCATGTTCAGTGAAGCATGGTGATAACTTGAAATCAGCCATAGTGAGAGCATTGACACCACCGAAACTGGCAAATGCTGTGATGTAATTCACAGCTATCCTCCCCAGAGAGTCAGTTGTCAAACATTTACCAGCACACTACTGATTGTAAACTTAAAGCAAACTTTCTGTGTTTGTCTCCTATAACTCCACACACACATACACTATACCCTAACCATTCTTGGTATCTTTGCTGAAAATGCTTTCCGTATCTCTGGATCTTTCCATTTGCCCTTTACCTAGAATGTGCTTTCCTCTCTCCCCTACCTGTTGGACTCCTACTCGTCCATTGAACCCTGGTTCAAGTGTAGATCTTTGGGGAATTTTTTCCTGACTCCTTGTATTCGTTTGCTAGAGCTGCCATAACGAAATACCACAGACTGGGTGACTTAAACAACAGATATTGATTTTCTCACAGTTCTGGAGGCTAAGAGTCCAAGATCAAGTGTCAGGAGATTTGGTTTCTCCTGAGGCCTCTTTCCTTGGCTTGCAGATGCCACCTTCACACTGTTCTCACATGGTCTTTCCTCTGTGCCTGCATCCCTGGTTTCTCTTTGTGTGTCTAAATTTCCTCTTTTTGTAAGGACACCATTCATATTGGATTAAGGCCCATCTAATGGCCTCACTTTAAATTAATCACCTTTTCAAAGGCCCTGTCTCCAAATACAGTCACATTCTAGCGTATGGGGAGTTAGAACTGCAACATATGAATTTTGGGGAACACAATTAAACCCCCAGGCTTCACTTTTTATTTTAATGTTTCCCTTAAAACTTTGTGCATGCTTCTACTACAGACATTTCCATAGTCATTTCAAAATTATCTTTTAGCTCTCTCTCTCTGCAACTGTTCTACTGATTTCTTTAGAGACCCTGTCTTCCTCATCTTTATATCTCCTAATAAACACACAATAGACACACAGTAAACATTTTTTTAAGTCATCAAAAGAGAGGAAGACTAAATGGACAAAGCTCTGCTCTTACAGAGGAAATGTGTTTTATTACTCAAAATAAGAATAACTTTATGATTTCACAAGAAATTCAGAAAATATAGAAAATGGTCAAGAATAATTTTTTAATTGTCCTTGGTACCTAGAGATAACATCTGTTAAACATTTTTTCTTTCAAAGCTTTCTACACAATTAATTTTATCAGATGGGGAGGGACAAGAAGCTGTTCCCTGGTATCTATTCTTTTCTTCTTTCAAGTAATAGTTTTTAGCTGGGTAAATAAAAACCCAGAGTAAGTATTACATTTCTCAGCATTCCTTGCACTTGAGGACTAAGTTCTGGTCAATAGACTACAAGTAGGTGTGCTCTGTGACAACTCCTGGGAATCTGCCTTAAGAGTCAGCGGTGTCCTCTTTGTCCCCTCCGTCGGTCATTATCCCTCACTGCCTTCTCGAACTGTGAGGCCAAGAGCCGCAGTGGCCCAACTTCGGAGAGAGAGCAGGAAGGAGTCTGTGTCCCTGCAGACTTCACGGAACATCCCAGCCCTCCAGGCTTTGTTTATGAGAGAAAAATAAACACGTCTGCTTTAAGCCACTGTTTGTTTGTTTTTGATTTCCATAACATACAGATGAAACATGTCATTTTGTAACTTTTACTTCTTCATATCTCCACATCAATAAATACAGATAGTAGGGTGGATTAAAAATGGCCACAGAGGAGTACAGTTTGGTGGTTCCTCAAAAAGTTAAACATAGAATAACCATATGACCCACCAATTCCACTCCAAGGTATATACGCAAGAGAATTGGAAACAGGTACACAAGTCTTCATAGTGACACTGTTCACAACAGACAAAACAACCCAAATGCACATCAACTGACAAATGAATAAGCAAAATATGGTCTAGCCATACAATGGACTACTATTCAGCCATAAAAAGGAATGAATTACTGATATATGCTACAACACAGATGAACATTGAAAACATTATTCTGAGTGAAAGAAGCCAGTCACAAAAGGTATGTATGATTCTATTTATATGAAATAGTCATAATATACAAATTCACTGAGAAAGAAAGCAAATTAGTGGTTGCTAAAGGCTGGGGGTAGGCAGAAATCTGAGCGACTGCTTAATGGATATGAGGGTTCCTTTTGGGGTGATGAAAATATTCTGGAACTTGACAGATGGTTGTATAACATTGTGAATATACCAAATGTCACTGTACACTTTAAAATGGTGAGTTTCGTGTCATGTAAATGTAACATACACACACACACACACCATCCCCCCAAAAATGGTCACAGATTCTTTGGAGCTCTTTCCATTAAGAGAGTCTGGAATCTGGGCTGGCCTCATGGCAGGCTTTGACCAATAAAGTGTGGCTGAAGCAGCATCCTGTAACTTCTGGGCAAGTTCTCAAAAGGTCTCGCAGCTTCTGCTCTCTCCCTAATGGAATCCTGAGACCTCCATGGTGTGAAGACCAACCATGTGGAGAGAGCTGCCCAGCTGTCCCGGCTGCCCCAGTGAGGCTCCTGCCACGTGAGAAAAGCCGGGTTTGGTCACCAACCACAGCTGAGAGCCCATCTCCCCGCAGCTTCCTGAAAGCCCAGTTGACATCAGCAACAGTCAAGCCCCAAATCAAGCCACAGACAGAACTGAGGAAATAATAAGTCATTGTTGTCTGAAGCCACTTAGTTTTAGGTGGCTTGTCACACAGAAGGATAATGAACATGGAGGACACTGCTAGGCACATTTACCACAACTGACTCAACCAATCTCCCGCTGAGAGGCATCTATGTTGTGTCCAGGTTTCTAAACAACTCTGCCCCGGACATTCTTATGTAAACAACTCTCTGAGCTTATCTGATTTTTTCCTAATATTCTCAGCAGCAGCACTCTTGCATTTCATGGAAACCTTTGGGAAGAAACATTCCAAACATATTCTTAACTCATTAAAGAAGCAAAAGCAATGGCGGTGATTCCAGGCAATTTCAGGCGGGGAAAACAAGGCCTCGCTAGGTTGCTAAAGAGAGTTTGGATAGAATTGGCCAAGTCAGACACTCCAAGTTTCTCCCTTGAATGTCAGCCTCAGGCTATGTTTTGTACTGTTCCTCAGGGCTTCCCTTAGGGTGTGTGGGATCCCCACTCTACATAAATAATTTGGTTAAAAAATATATTACAAAATTCATGGGCACATGTGAGGTATAGTGATTTCTCCATGAAGATTTAGAATAATGAGTCCTTCAGTATTTGCTTCTTCCAATGAGCGTACATAAAGATTCTTCTTAGGGTCCAGGTACCAGCTCTTCCCGTTCACGTCCAGGAAACATCTCTTCACGTTCTTGTTATCAAATGTGCCATTTGTGCCTAATTTCTTATCTCGCACCATGAAAAAAGGGTAGAGAAACTGTTATTATTCACAGTGTCATGGCTCTTCAGAACCTGCTTGTATTAAAACAATATAGAAATTCTTACCTCTACAGTTTCTCAATGCCGTTTTTTGATGCTGGTTGCATCATTGTTTACGGCACTGCGTGATACATTGTGTGTCTGTAAAACTGGCTGCCAGTGACACCCTCAAAGGTTGTCACAGTGCTTTGTTAATGATGGCCACCAAAGCAAGTCCAACCCAGAGTATGCAGGAAAATGTGAACGATAATTCATTTTTGGGTCATGTTAAATTTACCATTGAGAATTTTATAGCATAGCCATTGAACAACACATCTTCCAATTATATCCAATTATATCCGAGCACACGATCAATTTCTATGTTGACTGCATCTTGCTTTCCACATACCACCACCAGTGGGGAGGCCAAGGGAGGGGGCCACAAGGGAAGAGCAGTCCCATTTGTGCTAGAAGTATTCATCTCTCATCTGGCTCAGCTGAAGGTCCACCCACAAGAGCATAACAACACCACCTTGTTAGGAGGCAAGAGAGGACATTGATCAGAAGGGCTGATTGACATTGCAGGGCAACTGTCTGGAAAACCAAGGAGGATGGGTGCAGTTAACCAGGAAGATGGCACGACATAAGGTGCAGAGCCAACGGAGGGAGGATGACCATCTTGTGTGCCAGAGGTGGGGGGCACATGGGGCAAAGACACCTCCCACCTTCCCACTGCCCAAGGGTGCTGCAGGCCCAGGCAGTACAACTGTCAGTCGGAGCACATAGGTGAGACCTGACACAGGAGTCTACATACATGGCTAAGCCCAAGGTCACTGGGGGACTGTTGGTAGCAAAGATTGCCACAGTCCTCCTGTGTCCAAGGTGAGTGAAGGTCACTCAGAATCACTCAGTGGCCCAATCTCTCACAATCCTGTGAAAAACACACTGCAGTGGCCAGCAGGTGGCTGTCCTCCCGGGACTGAGGTCCAGCCATAAGCTCCATGAGGACCCCAATAAATGCTAGCTCTGGACTTCTGGATGACACCATGTGCTTGGTTGAAGGCTAGTGAGCACCCCAAAGGGGAAAGACAGAGACTAAAGCCCACTTGGGACCTGATCTGAGTCCAGGGTGGCCTCTTTAGATGGTAGTATGGCCCCTGCCAGTCCCAGGCACCCAATGGGACTTGGACAATTTTGAGGAAAGCACGCTCAAGCACAGGGCCCCACTTTCCTGGGTCTAAGGGTGTCAATCCTCCTAAGGTATTGGCAAGTTGCAGGCAACAAAATCCACTTCAGTGAATTTAGGCAAGAGGAGATTTACTAAAGAGTATTATAAAGCTTACCATATCACTGGAAGGGCTGGAGGAATGGGCTTTAGGCTAAACTTCTAGAGACAGTTCTTAGAACCACAGCACAGAGCAGGCCTGGTTGATCATTGTTTGCTTCAACTACCAACCTAAGAAACCTGCTGCCCCCACAGCTGACCACTAGAACATACCGACTCTGCCACCACCTGCGCCACCAACATTGATGCTCTGAGCCTCCCGTTTCCTCATGTACTTTATCCCCCAGCTTAAACCCCGAGTGGGTGCATCCGATTGGTAGAACTGAAGTCACGTGTTTGGGGTAAAAGAAGCTTAAGAATTCTCGTTGGGTGGGAGGGATTCACAGTGTGAGGACACTCTCAGCATGTGAATAGGATCATCAGAAGATATGGGACAGCTCTGAATGCCAGATGCCCACTCATCAAGGTGACTGAATTACGATTATTCCATTAATAAATATAGGGAAGTTGAGGAGAGGGAAGAAGGTTTAGTTTGGGAGTGTGAAGGATGAGATGAACCTCACTAGGAAAAATCCAACGGATGGTGGGAAATATGGGGCTGAGACTTCTTAGAACTTGAGTTCTGGATTTGGGAATTATTTATGAAGAGATGGCAGCTGAAGTACTAAGAATTAATGGTGAGAATGTAAGAGTGGAGAAGAGAAGGCATGCTTAGGATTGAACATATTTTGGAGCAGGGAGAGGAGGAGCCTATAAAAGTGACAGAGGAAGAGGTCAAGAGATGGGAGAACCAGACAAATGCAGTGCTGTGAAAGCTAGCTAGGAATGGCTACATAATTTCCGGCGCCCAGTGCAAAATGGAAAAGCAGGGCCCCCTGTTCAAAAATCATTAAGAATTTTAAGACAACACAACAGAGTATTCAGCCGAGCATGGGGCCCCTTCTGAGCTTGGGTCCCTGTGCAACTAACTTTACCGGCTGCACACCCATGAAGGTGGCCCCGAAGCTAAGAAGTTAGAAAGTTTCAAAATAGGTGCAGTGTCAAGGAAGATGAAGTTTGAGAACAGGCTTTGAATTTGATTATTTAGCGGTCATGGTGATCTTCAATAGAGTGGGGTGAGGGGCAAAAATTCGATCATAAGAGGTTGAAGAGTTGATTGCTTGGGGATGAAGCGTAGACAGTGAAAAGTTAGGGGTTTGAAGAGAGATGCCCCAGGAGTTCAGGGAGCAGTTGTGTTAAGACACAGCCATTTCCAAGTGGAATAGACACAATCACATTTATTGGCTTGGATAGCGTGAGCAGGAAAGATTGAAGATGGAAGAGGAGGGGAGTGAGTGAGGGCATAAGGTTGGAAGTGGTGCACATGTTGGGATTGACGACAGAGGTGGAGAGATGGTAAACTGGAAAGTCAGCCTCGGAGCCACTCAGCAGTAATAGAAGGGAGGGAGCATGAAGATACAAAGAAATCCGGAGTTAAACACACTCTAAGTGGGCAGAACATACCATCGGGGAGGGTTTCAAGGATTTTTATACCATTTATTTATCACAGTCAACAAGACCGGGACAAAGCCCTTTAAATGGAAATGGATTAATTTATGAAAACAACTCTCCGTGTTCGTGTGGGACATCAATTTAGAAAGAATTCTTGCTGTAGTTTGAAGTGATGGAGATTTAGTTAGAATCGACTGTCCACTGTGTGCTCTCTGATGAGGTCAATTTCATCCCTGTCCTAACTCATCTTTAGAAAAATGACTGCTAGCAAATTAGTTTTTTGAGTGTTTATTCTTTTGAGTGTTTATTCTTTTGAGTGTTTATTCTTCCCGTTTATTCCCGTGTAGTGTTTAATTCTACTACAATTTGAAGCATTTCAGGTATTTTATTCTTTCTATAGAAATCTTTCACCATCATTATCAGGTTCACATGAAAAAAATTCCCTTCAGGATTTTTGAATTGCAAGTTATGAGAAGTAAAAGCAACACTTGTCTAACAATTTAAAGAACATTTAAAAATTCCCTTAATTTTTGTTTGTTCAAAAAGGCAAAAACATTTGAAATTTTAAACATCCAGGACTATAAGTGGACTGAAAGGATGAACTGCTGTTCAGTTAAGCATGAAAAACAGGCTTTTAGAGTTGTGTCAGTTATTAACTTTTAATTTGTGTGAAAGAAACTTCCCGAACTTTCCCTTTCCGTAACTAGTAATTAAACCATTACTCTAACCCGAGCAATTAGAGGTGAGTATTTTATAAACACAAAGGTAATGGAAAAGACTCTAGACACTAAATCACATCCAGATTAGGAAAGGCTAGCGACAACAGAACAGCAACAAAGAAACTCCATTTGAAATCACAAAGGAAGACAACTCATTTCAACTGAAAACAAACACGTGGTGGAAAACAAAAACAGGAAGATTGTATCACTTCACTCACATATGTACAATTCTCCCTTAAAGTAGGGAAATGGTCCCAGCTATATAAAAATAAATTTTTGTCAATTATGGATTAATTTTTGCAACTAAATAAGAGAATGCAGCTTGAGCTTTGTTGGCATTTTATTTTGAAAATGTAACACGTTGTTAGCATAGTGTCTTTGAAAAATAAGTAGGATAATTGAGAAGGAACGTTGCCTCAGAGAAACGTGCCCATTCTGGAATGAACATTCTCAAGCCTCTGTCACTTCTTAGAGGGCAGGGTTTAACCATTTTAGACCAAACTGCTTTGACCAATGGGAACACAGCTCCTTGAAAGGAAGCACTTAACTTTTTAAAAATGGTAACAAGAGTGGATATTCTTAGAAATCTATTGATTTAAAATGCTTTTTCTTCTCTGTCCGGTTTTGTCAAAGCCCTTGTAAATTTAACACAGTCCTTTTAAATGACTGATTCAATTCTTGAAAGTTAGATACCCTGTTTAGAATGCCTAAAATACATGCACTTGGCTATTTGTTCAGCAAATAGAGTCTTACTGCTACAGTTTACCTTTACACTTTTTTGAGAATGTGCATTTATATGGAAAACCCGATGAATCTGCCAACCTCAGGTGGTGATTCTCAAATTCAGAATTGCCTACTCAGCTGCTCACTAAAACGCAGATTCTTTGGTACCCAGCCCACCCCTGAGATTCAGAGTCATGGTTTTTTTTCTTTTTTCTTTTCAACTAACAACTGTTCCAGGGGATTTTGATAAGGTGGTGTAAACTTTTTAAGTAAATATAATAATTCTGTAAAATTCAACCCTTATGTATTGGATGTGGTTCACAATTCTTCATATGAGTCAAGTTGGGGGTAATTATTAGCCATATCTTCATAATCAACAGGGAAGTGACTTTTAAAAAATTAATAGACTATTTTTTTGAGCAGTTTTAGGTTTACAGAAAAATTGAGGGGAAAGTGTTCACTTACCCCACACTGCCCCCCCCCCCCAGTTTCCTCTATTATTAACATGTCGTATTAGTGTGACACATTTGTTACACTTGATGAGCCAATGTTGGAAAGTGACTTTGAAATGACATGGCCAAGGCCGTCCAATACTTCAGTGACTGGGCTGCTGCTGGGAACCAAGCCACACCCACACACTCATTTGAACAAGCAGCCTGGCAATTTCTCTTGAGAGATGTTCTGTACGGATTAACAACATAATGACCGCAATTGTTCTGCACCAGTATGTGAACACAGGTGGCAGCAGGACTCATTTGACTAAGTACTTTGCTTGGTGCCTGAGATTGTTGATACTTATCCTGGCTCCATCTTAACTTTCCTTGCAACCTGGGACACAATCTTTAATGGCTTAAGTGTGTAAACCTGTCCCACAGGGCAATAGCATAGCAAATATCACTAATTAACTTATACTTTGACTCCAAAGGGAAGTGGGGTGGGTACAACGATATTAATGCTGAAGAACTGCTCTGAGATGGGTTACAGATATGCTTAAATTTTCACACAAGGATTACAGAAAGATGCTTCATTCATTCATTCATTCTCTGAGACAGGCTGGGGATACAAATTTTAAAGCACAGTTCCCTCTCTTAAGGAGCTTCGATTCTCCCAACTGAAGATGGGTAGGACACCAATAAAAAGACCTTTACAACACGTTTCCTCAACAGTCTTAGGAATAAGCCACACCCGGTGGTTAGGTGGAGCGGGAAGTGGGATGAGTGGCTTGGCGTCTCTGGGAAGGCTTCCCCCGGAAGATGTGCCTTTCTGACGAGTTTTAAAGGATGAGTAGCCGTTGGCAAATCCCCTAGAGAGAGCTTAAACCATTTACGGTGAAGAACCAGTCGTTTTGGTTTCCAATCTGCCAGGTACCAATACGAGAACCCTGCTGTGCCAGGTATGACTCACCACCGAGTGTGACGACACCTAAACTGGTTTACACCCTGTTCAAAGAGTCCACGGATCACGTGCTTGGATTTCGTGGCATTTTTAAACTGCTACAAAAGTTTCTAAACTTTTGCTCTCAATTTCTCTACCGGTTACAGACAGGTTCCAGTTTGTAGACCAGCCTAGTGCCAGGTGCCAACCCTCTGAGTGCACCTGGACGCTTGTTAGAAATGCAGACCGTTAGCGCTCACAACACTGAATTCCAATCCGCATTTTAACAACGTTCCCTGGTGATTGCTGTGTGCGCTCAAGTTTGACGACCTGTGCTGGAGGAAACCGGGACTCAGTACCAGGTAGGTTTTTTCCGTCGTCCGTTTGCCTGTTTCCTTTAGGTCCAGGAGAAGGGTCACATATTTTAAGGTGCAGTTGGCCACGTACTCTTCCAGTTTACAGAACCACATTTCCTCGCTGTCTTGAACACGTCTTTTAACCTGACTGCAGGAAACAAAGTCAACACGGAAGGCAGCTTCCAGAAATTCTGATCAGCCTCCGTTCTCCGCTTTGATCTGGCCCAACAGCCGGGACGGATCGGCGGACCGCGCTTCCTTCCCCGGGGTCGCTCATCTGCCGAGCTGCATTAGCCAGAGCCGTGCCGAGCGCGTTCCAGGGTCGGCTAAAGATCAAAGGCACAAAAGAACCCCCGCCCCTCCCCCGGGACTACTATTTGGTCTCTATCTCCAGAGGGAGGTCACCTCCTCGGCCCGCGCCTGGCTAGGGAGGCGGGAACGCGAGCCGCAGCCGCACCGGCCGGGACTTCCCCGCCCGCCGCCGAGCGTGCGGCCGCCCGGGGCGCAGAGTGGGCGGGGCCTGGGCGGTAGGTGGGGGCGGGGCCGCCCCCCGCGGAAGCGCGGGGAGGGGCGGGGCGAGGTGGTTGAGTGGGCGGGGCGAGCGGGCGGGGCGGGGCGTGTGTCCCAGTCTGCGAGTCTGTGCGCGGCGGGGAGCCGGCTGAGCCGCGGCGCCCGAGTCCTCACCGCCGCGGCTCTCGGACGCGGGGCTGGCTTTGTGGTCGCTGTCCCCCCGCTCGCGCCGAGCCCCTTCGGCCGGAGCGCACAGGGAGGGGGCGCGCCCCCAAGCTCCCCGCCGCCCTCCCCAGCCCGGGGGAAGAATGTGCCACCAGCTGTTCCCCGCTCGCGAGCGCGGCGCCCAGGAGTGAGGAACTTGGAGGAAGAGGAGACAAAGGCTGCGTTTGGGACGGATGAGTTAGAGACCTGGGTTTGGGCAAACAAAAGGTGCGAAAGACGAGAAGGGGATCAGGAGATGGCAGCGGGGGAGCCCCGCGGGCTCGAGTTCCCGGGAGTCGCGCCGTGACACGCATGGTTTCCCCGGACCTTCTGCTGGGCTGACTTCCGCAGCTGGAAGCCGGGCTCGGCAAGTTGGGGAGCGCACTGGAACAATGGACAACTTCTTCCCCGAGGTGAGTGCGCTCGCGGCCGGGAGGGGCGGGCGCCGGGTCCCTGCCGGCTCGCGCTGCCTTCCTGCCCCGACCCGGCTTCCGATGCCCGGGAGGGAGGGACCTGCCCGCCGCACCGCGCGCGCACTTGGTGCCTTTCCCTAAGCCCGAGAGGGAGAAACTTTCCGGGAGTCTCCTGAAATCACCCCCCCCCATCCCGGGGAGTCTCCGCGTGAGTAAGCCGAGGCAGGTTTTGTTTTGTCCCGCCCTCCCACTTTGCCCCGGGATGCAGCGAAGGTGAGCCTCCTTTTGCGTGGGTGGCCGGCTCCCCGGGTGTCCCCGCGGCGCCCCGCGCGAGGTGAGGCGGCGGGCGCCGGGCCCGGGCCGGGAGATCTGCATGCCCTACTGCCTGGGTGCAGGAAGTCTACTAAAATGTTCACCGGGGACTTGTCTTTCTCCAAGAAAGGTCTGGTCTGGTATTTCCTTTGCAAAACGTGCCGGCTTCCTGTGGGAGCGGTGCAAACACTTTCAGAGGAGACGGCTTAATGAAGTGTGAGAAGGGGCAGGCGAGGGTTTAATCATTCCCTATGTTCTTTGCTTGCCGGACCTTTGGAGTCTAGGTTCTAGTTCTCACCCAGAAGTGCTCTTTTAGGGTTTGGGATCATTCCAGAGGGCGAGATCAGAAGTTCATGGATTTGTGCTGACTGTCCTTGGCAGATTTTGAATTCGAAATTAAAGAAAATGGTTTAGGGCAAACAATGGTTATTTTGAAAGATTAAACTGATGCCCCTTTTAGAGCCATTGGGGGCGGGACACCACGGTGACTTGAAACCCTTGACTCGAGAGCCCTTTTTTTTGGTCTGAGATCGAGAGTTACTGTGGTTTCTTGGCTCCCTTTCCTTTCTTGGTTGTGTTTATTTAATAGATTTTGTTTAAGTTTGAGGTTTAAAGTGGCTCAAAGTAAACTTAGTTGACTTAAGGGAGTCTGATGTGACTTTCATTGAAAGCCAGGGAAAGTTTTATGAATCCAGGACAGTTTTGGAATCTTCCAGCAAATTAGATTAGTGAAGGTTTGCCGTCTGTGTTGGCTAACGTGCTTTATCAGACTTAACTGGATATAATATTCCAAGTCATTTTGCTTTCTAGACGTGAACTTACTGTATTCTCAGACAACTACTACTTGTAATGGTCAAAGTGATAAATATATTCTTGTGTAATAGTAACACCCAGTTTTTTCAAAGTAGTGCCTTGGATGTCATACCCACATTCACTATGAGAGATGAACTGGAAAGGAATTAATTGTCCACTAATACATATTTTTACTTAAGAAAATGAAATACATAATTGGGAGACTGTAGCATTTTCTAATCCATAGATCTTTGTTTTCATGCCTGTAAGAAGGCACCAGAACTTTGCACGAGTGGCAGGTTAACCAATGATGAAAGATGGGGTGGGGGGGTGGCTCATGTTTAATAGTTTTCATCTGTAAGAAATCTGGGCTCTGCCTGCAGGACACTAATTCTTCACTTTTTTTTTTTACTTTGTTTTTGTCTCCTGGGTCCTTTAGGAAATCTGATAAGAGCATAAAATTTGTCTTCAGTTTGTTGGGGTCTCAGTCCCCATGAAGCCTGTCTGTGCACCGCGGGGGGGGGGAGGGGGTGTCCGTGGGCTCCCCTTGGGAATGAACTCTGCCCCCTAGTGCAAGTGGGGGGAACTGCAGGATAACCTGGGACCCGGGCAACCTCCTGTCCTCACATTCTCTGGTTGAAATAGGCTAAGGACTCTGTTCCTTACACTGTATCTTAGTGTAAGGAGGCCTGGTTGTTGGATTTTATTTCCATGACTAATATAATATAGAGATTGGCCTTTAGCAATCAGCTACTCGATCCCCTTCATTTTCTAGGTGAAGAATCTTAACCCAAAGATGTTGTCATTTGCCCAAGGTTGAAGAGTTTGTTAGGAATCCACAGCCTTTTCCCTCTGTTGTGGTGACTTTAGTATTTTGGGAAATTTTTATGTATTTAAAGTTATGCTTTTAATCTTGTGATGTATTTGCTTTACCGTATGAGTTTCTAATCAGCCTTCAAAGTTCTGCCCCAAAACATAGTCACTTGGGTGGGAAGCCAGCAGGTCCCATCAGTGGGGCCACACAGTGCTGTATTAATTGGAGACAAATGCCTAACGTAGATCCTGTTTCTCTTTGTTGAGCGTCTTATAACAGAGAATCTTTTTTGTTAAATTGTCCAGTGAGGAAAATCTTGTAATGTCCCGTTAGGGTGGAAACAGTAAGCGTGGAAGTGATATATTTCCAAGGACAGCAGAATTGTAGGGCCTCCCTATCACTACATGGTGTCCTGTTCTTTGGTAACTTTTCCCATTGTGATTTATGGATAATGACTTGTTGCTTCTTGGACAACAATTTGAAGCTGATGCTAATGACTGAAAAATTGAATGAGATGTTGCCTGTATTAGGTTAATGTATGAGTGGCCCAATAATAAGGAAATGGGAGCTACATGTGACTAGCAGCTGCTCTTTAGAGCTAGACCAGGGTTTCTCAAACTGGGTACCATTGACATGCTGGGCTGTTTAATTCTTTGTTGTGGAGGGACTGTCCTATGCCCTGTAGGATGTTGAGCAGCATCCGTGGCCTCTACTCACTAGATGCTAATAGCGCCCCCAAGTTGTGACAACCAGAATGTCTGCAGACATTGCCAAATGAGCCGCAGGGAGCAGAATCACCCCCAGTTGAGACCCACTGAGCTAGACCCACGAAGCAGTTGCCTTGTGGCATTATTCCTGTGTGTGTTTGCAGGCACTGCTCTCTTGCCTGTGCTTTCCTGCTTTAAATAGCGTCAGGCATCTTAACTGCTGGCCAGCAGGAAGCGTGAGGCTTACGCTCCTCAGCTGATGGCTACCGACTTCAGAATGTACCTCAGGACCGGAGAAACTGAGTGCCCCACGCTCCCCAATGGAGTTTCAGATTCTTCATGGCCTTCCTTAGATTTTTATGGCTTCTCTTGACTAGGTTGTGTGTGTACTTCTGGGAAACTTGTGTTCTCAGCATTTGGAGGTAAATTGTTAAAGAGTTTACTTCAGGCAGAAACTAAGTTTAGGTATGTCCGTAACCAGAAGCAATTAAAACAAACAGAAAAGGCTCAACCAGCAAAGTGGCGAGACGACTGTGTAAACGTGTTGTTGATGTTTTGAAGTGGACACTGTTTCCATGTCCCCAGGACCAGGTTCGGTGCCTAGACTACTGGAGGGGCCAGCCAGGACCAGTTGAACGCGTAAATGAGCCTGACTTTTCTATGTCCTATTTTAGGAATGGCTGTTCAAGCAAGAGATCTTTTGAGGATTATTAATGGGACAACTAGGAGTGCTTTGATTTTCAGAATAAATATGTCAAATATATACAAGTATGATACTCGAATACAAATATAGAAAGCAGGTATTAATGTTTTGAGGGATAAATTATTAGTGGAAAGCATTCCCGCTGTACCTATTTCTTACAGCTTGGTTCATGCTGGGTTGGAACACCCCCAGCTCTCAAGACGTTAAGTAGAAACACCTTCCTCATTTCCACTTAACTTGGGAAGGTGTCTTGGTTTTGGTTGTTGCCTGGAGTTGTTCAGTAGCTTTTGAGCTGAAAACAGAGTTCTTGAGCCTATTTTTCTCCCCTTTTGGTAGTATATGTATATTTTTTGTTTGTTTGTTTGGGATCTTATTGATATTTCATTTCTTGTTAAAAAAAAATTGTTACTTTTGGCAGCTCCTTCCCCCCTACCCAATCCCCAAATCATTTCTCAATGGCAAAAGAGAAGAGCTGGGAACTTCCTTGTCCCACCAGATCCCGAAGGCGAACCATTTGATGACTATAAAATAGAATCAGGGCATTCACTGGTGGCCCCTTTTTTCAGGATGGAATTATTATAGTGCCTCGCCTTTTCTGCACATTCGGCAAGGGTGTCTATTGTCAAGTAACTCTTTTTTTGGCCCCTGCCATGTTGGGGACAGCAAAGCCCAGAGAGCAGCTGCGAGCAGGACAGTTGCTAGCAGGGAGCCCTGGTCTCCCTGGCCAGGGTGGGGAGGGAAGTCTGCTCCCCCCATATCATGTGGCCTGCTGTTCTCACGCTTGCACCAAATCGGGCACAAACCAGTGTGGGCAGGGCCTTTGCTGTTTAACCAGAGTGGTGGAGGGAGAGAACAGAGTGTTGCTTTTTCAGCTCCGCTGGCTTTAAGTGGGGTCACCTTTAAGGACATGAGCCTTGAATCTGCTCTTCTGTTGAGATTGGTAGAACATAGGCTACCTTATTACTAATGGGTTTCAAAATTTTGCATTCAGAGTAGCTACTATGTAACATTTTCATGTCATTAATTTGCAGGGAACATTCAAGAATGAGCAAACCAGTGAAGTCTGCATTAAGCTTGGCAACGCTTCTCCTTGCCTAAATGGCCTTAGGTGGAGGGAAAAGCACCCCTTCCTTAAAAGTAGAAAAGCTGGGGCCTTTGGGAGCCCAGATGCACCCGCTCCGCCCCCCTCCCCCCCACCCCGTCTTGGGATCTCAGCCCGGTTATCTGACCTTCCTGAGCTTTATTTCTCTGGTCTGTAAGTGGGCATAATAGTGTCAACCTTGCATGGTTATTGGGAGAATTCGAGATAAGATTTACAGAGCCCTTGGCACGTGGTAGGTGAGTAATAATAAAAGGTTAGTGACAGTAACTCAGAAATTAAGAACCAGTGGCCCTTGATGGTGAAGGACGTCCCAGTACTCCACAGTACAGGGAATCCTCCGCCTCAGAGCTGTTCCCCAGCATCATTTCTTGTGCTAAACGGCATTTATTAATTTTCTCCCTTTCAACCTGTACGCTTCTGGCAGGTTTTGTATTTCTAGAATTCTGCCTAGAGCATGTCCATGTTGCTTACAGAAGCAGGTTCACATTCCTTGGTCTGGTTTTCGAGGCCTTCTGATCTGGCTGCTCTCTAGTCTCTTCCCCCACATGCATTCTCCCCTGGAGGATCTGTTTCCCGTCCTGCTCCACACATTTGAGCCTGCCATCCTCTCTGCTGATCCATGTCCTGCCTGCCTGGCTCCTTTTTGAAACCATCCCTGACAGGTCTAGTTCACGGGGACCCCTCCCTCTCTGTCCTCTGATCGTGGCTCTGCCTCCTTCTGTCCTGGCTGTGTTAGGAATTTACCCCTGTTAGCTAGAGGCTTTACATGTCTTTTTCTTTTTCCCTTCTCAAATGAGTAAACAGAGCCTCAAGAGGTTAAATATCCCATTTATAAGTTTTATCACCTCGTTTGCACTGAAAGGTCCTTAAAGATGGCATTCTATCTTTGTATAGCCGTTATAGTTCCCTCAAGTACAGATTTCTTTAATGGTGGAAGTGGGGAGATGCTTAAAACTTTTTTCCTTGATTATGAAGCATTTACGATTCTTTGAATAATAAATATGGCTAATGTTTATTGAGCGCTCACTAAGTGCCAGGCATGTTTCTGAGCCCTGAACGTTCAGTAATTCATTTAATCCGTTTACCAACCCTATGAGTAAGGCTCCATCAATGAGGAAGGTGAGGCACAGAGAGGTTAAGTAAATGGCCCAGGGTCACACAGCTAGAAAGTGATAGTCAGGCTTTGAACTAGACAGGCTCTCTCCAGAGCCTCAATGCTCTTCACAGCTATTCTCTCTCCTGTGGGTGTCATTTGCCTCGTGCTATACTTACATTGTTGTTCCTAGGCTCTTTGATGAAGTGCTGTATACAGTAGGCAGTTAGCAAATGATTTTTGAGTTGAAAACTGTGTGGGAGTTTGGGAAAACAAGTGGTCTACACCCCAGAAGCATTGCAAACCCAGCAGGAAAATGTTAATCCGCTTTTGAACATGTCACTAATTTTTATTTGGTTTGCTTTTTACTTAGAAAGACAAATACCTTCTGTTTCCCTGTAAAATGTGGTTTCTAAAGCTGCCGGCCCCAACTTCATGAGGATGGTGGGAAGATTTATATAATGAGGCACTTAGAAAACTAGATTTTTGAGATGTGTTTATTTTATTTAAAGAAAGGGTAGGACTCGTCTGTCTCCCCAAATTTCACCATCAGTTATTGCAGTGTGCCTCTTGGAGGTTTTCTGATGGCATCTTCTCTTTCGATGAAAGATGCTGGCCACTTTCCCAGAGTTTCTCCGAATCAGTTGTTTCACTGGTTAGCTTATTAATGCTCGTGCAGTGCTCACTGACAGCAGAGCGGAGCCGTTCTCAAAGAGCGTTGCCTGAATAAAACATTCTCTGCCTTGCTAAGGACTTTTCAGAAAATGTGTCCGCCAGGCCTAAAGTAAGAAACTTGAGTCCCCAGTGTAAATCCAGCATCTCATGTCACGTGACATTATATCATCTGACTCTGCCAGTTACAGGAAAAGGTGTTAGAGTTCTCGTGGCAAAGCCATGACACGTCTGTTGAAATACAGCCAGAGCGAGGGAGACCACGTGGGAGTTGTACACTTAGTAGTAATGCCTTCCCTCAAGTGTCAGTGTCTACTGTTCAGGATTAAAATTGCCTTCGTATAAAAATTTGTAAAGGGCCTGGCCCGGTGGCGCGGTGGTTGAGTTTGCACTCAGCTTTGGCAGCCTGGGGTTTGCGGGTTCGGATCCTGGGCGCAGGCCTACTCACTGCTCATCAAGCCATGCTGTGGCGGTGTCTCACATATAAAGTGGAGGAAGATGGGCATGGATGTTAGCCCAGGACCAATCTTCCTCAGCAAAAAGAGGAGGATTGGCAACTGATGTTAGCTCAGGGTTAATCTTCCTCACACACACACACACACACACACACACACACACACAAAATTCGCAAAAATTTTACATTGTGGCAATTTAAAAGAGATATTTATATTAGAAAGGAAAAGATAGGTGAGGATAGATTTTTGCATTTTGGGGTCAGGATGCTTATCTTTACCATCTGTTGGTGATTTAAAGGCCAAGAGTAAAGGAGATTTGGGGATGCTGGAAAAATGTAGCCTTTTAACATGGCCTCTTGCCCAACCTTAGGTCCCCAAAGAATCCCCAAATTCTTTTGAATGTCAGGTTTTTTTTGGTCAGTTAATAGCATATGAGTTGTACCCATTGACAGGGCTATACGTTGTGGAGAGAGGTGGACTTATCTCTTTGAAGAGCCTGTGCTCCTGAGATCTACTTTGTTAAAATTTTATTTAAAAGAAATTTATCCATAGACTGTATGCTCATGTGTGCAACTGCCTTTAATAAATTTTGGAGTTTTATTAGCTTCATGGATACTTAAATTACGTTTATAGGAATGTATTTAGAATTAGGAGTGTTCTTGCTAAAAAAGCTTTTGATCAACATAGATTTGCCATGTTACTTTTCCATGTCACTCTTAAAATCCTTTTTTCTTTCCTTAATCCTGCAAAGGATATGTACTAAGTGTAAGAAATTTAGAAGATGCCATAAGCAAAAGTCAAAAACTCCCTGGGTCCTACTCTTAATGTTTTGTGGCGAATGCCTTCTACGCCTCTGTGGTATGTTTCTGTAAAAGCACACCTGTGTTGTTTTTCACTTAAGAGTTGATTGAGAAAAGCTTTAAGTGTCAAGAAACTTGCGTGTGCAAAGGCAGCGCTGTCCTGCCAGGGACAAGAGTACAAAAGCAGGCCCCACATCTAAATATTTAAAAGTTATAAATCAAGCTTACAAATTGGTAAATAAACTGGTCTTCCATTCTCCCACCTTGACAAGTATACCTTCATTAGGACACAATCGAAAAATATGCTTCACGCTATGGATTTTATTGCTGAGAGTCAGTAGACTATCAAAGATGAAGGAAGATCATTACAGTCGCACACGTCTGGATGTTGATGGACCAGTGATGTTTGCATGAGTAATAGACGTGTGCTCCATCACATTTTCCATATATCCATTTCTATTGCCCATTTTCAGCAAAATCACTAATTATATAATCGCTAGTAAAGATTTTCACAATAATATGTTGTATTAACAGTAACGCCAAAGGGGAAAACCTTTCTTGAGTCATTGTAGTTCTTAGATTGTTTTCTAATTAATTTCAGTTTGGGGAAGGCCTGCTTTGCTAAGGCAGGACAGTAGTTACTGGCGTTGTCAACAAAATTCATACAGCAATGTTTAGATTAAAAAAAGAATAGGATTATGTGTGATAGGTTATTAAAATTGCAGGAAGTACAAAATATTTTAATTTCATTATGTCATAGCATTTATATCGTGAACGTTCACTGTTTCTTAAATTGTTCCTTGAACTTTTCAATGCTGTGTATATTATAAAGCAAACTGAAAACAGAAGTTAATCCATTAAAAAATCTGTTTGCACCTGAGACTATACCTTAATGCATATTGTCCAGAAAATAGTCTATATAAAAATGTATTTGGGGATTATGTGTGTGTGAATCTTTTCCTTCCTGCAAATATTCTTTTTCCTTAATCTGATTAATATTTTCTTGAAATATCACTTTTGTTGCATGGTTCACATGGAGTTCCTTTTTGATCGAGGAAATTTTTCTCCAAAAATTTTAAAAACACATTTTTTAAAGTGAAGTGGCCAAATTAGTTCTAGTTCTAGGTTTTTGGAAGCTTTTGCTAATATTAATAATATTAAGCAATAGTTTGTATCAGGTAACTGTTGCTACTGCAAGTTCAAAATTAATATTTTCCACTGAAGACCATGATTTGCTCTTTATTTGAGGAACTTCTGTGTATTTACTTTTTTTTGGTCTTGTGATGTACAGGGCACTCTGAAGCCTGCAGCCCAAGGCAGGGGTCCTAGGTCCCCTAGGTCTAAGAGGGGCCCTGCCCATTCTTCCTGGGCATGTATCATCATTGATATGACCATTTTAGGATGTTTCTAGTTGTTTGCTCTTATGGAAAACAGCACAGGAACATTCTTGTACCTAGGTCATTGCACGCTTGTCAGATTATTTCTTGAGCATAAAATTTTCTGGGAATGGAGATGTTTGATCAAAGGGTTTGCACATTTTTCCTTGGATTGTTTGGCAGCAGAGTTTTACGAGAGGTGTCAGTGCAGCCTACAGCAGGCGCTGCTGAGTCCTCCTGTCATGACGCATTTAAGACAGCGGGGATTTTGTTAACTTGTTAGAATCTTAATGACGTGCATTGTTTCACAGAAAGGCAGTGCATACTAGCTTTCTGCGTCCACTGTTAGGTTCCTCTCTGAGCCAGAGCAGAGGAGAGAGGCCTTCTTCTCAGTTAATTACAAGCAGAGCTGTTGATTCTCATCCACCCTTTAGAAAACCCCAGTGTGGTTGCTGATGTTCATTTAAGGCCAAAGCCCACACATGGGACCCGGCTTTATACTACTTGGGGAGCCATTGGCTCCCATAGAAAAATCATAGATTTTTCTTTTAATTGTCATTCGTTTGCATTCTAAGTATCCTTGTGAGTTAACCCTGGTGGTGGTGGTGGTTCTAACTGGAGGGATTTAGGTAACATACAACACTGTTGGGGGTGGGGGGTGTGTGTGTTTGACTTTAAGACTTGTTATTCTTATTAATTACCCTCAGGAAATCTTTCCATGGACTTTGAAATGAAAGTGTTGAGTGCCAGGTGAAAATAACACTACGCCTTTTACAGTGTATACCGTTGTCATGTGATACAGGTATACTTCTGTTTATTTCAGCCCACATTCTTGTTCTCTTCATGATGTGAGCCAAGGGCCAAGATGTACAGCCCTCCGGTGGTGTCAGCCTCGGATTTTCAGTTGTGGGCAAGTGTGCCCTCTTTCTAGGCTTTCTCAGTCTCAACACCCTTGACGTCTTCAGCCAGCTCAGGCTTTGTAGTGGGGGCTGTCCTGTGCATCGCAGGTTATTGAACAGCATCCCTGGCCCTTAGTCACTGGAGCCAGTAGCACTTGCTTCCCTCAGTTGGAACAACCAAAAATGTCTCCACACAGTGCAGATATCCACTGGGGAGGAAGGGGGTGCAGAATTGCTGCAGTTGAGAATCATTGTGCTATGTCCACACTTTTATGGCCACAGCTTAAATGTGGGTCTTGCTAGAACTTTTTTCATCCTTCCTCCTTTATACTGATTCCTTGTTTCATCTCTTTGTGGATGGGGAGCACACGTTCGTCAGTGTTGAAATTTTATTCTATTTAGGATCCAAACTCTCCCATGAGATTTGTGCACTTACAGTCAGTCAGTCATCTAAGTCACGTGTTAAGTTGTTGGGTCTGGTTAGAACACTCACACGTCCAGCTGTACCGTCTGCCCTAAGGCTTCCGTTGGTCCCCCTCTCATTCCCAAAATGCTCTTTCTATCCTCTCCCTAGAGAATTAGAGAAATATTATATTGAGTAATTAAACTGACAGTTGTTCTCCACTAGGAAAAAGGTCATATTCTCTCCAAGTTTTGACAGCATGTTGAGGTAAGTTGTATCTACTGCCCTCTCCCCGTATGTTTTGTCTAGTTTTATTCTGGGATGCTTTTTTCTTTCGAAATATAGACTCAGAAGTTGTCAGAATAGTACAGAGAGGTCCTGTGTCCCTATCACCCATCTTCCCAGTCACCGCCGTCTTGAAGAACAATAGTACAATATCAAAAGCAGGAAATTGACATTGGTACAGTCTACAGACCTCATTGAGATTCCACCAGTTTTAACATACACTCATTTGCATGTGTGTGTGTGTGTGTGTGTGTAGTTCTAAGCAGTGTTGTCACATGTATAGATTCGTGTCACCACCAGCACAATCATAATGTGGAACTCTTCCATACTGCATGCTGCCCCACGAGAAACAGTCCCAGCCTCCCCCAGTCCCTAGTAACTACCACATAATCCTGTATAATTTTGTCATTTGCGAGTGTTACATAAATGGAATCAGATAGTATGTAATGTTCTGAAATTGGCTCTTTTCACTCAGTGCCCTTGAGACCCACCCGTGTTGTTGTGTGTATCGATAGTTTGAATACTACTCAGCAGTAAAATGGAACATTGTTCTGGTACTTATTTAATACCTGTCGCTAACATCCGTTATCGCTCTGAGACTAGCAGTTATTTGCATAAGTTACTCTGATTTTGTCCCATGGCTGTTAAGAGGTCAGATTCAATCTCATGGCCCTCCTTGTTTACTCCTTGTAGTAAATTTAGTGATGTTGTCACACTTTTTGGTTTGTGACTCTATGTCTCAAGTAGTTTGAGGTAGATGTGCTCAGACCTGGTGCATTCCAACTCTTGGTCATCATCATAACAATTAGCAGATTCCTCTTCCTGGTCTCTTTCCCTGAGACAGAAACTTCATGAAATAAAATGACTTTTGCATGGCTAGGCTTTTGGAATCAGCTCATTTAACGCTGTCGATGTCACAACCCTAACATGTTACAGCCCCACGTGTACTAGCCAGGTGAGCAAAAGGATGTTGGAGTTTGCTAGAGCCAAGACTTCTTGGGACACTGAACAAAAATGTAACAAGATATTCCTGTCATCCATCAGTATCTCAGCAGGATGGAGTGGAAAGGGGATTTCTTTGGTGTAAGCCAAGACTTGAAAGGGCATCGAAAGTGTCCTGACTTGAGTCAGGCATACAGTGGTGGCGGCAGTGAGGGAATCATCCAGGTGGAAGGTGACAAGAGAAGCTGGAGTAGGCAATGGACAGCCTCCACCCAAAGGCTTGTCACGCTGCAAGGAGCAGTGTGGCTCAGGTCCTGAGAACCTGCGCTCCACTGGGACCCAGAGCACAGAGATGGGAAGGCATCCCTGGGGATCGTGCCCTCACGCTGGCCCTGGGTCTTACCTGTTGGGAGGAATGCCCCGTGAAATGAGCCCAGTATGGAAGCGAGGGAATGTTTTCCCCAGTTATTTTTTATGGGGCAGGGGCTCACTCTTACTGCCTACGTCTTACTGCTTCTGGTCCCATGCTTTGAAAAAAGTTTATTGGGCACAGGGGAAAAACACTTAAAAGAAAAAGGCAAATCCCATGAAAAGGAACTCTAACTTTTTGAATCCCCCAGGTGAGGGGCCACTTGATCAGCCAGGGATTGGGCCGCCTCTGGCCCCCCAATCCTAGGACTCCGTGTGAACTGCCCTCAGAGTGACCGCCAGTTTCTTTGTCCCCCATTGTGCTCTGCCTGTCTCCACCCTGGATCCCTGACCTTGCTACCTCTTCCTTTTGTAATTAAGATCTGAGCTGATAGTGCGTCCTGAGTCCTGGGGAGACACCCTGTATTCTGTCTCTCATTACCTAGGTTGTGTGTCAAAGAATTTCTGCACATACGAGTTTTCTTTTTTCGTAATTCCTGTTTCATAGGAAAAATTTTCACTTGCTCTTGTTTTCTGCATCAAGTATTTAGATGAAGTATATCTAGTGTTTCAGCGACGAGTGGGTGAGCTGTTACACAAGTAGGTGAGCTGTTACTTTTCGAGTGTAAAGGAGATAAGGGTTTTTTTGTTTAAACTAGTTTATATATATGAGATAGCTCCAATATGTATCATGTATGTGTGTGTGATATATACATATGTTAGATTTAGCATCACGGCTCCTGACTGAGGCTGTCACGGCTGTTGGTATGGGAAATGAAGTATCTTACCCAAGGCCATGTTACTTAAGGGTCTGTGTCCACATCTATTAGATGTATTGTTTGCTGCATGGAAGTAGAGTCTTCAGTAGGCAGTATTTCTGAACTGCTTACAGCTTTCTAAGAAGATAAAAGTTAGAAGCAGCCTCCCCCTCCTTTCACACATTACTTGCCTTGTTAGGATGGGTTCATCAGAATCCTGCCTTGTTAATCATAGATTCTGCATTTCCCAAAGATTTTCTTTCTTTAGGGATTCTCTGTAAGGTTGGTGCCAAGTTCAACGTCCAGGAGATGAAGTTCAAGTGCAGACTGTAAATTCTGGCATTAATTTTTTCAGACCTTGAGAACCACCGAAATTCTTGGTTGTTTCTCACGGTGAGGTGGCTTTTTCAGCTGTACCAATTTCCTTCTTGCTTTTGGGTAGATCTGGTAGGTTAGCTTCCTGTGTTTTAGGTTCTAAAACCATATTCACTTAAGGTTCTCTTTGAAAAGGCCAGTGTGTCTTTTCTGTAAATATTTAAAAGATGGAATCTCCTGTTGTTTTTCAAAGTATATACCAGAAGAAAAACATCTGATAAAATGGGCTCTTGGTTGTGAAATTAGGACTGGATTCTGCCGTACAATATTTTGGAGAGTAAGCAAGTCAGGGGCTCTTTGCAGATGGGAAGGGTGATTTGTGCATCTGTCTTTTCACCAGTTATTCTTTTCCAGTATTTTACCATAAGAAATTAAACATGAGTCATTAGTTCTGAGAGTGAAAATGGGGAGCAAAATTCATTCCAGCTTGGCTGCCATAGGCCTTGCTCTTTCGTGGATTGTATGCAGTGTTAAGAAAATGTGCCTCTAAAATTGAAAAATCTCTTTTCAAGGAGTTCAGGGAGCTCTTCACGGGAATGTAACTTTATCTTTACTCGCCTGTTATCTTTGAGATATCAAGTACGGGGATTTCTTTTATCCTGAGGCACAGAGAATGAGGGTACTTTACCCAAGATCTACCACCAAATCGTGGGGTCAGAAATGTAACTTGGGGTGGGTCCTTTGAGTCTCTTAAAGTCTCCATGGGCTCTTAAGCCTCCACCAGATCCCAGAATGTGAACCTTTAGAGTTGGCATGTGTGTGTGAAACAGGAAATAGGATATTCTCAGAAGAATTAAAGGCCTCCCCTTGAGGGGTTTTTTGGTGTGTTATTACAAAATGTTTGATGAAGTTACATAGCTCTTCCCTCAAGGAAAGCAGAATTTTGGAAGCATCTTTTTAAATATGATATATCCTATCTTTACTATAACCCAGTTTAGGACAAAATTACCTTTTAAAAAACAGTAAAATTTTTATATTCTAGCAGTCTTCTCTAAACTCAAGTCAGTGTTTTGTCAAAGGAAGAAATACGACGTCTACCTAGGATTTGCTGTAATGAGGGATTTTGGTAACAATTTACATAGATGGAACTCTACGTTGTGGCTTAGCCATCGTGTTATCCTTTCCATCCCCATGCCATCTGCATTTTCGTTTATCCAGTTTTTTAACTTTTGAAAGTTTATTGATGACTTACCATGGGCTGGGACTGTGCTAAATTCTTTATGTGGATTAATTCATTAAATCTGCCCAGTAGTCTTACACGGTTGGTACCATTCTCATCTCCATTTTACATATGAGAGTACAGTCTTAGAGAAGTAATTTGCCCAGGTTCACACAGCTGGGAAGTGGTGGAACCAGGATTTGGACCCAAAGATGTCTAGCTGTATGGGACTTGAATTCACTTGGAGGTGATGGCAGTAGTTCGTGTGGAAGGAGGTGAAGGTGGAGTCTGGGTGGGGATCTTTGGGAATGTGTATTTGCTTCTCCATAGAGAGCAGACCAAAGTCATGTAACGCAAACCCAAGAATTACCTAATTTGCCAGCAACTGCAAAAAGGAAGAGCAATTTTCCTATAATCAAACAAAGCAGAAACATGGTCCTTCTGATTGTTTTTGTGATGGCAGCCACTGACCATTCATCCTGAGTGGTAGGCACAGGAGGAGTTCTGTATGGAGAGAAGATTCAAAGAAGGGTTTCAGTGACAGTTTTGTAGGTTTCTGGGGAGCATCTCTACTGAAGGCGGAGGCCACACTGAATTTCCTAAATCATTTTTCTTGGCTTTTGTCAGTTTCTGATAAACTCCAGATTCCTATGAAGTGATGTTGCAAGAGGGCATGTTTGCTTTGGAATCTTCGTGCAGCTTGTGAATCTTGCTTGTCGTCCACGGAGCTAATGGCTTCTGTCTGCCTTGTAGACGTAAGTGGCACTCAGCTGTCTAGTCACAGTTCTGGGCATATGGACCTTTCACATCTTCTGCAGCAGAGATGATAGAAGTGCTGTTTCATTCAAATTTAGGGATACATTTTTTTTTAAAGACTTTATTCTTTTTTAAAATTTTAGGTTCACAACAAGTGATAAAATTTTAAGAAACCTTTCTGGAAATTGACTTTCCTCCAACTGATGTGAGATTTTTAAAAGATAATTAATGGTTTACATTTAAGACAACTTTTCAAAGTTGTAATTCAGTTAAGGGAATGATATGGTAGCTGCTAATGGTTTTCATTCCAAGGGAGTACAGATTTTGGAGTTAGCATGGGTATATCAGGAGATATATTCTTCATCATAAAGAGTGCAGTCTGGATGTTGCTAAGGGCTGAGTACATCATTAGAGATGGGATTAGAGTTATGTTTTATATGGAATAGTGGTCTTCAACAGGGGGCAATTTTGCCTCCCTGGGGACATTTGGCAATGCCTGGAGACATTTTTGGTGGTTACCACTGTGTGGGGAGGGTACCACTGGCATCTAGTGGGTAGAAACCAGGGATGCTGCTAAACATGCTAGAATGCACAGGACAGCCCCTTGCAGCACAGGTTGATTGAGTCCAAATGTCAATAGTGCTGAGATTGAGAAACCCTGGTATAGAAGATTAACTTCATTCTATAACCCTTCTGCATTTTATTTTAATTTTCTGTGTTTTCTAAATAAAATTATTACTGCTAACGCAGTTTTCTGTAGTGTATTTTTTAGGGCGGCGTGTGTGTATGATGCATTCATTGGATTTTTTGTGCATTTTAATATTCGAATTATATTTCTTATAGCTTAGTTATATTATATATCTAGATCTATAGTTATGTCTTAGTTATATTTATTCCAAAATTTATTTCTGTGACATTAGTGAAAAATAAATAAAATATTTATTATATGTAAATCTATATATTTATATAGTGGAATATGAAGTTATTTTTTCTAGGCTTTCTTAACTGTGAGCTTCCACTTATCCTAAAAAGCAAAGTTATAGACAGTAGGACAGTCACAGAACACCAGGAAACTGATACGTATATTTCTGAGACGGAAGAAAGCTAGAAGGGGCTTGCATTAGAGATCTGGGCTCTGTTCTCTGGGCCTCTCCTGTCATTTGATTAGTTAATTACCACGCACTCTCGAGTTGCCAACCCTGATAATGCAAGAGGCGGCCTCTTTGAACCAGATAAGTGAACCTTTACCAACAAACTCCACACCTTTTCTTTTCTGCTTCTCCCAATTTTGATGAGTAAGTGTGTGATTTTTCTTTGTGCTTAGTTTTCACCTAACATCTTGGTTTTTTTTTTTTGCAAGCCACAGAATGAATCACTGAAAGCTTGGTAAAGGCAGTTGAATCAGAAGACAAAATTCTTACTTGCTGAAAATAAATGGAAGAATACTTATAAGTTCACACCCTTATTCTCACCAAACCTTCAGGCAGGAGGGAAATTAAGTTGGATTCGTCTTAAAGCTCCTGGATTTAATCTGTGGTTTAGGAGTTTTTTTTTTAGATTTCAGCTTTATTGAGGTATAATTGACAAAAAATTGTAAGATATTTAAAGTGTACATTGTGGTAAGAGTGAGTTCTTTCCCTGTTCTCACCTTTTTTCCCCCTTCTAAGCAGGAAGACAGAAAAGGAAATAATTTAATCTGATCTTCTGTTGACTTTGTTGCTTTTTGATGTGGAAAACGCTGTAAATGAGACCTCTTTTTTGATGAACTATAATGTCATACATGCTTTGTTTGCTGATTGGGAATCATTTATATAAAAAGACTCCTCAGGATGCCAAATGGGATATTTAATTTGTTAGAACAAGAGTCTGCACCACTATCTGATGCAAAATTAATTTACTAAGTGGATAATTTGTTGGGCATTGGCTGACCCTGACGTGGAATTAAGGTCTCTGGAGATGGTTCATAATGGAACTCTGGGTTTGATAGGTTGGTAATGAGGCTTTAGTGATGACATTGTCACCAAGGTTTGGACTTAACACTCAGGGGACCAAGCCATTCTGCTGGTAAGGGACATGTACCAAGTACTTATTCCCCAGCTCGGTTAGTTTAGATTAATAAGAAACTTGATGTGGTGAATGATTTCTTTGCTCCAGAGATCACTGCTTGTTAAAGACCAATGTGGTGGAATTCAACGTGATTCATTTTGTCAAGGGACATCTGATGGGCCCGGCATGCTGTGAGACTAGGGCTGTACTAAAGCTGGGACTCCCACCTCTGCCTTTCTCAGACCAGCATGGTATGGAGGGGGCACTGGAGGACACCAAGGAAGTTGATTAACTGATGACCTTGAACGGTCCTTCACATTTATCTGGAACCTCTAAAACTAACAACAGCAATAATAGAAGACATTTGTAAGGTACTTATTTGGTGCCATTTGCTGTGCTCAGACCTTTATATACATTATCTCATTGAATCCTCTGTGTGTTAGGAACTATTGTTAATCCCATATAGAGTTGAAACACCTGTGGTTTAGAGAGGTTAAGTAACTAGTCAAATCACATAGCTAGTAGATGGGATTCCAGGTCTCTTATCTGACTCCAGAACCTGTGTGTTCATTTCTTCTCTCCCAAATTCGTATCTCGAGAGCTTATCGCAGCTCTCCCGGCCAGGTGGATTGCCTGTCTGGAAGACTAACTGTGGATTTATCAAATGTTTGGACTTTTTCCCAGTGCCGTATGATCCCAAACTAGGCAGCGATTATATTTCAAGGTTATTTTCGTGGCTTGTGTACCCAGTGGAGAGTGTGTTTTGTCTAGGACTCTCTCAAATATAGGACATATTTGGGATTAGAAGCTCAATATTTGCAAATAGGCAAAACAAAAGGAGTGGACTGGGCAGAAATAACAGGTCTACAGAATTAACAGTGACATCGACGGGCCACATAGGCTTCCTCGGACATCACTGGTCCCAGCGAGGAGGTGGTTTTAGGACATATCTATTTATTCTTTTGCTGGCTACTCTCTGATTGCATACACTGACTGATGATGATGCATATTAGGTTCTCTTACGATTGGGACCTTGGAGGTTTGTAGGGTATTCCAGCAGAAGCTCATTGGGAAGGTTGTCACAGGTCGGAATCACGTAGAGCAGTGGGATCAGCAGACAGACTGGGGCTCAGCTCTCTCTGCCCGGCTGCCCTGATGCTGGAATTTTAGGGTCTGTATTATTTTCTCAGGATCAGACAGATGTTGCTCAACGCCTTTGCCTCGCCTGACCTTCCGTATTGCCCAAGTCCATGTTCCCAGGCGCCTGCTGCTTCCAGTGAGGAGCCCAGGCTAGCTGAGTGTTATAATGTTTCTTGCCGTAACTGGAATGATATAAAAGTTTTCAACATGGAGGTGCAGAGAGTACCCCTTGTGATGGAGGTTATTTCTTCTGTTGTACCTCTTGGCTCTCCTCCTCATCCTTTGTGCCTCTTTAGCAACTGTGACCTCTCTCTTCGCCCGACTCCCCTGTAGGTCTAGACTCGACTTTGCCTCTTGTATTTGGAGCCGTGATATTTGCCGGCCTCATTTCTGAACTTTAATACGTACACATGTATTGTGGTTCTAAGTTGATGCTCTTGTTCTGACTCCAGACCCTGTGGTCCCCTGACCATAGCCAAACCCCACATCACATACCTGCCCCTGCGTCAGCCACTGGCCACTGCCCAGGGTTGGTCTTGCTTCTATGCAGAGCTGTCCTGTCCTGGCCTCCTCCCTAGTCTCTGACTTGTTGCTGTCCTGGGGTCTCAGTGATGACAGGTCTCATCCTCCTCCTTCAGCTGGAGTATCCACCCTTCAGATGCAGTTTCTCAAAAGACAGACCCGTGAAGGAGGAGATTCTCCAAAACCGGGGGCGAAACTTGAAATTAATCATTCAGTCTTGCGTTTCAGGTGGCCATGCAAGGAGAAGCAGAAAATGGCAGTTTGAAATGTTCACAAGCAATTCATGGCATAAAAGCCTGGATTTCTTCCAAAATTACAAGTATACAGCTCCCTGCTTTATTGCTAGTCAAAGAAGAGTTGATTATTACTCAAGGTTTGGATTTTTAGAGTTAATTGGCCAGACCTTTGAGAGACTATTGACAGCTGCCTGTATCTTTTTTTTTGTTTGGTGAGTTTTTAGCACCTTTCAATTCTGAGTATGAAAATAGTTTGTTTTATAACATGGGAGAAAGCAACTATTTTTGATATTGGTGTTAGGATATCACAAAAGAAAGGAAGAACTGAGAAATGTAGGCTCCTTTCTGGTGAACTTTATGAAAACCAAAGGCAAGACAGAATCAGGTCTTACTTTTCTCAGGAGTGAACAGGAATTCCCTGCGTTCTGGTGTTCCGTTGGCAGGTGGCCAGGAAGCATGCCTGTAGCTCAGGAATCATCCCAAACCAAACTGATGGAAAAAGTCTGACTTTCTGGAGGCTGAAATTCAATATCAAGGAGGTGACGTGGCGGGTATGGGTATGTGTGTTAGTGGTGGGGCAGGGTGGCGGGCGAAAGATGTCTGGAAGCCTTAAACCCTGGCAACTATAAATAGAATACCACTCACTTGGGTGGCTAGCGTTCATGCTTTTAAAAAGGGCTTTATTCTGCCACTTGGTCAGAATTAAGACATGATTCAATATATTATGTCCAAGACTTGCCTAAAAACGCACTCATTTTTCTTTTGAGCCAAGTTAAATTAAGAGCAGTGCTTGACAAGCCCATTAAATAATTGAAACACTTCCCTTCAAAAGCTTACTCTGAATGGAGGCATTAAGGACAAAATAATGCATTTTTTAAAACCTATATTGAGACCCAGACTACCTGAGGCACTATGTAAAAGGTTGCAAATATTGACCCATAGGGGCCAGCAGGTAAGGAAAATGAGTGCTGTGAACCAGATTGTGTGTGATACGGAATGGTGGGGATTGTGGTTAACTGGAACTTACAGACCTGGGAGAATCAGGGCTCAGTGCTGCCAGGCCTTCTAGTTTTTAAAGAGAGGCAGATATGTAGATTTCTGTGAATTGTTCCAATTTGTAAAATGTTGACAAGTAACACAGAATGTTTGGTTTTTACTGAGTGGGTCAAACAAAACTTGACTGGGGCTGTATTCTCTAAATAGTGAAGAAGTGATGCTTTTTAACTCTGGAGCAAAGGAAGGGAATGCAATGGCTTATATTTTCCTCTAGGTTAGTTTTAGCTTGCTTCCAAGAAATATTTACTATATTTTGGAAACTTTTTGAGAGGGTGATATCTGGATTAAATTTCTGCATTTTCAGAATGGATCTCCACCTTATTCAACCTTTTTGGCCCACTCTTTCCGTTTTACTCTGCTAGTCCAAAGATAGAAGCTGGATAATCTTGTCTTTTGAAGGGGGAAAAGGTTTTATTTCTTAATTTTAAAAGTTTATTTTTTTGCAGAGATGTGAGGTTTGACTGAGCGCCTCCCCATAGAGTGTGGTATAGAGGGGAAGGTTGTGGAAGCACACTGCCTGGGTTTGGATGCTCTCCTGATGCTTGCTGGGTGTATGACTTTGGGCAAGCTGTGCCACCATTCACTGTGTCGTGCTCCCATTTGTAAAATCAGTTTGATCACAACTCTATTGTCTTAGTCTGCTCAGGCCGCCATAAAAAAATACCACAGACTGGGTGGCTTAAACAACAGACATTTATTTTCCCGCACTTATGGGGGCTAGAAGTCCAAGATTAAGTTGCTGGCTGTTTGGGTTTTAGTGAGGGCTCCCTTCCTGGCTTGGAAAGGGCTGCCTTCTGGTTGTGTCCTCACGTGGAAGAGAGAGAGGGAGCGCACACATGCATAACCTCTCTGGGGTCTCTTCTTAGAAGGATGCTAATTCTGCTGGATCAGAGCTCTACTGTTATGATCTAATTTAAACCCCAAGTAAAACCCCAAACCCATTCAACAGTCATTCCACATTCACCCCTTCCCCAGCTCCTGGCAACCCCCAATTTGCTTTCTGTCTCTGTTGGATTTACCTATTCTGGATATTTCCCGTAGATGGAATTGTACAATATGTGACCTTTTGTGTCTGACGTCTTTCAGCATATTTTCAAGTTTCATCCACTGTGTGGTATGTACCAGTGTTTCATTCCTTTTTATGGCCGAATAATCTTCCAGTGTTGGCTCTGATTTTATATAAATGTTAGTAAAACACATTGTATACAAAAAGTCTATATATTTATTGATTTATTTCATATATATATATAAAGTGTATATTTCTATATTTATTTATGTTGATTTCTATCTGGCAAGAGGCCCATGTTTAGAGAGACTGGAATGGATGTATTTTCATTTGTGTTCTTGGAGAAGGGTCCTGGTAGCTTTTCCACAGATCCCACTTTGTACCTCTATTTTCAATTGGTTTGACTAATAAACTTATTTATAGTGGTTTATCCATACCCTCTACCTAAATATACCAGAAGTAAAAGCATCTTCAGACAAGCTAATCATAATTTCATTCCCAGGAGCCTCAGGGTCATCTTTCAACGATCAGTTTAGTTTGCTCATATGTGTGATTTAACATGTCTGATAACATGGTTTTGTGTTGAGTCACCTTAAGTATATGCCAGTTGATGTGAATGTACAGAGTTTCTGCTTATAACTGCTTAAGAGAACCTTCAGAGGTGATTTTTTTGCTTTAGTTTTAAGTGATTCATTAGTGTTTTGCTCTTTTAATAATAGGTAAAGGTAAGTTTTTATCTGACATTTTTAAGTGAAATTTAAAGCTCAGAAAAGGGAAGTCACATGGTTGTATGCTTTATGCATCCTCATTTCCTTCTTAGCAGCTAAGATCTGGAAATTCCAAAGCATGGATTGCCCATAATGGTTACTTTAAAAAACCAAACCATAAATAATACTGTGCTTGCCTTTTTCCACGCTGCAGTTGTCTGTTCTGTGGGTGGTTTTATAAAGAGGGAGTATATATCTCCTTATGTAAATGTTGTAACCTAAAAGGTCTTTTAATATTGTCTGCATAATCCTTTTGGATATGGTAGCAGCACTTAGGCCTTTTTTAGGGATGTATGAAATTGTCCTATGTTTTTTCTTTTTCCAGAAAGTCAACTCTCAATGAAAATGCTGTCACCAATGCTGTGTCAGTCAGGAGACCGAGTGATCAGTGGTCATTTCTTTGGTCTTCTCTATAGTGTTTCTACTTTCTCCTTTGTTTTTTCCAGGCTTTGTTGTGCTTCCTGTGACCATGCCACTCTTCTTCTATTTCCTTTGTTGGCTCCTTCTCTGTCTCCCATTTGAAAGTCGGTGTCATATAATTACAAGAGCACATGCCCTGGAATGACTTATGAATGCTGGCTCCACCATTTAATAAATAAAGTTACAAAGAGGCAAGCAAAGAACAGAAACAGGGGAAGTCAAGTTGTTCAAGTGGCTATCAGAAATTGTGATGTTCTTCTGAGTTCTCAAATGTAGATAGTTTCATCTTCTTCCCCACATTAGCCAGAGGGATTGAGAGGAGAGGGGGTGGATCAGGAGACATCACACCTTGGAAGGACCGGCAGGATCTACAGCATTCTGGCGCCTCTTGGATGTGGAGGATGGAATTGTTGAGAAAGTTAGCTTTCCACTTTAGTGATGGCAGAGACCTTAAAGATGGGGGTGGAGGAGGAGGAAATTTGGAGAGATGATGATGAAGTGGTTTTGGCCATGCTGGCTTCTGACATCCAGTCCTTGGTAGTTAATGATTTAAAACTGCTTCCAGATGGGATGTCAGTGGGCCTGAAATAGCCTTCTTCCCTTTCGACCAGTGGTTGTCAGTGGGGGCGATTTTGCCTCCCAGGTAACATTTGGCAATGTTTGTAGAGATTTTTGCTTGTCATACTAGGGATGGAAGTTATCTAGTGAGTAGAGGCCAGGGATGCTGCTAAACTTCCTACAATGCACAGGACAGCCCCCCAGAACAAAGAATTATCCGGCCCCAAATGTCAGTGTTGCTGATGTTGAGAAACCTGCTTTAGAACCTTCCTGAAGTAAAGGATTCGAGTTCCTTTAGTCCCAGGAGCAACTCACTGGTTCCTCATTCCAGTCTGTAGTGGTGGGGGTTGGGGGAGGACCATTCTGGATCCTACCCCTAATACCCACCGGGGACGCCTGAGAAGCCTGCTGGTGGATGGGGAAGCAGCTGTTCTGTCAGGCAGCCGGTGGCCTCAGGGCCTGTTAATGGATATGGACTGTGTGTGTGAGAGACACTGTTATCACTTTTGTGAAAATGCCAAGTATAAGGAATCTCTGTTGCTTCTGACAGAGACTGCGTGGAGGATGTGTCCATCCTAATCTATGGGTGATTTTCTTCCTTTTTTTTTTTAATTTGCCATGGAAGATATGGAACAGGAAATTGGACTCAACAATTGCTGGATTGTTCTCCCTCCTCAGATGTCACTTTGTTAACAAGCTACTCTTAACTCCCCACAGCTCTTCCCCTGGACCCATACATTGTCTGTGTGCGGGTCATTGCAGGGGATGATTTGTGTGTGAAGGCTGTGCTCAGCCAATTAGTATCTTTGAAATCAGGAGTTAAATTTCTTAGATCCACTTGTAGCAGGGAGTTTATTCTTTAAAGCAAACAAAAGAAGTTCTGTTGGTGTCATTGGGTTCCTGAGAGCCATAAAATAGATTTGAAAGTGGGTTGCATCTAAGGTAATACTGTCCTTTTCTGAGCAGAACTTTCTCGAGAACATTCCTTTGCTGCACCTTCTACCCCCTGCCTTCCCACCCTCTCTCCTATCAAGAGCAGTGGGACTCTGGCTCCAAGGGCAGTACCCGTTTGAGAGAAGAAGGTTTCAAGGTCCGTAAGAGATAAGTTTCGCAGAATGAGACCAGACAAATGGATGAGATCGAGTACACTAAATTCAGTCTTGGAAGTGTTTCCCTCGAAGGGTTTGGAAGCCGTGTGTGTATTGGTTCGCTTCAAGACCATCATACCCACTTCTAGAAAAAGGGATTTAGACCACTCTCCACAGCAAGCCTGATTCATTGCCTCATGTTACGTGTGTCAGATAAGCAAGACTCATCTTGTTAATAGAGGCTTTGGACTGTTCTCTTGAAATTCGTGTTTTCAGTGACTTAGCCCGATATTAAACTCAGCATTCTCAACCCAGCTTCTCTGTTGCAAATACTTCAGCTCCAGGAACACAGGTCCTCACTCCCATTTAAACACACAATTCCCCTTTGTATTTTTATCTGTGCTTCTTGTGTCATTTCTCTCTCCCTGTATTTTATTATGGCTATTTTCTGTATTGACTACTTTTGTGTCTGATTAGATTAAACACTTGAGAGCAGACTGTCTTTTATTCATTTTCAGGCTAGTGAGCAGTTCTCTGGTCCTGGCACTGGACTGGGCTACTTTACCAAATGATCCCCTCACTTAACCCCTTAACTGCTCTGCATATTAGAGCTTATCGTTTGCATTTTGTAAGGTAGGAAACAGTGGCTCAGGAAAGCTAAGGGACAGGAGAGGCAGAATTATGTGGAATTATGAGGATGGACTTGCCTGGGCACAAATAATTTTATGGTATATAAATTACATGTTAATAAAGCTGTTTTTAAAAAAAAGAAAGGAAAAAACAAACCCGTTCCACCACCTGTTAGTTCTGGGACCTTCGGCAAGTTCTTTAACTGCTCTGTGCCTTGTTTCTCACATCTGTTAAATGGGGGCATTATTAGTTGCTCGCTCAGAGGGTGTTAGAATTAAACAAGTTAGTACGTGTGAAGTGCTTAGAACAGCGGCGGGCACGCAGTCAATGTGTCTGCTGTTACTGTTATTCTCCAAGGTTATGTGGCCAGTTGGGAGATGGGAGTCTGGTCTGCTGGATTCTGAAGCCCATGTCCTTACCATTGACCTCTGTGTCCTTCCTGGCCCTTGCACATTGCCTCGTCAGCCAACAAGGGTGCTATCAGTACTTGTAGAATGAATGCATTTGCAATCTGGGTGGTGGTTTTTCCCAGGTAAAATGAATTTGCTAAAAGGTGAGAACCTACCTTGGGATTCATGAAACAAGTAGAACACCAGGTCAGGGTTCTGGAAGATCCTTTTGCGTGCCTTAGCCTGGGCTGAGAAAGCAAACACCTTCTCAGATCAGTCATTTTAAATGTGGAAAATATGGCTTCATAATGGTCTGGCTCTCAGCTGCCGGGGAGTCAAGGTGCTGAGGGGTGGGGTGGTAGTGGGAATTCCTGGTGTCCTCCGTGGAGTCTAGAAAAATGAGTCTGGCCAGCACCGGGGGTGGCACAGTAGGGTCGGGCAGAGAGTGGATCTGTTGCCTGGGTTCCAAGATGGTTAGCCCCTAACTGCTCATTGTAGGGACTCCGAAAGACAGCAGGTGTTGGTAGATAGTCCAAGATATGATGTGCTTTTAGGGTGTACTATCGCTGTTATTATTAGTTTCCACAAATATGAACCCCAGAATCTGTAATAAGAGTTTTCTCATCTATTTAAATGCTGTAGAGGTAAGCTTAGGGAAGTGAGTTGGACACAAAAGGTCAAAATCATCGTTAATAGGGCAGGGCTGGTAAAAGACAATACACTCTCCCGGGAAAGTGTTAAGATGGGTGGAGTTTATGCTAAAGCCCACCACGTTCTTGGATCTTCATTAGAAGTCTGTCCTGTCCTTTCTAGCAGAGGTGGTCCGGGCCTGCCTATCTAGCAGGGAGGGCTGATATCCCACGAGTTATTTATTTGTTTACTGATTTCACCATGAGGGGACTAAGGTGCAGCGAGCAGAGGTGACTGAGTTGGCAGGGTGGGCCAGGGACTCCCAGAGGGGGAGATGTTGATGTCCAGGTGAAAGGGTACATTGGTATTGTTGGCAAAGCAGCAGGGAGAGGCTCAGTGCAGGCTGGGTACAAGTGGTCTCAGCCTGGCTAGGACCTGAGAAATGTCTAGATGAGGCTGGAAGAGGGTGGCAGGAGCCAGAGTCTACATAGTCTATAGTCTTCGGGACGGATTTTGTCCAAATGAAAAAGGCTTTAAGTAAGTCAGGAATGTGAGTCTGCAAGGATCGTGCTGACTTCGAGGTGGTGCGTGGATTGAAGAGGGCCGGGGTGGGTCTGAGTGGACTAGGGTGGAGGGATTAGACATGGGAAGGTGGTGAGAACAGATGGCCTGGCTGGCCTTTGTCACCTCACCGGATGGAGCAGCCCTCTGTGTTTTGAAAAGCTAATTTGCCCCTCTCCGAGCTGCTCACCTCTCTGCTCACCTCCCTCTCGGCTGGAAATTTGAGGGAAATTTCCAAGTTTTTCTGCGCTCAGTCAGTCTTCAGGTCCCTACAGACTAGAGTCCAGCGTAGTTTTTACTGTTGCTCAAGTACATACACTTTCTAACCTATAGTTCATGGAAACCCCAATTAAAAACACATTTGCCTTAGACAACTCTTGTTCCATCTGCAAAACTCTTTCCTCTTTCTGTTATCACATTAAAAATATTTGGTCATGGTTGGGAGGAGGAGAGGGCAGTTTTTGGGGTGAAAGCACATACTTTCTGCTGCTTGATGCATAATTCATTGTCTAGTTTTATTTGTCTTAACTCTAAGCCACCAATAACTCAGCTAATGAGCTGACATGTGGAATTAAGAGTTCAAGAATTTAGAAAACATTGCCGTTGAAATTGCTGTGAGTTTTGTATTGCAGTAAACAGGTTTTTTGTCCTCCCTTTGGTAAAAACAGCACAGGGCAATTTATGTACCAAGTTCCCAGAACTGTTTTAATCATCTTAGACACTGGGCATGTAGAATTTACATTCTTAGAACAATTCTAATTTATCACATTCTTTTATTATTTCAGAGGTAGATAAAACGATTGTTCTCTTATCTCTCCAGGTGAATGTTGAACTAAGGTGGGTTAGGGTGGGGCAGGTAATGATGAGTAATTCATACCTACCTTTGCTGGTTGTCACTGGAGAATTTTGTACTTATGTTCCCTAAAACGGGAGAAAGCAAAGATAAGACATTGCATTCATGTCTTTGTACACTACTTGTATACTACTATCTTAGCTCGTAAAATTACGTCTCTAGATTCTAGAGTCTAAAACTGTGCTATCTAGTACTTTGGCCACTAGCCCCATGTAGCTACTGGGCACTTGAAATATGGCTATTCAGAATTGAGATGTGCAGTGTGTGTAAAATACCCCCCAGACTTTGAGAATTAGTATGGAAAAAAATGTAAATTGTCTCATTAATACATTTTTTATTACATGTTGAAGTGACAATATTTTTGCATCTATTGGGTTAAATAACAGATATTATTAAAATTAATCTTACCTGTTTCTTTTTACGTCTTTAAAAAATGTGGCGGCTAGAAAATTGGAAATACCACATGTAGCTTGCATCAGTTCTGTTGGGGAACGCTGGTCTAAAGATGCACTTACCCAGGAGGCAAGAGTTTATAGGGACCTGCTGAGCATGGAGCAGGGAGCTCCTGAAAGTTTTATCTCTGGAGTTCTGTGAGCTTCTTGTGATAATTCCTGCAGCTTTTACCCCAGGAGAACCACACACCTTCCTTCATTGCTTTGCGCAGCTGCTCCAGGCCTCTCCAGCCTGCGAATAGTGTTTCTTAGAAGAATTCTGCTTATCTCCCAGCCTGTGATTGATGACAGCAAGAGAGCATGCACACTTGTAGGTCAGCTCTTTCTTAGAACAGAGAGTTCAAGGAGTTCTTGAGGTTAGTAGGGTCTGCAGAGTTTTAATGACACTCTTCAGATGCTTGACAGCATTTGGTGGGTTGCCCATGACTGTTCTGAATTCTGTGTTGGCCACCTAGGCAGTTTTTGTCCTTATTCATTTTCTCTGATCTACCTGCATTTTAAACAAATCTCTTTGGGGAGCTTTGCTCTTTTTGGTCAATTGAAGGGGTTTGAACCTTTTTGGCTCTGCCCTTCTAAATGATGCTAGATCTTGCAGCCCAGACAGGATGTCCCCGGGGAGAGCTGTCACTGTAGCCCGTAAATTGAAGCAATGGAGATGAGTGGTGGTTTCTCTAGATTTCCAGTGTCTGTTGACAAACCACTGTGGCATTTGTACAGAGAACAAAGAAGCTTGGATTGTACAACATAAGAGGCCTTCCAGTTTGCCTGGTGTTAGCAAGAGAGAGCAGCACATGGGGTTTTGGGGAAGTCTGTAAGGAAGATTTATTGCCATCTGAAAAGCGGAGTTGTGGGCTTCAACACGCATATAGGTGGGTTTATCTGGGGATGCTGGTTTCGCACACCAGTAGGGCACTTTGCATGTCCTGGAATAGGATATTATGATATTTTATTGGAGTATCTGTGGTGGTATTGCAGAGTCTCTAAATAATGCTAATAAAGGACATTTTCCTACAAAGCGTAAATTTTTAGGTGATGGTTTAACAAGCCAGCTTTGTCATTGGTGCAGTTTTGTGGGAACTTCTAAAATAATTTTCAAAGGACATGTTTTAAAATGACTTTCAACCAAATTTCAAAACAAATACTTGGATGGCAGTGAGCGTTAATTATTGGAGTAAATAATAACTGTCGAGGTGTTTGCCAGCATTGTGTAGTAAATGACTCGGGAGCAGTGCACTCTGTTTTGTGGGAAGAATATTAATGTTGTTAACTAACTAATTAAATGTCTTTCTTTTTCTTCCCTCCCTCTTGTCCTTCCTGGTTTTGCTTAGACCTAATGCTTTCTCCTCTAGGGGCACCTGTTTAGATGAGTGGTTGTAATTCCAGTGCTCTATCTTTAAGCTGGTGTTTGCTTTGTGTGGGGTTCCAAAGAGACCACCAAGTGTTTCCTAGGAGTCAGACCAGGTTGAGTGCAAAGGCACTGAATTGGTTCATTGCAGACAGGGCAGAGGAAGGAGCCCTGGGTCATCTGGGAAACCACCTGGTGGGAGCAGTGGAGGAGCACTTCCTTCCAACTGGGTCTGGAGTCATGGTGGGGCCGCTGAAGGCCCAGCCCCTGACGTCCAGTTGTGCACGTCTAGAGTTGGTCCCCGAGTGCTGCCGAGGTTTAAGGGCTCTGTGAACATTTGATTCTAGCCTCCCTTCTAGATTGTTTCTGTCCTGTGATAGTTTATTGAAAGTTTGCTAGGCCTGGCATCTGAGTCATGAGCTTACTCTGCCTGCAGTGGTTGCTTTTCTCTTGTGAGCCTGTGAGGTGTAGAGAAGGGCTCCATTCTGCAGAGAGAAGAAGTGAGGCTGGGAGGGTTGAGGGGGCAGAGTCTGGGAGCTGGCACTGTGACCTTCAGTCGGGTTTAGGAGCAGAATCCTGCCTCCTCCATGGGGCCCTCAGTCCTGTCCCACCTGTTCTCTAGGAGGAGCCCCTCTGTGTTAAGCATTCACCATTGTGGGTTTTATTGCAGTCTTGCCCTTGCTTCCATCCATGAGTTGGGCTTTTTACTGAGTTGGGGTAGTTTGTGTGTGTGTGTGTGTGTGTGGAGGGGGTGGCTTTAATTATGGCTGGAGTGGTTTGGCAAGGATGGAGTGGGGTGGGATGGAAGGGAGGACTCCACTCCTAGGAAATTTCCTTTGGGTTCCCCAGTCTGTTGCTGGGAAGCGGCTCCTTGGCTGGGTTGAACCGGTTCTCACCACTGGCCTGCAGGTAGTGAGAGGCTTCCTGGGAATGAGAAAGGGGAAGCAAAGGGTCTTCATTTTGGAACACTTTGGTCTAGACGGGGCCTGGCATCCAGGAGTGAGGAAGAAGCTGACAAGGAGCCAGGAGGAACTGGGAAGAATTTTCCTTGGCTTCAGGACTCAGAGCTTCATGTTCCCTGCCTCGGGATGGGACCTGGCCAGATGTTTGGTGGACTCCAGACTTCAGCCAGCCTGGGTGTGGCTCATTCTCATCCACCCCAGTGGGATCTTAACTGCAGCCCCTGGCTTCTGCTTCTGCCCACCCATCAATTCTCCTCAAGAAGATCTTGAGAATTTCCAAGTTTTGAGTGACCGAGGGTCTTCTGAACTGAGGTGGAATTAAAAGTTGATACCACACAATGGCTTGGCTGCTGTGTTTTTTTGGTTCTTGTTTTTGTAAAAACATAGTTGGAAAAAAGTCTATTGCGTTGTAAAACAATGTAATTTGGCCCACATTTTATTGGTAAGGGGGGGAGGCAATTTTAGTCTTTAGTGGTTTCTAGGGCTTGGTCGGTTTGAGTGTGAGATGTTTTTTTCTTGGACTGGACAAAGGTGAATGCCTTCATTGTTCACTTGTGTGGAGCTGTTAATAGTTTATGGGTGGTGATTAAGTGGAGTGGGTAAGCCAATTTACAGTGTATCTCAGCCTACACTGGCACCTGGCTAATTTGCAGAAAACTGGACCTTTCGACTTGAGGCTTCCACCCACCCTGTGGTGGTCTGTCCTGTTCATCCTTCAGAACCCTGCTTTTGGGGGCCTGCTTCCTTTATCAACATCCCCAGGCACTCTGTGTGTATCCCCAAATTAGTCCTTGTGGAATCAAGTTTAAATGATCTATTTAAACTTTGTCCCCATTTGACTGCAAGCTTCTGGAAGTAAGGTTTGTCTGTTATTATTCTTGGGCTGAGTCTCGGGCATCTTCGTTGCTCAATCAATCAGTGGCCGCTTCTGCTCTCCATGGGGAATTTCTGATGATCCACTTACCTTCATTCTTGATTAGCCCATTTAATCCCCACAGTAACCTGGGAAGTGGGTAGTATTTATTTCTCCTCTTCTGTAGATGAGGAAACTGAGGCCCAGGGAGGTTCGTTTGTCCCAGGCCATGTGGCTAAGAGGTGGTAAAGCCAGGATTCCCAGTCGGGCAGCTTGACTTCCTGGATTGCCCCACCATTGAAAACCACTACACTCCAGTCTAACCTTGAGAAAACCCTCAGACAGCCCCCAACTGAGGGACATTCTACAGAATACCTGACCTGTTCTCCTTGAAGCTGTCAAGGCCTTTAAACAAGGATAGTCTGAGAAACTGTCACAGACCAGAGAAGACCTAAGGAGGCAGTGATGACTAGATATTATGTGCTGGGTGGGATCCTGGAACAGAAAGAGGACATTTGGGAAAAACTAGTGAAATCTAAATGAAATGTAGAGCCGCCTTCATGGTCACATACCTACGTTGGTTCCTTAGTCGTGACAAATGTGCCACAGCGATGTAAGATATTAACAGTTGGGGGAACTTGCATGAGCGATGTGTGGGGACTCTGTATATCTTTGCAACTTCCCTTTAAGATCCAAAGCTACTCTAAAATAAAAAGTTTACTCAACAACAGTGGTGACACCACCCCAAACCCCATTGCACTCTTCGCCATCTCTGGCTTGTCACCCTCCAGGTGTTTGTGCGTCCTCACTGCTCGCTGTCCTGTACTCACCCGCTGCTGCAGAGGCCCATGTCCTTGGAGAAGTATCTCCTCCGATTTCAGCCCGAGTTAGTGATAGAGACATAACCAGGCATTGCCATTGGGCTATCAGACGTGCTGCCTTTCTAAAAAAGCGTCGTTCTGTTCCCAGATTTCTGTGGAACCCAAGAGGAGATGGAACATGGAGAGAAATGAAAATGGATTTTGGTGGAGGAGAGAAATAATTCTGCTTAGATAAAATCTTGGTAGATAGAGCAGGACAAACGCAGGCACTTACATTTTTTAAAATGTTTCCATCCTCTTCAGCTGCCCATCACATTCCTGATGGGTGTGGCTTGTGTTTGTAAGATATTTATGTATTTATTTTTTTGGTGAGGAAGATTGGACCTGAGCTAACATGTGTGCCCATCTTCCTCTACTTTATATATGGGACACCTGCCATAGCATGAGTGGTGCGTAGGTCCACGCACGGAATCCGAACCCGTGAACCCCAGGCTGCCAAAGTGGAGTGAGTGAACTTAACCACTCTGCCACTGGGCTGGCCCCTATAAGTTATTTTTAACTGCTTCGTAACTGAAAAGCAACTGAAGTTGTAGTTTTGGTGGCTTGGAGGAAAGGTTGGTTCATGTGGTTAGTTAAACAAGGCCTATGTGTTCTTAGGTTCTCTAGCAGAGCATTCAGAGGAAAGTTAAATTAAAGCAATAGGATGGCTGGAAGCCATCCTGGGTGTGACCCTGGAAGGTGCTGGCAGCAAGACCCCAAATATAGATACTGCCACGTTGTGTCAAGAGCCCTGCGGCTTTGAAGCCCTTCGGTAAGCCAGCTCCTGTGATCTTCTCGTGCTTGTCCAACAGACAAGTTAGATGGTGACTCATTTTGTACAGAGAGGTCTCAGGTAATTAATAACTGTCCTGAGCTACAGGTAGTGGAACTGGCATTTGGGTCCACACCTTCTAGGGGAGCGTCTAGTGCGGTTTCTACAGCCTCATACAGAAATCTCGAGTGGCTGTGCCTCTCTCTGTGAGCAGCAAGGTCTCTGTAGATGCCACTGTGTGTTTGCTGGGCAGTGAGCAGATCACCGAGGTAGATTTGAGATTGAATTAATTCATATTTAACCCGCATCTAGTGTGTCCAGCCCTATTCTAGGTGCTGGGAATTCAATGGCAAATAAAACCCTCCTACCTCTTATAATACAAGTGATATAAATCCTAGTATAAAATCTAATAATCAAAGCACTGAAATAACTATTGTTTTGGTGTTCTAGGGAAAGCAGATAAAAACTGGTGGTGGTCATTTGCGTAGGTCCCTTGATGAGTGAATTGCTTTTTAGATGTCTTATGAAAGTCATGACATTCATGTGTTACAAAAATAATAGCTGATATTCCTTTGCTTGTAAGTAACAGAAGCTCAACAAAAACCCATGTAAACTGGAAAGAGGACTTTCTGGGCATATGTAAGGAGGGAGGTCAGGAATGAAGTTGACCTTTGGGATAACTGGTTCCAAGGAATGAGTGAAGTCAGACGTGAGTCTGCCTGTTTTTCTGTGTAGTTGTTTAGCTCTCTCTCCCTCTCCTTTTTTAAAATCTGCAGTATAACTCACATATCATAAAATTCACCCTTCTCAAGTATGCAATTTAGTGGTTTTTGGTGTAGTCACTAAATACTAGTTCTAGTATATACTAATATACTAATAGTTGTGCAACCATCACCACTATCTAATTCTAGAACATTTTCATCACTCCAAAAAGAGACCCCATACCTATTAGCACTGCCTACACTCAGCCCTAGACAATCAGCAGGCTGCTTTCTGTCTCTATGGATTTATCTTCTGGACATTTCATATAAGTGGAATCATACAGTATGTGGTCCTTGGTGACTGGCTTCTTCCACTTAGCATAATGTTTTCAAGGCTCATCTATGTTGTAACATGCATCAATTCTTCATACTTTTTGTTACTGAATAATATTCCATTGTATGAATATACCACATTTAAAAAGTCATGTACCAACTGCTCATCAGTTGATGGACATTAGGGTTATGTCCACTTTTGGGCTATTGTGAATAATGCTGCTATGAACATTCGTGTGCAAGTTTTTGCATGGACGTATGTTCTATACCTGGGAGTGGAGTTCCTGGGTCATGTGGTAACTCTGTTTAACTTTTTGAGGAACTGCCAGACTTTTCCACAGCAGCTGCACCATTTTACATTCTCACCAGCAGTGTATGAGGGTTCTCATTTCTCCACATTCTCGCCAACACATTATCTGTCTTTTTAATTGGACTAGGTTACTTTTTAAGCACCTTTTAATTCAGGAAGTATGGTTTTATGAAAAATATGAACTATTTTTGAAATTTAATAAAATTCTGCAAAGGAATTATTTAGTATGTATGCACCAGAAATGAGAAATAGCCATTTCAAGTTTATTTGCTTCCTACTGTGTTTTTGGGTCATTCATTTTTATGAAGTAAGAACAAACTCCTGTTCTGAGTAAGTTTGTGTATTTTTTCTAAAAACAGATGGTAGCCAGAACACAGCCAGGAATTCATTAAGATAATCCTATCAGTTTTTGTTTATTTGTGGGTTTGTTTTTTTGGAAAAAAATTATTCTTGTCAAGAATAGGAAAGGACAATAAACTCTAGGAAATAAGAGGCAAAGGATGCTTGGTATTACATTCCGTGCAGAGTGCAAACATCTTGTGATGGTCTTTTATTGCCCCTCTGTTCTATATCTCCTGCTGTTTCCACTAAAAGGAAGAATGGAATGTAGTTCTAAAACCAGCTATTTTGTTTGTGTTCCTTAGGGAGGATTTCCCAGTAGTTTTTGAGAGTTCTTAGAATCAGAACAGTTTTATTCATTTTATAAAATCTGCATGTGCTTTCCCCACTTACCTACTTCTCTTTCATGTTCTGTTCTTTACGTTACATAATTATTCCCTTCGGAAGAAAGAGACTAAATGAAGAAGGTATGAGGATAGACATAGTTTATCTCTAATATATTGTAAATTCGTTAGAGCAGGAACAATAGTATTTGTTGAATCTTTCGTAGTGCCTGGTATATAATGGGGGCTCAAAAGATATTTGTGGGAAGGATGGGCTTGTGGGAGAGTGGCCTGGTGGATGGATGGATGGATGGATTTACGGATTTATGGGTGAAGTGACTTATAGATGACTGAATGAATTTTAAGTATGTTGGCTGATTTTTTCGGTCCGTTTTCTGTTTTCTTTTAAACAGGTATGTGTTGGCCATGTGATGACTAGATGCATTAATTTGATTTTTGTTCCTTGCATTGTCACATTCCTACAGTGTTTGAGATTGAGCAACTTGGAGATGTCTCATTTCTTTCAGTGTTAAATTGTTCCTGGGATTTTCTAGTCACTGTAGTTTAACTGAAAAGCTGTCTCAAGGAATTATGAAGAATGTAGGGAAAATCAGAATATAAAATCAGGACTGAATCATTTGGTAAGTTGGAACCCCATAACCGTGGAGTAAATTCTTTACAGAATCACACGTTCATAATTGAGGCATCTCGCCATTTAGCACAGTTTGTTCTGGTTTTGATTTTGATTGGGAGTGGGGGATGCCAAGGAGTCTTTGTGTCTTGAGCTGGGGAACATTGAGCAAAGATGAGTTTATTGTTGGTGATACTGTTTACCATTTCTTTCCTTTTTCCTCCCTTTCCACCTCCTACTATTCATATACTTTTCATGGTATCCTCTGCCTGGAAGCTGCCCTTCCTGGTAGTTCACAGTGGTGAAGAGTTTGACCCAATGGGAAGGACAACGAGAAAGAACGTGTGAATGTTACGTGATCCTTCTCTTTGGGTGGGTGCACTAGAGACTGGAACTGTCCGAAGACATGGGACTAACTGTCTGAACTTTATAGTAATGAATGCTGACAGGCCTCAGTTTACAGCCATACTGTTTTTTTAGGTCTGTTTCTGCGTTAGTTGTTTGGGACACTGCACATCTTCCTGTGGAAACAGTGCTATGAGTGATCCTTAGGCTCATAGGCAAGCCCAAGAAGTGATGTTGATGATGATGATGATGATGACGATGACGACATAGCTGAAAGCTACAAATGTAGCTACAAATAGCTGGAGTTCATTTCTTATAAAAGCAATGCCATTAGAGACTTCTCTAGGCCAGTTTGGGGAGTTAGCCAACACTTCAGGCATAGTCTTGGGGTGGGGGAATTATGTCTGTGAGTTCTGAAGCAGAATGCCAGCAACACATTTTCCTCTGGAATTTAATGGTGGCATCAGCTCTGGTGGAAATAGGACAGTTGTTCCTGGGGTTGCCTGTATACAAAACAAATGCCGTCACTGTTCCACAACCAACAGTAAAATGGTACACAATTGGGGTCCTCATACCACACCTTTCCAACATTACGGGCTGTATGCTCACAGTTTCTCTCTTGAGCCTCCCTTTCTCACTTTTCCTTTCTCAGCTGTTGGTGCAGGTGGTCCTCGGTCCTCGGTACCTGGTTGAGTTCCACATCCTCTGCGATCTGAGCCTAAAACTGCGCATGTTGCATTCTGAGCTTAAGCAGCCGTTGGCCGAGTTGAAGCGTTCCTTGTTGGAATCTGATACAGTTGTTCAGAAATGATTGCCAGCCTCGGATCTAAAATCCTGCAGTCACGAGGCGAGGAAATGAGTCAGGAGATCACTTGGCCGTGTGGGCCCTGCACTGTTTGCATGCTGTGTGGCGAGGGGCTATAGGGACCACCCACTGTTATGGGGATGCTTGGAGAGAGCGGTCCCCTCGCTTCTTCACTTTATTTCCAGGTCCCCTCCTGAGGGGTGGCCCTCTTCACAGGGGAGAAGTCTTAGGTTCCACCTTCCCCTTTCATTTCTAAATCTCCTGGGTCTGTCCCCAGCCAGCAGTCCTCCCTTGTCCCCGCTGCTTGTGTTTGCACTGCATTTTTCAAACTCATTTTGTACGTGTAACTATGTTCCCCTCTCCATTCTGGTCTGTGCCGTTTCCAAACTTTCTGACAAGTTTTTGCAAGCGCTTGGGTTGAAATACTCCTGAAGTGAAAGCATAGTGGACAGGTTTTGTCAATGCGGTTTCAATCATCTGCGTAAAAACATTAAAAGTCAGTTTTAATCAACATTAAAGTGCATTTTTAAAAAAAGCACAGTGGACAGAGAGTAGGAAGAGGCGAGAGTCCTCTCGCACCACCATCAAACCATCTGTGACCTTTTCCCTTCTGTTTGTCAAGTGTTTTGAATCATATTGCAGAGGCCACTCCCTTCCTTCTGTGTGCTCCCAGTTTAGTGTCACAGGAAATTAGATCTGCCCCAGGTATGCTGTGTCTGGGCGGATCCTACTTAGGAAGGTGGTGGAAATTCCTAGAATTTAGACAACAGAGTCTGCTTTCAATTAATTATGTTGCCGACAGTGAATGGTTTTGAAAACTCTTTTAATTTGGCTGTGGCTCTAGAACTTTGTATATAATCTAGATCAGGGGTTGTCAACTAGGACAGTCCCGGCGTCCCCAACAAATAATTACCTCGTCCAAGTCGTCGGTGGTGCCGAGGTTGAGAAACCTGCGTTAGAGCTCTAAGTTATAACAGCCAGGTGTCCTATGAGATGGAGTTGAGTAATAAGGACTAGAAAAAAATAAAATCTGTTAAGTTGAAAAGGTATTCCTACTATCAACAGAAAAGAAATGATAATAAAAGAGGAGAGATCTCACTTATAGGTGGGATCTGAAAAAAAACAAACAAACTTATTGATACAGAGAACAGATTGCTGGTTGCCAGAGGTGGCGGATGGGTGGGAGAAATGGGTGAAGAGGGTCAAAAGGTACAAACTTCCAGTTATAAGATAAATAAATCCTGGAGCTGTAATGTACAGCATGGTGACTATGGTTAGTAATATGGTATTGTATATTTGAAAGTTGCTAAGAGAGTGGATCTTAAAAGTTCTCATCCCAAGAAAAAAATTTATAACTATGTAAGGTGACAGATAATTAACTAGACTTATTGTGGTGATCATTTTGCAATATATACAAATATCCAATCATTGTATTGTATACTTAAAACTAACATTATGTCAATTATATCTCAATTCAAAAAAAAAAAAAAACAGGAGAAAAAGTTCTGTTTAAATCCTTGGTACTATGTATAGTGTCCACATCCAGTTTCTGAAATTCAGTACCATTAAGAACAAGGCACCCCCTTCCCCACACGCCAGCCTTCCACATTAGATACCTGCTAAGCCAGGTGCTTCTTTACTAAGTCACTGTAGGCAAAAAGAACTTTCTTTTGGCTACTGAATTTACTGTAGATATAAATAGCCATTTTAATTTATCCATTACAAAATTATTTGACCTCTTTGTCTTAAAAAAAAAAAAGATATTTTGGGAACAAATTGTGACTTGTGTCCTGTAGGTTGTTAAAGAATCCTGAGCCATGGTACTTACCATAGGCCGAGTAAGCAGTTATGGGAGAAAAGTAGGTGTGGTGGCCTGTTCTGGGTCTGGGACCAAGTGGTGTGTTTTGCTGAAGAATGTTCCCTTTTCCATAAATCTGTAATTAGAACATGCCACACAGCATGGTATTTAACGTCCCTCATCATTATCTCTTTTTAGGGTTCTTTCCCTACCTTATTTTTAAACTTAAATTTTTCAAAGTTCAGGAAAATCATTTTTAAAAATCAGAAGGGAAATATATTAGTTTTTAAAAGGGCAGCAGTTGGTTGAAATCTATGATAGTGATTTTATCTTCTTTAAAGTGGGTATCAGTAGCCTTTCTGTGTAAAGAGCTAGAGGTAAATATTTTAGGTTTTGTCCAGCTACTTCCCGTTGCCATGGTAGCAGGAAGGAGCCAGGTAAAATTCCTTGCCCAGGGAGGTACTGCAAGTAACAGGCAGTTGGCCTGGGATTTATGATTGTCTTCCAGGGAGGGGGACTAATAATTGAGCACCATGGAACAAGAGTGCAGTCTACCACACCTCATCTTCAGATTAGCTTGGGCAAGTCTCCTGTGTGGTCTCTTAGCTGCCCTGGTCTACGGTAATGAAAAGCAGAGACTTAATGAATTCAACACAGAGCTTCAGAGTTTTAACACAGCCCTTACACTTAGTCATTATGGGTTTTTGGGTTATTTTGGTATGTTTCTTGATACCTCCATCACTCAATTATAGAAGCCTGATTGGATTTTTCTCATTATGGTATGCTTAAGAATGTTCATGTGCAATTGAGAAGTATATAGGCTGAGAAATTAGTATTATTTTTTTGTGTATGAACAAGATTAGCCCAGAGGTAACATCCATTGCCAATCCTCCTCTTTTTTGCTGAGGAAGATTGGCCCTGGGCTAACATCCAGGCCCATCTTCCTCTACTGTATAGGGGATGCTCCACAGAATGGCTTGATGAGTGGTGTGTCAGTCCACGCCTGGGATCTGAACCCATAAATCCTGGGCCGCCAAAGCGGAGCATGTGAAACTAACCGCTACACCACCAGGCCAGCCCGCTGAGAAATTAATTTTTTAAAAATGTTGAAATGACCAAGGTATAATTACATTGAATAAAGTGCACCCATTATAGGCCCACAGTTCAATGAATGTTGGTATATTTCTGCAGTTGTGTAGCCATCAGCACAGTCCTGTTTTAGAACAGTTCCATCACCCTCCAAAGTTCCTTTTTCCACATTCACAGTCAGTGTCCCACTCACACCCAAAATACAGCAGCTATTCATCTGCTTTCTGTGTCTATGGATTTGCCTTTTCCAGAAATTTCATATAAATGGAACCCTACAATATTGACTCTTGCATGTGGCTTCTTTCATTTAGCATAATGCCTTTGAGATTCATCCTTGTTGGTGAGTCTGTCTGTGATTTGTTTTCTACTGCTGAAGGGTTTCATTGTATGGATTTATCACATTTTGTTTGTCCCTATACCACTTGATAGACAATTGAATGGTTTCTAGTATTTGGCTATTATGGATAATGCTGCTGTGAATACTTGCATACAAGAAAAATTTTTTTAATAATTTAATTAATTATTTATTTTTTTGTGAGGAAGACCAGCCCTCAGCTAACATCCATCGCTAATCTTCCTCTTTTTGCTGAGGAAGGCTGGCCCTGGGCTAACATCGGTGCCCATCTTCCTCCACTTTATATGGGACGCCGCCACGGCATGGCTGACAGGCAGTGCGTCGGCGGGCGCCCGGGATCCGAACTCGCGAACCTCGGTTGCCAAGCGCGAACTAAACCGCTGCACCACCGGGCCGAGCCCTTGCATACAAGATTTAAAAAAAAATTTCTTTTGAGTTGGTAGATATCTAGGAGTTCAGTTGTTGGAACATGTGGTAGGATTATGTTTTGCTTTTTAAGAAACTGCCAAACTGTTTTCCAAAGTGGATGTTCCATTTCACATCCCCACCAGATTCTCCACATCCTCACCAACGCTTGGTATAGTCTGTCCTTTTTATTATCCAGGAAATCATTTGTTGGCAGTGGAGAATGGAACCTCACTTTTGAAGAAGGAATGCTATTACTTGCCTCCCTATCTTATAGGATTGCTCTGAAGATCAAAGGAGATGGAATTTATGTGCAAGTGCTTCGAATTGTAAAAATGTTACTGGTGATTATGTGCAGAAAAGTTTTTAGCTGTTAAATTTAACACATATCCGTCTCAGAGATAAAGATGAAAACGTCCCCACGTTTTAATAAAATGTGTATGTTATGACCAAACTTGTTCCACCTGCTTTTAAAGGCATCTTTTTTTTACTCAAATTATGAGCTTTCTCCATATGCTGCATTATACATTAAATTATCAGCCTTATGTAACAATGACAGAGTATAATGGTTTGCATATGGTGGGCAAATTTTTCTTCCCCACTCAAGCTTGGATGGTCTGGTAAATGTCTGCTTGTGACTTTGTTTTCAAATCCCTGTGGGTGGCCCTTTTCTGGACCTGGGCATATGTGTTCTATTTGAATGGAATGGAAGTAGAAAGTTGAGGACTCAGAGAACCCACCCAGAAGAATCTATGTGAAAATAACCGTTTCACTGGTTTTACTTTGCAATTCTGATTCTATGAAAATTGTCAGTTTAAATTTGTTCAAAGAACAAAGGGAATATTTTGAATGCATTTCCCTTCCTACCTGTGGAAGACAGCTGCTGTAGGTCTAGGGGAACTGGCCATTGGACTCTGGATTTGCAATCTAGGCTGGATTTCGTAAAACTTACTTATCAGCAGCTCTTCACACCCATTGAAAAAGACCTTTGGACTAAGGAAGTTGAACTGTGCGTTTGATCATGTAGGACTGTGTCAACAAAGGGCTTGACAGTACTTTCAGTTGAGAAGGTAGAAAGAACCACAGCAAAACTCAAGTGAAAGAAATGGCATGCTGTGTAGCCTCTGGGAATCAGGAGATTTATATTAAATTAATCCTGGTGACAATTTATATTAATTCAGTAATGTTTCATAATAAAATCTTAATTTGATTCTTATTAAATAGACAATTTTAATAATTGGGAAATGTGTACAAGAAATCCTTTTTTTTTTTTTTTTTGGTGAGAAAGATTTGCCCTGAGCTAACATCTGTCGCCAACTTTCCTCTTTTTGCTTGAGGAAGATTAGCCCTGAGCTAGCATCTGTGCCAGTCTTCCTCTATTTTATATGTGGGTTGCCACCACAGCATGGCTGATGAATGGTGTAGGTCCGTGCCTGGGATCCAAACCCACGAACCCAGCCTGCCAAAGTGGAGCATGTGAAACTTAACCACTAGGCCATGGGGCTGGCCCCCATGAAATCTGTTTTGATAAGAATGATGCAGGTGATGGTCATAGCAAACAGAATGCTTTGGACTCAGGATTTGGGGATGGAGGTCCACTGTGAATTATTATTTTACCTAATGAGTAAAAGCTCTTACCTGATATGACTTAGAAAATTTCTATTTGTGTGTGTGTGTGTGTGTGTGTGTGTGTGTGTGTGTGTATAGGTATTTCAAAGCTTTCAAATGTTGTAGTCTCTGTGATGTATGTATCCTCTTTTTAGAGGATGAAAACAGTTGTTCAGGCACTCGGAAGCCTTTTTCTAGAGCAAATATATATACAAATAATGTGGTTTTGCTAAGGAATGATATTTGAGAGCACAGTCTTAGAGGATGCCTAAAGTAAATGTTTTTTTGGGGGGAGCAGTTGTTTGCCAATAAAGAAATCAGGACTGGCAGACAGTCATGTCATTCTTTCTGGGGGTTACCTGTGTCTCAGCCTGAAGTGCAGATCAGACGTATGTGACCCACTTGTGTGGAAATGGGGACTCACCTCTGTTGGTGTTACGTTGTTCTTTAAATAAGACAGGCTTCCGGAATTTATAGGGAAACAGTTCATATTCATGTTTGATGCTGTTTTCCACCTTGATCGTGGAGCATTTCAAACCCATCTTTGGAGGAATGATTGAAAAAGTATGGGATTAACAGTTTAAAATCCCCATGGTAAGGAGGAAGGGAATGCTCATGGGTAGGCCCTTGTATAGGGTTGTAATAGGGAATGCTAGGAGAGTCGCAGAACTCGCAAGGGGAATTAGGTGAGCTGGTCACAGAGGAAAAGGAGCCGGTGCCATTTCAACCTTGGGCTCCAGCCATCTTCATCTTCTTGGAAATGCTTGTAGAACCTCATGCACATGTGGCCACTACCTTCTAGAGCCCCGTGGTCTAGCTAGCTGGCCCTAAATGCTTTCACTGAACTCAAGGTTGACTTACTGGGGATCCCGAGTAACAGTGGTGGCAGCAAACATCTTAGGTCATGGCTGGTATATTTTAAACAGGGTCGTCATTGGCACCAAGGGAGTAAGTTTTAAGTTGGATTTTTATATCTTCTTAAATTTTCCCTCCTAGAAGGGTGAGAGAGAGCAAATAGTTGTATGTGATAACTGGCCACTTAAAGTGATCTCTGTGTTGTTATATTTTAATTGTTGACTTGTCATTAAGGCATTTGATTTATTTATGATTTTAAGGAGACAAATAAGTCGGTGTGATGTGTAGAGAGAGCATGGGATTAGGAATTGGAGAGATTTGAGACCTGCTCCGTCACCAGCTGTGTGACATTAGGCAAGGACTTATGCTCTGAGCTTCAATTTCCTCCTGGGGTGGAGATGGGAGGTGGAGGAAATTCCTATCTTACTGAGGATTAATATTAGATATAATGCCATTGAGGCTCTTAGCACATGTACGTGACACATCATGGACATTCCATTACTGGAAGTAGCATGAAGTGATGAGTTTACTTCTGTAGTATTTATTTCCTGCCAACTCTCTGTGTTAAGAGAGCTGTAGTAGTCCCTTAAACTAGAAGTTGAGCATATCATAACCATTATACTTAAAATTTTTCACTTTACGTTTCAAATCAAGACAGAAATTTAACTGACCAATGGAATAAGGTTGAAGTTTCTTGAAAAAGTTTTCCATTTTCAATGCTATTTCAAGGGATGACTTTGGTATGTTTCCACATTAATTCACTGTCATAAGGATGAGCTCGGTTAGTGTCATTTTTGTTGGGATTGATGAAATTGTTGAGCAGAGTAGAAAACTAAGTTAATGAGATACTGAAGCTTAATGTTACATTCCATCATGTGAGTTTTACATCATACATCATAAAGATAATTCTTTATAATCTGAATGACCAGTGAACACCCAGCAACTTCTTCAAACTTCTCTCATGTGTCCTTGGAAACAAATGGTTTTTATGTTGTGAAGTCAAAGGAAAAAGAAATTCAGCATTGAAAAGCTAAATATTGTGCTTGCTTCATTTGTCCAGTGGGGAAATAAGAAATGAAATCAATGCCCCATGTTAAAACAATAGGATCTGGAGGTTGCATCTTTTGGGCTACAATTCCAAAATAGTGCATTAGGTATCTAGTGGAATCCTAGCAAAATTCATAATAGTGGATTGGGTTCTGATAGTTACTAAAACTTTAGTCTCTCTCTTGGAGAGTCCACCTGACACATGGATTTGGTACAAGGAGGAAGTCAGTGGAGTGTTCTAATGCCCTCCAAGGGGACAAGTGCATGAGGCTTGGATGCAGGAAGATGGGAGTCCGCAGGTCTCAAAGAGTTCTCAGATTGGAGAGAAGCAGTGCAGTGATCTAGTTAAACCTGGGGTTTCTGGAGCCCAGCTGCCTGGGGTCGAGTGATGCTGGGCAAGTTTCTTTACCTCTTGGCCTCTACTTCCCCATCTGTAAAATGGGGGTGGTAATAGTGCTTGTCTCCAAAGGTGTTTGTGAGTGAAAAGGGATAATCCACATAAACCAATTGCATTTTAGTAACACAGGGGCTACTATTTTCTTAGTCCCTTCTTTGCTTTCTCTGTCCGGTGGGACTCTCTCTGTCAACTTGTATATAGTAAAGGGTGTGGATGATACTTTCTGAAGATTCATACTTGCTTGTTTGAGAAAGATACTTGCTTTTCAAAATGTAGTAGTCATAGTAATTTTGAGGGTGGTGTTTTGCCACAAAATGCATCCAAACTCATAGTCAAGTCCTATTTGTTTTGTTTACAGGGAACACGGGTCTGGCTGAGAGAAAACGGCCAGCATTTTCCAAGTACTGTAAATTCCTGTGCAGAGGGCGTCATCGTCTTCCGGACAGACTATGGTCAGGTGAGCGCAAGTGCCTGCAGCTTTGTGACATCTGTGTTCTGCTTCCTTAGGTAGTCTTCCATAAGGACATGTGTGTTCAGTCCCCCAGCCCCTCCCCCATACCTTACACATTTTTTTCTAAGTGATAAAACAAAATCCCAAAAGGAATGTATACTGCACACCTCATGTGTGTGAGAGATGCAATAAAATTCTCCCAAATGGAACCAGTGTTCCAACCAGCACGGGACAGAAGAGCACGATGCTTGGCTGGTTTCCTTCCTGGGAATCTTACCCAAAAATCAGAAGTGCAAGCAATTTGAGAAAAAGTTCAGATATATTGGTATTTGCTGATTGGTTTCATGATCAGTCTCCCTTAAAATGCTTAAACTTTCATAGAGGGTTGGAAATACTGGCCTGCCAGTGAGAAGGTACTGTGGCCATGTCCTGACCCCTGTAGGGACGAGACCCACTAAACCACCTCACCTGGGGTTCCTCGTCACCTTGTTAAGAAGCTCCTTCTGTTTGTGGGAATTCCACCTCTCCCGGTCCCCGTTCATTAGTGTAAACAAATGAAAAGCCGTATCACTGAAAACACATCTGTGAACCCAGAAATGGGCTTGTTGATTATATTTGGACAGTTGTGAAAGGTGCCCTCCTTCTCCATTTTATTAAGGAAACTGATTTTAATGTTACAGATGAATCCCTCCCTCAGAGGCACATATCAAAATTTTAAGACATAAAGAAATAAAAGGATATCCTATGCCAGTACTTACAAGTCATAGTTTCTGAATTTTGTTTGCAAGTTGTGTTGAGAACAAAAGCTTCAAGGTCAGTGTTGTGTGGTTTGAGGCAGACTGGCCACTTGGTGATCAAAAGTTCCTAGCAGAGATGGTCCCCTTGGTAGTAGCTTTCTCATTTCTTGGATTAATAAGCGGTGATGTTACTGGGCCATTTTTGCAGTTCCTCAGTTCTTCCTCTGAGAGTCGTGACTGGCTCTTCAGTATTTATCTGGTGGTGAAGATATAGCTGTGTTTGTAGATGGGGGCGGGGGTGGAGGGCCAAAGAGATCACAGGTCAGTCACTGCCAGTGTGGACACTCCATGCTGCCAGTCTGGTTTCTTTCCCGTCAGGTTCTCAGGTAGTGTGATAAGATCTATAAACTAAGGACTGACTCAGTGACTTTTGCTGAACTTTGGGATCAGCCCCTGCTTAAATGTTCAGGTTCCCAGGTGCAGAGTTGGTCGGCGTTTTTCCGTCTCACCATCGCTCTGCCTGTCTTCCCTTCTCACTTTCCCCAGATGTGAATTCAGTTCCTTTGAGGCCCTGTACATACTTCTCAAGAAGATATAAAGTGAAGTAAAAAAGGAAAACAACATTTATACAGTGTCCCTGACTTGATGTAACTCTGTTCCTGAAAGTATTATAAAATTTTTAGTGGAATTCTTTCTTTTGTTGACTTATTTTTTAATCGCACAGATACTTTCTTTTTAATTTTTAACGCTTTTTGTTTTTTCCTCTTTTTAAAAAAAATTGTGGTAAGAACACATTTAGTTTATCATCTTAACCATTTTTAAGTGTACAGTTCAGTAGTGCTAAGTATGTTCACATAGTGTAACAGATCTCTAGAACTTTTCCATCTTGCAGTACTGAACTCTATACCCACCGAATACTAACGATCCCTCTCCCCTCCCCTCGCCCTTGGTAACCACGTTTCTACTTTCTGTCTCTGTGATTTTTGACTACTTGTGATACTTCATATGAGTGGAATCATACAGTGCTTGTTGTTTTTCATGACTGGCTTATTTCACTTAACATAGTGTCTTTCAGGTTCTAAGATGCTTTTTATTCCTGTCTAACTGTGCTTTGCTTGGCAGAGGCTAACACGGCAGCTCCAGCAGCCTTTTAATGCTACTGCCTGTGACACGAGGTCAGCGATCTGTGCTATGAAGCCATTGCTGGCCCCAGTCGATGGGCCGCTCTCAGTGAGGAGGGAGTGGAAAGGGATGGTCAGGTCCTGACAGTGTTTATGGATTGTGGCTTTAGAAAGAACTAAATCAGAAAAGTATGTACTTAAACGTGAAAACAACTCTCAACTTTGACTTCTCGTCTTCAATCGGTCACAAATACTTGGTCTTATATTGTCCACTCTGTTATTCCCAAGTATAACAAGTGTAATTAGCTTGGTGATTCGTGTAGGAATTGCAGGGTTTAAAATATGAGAAAAGTGAGACAAGATTCAGACTTGGATCAAGCCCTGGCAGTGGCCCAGACTCTAGTTTCTTTCTCTCCTGACCTACTTCTTCCTCTCCTTATATCACAAGTTCACTGTGGCACGTCCGGGTGTGGTCACCAAGGATTAGGAGAAATTCATTAACTGGTCCTGGCACCCAGAACAGGGACACCTGCTATTTCACTGGGTGGGGGTAGATTCTTGAAGGAATCAGGGTCAAAGATGCAGAGCATGGCCTTCTGGTCAAGCCTGTTTGTAACTTTTCAAGGAATTGGCTAATTTCAACCCAATTTGATCTGTTGTTAAATAATATTAAGATATCAGTGTTTGTGGGGGAAGGGGAGAATGGGGAGTTATTATTTCATGGGTATAGAGTTTCAGAGTTCTGAAGATGGATGGTGGTGATGGTTGCGCAACAATATGAATGTACTTTATGCCACTGCACTGTACACTTAAAAATGGTTAAAATGGTAAATTTTGTTAGTACGTATGTTTTACCACAGTAAAAAAAAAAAAGGATATCAGTGTTTGAGGTCAAATGGTAACTGGTAAGAGCTGTCAAATGGGTATTTTTTAAAAAGCGATTTGGGTGAAATTTTTGTTAGCAGAATGTGACCTCTCAGAGAAACATAAACAGCTTACAAAACTATTAGTTTAATTACCTTTCGGTTTGGAGCACTGCATCTCAAACTTGACTGGATGTGAATTACCTGGGGGTGGAGTCTTGCTCAGATGCAGATTGTGATTGGCAGGTCTGGGGCGGGGCCTGAGAGTCTGCATTTCTCACAAGCTCCCCCGCGCCAGTGATGCCGCGAGGTCATGAAACACATCTGAGTAGTGAGGATTTAGAGACATTTCTGAAAACTGCGTTAGGGTCATGGTTACCTACAGTGAAGGGCAGGAAGCACTCGCAACCCCCCTGCATAAACCACCAGTACTACTGTTTTAGAGGAAGCAAAGATAAAGTTAAGGTGCAGGGCTTTATATAAAGCTAGAATATTTTTCTTTGGTCTTTAGAAGCTTTTCCTTTCTCGTTCTCCATGCCCTCCCTTCTAGCAACAATTTCACCTGGAGCTTGGCCGGGGGTTGTGCTGACTGCAGCGTAATAATCCTCAGGTGGATTAAAAAGCAGTTTTTAAAAACCCTGTTTAGTGTTAGAAACCAAGCAGAGCCATGTGTAACTAAAATCCTAAAATGGAACCTCTGGGACACTGGCTAGGTAGGAGATAATAGGGTATTGTTTCTTTGTGAGTGCACTACAGGGCATGTTTTCTTATTTCATGCAGTCTCAGAATTTTGCACATTCACTCAGCTATTCTTTCTTTGCCAGGGAGATAGTTTTAAAGTTAATTTAAAATTCCATTCCACACTAAAATTTAAACTACTGTAGGTTGTTTCTAGGAACACGGAGGACCAAAATATTCCCATTTGACTCATAACTCATGTTATACTCACCGTGAAGTATTTGCAGATGGAAAAAGCAAGTGATGTGCTAACACACTTTGTTGAAAAATATGCATAGTTCTGGCCTCTGGAGGACACAGCACAGAGGCAGGTCAGCACGTGCCCTGAAAGTTAGAAACTGCTTGTCTTCTTGGACAGCAAGCTTTGGAGAGAGTTTTAGAAGAGCAGATTTTAAAAAGGACCACAGTTCTGCAGGGTGCAGACATGTTGAAAATGTCAACTCCTGTGAAAGTGTAAGATGGAAGACAGCATGGAGTATATGTCTTTTCTAGAATATTCATGAGGTGCACGGGCAATCACTATAGCACCCTTTAGGAACATTATAGAATTGAGTAATCAGATCTCAATTAGATTTTTCACTTTGAGAGAGAACTATTATCTTGTCTGAAAAGAGCCTAATTTGATGATTGCTCTGAAATAGCTTAGAGTGATATCAATTTATCTAATTGTATTTTAAGGGGTAGTTGTTTAACTTACCCCAGTAAACCCAATCAAGACAATTACTCTGTGCAGTGATTCTGTTGGGTTCCTGTTTGCATTGTCTCTCTATGGGGGTCTTCTGAAATATTTTACTGGCGGGGGATTTAATCACCCCAATGTACCAGTAAGTGCCCTTCTCATTCCCTCCTTTTTTTATTTGCAACAAGTATAATTAGACGTGGTTTTAAAAGTTATTCTCATATTATTAATCCACAAAAAGGCCATTAGATTGCCTGGTACTTTCAAGTCATCCCTGCCCCCCAAGGAAGTCAGACTTCTTCAGGCCACATAGGAAGCACACTCCTAATGATTTATAATCACATCTCACATTTAAAGCTGGCTCTAACCTTTTCAGTTTGACCTTCTGATTTTGACTTGGTATTAATAATATGGTGTTAATACTACCAATTTTTGAAACTTGATTATGAGTTAGTGCAGTGATTTTTCATTACATTTTTTTGTCGTTTTCACACGCTTTCTGCCCTGTCCAGCTGCTTTTCTTTTGCTTTTTTTCCCTCCACTTGGCCCACATTGGTGCATGTTTGTGCCCCTTGAATGTCATGTGGATGTGGGCAGCCTTTTGACCTCTCCATGCCCTCTCTCTCCATACACCATAAGTGTCCACTTCTGTGTCCCAGAGAACTCTACCCCAAACCTGTTCAATGCTGGAAAATTGACAGTGGGACAGCCCACCATGTCTCTCCTGTTTCAGAACTCCGAATAACACCCTGACACCACAAGTTGTCAGGGATTGGACAGCTGGAACCCAGTGATTTCAATTTTAGGTGAGAACAAGTTGAATCTGAGTGCTGAAGGGAAGTCGTGGATCCTAGATATTTTAACCGAGTTAAAAATCTCAGCTGCACACGCTGACCCCTGAGAGCGCAGGAATGCTGGCGCTTTTCAGCAGCCACGGAAGCTGCGTTCCAGGCTTCACGTGCAAAGCCAGCTGTTGGTGGAGGCAGCTGCCTGGGTAAAGAAGTCTCACCCGCCAACTCCTTCTACATGAGTGGAAGGGAAGTGAATGAGCAGCAGCTGGCGAGGCCCCTGAGTGGGGTGGCCAGCAGGAGGGGACCACCTGGGGTCCCCAGGGCCCTTACAGCCCAGCAAAGAGTCTCTGGGCTGTGAATGGTGGGGGTAGGGGAGACCAGCACAGAGACACCTAAACTTATGAAGATGGAGGAAAAGGAGTTTGGAGGACACTATTAATGATGCAGAAGTAGTGTCATTAGAATACATAACTCTCAAAGCCAGACTCTTGGGACAACAGGATGGATTCTGTTTAGTCAATTGGCCTGGACATAATTCTCCTGCTTTTATATTGTTTAAAAAAAAGTATATTCTGTCCCCTTCTCAATCTCGTTTATCTCCTTTTTTGTGTGTGAAGGAAAACGTTTTCAGATGAATGCACATATTTTGGGGAACCCTTACCCGTTTTTTCTGAAAAAGAAAGAAACAAGATTATTTGTATTTTGGCCCCCTAGCACCTCTCAGGTCTCAGGGACACCTCTTAGGTGTCCCTTGTATCTCAATTGCTGCTTCCAGCCAAATTAACCTGTGTCTGGTTGAACCATGTGAAATTGCCATCTCCCTAGGAGAAGAGAGTTGAATATTGGCCATTTCTTGTGGTTCAGCCTAAGATCATGTTAATGGCCCTCTATTTTAATTTTGTGTTTTAGCTTATCGTCGGTATGTTTATGACTTCTAGAATTTTTCTGATGGTGTACAGTAAAGTTTAACACAAATGGTTTTCTTGCCATGCAGCTGAGAGGCAAAGCATATCCCTAAAACAGTCCACAGCCCTGGCTTTTGGAGTCCCACTGCCATCTTGAATTCTGTTGTTGTGTTTGTGTGTTTGTTGAAGCTGTGACATTTGCATTTCGTTGGGGGTTTTTGGTTTTTCTGATGGGTGTCTAAAAGATTTGCTATCATTGGTCTCTGCTACAAATGTCCAAATTTGAATTGAAGGAAAAATGAATGAAATAATATACAATTTATTCTTTTGAACTGGAGCTTGGATTTTCCTCTGTTGTCGTGCAAGTGTGTGTATGTGTGTTGTGGTAAATATAAGTTACATAAAATTGACCATTTTAACCATTTTTAAGTGTATAATTCAGTGACATTAATTATATTCATAATGTGTGCAACCGTCACCATTATCTATTTCCAAAACTTTTTCATCACCCCCAATGGAAACTCTGTGGCCATCACGCATTAACTCCCTATACAGTTTACTTTTTTTTTTTTTGTGGGGAAGACCAGCCCTGAGCTAACATCTGTTGCCACTTCTCCCCCTTTTTTTTTTGCCGAGGAAGACTGGCCCTGGGCTAACATCGTGCCCATCTTCCTCTACTTTATATGGGACGCCACCACAGCATGGCTGACAGGCAGTGCGTTGGCGGGCGCCTGGGATCCGAACTCGCGAACCCCGGGCTGCCAAGCGCGGACTAAACCGCTGCGCCACCGGGCGGCCCCATATACAGTTTACTTTTAAACTACTTTCCTCTTTGATACCTTTTCTTGTGCTGCTTTTGGAAATAAAAGCATATTAGAAATTCTGGTTTGTATCCTTTCTTAAGGAATAGACAACATCAAGAAAGAGTTACTTTAGACCCAGCTGCAGATTCCTAGGATAGAGAATCGGATGTTGACAGGTCTGCTGGCCACCGCTGAGCATTTGGCACTGGCCATGTGATGTGCACGTGGAGGTGGATGGTGCTGCCCTGTGGGTGGGTGAAGGGCCCTTCCCATGAGGAAGGTGGCTGCACCGCCATCCGAAAAGTAAGAGGAAAGAGAGATGCTGGTGATAAGTGGCAGATAATTTTTAAAAATCAGATATATTTGGCTTTTTTTGTTGAAACTTCAGCATGGGTCCATCTGTTATTTTGGAAGTCACTTCAGTCGAAACAGTTGCAGCTGTATTGAAAAGACAGCAATGAGCCGGGAAACTCTCAAGTTCTCTGCACTTTTCCCACGTTTCGCTATTTCATCCTGGAAATACCCCTCGCTGAGATGGATATTAACCCATGGAGTTTCTTAGAATCAGAAGTCTATACTCCAGAGACTGAACACCCCTGGGGCTTTCAGTCTTGCTTTGAAGACCAAGTAAAATGCAGTTTGTCCAACTTACTTGGTTTCAGAGCATATTTTTATGCTCTGAAAGCCATGTGATTCTGACTCTCTAGATCTCTTCCAAGAATTTGCTTTGGCATCTTGTGGCTCAAAGAAGGAAAGTCCAATATTTCCATTAATTTTCACTCTGGGACTATAGAAAAAAATATCTGCTTGTTTATTAGGAAAACGTGTGTATTTGTAAATCTGCATGGCTCTGCGCGGAACACTTAGTGTAACCTGGGAAGAGATTGTCACTCAAGCAGGCTGAGCACTTGTCTTTCCCCTTGCGGGAACCTGGTTCCTGCAGAGATGTGTGTGCCTGACTGTCCCTGCCTTCATTCAGGGATGCATGCCCTGATGAAGACCTTCTCAGAGAGGCTTTCTTGACCTCTCCATCCAAAATGGCCACCACCTTGACGTTGTATCACATGTGTTTGTTTTTTTTCCTGTCTCTCCTCCCCAAGCTCTCTGAGAACTGTCATTGCTGTGTCCTTAGCACCTAGAAGCTGAGCCTGACCCATGGAGGCCTGACCCGTGGAGACACTCCAATACTTAGTTGCCGAATGAAGCTCCGTTTGTAATCAGCATGAAGCCACACAAGTCGTTAGAATGCTGTGTACTCTGTTGAGACTGTTATCATACAACATTTTAATAAAAAAAGATAAGTCTCAAAGGACCTCAAGTGACAGAAGAAAAAGCCTCCATGTCTCAATAGTCATGGTGGGAGTTTCACTATGTTATTTTTATCCTGGCAGTGAATAAACCACCCTGACGTCGGCGGACCAGAGTGAAATAAAGAGCATTGAAGATAATTACAGAGAGGCTTTTTCAAAGGAATTATTAAACGCCAAAAACATATAAATTGCATTTTCATCTTTCAAGGGGGTGTGGGTGGGTGTTGTTTGGTTCTGAATATCTTCCCAAAGCTTGGCATTTTGAAACCCAAGATTGTTATCCCATATACTTCAACATTTGAAACAGGAAGCAGTTGACAGTGACAGACACTGTCAGACACTTGGGTGTTCTCAGGAATGTGGGCTGTGTCGAGTGTTGTAGACCTTAGCTTTCCAGGGCGCACACCATTTCTGTTCTCTTACCTGCCATATTCCCTGCACCTCTGAAAAATCCATTTGTAAGACCTTAAGAGACCCCTGTCCCTGGTCTCTGGGGCCTGTCTCTCTGCTCTTTTGAATCCAGCTTAAGTGGATTAAGAATCCAGTTTATTTCTGACCCTTTCTTTCAGAACACATCTTTTGCCTTCCAGGTCCAGGCTCTTTGGACTGAACATCCAGGTTCCTCCCTTCCTGGCCCTCCCACTGGGTGGGTGGGTGAGTGGGGAGGGGATTGGGTCACTATTAGCAGGATTTACTGACCCCAGCAAGGCTCTAGCGGGGACACACACACACATATTAAATGCTTTTGCAAGAGAGAGTACATGGCCTTTGCCCTGGGTCACAACCTTCTTTGGCTTCCTGTCCACTCCTTTGGGCCAACTTGTTGACTTTGTCCTTTGTGGATATCTCTCGACTTTGGCCTCTTCTTTCCTCTCTGAATGCATTGAATGAGCCTCTTCTTCCCAACCGTTGGACTTGATCTGTTTATTTGGACTCAAGCCTGCCTCGGACCTAACTATACCTCTTGTCTATCTTCATTTGCTTCGGGATTCCAGGCTCTGCTTCTGGGTAGCTCAGCCCACTTTGCCTGTGTAAGCCCGTGGTATATCCAGACCCTTCCTGCAACCAGCGAGAATCTTGGTCCTGCAATGCTAGTGTCCAGGCACAAAGAAAAGGGCTGATGTTTTGTGCCACTGACCTCATTGTTGCTTTCAATTTTGTGGTTATCTTAGCAAATTAAATGGCTCATATTTGAAGGTAGGCAGGATACTAGCTTGCATTCTTGAAATAGTCAGCTGAAATGAGTCAGCTGCTGTATGCTAAGCTCAGATTAAATCAAAACTCAGTTTTTTAAATTTTGGAATCTTAAATACTGTACCTTTATTATAAGTATCATTTGTGAAAAATGTATGTGAAGACCTTGTTTGGAAACAAAAACAATTTGGAAATTATCTACGGCATTCAGACATGGCACTGTTTAATACTGGATGTAATTTCAGTAGAAAGAGCAGAAGCAGTTTGTTAAAACAAATTCAGGCAGTTGTCGGTGTGTGACTGAGTTGCATTCCATTTCAAAAATTCATTTATAGGCTTGTTATTTGGAACCAGTTTTCGCAAAGACTCAGTGATGTATATGGGGAATCCAGTCCATCTACAAAGACCTATGTGGGTACCCTCAATGCAAGAGTCGGGATGATGCAAAAGCCCTCTATTGCCTGATTCCAGCTTTAAACATGTGTTCAGAGTTCCAACACAGGGTGCCACCGTGGTGAGATTAGGGAATCAAATTCTTCCCATAATCGCCTCCCTGCTGAGCTATGGGAAAAGGGAGCACCCCATTTCCAGGTAAAGTTCCCCTCATCAAGGTTGGTATTTAGGATGGGTCAAGGGAAGAGGATGATATTTGCCGGGTGACATCTACTAGTCACCGTGCTGGTGCATTCCATCTGTTTGTCCTATTTAATCTTCATAACTACCCTCTGAGGAAGGCATGATTACCGTATGTTAATGATACAGAAATTGAGCTTCGGTAAAATAACGCGTCCAGGAGTCCACACGTGGTCAGTGATGAGTGATAGAGCTGGAGTTTGGATCCAGAGTTGATCATCTTTCCATTTTATCGCAGTACTTCTTAAGGAGGATGGTAATTAGGAGGGGTGAGACTGGTGTTGGAGTGGTTGACCATTCAACTTCTTGGGCCTCGTTACTTCCCATCCTGGTTGTTTTGCTGTGTTTGTTTCCTTTCTCTCTGTGGGCCCAGGGATTTGGCGTACTCGCCGTCATCTTTCTTGTCATGACATTTGTGCTTTGTCTTGAAATTACTCTTCAAGATTGGCGGGTTCTCATGCCACCTTCCCACCTTCTTCCTCTTTTGTGGTGGCTTTTTTTCTTCATTTTGTTTTATTGCTCTAGGGAAATGGAAGGGTCAGCAGAGATCACATTTTGTATTTTAATGTTTCATGGTCCTGTGTTCACAAGTCTTGCTTCCATGCTGCTTCTTCTGACGGAGTAGTTCTCAACCCTGGCTGCTGCAGTTACACTTGACTGGGAAGCTTTTACCAAGAGCCTTGGCCCTGCCCCAAAACAGTGAAATCAGAATCTCAGCTGGGACTCAGGCCATGGTATGTTTTTAAAAAGCTTCCTGTGTGCCTTTTAATGAGCAGCCAACTTCAGAACTATTTCATAGACTGAATGAGCCTCATATCAAAATATTACCTTAAAAGTTGTTGAAAAAGCACAACTTTCGCATACCGGACTTCGAAAGTGCTAATGTCACCTGTGATTTCTAGGCCTTGCTTTTTCCCCATACAGCTCTTTTTCTGGACATCTTTTCTTAGATGGTTCTGTGAAACGTCTCCTGTGCCCACATTATGTTTGTGACTATGGCTCCCTCTATCCGTCCGTCTGTCCGTCCTTTCCCTTTAGGGAATTGTACCTGCTCTTGATCTTCGCATCTCCATTTCTCTACTCTCACTCTCTCAAGTTGGATCTTCTGTTCAAGTGGGACATTGGAGTCTAAATGCCCCAAACACTCGTGTGGTGTTTCTCCACGTATGGTTCTCTGACTGGCCGCGTGATAACCAATCACTGGGGCCCTGGTGAAAAGTGTAGGTTCCTTGGTCCCACTGCAGATCTGCTGAGTGCACTTCTCTGTGAATATGGTCCTGGGATCTGTACTGTAACAGGGTTCCCAGATGATTCTATTCACAATGAAATGGAAAACCACAGACTGAGTGGGTATGTTGATCTGAGATAACTTGGAGAGTCTTCCTCCTTCCTCTTCTCCCTGCTTCTCATTTGCCGTTTACTTCAAACAGGGCTGCTCCCCGCCCTGTGAGGCTGGGGCCTCTGGGGAGGGCTGGCCTTCCTGATGATGTGACTCTACAGACTGAGTTGATTCTTTTCTTTTCCCCATCTTCCTCTCACATGATCCTGCCTCCTTTCCTTTCTGTGTCTGGAATAGAATCGAGTGTTTGGGCACTTTTCCTGCCAGGTGTGAGATACTGTGAAGATTTTTTCTAATTTGTATTTAGAGAGATCTCAGTGGTAAAGCAGCTTTCTGAAATCCCTCAGCTGAGCTTCATTCATGGAGGGCATCAGTGGTGGTCTTTGAGTTCAAACAACTCAACTTATAATTATGTTTCTGAGGAAAAGCTTACCTGTTTCTATCTCAAGGAGAGAGGAAGGGGATTGGGGTGACAGGAAGGAAGGGAAGGAAGAGGAAGGAAGGGAAAGGCCCTGGGGTGAAGGGCAAGGCCTTGGGTGGACGAAGGCCAAGGCAGTGTCTCCTGGAAGGAACTTGTTCCCTCCATTCCTCCAGTGATGCACCTGCCCTTCTGGCTTGAAAGACGCCACCTGGGCTGGATGAGATGCAGAATAAAGAAGGGAGCATAAATCCCAAGCAGCTGCCCACACTGGAGAGGAAAGGGGGCTTATGCCCAGTGGATACCTATTCTGGTAACTTCCACTTAAGGAGCATCTGTTACTTAGAACTGCGGTGAAAGTGCAAGCTTCCAGCTTTTATTTCAAACTGATTGCACTGCCATTTTAAAGGTAGGAATTAAAAAATGGTTACTTCTGAGGAATGTTCACTGGGAAGGGAGCGCCAATGAACTTTCTAAGGTAATGGAAATGCTAGTATATTCTGTGTGATTTATCAAGCTGTATATTTTACTGTATGCAAATTAAACCTCAGTTTTTAAAAAAGTAACAGCTAGCTTTTTGGAAGGCAGTTGGTTGTGTTGAAGTTACATGTGGCACGAACACAGCATCGCTGAACGCAATGAAGTTTATGTAATTACTCCAGGGTCCCACTGAAGCAGCAGCAGCAAACCACAGCCCCCACCCACTGCCTGGGTACCGCCTACCAGCTCAGAATGGTTTTTATATTTTTAAGTTTGGGGAAAAAAAATCAAAAGACTATTTTGTGACACATGAAAATGATATGAAATTCAGATTTAGTGACGTTGTGTTGGACCACAGCCATGCCCGTTCATTGACTTGTCCAAGACTGTGTTGAGCTATAGCGGCACAACTTAGTCAAAAAACCTCAGGTATTTACCATCTGGCCCTTTTTTGGGGAAAGTTTGACCCTCATCTAAAGAGTCATTTTCCCCAATTACTTCTGATATGATATTTAGTACTGCAGGGGGCCTTCTAGTGGTCCCCGGTCCTGACTACACATCAGAATCACTTGAGGAGCTACTAATCCATGTTCTTGGACTCCTGTGCCACCACGCCCAGTGGGACAGCCTCTCTTGGAGGTGGGCCCAGGAATGTGTATTTGCAACCAGACAGCAGGCATCTGTACTGTGAACTTCCAGCTAATGTATCAATTACTTGTTAAGCCCCATCATTTTGTTTTCCCTGTGAGGGGAAATGCCTTCCCCAAGAGGATAAAGGTCATCAGTGGCAAACCCCATGTTTCCTGCTTCTTGTAGGGCAGTGGCTCTCAGAATTGAACAGGTGTTAGAATGCCCTGGAGGACTCGTTCAACTGCTGAATCCTGGGCCTCACCCTAGAGTTTCTGTTTCAGCGAATCTCAGGTGGGGCCTGAAAATTTGCATTTCTAACAAGCTCCCAGGTGCTGCAGGCTGGAAGGCGCACTTTGAGAACCAGTTTGTAGGGCTTGGCAGGCTGTGTGTGTGTATGTGTGGAGGGGAGTTAATCCATGTTCTAAACAAAAGCATCTGATACACAGTCTTCCCTCCAAAAGCATGTTCTTTAAAAACACAGATGGTCACTCACACAGTCCAAGAACCTTTTCTGACTGCCACAGCCATAAAGGAATCATTCTTGAACAGTGTTCGGAAACAAGACGTAGTCTGGCGATCTTAGTTTTAAATACTAACACCTGTCGATGGTTTAGTCTGTAACCCGGTATTTTTTTCTCTGTTAATGGAGAGCCACTCCCAAGTGCAGCAAAAATAAGAAACGCCTGTGTGTTATGTGTTAATTACATCCCAACACATTTCCAAGGGAGGTCTCCTCCTGGAAGTGTTTCAAAAAATGAGTTGATTGTGCTTATACACTTTCAGAAGTTGCTGTATAAATTTTGACACCTAATGCTTATTTTTAATATTGAAGGGCAGTTGTTAACCTACCATTTGCTGTGTTAGGCAAATGCACATCCCTCATTTTCTAAGTGAGGTGCCAAAACCGGAGAAGGAAGGGGAGTGATTGCATATTTAGAAGCTGCTGTTAGAAGGCCTAAGCTTTGGATAGTCAGCCTATGTTTAATATGGTATTTTATTCCATATTCTATAACCAGAAAGGGGGCCAGGACAAGGGTAAGATGAGTGGGGTGCGTAGGATGCAAAATTTAAAGAAGCACTCAGTCATGCAAGTGCTGAAGCCCTTTGCACAGCCTCCAGGGTTGGCTTATCCTTAAACTGTGCATGCGCCCTGGGCATCTGGCTCACCTTAGTCCTGGCTCAGAACCTGGGACGAGGGACCCCACCTGTAGAATCAAACTCCACTCTTCCTCCTTGTTTTGCATCAATGATTCATTGGCATTTTTAAAAGATTCTCAGAAATGATTCATTCTGAACAGTTCTTTCTTTGGTATTTGTTTTCAAATATCTGTGTCAATACTTTCTGGTGAACTTGTTTAAATTACTGCAATACATCCTACAATGTGTCGTGCAATGGTTTCAATTATTCACATGAATTTTTGAGGGAAACAATGTCCCCAAAGGGTTTCCTAGATGAAGACTTTATATAGCAGGCTTGTGTAATCTCCCATAAAACTATAACGTTTGTAAGTTCAGCACATGGACTGTATTAGAAGCTCCAAATGGAGTGGCTTCATTTCAGAAGTTCAAGTCGGTCTTGATCTCGCTGCTGTTTGGGTGTTCCGAATGGTTCTTGTAATACTTTTGAAGTAATTAATAGTATTTTTAAGTCTTCCAGTGAGGGTAACTGAGTAGCTAACCCTTGAGAATTCAAGTATTTTTCTCTGCTGGAATGATCTTCTGTTCTGAAATGTATCCATCTTCCTGCCATGTCAGAGTTCACAGTGGCTTGCTGCAAGCATCTGCTTTCCCTCTTGCAAAGGGAGCTAATGACAGATGTTTGCTGGGTGATGCTGAGAGCTGCTCAGTCTGGTGACAATGGGCCGGAGCATATGCTGTCCCCAGTTTCAGGAAGCTTTTGTAACAAAGGACTCAAAAGAGATCAGGCCACCGGGGTAGGTTGCCAGCCTGCTTTGTAAAGGGCAAATCCTGTCCCATTAACCTAATTTCCTTCCCCGAGCAGTGATAAGCCAGAGAGCTTAAAATTGCAGATATTTCAACTTTAGCCTTCATTTTTTTTTCTGATTTAAAAAATGTTCAAAATTTGAGGGTTGTTTATTAAAAAAAATATTATGCTTTACTGTTCCCCCCTTCGCTAAAAGGACTTAATTTGCCTTAGAAAATAGTACCTGGGCCTCAAGAACTTTTGCTAGAGATAGCACCAGTGAGAGTAGGTGTCAGCAGCCAAGTCCCCACACTTATTTTGGATGGTCCCTCTTTGAGACACTGTCTGCAATGGTATGACGATGTAAATACCACAGAGAAAATAATTCTTGCCTTTTGAGGAAAGTCATAATCAGAAGTATCTCTTATTGGCTCGTTGCTCTCTTTGATGGAGATTTAAAAGTAGTTTGCAGATGTTACTTTTAGCTAAAAGAGCAAAAGAAGCTGTAGCCACATTTTAGCACCTAGGATTTGATTCGTTAATAACTTTCATAAGTTTGAGCTCTGGTCTGAAATGAAAAGGAATCGGTTTTTTTTCTTTTAATAGCTTAATTGTGATATAATTCACATCCCATACAGTTCACCCATATAAAATGTACGAGCCAGTGGTTTTTATTACATTCACAGAGTTGTACAACCATCAGTACAATCAATTTTGGAACATTTTTATTACCCAAAAAAGGAACTCTGCACCCCTTAGCCTCCCACGTAAACCCCTAAACTCTCCCACCCACCCCCTACTCCCCCAGCCCTAGGTAACGACTTTTCACTATAGATCTATCTATTCTGGACATTTCATATAAATGGAATCATATAATAATATGATCTTTTGTGACTGGCTTCTTACACTTAGCATGTTTTTCAAGGTTCATTCATGTTGTAGCATATACCAGCACGCCATTCTTTTTTATTACCAAATAATATTCCATTGTATGGATGTACCACATTTTATTTAAAAGGAATAGCTTTTTTGTGTGTGTGAGGAAGATTAGCTCTGTGCTAACATCCACTGCCAATCCTCCTCTTTTTGCTGAGGAAGACTGGCCCTGGGCTAACATCCGTGCCCATCTTCCTCTACTTTATATGGGACGCTGCCACAGCATGGCTTCATAAGCAGTGCATAGGTCCGCGCCTGGGATCTGAACCTGCAAACCCCGGGCTGCCGAAGTGGACCGCACGAACTTAACTACTATGCCACCAGGCCAGCCCCTAAAAGGAATAGTCTTTTAAAGCTAAGTAGAAAAGAAAAATATGAAAGATAGAGAAAGAATGGCCAGCCATATACAACCACTTTTTATAGGGTTTATAATAGGGCACACATTTAATATTTCTAAAAGTAAGGGTGGCATTTTGTGTAAGCTTGAGATCAGAATTATAGTTAAGTGCAGTGAGAATTCTTACATGCATTTTTTGAAAAAAAAAAATCAGTTTAGACTTTCTCGTAGGCACGATTTCTAGTTATGGCCTCATATCTGAAAATAGGCACAGCGTTTTTTTCTTACTTCTGAGAAGACTGAAAGATTTTTAAGGCTTAGAGAATGGGCTCCATAGAAGAAGCCCAGGAAGTGGGTTATTTAGCCAGGAGAAGGTAGGAGGTTAACTTAAGCAGAGGTCTGAAGGATACTTATATAGACAGTGGAAGAACAGACGTCAGCCTCAGTAGGAGAGCTGGTAGCTCAGGGAGGGACATCCTGACACTGAGGACCTCAGGGACAGGCTGGTAGGACAGCAGAGGGGCTGGCTTACTTAGCCTTTGAGAATAAATAGCCAGCCTCTCATCTGTCTGGGCAAGTAGTGGTGCCGTAGATCTTAGCTCTGAGGCTTGCCAGGATTATTTTCCTCCTGCCTCTTCTCTCCAAGCAGGTGAGAGATCGTCATGAATATTTCCTTGTACAGGTGAGACTGTGTGTTATCATCCTGACCTCAAAGGGATAGACAATATTCACTGCAGGTTGCCTTGACATTTATTTGACAATGCTGTAGAAGTGTAGCAGTTTTTAAAGAGAGAAGATGTAACTAAGAGGTGAGATGACTTATGATAATGAAATTTTTTTTATAATAAAATTTCAAGATTCTCTTTATATAGTGTCTCGAATCATCCCCATTTCATTTCTAATTCTCCCTTCACTGGTCCCCCTGGGTACAGTTTTTGTTTGTTTGTTTTTGTAAGGAAGATTGTCCCTGAGCTGACATCTGTGCCAGTCTTCCTCTACTTTGTATGTGGGATGCTGCCACAACATGGCTTGATGAGCAGTGTGTAGGTCCACGCCTGGGATCCGGGCCCACAAATCTTGGGCCACTGAAGCAGAGCCCACGAACTCAACTGCTACACCACTGGCCCAGCCCCCCACGGTACAGTTTATTACTGTTATTCCTCATCAACTCTATGGCTGCCTGGCAAAGCCTTTTGAGGAATTCCTGGAAGAAATTCCCAGGAGGTTTACACAGGTCATTTAATTCAAGCATTTATTGGGTATCTACTAAACTCAGGGAATTGGGGGGGATCCTCTAGTTTTGTCATGTCATTTTGTGTGTGAGCAGACTTAGCCCAGAGTGCTTTCATTAGGTCATCTGAAAGAGAAAATAGAAGACTTGGGGCGAAGAGGTCATCTCGTTTGGGGACCAGGTCTCATTTGGGTCTGCGGGTCATCTCCTGCTTGAGGGTGATGAGGCCCAGCGAGTGCCGGTCTGGAGAGTAACACCAGGGACCCAAGAGACATGATGCTAACTGCCAGCTGGTGCGGGAGTCACCACAGGAATGCACAAAACCGTTAGAAAATTTGATTAATGTCTGAAAGCCAGAGGCAAAGAAGTGAGTTAATTTTTTGGTACCTGCTGCGCAATAAACCCTTGTGAGTGAATGCATTTAGGATAAAACTGAAAATAACCCCGACTAATGAGTGAGTTAATTTACATACGCATGGAGAGGAGGGCTGTTACTATACATCCACGGTGAAGCCAGTGTACATAATCGTTCATGGGCATCGGTCAGTAAACATCATGTGTGACCTAGAATCTCTACTTTTTGTGATTTTTTTTTTTTAACAATACCCTCAACTATATTGCCCTTTTGATGTGCCTAAAGTTATATGCAGACTTTGTTTTTATAGGGCTTGTTGACTGCATCTATCTCTATAGATCTGTCTATATATGTCTCTTATCCATCCTAACCGACGATTAGCAAATCTTTCCTGATTTTCTCCACTAAATTAACCAGTAATATCATATGTTGGTAATATTAATTGATACTTCTATTTTTTTCTAAATTTACATTATTTGGTTTGATCTTCCCAGAGGACTCAATTCAGCAAATAGGAGAGAAATCATGATCACGATTTTGCAAATCTAAACAGTCTCAGAAGGTCACTACCTCACATTATTCCTGTGAGCACTAAAATGAGATAATATGTATGGAAGTGTGCATAAGCCTGACATTTATATAATTCTCTATGGTTCATAGGGTATTTTCATTTGATCTCATTTTGATCCTCATAACAACCATGTGACCCAAATTGCTGATGTTTAAAATGTCATTTATAAAGATGTTTATTACCATTTCTTCTCTGTTGCATAGACAGAAGCAATTTCGGGGTCCATCAGTACCTAGAACCTGACTTCCTAGTATAAAACAAAACTAGGTAGCTGGGGGTGAGATTGCTAAGGCCACCTCTGGGAAGAAAACCCAAAACACCACAATGGTAATGGCTACTTTTTCATTCTCTCCCCAAAAGACTTCAAGTTCAGAAATGTAAACTTGACCCCAGGGTAGACATAAAGTTATGCTGTGTACAGTTTTAGTTAAAAGCCATTTTACATGGCAAGAAAAACCCAGGGTGAATCATTTACTTCCCCCCATCTCCCATCAACTCTTTTTTTTTGGCGAGGAAGATTCACTTTGAGCTAACATCTGTTGCCAATCCTCCTCTTTTTTTGCTTGAGGAAGATTAGCCCTGAGCTAACATCTCTGCCAGTCTTCCTCTATTTTGTATGTGTGTCACTGCCACAACATGGCTTGATGAGTGGTGTAGGTCTGTGCCCAGAATTCAAACCCCCCAAAGTGGACCTTGCCGGACCCACCCACCATGTCACGGGGCTGGCCCCTCCTACCAACTTTTTTGAGTGCTCACTTTAAGGCATCAGAATTGCCATTAGGGCCAGCTTACCTACACATGGCCTTTTCCTCATCTTTTTCTCCCCGCCAATGTCCATTCCTGTTCTTAGGCTTTTTAACTGAGAATTTATTTTATTCTGCTTTCTAAAATCCTTTTTTAAAAAATGAGTAAGCAGCTGGAGGTTGGAGTGTCGGATTTAATATGTCAGGCCAGTATAAATAAGAAATAGCTGAATGAATGGATGGTGCTGTTTGATGAAAACATCTTTCCTGTGATTGCTGGGCTAGGCAGAGTGGACTAATACGCTGAGGGATATCATTGTAGACCAATTAATTTTTTACTTGCCTAAAAGCATTCCTCTTTGTCTTATAGAAATTCCGAGTCTAAAATTGCCATTAGGATCAGACTTGCTGAATAAATAGTTTAGATGTCAGTCTTCTCAGTTACTTGGTGTAAAGACAGTCTAAGCCATCTGGGCTTTTTCTGCTTTTATTATGCTGGCTTTAAAGACGGAGCAAAATGGCTTTTGTTTGTAGGTTAAGGCAGATGCACCCAGCCTGCCATCTTAATTTCTTTTGTATGGGTTGGCATATATTTTAGCTGCTTTGAAATGTTGGAAAGATTTCAAACCAAGCTGGGGAAGAAAAAAATAAATTGGTTTTTTTCACGACTAAATTTACTAGTTCAAATATTTTGTGAACAAGTGTCCTCTGAAATAAGTACATTTATTTAACACCATTTGGATGTTTCTCTAAGTTTGTTGTTAATCTGTTTTTTTTGGCCAGATGTTTAACTTATGTCTGACTCATGGAACTATGATTTGGTTTCAGTATATACAAGAAAAGAATGTCAGATCCTGAATATTTTGGTATTGGATTGATGTATTGTGGGATAATGTTTCCCCCCCCAACCAGACACTCTGCGACAATCCCTAACTGCATCCTTCTAATCTGGCCTTACCTTTTTTCTTTGCTAAGTTGTGCTTTTATAGGTATATACTTTATTCTGGTGGCATAGATAGACTGTGTCGTTAATACAGATTGAGTCATAACTGACTTTCATGTGAATCTGTTACTCTTAAGATTATGCCTAGAAGCTATCTTTTGAATTTATTTTTAGTTACCTGTGGAAAAGCTATATGGGTAAAAAAGAGATGGGGCAGGGAATTAAATCTCCATTGTTGTCCAGCAGCAGATTAGGTTGTAGCAATCAGTAAATGCATGTAATGTGCAGATTATGGACTGAAGCTATTTTTCAGTTATCTAAATGGAAGGAGAAAAATGTTTTAAAAATAATTAATTCAGATAAAAAATGTAAGGGCTGCTTTTCTAGTTGCTATTATTTTAATCTTCCTGAATATTCGTATTTCCAAATGTAGTGGAAAAAATTCATATGCCCACAAGGTATGCTGGTGGCCCTAGACACAACTGAAGAAAAGCTGTGATCTACTTTCTAGGACTGGTCTGTCAGCAGCATCACCAGTCATGGCAACTGGGACCAGTAATGTTGGTGATGATATAGACACCAGCCCCTTGAGTTGTCTGGTGGCGAGACTGGTCCTTCTGTACATAGCTGGTAGGTATCAACTCCAGATGCTTCACTAATGACAGTATAGCTGCTGGTGTTTCCCAAAGACTTAACTGGGGAGCACCAGTCCTAAATGATATTGGGAGAAGCAGGTGAGGTATGGGCTACATTATTTTTCAGAACTTTAAGAGCACATATTTAATCTTAATTTGTGCAGTAAAGAAATGTGTTTCATTCTTTGCTTAATAATGCTTCCCAAGCAGCAAGAGAAGCTGTTCATAAAATTAGTGCCCATTAGCATGCATTCACTTTGGGAAATGCTGAGCCAGATGATGCTTCCTTTTTTGTGGTTGCTGTTTTCTCTTGGGTTCTTATTATCAATGTTAATCAGCTAAAACCAACATTGATGAGTTGTATACCAGTACTATTCGGATGTTTTACTATTTTTAAATAACTTTAAAAAGTGCATTTGGGTATTGCGTGTCTCCCTTCCTGGACTCTGAGCCCCATGGGCACCCTGTTTGTTTTGTTCCTCTGCATCGCCCCAGCACCTCCCAGAATATTGCCACATAATAGATGTTTAGTAAATATTGATTGGATGAAGGAAAGAAGATGAATTTTGTGTTCTAGACTATATGCACTTCAAAGATATCACACTAAAATGGATTTAGTTAAGCTGTGTCAAAGGCACGGGTAATGATTTATTTTAAATGGTCCAAAGGGGTGTATCTTAGAGCTTAAATACAACTTTGCTGACAGAGCAGGGTTTCAGCTATGACTCTGCCACCAACTGAAGGACTGGACAATTACATAACGTTCGTTAATCATCTGTTTTCTAATCTGTGAAATAGTCATGGTAGTACTTACTTTTCAGGGTTGGTTTGAGGAATGGGGAGGGAGTGCACGAGAGTGATTAGGGTTGTGTTGACGTCGTATATACTTAGCACCTGTCATGTATTAATGAATACGTTTACACAATAAAAGACGATCTTCCCCACCTTTTAATACCAACTGGCTAATTATGAACCTGTCTGTGGCCACCTGGTTTCTTTTCATCCTCTTTTAGGAACTTTTGACAACAAAGAATGAAGATGTTATAGGTGTTGGAAGATGATCAGGGAAACCTGTGCTCTTTCATGGTGACCAAAATCCGGGAGAATTTCTTTTTATGATGATGACTCTCTGGAGCCAGGTGTCATCCTTTATGATTGGGTGTGGGAGGGAAGGAAGAAAAGGCAGGTTCTAGAACCTGGCAGGTTCATTCTAGAACACTTGGTCTCACACCCAGAAATGACTGTCACTCTTCACGACTTCAAGGTGGTTTTCCGTGTTGCGAAAAGCTTGGTGTGAAGGAAACTTCATCCAAATCCTGTTTCATCTTATGACTCTTAAAGATAGTAATGTTGTAACTAGTCCTCCAATAGCTTGTCTTTCTGTTTGGCCTCATTTTACTTTGAAAACGAAATCAATACTACAACCCACGAAGGCACTTTGCCATGATCAGTCTGCATTTGATCCACGATGCCTGGATGTAGCTCATTGGTTCCCAGGCCTTTCAATTCCTGCATCCAGCAATTCTAGGAGACCAACAGAGAGTTATTCCATCTTTTATATTGTCAGGTAAGGGCATTTAATAACCCTTGCTGTCGTTTTAATTTTAAAAGACAGTCTTATACACCAAAAGCGGGAAGGGCATAATTTCAGAAAAAAGGACAACGTTTTAAATTGAAGAAATCAAGCTTTATGAAAAACTCATTCCATTATCTTGTATTTCTCATTTGGCTGCTGAAAATTAGCAGCCCCCATTAAGTGTTTGGAAGTCCCTGCTACAGTTAATTTAACAATAGGGATCTTTTACCTGTAGGAGAAAATGCGCTCCCAGCTCCAGGCTTATGATTCCTGGGCTTTGTGTCAGCGAGAGGTTTAGTTCTGTAGCAGGCACTTTAAATTATTCTCATTCCTTGTGCTTGAAGATAAGGTTTTTGATCATTTTAATATGTCTAGTTAAGGCTTCAGTTAGTGTTGGTAGGATAATTAAGATAGTCGTATTCATAAAAAGGAAATATCTGGAATTCCTCTGTTTCAGACAGCATCTTACTGAAGAGCTTGCAAATTTTATGGACTATGTAAGGGGTGGGTAGAAATACCCGCCTCATTTCTTAACTCTGGTTCCTGTGAAACTTTTGAAGTTCTGCAGACTTTCATTTAAGAACCACTGATTGAGAATAATCTAGTCAGTATAGCACGTGTTCCTAATGTTGCTATAACTTTCACCTAATTCACAGTTGACATAGTTTGAAGGACAAAAATTAGTACACAAGGTGAAACTTAGAATTAGTGGTTGAGTGTAGATTAGGTTCTAGAATCCTGTTTATGCCAGTTTTGTGTTCTAATAGGCTATAAGACCACTCATCCTTTGCTTTTCAAAAACAACCAGACATTCAGTTCTGGTAGATTCATTTAACTAGCAAAAAGATAAGCTAAGTATATTTTCTTGCTTCATTTTTTAATATTCCTCTTTTCTTACCATAATTACTTTCATAACTGCATATTTTCCCTGTTTGATTGTGACTATTAAAAAAAAAGAAGAGCCAATTAGACAAATTGTTGGAGAAAGTGTAGTGGATAAATCTTGGAGTCGTCGGATATAAACTTTGTTTTCAGGAATCATCGTTTTCTGTTCCACTTACCCCACTAAGGTGCTGTGAGAATGAAAAATATGTGAAAATAAAAGGTTTGATATGGACCTGATAGTAGTGAAACATATTTTTCTTCTGTGATTTATGTAAAATACTCAGAGCCCAATTGATCAACCCTGAGTTGGATAAGGAATTATTCAGAGGAAAAAAAGAAGTGGATAAAAGTTGTTTGAAGGAAAATTATCTTCTAGTAATATGATTTTTTCAGAATCATTTTAAGGGTACATGGGGAGAACTAGGTGGAAGAGTAGACCGGAGCTCTCCAGGTTTACTGCCGGGAGAAGGGAACTGGGAGAAAACGTGAGTTGACTGTGGTTTGTGACTCGCTCCGCAGCTGATTAACTGAGTGTCTTAGGACAACCCACTTTTCTTTCTGGACCCACTTCTTCTCACTTGTGTGTCAGTCTTTGTTTGTTGGGGTAAATTATAATGAAGTCATGTGGACTAAGTATTTGAAGTTCTTACGTAACCATGTAATTGTTATTTATTGGTGCCCTCACTTAACCTTCCTGGCTTAACTTGTGCAAACTAGTTTTGGTGCTATTATTGAACTTCAGACGACTTAGAAGTTTTTTGGTTGTGTTAACTTCCCATTTTTCCATGATTGTTTCACTCTTTAAAAAAAAGAAAATCTGTCTGTAATTTTACCCCTCACTCTATATTTCATGTGCTTTCCTAGAGTTGAAGTACTTAGTATAGATGAAGTTTAAAATTCTGTTTCATTTTAACTTGATTTTTAGCAATGCGCAGACCAGAGTGACTGTTTTAATGTTATTTAGAAAGTTAGATAAGGGAGTCGTAGGATCTTACGGAAACAAACAAATGAAACAACATATCTTGAGAATACCACGTACACTGGTGGTACACAGCCAGCACTTATGCAGTAGCCTGGCGTGCTCTGATAGGTAGACTTTTGGCTCTCAGCTGTACCTGCCACATTCTGACTGTGTGACCATGGGCAAGTTATTGAAGTTCTCTGGGCCTTACTTTTTCTCATCGGTAAAATTAGGATTAGAATAGCACCTTTCCAGAGGGCTGATTGCCAGATAGAACATAGGTATTTGACAGGTTATACAGATAAGAATTGCCCTAATTATATATGTGTATGTGTGTAAATGTATATTTATGCGTATATGTGTATGTAGACGTGCACACACATACAAGTTACAGAAATACTGGGAATAGGTCATTGCCATAGAAATTTGAAAGGTGAGAGTAGGGTAGGGAGCAGCTTTAAGTTGGAGCACTGGAAGGTTTTATGATGTGTGGAGCTTGGTGCTGAACTGGGCTGGCTGGGTGCGGTTTCGGCTGGCTGCTAGGACAGACAGGAATGGCCTGGTGAATGGTGGCCATGGGGTCAGAGTACAAGGGGAACAGGATGAAGCAGGGCAGGTGGAACCAGAATCCACAGCAGGATTTCCAAGGAAACAAGCCTTTGACAGTTTCACAATTGAGCTGATGGGCAAACTGCCAATTGGAGCAGGCAGGCATCTTATCTTTGCAGCAGCAATGCCAGCACTTCCAGGTCCTTAAACCTGTGCATTGGAACCACCTGTCTGGAGCTCACAATACCCTTGTAGCTGGGGAGGGAGGGATTTTTCACCTCCTTCCGACTGATGAGGGAGGTTCTGAGTAGTGGACTGACTCGTGTCAGGTCACATCACCAAAGTGACGGGCCTGTGTAAGGAGGTGATTTCCTTGGTGGAGCTGGTCTCCCTCTGCCTGGAGCCCCTGCACCTTTATTACAGCACCTTCTCCAGGCACTTTCAGGATCAGTTTCCCCATCTGTCCCACCCCTTACCTGGCTCCCAGCACCCTTTCTCATCCATCTTTATTTTCTCAGCATCTTGCACCGTGACAGGCATGGAGTCAGCACATTTTGACCAAAAGAGCTTTTGGCAAAAGGCAGGTGAGCTGAACTTAAACCACCATTTCAGCCAACACACACATCAGAAATTACACTTACTTAAACTTCAAAAGATGTGGGGACACATTTTCTAAAGTGTGCATGTACATACATGTAAAGGATTCTCTATAAGATGCTGTTTTCTTTCTTTCCTTTTTTTGCTGAGGAAGTTGCGCCCTGAGCTAACATCCATTGCCAGTCTGCCTCTTTTTGTATGTGAGCTGCCACCACAGCATGGCCACTGACAGACGAGTGGTGTAGGTCCAAGCCCAGGAACCGAACCTGGGCCGCCGAAGCAGAGCATGCCTAACTTAACCATCAGGCCACCAGGGCTGGCCCGTCTAAGATACTGTTTTCTAAGGGCTTACCTTATACTGTGAACCAAATACTTACCACCTGATTTTGCTTATTATGTAATATTGCCACTCCTAACAGTCCCCCCAAAAGATTGGTCTCATGGCTTCTATGGTTGAGTCCTCTTTGCGTCGTTATCTGATATTGTGCTCATCTCAGCGGGGAGCATTATGGCCGTGCCCCGTGTGGGGCTAATATGTCCTGGACCAGTTCAAAAAGACTCCAAGCCCCTGAGCCTGCCAGAGTCTGAATAATGCAGCCAGGACAAAGAGGTCGTGAGCTTTATTATTAGACACACTTACAAAAAAGCTTATTAGTGAAAAACAGTTTGTGAGAAGAGTTGGCGTAGAAGTCAGCTTCCATTGTTAGAAGTTCAAATAGAACTTGGCTTTGTGGAAGGAGAGTCTGAATGAGTTATTAATGTCTCGGACCCACCGAGGCTGCTCCGTTTGGATGGTCTGTGGAACTCATGAAACATAAACATCCTTTCTATCTCAGAAATTTGAAAGATTAAAAATTTTCACATGAAAATTGACCTCTAGCTCTGCTGTTTCATGCTTGCTCATGCATAATTTAAAGAGTTTTAAATTTGCAGAGGCAAATTTTAATGTCAGTACAAAGTAAAGACATTTTAAGCCTTTTTTCTAAAATCTGGAAACTCCTTCTGACTGTTGAGTTTTAGCCTGCTTAACTGAATTGTTCGAGTTGTTAATAATTTGTTCTGACCTTTTGTATAGAAATATTGTCTCCATTTTAACAGGCTTAGCTCAACCCACAAAATAATTACCCATAATATCTCAATTCTTCTAATACACAGTGAAAAGACCTTAACAACTTTAAAACAGAATTCATTTGAAAACATGCATTGTTTCTGAATAATGTTTTTTTCTGAATCTGTCTTCAGGGTTATGTAAGCAGCTTCTAAATATTTTAAATTATTTCTTTTTTAGTTTTTAAACAAAGGTAGCTCTTCCCATATTGAATCTTTTTTCCCCATACATTGGTTTTAACTTTATTTATAGCAACCAGACATTTTAAATAAAGGCTTACAACCTATTTTTTGTTGTACCACATTGGCAATTACAACGTCTCTGAAGACCTGCAAACATTTTATATATTTGATTTAGTTTATAGTGTGGGCACAGCACCTCTGTTTCTGGAGTAGTAAGTAGACCATAGTCTTTTCCACAAGGACTTCTGAGAACAGAAGAATCAAATGTTGCTAGTGAAATGTGAAACAGTCTCTTAGGGCAGGTATGCTTAAGCTCTTCCATTTCTTTCTTTTTCGTTGCTGTGTTACAGTGGGAAACCCAGCCAGAGATTGTCAAAGCTTGCTAGATTGTGTTCACCGCAGTTCCTTCTCATCTTCTTGCATCCACAGGTCTTCCCATCTTTTACCTGGCCGCTTAGACTCCTACTTTCTTTCTTCCTTTTCCACTAAACTTGGAATTAAAGCACACAGATAGCCTCTTATAACTGTGACAAAGTGATTTGTCAAAGTATAGGTCATGGGAAAACTGGGACTTGAACCCTGGTCTTATGGGTGATGTTGAATGCGAAGGTTTTGTTGCTGTTTCAGTTTTTACTACTTAGACACTGAATTGGTACCAAAATCTCTGAAATCTTCCTCCTCCTAGCTTTTTTATTTCCCTGGAATGTACTGTTAAGTCACCCAAGCACATAAATCTTCAAACCTTTCTTCTTCCCTGATATTCAGTTGGTTAACATCCCGTAGATTCTGTCCTTGCGTGTTGACAGCTCCCTGAATCCAGATGCATATCTGTTCATGCTGACTGTTTTATGGACCTATTTCCTGGATCCTCTTTCCCTATCCAGTCACCAGGGTACCTAAGTATAGCATCAGTAATAATACTGATAGTTAGCACTTGTTGAACACGGCTGGGTACATTGCCAAGCTCTTTATAACCGTTATTTCATTGTCCCATGAGCCCTCTGCTCAAATTATCTCCAGTGTCGTCCTAGGCATGTAGCAGGAGCTTTCAGATTGTGCTCCAGGGTCAAGGGGAGACCATGGTCTTGGATGCTGTTCAAAGGTTTCCAATTGTCACCTGCATTGTAGTCTTCCTAGCTAATTGCAAAAACTCAGTTTATTGGCTCCACCCCAAGCCTCTACCCAGTCACAGCCTCTGGGGGAGGGACCCAGGTGGCAGCATTGTCCACCAATTCTGCTGATCATTCTTCAACACGGTAAAGTTGGAGGATGACCCCCACCAAGATTAGCCTCGGCCTGGCCTCCGTTCTGGGTCTTACGCTCTGACCCTAGGACTCTTCCTCTGGTACTGCACACTGCTCCCCAGTTTAACCAGGTGTTCATTGAAATTACAGAAATCAATTCAAAAAGCAAAGTAACAATGCTGATTTTGTTTATAAGTCATGATGACCATTATGCTAAAGTGCATTATGGGGTGTCTCATGCTCAGACACAGTGTGAGAATTAAACAGATGCCATTTCTCTGAGCTTTCCTGGGACCCACTGCCACCCACCCACCCAGGTGTTCACAGTGGGCGTTATTCTGTGACTCGCAGTCGAGTGTGCTTACCAGTGTTTCATGTTTTGGGGGAGAATATTTTTTATAAAAACCCACTTAACACATTGTTGATGCTGTTTGATGTTCTCACAATTACTCATTTTGAAATGGCATGTCTTCTTAAAGAGGTATGAGTCCCAGACAGGATTCTTAGCCTGGAATTTAGTTCAGAATTCTATAATCCTTTTGCAAAGTTAAAAACAGTATAAAAGTTTCTGCAAGTTCTGGTTTTACCTCATTTCTGCAAGAATAAATACTATACTTGAGAGATTAGTAAGTGAAACAAAGTACTATACTATTCGATTCATGGAACATTCACAATCATCACAGAAAAAAAGTATCTTGCAGTAGAAAGTTAAGTAGAAAGACCTGTTGGCATATATTTCTGAAATAAAATTCTCAGTTAACTCCATTTAATGATTTTTGAAGGCTTATCAAGTATTTACTAGTAGTGTCTCTACTAATAGAGTAAAGAAAGATTTTTTCCATATTAAAAAAAATATTTCCCATAGATTAAATGGAATATTGATCCTATTCTCAGATACCTTGCAAGCAAAGAAGTTGGACTTCTTTGCCTGGCACCTTTTTGCCCATCTTCACATGGTACCGTTATGGAAAGCAGTGGTTCCAGTGGTCCAGTCTGGAAATTACCTAGACTGTTGGTGAGATTTGAAAGGAGGCCCATAGCAGTGGGCATTCACCTTGCATTATGAATACCCACCATTCTTCGCCACCTGCCCCTTGATGTCAGCGGTCCTTACATTTAGAATAGAAAGTGGCAAATGTGGCTTTGTGTCCGGGTAACATCAGGACAGCAGTAACTTACACTCATTCACCCTTATGTGAAATGCTGGCCTGAATTATTATGAAACCTGAATTCAGAACAGTTTCGCTCTGCTACAATGATTATTATATTATTTGGGTTTTGTTAATGAAATAGAATGTGTTTTGAGATATTCCAGTCACCTGAAGTGATGGGTAATGAAGTGATTTCAAGCAGAGGCTGCCTGTATCAGCTTTTTAACATATAGCATGAACTTTCAGTGGAAGGATCTCCTGCAGACCGCTTTTGCCTGGGCCGATGACCTTGACACCAAGAATGGCAAGTGTTTTTGAGCATTTACTCTGAGGCAGGGGCTGAGATAAGTACTTTACGTGACAGCAACCATGTGAGGCAGGCCTCTTATTTTCCAGTTTCTAGTTGTGGAAATTGAGGCACAGAGTGGGGAGTCATCATTCCCAAGGCCACACAGCCTTGATCATATGTGGCAAGGATGTGAGCTGGAGTTTGAACTGGGGTTGGTGAGATGCCAGAGACCATCATCCTGACGTGATGACTCATCACAATTATTGTATGTACTATAGATTAAGCAACTGATTGCTAGTGACTTCTGAAGACTTAAATCTTCTACTTAAACCCAAGGTGTAGCTTTGTGTCCACCTGATTCAGCCACACTGAAGACGCCTGTGCTTCATGCAGCCCGGTGCTTTCCGGCCAGGGGCTGTTAGGACATTCGGAAATGTGTGGGGTTCTGTCCTGTTGCCACTGAAACTGAGCCCAGAGGCGTTTAGGGTCTGGGGTCTGGGCGCTAACCTGCTCATGAACAGTGAGAAATTCTCCTGTCTGAACGCAGGAAGCGCACTGTGTCTTGGACTGGATGCTCATGGTGAGGCCCCTTGTTAGCGTTGCACTTCTTTAGGTAGGTAAGTAGATGTCAAGCCAGAAAGGGTTGGGTTGGGGGCAAGATGGTGGAGACATCCATGGAGGAGAGCAGTGGGGACCTAGGGGGAGGGAGCAGGGCGTACCCAGAGTGAGTGGGGCACAGGGACCGTGACCAGGCTGGTCCAATTTAGGGGGACTTGACGTCTTCAGCTAGTTCCTTCTCCACTCCATCCATTCCAGCCTCTCCCCTGTTCCTGGCCTTGGCCTCTCCAGACTGCCTTGGGCTCAGCTTCACTTCTCCATGCTCAGCCTTGGGCTTCTGATCTTTTCCTGTGGATCCACTCATGCTCAGGCTGACCTTGCTCGTTCTGCGAGTGTTGGTTTTACCTGATTTCTGCCCTTGGTTCCCTCATGCCTCTTCGGCACCTGCCTTTTAATCATTGAGCAGTGGTCAGCCTGACATCTGGGAAGGGGGTTCCAACTGGTGAGTTGCAGTATTTGAGGTGGGCTTGGCATGCCAGCAAGGGGAAGGCACAGTGTTTATGGAGTGTCTGCATGTGTCACCCTCTGGGACAAGTGCCTAACTCATGTATTTTTTAAAAAACAACAGCTTATTGAGATATAATTCACACCCCATAGAATTCATCCATTTAGAGTATACAGTTTAGTGGTTTTTAGTGTATTCACAGAGTTGTGCAACCATCACCACAATCAATTTTAGAACATTTTTATCACCCCAAAAGGAAACCTCAAACCCATTTGCAGTCACTCCATTTCCCCCCTTTCATCCCCTCAGCCCTTGGCAACCATTAATCTACATTTTGTCTCTAGATATGCTTATTCTGGACATTTCCTATAAATGGAATCATATAATATGTGGCTTTTTGTGTTTGATGTCTTTCACTTGGCTAATGCTTTCAGGATTCGTCTATGTTGTAGCATGTATCAGTACTTCATTCCTTTTTATTGCTGAGTAATTGTCCATTGTGTAGGTGTACTACATGATGTTTATCCATTCATCTGTTGTTGGACATTTGGGTTGTTTCTACTTTTCGGCTGATAGGAATAATGCTGCTGTGAACATTCCTCTACAACTTTTTGTGGTGGACATACATTTTCATTTCTCTTGGGTATATACCTAGGAGTGGAATTGCTGGGTCACGTGGTGACTTTACGTTTACCCTTTTAAGGAACTGCCAGACTGTTTTCCAAAGCACCTGGACCATTTTACATTCCCTAGAGCAGTGTATTAACTCACATGCTCTTAACAGGAGTTTATATAGTTATCGAGAGATTAAGAGAGCAGAGAATTAAAAAATATTTTAAAGATATACATATGTAGTGATAAAATAATGTGGATTTATTTGTTTATTTCCAATGCAAATCCTAAGGTCTCTGAGGGAATTGACGGCTCTGATGTTTCTTTTCTCAGTTTTCACATGTCCACAAGGTGGGAGGTTGTCACTTGGTGCATTTTCACCATCATGTTCTTTGTCGGTTTCCATCTGCCCATCTCATGCCTGTGTGAGGGTCATTGAGTTTCTGGTTTGGGTCTCCTCCATTGTCTTTGCACCTGGAAAGTAGATGAAGGTGGAGCAGCATTGATGGAGAGTGAGAGCATCGTGGGCATAAGTGTGTTATAATGAAAGTCGGCATGGAAAGTTGAGCTTACAGTGTTGGGCGTCTGCGTCTGTGGAGGAGGAGCTGCTGTCTGATGGGAATATTGACCATTTGGGAGTGAGCGAGAGTGTGGGGGCCCCTTTGTCTTTATACTGCGTTTTGACTCTTTAACATTGTAAAATGGGAATTTAAAAAGGTGCAAACTTATAAGGATATTGCCAGAAAGGAAGACTCTCCAAACTCTTTTGGGGAAAGCTCAGGGGGGGATGCGAAACTATGCAAAGAATTACAATATTGACAAAAACGTGGCCGTGTTTATCCCTCATAACCTTTGCTCTTAAGAAATCCTCAACTAGATTCCCATCTGTTTCTCTAACCCTCCAGTACTCTGGCTTTTAGACATTCAGACCAGATTTCTGGCAGAAGCTGTGCGGGGCTTTTACATCCTGTGCATTCATAGATATTTACAGAGAAACAGCAATTCCTTGTTGACACTTTTGGGGGGAAAACAAAAAAGCACTATTCTTTTTAGACCCCTTATTTCGCTCATGGTCCATATACTAGGAAAAATATCTCAGCGTATAGTATTAATTTTTCGTACTTATTAAATATACTTTCTTTTTTGGTTGAGGAAGAGTTACCCTGAGCTAACATCTGTTGCCAATCTTCCTCTTTTTTTCACTTGAGGAAGATTAGCCCTGGGCTTACAGCTGTGCCAGTCTTCCTCTATTTTGTATGTGGGTCCCTGCCACAGCATGGCTGACAAGTGGTGTAGGTCTGTGCCTGGGATCCGAACCTGTGAACCCGAGCCACCGAAGTGAAATGCGCCAAACTTAACCACCGCACCACGGGGCTGGCCCTAAATATACTTTTTAAAAGAGATCTTTGCTGTCTTTGGTTAGTGACCTATATTTTTTTCAGCCTTTTCTCTTTCCAGCCCTCTCCTCTTCCTAATTCTTCCAGTAATTCAAGCAGTGTTTTCCTGACATTTCTGTGGGTTTCCTTGGCAGTGGGAGTGGGGTTGGCATACAGGGAAAGTGTGGGAGGTCGTGACTCCATGTTCTAGGCCTATTGCCTTTCCTGTCATCTTCTGGATGGTGTGTTATCTCCTCATTTTTGTACCATAAGTTTGAGCCAAGCTGACCTCTTGCCCTCTTTGTAGATATTTTACCACACTAACAGCCAAAAATGACTTTTGGATTCAATCTGGGATCTGGAATCATTCCGATTCTATTTTTGTTCACTGGATTAATAAAATGCCTTGCGTGGTATCTTCTTAATTCTTACTTGACACTTGGAAGTGAGTGGCATGCGAAAAACATAATGCTTAAAGTCAAGATTCATAAAATTGATTTTGACTCTGTTTTAAAACTCCAAGATGTGTGCATATTTGGCTCAAATATGCCTTTTTCACTTCACTTAAGAGCAGCCATGGAATTACTGTCATATTATTCAGTTTCAGGCAGTTTTAAGGCAGGCAGTAAATGAAAAAGGTTGATTTACGACTCAGCCTTGCAACTTTGGAGTTTGGTTTTAGTTGACAAATGCGGGGTGCTTATTATATGATCTGTCTGTACTGTAGAAGGGCAGCTGGTGCTCATCTCTTCAGCAGACAGTTAGTAAGCAGCCACTGGTGCCAGACATTTGACAAGGCAGTGAGGACCCAGAGGTTTTCAGAAGACACAATCCAGGTCCTCGTGGATTGGTCCAGTATGAGAACGGCAGCACACCCCAACTGTTGTGGACAGCCTGATTCGGTCTTGTCCTCCTTCCCACCAGCCCGTCTACATCCCCACATCCTCACAGATCTGATCACAGTGCCCCAGGAAGTCAGCCACTGCCACATAGGAGCTGAAAGTTTGCTCCCCTGGTTCCTAGGCAGAGATAAGAGAGACGAGATTACAACATAATGTGGTGAGTGACAGGAGAGGTTCTGTGCAGGGTGCTGTGAGAGAGAAGGGCAGTCCACTCAGGCTGGGCATGGTGGCTGAGGCTTGGAAGAAGGGTGACCTGGAAGAGTGAAGGATGGACCCCAGGAGAGTTCACCGCAGTGTGGAACACAGGGAGGGGTGGGAGAGAGGGCAGGAGACTCTTAAATCAGTCTGATGTGGCTGGAGTTAACTTGGTGGGAGAGGGAGGCGGCAGGGGCCTCTCAGGAAAGGCGCTGTGGAGAAACTACGTTAAGGGGATGATTCTTTATCCTGGAGATGATTGAGAACAAACTGAGAGAACTTCAATCAGGGCGTGATCACATTACATCACTGATATGGTAACAGAACTGACAACGGAAATACTTGAGGTGCTCACTCCATCCCAAGAACTGTGCTAAATCCTGTGTGTGTGTTATCTTACTGTGATCTCACTACACTCTATGAGGTGGAGGTATCATCATCCTTATTTTATAGATGACGAAACTGAGGGTTCAAGAGCAGAGGAACTGGAGCAAGTTAAGTCTGCTCAGCAATGGGAAGCAGAGTGAGGTTCAAATCCATCAGAGTCTACGCTGTTCAGACGTGAGTGGTGTCCCCTAAAGATCCTAGTCGATCCCAGGTTGGGAAACACCAGCCAAAGAAACCAAAGTTTCATCTCTGAAATTTTCTTTCAATTCTAACTTATCAGTGCCCCCCCAAATTTCCAAATCATTCAAATTAAAACTCAAAACTAAAACATGTTTCTTGGACTCCAGTTTGAGAACCACTGGATTCATGCCATGGACACTGAGGCAGAGAAGCTAATTAGGAAGCAGCTGTAGGGCCCAGAAGAAAAATGTTAATAGCAAGCAACGGCCAAGGCAGGAAGAGGAAGGGGAGAGAAGACAGATTCTAGGTGGTGTCGGTCATCCGGTCACCAGGACTTGGAGAGGGGGTGTGGTGGCCAGCAAAGGGGAGGGATTTTAGGTTGACGCCAGTTTCTAGCTTGGGGAGCTGGTAAGGAAGGTGTCATTCCTGAGAAGGGGATAAGGAAATAGACACAGGGTGAGGAGAAGATACGGAGGTCTGTTTTTGTTGTGTTGGGTTTTTTTTTTTTTTTTGAGATGCTTTCGAAACATCAATGTGGTTTGGAATGATAGGAATGGAGATTCTACATCAAGTTCAAGTTCATGCTATGGGGGTCTGGGCTTGTGACTGGGAAGAGAGGGAACAGAAAGGGGCACTTAAATTTAAGCAAGGACCAGGAGATTAGGACAGGAGTAAAGGAACCTCAGAAGCGAGAGCTTGTCGACCAGTTGTCTCAGGAGCATGGGGCCAGGAATTGAGGTTCCTGGACTTTTGCCCCATCCCTGCTTCTTGCTTCGTAGAGTTTCCTTTGGGCTGAAACTTACTACGCTTAAAACAAGTAGATTAGAGGAGAACCCCTTTCTAATAGCTGGTGAGTCTTGAGGGGAGGTTTATTATTTCATTTTGTTATTTTTTGAAAGCAGTTCTACAATGCTCATTTTTTAAAAATTGAATCAGTTATACTTACCCAAATAGGTTCATTGGCAGTGATGTTGATTGGACTGATTTCTCTTTGTAAGCCTAGAAATGTTTAAAAATTTTAGAAAATAGGGAAGGAGTCATAGAAAAGTATATAAAATGAAATTAAAAACACCTACAAACTTGCAACCCATTATTGGAGTTCTGATATATTTTCTTCCAGTCTTTTTGCCTATACTTTTAGACTTTTTTTGCTTTGAGATCCTTGTAGATTCACAGGCATTTGTAAGCAATAATACAGAAAAATCCCATGTACCCTCTATCCAGTTTCCCTTAATGATAATCTCTTGAAAGACTTGAGCACAATATCACAACCCGGGTATGGACACAGAGTCAAGACAGAACCTCTCCATCAGCACGAGGTCCCCGCTCGTTGCCGTTTCACAGCCACAATTGCCCTCCCAGCCCAACTCCTCCTTGACTTCTGACAACTGCCAATCTGTCTTCCATTCTCTATAGTTTTGTCATTTCAAGAATATTTTATAAATGGAATCTTAGAGCATGTAACCTTCTGGGACTGGCTGTTTCAGCTTTTACCTATAACAAATAAAGCTGTTGTGGACATTCATGTGCAAGTTTTTGTGCAAATGTAAGTTTTCATTTATCTAGAATGGATGCCCAAGACTACAATTGCTGGTATGTGTGCATGTGTTTTGGGGGAGGGTTTTTGGTGAGGAAGATTAGCCCTGAGCTAACATATGTGCCTGTCTTCTTCTATTTTGTATGTGGGACGCCACCACAGCATGGCTTGATGAGCAGTGCATCAGTCCGTGCCTGGGATTCGAACAAGATTCGAGTCTGCCAACCCCAGGCTCCCGAAGCAGAGTGTGCAAACTTAACCACTACACCACTGGGCAGGCCCCCATGTGCATATATTTTTAAAAATAAACCTAGGACTATACTATGTATGTACATAGTATAATTTTATCATAAATTTATTTTAGTGTAACTCTATAATGAAAAAAGATTTGTATATAGTCTTTTCCTTCACTAAATTCTTTAATGTGGAAAGATTGGCTTAAGGGGCATGAATATCTTCCTTTTCTTGGTAGACTTGGCCCACATGGTGGTGTAAACAACAAGAAAGCTTTAGGAGACACGTCCTAGCACAGCTGGAGCCACAAGGTGTCCTTCTTTGTGCAGGAGATTTTCCTAAAAAATTTTCTTTTATGAATAAAAATGTAATGTAGTTTAGCATTTAAAAGAAATATGTATGTAATTCTTCTATAAAATCATGACTCCTAATATCGCATATAAATTTCTATTTGAGATCTTATTTATGTGATTATGTGCAGATACTCTAGTATGTTCTGTGCATGTGTGTATTAGCCATTCCTTCCAGCTGTGCCAACTCACTATAACAGGTAACTTGTTTCCCTGAAGTTCACCAGGAGAGGTCAAGGCCAGTGTGTCATCTCGGCCTTCCTGGTTGGTGGGCAGTTGCCTGTGCACGCGAGTTAGTTCCGTGTAGCACTGCTTGTTGTGTGGCATGGCGCTCTGTTTCCGTCAGCAGATGTGCTGTCCACAGATTAGCTTCCTGGGTGTTTCAGACTTCTTGGCCTCTTAATCCTATTGGTCAGTTTGCAAACTCTGCAGTTTCATCAGAAAGATGTGTGCTCAGTGGTTAAGGTCTACTGTTCAGTGACTGACCTGTGGAGCCTCTTGTCCTTGTTGGGTTGTACATATTGTGCATATCATGGCTGATGCTTTTGCTGGTGTGTTATCTGTGCACATGAAAGTGGAAACAAACCCTCTGTTTTGGGGACAACAGTGTGTGTAGTGATCACCCCTAGAAGAGATTCAGACAGTGCTTTCCTGTCGGGTTTCTAGAAAGTTGGTCTCATTGAATTGCATTTCATAATGAGATTTCTGCTTTGTGTTTGGTATTAGAGCTGTCCATGATGATGAGTCAGTAGAGAAGTGTCTCCCCCCCCTGCCCCCACCTTAGATGCTTAAGTGGCACTCACTTCCTTCAGGTCAGAGGTCACATGCCACTGCAGGGGACAGGGTCCCCCACACCCTGCTCCAGCCACACTCCACTATACCATCTCGCCTCTGTATCTGCTCTTCCCTGGCCATGGTCAGTCCCATGTGGCTAGTTCCCGTGTACCCTGGGAACTTCCGCATTACAGCCCCCACCACATGGTTGGGATTGCCCATTCATTTTTCTGATCCCTCGGTGGTCAGTAAACTCTTTGAGGGAGGGGCCATTTAATTTATTGTATTCCCGGGGTCCAGCTCACAGCCTGGCACGAATGACTGAGGGGAGCTAGAGAGAGTAAATATATGAAAAATAATGGAATAAATGAGAGATTAAACCCAGCATGCTGGGAAGGCAAAGCACAGTGTTTGTCCTGGCCCCCTCTCCATTCCTGTTGTCTCCTTCAAAGGGCCAGGGAGTTCTCTCCCATTTACTCCATGGAACATGCCAGGGGGTCACAGCCAGTACGTGGCAGAGCTAGAATTCAAAAGGCCGTCTCTGAACTAGTGTCCTGCTAAGGTCTGATGCTAACGTACATGCTTTTCCACCATGCCAAGGAATTGAATGCTGGCTGTTCTGTGTGCTGTTGGGTAGGTTTCCTGACTTCTTTGATCCTATGTGAATTCATCCTTAAAAAAATGAGCAAAAGTGTTTCCTCCCCTGCTGAGGATCAAATGTGCCTGAAATAAGCAGCCAGCACTCAATAAATGCCAGTCCCCTCTGCCCAGCTGCCTCCTAGTTTTGGTTTTGTACCCAAATGCCATGCATCGTGCTACACTGGGCATTGAAAACCTGATGACAATTTAAATGACTTAACCTCACAAACTAGTTTGGATCTTTGAAAAAGAAAATAATCTTTGTTTTATCTATATTTAGTAGTTGGCCATCTAACAAACTCAACCAAGGGAGGTTTAACAGAATATTTATTTTTGTAAAGATAATTTTAACCCCCTCTGCCATGTAATTAAGATGTTAAATCTCTGACAGATTTGAGCTAAAAGCAAGGCACTGTTGCCATTTTTTCCCTGCACCCTAGGAGAGAAGATGTGTATAAATTTGCTTTTGATTAGAGTCCAATGTAACTTTCTAGTGGACTTTACATTTTCGTGCCCCAAATACTTTCTCCAGTCTCCTGAGGCAGCAGGAGAAACGAGGCCAAGGAGATTTTCAATGCAGTGGATCACTTCCTTCTTAGGTCTGTCCTGGGGGCATAGCCGTTGAGAGACCGAATCAGAGAAGCTTAACACGAGGAAGTTCATTTTTGGTCTACATGACTGCTCATTTTAGCCACATGTCAGGAGGCAAAAGTCTTAACCTTTGTCATCGATCATACTTCAATTCGTGAGTTAAGAAGCCAATAAAGAAAGAAGCAAAGTAAATTAAGAGAGGCTTACCCAGAAACAGTGTAGAATTCCAGGGGAAATCTAAACAAGGCCAGCCAGATTTGTGCAAAAGCGTTAAAATAGAAGACAGTGTTACGTCAAAGAGCTTTTTGTCAGAGAGCGTACAGGTCAAGATTGTTGTTTAAAAAAAAAAAAAAAGGGTAGAACTAAATGTGCACCCCTCCCTTTTGCTCATTCCCTTCTCCTGCACAACTGGTGTTCAGCCCCTTGTCCAAGGAGTCTGGACTCCTCCATCTGTGCTAAGACTCCTGATTATTTCCTTAAAGAAAGTTGTACATCATTCCTTGTATCGTGTCCCCCTTCTAGGAATAGATACATTTTATTGAGCCCTCATTGTTGCCAATTGCTATGACTTTTACCTACATTATTTTCTTAGTTTTCACAATAATTCTATGAGTTAGGTATTATTATTATTTTACAGAAGGGAGAAATTGTGGGCCAGAGAAGTTAAGTATCTTGCTCATTGTCTCTGAGCTATAGAAGGCATAGATCTAGGGGCCGCCCGGTGGCGCAGCGGTTTAGTCCGTGCTTGGCAGCCCGGGGTTCGCCGGTTCGGATCCCGGGCGCCCGCCGACGCGCTGCCTGTCAGCCACGCCGTGGCGGCGTCCCATGTAAAGTGGAGGAAGATGGGCACGGATGTTAGCGCAGGGCCAGTCTTCCTCAGCAAAAAGAGGAAGATTAGCAACAGATGTTAGCTCAGGGCTGGTCTTCCTCACAAAATAAATAAATAAATAAATAAATAAATAAAAAGAAAGCATAGATCTAGGAGAAATGAGTCCAGCCAGATCTGACTCCAGTGACTCCAAGGCTGTGTTTTGGTCATTACCCCACTCTGCCTCTCCTTATATATTATACCCATTCTGAAGTCCAGGACCGTTTATTCAGTATTCATTGAGTCCTTACGGTGGACCAAGGCTGGGCACTGGGAAACAAGATAGGCAATCTTCCCACCCTTGTAGAGTTTTCAAACTGTGGTTTGCAACCCATAATGGTGAGGCATGAAACCAGTTTAGAGAGTCACAGACAGCATTTAAAAGAAATAGAATAGAAAATATCGGGATGCACTGAACATTGTGATGATAAGTGTTTTATGAAACTCTTAAGAAACTCTGTGTACAGTAGTTTACAATGTAGAACATTTCTTACTGTAGGTTGTGGTCAAAAGAGTTAAAAGTTACTGACCAGAGGTTTCAGAATGGGGATGAGATGGTTTTTAAACAAGTCAGATAATAGATTAGATAAAAGTGATTACAAACTGTCTTAAGGAGCTATGAAGACACAGGAGAGAATGAGGAGGAGGGTGGCAGGGTGTCCTTCAGACACGAACCCTGGTGCCTCTGAGAGGATAACATTGGGCTGAGACCCCAAGGAGTAGAGTAGCAGGATCTCAGTGGCCCAGACATGGGAACAGCAGATACAGCAGCCCTGGGCTGGGTAGGACAAAAGTAGAAATAGTATGGACCACATTGTCTCACCATAATACAGTACAATTAGAAAATAATAAAAAAATATATATATAAGCAAACCCCAATGCCTAGAAATCATCATCATTATCATTATCACCATCACCCTTCTTAACTTGGGTCAAATAAGGAAGAATCAAAAACTAAGTTACATAATGTCAGGCTGACCTCTGATTTACCTCTGATGTTTTTATTTTTCTTTGTTTCTAAAAGATTTGTTTTCATGTTTTGCTTATAGCCATTGGCTCACTCGTTTTTTCTAGTATTTACATAGATAGCTAGTTGGTTGGCATGTCAAGGCATTTCTAGACCAGGTGGGGTATCTCAACCTTGGCCCCCTTGACATTTTGGACTGGATAATTCTTTGCTGTTTAGCAGCATTCCTAGCCTTTACTTGATGCCAACAGCACCCTCCCCTTCTCCCCTCAGTTGTGACAACTAAAAATGTTTACAGACACTGCCAAATGTCCCCTGGGGGGCTGAGATCTGCTCTAGAAGAAATTCCAGGCTAATGTGAGGTGAAGTTCCCAGATTGATAACATCCTCTAGGCCATCTGTCCATCGGGAGAAGACATGATAGGACTTGTTTCTTTCTCTTCAATTGGAAAAGTTAGGTTTTATGACTGGGGGTACCCAATGACTTGTAATAAGAGAAATCTGTATATATAACTCTGTTCTATCCCGTGAGCGTGATGGTTTCCTTGAATGTGTGTACTATTCTAAGGTTAAAAATAGAGATTAATAATGGCTCAGCTGTTTTTCATTTAATTGACTCCATGCCGTCTCCTTTTTTGTCCAGGAGTGGACTCAGCATTGGGCAAGGCTTTGCTGAGCTGCTTTTCCAATAATGTTGATTGGTTTCCCTTTTCAACTCCCACGCTTGATCCAGTCTATCTTGTGACCAGTAGCTTGTGTTTCTATAACAGGAGCTATTTGTTCTGAGGTCCTGTTTCTTCTGAGTTCATTTCCTGCCTATTAACCTTCCATATTTTGCTCCATTTCTTAACTTTACCACCTTTCTCCTAGTATGTGAAGTAGAAGTAACATTGAAGTAACTCAGCTTATTCTGACTTGGGTTTTTAGGAATACATCTTGTTATTGTGTTTTGGCTGTGTTTGTTTCCAAAAAATTCCTATGAAAAGAATTCCCTTCTTTAAACCCAGAAATTTCTTTTCTGCGGTTTGGGAATAATCTTGTGCAACTAATACCCTGTTAATTCTTGCATGTAGAAATAACTTTTGATAGTTCAAGGGGCTTTCCTTGAAAATTCTTGAATAAGATTATGGGTTTTATTAATCCTTTGAAATCTTTCTAAATTAAATCAGGTGTTTATTCAACCAATATTCATTAGCCCACTGAATGCAGGGGGCTGGTTCCATTCCTTACTTCCTTAAGGATTCTACTTTGATGTTACCCTATCGTGGGTCCCCAAATACTTAATATAAAGTAACCCCTCTAGGTACTTAGTCCATATACCTCATTTATGTCTTCATAGACATTCATCACCATCTGCAATAATGTATATTTACATGTATATTTGGTTTATTTTTCTTTCCCCGTATTAGAATGTAAGCTATCTTCCCAATGCTTAGAACACACTGGTAAATATTTGCTTGAATGAATAGATTTTCTTAATTAATTTATCAGACTTATTTAGCACCTTCCACGTGCCAGGCACCAATCTAAAATCTTTATGGCTATCAGCCTATCTCTGAATGGATGGTTATCCTTGCCTTTGCTTCACAGGTACATTTTTTCTACAAGTCCACTTTTCTTTGACAATAATCATTGTTTTGAGCAGCTGCAGTCCTCTCTCTTGACTTAATATTTCTTTTTTTCCATTCATTGCCTTTGGTTTTAAGTATTACCTTCCATCATGATTCTGTCTCCTCATGGTCATGAGAAGGAAGAGTCTAGTTCTCTTGATTTTTTTTTTTTTTTTTTCCCCTCCTGGAATGGGCATGGGCCCACATTGTATGCACAGTGTGCTCCTGAAAATATATGAGGAAGTCAGATGTACAAAGGTGAGGGACTCTAACAGATTAGCCTTTTTTTCAGTGACCATCTGCCCAGCTCTGAGCTATTTACTTGTGCTCAGTCTTGCTGTTCCCAGGACATTTATAAAGGACGATGAAATGTTTATACATGACATAAATATTTAGTGGTTATATATTTATATTTTTTAGTGTCTAAGTGTTGTAGGGTTTGTATGATTTCCAAAAAGCAGAGTCAATATAAATACAGAAAACAATTTTAATATTCTAAATTACTTCTAGCCTCAATTTCTGGAATTCTCAGTACATTCAGAGAGACAACTAGAAAAAGTTGTTTTCACGTTGGGAAGGGCTTGCTTATGGTGAGTTTGCATGGCTTGAGCAGCAGATAGTTGTGCTGGCTTTGGTGTCCTGTCTTCTTTCCTATAAGAAAATTTTCCCAGGGAACTTGAGTAACCAGCCTGCCCGTTGGGTTGGCAGGAGCTCTGAGCAAGCAGAGTGAGGAGAGACCCCCACCCCCACCCCCCTACCCCGGGTGTGCTGGGAGCAGAGAGTGATGCAGGGCTCTTCCTTACACTCCTCAGCTGGCCAGAACTTCAAGTTCTGCCTCTGGCCCCTGCCCGTCACAGTCACTTTAGATGGAAGACCAAGTTCCCTAACGAATTGTAGTGTTTCTGGAAAAGCTGCCTGGGTTCACATCAGAAGCATGTAGCAAGTTAAGGGCAGAGAGTTTCAGCGGTTCACTTCTGGGGTTTTCCATATTGCCCCCCAGGCTACTTCTACTATTAGCCTCAGTCTCTCTGTTTCTTTAACTTTCTTCTATGGTGTTTATGAGTTAAAAGTTCAGGTGTCTTAAGTGCTTCTACACTCTTGAATGTTCCTGTGCATTTTTCTTTAATATCATGTTATTCTAGCCGTGGCACACCCCACTCCGCACTCCCTCAACAGGCCCCAGGCCTGACCTACCCCGTGGGTGCTCATGTGTCAGGGTTGGCCACCCACCATGAGGTGAGGCTGCTGGGGCTGGCGCATCTCCTGGTGGATGTCTGATCCCAGGAAGCAGCTGGGGAAAGTGGCTCGTCCTCAGAAGAGATGGCTCGGTGTCTGCCCTGGCCTCGAGCAGTTTCTCAGGACTGGTTTTGACCAGCTCTTGTGGTTCATGTGGCAGAAATGCCACTGCTGAAGTTTTAATTTTTCTCTAGAAAAAACATGCCATTTTTCATGGGTCAAGCAAACCATTAGATTGGTACTTTTGCTTTTCTTAGTGTGTGATTCTCTTTTGCAATCACATACCATTTGTTGCCATGTAGGCAACTGGTCCATATTTAAAAATAGACTTTCCCAATCATGAAGTCTGCAAATACTGTTCCAGAAAGTTGTTTTGTGTGTATTTGCACACGAGTGTGTGTGCGTTTGAAGACTGCACATTTTTCATGTTATTTAGGTCCTTCCTTTTTACACCTTGGTGTTTTTAAGGAAGAATATAATAAAAGTGTAAAGTGAATATGGAGTAGATGCCAAATCGAATGACGTTTGTTACTACACAAGTTTGTATGTAAAACTTTGGTCAACAGGTGGAGCTGACTTGTTAATGGATAATCTTAAACCAAATCAGTTGTGATAAGAGCACTGAGTAGATTTTAGAAATAATCAGTCTTACAGTATCAGAGTTGTCTCATGTACATGCTACAGCATGTCTGCAGCCCTTATAGCTGGTGTTTGGAATTTTAAGGAGGACAGACTGTCAAGCAAACAAACTGATTTTATTTTAAATCTGAAAGGGGATTTGTTTTGCCTGAAGATCGCATGAATGCTATATATTCCATTAGAGTGGGGATAGTGTCCAAGGATATTTTTCAAACATTCCTGTGAAGATGTCTTCCAATCTTTGAACAAATATATAGACATATGGTGAATTTCTATAACACTTAAATGGAAGAACTTTATTATGAAACTTTGAAATATATGATCCCGTGTGAATCATTATGTAGTGAAACCAAATTACTTCCTAAAAGCTTGGTTACCCAATTCTTAACTGTTATTGATTTATATCAATTGGAGAAATGTGCAGAGACATGAACTGTGAATTTATAGTTGCTCTGATTCCCAAAGGATGGTTAGCGCTTGAACTAATGTCTTTTAGGAACAGCCAGTAGCAATTGTGAAAATAATTGCTTCCTTTAAAAATAGATAGGTGACACTAAGAAAATGAAAAAGTTCTCTGCAGTGTACTTCTTATTGGCCAGTTCGTGATCTTGTGGCTGAAACTGTGCTGAGCTTGTATTGCAAGTTGGAGAAACGACTGTGGAAACTTCATTGCTGATAACTAAACAATTGAATTCATTCTCCCCATCAGGTATTCACTTACAAGCAGAGGACAATTACACACGAGAAGGTGACTGCTATGCACCCCATGAATGAGGAGGGCGTGGATGACATGGCCACCTTGACCGAGCTCCACGGGGGCTCCATCATGCACAACTTATACCAGCGATATAAGAGAAACCAAATATATGTAAGTTCCACTTTAATTCCCTTTAAAAATTCCTCGAATTTGAGGGAAGGTTTATTTTTGTTCTCAAAGAGTATTTCCCACCTTTTGGGAACCTGTAGTTAATCTATATAAAGCTGTGTTTTCAGGTGATCTGCCAAATTAGAAACGTGATTCAATAAATCATGTCCTTGTGTTTATTGCCTTGATTTTATTAGAGGGGATTACTTCAATCAAAGGGTAATTTGACCCCTTTCTTCTTGTGAGTGATTCTGTTTCTAAGTGTTCTGTTACATAAAGACGTCACGTGGAGTGGTTTGACTTCCTCAATTCAGGGCTGGGGGAAAATGGGAATTTGCAAACAAGTTTTCTTTTTTCTCCTGTTATGGATCCTCACTGTTTTTCTGGCCCTGGAGCCCATCCACGGGGATATTTGGATTCAAGAGAACCCATCTTTCTTATTTATAAGATTCCTGTTGACTATTTCGAATGGAGTCATGTCCATAAAAAGCAGTCCTGCACATTTTCCTCACAACTTTGATGAAACACGACTATATCTATTATAAAAGTAATATTTAAAAATCACTTCTATAATACTCACTTTTTGACATTAAAGCGCATATATTAGATATATAGTACCTAGTACATATATTCCTTCATCTGTTTATGGGTCTTGATAGTAAACTGAGGCAACTTCTCATGTGTTTATTTTTGTCAAGTTCAAATACATAGTTTTTAAAACAAATTATTTGTTTTAAAATTTTAAAATTTGTTTTACAATATTAAAACAAATTTTAATATTGTAAAAAACCATTGAAGTTTTGTTCTTGAGGAGTTATATTTAATTTTGCCAATATGTTGGTGATTACGGTGAATAGTTAGCAGCCTTCACAATGGCTCGTAGGTGCTAGCTGAAACGCAAGGCCTTCTTCGTATTCAGGTTTCTCTAATTGACCTACCCTTAGACCTGGAGAGGAAAACTGGGCAAGAGGAGGGATATTTGTGGGTTTTTAGCGCTTAATTTTCCTCAGCTTAAAAAAAAAAAGTATGTTTATTTGCCTTCTTTTTATATTGTGAAAGTGTCGTTTTTGCCAGATTGACCTAATGTTTGCCAAATGTTTTCAAACAGCCCTGTCTAGAGAAATTCAGTCGTGTTCTAGTCCTCTGACTTGCTGAGCTTGCTTACACTAAGTGTTTAGATTAAAATGTTTTCCATATGTTCTTCAGAAAAGGTAACGTTTCATACATGTTTATGTAAAAGTGGCTATATACAGTCACGCGCCACATAACGACATTTCCGTCAACGAGGGACCGCATATCTGACAGTGGTCCCGTAAGATGAGTACCGTATAGTGTGTGTAGTAGGCTGTACCTTCTAGGTGTAAGTGCACTCTGTGATGTTCGCACAACGATGAAATCACCTAATGACACATTTCTCAGAAAGTGTCCCTGTTAAGTGATGTGTGACTGTATTCTTTGTTGTGCATGTGCTGGCAGACTGTGCATTTACTCCTCTGCTGCAACTCAAAAATCTTCTCGAAAGTGAACTCCCTTCTTCCCATGGAATACCCACTCCACGATGTCCAGGTTACCATGTATCGTGCCTGTGGTTTTAATATTAAGTGTTGGACACTGCCATGTAACTATTTGTTTACATAGCAATTTCCTGCTTGGCCTGTCAAGGACTTTTATATTGTCTTTTTGAGCCAAGGACATTGCCAGGCTCCTGGTTGTTGTGTAATAAATGTTTGTAAAATAAATGCCGTACATATTAGAAATAACCTAGTCTAGTTGATAATAAGACATGAAGCTAGATGGAGAATGTTTTAATTGGTGTATGTCTCTTGTAGGTATTTCAGAGTTCATACTCTTCTGTCTTTAGACCCAAGTTCTTATTACACATTTAATAATCCAGAGAAAGTAGTCAAAAGTCCTACCTTTTTAGGAGGGAAAAAAAACTACCCAAGGGATTTAAAAAGCAGAACCTTCTAAAAGTTTTTTTTTCCTCCCTCTTTTCATGATGATGATGTTAAACCTGATAGTTAAATTGCCCAGTAAACCCAGTGAATAGAATCTTGGTCTTTTTCTTGTAGAATGAAGATCTTTTTTCCTCCCCTTTGAGGGAAAAACACAGGATTTTTGTAAATCTAATTTGCAGTTCAATTCAGTTAATTATGCCTTTATGTGCCTTCCTTTTGAGACTTGGATAATTGGATTATTATCCAGAAAGCAGCCACTATGATTTTCTTACCATCACTGAAGCTGTTTGTGGTGGATTCCAGTACCTGTCAGTCTCTGCCCCGTCGAGATAAAACCACCACTTTTTAGAAAAGCACAGCTTTCCCCCCCATTTATCCTAGCTCCAAATGACGTGTCTTTAAAAGAGAAAAAAATGATTTGTAACACAGGTGCTGTATTAGTTTTCCATTGCTAGCATAATAAATTACCATAACTATACCAACTTAAAACAACAGAAATTAATTTTCTTGCAGTTCTGTAGGTCAGCAGTCTGACAAGGGGTCCCACCTGTCTAAACTCCAGGTGTGGGCAGGCAGCGTTCCTTTCTGGAGGTTCTGGGGAGCATCCATTTCCTGCTCACTCTGGTCGTGGACAATTCCTTGTGGTTGTAGGACTGAAGTCCCCATTTTCTTGCTGGCTTTCAGTCGAGGGCTGTTCCCAGCTTCTAGAGGCCCCCTTCCTTCACCTTCAAAGCCAGTGATGGTGGATCGAGTCCCTCTCATGCTTCAAATCTCTCCTCTGCCTCCCTTCTTGTCTCTGACTGCAGCCAAGAAAGGTTCTCAGCTTTTAAGGATTCATGTGATTAGATGGGGCCCACCTGGATAATCTCCCAGGCTCAGAGTTTAATCACATCTTCAAAGTCCCTTTGCTGTGCAACATCACATAGTCACAGGTTCTGGGAATTAGGCGTGGACATCATTGGAGGGGGGTATGTTCTTTTGCCTACCATAGGGGCCCTCCTTTGAGTCATGCTACTGAGAAGGAATTCCTCACCACTCTGCATCTTGCATTATTTGTTGGCTTTCTGGTCTGAGTTGGCAGGTTACACAGGTCGCTGGTAAGCAGACCCGTCTCCAGGTAGAGAGGTCTACTGTCTTGTGCTAAGAAGGACTGTTAGCTTTTTCTCTCCTTGAGGACCACCCTTACTGCCTGAGAACTTTACTAGACCCCAGTAAAAATGTTTTTCCAGCCGTTAGCATCATCCATTAAAATGGGATAGAGAGCCATAAAGGGATAAAGCACTCAGCATAGACAAGTCAGAGCTGAGTCCCTTTTCTCCACTCACTTCCTCTTGGGCTCTGTATTAATAATTTACTCTTTCTGGGTGTGAGTTTTTTAATTTATGTTTTTTGAAAGGTCAGATATCATAACTCCCATATCTGACAGGGTTGTTTTAAAATAAAAGAAGTGAAAGCTTTAGGAACATTGTTAACCTTTGTACCTTTCTCCCCATCTTATTCGTCTAATACCACCAAGTCTTTATTTAGAAAGCTCTTGCCTGGAACTCGGCAGCGCCTCCCTCAGGGCACAGAGGCTGTACTGACTTTTGTCAGCGTGTGTAGGTCTGTGTGACTCCAGTCTCGCCATTGGTCCTGGTGGAGCTGACACCCTTGTTAGAGCAGCTCTTCTCTTTCCATAATTGCCCTGTGCAAGCCCCTGCCTTATGCCCTAATGCTGCATTCCATTTCTTGGAATTCCAGGTTCTTCATGCCTAAGGCTTCACCTTGTCAGCCTTTCCCATTCTCTGTGGCTTCTCAGACGAGACCCCTGCTCAGCACTTCAGCTCCCATACTTCCACCCTGAACCTCTTGTCTGTGGGCTTCCTGCCACGGGGGTTTTCCCCTGATTGCATCGCCCCTTGGAGAGGGTCTGATGAGGGTCCCATCCTCCTCTGTCTCTTCCCACCGCTGATGAGACCTGATGAGAACAAGTACCCACACCTATAAGTTCCTAAAAACTCAGAGTGGGGGCAGGATGTATGTTTATGGTACAAAGAGATAAGAGCTGGGGAGAGATGGGTCAGCCTGAGTTGGCTGTGAAACACCCTATGGAGGGGTAGCAGTAATGACACTACAAAGGGGAGAGAGAAGATTTGGTTAGAAGGAAAGGCTAGTGAAACACATACACAAAGATGGAGAGATGAGAGGAAATTTGGTGTGATGGCCTCACTAAACTGGGAGAAGTTTCCTTTGCTTATAGAATCTGGTGTTCGTTGGGGAGCACTGAGCAGTTAGAGGAGATAGGCAGGCTGAGTCAGGATACCCTTAAAGCAGTGGTTCTCAACCAGGTGTTTCTGCCACCAGGGGACATTTAGCAATATCTGGAGGCATTTTTGGTGGTCATAGCTAGGACAGAGGATGCTAATGGTATCTAGTAGGTAGAGGCCAGGGATGCTGCTAAATATCCCACAGTGCCCAGGACAGCTCCACAACAAGGAGTTATCTGGCCCAAGATGTCAGTAGGGCTGAGACTGAGAAACCCTTTCTTACTTAAAGGTAGTCAACAACATCCAAGCTTGATGGTATAGAGACTACACCATCTTTGTTAAAGGTTTTAGAAGAGAGAACTTCCCTAAGAAAAAATTTACAAGAGTTGATGGGAAGTGATGTGATAAGGACCATAGAGAGTAGATTGGCTGAGAGAATGTTGCAGTAATTCAAGGGTGAAGAGATGAGGGTTTTAGACCAGGGTAGAGGTGGGGTGAAGTAGAGAAGAATAGATCTGAGGAGTGTGGGGGAGGAGGTGAAGGAGGAAAGATTAGCTTTAATGACTCCCAGCCTCCTCAAGCCCCAGTGGCTATGAGAATATGGCGCTGACAGTCCTGGCAGCTCCTCAAGGAGAGGAGGGTGGGAAAGACGAGTTGGGTTTTGGACGTCTGTCGTACTGTATTCTCTGGAGCCTGGATCATTTCAAATTGTTACGTACCCAGCATCTAAACACAGTGTTGACAAGAGCAGATGAGGTTTCTGTTGTACTGAACGTAAGCTCTGTGTCCAGAGTGGAGGGACTGCCAAGCAAGCCCCATGGGGTGGCAGTTCTGTCTTCCGCCCAATGGAAGAGAAGCACATTCTCTCCATTATAGGGTTGGTCGTGCTCTGGGTCAATTGTATGGAGGAGACTCTTCTCCCAGCCTGTGAGGAATGGCTCAAAACCACATCACGGAGAGAGCCGCAGGGAACTTCAGAGCTTGTCTGCAATTATGGCGTTGGGGATGGCTCCAGAGGAAGCTGTGCTCTATTCCACCCAGCTCCTTGGTTAGTTTGTTGGTCTTGCCAAACAAACAGTGCAGAGATGAGAATCAAACAAGCCCATTTTAAGAAGTGGGGCTGTGTCTAAAGATAAATGCTATGTAAGCACAAAAGATTCTTCACAGCTAATGTATTTTTAGGTGTTTCAAAAATATCCTCCTTGGTTAGGTGGCATTTCAGACCGAATCTGTGAGTGCGTTTGATGTTATTCCTGAATTAAATTGCAAGCGTGCTTCTGTCAAGCAAAATGTGTTAGCAGGCAGCAGCCCGTGAAAGACCTATTGATTGCAACAGGCAGGTGAACTGGCTTCACCTGTGGGGAATCATGGGCCGTGTGCGGTGTTAGGACTGGGCATACCATGCCACAGAGTCTACTGTTTTGGACATGCAAACCTAAATCTGTGATTCATTTCCTTGAGTTGGGTTTTCCCAAAGTAGACTTTTTTTGATTGGTTTCCGTCCCTTCCCAAAACCAGTGTCAAGTAACAGCGTGCCTCTCACGGATTCAGGGATGGCCTGAAGACCGGATGGTTAGCAGTCTTGGCGTGCGTCTCATACCGGGAACAGCTGAATACAGTGTGGTTTGTCAGGGGTTTTTTTCCACATGAAATCAAGACCGGTGTTGCCAAAAGATGATTGTAACCATCTGTCTGACTATATGTATTTTTAAACTTCACTGAACATTTATGCTCTTGAGTGGCCACTTCCACATCAGCACATGATGGTGGCAATTAGGAGCTCGATTTTTGTGATTTTTTTTTTTTTCCTTTCCTGCCTCTCTTTTGGGTCAGAGTCCTTTCAACAAGGAGGAAATTTTAGTCAGAAATTCACTCAAATCAATGTCACTTCTAAATGTAAGAGCTTGACTTCAGTAACTATCTGTTGTAATCTAGTTTTCTTTTCAACCAACATGAATGCTTAACAGTTTTTTTTAATTGTTAAAAATGTTTTAAATTGTTTAATTGGATAACAATGGCAAACAATTCTGTTATGGAGAAGGTAGTGGGCACAGAGCACTAGAACACAGTTAAAACATGAATTTATTTGGTGGGTTGGTGGTCAAATCGTGTGCCTCCAATATATCTACCTCTTTTCAGCCCTGCATGTGTGCCAGGCTGGATGCTAGGCTCCAAGGATGCAATTTTACTCTTGTTTACAGTAACTGTTTCTTGAAATATTGGATTATTGAAAGGCACTGCCCCTCCAAGACCTCCCAGTTTATTGGGACACAAGCAAACCCTTGATAATAACTCAAGGTGACAATGAGTGTGACTTAGGTAGTTACTGGGAACACAAAGAATAAGCATCCGAACGAGAAGGTGAGGAGAAGTTCAGAAAATGATTCCCAGCTGAGTTACGCTGAGTTTCGAAGCATTCATAGGGGAATTTGGCCAAGAAGGAGGGTGGCTCATTCTTAACAGAAGATCAGCATGTGCAAAGGTGTGAAAGAGTGGGATGCATTTGTCCAACTGCAGGACACTCAAGACGCTGGAGTGAAGTTTGCATGCCGCTGGCTGGCAAGGTGGTCAAAAGCGGGTGAGGAAGGGCTCTGTGTCAGTTAATGAGCTTAAATTTATTTGTGAAGGCTGTAACGGACAACTTGAAACGTGCATTCTTGCAAAACTCAATCTGGCAGCAGGGTGATGGATGGGTGCAGCAGGCATCAGTCCCGTCTAGGAGGAGAGGTGAGCAGCAAACCAGATGGGAAGTGAGGGGATTCTGAACTCAAACTCTCCTGGGGGAGTTTGAGTATGAAGGATACTGAGAGGTAGAATTTAAATGTCTGATTGGGTTTTGGGGGCAAGTAGGCTGAATTTCACAGGATGACTCCTAGATTTCTGCATTAACCATTTGGGTAGACTGGTGCCATTTGTCAAGGTGAGACTTTGTGAGAAAAAACAGGTGTTTTGGGGAGACCAGCCTTGTCCATGTTGAGTTTGAGCTAAAGAGTATCCACGTGAAGATGTCCAGTGGGCCACTGGGTATGTGGATCTGTAATTTAAAACTGAAGCTGCATTCAAGATCAAGATTTGGGAAGGAAGTTTTTGCCATATTTAGCTGAGATTAGAGAGGTCGGTGGGGAGGGGGAGAGAGAGCGAGAGAGGGAAGGAAAGAGGAGAATGGTGGGTGGGACATAAATCTGGGTGATGAATCCCACTTCTAAACAAGTTCTTCCTTTTAGGAAAGTATGCCATGGCACTGACTTTAACCAGTTTCCCTCGTGCATTTCAGATTACTTGGTCTACATCCAGCTTTTCAGGACCACATGATGAAAAGCAGTTGTGGTTTTATTTTCATTAACAAAAACAATAATAAATACCTCTGATTGATGTAGCACTTTCACATAGCAATCACGTGGGGTAACAGAGGATGTGTTGTTATTACTGACTGAATTGTAGGTTATACCAGTGTACCAGGGGAGATAGCTCCAGGCTGAGGACCTCTGGTCTTCTGACTCGACCAAACTTTTCTGTCTTGATTATTTGTTCCTATGTTGGAGTAATGACTTCCCAGTGGTAGCGTGGATCCCTCCATATCTACAAGCAGAGTGCATCTGAGGCCAATTTCAGTTTTCTTAGTTATGTTTGATTTGTTTTGGTGAGGGATTAGGTACTAGATATTACACCCTTGTGCCTTTTGAGAACCTTGAATTGGGAGATTTCAGATTGAAGAAATGCAGTGAGTTTCTCCCAACATTTTTAAGCAATATGTGCTACAGCTGTTCCAGATTATTAAAATGGGCAAGGAAATGTATTTTTTGGTGAGTTATGTGGAACTTTTCTGACTAGAAAATTTTTTTTACGTGCTTCAAATAGAATATACTTTCTATTTCTGAAAAGCCATTAAAATGACCAAGCTATTTATTCTTGTGGAATTTGGAATCCAATATGAGGAAACCAGTACCTGGCCCTGCCTCGTGTTTGGGAGTTGCATGTGTCCATGGTCTTAAACTGCATGGCGTTATCATGACCGTTTTTAGAGCAGTAATAATACCTTTTTCTAGAGTGATAAATGGTATAAGCATGCAGCAGATGTTTCTCACAGCTCTTAGGATTTCTTACTACATTTTATCTTTGCTTTACTTGGTACTTACTTTACAACTAGGCTCTTCTCCTCCCCACTCCACTCCCCAGTCGCCATTTTTACTTATTACATGTTGAACTTTCCTTATTATTCAATGAATCTCTGATCCCTGCAGCCTTTTAGTGACAAAATAACCCATGCAAAGTGGTACGTTTAAGGTAGTGAAAGAAGACATAAGATGTCCTTGGCCGTAATCATTTTTGCTGATGGATCTCTAAGATGTTACCTAGTTTGTCTTTTTTTGAATAAACTATGAGGATCTGTTACTATTGTTGCCATGTTGTCTCTACCTTTGTTTTAGGCAGGTTCAAAAGTGCTGTTTGGCATGAACATGGCCACACACAGTAAAATCTCAATGAGTAACTGAAGGCCCCTCTTATATAACTGTTGTGAGACTAGTTTATTAGGACTTGGGCTGTTCTGTCACCATTTTGGAGCCACTCAAACTTTTTTCTCTGATATTCCTATGGGTTGACCCTGAAGGTCATGGGAGCTATTGAAGAGGTTTTTTGTTTTAATTATTTTATTGAGGTTATTGAAGAGTTTTAAGCAGGACTTTTGTCTTCAGAAGTTTATGTGTCAAGTGTGTCAAGAGTGAACTTGGATTGAGCATGTAAGATGTTTGAGAAATCAGTGAGGAAGGAGGCTTTTGTGGAAATCTGAGCAAGTGAGGCCAGGGTGGCAGAGATGGAGGGGAGGGGATAGATTCTAGAGTTAGTTGAAAGCAGAATGTAAAGGATATGGAGACCTTGGCCACTGACAATGAGGCTGGACAGAGTCTGGGACAATCCCTGTTCTATATGGGGGTGAGTGGTGAAGGGGGTCCCTGCAGACCCACCGTGTGGCACCCTGGGAACCCGGGTTCCTGTCCTTGGTCTCACTCACTGGCTCTGTGACTATAGGGGCAGCACTTATCATTTTTTCCTCTGTCAGAGAAGACAGAACAGTGGCCTCTGCCCTGCCCACATCTCAAGGTTATGTGGGAGCAAATGAGGGCATGTGACAATGTGTCTGTGTAGGTAGGATTGTCCTCTGTGCCCCAGGATTATGAAATGTCAGGTAAAGTTGTTTTGGAAACATGTAGGCTTAATTGTCATTTAAAATCTGTCATTTAAAAGGTGACAAGCCTTTTAAGAAATAGGTTATTAGTAAGCAGGTAAAAGTAGTAAAATTTGTGCATTCATATTTTAAGAGCCTGATTTACCCTTGTTACCAAGTGGAGGTACTTATAGTAGGGAGGCATTTTTAATTCTAAATGAGGCAAGGTTTCCTATAATCTTAAAAAATAAAAATAAAAAAATTGGGTTCTCTCTCCATGCCAGCTAGACACACATTTTACACGGTCCTTACTTTTTTTTTAAAGAAGAGTTTCAGATTATTGAATTTTAACTCAAATTAAGTCTGATTGTTTACTGTCCCTGTTGGTGTGTGGGTATTGTTGAATTTACTGTCAGCTGCAACATTTATATTTATTAATTATTTGAACTCTAATGTGATTATTTCATCCCTGAAAATCTAAATACCTTTTATTCTCTCCCTTACTAAATGGCCTATAATTTGTCACCAAAGGATTTTTGTTTCTCAGTTTGGATTAAATTTGAAGGTACGTATCCTAGAACTTTTTTATTAAAGTTGAGGAGCATGATGCTTTTTGTTACTTACCCTTAATTCTGTGCTTGTTTTCAGATCTTTGAACTTATAAAACAGAGATTAATGTATTCTATCAGTACCAAAATTCTCAATATTACTTAATATGGTGATTCCCCCCCTTATCCGAGATTTTGCTTTCTGAGGTTTCAGTTACCTGCAGTCATCCTTGGTCTGAAAATGTTAAACGGAAAATTCCAGAAATAAACAATTCATAAGTTTTAAACTGTGTACCATTCTGAGTAACCTGATAAAATCTCACACCATCCCGCCTGGGATGTGAGTCATCCCTTTGGCCAGCAGATCCACGCTGTGTCCCCTACCTGCCCGTACTGTCTTGGTATGGCAGTGCTTGTGTTCAAGGAACCCTTATTTTACTTAATAATGGCCCCAAAGTGCACGAGTACTGATGCTGACAGTACGGACATGCCAAAGAGAAGCCACAAAGTGCTTTCATAAAGTGAAAGGTAAAAGTTCTTGACTTAAAGAAAGAAAAAAAATCATATGCCGAGGTTGCTAAGATCTACAGTAACTTTTATTACAGTATATTGTTATAATTGCTCTATTTATTATTAGTTAACTATTAATCTCTAACTGTGCCTAATTTATAAATTAAACTTTATCACAGGTATGTATGTATAGGAAAAAACATAGTATATATAGGGTTTGGTAGTATCTGCGGTTTTGGACCTCCACTGGGGGTCTTAGAACGTATCCTCAGCAGATAAGGGGGGACTACTGTATGTTTTTTTAATTTCTAGAAATGTTTAATTGTGGTAAAATACGCATAAGATAAAATTTATCATCTTAACCATTTTTAAGTGTGTAGTTCAGTAGTGTTAGGTATGTTCACATTGTTGTGACTCTTTTAGAACTCTTTTTATCTTGCAAAACTGGAACTCTATACCCATTAAACAATATCTCCTCATTCCCCATTCAAGCCAGCCCATGGCAACCACCATTCTACTTTTTGTCTCTATGAGTTTGATGACCCAAGCTACTTCATTTGAGTGGAATCATACAATATTTGTCTTTTTATGACTGACATTTCACTTAGCATAATGTCCTCAAGTTTCATCCATGTTGCAGCATGTGTCAGAATTTCCTTCCTTTTTAAGGCCGAAAAATATTCCACTGTATGAATATACCACGTTTTGCTTATCCATTCGTGCATTCGTGGATACTTGGGTTGCTTACACCTTTGGCTATTGTGTACTTAATATTTTTTATATACCCTGTAGAAAGTAAAGTTTGAAAAACCATTCTTGACTCAGTAGGAGTATACAAAAGAGAACAAGAATGTGCCCGGACAACGTGGATTTAAGGAAAACCCTGAGAACAACAAATCCAGGACATGTTATAAATGTATGTGGGTTAGGTCTCTCTTTGCTTAGAGTATTTAATATGGTCTAAACTTTTAAATTTTTTTAGACTATGCATTTTGTATGTTGGAAACCCCAACCACAAAATAGAAAGGACCCCAACAGTGGCACCTACATTCTTAGAAAGAGTCACATTGGAATATGGCCGTATACTACTAAATGCTGGATCTTTTAAAATCTGGTGCAGCTGTTTATTTTATACCTAAGTGATCTCTGTACACCCAGTGAGAAGTGTCCTGAACATTTTTGGGACAAGGGAATTCAACTCGTGTTCTGGTTTAAAGATACAAAATGATCATGTGGCGTGAAGGATTGTCACGCGGTTAAGGACAGGCAGCTTCCAAGATGCTCCTAATTTACCTTAATGGTGAAAGTTTTAAGCAGTTGAAATGAAGATCATTTTGGAACTTTTTTTTCATTTGATGCATTATATGGTGTGTACAATGAAAAGTAAAATAAAAGCCTGGTTTGGTATCTTCCATTATCTGTACAGCAAAGCTATCTTTTATCTGCAAACTCTTTCAGTACCTTTGGCCTTTCCTCCAACATAGCAGGTCCCAGGAGGAAAAGCCTTCAGCCTTTTATCCCACAGGAGATTTGAAGCCACCTTCAAATGGTGCTTCCTGGGGCACATGGCAAGGCTGAGAAGTGGCAGATGGAGGAGCAGAGGGAGTTCGGGAGCCTGGGGTGGTGTTAATCGAGATTGGAAGATAGTGTCTGCCTCCTCTGGGGCGGGCATCTTCTATATGGGCTGAGAGCCTGAGTGACCAAAATCCTGAAGAGGAGATTAAATGAGGTACACTAACCTGGGTTTGAGAACACAAAGGTGTGTGCTGCACGCTTCCAGAACTTATCCATCAAAATGCGAAAAATCAAGGCTTTCTTGCATAAAGCGCTGGCTGATAGTTATTAGCAATAGTGATATGGAATTTATAATTTCTCAACGATGTGTAATAATAAAGGACTGTATTTCCTTCATTGTAACTTGTTCATTTGATTGAAAGATGAGAAATGCATTTTCAACATCTTGTTTTGAAAGTCAGACACGAAGATCAAGTTTTAGGAAAAGCAGACGACCACCAGAGCCGTGGCAGTCATTTGGCATGAATAACATCTTCTTATAACTAAAACAACTTTGGAATTTTTATTTCACCCCCAAATTACGTGCCTTTTGAGGCCACTTGTGAAAGTGCTCTGTTTTCATGGCATACACTGTTCTCTTCCCTCCTGAAAGATGGCAGCTCAACAATGGATGTGTTGGAATGATTTTTCTGAGCCAGGGGTACTAGTGGGGCCAGCTCTGACTGTATGGCAGTGACCAAACTCAGTGGGGAGAGGTATCGTGATGTGTTAGTGGGTCTACCATGTGTGACCAACAGTGGAGTATTGGCCAGTTCTGTGGGCCGCCTTTGTGCTGAATGTCTGTTCTTCAGAGTGCCGGCTTCCCTCCTCTAGAATCACTGCAGATTGGGTGGGGAGGGCATGTGTGTCTTGCCTGTAACTGCCAAAGCCACTGACCCCATTGTCATTCTGAAACACTTTAGAACTATTTCACTGAGTGAAGTGCAGTGTGAATTACTTAAAAACACAACTAGGCGTCAGACCATTTTGGATGTTCTATCTTCATCTTTGCTAACAAGCTTAATGTCCGGGGATCTCCTACCCCCATACGAAAACCATGTTATCCACACTGTCAGGAAGAACCATATCTTAAGGGATGCTGTACCACTAGTGAAGTTCCCCAACTAGGAGGGAGTCACATGCCTATGCAGTTTTGACCAAAATAGTCACTTTCAGAGGAAAGCTTTTGTGAAAAGGTTATCATGTTTTTTTGAGTAAATCAATAGTTTAAAAAAAAGGCTCATCTCAGAATTTTAAAACTATACAAACATGTTATGAACAGGGTGTAGAAAATTTTCAAGATATGGGCATATCATCTTTTTAAAAGGGTATGTTAATGATGGATTAATATCCTCATATTAAATTAATTAAATTTAACGATCAACTTGATGCCCTGGCTGTGGCTTTTATATTTTACTTATAAGTGAGAAGGGGGATCGCAGGGTGCCTACCTAGCTGTATAGAGAGGGATGACATTGATGACTTCTGCCAAAGTAGGAAAAAAGTAAGAACATATTTCACAGAAAAATGAACATTTTTGATATTTTACAGAATAAAAATAATAATAATGCATACAACTACCAAAAGGGTACAGGCCTGACATTTTAGACAAAATAGAGGAAGGGGCCAGACACCCAGAGCCTCACCCACTGCCTGCCTCCCTCCCTCACCTCTGGAAACAGTTGACATAAAAGAAGGCCCCGGAACACCTGTGGTCAAGGTGTTGATGGCGATGTACGGCATCCAGGGAACCAGGTGGTTCTCGTCTCCTTTGGAAGTAGGACACTTGCCTTCCACAGAGGGAAAAAGCAACTTCCATCTTTCTTTCTCTGCCAAATCTTCCCCACAGTGCTCTGACAGGGAAAAATGGGCTTTCTAGAGAGTCGAGGTTTCCAGGGACCTGAACGTTTGTTTACCCATGACAGCACCATTTTTTTTTAAATTGAGGTGAAATTCACATAACATAAAATCAACCAGTTTAAAGTATACAGTTCAGTGGCATTTAGTACATTCACAATGTTGTACAACCAGGACCTCTATTTAGTTCTGAAATATTGTCATCACCCCAAATGGAAACCCTCTACCCACTAAGCCGTCACTGCCCGTTCCTGCCTCCCCACCCCCGCCATATCATAACTACCACCAATCTTTCTGTCTCTACGGATGTACCTATTCTGGATATGTGACCTTTTGTGTCTGGCCTCTTAAACTTAATTTAATGTTTTCCTGGTTCATCTACATTGTAGCAAGTATCAGTGCTTCATTCCTTTTTGTAGCCAAATAATATTCCATTGTATGGATATACCACATCTTGTTTACCCATCTATCTGATGATTGACATTTGGATGGTTTCCACCTTAGGCTATTGTGAATAATGCTGCTATATATTTGTTGGAGTATCCATTTTTTTCTAGTGGGTATATACCTAGGAGTGGAATCATTATGTCGTATGGTAATATCTCTTTTATGTTTTTAATATTTTTTTGGTTCAAAATATTTCCAAAACATATTATAGACTTCCCTACATTTGAAAACAGTTACACAGAACATGCAGTACTTTGTTTGATGTTCCTGGCAGCAGTCACCATGAATATAAATGATTACAAATTGCTATAATATGGTACAGATGCTCTCAGGATGTTTGGACTTTCTGTCTAGTGTTTCTTGCTTTTTCTCTGTGGTATGGCCATGCCTTGCCAATGAATGTGAGAAGAGAAGTCTCTGGAATGAGGTTGCCTGGGCTCCAGTCTCACCTCTGCCATTTACTGGCTGTGTGACTGTACACAAAATTTCATCTTTATGCCTCAGTTTCCTCACCTGAAAAATAGGTGTAGTGATTCTGTGAACCTCACAGGGTTACTGTGATTGTTAAAGGGCCAGGTGTTGTGTATGAGCCTAATAGGACCACCATAACAAAACATCACTGGGGGGCTTAAACAGCAGAAGTTTATTTCTCACAGTTCTGGAGGCCAGAAGTCCAAGATCAAGATGTCCAGCGGGGTTGGTTACTCTTGAGGCCTCTCTCTTTGGCTTGCAGATGGCTGCCTTCTTGCTGTGTCCTTACTTGGTCTTTATCTGTGCACACACATCTCTGGTATTTCTTTGTGTAGACAAATTTCTTCTTCTTTTTTTTTTTTGTGAGGAAGATTAGCCCTGAGCTAACATCTGTTGCCAATCATCCTCTTTTTGCTGAGGAAGACTGGCTCTGGGCTAACATCCTTGCCCATCTTCCTCTCCTTTATATGGGACGCTGCCATCACATGGCTTGACAAGCGGTGCATTGGTCTGCGTCCAGGATCCGAAAAAGCAGAGCGTGCGAACTTAACCCCCACGCCACCAGGCCAGCCCCTCAAATTTCTTCTTCTTATAAGGACACCGGTCAGATTGGATTAGGGCCCACCCTAGTGGTTAACTTAAACATGTCTTTAAAGGCCCTATCTCCATATGTAGTCACATTCTGAGGTAGTTTCAACATGTGAATTTGGGGGGACACGGTTCAGCTCATAACACTCCATAAAGCTCTTGGCACCGTGTATGTACTCTGTAAAAGTTGGCTGGTGGGTGGTGGTGGTAACATTCCACTCCCACCTCCTCTGACTTGCTTCTTGTGTTGTGTCTGAGCCTGGAAACCAGATAACCAAACCTCGTTAGCATTTCTTGCGGAAGTACAAGCGAATAGTTATGTCCTTATGGAGGAGGCACAAGGCACTACCCTTTAATAACTCTGTAGCCTCTGTTCTGCTGCTTTGAAGATTTTCCTTAATTTCTGGCCTGGATCTTGTCCTGGAGAGGTAAGATTGTCAGTCAGCTAAGTTCCAAATAAATTATATGGCGTTCACAAGGTGTTTGAGATTACTGAAAGAATACCTAGTATTTTCAAAATGGTGTTGTTACTTTTTAGAATTTGTGGCTCCATAGACATAAAATTTACCATTTTGACTATTTTTAAGTGTACAATTTAGTGCGTTAAATACATTTGCAATGTTGTGCAACCATAACCACTGTCTACCTCCAGAACTTTCTCCCCATCCCAAACAGAGACTCTGTACCTATTAAAAGAGTAACTCTCCATTCCCCTCCCCCAGCCCCTCTGTCTCTCTTGTTATTTCTGGAATCCTGCCATTTCCTAATAGCCACCTGATGAGGAAGGAGGCTGGAACTGGACAGTCCTTTGTGTTTGGGACAGGATTTAGGAGGTCACTGGGATTAGGAGGTCACTGAGGAACAGGGATTTGGGCCTGGGCTGCTTCGCCATCTTCTTTCTCTTGTTTACCTCTTGCTGCAAGCCCTCTTTGAAATGGCTTCATTCATTTGTACAAAATGACAAGATTTTTACCCAAAGGTATAGGAAAAATGCATGCAGTGGGGAACAAGTCATCTTTCCCCTTAATTCGCGCCTGGGTGGATTCTGTTAGAGTTTAGGCAGGCACTTTGGGGGATGTGGCAGCTCCTCCTTTCCCAGCATGGACCATCATGGAGCTGCATCCAGACTCTTCCGTCTCTGTCCCAGCGTGAGTGGAGGCAAGAAGGCTTTGCCCAGGAGCCCCCCCCCCCCACCATGCTGTGTGTAACACGGTGTTCCTCTGTCTCCCCGTCTCGTGTGCTTGCAGACCTACATCGGCTCCATCATCGCCTCCGTGAACCCCTACAAGACCATCGTCGGCCTGTATGAGCGCACCACCATGGAGCGGTACAGCAAGTGCCATCTGGGGGAGCTGCCCCCCCACGTTTTCGCCGTTGCCAATGAGTGCTACCGCTGCCTGTGGAAGCGCCACGACAACCAGTGTGTCCTCATCAGGTAATCAACCAACCAGGAGGCTGGCAGAGGGCTGGAGAGGGGACCGTTTGGAGAGCCAGCATTCAGAACCAAACCCGCTGGCGTCTCTACCAGCAGCTCTTTCTCAACACAAAACCTGCTTAGAACATTCATGTTTGAATAAGTACCTGAATTTATCAGATGTAGTTTTCTATTTTGAATAGCTTGATTACTACAGCTTTCAAAAGACACGAGGAGCTCGCTTAGATAAGCAAGATGGACCACCTTCATTGGCTCTTGGCCTCAGAATAATTACTCTGTTTTGTTTCTTCTTTTTACTTGCCTTAATTAGTCTTTGGTTTATTCCATTGAGACATGGTCCTTCTGTCGATCTAAGGAAATGTTGCATAGTTCTTTCAAATTTAAAATGCTTTATATATTCTAGGGTGCTAGTCAGAGTGCTTATATATTTGAGCAAGGTTTCTTTTTTCCCTAATATAAGACTACTCTAGATAGAATCTCCCAAATTTAAGAATTTTTGCTGATTTTAATTGGATGTTCCTAAAGTTTACCTTTGAATTAGCTACAGAAAAGGGACTTACTACGTATATGTTAAGGGACTGATAGAAGGGCGTGCTTATCTCAGTTAATTGTTTTGGCAAGGGAGAAGGATCTTGACATATCTATTTCAGTGGAGTATTATTTATTAAAATAAACTACCAGAAGCCCCACTATCAAAACCTATTACTAGGAACTGTCTAAGAAAGCAATAGAGTACTTTAAAAATATTTCTTAATTTTGATTAACTAATTCAAATTGGCCTCATCGCCTATACTGCTGTCACATTCCATTGGATCTTCTTATGAATTCTTTATATTGGAATCATGTTCTAGTGACAGTTGAAACCCTGAGGAATGATATCCAGAGCAGATGTACTGAATGTCACTTTCAGTGAGGTTTCCATGGAATATCCAAGCACTTCGTTCATTTGTCCTTCCAGGTGTTGATTCACGGAGCGTGGCTGTTACTGAGAACTGATAGTGTAGTAAAACTGCTGGTGTGAAAGATTTCAACGTCTGGTTTGGGTGGCTTTCTAGTCCCATCTTGTGGCAAAATTATTATTTCAAGAGGAAGGGGAAAGGAAAAGAGTGTTTGGATTTGGGAGGACAGCAAATAAGACCCTCCTCTCTCCCTTCGGATTTCCGAGTCAATGGAAATCAGGCATGGGAGACAGATGTAGAGCCATACGTTAGCTTTAGACTTCCAGCCAGTCAGGCTTGCTAACAATTGCAGCCCCAAATTAGGCAGGCAGGCAGACTCACCTGGTCATGGGTACAGGCAGGTAACTGGTGGCCACACACACCGTGGGAAACCAATTCCCAGATGGTGAGGAGCAGACCAGCCCTTCCCCCCAGTTCACCTGTTGGAGAAGCCACTCCTGCTCCTGTGGGGAGGGAGGGCGGACAAGCCAGGGGGGGCCCCTCATGGAAACCCCAGAGAAGGGAAATGGAGGGCCCACCAACCGAGGACATTTGGAAGGTATTCACTGTCCCGTGTGATATCTGAAGATGGGTAAGAAATAGGACTGACAGTTTTTGAGGGGTTACTGTGTATTGGACACTGTGCCAAGAACTTTTCAGGCATCAACTCATTGAAACCTTCCAACGGCTCTTTGATGTGGGTGCTCTGTAATATCTACAGGTGCCACACACAGAGAACTACTTTCGGGGATTGTGTTCTTCTGACTGGCAGTTTTTACCCATTACTCTTGTGCTTTTGTAACAAATCAGAATTATATGAATGTGACAGAAGAGTGCCTTTCTTGTTCATTCATTTTCTCTTGCTCTCTCTGCCTGCCTCTTTCTCTAAGAGGAGGGAAAGCATCTGGGTGGATATGCTCTCTTCTTTACCTTAATGGTGCTGATGTTCTGGGCTGAGGAAACAACTTGGATAGAGGGACTGTCAATTTATTCAGTTAAGTAAATGTGAATCATTATAACTTGCAACTAATCAGAATGGAGCTACTTGCTTAATATAGTTAAAAAAAAACCCAGGGCTTTTAAGAATCACGTTCCCAATAAAGTAAGTTGCCTTATGACTAGAAGCACTATTTGTGGGCTTTTTTAGATGACTTCACTAAAGTGCAGAAGTTAGAATTTGAGATCACTGTTCCAGCATACAGAATATAACTTAATAAGATTAACAGAAAGAAAGAAAACTTAATCTATTTTAAGAAGATCGAGTTGTTTTCCACACTTAGGTACCTAAATATTTGCCATTGATAATTGCTTATATTTGTTACTTTCAGTGGAAAAAATGAGAACATGACTAATATATCACTTGCTAGACAGAGCAGCTTAGGGAAAAAGTGCAAAATCAAATGAGATCATTGTGCCTTTATATATATGTGCGTGTGTGTGTCTAATAAAACGAAAAAGTGTTGGCATTTTCATGCCAAAGACTGTAGTATTTAAAAATAAGGTGGGGGAAGTGGGGTGGATGAAGGGGAGGGGAGTGGATCCCAAATAGAAAGCTGCCATTGTGTAATGCTGATGTGAAAAGCATAGCTGTATTTATCTAAATTAACTCAGGGAATGGAGTCTTTAAGAATAGACTTCTCATTAAAATGTGTTTTGGTTTTTAATAGATCTCTCCAGCAGTTTTTTTTTTTTTTTTTTTTTTTAGTAGGAGTTGGGGCTGTGGGAATTAAGAGAAAATTGAGTATAAAAATAAAAATTGGTGTGTACAGTAGCCCTATTTAGATTTCCTCGGGCATGATCTGCCCCCTGGTGGATATAACATGTTTTACTACTTTCAAAACATTCTCATGCTAATACCTTTAAAACCAGACAATAAGCCTATTTGGAACTAGAAGGACTTTGTAGATCAATTTTTCTCTCACTTTATAAGTCTCTGTTGCTTGGCCAAGGTCCCCAGTTAGTCGGTGGCAATGCCACATCTCTAGGCTTCTAGTCCAAGCCTCTTTTGTTGGTCTCATTTTTCAGGTTGTTACCTCTCAAGCTCTAGTTTTATTTTATCTTCTTGTGCACATTTAATGAATGTTTATGCTATTATAGTTTTTAAAATATAAATATATAAGTTTAAAACTTGAATTTTTTTTCATCTAACTGACAAGGTCAGCATTTGATCTTGGTTGATCTGGCACATTGTATGTTGACTTCAGTTTTTCACACGTTATATTGGGCAGGCAGAGTTTAGTTTATTATGGTCTTTTCAGTATATATGACCTTTTAAGATATATAGTGTAGGCAAGGCCTGTGGCTAATTCATCTGTGAAACTCATTGCCCAGGACAAGGTCTAGTAGGGGACCAGCATTCAACAGCTGTCAATCAAAAGAGGGATTTCTGGGGCGACTCTGGGTTTAGGACCTTTGCTTGCTTTGCATGTTTTGGTTTACCAAAACTGGAGCAACTTCTTCTTAACTATGTCTTTTATATTCTGGAATGATAATGGGGTGTTTGGTCTTTTTCTATTTCTAGCGATATATTTGGAAGTGATTGAGTTGGAACAGTGAATAAAACTTGTGTCCTAGAGCCAGCCCTGATGGCCTAGTGGCTAAAGTTCAGCGTGCTCTGCCTCGGTGGCCCGGGTTCAGTTCCCAGTTGCAGAGCCACACCACTTGTCTGTCAGTAGCCATGCTGTTGCAGTGGCTCACATAGAAGAACTAGAAGGACTTACAACTAGAATATACAACTGTGTACTGGGGCTTTGGGGAGGGGGGAAAAATGAGGAAGATCGGCAACAGATGTTAGCTCAGGGCGAATCTTTCCCAGCAAAAAAAAGTACTCTACTAAAACAACCGCAAACAATAAAACACAAAACTTGTGTCCTGGATGAGAAAGGCACTCAGCAGAACGAGACATGGGTCGAGCTTGCTTGTGTGATACAGCAGGTTACATGCTAGGCTTTGGAGATTAAAGAATAAAACCCAATCACTGCCCTTCAGAAACGTATGCTCTGATGGGAAGAAACTGATGTAAATAAGTAATTTGACTACGCCTGCCGAATGCTATAATAGAAATGTGGACATGGTTGCGCAGAGAAGGTGGTGGTAGATGCTCAAAAGGAATAAAGAAATATTTCATAGAGAAAGTGACGTGTGATCATGAGTTAAAGAGTATGTGGGAATGTGGCCAGCACAGAGGGGAGGAAGGGCACAGAAGCATTTGCAAAAACGTAGATATTTGGAAAACGTGACAATAGGAAATGGAAGATATGCCTATAAAACTACGGGATTTGCTGAGGGAGCTGGAGTTGGAAAGGCAGAGAAAGGGAACTGACATTCATCAAGAAAGACTAATTTCTGTGTGATCCTCAGAGAAGCCCAAGGGACATTTTCTCTGGGGAAGCTGAGGCCTGGGCCTGTTGAGTGACTTGCCAAAGAGACTTTTGCTGTGAGCAGCAGACACAGGATTTGATATTCAGTCTCCCTGTGTTAGTTTCAGAACAGAATCCTACTTCCTGGTGTAGGGTTGCACCTTGAGGGTTTTGTCCTACTTTCCTCTGTGCAGTAGAGCAGCTCCCTAAGTCTTCTAGCAAGCAAGGGAGGGGGTGAACCATGTATATTTTGAGAAAATCACTTGAGCCAGGGGAATTTGATTCATAGGATGGAGAATGTCAGGTGTCAGCAAGGTATTCTGTGAAGGGCCAGGGAGTATATATTGTAGGCTTTGTGGGCGAGACCATCTCGGTTACAACTACTCAACTCTACCCTTGGAGTGCGAAAGCGCTCATAGACAGTAAGCAAATGAAGGGCCAGGCTGTTTTACAATAAAACTTTATTTACAAAAACAGGCAGCAGGGCAGATTTAGGGGCCATAGTTTGCTGACCCCTGCACTGGACTGGTAGACTAGCCTGTGGGTGGATAAGGGGCCCTCTGTTCACGTCAGAGGTCCTTTTCTTCAGTGTACTCCAGATCCTTCCTTCCTGCTTTCCTGGGGACTCTGCTCCATCTTAAGCCTCCCTGCCCCTGATTCTTTGCCCTCTCCCTTCCTAAGGGATCATTGGCATTATCATTCTGAAATTTCTAGAATGTTTCATCTTTAGAAAAGAAAGATGCACCTTTGGTTCCACAGCCCCTTTACACCACACATTACTCCCTCTTCCATGTGGCTCCATCATTCTGGGTTTCTTCTTTGTTTTCTGGGCACTTCTCAGTCATTTCCTGCCTCCTCATCTTCAAACCAACCTGCCTTTCCTTCTCTGGGTCTGCGTGACTCCCCAGACTTAAACGCCTCCCCTTTCATTCTCTCCTCTGTGTTCTAGACGTATGTCCCAGTGCCCCTAAGGTATCATCACAGAGTTGTTTCATGGGCATCTCAGGGTAGCGTGTCCTCAGTTCATCCTGGTTTTCTTGTAGAAGTGTCTTCCTTCTCTCATGCTTCTCATTCTCAGCAAGTAGATTCTCCATCCCACCAGGTCCCTAGCCTGAGATCAAGAAGTCATTCTCCCCCCACACCCCCCAAGTTAAGGTAAAATTACATACAGTAAAGTGTAGGGACCTTACATAGACTGTTTGATGTGTTACCAATGAGTCATTCCTCCCGCCTCCTGTCACTTACCAACCACCCTCCTGACCAGGGCCATCAGCATCCCTTCCTTTCCCCCTCCACAGTGACTCCTGGGGCCTCTCACTCCTCAACTCTGCTGCCCTCTCTCTCATGACCCTTCTGCCCTCATATCTCGTCTCCCTGCGCCCTCTCTTGCCTCCCTCTATCCATTCTCCTCCCTCCGTACTCCACATAGACTGATCTTTAAAACCTTGAACCTGATCATAACAGTCTCCTGCTTAAAAGCTGTCTTGTGACTTTCCATTCTGCCTACGAAAAATTCTCAACATTTTTAATATGGCCTCTGAGGCCCCATATCAGTGCTTTGGGTAATTCTTCTTTCTCTTTTTCATTTTGACTAGTATCTTGATAACGTTTTTTAACAGCATAAGCTTCTTTGGGTTCATCTGGGTGAACACGTTTTCTCTGAAGCCCATGTTTGCGTTTGCAATCATGTCGGCGCCAAGGGTTAGGATGGTAATTGCCATGGGCTAATGGGAAAAATGGAGGACTGGATGTGTAAGCGATGTGTTTGCTGTAAGGGAAGGTGAAATAACGTCATAATTGCTGTATGAGTTACTGTTTTACAGTGGCTGGAATAGAGGAACGAGTTGGAATAAGTGAGTCACCACACAGTCCATGGTAGAATAGGCACGCCAGGCTCAAGGAGGAGCAATAAGGCTGTCATGGTGCAAAGAGCTCTTCAGTTTGAACCTAACGACATTAACCAGAGGGTTAAATTAGTCTTGTTAATTTGGATTTTATGGATGTTATATTTTGTTTGTATTTAATTCTTAAATTTATTTTGGCTTTATAGTTCTGTGATTACGATAAGCAAAGAAGTATAAACCTAATTATATATCTCATTCTAATGCTATAACATATATGCTATGTATTATATAGCATATGTCATATTATACAGTCCACCAAATAGTTAACTCAGTTCTGACACTATCTGCCTGGAGATAGTGTCACAGATTAAGGGCTCAGTTTTACAAGATGCCACCCCTCTCCTCCAGATAGTGTCACAGATTAAGGGCTCAGTTTTACAAGATGCCACCCCTCTCCTCCAGACGCCATTCCCAAGCAAGTCCCAGTTGTCACGTGTGCTTCTCATCAACTGGCTGTAGGTCAGAGGTACCAGTGGCCCCTTCTTTGGGTGTGATGAATTTGTTAGAACGGCTCACAGAACTCAAACATTTTGCTTCTGAGATCACCAGTTTAGTATAAAAGGATGTAACTCAAGAACAGTCAGATGGAAGAGATGCATAGGGCAAGGTATGGGGAAACGGCACAGAGCTTCCATGAAGCTCCCCTGAATTTCCATGTGTTTGCCCACCCAGAAGCTCTCTGAACTCTGTCCTTTTGGGGTTTTATGGAGGGTTCGTTACATAGGCATGACCGATTAGATCATAGGCCATTGGTGATTGAATTCAACCTCCAGCCCCTCTGTCCTCCCCTTAGGTGGGGGGAGGGGAGGAACTGAAAGTTCCATCCCTCTAATCACATGGTTGGTTCCCCTGGCAACCAGCCTCCCAACTTTTGGTTACCTAGGGGCTTTCTAAAAGCACCTCATTAACATAACAATTAATTTAATTGCTCTCATCACTTAGGAAATCCCAAGTGTTTTAGGAGCTCTGTGCCAGGAAAGGGATGAAGCCCACGTATATATTTCTTATTATAAGTCACAATATCACACACGTATAACATATAGTGTATTATATGTATATCTGTTACGTATATCATTATAATGGTGGTTAATTTGAAAATGTTGGGGGGTTGTGATTCATGATCTTCCCCACCACCCCACTCCCCTGTTTAAAAGAACCAGTTCGTACTTGGCTGGAAGACAGTGGCCTCTCTATAGGACTACAGCGCTCTCTCTTCCACTTCCCCAACTCTGGCTGTGTGGACTGCTTTCCCTGCCTCCAGGGCACGCAGCAGTTTCTTCTTGCAGGGTCTCCCTCCTCCCCCCTCCCCTCCCTTCACCGTTCACCCATTTAACTCCTGTGCGTGTCTTTACATTTCCATCCAAACGTCATTGCCCCAGAAAGGTCTTCACTGAACCTTTATCCTCCATCTGAATTATGAATCCTCCTGTCTCCTGAGATTTATACCTGATGGCATTAACCATACTTGTGACTCTAATCTCTCTCTGCTGCTGGATCGTAGACAAATACTGTCTGTGGCTGTTTTGCTCATGACTGTTTTCCCAGCCCTTAGTGCAGCCTGACCATAGTAGGCTTGTGCATCTTTAAGGAGGGAAGGAATACCTGCGGAGATGTTCTTTCTCCCTTGCTTCATAGATCGCCTTGACTTGAACCTCAGTGAATTGTTTTCATGGGGATGTTGAAGTTGCATCCCTGTGAAAAGTCACGTTGGGGGAGGAATAAGAGAGGAGGGTGAAAGTGAACTACCTTCAGAGAATCCTGTTACCTTGAGGTGAATGTCAAGGACATCCGGCATATTGCTGGGGTTTAACAATTTGTGAGTAAGTTAAGTATTTTTATTCTTTGCCTTGTTCATGTAACACTAGGGCCCCACCTCTTATCTCCTGGTGCAGTCCTATCTGAATTGTGTGGAACTTCTTCCAGGAGCAGTAGTTCCCAAACCTGGGTTCCTAGTAGAATCATCTGAAAATTTTTTTAAATACCCATGACGGAGTTCTACCCTTATAGGTTCAGATTAGGGCTATATTAGGTGACTCTAATGTGTAGCCACGTTTGAGAACTACTACGTATCTGAGTTTTCTGTTTGTTTCAAGTTTTATGTATATATCAAAAAAGATGTACTTGAAGATGCTTGAAGAAAATATGCTACAATAAGAAAAAATATGGCTGAAGATTGATATAGATTGGTGTCCATGACTGTTAACAGCAGTGAGATCCCTGTGTTTTCTTCTCCTTGACCAAGTCTGCTGTCGAGTTTGAACGGTATCTTCTCCATGATTGTATTTTTGCCATGTTGTATTCGTCAAGGTGGGCTAATTACTGTAACAAACAGCCCCCAAATCTCAGGGGCGTAACACAGGAATGGTTTATTTCTTGATCGTTTTGCAGCCCCATGTGGGAGGGTGAGAGTCTCGACTTGACTCTACGTGTTATTTGTTTTGGAGATGTGTCATCTCCAAGGGCCCCAGATGGCAGGCATGGAAGATCGAGAGCCCAGAGGACCAGGAAGGGGGTTTTAGCAGAGATGGAAATGGCATATGCCCTTCTTGCTCAGTGGTTCAACTGCCCTCTTATTTAATTGGCCACATCCCTTGTTACTAATTGCTGTGCTTACTACAAGGGAGGTTGAAATGTCACCTACTTCTGTGAGCTGGAGGATAAAGAGGTGGGTTTGGGGAACACATACATTATTTCTGCCTCACATGTTTTGACTAGAGAACTTACCCCTTTAAGTTTTGTTTGTTTTAAAAGAATTGAATCATCAACAACTGCTAGGTAGATGTACATTTTTTAAAAATCTGGAGAATTATTTAAATCTCTTCTTGCGACTATCTCTGAGTTTCTATGTTACTTGGTCACTGCATCCTTGCCGAATGCCTCCCGTGTGCCAGCCACAGGGCAAGGCAGGTGCCGGTTATGCAAAGAGGAATGCTAAGCCCTGTACTAGGAAGATTCTGGTTGCTGATAACAGAAAACCCAACCAAAGTTGGCCTACCTTGCATGGACCTTTGTTATCTCAGACAACACCAGGCAGGGCAGTTTGGGGGTTGTGGATTCAGCCACTCCCACTGGGCGCTTCTCTGATTTTCTTGGCTTTCCCTTTATGATCTCGAGATAGGTGTGGATTCCCAGGCATTTGTTGTCTGCAGCAAAGCGGGCGTTTCTGCCTGATCTCTTGTGTGTGTGTGTGTGTGTGTGTGCAAACCTTCCCAGGAGCCCGCAGCACACTGTGACAGTAAGTCTCTTTGGCTGAAATTGTGACACCTGCCCACTGCCAACTCTGTCACTTGCAAACGGAATGGAATTACTGCATTTGGCTTAGACCATTGGAGATCCCCCATGGGCCTGTGGCACCCAGCCAGGCACAGGTGTTATCATCTCTGAGTCATTTCCTCTTCTTTTCTACATGTGCTTAATCATTTCCCGACGTTTCCAGCAAAATTCCTCTTCCATAACTTCCCAGATCTTGGCACTCAATGAGAGCTTCTTTGGAACTTAGGTGGAGCTCATCTGTTTCTCTCGCCCTCTTAACAATTGTTAACCTCCTACTTTGTGATATTGTTCTGTTACAAGAAAAGTAAATTAAAGGCATAAGTAAGTTCCTTGCCGCTTTATTATTTCTGTTCTCCCCACGGTACCGAGCATGGTGCCTTACACAAAAGTGGTTGAGTTTCTCCTTCCTAATCTCTCTCATCTCCATCCCTTCCTCCATGTCTGGGACCTGACCATCACAAGCCTACGTGATAACAGCAGCCGCTCTCCCCGAGGGACCCCTCGATCCTTCTGGAGCTCTACCTCCAGAGCTGTGTTCTTTACGAGTGGCCTTGCTGAGATCAGTCTTCTCCTTCCGTCTCCCGGGGTTGCCTCTGAACCGTCAAACTCAAGCCTTTCACCCTTCTTTCTCTCCTGCCTCTGATCTCGGTCCAGCTGACCTACCAGAATCCCACTCCCATATAAATCTTTCCAGGCTCTTCTAGTTTCTGTGCTTTTCATTCACATTGTCGTCTTACTCCAAATCCTTCCCCCCCCCCCTTTTTCTTGCCTGTCCTTTAAGTCACAATTTGTCCCTTATTTACTTCTCTCTTTGGCCTCCCCTCCCTCTGCGTTGCATTGCTCGCTTTTCCTTAACTATCCCGAAAGCGTGATCTCTGCAGGACGTTGGACTCAGACAGACTGGGTGTTAAATTCTGACTCAGATGCTTAGCCACTGCCTCCTTCTTAGGATTATTTTGGGAATAAAATGATTTAGTTGGGTCGAGTACCTGCAGGTTAATTCCCTCATCCCCTCAATAATATTTATGAATGATTGCATTTTATGCGTATTTACCTGCTTTAAGTTTCCCAGAAAGATACTGTTAATGTGCCTATTCATTTAATTCATATATTACGAGTGTCTGCCACCAGCCAGGCACCACTGAGGTGTCCAGGCTAGTCTAGTGAACGCCTGCTCTTGCAGAGCTTATGTTCCATGAAAGGCACCGTCCATCTTATTACCTTCACTTAGTAAAGGTAGTTCTGTTTACCTCATACGCCAACAGAGGCATGTGTGACACAGAAACAGTGTGGCCAGCCGGAGAAAGGACTTTACTTCCTTAAACTCAGCTCTTGAGATGGGCTTTTTGATCTGCTCCTTCACACTTGTCAACAGTTTCATGGATGAATTGTAGTGACATTGGCCAAGCTGGTTTTTTGAACCAATGATACTTAGAAGCACAAACTCCTTCTTTTTGTCTTTCAGTGGTGAAAGCGGGGCCGGTAAAACCGAAAGCACAAAATTGATCCTCAAGTTTTTGTCAGTCATCAGTCAACAATCTTTGGAATTGTCCTCAAAGGAGAAGACATCCTGTGTGGAACAAGCTATTCTTGAAAGCAGGTATTTTCCTTATCGGGTTTCTTGTTTCCGACCAGTAGGATTTGCATTCCTCATGGTGTGGCTTGTTGAAGGAAGAGTTAAAATTAGTGGGTCTGTTTTCTCTTTTCTTGCCTTCTCTATTGCAGTTTCTCAAGGAAGAGTCTTGACATGCACGTAGCGATTTTTAATAACCTGAGCAACAACTTCTGACCCTCCATCGTTGGACTGGGTTTGGGTTGGTGGGTGAGGGATTCTGAAGGAACATTCTGCAGCCTCCTCCTACCGTAGAGCTTTTGACTAGCTTTTTAGAGGCCTTGTTATCGGCAGAAACTTCAGCCTCCAACCACTGTGTAACAGAGGGCTTAGCGCAGAGATGGGCGAGCCTCTGTTCCCCATTCAGTCCTTTGCCTTGTGAGCAGAATGGCATTTTAGTCGCCTCTCATGTGGCAGAAGATCAGTGATACATTCCATGGCAGTGAGCCTCAGAACTTCGAAAGAGGGCTGTGTGGTGAAGTATCATCTGAATTTTTATTTAAAATATATAATCGCCCGGTGTCTGATTGTGCCTTATAAGATTTTAGAACCGATAGGGTCTTTACAGATCCTATTATTTAGAAATTATCCAGGAGTCAGCAAACTACAGCCTGATGCCCATATCTAGCAGCCTGTTTTCCTTTTATTTTTAAGCATTCAAACTTTATTTTTTTTTTAATTGTAGTAAAATACACAAAACAGAAAATTTATAACTTTAAACATTTTTCACTGTATAGCTTAGTGGCATTACATACATTCACATTGGTGTGCAACCATCACCACCATCCATCTCGAGAATGCTTTCATGTTCCTCCTGCAGCCTGTTTTTATAGATAAGATTTTATTGGAACACAGACCCACTCATTCGTTTATGTATTGTTTATGGCTGCTTTCAAGCTATAGCAGCAGAACTGAGTATTTGCAACAGAGACCACATGGCCTGCGAAGCCAAAAATGTTTATTATGTGGTCCTTTACAGAAAAATCTAGTTTGACCACATTTCATTTTACAGTTGGAGAAGACCCAAAGAAGTTAAATGAGTTGCCCTCAGGACATACAACAAATGAAATTTTCAGGACTGGAACTTTTCTCAGTTCCTAGAATTTGAGTGGGGGCTTTTTCTGTGCAATCCCTGGCTTGTGCATATAAAGCCCAAGCTAATTTGTGCAGGGACGAGCCCTTGTGGTCTCCTTAACTCAGGGTAGCCTCCTGTGCCCGCACCACCAGCTGTAAGATCTCTCCTTCAGAATGGATATGCATTATAAACTCATTTCAGCAAGTGCTTTGAAAATCTAACTCTTCTGTAAATAAACATCATCACCATAGGTCCTTTCGATTTCAGATTTTTCTTACAATTGTATATTTTGACATTCGTGAGCAATTTTCTTGCTCTTTTCAGGTCCACCCTAATTAACACTCGCTGCTGTCCTTACTCCCTTCACAGCCCCATCATGGAAGCTTTCGGTAATGCGAAGACCGTGTATAACAACAACTCCAGTCGCTTTGGGAAGTTTGTCCAGCTGAACATCTGCCAGAAGGGAAATATTCAGGGCGGGAAAATTGTAGATTGTATCCTGTTTCATTTAGCTTTTGTCTGTCGTATTGGACTAAGTAGAAACTGTTCTTGCTTATCATAAGGACAGATAAAGAACGTGAAACATTTCTGTCTAGTTCTACGTAGTTATTGCTCTGATGTTACTATGCTTGACCTATTAATTATTCTAGGAGATAAAGAACCATTTTTTTCTTTTGGAAATCTCTGATATCATTTCCATAATCTGAAAAATTGGATTCATGGTCAAACCTCAGATATTTGTTTCTGGAATCAATTCTGTCAGGTAGTTTGGTACCTCCTAGGGCACCGTGTGTCACGCTTGAAATTGGATTTAGATGAAGTAGCTGATGCTGTGTTGGCTTGTCTTTTCGCACCGGAAGTCTCAATGTCAAAGGAATTGTGATGATTTGGGTAATAATGAAGAATGGAAAATTAAAGACTAATTTAGCGTGTCATATCCTTGTTTTGTTCCTTGACTTGCCATTGCTTTTCACATGAAGATTTATTAGAAAAAGTAAGTAAACGTGATTTAATTCACATTTTCTTCCACAATAACAATTTTTAGAAATTAATTGGTTTGTGTTAATGAAGCAGGGGAAACATCTCTGAATAGAAATCTGATTTCTCTCCGCAGAATCGAGTAGTAAGGCAGAATCCTGGGGAAAGAAATTATCACATATTCTATGCACTGCTGGCGGGGCTGGAACACGAAGAGAGAGGTGAGTGAATGGGATGACAGCAGAGAAATGCGTATTTGCAACTAATTTTTCCTTTAAAAATCATCACTAAATGAGAAGACGTCTGTCTGGACTTTGTTGATATTTCACCAATTGAAGTGAGATGTATGAGAGTACCAAAAGATGGTGAGTTCGTTTTAGAGCCAAATAATATACAGGGAAAATCATCAATAGAGAAATCTTGAATTTTTTGTTTGTTTTTAGAATCTTGGTTCTTTCCTGATTTAAAGGATATTAATGTATTGTAACTGGTTTTACTTTTAAACCACACCCGAATAGAGCTAATTTCTAAACATTTGATTTTTAAGAGAAAACAGTCAAAACAGGATCCTCATCAGTTATTTTTTTCAGTAACATTTTCTACCATCCCATCTAGTTTAATTAAATTGTTTCTATTTTCCCTAGATGATGATGAAGAAAGAACTTTTTTGTCTTAACAGGGAACTATTAGGAGCATAGAGTTATTTATGTGCTTTATTTTTTAAAGTCACAAAGTGAGAACCCTTTTGGATTCTATCTTATCCTGGCTAGTCAAGTATTGATGTTACGTTTTTCTTTTTCTTTCTGTAGAAGAGTTTTATTTATCTGTGCCGGAAAACTACCACTACTTGAATCAGTCTGGATGTGTAGATGACAAGACAATCAGCGACCAGGAATCCTTTAGGGAAGTTATTGTAAGTTACTTCCTTCTTTCCCCTTATTAAGAGTGGCAGCTTTCATTTTCTGTTTCAGAAAGATTTTTTTTTAAATGAAAACAGGAGTAATTACGTTTGCACCACTGTGTGAGAATAGGTGCTTTCTTCTTGTCCCAAGTCACGATAAAGACTGTTCCCGACTGGAAGGGAATCCTCTCCTTAGAAGATGGGCGAATGTCTGTGACATTCAGGACAGATGGGTGGTGGACTTGGAACATCGTATTCAAAAAAAAATCATGGGCTTGGTACTGGAGCAAGCAGATCCTCTGTTTTTGAGCTTACAAGTAAAAATTTTTTCATTAACTGGTTCTACGGCTAAAAACAAATCTATCGGCAATTAGACCAGGTGCGTGTTAGGGTCTCATCCTGTTCGCACAGCCTAATTCTGGTAACCAATGCTGACTGCAAAAACAGGAATCATCTTAAGACACTAGGTGTAGACATGCAGTCTCTTGCAGTTCTCAAATATCACAAGGACTCTTTTATAATGTGACTGCACTTAGGAAGGCTGGTCATCGAGCATTATTAACAGCCCCACCTGATTGAGTGTGGCCAGTAGATTTCGTCGGTGTGGTCTTAATTCCTTTGACAGGGTCATTACTAGAATGGTTGGCTACAACAGGTCTAGAGTTGGTTCATCATCGTAAATGCAGCTAACACTGACCACTTTATGTTGGCCATCTCTCTGGACAACCTGTGGAGGTAGGAACTATGGCTGTCTACACTCCACAACTCAGAGATGTTGGTGACCAACCTGACCACACACAGTCCTGATAGAGCCGGTATCTAAACGCAGTCTCACTCTGAACCATGAGACAGGTCGTACCTGCTTTCAGCGCACCCCAGATTGTCTTTCTAGTTCTCGACAAGTCTGTTCCGTATCCCCACTTACTCTTGTAGATTGTTCGTAAGAGTGCCTTGTGGAATGAGATCAGCGTATTTTTTAAAATGGATGTATATCACATATTTCCCCATGCCTTAAATTGAAAATGAAATTAAAAACAGATTAGGCTACAATATCACAATCATCTTCCCCTCTGCCTTCCTCTTAAAGGTGTCATGTTCTACCATTTATGACACAGAGGGGTATCCCTTGCCATCTCTTCTTTCTTTATGCTGTTAACAAAAAGCCCCCTGCTGCCAGGACCTTTTGCTGTGTACCCTAGGCCGCCTAGGGTGTGGCCCTGCAAATTGGATTTATGAAGTGTTTTCTAAGTATTTTAATTTTTTCTCCCAATTTTATTTTGGCCCCTAAATTTCTCTCACTATTCAGACTTTCTCCATTCACAATTCATTTATTACTATCTTTGCTGACAAGATCATGTGTTAGAATAAATATGAAAACTCATTCTTATTTTTGATGGCTTGCAAAAGAAGTTGTCTGAGGATTTTTTTTTCCTATTTTGGTTTAATTTTGCTTCTTTCTTGAAGCTGGAGAATGATGCTTTGTGTTAGAAGGACATTGTTCCTGGTGACAGACAGACTCCTAATTATCCAAGCACTAGTTTCTCTGCAGGTCCCATACTGATGAGCTTCCTGGCCACTAGGGTGCACTGGGCACTGAGGCCGTCCCCTGTCCTAGGAGTGCCTGGAGAAGGTCCTCTGATCTTCCCTCTTAGGGCATCCTTTGCTGATTCAGAATTGTTTGTTCTTTTTGTTAGCTACAAGTAAACTTTTGGAGCTTGGCCTAGTTTCAGTGATTGCTAGCTTTTATTTTTAAATTGAAATGATACGTTTTGGCATTTGAAATTTGGTCTTATGATGAAAGGATATGTCATCTGGAAAGGAAGAGAAATTTATACATGAAATTGACATAATGAATATACACAACAAACGTATAAGTATTTTATTTATAGATCCTTAAATATTTACTTTGCAATTACTTTTTAGTGTCGGCCCGTCAGAAATGTCAACAAAAATCAGGAACATGTAATTTTTACTATTATTTAACCTTCTTCTGGAAGATCTAAGAGATGCAGTCAGAAAAGAAACAAAAATAAATGTGCAACTTTTCGGAAAGGAGGAAAAATATTCTTTCCTACAAAAAATAAGTTTCTCTCCCCGTAAACCTCCAAGAATCGTGAATTGGGCAATGGCTTCAATAATTTGTTATATCCATCAAGGTGCATTGTAGCGAGGGGAACACGTGCTCAAGCATATTTAATAATGTAGGAAAACTTGCTTATCACATAAGGAAGTTAGGATGCAGTACTATATAATCCTTTTATTTAAAAAATAAGCATTTTATATATATCATGTATATAGTAATTATATGTGCAGAAAAAACATTGGAACAAAATATACCAAAAGTGTTATGAGGCAGAATTCTAGGCTTTTATTTTATTGTTTATCATTCTCTCGGTTATAATATTTTTACAATGAATATGTCAACTTTAATGATTACATTATTATATGATTATATGAATTTGATTATATGATAATGTATGTGAATATATATTGTATTATATGATTACATTCCTAAACTCATAATTTCTATAATATGGGAATCAGAAGTATCCTTATCAATACCAGCCAGCTTATCTTTCTGCCTCGTACAGCACTCTGTGACCAGAAATGGTTAAAAAGAGACACTAAACTCTTCTGGCTGAAGCTGCTTTTATATATTCAACATGTTTGAGGATCTGCTGTGTGCCAGGCACTGTTCTGGGCACCAGGGAGACATTTCCATCCAAAATCAAATACCATTTAAATTTGTATCTTCATACCTTCATTCCATAAAGCTCCTTTTCCCAGATGTTTTGGGATTGCTGGAAGGGAAGGGACCACATTCTATTGGGGCTCAAGGACGTTTGTTTGCAGAATGTATTAAAATGTTAACGGAGGGAAATTATTTCAATGAATTGTGTGTGAAAATGTCACCTCTGGCATTCAGTTTTAGCTACTAAAAAAAAAAAAATCACTCTTTTTATCAACTTTAATGTCAGTATACGAAATAGGATCTTTTGAGACTTTTGGTTTTCCCATTGAGAATTTATGTATTTTTAGAAGTCATCATTGGCACCAACTGTTATTAATATAAGTACCTGTGAAGTATCTTGAGCTGTTTTAGGGGGGCCTAGTTTTTCCTGGGGGCAGAGACAGTGAACGTATGCTAAATTTCTTAGCCATTTTTTAATCAGCCTTCCAAGTTGCAGTATAAATTTTTCAGTCAGGATGAAAAGCTATTTCAAGACAATAGTAACAACTGATTTACTTTATTGCCTGCATTTGACCCACCAGGATGGTGGCTGATGAAATGTGTGTGAGGTAACAAGAGTCTTTGATGAGCGATAATCTCTTTATTCTTTTACTCCACAACTATTGAATGTTTCCAGTGTACCTGGCATGGACCAGGACTTGGATTTCCTGACCATATAGGCCTTACTGGGAATATCCCTGGGTTTTTAGTAGTGTGAGCCCATGTATATATAAATATGCATAAATTCACTCCTCATGAGTCAGATCTTATTAAGATTTAAAGGGCTTACTTTATACCTCCATTTTGCCAAGCTTGAGAACATCAGTCTCTTTCAGTGTTGGAAAACTTGGGAGTATAAGCAAATTGTATATTATAAAATAACTTAATATTGCCTAATATAGCATAACATTACACAATAAGTTATGGTTAAATTACTTGTAATTTGTAAGTAGCCTCCCCTTCCATCCTTTCAGTCGTTGACCATTTGGTCAAGATTCATCGGAGGTCCCTTTGCCTTCTTGAATGGCGCCTACCCACCTCACAGCTGACTGCCCGAGACCCTGAGTGGATGTACCTTTTGGCAATCAAGCACTTTACATTTGCCATTTCTCTGTTTCTAGTGCAATGAGCCTACCCTCTTTTGGTCCTTAATGGTTGGGACTGTATAAAGTATTTGTCATCACCCCCCCCCCACTTTCACAAACACCTATTTTTTATGTGCATGATAAAGACTTTATTAAAAATATTTTGTATAACTTTGTGACAGTTTTATAACTAAATTGCTGTGTAGTGCTTCTGAACTGTATCGAGAATTTCCCAGTGTTTTTGAAGTCTTGAGCCATATTGTTGAGAAAATAAGACAATTATAATAAGCCTTAAAGTGGTTACTCTTGCCAAAGGGGTGGAGATTGCTACTAAAAAGATGGTAAATAGGACAGTAAGAGACAGTAAGTGGAGGCTCTTGCTGGCAGTTTTAGCTCACATGCCCACGCTGGTGATAATTGGTTGCAGCTATTAAATTACCCCGTGGTATGATTAATGCATTTACCACTTATTACCACACTCCTGACTAATTAACTAATTCGCTTAGAGTTAGACTTGAAAGTGAAGAAGTCACAAATTTATTCATATAGTAAGTACGTTTTATTCATTTGCTTTCATATCTCCATATATAATCTTTGTATGTATTTTTGGAGCTTAACCAAGAATGTTTTCATGGGGTATCTTTTGATATTTTTCATTTGACAATTTGAAGTTTTCTGCTACTGTAAACTTGTTTTTTTTTTTAAATCTTATTTCTTTTTCGTGTTACATAAAGTCCAGGTAGGTGACTTAAACAGTGAAGGTTTTCATTTCTGTGGTCATTCTAAGATGAGCTTAGAAAACTTTTATAAATTAGTGTTGAATATGTCTTGTAATATATGAGGAAAACTTTAATCATCGAGAAAATATTAACTTTTGCACAGCATAGGTGCTTTATTGTTATTTTGCTGATGCCTGATTTGATGCTTACCAAATTTAAAAGTTTTAAAAGTCTTGAGTCGGGGCCCACCTGGTGGTGTACAGGTTAAGTTTGCGTGCTCTGCTTTGGCAGCCTGGGTTCGCCGGTTCGGATCCTGGGTGTGGACCTACGTATCACTCATGAAGCCATGCTGAGGTGGCGTCCCACATAGAGCAACTGGAAAGATGTACAACTATGGCATACAACTATCTACTGGGGCTTTGGGGAGAAAGAAGGAAAAAAGGAGGAAGATAGGCAACAGATGTTAGCTCAGGGCCAGTCTTCATTCAGAAAGAAAGAGAGAAAGAGAGAGAGAAAGAAATGCCAGTCTTCATAAGTAAGTAAATGTAAATGAGTAAGTCTTGAGTGTAATAAATTATTCTGTATTTCTTAGCTATATTTCTTTGCTTTTAGATTAAGTAAATTTGAATAATTGTTTTCCCACAGGCTTTTTTAAATTGATAAGCACTTGACTAATAGTTCTTATTCTGTGCATTAATTTCTGTTTGTACCTATGAAATGATAGTCTTCATCCTTGATTAAATAATTCATGGTCTTTTTGTTTTTTCTAATCAACTTTATTGAGATATAATGTAAATATAATAAAATACTCCCTTTTAAAGTATGTTTCCATGAATTTTGAATTTACATACACCTGTACCCACAAGCACAATCACAATCAAAATAAAGGATAATTCTGCACCCCAAAAGGTCCTTGTTCCCCATCCCAGACAAGCCCAGCCACCCCACCCGTAGCCCTAGGAAACCACTGATCTGCTTTCGGTTACTACAGTATAGACTGTCTTTTCTCAAGTTGCATGTAAATGAAATCATATAGAAGGTATTCTCATGTGTCTAGTTTCTTTTACTCATCCATATCTCATGACACAATTCTTTCCTTTATATGGTGAGTAGTAGTCCACTGAATGGACAGCAATTTGTTCATCCATTCACCCAGTAATACTTTCTTTTTGTAAAAATGTGTGATAGAACATAATGTTCATGAGACTACAGACACTATTACAACTATTTTCAATTTTGTAAATTTTTTTCCCAGCTTGATTTTCTTAAATAGTTTTACTTTTTACATAAGGCGATGGTAAATATAATCGTGTTTCTATATAACGTTCATAATTTCCTTTAAAGCTGTACATTATTCTACCAAGTTTATTTAATATATTTGACTTGTCTAATTGAAGGATAGTTAGAATTTTTTTTCTCTGAAAGTGTGAAGATAACACCGTAGTGAATATTTTACAAAACTTTTTTTCTATTGTTGATTTTCCTTGGAACAGATTTCCAGCATTGAAGTTATGGGAGGTTACATAGATTTTATTTTCTTTTTATGTCCTTAGAAATTAATAGAGTTGGATAAATAATAAGTTGCTAGACTTTGGGTCCATTGGGCCTGACTTTGACTCTTGATTGTGCAACCCTAAGAAAGCTACTTAACTTCTCTGAACATTACAAGATTAGGTACATATGTGGCCCAGCACAATGCCGCCACATAATCTTGTTTCCCAAAAAGATTATCCTAATTTATAGTACCAATGACAGAACATAAATATTCCAGTTCCACCAATTTTAGGTTTATCATTCAGAAATTTTTTGCTAATTTAATAGAAGTGATATCAGATTTTCTTTTAATTTACGCATGTTTGATTTCTGGGAGGAAAACATTTCTCTGTGGATTTGCATTTCCTCTTATAAAGAAGTACCTATTTTTGTAGCTCATGTATCTCTTAGTATAGCTGTAGCTCTTTCCCTTATAATTTTTTCTTTTAATTCTGTTTCCCTGTCTATTGTTTTTGCCTTTTATTTCTGGCTTTATTGTTTTTTCTTTGGGAAGAAATTAAACTTTTCACATTTTATAATCTCCAGTTGTTTCCTTTTGCAATTTCTATTGGTGCGGAGTGGTGCGTGGTTTCCTTTATTCCCAACCTCCTGTGGTCATTGTAGTGATTATGGGTCCAAGTCCTCTTTGTAGGTCATTTTCATCAGTATGGCCAACAACTCTGTCCTCAGTTGTGTGTGTGTGTTTGTTAGGGGAGGGAAGGGGGTGTTTAGCTTTTTTCCTGACAAGAATCTGGCTCCTAGATTATTATTTATGAGCAAGTCTTGGGCATGATTCACAAGATGCATGGTTTCAGTGGTTTTGATGCTTGTTGTTGGGATCAAAGCTACTGTAGGTGCCCGTTTATTTTCATTTTTCCCAAAACAGTGTTATGTTAACTTCCATTTCCTATTCAGAGGCCAAGATAAGACCTTAAAAATTCTTTGGAGAAATGAAAAATAGAGATGTGATGCATATCTAAGGAAGACAGATCTAGATCCATTTAGATTTTCCATCAGTGTCTGTTATAAAGGGAGCAAAAGATTCTCCTATCCGTGGAGCTCCTGAGAGAGCATTTCATTCCCCCTCCTTGGGTCCCTGCTGCACTTAACCATTAAGACACGGCCCTAAAGTTCACACTGGAGGACTCGCATGAGGTCTTACCCCTCCCCCCAATTTTTTGTACGTAAGAAAACAATAAATGTTCCATTATGCTTTGATATCTGTAGAAAAAGTGTTTCTTTATCACCATCATTACTGTGACTCTAAGGTCATTCTTTTGTGGCATAAATAGGAGACTTGTATGTAAGGCAGATGCCCCTTTTTATTTCATTGATTGGGTTATCTCTCAGCCTTCTACAGTTCTTCTTAATATCATGCTTTGCTTTCATGTGTACCTGTGTAAAGTCTTTATCATTTAAATGTGAATGGTCATGGGTCTGTTTCTTGTTTTCTTGCCTTTAGAGAAGAACTTAATAATTTTCTTGAGTAATGAGTATTTTTCATTTTCTTTAGTATGAAAAAAAAAACATAAAAAATTAAATATGTTTATTTTCTTCTAGATGGCAATGGAAGTAATGCAGTTTAGCAAGGAAGAAGTTCGGGAAGTGTTGAGGTTGCTAGCTGGTATATTACATCTTGGGAACATAGAATTCATCACTGCTGGTGGGGCGCAGGTTTCCTTCAAATCGGGTAAGTTTGCTCGCTTCTCCCTTCCTCCCTCCCTCCCTCCCTCCTCTTTTCCTTCCTTGACTTTTTCCTCATGGGAAGCTTAGATCTAAAATATTTACTATCTGGCCTTTATAAAAAAAGTTCTGACCCCTGGAATAGGGAACCACAGAATTTTGTATCTGGTATGAATTGACAGCTAATAAAGGATCAAAGTGTATGAGAAGTGATTACAGAATGGGATGGTGGCTGTGTTTTTGTTCCTACTAAAAAAGAAGGAAAATGGGCCAGATAAGAGGAAATATGAGCAACGAGGATTAGATGTAGGAAAAATGTCATGAGTCAGGGACACAATGTTGCCATAGTTTTTCACAGTTATGAGGGGTGGCATAGTGTAATGGTGAAGACTGTTGGTTGTCAAGCCAGATGCTTGGTTCCTAGCCAGGCTCTGCCACAAGCTGGTTCCTATTTGTCCCCTCAGCACTAGCGACTTCTCATCTATGGTATACCTCAGAGATGTGTTGTCAAGATTAAATGAGTTAATACACACATAGCTATGTCATTTGTCATTTTCCTGGAGTGATTTATATATTTATTTCTTAATCTTTTCTGATAGAAGCAACGCATAAGGGCGTGGAGGCTGGGAATTGCATGAGTTCAAGTTCACGGTGGCCGTGGGTCAGCAGTTCCCAAACCTTTGGTCCCAGCACCTCTTAATAATCTTAACATCAGAGAGAACCCCAAAGAGTTTTTGTTGAAGTGGGTCACGTCTGTTGATGTTTACTGCATTTGAAATTAAAACTGAGGCATTTAAAAAAAATTTAATTTATTTCTAAATAATAAACCCACTGCATATTAAAATAAGTATCATTTTTATTTAAAAGACTATTTTGCAGAACAAAAAATCAGTGAGAAGAGTGACATTGTCTTCCATTTTCGCAAATTCCTATAGTATCTAACGTAATGGAGGACAGCTGGATTCTTATATCTGCTTCTGTGTTCAATTTGTTGACATACCTCATGTCATGTAGCCACTGGAAAAATTTCCCATATACTGGTGAAGAAATGAGAATAAAAAAGCAAATAACATCTTAGTATTATCATTGAAAATAGTTATGACCTTGCAAACCTCTGACAGGGCTGTCACTGGGGTCTCCAGACCACACTTAGTCTAGGCACCAGGTTCTGCTACTAACCCAAGACTCCTTAAGGGAGGGAATGACTTACCAATAAAATGCGTGTTCCATCAATTTTGCCTGAGGGATTCAGGAATGTTCTCTGCTTTAATGTGTTGTGTGTAATTAGCTTTGAACCCGTTCAGGGTCCCATGGCGGTTCCTTCTCGGGGCTGTGCATCCACTCTTGCTTTGCTCTTCATGTCCAGCCTTAGGCAGGTCAGCAGAGTTACTTGGGCTGGACCCAACGCAGCTCACGGACGCTCTGACCCAGAGATCAATGTTCCTCAGGGGAGAAGAGATCCTCACGCCTCTCAACGTTCAACAGGTACGCGCACTTTGCCATCCAAGCTTATTTTAAGAGACACTCCTGGGTTTTCAGATCCATGGCTTTGATTTGAATAAGTAAGTACAACAGACACTCAAATTAGTTTGGTTCCTGATCAAAATAAGGAAGATACCCACATTGAGGGGCATAGACAAAGTTTTTGAATTGATTGCTGGGAGACAGTGTAGCATAGATTGGAGAGGATGCAGATGGTTTGTGGTTGAGTCCTGACTCTTCCACTTATTACTGTCTGTTCTTGGGAAATGCATTCACTGTGCCTCAGTTTCCTCCTCTGTAAGACAAGGATAATTATCATGACCAATTCATAGGAGTTTTGTAAGGCTAATAATAAAAAAAAGCTAAATACTTAATGTCTGGCACAGAATACGCAGTAAATAAACATTAGCTATAATAATGTAGTTATTATACATGAAAACAATGCAACAGTATGTTGTATGACTTATGTTTGCCTCTTACACTACCTTGAGCCAATTTATATGTGCTAGCCCATCTAATATCTGTTTCTCGATCAGATTAGTAAAAAGACTAACCATACCATGAAGAAAACTTTTACGTGTGCAAAGTAGAACATGAGAAGATAATGAAAAAACTCGGGTCTCAATTATTGTTTCAAACCTGATAAAATTTGTACCCCTCTATATGGGTTCAGATTCTATCCTAGAACTCAACGTATAAAGTTGAGTTTGAAAGCCTGGTATTTAAAGGAACTCTTGGTGAATCCTACTGTAAAGTAAATAAGCAAGCTCCAGATTATCCTTTCTTTAGAATCTGTTTTTCTGGGTGGTACTGACTGACTTAACATTGGCTGCACAGGTGCTACCTGTGTTCAGCCTGTGTCTCTCCCGAGTCGGGGAGGGATGGAATTGCCTTCCTGGTGCTTTTGGTCAACTAGAAACGGTGGCCACCACGTCCCCTCTCCCCATAGGCAGTAGATAGCAGAGACTCCTTGGCCATGGCACTTTATGCACGCTGCTTCGAGTGGGTGATTAAGAAGATCAACAGCAGGATCAAAGGCAAAGATGACTTTAAATCTATTGGCATTCTCGACATCTTTGGATTTGAAAACTTTGAGGTATGCTTCCGATGAGCGGGACGCGGGAATTCTATCCACTTATTGGCTGGTATTAAACAAATCTCTTGAAACAAACGTTGACATTTTTCTCTGCAGATTTTTTTTTGCCTGTTCTTCCTCTTATAATAATAATATTATTATATGTATACCTTATATATGTAATAGTGAGAGATACTTATTGAATGGTTTCCCCCCCCTTAGGTTAATCACTTCGAGCAGTTCAATATAAACTATGCAAATGAGAAACTTCAGGAATATTTCAACAAGCATATTTTTTCTTTAGAACAGCTAGAGTATAGCAGGTAAGCACTCACAGAATTCCATTTCAAAATTTAAAAAAAAGTCAGCCACTAAATTAGATTGTTTGAAAGCTATATTTCACTATAACTTGGCCCTTTTTGATCTATCTGTAGGGAAGGATTAGTGTGGGAAGATATTGACTGGACAGACAATGGAGAATGCCTAGACTTGATTGAGAAGGTAATTATTGTTGAAGAATTGTTACAGTCCCCAGGGTGTCCAGCTGGGCTGATTCATATTTATGGGAACAAAATATCTTGTGCAAACATGCACATCAAAGCTGTGAATATTTAGTACACAATGGACCATTTGGAAACATACATGTAAATGTGCAAGGTTGAATTTAAATACTTGGCTGCTTCAAACCTATTGTCTCACTGAACTCAATATTTTAGAGTCTACAGTGTGCAAATCGGCTTTACTTAGATTTTAAGTCAACGTCAAAAGCCTTGCCAATACCCAAAATAGATTGGCCAATTGTAAATTGTGGTGGGTTTGATTTTTTTTTTAAATTGATATGAAATTTAAATTAGTTGGACTTCTTCATAGTGTATCATTCTGAATTTTTCAATCTGAGAAATTACTATGCCTTTTCTTTTAACCACTGACTTGACAGAGAGAGGAAAGGAGCTGTAAAATAGTTTAGAGGCATACATTCAACTCTTAATTCATTTAACCTTTTTCCCTCTTGTAGAAACTTGGCCTCCTAGCCCTTATCAATGAAGAAAGCCATTTTCCTCAAGCCACAGACAGCACCTTATTGGAGAAGTTACACAATCAACATGCTGTATGTCAAAACTTGCCAATTCTTAATTACGTGTGAATAACAAATCTGTGGATTAAGATTACATCTGAGATACTTCATGCTGTTGGTCCCACCGTGCCTCCCACATTTAATTTTTTTCTCAAACCAAAGCTCTTTGATTGCTAGAGCTAAATTGAAATAAGCCAAAGGGGTACATTTGGGGCTACTTGTCAGAATATGCCCACATTTAGTTTATGAGTATAGAGTTGAACATTTTTAACCTACGTAATGACACAGCAAGAGTCACATGGTTTTGATGAAGTGCGTCTCAGGATGTCTCTTAAACCTCTGATACGTGACAGGTTTTGAAATTGTTTTCACTCTCTGTTGTATTTAGTTTTCTCTGGAAGTCGATGGAAATCAGTAAATGAAATTAGGCATTTGTATTTGTTTTTTATTAGAATAACCACTTTTACGTGAAGCCCAGAGTTGCAGTCAACAATTTTGGGGTGAAACACTACGCTGGAGAGGTAACTTCTTAATTAAGATCCTTATTGATATTTGCCCATTTGGTATTTAGAAAAATGGTAATTTCAGAAGCCAATCTTTTGATCAGTTCTACCTTCTCTTGTTTTTTTTTTTTTTAAACCAGGTACAGTATGATGTCCGGGGCATCTTGGAGAAGAACAGAGATACTTTTAGAGATGATCTTCTCAACTTACTAAGAGAAAGCCGGTACGTTAGTCTCCTCCTGAGACGTCAAACTAATATTTGTGCAAAGGCTTTCAATTCACGAATATAGAAAAAATTAATATGGAAGCAACTTGATTTGTTATCTTCTTCTCTCGGCAATATTTCATCAATAAAACAACCCGAGAGATCTAAAATGAGACTATCATAGTGACTACCATTTAATGAGGTACCATAAGAACAGCAAATGCGTGAGTTAGATACTATTATTAATCCTGTTATGCAGTTGGGGAATTAAGGCTTGGAGCATGAAGTGACTTACCCAAGATCCCACAGCTAGTTTTGATCTGGTCTGCTTGGCTCAAAAACCTAAGATCTTCACCAGCGTGACCTGTTTTCTACAGCAAGCTTAGGGCTCTGTGTAAAATTGACTTCAGCCTCAGGGATGTAGGAGCTGTATGTCTATAGTTAGTGCGAGGATTTCAAGAAAAATAAGTATTCAGCTAAAATCATGAATTAATTACACATTTGTATTCATTCATGAATTGTAAAGTCACACCATTAAATCGATAGTTAAGGAAAACATGCAGAAACTTTTAATGATTAGTTTAATTATTTGTATATATTAAACTAGGAGGCTTCCTATTTTTAGGAGGCTTTGTGAGAGAGAAGGGGGAAATAGCCTTTGCCTTAAAGTTTTCAATACCCATGTCAGATTCAGCTTGAATCTATAACAGAAACAAATTTTTAATATCTAAGGGTGGAAAGTTGCACAATTATTAAAAAGCTGTAATACTTTTATAAATGTAAATACCAGGAGGTCACCCTGTCACTTAGATAACTGTGAATTGGGGTGAAGGAAGCCCATCTAAAGCACCAGCTTAGAAGCTCAGAATTTAGAAGTATTTGCTCTTTCAACTTGTTCTAACTTTCCTATAAAGTTTTCCTATTTTATAGCAGTATAGCTATTTTTATTTTTAGATGAGTTTTCAGACCTGTAAAAATGGCAATGTTTTAAAAATACCATAGTGTATCTCTCAAAGCAGTTTCTTAGTTATTAGACTTAAAGTGAGACATTTAAATAAAAGCATCATCTTGATGTTAAAAGGCAGCCTTTTATTGTAGTGAAAAGATCACAGCTGTGGCGACAAGCAGGATGGCGGCTCGCTGGTTGCCTGGGTCATAATGTAAAGTGGTTTTGTGATTGGGGTAAAGAACTTTTCGTCTCAGCCACAGGTTTCTCTCTGCAAACTGAGGGGCTTGGGCTGTTTGTTCACTCTACTCTCTTTCACCTTGGACATCTGTGACATTTTAATGGAACCAAAGCTTTTCTCCAAAGCGTTCAAAGCACAGTTAGAGAATGTCAAAGGGTGAGCATTAACTAGCACCCTAGAACAAAAATGAAAAAGGATCAGGGCGAAGTGAGAAGTGACTGGGGAAGCCCTGACATTGCTGTCGTGGGGTGAGGATGCCCAGACGTTCCTTCTTCCTGCCTTTCCTGATCTCAGCAAAGCCACCAAATCAGTGCACCCCCCCGCCCTCCCCCCACCTTACAGCCCATAATGTCTTCCATGCAAGAAAGATACAAAGAAGTTATTGGGAAGCCTTTTAGTTTATTTGTAGTGGCAACAGATTTTCTAGAACTTTTTTTTTTTTGGTGAGGAAGATTAGCCCTGAGCTAACATCTGTTGCCAATATTCTTTTTGCTGAGGAAGATTGGCCCTGGGCTAACATCTGTGTCCATCTTCCTCTACTTTATATGTGGGATGCCTGCCACAGCATGACTTGATGGGTGCATAGGCCTGCACCTGGGATCCGAACCTGCAAACCCCAGGCCACTGAAGCAGAGTGTGCAAACTTAACCACTATGCCACTGGGCCAGCCCCAGAACTTTTTGATAGTAACAACAACTAACATCAGCACTTGGAATGTGCCAGGCACCATGCTCAGCCTTTTATATACATTGTCTCATTTCATTCTCATTCGAGCATTATGGGATAAATTCTAAAATTTACTCCCATTTTCCAGATGAAAAAACTGAGGCCTAGAAAGAGTCAGGCATCTAGCACACAGTCACACAGCTGGGAAGTGGTGGAGGCAGGATTTGAACCTTAGTCTACCTTACTCCAGAGTTAGCACCTTTCCATTTGTTAACTGGTTGGATCTTTGCAACACTGTGAGATGCCCAAAACAAGTATCTCCCTTCTATGTGGGAGGAAATCAAGGCTGCAGAAGCTCAGGTGGTGCTCTGGGAAGCACAGCTCTCCCTAACTGGCATGTCACCCTGGGTCACTTTCATCCCAGTCCACTTCTCTTTTGCAAGACTCTAGGGCTCCAAATGCTGTCACATTTTTTTTTCAATGCCTAAAGCTCTTTGGCAGTGCTTTGCTTTGAGATCTTTGGAAGCTGTGTTAGCCCTTCCAGGCCTTGGGGTGTTACTTTTAGTGGGAAAGTGCATTATAATGACAGTAATTTGGCACCTAATGATTGGGTGTGTGACCCTCACGGTCCTCTGCTCTTTGCTCACACAGATTCGACTTCATCTATGACCTATTTGAGTACGTTTCAAGCCGCAATAACCAGGATACCTTGAAATGTGGAAGCAAACATCGGCGGCCCACGGTCAGCTCACAGTTCAAGGTTAGTCTGCACTGCTGGCTTCAATGAATAGATCATGATTGTGATTTAAGAATTGAAAATAGGGATTAGATGTACACAGATCTATGAGAGTGTTTATTTTTTTCTTTTATATTATCCTTTTAAACCAGACTGCTTTAGAAATAAAATATCCCTTTTTTCTGAGTCAGATAAAAAACGTGTAGATCGTTTTTGTTATTGTTGTTAAAAATAAATAGCTCCTTAATTCTAAGCTTATGAAATAGCGGTTCTTAAAAATGACTGTTTGGGGGCCGCCTGGTGGTGCAGCGGTTTAGTCCGCGCTTGGCAGCCTGGGGTTCGCAGGTTCGGATCCCGGGCGCCCGCTGATGCACTGCCTGTCAGCCATGCCGTGGTGGCATCCCATATAAAGTAGAGGAAGATGGGCAGGATGTTAGCCCAGGGCCAGTCTTCCTCAGCAAAAAAAAAAAAAAAAAAAAAGGAGGATTGGACGGATGTTAGCTCAGGGCTGGTCTTCCTCACAAAAAACAAAAAAACGACTGTTTGGCCGTTTGGGATCACTGATTTGTATTTAGATGATCATGTGAAAATAGAGGATATTTTTTTCATGTCTCGATTTTTGTGTTTTTCCCAGGTATGTTTACAGGATCATAACTAGGAATAATAACCAAGTGCATATTTAAATAAGATCAATGTCAGTTACGTTGTCCAGATGTCCAGAATTCAGGGAAAAGAAAGAACATTCTTATTTGCATTTGAAATACCTAAGCATTTTATGTAGTTTAGAGGTAGAACATATGAAGACCATGTCCCTACCTGTTCTTTTTCACCCCCAAGTGACAAATCCTAATATGAAGGGAAATGGAGGCATGGCGGTCAACAGACATTTATTAAATCTGCTCTCCGTGAGGTTATCTTGCCTTTACTCACAGTTGGGTGCTTTGGGCAGGGTTCTGTGTGAGGTCTGTTGTACAGTGTATTTGGCAGTGAGTGTGATAGTGCTGGGTAATGTGACATGAAGGACAGATTTGACCCAGATAGGATGTAATAATAATAGCTACCATTTATTATATACTTACGTGCCATTCATTGGGCTGGTCACTTGATATACATTATCTTGTTCATTTCTCCTATAATCTTATAAGCACATATTGCTGTCCCCATTTTATAGATGAGGAAACTGAGGTTTAGAGAAATGGAGACCCACTCAATCCCTCTAAGGACTGAATTAAACCTGGCTCTGTCTGACTCTAAAACCTTGCCTCTTAGTCTTCCAGTGGAGTTATTTTCTTTTCTAGGTCAGTGTTGCCTAGAGTTGTCATGGAAGGCTCTGGGGATGTTTGGAACTTAAATTGGACTAGGAATCGATGAAATGGAAAAGAGCGGGCAGGCCTTCCAGGTAGACTCAGGGCAAGAGAAGGAGCCCTGAGACAGGAATGTGAGGACTGTCACTAGGTGGGGGCAGCTGACCGGACGGACGCCTTGTATGAAGTTAAATTGGTACCAGAATATGAAGGGCCATGAATGTGAGGACATTTTGTCGTCTGTGAAAAACCCGGAAGCTGTCTAAGCAGAGAAGTAACTAATCAATGTAGTGTTGTAGACAACCCAGTTTCTTCAACAGCAAAGCTGTAAGAAGGAAAAAGAGAGATGGAGGGAAAACCAGTGGATTAAAAGACATATCAACCAACTACAATACATAACCTCATTTACATCGTGATTTCAAAGAATAAACCATTTAAAAATTATGAAATTTGAGACAGTTGAGTGCTTTAATATGAAACTTGAGATAGTTGCATTGTTTAATATTGCTATTAAGGAATTCATGTTAAGTCTGTTTACGATGATGATATGGTGGTTATGTGTATGTGTTTTAAAGTGTTTGGCCTTTAACAATACGCACTGAAATATCGAAGGATGAAAGAACACAATGTCTGGGATTTGCTTCCCGACAAAGGGTGGGTGTAGTGTGTACGGAGACCTTGCTCAGGTGAAATAAGATTAGCCACGAGCTGAAGCTGATGACGCTACTCATGACATGCTCTGTCTGTTTTGGTAAATGTTAAAAATGCTTCACCATAAAAAAACTTAAAAAAAAAAAAGAAAGCAGTTTTACAGAGGATTGATTTGCCTGGTGATTTGAAGGTAAGGGTGAGAGATTGTGGCTGAAAGACCAGTGAAGTGCTGGTAAAGGCTGTCTATTATTTTGATAGAAATAGTAAAATAGGAGGAACACCTCCAGTGGGAAAGTGGATACTTCACGGGTTTTCTGTACTAAACATTGAAATATCCTAGGGTTGTTTTTGTTTGTTAACAGAATGGGTGTTTTAAATGATACTATTTCAAGGAAGTGACAAATGAGTTTTGTATACTGTGAAATAATTTCAATGACAATGAATTTTAATATCTTTGCTTTATTTCATATTCGGATGATATAATTAAAAATACGTCTTAGGAATAATAATAGAGTTTTTATTGTTTTGTTTTTTTATTCTTCTGATAAGTGCCTAGGATGCTGAGAAATTTAAGGAATGACATAATAAGAGACTAAATCAACATATACTTTTTCCTTTCTAATAGGACTCACTGCATTCCTTAATGGCAACGCTCAGCTCCTCTAATCCTTTCTTTGTTCGCTGTATCAAGCCAAACACGCAAAAGGTAAGATTTACGACAGTTCTAGACTGAGACTGCGTCTTCTAAGGACACTGCCTCCTGGGGTGGTTACTCACAGATTCAGTTTCTCCAAAGTCCTTTCATTATAGATGGCTGGAAATGTATATGACGTTATTATAGCATAACATTAAATGGAAAAATTTCCTTTGTCTCTTGGGCCTATTCATCTGGTTTTGAATGGTGCCATTAAGCTTTAGAGAAATCTCCTTTAAAAGGAAACATTGCAAAGCCTTCACCTGTTTTTCTTAGCATTTGGTTCGAAATTCTTGGGCCAGCTCCAGAGTGGGATATACCTTTTTAGAAGAAATAGTTGTGTTTTTTGTTGTGGTCGATTTTTTTCGTTTCAGTTTCTTTTGCTTTATTGTTAAACATGACGAAGAGTCTGTATTCTAAGTAGTAATAATGCATTTTAAGGACTTTAGTTGGTTGTAACTAATTAGAAGACTCCTGAAAGGTTATCATAGGCTCTGTGATTTTAGCTTTTTAGTTCCATACCTGATCAGAAACAATGTGAGTTTTAAAAGGAGAAGCTGTCTAAACAAAGAAAATTTAGTATTAGATGTATGCAGTTGCTGAGTCCAAGGCTGAATGGGCAACTTGCCTTAAAGGGTTGTTAAAAAGTTGAAATTATCTTGGTTTGGCAAACATCGGCTCTTAGTAACCCCTCTGAAGAGAGGAAAGTCTCCTCAAGACAGTCATGTCAGGGGCCCCTTATGCTGAAGAGCTGGATGCCGTCCTCATAAGGGTTAAGATAAGAAATCTAACCTCAACTGTTTCCCATAGGATCTGTGTTTATATCACTTTGCTGATGCTAAATGTTACTTTTATATTGCTTACCAATTGCTTTAACTTAATATTACAGCGATTCCTTATTTATAGTTTAAAGATTCTTATTTATAAGAACCACAATATTTAGTTCTTTGTCTTTTAGGAAGGAAAAACTGGGTATTCTGTTTAACAAAAAATAGCCTGCTCAGTTTGTTACCTTCTGCAAGGTGTGATGGTTGGGAATGTGGCATTTGTATGACTTGAAGTGGCCGAGACTGGTCTTCTATAGATCTGTGATGACTTAATTTAATGTGTATCTGTTCTGGTAGTTTAAAAAGTAACTCATCTTTCCATTTTTCAAATTTATATTAAAATGTTCAAATTTATGTATAAAGTGTTATCACAAAAAATGGCAACATATTAATGTAGTTTTTTTGGCATAGGGTAGGAATTAATAGTTATAACCATAGACCATGTCAGCTGGTCTATATTCCACTTGCTGTGCTTTGTAACCCCAATAGGCAGTATCTGTAAGACAATATAAATGGGTTTTGCGTTTTTGGTCTACACTTGCAGGGACTGTTTAACTTCTGCAGTGTTTCTTTCCTCTTTTTATAACAGAGATGATAATACTATGTTTCATCCTTCAAACATGCGTGTTTTTTCCCAATGTAAAGTCTTGGGTATTGGGATTCATCTTACAGCTTATGGTGAGCCATAGTTTAATCGGGAGCTCTTTTCCTGACTTAGTGGTATATGACATCATCATGTAGTTTTACAGCCATTGGCATCTTAGATTCAGTGAAACGGGACGTACCAGGCCATTGCTATTATAAAGATAGAAATTTTAATTGGAAAAATTCAGTCACCCCCTGGTACGGTTTGGTTTTCTTTCTTGGATGGCATCAAGTTAGTTTTTCCTTTAAATTGTAATAGCTTTTGAAATGAGGCCTGCTGGAAAACACTTCAGCAGCCAGAATATTGGAAGAAATTACCTCTTTTGGGTGGTTATTTTTCCTTGCTGGAATTTGATTGTGCCTAGTTGCTTTGGTTTTTGCATTTAAAAAAATGAGCCAAGCCCACCTCATGCTTCCATTGGTGTCGGCTCCCAGCCCTTTCCATCTCCTGACCTGTGGCAGACACTCAGTAATACACGCCAAGAGATGGGCTGTAGAAGACTTAGAAAAAACCTATTGGTACCGTTTTAGAGGCACCCAGAAAGTAAAGGCACAGACACATGAACTGACTTGTGTGTCTAAGATGTAGGTGTGATTTTAAGTGTGAAGATGCTGATTAGAATTGGAGACATTAAATTATAACTTGCTTAGCATCCATTTGGTTCCATTGAAAATACTGAAGTGTTACTGGTGATTATGTTATATGAAATGTTTGTAAACAACCCTCATTTGGAGTTTCTTCTGGATTTTCTTTTGTCCGAAGACAGATGCTTCTAGAAGTTTCACAGGGAAAATCTTGCCTTCCTTTGCCCTAGAGATGGGGAATGTGTATTTCCAGCAGGGAGGGATGAGGTTGTCTCCCTTCACCTCATTCTCTTCTCAAGTCATTGTCATCAGGGTGCTTGGGAGGTTGTATTCAAACAGACATGGAACCTGGGGACCCAGAGGGAGGGAGAGGCAAGGAGGACAGGTTTGTCTGGATGGGGGTGTAGGGGGGTTACGGGATAGGAACAGGGGTCGAGGTGTGAAAAGAAGCAGGACAGGGGTGGGGTAGTGCAGTCCCCAGGGACAGTGGAGCCCTCAGGAGTGGTGGGACCCCACCCTCACAGTACCCCTCCCTCTACCCAGCTTCTAGGGCTCAGCTCGAGGAGGTGAGCTCTGGATGCAGTAGAACATTCAGATTTCAGGGAACGGTGAAAATAAGTTTTTGAAAATTAAGAGTGGATCTTTCTTCAAAAAAAAAAATACATAGGGTTGGCCCCGTGGCCTAGTGGTTAAGTTCAACGCGTTCTGCTTTGGTGGCCTGGGTTCAGTTCCCGGGCGTGGACCTATACCACTCGTCAGTGGCCATGCTGTGGCGGCCACACACGTACGAAATAGAGGAAGATTGGCACAGATGTTAGCTCAGGGCGAATCTTCCCTCAGCAAGAAAAAGTACATATATATGTATGTATTTGTAGATATTTTCTGCATCATTCAGGAATGTGGATCAGGGGTTTTGGCAGATTCTAGAGGTTTTTGGGGCAGGTTCTGTGACCAGAAAGGGGTAAGAATGGCAGCTGTAAAGTCTCTGGCCTTGAGAACTGTGGCCTTAGAAGAAGCCAGGTAGCTGCTTTTGTGCTCTTAGAAGCATATCCACAGTGAGTGAGCCCAGTGAGTGAGCACATAGCCCCATGTGCCCCAGGCTGGTAGCACAGGCTGCCTCTCCCCCTTGGCAATGTGTGAACCTCAGAACAGGCATGCGGACCTAAAGAATCTAAAAACCCTTTGTGGGAATACTAGGGGTTTTTGTTTTTTAGGATTTTTGTGTTTTGCTTTGAAAAGCAGGTGCAAGCAGGGGAATATAACTGAAATTCTGGAACAATTATGTCAGCTCAACTGTAATAACGTGTGCACTGTTCTCTTTTTTATAAACAACTTGTAGCTAATCTCAGGTGTTGTACAAAAGGCACTTGACTAGTGTCATTGAGAAATCTTCCCGGTGCTAAGTTATGAAGGGAATGAAGAAGCCCTCTTCATAGGGCTAGTCTGCAGCCTGCTCTTGGCCGTAGATGGCACTGAAGGATGCGATCCTCCCCTACGCTGAGAATTGTCAGAGTTGGTGAAGGGCAGACTTCTCCATCAGATAATTTTTAGTTGGTGATATGACCTGTTAGCTTTTTTCTGTTGTGGTTTGCTTAGACAGTAGAGTTTCTGGCCCAAAGTGTCCAAACCAACCCCAGGAGATCTCTGTAGCAAAGGGAACCTGCTTTGTCTCCTCAGAATTTCTCCCCAAGGGTGTCCCACGGCCTGTGATCGCTCCTGCTCTCCTCGGCTGGTATTTTAGCCAATAAGTTCTAGTCAGAAAAGTCTGTCATTAACATTCCTCAGAAAACCCCTGAGGAGATGCAGGACAAAATTAAAGAAGGGAACAGACAGATAGATATCAGGAGAACTCTCTGGGGTGTGAGAACGGGTTGTGTGCAGTTCCCAGCCCCGAATGTGAGGCCAGGCCCACTTCCTGAGGGGCAGTCAGGGCTGTCACTGGAACATGCCCGGCTGGCTCTGCTCACTCTTCCTTCTGTAGGTTTGATGTGAGGAGCACTGGAGTTCGAGTGGGGAACGTCCTTGATTCCTGCAGCATCATCTTTAAGCTTCTAACCCGACATAACAACATCCTCAAAGATTCTGTCAAATCTTCTCCAGAAAGGCAGGACTTGGGTCACCTGAATTGCCCCGGGCTGGGGCTGGTGGAGGAAGGCTTCTAGCAGAGGCCGTTTATCTCAGGGAACAGTGAGAAGAGAGAGGTCCACTTGAGGGGAGGCTGGAGACCAGGCCCCAGAGGAGGGAAACTGTGGGGTCTGTGAGGGGGACTCCAGTCAGATTTGCTAGAAAATGGAATATCAAGCAGAACGGAGCTGGAGACATGGGACTGGCCTGATTGTGGTGGCCTTGTCTCGAAGCACTGTCTCTGTGCCCTGAGACACAAGGATGTGCAAACCGTCTCACACAGGAATCTTCTTTGAGAGACTTCAGAGGATGCCAACGCTTTGCACTTAAATGAATCCTGATGACCTGTCTCCCTCTCTCTCATGATGCCACTGTTCATCTCAGACTAGGTCCCTCTTTTTTTTTTTGGTGAGGAAGATTTGCCCTGAGCTAGCATCTGTGTCAATATTCCTCTGTTTTGTATGTGGGTCACTGCCACAACATGACCACTGACAAGTGGTATAGGCCTGTGCCTGGAATCTGAACCCAGGCCGCCAAAGTGGAGCACGCCAAACTTAACCACTAGGCCACGGGGCCAGCAGCCCCCACTAGGTCCCTCATTTTGACAACACCTTAGACAGCCCACAACCACACATGAAATGCTTGCCATTTTTTTCTAGTTTTATTGTATTTTTTTTTAAAGACCAAACATTTCTTTTAAAAGTCCTGTTGATAATATGACACATTTCCTACCTTGATTTTTTTGTCCTATTTTATTCTTCCGGTATCTTTTTTCTCTCATTTTATTCATCTTATGTCTCATTAGCCTTACTGAATTTTATTTCAGCAACTTTTCACATTTCTTTTTAGGCTTTGATCTCTCTACCTTAATCCTATTTTCTGAATCAAGTATTCCATAAATATGGAATACCTTGACCAAGTACAACTTTGCAGGACCTGCCTCATCCATCTTTGTGCCCTGTGTGTGGCTCAGTGTCCAGGCTGTTGTATGTGCTCAGTAGATGTGCTCATAAAAGGACATTGTAGAGATGCTCATGGTACACGAGTGCTTAACTTTGCCAAAGATAAAGACTTATGTGCTTTTTTTTTTTAAATTGATGTCTTAATAGTTTATAACATTGTGGGGTTTTAGTTGTACATTCTTATTTGTCCGTCACCATGTGGATACATCCCTTCACCCCTTGTGCCCACCCCCCACCCCCTTCCCCTTGTTATGTGCTATCTTTAATCCTTATCACCAGATTCCATTCTAGTTAATTTTTTTTTTCGTTTCTGGATAATCTTTGATTTATGTAGCTGAAAGTTACCCTAGGGATGTACCAATAGGTCAGTATTAGGGAGCTATCCTTAATATGATTCAGTCTTGCTTTGTTAACATGTTACTTCCCCCTGTCTACCCCTCACAGCTGGGCCCTTCTCAGACATGGCCCCCCTAGAGTTCAGAGCCCCTTTGGAAAAGCCAGGCACAGAGCAGGGGCACATTCACGAACACTTCTTCGAGTTGGGCCTGGTTCTTCATGCTCAAATACTCAGATCTCTAAATGGGGCGTTCCTTCAGGGCTTTTGGCATCTGCCATGATTGAGCAAGGAGGTCTGGATGTTATGAATCTGCCACATAACAAGTGTTTAATCTGAAAGGTTGAACATTGGATTTTAGCATTTTGATGGAACTTTCTGGAATTATACGTCATTCAGTTCAAACATTATCTATTACCGTATTTTATTGAATCTAAGACTCCCATGATAGTAAAACGCACTGTTATTTATATATCACCGTGGAAGCCAAAGCTCTGCCTATTAAAACTTAGAGCATAATGCTGTCTTATTGAAACTTAGAGCATAATGCTGTCTTATTGCTCATTCTTGGTTGTTGTTTTGCAAAAAGTGTGAAATGGAGGTTATGTGTCCACTGCAAATATTTGCTTCACTAATAACACAGTTACACCTTACCACTCTGTTTCCAGGGCTTTCTGCAGATAAAATAACTTTCTGTTTTTAACTGATGAATCTGGAATGTAATATTTTGATTACACTTAAAGAACAGCTGGACTCAGCCTGAGTGGTTCCAGTAGTGTCCATGATCTTCAAAGACGGAATGAAAAGCTATGATGAAATTCTTCATGCCCTGGTATTGAATTATGTCACTATGGCTGTTGGATGTCAGTGAGTCATGGACACATCCTAATTTCAGGCGTGTCAAAATGGGAACATGCTTGCATGAAGAATTTTTGAAATATGGTCTATTTATCCCTTTAAATGTGACACAAAAGCATCATCCTCCCTCTTTGTAAATAACCCTCAGGGACAGAGCATTTACTCTTTCCTTATACCTAAAGGCAATCTGTGGTGTTTTGTTTCGTATTTATTTAGGCCCTTACTATTTATGGGAAAGGTCTTTCTCTACCGAATGAGAAATCTGCATTTCTTCATCTTCCCTTCGCTGTTGTTCATCTGGTCATTTGAGATTAAATGAAATGTCAGATACTCACTCTTATGATTATGTCAAATATATTTAAGCTCTTAATAAGTACACATTTCCCTGCTCTAGTCAACAGCCTCCTGAGCAAAATTTTATCTCAGAATTTTCATTCAGACGTCAGCACGTGTGCTACAATATCTCGAGGCTCTTGTGGGCACCTGGTTTGGTAGAGCTTTGCTTATTACTGGCTGTGCTTGTCTCATTCTTGTTTATTTTTTCTGTTCCTTCTTCTGGGACTGTATTCCCATGGCCGCTTTTACCACGTCCCCCCACCCCCATCCCCAGCCGCTCTCCCTCCGTGCCTTCTTGTGGGGTTACCTGCAGAAGCTGGGTAACTAGGTCATTCATTCGTGCTCCACATCAGGAGTTCCACTTCTGCCAAGACACAGGGCGCGAGAAGGTGCCTGGGTCCAGCAGGTTGTGGTGCACCGTAGACCTGTTATGTGGCAGAGCCGCACAGGTGCAGGGCCCATAAAGCGGTGGGATGAAATAGAAGTAGATCAGAGGTGTGTGCCTAGGTTTCTGTCCAGCCTCTTGTTACTAAGCAGTCGTGTGGCTTTGGAATTGCTTCCTCCTCTCTAAAGTGTATCTGATGATGGTGCCTGCCTAGGGGAGCCATTGTAGATATTAAATAGACAGTAGGTATTAAATGAGATAACATGGGCATGAACAGCTACACTGGACTGTATGAAATAATTCGTATTTGCCTTATATGTTTGGGATGGAGAATATGCTCGACATTTTTAAGCTCACTTCATCCTCATGAGTTTAACCCCAAGTTTAACCTGAATCACAGGAAAATCTTTCTACGACTATCGCCAGACCTTTTCCTTTTGCGTTTAGTTTTAAATCATATGCCATTGGCAGATCGTCCTAACTAGCTGCTGCTGCTTTTTTTAAAAATTTCTTTTAGTCCTTGACATTGTTATGGAAGAAACATTTTTATTTCAGTCTTTTTTAACTTAATAGACTGTATTTTTAGAACATTTTTAAGTTTACAGAAAGATTGAGCATATCATACAGAGAGTTCCCATCACGCCCCCCCAACAGACACACAGTTCCCCCCATTAACATCTTGCATTAGTGTTGTATGTTTGTTATAATAATGAGCCAGTACTGATACATTATTATTAAAATCAAGTCCAAAGTGAACATTAAGGTTCACTGTGTCCTAAGGTTCTTTGAGTTTTGAGAAATGCATACTGTCATGATGTATCAAAATGCCAGATGTTCATAATCTGTTCACAATGCGAGCAACATTTTTTTCAAGTAATATTTTATAATAGGTTAGTTTCCGATTGCCTGGCCAAAGGTGAAGCATTGAGAATGAATTTTTTATTGCACATGATAAAATGTGAATGATATTGTTTTATGTAGAAGAGACTAAAATGGAGAGGGCGAAAGCATCAGGAGAACCAGGGACTTAGAACTTTCTAGAACTATCTGGGTTATCAGCCCCTTTGACTCCTCTCTACATTCAGTCTTACAGCCTTTTGAGATGGTTCCATTTCCGCTGCATACTTACTGGAAAATGCCCTCTTAGCATTCAGTAACCTTCCATAATTCTTCGTCTCTGATTGCCACTCATGTCGCCTGTTCTGTAACTGGAGCACCCATGGTCAGCATCTTTGACTTTTGAGAACATCACATACTGACAACTTATAAAAAGGCAGCTCTACCTTGTCAGGATATTTTAGTAAAGGAAGCATTAAAGCAGCCATTCTTCTCCCTAAACAAAACAGTCCCGGTAAACCGCTCAGTGGTCACTTGAATCCTGTTTACCAAGTTGTCATGGCAACTATTCAGTAGCGCTGTGTAAAGACCAGGATAAATAGCCATAAATGAAGCTAGGCTCAAGTGAATACTGTTGTTCCAGGATAGTCTTTCCAAGGTCACAATTAAATGGCTGGATTTTGCCCCTGGGCTTTTTTTTTTTTTTTTTTTAATAATAGGTCATCTTTTAAAATCAAGAGTCTTTGAGCCTTCAAGTGTATTTGCACATTTATTGGTGCATATGAGGTGGTTAGCTAGCTCCTGCAGTCAGAAGTGTCTTCAGCCATTCCTCTCCCGCCAGCCTCCCCAGGCTGGACTTCCTTTCAGTAGAATCAGGAATGAATTAAGCAAGCAGAGCCCAAGATACCACATAAAAGACTGGGAACACCAGCCAGCTGAAGAAAGCTGGTTTTTGTGTCGGTCGACTCCGATGCTTGTAGCCCCGACTGCTAAAGATGCAGCCATTTACAGTGGACAAGAACTGAAGGGGGGAAAGAAACCCAAGGTAGGGGCTTTTTTCTTATTTGCGCTGCTTAAAAGTTTCATGTACCTTGCAATGATCGTGGTAGTGTAAAATTTTGCAGAGGAATTTTTTAAACCCGAGAGGAACAGGTTTTGCTGTCTCGCTGAGCGCCAGAAGTGTTTAGTTTCTAAACAGCCGGGTGAGTGCTGATTTTGATTGCATGGACAAGTTTGAACTACTCATGCTTTGTGAAAAGGAAGGATGTAATCCATGTTACCAGATATGGCATCGATAATGTAAGATATTTTTGATATGGAATTCACCTTACCTAGGGAAAAAAAATCATCTTTAATATTAGGTGGCAGGAGGAAATTGTTAGTATTGGTTTCTTTTGTTTGAATTTATTTCAAAGAATTTCTTTTTAAAAATTATACATTACAGTCTTACAGCTTTTCCTTGCCTTGCACTTTATATGAGCCTTTAAAGAAATCTGCACCAAAATAATCATTTCTTTTTAAATCATTTTACAAAAACGGGAGAAGTTATGGGGTTGAATGGTCATCTGTTGAATATTATGTGCTGTTTCACACAAGCACACACATGCCAGGATTTTGCAATCTGCCTGGAGAAAGTTGATGAGGCACATTTTGTTACGATTCTCTTATCCACCCCCCCCCCCCAGTAGATGTCCTCAAAGAAAAAACATAATAAAGAGTGACTGAAATGCTAATTTCTGCCCCCGCCTCCTCCCAGACAGATGAATGTGTTCTGTTGATTTCTCTTCAGTTGCTAAAAGTGCCCCTTAAGGGAGTAAAGGTTTTAAATGTGAAGGTAGTCTTTCATATTAAATTGAGTTCAATTTGAAAGAAACGAATAATAATGTGGCTAACTGCTACTTAGCTAAATCTGCTTTCATTGAAATAAATTTCTGTTGCTCAGTGAAAACCGAATGGTAGAATGTTTCATTTTTACCATCAGTTTTTAAAAGTTTAAGAGTAATTAATCCAACATAAAATTAATTACCATCATAAGAGAAAGGTAGAGCAGAAGTCATCTATGGAAGAGTAACATATATTTCTGCTCCTCTCATCATGTTGAATTTCTGGGTTTTCTCACCTGCTTTTCTGTGTAGTTTATGTGGATCCCCAGTTGCAGAATCTCATTGCTGTTTGCAAGATGGCTTGAGTGACAAAATGCAAAAATACTTCACGCTCTCTGAGTACCATAGCATGTTAAAGAGCAAGTTCAGGAAGATACTCAATTAGAGAGATCACCCCAGTCTAGCCTATGTGTTTCCCACCCGGGAGGTGCCACCTGCCACAATGGGGTGAAAGTTTTCCCCTGTGCCCACCGTGAGTGGCAGCCGTGGCCTCCTCACTGAGCCCACCGGCTGTGCGTTTCTGCTTTGGTCGAGCCCGGTGAACTTAGTGAAGAATGTCCGATCAGAATAATAGTCCCACTCTAACAGGTGATGAATCCCTGTCCCAGACCATCTGTCCGTCATAGATAGGCTGCAGATTTTTTTTTTTTTTGCCCTCTAGCATAAGTGGCCCTGCGTTAGCATTTTACAGGCAGCTCCCTTAATGTGTGATTTCTGTTAGTGACTTTGTTCTAAAACTCGCTCACGAAAGCTGTGGCTCCCTTTCGTGACTGGAGCAAAGGACCCGAGTCTGAGACTGGAGACCAGAGGACAGAACTGGGGGTAGATTGCAGCAGGGTGTCGGACTCAGAGTGTCAGTTTCCCTGGGTTTTCGCACATTCATGGAGCAGGTCCTCTGTGACTCCACCCTCTCCTCAGCAATATTTACTGATTAGAGATTATTTGGAAAATATGCAAAATACAAAAAAACCCTTTAATTTACAGTTACCTTTAATTTCACCACTCAGAGACAATCCTGTTTACGTTGTATTGTATATGTACTTTGCTTTCTTTAAATTGGGATTGTAGTCTACCTTAATTTTGTAATTTACCTTTTTTTAATTTACTGTCTTTTAAAACATTCCTATGCTGTTTTTCATGACTGTATAGAATTCTGTCAGTGGCTATGCTTTAAGTCAAATTTCTGTTATTGGATTATCTCCTTTATTTGTTGTTGTAAACAAAGGTGCTGTATTATTCATACGTATAAATACTTGTGCACATTCAAGACCATTTCCCTTAAGATAAATTCTGGGAAGTCCATTTGCTAAATCAGAGTATGTACATTGTTATGACTTTGATGTGTATATACACACATGGCCAACTTGCCCTTCATTAAGCCAACAACAAACAGGAAAAAGTTTTTGCAATATATAACAATGGATTTAGAGCCTTAATATATAAAGAATCTTTACAAATCAATAAGAAAGTAACATGTTTTAGTAGAAAAATGAGTAAAACACATGAACAAAAGTTTGCAGAAGGTGAAATACAAATAGAAAGTAAACCAATAACCTCAGTAGTATAATCAAAGAAATAAAACTTAAAATAGTGAAGTAATTTTGCCAGTGTGAAGGCTGAATGCATTTTTTTGTTTTGTGTTGCTTTTTAATAACACTTCCCAGGATCTGTGAATATTTGAAGAAACTACCATTAATGTACTCCGCTACTGGGAGTTTAAATTGTTGCAGACTTTCTGAAGGACAGTCTCATCCTGTCCTCTTGATTTCACTTTTTCTTGCCTCCCCTGGGACCACATTCCATCAATTATTCTCTCTTGTGTGTCAAGAATTCCTTCTCCCAGGATTCTGGCTCCTTACTCACACTTTCTTTGTATTTAAAAAAAGAAATTACACATATATATTTATACATAAAAAAGGGAGGGGAGATGAGAATGAGTAGGACATCTCTAAAAGGAGTCCACACCCGTTTTCTTATTTCTCATGCTATTGCTATCAAAGCTGCCCTTGCCTCCCTTCTGCTGAAAGCTTCCAGGTACAGTTTCCTCTGCCCTGCCCTCCTAGTCCCCACCCCCACCCCAGGCCTGTGACCTCGGCAGCCACCGCCTCATTCCTGGCACCTCTCTGACCCTCTGGCTCTTGACTGGTTCCCTAGATGTAGGCATGGCCTCAGGTTCTGCCCTCACGTCCTCCGCTGCCTGCTCCTGAAGAATGCTCACTTCTCTCCTTCAGCTCTCAGCCTCGGTGAGTACCGTTCCACTCTCCTCTCCCAGCCGGAGACCCTCCTCTGAGCCTTGGCCTCATAGTCTCATTTTACAACCTACTTTTTTTCTAGTCCTCTCAAGTTTCTGGTTCTCTGCTGGTCTGTGTCACCTGGCCAGCACTTCAAACCGAAATGTGTCCATAATTAACTTCCACATTCTTTACCTTCCACCTCGGTTTTTCTTATTTATCCGGTTAGATAGAGTGTCTCTAGCTGGGTACTGCTGACCTTTTGGATGGGACAGTTCTTGGCTGTGTGGCACTTCCTGTGCATTGTAAGATGTGTAACAGCCTGGCCTTCTATCCACTAGATGCCAGTAACAGCCCCCTCCCCCAAATGTCTCCAGACGTTTCCGGACATCCCCCAGGGGCGAAACTGCCCCTGGTGGAAAACCACTGGATTATGGTGGCAATACTGATTATTTCTTGGTTTTTATCCTTAGTTTTCCTTTGCTCTTGGTAAAAATGGCATCTGCGTACAATTTATTTTTATTATAATAACCCTTGTTATAGCTTTGAGACTTGTGTTTTACTATTGAATATATGGTGAAAATAGAAAATTGCATATCATTTGACATGTTCCAGATGTACTGAGTCATTAAGTTAAACATATCATTGTTTCCTTTCCTAGTACGTGGTATTAGAAAATTTTAAATGGGGAAGGGCTCCCTTAATATCAGTGTGCCTCGCCCGATTGCATAATTGCTCTCTGCTGTCCACTTTCTCGGATGAATGACTGTCCTAGTTTCAGCCACTCTGAAAAGATAAAACAGCTCATTAAAGTGTGCCAAATGCTTCGTTTGTCAGTATTTCACTTAAAAGGGAATACTGTTCAGCTTTGGAATTACACTGTGATGTACTCAAAGTTTGCCTTTGTGAAATGAAGGAAAAGTGCCTCTGTTAGAAATATCATAGCATCTCCCCCCCCACTCCGCTCCTCTCCATGTTTATAATGGTGAGAATTTCACTAGTATCTGTTTCACATGTTTCAGATACTATTTAGAAAAGCTTTCTAAAAAGTCTCATTAGATATACAAGAAAATAAAGTTTGAATATGCATGAGGTTGGATAACAGATTTCAGCTTTTGAGCTGATAGGCGAAGGACAAGGGTTTAAATATGAAATCTTTTAGGGATACCTTGATACTGTTTTCACTGGGACAGTTTAAGATTATTACAGTACACAAGTAGAGCGTTAGAACAAATTTTGCTGAGCCAAATAAATAAATAAATCCCACAAGATTATCGGAGCCAAATGTAAAGCATCTTTAATATGTTAATTGTGGCTTGAGAAACTGCAGAAGGCAAATGAGCCTGGCTTCTTCTTTTCTTTTCCTTCTCTTTCTTTTTTTTGGTTGGTTTGTTTTGGTATTAACTCTGAAACATTGTTCTATGTATTTGATTCATTGACTTCATTACATCAATTCCAGTACAGCTTGGACTATTCAGTTTATGTTGGACCACAGTCACAGCTCTTAGAGCCTTTAATTGGAGGTACCTTGCAAATTAGGGAAATGAGGTCCTTTGTGGAGGTGGAAGGGCAGGTTGGACCTGGTCATGACGTCATTTGATTGGGATTTCCAGGATTCTAGCACACGGCCAGGTATCAAGGGAGCAAAAAGGTACGAAAAAACTGCCAAGCTCGATGTAACTGACCGTCTCCTAGAGCAGCCTTGTGTGTCGCCTGTTGCATCAGCACGTGGGCCACTTCTCTTCAGGAGCCCCTGCTGTCTGGAGCTGTGCTGGAGGCGTTTCCCAGTTTACATAAACTTGGGGCTCTGCCAGTGTCCACAGAGTTAAAGCCTTTCCCTTCTCATGCTCGATTAAAAAAAATTAACTACAATACAATTGCTGCTTGTTCTGCATTACTCACCTTGCCCACTCAGAACACATCCACTCTCCTTGTTACAACATGTTGATAGAAAGTAGTAAAAAAGATTGAGAAGGTGGTTTGGGAATAGTCGAAGGGCCTTTAGTCGCTGGCCTGGGTGCACAAAACTTTTTGTTCTCTGTTCTGGTCATTTTGGTAAAAATGCCTAAAACACAGATTGCCCTCTATTGGGTGCTGTGGGGACCATAAACTGCCAAGGATGCAGAGCTGAGAGGGGAGCAGTGAGGTACGGGTATAAACGAACAGACACTCTTCACTTGAATATTAACTATATTGAGGGGTTGGGTGTAAAAATACAGGAAAGAGTGAAGAGATGGACAGATCATGTCTGAATCATTTCTGTGTCTGTTCGTACTGACTGGCCTCAGATCATAGTTCATGATGCCAAAATGCTGATGGGGGAAAATGCCGAGACAGATCCAGGAGGATTTTTATAAAATGTTCCCCGGAGTGTGATGTATCATAGCAGTGTTTCTAAACAACGCTGGTCCCTTATGGCCTGGACCCATGGTTCTGTTGCTGAAATCACGGAATTTAAACTCCAGTTCAACACTTATCCTGACCAGCCCAGTGACTGTGTGGCAGTCATTTGACCTGGGCCTGTTTTTACATATTCTGGGGCTAATGGCGTAAGGCTTTCATAATTCTCAGAGAACAAGTGGATTTTGTTGCTGTTAGCTAGTGAAATACAGAATCTGTCCTTTAGACAGTGTCCTTTAGACAACTAACAGGATGATAAAACAGGTTACTCTTTAAACATTTCTGGATTAAAATGATTGACGAAGCTGTATCAAAAGGCCATGTATCCTGATGGACTGAGCAAAGTTTTACAGGAAATGCTGCACTTGCTGCCCTTCACCAGCCATGTGTCACTGGTCTGTCATTAGGTACTCAGTTTTCTCATGGATAGAGTGAGGACAGAAGTCACCCATTTTTAGGGTGGTTAGAAGGATTGATCGTGAGCATGTCTGTAAAACTCCTAGCTCAGACTCTGGCACACGCTGACCACTGATGGTCATGGTGCCTAATAAATAATAATTGTCCTATTTGTCAGTATGGAAAGAGGCAACGTACGTGTCCTGGTGGAGACCACTGATACTCATTGTGTGGCTATCCCAGCATAAAGAGGCGTTTGTTTCCTCTCAAGACTTGTCATTTGGACCTACTCACCACTTACTGAACTCAGCACCACATCTTCAAATAGAGGTTATGAAGGACATAAGTTCATTTTGGTGTAGATGCAGGGAAAGACAAATTCAGGGGAAAAGTATTATCAGAACCCCTGAAAACCGTTCTTTAAATCCAAGAATAGGAAGTGTGGTAAATGTTTAAGTAAACTGGATCTTGAAAGGATGGCTGAGGGGAACGAGCCATTTCATTGTCATACGTAGGTTTTCTGTTTCCTGTGTCGGTCTTGGATTTAGGAGCAGGTTCTCTCTCTCTCTCTTTTTAAATCCCTTTTAGTTTTTACCGTTTTGCTTAGTCAGTGGAACAGTCTTCAACTTAAAGTTCTTTCTTTCACACTGATTCTCAGGCACCAGTGTCGTTAAGAAAAGTGCCAGGTTGCGGAGCAGCCAGCACAGACCTCACACGTTGGACTGTTTCCCTAAGCGGGGGGCCTTCCAGATTTAAGCATCTTGAGTCACAGGACTCTGAAGCCTGGCCTCAGGGTCTGCTGCGATGCTGGGAGTCCAGCGTGAACCGGTCCTGCGAGGCCCCGGGGGTGGGAATAACCTGGCCTTTGAGCGTTCCGTGACCTCCCGTTTCCTAGCAACTGCCAACTGCTCAGCGGAATATTTTGTGGCGTTCCTATTTTATACTTAACCGATGTTGGCTGTATCCAAGACTGGCTAATTTCCCATTATGACTTGCAGACAACCACTTTAATACATGAATAAGCAAGAGAAAGGACTCCTAGGAAGCTGCTGTCACCAACACTGCGTTCCCACCAGGCCTTCACTTTCCCTCTAGGACCTAGAATTTACCGAGGACTTGCCAGTATGTTACCATTTCTCTCAGGGCAGACGGCGCTGAACAGTTTCAAGTAAAATTCTCCGTTTGGTCTCTTCTGATATGCCAGCCTATATTCATGAGTATTTGTAAATCAGCTATATCCATTATCAAAGAGGTAATTCTTTCCTTAGCTGTGTTCTTTTGAGCAAATGTAGAGTGGTCACTTCGGCCCGGTTTCTTCCGGTATAAATGGGATGGTGGGATGGGGTGATTTCTCAGCTCCCCCAGCTCTCAACCAGCATGAACCCAATGAAATCACACTCTAATAACTGACTTCTCTGGTTTTTGGCTCGAATTTTTCTGGGTTGCTATTTTTATTTTCACACTTTTTATGGCAGTTCAAAAGTCTCTTTCCTAATTTGGCTTTTTATTTATTTGTCTCTGAGAACCATTGTTTTTCTGTGGATCCTGACTTAAAAGAAAAAAATTTTTTTTTGAAACTGAGTATAGTGAGAACGATCTCCATCTTCCAGCAGATCAGAAGTTTTTTGTCTCTGAAGTTCAGACGCCTTAAAGCGAGAAACCACACAGTATATCCTCTTGATTATCATCTGTACACTGACTTATACTATCATGCTGGCATGTCTTGGTACCTATTGATGTAGCATTATAAAAATAATAACTCTGGGGGCCCGCCCGGTGGCGTAGTGGTTAAGTTCATGTGCTCTGCTGCAGCAGCCCAGGGTTCGCAGGTTCGGATCCTGGGCGCGGACCTACACACCACTTATCAAGCCATGGCGTGGCGGCATCCCACATAAAGCAGAGGAAGATGGGCGTAGATGTTAGCTCAGGGCCAATCTTCCTCAGCAAAAAAAAAAAAAAAAGAAAAGAAAAGAAAAAAGAGGGGGATTGGCAGTGGACGTTAGCTAAGGGCTAATCTTCCTCAAAAAAAAAAAAAAAACAACTCAGGCCAGGCATTAGAAGTCTCAGTTTGACAACTTTTCCTGGCTGTGGACATTGAAGAACTTGTGGCCGCTGGGCACACATCCCTCTCATTTTCCTTCTCACCGTCTTCCCTTTTCTCCCTCAGCCTCCTTATTGCTTTGACATAACCTTGCTGATTGTATAAGGGACTCGGAAACTTCCAGAGCTATGTTAGCATTTTCATGACTGACTCGAGCCTCCTTGCCAGCATCTGCAAAGAGAGGCAGCTGCCCTCCTAGTTTGTATTTCTCAGAGCGAGTCTGAATAAAGGGGACTGTGACTAGTTCAGTATGGTGGATAGAGAAGGAGAAGTAGAACAGTGATGAATACAGCAAGATAAAAAGGATTTAATTACATTCATTAGGTAAAATGGCAACAGATCATACGCAAGTGGGAGGCTGCTCAGTGAGGCTCTCCAGCTGGGATTTATGCTAACAGGTGGACCTTCTGTTGTCTTTACCAGGGCCTGTGGTCTGATTTAGAACAAATCTTTAGTCCCTAGCTCCCTCCCCCCCTTTTTCTCTGTGTCTTTCCAAGAGTCTCTTTCAACACATATTAATTGACTCTCAGGATAGATTTTTTTTTTTATATCTTGATTTACTAAACACCTAATTTTTTATTTTTATTTTTTGGTGAAGAAGATTGGCCCTGAGCTAACATCTGTGCCCATCTTCCCCCGTTTTGTATGTGGGACGCTGCCACAGCATGGCTTGATGAGCGGTGTGTAAGTCCGTGCCCGGGATGCGAACCTGCAAACCCGGGCTGCTGAAGCGGAGCACGTGAACTTAACCACCACGTCGCTAGGCCAGCCCCCTAAACTCCTAATTTTAAATTCAAAATTTAAATTTGCTCCTCCATCCCGACCTCTCATCCTTCCATTGTTTTTACTCCCTCATTTAAATGAACTTGTTCCTTTCCGTTGCACAGACTCTCAGTCCCTCCATTTCTCTGGATCTCTCCGTGAATCCACTTTGGAATTTCATTATTGCTCTGCCTCAGTTGGATTCATTGGTCAGCCTTTAAAAAATTTTTTTTAATTGGAGCATAGCATACATATTTTAAAAAGTGCTCAAATCGTAAGTGTCCGGCTTTGAATGATCAAGAGGTAAAACGACATCCCAGGTCAGGGAAGAGGTGGTGAGCCATTTAGCCATGAACTTGTGGCTTCCATAAGCTCCCTGACCTCTCCTCTCTCCAGATGGCCAGGCTTGTCTCGGATAATGCCCCTGGTCTGCTCTCTGTCTCAGATTCCACAGTGTTGCTGGACAGTATGGAGAAATGCGCTTTGATCGGTTCTAGTTCACATTTGTACCAGCCTCAGAGGAGGAGACCTCCCTGCTCTTCCCCCCCCATCCCTCCCTCCCTCGATGCCTTCCCACACTCCTGAACCTGATGTCAGCCTTCCCACTCCAGCACGTGACCTCACCTTGTAATCCGCCAAAGCACTGGGAACATCTGTCATTAGCTAACTTGCCCTCCCTCCTCCTCCGCGTCCCATTTCTGTTTTCCTCTCTTAGTCGGGTCCTCACTATTATTTTGAGCGCCACGTTCCCAAAACTACCCTGTCCCAGGCCACCTGGCTGTTTGGCTGCTTCAGATGAGGCCACCACCAAGTGGTTCTCACCGTGGCCACAAAACCTGGGTCCACGCATTCTGTCTTTGATTTTGACTTTTCTGACCTAGATTTGAATTGACCACAACCTTGTGACGTCCATCTGTCTTTGGAACAATATACCAACTCGTGTTGCCACTGCTGACCTCTGCTCCATTGTTGATTTGTCTTCTGGATATTTGAGGCTTATAGTATTAACCACTGTAGAGTTTTAAGCTATGCACCAACTGTGCATCATCACCATGGATCTTGATCTTTCTGGAGTCTAAGCCCGTTCCCCACTAGTGTCCCCTCCTTCCTGGGGGTAGTCTTTCTCTTCCTCCACAGGACCTCTTCCATCATACGTCACACGCACTTGCTACCCCCTCAGTCTCCCTCCAGGCAGACTTTGACTCTTCAGCGACAGGACACAGAATAACTCGGCCAACGGTGACCTATGCAGTTTATTCACATCAGTATCACCTTTAATAAGCACTTGTTTAAAGGCTTCACAATGTTGGGGCTTTACATCGATGAGTCTGAGATTCTCTTGGTCCTTCCTCAGGGTTACAAAATGGCTGCCATGGTGGTAACCATCATACCCTTACAGAACATCCTCATTCAGTTCTTTCAACAGATAGTTTTTGAGCACCTTTTGTGATCTTGGGATGCATTTCTGAATAAAGCAAGTAAAGACCTTGTCCTGTTAGAGTAAACATTAACCCCTGAAAGGAGTCAGGCCTGGGCCAAAAGGGGATGCTTTCCTTTTATTAGGAGGGAAAACTCGCCCAGGAGCCCCTCAGTAGGTTTGCCTCACATCTCCCTGGGCTTGGCTTCTCTGCTTGGTTCTAGGGCCAGACTGGGGCCTGTGGCTGAGCCTTGCTCCACAGGAAGCTAGGAGAGTGAATATCTGGCGGAGGTGAAGGGGTTTCCAGGGTTGGCGTGGAATGATGTCACTCCCAGGACAGCTGCCCTGAGTACAGTGGGAGTTCCATTAACAAGGGAGGGTTGATGGGCCCCCCTGGAGAATAAAACTTCAGATGAATGGAGGGGATGAATGTGGAATGATAGAAATACAAAAATGTTTGGATTTTATCTTGTGTGCCATTTGGAGAACTTTTAACAGAGACGTGATGTCAGATTTTCTGAACAGACATTTTACGTTTATAACAGTTTTGAGGAAGGATTTAGACAGATACACTTTCCTTATCCATTGAGCCTGATTTTACATTAAACAATAGAAAGGGAAATAAGTCTAGTACTTTATGCAAAATTAATGAATAATATTGTAATAACAGATTTGTGTACACATGAATATCGAGAAGTTCTTATAAGCATTACTCAAAATTGACATTGGTGCTTTCTGGAACAACACTTGTCAAATTATACAGTGAAAGAGCAGTTCTTTTTTATTGCTGCCAATTTGTTGTGGACTGGTACTTTTGAAAAATGCAGTAAGAATAACGCGGCCATGTCATATTGCTGTAAAGTTTGTAAGGGCTTACTCTTACTTTCGGAATCTGCCTCATGACCGGCACCAGTCACAGGCAAACCTGAAGTCTCGCCCTTCTGGTTTTCCTATGAGATGGAAGAGCACAGAATCTAAACACAGGTCCTTACCACTCACATGACCTCAGGCAAGTCACTTGGTATATCCACTTCACTTCCTCCATGTGCAAAAGGAATTATATTCCTGGCTTCCCACTTGCCCTAATAGAGTTCTTTGAGATTTAATTAAGGTAACGAAAATCCTTGGTAAGGAGCAGCCCATATTTAAATATTAGGTACCATTATTTGCTGTTACATTTTAATTCAGGAGGGAAACCATAGCTTCCTTTAAGTAGTGAGGGTTAAATGCCAAATTCACTTTCAGCAATCTAGGAGTCCCCTTTTTGCAAGAACACACTGCTTTCTGTCTTCCCCACACGGGGTGGCAGAGGGTGTCCACAGGAAAGCCCCAGGCACCTCATCCCCAAAACGAGGCGTGAAGACCAGGAACTTCCTGCAGGGATTCCTGGGAATTCATGGCCCAGAGGGAGGCAGAGCAAGAGTGTCTGCATCCGGTGTGTGCAGGAGGAGGTAAGGAAACTCACCAGTGTGCAGTATTCTACATGCATGGGCATCAAGACGAAGGGAAGTCAGAGCAGCAGGTGCAAGGGCGGTTGTTCAGAGCAGGAAACCGGAAAGGGAGAAGAATGGAAGAAAGAAGCTGTGGGGGAGGGCAGCTTGTATTCTTGTGACTCAAGGAAGCATTCAACCAAATGTTAAATACGTGTGGTTTTCAGGCCATTTGTGGGTTTTGGAAACAAGTATGTGACATGGGCACAATGGGAGCTAAGATTCAAATGAGTGAATGTCCCGTGGACACAGTTACAGAGAAGATGCTTGTGCTGAACGCTGGGGAGCTGTTAGGCGTAGCCTTTCCAGGCAGTTTCTTGTCAGTTTTGGGAAAAAAGAGGATCAGAGTGTATGTGCCCTTATTTTGGCCTGTTCAATCCAGCTTTATTACAAATTTCCCCAGTGGGGCTCCTTTTCATCATTACTGTCGGTGCTGAAGATGCTGGGCTCAATGTTTCATTAAAAAAAAATTGTTAATGTCCTAGAAATCTTTTGGAGTGACTTGGGAAACTAAATATAAATTTATTAGGAAAATAAAATTAGTATATTTTGTTTGAGAATCGTCTTGGTGTTCGAACTTTATTTGAAGTTAATGAAAATTCTTCCTAATTTCTTTGTTGCAAGTCATTAGCCTCATGAAAACTGTTAATTGATTCTCTTCTGTTTTATATTATTTGCGTGAGGACTGTTTTTCATCTTTGAAAAATAATGTTTTTAGTAAGAATTAATATATCTTATTTCAGTCTCTATATCAGCCTTGTATTAAAATAGTCTGACAGTTCATTTGTATAAAACATGCTCTAAGTATCAAACAAACGCAAACAGAATTATAACGTTAAGCCTTGTTCTTTCACTGTCCAAGTAGACCAGAGGTTCAGCCTCATTTATTAGAACAGCACTGTCCAGTAGAAATATAATGTGAGTCACGTGTGTAATTTAAATTTTTCCAATGGCCACATTTAAAAGTGTAAAAAGCAATAAGTTTTAACAATATATTTTAGCCCAGTATATCCCAAATGTTATCATTTCAACATGTAACGAATTTCAAAAGTATTGATGAGACTTTATTTTTTTCATATTGATGTTTTAAAATCTGGTATGTAATTAGCTTTAGAGTACAATTCAATTTGCGCTATTTGAGTGCACTATTTGCCTGGCTTTCATTTTTCTAATTCGGGGTCAGCAAACTTTTGCCGTAACTGGCTGGATAGTAAATATTTTAGGCTTTGCCATTGTTGTATGAAAGCAGTCACAGACAATGCCTGGCTGTGTTCCAATAAAACTTTATTCACAAAAACAGGTGGCAGGACATGGTGGCTCACAGGATGTAGTTTGCCAACCCCTGCTCTAACTAAATGTATTGTCTTATTTTAGTTTTAATCCTCAGAAGCTGATTTCTGTTTTGTCTAAAAATGTGCTACCAAGATAGCTATTGTGATGAATTTCATTCAGGAATATTCAGGAAAAAATGTACCAGGAAACAAACTCCATTGTTAAATAATGAATACTTTGGAATCACAGGAACTCCCCGCCCCCTCTCTTGAACTTGCACCTTGCACGACAAGCAGTGTAGCCAGTGGTTCGTAGTGCTGATTTGGCCCTCATTCTGCCTGGCTCTGTCTCGAGGAGGTTTGTGACCTTGGATAAGTTAATTAACCTCTCCGTGCCTCAGGTTATGCATCTGTAAAATGGGGATGGTGACAATCCGTACCTCATAGAATTGCTAAAACTAAGTAAAAGCTAAGCATTATGAAGCTATGTTAGTGCCTGGCACAGAGTAAATCCTTGATACATCTTAGCCTTCCTTATTACTGCTGCTGCTATTACTATTGCTAGTACTGTTACTACTAGTAATATTAGTATAGCTACTACTTACTGCTGCTCCAGGCACCACCGCTATAGAGATTCATAAGTACAAACCAATCCATGCATCAGAACAGAAGTGCTTCAATTGATCAACCATGCACAGATGATCATAGTGGCTGCTCGCACCGTGTCACTTTGGACTTGAACTTGTCCATAGGTAGAAGAGCTGCTGCACTGTAGGGACTCTCTGGCAGAATCTGCAGGGATTCTGATGTTAGAAGAAGTGGGTGCCTGTTGGTCCTCGTCCTGGTAACCAGTGTGGTGTGGCTCAGATTACATGCATTCTTTCAACCTCTTTAATGAAAATACTAATAGCTGCCCTGCGCACATCACAGGGTGGTAGAGATGAGCCCATGACGTCTTGTATGTAAAGTACTTTGGAAGCTGTGAAGTGCTATGCAAATGTTAGCTAATAGCATTTCCTGAGTGGTTGCCTCTCTTTGCCTTATATCACACATTTGATTTGATCGTCAAGGGTTGATTTAATTCACAGGGTGGTTGTGAAGATGAAGTGAGATCATACATTGGGGGAAACATGGTCCCTGTTCAATGAGTAGGTAGCTGCTATTTTTATTAAATTAGTTTAAGACACAGCCTTTTATCATAACCCGTCCCCTTAGAATTCTATCCATCATTTGAACTAGAAATACTAAATGACCTTGTTATATAGTGTGACAAACACCCAAATTTCCATGGTCTAACAACTAGAACATAATAGAAAACTGGCAGAATTAAATCACCAGTTAGTCTCATCAGTAATTACTTTCTGACTGATTGATTAAAGTGTCATACTAATGTTGACACTTCATATAAACTGGGAGCTGAAGGAGTCCTTCAGAGTAATCTTTTTGTGGGACAGAAACCTATCTCATACATAAAGCACCTTGGTAATCACATTTCCTTAGAGGCTGGACGGAGACAGAGGAGGTTATAAAGCTTCACACTGGAGCAATCACCTTCCCGTTCACTGTGCTCCTGACTGTTGGCCCTCAAAGTATAGGACTGTACTCACCGTGAAACAAAGAAGGTTCTCGGGGGCCAGTGATGGAGGTGTTGACAGGAAACTCTGGGGTGAGGACTCCGCAGTTCCACTCTGTTTCCTTTCATTCAATAAAAGCTGAATAGAAAGCAGCAGAGTCGACGCAGCCTAAATGTTCCTCAGTGGGGATCTGACTAAATACACTCTGGTGACGCCATACTGTGCAGCTGTGGGGGCCCTCTGGGCCCTAACGGGAAGCTCCCTCTAACATGCCATTAGGTGAAAAGAGCAATATGAGGAACATGCTTTTATTTGCTTTTTTTTTTAAACAAAGTGTTTGTATGTGCACTTGAGCATCTGTGTACATGCACACACAATCATACATGCACAGTTTATACATGCACAGAATAAGTCTGCAAGGAGATCCTGGAAACTGGCAAGAGTGGTTTTCTCCAGGAGAGCTGTGGGATTTTCATCGTGCATATTCTCTGTGTTTCTGATTTAAAAAAACAGAAAACCTTTCTGTGCATTATCCTTTCTTTTAATGACGACTTAATGGAGAAAATGAGACTTTACTTTTTTTTTTTTTTTTTGTGAGGAAGACCAGCCCTGAGCTAACATCCGTTGCTAATCCTCCTCTTTTTGCTGAGGAAGACTGGCCCTGGGCTAGCATCCGTGCCCATCTTCCTCCACTTTATATGGGACGCTGCCATGGCCTGGATGACAAGCAGTGAGTCGGGGGGCGCCCAGGATCCAAACCCGCGAACCCCGGGCTGCCAAAGCACGAACTCAACCACTGCGCCACTGGGCCAGCCCCTAGAAATGACTTTTTTTTTTTTTTTTTGTGGGGAAGACCAGCCCTGAGCTAACATCCGTTGCCAATCCTCCTCTTTTTGCTGAGGAAGACTGGCCCTGGGCTAACATCCGTGCCCATCTTCCTCCACTTTATATGGGACACCGCCACAGCGTGGCTGACAGGCAGTGCGTCGGCGGGCGCCTGGGATCCGAACCGGCGAACCCCGGGCTGCCAAGCGCGGACGAAACCGCTACGCCACCAGGCGGCCCCTATGAGACTTTACTTGTATCTCCCAATTTCTTATATGTCTGACCTCATTAAACTCTATACTGAAAAGTTCCTCCATTACATGTTGCAGCCAATTATTTCCCACAGAAACACATTCCAGTCATGTCATATAAGTAGTTGAAAAAATACATAGGTATCGAGCTGTGTTTTGGGCATGTCCTCTAGAAACACATTCTGAGGACTGCTTAGTAGACCTTGTGACTGGCATCCTTTAGAGTCAAGATTAAGCCAGTATCAGAATTGAGTTTTCCTGTTACTGTTTTTGTGAAAGTAAATCAAATCTAGTTGGATAGAATTAGTTTCATTAAGGTTTTCTTCCACCATCCATTTATTTAATTGTTCAATTTTAGTATACATGTAGAGTAGTATCAGAACTATTAATTTATACCCCCAAGGGAAACAACTTTATCAACTACAGTACACTGGTTATATGCAACTTCTTTTGCCTTTAGTCTTAGACTGAATAGACTCCATTTCCAAAGTTAGTTTAGTTGGCATCTTTTCCCCCCAATCCTTCAGTGATGTTGTTTCATACATTTGTAATATATTTAAATTCTTTTGTGACAATGTGCGTTATTTCTTAGGATTTTCCAAGGTTCATTCTTGTGCTGTAAAATTCTACAGATTTTGACAAATATACCATGTCATGTATCCACCATTAGACCCTGTGCTTTACTTGCTCATTCATTCCCCTGAACCCCTGACAACCACTCATCTTCTTACTGTCTCTGTAGCTGTGCCTTATACAGAATGTCATATAATTGGAATCAAATAGTATATGCCCATTTCAGACTGACTTCTTTCACCTAGTACTGTGTATTTAAGGTTCCTCCATGTCTTTTGGGGCTTGATTGCTTTTTTTTTTTGATAGCTGAATAATATTCCATTGAATGGATATACCACAGTTTCTTTGTCCATTCACCTATTGAAGGACATCACAGTTGCGTCCAGTTTTTGACGGTTATGAATAAAGCTGATATAAACATTCCCGTGCATGTTTTTGTGTGCACATAAGCGTTCATCTCAATTGGGGGAATACCTAGGCACGTGACTGTTGGATCATATGTTAAGACTATGTTTAGCTTTATAGGAAACCGTTTTCCGTGTTGGCTGTATCATTTTCCATTCAACCAGCTATGAATTAGAGTTCCTGTTGTTCCACGTCCTTACCAGATTTGGTGTTTTCCATTTTCTGGATTTAGTCATTCTAATGGGTGTGTAGTAGTATGTCATTGTTTTAATTTGAAGTTTCCTAAGACAATTGATGTTGAGTGTCTTTCAGTATGCTTCTTAGCTATCCCTATATATTCTTTGATGATGTATCTACTCAGATGTTTTGCCTATTTTTAAAATTGGGTTGTTTTTGTCTTGTTGAGTTTTAAATGCTCTTTGTGTATTTGGTATACAGTCTTTTTTCAGCTATGTAATGTCAAATATTTTCCCAGTGTTTTGCTTGTCTTTTCATTGTCTTAACAGTGCCTTTTACAGAGGGGAAGTTATTAATTTTAATGAAATCCAACTTATCAATTTGATTGTTCATATACTGTGCTTTTGATACTGTTTCTAAGTTATGGCCAGACAAGTACGTTAGGGACAGCTGTAAACAGAACCACACTTATTTATGCAGTACAGAAGTGTAAGTGTGTATGTATCTGAGGTGTCAAGTCCAAGGGTAGGCAATTTAGTGAGAAATTCATAAAACTCAGCTCCTACCCTGCAGGAATTTAGAATCTAATGGGGAGTTCACGTGGTTGTGTCTAACGGATATACAAAAATATGTGACGTGAGGAAGTGCATGGTCGAGGTCACAGATGGCACCAGTTGGATGTATCAGGAACAATTTTACTGAGGAGGGAGTATGTGAGAGACCCCTTAAAGATCCATGAGACTCAAGTTAGAGACCACGGGAGAACATTTCTGGTGGAGAAAGTAGCCTCAGCTGAGATAAGACAGGAAGTGAAGGTTTTAGTCAGAAACAGCTAGAGTTAGCTATAATTTGGCTAAAATGTAGGGTATGTGTAGGGATGTATTGATGGGGAAGGTAGATTGGAGCCACATTGCGGGGGCCTCGAATGTGAAATTGAAGCCTTTGTCTTAATTTGGCGCGGGCTGGAAGTTTGTGAACAGGGCTGGGATGTGGCTGAAGCTGTGCCTTAGAAAGATTTCCTGTATGTGCGTGTGTATTGTTTATGTTCAGATTTTTCCTTTCCCGAAGTTGGGGTTTGTGTGGATCCGAGGTGAGTACAACAGCTACCTGCTGTAGCAGAATCAAGTTTTCCTTGCTTAGGGTGATGACTGTGGGCTGGGGAGGGTGTGGTGTGAAGGCTGCACTTGGTGAGTGAGAAACTTCCATGCTCTGTGATCTGACCTCCAGGACCGGCTCACAGCTTTGCTCACAGCTTTTGTCAGTCGTTAACCTGTTGCTTCCTGCCCCTCGCCTGGGAAGAGGTTGCCTCTTCTCCAGGGGAAATTAGTTTCTGCCTCTTTTCTCAAAGTGGGAAAATCAGCAAGTGGCAACAACTGTGTAAAATGTTTAACAGCCCGGGAGAGAAATAATGGATGTAAGTACAAAGAACCTTTGTCGCTGGTTTAATTGGCTTTTGTTTACTGTCTATTCAAGGTCAGGGAAATTATATTGCTGCTCTAGTAACCATGCTTTTGAAAACTATTCAAACCATGATAAACTTCTATCCAATATTTATTAACTGCTTTTGAGAGTTTGATGTAGCAAAGACAGCAAATAAAGATCGAGGGGCCTTGCATCTTTTTTCTTTTTTTTGTTGTTAATTAGTAAGAGGTGGGGACAGGAGTCCTGTCAAGACTTTCTCGGTCAATACAGGGCTGAGAATGATATTTCATTCGTGTAATATAATCGACTTTTGCTGAGCTCTTCTGTAATCTTCTTAAAGTTGATGAAGGGTTATCAAAAAGTAAGGTTTATTTGTGTTTCAAGTTGAAAAAGGTGGAGATATATCCCATAATGGTAATGCAAACACAAATACACCTCATATATTACATCCTTTCTGTATGGCTGCTGTACCTCTTGCCCACTCCACAAGAGTTACTTATCAACAAAGAATTAGGTAATGGTTCTTTTTACTAAATAATCAACTTGTTTTATATTTCTTAGGATGCCAGGGGACTAATCCTTCATAATATGGACTGTGTATTAAGTCCCCAGTTGCTGACCTCATGTGTATGTCAATAAAGTTTATGGTATTTCATAGAGGAAGTAGGTCAGGATCCATTAAAAAGATAAATGAGAAAAAGTAGAACTCTTTAATTTTATTTTAGAATGTTATACTATTCACTTTGAGAAACACTACCAATGGGAGTGTTAAGTCTTATAAGATATAAAGTTTAAGAAAATTTTTTATGAAGCTACTAAGTTAGGGCAATGAGACAAGTGTTGGTATTATGCTCAGATGCTGTGTTTGGTTTCTCTGTGCTCTGAGGACCCGTGTTGGCAGCCCAGGGCCTGCTGCCATACTGCATTCTAAGCAGATTGGAGCCAAAGAGAGCCTGCATTTGTCAGGTCAAAGCAGGGACTGGGTTTCCTTTGGTTCATCCTGTACATGGCATTACCTGTATGGTTGTTCAGTCTAGAAGGTTCTTCAAAAATACTTCAGATTAATTAAAATAACAAGTAATGCATACTTTTGCCTGATTCCCAAGACACTGTGATCATTTCAAGTGTTAAGTTTTTAGACTTTGAATAAATTCTCTCTTCAAAAGAGAGGGAAGGACTCATTCTAGAAATAAATTATAGCCTGTTCAGAAGCACCCACATGAATTATCAAGTTGTATTTGGGATTTGTCATTAAAGCAAAAGCAGTCCTTATTAAATATGTTGTCACACGTGGGCTCCTTCCACCGGATGCAGTTCAATGCGTTGCAAGTATGTCCCTCTGTCCACTGTTGTGTATCGACTCTTCTTGAACACCCACCCTTGGCAGGTACCCAAGGAGGAGAGAAGAGATGCAAATGGAGTTGCAGCCACAAGTAGGTCAAAGAACATTGGAATTCTCTGTCAGTTATCTGAGGCTGAGACGCAAAGTCAGGATGTTGTCAGCCTTTTGTCGTCTGTGTTAATGGGACCACAGTGACCAGAGATGGATTTGTTCAGAGTTTGCTATTTGATTTTCCAAAAGGTTCCTCTGTTCATGAGTTATTTCCACGTACAGATATTTGGCTGAACTCACGTGTAGTGAACCACGTTGCTGTGGCCCTTAGAATTGTGATTTTTATATCACTGTATTTACACCAAGTCAGCACCTGCTGGTTGGTCCCTAAGGCCCCTCCTAGTGCTAAAACCTTCAGAGAATGTCTCCGTGCTCCCTGAAGATGGAGTGCTACTGGGAATGCCACAATAGAGGGCTCATTCTCTGCCCAGATGCCATCGTAATCTTTTCCCTAAAGAAGTTTCCAGCTCATCCTTTGAGAATTATATCTTATGGAAATATGCTACCAGTTTCATGAACACATCAGTAGGAAAAAAATATGGTTTGATGTGTACAAGTTTGACTCACACTACTTTTCAGGAACGCAAAGGTCTTTGAGACTTACTTTCCTAATTGTTTGATTTAAGCAAATATTAAAACTGGTTTGAACAAGTCACTTAGCATTGCCCACTTCCAGTTTCCTCATCTACAAAAGGAAATAATGGTACCGACCTAATCCACCCCATCGGGTTTCTGTGTTCTCAAGCTGTATGAAAGGAAGGACTGCTCTCGGTACCTCACACACACAAACAAGAGAGTACTTGGTGCCTGCGAGGCTGCTAAACAAGGATTTGAAATTCAGTGTGTATAATCAACAGCAGATCTTTGAGGGTAGGATAATAGAATTCTCTTCTAAAAAAAATACTAATGTTTTTAACATATTTTTACAGTTGCTACCTTGGACTTTAAAAATAATATGTGTTTCTTAAAGGAATTGAGACATCTGTTCATTAACATCTATGAAGCATTATTCAAAAATTAAGGCAAAATGAAATACCTGGTTAACAACAGTTATGATTGAGACTTAAATTTAACTTTGAGCTTCCTGTCAGCCAAGGCAAAAGGGAGAATGCAATGCATTTTCTACTCTTTTAATCATTGTGTTTATTTTCACTTATTTTATCTTGCACAAGGTAGGGCATAAGCAAATTACAGCAAGTTACATAGTTCTCAGTTTACAAATTTACAGTCAGAGAAAGCATGTCATTTCTTCTAGAGACTCATTTTTCCTCCCTTAAACAAAATTTTAAAAAGTGATCTCATAGATCCAAGTTAGGTGATATTACGTGACAATGGATGATGGCGGAGTGAAATAAGAATCAGTTGTATGCCAGCCCTACCACCTTGTCTGGCTTGTCGTCCCCTCAGTAGAGTGACGAGTATTATGTGTGTTCTCTTCAGGAGACTCTGATGCCTGGGGTGGGTCTCCCCTCAGCAGTAGTGTGCTGGATTCCCCACCATCACCTGACCCGGGGTCTTGCCGATGTAGCTTCATCACTGCCTCTTTTGCCATCAGACTAGAGAAAAGTACCTTCTCCCTAAAGTCCTGGCCATTCCCCACCAAACCCCACGGGCCTGTGTGTGGCAGGCTGGATTCCCACCTCCACCCCTTCTTCCCGGGCTCTTTGGTTGGGTCCTGTGAGATCTCAAATGCTGAAAAGCATTAGAACTTTGAGAGTCCATACATAATAAACTCACTCTAATTTCTTTAATTAAATAAGCACAGATTGAATGTCCCTGTACTGTAGTCAGGTGGCTCTTTCCAAGTCCACGGTCACACTTCTTACTGTCTTATGCAGTATTTATGAAATTATGGAAGGCTGGGTAATGTTCAGGGCAATCAGATTCATTCATGCATAAATGCATTTCTTTCTCTCTTCGTTGTAAAGCCCCTCCCCTGTCCTGTGTCCTTGTTTGCCAGCACCCACCTCTATTGCCCTTTATTTAGATTTTAAACTGCAGAAGGTAGGGCCTGCCCATAATTGATTTTCGTGGAGGGCTTAGCATGCTCTGTTATCAGTCATTTGTTTTGTCTAGGCATTCTGAAATCTTATTTTTTCAGATGGTAGAAAAGTTTTTCTAATTCTGTTGCAGAATTTTTTTTTTTTTTTTGGTGAGGAAGATTCGCCCTGAGATAACATTCATTGCCAGTCCTCCTCTTTTTTGCTGAGGAAGATTGACCCTGGGTTAACATCTGTGCCCATCTTCCTCTACTGTATATGGGACGCCGCCACGGCATGGCTTGACAAGTGGTGCGTCGATCTGCGCCTGGGATCTGAACCTGTGAACCCCGGGCTGCTGAAGTAGAGCATGCGAACTTAACTGCTATGCCACCGGGCCAGTCCCTTACAGAATTAAATTACCTGAAACTAGATATAATTAATCCTGTCTCCAGGATGCAAACTTTCTTTTGTGTCCATTTCTTCTTGTCTATTGTAAATGGCCCCTTGCCTGTCTGGCTTCTAAGATATTCCTTTTCTATTTTAACAGCTTTACTGGGATATAATTCACATACCATACAATTGACTTATTTAAAATATACAATTCAATGTTTTTTTGTATATTCACAGATATGTGCAACCATCATCACAGTCAATTTTAGAACATTTTCATTACCTTAAAAAGAAACCTTTTGGCTCCCCATGCCACTGAATCCCCATCTCTTCTACCAGCCTTAAGCAACCACCACTCCACTTTCCGCCTCTGCAGATTTCCCCGTCCTGGATGTTTAACGTGAATGGGACCAGATAGTATGTGGTCTTTTGTAACCGACTTCTTTCGCTTAGTATCACGTTCATGTTGTACCATGTGTCAGTGCTTCATTCCTTTTTATGGCCAAATAACATTCCTTTGTGTGGATAGACCACATTTTGTTTATCCACTCATTAGTTGATAGACATTTGGGTTGTTTCTACTTTAAAGTACCCTGACAGCAGCTTCTCGCCTGCTCTCCCTGCTTCTGTTGCCCTCACTCGTCCTATTCCATGCAGGACCTTAGAATCCATTCTGTATCTGATTTTTTTCACCTTGTAAAAATAATTTCCTCCCCTTTTCTCTTAGCTATCTCTTCTTCCCACCACCCATAGCAGTGCCCCCCGACTCCATAATGATCTAGCATGTATCCTTCTATGCTTTTCTGCACATGCATGTCTAGACATATATATTCATGCACATATACATACATAGAGCAGGTTATTAGGAGGTGGGGTCATTGTTTGCTTTACAAAAATGAGATTGTTATTCATCTTTTTCTGCATCTTGCTTTTCTCACTCACCTTGCAAAAGGCTTGAGTCAACTGGTGCATCTTTAATTTGGTCTTGTTTTTTAATGGCTGTATAATATTTCATGATGTGCTTGATATCAGAATACACCCAGCCATTCCTCTGGTCTGGTTTCCAGTTATGCCACTGGCAACAAGAGAATTCTTCTACAGTGCGGGCCTGACCACACTCATCTCCTGCTCCCAGCCCCAGGTGGCTCCTTACTCAGCAGATGGCCATCAAATGTGAGCACAGTGTCCACTGTCAGACTAGGGCCCTCCTCACCTCCACCGTTCTGTCCCAGACTGACTACTGTACGTGCCAGGTTCTTTTTCTGCCTCTTAGCTTTTGTTCACTCTGTGTTCTCTGTGTAGAATGCTCCTTCCTCTTCAGCGGTGAATAGAAGTTGTGAGAGCCCAAACTTAGGGTCAGACCTGGGTTCAAATTCATGCACCACCTGTACTGCCACAGTATTTTTCTTTCTCTTATGTTCCCAAGGAACTTAATTTTAATCTTTAATATGGTTTTATATTGAGCTTTCTTCTATATACGTGGTGATATTTGGCATACCAGTCACCCTCCTAAATTTCAGGGTCCTTGGAAACGCAGTCAGCCCCTGTGAGGCTTTGTACGTGTGGGGACAGGGGATATAAGGGAAATCTCTGTACATTCCTTGCAGTTTTGCTGTGAACCTAAAACTGCCCTAAAAAGTTGTCTTAAAAAACGATGGAGACAGTAAAAAGATCAGTGGTTGCCAGGGGTTGTGGAGAGGTAGAGACAAATAGGTGAAGCACCGAGGATTTTTCGGGCAGTGAAACTACTCTGTATGACACTCTGATGGCAGATACACGTCATTATACATTCATCAGAACCCATAGTGTACAACACCGAGAGTCAACCGTAATGTCAACTAGGGATTTTGGGTGATTATGATGTGTCAGTGTAGGTTTATCAGTTGTAACAAATGTCCCATTCTGGTAGAAGATGTTGATTAAAGACAGAAAAGAATCGAGCCCCCCACCTTTTTTTTATTCTAATCCTCCCCAAGCATGAACGGTGGAACCTTGCACGTAGGTGTTTAATGATTTCATACTCAGTAAATGGATTGTGACCAGACTTCTGTGCCTATAATTGCCCCGGTTTATGGCCGTTCCTTCTAAACTCCACCCCATTTGTTGCCATCAAAACTTCCCTGTCATACCCTGCAGGCAGTCTTTGTCGGAGCAAACTCCGGTCCCCCGGAAAACTAGTTACCAGTGAAGACTGGAGTGCGTTAACGAAGTTTTGAAAGGCAACGTGCCTTTAAGCAGTGACTCGTCCAGCCTCCAGCTGTGTCATCTTTGAACATTAAATTCACCAGAAAAGGAAGTTGAAACTAAAAAGAGAACCACCAATGGAAATCCAGGTTCACCCCCCTCGTGATGGCAGTGTGGGTTGCCCATGGCGACAATCTGCCTATAGATCCCCCTTCCCTGGTTCAATTTCTGTGAAGGGGCAGAAACACAATCGCAATGGGAGTCTGGAAAGAGGGGCCACTCTTGGTGGCTCCCTCCCTCCCCTCCCAGGGCTGTATGAAATCCTACAACCACACCACACTAATTAGCCCAAGAATGGGAGGGGTTGTCATGGTGACCGAGGACTTTTTAAAGCACTGGAATGGTGTTCATTATTGTTCAGTGTCTTTAGCTGTGGCGAAAAGGTCAGTGTGGCAGTTGTTTTCCATATGAATTTTGGCCTGAGAGCCAAACGGAAGGTGGAATGTTCCTCGGAGAGCCTGGAAGATGGTAAGTGTGGCTGAACTTTTGGGGATGGGGCGTCCCTTTCGTAATATTTTTTAGAATGTTTTAATAACTCTAGTGCCAAATAAGGAATTGTACAGACTATTAAAGAGAGATTGGAGGAAAAGAAGCAAGGAAAGACAGTAGGGGTCAGGAATGCTGAAAGCTTCAGAGATATTTTGAGATACTTTTTATTTAAAAAATCTTTGAGCATCAAATGATTAAATATTAAATTAGAAGGTTTCTCTGATTATGAATTCAACAAAGTTGATCAAGTCTGATGCTTTATTCGCAGTTTGTTTTATAGTAGTTCTGTCCTACTCTTTGTAGATTGCTGCTGGTCAGAGTATATTCCCAAATAAAGAGAATGGAAGCATTTTAACCAAATACCTTCAGAATAGTTGCCTCTCTTATTTTTTTAATCCAAAGATAAGATATGAGTAACCAACCGTAATTTCGTTTTCATATTTTTATGTCTTTCTTACCTTTCTAAGGGTGTTTTAAATAATCAAGACTAAAAACCAGTGAGCCACAATTCTTTGGAGGTTTGCCCTGGTGTATTGGCTATCCTAGGGTAGAATACTGCTGAGTGAAGACAATTTGACTACAGTTTTTAGAAGAAATTAAATTGAAGAGAAGTCAGCCTGTTGGGAGATGATAGCAGCTGCACCATCAAAAGCTGTGGAGGAGATTTGCAGAGCGCTCTTTCAATTTATTTTCTGCTGGTTTGGAAAGCATACAGGATAACATGGCTTTCAGCCTAATTTTGTGTTAAATGACTGTGTTTTTAATGGTCACAAATTTAAGCCACTTTCCAGTTTTTGCACTTTTTAAACAATGTCCTTATGTCCTGTGGCACTGTTTTTCAGTTGTTTTATGCACAGTTGTGTAGGATAAGAAAATACAAATTAATTAAAGGGAATGAGTGGTTGGATTAAAAAAGAAACTGCTGCCCAAAAAGCCGTCAATGGGAAATGGCCTACTTTCAGGCTTTACTCTGAAAGACCATTGTCCTGTCAGCAATGCCAGCTTGTTTGGCAACTGAGCAGATAAGAGAATGCATTTCAGAACATTAAGTCTTGGTTTTCTCTCCTCTGTCTTTAATTTGTATGTTCTGGGGTTAATTTATTTAGTGATCATACTGTGGAGCTCTCAGTAAATGGGGTATTTGACTGGAAATTGAGAAAATTAAAATTCTTTTTCATTCTTGTCTCTTTTCTCCACTGATATGTGCTTTCTCTCTCCCCTCTCCCCCTGCCAAGTCCCTCACTGGGTCACTGTATTCTTTAACTAAAAAACACCTTGGAAATTGAAGTTTAAAGAGTAAATAAAGTGACAGTTGTATGACACTTTAGATTCTTTGGAAAACAGTATTAAAAATGGAGCTGCATTTATGATATTTGTAAAATCATCAGAAATTTGAGCATGGATATTAATACTAAGGAATTATTGGTATTTTTTTAAGATGACCTTGGTGTTGTGGTTATGTTAAAAAATGATAGAGACATATTTATGAATGACAGGGTCTGATGTCTGGGACTTGCTTCAGAAAATCCAAGAAGAGGACAGGAAGTGGGCTCATGGATGGGGCAGGATTGACATGGGGTGATGGTTTATGAAGCTGGGTGATGGGTACATGGGGGAGGGGTTCAATTTCTATTCTGTATTTTTGTGTATGTTCAAATGTGTGTATGTGTGTGTGTAAAACAATGGTGGAGGTGACAGGTGGCCCTGTTAACTTGATCTTCTTACCTTTTTGCGTGTCTTAGATGCCAGACCAGTTTGACCAGGCGGTTGTGCTAAACCAGCTGCGGTACTCCGGGATGCTGGAGACGGTGAGGATCCGCAAGGCTGGGTATGCGGTCCGAAGACCCTTTCAGGATTTTTACAAAAGGCAAGACGGAACGAAATGGATCCTCTTTCTTTTCAAAGGGATTGGGAAAAGAGGGAGTTGCAGCAAGAGGTGACGCCGGGCATCTTTCTGTTGCAGGTATAAAGTGCTGATGAGGAATGTGGCTCTGCCCGAGGACGTCAGGGGGAAGTGCACGGCCCTACTGCAACTCTACGACGCCTCAAACAGCGAGTGGCAGTTGGGGAAGACGAAGGTAAAATTATGGAGGAAGAACACCCACCCCACCAAGCCCCCGAGAGATGTTAGGTTGATGCTGAGAGGTTCGGTGTCCTATGTTACTGCCAACCAATTGTTTTTTCACATTGGGAAGACACCATAATCTGTTGTCTCCCAAACAGTTCATGTTTTACTTGAAGTCCTTAACTTTTCAAGGACTTGTTTTCATTGGAGGACACATTGAAACCTGGTACCCTAAGTGTTTATGTGTGTGCATTCATTCAAACGCTCAACAAACGTTAGCAGGTGAGTAGCTCAGTGCTGTGGAAGTGCTGGGCGGCCTCCTGCATCTAAGAAGTGAGACCCCAGACCCTTCTAACTTTTCATGATTCAGGTGCTGGATGTTACCCTGCACCACAGCAGCTTTGTGCAGGAGACCAGCAGTCAGTCTGAAATCCTGTAGGTTGCCCAAAATCCAGTCCAGAAAGCCAAATAAAATCCACTTTTGAACATGCTGGTGTGGCTGAGGCCCTTACCCCATTCCGGTTGGGAGCTGAGTGGCAGCAGTCTGGCCTGAACACCAAAAATTAGCCATAAAATTTGCCGTATGACCTCTTCTTTCTGTATCAAGGAACTGTCAAAACCTCATTGGCATTCCACTCTCATCCGCCACCCCCTCCAGTGTCTTATCACACAGCAAAGACAGAACTGTGACCCTGGACACAGAAATGCAGGCAGCTGGGGGTTGGCCTTTGGGTTTATTGGTGTCCTCAAAGGTAAGAGGTGGGCTTCATGCCTGAGCCTCCTGACCCCACGAGTAGCGGTGCAGCATCAGAGAAATATTTTAAAGTTTCCACTCAAATTACATTGTTTTTAACCAAGGAGTTTCTTTGTTTTTAAAAAAGAGAAAGAAGGAGAAAGGAATGGATGGACAGAGGAAGCGGGAAAGAGAGACACGTATCTTGCAGGTTGACGGTATTAGTCAGCTCGGGTTGCTATAATAAAATTCCATAGATGGGCAGCTTAAACAACAGGCATTTATTTCTCACAGTTCTGGATGCTGGAAGTCTGAGATGAGGGTGCCAGCAGAGAGAGAGAGAGCTCTGGTCTCTCTTCCTCTTCTTATAAAGGGACTAAGCCCATCAGGGGGGCCCCACCCACCTGACCTCATCAAAACCTAATCACCTCCCAAAGGCCCAGCCTCTAAGTACCATCACATTGGGGGTTAGGGCTTCCACATATGAATTTGGGGGCGGGGACACAAACATTCAGTCCGTAACATTGACAAGTTTTTAGGCATCACCTCGAGGCCGTTCAGCAAGGGAAAGTGTATCATGAACATACTGTTCTGTTCTGAAGGAATTTTAGCTGGCCGGGGATTAAGATAGAAACGTCTAATAGGGTAGAGATGGCATGCAGAGGTGGTGTATTAATTTTCTATTGCTGTGTAACGAATGACGACAAACTTAGCAGCTTTCACGACACACATTAATTATGTCACAGTATCCATGGGCCAGGGCTCCAGGCCAGCTTGGCTGGGTCCTCTGCTCAGGGCCTCCCAAGGCTGCAGTCAGAGTGTCGGCTGGGACTGCAATCTTTCGGGAACTCCAGTCCTCTTCCACGTTCGTGTAGCGCCAGAATCCAGTTCTGTAAGACTGAGGTCCCTGTTTTCTTGCTGGCTGCCACCTGGGGCTGCTCTCAGCTCCTAGAGGGCCCCCCCAGTTACTTTCCACATGACCCCCTCCCAGACGCTCCCCCAACGTGGCAGCTGACTTCTTCAAGACCAGCAGGAAAACCTCTTGCTCCAGTCTCCTAAGACTGAGTCTTACATAATGTACTGTATTCACAGCAGTGACATCCCACTGCCTGTGCCCTGTTCTGTTGGCTAGAAGGAAGTCACAGGTCCCACCCACACTGGTGGGATTCAGCAAGGTGTAGCTCACTGGGGTCACCTTAGGGTTTGTCCTCACAGGTTTATGGCTCCCCCCGCCTGGAATTCTACTCCTCCTCATCCTTCAGGTCTCACCTTAGATGTAGACTTTGACAGGAATCTTTTTTGACATTCTTCAATGCTCTCCAACCCAAAATCTCACCCCAAACTGGGTTAAGCCACCTCCTCCTCTGTCATCCCACAGCATCCTATTTTTGGTCCCCTTGTGACACTTAACCTGCTGTCATGCCATCTTCTCATTGCTTGTTGACTTCTCTGCAGTCACCTGATGGAGAATGTAGTTACTTGCCCATTCTTCTACACAGTACACATAGTGGGAGCTCAGTGAGTATATGTGAAGTGCTGGAAACCCATAAGGGATGGCAGAGGATATCGTCGATGTAGTCACTCAAGGAAGACTTCCTAGAGGAGGTAGCTCAGGTGGAGCTCTTGACAGTACAGTGTAGTCTGCTCTGAACTTTCTTGCATTCGCAGTAAATTGATATCCTCCTGTCTCACGCCTAAAACAGTGGAGTAACATTAAAGATCGTTATGACTCACCCAGCCAATAACAGTGTCTTCTGTGCTCTGAAGAACCAATCCAACTTCACTTCCCACTTACATATGGAAATCAGGCCCAAGCAGGGCTCAGAACTGTGGCACTGGGGACACAGAGACATAGAGATGTGGGCATTGTCTTCCCTTCACAGTGTTGCTGGGAGATAAGACATCCCACACAGCTGATAAATTAAATCATGCAGTAGTATAATCTCTTTAAGGAATAAGAACACAGCTTCTCCAGGAGAGAGCATTGTGTATTGAAATGATCAGGGAAGTATTCAAGAAGAGGAAATCTTTAAAGAGGAGATAAATTTTAATTGGTAAAAAGTTGGAAGTAGAAGTAGGATGGAAACTTATCATTTCACATAAATATTAGGAAGTAAATGTAAACATCAAAGCATTTGAATTATGTCTGCTAAATAGCTTTGACGTCAACCAATGTTTGACTTAATTATACACTCACGTGTGTTTCTGTCAGTGTTGCTGCCAGAAGGTCTTTGCATTTTGAAGTTTAGAACCTCTAGTGAACATCTGGATTTTCTGGTAAAGAAATTTCCATCATACTTACACGACAGGGAGGTGTGGGCAGTGTGGTAGTCAGCAAATTAAACATGGCGCCATGTCTGAATTAGCCGGCATGAATAAAACATATTTAGTCCTTGGAAGGCAAGAATTCCTGTCTGCTGGAGAAGCATTCCTAAGGAAGGTAGGAGGCCCATCCAGACCTCCATGGACAGCCCGAGCAGGAGATCCTGATATCTTTCCCCATGGAGAGGTTGAGTTTAGGGTGACCTGGGTGAACAGCTGCTTCCCTCTCTTTTCCTGGTTTTACTTTTCCTCTGCCTCGGGAATCTGGTCCGTTTCATTTTTTTAACCTCCTGGACTACATTGCCAGACTTTTTTTCCTCTGTTCTATGGCAGTAAAGCCTGCAAGAGGTATTTTTATAAAGACATCTTACTAGAATAATCCATAGGCTCTTGAGCTAAGATAAGGATTAAAAAAGCCACATGAAATTGTTCATACTCGATGTTGAATCAAGACCCGCAGAGCAGCCCCTCGAGTGGGCACTCCCTTTCCTAGGCTGCTCAGTGGCACCTGAAGAGGACAGCACCACCATTCACAGCTGGGTCCTGCTGGCTCCATCGTGGCCACATCCTGGGAACGTGGGGATGTGACAACGACTCACCACAGGGCTGGGAGAACTGGCATCACTTTCCATTTGTTGTTGCATAAATTCAGGGTGGATGTTCTCAGTGAAGCCAAGTCAGATGTCTGAAAGCATCTTGCTGCATTTGTTTGCCCTTCAGGTTAGTGAAAGAGAATCTGGATTAAGATGTGGGATTAAATTTTATAGGCAGAGCAGAGAGTTATCTTTTTAATAATTGCAGCCAAGACATTCTTTAGACTTCTGATAAGGCGTGAGACGCTTGTCGCTTCATAAAGGTTTCCATTTCTTCATCTAATAAATGGATCACTCGTTAGAATTGACATTTTTATTCATTATGTCACAGCCACCACCAGTCTTTCCCAAGATTTGACTTACTACTTTTTTTTTAAGTATTCACCAGAGCAAAAGCATTAGAGTAAGATCCTTGATACTGAAATATAATCTCAAAGGGAATTTTAAATACTTCTTTAAAGCCCAGTCTTGAAAACTGCTTCAGATTCATGGTTTTGATAAAGATTCATATTTCTGAAAACTTTTTATCATTATCAAACAAACAAGCTTTATACTTGTAACTTCCGTCCTTTACATAAAAAATTTTTTGTGTGTGCTCGGGCTGCCCGGTGGCGCAGCGGTTAAGTTCGCGCTTGGCAGCCCGGGGTTCGTGGGTTCGGATCGCGGGCTCCTGCTGACACACTGCCTGTCAGCCACGCCGTGGCGGTGTCCCATATAAAGTGGAGGAAGATGGACACGGATGTTAGCCCAGGGCCAGTCTTCCTCAGCAAAAAGAGGAGGTTCGGCAGTGGATGTTAGCTCAGGGCTGGTCTTCCTCGCCAAAAAAAAAAAAAAAAAAAAAGATGCAGTCTCTTCATGCATCAATGGAGCACATTAATTGTAGTTATAGGAAGAGGATTGTACAAAAAGCTTTTCTAATGATTTGTGGTAGAGTTTTACAAACGCTTGGGAATCCAGAGCGGGAGTAGGTAGGGCTTCTGTGAGTTACATGGTGGTAGGACTCTTTATTTGCTCTTTTGCCCAAATGTCATGGAGGAGACAGAGCAGAGAGTCTGGAAAAATGTGTCCTCAAGAGAACATAATGCATCATTATAGGCCAGAATGACTCACAGGAGCATAAATCAAAAACTCATGAATGAGGGAGTGTGTCACGTAGGCCCCCCCGCCCCATGACCCCATGCTGACCATTAATAGAAAAGCATACAAATATTTGTCACTATTTTGGGGGGAATAATTCAAAAATTCTTATGAGTGCATTAAATCTGAAATTACAGAAGTAAAAGCTACCTTGATTGAGGGAAAGTCAGTATTTTCATTATCTTCTCAAAAGTTGGGAATTCTGATACAAAGTGCCCATTATCAGACATACTTACCTCATTTGACACTCATAGGATTGAGGTGCCCATGCCCGGAAACAGGCCAGCAAAGAGCTACAATTTATTTCACCCTGATTCTAGTATTCTTGTGATGGCTGAACTGAGATGTAGCTTATTAAATGGTTCAATTCTAATTTCACACTCAGTTTTCAGAATTACATTCTTAATGTCATTTTTTTTTAATGTGCATCCAAGTTTATGAAGCCAAGATGCTCTGATCATAATCACTTGATAGGCTTGAAGAAAGGGATTCCATGGGATAGCAAAGTAACATTTTACAAACTTCCTGGATTTCTTTCCTTCTGTCCCTCCCTCCCTCTCTTCTTTTTTTCTTATAATATAGGAATTATCTCTGCATTTCTTGTTACTTATGCTTATTTTAGGACCAATGCTGGTCCTAAACTGTTGTCATAGCCCACAATAAGTATTTACAAGCATCCATAACAATTTCACAGTTACTTTGAATTAATAATAATAACCCATTTCCTTTAATAATAATAACCCAAAAATGGGACTTCTATTTTATATATCCTTTTTGGGTTTTTCTTTCTAGTAATGTTTTTACTGTATTTTATAGTAATGTAAATGTCTTAGTCCATGACAAAAAGTTTGAATGAAAAAACAAAAACAAGGGCCCTTCCGCACCTTTCCCGCAGCGAGTTTGAGAAGCAGTGTGCTGGAAGGCGTGGCTGTGTGTTTGGAGCAAACTTAGAGAGAAAAGCGTTACCCCCAAAAGATGTCTCTGACTCAGATGCCTTCCTTCTACCAGCCACGTTCTTTGGTTCTGACATGTCGCTCCCTCCTGGGCAGGTCTTCCTTCGAGAATCCTTGGAGCAGAAACTGGAGAAACGGCGGGAGGAGGAAGTTACACGGGCGGCCATGGTGATCCGGGCCCACATCTTGGGCTACTTGGCACGGTAAGAAGCCTGCGGAGGGGAGAGGCCGTTAAGCTCAGTGAGGAGGCCTATGTGTCACCAGGCAAGGTAGCCCGTCATTGGTTTTCATCTAAAATAGACTTGGACAGAGGATTAGGACCAAGGTAAGGGGAGTCCCAGGTCAGTGCCCTGTAACCTTGACCTGGGCAGAAAGTAGGAATGGGGGCTCCTGATGACACAATTAGAGCAGTTACAATAGGGGACCGTGCTGAGATATTTAAATTGTTTACCTAGTTCCTCTGCATCGCGTACGGAAGCCACGGACAGCTGGCTGTGGACACTGGCATTATCTCATCGGGTCCACAGAGGCCCACTCTCCAGTGTTTGCTGGACGAGGCTGCTGCTTTTCATGTGCCTTTGAGTGCTGTGCACTGTGCAGACCAGCATGTCACATGAAACCCCACACATTACATTTTCTGAAGTGCAAACCTGGCCTGCTGTGGCAAATGTTTTTTTTTTTTTTCCGCATAAGAACAGGAGAATATATCAAATCTCTTGGTTCTGTATACAACCCAACTTCCTGCAGGACTTTTCAAAGTCAGCATTAGGGGTTATGTGTTTATTCAGCCAAGATAATGACAGAGTTCTTGCTTTAGTTTTAGTTTTTCTTCTGTTTTGCTTTGCCTAAAGGGACCTCCTGTTCGCTCCCATCTCTGTAATGAATATCATACCAGAACTAGCTCCTGTTCTTTTGTCTTGTAGCGTTAATGTGAACTCATTTGAAGGGCTGGAAGCCTCATTACCTCAACGGTTACTCTGTTGTGCTGTTTTTGTTTTCATTTTCAGAAAGCAGTATAGGAAGGTCCTTTACTGTGTAGTGATAATACAGAAGAACTATAGAGCATTCCTTCTGAGGAGGAGATTTTTGCACCTGAGAAAAGCAGCCATAGTTTTCCAGAAGCAACTCAGAGGTCGGATTGCTCGGAGAATCTACAGACAGCTGCTGGCGGAGAAACGAGAGGCTGAAGAAAGGAGGAGACGGGAGGAGGAGGAGGAAAAGAGGAGACGGGAGGAGGAGGAGAGGTACAGTACCTTTCTTGCTTGGGTGAAACTGAAGGACACCTTTTGAGTTTTATGCTCCATATCCATCCTTGCAGCGAGAATTCCCTGTGGAGGCTGCAGAACCTACTATTTCAAACGGTAACTCTTGGTAGCTCGGATATAAAATTCTCGGAAGCATTGAAATCCCAGTTCTATGTATATTTTTATTCATGCACAGAATAAGTATATTGCCAAAGGAAGAGGCTCTGTCTTTCATGCTTTCTATAAATCTTTAGTAAAGCCTTAAAAAAAAAGTTAGGAGCCAGCCCGGTTGGCCTAGCAGTTAAAGTCCAGCACATTCCACTTTGGCGGCCCAGGTTCAGTTCCCGGCACGGAACCAGACCACTCGTCTGTCAGTAGCCATGCTGTGGCAGCAGATCACATAGGATAACTAGAAGGATGTACAACTAGAACATACAACTATGTACTGGGGCTTTGGGGAGGGAAAAAAAAAAGGGAGAGGAAGATTGGCAACAGATGTTAGCTTAAGTTAGCTTCCTCTGGAAGGCGGTTCTAGGATGTTTTTCATTGCTTTTGTTTATTTTCACTGTCTTTTTTCTTTACTATTTTTAGAGAAAGAGAGAGGGCACGAAGAGAAGCTGAGCTCCGCGCCCAACAGGTGAAAAATGCTGTGACAATGTGGCAGCTCGTCTGTCCGTTTCCTTCCCTCTTCAAGTGCTTTGACTCAAGGATTCAAAACTAAAATAAAGTATAAAGATAGAGGAAGAAGAATTTCAGAGGAGATGTTTATGATGCAATTTCTAACCCATTACAGTTGGGTAGAAATTTGTGAATGTCTAAGACTTTAGTGTGAATCATGACAGCATAATTTCTCTAAACCAGTATGCCCACCGTATTAGTTTGCTCGGGCTGCCATAACAAAGTACCACAGCCTGTGTGGATTAAACAGAAGAAATTGATTTTCTCACAATTCTGGAGGTTAGAAGTCCAAGGTCAAGGTGTCAGCAGATTTGGTCTTCTCTGAGGCCTCTGTCCTTAGCTTGCAGGTGGCCACCTTCTTCCTATGTCCCATGGTCTTGCATCTGTGTACATGCGTCCCTTGATGTCTTTGTGTGTCCCAATCTCTTCTTATAAGGACACCAGGCAGATTGCATTAAGGCCCACCCTCGCAACCTCATTCTAACTTAATCAGCTCTTTAAAGGCCCTATCTCCAAATGCAGACACATTCTGAGGTGTCGCGAGGGTTGGGGCTTCTACGTATCAATTTTGGAGGGACATAGTTCAGTCCATAAGAAACTCATCACACCTTGGTTCTTCACTGCAAAGGAAGAACGATACTTATACTCTTTGTAGTGACACTTTCTACCACCTTCCTTCCTCTCATGTCCAGGAGGAAGCAGCAAGGAAGCAGCAAGAACTGGAGGCCTTGCAGAAGAGGCAGAGGGAAGCTGAACTGAACCGTGAGCTGGAGAAGCAGAAGGAAAACAAACAGGTGGAAGAGATCCTGCGTCTGGAGAAAGAAATCGAGGACCTGCAGCGCATGAAGGAGCGGCAGGAGCTGTCCTTGACCGAGGCCTCCCTGCAGAAGCTGCAGCAGCTCCGGGACGAGGAGCTCAAGAGGCTCGAGGATGAAGCCTGCCGGGCCGCCCAGGAGTTCCTGGAGTCGCTCAACTTCGATGAGATCGACGAGTGCGTCCGGAACATCGAGCGCTCCCTCTCGGTGGGGAGCGAGTTTTCGGGCGAGCTGGGTGAGCTGGCTGAGGGCGCGTGCGGGGAGAAGCCCAGTTTCAACTTCAGCCAGCCCTACCCGGAGGAGGAGGTCGACGAGGGTTTCGAGGCCGATGACGATGCCTTCAAGGACTCGCCCAACCCAAGTGAGCACGGCCACTCGGACCAGCGAACCAGTGGCATCCGGACAAGCGACGAGTCCTCGGAGGAGGACCCCTACATGAACGACACCGTGGTGCCCACCAGCCCCAGCGCCGACAGCACCGTGCTGCTCGCCCCGTCAGAGCACGGCTCCTCCAGCGGGGAGCCCACCTACTGCATGCCCCAGAACACCGGGGGCGTCCCCTCCCCGGATGGCGACTATGACTACGACCAGGATGACTACGAGGACGGCGCCATCACCTCCGGCAGTAGCGTGACCTTCTCCAACTCCTGCAGCAGCCAGTGGTCCCCAGACTACCGATGCTCCGTGGGGACCTACAACAGCTCCGGGGCGTACCGGTTCAGCTCCGAAGGGGCACAGTCCTCGGTAAGTACCTGCTGTCCCCTGGGGCCCAGGCTCACCCACATTGGGAGGAAAGTTGTCTGTGACCCACACCCCTGTTGCATCATCACTTGGATGAATTCATCTCCCACAGAACGTGCCAACATTCCCAAGTCAGGCTCTTCAAGAGGATCCTAAACCCCTTCCTCTTGCCAAAAGCAGTGTCGTTAGTAAATGAAACATTGGTGTGCCTGTCATAGGTTGAACACAAAGCCTAAGAAAACTGGCATTTTCAATGGAACCTTTGGCTGTGTCTGGCATAGCTTTGCAACAGGTTGGGAAAGGAGACACGCCCTGAACTGGAATTAGAATTGCCAGGGGTGTTTCAGAGAACTTTCTTCTGGTAACTTCACAGTCTGCAACGCAGATGTTGTATCTTGTTCTGGTTATAAGGGAAGAATCTTTACAGCTTTAAACGTGCTCTTTCCAGCTTCTGGCTTAATTTATAGTTTACTTTTATTTTTTCATGTGGGTCATGCATTAAATACTCCCTTCACTTTCTAAGACTTGAAGATATTTCTGGCATAGTAATTTAAAGGGAATTAACTCTTGTGTGGTGTGATTAAGTTACACCTTAAAACAGCATCTTGTTTTTATTTATTTTTTTGGTGAGGAAGACCAGCCCTGAGCTAACGTCTGTTGCCAATCCTCCTCTTTTTGCTGAGGAAGACTGGCCCTGGGCTAACATCCGTGCCCATCTTCCTCCACTTTGTATGGGACGCCGCCACGGCATGGCTGACAGGCAGTGCGTCGGCGGGCGCCCGGGATCCGAACCGGCGAACCCCGGGCTGCGAAGCACGGATGAAACCGCTGCGCCACTGGGCGGCCCCAAGCAGTGTTGTTTTTAGAGTAGATAGCCTTTGGCATAAAGTATGTCTGGCATTTTATGTATCAATTCAACAGACCAGTTGACCTTAAAAGTCAGCATTTTGTGATTCTGAATTCTTGGGATGACCACACTCTGTTGTGATGTTACGAATCGGTGTGTTGCTTCTCTCATCATTTGTCTTTATTTTTTCAATGTTGGAATATTCTGGGAATTTTTTTTGCTTGTTCTCGGCCCTTTCTGCTCACCGTTGGCTCTGTCTCTCCTTGTCCAGTTTGAAGATAGTGAAGAGGACTTTGACTCTAGGTTCGATACAGACGATGAACTTTCTTACCGGCGGGACTCGGTGTATAGCTGTGTCACGCTGCCTTACTTCCACAGCTTTCTGTACATGAAAGGTATGAGCCGCGGCCACCACCACACCTGGGTTGGGGGTAGAGTGATGGAAACTGAGGTTTTGTTTTCACCGAGGCTGATTGAGGGGGACTGGGAAAGTCACCCCACATACCTCTTCCCTGGTGTTAGGTCCTCTTAGCTGAATGGAGGGCACCATGGTGGGGTGACGTGGTCACACCAGGAAGAACTTTGTCTTGACTCTCCTCGGTTGGTGCAGTGCTAGGACCTAGTCTGTGACCACTGTCACCATTTTCAGTCTCTCTCTCTCACACACGTGCGCTTCTGCTGGAGTTGGTGTAGCCCATTATAATGATAAACTGCATTTTTCTCTCCCATGGGGTGTGAGAGAGCCTAGAAGGATATTCTGTACATGGGGTGAAGTAAAGATCTTAGGGAGGGCCACACCTTGCTTAAACTGCTTACGACACCTGCTATCTATCCCAAACTTTGATGAGAATTTTAGTTGTGTGTTTTGGTTGCTCTTAAACTTGGCATACACTGCATTGAACCTTGATACTTGGGGACCTTGAAGCATACTCCTTTAGGGGAAAGTACTTAATTAGGACCTTGTACTCACGCCTTATTCACGTTCTCAACTCTGACTTCTCAGGCAGCGACAGGGACCGTGAGAAACCGTAATCATCACCCATTTCTGATGGGAGCTTTATACAGACTATCGTAAGAGGGGCCTGTCTAGTTTCTTGCGTGGCTATAGACTGGATGAGGGGAAAGAGTCCAGACCTTGGGGCCAGGGCAGGGACCACTTGAACTGTTGTCCCCAGATCGTGTCCTTTCTCTGTAGCCCTTTCCTTTCTCTCCTTTTCCTGGTTTCCCCATCTTCAGGCTTTTTGTTTCGTCCAACCCTATTCTTCACTTTCTTTCTGCTACCATTTTTCTTCATTCGCTTTTCCTTTTCTTCTTCTTCCCCCATGAAAAACTTTCTATTCCATGTTCTCTTGTCCTGTTTTCTTCTGTTCTTCACTTTTGCTTCTCTCTTCTATTGGCATATTTATCTTTTTTCATATCTCTTGTCCTCCTTAATATTTTTTTTCTGTTCTTCTTCACTTATTTTTTTCTTTTCATTTGATTTCTTTTTTTGCGACTTCTGTCCCCTTCTTGAACATTGGTCTAGCTATTAACATCAGTCATTCGCTTTTCAAAGTTCTGCCATTCTCAGCCTCAGATCCCCAAGGTGCTCATGGAAACCCCACCAGGTTTGTTTTAAGGGAGATCTTCCTATTCCCTGAAGTCACTGGTTGGTAGGAATTCTTTTAGGAACATTAGAATGAAAAAGATGGAGCAGTTCTAACCAAGTGACCTAGCCACCATCAAAACACTTGATGAAGGAAAAATGTCATCACAAACCAGAACCTGACGATCCAATAAGTATCTAATCATAGCATTTTAAGATTTTCTCATGCATTTCTCAGAATAAATATAACCTTTTTATTATTAATGTATTTTCCTCCCTCTCCCTAATTAATTTTAGTTCCCTAAGTTAGCTTTAAAATTCTCTATGATATCACTCTTGTTTATAACATATGGCATTGATTTATCACATAGTTGTCTGATTAAAAGAAATAAGTTTAGGGGCCAGCCTGGTCATTCAGTGGTTTAGTTCGTGCCTTGGCAGCCCAGGATTCACATGTTTGGATCCCGGGCACCACCTGGCACACTGCTTGTCAGCCATGGTGTGGCAGTGTCCCATATAAAGTAGAGGAAGATGGGCATGGATGTTAGCCCGGGGCCAGTCTTCCTCAGCGAAAAAAAGGAGGATTGGCAACGGATGTTAGCTCAGGGCTGGTCTTCCTCACACACAAAAATAAATAAATAAAATAAAATAGAGTGAAAGTATTATTAAAAAAATAGTAAATGAATTTAGGAAAAAGTAAAGATACATTCAAAGCACTAAAATCTCAAGATTAAAGCATTAAAAGCTCATGAAGGCAAGGAAGTGGATTTTTGGCAAACTTATCTCTTAATAAAAAAAATTGTGCAAATGCATCATCATTTAGTCTTTAATAAAGTCTTAAAGTTGTGAAAAAAGTTTCAGAGAAACCAATGATAAAGAAAATCCAACCACCAGCGTAAATGAGTTGTCACCAGCCTAGTAGCCTACTAACGGTGTTTGCAATTAGGAAATTAATAACATTGAGCAAATTCTCTAAATGATGAAGTACTGAGAGAGAACCGAGAACTGGAGAGGGCGGGAGGGCCGGGAGGGTCCTACTGATAACATAAGAGAACAGCGAATCAACGCGTGGTGATGGTTGTTGTGTGTGTGCCTGTCGTCAGCTGGGTCTTTGGACAACTGTGAATAACCTTTATCATTTAACGATAAGATAATAGAATAATTTTGTACTACAACTTCCTCTGGGTTTGTTTTGAGAAACCCAGATTAAAGTCACAAATCAAAAAGAAAAACAGTTGTGCTCTGGTAGTTCTTGGCAAGTCTGCTGTCTGTCAGTCAGCAGCTCCGGAGTCGGCTTCTCAGCCAGGTGAGCAGGCAATGCTCTAGCTATGAGAAAGGGCGACAGTCTGCGTAGTTCAACGAACCAAGTGCACTTTGCACTCTGAACACGAACCGGTGTCGTCATTGCTTCCTTTGTCCCAATGGGAGGTTTAGATCTATAATCATTGAGGCAGTCATTGAAGAAATTAATCTGAGAAAGTCTTTTATTTACATTTATTTCTAATCTATAACAGAAAAACATTTTTTATACTTACTTTCAATATCTACGTCTAAATGTCCCTTATTTTTATTACTGACTGATCAAAAACAATAAATAACTTGTGGACATTTTATAGTAAATTATTAAAATAGATTCAGTTCTTCAGTGGGTTCAATTAAATTTTGAATGATGTTGGTAAGCTGTCACTCTTGAGCATCCTTGGAGAATCTAGAATAATAAGATAAAATTATCCTGCTAGAAGAGTGTTAGAAATATGTTTTATCTTGTAAAAGACGACATCTGTATATACTTGCCTGATTTCTCTCAACCAAAAAAGGTTTCCCAGTAAATAAATTACAGCTAAATTCTCTTTTTTTTAGGTCTAATCACAATCCAGTTTGGAGTCTTACTTTGTTTCATATTCCAAATCTTATTCTTTATACTTACAAGCCATTTTCAGATAATGATACTTTTCTTTGAAAAGATGTGTTTAGGGGCTGGCCCTGTGGCATAGTGGTTAAGTTCACACGTTCTGCTTCGGCGGCCCAGGGTTTGCCAGTTCGGATTCTGGGTGCAGACCTACTCACCGCTCATCAAGTCATGCTGGGGTGGTGTCCCACATAGAAGAACTAGAAGGACCTACAACTGGGATATACAACTATGTATTGGGGCTTTGGGAAGGGGAAAAAAAAAGGAAGAATGGCAACAGATGGTAGCTTAGGACCAATCTTTAAAAAAACAGAAAAGATGTGTTTATCTAAAAAAGTCATATTTTCCTATGTAAGTAAGAGTTTATTGCTAAATTCTGGAATCACTGATGAGTCTTGTTTCCCACCTTGACCAGGTAAGGAAGGAACGTGTAAACTTTGACATCATTTTAAACTAATTCCCCTCCCTGGGTGTTTGGAGATCAACATGACCCATACATATGGACCCATACACATGCCCCCTGGCCCTTGACTTATTCTAGGGTTAGAGTGGTTCATTACTTTTCTTTCTGTTAGCTCCTCACCAAGATTTCTCAGTTAACTAGTAGGAGCTGCTTTGGATATAAGGAAGGGACAGCATTCTTACATAATCCAGCTAAGCTAGTATAATAGCTGCCCAGCATCCCAGAACACAAACCAGCAGGGCCATCATCCTTCATTGAGGGGTCAGTTGGGGCAAAGTTAAGGATAGGCTGAACCTAAGACCTACTGATATTGTCATCCAATTTGATTGACTTTTCTTAAACCCCTCCCTACCCAACCTTGTGGGAGCAGGTGGCTTAATGAACTCCTGGAAACGCCGCTGGTGCGTCCTCAAGGATGAGACCTTCCTCTGGTTCCGCTCCAAGCAGGAGGCCCTCAAGCAAGGCTGGCTCCACAAGAAAGGCGGTGGCTCCTCCACACTGTCCAGGAGAAACTGGAAGAAGCGCTGGTTCGTCCTCCGCCAATCCAAGCTGATGTACTTTGAAAACGACAGCGAGGAGAAGCTCAAGGGCACCGTGGAAGTCCGGACAGCTAAGTACGCTGGTGAACCCTGGATGTGGCCCCATTGGGTGATGCTGTGGGGCTGCATGATGGTTTATGTCAATGCCTACAAGCCATCTGGTGCAAGCAGTAGACTAGTCAGTGTTTAAGGAGTCCCAGTCATTCACTTCAGTGGATTGAATTCTTAGGAAACTGGGGAAATAAGACTTTATCTGTGTACAATTCACTTTTTGTGGCTCAGACATTTGGCTCTCGTTGATAAGATGCCCGTTGGACATAACTAGCCCACTGGAAATGTGACTGGCTGTATGCAGGAATCACGGTGTGAATATTGAGCAGTTGCTTGAGAATCTTTTTATCATCCTTTTGTCAGTCAACCTGTCACTCAATTCTTCCTCACTCCCAGCTGTTAGCCAACAGATTGCTAAATTGGGAGCAGACTGCCAATATGGAGGTGTTTTTTGAAATGAATCATTTATTTTCTACCTATGTTGGTATACTAGCCATCTTCGTTCCCAGCAATGAGGAACAGAGATGGTCTTTGAATCCAACACAACCCCTTTTCCTGCCACCTTCTTGTAGAACCAAAGCATTGAACTATTGAGGGCCTATTATTTTTGTTAAAAATTAAGGTTTTCAGAAAATTGTTGGAGTTAGGGGCCCCCTGGTTTTCCTGGGTAACTAGACACTAAGCATGAAACTTGTTTTGGAACAACCTGTAGCCACACTCCACTCAAAACTGAGCAGCCACACATATTTAGAAAACTGGTAAAATAAGCTTTGAAAAATCAAATTAACTCCTGAAGTCATGAAACCTGAAAATGACTTATTGTTTCTAAGGAGCTGGCATCCAAAATGTTAGAAAATTATTCATTGAAAAGTGGAAAGTTAAATGAGAGGAGGAAAATCTTCTATGTATTTAATTTTAAAGGCAAACAAGGAAGTGCAGACAGCAGAGTATCGGACTTTTCCAGGCAGCCTCTTTGGGGTTCATCAGGAGCCCATGCTCCATAACAAGAGTGAGTTTGTGGGAATTTGAATCTGAATCCTACAACAGTGTTCACAGCATAGCACAGCTCTGTGACCCCCACAGTCTTCCTCAGCACCATATATGTGATGTTCCTCTGTATTCACCCCATAGAAGGGGGCCACAGATGCCAGGAGGCTGAGAGAAAGAGAGTCACAGTATTGAATTTCACCAATGTAAAGTGACATGTGTTCCTTTTGCAACTCTGTGCTGTTTGGTAAAGCCATATTCTCCGGGTGCTTTGTACAAAGTAGAGAGCTAAGGAAATGTTGGCCCCTCTTCAGCCATTTCTGTCACAGTTCACAGAGGAAGGGCAAGGAGCTGTTAGGGTTTTGCTACATTAAGATTTTTAATTAACTAAAATTAATGAAAGATTAATTAAGATTTTTTTATTTTATATTTTGAAATGTTCTATTATAGAAAATTTCAATCATATGCAAGAGTCGGTAGGAGAAAATAATGAAATCCATGTGCTCATTACCGAGCTTTCAGCAATTGTCTGCCCATGGCCTGTGGTGTTTCATCTATGACCCCACCCCGCACTGCTCCCCCTACAAACTACATTCTTTAAAGCAAGTCCTGACATCCTATAATTTGATCTGTAACTATTTTAGTATACACTTACAGATGAAGACTCTTTTTAATATATAATCACAATATTGTTACCATATTTAAAAACTAACATGAACTCCTTATGTCATCCAAACTCTTCATTGTTCAGATTTCCCCAGTTGTCTTATAAATGGAAGTGATAGTCTTCTTGGTGGTTTGGGTTGGTTTATTACTTCAAATCAGAATCCAAATAAGGCTTATAATTTTTCATCAGTTGGCCAATCTCTCAAGTCTTTTTTAATTTCTACATTCCCCATCCATCTTTTCTTTCACTTGCTCTCTGTTATTGAAGATGCTGCCTCATGGATCCTATAGAATTTCCAGACTGTGTTTATTGAGGTCCTGACAATATCATCACTTCCTGCATCTCCAGGGAAGCTTTTTACAAATGGAAAAGTCCCTGGGCCCCACCCACAGAGAGCCCCCACTTGTGTTTTCTCAATGTTTCCCCCGATTCTGATGGACCACGGTGGTTCAGAACCATGGCCTTACAGCCAGGTCATAGTCTCACCCTTCATTTTACACACAAGGTAGCTGAGTTACTGGGAGGCAAACTGTTTGGTCTAGGATGACATGGTCTGGACAGTTTTCCCCTGGGGATTATCATCCTGCTCAAGAGGCTCCATTGCCAGACACTTGGCTAATCGCTCCCCATCAATCACCTCTCTCCTTCCACTCAGAGAAGGCATCACAGATCACTCTCCAAATTCTGATCTTGATTTTTCTTTCTTAACATTTTATCTCAGTGATTCTAGCTATAATGGTACGCGGTATTTATTTTTTCAAACCAGTTAGACTGCTTCATTTTGTAGATGTAAAATAAATGTTTTACTGTGAACAGTTGTATTACTCCAGTTGTCAAAGCAAGACCCTTCTTCATCAAGTATGTTACCATCTCTGGTCTGATCCTGACATCTGCTTGTGTTTTTATCCTGATTTTGTTAACGTCATCCACCAGATTTTCAACTTCTAGTGTTGTTTAGGGAGTGTTGAGATGAAATCAAGATGGTATTGAGATCTAGAAACACCCAAATCCTGCTCTCCACCCCAAACCCCTAATGGAAATAATGTGCCCGTATCAGGTTGAGTGAGTCAGAGCTGTCAGCCAAGGCCTTAAACCTTAGCTGAGGGCTAGGTGCCTGAGCAGGGGTGGGCACTGGGTGGCCAGGGTGAGAAGGGAGAGGCCGCTTGCTAGAGAAGTTGAGGATACGCCCTCCCCCTGCCCATACCAACAGCCCCTCTCTTAGGTGCAGAGAGGAGCCTAGCTCCCCCTAGAGGCCACGAGAATCTTCATCATTTCGAAAAGCAAAAAAAAAAAAAAAAACCTGGGGCTGAAGTAGGTCTCTGTTTTTTCGGTTACACTATCCAACTCCATCATTAGTTTCGTGAAATTGCTTTTCTTGCCTGTTATTCGGAATTCTGTGTTCCTGATTTGTGTTTGGTGCTTTTTTTTTCCTTCGCAGAGAGATCATAGACAACACCAGCAAAGAGAATGGGATTGATATCATCATGGCCGACAGGACCTTCCACCTGATCGCCGAGTCCCCGGAAGACGCCAGGTGAGGCCCTGGGCTGCCACCTCCATCATAACCACAGCCTCACTCCCTCGCAGGCCTGGACGCCACACAGAGCAGTTGACCTACTGGCTTTAGAAAGGGTCTCATTGATTTTCTAGTTGGGTTTTTCTATTAGGACAGTTGATGAACTGTGAGTCATGCGAGATTGATGTTCTTTTCCTGTGGGGAATCTTCCACCGGGCTTATGTGTCCAAGTACAGCACGCAGTTCAGGATTTCCAGGCTCAAATGCCATTAGACAGACCCCTTTTATCTCTGCTCAGGCTTTTATTGTCACTGACAGCATATGTAAACTGTGCAGCTTCACACAGCTGAAAGCCCACCTTCTGGAAGCTTCTGAGCTTTGAAAGGGAATACCTTGTGTTTGCTTAAGGATTGAAAAAGCAGGAGTATTAACCAGTGACTGTTTAAATAAATGATAGTGCTCTGGCATTTGGAGGATTTTAAAGGTCTTAATATTGAAAGAATTCAACAGGATAGAAGAGATACAGAACTTGATTTATTTCAGGCAATATTCTAAAATGCTTCACCTGTATTAACTCTTTAATTCTCACGATAACCCTGCAGGGTGGTGGTGTTATTACTGTTACTTGCATTTTACAGAGTAGGAGACTAAGGTACAGAGAAGGGTTAGTGTCATTTGTGGAATAATGCAAGCTCAATTCTACTGAATGGAGGAATTGAGCTGCTTATGACTGAGCTCAGAGGACAGTGGTGTCCCTCACTGGCTGGGGCAAGTTGTCTAACTCTTCTAGACATCAGGTTTCCATCTTGGAGTGCTGAGGAGATGTGGCAGAAAATTCAGGAGAACTGGTGTTGCTCCTTCGTGTGACGCATCACAAGGTCCCACAGTGGATGGGATGCAGTGGAGCATCTGTCTCATCTGTTTCTGCTGCTCTGTGAGTCTGTAGGGTTATGTTGGAGGTGCCTGTCATCCACTCTGAGCAATGCCATAGAATATCTTCTAATTTATGAGGGATATCCTTTGGCCTATGTTCTTTGCTTTTCAGCTCAGAAATCATTCGAATCTTCTAGTAAGTTCTCAGGGCCTATTGCTACACTTTGCCCTTTGAATGTTTCTGAGTTGATACAACACCATGGTAGCAGCACTCAGGGCAAAGAAAATAATTCTTCCCATGGGAACAAAGTAAAACCCTGCTTGGAGCCATAAATTATGACACAAACTGGAAAAACAAGCAAACCTCGAATTATAGGCCCATCATTCCGTCTGGGACTCCTAGAGACCACATGTGGCTTTTTGTGGCCCCGGGAATGCCCACAGCTTTTCAGCAGAATTATAGGCCCAGCATTTGGCAGCTGTCCCGTGTGTTGGGTGCCATCATGAACCTGCTAAATTTAACATTTGGAATATTTTAGCCAAGGACTTTTTCCCCTGACCAGTTGAACACCTTTTAAAAAATTCCTTTTTGGATTCCAAGTTATACTTGATTCAGGAGGAGAAATTTGTGAATTTAGGAGTGTCACTTGTAAAGATTGAAAATGCAGTAAATTTTATCCCTTTGTGTGTGTGGGATCCCGTGTGGCCTTCACCTTGAATGTATGTGATTTTCAGTGTTTGATGTGGGGGATTTTTGAGCTTCACGAAGCAGTAACTGAGGTCTTGCCTTTGGGTTAACCAGAATTGATGAAGAAAATTCGTATTAAGATGTTTCCCTTGGTCTGCCTAAGAGTCTATGTGTCATGAGTATTTTCAAGCTCTTGGTCACATTTTTCTCCTTCAGGAATCACAGGAGATAGATTTTAGTGCTTTGCTATAAATAACTTACATGACTTTTATATAGGGTTTTTTCTTTCTTTTTGGTTAAATATCTCACTGTATACCAAGAACTTTCTCCTCTGCCTTGTTTAGTAGGAGGGTATATATATGTCTTTCAGGCCCCCTACAGGAGAAGGATGTCCTAGCATCTCTCACTTTTGGTACCTCTCATGTTTTGTAGTTGCTTAATAAATGCTGGCTGGTGGATAGTTATGGTCATTTTCCTCAAGCTTGTATTGTGTTTCGAGTTACATCATGACTTTCGTTCTGTTTGGCTTTTCTGCAGTTGACATGTTTTCCTTTATTATCTGATTCTGATGAGGCTGGAAGTGAGAAAACTCATTTGAAAGGAAGATGGAAGGGTTCTCCGGTCAAAATACTTTTCCTCTTTCCACTTCAAGCAGTTGTTTTCGATTTCCAGCTCTCTCTGGTTTTATTCTCTTATGGAGAAATCCTATCAGGTGGTTGGAGAGACCCCCATCCTGGGAATGAGTAGGAAAAATAGGCATCAAGTGGCTGTTCTGAGGTGGTACTTCTACACTGTTGGCCTTCTTACCTTGAAGTTTATTTTTTTTAAAAGAAAAGGCACCCGAATGTCCCCTAGGTTCTAAATAATATCTTCAATAAAGGTCCTTGGTATAAGTGTTATAGGTCAAACGGAGGGTTTTGCTGCAATTTCTCTAGGAACTGATTATCATCATCATTAAATGTCTATAAAGGACTGTGGGATCTGGAGGAAAGGGTCTTCCGTTGACCTGAAATGCAACGTTTGGTACTTAAAGGTACTTTGGCTGTTTCTTCTAACTTTGTTCCTTGATAGTTTGAAACCCACATTTACCCAGGAGAAGTAGGCAAATGAAAAGCAAAGTTGCGTAGAGATATCATCTTCCAAAGAGAATGTGGAGAGAGGGCGCCACTGTTTCACAAATCCACAGGTTGGTCACCCCCTTGACAGTCACTCTCTCCTTCCCACAGCCAGTGGTTCAGCGTGCTGAGTCAGGTCCACACGTCCACAGACCAGGAGATCCGAGAGATGCACGATGAGCAGGCCAACCCGCAAAATGCTGTGGTGCGTGAGCATCTGTGGGGTGGAGGCGGGACGTCCTGAGGGAGGTGAGGGGACTGGGAATTTCCATTCTTTTTTTTTTTTTTTTAGTAAAAGTACAGAGATTATAGAGAAAAAGAGGAAATTTTGGTTAAAAGTCATGCAGAAAGATAGACTAAATTATAGAAGATCATAAGTAGGAATAGATTCCAATTCTCCCACCTCAAACTGTTAAAAGAACAAAAAAAATCCCAATTTTTATGAAATCATGGAAGCATATTACACTTTTCTTCCAAGGACTTGGTGGATTCTAAATCATATTCTTTCTGTCTTCACTCTACCCCAGACACATAGACAGAGTCATAAAATCATACTAAAGAAATAAAGGTTTATTTTTTCATAAGAAAAACGCAACATGCAACACAGTTTCTGAGCAGAATAAGTTTAAACTTTAATGACAGATCATAGTGTAAATCAGAAAATTTGTACTATTGAAAGAAGTTCATAAACATCTTCATTGAAGATATTTTAAGAACAAGATGGACAGATTAATTTGTAATTTTTTTAATGAGTAAACTGTAGGTCTGCCCTGTCCAGAGGCTGTCTGTATTCACTAAAGGAAGGGGGACCATTCTTAGATAACCATTACTTTGCAGTTAACCCAACAAGAAGGAGCTTTCCTTGTTTGCCTGTTTAGACAGTCATAATCTGGGGATATTACGACAATGTGCGCTCTGTGGAATGGCTCTCTCACTCACTACATCTTGCTCATTTCCAGGGCACTTTGGACGTGGGGCTGATTGATTCTGTGTGCGCCTCTGACAGCCCCGATAGGTAAGCCCAAATGTGACTCTTAACAAAAGTGGTCAGTTCCCTGCATGCGTCCACAGGTCTCTATGCTTCTGGGCCACTTCCCTCTTTACTGGGCTGTGAATGATTCTAGGCTGTGTGTTCCCACATGGTCAACCCCCAGTGATCTTTCTTTTTTTCTTTTTTCAGTTATTTTAATGAGATCATAATGGTTTATAACATTGCGTGATTTCAGGTGTACATATTATTTATCAGTTTCTGTATAGACTGCATTGTGCTCACCACCGTAGTCTAATTTTTATCCACCACCATACATATGTGCCCCTTTTCTCTTTCGCCCAGCTGCCTTTCCCTCTGGTAACTACTAATCTGTTCTCTTTATCCATGTGTTTATCTCCCACATATGACTGAAATCATACAGTATTTGTCTTTCTCTGTCTGGTTTATTTCACTTAACATCATACCCTCAAGGTCCATGCATGTTGTTGCAAATGGGACAGTTTTGTCTTTCTTATGGCTGAGTAGTATTCCATGTGTATATATATATGTACCGCATCTTCTTTATCCATATATCAGTTGATGGGCACTTGGGTTGCTTCCACATCTTGGCTATTGTGAATGAAAGCAATCCAAAGTCTTCTTTGTTGGTACCCAGTTGTACATCATCTGGAGGTCTTCCTCTCTGGCTGTCTGTGGAGTATTGTGGGAAACAGTGGAAACCTAATTTAAACAGTCAATTAAAAAAAAAAAAAAGACATACCAGAGGAATAGTCTTCATTTGGATACAGGGACAAAGTCAGAATTCATATAGGAAGAAAATGCCTGTTTAGGAAAACAGTATTCCAGCATAGGGGTGGGTATAACTCCCCTTTCTAACTTAATAATGAATTTGAAAAGGATTTTGACGACAATTTATATGTAGAGCGTTAATACATTAAAGCACAAACATTTATTTTCCTTGACATTTCTACCTTAACTGTGCCCTCAAAATAGCATGTTTTTGGTTTTGTTTTTTGAAGGCAAATCATCTTCAGAAATGGTCCCAGGAGACTATGTACCCAGTGACCTTTGTCTTTATCATCTCTCTTTTCCTTTGCTGCTTGTGAATTCTGAGTAAGAATCAAAATGGGCTTCTGCCTTCAGTAACATGGCTTTAGAAAGTGAATAGAAATGTGTTCAAATTGACAACAAAAATAGAGTCTCCTAGGCAGAATTCTGGAGTCTCCATTACCCCACCCTTGATGAAGCCTCTTCTGAACCACAGAGCCTTTTTTCTAGTAGTTACCGTGCACCGTCTTATACGTGGCTCAGGAACATTTAACGCGTGCATTATGTCAGAAATCAAAGCCCAGAGCTTGTTCTGACGGTCAACTTCCTACCTTGTCTACGTCTTTCTTCTCCTAAACCCCTTCACTCCAGCAGGCTGAGCATTTGATGATCCATGCTTAGAACTTTTCCATCCCTGCTCAGGCTTTTTTCTCTTCCTCATTTGCCCACCTTTGTCCCTTCCCAACTATAGAAATTTTTTTTTTTTTTTAATTTTTAAGGAGCACTTGTCTCTCTCCCTGTCTGCTACAGTCCTATTAATCTTCCCTTATTTTGTGTGCTTTTGTGGCCCTTAACTGCAGTAAACATATGAAAACTTGCAAGCAGCTGTTCCCAGGCAATACCTTAAGCAGTCAGAAAGAGGAATTAGTATGAGCATGGGCCTCTGAGAGGCTCAGGGCAGAAAGAGATGAGGGAGAAAGTAAATTTCCATTATTATGTTATCCCTGACTGGAAATGCGCTCTTGTCAGATGGCTTTGAAAATGTGGACCCAGGTGGCTTTTTGTACCAGGCATAATCAAGTGTATAAGATGTTCCACTTAGACCTATTTACTGATCTTCTTCTATTACTGGTGCCTGACATTTCATTACCGACCCACAGAAATATTATCCGAGGCATTATCCAGAGGCAGAAAGAAATTTACTTTGGAGAGGCATCAAAAAAAAATTTTCCCCTGCAGTCACCTTACTCAGCCTTCCCGGAACCGGGTTTCATCTGGAAAGTTTTGCATGAAGAAATGTTTTCCCTTCCAGGACCTTCAGAATGTGTTGCTCCAAGTTTAAAGGTTAATGATGCATAAAATAAATCCTGCAGGAATGAGCAAGGTTTGCCTTAACATAAAATGCAAATAGCACCGCAGGTTTTATGCCCATGCACAGTACGCCAGGAAAAAGGCATTTAGTCTCGGTTCAAACAGAGGTGATGCTGACAGTAGAGCTGAGAGGCTTTGCTTCCTTCTCGCCCTGTCGCTCAGACCCAATTCATTTGTGATCATCACGGCCAACCGGGTGCTCCACTGCAACGCCGATACGCCAGAGGAGATGCACCACTGGATAACGCTGCTGCAGAGGTCCAAGGGCGACACCAGAGTGGAGGGCCAGGAATTCATAGTGAGAGGTGACTGCCCCCCATGCTTTGCTGTTTCACAGAGTCCTGCTTTCATTTACATAGAAATCTGCCGTCTTTCCATTTGGAGCAGGTTTTCTGAGTAATTCTGACTCTTGAAGTTGTTAAAAATAATCAAATAAGAAATGATTGTGGCTGTTTCTAGCAAATATATGGAAAAACAACCCATTTGTAAGCATTATGCAAATGATTACTTGGTATTCGGTGTTTCTATTCCCAGTTTTTAATTTACACTTGAATCTTTCTTTCCAGGATGGTTGCACAAAGAAGTAAAAAACAGTCCAAAGATGTCTTCACTGAAATTGAAAAAACGGTGGTTTGTGCTAACCCACAATTCCTTGGATTATTACAAGAGCTCGGAGAAGAATGCTCTGAAATTGGGCACCCTGGTCCTCAATAGTCTCTGCTCCGTTGTCCCTCCGGATGAGAAGATATTCAAAGAGACAGGTAACCAGTGCCATGTGCTCGTGACCAGCTGGGCCCGAAACATCACACATAAGATCATAAGAGGTCTGGGTTTGCTCGGAGCAAAGGAATGAGATTCCTACCTAGAGTGTGTGAAAGAAGCTCTTTTCTTGTTGATTTATCTTCTGAGGCTGTCTGTCGTTAGCTGTATGAACACTTAGTATTTAAACCATAAATAAAAAATAAGGAAGTGATTTATTAGGTTGCAGAAAGATTCTTCTGAGGACAATGACATGTCCTTAGACATTATCCTCCAAGAAGCTTTATGTTTCTATGCTTGTGTTTTCGTCTTTTTCATCAGTGAGCCATACAAGTCATAATGCAACCTAAAAAAGATAAATCCCGACTGTCAGTGAACATAACCTAATAGAATAAGAAGCAGTCAGTAAGCTTAGATCTTCTGCCTTCCAGTATTATAAAAATGTTTCTAGATTGTTTATTTTGATTTTTGTGGCTGGTTGTGATTTTGTGCTTTTTCATATAATTATTCCATTCAAAAAAATGTTCATATATATTTTTTAATATAGTTACTCCATTCCAAATTACAGCTTGTTTCTGAACACATAGGCTGCTTGCCTCACACAGTGTTTTCTTTTCAAGGGACAGTCTAAGAAAGAGAAGAAACAGAAAGGGAGAAGGAAGGAAAGTCAGAAATCTGAGGAAAGAGTTTTCACTCTTGTTCGAGAGCCTTGAAAGGGACATTACTTGGTGCCTGTTTTTCTTTCAGAGCAAATGTTATAATCGATACATTTAATTCTGGGTTTATTGTTTTCTCTCTGTCTCCCTCTCTCAACCACAAACTCCATGTGTTTTGGATGTGCGCGGCAAGGCACATGCAGGAATTCAAACGACTCAAAGGGGCTCAGGTGGAAATGAGACAGGCTTCTCACGCTGCTGGGCTTCTGGGACTCGGCGTGAGAACGTCACCTTGGTCGCGGAGGTTAGTGCTGACCTGTGTGCGCTGCTCCTCTTGCAGGCTACTGGAACGTCACCGTGTACGGACGCAAGCACTGCTATCGGCTCTACACCAAGCTGCTCAACGAGGCCACCAGGTGGTCCAGCGCCATTCAAAATGTGACCGACACCAAGGCCCCGATCGACACCCCCACCCAGCAGCTGATTCAAGACATCAAGGTAAGTGGATCCAAGCTCGTTGGGGTGCTCCATAGCAGCTCAGAGATTCTCACTCTGGGAACATCGAGACATCAGCGTTAGTCAAGCTGCATTTATACTCTGTAATCAAAGCCAGCTCTTGGTTAATTTTGTTTGCGTATCCCTGCTTTTAAGAACCTAAATTTGAGATTTTTAGGTGAAATTTTATGCTAAAAATACTTTGTCTCGAGGGAAGTGTTAGGTGTCGCTGCTGAGGCAAGCCCAATAATTGGGCCCTATAGGCAGAGGGGCGATGGTCTGTGTTTGGAGTGTGGGGCTCCCCCATCACGGGACGTGGTGTGATCTGTGTCGCAGATGACCTGCTATGCCACAGGTTCACCTTGAACCCAGGCTGGGGACCTTCTAGGAGTAACACAATAATTCTCTTACTACGGTTTCTGGACCACAGAATGGATTCACTAAGAGCCCAGATTGCTCTAGAAAACTTGGAATCCTTATCAGGTGCTCCCAACTGCCAAGTCTCTGGACTAATATTGATGGTGTTCAATTGTAACTTCCTGTTTATAAAGATTGGTTGCTCCATAAATGTATATTGAATGAATGAATGAATGATGTAATGGCAGCCATAAACCAGGATCACTGCACTCATTTTCCAGGAATGGAAATGGAGACATGGGATATTCTGGTTGTATTGCTCACGTGGCTGATCAATCCTTGATGCAGACCCAGGTCAAGGAAATTATTTGTACTGCTATTCCTCCAAGTTCTCTCGGCAGGCCGATTCCCAACACAAAGGAAAGAACCGGAGTTGTGACAGAAAAGATGCTCGAATGATAGTGAGGCAGGTTTCTGCTGATACACATCAAAGGAAATTAGCTAATAGGATCCAGGAGGAAGATTCCACCTTTGTGAAGGTGGGAGGGGGTCTGATATATCAGTAGTATATTATTTCCCACCAAATTCAAGTCAGCCTCTTGGTTCCAAAGTGATATGTGTTTTCTGGGTATTTGAAGCCAAAATCCAGCAAGTCTGTTATCCTACAAGACTCTACAAAGCTTCCCATGGAACCCAGGGTGCTGGATACTAATAATTTCATTTCTAGCCCAAAAGAACATAATTTTTTGAAGCTTTCTTTTGAGAAAGGAGTGAAGCACATATCAGCCGAACTTTCTCTTCAAAGCTATATCTTCTCTATTCTTGTGTTCTTTAATTAATTTGAAATCAGACATGAAGAGTAAAGAGAATTTTCCAAGTATGAAACAATATTTTTTAAGAAATTAGACAAGTTGCCCTAATGAAGTCCATACAACATTTAAGTAATTTAAAAAATTTGTCGTCGTGTCTTTCAATTGGGTGTTACTGGAAAAGGTTTCATAGTGGAAATGAACTTACCAAGACAGAATGATTCATTGCCTCTCCTTCAACTTTTCTGTTTATTTAAAGTTCTGAAAGTAACTTTGGCTTTTTCGCATCCCAGATTAACATCTTAAGAGTGCACATACATGATGAAATTCTATGAGAGGATGTCTTAAATTTCAGGACTGAAAGGGAAGGCAGGCACGAGGGAGAACAGTCTCACTAATAACATATTAACGTGTAGTTTTCGGGTATAGAAAAAATACAAAAAGCCAATTAAAGAACTAGCAAGATGTAGTTTTAAAATGAATTATAGAGAAAGATAACATGATTTGGCTGAATGATTGATGGCTAAATAATTAGCAAGAGATGTTCAAATTAATTTTTTTAAGTATAAGTAATCTTCAGGGGGAAAATTTTTCAATAACATGGGAAAATATATGCACATGGCAACAAAGAATGAGCTGCCTAAGAAAACATGATTGTGATTTGTCTTCAATCATAGATTCTGGGTATCTTTGTGCTTTAAATTATTAATGCTAGATTTCCACCACCATCCCTAGGCTTATGGATGTTTTAGACTTTTGAAAAATATTGGTGTGTAGGAGAATACAGATGATTTTGTTCTTTTACATACGTGTTTTTTACGATAAGCTTGCTTGCTTTCTTGAATGGCTCCGTTATTTTCCAGGAGAACTGCCTGAACTCGGACGTGGTGGAGCAGATTTACAAGCGGAACCCGATCCTGCGCCACACCCACCACCCGCTGCACTCCCCGCTGCTGCCCCTGCCCTACGGAGACATCAGTCTCAGCCGTGAGTCCCCGGTCCGCCCAGGCTCCGGACACTGTCCTTTTGTTTTCCCATTAATTCTTGAGATCCATCATTACTAACGTTTGTTTTAACTCAAAGACTCTTAGTCATCATGAATGGAAAAAAAAGGTAAAATATACTCAGATTCATTACAAAGCAGGGATTTCAAAGTTTGCTTGTAGCGATGCGAGGATTGTTGTGCTAAAAAGATTTAAAAGGGTGTCAGAAAATGCCAGCACTCCCATGAACTCAGCCTTAAAATCCCAGAAGACCAGATCCTCATAGTCTTGCATTCCACATATGGAACCTGTTCAGCAGTAGACCTACTTTTAAGTAAGCATTTTGTACAGTAAAATAGGTCAATTAGATAACAAAACAGTGTACCCTCTGTGTTTTGACAGCTTTGTTAGTGGACTCAAATGTTCGGGGAACGTGGTGGGCACTGTGTCATGAAGTAGATCTCTGTCCCCATTCCTTCCCCTCGTCTGCTGCTCAGATTATACCTTCTCTAAACCCCTCATGCGACTTCCGTGTCTGTTTTGTTTTCCTAGTGCTCAAGGACAAAGGCTACACAACCCTTCAGGATGAAGCCATCAAGATATTCAATTCCCTCCAGCAGCTGGAGTCCATGTCTGACCCCATTCCCATCATCCAGGGCATCCTACAGACGGGGCATGACCTCCGACCCCTGCGAGACGAGCTGTACTGCCAGCTCATCAAACAGACCAACAAGGTGCCCAACCCGGGCAGTGTGGGCAACCTGTACAGCTGGCAGATCCTGACGTGCCTGAGCTGCACGTTTCTGCCGAGTCGGGGGATCCTCAAGTACCTCAGGTTCCATCTGAAAAGGTATGAGGTGGCCTGGGTGGGGCAGGTGGTGCGGTGGACTGTGGTTCTGATAAAGAGGACCTGCAACGGAAGACACTAGTGTGCGTCAGGGGTCTCCGGGTCAGCTCGCGGGTCCCGGGAGCAAGCTTACAGACTGAACACAGGCGTCCTTTTCCTGTCGAGGCCACACAAGGCTGTGTCGGGGACCAGGGCAGGTTTGGTATAGTGTCCTAATGTATAGGACATTGGACAAATTTCATTACCACTACCCTATATAAACAGGAAAAAAACCAAAAAGTTTTATTTATTCCAGATCAAACAGGTAGAAACAGTCTGGTTCAGATTCTGATTAACTATGGAAAAATAATTTTCAAACATTAGCATGAGGCATGACTCTTTCAAGTATGACAGCACTACAGAGGTGAGCTGGCAGCACAAGTTGCTCCCAGTCAAACATTGGCTTTTTGGGATTTTTTTAAATTAGTATTTAAACTAAATCTGCACAGGACGAACTAGACACCTGCCAGGAAGTGGCTGGGGTTTGCTTCGTTCACCACTGGGGGCCTGCTCACCGCATGAGTCTGGAGCCAGCCGTCCTCAATCGAGCAATTAACAGTTAGTGTTTGTCTCCTAGGATACGGGAACAGTTTCCAGGAACCGAGATGGAAAAATACGCCCTCTTCATTTACGAATCTCTTAAGAAAACCAAATGCAGAGAGTTCGTGCCTTCCCGAGATGAAATAGAAGCTCTGATCCATAGACAGGAAATGACGTCCACGGTGTATTGCCACGGCGGAGGCTCCTGCAAGATCACCATCAACTCCCACACCACAGCCGGGGAGGTGAGGGAGAGGCCGCTGCACTGCGTTCTGTTGGATGCTTCCCTCCCTATATGCTTCAGTCGGGAAAGCCGTGCACAGTTAGATGGGTTGTCGTGCACTGTTGTGATTTGCATAGTACGGCTGCTCCAATAAACAAGGAAATAAATGTAACCTGCAACCAACCACATGTATAAAGAGATAAAGATATATATTGAGGTTGAGTGGAAACACCAAATTAAACTTGTGCCAAGATATGAGACATAGTCCTGCTAATCTGAGAAGCAGCTGAGCATCTAGCAGAAGTTGCAGGTCTGACTCAGGTGTGCGCACCATGCCCAGGGTTTATCGTACCACTTCTGCAATAGCGTTCCTGTTTGCCATGTGGATATCAAGAGTGTTGGGTCAGGGGAACTCATTTTCTTTCTTTTGTTAATTTAACTTAGTATTATAAAACCAATTGGCTAAAAAGAGTAGTCAATAAAACCCAAAAAAGCTATGTAGAAGAAACATCGGTAGATGTCACTGTTGTTTTTGGAGTTCATGAATTTATCAGCTAGAACACAGGGCTTCAGTTTTCATGCGCCTTTCTTGCTGATACGGGTTTGCGGGAAATTAGCCCAGCATGTGCCCCTACCAGTGGGCAAAACACCCTGCGTTCTTTTTGGCGAGGGAAAGATAAAACTGATTTCAAGAGAACGAGGGAGAAACAGTGACTCTGAAATTCTGGGTGACCACACACGACAGTTTTCAGAGGCTGCTTGGACCCTCACCTTTGCTGGCAGCTCCCTGCGGGTTCAGGTGAAGGCACATTCTAGAACCACAGCTTCGGGAGCTGAGGCCCTGTGATGTGTCTTCCAGGTGGTGGAGAAGCTGATCAGAGGCCTGGCCATGGAGGACAGCAGGAACATGTTTGCCTTGTTTGAGTACAACGGACACGTCGATAAAGCCATCGAGAGCCGAACCGTCGTAGCTGATGTGTTAGCAAAGTTTGAAAAGTAAGTTCCTTCTCCCTGAAATGCCAGCAGATTAAATAAAATAAGTCAAGAGCAAGAGTTGAGGATTTGAACTTCCATTCCATTTTCAGCTTCAGTATACATTTGAGTTCATTTTATTTTACCTATGTTGGAGCATATTTAATTTTTCATCTCTCTCTGCTGACTGTTTTTCTTGATTCCTAGATAAGGCCACTGTCTCAAATATATAATTTGTCATTGTTCCTTCACTCCATCCTTTCTTTCAGTCCCCTATTATTTCATTGTATCATTTTCTTGGAAATTCCTGATTCTTGGGTTTTCAGTTGTCATTAGCTTTGAAACTGGACTAGCAGACACAAGCCAACTTATCAACTCTTCAAACTGCCTTTTTCTATCTCATGGAATTTTAATATTGGATCTATGACTTTCGTATCCCCAAAGTAACACAAAAGATACTGCTGCTCGGTGTAAACACAGCTTCCATAATATTCGTGTCAATTTTTATAAATATTATTGTAGGTTATTTGAGGGTTGGTAAAGGGAATGAAGAAATGGCTTTTGTTTCTTTTCTTTCTATGGATTCAGCATAAAGCTTAGCTGGTACTAATTAGACTGGGACACGTGGACAGTACTCGTTAGCATAGTTCATTGAAAGCTGCCTGTTTGTTGTCTTAAAGGGAGACCAGAATGAAAACATGTTTTTCACCTCTGGTTAAATAATATAATGAGGAATTCTTTTTTTTTTTTTTTTTTTTTTTTGTGAGGAAGACCAGCCCTGAGCTAACATCCGTTGCTAATCCTCCTCTTTTTGCTGAGGAAGACTGGCCCTGGGCTAACATCTGTGCCCATCTTCCTCTACTTTATATGGGACGCCGCCACGGCATGGCTGACAGGCAGTGCGTCCGCGGGCGCCCGGGATCCAAACCTGCGAACCCTGGGCTGCCAAAGTGCGGACTAAACCGCTGCGCCACTGGCCCAGCCCCTATAATGTGGAATTCTGATCAGACTTCCTCTTGTTCTGTTTTCTCTCTCCCTCCATCCCTGTCTCCTCCCACTCTGTCACCTGAGCATGGACAGAATGTCTGTATTCTTAGAGAGAAAAGTCATATAAAGTCAACTCCCTGTGGGTCCTAAGGCCCATCTCTCCTTTTGCTTTCTGAGTCTCTCTTGACTTCTGTTCTAGGCTGGCTGCCACATCAGAGGTGGGGGACCTGCCCTGGAAATTCTACTTCAAACTTTACTGCTTCCTGGACACAGACAACGTGCCAAAAGACAGTGTGGAATTTGCATTTATGTTTGAACAGGTAAAAGGAACTTTTAGAGACAGATTCCTTTACTGGTGAGCAGGGGTGAAACCTGTTAATACCCCTCGTTAGTTAACTGCTGGTCCTTAGAAATTATGCATGGCAGTAGATTGCCCAGCATGGACAGGGTCGGCTGCTCTTTAGTTCATTTGTAGAATGAAACTACTACACATTTTATTTGAACTCCCATCTAGAACTGTTCCAGTTGGGGAGAGAGAGACAATAAGGAATATAACATATGTGTTAGATGGTGTCTCTGTTAGGGAGAAATTTAAAGCAGCGAAGCGGGGTTAGGGTACAATTTTTAGGGAAGGTGACCTTTGAGAGAAATCCTGATGGAGTAAGAGTGAGCTGGGTGGACATCCTGTAGCACAGCAGTGTCTGGCCTGTAAAGCTGTTGACCACTTCCTTTCAGGCCCACGAAGCTGTTATCCACGGCCACTACCCGGCCCCTGAAGAAAACCTCCAGGTTCTCGCTGCCCTGCGGCTCCAGTACCTGCAGGGGGATTATACGCTGCACGCCACAGTCCCCCCTCTCGAGGAAGTTTACTCCCTGCAGAGACTCAAGACCCGCGTCAGTCAGTCGACCAAAACCTGCACCCCGTGCGAGCGGCTGGAGAAGAGGCGGACAAGCTTCCTGGAGGGGACGCTGAGACGGAGCTTCCGGACGGGGTCTGTCGTTCGGCAGAAAGTTGAGGAAGAGCAGATGTTGGACATGTGGATCAAAGAAGAAGTCTCCTCCGCTCGAGCCAGTATCGTTGACAAGTGGAAGAAATTTCAGGGAATGAGCCAGGAGCAGGCCATGGCCAAGTACATGGCTGTGATCAAGGAGTGGCCTGGCTATGGGTCGACGCTCTTTGATGTGGAGGTGAGCGCTGGCTGCGGTGCTTTCTGGGCAGGCTGACTGCTGCTTCACGGGCCAGGTTGCATCTGAGAACGTAAATCAGTGCAGCCAAGGCCAAGTTCGTAAGGAGGGAGGATGGGATGGAACACTTTTGCTCTCTTGTTAGAGCTCCCCAAATTTCACCCTTAACACACCCACCCACCAAAAGTTTTTTTCCTCCTTTATAGTAAATGCTTTCAAAGTATTAGAAGTGAACGGAAAATAAGATGTTAGCTATTCTTAAATAACTTCTATTCTTATGGAAACCATAGAGCCAATAAAAAAGTGCTGGTAAAAATCTGCATTTAAAAAAAAATTTTTTAGAACTATGTACACAAAAATTAGAAACTTTGAATATATTTGGATTTTACATTATTATTTTGTCCTGTGACTATTCGCAGGGAAGGACTTCTGTTTTACAATTGGAATTTGGCCATTAGCATCAACCCAGTACTGATTTATATCATATCTTTTTTTTTTTTAAGTAGACCATTTATTGAAAGGAAATCTTACCAGTGGTCAAGGCTTGCCAAACTGCAGCCTGAGGGCCAAATCCTGCCTCCTTTTTAGTAAAAACAAGTTTTATTGAACACAGCAACGCTCATTCCTCGGTATTTTCTCTGGCTGCTTTCACACTAAAATGGCACAGTTGAGTAACTGTGACAGAGACCATGTGGCCCTCAAAGCCTAAAATATTTACTATCTGTCCCTTAACAGATAAGTTAGCCAGCCCCTGGTCTAGGTGAGCTTCCATTTTTCTCACGATCACAATCATTCAGCATGTTGTCTGATGACTTTTAAATGAGGTTCTATAAAAATCTAAATGTTGATTATATTCCAAGATCCTTTCGTGGCTTCTCATTGGATGCTGTCTCTGGTTTGGTTGGTTGGTTGACTGAATTACATTTGTTTTTAAATATCAATTGGATGCCTTCTACAAGTACCTCCTCTTCTCAGCGTCACTAATGTATCCCTCCTGTCGGTGCTGGTCCAGATCAGCCCTGTGCTGTTATCCCCGATATTGGGGCTCTTATTTTTCTCCACTTATCTGTACAAGAAAGTCTGTTGTTAAACCAATGAGATCAACCAGTGTACACACAGAAGGTCATTGCTGCTCCTGGTCAAGAGACATGTGTTTCAAGAGGAGCCAAAACTGCTCAGCACAGAGTGATTTGGAGAATTTTCCTCTGTGACCCTAGATTTTGTATCTGAAGAATAATCATCCAAAAAGATTGGAGGTAGAACTAGAGATAGCAGAGTAGAGCTGGCTCGGCTGCTTAGTTTGCTGGGGGATCATCGTCAAGTTCCTCACCTACAGCCACCTCTGCGTAGCTAATTCAGATGACCAGTAGAGTGACGATATTGAGAGGTGGAGAGTCAAAGCAAGACGTTGGGAACCATTAGTTTTCCCAAATGCATGGGATTGATCAGCCAGTCAGAAATCATTCCAGACAGCCAAAGAGGTACCATTTCTCCTATTTTAGTTCCCCCAGGCATAAACACTCACTGAATGGGTTCAGTATTCCATGCAGAGTTCGTGACTCAAAGCCTGTCCTGTGGTTTCTCTGCTCCATGTTTCTAATGCTTTATGATCTAACTCTTATACTAACTCTTGCCCACCAGTGCAAGGAAGGCGGCTTCCCCCAGGAACTCTGGTTGGGCGTCAGCGCGGACGCTGTCTCTGTCTACAAGCGTGGGGAGGGAAGACCGTTAGAAGTCTTCCAGTATGAACACATCCTCTCTTTCGGGGCACCCCTGGCGAACACGTACAAGATCGTGGTTGATGAGAGGGAGCTGCTCTTTGAAACCAGTGAGGTAAGAGGCAAACCAAGGAAATTGTTTCATTCGTGGTCTTGACAAAATAGAAAAACAACACCCCATTTCTTGATGCCTTTGACCACGTAATTTTATTTGAGTATTTTGCTTTAAGACATATGAAAATACAGTATGGTGGTCCCTTCTCAGCTACAGGTCCTCACAGGCCAAAATCTGATCATCCCAAATTTCTTCTCTATAACCTGGTTCTTTTGTATAAGGGTGTCTTACCCATGGAGGAAAGGAAGAGAGAGGGAAATGATATAGATATCCAAGAGAAAATACATAGTTTGGCAATAAAGCCTTGTGCAAATCAGTAGACTATTATGGCAGAGAATTACATCTGAGAGGACTCAGCTCTGGCAGTGTCCATGGAGCAGGAGGGAGTGGGGGGCATGACCACCCTGAGCATAGCTAATTCTGGCTCACAAAATCACAAACAACACCTCTAAATATGTGTGCTATCTGCTCCAAAGCTTAAAATGTAATAATAATAATACAAGAAGCCTACTGAGGTCTCCACGTAGGGAGCTGCTAGCAAGCTAAAGTGGAAAATGGAAATGAATCGCACGTTACCTGGTTGGCTGTTGGTGTAAAGTCATGGAGAGGAGGTGCTGGGAGGCAGTGATCAGTCCAAGGATGTGGTGCAGGAGGTAGTCTAGGCTGATGGGAGGCGTGCAGTGAGAAGGAAAGAGATGGGCCTTTGGCTGGAGGTCCCAGGCTCCACGTTGGCGGGTTTGGTCGACTCTAGTAGGCAACAAGGAACAACTGTGGGATCTTGATTGTGCATGACATAATGACAGTGCTTTTACAAACAGTGATGTGGGGTGGGATTGGAAGGGAAGAGAGAACATGGAAATGGAAGCCAGGTGTCTTAACAGGGATCCAGGACGGCCGTAGGTAGGGACAGGCCAAAGGGGGTGGCAGTGCACGCACCATAGGAAGGAGCAGACCTGGGCATCCGCACTCTGCCAGTCATACAGCCTCAGTGCTATTTCTTCAGCTGCATCACAAGGAGCTGACTAGGACTCAATGATCCAATCTTTAAAAGCTGTGACTGTGGGCTCTGTCATTCACCCTTATTTTAAGTGGGGATAATAATCCCAGCCCTAATGATACCAACACACTTTAGTGTCATTGGGTGGGCTTTTTTATATGCAAAATCTGACAATTTTACATCAAGCACAATTGTCCTTCTTGTGCGAGAGAACCACCAGGGGGTGCACATTGTCTGTGGAAAAGCCACAGTTCCCCTTCTTCCTGACTAGGAATAGGTGAAGCAGCCAAACTTTTGGCTCTGTGGATTCCCACAGCACGCTGCTGGTGCTGGGCAGAGGACGTGTGGTTGGCAGGCTGGGCCCGCGGGCCTGGTGGAGACTGTGACCATGTGCCGCTTCTGCTTGGCAGGTAGTGGACGTGGCCAAGCTCATGAAAGCCTACATCAGCATGATCGTGAAGAAGCGCTACAGCACCTCGCGCTCCGCCAGCAGCCAGGGCAGCTCCAGGTGAAGGCAGGAGCCAGTGGACGTGTCTTCAGGATCTGCAGCGCCACCTTCTGGCCTCAGCCAGCTCCTGCGTGTGGAGCCGGAAGCAGAGCTCCCTAGGCTTTCTGGAAGCCCCTCGTCGGAGGAAGGCGTCTCCGAGGGACCTGTCGACTTCAGTGATCACATATTAAGCTGTCAACCTTAACCCAATTTCCAAAGCTTTACTACTCATAGATGACACATGCCTTAAAAAAGAGAGAGGAGGGAAAAACCCACCCACGCTGCAGCCAGAGCAGCCAGAAGTGCCTTAACTTGTGGAACCAACACTAGTCGACCTTAACTGTGCTACTGAAGGGAAACGCTCCCCCTCTTGGGGAGACTTACGCAGCTTGGAAGGGGGGGCATTTATCCATCAATTATGCACTAACCTCCCAGCCTGATTTCCCGACTTCAAGGGAAGGTGAGGGAGTGGGGAGGGGGGACAGAGGGAGTGCAAGGGGACAGTATATTTTAGCTGGAGTGCTGCTGGCAGCCTTCCTCGTGGACATGTATTAACTTTTTTCTTTTTCATCTTTTAAGTATACGTGCCTGCCTGTGCATGCGTGTGTTCATAAACTCATCACTTTAATCATTGTTTTGTGAGCATTAAAAGCAAAGGGAAAGAGGATGTGCAATGGTGTAAACAGTCTGTATATTTTAATAGTTCAGAGTTATAGTCTTCAATTGTTACTTTATAAGGTGGTTTTATTAACAAACCAGAATCTTGGATTTTCCCGTCTTTGCTGTATTTCGAAAGCCACATTTTGACTCAGTTTCGTTTTACATGTAGCAAAGTCTGCATTCTGTCTCTGCTGTATTATAAACAGATATGCAGCCTGCAAATAACTGTATTTATAAACCACTCTTACACAGCCGACTCTGATGCTGTTTTTAGAACAATATGAAGTCATTTTGAAGTCTTTCGTTCCTAAAAGATTTAAGTTAAAAAAATGTTTCTTGGAAGGTTAGCTTGTATCATTCTGGGTAGATGATGATATAACCACATTGACTATGGTGGAGAGATGCTGCATTCCAGAAAGGTTAACACGTGAGCGAATCTCTAAAGGACCCTGACATTAAATGCTGAGGCTTTAATAAAATACACACATATTTCATCCCGAGTTTATAATGGTGGTCTGAACAAGGCACCTGTAAATAAATCATTTATGACCAGAAGAAAAATAATCTGGTCTTGGACTTTTATTTTTATATGGAAAAGCTGTAAAGACTTAGGCCAACTAAGTCTGCCCACAAAGCAAAAAGAAGTTTGCCTTATCCCTTATGGACAGCCGTGCAAAATCGCTGTTTGTTGGCTCAAAGAAAGTCTGAGAATAAAAGATATTAGCTAACATGCAGTGTATTTTCTTTATCGGGCGGCTCTGCATACCAGATGGGGTTTTGTTTTTGTTTTTGTTGGTTTTGGGTTTTAATGCTTTTGGCTTCGGCCTGTCCAAGTTGTGTGTTTCATGCAGTTGATCGCTGGGTCTAAAAACAGACATCTCGACTGCTCTTTTAGAGACACAGAGCGTGACTCTAAGAAAGCTGAGAAGGTAAAAGACAGGGTTCAATGAAATCATAGAGTTCTAAGGACTTGAAGTGTGTGTTTATGTCAAACAGGCTCCTATTGCTTAGCCCCAGAATGTGCCTGATTGGGAAATCATGATCCTGCAGCGTGCTTGCAGCCGTGATCACATGGGGCAGGATACACAGGCTGTTTAGCCACCGATTTATCCAAAGAACCAGCTCAGGACTTGGAATCTCACCAGCAGAGGCCTCTCAGCCAGACATGGGACGTGAGCAGCACCAGTTCCCTCGGATGTCCCATCGCTTTCTCTTACTCCCCATGCAGTCCCACCTCTGCTTGTGTCCAGGAATGGCCTCCTCCCACCCCACGGGGATTGGGAGGTAACCGGAAGCCAGGGGCTGCCGGGCACCTGTGGCCTCTAGTGACGAGAAGGGAGGTGAGCGAAGACTTGGACGTTTTGTTGTCTTTGTTTTCATTTCAGGCCCAGAGAGAAGTTGGCACAAGTGCTTTTTCCACTGCTCACCACTCAGGATTCCCTGTACCCCAGAAGGCCACCCCTCACCCCCAGTTATATTTGAGGAAATAAAGAAAGGTGAAGGGACTCAACAAAAGTGTGGCAACAGCACCAAAGCTAGGACCTAGGTCTCTTCACACAAGCCTTTGCACATCAATGGCTTCATTTTGTTTCGTTTTAACATTTTATTTAGAAATAATTATAGATTCAGAGGAAGATGCAATAGAGTGGGCCGGGAGGCCTGGGTACCCTCCACCTGGTTTCCCCAGTGTGGACATCATCTTGCGTCACCATCGAACAGTATCACAGCTGAGCAACTAATACTGAGCTTCCTCCATCCACCGAGTTTATTCCAATTTCACCAGATTTACACACACAAATGAGTGTGTGATCTCGACCGGTCAGAATGTGGTTAATGGAGTAATTTTGAACGTCTCTGCTTATTAGAGAGAAAGGCATCAATATATGGAACTTGGCATCACTGCAGACTGACTTGGGCACCTAACTGTATTTTCATTGTTTTAATTTTTAGTTCTTTTGGAAGAGAATACAATGAGTTTTTTAAAAAATTCAAATGGTAGAAGTAAAATTCCTTTTCTTCCCAGTCATGGCCCCCCATTACCCAGTTTCCTTCCCCAGAAATAGCTCTTTTTATTATTTTCTTGAATATCCTCCCAGAAATATTTCAGGCATATACTCACATATATATCCCCTGTCCCCTTCCCTTTTAAAAAATAGATAAAAGCATAAATTATTTTGTACCGTTTTTTTCCAGAATAATATTTTTGGATATGATTCCACATAGTACCTATAGATTGCCTTACTCTTATTGATGATTATCTAGTGTCCTAGAGAGCTTTGAAAAAAAAAACAGTCCACCTAATCTCTCTCTCAAAATAGTTGTTCAGAAATCTAAGAAGCAAACACTATAAGATGTTTTTACTCAGCACTTTAAGTTGAGGTCATATATGTGCTATAGTAAAATTTTGTATTATCTAATACATTGGGAACTTTGATAAATTCTAGAAATATTTGTGTATCTATTGGGTATAAAAATAAGTGCGTTAAAAAATAAGAAAATTTGGGGCCAGCCCGGTGGCATAGTGGTTAAGTTCCTGCGCTCCGCTGCGGCAGCCCAGGGTTCGCAGGTTCAGATCCTGGGTGTGGACCTATGCACTGCTTGTCAGCCATGCTGTGGCAGGTGTCCACATATAAAGTAGAGGAAGGTCGGCACGGATGTTAGCCCAGGGCCAATCTTCCTCAGCAAAAAGAGGAGGATTGGCAACAGATGTTAACTCAGGGCTAATCTTCCTCACCAAAAATAAAAAGAAAGAAGATTAATCCTCACCCACCAAAAGTTTATTACCTAATGGGGAACAAAATAAGTACACATAAAACTAAATTTAACCAGTATGTTTGTACCTGTTTCATACAGTTGAGCAGAGAAGCATCATGATATTGGACTTGGATTCTAGGTTTGGCATTGCCACTTTCAAAGTGTATAATTTTAATCTTTTAGGTCAGGGGTCAGTAAACTACAGCCCAGAGGACAAATCTAGGCCACCACCTGCTTTTGTAAATAAAGTTTTATTGGAATAGATCTCTACCCATTGTTGTGTGGTGTTTGTCCATGTGTGTTTGCCCTACAACAGCAGAGTTGACTAATTGTAACAGAGACCTCCCACAAAGCTGAAATTTTACTCTCTGGTCCTTTATAGAAAGAGTTTGCAGACCCCTGTTTTACGTTAATTATAGAAGTATAGTATTTCCTTTATAAACATTTGTCAGCTATAGTAAGAATTTTGATTCCACATGTTACACAAGGAATATAGCCCCCAGTTTTGAGATTGTTGCTTTAAGTGTTTCTTGTCCACTATTTTGAATGACCTGCCTGATTTCCCTCCCTCCCTCCCTGCATTTCCTCATCAGCACAGGATGGCTCAGCATCACCTCTCATTTCCACTTTTCAATAAGCAAATGGACTAGAGCCACTCCAGGACAGAAACTCTTCCCTCCACGTGCCTCAAGAATCCAGCATTATGTCTGCCTGGAACGTTGCAGGGACTGAGTTTAGCCAGAAATAGTGAACAGGTCGATCACAGCCCCAACTCTCAAATGGAGATCAGACAAATGCATGGGAAAGTGCTAGATGACCACGCAAGGTGACACAGCAAGAGTTAGATGAGTTTCAGGAAGTAGTGTCCAGGTGCCCAAACAGGTTGATGTGACTGGGGTGGCCAGAGGAGGACTCCAGGTGAAGGGGGTGGACCTTGAGCTGGTCTTGCAGTATGGCAGAGGAGAAGGAATTCCAGGGCTGGTGGGGGGAGAAGGAGTACCAGCACAGGTGTGGAGGTGGAGGTGGCCTAGAACAGGTGTCAGGGCAAAGGTCAGAAGCCATGCTATGGCTCCCTTGCCCTGGCCCCAAATAGTATTTTTACTGGTCTCCGTCCTTCCACCTTTGGTGCCCCTTATCACCTACCCCCCCCCCACCATATACGCTATTCTCCACAGACTAAATGCCCAGAGGGATCTTTATAAAACACAAATCCAAATTTATCCCTCTCCTACTCAAAACCATGACTTTCTGTCTCACCATAGTATATGACTCTTCCTACAGCACCCTGTTTTCTGTCCCCGCCTGCCTCTAATCTCTACTCTCTTCCTCATTCACATTTCAGCCAGACTAGCTCTGCCTCAGCAGCACACATCTCAGTCATCGCCATTCTATCAGTCTCCCGACTTAGAGTACTCTGGCCAGCAGTAAGAAAGGTGACTGATTCCTGGTGAAACCCAGAGACTGTACCCAAGAAGACAAGAGCTATAAATTCCCAGGCACCCGGAGCTCTGGCAGTGACGGGCTAGTAGATGTTGATCAACAGGCTCTCCAGGGAAAAGTAGTCCCGCTCTGTAGCGTTTGCTGAGTTTCATGGTGTCAGTATTCCCACCATGGCTAATTTCAAGCTCCAAGGTGACATCACTGAATGCAAAATTGGATCGAGATTCATGGTCGGCTCCCAAAAGCTGGCAGGAGCTTGGTCCTGCACACCATGGAAAGGACACATCAATAAATAATTTTTCAATAAAAAATTGGCATCTTCTTATTCAGAAGAAAAACCTCTGAAGGAAGTAAAAAAGACACTTATAAAGCCTTAAACACTTTGAGTGGGGGAAACATTATGTGAGAAAATTAAAGATGTTTTCAAAGTATAGTTTTCCCAGAGACTTTTATTTTCTCTTTCAAGTAATAACAGGATTACAGTTGATTAGCAGTTTGAGACATAAACAGGATCTACTACCCCTGAGGCATCCAGACAGTTGCTTGGTGGGAACCAGTTGCCAGATTAGAGTTCTCAGTATCCTCTCGTGACTTGTCAGAAAAGAAAACAAAGGATTCCTGTAATTCTGATCTCCTGGGGCAATGGTTCTCTGTGAGTTCACTTAATGACTTGACATTGAGGAAATTTAATAGCCTCTTGATTAGAGATAAGATAACCCCAAGGATCAACACCAACCATAATATAATCTAATTGACTTTAATTTACTAAGTGTTTACTAAATTTTTGCTGTTTGAATAAAAAGACAAAAACACTATCTCAGTGGGGTTTGCAAAGGAAACATAAGAACTGTCTTAAGTTGCTTAGAGCCTAGTTGGGGGTAAAAGATGTAAATATACAAAACAAGAAGTCCATGGTAACATAGGAGTATATGGACCATTTGCATATGTGTTGAAGGGGTCCAGAAAGCAAAAGGGCAAGGAGGAGAGTTTTCAAAGAATATTGAGCCAAAAAGTTCATATTTGTGATGTGTACTGTGAGCACATGCCAGTGGAACCAATGAAGGAAGAAAATCCATGAGGCAAAAATAAGCAGAATGTGGATTTCTAAGTAATTCCTTCTTACACTCCTTTCATTGTGTTTTTCCCTTGACCATCTCTCCCTCATGTGATCAATGGCATTAGTTACTATTTGCTCAGCACATATTATGTTTCAGGCTTGGTGCCAGGTGCATTACCATCATTATCTCACTATGTTCTCACAGAAGCCATGATATAGGTGCTAGCAAAGATATTTTACATTGAAGATATTGAGATTTGGAAAGCAATTTAACTTGCTGTAACAGCTTTGCTGTGTAACAGATCACTCCAAAATTCAGTGGCTAAAACAATCATTTATGTAGGTCATGATTCCATAGGTTATCAGTTGGAGCTGGGCTCAGGTGGGCAGTCTCTCCCTGCTGGTCTCACTCATGACTTCAGTTCAACTGCAGCCAGGTCAACTTTGTTGATCTTGCCTTGGCTTTCTCATATGTCTGGGACCTCAGATGAAACAGTTGAGCTCTGCTCCATACGGTCTCTCATCCTCCAGTTAGCTAGCCTTGGCTGATTCACAGGGCATTTGGCAAGGTCTCAAGAAAGCTGGTGGGGAGAGACTAGGCCTCTTGAGGCTTAAGTTCAAAACTGGTACATTGTTCATTCTGCCATATTCTGTTGGTCAAAGCAAGACCCAATGCCAGACCAGAGCCAAGAGGTGGGGGACAGACTCCATATGTTGATGAAAGTTTTTCAAAGTCACTCAACAAGAGGTTGGAGAATTGTGGCCATTTTTGTAATCTATCACACTTGCTGAAAAATCACAAAACTACAATGGACAGAGAATTCAATTCTAGGTTTGTCTGACTGAAATCTTGCTTTTTTCAGAAAGCTATACTAAAATCCAAATACTTTCTCTACTTTTCTTTATATGGTCACACCCACTCTATATGGCATAGTTTACCACTATGCCATCACCAGCTTCCTCCAATAAGATGCACACTTTTAAAATAAACAGACACGTGCCCACCATATTATTTCCTTTTCCAAGTGTCTGCTCATTTTCTTCTCTTGCCTGAAATGACCTTTCTCCCTGTTCAGATTATCTTCATCTATGACAACATGGCTTAGATTTTAATTTCTCCACAAAGCTGCCTGTGGTAGAGACTGCTAACCATCCCCAGTAATCTGTCCATTCTCTTTACCTTTGAGTAATAGAATTCCCCTAAGTTTTAGCTTGCAATGGATGCTAAGCTACAGAAGATACTTCCCAGCCTCCCTTGCAGCTTAGTGTGTGCTAGTTTTAAAACATGTTGCAACTTCTTGATACCCCTCCCCTAAAAAGGGGAAGTCTAATTCCCATGAATATGGGTGAGCCATAGTGACTCCACTTCTAAGAAACAGAATGTGATGGAAGTGACGGCTGGCTGCATGGCTTACAAGGCCAGGTCATAAAAGGTGACACATCTCTGCCTGCTCTTTCTTTTGAGACACACACCTTAGGAGCTTGAGCTGACACGAAAGAAATTGCACTAACCTGAAGTTGCCATGCTAAAAAGACTAAATAAGGAGGCCACACAGAGACAGACAAGCCCTAAGTGTACCATCCCCACCTGTTTGTCTTCTCAACCGCAACCATAAGATATGTGAGTGAGTCTTCAGATTATTCCAGCTGCTAGCTTTAAGCCACCCTTCATGCAAAATATACTCCCTCCCTTCCTCCCAAGGTATCAGGTTCAGGCTTGTGGCCCATGATCTTGTCATCTAAATCAAGTTCCCGTGTGAGTGAGGTGCCATGGGTATATTCCTGAAGTACAGCTCATTGATTAACATTCTTCTTGACTGGAAGATCTGTGTACTAAAGAGATGAGTTTTCTCTCCTCCTCATGCAGTAGTGGGCCTGGCATAAGATAACTGCTATGTACACTCTAATTCAAAAGGGGGAAACTAGGAGGCACATAACAGTGACTTGTCCATGGCATTTATGGAAAAATAAGGATGACTCAGGGTATATCTAAGAAGCCAAGGAGAATGATTCCCTGTTAGTGGAACTGAGTCCTCATCATGGCACTGGTAACATGGGCTCAGCTGGATCGCAGAAATGTAAGAAGAAGAAATGTAAATAATTTGGGCCAGAGGACCAATTGTGGTGGCTTTAAACATTTCCACAAATTCTTTGATAATCCTCCCATGAAAAGGTGGAGTCTAATTCTCTCATAACAAATAGAATATGAAGAAGGGATACTTTGTGACTCCAAAACTAAGTCATAAAAGGGGACACTACAGCTTTTGCTTGACTCTCTCTTGGGGCACATGCTTTGGAGCCCTGTAGCCACAATGCTGGAGGCACACGTGGAGAAGCTACAGAGAAAGATGTCTGAGGAATCCCAGCTGTGCCAACCCCAGCTATTTAAGTCTTCCCCACATCAACCATCAGACATGCAAATGAGTGAGACTTCAGATGATTCCAGCCCCCAGCCTGCAAGGTGACTCAGCTGATGCCAAGGGGAACAGCGATGTGCTGTCCCACTGAGGAGTTTCCACCCACTTCAGTAAGCCAAAAAGAGGAATAAAAGTATGAGAAATGGAAAGGATTTAAAACTGTCATTATTTACAGCTGATATGATGAAGCCCTTAGTTTATCAGCTGATCATGTTGGGTTTTCTATTAGAATTAATGAGTGATTGTAGCAAGATCACTAGATAAAAGGTCAATATTTAAAAAACCAATTGCATTTCTTTATAGCAGCAACACCAATTATAAAATTTTTTAAAGGATACCTTTTACAATGTTATCAAAAACATTTACTATCTAAAGAAATATCGTATCCTCTGATGTCAAAGCCCATGACCTCTACAGCCTGAACTAAGATGTAAATTGGACTCCAAAATCATTTGAAATGAGGTAAAGCAGAAAGTACTATGATAGAAATATCAGCTAATCGTAAAAACAAAAAATATGATGGAGATAGAAGGAAACGGGTTTATAACTCAATTTATTAGTTATACAGGTGAGGAAGCTAAAGACTCATAACTTCTAATTTCATGGTCCTTCCTCTTACATGGTGCTGAGTGTAAAACGTAGTAAAAGAATTTAACTTCTAAAATAAAACAAAACATATCCCTTCATGACAGAGAAAGTCTCATTTATGGGTTAGTAGAGAGCTTCTGCTTGAAATGTTTATTTTGCACTTTAAACCATCTGGCTTTCTGTTGCTTGGTAGAATCATGAATTTTTTAAAAGTAAATTTCTGTTGCTATTCAACCAAAACATGCTATCTAGAATCATCCATGTGAAAAGCACATCGTTTGCAAATTGATACCTGCCATTAAGTGCACCTCTCCTTCCCCTGGTTCTGCACAAATTGTCATTCAGATCTCAGCTTAAATATCACCTCTCCAGAAAACTCTTTCCTCACCACCAAATATAAAACAACTAATCTTTATTGCATCACGGTGTTTTCAATAGCACTTGCACTAAGTTAAATTTTCTTGTTTGTTGAATTATTATATCTTCCTCAATTAGAACATGAGCTCCATGAGAGCAGAAATGTTTTTGAATTTATTACTGTCACTCTGTTGACTAGAACCATGTCTGAACATAGTAGGTAGCCAGTAGTTATTTCTTGAATAAATGAAGGAATTGTGACTTTCAATTCGGGGGCCACCCCAGCTGAGATTCTCTAGAAAACAGAGCCCAAGGCAGAGATTAACTGCGGATGCTTTGGGAAGCGCAATCCCAGGGCAGCAAGGATAAGGGAGTGAAGTAGAGAGGATGGGAAGCAATGCAAAGTAATGTGTTACCATGCCCGCCATTGCTTCCCAATAAGCCATGAAGAGACCCAGCCAGATGCTCGGCAGGAGCATCTGTGTGGCCACGTGGGAAGTCTCCGCACAGGCTGTATAGAGAAGGCCTGCCGTGGAGCAGTCCTCCAGAGAGAGGAAAGAAAAATTTCTCTTCCTGGCTTGGTCCTGTCCCCTGTGTCCCATTGGTTGAATTTCACTATCTGGGGAGTCAGCTCCCTCACACTTTCATGTCATCTGGTGCCTTTAAAAACCATGTAGGAAGCCACATCCCACACTGTGGCAGGCTGAATAATGGCCCCTAAAGATGTGCACATCCTAATCCCCAGGACCTGTGAATGTTACCTTGTATGGCAAAAGAGACTTTGCAGATGTGATTCAACTGAGGATTTTGAGATTATTCTGGATTATCCATATGGGTCCAATGTAACTATGTGTCCTTATAAGAGGGAGGCAGGAGATCAGCATCAGTAGTAGGAGATGTGGCGATGGAAGCAAGGGGTTGCAGTGATACAAAGAAAGGGTCACAAGCCAAGGAATGCTGGAAACTTCTAGAAGCTGGGAGAGGCATGGAATGGATTCTCCCTTGGAGCCCTCAGAAGGAACCAGCCCTGCTGATACCTTGATTTTAGTCTCACCTTGATGTGAGACTCATTTCAGACTTCTGACCTCCAAAAATTGTAAGAAAATAAACTTACATTGTTTTAAACTACTGAGTTTGTGGTAATTTGTTACAGCAGCAATAGGAAATGAATACACACGCTCTGTAGGGGAGCATTTCCTCTAAATCCGTGGCAGCAGAATCCAGAGACCCCAGATACACAGCTAGTCAGCACCAAAGGGTGGAAAAGCTGCTAGGAGTCTGTCGGCCATCTTGGTGCTGAGGTGCAGGAAGCTGCCGAGAACCTGGGAGACAGGCGAGGCCAGAGAAGCAGAGGAGGTGCTTAAGATGGGCACAGCACGGGGACCCATATTTAAAATGACTGCTTATATTAAGAAGTTGAAGACAGGGAAAATGTGTATGTGTTGATTGTGTTAACATTGCCTTTCATTGTACTTCATTTTCAGTCATTGTCAAGAATAACTTGCTAGCTCGGTAAAACGTCCCTGAGCCTCTCAGAGTGAATTTTGTATATGTCACACAATCTGTACCCTAAGTCAGACCATCACTAACATACCTTCGAATTTGGTAAAAATCTCTTCAGACAGAAATAAATTTATTTTCTGTAGATTTGATAGAGAATTTATAGAGAGCATGTATTAGGTAACTCCAGCTGCTTTAGCCAACAAACTCCTCCATTTCAGCTACCTGACACTATTAAAGATGATTTCTTGCTTATGTGACAGTCCGAAATGGGTGTAATGTTGGGAGGGTGGCCGCTCTGCTCTTGTTATTCAGTGGCCTAGGCTGACAGGGGCTCTACCTTCTTCAACTTTTATCTTCTAATGTCACCCTAGGCATAATCAAATAGCTGGCAGAAAGGGAATGGTTGATTGGATAAGGACATACACATTTTCACCTCCTTGGCCTGAAAGTGACATCACTTCTCTTTACAATCCACTAGCAAATCCAGTCACAGAGCATTACTTATATGCAAGGGATGCTGGGAAATGTAGTCCGGGCTGGGCAACCACATTTTCAGTAACAACTCTACATCACGTTAAGGGGAGAATGAAGCTCTGGTGGACAGCTAGCTGTCTCTTGCCTCAGTCTGCCCCTCTGGCCAAGAAATATTCATGAAGATTCTTTCCCTCAAATATGGAAAACTTCCCCAGCCAAAAAAGAACACTCAAGGGAATTAACTCAAAATCCTATTAGTTACCACATCCCTAGGGGCGAAACTAGATGGGAAGCCAACAGATGGGAAGCCAACAAGATATTGCTCAATCTGTACAATCAAAAGAAGTCAAAGATGGATGATCAGGAGGCAGAGGGGACACCATGCCAATAAAAAGTCACAATTTCTTGCCCAGTTTTCAGTCTGAGCCAGTTTTTGGACCCAAGCCCATTGATTGAAGAAAAGACTGTATCCCCAGGAGGCAGAATTCTGCAACACCACACAAGTGTATGTGCTCCTGGATCCTCACCAAAGGGATCTACTTGTGTAACTGAACTCTGAGGAACACCCAAGCATTTTGATGACTGTTGGGCAAAGTCTTAGTAGACATTAATACCTACAGACACTAATTATCATCCCAGGACTCTGCTAAAGTGCAGGAATATTGGGACCAGGTAATAAATGGAGACCTGGCCTAGATTCAAGTTACAATGGATCCACTGGGTCTGTGGCCCCACCTGGTGGTCATTTCCCTAGACCCCCAAATGTATAACGGAAATAGACATGCTTGGTAGTTACACAACCTCACATTGGTTCCTTGGCTTAGGGTAAGACCACCATAGTGCAGAGGGCCAAGGAGAATACTCTGAAATGAATCCCCTCCATGACCAAGATAGTGAATCAAAACTGATATGGTGTCTTGGTGGTGAATGGAGAAATTAGCGTCATCCCTAAAGAACTAGAGGATTCAGAGTGAGGCCACCATGTTGCCTTTTAATGTACACGTCTGGACTAGACAAGTCCAGTAGACTCAGGCAAAGTCAACCAGGTACTAGTTCCAACTGCAACTGTTGTGCCAGATGTGGTATCATTGCAAGGTCAGCATAGCTGGGCCTTAGTGCAGGTTATATGTGACTTAACAATCATTCTTCCTTGGAATCCTGTTTTTTGACCTAATTTCAAGTGACCTTAAATCAGAATGTATAACTGTATGTCTGAAGATACAAAAGACATGTAGAATAGGGTTTATCTTTTCAAAGAAACTTATATAATTGAAGCTTAATACATGACATTATCTATAATAATAAATTATTCATGTAGTACTTATTTGGCAAATTCAATAACTCGGAACATGGCCAAGGATCTGTGAGGAAGCAAAACTTGGCTTCATGTGAGTAACTAATAATTATTAAGTCCATGTGAGCTTTGCTGATTCCATGTCTGCTAGAAGAGGGTCAGAAAAGCATATCTTCCCTTTCCTCACACACAACAGGCGCCTTCCTCTCCCCTCATTCCCCCGTGCCTTCTGCAGCTCATGACCTGTCATCTGCAAACCACCCACGATCACCACCTCTTCTTCACGTTCCCTCTACCTTCTAACTCAAACCAGGTGTGGTCTCTGCAACCCTCTCAGGTGAGAAGTGTTTGGTTCCCAGCCCTGTACCACTGGGCCTGCTGTGCAGCAATTGTCCCTCGGTACGTCCAGATCATTTCTCTTCCTTCCTCGCTGAAAATCCTCAGGATCTTTAGAGCAATGCTACTGGACCATATCATCCACTCTCCCTCCTCATCCAAGTATCTGGCTCACTATTTTTTTCTACACCATTATTCTGGGGGCTTCCTTTTCATAAACAATCCACCCAGTGCCCTGCCTTCTTGGTTCTTTGACCTCCTCACTTCCTCTTCCCTCTCCAAACTCTAGCCTTCACTACTGCATTTCCACCTTTTCTCAGCATACTCCTGCTAGTAGCACTTCAACAATGCTACGTCATCAGGACCTCCAAACCAAGAGGCTGCCATTTTCTTCAATGCCCATCACTTCACTCATGCCTTCATTTCCCTCTTTCTCCAGATTAGAATCTCTAGTCCGTCACGATAATCAGTCAATAATATACCCACAACTCTCTCCTCACCACTTTCTCTTCTCCTCTTGTCTTGAAAAACCCCATCGAGATAAACCCAATTCTCCAAATATGTATTTGAGCAGCTGAATGTTTCTGGAGAAACACCCAAACATGCTGACTCTCACTTTAAGTTTATGACCACAGTCTTCAGAGGCCTGCCCTTCACATTCACCTTCCCACCTTTCCCTAGTGAAATCAGTCTCCCACGGTATCCTGTGCCCCAAGGCCACTCTCTCAAAATTCCTCTCTTTTTAAAGTTCATTACAGGCATTCCTGCCATTCCTCATTTCTTACTTCACTGTGAAAACCCAAGGAGAAGCAGAGAACACCTGCATTTTCTTTCAATCACATCTTGCAACATACCCCATATATTCCTGTCGCTTTAATGTCATTTAGTTGCTGACTTTCTCTCCCCTGAGCTTAAGGTTTTTATATTCAATTTCCTACTTGGTGTCTCCACTTGGATGTGCATTAGGCATATGAAGTATAGTATGTCCAAAACAGAATGCTTGACTTTCTCTCCCAAATGTTCCCTATCTCTATAGTTGTTAGGCATCATCCTTAATTCCTCTCTGTCCCTAAAACTTTACATCTAATCCTCTAACGATTCCTGTTGGCTCTATGTCCCAAATGTATTCCAAATCCAACCATTTCTCACCATCTCCATCACTACTGATATCTCTTTCTGTGACTAGTGCAGTAACCCCTAACTGATCTCCTTGCTTCTATGCTTGCCTCCTCATCAGTGACCAGAACAATCTTTTAAAGCTGAAAATTGGATTAAGTCACTTCTTACACAAAATCCTTCATTGGTTTTTCATCATCTTTTAGAATAAAATCTAAACTCCTTGCTGTGGTCTCTAGAGCCCTTCATGATCTCCTACTCTGCCTCCCTCTCCTACCTGATCTCACCTCATGCCTTTACCCCTAGCCGTGGCTCACTCTGCTCTCCTTGTTGTACTTTCTTCTTGTTTCTTGAGCACTTCAAGCTAGTTCTAGCTTCAGGATCCTCGCACTTGCTATTCCTTCTGTCTGCCGTGCCCCTGCCTCTAGAACTTCACATGATTGGCTATCTTACTTCATTTAAGTCTCTGCTCAAAATCACTTCCCTGACCACCCTATTTTTTTTATTTTTTTATTTTTTGGTGAGGGAGATTGGCCATGAGCTAACATCCATTGCCAATCTTCTTTTTGCTGAGGAAGATTGGCCCTGGGCTAACATCTGTGCCCATCTTCCTCTATTTTATAGGGGACGCTGCCACAGCATGGCTTGATGAGCGCCATGTGCATGATGGCTCCCAGTGCGTAAGTCCACACTGGGATCCGAACCTGCGAACCCTGGGCCGCCGAAGCAGAGCGTGTGAACTTAAGCACTACACCACCAGGCTGGCCCCCCACCCTGTCTATTAAAACCCCTTCTTCTGAAGGAATTCACTTTTAACCTTGTTCCAATTTCTTCGTTGCACTCAATAATGGTTCCTAACGAATTCCATGCTCTCGTGTTGTCCCCTCCCATATCAATTCTGGGCTTGACCATGTGACTTGCTTTTGGCCATTGTGACATTAGAAAATGTGACCCAAGTGCTTGCCCAGTAGGGACTTATCCTCGTGGGACCCCAGCTGCCAAGAGAGGAAGCCTGAGCTGGCCTGCTGGAGAGACCACACAAAGGACAACTGAGGCACATCAGCTGACAGCCCCAGCCAACTGCCATCCAGCATCTGCCAATTGGTGGCAAATGCATAAGTGAACCCAGCAACATCATATGGATCTGAGACATGCCATTCCATCTGATGTCCATCTAATTGCCAACGCATGGAATCACGAACAAATAAATGTTGTCTCAAGCCACTAAGTGTGGGGATGGTTGGTTATGCAACAGTGAATGATACCTGTCACTGCCTGAAATTATATATCAATGTGCATATTTACTTATTGACAGCCAACCCTTCTAAAAGTTAAGCTCTATGAGGACAGGAACTTTACCATGAGTACACTGTGGTCCTCCAGCCTGGAACACTGTCTGGCCCATGGAGGTACCCAGAAAAATTTGTTGTTGAATGAACAGTCTCATGGAGCAGCTTCATCGGGTCCTATGGCTTCCACTAAGATCTCTAAATTTGGCCCATTAGAAAGATCTGTCTCCCAAGTGTCTGTTCCAATTGACCACTGAATATGACCAACTGAAATTCAACACCTTCTAAACTGATGTTGTTTTTCTCCCCAATTTTGTCCACAACTTTTCTCCTCTATTCCATATTTTGGCAATGGCACCAAAATACAACCAATCTTTTAAAGGGTTGTGATGATGGTTAATTTTGTGTGTCAAGTTGGCCAGGCTATAGTGCCCAGATGTTTGGTAAAACACTAGTCTAGATGTTGCTGTGAAGTTATTTTTTTTTTTAGATGTGATTAACATTTCAATCAGTAGACTTTGAGTAAAGCAGATTACCCTCTATAATATGAGCAGGCTTCACCCAATCTGTTGAAGGCCTGAAGAGAAAAGACTGAAGTTCCCTGAGGAGGAAAGAATTATCTCCAGACTGCCTTCAGACTCAAGATTGCAACATCAACTCCTGCCAGAATTCCAGCCTCCCAGACTACCCTGCAGGTTTTCAGACTCACTCATGCCCACAATTACATGAGCCAATTCCTTAGATCCCTCTCCCTTTCTCTCTCTTCCCCCCAACACACACATCCTATTGGTTCTGTTTCTCTGGAGAACCCTAATACAAGGATTATCTTTGATGATCTCCTCTGCCTCACCTGCCAACATTCATTCAGTCACCAGAACCTAATGATGCAGTGTACAAAATGTCTCCTGCATCTACCCTTTCTCTGCTTCCACCTCCCCAGTCTTGGTTTACACTCTTAGCATCTCTCATCTGGACTATTACAAAAGTCTGTTAACCAGTCTCTCTGCCTCATCTCCTTCAAATCCCCCTGCCACTCCACCACCAGAGTTATCTTTCTAAGATAAGTCTGATCACATTGCTTACCTCCAAAATCTCCCCATCACCTACAGAATACAGTTCAAACTCCTCAGTATAACAGGAAAGCTCTTCATCAACTAGCCCAAGTTATATCTCCAGCTTTATCTCACTTACTCCTCAATAAATACCTGAAATTCTCACTATAGTCAACTACTTGTGGATCCCCAAACATGTCATGCTCATTTCATACCTTCATGCTTTTGCACATTTTGTTCCGTTTGCTTGGAATGCCTACCAATTTGTCTTGAAAACATTCAGACCTACTTTTCAAGCCCTAGCCCAGAGATACTTTTTGTTTTTAAGCTGTCCCTGGATGCTTAGTCATAATTTTTAGACAATGATAAAGATCTTTCCATAAATCTTGTCTTATTGTATTGAAATTAATGTATGTGTCTGTATTTCTCAAAGATAAGATGCTCTTTGATGGCAGGGACTATGTCTTATTCATAATTTGATCCTTAGTCCTAGTCTTTTGTTTACCTCATAATAGCCACTCAAAAAATGTTTGCCGAATCCATTTTTATGTGTTAGATTTTAAGCCCTTTGAAGGCAGAAACCATATTGCTGTTCACCTTCGTTTCACTCCTGGTGCCTTTCATAGGATCTTGTACATAGTTGATGCTCAATATAAGAAGATCGAATTAAAGAGATAAGCTTCAATTCTCTGTAGAAAATAGAAATATTTCATTTCCTGTTGCTATGATATGTCAGCCATCATTGGCTAAGTGGTGTCACAACAATTTTAAGTCAAGCAAGAGTTCATGGAAAAGAGAAATAATTGAAGGTCACAGTCTTGGGGAAAAGGAAATAGAAGGAAACTGTCTTTTAAAAAATTTTTATAAGAACTTATTTCCTATTCTCCCACACAGTCTTCTAAAAACCTTTTTTTGTTGTTTTGAAAATTTTCACACCCACCAGAAAGTTGAAAGAACAGTACAGTGAACACCCAGACACCCCTCACACAGATTCACCAGCATCTTGCCACACCCATTTCCTCTCTCTCTCTCTCTCTATACACAGTTCCCTTTTGCTGACAGCAGATGGCTGCTGTCATGGCATTTTACTCCTAAATGTTGCATCTTGCATCACTCAGAAAGGAAACATTCACTTACGCCACCATAACACCATTATCACACCTAAGAAAATCAATATTAACTCAACAAAATCATCTAACATACAGTCTGGACTCAAATTTCCCTAATTTTCCCTCCAAATGTCCTTGATAGCTATTTTTTTGGACCCAGAATCCAATCAAGTTTCACACATTGATTTGGCTGTTACATCTCTTTATTCTCCTCAAACTCTTCCTCTGTTCTTGACACCAAATGCCTTGAGGATCCAGGCCAACTGACCCGTAGAACATCCTACATTCTGGATTCCTCTGACTGTTCTGCCAGGATTTGATTCAGGTCAAATGTTCCCAGCAAGTTTTGTTGTGTCCCTCCCACGGCGGCATCAGATCAGGGGGCTCATAAGGTCAGATTGTCCCACTACCGGGGATGCCAAGCATGATGAGATGCAGACAAAGTGAAGGCTGACCGATCTCTCCAATGCGAAGACACACTTTTGCCTTTGCAATTAATAAATAGCTTATGAAATTGTGTAAACACCCTCTTCCCTACAGTCTTTTTCCCAGTGGGTCATATTACTCATTGATGATCATTGCCTGAATTATTACATTGAGAGTTACAAAAAGGTGCTTTCCTAAATCTATAATTTAGTCTATACTTATCATCTTATAATCTTTTGTAAAGCAGAGGATTTCTTTTGTAAAGTGGAGCTTTTCTGTCTTTTTTGAGAATCACTATAAAGTCGTGAGTTTTTTTTTTTAATTCAATATGTTATAATCATTTACTGGGATTATTCCTTTTGATCCTCAAAGTTTCCCAGATTTGGTCAGTAGGATTCCTTTCAAGCTGGCTTCTGTGTCCTTTTGACATGGACTATTAAACGGTCTTTGAACATGTCTTTGCTTTCTAGTGCACAAGGTGTTCCTAACTCAGACCTGATGTCAGCCAGGGTTTGGGGCTTTTCACATGATGTGGCAGCAGAGAAAGGCAGAAGGAAAGATTCCCTTGTCAGTCAGCTGGTTGGACCCCAGAGTGGCTGGCTGTCAGGCTTCTTGGAGTGGGCAAACTTTTATACAGAAGGGACAGGACCTCTCACAAGGGAGGGCAATTGTCCAACTGAACATTATCAAAACATCCACCAGTGACCCAATGCTTAAGAAACCCACCTCTGGACTTTTTACATAAAATCACCTTTTGAAGATTTTCTACTTAAGAATAAATTAAGGACAAAGCTGCTTTTGTAGTTTTCTCCATGTAAGTGACATGTTTCCAACAAAAAGCTACTTGGCCCATTACCCACAGAAAAATGTCCCCTTTCACAATTTCCTCTGAAAAGAGTTCTCAATAGAGTGATATGGTTCAACCATCCCTGTGAATTAGACTGGTTTCTCTCTCTGACTCTGCAGAGAATTTTGTGACATTCTATTAGTACACAAACTTTGGGATCTGATGCAACAATTTTTCCATGTGGTACAGGTCTTCCCAAGAGATACTGGGCAATCATTACAAAATGGCTGGGCATGGAATCCAGATTCCTAGGGAGATATTCTCCCCCTGGGTCTGGACTGCAGTAATCTCAAGTAATTCCCACAACAGTCTTGAGAATTGGGTATTACTCCTGTTTTAGAAGATGAGGAAACCAAGACTCGGAGAGTCTGTGTTGTAACAGAGTCAGAGAGCTACTACATTTTATTGACTTTAAGATGCCACAGACTTTAAGGTACATTTCATTCCCAAGTATGTTAAATGTGGGGAAAAAAAACCCCATGTGCTTGGGATCAATGAAACACAGTGGTTAGTACCTGGACACTAGGATCTACGATGAAATTCAGATCTTTATGACTGTGAAACCCACGCTCTTTCCACTAGAGGAGAGGTTCATGGAAGCGGAGTGAGCAGATAGGGGAGCTGAGATTTGAGAAGATGAGCAAAGGCGTGGATGTGAGGGTTTGCTTGGAGCGCTGACTCAATGAAGAGCTAATCTGACTATGGCCGATTATTCAGATTAGGGAGCAGCTAATCTGCCTAAAAAGAAATACAGCTTTTAGAAAGAGATGAACCTGGGCTTTAGAAGGTGGTTTATGATTACTTAGGTTTGGCCATGCGTTGTTATAAGTGCTTGGGTGCGTGTTACGTGTTGGAAGCTGTGTGTTTAGAGGAGAAGTGTACAATTGAAAGAGAAGGAAGTATGAGGCTGCTGCAGCTCAGACAGGCACCAAGTGATGAAGCTTGAACAGGGATGGCGGCCTTGAGACTGGAGAACAGGGGTATGGGCATGGGAGCATTTAAGAGGGAGGGTTCTCAGTGCTTGTTGACAGACTGGAGAGGGATGGGGAGTCCATATAATTTATCATCCAAGCCTTTGAGAAAGAAAGCGAAGCGCTATTAATAACCACGCCAGACAGCAGGCATAAACCAGGACTGTCGTGAGCAAACCTGACATATGGTTACTCCAGACAGAATGAAGGAGAGATCAGAAGCAAAACTTACTCCAATATTTCTTGCCTTGGGGACTGTGGGTTACTGTAGTTGACAGGGGAGTTGTAAATGCTACTTCTTGTACCAGGCAAGTGTCTTTGTGATCTCCACCTGCCTTCCCCAACAGCGCTTGTGGGGAATCAGACAGCCCCGCATGGTATGGGTTAAGGAACAGGCTTAACTCATAAGGTGTGTTGCCAGGGCCCAGGCGCTCTCTGGGACCCACTGGGATGGACATTCCTGGAGAAGGAGCCTCTCCCCTCCAACTCTGTCACCTCCCTTTCTTACAGGGCAAGAGCAAGAACAACTTCATCAATGGGAGAACAAGTTGTCTATAGTACACCGGCTGTAAGCAGTTGGCAGATGTTGTCTGGGAAATCCAGCTGCCCAGCACCTGGGGAATTGGACCACCCAGGGGAAGGTGACTTTGCAAGTGGAGGGCAGTGAGCCTCTGGGACCCTGGGTTCACATGCATCTTCTCTCTGGCCTCCCAGCCAGGCTCTTGTCCAGGCAACCCAGAGTAAGCTCCTAAGGCCATTTTGGGGTAGCTCTGCTTGTGGCACTAGAGTACCTGATTAAGGGCAGGGGTGTGGCAGGAGTGAGAGTGCAGATGGGATAGAGAGAAACCATCAATTTTCAACGAATTAGCCTACAAGCAAATATACTGAACTGTAAACAATTTTAAATATAATCTTAAAATTCCTTTGATAGTTCAGAAGGCACTTGAGTCTTGTAAAGCTTAAGGGTCCCCATGAACACTCCTGGCTGTGCAGTAAACATCTGGCTGTGCCCATTCGTGCACGGTTTTAAGAGGACACACGTGATGCAGCCTGACTGCATGTTCTCAGCAGGGCCTGGGCCACTCCCCCAGCCTAAAAGGTTGCTAGGTTTTGCGCCTAATTTCTAATGAGCTAAAATTAGTAACTGACAAGCCAAATACACACTTGGAAGGGGTGTCTGTGGGATGTAACTCTCATAGCTATTCCATTATTCTCCACTCATCTAATTTTAGCTTAGAGAATACCCCTCGAGACTGGAGGCCTGATTTCAAGACCTGGATTTAGAGACAATCAAACCACAGTTTTGCTCTGATGATGGAAGTCAAGCTGGAATTCCTGGGACCTTATCACCTCCTTGGTAAAAACAAACAAACAACAAAGAAACTCACAAACTTCAGGAACTCTTCACTGCTCACAGGACCGCATCTAAACTTGGCGACTGCTACTCAAAACTCTCCTCCATCAGATCTGTTTATCCAAAAGTCTCATCACATTCTCTGCTCCAGGCAGTCAATCAGATCTGGCCAGTGCCTCTGAACTCATCTCAGCCTTGCCTTCTACCAAGTTCTCTCTGCCAAGGCCATTCCCTCTGCCTGGGTCTGTCTCTTGTCCGGGTTCCTGCTGCTCTCTGAGCTACAGACCCCTATTTCTAACTGCCTAACTGACATTTCCAAAGATGACCCAAACCTGCCCCTCCTCGTCTCCCCTCTTAGTGAATGACAAGGAAAAAGTGTCTTCCAGTGTCTCTGCCAGGCTGTTTCATCCACTGTCCAGAGACACCTTTCCAAAACACAAACCAGGCCACTTCATGCTCCTGCTGAAAGCCCACCAATGGCCCCAAAGCTCAAGGTCCTCAGCAGCACTTGGGAGGAGGCCCTTTTGAGCAACTGCCTGCTCATCCCCTCATCCTCTGACTCAGAACTGCTCAGGGTTTCCTCCGGGGGCCGGGCTGGCTTCTCTCCTGCCTCTGGGCCACGTATCTCATGCTTCTCCATTCCCTTCACCTGGCCACCTTCTTCAGGTTCCTTGTCCCCCGTCCATGAACTAAGCACGATGAGGGAAATAAGCGGTCCTGCTTGTCTTACTATAAGCCCACGACTGGGCTTTAATGAATGTTTAATGATCAGTGAATGAAGAAATAATGAATGAATGACAAAAGTGCACTGAGCCAGAACCAGGACCATAAAGGAAAAAAGAAGAGGCTGCAGACTAGGATGTTGATTTGCAACCTCAGGAGTTCCCCCAGGGAAATCAGAAATTGGCCCCCACACATGGAGGGCCAGGAAAGACCGAAGACAGAGGCAGATCACTCCAGATTGGTAGATGGCAGGTTAATAAGCAAGGGAACTTACATACGAGGCTTGTCCTGGGTGGCTGCAGGACGCGTAGATTTTTGCACCCACCCGCCAGAATCTTGAGTTTGTATAGAGGCCTTAACGGGGTTCAGTCACGCACACAGTCCAGATGGTCTCAACAACATCATACTCTCTCAAGGCTGCATCCTTAAAACAGCTCCCACTATGGGAATGGTGGGCAGAATGTACATTCCAAGGATAGGGGAGGGGGTGAGGAGCCTCCAGTTGCCCGAGCCCGGCTCGCAGGTCAATCTGCGGTCATGTCCTCTTGATGACCTCCTCCAACACAGGACCAGAACAGTGGCTGATCTGCTGATTTGCGTGTAACTGCTAACACGGCAGGAAGGGGTTGGAAGTTAATGTCCTGCAGTCATCCTTGCTGATTTTGTGTGTGTGTGTGTGTGTGTGTGTGTGTGTGTGTGTGTTGATAAGTGCACCTGTGGATAGACAGATAGTACCTTTTCAGGATATATTCTTATTGTAGTGTGACCTCAGTTCTCTTTAATTAACCATTCTGAAGTCTTAAAAGAGCTCTTTTATGTATTATTAGGGAGCGATACCTAACAAGGGTACCCCAGCTGGTGTGTGGATGGCCACCATCTTGGTGCGAGGTTGTTCATTTTTGGTAAGCACCTCTCTTACAGAATGCTTGTCAAACGTAGACTAGTCTAGTTTGGATATTTCAGTTCTCATAAGCACAACAGACAGTCAACCAAAAACAGAAATAGCCAGTTCCTTCTGTGAGCTGGGCCTTGGAATCCAGGCACAATCTACCTTCCCCTCTCCTCCATGTTGCTGTTGTGTGATGCTCCTGTTTCTTTCTGCTTAGAGCAAACTACCCAGGTTCTCTTGGCTCAGTGAGAAGAAAATTAGGGAAAGTCAGGAACAAGAAGTAGCGGATATAAGAACAGGAGGGTAGAATAGCTTTAATAAAATTATCAGCACAAATATAATCTATCTGCAGGACTAATAAACAACACACCACGTGTGCATGGTTCCTTTGAGTCAAGGAGTCATCAACCTATTGTAGGATTCTAACATGAAACATTTTAGGGAAAAAATAATACTGGGGCATTTCCCTCTCGTTCTAAGGCTTAACTTCTTGCCTATGCTGGCTCCTGGAGTGGGAATTAATTATTATGGTTTTTTGTGAGGAAGACTAACCCTGAGCTAACAGCCGTTGCAAATCCTCCTCTTTTTTTTTTTCCTGAGGGAGACTGGCCCTGGGCTAACACCTGTGCCCATCTTCCTTTACTTTATATGGGACGCCACCACAGCATGGCTTGACAAGCAGTGCATCGGTCCGCGCCCAGGATCCGAATCTGTGAAACGCCGGGCCTCCGAAGCAGAGCGCGAGAACTTAACTACTATGCCATGGGTCGGCCCGGGAATTAATTATTCATTATTTTTGTCTCCTATTACAAACTTTCTAGCTACTTTTGGAAGAGAAGGGTGAGTGCCCTCTTTTAAGAGTTCCTATGTGTATTCTGGCTTTCTTTGCCAGAGCTGTGTTATTTTCTAAACTGTCTCTTAGATTCAGTGGCTACACCATTTTCTCTCTTTCTCTTTTTCCTTCTGACACACTCCCAGTTTCCTTGTTTTCCCTGGATATATATTGTCAAATCATCTAGCTCATTAGTGAAAATCACACTGTTTCCAACATACAGAGATGCAAAATTCAGAAGAAGATCTTCAACAGTAAGGTTACCCACATTTAGAAATATGACATCTTCTTGAAACTAGGCAACAAGGTTTATTTTAACCATCATTAGCATTATTTTTACGTAGCCTTAGCACTGAATAAATTACTCAAGCATCACAAAGATGAGACAAAGAAAAAACATCCAGTAGCACCCATTTATGCGTCTACACCAGCATCTATTCCTGTAACATTCTTTGTTTGTCAGCAATTATTAGAGGTCAGAGGTAGAAAAGACAGATTAGAGCAATTTGTCCAGCTCTCTATGCAAAACAGATTTGTGTAGCATTTTTTCTGTATTGCAGTAGTCCCCCCATATCCTCGGGGGATACGTTCCATGACCCCCAGTGGTTGCCTGTAAACCTCGGATAGTACCAGACCCTATATATACTATGTTTTTTTCTATACATACATTCCTATGATAAAGTTTAATTTATAAATTAGGCACAGTAAGAGATTAATAATAAAATAGAATTATAATATACTGTAATAAAAGTTATGTGAATGTAGGGAGCTGGCCCGGTGGCGCAGCGGTTTAGTCCGCGCTTGGCAGCCCGGGGTTCGCGGGTTCGGATCCCGGGCGCCCGCCGACGCACTGCCTGTCAGCCATGCCGTGGCGGCGTCCCATATAAAGTGGAGGAAGATGGGCACGGATGTTAGCCCAGGGCCAGTCTTCCTCAAGCAAAAAAAAAAAAGAGGAAGATTAGCAACGGATGTTAGCTCAGGGCTGGTCTTCCTCACATAAAAAAAAAAAAAAAGTTATGTGAATGTGGTCTTTCTCTCTCTCAATCTTATTGTACTGTACTCACTCTTCCTATTCCTGTGATGATACAATGCCTAAGCGATGAGATGAAGTGAGGTGAACTATGCAGGCATTGTAACCTAGCCTTAGGCTACTATTGACCTTCTGACCATGTCAGAAGGAGGATCATTGAGCCATGATGATGCCAATGGTCGGATGTCAGAAGCAGGTGATGTTGATGGTTGGGGATCCAACAAAGGGATGATTCACGTCCTGGGTGGGACGGAGCTGAACAGCATGAGATTTCATCACGCTAACTCAGAATAGCGCACAATTTAAAACTTATGAATTGTTTATTCTAGAATTTCCCTTTAATATTTTTGGACCGTGGGTAACTGAAACTGCAGATAAGGGGAACTACTATAATTTTAAGAGAGAAAAAGAAAAAATTTCACATAGCTATGGGTAGGGAGATTTATCATTAAATAGAGATAAGTGTTGCAAAACACATATAGCAACTGGAGTTTACCTTTTATGTGTCTTGGTTGTTGACAACTTTCAGATCCTGACAACAATAATTAGAATTCAGGGGGAGAAGCAGAACTTGAAGAATCTTGCAAACATGTTTCTGGAAGCACAGCCACACTGGTTTGGACAGTGGGGATGTCTGGTTCCTCATCTCCTCTGCCCTTCATTCTCCCCTCCAGCCAGAGAGCCTAGTGACAAATCTTAGAATATTGCAACCCCTGGGCTGTATCCAGTGCCACGCAAAGGCCAGATTACACAAGAAAGCATCATTTATCTTGCAAAAGCTCCTTCATTAGGGCCAAGAAGGGGAATCAACACCTGGGAAAAGACAGTCTTTCTTTTGTGGAAAAAAATACCTGAATTGTTTCCACATGACTTTCTCATTGCCTCCCTGGCCACTTTCTAGCAGGCTGTCCGAGGGGCTCTCCTCAAAGGCAAATCAGAAACGCCAGAGACCCTGCATTGCCTTCAGGTTAAAAACCAAACTTCCTGCCACTAGGGGATCCGTCAAGGCCTTGGTGATCTGCTGTGAATACACCTAAGGAACTGCACCTCCACCTGTAACTCCACACCTTCTCTCAGGTTCATCTCCCAACAGAAATTATTGCCCCCTCCCCACAACCCGCACTTTACTTCCTTCCTCTTTACAATTCAGGGCAGACGCCATCTTTCTGGACGCAAGATTTAAGGAAGGACTCAGCCCTGAGTGATTATCTCCCCCACAGCAGTTATCACAATGGCAACTGACCCCTTCCTGGACTGTGAGCTTCCTGTGGGTGGAAGCCATCCACAGAGCTTAGTAAGGCATTGGGCACATAGGTGCTCAGCAAACCTCTGAATGAGCTCCAATATACCTCCTTGAGGGATAACATACACACAGTATAAGGGCACACATCTGCAACGTATGGATCAATGAATTTTTACATATGTATACCCAGAGGTCTACACATATATAATGACCACCAAGACCACCATTACAGAACATTCCCTAGAGGCTCCCTTGAAACAACAGGCTTTACTTGCTCTGGGAATGAGCCCCATCCATCCTCTGAAAGCAGGCTGGTTGCCAGCAGTAAACTCCTAGATATAAAAGATGCCCTGATGCATCACAGGTAGCACCCTCAGGATGGGAAGGGGCATTTTATTATAGAGAAAAGTAAGAACGGGGGTGGGGGGATTAAAAAAATAGAACATTTTAAAAATGCAAATAGTGAAAGCGAGCATGAACAATTTCCCTTCTTCTCTCCCCCCCCCACCCCCCCCCCCCCGCACCCAGAAGCACCAGGGCCAAACAGGCCGGGTATGGGAGGTCTCAGTATTCCTGTCACCCCCCTCATGGCCGCCTTACCCCTGTCCCAGTGCCTGCTGTGACATCGAGACCAAAGACAGTGGCTCTGAGGTAACCGCAGTGAAGGAATGCCACACCTTGTCTGCCACATGCAAAGCATCCGGTGTCTGCGGGACTTCCCCCTCCTCAGCTCCCCGCTCACCTGCACCTCCCACAGACCAACATGCATTTCTGAGCCCGAAGACTTCGCCCACAGGCGGAGAGAGGACGCGCCTTCGTTCCTCGCTGCGGCCTGGCCTTCCCTCACTGGAGAGGGCCAGACGCTCCTGAACTGACCCCGAATGTTTTTTTCTTCCCTTCTCAGTCCAACATTTATATCATCACTTTATTCCCAGAGTCCTAAAGACCTCTGCTACGGTTGTGCAGGCTGGCCAGCCAGGGCCCCGGCCCCGGGGACCGCTGGGGGCTGAAATGTGCTGCCAGGGGAGGGGGCGCCCCCTAACGCCCTCCAAGGTGCAGGATGGGCGAGCGGTGGCCCTGGCTTGAGAAAGTCAAGATGACCAGTTGATTTTGCCCGTGGCTCTGACTCTTCTAATAAGTAACCGGGCGGCGGTCCTCTAAGTCGTCCTCCCCATCCCCCGCAGCTGGAAAGGAAAAGGAGAAGGGTCACGCTCCCTGGGTCCCGGGCGGGGCCATCGAGGGGACCCCCCGCTCCCCCGGGACACCGCCCAGCGCGCCCCCACGGCTGGGGGAGGCCGCCCCGCCCCGCCCCCGGGCGAACTTGGCCGCACCCACTTCCCCCGGGAGGCGCCCCCGCCGCGTCCGGGGCTGACGTCACAAGGCACCCAGCCGCCGGCGCCCCGCGGTGCGCGCCCCGCGCCGGGACCCGCCGCCCTCTCGGCGCCGACACCCAGGCGCGCCCGCGCGCGTGCCCGTCCCCGCCTGGAAGCGCCGCTGAAGATGGCGAGCCCGGCGCCCGCGGAGCACGCCGAGGAAGGATGCACGGCTCCGGCTGCGGAGGAGCGGGCGCCGCGGCCGCCGCCGCCGGCCCGGGCTGCCCCCGAGGAGCCGGAGGACGAAGCTCAGGAGGAAGCGGCCGTGGCGGCCGGCACGGGGCGGCAGGTGGAGGAGGCCGCCGGCGGGGTGGCCGCCGCCGTGACCTGGCTGCTGGGGGAGCCGGTGCTGTGGCTGGGCTGCCGCGCAGACGAGCTCCTGAGCTGGAGGAGGCCGCTGCGCAGCCTGCTTGGCTTCGTCGGGGCCAACCTGCTGTTCTGGTGAGAGCTCGGGGTGGATGGGGACGCCCGGAGGGGCAGGTGACCTTGGGGCGCTCGAGGGCAGGCGGAGGGCGCGCCCCGGGCCCGGGGTGGGGGGTGCACACTGGACACCGCGGAGGAAGAAGTGGCAGCCCTGCCCCACTTTCTCGAACAGGTAGACACGCTTCAACTTTCCTCCAGACACACTTCCCTGTAAACAGTTGCCATCCTCCGGGAGTGTATCCAGCCTCGCATGCGAGGTGGTCGTTGACCTGCCTGCACCTGTACCTACAGGTGTGCAAAGCGTGCTCGGAAACTCTGGCCTTTGCTTTCTAAAACTCTCAGGGCTTGACCTGCTCGCCCAAAGTAGGCGAGCAAACGTGCTTGAACGTGTATTCGTTCTTGCACCCCCCGCAGGCCTATCTGGAGCAGCTTAGGTAGACGCTGGAGACCGCGCCGCCCTCATCAGCCGTCTGAGCTGGGCCCTGAATGATTTGTTTTTCCGTTCCCTGAAGGGTTGGGTTTACTGTCTTTACTCCCTGATGAGAAGACAAGAGGCAAACAGGTGGATTATGTACATCACCCCGCCCCCCCAGGTGTGCACAGTGTGGAAAACAGTCATACTTTTAGGTGAAGAACAGAGAATACACAGGAATGGTCTCTGAAAAGCGCCTGATCAACAGGTTTGTCTCGCCAAAAACCGCCCTTCACCGGTAAGGGCAGGGGAAGTGTCTGGCTCCTTCATTGAAGGACGTGCCCTGTCATCTGTTACCAGTCTGATGGGGGGCGGAGAAAAGCCTTTGTTTGCAACCGTATCCTCATAACAGGCATGACCCATACAGTGCAGAAAAGGCAGTGCTTCGGCAAGAGGTACCTTGTTACAGGACATAGATTTCTTAACCTTAAAGTTAGGGAATAAATAAATGCGCAAAACATACACAGCCTGCCATTTTCTAGGTCAACTTGAGGAACTTGAAGATTTTTCTGCAGGTCTGTGCTAGTCCTGGTTTTCTCTTAAAACAAACTGTATCTTTTTGTGTGTGTGTGAGGAAGACTAGCCCTGAGCTAACATCCGTGTACCGGTCTTCCTCTACGTTATATGGGACGCCGGCCACAGCATGGCTTGACAAGCAGTGCGACTGTCTGGGCTGGGATCCGCACCTGCGAACCCCAGGCCGCCTAAGCAGAGCATGCCACTATGCCACCGGGCCAGCCCCAGAACAAATTGTATCTTATCGTGGTCCTTGAATGTGAATTAACTTTACTTTGGGTCTCTTAGCTACCTGTGTTTCTAGAGTTTATTCCAAATTTCTCTATCCTGTTATGAAGTTATGTGAGAACTCAAATAAGGAGGCTATATTGTATTATGCTAGATTGGCCAACAGTCCAATAGTCTTAGGGCTGTGTTTCACTCATTTTACCAATGAGGGGATATGTTTTTAAAATTCTCTGTCTTAATTTTAGATTTTATTTATTTAAAAAAATAGCTAATATAGCCTCATAGTTCAAAAGTTTAAAGGTACGAAGGGCTAAACATTTTGAAAATCTCTTTCCCACCCCTGTCTCTGGCTACCTAGTTTTCTCCCAGAGGCAACCATTGTTTCCAGCATCTTTCTAATGTATCTTTCTTATGTATCTTTCCAGAGAGTGCATATTTCAGCAAATACACAAAATTCTATGCAAATTGTGGAATACTATCTGGGTTATTCCTCTTCTTAATGTATCTTGGCGATCACTTCCTTGATCTTTTTCAGCTGCATAGAATTCCATTGTAAGGATGTCACAGGTTGTGTAACCTGTCTCCTACTAATGGACTAAGGTTGTTTCCAAACTTCTGCTATTTCAGTATTATAGCTAAAGGCCTTGTACCTGCATTATTTTGCATATATGCAACTATTTCCAGAAGTGGAATTGTTGGGTCAGAGGGGATGTGCACCTGTAATTTTGATGGCTATCACTATATTATTGCACTTTGGAGTTCTACCAGTTTATACTCCTACCGGCAATGTGTGTGACTCTGTTTCTCTATGCCCTTGCCGACAGTATTTTATCAATTTTTTTGATCTTGCAAATCTGATAGGTGAAAAAGGATATCTCAATATGGTTTTAATTTGTTTTTCTCTGAGATTGAACATTTTTTCTTATGTTCAAGAGCCACTGTATCTTTTCTTTGCATTATCTGTTTATAAATAACCTTTGTCCATCTTTTTAGTTGTCATTGATCTTTTTCCTGTTGATTTGTAGGAGCTTTTTGTATATAAAGAACTTTAGCCTAATTTCTGTAATATGAGTTGCGAACATTTCTTTCTATGATGTGTTCTTAATGACATCTATTGAAAATAGTTTTTTTGTATAAAATAATTGAAAGGCATATTTTGTATTATTCAGGAGTGATGTCTTCCATCTATTTTTTTAATAAGTCTCATGGAGAGGCAAACAATGGCTGGGCATTCAATCCAGTTATAGCTTTCTGCTTGTCTGTTTTATTTCTTCTCCTCTTTGTAGTATCTGCATTCCATACATGTATTTTCTTTGACAGAAAGATAACAGTCCTGCTTTTTAAATTCTGAAATACTTATTAACTGGAATTTCTGATCCATTAATTTCATTAGAATTTTGAAGGTTTTCCCCCTTTGTTGTTTCTGAGATTAAAATGCTTTTTAAGACGTTAAGTTTTCTTTAAATAGTGTATTTTTTATCAAGTGATCTTAAATTATGTGATGCTCTAACATTCTGTGTCCCAGGAACTCTAAAGCACTGCATTTTCTATGAGAAAAACAAAAAGATCTATGTTAGAAATATGAGGAAACCAAATCTTGTCTTAAGGGATAGTGGTGATGTTTTCACCTTAATAGGTATTATTTCATTTTTGTGGAAATTAACTTTTTAAACATATATTTTTTGAATGATTTAGTACCTGGTACCAGCATTAGCTTTCAGGATTTTGAGTTTGAATTCAAAAGCTCTAACATTTATTACTTGTCCATTATCTGCAAGATTTTAGTGCTGTGCACTGAAAGGACAGAAATTGAGTCATGGCCGTAACAAATGGGTGTAATGCAGGCTTCATGAAGCAAGTGTGGTAGGAGAGAAAGAGAAAGGATGGTTCATTTTGATGTGGTTTTGGGGAGCAGTGGCATTGTGGATGGAAGAGATTGTGGGGTCTTCATAAGGACGTGTGCTTGAACCAGACCTTGCTGGGCAGAAATGATTTGGGTAGATCTGTCATTAATAGCATTCCAGCCCTAAGGAATAAAATGAACAGAAGCATAGCATCTTAAAGGTGTGCTTAAAATTTCGACCAATATACTAAACTGATGCGATGGCACCTATGTTAGTAGAGAAAAGTAGTGGGAGATGAGACTGGCTGGGTGTTTTGGAGGCACATTGGGGGGCACCGGTTGCCTTGAATGTCATCCTCTGTGTTTGGACTTGTTTTTTCTGTAGGTGATGGGGACCAAAAAAATGCCTTGTAAAAGCATCCATGAATATTTCAATGGTTAAGTAAACTGTGGTACATTTATTCCTACCATGGAATTCTCTGTAACAATGAAAATAAACTACAGCTATAGGGAACAACATGGATGAATTTTACAAATGTAATTTGGGCCAAGAAGTACACAATAACATGTGCAAAATGATTCAGTTTTCAAAAAGTTTTAAAATGTGCAGAACAATATTGATTAGGAGTATACACGTAGAGATAAGAAAGACATCCTTATCCCTAAAATCAGGAGAGTGCTTTTCCTCAGGAGGACGAGAAGTGTGATCACAGAGGGGCACATGGAAGGTTCTGGGCTACAGGCAGTGTTCTGTGTATTGACTTGGGTGGTGGTGACATGGTTTTCAAGTTATAATTATTTTAAAACTCTGCATGTGTGTATGTGTTCTTATCTATAATATATTTTATGAAAAATACTAAATAATGCTAAAAATATGGTATTCACTCAGAGCTCAGAGGAGTTTGATAAAACACAGACCACATATAGTGCCTGTATCAAGAAGCAGGGTTTCCACAACCTGAAATAGATTGGGCAACTGTCCAATGGTCTGAGGGCTGTGTCTCCCTCATTTTACCAATGAGGGACATGTTTTTAAAATTCTTTTTCTTAATTTTAAATTTTATATATTTTTAAAAATAGCTAATACCACCTCACAAGTTCAAAAGTCTAAAGGTACGAAAGGGTAAATAGGGTAAAAAGGATAAATAGTTTGAAGAGTTCCCATGCCTGTCCCTGGCTGTGCAGTTTCCTCCTAGAGCAGTGACACCAGTTTTAAGCACAACATAAAATAGAATGAATTCAATTAAATAGAAAATGGCCATTTGTTTTTGTTTTTCAAGAATTAACTTTTTGTAATATACTGTCAATAAAATGCATACACTGTAAGTGAACAGTCAAATGTATACACTTATGTAACCATAGCAGCAGTCAAGATCTAGAACATTCCATTACTCCAAAAGGTTTCTTGGAGTCCCTTTCCTGTCAGTACCCATCCCCTAGCGGGGATTGATCTGCTTTCCATCACTATACATTAAATTTGTCTTCCCTAAAGTTTCGTGTAAGTGATACCATAGAATATGATGTCTTTTGTGTCTGGCGATGTTTACTCAGCATAAAGTTTTGAGATCCATCCCTGTTGTGTACATCAATTATTTGTCTCCTTTTGTTGTTGACTGGTATGCCACTTTAGGGATATACCACAATTTGTTTAACCTTTTGCTAGTTGGTGTTCATTTGGGTTGTTTTCAGAGTTAGCTGTTATGAATAAAGCTATTGAAGAAATTCAGGCACAAACCTTTGTGTGAAATGTCTGTTTTTGGTGAGAGGAGTGGCAGGGTCTGACCCATGTTTTATATGGCCATGTGGCAGTTGCCTTGGATAGGCCAGGGATGGAGCAAAATGCCCCTCTTCTTAGTCTCCTTGCTGGTCATAACTATATAATACATTGTAATCTCTTAGAATGCAGCCACCCTTTTGGGGCGTACTGCCTCTGTAGCCTAGGAAGCCACTCTGATGTAAGTTAGTTCTGAACCCACGGTTGGGGACCGTGACATACAGAAAAGTATGCATAGGCCTTTTACCTCGGAGCATCTGGCATTGCATGATGACATTACCCCCCATTTGTGTAAATAGTAAAACTACAGGAAAGTGATTTGCCTGAGGTGACTACACAGAGCAGACCTGGCAGGAGACTTGGGTACTCTAACTTTTGGGGTGTCTCAGGCTGGGCATCTGTGCATTATGGAATGCCCAGGACCCACTGGAAGTCCTTGCAGCGCCGTCCTCTAGAGTTGGTTTGGAAGGTTGCAGGGTCCAACCTCCTACTTGGTGTCAAGGCCCCCTCTATACCATCACTGGTGGGTTCCTCCACCTTGCCTTAGAGCCATGCCCCTCAAAGAGTGGCCCCTGACGGGCATCACCGGCGTCATCATCGCATCAGCTGGGTGCTTGTTAGAGATGCAGATTCATGGGCCCCACCCCACACCTACTGAACTGGAATCCCTGGAGGCGGGACCAGAACATCTGATTTCCTTCAGCTCCCCAGGTGAACTGATGCACACTCAAGCTTGAGAACCACTGTATTTGAGCACTTGCTGGGATCATGAGCTCTCTTCTCCATACAGCAGCATTTCCGTTGGTGGACAACTCTAGCCAGCACTAACTAGTAAATATCTTCCTTACATGATTGAAGCCCACCCCTTGGTTATCTCTGCAGCTGCCCAAGATCCAGGACCCCTCCCTACTACAGTCCTTTGTCTGTTCAAGATTCTTTCTGTTCTCCATTCCTGCTGAGTCTTCTTTCCCCCAGCTGAGACATCCTGAGCTCCTTCCACTCACTGTTTTCCTGTATGGTTTCCAGACTCTTCTGGACATGCTTCAGTTTATCTGTATTCCCTTGAATGCAGGATTCCTGAGATGGTCTGACCAGCGTGTACTTTCTCCCCTTCTCCTGGACAGCATCCTTCTAGTCACATAGCCTGAGATAGAATTTCTTTATTCTAATTGGTAGGAACTCCCTTTGACAGTGCTACTATTAATGACTGTTAAGACTCTCATCAAACTATACCTGTATATATATATATATAGTTATATTTATGTATATAGTCAAATATATATATAATATAGTCAAACTATAACTATTAAAATTAATAAGGATGCTCACATTTAGCCCCTCATTTAAATCTTATAGCAATCCAGTGAGACAGATATTGTCTCTTTTTTACACAAGAGGCCCGTGGAAATTAATTGAACTACCAAAGATGACTTCGACCTATACTGTCCAATAGAATATTTGCAGTGGTGGAAATATTCTACATGTGTACTGTCTGGTGTGGTAGCCAGTAGCCTCTTGTGGCTGATGAGCATATGAAATATGGCTAGTGTGACTCAGGAACTATATTTTTAATTTTATTAAATTTTAATTTAAATAGCAACATATGGCTTGTGGCTACTGTGTTGGATTGCACAGTCTTAGACCATAGTAATGGGGCTAGGTCACGAAGCCACATCCTCTTTCCCCAAATTCACTGTTTTTCTACTCCATCACTGCCTCCTCGCTGCACGTTGCAGCTCAGTCTCTGGAAGACAGGACTCCCTACCTGTCCCTTGGGCCTCTGTGTGACTTGGTCCTCAGGCTGGCTTCTGACTTGGTAAACGGGAGTTCAGGCAGTTTAAGAAATCTACTCTCTCTCTAATGGCCAGCTTTCCCTCTTATTAAGATACCCTATTTTGAATGTCAGAAGCTGCATTTAGCCATTTCCATAGCACCTTCTGGTCCTCCCCCCCGCCATGCTATCCTCTGTCCACTCACCAGATGCCTGGAGAAGCCCTCGTGGGTCCCCTGAGGGACACTGAAATTTGCGGGGATGGAGGCGCTGGAGAGGCTGTTGAGGACGTGGGGAAGGGAAAAATGACAGCGGGGGCCTCTGGGGAAGCCTGAAGGGGCTGGGCTTGCACACCTCTTCCCGTGACACCTGAGGACAGGGGGAAGGTGGGCATGCCTGTAGTGGAAGTGGCTGGGAGTCCTGTGCCTGGACCAATGGCGACTGATTTCTTTTTGAAGGAAGAGGAGGATCTACTGAGATGGAGGAGGTTGAGGGAGGACGAAACCGGCTGTAGCTTTCCTGGGGAAAGACGTCAGGAAATCACCAATGATTGAGGGAAAAGGCTCTACTGCATTGTCGTCTTGGCTTTTTGTTTGGCCGTTTCTTCAGTGAATACATTTTTATCAGCTTCCTGTACCATCCTCATAGATCAATTGCTTTTCAACATGCATTTTTTTAAAGAGAATAGTACTAAATTTAGTATTGTGGTCACCCCTCTGCTGTATTAGTTTAAAAATAAATATTGCATGGGAAATTTCCCATTTGCTAAAGAAGCGAGATCATTTATGTCCGTGGTATCCACATATCTTTGCAGACGTGCTTTTAGAAGCATAAAACTCTTAAGTATTTTTCAAAGATTCTTCAGAAAGATTCTCTACAGTGCTCTTTGTTCTCTGCCAATTTCAGTCTGTTTGAGAAGGAAATATTTTTGTCTCGGGATGAAGGCCGCACCACCCAAGTGAAAATGCTTTGGGCGAGATGTGGCCACTTGCATGCTGCTGATGGAATCTTAGAACTAGAAAAAGAGCTGGAACACCCACGGGGCAGCCAGCCTCGGCTCTGCCCACACTCTGACCTAGCCTTTCATTGGAAAGATAAACTCAGATGACACAGAGCACTCACCCAAGTTGTGGCCACGCAGGGCCACTGGGCTTCTAGATAAACTGATTTGGCTACTCTATACATAACAAGCCGGTTTTCTTGTGACAAATGTTGGGACACATTATCTGTGGCCCTGCGTGATTTCACTTCGTGACGTCTGCAGTGATCATTGATTTTAACAATGACCATTTATTGGGCTCCCACTTTGCTGGGCACTTGGTGTAGTTATTATCTTATTTAATTCTCACACTACCCAGCAAGAGATCATTGCCCCATTTTGCAGAGGTGGATATTGAGGCTTGGGGCATTTAAATCACTTGCCCCAAGATGACAGTATGTAGCAGAGCTGGGGTTCCAACCAGCCTTCCCTATGTTCTTTCTCTAATAAATTAGACTCTACTACGAGGGGAGGTTGCAATATAAAATGAAAGCATGATTTTTATCGCTTTTCCCCCTTTGTCTCCTAGAGGATAAAGTTAATCTACTTCTCAAATTAAAACCTCAGCTGTCTCCCACATAGCTGGTTATCTCTTATCTGCTTTAGGGAAAGAAGTTAATTTATTTTTCCAAGTAAAATTTTGGCACCAAACACAGCATCACTCCTCCATCTTTGTTTTCTGTTTTCGGCATGAATTACCAAAACCTGGTGTGCATTTCTCTGAGTTGTTGAGTGGTCCAGCCCTATCATATTTCAATTCTCTTTTGTGTTTGCCCTTTTGACCTGGGGATGGCTCTTTCTCTACAGGTAAAATGTTGCATGCACTCTTGCATTTCCTCAGATGGTTACACCACCTGGTGGTTAGACTAGAATCTGAAATATGTGTTTGGGATGTGAGCCTGGGTGAATTTCGCATTCAGGGAAATGACATCTTGTTTTTAAGGAGCACTTCTGCCATACCCTGGGTGGGGTTGAGCTGTTGGGTTGGCACAGATGGTGGTGTCTTTATTGAAGGAGCACAGGAGGATGTTAGGAGACCCCAGTGGTCCTATTCCTCATCTGACTTCTCTCTTTGCAGCTTCTCTTGGCCCCTCGGCCCATTCCTTGCACCTGTGAGGCTCTGCCTGTTCTCATCGTCTCTTCTCCAGCCCCTTCACTGTCATTAATCTCATAGTCATTCCTTAGTGAGTTGCCTCTGCCATCCTCTCTGGGTCCTACTTGTTAATTTCAATTTCAGATCTGCTTATATCCTTCATGGTGCCAGGTACAATCTGAAAGTATTTTATTTTTGTGTGTTTTTTGCATTCTTAGAAACCTGTTAAAACTCCGTTGACGACCACTTGGGTCAAAGAAAAAAATGAAAGCTACAATGACAGAATATGTAGTAAATGATGTGGAGAATACTACTTATGAAAATCAGTCTCTTTCTTTATGCACACCTTCTCTTTCTTTTAGATCAATTAATTCCACCAGACTTCTAATAAAAATGCAGCAATCTCTTGCCTCACCTCTGCTCACGTCCTAGCCTGTTTCTCAGAGCAACAATAGTTAATTTTCTGCTTTTAGCTCTATTTAGACTTTTCTAAATAATATCCTGAAAATGCCATTTCTTGACTTAGCAATCCAAGACATTATTTATTTTTTCCTCCCACTGCAGTTCACACGCACCCTGCCCCTCCTCCTTCCACTGTAATGATGGACGTGGCGATTTTGGGTTCAGTCCCTCGGACCATATGAGCATTGCTCACACATGAGCTAAGGAGAGTCCCACGCTTACAGTTCCTTACTGTACAACTTTATTTTGCTATTACTCTTAGCACTTTTTCCCACTTGATCTTTTTAACTCTACAGCATTTCTGGAAATCTCCTTTCAATAAAGGTCAAACATACCAGGCTGACATTTCTCTCTTTTTCTTCCCTTGGATCCATCCCTCCTGGAGTCCTCACCTTCCTGTTCTTGTCCCATCTGCCTATCCCCTGGGCCTGCTGTCCCCTGGGACATCTGCATCATCATCTGTTCCTTCTGGCCTCCGTTACTGGACCTGTGTTGAAAATGGGGTCAGGAGAAAGTTAGCAGCCTGAATGGGGAGGCCCCCATTTCTTCTCCTTGAGAATATTCATGGTGGTTTATGGTTTTCTTATGTTTGTTCTGAGTTTGTTGTTTCTGTATTTTCCCTCTGTTACTGGATTGTTTCTTGGTGAACTCCTCTGCGTTGAGATAGCACATTCTCTGGCTTAGAGAGACTACATAGGAAATACATGTTTTGAGAACTTGTGTGCAGAAAATGTCTTTATCCCACTGCTTCCAGTTGATTGCTAGTTTGGCTGGGTTTAGAATTCTGGGTTGGGAATAATTTTCCCTTAGAATTTTGAAGGATTGCCCTCTTTGTATTCTCTCTTGCTTCCAGTGTTCCCTTTGAGCAGATAGATGCTTTCCAGTGCCCGATCTCCTGTAGATGATCTATAGTTGGTCTTGCTATTGGTTTATGATTTCTGGGACTTAGGTCAGCAGGGACTCAGCCAGACTGCTGTATGATTATGGCTCGTGCTTTAGATCTTCAGGGTAAGCTTAAAGCATTTCTTTTTGCCTTTTCCTGTTTCTGGGACCCTACGTTTGCTTGCCATACAAAAGTGGTGTGTGACTTTTTAGCCCAGTCTCTAGGTGGACGGAGTTGAACACAGGGCTTCTGTGCCTCCAAGGGCTACTCACACAGAAAACAGCCTGAGTGGCACCCCCTGGAGTCATGCAGGGAGGCTGCCCGGCTGGCTCCTGTGGGCTTTGCTGAGTCGTGCCCTGGCAGGTGGGTGTCAGGCTTGGCAACGGGGCTGGCTTTACAGGAACACATATGATCCTTATTGAACCAAAAGGCAGAGAGAATTCATGCCTTGATCTCATTAGCATAGTGCTCAAAACAAATATCCTAACTTGTCATAGATCAGGATGCACTGAGTTGAGGGGGTGTAACTATTTAAATTGTAGGTTTGGTTTGGAGTTTAATGCTATGTGGATGCCCCTTTCTGCTTGTCAGCTTCCAGAAAGCCTCACTGGCACTTTGGCTTGTGTTTTGCTGGTCTGTATTTCAGCCGTAGAACCATAGAATGAATCTATTAAAATCATCTAGGACTCCAGGCTCCCCCGTTCTTTAAAGGGACAGTATTTCAGACAACTGATGGAAGATCCTTATTTCTCTGATCAGGTTGCACTAGCTCTGACCTAGTAAACCATGTTTATTTTGTTAGGTAAGACCTTTCAAAAGAAGACATCTGGGGGCTGGCCAGTGGCATAGTGGTTAAGTTCACGGGCTCCACTTTGGCTGCCTAGGGTTCATGGATTCAGATCCCAGGCTCGGACCTATGCACTGCTTATCAAGCCATGCTGCAGCGGCGTCCCATATATAAAGTAGAGGAAGATGGGCACAGATGTTAGCAACAGTCTTCCTCAAGTGAAAAAGAGGAGGATTGGAAACAGATGTTAGCTCAGGGCCAATCTTCCTCATCAGAAAAAAAAAAAGACATCTGTCTGATGAAATAAAAGGTAGGGAATCTTTGCTCCAGATTAATGGCCTCATTCTGTAGATGAAGAAACTGAGTCCCAAGGCCCCACAGTGAGCTGGTGACAACGTGACGGATATGAGAGCCTCCTGATCCCTTTTTAAGACTGCACACAGCCAAGTGTCAAAACAGTGAGCTTGACAAAACTTGGGAAGGCAAAACAGTAATGCTCCCAAGTGCCAGAATCACCCATCAAGTTTTACAGGTTGTTGTGGAGACGTTGCTCTGTGTTGACCCCGCCACCTCTTTGGGGGTCTTGAGAGTCTGGAGAGTGACAGATCTCCCTCTGATTTGCCAGGACCCTCAAAAGCTCCTAGCTGTGAGCTTCGGGCAGTTGCTTCAGACTTCACCCTCCCTCCTCGCCCCCTGTCAGATGAGCCAGAGTTTGTTGAAAGTGGCTTTCGACAGAAGAATTTTCCCTCTCGGGAGTAACGTCTTGCATTTGACCACATCTACTTGAAACAAGATGTTTAACATCCCGCTCATGGTGTACAATCTTCTTGCAAATAATGAGGGTAAACCTTTCATACACAGAATTCTTATACTTGAAAATACATTAACTCTTCAAAGGAAGCTTTTTTTATGTTCCTGAACTACCAGTTGATTCCTGTGTTTGCTAAAACAACGCCGAGACCTTTTCAAGTGGACATGGTCACTTTAATAGTTGTGTTAGTCATCAGACACAACTTAAGGGCTTTTATTTGTTAAAATAAAGTCTCTTTAAAAGAACTGTTGACCTCACCACGCTCCCCTATAGCTGGTACATATAATACAGGGTGCTTACAAACAAAACACATTCATGCACTCAGTGTTTAAAAGAAATTCAAGCTTTCATGGGCTATAAAAACAAAATATAAAAGTGAGGACCAAAGATATCCGTTAGAACAGCATGGTTTAGGGACCGTGGTGCACAAGACTGCAACTGCCGTAGACTTGCGCATCACCAGTCCCCTGGGAGGGATTCACCGTAAGTCAGAAGTTGGCCTCGTGGTCTCTCGTCTGGGGCTCAGTTGCTCATGAATTACATAAAATCCAAATCCATCTTTATATGTGAAGGAAATAGCTCATAAGCTGGAGAGAGGGACGTTATGTGAAACTCCTTCTGCAGTTGACTTCCTCTGCCCTGAATTGGGTGTGTCTTGGGGTATTGACTGTAGTATGAAAGCCTTACTTTATCTATTAATTCATCTTTTTGGGAATGAATATGTATTTTTCTTGGTATACCTTTTGAATTTAACTTCCAAATCTTTTTGGGTCGGTTCAGAGCAACAACTTGCATTGTTATGTTGTTCGTAACGTCAGAAAGTTTTAGTGAGAGACATCAACCAGTTTATTGTCGTAGTTTATGCAAAATGGTATATTAAATTCTTAACCTTTTTCTTATAAATATCTGAATATTTAAAGATAATTGACAAAGTTTCATTTGGGGCTCAAGTACTAAGTTTATTAGAATGGATTTTTAAATATAATCCAATGGAAATGGAAAATCTGACTTAAAAATGGATTTTTTTAAAATCACTACTATTAGTGAACACTTGCTTTCATTTATCAAAATGGAAACTGGTTATTTTCATTAAAATTTTTCACTTTGAATATCACTAAATATAGCTGAAAAGTTCCACGTGTTTGTATATTTATGCCATGTATGACAAAGACATTGGATTCTGTGTTTGCCAACTTTTAGCTCTGATGTTGCCCATGGCATCTGCTGTGTGTGGGTTTTGCCTGATGCAGAGAGGTAGATGTCTTAAGGCTCATGAGCCCACGATCCAGTACAGGCTTGCCGTGTGCCTATGGCATTCAAGAGCCTGACTGTTAGTGAAAGAACCATTCTTGGGCTACAGTCCCCAGAATGCCATTGGTGACCTTTGGCTTCTGGTTAGAAGAGCTCCCAGATGTCTAGAAAGAAACCCAGACATATATTGTGTATTGGTGTGGCTCTCACTGCTTAGACTGGAGGGAGGTCCATCTGCTACCACTCCTCTGTCGATGAGGATGCCTGAGTTGACCAGGGCACCATCCTCTTTGACCTGACCAATCACTTCATTGCATCAGGGCTTTAGAAACCAGGTCTTTTCCTAAAGAGATAAAAACTAATCTAAGTCAAGATCCAAGGGCCATGCATGTTATCAGTTGCTTCCCAAAAGGTCTTCAAAAATTGTATAGAAGTTTTGATGCTCTTCATACTTTTCTTTTTTCAATTTTGGCAAGCTGTTACTCTCATGATAGTGTGCTTTAGGGAATTCACGATTAGTGATTACGTAAATTACCTGCTGATTATTTGATTACGTTAATTGGCTTATTCATTCAACAAGTGTTGAATGAACAACAACAATACAGAAACATGTTTGTTGAGCACCTGCCGTTGGCCAGGCAGTGACCTAGTGCTGGCGTGACATTGGTGAACAGGAGACGATGGGCTCCTCCCTCATGGGGCTTCACTTCGATGTCAGGAAGTGCAAAGGATAAACAAATGAACTAGCAAATAAATATACAAGTAGGAATCAGGATGAGTGCTGTGAAAGGAAAAGCTTTACTCTGGGAGGGCAATGGGGGGATGACCTAATTTGACTGTAGGCTGTCAGGGAGACTGGTTTTCAGCTCTGTGTTGCTACTGGGTGTGACCACTGTCCACGGGGTGGTATCTTCACTGACTCTTGTGCCTTTGCCAAGCTTTTGAAAACAGATGACTTTTGCCGAAGAACCCACGTTCTCCTTAATCAGAATAGCCAATTCCTTTTGGATATAGTAGATTTGAAGTTCTGGTGTAGCTAACTGCATGGTTGGGGTTATTCTTAAAAGATATGTTAACAACTAAGAAGGGCAGGGTGTTTCTCTGTCATTTGCAAGCAGTTTTACCTCTCATTCGCTTCTCATCAGATTGAAATGCAAGTTTATGATTGAAATGTAGATCCTATTCTATTCTAGGCTCATGGCGCCTGCTGACTGTTCCTGGTTGAACTAAGGTGTTTTCTTTTGTTCGTGTTTAACGTCAAATGTTATAGATACAGAAGCTGAGCCGCTCGTTTGGAGCGCTTAATGAGAAACTGTCATCTTTCCTTATCACGTATTCTTTTATTCTTCCCTGCCGTGTTTTACATGGGTGTTGTCTGTCTTGTTTGGAGAGGTAATGTGGTCCTGGGAATCTCAGGTGGAATTATCCAGAGAGACGTATGTTTTCCATTGAAGCTTGGTTAGGGCCATGCTAAGGGATGGCTTCGTCTCCGTTGTTTAATTAGAGAAAGTCGTCAGGGTTGTTTCTAGCTCTGCGATGTGTGCACACAGAGGGAATGGGGGACGGACAAACCTGTTGGGTAAAGGTAACACCTCCTAGTGCACCCGGGTGAGTTTTTAAACTGTGTGTGTTGGATGGGGTGCCTTTGTTCCCTCTTATGACACACCTAATCACCATTTCTCTTGTCTTCCTATTTTATAGCTCCTTTTTGGCAAACAGTGAAAAGGATTAAAAGCAAACAAACATCCCCAGAGATTCACTTTAACAAGTCAGGGTGGTATTGCTGTTCAGACCATTATTGTGGGTTTCGGGCTCTCAAAATGAGCTTGGGGTGGTCGTCTGTGACATTTGCTTACTTCACTGATTCACTTGCTGCGTTTTATTGATTGGTTCTTTTCATATTAAGAAGATATGGAAAGGTTCACTATGTTAGTTTGTCATCTTCTCTTATTGGAGTAAAAAGCGGTCCTCTAATGATGAAGTATCAAGGTCTTACTCTGAAGAGGTCATCTCAGGACCAAATTTGTGGCTGTTGTCTTATGTCTCAACTCCTGGCTTGAATTCTTATGGGCTAACCTTAGACCTGAGCGATCTTTTCTTTGGTTTATTTTCCCTTTGCCAATTTCCTTATCTTTTTATATTTATTCTGTGTTATAGTAGATATTTACGTTTTCTCAATTGCTTTTTGGACTGAGATATAGTAGAAATAAATGCTCACGGAGGCAGGTACATATATGCATATGTGTGTGTGCCTAAGTGTATATGTGTATGCTGTGTGGGTGTGTGTATGGCTGGGGAGTAGAGGTTCTGGAATGAGATGAACTAGCTTCTAGCTAAATGAACCCAGTCAAGTGACTTAATCTTTCTGAGCTTCAGTTTCCTCATTTGTAAGAAATTGGCACCTCACAGAATAACAGTCAGGGTTGTGGAGACAGCCGGCCTCAAGTCTGCACACGCAGGCCATGGATTCACTCCGGCCAGTGCCCTAGTCCTGTGGTTCTTTTTCAGAACCACAATTTCCCAGTTAAAAATGTTCCATTAGATTTTATGTTACCACTTGTTTGTACTGTTTACTGAAGGTTATTTTGAAAATTATAAAATGTAAAAGAAGAAATTAAAGTATTGTTTTAAATAAAAATATCTTTATAGCTGAAGGAAGCCTGGTGTGTAAATAAACTTGCACTTCAGGGTCCAGGTTCAATTAATCGGGCTGAACAGGTTTGAAGTGGGAGGACTTTTTTGTTATAGCGGGATCGTGCATGTGCACACGTGCACACACTCCCTCCATCTGAGTGGACAGACTAATCTGCATATTCAAGGGGCTCTGCTTGGCCTGCTCCTCAAACCCTGCTGAGGGATCCTTGAGGTCCCAGGATCAGGGGCTGAAGCTGGGAGACCCTGAAGAATTGACAACCATCAAAAGAGATTCATTCTCATCCCAGGTTCACTCTCAGTTTGGAATGTTCTAGAAACAGAGAGTGTAGGGAATTTTGAGGACTGGGGTCTGTGAGGCAGCTGCCAGACCTCTCATGCTGGCAAGGCTCATACACAGGCATCCCCCCTCTCTCCTTCTATCTCTACCTCTTTCTCTATTTGTCTCTGTCTCTGTCTTCTTTTTAAATTGGACCCATAGGAAAGAATCAGAAAGGGCTTTCCTGCCTGGGATGACATAACACAGTCTCTGGCCTTGAGGCAGCCCTGCCAATCAAAATCCAGCGGGACAGTGGCCATTGGTGTGTGGGCCCAGAGCGGACGTTCCTGACACAATGTTGGTGCCCAGATATTTGCCGCCGCTTTCTCCTGTCCTCAGGTTTGGCTGCAGTGTAGCAGGAAGTCCCCTTCCGTGCCAGGAACTAGAAGGACATCCATTGGACACACCACAAGCTCCTTTTTTGTGTTTTTACTCAAGTTTTGAAAACATTTCCCACCCTGTGTTGGTCAGGGCAGCTGCACCAAGTAGGATGATAATCACCAGCTTTGAATTCCCTGTCCATGGGGACAGATGGCCACAAGTGTCATCACTGTTCTGCCACCTAAATGCCTCTGTGGAAACTGCGATGACAGGAGTCCACATCCAGTTCTGGGTGTTATGTGATCTTTTGAACATTTTGGCACTGAATAAGAAGGAAAAGTGGGTGCTGTTTCCTGGGATGGCCTCTGGCTCTGCTGTTCCTGATGTTAAGGGAATGTCTGGGTGGGGAGGCTTCTCACCTGTGTTCTTAGACAGAGGGGCGTGATCATAAATGGGGTGACCCTGGGTCAGCTCTGCTGAGCAGTGCAGCTTCAGCCTACTGATAATAAAGGACACTTGATCTTGGCCTTCAGACAAAAGGCCCTCCCAGGGTGACAGAATTACTAAATCAGTGCCCAGTCTATTTTATGTTTTGGACATTTGAAACAAATAGACAGTCACTTCTCTGTGTCACGTGTTTGTTTGGATCTTTAGTAAGGTGACCGTCTAACTTATTCTCCAAACCTAAGTGTGTCGGGACAAGGTGTAAAGCAGGATCTTAAGTGCCTTGTTTGTTCTAATCTGCACAGCTCCTTGTAGTTTGTTCAGATAGTTCCGCCTTGGTCTGTTTTGTTCACTGAGTATAGCAGCCTGAGTGACTGTCTATCCTTCTGGCAGGAGTTTAGGAGGAGACAGGATGCGTCCTCAGGTCCGTGGGGCTGACACGGCAACTGCAGGGCTCGTTAACCTTGACAGAGAAGTAGTCCTTGGAGCAGGCAGTTCAGTCCAGACACTTGGCCCAAGGTGTGTAAAAGCCTCAGTCCTAGTTCTGGAACACTGTGGTCTCAGACTGGGAGGGAAAGGGTGTGAAACCTTGTTGCTGAGCCTAGGATCTTGACAGGGAATGGTCGTTCCTGGAGACCCGTCTACGTGTGGCTGTGGTCCTGGGTTACTGGGCTGTGATCAAGAGTCATTCACCTGGAAAGGGGTGGGCTGGAACCAGGGGGGTGGAGCCCTGGCAGAGCTTCCCAAGAATGGGGGAGGACAGGGAGGAGGGTTGCGATGGGCTGGAGGCCCAGACTGACTGACAGGACAGAACCCAGAACCAAGGCAGGGTGGGTGCTCGTGGAGGCACAGGGGCTGACGTTCAGGTCTTTGCATCCTTAGGTTTTCAGAGGGAAGGTGTTGGAAGAACAAGAGGATCGTTTGCAGCTGCGGCAATGCCATTAGTCTCAGAACTGCAGAGTGGCTGAATTCCTTTGCGGGACCCGGGACAGGGTCGGGTACTTTGGAATGGGCTCTTGAATGGAATGTGGACATGAGCTGATGAGTGGTTGACCACAACTGAATGTGCATTTAAAAGCCTGGAGCTGAAACAGGCTGCAGAGGTTGACTCACCCATCCTGCTTGGAACTCAGCTTCTACTGAGCTGCAGTGACCACCACCTCGGGTGGAAGGGCAATATGGATGGACAGATACTGTACATTAGGTGGAGCTAAAAACCCATTGCACTGCCTCAGGTGCTCCTGACTCGATTGGCCTGTGGCTTTTCTCCTACTTCCAATGCAAAGCTGGGGTAGAGCAGGCCTGATTTCGCTTTGTCTTGACCTCAGATAGACTTGGTTCCACTCCAGCTGTGCCTTTGGCTTCTCCCACTCTATGGGCTCAAGAACGCAAACTCCCCACTGCTCCTCCCCACTGTCCTGTGGGTTTCTCCACTGTGTCTTGCTGAGCTGGGCACATTCTCTGAATTCACTGGATTATCACCACAGGTTTCTACTGGAGCCAGCCTGTTTCCCTCCTCCACTGCAGTGGACCCATTCTGATTCCTGCGACCCAGCGTTTGCCTGACTATGAGTGTCTTCCAGAATTGCTCATCTCCCTGTGGAAAGAAGCTCACCCCTTTATTTTTTCTTCATATTTCTCTCCTCTCATGCTTCTAATTCACTTTTTTTGTTATCACAACTAAAGACGTACTTCTCTAGAAAAAAAGGCTTCTGAGTTTCATTTAATCAACTGTTTAATTGAGTCATTATTTTATCTTGCTCCACTTTCTGATAACTCTCTTCTTCCAAATTATATATAACTGTATATTTGTTGATTTTTAAGAAATATATACCCCTCTCCCCAACATACATGCATGTTTAAACAGATCTGTTTAAACAGGTCATAGTTTATTTGGCAGCTTTTTTTTCCCTTAATGGTACATAATTTAATTTCCCATAGCATCTTTAGTCACTCTTTTTCAGGATCTGTATTAAAAGGCCAGGAAAAATTAAAGCCAACTTTAGTCAAGGTTCAGAATTTTGTGATATTAAGGTAGATGGCTGCCAGTGTGCCCAACTCTTGAGAAGGTGACAGAATTATTTTCCAGCAAAATGTGATTATTGGACTTTGAGTAATGTTGGAGAAATCTTTATGCTTTATGAGGCTCTTCTCTTATGATTAAAGCTCCCGTGATATTAAATAAAGCCAGCATACGTAAAGGACTCTATCTAGGTGAAGTCTATGGTTATATTTATTTCAGTAAAGGAAAACAGAACCTCTTTTTGTATCTCTATTTTGAAAGAATCAAAAGCAAATACTGCAGATTAGTTCCCACATCAGAACTATGGAGGGTTCAGTGCTTTTGTCCATAGACTTTCTTTCTTTGACAAAAGATGTCTATTTTGGCTGTTGACATCATTGAGTTTGTAGTACAAAGTGGGTTATGCTTTACCCGAAGTGGGTTAGGTTTTTACACATGGAATGAACTAAATATTATCCTTTTTATCCATTACCAAAGAAATTTTTTCTGTTTGCTTTTGTTAACTATCCCTTTCTTTGTTTTGTAAGAAATTTATCCTGTGGAGCCATTTAATTTGGCCTTGCAAAACTCACCATGAGGTAATGGAAGATTGAGTTAGGTTTTCCTTGTCAAATGGATACAGAACTAGTTGAAACAAATTGTTTAGGGATTTATAGTTAGCTGCTGAGTGGAGTTCCACGAAACATTGCTCAACATTGCTCGTTCCTTCACCTTTTCCATCCTGTAAATTGTCCACACAGCCCAGCGTCGGTCCTGGTGCTCTGGCCAGCCTGGCCACCTTGCTTCCTCCATTGCTGAGCCTGAGCAGGCGCCCAGGGCCCCACGTGCATATGGAATGCTTGAAAATCAATAAAGGGACAAGGAAAAGCTGTGGCCTTGGCAGGGCTCGAATGATCATACACAGAGAGCTAAGACGATAGATTGCCCAAGCATGGTTTAGTTCCCAGCCTGCCATTTCCTTTTTGAGCATCTTTGTGGAGGGAGTGCCCTGCTCTCACGGACCTGGCTTTGAGCAGCAAATGCAGACTAATTTGATATTAGTTAAAGCCGAGGATTTGATAGGAAAATTTTCTACTTAAAATCATGGTGCATTCGAAATGGACCTAATTTGGGGATGCCCCTGCCTCCTTTATTTTTTTTACCATTAGTAGAGGGTTGACCCTTAACAGTCTTGGCTTTCTCTGAATCTCTGCCTGCTTTCCTTACTTACACTCTCTTTGTCTCTGAGCAGGTGGATTGAGTCTTATTTCTTAGCTGACCCAGATAACAGAGGAGAGACTAGTCCTATAAACCATCCCAATAATATCAAGTGGGCTGTGGCCATTGGTTACTTGAAAACCAGATTAAAATTCAAAATACTGTTACTGAATCAGAGAATGAAAGAGAAGAAAATGTAGAAGAAATAAAAACAGGAAGGAAAAAGCGAATAGACAAATGGATCCAATTTAAAAATGAATCAGAAATGATGCTATCCGAGCATGGCTAGAAATCATCCCTGGGCTGTCTTAATCACAAGCTGACCCTGAGCCAGCTGGGAATGCAGTCTTTTTTAGAGCAGTCATCACGTTGAGATGGAGAAATTGGACACAACTTGCTAAAGGAAGGTGCACATTATGATTTACAGAACCTTACCTTTGCAGTAGCAGCTACACCATACAGTATGTCTGTGTAAGACAAGTGGCTATTCTTCTAGACATGTAATTTTATAAATTTATAAAATTACATTTATATATAATTTCCTATATTTATATGGCATATAATTGTAATATGTAATGTTTACCCATCATGATATGTATCTGTATATTATAGTTATCATATATAATGTTTGTCTGTCTTGGTTTCCAAAATCTGGATTATCCTTTGTCAGGTAAAAGTTATGTTCTAAATGTCAGCTGAAAAAAGTACATGTAACTGTTTTAGTAAACAGAAATGATATTTTCATTTTAAAAGATGCAGTAGGTTTTCTTTTTCTTTTAATGGTTGTAAAGAGTCCATCAATCTATAGGAAGATATGTCTTTTTTTTTTTTTGGTGAGGAATACCAGCTCTGAGCTAATAACATCCATTGCCAATCCTCCTCTTTTTGCTGAGGAAGACTGGCCCTGGGCTAACATCCGTGCCCATCTTCCTCTACTTTATATGGGACGCCGCCACAGCATGGCTGACAAGCAGTGCGTCGGCGGGCGCCCAGGATCCGAACCCGCGAACCCCGGGCTGCCAAGCGCGGACTAAACCGCTGCGCCACCGGGCGGCCCCCAGGAAGATATTTCTGATAGCTGGAGACCTAGGGGTTGGTAGTGCTTCTGAACGGTCTCGGTTCTTGGTCCATTGATGTGGTCACAGGTCCTTAGGCTAATTCAGATATAAGACAATGGTCAGTGGCCTTTTTTATTGAACTAAAAACTATTTTAAGGAGAAAAAAAGCCTTTGTTGGTCACTGCGATGGGACTTCCCCTCCAAGATATGATGAGGGTAGGGCGGACTAAATGGGCAGTATTGTGTCGCACAGAGCCCGGTGTTCAGAGGCCCCGCACTTGGGGGTGAGTGCTCTGCAGTTGCTGTCTTGCTATTCTTAGTGCTTTCATCTTTGAATCTGTGTTTTGTAAGTGAAGTCTGATGGGACAATGGAGATGCACTGGGGATGTGGAACCTCAGCTCACATTCAGGGGTTCTTGCTGCCCCTCCCTGCCACTTGGCACCAGCCTCCCCCTCCCGACCCTGCCCTGGGTTACTGCCCAGGGACCTCTTCCTAGGGCAGTGGCTGTGTTGCATCAATGGGGAGAGGCTTGTTTTCCACTGTGGCCATCTGTCCCTGGTGGGGCATCCTGAGCATAGGTGTGAGAAGGGTCATCCTCAGGTGCACGCCCCACAACTGCAGTATCAGGTGGTCACCGTCCTCTCCCTGGCTGGCAGTGCCACAGGGCATTCAGCACCAGCTGCGCAGGGGCCTCTTATCCACCTTGGATCCAGGTCCCAAACGTCCCTGGAGTGGAGGTTGCAATACCTTGGGATCTCCCTTTTGTTGTGGGTTGGGGCTGTAGACTGCTGGGAAGGGGATATTGACTTCTCCACCCCAGTGAGGTCTCTGCATTTTCACCTTGCGCTGGACCTCGAAAATTATGTAGCCCCCTGAGTGAGAATGATGTATATCCACAGACCCCCTCTTCAAAGTATGTACTTTAATCACTCTGCTTCTCATGATTTCTTGGGCATCTTACATTTTGACCACAACTCATCTCTTAACAATTGTTCTGCAGCCCTTAAGAATTCTCTCAACACCTGTGTGTGGCCATCTTTGCCTCAAAGTTCCCCCATGGGGAGGTGGTGACCACATGTGAGTTCTGTGAATGGAAAGATCAGCCAGGTCACCCTGGAGCTCGGATCAGGCTGTGCCCCAGGATACTCCTTGGCAGGTTCTAATGGTGTTTAGTTCTTCTACTGAGAACTGTTCCATACCTCAAAGTAATTCTCAGCATCAGCCAAGCAAATGGACACTTACAGACACTTAGACCTTAGGAATGCAGTAAGTTTCAGCAAGATATTTAAGAAAATCTGTTATCATGTCTTTGTGGATAAGATGGAGTAATATGGACAAGAATGTAGTGGCAAACTGGATGGTCTGCCATGTTCATAAAGTGCTGATTCCTGAATCTAGGTCACTCTGGGAATGGCTGCTAATGGGGAGTGACAGGACTCCAGTACTGATTGAAATCTTTGATCAGTGTGCATGAGGACTTATCACACGCAGATATCCAATGTGTGAGTGTCATAAAGCTGGACAAGAGAATAGATGTGATTGATGCCACCCTTGAGGTCTGTAGGTTTGAATGATGGGCTGTGTCAAACAGGAACAAATTTAATAGGACATACTTAGATTCAAAGGTTACATCTGAAAAGTAGAATTCTTGGTGGTTTTAGCTGCCTGTAAATTCAGCGTAAGCCAGCATGCTGATAGAACTGTTAAAAACAAACAAAAAAAGGCTATGCCCAAATGAGTTGAAAACTTATGTTCACACAGAATCTTGCACACAAATTTTTATAGCAGTTTTCTTTGTAATTGCCAAAAATTGGAAGCAACTGAGATGTCTTTCAGTAGGTGAGTGGATAAATAAACTATAAAACACCATACAATGGAATATTATTAAGTAATCAAAAGAAATGAGCTTTCAAGCCATGAAAAGACATGGAGGAACCTTAACTACATAATGCTAAGTGAAAGAAGCCAGTCTGAAAAGGCTACATACTGTATGATTCCAACTATATAACATTCTGGAAAAGGCAAAACTTTGGAGACAGTAAAAAGATCAGTAGTTGCCAGGGGTTGGGGAAAGGAGAGAGGGATAAGTATGTGGAGCACAGGGGATTTTTAGGGCAGTAAAAATACTCTGTACAACACTATAATGGTGGATACGTGACATTATGCATTTGTCAAAACCTATAGAATGTACAACACAAAGAGTGAACCCTAATATAAACTCTGGCCTTTAGTTAATAACATATCAGTATTGGTTCATCAGTTATAACAATTGTATCACCCTGATGTAAGATGTTAATACTAGGAGAAACTATGCGGAGAAAAGGAGATATATGGGATCTCTCTGTGCTGTCTGCTGAATTTGTCTGTAAACCTAAAACTGCTCTAAAAATAGTCTATTAATGTTTTTTAAAAGGGTGTGTAAATAGAGCTATGGAGTCCAGGACAAAGGGACTTAAGGTCCCTCCTGGTTCCCTCAGTCTGTACAGACCAGATGCCCAGTGGGAGCAATCGATATGAAAAGTCACCACCTGGAGCCTGGCGGGAGGAGGGGCTGGACGCCTCAGGAAGAGGTGAAGGAACCAGGGAGGTTTGTCCTGAAGAAGACAACACTTCAGGGAGGCATGAACATTATCCCAGTGTCTGCCACTCTGGTGGTGACCGCTGGCGTCTGTGAGGAAAGCTTCTGGAATCTCTTAGGTCAGTTGAGCACACCCCAAGTAGAGACACTCTCAAAAATTGGTGACAGTCCTTCCAGCTATTTTCGTGTGCTAACAGGCAGACGGAGAGGTAGAAACTTGTGTCTGGGAGGTATTTAGCAGAGTGGAAAGAGAGCTGGCTTAGAGCCAAGCTGTCTGGTGTCGCATCCTGGTCCCACCTCTCCCTAGTCCTGGGGCATTGGGCAAGTTACCCAGCCTCTCTTTGCTCATCTTTAAAATGGGGATAATGGTAGTACCTTCCTTGTGGGATTGTTATAAGGATTAAACGGGTGAATACATACCAAGTTCTTAGAACAGTGCTTGAGCTCACTAAACGTCAGCTATTTTATTAATCCACGATTTGGTTCCAGAGGGCAGAACTAGTGCCACTGGGTCAAAGGAGGGAAACATGAACAGCAAACCTCCCTCTCACGTTCTAGTCTTGTTCCCTTTGCTTACTCTGTTCCCCAACCTGGCATGCATTTGTCTCTTGCCACCTGGCAAAGCCTGACTTTTCTGGGAAGTCAAAGCTTAAACGCCACCTTCTCTCGAGAGCTTTCGCTGACTTCCTTGGGCAATTATTGGCTCTCTTTTCTGCTCCCACAGCATTTTGAATAGTACTTAGGTTAAACATAGTTGTTTACTTGTCTGCTTCCCGGCTCTGCTGGAGCAGGCTGGGTTTAGTCATCGGCGGATCCCTGCAGCCAGCCTAGTGTCTGACAGACACTCGTTACGGAATGAAAACAGAATTTCTCCTTCCCCCAGTCATCATAGGATACTGCAGGAAATTGGATGCCGCAAGGAAGGTTGAGCTTCCTGATGTGAAATGTTTTTCAGCAGAGGTGGGTGGTTCTAAATGAGGGAATTCAAGGGTCACATGAAAGCAGAGATTTCTCTGAGTGGTGCTACAGAGCACCAGCTGCAGAATCACCTGAGGCCACCACATGGGGATTTTTTTTGATGTCTTAAAAGACAGTTTTCACGTAAAGAAAAGATTGGTGGGAAATGACTTTGTCCCACTACTTTTAAAAAAATTTCAATTTAGTAAGGTTACAAATTCAAAACTCTCATATTACTTTGAGCTTTCAATTTCAGCTAACATAACTTATTGTTTTGTTTATAAGTCTGGCAGATTTTAACAACCATTTTCAAGAGTGTCTTTGGTGAGTGATTGGTTTCATTAAAAAGTTTAGTTATACTCCTTTCAATCTTTTAAACTGCATTTGTAAATTTTATATTTTCTCTGTCCCTTTAAAGTACTTCATTATCAAAGATTGCTAAGGTTGTACCAAAGGGACTAGAGAACCAACCTGAATAAGCTGCCACCAGCCAAGATGGGACACTTGAGGATCAATAGGGATAATACTGCAGTGGACACATTAAATACGTTCGTAATAACACACACTAACAAAAAAAAGGAATGAAGAAAAGCAACATCGTAACCGATAGAGGATTCTAAGGAACTGCCTCATTATCTTGAAAGCTGGAAAATCAAAAGAATCAAGTATTGATCCTGCCTTTCCTGTGAGATCCGTCTCTCAGGTTAATCAAACATTGATGAGGCGAAGTTTCTCTTTGTAGATGAGATCCAGCCAATACCTGAAGCGAGAATGAAGGGCTCTCCCCACCAGGTAGCCCCTGAGGAATTAACAGCCAGGCAGTCATCGTCGGTGGCTGCTAATATCACAAAAACATAGACACCCGACAGTAAGTGCCTCCTGATGGAAATACACACACCACCTATCATGTAGTTTTACAGAAAAAAAAATTGTCCCTAAATCTGGTCAAGCTTCTAGATCCAAGTACCAGTTTTTACAGTCTGCACAAGGAATAGAGGAAAATGTTAAACTAAACCACAAGGGTACAATGAACGATTTCTCAGATTGTGGAAAACTTTACTGGGCAAATGAGTCTGTTTCTTCCACAAAAAGTTTCAAGCAAAAAAAAAAAAAAAAAAAGAGAGAGAGGTGGCGGAAGACCTATAAACTACAGGAAACTTAAAATACATGTCTATCAATTTCAATGTATGACTTTTTCAGATCCTATTTCAAACAGTCTTTTAGTGTGTGTGTGTATGTATGTGTGTGTGTGTATATACGTGTACATGTAAAAGATGACTAGGGAAATGTGAATGCTGACAGGATATATGGTGACATTAAGGAATTAAAACAATTTTTTAAGGCATGATAGTGGTATTCTTAGGTTAAAAAGTCCTCTTTTTGAAGATAAATGACAATATCTGAAAATTAATTTATGCGATATTTGGGATTTGCTTCAAATTATCTTGGAGCTTAGTGGGTGGGAATATAGAAGAAACAAGATTGCCATGAATGGAGAATTGTTGAGGCTTGCTTTATTACACTTTGGCTTATGTTTGAAATTTACCAAAGTAGTTTTTAAAAAATGATTTTGTCTAACAGTGCAAGCCCTCCCAAATTATTAGGCAATTCCTGTAAGATGAATAAATTAAGCTCAAAAGTATTTGTAAGATTTTAATATCAAATCACAGGTCTAAATTATACAATTACATATTTAAATTGGAACCATGAGACAAATCATCTTTAACAGTATAAATAAAATACCAAATATGTGCAGGTTTTTCTAAATACAAATTATTAATAGGGATTCATTTCTCAAGCATTTCTGTATTTAATTCTTGGAGTTCAAAGCACTACCAAGGAAACAATTATGTAAGCCCGTACAGTTTCAGCATTACCTTCTCAAGCGGTTGTTGCGGTTGACTTCTTATCTGGGTGACGATTCTTAAGGACCAATGAGACCCTTGGCCAAGATGCCAGCTGGATCCTTGCCCAGGACACACAGAGAGCATCCCCAATGCTCTTTGGAGTTTCTATGGCAACACCCTCCAAATGAGATCTTCTGGCAGCCAGGGCTATGGGTCGAAGTCCTGTCATTACCTAATTTTTCTATTCCTGGAAGTTTGTAACTTCTACTAAGAGAATAACTAGTGACATTCACTGCTTCAGTTGGTTGTGTGTTTCTTTGGTTTTTTTTAAAAGATACTTATATGGCTTCCTGGCTAGCTCTAAGGACCTTTAAACTTGAGGGAAGTTTCTCTCTCCTAAGGCTTTGCCTGACTCTGCAAAGAAAGCCGTTCTAATGAAATACACTAATCTAACATTTGCAGATTCCCTCTGATGCAGTGTAAGCTACAGCTCATCTGTGGGCCCTGAGTCAGCATTTAAAAATGTAATAGAATTGAATGGAAAGTATCAGAAGGCGTTACAAACTGTAAGGGTAAATATTATTTTTTGAAACTTTGGCTTCATTTGTATGTATTTAGATGTATTTCTTACTGTGGGTCACCATCAAAAATTTTGAAAACTGCCACTTCAGTGTGAGGTGGGGAAAACAGAGAGAGCCTAGCACACAGACAAGAGCAAGAATTAATCATAAACTGATAGTGAGGAGGTAGGCCAAAAAGAGAACAAACACCAAAAAATACCCTCGGTTAAGACAAAATAGGAGCTCAGAAAAATAGAGCAAGTAGTCGTCCCACACTGGAAGAGCAAATTATTGTTACTGAAAACATGGTTGTTGGCATCATGGGTTGTCTTTAATGTCTGCTCCTTCCTTCTGTGCTTCTTGTTCACCGTTTTGGTGGCACAGTGCCATAGGCACTCCATAAATGAATATTTATTGAATGTAAATTCTAGTAATTAGACCTCTTGTTTTAGAGGGCCTGGGAGAGGAGCTTGGGGTCTGGGAGTCTGTATTTTAACAAGCTTTCCAGGTGGGAAGCTGGAACAAGCCAGCCTGGTGGGAGTTGCACACCAATATTTAAGAAGCACTGACCTATTCTATCCACTCACTTTACTGGCCCAGGTCATGCATGCAGTTAACATTAGAATCAGAGCTGGAACTTGAGTTGCCCACCTTCTGGTGGTAGAGGACCTTACCCACAACTTCACCAGCATCTCATGTTGACCACTTCTCACCAAACACATTGCGTGACCTTCTGGTAGATGTCCTGAATTCCATGCTTCCTCCCTACCCCACCTCATTCATCCTCTCTGCTGCCTCCAGGCATTTTCTTAAATCACCCATCAATCCATTTTCCTGCTGTATACCTTTGGTTTTCTCTTTATTGCTGGTATCATTAAGACCAAACATGCTAGCATATCGTTCAGGGCCTGCCGCTGTCTGCCTGTCTCCTCAATGTCTTCTCTCTCTGTCAGTCTCCCAGCTCTTTCCTTTATCCGTCTCCCTCAGCTGGGGCCACCCCGGACCCCTTGGCATGCCCCAGGCACACCTCACCCTTTTCTGACTCTGATCTCGTGTTCATGTTGTATCCTCCACTTGGAACAGCCTCATTTTCCTCAGAATTGCATCCATCCTCCCAGACCAAGTTCAAGTGCCACATCTGTAAAGTCTTCCCTGATTCGGAGTTAATCATTCCTCCTTCTTTACTTCTATTTGCTCCTTGCTCACGTTCTGTTACAGCACAGACTCATTGCCTTGGACTTTGTTAGCTTGGCCTGTGTTCATGTCTCTGATGAGGAAGTACGTTTCTAGAAGACAGTATTCGTGTGTTCTTTACTTCTCTAGATAGCCTACAGTGCCTTGCAACTAGTATTAAATGACATATCTGTTCATTTTTCTATGAGTGATAATTACATCAAAGTTAATATTAGTTGGCACCTTGACCAATTAGCTTGTGTAAAATGGGCTTCGACCTCTATATGAAGGCTCAAAGCTCCCTGTGACTTCTTTGCCATTCCATTTCTTTATAAGCCCAATCAAAAAAATGTACTGCAGGATTTGTGTGCTGTTCATGACAATGAAGTCTTTGTTTCCCTCTGGAGAAGAGATGGGCAGATAGACAAAAGAATAGTGATCTTAAAGAGAAAGGGCTAGCAAATTGGATCCTTAACTGCTATTTTTAAGAGATTGGTGGGTAGGAGGGGGTAGTAGTTAAGCAAATGAATATAGCATGAAAGAAAAACGTAAGACAGAGGACAGCAAGTGAAGGGCATCTACTGTAGTTACTCTCCATGCATTAGAACACCCTGTAGCTCTGCCTTTGTAGCCTGTCATGATTCTCTTCCAGATCAATTCCAGTCTCCATCTGTTAGCAGAGCGATATTTGGGCCATACCCAAGATAGCAAATCCTCTGCCCAAATGAGTGGTTAGAGCAGAAAGCCTAGCACAAAAGTACATGTGGCTCAAGGCTTCTACTTTGCTGACTTTGATGCCCATTAAATAATGTTCATGTGGTCACATTGGGGTGATTTTGAAAAGTGAAATCGTTATGGAATGTGTTTTTGTTTCTATGGTGGAAACTAAACCTAATTTTTTAGAAAAAGATAAAAATCTTCAAATTGAAATGACGATTCATCTGTTTTTGCTGTGATAGGTTCCTTGCATTGACTCCATGGAGAGTGTATCACCTGATTTCTGTCATGATGCTTGGACGTGTTATTATGCAAATAATAAAGGATATGGTTTTGTCTAGAACGAGAGGTAAGAAAACTCAGAATTAATTTTTATGATATTTAATTTTCTAAACTCTGAATGTCTGATCTTTGTGTAAGCATATTAACCAAGTAATCCTTTGAAAAGATACAAGGAAATGGATTATATAGGTGTTGACTTTGCTATTTTAATGTTTATTAAATATTTATGTATTTAATCTCTATTGTTTATTTAGGTGATGTTGTCCCTAGTCATAGCTACTGCTCCTGGGCGAAAGGTTTGTGTGTGCTGGTTTCTCTTTAGGCTCTAAGCGCCATTATTTTAAATACCATTTTGATATTAAATAGACTGAAGTGAGGATAACAGTTAAATATTTATTACATCCCACATGATGAAACTGGGCCGTTGGAAAGTGGACTAGTTTATATAAAAATTTTCTCTGCTTCAGTGGAGAAAAACAGTCAACTCAGGGCTTAAAAACAATTAAGTAATGGTTAAATAAATTAAAGAGTTGATAAAAAAATGAATTAATTTTAAGCATTAAGTTTAAAAGTGAGAACTTGAATTATTTAAAAATTTTGTTCAGGTGTTTTCTGAGTAATTTAACTGTATTATAAATCTGAGTCAAACTTTTCCATACATGGATGGGCCTCTTCTACCAGGGTTTGGGTTAGTTTTTGTAAAAAGGCAAAAATCCCTCCTTGGAACAGTTGAGCCCTGTGAACCTAAATGTGATATTGATTTGATCAAAAATAGCTAAGAGGAGGTTATAATGAGGCATTTGTAACCCGACTAAATGTAACCCCAAACAGAGGGATAATTTTGGGTGGAGCCCATATGGATCGATGCATATAAGGACTACCCAGAGTTGTAGCCCTGGCAGGGATACTGAGGCCTGCCTGGTGGAGGCACCTTCTCCTCCTTACACCAGCTCTGAGACCAGGGATGTAAACTGTTATGGATTTACCATCGTGATGTTCTATGGTGTGCTTCAAATCCGGTTTATATTTTGGGTCTCTATAGTTCTTAAACTAAATCATGTATGCACCATTTTTAGAAAGATTGTTTTACATTGGTGTCTCAAAGTTTGAAGATAATTCCTTCATTCTTGTGTTCTGGGAAGGCAAACAAATTCATTTTTGTCTGGTTATTGCTTTTCATGAATCTGTAGATTTGGATTATATTCTTGCACGCGTTCTTCCTCCTCTTCTTCTCCTTCTCTCTCTCCCTTTCCACTTCCCTTTTTCTGTTTCAGAGAATAGACACCCAACTCCCTAACTTTTAACCCTAAAAGACACCTGCCCTAATGCTTTCTGTTCATTACAGATGTATTAAGGTGGAGCATCTTAGTGTGTAGGGCTTTGTGTAGGGGTCGGTCAGATCAATGTGTGGTGATTCCCATGTTTCTGCCTTGATTCATAACTGATAGAGGAATGCCTATTTTTCTCAAATAGATTTTGTAACATTTTCACCCTCTAGGACCTCCGTCAGGGGAATCTTAGAAGAAATAGCCACTTACAAATTTTATCAACAGACATTTTAGCTTGGTAGAGTAAGCTAACTCTAGGCCAAGCTGGGCACGTCCATATTTTCAGTGGCGTATCAAATTTGGCCCCAGTCTGGACACAAGTTATAAGAAACAGACAAATGTGGAAGGCCGAGGACGAGGTCAAAAGACTTTGTAACTGTCCGTTTCTCACTCGTGGCCCCTCGCGCAGAGATCATTCCCCATGTTGACTCGTTGGCTTGACGTTCTTGCACATAGGGAACTTTCATGCTCACAAATTTCAGGAAATCGCTACACTGCAAAGATTCAGTCCTTTAAAAAATTAAAGTGGTAGAGTTGGAAAAATACTAGCTTTGAAGAACTAGTTGTCTCCATTTCTTAGCTGTGGAGAGGCCCCATTATAGACTGCATTAGTTTCCTATGGCTGCTGTGACAAATTACCACAAACCTAATGCCTCAGTACAACAGAAATTTCTTCTCTCACTGTCCAAAATCAGTATCACTGTGCCAAAATCAAGGTGTCAGCAGGGCTGTGCTCCCTCCAGAGGCTCTAGGGAAGGGTTCCTTGCCTCTTCTAGCTTCTGGTGGTTGCTGGTGCCCTTGGCTTGTAGCCGCATCGCGCTAGTTTCTGCCTTCATGGTCACATCACCTTCTCATCTTCTGTCTGTGTCGAATCTCCCTCTGCCTTCCTCTTACAAGGACACTGGTGATTGCATTTGGGGCCCACTTGGATAATCTAAGATAATCTCCCCATCTCGTGACCCTTAACTTCATCCCATGTGATGAATCCTTTCTTCCATAAAAGTAACATTTTGCAGGTTTCAGGGATTAAGACATGAAATCTTTGGAGGCCGTTTTGAGCCTACTACATAATCTGAACCTCTTTATTCTCTGAAATGGGAAAATCATCCTTATACCACAGGGTTGTGTAAGGGTCAAATAAGAGTGTAAAAGAGAAGTGCCTTGGGCACAGGAACAGTCTACTCTGTCCAACTCGGACACAGAATCAGAACAATTTGGGGTTTGTTCACTCATCAGTCAGCCTGTGTTGAGCGTCCTTCTGTGCCAGGGCCTGTTGTAGGCGCTGGGCTTCCAGTGGCATCCGGACACACCTCCGCCTCTCTGCCCAAGTGGAGCTCTCACGCTCCACCCTGTCGGGCAGGCATTTGTCACAGGCCAATCCTTCTGTCAGGGTTTTCAGCGGGTGACATTGCTCTGAATACAGCATTTCTACTGCATGGAAAAAAAGGAGAAGCAGGATTAATTACTGTGCTTTCCCAGCACTCCCCAGTCTGTGACTGCAGAAACACTGGTGCCTGCTTCATCCTCTTTAGTCAAGTCTTTTGGGACAAAGACCCATTTGAGCCCTGTAAATAGCTGGCAGGAGCCTGACGGTGCAGGCCTTTGAGCCCAGGGCCCTGCCACGATGAACTGGTCTCTGGGAGGCAGAGACGCAGCGTCGTTGGATCCAGATGCAGTGGTGGTAACTCCAGGGCTTCAACGAGAGCTGCCGGCCGCTCTCACTAGATCTCTTGGCTTACAGCAACGAGGAAAGGACCACCAAGTCTCCAGGGCTCACGGGGCAGTTCTGTCTCTTTCCATCTCCCTCAGCTTCCCCACTTTTCACATTTTTGTCTAAAGATATTAACCTTCTACTGTTAAGAATTTAATTGTATCCACTCCCTCCATTCTTATCTTTAATACCATCTTAGATGCTTAATACGAGCAAAAGTATGGAGATAGCTTCTTGTGAATTACTCTTTGTGAAACCTCTGGGAGCCCATGTCCCTGTCTTGAGTCACCAGCATGAGCAACCTCTAGCTGCGATGGATTTCTCTCTCCCACTTATTATTGTGTAGCTTTAGTGCGTGCTGCCTGCATTAACCCCTTCGTCTGGGCTCTGGGGAACTCCTCTGCAGTGTGGAAAACTCCCGCAGCCTTTTACTTGACCACCTTCTCCTTCTTTCTCATTGCAAAAGAACCAGAATTTCCGCCCCAGCTCTCTTTAAGATCCTCTTCAACTACTGCCCTGTTCAGTGGGAGGAGGGCTCAGCAGGTCTCTGCACGGCCACCTGTGGAACACTTTCAACCCTTGTCTCTCTATGCCTTTCCTCCTGCGAAATCTGCACTGTCCATTTATGCCATGTTCTGGTCACAGTTGAACATGGACACACCAGGAATCGTGGCCTATGGACTGTAGGCCTTTCTGCACCCTCCATTCTCTGTCATTCCAGCTTGTACCCTGATGGTGTCTGTGACAACCTGGATTCGGTCACCTACTAATGTGGCCACATCTTTGACCTTTGGAAGCACAGTGTCTCCATCTCCTACAGAGGCTCAGTGTCAATCCTCAGTGCACCCTTATGTCTGGTCCTCCCTGGCCCCTTGCTCCTGTTGAACCAGCTCTTTGCCCTCATTTTAAGTGTTTGCTGCTCAGCCTCTTGCCACTGCACTGTCCCTCAGCCCTACGCAGCCCCAGCCTGCTCGATGATTAGTGATTGCAGGCTGCCGTCCTTACCATTCCAAATGTCTTGTTCCCTTAGCCAGCAATCATACTTATTTTTCCAGTTTTTAGTAACAAAACAAGCAAGCAAGCAAACACACCATACTGTTATCTACTTTCTCTGCTCTTGGCTCCAGTGTTGTCAGAGAAATGTCATATGACAAGAAGAGTTGTTGCCTCTAGAATTTAGTCAATCCAACATTCCAACTTTACTTGAGACATCACTAGTGCTCATAATTCCTTGGATTTTTTTGAGTTGTTTATTTGCTTTGTTTTGATATGCCATCCAACCCCAAAATATTTGAGGCAGCTTATAAGGCACTAAAAAATAAGACTATTAAAAAGAGGTCCAGTAGAAGAATAGGAGTCTAACATGGTGACCATAATTGAGCAACAGACTCATTCCTGTGCTTACTGGCAGCCAAGGTAAAAAGGGAAACCAGATCAACTGCACAACTCTAATAATCTGATGAAAGGATGCAAGCAATTTTGAGAAACTTTTTCCTGGGGCTAAATTTTAAGAAGAATTTATCACATAGATCTTTGATAGGGGATACTGAAAAACAAAAAGGACAACATCTTTGGCATCTGATGGAAAATGCAGAAACTGCCTCATAGCCATTTCTTGTATTCAGCTTCATTAAAGCTGGATAATATCAATACACAGTCCAATGAAGAAAGTCATTAGGGAATTAAGAAAGCAAATGAGATCTAGGTATATGTTTTTTTTTTTTTATTTCATTTGAGCCTAGATATAAGCTCAAAACACCTAAAGAATGAGTAGATAAAAATCTGCTTTCTCAAGTAACAGTTGCTTTAGCTCCTCTTCTGTCCGCAGCACTTCAAAGCTCACCTTAAACGTCACCTCTATTATTGGTGCTTTCGTGAGTGGCCACATTTTCTCTCTTCCCTGAACTCTCATGGTTTGTGCTGCTTGTGTAGTTCCTCCACTGCCTACCTTGGTTCATATGTACTTGAGCGCATGTTTTGGCTGCCCCACTGGACAGTCAAGTCCCTGAGGCAGGACCATGTGTTATATTGTGTTCCATCCCCCGTGGTAGCTATCCAAGTGTTTTGCACGTGGTAGGATCTCAATAAATATTTGTGGACTAATTGCCTGAATTAGTCATGGTGCCAAAGGTGTACACTGTATGATTGGATAGTTTCTGGAGTTTAAAGATCTGAACATTCCATTTTAAATAGCTTGGAATATTTTTAAGTTGAGAAATGACTCAGAAAAATACCTCAGTTAAGTTTCACACTTTACTTCTCCTTGTTGCAGGTGCGCAGTTGTGGAGAAGCCTCAGTGAAAGGTAGGGAACTTTCTTTCACTGCTGTGGCTAATGGAGGGTGGGGTCGGGGGAGGGGTCACTGAGCTGCCAAGATGTCCTGTCTCTAAAATATTTTAATGACAGGGACCAAAATCCTATAGCAATTTACAAAATGGTAAAATAAAAGAAAATACAGTCGAATCAAGGAAAAGGATAAGGACAAGGATTGGGACTCATTTAAGGAAATAGTTCGTGTCTTGCTATAATATTGGGCAACATGAAAGTGTGAGAGTCATAATATGTGAGGATTGGAAGTGAAGAGAGGGAGGCATTGTCATTGGAGATTTCCTTCCAGACATCATTTTGGGGGTGTGAACACTGCTGAGTGAAAGAAGAACAGGGCAACAGTGAGTCGTGGAACTCTTCTGGAACATTCCTGTAGGATTAACCTTGCTGTCAGTTCAGAGGACTTTGGGGTGAATGAGACAAAGACGTGGGAGTGAGAGGCTCTTGGGGTGAGGGCGCAGCAAATGTTGACCGACCTCTTGACTCCTTGCCCAGCCAGAGGCAAATAGTTCCCTTTTCATTTACCATCACCCATCCTGAAGTCAAGGTGCTGATTCCAAATGGAAAAGAAAAGAGCTGGGGCAGTTGATGAGGTGACCATTCACTTCACCAACTGTGCATATGAAAAGTGGAAAAATGAAGAAAGTATAAGGGTTTAATGTTCCAGTAAAATGAATTTTATAGGTGTTTGTTTTTTTAAATTTGCCTTAAAAATATCCTTGTATTACTTAAAGAGAGATGGTTGGGGTGCTTGACTTACATCAGAGTGGACAGCATGAAATGAGTGCTCAGAAAAAGAGAACAGAATAATGCCATTAAAAATTCTATGAAAAAACATAACCTGGTATTTTATATAATGTACCTTTAAAATCTGTGCTCATAGAGATAATGCTTATTTCAGGTGTAAAGGCTAATTTTATAACCAGTTTACAAATGCTTGTTCCTTTATTTTGGATCCCAAATTTTCTTGGGCAGAAGGTAAAGTTGCCAAGAGACTCAGCAGAGGGAGACATTGGACATAAGAAGAAAAATCTGATCCCCAGTGGTTCTCAGGCAGGTGGAAGGATGCGCGGGAGGAGTGGCATGGTCTGGGAGGAACCAGTACAGCCTCTCACAGTCACTTGTCTTGGGATGTTTTCTGGGGGCCAATGTTCCCGTCTCTGCGCAAGCAGTTTCAGGTTCTCTTTCTATTTGATGGAAATTTCCTTATGGGATGTAAAGATGAAGAAAACTCTCAATTACTCTTTTGAGTTGGTTTGAGAAATAGCCATGTGTTTTGTTGAAATGTGTTTTGGGTTTTGCTGTTTTTATGCTCCCATGTGCTTTTCTTCATCGTCATCTTTTAGGAGGAACATTTGAATTGAGAACCATAAGAGAGTGTCATAGCTGGAAATAGCATCTGGATTAAGCAATGTAATTTTGGAAATTAATAAAAGACATCTATGAAGAAAAGAAATTTCATGTATAGTTTGATCAGTATGAATTTCTAGAATTATTTTAAATTACACTTATACCCAGGCAATAATCTTCTTTACTGCCATAGTTTTATCAGTAGTAAGAGAATGAAGCAAATTGAGGATTTAAAACATGGTTCTTAAGCAGAAAATAAATTTCTGACACAGCAGTTGTATAAATACAACAGATGAGAAATGTTGCTTACGTTTTAGATTTCTTTTTAAAATGAATAACAGAAAGTTTATATTCATGTAAGTGAAGTAATTTGTGAATTGGAAACAAAAATTTAAGATGTATTTTCAATGGAAATGATGACATAATTTCTACAATCATAATATGTACCATGACTCATTTAAAAATTTTTTCTGTTTTCTTTTCTAATATTTTAATTCACCCAACAAATAAAATTTGAAATGCATTTTATATTTGGTTCAAAGCTCCTTAAGTTAAAAAAAAAAAAACTCCATTTTTCAAGCCTAATTGATAGAAATAAAGACTAATGTTTTAAAGCCTTTTCCATAATAAAACATTCCCATCTAGCAATGCAAATAAAGTTTTACCCACACAGGGCAACTTTTAAAATAAAATCTTCAAAAATTAATTTAGGAATTAATAATTTGGTAGGAAAAGAGTAATTTGATAGGGATAGGACTTGGGATAGGATCATGATGGGCCCACATTTTGTTCACCAGCTCCTTGTTTAGTAAAGAAATTTACTTAGTTACTACAGATATGTCTAGGCTCTGAGTAATGACACTTGCTAACCAAAACCTCAAGACAGGGATATATAAAGGTGAAGGAAATGGATCCACTTCTGCTGAGGAATTAAACTGTCCAGTGGGTTCAGGTACATCAGTCGTTTCTTTCTCTCTCTTTTTCTTTAAAATAGACTTTATTTTTTAGAACAGTTCAGATCTATGGAAAAAGTGAGAAAACAGTACAGGAGTTCCCATATTCAGATAGTACAGAGTCTCCCCCCATTTCCCCTATTATTAACATCTTACATTACTGTGATACATTTGTCACAATTGATGAGCCAATAATTGATGTATTCTTATTAACTAAAGTCCATACTTTATTCAGATTGTCCTAGTTTTTGCAGACCATAGTTTTTCTACACCGGATCCCGTTGAGGATACCATGTTGCATTTAGTTGTCATGTCTCCTTAGGCTATTTTTTTGTGAGGAAGATTAGCCCTGAGCTAACATCCACTGCCAGTCCCCCTCTTTTTGCTGAGGAAGACCAGCCCTGAACTAACATCTGTACCCATCTTCCTCTACTTTTTATGTGGGACGCCTGCCGCAGCATGGCTGGATAAGTGGTGTGTGGGTCAGGGCCCAGGATCTGAACGTGAACTCCAGGCCGCTCCAGCAGAGCGAACTTAACCACTGCACTTAAGTGCAGCGAACTTAACCACTGGATCACTGGGCTGGCCCTGACCTTGACGGTTTTGAGGACTACTAGTCAGGTATATTGTAGGATGTGCCTCTGTTGGAATGTGTCTGATACCTTTCTCATGATTAGACTGGGGCTATGGGTTTTGGGGAGGAAGACGCCAGAGGTAAAGTTCTCTCCCTTCTCATCACATCCTTTCGAGGTACTTACCATCAACATGATTTATCACTGTGGATGTTAACCTTGATCACCTGGCTGGAAGTATTTGTCAGGTTTCTCCAAGTTGGTTATTTTAAGCAGGAGAATTTATTTGGGAAATCAAATTGAGATCAGGAGGCTGTTGATAAGAACAGAACCAGAGGGATTTGAGTGCCTGTTAAAGATGGCGCCCTGTGGCCTGCAGTCCGCTCTAGGCACCTACCCACCCCTGGCCCGCAGCACGGAGCTTGGGTTCCAGTCCTGCCCACTGCAGATACACTGGGCCCCTTAGGTAAGTGTCTTAAGCTTTCTGTGGAGACGTTTCTCCCTTTGTCAGGTGAAGAAACTGGGTCTTGCTCCCTAATTCTGGTTGCAGGAGGATTAGACCAAGTGGGCTAGTGTGATTTCAAAGGATTTTTAAAAAGCACTTCGTGCTCTTTGATGCAGTGTTCTTTCGGATTTACTGATACTCCCTTTGACTGGTCAAGGCGTCATTGCCCCTTCTTTTCTGGAGCCCTTGCCGTCCACAGCCCTTCTAATGCACCTGTGAGTTGCTGGTGAGAATTTCTCCCGTGCGCTGTCTTGTAATATAGAAGCTGTTTGAGTGTTTGAGAATGATTTGGAAAAAATCTTAGCACAACAGGACCAAGGAACTGAGTTTGCCAACAGTGCGTTTGATCGGGGAGAGAGTAGCTCCTTATAATATGGCATTTTTAGATTTATAATATTTCACTGATTTGGGAGAGTGCCCAGGTACCCTTGGAGAAGGCATGATAACGGAAATAGCCTTTTTTAGGGAGGACCTCATTTACTCCAGAATCACCTAGATGGATATTCAGATGCAGGTAGCCTTCCATCCTGGTGCCAACCCTGCAACCAGTGATCTTGCCAAGTTCACTTCTCTCTTGGCCTCAGTTTTCTCATTTGTTGAGTGAGGAGGTAAGAGAGAGAATCATCTTAAATATCTCTTCCAGCCCTAAAAAGTCTATGATGTGATTTGAGGGATTTGTGTGTTTGTGATATCATAATTTATAATAAGAAATATATATTTGGTTTTTGTCCCCATTTCTGACACACAGCTTCTAAAACCCTTGGAATTTCCTAAGTGTCGAGAGAACTCAAGGTCTTTTGCTATGTTAATGAGGTGGCTGAAAGCACCGAAGGATGGGGGCTGGTTGCCAGTGGAGACAACCTTGTCATTAGAGGGTTAGAACTTTCAGTCCCACTGCCCCCTCCACCTCTGGGGAGGGGAGAAGGGCTGGAGATTGAGTTCATTTCACCAATGGTCAATGATTTAATCAGTCATGCCCAGTAATGAAGCCTCCATAAAAACCTAAAAGAATGAGGTTCAGAGAGCTTCCTGGTTGGTGAACACGTGGAGATTTGGGGAGAGTGGCAGCGCTGGAGTGGGCATGGAAGCTCTCCACCCTTTCCCCATACCTTGCCGTCTACATCTCCTCCATCTGGCTGTTCCTGAGTTATATCCTTTTATAATAAACTGGTGATCTCATAAGTAAAATCTTTCTCTGAGTTCTGTGAGCTGCTCTAGCAAATCAGTCGAATCCAAGGAGGGGGCCATTAGAACCTCCAATCTATGGTCAGTTGGTCAAACGCACAGGTGACAACCTGGACTTGAGATTGGCATCTGAAGGGGGCGGACGGTCTTGCAGGACTGAGGCCTTAACTTGTGGGTACTGACACTATCTCCAGGTAGCAGAATTCATCAGAACTGGACACCAGCTCATGTGCGAGTTTTGCTTGGTGGTGGTGTGAGGTAAAAAAAAAACCCACACATCGAAATGGTTGCCAGAATTGTAGTTGTGTTACTGCACAAAGGGGACGATCTGCTCACTGCAAGACAAAAGCCAACCGTCAAGAGGCAAGATGGTGGAAAACAAAGGGTTTAATTACAGCATGCTAGCAAGGCAGAAGATGGCCGACTAATGTCTCAAAAAACCATCTTACAGAATGAAGACTGCAGGCCAGTTATATAGGGGGCTGGTCTCCGGGTGGGGAGGCATCTGGTCTCAGGGTGGGGCTTCCATCTAGTCTTAGTTCCTGGCAGTCTTTTGTTTTACTTCACATGCATCAGAGACCGGAGCAACACCCTATACCCTGATCTTTCAGTTGTCATTGATGATGGCTATCAGCATAGACTCTTTGCTAGGGGGTCATCACGTTCCTAAGGAACTCAAGAGAAGAAAGTTATCAACTTATGGCAGCTGGGAGGGACCACAAAACCCACAGATCATGTCTGGGCTAGTTAATCAGCAATAGGGTTTCTTTTCTACAATATGGCTTCCGTTATGTCAACCTTATCTCGATCTGGTATCAGTTGGTGATCAGTAGTGGGATCAGAATCAGAATCATTAGTGTTCCTTTCATGTTGTTATCCTTTTACATTTTTGTTTGGCCAGTGCCTCTTTCAAAGTGATTTAATTCACACTAGAAGGGATATTTTCCAATATTTTTTCACTGCAGTTTCCATTGTGTAATTCATTCTGTTCTCTATTCATCATGTTAGAGATGTGAAATTAAAATATTTATTCCTCTAATTCCTTTGAGGATTTGGTATGTTGTTTACAGCGTTTCTTGGCATTTGGTACTGGGTAGTGCTTGTGTTTTTAACGTTGAAAAATTTAAAACCACTTTATTTGGGGATAAAATACAGTGATGGCTAAGAGGATCCCTGGAGGCAGAGAGAAGTGTCATTTTGCTCACGTGAGCCATGTGGGGTTAGGGTCTTTCCACTTCCAAGGTCTCAGGTGCTGAGCTCAGAAACCTCACCCTCACTTGGCGGTAGTTAGAAATCAACACCCCTCCCCCAACACCATCCCCTTGGCCAGCGCAACTGGGATTCCCAGCGTAGTCAGCCGGGGGTGGTTTTTCCTCTTTCTAGCATTGCACTAGTAGTTTGTGCTCAATCTCGAAATGAGGCAGATCTTCCCTTCGTGGGGCTTTAATTGGTTTGTTTAAAGCCCATTAAGTTCACTGTTTAAAAAGGCCAATCAAATAATGGACCATTCCCCCTTCATAATGCCATTTTAAAGCTTTTAAATTAAAAAGGAGCTCATTGAAAAGGGAACTTTTGTGCACTGTTGGTGGGAATGTAAACTGGTGTAGCCACTCTGGAAAACTGTATGGAGAGTCCTCAAAAAATTAAAAATAGAAATACCATATGACCCAGCAATCCCACTTCTGGGTATATATCCAAAGGAAATGAAATCACAGTCCCAAAGAGATACCTGCACCCTCGTGTTCATTGCAGCGTTACTCACAATAGCCAAGACCTGGAAACAACCTAAGTGTCCATCAGCAGATGAATGGATAAAATTGGTATATATACATGGCGGAATGTTATTCAGCCATTAAAAAAGAAGGAAATTCTGGGGCTGGCCCGGTGGTGTGGTGGTGAAGTTCACACGCTCCATTTCGGCGGCCCGGGGTTCTCAGGTTCGGATCCCAGGCACGGACCTACACACTGCTTATCAACCATGCTGTGGCGGCGTCCCACATGTAAAGTAGAGGAAGATGGGCACAGATGTTAGCTCAGGGCTAATCTTCCTCACCAAAACAATAAGTAAATAAAAAAAGAAGGCAATTCTGCTATTTGTGATAACATTGATGAACCTTAATGAGAGCATTATGCTAAGTGAAGTAAGTCAGAGAAAGACAAATACTGTATGATCTCACTTATATGTGGAATCTGAAAAAGCTGAACTCAAAAAAATAGAGTAGATTGGTAGTTGTCAGGGACTGGGGGCTGAGGGAGGTGAGGAGATGTTGATCAAAGGGGACAAACTTCCAATTATAAGGGGAATGAGTTTTGGGGATCTAATATATAGCATTGTGACTGTAGTTAACAATACTGTATTATACCATCATGCACCACATAATGATGTTTTGGTCAACAGCAGACCGCACATACAGTGGTGGTCCCATAAGATTGGTACTGTATAGTCTAGGCTATACCATCTAGGTTTGTGTAAGTACACTCTGTGATGTTTGCACAATGATGAAATTAACTAATGATGCGTTTCTCAGAATGGACCCTCGTTGTTAAGTGACACATGACTTTTTACTTGAAAGTTAAGAGAGTAGATCTTAAGTGCTCTCACCACCACAGTAACAAAATGGTAATTATGTGAGGTGAAAAATGTCTTAACTAACCTTATTGTGGTAATCATTTCATAGTATATACGTGTATCAAATCATCATATTGTACACCTTAAACTTACACAATATTATATGTCAGTTATATCTCAGTAAAGTTGGGAGAAGAAAGGAACTCCTATTCCTTCTCTATAATCCTGCTGGCTTGTTATTTCATTTAAACAACATTTAAAGCGTAGTCATAAAGTTCACCTGTATTATACTTTACTACGTAACAGTAAAGCCGGCATCTAATTTCTGAAGTTGTCATCAACATGAAAAATCAGGTACTTTTAATCAGATGCCATTCACATATTGGTTTTTTTGTACCTGGAAAATTCATTTTGTGAAAATGTGATTCTCAGTGGGTAAGTTCTGAGAAGGGCTCCTGCTTGACCTGTTTCTTGAATAAACACTAAACCCTAACTCTGTGATCTGTGAACAGGATTTATACCAAGCAGTCTGTCAACAGAATGAAGTTAGCATCTTTTATGACTCGTTGCTAATATTGAAATGAAACCTGTCCTGTAGTATCAAAATAGCTTTTTATTTCTGCGTGTGACTATGGCAGCTGACTGAATAAAATTCTCTGTTAACAAAGGAGAAATTGTGCTCATTACCTTTTAAAAGCATTGTTTTCAGTTTGGCTAGGTTTTTCTAAGTAAGTATAAATTAGAAAGAAGTAACTTTAGGGGCTGGCCTGGTGGTGTAGTGATTAAGTCCACGTGTTCCGCTTCAGCGGCCCAGGGTTCACCGGTTCAGATCCTGGGCGCGGACCTACTCACCACTCATCAAGCCATGCTGAGGCGGTGTCCCACATAGAAGAATTAGAAGAACCTACAACTAGGATATACAACTATGTACTGGGGCTTTGGGGAGAAAAAAAGAAAAAGGGGAAGATTGGCAACAGATGTTAGCTCAGGGTCAGTCTTCCTCTGAAAAAAAAAAAAGATGTAACTTTATTTATGTTTATACCAATCATTCAAAATTTCTTTACCTAGTTCTTTAATATACATTATAACCCAGATTAAGGAGTTTTTCTCGTCAGAAATCTTGTTTCATTGTTCAGTGCCAATTTACAGGAAGTACAGGTTTTTTTCATGGCAACTACAGATTTTGAAAATTATGGCTGACAGCTCTGGGAGTTTCTAACGGACATCCCCGGAATCCCGATGCCTCTAGCAGGGTGTCCATCGCAGGAAGTGAGGCGTGGCTTTCCGGTGATGTAAGGAGGGCATCGGATCTCCTGTCCCTTACCTTGAGCTGAATCTTTAGGGACATAGTAGAGAATTAACAATCAGTCTTTCTATAGCCAGCGGGGATGGGCAAGAGTAATGAGCTTTGTACAGACAGAGAGAACTGTTTGGTGGTTACCAGGGCAGGGGGGAGAAGGGGTGGGCGCGAGGGCTGAAGGGATGCATCTGTATGGTGATTGACAAACAATAACGTGCAACTAAAATTTCACATTGTTATAAAATATTAAGACATCAATGGAAGAAAAAAAAAAGAGTAGTGAGCTTTTTGCATCCAGTTTGGTCAAATCTCAGGACGCCTCCTCTTGACTTGTCCCTCTCTCTCTCCTCTCACCTGCTCTCAGGAGAAGCAGTTGTGTGGCCCCACTGTGTGGGATGAAATGCCCTCTTGTCTTGTCAGCTTCCAGATAACTGCCAGTCAAGGCATTCTAGCTGGTTCTATTTTTATCCCGGGAAGGGGAGCCAAGAATCTTTGGTGGTAAAACCCAAGTCCTGAACTTGCCCCGGCTCATATGTCCAGAACGAATTAGAGCATTTAAGTAAGAGATGTCTAATTAATTAAATCCTTGAGCACAGCGTCATGCCTCCGTTAAAAGTGAAGAGTCGTCTAGCGTTTGCTAAATTATCTCCTCTGGGGAACAGAATTTAGTGTGAAAATTGCATTTTCTGTATTTATGAATCATCATTACCTGTCTCCAAGTTGCATAGACAGGGTGAATTACCAAGTAAAAAGCATTGAATAGTCATGTGGTAGCTTCTTAAAAAGTTTACTTTCTTTCTTTGCTGTTAGACGCAGCAATAATTCTGAGTTGTGTATTGAAACTACTGAATTGTACAGTTTTAGTATTTTCTAATGTGTCTAAAAGTCACCTTCTAATTTGTGTTTTGTAACCTTGTACCTTTCTAAAAAGGCATAATATTTGGAAGCTATATATTTTAGTTTAAATTCAGCCAGAAATATAGACAGGAGCCACATCTCTATGAGTTTTAAAAGTAAATCTTGCTGTGAAGGATAATTTGATTGGATTAAATGAAAGAAATTTTTCTTCAGAAAAAAATATTCAAATAACTTCAGAATATACTGAATTTTAGTATAAGCGTATCTGAGCTTGGGTAAATCTTTGGCTGAAGATGTCTGGGTTAGCCTGGGAGCCACGCACCACTTTTAAAGTCTGTACCCTGCCAAAATAAAAATCTGAATAGGCCTTTGATTCTTTTTTTCAAAAATAATAATTGAGCACAATTCTGTAGTCATATATTGCACAATGGAGCATCAAAGCCCTTTTCTTCCCCCTCTCAGGAAAGAACGGACCCATTCATTGATTGGTAGATGGTGAGCTCTTAGCCAGTGCTGCTGTGATTGGATCTGAAAGTTTCTCAAAGTTCTTCATCCGGATTCCAATCTGTTGTGTTCATTTTTTTTAAGTGGTACTTTGAAAATTAGACCAGTTGAAGACGAGTATGGAACAAGAGACTCTAAGCAGTTTTTAAAGCTGTTTTGGAGGACAGTGGTAGGGAGAATTCTGCTTCTTATCTCCTCACCATCAATGGTGTATCTACATAAAAAATTATTTATGAGTTTTTAAAAATGCCTCATGCTAAGACATGTAAGGGCTGCTCTTTTCTCTCAGGAATCTCAGACTGAAATAAGCACATGCCTAGAATGTGAGTTCAAGGGAAAGCCCTGCATGAAATTGATGGGATCTTTATGACAGCAACTGATATATTTCTTGAGGCATTAAAAATAAAATGAAACAAGAAGTACATTTCATAGCCCACTGGCATCATTGACAAGAGCAGTAAATTGTTAGACTTGTTCCTGGCTGCATATTTCTTTTATGAGTAACATATTATTCTAATGTTCAAGCAGATTTATCAAGTCAAAACATGGGCAGAAAACCAGGGGTCGGGCTCTCTGTGGGTCCAGTAGCAGCAGCCCTTAGGTGACCCCTAAATGACTTACTAAGTGAAAAGCACTCAATATTATATTTTATTGTAATTTATAATTTTTGTTTTTGATAGTTTTTGCCATTCCTTTAAGTTAATGTAATTCCATAATAATTGGATTTAACATGAGCTCGATCCCTCTTTGTCTTCATTATTTTAGAGCTGCTTCATCTTTGCGTAATTGAAAGTGTGTGTATGTTGCTATTTCCCAGGGCAGCACCATGGGTCTCTACAGCCACTTGATAACAAGTGAAAATTCCAGCTCTGATAGTGTTCATCCATGTTTTCAGATTCTCCTAACCCCATGCTTATTAGGTTTGATGGGGTGGTAGATCCTGAGTTAGTAAGGATTTGAAAATGTAGTTCATTTGTAAATATAAAAAATACTTAAGTTGGACTAATTAAGTGTTGCCTAATAGCATTCTTGCTTCAATAAATTTAAATTACCAGAAAAGGAAGAATGATTAGTAGTTAACATTTCTCTTAGCTCACCCTGGCCTGTATTTTGATTATTTGAATATAAATTAAGACTTCACAGATAGTTGGAAGTCTGTCTCTCTCTCTCTCGCTCTCTCTTTCTCTGTCTCCCTCTCTCTCTTTCTTGTTCTGAAATCTTGTTGTTTATAGTCATATTCACCTAGTAGCTTTTAAAAAATAACTTTTTTTCTGATTTTAAAAGTAATACATGCTGGGGCCAGCCCGGTGGCATGGTGGTTAAGTTCACACACTCCTCTTTGGCAGCCCAGGGTTTGCGGGTTTGGATCCTGGGTGTGGACCTATACACCGCTCATCAAGCCATGCTGTGGTTGTGTCTCACATACAAAATAGAGGACGATGGGCACAGATGTTAGCTCAGGGACAATCTTCCTCACTAAAAAAAGTAATATGTGCTAATTTAGAAATTTGAAAATATAGGAAACTTATTAGAAAGAAAAAAAACCCAAATCCCTCATACCCAGAAATTAAACTCACTTTCGATTTTCAGTTTATTTTCTTGCAGTCTTTTCATACAATTATATACGTGTGTTTGTTCATTCATCCATCCTTTCAGCAAATATTGGGTAAGTGCCTTTATTGCCAGACCTTCTAGGCATTTGTGGAAGAGAAAAAAGCAACAACAGACCACCATGTCCTTGTGGAGTTCATATTCTAGTGAGTGAGCCAGAAAATCAATAAATTACTACAATGCATAATGTGAGATGGTGAACCGTGTTTAGAGGAAAGTAAAGCAGGGAAAGGGGATCAGGGAATGGGGGGGGGCAGGAAGGGTCTAATTGTAATAGGTGCTCAGGAAAGACTTGACTGAAGAAAATTTTTGAGCAAAGACTTGAAGGAGGTGAGGTCGTGAGTCACATCTTGATGAAGAGCTTCTAGGCAGAGGCAACAGCAAGTGCCAAGACAGAGGCTGTATATGAGGGTGATTGTTGTTTTATACCCGGAAGATGTTGTTGTTGTTTTTTTGATGCAGCCATAGTAAGTGAAATAAATGGAATATTATGTAGCCAATTAAGATCATGTTGTAAAAGAACAGAGATATGAAAGTTCACTCTTTATTGTTAATTGTAAAAAAAAAAAATTGTAGATTTAAAGTAAGTGCAGTGAGCTATAACAGATAGTACGTTACAATTATATGTGGGTACATCAATGTGGTATTTTCCTGTGAGGGGAATACAGGCGGTTTTGTTTTCTTGATTTTGTTTACCTTTATTGCATTTCTATAATGAACATGCATAGCCTTTATCAGGAGGGGAGACCAGAGATACTCAGTGAAAGGGGACGAGGCCTACGACTGTGGATGTGGGGGTGGCACACGGAACTCCACAGGCAGCACCACTCCAGGTGTTCAGGTCACCTGAGCACACAAGGGCTCCAGAGACGAGGCTGCAGCTACGAGGAGAGGGACGAGCACAGCTCGGTCATTGGAAACAAAGGTTGGGGCTAGGGCCGAAGTCCAGAGAAGAAATCGGGCTCAAAGGAGGAGATCAAGCCTCAGAAATAAGTCAGAGGTGTTACAGCTCGACCAGCCCAAGTGTCGCTTGACACCAAGTCTTGTAGGATTGGGGTGAAGAAAAATTCATTTCCAAGGTCGGGTGGTGTCTGAAGGGTGGGATGCAAGTTCTTGTTAAATTCTTCCTGAAGCTCAGTGACGAGCCCAAAGTTGAGCTCCAGGTACAGGGGAAGGGGCCTACGTGCATATTCTCTTGATGTAGGCGGAATCCAAGAATGTTTTATTTAGGTAAAACTTGGAAACTCTTTGTACCTTCCAGAGTAAGAGTTATATCTCCACCCTTGTGCTCCGAACTACAGTCTTTGGACGATTCAAACAAGAATGAATCTGAGACTGCATCGTGTTCTCTTCCGAACAACCCACCCCTGGGTTCTGTTGCTGCTCTTTCTGTCTGTCCAGCTATCAATCTGTCAGTCTACCTACGTACACATATTCCTTAATTATATTTTAATGATCATATTTGATAATGTGGAAGGATAGATGTAACATGCACATAAGTTGTAAGACATCATGATAAAATAAATACACGTGAACCTTTCTCCCCATCAGGACTGATGCTGTTGCATCTCCCCTACCCCTCCTGCTGCCTCCCCACCCCAAAGGCAAGAACAGTCCTGAATTTTGTGCTCTTTGTTCCTTTGCTTCTTAAAATATATACATATGTGTGTGTGTGTATATATATGTATACATATAAATGTACATAAATATTTAAATTGCATATACATGTTTTCCCAAACACAGTTTTTGTTTTTGAGGTCTATAAAAATGGTACCATGTTTATGTAGTCGTCTAGAACTCCTGTCTTAACACTAAACATTTTTCAAGAAGATTAATCCATGTTGCTGCATATAGCTGTGGTTCATCCATTGTTTGTTGCTATATAATATTCCATCATGTGAATATACTACAATTTATTTATATGCTCTATTTGCGCTGGATTTTGGAGCATTTTTACCAGACTGTCCACTGCTTCTGTGAGTTTCTGAATTTACTATATGGCAAAGATCACAAAAAGAAAAAAGGTGAATGCCTAATGCATAAAGTGAATAGTTTCCTAACCCATAATACTGTATATTTGAAAGCTTGTGTAAAATCTCTACCAGTGCTTGGGCTCTGACACCTTTTTTAGAAATATTTCCTTGCACACTTGGCACTGTTTTAGTGCTGGCCGCCGCTAGAGGGCGTGTGAGAGATGGTACATGAGCCTGTAGAGAAGCTGAGAATAATGTGGCTACTGTTGAAACCCAGCTGCGTGGCTCCAAAGTGTTATTAGTACCCGCACATTTCAGCAGGGCAAAAACATTAGTATCGCTCCAGTTACAGGAAGAAAATCCAATTGAAGCTTACATCTGTTTCTGTACACATTAGTGCATGGATACAAATATGTTTTAGTGTGGTAGGAGGAGTGAAAAAATGCACCTTGGGATGCGTCAATGGAGAATCAGACCGAGTAGGGAGGAAATTCACATATAAATGGCACAAATGGGTGACTATTGGCTGTGCTTCTTAGTTGAAACAAGCTGATGATTTACGAGGCCTCTAAGAGCTCCATGGGACCTTCAGGGCATCACCCTTTACTTTATTTCTACCCCATGTCTGTGAAATCTTCTGAATGTTCTGTATTGTGTGGTTTCTAATGTGTCTCCTTCCCTCACTGGTTCCTGACTTAGTACTTTTTCTTCTCTTGGAAATGAATGGAGACACATGGATTTTTTGAGGTGAAAAACCAATTTCAGGGGCTTAAGGATGAGACGAGGGTTGAGAAAATGGAGGGTAGGTAGTGTGAACCACATGTTAGAAGATATTGGTGGTGAATAAAGGGAGAGAAATTAAAACAGTGACCAGGAAAAACAGCAGCTTGTTTTTTGTTATTGTTAATTTATTTTTATTGTAGCAAAATTTACCATGAGGGACATTTAGTACATTCACAGTGTTGTCCAGCCATCACCACTGTCTAGTTCCAGAACATTTTCATCACCCCAAAGGAAACCCCATAGCTACTAAGCAGTTACTTCCCATTCCCCCTTCCCTCTAGCTCCTGGCAACCACTAATCTGCTTTCTGTCTCTATGGATTTTCCCTCTTCTGGATATTTCATATAAATGGAACCATACAATATGTGGCATTATTGCGTTTGGCTTCTTTCACTTAGCATAATGTTTTCAAGATTCACCCAGGTGGTAGCATCTATCAGTACTTCTTTCCTTTTCATGGCTGAGTAATATTCCATTATTTGAATAGACCACACTTTGCTTATCTAGTTATCAACGGATGGACATTTAGGTTGTTTCCACCTTTTGGTTATGATGAATAGCAAGCAGTGTGGTTTGGTCTTGTTTGGTTTTGTTTTCAGAATAGAGAGATGTGACTCGGTGGGTGAAGAAGAGGTATGCGACAGGGCTGGGCTGCTTTTGTCCAGCAGACACTGCCTTGCACATGCTGCCTGGCTGCTGGGAAGAACTTGCAGGGAGAGTCTGAACTGTCGCTAGGGGGCAGGACTCTATCTGGGGGAGAGGTGGACCTGGGCAGGTGATTGGCTTTGCTCCTCATCCATAAATCTCTACTGGAAAATTGAAGATAGTGTTAAGTAACTTGGCAGATGCCAAATGCCAGCTGGGGAAGTTGAATTCTGTGCAGCCTCGGCACCTCCAGCAGCGAGAGTGTTGCTTCTAAAGGAAGAACCAGAGAATGTGCCCTTCACTTGTCATTTTAGTCATGCTTCCTTTTTAATTTTTTTTTTTTTTGAACGAGGAGGGACTATGCAGGAAGGAGAGACATGAGGGGGACAACATTATTATTTAGAGGTATTTGGGAAAAAGAGGAAAATGTGCGTGATGTCGTAGCCTTATTGGGATGGATTGCATTACTCATGTGCTGTTTATTAGTTTTTTTGAAGGCTATTCTTGCTTGTGCCTGTTTTTAATACCTGAACAACTGGGAGAGAGAACTTATAATCCTGCTGTCATTTGGCTTGTATTCTTAGAGAGTATTTTTAAACTATAACTTTCGGAGCCATCTAATGTCATTTAAAGCACAAGAGGTGCTCTGTCTTTATTGCTCCTGAACTGCAAGCTTAAGATTTTGAAGGGTATTTTTACTTCCGCTGAAAACACATTTTTTTTAGATCTTTTTCTTGATGTGCGCCTTAATTATTTTGGGTCAGTTGTTGTTATCTTTATTAAAATGAGTGATGATATTTTCAGTCATGACTCAGGAGTCATCTGCCTTGGAAAGAAAAGCGTCTGAATTCCAGGCTTATTGAGCTAAATATCCTCAAGTCAGAAATGGATGTTTATTTTGAACAAATTGCACATTTACATCCTTTTTTTTTTTTCTGGGGCTAAGTTGGAATGAAATCATCTTCCTGTAAAGGGCTTTTAATGGATGCACCATGCTTGGAATATATGATAAAAACTCAGTCACTGAGAGAATTTTAAGTGGAAAAGAAGCCTGTATTTTTAAATTGAATAATGGATCTGAAACTGATTTAGGGTTAATATAAGATTGTCCCAGTCTAGGTCCTCATTAAACTGGAATGGGAAAGACTACCCTTCCCTTCAGTCTTGCTTATGCATGAGTTGTTCAGTGAATACCTAGGTGATTGAGTCTGACTGTTCCTACTTGCGTAATGGAAGGGGAGAGTGATCCTGGTTTGAGGAACTGCTTTGTGCTCTTTGTGTAGGGCGTGTGGAAAATTAGAGATCAACTTATAGGTTTGCTTTTGTTCCTTGTTCAAGGCATGAAAGTCCTCCAACAATGAGAGAATACATGGCTTATGATAAATGAATTGTCTCCTGCTGGTTAGAATATGGGGTTAGTTTAATCAATAGCAGGAATGTAGTTAGCTAAAATCCTAGAGAAAGCTTTTCCTCTTGATACTGCCAACTGATTCTGGAATAGAAAAAAAGCTATTTTCTGCTAAGCAAGTGATTTCGAGAAGCAGAGGGATGCCAGTGAGAAGGTGATGAGGCTGCCGTGACTGGGCTGGGGACTCTGATATGGCGTCAGTGACGTTGCCCTTGCTCAACACCTGGACTTTGCACGACCTCTTGGCCTGAGATTCTCTTCCTGCCCATCTTCCCATTCGCCTTTCTGAATTTAATAATGAGGGTGAGTAGAGGAAATTAATTGGTTGATACAGTTCCTAGGAATGCAGAATGAGAGAGTAGGGTGAAGCTACACGTAAATCAAACCTCTGAAAAAAATCTTAATGAAACAAAGTTGTAAAGATCATCTGCCTAGCACTGAGAGGGAATATTTGCTAGTCCCTTTTGGTTAAATAGTTCTAGCATCTTTGACCCTCTTCGATACAAAGAAGAAACACTCCCTTCCATATTCTTTTTGGGCACTCTTTCCTGCCTATTACTCTTGAGCTCTGGGACTCTTGAATTACACAAGTTATTTCAAGGGAAGTTGTAGATACTTCGGTGTGGACCACAGGGGATGGAGCCGTTTTCAGTCACTTGCTAACTCTGCTAATTTATGTTCTGACACCTTTGGAAGATAACTTTATAGCCACTGACGTGGGTCTGGGTTTGTGGGAGGGGCTGAGGGGAAGTGTGGGTCATGTAGCAGGGTCACCTAACATCAAGACAGCACCGAGGGCAGAGCCATTAACCAATCCTGATCACCGTCCCCTCCCCTAACCCTGGAGTCTGATAGATCCTCACTCCTCATTCATGTTACAGGAGGAGAGAATCCAGACAAAATATACAAGTGGATCTATATAAAATGTTTTTGGTCCAAAAGGCTGTAATACAGTGTTCTCAAAATCCTTTAAAGTTTTTCTTAATCAGCAGTTCATGTGAAACTGAACAGAAACAGGGTTGATAATGAACACAGGATTGAGAAGTCCCTGATTCGCCATTCCTTTCTCTTTACTGCGTTAAGGACTTACTATGGTCAGGTACTGCTGCATAACAAACAAGCATAACAATCTCGGTGGCATGCAGTCAGCATTTATTTCTGGCTCGTGTGTCTGTAGGTCAGCTGGGGTTCATCTGGTTTGGACTGGATGTGGATCCAAGTTTTGGGTGCATCCAGGCCTGCTCCTGAGTCTTTCAGCCCCGTTAGACCAGAGGCTACCCACGGCATGTCGTTCTCCTAGACAAAAGCTCGAGGGACACAGAAGTGCAAACCTGATCATTCAGGCACATTTCAAGCCTCTGCCTGTTAATATCCAGTCAGCCAAAGGGTGTCCCATGGCCAAGTCCAAAGCCAAGAAGGGAAAGTACATCTGGGCACCATGAGGCCATGCTAAGTGTGTGGCATGTGACACTACTATAGGGAGTGAAGAATTGGGACTCATCAATTAATCTGACATTAATTTTGTATCATTTGGTTAGAACGTTTCATATAGTTATGTTGGATTTTATTGTGTTCAGAATATTTTTTGATGTGTGTGTATATTTTTTTTCACTTATGGGATATAAGCTTTAAGTCCAGTCTCCCCATTTGTTTTTGAAGATGGTGACTTTCTCTTTCTTACTTTTTTACTTATTTTTGTGTGTGTGTGTGAGGAAGATTAGCCCTGAGCTAACATCCTTGCCAGTCCTCCTCATTTTGCATGCCCATCTTCCTCCCTTTATATGCGATGCCGCCACAGCATGGCTTGACAAGCAGTGCATCTGTCTGCTCCTGGGATCCGAACCTGTGAAAGCCCGGGCCGCAGAAGCAGAGCGCACCAACTTACTCAATACCTTATTCTTCTTCTCTCTTTCAAAACCAGAACAATTTTACCCAGTAATAATTTCAGGATGTGAAATTATTGGCACATTTGACATTATGATGGTATATTGTGTGTATTCATATATTCAGAGTTAAAGGACTTGGCAAAACCTGCTGTTGTAGGACTGAACATATCATGTACCTTTATAGAAGGGTCTCATTGTATACACTGAAAGGCGAACTTGGAAGAACCAGATATATTATTTGGCAAAATCATCTACCAGTTTCTGTAACCTAAATTAATGCTGAAGAAACCCACTTATTGTTTTTTGGATCATAAATTCTCACTGTTGGTAACACTCATGGTTATTCAGCAGAAGTTAACAGAGACAAAGCCATGGGCTGGGCTCTGCAAGAGTAGGGTCAAAAGTGAATGTGGAATGTGTTAAAACTGTTACTTTTATTCCAAAGAGATCAAATTCTCCTGTTATCTGTTCAGGAGTTCATTAGCCATCTGTGCTTTCCCTCGATAAAATATCTTTTACTTTGGGCCTGACTCTGAAATTCTGCACTTGAATTTCTTGTGATATTTGTAAAGGAATGAAACACTTGATAAATGTCAATGTTTTTGGTTGGGAATAGAGAAAGGGAGGTGGCAATTTCCATGGTTACTCTGTTGGTCTCTATGTTGTTCGGATTCCTGCTTAAACTTTGTGGCCACCTTCCCTGTCCATGTCTTGAGCTTTAGTCAATGGCTCCATTCTTCTAACATTTAGTAAACTCCTGCTGTGTATAAAGCACTTGACTGGACATCTAGCATAGTACCTCATATTATGTTTAGATTTTATTGTATTTCCCTTGATGTTGGAACAAGAGGAGAAGTCTCAAATGTCAGAGGGTTGGTAGAAATAACAAGAGAGTTGTACGTTGTTGGGCATAGCCGAGGCTGTGTCAATTCACCTTTCAAATTATTCTAAAGAAATTCCATTGCTACTTGCTCCTCAAAGAGAAAGAGCCTGTGCTACCAGAATAAAAATAGCAGTAAGTATTACATCACCAGAAAAAGTTTTCATTGGTACCTCATGCCTTGAGGGGGGGACGTCCCCAGTTATATTTAGATTGATTCTGTTTTGCTCATTGAAATGATAATTTTAAGGCAAAGTAAGAAAAAGATAGAAAAGAAAAGGGATAATGGAAGAAGGCCACCAAATTTATTTTGTGTCCATTGATGAATATTTCAAAATTGAGATCTGGTATTAGTTTTTATGTACGTTGAATCAGTGCCCTATTTTATTTCTGTTTTCTAATCACCTGTTATAATTATGTCTCATATTTAAACTACAAAAAACGTCTTTGAGGTAACATGTTGCTTCTAACAACTTACCTCTTTTCACATGTTGGGTATTTATTTATCGCAAGAATATGAAATTTCAAGATTTGTGCAGTGGAAAAACAGAGGTACCAAAGGAAATTGTTTTCTTTTTAATGGTTTTTTTTTTCCCTTGGGATTTCAGTCATTGAATCTCACAGCTTTGCTTTTTATGAGCCAGGAAGACTGGACTTGTTTGAATCTCTCATTGAGGGATAAAGGGTTTTGCTCACCACCTGTACCATGCATTTTGTCATAACCCAGCATCTGGGTGCCTCTTGTCCAACACTCCTTCCTGGCCCCTGGAGGGACAGTGTTCCAACGACCCGGAGCAACATCATGGACAGGGAGAACCATGAGTCTGGAGGAGCCAATTTACCTGTCTTTCCGAGGAAGCTTCTGTGGTAACAACCAACAGAAACCCCTCAATCTAGCATTAATAAAGGAGGAATATTATTTGGACTCAGAGCATCACATGGAAGCTGAGAGCAAGAAATGTAAGGAACCTGGAGCTGGAAAGTTACCAGGAACAGAAGCATCTTAAAGGCACCCCAGGAATCAGAGGGAACTGACGGTGACCTTGGAGTACAGTCAGGAAAAGGGGAGCCCCTGGATGATGATGAAGATGATGATAAACTGTTAATAACTGTCATCTCTTAGAGCTTAATATTTGCCAGGCACTGTGCTGAGTGCTTTCAGCATTACCTGATTTATCCTCAAGACAGTTCCAGGAGGCAGGAAGTATTAGCCCCATTTAAAAGATAAGGACACCAAAGCTTGGTTAAGTAACTTGACCAAAGTGATGGAGGGAAGATTTCACTCATGTCCACCTCTCCCCTCCAAAGCCAGTGGGCTTACCTCGATGTTCTACTACATCCCATATCAAATAGCTTGTATGTCCTTTTCTAGAACATAGCTTCTTAAGTATATAGGCAAGTAAAGGTATAGTTAGGAATTTAAAACAAGAACTTAAAATGTTTTCATATGCCAATAATGAGGAAGCAAACAGAATGTTGGTGTCATCAGTGTGCAAGGATTGGAGATGGTCAGAGCCCATGGAGGGACCTGGGCTGGGCAGAAATGAGCCCTGACCCAGGCAAGGGGACGGGGCTTTGTAAATGTTGGAGACAGAAGTTGTGCTTTTTGTGACTGAAATGTGTTTCTTTGCTCTTGTTAAAGTTATTTTTAATAGAGTTAAAGCTTATTTTCATCACGAAAATGAAGCTGTATTTTTAGTAAAAATATATTGATCTCTGGGGGCTGGCCTGGTGGCACAGCAGTTAGGTTCGCACGTTCCACTTCGGCGGCCCGGGGTTCACGGGTTCGGATCCTGGGCACGGACCTACTCACTGCTCATTAGGCCATTCTGAGGTGGTGTCCCACATAGAAGAACTAGAAGGACCTACAACCAGAATATACAACTATGTACTGGGGGCTTTGGGGAGAAAAAAGAGGAAGATGGGCAACAGATGTTAGCTCAGTGCCAATCTTCCTCAAAAGAAAAAAAATTCAGCTTTAAGAAAAAATATGTTGATCTCTGTCATGTTAACTAATTTCTTCTTGGCATACATTTTCTCCTTATGTGAAAAAGAATTAAATTAGGAAATAATGTGGCACTAATGGAAGAAACTTCGGACTTCGAGCAACCCAGTTCAACTCTCTAGTCCTCAGTTTCCTTTCTGACTAAATAAAGTGAGTAGGCTTATTTTAAAGGTATGGTAATCAAGACAAGTACGGTAAATAGATCAATGGAACAGAGTAGAGAGTCCAGAAATAGACCCACATGTATATGACAACTAATTTTTGACAAAGGTTCAAAGGCAGTTCAGTGGAGAAAGGATGACTTTTTACAAATAGTGCTGGAAAACTTGAATATCCATATGCAAAAATTTAAACTTTGATCTATATCTTGCACTGTGTACAAAAATTAACTCAAAAGGGCATTAAAACATAGGCTAAATGTAAACCTAAATCTGTACAACTTCTAGAAGGAAACAGGAGGAAGTCTTCATAACTCTGGGTTAAGGAAAGATTTCTCGGATACAATACTATAAAAGAAAAATTTGACAAATTGGGGCTGGCTCGGTGGCATAGTGGTTAAGTCTGCATGCTCCGCTTTGGCATAGTGGTTAAGTTTGCACGCTCCGCTTTGGCATAGTGGTTAAGTTTGCACGCTCCGCTTTGGCATAGTGGTTAAGTTTGCACGCTCCGCTTTGGCATAGTGGTTAAGTTTGCACGCTCCGCTTTGGCATAGTGGTTAAGTCTGCATGCTCCGCTTTGGCATAGTGGTTAAGTTTGCACGCTCCGCTTTAGCATAGTGGTTAAGTCTGCATGCTCCGCTTTGGCATAGTGGTTAAGTTTGCACGCTCCGCTTTAGCATAGTGGTTAAGTCTGCATGCTCCGCTTTGGCATAGTGGTTAAGTTTGAATGCTCAGCTTCGGCTGCCTGGGTTCGCAGGTTCGGATCCTGGGCATGGACCTACACATCGCTCATCAGGACATGCTGTGGCAATGTCACACATACAAAATAGAGGAAGATGGCCACAGATGTTAGCTTAGGGACAATCTTCCTTACCAAAAAATAAAAAGGCATTGCTGTTTAGCAGACACTATTGAGGGAATGAAAAGTTAAGGCACAAATTGGGAGAAAATATTTGTAAATCATATATCTGATAAAAGATTTGTATCCAGAGTATATAAAGAACTCCTAAAACAGATACTTCAATAAAACAGGAAAAAGATGCTCACCATCATTAGTCATTAGAACCGCAACTTAAAACCACGATGAGATACCACTACACCTATATGAATGGCCAAAATTAAAAAAAACTGGTCATACCAAGTGTTAGCGAGGATATGGAGCAATTCGAACTCTCATATTCGGCTGGTGGGAATGAATGTCAGATGGTACCACCACTTTCTAAAACAGTTAGGTTCTTAAAAAGAAAAATACACACCTACCATGTGATTCAGCCATTCTACTCCTAGGTATTTACCCAAGTGAAATGAAAGCATATGTCCACACAAAGTCTTGAGCATGAATATTCATAGCATTATTTCTAATAGCCAAAAACTGTCCATCACCAGGTGAATGGATCAATAAGTTGTGGTATATCCATACAATGGCATACTGCTCTACAATAAAAGGGAATGAATTATTGATACATTCAAAAATGAAACAACATGAGTGAATGTCAAAATAATTATGCTGAATGAAAGAAGCCAGACAAAAAAGGCTACATACTGTGTGATTCTATATGTATAAAATTTTTAAAATGCAAACTAATCTATGGTTACAGAAAGCAGATCAGTCCTTCCCTTGGAAGGGAGCGGGTGATGCAGGCAGGGACAGGAGGGAGGGATGGATTATAAAGGGCACCAGGAAACTTTGGAAGGGTGATGGATTGTTCATTATATTGATTTTGGTGATGGGTTCATGGGTGAATACATATGTCAAAAGTTATTAAGGGATAGAGGGGCATGCATATATGGTGACGGATAAAAATTAGACTATTGTTGGTGAGCATAATGCAGTCTATACAGAAACTTATATATAATAATGTACACCTGGAATTACACAATTTTATAAACCAATAATGACCTCAATAAAATTTAAAAAAGTTATATCATTCTCTTTAAATATGTAGTTTATTGTATGTCAATTATATTAATAAAGATGTTTAAAATAAAACAAAGCGACTACAGCATCAACACCAATAAAGGAATGACAGCACAAATAGAAGTGGGAGCTGTTCTGTTTAGAGGCCAGTGGGAATTTTGTTAAACTTTTACAGATAATTCCAGAACTAGTTCCGACACCCTTTCCTATTGCTGAGATGTCCCTTTCATGTGTGTTGTGTGGCATGTATTTCTTTGGGTCAAAACAATTAAAAGATCCTTTGACTTTTACTTTGACTATATTACTCATTTTAAAAAAAAAGGTGCTTTATGGAGGCATAGTACAAAGGTGGACAAGTGTAGACGTGACTTACGAGCTCAGTTTACTTGGGGAATGGCTTTGGGACTTCTTGTTTGCGTGTCATATAAACAAAACCCAAAGAGGGCTCAGTGGTTGGAGGACAGCAGGTTCTACGGACTCCAACGCCCCCCCCCCGCCCCCACGCCTTTCTTCTGTCTTTCAAAAGTCACCTGCTGCTGTTGTAAATAGATGAGCAAAATGCAATATACATGTGCTTTAACCACGCCCCGCAAGACCTTCAGGTCAAAGTCAAGTGAGTTTGTTTTTTTTTCTGCCTAGTACCATTAAAGCTCACATGTTTGTTAATCTGTAGTGACAGAAAGCAGAGCAGTGGTTGCCCAGGGCTGGGTTGGTTTGCAAAGTGGTGTGACCCGGGAGCGTGGGTGTTGGAAATGTTCTGTATCTTGCTTGTGGTGGTTTCGCAGGTGTAAACCTCTGTCAAAACTCACCAGATTTTGTGCTTTAAACGCATACAGGTTTTTCTCTGTAAATTATACCTAAATGAAGTTGCTCTTTTAGAAACTCCGTGTTTCTGCCCTCAGCTTCAGGATAGAGTGGCCCCTGCACACACATACCCTGATTATGTTTTAATAAAATAATCACATCATTGCCTCCCTGAGTAGCTTTTCTTAGGAAACAAGACTAAAACCTGTCTGAGTTGCGGTTTCAACCACAGGCACATAGATTAGTTTTTATTGTTAAACTTGGTACTTAATTTCTTTACCTCTGTGTTTCTAAGGGCAAAGTCGAGTGTGAACTTGAGGCAGTTTGTTTTAGCTAATGAAATATGAAAGAGAATGTGATTATTAGTCATGTCTCTTCAAACAGGTAAGCTCTGGGGCAGGGCAGGGACCAGTGTTGTGTTTGTTCTGGAATCTCTCAAGCATAGAGATACCACGTAATAAATACTTGTTTACTTGTCACTTGACTGAACTGATGCTTTTTTCCCCTTTAGTGGTTCTGAATCGTCCCTGTTGGGCAACTGGTCTACTCCCTGATCCCGCACCCCCCCCCCAGATGCCCAGGACATATTAGCCAACCATGAACAACGTTTTCACAGACCCTTGGCATCCCCTCTGTCTGTGCTCTGGTCGTTTCTGCTTGGTTCATGGAGCATGGGTGAGCTGATGGATGCAGCGTGTCCAGACCCGAGCTTGTCTGGAACAGGCATACTGCTGTCCCTCTCCTTTCTTTCCCTTGTATGTAATCATCAGTTAGTTTCAAATTACTCATTAGCAAGTCTAAATCTTTCCCAGATTTGATTTTCCTACAGTGACGAAGTGAATCATTCACCAGTATGTGTGTGAATCTCTTGAAGGGATCAGATTCTTGAAGGGTTTCAGATTCTCAGTTTTTAAGATCCTTTCCGTAGTACTGAATTCACGGTAGGAATGAATCCATTATTTAACCCTGGCCTGTATCTGCAGAAGGCCAGTGTTTCTGTGTGGCAGAAACAGAATCCTGAGCTTGAGTCAAGCCTCATCATTCCCCCTCAACCCCCCTGAGGCAAGTATACTTTGTCCTCTTGAGTTTTATAAGTTATTGACTTCACAAATGACTGTGCTCAATAAACAAGCGTAATGAGGTCATTGACTTGTTCTTAAGAAATTTGCAAGTGATTAAAATGCATCCATATGATAGAGATCACTGCCATAGGAAATAAAACTTACTATGTTGATAATATTTAGTTGGGGCATCCAGGTTGGATTGAGAAAGCTATTCACTTTGGATCCCATATCCCCATCAAAAAGGGCTTCCAAAGAATTTATTTTCATAAATCTACTCACTGAATGTCTGTATTCTTATCAGCAGCCAAATCCTCTGTCCTAACCAAAAAGCATTCAAGAATATAAGATTATCTTAAGTTTTACATTAAAAAATTGTTTGAATATGCACTTCCCTTGGGCAGAATTCTTATCTATTCATTTAAAAGTGTCATTCACACATTCTACTCTGAGAAACGTTCCTTTAAAAAGAAAAGTTATTTTAAAACATGTCATTCAATTCAGGCATATTTGATAAGTGGAGAATCTGGTACCAGTAATTACTTGACATCTAAATGTCTGTGAATAAAAGACACGTTAAATTTTGACAGTTACTCAAAACATATTCAAGGCAACTCAAGGAAGCGATGAGATCTGCCTTCATTGATAGTGAAGTGACACAGCAGGACACGGGTACCCAGACAGTTGGCTTTCCTGGTGGTTGTTGGGAAGTGACTTGGGGGCTCAGGGCCTGAGCAGCAAGCAGGGGGCAGTTTGTGTGGAGACATGGCGGGCAGGAGGGGATGAGGCTGGGCACTGCAGGACAAGGGGCGGGGTTTTGACCTTTCCTGTCTGGCTCGCTAAGTCCCAGCCCTAGATTACGAAACATGTTCTGGAAATTATTTCCAGAGGGCACACATCCCTTTGGTGACAGCTTATTTCTGGATTCCCAGTGCAAATGCCTGGACTCTGATGACATTCAGGGGTGTGTTTCACGGCCCATCATCTGATTAGTCACTGAATTCTAAGGATTCTCCCCGCTGGCTTTGGGTCAGAGCATGTGAGTGCAGTAGCAAAATAGCTTGTTTATTTCTTCCCAGCTCATCTAACAGACCATGAAGTCAGGAGCTGCCCATTCCTTGGGTGTCCTCCTTTATGGATGTCCCTAGCCATGTGGAAGCAGAATGCTCGGACCCTTCCCAGGGAAATGGTCTCTAAGCAGAGCTCTGAGGCTCCTTAGGGTGATATTTCGAGCTTTACATCTGAAGAGATGATTTCAATCACCTCTAAAAAATCTTGGGATACAAAATGAGTCTGTAACAGATTATTACAAACAATTCTCGGTTTTACTTTGAAGAAGATTGCTTTCATTCCTTTCCAATTCTAAGGGAGTTCGGGACCTGCCTGGCAGCGTGCGGGGCGTCTCAGGTCAGAGGTTGTGCTGAGAGGCAGGGCATCTTGGTTAAGACAGACTTCAGTTCAGACCTCTCTCTACCTTACTGTGCTCATCTTTAAAATGGGTATAAGAAGAGAAACCCCCTCCCAGAGCTTTGGGAAGGCCTGATGAGAACCTGTAGTTGTGGCGTTTAACATAGAATGGTATGCATTCAGTCCGTCTTAGCTGTCATCGATAATGTTATCTTCATTTTATGCTAGAAAGAGAAGAGCCCCAGATTTAGCTGTCACCTCGCAGGCTCCTTTTGTCCAAAGCAGACTCTTCGTGTTCCCCTCGAGGTTGGCGGCTTGGTCTCCAGCGTCGGAGCCAGGCGCCATCTGCTCCCTGTTTTAGTCAGGGTGGGAGGGTGGGGAGTCAGGTTTCCGAGTCCTCCACGGCCCGGGCTGCGCTGCAGTTCCGGAAATCTTGTTCTGATTTGGGGCCCGCTCAACTCAGTGTTTGCCCCCGCAGACATCAGTAAAATGAAGGGGCTGAGCTGCTCCTAAGAGCCTTCCCGGGAATGTCCTTGAATATGCTTGAGAGCGGAATTCTCTCTATTCTGAGACTCTGCGGCCTCGAGGGCTGAGAACCCCTGTGCTTTATCTGCCAGCATTTGCTGGGAAAGCAGGGCCCTGCCGGGCGGGCGGAGAAAGCAGCCCGGCAGGGTGGGACTCTCCCTCGGGGATGTGAACGCACCGTGCTGAAGGGTGCAGCCCCTTTTTCTCCTGCTGCCACATGTCCATGCCTCACACGGCCCTTTCCCTCTAAAGAACGAAAGCCTTTGTTTCATCTGTGGGGTCCTATCCACACCCCACGCCCACCGCACTGCCACGCCCCAGGTTTGAGCTGCTGCAGATGTTGGCAGCTGGGAGCCTTGCTGAGGCCTCCAGGTGGAGTAGAGGAGGCATCTACAGACGGGCTCTGAGGCTCACCGCGGGGTTCCACCCAGCTGTCCCTCTCTTAACAGGTCCCAGGCCCTGGGCAAGTTACAAAACCTCAAAGCTCATCTCTTTACTTGTAAATATGCGGGAAACGCTATGTCATTCGGGGGTCGTGGTGAGGACTAAAGCACATGATGGCTGCAGAGTGCCCGGCCCCTTTGGTGAGGGCTCCGGGAACATGAGTCGTCCTTTGGTGTACAGCTGGGTGGGGCTGGGCGTCAGTCCTGCTCAGGGGTGTCCCCTGTTGTCCTAAGGGACAAGCCGGGCAGAGTGGGATTGGCAGGGGGCTGCTCAGAGGAAGAGTAGGGAAGAGTCTGGAAGGGCAGTTGGTTGAGATTGGTCCTTTTGCCATCTTGGTACTGTTGTGGTGTGAGGCACCGTGAAGAGCCCTTCCCCCGACCACAGATATGCTATCCCCATACAGGGCCCCTCTCAGGTGGCCCTCAAGCAAATCCGTATTTGAAAAGCATTCTTTTAGAAGAATGCCAGAATGCTCCTTTGAAACAAGAATCTGAGGTGAACATGGAAGCCCATTAGTTTATAAAACATTCCAATTCTAACTTTAACTTGTGAAAAAAACATGATCTTAGGCATCTTTTTGCTTTGGTACCACCCACACTGTGCACTGCTCTCTAGTCTCTTGGCAAACAGCTGTACCACCCCACGATGATTCGAGAGTTTTCCATCCAGTGTACTCTGACACATCTGTGGCGTTAGTATTTCCTGTTGGGTGGGATGAGGGAATAAATGTCAGAGAGCTGAGAAAATGAAATGGGAGACATTTGTTTGTCCTGAGACCTTGTGTGTCTTGGTGGCTCCTTGGAAGAGAAGTAAAATGTGTCGAAGTGTTGGTATATCCCGGCCCCAGGGGCAGTTTTATGTTTTGAGGTGATCCACTCATGCTGACTAATTAATAATCCTTATCACTTTCATTGCCACTGTGAGCAATTAGATTCTTCATATTTGAAGACATAAGGAGTGACTTTGGGTTTTCATTAACACTGTCCAGCTTCAGGGCGTTTTGTGAGAGCTTCTCTCTGGGAATGAACAAGTGGGCATACTGATTTCAAGGCCACTTCTGGGAAGAGGCAGGTTTCTTCCTGCATGAAAGGTGGCCTGAAAATGCTGCTCCATCCCAACATTTGGATGGCCCATTTTGAGCAAGAGAAATGAAGTGGGTGGGAAGGGGAGGTAGGCTCCAAAGGAGATAGAAGGACTTGTGGAACTCTGGCTTTGTGTGCTCCTGTGCGATTTTAGATCCTGTGGACACACACGGCGGATAGCTCTTCTGTCAACCCCAATGCAGCATGCATCCAGAAACCACAGCTCCGGTTGTGTGGAGGGGTCTCTCTACACTTGGCACTATTGAGATCAAATAGAACATCAGATCTTGTAAGGACTGACGCTGACTGAAAATATATTTGTATGTATTTGAGAGCGGGGGCGAGAGAGACAGCAAGAAAGAAAAGAAAACCGATATAGGCGTTCTGGTTGAAAATTAACCTCTTTAGGACCCAGCTTCTCACAGCTCTTAACAAAATGGGTCTTTATATGTTGATTTGTGTCTTCACTTGTTTAACATCCAGCTTCTCCACCACCCTGGGAGCTCCACGAAGCAGAGAACCCGCCTCCCTTATTCACCCCTATATTCCCGGGGCCTAGCACAGTGCCAGGCACTACATAAGTGCTCAGTAAAAATGCTTGAATGATTGAGTGATCTGGCTCCCATAAGGAGACCATCATTTCCAGAAGAAAAATGGTAGCAGAAGACATTGCCCTTCGGAAGTTTGGCAGGGGTATTTATCGATGTGGCAATCCCTGGTATGGAGTAGAATTCTGAAGGGGCTTCTACTCTTAGCAAATGGATAAGGTAGAGGTTCTCAGTCTCATGGGAAAAGTGGCCAGTAAAAGCTCAGAAAAGGAACACGAGAGCTGGCTGGAATGGAAGTGTGAATGTTGATATGAGTACAGAAATACCCGGGCTACCCCTTCTGATTCATTCACACATTATCACATGATTGCCTTGGCCTTGATAAGGTTGGCTGAAATAAGCAGGGTAATCTCTCCTCTCCACCCGCTCTATACGTCCTCGCTGGCCAGCAGGGCTGGATGAGTGTGGAGCGCCCTGCACTTGAGACGATAACCTTGGGGAGCATCCCTTCACACGGCTTCAGACCATGGGCGGCTCATATCTCGGTTCTTAGAGTGAGTGTAGACAATATAGTTCTCACACGTAATCAGTCTCAGCTACTCTGAATATACTCTGATGCCGTTTTTTTGTGTGTTGATAAAATGTTCCTGATTGTACATCAGTGGGTGTAGGGAAAATGTGTCATTCTTCTTGGCTGCCCACACGTTTTGAAGGACTTTCCTATGAAGGGGAATTTTCTGCCTGATGAGTCCATGCCTTTCCAAAGTAGAAGCTGGAGCCCACTTTCCCAGGCTCATTGAAGCTAGGGGGTAAGCATGTAACCAAGGCTCCACCAGCCAGATGCATGGACGCCAGACTTTGCATTAGAAACTGGTAATGAAAGAAGCAGGCTTTAAGGAATCCATTCTCGCAAGGATGGCGGTCTATACATCCATTTTTCAAGATAGCAGTGGTGAAGGTTCTAGAGTGCCCAGCATTTTGTGAGCTGCTCAGGTCATCCACTGATTATTTCTGGTGGATTCGTCGTTTGGTGAGTTTGGGGCAGCAGTTTGACCTGGTTCTCTGGCCCTTCTAGAGACACCCCGGGCTGCTCTTTGGTGAATTCCTTTTCTGTTCGAACCAGCCGGAGTAGGTCAGTCTTATTTGCCACTAGGAACCCTGGCTGATACTATGGGTCATCAAGTTTTAGGACCCATGAGGGTGAGAAATGTCACTGTAATCACTTTGGGGCTCCTTGATGGACCTCTGCTGGTTACCATATAGAAAGTTCTCCATTCCTAAGTATGAGTCAAAAAAGGCTTAGACCTGGAGATGTCTATGTTGGTCTCCCTTTGGACATAGTTCCTCCCTGCTTGAAATTTGACATTTGTCCTGGGAGGTGGGGAGCAATGGGGTAGAGATCACACTTTTGGGTTCAGCAGTTGAGAGAGTCTTAGTTTACATAAGACTTTTGGTGTTCATCTTGTCAACTGCTGAAGTATGCATTTCAGTCCTTTGCAAATTCCCTTCAACTCTAAAGTCTAGAATCCAGAATGAGCATCTTCCTAAAAGGATTTTCTTCAGCTTTTTTCAGATCTTTCCAAAGGGCTACATGCAATGAATTCAGAAAGCATATTGTATAAGTTCATGTTTATATCTCTGTTGAGATTTGCTATTTATTTTGTGGGATTAAATAATTCTAAATTATCTATCTTTAAAGTTGTCATCGTTGTTGTAAATTTCACCACAGTCTTTTACATGAGCTATGTTATATGAGCTCTAACAGTTTACAAAACAAAGATACTAATAAACAATGAAGAAAACCAGCTTACTTTCCCAAGGCTGACTTGCACTGTAGTAACCGCAACTAGAACTTCATGCAGAGAATTCATGCAGTTAGCTACATATTCAGGTAATTTATAAAAGTTTCTTCAGAAATATGCAGATAATACAGGTACACTTTGTAAAAATTTTTAAATGGCATCTAGGTAATTGCTTTAGTCTTTCCCTTTATTCTCTACATGGAGACCCACCACAGAGAAAACAAAAAGGAAAAAAAAGAAAAGAAAAACCTTTTGAACACTAATGTGTAAATTGACATGAAACTTATGATGTTCTAGAAGACTGTGCACCCCAACACCCAAAGACTTGAGTGACAAACAAGCTACTAACATTCAGTGTCATTGGGTCTCCACTGGATATCAGGATGCATTGTTTGATCTCAGTGTCTACCTCCCTGTGTCTGTTTTTTAAGGAAGATTTCCAAAGCCAAGAAGGATAGGGGTCCATTCACTCCATCCCAGCATCTTAGTAACTTAAAAGGGCAGTAGGGCCCTGGAAGGTCTGACATGTTCCCTGATGCTCTCCTAACTAATGCCACTTCCTCTGGTGTAAAGGAACCTGGCAGTTGAGAGAAGAGCACATGAAAGTCAGCCTGATCAGTTTGCTCACTGCTCGTGTTGGGAAAGAGAAGCCCAACTCAGAGCTGTCCACTGCCTAATTTGTTAAAAGAAAGTCTGTTTAATGCCTGGTGGAACCTCACATTCCTCCTTCAGTTATCTCTAAACACTCCCCCCTCAGTCGTCCCACGTGCCATGAGTTGTCCTGCTCCCACCTGTCATTCTCTCCCCATCAACCCCAGCTCCAACACATCCTTTACCATCACTAAGACACGGCTTCCCGCAGAAGCCTTTTCTGCCCGCCCAGCCCCTGTGCTGTCTCCTGTGCTCATCTTGTGACTCTCCATATTGCTCAGTACTTTCCCTGTCCTAATAGCCCTGATCACGTTGCTTTGTAATTGCTTGTTGGTTCGTCTGTGTACCCTGGCAGACTTACACTCGGTGATGACAGGGACCGTTTCTAATCTTTGCCCTCCCAGTGCCCGGCCTGCAGTCGGCATCAGTAAACAGTTATTAAATGAATCAGTCGTTTCACCACACTGTGTAATTGGTAAGTCTGGCACTGTGCTGTGAGCAGTAGTGATTCGCGGGAAGAAACACAGCCCTGGCTCGGCCGTTTCCGAGCTCTTTGGCCTTGGGCGAGAGCCTCTGCTTCTCAGCTGCACACAATCTCCTTCTCTGTGAAATGGGATGAGAACACCGCCTTCGTCACGACATCTTCAGGATTATATGAAACAGTTAACAGAAAGCATTGGTGCATAGGAACACTCCTTAGCTGCTGCCATTATTATCTATCCTCAGGGGGCGAACTGGTCGGCAGTAGTGAGGGACCAATAATGAAAGATTAGGAAATCTAAAAAATAGTTTCCTTCATTCCCTGTGTTGATATTCTGATGAAAGTCAGAGAAAGGAAAGACAATTGTCATTAAGAACAACATGGAAAATGTGAGATTGAATCTCTTCATCTCTTGGATATTTTTTTTTTTTTGCTGAAGAAGATTTGCCCTAACATCTGAGCTAACATCTGCTGCTGATCTTCCTCTTTTTGTATGTGAGCTGCCACCACAGCATGGCCACTGACAGATGAGTGGTGTAGGTCCACTCCCGGGAACTGAACCCAGGCTGCCAAAGTGGAGCACACTGAACTTAACCACTAGGCCGCTGGGGCTGGCACTTGGATATTCTTGTGAAGCAGTCACTTAAGTAGGACAGTCAAAATGCCAGCTCTGTTCTCAGTGTTGTGCATATGATTACATTCTCACTCATTCTTATGTACTTAATCCAATCCAATCCACTTTACAACATCTGCTTGTGTATTAAGTTTTCACAACAACTGTATGGAGTACTCATATCATCTCCATTTTACAGATGAGGAAACAGGCACAGAGAGGTTAAGTAACTTGCCCAAGATCACACAGCAGGTAGGTGGTAGAGCCAGCATCAAAACCCAGGCAGGCTTGCTCCACGGGTCACTTGGCAGAGTTGCCCCTTAGAGCACATGCCCTCTGTGGGCACAGTGGGAGGATGGGAAACCAGAGACTCTGTTAGTGGTTTACTGCTCAGGCAAGCAGTTACAGTTCCATTGAGAAGTAAATAAAATTTGGAAATGGAGGAGAGGACTCTGGGCAGGGTAGGTTTCCTGAAGGGTCTGCGAGATGGAAATGAGCGTGTGCATGTCTGTTAGGATTGACACCTGGGAGGGGAGAAAGTGGAGGAATGGGTGGAGGGGAAGAGGAGCTGCCAGGCAGCTTTGGCCTTCTGGGGCAGGGAGGATGGTATCAAATGACCAGGAGGATACAGGGTGCAGTTCACGACCCGGGTCAAGCTACACTGGGCTCCACTTGGACTTGACTTGATGCTGACTGAAACAGAGAGGTTGAAAATGGACTTTGCAGGGTAAACGTTAAGTGGGAGGGTCTGGGGATGGTATCTGTGTACCCAAAGGACAGAAAGGTTGCATTTCTCTCCGCCCCACCCACGGCCAGGGGGACTGACATAGTGATGCAATTAAAGACGTGAAAAAATTAGCTAAAGTAGCTGAGATAGCTGGGACTTCTTAAGATGTTTGGTTTACTCTAAGGCTCAGTTCGCTGTTGAACAATGCCACACGGTAACCCTCCCTCCGGGTGTCTTTGTTGGGGTGGTGGTAACATTAAATCAGATGTTGATACACGAAGAGAGTGTTTCTAGGTTGTTAAATTACCACATTAACAGGGAGTGCTGCTGGTTTCATTTGCACCTGATACAATAAGAAGCTAATTATATGACAGGCGACCCACGTGGCAGGACGATTTCCGTCATAGCAACACAATATTTACCTGGGCAGCAAACAGTCAAGCTGCTAATTCAAGATGCAGTCTTTTCCAGAGACTCAGCCAGTGCGGTGGAAAACAGCTTTCCCCATTCCTCACACAGATGCTCTCCAGTTGTAGGAAACACAACGACAGGTTATATTCTCATCAAGTACTGACTTAGAATTTATTTGCTGATGACCTTTTTAGTAAGTACTTTTATATTAAATAATCTTCAAAAGTATGATCAATGACAGGACACCAAAACACAGAATCCCAGACTTTGTTTTCCTTCGTAGATTTAAAAGGGAGAATTCTAGACTTTATTTTTTTATTTGTGGGTTATCTCACTACAGAAGGAATACATGCATGGGGAAATTTTCGAAAATATATAAAGCACACAAAAGGAAATAAGAATCATAGAGCTAATCACTAATAATATTGGGGTAATAGGTCCTTGCAGTTGGTTTTCTTTAATCAATTACAAATAAACACACATTCTTTTATAATTTGTGGGATGTGTGTGTATAAAATACAGAGGTTGGCAAACTATGGTCCACGCTTATTCGTTTACACATCATCTGTGCTACAACAGTGGAGTTGAGTGACAGAGACCATGTGGCCCGCAAAGCTGAAAATATTTACTGTCTGGCCATTTACAGACAGTTTTCCAAGCCTGTTTTATATGTCAAGCATCCTATACCATTAGATGTTCTTCAAAATTGTGCTTTAAGGACTGTGTGGTGTTCCAGTGAGTAGATTCAAGTCATATGTGAGTCACCGTGTCCCTTTCAGTCCATCAGTAAACCTACTTGGCTACATCTCAGAGTATGTCCTAGACCCCCACTCTCACTGTCATCCCCTTGAACCTGGACCGGGTCTCACCCCTAACTGTCCCCCTCTCCTCTTGACCCTGAAGAGCTGGTCTCCACACCAGCCAGAGCTAACTATTTCAGTGGCTTCCCATTCCACTCAGTTTTATTGAGACATAATTGACATATGACACTGTGTAAGTTTCAGGTGTACAACATAATAATTCGATGTTTGTGTATATTGCAAAATGATCACCACAATAAGTTTGGTTATTATCCGTCTCCTTACATAGTTACACATTTTTTTCCTTGTGATCAGAATTAAGATCTAGTCTCTTAGCAACTTTCAAATATACAATACAGTATCATTAGCTGTAGTCACTCCATGACTTATTTTACAACTAGAAGTTTGGACCTTTGAACCCTTTCACCCAATTCCCTCATCCCCCACTCCCTCCCTCTGCAACCACCGATCTGTCAATCAGTCTTCATCACTGGGCCACTTACTATATTACTCTGAGGAAATTTATGAAAGGCTTATTTATGATAACACTTAGCCCCTTCAACTGTGAGGTCACACCCCCACAAATAATTATGAAATCTGATAAATGTCTTTTGCTTTCTCTTTAATTTTGTTATTGTTGGTATTATTATTTTTTACCAATTCTGTCAGGTAACCTCTGTGACATCTAAAAGTTCCCAAACTAGCATTGATTGATGTAATTTCAGCCCTTTTTCTTCACCCTGTACTTTTCTATTCAAAATAGAGAAATTGAACATGCAGCACTGGTATATGACAGATTAGCTAAGATCACATACATCCCCTTTTTGAGGGATAATTTCAAGTAAAATGAAGCAAAGTGTGTTTTAAAGGGGTGATATTTACCCCCATGGTGGACTCTATGAGTCACTGCCCAGTCCCCTGTGGGAATGAACACTGACTAATACACCTGGGGACTCAGGGTTAGCAGGCTCCATCTCCCAGGTGTACCTTTGTCCATTGAAACCTGTTCTCAGGCTGACTTCCCCGAGAGGAGCCTCGTTTTTGCTTTCAAAGTTTGTGATTCATTGCTGTGAAGACCCTAGGTACGTCATTTCTCATTGTTGGTGAGACTCCCTGTTTATCTCCTTCCATGGTGGCATTTGCATTTTCATGGGGGAGGCAGGGGACCCAGTCATCCTCGAAGACAGCTGTAAACACAGTGTCCCCTCTCGCATGTCCATCCACAGGTGCTGTGGAGACACGAGTTTCCTGGCCTCTGTTACAGCTTCTGACACAGCGTCTCTCTTGGTTGTCACTTATATTTAGGACTGAGGTGATGTTTAAATTTTAACTGCTCCTGATGGACACAGAAGCTGGATCAGGAAGTCTTAAACAGGTCATTGCCCTCTGCAGTTTCCAATACAACTTGTGATTTCATTGTCTTATTACAAAATATAAAGTCAAGTTTGATATAAACAATTCACATTGGTTATAAATAAGCAGACTGAAAGCAGAGTCTGGCCTCGTGAATCCGCTGTGAAAACTTATGATGAATTGTGTGTACGACGTTGCCATGGTTTGATGCTAAAAGTAGGTTCAGGTAAAGAAGCCAAGTCTCCTTTCCATTTTTAAACCATGGACTTCCTCTGATACTCAAAATAGGAAAGAAACATGAAAGGTAAGGACGAATGGTGCACGTGGAAAGGATATTTGAACTTGATTTCAATCCTGGAAATTTTATCAGAGTGAGGGAAAAAATGGCAGGTTGTCATGGCTTTCACAAGAACACATTGGAAGTAGCTCACGTGCCCACGCAGCTGGCCTCTGAGGACACTCCTCACAGCATGTGACACGCCAAGGAGCACATGTAGCATCCTGTCTCACATATGTCCAGGGAGATGGATGCATGCATGTGGAGCACAGGCTTTTGTTCCTCTGTGACTTCTGGGTTCCGTCCTGGTGTCCCCTCTTGGCTGGTGCTGACGCTGGATGGGAAGGAAGCAAGATAACCTTGAAGGGGCCTAGGTGCACTGTGGTCAACATAGAGCTCAGCTGGAGAGTGTGGGCCAGAGTTGGGCAAGTCAAGTGGAGCCATGTCAAGAGGGCAGAGAGGTGGCCTCTCCAGTTCTCTTAAACGGTTGGAGGAGGGGTCATCGAAGAGGGCAGGGTGGGCAGAAACAAGTTTGTGGCTGGAACAGTTTGAGCAACGAAATCAATTACTTATGAGTCCACGTAAGTCCTGACTGATATAAATGGTTGAATAAATGAGGGAGAAGAGACAAATCTTCCTTCCAGAAGAATTCCGAATAATATATGTTGCTGCTTCCCCCTTCAGGAGGTGGGGCTGTATCCCTGTGCACCACTTCCCTCCCTCCTTGAATGTGGGTTGGACTTAGACTTGCTTTCAAAGACTAGAGTATGAAAAGGGAAAAACAATAACTTTGCAATGAAGAAACCTGGCAAACGCTACTTTATGGAAGTGATCAAGTTAACATCACCATCGAGAAGTCATGTGGACATCATGAACTCCCTGATGGGATGAGAAGGGCCCTTCACCTCTGTAGTTGTCTTCCCCAAGACCCATGACCTCAGTCTCATCATGAGGAAAACATCAGACAAATCCAAACTGAAGGGCATTCTACAAAATACCTGGTATCTACAAAATACTCCTCAAAACTGTGAAGGCCATGAAACTGAAGAAAAACTGAGCAACTCTCATAGATCATAGAAGACTGAGGAGATATGACAACTGAATGCACTGTGGTTCCCTGGAAGAGAAAAAGGATGTTAGTGGAAAAAGCTAGTGAAATACTAATAGAGTCTAGAGTTAGTTCATAGTAATGTGCCAATGTCGGTTTCTAGTTTTGACAAATGTGCTGTGATAATATAAGAGGTTAACCCTGGGGAAACTAGGTGAGGGGTATACGGGAGCCATCTGCACTGTCTTTGCAAGTCTTCTGTAAATCTAAAATTATTCCAATGTAAAAAGTTTATTGAAATAAAACAAGTTTGTTATGCTTATAGGAGAGAGGTGTTGGATGTTGGAGGAAACCCCTCGTAAGGAATATTGTGGAGGCAGGGAATCAGATATTAGCCCCATAGGAGACTTAATGGACCCAGTTTCTCTTCTGAGGCTCTTTAAGGTTCACGTCTTAGATTTGTTTCACTCTGTTTTTAAAGCCCATTGCTTTCCGCCAGTCATTGAAAGGGTTTTACTCATGCCTGATAGAAATGAAGTCACTTATGAGACACCTTCAGGTTGCTATTAGTGTATCCTTTGGTACCCCGAGGTGTCCTAAAGGAGTTAAACCACGTTTCTGAGAGACCAGGTTTTTGTCAGACCGTGGTTGAGGCAATAAGGAGACACTGGCCGGTTAGGTTGTTGGCAGGATCTGCCCTTCTGTAGGAAGCAATTATGAGGTCTCTTAAGTTAAAGACCTCTTCTTTCCCACTTATCAAGATCAGCAGATGCCCAGTTTTTCCTGTAGCAAATGCTTCTAAAGGGGCTGGTTCCTCTTTGAAAATGCCTGGAGCTGTAGGATATTAGCCTGGGAGCACAGTCCCCAAACCCCATAGCCTGGACGGGTTCCTTCAGTGTCTCAGATCTCTCATCCCCACCCAAGGCTGGATCAGCAGGTGGAGCTCATCCAGCCAAGGCCACAGGAATCAGCTGGTGCATGGCAAAACGGGACTAGAGAAGGAGGCTTTCTGGTCACCCAACCCACACCCTCAAAAGTAATATGGAAATAATGATTAACTATTGTAGGGCTGTTGAGCTGGAAAGTCTCCATTTCAGTTTGACTTCTCCACAAAATACTGGGTAAATATACAGCCAAGAAACATCTTATCAGCTGCTATTTAAGGAATGAAAAATAATTTTCAACACTGACATGGCAACATGTGATAAGGAAGATCAACATATAACAAAAGTATTACGTAATCCATATTAAGCAGGTTATACTTGCCCTCCCTCTTGCAGTGTGTTTTTTAAGCTCAAGAGATGGAGTCTGTTTTGAGCTGTATGCCATTCTCGTTGAGTTACTGTCTTTACCTTCCACAAAGACCTCTGTCCCTATGATTTGTGGCCTTGGAAATTTTCCATTTCCTTATGTTTGCTAAGAGCAATGAGATCTGCCAGAGTTCTTTCTCTCCTATGGCTGTTTGTTCTAAATTTCTTGGAACCAAAGATTCTCTGTCAAGGACCTTCACCCCTGAAATACACAGAGAGCCTTAGAAGAGAACTTGAAATGAGAAAGCAAGCAAGATTATTCAGGAACAGGTGTGTTCTGTGGAGGGAAGCTTGAACCAATGATAACGTTTGGCCCCCTAGGGAATTTGATTTCTACCAGTGACTATATGCCTGCTGGAGTTTTGTAGAAGTTCTTTTTTGGTGGGGGGAGGGAAGGGGTTTGGGAAAGGATGGGAGGGAGAAGAGATAAAGAGAGAAAGAAATTGGCTTGATACCGAGGCATATCGACTATATTTTAAGGAGAGAAGGGTGAAGTAAGCAGGGACAAAACCAGTCACAAGTGACCAACAGGCCCTTGGAGAGGAGGTCACAGACAAGTTTGTAGAGACCATAGTTAGTGCAATGTAATGGGTCTCAGTGAATGCAGGACACAACAAACAATAAGCCAGTGATGTAGGGTGAGGTGACACATGAGATCCGAGCACCTGCCCTGTTTCATGTGTTGCTTTTCTTCTCTCTTTCTCAAGAAGTTGTCAGACTGCCTCCTCTTCCTCTCCACATTTCTCGAGGCTACTCCTGTACTCTGAATTCATTATTGCTTCCTGCTGTTCTCCTCTGTCTGCTATTCCCTGTCTCTTCCTGTTGTGAACCCACTGAAAGAGTGGGCAAATGGGTTATTTGTGGTTTTTACACTTTGCTTCATGGATTCAAATGGTCATTAACTGGTAAATATCACAATTTAAAAATTAACATATAGTGAACTTTTATTAAGAAACATGTTTGATCAGAAAGTTAGGACATCAAATATACACCCATAGAGATCAGCATGACCAAGATGTCGCTGGCACAGGATACAATTCTTGGAGGCTCTTGGGTCCTTTATGGTGCTTCCTGCAAGCCTCTCTACCACTCAACTTCTCTCCACTCCTTGACCCCCTTTTCCCTCCTGCCATTTTCTGACTCTTCTCCCATATGTCTATCCCTCCGTTCCTGGCCTTTTCACCTGCTCCAGGCTGGATTGCTTCTCTAGGATCCCTTTGGGTGGCTGCTGCATGCTGTTCTGTCTAAACCACACTTTCCAGACAGTTTCCCTTCAAGTATCTCTTTTAGAGGGGACACAGTTCAACTCATGGCAGGGTCAAATGGCAGGTGTAGCATGGACTGGACTGGAAAGTTATGGGAGGCACCTGCTGGCCAAGCTGAGTGGTCTGTGGCAGAGAATTGGCTACGGTTGGGGGACCCCCTCCAGGCCATAACAAATTATGTGACAATCAAGACATGAAAATCCAGCACAAATTAACAAAATGGGAGTTCTGACAAATAGGGGTAAGAAAATGGTGATATGTTGGGTTACCTTACAATTTATGGCCTAAACCAGTGCACTGATGAGGGTGAAAGGGATCTGTTGTTAATTGCACAAGAGATGCAACTGGGAAATAGGGTGAATGCAGTGATACCTCCAGCAAAAGGAAGGAGAAGGTTGACCAGAAAGCCGGGGGTTAGGACTTCAGAGGCTCTGTGTATTGGTTTAGAGTGCCAGCTAATTTTTGGATGAAAAGAAGTTTGAGGAAAACACTCCATGCACTAAGTTGAAAAAAGATAAAATGGGTAACTGGGTTGATTCTGTTCTAATTTTTAGGAGAAGAGACTGAGAAAAAAGTTTCCTGCTTTCTCTTCCTGGCTGTCCAGTTGATCTAGGGCACAGTTTTCCAGCTGTATCTTGAGCAGCTCTGGGTTTCCAGGGACCTGATTCAGGGGCTGCCTTTGTTGGGGGGTGAGGCCATGTTTCAGTGCCCCACCCCCAGGTAACCCTCTTCGGTTGTCATATCTTTTATATACTAAGGTTTGGCATAACAGCATTTGGGGGAAAATTTTTTTTTATTGCTTTGAAAGCTACTGATCTAGGACAAGTCTCAGTATGTTTCCACCAGCCAAAAAGCAAGAGAAAAAGAGGGTACCATCTCTGTCAGTAGTGTGGCATGTCGTGATTATTCATCAGATTGTCATTACTGAATGGCATCATTCACACCATGTACGTATACAGTCGTTTCATCCTTTGATTTTTTTTTTTTAATCCAAGGAATAAAGTGTGTTTTTCCACTTTGTTCCAGAAATATACTGGCTTTGATACTAGTTCCATACGCTTGTTGCACTTTTGCTAAGTACCTGATATATCCTCTGAGTTTTCATGGGAAACGAGTTCTGTATTGACAACTTGGGAAGTCTTTGGTGGGTTGTGAAGAAGGCAGAGTAGGGGAATTCTTATGCTCTTGAGTCAGTGGGTGGAGGGAGGGCTTGCTTTGGTTTTCTTTCTCTCATTCAGCCAACACGCATCTTATACCCAGTAGTTAACTCCTCGAAGGCAGGGACTCTTCCTGGTCCGGCTTGAGCAAAAATCCTGTTTTCTGTTCTGTCTCTCTTTCTTTTAACTAAATATATTATGGAAAGATTTTCATAACCATCTCATTCTTTTTAGCAGCAGCATAGGATTTCATTGTCCCGTGGTTTGATTAATCCCTTATGGATAGGCTTCTAGGTTGTTTTGGTTTTTTTGTGATTATAAAGAATGCATATGGGGGCCAGCCTGGTGGCGTAGCAGTTAAGTTCGCGTGCTCCGCTTTGGCGATCTGGGGTTTGCAGGTTCGGATCCCAGCGTGGACAGACGCACTGCTTTCAAGCCGTGCTGTGGCGGCGTCCCACATAAAGTATAGGAAGATGGGCATGGATGTTAGCCCAGGGCCAGTCTTCCTCAGCAAAAAGAGGAGGATTGGCAATGGAGGTTAACTCAGAGCTAGTCTTCCTCACAGAAAAAAAAAAAACAATGCTTAGTTTATTTTATCTTTGTGTTTATTTTGTGTGTATGATTTATGAAGTACATAAAATATTTACAAGTCATATATGTACATTGAAAAAATATATGCATAAAATTTATAAATGCACAATATACTTGGAGGGCGTGTACTGCCAAGGGTGCTTGATCAAAAGCATTTGACTGCCCCTAGCCTAGGCAGCCGATGATACCAGACTGATTTAAGACAATAACCCTGTAAGCACGGAGTCTGAGAGGTGTTTACAAATATAGCTCAATGCATTAGCGTTGATCGCCCGTGGTGAGAGTTGTCTCTGTCTGGTGAGAGAGAGGGAAGAGTGCATTTAGCTCCCTTGTTTCTGTGTCAGTTGACCATTTGGAACATTTCTTCGCTTACTTACGTAACTAATATTAACTAATAGTATTACCTAAAAATAATACTAGTATGTTCTGTTCTAGAAGCTAGTTCTACCATGCTTTTACTATGGCTGAGATCCAATTATGAACAGGAAGATAAAGTCCCTGCTTACCTTCTAGTGGGATGGAGAGATTCACATAGCTGACATTCAAATAGATAGTTAAAATAGTTAAGATAAATAGATATTGCTAAATTCTGTGATGAAAATACATCAGAATAATGGGATTGAGAATGACAAGAGGGATTACTTTCCTAAAGAAAGAAATTGAAGAAGAAAAGAAATAGAAAAAGACAAGGGAGAGCAGATTGCAGAGAGATGGTGTGTCCTCTGTGGACTTGTTTCTTGGAGGTACTGGTGGGACTTCCAGGTATTAAAAGATAAACTGAGGCATGTTAAAATTTTTAAGAATTTATTTGAGCAATAATCAGTTTGAATCAGGTGGCGCCAAACCACAAGTGGCTAGGAGTGCTCCACAGGATCTGGGGGTCAGACTTTTGTAGAGAAGACGTGGAAGCAAAGTAAGGAAATTATTTGACTGGATGTAGTTTAAGATTGACTTATTTGGAAATCCTAGTTGGCTGTTTGTGATTGGTTGTTCTTATGTTTCAATTTCTTAACCTTGAGACATTTATAGGCTTAGGTTTTGTTTGTTTATGTAGGCTGCTGAGGCATGAGAACCACCTCAGTCTGATGGCCTCCTTGTTTAATTAATTTAACACAGGTTAAAATGTCCAGTAATCAGTGGCGTTTGGGTACATTTTTAACAACTGGCTTGGAATGGGTAGGGAATAGGTGGCTGATTTGTAGCATTTACCAATTTCCATGGTGTAAATACTCCCACCATGGCTGATTTCAAACTACATACGTGACATCACTGAACATGGAGTAGGAAGAGATGCTAACAGTTTTCATGAGCTAGTTAGAGGCAGCTCCAGGGCTCCACGGCTAGTGGGTGATAGAATATATGGGTTTGGAATTCTGGAGAATGTCTGGCTAGGAATATAGATTTGGGCATAGAGGTGAGAGTTAAAATTCTGGGAATAGAGAGATTTCCTAGGGAGATTCTATAGCATGAAAAGGAAGGCAGCCAATGTTAGAATGCTAGGACCATGCTCTCAAAGTGTGGTTCCCCCCAGCAGCATCAGGGAGCACATTCATGACCCATCCCAGTCCTGTGGAATCAGAGTGGCTGAGGGTGGGGCCCACTACTCTGTACTGGTTTCAGATTTGGGAAGCCCTGCCCTAGAGATCACCAACATTTAAGAGCCAGTTAGAACAGGGACACCGACCAAGTCAGAATGTTGAGAGAAGTTGGAGCTGAGCACAGAAAGTGGAGTCTTCGAGCCTAGGATGGAGAGAGCACCAAGATAAAGGAAAGCCGGCCGCAGTGAAATACTGCAAGGAGATCAAGTCAGATTAGATGAACAGTAAGTATCAATTGCATTTGCAACTGGATTGTTGCGGTCTTATGAAGAACAATGCCAGGATCATGGTGGGGATAGAAGGTAGGCTGTAATTGGTGAGGAGTGAATTGACTGCAGACTGCTGGCTAGGACATTTGGCTATAAAGGACAGAAGACAGAGGTTAGTAACTAGAAAGGATATGTGTGGTCAACGGTGGGATTTCTGCAAGAGGCTTGGATATGTTTGTAGGCTGAGGGGAAAGAGCCAGTAGAATTCGGGAGGGTCATGAACAGTGAAGAAGAGGACGGGATAACTGGTGTGGTACAGATTGGAGAAGAGAGGAGCGGAGGGAATCAAGAACTTGGGATACAGCCTGGCCTGAAGAAGTTACTTAGAGGATCCTATTATCTTTGGAGGCTGGAGGGAGGGAAGGATGGGAGAGGGTTTTAGGTAGAGAAAAGCAGAGACCAAGATATTGGAGTAAATGCTCAATGGACTTTTCCTGGTACTGTCCTGTTATTGCTTTTTGTAATCCCTACCCTTTTCCCTTCTGGTTAAAAGTGATTCTGGAAGTGTTTTTGAAACAATTGGTATGATTGTATTAGCTTGTCAGCTCTCACAGTAACTTTTGTTTTATATCTAATTTAGACTGATTTTGGCAGAGAATTAAAGCTCTAGAGCTGTATAGGCCAGTAGAAATATAATGCAATCTACATATATAATTTAAAATTTCTAGTAGCCATGTTAAAAAGGGTACAAATTAAGTGAAATTAATTTTAATAATATATTTTATTTAACCGATATACCCCAAATATTATCATTTCAACATGGAGTCAATATTAAAATTAGTAATGAGATATTTTACCTTCTTTTTTTTCTATTCCATTTTAAAATTCTGAACTGGCCACATTTCAATTGCTATTGGACAGTGTGGCTCTAGAGGGTCCACACAGTTTGTAGTGCTGAATGCTGATACAAGAAATAGACATGTGCCTGTTCTTAGGAGGTGACAATGACTCTCTCTTTGACCAAACTCTAATCAGGCTCCTCTGAGCTCTTTCTCAACTAGGCCCTGTCTTTGGGTATGTCCTCAAGAACCCAGTTTTATCAAGAGTTCTGTTAAGTCAGTGTAGTGAGAATTCCCCACCCTTGATATCTGATCACCCCCAATATCTAACCACATACCTTATCTCTCACCATCCCCCAGGTAATATCTGATCACCCTGGCCTGCCTTCAGCAAGAATTCTGTTAGGTCAGTTTAGCAAAGAATTACCCTACTCTACTTAATAATTTTCTATCCACCAATGACCTCTCCCACCACTTCTTGGCCATTCGTGCTAGTATAGCCAAAGAGAGGCTATAACCTCCAAGAGAAGGAGGGTCCCTCTTATTGTCTCTGATAGAAAATTCCAGAGCCTTAGTCAACACTGCTGTAGAAGAAATGGAAAGAAACAAAACTTTTAGACTGATGATTGTGTGAAGAGAAAAAGAGGCATTAAGAAAAGTGGACATTTAGCTTTGATATGGCAATGATTTTCTTAGGTCATACTGTAAGATTAAACTGCAAAGGAAAGTGAAAGTGCTCATTTAAAGTATACTACTAAAATTAAATGCACACAAATTTTAAAGAGTATGAATACAAGAAAACTGAAACTATGGACGTGTCTGGCCACATAAACTTTTGCCAGGATGAGTGGGCTCTGCCGTCTCTTCAGCTGGAGGAGCGGAAAGAGCACTCAGCACCGGAGGCTGCTCTTGGCTCTGTTACCAGCAGGTCATCTGACTTTGCTGGGCCCCAGTTCAGCAACTGAAATCTTGGATGGCGTCCATGGCCCTCAGGGTCTCTCCCATGGTTGTATTCTGTGACTCCTTACATTTGGGATGTCCAGTAGATTTCAGATCAGCAATGATGAGGGAACCCTTGGCACCCTAAACCCCTGAAGGATAGAAAGTGTCCTCGAGGCAAGGAAGCCACCCACCGCGTCAGGCATGTAGCTACCCTCCGATTTCTGTTACATGTGCCATGTGTGTTTTCCCTCTTTGTCCTTGTGAATTTCAGAATTTAACACAAATATACCTAAAGGGGCATTCGTGGTCGGAGCAAGTAATTTAAGAATGCATGAAGGAGTGCTTAAAGGAAGTATTTTAGTAAATAGTTCATGGTAGTAATTGATAATTCATCTGTAACAGCACTAATCAGTTCATTGTCCTTTAAAATTGAGAGGCGGGTTTCAGGGATATATTCAGTTATGAAGTAACCAGCAATTAAGTTCAACAATATTTATATTCAGGTAGTTAAGAAATACTTAAATAGGAGCTTAGGAGAACAAAAGGTAAAATTAATGGGATAGAATTCTTAGAACTTCAAGTTAGATCATAGAATTAGCATTTTTTGTTGATGTTGATAAGGTTAAATAAAAGTGCTGAAGGGGCCGGCCCAGCTGTGTGATGATTAGGTTCACTCACTCCTCTTCGGTGGCCTGGGGTTCGCGGGTTTGGATCCCGGGCATGGACCCATGCACCACTCATCAAACCACGCTGTGGCACAGATGGGCACAGATGTTGGCCCAAGGCCAGTCTTCCTCAGCAAAAAGAGGAGGATTGGCAACGATGTTAGCTCAGAGCTAATCTTCCTCACACACACACACACACACACAGAAAGTGATGAAGTATTCTCACTGATAATGTTTTCAGTGTTTCAACTTTTCAATTCTTTGAACTGGAATTCCTAACACAGAACATTGCTTCAGTTCTGAGAGGCTCCTGCACAATCTGATCCTTAGAACTCTGCTTATGACTGTTTTCTTTCAAGGTCAACTGTATTTGAGTTATGTGTTTGAGTATCTGCACCAACTTAACTTAGACTTTGAAGTCTAAGACTTTCAATCTTGTGTGAAATATTAAAGAGTTGGCTAGAATTGTGATATGTGTGTATCACAAAATAGGTAACACTATCCAAAAGAAAGCAGGTTAATATTTGTTTTGATTTTTCAAGTTTTTAAACACCCTAGAAATCACTTGAACATGTATAAATATAAAATATACCTTAAATATAGATATATTGCTAGGATTAACTATAACGTGACAATGGAACACATTTTAAAAAGAAAAGTATATTGTTTCTTAATAAGTAGATCTTGCTTACTGCCTCACTTAATGTTCCCAATAAGGAAGAAAAAGGGTTTCAAGTTTTTACCCAAAGCGTTTAGGGTATATTCCTAAAGGAATCTCAGTAATATTTCTTCTAGCCTTTTTTTTTTTAATGAGGAAGGAGCTATACTTTTTTTAAATTCGATCTACTTGACATGTAACATTAAATTAGTTTCAGGTGTATAACACAATGATTTGATACTTGTATATATTGTGAAATGATCACAAGTCTAGTTAACATCCATCACTACACATAGTTACAATTCTTTTTCTTGTGATGAGAACATTTAAGATCTACTCTCTTAGCAACTTTCAATTATACAATACAATATTATTAACTATAGTCACCATGCTGAACATTACATCTTCATAACTTACTTATTTTATAACTAGAAATTTGTACCTTTTGAGCACCTAGGTACAAACTTTTCTCCTAGCCTTTTTGGAAGCAATAGAAGTGATTTTTGTCCTGCTCTTAGACATGGCAGCAAATGACGACTCCTGTGGAGTGATGAGCCAAGCTATAAAGACATCTCCGGCTCACAGCCAGCCACATGCCAAGGTCAGGCTGCTCCCTGATGGCAGAGGGAGGTCCTGCCGGAGAAACCACGTGGCCCAAAGGAACACACGGACCCACATTCGTGCGCATACTTATTCTGAGTTGAGAAATTTAGATGACCCAAAGAAAGATTTTCTTGCAAAACAATATCCCTCAAAACACTGTTGTTTTCTGGCATTTTTTTTCTTTTTTTTTTTTTTTTTGGACTAAGAGGTCTTTTGCTGAGTGTCTAAGCATTCTCAGAGCAAACAGGCTTCTGAGCTCTTGCATGTATAGCCCATTTCCCTCTCTGCCCTCCAGCTCCCTCCTGTGAGGTGGAGATCTGATAGCCCAGGCTGAGGTTTCAGGCTCCCCGTGGCCACGCCGCCCTTAGGTGGGGTGCCTTGTCATGCCAGGAAAAAAAAGGAAAGAGAAAGAGTAGGCAGGCCCAGGTGAAATCATCCCAATAAAGGTTAATAGCTGGGTGGTGACACCTTCTCACACGACTGGAGAGAAAATGCTGGGCAGCTGTGCAGTGCTTGCTCCCAGCTGCCTGTCACGGTACTGGGAGTAAGAGGTGACCTATTTATTTTTAGAAGAGGACAGTCATAATAACCCAGCTCGTAACTTCATTCAAGGCAGGCAGGCGCTTTGGAAGTTTGTAAATTTACTTTCTGAGTAAAGGAGGAGTGCTGTTTTCCAGAAAGGAAAGAACTGGACTACTGGGTTTTTCCTCCTGATACTCGTTGTTCGAGTGGAGAAGAAATCAGAGCACGCAGGTGCGGCAGCCTTCTCCCTGTATTTTTATTTTTAAAAGGGCAGCAATGCCTGAAGGTGAGGACTTTGGGCCAGGCAAAAGGTAATTATGATATACATTTACTTTTTCTTGAGTCTATTTCATTTGCTAGTTACCTTTTTAAAAAACATTATGACTAATTTAAAAGTAGTTTAAATTAAAATTTTAAAAAATTAGCAATGCAATCCCTTAATTCCAGAAAACTGAATTTTCTTTAGCATGAACAAAGAGGCATAACTTCATATACCCTTAGAAACATATGCAAATATGTGTTTTTCTTGAATGAGGAAGTGATGGCCTGGAATTTTAAAAGAGTGTTTCCTCCTACATCATTTAACGTTTACTTGGATTTTTGGATGTTTGATTTTTAACTTTAGAGGATGGTCGTTGGAAATCTAAGGTAGTGAACTTTTTTTGTCAAATGTTTGCATTTTAAAGACTTGGTAGAGATTTTTAAAGGTTAAATATTAGACCAATATACCAATTTTGATATTACAACACTTTATTTTTACCACCGTTCTTATCTTTGAAAAAGTGATCAGCGGGGCCCCCATATGTGGTACACTAATTGCACCAATGTTTTTGTCAATATCTAGCTCCAAGAAGGAGGTTAGAGGTGGACAAGGAAGCAGGCAATTATTCCTACTAATATGAGCATAATCTGTGCCCACATTGAAAGTGTCCATTTCTAGCCCCATTGCTGTGTTGAGCAAATTTGTATGAATCAGTTTCACTGGAATTCTAATTAGGGCCATTGAAATTTGGATATGAAAGTAGAAAGAAAGCTGTTAAAAAGGAAAAGGGATTTATTGACAATTTTATTTTCAAAGAAAGTAGAAACTAGTGACCCTCTAGGAGTGGTTACATGATGTGTGTGTGTTGATTATAATCAGTTGTAATTGTGTCCTTAAAAGCTACTTTTTCTCTTTACTTTTCTAGTTTTCATTTTCTTCCAGATTCCTTCCCAGTACGTCAAAGGGGACATTAAGTTGACATTTAATTGAATAATTAAACAACTTTCTATATAAAATGAGACATTAAATCAAATACTTGAAGATGACATTTATAAACGTGCTTAGATTTAGGACATGGACTAAGTAACCAGTTAAGAAAACATTTTCAGAGAAATTTAAATGTCAGTTTGGGTTTGAGATGATAGGTTGAGGTACTGGTATTGTAAGTATCCCCCATGGCATTTTAACATTTCTGAAAGCAAGACTTTCTCTTTTTCTCTTTGTATCATGGCATTCCCACCAACTCTCTGCATAGACTTTTGCACAGAATAGGCATTTTTCATAAATACTTACTGGATGGAATGTATTTATAAACTATTTTAGCACCTGCAATAAATATCTAGGGGGCCTGTTCATTTTAGAGACTGAAGGGAGAGGTTTAGCAGAAATGTAATAAGGGTTGCCTTACTGAAATGTAACATTATCACAATTAAATTAAATAGTAATTGATTGTGGATAATTAGACTTTTTTATTTGTGGATAATTATCCACTTTTTTATTTTGATGAGGTAACTCCCAGTCCTTAACAGTTGGTGGTTACCTAAACATTATACTTTGCTTTACCTCATACGTCTGTTTGGTTTTTTTCCCTATCTGTGCAGAAAGTTAGAAAGGACACCCTGAACGGAGGGGTAAGTTTAGAGCTAGGCTAGAAATAAAACATTACACTTGAGGGGGAATTTTACTCTTGCTAACTTTGAGATTAAATGCCATTGGACAACTCCTTTGGCGGCATGCCTCAAAGAGAAATAACTATTATAAGTCATGTATCTGCTGACAGAACTTGTGCTTAGAGCTTGATTGCAGCAGGTTCTGCTTGAATCTCACATTCAGGCTTCTTCATGTTACTTTAGTCCCATTTTGGAATTTGATGACCCGAATTGCTCTGTAACTGGCACTGAGCTAAATCTGAATTTAGTCTTTTAAATCAGCGGAAACCAACTGCTAGGAAGCTTCATTAGTGTGTCCGGATGTGTGCTACAGGCATCTCACGTCTGACGGCTTTACGCACTAATGGTCCAGTGGTTCTGAGGCACCATTTTGTCTTCACCAAATGGACGAAAGTGAACACAACTGCCTGGGAAGGGAGGGAAGCAGAGGGGAGACCCTCCTCCTTGCTGTTTATCTTGTTAGCAGTAATAAGCACTCTGGTAAGAACCTCCAAAGACTCAGTGCCAGTGTCAGGGTCAGGAGATGAAGGGAGAGGGTGTGAAAGAATGCCATTCTGAAGCAGGATAAGGAAGGCAGAAACCCAAGCAGGAAGCATGGGGTGCCAGAGAAGAAGGAAAAAAGTAGGGGCAGTGACTAGGGAAGCAGGACAGGATCAAGAAATATTATCAAGAAAATTATACCCTGGCCAGAGGCCTGGCTCTACACAGTTCCTTATTCCAACTCATTTTGGGCCCCACCTTGGAGGCAGGGGTGCAGGCCCTCAAGATGTCTTCAGTAGCCCGGGTGGAGGGTGTGGCTAGGTGAAACCTTTCCCTATTCTGGCTGCCAGGAAGGGGATGGACCCTGGGCTACCAAGACTGAGTTCTGAATGTGTCTTATAGAAGCACATCCATGAGATAATTATGTCCACGCATTCATTGGTTCACTCTGTGTGTGTTTATCGAGTGCTGAGTCTAAGCCAGTTGCTATGCCAGGTGACAGGATGATGAGTTAGGCCTCTGCTTTCATGGAGCATACAGTCTGAATGGGGGAGGCTGACATTTAACAAGTTAAAAAATAAGTAAAGAATATTTCAGATAAAAGGGGCTAAAAAAATTTAAAATGGTACCGTGGGCGAAATTCCTAGTGTGTGTGTGGTTATGAAAGAGTGGTTCAGACGGCCTCCCTGAGGAAGTGCCCTTGGAGCTGAGGTTTGTGAGCTGGCCATGTGAGGGGTATGGAGAGTGGACCCCAGGAGGAGGGCCCGGCTTGGGAAAAGATCCTAAGTGGGATGTAAACTGATGCCTGTTAGGAACAGAAAGGCAGGAATAGAGGTCAATACGTAGGAAAGAGAGCTGATTAGGCCCACAGCGCCTCATAGGCCATGGTGGGAGGTTGGATGTTATTCAAGGTGGTGAGAAATCACTAGAAAGTTCGAAGTAAGGGTCTGGGGTGTGTGGGGCCACCTAAATATTTCAGAGACATCATGAGTGAATATGCTTTTGTGAATTTGCCTGAGGACTTCAGCACCATTTATAACTTCTCATGGAAACATGGATTCTGAGGTGTAAAAATGCTGACTTTTGGAACACAACTAAGTTCGTTAAGTTGGGAATTAGCTGGATATGCACTTGAGAAATCAGTATAATTTACACATCAAGAAAATCCAAGCATAGAGGCCAATGTACTAGAAGTTTCAGACAGCACTGTTTATTACAGAGTAGTTTGTGGTCACCCATCTGGTGACAGACAGCTGGGTCCCCCCTGCATGGTCGTGCAGGCCTGTCCTAGGTGCTTGGATTCATGGCAGGGGCTTTACCTTCTACAGAAAGAGAACAACTTCTGACAGTGAGTCTGACCTTTAGGGTGACCCAGTGGGGTGGGCTCTGAGGGTGTGACAGGCTCCAGTGTCTTTTGTGGGGGCAAGTATCTCATAAAAACATAGTGAGGGAGGGGGTTTTGGTGTCCTTCTAACCATGGGCCAAGGGAAGGAGCACCGATGGGATGCCCCCTTGAGAATCACAGAAAGCAGGTTTTTCAGATTGTTCAGAAGCATCTGCTTATGTTTTACCCAGATCTAATATTAAATAAATAGAATATCACCGAAAGGAAAATGTGCAGATTTAGTGATTAAGGAGCAAAATGTTGGCCGTTAAGACAGGACTCTGAAGCATTGTTATTTGACTTGTCATGTAACATAGTAAAGACTTGAAAGTTTGTTTGCAAAAGGCCACTGAACCCCTAAAACCGTAACTGTGTGGTAGCAATTTCAGCTGCTCATGGACCTGACTGCTCTGCTGTGGAATGGTGAGGTTGCCATATATTTGGGTTCTGCATACACCAAGGGCTATCGTGTTTAAGAAAACCAAAGCTTTATAAAAGCACAATGGCCTGTTAGCATTTGGAAATGGCATTAGCAATTGGATTTAATTTTATTTTTGGAAGGTTTAAAAGAAATTGATTTAAATATATCCTGTAATCCAGATGGTTTAAAAATTCAGATTGGCCCATTCTAGGCTTAATTTTACTTTGTTGATGAAGCCTATCCTTTAATAATACTATTTCTTTAAAATATAAAGTGAGGCTAAGAAAAGCCTCATGAAGAAATCTGACCAGCGTGCCCCATCTCAACCTTTATGTGCGTCTGACCTCAGTTGAGGTGGGTTCACGTGAGCAAGCACATGTCAGCTTTTGTATGTCTGAAAAAGTCCTTATGCTGCCATTGGTTTTGGAATAGGCACAGAGACGTGAAGTAAACAAAGTTCACACAGCCATTAAGTGAAGGAGTTGCTATTTGAAGGCAGACAGCTGACTCCTGAGCCTGTGCAGTTAGACGTGTGTATGGTTATCCTGGTGACACACTAGGTGGGTTTGATGCTCAGAAAGGTCAGTATGGTTGGCACACAAGGAGAAAGGAGAGAATGGCTGGAGATGAGTGGGAGAGTCTGTGGGAACCCCTCATTGGGCCTTGTAGACGGTGGTGTGTTGGTAAGTGTTTAACAACTGGCTTTCTGGAAAGGGGAAGCCCTGATCTTTAGCATTTGTTGATTCCTGTGGTGTAAATACTCCCACTGTGGTCTATTTCAAGCCGCCCACAGGAGGTCAAGGAAAGTGGAGTTGGGAAGAGATGCACAAAATTGGTTCTCGAAAACCTGTGGGGTTGGCTCCAGCACACAAAGTGATTGTGGGCTGATGGAAGAGTTAGCGTTGAATTCTACATTAGGTAGTCTTCATTTATATATCCCCTAGGCATAGGTAGTCTTCGTTTATATATCCCCTAGGCATACTAGACATCCAGTAAAGGTTTGTGGAATTAATGATTTATTTTTCTTCCACACTCCAACACAGTCATGGAAAATGCCTCTCAGGCATAGAAAATGTTTACCACCTTGCAGTCCTACTTTGACTCAGCTGAGCTAATATTTGAAATTGATTAAGAACATGGAGAACAATGCAATCTGTCCTTGTTGCAAGAGAGTTTGTTTTGTGTGAGATATCCTAATCACCAATTAACAAGCAGCCTGCTTCCCAAACCTTGCAGCTCCCACTAAACCCCTGTTAAAGCTGATTTCTGTTTTGTAAATACAGGGTGACTAATTCTTTGCCATCCCTAAAGTGTAATGGTCCCTTTGGTTTCCAGTGTCAGAGGAGGGCGGCAGCTCCAGGTCTGTCCCAGGGCTGCCAATAGAAGCTGTCCCTGACAGAGGAAAAGCCCACTCGTGCCGACTTTTCTTACTCCCAGCCTTTCGTCCCTTCATAGACAAATCGGGGTCTAGATCCATTCAGTTGTCTTGCTGCTTCTCCTCACTGTGTAAATCCGGGTCCCACAGAAGCTGTGTGAGTACCCGGGCTTGCCTGAGGGGCAAATCTCATAAACAATCTTGTTTTCCCACTAAAAGATGTTAAAACTGTTGATCTGGGGAAACAAAAATAGTATAGGGAAAAATTAATATAAAAAAGAAGGAATCAACTGTAATCTTACTGTCCTAAAAAAAACTAGTTATATTTTGTTTTCTAGTACTTCTTTGGACAGATTTTTCTGGGCAAAGTTACAATAATTATATATGCTGCATACAATTTCATATGCTGCTGTTTTTCTTTCATGAACATTTCCCAGCAGCATCTAAACATTTTGGAAGCATTTTTTAATGCCTGCAAAGTATTCTGTCCTTTGGATTTTCCCACATATATTATTGTAAATTGTTTTGCCATATAAATGAGAGTGAGATATAACACTTTAATTTTTCTAATTAGGAGGACGATTTGGTTAAAGGATGTGAAGTATGAGCCACCAGTTTCCTAAGGCCTGGGCCCAGAAACTGTCCCAGCAGCATTTCCACCATATCCCGTTGGGCAAGCAGCCAAAGAGTCCAGATTTGAGGGGAGAGGACATGAACCCCACCTTTACTTTGGAAGAATGTAAAAGAATTTGTAGGCTTTATTTTAAAACTTGTAGAAGAGAAAAAAAATATTTTCTTAGTATTTGTTTTTATAAAATTTTATCAGTTATCATTTGAAAGGATATCTAAGGTGAAACTTTCTATCTGGCTCCCTCTCCTTATAAAACTTGCCCACCAGTGACATCTCTTCCTAACAGGAATGCTCCAGTGGTCTAGTTTCTTGATGAATATACTTATTTATATAGAGTAACTTTCTAGTTGAAGCACACATCTTTAGGCATAAACACTTAGCTGTTTTAACCATTCTGTAGAGGTGATGACAGACGTGGTCTTTGGAATGATGCAAAGCTGTTTCCAATCCTGGCTGTGGATTCCAGCCTCACCATTTACTAGCTGGGTGACCTTGGACAAGTTATTTAACCTCTCTGAATTTCAATTTGTTATCAGTAAAATGGGGATAGTAATATATACTTTATTAGTAAATTTATAGGTTTGTTTTATAGATTAAATATGGTAATCCACATTAAATATTTAGTGAATAGCTTATTGTAAGTCCTCAAAAATAGTTAATAGTACATAAGTTACACACTGCAAAATAGTTCACTTTTTAGTGGAAACACCTCAACCATCTGTGGTCTAATCCTTGTGAATATCCCAATTGCCAGTCATGACATATATGGAGGATACTCAACATGTCAGCCCATCCACTCTTTCTAGATGGTGGTCTCAACTGGGGGTGTATGCAGAATTGCCTAGTGCATTCCTGGTTGGTCTGGTCTAGGTGGTCTGTGTGTTTTTCGTGTTTGGTAGGGCCATGAGGGATGTGTGTTTGGTTCACATTGTTTTGATCCTTCCTGGGATTGCTTTAACCCAAGTGAGCATGGGTGTTAGCCACAGATCTGTGTTGAATGAAAATATTGACCTCCTCTTGGGGGAAGTGAGGATGTCTGCCCAGTGCATCTGACAGTGATCTAAGTATCCACAGGAGGAAGTTCAGGACATGAGTGTGTCTCTTGACTTAAAAAATTGGTTTGTTTGGGGGCTGGCCTGGTGGTGCGGTGGTTAAGTTCACTCACTCCGTTTTGGCAGCCTGGGGTTCGCGGGTTTGGATCCCGGGCGCCCGCCGATGCACTGCCTGTCAGCCATGCCGTGGCGGCGTCCCATATAAAGTAGAGGAAGTGGGCACGATGTTAGCCCAGGGCCAGTCTTCCTCAGCAAAAAGAGGAGGATTGGCAACGGATGTTAGCTCAGGGCTGATCTCCCTTACAAAAAAAAAAATTTGGTTTGTTTTAATCTTATGGGCAGTGTGAATCTTCTAAACGATCATATTTCCATCTCTGATTTAGCCATTTGGAGGTAGACTTGCAGTTCACCTCTAGCAAGTATGTGGGACCCTCTGGAATGCATCTCCTGGACGAAGGTGCGCCGTTTTGTACAAATACGTCCTGTAGACTAACAGGCTCTGCTCCCTTAGGAATTTATCTCTGTTTTTTTATGTACGTTTATAAGCCACCTCAAATCCTTTATGGACTGGAGTGAAATACAATAATTACCAAGAGAATAGCCTCTGCCACACACAAATTAAATATATACATATATATGAAGACACAGAAAGTTATGTTCCATTCACCTAGTTTTTGATTTAAGACTAGGGAACAGAAAATGATTCAGTTCTAGAGAACGTTAGTTAAGGGTTGGAGATGAGGTGCAAGAAATACAACACCTCGATTTTGTATTTGAGAAAATAGGGCATCGTCTTGTGATGCTTAAGGAAAGGTTGCTTTGAAAATCAGTAATTTTCTTCAACAATCAAACTTCTCTTTCAGCTGAAATCCAGGGATTTCTGGTTGTTTCTGGGGCTGGTTGGCCGTATTGCAGCCTAGTAAGAATGTATAATAAGAGCCAGCCCAAACTCAGAGGAAAGACCTTCAGGCAGAAGAGTTAAAACCCTGTTTATGTTTTTTTAGCTGTTCTTGTGAAACTGCCAGTAAACTCTGAGTGGAAAAATAAAAATGACCTCCGGGGGTGGGCAGAATATTGGCTTCTGGCTCTTTGGCCGGAGTAATATTACCTCATCCAGTATCTTCTGTGAGTGAGATGAAATCAGGCGACAATTCTTCCCCTGATCTGCTGTTACCTGTATTTTGTCTAGTTTCTCTCCCATACTCTCATTCATCCATTCTCTCTTAATCTCCCTCTTTGTTCCGCTTGTCCCTTCACACTATGAACTGCCTTCTCTCACCCGTGGTCCCTGCCATCTCTGAATCCCAAATTGGCAAAAGCAAGGGGCAAAACCTGGATTTAGCAATGCATGGCAGTACATCTAGGTCACAGAGTGTCCTGATGCTGAAGTTGGGAAACAGTGGGGTAGGGAGTGTCCCTGGGAGGCAATGTAAGTTAGCTGGTGGTCAAGGGGACAGTTGTGTTACCCTGCTTCTCATGGACAAGCTAATGCCCTCATTGGGGATACAAATGGAATGACAGTCTTGAAAGGATGCCACACTCTCTTCCTCCCTTCAGGCTCATTTTTGCAGGGTTGGCCTGCCTTGGGTGTGATTGTCACCCACTGGGTAGATGCCACCAAGGGCTATTAAAATGCTGCTCTGTGGTTTTAGCAATATCTGGGGAGGAATCGCCAGACTGTGGAGTCTTTGTCTTGGAAGGGGGGACAGCAGTGTGAGTGCCGGACATGGGAAGAGCTGAGGGAAAGGCTTGAACCCCTAAATGTCCCCTCTCACTGATAACTGTGATTTATGAAGGGTTGCTGTGACACAAGGGTGGAGACTGGTGCTCCCAAGTTGGGCAGACACCCACACGTGGTGATGCATAAGGAGCGTCATGTAGTAATTACCATTGTGATGTGGCCTCCTTGCTAGCTGTAAACAGAGCAAGCAGCTGTGCACAAATATTACCCTGTGACTCAGGAAGTGACACCTCATGGTGATGTTTCAGTTGAACCATAAGCGAGTGCTTTTATATTGAAAACAATAAAAACCCATCTATTAGTGGACTATCTTCAAATTATGCCTATAAAAATTATCCCTATAAACTCCATCTTTAGGTGAAGTGATTACAAATGTGTTTGTATTTTTTGGAAATTACTAGTGTCTACTACTTAGAGTATTCTATGCAGGACTCACAAATTATTTGGCATATGTATGTTTAAACATGGCTCTTTTCTCTAAGTTAACATAATGTTTCTGGAGTAGCTTGTAACATAAGGGGCAGATAACTTTCCTTCCAAAGTAATTAAACTGAACATGAATTCTAAATAGTCAAAGTTTCTCCATTTTGAAATATTTTGAAAACTTCCTTTTGGAAGCATATTTGCGTGAGGGAAGGCTTTGACATTTAGATTTTGTTATAAAAGGGATACATGCATAGATAAATTCTAAACCTAGAGTTAATCAACTTGCTTGCTGAAACAAGAAGAGATTTGCTCAGTAAACTAAGATACAACAAACATTGGCATCGACAATAAAGGAAGTAACCGATAATCCCTTTTTTGGGAACAGCAGAGGGGAAAATGGGAAGCTGTTGTGTTCCATAAGACAAGTGTTGAGGGTTTGATGGCAAATGGCTGCATTCTGTCATGCCAACTCCTATAAACTGGAAATGGTGCCTAGAGCTCTGATAAGGCTTGTGAGGCCTCATTGAGAAAGTTCTGGAAAGCATGGTCTGCCATGCTTGGGGAGGGTGGAGCAGTTATGTGAGTAAAGCACGCTGCACCAGGGTGAGAACTGGGGATGGGTAGGATGGAGGGGGAAGGGGAATACCCTTGTTTACTTAGATAAACTTTGAAAGACCCTAAAAGTTTTCAGTGATATTGGTGGCACCTTGACTTTTCCCCTCCATACCAGTATTCTGAAGCTTGAGACCTTAGCAACTTTACCCAGAAAAAAGCTGAAATTTGGATGTCTCTACTAAAACCTGGATAAACATATAGGGCCAGGGCTATTTCCAGATCAGAAGGAAACTTTTCTCATTGTAGTCCTTTATAAGTCAAATGTGGCATATAACAGCTTCACCAGTAATATGACAAGAAATTGTGTGCTTGTATCCCATTGATTGGTTGCAGTACGACTATTTTTCATCCAACCACTATAGAACAGGTGTGGGAGGCTGGTGGGTTGGAGCTGGAAAGACCTGGGTTCTGATCCTGGTGCTGCCACTTCTTGGCTGTGTCTGCTTTCTCATCTGGAAAATGGGGCCATTTTACCCACCTTGTCAGATTGTGGTGAGGATTAGTGATAATAAGGCTCCTAACGTAGTTCCTGGCACTTGGTACTTGCACAGTAAATGGGAGGTGATATTATAGTAGAAGCTCTTTGAATGGTTCCCAGTTGGCTTGCTGAGTTAATCCATGATCTCCATCACTGCTGTATAGCCACATGGCTGAAGGCCAGGACACCCTGAACCTAGCAGACTAGTGTAGCCCAGAGGCCAAATCCACCCTGCAGCCTGTTTTTGTAAATCAAATTTTATTGAAACACAAGCGTGCTCTTTCATTAGCCTATTGTCTATGGCTGCCCTCCTGCTGTAACGCAAGGTTGAGTAGAGACCGTATGGCCAACAAAGCTGAAAATATTTGCTATCTGGCCCTTTGCAGAAAGTGTTTGTCTACTCCTACTCTGGTATATAACTGCTTACGTTATTTGAGGTTTAGCAAGTCATTGTGTTTATTCCCATATGTTTTAATGCCCATTGTTGCTGTTATAATTGTATAATTTTAATTACAAATTATGTAAACTGATGAGATAAGAGATCAAAAAGAGTATTGTTGTGGGATACTCTGCTTATTGTTCCCAAATACCCAGCTTTGCTTCCTTTGATAATAGAATCTCAAGTTTCAGCTGGATGTTGAGCACCAGCAATTGAATTCCATTTCCTAGGCTCTCTTGCAGCTAGACATGGCCATGTGACTATGTTCCAGCCAGTGGGAGGTGGGTGGAAACTTTGCACGCAGTTTGCAGGCCATGACCTTAAAGGGAAAGGGGTGCCCTCTGCTTCTCTTTTCCCCTCCCTGCTGACTGCAGTGTGGATGGAAGTGTGGCATTGAGAGTGTCTGAGCAACAAAACTGAAAGAGCCTGGGTCTCCAACCTTATGGAGATCTCATATCAGCCCTGGACCACTGTGCTGTGCTGTGCATGAGGAAGAAATAAAGTGTTCCCTGTTTAAACCACTGTCACTTGGACGTCGGATACAATAGGTGAACTTACATCTTAATACATACAACTGGTCACCTCTCTGACAACTAGGTTGAGTGCATTGGAGAGAGTCAGTCAAGGCAAGTTGCTAATAAATATTGCTTTTTTAAAAAAGTGGACAAAACAACTAAAAAGGTTGGTCGGACATGAGCATAAAAATTTAGAATGATCCTTTCTGGGAATTGTTGGACTTGTCATTAAATTCTTGCTCCTCTTTAAATAAATGAAACTAGAAAACATAGATAATTCGTGGGGGTATGTTTTATGCAAAACATCAATCTTGTTTCCAAGCCCTAACTCCATTGGCAATTCTATAACTCCCTCTCTACTTATATGTAAGTTAATGTCGATTGGATCGAGCTGAATGCCCCAGCACTTACTGCTTGGTTTGTTAGTCCCTAGTCAGCATTCAGGTTATACGCTAAGTCTAAGAATATTCATACTGATTTCTTGTTATATGGTTTGAAATTAATAGATAATCCATACCACCCTAGATAAAGGAAGGGGGAAGTTATTCAATATTGAAATAGCAGCTTAAAAGTGACCATTGTTTGCAATAAAGGTAGGATACGATAGCCTTTTTAAAGTCCATGATGAAAGTCTGAGAAAGGAAAGTTTAATTACTCCCAGGTAATTAGGCCCTGAAATTTAGCAGCACCATCGTTTTTAGTAAATTTGCCTTTACATTCTAACCCCCCTCTCTGGGATCTCCAGCTTCATGTTTCCAGTGAAATCGTAGGTCCCTGCTTTGACCAAACACAGAATTTCTAGTTGTATGTTTTACTGACTTTGCAAAAGAAAGATAACAAATCAGTGAAGATAGCAACATCTAGGCCACCCTCGTAGATCAAGCTGGGTGAGCCTGCGGAAGGTGGGCCACAGGGCATCCGCTCTGGCCTTTCAGTCACCAAGGGCCTGGAAACAAGGGCCTGGAAATCAGCAACCCTTTGTAAAGGAAAGACGAATTTCCTTATATGGCTTGAATTTTCTCCTTTACAGGACCGCATAACCCAGGTTTGACATTTTATCTTTTCATATCCTCACAGCCTCAGAAAATGGAAGTAGACTGGGCCTTTCTCAGCTTCTTAGGAGGCCTGTTTGCTGGAACTCCCTTTTGGCCTGAGATCTGACACTTTGACCTTAGTTCTTGAAGTGTCGCTGATAGCTACTGTCAAAAGATTCTCCTTCCCATCGGTATCACCAGGGATGTTTTAAGGGATGTTGCCAGCTTTAAATATTCCTCTCTCAAGTTAATATCAATTTGTAAATCTACTCTTTATATGAGAAAGTAAATATTGTTTATTTCATAGAAGTAGAGGACTTTTCCAGAGTTTTCCTAAATTAAACTTTTTCAGCAAACATGTGATACTTTCTGGATTATAAAATCCTGAGCAGAAGGTGCCCTTGATTGTCCAACCCAGCAGTGCGCAGCCACGGCCCAGGGGCCCTCTGATTTCCTGAGATATTTCAAATGGGGCCGTGATCCAAAAATGGTTAATATACAGTCTGGTCCAGCTCCTTATTTTACAGACCCAAGAAACCTGAGTTCCTTCTGTGGACTAGTCAGAACTCTGAATGGCCTCCCAGTGACTTCTGTGGCAGCTGTGCCACTGATCTGCATATTATTGTATCCCCGCACTCTTTAGCATAATTTGTTGAAAGAACGTTTATTTCGTTTGGTCTTATGATTCCAAAGAGTTGGTTGATTCATAACAGAATTCAGAGTTGATTCGTTCCTCGCCTCGCTGGCTACATATTCAAAGTGAACTTAATTTTTAAGTGCATCTGATCATATACCCAGTGTCTGGGGTGTCTACTGGCTATGATATGGAGAGAGATCACCCAAACCATGTTGGATCAGGAGAGTTTTGTTAAACATTATGTAGAGTAGAAGGTACAGGCTTTTGTTTATGACAAGAGAAACAGTGACATGTATCTGTCTTTAAAAACAATTACCTCTTATTAAACACAACGTTTTGCCATTTTTCCATTTATTGAAGATGCATTATAGTAGCATGAATTAGAAAAAAAAGAGAAGAATGTGCATGATAGATTCAGTTCTGATCAAAATACAATTCTACAGCATAGACTGTCTTTCAAGGCAACAATTAAAGGGTATCTCTCTGTCTTTTGTTGCATGTTTGTATAAAATAGTCATGTTGTTTAATAATAGGTGATTTTCTTTGACCATCTGGCTTCGTTGGTTCCATTTTGGCTGTGGTCAGTTCCCTGAAGACTCATTGCCTTTATGGCTCTCACCTAGGGTTACAGGCTCCCAAGTAGGTCAGGATAAAATGTTTAGCACCACTTAATTGATCTACTTAGCTGGGTGGAGACAACCCATGGAATGTCCAGGCACGGTTAAATGCTACTTCACAGTAGTTTTGTCCTTGTGGTTTTGGATGGTTCTCACGTAGGAAGAGTAAGGGATTGAGGTTGATCAAAGAGCTATTTCATCTTACTAGAGGATCTTATCAAGTCTATTTCATGTAACTAAATTATAGAGTACAAGAAGAAAATGGGATAATAATGAACTCTGTGTGTAACAAACAAGAAGGCATTTATAATTTTACTGACAGGCAAATCCAGTAAAGAGTGACCTAGAGTGAGCGGAATAAAAAGTATAGATACAACATTGTGCTCGAGGGAGCTGTGGTAGGTGTGAACACGCACGTCACTTTCCATTGATGTCTCATTTACTGGAGAGGACTTTCTAGAAATGGCTAGAACATTGGGCAAACTAATGATCTCCAATATGCTGGCTTGTCAGTTTCCTCCCCACATAAAGCACGAGTGGCAGTCATTAGATTCTCCTGAACACCAATGACAGAAACTTACACTCTGGAGGCAGAGATGAGTATCTGCAACAGGTAAAAAGGACGGAGGACGGAGTAGATGGGCAGGCCTCTCTCTCACTGGCATAATAAAGTTCAGTCTACATCATTTGAATCTCATTTATTTGCACTGAATTACAGTTCATAAGAGAATACTAATTTTTCAGAATAAGGTTTCCTGAGCAAATTAATAATGTGAATGGAAATGAAATGTTGGAGGAACTCTTTAAATAAGTGTTTTTAGGAACTCTTTAAATCTTCATGTATAAAATACACAATGACTAATCTTAGAATACATTGGAAATACATTGAAGGGCAACTCCATTTCCGTTCATTGTTAGCCAAATTTCTATTGCTACTCAGTGTGTATGAGAAAGTGGGGGAAATGCATTCCTTTAGAAACTCTCTCTAAATCTGATAGGCTGTATTAATTAATTTTTATAATTTTATTTTCCTAAAGAGCCTATCACTAGAAGAAATAGCTTCTGTTGGAATTTGGCCTCACTCCATAGTATCCACCTCTGCACACCCTCCTTAGGCACATCCCTTTTCCTCTCAAAAGTTATTTCCGGACTTCTGACAGCACTTCAGGGAGGCAACTTACACCATCCCCTTTCTAGTTTGTGCCCTCCACACCCCCAAATATATACCCATCTTCCTTGCATGTTGTGATTATTTCATTGTACTAATTTACCATGAATATGTGCAATATTCACACAATAGCTTATTCTTAAACTCTGCTTTTGAGGGAGGCTGTTGGCAAGTTCAGCAAGCATTAAGACATTATAATGAGATTCTCATTTTTTCTGTGACTGATGAGAGTAATCCTCTTGTTAAGGGTGTGTTCCTTTAAAAGCTGCTGATGTCATTCAGTGGCCGGCTTTTATATGAGGATAAAGGAGAGATGTACTCTTTAAAGTACTAAGGTGGGAATGTGGCCTATAATGTAACAAACTGGCCTTCTGAATGAATATCTCGATGACTAATAGTCACTCACTCCAGGTGTGCTATATTCCAGGATACCCAAAGACTGAAAACAAATTCTCCAAACAAAATTTTAGTTTGAATTGGCCTTCATAATAAAAGCACTTTGGAAGAACTTGATCATTCAGCCTTTTGGGGTTGTATCTACCTATTCAGGCCCCATGGGATGGGTAAAGTCTAAAAAACAAAATTAGGAACTCTATTGTTAATGAAAATTTTGGCGCTGTAAGAAATATTTTCTTTAGTATTGTCACAGAAGTTTCAGTTTTACAAAACTAGGCCAAAGCTAAAAAACGGAAAGGGGACATGTACTTTTGACTCCAACTACAGTAAATCCTGGATTGTACTTCATTAAAAATTGTGGGTCCCAAGCAGAAGGCAAGGAAAGGCTTCTATCCAAATTAGCAAACTTGCTTCATGATAATCATTTCTGTTTTCCTTGAGGAATGTTTCTTGACTCTCAGATGTTGTCTGTCCTTCAGGGATAAAGTAGAAACCTTTTCTTTCCTCGGGGATAGTGATTGAAGCAAATCGTGGCATTCACAAATGAAAGGGTGTTTAATCTCCTGCACGTCTCAAGTAGGTGCTTCTTCTGAGCTGGTAATGGAATTTAAATTGTTCATGCCCAGGGCTTTTGAAAGTCTAGTTGTTGAAGTGTTAAAATTGAAAATGCTGAAAAATAACTTCTAATTGACATCTGTTCATAGAAACTAGAATAACATAAGTAGCTGGTTTAGCTCCAGCCTTCCAGATTATCTCCATGGATTGGATCATTGATGGTCTACACACCCAGCCAAGTGGCAGTGCGTAGATTGAAATGGAAGGGAGAAAGGGGCAATTTCACAAAGTGACTGATCTCTAATTCATTTGAAATTTGGTCTAAAAGGGAAGAGAGCTCCAAATGAAACACCAAGTTCCCCTGAGGGAGGTGGGGCTCAGCTTCTCAGAACAGAAAGAGCCGACACTCAGGTGGCGCCTCCTGGTCCCTGGTCTCCGGCAGAGTTGCTCAAGTGGCTAATGGGTCTGAGAAAGTGAAGCCTTCAAATGGAGTGCTATGTAATTTCTTAATCTCGTGTTTGCTTATTTAATCCTCCAGTTGACATCTCTTATTTGCTTCGTCATGGTTCTAATTCTGTGAGTGTTTGTGCAGAGAAACATATCCCTGTTTTTATTTTGTTTCTCAGCCTACACACACTCACACACAAATACGCACATATGCAGAGGACAGATTATATATCCACAGGGTTAAAAGAAATTCTAACACATTGCACTAAGAAATGTTAAAATCTGTAACTGGACACTCCTCACTGACCTTTCTAAGAAAAATTCGGCAGGAGTTACCGTCAACAGATGTTCACCACCAACAGAGAGCATGAGACCGTTAGTCATTAGCCGAGAACGAAAGGTCTGCGAGGGCTCCGGGCCAGAGCGTATTTATAGGTGTGATGGCCCAAGCAGCTGCTCGTCACGGTTGCTAGGTGACAGCTTAAGTTATAACAAATTCCTTTTTAAAAAAGATTGTCAGAACACCGCATGATTTCACTCATATGTGGAGTATACGAACACACAGAGAGAACTGGTTGGTGGTTACCAATGGGAAAGGGTGTGGGGGGTGGGCACAGGGGTGAAGGGATGCATCCATATGGTGACGGGCAAATAATAATGTACAACTAAAACCCCACAATGTTATAAACTATTAAGACATCAATAAAAATGAAAATTGGAAAAAAAAAGTTTGTCAGTTTGGGATGTTGACATAGTTTCTGAAAAATATCGTTTGGCTTCCATTTCCAATTCCTATAGATTAAAAATAAAATCAAATAGTGTGAAATAATGCGTATTCTCTGAAGGTAGTATGACAGAATTCTTCTAAACATCTTTGGAAATGATTATTGCAATATGAGTTCTTAGGGATATGAAAAATCTAAAAAGTGACTAGAAAAGTGTGTGTGTGTGCACGCTTTTGGAGGAAACAGCAATATCTGAAAATGTTCTCCAGTCGACTGAGGTTGTGCAACAAAAATAAAAAAAAGGACTCATTTTTCCCTATCCCATACGAAGGCTGGATATTCGTTGATCCTCACCTTCTGGCCTACTCAGCTCATAGGGCCCATTGCCTGTTCTCCTTGTTATCACAAATGCTCCTGCGTCATCTGAGAGTGATGTCTGCAAAAGGTGCTCAGGAATCCAGGGATCCCCATGCAGAAGTCAAGTATTAGGACCCAAGTTTTGTCAGAAGGAATTCCACACAAAATGCGGATTTCCAGTTCAGGAAACTTTTGGAATAAATGAGACGTATTTGCTAATTACCTAATTTTGAAGATGGTTTAACTCTCTATCTGCAAGAAAAGAAATTAAAACAATTCCATATAAATGAAAGTTGTTTCTAAATTTTTAGGACTTTTTGTCTATTTTATATATTTTTATACATAAAAAGGAATACATGCTAATTATTACCCATATGTAATGTATAGAAACATTCAGATGAGTGAATAAAAATCATAACATGGTGTCACTAAATAACCAGTGTTAACTATTTTTGATATTTTATCTTCATTGGATATTCATTCACTGTTCATATTCGTTCATTCAGTATTTTATGTGCCTCATAGACGTCAAGCTCTGTTAGCTACTGAAGACAGAGCCATGTCCACGAATTTCTTCGTGGAATGTAAAATCTAATGGGGACTCAACATTGCAAACATAAATTAACTGCAGTTGCTAATTGCTACAAAAGAAAATGATGTATTGATAGGGGCCAGGGAGGGGGCTCATGTGGAGACGATTCAGTGAGAAAATGTATACAGAGTGCGAAACAGAGTGCCTGGCACATGGGGAGAACTCAGCAAGTGATAGCTGTGATGATTATCATTGGCATGTGAACTGGAATCACTTTGTGGCTCCTAACTTAGAAACAGCTGGAGTAGTGGAGAGAGAAAATAGGAATCTAAACTCCTAGGTCCTTAGTTTCACCTGGGAACCAAAGCTGCTTTTTAGATATTTCTGTAACTCGGCATTTAGGGATTCCATAATCCTCCTCATGTTACTGCTGTAATGTTCCCCATTCATCTTTGAGATGATCCCCATGTTCTAGTACACAGAGTGTTCTTCCTATATGTCACCTCACTTCCATTTATTACATCTCTATTCTGTTGTGTATTAGTTCTGTGACCTTGAGCAAGATAGTTAATGTATCTGGGCCTCAGTTTCCTCATCCGTAAAACAGGAATAATACATAGCACCTCACGCATGGGTTGGCTGTAAGCACTGAATAAGATGGTAAGTTTATGACACATGGAACAGTGCCTGGCCCCTGGTACGTGTTGGCTGTTATTCTTATCTCAACTGCCTGTAACCCCCTTACTTAAATTGTTAATCAACTGCATTGACTTGACTTATTCATCCTATTTGCATCTTTCCATTCTACTAAAAATCGTCACCTAAATAAAACTGTCATACTAAACTCTGTGTAATCTTATACCATAACTCTTTTTTAAATAGTTGTTTCTACCTCATAATTTAAAATAGTATACAGTTCTCCATTGCTTCCATGAAAAATGTAGCACTTTATTTTGTATTGCAAAACAAACTAAAGAAACCAAACTGAAGCCAGCTTAAGACTAAAAGGGAATTGGCTTCCACAAAGGGGGTGTCCATGGATGGCTTTGCCCTGGACCTTGGGCCTGGCAGGACCCAAGCACTCACACCAGACCATGAGGATTCATCATATTCTCTTCCCCCACCCACACACTCCTCCCTTCTCTCTCCCTGCATTCATTCCCCGTTGCCTGTCTCTTGTTGGTAATTATCTCCTCAAATCTAAAGCTCAAGAAAGATGTGAAAGCATTTGAGCTTTGATGTATTAAAAAACCTAATTTTTTGCTTTTGAAAAATAACTTTGTTATAAAAATGCTTTTTGACTTAAGTTCACTAGTATATGCTACAAAGATTTATTATCCTGTAAAATGGACAATAATGACAAGATTTCTTTAACAGGTTCTACTTGTATATCCAATCCCCAACTTAGTTTTTGAATTCTTTTTTTCCCTCAGCAGTCCTTGATACAATTAAACATCATTTTATAAAGGAGAATTTCGTGTATAGTGAGTGAGGTGTGTGTGTGTGTAATCACTTTGGGGTTGCATGTAAACTTTCACTCATTGGTTGGGGGGCTCAGCCTTAGTCATGTCTAAGTCCCTGGAGCCAGGGATGGTGACAGTTAACTGCACTCAGTGCATGTTTGTTGAAATGAACGGAGGGGAAATGATACTGAGAGAGGTTATTTGTTCTATGCCAGGATTCATTTGTTTCAGCATTATTTTTTCTAGTGCTCAAAGACACTTTGGGTGAAAGAGCTGAAACAGGCTGCTGGCACGTTCTCTCTGACAGAATTACAATCTATTTTTAAAGAGCACAAGAGTGTCACGTTCCTTAGTCTTACAGAACCCCCTAACGGAGAATACTGTGTGCTGCATGCTGAAACTAACGTGCTTTTGAAGGCATTTATGTAGCCATTAAACTGTACAGAGACAAACTTGACTATTATAAAATTTAAACACTTTTTTGATACATACATTTGTTAAAGAAAAAAGGTACACAATAATTTAAAGCTTCGTATGAAAGTAAAATCATTCAGATTCCAGTTTGACTATGTGAGTTATTTGGTTCATAACAAAACTCACCACTTTGCATGCCTACAAATGACTCAGTTAAGTTACTTAAAATCAGTTTGATCCTTTTGGGGCTTGCTTTTACGACTTACTGGGACTGGAGCAGTGTTTAGTCTCGGATTAATATTCTCTGCTACTGAGAGAAGACCCTTCTGAGTTCTCTCACCAATGTCTGAGTTTTGAGGTTTTCCAGTCTAGTTGGTGGGACCAGGCGTCATTCCCGCCCAGGACTCTGCTTCCCCTCGTCCATTCTGATGGCTGTTCCTGGCATCTGTTTCCTCACACACATGCACCAGTAGCCCTCCCCTGAAGACTTGGGGGACCCCCACAATGGCCAGAGTTGTCTCTGCAGGCTTTACTCTCCCACCCTCTGTCCTGCCAACTTCACCCTCTTTGGTCTTCTCCTCAGCCAGTCAGTATCGTCCACCCAGGCTGCCGCTCCCTGCCCTGTGGCCTGGAAACTCGAGGGAGTGAGCTGGGCAATGACAGGACACGCCATCTCTCAGGGGTCATCGTCCTTCCTTGCATAACGGTCAGAGTCTTGAAAATTGTTTCATATGTTTTGTCATTTTTTTCTCCTTTTGCTTGTTTCAGATGGGCGGTCAGATTGAATCCCTGATATATCATTTTGCTCAAAGCACATTCTCCTCTTGTCTTTAGTTTTGAAATGGGAATTCCACGCAACTTCCTCACAGGGTGTTTCTCACAGTGACTCTTGGGGTAAGAAACACCTGCCTCAAAATCACCTGGGACAGTTATTCAAAATGCAGACTCGGGAGGTTCACTCCAGGCCTGCTCCATCACAGTCTCCGGAGTGAGGCCCAGACACCTGCTCTCTAGCCCTGGCGGTTCACACACACTCAACTTGGGAAGTGCCTGAAGGGATTGCTTTGGCCAGACCACCTAATATATATACTTAATTGTATTCTATAGGGATATAAGGGAAGAAAGAAGAGATGTTGGCTTCATACTCTACCAGGAAGCCAGAGCTCCCTTCTGTGATAACATGAGGCTGCTTGTCCGAGGAGCCATCTTCCTAATTTTTATTCCCTTCAAGTTTCACAGGCGGGAGAAACCATAAATTCTTCAGCTGCTGAAAAAGCACTTTGCCCTGGTTTTAGTGTTCTTTGGTAAATAATTGCTTACCTTGACCATGCAGAATGTCCTTTGTCAAGAAACTGTCCTTTTGCTTTTCTTAAGGAGAACGTAACTAAATGGAATCTGCCAGGGCCTTAGTTTTGGCACATTATTCCGAAAGCACTGCACAGCTGTGGATCCTTGGGCAAAGCCTATTTGAAAGATGGCACAGCTGTGAGGGGGCTGGGAGTTGTGACGTCTCACCTGGAACCACTTGAACTGGATTCACCCAGAGTGTGGAAGTTGGGGGTGATGGTTGTGAGGGAGGGACCCTTGAGTGGTCCTCATCTCATGGCTGGAGTGTGCAGTGGGTTCACTCCTTATGAAGGCAGGAGTGGAAGAGAAAGCTGGAAGGAAGAAACAAGAGAGGGAAGAAGGAAGGAAGGAAAGAAAGAAGGAAGGATGGATGAATCAAAGAACCTCACTGGAAAATGGATGTTCTCTCAGAAACTGAGGACAAAATGAGCTCTGGAATATTATACTGAAGCCATTGGTAACCAGTTTTCTCCCTTGGCTGAGCTTCAATCCTAGAAGACCTATTCTCTTTGGTTAAGAACTTAGTAAAGCTTCAAACTGTTTTTAAGCCTCCTTATATGTTAGTTGGGCTTTACGTATGTAGCACATCGATCAGCGCCAAGGATGGTGGGAAGACAGCCACACACCATGTAAAAGATCTGTTTCCCGAGCACCGTCCGGTATTCACAGGAGATCCTTTCTCTGGTTATGTGTTTTCCAGACAAGGCTCTCTAGGAAAACCTCGAGTTTCATTATGAAACAACTCAGTGTGTGTGTGTATGTGTGTGTAGACATCACCTGTATTAAGCGTCAACCAACCACCAAGCACGAATCTGAGTTTCTGCTGAGTATTTGGATTCTGCACATGAAGTGCTCTTTTTTCCTGGAAGGAGTGGGTCCTAAAGGATGCCGTGTTGGTATTGGTCAATCACACCTCATTCCTCCTGACTCTAGAAAGGAGTGAGGAGAAACATCAAATGTTCCTTCTTGTTCTAAATTACAATATGTGATCTCTTCAGAGGACGTCATTGAATTTATTCATCCTTTGAAGTGGGTAGACGTTTTAAAGGAAAGAGAACTGTATTGGAAATCGGGAGTCTTGGCCTCAGATCGTGGCTCTGGCCCAACTAGCTGAGTAACCTTGGGTTTCACTTTTCTCATCTATAAAATAAGGGAATTTGAAAAGTTGACATCAAATGTCCTGACTCATTCTAAATTGTGTCACTTTGTTATATGTTATTCAGTTATATGTTATGTTAACTGTATTACCTAAATTGAACTGTAGTGACATAAGTTAATGGTAGATTATATATAATGGAAGAAAATAGAAGTGGTACTCAGAATTAATCACTGGGCAATTTAAAACTGTTATGAAACTGCCAGAGAGTGACTCCTCTGGGTCCATGTCTCATTTAAAGAAATGTAGAGTGACATCTCTTCTTTGCCATTCAGATTTTTTTTAAATTGTACATAGTCCCATTAAATTTTGTTCAGCACAATCTATACATTTATTTTTATCTCAAACGTTTACTAGTCTTAACAAAACTCATTGGGTTATATAATATTTTTACATTTGACACAGTGAATTTCTCATTTTTGTGGTTGTAACAATAATTCAGATATCAACTAGAATTATTTAAGGTTATGATGTTAATATAAATATAAGTAACACTGGCATTTATTGTCCCAAAATACTGTCACATGAGGCTTTTTCCAAAGGAGTGAAATTTAATATAAATAAGAATGGGAGCCGGCCTGGTAGCGTGGTAGTTGAGTTCAGCATGCTTCACTTCAGCAGCTGGGGTTCGCAGGTTTGAATCCCAGGCACAGACCTACACCACTCATCAAACCATGCTGTGGTGGCAACCCACATATAAAATAGAGGAAGATGGGCACAGATGTCAGCTCAGGACCAATTTTCCTCACCAAAAAAAAAGAGTATTGTCTTATGGCTATGGAAAAAATCACAAGTTGAGTATTCTCTTGTTTCTTCTTCCCACCAAGTGGTGGTTTCTATAGACACAGAGAGGAACAGTGCTACAGGTGTACAGTTTTTGTTGGTTTAAAATAACAATACCAAATGCACCAAGTATAATGTAAGACACAGAGGGGCAACTTGATAACTTTTTCTTGGATAAATGAATAAGGTAATGGGTGGATGGATACTGAGGTTTCTTCATATCCACTTGAAGTCCACCATGAAAATAGGTAAGGTCCTTCAATGCAAAACAGAAGTTTTAGTTATTTCACTGCAATATGTATTAAGCACCTTTAGTTGTGTGAAGATTTTGCTATATTATTATCTCTATAGAGACAATTTAGGTAATTTAGTATTAGACTGGGCTCTTTTCCAATTTAGGGCATTTACTTACTAGAGTAGTAAAATATGTATGCAGATGTAATGTCACTTCTGAGACACAAATCTTAAAGCTGGTATTAGAACAAGGTTCCAGCATCTATACAATGTACCATTTATTCAGAAAATTATTTTTCGTGGCTCTAGCCAGCAGAAATATTATTTTTACTTCACAAGTAAATAAACGGAGGCAAAAACTTAAGTAACATTTGCATTTTGATTATGGGTTGTGAAGTGAGATATGCTCATGTAAGAATGTTATTCATTAAATAAAAAGCATGATTATACATTTAAGTATCAATGTATTTTATTTTATTTCTTTATTTTTGCTGAGGAAGATTGTCCCTGAGCTAATGTCTGTGCCGATCTTCCTCTATTTTTTATGTGGGATGCCACCACAGCATGGCTTGATGAGCGGTGTGTAGATCTGTGCCCAGGATCCGAACCTGCTGCCAAAGTGGAGTGTGCAAATTTAACTACTATGCCACTGGGCCAGCCCCTTAACATATTTTTAAATAAAGGCCATATATGTATGTATGTGTGTATATGTGTGTGTGTGTGTGTGTGTGTGTGTGTGTGTGTGTAGCTTTAAGAACAGTAGCAAGTCGATTCTCGTGTGTCTGTCACCTAAGTTAAGAAACAGAACATGACCAATACCCAAGAAGCTCCCACGTGACTTAAGTCACATTCCCTACTTACCCCCACCTTAGGTAATCCCTCTCCTGAATCTTGTTTTTTATCATTATCTTGCTTAAATAATCTGTTAGCTTAGCGTGCTTTTGAGTTTTATATAAATGAAATACTGTATAGATTCTTCTGTGATATTTTTCTCTCAATATTATGAATCTGAGGTTCATACACAAACATGGAGTTTGAGTTTATTCATTTCCACTGCTGTTAACGTCGTTCACTGCTTGAACACAACTCACTATTCATTCTCCTCATGAAAGTATGTTTTAAATTTGTTTCAAAATATGAAATGTTCATTCATTCCACTCTAATCATTAAAAAATGATAATCAAATCATTCTAAGTTTTTCACTGATTTTTGTTAGAATTATATTTGCCAAACAGTTAAACCAAATCCTTAAATATTACTCAATATGCATAGAGAACAGAAACTAAAATCTGTATTTCTGTGATCTTTATGGTCCATTAAACTGAGCAGTAGCCTAGCCTTGCCTTGCCAATTTGCAACGTGTCTGTGTTGTTCTGAGAAAGGAAGCCACAGTTTAATATCTTATATTTCCTTTACCATTGCAGCCTTTACTCTCCTGGACAAAATCTTTTCCTATTAAGCAGACATATTGGCAAGATTTTGTTTCAGATGGTGGCTTCCTAGCCATGCACTTAGTGTTTCTTTTAATAGGCCTGGAATCATTCATAAGGCATGCAGACCTAGTGCTAGATTTGGTCACCAGTGAAAGCAGCCTTGCTCAGTGATTCGAGAGGGAGTACAGTTAATGGATACATAAACCACTCCCCGACAGCTAAACATCCCCAAAAGTTCATTTCTTATGACAGGCAGGAAATCATCTGGCAAATGTCTACCTAGAGGAATAACATCAACCTGGACCGCTGGTAGCTCAGTGACTCTGGAAGAGCATTAGTTGAGGCTGATAGAACAAAGAGGAAAGAAGATGAAATACTTGTTTTTTCCTTTTTAAATGCTATTGCACTCATTTAAACTTGATTTAAAATTTATATTAAAAAAGGGAACTTTATTAATTTACAAATTGTCTTAGTATTTAAAATATATTTAAAAATAACAGAATCTATATGTATACAATTCCTGTGTAGTTGACCGTCTAAGGGCTAAGGTAGTTTTGATTGTCTTAGGGCTACTGCACTTGAATTCAGAGATCAGTCTTACCTTGTTACCCTTGCAGTCATAGCCCAGATGATAGGTCACTAATAATCCTTGTCTTCTGCTAGAAGCATTAGTTTATTGCCATATCCTTAGCTCTATGGCAGTGCTTTCAACATGGTAGGCACCAATAATTATCTGTGAAATGAATGACTTTGGGGGCCCTTAACAGAGCCTGTCTGAACTGGTATATTTTTGTGATGAGTTAGGATTGCCAGAGTGGGATTTGAACTTGATATCATTGTAATTTTAGGGAAGGCCCTGTATTTGCATGTGTCTTCTTCCTGGAGCAATTGTTATTACTTTTTAGCTCACTGAGCTTCCTGTGAAAAAGTGAGGGCAAGGACACACAGCACACTGCCTGGCCCATGCATCGCATTCACCACAGTCTATGATGATGGTTAGGAAAAGATGCTCTAGAAAAGTATGAGGTATTGTGAGATCCTATTGAGTTTAACAGTTTTCTATAGAGTTGACCAATCATAGTGTGTATTGAAAATGCATTGTTGGTGTTGATGGTAATGATTATAAGATTAATGCCCAGGTTTCTTTCAAAGTAGTGTGGCTTCCCTATCCTTAAGGTTCAAAACGTTTCTAACAAGTCCTACAAGGCCCTCCCTGTACGATCTAGGTCCCTTCCCTACCTTCCCAGCTTTGTGCAGTGTTATTCTTCTGGTTCACTATGGTAGAGCCACACTAGAGCTCAATAGAGTAGTGCTTCTAGTTCCTTCTCCCTCCTGGACATCTGCTTATGTTGTACATTGTTCTTTCTGGAACTCTCTGAGCCCCTTTGGTAAACTCCTGCTAATCCAGATTTTAGCTTAAAGTGACTTTTTGTCCCAAAGCCCCCACCCTGTACTTATTCCTTGCTTGTCCCTCGTTATAACTGGGTATTTGTATAGCTAGTTGTTTAACCTGTATCTCTTCTCTTGGCGTGTGAGCTTCGTTAAGTGGGCATCTGACTTGTTCACGTCTGAATTCACAAGGTTTTTCCAGAGAGTGTGGTCAACAGTGGGCGCTCAGTTAATATTTGCTAAAGCAATGAATGTCGAATGAATCATCCAAAGTTCAGTTAAAATTTTTATTTTCTTTTTCTCTCTTTAGCTGGGAAGTCGTCAGTGCCAAACCAGATGAAAGACCCAGGCTCAGCCACTGTTTTGCAGAGTCATGGATGAATTTCAGCATATTTCTTCAAGAAATGTCTGTTTTTAAACAGCAGAGCCCTGGCAAGGCAAGTTTTCCAGTAGAGGAAAATTACTGCATGTTTAAAATGTGCAATAAACTTGGAAACAAATGAATTAACTTATTTTATCAGGTTGTAAGTGTTCCAATTTAGAATGTAATATACTAGGAACACATGCCATAAAAGCTGATTGTCAGCAAGGTTCAGAAATGTTAGTGTGTTAACACTAGAAAATCCTCAACCTCATATTTTGAAATTGGATTGGTTTTTATTTTATACATACTTATCTAGCTCATTAACTAAAATGAATGGTGATTGGTCTTATCAGCCAAATGAAGGAGAAAAAAATGTCACATTAAGAATTCCAGTTTATACTATTTAGTCTGGTTCTGAAGTCAAAGGGAGATGAAATGAACACATAGTCCTTTGAGGGTGCTTTTGGAGATAATCAAGTCTCACTTTCGATCTAAAAAGTGGAGATTCTTATATGATTTACTTAAGAAGGAAAACCTTTGGCAAAAATATTATGCAATTATGTAAATGGAATGAGTATTTTTCCAGTTAAGATGAAAACCGGTGAGGAGAAGAGTCATAAGTGGTTGGAAGGGGTTTCATGGAGAAGTGCACACACTGGTAGCATTTTTGTGCGTAGAGGAGCTTCAACTGCAATCTTGATGGTCTGGGTGAGGTGAGAGCCATCAACAGACCCTTTTCCTTCCAGTGTTACGTCCAGGTTTCTTCCGTGTCCATCTGTAGTTGGATGGAAGAACCTAGGAATGTCAGCATTTAAAATCCCTCTCACTGTACCACGTACGGGCAATCTCTTAACTTCAGTAGTATTAAACAATGGAACTGTGCTTGGACACATTTTGAGCATATTGAAGTGGCAACATTGTATATAGATGAATTTTTTTAATCACTGAAGATAATATTTAGAATCGATATCCTAGATAGATAAATAGATAGATAGAATAAGTATCCTAGCTAGCTAGCCTAGTGGGGGGGGAGGTTGCATTTTTGATGCCTATTTTACTGAAATGATTAAACTTGTTTTTAGAAGATTCTGTACCTAAAACTTCTGCATTGGATTGCATTAATGTGCCCCAAGTCAATTAGTTTAAGATGGTGATGCTACAAATTTAGTGGATAATATGAAATCCCTTTGCAAAACTGAATTCTAGATATAGTAAAGCTTTTATAGACTTAATTGTTCTTTTCGATTTTTATGGTCTTTCCTCTTCCATTTTACTACTGGAATTCCATTATCTTCAAGGGCCTCTGCTGTTTCAGAAGAAGCTCTTAATTTTGTTCCACAAGTTCATCTATTTTTCTTTTGACTATTAACCTTGTGCCAAAGAATGAAAAATCAAAGTTAATCTGAATTTTAGACCCCCTTGCTTTTCTCTTCATTAATTATTGATCAGAGTTATGTATCCTTTCCTCATGTATCTTTTTGAAATTCCCTGAATAAATTTTCTTTACTTCAGTTTAATTTAATACCATAATTTAAAGATAAAACAAAAGAAGTGAGATAGTTTATTTTTAAGACTAGAGTGTGGAAAACAAGTGAAGATTTTATGGGAGAATTTATGTGTCTTGATGTTTAAATTTCTTAAAACAACTAAGATTTTTTGGGTCATAATTGAAGGAGGGAAGGAAAATTTTACTTTAGGAATTTCATTTTATTCACATTTGGTTTCTAGGTGACCTACAAGTGGAGTCAATTTGAGGGGTGGATATGGTAGGAAGAGAATAGTAATGGCCAATAGATTTATCCCAGCAGCTTATCAGTTGTGCAAATTACCATTATATTTATTTAAATGCCTCTAATTTCTATAACATGTTTTGCTGTGTTTATGAATTTTGATGGGCCTCCAGAACTCGTTTAAACTCGTAGATTTAGTTAATGGGCTGCTTTATCTTCAGTGAGTGATCCTGAGTAAAAGAAGTTTCTGGGGACGCATTACTCTTTAGTTTTCTTGCATCTGGCAGTAGTATAGCCACAGGCATGATTAATGGGCAGTGGTGTTCTCTGTGCCAGAAATTAGCTTCCGGAACCTCAAAATGATTGTTACTTAGTGTTGAAGTGAACTAAGGGTGGTTGAACATAGCATTGTTAGTCATATCTAAGTGTAAAAGAACACTATTTGAAAAACATTTGCCATAACGTGATAGATTGCATATAGATAAATAAGCATGTCTCCTGTGCTCTAACGTGTCTTGGTGTTAAGCATAACTGTCACGTGTTATTTGTTATTTCTAGTTTTGTCTCCTGGTCTGCAGTGTGTGCACATTTTTTACGATCTTGGGAAGTTACATTCCTGGGGTTATACTCAGCTATCTACTGTGTAAGTATAGTAGAACATTTGGCTAATTGATGTGATGCATATGTGGTATCATTTAATGGTCAACAGGACCTTCCACAGTTTGGAAGAGGAGAAATGAGTTCTTAACTATGAAACAGTTTAATTATTCTTTAATTTCCTGCTGTACAAAGTTTCTCCTCTTCCTAGAGACATGTTTATATTTTAAAATTGGAAGAATAGCTGCCAAAAGGCAGGCTTATAAGTGATTAATTTTATTTTAAATTATGTCAATAAAACTATAAATAAGCTATACTCCCTGCCCTCTGCAAACACACTAATACCTTTGTCCTTGTGCGTGCTCTGTGGCTCAAAAAATAATTAAAACCACAATGAGATTCCATTATACACCCACCAGAATGGTTAAAATTAAAAATGCTGACTTATTTAGCAGGGGTATGGAGCAACTGGAATTCTCACATAGTGTTGGTGGGTAGGTAAAATGGTACAACCAGTTTGGATAGCAGTTTGGCAGTTTCTTAAAAACTATTGTATGACCCAGCCATTCCACAGCTAGAGAAATGAAAGTGTATGTCTACATAAAGACTCGTAAATGAATGTTCCTAGCAGCTTTATTTGTAGTAGCCAAAAATGGAACACAATCCTTATGTCCATCAACAGATGTATGGATAAACAAACTGTGGTATATCCATACAATGGATTACTACTTAGCACTAAAAAATTAATACATTCAACAATCTGGATAAATCTCAAAATAATTATTGAGTGGGAGAAGCTAGATAAAAAAGAGTATATACTGTATGATTCCATTTATATATAATTCAAACTTATCTTTAGTGACAAAGCAGATCAATGGGAATCAGGTGGGGTCAGGGAAAGGCAGGAGGGAGGGATTCATAGAAACACTAGGAAACTTTTGGGGGTGGTAGATGTGCTCACTATCTTGATTGTTCTGATGGTTTCTTAGTCGTATGCCTATATCAGAACTTATCAAATTGTACAATTTAAATATGTGCAATTTATTGTATGTCAACTATAACTCAAAAATGCTGTCAAAAAAAAAGTGCAGATTTCCTGCTTCTACTGAAAAATATGAAGATCTAGTGCTGCCACCTATAGATGAGATGGGCCCTTGCCACTTAACTAACCCTTATATTTCCCTATTTTTCTTACATCAGTTTTTAAAATTTACATACACTTCCTTGACTTCTAGAGACATTTGTGTTTGCAACTCCTCTTTAAAAGGTAAATGGGCATGTTTCCTAACAATAATAAAGAGATAAACATTGGAGAATCCAATACTTTCACGGTGGCAACCTTCATTGCTTATTGTCTTCCTAATGCATAACACAAATGGCAAATTGCCCCAGCTCAGCCATTCTCCCCAGTAGGACTCACAGAGACTATCAACCTCTTCATCTGCCTTGTTTATGAGGTAAAGGAGAAGAGAGCCAGGGAAGGAGTCTAATATGGGCAACGCATTATTCGGATGGGTTGCATTCATCTCATTTATTTTTCACAACAACCCCGAGAGATAATGTTATTGTCCCAATATTACTGATGATATGCTAATAGATAATAGTAACTTTTCTATGCTGAACGGGCATTTAACAAATAAGTAGAGTTGCGATTTTAATCTAGGCCTGTTGTCTGGAAAGCATGTAATCTTTGTATATACATTTTGAGGGTAAAAGGATTAAAGGGAGGGAGTTGATCTAATTGCACATCTTTGAAAACAACTATAAGCATGGGGTGGGATGTGTGTAGAATTGTTTTCATTACGGGGGGAAAAAATAGAAATTATGAGTTTATTTCAGAGAGACATTTCCCTAAGGAAAAAACTTCTGTTTGTCAGTAAAAGAACTGAAATATTTTTGTGAAATACCAAGAGGTAGCCTTTTGAAAGAAAGGTCATTTTACCTACACTCCCTCCCTTCTTATGTTTCAGTACTGTGTGCATTTTTGTGTCCACTGTTTAAGTGTAATGATATTGGACAAAAAATATACAGCAAAATCAAGTCAGTTCTGTTGAAACTAGATTTTGGAATTGGAGAATATATCAACCAGAAGAAACGTGAGAGATCTGGTAGGTAAAGTTTGAATTTTAGATTCCAAGCATGAAATGAGACATCAGTGGGCTATTTATTATGAAATCACTTTTCATACATTTTAGGGTATTTTAGCCTTTTGCCACATAGTAACATCGCCTTTTCCTATTTAGGCTTTTATTCTTTTCTCAAACATACAATAAATTGAGTTTTTAATCCAAATTGTCAGGGAAAGGAGAAAAGGATTCAACAATTTTATATTTGCTATTTATGATTTATTTTGTTTAGATTGTTATGTCTTGGGGTGGACTGTTGCAAATAAAAAATGACACAGGTAGGACTAAAAGTGTGGGAGCCATATGAGAGGGGATCAAAAGAACAAGGAAAAGAAAATAGAGGAAAAACCAGTGTGATCATTTTTCACTTTTTAACTTGGCCTATGATCTTATAGATTCTCAAACTATAGCAGGCGTCAGAATCACCTGGAGAGCTTTTTAAAGCACAGATTTCTGGGTACTACCCTAGAGTTTCTGTAGGCCTAGGGTAGGACCTGAGGATTTGCATTTCTAAAAAGTTCCCATTAGCGATGCTGATGCTGCTGGGGCCTCACTATGAGAACCACTGATATGGACCATTTCCCTTGGAAATCAAACATTTGCAAATATGTGAAGCTTGTTACATGCAAGCATTTAATTATATGGAGGCATTGGAGAATATGAGGAATGGGGGTAAGGATATATAATGGATAAAATTCACTGGGTCTGATTGGGCCAGGAAACTGAAAGCTTCCACATTTTTTCTCAACAGAAGCAGATAAAGAAAAAAGTCACAAAGATGACAGTGAATTAGACTTTTCAGCTCTTTGTCCTAAGGTATTTTTTGTTTAGTTTTCAATTTGTTCCTGTGTGGTTTGACTGTAAATTTATTTACATGCAGTAAAGCTGAATGATTTTCCTAATAGACTCCTCCTATTTCTCTAAGATGATTGAACAATTTCGAAAGGAAAATACTCATCTGTTTTTTATTATTCTGACATTTTTGGTGTTAGTATGGAGTTTTCAAAAGATTTCCCACAGAAGCTTAAAATGTGCCACTGATGTTTATATTAACACAGATTAGCCTCACAGTTGCTGCCAAAGAGTTGTCTGTGTCTGACACAGACGTATCCGAGGTCTCCTGGACTGACAATGGGACCTTCAACCTTTCAGAAGGATACACTCCACAGACAGACACTTCTGATGGTATGCTCACGTTTCTAGATGCCTTTATTTTTATTATTATGAGTGCATGCAAAAATAGTTAACCCTGCCAACTGTTTAATGGATAAATACAATGTGGTATATCTATATAATGGAATATCACTTGGCTATAAAAATAAAGTCCTGATCCTTGCTACAACATGGACGAACCTTGAAAACATTAGGCTAAGTGAAAGAAGCCAGACACACAAGTCCACATAGTGTATAACTCCATTTATATGAAATGTCCAAAGTAGACAAATCCATAAAGATGGAAAGTTGATTTGTGGCTGCTAGGGGTTGGGGGAAGAGGGAATGGTGAGTGACTGGTAATTAGTATAAGTTTCTTTTTGGAGTGATGAACATGTTCTAGAATTAGATAGTGGTGATGGTTGTACAGTTTTGTGAATATATTAAAAACCACTGAATTGTGTGCTTTAAAAGGGTAAATTTTATCATGTATGAATTATATCTCAAAAGCTATTTTTTTTAAAGTATGAGAGAAAAATCTAAGCCAGTCAATGTCCAAATCTGCCTTTATTTTGAAAACAAATAAATAGTTGACTGTCAAAAAAATTACCTTCTGAAATGTCTGGTGGCATTGTTTATGGCAATAAGGGGAGGAGGGAAGAGAGAAGCTAATCTCACATATCTGGGGCTGGTCCTCATTAAAAGGGACTGAAACATGGGGGGCAGGTTCCCCAAATCCAAAGCTGACTCCAAGGTTTCTAATGTTTTTCTTCGAAGTTAGTTTTAAAAAAAAGCTTCCTTGTTTTTTATAATTAGGTTAAATAAATTTAAAATAAATTGAGAGAAAACTCTTCTGCAGTAACTTAACTTTTGCTGGTCTCATTGGATTATTTCAAGTCATTTTAGTCATATCTGAAAATATGAGCAGATTATAATGGAGGGTTATGAATAAATTATTGTATATGTATTTTTACAAGCCAAGACCACACCTTCTTTTTTTTCTAAAGGTAGGAGGGAGGCTGTGCAGGGTTTGAAAGAAGCCAGGTTTGGAGATTGGGAGACCCAGGTGTAGTTTTGCCTTTGTCATTAGCTAACTGTGTGACCTTGAACAGGTGACATAATTTCTGTGAACCTCCATTTCCACATCTTTAAAGTGCGTTAGAACAATAGGGTCGCTGAAGTCCACTCAAGCACTTCAAGCTCTAAATATCTACAAGACCAGGATAACACTGCTCTTAAGCATCTCATCTCAGATTTATACAACAAAGGAACAACAATAATAATCTAACCCACATATGAGGCTTTTCATTAATTCATTGAAGATTTCAAATCACTGTTATGAAAAATTAACTGTTATACCGAGAGATTTTCTGTGAAAAGTAAAAAACAATAAAATCACTCTCTGCCTACTAACCTGACATTACTTTTAAATGTCCTAAATTTTAAAGTGTTCCTATAGGGATGTGTTCAGGACGTGAGATTGGTTAAAATGGTAGGGCCAATTTCAGCTGTATTTGTGGAAAGCCAAATGTCTCCATAAGCTCTTAGACTGGATATGGAAGAAGGAGCAGCTTCTTTTAATTCATTGCTTTAAGCAAACACAGGTCACAGACTCAACTAGATCTCCACGGATGACAATGCTGAGGCTGGATAATATGCACCATCTGCTCTACCAGAATCCATACAAACCTCCGATTGAAATATTTGTATTTTGTGATCACACATATCCACATTGGCTTAAGATAATTCCCTCCCCAGGGGCAGAATAAAATTTTTGTTTATGGTAAACATTTGAACCTTAGTCAAAGCCTCAAGCTAACGTTAGACAGGTTGAATACTAAGTCATTATATACATTGTTTTGTGCTTAAGAAGAAAGCTAAAGATGTGGGGGAGGGGCATGTAGTGTTTCTGTACTTGTGGAGAGAGAGTGTCCCAGATTTGGGAGGCGTTCAATATGTGGTTAAGTTGATTTAAGCTGACACAGGAGGTTAGATGAATGGCAAGGTTGCCCAGAGGGTTCAGATTAAAATCAGATATCTTTCAGACAGCTCTTTAATTTCAAATTTATTATGGTGCTTACACATGAACTTCTGTTATACATTCCACAGATCTTGACCGACCTAGTGAGGAAGTTTTCTCTCGAGACCTTTCAGATTTTCCATCTCTAGAAAATGGCACGGGAACAAATGATGAAGACGAATTAAGCCTTGGCTTGCCCAGTGAGCTCAAGAGAAAAAAGGAACAGTTGGACAGCAGTCTCAGACCGAGCAAAGAGAGGCAGTCAGCAGCTGGGCTCAGCCTTCCTCTGAGCAGTGACCAAACCTTTCAATTGATGAGCAACCTGGCTGGGGACGTCATCACAGCTGCCGTGACTGCTGCCATCAAAGACCAATTAGGGGGCGTGCAGCAAGCACTTTCCCAGGCTGCTCCCAGCCCAGGAGAGGACACGGACACTGAAGAAGGTGATGACTTTGAACTCCTTGACCAGTCAGAGCTCGATCAAATTGAGAGTGAACTGGGACTCTCACAAGACCAGGAAGCAGAAGCACAGCAAAATAAGAAGTCTTCAGGCTTCCTTTCAAATCTTCTCGGAGGCCATTAGTCTGGGAATCAGCTTGTATGACAGAGCACAGATAAACTACCAAAAAATTTCAAACAAGCAAAAAAAAAAAAAAGAAGAAAAAAAGAAAAAAAGTTTTTTGAACTGTGAGCTTTACTGATTAGAATTTTTTTTGTCTTATTTTCCCTTCTGCGGTGAATTAATTGGATATATATCAGCTGACACTGATAGATTGATATTTCTGATAGTTATTTTTATGTAATAAGCATGGAAATGAACTTTATATACATATATATACACACACACATACTGTGTTGTCAGAGATGAATATTAGGGGTTGTTCTTAAAGCAAAAAAACCACCAAATTATTGAGATCCTCCTATGAGTATTCCTTATTTTTTCTTTGCAGTTAATTTTTCAAGCATGCAAAAACAGTTTATTGTAACTCACTGAAATATTAACAATGAATTGTGAATACATGCTGTATCAGCTCCTTTGTTCCTAATACTTGGAAATAGTTCAAAAATTTTGGTAGATTTTGATGTAAAAAGACAAAAACTATTGAGGTATCTTTAGTTGAAGGACTTGGGAAATACTATCAAAATTAATTTCCTAGGAAAAATTTTAAAAATATATTTAACTACTTTGGATAGGCTGATACATTTCCATGTTATTTCTGCAGTTACAGACTTAGGCTTCCTTGTAGATGGCATGCTCCGTTGACTGCCAGCTCTAGTCTTGCAGTGGATGGTATTGACTCATAGAAAGCAAGTAATTATATATCACATAGGTGGTGATTTTGATGTAAACAGAGATTGGGCTGTGTTTTGTTGTTCAATGGTCATATATTTGTAATAGGGATATTTTGAGTGCAGATCTATTCTGCCTGCTCAGACCTAAGCTAAACCCTCATCTTTCATATTACGTCATGGAAACAGTCTCTTAAAATTGTGAAACTAGTTCCTGGTATGTTCTATGAGTGATGTGGTCATCAGCAGTAGAGAAACAGTACCTGTTTTCGTAGTCTGTATAGACTCTGCTACAGGAGAGCAGCTTGCTTGGCTTTAAAGTGTATTTATTTGCCATTGAAATCTTAATATGTAATCTGTTTCTTACTGGGAAGCTAGAATATATTTTTCCTTTATTTTGAACTTTTTAGATCACCTTTAAATAACCTAATTTGACTTAAGTTTTTAACAAAGCATTAAAGAGCAGAAATCAAGCTAATTTTGTTTTTGTGATATAAACTTTTAATAATGTTGAGGGACCATGTCAGCAACTACCAACAATCTCTTCAATCTTTGGGTACAGCTGGCATTTCTACAGATGGTACAGACGTCTGAGACCCTCAGAAAGGAAGGATAATCCAAGAATATAGGAAATTGTGGTCCCCTCCCTTCATTTTATCCCTTTCTTTTATTTCTAAAGACTAATTATTGGTAATCTGACATTTTAATATGGTATCTCCTATTTATTTTTTCTTTCTGAGGTATTAAAATATCTAGACTGAATTTTGCCAAATGTTAAAGGGAGAGAAGTTACTGAAGACTTGGAACACTTGCTTTTTGTGATTGACTATGCTTATATGTCATTAGTGCCTCATGACTGTGTTTGATGTCCTTTATGAATACAAAGTGAGTCTGTGCCTTCATTATCTTGCCCATTTTTGGTACAAATGAAAACGTGGTGTTAGATCTATGAACTGTGTGGGTTTGGGAGGAATATACCTGAATCTTACTCAATAAGAGTTTCTGGACATGAAGAAAAATAGTCACATATTTATAAAATAGTTGTTACCGGGATTTCTTTTTTATGTTTATGCTTCTTCATTTAAAAAAAATTCTTGTCCATGAAGTCAAAAAGTTTAAAGGTCATTTCAATTTCTTCATTGAGGGGAAAACAAGAAGTTAGATAATCCAATAATTAAAGAATGTGTTACAAGTCACTGGAAAACCTTACAAGAAGCTAAAGTCAAGTTGATGGTATGAACAATAAAGCTAGAATGAAATGTTATAAACTATGAATTAAAAGGCGTTTGGAGATGAGGAGGTTGGTAGGGTGGAAAAATGTGTTACCAGCCCTATGGAGGAAACATACCTGGTCTCTGTAGACAGTAGTGTTTTCACCATGTATGCACTTCAGTATTATTTGTTCAAGAATATATGTGCCTACAAATTTACACAATGCAATATTGGTACTCTTAATTCAGAAATACATAGGGATGTCGAGGGTTTTTGTCTGTGTGTGTATGTGGTTTTTTTGGGGGGAGGAGGGCATTACATATAATGCTGTTTCTGGTTATAACGTATAGTAACAATAAACCCTGTGATTGATCCTATACAGTAGGAGACTACATATCCCTTATCAGGAGAATTTATGCAGTCATTAAAATGTGAAGCATGGATTTTTTTTAAATTACAGAGGAGTTGTGGAAAACTACTGTGCTCACCTCCTGTAGAAAATGCTGAGCAAAACCATGCAGTGGGAAATAGCATACACTGATCAGGCATTTTGATCCAAGACAATAAGCAGGGCTCAGGAAGTCCCAGTGTGACTCGGAAGGTCATCCAGGCTGAAAGCAGTGTTTGTATTCTCATTCTGAGACATCTTTGCTTTTTTCTTACCCTAAAAATCTTAAAAAGTGATTTTTTAAAAATGGCCTCCTCCCCAGTTTAGTGAAATACTAACAAAAGAAACTTGTATAACGTTTTGCAATTGGCGAACATCCTCAACATGTTTACATCTCACTCTTACATTTGAAATAAATGCAGCCTTCTTCCTTTTTAAAAAATGGCAAATGCCAGCACACTACTGATTTTAGGCAAGAAGCAAATATACACTTAAGAAAAAAGTGATTTAAATGTTTTCTTTTTCGGTTTATAATTTAGGTTGATGTAGTTCTTTACACTGCTCCAGCTCTGTTAGTTACAGGATAGGAAATTATTCTGAAACTCTTACTAAACTACTGTTGTCATAGGTCATTTATATCGTGATGAAGTTAGAAAGTTTCAGAACCACATTTTTGTTTATTATTCCTCCATTTCCACCGCAACATTTAAGTTAGGATGGAATGTTATAAATGTGAGTTCTGGTTCTGATGTTAAGATCATGGCCCTAAGACAAAATGTCAAGTCACATAACATCCCCAAAGCACCACCTCAGTTTCCCCCAACATAAAATTAGGAAGCTAATTCTTATCCTCTCACACTGGGATGTTTTGAGAATGAATGAAAAAAAAGTGAAGCACTTTCAGGAGAAAAAAAAAGCTGTGTAAAACTAAGATAGTGATTTTTTTCCTGCCTGTGTTTCAACTAGGCCAGCTTTTTAAACATTAAAGTCAATCTACAGGTACCTACTTACAAGAAAGCTCTAAGTTTCTTTTAATGGGCCTAGCACTATATTGGTTTCATAATCTAACAAATGCTGTGGAATAAAAGGATGAAAAGTGTTGCAAAAATGTCTATTTCGGTTGACTCGGGACCATGTGTGAGGTCTACACTAGTCATTTTTAATGGTTCTAACATTTACTGGCTGTGGGACTCTGAGTAAGGCACCTAACATCTCTGTACCTGTTTCCTTCATCTATAAAATCAAGATATAGTACCTACCTTATAGTATGTTGTGAGGGTTAAGTGTCTAAGATTGGGGGTGGCAAACTATGGCCCATGGGCCAAATCTGGCCTGCCACCTGTTTTTGTATGGAATACCAGCTAATAATGATTTTTTACATTTTTAAAGAGTTGGAAAAAATCAGAAGAATATTTCCTGACACGAAAAATATATGAAATTCAAAATTCAACATCCATAGTTTTATTAGAACACAGTCACATTCATTTATGTACTGTCTGCTTTGATGCTATAACAGAAAAGCTGAATAGCGATGACAGAGACCATAAGCCTACAAAGCCTAAAATATTTACTCTCTGGCCCTTTATAGGAAAAGTTTGCCAATCCTTGGTCTAATAATAGAAAACAATTCCAGTTAGGATCATGTGCAATCCTTATGACTCTACAATTAAGTGGTGTTAAGAGCATTTTTCAGAAGGACAAAGTTCAATAAATTGTTCAAAGTCACATAGCTAGTGAGGGGAAAAGGCAGTTTGACCCTAAAGCCTATTCTCTTTCCAATATGTCACATTATCTAATATTTCTTGGGTTTTTAAAAATAAATTAATGATGATAATTTTAAACAGTTGAACAGAATTTCACTATATATTGAAGACTGATTTTATGTGATTTAGATTAATTTTTTCTTTTTTCAAAGAATCCAGAAACCAGCTGATCTATGTAGTTTTAAATGTTGTAATAACCAGGTTTTGCTATAAATTCCATTTCCTTGTTAATTTAAGAACAGAAAATTTTGCATATCTAGATATCCAAAAACCAAGAGGTAGTAAAATGTTTTAAAATTGTTTATTGAAAATCATGCTTTACTTAACATTTTTTATGAACACAGAATTCAGGGAAATTGGAAACCATTTCCTAAATGTATGTTGGTTTTATATTCTGTATTTGTTACCCTCAAAAGTTAACCTCAACCAACTCAATCCCCTTTATAGTTTTCCTTTTAAAAACCAAGTTGTCACTGCAGTATAGGAGTGTGAAAAAGTAGTAAGCCTGTCACAAAAGAATATTGTGATCATATATCAATTGACTCGAAGGTGATCTTATTAGCTCTTATTTTAAAATTTGTAATTATCAAAGATCAACATCCCAACATCTTCCAAGACTGAAAAGGAACCGCATTGTCGTGGGTACTGTTACTTTTACAGTGTGCACCATGACTTCAGTAGTTTGGTCATTAAGTGAACTATCTTATGTCACAGTATCCAGAAGGAATTCTGATTTTCAGTATTTTCAAATGTAAATTTTTTGTCATGGGCGGTCTCATTTTAAATTCTTCAGTAGAATTATTAATTTGGTAATAAACATTTTTGATAATATTGTCAGCAGAGATTAGACATATGAACATAATACTCTGGATATGCTGCAGAGAAATTTAACTCAAAGGTCCTTTGGTTAATCGGCTTGCATTTACCAAGGAGCTATTGGCTATAGACCTGCTCCTTTCTGGTATTTTTCCAGTCAATTCCAGATACTGCTGCTGGATCTACTCAAGGTCCAGTTCTATTCCTGATGCTCTTATAAACTGAAACACTTTTTGAGTCCCTACTGTTTACCAAATAAGAATGAACAGCAAACTCTATTAACTCTTTACTCAATGATATCTTATCCAGTGAATTCAACCCTTTACCCAATGATATCTTAATACTTCCTAGCCGTATTTTCCCTTCCTTACCTGTATCCTATGCTTCACCCAAACTAGACTTATATTCTTCCTAAGTATGTCCCTTATTCTCCTCCCTCCACAGTATTTCTTCTACATGCTCCACCCCCTTTTCCCACTTGCAGATGAAGTCCCCAATCTCCTCCTCCTTCTGGACCCATCTAAAATGTCAGCTCCTTAATGAAAACTTTTCTGATATAATTGATGAGATTTCTTTATTCTAAATACCCATTGCCCCTTGCTTTTTATTTCATTGTACTTGACCCTGTCTTTATTGTATTAGTTAGTTGTATATTTCTTACCACCCCTAACAAATCACAAAAACTCCTTGAAAGTAGGGGTTCTTAATTTAGAACCGGGAGAATATTATAAAGGATCATGTGATATGGTGATTTATAATAAGAAATATACATTTGGTCTTTGTCCCATTCCTGGCACAGAGCTCCTAAACCTTTGGCATTTCCTAAGTGATGAGAAAGATACAAGAGTCTTTTGTTATGTTAACAAGGTGGCTTTTGGAAAGCCCCTACATATCCTACCCTAGAGGGTGATACACCCGAAACTCCACGGAGACAAAAGCTCCTGTATTTGGGACCTTTCTGGACCTTGCCCTATGTATCTCTTCGTCTGGCTGTTCCTTTGTATCTTTTAATATCCTTTGTAATAAAGCAGTAATCTAGTAAGGAAACTGGTTTCCTGAATTCTGTGAGCTGCTCTAGCAAATTAATCAAACCGGAGGAGGGGGTCATGGAACCTCCAATTTATAGCCAGTCGGTCAGAAGCACAGGTAACAACCTGTGGAATCTGACGCTATCTCCAGGTAGATCGTGTCAGAATTGAGTTGAATTGTAGGACACTCAGCTGGTGTCAGAGAATTGCTTGGTGGTATGGAAACCCACACATTGGAGATAGGCAGAATTAGGGGGGTGGTTCTGGAAGATACTGAAAACCAGACAAAGGAATTTAAACTTCCTCTTATGGGCAACAGAAAACCATTCTTGAGTGAGTGACATAAAAGGAAAAATGATTTAGGAACATGTCTGATTATCTCTATGTACTGTAGGGTAGACTAAGAGGAAGGAATGAGGCTCTCTAGGAGATTGCAGAAGAGCAGTGAACTGGAAAATTAATATGGTGGAGAAAACAATGCCCCTTTGAAGAGGAAAAGTAAAAGTCCAAAGATGCTGAAATGGGAGGGTCATGGAAATAGATTGCAGGAGGCAGGGAGAAAATGACCTGAAGAATAGATGCTGGAAGAACCATATGAGAATGAGAACAGGAAAAAGTAAAACCAGAATTCTTTTACTTTACATAGATATCTTCTGATCTACTTTTAAGAGAAGCTTGAAAATATACATTGTTTTGCTTATCCCAGTCGCTAATTCTAGCGACATTTCTTCAAAGTGTAGTGGGTATCTGTCCAGACGGCTCAGCTATTTTAAAAGATTTTGATAATCTCAAAATCAAGGTTTCTGGAATAAAAATCACCATTGGACTTAACTTTTGTGCTGCAAAAGATTCATTTAACAAATACTGAACAATCTCTATGCCAGCACTGTTCTAGCAGTGGGGTACACAGCAATGAAAGGAGTCCCTGCTCTCAAGGAGCCAGTAGTCTAGATGTAGACGCCTAACCTATAATGTGGCTAACCATCCTGGTTTGCCCAGGATGGAGGGGTTTCCTGGGATAGAGGGCTTTCAGTGCTAAAACTGGGAAATCAGTGACAAACAACAACTGCTGGGGGTAGCCAATTTCCCAAAGTGGTCCCCAGACACCCCATTCGTGCCTTTATGTAGTCCCCTCCCACATTAAATAGGGCTGACCTTTGTAAGTAATAGTTGTGGAAATGACTGTGTGACTGCCAAGGCTAGGTCAGAAAAGACATTCTGGCTTCCACTTTGCTCTCTTCAGAGCGTCCTCTATCATGAGGACACTCAAGCAGCCCTATGGAGAGGTCCACGTGGTGAGGAACCAAAACCCCTTGCCATCAGTGTGTAAATGAGCCATCTTCCAAGGGGATCCTCCAGCCAGTCAAACCTTCATATGACCTGAAGCCCTGGTCCACATGTTCACTGCAATTTCATGACACCCCGAGCCACCCAAATTCCTGACTTATAGAAACTGAGATGATAAAAGTTTGTTGTTTTAAGCTGCTAAAATTGGAAGTAATATGATACAGAATAATAGATAAATAATAAATAATAAATTTTAAAAAATAATACAGTTCTATAGAGAAAAGTTCTGCTTAATAAAGACTTGAGAGTTGGAGTAGGCACTATTTTTGATAAGAGGGTATGGATAAGCCTCTTTTTTTTCTTTTTCTTTTTCTTTCTTTTTTTTTTTTTTGTGGGGAAGACCAGCCCTAAGCTAACATCTGTTCCAACCCTCCCCTTTTTGCTGAGGAAGACCGGCCCTGGGCTAACATCCGTGCCCATCTTCCTCCACTTTATATGGGACGCCGCCACGGCATGGCTGACAGGCAGTGCGTCGGCGGGCGCCCAGGATCCGAACTCGCAAACCCGGGGCTGCCAAGCGCGGACTAAACCGCTGCGCCACCGGGCGGCCCCTAAGCCTCTCTTATAAAGACATTTGGGCAGAAACCTTAAAAGTAAGGGAGCAAGTGAGAAAAAGAATGTTCCAAACAGAATAAAGGACTTCTAAGACTTAGTCCCAACACAAGGTACTTACTTAGCCTCGTTAGAGGAACATCAAGAGTGTCAAAGTGACTGAAGTCGGGTGAGCAGAGTGGGGAGAGGGGTGTGGCAGGAGATCACAGGCAGGGGCTGGGGTGGTGGCAGGTCACACAGGTCCTCCTAGAATTAAAAGTGTCTTAGTTCATTCCTGCTGCTATAACAAAATACCACAGACTGGGTGGCTTATAAACAACGAATTTATTTCTCACAGTCTGGAGGCTGGAAGTCCAGGATCAGGGTGCCAGCATAGTCTGGTGAGAGCCCTCTTCCTGGTCACAGACTTATTATATTCTCTCCCCCAGTCTCTTCTAAAAGAACACTAATCCTGTCATGAGGGCAGAACTCGAATCACCTCCTAAACACCTCACCTCCTAACATCATCACCTTGAGCATTAGGTTTTCAACATATGAATCCTGGGGGGTGACCAACATTCAGAACATAGCAATCAGGTGTTTGAACTTTATTCTGAGTCACGGGGAAGCCACTGGAGGGTTTTGAGCAAGAGCAACGTGACTTGACCTAGATTTTTAACACCGCCTGTATCTTTGGTGTCAAGGGCTGCTTGGATTCTGAACATACAATGTTCAATTCCGTAACAGGGCTGACTGGTTCAGCTAGGCTGTGCAGATGTGTCTAAAAACTCCCTAAGCCTTTAACACTCACGTTTCCCATAGAATTGCGCTGCTACCCATGAGGCCACATAGTTAACTGGGCACACGAAATGTGGCTTGTCCGAATTGAGATGTGCTGTTTCCACACGGGAGTTCCAAAATTTAGTACCAACAAACGAATGTAAAATCTCAAATCTTTTGTATTGATTACACGTTGAGATCATATTTTGGCTATACTGGGTTAAATAAAATATATCAATCATCTCTTTTTTGATTTTTTAAAAACGCGGCTACTATTGGAGTGAAGACTGCATACGTGGCTTGGATTATGCTTGGCTGTGCTCTTTGCTCCTCACCGGCAAACTTGTCATTCATCAGTTTCGCCTGCACCCTTCGCTGGAAGGGCCGCCCCAGAAAGGCCGACGCTCCGGCCTGGACCCTCCGGTCTTCCCGTGGACTCCCTCGGTCTCCGGCCCGAGTCTCCGGTTTCCCGGGATCCCAGCCGCCCGGCGAGGGCTCGGGTGGTCCGACTCGCGGGCTCAACAGCAGCCCTCGCTCTCGCGACACCCATTCACCGGGCTGCAGGGGCGCAGCGCGGTACCCGGAGAAGTCCCGAGCGTCGCGCCGCCACCTGCATCACTCCTTGAAAGCCTCCCGGGCTCAGAAGCCGCCCGGGTAGCCCACTCCCCTTCTCCCGCAGTCGTCGTCACAGTGCTTGGCACAACCACGAAGAAAAGTAACCCGGCGGGCCTGGCGCCCGTCAATCAACACCCACCTCAGGCTGATCCAATCAACACCCACCTCAGGCCGATTGGGCGGGGCCTAGTTAGCCATAGGCTTCCCTCGCCTTCGGCAGCCTCTCCTCGGCGGGGCGGGGCTACAGCCTGAGAGGCGGGACTTCCGGTTCAGCTGGCAATAACTTCCCTCCTGTGCCGGAACGTGTCTCAGCTCGAGTCCGGAAGTCAGCGTACAGCGTGGGCCTTCGTGGGCGCTGAGGCCACTTAAGCATTGAGCGTTCCGAGGGGTCAGGGCGCTGGTCTCTAGGTTTTTGCTTTGGTCGCCTCTTATTTCCCGCTTGCGATGGCGACGTACACCTGCATCACCTGTCGGGTGGCGTTCCGCGACGCGGAGCTGCAGCGGGCCCACTACAAGACGGATTGGCACCGCTACAACCTGAGGCGGAAAGTGGCCGACATGGCCCCGGTCACCGCCGAGGGCTTCCAGGAGCGCGTGCGGGCGCAGCGGGCCGTGGCGGAGCAGGAGAGCAAGGGCACGGCCACCTACTGCACCGTCTGCAGTAAGAAGTTTGCCTCGTTCAACGCCTACGAAAACCACCTCAAGTCCCGGCGGCATGTGGAGCTGGAGAAGAAGGCCGTGCGGGCCGTGAGTCGGAAGGTGGAGGTGATGAACGAAAAGAACTTGGAGAAGGGGCTGGGCGTGGACAGTGTGGACAAGGATGCCGTGAACGTGGCCATCCAGCAAGCCATCAAGGCTCAGCCGTCCATGTCTCCCAAGAAGGCTCCCCCAGCGCCCGAGGAGGAGCCCAGGAGTCCCGAGGCCGCGGCTGATGGAGGGCGTGGGACCCACGACCGAGACCCGGCCGAGAAGCCTCCCCGGCTCCAGTGGTTTGAACAGCAGGCAAAGAAGCTGGCAAAGCGGCAGGGGGAGGAGGAGAGTGAGGAGGAGGAGGACCTGGATGAAGACGGTCAGGACACTCTCTGGGGGGGGTGAGGGGGGGACTGGGCCCTATTAAGGGTCCAGATTTATCCTGGAGATGGGAGGCGGGAGGTGTCACTTTTTAAATGAAAGTGATGAGTGAGGGTGTTGAGATGCTTTCAGAAGTGGTTTGTCTGGCCAGCATCCCCACAGGGAGTTCTGTCTGTTTCGTTCACTGTTGTAGATTCAGGGCCTGGAACCTTACCTGGGGGGTAATAGGTGCTTAATATTTGTAGAATGGATTGATGCCTTCTCTTAGATGAGGAGGCTTTTAACATATGCATTAGAGGACATGTTAAGCGCCACACCCTCTGCTGTAGAATTTGTCATTCTGCTGGGTTTTTAGGTATGATGGCTTTGCACTTACTTTAGTTGGTTAAAACAGTAAAATGAAAGATTCAGAATCAGCTAGCTAACCTGAAATGAGGACCTTGAGCCAGCAACCTAGTCTCCTTGACTTTATGAGCTATTTATTCCTTCCTTCCCCCATCACACATGCTATTAACACTGATATTGTTCATGTAAGCACAGGAAAGAAACAAAAGACTCCGAGGAGTTTACCATGTGCTGGAAAAGGAAGATTAAGAAATTTCTTAGCCATACCAATTGGTCTGTGGTAAATGAATAGTTAAAATCGAGATCTTGAAAGAGGGTTTGTCTTCAAACATAATTGGCACCCTGTTTCCCCAAATGTAGGACTGTACCATCGTGTGTTGTCAATCTTGGTGGTTTCTTTAATTGCGGTTACCATTTTCCTTAAACTAACTGTTTTTCAAATCTCTGGCCTGAAGATTGGGAAGATATTGATTCTGATGAAGAATTGGAATGTGAGGATGCTGACGCGATGCACGAGGTGGAGGAACAGGATGCAGAGGAGGAAGAGGCTGGGGGCAGCCCCCGCCTTGGTGCCATCCCTATAACAGACTGCTTATTTTGTCCCCATCATTCAAGCTCCCTCATGAAGAATGTGGCTCATATGACTAAAGTCCACAGCTTCTTTATTCCTGATATAGAATATCTTTCAGATCTTAAGGGACTGATTAAATATTTGGGTAAGTACAATAATTTTCCTTTTAATGAAGAAATACCACATTATTGGGGGGCAAGTCTTAAGGGAACATTAGTTTTGTGTTTCTCATCAATCTTTGATTTATTTACCTGCTTATTTTGTGAAGATCAAAAACTTGATGCATAGTTTTTTGAATTGTGGAGACAAATGGTGAGATTTAATCTGGCTGTGAAAAGCTTCTTCCGTATTTTTTTACTTAAATTATTGCTCCAGGAGAGAAAGTTGGTATTGGGAAGATTTGTTTGTGGTGCAATGAGAAAGGAAAATCCTTCTACTCCACGGAAGCTGTACAGGCGCATATGAATGACAAAAGCCACTGTAAGCTTTTCACAGATGGTGATGCTGCTTTGGAATTTGCAGACTTCTATGATTTTAGGTAAGTCTCTGGTTTGTCATGTGAAGTGAAGTGAGGTGCTCATATTTGCATTGAATGAAATTAGATGTATCAGTGCCTGAAATGTGTCTTTATATGATAATATTCTTTGTAACTCTTGTAACACTTCTATAAGGGTGATTATTTGCTCTCATTTCATAGATAAGAAACTGAGCCTAACACAATTAAACACACACATCAAATAAAGACATCTGATAAAGCGAGGATCTCAGGCCCAAACTGAAGCTTGTCTGACTTGAAGAATTATTTTTGTTTTCTTGTGGTTTAAATGATCAGGAGTTCAGTTTTGCCAGTTACCTTGTGAACAGAGGCACAGAAATTAGGTTTCGCATTTTGGTTTCCCTGAGAATCCTTGAATCACAAGCTGTCTCCTAAGAAGTTGAGACAGTTGCTGAACTGGGCCGGTCCCAGGCATTTGATGGTGCGATGATGCCATAGGTGGTTCACCCTTAACTGGAGACTTCAGTAATTCATACATCATACAACAAATCTATACTAGACATTTGTGAGCAGCTAATTCCTAGTGTCAGAATGCCTATGACTTAGCAAAAGTGTGCTACACAAGCAGGTATGTATAATTACCATGCCAGGCATGCATAGTCCCACAGGGCAGAAGTGTTCAGAGAAGTTGTAGTCTTTTAAGTCATTGTTTTGCATTTTCCTCCTGATTTCTCTTTTCTCTCTTGTAATGACGGAGAGTTTTTCGTTTTGGCCACTTCAACGGCAGTGTAGTGGTATCCCATTGTGATTTAAATTTGCATTTCCCTCATGATAACTAATGTAGTTGAGAATGTTCTTATGTATTGGTCATTTGAGTATCTCTTCTGAAGTGTCTGATCAAGTCTTTTGTTGTTCTATTGGGTTATCTGTTGTACTGTTAACGTTTTAGTGTGCCTGTCTCCAATTATATTTGAAATTTCTAGGACCATAGAGATTCTTCTAGAACTGCACTGTCCAATATGGTAATTACTAGTGTATTCATGTGGCTATTTAAGTTAATTAAAAATTAAATTAAAAATTTAAAAATTCAGTTCTTTAGTTGCACAACCTACATTTCAAAGCTCAGTGCTTAAAAGCACATGTGACTAGTAGCTACCATATTGGACACACAAACATAGAAAATTTCTATCATCACAGAGTTCTTTTGGCCAGCACTGTTCTAGAACTTGTTTTTATAATGGTTAAATTGACGAGAGTTGCATCTCCAGCTCTACACTCTCTTCCTCTTCCGCTCTGGCAACCTTCCTAGGGAGAAACAAGTAGGTGGATTTAGTTATAGGTCATTTGTGCACTCTCTCTTTTTTTTTTTTTTTTTTGGTGAGGAAGACCAGCCCTGAGCTAACATCCGTTGCTAATCCTCCTCTTTTTGCTGAGGAAGACTGGCCCTGGGCTAACATCTGTGCCCATCTTCCTCCACTTTATATGGGACGCCGCCACGGCATGGCTGACAGGCAGTGCGTCGGCGGGCGCCCGGGATCCGAACCAGCGAACCCCGGGCTGCCAAGCGCGGACTAAACCGCTGCGCCACCGGGCCGGCCCCACACTCTCTTTTTTTCTTACAGCGATTTTAGGTTCACAGCAAAATTGAGCGGAAGGTACAGAGATTTCCCATACATCCTCTGCCCTGACATGTGCATACCCTCTCTCATTATCAACATTCTCCCCTGGTAGTACATTTGTTACAAATTGATAAACCTACATTGACCCATCATTATCACTCAAAGTCCATAGTTTACATTAGAGTTCACTCTTGGTGTTGTATGTTTATGAGTTTGGACAAATGTATAATGACATGTGTTCACAATTATAGTATCATACAGAGTAGTTTCACTGGCCTAAAAATCCTCTGTGCTCCACCTATTCGTCGCTCTCTCCACCCCAACCCCTGGCAACTACTGATCTTTAGTGTCTCCATAGTTTTGCCTTTTCCAGAACATTATAGTCAGAATCATACATATGTATGTAACCTTTCAGACTGGATTCTTTCACTTAGTAATGTGCATTTAAGGTTCCCGCATGTCTTTTCATGGCTTGACAGCTCATTTCTTTTTGGTCTGAATAATATCACATTATCTGGATGACCACAGTTTATCCATTCACCTACTGAAGGACATTTTGCTTGCTTCCAAGTTTTAGCAATTATGAATAAAGCTGCTATAAACATCCATATGCAGGTTTTTACATGGACATGAGTTTTCAGCTCCTTTGGGTAAATACCAAGCAGCACGATTGCTGGGGTCATATGGTAAGAGTATGTTTAACTTTGCAAGAAATCTCCAGACTCTACCAAAGTCACCATACCATTTTTCATTCCCACCAGCAATGAATGAAATTCCTCTTGCTCCACGTTCTCACCAGCATTTCACCAGCATTCGGTGTTGTCAGTGTTCTGGATTTTGGCCATTCTAATAGATGTGTGTGTAGCGATATCTCATTGTTTTAATTTGCATTTCCCTGTTGACGTGTAGTACGGAGCATCTTTTTGTTTTGTTTTGTTTTTGATGAGGAAGATTGGCTCTGAACTAACATCTGTGCCCATCTTCCTCTATTTTTTTTGATATGGGATGCCCCCACAGTGTGGCTTGACAAGCCGTGTGTAGGTCTGTGCCCGGGATCTGAACCTGTGAACCCCAGGCCGCTGAAGCAGAGCATGTGAACTTAACCACTACGCCACCAGACCAGCCCCGTGGAGTATTTTTTTACATGCTTATTTGCCAACTGTGTATCTTAGTGAGGTGTCTGTTAAGGCTTTTGGCCCTTTTTTAATCTGGTTGGTTGTTTTCTTATTGTTGAGTTTTGAGTTCTTTTTATCTTTGTATGTTTTGGATAACAGTCCTTTATCAGATATGTCTTCTGCAAATATTTTCTCCCAGTCTATGGCTTATATTTTAATTCTCTTGACATTCTTGTTCACAGAGTATAAGTTTTTAATTTTAATGAAATCCAGCTTATCAACTATTTCTTTCATGGGTTGTGCCTTTGGTGTCATACCTAAAAAGTCATTGCCAAACCCTAAGTCATCTAGATTTTCTCCGTTATCTTCTAGGGGTTTTTATAGTTTTGCATTTTACATTTAGGGCTGTGATCCATTTTGAGTTCACAGGTCGTTTGCATGTTTTTACTACAGAGAAAATGGTAACAAGTTGTTTTCTCTCCAAAACCTTCAGCTTGCAGTCCCTGCAACTGTTTATCCCCCCCTTTTAGGTAGCTAGTGGTTTTGCCACATTTGCAAATACAATTTACTCTTTCAGTTAAATTTGAGGTGTTTGTCTATTTATTGATGCCACTTCACTGTTACAGGAGTAGCTACCCAGATCACAGGGAAGGGGAGGACCCTGATGAGGCTGGGGAGTTGCCTTCAGAAAAGAGCTTGGAGTATGATGATGAAACCATGGAGCTGATTCTACCTTCTGGTAAGTGCGTTTGTCAAAAATAAATAGCTTAATGCCAGTGAGATTACTGGAGAGGCATGTTCCCATCAGTTCCTTTCCATACTGTGGGAAATAGAACCTAAAACTTGAAGTGTGTGTTTTTGTTCTCGGGTACGTGGTAAACTCTGAAGGTTACCACTTAGCTCTGTGTTGGCTATTTTGTTTAAATTGGATCAGTATTTTTACTCTCTTCAGTTATGACTTAGAACACTTTGGTCAGTCATTTCTTTTCAAATACGTAGGCCCTTGCTGTTCTGTTTTTTATCTATATTTTTTGGCCCCATCTAGGTTTTTCGTGTTAATCTTGACTTTTCTCTTATTCTTTGAACTGATTCCTGTTTCCTCATGTTGCTCAGACTTCCAGTTGGTAGCCTGTTATGGGTGTATCTGATTGACAGCACCCGGGTTTCCTCTCTGTTCTGGTTTTAGGGGGAGGCTTGGAGTTTGAATTCTGCCTTCTACTTTGGGGAACAGGATTCATAACGGTGGGAATTTATCCCAGGTATGAAAAGATGAAGAAAAGCCATGAGTGTGAGAAGCATCCATTATTGTTTGCAATGCTATGATTAGCTAGTAAGAATGGGGAAGCTACAGAAGACACATGTGAGAAGGACAGGGAATGGAATGGTGGAGAGAATAAGATCCTAATACCTGGTATTTACTGACCAGTTAGCATGTTCAGGCAGATATATTATTTTTTCTTTACAACAAGTCTGTCAGTTAGATTCTGTTATCTTTATTTGACTTGTGAATCAGCTGAAGCTTAGACAAGTTGGGTAATTTACCCAAGATCACAGACCTAGTCAATGAAACCTTTCTCCCACTTCCCTACACTGCATGGGGATATTTGCAGTAGTGGTGGGGCAGGAGCAGGCACCCTGCCAGTGGAGATGTCTGCGATGAAGAAACTACTCTTTAGTATTGCTTTCCACATAGAATGTCACTGCTTGGGTAGAGACAGCCCTCTTTAACTTTTTCAATAACCTTTTAAGGCTAAGGGCAGCTTTGGAGTATGATAGTAGAAGGCAAGGGTAGGCAGAACCTGTCTTGAAGATACAGCTCTTAAAATGATAAGAAAGCTATAGTGCAGTCGAATATTGTGCCCTGTACAATACACAGTTGCAAAACAGGCCTAAATGTATCACAGGGAACCTCTTCTATTCTGATCTTACTCTGGTGAAAATACCAATACAGAACATCAGAAGTAAGTTTAATAACTAACTTATTTTCTAAGACTGTTTTTAGGGGGTTTTTTTTGGTGAGGAAGATTGGCCCTGAGCTAACATCTGTGGCAATGTTCCTCTATTTTCTAAGACTATTTTTTTAGCCCCTTGTCTCATTAGCTTCCACTTCCTTAACTGTAGAATAAGATCACAACAGACCTTGAGTAAGTGAGTAAAGATGATCCCTATAAAGCAGTGTCTGACATGGAGTAGGATCACTATGAACGTTGGCTTCATTTTGCATCCACTTGAGCACGTTACATTATAAAAATGTACACGACAATGAGCATATCCTACTTAAGAAATATAGTCAGTTGAGAGGAAATTTCATTTGGACTTAAAATTTTTGAAACTTAAAAAGACTTCTTAGCTATCTAGAAATCATTTTTTTAGGATGATTGAGTTTACTGAGGTTAGCTAAAGCCAAAATGGGCATCTTCTTAGGATACTAAGAGCCTCTCCCAGGTTGTTGAATTACATCCAGAGGATTACTAAGTGCAGCTCCTAAATGGCTTTTGAATATTTTTTCTTTATTTTTCTTGTCATCATTACAGCTTCCTGTCTGGCCATCTCCAGTCTGGTTTCCACTCGACCACCAGAACATTCTTTCTAAAATAAACCCCAGTCTCTTTTCCCTCTGAAATTCCTCCAGGGGGAGCCATTGCCTTCAGGGTAACTTAGTTTCTCCAGCTGCTGGTCCCCCAGGTATCTTGTGCGGTTCCTTTACCTACCCACTTGCAGTTTCCCTCCTCTGGGACTTTGCATGTCTGGTGCCTCTGTCTTACTCCTTCTCTTCAAGACTCGGGTTCACCCCTCTGGAAGCGTTTGTGAACCCAGCTCCCGGCCTGGGTAAGGAAAGTCTGCTTTGCTCCTGTGACACTTGCATACATAACATTCCTCTCACTCCTTTGTGATTGTTGACTTGCTTGCCTGTCTTCCCCGTTACTTTTGAGAACAAAGATTACTTCTTTCATCTCAGCACAGGGTCTGGACACACAAGAGCCAGATAAATGTGTTGACTGAGTGGCTAAGAGTTTGGAGACAACTTTTAAAAGGAAAGCAAAGTTGATTCCCTCAGGACTGCCGTGGTACAGGAAAAGCAGAGCAGAAGGAACCATTCTGGGCTAAGAGGTGGCTCAGGGGCTTAGAATCATATTTGCCTACAGAGCCGTGCAGCAGATGGCTTTGCCTCTACATCATTGTGTAGTCCAAGAGGAAGGCGACAGGAGAGTAACCTGAAGGTCCAGTTTCCCTGGTTTTGAAAGCCTGGATTTCCTTGCTCACAGTTGCACTTACTGAGTCCTGTTATTTTAAAATGTTGGGTGATAAAACTCAGGATGGCTCTTTGACTGAGACTTGGAAGTAGTGAGGCAACTGGTTTGACATTAGAATCCTGTGAAATACTGTACTCTTAGATGCAGGAAAGGTCTAACCAACAGCCAGATACTACCTTATCCCAGAGGTTTTTGACTAGGCTTGTACATTTTTTTTCCTGTGTATGTGCATTTTCCTGGGGAAAGGCCGTAGCGTCTTAGAGTCACCTGTATAGCCATGCACATTTTTTTAACTGGGTAAGTGCATATTTTCTGGGGAAAGACTAGTTTCTTGAAAGCTCTGCGACCTGGAGAAGATTAAGAGCCACTAATGAAAACATCTAAATATACATATGTCATTTGCTACCTTCATGAGTCTTCACAGGTGACTGACTGCTGAGACCTTATGATAGAATTTTTAAAAATAGCAAGAAAACATAGCTTTTTCTAAGTGAGTCAAAACTACCAATATTCTGAAATTTCTTCTGGCTATACTGATACATTGCTTTTAATGTCACCCATACTTGTACCATCTCATTTTAAATACTGGCTGTCCTTTAGTTAGTCTTGGTGACAATGAGACATGACGGTTTATAGTCCATAGGTTTGTTCCCATGTCTCAATACTGGTTTGGAAGGTTTTATAATGAACCAAGAAATGAGAGATCTCTGAATAAACACCATATAAACATGTAGTGATATTACAGCAGTATATTCAATCATCTGTTAATGTCTTGGAACAAATTTACCATTCAGAAACCTCTTCAGTTATGCTCAGTTTTATGACTGGGTTAGCATGGATGTCAGCACGAAGCTAATTTGAGAAGGATTCTCATGTGGAGAGCTTAGTGATATTTAATCAACCACACTTCGGTTTCAAAATCAGTACAGTATTTCTGATACCTTAAATTAAGTAGATCTTAGAGCCAATTACAAAGAGCATCCGGTAGAGGGCGCTGTGGGCATTTATTTTGAAGGCTGATCTGGCTCAGTTCCTTGAACTTTACTTCATTGCTCTTAGTTCCTATGGAGTAAGCTGGTGTGAAAGACACGTTCAGTTAGCTGCTGACTAGCCAGATGAAACTGTTGGTGGATCTGCGAGAAATACATAATTAATCTTAGGAAATTTACAGTTGGAGATATTTTCTTTTCCAGTATCTAATGTCATCGATTGTAAGGCTATTTGTTAAGTAGGAATGGACAGTTCTGTAAGCGGTTATTGCTGTGGTGAAAGATAGATGGACAGGTTGTAGCTTCACCATAACTCAGACATAACCCATCTGTTATTTATTGGGCAGTCATACTGTGTTCTAAAAATAATTTTTCTTGAAGAGGGCCTTCAAGTTGAGCTGTGCTTAAAACACTATACTTGGTGCTTAATGTCAGGTGCTCACTGTCATTGACCCAGGGCAGGGGTAGCTCCAACACTGTTTTCAGTCCTGCTAGCTGTCGAAAACCTCGGCATTGAGTAATGAAACCTTTCCAAGGATGTGTTAAAAAGCCACCCTTCAATGCTCTTACGAATATAAATATATTGATTATTATGTACTAATGACCAGCATTATCATTTAATGATTTTGAAGTAATCATCACTGCAAACCTGGAGCATCCTGACCTAACATTACACATAGAAAACAATAGACAGTGCTCGGTTTCCTTCTAGAGCCTCCATTGAAGCTTGAGTCTTTATCCATCAGCTGTAGCGCACTTATTTCTTGTTGGTCTGGGAGCTTTATGAACTCTTATGCTGCCAGAACAATCAGGTTCAGGGAAACATGTTTTCCTCCATATTGGTATCCAGAGACCATATCATCTTTGAGTTGAAACTTTCTTGTTGTCATCTCTTGAGTCTGATCACAAAACAATCAACTGAAAGTAACTACTTTTCCATATCCATGTAGCAAGCAAACTGTTTTCCAGGTAGCTTGCCAGGTATAGAAACAAAATAATTTGACAGAATTTTTCATGTAAATTAAAGATGTAGCTCCTAAAAGCAAATACAGCCATCTACAATATTTATAGTATCCTGTTCGTGGTCTTTCCACGCAAAGGATTCTGAAAGAAATGGTTTTATGTATGTAAATGTGAAACTTTCCTAGAAGCTGTACACATGGTTCTACCTAGCCTTATTTCTTTTATTCATTTTCAGTGGAAATGGCTGTTTCATACCTTGTGTATATACTGCTTTTAAATTTCTACATGTTTGTGTCTGGGAAGGTATTTGATTGCCTGTTTCCTAATTAATCTTCTTGTGAAAGCATAGCTTGTGTTTAGTAAGCTCCCAGGTGATGCTGGTACCACTGGTTCAGGATCACCTTTTGAGAGCCATTGCTCTGATGGAGCTTGGAGTTAGTCGTCACTGAAGCCTGCCCCTTTCAGTTTCACTTGCTGTGAAGCTAAGATATAGCAGTCAGCACACTCTTCCTATAAAGGGCCAGATAGTCGATGGATATTCATTTCTGAAAGCATGATTGACTTGCAAAAGCTGTAAAGAGAATTCAGCTTAATCAGCTTTTAAAAATTCTAGTTCACCAGGTGATTTCCATCATTTAGAAGGGAATAGGGCAAGGTTTCTCAACTAAGGCTCCATTGACATTTTGGACCAGATAATTCTTTGTTGTGGAGGGCTGTCCTGTGTAGGATGTTTAGCAATATCCCTGACCTCTTCCCACCTCCCTCTAGCTGTAAGAACCAAAAATGTCTCCAGTCATTGCCAAATGTAAAACCACCCCTGTTGGAGAACCACTGCTGTAGAGAATTTAAGCAAAGGAAAGGTGGATTGATTTCTGTTCAGACTGTGGCTTGTAAACCTAAACATCAGGATTGTTCTCTGTGCTTAATCTTCTTTGCATAAAAAAGTTAATCCGTTACTTCCTAGGGCCCTATTATCTGTGTCAGGGAGGCATATTGTATATAAGTAAGTACAAAATGCTGAGCTTTTTCCTTAACAGTGACTTGCCATTCTAATATCTCTACTTTTGGTTTTCTTTCTTTCATTTTTTAATATGCCGCTTCATCTTTCTTCACCAGATAGAACACTGTTTATTCTTGCATATCCATTTTCCAGCTAGATACCCTTAAAAGTCTGATTTGGAAAGCCCTTGCTTTATAGCTCTGCCTTTGAAAAACTATCCAACTCAGTGTTTAAATATTGCTCTTTTGAAAAACAGGTGCCAGAGTGGGTCATCGCTCCTTGATGAGATACTACAAACAGCGGTTTGGCTTGTCAAGAGCTGTGGCAGTTGCCAAGAATCAGAAGGCCGTGGGCCGGGTACTCCAGCAGTACAGAGCCCTGGGGTGGACTGGCAGCACAGGTATGTCAATGCGGGCGGCCAAGGACCAGCCCAAGAGATGGCATTACAAGAGCAACTTGGGTGGAGTTGTTTCCATTTATGTTGTCCTTACGGATGCTGTCTAGGGGAAACTTCTTGGTGCTGGGGGCTTCTATTCAACTTGATATGTTTATGGCAATAAGCCCAAAGCTCCATGACTTAAAAACTTTGTATTGATGGCACAGTAACTTTCTAAGACTGCATACACACCATTAACTTTTTCTGAAGATAATAGTTACAAAAGTAATTATTTAGTAATCATCAAAGGTTGAAATTATTCTGGAGGTTACACAGGAATTGAACAGTATCCTTGTGGCAAATAGCCTGAGCTGTGCAGTCAGTCATGACTCATCTGACACAGGCTCTTACATGACGATCTTGAGTAATTTAATTAACCTAAGCCTCTCTTTCTGCATTTATAGAATGGAGATGATAATAATAGGACCTGTCTCTTAGAGTTGTGCGGGTTGAATGTCATAATGCGTGAATGATATAGTACATGCACGTAAGAAAGGCTACCACTCCTTTCTGTAATTTTCCCATAGAAAACTTAGTAAGAGTCAGAGGAATAAAGAAGGCCACTGAAATTGTTAAGCTTTGAAACCTCATCAATATGAAATTATTTAAATCTATTCTGATGTTTCTGCTGTATGAAGCTCTATCCTTAGATCTTCAGGGAAAACATCAATCCCCTAGAGGACTCTGGAGAGGATAAGAGGAGAGCTCCCTTCTCATGGCTGGCAAGCTCTGGACAACTGCCATCCATTGTAAATGCCACCGTGTTTATATACACGTGGTTTCCTTCACTATGGCTGCCTGGGAGCTGTGAGGCCACTAAATCTAGCAGACACTGACTTCCTCTGACTCTTGTCAGGAATTGTCTGACTCAATTTAGAGTCTCTGCCTTTCTCTGTCCCCTTAGATCAGTGGGGCTTCACCTTTGGGCTCGTGGACTCTTTCCAAATGATGAAAACTAAAGAGACTCATCCCAGAGAAATGTATATGTATTGAAGTTCTGGTGTGCAATTCCGGGGTGCACGTAAACCTCCAGGCCCATTTCGTGGAGACCTCAAGTTAGCGACTCTAAATATAAGAACCCCAAACTAACTTTGAGGTTCTCTGCAAAGATGGATTTTTCTGATCACAAGTAATAGACCTTTGCCTCATTTCTTATCCCCTTTCCAACCACAGGAGCAGCTCTTATGCGTGAGCGGGACATGCAGTATGTCCAAAGGATGAAGTCAAAGTGGATGCTGAAGACAGGAATGAAGAACAATGCCACCAAGCAGATGCACTTTAGGGTCCAAGTGAGATTTTGAGGGTCTGCCAGAGATTGAGTGCTCCATCTCCTGCACAGGTGTCCTCCTTGCCTGAGGACCAGTGGGAACCGGATGTATGAAGACCTTTTTTGCTGCTACTTCTCCCTGTATTTCATCTGTTCTGACCTATAATAAAAGTCAGAATCACATTGGCTTTCAAAGGTCATTTTTGGACAAAGTTTAAAGGTTATGCTTTCACGAAGTGAGTGTTGTGTTTGCTGGACTTCGGGACCCGCACTGCTGCTTGGCAGTTGCCTTACTGCCTCAGCTTGTAACTGATTTATGGCTGTCAGAATAATATGGGAAACTCAAGAGTGACATGCCCTCTCCAAACTTAGATTAACTTTCAAAAGAATGACTTGACATCTCATGGCACTAGAACCTACATAAGGGGGCTTTGAGGTTTATGCAGGAGCCAAGTTGAGTGTCTTGGCTCAAGTTGAGACTCAAAATGAATGTCACTCATTTGAGTGTATCATGGCTCATGAGGTAGCAGAAGTCTCTGGGCATGTTTGTTAAATCCAGGCAAAGTTCACGAGCATGTCAATGGCTTGCTGTAAAGATTCTTTACTTCTAAATGTGAACATACAAGAATGGGACAGTGCTGTGCACTCAGACTCAGCTTCCAGTGCTGCCTTTACTTGAGCAGTTAGTGGGAAGAAAATAAGCATAAAGTGTTTAGATCTCACTTTAGAAACAAAATTACCTCAGGGTTAAATCTCTGAAGAGATTCTCAGCTTAGGTAGTTTTAAGAGGAAGCCAGAAAATATGGGAAATGAAGTTAACATGAAGTTCAAATCCACTGAGCTACTTTTGTGACTGGAAAAGTGAGTAGGTTTTTTAAATCTGTAAAATGAGGTGTTAATTACCTCACAGGTTGTTGTGGGGATTCAATAAATCTGCCAAAGGACCCATTGCTCATTCAGTCCCTAGCACAAAGTTAGAGCTTAAAGTTGGCCCTTATAGAGCAAACGGGCCCCACTGAGGAGGGCTGGTGTTCTAGTGGGAGCAGTAGTCTTTCTCAGTAGTGGGTCCAAGGATGCCGGGAGAACGTGCTTGCCCTTCCCATTCACCAGCCTTCGTTGGCTGGAGACGTCTTTTTCTTCAAACTTTGGATGCAGAGTTGAATTCACTACATTTCCTGAGTACACAGGTTCACTATCGTGCAACAGTGGGAGGTGCCTGGTTTTTATTTTGCTCCTTCATCCTGTTTTCTAACATTCTTCCCACACAAGTACCACCCTCATGTGTGATGCATCTTTAAATCTGTGTCCTGGGAAAATGATGTCAGTGCTTCGTGTGAGGTATGTTTTTAATTTATACTTGACTGAATGTACGTGGTCTTGTGCTAGAGCTCTTGTCAGTTTTGTTTTTCACTCACCTTTTTTTTTCATTCGACGTGATATGCCTTGTTCATTGCTTCTGACTGCTGCAAGGTGTCCGTGGGGCGTATTCCGCACACGGTGCTTACCTCCCCCTGGAGCTGATGCCTGCTTGTCTCCAACCCCCGTTACCATACCGCCCAGCACTGTTTGTGTACCTCATTTGTGTGCATACCTTTTTAGTTTGAGATGTTTTTACCTGTGCGGGGGCAATAAGGACAGTGTGTTTGCTGGTCTATAAAATACTCTCTCCATTTATTTATCTACTTCTCCCAGGCTTCAGGAGATACCTACTTAAGTTCTGATTTGGGGTTTGTGAAACAATTCACTCTCTCTCCTCTATTCACATTATAATTTTATAAAATTCAGTTTATTTGCGTTTCTGGAGTAAAACTCTATTGGGGAGGGAGGGCAAAGGAAAGAGAGACTTCAACATCACCTCCTTATAGTTGAATGAACAAGACAAGAAACATAACAAATGAGCTTATGTTGGGCATACTTCCTTGTAGAGGAAAGTGTGGAAATGTCTGTAGTTGATTTCCTTGTCATTCTCTCTTTGATGCATGTCTGTGGTCCTCACTGAGTGGTCCCCTCTGTTTCCCACTTTGTCTTCTGCAGTTAGGATTCCTTGGGCTTCCTGGCCCATTCCCACACAGTTATTTGCTACCAGTTCTCCCCTGTTTTGGTCCTTCCACGGCTGCATGTTCTTTTCCTCGTATCTTATGCCTAGCACATTGGAGAAGTGGGCAAAACCTACCAGACAAAACTACAAGCTCAAAAACAGGGATGCTTGTATCCTTAACTTCATGGTTGCTAATTTCCCTACTTACATTGTTGACATAATGCTTTTTTTCTTCAAATTTTTATTCTTCACATTTCTTTTTAATTAAATTTAATCCAGATTAACCCCAAATTAACTCTTTTTGATTAAATCCAAAATTTTAATCCTATCACTATTGATATTTCCCTTCAATGCCCGTTGTCTTTAAGACAACGTTGTCTAAACTTAACGGTGAATACCAGAGTCATCATATTAAAGTTCATCAGTACCAAGTTAGCGCTGGCGGCTGCCGCTGGCTGACCGAGCCTGGTGTGGAATCTTTCCTCCTGGGAGTAATCTCAGGACCAGATGGCCCTGGCAAGTGGATTCGTCTGTCTTTAGCTAGCGACATCAAGACTGGGATCAAAAGTGAGAGAACATAATCTTGTTCCCTCTCCCTGTGTGTTCCTGAAGCCCCTGGCGGCTTTGCTGCTTGTTTGCACTGCCTGTCTGCAGACTAGACGCAGGCTTGATGTATTCTCTCTGCTTTGCAGAGTGTGAATTGGTGTTTTACTGAGTATAAAGTGCTTTCGTGCGCCGTTTTTTGTTTCTCCACTGTGAGGTGTAGGTAGTATGCCTATTTTACGGAGGGAGGAAATAGACCCAGGGAAGGTCATTGACTTTTTTAAGGAAACAGAAGGAAGTCAGAGATGGTGATTTCTGGTACAGCGTTCTTAACATTGCAACACACTTGTATGGAATCCTTGGCATTGTCCCATCCTAAGGAGCTCACTCCGGGCCATAAACATAAGTCCATTACATTTGCAGCAGCTGTGGAAGAATCTTGTTCTAAATCTAGAAATACATGGAACCTAATGTTTACATTAATGTTACATACAAGATACATACATAAACAACATAAACGTTACACATAGGAAAGAGAACATCCCCTTTTCTTGCCTAGAATATGAATGAATTTTGCCCCCAACCAATTTTGGTTGTTTGTGGATTCTTAATTGTTAAGTTGCTTTCCTCCACCTTAATTATTTCTAAACTCTAAATCTCGTTGGACATTATTAATTTGGAATTCACAATAATTTCATATGCAGAAGACCAGGTGAGAACTGTGTTGCCAACTCAATATGCAGACACTTTTCTAAGAGAATTGCTGGCATTCTAGAGAAATTTATAAGTGCTTTGAAGAATACGTGTCATTTAATTTAGACTTAATTGGCACATTAATTATTTATGACACCAAAATTGATGGAGATTAGAAAGATTTGATTAGCTTGTTAATGCTGCGAACATTTGAATGTCAGAATAATAATTTATTGTTCATTTGTGGAGCAGACCGTTGGTTCCCTAGATCTATTCTTTACTTCTTCCTGTGCATGTGGCTTCCCAGCCAGACTATATCTCCCAGCATCCCATGCAACAAGTTGTGGTCACATGACTGAATTCAGGCCAACGGATGTGAGCAGAGGTGATGGACACAACTTAAGTACAGATTGTCTCCAACTTTGAGACAAGTTGCTTTTTTTAGACTCTGCCTCTTTTTCGTCTCATCAACTGGAGTTGAGGTGTTGCCACCGTCTTCCATGCAGATGAGGATAACACCTTAGGGGATGGCAGCGCAATAATGTGAAAGGAAACTGGGTCACTAAATGACATAATGGAGTGGAGCTGCCCTGCCAACCCGAGCTGGCTGGACTGATGTGAAATAAATCGAAGCCACTGTTGTGGCGTTTCTGTTACAGTAGCCGAGTGTATAATCTAATAGAGTAAAACCCCACGATAATGCTAATGTGACCTGGTGTTATCCAAATTTGTTCAAGAAGCAGTTGGCAATTGCTGTTTCTCATCTTCTCCCTTGTCCCTGTTCTGAGGACACTGAGGGGGACTAAATTCTTCTCATGCAGGATTGGGGGACAGTTAGGGGAAAAGTGCCTCTTGATCATTTGGGTCTTTCTCAGGTCAAGATTTTCAGTGTTATCTTTTTTTTTTATTCTTTTGGAGACAGTACAGACTGAAAACTAATATTTTAGTTGGCAACTTTGCACCATGCCTGCTAATTCTCTGATGCTCCTCCTGTGGAGAGGTAGGATCTGTCTCCCCTTCCCTTGAAGCTGGATTGGCCTTAGTGACTTGCTCATTACCAGTGAAGTGCAGCAGAAGTGACTCTGCTGACTTCCAACGATAGTCATAAAGTGCAATTCAGCTCCCACCTTGCTTCCTTGGATACTTGACCAGGTATGAAGTCTGATGTCCCTGAGGAGGTCATGCTGTGCAAAAAACCAGGCCACATGGAGAGGTCACCAATGGTCCCAACTGAGGTTCCAGTCAGCAGCCAGCACCAACTGCCAGCATCTGAGGGTGCCATCTTGCATGTCCAGACTTCAGATGACTGTAGCACCCTACTGACATCTGTTTGCAACCATATGACAGATCCCAAGTGGAAACTGCCCATGTGAGACCTTCCAAAACTCCTGACCCACAGAAGCTATGAGCATAATAAAATAGTTGTCATACGCCACCAAGTTTACACAGCAATAGTAACTGGAACACCTCACCATTACACCATCACACGTTTTGTGTGGTTGACTTTTTTGGTTTCCACTTAACCACCTTATGGTGGAGTTCTCCTGTCAATATGGTTTCAAGGGGGAACACTTTATATACATTATATTATCAAATTTATTCTTTACAACAACCCTTAAGAGGTAACTACAATTGTTATTCCTGTTTTATAGCTGAGAATCTCAGGCATAATAGCCTAAGGTCATGCTGCTCTTAATCACGATACTGTCTGTCATCTGTGCTGAAAAAGGAGTGCCTGCTTGAGTCATAGAATTTTAGACTTTGGTGGCACATTTACCTGACCTGGGTCAATTCTCACCATCGTACTCTTCCCTCTCGTCCTGGTTACGTACAAGAACCTGGGTGCTCAGGATGGTTTGTGACTCTATCGGTGGTGCATATCAGTAGTTAACAGAGGATAATAGGAAATAGTGGATTAACAGTTGATAATAGATAATAGGAAAACCTATTTCTCCATGTTGTGCTGCTGGTCACTATACTGCTCTGCAAAGTCAAACTTTTTTCAACTCTGTCAAAAAACATTTTAGTATATACTATTTGCTGAATAAACATGATGCCTTTCTTTAGAAGATAAGATATATTTAGCATATACCTAAAACTATATTAAAAACTATATTAAATCTGTGTTTCTTAAAGAAATCTACAGTTTTGACTTCACTGAGTACAACCTCTAAATCCCAAATTCAAGGTATTTGTTATTATGTTACTCCCTTATGTTTTATTATTAAAGGTATTCCATTCTCAAGTACCATTTTCACCTGGAGTGAAGTGTCTCAGACATGCTGCCCTGCCCAAGATTACCCATTTTCTAAACACAGCAATTGCAAATGTGGAAAATAAGACTCTATTTATAAAAGCGAGGGATTTTAGTTTTTCTGGAGAGGTTTTTATAATGCTTAGTGCCAGACCATGAGAATATTAAATTGACAGTGAATGGAAACTGTTGTAACGTTTATGCTTGAAACATGACTCTCCTTCCAAGACATCTTTCCTATTTCTAATCCAAGTGAAGGAAGTCTATTTAGATAATTTGGTAGTATATTCTTTTTATTCATCTTGAAACTTGGGGGAATTTTTCCTGGAAATAAGCACATAAATACATAGTGTAAAAATACACTAATAATAAAAGCTAAAACAAAGAGCTTATGTGCTAGGTAGTGTTGTATGCACTTTACATGTGTTAACTCATTTCGTCCTGACAACAACTCTGTGAGGTAGGTATTATCCTCATTTATCCAAGTGGGAAAACTGAGGCATGAAGAAGGCTCTAGAGCTAGTAAGTAGCAAAGTTGGGATATGAATCCAGGTAGTCAGCTCCAGAGTCTGCACTCTTAACCACTAAGTGAGCAACTCTTAAGTCTTTCTGTCTCTCAAACCTTTCACACTCTTTAAAAGTATTGAGGACTCTGAAGAGCTTTTGTTTTTGTTGGTTGCATCTATCAAGATATACCTTATTAGAAATTAAGACTGAGAAAATTTTAAAATGTTAATTCATTTAAAAATAAAATCTTTACATGTTAACATTAATATAATTTTATGAAAAATAACTTTCTTTTTAAAAAACTACTGAGAACTGAATTTATTTTACATTTTTGCAAATATCTTTCATATCCAGCTTAACAGAAGACAACTGGATTATCATGTCTGTAATCTATTGCATAACACACATACTGGAAACTCCACTGCACCCTAATGGGAGAACAAGGGTGAAAAGGGCAAATAACATCTTAATATTATTATAAAAATAGCTTTGACTAGGCTCCACCCCCCTGAAAATGTCTTGGGACACCCAGGGGTCCTGGATCACACTTTGAGAACCACTGCACTACACTTGACTGCCTCTCAGCACATGGGGGAATTGTCTTGGCTGAAGACTAAGTGCTGCTTAAGAAATGGTGTTTTGGGGCCGCCTGGTGGCGCAGTGGTTAAGTTCGCGCTTGGCAGCCCAGGGTTCGCGGGTTCGGATCCCGGGCGCCTGCGGACGCACCACTTGTCAGCCATGCTGTGGCGGCGTCCCATATAAAGTGGAGGAAGATGGGCACGGATGTTAGCCCAGGGCCAGTCTTCCTCAGCAAAAAGAGGAGGATTAGCAATGGATGTTAGTTCAGGGCTGGTCTTCCTCGCAAAAAAAAAAAAAAAGAAATGGTGTTTTCTCAAGTAAACCCCTGCCTGGTGTGTAGAAGGAGAGGCGGCTGTGTAGTCCTTGACCTTCACTGAGTGACTTCCTTTCCCTCTGTCTAATTTCTCATCTACAACAGTGATAGTTACAAATCCTTTGCAGGGGCATTGTAGGCATTCCAAAAAATATGTGATAAGGTGCGTTACAGGCACGGACACACAGGATGCTTGATGAAGGGTAGCTTTCATTCCAGATTGGCCAATGATGACCAGGAAAGGAAGGAGAGGGGTCACATTTGGCCAAAAGGGAAGGAAAAGAGAGCCAACAAGGGCAGATCTACAAACCTGTATCTGAGAGCCCCATATATGTTGAAAACCAGATGTTTAGAGATTCATAAATTTGGAGTTTTAGAAGGTTAATATGGTGCATATACTGTTTATAATGTTGGACGTCCATAGAACCTAGAGCACCAGCTGATAATCTAACACATTACTAGTTAGGCAGGAACAAATTCCCTTCACACCAAGGCCTGGAAATAGCCTCATGTCTGTTTAGGCCAGGTTTTGATGTCCAATGATTTACAAAAAAACTTTATTGCTCAGAGCTCTGGGGATTTTAGGATTGTGGATAAGGGATTGTGGGCCTTACCAAAAGCTACTGTGCCAGCACCAAGCTAGAGATCGTGACCACACAATTTCATTTAATTCTCTCAACTCCATGAGCATGGGGCAGACATCTCGGGATCCAGAAACATCTTCGCTAGTTTTTGCCTTTTAACCAGCTTGACAGGATCCCAGGGTTGGAGCAGTGACCTCTGACTTTCTGTCTATGGCTGTTGCCTACAATTTAAAGTCTAAACGTTTATTATGTTTGGGTGAAGAGAGGGAGTTAGACATGTGGATTATGTTTGTGTGTGTGTTTCAAAATGGACCCAATAGCATCAACAAATGTCTTAATGCATAGAAAGTTTGTATTTAGTTTATTGAAAATCCACCTAGCCAGGGCCCTGATTTCCTGAAGCATAAAGATAAGGTGAGATGATTTTGGATACCAATAAAACCCATTACCACTACATTCAGAGGGATAGAAATTGAACACATGGCCACATTTAAAAATCTATAAACAAGAGCCTAAACTGATTGTTTCATGTTCATAATCTTCAATTTACAGAATTTCACAGAGAAATAAGGCCTGAAGTTGAAGATAAAAGTCCTGGCTATGAATTAGTGTTGAACAATATGAAAGGATTACAGGTACCTGGAATTGAACTTCTGAAGAACTCATCGGAGTTTCAAATTACACTAGTGTATGACAATGCTTGAGGATCTTGAGAAACCCCTTCAACTACTGGTTTCTGTAGGATTTTACAGTAACTTGCAGCTTCAAAGATAAAATAATTTAAAACAATTTTTTCTGCCTTTATCTACACATACTGACTTAAGCGGGAAATAAGTTACATTTATTTGGACATCTATACGTGCCACACTCATTAGTAGGTGCTTTATTTTGTTGATTCCAACTTAAAACCATCTATGTGTTTTTAATTGTAGTGGACCTCTATAAGTTTGCCATTGTCATGAATTCAGCATCCTTGTATTAAAATGTCCCCTCCCCAGCCATGCCAAAAAGCAGCAAATGTAATTTGTTAAAAGGGAGGAGAGTAGAAAGGCTAACTTTTTATAATACTGTTGTTTAGTTAAGTAGATATGGCTGCTGTAGTGAGTTGGGAGGACTTAATTTTTCTCCTTTATTTTCCTTCCTTCCTCGCTTCCTCCCTTCTTCCCTCCCTCCCTCTTCCTACTCCCCTCTCCTGTGTGCTCTCTCTGACTCTTTCTATCCTTTCTTTCTCTCTTTCTATCCTTTCTTTCTTTCTCTTTCTTTTGTTCTTTCTTTCTCTCTCTTTCTTCTTGTTTTTTATTATTTTACCCTTTAAAAGTGGGTTTTCATGTTTCTGTAGACAGTAAACCACTGCTACTTTATTGCCTTCATATCTAGAATTCCCTTAGGAACTGTAATTACAATCACAATTAACTGAACCCAGGGCTTCTCCCAAGGTCTCTAGTAACTACTGGGCCCATGGATGCCTACCTGATCTCCTTACCCTGGGTACTTGAACTCAACCACCCAATGTGCACGGGTAGTGGATGCAGTGGTGTGCCAACAGATCTCCCCTCCAGGACTGAAGCACTCATTCCGCCACTGCCAGGAGTGCTGGCCTTTGATGTCTCCCAGATGAGTTCCTCTTTGGGAATAGCCCTTAGCAGAAGGAAGCTGCCCTGCTCAGGGCCATACTCCCTCTGTGGGGGCAGCCTGCATCTGGTGGCTGACCCCTTGCCTTGATCAGGACGACACCGAACACTTTCCCAGCTCCAGAGCTCTCCATGGGATTGCCTTAGACCTTTATTGCAACTGCGTTATAGTTCAACTTCTCCTAATGTGGAATCCTTTTTCTCCTAATTCCTTATAGATCCTGAAAGGAATCCCCAATAAAAGTCCTGCATGTGAATCTCCATCTCAGAGTTTGTTCCTCAGGGAAGCATAAGTAAAACCATTGGTGCCAGGAATGGTCCAAGGAAGGAGGCTTTAAAATGGGATCTGGAGTAGGATCACCAGCTGGCCTGTGGTCAAGGAGGACACCATCGCTGGGGGTGGGTGGGATACCAACAGCCCCGAGCATGCTGTAGTCCTGCAATTGTTAAAACTTCCAGTGTGATGAGACTGCTGGGAGGGCATGCATTGGTGGATGCAGCACCTGAGTATTTGAGAGGTTTAAGGGTTCATTGTAAGTACAGTAGAATTGGATGGTTGTTGCTGAGTACTATAAAATGAAGTAGAGAAAGGCAATGAAAGGCTGGAGTGATTAATCACCAATTTAAGGCTAAGTGTGAAAAGACTCTTATCTCCTGCAGCCAGAGGCAGAAAAAAGCCAGGATCGAGCCTAGAACTTATAAGGCCAGAGGAGCTCCAGAGATGGTTGAATTCTCAACCCCAGCAAGTTTGCTATGCCAAAGTCAGGGCCCTGACTGGGGAAGAGTGAGATGCTGAGACTTGGGATGCAGATATCTGTGTCCACGCACTAAAAGTCTCGAATCCTCAGATGCCCCTGAACCCTCTGGGCCTTCTCCCTATGAAAACCTAGTGCTGCCCCCAACTTGAGGATGATGCAGAAGCCTCTGCCTTGTAAAACAGCATGCTCCCAACTCAGGATCTACTAGAATGGGGATCAACAACTACAGCCTATGAGCCAAATCTAGCCCACAGTCTGTTTTTTGTAAATAAAGTTTTATTAAAACACAGCCATGCCCATTCAATTACATATGGTCTATGGCTGCTTTCATGCTACAGTGGGAGAGTTGAATAGTTGCCACAAAGCCTAAAATATTTACTATTGGCTCTTTATAGCAAGTTTGCTGACCTCTGAGCTAGAGTCTAGTAATAATATAACCTAGGAGGGAAGTGCTGGTCCTGATAAGGGAAGAAAGGAAATACACATCGAAGACGACGCAGGACCTAGCCAACAAATACTAACAGGTGTGGAAGAGTATTTATGGGATTGAATTCTGAAGGGTCTAGATTAAGGATGTTTGAATATATAGTTAGCTAGTGGAGAGTATATCCGTATGAGAACACGCTCCTGAGATAGAGTTTAACACTCTTGGTTAGCTCTTGGAAGCTTAGAAAAGCAATGACCACACTAAGTAGAGGAGACATGTGAGCAATGCCTTGGCAGACAGTAGAGAAAGATCAAAAGGCTCAGAGAAGTGGGCATGCTAGAGTGGATATACTCTAAAACCAGAAAATCCACCAGTTCACTATGTTTCATAGGGGCACACAGAGGACCCATCATTTACCAAAACTGTAAGGAATGAGCAGGTGAGAGGGATGTCATCTTCACTGAGAAACTCAATGGGGGCTGTCGTCTTAGGGCAGGGCTGATGCCGGAGAAGATGCTGCTATAGAACTAAGCTCCCTGAAAACAACAAGGATGATAAGATCCCAGATTGGCAGAGGCCAGGTGGCAGAACTTAAACATCAGAAGCAAAGAAGATGCAATTATAATGAGTGGCAAGGGGCCCTCACTCAGAGAGAGCTATGGAGATGATTAATAGGACGTGATGTTCTTAAGGGCAAGATAGAGGGGTAGCTAACAAAGATAATGTGAACACTCCACTGAAAAGCTGTGGCCAATTTCCAGATCTGAGCCAGTCCTTCAACCCAGAACTGTTGCCTGAAGGAGAAGCTGGATTGAGGAAGGATTGCGCCACACCATGGCAAGGGTACATGGTAATAATTTTCCCAGTCTTTACCTAATGGGATCTGTAGCCATTTCCTTGAGTAACCACACAATGGGAAAAAGAAGATGGTTATTGGGATATTGGCAATCCCAGATATTCCAAGGACTCTTGGGCATGGCAATCTCCATTGATATTCATAGATTTCTATGTTTCATCATGGCCCTTTGCTAGAGTGGGAGTTTATGAGTAGATAATAAGTCTAGGCCCAGTCTAGTTCACAGTGGGTTCTTTGACTCCATGGATCCACCTGATAATTATTTGTTCAGTCTCTGAATGTGTAATGGAAATGGATGTTTTTAGTCGTTGGCAGAATCCCCTCATTAGCTCCTTGGTTTGTAGTGAGCCACTGTAGTGCAGAAGGCTACATGGAAGCTTCTGAAACTTTCCCACTGGTCAAGAGAGTAGATAAAAAACAGTATCACATCCAGGGGGAATGGCAGAGGTATCTGCCACCTTTAACACACTCAACACTGCAAGGGTAGTCATCCCCATCATGGTCTCGTTTAACTCACCATTCTGCCCTCTTCAAAACCAAGGATCCTGATAATTGAAAGTGGACCATCATAAAGTCAACTACCTAATATATCTATTGTCCCTACTGAATATCCAACCTGCTAGCAACAGAAACCAAAACTGAGGCCCTAATGCAACACCCTCTCCAGAGGAGACCAAGCAGTTACTTGTTAGCAACTTGATTACATCGCATCCCTTTCAATCTTGTTGGCAATGATGTATCTTGACTGGGATTGACATATATTCAAGAAATGGCTTGACCTTTCCTGCCTACAGTTGACTCAGCCAGAACCACTATCGATGAGTTTATAGATTATTTGATAAACTGACGTAGGATGCTACATAATATGACCCTGGACAAAGGATCCCATTTTACAGCAACTGGATCCCACCCACAAAATATCACACCACTCAGAAGCTACGTGCCTAATAGAGCCTTTTGAAAACACAGCTAAGGTGACAGCCTGGAGATGATACCCCGTGAGGATAGGGAGGCATTAAATCAATGGCCATTATGTAGTGCTGTGTTCCCAGTAGATGAAATTGATGGATCCATAAAATAAGGATTGGAAGTAGGCCTGGCCCCATTTACCATTACTCCCAATGGCCTGCTTGGGGAATTTGTGCTTCCTTGTCACTTCACATTTAATCTCTTTGGTCCTAGTCCCCAGAGAAAGAATGCTTCTATCAGGGGACACAGCAAGAATTCCATTAAACTTTAAACTACAGCTGCTGCCTAGATGCAGCCACATCCACCCAGGTGGATGTGATTCACTAAGTTATTCCTTGGTACTCTGTTGCCAAAGTTTGATGGTAAATGAGCAAGTAGAGTACCTATGGCTTGACTTTTGGCCATTTACTACCACAGTCATGTCCTCATGGTGACCTAGGGCTCAGAGCTCTCAGGGGTGAGAATCTGGGTCACCCCACCAGGTAAGCCACCCAGACTAGCAGTAATGCTATCTGAGGGTGTGGGAATTTAGAAAGGATAGTAGAAGAGAGAGATAATGATATCAGCTGTAGTGGTAGGGCCCGTAGTTTATCCCAATAACCATCCTCTTATAAGTTTCCTCAGAAAAAGAGATCATCCAGAATCATATGGAGCTTTTCTCGGATGGGATGAAATTACTACATGAAAGAATTGGATCTGGAGGGCTCAAGGGGTGGACTGTAGTGGACGAGGAGGTATACTCCCTAGATCTCCCATCAGGACCAAAGAATTCATTTCCCAAGCAGTCGGAAGAGTTGACAATGACTCCTGCAAAGAGACTCATCAGTGGGCCCTACTCAGGAATGGCCCTTGGCCAAAGACAGATACATCATCCAAGGTTACAGCCCATTTCCAAAGGCATCCAGAGATGGGCTTATGGGGGGATACAAAGGCCTGGCACCCTTGCCTCCATCAGGAAAATTCTCAAGGGCCATTTCCACTTCTAGTCTCCCTGTGGCATTTGCTGAGGCTTCTTTTGCAACTGCAACACAGCTCACCTTCTCCTGTGCCCAAGCCTGCCTCCCTCACTCCTCACAGGTGTTTCTGAGGGCATTCCCCAATAAAGTCCCTGAGTGTGACCTTCTATCTCAGAATCCGGTTCCCAGAAACCTGACCTAGCAGTGTGCCCTGGTTTAAGTATCTTACAAATGCCTTTATTTTCCCATTTGTTGTAATTCTGGGGTTAAAAATGAACGAGTGGTTAAGAGTAAATTTTTCCCTCACAAATTGAAAATTAAAATATTTAGTAGTTTTATTCAGTGGAACACATTTTGTTGAACACAGAGGGCTTTGTTTCTACGGGAAGACATCTCCACATAGCATCTTTCCTTCAATGAGCTTTTGTTGTTTCAATTATTTATTTTTTAATCAAGTCCTAATCCATCGTTTGGATAGATGTTTCTAAAGTATTTTTAAGAGGTAGTATGTTTTTAAAATTAGATCTCCATCTGTCATTATACGGAATGTGTGTTGGCAGATGGTGAATGGACTTAATTCTAACTATTAGTTTGCTTCACTGTATCCCTGGGAAAGAGGTGCCATTATGAATGTTCTTTTCCTCCCTCCACTCACAATTTGCTTCACTTTGTGATCCACGGCATTAGAGTACTGAAAAACAACAACAATAAATCGTCACCTTACCCTGTTTAAAAAGGATCATAGACAATTGATATACAGAATTTATGTTCTCTTTCCATCTCCAAGTTATTTCTTTGCAGTGGGAAAGACATGTTTATTGAGCGTATGATAGATCTTTTCATTCACTGAATTTCTTTCTTAAGTTGATAGTTTTGATATTCTTTCCATTTAAATCAGTGGTGGTGTTCGATGCGAAAAATACACAGAAGATGATTAATCTTTTTTTTTTTTTGCTGAGGAAGGTTCACCCTGAGCTAACATCTGTGCCAACCCTCCTCTATTTTGTATGTGGGACACTGTCACAGCATGGCTGCTGATGAGTGGTGTAGGTCTGCACCCAGGAACCAAACCTGGGCCGCTGAAGTGGAGCACACTGAACTTAACCACTATGCCACTGGACCGGCCCTGTGATTAATCTTTTTTCTAATCATCAATTTTGAAACTAATCAGATAATATTTGGAGTATTCCATTTCAAATATAGTTAAGAAATCAGCATAGAGCAAATTCAGATTATTTATTCCATGCCTTTCCAGTCCTTGGCATGTATGGAATTTCATTTCTGCAAATTTCAATGTCCTCTTAAACATCATTTTTTAGTGTTAAAGTTTTTATTATGGAATTTTCCAAACATACACAAAGGTAGAGAGAGTAGTACAGTTCATGTACCCATTGCTCAGCTTCAACAATTATCAACATTTTGCAAATCTTGTTTCATTTACCGATCTCCACCTTGTCCCCCCTCCCACGATACATGCATGTGCATACGCACGCTCACACAATTTTTTCCTGGAATATTTGAAGAAACACAAGACATTGTATCATTTTCCTCATAAAGTACTTTATATGCATTTAAACAGTAAGACTTTTTTTTTTAACACCCACCTGGATATTATCATACTCAACAAATAACAATAATATCTTAAATATTCTAATACCAAATCCATATACAAATTTCCCCACTTGTCTTAAATTTATCCTTTTACAGTTGCCCTATTCAAATAATAAGCACCAATAATGTCCATAAACTGCATGGTCGCCATGTCTCTTGAGTATTTTAATCTACATAGTCCCTCCTCCCCTCTCATGCCATTGAATTTGTTGGAGAAACTGGATTATTTATTCTTTATGTTCCATATGCTAGAATTGCATGATTGTTTTTCTGTGATGTTTTTAACTTGTTCCTCTGTTTTCTATATTTCCTATAAACTGGTCATTAGATCTGAGACTTGATCTGATTAAAGTTCAAATTTTTTTTAGGTCATAAGATTTCTTATCCTGTGTACTTCCTGAGAAATCATGCCATGAGCTCATGATGTCTGGTGGTGTCACTTTCAGTAATGCCAATAATCAGTCCAGGTGATGACAGAATGCTCCATCCTCTACAAGTTTCTTATGAACATTTCACCTGTGGTTTTAGCATTCCCAGACAACCATAGACCCAGTGTTTCATTAAGGATTGAAATGGCAATTTTCTTACTGTCATTCTTTCTGCATTAGTTAGCCATCATTCTTCTACAAAAGGAATTCATCCCCATCAATTATTTGGCTGCCCTTAAATACAGTTTGTAAAGGAAAGGCAGGACAAATTCTTTATTCTTTCTATGTAGTAAATTTATCAATTTTCAGAGTAGTGAGTTTGTGCTCTTTATAACCTCCAATGATAACTAGTTAAGTTTTTTAAAAAGTATCATTATGATACTCATGAATTTTTGTATATTTAATATTTTAATTGTGATTATTATTTTTTTTGATAGTCATACTGTGCCATGTTGGCTAATGGGATCTCTTTCAAATTGGCTTCCTTTTGACCCGACCTATTCGGTCTTTGATAATTTCTTGCTTTTTTGCATTTCAAGATGTCCCAGGCTCATCCTGTACATTTCAGATTCCATATAGATTCCCATAAGGTGATTTACTGGGTCAAAGGGAATAAGTATTTTTAAGGTAGTTTGACATAGTGGGAAGAGTATAAGTTTTTGAGGTGGATAGGCCAGGGTTAGAATCCAAGCTCTATTGCTTACCGGCTCTGGGGCCTTAGAAAAGGCTTATCTTACAAAGTGAGGATAATAAGAGCTCCTGTAAGGAAGAAGGAGTTATAATAGCATAAGAAATTATTTTATTGTAGTGTTAAGTGGAAAAAGCAAGATTCACAATTATATAAAAAATGCATAGAGAAACTATTGTGATCAAATATGCTAACATGTTAGTGGCAGTGTCTTTTGATGGTGGGACTACAGGTCATGTTTTTCTTCTTTATGCTTCATACTGTACTTTTCCACATAATCTAGAATGGAAAGAAATAAGATAACTTCATTAAAAGAAAAATAAGCCTCTTCCACAAATCCTGTAGTGTTGATTAAAATTCATTTGGGATATGATTCATTGCATACCCTTTTTGTATCTCTCATGGTCAATTTAATCCACTTGTCCTTTAACGGAATTGAATGCAAATTATATAATAAAGAAAAATACTGATGTAACTATACTCTGCCATCTGCTTCCTTTCTCTATGCCGTGTCGTATTGATTTCAATAGACAGGGTCAAATCTGAGTGTTTCCTGCTTTCAAGGGTGACCTCTGAAGGCCTCATAATATTCTGCCTCCCTGCTCCCAGGGGAGAGCTTCTAAGCTCTGGGTTGACAGCTGAAAGCAGAGCAGTAAAAGCAGGAAGTAAAATAAAATCTCCATTGGATATGCTTATAAATCAGTTTTCCTATGGGACAGACTTGCTGGTGCTCATTGAAAATAGTTTTATTGATCAGAAAACTAAACCAATTGGTTCTTTATTCACCTAAGGATTCAGATTGACTGGTCAAAGATGAATTCATCTGTAATCCTTTAAAACTATGGCAAATGATAAAAACTTCTGTGGAATATATCTGCAGAGTTTTCTAATCTAGGATTCAATCTGATTTTCAGGAATGATATTTTGGTCTTGGAGTCAAGGGTCACAATTTCCTCTTTTAAAATGGGCAATGAAATTTTACGGACATTTGGGATCTAAAGGAGGGTGATAATCACAGATAATATTTCACTTTTCTTTTTAATAATTCATTTCTAATTATAGTTATTCATAATTTTTTTAATTTAAATATATCTTGTTTCAAAAGAGAATTCTTGGTTTTAATTTTGAAACAGTGTAGGCTACATCTTACATTGTGGAAACGTGATGACCGTGGCCTGCTCAATTAATTCTGAACAGTGAATTGCCTTTGATAGGTCTTCAGGCGGCTGTGTAAGAAGAAATATGTCAAATAAAGCATCCTGGTGATTGAAAACAACTGGTAAGTGTTGTTTTTTTCTCTTTACTTTTCTTTCATGTTCCACCTTATTGATGAGCTGATCTGGATGCCGATCTGTAGATGAGCCAAACCCAAGCATTTAGCATCAGGACCATTGTCACTAAACATGCTACTTCCTTCAACAACACATCTTCAGTGAGCACTTGTTCCTGGTGCAGGTTCTCTGTTGAATATTAGAAATACATTGATGATGGAGATAGTGCCTCCTCACAAAGACCTTACAGCCTCGCCAGCTGGTCTGCACAACACATACCAGTAAATAAGAGGTCAGCACAGGATACACCAAGTGGGCTGTGTGCTGTTTGATGCGTGATGACAGGGAGCCATCACTATGAACGGTGTATTGGTCAGGGTTTTCCAGAGAAACAGAACTAACAGCATCTGTCTTTCTCTCATTATTTTAAGGAGTTGGTTCATGCAATTGTGGGAAGCTGGCAAGTCTGAAATCTACAGGGCAGGCCAGCAGGCTGGAGACCCATGGGAAGAGCTGATGTTGCAGTCTCAAGTCTGAAGGCAGTCCTGAGGTAGAATTCTCTCTTCCTTGGGGGGATCTCAATCTCTTTCTCTTAAGGCCTTCAACTGACTGAATGAGGCCTGGATTCTAACCCTGGCCTATCCACCTCCAAATCAGCCTTTCTCAAAGTCTGCTAGTTTAAATAGTAATCTCATCTAAAAACTGCCATCACAGAAACAACTAGACTGGTATTTGACCAAATATCTGTGTACCATAGCCTGACCAAGATGACACATAAATTTAACCGTCACAGATGGGGAGACAGTTGCTAAGGGGGCAGGCTGGTTAAGAGACATACCAATATCCAGAGAAGCCTGAAAACTTAGGTCCTTAGCTGCTCTGAAAGTATCTGAACTAACTGCCTGTCAGAAATTAGGAAGCTGTCCAGTGGAAACACCTTTCGCAGCAACAAGTATGTGAATATTTGCTACAAGTTGGGCAGAGAGACACAGCTCCCTCCAGAAGCTCCAGGGAATGTGACCGGCTTGGTCCTGGCCTCAACCTCTCCCTTAGAAATGCCAGTTTCTTTCTCCACATATTTACCTGGTTATTTTTTCATTATCCTCTGCAAATCCATCATTTTCAACTGGTTCTTTTCTCTCTCTCTCCCTTTTTAAAAACGTGAGCATTTTATCTATTTAAATATCAAAAACTTTTAAGCTTTTAATTACATGTTTATTTCTTGAATATGTAATTCATCCTTATGGCACAAATTGATGATTCCAAAGGGTATTTATACAGTGAAAATAAGTGTTCCCATCACTCCTGACCTCAAGCCCCGAAGTCATTCCCCAGAGGCAGCAGCTGCTACCAGATTGTGGATTTCCTTGTAGAGGTATTCTATGCATATATAAGTAAATGAATATTGACACTTTAAAAATATATACCAGTGACAACACCTTGCTTTTCTCCAGGTAGCAAAATATCTTGGAGATTGTTCCACTTGAATTTAGTTAAAGGTGCCTTATTTTTTATGGCTACGTAATATTCCACTGTACAAAGGTATATCATAATTTATTTAGTCAGTCCCCCATCTAGATTGTTTCAAGTCTTATACTGGTACAGACAATATGGCTATAAATATCCTTGTAAACACATTTCCCCCCATTCTTTAGGATAAATTCCTAGAAGTAGAATTGCTAGGTCAAAGGCTATGTGCATTTGAAATCTTGACACATTAGCAAAGTGTCCTCCATAGAGACCATGCCAGTCAATGCACCTACAGTTGGTTATTTTTGACTTCAACGTACAGATGTACAAACATGATGTCAGAGGCATTATTTTCCAGGGTGGTGATGGATTTGGGCTGATCCATTCTCTCTTTTTTCCTCACGTCCCTGGTGGCCTATCACCAGCATTTGGAAGTGGATGTAGTCTGAGGAAAAGGAACAAAGTGAAGGGGACTCACCTATGGAGACATCCACCCCAGAGCTTCACCTTATCACAAGTACAAAAATGTAGGTGACCTGCCCAAGGTCACACAGCACAAGTCAGGAGTAGAACTTGAACTCTCACTCAAGTTTTGGTTCAGCTTTTGGGTTCTTGTGACCCTCAGGTTCATAGATTTGTGACCATGACTAAATGAGCTCATTTATCTGCGTCATTTATGAGCTGGTTCACGTGCATTGTTTAGGACAGTGCCTGGTACATAGTAAGCGCTCAACAAACGTGAGTTATAGTTGTCATTCATGTTCTTTAGGAGGTGGATTTGGAATGGGTGGGGTTGGGGAAGGACTGGAGAGACTAGGATTCTGGACATTGCTGGGTCTGGGGACTGAAGCACCAAAGACAGCTAGGATGACCTCCTGGTCTTTCCAGCTGTGTAATTCAAACAGCTCTAGCTTGACTTGAGCTTGGTTTGAGCGTCTGAGTCATGGCAGCCGATGAGCATTTTTCTTAATTGAGCAGGAGCTAATGAGAGCTGTATTTCTTTGAATCTGCCCATTGGATGAGAACAAACATTAATTACCACTGGGCTGGAAAGGCCAGATACAATTTACTAAACAAGAGGGCATCTTCCCACGTCAGCCATAAAACAGTGTGCAGAGAACCAGCACACGCTTTCCAACAGTGAAAGTCCATCATCGGCTGCAGCATTAAATACAGAGCGAAGGCCCCATAAACCAGCATCCACGTGTGAAGCAATTAAACTTGGCGCTGCCCCCGCAGGAATGCTCCAGCAGCCGCCTCTGTTGGAGGTTTCAAGGCTCAGCAACTTGTAGGATGACAGAGGAATAATAATACGCTGGTTTTCTTTGCAGACACAAAGAAGGCCGCAGTGGGGGAGCTGGTCTCCTAATTGAAGCAAGATTGGGAAGGAGCCTCATCTGGGTCCCCAGGGACAGGAGGAGCTGCCTCTCCCCGGTGGTGCCTCCTACCAGCTCCTGCTGCCAAAACAGACCCTATGGCCTACTGATGGCCATTATTAGGCACATTTGACACACCTGGCAGGAAACCCAGACTCCAGGGGAAGCAATAGCAGTCTGGCTGCTTCTCCTCTTTAATAGTAAATGCAACCTACCACTTCACATTTCACATGTCCCATCCCACTAAATGCCCAGGTTTCCTACTCTAGTTTGGGAGCCCAGAGAGTGTTTCTAAGTCTTTGGGGCTCAGTGAGGTTGGTGGTTATTCTGAATATGTTTCTGAGATGGTATAGTCAGCTCTGTTTATAATAATAGCTTAAGTCCCTCCATTTTATGCTGATAGTGTGAGGCATTGAGGACATTGGCGTTAGTCCACGGAGGACAAGACTGGATAAGGTCTAGGCAGGGAGGAAGCGTGAAGGAGAGTTTCTCTTTCACCTCTTTTGGACCAACAGCTTCAAGAACTGGGAGCCTGAGTGAGTCCCAACTCCTGATCAAGGGGCCCCTGCAGTCTCTGCTCTGAGGCTTCTGGCAGATCCTGCTCTGCCTCATTTACCTGGGTCTCCGGGAATATGGGGGCAAGTGGTCTTACGTCACCCAGGCCCCAGAAGCATCAGTGCCTGTGTAGCCAAGGTAGTGTCACTCAGTGGTTAAGAGTTTGACCACCTCTGTTAGAATCTTGGCTTCGCCTCTTGCTGTGTGTCTTGGGGGAACTGCTTACCCTTTCTGTGACTCAGTTTCCATATCTGTAAAGTATGGATAATAATAGTAGCGACCTCATAGGATTGTTGTGAAAATTAAATGAGATTATGTATATAAAGTAATTAGAACTGTGCCTTCTGGAAAAGGAACCCTTAGTCTGTGAACATAGCTGCCTCATGCTTTGCCCTAAGACCTCTTTCTTAGGGCTCACATCTAGTCTGGCTGGGCTGGGGGTGGGGGTGGGCAGGATGTGGGAGGACACTCTCATGTTGACCTGGTCTCACTCTCATCTCTTGCCTTTGCGCAAGCAACTTTTCCCTCCTCAGTCTGGTAGAAACAAACGTAAAAGCTCCCAAGCATGTCCACATAAGACCTGGATGCCCACAGGGCTCACAGTTCTGGAAACTGCATGTGCGAACCCAGTCTGGCCTTTACTAGGCCCTGTGAACAATGCCTGGATCATTTAGGCCAACCTCTGTAGGCCTATTGTACACCCTCTGATGGCCCTTTGGGGCTTTCTTGCCCATCTTGCCATCTGACTTTGAATTTTACTCCTGAGCATGTTACCATGATCACAAAATGACATCCAAGCTTGGGGTAGAGACAGCTGTTTACTAATATTCTTACCCCCAAGTTAGTTTTTTGCCAGACACTGTCAGGCAGAAATATTTATCAGCCATGCCTCAGAAAGGCTCTTCCCTTCCCGAAGAACTGTGCACCCACGGTAAGGGTTTCTCCTCAGGGTTGAGTGATGTTACTATCCTTTCAGCGACAGGAACTCCTGACTTTCTGTCTGTCTAGGAGAGAATTGTGGGGAGTTTTCTTCTCTCTGTGCTCCTGGCTGGGCCTGAGCTCTTGGATTTTGCCTCCAGACATTTCTTACTCCTGCTGGGGTAGGTAGGGATGATATCCATGACTTATTTGCTATTATTATTATTTTTTGTGTGGATGTCAGTTATAATGATCTATTTTTTAATTAAGCAATCGTGGTTCTTATTCCCTTCCTTTTCATCTTCAAATGACTATTATTTTAACCCCTCTTTCATCTTTCCTTTTTGACTTATAATAGCATCTCCCCATCCTTTTATTTGGCCGAGGAAGATGAGCCCTAAGCTAACATCTGTTGCTAATCTTTCTCATTTTTTGCTTAAGGAAGATTAACCCTGAACTAACAACTGTGCCAATCTTCCTCTATATCTGGGTCCCCACCACAGGGTGGCTGACAAGTGGTGTAGGTGTGCACCTGGGATCCGAACCCGCTAACCCAGGCCGCCGAAACAGAACACACCAAACTTAACCACTATGCCACGGGGCCAGCCCCCCTACCCTTTTTTTTTAAAAAAGAGTTTTATTGAGGTACAATGGGTAACAAGGAACTGCACACATTTAATGTGGACAGTTTGATGAGTTTGGACACACACAAACACCTCTTGGATGAACATATACCATTACCACCACCAAGATAACAGACACAGCCAACACCTCCCAGAGTTTCCTTGTGTCCTCTCCCCCCTTTTTTTGCGCTAAGAACACTTAATCCTTTTAATTATGAGGTTCCCTCTCCTTTGACACTAAAATATTTATTGGGCATTCATTTGACAGTATTCATACTTTTAGTATTGTTTGAAAGAATACACTGAGGCATAGTAAAGATTTTAAGAGTTTATTTGAGCAAAAATCTATTCCAACCAGGCAGTGCCAAACCGGAAGTGGCTAGAAGCACTCCATTGACAGGAGCTAGGCGAGAATCTTCTAGAGGAAAGGCAGAAGCAAAGTAAGGAAATGATTGATTGGCTATAGCTTTAAGCTGAGTTGGCTGTTTGTCATTGGTTGTCCTTAGGTTTCAATGTCATCACCTTGAGGTATTTACAGGCTTAGATTTTGGTTTGCTTATGTAGGCGCCAAGGCATTAGAGTCACCTCAGTCTAATGGCCTCCTTGTTTAATTAATTTAACAGTATCAATTGAATGAGACTGTTCTCCAAATAAAAATGGTCAATAATATAACCATCTATTTTTATTTAGAAAATAGAAGTTCATTGATAGGCTAAACGTATTAATTGAGCACAGTTTCTGCTTTAAGGGGGTGAGTGAGTTCCACAGTTTGGAAACGAACGATTTGAAGATAACACCCCACCTCCCACCCCCACTCTCTACTTCTGTTTCTGACTCCATCTGTCTGTCTCCCTGTCTCTCTCTCTCACACGCACGCACACACACACACACATATAGGAATTGCTAGATTGATGTTAATCTGTGATTTCTTCTTCCAGCATAACTGGAGTTGTAGGGTAGAGATAAAAATATGGTCTATGGGGATCCCAGTCTTTGAACTGGCTGCACTCACTAGTGATATGCCCGTAGGGAATCCTTGGTCACTTTGAGCCTAGTTTCCTCATCTTTAAAATTAAGAAATTTGACTCCTTATTCTATAAGGTCACTTCCTGTCCTTATATCCCACAAGACTGGATTTAGAGGACGTTCAATTTATAGTGGCATTTTATCCACAAGCAACATAGGCAAATACTTATTTGCATACAAATAGAAAGCTCATCATGAGGTGCAGATAGAGCTCATCAGAATCAAGATGGGCTGTCAGAGCACCATCCTTCTGGAGGTGCCCAGACAGGGCAAGCTCAGGCAGGAGGAATTAAATTTAGCAGGAACAGTGGAGCGCTATCAGCTATCGGCGGCCCCAGGTGCACTAAATGGTGTCTGGCTCCCCAGTGCTTGGGCAGGGAGAGGCCTTATCACTATAGTTCTGGAATTTGGAACCATTATCTCCCAGAGCAGAGGGATTAAAAATAATGTTTAGGCCTGATGGACAGCAGCTAGCAGTCAGCCACATGGTGACGTTTATTGCTCACAGAAAGAGGTCTCGGTTGAGCGGAAGTCAGCAGGCCAAGGTAGACGATTCGAGACCACTAGCAGATTACCAGGGTCACCTCCGGGAAAGTGCATTTGACTTCTCTGCAACTGAGTTTTAGTTTTAATTTTGTAAATAGTTATTTGATTCCTTCTTATCTCTCTGTGTTGTTGAAAGAATGAAACGCAATACGGTGGCGACAACCCATTGGACAATTATAAATACGATCCATATAAAGGGTCAGTTTTCAGGCAGCCAGTATTCAGCATTTATTATAAGCTTGAAACTGTGAGTGGTAATAACAGCCAACATTTATTAAGTGCTTACCACGTGGCAGCATTGTAGTAGGTGTTTTACACCAATCAATTTAGTTAATTCTTACAACCTATGAGATAGGTACCACCATTATCCCCATTTAGGAGATTAGAAAATGGGGGTAAAGTAGTTTGGTCGCAGCTGGATGTGGCTGAGCTGAGCCTCCAATTCCTTCTAGAATCTGCCCTCTTTTTTTGTGTGTGTGAGGAAGACCAGCCCTGAGCTAACATTCGTCGCCAATCCTCCTCTTTTTGCTGAGGAAGACTGGCCCTGGGCTAACATCCGTGCCCATCTTCCTCCACTTTATATGGGACGCCGCCACGGCGTGGCTGACGAGCAGTGTGTCGGCGGGCGCCTGGGATCCGAACCGGCGAACCCCGGGCTGCCAAGCGCGGACTAAACCGCTGCGCCACCGGGCGGCCCCCAGAGAATCTGCCCTCTTAACCACAGTGTTATATGCCCTTCAATAATGATCATGATAATGAACCTTATTTAGAAATAAATCCAATCTCTTATGTGATATACATTTTACTTATTTGACATAATATTATAATCTGGATATATATTTTAGTTAATTTTATATAAGCATATTCCCATATCTTTAAAAACTGTTTCTAGACATAATTGAAATGTGCATATCATTCTATTGAAATGAATTACTATACTCCGCTTAACCTGTGTTTTGACATTTAGTTTCCTTCCATTATAAATAATCTTAAAATAGACATCTTTGTCTATAATTTGTATCAGTTCTCAAAAGTGAAATTATTATGCTAAAAAAAGTATATACGTGATTTTATTAAAAACATTTTAATGCAAATTTTCAAGTATATCTAAAAATAGAGAGAATGATCTAATGAACCCGGTGTTCCCATTACCAGCGTCAACAGTGACATCCAGCCAATCTTCTTTCACCTATTTTCTCTCCACCCCACAATTATTTTGAAGTGAGTCCCAGATGTTATCTCATATGTAGATATTTCAGTATGAATTTCTAAAGGACAAAAACTCTTTTAAAAAGCACCTACAATATTATTGTCACACCTAAAAATTTTAACAGTAAATTTTAATATTGTCAAATACCCTATCAGTTCACGTTTTCTTGATTATGTATTTGAATCAGTATCCAAATAAATTCCACACGTTGTGTTGGTTAATAGGTTTTTTTAGATCTCTTTAGGTCTACAGGTTCTCTCTCTATCTCTCTGTTCTGTTTTCTTCTGTTGAGGAAACTGGGTCATTTTTCCTACAGAGTCCCACAATTGTTAATTGGTTCCCCAAAGTACTTAATATGTTCTTTTCTCCCTCATATTTCTTATAGATTGGTAATTAGCTTTAGAAAGTTGATCAGACTCCTATCCTCCCAGGTTGAAGTCTTCTTCCCAGTCTTCCTCTCAAGTTGGAAGATTTGCTTTCATTGAACAGACCTAAGTTAGGTATTCATATTGGCCAATCAAACATGGCGGCCAAAACGATGGAATTACTCTGATTGGTTTGCAGGGAGAGGGCACTACTCATCAAAAACACCTGAACTGTGAATGGTGTGTGTGGAGGGGTCCTCAAATAAAATCGGGGCTTTTAAATAGAGAACACTGAAGATAGTGTGAATGGATACTGTGATGGTTAATATTATGTGTCAACTTCACTGGGCTAAGGGATGCCCAGATAGCTGGGACACATTATTTCTGGGTGTGTTTGTGAGGGTGTTTCTGGAAGAGATTAGCATTTGAATCAGTAGACCGAATAAAGAAGATCAATCTCACCAATGCCAGTGGGAAAAATCCAATCTGCTGAGGGCCTGAACAGAACAAAAAGGCATATGATCCAGCTATTCCACTGCTGGGTGTTTATCCAAAGAACGTGAAAACACCAATACGTAAAGATACATGCACCCCTGTGTTCATTGCAGCACTGTTCACAATAGCCAAGACTTGGAAGCAACTTAAGTGCCCATCAAGGGACGAATGGATAAAGAAGATGTGGTATGTATACACAATGGAATACTACTCAGCCATAAGAAAGAATGAAATCCAGCCATTTGTGACAACATGGGTGGACATTGAGGGTATTATGCTAAGTGAAAGAAGTCAGAGGGAGAAGATCAAAAACCATATGCTCTCACTCATAAGTAGAAGATAAAAATAACAACAATCACATAGAGACAGAGACTGGATTGGTGGTTACCAGAGGGGAAGGGGGGAGGGAGGAAGGTGAAAGGAATGATTAGGCACCTGTGGGTGGAAATGGATTGTAATTAGTATCTGGGTGGTGAATATGATGTAATCTATGCAGAAATAGAAGTATAATGATGTACACCTGAAATTTATACAATATTACCACAATAAAAAAAAAAGGCAGAGGAAGGGTGAATTTGCTCTTTCTATTTGATCTGGAACATTCATTCTCCTGCCCTTAGACATCAGAGCTCCTGGTTCTTGGGCCTTTGGCCTCAGGCTGAATTATACTGCCAGCTTTCCTGGTTCTCCAGTTGCATTGGCAGAGTGTGGGACTTCTTGGTCTCCATAACTGCATAAGCCAATTCCTGTAATAAATCTCCTCTTATTATATCCTATTGGTTCTGTTTCTCTGGAGAACTCCAACTAATATAGATGCTAAAAGGCCACAACCAACAAATGCTCACTATACTTACCTTGGAACCCAAACTGTAGATTTCACATCTGAGGGATCACCAATCGCAGAAGACAGTACCTATTTCTGATGCAGAGAAGATGTGGGTCATGTAATCATTGTACATTTGAGCTAGAAGGGATTTTAAAAGCCGTTTGTCCAAATCTTCTGTTAGAGAGCCAAGGACACTGGAATCCCACAGAGGGGATTGTCAGTTGTGGGACTGGAATGTGGATCCTTTTTTTTTTTTTTTTTTTGCTGAGCAAGACTGGCTCTGAGATAACATCTGTCCCAGTCTTCCTCTACTTTGTATGTGGGTCACCGCCATAACATGGCTGATGAGTGGTGTAGGTCCATGCCTGGAATCTGAACCCACAAACCCAGGCTGCCAAAGTGGGGCATGCCGAACTTAACCACTATGCCACAGGGCTGGCCCTTGGAATGTGGATCTTTTGATTTCTCAGCCAGTGTTCCTTCCTCTGAACCACTGCCACCCTCATCTTAAGATAAATAACAGTCCAGCCAGGGCTGACTAAGAATGAGGAAAGTCTAGACCAGGAACTTAAAATATTCCCAAAGCCAAATTTCCTGGTAATAATTTAGTCTACTGAGTAACCCTTTCCCCACAAGGAAATTGTAGGTAATTGAAAAAAAAAAAAAAAAAGCAAGCAAAGCATGTATGTTTTTGTATGTATGTGAGAGTGGCTTTTAGTTGATTTATTCAATAATTTTCTACACACATATACTAACAGCTCAAATATCATTTACCTTCATATCCCCTTCTCCCTTTCACCCCCAAAAGAATAAAATGTCTCTTGAACATTTTCATTTCATTTCCGTTTTCCTTCAAAGGGACACACATACCTTCCAAATTATTTCTTTTTGTGTGTTTGTGAGGAAGACCAGCCCTGAGCTAACATCCGCTGCCAATTCTCCTCTTTTTGCTGAGGAAGACTGGCCCGGGCTAATATCTGTGCCCATCTTCCTCTACTTTATGTGGGATGCCGCCACAGCATGGCTTGACAAGCGGTGCATCAGTCCGTGCCTGGGATCCGAACCTGCGAACCCTGGGCCGCCAAAGCGGAGTGCATGAACTTAACCACTACGCCACCGGCCGGCCCCCCAAATTATGTCTTTACAAAGGAGTTCACCTTGATGCTAATGTAGCCACTGGCCAGTCACCAACTGATGGAAAAACAGGCAGCATTCATTCTGTCTGGCTTACTGATGAGATGAGTAGTATTCATGAAGAATTTGACGTGTCTTCATCTCATGGTCATCCTTCTCCCCCTTTGTTCCTTGTTTATTCTTCTTTGGTATCTCCCAGAATTCCTCAAGAGTATGAGCACAAGCAGACAGATCTTAGCATCACTCAGGTATCTCTGGGTGGGGAGAGCTGCAGCGGGTAAGGAGAGAGGGGTGAGAAAGACACTGTGAGGAAGATTTTTCATGTCAATATTCATTCAGCTTATTCACAGAAGCATCTGATTGTACTGAGGACCTCTGAGGGGGTGGCTGCTGATTTGAGGATTTGTCTCAAAGTTAAAACACATCTTTTTAAGGGAGGTAAGAAAATAAAAAGCAGCCCCCGACTTCCGGGAGCTGGCCTGACACAGCTCACCCCTGTTGTTCTCCTGGTCACGTGAACAATCTCCCAGAACATACCAATGTCAGAGAAGGCCACTCTGAGACCATGATGAAGTGAGACCAAACAAGGCCACGGTGCACCCATAAAATACCAAACATCCTCTCTCAGCTAAAATGAGTACTGCATCTTTACCAATTATATTTTTATCCTTGCTCTAGTCTGCTCTCCCATAGATATGCTTATTAATATACCCAACCATAGAATTTCCCCCACTTTCTGACAGCATCCAATGTAGACCAAATCCCTGCTTCCTTAGAGCTGGCTTCCGTCCTCTTACCCATCCCCACTTCTGCCAACTACCAAACCTAAGCCCAAATCCTAGAATAGGTTCCTTCTAACACCCTCTTACTGAAACGCTCCAAGGTTCCTCCTGGTGAGAAATCTGCCTCCTTGCTATGAATAATAAACTCAACTTGTTCAATGACGGGGTGTTTCTGAGGTCTTTGGCTGGAGGGCATTGACAGAGGGTAAATTTATAAACCAGATCACTTACTTTTCGTTAAATCATTGACCAGTGACATTGAAAGAAAGATCTGAGACCATCCACTCCATCATTTTTTGTTTTGTTTTGCTGCATTTTATTATCAGCTCCAGAGCTCTTTATTCAGAGAAAACCTGAGGTGGTGTCCTAACATATAAAACAGATCACAGGGGAGCTGCTGTGGCCTGAATCTAGCAGCTCCTGAGCTCCATCAGCTTGGGTCCCCCATGCCTACTCCCACACTTAAAGCACTTCCATGTGTCAGAGGGACCCATGTAGAAAACCACTTGTCTAGTCTAAATCCCTCATATTATAGATTAGGCATCCAAGCTCCAGAGATTGTGAGTTCCTCCAAGTCACACTCCTTGTTAAGGACACATCTTGGACCAAGATTCTGGTTTCCTGACTCCTAGGCCTGAGCCAGAATTCCATGGTGGTTCTTTTCTGTTTAGGGGAGTTCAGTGCTGGCTTACCTGTGCCTGTGACCTGTTCTGGACTGTTAGTGTGGACATAATGGTCTGACTCTCTCCCCAAAGATGTCCACTGCATCAGAACTCTGGCCCCTGGCAAAAGTCCAATACCTCTATGCTTTCCCTTTTCTACTTTCTTGACCAACAACTACAATGATTTTCATGGTGGTGCCATGATTGTAATACAAAGATTCCCATTAGTGCACACTAGCTGGGAAGAGCTCTACTTATTGGGAATGAGATTCCCAGTTAAAATTGTTTGGTCCTTTTTGCTGAAGATCCAGCTGGACTCCACCTACTTGAATCCTTGAGGCAAGAGCACCAGTGAGGAGAGGAAGATGAATTTGGGGGGATTACTGAAAAGAAGACCCAGAATCGTGGTCGCAGGGAATAGCTTGGACACCCTCTGAATGCTTCAATTAGATGAGGTGTGAGCTTGCTTTACACAGTGTCCTCACTCATAAAGTAGAGGAAACAATGTCTCTTCTTGGTTGATACAGGGGGATGTTGTAAAGATAGGTGGGTATTGGAAAGTGATTTCAACTCCCTGAAAGAAAAAAGCTGCAGAAATCCAGGGGGATCATAGGGAGACATGTTTTTGGAGATGTTTGTCACAATGCCCATCATATTCAGAGGCGACATCTATTCTGAGTGGCTGGAATGTAATATGAGGTGAGAATCTTTTCTGTAGGTCCCAGCTCAGACAGAGCAAGGAGTCAGCCCTAATGAGGAATGTGGGGCTCAGAGAACAGAAGGGACATAAAGAACTTGTTCTGTACTGAAAACAAGGATTCAGACGAAGATTGATGATTTGACCAAACCTTTTCCACCTGAATTCAGGCTGGTTCCGTTACCGCAGGTCATGTATCTTTCTGGGTCAGGCTGTGACACAACTTATGCTGTTTTCATCACATTCTGACCTGTTTGTCATTTACAACATGAAGACTCAGAAACACCAGGAAAGGGATCTGTAGATGGATTTCCTCACCAGACCGATTAGGAAATAAACCCCAACAAAATTCATTGTAAAAATATAATTAATGAATACACTGCTGTCTTTAAGCTCCATAAATAACAACTAACTGTCACTGAGCACTTAACCAAGTATCAGGAAATTGTAACCTGGGCTGGGACTAGCTGAGATGAGTGGGGCACTTACCTTGGGTGCAAAATTTAAGGGAGCATCAACAAACTCAGTAATCAAGATAAATGATATTTAGATGCAATATTTTAAAAAGTCAAATTGGAAAACTCTGTTCCTCCTGTTGTGCCAATAAAGCTTTAGCATCTGACTGATGCCTATAGGTGCTTCCCTTAATCAGTGCTTTTCATTCTATTCTATTTCCATGCATTAACTCATTGTCTTAGTCGGCTTGGGCTGCCGTAACAAAGTACTATAGACGAGGTGACTTAAACAACAGACATTTATTTCTCACAGTTCTGGGGGCTAAAAGTCCAAGATCAAGGGCCAGGACGGTTGAGTTCTTGTGAGGACTCTCCTCCTGTCTTGTGGATGGCCACATTCTCACTGTGTCCTCACATGGCAAAGAGGGAGAGAGAGAGAGAGCTCTGGTCTCTCTTCCTCTTCGTATAAGGACACTAATCCCATCTTTGGGGTCTCGCCCCCATGACCTCATCTGAACCTAATCATCACCCAAAAACCCCCACCTCCAATACCATTACAATGGGGGTTAGGGCTTCACCATATAAATTGGGGTTGGGGGGGACACAAACATTCAGTCCATAATACTTATTAGACTTTCACATCAATCAATGAGGTGTTTGCTATCATCCTTTTTTCCTTTTTGCTGTCTCTTTCTCTGTTTCTTTCTTGTGTGAAAATTTGGGCACAGAGTTGTTAAATAACTTACCCAAGTTCACACAGTTAACAAGTGGTAGAACCAGGATTTGAACCCTGGTGCCCTGACCCAGAGCCTGCAGTTTTATCCACTCTTGCTATACTCCCTCTAAAGCAAAAGAATGATATTTTCTCAAGAGAAATCTTGCCTGAGCAGCAGACAGAATAGCGTACTGATTTCAGGAACAGTAGAAATCTTCCCATGTTTTGGTTTCTTGCATGTAGACATAGAAGACCCCTGTAAAGTGAAAACACCAACTGAGAGATGGGAGAGGGCGGGAGGAACTTCTTGACCTTGAATCAGTTAGTACTGCCTTAGTTTGACAGGATTTAGGTAACATGTTAGTCCCAGAAGTAGTGGTAGGTAGGGGAGGTAAGTTCTGATGGAGCACAAAGAATAGAGAAGAATCAGAGTATAGAATGCGGTCCCGAGAAAGTAGTGTCCTTCAGGGGTTGAGGGAGAAAACTTGGGCATAAAGTTGACTCCATAAAGCACCAAATACATGAGAGATGAGGGGACGAGAGGGAAAAGGACTAAATGGAGCACGTAAGGAGGGCTAGAGGGGTGCAGAAGACCCCGCTCTCCTCTCCACAGAAGCAGCACCGCCACGGTAGAATTGTCAAACAGTAATGTCTTGCCCAGTATTCACTGGTGTCAATGAGTGTTATAGTTCTAACTTTTGTGCCACCGGAATTTACCATTGCCCTGTTTGTGAATAACCCCCGTTTCCTCTTGCTGCTGACTCAGAACATGTGTCACATTGTTTAAATGACGTTCTGGCAGCCCCACACTGTCCAGAGGGCTTTGTCCAAGGTCACACCATGATCCACGGCCAGGATTTGGACTCAAGCCCAGATTCTGACTTCTAAGCCCCTGCTTCAGCCATTACTTGCTGACATTCCTTGTTAATTCTTCTTATCCACAAATTTGCAGGCTTCACAAGATCTAGAGTGAAATTAATTTCTGTAATGGTGCCTTCATTCACTTTCTTTCAATTCCACTACCCTCTGTGGGAGCCTCAGAGATTACTCAGTGTGCTTGGTGGACTCTGCCCACCATTAACCAGAAGTTGAGCTGTGAGTCTAGGTACTGGCACCCACCCACTTCTCCCTATCACTTTGGCTTTGGTATGGACCAAATGTTTGTGTCCCCTCAAAATTCATATGTTGAAATCCTAACCCTCAATGTGATGGTGTTCGGAAGTGGGGCTTTTGGGAGGTGATTAGGTCATGAGGGCGGAGCCCTTGTGAATGGGATTAGTCCCCTTACAAGACGAGACACGAAAGAGCTTGCTTTCTCTCTCTGCCATGTAAGGACATAGCAAGAAGATGGCCATTTCCAAACCTGGAAAAGAGCTCTCACCAGATCTTGACCATGTTGGTACCCTGATCTGGGACTTCCCAGTGGGAAGTAAATTTCTGTTGCTTAAGGTGCCCAGTCTATGGCATTTTTGTTATAGCATCTGACTAAGACAGGCCTTTACAGAATTTATGGGTATGTGTGATGTAGGTACTTAAAAATATAATGCCTTCCCATGTTTCTCCTGCTGCCTAGGAAGGTGCAAAATGTTTTTGATGTCCTCAAGTAGTGACCAAAAATGGTGATGCCTGAGTATCTGGACCTTCACCTCTGAGGCATGTCTAGATATGTTGAGACAGTAATTTCCAAAGTGGTAGCAAGAGGGACCATCCAAGCTTCAGGCAGGAAAAACTCGTCCATCCTCCTTATCCGGTCCTAAGCCCCTGGGACAGCCAGTGTTGGCTGTTCACTCAACAGCCATTCTACCCCTGCCTCTGCCCCATGGCTTCTTATTTCCTGGCAGATCCAGTTTCCCTCCATGGTATACACACGCCAGATATGCTCCTAGATTCTCTTGTAGCTAGTCCTGGCTTAATGAGACCTAAGAGGAAAGGGTGCCGTATGTATGTGTATGTGCGAAGGCTCTTAAGGAAAGATTGATTCCTTAATAAAAATAGACTCACAGGAGGAAGAACTGTCATTTTTCAGTGGATATAGTCATGACCGTGGGTAATGCCTGGATCTGCGGCAGCCCTCTTGCAGCCCCGAGGGTAGACATTACAACGCTGTGAAGTGCAGAGTAAGAAGGTGGAAAGAGCTTTAGATGCTATCATTGAACTGTTACATCAAACTGGGAATCATTCTTCCTTCCTCTGGACTTCTTGCTTTATGAGATAAATGTCCTTATTGTTTGAGCTACTTTTAATCGAGTAATAGGAGCCTGCAGTTGAAAACATCCCAACACACTCTTTCCCCCAACTTCCATGGTGCACTCAGTTTCCTTGGAGCTGTGCCCAAGGCAGCTCCCTCCTCACAAACACTGACATAGTTTCAAGCTCATTTCTTTTGGCATCAGGCTTAAGACTACACACGCAGACACACATACACACACGATGCCTTGATTGTCTTCCTTTCAGCTCAGTGTGTGTGTGTGTGTGTGTGTGTGTGATGTATTTTAAGTGCCCGGGGAATGTTGATGAAAGGAACCAAGTACACAGATGTAAAGTGGCAGTGACGATGACTGGCTCTGAGTTGTAGGCGGGTCTGGGTAATGAATGAGACGCTCCGCAGCTATGTGTGTTGGGGAGCCTGTTGTCTCCACTCAGGGACTCCTTATGCTTTTCCAGAGGCACTTGCCAAGGAAACATTTGTATTCCATTGACTCAGCACCAGCAGGAAAATTCAAAACAGGCTGGATTTGCTTTTCCGGGTAAAGATGCCCCAATAGGAGGCTGCTGATGAGGGATGGAAGGCATTTATAGTGGGATCAGGAGAGGGCAACTGCTGCCCTGAATTTGCCTGACTAATTAGAAGTATTGCTTGATGTGGTGCAAAGGAGGAAAGCCTTGGGAGAAAGGAGCCATGTGATCTTGGAGTAAGAGCTAAGCATGGGGCCACTAGACATAGTCAGATATATACCCCGGATGTTAGGACTTCAGATGTCTAAGGTCCATAGGAAAGAATATGTAAGAAGCTAAGGTCATCTTGGCTTATGGAAAAGGCAGACTTGGGAGAGTTAGTGCAGAGGATAAGACAGTCTGGGAAGGGCAGGGCTGGGGTCAGGTGTGAGTCACCTGATGAAACTGAGGTGCAGAGAGGATAATGGATTTACCCCAGATCACAAATCCTGTAAATGGTGGAAATGGGAAGTGGACCCAGATTTTTCTTTTAGCCAGTGACTGTGGGAAGGTGACTTCAAAAATGAATGGGGGCTGACCACGTGCACACAAAAGAAACAGAAACTGGAGAGGAGGAGAGAAAGGAAAGAGGAGCATGCTGGACTTGACTGGAATGAGAGCAAGGAGAAGGAGGAGAGAAAGGTGTTCAAAATGAGAGAAAACCTCTTATTTGCTTAATTTGGCTTTATATATTCATCATTTTTTCATTATTATTTCCATAATTACAGTTTCCTTCTTTAACTCATACCATCCCTCTGAGTTCTAGCCTCCCAACCGTATGAAATTCCCCTTCTCCCCTTTCCCTCAAACCCTGGATGATTCCTTCTTCTCATGCCCTTTTACCACCATCTTCTTGTTACGTGGTTAGATGTCACGTAATATGGCGGCTCCTCAGCCTTCTTTTCACAGAGGCTTCTTTCCTGCCCGATCCCTCGGAGCATGGAGAAAGTAGAGCGGACTGTCTGATTCGAGGAGTTGTGAGTCACTTCGTGGGGTATTGGCTTCTTCTATTTTGTGAATAATACCTCTTCAGCAGCTAAATATAGAAATGAAACTAGGCAAAACACTTGTCTGAAACTAGGCAAAACAAACCCATAACTAATTAGTTTTTATGATACTTTTTGGATCTCCTGATACTTTGTGCTAAGAACTATAGAAACATTTAGGGCTCTAAAAGAGTAAAATTCAACATATCAGTATATACGCACAATAGCCTATGCACCTTTCGAAGCATCTTCCTTTCTGACTGTAAATAATGAGGATACCAGGGCACATGAGCTCACTGAGCTTTCAAAAGAAGGAGGGAAACACCATTTGCTATGGAAAGTTCACAGAGCAGTTTAGAATTCTCTGTCGTTCCGTTAGAAGATTAGGAAAAATAAACGCTGTGGCTAGTCTCCTTTCTGGGGTTTACTGGTCAGTGGCAAGAACTATGTTCCCTAGGTTTCTGCAATAGACATTTTGGGCAACAATGCATTAGCCCTTAAATTAAAATAGCCATTAAAATATTATGCAAAGCATTCCCTTATTTATAACATACTAATTTATTGTAAAGCAGTTTACTTTCTTCTATGGTTGAGTTTAATGGGTTTCTTTCAGAAGAACCATAAAAAGCATGGTTGGAGAAAGGAGACTGTATTGTTTTTTTAATAAGCAATGTAGCTGTCACCAGATGTTATGAAGATTGATTACTAATGCATTTTTAATGCAGATAATTTATTAGATAATAGGGCTTTTTCCCCTCTAAATTTCCAGTAGGAGGAAATCACTGAGTTTTTCCATTTTAAATTAAAGTCTTCCCACAATTGGTTTTTCACTAAGCCTTAAAAATGGATGATCAAATTCAATTATGTAACAAACACGCTTAGGATGAAGCCCACTGCTGATGCTTCTCCCTCATACTTTTATGTCTGCTTGAATCCCAACAAACCCCTTGAGAGCAAGAACCAAATAGGACCCACACCCTAACCATCGTGCCTTAGAGTGTTACTGGTATATAGGAAGTTTGGTACATAGGAAGTTCCATAAGTGTTTGTTGGATGAATGAATGTTGTATGCTCTTGTTTTTACTTGGAGACACTAATTCAAAGATTCCTTCTGCTGAGTACACTTGTCGTAGGCTTGTTTATCAGTGATGGATTGCTGTACAGGATTCGCACTGCCCGTCTCTCTGTGTCGTCTTCAGCAACCAGAAGAGGAGCAGAGTGCAGAGGCGACCTTGAAATCAGGTCTCTGTGCTCAGCAGACATGGTAACTCCTTTGCCTATTAGAGTTAAGAAAGAGTAAGCCCACTGTGTCCCTGTTGTCTTTGCTGAAGGGAGTTTGAAAACTGTTCAGGCTGTGGTTCAGCTTCCTTGAGATAGCCAATGAAAAATTTCCTATTCAAGGAGGCCCAAAGCTCTGAGTTGACCAAGGTGAAGCTCCCACAGCAATTCTTCTTAAGCTTTTATATCTAATGACAAAGAAGTGTAAGTTTAAGAAGAATTGTCTCTGGGAGAGACTGGGGCACATAGCCGAATGGAGCTTATGAAAAGAAAAACTTTTCCTTGAAATGTCTCATTTTATCTTAAAAGCGCAAGCAAATTTACATTGTAAACCACAATGTACCTGTTGGTTATAATATAATAACATAAAATAAAACAAAGCAGAAGTTTTCTATCCATCTTTGGTTGGTATTGAATCGAATATAATTTCTGAAAAAGTAGCCTGAGTTTAAAAGAGTTGACATGGTAATTACCGAGGACAGATGCCTGGAATGCAGCCAAGGAGCTGGCATGATACCACATTTTTAGCCATAGTTCCTAAAACCTTGTATAAGTGTCCCTTACTGAGAGGTTAAGCTACTTGGGTCACATGATGGTTCATTTTCTGGATTAACTTGGCTAAGCCATGTGACCCAGATATTTCATCAAACATTATTCTAGATGTTTTTGTGAAGTTATTTTTCAGAAGAGATTAACGTTTAGATTGGTAGACTTTAAGTAAAGCCAGTTATCCTCCATAATGTGGATGGGTGGGTCTCATCCAATCAGTTGAAGGCCATCTCCCTGGGGGAAGAGGTAATTCTGACAGCAGACTGTCTTCAGACTCAAATTGCAACTCTTCCCTAAGTCTCCAGCCTGCCAGCCTACCCTGCAGATTTTGGACTTGCCATAATTGCAAAAGCCAGTTCCTTAAAAAAAAATCTCTCTATGCACATATCCTATTGGTTCTGTTTCTCTGGAGAACCCTGACTCATATAGGTCATGGGGAGGACAGAAAAGGTAACTGATTCACTGGTCATCAGTCAAGGAAAGATCCATCAAAATTTTTTTAGGAGAAGAAAAATGACTGACTATGCTGTTTTCTACTAATGCTGGAATTTTTAATACATGTATGAGAACTAAGTCACAAAAGCCTCATCACCTCCACCCTGATGAGCTCTCTGTCAGACTTTCAGAGCACATTTCCACTGTAGCAACTTCATCATAGGTGATGTGACACAGCTTTGCCTTGTGTTAAGTGTCTGAGAGAAGTCGTTCTAGATGATCTACTAAGAAAGTCAACAAACACGGAATTCATTCAAGAATCCAGTTATTTACCTTTTGTAAAGATGCCTTTTGTTGTCACTTCAAGAGGAAATGACTATCAATTCAACCCTGAGTTCCTACGTTCTGATCTACCCCTCCTGGCGTGACAACTATCCCGGGTAGGCTGGCACTGGGGTTTCCCACGATATGGGACTTTTCATGCTGAAACAGGAAAAGTCCCATGCAAACTGAGACTATAATCAGTTTACATCTCTTTGTAGTAGACCATGCTCTCAGAATCTGTTCCCTTTTCATTGCAAATTAGTCTGAAATACTGAGTCTCCAAGGCAACAATATTTGCCCTCCTTTTGGTCACCCCATTGAACGAGGTAACAAACTGACGAGGCAGTCAGTTAAAGTGGTCTTGGAGAAAGATGCAGTAGTTGCTGGCCTTCAGGATGCACGACGGTACACCGAAATTTTTACTACTCTGATTAGTCTCCATCTCTCATACTCCCTTACTTTTTGTTTTAGTTGACACATCATTAATGATTACTCACTTTTTCCTGTGACTGTGTAATGAGAAATAGAAGGGGCTAATTTTTTAATCAAGTGACATAACTGTGAGCTTTTGCACACCGAGAAATCAGACATGCCAGATTCTTCTTCTAGGTGGACCAGCATCAGCTCTGTGGTCCAGGAGTACTTGCACAGCCCATTCCCTCTCCAGGATGGCTCCCAAACCAGTGATAACCTCACTCAGTTCCCGGGTTATGCAAGACAACCAAATTACCTGAGCACTCCCAGCACATTAAAATTTTTTACTCCAGCCTCACAAAAAACTTATTTTTCCAATGTGGAAAAGTCTCCTCACATTTCGGTCGCATATGGTGTGACAACACCTTTTGAGGCCAAAACTTTCCAGGTTTTCCCTTTAAATAGTTGGTAAAATCAGTGTCCCTGGAAATGTGTGCTACACTTCAGGAGGTCAGGGGGAGGCATTTAGGGTCGTTCTCAAGGACAATGGCCTTTGCTGTCTGTTCTGTTCTCCTCAAAGTTAGGGATGGGATGACACAAAATATCTTTTGAACTAGGAATCAAAAATGACTGTATTTGTGGTTAAGATTTACAAAGTGGGGGTGTGTAGCACATTAGTGGGTCCAGTTAATTAAAGGGCTAAAGGCTAGAGATACAATAAAGGATGAACAATTCTTTGGCTGTTCGTCTCCGTAAACAGAACAGAGATTTCAAATATGTACATAGTCACCATTGCAACCAACGGAATTAATTGATTGTGTCAACTCTAGACTACAAGGTTCTTGTTTACACATCTTTGTATCCCCCTCAGCTCCTCACCCAGTGCCCGGTACAAGGAGATGATCAATAATCACGGTTGACGTACTGCCAGCAGCTTTAATCTGTACAAATTAATGAAAAGCAATGTGAGGTCCATTGTCACAGCTCCTCTGTGTGTGCCATTCGCACCCGAGAGAGGAGGCTGGTATAATGTTAACATCCTGGAAATGTGTTTAAACAAACCCCAAATTCTCTCACTGCTCAGGGTGTTTGTTCTTTTACATACATAGAACCACAGTGAAGATTCATTTAATTAGCAAAATGTGAATAAGAAAAACTTAGTTCAAAGAGGGACTACAATATTCTAGAAGACATAATGAGAGATGGAAACAGAGCCATGGAAGCGTTGTTACCACACAAAAATGGGCTTCTCCCACCAATGCACATAAACAAGCCAATTAATTACGGCAATAGCTTTCGGGAGAGAAATCAGCTTTATTCTGCGAGATTGATCTGCAGGGAGATGGATGGGGTGTGTGCCCTCAGATCTGTCTCCACGAGTCAGGATTTGGGGTGAAATTTAAAAGGTTAGGGAGAACAGGCTGGCACACAGAAACACCAGTGGGACAGATTTTGATTGGTGGGCTTCAAGCATTTATGGCAAGGTTTTAACTATTTATGATAAGGCTCTAAACATTTATGATGAGGTTCTAAACATTTATGGTAAGGTGGGAAGGAGTTTTAACACCGAATCTTCCTGAGTGATGAACCCCTTGCTTCTGATAAGAGTCCACATTTTAAGTTCCGGTCGTGTCCCGGTCCTTTGGTTCAGTGGGGAGGAGAATCTTTGGTTCTGAGGTCACTTCAGGTCACGATTTCTTCTTCGGCACATGCTCTGGCTACCTGACTTTGCAAATTTTCTGAAAGGCAATTCTTAATCACTCTGTGGATAAGATGGGGTCAGTTGAACTGGTCCCGGAGGTCCCACACTTAACAGTGTCTGTTGGAGGGAGGGGACACATTTCCACCATCAAGACAAGATTGGGCGGCCAATAGGATTTGGGAGTAAAGGAAAAGAAGGAGTCTAAGATCATGCCAGGATTTCAGCAAGGATATTATTTATTACATTGTGCGAATGGGGGATTGTGATGCAATTTGGGAAATGCATATAAAAGACTTCAAAGACTTGGAAATACTCCGTTTAGCTGAATCTTGAGTGCCATAGTATTTTTCTTTAAATAAAAATATAATAAATAAATTATAGTATTTAATATATACACTCTCGATTTGATAAATTTTGTAATTATAAAGTATTTTAATTCTACATTATTCTACATTGACATAGACATTCAAACATTATTTATTTATTCAGAATATACTGTGAGCACATGTTGAGTGAGAGGTACTGGGCTTAGTGTATGGAAAATAGTCATTGTCTTCAAGGAGCTCAACACCTAGTGACAGAATTCTTGCCACTATGATTCTGGGTTCTGCTTGGTGAAATGGGATTTTCTTAGGATGTAATAGCATCGAAATGTATGAGTATTTTGTAATTCCTGGAATTGACCTTTGGCACAGACCAGAGCTTCCTTTATTCACTGTGACCACCCATGGTGCTGAGCATCGCCTGGCACATAGTAGGTGTGTAATGATATTTGTTGAAGGGAGGGAGGGAGGTATGAGGGCGAGTGGGCAGCACGCCCATTGGAAATTAAAGAAATGCTTGGGGGTCAGCAAGATGTCCCTGTAGACTCATGTCCCCTGCAGCAGTGGGCTTTCCTCTGTCCTTGTGCACTTTTTCTTTGCCTCCTTCTCATTTCTCCACCTTAGTGACATCACTGAGAGCCTCTTTCTTCTCTCACAGTTCTCTGGGGCTAACCACGTGGAGGAAATGATGGCGCCCTTCTGGGAGACAAAGCAAAGAGCCTTTATTCTCCTCTTCTCCTCTCTGTCCTCAGGCAATATCTTCTCTTTAAAATCCTCTGCTGTCCTCCACATCCCGGCACACTTAAGTTTGCTCAGCAGGCACAGAACCCTCTTTTCCTCCTTTGGGTGTTGTAGTTAATGGATCAATTTAGAAATCAGCCAGAGAGTGCAAATGTGTGAGAAGTAACAGGTATGGGCTTCATATTAGCAATTCTCTGAGCCCAAATATGAATCTGAACTTCTAGGTTCATATTTGAACTCACTTAATTCAGATATTCAAAATGTTTTTGGGGTGATGTTGCTGAAAGGGATGTCTGCTCCTTCTGTGAAGGTGACCCAGTGACTAAATTGGTATTAGATTGCAGATTAAGTCACATGTCCTTGAATCATCAGCCTGCTGGTGACGTAATTCTGATGTGAAAACAGGGTTAGAAATATTGAAGCTTTTCCAGCCGTTTGGAAAATATGTTTATGATCCAGCAGGTTTTTGGACTTCAAGTTCTCATCAGCTTGTTTTTACTTGTATCTGTAGCCAAGTAGGGAGTGACTTAAAAAAGAAACTTAGAGGGCATCATCTTATCCCTAAAGGTCTGCACTCTGCCTCAGAAAGGGCAGTTGTACATGGCCTAAATTCATTTGACTTGCTCTAAGCACTTGGTTTAACTGAGAATAGAGTTCAACACTTAGAAATCCTTTCCTTTCTGGAACCCTTTCTTGAATAGATCTTCCTCCCTTTTCTACTCTGTTCAAGTAATGAAATTGGCAGAACACATTTATTTTCATGAAATCCAGTTGCTCTCCTGGCGAGACATAGCACCTGCTGCCTTCAAGAAAAGAAGTTTCCATGGCATGAAAATATCACTGTTGTTTTTCTTTTTAGTAATTTTATTGCCGGGGCCAGCCCCGTGGGACAGTGGTTAAGTTCAGCTCACTCCGCTTCCGCGGCTGGGTTTGCAGGTTTGGATCCCAGGTGTGGACATTCACTACTCACCAAGCCATGCTGTGGAAGTGTCCCACATACGAAACAGAGGAAGATTGGCACAGCTGTTAGCTCAGGGTAACTGTTCCTCAAGCAAAAAGAGGAAGATTGGCAACAGGTGTTAGCTCAGGGCCAATCTTCCTCAACAAAAATAATAATAATAATTTTATTGCCAAAGTATTTTCTTAAATTAATAATAAAAATTTTTATTGCATACTTACTACATGCCAGATACCGTACTAGGGTTTCATATGTTTTAATTTCACTATTTAATTTGTGTATTTTTATTTAATCCTCAAAAACATCCTGCGATGTATTATTTACCTTGTTTTACAGAGGATGAAACAGAAACTGAGAGAGCTCGAGCAACTTGCCCAAAATCAAGTTTAGTCTCTGCGTCCGCAGACTGTTCATTCTCCACCATGGTGGTGCCACGTCAACTGTTTCCTCATTCCTTCGGCCTCGTTCCTATTCTGATCTCAAATCAAATCAATCTTCAATCATATGATTTAACCAAGTTAGGTAGACATAAGCTATGACCATTTGAGGAGATCAACTAGCAATATTTGAACATCTATATGTACTGGGTACTGTGCTATGCATTTACATATATCTTCCCAACTGGGTGGTGCACACGTGGGAGGGCTGGAAATAAAGACAAAAAAAATAAAAGAAGTTTCTGGAAATTTTTAACTGTTGGTAGATTGGCAATAAAAACTTTTTAAATTATCAGACCATTTCCTCTGCATTTCTGAATGTGGGGCATTGCAGGGAGGGGCGTCAGTGTAGGAATGATGAATTCAGTCCTGCTCAGTTGGTTTCGCAGCACCACCCTAAAATACAATGAGACTCTGATGGTATAAGTCAGAGATCTTCAAACAGGAACCCGTCGCTGCTCTGGAATATTCATTTTCTTCCTGACCACTTTCAGTTAACAGAGTGAAAGTTAAAAGCATCAAATGCATGCAAAAGCTTTTATGAAAATGAACGTATCAAACAAATGGATCTTTAAAAAAATCTGAGAGTTGCACGCTAACAATATTAGCTCCAATTATATTTAGCCTTTTTCAAATAAAGCCCTTGCAAATAGATAAGAGAGGACTGCTTCCATTTCCGCTCCTCTCCCCGCCACCCTCCTGCTCTATGAAGAATGACTCATTGATTACTCTGTGGCCCAAACAGCAAGTCAAGGGATCAACAAAGGAACAGAAGAAAGATGGTGCCTTCCTCTCTTCCTCCTTAAGTGCTGACACAGAGGTCTCCCAAGAGAGGCTGAAATTGGTCAGGATGTCAAATTCTCTCTATCTGGCAAATTTCATTCTTTCATACTTCTTGTCTTCCTCTCCCAGTTGTCATTCTCTTTGATTAAGTAAAAATAAATGTTAACCCCATGAGGAGGCTGAGATAATTCCACGGTGCATACTAATTCACCCGGGTCTGTCTGCAATGTGTTTTCAAATGCCAGCCCGGCTCATTCCGTTTCTGGATCTTTAGAAAACACTATTTATAACATGAGTTGTCACCCCGTTGGAGACACTTTCTATAAGTGCTAATGAACCTTCCCGTGTTTATACAAGAGGACCCGTCTCAGTAAATCACAGCCTTCCCTTTGCGTAGCATTAGTGTTATCCAGCCAGCTTGGAGTACCTGCAGGTTGAGTGGGAGAAGGAAGAAACAGTTTCCAGATATCTGATAACTAACCACAGAGGCTTCACAGTTTTTTTTTTCCTAGAATGAATCAGTTGTCAGAGGAAATTATGTTGATAACTTTCATGCAGTTACACCGATAACAAATTAACACTCAGTCACCTACACATTAACTTGTACTGATGCAAGTCCACTCTCCTGCTGTTCCTTAATACCCATCTGGGTAATAACAGTTTCCATCACTGAGCAGAAACAGTGGGGAGGCCTCTCTCACCTGTCTGGAAACTGACACCTTTATTTCCCTGTTTTCCATTTCTATTCCCATCTTGAGATTGCTGGTTGCAGCATCTCATAGCATTACTCATAGCATCACTACTGTTTGCAACATGATTCTTCGTTGATTAAATGTGGTTTACCTGGGGTTGTGGGAGGCGGATCAAAAGGCATGCAAATAGAAATCATACCGCTAATGAATGGTAGGCCTACAGCTACCTATCTTGAAAGTAAGGCAGGACTCAGAGTAGCAATTTAAGCCCTACGTGCAGGGCTAACATTCATTTTCTAAAATGAATTAGCAGTCGATTCAGTAAAACAACTGGTTTGGTGAATTTTAAAGTTCGTCTCGGCGAATTGAATCAACCAAGTCTGCAAATAATCAAACTTATTCTTTATATAACCATAAGCCCAAGAATTTTTTTTCAGTGATGTCTTTATCATTTTGATTTTATGTACAAATCAAAATGGCAGTTACCGTGACAACTGAATTGTAAACTCAGTTAACAGGTAGGCCAAAAGAAACCTAGTCATTCTATTCATAAATCTGCAATCATCACTCAGCTAGTAATTGTATGTATACATACCATCTAGAATATTCCTAGTTAACAGTTAAACTCCAGCCCCCACCCCCTCCCACCATGACTCCGTGATGCAGGATGAAGGCAAGTCTATTTAAAAAATCTTTTAGACTCTCAACATACTTGAAATACCTCATAATAGGAAATGTTATTTGAGGCAATTTAGTATTGCATTAACTAACTTGGAGGGGAGAAAAGGTTTTTGTTTTTATTTTTGTCTTTTAATTTTGTGGAGCTTAGGCTTTTGTGGGAAAAATTCATCAAAGTTTGGCACATAACATATTGCCTTAAATTAAACTATACATTAAGGACATACAGAAAATAACTCACAGACTAAGGAATTGGTTCAATTCCTGGAAGACGATTGGTTGTAAATTTATGGGACAGTCCTCCTAGGGGAGGCGGGGCGGGGGTGGGTATAAGCAAGGACAGACAAGAGACAAAGAATGCCCAAGAATTCAATTACCTGCTACACTAAATATGGAATTTATGATCATTTGGTCAAGAGGCCGGCTGAACTTGATCTTCAAGTATTAATCACAGAACGTTTAACTAAGATATGAAACAACATGAAACTGTTTAAGATTTATTTTAAAAATATTTTAAATCACTCATTATACATAAATACTTCATATCTCCTATTTTTATGTGATTCTTAAATAGTCACAAAAGCAAAGTTGCCCGGACTTTCGCTGGCCTTTATGTTGTTGGTCTGTTTCAAGTTATAGCATTTTCCTGAAACACAGAAACTGGGCTTCTGAAGTTTTCTGAAATCCAAACTTGCCTTTCTCCCCATTCATGTGTATTGTTAAATTTTACTTTAGTAATTCTTCTCTGGTCCAGGATTGGAGTGGAGCAGAGCTCAGTACTTCTGTTTTAGGTCGACTTCTGTGGAGCTCAGGTTCCACTGCACGTTAGTCTTTCTACGGAACCAGAGGAAGAGTTATGAGGGAACTTCCTTCTAAGGTCACTTGGCCAAGTGACCCTTCACTGTCTTTGTAGGAAGTTTCCAGATTTTCTAGGATCACCTTAGACTATCTGCTTCTCAGTTTTTCCTACAAGTCAAAGTTAAAATCACTCCACCAAACATGCTCATTTCTCATCGTATCATAACCCGCATCAAATTTCTCAAGTCACTGCCAGGTGCTCAATGAATCCATCTTCTTTTCTCCACTTCCTGCCCCACCTAGGCAAATTTACTAGCAGCTCTCCTTGCTTCTTTTCTGCCTCTTCCTAAACCATACTTTTATTCCAGCTGTCTCTACCGCCCATTGAAATAGCAAGTCTCTTCTGACAGCACTTAAAAATTTATATCCAGCTGCCTACCACTCCAAGTAAAGAGGTTAGGGCATCTAAAGAAAGGAAGCGTGGGTCAAAACTGATCATCTCTTGTAATTCAGTGAATCATTGCCTGCCCCACAAAATGGCATAAATTCCCCTGGTGGGGCTAAATGAATTACTTTCATTCCTCAAACTACAGTTTACCCATGTGCTGTCAAAAAACTACACATGGCTTCCACTCATAATAGAGGATGATGCTTTTTTTCAAGATTGGAAGCAAGGTGAGCTGTCCATAGTTAACATTTAAAATCAAATCCGAAATTATGGTCAGAATAACGTTCAGTTCTCACTGAGAAAATCGTGATTTTTAAAAAATAATAAAAATGCACAGTAGGGGCTGGTCTGGTGGTGTAGTGGTTAAGTCCACATGCTCCACTTCAGTGGCCTGGGGTTCAAGGGTTCAGATCCCAGGCGCAGACCTACACACCACACATCAAGCCATGCCGTGGCAGCGTCCCACATACAAAACAACTGAAGATTGGCACAGATGTTAGGTCAGGGCCAATCTTCCTCACCGAAAGGAAAAATACACAGTAGGTGCATTGACTGAACAGCAGCCAGGCTTTGATCTTAGAGTTGGGGCTTATAATACGTGGTCAGGAAATGTAAGTCACTATTTTTATGTCACATTTGTTGATTTATTTTATCCTCACAACTACCCTAGATGTAGATTCAAAACTATCCCATTTAGTAGGTGTATTAGTTTCCTAACACAATCCCACAGACTGGGTGGCTTAAACAATGGAAATTTATTTTCTCACAGTTCTGGAGGCTGAAAGTCCAAAATCAATGAGGTGGTGGTTGGTTTCTTGTGAGGCAGCTCTCCTTGGCTTGTCAGTGGCTGCCTCCTTGCTGTGTCCTCACATGGTCTTCCCCCTGTACGTGCCTGTGTCCTAATCTCCTCTTCCTAAAAGGGCAAGTCATATTGGACTAGGGCTCACCGTAATGACCTAGTTTAATCTTAACTACTTTTATAAAGACCTATCTCCAAATATAGTCACATTCTGAGGTACTGGAGATTAGGACTTCAACACATGAATTTTAGGGGGACACTGCTGAGCCCATAACAGCAGAGGAAGAAACTGAGGCACTTACAGAGCCAAGCTGTGGTTCCAGGCAGTCAGGCTCTGGGGCTGCACTCTTAACCACCACACTGTCATGTGTTGGATGAAATGTAATGCCAAGATAAGTGTTTTCAGATCCCCGGTTGGAGATATCTCAATATATTTTACTTTCTATGTAATTGGTATTAATTAAAATCATCAGGAAATTAGATGCCCAAGTTCATTTCTTTTTAGTTCATTGAGTACTGAGCATAATATTTTTGACTTCATACTTGTTTAAAAATCTTCTGGGCTGCATGTTTCTTTTCTTCCTTTGCTACATAGACTTTGGGACAATGACCAAAATCTTGTTTTGTGATTGAGGACTTTAAGATCTGTGAACAGGGTGAGTTTTCTGAGTATTCCTTTGAATTGTACAGTGACGTTACAGAAGATGTGAGAGACTGAGTCAACCCGAGGACATAACATATTCTTGTCACTGCCTCTTTCTTATAGAATGAATGTACACATATATACACATACGTGGTTAATTGGCGCTGTTGGTAGGTTATCCTAATTTGAGGATTTTAGCCCTATCTAAAAATATAGAAATTTTGTGGAGATCTAGTTCTACAAATTATTGCATATTTTTCTTGATGACGTGTTCTTTTGCCAATAAAAAAATTCCCGTACTCACAGGAAATGACTAAGTATTCTGTAGCCATGGTAACAAGTAGCCACCAAAATGGGTTTTAAAACTGCTTAATCAATCAGCTATTTAATCAATCAACAACTCATCCCAGTGAACGTGCTTCTGAAAGTCAACTAATCGGCATCCACGTTTCGCTTTGGAAAGTCATCCAGCAGGGACTGTTGGACTCACTTCAACAAGCAAGCTTCTGAAAGTGAACCCATCAACAGGTCTCACCCGAGTAACTCTGCCTCTCCAGCTGACGTCACCCCACTCCTGCCTCTGAAAGCCCGCCAGTTTGGAAGTGCACCTTTCCCAGATACCCTATATCAGATCAGTTACCTACTCTTCTCAGAGAGACTGTGCCCATCCAGCAGAACTCTCCCTGACTCAAGGAAGTAATAAACTCAGCTTTGTGGTTTGTCATTGTTGTATGTTTGTTTAAGACATTGAGCAATGGTCTCATCTTTGACACTTTATTGCTTCCTAATAGCATGAGATTATTGACTTCTCCCATGCCCATTGGCTCTCCTTTATGTCCCTTTTTGGTAGACCATGTGGAACACACGACAACTTGGCCTTCTTAACTCCTTCATTCCAACTGTCTTCTTTCTTGATTTTCTCATCTCAAGCTTAAGGCATAAGTTAATGACTTATCTTCCTGTGGAGTTATACAGGACGACAGCTCTAACTTCCCATCTCTGCAAAGTGGCAGTTTAGAGAGAACGCTCCCAGTTTGGCACGCCTAAAAATGCTGTGTATAAACTCAACCTTTCACATCTTTTATAATGCATGGTTGAGCTGGGAGAAAGTAAAAGAATTTCTTAGGGTCTTTTTAGAAACCTTATAAAAGTACAAATCCAAAAGAGCAAGGTAGTTCTGGAGTCACTTTTTGCCCTAGGGGTATCGGATACACCTGGTGGCTATTTCCTGAGTTTTAATGGGACAAATGCACAGGGATGGGAGACAAAGACTGAACCCAAACAGGGAAAGGTGGTCAAGTCAGAGTTTTTGCATAAATCTAACACCCCTAAAGTGGACAAGAAGAAAAAACTTGCCCTGCTGATGAAGATGTTGCAGATACGTATGCCTTGTCTCAAGCTGGGCTTTCAGTGAATTGGAGGAAATTTCCACTTATCATTTCTAACCACAGGCCTGCAATCACAAGGGTTTGGGACCAAATTCCCTCTGCCCATTGGGTTATAGAAAATTTAGTTTAGAGTAGTCTTGGGTAGGTAGTGCCCCCAGAAGGTTGGCAGAGGCAAATGCAAATATTCTTAGAGAAACATAATTTAAACTATGGCCTCAAAGAATTCCCATAGATAAACTTCCAAGAACATGAGTTCATCATTTAAAAAAAATTAAGCAAAAACAAGCCATTATAAACAAAGGCAACAGTAAAAAACAAAGCACAGAATTCGACTTGCAAAACCAGCAGATGTGAAAATGATCAGAAGCAGAACGTGAAGTGGGTATGTTTGATATATATATATTTTTTTGTGAGAAGATTAGCCCTGTTTGATATATTTTAATAAAAGAAAGCATTGAAAGTATAATGAAGAAACAAGAGATCAAAATTTACTGGATGGGGGCTGGTCTGGTGGCGTAGTGGTAAAATTCACAGGTTCTGCTTTGGCAGCCCGGGGTTCGCCAGTTCTGATCCTGGGCGTGGACCTACTCGCCTCTCATCAAGCCATGCTGAGGTGGCGTCCCACATAGAAGAACTAGAAGGACCTACAACTAGGATATACAACTATGTACTAGGGCTTTGGGGAGAAAAAATTTTACTAGGTGGATTTGAAAAGAACTGAACGGAACTTCCTGATATGAAAAGTACAATAATTGGCAGGCAGGGAGGCTACGTTGAGGAAATGCTGAGGGCACCTCTATACATGAAAGAATGCCGGGTCACCAGCACACATTTATATGACTGGCTTCTCCCCGGGTGAAACTGGGAAATCAGGGAAGCTGATGTGAAAGGAAAAGTCCTAATGCTTCATTTACACTGAGAGTCAGAAACCCATGGCAGTCCATAGCTGTTCAGTGGTTGGGTTTTAATTGTCAGGCACTCATTCTTTCCTCTTACTGTGTGACCTCTCAAGAGTCTAGGTCATCACAGCTGGGCCCTTTATTCCCAGATAAGTAAACTGGGCATGCTACAGTGGAAGTGATCAATCTCTGAAAGATCCCACATCTTGCCCTTGGAACACAGGCTACCAGAATAATTTCCTTTACCTGACTCACTATATTTTACCTTACTACTGGAAAATATGCCTATCATCTTCTGCTGGCTGTCCTCAAAGTTACATACCTATTAATTGACAAATATGCCTTTTCATCTCTCACCCCATTGCTGTTGTCCTAGTTCTGGTCCTCATCGCCCCATTTGTGTCTTCGGCAAGTGTTTTCTAATTGGTCTAACTCTCTGTAGTCTTGTTTTGCTCAAATTCTTCCTATGTAAAACTGCTGGGATGATCTAGAATGCAGATCTGACCACATCACTCTTCTTGACAATAAAAGTCAAAGATTCCCATTGTCTATGATCTAAGAGACCCAGCTCCTTAATGTGGATTTCCATGGTCTGGCCCTCCACGAGTGGCCGTGCCTGCTTCTCCAATTCCAAGTCCCACAAATCCCTACTTGATTCATCAACACTCCCAACTTCATTCCCTTACACACCCCGTGCTATTTCTCACCCTCATAGCTTTTCTCACGCTGTCTCTTCTGGCCTGGATCCCTGGCTGATTCTAAGTTATCATTTAAGACTGAGATTAGTCTGCTTCTTCCAGGAAGCTTTTCCTGACACCCACCACACGCCCTACCGAGATAACAGCTCTCTTCAGTCCTCCTATGTATGAAGCACATATTTCTATGAGTGTACTCACTATATTATACTGTAGTTATGTGTTCTCATGTTTGATTTCCTCATTGCAGTGTGAACTCCACATTTATCTAAGGGTCTACAGAAGTAGCCTGGTACCTCACATTTAGTAGGAGCTCAGTGAATAAATTATTGCCCTTCCTCTGAGACTCTATTACCTGAGAGTGAGACCTTTTTGAATTAATACTCCTGAGGATCTAGTTGATCTCCAAACCCTGGACATTCCCATAACACATCAGCTAAGTTCAGAAGAGACAGACCCTGTATTTTGACACCTTATGTGTTGCTGCCACATATATTCACTTTTCATGTGCTTTGTTTTTCTTCATGATGAGACTAGAGAAAATGATAGGAACTGTGGTAGCAAGTATCCAAATGGCTTCCAATGACCCCATCCCTGTAGTCATTCCTTCTAAAGTCCCTCCTACATTAAAAAAGACAATCTGGGCCTGGCCTGGTGGCATAGTGGTTAAGTTCGCATGCTCCACCTCGGCGGCAGGGTTCGTGGGTTCGGATCCTGGGCACAGACATACACACTGCTCAACAAGCCATGTTGTGGTGGTGTCCCACATACAAAATAGAGGAAGACTGGCACAGATGTTAGCTCAGCAACAATCTTCCTCAAGCAAAAAGGGGAAGGTTGGCAACAGATGTGAGCTCAGGGCTAATATTCCTCACATTAAAAAAAAAAAAAAGATGAACCATGTAACCAGTAAGGTATTATGAAAATGACAGTGTGTGACTTCTGAGACTCAGTCGTAAAAGACATTGTGGTTGCAGCCTCTTGCTCTGGGATCATTCACTCTGGGAGAAATCAGCTAATATGTCATGAGGACACTTATATGCAGACACGTGGAGGGGTCCAAATGGTGAGAAACTGAGGCCTGCTCCTAGCAGTTATATGAGTGAATCATTTTGGAAGCAGATCTTCCAGCCCCAGTCAAGCTTTCAGATGACTATAGCACCAGCTACCATCTTGACTGCAACCTCATGAGAGATTCTAAACCAGGATATCCACTCCCCACCCCGACAAGTTCAGCTGCAAATTCCTTATCCACAGAAACTATATGAGATGTTAAGTGTCTACTGTGGTTTTAAGCCACCAAGTTTTGGGGCAATTTGTTATGCAACAATAGATAACTAATACAAGGACCATGCATTATGCTTTTTTAATTTTCCCATGTATCTTCTCAATATATCTTTGTACATAGGACGTGATTGCTAAATATGATTTTTAATATACAAACATGTATACAATGTGCTAATTACTTGTCAAGTACCTGGGATAAAATTTTATTTTCCTTGAATTGTGGTCCAAAAAGAAAAGTATACCGCTTACCATCATATAGTCTGTGGGCACATGTGAATTTTCCATTAGAAACACTTGTTTCTCACTTAAGTGAAATTAATGAATTTAGGATGAGATGATGTCACTCTGATGGCTGCTCTTACTCTGTCTCAGGATATCATGTTATCCTCCCTCTCCTATATGTGTTCTTAATGCAAAGAAAGCTCCTAAGTTTGAATAAGTCCCAGCATTTACTTCATAAGCTAGTCATCACTTGAGATCAGAAAAAAACATTCACACAATGGGAGACAATGAAGTGCTGGGATAGTGTTCCATTGATTAGTTTATTCCTTCATTCATTCATTATTCCACAAATATTTATTAGTGAAGGTATGATCTTGGTGCTATGAGAAAACATAAAGCAGAATCAGTGTAATAAAGTGGAAAGAACATGGTCTCTGGAATCAAATGGGCCTGAGTTCAGTCTTTTGTGGTATTTGAGGCGGTGTAAGAAATAAATCAGCTTCCCAGCCTGGCTTTTGAACCACCTGGGAGATAAGACAAAGTAAGACGACGTATGGGAGCCAGTACATCACCACCTTAACTGGTGAGATGATTCGGGAGAATGTGGCTTAAATCTGTGAGCAAGTTGACTTCTTATTCAGAACTTCAGAATTAGGCAGACTTTTATACCAATCATTCAATGGGGGTGGGATAGAATGGAACTCATACTCTCTGGGCACTCTCAGGAGAGAAGGAATAGAAGAATCAGCAGAACAGTTCCTTACTCCAAAACTACCAACAGTCATACTGCCTCCCTGAGGCATAGTCAATGCCAAGGTTTGAAAGGCAGGGGAAATGCTAAGGATACTCCATCTGCATGAAGGGAAACTCCAGGAGTGAAGGAGGAGCACTTGGCGGTGGAGTCCATTAAAGGTATGGCCATTCCCCATCCCAAAGGAGGTCAGCCGGCTCTCAGGAGAGACCTACTCCCACCTTCCTGATGCTGCTTCCAAGACCACAACTGTCTTTTGAGCACCCCCTGAGATCTCCCGGGGATTGTAGATTTTGCCCTCAGAACTCTCTGGAATGAGTTAGAAAAGTGCATTAATGAAATCAAAACCAAAGCCACTCTGAATCCAAGGCTAAAAATGTAACCCTTCTTCCATTTCCATTCCAAATTGTCATCAGCCGTTTCTAATTCAGCTCAATCCAGTATCTCCAATTCAGAGAGTCTAAACTGAAATTAAAGGACAACATTAATAACAAAGTACAATAATGTAGTACAACAACATAGATATCCTGAATTTGACTCTAAACTTTCTTCTGTTATAAATTTCCTACCAGGAAATTAGAATCCAGAGATTAAATCCCTTTGCAGGTTAAAGTTTAAACGTACACAGCAACTAACGTCTGAAAGTAAGTTCTGCTTTCCATGTGAGTTAAAAATTCAAAGATATTGCAATTCCCTCATCCCTGTTTCTTGTTCTGGCTGTCAGCCAGAGAGTTCTTATTGTCTAGGTCAGTAGTTTTCAAACTTTTCATCTCACTACGCCTTTAAACTCTGAACAATTGGTGAGAACACCCAAGTACTCATCAATGTTTGTTGTATTAGAAATTAAAACTGAGACATCTAAAAATACTTTAATTCTGTTAAACATAAGAAAATAAACCCATTACAGTGTAACACAGACAACATATTTATTAAAAATAACGATATTTTTCAAAACAAAAAATATAGTGAAAAAGAGTAGCATTTTAAAAATATGTTTGCAAATCTTTTTCATGTTTGGTTTAATAGAAGACATCTGGATTCTCATATTCGCTTCTGCATTCAACCTGTTGGAATATGTTCTTTTGGTTGAAGAATCGGAAGAAAGTCCAGCCCACACAGATGTGCAGTTGGAAAAGGAAGGTGAATTTTCATACCTATTTCAGATAATCATGGATTTTCTTCTTTGATATTACACTAATACTTGACAAGTGCTAGTTTCTTAAAGGTTAGTTTCAGTGTGGAATCTGAAACCATATCAGTGCACTTTTCATACTTTGCTACATTATTTCCATGGGAATATCTTGCATTTTGAAAGTATATTTTACCCATGCATACTTTTGTTAATATCATATTCTGGTCATTTGGATAATACTGGTTCACTGAGTGAGGCAGATCTGAATGTTGACGTAGTTCACTATACAACATCAAAAAGTCACATTTGTTAATATCACCACCCATCTCACCAGAAAAGTCTTTAAGATTAGGAAACTATAAAGCCCATGGTGGTGGATACACATTTTTAAGAATTCTAATTTTTGCTTGAATTTTCTCATTGGTGACAATTATTGTCAGCTGTTTTCCTTGAACTGATAGGCTCTTTGCTCATTTTTGAGCAAATAGTTGCCAAATACTCAAGTTTGAATATCCATAGTAATTTCTTTAAATAAAAAAGATGTTCATAAAAAAAAGGCTAGTTCTGAATTCAAACAATTGTACAAGCAAATTTGTCCTCAAGACAACCTTCGTACTTTCATCCATAGCAAAAGTATTCCATGTGGCCTTTCCGTTTTGTCATATAGAATATTAAAATGATGTGTACTCAAGGGATGAGATTTAATAAAATTAATAATTTTTACAGTTTTGTCAAGGACATTCTCAAGAGAAAGTAGATTAAAAAAAATTTTTTGTGGGTGTGTGGTGGTGAGGAATTCAATGACTACTCGTACAGTTGGGCGCCACACCTTGATTCATGCTAAAGTGCCAGCAGTTTCCACGTCCTTGTTTTTGCACCATCACTGCACATATCAACAAATGAAAAAAGCAAATACCATCTTACTCTTATTAAGAAAATAGTTTTGACCTGGCAGTCTCCCTGAAGGGGTTGGAGGCCATCCTCTGATGCCCGAGGTCTGAGGTGACACCTGGGCTGGTTCTACCTGGAATGGACATTGTTCCTTTAGGCTTCAGAAGTGGCATTAGTTCAATGAAAAGTCGCTGAGTACCTTTCTGTTTAAAGAGTTTAAAGAGTTAGTAGGACACACACAAGTGTCACAGCTCTGACCCCACACCCACCAAATTGAGAAAAGCAGCCAATTTCTAACTCCAAGGGCAGCTCTTTTTGGCAAAACCAGGTTTCTAGAACCCAGGAAATAGCAGAGAAACAGGCAAATCTGGGAGAAGGTAGCTGGAGAAAATTGTCCAGCTTCTGTCTTCTCCAGACTGTGCTAGTCATCTGGAATCCATGAGCTTTGAACTTAAACTTGATTGGGAAAAAGTTTTCCTAGCAAGGGCATTTACCATGTCTAGAGGAAAATCCACGTATGCACATCCCCACTCTCAAACAGCGGCCTTTGAGGCATTGTTGCCTTGTTGCAAAGTTTAGAAATTTGTAATTATTGTAACTCCATCCGGTATATCCGTGACCTATGAACCTGCACTTCCCATTTGCTTTGCTGCTGGTGCCTGGCACTAACAGTTTAAATCTAGAACCTCTCTCAGTACTCTGTCACGCAAATGGAATTCTCTAGCACTGTCATCTAAAAACAGCAAACATGTTCTGCACTCTGACATCTAAGAGGCTCTTTTCTCTATGGTTGACCATTGCCCTGGCCTCGCCTGCTTAGGAAAACCTGCACCCGTGTAGGTCAAGGGCAAGCTGTAGCACCTACACTCGAAGGCTGCCCTCATCTGCTAATGGCCCACACCTTTGCTGAGGCCTGCAGGGCTGGCATTGGCTTGCAAAGATCTCACTAGGAGCCATCTATAGAGGGCACCTGTGTGAATAATGTTTGGCTGACATGCCCTTGCCACCACCATCCCCTTGTGCTTTTTGGTGGCTGTGGTCCCCTGTGCCTTTGTTAATACCTGCACTGCCCTGCTCTTTTGCCGAGGCCTACGGACCTTATCAGCTTCCAGCCCTGTGCAAGCAACCCTGCCTGTCAGTGGCTTGTGAACAAGGACAGCATAAGCCGCAGTCACTTACCAAGGTCAAAATACTATGTAGCCTAAGGCACAAAGCTTTTGCCCAATCTGCAGTGCTTCAAATCCAACTGCACAATTGTGTTAACTATTGTGGAGAAGCCTGTACAAACTTCTGAGGTCAAAACACCTGCTTATACACTAAAATCAGAGCCTCAAAGCCACTTGTTGGGCTCAATACTCTACATGTATTTTATTCCCTTGAAATTTTACTCCTTGTCTTTTCCCTAAGATTACTGAGTTATTGTGCCAGGTATTGGTACATTTGAGGTTACATCCCCCACCTACAAGCCCTCATGCCTTTGGCCATAGGAGCTGAGGCTGCTTTCAGAAGACTTACAGTGAGTAGGGTCAGAAATCAGTGTTCTCTGTATGGAAGAATGGAAGGGAAAAGAAGGGGAGAAAAGAGGAAAGCATGTTCAGATCCTTCTTCCAAACTAAACCATCACATTGAGAAGCTCCATCTTCCCTGGTGGAAGAAGTAAGGGGACAGAGAGAGGCCTGGAGTGTTTTATTAATGGGGTTCCCTTCTCGTGAAAGAAAACACGAGGGGAGAGGCAGAAGTACTACCTTGCAGACCACATCTTAGCTCAGCTTCTTACTCACTATTTATTATTTCAATCTCTATAAGATACGTTTTTCTGGTCTTTAAAATGGAGATAGTAATATCTCCATGGAATGATTTTTATATGGATTAGAGATAATGCATGTAAAGCTGTTACAGTTGGCCCAGAGGGGAGAGAAACATGTACAGCTCAATATATTACAAGACCAAGTATGTGGTAAGTACTACAATAAAGGAAAAAGTCAAGTGCTCAAATGAAGGAAAACCCAAATGAAGGGAAATTTAATTCTAACATGGGCTTGGGAGGGTGGATGATTTCATGAGAGGGATGGGTCTGGAGTTGAGTTTTAAGATTTCATGAGCATCTCCCCATCATTCAGTTCATTTGGTGAGCACATTGTCTTGATCATCTACTGTCTTAGAGGCTCTAGGGGAGCAGAGATGTAAATATAAGTAATAAAATTTCTGAATCTGTAAACCCAGTTGGATAAACATCACACACAGCATGTGCACACTCAGACACAAGAGAAATTCAAAGTATGTATCTGCAATCACAGTGGAGGAAAGCAGAACATGCTTGGTTTGGGAGAGGATGCAGGAGGAACAAGTCTGGAAGTGCTCATCTGAGATGCTCTTCTAGAAGCTGGAAGCTTTAATGATAAAAATAAATAAGAAAGCTAAGGGAGAAATGTTTAGGAGCAAAGTTATATAAGACCTCTGAGCAAGAAAGTAAAGCAGTGAGTGTGATCAGAATAAAGAAGTCTTCTCGGAGGGGATTCCTTTGGGGAGTTTTGTTCTTAGGGAGACACTCAAGTTAGGTTGAAGAAATCACACGAGAATCAAAGGGCAGGAAGGAGCACGTGGTTTAGGAACAAGGCATTTCCTAGATCTGGGAAGCCACGTCCTTCCCATCAGGATAGTCCTTTTTATATCCAAGGTCTTCAAGATCTTAGTTTTATCATAATTAAGTCCATTTGGAAAGTCTGCCAATGATGCAGGATCCATTTCACTTGAGGATAAAAAGAGACCATGACAAGATGTTCCAACAATACACCATTTATGCTTGAGTATGAACAAGTTTTAGAGTAGATAAACTGAAATTGGAAAAATCAATATTATTTCATAATCTACACTTATGCCCATTTTGTGAGTATTTCAATTCATGTAGAAAAGTTCAGTGAAAGGAATAAGTAATTTCCTGGCCTACTTAATGGATGGAAATCTATTTAATAGCCTCCAACATCTTGGCTTTTTTCAGGTTTCTTGTCTGAAGGAAAGTAAATTTCATGGTCACAACGCAGCAAACTGTGGACAGTGGTCTGTGCCGTACGCAATTAAGCTGGTGACCAGGGACTTGTCCGTGGAGTGGGAAAAGAATTCTAGCACAATGAGAGCGGAGCCTCTCTTCCCACCTTGGCAATGTGCCCCAGCAGAGAGCATGCATCTTTTAACAGTGATGTCAGTTTATTGACCATCATAAATTTAAGTCTCACCAAAGCACGAATAAATAAATTAGTATCTTGAAAGTACATAACAGGAAAAGGAAATAGGGAATAGCTGCAAGATCAAAAGAGAGCTCTAAAGTGCAGTGGTTTGGGTAATGCAAGTGTTGAATCAAATCTTCCCCTGCCCAGGTGTCCCCCTAAAAGTATTATGCACCCTGCATTCAGACACTGATTCCACTGACCCACTGGCACTTGGGAAGTAGGTAATTGGGAGTTATTTCTGCCACTCTTTTTTATCATTCCCTTATGCAATGAAAGTGGGAATTTACAGAGAATTGACTGGAGCGTGGGTTACCTCCTGTGGTCTCAGAAGAGAGCAAGGCCAAGGGCCCACCTGGGGCCTGGTCTTGTGCTATTGGTCTTACTGGCTGTCTGGAAAGACTGCTCCAATAGATTCTTGGGTGAGACTGTAAATCAGCTAAGCCAGGTTCACTGCAGTTTGTCCCCCAAAAGTAATATACACCTGGGAGGCATTCCATTACTCGGCTCCATTCCCGGCACCTCCAGATTGGCACTGTGTATTTTTGTAAGGACGACATTGAAGTTACTGGACTCCTTTCCTCTCACACTGTGGGAGAAGTAGTTTTCTATTCAATGTTCTAAATGCTACCTGATTAGCTTGACAGGGCTGTAGCAATCTTCATGGGTGTCCTAGTGAAGTCCAAAGTATCCTAGAAAATGCACATTTCTCTCTTTTTTATTAAATAGTGCATAGAGACAAGTTCATCATAATCCTGATTTGATTGCAAATTGTTCTGTTTAATTTTCCTCTCTTTATCCCTATTTTCCCATCCTACCTCCTGCACCACCCTCCCTCCACATGGCAAGCATTCTGCCCTGAGACAGAAAACAAGCTGATGGGAATGTGGCTAATTGGGTGTCCGGGGCAGCATCATTTCTATATACCAATTCTCCCTCACTTGAGAAGTTATGCCATGAAGCAAATTGGCAGGTAAAGTAACCACACAATCCTGTAGATATCATTGTGTTCTAGTTATTTCTGTCATGCAGACATGCAACCAGAGCTCGCAAGGAGACAACCAAGTCAGCTTGGGCCAATTCCTCCTCTGTGGGCAAATTCTTCCCAGGTGCGTTTGGATAATGTAATAGAGGGATAGACTACACAATTGGAACTGAGCTTTCAGAGGCCTTCCTGTCACACGACATCATGCTGAGGAAAAATTGTAGGGGCTGCTGTCAGGAGCAAACTCTGTACCAACCCCACTTGATGACGGGTACTCCCTTATACTACGAGATGTACAGATTCTTCCACTAGTACAGTTGTCAACAGGTGTGATCAGGAAGGCCTTCCAGCCAGAGGGGTGGAACGCAAGAATGCAATGCCACTGATCTAGCAAGTCCCAGGCTTCCTGGGCGCCTTACTGGATGCAGTAAGCCACTGGCTCATTTTCCTCTGTGGGCAGAGGGCCAGCTTGACAGATGGTGAGGCGGCCCAGCAGCTGCCCAGAGACGGAGACTGTATCTGGAAAATTGCACTAGGGAAGGGCAGGCTGCCCTGCTTGATGGACTAAACTGCTATTCAATCTGAGCTCTTCTGCAGAGGTTAGAGGAGGCACAGCTAAAGTAGCCTGTCACTAACCAAACGTGTTAATAAAGAGGCTGGAGACATTCTGATTCCGTGTTTTGACCTAGCTTAGTTCCAAGAGGTGGCAGGCATTGCAGTAAAATGATTCTGATTGTCATAGTGATTCTTATCTTCATCGAGGGTGGGGAGTCTAGCTGGGGGCCTGAGTGATGCTGGACACGGATGAATAGGGTGAATGTGAATTAAAGCATATTTCAAAACAAGTTGCATGTCCTAGTGGATTAACTGAAACGGAGCATCATCATCACTTTATGTCAGGTGATGTCCTGCGGGAGAGGACTGGGGAGCCCAGGCTGAGAGCAGAAGCACAGCTCTGAGGCTGTGTGCTATGGAGCGGCTCTCGTCCGTATTTCAGGCCAGGCACAGAGGGAGAGATGAATGCTGACACGTGTCTCTCAGAACCAGTCATTGCTGTCAGGTTCGGTTTCCGGACCTGAGAAGAGCTGGACCAGACTGCAGAGTAGAACCCAGCCTCTCTCCTCCACCTTCCCTCATGCATCTGGCTTTGGAAAAGAGTCTCAAACCTACTTTGCTTGTCCTGCATCACAGTCTTGGAATGTGGGGGCTGTTGGCACTTACTGTTGTGTTCTTGACCTTTGGGGCCTTGGCCAAAAGTCAGATAGAAAGAGTTTGGTCCTAACATTTGCTTATATGTTTCTACCTTGAGCAGGGCAATGGGGGTTATGGTTAGAGAAATGTGCCTTAGGGATCAACTTCATGTTAAGAAATGTATACTAGGCACTTAACTCATATTCAGGGATATACCAGCAGATGAAATAGGTATTAGACTTGTACATTAATTATCTAAGTAATTAATTAGACAAATATGTATAAGACAACTATTATGGTCCAGGCACTGTGCCAAGCATTGGGGGTACAGCAATAAAAAAATGTCAACATTTTTGCTTGCACAGAGCTTACAATATAGTGAGAAGAGGCTCAAAATAAACAAAATAAATAGGTTAAGTTAGGAAAGCATGATGGGAAAAACTGTGGACTCTCCAGTCAAACAGCATGAACTCACTTCCTGGCTCCCCCATGTACTGCGTGATGTTGGGCAAACTACTTCATTTCTCAATGCCTCCATTTCCTCATCTGTGAGATGGACCAATAGGGGCCCCACTTTGCATTGTTACTGTGAGGGCTAAATGAGGTAGTGTGTGTAAGGCTCTTAGAACAGGCCCAGAACATAATGAGCCCTCTGGAAGGGTTTGCTATTTTGGTGTCAGGGTCAGATGATGCCAAGTACACTAGAGAAAAATGAAACTGAAAAGGACAGGGAAGGGAGGAAGAGGTTTAAGTTTCAGATAGAGCCTTTTTTTTCTGCAGGTAAAATTTGCTAAGACAACACTGAAACACCAGGGTACTTAAGGCTTGCCAGACAGGCCTCAGCCCCTCCTGCTCTGGAGTGAGACTCAGCAGCACTGCCTCCACCCCATCTCTGGGAGGCTGACTTTGCAGCCAGAAGTCCAAGTCCATTAGGTAAAGGCTAATATCCAGGGGCCTTGATGCAGAAAAGAAAGTGGGCTGTAAGAACAATATCCCTGGTTTTTAAGAAGGAAAGAAAAGGCTTTTTGGAAAGTTCTAGAAAAAATTTTCCTGGAAACCTTGCCCTAATGAATGATGGGGTGAGACTCAGAACATGCTCCCTCCAAGTTTAGAGAGGGTGAGGGACTGGTCAGTTGGGTTAGGTCTCATTGAGAAGGTGATTTAGAGCCAAGACCTGAGGAGGCGAGGGAGGGAAGCATGAGGCCTCCTGGGGGAAGAGTTTGCCAGAGAGAGGACGATGCAGGGGCAAAAGTCCTTGCTCAGAGGGAGTCAGGCGTATTAAACAACAAACAAACAAACGAAAAAAACCCCAGCAAGAGGCTAACATGCCTGAAGTGAGTGAACGGGAGAGCGTGACAACGAAGTGGGTGGTGGAGACAGATCAGGTAGGTCACTGTCAAGGTAAAATATGGAAAGATCTCCTGACCTCAAGAAGTTGATTGCTTTCTTGGCAAAGGTGACTGTCTGGAGGTGTTGACAACAGTTGTGCTGTTTTATATTCAGAGTCCTGGGAACACAGTTAAAAATTTCTCCTCTATAGATTCATTATTTGGTCTACTAATCTGTTGTAGATGGGGTAAGTCCTTGAGCTTCCTGTCAAGTCTATTCTTTTTCTATGAGCAAACAATAATTTAACATCAATAAGAGAAAAAAATGAAAGAAAAAAATGACCCATGATTCTGTCACCTTAGCAAAATAACTGTTTTGATTTTACCACATTTCAGACTGGAAGCTTTTAAATAAAACTGAGATAAAATGTCCTTGCAAGGTTGCTGATAATGGAGTAAATATCATTTGACTATGAATGGGGGTGCGGAACCTGGCAACAAGCCCTTCTTTGAATCTGCACCTACAGAGGCCAGGGGCCCTCGTGCGGAAAGACAAGGATAAATCAGGGCCACGCTTGGCATTCAGGAATAGACAGGTGTGTTGGACAGATGAGGAAGTTCCAGCCACAGCCAGATTGCTAGGAGGGAGGACAAGCCACCTGAGGGGGAAAAAGTCACTATAAGATAGAAGGAAATTGGGAATCCCCATTTTACGAAGAGCAAGCCGAGATGGTGAGTATGACCCTAAAATTGTCTCCTTACACACTTGTTTGAGGTCAACTCTGCCGAGGTAATACTGAGCGGGGGGGGATTGCTGAGTGACCATGGGACCTAATCAGAAAGACAAAGGCCTGAGAAGTGGAGTCAGCCTCTGTGGTCTCCACGTGGCTTTGAGCCCCACAGGCCACTAGAAGCCGCCTCGACAGACCTAGGAGTGGCCCGGCTGGTACTGATGGACTACCACTGGTGACTCCCCAAAATCCTCGGGTGCAGGGAGTTGACTTTGCAAAGTACTGGAATGCCAGTGCAAGCTGGTGAGGCTTATATGCTTGAGGATTATTTGGTTGACACTTGGGGATTCAGACTAAGTAATGATTAGAAATAATCCACAGGATATGTGTCTGGCATAGAAAAGATGCTCAACAAAATGGAAGCCACTATTCCTGTGCTCTACTTCGTATATTTTAGATTAAACAGAAGTCAGTGCCATTGCCAAGGCACTCACTGGGTATGAGGGACAATTCACAACAACAAATATTTATTGTGCTCTAGCTGAGCTCCCCTGGGGGTGGGGATTGACAGTTAATGAGATTGATTTGTAATTTGTGGGGATAATTAGAAATGCTCCCTCATGAATACAACTGAAGTCTAGGTTAAAGGACAAAATGGAAGTGCAGACAGAGAGCTATGGGGGAACCAAGAGGAAGAGATCACGTGATCACATGATGAGGATAAGCTTCACATGATGATATGATCACATGACAAGGATAGACTTCAGGCAGGAGCTGCTATTTATATCACGAGTCTAAGGATGGGAACAGGATTTAAACGGATAGGAATAGAGGGAAGCACATTCCCGGTGGAGGGACTAGCAGACCCAAAGGGAAGGTGCAGACTCACTCAGGAGACTGCAATCGTCCAGGGGATTCTGGGGTGAGTAAGATGAAGGGGAGGAAATTCTGGGAGGTCCCACTGGAGATAAAGGAGGGGTTTGAACCTAACTGAGTGGTCACTGGGAAACCTTGGACATTTTTAGAGAAACAGAAGTTAGATTAATGCAGATCGACTCCAGAAAACAGCCATCGAGCAGAAATGAATGTCTCGCATAGACTAGTGTAGGGAGGGTCAAAAGGCAGGAAAAGCCGTCTGGAGGCTGATATGAGTCTGAATACTAACGTTTTTGTGCCAGGTGCCTTTATCTGGAGTATGTGCCCATAGGTTAAGTAATCTACTTGAGATTGCACAGCTGGCAAAGGGCATTGCTGGGATCACAGGTGGTGGCAGCCTCACTTCTAGAAGCTGGGAGAACATCCACTCTGTGCTGCTCCTGGTAGGAGAAATGAATGGTCCAAATTCAGGGGCAACAGTGGAGATGACAGGTGGGGAAAGGATTGGAGAAACGGTGTGAGATTAAAGCTTCAGGACTTGACAAACAATTGTCTAAAGGAGGACCAGAGAAGTCCAAGAGAACTCGAAGGTTTTGGTTATGCGTGATTGGGAAATAGTGGATCTATAACAGAGAGAGGGAAATCAGGAAAAAAACTGATTTGAGGGGAAAAATATTGGACATGTAGAGTTTAAGGGACTGGAGTAGTGTTTCTTAACTCCAGGGGCACATTGGAATCCCTTGAGTTGTTAAATTTTGGATGCCCAGGCCCCACACAGACCTACGAAATCAGAATCTCTGGGGTGGAGCCAGGGTACTGGCATTTTGTAAAAGCTTCAGGTGGTTCCAGTGTGCAGTCAGGGTTGAGAACCTCTGCCCTGGAAGAAATCCCAGGGGCTGATGCTCCCAAGAAACTTAAGAACTAGAGAGAAGTATCTGGGAGTCAGTTGTATAGAGGTGAGAGTTGAAGTCATGAGACTGGACAAGAACATTTAGGGATAGTAAATAAGAAGTAAGAGAGGGCTATAGTTGTCTCCATGGAAATTGAGGCAAACAGGATGAATGGATGTGCACAAATCCTTCATCAGTTGTGGGGAAATGGCCCAAAACCTATGCTGTGTTCACAAAAGGAATAGAAGAAGTGCAGGATTGAGATTTGGGAAATCTGGATTTTACTCACAGTTGATACTAACTAATGGTGTGATACTAACTTCATTCACTCAACAAACACTTATTGAGAGCCCATTATAAGTCAGCTGTTATCCTAGGGAGTGGGGAAATAGTAGTGAACAAAACTAGACAAAAATCCTTGCCCTCCTTGAGCTTACACTTTAGTTAAAGGGTTTGGACTAGATTAACTCTCAGATTCCTTCTTGCATGGCAAGAGTAGGGAAGTGCAACAGGGATAATGGGGATGAAAGTAACTCTGTGGATATCTTCTCTTTGCCCTTCCAGGTCCACTTGACCCTTCTCCATCTTGCTCTGAGCTCTGGAAGGTGATTTGAGTAGGCTGCACCAGTTGGTCTCTTGTTCTCTGGCTTCTAGATGGCTTTGACCAATGGGAGTGGGGCATTGCTAGGAGATCGGGGGGTGGGAGGAGAGGGAGATTCAGACATTTATTCCTTCAGCTCTCTCCCTGCCAAGTCACTATTAGTTTGCTCTGTCCCTCTACTGAAGGCCACCAGGCCCAGCTGGTCACCCTTGTCACTGCCTCTCAGGGATCTTGTAACTACTCCTTCCCCTTGTCCTGTTAGATCTTAGAGAGATACAACCCTGGCCCTTGTTGGTTTCCGTAAACTCTGCCCACATCTTTGCAAACAGACCCTTTGCTAAACTCTTCCATTGCACCAGTTTGAGTATGCCATTTGCTTTCTGTGGGACCCCTGAAATATGTTTTAATGACTACACCAAACCATAAGCCTAATTCTAAACATTTTTGAGTAATGGTCACATGACTGGAATAAGTTAAAACTTGCTGAAATGCTCCAATGTCAGCTGACAAACAGGCTCTTTCCTTTGTGGTCCTTTGCTATACATAGGATGGAGGGAACAGCTTACAGACCTTCAACCTGTAAGTTTTTGGGATGCTGTCTACAAATACAATGCTCTTGGCTCTTGAAATCCTTCCAGAAGGGTTTGTGTCTGAGCATACTTCTAGGCATAGGCGTCTGTTTCATGTTATTAGAAACATAAAACTGGCAACACAGACAGTGAAAGATCTGTATGGAGATAGTGTCAAAGGAGGACAGAGGGGTTTACATTCCTAAAGCCTGAGACATACCCACCAATCACACTGAAGTAAGGGGGAGGAACTGCTTGCAGAGAAGCACACGGTCTCAGTGCCAGCCGGTGGATGATCAAAGCCATCCTCTCTTTAGCTTCTTTGTTTTCAGAGATTTGAGAAGGTAACACTCAAACACTAGCCCAGTGGGAGTCCATTTGTAATGATGTCTTAGAGACTTTCTATTGAAATCTCGACGTTAGTGTTGAAGAACCGCCAACATATGGTTCTCATTGCCATGACGTCAGCCACACCTCACAAACGTCCTAAATGTGTAGGGGAGTGCCAATGTCAGCAAGTCAGCCATTGCCTGTGATTGTAGAAGTCAGCTGTTTTAACATAGGTTAGGGATAAAGTCACTGAGCGAATGGCGGGTAAGATTCCAGTTTTCTTTTTTTCCTTTTCCAAGTGCTGGGGCAGGAGAAGTCCATGAAACGGATTATCAACCCATCCTGGCTTTCCCAAGACTTTCTTGGTTTTTGCTTCCTGGGAACCCCCTCAGTCCCAGAGAAACCAGAATGTTTGGTCACCGGGGAGACGTGATGTCTGCTGGAAGATTGTGTATTGATTGCTCTTAGATATGCAAGGGTTTGAACGCTGCCTTGTTTTCTTTATGATGATGTGTGACTAGATGACTCACACTCTTTCTTAGAATATTTTCACAATGCAGTAGGTGTAGAGATCCATATTTCCCAGTGGCAAATTTGAAATTAGACCTTTTAATCTGGATTTGGAGAGTTCCATGACAAGAAAGCAACTTATCTTTCTATTTAATAAAGAAGCAAGATTTAATAAAACACTCTTTAAGAAGATTGATAAAACTCATGGATGGCCTATACAACTTTTAAACTACTATTGTGTAGAATTCTTTTCACTGGTTGATATTTTTTTGGTTTATTTACTAGATCTTCATATATGTCAATTAAAATGTCCTCCTAATACTCTCTCTTTGCTCCTAGGAATCCTTTTCAATTCCAAACCAGAATGTATTTAAAATCTACAATTTTTTCCCCTTTTGCTCACTTGCAGAGAGTTACACTTGCAGTGGACCTGGCTTGACTTTCCCTGTGGAAAAAAACCCAAGGGGAAAACATATCCTGGAGCATGATGATGGTGGTGATGAGGAACAATGACACTTAAATGAGAAGTGAGGGAAATCCCCTCCTAATTGCAGAAAAGAAGCCCTTGTGGTCCCATCTGTATGCATCTCAACCATGGCTGCATATTGGAATCACTTGGTACCTGAGCCCCGCCACCTGAGATTCTCACGTAACTGGCCTACGGGTTTAACCGAGCAACTCCCCAGCGACATTCCCTGAGCAATGTCTAGTGAGAAGCCAAGATCAGAAACCTCTGCTCTAGCAACATTAAACACTTGTAGATTCCCAAATTTACCATCTCATTCCATGTCTTCATGCCCTTGCTCATGTTACTTCCGCCTGTTCATTTTAACTTAGCTTCCCTTTGGAAGCTTTCCCTGACCTTCTTGGCCAGGACCTCTACTATACTATAGCACTGTCCACTTTGTATTGAATGGGTCTATATATGTATCTATACCCCAGTGGCGCATATTTATTCTTTTAAAATGTTTTGTCCGGCAGCGTCCATTTCCCCTCTCTACTTAGGGAGAATCCCACACTGTATAAATTTGATGAAGCCCTAGGGGCAGATACTCACTAGGTTGGACTTGGGACTTTTAACCTCAAGAGACTAACACAAAGTCATAGTGAGAGTTCAGAATTCATTCACTGTCTAGTGGTGGCAGCGGTGACCAACACAGCAGTGTCCAGGGGCATGCTGTCACAACTAGTGGCCCGACCAGGCTGCTTCTCCATATGTCTTTGGCAGTGGTAGCCTCTCTTACTTCCAGTGTGAGTGTCTGGCTAGTCTGGTGATTCTTTGAGCTACCCAGTAACCTTTAAAAATACCTTTTTTTTGTGGAAAATAGCCAGAGTCATTTCTGTTGCTGTCAGCCAAGAATATCCCACCCTACTAGAATTATCAGTTTCTCAAGGGTACAAACCATGCTTATTTCCATTTCCATGTTCCAGGGCCTGGTGCAAGATATGCTCACAATAAATGTTAAACCCAAATGAAAAAAGTTCAGTCTAATCTTCACAAACCCCTAAGAAACCATTTGTGAGAACTTGTGTAGACCAGTTGTAATGTTTTCCAATGATACGTGGTACATCTTCCATTTTACAATATGCCACTTTGTCATGCAGGATAAATTAATTAGACTGTCAACATAATTTTTGTGGATGTAGCTGTCTCTTAAAGGTGCTGAAGGAAAAAAAGTCTTTGAAGTCTGACGTCATCTACTCCCAGACCAAGCCAGATTTTCCCGGGTAAGATGTACTGAGTTAGATGCAAATACTATCAGAGCCAAATGCTCACCCTCTCTTCCTCTTTACTTCCCTCTCTTGCTTTCTCCATCTCACCTCTCCCTTTCCCTGCCCCTCCTCCTCCACTGTCCTTGACAGATTGCTAACTCCACAGCAGCCACTGGGAGTCCCAGACTCCTGGCTCCCTGAAGGCACCACCACATCCTGCTGGACTGCACACTCATTATGGGATGTGCTAAGGCTAGACATCCATCATCAACATCAAGTCTTTCATTATGCCCACAGTGCACAGCATCTCAATGAAAAGTTCTTGGACAAGGAACAAGGGGAAGCAGCGAAAGTAAATGCATGACACTCACTGCTCATAATTGTAAGTTTCCACAGTAATGCCTACCTCTGTTTTTCCCTCTCTTTCTCTCTCTCCACTGTCTTTCAGCTCCATTTCAGATGGGGAAAACAGCAAATTGTTGTCAGCATAAAAGAAAAAGGAGAGAGGTGCGGGAAGAGAGGAATGATGAAGATGGAAAGTGGCAAGAAAGAAGTAAGGGCAAAGCATATCCACCAGGTTGAAACTTTTTGCAATTAAGGGAAAGGCCTGAAGGCTGCCAGGAGATGCAATAAAAGAACAAGGAGCAACTGGAAGAATCTTCTTTCAGAGAGTTCCCTGAGGAGCAGTCAAACCATAATCTCCATATTCCACTTCATTTTCTCCTTATCTTCTTCCAGTTTTGAACAAGTGCTCCCAATGACTTGGATGCATTATTATAGTAGTGACCAGTGGAAATGCATGCTTCTACCCTAAGCATTGATCTTCACTTACCACTGGGTGGAGATTTCTCAATTCCTTATTCAGAGAAGCAGCTGGATTGCATTGGGGCAAAAAGAATCACTCCAACTCTTAAATCTTGATATAAAAATGACAAACTATCAGAGCTGACAAGCCATAAAATCATTTAATTCAACCCTTCCCTTTACAGATAAAGAAATGTGACACAAACATTTTGAGTATATAGCTCTTTGACAGAGGAGCCCAGAATAGAGACTTTTCTACTGAGTCATGATAAGAGTGGCGAGGAGAACAAAGCCAAAGAGGAAGAGAAGATGATTAGGTTGGGGAAGCTCATGTTAATAATTCATTCTGTATTTGTGTTGTTCCGAATTTGAGAATGCTTTTTGATAAATTATTCATGGTGGAAGAAGGTAAAGAAAACATCAGATGCCATAGTACATCTGATCCGGTCCCTTTTGAGAAGAACCATTTCCTGGGTCCAGCATAGTGCAGTGAAATTAGTCCATCAAGGGTTTTTGAATTTATTCATTGAGCATCTTCCATAGACATCCTGAAATACCCTGGAAGGTAAAGACAGCATCTGTCTCAAGGGACTGTTATGTGGTCCACTTCCATAATAAGCCTGAAAAATGTCTGCTTCTTGAAGTGAGGTGATGACCCCTCTCAGAGAGTTCTGCTAGGTGAATGTGAAACACGGGGTTTCTGCAAATCACAAAGGTAAGAGGCTGTGCTTCCCAGGGACGTGAATGAAAGCAAGGTAGGAAATCATTACTGATGATCTGTACTGTTTCAACACCTAGTACACTTCATCTCAGAATGTGCCTGCAAAAAGTCTTGATGAACAAAGAGTGAATGAATGAGTGAATTAACGGATGAAAGCTGGTGGCCACTTTCAGGGAACAGAAGATAAATTTCTCAGCATGTAAAGCAAGATTATCTGAAATGCTAGACACACACTTTACCTTTTTGTTCTAAGGCCCTTAGTCTTGGAAGATCATGGACTATGTTTGAGACTAAAACTAGTCAACCTCAAGTTCCATCAGAATAAAATTGTGTAGCCCCTTGACTACTTAGGTAAGGTTAGGAGTTTACCAGAGGGCTACATGTTAGCAACATGGATTAAAATCTCGAAAACAAGTATAAGTCTTTTAAGAAATAGAAATTTTTATGAAAGAGTGAAAATGATTTGACCTGGGTAGCTGGTTGGGCATGATGTCTAAATTGGATGTGAATATTTTTTTTTTCTAATTTTTATGAAATTTACCTTTTAGGTTACCAAAACTAAAGAAAAGAATTCCAGAAGAGCATTTGTAGATTTCTGCTTAAGTAGATGACCAAGGTCCTGGGATAAAAGAACATAACAAAATCTTGGGGTTGAGTGAATTATATGTAATATATATTTAGAGATAAATAGGCAGACAAATGTCTACATATAATAGCATCACTAAGCTAGGAATGTTTCTTTCTTTAAAATGGAAAATAAGCAGCTGGGTAGTAGTGCAATATCTGAAACTGAGCCCTAGTTGTATTTTATTTGTAGGTCTGCACAACAAATGGAAGTAGTAATTCAGCTAGTTTGCTTTGGCCTCTGTGTCCACCCATCTCACCACTCCACTCTATCCTCCTCCCTCCTTCCCCCAACCAAATCAACGAATTTGTGAATACTGAGTTGGAATTCAGCCAGGAATATCTGAAAACGCTGTCTCACATTCCCTGAATCTATAAGGAGGAAACTATCCAGACGACTGATTCTCCTTAGGGCAGTACGTTAAATTGATCCTTTGGCAAGGAATACCCCGTGTAACTTAACACAGCCGTTCCCATAAATACCAATGTGATTATCATCCAGAAGTAAGACTTATTTCTCAAAACTAGACAAGAAGGAGTTCTATATACTTTTTTGTGTAGTTGTTATGTTTAATATGTGTGTATCCTGATGTGCTCAAACCAACCATGGCATAAATTACGTTAATGAAAGTGCTTTGCCAAGTATGCAATGTGCTTGATGAAATGCTTTCATTATAAGACTTTGTTTTATGTACTTACCTTTCACATAAAATTATCCTCTATACTGACGTTTCTTTTTCGCTTTTTCTTGGCTAAGTGGAATTCTCTTTTCAACAGAAAGTTTTTTCATATTTCCTTCTGCAACATGACTATATTTTGATGGTTTAAACTTGCAGAAGTTGTATTTTAAACTATTGCTTTCTTATTATGAACCTAAAACATTTGTAAAAGTTTCCTCTCCCCAGGATGGCATTTCTTGCACTCATTTGTTCATTCGGACATTCATCTGTTCATTCATTCCGTAAATATTTACTGAGGGACTGCTTTGTGCCAGATCCAGTGTTCTAGGCACTGGGAGTCTGCTAGTAACTCAAACAGACACGGTCCCAGGTCATGATAAAGAAAAGTGAAAGAGTTCAGTAGGTGAGAGAGACATTGGGTAAGAGCACCAATTTAAAGAGGGAGGTCAGGCCAGCCTTCTCTGGGGATGTAACATTTGAACAGAGATCAGAATTAAGTAAGAATGAGCCAAGCACACTGAGGGGAAAACACTTGAGGCCAACAGAACAACATGTGCAAAGACCTTGAAGAGGGAACACGATGGGCATTTCTATATCATATGCACATGGTCTCCTCTTTATCTCTTGAGAATGCCTTCTTTTAAAAATAACTATCTGAGTTACTGGCTATGTGGAATTCAATTGCTTCCTGATTTTGAATAGAATGCCTGTTCCTTTGATCATTAATTTTGGTAAACACGGCTGTTTTAGGATGTGAGAAGCAGATATTCTAGGTTTGGAGAGAGAAGCGGTGGATGAGAATGTGGCATGGATTTACCCTGGCAGAGCCAGTAATTGAAAAAAAGAAATGAATAATTAAAGGCTGTGTGACAACGATTGCATGAGGAGGTTTTTGAAAATGTTTCATGTAAAAATAATTAAAATAACACTTTCCTCCAATCATTGTCAAGCACTTAGAGATCTGTCTGTGAGAAGCTTCAGTGGGTTTTGGGAAAGAAAGTCCTTTCCCCCGAACCACTCTGCCCCCGATAATAAATGAGCTAGTTGTTCCTTTTACTCTGTGGATTTGTATATTTGTTTGTGAGCTAAACAGAAGGCAACATCATAGCGTGCTGTTAGAAGTCAGAATTCTACAGGCTTTTGGCGGCTCTCTCTGCAGATATGCCACAGGGAAAAGTGTTCAATGGATTTAGATTGTTTCTATCCATGAGACCAAGTTCATATGGAGCAGACAGCTGGCTGCCGTGTGGCCGAATCAAGTGGTTTGTCAGATCCCATCCACCCTAATTCTGATTACACATGCAGCAGCTGAACCCATCCAACTGCAGTCCTCTTGGGGCAATTACCTATTCCTCTTCCTCATCACAACTGTCTCTCCTTCCCCATCCTTAAAGATCTTAGTACTGACTCATTCTCTACAATGCTACTCCAGTCTTAATTCTTGGGACTTGCTAATGATCTTCTTCTCCTCTATCTCAGCTTCTCACTCCTTTCTCATTCAATAACTACCAACTTTGCATCTCTCCCATATCTTACATTTAAAATTCTCTCCCTCAAGTATCCTGATTCCCACAGTCCAACAACCCTGCTACCCCCAAGGGTCCTACCATCTTGTCACTGTCCCTTACTTCCTTCATGTCCTAACATCACTCCTTAACTTCCAGGGTCAATCATTAAAATCATTCCTTGCCTGTACCTTCAACTCCATTGTCCCTCTCTTGATTGGCAGCATTTCCTTGTCTCCCTGATCATAGCAGGAGAAAAACACAGGGATGTGGATTGGTCTGACTCTAAATTCACATTTACTAACATCAAGGAGGCCCATGTATGCTGCTTGGCAAGCATGCTATTTCCCAAGATCATCCACCCTCCTGCTTTCCTAGATGACAATTTCTTCCTTTCTCCCCTCTTCTCAGACCTCCAAATATCAGCTGATGACCTTCTTCCCATTTCCCTGAAAAGACTGAAGTAATCTAAAGAGAATTGCCATAAGTTCCCACCACCACACCTACCCATCTACCTGTGTCTGTGCCCATGTAATCTTACTTCTCTTCTCCTAGTATGGATGAATGAATTCTCTGTGAATATCTCATTCACTGGTGTCTACTAGTGGACATTGCTCCAGCAATTTTAAACCCTCTCTAATACATTAGCAACTTTCTCCCATCTACTGGATCATAATCATCAGCACACAAGCATGCACCTATTTCTCCATTCCTAGAAAAAAGTAAACACTTCTCTTGATCCCTTTTTACTTTCCAGTTATTGCCCAATTTCTCTCCTTCCTTTTACAGCAAAACTGCTTGAAAATGTTGTCTGTGTTCTCTATCTCCAATTTTCCTCCTCCAGTAGAGTGGATTTCAGCCAGGTTTTCATCCCTGTGACAGCACCAAAACTGCCACTACGAGATCATCACTGATATCAACATTGCCAAGTCCAGCACTCCTCTCTCGGTAGTTATCTAACTTGACCTTTGGCATTTGACACAGTTTGTTTCTCTCTCCTCTTGAAATACATTCTTCGCTTGGCTTCCAGGACATCCCATTTGGCTGGTTTCCTTTTTCTCAGGATTCTTTTCCATTTCTTCATCTCCTGTCTTCACATATTGAAGTTCCCTCAGGCTCATCTCAATTTGTACTTGGATAGTTAAATGGGCTTGGTGGCTACTGTATTGGACAGTGCAAATCTAGAGGGATCATTATATGGTTAGTGTCATGGTTGAGTAGGCTCTGGGTCAGACTGTCTGGATTTGGATTTAGACCACTTCCCAACTCATATACACACATGCACACTTACCAGTTTTTTACTCTAAGTCAATTGGAAGTAATATTGGTAATTACTTCATAGGTATGTTTTTAAGATTAAAGACATCACTTAGATAAAGAGGTTAGCACACAGTAAGAACTCAATAAACATTAGCTATTATGAATACGGCTGAAAAGCTGGATTTTTCAATCTCTTAAACCATTGGAGTTTTAAGTAAGACCTGGTAAGCCATGTGCTTTGCCTACTTTTGTATGCTACGATAATAAAATAACTGGACACAATCTCTTTATTGGAATTAAAGAAATGATGAGTGCTGCTTCTGATAAGAAGCCAGTGGAAGTGATTAAATATTATAAGTGGATTATCAATTATACTGAAAAGCCCAAACACAAATGTAGATAAAATGAATGCTACAAAAGATTGTCCTACTGACCACCTGAAAAGATCCTCAGAGTCCTTACTACCATTCCCTGGATTGCAGCTGAGAAACAGTTCCTCACATGACCCGTTGCTCTAGGCTCTGGTGTATGCTTGCTTACGGTCAAGCTAGCTGGAAGGGCATATTCCAAGGAATATTTTGCCTAAGAGTAATTCTGAGGTATGTCACTAGGACTTCCATAGTCAAAGGTAAGTTTGGAAAATTCTGGATTAAGATTGCTTTTAAATGACAGGACTTTTCAAAACCTCTTCCATTCTCATCTGCATGATGAATCTTTACGAAGATGTATAGTCTACAGGGTTTCGCAAACCTATCTGACTATGGAAGTAAGACTTTAACTTTCTTGAAAGAAATATCTTTGTATTATGCTCCTTGGGACACTTTGAAAAAATCCTGGCATAGGGAACACCATAATTTACATTCTGTCCGTTTTGCTTTGTCATTTTATCTTTGAGACTTAACCTGGTACATGGCACATGATAGGGGTTTAGTAAATATTTGTTAAAGGAATGAAATGTAAGCAATGTTTTCCAATCTTTAAAGCTATATGTCATGCAATGTGTGATTCATGAATATTCACGATATGATGACTGTTCGGGGTAGTCACCGATTTGGGCAACTTCTTTGGACCCAAACCTAAGCTAATCCTTATAAAGTGATCCCTGCAGGAGGATTTGATAAAGATAGGAAAAAAGAGACCTTAATAATCAACCTGTGTTTTAAAACAAACCTCCTGGAACTTATGCATGAATCTTATTATTTTAAATAAGTGGCTTTGAAAAAATGTATATATGTCATTCCTCAGAGAAGGTTTAGATTACATGGTCATGAGGCACATCGTTTATTCATTCATTCATTCTACGACTTTGCACCCACTCTGCTGGGCACTATTCCGGGCATTGGTCATCCAGGAGTGAACAAAGCTGAGGAAGCCTGTTCTCAGGTGGCTCATCATCCAGTGGAGGAAAGAGGAGCATGCGTATAATAAAAAAATAAACAAATTTGAACTTGAGTTAATTGTAGACTGAGATAAGTCCTGTTAAGGCAACAACAAAGAAATCAAGGGGAAGAGAACTGGGGGCAGGAAACTATGCAGGTACCAGAGAAAACACAGGGACAAGGAGAGAACCCAGGCAGGACATACGATCAGATATGAAGTAAAAGTCTGAGCATCACAGCCCCAACCCAGAAGCCTGTGGAGAGCCAAGAAGTGACAGGACTGGAGGGGGATGGGCTGGCACTGCTACACGGACATGGCCAGAACCTGGGAGCCAGCTGAGATGAGGTATGGTGGAGCAAGAATAGCAGCTGCATGCAGAGATAGAGGATGCGCAAGGGAGAGATGGTGTCATACAAATGAGCCAAAGATGGCCTCTGTATATTGACCCCTAGATTGCTTATTTCTTCGCAGCAGGATGAGACCTGTTCGCACAAAAGCCTATCAGTGCCCAACTCAACTTTTTACACATCCAATTGTTTTAAACATAGCCCAGATAAGCATATTACTTTTCTTTCTTTCTTTTTTTTTTGCCATTTAGAGCCTGACTTGTTTGCATTGCCTAAGAAATTGCCCAACACCTGCTAGCCATGCATAAGACAAACCCTGGGGCTATAAAGACCCAGAGACTTCCTGCTGACTTGCAGAGTGAAGTCACTTAGACATGGAAGGCCCCTCTCCGGTCCCCTCTTCCCTGGGAGTTCCCTTGCCCTGTTCTTCTTTTAGATGGTGGCCCCTGCACTGTAGCCTCTGGATGGGTTCATGCTGTGAGGGACTTCCCGCGTGTAAACTTGTCAAAGTGAGACCCACATAAAGCTCGTGTGTGCCACTTTGTGGTCGTATCTTTTTCCTTGATTAGCCCTGAAATTCCTCCCATTCTCTACAGATGGGAACACCAGTTACAGCAGGTCTGGTCCAGGAGTGGGAAAGGGCATCTCCCTCCTGCAGACCACAAAATCAAAGCAGACGAGGGACCTTGAACCAGAGAAATAAACTGGCTTGTTTGCACTCACATCCTGTATTTGTGGAAGGGCTGGAGAGTCTTTATTTCTGAAAATCATTTTCCATTTCTAATTTTTTGGATACACTTGGTAGTAACATAAAAATCTACAATCCAGCTATATTTCAGAAATAGGTCTTAAAGTTTCTGATCTTGTGTAATAAACCTTTCCTATATCATTGAAAGCTTTACTTTTTGCCATAATTAGAAAAAGTAGTCACTCTTCCTGCTACAATCTCAAACAAGCGAATGTCAAATGTGTGAACAGAACTGTATTAACTGTTCTTTTACTGTAAACTTTGGGCTTTTCTTGTATTTTGTAAGATATAACCATTCACATTTCTAATTTAATGACATGAGAATGTTTAATTCTTCTAGGAGCAAGAGGTAAAATGCTTGTAGCATTCCAAATATAAAGCAACTTCAACAAAATTGATTTTTCTGATAGTGTCTTTGAGAAAGAGAGCCAGCTATTAAGTCTAAATGTAGGACACAGTACGGCACAATAATAACTGGGAACCCCCCCCCAATAGAGCCCCATAAATACACTTTAGCCATTTTGAGAGTTTCACTTGTGTGGAATAAGACAAAGACTGAGTTAGACAGAGGGCAGGAGCAGAGTAAAATACTCTGTAGAGTGAAGTATGAAAGTCAAAGTCAAGCAATTAACTATTCAGCCAGATACCTGTGTATTTATCCCTCATTTTACTGAGTGGAGGAGCGGCTGTTGAATTTTCAGAGTTCAGCCTTTGGTTAAATGCCATAATTCTGAAGAATGGCACCACATCTCAGACAAACCATGAGGCTTTTCTATATAACTCAAGAGTGACAAGAGACTGGAGCTAGATAAGGAGGAGATTATAGGAATTTCCTAGAAAAAGAAACAGTCACTTGATTTTTACCAGATAGTAGATTGCTGTATAGGTGTGCAATGATTCTTTTTGTAAGACTGAGTTTCATTAAGGTATCAACTTGTATCTCATTGTGCCAGGTGCCAACTGAGTAGCAGAATTTAGTAAGATATTTCAACTAAAGTCACTGATGTTCTTCTAGGACAGAGTCCCCCTCTGTCTAGAAAATGGCATTCAGATCCAACGTGATCTGTGCCCAATTGCATGTCTCCAGCAGCCCTCACATTTGCAACTCATACTTACTAGCTAACTTTTGCTACTCTGTGTGGGATGTGGGAATCTTCAGATTCAGAAAGATGGGTTAAAATCCTGGCTTCATCACTTACCCAGCTGAGTCACCTGGGGAAATTTATTTAATCTCTCTGAGTCTCAGTTTCCTCACCTGTAAAGTGTGGATGGCAATGTCTGTTTGATGCTGCATCTGAGCCTCCACGTTACTTATGCAACAGTCTCATCAGACACCAATCCCTTGTCCTTTTCCCACACCTGACCTGCCAACCTCCACTCCTGGAGAAAGGACATCACACCATTTCTCAGCTCCTGCTCCTGGGTTACAAGCACTCTTAGAGAGAAGCTTACACCTCTGCCAACTGGTCTCACTTCGCTTCTAGTTTTTAAGAGTGCAAGTCAAATATTGAATCAAGTAAGAGTAACGTAGAGAGACCCTTAATACTACTCCACAATCCTTTTTGTGTCTCTGGCCAATTCCCTTTGGCATGTCTCTCAATTCTTACCATCCCTTCAAACCCCCACTCCACCTTCATCAACCCCTCAGCTGATGACAAGACCTCCTATTAAAGAGACAATGGGCTCTTTGACAAGCATTCTATTCCTTCTTTCCTTTCCTCTTAGAATTAGAACTGGCTTTTGTCTCAGAGGAACAGAAATCTAGGGTCCTCTTAAATGCCAACCTCTCCACTTGGGTGCTAGATTCCACACTGCCACACCTTGTGCTGAACCTTCTCTGGTCTCTCTTCCCTTCTGCCTATAAGATTATAAAATTGTTTCTCATTGAAAATATGTTTTCTTAAATTATTGAGGTAACATTGGTTTATAACACTAGGTAAATTTCAGGTGTACATTATTATATTTCAACTTCTGTATAGACTACATTGTGTTCACCATCAGAAGTTTAGTTTCCATCTGTCACTATACACCTCTCCCCCTTTACCCCTTTCGCCCTCCCCCTCCTCCTTCCCCTCTGGTAACCATCAATCGGTTCTCTGTAGCTATTGTTATTTGTTTTATTCTTCCTTGCTTTCAAGTTCCTATCCTGCTTCTTTCTTTTCTTTTGAGGCCACTCTTCATGAAAGAGTATTCCGCTTTCAATCCACTTTCTATACCCCATTCATTCATTCATTTGTTCCAGTGCATTCTCTAACCTTATCCTCCCCAAACTACTTTTGCCAAGGTTATTGCTATGGTCTGAATGTTTGTGTCCTCCCACAAATCCATATGTTGAAGTTCCAATCCCCAACGTGATAGTATTTGAAGATGGGGCCTTTGGGAGATAATTAAGTTTAGATGATGTCATGAGGATGAAACTCCCATGATGGGATTAGTGCCCTTATAAGAAGATACCAGGGTGCTTCCTCTCTCTTGTTCTTTCTCTCTCCCTCCCTCTCTCTCTCTCCCTCCTGTCTTCTCTCTCCCCATCATGTGAGGATATAGCGTCTGTAAACCTGGAAGAAGACATACATCAAGAACCTGACCATGCTGGCATCCTGATCTCAGACTTCCAGCCTCCAGTACAAACTATGAGAAATAAAGATTTGTTGTATAAGCCACCGAGCCTATGAAGTTTTTGCTATAGCAGCCCAAATGGACTAAGGTGGTTATAGTTGATCTTCTAATTATCAAATTCAACAATCTGTTTGGGCTTCATTCTACTGTCATTAGACACTGTTGATCATCTGCTCAAACTCTCCCCTATGTATCGTCCAGGTTTACATTGCTCTCTTGTCATTGCTTCTTGGGCTCTCTCACCAACTCCCTTTCCTTTACCTGCTCCTTAAGCTGATGATGGGTTCCATCATCAGTCTACTCCTTTTCTTGTTCTAGTCACTTCACCAGGTGATTTTATTTTCTATTATTGTTTCAGCAGCTACCTATATACTCATGATTCCCAAATCTATATTTACCACCCTAACTTCTCCTAACTCAAACTTATATTTCCAACTAAAGATATTTGGCATTTCTTCCTGGACGCCCTTCAAATACCTGCCAATAAAAATTGTGCTCAATATTGCCCAAATCCGCCAAAAGAATAAATCAAACAAATGAAACAAAATAAAAACATACAAATAAATCTACCTCCTCTTGGTGTACCACTTCAGGGCATTGTATCCCAGGCTAGAAATTTGTGAGACATCTTTGGCTTCTGTCTTTTCCCATCTTCCAAATCCAACCACCAATCACTCACCAAATCTTGCTTATCTGTCCACAGGTGTGTCTTTGCAACTGCCCCTTGTGTCCATGCTCATGGCTGCCTTAGTGCATTTCTGGCCTGGCTCATTTGATTAACCTTCCAACTTGCCGCAGACTCCCTATTCCAGTCCATTGCACATATGGCCTGTGATGTCTTCCTAGAACTCAAGTCATATCATGTTATTTTCTTGCTTCAGGGACAAGTTCTAATGCCTTAGAGGACATGGTGCTCTTCATATTCAGGCTCCAGAACTTCATATTCAGTTTCCCTCCCAGCACTCTCTTCCCCTTGTACATAGATTCCAGGTACACTGAATTTATGTAACTCCTTAGAGTGTGGTCGTCCATTTCTCCATGCCCTTTGTTGTGGACTGAATTGCAACCCCCCGCCCCCAATTCATATGCTGAATCCCTAACCCCCAATAGCTCTGAATGTGACTGTATAGGATCTTTAAAGAAGTGATTAAGTTAAAACAAGACTGTTAGGGTGGAACTCTAACCCAATATGACTGGTGTCTATAAAAGGAGGAGAAGACACCAGGGATGCATGCACAGAGGAAAGTCCACGTGTGGACACAGGAAGAAGATGGCAGTCTGTCAGCCAAGGAGAGAGGCCGCAGGTGAAACCAACCCTGTCAACACCCTGGTCTTGGACTTCCAGCCTTCCAGAACTGTGAGAGAATAAATTTCTGTTGTTTAAGACACTGAGTTTGCAGTATTTTGTTACAGCAGCCCTAGCAAACTAATAGGCTCTTTTTACCTTAGCTTTATCTGAAGTATCTTTTCCTCTTTCCTCTATATGAGAAATTCTTATTTACTTTCCAAGCCCCAGTTCAAATGGCACCCGAGTGATTATTTTCCTGATTCCCTCAGGAATAAATAATCCATCTTCTTGTTCCCAGAACTTTGCCACTGCATCTACTCTGAAATTTATGTTTTCACCATCTTCTGAGTCCAGCTTCTTGAAGGCAGTATTTTTCACTGTTGGCTGCTCCTTTCTTTCAAACATGCTAATCCAGAGGTCATCGTGTGCTCTACTTGGGTGGCAGACATATTTAGTTTACCCTCCTAGGCATTATCTTAAAAATTGAGGTAACATCTTCAAGGCAGGAAATTTCACATAAAAACTCTCTTGAAGACTAGGAGAATCTGGCAAAACTGGGCTGAAATTTCCACATTCAACCATTGGCTGGAGCAGAACAGCGGCTTGTCCAGCTAGATATTATGTTACTCACCTGAACCCACAGACATGAGCCTGTGACCCCACTCTGTCACCTTTTCTTTACTGTTTTCCTCAAGAATTACTGTGACGATGACCTGCCCTGTCATTGATGGTGTTCATCTGCTCACCATCTGCCAAACATCAACAGTTCCTCAAAAGTACATTGTGACAACTTTTGGGATCCAGAATTTACTTAAATGTACTTAAGGAATAAACTAAATAATATGGTTTACAAAAAATTCTGGGTTTTTTTGTGATTGGCGATGGATAAGGGATTGAGTAGGATTCTGGAATGGCAGCAGCTCTGCCACTTTGGAATGTTGTTGAGATTCTCTGTCAGTCAGCCTTACTTAGGTGTTCATGAAGACTGGTGAAATCAGACAACGCCATCTTCTTCCTTCCCCAGATATGCCAGCTCCTCTCCAAGACCAGGGCTCTCTCTTCATTTTCACATCCACTACCTTTTGTCCAGTGTAATGCTACCCCAAAAATAGCAAGAATGCCAGTTTATGTATACATATACACATAACCATAGCACATTATCTATACATATGTTATATGTATATATCATAAAATTTATCATATGTATATATTGATATAATGGACAATATATTTCTTATTATATAATTATAACATACAGTATATTTATACTATTTTATGCACATAATATATAATTTCTCCTTTTATATATGAGTATATATGTATGTGTATGTGTGTATATATGGGGGTGTATATATACATATATATATATATATATATGACAGAAACACTATACAGTCACATTCAGAGCTACTGGGGGTTAGGGATTCAACATATGAATGGAGGGGCATAATTCAGTCCGTTAGGTATTGGTGTGTCTATGATGCAGCTACCTCAGTTGGTTGTTTCAGAATTACAACATACTTGCTGATTCAATTTTTTAATATTACGTTTTAAAAATACAAATTCATGGTTTTTTGCAGAAAACGTTGGAAACAAAATAAGCAAAAAGAATAAAACTACTCATAATAGATAATCACTGTTGACATTTTGATGTAAGCACCATATTTTATATAATCTAAAAAGTCATTGATTAGGGGATACTCCACTAAGAAAGATGAAAACCCAAGAAGACGAATTTAATAAGACAATAGGTCACCTTGCCTCCCAACTCTCCAGATAAATCTGGGACACAAAAAGTACACATGCGCCATACAGAAAAGAAAGGAAAGAAGCTTTTATTCTAACTTAGTGCCCGGTGGAGGAAGGAAAAAAAATCCTCCCTTGAGAATCTGAAGCATAAGTTGTCACCTATATGCGGGTTTGTGGTCTGAAGTCACAGCTTCCATGTGGTCCAAACTCCTAAAGAAGAGAATTTAATTTAAAAACTGGCAGAAGCAATTCCAAATTCTCTCCAGAAGATTTCAACCTCTTTACTTCAAACTGTCAGCAATTGTAAGACATAGTAGATTTTAAGAAGAGTGCATCACGGAGAAGATGACATAGTTTACTTTGGCTACACATTTATGAATTTTTTTCTTAAAAAAATGAGATCATATTCTGTATGTTTTTCTATACAGTGGTTTAGGGCATGATTTTTAGAGCCAGACAAACCCGGGTTCAAACCACAGCTTTTCTACTTACTGGCTCTGTAAGTACTTAACCTAAGTACTAAACTTAAGCAAGTAACTTAACCTAAGAATTAAATTAAGTAAGAAAGTATTCACACAAAGTACTTAACCACTGCTAGGCTGTTTCCTCATGTGAAGTTAGGTAGTAATAACGTGTACATCCCGGAGGCTGGGGTTAATATGAGATACGCACAGCAACTAGCGCAGAGTAGGTACTCATGACATAAAAAAAAAAAAATCATCGTTATTCTGATTTCTCACTGGGCAGTGGTCACAGCAACTTTCCACTACAGTAAATGCAGATCTACTCTTTCATATTTGAGAGCTGCCTAATAAACTGAGAGGGACCATAGGATGTTCCTCTTCTTCAACATTTAGGTTGTTTCCAATTTTTCTATGTATAATCAAAGCTGGAACAGAAATCCTTATACACATATTTTGGCACATTGAGACTTTTCAAGAGAAATATCCGGAAGAATGCTGCTCACTTTTTTAAACAAAGACTTTATTTCTTTAGAGCAGGCTGAGGTTCACAGCAAAATTGAAAGGAAGGTACAGAGATTTCCTATATATCCCCTGCTCCCACATGTGCATAGCCTCCCGCACTATCAATGTCCCCCATGAGAGTGGTACATTTGTTACAGTTGATGAACCTACATCAACACATCATAATCGCTCAGAGTCCATAGTTTATATTAAAATTCATTCTTGGTGTTGTACATTCTGTGGGTTTGGACAAATGTATAACGACATGTATCCACCATTACAGTATCAAACAGAGCAGTTTCACTGCCCTAAAAATCTCTGTGCTCCACCCATTCTTTCCTCCCTCTATTTTCAGACTGGCTTCCTTCAGTTAGCAATATGCATTTAAGTTTCCTCCGTGTCTTTTCATGGCTTGATAGTTCATTTCTTTTTAGCACCAAATAATATTCCGTTGTCTGGTATGTACCACAGTTTATTTATCCATTCACCTACTGAAGGACATTTTGATTGCTTCCAAGTTTGGGCAATTATGAATAAAGCTGCTATAAACATTCATGTGTAGGTTTTTGTGTGGACATAAGTTTTCAACTCTTTTGGGTAAACATCAAGGAGCATGATTGCTAGATCGTATAGTAGGAGGATATTTAGTTTTGCAAGAAACCGCCAAACTGTCTTCCAAAGTGGCTGTTCCATTTTGCATTCCCACCAGCGATGAATGAGCGGTCCCGCTGCTCCACATCATTCGGTGTTGTCAGTGGTCTGGATTTTGGCCGTTCTAATAGGTGTTCAGTGGTGTCTCACTGTTGTTTTAAATGCTCACTTTTTAAGTACTTTATTCTAAATTATCTTTGTAGTCAGATACTTGCCTGCTCTGCTTTTAAAACTGCTTCTCATTTGCTTCTAAGGTGACCGTAGACTCCTCAGTTTGTTCTTTCATTTAACTTCTTAAAGACTTTCTCTCCAGCTTCCTCCAGACTCAGAGGCTACATTCACTATCTTCAAATTGTTTTGGTGGGACTCTGTGTTCAAAGCTTTCTTTCACTTGCAAATCTTTGTTTTTATCCCTCTTGGTTTTAATTTGCTAGTTCTACCTTCCTGGCATTCTTCTCTGCTAGATAGGAGTCTGCTTCTGGTCCCACCCAGTGATCTTCTTCCTGGCAGTTGGAGATCCTTTAACAAAAGAACCTTCAACGAAGCCTTGAACCCTTCAGAGGCTCTGTTTGGAAAGGAGAGTCCATTTTCACTGACTCCAGGCCATGACTCACGAATCAAGTTTTGTAAGAGACCCTGATGCTCATATTGGACCATGACTCAGAAGGAAGCTATGAGTTGCAGCAACAGTGACTACAGAATCCAATAATGATTTGTGGGGTCACCATTCTTTAACGTGCTGATGCTGCAACCTACAAAATATCAAAACAAAAGCTAATTTCATAATTAAAATAATAAATTATATGGAGAATAAAACTAATTCAACTGATAGTTCAACTAATTCGACATATCACACTTTGGTTAAAATGATAGAACTGGAAATATAGGCAACAATTGCTGATAGAATGGTGGAACCAGGCTAACAGAATTTCAAGCATCCTGGGATAACACAGCTAACAATGAATCAGATAATAGAGAGCATAAAGTGACCCTGAGTCAATGTATCGCTAATTAATGAATGATGTTCCAGCACAAGGCAAAAAACAACACTGCCACAGGAAAGATGAACAAGGTCAACGTAATAAGAAACAACACTGTGTTTTAAATACTGTGACAAGCAGCTCAGTTGGGTGAACCGAATTGAAACAGTCCTAACAACAGAAATGGAAAACATTGTTCAGAGATATTTGCGTGACATAGGATGAGTGGGGGTATTCGTTTTTTTATGCTGGCATAACAAATTACCACAAATGAGTGGCTTAAAACAACACCCACTTATTAATTCACAGTTTATTAATTCACAGAAGTCTGGGTGGGCTTGGCTGAGTTCTCTGCTCCAGGATCTCACAAGGAGAAAATCAAGGTTAGCAATATAGCAGGGCTGTGTTTTGTTTTTTTTTTGTGAGGAAGACCAGCCCTGAGCTAACATCCGTTGCTAATCCTCCTCTTTTTGCTGAGGAAGACTGGCCCTGGGCTAACATCCGTGCCCATCTTCCTCCACTTTATATGGGACGCCGCCACGGCATGGCTGACAGGCAGTGCGTCAGCGGGCGCCCGGGATCCGAACCGGCGAACCCCGGGCTGCCAAGCGCGGACTAAACCGCTGCGCCACCAGGCGGCCCCGAGGGCTGTGTTTTTTAATGGAGGTTCTGGGGAAGAACCTATTTCCAAGCTCATTCAGGTTGTTGGCAGAATGGAATTCCTTACAGTTGTAGGACTGAAGTCCCTATTTCTTTGCTGACATTCCGTCCCCTTTATGTGGTCCCCTATATCTTCAGCCAGCAATCGCGTGCTGAGTCTTTCTCATGCTTCAAATCTCTCTACTTCTCCTTCTGTCTTCTTCTCCTGCCTCCCTCTTACACCAGCAATGGGAGCAAGTTCTCTCCTTTTAAGGGCTAATGTGATGAGATTAGGCCCACCCAGAGAATCTCCCCTGTTTAAGGTCAGTTGTGCCACATAACATAACGCAACCACAGGAATGATATCCCATCACATTCACAGGTTCTTGGAATTAGGGTGTGAAATCTTGGGGTCCCTTCCCTGAAATTCTGCCTACCACAGTGGGGTGCTGAAAACACACCAAAATCTCCAGACTTATGGACACGGAAATTAGAAACTCCTATAAAAACACATTTGTAGAGAAATGTTATTGTTGAGCTTCCTTTTGAAGAGTAGTTCTGGTTGTAAAACAGCTTCAGGTCAAACTTCTACACTATTTTAGCAATTTTAAGGTTTTTTTTCCCCCCCTGAGTAATTAGCCACTGGACTTTTGGAACAATATTTTTTCAATCAAAGTGACCATGGACTCAAAGAGGAAGTGGCTGGGTTTTTAATGAATACAAACTTTGTGTGTAATAAAAGCTCAGAAATAACACACACACATGCAGTAATTATTTTAATGAGCTCTGCCTTTGTACTGTTTTTTTGGGGGATAACATCTCGCTATGAAGTAGCATGGTCTACTAGAATTTTCTTATATGTAGGCTTTTGTAGATTTGATCTGAGGAATATCTGAATCCATGTAATGTTGTGACTAAGGTTGATTATATACGTGGGATTTTATTATTTATCTTTTCTGATGTAAGTTTGGAAAGTGTCAAAAATGAAAGCTTGTCTTGTATCTGCCTTTATGTTTTGTCGCAAATACTCTTTATTTTTTCTCCTTGGTTCATTTCTTACTGTATACCTCTGCCTCGCCCCCCCCCCCCAACTAGAATGTAAGTCCCTGAGGGCAGGACCTCTATGTTATTGCTTTTATGATTTCTGTGCCTGAACAGTGCCTGACACAGAGTAGGTGCTCAGTAATATTTGTTGAATGAATGAATAAATGAAAGTTAGGTGGGACATCAATTTTCCCAGAGATAGTTCAAGCATATAGAACTATTTATCTTTTTTTTATTAGAAGCTATTATTGGGAAAAGTGAGATGTTTCAGGTGATTTAAATGTCAATTGTAGATGTGAGTGAAGTTTGGATCTTGGTAACCAAAATGAGAATCACTTCTTCAGAGTATTTCAGGGAAAGGTTTTCAGGAAATTGTGACTCATTTAAGTTAACCTGTGGTGCAGCCAGAGGTGGATGTCACCTGGATACAAGGACTCATTAACTATGCCAGTTTTAGTGACCCAGGGACACAGTTGAGCAACAAGATTAAGAGGACTCTAGATTCAAATCCCAGTACTGCCACTTACAGCAGTGTACATTCAGAGAAATTTATTAACCATTTTGTGCCTCAGTTTCTTCATCTATTAAGTGGGGATGATAATAGTATCTCCCACAAAGACTTGTTGTGAGGACTGAATGAGTTGGCACATTTAAAGTTGTTAGACCAGTGCCTGGCACCGAGCAAGAAATATGTGTTACCTGCGGTTGATGTTATTAACTTCTGTTTTACTGGGTCTTGACCCTCCTCTTCCTATGTAGGACTTGACTTTCCTATAGAGTTGACCCAAACTATTTCTTAGTGTTCTGAGAAATACTTAATGATACCCAGGAGCAAGTCTTGCCAATATCTGGTCATCTATGATGTGTTTTCCTCTTCTTTTGCTCCCATCCTCTCTCTGTTGTGCAAGGCACCTTGTCTTAGTCAGCTCAGGTTGCTATAACAAAATATCATACTAAGTGGCTTGAACAATAGACATTTATTTCTCACAGGTTTAGAGACTGGGATGTTCAAGATCAAAGTGCCGGCTGACTTGGTTCTTGATGAGAACCCTCTTCCTGGCTTGCAGACATCTGTCTTCTCACTGTGTCCTCACATGGAAAGACAGAAAGTGATCTCTCTCTTCCTCTTCTTACAAAGCCACTAATCCCATCATGAGGGCCCCACCCTCGTGACCTCATTTAACCCTAATGAACTTCCAAAGTCCTCATCTCCAAATACAGTCACATTGAGGGTTAGGGCTTCAATATGTGAATTTTGGAGAGAACACAATTCAGTCCACAGTACACCCACCTGTCAGTGGGATGTTGTGACACTTCTGCTGGTACTTGGGCTCCTACTGGTAAGGCTGGTACTTGAGTACTGTTGTCATCTCTGCTGGGAACAGTCACATCTGCCTGGCCCTGTTTTCCAGCCGAGAACCACAGTGTAAGGTCTGTGCCTAGATTCATTTTTTGCATGTGGATGTCTAGTTGTTCCAGCACCACTTGTTGAAAAGATTACCTTTGCTCTATTGTATTGATTTTGCTCCTTTGTCAAAGATCAGTTGTGAGTATATTTATATGGGTCATTTTCTGGCTATTCTGTCTCATGGATATATTTATCTATTCTTTCACCAATATCACACTCTCTTGATCACTGTAGTTTTATAGTAAGTCTTGAAATCAGGTAGTGTCAGTTAGTTCTCCAACTTTATTCTTCTTCTTCAGTACTGAGTTGGCTATTCTGGATCTTTTGCCTCTCCACATACATTTTAGAATCAATTGGTCAATATCCGTAGAATAACTTGCTGAGATTTTGATTGGAACTACAATGAGTCTATAAATCAAATTAGGAAGAACTGATATCTTGACAATATTGAGTCTTCCTCTTCATGAACATGGACTATCTGTCCATTTATTTAGTTCTTTGATATCTTTCATCAGAGTTTTGTAGTTTTCCTCATATGGATTTTGTACATATTTTGTTAGATATATACCTAAGTATTTCATTTTGGGGGATGCTAATGTAAATGGTAGTTTTAAATTTCAAATTCCACTTGTTCATTGCTGGCATATAGAGAAGTGATTGACTTTTGTATGTTAACTGTATCTTACAAACTTGTTATAGTCACCTCTTAGTTCCAGGAGTTATTTTTGTCAATTCCTTCAGATTTTCTACATAGATAATCATGTCATCTGCAAGCAAAGACAGTTGTGAGTCTTCCTTCCCAATCTGTATACCTTTTATTTCCTTTTCTTATCTTATTGTGTTAACTAGGACTTCCACTACAATTGAAACTGGGGCCAACTTTCTTTAACTATCCTCAGTTAAGTTGTCTGTTTGCAAAGGTAGTTAGATGATGCATTACTAAAGCCCACCCTATAGATAACATCTCTGACACTTGGGTCATCAGGTAACAGGTAAAACATGTTACAGGTCAACATGTCACAGGTAATATGATAACAGGCTTAAGTTTTTCAGGAACTGAGAGTTGACTTCTTGTCCAGTTCAGACCACTTAAGACCACTGACTCATCAACTGGGCCTGCACAGATGACCAATAGGTGACCTTTTGACATCAAGGAGCTGAAAACTCCACCCTCAGACCATGGAAATGCTGCCTTTTTGTGAATATGCATTCTATGAAGAGCCACAAAGCTTGACTACGTTTGTGCAGATCATCAATTACCTTACTTCTCCTTACTTCCAATCATCTATTCCCACACTTCAGACCACCCCACCCCTTTATCTCATAAATATCCCTACTCCTCATTTTTTGAGAAGGTGGATTTGAGATTGGTTTCCCCATCTCCTCACTTGGCTGCCTTGTGAATTAAACACTTTCTCTGCTGCAAACTCATCATCTTGGTGATTGGCATAATTGTGCAGTGGGCAAAATGAACCTGGTTTGGTAATACAACATTGAAAAGTGGTGGTGAGAGAGGGCATCCTTGTCTTCTTCCTGATCTTAGCAGGAAAGCTATGAGTTTCTCACCATTAAGAACGATGTTAGCTGTAGGTTTTTGTAGATGTTCTTTATCAAGTTAAGTTCCCTTCTATTCCTAGTTTGCTGAGAGTTTTTATCATAAATGGGTGTTGGATTTTGTCAAATGCTTTAATTGCATGATGGTAAGGTGTTTCCATAGTCCTGTGATTAGGTCTCAGCCTTTTGGTAAGCCTGTGTTCCTGGACTATGAACTTCACCATTTCTCCTTCTCAGTCCTCCCCCTTAGGAGGGAGGACTTGGGTGGGACAGGATGGCTAAAGGGAACTGGAGTTGGGTATTTTTCCTTCCTCCATGGGGAAGGCTAGAGCTGGCTCCAGTTGGGTATTTCCCTTCCCTCAGATAGTTTAGGTTCTGGTTAATTAGTTTCTCTTGAGGGCAGGCCTTGTTAAGAAGAACAGAATGCTCTGGAATATTTCAAAGTGGTTACTTTTTCCCTCCCCTTGCCAGAAGCACAAGGGGTTTTTCTCCAATGTTCACTGTGAGAACCTGGTAAGACTCTTGGAGGTAAAACTCACAAAAGTATGGTGGGCCCCCACCCAAGACTGTGTCCTCCTGGAGTTCTCAGCTGTTAGGCTTGTCTCTTCTGAGCCTCCAGTAATTCATCAGTTACAGTTCAGGTTTTATTACCCCAGCACAGGTTCCCGAAATGGTTTCTGCTCATGGATTTCTGTTTAAACTATGATTCTCCATTTCTGCCTGTCCATCTCTCCAATTTTGGGGCCAGTGCTTAGCCCTGTGCCCTCACTTCTCTGATGGATCTAAGAAGAGTTGTTGATGTTTCAGTTTGTTCAGATTTTCACTTTAGGACAGAGTGGTAACTTTTAAGCTCCTTGCATGTTGGCCCAGTAACCCCAAGTCCTCCAAATTTGTTTTTAGATATTCTGATAATGATATTTCAATATTATTGGTTTCCTCTATAATATTGTTTCTTCTATTTTATGATAAAAGAACTGTTATTCTGAGTGTATAGATTTCATGAAAATGCCAAAGAGATCCACAGCACAAAAACAGTTTAACAACCCTTGATCTAAATAAATAGAGAATGAAAAAATTTATGTGTGATTCCATTTTGCTGTGCAGTGGGGTCTTTCAAGTTAAGTCGAGATTTTACAGTGTTTTAGGGCAATGAGTGATAATCATATAAAGCAGCTTCTCAAAATGAATTAATCCTGTGACAACAGATACTTGCCAAATCCTTTTGTGCATAGAACTCATCCTTCACCTGTGCTGAGGCCCAGCTCAGAGCTACTGTAGCCTGGCTCCTCTCAGATAACAACTGGAACAGTAGTCAGAACTGGAAGGAAAATCAATGAAAGAATCAAAATATGGTAAAAATGTTAAAGAAAATTATCCGCCATAGACACTTGGTTTGTAAGCCTTTCAAGACCAATTTCTGAAGAGAACACTGGATCTTCCTGCGGAAACCACAAAGATTATAACGCAGATTCTCACTTGATATCGTCTCAGATCCAGTGTGTTGTTTCAAGCAGTTAAAAAAAAACTCATCGCTCTCAGTTATGTTTCTGGCCTCTCTTTCCCAACAGCTGCTCCCAGCCGATGAAGAAATGTCTCAGTGCTGACTAGGATCTGGAGAGAGGCGCAAGATGGAGAACTCCAGACAGGTGTTCATCATCTGAAAGCCAGGTACTCCTTCTGTTTTCAGCATTGCCTGCTGCTCCCATTGGCAAACCTGATGGCACGCTACAGGGGCATGACTGCAATCAGGCTGCTGGCAGAGCCCAGGGTGATGGTTCTCTTCAGAAAGGCCAGAACAAATTGAACATCCAGCAGAGAAGAATGTGTGTTGACAAAATGGCCTGAGCCCGTTTTTCAAAGTAAAAATTAAAGCTGTGTTTTTGGAGGATGTAGACACAGAGACAGGAGAAAAAAAGCAGTAAAAGAGTCTACTCTGTTGCTTCAGCTCCTCTATTTCTAAAAAGGTTAATTCAAGAATACAGTCAAAAGAAATGGCTTAGTTCTCACCCACCCCAGTTGCCTAAGTTGTATGACAGTGAGCCTTGTCACCTTTGTCAAGAAGAAGTCACCAAAGAATTCCATAATCTCTTTATTTAAATTATCATTTGATTAAAATAGTTGGGTGAAGAAGAATTTTAGAGTTTTTTTTTAATGGACAACTTAAATCATCTTCAGTGATCTTTCAGCTCTTCTTTTCCATTTACCAAAAGGTGATGATTCATCTAGGATTCCATGGCAAACAGAGCCAAAAATTTCCAAATCGTTCTCAGGTCTTCTAGCAAATTCTCACTCTATGATAAAAAGAATGTTTCATAAATAAACGTGCATATGCTGAAGAGAAAGAAGAGAAAAACTGAGGAACTGATATATGCATGACTAAAGAATTATACTTAGGATTTAGTTTCACATTTCAGGTATGTGGCTTAAGAATCTTGGTTGAGGAGGGAAAGACTAAGCAATTGCTCTAAACATAGAGTAACACTGGGTCATCCCTCTACTCCCCGACTCAAATACTGTGACTGATTGGGAGAAAACGAAAAGAAAGGCATAGAGGTTTGGAAACTCACTAGTTTTGTTTTCATCTTACCCGCACAGTGGTATTCTAGCTAGTGTTCTCAGTTTGGGGAAAAGGCCATATAAAATTATTTAAAATTAATTATTTATGGAGGACATTTATTTTCAAAATGTTTGGAAGAGTAGGATTGTATGCAAGACAGGGGTTATGCATGCAATACATCTGGCAGATTGTTAAAAAAAAAATGGAGCCAGAATAAAGAGAGAGTAGTGCCTACACTGGGGATATAACATACACACTTCAAATTGATTTCATTGGGGCTACTTTACCTGGTGTCCATGTGCCATAATATTCAAGGAAGTTACAAACATGGATGGAAAAAATTATATTCTTATTTTTTCTAACCTCTAACTTAAAGTGACAATAATGCTGGGAAAAGTAGAAGGCAGCAGGAAAAGAGGAAGACCAAATATGTGCTGGATAGACAACATAGACGAAGCCACAAGCATGAGTCTACAGGAGCTGAGCAGAGCTGTTGAGGACAGGACATTGTGGACAACACTCATTCAGAGGGTCACCAGGAGTCAGAGTCGACTTGATGGCATGTAATAACACAATATAACACTGAAATTGAGATTTTCCTTCAATTACAAATATAGATTTCATTAGACTGTCAAAGGGATTCATGGCACACACATACACACACACAAAGGTTAAAACTTCTGGAATAGTAATATCTTTACCAATAAATGGGAAAATAAGAATTTCTCATGTTTGAACCAAAATATCGGTATTTTCAACTAGTAAAGATATGAATCTAGTAAGAAATGTTTTAGATCAAAGGATACTGATACTATTACTACACTCTAAATATATGTCATCTTAGTCTGTCTCTACAACTGATATTTTAATTCAATTCTATTTGTTTATTGGATATCTACCATGAAGCAGATATTATCAAGGCTCTGGGGGCTACAAAGATTGCAGAAGCTTTTAGGATTTCGAAGGAGACTGCCAGGTACGTGATGACTATGATAAAAGGAATGATGTGTTATTTGTTTATTGAGAGATAAAAAGCAATTATTTAGGGGACTGGCCTGGTGGCGTAGCGGTTAAGTTCACGCGCTCCACTTCAGCTGCCTGGGTTCGCAGGTTCGGATCCCGGGTGCAGACAGACGCACTGCTTGTCAAGCCATGCTGTGGCGTCCCATATAAAGGAGAGGAAGATGGGCTTGGATGTTAGCCCAGGGCCAGTCTTCCTCAACAAAAAAGAGGAGGATTGGCAATGGATGTTAGCTCAGGCTAGTCTTCCTCACACACACAAAAAAGCAATTGTTTAATAACTAACTTGGACTCTGTATGTATTGGCAGGGAGCTTAGATACTCACAGTATTTACATATGCCTTCTTCCATTCCTTTGTAGACCCAGTTTTTTGAGCATCCACCTGTGTAAGGCATGAAGCCAAAGTAGGGGGCTAGTGTTTTGATGGGCAGTTGGAGACACCCATGTCCACTTGCCCACACAAAACTAACATACTCTCCTGGTAATCTCCTGCAATTCTAACAAGGTAAGGTCATTTCTACCTCCCTAACTTCCTCATCAAGTCCTCCAGGTCACTTGGACCAAAAGACAGGAGACTGCAGAGAGATTGTCACAAATTCATTCATTCTTCTGGACCATAAATGAAAGCTTGTTTCCCGACAACGGTTGTCCAGAAGGATCATTTGAACCTTCAATATATGCTGCTTCAGAATATCAAGACTTTTATCAGGTTTGGGTAAAGTTGACTCATTTGATTTGTGCTCTTTATTCAAAAAGAGATAATTAACGGGAAGATATTGGACATTTCAGTCAAAATGCTGAGTCTCTTGATTTATTGCTGAGACAGCTAGTTTGATTTAATTCTCAAAAGAAATTGTAAAAATTGACTCTTTTAAGTGCCAGTTCAACTGTAACAATATTTTAAGAATAATCAGCTGAGACAAGAGAAAACTAAGATCAAATACCACTTAAGCCTTATGTAAACTAAGCTAATTTCATGTTACACTTGTTAGCAAATGGAATATATTTTTCAAAAAATTCTTAAGGTGTTTGTCACTTAGCATCCCTTGCCCAGGTGTGGATGTACATCTCTGCCCAATACCATGAGGAAGGTCTCCAAGCATTGGTCCTCACATTCTCTCTGAAGCTAAGAGATGGAACCAATGGAACCAGGGCTCTCATTGCCATGGATTTTCAGTGCTGTGCTGGTTATGAGGCTAGTAGCCCTGTACTAGCCACATGATCTTGGGCAAGCCAATCTACCCAAACCTCAGTTTCCACATCTGAGGTGTAATAGGTGTAATAATAATAGGACCTACTTCGCAGGGTTGTTAAGGGATCAAATGAGACAATTCAGGTAAAATGCTTAGCAGAATGTCTTGTACATAGTGCCACCAAATGTATGTTATCACATTGCCACTATGCGCTCCAAAAATAAAGCCATCAACATGTATTTCACCAAATTCCCAGTCTCTTCCTCATCTATAAGTTTATTTTCTCCATCCCATTCTTGCGTTAGTCAGTTCAGTCCCAGAATGAGGTGTACTTCCTCTTGATAAGCTTCCATTTTCCACCTGTATACTTGACCTTATTCTCTCACGTCTCTTTCCAGACCTTCAATCTCTTCTTCCCGTCGGCTCTTTTCTTCAGTCTATAAACATGGGCAAACTCATTCTAATCTGAACAAAACAAAAACACTTCCTCTGACCCTATTGCCTGTACCCACACCCCTGTACCAAACTCCCTATTTCTCTCCTCTTCTCACACAAATTTCTTCAGCTTTAGGACACAATCACTATGTCTTAACCATTTCCAGACTCCTACTTTGCACTCTAAGTACACTATTTCTCACCTAGAGTCTTTGTGCAAGTTCTTCTGTTGGTTTGGAAAGTCCAGTCCTTTGAAAAAGGAACAGAAAATAGAGAAGTGTGAAGGGAAAACAGTTCAGGAGGGCAGGGCTAGCCCCACCTGCAATCCCAAGCAATGCTGTGTGAGGGCTCTGCAGTATCACCTCGTGCTTTAAAAGCCTTTTGTAGATTAATTGCTTCCACAACCTTCTATCTGGATTTTGGCTGTCTCTTGCTGTTGTCAGAGGTAAAAAGTAACTTTATTTACTCTAAAAAATTAGAATTCACTATTTGGAGCTATTCATTAGCCAGAAGTAGTCAGATCTTTACTATTCTGGTTCTTTGATGATTTCATAGTTATGAATCCATTTCTGTCTCTAGATAGTACAAACTCTTATATGCATACATTTAATTAGTAATATTAGGCTGATTTGCTAACAAAGTCAATGCATTTTCCTATTGTATAAGAATACTACTTTAGAAATAGCATGTATAATCAATTTGGAATTTAGGTAAAGACTTTATTAACAAACAAGTTTTTTGAACATGTTGGCAGATCTTGATGATTTGCTTCTTTTTGGGACTTCTCCAACATTAGCCCCTAATCCACATTTTGACCAATGCATTGTATTCTGCCTTGGGTTGTTGGCAGGGTTTTTTTTTTTTTTTTCCTATGTATGCTAGTCTTGGCTCCCTACTTAGACCATAAGCCATTTAAAGGTAGAGTCCGTGTCATATAATCTTTTTAAAATTTCTCTAACCTTGGGCTCAGTTTTCACTGAATAATTTTTGGTTATTCTCATGCTTAGATCCCATAAGGAAAGAGCAAGTTCATGGGCAATTGACAAGGGATTTTTCTTTTCAGGATAGAATAGCCATTCTTCTGCTTATAGTCTTACAAGAACTCAAAGAAATGGAGTAGAAACTTCATGCCAGTCTCTATCAGTTCTATGGCCTGTGTACATGACAAAAACAACAGGAAAATTATTGTTTGGTCCACTAATACCAAACAACCCATGTGACTTTTTTTTAAAAAGAGAATTGACTAAATTACCTAATCGTTTCTTCTTTGTGTAGACAGAGCCTGGGATTCTATTGATGAAACCATATTTCATGCTCATGCTCTGAAACAGCTGTAGTTCACTGATTTGAAATAACTTAATGAGGTATTGATTTACTGCTCAGCATGCTCTGAAACAACTACCAAAGTTGTAGAAGCCAACCTCATAAGGAAGGGGGTAGAAAGAAAGGTGAATTTCTAATGAAGACACTAGATGAGTTCCTGTCAACTCGATTATTTGAATTGGAGGCTTTAGAATTAGAGAAATGAATTATTTAATTGGAGATTAAAAATGTGAGTTCATTTTGATCATTTGGAATTCAAAATTGGAATTGAATCACATGCATTTCAGGAAACATAAAAATTAGAAGGAAAAAAAATTAGCTCAGAGATGAATTATAGTGGTAAGTTATTTTTCAAGCCAATTTTGAGTTGTTCAAACTAGAAGAAATGGAGAAAACCTTAGGATGGAAATAAGACTCTAGGGAAAGGAAATAAAGGAACTGTTCCTTTTGCATGTTTCCTAAATACTCCCTCGTGGCTCTTAATGAGCTGCATTATTGCGTTTTGGCCCTGGAGTTGGATGGAGCTCTGCCATAAATTAGCAAGATGGAGGGAATTTGCATGAGGGTACTACACAGGCAGGCATACTGAAAACCTCTTCCCCATATTCCATTTGGCTAGATTCTGATCCCATGGATAAATGGTTGGCATCTTGAGAGCTATTTCAAAGCTACCCAACTTTGCAAAGAACTTTCTAGAATCACTGGGGCAACAACTATGCTAATAAGGCAAATTTACATTGACTAGGCACACTTTCTAAAGCCACTTCCCTACTCTCTTTCCAGTTGCCCCATCTCTTTTTATTAAGAAAACCTAGCCAATGATTATTTGTATGAATGAAATAACTTTGGAGTTCCCCACAAATATAGAGTGCTTCTATTACAAAACAGATTAGAACGAGAAAGAATGACACAGTATACCACAAGAGGAAATGGTCCTGAAGCAAAGCAGAGGAGGTTAGAGGGTCATAAGGAAGAATTTCTAGCGAATTGCACATGGAGAGGCCTCCTGGGTCAAGGAAATCATTGGGAAGAAAATAAGCAGCCTCCTACTGTGAGGGAGGAATTCTCTTTGGGCCTCAACTCCCAGATGCTTTCTTGAATTTAAATTTGATTTGGCTTCTTGATTTCAAGCAAATTCGCTTAAAGCAGTGATTTTCAACTTGGGGTGAGGGTGGTTTGCCTCCCAGGGGACATTTGGTGATATCTGGAGATATTTTGGTTGTCGCAACTAGGGAGGGCAGAGGTGCTACTGGCATCTAGTGAGTTGAGGCCAGGGATGCTGCTAGATATGCTAGAATGCATGGGACCGTCCCCCCACAACAAAGATTGATCCAGCCCAAACTGTCAAGAGTGACAAGGTAAGGAAGAAAGGACCAATTTTTAAGGTCATGGAAGAAGGAAGAACCAATAAAAAGTTAGGAAGGACTTAAGTTCTGTCGACTAAGGGTGAGAAAGAAATACCAGAAAGAAATGCCAGGAGAGGCAAAGACATGACAAAATGATTTAATGCTCTCGTCAGGTGTGTGGAGTTATGTGACAGTGATATCTGGACTGTGTGGCTTAGAATCACTCTGGCTACTTGCCCAGAGTTGTAACTGATTTGCATATAATGATATGTTTATATAAAATATGTAGTTATAATAAAGACAAACAACAGTGGATGGCTTTTTTTTTATATATATATCTCTTCCATTGCCAGATAATGATCACTTGTTGGGCATATGCTGGGCCTTGGAACTGTGTCAACATATTTTTTTAAGCTACTCACATTTGGTTCTTTTTGTTTTAAAACAGCAACCTACATGAGCTATCCTCAAGAGGATAGATTAATTGTTTCAGAAACAGAAGGAACTTCTTATGGGTTCCTTGCTTTTCCACATGTAGAGTAAATTAGTACAGAGGAAATACAACTTTGGGATGGAAAGACTTTCAGGGTTTCTGCACAAGGAAAAATAGGCCTCATGCACTTGAAATATTAACAATCCTAAAGAACTTAAAGAGATTTGCATGTCACAACCTTAAACAATGTTATCCTATGTCTGTTTCCTGGAGTCTAAAATGAGAAGTTCGCTCTGGTGAGCTCTAAAAGTCCCTTCCTACCGAAGAGTCTAGGATTCTGCTCTTCTCTGCCAGCCAGTTAGAAGTGAGACAGTTGGGTCCTATGATCATCAAAGCGGGCTGCAGGATTGGATGCCAAACTTTTTGAATACGTGCATTTTCCTAGGGTGAGTGTCCATATCTACATGAGAATCTAAATAGTCTATGATTCCAAAAAATTAAGATCTGCCGTAGGGTGTGATGTTAACAAAGTCAGGATTTCGAGCTTCCACTCTCATGACTAATAAGAGAGGAAACATTATCCTGTAATCCCAGATTCCACAACTGACCCCGGGGAACGACATGCAAATGTGTGCTATTAGTCACAGAGGTACAAGGGAAAACAACAGATGTGAGTCAGGACCCCCTTCTCCTCTACTCAATATTGTGGTCACTGATGAAGAAGAGTTGTTATGACACCTCATCAATCAGAGCTACATGTGGGATTTTGGAGGACCAATAAATGTCACTCATCTTTCTCTCCAGATTTTGGAGCCCATAGAAAGGCCAGAGAAGACAGACAGATGGGGAGTTAAAAAGAAAGTTGGCTTTATTATTGATGAAGCTGATGGGAAAATATGGCTTTAAATGTGGGCCAAATAGGCTTAGTAATACTCCCCCTGAATTCAAAAGACTTACTCCAGCCGTCCCTGGCCCAGCCAGACAGCCACAGATGAACAGACTCTGCAGAAGCTGCCTGATCTGCAGAAGGCCATCATCTCTCTGAAGGGTCTGAACCTGGCATTGCTCAGCTCTCTCTCCTGACCTCACTAGCCTGATGTGTCTCTCCTCCCCACAGCAGCAATGAGTGAAGCTTGGAGAGCAGTTTTCCCCAATAACTCTCCCTTCTGGGATGTTGGATGCATCTTATCTGTTTGCTTTAGAACGTCAGAAGTTAGGAATAAAATTTTTATCCCCAAATCCAAGTGCATCTCTGAATCAATTGGAGATTGAAATACAATATTGATAGGGAGATATCTTTTAAAATAAGTGACTTATTTTAAAAAATGGAAATAAAAGCTCCTCAAGGCCATGTAAAACAGAAAATGAACTGATCAGAGAGTTTTTTGAGAGACTGCCCATAGTAAGTTTCTACCAATTTCTCTCAAGGCCAACTGATGAGAGTTAGACATTGCTAAGGAGAGCTAAAATGTACTGGGAGGAAGCGCTTCAAAGTGAGAAGTGTGGGAGTGGGCATCGGAGGAGTGATCCCCCACATAGACTGTGAACTGAAGATGTGTCACTTCTGCTTTCCCTACCTAACTTTGCCTTCCTTGACTCTACAAAAAGTTCTCTGACTTTCTATCACAAATTCTATAAACTTTAAATGTTTTCAAGTTGTCACTCTTCTCAAATAATAAGAGTAGTTACCTCTGGGGAAGATCAAAGACTCAGCTTTTTTCGGGGGGAGGCAGGGTGTGATCAAGGACTTCAGGGTTCTTATCTGTAGGGTAACCAATGTCCCAATTGGTCCAGTGAGTCTCAGTTTGTACCTGATGTCCCGGTAGAACTATTAAATGCACTTCCATTCACCCTCAGGAATGTCCTAGTTTGGATAATAAATTATATGGTCACTCCACTTTTCTTTAATGTTTAGTTTTTTCCTTTTTGAAACAGGAATAAATTTATTGATACTTGTGTAATTAAAATTAGTTTTCTAAAAAGCTGTGACACAATTTCTGCCTTCAATTAGAACCAACTGATTATAATTATAAAGCAGGTATTGATAGGTTGCTTTTCACCTTACAGAATACTTTGACAAGTTTATTTAACTGGTTGGATAGTAGACTTTCAATATATTTTGAGTAGATGAATGAATAGGTGAAGCTGGAGCAATAGGTATAGCAGGCGTTAATATATTAATTACACATAAATTGTCAGCATCATCTCATACTGCTGTAGTTTTGTTCCTATCTAACCTAGTGACTCTATTGTGTGGAATTTTCATTCTTGCCTTTTCTAGATGGGGACTGATACTTGAAATTGTTCTGGTCTCTCAAAACCTTGGCATTTCTCCTCTGCTCCTAATTCATCCTTTCTTTAACATCTAATTAGAACTCTTTATTTTTCTGGCCTCCATCAAGCTGCCAATTATTGTAAGTGGGTGGTAATAAAACTGGTAAGTGGGTGAACATCACTGGTCTCAAAATAAACTCCTGTGGGGCATTGCTTCCCAGTTTCTTCTGTCTGACATGGAGTCATTGAAACCCTCTTTGTATATGACCCTCCAGCCACATCTTCCCTATTATCGTGTGAAACCCAGTCTATTGTTTCCCATTTATTAATGGCTGTGTCACACAGAAGAGAAGGAATAACCTAGATAAATCAAGATGGATTGTTTCTCTCTTTTCTTTCCCTTCGAACTTGCTGTCAGGGAGGGTTGGTGTAGTGGGATTGGCAGTATCTGGATTCATACTAATGGTTGTTCCCAGGACTGACAGTAACCCATAGGCCTCTGGTGTGGAAGTATTGCTTGTTAAAGTAGGAAAATATTTCTGAACCAGTAGATAAATAGCCACTGTTCCAAAGCCTCCATCTAAATTGTTCTGCCCCTGGTTTCCTTGACTTTCCCCTCAGGTACCCCTGGGTGCCCCCAGATCCAACAAATAAGCATAGCCAGGGGCTACTTGGGCCTTGCTCCAACATAGTCTGATTAGCTGGTGCATGTGCCATGCAGGTTATTGAATACCACTCTGGTATCCCTTCTTTAAGATACTAAACATGAATTTGGCATGACTTTCTATGATTTTAAAAATTGAACTCAAACTAGTACTTTGGAATTGAGCTTATTTCCTGATTGTGCATGTGTATGTGTGTGTGCGTATATGTATGTGTGTGCATAGCAATGGCCCTGATTCGTTTTCTAACTTTTAGGGTGTCTCCAACTGACATTGCTGCTCAACAATTTGGCAAAGTGTTTTGTTTTCACAGAAGACACCTTTAGAGGTATTCTCTTCAAACAAAATACGGGACTTTCTTCCAGTGCCTATCTGACAGATGGTCATGTGGTTCTTGGATAATTTTCATAGCGTTCACTGCCCCTGGAGGTCATTTTCCCCTCTGAAGTACATTACACAGGATAACCTACACTCATTTCTCAAAAGTGTTCTTTATCACAAAAAATCATATCTGATAGTTAGCAACAGGGTTATCTCTCTTTGCATAAAAATGTTTCTCTAGATGATCTTCTTTTAGCCTTTCTCTCCATATGCATATTCACAAACACATCATAATATTTGAGAAATGTCACAAACCTAAAAAAATCACATGGTCCTGATTCCTGTCTTTTGGCTCAGAAATATGCTTTGCACATGTTTAGGTAATCAGTCATTAGGTAATCCATCATTTCTATCAAAGGAATGAACAAATGAAATGCCCAGGCAGAAAATTTTTTTTAGCCTTTATAGAAAATTCCCCAAGGATAGAAACTTCATGACTTCTGATTGTCCTATTTCAATATTTTATGAAAGCAAAGATCAAGAGTTTCCCCTTATGCCCAACCAAAATCTCTGTACCTTTAGTTTAAGCTAATTCCTCCTTCATTAGTACTCTGGGTGAGTTCCCTTTGTCTGACTTCATTCCCAGATCTCATTCACGTTGACAGGGCAGAAGCAGACGGAAGAAAGACCAGGTACATATTATAGAAGTCTGGTATTCTAGAGAACTCTGTTGATTACCAAATTTATCTCCCCATATAGTAATGGGGAGCATTTTCCTTTATTATTCTAGATATCTGATTATGATAAAAAGTAGAACAAATGCTATTCACTTCATTGTAGCTAGTGAGGCCAACTTTTTTTGTATAGCAAGTCATATTTCAGCTTTGGGTTTTCAGAGAGAAGGAACAGGCTGTCATTATAAACATGTAGGGGAAAGCAGCTCCATCTTCGGCCTAGCCTGGTTACTTGAACATAAGCGATGCAGTGAACATAAGCATATGTGGCAGTGAAACTCAAAGGGACTCATAAAATATTTGTGGAACAATTAATATGTGCCAAAATTCAAATTAAAAATTTTTCTAGAAAACTATCTGTTACAATCTTCATCCAAATATAAAAGTAAGAATTATGTATTTCATCTCTTGAGAATGACCTTCTGACGTCTAATTAGGCCAGTTAAGATACTCTCACTGACTTTCCCAGAGTATGATCAGGAAAGCACAGAAAGAAGTTTTATAATGAGACTCCTAGTTCTAGGACTTTAGTTCTGATTAGGTACAGAAATGTATCAATGGATTCTTTAATGGTAAAAGTCATGATTTTATTTGACTGTTAGTTTCTATGACTTTTGAAAGGATGCTAAGTCTAAAAGAGACTTGAGAAAGCTTAACTTCTTGCTTTGCAGAAGAGGAAACTGTCACTCACGCATTGACCATAAACAAATATCTTTCCTCAAAGGCTTAAGCACTGAGGAGCAGTATTGAACAATATTGACCAACAGTGTTTACCTCTTTGGATAAATCTGGATCAGATCAAGCTCCTGCCACCCCACCGCCATGGCCTACATCAGTTAGAAATATGTAGAAGGGAGCAGTACAATGTATCTCATGTCCCTGGCTTGATGGAGGGGTCTCTTAAGATCCCTAACCCTTTTTAAATTAATTCTGTGGTTATGGGATAACCTCTTGATCTCTGAGCAGGCTTGCCCACTAGGAGGCAGTGTCCTGAGCAAAGAACAGACATAGATCATTCTCCTGATGTAAAATAATAAGTAAATCATCACCATTCTGATTTTTAAATGTTTCCTATGAGTTTGATTGTTTTGAGGTCCTTTTTTTAAAGCTTTGTGTGGACTTGAGTTTCCTTCATGGATTCCTTTCTTTTTTTTTAAATCTTGAAAACAACAGGAATTTATTGCTTACGGTTCTGGAGGCTAGGAAGTCCAAGATCAAGGTACCAGCCTGGTCCCATTCTGGTGAAGACCCTCTTCCTGGTTCATATCCAGTGCTACTTGCTGTGCCCTCACATGGAAAAATGATACCGAACCTCTTAATCTCATGTTCATGTGCCCGATGCCCAGTAAGCCAAACACTGAGACATTGGTGCTCTGAGATGGAGAAGTTTATTCAAATTGGCCAAAACAAGAAGATGGGTGCATAGGTCCACTCAAATCCACCTTAACAAGAGCAGAAAGCAGGGGGTTCTGTAGAGCTAGGAGGCTTCACAGGAGGAGCTTTGGAGAAACAAAAGTGTCGCTCCCGATAAGCCACTGGGCAACCTGACTTCTGGGCATCATCAGCTGCTAGGGGCCGGCCATCCAGTGATCGCAACCTCCTCAAAGGCATTCTCTTTCTTCTGCAAAACAAGCTCACAAATCCTTGTGACCCCTGAGTCACCCCTCAAGTTAAACAAGAAAAGTGCAAATTGACAAGATTTGTCTATGTCTGCGTTGGGAATAAGGTCTAAAGGTGATCACATTCTTATTGAATATCTACAGTGACCCTCAGGTACCTGACTTCAGAAGGGCCATCAATTCTTTTTTAATAAACATTTGTTGAGTGCCTACTGTTCATTTATTTATTCAACAAGAATTTATTTAGTATCTATTATTATTGGAACTGCTCTAAGTGATGGGGATATAGTGGAAATAAAAGAAATCCCTACACTCATGGAACTTTTGTTCTCATTATGGACACAGGTGGACAAGCTGCACCCTGTCCTTTCCTCTCTGAGCTTGGAGCTTAGCAGGAAAGACAAAATTTAAATTGATTGCTATAATTAATATGATAAATATTCATTACAGGAAATATTCATTACAGGGGTAACAGGAAAGATGGGGTATTAAATGAGCAGAAAACAAGAGGTTGGAACCAAATCCTAGGGTCAAAGGAGGCTCCTGGAGAAAGATAGAGAGAGACATTTAAGCTGATATCTAAAAGGTGAGTGGGATTTGAGGGAACTGGGGGTTTGGGAGAGAGAATGATTCATCAGAGGGAAAAGCATGCATCAGTTTTGGAATTGAGAGAAAGAACAGCACTTTTGAAACACTGGAATAAGTTTGGTATGAATAAGCAGAGAATGTGTGATGGGGAGAGTGTATGAAATAAGGCTCCATTGTTGAGGGTTTTGCACACCATTTTAAGGAGACTGTACTATATTTGAAGGGAGTCATGGAGGGTTGTAAGGTGTATTGCATTTATTCTAAGGATCGCTCTTGCAGCAATATCGATAAGAGAACGGAATAAAACAAACCTAGACTAAAGGAGTTACCAGATGATTGACATAATCCGGGTAGGGGATGGTGGTGATCAGAACCAGGGTGGGTGCAGAGGTGATGGACTGAAATGGGTGGATTCCAGTAACACTGAGGAATGATTAGACATGAACGAGAAGAACAATTTAAGTCAATGATTACATATGCATGAGAAGGACAATTCAAGGGCGACTTCTAGAATTTTGGTTTCTGGATTCAGGCAACCATAAATCTGAAGGCCAGACCCTGGACCTGTGTAATTGACGATCTCTCTGGTTTTTTTTTTTTCTTTTTCCTTTTTAAAGGGCCTACCTGTATATCCAGTTAGCCAGCTAGCCAGACATCTCTTACGGGCCTTCATGCCAAGGAGAGCCCCCATGTCACACGTTCCAGTGAGACCTTTTGTTAATAAAGCCACTGAACTTCCCAGATAATTTTTAGGGTGGGCGGACCATCTTCTGAGTTCTATTCAACAGTGAATATTGCTAAACTGAACATCTAAGAATGGTTATGTCAGAATTATCTATGGCTTTGTCGACATGATGCTACCAATTGATCATTAACTCACTCAACTGTTCCAGTCAAATAGCAGGCTTGAAATTCTGTTTTCCTTTTCTGAATTGACTGTCGTTCGAGGCTGAACAGCGCAACACCCGTTGCTTTCATATTGTGAAAACTCAATATATCTACTCCCCCACTGATTCAGAAGGGGATAATTTGGATTAATATTTTATTATTTTAAAATGCCTCCAAGATACAATCTGATTCATTCTCATAACAATTTGGGGAGACAGGAAGGAAGCAGGTAAATGTGCACTTCACATAGTTTTTGCTTAATGGCAAATTGAGCGCCGTTTGGTCAAAGATGAAAAATGAAGAAATTATTCATGTAGAATCTAATTTAAGGTCATCATTCTTGGTGACATTTATGACTTGCTTCTGGCAGGAATTTTGTTTGTTGTAGTAATGTGAGGAATGTTCTGCTCTTGGTATTTGAAGGTGACACCACTATCCCTCCATTAGTTTTACAAGTGCTCGAGATTATTTTTTCTAATGGAAAGACAGATTTTTCATTAAGCCATTTGTATTTTTCTCTTGACATTGTGACAGTTGACACACATTTCTGATGCCTGACTTGGGACAGGTATTAAAGCCATCACCACAAGCAGAGAAAAACAAATTGCCTGCCTGGGGATTTGAACTTTTGCCACTGGCCTCGTTAGTACGGTATGCTAACCAACTAGGGTAGCCACGGGCATGCAATTATAAAACAGCATGAATCAAACCTGGGCTAGGGCCTGAAATTTAACCTTTGAATATAACCATAGCCTTGACATATCTCCATGGAAGAATGTGGCCTTTCTCTAGAGGCATATACTGCAGAATGGTTTGCTGTTCTCTTTCACAGATATTTATTTTTCAAATTTAATATAGATAGAAACATCAGTGAATCTTGAAATAAAATTTAGTGTTTCTATAATACTAGGTATTTATTTTTGAATGGTATTTATAAATGTGTTGTTCATCTGTGACAACTGCTTTCAATAACTTTTTTTAAATGGTAAGGGCATGCTTGAGCCACATCTTAATTTATGTTTATTCACATGTGGGAGGGAATAACACTTTAGAATTAGACCACAATGTCAGTATACTACTCCAAGTGGGAGCTTCATAGAAATGTTAGAGAGGGGAAGGAGATCCATGAAGGCACCATTGAAAAAAAGCAAATTCTTTGCAGTCAACATAGTCTTGCAAACTATTTTGAAAATGAAGCGCTTATTACATTATGACCATTAATAATTTATAACCAGTGGAGGTTATATGGATATAAAACCATTCAAGGAAGTGAAGATACTGCGGAAATAGATGTTGTATTTATAACCCATCTTAGTTTCCTTGGGCTGATATAACAAAATACCATAGAATGGCTGGCTTAAACAAGAGCCACATTTCTCAGTCTTGGAGGCTGCAGAGTCCAAGATTAAGGCTGGACCTGCAGATTCGGTTCCTAGTGAGGATCGCTCCCTGGCTTGCAGACTGCGGTCTTCTTGCTGTGTTTTCACGTGGTAGAGAGAGCAAGCACTCTGGTCTCTCTTCTTATAAGGACATTAACACTATCACGGGGGCCACATCCGCATGACTTCTTCTAAATCCTATTACCACTCTAAGGCCCCACCTCCAGATACCATCCCATTGGGAGTTGGGGCTTCACCATATGAATTTTGGGGAACATAAACATTCAATCCATAACATAAGCTGAAAGCAACTTGACTACTTTGATTGGCAAACAAGTTTCTCTGTCTCCCTCACTTCCCTTATTCAGTCAGCCATCAAGTGTCTGCTGATTCTACCATCCAACTATTTCTCCAATCCAAACCTCATGCCAGGGCCACTGAGCTGGTCCAGACCACCCCCATTTCTCCAGTGGATGGTGGCCATAGCTCTCACCTGTCTACCGTCTCCAATTCTGCCCTCCTTTAATCCATTTCCCATAATTTATAACATGCAGGTGGGGTTGTATCACTTCCCTGCTTCAATTCTTTCCAAGAATTTCCATCGCTCTTGTGATAAAATCCCCAATCCTTATCATTCTTTGTAAGGAAGACTTCTTAAGTGTGTGTTGTGTGGGTACTGGGTAGTGTGTGTATGTGTTTGTGTGTGTGTGTGAGTGCACCAGCGTTTATCTTTTTTTAACAACATTTTTTTCCTTTTCAGTGAATTCATAGTAACTTGCTTCAGTGGAAAGAAAATAATTGATGACAGTTATTAAGAAAATGGATTGTCCTTAACTTTGTCTAATGAAAACTTAGCTGCATTTTTGCCTAGATAATAAAAGGTTCAAATTATTGAAAAGACCACTGACTTTAATTAGCTAAGAATACCAATACAGCTTCATGTTGAAATTTTTCTACCATAATTCTGAGTTCATAAACGTCAAAAGAGAGAAGGCTAACCACATGGTTTTTAATGCATCAAAAATTCAAATAATAGTTCAGCGTTGAACATGTTTTCTGAGGTTCAATTTTGCAAGATCTGTGTCCATGATCTATAAAATTAGGAAATAAATCTAAACAATTTCCTATAAAAGCCTATAAAGTAGGTTTTCAATAAAGGTTGACCAAATTCTTAGAAGTTAAGATCCTTTTATTATTAAGTACTTAATAGGAATAACAACTTGTAATAATTACTAATAATTGCATCTCTTTTTTCAATTTACTGTTATTTTTACATGCATAAATATAATTTCATTCTCACATTGTTTCGTAAGCCAAGTATAATTATTTCAACTTTATAGAAAAGGAGACTAAGGATCAGGACGGTTAAGTGGCTTGCCTGAGGGCACATAGGATGAGGTAGTAGTGGAGTACAACGTCCCCAGCCTGGTTCTGCTCCTTCCTCTGAGTGAGTTTGGGCTATAATTAATGACTCTCTGAAGAGATGTCTAAATTATTGTTGTTTGAATGTTATTTTGCTGCATCTAATATTCCTGGAAATAAGTGAGCTGTCAGGGAAGATTTCTTAAAGAAGAGTCTACACTCAACCATTTCCACTTTCTCCTATTTCCACTATTCAGCTTCCGCTTCAATGTTCTCACTAGTCTTATGATTGACCTCTGGATTGGCAAATTTGATGGGGTCTTTGTGTTTCTTTCTACTATTTGAAATTGCCAACTCATTTTCATTTGAAAAACTTTCCTTTCTTATTGGCACAATCCAATCATACTTCTGCGGTCTGTTCCAGACGCATATATGAAATTGCTTCCTCAACAGCTTATCTGGTGGTTCCATAGGCATTTCTAATTCAACATGTCTGAAACTGAACTCATTTTCCTGCTCGAACATTTTCTTTGCTTTGTTCTTGAACTTAATGATCAGTGCCACCATCACCCTCATTGCCTGTGATGGTTAATTTTGTGTTGATTTGGCTATGCTATTGTGCCCAGTTGTTTGGCCAAACACTAGTCAAGATGTTGCTGTGACAGTATTTTGCAGATGAGATTAACATTTAAAATCTTTTGACCTCAAGTGAAGTAGATTACCCTCCATAATATGGGTGGGCCTCAACTAATCAGTCGAAGGACTTAAGAGTAAAAACTGACCTTTTCTGCAGAAGAAGAAGTAATTCTGCCTCAATACTGTAACATAGAAATCCTTCATGAGTTTCCAGCCTTGGGCCTACTCAACGAGTTTCCAACTCAAGACTGCAACATCAACCTTTACCTGAATTTCCAGCCTGCCAGCCTGCCCTATGAATTTCAGACTTGCCAGACCCCACAATCACGTAAGCCAATTCCTTAAAGTCAATCAATCAATCAATCTCTCTCTGTGCTATTGGTTCTGTGTCTCTGGAGAACCCTGACTGTTACATTGCCTCAGTCAGAAACCAAACACTTCCTCTCTATCTCATTGACCGACTCCCCTTGCTATTCAATCAGGTATCCAGTCCTATAGATTCCCCCTCTTAGTGTCTCCCGAAGCTGCCTCCTCCACCCCGCCCCTCCTCCCTTCTTTGCCTGGAGTTCTGCTGTAGTCTTCTAAAGGGCCTTCTTGCCTCCAGTTAGTCCCCCTCAATTCACTCTGTTGGAAATGTCACTCTGCCATTTTAAAATCCTTTAGTGTCAGTTCCCTTCATGTTTAGGAAAACCCGAACTTAAGCACATGTGCATGGCTCTCCTTGATTTGGGTCTTCTTTATTTCTGCACCCTCATGTCCTCTACTGCTCCACATTCACTTCTGGATCCATGCAGAAAGACTCGCTACTTCATACCTCAGGTTTTCCCCATGTTGCCGTCGCTTCTGAATGTCCTCTCTCCTCTTCAGACAGCACCTACTCACCTTTCAACGCTCAGCTCAGGGCCATCTTTTCTAGGATTCTAGCCTGTTTCCTTACGGCCTTACACTGCATCAAGCACTAATCCCTCTGACCTGGATTAGTGGGTTTGTTTGCTGTCTCCTACACTAGAAAGCGAAGAGCAGAGACTGTGTACTTTTACTGCTATGCACCACAAAGCTAGTATTTTGTTGAATACTAAATAAAGGGGACATGCCCACCGGCCATCCCCATCTGGCCCTGGGACCCTAGAATGGCCTGCCCAGGTGGCCCTCAGCCTGCCTCCAGGGCCCACACAGGCCCCCCAACCCCATCTTCTGAGGGCAGACAGCTGGGCAGGGAAGTTGATCCTCAGGCAGAAGGGACACTCCAAATGGGGTCACAGCCAAAGCTCCACACCTGGGTCTTGAGGACTGTTTTTGACGCCCTGGAGAGGCAGAGTGGGTCTAGGGTAGCCCTGAGGTGTCAGTGTCTTGATGGAGGAGATGAACCCTAGGATGTCCCAGCTTCATTCTGACTCTCTGAAGTCCCCGATGAATCTCGCCTAGGCCTGGACCTAACTGCCTCTCCCACGAGTCCTCCAGACTTTTCCTTTTCTTCTCAGAAATTTGAAAAACATGAAAAATTATAAATAAAATATTTAAAAACCCAATCACCCGTACTTCCACCCAGAATCAACCCTGTCAACATTTTGGCATATTTGCTTCCAGTCTTTTTTAGTACGTAGATACTAAACACAATTATGCTGGAAATATATGAATATATTACCATTTCTTGGTAAATTCTGTGGATAAAATGTCAATCTTAAAGGAAAGTTGAAAGAATAACACAAAGAACTCTGTATCTTATACCCAGATAAACCAGTTGCTAACATTTTTGCCTCATTTGCTTTGTTATTCTCTTTTTCTTTCCTTTCTCTTCTTTCCTTCCTTTCTTCATCCTTCTTTCCTCCTTCCCCTCCTCCTTCCTTTTTTCCCCTCCCTCCCTCCCTCCCTTCTCTCTCTCTGTCTCTCTCTTTCTTTCTAGCTTTCTCTCTCTGTGGTTGTTTTTTGAACCGTTGGAAGGTAAGTTCTAGTATTTAGTTTACTTCAAAATACTTCATGTATGTTCACTCCTAACAAGGACATTTCAATGATCAAAATCAGGAGCTTCAACAATGATACAATACTATTATTTAAGTCACAGTCCATTCACAGTTTCCAATTATCCCAATAATGTCATTATAGCTATTTTTGTTTCTGGCTCAGAATTCAATTCAGGATTATGCATTGCATCTAGCTGTCACGTCTCTTTAGTCAATTCCTCAGCTCCCCTTTGTCTTTCATGACCTTGACATTTTGAAGAGTATAGGCCAGGTATTCTGTAGAATGTCCCTTAATTTGGGTTTTTCTGATGTTTTCTTGCAATTAGATTCAGTTTGCTTGTTTTTGGCAGGAACACAACAGATGTGGTGTTGGTTATTTCCCAGAATGTTGTAATAAGCAGCTTGGAACCCTGCCAGTAAGGCTTCTTTGACCATCCTGAGTCCTATTCCTGACTCCTACATCTCTCCTACCCCCTCACCCCAACTTGGAGATAACTACTATTAAATATGCATCTTCCAGTCCTTTAAAAATATACCTACAAACCTATGTATGTACTAAGAAACAATCTATAGTATTGTTTTATACTTTTGAAATTACACAAGTAGCTATACATGCAAAATATTTGTAATGTGTTTGAAACCCATCCTTGATGATGCATGTAGACCCATGTGATTCCTTTTACCATTTTCCAGATTCTTCAGTCTAATGCACCAGGGAATTTTTCCAGGTGGCTGGAATATTGATTCTACAAGATCATATCTATCTTGTTCACTCCGGTGTCCCCATTCCAGGGCCTTTCCATCATCAGTGCTCAATCACTCTCCGTTAGATGGGCTGGAAGAGAGTACAAGGATTAGAATAATTTTCCAGGCCAGCTCCAGGGCAGTTTCCCATACCTGGTTCTATCAGCACCAAGAGAACTTACTGATCCCCGACACTGTGACACTAGCTCCTGGGTCAGAAAGTTCTGATGCATGAAATCTTGTCTTTCTGGAAGTTTTCTTAAAAATTTGTTTTAATGCAGGATAAGAGAGTGGAACTGGTAATCAAGATTAATGTCAGCCATTGGATGCTCACACTTCCTTACTGTCATAAAAGAACATTATTAGTATTTGAGAACAGCAAGTCTCCATATATTGCTGCTGTTAAAACTTCAACACAAAGCTCTTTAGGATGTTTTAATGATCAGTGAATGACTTAATGAATGTTGAACTGCAGGCTGTTAACCCTGACTCTGACCTCTATTAGCTATGAATTAAGGCAGATGTAAGCTGCTAAGAAGGGATCAGAGTAAATATGGAGAGTAATTAAGCTTCAATGGGTCCCTAGATTTTTGCATTTCCCATTGTAGAAACCTATGTAATTGCCAAAGAGAGTTGATCACTCCAAACCTTAAAAAGGAAAAGATATCTTACTCTTTGATTGTGAATTTGCATGCAGATGAAATGGTGTGCGTTCTTCTTTTTCACTTTGAAGAGAGAAGTGGAAAGAGAAAGAGGCTTCAGTAGAAGTGAAATTGATGATGGAGGAAACCAACTACCATGCTCTCGACCATGTAATACATTTGTCTGTGGAAATGGCTTAGTATTCATGTTTTCACCCAAATAGACTTCTATAATTGGCCGAGAGCAAACATAGATGCTTTCGCCTTCTCATGAGAATCAAGCAAAGCACATTTCTTGTAACCAACAGGACATCTGATTAGGTCATGTATTGTTCAACTCTGGTATATCACATTCAATGTTCTTTGAATATTTAAGAATCATAAGGAATTCAACTGGTCAACATATTTACTCTGTAAGATTTTACATTTGTTTTTAATTTGTAGCTTTTGAACAAAACAAAAATCATTCCTAAGGACGATGATGGGATGAGAAATTTCCCTGTTTTATGAACCAGATTGAGTCAAAATATATTTCCTTATTTTTATTCAGGTTGTCCAAGATAAGACTTAAACATTTTGGAAAACTTTTATGCCATTTTTTACTACAAGGAAAGGAATATAAGAAGGAAAAGAGGAAGATAGGAAGGGAGAAAGAAAGAAAATAGGCCTTTTCATAAAATTAAATTCTCTTTTAAAGGGCAATAGAGAGACATAGAGGATATCCTAGGTCCCCTGAACTACAGATTGTGAAAACTCATGTGAGGGGTTGATTGTTAGTGATCAAGGGAATCCCTAACAAGGAAAAGGGAGCCCCGCAACCTGCTGGCCAATGCATAGAACTTATGACAATACCTGACTCTTGGACTTACTCTCCAATGTGCACCCCTTATAAAAACAAACTGTGAGGGATTACAAGGAAGGCACAGCTCTTGGATAGAAATGATAGAGACTCCAATTCCTCTCTATTCTTACTGGGAAGTAGAAGAATTTCCCCTCAAAATATGTGTCAGGTGAGACTGACTGGTCCTTGGAGAAGCAAATGGAAAGAGAAATGGAATATATGTATATTTATATATTCCTGCATGAATATGTGTACACATACAGACACATATGTATTTTAAAACTTGGGGTAGAGGCTGAATCAATAATGATAATACCAACCTCTTCAAAGACTGTGAAAATGTTTGTTTACTTTTTTGAGGAAGCAGGACTGCTCCACTATGTTCAGCCACATTACGTCAGACAGAATAACGTCTCCCTGAAGATGCCCACATTCTAATTTCTGGAACCTGTGAATATAGTATCTTATGTGGAAAAAGGGATTTTGCAGATGTGATTAAGATGAGGATCTTAAGACAGAGAGGTTATCCTTGATTACGCAGGTGGGCTGTGTAATCACAGGGCTCTTAAAGGATGGAAGAAGGAGGCAGAAGAGAAGGAGGAGATGTGACCACAGAAGCAGGGGCCAGAGTTGGGAGGAGTTGAAGAGTCTACTCTTTGAAGATGAAGGAAAGTACCACAAGCCAAGGAATATAGGCAGCGTCTAGAAGCTAGAGAAGGCGTGGATTCTCCCCCAGAGTCTCCAGAAGGAATGTAGTCCTGTCGACACCTTGACTTTAGACCAGTAAGACCCGTTTTGGACTTCTGACCTCAGAACCGTAAGACAATCAATTTCTGTCGCTTTAAGTCACCGCGTTTGTGGGAATTTGTTACAGCAGCAATAGGAAACCAATACACTGAAGCATTTTATCTCCAGATGAGAGTCTCTAATGCTCTATTTCCCTGCAGCATTGACCATGGAGGTCACGTGTTCTAGATGGCGCAACTACAGGATGGGGGGCGTCTCCGAGCCACCAAGTGGAAAGCAGTTATTACTCAGACTGGCAGTGAGTGAGTGAGAATAAACCTCTGTTCACACAAGACTTTGAGATTTTACGATTAGAAATGTTTGGTTCCGCAGGCTAACCTCGCCTCCCTCCAGCAGTACCCAAGCTCTGCCTGGATGACTCAGTTCTTCGCAAATGAGGTTGTATCGGTGGCATGCTGCTAAATGATAACAGTCAGCTCTCAAAAAAAGAGAAAAAAAAAAACCCTGATTTGCAGTGTTGCTGATTTCCATGGTAAATATTCCTGCCATAGCTAATGTCGGACTATTAATATGATGTCACTGAAGGTAGAGCTACAAAGCAATGTGCACAACCAGCTTTTGTCAGCTTGTATGACTTGGCTCCAGCACACCTCCGGGTGACGTCTTGATTGGATCTAAGAGATGAGGCAGAGTTTGCCAATTTTATAAATTTGACAGTGGCATCTGTACATTTGGAGCATGAAGGTAGCAACGGTCATAGCCTGTTTGTGGCAACAATACACTGGAAAAGTTGTATTTAGTAATATTTTATATTAAGATTTTCAAACCAATAATTAGGAGGTTGCAATTGTATGTGATAAAATAAATTTTAGCACTTAAATTTTACTTTAAGATTCACTCAATATACCCACTCAAGGCAAATCATTTGAGAAGTTAAATTGTTTTGTGCATTTTGATGTTAAATGATGGCTATATATCTTATTTTTGTGATAAAGAGTAAGTTACTGCCATATTAAAATAAAAGAAAGTAAAAATGAAATATTTTGGATTTTTTTTGGACAAACACTAAATTAAATGAACTTTCTTACATTTGTTTTATAAGTCAAATACGTGACTATTGCCTATGAAAATATTTAAGAGGGTGTAACTGTCAACCTGGGAGGATAGCTAAGTTAAACAACTCATTTTTATAAAACGTTTCTTGTGAGACTCAAACACTATCACAAATTATGTGCGCCTATAAAAATAGTCCACAAATCATCTGAGAAAATATTTCATGTCATTTTTTTCAGAAGACTCTTAGTATCAAGTAATTGTATTATTCTTTGATGTTAATTTAAATATATTTTTCTAAAGTCCCTAATGAAATTTTGGGACTCTAAACTGATTCAGTACTTAAGAAGCAAATAGCCTGTATTTACCTAGTGTTTTCTAAGGAATTAAAGGCAGCATACAATTGCCGATGATAAAAGATAATTAAGTATCATAAGATAATTATGACTGTATGTATTATTAAGTATCATAAGATAATTATGACTGTATGTATTATTAAGTAAATTGTTTTTAAAAATAAAAACTTAGGGGCCAGCCCGGTGGCACAGCAGTTTGCGCACTCCGGTTCGGCGGCCTGGAGTTGGCGGGTTAGGATCCCGGGTGCGGACCTCTGCACCGCTCATCAAGCCATGCTGTGGCGGCGTCCCATATAAAGTAGAGGAAGATGAGCATGGATGTTAGCCCAGGGCCAGTCTTCCTCAGCGAACAAAAGGAGGATTGGCAATGGATGTTAGCTCAGGGCTAATCTTCCTCACCAAAAAATAAATAAATAAAAAATTAAAACTTACATTCAACAGAGAAAGGACAAAACCCCAAAGGCCTAGAAAAAGGAGGAAAACAAGGGACATAGTTGTTTTGACACAAAGCACAGAAAAGGCAACACTTGCTCCTTTGCCTCGACTGAGGGACCCGTGGGGCATGCTGCCTTGTCTGTGTCATTACGGAGCTGCTGCATCACCTTGTCCAAAACCTGACCTCCTCTTCGAAGTGAACGGGTTCTGTCAGCAGCAGTCCCGAGAAGAGTTGATCTCGGTCTACACAATAGACAGAAATATGTCTATTGTCTACGGTCAACATGAGGAAAGGAAAAGTTCTTTACCTTCTGTGTATTCTGCCCAAACAGCAAAACCTGTTGTCCTCACTCTAGTGTGTGGCCTACTCCTCTAAAATCAGTTAACATGTATATCGACTGTGGACAACTGTGAAAACGTTACTCACTGGTGTAGCTACTATAAAATAGTTATTCTGGCTAAATGCTCAGCCAAGACTGTGGCCAATCCTCATTCTTAAACACCTTTGCTCTTGTCTCTATCTATTGGTCAGTTTCCTCTGAAGATCTTTCAGATGCTGCCCTTCTTCTTGGTCAGTCCTTAATGTTGTATATGTGTGTGTGAGCATGCATGCACATATATGCACACATATGCACACATGCATACACACATATACAGGCACACTCAGATGCACATACACACACCCAAGTTCTGGAGATATGCAGATTTGCTGATTCGAATCAGTGAATTATTTTGGGACTTTCCAGACAGCCACTTGGCAGTCCTCTCCCCTTGCTTTTGTACCCCATGGCTTGGCATGCATAAATAAAGGGGGGGTGAATGATGCAAATAACGTCATGATATGTATGCCCTATCTTTCACTGTGGCTCAACACTGCTACCAAAGCTATCCTGTGAATCAGGTGCACATTTGAGCAAAGCTGTGATGACCAAGAGAGAAGCTTATCCTTCCCATTGGGGGCTGTTTGTGAATATTCAGGTTGATTTTATTTACATGGAAGAAATGCTGTCCATAGGAATATTCTAGTGATTGCATATGTATTCTTAGGATGACAGGAGTGCACACGTGTGCAAAGGTAACGGGACTCATTTACTTCAAAGATAAGATCAGGCTGTTGGAACAGAGTGATCCAGCAACTACGTAATGATTCAGACAGGGAGGAAAGCCCAGTGGTCTCTCACTCTAACATAAACATAAGGACTTCTAAAATACTTTATTTCCAAATTTGGAGTATTCTGTCTATTAGATCAATAAGGACACTCATTCCACAGGTCAGATTGTAAAAGTAACGGCGAAGTCTCTCTAGATTCAAAAATGCTTTCAATGTTCACATCACCTAGAATCAACAGGGGCAGTGAAACACTGAAAAGAAATTCTGAAAAATAAAGAAGCCAAAGTTTGGGCAGAAAATGGGCCAAAGTGGCCAGGCGCTCTACTCCTCATTACAAAACGTACAGCAAATGGAGAAGTGGGATCGTGCTTGAGCTTGGGTTCCCTGGAAGCATAGCCTGAGACAATGGCTCATGTGTCCAGATAGTTTATTTGGGAATGTGATTCTAGGGAGAAGGAATGCAGGATGTAGGGAATGAAGCGGAGAAGAGAGGAAAGCCAGTATAGAGATGCATTGTCAAGTTGGCCAATTCTCTGGGCAGCTGGTGCTCTATTCTACTGGAACTTTGAGGAGCTTTATGAAATGTGCCTCAGAACTGGCTGCATGAGGGACAAAAGGAGGAAAAAATTTTCCATTGACTTCAGTCTACCATGTGTTAAGGGTAGCTTCATGGGTGATAACACCCCTCGTACTTTATAATTTCTCATGCGGGAATGTCAAGTGTGTTCTCACGGACATCCCATGCTGTAGAGACAGGGAAGCCCCAAGGCAGAAATCAAGAGATGTGTGCACAGGTTCAAGCAAGGCACTGTCAGACTGAACTTGCATGAAGCTTGTGGAAGCATGCACAGACTGGTAGCCAAGAGCCAAGCCTGGAATGAGACAGTGCCAAGTGGATGAAAGTAATGTACAAGAAGGATCTGATACAGCCTATATTAGCCAGCTTTCACTAGGTGTGCTGCAGTAACAAATAGTCCTGAAATCTCTTAAAACAACAATGGTTTATTTCTTGGGCTTTCAAGACTGAAGGAGCAGCCTCTATTTAGGATATTCTGTTCTTGTGGCAGAGGGAAAAGAGCAAGAGAGGAACCATATGATGACTTTTAAGATGTTTACTCTAATTTGATACGTATCACTTCTGTTCATGTTCCACTGGCCAAAGTAAGCCATAGGGTCAAGTAGCACAGGGCAGAGAACTAAACTCCACGGGGAAGCCTTGCACATCACATAGCAACGGGCAGGATTATATCATCTTACAGGGAGGGCAGAGAATGAGCAGCAGCAATCATATACTCTAACACAGGGGATCTCCCTGTAAGAAAGGTTTACAGGAAGACCTATGAGACTTATTACTCCCCTGGTGGTCAACTAAATAATTAATGTAACTAATGTAATTATTGCAAAGCATTGATAATATGTGATAAAATATTTCATTCACAGATGCAAGAAGCCCTACTCACTGAGCGTGACATATATGATATGATGTAAAGCACAGAGACTGAGTTCACATTAAGATTCATCAAAGACAGGGGGCTGCCTGGTGGCGCAGCGGTTTAGTTCGCGCTTGGCAGCCTGGGGTTCGCAGGTTTGAATCCCGGGTGCCCGCCGATGCACTGCTCATCAGCTACGCCATGGCGGCGTCCCATATAAATTAGAGGAAGATGGGCACGGATGTTAGCCCAGGGCCGGTCTTCCTCAGCAAAAAGAGGAGGATTAGCAACTGATGTTAGCTCAGAGCTGGTCTTCCTCACACACACACACAAAAGATTCATCAAAGACATCACTTATCAATGACCACAATGTTTCTGTCAAGAGTAAGTTCTCCCATTCTCATCCATGTCTGTCACTATAAGAAGACATTGGGCACAACTTAAAAAATATCCATATTGGATTTTTATCTCTTTTTATTGTAGACACAAAGACTGAAAATGGAAACATCTGACTTGAGCTTCAGAACAGTAGTGAATGTCCACAGGCATTCTTGGGTGCTTCGAGATGCTTTGCCTTCAGCCCTTAGACCTTCTATTTTAACCACAGCTTATGCATAAATAATATCCAACCCATGTTTCAGAACTGGCCAACTACCATCCAGACCTTCTCCCAATGGTTTCTGTCCTATATACTGAGGATGCTCAAGGAAATCTCAAAGGGAATTGCCTTCTATGTGGATAAGAGATTTTAATTTTTGATTTGCATGCTTTCTTAGTCCAAATGGGCTGCTATGACAAAATACAACAGAGTGAGTAGCTTATAAACAACAGAAATTTATTTCTCACAGTTCTGGAAGCTAGAAGTCCAAGATCAAGGTACCAATATGGTTGTGTTCTGGTGAGAGCTCTCTTCTGGGTTCATAGTCAGCACCTTCTCACTGTGTCCTCACATGGTAGAAGGGGCAAGAGATCTCTCTGGAGCCTCTTTTATAAAAGCACTAATCTGTTTATGCAGGCTATGCCCCCGCCTCCTAACACTATCAACTATGGGGGTTAGGATTTCAACATATGAATTTTGGGGAGACACAACCATTCAAACCATAGCACATGCTTATTTCCCACCAAATGAAATTTTCCAACCCACCTGTGGCTTTGGCTACCTCTCAACTGGATCAAGAAGGCACACGCTGTCAAGGCATATACGGTATTATTTTTCCAGCTTTACTGAGGTATAATTGGTTTAAAAAAACTGCATGTAATTAACATATATAATTTGGGAATTTGGACATATGTATACACTCATGTTACCATCACCACAATTTAGATAATAAACATACTCATCACCGCCAAAGGGCAGATTCAGTATCAGTCATCTATTCTCTGCCCAAAACTGTTGTAATCATTTTCTTGTTAAAAAGTGAGAGCTTGGAACTACAGGTCTTCCTGACTAGTTATTCTATCATCAAAAATATAGCTGGACAGCTGAGGTGTGGATGCAGAAATCCTACATGGCATGGCCACTAAAAAGAAACTGTTTAAATACAGTTGGAGGCTACAAGTCACTTAAGAGAATAAAATGCTCTTTTGTATGTAGTAGCTATAATAAATTGTCCTTTCAGTGTGTCTCTAACAATGGAAATTCTCACCAAAACTGAACTTCAGGGATTATTACTATGCCCTATGGAGTGTAGCCTTTAATTTCTAAAAACTCTTTCTAATGCTAATTGGTGATCACTGGTAACAATATTTAACTTAATGTCTGTAATTTTAGAAGACATATAAACAAGTTTGTCTTTATTTTCCAGAAGAGCTTTGTAGTTTAGTTCCTATACTTCCACGAATAAAGGTACAAGTATTTTGATGACTCTCTATGTTACAACAATTTAAATAAATGGCTGATTATTGTCACATGACTGGGAAGGGCCTTTAGTGTTGTGGTAATGAGGAAGGATGAAATAAATAATGTAAGAAGAACTATAATTAAGGGCCAAAATGGTCTTTGAGGTACCAAAGTGAGGTAGTAAAAAGTAAGGGCTTATGGGGCCTGGGGGAAACTGGCTGCAGTTGGGTTTGTTTTGGAGGGGGATGAAAACATTTGTCCCCGTCAAACGCCTCTCCCTTTCCAGGATCAGTGGGATTATATAAACACCAAACACCTCATGATATATCATGGTTTTGGTTGAATGTGACATGTCTCAAGAATAATAAGACTGAATTTTCCTCGTGATTTAGGGAAGCAGGGCAGAGTGATTACCAAGGCCACTTCCCCTTACATTTGACAGAGCAGCATGTGACCCCATGGCTGGTGAGTCTGCCGAATTTAAGGGAATGTTTTTCTCTGTCCATGTAAAAGTAATTGCTCAAAGAGCAAAGATTTAATACCAAATTTTACATGAATTTCAATAAACCAAGGACAAATTACTGGACATATCAATTAAAGTCTATAGAGATAAAGTAATGTTATAATCAGGAATTTATTTTTTTGCTGTCTATTGGGTTTTTAAAAGACAGGGGAGCACTGCAGTTTCTACGAGCACACCTAGCATCCAGATCTTCATTTTTAGTAACATTTTCAAACAAAGGGAACCGGGGCTTTGGGGAAATGACTTACTTATTCTAGGACTGAAGCAGGAAATATACCAGATCAGCCTAAAGCATCTTGTAACATCTGGTAACATCAGAAAGTATGGAAGTGCTTCCCCCAAACCCCCACAATCATCGGGTCTGTCAAAGGAGCACAGGAGCCAACTGAAAGATCCCCAATGGCCAAAACTAGAGCAATTTGAGCAACGAAATAAAGTAGTATTGGATTATAACCCAAAGTATAAAATAAGCATCGTATGAGTCCATACTGATATAAATGATTGAGTAAATTAACAAACGTGAGAGAGGAGACAAATTTCCAGTTCAGAAGAATTCCAAACAACTTATACAAATACTTTGCTCTCAGGAAGGGAGAGCGTAATTCCTCATTCTTTAGGCGTGGGCTGCAAATAGGGACATCCTTCCAGTATGGAAAGTACAGTATGGAAAGGAAGAGGAAAAAGAAATAAATTTACAGTGGAGAAACCTGATAAACCCTACCTTAGCCAGGTGATCAGGGTCACCATCAACAGCTATAAATCACGTTGATGGTACACACCCATGATATAAAGTGATGAAAATGGTGCTTTACCCCCGTGGTCTTCCTCCTGATAACCTATAACCCCAGTCTTATCATGAGAAAAACATCAGACAAATTCCAGTGGCGGGACATTCAACAAAATACCTGACCAATACTCCTCAAAACTGTCAAGGTCATCAAAAACAAGGAAAATCTGAGAAACGGCCACAGCCAAGAGGAGCCTTAGGAGACATTGAGGACTAAATGTAACGTGGTATCGGGATGGCATCCTGGAACAGAAGATGCTTAAAACTAAGGGAATCTGAAAAAACTGTGGACTTTAGTTAATAGGAATGTATCAATATCGGTTCATTAATCGTAACAAATGTACCACATTAATGTGAGATGTCAATAATAGGGGAAACTGGGTGTGGTATATATGAGAACCCTCTGTGTTGTCTTCTCAATTTTCCTATAAACCTAAAACTTAGGAACTAAGTTTTAAAACTTTTAGTTTAGTATCTGAAAACCAGTATCTCATTTTCCCTTTTGCCTCAGAATCCACTGTGGGTTAACCTCGCACTGATATCGATCCCGTCTTTATTTAAAATTTTGATATTTTTGTCCATCATAGATTTTTTTTGCATTCATTTGATTTTTAAAGGATATTGCCGTAAAGTATTATTTTCCTGAGTCCTGAGTTTTTGGCGTCCCTTAAATTTTGTGCTTGAGATGAGTGCCTTACTTGCCTCATCCTAGTCTCAGCCCTGAACATCTGTCACCTCTCAGACCTCATCTTCTTCCTCTTTCCCCTTGCCCCTCTGCTCCAGTCACAATGGATGACTTGCACTCCCTGGAACGTTCTAGATCTACACATTTGCACTGGAAACCCCTCTGCCTGAAATGCTTTTTTCCAGAAAAATGCATAGCTTGGTTCCTCAGCTCTTCTCAGTTCTTTGCACAAATAGCACTTTCTAGGAAAGGTCTACCCTAGCCACCGTACCTAAATATAGAATCTATTCTCCCTCTCCTGCAGCTTCCGGTTTTCCTTTTCTGTTCTCTTTTTTAAAAAAACATGCCCCTGGCACTCTCTGACTTCCTTTACTAGATCAAGTTTCGTGAAAGCAGAGGTTTTTTGTGTCTATTTTGATCCCTGGCTGGTGCATGGTAGTGCTCAGCAAATGCTGGTTGAATGAATGGTTTGACCACTCAGGGATCCACTCAAAGCCTTGAAAGGGTCACAGATTCATTTGATTCCGATACACATGAACTGTAATGTGTTTAACAAGTCGAATAGACTCGGTCTGAAAAACTAATTGAAGTTAAGGAAAGTTTCTGTAAAACGGTATTGGGCATGGTCATTAATTTTATTTTTTCAAATATTGAAAATCTGCATCTGTCCTCTTCTTCTGCAAGAAAACAGCATCTGAACATGATGCTCACAAATCAACTTGGAAAAATATGCCAACTCTACATATAAAATTCCAAGATAGCTGAAACCTGGAAAAGTACACTATCTAATAGTAAGTGAGGGAAATATTGACCTAGTTTGTTGCTATTGGTGTCTTTGATTTTGCAGAATTTATTCAGTAAGGGCAAAATATCACATACCTTAGCCAGAAATTTGAGAGTCTGATTTTGTTGACTCAAAAAACTGAAATGCCCCACTGATTGTCTTTGGTTTCCCCCCAAAATGAAATATTTCAAACAAGTAGAAAAGTGTAGGTTGTAATGTAACGAAGAGATTCTCACCAATCAACTTGTCAAATTGTGCTATTTTTCCATATTTGCTCAAATTTTCTTTTCCTTTTTTTCCCTGAGAAATAAAACCTGGTGGATATGGTAGATACTACACACGTCCTTATTCCCATGATCCTTCCTCCCTCTTCAGGTAAGTACTCTCCTAAATTTGTTTATTTTTCATGCATGTTTCTATGCTTTAATATGTATGTATCCATAAACAATTTAGAGTTGCTTTGCAGATTTTTGAAACTTTATATAAATTGCATCCTACTGTATATATGCATCTGAAACATTTTTTGCTGTTAAAAATTACATTTTTAAGGGGCTGGCCTGGTGGCATAGTGGTTAAGTTCGTGCACTCTGCTTCGAGAGCCCGGGGTTCACAGGTTTGGATCCCAGGCGTGGACCTAAACACTGCTTATCAAGCCATGCTGTGGTGGCATCCCACATATAAAATAGAGGAAGATGGGCACAGATGTTAGCTCGGGGCTCATCTTTCTCACCAAAAAAAAAAAAAAATTACATTTTTAAGATTCATCCATGTTGATACATGTGGCTTTGGCTACTGTAGTATTGTCTTATATACATATGCCTTTTCACCATTATAAATAATATTGTACACATCATTCCTTGTATCTGTCTCCTTGTGTATACAACTGAGAGTTCTCTAGGATTCCTGCCAGGGAGTAGGTCTATGAATCTTCTACTTTACTAGAAGTTGACAGATTGTTCTCCAAAGTAGTTATGCCAATAATGGGCATTTTCCAGTAGATCATGGCATATTTTCTGTGAACTTGTTTTCTGTACAAAGTGATATCACCTAATTTGATCACTCACCTCAAACTCCATTATTCTTTCTGAATGACTTTTGACATATCCAGAAAGCTCGTCCATACTCAAAGGTTAAAGTTCTATGACCACTGAACAGTTTCTAGAGGATTTGACAGACGGTCTGAAAGGAATTTCATGAAAGGAGCCCCCCAGATATTTAAAGCAATAGTATCGTAACTGAAATGAGCATATATCTTCCACAGCTTACAACTCTGCAGGGCTAGTTCTTATGTCAATGTATAAATGAACTGTTTATTTAAAAAACATTCCTTAATAGACATATTAGTAGAGAAAAGTACAAAAAAAAGTTTGGAACAGAAGAGAGATGAATATATTGTAAAATCAATTTAATCAGTATCACCTGTGGATCCTTCTTTCTACCCTAAGAATCATAAACATGAAAAGGGGTGGAAAAGGATTCCTGCTGTTCCCATTAGAGCCAGGTTTATTGGGAACATTCTTGAGTTATTTAAGGAAGAAGTTCATCATTCATGTCAGTCTACATTGCCTCCGCCAACCCTCTCTCTGGCCCGCACCTGTTGCTCGTCCACCAGTGTTTGAGGTGCAGACAGGGAAGGGGAAATAAAACTCTGCACTGCTTTCTTCTGGTATTTTTAATATCATTGCTTTACTTCAAGCAAAAGTAAATCTTACCCCTTCCTCTTTCTAGGCCTCCATTTCCCACTCCCACTGTTCTCTGACTTTGTCACATTTCCCTGGTTTCTATTTTCCCCTCTGTCCTCAAAGTGAAAATTACCAGACATAGGATGGCAGGCGGGGACACGTTAGGATGGAGAGAACATGTCCAAGCTCACACTTGGATGAGGCTGGGGGAGGGATAGGGGCTTTTCCTTCACCCCAATTTTTGCCTCCCCACCTCCACAGGGCTGAAACATTCTTTGTTCCACTCCTTTTAAATTGTTCAGCCTTATTTTCCTCAAAGCCTTTTTGGGTTAAGCCATGAATGATGCTCTCCAGGTCTCCCATCCCCCACTACAAGAGTACATTGTATTTCCTTTTGTGCCTTTCTGCAGTGGGGACAGATCCTTGCTAGACAGCTGATAAAAAAAAATCTTCTAAGCAATTTGTCCATAATGTTAAAGTCCTATTAGTGAACAATGTCATTTCGGTAAAAAGTTCACTTTAATTCAAAAGAACATAGCCCAGCTGTCAACCTACAACTCCTGCCATTTCCCAATCCAGAAAGTGAGATTCAGGAGGTCATTTGGTAGGAAATGGCTTTGTCAATACCAAGCTTAATATCATCTCCATGGCTGTGTTCTACTTTCCCAAAGTACAAATGGCCTTTGTAAAAATGCTTGGGTGGATGGAGGTTAACATTTTTCAGCACTTTAATGGAATTCCTGAACCTGCTTTTCTCAAGGTAATAAGAGGACTTGACCTCAATGGAATAGCCATTTAGAAAAATGCATGCAGGCTTCCTAGCCCTACAAACACTGATGGGGAGAAATGGGATAAATTAAAGGGATTGATCTTGATGTGTCCAGGTGGTGGAAACAATGTTGCTCAACTTTTATGTCATTCACATAAGGCGTGTTAAAGTAGGGAAGTGGCTTTAAATGGCTCCCTGAGTTTTTCTTTATATGGACAGTTTAAGGGTCTGAGAAATTTTACACCCATAGACTTGATAAGTACATTGATTAACCGCTGATGACATACCTAGCATCATGGGTGACTCTCAGATAGAATATAACTCTGAAACCCTAGTCTCTTTCCCCAGTAAGCTTATTACCAAATGTGTTCATTTCCTAGGGCTGCAGTAGCAAATTAGCACAAACTGGGTGGTTTAGAACAACAGATATTTCTTCTTTCACAGCTCAGGAAGCCAAAAGTTCAAAATCAAGATGTCAGCCAGGTTGGTTCCTTCTGGAGGATCTGAGGGAAAAAATGTCCCATGCCTCTCTCCTAGTTCTGCTGGCTGCTAGCAACTCTTGGCATTCCTTAGGTTGTGGATGGATTACTCCAGCCTCTGCCTCCATCATCACGCCATCGCCTTCTCTTTGTGTCTCTGTGTCCCCTCTTCTTCTTATAAGGATGTCAATATTTGGATTTAGGGCCCACTCAAAATCTAGGATGATTTTATTTCAAGAGACTTAACCAATTACATCTGCAAATACCCTTTTTCCAAATAAGGTTACATTCCGAGATTCCAGGTGGCATGAATTTGGGGGAGGACACTATTCAACCTACTACACCAAGCAAATATGTAAGAAACAACATGAACAGCATATTTAAAATATGGCTTGGGGGCTAGTGGTAGTTTGTAAAAATACTCTGTGCATTTGCCCTCCACCACACTTTGTATTGCTTGTGTTTATGGTAAGAACACGCAGTGATGCCACTCTGTCACCACTACGAATGCCAAGAGACTGAGCCCAAGAGGGAGCTGAGAATTAGACCAAATCACCCAGATACTTTGTGAGAGCACCAGATCTAATCATCATGCTTTCTAGGTCACTGGAGATCCAATTTCCCAGGTCATCCATCTTTACCAGGGCACTCATTCCCATACATCCCCAAATCCAACCAATCACACTGTTCTCTGAATCTTCCACCCACTAGCTTTAATTATTGGCCTGCCATCAGCAAAATCCCATATTTTTAACATCTTCCCTGCACAGCCTTTGACCTTCTTGATCCAACTGAAACTCATTCCCTAAGGATTGTGATTCCCCTATAAACTACTCATAGAGCGCTGTTTTTCTTATATACCCCGAGTACCGCATGACCTGGAGGTGGGATAGAAGACCTTTTGCTCATCATTGCTACTTACAGATAATGTCTATTCTCTTATCCCTCGAAATTCCCTAAGGCCCTTATCAGAATCCATCATCTGCTACTTTTCCTGGTTGTGGTTATTGACCAACATCCTGATCACATCCTCATTCACTGAGTTTTTTATTCCCTGGTTCATGGTGTTTTTCTCCAGCACTGTTCCTGGTGATCTTGACATTCATTTACATGACCACCCAACACTTGGCATCTCACTACCTTCACCTTACTTCCAGAGACCTTTTCCCCAGACCCACTACAACCACTCCTCTAGAACGGTGTAGTCTAATGGAAATAAAATGTGAGCCACAAATGCGAGCCATGTGTGCAGTTTTAAATGTTACAGTAGCCACATTAAAAAAGTAAAAAGAAACAGGTGAAACAAATTTTAATGACATATTTTATTTGATTCAATATATCCAAAATATTATCATTTTAATATATGATAAATATAAAAATATTAATGACATGTTTTTACTTTTATTTATACTGAGTCTTTGAAACTTAACGTGTGTTTTATACTTGCAGCGTATCTCAATTTGAACTAGCCATCAAATTTCAGTCTTCAATGGCCACATACGGCTAGTGGCTACCATTTTATACAGCTCAGCTCCAGAGAATTGTTATAGTCTGGTTTGTGTCATAACTAGTAACTGAACCACCACCATCATGCTGATTTTGAGGGTCTCATACCCTGACACTACCTCTTAACTTCTTAGCTCATTGACCCTATAAGTCCCCATCTAAGAACTCTTCTACTCTCTGAAGACCTCTAATCAACTGACCTACCTCTCTTTTACTGTCCCCTCTCTTTTCTGATGCCCCAGACTTTCCTCTTTGTGCAGCTTAGACTCTCTATTCTATTCACCATAATGACTCCCTTACAAATAGCAATCCCTTGCTCCCTCCTTGGTACTTGATTAGTAAAACTCCAATTCTAGTTAAGCTCAGCTCTTGACACCTGCACCAGAATGGCTGACCGTGACTGGAGAAAATGCATGACCACAAGACTCTCAAGTGGGACCTCAAAAATATGTTACATTTCCTTAGTCAATGAATTCTCCCATTCTCTGAGACAACTGTTTGACATTTTATCCTCTCTTCACAAACTGATTGCCTCACTCCTCATTTCACTTAGAAAACAGAAGCAATCCGAAGAGAACAATCTCATTTCGTTCCAGAAAATCTGTCAACCTAATGGCATCTAAATCTTTCTATTCTTCCTGTTGTCCTGTTGATGTGATGGAGGGTACCTGCTCCTATCTCAGGCCAACCTCTCTTCCTGTGCTTGGATTCTGTCCTACCTCACTGACTCAAGGACTTTGCTCCTGCAACTTTTGCCTCTCTTCTGACATCATCAATTGCTACCTCTTCACTGGATCCATCTCATCTCTGTACAGAAAGGCTACAATGGATCACAAGTTTAAAAAAAATCCTCCCTTGATCTTAGAATCTCCTTCAGGAATGCCTCACTTCTCGGCTTACCTTTTAAGCAAAATTTCTTTAAGGAGTTGTCTCTATTTTCCATCTTTAATTCTTCACCTCTAATTTTCTTTTTAATCCCCTCTATTTAGGCTTTTGTCCCTATTCACTCACCCAACTCACTGGAAGTTCTCTTGTCAAAGTCACTAATGACTTCCATCTTGCCAGATCCAATGTAAAATTCTTGATACTCATTTTAATCAAACTTTTAGCACATTTAACACAGGTACTCTATCCTTCTTGAAATACTTCTTTTATTTGCCTTCTATGACTTCACTTTCTTCTCATTTTCCATTCATCTCATTGGCTTCTTCCCTTTCACTCTCTTGATGAATCCATTGTCTCTCCCCTTCTCTTGATGTTGAGATGTTCCACAGCTCAGTTCTCAAAATTCTTCTCTCTAACTGATCTCATCAAATCTCTTAGCTTTACATACCCCTGTGTGATGATGTCTCCAACATTTATCCCTCTCTCTCTGAGGTCTCGCTTAAGCTCCAGAGTCTTATAACCAACTGCTACATCAACATCTGCTCCTTGAGGGCTGAAAGGTATCCTAAACTTAACATTCCAACTCCAAATTAATTCCACCTTCCCCAAACAACTCATCCTCCAGCTATATATGTAGAAATCTAGGATTTGACTCCTGATTCCTTATTTTTCTTCATATGCTCTTTCTAATCCACCAGCAAATCCTGTTGGGTCTACTTTAAAAATATATATGAATCCAACCCCAATTCTTATCACTTCCTTTTCTACGACGTTAGCTCAATCACCACTGCATCCCTGCTCCATCACCATAACTCCCACAGAATGAACCTTTAAAATGTAAGTGAGTATATTTCCAATCTAATCCATGGCTTTCTATCACACATCAACCAAAATCTAAACACCTTAATATGGCCTATAAACCCCTACATGATCCAGCCCCTGCCCATCTCAGTGATCTCATTGCCTACCATTTTTCTCCTTTGCTTATTCCAGTCCATCTGCACCAGCTTTCTTGCTGATCTCTGCCTACACCAAGATCATTTCTGGCCCAGGGATTTGTACTTTTTACTTTTTCTCACTGGAACACTCTTCTAAAAGGACTTTAAAGAGCTTGTTCTTATAGGTTTTTCAGGTCTCTTCTCCAATGTCACCTTCCTGATCACCTTAGCTAAAATGGCCACCCCACACCTTGATCTTGGAATATTTTGACTCATAGCACTTATTGGAACCTGAGATTACATCATATACTTACTTGCTTGCTTGTTTATGTTTGGTATCCTCCTCTAGAATTTTAGTTACATGAATATATGGACTTAGTATGTTTTGTTTACTAGTATATCTTTAGGACCTAGAATGAGATCTCTATGCTGAGAACATAATAGGTGCTCAGTAAGAATTTAATGAGTGAGTGAATGAGTCTAAGACCTATTTTCACATAACATTCCATCATACCATAAACCATCACTGTACAGCATCACATAGTTTATGTCAAATCACATTTCACAAAACTATGATTCCAGAAGGCAAAAGCTTGCTATAATCAGGCCAGCAATTAATACAGGCATTACTTTTTTCTTCAATTCAATCTAAAAGTCTGAATTCCACTCATTAATGCTTTTAATGTGACAATACCCATGTTTTGGTTTCTGACCCAAAAGAAAAATTGGCCTGTGATATTCTTTACTCAAAAGAAAATTAACTGAGGTAATTTTTTTGTCTTGCTATTTGACCTCATCTTAAAGGGAGAAATTGCACCCAAATGGGAAGAATGACATACAAACAGGAAAAATTGCACCTGAAAGGGAAAACTGCATCACAGGGGAAAAATTGCTCGGTGGCAAAGGAGGGGTAAATTGTGTGACTATTGTCTTTAAGAGCTTGACCTGGTTGGAAAGGAGAGGTGGAGACATGAATGAATAAGAATAGAAGTCACAGCTGATGGAGATTCTTTCATAAAAGCAATCACATAGAAGACTATTAGATAATAGGGAGCCATATGAGTTCTTGAGAGGGAGCAGCGACATGATGAGCATGGCATTTAAGACCCATGTACCTGAAGGCTATGTGAGGAAGGACTGATGGACAGCGACGAACTTAGAGATTCATGTTGAGACCTATGCATCATGTGATGGGGTCTGGATAATGGCAGTTGGCCTACCTACCCAGGTTGAAGTTAAACTTTAGACCTCTGATTTATATGGTATGAGAATTTACCTTTTTTTAAATTGGGTGTGCAAGAGAACTCCGTATATTTTAAAAAGGAACTGTTGTAGCCCTATTCCTTCCTAATTTCATTTGAGCAAAGAGTAGAATTTCCAGGGTTGACAGGAGGAAAGTTAAGTAATTTATCATGATTGAATTTATTTTGGAAGCAGAAAAAAGTAAGCAAGGGAGAGAAGCACATTAATAATTTGTTCTTTTGATGAGTAGGATCCAAACTGTACTTTTTGCAAAAAACAAGAGAAATATTCTCCACATTGTAAGGTAAAACTCATTTTCTAGATATTAGACTGATACACTGAAATATTTTTGTATGAAGTTATACGATTGCCTAAAATTTGCTTTAAAATAGTCTGGGTGGGGGGAGTGCTGGTGGTGGTAGTGGTGGTGGTTATGGATGAAACAAAATTGCTGAAACTGAAAATTTATCATGCTATTTTCTCTACTTTTGTATATATTTGAAAGTTTCCACACTAAAAAGTATAAACAACAACAAAAAATATTCAAAACTTATCAGAGTTTTCATGATGGCCCCAAATAAACAAAAATAGATAAAACCTCTAAAATTATGAACAAATAACCCAAACCCCACCAAACGCCTCTTATCATCTGTGATATAATTTTCCTTGGTCCCCACTCCTAGAGGATGTCAATCAATGTCTGAACAGCCCAGGAGAAAGGAAGGACCTTCAAAATTAACTGAGGAGAAAAAGAAGGAGAGGGCCTTAGACCCTGCTCAACATCTAAACATCCCTACAGCCCTGACACAATTTTGGCGTCATCACTGGGTAGCCTCTGAATGGTCCCCACGGGACCCTGAAAAGCCTGACTTGGAGATGTTTGCAGTCAACTTCCCATTTCATCTCTGTATTCTGGCTTCTAATTTGCTCTCTCTCCTCCTCACCGAGTCTTTTTCTCTAGAGTGAACCTCCACCTTTTTCTCCAAGGTCGTGTCTACCCCAGAAAGTTACTTCCTTTCAATTCAGGTGCTGATCTACTTCTAGTTTGACAGATGATTCCTCTGCGGTCTTTGTCTGATATCACCTTATCTAGTTGGCTTCTGTCCCATGTTTGTTTCCTACAGTAGGAGGGGAATATTCATCCTAGGACTCGTTGTTGACTCCATGTTTCTAGCAGCTAGGACAGGAGTAAAGCCCTTTGGGCAACAGTAGATATGGAAGGTACTCAAAATACCTAACTGGTGTGGAAAGGACACCAATCGATACTTAATAGTGGAACAGATGCTGTCAAGCCCTGGCCAGGTCTCACCACCACAGACCCCTTTAATATCAGCTCTGCTTCTGGGGCTTCCCAGATTTGAAAATAGTAAATCCCTATTGGAAACTGGAATTCCACTTTCAGTTGATTAAACAGAGGATCAGAAGGCAATAAAAACAATCATAATCATGTATGGGAGGACAGACATTGCTGACCTTCTGGTAGGTTTAGTAGCATATGGAGACTTGATATAGTCTCATGGAACTTTTAAGAAATTTTATGTGATTATGAAGAAAGTTCTGAAATTCCTTGGACTTCCTTACCAATCCCATGGAGATGACTTGAATTCCTACCTCCCTCATCTGGTGATGACACGTGTTCTAATCCAGGTGTGATCAGACATGCTTTACGTTGTTGGTCCTCATTTGCTCAGGGTGTACTTACATAATTATATAAAAATACTTACATAACTAAAAACTGATGTAACTGATTCTTTTTAAACACACACTAACATGTACCTTTCCCCATGATTACCATTCTTTTCACACAGATGCCAGACAAGATAATTCAATGGCTGAGCCATTTTCTGCAGCTCCTCTTTGAGAATTACTTCACATAGATCCTTTGGAATATTTGCGATCATATTGGTAGGTTGTTTTACTGTGAGGATAGATTCAATTTTTTTTAAACAACTCTATGAGTTAGGAGTTCTATCTGTCCTTAAGTGACTCAGATCCAAAATGGCAACATCTTAGACAAGATAGCGTATTTTTCTGTCACTTTAAAGTCTGGGCTGGTATCATGGTTCTGCTCTGCAGATTCTCTAGAGACCCAGGCTCCTTCTATCTTGTTGATCTGCCATCCCTATAACACCCATTGGCTGTCCCAAGATGGTTGATCATACAGCAAGGAAGGAGGAGGGGAGAAGGCAGAGAAGGCACCCCTTGCCTTTAAGGCACTAACCCAGAAGTTGCATATATTATCTCCACTAATACACCATTGGCCAGAATCTGGCCATATGACCATGCCTAGCAAGCTATGTGGGGGGTGGAGAAATAGTCCTTATTCTCTGTGGTCATGTTCTATATACCAGCTATATACCAGAGGGGTTATTATTATTATTTTATGTCTAGCCAAATAACACGTCCGCTATAATATTCATTAGAACTAAAGATTCCATGAGACAAGTTTAAATATTCATATTAAATATTTTGTAATGACTTTTTATTTTAGAATACGAAATTTTTGCCTGTTAACGTAGTTGAGTAAAACTATTTCATTGTCAGACACTTTTAGTAGCATATATAATGTTGCAGCTTTCAGAACAGAAATTTCCTTTTTTTATCCTCCTCTCCTACTCTTATTCTAGTATATAGACTAAAGAATATATAGTGTCTCTTGTGTCGTATAAGCATTACAATTTTTATTTCTCTTCTATTAGTATCGAATACTAAAATGAGTATTCAAGTTTAGAGATGGTTTTTTCATTGGAAAAGTTCGTGCGGTCAGTACGAAAGCTAGGACTTCCAACCTTGCTCACCCAGGACTTCGTGGAACTGGCTTTCTCTTCGGGACCTTGCACTTGGCCTGCCAGTGCCTTTGCTGGTCTTCTTCACCCACCAACCACTCCTATTCTCCCAGGCTCATCTTGTGTGTCCATTCTGAAGCAGACACCTTGCACTCTCCCGAGCACCTGGTCGTGCACAGATTTGAGGGCCCGGCTGTAGACGTGGCGGCGGCAAGCCCTCTGCCAAGGAGGAGCTGGGTTTGGGGCCTGGGGACTGCGGTGGCAGTGAGAGGAAGGGAGGCCGTGGAGCCGCTCGGTGCACCCCACACCTGTCACCGGCCCGGGAGGCAAGTGGCAAAGGAGACGGGCCCGGGAAAGAGGGCAGCTCGGGACGTCTGGAGGGAAGAGGCCGCTTGGGCCCTGGCGCCCTAGGCCTCCTTTCAGAGGGGTTATTTTAAAAAAGGGGGAGGTGAACTACTATTGAGTGATGAAGGGCAAACTTGGATAATGCACATTTGGTAAAAACTAATTACAAAAATTTTCTAGAATGACCATATTGTAATCAGCTTGCTCTCGTGTGCACGTGTCTGTGTGTGTATTTGCATGTGTGCATGTGTATAAAGAGAGAGAGAAATTCTTGAGAGATTGATAAACTCCCTGCAAACAGGAGTTCAAAGAGTTTTGGAGAGCATAATGGGCTGAGTCTATAACCTCCCAGGACGATGACTTTAGAGAGGACACCAATAATTGAGTTCTTAACGCCTGCTGGGTTTGTACTTTATCCAAATGCATGAGGAGGAACCTCATACTCTGTGTGTTAGGAACGTGACATGATTGATACCTGCATAACCAGACGTGTGGGCTAACAAACAACTTTTAAATTTCCTCATTAGAATAAGTAATTATGACTGTAAACAGCTATCAGTATGATTACAGGGTTTAGCAATACCTATGGAGGATGCAAGTCTGATTTGGGGGGTAATGTTCTCTCCCTCCTCCTCCCCCTTCGCTTTACCTCGACGCTGGTTAAATGCTATCCTTTTAATCAGTCTTGATTGCTTTGCCTTGCTCTGAGGCTTCCTTAGGGCCTCCTCAGAGGCACATTGTTCCGTGGGAGACAGCTGTTCTTTCCTAGCTCAGACTGACTGGAGTTATATATAGTGACGATAATAATAAATTGTCTACACTTAACGCACACAGCACATGGGGACCCACTGATGAAAATTAGTGTTTTATGCGTATGTAGTGCTTTCCTTTGATTGCATTTACAAACATTCAGCTTAACGCTCCCCTCCAGCTGCTGCAGTGTGCCTCCTTATCTCGCAGAGGGGTCAAAATTTGCCCCTTCAGCCTCCAAGACTCCCTTGCATTTTCCTAATGAACACTTTGCTCTTTAAGTTTCCCCTTTCAGTTCTACTGTGATAGAAAACCATTCAGATATCCAGGCTTTTAATTCTGATTTTATTCTGTGACTATGAAGTAATTTCTGGATAAATTCCACTTACAAAAATGCAATATGTGTGAAATTGATATGTTTGTAAAATTCAGCTCTATTTCCTCTCCCGATGAGGTACCGGTGACTGTAAAAAAGGCAGGAGCCCTTGGTTTAAAAAGATTGACTAGTAAAGTAGAACTAGATTCTTGTTAATGTGCTTCATAATAATTCCTCTTTAAAATACCAATCCAAGTTTCCTCTCTGATCATACAGAGTTTGAAATAAACACGCTAAAAATGGAGGATACTTATTGAAATCAAGTATAGTGCAGTATCATTTTAAAGCACTCTCCACGTGCCGTGTGTTTGCTTGTGGTATCACCCTAATCCGGTCTCATGTACGCAGTGACAAACCTCCCCTCTCCCTGCCTGATGGGACATCTCTGAAGTAGAAAATACAATTGTTCACCACACCGGCCTTTCAATAACCATCTATTTGCAAGTCAACAGTTGTATTAAAGGGCACGATGTTTACACTATGGCAAGCATTCTTCAGGGGCTCTGCTTTTCATTTACTTTTAGATCTTCACATTAATGTTACATTTTTTCTTCCTAGTGTTACATATCCTTATGCTAACTTTTCATTGGCGTGGAAAATCTCATTATTCCTGTTTCTTTTTCTCATTTTGGACGTCACAGCATTGTCTTTACCACAGTTTGCCTCATCGCTTGCCACAGCAGCGTAAATTGGGGCCGTAATTTCTATATCTCCTGTTTGATTTCCATTGGGACCATTACTGCAGAGTGAACCAGATGACCTTTCCCAAAGATGGAACCCTGGGGAAGGGCACGTCTTGTCTGAGGCCAGAGATAACCCCTCTGGACACATGTGGCCAGAAGATGGTGTGGTCAGCAATTAAGTGGAAAGTGGCTCCTCCCATTCAGAGCCTCCTGGCTATTCTTCCGGGCTGGCTTTCCTCTTCCTGCATACCCAGCACACGCCTTTCTTCGTGGCTGTTTTCTCTGGATGCAATATTCTAGAGATGGCACTGGGGAAGGCTTCTGCTCTGCGCACTGTCTCTTCCTATGTCAGTTTTGATGTGGTAGATGACATCTCTGAGCCTATGTACTTATCTTTAAAATGGATGTAATGTAATGGAAAGAACTTGGGACTAGGCTGATTTGGGTTCTAATTTGGTTCTGTCTATTGCTAACTGTGTGACCTTGAGCAGTTCACCTCCTCTCAGGGATTTGAGCACAATGCACTAAGGCAGCCATTTTAAGAGTCTGCCTCATAGCAGAGGTTTACATCACATTTTTGCTCTGATTTCTTTGGGGAGGGTCTGGCGAGATAAAATGAGAGAGCACACTTTGAAAATTGCCCGGCAGTGTTCACACGGCTTTCAGTGGTGGAATACATAATCAGAAGTACAATTAGATCAGACAACCATGACTGATGGCAATGGTTAAGTCAAGAAAATACACACTGTGGCCCAGTGACTTTTGAAAGTGATTCAAATGTGAGTCAAGTTCTTAAGTGTATTTATTCACTCTTATTTTGTATTTTTCAATAATCCTGAATAATGTGTGAATTTCACAGTGTGAAATTAAACTTGAGTGACTCAAAAATATGCCGCTTTAATTCAGCTTAATTGCTAAGGGATCCAAGTTTGTCAAATGATGCCTGTACACAGCCAATAAAATGGAAGCCAGTTAGGACTTACTAGTTTTTGCCAACCAGCTAATTAGGTGTGCTGTTGTGCTGGCTGGTGTCCATTTGTACCCCCAAATGTATTTTCTAGCCTTCTCCATCTTGTTCTTTGTCCTGAAAAGCTGGTACCTATGGACTACAAACCTGGAGCTCCTTCATCCTTCCAGTTGAGTTTGGCCAAAGTGGAGCACTGGCAGGGGCTCAGAAGGTGGGTGAAGAGAGAGGTCAGAGTATTTCCTCCTCTACTCCTCAGATGTCTGTCTCTCAGTAGCTGATCCCCTCGATGACTATAGCCATAGTCCCTCCTCCAAGGCTCCAAATCTTGCTGGGCTCTTTCAACACTGATTCCTGTCTCTGCCCCTCCAGTCTTAGGACTGAAAAGACTTCCTGCTGTTGCTGCTCTCTTGGCACCTCATCATCCCTTGTCTTTTCCCTTAACCCTTCCCATGACTCTCTGAGGAGTCTCTTCTTTAGAGCCTCTGTATTTGAATTGTCCAGGGTGAATTCTGTTTCCTGCTGGACCCTGATCTTCACTCTTAGTGCCCTTGATTCACCAGAATTCTACACAGGGGCTACCCAGATTCTCAAGTTCCTTTTCTCAGATCCTGTACCATGTTAGATCATGAGAAAGCACCATCTCTGGGGCTATATCTGATTGTTCCTGCTAGAAATGCCTTCAATAATTACAATGTTCCTTTCAATGTGGGGGTGAAGGTGAGGTTGAACCATAAGTGCAAGCATGGAAAACATTTCACCGTCTCTAAAATTGTTAGGTGAATGTCCAAAGTCATTCAGACAAGAATCCACATGATAAACGTCACCATGAAAAACATTTATTTAGTGTCCCAATCAAATGTGATTATTGAATATCTAATTTCTCTATAAACTCCCCAAAGCATTTAGGTAGTAGCCAAGGTATAAATTACACATAAAATGACGTTAATATTATTTTTATTATGTGATAAAGTCAGGGGTCTTTTGGCAGATAGTCATGCTGGGAAGGGATTGCCTTCTCTCTGGCTAGTGGACTCTCTACTTTTTGGTGTTAAGGAAGTAAGGACTAAAATGATGAAATAGTAAGAAAAATTGAAGGACATAAATATCTATCCAATTCTGAAAACACCACAGTATGGAAAAGGTTTCTATTTTAAAGAAATAGGAGAAAGAAGGAAAAGAGAGATATGGATGTTCAGAGTTTTTAAGAAAATTGAGAAGTATGGTATAAAAGGACCTAACATTTTAATATATGGAGGAAGGGCAGAATTTTACAAGATCTCATAATTTAAGCTAAATGGCCTCCCAACCTTTTGAAAAGCTCGACAGGAAAAAATTTTTAAATTACTTATGACTTATATATGAAGAAGTTTTATTAAGTAAAAAAAGACAGATTATTGGTAATTTTTAAAAGACTAGAAATTATCCAAGAAATTAAAATTTAAAGGGAAAAGGGCAAATATATATGGTAAAAAAACAAACAAACAAAAACCCAGAACACTACCATAAAACAAAGAGGTTGAAGCAATTTAGAAACGTTTTCATTAATAAAGAAATGAAAAAAAGAAGCTCTAGAAAAAAGCAAATATGTTAATAAATGAGAAAAATTCCATGACTCTTTTTCAGATGGCTTGAGGAAATCAATATTCGAGTTTTTTTTTTAAATATCTGTCATAGATATATAGATAGATATAGATATACACCCCTGAGTATGTTACCACCAAAAAGGGATTATTATCATCTCAAATGAACCTTCTGGAGGATCAATGAGCAGCTAGCCCCAAGTGATCTCTCCACTGAAAAAGTTCAACATATTTCACAGGTAATAAGCACTAAGAAATTGTGAACTTCTGTTATGGGTTGAATTGTGTCCCCACAGAAAGATGTGTTGAAATCATAACCCCTGGTACCTGTGAATGTGACTTCATCTGGAAATAGGGTCTTTGCAGATGTAATGAGTTCAGATGAGGTCATAGAGTGGGCCCTTAATTCAATAGTACTGGTGTCCTTGTAAGAAGAGGAAGTTTGGACACAGACACAGCACACAGGGAGAACTCCATGTGAAGACAGAGGCAGAGAGTAGAGGGATGCATCTGCAAGCCAAGGAATGACAAGGATTGCCAAGAACCACCAGAAGCTGGGAAGAGGCAAAGAAAGTCTCAGAACTGTGAGAGAATAAATTTCTATTGTTTTAAGCTGTCCGGTTTGTGGTACTTCCTTATGGCAGCCCCAGGAGACAAATACAACTTCCCTTTTCTTTTCCTTGTCCTTCATGACAGTAGAGTAGGGAAGGCAGGGTTGTGGGGGAGGTCTACCCGGGTACAGGAAATAGAAGGGTGCACTGTTTATAGGGAACTTGTAAGCAAGAATAACATGGGACTGAGTTGGTCCGCTCTTTATTATCACCATGAATCACCAATTCCATCCTTTGTCAATGATCATCAATTACTCCTCCCCCTAAATGTTGTGTTGGTGTAAGATCTAAACATTTGCTGCAATTATCGTTGCATTTTTAAAATGTGCTTCAAATTAGCACATTTAAATTCTGTATCCTTTAATGTAAAATGTCTTCTACATGGAAGTTAATTTGGAGAATTCACAGTTAGACAGTCAGCTTGCACCAGAGACAGACACAGCTACTCACATTCCTCTCAGAATAAAGGCTCAGAATTGCTGCTCTCATCGGGTAGGGTTTGTGACTTCCACCCACTGATGCTACACATTCCTGTGTTTAAAAGAGTAGCTTCAAAGTAAACGTTGATAGTGCTGTGAGATTGTCGAGATGAAACTTGATTTACTTTAACTCTGCCTCCCGAGGTGGCCACTTGGAAAGGGGAGGAATTAAAAAGTGCTAGAAAGGATAGGAAAGACATAAGACATGGATAGTATTGTGGCTTCTGAAATTTATTGTGAAAATTGAATTTTTATGAATCTCTACCAAACTTATTCTCGCATTTAAGACTTTTTCTAACTATTCGTCAGTCTGTGGCTTAATGTGAAAGAAACTTCCCTAAAATAAAATGAAAGTATGATTCATTCAGCTATGTTTGAGAATAAATGGACAAATCTGATTATAGTGTGTATTAAACATGCGTAAGTGAAGCTTAATATGGATAGTCACTGACAAATTTGCAAAGTTAAGACTTGAAAATAGAAACTGTTTTGCTATTATTCAAAATTGTGATAGACCAATATGTAGGCAAAAATCTTTTGCCCTTTTTCAAAAAATACATATTTTTTGTAATAAAAAGTACTAATCCATTACTGTATTAGTTTCCTAGTGTTGCCATAACAGATTACCACAAACTGGGTGGCTTAAAACCACATAAATTTATTTTCGCACATGTCTGAAGGCCAGAAATCTGAAATCAAAGTGTCGGCAGGTGTTGTCCCTTCGGGAAGCTCTGAGAGAGAATCTGTTTCATGCCTCTCCTAGATTCTTGTGGCTGCTGGCAATCCTTCCAACCTCTGCCTCTGTCTTCTTGCAGGCTTCTTCCCTGTGTCTGTCTTTCTCCTCTGCTTATAAAACACTTGTTGTTGGATTTAGGGATCACCCAGTTAATCTGGGATGATCTCATCTTGAGAGCCTTCCCTTAATAACATCTGCAAAGACCCTGGTACCAGGGGTTAGGACTTGGACATATCTTTTGGGGAGCGACAATCAATTCAACCCAACACAATGATCTTTTTCTTATTTTGTACTGCAATATTTATTTTATTTTTTCATTATTTTAATTTTTTTTGGCATGATTTTATATGCAAAACTTCATAAAAGGAAATTTTCACTGTCTTTATTTCTTTTCTGGCCATTATTATTACTCATTTAATTTTATGATTATTACTAAAAGTACTAAAAAGGATTATTATGTGTAGAGGAGGGGGACATTAAAAATTATCTGCTCCAAGTGTCAAATAGCTAGATATGAATTGCTCGTGGGCTGAGTTGTCAAAGGAACAAAACGGAAGAAGGAATGAAGGCTGTAAAAGGGAAAATTGGCAGAAAAATTGGAGAATTTATCACTATGACAATCTCATTGTGTAGAGCTTAAGAGCACAAGCTTTAGAGTTTGACAATCAGGATTCCTAACCCCAGCCTGCTGCCCTTAGCATGATATCTGACCTTAGCATGAGTTTACTAAGTACAGAGACTTTTCAGAGGAGGATGCAGAAAGAGAGACTTATAATCATTTTTCAATTGTTGTGCATGTAAGGGTGCAAATATAGGGGCTTGGTGGACCCTGGAGAGCTGGCAAGGACAAAGCAGATCTCCACTGCTCAGGGCAGAAGGATAGCAGGAGAAAGGCTCTGGACAAATAGAGGATGACATGAGGACACTGGGATTGGGAGAGAAGGAGCCAGCTACCCTATGTTTATTTCAGTGTCTATTCTTTCATCTGTAATGAAAAAATGGAAGATGAAAGAAGAATGAATGAGATACACAATTAGTTATCCATAACATATCAGTGCTAAATGATGACTTTAGAGAAGAAGTCATCCAACTCCTTCATTTTTCAGAGAGGGAAAGGGAAGTCCACAAAGGTCTAATATGTTATCTAAGAAGGCTCATTGTGTTGGTGTGGAGGCCACAATTCCACAGTGCTGGAAAAGTGCCTTTAGCACTTGTACAGTGAGTTGTCATCATCTGACCTGGAGGCTTCTTTTACTTCTCTACTACATATTTATATGGAATATCTGGCCCCAAGCAAATACATCTATGCAAGTATTTCTTTTACAGTCTCAAATTTATTACAGGAAGAAAATCAAAATAAAGTGAAAAGGAATTAAAAACTGAGTCAAATAATACACTTTACTCAAAAATACTTACCTTGTGTAAATTTAGTCTCAGATATGTTAAATGACAACCACTTAGAAATGCATTACAGAATTCCCTTAATAAAATGTAGAACCCAGAGTTAATAGCTATATATATTTTTTAATGACACATTTATTGCTACACATAGTTCATTGCATATATTAAGTATGAAATTTCCTGTGGGCAATAATAAATGTGATTTATAAGTCACAAATTTGTGTGAAGTCTATTTCTCATTTTCTTGAGGACAGTTCCAAAAACCATCAAAAATTACAAAAAAAATTAAAACAATTGGAAATTTATTCATTTGTGGAATCAACTTTGTTTTAGTTTATTCTACAAAATATATTTAAAATAATCAATTAGTTTATTTACATTCCTATAATAAAAATTATACAAAAATTAAAAGATACAGTTATAAGGCTTCATTTTAGTCACTCAAGGTATATACTAAATTGTTATGGTTTTCTGTAAATAATTTTCTTCTGTATTTTTAAAAATTAAGAATGAACTTTTACTATTATGAAATCAGTGAGTATACATTGTAAAAAATTTAAAAACCAAAAATAAGAAAATTAAAACACTCTATTCCCAACACTAATAGCACTTTAATGAATACGGCTTTAAATTTTTATTCATACACATTTTTAGCAAGTGAAATATTGTGATATGTAATGTGTAGTGATGATCAGCTTTTGTCAGTTAACATTTTCTACTTTTCCATGTAAAAAAATTATCCCATCTAGCATCCAAACCATGTTAAATTGCCCCAATTATACCCAAAATGTCTTTAAAGCCTGTTTGTTCCAAGAAGAATCTAAATCAGGACTATTTATTGCATCTTGTTATATTCATTAAGTCTGTAATCTAGAACAAGGGCTGTAGGCCAAATCCATCAGGCTGACTACTTTTATAAATAAAGTTTTAAGGTAACACAAAACTCTTATTTATGTGCTGTCCATGGCTGCTTTCACTCTATAAGGCAGAAATGAATAGTTAGGACAGAGACCACATGGCCTGCAAAGTCTAAACTTTTTACTATCTGACCCTTTACAGAAAAGATTTGCTGACCCTTGACCTAGAACAGTCTTCTTCTTTTTTTTTTTTTTTGGTGAGGAAGACTAGCCCTGGGCTAACGTCCTCGCCCATTTTCCTCTACTTTATATGGGACGCTGCCACAGCACGGCTTGACAAACAGTCCATCTGTCCAGGCCTGGGATCCGAACCTGTGAACCCTGGGCCGCCTAAGCGGAGTGCGCAAACTTAACCACTGTGCCACCAGGCCAGCCCCAGGAAGAGTCTTCTTTTTCCATGACACTGAATTATTGATGTATTTGGGCCAATTGTCCTCCAGAATGTCACAACTTCTAGATTTATCTGGTTGCTTCTTATAGTATCCTAGTTTGTTCTTTTTACTGGATACTTTTGCCCATTTGGCTGCAATAACCTCAATTACCTTCGTTCAGTACAACCAGGCTTTCTTATAGACCAAATGGACAGAAAATGAATGTAGGGAATTTCCCGGTCTTGCCAAAATTTTCTTAGTTTTTTCCTGAAATTCCTTTATCTGAGGATAAGTCCTTTCATTTTATCAATAGACAAAAAAAGATTTCAAATTAAAATACCTTGGGAGAAAGTATAATGGAAGAGACAGCACAGGCAAATGGCTGGATTTTAAGACAGGGAATGAGGGGAGATGGGGAAGATAAAGCATTGTTGGAAACCCAATTATACCAAGGTGTGAATCACTAATAAGTTTCAGCCCTTTGAGTGATAGAAGCAAGAAGCCTACAGGAAAGTTTTGGTTTCCTGAAAAAGTGGAGAGAAGAAAAACTATAAAGAAGAGAAAATGAGAATTTCAAAGACAAACTCTGTCTATTCCAAAATTTTGCCTGGAACCTATTCTGAGCAGTAAATATTGAGTGGGCAAGATAGATTGCCCAAATATTTCAAAACTCGTTCGTGTTTCCGTCTTTGTGGGAGGCACTGTACAGTTGTATAGAGGAATGAGGAAGACACACCACTTGCCTAGTACATTTCTATAATATTGTTATCTATAGGCTCCATGCATCCTTTAACGGTCTAACTCTATCCTTTAACAAGCAGTATTCAGTATCAGCCAATGACTTATGATAGAATAATTTGAAAACTGTCATAAAGCTTGCTACAACACTAGCTTTTTAAGTACTAGATAATTCCCTTGCGATCTTTGATTATAGCACGTGGATTGACTCCTGCCCAGAGACTGGTTGATTAAGCAGAGCTGAGTTCACTGAACTTCTAGCAGCAAAGAAGATCATCACCTATCTTAAAAGGAGGATGTTAGGGAAGGGGTTTTGTTTTAATAGGGTTTTGAAGTTTGGGCCAAGGGTTTAAGATGGATCTCTCAAAGCAAGGACTGAATAGGATTGGGTAAGGCCCTTGACATAAAGATAGAGGATTGGTGAGCATGGCAAAGCAAGGTTCTGACCAGCAAGCTGTTTGCAGAGGTGAGCACATCATTGTTCCGATGGAAGAGTTGTTTGCCCGGAGGAGCAAACTGTTTGCCTTGATAAACAGGCTTGCAGGGATTTCCTGAAGCAAATGGTGAAATTAATGATTGGTTTATAGGCATATCTTCTGAGGCATGACTTACCTGGAACAATCAGGCCACGTTAACATAGGTGGTCTTTGTTCTCAGTCCCGATGGCCAACTCATGTTGACTCAGGTGGTCTCAGGCCTCAAGAATTTCATGTAAAGTGGAGTTTTAAAAAACTAAGACATAAAACTATTGCCTTAACTCTTTTTATACATTAATCAGAGACATTTGTTTTGTTATACCAAAATATGTTAGAAATTTTCCAATTTGTGTTCAAAGATTATTTATTTTATTTATTATGATCATTTATGTTGAGTGACATGATTGCTTATTTATGAGGACAAATATTAAATGTACGGTATTGAAGATACTGGAGCTTTAGTGATAATAACTACTTAGTGATAATTACCTTTAGTGATAATTACTACTCCTTAGACAACTTTTCAAAATTAAAAGAATGTATCAAAGCTAGCATGCTCATTGAGAACTTCTGAAGTGTTGTTTCTAGTAAAACATGAGGAAGGAATCTATGTTTTTGAATAGATATTTAAAAATAATGTTGCCAGTTAAAATGATTTCTTCAGATACTTCATATAAAAAAGAGTCAGTTTTTCATTTATACTTTCCTTTACATTTAACCGATATTTATTGGACGTCTATCACTTGCTAGGCGCTGAATCAAGTCTCTAGAGAATTCAAAGGTGAATTTTTCTGGGGCCCTGACCTTTAGGAGGGGATAGTTTAATAAAATGGATGGCATAGAACACTAAGTGAAGCAGATTTTATGGAAATTAAGAAGAGTCATATAAAGTATTTCCAAATGATAATGTTAAAGCATAATTTTTAAAAAGTTAAAATATGATTCTCATGCAAATATAGGATGACATGAGTCAGAATTTTATTAACTCATTAATGAGGGAATTAATAAAATGATAAAGCTGGTCCAGAGAGCATTTTGAGGAACTGGATGTATACTGTCACTTTGAGAAAAGAATGTTAGAATATGAGGAGTAGGTTAGATACAAAATTGGTTAATGTCCTACAGGGCAGTAAAATCATAACCTTGAGGATTATGTTTTCTACCAGAATAAAACCTACAATTAAACATGTAATTTCACAGAGTCTAAGCCCTTAATTAATAGTAAATAGCAAAGTCAAACTTAGGCGTTCCCCAAGATTATTAAATAATCTTTATATGAGCCTATTATACATGTAGGGGAGCAGAATTTGCCACCCTAAAATGTGTCTCTTTGATTTGATTATTTTTTTTTTCTTTTTTTGGTGAGGAAGACCAGCCCGGAGCTAACATCCGTTGCTAATCCTCCTCTTTTTGCCGAGGAAGACTGGCCCTGGGCTAATATCCGTGCCCATCTTCCTCCACTTTATATGGGACGCCGCCACGGCATGGCTGACAAGCGGTGCGTCGGCGGGCGCCCGGGATCCGAACTGGCGAACCCCGGGCTGCCAAGCACGGACTAAACCGCTGCGCCACCAGGCCGGCCCCTGATTTGATTATTTTTAAGAGCAAAACACTCAGGAAAAAACTTTGACCTTCCCCCTAACTGCCTAAAAGAATTTGAGATAGAAGGTCTGTTCTGGAAAGGAGCTATCACCATAGATAACTACAGTATAATATGAACTAGGTGTCGTAGACAGGGAGGAACACAGCCAGGCCTATTTGATCAAAGTCCTCTCCACATCTCGTTGCTGCAAGACATGGCAAATATTTGTTTCCCAAACATTTGTTTTTCCACTTCCCCATGTGAATTACCTTTCTCCCCTTTCAAGTCCCTGACACCCTCCTTTGTTTTTAGCTGAAGATGATATTTAAGGTGATAGCTTTAGCCATTTTGGTGAGTTATTCAGTTTTCCTGGGTTTCTTCCATGTATACAGGTCATTAAACTTTGTTTGATTTTTCTTCTGTTATTCTGTCTCAAGCCAATTTAATTCTTAGACCAGCCAGAAGAACCTAGGAGGGTAGAGAAAAATTTCTTCTTCCCCTATAGGTGGTGACAGAGGTGCAAGAAAACTTAAGTGGCTGGATGTTGCTCACTCTGGGACTACTGCAGCTGAGAGATCCTGGACCTCTGATGAAAGCTGGCAGGAGGTTAGAATTCTTACCATGTTAGTCTCCCAGATCTCTGCCTGCAGGATCTAGTGGAAGTGAGAGTGGTGAATTTTTTCCTTTTTAAAATTCAGATTAGCAGGGGAAAATATTTGTGAAACTATTTTCTTGGAATTAGCAACTCTGGGAAATTTGGTAGAGTACTCTTTGGTTTTATTGATCCTTCTCCTCCCAGAGATGGTCACTGTTTTTCCTTGTCTCTGTCTTTTCCATCATTTGTCATAAAAAAGAAAAACCATAGGGCAGGACACAGGCATAGGCACTATAATTCTGTTGTCCAGGCTGGCCTAGGAGTCTGGTGCTGGGTTAATATTCACATGAGGTAAAATCTATTGTTAAGGGACATCTTGGAAGCCACAGCTGCAAAATTGGTGGGCACAGGTCAAACATTTACGAGCCATTAGGGTGCTCACTACCTCAGGAAGGCTCCCATGATAGGATAAGTTGGTCACGGAATGGGTTAGATTGACACTAGGTCCCCTGCCAACCTCAAGAAAACTTCTGCGCAATGAGGTACAGCATAAAAAGAATACACAATCCCCAACCCTGAGGCACATCCCACTTAGGTATTAGTTTGGCTCCAAGAGACCCAAGACTTAGCTAGAGCTGTCATGTGCATATAATGAAAAAAAAAACTGGATGAGGTTTTTCCTTTTGGCTTGTTCTATGTCTTGAAAACTTGGCTTTGTGACCAGTGAGAATATCCTCTATGATCTCCACCATCCAGAATATTCATGTACCAGCATGCATCTTGGCAGCCAATTAAATAGACTGGGGTTTGGAGATGCACTCTCTTTGTACAGCTGAGTCAGCTCTCAGGGGACTTTGTAATAAGGGGTCCCAGTCTATAACGGGCCTTTGTCATCTCAACCTTCATTGCTTGTTAGTGCTGGAGGAATCCCATTGCCATAGCACCTGCTCAGTGTCACAGATTAGTGGGTTTGTGACTGAAGGCATCCCATGTTCCTGTGAGACACTGAAATACTACACAGTCCTTGCCACCTGTGTGATAAAGGCCTTTGATCCCTTAGACTATTTTTGGGAGTGAACTTTCTGCATCTTGTGAGGGCTGCTTCTTTTGTATTCTCTTTTGGGGATGACTCTTACAACCACAGTTAAGCCATAAAAGGTTTATTGGTTTGAGTCACTGTTAAGATCCTACTCATCAATGACCAGACAATAGATCCTTTGAACTGGGTAAAGAAAAAAATTTTTAGAGAGCTCTCATCATAAATGATTTATTGGTACCTATGGAAAGACCAAATTTAAAAGTTGGATGTAAAAAAATAATGACTAGTCTTAAGAACTAATGAAATTTGGGGTATCAGCTTCCCCTCATGGTCTTACAGATGCTAATGAAAACATTGGGCTTACTAACAAGAGAACAGAAAGAAGATGAGGGGGAGAGTCAAGGGACTCTTCTCAACAAGGTGGAAATTTTAAAAAGAGTTATTAGAAAATCAAGTAAATAAAACAAATATTGAAAGGGGGGAAACACAGAGGAATCAGAAAGGGAAGAATCACAGGACTTATCCTAGCAGGATGGAAACCTTTAGATAGTTGTTTTTAAAAAATGAGATGAATAGGATGAACATTGATGGGTAAAAGCAAAGCTTTTAATACAGCACTACCTAAGGTTGGGCAGACCAAAGGGACTTCCTACTGGCCCCTCCAACATTAAAGAGCTTCAAACAAGTCTGCCCTATTTACCCCAGTCTGGAGGAATTTAAAAAGCTGAAAGGCTGAGATCACAATGAGAAACCTGACCAATAATCTCTTGAGGCAACAGTGAGGCCGGTTAATCATGTTAAAGACGGACAAATGGGCCAGGGTCCCTTGGCTCAACCTCTCACTTGGGATTCAAAGCTTTTTGCATAGGAATGGGTAAAACGACTGGGAGATAGGGAGGAGAAATTTCAAGGACTCCTTGATGCAGTAACCCCATGTGGTGTGGTACCAAAACCTATTGGTGGGACCCTGGCTCAGGCTACAGTTAGACTGATAAAATGTAAAAGTGTAAAGGTTAATAAGATTATAAAGTTCTCAATGGTTGAGCTAGTATTATACTATATGAAGAGGTTATGTCAACTTTGCCTGAGTGTTTTATGGGAATGGAAGTTATGTATGTCTGGGAATGCTTCCTCTACCTAGTATTATAAGACCAAGACTTTTTTTTTAAGCATTTAAAAAAATTTTTTTTAATTGATGTCTTAATAGTTATAACACTATGGGGTTTTAGTTGTACATTATTGTTTGTCTGTCACCATGTGGATGCATCCCTTCACCCCTTGTGCCCACCCCCCACCCCCCTTCCCCTTGGTAATCACCAATCTGTTGTCTCCATCCGTGTGTTCATTTACATTCCATATATGAGTGAATTCATGCAGTGTCTGTCCTTCTCTCTCTGGCTTATTTCACTTAACATAATACCCTCTAGGTCCATCCATGTTGTTGCAAATGGGACAGTTCTGCCTTTTCTTATGGCTGAGTATTATTCCATTGTATATATATACCACATCTTCTTTAACCAATCATCAGTCAAGGGACACTTGGGTTGCTTCCACTTCTTGGCTATAGTGAATAATGCTGCAATGATCATAGGGGTGCATACGCCTCTTGTGATGGTTGATTTCACGTCCATTGGGTAGATGCCCAAGAGTGGGATTGCTGGATCATAAGGTATTTCTATTTTTAATTTTTTGTGGACTCTCCATATTGTTTTCCATAGAGGCTGCACCAGTTTGCATTCCCACCAGCAGTGAATGAGGGTTCCCGTTTCTCCACAACCTCTCCAGCATTTGTTGTTCTTTGATAAGACCAAGACTTTTTGATGGGCCCCTAGAAGCTATGGTTTGAGGTATAAGAGTTGATGGAATTAGGATGAAAGTTTGTAGGAGAATTGGTGTATTTGAATAGGCTTTATGTGAAGTGATTGCATCTCTTTTGACAGATTGTATTATGGGTTATGTTATGGGGATGGACATTGTGTCTCACTGGGGAATGTTTCCCCTGCCTGATATTGTAGAGCAGAGGGCTATAAATCTTCCCTGCAGGCAATGTTAATTACACATGCTAAAGGGAGTCAATAGGTTTGCCTGAGCCTATACAGTGTGAGATGAAAACTATAGGCTGATATTCAGGGGCTAATAGGGAGGATAATGGAACGCCCCACACTCCATGTAAATTGGTCTAGGGTTGAATTGTGTAGACTTTTTAAAGGTGTGTGGTACATTGGCCTAAAGATTTAGAATATAAAAATCTTTTGATTAACTTTTAGAAATCTCCCTTATATAAAAAAGTAAATTTAAAAAAAAAAAGAAAAAGAAAGTATTTAGGAATTTGACAGAAAAAAAATCTTAAATGTCCTCTCCACAATATTAGTGAAAATATTTAGCAGGTGAACTTAACTCTTTCCAACTGCTAAAACAAAATTTGGATCCAATTGTTCTTTTACAAACTAGTGAGTTTTGTACCAGATTTGTAGCCAAAAAAATTTAATGGAAGCTATAGGGTCTCTGCCTGTGTCTGTGTGTTCATGTATGTCTCTGTATATATATCTTGGAAATATGAGATATTTTTCTACCTCCAGATGGTATGGTCAAAATTAAGAGCTCTATTTAATTGGCTTAAAATAAGAAATAACATATAAGTTATTTCTAAATGTAAGAGAAACTAATCCAAATGTTTTTCAAGTTAACAACATATAGAATAATCTTTAGTAAATAAAACCTTATTTAAATTTGTTGGTTTGGTTGAATCAGGCATGTCCTCAGAGTTTTCAGCATTGGCTGCAGACATGCAGCCTTTTTTCTACCAGGGTTTATTAGTCAAATAAACACATATTATCTCTGTTACAATATTAGTCAGCAAAAATAATAACTTAGGATGATAGCTAATGTTGTTTAATGTCTCATGAAGTTTTCATAAGTTTTGGAAGCAAGTGATTTAGATAGATGTAAATGGGACAAGAGTTTGTAGATAAACTTTTTAGAAATCATTATATTTTAAGGTATGTGTACTTAAAATAGCTTTCAAAAATCTCTTTGGAAACTTTAGAGTTCTGCCAGGTTAAATTAAAAGATGGAGAATTCTTTGAGTATCTAGATCATTTTCAAATAGGATAAAATACTAAAACATTAATTGGTGAACAAGCCTAAGTTTATTGAAAGACTGTACTCTGAAGTAGCACATGTTTCTAGAAATTATGAAAAATATTTATAAATTTGCCAAGCCATGGAATTCTAATGTAAAAGACAGTTCATAATTGTTTCTTTATTTTTCACTAGATATTAAGATTTTTAAAGGTTAAAAATTATAATATGAAGACACATTTTGTTAAGGGAAATAAGAGTAATTTGCCTAAACTAAAACTTCTGGTAATGAAAGCCAAAACTAAATACATATACAAGGTTGAAGAGAGAGAGAGAGAAAGAGGGAAATTCACTCTGTATAATCATGTTAGCTAAAAATTGGATTGTTATTATAAGTGTCTTAAAATTAATCTTTAATATCAACTGTTTATTTATGTAAGACTAGAGCTTAATTTTCTTTCATTTGCTAACAGGAAAGTTTCTTTATATTTTTAAGTGATCTGCCTAGAAGATGAAGATTCTGTTTTAACAAAATAATATCCTGTGTCTGCTGTCTTTATCAGGTCCTTGATTACTTAGGAAAACTGTGTCATCTTAATATTAAAAGAGCTAAGTTTTGGTAACAACTATGTAACCTTCTGTATTTGCTTTTAATCTTTTTTTGTCACTTTGGTTAAATAGATAATTAAGTATTGTTTCATATAGATCTATGATCTTGTTTAGTCAAGTATCCAAACATTTGATATCTTTAACAAGCTTCTCAAAATCAAATTCTAAAAATGAAGTCTTTTTGACCTAGAAGAAACTTCAGAATATTTCCAGAGGGCCCCTGGAACATTCCAAAGTTTTGTTAAACTAATTAGGGTGTTTGGTATGTTAAATTGCATGGGAAGCATTGTCAAATAGGTGATGCTAAATCTTCTTTATGGATTTTCTTGTATGCATTCATATTATTAATAAAAATGTTGTAAGAAATTGTATAAAAATTTTAAAAATCTGATATGTATGGTACAATGTTATCAGTCATAATTCTAGTTATTATCTTAAAATGTTATATGTCACAGAAATAACCAAATTTCCTTGTCAATTGCACTGTAATCAAATCTTTAGCCCTGCCATTTTAAGTCTTTTGTCATTTACATACAGTTATTGATTTACTCTGCTGCCTTTGCAGGTATGTTTCTTCTTCAGAGAGATTCATGGAAAGGACTCTGACACTTACTTTAGAACATAGATTTCTGATAAACTTTCGGATTATAAAAGTGAACTGGGTAAGAAATAACAGCTCTAATGGAGAAACTGATGGCTTCATAAAACTGCTAACAAAAGATCAAGATCAAGAATTGGTTACATAGGACTGAATGAACTGATCAGGATGATTACAGTTTTTATGACTGTTTGTTTGAAATATTGCTGATTTTTAAAAATGTTTTGTTTTTCCAGATTTAAGAAAACCTTTTCCTCTTTTCTCTTAAGCTAACTATGACTTATAGCAATTTGGTAAATTATACCTTTGTAAGCAGAATTGAAACATTTTTCTTTTTTTCCCTACCTGATCTCTCCAAAATTTGGAAACTCTTAGTGAGTATTCTTATTTTCATGACACTATAGTCATTTACATAAGTTCAATAAGAATCTGCTCTTCTTATAACAGAACACAATTGAAAACAATGGTTATATTACCAAGGCTTTGACTGGAATGTCATATTTGAGAGAGACATGAATAGACTCAGATATGACCAGACAGCTTTAAGGAACAAAGGTTGACTTTATGGAACAAATAAAGCCCCTTGGAAATAGTGACCTGGTACCTTACTTACAGGTTCCAGAAACCTTACCAGGTGAGTAAAGAAAGTCACTTCCTGGAAGGTACAAGGACCTCAGGACATTTAGGGGACCTCAAAAGAGAGAAATTTACCCAAATAAATAGGTATTTCAGGTGCAGTCTGATGTCAAGTCCTTGGCTTCACTTTCCTGGCCTCAAGAAGCCTTTAAAAGTTCAATCTGAGATTCTTTATGAAAAGTTCCAGCAAAGCAGGTTTAAAAGATCCTATATGATCAATCGCTATTTTAGCTGTACTTATGTAAATAAACAAGCCAAGTTTAATGAAATGAGGCTTATTTTGCAAACAATTAGTCTTAATTTGGCTACTTTTGGCAAAAATGATGGTGATTTTAGAGAGAAAAATTATGTTTGTGGATATTAGATTCTAGTTTTGTTAATTGTCTTTGAGGTTTTTGCTTTTTACCTGTAAACTGGACTCAATCCTGAATTCTTCTAGTTTTCACAAACATCTGGCCACAAATCTCCAAATTAACATTTTCAGTTTCTCCCATCCTTTGATTTGGAATCATTCTGAACTAAAACTACCCTTTTTCTGGAAGCCCTGCAAACCAAAGCTAGACAACTTGATATCAACTCAAGAGAGATCACCATGATAGCCTATGTTTAGACAATCTTCATGCCTGTTGCTGTGTAAGCCACTCAGAAAGATGTTTGAACACCTGATGACATCATCGGAGATATTGCAAACTGCAAAAGATGCTTTGACCCTGGCATTTAGAAATCTTGACTGGCTGTACCCTGGCCTCAAAAGTGGTTTATAATTTGCTCCAACCATTAACTTTGTTTTTCTTTTTTTTTTTCATAGAAATGCCTCTTATTCAATACCTGATTGCTTGCTTACACAATATAGGCCTAACTTTTGGAGTCTACCTGTCTCACTGTCTCCTGAAGTGAATTTAACTGGACCAACCTATTGTAAGGACTAAGAGACTGACTCAGTGAGATAGAACAATCTACTAACTCAGCTTCTGGACTATGAAACTTCTTGGAGAAGTTTCAAAGGAGGGACTGTAGGGGAGCAGAATTTGCAACCCCAAAATGTGTCTCTTTGTCTTGATTGTTTTTAAGACCAAAAGACTCAGGAAGAAACTTTGACTTTCTCCCTGACTGCCTAAAAGAATTTAAGATAGAAGGTCTGTTCCAGGAATGTGCTATCACTGTAGATAACTATATAATATAAACTAGGTGTGGTAGACAGGCAGGAACTTAGCAAGGCCTATTTGATCCAAGTCCTCTCCACGTCTCATTTTCTCTGCAAATCATGGCAAACATTTGTTTACTAAACATTTGCTTTTCCATCTTCATGTGAATTGTCTTCCTCTCCTTTGAAGTCCCAAACCACTACCCCCAACATCCTCTTTTGTCTTTAGCTGAAGATGGTATTTAAGGTGGTAGCTTCAGCCATTTTGGCAAGTTACTCAGTTTTCCTGGGTTTCTCCCATGTGAACATGTTATTAAACTTTGTTTGATTTTCTCTTGTTATTCTGCCTCAGGTCAACTTAATTCTTAGATTAGCCTGAAGAATCTAGAAGGGTAGAGGAAAATTTCTTCCTCCCCTACATATACAACATTGAAAGTAGTATTTTCACATGGGAATTCCTAAATGACGTTTCTTAAGGATGATATTCTAAGTCCTGAATCCCAAGAAAACTCAGTGGAGATAATGGGAAGCAGAAAAAAGTATTATAATTCTCCTGCAAGAATTAAAGGTTAACAATAAATGTAGAGCCATTATTGGTTCAAAGGAATCCACTGACACCCTTGAAGTGGAAAGCAAGAGCAGTAAATGATCACACACAGTGTAGAAGGTTAAAGTCAATATTTTGAGAAACTGGGAAAGTTTTAGACAATTTTCTTAACAGACATAGAAGAAGGATCAGAAAACACTCAGAGGAAACTGTGGACAAGGTATAATTTAAACATGCAAACACAGATGGGGTGTGGGTAGGAGAAAACTCTGTGAACAGAAGCAGAAACTTTGGACAGTGTGAGGGATCTATAAAGGCTATAAACAAGGGCAAATGAAGGTGGAACCAGCTGGTAGAAGGTCTTAAAATTCCAAGATATGATTTGAGTTTTATTCTGTAAGCAGAGAAGTTATATGATTATAGATGGGTTTTGTATAGACAATTAAGGCTGCAGATTGTTGGGAATGGGATGAGGGAATTAGGCTGAAGGAGTCATGAGATTAGAATCAGGCAGATAGGTTATCACAATGAAGGTTAGATGTTACTCTGGCCTTAACTAGGTTAGTGGCAGTAGGAATGGAGAATAAGGGCAAAACAGGTATGCTATTTTGGTAGTAGATTCCAAAAGGCAGGTCAAGTGCTTGGATGTATGTATGGGATAGGAGGGGGCTGACAGGAAGTAGTGTTAAAAATAACTGTAAGACTGGAATAATCATCTAGGAAGCATGGAAAAAAGTAGTAGGTATTTTCTGCTTTGCCATTAAAATGACTTATTATGATGATCATCTTATCAATAAACTAGAATATTCATCAAAAGAAGTGTTTTCTGTGATTTATTTCATTTAAAGTAAATTTTATTTCTGTGTCAAAGTTATGGAAAAATGAAAAAAAAATTTCCAAAAAATATTTTCTCTTTTGCAAGAAAAAGTTATTTAGACAATAAACAGCTTACTATGAGGTCAGTGGTCTTTGGAAATAAACCAACACAGATAGCAAGGATCTGGACAGAACTTCAATAGTTGAGTACCCCAAACTTGGGTTCTCTTCAAGCTTGACTGTGTCTTGGTCAACACCTATTGGCCATTGGCATTATGAATTGACAGTGAGGAAAACAAGGGAAAGTATTTTGGAAATAAGGAAGGAATGGGTTAGGGGGAGGGAGAGTCTCACAAAATAATTTTTTCCCCCACCTTGAATAGTGTAAGAGGTTGTGTCCATATACTGAGTAGATATATATACACTTTGGCTCTTTATTTTTCTAAGCTATATTTTTGGGATGTGTTAATATTTATATATCTTATGCTTAGTTACCTATGTTTCAGTGTTCTATTTTATGTAGAAATTATCTTGATATTCAAAGACTCTCCATTAATTAACTCAGTTCAGTTATAGTCTAAGGTGTAAAGTTATGTAAGAAGCTTAGAAATTATGTTCAAGCCGACATACTACAAAACATAATCACTGTTATAAAAATGTTAGAATAGTGTTTCAACTTAGTTGAACACAATTTTATAATTTTTACATTCCTAAGCACTATGTAGAATGTTAGTTATCTAACCAAGAAATTAATATAAGTCATTTAGGAGATTAGACTAATTAGTCTTTTCATGAGAAAACAAAGCCAAATTAAAAAGTATATATATGCTGTATTACATGTCACACTGATAACCTCAAGGAAAAGACATATAGTTGCTATTATTTGTTTCTTTAAACCAAAATTATTAAAGTAATGGCTTGTCTAATGATTCACCTTAAATATGGTAACCTGAATTCCTATTTTAAAGAAGCTTCTGATCGACTTTTTTTAACCAAAAGGATAGCATAATAAAACTATTAGAAACTCAATTTCTTTATTTTCTGAATTAATAATTTTCTAATTATTAAAGAATAATATTCTATTAAATAATTTAATAATTATTAATTTAAATAATTCATAATTTTAATTAAAATTAATTTTCTGGTTTAATTACCAAATAAATTATTTGGTAAATAATTTATATAAGCACATACGTATTCCCATAAACCAATCAGAACAGAAGTTTTTTAATTTAAGAGGTGTTATAATCCAGTTTCATAATAACCTCCAGAGGTCGGAGAATATTTAAAGAGAGGTAAAGGCCTTTCTCTGTTACAGACACACGGGCCTCCAAAGAGCTTGTAGTTTCAGCCATGTAACCCTAGGTCTCCCAGGTGAAAGTAAGCACAGAAACACGGAGCCTCACCTGTCTAGCTCTCAAAGAGCTCTCTTAATTGATTTGAGATCACATGTAGGCAAGAAGACAGAAAAGACTAACAAACTGGAGACTGTTGTCTTCACCAACTCAACCAACACAGCTCACCAAATACTCAAACCATTAAACCAGATTCCCAGCCATCATTCTCCTAATAATAATTATACTGTTATTATTATAATTTAGCTACTTGCAAACACACAGACACAAAGAGAACTTGCAGTTTTCCACACAAACCAGAACCAGAACCAAATTTGGCCAAGAACCAGAAGCAAAAGGAAAGGCATCAGGTTAAAGACAATAAGAGAAGACACAGACTTAGCAAAAGTAGAGTTCTAGTGCTGCTGGAGAATCACCTTGGGGACTTAGAAAAGACACGCCCATGTTGACCACTTCTTAGACAGTACAGTTTAATGGGTTCCAGCATGGGAGTCCGAGTGGACATCTTGGACCATCTCCAAAATAAAGTCTAATTTTTGGAAAGTTAAAAGCATTATCCTTGTTCAAATATAGAATGGGCACATGTCAAAAATTGTATTTTTGTTAATTAATGAGGGAACCAGCAATATCACAAGGCTGATTCAAAGAATTCATGGAACAGAGATTTATACAATCAGAAAGTCAAAGGAATGCAGAAATAAGTTCTCTAATAGATAAAAAATTAGCTAATGTCCTATGGGATCATACTAGGATAATAATTGGAGTTATCTTTTCTACTGGACTGAAATCTACAAGTAAACTTCTAACCTCATAATGTCTATGATTTATCAAATACTTAACAGTGAAGTCTCACACAGGTGCAATACCCTAAATAATTAATTCTTGGGTGACCCTGTTAAAGACTGACCTGTGGGTGGGACCTTGAAAGTCTTTGTAGAGACTTTGGATTTTATCCAAAGTGTGATGTTTTCAGGAGAGTGATGATGATGGCTTGGATTAGAATATTGGCAAGGGAAACCAAGAATACTCTGGATTCAAGGTATATATTGAGGAGGAAGATATCCAGGATGATTACCAGATTACTGGCATGAGCAACTGGGGGTATTTGGGGGTCATCTACTGAGATAGAAAGAAGTGGAGGAAGAACAGATGGAGAGTGGGGATGGGGAATTTAATTTTGGAAGCAGTAGGTCAGACATGTCTGTGAGATAACTAAGAGGTTATTTTAAGTGGACAGTTGGATATTTGGCATTGGGGCTCAGAGGAGAGCTCAGGATAAGAGAGAATTGGCAGTTTGGGGATGGCAAAGTATTGGGCATGGATGATCTCAACGAGGAGAGACTGCAGAGTGAGATGTGTGCTCAGAACAGAGGCCTTGGCACTCCAATGTTGGGAGGTCGGGTAAAGAGGAGGAGTCAGCAAAGGAAACAGGGTGAGGGGCCATTGAAATAAGAGAACCTGGAGAGTCAAGGGAAATGAAGGGGTTTTGAGGAAAACTGTGAGACTCAGTCACTGTTATGGGTTGAATTGTGTCCCTCAAAGAAGATATGTTGAAGTCCTAACCCCCAGTACCTCAGAATATGACTTTATTTGGAAATAGAGTCATTGCATCTATAATTGGTTAAGATGAGGTCATACTGGAGTAGGGTGGCCCATTAATTCGATATGACTGTTGCCCATTTGATATTAATAAAGTGCCAAGCTTTGGTGACTTGAGCAAGAGTGGCTTTGCTGAGATAAGGCAAAGCCAGACTGGAATGGATGGTAGAGTGAACCACAGGGATGAGCAAGAGGAAGGCAGCTTGCATAAAGCTGTGATCCCTAAATGTCATGCGCTCACTGAAGCTCTAAGATGTTTTGGGAAACGGTGTACCCCCAGCACAATTGTATGTTGACAACCTTTTTCATCATAATTTTAACTAATTTCAATATATATATATTTTTGGCATGTTGTAATCATTGAAATTTTAAGATGAAACTATTATATGTTCCTTTAAAATATACCTAGTGGAATCACCGTACAATCACAATTTGATATGTAGTGATTCACTTAAAATATTCATGAACGAGTTCTTTTACAGTTGGAAATTTTATGCCCTTCTTTTTCCCTTGTAATCTTATTTCCATCTGATTTCTTCTACAGAATTTTATTGTAATATATCTTTACTTTTGGAAGTCTTTTTTTGAGCAATCTCTTCAATAAAATATAGAAATTGAAATTAAATTTTACAAAAGTCCTGTGACCATAAACTTCCAAATATTAAATATTTTCTCTGGATTGAATTTTTTGCAATTAATGTTTGCATACAATTGGTCAAAACAATATAATGCATTATAAAATTTGATAAATAATTATTAAACATATAAAAGTTTTTGGAAATGTAGTCTGTTAATGAGATAGATGAAGAGGCTTTTTTTTCCAAGTAGCTTAAATGTCCATGGTTCAATATTATATTTTGTGAGAATGAGACAGTTCTGCATGAATACTTTTCCTATTTCTTACTTTTATTAATGTAATCCCCAAGAAACCTTTTCACAGAAATAAGTAGATGAGAATGGAAGGACTTTTGTTCTAGCAATGCCATTCAATTCTTTAAGCATCTTCTGAGTTATATGGCAAATATCAAGAGTGTGTATTTCAAAAATCATTTTGAATAACCTATTGGTTGACAAAAGGATTAGGTTCTTCTTCAGTTGTGTTGAATTGGAAAAGGATCTTTTACCCAGTTCTATAGTTATTCAGTTTCTCAACATCTAGACCAACATTTTGAATTGCCCCTTTGTTTGGCATGGGGGGGGGCAGTGGTTTACACCTGAAGACAATGAAGTTAATGAGGTTTAAGCCCCCAATCCCTCACTTGCACTGGCCCCCACAAGTGTGGGGAGTTGAGTCTTGCTACTCAGTGTGGTTTGTGGCTGGTCAACACCGGCATCACCTGGCCACACCCTGGATATTGTCAAACATGTAGAATCTCAGAGCCCACCCAGATCTACTGAATCAGGATCTACATTTTAACAAGTTCCCCAGATGTTCATGGGTACTTTGAAGTTTGAGAAGCACTGCTGTTGGGTGTTCTAGGTTAGGAAGGTGAACCAGGTTGCACTCAGTAAACATTTTTAGTAAATTGTCTGAAGAGATCTCAGAGAAAAGGACCTGGATTCCCAAGTCTCTAGTATTTGGTGTGTTTACTTTGCTCATTTGATTAAATATTCACTTTCATACCAATTTTTATATTTGTGATTTTTTTCTTGAAAGGGACTCCCAATACCATATCGTCTTCAGGGTTTACAAAACCTGCTTCTGACCCTGGCCAAGGGCATTGTGCTGAGGGTAGAGATTGGAGAGGAAGGTGATGAAGGATTCAGAGGGAGAGTGAGCTTAATGGGGAAAAGCACCAAGGTTGAATGTCAGTGAGCAGGGCCTGCTTGAAGTTGGTGATACCAATTTGATTGACTGTGTGAGCTTTTTTAGGTAGCTCCTGGTGATCGACAGGGAGATGGTGGGTGGGTGCATTCTTCCTGAGGAGGAGGTTTACAGGGTGAATGCAAGAGAGGGAGAAGAGGGATGAGAAGATTGAAGTATGTGTCTCTCATTTTATCTTCATGATATCCTTATGACACGTAAAAGCACATATATGATCACCATTTTAGAGCTGAAGAAACTGAGACTTGGGTCAAATAATTTTCTAAAATGCCACATTGTCCCTGACCCAGGTCATCGTCTCCCCAAATTCACTCAGCTTTGCCTGCCTCCTGAGACTTAGCCATTTGCTCAGTGGAGAGACCCATGACCCTCGAAGGTTGGTGGGGTGGGTGCTCTGGGGGTGTTGGGCTTTGGCATGGCATCCATGATGCTTCTGAAGGAAGAGCTGCTCCTGTGCCAAAGCTCAACCTTGTTTAGCCATAGGTTGTACCTCCTTCCACCACTTCTGGGCTCAGATGAGGCACGGTGCCATTGGTGATGCAATATGGCTGCTCCAGTAGCTGCCCAGCAGGACCAGATAACATCACTCAGGTGTGTGGGAGTCAGTGCCCCCATGGGGTGAATGGAGAGACAAAACACAGGTAGGAGCAGAAGAACAAATTCCTCTCCTCTGATGGATGATTATGCGGCTCAGGGATTCTACATGGCCCATTTGGATAGCCTTCTGGGCTGAGAGCCAGCTGTGTCTTTCTTGGCAGCTGTCACTGGCTCAGTAGTGTACATACCGCCTTCAATTTGCTTTCTGCTCTTTCTCCCTCATTCCTAATGCCTTGAGGTTGTACCTCCCAAGAAAGCCTTAGAGGTAACTCTGCCTCAGCTTTTTCTTCCAAATGTGTCCCGGTCCAGGACGATTATCCAGGAGGCAGCAGAGCCAGCAGTAGAAGTCCTCATTTTTGAGCACTCACTATATGCCATGCACCAAGATAAGTTCTAGGAGTACAAAGTAAAACAAGAAAGATATGACCCCTTCCTTCCAGGGGTACGAATCCAGGTTTTCCCATCTCCTGGTTCTGTGTTCTTATTAAACTACATCATGGTGATTGCAATGGATTATTTGTTTCTAAAAAATAGATGGAAACTTTCACCTGATGTATCCTACTGTAGAAAGTTAAATTCCTCCCTTCTCGCTTCTCAGAATTCATCGATTTTGTTTTCTGAGTGGATTTTATGTGAAAGTCTAGTTTGCTCTTTCTGTGTATATAAAACAGAAAGAGAGCAGCAAACAATATACCCCACAAAAATAATTTATCTCAAATGGGGATATATATTTTTTCCTAGTAGACATGCTTTTCATTCATTCCATTGAATCTGACACAGATTATGGTAATCCAGGTTATTAGCCATTCTAACAATGAATGAATACATATCCAGCCTTCCCATCCCCTTGTCTCCTACATAAATGTCACTATTCACACTCCATTCATTCATTAACAGAGAAAGGATTGGGGCACTGAATTTAATGAAATAAAATATTGACTTCTGGTGTAATCTTAGCCTTCAGTGAAGAACTCAGCTGTCTGCTTTGAACAGTGAAGTTGGACATTTGGGAGGATCCAAAGTTGGCACAGAATTGGCCATAGAGATTATCACTTTACATGAGAGGAAACTGAGTCCCAGGGAGAGTACAGGGGTTCTCCAGCATTGGTCAGTGACAGAGTTGGGACACAAGTGTAACTAAGCCCTCTTACCATCATGATGTTTGGGAACCATTTTCTTTATCAGAAAAAACAATTTCTATTTTGATATTCAATTAGTCATCCACCTACTGCAATCCTCTCTTAAGAGTGAACAACCGGGACAAAATCTGCTCTTCAAGAAGGGGCCATAACTTTGGAGTTAAACATTTATGAGGCAAGTATTCCTACTTGCAGCAGCCACATAAGAATTTGGGAACAGCTGTAACATAAGGCGGTATTGTATAATGCCTCTTCCCCCACTCCAGTGGCAAAGCCAAGACTATCTCTGCCAAATTTTCTAGGTGATTTCCCCTGGTTTACATTTTGTCCAGATTAAAAATGTCCAGAACACCTTACATGTAATTCTGCAGAAGTGACAATATTTAGTGATGCTCACATCTTGGTAATCATTACTTTGAAAATGTGCACCTAATTGGTTGGCCTGAATAACGGAAAATGTTTGCCTCCTCTGGCCGTTTAGTAGATTTTAAAATAGATCGATCCACTGTGAAAGAGTTTATATGAGATTATTCTTTTTTTTAAGCTAATTTTTGAAATTTTCTATGTAAGAATAATGAAATAAACTCCAATGAGATTAATTTAGTATAATGCTTTCTCTAATTAAATTCCAACTTAAGATCAGGACTGCAAATAAGAGTAAGCAACTAAATTAAATGTATTTTAACTAGGCTGTAATAAATAGAAAATCTATGCTGGAACCAAGAACTCACGTACTAGACAAATTGAACATCTCTCATATGATATCAAACTATAAAATGGAAATCTTTGTTAAAGTTTTGATCAAAATCTAAATACTTTGGCCCCTTACATTTTAAACATATTCTCTCCCTGCCCCCTATCATTTTAAATATTTTCTATTTTAGTGTGAAAATTCAGGGGAATAGCTTCATGGTTACTGTAGAGTAGCTAGCATAGCCCAACATTTAGATTTAAGGGATTTGGGTTCTACTCCCAATTCTACAACAAAACGTCTTCTTACAAAACCACTTAATCTTTGTTTCATTACCTGTCAAATGAGAGGTTTAGTCTACTAGACAATATCTGTGTTTCCTGTCCATTCAATGACTCTAAATAGATATCAGTCTTTGCTCCAGCATTTAAATACACATTTAGCCCTTGCTGTGATTTTTATCATCCTACATCTGGAGAAACTGACTGAAGTAACTTTGAGAATTAGTGTTAAACAGGGAAATAATTTTATAGATACTCATATCTAACAATTAATAGTAGCCCTTGAAATTACTCAATGTCAATCAGATTTTAAACCTTTCAGAAACATCATATTCTCAAACTATGGTAATACATACCTTCCTAGGAGACATTTTCTAAATGAAAGGAAAGATTGATTGTATATAATCATTTCCAATTAGTGAAGAAAGACATCAGGTCTCTTGTGATTTACCACGCTCAGGTGAAAAGCTTAGTTGGGTAAATTGTTTATTTGGAATATACTTCATGATATGCTTTCTAAGTTTGCATATATGCAGTCAAAGATTTTGCCATCAAAGACCCCCAAGAGCAAAATATCTTCTTGTCAAATAAAACATGGTTGAAATATCACCTTTGGTCATTGACCAACTGTGTGAATTAGACATGATACGTATTTACATTCTAATTTTATAGAAGAAAAAACAGTTTCAGAGAATTTAAGCAGCTTGGTCAATTTTACAAAACTATTCAGCTGGGACCAGAATCTAAGACTTTTGTTAGTTACTCTATTCACTACATCACAGGTTCCCTTGAGTTGCCTAAGAGGAGAAAAAAATTGTACATGGAAGGTAGGAAATGCCACTTTAAATGGGTAGAAAGGTTAACAAAACAAAAAGCAAACTGCCTAAAGAATCCCAGGGGAATTTGAAAATATTCAAATAATTTCTTTCATATATAATTGCTTTTGCTTCTCTGCCCCTTATTAGAGATGGAATTTAATTGTTGGAAGGATAGGTTTAAAAAACAGTCTTCACAAGAAATGTTAAGCCTTGAACTGGGCAATGGCAGCTTATAAAAGCTCCACTGTTGAGGGAAGTACTTTTCCAATATCTAGAATATAGGGCAAGAGATAACATATCAATGAGGTGAAGATGCCAGTGGGGAGGGTGGTCCTTGATGGAAGGCTCAAAGGGCAAGTGAATAAAACCTAAATAAAAATAATTTGATTCAAACTTATGTAGATTACAACACACAGAGAGTTGCTAGATATTTAATTATGTATTCTGAGTCAGAAACATTATCAATAACTGATTGCAGAACAGATATAAAAGGCCTGTTTGTCATATTAGAATTTCTCCAGATAAGAAAAAACAACTTTGTATGAGTAAATGTTTGTAACACTTGGCACAACTGAATCATTGGTGAACTGATTATTTAAAAATAAATGCAAAGACTCCGTTTATTTGCTCCACTATTTTGCCTTTTGGAAAATTTTGAGAGTGTATTTTTGGAATTGTTAACTCTGTATTTAACTATAAGAAGTGTTAGCAGAGGTGAATTAACGCAGTGACTTTCAACCCTGAATGCCCATTAGGTGATTCAAATGTGCAGCCAGGGTGGAGAACTCCTCCGAGAGTGGAAAGGGCATGGGCCCTGATGTCCGAAGACTTGAGTGTGAGGACCAATTCTTAAATGTATTAATTTAATGAATTGAAAATATTAGATTAATTTTATTAATCTCTTGTCTGTAACATTTGAATTATAGTCCCTATCCAGAGGTGGTACAGGTGTGCTGGAGCTCATATACTTTGAGGGATCTCTTTGAGAAAAAGAATATAAAGATATCTTACCTTTGCAAATATTAGAAAACTGTACATCCAAATGAACACAAAGCTAAGTGGCAATAGTTTTTCAGTAAACCCCACTCAGACTTTATCATCAGATTGTTGACTGTGTCTTGTTGAAGAGTGGCTACAAGATTGCATTATAGCTTGAAAGAACTTTGTGCAGTATTATTATGGCAGTGGAAGAACAGAAGGATGAGGTGCTGGGAGTGGTATTTGTAGAGGAGAGGGAGTCTACTATAAAATTCATAGACTGAAGGAGAATTGATCCTTGCTGAATATGGTGCCACCATCATTAGTACGCATGCATTGAATGTTTTTTTCCCTAATATTTTATAATCAAGAGATAATCACTGACTGTCAGCTTTTTTTTTTTTTTTTGGTGAGGAAGATCAGCCCTGAGCTAACATCTGCTGCCAATCCTCCTCGCTTTGCTGAGGAAGATTGGCCCCAGGCTAACATCCATGATCATCTCCCTCTACTTTATATGTGGGATGCCTGCCACAGCATGGCTGGATAAACAGATCTGCACCCAGTATTTGAACCTGCTAACCCTGTGCTGCTAAGTGGAACACGCGAACTTAACTACTACGCCACCGGGCCGGCCCCTAATAAAAAGACTGTCAAATTTTTATCGCTGTTGTTCAATGGTTTGTTTTAGGACTAAAAGAAGTCATCCTTGAAATCACTGTCAGAAGTCAGGAATGTAGAACTTGGACCTGGAACAAGGAAAGTTGTTTGCTTACATAGAAATTACATTTTTATAAATACAGCATGAAAAATCTCCCTTTGACCCTTTTCATATAATCTCCTTTTCTATATCCTAGAGATCTCGTCTATTCACGTGGCTTCAACAGCCACATAAATCTTTTTTCTCAATTTATGTATGCCATGGTTGCACATTCAATTCCTGTGCTGATGAAACCCAAATGTTGGTCTTTAGTCTTCTCTCCTGAGTGTGAGATATATACAAATGCCTCCCAGACCTCCACATTTCACCTCAAACATCATCAATTCACAAGTGTAAGCATAGTAGCTACCTAGTCCCCTACTGGACCCCTATCTTAGTGAAGGACACACTGTCCACACAGCCACACAAGCACAAAGCCTTGGAATCAGCTAGACCCCTTCCTCTTCCTCATCTCTAACATTTGATCAATCACTACGTTCCATGGATTCTGGCCCCGTGTCAGTATGTATCCACTTCTCCGTCTCTCCACCTTCTCTAATTTGGATTAGGAGCTCATCGTCTTGCACTGAACTCTTGCAATATCTGATGAATAGTTCTGCCCTTTTCCCAGTGCACCCTTAGGGTATTCTTTCTACAACACGAATTTGATCATGTTTGCAGTCCTTCAACAGCTCCCCATTTCTGAAGATAAAATCCTCGACAGCATGTCACATTCAGGATGTGGCCTCTGACTTACTCTCCCTATTGCTCTTTGGTCCAATATGGAAGAACCTCTTACAATTCTTTAACATGCCACGTCTCATTTCTGCACCTTACGCCATACTGTCTTTCCTGGCTTTTTTGCCTACTTCTGCATACAACACATGTGCTCCAGGACTCAGCATAAGCATCATCTCCTCAGAGAAGCTTCCTTGGCCTCTCCCCACAACCAGGCTGAGTTAGATGCCTCTTTTCTGGGAGTGGCAGGAGAAGTAGAAACAGTAAGTTTAGGTAACTTGTATGAAAGGGAACATAAAAATGAGGTAGCAACTAGGACTATATAGCTTCAACTTGCTATGTGGTCAACTATTCAACTAACTTTGTGATAGGGAGTGGTAAAACCTACCCGAACTCTCGGACTTGGTGTCTAAGCCCAGCTCAGGAAAGAATCACAAACACTGGTGTTTTTTAAACTAGATTTCTGTTCTGATTTAGTTCTATCTATTTTTTCAACCCAATTTTTAAGATTTTTATGATAGTCAAATCATTTAGAGATTGGAGCAATCTCTAAAACTGGTGCTGCTCTTAAAATCAAAGAGTAAAGACAGAAACCATATTTTGAACTCTAATACATTTTGTAAAATTGATGTTATTTCTTCCTTAATTGTTTGGTAGAATTGATGAATGAAGCCATCTGGGCCTGGAGTTTTATTCGGGAAGGTTTCTGAATAAAAATACGTCTTGAATTATTGTAGGGCTATTCAGATTTTCTATTTCCTCTTATGTCAGTTTTAGTAATTTATGTCTTTCAAGTAATTTACCCTTTAATCTAAATTGTTGAATTCATTGATATAAAATGGTTCATAAATTTTCTTTATTATTCCTTTAATGTCTGTGGATCATCAGTGATGTACTCTCTTTCATTCTTGATGTTAGTAATTTGTGTTTTCTCTGTTTTTATCTTGATCAGTCTAGCTAGGGTGTTATCAATTTTGTTAATGTACTCAATTAACCACTTTTTGATTTCATGGTTTTCTTTACTATTCATCTTTTTTCTGTTTCATTGATATCTACTCAACATAATTATTTCCTTCCTTCTGCTTATTTTGGGTTTGCACTTCTTTCCCTAGATTCTTAAAGTAAAAGCAATAACCACCGACTTTAATCTTTTCCTTTTTTTATATAAGCAAGAAGAGATATGTAATTCCCCCCAAACTCTGCATCCCACAAATTTGGATATATGGTATTTTCATTTAAAATATTTTCTAGCTTATTCTTTGACCTAGGGTTATTAAGACATAGATTGCTTAATTTTCAAATATTGAGGGATCTTTCTGATATGTGTTTTTAAAATCATTCTGTGATTTAGTTACTTTGTCACAGAATATAGCCTGCATAATTTCAGTTCTTTCAATCTACTGTAGATTGCTTTATGGAACAACATATGGTCTATATTGGTGGAATGCTCCATGATCTTGGGAAAAAAATGTCTATTGTGCTAGTCGAGTCAGTTAATAGTGTTGTTCAAGACCAGATTCATACAGTGTATTTTGTATACTTATTCTATTTATAAATGAGAAAGGACTATTGAAATCTAAAATTTTAGTTGTAGAATTTCCTATTTCTTCCTTCTGTTCCATCAGTTTTTTCTTTGTGTATTTTGAATTTTTGTAATTAGATGTGTATATATTTATGATTTTAATGTCTTGATGAATTGACCATGTTTTCATTATGAGATGTCCTTCTTTATCTCTGATAATATTTCTTGTCCTGAAGTCTAATTTGTCTGATATTAATATAACCACCCAGCATTCTAATGATGAATATTTGAGGGGATACCTTCTTCCAGCCTTTTTTCTTTTATAAATAGCATGTTGCTTTTTTAAAATCCAGTCTGATAATCTTTTCCTTTTAATTAGAGGCCAGTCCTACTTAATGTAATTATCAAATAATTGATCTTTTTAAATGCCATCTTGTATTTGCTTTCTTTTTGTCCCATTAGATCTTTTTCTTTTTTTCTCTTTTCCTGTTTTCTTTTGAATTCAGTATTTTTTAGGATTCTATTTTATGTCCTCAACTGGTTTTTCATCTGTGTCTCTTTTCTTCTCTTTTCTTTCCTTTTTTAAATTGGTTGCTCTTCAGTTTACAATAGTCATCCTTTACTTACCACAATGTACAGAAATATATATATGTTATATATATGTATATTATATATACAATACCTTATACTCACAATAGTATACTTCCCTTTTCCTCTAGAATTAAGCAACAACAAGCAAAATAATTTATACTTATTTACATATTTACTTTTTCTGAAACTCTTCATTCCTTCGTGTAGACTGAATTTACAGCTGGTATCATTTTCCTTTTGTCTGAAGAACATCTCTTAATATATCTTATAGTGCTTGTCTCCTGGTTGGTGACAGATTCTTTTGGCAATTGTTTGTTTAAAGATGTCTTTATTTTTCTTTCATTTTTGAAAGACATTTTCACAAGATTTTAGATTTAGTTTTTCCTTTTTTTCCGTGTGTGCTTTTCCTTTCAGTACTTCAAAGATGTCAATCTGATATAGTCTGGCTTAATTGTTTCTAATGAGGTTAGCAGTCACTCATTTTTTTTTCTCACTCCTTTTAAATTTTTCTCTTTATCCCTTTATCTACTTTGGAAAATAATCTTTTCCAAAAAAGCTATCACTTTCAAAATATTCAAAGATTGAGATTTATCCCATGTTGCTAAAAATAGACAATTTACATTTTCTATTGACTGACTTTTCTTCTGGTTCTGCTTTTTGCTGCTTCCTCACAATTTCTAGTAATTTGTTATTATACGTTGGATACTATGGGTGCTATGTTACTGAGTAGGCAGCTGTTACATTCTTTCTTAATAGAGTATTGAGTTTTGTTCCAGCAGATAGTTAATTTATTTGAGCTTAACTCATTCAAGGATCACTTTTAAGCTTTGTTAGGAAAATTTCAGAGTAGTTTTTACTGTGGAACTGGGTTAACATGACCTTCCCTGGGTCTCTATTGAATGCCAGGGTTATTTCACAAGGTGTCTCCACTCTGACTGGTCAGTTCTCAAATGTCTCCCAGCCTAGGTGAGTTCTAGTAGTTGTTCAACTCAAATTTCCCTGGCAATTTTTCTTTCTTCAGTAGTTGTTTTTTGCCCCACCTTATGGACTCTTGCCCCATGAAGACACAGTTTTGTATTGGACCAAAGACTAAGGGGAACCATATGCAGAATTCTGGAGTTTCTTCTTTGCATGGCTCCCTTCTCTCCATTTCTGCCCCATAATTTCCAGCCACCTCAGTAGCCCAGAGCTGTGAGACCTGCCTCCTCAGCCCAGCCAGACCTCTGCAGTCTGGGCTCCCTCCCCTGCACTACCATTTGGAGAGTGTCTCCAGCAGAAAGCTGTTGCAACTGTGGTGCTCATTTTATATTTCTTTTTCTCAGGGATCACAGATCTGTGCTGCCTATTTTCTAACAGCTAAAAATAATCATTTCTTATATTTTGTCCAGTTTTATAGCTGTCTCTGGTGAGAGGATTCATCTGGTACAAGTTACTTTGTGATGGCCACAAGCAGAAGACCTCTAACATGTTTTGAAATATACCTTGTGAGGTTATAACTCGGCCATCTTTGCAAGTTTTAAAAATTCATTTGCCTTCTGAATATTACATGAAGACCAGTTTTCTCTGTTTCGACAATATTGGCTAGACTTTCCCAAGTCCTGAGAAGAAAAGTTTTCACTGTATAAACCTTGGATACATTCCCAAAGTTTGTGGTTTCAAAACTGAAATGGCAAAAAGAAAGAAATAATGAAGAGTCTACAAGCAATTTTATACGTTGGACATCCCAGTGCAATCCTAATGCTGTTTTATAAAAAGCAGAGGGAGATTTATTTTTCGAGTTTGGAATTATTAATAAGTTTCAAAGAGCCCTAGACTAAATATCAGCAGATGTTGATATTGTCCTGGTTCTATCACTTTCTAATCATGTGATCTTGGACAAAGGTGACAGTTTCCTCATCTGTGAAATTATATCTGGTTTACCTACTGATAAAATTAACACATGATTTAGATGTAGTTAAATAGATCAGAAAAGACATTGTAGACTACAAAACACTATACATACAAAAGGTGTGTTGCTCCTCATACTTTGAGAAATGTGAGGCAAATTTATGAGTAAACATGACAATTTCAAGTAAGAGATTTTCAAAGCCAGAAGAAGGTATAATGGATTGGAAGTAAGAACTTGCCTAGAGGGGATAACATTTATTTTTTATTTGTAACAAATTAACTGAAAATCACTTATGCATTCTTAGAAGCAAAGCAAATTTCACTCAACTTCATCAAAATATGTTTAAATGTAGTATGATCAATTGTTTTTTAGTATTTTAAATCCTGTCTTAGTTTTAATTATGGAGGTATATTCTGAAAATAGTTATTACACTGAAAAAATTCAATGAACAAAGAGTATCTCAATAGCTGTGATTTATTCCAGTAGTTCTGATATAATCCTTGATGCTATGCCTTCAAATTTTGCCCCAAATTCAAAGGAATACATGGCTGTTCTTAAATAGTGTTTTCCAAAAAGAAAATCACTTTGAAACCTTCAAAGATTGAGATTTATCTCACCTTGCTAAAAATAAACTATTTACATTTTTTGAGCCAAACAATTACCTCAGAACATCATCAGGGATAGCACTTTCCCTTCTCCAGTTAGTGGGCAAAATGAATTTGCTTCTCTCAGTAATCTTATAATCACTAAATCATAAGACATGAGATCCAGAAGATGCCATGGGCCTGATCTAGGTCAAGATTCCATTTTATAAAATTAAACTCTCTGATGGTGACTAACTCCAGGGAGTCCATGCACAATGCAGACAGAAAGGCGTTGTATACAAAATGGAAAAATAAATTAATGCATGTCCATCCACAACTATAGAACATATCTCTTTGTTTTCAGGAGTTGTTCAATCTACTAATATTTTTGAATGCGTTTGTCATCACTAGTGGAAAGCACTGTACTCAGTATTTTGGGAAGTTACAAAGGAAGTGAGGGATAGAGGTTCTTCCCTCAAATATCTTATGCTGAGATGAGAAAGAAAGCCTGGTGCAAGGAGGTTACATTATCATTGCTGTGTATATGAGTTTGGGCAGCTGAATTAAACTTAGGGCTTCATGTAACAAGTTGCTGTAGTTGCAATGGCTACAAAAATGTAAAAGAGAAGGTCGTTGCTCTCTTGTACCTTAAAGTTTGGTAGTGATGAAAGATATGCAAACAAAAATGTGCATTAATATAAGCAGGTCCTAGATTGAGAGAGAGAGATATATTCTAAGACAAAAAGGAAGTGGTAGGAAATGAAACTAGAGGGGGAAGGTGGTGGCAGTGGGGATGAAAAGAAGGTAGAGATTTGTGAGATATTTAGGAAGTAGACAATTGGGAATTGGTAACTAAATAGATGTGGTAGGTAAGAGAGAAGAAGGAATCTAAGATGATAGTGGTTTGTTTGTTTGTTTGTTTGTTTGGGTAAATGGTTATGGGATGCTGCCACCAGAGAGAATACTAAAGAGTTGGAAAATGAGTGGTATTGGAGTTTCATTTTCTGCTATGTTGACTTTGAGTTGCCTGTGGATAATTCTGGTAGAAATGCCAGGAAGACTTTTGGATATACATAACTTTAGCCAAGAAAAGAGATCTAGACTAAAGAAAATGAATTGGAGATTTATAACGTTTAAGGCATAATGCACACAGTGGACATAAACGAGGTTACCTGGGAAAAGAGTGCAGGGAGAATATTAGTCCAAGAAGTAAATCCTGGAGAAGACCAAAATTTAAGGGGCTAATTGAAGTAAGAGGACATTATGAAGAAGACTGAGAGAGGATAGTCAGAAAGACAGAAGGCAGGTGAGTCCTCCTGCCTACATGGCTGATAGAACCCTATGTGCTGTAGTTTAACATCCCTCCATTATCCCATGGAAAGTGGATATTGATTAGGCTAAGCCAATCACGGAAACTCCCCCTTGCCAGTGGTGTGATAATCCATGAGCATGTGGGACAATCCTGGTCAGGAAGAAATAAGGGGAAGTCTGAGGGCTGCTATTATTTTTCTTGCTCCTAAAAAATGGACCCAGCATGTAGATTTGCCTGTTTTCAGCCTCTCAAGGAAGACATCTGAGGATGAGATAATTACAACTATAGCATCCATGTTAGGACTCTGAAGTAACAGGCATGAAAGGAAAAACCAACAACTCACTAAGAGCAGCAGAGGGGAAAGAAGGAGGCACCTGAGGGCTTTTCCTGCAAGCAAATCTGGAACTGTGTGCCTCAGACTACTTTTTATGTGACAAATTATACCTGTCATGGACTGAATTGTGTCCTCTCCCCGCATTCATATATTGAATCTCTAACTTCCAGTATGACTATATTTGGAGGTAGGATCTTTAGGAGGTAATTAAAATTACATTAGGTCATAAGGGTGGGGCTGTAATTCAATAAGACTGGTGGCCTGACAAGAAGAGGAAGAGAGAGAGATCACTCTCGTTCTCTCTGCACAAACACAGAGGAAAGTCCATGTGAGGACATAGCAAGAATGTGGCCATCTTCAAGTTAGGAAGAGAATCTTCACCAGGAACTGAATTGGCTAGCAGCTTGAACTGAGACTGCTAGCCTCCAGAACTGTGAGAAAATAAATTTCTGTTATAAGCCACCCAGTCTATGATACTTTGTTATAGTGGCCCAAGCTGACTAATACAAGATGTTATATGTTGTTGAGAGAGAGAGAGAAAGAAAAGAAGGAAGGAAGGAAGGAAAAGGGAGGGAAGAAAGGAAGAAAGGGAGGGTGGGAGGAAGGGAGGGAAGAAAGGAAGAAAGGGAGGGAGGGAAGACAAATCAAATTAGGAGAGAGTGATATGGAAATCAGGGAAGATAGATTATTCCCAAAGGATGAAATGGTTGAAAATCTCTAAAGATTTACAAAGATCAAGTTCAATAAGACTGGAAATAATTTCAGAAGATCATTGGTGACACTAACAATTCAAATGATGTGTGCAATATCTAGATGACATTAGAACAAGGAATGAACAGGAACTGAGCAAGGGAAAACAAATATTGACAACATTTTTAAGTGGGTTGGTTGAAAAGGGATGATAGGGCAGTATCTAAAGAGATGCAAGGACAAGGAAGAATTAATCTTGAGAATGGGAAAATTTTTAAAATTTTTATAGGCAGAGGGTCAAGAGTCAAGAAGGAGGGAGAGACAGAAGATACAGAAAAGAGAATGATTTATGGGGAAATTCTCCGAGAAGGTGGGAAGGGGTAGAAGAAAGATGAAGACTTTGACTTCAAATAGAAAGGACACATCATTCTCAGTTCATGGAGACAAGTGAGGAGTGTGGTTGTACAAATGAGAGGAAGGAATGGGCAGCAGAAGCCAGGGAGGTAATATTATTCTTTGCCCTAAAGGGGGAGAGGATTTTGTTTGCAGAGAATGAAGGGGGTGGATGTTGGCATGGAAGTAGAAGCGGCCACATTCTACACCCTTGGACATGCTCAAGCAGCTGCCTCTTGGATGACTGAAGAGTGTGATTAGCCTAAGAATGTGACCCTGTTAAGTCATGCATCTCATTGCATCCAACTGAATGATAGGCCATTGGAGTTGCTGCTATAATTAGGTTAAAGTACATGCCACATGGCCTTGTCAAGATTTGTAGTGGTCTCGGGAGACATGTGACTGCATCAGTAAAAAAAAGTAAAAGATGAATTAATATGTTATAGATAAGGAGGTAAGTTTTGCAAGGTTACTCTTAAAAATAAATTATATCTCTAGGATTTGCTATCTTGTGACTTGATTCTATTAGCCTAGTACCTACAGAGTGATGAGCAATATTTTTAATTTTTAAATTAAATACATGGATAGTAATTTGAGCATAATGTGTATTTTCCCAGCCTTCTGGTTCATGTAGGCCACTTGCTTAGAGAAAGCAGGATCTTGTCAATCCTGGTAGCACACTTAGGAAAGGTGGGCAATATGGTGGTCCTTAAACGAGATCTTGGGCCACTTGATCAAAATATTAAAAAATAAACATAAGAACTAGGCATATTATTAACTATTATTTTCTACCGGTTTATTAAATAGCAACAACCATCCATCTGGGCTTCTTTTCTTTTTGCATCCATTGTACTCATTTGGTTGTCTATTGCCATGTGAGGAATCATACCAAAACAGCAGGAATTACTTTATTATTTTCTCTCACTGTTGTGGGTGTTGACTGGGCCCAGTTAGGCAGTTTTTCTTGGAAATCTCTCATGATGTTGTCGCAGATGGTGTTTGGGGCTCGAGTCATCTTGTGGCTCCCTTACTCACATGGCAGGAGGTTGATGCTGGCTATTGTCTGGGACCTCAACTGGAGCTTTAGCCAGAAAGTTACACTTGGCCTCTGTGTGTTCGTTCCACTTTCTCATAGCATGGTGGCTGAGTTCCAGAACAAGTGTCCCAAGAGGCCTTTCATGTCCTAGCCTTGGAGGTTCCATCAATTCTGCTGTCATCACAGGCCTGCCAAGATTCAAGGGGATGTGTCAGCATCACAAAGGAAGAAGAAATGTGGGATGGGGGCTCTCATTGCAGCCATCTTGGAAAATACAATCTTCATACTGCTTGATTGACAGAGTGGCACTCTGTCTACACTACAGTCTGAAGGCAAACTCCTTATATCTCTTCTAACCCTACTTTCCTCCTTGGGGATTTCATCTTTGTGGGACTACTAACGGCACCTTCATCGGACATAAATGGCACCTATATATATACCATCTGACAAGTTAAGGCTGAGATTATTCCTTGTCAGAGACTTTTTTAAAAATAGAATTTAATTTTTAGAGCAGTTTTAGGTTCACAGAAAAACTGAGCAAAAGGTGCAGAGATTTCCCATATACTCCCTGCCCTCACACATGCACAGCCTCCCCCATTATCAACATCCTGCACCAGAGTGGCATATTTGTTACAACTGGTGAACCAACATTGACACATCACAGTCACTCCAAAGTCCATAGTGTACATTAAAGTTGACTCTTGGTGTTCTCCATTCTATGGGTTTTGACAAATGTATGTAATGTATCCACCATTATAATATCATACAGAATAGTTTCACTGACTTAAAAATCCTGTACTCCACCTGTTTGTCTCTGCCTCCTCCAACCCCTGGGGACCACTGAGACTTTTTAGCTAAAGCACACTGGCTGGCTCGTCTTCCTGCTCTCAGTCTTTATTGTGCATTATTATCAGAGTCATGTTTCCTTTAAAAAGTTCTGGACACATTTATTTCCTGATCAAAACCTTCAATGATTCTCCATTGTATAGAGGTTAAGTTGAAATGCTTAATTTTTTTTTTCTTTTTTTTTTTTTGTGGGGAAGACCAGCCCTGAGCTAACATCTGTTGCCAATCCTCCCCTTTTTGCTGAGGAAGACTGGCCCTGGGCTAACATCCGTGCCCATCTTCCTCTACTTTATATGGGACACCGCCACGGCATGGCTGACAGGCAGTGCGTCGGCGGGCGCCCGGGATCCGAACTCGCGAACCCCGGGCTGCCAAGCGCGGACTAAACCGCTGCGCCACTGGGCGGCCCCTTGAAATGCTTAATTTTTATACACATTTTATAATTTAAAGGAAAATCAGTGGATTAATAAATAGTGGGCACTCAATAACTAGTTTTGAGGATTACAAATATAGCAAAATGGTATTTTTTTTCATTTCCCATCCTCTACTTCTGGCTGACCTCCTTCCTGGGATACAGTACACACTGGTTCCATTCACAAGCCCTGGCCCAAAGGAGCTAAATTAGCAGAAGATACTTTTGGTAAAACTAGAAAAAAGAGAGACACTTCAAGCACAATAACACCCTAGGGTTATGCTAACAGGTTTGCCTTCTAGATCCTTCATCTGAGGGTCAGATAAGAAAAGACCAATTTTTTTCATCCTTGCCTCCAAAATCAGGTCCTGCCTCAGATTTATCAAGGTGGGAAATCTGACAGTTTCAAATAACTAACAGTCTGGACTGAAGATTGAGAGTAGGAACAACTAAAATTCTTCAGAGAAGACAGAGGAGTTGGTGGACCCAGAACAGGGGTCCACAAACTATAACCAATGGTCCAAATCTGGTCCACCATCTGCTTTTTTTTTCTTCTTGTGAAGAAGATTGGCCCTGAGCTAACATCTGTCGCCAATCCTCCTCTTTTTGCTTGAGGAAGATTGCCACTGAGGCTAATATCTGTGCCAATCCTCCTCCATTTTATATATGGGACACTGCCACAGCATGGCCTGGTGAACCGTGCATAGGTTCACACCTGGATCTGAACTCGCGAACCCCAGGCTGCCAAAGCAGAGCTTGCAAACTCAACCACTATGCCACTGGGCCAGCCCCTGCCATCTGCTTTTTAAATGAAGTTTTATTGGAACATGGCCATACCAATCATTTAAGTATTGTCTATGCTGCTTTCATGCTACAACAGCTGTGTTGAGTAGTTGTGACAAACACTGTCCTGTGAAACCTAAAATATTTACCACCTTACCCTTTTCAGAAAATGTTTGCTGGCCCCTGACCTAGAAAACCATGGTGAAGACAAAGGATATCAGAAGCTATAGAGAGGACACTGACTTGCCCCTCCCCCCCCGAGACAGACTCATTACAGGATGAAGGTTGTCAAGAGGAAATGCCTGAACTGTTTGGCATCAAATTCCAGATTTTGGATAGTGTTGTGGTAGTATGACACATTCTGGAAATGGACTATATATTTATGCCCTTCCAAGTAGTAATGACAAAAGGGATGACAAAAAGACAAGTAAGGCATTCCATCTTTTTACAGTTTCATCTCCTGCTTCATCCCATTGCATCCTCCATACATCCCTCACTGTAGCCTTCTTCCTAGAATGGAATCTGAGCCATCAAGTTGCTGGGACTTTGTGCAAGTTCCTTCCTGGGTCCATAATGTTCTTCCACCTTGTAGAAGACCTGGAAGCTTCAACTGAATTGCCACCACTCCAGAAATCTTTCCCAAATATCCACATCCCTATCACCTGCAACCAGTTTGAGCTTCCTTTGCACCACTTAGCACAACTTAGTTTATACCAGATTATCAGAGCATGTCTTTGTCTCCCCCACCAGATATGAGCAACCAGAAGGCAGAAATACATAGGGCTTTTTGTCTTTCATTTTTCAGTTTGATCTTCCCAACTCCTCTAATTGCTTCTCATTGGTACAATGCCTTTTAGACTTTAAATATTTATTAACTTGAACATGAGAATTTTGACAACAAAAGCTTTGTAGTTCTATTCCCCTTCTTGTAGATATCTAAAGACAAAGAAAATACTTTGGCTGGAGAATATTTTGTGCAGTCGTTCTTGAAAAGTAGAAATGCTTCTCTGACACATACCCCAGATGCTTAAAGTCTGCTCTCTAATAAAGAAAAGGAACTCATGTATGAGGAAATGGAACCCATGTCCTTCAAGCAATGGGCGAAATGGAGATTATGTCTGGAAGAGGAAGCTACTGTAGAAGCTGCCCTCCCTCTTCTAAACCAAGAGGAGACCAAACACTCCTCCCTTACTGACATCTACTCTGTGGCTATCCCCTCAGCCAAGGTTAAATCAGATAGAAGGCTGAGACCAGGAAGCCTGAATGGGAGTTTTCTATCCCAGCAAGTACATTTTGTGCTAAGAGGAGAGAGAATACAGAGTTTGTACTTGAGAAAAAATTGGATCCCATTCAAATACAAATTAATTTCCTCTCTTCAATGGTGGGTGCCATCATCCCCAAACTGATGTCATCGTTATAGTCATTTGGGGATTTTGACTGGCACAGGGGAAACTGACTAAATCGACTACAACAAAATGTGTTTTAAAAATATCATTTTAGACCTGGACAAATGATAAAGAGTTCAATTCTGAGACTATTTTTCTTAATAAGGTTAATAGAAACTAAAATAAGGAGAATTATGTTACCAAATGGGTTTCTACTGACCTGTATAATCTTTGTTGATCTGACTGCCATATGGCTTATTTTTATTCCTGGAGTTTAGTTTAATATTTAATGAGTCAGCAAGGGCTAAAATGTTCACACTCAGAAGGATGGATATTAGAGGGACAGTCGCAGTGAAGGTAGTTGCAGTAGCAATAGCAAGTGCATTTTTCATTGTTCTTTTTTTGAAAAAAAAAATGACTAAATAGATTTTATTTTAGAAAGGTTTAATATTTAATATAAAATTTACTTATAAGTTTTGGGAGAATGTTTTATAGATAAAATACATTTTGTTCTTAGGGGTCTACTATTTCAATATGGTTTATTTCCTTCATTGAGTTAGTCTTAGAATATGCTCTGTTATTATTCTAGCAAAGAATTACAATGCTCATTTTGATATAAAGAAAAGGAAAAAAGAGCATATTGTATGCAAAAATAAATCCCTGAATAATACCCTGTTGAAGACTGTCATATTGATATATAAATCTGTGTTTTCCTGGCTTAGATCAGTGAAGGCAAAGCTCAGTGTCTGGGTCACAGCCAAATACTCTTTAAGAGCCATGAAGTACAGACACTAAATTTCCCTTTACTCAAATATAAACCTGCTAATGTTAAGTAATTTTCATTGAATTGATGTTCTTCCTCTCAACTTATTTTACTTAATCATATTTGTTAGGGAAGCTTAGCACATCAAAAACACATTTAAAAATAATCCTGTGATTAACCTTAGGGCAAAAAAGTTAATGCAATGTATATTGCCAAGTTCATTAACTATCTTCTTGATGGGCTAACAGCTGTGTGATGAAGACAGTAGCCATCAATTAAATGAACAGTGATTTTGAGACCAGAGTTTTCAGCTGGGAATAGTCAGCTACATTATGGGCACTGAGAGGCAACCACTGGATGAACAATTTCCAAGCATTTCTTAGTTCTATGCCTTATGGGATAGTATTTGTGAAAAAAAGCCTATGCAAATTGGTCAGTTTGGAAAGTCAAAACACATTTACGTGATTTAGGAGGATTTTAACAAAAACTGATTTTTAGAATGCCATTTAACGTATCATATAATTACATACTCACAATCAAAATTGTTTTCTATTTAAGGTATAAACAGATGTACATAATAAGAAGTATGAATTATTGAGCTTGCAATTGTTCTTACTCCTTTACAGAAAGATGTCATTAGATACAAATGTAAATTAAAAGAGACAGCTAAAACTCATATAATTGGTATTTTTTGATAACATAGTACACTATTTTGGAGACAAGAGTTGACTAACATCTCAAAGTAGAAAGAAATGCTTGTGAGTTATGCTTTAATTAAATAAAGTATATTGTAACATAGCTGTCCTAGGGCAGAGGTATCCACTCTTAAAAAGGAATGTGTCAAGGAGTGACATTAGCATCATGGTGGAGTGAGCTTTCCCCCGAGACTCTCCACCACTAAGATACAACAAATGCCAACAGAGGACACTCACACAACACAAAAGATGTCTGAGAGACACACACAGCCTTACATCTGAAAGTGGAGGTGCTGGTACCCACAGAGGAAGTAGAAGGAGGTAAGGAGAACTCCTCTCCTTCTCCAATGACAAGGACCCTGGGACCAGGACAGCGAGGCTTTCTGAGAGAGGGGGGAGGGGCAGCCCTCTGTGGGAAAACTGTTGCTCTCCAAGTTCTCTCACAGCCTATGGGGAATTCCCATAAGAAGGGGACTGAACTGTTGTGGGGTGTCTTCATCAAGCTAGCACCTCAGGACAGCAGATAATGAGGGGAGAATGAGAAGCCCCTAAGATTGGGCAAGTGAAAGAAAGACCCCTTCCCCCACCCAGATCACCAGCACAGCCAGTTGGCCAGAGGGCCTGTGGATTGGATTGCAGAGGGCTCAGAATACACAGTTCTTGACCCCCACCCAGTGGAAGCAGATGGAAGCTGCAGCCAGATATCTTCAGAATGAGGAAAAATAAGCCCACATCCTCAAGCACTATGCAAAAATATATTAAATCTCCAGACCAGAAGGAAAATGACAAGCACCTAGAAATCACTCCTGAAGGCACAGAAATTTATAACCCAAACAACAGAGAATTCAAAATAGCTATCATAAAAAAACTCAGTGAACTACAAGAAAATACAGATGGACAATTCAATGAAATCAGAAATTTCTTCACAAAAGAGATCGAAACTTTAAGGAAAAACCAGTCAGAAAGGTTGGAGACAAAAAACACAGTGGAGGAGATAAAGAAAAATCTGGAATCTTTAAAGAACAGGACTGGTAATATGGAGGAAAGAATTAGCAATATTGAGGATAGGAATGCAGAAATGATCCAGAAGGAGGAGGAGAGAGAACTAAGACTAAAAAGAAACGAAGAAATCCTCCTAGAAGTATCTGACTCAATTAGGAAATGCAACATAAGGATTATAGGTATTCCAGAGGGAGAAGAGAGGGAAAAGGGAGTAGAGAGCTTGTTCAAAGAAATAATAGCTGAGAAGTTCCCAAACCCGGGGAAGGAGTTGGAAATATAAGTGAGTGAAATCAATAGATCTTCTAAATATATCAACATGAAAAGACCTTCTCCAAGGCATAGAGCTGGCAAAAGTCAATGACAAAGAAAAAAGTATTAAGGGCAGCAAGACAAAAAATATATAATGTACAAAGGAAATCCTATCAGGCTCTTGGCCAATTTCTTGGCAGAAACTTTTCAGGCTAGGAGAGAGTGGAATGATACATTCAAAATTCTGAAAGACAAAAACTTTCAGCCAAGAATACTCTATCCAGCAAAAATATCTTCAGATATGATGGAGAAATAGTAACCATTCCAGATAAACGAAAGCTAAGGGAGTTCATTGCCACAAGACCCCCACTACAAGAAATGCTCAAGAAGGACCTCATGTCTGACAAAAAAAAAAAAAAAAAGAGAGAGAAAGGAGATACAAATCTTTGAGCAAGGAGAAAAATAGGCAGACAAAACCAGAAAAATTGCAGCTCTCTATCAGAGTAAGTTAGCAAACACTTAATTATAACACCAAAGATTAAGGGAAGGAAAACACCAAAAATAAATATAACCTCATCACTTTAAACACAAACTTCACAACACAAGATGAAATAAGTTGTGACAATAATAACTTAGAAGGGGAAGAGGAAAGGTATGGAATTGACTTAGTGTAAGGAAATAAGAGGCCATCAGAAAATGGACTATCTCATCTATGAGATTTTTTTTATACAAACCTCATGGTAACCACTAAACAAATAATCAGAACAGAGACACATATGATAAATAAACAGAAAACCATCATACAGAACTACCAAACTGAATTGGAAGTTCAAAACACATGGGATGAGAAACAAAGGAAATGCAAAAGAACCAGAAAATGAGTGATAAAATAGCAACATTAAGCCCTCATATATCAATAATCATTGTAAATGTAAATGGATTGAATTCTCCAATCAAAAGACACAGAGTGAAGGGATGGATTAAAAAGCAAGATCCAACAATATGCTCTCTCCAGGAAACACATCTCAGTTCTAAAGACAAACACAGGCTCAGAGTAAAAGGATGGAAGACAATACTCCAAGCTAATGGCAAACAAAAGAAAGCAGGTGTTACCATACTTATATCAGACAAAGTAGACTTTAAGATAAAAAGGGTAATGAGAGACAAATTGGGGCAATATATAATGATAAAAGGGACACTCCACCAAGAAGACATATCACTTATAAATATATATGCACCCAACACAGGAGCACCAAAGTACATAAAGCAACTATTGACAAACCTAAAAGGAGATATGAACAACATTATAATAGTAGGGGATCTTAACACTCCACTTACATCAATGGATAGATCATCCAGACAGAAAGTCAATAAAGAAATAGTGGACTTAAACAAAAATCTAGATGAGATGGACTTAATAGATATATAGAGAGCACTCCATCCAAACACAGCAGATTACACATTCTTCTCAAGGATGCATGGAACATCCTCAAGGATAAACCATATGTTGAGAAACAAGGCAAGCCTCTATAAATTTAAGAAAATTGAAATCATAACAAGCTTCTTCTCTGACCATAATGCTATGAAACTAGAAATCAACTACAAGAAAAAACTGTGGGGGCCACCCGGTGGCGCAGCAGTTTCATTCACACTTTGCAGCTTGGGGTTCGCGGGTTCGGATCCCGGGGGCCCGCCGATGCACTGCTTGTCAGCCATGCTATGGCAGCGTCCCATATAAAGTAGAGGAAGATGGGCATGGATGTTAGCCCAGGGCCAGTCTTCCTCAGCAAAAAGAGGAGGATTGGCAACGGATGTTAGCTCAGGGCTGGTCTTCCTCATAAGAAAAAAAAAAAAAGAAAGAAAAAACTGTGAAAGCGACAAAGATGTGGAGACTAAACAACATGCTACTGAACAACCAATGGATCATTGAAGAAATTAAAGGAGAAATCAAAAAATGTATGGAGACAAATGAAAATGAAAATACACCATACCAACTCATATGGGATGCAGCAAATGCAGTCCTGAGAGGGAAACTCATAGCAATACGGGCCCACCTTAACAAACAAGAAAAATCCCAAATAAGCAATGTTAAACTCTACCTAACAGAATTGTAAAAAGAACAATAAAAGCCCAAAGTCAGCAGAAGAAGGGAAATAATAAAAATTAGAGCAGAAATAAATGAAATTGAAGCAAAAAAAAAAAAATAGTAGAAAAGATCAATGAAACAAAGACCTGGTTCTTTGAGAAGATAAACAAAATTGACAAACCCTTAGCCAGACTCACTAAGAAAAAAAAAAGACAAGCCTCAAATAAATAAAATTACAAATGAAAGAGGAGAAATTACAGTGGATACCACAGAAATACAAAGGATTATAAGAGAATACTATGAAAAACTATATGCCAACAAATTGGACAACCTACAAGAAATGGATAAATTCTTAGATTCATACAACCTCCCAAAACTGAATCAAGAAGAAATAGAGAATAGGAATAGACTAATCACAAGTAAACAGATTGAAACAGTAATCAAAAACCTCCCCCAAAATAAAAGTCTAGGACCAGATGGCTTCCCTGGAGAATTTTACCAAATATTCAAAGAAGATTTAATACCCATCCTCCTCAAACTATTCCAAAAACTAGAGGAAGATGGAACACTTCCTAACACATTCTATGAGGCCAACATCACCTTGATACCAAAGCCAGACAAGGACAATACAAAGAAGGAAAATTACAGGCCAATATTGCTGATGAACATAGATGCAAAAATCCTCAACAAAATATTGGCAAACTGAATACAGCAACACATCAAAAAGATCATACACCATGATCAAGTGGGATTTATACCAGGGACACAGGGTTGGTTCAACATCCACAAATCAATCAGTGTGATACACCACATTAACAGAATGAGGAATAAAAACCATATGATCATCTGAATCAATGCAGAGAAGGCATTTGACAAGATCCAACATCCATTTATGATAAAAACTCTCAACAAAATGGGTATAGAAGGAAAGTACCTCAACATAGTAAAGCCCGTATATGACAGACCCACAGCCAACATCATGCTCAATGGGGAAAAACTGAAAGCCATCCCTCTGAGAACAGGAACAAGACAAGGGTGCCCACTCTCACCACCCTTATTCAACATAGTATTGGAGGTTTTGGCCAGAGCAATTAGGCAAGAAAAAGGGATAAAAGGACTCCAAATAGGCAATGAAGGAGTGGAACTCTTACTGTTTGCAGACAACATGATTTTACATATAGAAAACCCTAAAGAATCCATTGGAAAACTAATAGAAATAATCAACAACTACAGCAAAGCTGCACGGTACAAAATCAACTTACAAAAATCAGTTGCATTTCTATACTCTAATAACAAACTAACAGAAAGAGAACTCAAGAAAATTATTCCATTTACAATCACAACAAAAAGAATAAAATATCTAGGAATAAATTTAACCTAGGAGGTGAAAGAACTATACAATGAAAACTATAAGACATTGTTGAAAGAAATCAATGATGACATAAAGAAATGGAAAGCTATCCCTTGCACATGGATTGGAAGAATAAACATAGTTAAAATGTCCATACTACCTAAAGCAGTCTACAGATTCAATGAAATCCCAATCAGAATCCCAATGACATTCTTCATGGATATAAACAAAGAATCCTAAAATTCATATGGGGCAACAAAAGACCCCAAATAGATAAAGCAATCCTGAGAAAAAAGAACAGACTGGAGGCATCACAATCCCTGACTTCAAAATATACTACAAAGCTGTAATAATTAAAACAGCATAGTACTGGTACAAAAACAGACACACAGATCAATGGAACAGAATTGAAAGCCCAGAAATAAAACCACACATCTGTGGACAGCTAATCTTCGACAAAGGATCCAAGAACATATAATGGAGAAAGGAAAGTCTCTTCAATAAACGGTGCTGGGAAAACTGGACAGCCACATGCGAAAGAATGAAAGTAAACCATTTTCTTTCACCATACACAAAAATTAATTAAAAATGGATCAAAGACTCGAAGGTAAGACCTGAAACTATAAAACTCCTGGAAGAAAACATAGACAGTACATTCTTTGACATCAGTCATAGAGGGATCTTTTCAAATTCCTTGTCTACTCAGACAAGGGAAACAACAGAAAAAAATAAACAAGTGGGATTTCATCAGACTGAAGAGCTTCTGCAAGGCAAATAAAACAAGGATCAAAATGAAAAGACAACCCATCAGCTGGGAGAAAATATTTGCAAATCATATATCTGATAAGGGGTTAATTTCCATAATATATAGAGAACCCACACAACTAAACAACAAAAAACAAACAACCTGATCAAAAAATGGGCAGAGGATATGAACAGACGTTTTTCCAAGGAAGATATACAGATGGCCAATAAGCACATGAAAAGATGTTCAACATCACTAATCATCAGGGAAATGCAAATCAAAACTACACTAAGATATCACCTTACACCCATTAGAACGGCTATAATCACCAAGACAAAAAGTAACAAATATTGGAGAGGTTGTGGAGGTAATTCACTGCTGGTGGGAATGCAAACTGGTGCTGCCTCTATGGAAAACAGTGTGGAGATTCCTCAAAAAATTAAAAATAGAAATACCTTATGATCCAGCTATCCCACTACTGGGTATTTATCCAAAGATCCTGAAACCAACAACCCCAAGAGGCTCATGCACCCCTATATTCAAGGCAGCATTATTCACTATAGCTAAGAAGTGGAAGCAACACATGTCCCTCGACTGATGATCAGATAAAGAAGCTGTGGTATATATATATACAATGAAATACTACTCAGCCATAAAAAAAAGACAAAATTGTCCCATTTGCAACAACATGGATTGAGCTGGAGGGTATTACGTTAAGCAAAATAAGCCAGACAAAGACAAACACCACATGTGGAAGATATCCACCACACTCATATGTGGAAGATAAACTAACACACTGACAGAGGGAACAGTTTGGTGGTTACCAGGGGGAAGGGGCTTGGGGGCTGGGCACAAGGGGTGAAGGGATACATTTATATGGTGACTGACAAACAGTAATGTACAACTAAAATTTCACAATGTTATAAACTATTATGACATCAATAAAAAATAATAAATGATTTAAAATTCACAAAAAACAAAAAACAGGAAAAAAAGTAGTGTGTCAAAGTACCTCTCTCTTTTCCTCTAGAGTTTGGAGAAGACCAGGAGGGTAGTAGTTCAAATGGTGATACTTGTAAAGGGCATATTCATGGAGGTCACAGATGGATGCACAAAAGCAGCAGAAGATTCTTCTGGTCCTTCTGCTTACAATAGCCCAAGAGCTGGCCCATGTGAAGCACTTAGCACAAGACCTGGCGTAGAGCAAGCACTCAAGACATTTAGCTATTATCATTATCATCTCAATAAAAATAGTGGCACAAAAGCTCTAGGTTGTCATTTCCCACCTTAAGGTAAAGTCCCAGTAATGATGTTAATTTACTATAACATTAAACTATTGTGAGAAGGAAAATCAAAGATATAATATGAATATTTTCCCTTGACTTTGCCCAGGGAAAACAAAATTCTATTTAGCCATTTACTGAAATTAAGAAGTTTCATTAAACCTGAGATCATTTTCTCCAGAAGAAATCCAAAGTGTTATTGGAGTCAGAATATTGATTTTATAACAAATTATCAGTGAGAAATTGTCTCTATCATTCTAAGGGGAAAAAAATGAAATGAATGTTCTAAAAATGCTACTCTCCCATTGAACCTTGGATAGATAGAAAGACATTTGTGTCCATCACCCTCTGTTACTGAGAGCTGGCTTTGAACATGGTAGAACTGAGCGAGGTGTTAATTTATTCACAAAGAGTTATTGAGTCCTTTCTCTTTTCTAGATGATGAAGAGACTGCAGAGAATAAGGAAGCCAAATTTCTTTCTATCAGGGAGCTTATATTCCAGAGGGGACTGGGGAGTTAAGGACAGACAATATACAAATAAATAATAAACAATATATAATAAATAATTATAATATACAATAAACAAGAAATGAAATGAAGAAAACAAGCTCAGAGTGACTGTAGGGTTATGTGAGAGGGGTGGAGTTGGTGATGACCTTGGAAATGATGGTCAGTGATGATATTTGAACTGGGACCTGAATGGTGAGAAGGAGACCAATGACCACGTTAAGATCTCTGGAAAGAACATTCCAGGTGGAGAGGTCAGTATGACAAACGGTCTCCAAAGATGGCGTCCATGAGCTCCTTCCCTTCCTATATAGGCATGCCGTATCCAGAAGCAGAGTCTTCTTTCCATTCACTTGAATCTGGGCTGGCCTTATGACCCACTTGGGCAGATGTGGAGCTGTGCCAGTTCCAGGCATATCTTTCGAGAGATCTGGTAACTTCTGCTTTCCCTCTCTAAAGCCAGCTGCCTTTTAAAAAGTTCAGCTACTCTGAAATTGCCTCTCTCAGGAAGACCAAGCAACCAAGAGGGGCTACATGGAGCAACATCGGGTGCCAGACTTGTGAGTGAAGTCTTCATGAACCTTCCAGCCTACCCGAGCTGAACCCAACCAAGTGAACACAATCGACATGGAAGAGAAGAACCATCCAGTTGAGGTCAGCCAACCCACAGAATTATAAAAAAGAATAACATTGTTTTAATTCACTACTTTGGGGAGTCGTTTGTCATACAGCAATGAATAACTGAAACAATCAGAACAGAGCGAGGAATGGGGAATGAGGAACAGCCTAAGGAATGGGGCTTTCTTTTTAGGGTGACTGAATTCCCAAAACTGAGAGAATGGATGATAAAGTCTCCCCAAGTTCTAAAGAGACGTACTAGAAACAGCTCCCATAGGACTTGCTAGGAGGTGGACATGTTGCTTATAAAAGCAGCATGCTTATAAAAGCAGCATGTACAAGAAATTTCTAGTCATTGAGTGCAGCATGCTCTGAAATGTATTTGTAGGAAAGAAAGTGCAGTGGCATTCCCTTTTCTTTCTCTGTGAGAAGAAGGGAATTAGCTCTGGCTCCTAACCTAAGTCATGTGCAGGAGGCAGCAACTGAACCCTTTGGGGGCCCAGGGGTGTATGTGGGAAGGGGAGACTGGAATCATCCTCCCTGCCTCAGAACTTGCTCACAGAAGCTCAGAGACCCGCGCCCTGCTGCTATCAGAGAAACGTGAAGGGCAGTTCTTGGGGAATCTGGGATTTGGGTGGCAAAGAGTCTGTTGCCCAAGTTTTGGTTGGAGAAGTCTAAAGCTAGGAAGCTGGCTGGGGAAACTGGCAATGGGAGGGTGAAGGGAGAGGGCAGCTCCAGGGCTTGGTGGAGGCCAATGTGGGAAAGTGCCCAATGACCGTGTGGGCTCTGTGGAAGGCAGCATGGCCAGAGACTGCCTGAGAGGACCCCACCCAAATGTTGACTGCTGAGGGAGAGGACCCCAGGGTGTGCCATGTGATGGAGGAGCTGTGGATGCGTTGCTCACATCAAGGAACGGTGTGGTCATGGCAGTGGTGGTGGTGTCTCTGAAGAATGTATAGTGCCCCCTTCAGGGGAGGGATGACACTTGGATGTCAGCCATGACAGAGGGCATTTGAAAGCAAGAGACAAATCAAGTTAAGACATCACAGATCTGTAAACCAACCATCGCATCTTTCCCTTTAATTCCTCTTCACTCTGTCCCCAAACAGAGAATCCAGTGCTTGAGAGGAGGAGATGGACCGAAGATGGGAAAGAAATGAAGGGATCCTAGCTGCCCCCTCCCACTGGTTCCCCAACATCGGCCAGACCTGAGCTGGGGGAAGGCAGAAGCTTTACACTGGGGTGAGATCACATGTTTTATTTAGGAAGTGAGCAGAAAGCTAAGAGCACGGTCTGATGTAGCTTGAACGGGAAGGGAAGAGCAGTTCCACGGAGAGCTTACCAGAACAGTGGCGGGAAAAGAAGGAAGATGTTTTCTGACTATACCCTCCCTAGTTTAACCCATTCAGTTACAAGTTCAAAAGCTCCAAGGGAGAAACAGGTTTATTATGTTTGAAGATCTGAAAGAAGGCATTTGTGACAGGAAAATGACGAGCAGAGACCGAGGGGGAGAATGGTGTGAAATGAGATTGGAAAGAAGAGGTGAGCAGAGACTCCATCCTGGGTTACTTTGCAGTCTGGGAGAAATATTCGATTTTTTCTGAGTGTTTCAGAAAGGCAAGTTTCAGGCAGGAAAGTAATAGGGTCTTATTTTCATTTTCCAAAACACGTCTGGCTATTCTTTGGGGACTTGGGGGCGGGGGTGAGTGGATGCAGGCAGACCTATGAGGAGGCTGTCGGAGGAGTCAGGTGGGAGAAGAGCCACATTGACGGGAATGCTGCCAGGCAGAGGATTTTATCCTTCAAAGCACTTTGACAACCAGGTGAGATAAGTGAAAGATATATTTGGTTTTGTTATTTGACAAATTCAAGACCATCTACACAGGGGTCGGGTCTGTTAATCAGCAGCTCTTTCCATTGTGCATACGAATCACCCTGGAGGTGGGTAACAGGCGCATTCCTGGGTCTCTCCTTAGTTCTCTTGATTCAGCATGGATGGTGTGGAGCCCTGGAACCTGCATGGTTAAGAGCACCGACATTCTCATGCACGTGGTTCAGGGACCCTGAAAAATCCTGAATCCTTGCTCTGAGTCTCCAGTTCCTTGCGGTTTTAGCTTTCTCAGGTCCAGTTAACTCTGCACTCTGAATTTCAACACTTATTCAACATTTTCTTTCATCACTTTGTATTTTTTCATCGCTTTTTTTTTCACTCATTGAGCTTTAAACACTTTGAGGACTGACTTTTTTTCCTTCCTCCTTCTTTTGTCTCTTTTTTAAATTTCCCTCCTTACAGAACAGAATTCCAGGTGCATAAGTACTTTTTAACTGTTTTTAAAGCAAGATAGCACTCACGGTGTAAAAGCATTTGAAGGACAATGTATCAATTACCAGCAGAACAATTTAGAGACAGAAGTGGCTTAGTGACATAAATAAAGAACCCGTTTTCTTTAGGAAGTGACAGAGACACCATCTCCAACCTTTCTCTCCCGTAACCAAAGACATTTTGGGAGAACGAAATTTCAACTCGTAGGCGATAAATGGCAAATGAAAATATACAAATGTCTTTATCAGGCATTTTAATCTAAAAAGTGAAAAACACCCCTAAGGTAACAGACATTTAATGCTGTGCTATTGAACCTAATGTAGGACATCTTGCTTTTACCTACAACAAAATGGAATTCGCTCCAGATATCTGGATAACTGTGATGTAGCAGGAAATGTATGATTCAATCATATGGGCATATTAACTCATATGGGTACAGGCCAAAGTTCGCAATGGTCCAAACTGCCCCAGACAAGATCATCCGGAGGCAGATGGAGGGAGACGTTATCTCCTTGATGCTGATAAGAGCATGAAATCATTCAAGTCATTGATGGAGACAGAGCAAAACCTAGGTGTTGCAAGAAGTCTATTACTTTCTTCCAAGTAAACAGGTTTTTTTTTTTCCCCCCACAAAACGCAGTCCAAATGACACTTTAAGGACAAAATATTTTTCTAACAAAGCTTGTGTAGGAAAAATCAAGAATTAGTTGTCTCTAATCAAAGGCTTGATAAAAAGAGAGACATGGACCGCAGAAGAGCACCATGCGTAAGTGAAAAGTGAATTTTTGTTTTCTTTGATTGCTTTCCTAAGCCCAAAAAACTGCTAGTCAGTGCAGACAAATTCTTAAAGAAAACTTTTTTACCCCAAACTGAGGTTAGATCAACATAAAACAACTAACCAAAATATGGTGTTTGCCATACCTGGAGAGCAGGTGGGATGCCTTACAAAAACCACGGAGGTATCCAATCTTGTTCTACACGGTGCTCCACAGATGGGGAGACAAGTGAACTGCATGTCCCAAGCTGAAAAGAATTCAATATGCCTTGTGTAATTATTTGACTTTTACACATAGCATACAAAATTGGCATTCTGTCATTTCTGTTTCAATAAACTAGAAAAACATTCATCTCAAACAGAATTAAATAAGTTACCTTTGAGTTGCAAGCCAAGGGCTGGATGGTTAATTGATGCATATCTAGAATATATTAGCAACTTTTATGTAGGGAAAAATATTTCTGTAAATAATAAAGTGTTCTTAACGTGACTGAATTCCAAAGTAGAACATAGTATTTTTTGATGCTTATATTTACAGAAAAGGAGAGTGCAACTTTTCCCTTTCTTGAGGAAGACACTTCCTCAGGCAAACATGAATGTCTGATAAAAGGTATTATAAATTTTGAAAACATTGTTGTCTCTGGTGTTATGTGGAGATAAGGTGTTAAGGAAGAAGGGAGACATTTGATAAGCTAATCAAGTTTTTAAAAAAAGCTTCAAAACTTCTTAATAATTATTTATAAAAATTAGTTTGGTGGGCTGGCCTGGTGGCATAGTGGTTAAGTTCGCATGCTCTGCTTTGGCAGTCCGGGGTTCATGGGTTCAAATCCCAGGCATGGACCTACACACTGTCATTAAGCCATGCTGTGGCAGCCTCCCACATACAAAATAGAGGAAGATGGGCACAGATGTTAGCTCAGGAACAATGTTCCTCACGCAAAAAGAGGAGGATGGGCAACAGATGTTAGCACAGGGCCAATGTTCTTCACCAAAAAGAAAAGAACCAAATTTAAAAAATTAGTTTGGTGCCTCAATGGAAATAGCCTTAGGTACAGGAGATTATTTCAATGGCATTGAAATCCAAGATGACACAGAAAGGTTTGGGATGATTAATTTATTATCTGAAAATAACATCTCTGTCAGAATCTATTTGATCATTTTTACGGACTCCCCCCAAAATGTCCAATGTGGAGAAAGAAATTGACACATCTGCACTATGTGTACAAGTATTATGTCATTCACTTCTTTTCTCAGAATAAAGTCTTTGGAACCAGAATGGTTTTTATTTTAGTGTTATCAGATTGATCAAGCCATTGGAGCACAAGTTTTCAATTGAAAAAGGAATGTGTTTGGTCTTGTTAATTAATACAGTAGGCTCCAGATAACAAGGAGGCAAGCCGGGCTCTAACCTCAGAAAAGGACCTTTATGGGGACACGTTTCATTGCTTCCATGTTTCTGGAAAGGCTGTAAAAGCAGCGTGCAAACTTCAACAAGGAGGAAACCCTTTAACCTGGTCATTTACATAATTTTCCTGAGGGGGATCATCATACTTTGTCCATCCTGTTTCCCTTCGTTCACATGAAATTCCCTTCAAATATTTACTTTTTTAAAAAGAATATTTCCATTTGCCCTTCAGCTTAAAGTCACAGAAGAGAAGACCTGACACAGGCAATAGGAAACAACTACACAAGGACTGAGATTTTTAAAAACGGCATGACCAAAATCCACCCTTTCTTTGATATCCCATGGTTTGAAATGATGTGTGCTACCTGATGAGTGGATGGAAATTTTCTGTCATCTAAAAAAGTTCAAGGAGATATCTGGCCAGGGAAACCAATGAATAAATAGGAGAAACCACTGTTTAATTTTGTTTGTTTACGTAGCTAAATAAAGTGATTGTCCTAGATATGCTCAAATTTACCATCTGGCTCTCATTCCATATTCTCTTGGTTTAAAATATCACTAGATCCAGGACTGTCTATTAGGGCTATTCTGATTAAGAAGATATGGGAGGACAGATGGTAGAATTATGTGATGGAGAAAGCGATGGAGGACAGTGAACTACTTAAAATGAATACTCTGCTAGCATAGGTGAATTGTTGAGAGGGAACCCTAAGTTGAATGTCATGTATAGAAAAATTCTCATGCAAAAATAATCACTGATGGTGAGTAAAAAATTTTGACAAAAATGTGTGTACGTTAATATAAAAAACCTAATTATATGTGGATTATTATTATCATTATTGTTTGTTGTATTTAGCACTTATTGAGAATTTCAGTATCAGGGATTGTACTAATTTCTTACATGCACTATCTCATTCACCTTCAAACAACATGAAGAATCAAATGTTCCTACTGCTTCATTTTTTCAGACCAAGAAACTGAGACTTGGAGAATTTCAGTACTTACCCAAGGCCAAACAACTAAGTGGCTGAAGACAGACTCAAAACCAGTCTGATTTGGAAGTTCTTACCTGCTAAACCAAACCGCTTTCCGTAATCCTGAACAATTGTGAACGCAGCCAGTTCATATCTGCTTCATTCCTCCATTCAACTTGCTTTTCCCAATGTCAACCCTCTCCTTCCACTCTCTCTTTGATATATGCCTTTAACTTGGTTGTGACTGAGGGAGTTTCCAAGTAATAACACATCCAACACAATATCAAATTCTAGATGTCATCTTGCCAATCCTTTACATTTTCCTTCCCTGCAGTATGTCCCTACTTGCTGTAAAACAGCACTGATCACTTTCTAGCCCACCTCAGCTCTGCTAACATGCACCATTAACTTTGCCATCCCCCTCAGGCCTTTTAGGATATTAATATTTGACTGACTTCACTCATCCATTGACAGTTCATGTTTTGAATTCTTTTTTAGTTCTCAGATATATTAGATTGTATCTTGCCAAGTTGAATTTCAGTTACTCTGTGGTTTTCTCCTCAATTTACTCCTCTGTCATTGCAGCAACTCCCAATTTAGAATCAGATTTCGTTACTGTGGTCTTTTTGCATTCTTCCAGGTTGTCAATAAAGATGTTAAACCAGACCAGCCCTTCAAAGTGACCCTTTGGTTCCTATTTGTAAGCTCTTTCAGGGAACCCATCCAGGAATAGCTCGGAGTGAATACAAACTGTGAAATCAGATTGCAAGAAGCTTCTAAACTTGTGATCAACTGTCAAAATAATTCCCCATGTGGTAATCAAATGGAAAATGGCTTGGGATAGCAGGACTAGAGATGAAGTAAGAAGTCGAAAACACAGGGGAAAGGATGAAACAATTTTAGTTCTTGTTACTAGAGATGACATGAGGAACCATGTGTAGAGTGCCTAGAATATAGTCACTAGTTTCCCCCAATATTAAGAAATAGTCAATATCGTATTACTTTCACAGTACAGGTTTTTCATCTTTTTAAAATCATGACACCAGAAGGTGAATTTCCATTCAAAGCACAGGAATGGTGAAGCACACAGTGACTCCACAAAGCCACTCTCTCTTTGGCATCAGACCAAAGTCCACTAATTGCCACTAGCTCTTGACAGGTGTCTCAGATTTGTCAATGCAACTAGTGACGTGTACATAATAAGTGCACAATAAATATTTGTTTAATAAGAGTCCTTTATCATCGAATCAGAAACTCTGTCATGAAGAGTTTAGAGATGTGTTTCTATAGGATAGACTGTATCTTGATCTTCCTCACCTCCCCTTTATGTCTGTGGGACATTTGACTCCTATTTATTATACCTGAAGTGAAGATTTGCTTCTTAGTTTTCTCAAGCCGCCATAACAGAATACTACAGACTGGGTGGTTTAAAAAGCAGACATTTATTTTCTCACAGTTCTGGGGGCTGTTGGGGTTGGTCTCTGGTGAGAGCTCCCTTCCTGGTTTGCAGATGGCCTCCTTCTCTCTCTATCCTCACCTGGCCTTTCCTGTGTATGGGTGTGGAGAGAGAGATCTGTGGAGTCTCTTCCTCTTCTTACAGGGACACTAGTCCTGTCAAATTAGGGGTCCACCCTTATGGCCTCATTTAACCTTAATAACCTCCCCAAAGGCCCAATCTCCAAATACAGTCACATTGGGGGTTAGGGCCTCAACATATGAATTTGGCAGGAGGGACACACAATTCAGGCCATAACACTTGCTGATGCTGTCACTGTGGGGGATCAGAATTGGCCACCCCAAAATGTGTCTCTTTGGCTTAATTATTTTTAAGAACAAAAGACTCTGAAAGAAACTTTCACCTTCTCCCTAGGTGCCTAAAAGAATTTAAGATAGAAGGGTCTGTTCCAGGAAGGAGCTAATACCATAAGATAACTATAGTATAATATAAAATAGGTGTGATAGACAGAAAGGTACTAGCAAGCCTGTTGTTATCAAAGGTCTATCTCTCGGGTCACATTGTATATAGATGGCCCAGCAAACACTTGTTTGTCAAACATTTGCATTTGCATTTCCATGTAAATTGTCTTCCTCCCCAAACCAAAGTCCCAAACCATTACCTCCAACATCCTCCTTTGTCTTTAGCTAAAAATGGTATTTTAAGGTGACAACCTTGGCCATTTTGGTGAGTTGCTCAGTTTTCCTGGGTTTCTCCCATGTGTACATGTTATTAAGCTTTGTTTGATTTTCTCCTGATAATCTGTTTCAGGTCAATTTAATTCTTAGACCAGAAAGAACCTAAAAGGGTAGAGGAATAGTTCCTCCTCCCCTATACCTCCATAGTTGAGATGTAATTCTGATATAGGTGTTCCATTTCTCCTCTACCTGCCTCTTGCTATTGCTCCGTTCACAACCCCGCTCTGCCAGGGCTAAGAGGTAGAGTCTCCATGTACTTAACACTCTTTACCACCGCATTGCAATGCCATGCTTCAGAAGACAATGAGGTAGCTCTTAGTCTCATGAGCCTGAGGTGACACCCCTACCTAAGCCTGTGCTGTGTGACTCTGGTTACTTAAGACAGAGTGAAGCCATGTACCCGAGGGTTACTGTAAATATTCAATAAGAACGTGATTGCCTTTCAACCTTGTTCCCAACGCAGACATAGACAAATCTAGTCAATTTGCTGTTTTCTTGTTTAACTTGGGGGGTGACTCAGGGGTCACAAGGATTTGTGAGCTTGTTTTGCAGAAGAAAGAGAATGCCTTTGGGGAGGTTGTGGTCACTGGATGGCTGGTCCCCAGAAGCCGTTGATCCCCAGAAGTCAGATTTCCCCAGGACTTACTGGGAGTGACCCCTTTGTTTCTTCAAAGTTCCTCAAGCCAAGCCCCTTAGCTCTACAGAACCCCCTGCTTTCTGCTCTTGTTAAGACAGATTTGAGAGAACCCATGCTCCCACCTTCTCATCTCGGCCAATTCAAATAAACCTTTCTTAATCTCCAAGAACCAATGTCTCAGTGTTTGGCTTACTGCACATCAGGCACACAAACTTGAGATTAAGAGATTTGGCATCAAGAGCAACCACTTGAGGAGAACTGTACAGACCCCTTGGCTGCTCTACTGGATGTGTAGGGTCCCTATAATTCTTATCCACTCAGAGGAAATAGGGTTCATGCAGATGTAATCAAGTTAAGATGAGGTCATACTGAATTAGGGTGAGACCTAAAGCCTATCACTGGTGTCATTATAAGGAGAGGGAGACACAGACCCACAGAGAGAAGACAGCCTTATGAAGATGGAGGCAGAAAGTAGAGTGATGCAGCTACAAGCAGAGGAATGCCAAGTGTTGCTGGCAGCCACCAGCAGAAAATTCATGATTTATTTCTTTCCCTCCACATGTTCCTAGCCAATTCATAAGCAATATCCATTGAGAGTGCTTCTGAGATGTGTCCTGGACCACTGTCTCTCTTCCTGTTGACCTCATCTAAACCATTTTCAACTTTCATTTAGGCTACCATGATAGTTTCTTAACTTGTCTCTCTGCTTTCACTTTTTTTTTTTTTTTTGTGAGGAAGACCAGCCCTGAGCTAACATCGGTCCAATCCTCCCCTTTTTGCTGAGGAAGACTGGCCCTGGGCTAACATCGTGCCCATCTTCCTCCACTTTATATGGGACGCCACCACGGCGTGGCTGACAGGCAGTGCATCGGCGGGCGCCCGGGATCCAAACCTGCGAACCCCGGGCTGCCAAGCGCGGACTAAACTGCTGCGCCACCGGGCAGTCCCACTCTGCTTTCACTTTTGACACCTTATGATCAATAGTGGCTGGTATAATTTTTGAGAACTTAAATCTGATCTCATCACTCCCTTCTTAAAACCCTAACGAAGGCTTCCCATAGCAATTGGGAAAAAAATCCAATGTCTTTTTCCTGCTCACAATTCCCACTTTCTATGATCTGGCCTCTGCCTACATTTCCAATCTCACCTCTCGCCCTCCTGCTTCACCCACCACCTTCCAGACACATCTGCTTCCTTCTGTGCTTAGGACACCTAGTTCCTCTGCTTGGGATGTTCTTTCTCCCAGATCTCTACTTGGCTGCTTCTTATTGCCATGCATACTTGCTTAATTTACATGTTACTTTCTTGCAAAAACCTCCCCTGGCACAGTCTTGATCTATCACATTATGTCTCTATAGAGCACTTTGTCAACATCTGACATTTTTCTTGTGCATTTATTTGCTTGTTTTTCTCCTTTACCTGTGTCAATGCAAAATAACCAATAACCATTCTATAGATAAGAGAAATAAGGTGGGTTTACTGGAGCCAGAGTGAGGATTATAACCTGGGAAGGCCTTAGAAAGTGTTCTAGAGAAGCATGGTTTTCAGTACAGTTTTATATCTTTTTAGGACAAAGAACATACATTAAGCACACACAGGATACATTTTCATCAAAATTTCAAAAGGTATTCAGTTGCAAATTAGCAGGTCAACATGACCATGATGTCAGGGAAGGGACTAATCCAGGCATTACCAATAGGAAGTTACCAATAGGGTGTAGGAGGGGAAGTATACATTCTTATCTTGAGAGTACATTCTTTACTTTAATGGTTAAGCAGATGTACAATGTTTGTTTGATAGGCCATAAGTCAGGTTTTTTAGTTCAAGCCAAATCAGTTTTGAATCTGAATAGTTACCCCATATACCTCAATATGTGAGTATCTCTTGTCACCTGTAATGTAAGATCCACAAGAGCAGGTATTGTTTCTGTATTGCTCACTCCAGGAAACAAATGGTATGAACATGGCTTGACACAGAGTGGCTGTTCAGTAAATACTTCTTGAATGAGTGAACAAATGTCGAGCTGAAGAAATTAGCATCATGGTCCTGTTCATGGAGGTTTCCAAGGATTGTCAAATCAGCAGAGAATACGCCTTCCTTTCTTTTGTTGAGAAGATCTCCCGTAGCTTTGCCAATGGTCATTACAATATCCCTTTGGAATATGCTTATTTTTTTATCACCCTGAATGTTTCACTATTCAACCCTAATAGGGGTAAGTTATTAGCATTGTCAAGTTACACTTTTTTTGCCTGCCTCAAGGCCTACAAGATAATGAAAATATGCAGAATACACAAGTGGTAGTATGTGACAGATTTCACGGGCTTGGGCAAAAAACTCTCCTTGACTGCTCAATGATGCCTGAAATTCCTTTACCTAGGGCAAAGCTTTTCATTCTAAATCAGAGATAAAGTTTAAAGATAAGAGAGCTGGGAGGAGCCCTGGTGGGTAAGCACATATTTGGTATGGGGGGGGGATGGGAGGAACCACCTAGAAGGGCAAGAGTTGAAGGTCAGTTTCTACTTATGCTTCTTTTGCAATTTTTATTTTGGTGTAAAAGTGGAAAGGTGGGTCTTAGAGCTGTATAATTCTGAATTGTTGACAAATAAACATACAGTACTCCATCATGCATCATAACTGCCTGCGAGTCCCGTCCTTCCCTCGTTCTGGTCAAATTTCATTCTTGTCTTGTCCATATATCTTCTTTTCTTTTGCCAGGTATTGATATTCCCCTTCTCCCTATAAATTTTCTTAGACTGTTCCTTATGTGTGAAAAACATATTTCTCTTAGGCTTTTCTCAGCAAAATCCCTCTCTTGCAAATTTGTTTTCAGAATTGTTTCACTGAATCTTTGGAATCCAGTCCTGTAAAATTCTCCCTCTAGGAGAAGGCATGAGAGATGGCTCAGGGAAGAAAAGAAATGAGACTGAACAGCAGTAATATCCATGAAGCCAGGCTTCCTGTTGGCTCATGTTTCTGACTTGCTTATTCCACCTCTTTCCTGTTTTGTCATTCAACTGCAGTCCCTGTGGACAAAGTCTGTCCCTTCCTTTATGTTCTCAAAAGCACCCTATAAATAACAAGAACACCTGTTTTGTGGTAGTTTTCTAATGTTATCTGAATTGTTTACCTTACACATATTTTTTCACATGGTACATATCCACACTGTCCTGATCCAACATCTATTTTCAATGAGGGACACAGGCTTGATGTTTATTCTAGTGTTCAGAGCACAGAGCACAAACCCACGATATGGATCTAAATGTAGTTGCGCATCCTTATTCTGCACTCAGAATTGAAATTCAGGCTGTATTTTACCCGAGAACCTCTATTTTATATGTAAGTAAAAGAAAAAAAGCAAGGTGAGAGTCGTATTGAGACTCAAATAAAAATAGATGTTAGTAGACTCGAATAAGATAAGACACAATGATTCACTTTGTAAAATATATTTTTATACAAATATAAAGTAATAATGTATTATACTGACAGCTGATTTTTTTACCTTCAGACTAGATGATTGTTTTAATCTTTCAGAGAGAAATTCTTTGAATTTCCTACCAAGTGGAAGAGGGGGGATAGCAGTAAAACATAACATTTTTCTCCTCTCTGTGATTGTGGTTGGGGGTTGTGGCAGTTTGCTAAAGGAAATGGGTGGAGAATTTACTCACTTATTTTTGTAATATGTTCTGAATATTATTTTGTTATCTTTATTTCCTCAAGTTATGAATAAGCCAGTCAAGATTAAACATGTCCAGTCTATGTTCTGTTCTCAGAAGACTATTTACTCCTTAAATAATGTCATTAATAATCACTGTTATTAATTCAAATTAGTTGAAATTGTCTAATTTATATCATCAAAAGTTACTGAATATTTGAATAATTTTAAAATGTTTGTTTTCTTTATCTTGGTTAAATCTCAACAACATCTCTGAGAAGAAAGAAAAGCAGAAGTGTTATACCCACTTCAGGGATGGGGAAACTGAGGGCCAGGGAAATTTACAACTAGGGTTACAATCAGTGGTGTGCTGTTACATGTTTAAGAACTGGCTCTCCTGGGGAGAGGGGAGGAAACCCCCCCAAATTTAATTTGTAGCATTTCCCAATTCTTGTGGTGTAAATACTCCCGCCGTGGCTGACCTCAGTCTATCAATGTGAAGTCAAGGAACTTGAAGCTGGAAAGAGATGCACATGATCGGTTCTTGTACCAGCAGCTCAGTATCCTACTGTTTCACGGCAACTGGATGCAGCACCTTTAAGAGTGCATTTCACTCTTTTTCGTTACTTTGAGTGAAGTTACAGTATCCAAGAGCCAATCTAAGCAAAAAAGAAAAAAAAAAAAGAAGGAAAGGACGAACGAATTCATAGTGTAACGACAGGCCTCCTACGACCAGTTCAACTGACCCCATCGGATCAACAGAGTCATTAGGAGTGGATTCTCGGGGGTCCTGCCCAGTGGCGCAGCGGCCGATGCACTGCTTGTGAGCCACGCCATGGCGGCGTCCCATGTAAAGTGGAAGAAGATGGGCACGGATGTTAGCCCAGGGCCAGTCTTCCTCAGCAAAAAGAGGAGGATTGGCAATGGATGTTAGCTCAGGGCTGGTCTTCCCCACAAAACAAACAAACAAAAAAAAGTGGTTGCTCAGGATCTGAGAGTTCCCCTTGGTCCAGTTCAGGCCAGTTGAGACCACCAACCCATCAACTGGGCCTGCGCAAATGGCCGATAAATCACCCTTTTGACGTCAAGCGGCTGAAAACTCCACCCTCAGATCATACTAACAGCACCATTTTGTGAACATGTGACCTATGAAGAGCTGTGAAGCTTGACTACGCTTGCGTGGATCAGTTACCTCACTTCTCACCTCCCATCATCTATCTCCACACTTCAGACCGCCCTGCCCTTCATCCCATATATTTTGCCCCCAGTCCTGGATCGGGGAGACAGATCTGAGGGCATATGTCTCCTGGCTCTTTGCAGATCCATCTCACAATAAAGTCTGTTCTTCTCTCAAAAGCTGATGCTGTCATAATTGGCTTTTTCATGTGCATCAGGTGGGAGAACCCCCTCTTTGTGCAGCAACAATAGGGTGGATATGGTGTGGTGGTATGTTATGGAACACAAAGAAGAGCTGACCCACTGGGCCTCGTGATGTGTGGGGACGATGGTAGCTTTGGGGGCCTTTGCAGTGGAATTTGAGGGCCTCCCCTCTGGAGTGCTGCCCTCTACTGGCCTCTGTTACAATAACAGATGCAGTTTCTCGAGAAGCAGGAATCACTGTGCCCTTGAAACTCCCCTTCAGTTAGGAATTAGGTATCTAGTATGTGCTATTGCTGGGTTACCCAGCACCCATGCACCCCTTTCCCAGACAATATATTGTCAACGTGTCCTCCCTATTTGAGATCAGATGTCTCAAGAACCTCCGTTCTTAGTCTAAATTGTGAATATAAGCATCACCAGTACCTGCTATATACAACCCCCAGGGAAGAGGAGAAAAGAGAGAGAACCTCTATTTAAAAATGAGGAAGGAAATTAAAAAGATAGATTTTCAGTTAAACATGTAGAATTAATTATATATGTACAGACAGTTCTGCCCCTTACTGAAACCTCACTAAGCGACAAGTATAGAGATTTTGAAAAGGCGAAAACTTATAGGATAAAAAGAATAGGAGTAGAGAGAATAGCAACATAATTTTGGAAGCTAGAAAGGAAATAGGCAAGTGGTGACTGAATTAGCAATGCAGAGGAAATTGAAATATAAGCTGGGGAGGGAAAGCCAAGTCATATCACAGAAGTCCAGAAATGGAAGTTTTTGGAAATGGAAAATACCATATAACTCTGAAAATGGGGTTTGCATGGGGCTGAAGACAGAGATTACCTAAAAGTATTTATGAGAAGTGGTTACCCCCAGACCCCCCTCCTCTTTCTATTTCAATCCTGATTCCAGCTCTCCTTACTTGGCAGAAGATTAGAGTATTATTCTAGGGAAAACCTTAAATGGAGGAAATCCAAGCTTGGGAATTCCTGGCTCAGGATGGGGGCACTGAAAACAAGGGCATTGTATGAAACTCCACATACTTTATGTGGACAATTAGACCTCCTAACCCCTTTTCAATACCTGACTCCAGAATTCTTGCAGCTATATATATACCTCTGAGAAAGAGAAAAGCAGCCCCGGACAGTTGAGAGCTGGCCTGGCAGTGTCAGCTAGCTGCTGGTGTGGCTAGAAGCCAGGGCAGGCTGCATGGTATGCGGCTAGAGCAGTCACAGAGGACCCCGCATACAGAAAGGCTGCCCGCTTGGGGTTCAGGCTCCACAGGTACCATCTTGAAATTCTTAATTTGGATTCACGCTTTGCAAGTGAATCCTGGGGGACAAAGCAGCATGCACTGTGGTCTTGGAGCCCCAGCTCAGGTGTGCATCCACCTCCACCTGCTGTAACCGCGGGCCCTCTAGGACCAGTTCAACTGACCCCATCTTATCAACAGAGTCATTAAGAGTGGTTTTTCAGGAACTGAGAGCCCTTGTCCACTTCAGGCCAGTTGAGACCACCAACCCATCAACTGGGCCTGCGCAAATGCCTGAGAAGTGACTTTTTTGACATCAAAGGGCTGAAAACTCCACCCTCAGATCGTGCTAACACCACCATTTTGTGAACATGCGTCCTATGAAGAGCCGTGAAGCTTGACTACGCTTGCGCGGATCATCCATTACCTCGCTTCTCCTTACCTCCAGTCATCTATCTCCACACTTCAGACCTCCCTGCCTTTCATCCTATAAATTTTGCCCCAAGCCCTGGACTGGGGAGACAGATCTGAGAGCATATGCCTCCTGTCTCCTTACAGATCCATCTCACAAATAAAGCTACTTTTCTTTTCCCAAAGACTGATGCTGTAATAATTGTCTCTTCATGCACGTCAGGTGGCAAGCCCTTGCTCGGTAAAGCTACCTCCCCAGAACAGGCTCTCCTGAGTCCCTGCACCCCAGCCAGCCGCCCCCTTCATGCTCTTACCCTGCAGTTGCTGCTGCCCTCTGCCTGGGCTGAATTCCATGGTGTCAGCTGGGGGGCGCTGCTCTCCAGCCCAGCAGGGCCTGGCACTGGGGTGGGGAGAGTCGGGGTCAGGTGCGAGCCCTGGGCTGGCAGTGCTAAGGTGTGTTTGCAAGCAACTTTCCAGAACCTCTTACTCCCTATCAGGTACCAGCACAGAGGTGCAATCATTGGAGGGGAGGGACATGTCTGCTGTAGATTGTGCCTTATTTTCTTATTTGTTTTTTTGTATTGACTACGATTTTATTTTTCTTTGGGAATTGTGAAAAAACTTGAAATTTGAGATAAGAGTGGGTTCTCCGGGCAAATTTGGTCATGCTTTTTCAGATCCTTAGGGGTGGTGCCTATCCACTTTAAGTCAGTGTTTCTCAAGGAGTGTGCTATTAGCATTTTGGGTGGGACATTTCTTTTTTACCTGTTTCTACCTGCAAAATGCCTGTGGTGCTCCCAGTAATCATAGGAACTCAAGAAAATCCCCAAGTTTTTCCAAATACCTCTTGTGTCAAGTGGTAACCTCACTGGATGAAAACCCCTATTCTAAATGAAATTTTTGTTTTGAGGCTTTTTGGATCTCATGGGTTTGAATTAGCTTGAATTAGGGCTTTATATCCTCACAGGGACCAATTGGTAGTTCCAAATCCTCAGGGGCTTTTTTGTCCCATAATCTGCTCAGAGCCAAGGGTTGAGACAGTTGATGTTCCCTGCAGTATCCTGAGTCTGGGGATGAGTGTTTCTTTCTTGTTTCCCCCTGTGTTAGGTTGTAACCCTTTGGAATCTCATCTTCATCTAGACCATCACCTATTACACTCCCACCTGGGGTCGACCCTGGATGTGACATTCTGTTCCCTATATTTACAGAGGCTGTGAAAACTAAAACTCAGGTTTGGCACCTGGTTTGGCAAGAGCCAGATCTAGTGTTCTGACGAGTTCTTGGCCTGAGAATTGATTTCTTGTTTCTATGGTTTAACCAAGATTTCTAATCATTTTCAAAAGCTGGAGGGGTCTAGCAACCTAACTTACTCTATGGAAATCTTTTAAAGGAATCAGTAATTACAAGTCTCCTAGTTTGATTAGGAAAAAATGTTATAAAAATAAGTACCTTTATGATAAGGGCAAAGGGAAAAACCTGAGATTTGGAAATAACGCTAATAGCCTGGTATAACAAAAAGATGAGAGTGTGGGAGTCAGATGGATTTGTGTTAGAATCCCTGCTGTACCACCTGCTATTTGTGTGGTTTTGGGTAAGTGACTGAAAATGGCTTTAAACCTAAGTTTCTTCTTCTGTAAAATGGGACAAAAATAATACTTTTCAGGATGGTTGAGAGGATTAAAGAGATAGTTATGTTAGTCATCGTCCCTTCCTCTCTACTTCCGCTATCAGGGCTCCCCAAATCCTCTTATTCATGCTCCTTTTCTTTTTAAAAAAATTGTTGTCGTTTCATCTTTGCAGTGGGTCTATCAACAAGAGCTGGACACACCTAGATGTCAGATTAAGTTTTAATTAAATTTGTAAGTAAAAGCTCAGCTAGGGAGCAAGTTAAAGCATATCCTCAGAGATAGAACTTACAGTCTCTTACAAGAAGCCCCAGTTGTAAGCAAACAGACCACTTCCCATATATCAAGTACCCAACATATTTCCTCAGACATATACCATAGTGGATACCATTAGCTATGTAAGGAAGTGGACAGTGTCCTAAAAATAGAGCCATAAATAATGCCATCAGGACTCTCCTCTATGTTTGTTAAAATATGGAAGAAACAGACAAATCCAGTTTGCTATTATGTGACCACAGTAAGGGAAGTTCAGAACTCCAGAACAGAAATCAGACTCGTGATGATCAGAAATGGAAAACTGTTGGAATGGGGTGAGCAGACAGACATGCTCTTGGTTCCAGTTGGGTTCGTAATAAGCTATTAAGAACAGTTAAGAAAACTTCCGGTGCAGACATAGAATAAGCACATTTAACTTCTGTGATTTGTCTGAGAGAGAGAGAGAGAAATACAACGTTGTGGTGATTCTGCCCACTGTTCCACTAAAGAGTATGTACTCTTAAGTGAGAGTTAAATGGGAGTCGAATCTGATGTTGATCCCATGGGCCTCTGGTTGCGTGGATCATTTCACACCATTGAAAGTAATTCTCGTTTTATAGATATATGTTATTCATACAAAATGGCCCTTAAATTCAAGCCAGTAAACTCATTTGCTGTGGAACTGATGAAACAGCAATCTGTGGTAATGTGAGAAGAGATCTGGCTGCGTTGGGCTCGAGAGAGAAGGAATGTCCTTTGGGTGATTTTTAAGGGTAACTTTTTACACATGATTTTTGCCAAATAGGCTGAATTTAGAATCTAACCCAGGTACAATGAAACTCTACTGTGATTAAATTTTATATTCTTCACACAATAATCAATATATTGTGTTAACACTTGGATTAGTAGAAGCAAACATGTTTTCAATACATTAGAAACTATAAAAGATCAAACAAAATTTGGATGAAATTAACCATCAGCTGAAGCAATCTACCCTCAAAATCATACAAAAACCCTCTTTTCTTCCCAAATCTCAATAAGGTGTGAGAGTGTTTACCAAATATTGAGGAAATTAAGTTATAGCTACTATAAAATAAATGTTGACACATCTAATTGTAGCAGGTCAGGGGTAATGTTCTAAAAGATATGTGAAATCTCACAGAAAGAGATTCAGAATCAGAATTTTTCAGGGCTAAGTAAACACTGTCTAGGAGGTAGAGCAGGGAATTTTCTACTTCTTATCAACCAGCAGATAAATAACACATAGGCCTGGTGAGCTCACGATGGCAGCAAAGGGAGCTGACTGGTTTTGTAGACTATTCTATCCAGGTTGTGGTAGATTGGACACTCTGGCTATAGAGAATTATCCTCCTAGGAGGTCCTGATTAAAAATAGCAGGGACCTTGGTACAAAATCCTAACAGAAACAATGACAACCACTAAGTATGGACTAAATGCCAAAGGTTCTACAGCAATTTGTTGTTTGAAAGAATGTATTCATATAATTATAAAAGTTGTAACTAACCATCTGTTTCAATATCACGGCACCACGTTGTTGGTCAGCATTGTAAAAACGAACATCGTGTTGGTTTTGATGAGCGCCATTTAGGTTTATCTGAACATATGAAACACTAATTGTAATTTAATTCAACATTTATTGTGTGGCTAGAATGTGAATGGCGTGTTAGTAGACAGTGAGAGAAAGATTGGGAAAAGAGTTCCTGTCCTCAAAGTGTTTGCAGGTCAGCAAAGAAGACAAAGAATGCAAGCAGATTGCTCTCATAGAAGATGCAATGGGGTTACTTAAGACATTTATTGAACCTTCTATATGCCTGGTACTATGCATAGAGCTGCAAATACAGACTTAAGAGACATAGTCCCTGCTCTCAAGGAGGTGATGATAAGGTTGCAGGGGACAGCAGATAGAGACAGGACTACAGAGAGTTACAATACACTGTTCTAAGTGCCATCATAGAGAAAATCCCAGGGCATGCTGAGTCACAAGGGAAGATAATCCTCTCTATCCTCCTTTGAGGGCGTCAGGGAAGGCTACTTAAAAAGTTAGTTGGGCTGAGCTTTTTTAAGATTGAGCATAATTAGCCAACTAAGAAAGGGGTAATGTGAGAGAAGGACATGATAGAAAGAAGAAGAAAAAAATAATAGAGCAAATTATTGCATTGACACATCATACACATGAGAGAGAATGATGAATTCAAAGATCTGCAAACATGCTGACTGTGCCTGTGTGCAGGGGACAATGTAGCAAGAGGTGAGCTGGGTAAGGTGAGCAGGGACCAGGTCATGAAGCCCTGTCTTCCAGCTTAAGGAACTTGGACTTTATTCTCAAGGGGGATTTTAATCATGGCACCAAGGTGATCAAACGTTTACATTAAGAAGACGAATTTGATTTGGCAGTGGAGAATGGCTAAGAGGGAGGGCAAAGTTGGAGATGGAGGTTAATTAGAAGGCTGCTGCAGTAGTCCACGGGAGAAATGATGAGGGTCTGAGCTAAGGCAGAGTCAGTGTAGATGGACATGAGCTAAATTAAGGTAGGCATCCTTAGGATCTACTAATTGATAGGGTATGGTGGCTCTGTCAGATGCTTCAGCGAGAGTAGTGCTACTCTCCAAGAGGAGGGACACATTTAAACAGGCAGATAATGAGTTTGGTCTTAAACCTGGGGCGTTTGAGACGTCTCAGGGACAGACAAGTGGATACGTCCAAGAGGCAGCTGAATCTATGAGTTTTGGGCTCAGCAAGGTGTTTGGGACTGAGAAGCATTGAATCAGGAGTTGTCTAGGGTGCCTGAAGAAGCTACGGGAGTATCTGAGAGCACTGGGCTGCCTCAGAGAGGAGAGAAGCAGGAAGTAGTGAGAAGGGAAGAGAATATTAACATTTATATAAAGAGAGAGAGAAGAGCTCCCTCCAAAAAGACCAAGGAATTGTCACCCACAGGGATGAAGGGAGAATGGTGTCCTGAAAAGCCAAGTGATTTGTAAGCAGGAGGAAGTGGGTAACTGTCAGTTACAACAAAGTTTGAGATATGGAGAATGAAAATTGTCTATTTAGTGAAAATGAAGTAAATGGTCACCTTTACCAGAGAAATTTTAGTACAATGTGTGTGGGATGGGGATGAGGATGAGAGCTGTGTATAGGGATGAGGAAGTAGGAAATTATATCCGATTAAAGAATAAATGAGAGATTAAAAAGTGGAGACAGTGATTGGAGACAACTCTTTCAAGAATGTTGACTCTGAAAAGGAGAATGAGCAGAGCTGGAGATAGATCAGGAAAGGATCCCCCCCTTTATCAGTGGGAAGGGCTTCAGGTTATTATTTTAAGCTGAAGATAATGAGGGTGGGAAAGAAAGAAAGAAGGAAATTTTGGAGAAAAAGGGACTCTGGCTCCCAGAGGCAGGGACAAGTGTGGATCCAGAGCAGAGAGGCAGTGGCTTTCGATCGAAAACAGAACAATTTGTTCAATGAAAATGGAGTTAAGGACGTGGTGGGTGGGTATCATCCAATCCACTGAGGGTCCGACTAGAACAAAAAAGCAGAGGAAGGACAAATTTGCTCTCTCTTTGCTTGAAATGAGACATCCATCTTCTCCTGCCCTCAGACATTGGTGCTCTGGTTCTCAGGCTTTCAGACTCAGACTGTGACTTACATCATCAGCCTAATTCTCAGGCCTTCAGACACCAACTGAATTACACCACTGGCTTTCCTGGTTCTCCAGCTTGTAGAGGGCAGATCACGGGACTTCTCACCCTCCATTACTGTGTGAGCCAATTCCTATAACAAATCTCTTATATACAGCTCTCTCTGTATATATCTTATTTGTTCTGTTTCTCTGGAGAGCCCTGACTAATACAGGAGGTATGGCTGGGTTGCTTGCATCACAGATGCAGATGTGTTTGTGGGTTGAGAAGCTGGAAGCCAACAGAATTCAATGCTCAGGAGTTTCATTTTCTCTATGAAGTAGGAGAAAAGGTCAGATACTGAGTGAGGACGATAATATGTAATATTAACAGTAGGAGGAGAGGAGAAAAAAAGTGAAAGGTCAAAAAAGGGATGAAAGTAATTCTGACTAATGGATAGGTTTTGTGAAGGAGGTGGTATTGGATTTGGCCTTAATGGACAAGATTTAGGAAAATGGAGAGGGAAGAGTGAGTTCCAAGAAGAGGACTGGCATGAGCAGAAGCAAAAAACAAAAGAGTGAAGGTCATGTTAAGGTCACTAACTCATAAAACTGAGAATGTTGGTTAGGAAACAGAATACATGAAGGAAATTGCACAGATATAGTTATTCAAAAATACCCTATTTGTCTATGTATCTCTAGGATCCAACATGATTCCTGGTACAAAGAGAGGTCCTCAGTAAATATGTGTTAAATGAGTGAGAGCAACTTCATTTGCTCTATAGCAAATTATAAAAATTAAAATAAGCATCCAAGGACAAGCAATGTTAACTTCCTTTCTTAAAATAGTAAAACATGATTACTTTTTACTTTTCATCTATGTAGGTGCTCCAGTTACTATTGCTACATAAAATATCCCAAAACTTAGTGGGTTAAAACAGCAGACTTTTTAAAATTAAATATCACAGATTCTATAGCCAAGGAATTCAGGCAGGACTCAGCCAGGTAATTCTTCTGCTTCTAGTGACACTGACTGAGATTACTCAGTGGTACTCAGCTGGCAGATGGACTAGTGTGAGGGTCCAGAATGGCTCCACTCACAAATTTAGCACCTTGGCGAGTGTGGCTGGCAGGCTGGGCTCCAGCTGGGTCTGTGGACTGGAACACTGACATGTGATGTCCCCAGTAGGGCTGTCTTGAGTAGTTGAGCCTCTTAAATGTTGGCTGGCTTCCTATAGAGCAGTGCTTCTCAACCAAAGGTGAGTTTGCCCTCCCAGGGGACAACTGGCCATACCTGGAGATAGTTTGGGTTGTTACAACTGGAGGAGGAGGTGCTACTAACATCTAATGGGCAGAGGTCAGAGGTGATGCTAAACATCCTACAATGCATAGGACAACCCCACCCACTCCTCCCAACAAATAGTCATTCAGCTGGAACATAAGTGTAGCCAGGGCTCCAGACCTGCACGCAAATGCCTGAATCTGGGATCCTTGGTACATGACATATATGGAATATTTTTTTTTGCAAAGCTAGCTGCAACAATTTTCCTCTCTGTGTCCATGCCCTTCTTTAGTTACCTTCCATAGTGACTTTGGCCTTGGCCTAATGACTTATTTGGCTAATAGGGCAATAAATAAATATGACTCATGCATAGAGTTAAAATTGCTTGTGCATTAGGTCTTGCTCCCACTTTCTGGGCTTAGAATTCTGAGACCACTGTTTGAATAAGCCCAAGCTAGCCTGCTGGAAAGGTCATGAAGTGGAGAACTGAGGTGTCCCAGCCTACAGCCCAAGCCAACTGCCAGACATGTGAATGGGCTATCTGGGACCAGACAGCCTAAGGGCAATTTTCCAGCTAACCACAAATGTATATGGAAACCCAGCTGACATTGCCTGGTGCAGGTCAGCCTTCCCAGCTGAGCCCTGCCCCAATTGCTAGTATACAGAATCATGAGTAAATAAGTGGTTGTCAATTTAAGTTACTAAATTTTGGGATTGCACAGCAATGGAAGACAGATATCTATCACTATCTGAAATGATGTATGATATTTGCTTATTACCTGCCCTCCCTTATAGGATTTAAGCCTTGTGAAGGCAGGAACTTTGTCTTGTTTACCCTGTGGTCATCAAGCCTGGAACAGCCTGGAAGCCATCCACAGAAGCCCTAAGGAAATATTTGTTGAATGAATGAATAGTCTCTCATGGAGCGACCTCATCCGCTCCTCCTTCCTGGGGTAAGGCAGGGGAGAGGGAAAAGAGAGGGAAGAGAAGGAGGTGCTGTTAGGAGAAGTGAGGGGATTATAGATAGAGGTGATCTGGAGTAAACAATGCTTGAAAAAAATTTTTAAGAGTGGAAAATTTCAATCTACACAAAAGTAGAGAGAATGATTTAATAAACTCCTCCTGAACTTGCATTCTGGCTTCAACAATTATTATTCAACTTATTTTGAGCAAAAATATTTCTGAAATAGCTCATCATGGCCACTCCACTAGATACAAGGTATATGTGTCTATTTTTTAACTAAATTGATTCTTCCTCTATTAGAGAGAAAAATGACTTAAAGGCATTTTAACTTTTTTCCTAAATACAATATTACAAATGAAGCAGCCACTCTTACCCATAAAACTTCGATCTTTTCAAAATCTTGGCATATTATTTTAAAAACTGCTATAGATTAACTGCACATTATGAACTCAGTCCAGCAGTCTTAATAAAGAGAAAACTCCTACTTGGATGAAGAAAATGCAATTAAATTTAACTGGTAAAGAGGAAGAAATGAAAGCAAATGAAAGATTAAGACCAAGATTATTTTTTTATGTGAAATCATCAACACAGGTGAAATTATTTCAGAGCAAAGATCAAAGACCTGATATTATGTGAAGAAACCAAAGAATGTACCATACATGCACCGTGGGTCTACACATATGTAGACATGTGGGCCTACATCCTCTTGATTGGACAGGTTCTTTTAATGAAATCTGCTCAAGTTCTGAATCAAGTTTAATTTCAAAGGCCCAACAGTTGAGCATTTCCCCTTATTCTTCAAAGCTATTTTACTATCTAATGAATTTATTCCCAAGACACCTGTGCAGATAATTTTGCTTCCATTATTTTTAAAATTAGCCTTTATTTGGCTTAAAAAATTCCTTGAGAATCTGAGATCAGAAGTAAAAGTCATATTATTCCTGCTTTAATTTTTACCATTAAAATACAAAAGCAAAGCAGTTGAAACACTTGCACATGAAAAAATGGGCAACTGTCTCATGCAACCTCATTAAGACATTAATTATTCTATTTTTGAAATTATACATATGGTCAAATACCAAATGTTACTATGGGTGTATAGTCAAAAGTAGCTGTATATTCCACTCTTGCCCAGCTAGTCTATAGAGCTTTTTCCAAGAGTCAGTAATATTAGTAGTTTCTTGTAACATTTTAGAGATATTCAGTGCACACACAAGTATTGAGGTAGGTGCCCCTTTTTATTTCTTTCACTCAGATGATAACACGATATACACGCTATCCAGCACCTTGTTTTCTTTTCCACTATTTCTCACACATCTTGGCAATTATTCTATGTTACAATGACTAGTCTTATCTCATTGTTTTCAATATTGCATAGTATTCCATTGTATGATGTACTATAATTTATTTTATTATTCCCCTATTGATGGATATTTAAGTAGTTTTAATCTCTTGCTACTGTAGAAAATGGCACAATTAATAGTCTAGTACACTGTCTTTAAGCACATGTGTAAGTATATCTGTAAGATAAAAGCCCTCAAGTTGAATTGCTGATGCAAAAAGAATACAAATTTTAAATTTTAATAGATATTGGCAACTTTTGTAAAGATTGTATAAAAATTATACCACCAATAACAATGTAGGATGTGCCTAATTCTCTAAACCCTTACTCACTCAGTGTGTCACATAATTTTTCTAATGTGATAGGTAAGAAATGGTATCTTATTATAGTTTTTGTCTGCAAGTCTTTCCTTTTGATGTGAATATCTTTTCATAAGGATAAAAATATTTATGTTTCCTTTTCTGTGAATTACCTATTCGTGACCTTTGCCCATCTGTATAAAATTATTGGTTTCTTTTTTATTGATAATTTATAATAAATCAATAATACTTACAGTATTATATATATTTATATAACTAAGGATATTAATCTTTACATGAATATTGTCAATATTTTTTTGCAGTTTGCTATTTCTCAGTTGACTTTGATCATGTTATGGTGGAACTTTTTTACATGGTTAACCTATTTTATGAGTAACCTATTCTACCTTTGAAGTCTCCTGTCTGGGAGTCAACACTATAAAAAACATACCATATTTTTTCTGGGAATTTAGATTTAATCTAAACTTTAAAAAAATGTTTGCTAGGAGCCATGCATACCCACACGCTTTCTAGGTGCAATCTGAGAAGATTCTAGCAGCAACCTGGTGGACAGTGAATACCCTCAAGTAGAATTTATCCTCAAAAGAGCTGATCTTTGAAAAGATTCTGCACCTTAGATGACAGAGAACATAGTACTTAAGATACAGGAAAAGAATCTACATTTAAAAACTTATTATGAAAAACAAAGGTTAATTTGGGGAAACGTTTGCTTTCCTGCTCAATAAAATTTAACAGTAGATGAATTCTGTGAAATAAGAGATTGATGAAGAGATGAAAATTCCAGTTTTGAATGAATAGAGATAGACCTGAGAGGTAGGTAGAAATAAGAAATAATTGGATGAGCTAGGGAAGATTGAAAACAATGTAAAGATAAAATTATAGAAGTCAAATTGTCATTGGAAGACACACTGATACCACAAAAAAAAAATCATTTGATGAAAGGCACAAACACAGATATTTGTGTGTACAAATATCTAGGAATACAAAGGGAAAGGACAAAAACACAAAAAAGATGAGCAAAAAGAAAATGAAAATGGAGGATGACTAGGACAGATGGAAAGCTGCTGCTCTTGATGAAGACGCTAGAAGAAATGGAATAACACAACAATAAGGACATTTTAACATTCAGATTTCTTCACTGCAAGCTGAAGAAAACAATCTTGGCTAATTTAACCAGAAAAAGAATTTACTTAAAAACACTGGTTATGGGGCCAGCCCTGTGGCCTAGTGGTTAAGTTTGGCATGCTCTGCTTCAGCAGCCAGGTTCAATTCTTGGGTGTAGACCTACACCACTCGTCAGTGGTCATGCTGTGGCAGCAACCCATATACAAAATAGAGGAAGATTGACACAGATGTTAGCTCAGGGTGAATCTTCCTCAAGCAAAAAGAGGAATATTGGGGGCTGGCCTGGTGGCATAATGGTGAGGTTCAGGTGTTCTGCTTCGGCAGCCCAGGGTTTGTGGGTTCAGATCCTGGACGTGGACCGGCACCACTTGTCAAGCCATGCTGTGGCGACGTCCCATATAAAGTAGAGGAAGATGGGCACAGATGTTAGCCTAGAGCCAATCTTCCTCAGCAAAAGAGGGGGATTGGCAATGGATGTTAGCTCAGGGCTAATCTTCCTCACAAAAAATAAAAAGAGGAAGATTGACAATAAACATTAGCTCAGGGTGAATCTTCCTCAGGAAAAAAAAATATATATATATAGATATAGATATAGATTAGCTCCCAATATCTCCAAGAAGGTCCCAGAATCAGGCTTGAAGTCTAGGTAACCAGGAAAGAGGCAGATAATCAGGCAAAGATATTGCAGCTTGGAGTGCAGAAGTATTGAATGCTGGATCCAGAATGCTTCCACTTCACCACTGTGCCTGGTACTTGGATGTAGCTGCCCCATTGTTGCCACCCTGTTCCTTCCCATAAATGGCTTCTGTTTCAAAGTCTACAGCGGTACATCTGAGTGGATAAGCGTAGAGCATGTACCTGTATCCCAGTCACTAGGAAGGCAGTGAACATGTGGTGTCTGCCATTTTCACTTGCTGTAGAGGTACACAGGCTTTTCAAATACAACGGGAGATTCTTCAAACATAGAAAAAGCCTAAAGTATTGGCTGGACCTAGAGACTTGCTTCTAACAAATAGAAAACAACAAAAGTGGTGGGATGTCACTTCCAAGATTAGGTTACAAAGACTGACTTCCCTTTGCTGGATTCTCTCTCTGGCTCTTCTCACTTGCTCATTTGATCAAGAAAGTTGCCATGGTGAGCTGGCCACCTGGCAAGGAACTGAAGTCTTCAGTTCAACATCCTGCAGAAAAACGGAATCCTGTCAACCACCACATGAGTGAGCTCGGAGGCAGATCCTTTCCCAGTTGAACCTTAAAGTAGTTCCATCCTGACTCATACCTTGATTGCAGCCGGGGACAGCCTGAGCCAGAGGCATCCAGCTGAGTTGTACCCAGATTCCTGACCCACAGAAATGGGGAGATAATCCACGTCATCGTTTTAACCCACTAAGTTTTAGAGAATTTCTTACTCAGCAATAGAAAACTAAATTTAAAAAAACCAACATACTTCTTAATGATTCTTAGATCAAGAGTTAACCAAAACTACAACTATTAACTATTTAGGAAAAAATAGCACATATCAAAACATATAGGTGAGCTTTCACTTCCAACCTCAATGTGAGAGTTGGTAGCAGACCAATACTTCAGTGAGAACAACAGAAAAGCTGAATATATTGAAAAAAGATTCTGTCTGAAGACCTCAGAGACAACTGAAGCAGCTTGGACTTGGGGGCCTAAGTTCCTAGAGGGAAGCGAGCTTATTGGGTTGGATTTCTGACAAAGCTGGGAGTCGAGGGGCTAATATCCCAGAGAGAAAGAAGATGGAAGCTGGTAGATGAAGTATTTCCCCTTCTTGGCAAAGATGTACCATTCTTCCCCTTCATCCCTCAAAGACTCACCTAGATCCTCAGGGGGTGGGGCCCAGGCATTGAGCAAGCCTACTTACACAAGCCCTCTCAGTAGCACAAGCTCACATCAACTTTCCCATCTCCCCTGCCTCACTCCCCTTCTGCCTCACTCCTACTCCCAGGAATTAATTCCTAATAAAGTAATAGCTCATAAGCCCTCTGCCTGAGGCTTTTCTCAGTATGGAAATCAGATTCAAAATAAATGAACAGAAACTAAAACATGTTTAAGATAAACAGCAATAGCTAATTAGGAAACATAATGGAAAAAGTGTTACCACACAAAGTGCACGATCTGCTCCCCCTGTGACAAAAGCCAATTGTCAAGAGGCAGATGGTGGAAAAGAAAGGGTTTATTATAGCTTGCTAGCATGGGGGAAGATGGCCAGCTAATGTCTCAAAGAACCATCTTCAGGTGGCACAAAATCTTACAACAGTTATATAGGCCAGTGGGTTACAGGGGCGGGGGTTAGGAATGTTGACTCTTGGGTATTACAGACTGGGAGTCACCAGACCAGATCTTTCAGTTGTCATTGATGATGGCTATCAGCATAGACTCTCTGTTTGGGAGTCATCGCATTACTAACGAACTCAAAAGAACAAAGTTAGCATCTTATCACAGCTGGGAGGGACATGCACAAGCAGGGGTCATAAAATCTACAGAGCAGTAGATCTCCTGGATGGTGCAAACCCAGCTGGGTTAGTTAGTCAGAGGTCGTTCAAAGTTACAATAGGGTCTCTATTCTACAATATGGCTTCCCTCATGTCAACCTTGTGTTGAGCTGGTATCAAAAGCACCCTGTAAATTTTATTATGTTGCATTTTCATTATCAGTTCAAAATATTTTCTGATTTCCATTGTGATTTCTCCTTCATAACCATAGTTTAATATGCGTGAAGTGCTTAAAAGGTACCCGGTAAGCACTATATAAGTGCTAGCTTTTATTATTGAAAAGCATAAAGATACATATACATGCTCCTATATCTACCCACAGATAAACATACAGTATTACAAGTAAAAGACAACTTTTGCAACATAGAGAGACAAAATAATAACAACAGTTAGCATTTATGGAGTGTCCTATACACAGTCTCTGTATGACAATACTATGTACTATTATCCACATTTTACAAATGAGGAAACTGAGGCAGAGTAATTTGTCTAGGTCATACAATTGGGAAGTGATGGAGCCCAAGTTTGAACACAGGCAATCTTATTATATAAAGAGCTTTTCAATTCTGGTCCAGTTTACATAAAGAGAGGTATAGCGATTACTTTCCCTTCTCAAACCCTATTAAAATAAGAAATAATCTGAGTAAATCCATAAGATACTGGAAAGCCAGTGGGAGTGCCAGTGGCATAATAAAACAGAAAATTCTGGAACATATAAAGCAGTTGGTAATCGACTGATAGTAAATGCCAACAGAGCTGAGAAACTATAATCTCACTACACTGTAACTTGAAAAAATTAGCAGGACAGGGAGAAATCATAGGCTGTGGTGCTCTGCCAGATACTGAAAAAGCAACACCTGAGGAAGAGCTGTTTTCTCCTTGGACAGAAGCTGCTTCTGGAATTGATTCCCAGGCCCTTGGTGTAAAGTGGAACTTCTGACCCAAAAGGCCCTGGGAATGGGCACTGGGCTGGAGATGTAAGGCTCCTGAGCATCCCAAGAGCGGTTCCTTAGGATCCCAGGTTCCCATGGACGTCACGAGGGACAGGGAGCTCTCACCTCCGCAAACATGGGAAGCTGGTCTAGCTCTACCCAGCTTTAGATACCAATATAGTTTTGGGGGAAGCCAAGATGAAGGACTTATTTCAGCAAGCACAGCTAGCAGCTGCTGAGAAATTCAAAGTTCAAGGCAAAGCCACCTGGAACATTCAAGAAAAATTCAGACTCCTACTGCATAAGAGGAGAGTGAAGAGGAGGAAGTTAATCAAACAGGTGTGGACATTAATTAAGGACACAGAACTGGTCATGTCACAAGCAAGTGTGTCAAAAGCAAAGGAAGTCTGAGCCCTGCAGGACAGCAGCCGTGATACTGCTAAGGCTATTATGGAATTAACAATGTGACCATCTGAAAATGAGGACTCACTTAGTTTTGGTGTTTCAAAACAGTACCTGCAGCTTGGTTTTACATTTGTACCATTTTCCATCATTAATACAGTTACAGCTTCCGTTTCATACTGCTTGGCCCATCAGTTCTACTTTAGCCATCTGTCTTTAGGAAATAATCAGAAAAATGCAAAGAAAAACTTCTGTATTGGTGTTTATACAAACATTATTGATAATAGCCCTTGCCCTCCCTTTATCCCATATAAACAAAAAACTAAACTAAACACTCGAACAAACAAACAAAAAACAGAGAAAAGAGAATGGGAAATAACCTAACTGTCCTAGGAGAAAATAAATAAATAGTACATCCATATAATGTAGTGCTATCTCAGTATTAAAACTGTATTTTAGAAGGATATGAAAAAATGATCAAAATACTTGGTCATTAGAGTAGAATTCCCTTAGCTGAACCATAATATTTGGGAAGACTAGAGCGCTTAATTAACTAAAGGAAATTTTTCTAATAGATAACGTATGCATTCCTAAAGACAAGCTTGTGGAGAAGATTTCTTATGATGTTAAGGTTGTTCTTTGTCCTTAAGTCCCCTCCTATAGGCATTGGTCAGTCTCCTCTCTGGCTCTCACCCCTGTACCCCCCACAGAAACCCATCTTAAGGTTTCCTTGTCTTTGTCTTCACTGGAGTCTACAGCTAGTCAATTGGTTCCTTCCAGTTTACTCCCCAGGTAGAGTTGAAGGGGTTGAAGGGATTGTTGATCCTCTGATTCTCCAGAGAAAGGCATTTATGAAACAAGAAGAAAGCATTTGCACAACCTAACTTTCCCCCCCAGCAGAGACACCTCTCTGACTCTGCCTCTGCTACATTTTCGTTCCAACGGGGACGGTGGCTCTTTTCCTCCTCTTACCAAAGACCCCTCCAAGGAAGGAATTTCTGGGGCAGAGAGAAAAGCTCCTTTACTACAAATGCACAAGTTTCTTATTCCTAGATGGTAGAATTAGGAGTCATCATTTTCTTTTTGTATTTTGTTTGCTGTACTTTTTGAAATTTCAACAAATAAAATATATGTAGGGGAGGAAAAATAATTTTCCCTTTACTCTTCTAGGTTCTTGGCTGAGATAACCCTGTAATAAAAGATGGATTAACAGAAGAAAAACAAACAGAAGTTTAATAACATGTATACCTCCTGTATACACGGGAGATACCCTGGAACACTAACTCCCTAAAATGGCCCAAGCTACACCTTACATACTGTCTCCAGCTAAAGACAAAAGAAGATGTTGGAGGGCAGAGGAGCCAGCGATGGGAGGCCATCCGGGGAAGCACAGTAAATAAGGGTAAGGTTGTCATGCAGATTTAGGTCCTTGCCTTCTCCATTGATAAGAGTTTATAGAGAATTAAAGTCATCTTTCTCTTCCTGGTACAGAGAGGGAGACACCCTTACAAATGGAGATTTGCCTTATAAATGTAAATGTCCCTTACAAAGAGTAACTTCTAGGCTTTCAGAGCTTTTCCCGTGCCTGCTGTTTCTAAAAAATAGTCAGCTCAAGGTAATCCTTATGCCAAACAGGCATATTTTGGGGGGGCGTATTTTACTCCCCTCCTTATATAACTGATAAAATCTGAAAAAACACAATGTCATATTAAAGATTTTCTTTTTGTCTAAGAGTTACCAGTGTGATCTCTGATGATTGGGGATTTCTTCTGTGTGTTTTTGGTTTTAAACCTACTTTATTAGGAGGACATTTTCCCACACCAGTAGCATTTTTTCTTATCATTACTACCACCTGCCCTAGAAATACAGGTATCATTTCCTTTACTATCATCAAAATATTTATTATTGTTTACTACATGGATTTCAGCATAAATTATACAAGCATGCTCCTATATTTTAGGAGTTTTAAAATCTGTGTTACTGGGAGTTCTTAACTTTTCAGGTCTAATTTTTAGCACCCATAAAGCTAATCTCAAAACTGAAATATCCTTTGAAATCAGTGGGAGGCCTGTTCACAGAGCATTGGAAAAGATGAAAAATAAGCTGAAAGAAAGTGACTCTCACTAGTTTGTTATGAGTCGCCTCTCACACATGCATTACTTTTAATCTATTTTAAATTAGCTTTTCATTTTAAGCACATGTTCTTGTATTATGCATAGCTTGTCTAATTAGTCTTTGGCCATTGTCCTTTTCTAATTGTTTCTACTTCTTTCAAGATTAAAAAATATACTCGAATATTTAACTTATCATTGTTATTTTTTTGCTTCTTCTGAAACTTTTTTCCCCAGAATACCCTTCTTTGTGTAGTTTATCATTTCCTTTTCAGTGTTGCTTTCAAAATTTTAACTATTTTTCCTATACTCATAGTTTGGGAGGATTTTTCTTATTACTTGCGGTGAGGGTTCTCCACCTTGGCATTGTTGATGTTTTGGGCCAATTCATTGTTGTGGGGGGCTGTTCTGTGTATTGTAGGATATTCAGCAGCATCCCTGGCCTCTACTCAACTCCGTGCCAGGAGCACCATTCCACTAGTTATGACTATTACCGACCAAAATTGGGGTTCTCTGCCCCATGCGCGTAAACAAGCCAATTAATTATGGCACCAGCCTTTCAGGGGACAAATCAGCTTTATTCTGTGAGATTGATCTCCAGGGAGACAGGGGGTGTGTGCCCTCAAATCTGTCTCTCTGATTCAGGATTTGGGACAAAATTTAAGAGGTTGGGGAGAACAGGTTGGCACGTGGAAATGCTGGTGGGACAGGTTCTTGATTGATGGGCTTCAGGTATTTATGGTAAGGTTTTATACATTTATGATGTGATTCTAAACATTTATGATGGGGTTCTAAATATTTTTGCATGAGGTAAGGGAGGAATTTTAACACTGGATCTTCCTGGATGAGGGACCCCTTGCTTCTGATAAGAGTCCGGCTTTCAAGTTCCGGTCATGTTCCCGTCCTTGGGTTCCGTGGGGAGGAGGGTCTTTGGTTCCGAGGTTGTTTCAGGTCACGATTTCTTCTTTTGCACATGCCCTGGCTGCGTGGCTCTGCAGTTTTTCTGAAAGACAATCCTTAATCACGTTGTTGATAAGAGATGGGGTCTGTTCAAACTGGTTCTAAATGGGCCCCTGGTTACATGACAACCCAAATGTCCCCAGACATGGACACATGTCCCCTAGGGATGGGGGATAGGAGTGGGCAAAGTTGCTCCCTGTCGAGAACCACAGAGTTAGGGTGAGTTTTAGGCTTGTTTTACCATTTTCAATCACTATTTAGAAATAAATTAGTCTCTAAAACATTAAAGTGAATACGCTTTTTACAGCAGGATTTCTTTTTTCATACAGTACACAGATGAGAGCTTAGAAAATGTCACACTCAACTCGACGCCCCTCCACTCCTGTTATTTTCTCTCTGCCGGTGGCATCAAAAAACAATTTTGAAAGAGTAGAGCTAAGATATTTCATGCTGTCAATCTCAAAAGGTCAGGCATGTTAATCGTCTTCCTTGCCCCGCCTCCCCCATCCTAACTACTCAGGAGCAGAAATGTGAAAATGTAGGTGAAAGTCAAGTTTATCTGTTAAAAACAAGGCAACAGGCCTAAAATGGAGTCACTTATGCTAAGCCCCATGTTGCCAAAACAAGACTTAATTGCAGTTTGGGTTCTCCCAGAAATGGAATCTTAAACCAATCGGGAATCATCTGGTCAGCACTAGTGAGGTCATCTGCCTGACAGACCCCTGCTGTCCCCTAAAGGAAGCGACCTGGCCACAACCAACCCACTTTTTGACCTAGTATAACTTCCTTGTTCCTGCTCCCTTCTGCCTATAAAAGTCTTTCGTTTTGAACAGATCCTTGGAGCTCCTTGCTATGTGCTTGATTGGATGCTGCCTGATTCGAATCAGTGTTTGCTCAAATAAACTCTTAAAATTGTTAATATGCCTCAGTTTATCTTTTAACATGCAGTCCCATGTTCATTGCAGCATTATTGACAATAGCCAATATATGGAAACCACCTAAGTGTCCATCAATGGATGAGTGGATAAAGAAAATGTGGTCTATATATACAATGGAATAGTATTCAGCCTTAAAAAAGAACGAAAACCTGCCATTTGCAACAACATGGATGAACGTTTAGGGCATTATGCTAAGTGAAGTAAGTCAGAGAGAGAAAGACAAAAACCGTATGATCTTCCTTATACAGTAGTCCCCTCTTATCTGAAAGGAATATGTTCTAAGACCCCCAGTGGATGCCTGAAATGGTGGATAGTATCAAATCCTATATATGCTATTTTGTTTCCTATACAGACGTACCTATGATAAAGTTTAATTTATAAATTAGGCACAGTAAGAGATTAACAACAACTAATAATAAAATAGAACAATTATAACAATTCACTGTGATAAGAGTTACTGTAGATCTCAGCAACCTCAGCATGTGACTTTTTTTTCTTGTTAAGAACTTTCACCTTTTCACTTTACGGCTTGTCTTCGGCGTATCTGAATTGCCAGCATCACTACTCTTATGCTTTGGGGCCATTATGAAGGAAAGTAAGTGTTACTTGAACATAGGCACTGCAATACTGGGACCGTTGAGCTGATAACCCAGACGGCTACTAAGTGACTAACCAGCAGGCAGCATATCCAGAGTGGATACTCTGGACAAAGAGATGATTCACGTCCCCAGAGGGACGGAGCGGAATGGTGCAAGATTTCATCACACTACTCAGAATGGTGCGCAATTAAAAAATTATGAATTGTTTATTTCTGGAATTTCTCATTTAATATTTCACACCGCGGTTGACTGAAACCTCGGATAAGGGAGGACTACTGTATATGGAATCTAAAAAAGTTGAACTCACAGAAGCAGAGGGTATAAGAGTAGTTAAAAAACAGTGTTTTTTTTTTAAACTGGTGAAGCTACATGTATGATCTTAGTTATCTCTAGAGCACAGGTCTGCCATCAATTAAATACCACAGGAGGCCTAATACCTCAGTTATAGGAGGCCCCTATCACTGAGTTGTTAAGGGGATGGACTTGGGGGCCAGACTGCCTGGGTGCCAAGGCAGCCCCTGTCGCTTACCAGCTGCTTGAATGGGCACAACTCTCATTCCCTCTGGCCTCCCTTTCCTCATCAGTGTAACGAGGACGATAGTAGGTGCACTGTGGTGAGGACTAAATAAATTAACACGTGTGAAGTGCTTGGAATAGTGCCCAACCCAATAAATGATCAATCCATTTTAGTTATCATTGGTAAGTGCAAAAGAATTGTTCATGTAGTTGAAGCCTCCTTCATTTTTAACATAAATCTTCTTTAAAAGTGTTACAATCACTTCATTTTCCCTTGTTCATCGTAAAAGACTTTGTTGAATACCCATTACCTACCAATACATTTGTGCTAAGCACTGGGGACAAACTAAATTTTATATGTATATAAATGATCTGGCCTCCAGTAACTTTCAATCAGCTGATGGAGAAAGACAAGCAGAGAGTGTAGGAGGAAGGCGCTGGCGGCGCACGCTCACAAGGGCACTGCGCCATCCTATAGGGCACCCACCGCCTGGGCTTGGGGTTGGGGGCGAACGCTGAGGGCGGCCCTGGGAGTGTAAGAAAACGTTTCAGTCTGGTTATTTTCAGTGGCAAAAATCTGTAATTAACCGTATTGAAAAGGAATCTTGTGAACACGTGTCTCATCGTTCTTTACAGGTTGCCCGGGCTGTGAGCCTTTTTCGGAACTGCGCCTCTCCCCTGTGAGTATCAGGGACTGTGCGAGGCTACAGGGCAAACCTACCTCCAGGGCCTTACCAAACTGCTCGTAGAGACGTCCGCTCTTACACGGACTGTCTTTGCTGACAGTTTTAATCACTGGGTTGCTTCTTTGGGAGGAGGGCTGGAATATTAGCTGTTGCTTCCTGAAGCTGCTACTCTGCTTACATCTCCAAATTTGTTGTTTGTAATTTGCTGCAGACAGGGAAATTAGGTAAGCATATTTATTGGGATTATATTTAAAACCAAATATAACAGATCTAGGGGGCTCACCGGACAGGAAAGTGGAAGCATTTGTGAATGGACTTTTATGCGATGGTGTGTGGGGTGGGCTGAAGTGCTCTTTTGGAAGCTGATTTGCTTATTTCCTGGCTCTCAGGTGTTCTAGGTTGCATTTGATGGAAGAGTGACTTCATGGAAATTAAATGGTTTAAATTCTTATAGTGATATTTTTCCAATAGAAGGTGTGCTCTTCTTATAATATTTCAGTGTGTAGGGGTTCACTTTTATCCTATTATCACCATCTTCATTTTTTATGAACTTGAATCATATATTTCTCACCCTTTGTTGTCGCTATAGTCCTCATACTTAAGTCTCATATCCACAGCAGTTTCTCTACCTTCTTGATTTTGTTAGTTGCTGAGATGGAGCACACCTGACACACTCCTATCTCGCCTTCAAAGCCCTGCTCAATTGACCCACTCAGAGAAACTTTTTCTTAGGATGAATCATCTTTCCCATGCAGAATTGTTTGTATCTGTACTTCCATAATGCTTTTAATCCTCCTACTATAACTCTTAATCTGTGTAACATGTTTATGTCTATGTGCCTATCTTCTTAGTTGGACTATGGCTTTTCTGAGGTCAGGTCCATCTCTCGGAATGCATTACCAAAAATTTGCCACTTGCTAATCGTTGATTGCACAATATGATGATGTTTTATGGTTTGCACTCAGTCCCTTTTTGATGATACCCACCCATCTATTCACCCCCCATACACACACATACACCAACATATAGAGGTCATGCTTATACTATCAAAGATTATTTTTCTTTAACTATGTTATGTCCACTTATTCAAAACTTCCTGCATTTAAGAAACTTGCGTACTGCTGCAGTTTATAACTCTTGGTTTTGCATTTCAGTATCTTTTGCAGTGCAATTTCATGTAGTTGCCTTAGCTGGGAGGGGCTAAGTTTGGGAGTTCAGCTGGACAGGAGGAAGGAGCTGACAAGTACTGTGAATCGTTGAGCTAGAAGTCAAATTCCAAGATGTGGAGAGTTGGAATCTATTTGTATTTTTCAAACAGTCATTCCCCTGGAAACATTTCTCTTCCTTTGACGAGTTGCTGTTTACTCACACCAACCACATAATTCTGCTGATGGGACGTTCACTGACTGGTCAGCAGGTCATGGTCCAGACTGGGTCAATCACAGTATTTCCCTGAATTTTTTTTTTTTTTTTTGTGGGGAAGACCAGCCCTGAGCTAACATCCGTTGCCAATCCTCCTCTTTTTGCTGAGGAAGACTGGCCCTGGGCTAACATCCGTGCCCATCTTCCTCTACTTTACATAGGACACCGCCATGGCACGGCTGACAGGCAGTGCGTTGGCGGGCGCCCGGGATCCGAACTCGCGAACCGCGGGCTGCCAAGCGCGAACTAAACTGCTGCGCCACCGGGCGGCCCCAACCCGGAAATTTTTAAAATCTGGAAAAGGGGTGGATTGGGGTGGAATTGGGGGTGGGTTATGAAATGTGTGATCTCGTGTCAACATAGAGCTGCCTCCTCTTCTTGTTGGAACAAGGACTCTTCTAAGGCAGAGGGAGCAGACCAGTGCTTCTAATCCAGGCAGAGGCCCTGTGAAAGAAGCGGAGACCCTAGGATTCTATGGTTAGAGCAACCAGGATTCAGGCCGGTGCCCCACTGAAGCCAAGCTCCAGCATAGCATCCTTGTATGTTTCTTGCTTCCTGTCTCTACCCTTCTCTGATCAGGTGCCCAGGTGTGTGAGATAAGTATCCTGAGGGAGAGAGGGCAGGGAAAGGAAACTTGGGTGTTTCACTGTACTCATTACTCTCCATTGATCTTAGGGGCTCTGATAAAGGTATCCATAGAAGAGTTGGTCTCTGTCTAGCAAGTTCTTTCCCTAGTAAACTAATTTTCTGCTCTCCCTCCAAATGTCATGGAAGCATGGCTATCTTTAAGTTGTTATTTGTATGTAACTCTATCAACAACTTTAAAAAAGCAAATAATAGTTCTTTTGAATGAAGATTTCAGTTAATATTTATTTATTTAATCCACATTTATTGACCTTCCACTAATGTCAGCCATCACAATACATGCTTCAGAGAAAAGGTTCATTTAAACAATACACTCAAACCCCAAGGAGCTTACAATCTAGCACAAGGGGGGAAAAACCCAGACAAGTGCACACCTAACCACATGCAAGGCATAATATGATCAAGATCATAAAAATCACATTTAATGTGTGAGTTTGATAGAAAGTAGATGATTTTCAGCTGAGGGGATCAGGGCTGGCTTTATTTGAGATCTTTCTAAAGCTTGGGTGGTCTCATCAGGTCCTACTGATTCAGTTGCATTCCAGCTGTCAGTCGGGGTTAGGATATCCAGTGTACACGGCACTTTGACATGTTTCTGTGTCTTCAGCTTGTCAGGTAAGAGGCCTTTCTGCATTTCCAAGTTTCAAGGTAGGGAGAGCGAGGGAGAATGCTTGGTTACTTTTTGTAATTTTTTTTAATGCAATGTGATCATTTACAAATCAAACATGCTCTTAAGATATTTTATTTTGAAGGTCTCAAAGCATTTTGGGGAAGATTGAAGGAAGTGTTTTTGATAGGAATTAGGAAGCTAATTATCTCACAGCTTTGATGCTATTTGTATGCAGAGTTGACATATCTGTGAGCTTTCAGAAACTGGGAGAAATGCCAGGTTGAGGGAAGCTGGTGAGGATCAAGTCACCTAGTAAGGGTAGAGAGGGAACTGGCTGGCCAGCTTTGATTTGGAAGCCTTTATGAGTGGAAAAGCCGGCAGGGACAGGGAACAATGGAGAGATGCAAGAGGCAAAGAGAAAGAGTGAAGGAAAGAACGGTACCAAACTTACAAGTAGAATTGACAAATGCTGGGATTCAGTGTAGTGTAAAATCAAACGAGGAACATGATGGGTCATCAATGAGACTGATCAGATATGGAGACCATTCATCCATACTCCTTCACTTTCCGTTGAGACAGCGGCATGCATTTTCAAATTTCTGACGTCTTCACTGGATGTGAGATCAAGGTCAACCAAGACTTTGACTTCACTTCTACATGGTAGCAAATGACTAATTAGGCAGCAACTACAAATTACTAAGAGAACAGAATAATTTTAGTTAGTTTGGCTAAGGAATGAAAAAAACATTTGCGTCACATGCAATGCACCAAAATGCTGGGACTGCATCCTTCATTGTGCTACAGATTGCGTTCCCACCTGGCAACTGTGGTTTAACCAGCTGTGCAGTGCCTTAAACACAGGCTGATTAATAATTACCTGCTTGATTGCCTGAATTATTCATATACTTGTTCAATAAGTGCTGGCTGAGCACTTCTCTGACCAGGCACTGTTCTAGGCACTGGGGACAGAGCAGTGAATCAGTCTCTGAGGGAGCCAGTGTTCCAGTGGATGATGTTAGATGAGAAAAGAAGCAAACAAAATACACTCAATATGTAAACATATAATGTTGAGTAGTAAAGTGATATGAAAAAGAGTAAAACTGGGCAAGGGTTAGAGATAAAATGGGAGTGGAGGGTTATTTCAGATAGGTTAAGGAAGGTCGTTTTGATGAAGTGCCTCTGAGCAGAGATCTGAGTGAAATGAGAGAGTGAGCCATGATAACTGGAAGAAGAATGAAGAGGGAGTGTATTTGGGGAAAAGCAAGAAGATCAGTGTGGTAGGAGCGAATAACAGGGAGGGAGGTTGAGGTGGTGGGAAGGGTATGGAGACATCTTCAAAGATGTAGCCAGGAACTAAATTGAAGACTTGTGGGGCATACTAAGATGTTTGATATTGCACGAAGTGTGATAGGAAGCTACTAGTGGGTACTGAGCAGGGGGATGACATGATTGGACTTACATTTGAATAGGATCATCCTCGCTGCCATAGGGGATGGATTCAGAATAAGAAACAAAGTGATAGGAGGCTGTTTTGATAGTCCTGGTGCACCACGATGGTAGTCTGAATTGGGATGGTGGAGGTGGAGGTGAAAAGTAGGAGTGAAATTTGGAGTATATTCTGAAAGTACATCCCAAAGAATTTTTTGATACACTGAATGTATAATATGAAAAGCTAAAGTCAAGGATGATTCCAAGGATTTTGCTTTAAGGAACTAGCCGAATGAACAAGTGGTTTCCTGGCATAATGAAGAGTGGGAAGCAAGCAGGTTTGGGGTGTTATTTGCTTTTGGACAGGGTTGGTTTGAAATGGCTTTGAGGGATCTAAGTAGAGCAATCTAAGACAATTTGATACATGAGTGTGGTGTTCAGTGGCGAGGTTAGAATAGGAGATGGAAATTGTGGTTGGGTCTGCACATGGCATTGTGTTGTATGGTGCTGACACTGTTTCAGTTCTGGTGTTACAACAAAGCTGCACTCTGCATGGAGGACTCACAATACACAGATTGCACTTCACTATCTTTAAAAATCACCCTCCCACCCACACAGCATAACCTTGTTGCTCTATAACATCGAGTTCTTAATTTCTTTTCTCTTAGATATTTGAAGAAAATGAGAATTCTATGTATTGTCCTCAGTGACCACAGAGACAAATTAGCGCACCCCAAGGGTGCCAACTGAACAATTTTGGAACATTCTTAGAGAAGAGCTATACTTGCAAGAATTTTAAGTATATACTTAAGTATTTTAAGCTATACTTAAAAGAACTGATAAGCAATTCTAAAGAGCTCTCCAGGCTAACTTTCCTACTGTTAACCCTCCTACTGGAGGGCATATGAAGGTCATCATACCTAATGTAGCTTCAAAGTCATTCTGAAACCACTCTGACCTAGTGTAACCTGGATTGTTTCCATCTAACATCCCTGAAGTAACTCCAGGGGACAGCTCCAGGATGTGGTCACCAGGGAAGTTCAAGGAGAATATCCTACAGATATCCATTAATATTACCAAAGAATTTTGGGGGACATATTTACCTGGGGCCCTTCTACCTCTCCTCCATCCTTGGATTTAACTCAAATTCCTGGTATCTAAAGCTTCTGCACCTTCATAATGAAAGACTTCTTTTGGTGAAGGATACATTTCACTCTGTGTCTGGAGAGACATGAGAGAGGAGACTTTTCCAACACTTGTTGTATTATTTGTCTTTCTCCTCTTTTATATAGGTGGAAGCAGGTTGGCTGTGCCTTTCAGTATTTGCTCAAGTTGATAGAATTGCCTCTCCCCTCATTCATTTTTTAGTTGGTGGATGCACGTCAGCTGTTGGATGGCTGTCAGTGGCTGTGGGGGCCCTGATGTTTGTTATCTGATGGTTGTGTTTCTATCATCTCTTCCACTTGGGTGCCAGCAGCTGAGAATGTCCCCCATTGTTCTATATTTTTTACTGCAGAGGATGCAGTCTAAGTTACAAAGGTTTTTCCTTGATCCATTGAAGACTCACCGAGTTAAATGAAGATCATGAACAAATTTCCCTTTTGCAGGAAGAGGTCAGCTTTGGAGGTCATTGAAGCTGGGAAATAATGTTTTTATGTGGCTACTCACCATATCAAAGTTAATTTTCTCTTGCTGGAGTTATTTTTCAGAAACGACCAACTGAGAGGACACATCCAGCATTGTGGCCATTTCCTCTTTATCTGCGCTACTTTGCTGTCTGAGTCATTCTGCATTGTTTATACAGAACCCACAGCTTTCATGCTGTCCTTCAAATACTAATGTACTTTATCACGCCTAGTACAAATTTACTAGCCATACATTGAATTATTTAGGGGATTTTTTTTTTTTTTTTAACCAATTTAGACAGCTTTTAATTCAGGAACTTAGGATCAAGGCTTATGATTATCTTAAGACTGCGGCAATATATAAACTTGTGCAATGTCATTTTGACAGGTGAAGACGGAAAATGAAAGCATATCTACAACCATATTTCTTCAATGTGATAAGTTCCTAGGGCATTCAGGGATTATTATTTTTAAAATGTGCTTACTGCCTGCCACTCTGGTGCCAAAAATAAGCTAGTCTGAGGGGGCTAAGTGTTAGAGGACATTCCTGGGAACTATTTCATCTGGGACCACTTGTGACAAAGCATTCTTGAATTCTTTTCTACTACCTTCTTTCTATGTCTTCCAACCAACCAATTTCTGTCAAAAGAGCTGGGACTTTTTTTTTTTTTTTAACCAAACGTACTTCTTCCTGCCAAAATTTATAATGGAAAAATTAATTTAAGCTGGTAGTTTATCTCAACCATATCGGAACATCTAACTACTAAGGAGTCAGTGCCACCCACATGCACCATGTACTATAATACAGTTTTAGGAGGCAGGCGAGAGGACTGGAAAAAAAAATCATCTGGTGTTTGAGCTGGAAAATCTGGAGTCAGGGAACTCAAAAGTTCTTTGTTAACAGCCCTGTGACCTTGAACAAGTTACTTCGCCTATCTGATCCTAGGTCTTCAGCTATGAAATGCAGCCAAAAATGACTGCCCTGAGAGAAAGTCCGTTGTGTCAAAGACGTAAGAGTGTTACACTAGTGAAAATCACCATTGATTTGGATAGACACATTGTAGGATGTAAAATCCAATGCTTTATGATTTTACACTGTACCAATCGGGAAACTACTGCATGTGCACGGTTTTCCGTCTAATTTCCTGCTGGTTAAGGTAGTTTATTTTCAGAAAAAAACTGAGGAGACTGTTGCCCTGCCGGAAGACAAGTCCCAGAGAGGTTTTAGAGAAACTGGCTAGGCGTGCGTCAAGTCGAGACCCGAGGTTGCAGCCACTTCTCCAGGAGGAGGGGTGTCATTTGAGTCCTTTATAAGGCAAGGATCAAAGTGACCACCCGCCACAGAACATTGGCACCAAGGTTCACTAAGAATTACTCCAGGAAGTGACCCAAGATATTTACAATGTCACCAAGATATTTACAAATAAACCGGGATACTCACTGCAGGAGGGAGGGGGCGAGGAGGACAGAGGGAGGACATAGGTTCCAGAGACTTCTGTTTACAGGGCTCTGGTGGATCAGTGAGAGTGCCCTTGAGGGAGAGGGCTCTGACAGCTGGGAGCGATCGCCAGGCAGCGGCAGTTAGCCCTCAGGGTCCGCGCGCCCTTTCCCGCGCCCCTGCTCAGCGGACTCGGGCGCGCCCAGGGCACCAGCCTCGCGCGCCCCTACTCCCACGCGGGTCTCCAGTTCGACCAACCCCGCCCGGCGCCACCGAATCGCACCTGCCCACCCAGTAACGGTTTCTTGACCCGCGGCCTCCGACCCCTCCCCCCTCGCTCACGAGAGCCGCAGTGCGCGCCGTTTGGAGAGGGGTAATCCGCCCCGGAACCGACGTGAGCGGCCCCGGGGCGGGGTCGGAGTCGGTGGAGGCGGCTGAGGGATCTCCCCCTCCACCCCCGAATTCCGGCCCGTTGTCTCCCCACCCACCGGGGCTCGCACCCGCCCCCTCCACATCCCGCCTCCCCCGAACGCCCCCTCCGCTCCTCCTCACCCGCCGCGCGCCAGCTCCGTCCATATACCCCCTGGCCGGGCACCCGCTCCGCGGCGCTGCTCCTCCTCCCCCTCCCCCGTTCTTCCGCCCCCCGCCCCCCGCGGCGCGGCTCTCACGCGCAGCCGAATTCCGCGCCGCCTCCACCAGAGCCGAGCCGGAGGCTCCGCGGAGCAGCCGCCTCTGCCGCCGCCGCCGGGCCCTCCGCGTCCCCTCCCCGTCCCGCCCCCCGGCCCCTGGCACCCCAGTCCCCCCTCCCCACCGTCTTCCCTCCGTCCATCCCTCCCTCTCTCCTCCCGCCCCCTCCGTTCTCCCTTCGGCTGCAGCCTGAGCCCGGCCGCCAGCCGGGCTGGCAGGAGGGCGGCGGCGGCACCACCATGAGCTTTGAGGGCGGCCACAGCGGCAGTCGGCGCCGCGCGGCGGAGAGCAGGGACGCCGAGCCGCCCCCGTCGCCTGCCCGGCCGCCGCCGCCGGGAGAGCCGGCCTCGGAGCCCGCGACTCCGCACTACCTGCCGCCGCTGCCCGCGCCGCCTGCGTCCCCCGAGCGCGCCGCGGGGCTCGACGAGCCACCGACGGAGGTGGCCCCGCGGCGCAGGGGCGCGGACGAGCTGCCGCCGCCACCGCTGCCCCTGCCGCCCGCAGGCCAGGAGGTGTCGGCGGCCGGCGACTCCGGGGAAGGTCCCAGGCGCCTTCCGGAGGCGGCGGCGGGGAAGGGCGGCCCCGGGGAGCCCGAGGCCGGCGCGAGCGGGGAGGGCGAGCGGCGGGGCGCCGGCGACCAGCCCGAGACGCGCTCGGTGTGTAGCAGCCGCAGCAGCAGCAGCGGCGGCGGCGACCAGCGCGCCGGGCACCAGCACCAGCACCACCAGCCCATCTGCAAGATCTGCTTTCAGGGCGCCGAGCAGGTAAGGCCGGGCGGGACCCCAGGGCAGCTGGCGGTGGGCTCGGGTCGCGGCCGGGCCGCCTCCTGTCCGCGACGGCCGACCTCTCAGCACCACGGACAGCGCTCGCCTCCTAGTTCCTCTCGTGCTGGGCATGTCCGGTCCAGCCAACTGAGCGGCCGCCACTGTGTGTTCCCTTTCCCCTTCTGTGAAGGCAGATGAAGATGTCCCGGTGGTGAATACAGGGTTTAATCTGATCTACACTCTTTTTCCCTACCTGGTCTTGCGGTTACACATTCCTCAGGTGCTTTCGTGGTAATGCCATAAGTATCTTTTGTGAATTGCTAAGTGGATTTCGGTTTATACACAGGAACAAACCTATATTTCTTTTCTGCAAATGTATCTGGAGACAGATAGTCTTAGCATATAAACTGGGGGTGAGTCATGCGAAACCAAAAAGGGCAGGGTCTTTCCTTATTGCAAATTTTGGTGACTTCATCTCACTGATGTGAAAAGTGTGTTACGGTTTTTACAAGAGAAATAGGAATGTACTTTGACCTTGTGAAAGAAAGGCTATTTAGCCAACAATGTACTTTATATTTTGTTAGAAACACAGTTCTAAAATTATAAACTCCATTAGAGGTGCATGCAAACTTCTAGAGAGTAATCATGGAGACAACGGGATAATAGATCTCTCACAAAATGTGTGGTCAGAGAAAACATTAGGCTTAATATTTTTAAAAGTAAGGAAATTGCGTAAGAATATGCAGGCTTTCAGGAATATAGTGCCCTAAGTCAATATTTATGATGCTACATTTAGAAAAAAATAAAAGCATAATGCTATTGCAAGCTACTTTCTGGGATGCCATGCATTTCTTCTTCAGCAATGATTAAGAAAAACTGCAGAGGAAATGCATCTGACCATCCACTTAAAAGTTATTAAAGAGATTTAATAGTACAGCTTTTCCCCAAGGGTATTGGTAGCTATATCTTGCAGACGTTTTGTATGTTGGTAGAACATTTATGTCATAACTCTAAACAATATCTTTGAAATAGTTTTAAGACTTTAGTTTCATTCCCATCAGAGGTATAAAAATTTAATTTCATTTACTAGGATAGAGTTTGATGCTTGCATCCTTCTGTGAAAGAAAAGAAAGCAAGTGTTAGATTTTTAAAATAGAGGCACAAGCATAACTATTCATTCTGACCTGTTTTCTTTTCAGGGGGAGCTATTAAACCCCTGCCGATGTGACGGGTCAGTTCGGTATACACATCAGCTGTGCCTGCTAAAGTGGATCAGTGAGAGGGGTTCCTGGACCTGCGAACTCTGCTGTTACAGATACCATGTCATAGCCATTAAAATGAAACAACCTTGCCAGGTAAACATGTGTAACATTTTTTTTTTCCCTGAAATAATTTTGCTAAACACAAGTGCGCTTGAGTTAAGTTATTACTAAGGATATTTACACATACTTCTTGAAAACATTTTATGCAAATCACAGTAAAACCAAGATTTAGAATTTGCAGAGATGTGCTTTGAGAAATCTGATGACATTTTTATATGAGAAACTCAAAAGACATTTTATTCAAATGGTTTCCTTTATTAATTTGTTGTTTATTGAAGAAATTATACCTATCTGTGTTTCTACAAGGGCAAGTTGGTAAATATCTTATACTCCAATGAAATCAATAGTTATGAATTAGAAATGTTACACAATTTATTTTAGTAATATTTTGTTAATTTAAGCATTGAAGCCCTGGATGGGCTCCATTTATGGAAAACAAGGGCAAGTAAAGCAAAATTTTACTAGTCTGGAAACTTTGGTTGAATCTACTAGTTCTAATCTGAACACTCTTTTCACTTAACCAGGCTTTCTTTTTCATATGAGATTTTTTTCACAGTTAAATTTTGGCTAGTTTCATTCTTTGCTGTGTCAACTACATAGTGGATGCAGGTGTATTCCCAACACTTACCCTCAATAACACTGCTGAAATTGTATATATTCTTAAGGTTTTTGTGTATAATCACATAATAACACAATTCTAACCCTAGAAATGCTCTTGGGAAAGTAGGCTTTTGGTTTTTTTTTTTTTTTTTCATGGTGGAACTGACTCAGTTCTTTGAACAGACTGGTGTAATGTAAAATACAGACTATTAAGAATGACATCTAAAGCAGAATAGTGTGTAATTGATGATGTCTGGTAGTGACATGAGGCTGAAGTTAAGGAGACATGAAAGAGTAAGGTTCAAAACAGAGACAAAGGAGGTAATGGAAAGAAAAGGAAGAGGGAATTGAAAAGTTAGGAGGGGAAGAAAGTAATAAACTCTAGTGTTCCCTGTTTCTATTTCAATTACCAAATTTAGTATGCATTGAGCCATATAAAATAGGTTGAATTGTTAGTATTTGCGAAGGAACGTGGAAGCTGAAATACTACTGCATTAATAATTTAAATTTCATAGTTTTTAATTTGTGCCTCCTTCATATAGTTTGCAATTAATTTACATCTCTGATACTTACTATTTAAGGCATGATTAGCAAGCATGAAGTGAAAATATGAATTTTCTCAAGCTGACCTAAGGCTTAAAAAATAATTTGGAAAGAAGAATAACTAACGTGGATGAGTGATGTTAGCATGCTGAAGATAGGCATACACCTGACACATTTTCCCAGAACCTCTAATTGATTGAGCTATTTGGGTATCAATTTATGGATCCATTACAGTGGTCTTGAAAAACAGAAGGATCCATGTCCAAAGACCAGGATATGAGTAATACAATTGAATCTACAATAATTTTATGAATAGAAATATGTGGAGATGAGAAATGGAGAGCTTTGGGGCTGCAGTGAAAAGTCCCATGAGAAGTGCTATGATTGAATCCATTTCAGGAACTAAAATGGAATGCTAAGTATTTCAAAAACTTTAACTAATGGCTACTATATGTTAATTCATTTGGGATGATTAATTTGAAGCAAGTAGAGATAGGTCCTTGATATAATTTTAAAATAGAGGAGAGACACAGGGCTGGGGCAAAAAGTACAATTTACTAATTCTAATTCTATAGCAAAATGAATTGATTACCACTATGTTTTGCTTCATTAAAAGAAAATCATTCAATAATTCTTTTAACTAAACAATTCCCCCAAATCTGTATGTGCTATGACCAAAAAATCAAAACAAAACAAAGAAGCAACCAAAACCCCCAAATTAACCCAGTATTACTAATACATTTAGGATTAATTTTATTATGATATATGCAAATATTACCACGATATGTAATCAGATCTGTTTGTTGCAGTGAACTAGAAAATAATATTTAGAAACAAAGTTGATATGAGTGTGATGATGGTAGCTCAGATCATGCCCAAGAAAATAACTTTCCAAGGACTATATTATATGCATATAAAACTCAGTACTCTTAATGAACAGAAGTCAGATATAGGGTTCCCAAAGTGTGGATTCTTATACTTAGGAGTAGTTTATTCTCAGATAGAGTTTGACTAATTGTCTGATATTTCTGTTATGGATGACCCACAAACTGAGCATTTACTCTGGTTTTTGGTTTTCTCCCTTGCTGGTGTGAGACCAATTAGATTTAGCATCTATCACGTTCATGCTTTATGGCATGGTAGAGGTCCATTTCCTCGTGGTGCAGGATCCAATAGGAAGCATGTTATAGCCCTCCCCTTCACTTTCCGTATCCCTCTGTCCTAAGTATAGAGCCTCCCATAGCCATGAGCAGGTGGTTCCTTGGATGTAGAACAGAGTAGAGAATAAATAATGATATTAAGAGAACGTTTACTGAACACTCACTCTGTGCCAGGCACTGCTCTAAGTGCTTTACATATATTGATACTGATATTTAATTTTCATAACAAACCTATGAGGTAGGGGATAGGATTATCTCTATTTTACACAAAGGGAAACTGAGGTGCAGGAAAGTTAAGTAACTTCTACTAGGTACATATCTAGTAAAGAGCAAAGCCAGGATTCAGAATTAGTCGGTCTGGCTCTGAGGTCCGTGGTCTTAGCCACCATGCCCCATATTGGAAAGTGTTCTTCTCAACTCCGTCATAGTCACCTCGAGTTTCTGGTTCTGTCATGACTTATGCTGTGTAACGCTGAGTCAAGCAGGAACTAGTTTCCACCTGGGTCTCTAAGATGGTCTAGAAAGGCTTTGGCTATCTACTGCTGCATAATAAACCACCTTAAATACTTAGTGGTTTAAACAAGAACTACCATTTATTATCTCTCAAGAGTCTGGGTTGATTGAGGTCAACTGGGAGGGTCTTCTCCATATGTGGTGTCAGTCTGGAGCTGTAATCATCCAGAGGTTTGACTGGATTGGAACACCCAAGGTGGCTCACTCATTTGACTTGATCTTGGTGCTGGCTGTTGGTTGGAAGCTCAGTTGAGGCTGTCAGCTGCTGCCTCAGTTCTCTTTCCATGGAATTTGGACATCTCACAATATGATGGTTGGGTTCCAAGAGCATAAAAGCGGAAGTTAGAGATCTCTTAAGGCCCAACCTTGGAAGTCACATGGTTTCATGTCTGCTGCATTCTCTTGATTAAAACAAGTCACAGGACTGACCCAGATTCAAGAGAAGAGAAAATAGACTCTACCTCTGGAGTCTGGCCTTCTTTTAAGGAGAGTGGTCATCTTTAATCTCCCACAGGAGATAGCTTCTAAAACGGCCCTATGTACCTACCCTGGTCTCTGCGTTTGGTGCTCTTCAGGTCCAGCTTTGTCAGCAGACACCACCATAACTTCCCTCCCAGGGCTCAGAAACAAAGAAGGTTAAAAAAATGTATGGGAGGTTGATTCCATCGGTGGTGCTTGGTGTGTATCCTCCAGCACTTTCCCAAGTGATTATTACCACACTGTACCTCCTGGTGCTCAGGGGACATGGGGACAGAGCAGGGAAAGGAGCAGCTAACCAGGAGTCAGGTGTTTGTGAGGGAAACATGCTACAATGAGTCTAAAACCTTAGTTTTACTTGTTTTTCTCATTGAGATTCGAATTCTTTGAGAATTTGGGTCTAAACCTCCCATTTCATTGGATTTCAGTGATGTTCAGCAATACAACCCAATAGAAAACTGATGTATCTTCTACAACATATTTAAACCTTAATTGCTGTATCATTAGCAGTGGGAGTTAATTAAGACATTCCAAGTAATTAACATGCATTTACCTTCCTACCTACTTGCAGAATCCATTTTATTGATTAACATATTCAAGATGATGCATTAATGATATTTTAAGAGTAAAAGCTAATTCTGTTTTGAATCTTAGAGTATGGTGTAAAATTAGTGGAATCTAAGAACATATAAGATCAAATTTATTTTGAGATATTGGTGACATTGTAAACTAATTAAGCTATATTGAAGTTTATGAATGCTTTCAATACTTTGTCAAGAAATATAGATGTTTGTAGAGATAACATTTACTAGATAAAGTATTTTACAGGAAACTTAAAACTTGTTATTAAAGATGGACTGTACTCCCCAAACACAGAAAAATACTATGTAAATGGCAGGTAATAGCTATGTTACCTTGGACAAGTTACTTAACTCTTTGTGCCTCAGTTAACCCATCTTTGAAAGATAATAATGGCACCTATTTTATACATTAAATACACATAATTATAGTATAGCTTATATATATAGTATATAATATAGTACAGCTGAGAATAGTGCCCAGCACATAGTAGATGACATTTCAGTGTTGGCTCTGATTATTTTCACTGTTCAATCAACTAACAGATGGGGACCTTCAGTTGCTCAGAGCAACAGTGCTCACAGGTCCCTGCTGTTTCCTTCAATCTCTTGTCACCATCAAAGAAGTTAATGACTCTTCTTTCCATATCATTCTTTGTTCCTGGATTTTAACTCCCTGCTTTTTCTGGGAGAGCCCATCTCGGTTTCTGATCAAATTTGTTATCATAAATAATGAGTGAGTCAGCATTTTAAAAATCAGGTGTAATGAACTATAATGATCTCAGCGCATGGGAATGTATTTACTCTCCAGATGTCCCTGCCCATGGGTCTTTATTGGCGTCTGCTCCTAATCCCATTTAGGAGATGTTTTTACATGTGGCCAAGTGCTATTCTGCGTCATTGGGCAGCCATTGTTTGTTTGTACTCTGGAAAGCCCCCTGTTGGGTGGGGTGTGTGTGAGTAGGCAGGAGGTCCCAGAAGCCCCGGATCCCTAGGGGGCGATCACAAAGGGGCACAGGCAGGTGGCTGAGCATCAGTCACAGTGAATGGTCCATCAGCTTTCCTTCCTCCTCCTCTGTCTCTGAGAGCACAAGAGGAAAGGACCAGGGGAGGACTTGCTTAGGAAAGGATTGAGACTTGCGTGTGGGCCATATACCTTCGCAAGTATTAGGCCCCTGGCTGCTTTTACTAGCCTCTAACATTTTTATTAGCCTTCCACTTACTGTTTTTCCTTTAAACACTTACAATGTGCCATCAGCAACAGGTGTTCTCATAGCGCAAGAATGACTGGAAAGTCTTCTTACTTCAGAGTATTTTCAATTTTTATCCACATTCTTAAAAGCCTGGGATCTATCATGATAGTTCTGAATTAGAGAGGAAGTTGGCACCGGATAGGCTCATCTTGTCTGTCATTTTAAGATACAGCTTCTGGACCTATTCGTGAAGTGTTAATAGAACTTTAATTCACTTCTGGAGGGCTCTGTGGTTATTATTCTCCTAAATGGGGCTTCGTTGTGAAAGGGGTATATTTCCATCTTCAGAAGCGATTAAGTCACTCTCATGATGTAGCTGATACTCTAGGAGAAGCTGACAAATTATCACTGAAAACTGACTGATTTTGAAAATGTATTAAGAAAACATCATAGCATTAGCTTTATCCGCATTGCATGCTGTCATTTGAAATACTACTTCAAGGCATTTTATGGATTAAAAATATCTTCATACATACAACCTGGTTGACATGGTGAGCCACCACTTTTCTTTTCTCTCTGTTGCTGTCACTAACGTTCTCTGTAAGTTGAATAGCAAATGACAAGCTAAGGGGAAGCTCTTCATTACCATGCCTGAACAACTGAGAAACAATGTTAAAATGTAGTATTTTTAATGCATATGCTGGCATATTTTGTAGGTAATTAAAAATGTCAAAATAAACAAAGAACACATCACAAGGCAATTTCCTCACCTTTGAAATTATGTTTGTTTCATTTGCTTACGATTTCTCAAGACACGTGAATCTTCATTTTACTCACTAGAACTGATTAGTGATTCTCTACTGAATAAAATATGTAAATTATACTTTGTCTACTGCTGTAGCCAACTTATTCAGTATATAGGCTGTGTATACAGTATTTTACGATTTGTCTTAAAGCCAGATGGTTCTGAGAAGGTAGTACAAAGAGATGGAGACCAGGTAGGGCATTGTGTGCTGGTGTTGCTTTTAACCTTTATAGAGAGGGGGTTGGGGATGATGTGGTCCCAATGGGTGATACTTTCCAGAACTTTCTTCTCTACGCACATCTGCTTTTCTGGCTCTTTTTAATATTTCCCTTTTGACATCTTTCTCTTCTTTGTTCTCTTGGCTTCTCCACCCAGCTGCCTGTAGAAGAAAGAACCTCTTCCAGGGTGGAACTGGGCAGACTTACTGGTCAAACCAAGTTAGGGTGGCAAGAAGATTTTGCAGGGGTTGGGTAGGGGAACCTTGTTGGCTCCTAAATGTCTTCACTTGGTAACATTTATCTTATTATTTAAACCAGAGGTCAGCAAATCTGTTCTGTCCAGGGCCAGATAGTAAATATTTCAGACTTTGAGGGCCAGTGAAACTTCACTTGTAAACCCTGAAATTTGAATTTCTCATAACTTTAACATGTCAGGAAATAGTATCCTTCTTTAGATTTTTTTCCCCCCAAGTATTTGAAATTTAAAAACTCATGGGCTACATATCCAGGTGGTGAGCTGGATTTGGTCCACCGGGATTTGGTGGTAGTTTGCCAACCCCTGGATTAAATAAATGGAGTATTGATGTGGACTTAGGTATTTTCTGACCTCTTAGGAAATTAAGTGGGTGGTGTTTTAAGTTTTTATATGTTTCTTTGTAATTTTGAGTGAAATTATCATAAACTTATATCATTTAGAAAATGGTGACACTCTAGCTCCATTATGAAATTCTATTAACTTCTTAATATTAAATATTGAAACCATTGTTTCTTCCAAACAGTTTCTTGGTTGTATCAGACTCAAATCCTAAATTTCCAAGAGTAGCTTTAGTTTAGTCAGAAGTAGAAGGCAGGATATCTCAGAATAAGCCTTCAGTGTCCCTGGAACAAACCACCTTCTCATCTTAGTGAGTTCTGGAATGCATTTTAGAGAATGCTCGCAGGTCTATTCCTAAAACAAGTGCTCCCATGCTCTCTGCACGCCTGGCATGTGTGCTTAGAATATCCCCTTTTGAAAGTCTTAAAATGTTATTGTTGTAGTTTGCTTGGGGTTTTCCAAGCTTGCCTTCTAGCAGGGCAACCATAACAACAGTGAATGAGACAGATTTTAGAACAAATTAAGTAACACAGCTCAATATAACTTGAGATTCTCTTTCTTGGTCACTTTGTGGGCATTCAGTGAATATTTGTGGTATGAATGAATGAATGAATGCATAAGTAAGTGTTTTAGTAAGGTGGACAGAAACATGGGGGTCGTGTTCACATTTCTGCAGTGAGAATATCTTAAAGAAATCAAGTTGCCTTTGTTGCTCAGACATTAGCCATCTACTGACTGTTAATTTTCAAGTTGTTCTTAAGTTGATCTTCTAATAATCATCTTTTGAATCTGCCTGGGCAAACACGTTCAGTTCTTTCGACCGCAGGAAAAAGCCTTGAGAGTGGGATCTATTTTTAAAAACCTAGAATTAAAAAAAAAAAAAATTCCCACTGAGACATATCTGCTCTTTTCAAAAAATAAAATGTCACGAAAAAAGACTCGTGAATGTGAAATTACCCATGTGTGACACACTTGCTTTCTTGAGGTTGTCACTGGTTGAAAGATTTCATCTAGCGTTTGTTCAGAGAATTTGTTGGAAATTTTACTCTGTGATCATGGGTATAGATGAGCTGCTAAGAAGGTCTACTGGGTATAATTTTTTTGGTGTGAAATCTGCCACCTGGCTGAAAACGAGGTGACTTTTTTTCTTCTGATGAGCAGTTTATACAGTTGTAACATAATTTCAAAAATGATTTTCCACTGATGAATATAACCCTCCAACATAGGGAGATGTGGAAAGAGAACAGACTATTTCCTCCTTGCTCATTTCCTGCTTGGCCTTGGTGTGTGGCTTTGCTGGGATGTGACTGATGTTTGCTAAAGGGATTGGAACAAAGGAAACTCAGCTTCCTTCTATTTTTGGACATTCTAAGAGTAGAATGGGATGACTCTGAGGGCAAAGCGAGAGTGCTTCCGACCCTTCAGCGCAGCAGGGAGTGGACTGATGAGGAGATAATTGCCTACAATTACAAATAAATGGATGGTAGACACTGAAGACTCGGCCAAGAAAAACTACCTTGTGGCTTGTGCTTTCTGTATCCTTGGATATTTGACAACGTCTTCCCTGTGAGCATAACTCATATTTCAGTAGCTGTTCTACATGATTGAAGTCCCATTGAAGTAGAGGTGGACTGGAAGCAGTCGTGTGGGAAGACATGACAAAAACCTGGAAGCATTTCTATGTAGGTGAAGTCAATAAGAGAACTTATTGAGGAGACATTTCTTGTTCCATCCTTCCTTTAGGTGTGGTATGCTCTGAAACTACTCTCTAAACACCTGCTATCTCTCTCATTTTTATCTCTTGGAGGTAGTTCATTTTGACCGATGACACCTGGGCAATAATGTATCCTCATCATAGTAATAGAGCTCCATTGCTTGATGTGCCTTTTAGTTTTGTTTCTCATTTTGCTAATTATGTGCAAGTGGCCAAAGCTTAATTTGGGCAGGGGCCCTCCCCGTAAGCATCTAGCTCTTATTTTGGGAACCCTCTGGGCACTCCTTTGTTATATATGGACTGCAGTTGTGCCATGACACTCATTTGTGTCATGACTCCGAGTGACAAAGTAGTTCCCATAAACAAGGAACTATTTCAAGAAATTGACCCAGGCTTGCCCTGGTGTGTTCAGCCTGTTAAAAAAAAGATTTTAAGAAGGATAACATCTCTCATAAGTATCAGGGAATTTTACTTATATTCTAGTGAAAGATTATTCCAGAAGCCACAGAAAATACTTTCACTCTTTTCTCTCCCCCCACTTCCTCCCCAGTATTAATTTCTTTTCTATTGTTACATTTGTAGATTTTTTACGTAAATATGTATATAATTGGCCTCTCTATTAGTTTAAAGGAAAAAATAAAGAATATAAAAAAAGTTTATGGTAAAGTAGAAAAGAGTACAGGATTTGTCAGGCATATATTGAACATTCCATAAATATTTGCTTTATTTCCTTCTCTCTCTTTCTTCCATTTCTTAGCAACATCTGCCTTGTATTTTTTTAGTAGGAGCAAGTAGGTGGGAGGTTTCTAGGACAACCTCCAGTCTTTAGAAGAGAAAGACACGATGAATAGGGGTGAGGATCCTTGCCCACATTGTGTTCTCTAGGACCACGCATGCCCAAGCTCAAATCTGGAAGTTGAAAGAAAATCTTGAATGCTAAACAACTTTTCAATCCCCTTCCAAACTGTCTTCCTTTACCTTTCATGGTGGACTCTCAGTCATACTGCTATAGCTTCTATTAAAGTCATTTTCAGATCTAGACAAGACTTTTCAGCAATTTGAGAAGTTGTAGAAAGAAGTGAAAAAATGCTAAGCCAACAAGATTACAACTAATTCTGCCGGAATTTGTTGAATACCTTTGGATGACACATGGTTCTTAGACTATGGAGGGAAAGACTCTTAGATATTGAAACAGTTTTGAGTAATTTGGCAAAACATTTGGTGATGAGTCTCCCTCCATCCTGTCTGCCTCTTCTCTCTGACCTGTACCTACTGAGACTGAAGATAATATCTGTTATAGAAAAGAAAATATGAGATAGAAATATGCTACTTTCATTTTGGACATGATTAAACTCGACTAGAGTAAACTTTAGTGGAAAAACACCAACCATTCCTTGAGTTGCCTGTGGGGACAATTTCAATGCCAAGTGATGATGAAAACATGGAGATTATTAATATGGTAAGGCATGGTGATGGATTAATATGTGTTTATTTTTGGTCTAGAAGATGATTTTATTCATGTCGAGGGGTAGCCTTACAATATTTCATCTTTGTTATTTTCTACTATGAATTATGTAATCATTACTTTTCTATTGATTATTTTTTCACTCATACAACAAATTAATCACTACTATGTGGCAGGCACTATTCTAGGCTATAGAGCTGCAGAGTTGGTTAAAACAGGCAAGACCTCTGCTTCTAAATTTAAGTTCTTGATGGTGTGGGACAGATAATAAATAAGTAAATAAGTTTTAAAAACTAGGTAATTATAGATTATGTTAATAACTTCAATGAAAGTAAACTGGGTGATTAAAATAGGGTATACTAGAATGAGCCACGTGGTACTGGATTAGAGTTGGAAACATTAGTATAAACTCATGTGCTTATGCATGTGTTAGTATACACACATCCATGTCACAGCTCTATCTGTTGAGAGGGCCTAACACAGTGACACCCCAGCAGTAATAAGCTCGCCTAGCATCAGATCTCAGCTTCCAATACTATTCTCCAATAAAAGGAACCAGTCTCATACCAGATGCTATTCTTATGGAACATGAGACTGGAGTATCTTGTGCTAGAAAGTAAAAAAGTGCTCAAAGAACAAAAAGATGGGGGCATAGCAAAGAGACACAAGAGCGAACTTAGAAGAGTCCCCCATGGCTAAATCTGGAAGAATTTGAGCCATGAAATAAATCATGTAGATGAGATTATAACTCAAACTATAACATAAACATCCAGGAGTGCATGCTGAGATAAATGAATGATTGAATGAATAAGTAAATGGGGGAGAAGAGAGAAATCTCCCTTACAGAAGAATTCCAAGTACTTTCTTTATATACTGCCCCCTCTAGGAGGTAGAGCTCAACTCTCCCTACTCCTTGAGTGTGGGCTATACTTAGTCACTTGTTTCCAAAGAGTAGGTTGGTTACAGGGTGGACAGGGGGTGGGGGCAGTGACTTTACAGTGGAGAAACCTGGCAAACACTACTTTAGCCAAGATCAAGTTTAGCATTATCAGTGATAAGTCATGTTGATAACATATGCCCTTGATATGATGTGATGAGACTACTTTACCTTTGTGATTTTTCTCCTAAAATCCCATAACCCTAATCTAATCATGAGAAAAACATCAGACCAAACCAAATTGGGAGACAGTCTACAAAATACCTGACCAGTACTCCTCAACACTGTGAAGAAAAAACAAGGAAAGTCTGGGAAACTGTCACACACCAGAGGAAGCTAAGGAGATGTGATGACTAAATTTGGTGTTCTGGATGGGATTCTGGAATAGAAAAAGGACATTAGGGAAGAACTACTGAAATCCTAGTAAATTGTGGAGCTTAATTGATATAAATATGCCAGTGTTGGTTTATTAGTTGTGACAAGTGTACCGTAGTAATGTAGGATGTTAACAATAGGGGAAACTGTGGGTTCAGGGTATATGGAAACTCTTTGTACTATCTTTGCAACTTTTATGTAAATGTAAAACTACTCCAAAGTTCAGTTTATTAAAAAGAAAAAAAGAGTATGGGGAAGTCCAAGTGTATTTACATAGAAGGGATAGGGAAAGTCTTTCTGAAGAGGCGACATTTGAGCTTATGCCTAAAGGTTGATGATGATCCCACCTTTGAAAAACTCTCTGAAGAGCATTCTGGAAGGGGGGCCAGCTAAACCAAAGACTAAGTAGGAAAGAGCTTGGTGTGTTGGAGGGAATAAAAAGAAGACTGTGATTGGGGAGGAGTAGGAGATGTTGTTGGGGAAGTAGGGGTGCACCTTACCACATAGGCTGTCATGAGGAATTTGTTCTTCTAACATTGTAAGAGCATTCTAAGAGCAATGGGAAGTCATTGGAGAGTCTCAGGCAGAGGACTAATATAATAATAATAATAATAGATGTGTTTGGTTGCTTTGTGGAGACTAGATTGGAGAGAGGCTGTGCTGAGAGCAGGAATACTGTTAGAATGCTCCCTTGGTGGATGGGAAAGACATAATAGTAGCTCATGCTAGGATGATGGCAGCACAGACAAAGAAAATTGGATCCATTTGGAAAGTACTTTGAAGGAGAAGCAATAGCTTATTTTGTTTTTGTTTTTGTAATTTATTTGATGACAAAACATCTCCTGAAGTGACTTGAAGCTATTTATAGTTTTTATCTCAGTTAGTGTCAATATTCATATATTTTGCCATAGAAATATTGTGATTAGTTACAGGATATTGATTAGACCCTGCTGAGGGTGTGGGATGTTCCATAATATATTCAAAATGCATCATATCCTATTTTAAAAATCTAGACAGTTTGGAATTCTGAAACATATGGCCCAAAGTGTTTTGGGTAAGGGGTTTTGGCCTAACACATAATCTATCTTGGAGAATGTTCTATGTACTCCTGAGAAGGATGTGTATTCTCCTGTTGTTGAGTGGTGTGTTCTATAAATGTCTGTTTGGTGTAGTTGGTTTATAGTGCTGTTGAAGTCTTTTATTTCCTTATTGATCTTCTGTCTAGTTGAAAGTGGGGTATTGAAGTCTCCAGCTATTATTGTTGAACTGTCTATGTCTCTCTTCAATTCTGTTAGTTTTTGGTTTTTGTATTTTAGGGCTCTGTTATTAGGTACATATACATTTATAAGTATTGTATCTTCTTGATGGATTGGCCATTTTATCATGACAAAATGTCCTTTGTCTCTAGTAATAATTTTTTTTCTTTTTTGATGAAGAAGATTGGCCCTGAGCTAACATCCATTGCTAATCTTCCTCTTTTTGTTGAGGAAGATTAGCCCTGAGCTAACACTGGTGCCCATCTTCCTCTATTTTGTATGTGGGATGCCACCACAGCATGGCTTGACAAGAGATGCATAGGTCTGCACCTGGGATTTGAACCTGCAAACCCTGGATCGCCGAAGTAGAGCGTGTGAACTTAACCATTATGCCACCGGGCCGGCGCAATAATTTTTATATTAAAATCTATTTTATATGAAATTAGTATAGCCACTCCAGCTCTCTTTTGGTTGCTGTTTGTATGTATTTCTTTTTTCATCCTTTTACTTTCAACCTATTTGGTCTTTGAATCTAAAGCATGTCTCTTGCAGACAGCATATAGTTGGATCTTTGGGTAAGGGAGTTTGGATCTGTATATGGTAATTCCTGGAATAGAGCCTTATAAAAAATGGACAAATGTTGAATTTGCTTTCTTTGTGAAGTTATCAGTTTAGAAGAATCTATGATTCTGCAGTCATGGTGATTATATGCTATATGAGATTATGTGTTTCAGATCCCTATTGAATATTCTGTTAACCTGTGTATTTATGCAATTTTCCTCTCCCATAACTTGTAAAGGAACTATGTGATTTTTCTCTATCTTCTCCTTCTGTCACCTGATATGGAAGTGTGGTGTGAGTAACTGAGGAGTTGTGGGACCCTATGCTTTTCTGGTAAATAGGAGATTCTTATTGCCATTCATAGTCAACTGCTTCTTCCAAGTCTGCAGAGCCTTCTGATATGATTATGTTGACACAATTAGTCTTTGTAATTTAAACCCTTTGTGACTTAAACCCATCCTTTAAAAAATTTGTACCCATCTTCTGGAGAGGTTGAGATTATATGAGGATCAATGTGATATAGTGGAAAAAGCATGGACTTTAGCAGTATGCAGACCACGGTCCAAATTTTAGCTCAGTCACTTGTGATGAGACCAAGGGACCAACAGTGATACCATGTGTTTTAATTCCTTAATGTTGTTGGGAAGGTTAAACCAAATAACATAGTTCTTGGCATGTGATTGTGTTTTATTAATTCCTGACTCTTAACCTTGTTAGAACAAGAGTTGTAATGCATACAGTTTTGCCATATTTGGGATTTGTTGTTTATTCATTTATTTATTCATCCATTTAATAATCCAACAAATATTTATTAATTACTTACTAGTTGCCAGGCACTGTTTTAGGGACTGGGGATGAACATAAGTAAACAAAAGAAAGAAAATCCTTGCCCTCAGTGGGCATACATTCCAGAGAGGGAGACTGACAATATACGAGTAAAAATTCTCAGTAAAATAATTAGTAAATTAGTTAGTGGTAAGTGCTAAGGAAAAAACATTGGACAAAGAAGGGGGATGTGAGATGTTGAGAAGGGATGGTTAAAGTTTTATGTAGAGTGGCGAGGGAAGGCTACCAATCCATGATCTTTGACTTTGACAGAAATTTTTTATATATAACTTTGTAGAGATAAGGTATGCTAGTGAATGTTTACTATGATTAATTTTCTTACTGAAGTACATTTCATTCTGGGTTTTAATTTTCCATGAGTGAACTGGAAAGGTCCATATTTATAGCCTATAGTTTTATAATTTGCATTAATATATTAAAAGCCTTGATAGTGGTCCAGTTTCCTCAATGCATTGTATATCCAGGATATTATGATGAAGATTCAAGACATGGGTATTAGGAGCAAGGAAAAAGAGTTTAAACATCCAGATATTAAGAGAGAAAGAATGTTCTTTCTTCAAAATGCTCAATTTGTCCTTCCTGAGTTATTTAAAATATTTATTTATGTTGCCACATTCACTGTTCAATCTACAGACTTATCAAGGGGTTAGGATCTTAAATAAAAGCCATCATATATAAGAAATTCAGCCTATTTTGAATTATAATTATTTTTAAAATTGATTTTTATAAGTATAGTGATAATAAAACAAGTAAAAAACTAATATTGAGCCTATTTTATCCTTGGATAAGTACACTTTTTTCCTGTTGAAAAATATACAATTTCTGAGATGGATTGTTTTGAAGAGAAGCTCTGTCATCTCATTGAATGTCAGTTAGGAAACTTGGCTGTTTGGAGAGTGAATGTTTGAGGCTGTAATTTTCAAGGTGGTATAGTTGGGAGATAGTGAAGTGGCTTGTCCATGACTTGGCCACTATGAAAGTCATGCAATGACTTAAAGAGGGGAAAAGACTTTTTATGTTGCTCCTGGAGCTACAGAAATTGACATTTGGGCTTCCAAAATCCATTTGAAATAAATGGCTTCCATTAATCAGTGCAACGGGATGCTGGGCAGCCTATCTTTTTTGAATCTGTGCCATTGACAGAGAATGTGAATATAAAGGAGTTTTGAAGGGTGAAGCCTCCTTTCTCCTCTTCAGAAAACTTTTAATAATATGGAAACATTATGTTTGAGCTTATGATACTTAGTCAACCAAAATGGAATAATCAGTTCCCCAAATTTGATGGGAAATGTCATCTGTAACTTAAAATCCTTAGCTTTCAAAGGCCATAAGCATAAGTGGATTGTTAAGAATCTTTATTCAGGAGAAAATTGATGATCATTTCATGGGGAGTAAGGCAGGAAGAAAGAATATTCTTACGATAAGTATTCTCCATGGAGAATACTTGTCTGGGTTTCCTGTATTTGCCTTCGTAGTGGAATAGTTTAGATCATCTGTTAAAAGTTTAAAACCGTTCGGAATAAGTCAGTAGCAGCAGGCAGGTCTTGAGGGTTTATATGAGCAAGCCTCTGGATGTTGGATCCCTTTCTCCAATTTGATGTCAGAAGAGCTCACTATGCAACTCTGCCCTCTAGTGTTTCCTGTTAACTGCAGTTATGTCTTGAAATTTGTCCCACGGTTAGGTTAGAGATGTTTCTATATTTTCTTCAACTTGTTTGAAAATAAATTTGGCCCAGCTTCCATTTACTTAAAAGGCTTTGACATCTGTTTGTTCATCTAATTTGTTTCAAAAAAAGGTGCCTGTTTTTCTATTTGATTGGATTTTGATTAAATCAAACACTTTCTGTTTTCTTTATTCCACTTTGCAATTTTGGGAAGTTAAATTTTACTCGGTTCAGAGATTTTGGAATAGCTACTTCTTAAATAATTTAAGAATATAAAGCATGTGAACTCAAGCAGAATGCTAAATACATTTAAAGTTATTTTAGAGAGTGCATTCAAATTTTGGTTGTCCTTTGAATATCTGAGTATAAGTTTGAGTAGAAGATAGTTATAACATCTAGTGGTCTCTGCCAAAATATTCGTAATATATTGACCATCAAGTATTTTAGATATTTTTGTCAAACGACAAAAATATGTTCCTTCTTTGGATTCATGTACCTAAAAGCAACTATTGACCAAATATCAGGGCAGTTTTGTTATCTGAGAGAAGCAGCGATTACATTTTAGTTTCTTTTGTTTGGCTTTAGTTTTTTTCAAAGAGGGACTTTTATTTTGCTTAGGGCAACATTTTTAAAAAGAATTAGATGAGAAGCAGTTTTCATGTTGGAAAACTTATGAACTATATTTGAAAATGAGGTTTTTAATTACTACTGATTGTTTTACTAATGGCAAGCCATCTTGCTTGAGGGAGAAAATTTTTCCAAGTGGGTTAAGTTCTTGGTTAACAGTTGGAGGAGCCTTAATTAAGCAGTAGCTATGGAAGCACAGCCATCTCCTGAGGTTCATCATTGGTGGGAGGGGGTGTGGAGAAGGGGTCTCTCTGGCTGGTTGTGAATCCCCAGGAAAGGCTCTGTACCCTGGAAATAATAAAGACATAGAGGAAGGAAAAAGGAGAGAGAAATAGAATTTTCTTTTTCTAAATGGAAAATATAATTTTATTTTAGAGGTACAAGGCATTTCAACAACACATAATAGTGGGTATTAGACAAACAGATTATTTGTCTGGAAGCACATGCATACTCTTTCCAGATCAATGAGGCCACAATTACTCTTGGTTTGATGCACGGAAAATATGACCTATTAGTTACTGAAAAGGAGTGATGCGCAAGTAGCTGAAAGAACTTGGTTTGTAACCCTGTCCCTGCCTTCTTGGATGAGTAACTCATTTATCAAGAAGTACACGAAAGCATGGCAAAAGGTACAAGGAATGTTGTGCTCTATCAGGGAAAACCATTTCAACTCTGTGGTTTTCAAGAGTCATAGGTGGGGCTGGGCCTGTAGGAATATGAAGCTTCTGTTGGCTGATAATGTAGCCATAACATTCTTTAAACGTACTTTAAGTAGGGATAATGTGGGGGAGATTTTAAGTCAATAAATAAATATATAAAATAAATACACTGTCTTTTACATAAAGATGTACATGTAGTACTTTTGCCTTATCAAAAATTGAAATGTATTTCTAGGCCAAAATAGATTTCAGAGGATATTTAAAAAGCCAAACATGATAACAATTGTATAAATTACCATAGTTAGTTTATAGTTGAATATCTTGGTAGTTAGTGTATGTTTTAGTTTGGACAGCTAGAAAAATATTCTTCATTTGTGATATGGTAAGAAAAATGATTTATGTTACTTAGTAAGTGCCTTTTTTCTCTCAGCAGCAAACCATAAGTTATGAAACAACATAAATACAGTAAATTAAAATTGCCTTGCATGGCCAATAACATGTTTTCAGCAGCTAAACCTTTATCAAAATGCCAAGCATATTAATTTTTATGGCAAAATTGCAGCAAAGGGTACTCAAAGGGCTCTAAGAATAAGCAGTCTAGAAACATGTGTCTGACTTTGAGGTGCTTCAGTTTAAGTAGTGCCAAGATTTTACAGGATCCATCAAACTCTGGATTTCAGAAGTTTAAATCAGTTTGAGAAAATGGAAAGAACACTTCTCAATCAGTTAGGGAGCCTGAATGCTACACCACACGTTACTATGGGATTTGGAGTAGATCTAATAATTTACTAAACTATTTTTAACTGCACAAGTAATTCAGGAAGACTTAATATCATTAAAATGTATGTTAAAACTTAGATAATTCAGGGGCCAGCCCAGTGGCATAGTGGTTAAGTTCATGCGCTCTGCTTCGGCGGCCCAGGGTTTGCAGGTTTGGCTTCTGGGCACAGACGTACACGCTGCTTATCAAGCCATGCTGTGGCAGGCATCTCACATATAAAATAGAGGAAGATGGGCACAGAGGTTAGCCCAGGGCCAATCTTCCTCAGCAAAAAGAGGAGGATTGGCAACAGATGTTAGCTCAGGGCTATTCTTCCTCACACACATACAAAAAACAATTTAGATAATTCAGGTAATATGGAAACCAGTAGAGAAAGGTGGATAATCCCACCTTCTGTTTACCTCCCAGGCCCCATGCCAATCCATTACCCCAATCCAGGTAATAAGTGTTAAAAGATTGGTCTGTAGCCTTCTAGGACTCTTTGAAGAATGCATTTACATGTATATACAATTATCTATATATTTCTTTTCCCCACTTCCTGCCCTATTCTGCAGTTTCTTACACTTGACAGAATATCACTACATATGATTGTATTATTTTTTTAAACAATGCATTATATTCTTCAGAATGAATCTAACAGTTTATTTAACAGTTTTCCTGTGGAGGGACATTTAGGTACATTATAATTTTTCACTGTTAGGAGAATGCCACAGTGAACTCTACACACGTGTTTGGTGTATTACTGTAGGTTTGAGTCAGATGTGGAAATCTTGGATTTGGAGTATGTGCCATTACACTTTTGATAGATACTTCCAAATTGCCCACTGTCAGCACTGTACTATTATGGCTCTCCATCAGCAATGCAGGACAGTGGCCATTTCCCCTAACCTCACCAATACTGGAAACCATCAATCATTAATTATTAATGAATTAAATTATTAATGTTGCATAAAAGTGATACCTTGTCATTTTAATTTGCAGTTTCCTGTTTACTAGTGAGTTTGAACTTTGCTTTCTATGTTTACTGACTGTTGGTATTTCTCTGTCTGTGAATTATATGTTTATATCCTTTGCCCATTTTTGACTGAGATCAAGCTTATTAATTTAAAAAATTTATATTCATATCATCACACACTTTTTTTTCCATGTCTTTTTGGCCAGCTTGATCTGTCAGTTTCTGTCACATAACTTACAATCTAATTGAGAGATAGACGTTAACAAATCATCATGCAACTAATTTTTAAGCATATGAGGATTATCTTTGATTACGATTTCTAGCTTAATTGCCTTGTGATTAGAAACAATAGTTGATATGAATTCATTCAGTATTTGCTGAGACTTGAATTTTGGTCAAATATTGGTTAATTTCTGTAATTGTGTCACGTGTGCTTGAAAAAAATGTGTTTTCTCCAGTTGTCAGATGCAGTTTCTCAAGTTTAATTGGATTGTTCAGATGGCTTGTTCCACTCCTTAGAGAGTTCTTTAAGTTTCTAAGGTGAAGCTAACAGATTTCCTGGACATGTAGCTACAGAAAGCCTCTTGCATCACTTTCCCAACTATGTCAGATAAGATTTCGTTTAGATGCTGATGGTGGATATCCAAAATATCTGAAACTTAGACGACATTGGAATTTTTCTTTCATAAAAGTGTCAGGTAAGGTGCTCCAGGGCTGTGAAGGTGCTGCATGTGTCAGAGTCTAGGCTCTTTCTTTCTTGTTGTCCTGCTATATTGTGACCTCTATTCCCAAGATCACCTCATTGCCCAAAATGACTGCTTTAGCTCCAGACATTACATCCATTTTCCAGCCAGGAGGAAGGCAAAAGAAGGGAAAGCAAATCCCTCTAGAGATGTCTAGAAATGTCTAGAGGCCATTTCCCAGAAGTTGTGCACAGTGCTTCAGACTACATCCCATGGGCTACAACTTAGTCATGTGATCACATCTAGCCACAGGGCAAGCTAGGAAGTGTGTAGGTGTTTATTCTGATTAGCCTGTGACCCGCTGAATTTGGGGAGTTCTTTAACAAAAAAGGGATGAGTAGGTATTGAGCAACAATTAGCAGTCTCTGCCATAACCAATTCTATCAATATATACATCTATCTATTAATACAGAATTGATTGAATACAAGTGTCTTGAAATGTAAAGAATACTGCACTTAACTTTGTGTGCAGTCTTTGCTAAAATACTTAGAATTCCACCTTTTCTGCATCCTAAAACCCAACTCTGAGCATGCTGTACCCCTTCTTAAGAGCCTCTTCAGCAACTCCCAGTTGCCTCCAGGGTGACATTCATGCTCCCTGGCACGGTAGTCAAGGTCTTAATTGAGGTAGCCACATCTGAGGTTACCAGACCTAGGCCCTCTCCCTGTGCTTCTTGTAACCTGTGATCCTGCCAGATTATCCTTGTTTGCCCAGCACAAACTGTGAATCTCTCTTAGTTCCAGTGCTGATGACACTCCTTTCTCATCTAGGATTCCCTTTCTCTATTTTCTACATGGAAAAATCCTCCCTTGCTTTCCAAGTCTAATCCAAAAGCTACTTGTCCACTAAGTCATCTCTCAACACTCCAACATGTGTGTAATCTTCTCCCTTTTGGAACTGCTGTGACACTTGATCTTTTCTGTGCTTCTGTAATTGTGTGTGCACTTTGTCTCTCCACTACACTGAGGCACTCGAGGGCAGGAGTTATTTTTTCCATTCCCTATGGTGCCTAGTCATGTGTATGACATTGGACAATACATCAATAAAAGAGATTAAGTGAATGATTGATTCCTTGGAAAATGTGTGCATTGAGTGCCATAGTATTTATTTTATACAACCTAAATTATCATATTACATTAACATAACTTATCTTCTGTGTGATCCAAATGATGTTGTTAGTGCTTGATCCTAGTTGTAAGGAGAGAGAGGCATTTAGTTCAAAGATCGTGTAACTAGCTGCAGGTGGCGAGAGAAAACATGATACCACTTACTGGCATATCTTAATATTTTAACAGACTTATTCTTAGCCAAATAGAGGACTCAGGATTTAGAAACAATGCCAGTTCCTGCAGTTGGATTCATCAGGGGACGCTTTATTTCATAAACTTCGAGAGAGAGTGACGAAACATCCAGGGCTCCGTTTGTATCTCTGATTGAGAGTGAGAAACAGACGTCTGATGTTGCTGTGAAAGCTGTTTGTCGGTACTCTTGCCCTCTTGCCTTATACCTATCTTGTCTTGATCAGGATTTCTTTGCACCAGTCTGGATCCCGCCAAACTTGGGCTTAGTTTCTTTAAGATGAATTAATAAGCAAGGCTTGATGTGGCTTGGGATGTGGATTGTGATAACACTGTTATTACTCTTATGCCATACGTAGACTCAGAACATGTGTTTTTCTCATAAAACATGGGTTTTAACTGTATTTTTGCATGTTGGTCCAGAAACTTGGAAAAAAATCTCATGTTTGGACAGACTGAAAAAGTTCTTGGTTAGACAGATGGGTAGGCAGGTAGAAACTGTCTGGTTTATATCACATCGTAAGTATACCAGTCACTGGGTATTCATCTTGATAGATGGGCAAAAATGCTTTTGGTAAATGTCATTTATTCAAAATAGAACTGTGAGTGAAATATATAAAAATAGAAAGCTAATCTAAAAAGTTCTTCATACTTAATGACTGAGATACTAGAAATACAACTGTTAATGTCAGGATCAAAACATGAGTGCCTGCTATCACCACTGTTATTTGAAATTGTTCTGGAAGTGCTAGCTAATGCGATTAGAAAAGAGAACAAAAAAATAGGCATAACTGCCTTTTCCCCACACTCACATCAAAAGAGAATATTACTCTTTGCCTTCACCCAAAAATGACAACAGCAAGAAAGCTAAACTGGAAAAGTCATTATTATTTTATTTGCATTCCTTTGGTTAGTGGGGATATTGGGTATCTTTTCATATGTTTATTGGCAATGTTGAGTGAGATATGAAATGTTTACTTGTGGCAATATCTGGAGACATGGAAGGAGGAATTCTGATTGACATTGCCTTTCAATAGCTTATATCACCCACCCACCCACACACACACACACACTTACATGCACTTAAACCAAAGATGCAAGAATATAAGCTGCCAGGTTTCTGGCCTTCTAGGAGACAAAATAATGAGTCAGTCTCAAAGAGTGGGATGTGGTGGGGGAGGGGTTCTGGGAAAAGGATTTGGGGCCTATAAACTGATCCTGTGTTTTTGGAGAGTGGTCTAGAAATGTTTATCTGAACAAAAAAACCTTCGACTTTGACTTGGCAATCACACCTCAAGAGGTTTACTCTAAGGATATAATTATGCAAGTCTGAAATGATGTGTGTACGAGGATATTGATTTCAGCCTTGTTTGTGATAGAGAAATATTGGAAAAGACCTAGATGCTCGTCTATAAGGGCCGGTGAATGGTTCTGTAAATGATGGCACTCAGTGTAGTGGAGTACTACGAAGCCAGTGAACTGTATTGACTTAGAAAGATGTTCACAACCTGTTGTTGAGGACAAAAAGCAGGTTACAGAACATATGTGTGCTCTAATCCCACTTTGTAGTTGAATAGATAGACCTCTATCTGTATCTCTAAACATGTCTGTGAACGTAGAGAGAGAGCTAGAAAAATAACTTGCTAAAATATTGGCATTGGTAATTAAAATCCAACCGGGAAGATACATGCAAACATGAAGCTGTTGGGAGTAATGGAAGATATTTACAATTAACTCAAGGTCACAGGGTTGCAGAGGAGGGAAAGGTCAGTGTGGCGAGTGAGCTCAAAGAGGGTCCCACGCAGTGGGAAGCATGTGAGTTGATTCATTTACCAGTGTGAGGGTTTGAATGGGTGTGGAGAGGCAGGAGCAGCATACCCCTCAGGTGGGGGTGACAGCGTTCATCCTACAGTGTTTGTGGGAAGCCGTGAGGCGAGCACCAAGAATCGCATGTATGGTGTGGCTTTCAGGCTGAAGGAGCTTGTAGCCTAGTGGAGACTAAAAGTGCATAATTTACAGTCCAGTGTGGAAAATGCATCTCTAAAGATGTGCCCAGGGCACTGTGAGAATACTGAAAATGGGGGCCTACCTAAGCCTTGAGTGTGGTGAGAGGAGGTAAATGGCGAGGGGCTTCATGAGGGGAGTTTCTAGAAGTCTGCATCAGAGATACAAGTTTCTAGAAGTTTCTTGAGCATGAGTTGAAACTCAGAGGATGTTAGCTATGTGGAGAGTAAATAGCACTGGAAATAAACATGAATGCTTACTCAGACTCGACCATTACACTGATACGAAAGGCCGTCTCCAACTCACTCACAGGTAATGTGTGAAACCTGTTTGGAAAGAGCAATGCTTTTTCACTCACAGAGTCATTGTGGGCCTCTCAGGCTTGCCCACGGAGGCCGTTTAGCCTGTATGTTCTGCAGCACCATGTACTGTGTTTCTTAGGTGGATTGATTTCTGTATTTGGGGAGGCAAGAAACATTTCTCCTCACCTCCACTCTCTCCAGCTTCGTGACTGGCTTCCAGGGCCTGGAAAATCAAACCTGGCCAACTCTCTACTGGTTCCAAGCAGTGCAGCCTTCTTCTCTTGGTAGACTGCAGCCAGAATTGGTTCTCATAGCTTCCTGCCATCCCTGAAGCAGACACACAACCCTTCTGAAGTCTATGAATTATATAATTTATTTGTAATAATGTACTCTTTCATTGAGGAGTGACTTATAGGGACTTAAATGCACAAATCTAAAGTGTGTAGCTTGATTGATTTTTACATGTGTATACACCTGTGTAACCACCACCCAGATCAATCCCCAATAGGCTCCTTTATGTTCTTCCTAGTAGATAGTCTCTCAAAGGTAAGCATGATTCTAACTTCTATTAAAATAGATTGGTTTTATCTGTTTATGGACTTCATATAAATGAAATCTTACGGTATTTGCTGTTTGTCTTGGACTTCTTTAGCTTAACATTACATTGGTGAGATTCATCTGTGTGGTTGCATGCAGCAGTAATTTACTCTTTTTCATTGCTGTATAGTATTCCATCATATGGATATACCACAGATGCAGGTCCATTGGTCATTGATCCTGTTCTCTTTCTCCTTGGACCAGTGGCCTACCCAGGGGCACATTGTTTTTAGGGAGATGGTTGAAGCACAAGAGAACATGACAAAGCATGCAAGCAACATCTGCTAACATTCCATTGGCTAAAGCAAGTTACATGGCTGGGTCCAAAGTCGAGAAGCAGGGAAGTGTATTTCTTCAATGGAGGTAGAAGAAACTGCAGAGATAGACTGCTGATGGCATGGATACATGACAAGGTGTAGAATTTGGGCCATATGCAGTTGGTGACAGTGGATCATAGGGCGTATGTACATATAGCTTTGGTGGATACTACTGAAGAGATTTCTAACGGCTTGTACCGATTCATACTCCTCCCAGAAGTAGAAGAGAACTCACCAATACCTGGTACTGGATTCTTATGATTTTTAATTCTAAGCACAACCAGGAAGCATCCATAATGTCAAAAGACTCTTCACTCAACTCTCCACTGCCCTTACTCTTCCTTTCATTTTGACTCTGGGTCTTTAAAGCAAGATATAATAGTGACTTTCTGGAGATACCCCACTTATATTTCAAAGAAAGGCCCTGGAAGTTGAGGCCGGGGCTTGGGGGAGGAGAAGTTTTGGACAGGGCAAGGTGGACACTGGGTGAGGAGATGGGAGGGGACTGCTAACAAGATGCCTCCCTGATGGCTGGGGAAGATTTCATAGGTAGAATGGGTCATGGTAGGATGGGAGGCTTATTCTGTCTTCCTCTCTCTCCATTGCCAAACCCACCATTGTGCATGTGCTTTTGGACAGGGATCAATACTGATTATAGTTAGAAGTTGGTGTGAGGAGTAGGGAAAGATTGCCAAACGTTGGGGCGGTCTGTGTAGGCCAGAGAGGAAAGGAAGAAAGAGGAGAGGAAGATCCCATCTAGTCACTGGATTTGGTCAATTTCTGTGTAGCCATTCTTTTGTAAGGGGTATAGAAATCATCTAAACTGGGATTACGAAATAGTGTTACATTTATGAGATGTACATATTTTTACTTATATTTTTTTCCATAAATTTAATCCTACAAGTTGATTTTCTCTTAAAAAAACTAAATTCATGCTGTTTTCTAACAGTGTATGTACTTTATATTCTGATCATTTATTAAATAGATGTGCTGTGGAAAGTGATAGAATGCACCTTCCCTCAAATTTTTCCATAAAATTTCCTGAAGTGCACAATGTAAAGAAGGGACAGCAATGTAAAGAAGCAAAACGCACTTTATAGACATTTCCCCATGACGTGTCGGTGCCACCAAGGGCGCACGACAGTGGCCTCGCAGGTGGCCTAGACGTTTCCTGGACTGTACAGTTGTATGAACCATGAACCAGTTATTCCTGTCTGGGTTCTGTATCTCGTTCAGTCCATCAGGGTTCTCTCATTGAATGTGGATCATAACCTGGGTAGACAGTGTGGAGCAGTGCAATGATGAATTATGCTCCCTGCCTTCAAAGATTTCTAGTGGGACATAGACAGTGGACCCGAATAACTGCAAAGCAAGGTACAGAGTGTTAGGAACTGCGGTGTATGCCACATAATATCTACTTAGCATAAATAGATCCAGTAAACTCTACTGTCCAGGACAGGCTCCTCTGAGATAACTTGGGACAGATCCCTGGGCATTCAACATACCTGGGAGATCAACCCTCTTTGCTCAAAGAAGAAATGAGGTAGCCAAGCTCCCTGAGGTAACTAGAGGCTGAGTCGTGTCTAGAGCCAGGGCCTGCTGTTTCTTCCAAGAGGGTTTGCAGGGGAGGTCATGGTTTCATAAGCACCCCAGGCAGGTTTTGAGTCTCTCTGCATTTACTTGCTTTGTAACCTTGGGCTTAGTTTTTAACCTCTCAGTGTCCCAGTTTTCTTGGCTGTTAAGAGGGGATAATTATAGTAGTAACTGCGTCATAGAGTTTTGGGGAGGATTGAATGAGATGATGCACGTAATGCATTTAGCGGAGTGATGCATGGAGTAAGCACACTCAGGAAATGCCAGCTGGCAGTAGCACTGCTTTTTAAATGAAGGGCTTTACAGCTCAAGGAGAAGAGAGACTGAGTAGTGATTCAAGGTGTTCTTGGAACTCTCTGTAGACAGACCAATCAACAGCTGTTCCGTCAGGGCTGTGCCCTACTTGAAACCCAGTTACCTCAAACATGGCATCTACCATGATATCAAATGAAAGGGAGTTCTTTGGAATGTTCCTTCCTTTGAGAAAATTGATCTGAGAATTGTAGAGATATTTCCAGTGTTTCCACTCTGGTAAGCGTGAAGGCAGTTGGCTTAGCATCTTCTCTCTGTCTCTGTTTCTGTCTCTGTCAGTCTCTGTTTCTGTCTTTTTAAGATTTTTAGCACAGAATAGCTAAGCTAGAATTTCTGGTTTTCTCCTTGACATCTAGTCTCCTACAAAGTGCTATAATGGGAGGCGAGAGTTGTACTGCTTAATGTGACTGCTACAGCCTGCAGTTCTGCTCCTGCACTGACTGGACTGCTTTCCAATTGTGTTACAGCAGACAGCTGAATTGAAATTGATTATTGATTATCCTCCGGTTTAGCTGTTGTGCCACAAAAACTTAAAACTTGGAAACAACCTACCCCAAACAGTTTCTTCTGCTTCTCACAGTCTTTCAAATCAGAACTTTGAATTAGTTTCAGGTTTTTAGTTGTTGGAGCTGCAGGTGCTTAGACATCATCTACTCCAAATCCCTGAGATCACAGAGCTGGTGGAGGAACCCTGAAGTCCCGGTCCCTGAGTCCAGCGGACTTTTCCAAGTGGCGGTGAACTGGTGAGAAATCCACAGTTTCAGGTTGAGGTCTTCCTCTCTCAGCGTGAAGACTCTTAGAAACTGTTTCAACCATCAGGGCTAAAGAGAAAAAATGGAGTTTGCGTTAGCAAATTAAAAGCTTTGCTTAATTATACCTTGTTTCGCTTATTTGTGAGTAAGCAGGCATCAACGTCCCTGAGTTAGAATGATTTGGCATAATACAAAGAAGGCCACTGTGACAGGTTAAGGACACTGCCTGCCCCCTTGATTTTGATGAAGTAGAAAAAAACTGGGTCTTGGTATTTAGACAGTGAGATTAACAAGATCATCACCCACTCATGATTGAGGAGGTTGATATTTATGTTCTCATTCTTTTGATTATTTACAAGATCAAGCAATTTTCTGCTGTTTGTGAAAATTATCACAAGATTTGCATTAAAATGTCTACTAACTGAATGAAACTGGATGATATACCCCATTTATGAAATTTGGCGGAGTATTAATTGAATGAGGCATAAGGGATTTGAAATGCTTCCACTCACAATCCTCTTAAAGAACCAGTGTATAAAAAAGGTAAAATTTCATCTAACTGTTTACCTTGGGTAAATATAGAGAGAACTTATCTAGAAATGGAAGACAGTTTACCGGTAGGGCCCCCATCTGAGGGTCAGTATTGAATTAGTATCAAAATATGGAGATAGTGATTCTGTGAAAAGTAGAACCAGTGACATTCATGAGGAAGAAAAACATCCTTTATGCATTCGTTGGGATAAACGCATGTGCTGGAATGAGAAAAAAGTGAAATGGTTTATATTTTTTTCTGGAATACACTTCTATTAGTATTGACAAGCTGATCTTTTCAACACATGGATCATTGTGTATGCATAAGTACGTTTGGTTTTGTATTCTAAAATCACTTTTTCTTTCATAAAGAATTGTATTAGTTAGCTTGGACTGCTATAACAAAATACTACAGACTAGGTGGCTTAACCAACAGAAATTTATTTCTCACAGTTCTGGAGGCTGGAAAGTCCAAAGTCAGGATGCTGGCTGATTGGATTCCTGGTGATGGCTGTTTTCCTGGCTTGCGGAGGGCCACCTTCTTCCTGGGTCCTCACATTCAGGACCCTCTTCTTACAGGGCCACGGTTCTATTAGATTAGGGCCCCACCCATATGACCTCATTTAATCTAATTACCTCCTAAAGATCCTATCTCCAGATACAGTCACATTGGAGGTTAGGGCTTGAATGTATGAATTCTGTGGGGGACACAATTTAGTCCATATTGAGAACTTAACTTCTGGACTTAAGTAGATACCTACAAAACAGAAGCATTTTAGTGGTTAATAACATTTAAAGTCTGGGAAGGACACTGAGATAGAGTTTACAAATTCCATCCAACTATCTCAGTGAAGAGTGGGCCCTCCAACATTCCCTGGGCATGATGGAAAAGTCCAGAAAAGCTTACTTTGTCCCCAAATTTGTGGACCTTTCTTCATTAAATTCACTTTTTTGTCTTTAAACATTACTCCAGGCGGCCGATAGGGAACTTAAGAGCTGTTGATACATTAACATCAATGAATGAACTGGTTCCTCCCAGAGAATGGGGGTGGAGGTCGAGGGTTGGGGTGAGGAGAGGGACTGAGTCTAGGGCCCTGTGTGGGAGAGCCGGCTAGAGATGGAGCCTGTCCTTGGCAGTCTGGTGGCAGCAGAAGATGCCTACGGCAGAGCACAAAGGAGGACAAGAAGAAGATGAGAGAGAGGCCTGATCTGGAATTTGAGGATATAGAAACAACAACAACAAAACATAACTTACTTCTTATTTATTCTACCCCTACAAAGTGCTTACAGTGAAAGGAATTAGTTTGGTTTTTCCAGTTGTTAGTGGTCTTTGACATTTTGATAAACTTTATTTTAGAATAGTTTTACCTTACAGAAGAGTTGCAAAGATAGTATAGAGAGTTCTTGTATACCCCACACCCAGTGTTCCCTGTTGTTAACATCTTATATTACTGTGGTATACTTGTCACAACTAAGAAAGAAACATTGGCACATTATTATTGACTAAGCTTCACACTTTACTAAAATTTCACTGGTTTTCCCCTAATATCCTTTTGCTGTTCCAAGATCCTCTCTATGGTACCACATTATGTTTAGTTGTCCTGTCTCCTTAGGCTCCTCTTGGCTGTGAGTTTCCGGACTTCCCTTGTTTTTGATGACCTTAACAGATTTGAGAAGTATTGGTCAGGTGTCTTCTAGAATGTTCCCCAATTTGGTTTTGCCTGATGTTTTTTCTCTTAGGTAAACTGAGATCATGGTTTTTTGGGAGGAAGACCATAGAGGTGAAGTGCCACTCTTATCACGTCGGATCAAGAGTGCATGCTGTCAACATGACTTATCACTGTTGATGTTGACCTTGATCACCTGGCTTGAGTTAGTGTTTGTCAGCTTTCTCCACTGTGAAGTTATTTCCTCCTCCCACCCCCCTCCATCATCTACTCTTTGAAAACATGTCAGTAAGTTCAGCCCACACTCAAAGGGTGGAAGATCTTTTACTTTTTTATGTGAAAGTATTCAACTCTCTTCTGTTAGCCTGCAATGTCTGAGTGAATCCCAATTATAATCTTTATCCTAGTCCTAATGGGAAGATTTTGTCTGATGATTTTCCCCCAAGCTCCATGTACTGTCTCTTTTTCTCATTTCTGTCAGCTGTCATTCTTAATTTTGCTGGTGTTTGGTTGTGTGCACATGGCATTTAAAATCCAAATTAAGATCGAAAAATTTAGTCAGTCATCCCCATGTTTCCACTTAATTTAAATGTTTGCCTAATAGCCTAAAAATTCAGATAACGAACTGAAAATTATTTTTTAATCACAGTGTTTGGCACTGCTAAGTGATATACTTTCTCTGGCAGCATGAAGACCTCACTTTGCTATTAAATTATGATATAATTTCACTGACGTGGGGCCACGTTCCTCATATCTGAGCATTCCTCTGTGTGGTCTGTAAACAGATTGCAACATGTTACTTTGATTAAGAATGGAAATGCATACTTTAACGAAAAACTAAAACCCCCAAATCAATCAAACGGGCTGAATGGAAAAACAAGAGGTAGGATTATGGGATAAAGAGGAGAGAAAGTCAGTGAGCACAGTTTAAAAGTTAGTGCTAGAGAACTAAGAAAAGAGAGAGTAAGACGGTGTAAAGCGATGCTGTTAGAAAGTGTTCTGTTACGGAGTGACGGCAAGGACATGCTGATGGTTGTACATCGAGATAAATAACACACTGGGAAAGTATTATGGTCTGGGCATCATGGAGCAATTTGATAAATCCCACTTTAAAGGGCACCAAGAGTCATCTTAGTGAATATTTAGACAGTATTTAAGAACATATTCTTGACTTTTTTTTGTTAAACTCATTGTACAGTGTTCCTTCTGAGTTTCTCTGAGAAATAATAATGAACATCTTGTTTTTCCATGTATAAAGTGCTTTCTCGGGCATTAGCTCAGTAATCCCTTATGAAAAATCTGTGATGTTTATTTTATCATTAGTCCCATTTTACAGATGGGTCCATTGGGGGAGATTAAGCAGTTTATTCTGGATCACTTGTTCAGGGATAAAGAACCAGGAATTTCAGTTGGTTTCAGTTCAAGTCCACTGGTTTCAGTTAACATGAGTGAGTAGCCTTCACTGCGGTCTACTGAACCTGAGGGAGCCGTGCACGTGGGTGTCCAGGCTGCAGCTCTTATGCCCGAATCCACTGCAATCTATTTAAGTCAAACTGCTTTTCAGTGGGGGGGGGGGAGTGGGCTCACCCAAATCCAGGCCTGAAGATTGTGGCTGCAGCTCCCACTCCACACCCACACTCCCCGAGAGAAGAGAAAACTCTCAAATACCTGCCTTCTTCTCGTTGACCTTGCTCTATTTTGCAATTGGTCTCTCTGGTTTAGGCAAAAACACTGAATTAGAGTTGAGGAAAAATGCCTGTGTTCTTTGGAACACTAACCAGGGCTAGGCTCTTGCCTAGGACGGTTCTCTTCCACGGGCACATTCTTAGTGAACAGTGGATCAGATTAGCTGCTTGAGAGATCAACTGAACTCTAGAGAAACAGGGCAAGACAGGTTCATTTCAGAGGAGAGAGTATCAACATCCAGTGGCATGGGGAGTCAGCTCCAGGAAGACAGAGAGGAGAAACAGGCCAGCCAGGGTGGACCAGGGCAGCCGAATTGCCTTGGCTGAGGGGGCTGACCTTATGTTTTTTGGAGGGATGGGAATGATTGGGAAATAGGAGCAGAGGGCAGGTCAAGGCATGTCTCCCCATCAGCTGTCCTCTCCCACCCCACCCTACCTCCCTGACTCCAACACATCTATGGTGGTCTCTTACTCTCCATCCCCCTATGCTCTCTTAGGAGTCAGAAATAGAGACAGAAGGAAGGGCTCAGCTAGAAGACCTTCAGATAGAGTGAAGAGCCAATGACAGATCAAGAGAAAGGAGAAGGGAAGAGATAGAGGCATAGGGTGTTCTGTCCATTTTAAGGTCTGATACTGTTTGCTTTTCTACATGAAAATGTAGAATGTACAAAGTGTAAACAGGGCTTTCCATTTGAGTGGAGCTAATGAAGGAGAGGAAGGCAATGGAAGCAGTAATGGTGAACCTCTGCTGCTTCACCAGATTGCCCAGCATGCTGTGCTCCATTGAAACGCTGGCATCCGAGACTCGTAGGCAGTTTGAATCCTCAGGGCAACCCCAGGCAGCCTTGTAGCGCTCTATAATGTATTTTCTCTGGTTGCCTTATGAGCCATATACTTGACTTACAACACTGTTGGGCTCAGAAGAGGGATTTTTAAAATCTGTCCCAATGGTCCTGGAGTGGAATTACTTTTAATGTTGTTATTTTAACAAGGAAAGTGGCTTGAGTGGAGGAGATGATGACATAGGTACTAGGTTGCACAGAAAACCATGTTATGATTGTAAGTTCTTAGATGCTTTTGCCTCTTAAAATCTCGTCTCAGGAACGGCTTACCTTTGTAAAATATAGTACAATTGAATACTTTTCCCCCAATTTTAACTACTTGTTAATAGCTGTTTTGATTTTGGAACTAGTGATGCCAACTCTTCCAGTGAGGTTTTTAGTCATTTTGGCCTGAGTTGATACTATGTGACCAAGATAGAATCTGCTATCTTTCCTCTTAAAAATGTTCACAAGGCTGGCTTCTAAATTTTTGGCAGTGAGTCGTGTGGAAACCCTGGGGTGTCTCTGTTTTGACTTTTAAAAACTTTGTATTAAAGTGACTTTCCAGGAAAATGGGAAGGAAATCACCTAAAAATCAAGCAACATCCTGGTTGCGGGAGTCCCTGTGCCGTGAGGCCGTGAAGGTGAGGTCCGTGGATCCTGGGAAGTACTTTCCACAGTGTGGATGTGTTTGGAGGCAATGCCACTCGTTTTGCTCAAGGTCAGGATATATTGTTCTCATGTGTTTCCTGGCTCTTGAGTTTCAATTCACATTTTCAAGGTGAATGGAAAGTAGATTTTATTGGTTTTTAAAAATGTCAGTGTTCTTCAAAATTCAAAGTGCTGTGTAGACGAGTGTGTCTCAGGCTGTGTAGCTTCTAGTGGGTGGGTTCCTCTCACATTTTTGTTTGATGACTTTCCAAGGACGTCCTTCTTTTATTTTGCCAATAGAAAATGACTGAGGTATTTACAGGTCATCGGTTTCCAGGCGGCCTCCACATCCTTGTGGATGCTGTGGGCTTCTTAGGAAAGGGCCACATTTTTGTTTTTATTTTACTCAGTGCCTGTGATTTGGGGAGTGTTTACTGCTAATAAAGAGAATTTGTGCTGCTAAATTCTTCCTGGTTTTAGATTTAGGATCAGAAAGTGAGCCCTGTTTCTGAGGGCAGTGGACAGGGTCTCTCTACCAGTGTATCTCTAACACCTGGAGCAGTGTCTGGCACCCAGTAGGCACACAATAAATATTTGCGCACGGAATGAATGTGTGTGCCATCTGATGTGTTACACATCAGCTGTTAGATAAAGCAGAGTGCTTTACACACAGTCTGTAAGGTGTCCTGTCGAGAGGGTCGAAAGAACTCTGCAAGGTAGACTTTCAGTGTCTCTTTTCTCCTGTTGGTTTGGCAACTAGGTGATTCCTCCAACTTGCAGAATAAATCAAGAGTCCTGCAGTGTTGGCTCTGCCCCCCGACCCCTTATTCCCACAGCTGTTGCCTTACTTCACCATTACTTTAGGAAAGAAAAGAGAACAATTTTGAATAGGTACACATCCATTTAGAACATCCATTTAATAAGCGCCATATAAATGTTAGTCGTTACTATGATACTAGTGATGTCTCTATACTTTTCTATTGTATTGAGTTTCAAATGGATGAATTTCAAATTTTCTTAAATTTTGTCCAATTTCTTCTCATCGTTAATGGAGAGCATCAGATTTCTCTCTTTTCACTTACTGATGTGAAGAATTATACTGACATATTTTCTCATGCTGAGCAGTCCTTGCACACTTGCTGTGAGCCCCATTGAGCTGCTCGATCCGGCTTGCGTGTGTTTGCTTTGAGATTTTTGCATCGAGAACATCAATGAAATTTTTCTGTGGGTGCACTGTCTCTGTCAGGTGTGTGGATGTTATGCTGGTTTCGTAGAAAGAGTCAAAAGCTTCCCTTCCTTTTCTATGTGCATTGTAAATTGCATTGGAATTATCTGTTCCTTTAAGGATTTGTAGAATTCACAAGTGTAAAATTGATTAAGTCTGGTGCATTTTGGGAGGGATTATTCTTTGAAAATGTGCTGCGGTTTCACTTGTGGTAATTGGTAATGCATAAAATCTTCCATTCATTTAGGTTTGTACATTTATTATAATATTTTTTGAGCCAAGTAGTTTTTATGATTCACATATTCCATAAATAATTTGTGGTTATTTCTATATTCTCACTTCTATTTTTTTTCTTCTTTCATTGGTTAGTTAAAGGTTTATCTCATTTATTGGCCTTAGATTTCTTGACTTAAAAAAAGACTTTTTGTTTCTTATTTGTTAATGTAAGTAGTTTAGGCTGTGAATTTTCATCTGAGCACACCGCAGCTGTAGCCCAGGGATTCTGATAGAAACATTCCATTTTCACTATTTTCTGCATATTCCGTATTCTTGGTTTTGATTTCATTTTTGACACAAAGTTTATTTTGGAGAATTAAAAATTTTTCAGATGGTAGGGTCCTTTGATTTTCTAATTTTGTTATATATTTTTATTTATATTGCATTGTGAATAGAAATTATTTTCTATTTTTATAATCGATAGAGGCTTTATTTTTGACCTAATCAATAGCCAAAATATTCCATGGAGATTTGTAAGGAAGTTGCATTCTCTGTTTCAAGATATGGAATTTCATTTATATAGCAATTAGAACAGCTTTGTGATTTGATTTTTATTTCTTGTTCATGGGTCATTCTTTGGCAGAAGGAGGTAAATCTCAATACTTCTGTATTTCTTACACTTTTGTGCTTCACATAGGTTTTGCTATAGAAGCGATGATACCATGTTTATAACTGTTAGATGTTTATTGTGGATTGTATTCTCTACAATTTTCCAGTAGCTGTCTCTTATTGGATGCTATTTGCTTTGAATTCAATGTGTCTGAAATTAAGACCAAAATTCCTGAGTTTTTGTGTGTATACCTTTGCCCAACCTTATTTTCAACTTTTCTGAGACACTTTCTTTTAGGTGTTTCTTACATATAGGATACGATTTGTTTTTTCCCTTGGGAACCAGCCTGGGGGTCTTTTGATTTCCTTATAAAGTACAAATACTTTTATCTATAGAATAGATTTGTTTAGTCTGAATTCTGTAATCATATTTTATGTGATTGTTTTATTTCTTAACTTTTTATTATATGGTATCAGTTTAATTGTATGTTTTTCCCGTTCATTTGGAAAGTCCTTGCCTGTTATGTCGTAACTTTTAGTGATAACCTTTATAACTACAGCCTCATAGTCGTATTTAGCTAATTATATTTCTTTAGACAGTATCTATTTATGCCCCTAAGACCCATGAAGAAATAAGTATAATTCCACTTGTTTCTACCTTCCGTTGCTTCCTCCTACCAGCTAATTTTGGTTGATTATACTATGTATTTTTAGCTGTTCTATTTACCTTTATATTTTTAATATACTTGAATTTCTTTTCCTTTACCAGATTTAAATTTTATGTTTTCACTCTGGCTGTAAAAGATGAGGCCATAAGTGCACTTCACCACCTCTCTGCTTCTCTTCCTGTGTGCTCCCCAGGTTTCGTTGGTTACCCCATTTCTACATGGTCATAGGAAATGCCGTTTCCATTCTCCTCTATAGCCATAGTTCTCACGGTGGCTTTAATTCTCCTTCCTGCTTAAATGCATTCAGTGATCACTACTAGGCATTCAGCTAAAGTTCTTTACTTGTCTCTTGGCTTCCTGTGCCTGAGGACGTCAGAGGCCTTCCACCATGTCTTAATATTGAATGTTGCTGGAGAGAAGTCTAAGGTTAGTTGATGCCTTTCCCTTCAAGATAAATTAATTTCCTTATCCTGTCTGGATGCCCAAAGGACTTTCCTTTATTCTTGAAGTCAAGTAACTTCATGTTTATTATGTATCAATTTTTTCTGGTGTCCAGTGAGTACTTTCCATCTGTTTCTTTTATTTCTCCATTTTCTTGTCTGTCTGCCTTCCTTCCTTCTTTCCTTCCTTCCTTCCTTCTTCCCTCCCTCCCTTCCTTCCTTCCTTCCTCTGCGACACCATTTATGCAAATATAGCATCTTCTCATCTAATTGCTATCACTTTCTCCCTGAATTTTCAAGAGCATATTTTATTTCAATCCTCCTTAATTTATGGGTGAGAAACTGAGGCATAGTAAGAGACAGGGTCAGTTAGGATTCAAACCCATCTCTGCCTTCCCTCTGTCTTTTCAGAAGAGCACATTTCTTCCTATTGAAGATCTCTCCAAATTTGTTCTTCCTCTCTTCCTCCCTTCCACCCACACTCCTCCTTCTCTTCCTTCCTCTTTTCCCTTCCTTCCTCTCTCCCCACTCTTTCCTCTCTCACTCTCTTTCTCTCTCTCTCTCCCTCTTTGGTTTCTTTCTCCTTCCCTCCCTTCCTTCATTCTTTCTTATTGTCTTTGATATCTTTTTCCACATCTTTGCACTGGGGAACATGTTCCAGATAAAAATGCCTGTAATGATGTGTGTAGTTGGGGTGGCTGTGGCAGGGGTGGTGGTGGGAGGGAGGGAGATGGCCTGATTATCACATGCTTTACTCATACTTTTTTTTTGGATCTTCTCAGTTGACATGGAGACCACCTGGCCATTGTGAGCTATGTAGTAATTACTTTTCATCTATCCCAACAGTTAAATCTTTTGAACAATGTTTTCTCTTTGGGCTAAATGATCTCATTTCTCAAAAGATACTGTTATTTATAATGTTTTCCTTTGAACCTCTCTTCTTAAATTGTGGATCCAAAAACTGTAGATGATATTCATAAAAGACTACACATGGCCAATAGAGTGCGGAGGAATTAATCTCATGTTTTATTTGTCAATTTAGGTTTCAGTAATGTACTTGGTTTTATACACAGCTTCCTAATTCATGTTCAGTTTCTGGTCCACTAACTCCCAGATCTATTTCAGACACACCTGCGCTCATTCTCTACATTGCATTGTGTAATTAGTTTACCTTCTGTAAATGACCGAGCAGACGTCCCTTTTGGATCTCATCCTGTTTATTTCTGATCATCTCAGCATTTAACAATGTTATTCTGAATTCATAAAGTCTCCCAATTTGGTAAAAGACCCAAAGCTGTTAAGTTTATATGCTGTGCCAATGTGTAGTCACTGATAAAAAGATTAGAAAATGTAGCGGGCCAGGAATTGAGCTCTAAATTTACCCAAAGTCATTTTCAATTTTTAAAAAAGTAAATTTATTGGTTGTATTTGTAAAATTAATGCATGCTTATTGTAGGGAATTTGAAAACTCTGTGTGTGTGTGTGTGTGTGTGTGTGTATGTGTGTGTGATACATCACCCATAATCCTAATCCTGCAGGTACAAAGATTACTTAGCATGATTTTTTGTTTCCTTCTAGTCTTAAGTCCACACACATATATAATTTTATGAAATTGTAGTCATGCTCTATATACCTAAATTTGTGTATCAGGTTTTCTCTTTGTGTTGTTATGGTGTCTCATTTTTGTGAATATTCTTTACATAGGATTTTTGTAATAGATACATAATTTTTAATTCTAAGGCTATACCAGAATTTATTTAGCCACTCCCTTATAGTTGAAATTCTTGTGTTATTAAATTTTGTCCATATTTATGACTATTTCATTAAAATAGGGTCTGAGAAGTAGAGTGAATATGTGAAAGAGCATGAGGATATTTTGGGCCAATATTTTGGTTTGTTTTTTAAGTATTTTATTATGAAATACTTCATGTACAGAAACATAACATGAGCACAAGCATGTTTGAGGCTCAAGATATGAGATTGCTTATGAGAATGGCTATGCCGTTTTACATTCTCATGAGGAGTGTGTTTGAGTGGTTGTCTTCCCATGCCCACCTCAGCATTTAGCTTTATGAGTTTTAAGTTTTTTGTCAATTTAATATAGGAAAAATGGCATTTTTTTTTTGCTTTAATTTGTTTATCAATGGAGTTGAGGAGATTGTGATATTAGCCATTTGTATTTTTCTGTGAATTGTCTCAAGAGATCCTTTGCCCAATGTGTCTGTGGGAGTATTAGAGTTTTGCTTATTTCCCTTAAGGGCATTTCAAATGTTTCAACATTTTTCATATTTTTACAAATACTTGTTTGTGTGTATATGTGTGTGCATGCATGTAAAAAATTTTTGTTCCTATTTGGGTAAGTAGTTAGCTAATGCTGTGTAACAAAAACCTCCAAAACTCAGTGGCTTACAACAATAATCCTTTGTTATTGTTTGTCGGTCTTTGGGTAGTCTATGTGATCTTCTGGTCTTGGCTGGACTGTCTCATGCCTCTGTGGTCAGCTACAGGGTAGAGAGATGTTTCTGTTGATCTCAGTTGAGATCTCTCTTACATTTTGGGTGTTGGCAGGCTGGCTGAACTCTGAGGGCCTGGGCTAGGACAACTGGGCTCTCTCTCTTCAGTAGGCTAGCTTGGCTTGTTCAAATAACACCGTTCCAAGAAAGGCATAGAACTAGTGCACAGTTGTTTCTGGTATATTTATTGGTGAAAGTAAGTCAGAGAACCAGACCAAATTCAAGGAATGGTGAAATAGACTCCATCTCTCAATGGGAGGAACTGCAAAATACATTACAAAAGGCATGACTACAGGGGGGAGTGGTAACTATGGCTGTTCTTTCAATCTTCCACAGTAGGTAACTAGTTTTGTTTTTGTTTTCTTCATCTATTTGTTTCAATGATTTTTCTAGGATGTATCTAACAGATATTTTTTCAAATTAATTTTACTCTTTTTTCTTTTTTAAGTGTAGGAAGATTTTCTTCAGCATCTCTTTGATTATTGCATCTATTCCTGTTGTTCGTGTTAACGTCAACTGCTTACTCCAATGTGAATTTTTATTTCCCTGTTATGTTTTATTTCCTTGCAATTATTTATATTTCTTTGTATTGTAGCCAGTTGCATTTCTATCTGTTCCTGTTGACTTTTCATCTGAAAATTTTCTCTTGTTATTTTCCGCTTCTAGTTATTATAGGGCGCAGCTCCTTTTATACTTCTAAGGCTTCCAAGAAGTCTTCTAAAATGTTCTTTGGGTTCTTTTAATAAAACTAGTGTTTTATTACTTACTCTTGGTCTCCAGGCTAATATTCCACACTGTTTTGTTCTCTGACACTTTGAGTATAAATTATCCGTATCTGAATACAACACCCTATTTGCCTGTTACTCAAGCTTTTTCCCTATCCTAGTACTTTGCTTGCAAAAAACTCTCCATATATAATTAGATTTCCATGCACAAACTTTCCATTATTGACATGCTGTTGGTTTTGCCAGTCCAGTTACTGTAGGAGGGTTATAAGGGCCACGTTAAGGAGGAAGAGGCCAAAGATGGAGGTGCAGTGGAAGCCCCGAGACCAGCAAGGAATGGAGTCCTGAAATAGGTACTCAGTTGGACTGGTGGGGCACATATGACTGGCCTGAAGGTTGATGAATTCAGACCAAAAGAAATATCCAGATGGCTGCTCATCACACTTTGTCCTTTCTTCTTCTCAGCTGCATAATTATTTTCTCTCATTATCTTTGCTCTTAGGCCATTTAAACACCTTGAAAATAACTCATCTTATACTTGGTTCTGAACGTGGCTACAAACCTGCTTTGTAGGCAAGAGGAAGAGCTGCCCCTCCTCATGCTCCTGTGTTACCTGGGCAGCCTCCCCAGCCACAGTCAGAGATGCTTTGAGCTCTTGCCGTGGGGCTCTGGATCAGGGATGAGAAGAATCCTCTGTAGCCGGCTCTGGACTACACTCGAGGACTGCAGCCAGTGGCTTCATCTCTGCTTTTCTCTTCTGTTCTTTCTATGTCAGTGAACTTTACCTCAGAGCATCTGTGACTTAATTATTGTGTTTCCCTTTTATGTGCTGCCACATCACCACTATTTAATATCTCACATCAGAAGTTGGGAGAAGTTAGAACTGAGTAGGTATCTAGGGGAAAAAAAATAGGACATGCATTCCAATTCCAAAGCACAAAGTAAAATGATCTTTCTATTTAAGCTCTCCTTCGTGAAACGGCAGTGTTCCCAGAATATTTGGGCCGAAAAGAATCTAAGAGATCCAGGTTCAGCGGGAGGAAACTGAGCCCCAGAGCGTTTGGAGGACTCATTCATGATTCTGGAGTGGATAACTGAAAGACAGGAGACATACCCAGGGCCCCCCAGTCTGGTACCTTTCTGTTCTTTATTTCCCCCCAAGTTCTTCACGCTGCTTTGCTGATAACATTACATTTTGTTTTAGATTGTATTTTTTTTTCCCTTTCTACTGCCAGGGTCCAAATTTTTTTCACCCTTGTCCCAGTGTAATTCCACATTTGTATATTTGTTATATTTCAAAATTGAAAATATCTCCAGAATCTACTTCTTGTTGTCTAGAAAATCATAAATAACAAACTGTAATTTACTATTTTCTGCTTCTGTGTCTTCATAGAAGGTAATCGTAATGGGATTATGTTCCTCCTTACTGAACCAAACCACAGCATGCTGTTTCTTTCATGATGATTGTTTGCTTTCTTCCTTACAAATTAATTAGGACTTATTGCCATTAAGATTAGAATTTTGAGCTTTTTTTAAAGAATGACTTTTAACTGCTATAGCACTTGCCATAGATGTGGATTCATGTTAATTTGCGCCCTGCCTTCTCTCTACTTCTTTGGGCTATCCTGTTACATGGAATAACCAAGGTACTGCTGGCTTTAAAATACATATTTAAAGGCATGTGTAAATATTCAAGATTATTTCATCTATTTAAAATGTAGGATCCATCAGATCATATAGGCCTGGCAAATTAACATAAGCCTTTAGGTGTATGGATTAAAATAAATTTTGTCAGATAGGAAAATATTTAGAAAGCAAATTTCAGTGAGAATGGACAGTGTTGTGCCTACTACATAAACATATCTGGAGATAGACTGTTGGCTTATGGTTCGATCGCTAGCAGTGATTCTAGGTCGATTTGTGGGTGATCACAATTGTCTTCTACCCCAATAATTACAAGTTAGAAGCATATTGTAAGCATTCCTGACTTGCTTTAATAATGCTTCTCGATTGTTTTCATCTATGAAATTATTGCCTTTTGCTATTTTATGTTTGCTCCTTTCATGTATGTCGTCATCAGGAGATTTCTTTTTTACCAGAACCAGGGATATTTCATTTTCCAAAAAGCAATTTGTCTTGTATTTAGTAGCACCCCGCACTTGTTATATTCTGTAACAGCCCCCAGCTCTACAGAAGTCTGCAAAACAACAAAACTGTACTTACAATGCCCAAATATCACCAAAACAACAATTTGTATCACAATATCCTAATTTGTGAGCATATTTAGCATAGCAGAATTGTTCAAGTTCAAGGTCTGTGCACACTCAATCTTACTGAAGAGCTCATGGTCATCTTCATTGGTTAGAAACATGGACCAATGGTTAATAAATGGTAATAAAAATATGAACACACGTATTATATGTGTGTGTGTTTATCACCTAGAATTTATGGTGCTTCCATCTGCACAACAGTTAATGTGAACTGTTAGCTGAGAGGTGTACCGAAATTCTAAAATTGAATCTGGATATAATTATTGAATTTGTTAAAATGAGACTTTACCTGTACTTACTTAATGCAGTTAGACAGAATCTTAGGGGCAGTAAATAATTCTCTCTCACTTTCTCTGTAACTGATGAAATGTTTTGTCTCTACTAATTTTCTGGGAAATATAACTTGAAATGCCAGAAAAAGGGAAGACATGGAAATTTTATCCATTTTTTTCTTTTATAGCAGAAATTTGACTGCCTACTCTTTTTTTTTACTTTGATTTATTTTTCTCTGCGTCCTTGTCTCACTGATAGGCATTCCTCCTTCTGGTAACAACATATCCCCAGTTCCATGTAAAGATTAAAGTAAATTGGGACAAGTGTCATAAAATGGCCTCAAAAAAAAGAATTATGGGGGCCGGCCCAGTGGCGTAGAGGTTAAGTGCCCAGTTTGCACACTCTGCTTTGGAGGTCCAGGGTTTGCTGGTTTGGATCCCAGGTGCAGACCTACTCACCACTTGTCAGCCGTGCTGTGGCGGTGTCCCATATGTAGAATGGAGGAGGATTGGCACAGATGTTAGCTCATGGCCAATCTTCCTCACCAAAAATTTTAAACAATTAAAAAAATTATGTAACTCATTGGAATGAATGTCAGTTGGAAATTACTGTTTATCAAAACACTTGAAAACAAACTCAAGAAGGGCATTACAAATATCTTACTCAATTCTACATTAACTTTTATAAAATCTTTTCTGGAATTGCTGAAACTCAGTGTAGAAATAAAGTCTTGCTGAGGCAGCAAGTTATTTGATTAAATAAGTTAAATAAATTAAATAATTTACTTAATTAAGGCATAATGGAAATGTAAAATAACTCTAAAATAAGTATTTTAAGTGTCTTTATTGGGGCCAGCCTTGTGGCTTAGTTGTCAACAGCGTGCTACACTTTGGTGGCTCAGGTTCACAGGTTTGGATCCTGGGTGTGGACCTATACCCATCAGCCATGCTGTGGTGGCAATCTGCTTACAAAATAGAGGAAGATGGGCACAGATGTTAGCTCAGGGCCAATCTTCCTCAGCAAAAAATAAATAAATAAAAAATAAGGAATTTCTTTTCCGATCGTAAACTGTAACTTTCAAAATTTATTCTATTGCATTGATTCATAGAAAAAAATGAAGGGGCATGAACTATATGCCAGAAAAATTTTCCTGAGCAATGCCAAGAAAATATAACCAAAGAAACACTGATAATAGTGTGAAGATGATAGAAAACATTCCACAACTTTAAATACCTATAGATGTCTTTGGATGGTCTGACATTTATTGTTACATTTGTAAAACTCTTCAGAATTGAACAAAAGTATTGTGCAAGGCAAGCAGCAGCATACCAGCTCATGTCAGTTGCATGCCAATTGCATGAACTGTGGTGAACAGTTTATAAATTCTAGGTTGCCACATAAAGGACAAAATAATCATATTCCAATTAGAGACATTCATCAGAAAGCTTGTCTTCTAATCAACCCTTGGTGATCAAGGGTTAATGAGACTTTGTGTAAAAATATAAATGTTGAAAGGGGAATGGTCTTACACACAAAATGAAAGAGACAATTTGAAAATCAAAAGAACTAGACACAAAAGGGCAGAATAAATGAACATCTAAGGTTTAAATCTCCATCTGGAATGGATGTTTGATGAATTACTTATATGAACAGATGGCCAAGCTTGCTCACATTTTTTTTTTTTTCAAATTTTTGAACGGTGGATCAGTTGTCTTATGGACTCTGAAATATGCATTTGAAGTGATGTTTTCACACATACACACACAGTTTGGTACATGACCAGTAATCTCTAAAATTCATCCCAAAGAGATTATTTCTTTTGTTAGGGCACATTTCCCCATACCACCTTCTGTAAGCAAAATGATCTCCCCTCGCCACGTCTGCTTAGAATCACAGAGGTGGTGACATCAAGAGCATTCTGCTCTATTTCTCTCACTCTCCTCCCTCCTTCCTATAGTGGGATCTCAAATGGTTTCAAATCCTTTTTTGTCTATTTTTGGGTATCCCCAGGGGTTATCTCAGTAGGCGTGAGCATCCCTTGGCAGTTAATAGCCGTTCAGCAATTTGCAAAGCTGTGCAGAAGTAGCCAGCTGCAGCTTCTTGTGCCCACATTTGAACTGCCTGCAGACAGGTGCTATCCCTGCGGGTCCCTTCACCCTCAGAGGTGCGAGTACTGCTGAATCACTCACTAGAGCCCTCGTGGGCCTGTTGTTTCTGGTAGCCTGCAAATAGCCAAACTGTGTTTTGCCTTGAGTCAGAGAGGGGATACCTCACTTTCTCTGTGTGGTCATACTTCACCTGATAGTGCTGCTGTGTGTCTTGGTGTCCTACAGACATTTCAATAAAGATAGTCTTACCCTTTCTAATTACATGTACCCTGCATCAGCCCTGGTAGGAAATAGATGGATCACTCAGCAGATCTTGTGGGTGGTATGAGCAGGATTAAGAGAACCAATGAGAGATGGTAGACACTCTGAGTGTGAAGGGACAGGTGGAGAGGTCCTGCAGACTATCTGTTCAGCTGTAGCTGTGGAAGAGGAGATGAGCTGGGATGTAGACCAATGTAGCTGCTGCCATGTTCCCGGTCAAGTAGGGAGGGAGCAGATGCCCCCACTTCACTCTATCCCCTCCCTCTGACCTCCTGCAGGCTCCTCCCATTGGCCCCATTCCACCAGAAGCCAGAGGGCAGGGCAGCTAATGTGATGGTTTCATAAAGAACAGGGCAGAAAAAGACAGAAATGAGACCTGGAGGGCCAAATGAAGGGTATTTGGCACACAGCCTTTCCTTCCCTCTCTCATCTCCCATGCCACACTAGACGTGGGTCCTGGGAGCTGGGTAGGAGTAGAAATCTGCAAAGCAGATGCCTTGCCGCACTTAGAACAGTCCCTCTCCTCTGTGCAACAGTGGATTGTAACGGTGGTGCTTGAGTCCTTGTCCAGAAGGCTGGCTACTCATGCAAGTAAACTTCTGCTGTGTTGACCTAGGCACTTTAGTAGACCTGCCCAGACATGTCTTGTATTAGTCAAAGGAGGTTAGGCTGTGAAGTGGGGCAGACTCCAAAGTCTCAGTGGCTTATCTCAACAGAGAATACTGCTTGCTCGCATTCCAGTCCAATATGGGTCAAGCTCCTTTCTCCATCTTGGAGATACACTGTCTGCAGCACAGGGCCTCCAGTATCCAGAGGAAGAGAAGAAAGAGAAAGAGAGAATCACACACGATGACTTGATGGCCAGGCCTGGTGTGGTTGACATCTGGTCACTCATATCCTGTTGACCAGTTAGTTACAGGGCTCCAACCTGAATGCAAAGAAAGGCAGGATGTTTGAAGAGTATAAATAGTCTTTGTTCTGTGCCTGAATTCCAACAATGAAATAACTTAGAGTGAGCTGAGACTCCCTAGCACGTGTTAATTGGCTACTCAGCCCCCGTGTTTGCATATATTCGTTAATTCCTGTGTTCTAGGAATTTCCACCATACCCTGTGAAACTTGAATGTTTAACCAGTTACTCTAGATATGCTACTTTACTTGTCTAATTACTTAATTATATGCAACTTCAATTATCTCCACCTTTCATTATTTGGAAGAACCACGGGAGATGCTTCTTTTTTGACTGAGTTGAGATAATGTAAGTAGGTAGATTTATGTTATTAAAGATTTATGGCCCTTCAAAAATATTCCACCAACTTTTAATGCTTTAATCAAGTTATTAATTTGACTCCTTATAAAATATCCATGCCTATTAAAAGTAGATGCTAACCAAAGCAGGACTTTTGAAGATGCCATATCTTAAGTTAGAACAAACAGTGAATTGTATTATGGTAAGAATATGGTGAATTGATTTAATGTCAGTACTTATTAGAATCTTAACTCTGCAATTAGAATCTTAACTCCACATGTCCCATTAAGAAATCTGAAATATTTGAAACCAAATAATTAGGACCAATGAAAGGTCCAGAGGAGGAATATATCATTTAGCTTTTCCTGCCCTAGGAAGTATAGACCACCACATAATGCTAATTTTTTCCATTCTTATAAGCAGTTAGTTCTTATTTATAAAATATCTATGCAGGGCATTAAAAAAGTAGCTATTATAACAATAAGAATGATATCAAATAGGGGCTTTGTAATTAAGAACTGAAGTTTAATTCCAGATGCAAAGTATTATTTGAAATAAAGTGCAAAATAATTTATGGGTTAAAAATTAATCTATCTGCCAACATTTTCTTGCAAATGATTTAGTTAATTAGCAGCATTTATATGGTATATTCTTGGCATGTGACTTCATGGAATTGGTGAGCACTGTGAAAAAGAGAAAATGACTTATCTGAATTCTTGATTCTCCTTTTTTTAGATGTCAAGCAATCCCTTTGTGCTCCTTCCACCCACCACCCCAACTTGAAACCATCCGTGATTTACGTTACAATCACGGAGCCTTTACTCCTTCATTACCAATTTCTCCTTGACTGCACCAGGTGGCAGTGCTAAACGTGCACAATAACTGTTAGCTGGAGTAACGTCATTTAAGAAACTCAAACTAAAAACTGTAACGGTTAAGGGATTCATCTCAGTCCTTTACAATGAACACATATTCTGGTTACTTTGAAAGATTTCCAGCAAGAAGTTATGTTCACAAATCAGAATGAGGAAATTCTCTTCCGATTGACTTAGTATCTACAGATTTCAGGGGCACCATGACTTTGCTGTGTCTTTCTTCTCATGGAGAAAAGTAAAAATGTGGGTTACCTCACAGGCCTACTGATGTTTTTTTTTTTTTTTTTTTTTTTTTTTTTTGGTGAGGAAGACCAGCCCTGAGCTAACATCCGTTGCTAATCCTCCTCTTTTTGCTGAGGAAGACTGGCCCTGGGCTAACATCCGTGCCCATCTTCCTCCACTTTATATGGGACGCCGCCACGGCGTGGCTGACAGGCAGTGCATCAGCGGGCGCCCGGGATCCGAACCCGCGAACCCTGGGCTGCCAAGCGCGGACGAAACCGCTGCGCCACCGGGCCGGCCCCAGCCTACTGATGTTTTTTGACTGAACCTGAAAGCGATTTGTATTAAATTTTTTCTGACTTATTTATGTAGCTTTTCTCTCCCTCATAGAGCAAATGTAGTCAGATTTTCCTCATAATTGGGCCACATATTTTGGGTCCCTTTCATATCAGAATGAAGCAGTGGTCAGTGTGAACTTATGGACAGCCAGGGTTCACCAGATAAGAGGTGTCCATGGATGAGCCAGCCCTAAGGTCTTGGCTGCTTTTATAAGTTCCAAATCCATCCCTGGAGGCCAGGCTTGGGACTTGATTCTTAGGGCAGCCCACGCATTGCTGGAAACTTATTTCATGCTTTAAAAGCCACATGGCAAGGGGCTGTACTGGAGACTCGACAGCACTGAGGGCTCTAGGATAGTGATAACAATAGGATTTGCTGAACTTGAACCCCGTGCCATCCCAGTTTTAGGATAGTTACATGTATTATTCCCAATCCATACAACAGCAGCTTAACCAACATTTAATATACGGATTGGCTTTTGTGCCCAGCGCTCAGTTCAAACGTCAGATGGTCATGAATATGCTATCAGCAGTGTTCCAGAGAAGGAGCCTTGGCAGCGTCAGCCTCACTCATGTCGCATTTCAGCTTAATGAGACATATCACAGTTATCAGGACCCTGCGGAGTTGATATTGCAGATTACGATACATGGTTTAAACTCCACTTTACCATCACATAACTGACAAGAGGCTGAAAAATATTCCTGCAAAGAAACCTCAGATTGAAGATGATTATAATGATGCAAACCTAATCAAACAATAAGAACATGGCCAAGCTGGCATTCTTAGTACTAGTACAGCCATACTTCTAGAAAAAAAAGACAGATCTAATCAGATCTGACAGAAAGCCAAAAACTTAGAAATGATTATGAGATTATTAGAAATGTGGATTTGCATCTTCTATTGTTAATTATGAATCTTGCCTCCAAGTGTATTGTTGTGTTCGAGATATAAACTAATGATATAAATCCCTGGCTGGGAAACTTATGTCCTGAGAGTTCCTGGGGGCACCACCACCTGATATAAAATTTCAAGGAAAACACAGCACCATCTGTTGGACATCGGGTGAATTACTACCTCGAGGGAGCTAGTAATTCAGGTTTCGACACTAGATCTTGCACATTCCTTTTAATGATGTCATACATTTGTGAAGCTAGATTTTCAGTGGTTGCTGTGATAAAACGCAAGTGCCCCTCAAAGATCGATGTGGAACAGGAAATCGAGGTGGCAGTGTTTTATTTGAGTCCAAAGTTTGAGAAGCTGTGCCTTGCCCGACATGGTCACATGTCCATTACAAGTAATTGTGGTCATTTAATAATGACATTTATCTAAATTACTTTTTTTAAATGGCTACTAAGTCGTTAGGGAATAAACACTTTTTAAGTTTGTCTGGATCCAACTACTTAATAAATAGGATTGTTAGCTATTCTTTTGGCCTAGGAGCATTGCAAGAAAATTGACTGTGACACTAAGGGCTCCGTGAACCAAGAAAATTTGGGAACCTCAGTAAACCCACGATAATTACCAAGACCTTTTCAAAACTTAATATGCAAAACAGGGAGATAAATCTCTTACACTGTTTCTGTAAAGACAGTTTCAAATCAACATTTGAACAGGGCAGACCATTTTTATTCATGTGCCTTGGACCTTTTGAAGGTTTTATAAAATCTGGTGATTCTTACCATGTCTACAAATTTGCTTTAGGCCCGTCTCAGTTCTTATCCTGAGACTTTAATTGCTCTGAGTTAGTGACTGACTTGCCAAGAATCATGGCTACCTTGGATTGTAATTTGATTCTGTGCCTGAGATGAAGCAGGCTGAGGACGGCTCCCCAGACACTGAAGTCCCAGAACTACCACTAAAGTGAATGGGTGTGAAGTTCCTTGGGACAGCATCTTTCTCTTTCCCTGTGGAAAGTAGAAATCTTTATTAGTAGAGTGTATAGGGAGACAGGCCATGCCTCCAGTTTTGGCTCTACTTCTAGAAAACATGCTCTTGTATTCCCCGCGTGTCTGTCATCAGTCCATTTTGCTGGCCTCCAGATCCAACCCTCCATCCCATGTTGAACCTCACTGGCGGCTCTTTGCCCCCTGACTTGTGGTTCTGTCCTCTCCTGGATTAATGATCGCTTTTGCTGGATTACTGAGTCTGTCCTTTGAGTTCAGGGTGGACTAAACTCCCTGTTCCCTGCCACATTCTGACAGTACCCCTTGAACCGTCATTCCAGATCCCAACGTGAGCTGTTCTTCCTTTTCTGTAACAGAAGGCAATTCCGAAGGTGTCTCCATCCACCCTGGTTATTCCATCCTGTCTCTTCCTTCTTTCTGAAGTGCTCTTACTAGTCTCTCCTGAGAGGCATTTTACGTAGATCCGTCTCTGCGCTCTGAACCCCCAAATCCTATGTAGCAGGTCCTTATTTTCTTTTTCCATCTCTTTTTCCTCACAACTTCTCATTAATTCTTTTCACTGTTCCCAAGCCATTCATCCTGGGTCATTCTGTGCTCAGAAGCTTGTACAGTTAGTCACCAGGCCCATAACTTCACTCTCATTGTCTCCTGAGTTCAATCATTAGCCTGTTTTAAATATTTATTCTTGATAACTTTGTAAACACAACAACCTGGCACGTTGCAATTCCCACTTCTTTTGGAAGAAGGTACTGGACTTTTCCTGGGCAGCCTTGATTTCAGTATTCTATCCCATTAAGCTATATGTACCTGTGCATTTTTTATGCCACATATTGGCTCGCAAAAAGTGGGTCTCTATACCTAGAGACCGAAGAAAGCTTGCAATTTATTTTTAATATGGCAAGATTGCACACTGCTAAAAACTGTCTTTTGCAAATCCATCTTTCATCTGCAAATTCTGCCAAATGATGACATTATGAAAACGTTGGAGATGCCATTGCAATTACTGAGATAAAATAAGACTCCATGGTTGCTGGCCTTATATCTTGTGGAGATAGGCTGAACCCACACAAAGGTTACAGAACAATGCAATTCACTGCAACAACACCATGCAACCAAACAAGCCATAAAATAAAACCCTAGGCATCAGTGACAGGGCAGCACAGGACATATTCTGAGGCCATTTTGGTGCATGAGTTTGCTAGGGCTGCTGTAACAGTGCCACAGACTGGCTGACTTCAACAACAGAAATTTATTGTCTCACAGTTCCCAGGGCTGGAAGTCCAACATGAAGGTGTTGGCAGGGTTGGTTCCTTCTGAGAGCTGTGAGGGAAGGGTCTGTTCCTGGCTTCTCTCCTTTGCTTTTAGATGGCCGTCTTCTCCTGTATCTTCACACAGTCTTCCCTCTATGTGTGTCTTTGTGTCCAAATTTTCTCTCCTTATAAGAACATCTGTCATATTGGATTAAGGCCCACCCTAATGACCTTATTTTACCTCAGTTACCTGGTGTTATGGACTGAATGTTTGTGTCCCCCCCCATTCACATGTTGAAATAGAATCTGCAATTTGATAGTATTAGGAGGTGGGACCTTTGCAGTGATTAAGTTATGAGGGTGGAGCCCCGTGATGGGATTAGTGCCCTCATAAGAAGAGGGAGGTCAGAGAGAGAGAGCTCTCTTCCTGCAGTGTGAGGATACAATAAGAAGGCAGTCTGCATCCCCAAGGAGGGTACTCACCCCACCCCGACCATGCTGGCGTCCAGATTTTGGACTTTCAGCTTCAGAACTGTGAGAAATAAATTTCTGTGGTTTATAGGCCACCCAGTCTATGGTACTTTGTTATAGCAGCCCAAACTGATGAGATACCTGGTAATACCCGTAAAGACCCTGTCTCCAAAAATGGTCACATTGTAAAGTACCAGGGGTTAGGACTTTAATGTATGAATTTTTGGGTGCATGCAATCCAGCCCATGACATATGGTGTGTGGGAAATAAATATAACAAACAAGAAGTGATGAATCTGGAAGAGTGAAAGGCTTGGGTTAGAGGGTGTGGCCTCTGAGTTGACTTTAAAGAGTGGTGGGTTATCAACAGGAGGGACAAGGCAAGTTCATGAGGAAGTGTCGCTGCATTTGCAAGTTCGCAGCATCAACACTGAAAGAATGACTCATCATAGGTAATAAATGCAAAACTAAGATGGCGTAAACTAGCCTTTCTAGCTTAACAAAACGTGGCTTATTAGGTGTTGTTTTCTTCAGGGAACATGAACGTGAGCGTGTGGTCTGATTTTTCTGGAACATCTCTGTGGCCCTCTCCTTTGGTGACGTACCCTCTGTCTGAAATGTGGCAAATAAACCTCCATTGCGCTGGCCTCCTTGTCTTGCTGCCTAGGTAGTTTGATCTGTAATAGGGAAGGAACGAGTTGGGTAGCTGAGGCAGAGGGAAGGCAGGGTCACTGTGGCACATGCAGTGTCATGAGACAATGCCAGAGAGGAGGAAGGGAAAACCACAGGGCTGCAGAGAGAGGATCCAGCCTCAATGGAGCAAAATCGTCGTCGCCACTATTTTGAGACAGAAAAGCAAGATGATCGTTGAGCAAAGCAAAAAAAAAAAAAAGGCCATTTTGTGAGTGTTTAGCATTTGTGTAATTCTCCTTGTTTAAAAAATATTTTCCTTAAATATTACTTATTTCTGCTGGGCTTTTGAAAGATAAACATAAATAGCACATACGTGGTGAGCAGTGGTATTTCAGATTGCTGACCAAGAGAGAGTCCTGGAATTTGGACAGTCAGATAGTAGGTGGCACAGGACTGGGTTTCATTGTGAAGGTAGAGGAGCTTATTGCAGATCTCTCCCAGGAGGCTCTCCTTCTCTCAGACCCACACCCTGTGCATGCTTACACATGTAGGGGAAGAGGAAGCAATCCATTTCAAGGCTTCCCAGGGAGAGCACAGTGCTTAGGTCCAGGGCTCAAAATTTCCTTCCGTCAAAGTTCTGGACAAGGCATGGGGATCCATGTGAGGCAGTGTGTAGTGGATGAGAAAAGGGTAGGGGCGTCAGAGCCAAATCTCCTATTGCTCTTTAGCCGCATGCCTTTGGACAAAGTACCTAACTTCTCTGGCTCCTAGTTTCTATCTACAGAATGAGGATAATAATAGAACCAATGAGTTGAAGCCCATTATGTGCCTAGAATGGTACCTGGCACAGTACAAGTGCTCAAAAAAGTTTCTGTTGTGATCATTGGCAAGTGTGATGGTGTAGCTATAATGATATTGATGGCATAATTGATGGAGTTGTCAGGATAAGTCTACCTGCTTCAGGATGGTAAGTAAACTTATTTTATTGAGCAAGGAAGCTTTAACCTTGCCTTTTGGATCTATGAATGGTGACTGTTCCTGGGCCATTGTAGCACAGAGTCAGCTGCCACTGAGAACAGTGACATTGCTGGTGTGACACTTCCATGCAACCAAGGCCTTTTATATTTAGACAAACTTGAATTTATTCAGGTGTCCACTCAAAAGTCACCTCCTCAGTGATGCCTTCTGTCACCACTGAATCTAAAGTGGGCACCTGCTCACTCACTACCTCCTCACCATGTTTTAAATCTCTTTATAGTAGTTGTTATTATCTTATATTTCTTGGTTTTGTTTCATTCATTCATTTATTGGTTTAGCCAGTGTATATTGTGTTCCTACCATGTGCTGGGCACTGTGTTAGGTACTGGAGACAAAGGGATGATGAAACAAGAGAAAGCCCTGGTCCTCATGAGACTTGTATTCTAATGGGCAAGGCAGATTATAAATAAATAAGTAAATAGATAGTAAATATAATATGTCAGAGGGTGATAAGCCCTATGCAGAAAAACAAAGGAGAGTTGAGCTGGAGTGGGTAGGGGGGTTTGCAATTCTATATAGTGTGCAGGGAGGGCCCACTGGTGGGTCACAGTTGGGCAGAGATTGGAAGGGAGTGACATATGTGGATATCTGGATGAGGAGTGCTTTTAAGCATCAGGAATAGCAAATATAAAGGCCCCAGGGTGCAAAGTATACTTGTATTCATGTAACAATAAGGAAGTGGTGTGGCAGGAACAAAATGGAGAAGAGGAGATGTGTCAGTTAGCTTTTGCTTCATAACAAACCACCTTAAAGCTTAGTGGTCTAAAAGAACCACCATTTATTTAGCCCAGTAACCTGTTTGTCAGCAGTCTGGCTGGGCTCAGCTGGGAAGTTCTTCTATTGGTCTTGACTGGGCTCACTCATGTATCTCTGGCAGCTGCCAGGAAGCTGGGAGCTGATTGGCCTTCAGGACCTCAGGCAGGATGGCTTGACTCTGGTCCACACTGACCTCTCATCCTCCAACAGGTTATCCCACCCTTGTTCCCATGGCAAGTCACTTCTGCCACATTCTGTTGGTCAAAGCAAGTCAACGACCAATCCCAGATTCAAGGGGTAGGGAATAGACCCCACTTCTTGATGGGAAGAAGTATAAAGCATTGTGGCCATTTTTGCAGTCTGCCCTAAGGAGTGGCAGGACATGGGGGCAGAGAGTAGCGCAGTCTTGTAAGTTGCAAATGTAAGTTTAGATTTCATTCATAATGTAAGTTGGAAAGCCATATGAGGGTTTGGAGCAGAGCTTAACATGATCTGACTTAATAATTGAAAAATATCTCTCTGGCTGCTCTGTGGAGAAGAGACCATAGAGGGTCAAAGTGGAAGCCAAATGACTAGTCAGGAGGCTACTGTGATAATCTAAGTGAGACTAGATGGTGACTTCATCAGGGGTGGTAGCAGTGAAGGTGGTGAGAAGTGGCCACATTCTAGATATACATCGAATGCCTTCCTGTGCTTATCCTCTCTCTGTCTCCTTGAGTGAAAGCTCCTTGTGGGCAAGGACTGTTTTATTTTCCACAGTGTTATCACCTAGGATCATGGCTGGCACGTGGTAGATGTCCAATACATATTTGTAGAATGAATGAATGAATGAATAAATCAATTGGACTTTAGATATCCAAGGTGAACTTGCAGGAACAAATAGAGTCCCATTCTCAGAGACTCCTTAGGGGATCCCACTGGCTCTGGGCCTCTGCTTGTCGTCCTTGGACTGGCTGCTGGAATGGGAGTCTCCTTGAGGTAAGCACTTAGCAGCATATGTGCGGACATAAAGCCTAGGGAAATCCATTTGCGAAGGGTTATTTAGTAATGCATTTTAAGCTAGTTCATTTTACTTCATTGCATTCTGCATGTTTATTTCAATCTGTGGGTTGAGTCTTTATTACTATAAATAGAAGTAATAAAACACAGAGCCTTGGGTTTTTTGCCTTAGAGGAATAATTGGTGGAATAAACTCAGGATTTGAGAGTTCTTAAATGGTATTGTCAGCAAGTCAGTAAACATAATGGTTTTGTTGGCTGATAGGCCTTCAGTGTCCCAAAACATATAGTGTTCATGAATAGGCATTCTTTAACATTTTAAAATCTCAAGGCCTCCAATCTTCACGGCCTGGGAATTTGGAAAAATTAAAATCAAAATTGTTTTCAAGTTCTGTGTTGAAAGCACATCAACGTGATGCCTCCTGCATGGTCTGTCTCTGCCTGGGACCAGAGAGGAGCTGTCAGCCTCTCCAGGACCCATCCTTCTACTCCTGCTGCAGAGCTCTGCCCCCAACAGCTCAAGACTTTTGTTCCTTGGTTGTTTCTTCTCTTTCCTGACTCTTGGGTGTCTCTGCTCTATTGGATTAGTCCCAAGAGTAGTTGTACAGAGTTCTGAAGTCCCTTCCCCCTATTCTAAGAAACAGAACAGAATAAGCAAATAGCTAACAAACAAACCCTCCTTTGACCCAGCCGCTGCTCTCTTTTTCTTTCTGAGCCATACTCCTTGAAAGTATTACCCACCCTTAGCTGTTTCCGCCTCTCAATTCCCTGTCATTCTTCAACCCACTCTCAGCTAGCTTCTCCCTCTGTTACTTTCCTGAAACTGTTCTTTGTAAAGCCGGCCAGGACCTGGAGGAGGGCTCCTCCGATGTCTCAGCAGGATGCGGTGGCTGATGCCTTCCTCCTTTCTTCTCTTGCTCTTGATTCCCCTCTCCTGGGTTCCCCTTCTCTCTTGGCTCAGTTTTGTTTTGGTTTTTGTCCTGGTTCTTGCTTCTCTGTCAAATATGGTAATTCTTTCATGCTCGTAAATCCTACTTGATAGCTTCACTTGAATGTTTAGTGGGAATTTCAAACTAAATGTTATAACAGAACTCTTAGTCTTTCCTCCCAAGCTCTTCCTCCTCCAGTTTCTCCATCTCAGTGAACTGCACCTCCATTCACTTGCCTTCTCAAGCCACCATCTGGCCCAAGTCATGGCCACCTCTTTTTTGGACCAGTTCAATGGCCTTCTAAATGGATTTCCTACTTCTCCCCGCTCAGATCCATTCTCTGTATGGCAGTGAAGGAAACATCACCTCCTGCCTTAAAACCCTGTAGTGGTTGGTTCCCAGTGAACTTGGGAGAAAACCTCAGTCCTTAAAAGGACCGCAGGCTCTGCCTGAGCCAGGCCACGCCTGCGTCTTCAAGCTCCTTTCACATCACTTGTTCTTGCACCTGCCACCTTCCACCTGCAGTTCTACGTGTTCCTCAAAGTTGCCACATGTGCTTCCATGCTCTTCTCTTTGCCAGGAACACCTGTCCCCTGCTCTTCTCCTGATGAATTCTTACCCATCCTCAGGTCTCAGATAAAGTGCCTTTTGATCAAAGAAGCTTCCCTGAACCCCCAAACCCAAATGATTTCTTCCTGTTTTCCTCTCTCAGAGCAGCCTGTGCTTTCTCACAGCACTCGTCACAACTTACAGTTACATGCAGACTTCCTTTGTGCCATTTTGGTGTAAGATCCGCATCTTCTGTTGGTCTGTAAGCACCACGGGAGCAGAAACTTGTCTGTCTTTTCACCAGCATATGTGTAGCCTCAGGCACATAGTGAGCACTAAGGTATGAATGAGTGAATTTTATTTCCTAGTTTATTTCGGAAGACAATTGAGTTTAAAGAAAGCAGTCACCCATTTCTGGGGCCTGGGGCCTTCCAGGGGGCCCAAGTCCGCGTGCGGGTGTGACTGTGCTCTGTTGCTTTGTATGGAGCGGTTCCTGTGTGTTGTTTTTCTGGGAGTATAAACTGAAGTTAGTGCAGGAGTGCAAAGAAAGAAGCTAGTCCTGACGCGTGTTTACCCCAATGAATCAGTTTGGGAAAAGTTCGCACCATTTTATCAGATGGCTTTAAAAGGTGAGTGAATAAACTTGCTGAATGGGTACATAGACAGGATTAATAATTCACAGCATCCCAGATGAGCCGTATGATAGCACAGCTGATTCAGTCATATTTTATTTATCTCCGTATTGAAGAAAATCAATTTGAGAAAATTTCCAGAGCAATTCTGGTGCTTAGCGACTGCCCCTCCTCTGGTGTTCAGTTGGGTGGTTCTCTTCAGACAGAACAGCTGCAAAACTCGTCCTTTCTCTTGTCATGACTCCTCTGGTACAATCCCCACTGCGGTTACCACTGTGGTGTTTGCACATTTCTCCTTCTCAGAAGGTGTGTTTCTGATTTAAATAATCGCTCTGAGGTTCTAATTGCCAGAACGACATTTACGGTAGAATTTAGTTCTCTCCCAATATCTCTGTCCTCTTCAAATGTCCTGGCTGGGCAATGTCAACTCCCCTCCTTGGGCTTTTGTCCCTGTGCCTGAAAAAAGTCCTGGCACCTCCCAGTGTCTGACCCCACAGGAGGTGATGGGACTGTGGCTGAGAAAGCAACTCCTATTACAAAGGTGCTCTTTGGGAATTCTACCCAAATCCAATTTCTTAAACATTTGTCCTTAGGTTTAGATATTCTTGTGCAACTGTTCATTATTGCATGAGGTTATATATCTTTGAATTATTTCCAAATATTCCCAAATGGGACGTCATTGTGCATGATAAAATACCAGCTTTTAGTTATTATTCCTGTAGCCTCAAATTAATTTTTCTAGAGTCATTCTAGGATCCTTTTACCCTGTCAAAGTGGACAATGTGCAATCGATAGCTCAGCATTGCTTTCTTTTGGAAGTTCATATGGCAGCAGAAACTATTTTCTAAATCATCTGTGATAACAGGTCTCTGCAATTTGGGGGTGAGGGTTACACTGAACTAAGCCATTTGAGATACTCAAGAGTTGTTTGATGAAATCATAAGCATGGAAAAGCAGGGAGTCCCAGCTCCCTGTTAGCCGGGAGCATGTCGTGAAGGTGGTGTAGGGGGTACAGCTATTTCCTGGTGAGAGAGAATCCCAGGCCCTAGGCACTGAAGTGTGGTCAGTTTGATAGCGTAGAGGTAGATTCAACTTTGTGGTTGCAGATAGACAGACAGGCAGACAGAAAGCCTCATGAGATTGAAATGCTTCTTTTGAGAACGCAAACTTCAAAATTACATGCTGTTCGTTGACTCGGCATGCTTAGACATCGGGAGGATGGTTTCCTTGGTTGCCTGCGGTGTCTCTTCTCATGCTCATTAATAAGTACATGCAAGTTCCACAAGCTAGAATTTACCATCTTCCTCCTAGTGATTCTCACCCTCACAAAATGCATATCATTCTGTTCTTGCAAGAGTATTTAGTTCTCACAGAGGCACATGCAAAACTAATCTTGACAAAATTGCTTACGTTGAAATTTTCTCAGAAAAAAATAAGAATTTTAAAAAGGAAATAAGCCCCAAGTTTCAATTTAACTGATATAAAATCTTTATATAAATCTTTTTATTCCTTCCCTTTTACCTAATGTATTAAAAATACTAGATGACTGGTAACATACAAACTGTCTGAAAATGTTTCATTAAGAAAAAATATTCTCCTTGCTTCTATCCTGTCTTGTCCGTTCCAGGGCTCTTGATTCAGTTCACTGATGAGTTTATTCTTTTCTCATAACCTGATGAGGCTGTGACATCATGCTGCACTTGACGGCGCTCCTCAGCACAGGAGGAAGCCTACAGCACAAAATGTGCGATTCAGAGAAGCACAGGAAGAGGTTCTAAGTGCATGTCGAATGCAAGTGTTATGATGGAAATCGAGGAATTAAGGAATGAGAGGGCACTTATTACGAAGTAATGGTTTAAATTAGTCTCACAAATTTCATCTTAATGGGTAGCTTGACTAAATATTTCATTGTCAGTTATTCTTACTGCAAAATGTCCTTTACAAAGCCCCACCTCAGCCTCTGTTAGAACTGCTACTGCAGAGTCAAAACTCAGGATCTTATTCACGAACCTCGCTGACGGCAGGAATTGCTTCACTGCCAAAGGATGCACCAGTGTGAGCCGTGGCGTGCAGCGCAGTTGAGTGCTGTCGATAAATACCATCAACCAGAAAAGCTTAGGTAAATGAAACCGTTAATTCCACAACACAGGTTTTTATTCTTAAAACAACAATCCAAATAATCAAAGTAAATTTAGTCAAAGGGAAAAGATGAGAAACCACACTGTATTTCATTTTCATGTTAGTAATTAAGGCAGCCCTTTCTTCTGGATTATAAAAGAAAGAGTTCCAGGAATGTCAACGCTTGTACACATGCTGGTCCGTCCTCCACGTCTACTCGCTGGGCAGTGCGGTGATCCTGGACGGAAAGGAGAGCTCACCACTCCACCAGCAGTAGTGACGCTTTCTGGGAGACAAGCTAGAAGTAAGGAAAAAAGGGCGTGTTGACAGTTGACCCACAGACATAATCACTGTGAAAATGAAACACAAAAAAATCTTTCCCGGATTTTAGACTCTTTCTATATATATTTTTTTAGTTGTGGAATCTCAGTTTTCATCTTAAAACAAAGGGTTCTGTTACTTTTAATTCTGGCATTATAAACTGGCTCTGTGAAAAAGTAAGATAATGGCCTTCCTCTGAAAATAAAAATACTCCCTTGATGTAAAATAGTGGCGGGGGGGTGGGGATTGTATTGTTAACAATTTCTTGAAGACAACATGATGTTGAGATTCTAGTAAGTATCATTCCTTAGTTATGGCCTTCTTTATCCTCATTCAAATACATGTATATTTTATTTAACTGGAGAAGATAGCATCTGATCTAAAAAAACTATCTTTCTAAAATTCTGTCTTTTTACAAGTTAGGCAATAATTACATATTGAGTTTCTTCAGCATGCTTAGGAATATTCTTCCAAATTTTAGTCGTACTTTTCATTTGATCACTAGTCAACATTAATTATGGTTGTTGTATTGAAGATGTAAACTATACATTAGATAAAGATTACCTCCTTTAGAATGGAAATCTCCTCCACTCCCTACCACCAGAAGAAAAAAATCACGGAACCTTGAATATTGCCAATCCAATGTATAAGAAGCTTTCTGTAAATAATGTTAGGCTACTAATAATTTTAAGGAAAAATAATATGTCAACCAGAGCCAATTTTCTTTTAAATATATCACATACTGCCTAGACTTTAGTTTACTAGTGGTGTTGGCCATGTATGAGCAATTTCCTCTCATGGATACCATCAAAATCATGCTTTCTGGTTGTGTCATTCTTTGTTAGCTTCTGGTATTATATGAATTATCTTCTTGTCAGACCTCAAGGAATATGGTAACTACTAATTCATAGGCTGGAGATTAGAAGTATAAATCCACTCCATTTTCTGAGTCTATTACTAATTGTAATGTAAAGATCTGTAACTTTTATGATGTTGGCCATTAGCTAGCTGTGAGACCTTGGGTAAATCATCTTACCTCTGTCCTCAGCTTCTGTAAAATGGGAGGTTGGACTAAATTGTTTCTACGTGCTTCCCCCCTCCCCCACTGATATCCTCTTGTTCAAATAAATATCCATTTTGTATTCTGTTGTTATGTTATGTTGTGTTATGATTGTGCACTTCATATACAAAGATGCTGCCCTTCACCCACAACCAGTAGCCCATGTATCAGTAGTGGAAAAATACAAAAGTGAATGGGCTGGACGTTCTTCTTCGTTATATCTGGTCTCCTTTGAGTCCAGTGACATGATTTAATGATTCATTTGTGCAAAACAACCTTACAAATACTGAAACTGAAGTACGTGATCTTGGTCTCAGTTAGTGTCCTAACCAAAAATTCTTTGCAGTATTATTTTTGTCTTTTAAAGGAGGCCTTTAAAATTGCATATATATTACAAAATTTTCTGAATTAATAAAAAAATATAAATATAATTTGCTCAGTGTTTCTAGAGAACCGAGAAAAAAATATGTTCCCCAATTGGGACTTTACTGATACATTACACTTATGGTCCTGGAAAGAAAAGTGGCAGTTGCTGTATTTGCCCACTTGATAAAGCATGCCTGGGCTTGCTCTCTCTCAGAGCTCAGCGGGTGCATTTCTGGAAACTGTCCTCTTAACAGTTAAGAGCTAGGTGCCATTCACTGAGCACTCATGTTCCAGGGATGCTAAACATTCTGTGACAGTTCTCTCCTGTGATGCTCACAACAGTCCTCATTCTGTGCTGTCCGCTCTCCCACCCCCAGGGCTTGTAATGTCAGTGGGAGCAGCTTCCAAAGATCACTGAGGGCCACCTCAGCCTACCTTCCTGCTGTGCTCTCTCTGAATCTCTGGCTTTGCAGCCCTCTCTTCGCCCTCATTCCCCTGCCCCAGGCCAGCAAGGGCTTGTGGAAGTGAACAGACCTGACCCTCTATGCTCCTTTCTTTTCTCCACCCGAAGCTGGTTCTGCCCTGGGAGCAGTTTGGCCACCAGCAGGTCTGCTTCCTCTCCCCGGCAAGTGTTAAGGCAGAACCTTCCAAATTCTGTGCCCACCCCCGCAACCCTATGCCTGCCCTCCCTCTCCCATCTCTTAGCCCTAAAATGCCCAGATATAGGCTTTATTTCTTTTAGTGGGGGGGGGGGCACGTTTAATATTCTTGTAGCTATTTAATAACATTAATTATTTAGGGGTACAGGTTGCTTTATTTTATTATTTGCAAAACATGCTTAGCTCCAGTCGTGCATTCCTACTACCAATGACAAAATTTTTGTCAAAGAATTTTGTAGAAGAATAAATTATCCTTTAATAGGGATATTACCTTCTAAAAAGCAATAATATGGTAATCTGATTTCCAAAAACATCAATAGTGCTTCCCTCCAGCCCTCCTCTTTTCTCCAAACCACTTAGTTTAGTTTTTTTCACTCTAAGCATCTCTCAGGGGAGGAAAAACTCTAGAAAATTTGCTTTCACATCCTCCATCCGATAAATCTTGTTCATAAGTAAAGTTGCTTAAAAGCTAGTCTGGCTGTCATGTGGATAATTTCATATTCATCCTTTCTGTAATGTTCATTATTTTGGGATGTTTTCTCAGAGCTACAGAAATTTCATAAGAAGAAGTACAGGTGCAGTCTTGTAAAATGCCTCACCTGCAGCCAGGGCCCAGCCACGGTCAAGGGTCACAGGCCCTCCCCCAGCCACCTCTGACATTTGGGGTGGGTCATAGGGCAGGAAGTTTGTGCCTCTGTCATAAGTAGTGGGCTGGCTCCCTTGATTGGCAAGACAGAATTAAGCGTGAACAGCGCATGAGCCCATTGGAGTGAGAAGATGACCCAAGTGGAGAAAGGGAGTGGCGTCAGGGTAAATTCAGAGAGATGGTGGCAGCGTGACAGGAACACTGGGTGGATTCCAAGGGTTATGCTGATGTCCCACCAGGGAGCTTGGTGGCCTTGCCAAGCAGTTTACGCCTCTGCTTGAACCACTCTTCTCTCTTCCTTAAAATAAAGGGCCTCTAGGAGCTTTCTGCCTTCTTCCAAATGTATTTTTATGAGGACAAGTTCTAAATTGTGTATGTTCAGATCTGGACTAGGCTGAATTTGGTCCTCAGTGGACACACTTTTCGTCTGTGCCCACCATTTCGCTGAGAACCAGACTGCTTTCGCTTTTCTCTCCTGTGTGAAGAGCTGTCCCGTCTACTACAATATGATAATCTGTAAGGCAGTCGCCCCTCCAAGGCCTAAAGGTGGCCTGATCTGGATTGGTACCAGAATATTAGCATCATGCTAACTTTTTTTGGATAACTTTCTTCCAATTCCTAATCAAAAACAGGAAAGGCCAACTGTTTCTACTAATCTGGGTGATTACAGTGTACGGAGATACAATGCAGGATGGCCATACAGCATTATGAATGTTATAATGACCTTGACTGTGGCCTTGGATGAGGGTAACTCGGACTGTCTGTCCACCCATCCATCCATTCACCTGTCCATCCATCCATCTATCCATCCATTTATTTACCTATCATCCATCTATCCTTCCTTCTTCTCTCCCTCCCTCCTTCCCTCCCACCCATCCATCCCTATCTACCCCGTGTTATAAAGAAATCTTTCCTTAAGCAACATGCCTTCACCTCCTTCATCGATGCTTCATTGAATCATCTATCATTCATTTCGGAAATTAGGATGCTGTGCTAATAGGTCTGTTGCATGCAGAATCACCAAGAATTTGAGCTTGTTTTTAACAGCACCTTGAACATAGCACATTAGTCACCATCTGACATCATCCTCTCTGCACCGTTTCTCATGCATTTTCTGGACTCATCACCATGCAGTGCAGTTTGCTGGCTGATGAGATGACCTGTGACACACCTTGGACATCACTGCTGTTAAGTTACTCAGGAAACTGAGTGCAATTATCTTGAAAAGAATCAGGCTCTTTCCCTCTCATTTCTTTTAAAAGATAAGCGTGCTGTAAGTTCAGAAGAGAATGCACCTAAAACACCCACAATCCAAACACAGCATCTATTTTAGTCTTAAGTGTGATAGACTAGAATAAGGTTTTTTGACCTTGGCACTATCGACCTTTTGGGCCAGATAATTTTTTATTGTGGGGACGGACTTGTATGTTGTAAGATGTTTAGCAGCGTCCCTGGCCTCTACCCCTTAGATGCCAGTAGCACTGTCTACCGTAATGACAAGCAAAAGTGTCTCCAGATATTGTTAAATGTTCCTGGGGAGTAGGTGGGGCAAAATCACCCTTGGTTGAGAACCCCCGGACTAGAATTAGAAAGTTAAAGTGACTTTTGGGATCCTCTCCTGCTGTCAAAACAAGTCACTGATGTAAAGAGACAAAACCAAACCAAACCTCACTCATTGTGCGCCGTGACACTGTGCCAAGTAACAAAGACTCAGACATCAATAAGGTACAGTCGCCACCTGCAGAGAGCTCACGGGGAGGTCGGTCCAGGAAGCAGATGTGTAAACAGATGATCATATACAACCATATACAACGGGACTTATAGGGAGGAAACTAGTCACATTGTTGGATGTTCCGTAGCCAAATCTATCAGATCCTTGATCACACTTCTTACTTCTCACGTGGTCTCTCTGGGGTCCTACAGGCCCAGCCTTATTTTAAATTGGGCACCACAGAAACATTCCTTGCTCATTCTACCTCCTTGGAGCCTTGCTTAGGTTGCTCCTGCCTGGAAGGTCTTATCTCAGATGTTTACATCTCCAAATTCTCCTGCCATTCACAGGAGACCTGTCTCCTCCAGGAAGCCATTCTGGATTGCTTTAGCTTGCGCTGATGTCTATCCACCAAACTCCATTATGAAACTCACCGTCCCTTCTGCACAGCTTACGGCTTAATTACATGCTGTATTGTCTGCTCCCCCTCTGTTTCCCAGGTGCGGGTCCAATCACTCAAGTAGGTTATGGGCTATTGCAAGGTAGGAACCAGATGTTATACTGGATTATTCACATTAATGGGCTAAGCAAGTCACTATCTGACTGCTGTTGGCTTGCAAAACCAAGTGTGGGAGGAGAACTCAAAACTATTAGGAAAGGAGAGTGAAAGATAAAATGAAATTAAAGCAAAATCTAAAGCCAAAGAGTGAGAAGTATTTGGTCTTCTGTCTGGCACATTCTTGTCTGCCTAATGAACTTCTACCAATGCTTCAAAACCCCAGAGCACTTGTCACCTCCTTCTTTATGCTTTCTGTGGTTCTCAATTATGAAGTGTATCTCGGCTCTGCACTTTGATAGCACTCTGTGCACAGATGCAATTGCTGGGCAGTCTCCTGCAGTCACTAGCCGTGAGTCTGTCTTCCTCACTGGACAGTCAGGTGTTCAGAGCAGGGGCTGGCATATCTCATGGCAGTATCCCATCCTGCACTTCTCCCTGGTCTGGCAAATGGTGGGTTCTCAATTAAAATGTGAACAAATGACCTAAAGTTTAAGTAAAAGAAGGATCTCTTTAGTGAGGAAAAGCTTGTTCTTTATTATTCCTATAAAACACTTATTGATGGGAAAACTACGGGACAGTGAGGAATTCCAGAAATCAGTGGGAAGGCATTTGTTTGTTTTATTAAAATATTGCTCAAAGTAAAGAAAATATATGAGAAGATATCATAGCTATTCATCCCACCCCTTCCCCCCACTTACGGGGGATTAACGAGTTGCTGAATCTTTCTTAAGGTAGTTACAATTTCTTTTGTCAGTGGAAAGGATTTCCTTGCAGTCAAGCGAAGTTATATGCTAACCACAGCAGGATGTCAGGAAATGGGGCATGGTTTGAGGTGTAACTGGGACCTGGGCCGGGCAGCTTGCCCAGACACACTAGTGATCATTCTTCCATCAGGCTTCATCTAGAAGCAACTAGAAGTGGAGGGCTCAGGGATTTCCCTGTCTCAGAGAAGTTCTCAGTTAGGGCTCTTTTGCCTTTGGAATAACAATTATAAATTGAAAAATGAGCACCGGCTATGTGCCAGGCAGTGTGGTATGTAGAGTGTGTGTGTGTGTGTGTGTGTGTGTGTGTATTTTCATTTAGTCCTTACCACGCTACTATTATCTCATATTAAATATGAGGAAAATAAGGCCCTTCTTGCCCAAAGTCATACAGCAAAGAGGTGGAAATGTCAGACTCTAGATTCAAATCTGAGCCTAGGGTCCAAATTCTTTATCCAGTGGGCACCTTTCTAGGAAGAGAAAAGCTGAGCAGAATTAATTTAGGTAAATGGCTTTCTTAGGAGTTACCTCTCTGTTGGGTTGCACTAGGAACTATATTTAATTTAAAAAATTAAGTACATTTCAAGTATTTTATGAGAGAGGATAACACACACCAACCAGGCAGGTAATTGCTGAAAGGATTTTATTCATTTTGCTATTTTAAGGATTTTTTTGAGGGCTTTAAAAAATAGTTTTATTGAGACATAATTTATATACCATAAAATTCACCCAGCTTTTTGTGTACAATTCAATGATTTTTAGTAAATTTATAGACTAGTGCAACCATCACCACATTCTAGTTTTAGAACATTTCCATCGTCCCCAAAATATCCCTCGTGCTTTTAAGGACATTTTGTTATGGAATTCCTAGATAGATGTGGAGAGAAGGCCATGGAGGGGGTAAGAGGAAAGGTGGGAAGGTTACATAATAAAAAGAAGTGGGTATTCAAGGGAATTGTAGAGCAGAAAGGGGCCTTGGGGGTGATTTAATTGAAATCTTCTTTTTAAAAATGAGAAGGGTCGAGAAGTCGGGGGACCCAACTGAGTTGGTGATTCACCGAGAGTGTGGTTTTCTGATTCTCAGTCTATTGCTCCTGCAGTTACCAGGGTTCAAAGAATGATCAGCAAATAGCGGAGTTTCTCTTGTCTATTGCTACTGAAAAAACCTTCCCAATACTTAGTGGTTTAAAACAACCATTATTATTTTGCTCATGATTTTGTGGTTGGAAAGAGTTCAGCTGGATGATTTGTCTATGATCACTGTGGAGTCTGCTGGGTGGTCTGGGGCTGGAGGATTCACTTCCAAGATATCTTCTTCATTCACATGCTTAGTGCCTTGGTGCTCTTTGGTCTCTCTCTCCACATGGCATCTCATCCCCCAGGGCTTCTCCTCATGGCTTGAGATTCTCACGGCATGGCAGTCTCGAGGCAGTCACACTTCTTAGATGGCATGGCTTTCAAGAGGGAGGAAGAAAAAAACTGCCTGGACAGTCAAGTCTGTGCTTAGAATTGATACAGGGTCACTTCTGCCATATCCTATTGGTCAAAGCATCCCTTACTCAAGGGAGTGGAGAAATTGACACTTCTTTTTGATGGAGATTGTCCAGGTCACAAGGCAGAAGAGCAAGTGGGATGGGATTTATTGTGTTCATCTTTGGAAAATACTGGAAGCAAGAACAGGACTTCACAGGTAAACCTCTCTGAGACATCCTGTCAGATTAAGGTCTGGTTCTTTCTTGTGCTTACCTAATAGCCGTTGCCTTGTAGGGTAAAGTTGGAACTCCACAGCCAATCCTGGAATCTCCTCATGAGCTTCCCACCACTTGCCAACGTGGATTCTACTCTCCAGTGACAATAAAATCTCACTATTTCCTAAACATGCCAGCTCCTTTGCACATGGTTCTTCCTGTCTGTCCTTCCCATCTCTCACCAAGTCTTCAGCACACTCTCTCCACTGAGCCAACTCTTCCTACCTATCTTTTCAAACTCAGCTCACATGTCACCTTGTCCTGGAAGCCTTTTGTATTTCTTTTTCTGCTTGGATGGTGATCCAATGAGAATAAGATTTTTCCTTAGTCTAGTGATTTCTATGGCACCTACCAGGCATCCAATTAGTATATGTTGAATGAATACGTTTATATATGTCAGAAATTTAAAGGGGGTGGAATTTCGAGTGCACCTTTACATTGGTGGCATCATCCTACTGTGAGACTTCCCTAACCAAGAATGAGGCAAAGCCCAGTTCCATGTAGTAGACACTGTGCCTTCAATGCTCAGTGTGGGCCGTGCCCTCCCTGATACTGACTCTGCCCCTTCATGGTCTTATAGCCACTGGTTCAGTCCCTAGAACTCAGTTAAGGAAGGAGAACAAGGCATAGAGGTGTCAGTACACAATTATTCTGAGATAACCATGTCAAATGTCATTGTATAGAGAAGAACATTGAGGTCCTTTTGAGAAAATTTCGCTTGGTAGTAGAGCCAATTCACAGCTCTGTTTGCCCCAGCACCTTATGCTGTCTCCCCACAGCCAAGAAAAAGCCACTTTGTAAAGACTGCATAAATCCCGTGGAGGAGGTGATCTGCTTCATGCTATGGTCCCTCATTACCAAGGGCGCTGTTCTGACCACCAGGAGAGTAGGCAGTGTTTGGTCTACATGAACTCAGGTATTTCAAATGGGAAGGTAGTTACTTTCCATGAAAATTCTGCTCCAAAAGTAAGGTTGAAAACAAACAGCCCATTGAGAGTTTTAATAAGCTCCTTTAGCAAAGGTAGCTTACAACCCCTTGTGGAGAGATCAAGTAAATACGGTTATGACTACCTACTAATTACTCAGATAGAGCTCCCCTTGGGAGGCTGTGTTTAAACATAATTAATACCGAATATTGAGAAAAGTAATGAACCAAAAATGCATTATATGTAGACACACACTTTTAATTTATATGGGGCAAAATTTAGTTACTAAGACTAACCGTATCAGACAATTGGCACTTGGAGCAGTTTCCCTGATTTGAAATAATGGATCGCACCTGCTTTTGTTACAGGAAAGAACACAGAAAGGGAAAAGGCAGTATAAGCTCTTGAACACTGAAGAGCTGCAGTGTATTTTTATTTTAACTTTTGGACTTAAATCTGGACTGACAAACCTTTGACAAGTATGAAAATCTGTAACAATCAAAACAATTGAACAAGAAAAAACATTGAGAGGTGAGATATGGATAGTTCTGGAATTAGGAGAAAAAAATGGAGGAATCAATATGCTTTTTCTTAAGTGAGATCCATGATCTTTGGTATTCCTTATGTGGACTCTGTGCTCCATAGTCGCTAAATTAATGCTTGTTAGTTCAAAAAGTTGTTGCTCCTGTTAATACTCAGTCATTTGAGAGATTTTTCTCAGTTAGATGAAACCTTCCAATTAAGGATATTTGTCCCTTAGAAGAAAGCTTTTCACATTTTCTACTACTTTCATCTACCATCGTCCTGTGAATCTGGAGACAGCCAGATAGCATAGCATAGTCGTCAGTCTCCTATTTCTAAAGACTTGGCATCTGGATAAAGGACAGCTTTTGTTAGAAGGGTTTTTCTGGACAAACATTGCTTTGGAAGGCCCACCTCACTCTTGTGATGGCCGTTCACAGATGCCTCTCCTGTTTAGCATCCCTCCCCACTCCATGTTGCTGGGCTCAGCTAGTTTTGCTTCTCACTTAGTAACCAAACCTTCACTTTGCATTAACTTCCTCTTCCTGTGGAACTGAATTTTCAAACTTTGCCGGCTCTCTGGTCGCGCTGGTCTAGCCCTGGATTGGTGGTCCCTTTGCTGCTCCATGTGACCTGGGGCCAGTTTCACCTTTGTCTTGATTCATCCAGGACTTTATTCTCCTGGCCCTGAAGTCAAAGAGCAGCCTTGCCTAGTCATGTCTCCAGCTCAGCTGAGCGCAATTGTCATGAGAAAAGCTGGGAAGAATCTTCCTACCAGAGTGAAGTCTTCTAAGAGGTCATCTGCTCCCAGAAGCTTCCTTTCTGGGAGAAGAAAATTCCTCTTCTACTTCATAATCCTCATGTTACCACACTGCGGGTCCAGGTTGCTTAATGTCACATTGTAAAAGAATTTACAGAACAGTGAGGACGGGTACAAAGAGTAAGAGGTTTATTTGAAAGATACACTCCATAGACAGCGCGGGCACACTCCAAGGGAGGAACTGCACTGAGCAGTTTTGCCGTTGCATCTTTTATATTCCTGTTTTGGGTAGGGCGTCCTTCTGCATAGGGCTGAAGTAAAAGTGAAGGCAACTGTGAGTCAGAGCAGCAGCAGCCAGGGGAAGAGTGGTGGGGTCGCAGCTTCCATAAATCAAGCAGTTCGGTCCCCCTACAGACAGTCAAAAGAGGTTCTGGAAACTTGTGGTTACCTAAGCTTTCTTAAACTATAATGCAGAACTATGTCTTAGCAATGTCCTAGCAATGTGTGTCCGCCTCCCCTCCCCCTGACACACACGACCCTCCTGTTCCCTTGCAGTGCCAGATCCCTATGCTAACCTGCCTGTCTCACTAGGACCCAGGCAAACAGTCCTGGGCACTCATCCCAGAAACCCCCAAGGTGACCGTCACCTTGAGGTGCTTGGTTTCTTCTCCCTGAGCTGCAAACCGTACTGAGCACATCTCCATAGTCCTGGAACATGGCTTGTCAAACTTCTTGGGATTTCCAGGTTTCTGGAAGAAAAACTTCTATTGATGTTCTGAGTTCTGTACAATAACACGAAACCCTCACAACATTCCCTAGTACAGATGGGGAGCTGCCCATTCATCTCTCTGCTTTTCTGTTGGTCATATGATCCAGTTCCAGGCATTTTAATTAAACAAAGTGATGATCTGTGGCCAAGACACTGTCCCTTGGAGGATATGTGTTATCACCAGCCAAGGGAATGGTAGCAAAGATTGTTCCCTACAAGAAAGTATGTCCAGAGGGTTTTCTGTGATGAATTCTTGTGGAGATTGCAACCAACGATTTGGAGATTTTTTTTTTAATCACTGTCAGTTAAAATCAGGTTAATAACATCAACTGATTAATTCAATCATGCTATATGATTGAATCCTTTTCAGGTTAAGAGGTTTTTTTTCTGTTTCTAGTTTTCATCATGAATATGTGTTTGTCATATAATTTTACCACGTCTATGGAGAGAATCAATATGGTCAATTACATTGATTGATATTTGAATATTATATCAACCTTGCATTTCTAGGATAAACCCCACTCACTCATGCTGCATTCTTCTTTTTATATATTGCTGGATTTGATTTGCTAATATTTTGTAGAGAATTTTTTTTCATCTATGGTCATAAGGGATATTGGTCTGGAATTTTCTTATAATGTTTTTGTCAGATTTTGATACATCAGGGTTTTGCTGGCCTCATAAAATAAGTTGGGAAATGGTCTGTCTTCCTTTATTTTCTGAAAGAGTATGTGTAATGTTGATATCATTTTTTCTAAATATTTGATAGAATTCTGCACTTAAACCATCTAGTCCTGGAGGTGTTTGCTCATTTGTTTGTGGAAGGTTTTTGATTAAAAATTCAATTATTTCACATAGGGTTATTCATATATTCTATTTCTTCTTGAGTCAGTTTTGATAACTTATGTTTTTCAAAGAATTTGCCTGTTTTATCTATGCGATTGAATTAATTGGCATAAGGTTGTTTATATTATTCCCTTACTACTCTTTTCACCTGTAGGATCAGTCATTTTCTATCACTTCTTTCATTTTTGGTTAGCCTTGCTAGAATTTTGTTAATGTCCATTACTTTGTCAAGAAGCAGTTCCATGCTTTTCCTAATTATTTTCTCTAGGTCACTTAGATTTCGCCTTTCTCAGGCAAAGCAAATTCTTTTTGTCTGACTTTTATCATAAGTTTATGAAGATGCTTTTCTAGCAGAGAAGACCCCCACCAAATCATGAAATCATTTTTGACATGCAGCATATAAATACATCTCTTCAAAGAATGGGCATACAATTAACTGAATGTTGCATCCACATGTCAAATTGATTACACATCGAGATGTTTTCTGCCAGCATTTCTAATCTCAACTTTAGTGGTTTAATTTAAACACCATCTAAAGATGATTGAAAATAGGTTTTAGCTAAATTCATTTTTCTGAAGAGGACACTTCTTAAGAGCAGGTGTTCTCTCCTGTGGCACTGGTAAGTAATCCCACCTGTCATGCTCCATGCTGTAAATCATTGTACTACAAATCTATTAGCTCATGATTCATATCTGGCTTGCCTTGTAAAAACCAAGATGAAACAGTATTTAGACTGAATGATTGAATGCACACCAAATGAATCTACTTTCTCTGAGTTCAGTCTCGTTCCTTCTGAGCATGTGTTATTTTCAGGGAAGAAAATTGGTTCTAAATTGAGAAGCTGCATTAACTCTTTCAGACAATGAAATGACAGGTACATCTTTCTAACTAGCTTCCTGGAGGCCCGAGGGAGTGTATACCTTTCTCCAGTTCTTATCGTACTGGCTTTATATATTTATACAAGGGGGAGAGTCAGTCTTACTTTGACTTGGGCTCCCATCATTTCTTTAAAGAAAATACCTTTTTCTTCCAGCCTTTCTTTTCTGAAGACAATCATAAACCTATGTTAAGTAGTCAGATTTCATTGGTAAGGGCAACAATTTTTGCCATGGTTTCACAGCAGTCTGTAGTAATTATTGGGGTATGTAATTTCCTACGAAGAGTCCCACACTAACATGGACCCTCACACACAATGACACCCAATTTTGGGCCATGTACATTGTTTGCATCTCTTTAGGACTGGTGAACCTTACTTGGTACATCTCTGAACAGTTGTTTATAAGAGAATATTAAATAATTTCCTGTGTGAGTGTAATTCCTTACAAATTTCATTAAAATTAAAGAGATACAACTCCTTGAGATTATCTTCTTTATGTTAATATTCATTTAACAAACTGCTACTTTCAGACTCAAGAGGTATTTGAGAATGCCATTTAGAAAGGTGTAGGTCACATTTAGTTGGCACTCTGCTGTGCTGACTGCTTTTTTGCCTATGTTGACTCTTGTCCATCCCTACAACTACCTTTAGAAAGGTATAATTAGACTCATTTTGTTTTTGCGTTTGGTTGTAGGACGTGTCGGTTTAAGTAGGCAGAGAGAACGAGTGACAGCAGGCGGACTGCAGGCAGAGGAAGGTCATTTTAGAAAGAACTCAGGCTTTGGAAACAGATCTGAGTTTAAATTCTCACTCCTACTGGGTGTTTGGCCAGAGCTGGAACTTTATCCTGTGGGCAATGACAGGATGGATGTGGCGAGGATGTGAATCTGGCCGTCGGATAGATGATGGAAAGTAAAGTCAGGAGACCATGTATTCAAGCATTTACTGGGAGTGTTCAGCTGTTTGGGGAATATGAGGGAGGTGAGAGTCAGCTTCAGCCTTCATGACACCTGCGGTCTGTGGACAACAGGGAGATAAACAACTATCTGGGATCCAAGTGAGATGGAAATCCACACTAAACAGGAATATAAACAGTGGACTGTGGGATCCAGACAGAGGGATTCTGCTTAAAGAGGAAGGGCACGAGGGGATGGCTTTTTAGAAGAGTTGGCATTAGAGCCAGTTATGGATGGAGAGAGATTTCAACATGTGAGAAAAAGGGAGAAGGGTGTTGCATGCTGAGGAAGGAACATGCTCAAAGGCAGAGAGGGACCAAAGTAGAAAGCACAAGGCATTTGGGACAATACAAAGAAGTCAGATTAAATGAAACTGAGGATTGTTCACCTCTCTCCCTCCTTCCTCCTTCTTTCTCTCTTTCTCTCTCTTCCTTCCTTCCTCCCTTCCTCCCTTCTTTCCTACCTCTCTCCCTCCTCCCTCTCTCGTTTTCCCTTTCTCATTCCTCACTCCCTTCCTGCTTTCCTTCTATCCATCCTTCCTTTCTTCCATCCCTCTCCCTTCCTTTTCTTCCTCGTAATATTCCTTCATCCCTTTCTTTCATCCTTCCTGCAACAATTATGTGCCAGGCACTGAAATATGTGCTGAGCCAAACATTTAGCCCTCCTTCATGGGGGCAGTTCTCCTTTCCTTAGGAATGTAGACTTGGGAGTTACATAGAGGATCAGGGCATGATTCATGACTAGAGGTCCAGCTGGAAAGCTATTTCAGTAGACCAGAGAAGACAGACTTGAAGCTTTTATCAGGAGAATTGCTGTGGCATTGCAAAGACTGGATGTATGCAATTAATTGTTATCAGAACTCAGTAGAATTATTATATGGTATAGTATAAGGGTTAAAAGCGTGAACCTAGGAGCCAGACTGCCAGGTTTATATCTCAGCTCTAGTCCTTACTAGGTGTGTCACCTTGGGCAAATTGTTTAACCTCTCTCTGCCTCAGTTTACTTATCTGTAAAATGGGGATAATAATAATACCTCCCTCATAGAGTTGTTGTGGGAATTAAATGACTTAATACGTATAACCTCTTAGAAAAGTGCCTGGCACTGTTGGCCTTATATAAATGTAGGCTGTGGTTTTAAATTACTTCCTCTAGTGCACTAAATGAGGATGAACTTCCAAAAGAGGAGCCAATTGGTCCCACTTTTACGAGAAACAATACATCCAATGGTTTGTGTGGAAGTAAACATCTTTGTAGGAATATAAAAGAGTCACACATATTCAAATATTATGGAAAGAAATGAAAAATAGCAATTATTTAGAGTCAATCTGGTTATTGTTATATTACTTCCCTTGCCAAACTTGGGAAGAAATTAAAAAAAAATATATATATATATACACACACATACATACCAAGTTTTAGAGGAAAAAAGTGTGTTCAGCAGTTGACAAATTTTGTTCCAGATTCAGAAATATCTTACAAACTGAAATCCAGGCCTTGGATGCCATTGGGGTAGAGAGAGAAGCCCCGAGAGACTCATCTTCTATTTTTATTGTCCAAACTAATGGTCCATTAACACAGCTCCTTGAGGCTGAGCCCCTCAGATAATGTGTGCCTTCCAGGGCAAGGATGGTAGGTGGGTGTTTCCTAGCGGTGGGACGCAGTATTATGTTTCCTAGGGGAAGAATGTGAGCAATCCTGCTTCTTGCACATAATGGTAAAAATAAGAAAGAGCAGTATATAATGGGCAAAGAAATTACCAAGATGATATCAGTGTTCAAAAGGAAAAATCCCTGTGTTCAAAATTGGTTTAATAATTTTGGTTTCAATAATGGTTTGTCCTCAGTAGCTATTCAGTGAAATGATGCTAATTTTAAGGTTCATCAGAATATGAAGAACATCTATGCACTTTTAGACACACTTGCATATTTGCATTATCAGCAGTGATATAAAACCAAATATTTCATTATAAATTTTGAACACTTTATCCTTCTTTAAAAATAAGCTTCGGAAATTGCAGAATACTTCTCATATCCACGATGAAAGATAATTTCTATGGTAACTGTAAATAAGCTCCCAGTATACTGCAATCAAGAGTTCTTTTTTCCCCAGCTTCTTGACATAATTTTAAACACATTAATTCCAAACTGCCAGGTATTTGAATTTTAAACCATTTTAAATTTGGTATCACCAAACAAGTGTGAAGCGTCAGCATTTCTAGTTCCTAGAAAGTGTCTCTCTTTGCTCACTTACCTTGCCTGCCAAGGAACGGCTAAGCCTCGTGTATCAGAAGGCTGCCCTCCCAGCACGGCCTCCCAGCCCTTGAAGTCATGTTGACTCTGAGAAGAGAACCACCACAATTTCCTGTGTCCGGGAGACACCACAGCCACATAAAACTGTCCCCACCAGTGCACCCAAATCTGAGTGTCTAGTAGTGCTACCACATTGTGCCATGGCCACCGTGTTGTTACTGAATTGGCATCCGGGCTGTCTTGGGTCAACTAATTAGTAGGCGTAATTGAAGTTACATATAATTAATTATGCAGTATTGAGCTGTCCAAATTTAACTCCACTAACATTATATAATGAACCTGGAACATAAAGGATTACTGACAAAGGGAAAAGAGTTGTCAGTCAACATCATTCTTGGTGAATCTTCCTCCCTCACCTTTGATTATTCAAGACTCCTGTGATTCAGGCGTATGTATTTTGAAGCATATGGCCCACCATGTGAAATCAAACACACACACATACAAGTTGGACACCTTTGCCCCATGGATTTAAAAATGTGCTTCGTTTTCATCAATCTGTTGTGGTTAATAAATTAATAAAGGGTAATGTAATGCGTATAGACACGATAGCACCCATCTAGGGTGAATGTTAGTTGGGAGTAGTTTTCTGTGTTGCTTCCATATTGCTGTATTTAATACACATTTTAATGAGCATCAAAACTAAACAAGATCAACAGACAATGACACTTCACACTTGTTGGGTGATACCAAAAAAATGGTTTAAAATTCAAATGCCTGGCAGTTTGAAATTAATGTGTTTAAAATTATGTCAGGAAGCTAGAAAAACAAGTTCAAATACATGCTTGAAATACAACATTGATTCATTTGTAATGATAAAATAATATTGACTACTTTAATTATTATTGATCCAGAATCGTAAAAGCAAGAATCATTTTTCAATAAATGAATCTTCATATTAAAATGATTAGAAATACTTTTCTTAAAGAATTCCACCAAACTTTGTCATTTGTTCTCTATTTTAAAAGAAAAATAAATGACTTTAGAGAATGAAATATATCAAATACATTTTGATATTTAATCTTTAACAAATGTAGAATTTAATAGTATCCATGAATTTGCAAGGTCAAATGCATAAGTAAAATATTATATGTAAATTATTTATGACGAGAGATGGGGAGAGACCACGAGGGAGGGAGGGAAGTTATGGGTAGCGATAGACTTGCCATCTGGGAATGCATGTATTCAGGCTTAGTGTAAGTAAAGAGTTTGAGGAAATACCAGATTCACCCAATAGATGCTGATTGTTCAAGCTCATTTGTTTTTAAAGGTTATTTAAACTGTTTAAGAATTCTTCTGACAAGCCATATGTTGCAACAGCCAGAGCTCTTTCACACAGAATAAGACTATGCAGGTTGTTTTGAGTTTCATTGTTTACTGGCAAATCATAATCACAATTCCAGTTTTATTTGTCTCAATTACGCCAAAGTGAGAACACAAGTAATTAATTCTCTCAAGTTGATAACACCCTTGAAAGATTTTTGATCATTTGTACTGTAAATCCTCTCAAATATTGATACTTAGGACACCAAATTACTCTCCCCATTAAGTAGTGTGTGCTTATACACTATGTGAGTTTCAAAGATACTCCATTTGTGTACAAATTCTAAATCTTGACAAAAATGGCTTCATGGATTACCCAGTGATAATTAAAAGTCAGGAATGTCTGAGTATATGAAATGTACCAATAGCACATAATGTACCATTTTATAGTTCCCTTATAATTATTCTAGTGTGTTACCTTAAATGACTTTTCCACTGATGTTCTTATGTAATGTATTTGTTTTTTACATTTTCCCACAAAAACAAGAAAGAGTTCCCCCTTTTGCAATAGCCAAGTGTATTAAGAGCAAAATAAATTTCCAAATAGAGGAGTCCTCACCATGTATCATCAGAGTGTATTTAATTTCATGCATGCGTGAAAGATAATAATGTGATTCCCAGGTGCTAAATATTCCTCAGCCATTCACTCTCAGGACTGTTATCTGGAATAAAACTAGATTAAACTTGCAGAATGGTGAATTACTGAAAATAATGAAGTTAAGGCAATTCATTAATCTTTATCTGCTTGTCTATTTTTTTATAGCCTGGATGAAAAATTCATTTGGGGGCCGATCAGATTGAAAAGGGTCTAACACTTTGAAGAGAAACATGGGGCTGAAATGTTTTGGGTTTTTTTTTTTTCTATTATACAGAGCACCTTTTTCTTACATGCCTCTGTTTTTCTTTTAGTGGCAAAGCATTTCTATAACACTGGTTGAGAAAGTTCAGATGATTGCTGTAATCCTAGGATCCCTGTTCTTAATAGCGAGTGTGACCTGGCTCCTCTGGTCCGCCTTCAGCCCCTATGCAGTGTGGCAGAGGAAGGACATCCTTTTTCAAATCTGCTATGGAATGTATGGTTTTATGGATCTAGTGTGCATAGGTAAGACCGTGACGTTCAACATTAACAAATGTCAGTAATCCATTTCTTACAGCTATTATATTTTTGCCAGTTGGATCTAATATAGTATGCCATGGTTCGTGTGATCTTGGTTCTCCAGTTAATTAACTATCTGGGGCATCACAATCTGGCCACTTTTCTCAAAAAGCATAGTATCGATATTCCCAAATAGACTGAAAAAATTAACAGGATAATGCTCATTTAAAGTGACATATTTTGCAATGAAAAAGAAGGAGTTGAAGAAATGATTTGGGGTGGGTGATATAAGGACAGTCATTTATTTCTAAGGAATAAGAGCAAATTGGTCCCTCTTCATAAAGCCGGGAAAGCATTGACTAATCCCAATGGCGATACTGTGCGTTTGGGGAAAGGACCCACACCTGGAGGTCTTACTTCATGGCTGGGTGACTCAGATTCCCTGAGGGCATAAAGAGCTCCTGGGAAGTGTAGGAGCTTGGGGACAGTTTTCCTTGCTGTCCTGTGCCACTTTGTTTCACTTATAAATTCAGGGGCTTAGAAGAGAAAAAGGATCAAACATTTTAGCTTAAATAGACCCTATAAAAATGTTTCTTAATGCATTACACTTCACTGATCTGTTGTTTCCCTAATACCGTAAGAGAAAGGAAGCCGATTCATGCACCATTCATGCAGTGTGTGTGAGGGGCCACAGGCACCATGAGGATGGCCAGTTGGCAGTGGAGGGGTAGGCATGGAGAGAGTCAACATGGAATTAGGAGACTTTCCCTGCTCTAATGTGGTTTAGTTTACTGGGATGTAAAAAGAGCTAAGAGAGGCAGCCATGGTTTAAAGCAGTGATTCTCAAAGTGTGGTCCTCAGACCACCAGCAGCAGCACCTTTAGAAATGCACATTCTCAGGCTTCACCGCATACCTGTGAAATCAGAAACTTCAGGGTGGGACCCCCCCAGCCATCTATGTTTTACAAGCTCACCAAGGTTCTGATGTGCGCTAAACCTTGGGAGCCACTGATTTCAGGGAATGGATGCCCAACTTGGCATCAAATGTCTTGGATTCTAATCTTGGACAGATCAACTTCATCTCTGCATATTCCTGTTTTCTCATCTATAAAAATGGGGATAATAATCCCTAGCACACAGGCCTAAATAAAAGAAATAATGATTGTAAAACAATTACGTTATTAATTGGAAGTTGCAGATTAAGAATATTTGAATGTCACAAACATTGAAATTTAAATCACTTAATGCCACTACTCACTAGAGCCTTAATTTAACTAGCAGTTTTAATATTCTCAGTCACATTTTTTTCCTAAAAGAACTCTATAAATTTTTAAAATATGATCAGCCTGAATTTCCCCTTCTTTTCTTCTTTCCTCCTTTGTTACTAGTACAAGACTAATAGGAAAGAAAATGATCAAATTTTAGGCCAAAAAGGAAAAAGGAGGGGAGGGAAATGTCATGAATAATACATAAGCTGAGCAGAGGTTGCCTGAATAATTGAGCTAATCATTTATATGAGCAATTTGCATTAAATGTGATAATGCACATGTAAGCATTTAGAAATTCTAAGTCTCTATATAAATATAATCTCATGGGTATTGGCTAAATAAAGAATGACAAAATTATTCCACAAATCCCTCAACAAATTCAGAGATCGTGTTTATTCTGTCTTTCAACATAAATGTAATAAAATGTGGTATTCCGTTGATATTAAAAGGTGAGATGAAAAACAAAAAGAACTGTTATGCTCCCAATCCATTCTGGAAGGAGAAAGAGTCCAGTTGACTTTCTTGATCTCATTATAGCACTAAAAAGAACCGTATATTTCCTGGCTAGGAAATCATTTTCCTGAATTTCACAGGTTGCATTCAGTGCTGTTATTATATCTTAAATTTTTATTGCTAACGCCAGTCTTTTAATCAAGATTATTAGAATTCTGCTTTTAAAATACATGCATATGAACTATGGATCTTTTGGCAATATATATGAATACATGACACATTTGGGCTTCCCTGTTGAGATTTGGATATTTGCCCATTTTATGAAGTCAGGTTTCTTAGGAAGAAAACACAATTGACATTTTCCTGGAGACTCTTGGAAAGGAGAGTGAATTTTTATCTAAGTTTTAAATATTGACAATACTTTTCATTGTCTTTTGGCTCATCCATTCTAAATCTCATCGTTCAATAATTTATTTGTATATTTTGAAAAATATTAAATACCTCAGACTGGGCAACATCGTTTATTTCACTTGGCAATGTCATTAATTAGTCTGTTTGGGACCAGAGAAAAATCTTATTTTTTTCCCAAGAAATTGGGAAACTGCTGTAGACAAGAAAGCAAATGCTTGTAGGCTACCAATAGCCAACTGAATCAGAGCTGGGAATAGCTCCTGCTAACATTTCAAATTAATTCAACCATCTGTAAATTAAATGTAGACAGTAACAAAATAGATTACATTGATTATACCTCAAATACCCGTGACCACAAGACTTAGAGTGAGAGTTAGAATGAAAAGCAGGCTTACAATTTTGAGTCCAATTTGCTCAGCACAGTTCAATAAATACTTCTTGAGAACTTTCTATGTGTCAGACACAGTGTTAGGTGCTGGGAATACAGATGAGTCAGTCACTTTCCTGTCCCCAAGGAGCTCCCAGCTGCACGGGGAGGACAGATATGTATGTAGGTAACTAGAACACAGTGGGATGTGCACAGTTATGGAAGTATGCACGGGAGATGGTAGTTGGACAAAGTAGGGAGACAGTAACACTGGGGCGTTGTGTGCCGGCAGGGGATGGTTTCAGGCAGAAGTCGTGGGGAAGTGATAGCCAAGCAGGCTGACTGATGAATAGATGCTTGGCAAATGGGAAGATACCCTCCTTGTCACCCGTGGAGGATATATAAGATTGGCTTCCCATTCAGGGGGCTTTAAAGTAGTTGGAAACATTCCCACATTCTTGTTTGTCCAAGCTTTTCAAACTTGTTTATACTTAAATGAGAAGGAGCAGATTGGCAGCTTCATAAATATTCTTTAAAAAAAGATTCTGAAAATCCATAGTAGATTATTCCAGAATCAAAAAATGTTATCCAGCCAATGTATGTAATGCTTAGGAAGAGATTATTATTGGATTGTTAAATGGAAAGGTAAAGATTTGTAGAAAATTTATTTACTTGGGGAAATTTGTTTACTTATTTCCAGACACAGAGAATTTGTTTGTTGCTTTCATTCATTATTAATACATTTTCTGCTTTCCCGAGATCCAATTTTTTCTTGCTATTAAAGTTTTGAATTCTCCCAAGGATCTAGCTACTGTTATAGTTGAAATACTTAGATCAGGGCTATCCAATAGAACTTTCTGCGGTGATGAAAATGTTGTATAGCTGTGCTGTCCAGTAACATAGACACTGGCTACCTTGGCTGTTGAGCACTTGAAATGTGGTTAGTGAGAATGAGAAACTGAATTTTAAATTTAATTTTATTTAAATTAACTTAAATAGCCACTTGTGGCTAGCAGCTACCATATTGGACAGCACAGATTCTAGACGGTGGAATGAAATGTGTAAGGGTTTGATTAACAAATTTCACCCCCTCTGTATAAATGGGTTGTACTTCCTAAATGATAAAGAAACTCTATTCCATGAGAGATGAATAAAGTGAAAATGAGTTCAAGAGGATTAAGAGAAGGTTATTAAAGGTGGGAGGGTGGGGGTCAAGAGGTAGATAGCTATAAAAGGGAGATACGTCTTAAGGAAATGGAAGTACAAAGAGATATAACTTTATATTATATTTGGGGAGCTCTTTTAAATATTTAAATAGATGGCATTCAGACTATGATTTTGCACCAGGCAAACTAATATAAAGAATTTAAATCACCGAGATGTTGTAACCCGGGGGCAGTAATTTAGGGAAAAGTAATAACCAAAGCAGGCTCACGTTGGCTCCCTCCTAAGAAGATTTGCACAGTGGACAAAGGAAGATTAGCAAACTTGAAAGTGAAGAGCAAATTCATGGTGGAAGGCCCTGGGCACGGGATTTGGTTCTTAACTCCCTATTTGCACACTGAAAAAATAGAAGGGTATCACTTCTGTTGGTTGTGTGATTCAAAGGAAGCTTATGCCACAAGAGGAATACATTTATTAATGACTGAAAGATTGAGGGCTTAAGAGGAGGCCATGAGGACAGGGAGTCACTTGATTAATTTGCATCTAAAAAGTGAGGGTGGTTACTAAGGCATTTTAGTGTCTGGTAGAACCTGATGAGGTGAGTTCAGTTTCTCATAGATGCAACAAACTAAAACCAAACCCCTGTTACGTTAGTGGGATTCCTGAAATAGAGATATCAGTGCTTATACCTAATCTCACTAACACTATAAATTAGTGCCAAATCCATGTCGGGAAAATGTCTTGATCTTCCATGAGATAATAAGGGAAGGAACTGGTTATGGTACAAAATTTTAAAACTTGTGTTATTTTTGTTCTTTTAAAAATTTTCTCAATTGTCCACATATTATGTATACATATTCAAATAAAAAACCACATTTTGTGAATATATAAAGTTAAAAAAAAGCCACTCACACTGTCCTTTCTGTTATGTCACTCCATTTGCAGAAATGTTCCCTCTCAAGATTTTGGTGTGTATCCTTTTTCATTAGGTTTATACTCACATGGGTACACAGACACTTAGGTATTGTATTTTTCATATAAGCGGGATCATACTATTCACATTGTTGAACAAATAGTCTTTTTTGTTCAACAGTATGATCTGGAGATCTTTCCCCGTTAGAACAGAGGTACAACGATTTACTTAACCTTTCTTCTACTGATGGATATTTAGGTTGTTAGCAATTTTGCCATTGGCAACAATGCTGCGAAGGACGTCCTCTTACGTGAGTATTTCTGTAGGCAAGATTCTGAGAAGTGGGAAGTCTGAGTTAAGTAATAAGCACTTGTTACATTTTGCTCTCTAAAGAGGCTTTACCAATTTATACTCCCCCCAAATATACAGGAGTTCTGGTTTTTCCACACCTTGACAAACATGGATATCACTTTTTTGACATTGTAATTGATAGTTGGAACTATATTTAATACCCTTAGGGTGTTTTTCCTAAAATCCATTCTATAACTGTAGGTTTGGGGGGGTAATTTTATCTAAGAAAATAAGGGCCGTGCTAATATGCAGCTCGTCCCGCCTGGCGCCTTTTGGGGTGCCAGGGATGTGATGTGCAGGAACATAGACTGGACGTGTGCTGCAAACACTCCACTTACTCTTTCTGAAAATGAAATCCAGCAGGGGTGACAGAGATCAAAGATCACTGCCTCTCAAACACCCTGCATTCCCCTTAGGAGCTCTTCTCTTCAACAGTCAGTTTCTTTTGTCTGTTATACTGTTAACACCGAGGGGATTTCACTTCTCAATCCATCTCTTTTTTCATTTAGAAAGTGCTCCTTGAAATTGCTTTAAGAGAAATTACCTCCCTCTGTCACTTGGCTCTATGGCTAAAGTACTGATTCTGTTATGCTTATTCTTTGTATTATTCTATTTCTCAAATTAAATCATAAGCATGCAGAATAGAGGAGATAGACACACACAGGTGTACCCACCAGGAGCCAAAGACAATCTCTCATGGCTCTTTTGAAATATTGAAATAAAATATAATATCACTGTTTATGCTGTCTTGCTTTTGAAACTGCACAGATTAGGGAATTTTAAGAAAGAACCTGAGATATACTAGAATGAGGATCAGATCAAAATATCTTCTCCTTAATGTACCAATTGTAGTCAATACTGAAAAAAATCCTCCTTCTGCAGAAATTTCATACTCTCCAACATAAAGTTTTATTTTCCTATATTTTGAATCTAATTAATTTTTTAAAAATTAATGTAAATTCTTATAGCTATTATTATAGCCCTTTGGAAAATCTGTTTTTCATGGTTGACAATATATCTAGCTAAAGCTTCTTGGGCACACACAAGAAAACTAGGTAGAGTTACCAGTTGGTAATACATTCACATTTCATTATAGAACTTCAGAACAATAAATAAATACAACATATTCCTGTGGTCTTAGATTGATTATATTAGACATGTTTACATTTTTAAAAGCCAAAGTAATATTCCTCTCTTGCTTTTGATATTGCTTCACTTTGCTATTTTTTTCCCCAGGCAAAGCAACTAAAAGTAACACATGATTTAACATGTTATTGACATGAAACTTAAACTGTAAATTTTCTAATTCTGTGATATTATATGAGGAAAGGTGAAGAATTTTGACAAAGAATTTCCTGATAATCAAACACTTGGTTACCACAAATGAGTTCTCCCCATTGAGGATGACCAGTCGTTTATTTAATGCCAAGGTTGTTGCCTCCTAAAATGGTGCTTTTAGGTCATCTTCCGTCCTGTGGCTCACTTTCAACAAATATAAACCAATTAGCATAAGCAAAGCATAATTAAGAAAGTAAATCAACTAAGGAAAAAAAATTCTAATGCATTCCAGGCAAAATATAATGACTTTTAGACTATCTTCTGTTTAAAATTTTTCATGCTCTCTGGCACTTCTCAGCATGTTTCAGAAGTTGACAGTAGTTCTTAATGTATTTTAGGTGAAAAACAAATTTACTGAAAGAGTTTGAAGGAAATTAGCATTGGACGTTGGAACATGACATCATTTAGAGCAGAGAAAAAAATGAGTTTGCTGGAGACCACAGGAAATCCTCCAGTTCTTACACTGCCACACAGGGTCATCAACTGTATAGATGAGTGTGCTTGAAAGAGAAGCCTTTGCAAGATTTGTCAAATGTGCAGCCCTTGGGTCATTGTAGAGAGATAGCATCTTTTTAGGCTCCGAATATTTATGGATAAATATAAAATTTATCAAACAATTCCTAGTAAAAAATGTAAAATTACCAAGAGAACAGTCCTGTTCGCCACACTCTTGAGGGCCGGTGTAGACCCTGTCCTGCACAGTGGGGATAGTAGAGGTCAAAGAGAGTAAGCTCTTTCCTAGCCCTCGCAAGAGAGCGAGGACCACAGGATCCAGCGTGGTCCGGCATAGGCCATCTCCACATTGAAGATAATTTCTCTATGGCAAGTGGGGACGATAGCTGTCAGCCCCCGACACCCCCCACATACTTCGGGCCACACAAGCAGCCCCACCCCCTTCAAAATTGTCAGCAAGTTTGATCATAAGACTTCAAATCTATGTAAAGTAGATTTGTTTTCATCACGAAACATTGGGAGCCCACATCCAACCTTTCTCACACCCACCCCCTCCCACCCCAATCACCACCACCACCACCGGGTCTGGGATCTGAGCCACTGGGATCACTCAGGAAGCAGCGCTGTGACCGTCAGTAGGGCCACATTCAGCCACAGAGCAGGGATGCAGAAGTTGGCTTGAGTGTCACGGTTGGCGCTTTGGGTTACAGCGGAAGGCAGATCGTAGGAGGTGTTGCTGTTGTTTGTCTCATTCTGAGTTTCATAGGAAACGCTAATGTGGACAAGTCTGCGTGAATCATAGGCATGTGAGAAAAGCTCCACTTAAACACTGTTTGGCAAAATAACGAGGAAAGTTGATTCACCCAGTATTTCCATTCTGAATCTTCACATCACAGTTTTCTCTCCAGACATAAGACTATCAGACACCTCTGCTCCAGGGAATGCTTCCGTTTGCTGACCCATCGTTTGATTGGGGACCTGCATCCCCTCAGCACTACAATTCAGCTACTTAGGAGACCTTTGCCCAGCTGCCCCTGCAGGGAGGACAGAAACCTTCCCTTGCCCAGAGACCCTCTGGATTTCTTGTCAAACTTCGTCCCAGACGGAGGACTGGGTTGTGAGGTTGGCCACGCTGGTGGGGTCTGTTACCGCTGCAGCCATCATTGTTACCAGATTTGCATGCTCTGTTAGCTCGTTTGGAATCATTTCTTAAATAGAGTAGAATTCCTTTACAAGCACAGATTATTATTTCCTGATTTCAGGATATCTTAGTGTGCTTCATGCCTCAGGAAATGCCACCACTTCATTTAGAAAGAGTCAACACGGTCAGCCTGAAACCCAAGCAGGAGTCTGTCTTCCACTAGTGCCAGCCTCAGATCCTTCACATTTCTGATTTCTGAGCACATTCTGGTCGGGCCTCTTGGAGGGAGAGGCAGAGTGGCCCTTTGTAATTCAAAATTGTTAGAGGAAAAACAAATCTTTATCCTTTATATGCTTTGAGAAGTAGGCTGTTATTATCTCTTTACTCTGGAGGTACAAATTACAGGCTTTTCTATGATTTAATCATACTGATGTTTACCAATTTCTCTAAAGATATTATCATAGTTGGTTATTGGTGATATTGCTACCTTTAAAACCCTGGAAAATAAAATAGAAAGAACTTGTTTTTGCTACTTGCCCTTCAGTTCTGTGCCTGAAATGGTCTCTCAAAGCTGATTAACTCCTTAGGCCTCCTTCTGGGGGAGGAAACCCAATCCACCACCTTCCTCTCATTTGACCTTGTAAAGTTTTTGTTTCGGAGAATCATTGACATAATTAGCAGAGCAGCAGATCAAATTTATTATTATTGACTTCCATTTCTTCCATAGGAAATAATGTGACTCCTTCAGCCATCTCTCTCAATTGGGGGCAGTTTAGCCAGACATGTTAGTCATCTATTGAGCCAACATTCATTGAGTCTTGACTGTGTCCCGAGCCTGGAGGGCAGGATAGAGATATAAATAGTACTGGGGTCCACTGCCTGTTTTGGTATAGCCCATGATTTAAGAATGGTTTTTACTTTTTGAAGTGGTTGAAAAAACATCAAAAGAAGAATATTATTTTGTGATGTATGAAAATTATATTAAATGTAAATTTCAGTGCCCATAAATAGTTTTGTTGGAACACAGCCATATCCATTCATTTGTGTGTTGTCAATGCATAGTTGCAGCTTCGTCAGTGAGAAACCATAAAGTTCACCTAGCCTAAAATATTCACTATCTGGCCCTTTACAGAAAAGGTTTGTCGAGCCCTGAAATATAACATGCTCCCTGCAGAGACAGTCAGGGAAATAAGCAATTAAAACACAACGTGGAAAGTGCCAGGAGAGAAATGCATGTGAGAGCAGATCGGGGAAGGTTATTCATACTTAGGGTGAGCAAAGTCTATGAGGAGGAAGAAATCTTGAGCTAAAATTTAAAGAAAAGCAGGAGGTGGGGGCCAAAGAGAGGCAACTGCCTGGACCTCTCAACATATGAAAACATGTAATATTTGTAAGGAATCATACGTAATTTGGTGTGGCAAGAGCAAAAGATGCTTGTTGGGGAGTAGCAGTGAGGAAGTAAGGCCTGATCATCTAGAAGGATGCTGTTGGTGGAGCTTAGGAATGGGACCAAATTGGGAAAGCTCAGGGAGTCCCTGAGGGTGGTTTCCTGTGCGTGACTGGTCAGCTTGATATTGAAAAAAGGGCCTTGATAACCAGGGAGGTGGAACGGGAGGGGTGGGAGGGCCATGCTTGAGAAGGTGAGAAAGATATAATAATCCAGGAACGTGAGTAGGCCTGCATTAAGACTGATGGGCAGCTGCTAGAATTAAAGAGGTTAATCACAAGATGTGGTGATCAATTTGCTGGAGGTAGGGTAGAGGTGGGAGGGAGAGGGAGAGGGGCCATCAGGTGTGATTCACAGAGACTGATTGGTAGACGGGAGAGAAAGGCAGTAAGTTCCTTTTGGACATTTTCTTTCTGCAGAATTTCTGGGGAATCTAAGCGGACATGGCTTGTAAGCAGCTGGGTTTAGAGGTCTGGAGCTCAGGATAGAAATCTGAGCTGGAGGTTTATATCTGGTAGTTAAAACCAGGGTCTGCAAGGGAAAGTGATTTGGCCAAGATGAGCAGCAGTTTGAGGAACACAGTGAAACATGAAGAGCAGGCAGAGAGAGGAACACGACTAGCGAAGAAAAGAGTGGGACCAGGCAAGGTGAGGGAGAAGGCACTTCAGGGAGGAGGAGCAAGTGGCCAACAACGAGATGCCGTGTCCACAGCAGGTGAAATAAACCCGAAGTGTGCTCACTGGCTATGGCAGTGTGGTGGTTGGATGGATACACACAAGACTGCAGTAGGGTGAGAACGGCAGGGATAGGCAGAAGGAGGCTCAGAATCTAAGTTCACAAATCTTGACTGAAAAAGGACACAGTTAAATGAGAGCAGAACCTAGAGGGGGGTGTGGAATTTAGAAAGGTTCCTGTTTATTTGTTTTAACGGTAGAGTTACGCATAGGCAAATGCTGAGAAGAAAGACCCAGAAGAATTCAGAAGAAAGATTGAAGATCCAGGTAGGAAGGGGCAGCTTGATGCCCCTGAGAATGCAGAGATAACCCACATTGGGGGGGGGGTTGTCTTGCATAGGGGGGGACTCCATGCCCCTGAGATGGGGAGGCATGAGGAGAGGGTGGGCACAGCTGGAGGTGGCTGCATATGCTGCTCTGGGAGAATAAACTGGAGGGCCTCCTTGCAAATGACCTCTTGTTTCTCAGTCAGGTAGGTAGTATGGTCATCTGTTGAGGCCGAGAAGGCAAGGTGTTGAGAAAGGAGTCCGAGGGGAGCATTAAAAATGATGATCAGCTGCAGAGGGCTTTGGGGAGAGGAACCTGAGCCAAGACATATTAAGAATCACTGGGCATGATTGAGTGCCCCCCTGAGACTGGAGCAGGGGTGGCTTCAATCTATATGGCTGTGTGGCTATGCATTTTTACCCAATGGTGATGAGGAGTAAGTGCAGAGCGGGGAAATGGTGAGACTGGGCTGAGATGGTGTGCAGAGTTGCTGGACGATAGCAGCAAGAACAACCTTGCCTTTCACCTCAAGTGGTGGGAGAGTGATTTATACAGGATGGGGTGTGCTTTCTCAGGTGCCAGAGAAGGAACCAAAGCCAGAAAGAAGCTGGCAGATTGGGGAAAGATTTGCAGTCCAGGGGCCCAAAGTCTTCAGGAGGTGAAACGGGGATTGAGATTAAGAAGGTGGTTGAGTGAGAAGCATTAGAGGTCGTTGTCATCAGCAATGGGTGGTAGAGTTTCAGAGCTTGCAGGGTTTCTAGAAGGGAAAGCCCACGCTGCAGTAAGGGAGGGACAGCAGAGGGCAAGGGTGATGCATGTCAGGTCATGGCCAAGTCATCCACATGGACCTGAAGTGTGTGGATCTAAGGGGCTGAGGAGATCCAGGGGCCAAGGGACAAATCATCCATGATTGTGGAGAGCAGCTGAGAGGTCAGGAGGGGACATCTCTTGTGATTCACTCTGTATGTGAGTGTGCATGTGTGTGTGTTTTGTGTGACTTTACTCTCTGTGACTTCACTGTTTTCCAGAAGAGTTGGGAACAACTGGAACAACTTGAGAGACCTGAGTGTGTCTCGAGGCCACTCTGAAATGAGGTTATTACTGAGGCCAACTCGGCTTGGGAATGGGCGGTTTTCCTTGGAAGAGAGAGCAAAGCAGATTGTGTGGTAATGGGAACAATGACAAGAAGAGGCAGATCCCTTAACTAACAACCTGGAGATTGTTCTTCAGAACTAGCACCCACCTCTTTGGGGATCTCCTGGCTTCATACTATTTTTCAGCAAACTTTCTCACTAAAGAGAATGCGGACATGATCATTCTTGTAAACGATGCTTCTCTGTAGAACACAGAGGGGGCAGGACTGGGAGGGGTGCTGACGAGGAGTGAGAGACATACTTGTGGGTCATGAGGAACCACAGAGATGAGCACAGAAATGAAGCTCAGATATGTTTTCAACTGCTTTCAAATGTGTAGAAATAAGGTTTTAAAAAGCGTTATCTCCAGTGATATCTAAGATCATGTTTTCTATGATCCAGGCAACAGTCAATTTGAGTACTTCACCTCAATTTTCACACTTAATCCTCGCAACAGCCCTGTGAAGTGTGGGTCCTGTTATCATTCTTACTTCAGAGATGAGACAACTAAGGCCCCATTCACTAGTTTCCCTGAGGTCACACAGATTGGAGGGAGGAATCCAAGATTGGAATCCAGACCCTGTCGCTCTCGAGCCTGTGTAAGAATACCTGTGTGATTCAGTTAATTCTATTCATCATTTGGTAAAAATACCTCCTTATGTGCTGAGCTTGAATGGCTAACTTACAAAATGTTGTTGTCTATTCAACAAAGTGAAAGTATGTCTTTAGTTGTTGTCTCAGACACCTAAGGCATGACATCAGGAATAAACGCTTTTCTTAACTACAGGGGAACTGATTTTAGATCAAAAATGGAAAAAAATTTTCCCTAAAAGCCCAAAGTAATGTGGTTATTTTGTAGTCTTTATTCATTTATTCTAAATTAATAGAGCCAGAAACATTAGTACAGAGAATGGAAAATATTGAATACACCATACCAAAAGCCATCTCTCTCTTTCTATTGGTCTGAGTGAAACAATTTCTTGATTAGAATTGTTTATGTAAAGAATCACGTCTTAACCTCGAATTTTCTTGCTAGATCAGAGATTAGAATATTAAGGAAACCTAAGGTCTGAGCATTTTTATATTCAGTTTAAAAATTTAATTAATATTTTCAATTAAAAGTATCTTACTGATGCTGTGCGAATGAAATTGAAGAGTTAGAATTTTTATTTATGCTTAGGTGGTAGCTTCTGTTTGGAATTTTTACCAACTGCCTGTATAATTTAAGAGAAATGAAAAACAACGCCAACAAAATTGAAATAGCCTATTACAGGTCACAAAGACAAACAGGTTTTAATTAGATATTTCAATTTAAATCTTTTAAAATGCTATTCTCAGCCTCCAGAAGAGAACAACCAATACGTGTGTGGTTTACCCTGAAGATTAATAAAATCGTGTTCTGTAAATTTGCAGCAGACAGTTTATCCATTGGAGAAGAAAGGGACAATTAGTTGTAATTTTTTCTACTTGCCTCTAGGAAAAGTCCACTAATAGCTTCCCTCCAAGAACTGGCTTTAGTCCATATACTAGAGTGTGGGAAACAAATGGAAATATACCAAATAGCTTCCCAATCCTAAAAGCTTTAAACACAGAAGATAGACTTTAATAGGCTTTTTTGACCACATACTGTTACATCGGAGGTTGCAGAGTTATTTAATTCCATAAATGGTGAGGGTCACTGTAATCCTCCTATCTCCTCTCCATATGCTGCAATGTACCCTTTAGTATAAAGACCAGAGAAGAACTTGCCATCCCAGCCTCTGGTGTTACTGAAAAGAGATTTTGATTCTATTTATTTCATAGTCGGTATAATATCCCTTGGGCCAAAGAGACACTAGTGAGGTCTGGCTTTGGCCAGTGATGGCCTCTGAGGTCTGAGTTCTTGCACAGCAAGCACTCTGGACCAGGCATCCAGGATCTTTCTCTGATTCTGGGCTTGGACACTTACCGTGGACCCTTGGTGAAGCCATGTCACTTCTCTGTGCTTCAGACTCTTCATCCCCCAAAACAAAGGGGTTGTATTAAATCATACCCAGTGTTTTCTAATTTTGAAATTCAGTGACTGTGTTTGTCCACTTCTGATCCCTGTGATACATGATGTTACCCCAGTGCCACAAGTTGTTCCATCTGTCTGTGAACCACAGGACAGAACTGAAGTTATATTCAGCTGAAATTAAACTGATTAGACTCCATGCTCCCAGTCATTGGAGAACCCTAGGCTATCTTATGATCTATGAAAGCATTGGGCTCATTCCCTTATTTCTTTTATTGAAATAGTCGTATCCATAGTTTTTTTTTTTCTCGAGCACTTTTGGGTAGAAACTTAGATGAAATAACAATTCTTCTCTCCAGTGAATTTTTAAAAAAAATCTAACATATCATGTATTTTATAATGTGTAACAAAGGTTGCAGCTTTTGAGGAATATTCTGTGAATATGCCAAAGGTAGATCTGTGTTCCAGGGCTAGTAATCAAAAGATCAGGACATTCTCCTACCTACTAAGGAATAAAGAAATCATTAAACTGATTGATGGATTGGCTTCTTAGAAGAGCAAGTGGTCAGATGAATGGACAGCATCTTTTTTATTCTTCCTGTCTTGCCTGGAAATAGCAGCGAGGAATCCATATCTGCCTCCTAGTCTTTAGGTCTGGCCCAGTCATTTTGTTAACTGGGTTGATGATTGATGCAACAAACATGTATGACCCTGCCAACACGACATTGGGGGAGGCTGCTACAGTTTATTGGAGCCGAAAACAAATCCTTGTACACACTTTTAGCTCTTCTGCTCCTGCCAGACCCTTTGTGTGTAAGCCCACTGTCATGAACTCTGAGCCCAATCCCTAAACCCTTTTCATCTCTAGTCTTGGAGCGCACATCTCAGTTTGTCTTTAGTGTCTTAAAATATTATTCTAACGTTTCAAAGAACAATACTTGAGATCTTTTTCTGTTTTAATAGCATGGTCACAGTAAGATTAAGTCATTCCTTGTCATCCTTTAGATTCCAGTGATGGCTCTTCTCCTCTCACTCCCTCTCACTTAGCAAAGATTTATTGAGTTCCTACTATGTATCGGGCATTGAAGTAGGAGTAAGCTTCCCGTCCTCAGGCAGCACACAGCTGATGGGGGTCACAGGCATATAAACAAATTGCTACCATAAGGTAATAAGTAAAACATGCAGGTATGTCCTGTGTAGAGTGGTAGAAGGTAGAAGGAGGGAGTGATTAATTTTGTCTGAGTAAGTGGGAGAAGAAATTATGATAGAATCTGGATCTTGAAGCATGTTTAATACATGCAAATCATGCAAATGCAGGAGAATGATCATTCCAGGGAATTTTCGGGTTTTATGGTTTTATCTCAGATTTGCTAAGGAGACAGAATTAGCAGAATTTAGTGCAAGAGGATAGAGGTGGAGTCCAGGTGATTCCCAGATTTCAGCTTAATTGACTGGCGGTGGTCACTAACTGAAATAGGAATGGCAGATCAAGAAGTAAATTCAACCTATGTCAGGACCTTTCAGAAAAGGGCGAGCTTCACTCGCTGCCAGTTGGTAAAAGATTATACTCTATGTTAAAATTTGCCTTTGCCATCTTGTTCTACTGTCATCAGCATTGAAGATCTGGCACAAATGAGCTCTTTGCATCCAGGCTGATGACTGGAGATGTCATTGAGGGGGGAGGAAGACAGAGAGTGGCAGTGTCATAAAACAAACATGGTGAATTTTCTTTTGTGGGCTCTCAGAAACAGTCATTTAGAGTCTTCACACTGTAATAGTCGTTTCTTTGTGCGTGTGTGCTGTTTTCTACTTTGGGGGATGTGGGTTAGATCATCGATATTTGGGAATTAGCCAGCTTCTAGTGTCAAGGGTTTTCATGTGGGAAGTTTCTGAATATTTGTTGTTTTTAGCATGTTTCCTGCACAGAAGATTTTATTACCAATGCTAATGATGAATCTGTATTTGAGCCCTTGAGCTTTAAGCTCTCATGAACGACCTGCCATTCTCAATTTGGTTCTGTGGGGGGATATATCTATCTATCTATCTATCTATATATATATATCTATATATATATTTATATAATGTATATAATATATAATGTATATTCAACAATAGAAAAATCAACTCATCTTTTATAGATATAAGTACATTTTATGTGGGATATTTCTTTTCATTATTTGTTCTGGTATGGGTAACATTGGAAATACATATCCACAAAAATCCTGGTATATAATCAGGACATTGTAGTCCCAGAGGCCTGGATTTCGGGATGTCAATTTATGAGAGCTTTGTTTTGTGAGCTTGGTGACTTCTGTGATAACGTATTTCTCATCTTTCAATCTTCATCTCTCTATTTAAGTTTTATATTTTTGCTTTAAGCCTCATATATAGTTCAGTCCAACAAAATAATTTCAGTGTATATAGAAATGACTTATGGTTATTTCTTCAAGATTCATATTAACAAGATTCAACAATAGGGATCGGCTTTTAAAGTGATGATCTCTATAGTCACATCTGAGCTTCCAGAACTGTTGGGCATGGTGGGGGGGTGGTGTTTCATTGGCACTCCTAGAGATATAACAGTGTCAGTGACACATGAGGATATTGAAAATGGTGATTAATTGTATAACTTTGCCCAAATCACAGTCTCCAGGGCTTCATTTACTCATATTTAAAAATAAGGGTGATGTAGGTCTACAAGGTCTGTCTTAGTCTGTTTGCGCTGCTATTAACAAAATACCACAGACTGGGTGGCTTAAATACAGAACATTTCTGTCTTTCTTTTCCCTTTTTTTTTTTTTGTGAGGAAGATTGGCCCTGAGCTAACATCTGTTGCCAATCTTCCTCTTTTTGCTTGAGGAAGATTGTTGCTGAGCTAACATCTGTGCCAATCTTCCTCTATTTTGTATGTGGGATGCTGCCGCAGCATGGCTTGACAAGCAGTGCATAGGTCCGTGCCCAGGATCCAAACCCACTAACCGTGGGCCACTGAAGCAGAGTGCATGAACTTAACCACTACATCACTGGGCTGGCCCCAAGAACATTTATTTCTTAAAGTTCTGGAGGCTGGGAAGTCCAAGGTCAAGGTGCTGGCATAGTCAGTGTCTGTTGGGAGCTCCCTTCTTAGTTTGCAGGTGGCCATCTTCTCATTATTTCCTCACATGGCCTTTCCTTAATGTGTGCACACATGTTGGGAGAGAGAACTGTCGTTTGTCTTTCTCTCTTTTTAAGGCGTTAATCCCATCATGAGGGCTCTACCCCCATGACTTAATCTAACCCTACTTTCCCCCCAAAGGCCCCACCTCCAAATACCATTACACTGGGGACTGGGGCTTCAATGTATGAATTTTGGGGAAATGCAAACCTATAGTCCATAGCAAGGTCTTTTAGTTGGTCATTCGATGATTAGGAGAGATTGCCATACATTGGACATTTAGCCTGGGTAGGACTGTAGTACTCACGGTTTACACACAGACAAGTTTTGGGGCTCCAATCTCAGCTCTGATTCTTATATCTTCATGATGTTGGACAAGTTGTTACATCTCTAGATGTCAATTTCCTTAACTGTGAAATTGTTCAATAATAGTATCTATTTGTAGAGTGGCTGTCAAGATTAGGTGAAAATTGTGCATATAAAGCACTTACCACTGTGCTTGGTACAAAATATATCCTTGATAAAAATTTAGATTTTAAATTATGAAAAACAACCAAACCTATTTGAACAAAAGCTGAGCATGGTAACACAAGAAATGAAATGGTCTGACCAGTGGTTTGGTAGTTAATATCAAAATTTGTTCGTATTTGACAGTAAATTTTTGCAAGTCTCTGTTAATTATAACACACCATTTGTCTGTATTTATTTCAACATAGACAAATAGTGTGTGTGTGTGTGTGTGTGCACACTCATGTGTAAGCATGTAAGCGTATGTACCTTGATAGTTTTCCCCATCATTTCTTTGGGTAGTTTATCTTCTACTACCATATAAGAATTTCAACTAACACACCACTTCAAAATTTGGGATATATTTTACTTACATAAACACTGTGCTTTTATTTCAATGATACTAGTAACTATTTAAAACTGCTTTGTTTTTTTAAATTATTCCCTAACAAAAATCCTTTGCACACCTATAAGGGAATGTTTCAAATAAATGTTACAAGAAAATGATAAAAACCAACCAACCACACACACTCACACACACTCTCCTCAACTCTCAAAACCTAAATTCCCATGGATCATACCTTGTTGACATCTATGTCATTAATAATGTAGCAAATATCTTAAAATATTCAGTATTTACATCTTATAGAAATTATCATTGCTTTTCCCTTCAGGTTTAGTGACTTAGATGAAGAAGTAAATCTAAGCCTGTTCTCATATGACCTGAAATGTCAAGGTGACAAATTCATTTTAAGGCTTAACTTGAGGTATTACTCAGAGAGTGAAGGCTACTGGAGGAAGTGAGTTAGGAAACAAGAGGAGGCTGGTAATTAGTAAGAAAAGATGGCAGTACGATTTTTAATGGCTAAATTTTCAGCACGTGAACCAGAGTCGAATGAATCCTTACCCCTGGATTTCAACAGTCATAGTAGTCATGTCTTCTCATACCCACTAGTACAAAAGGCATTTGCCATAACACCAGAAGATTTCAGGAAAAAATGGGGGGAAATGCATGTTAGAGAGGACAACCTTGGGGGTGAGATAGAGTTCCTCCTATTTCAGTAAAATGTAAGCTTCTAGCCTAAGGAGTAATTCTGAACGCTCATGGGGAATAAAACAAAATCTAAACATCATTCATAACTTGAAATGCAATTAAGAAGCAGCATATGTAGCTGGAAATTCAAGAGGACTGTGTCTCCATGAAAACCTCAAGTAATTCTCTCTCTTTAAATTGAGTTCAAAATGTACTATAAAGACCTGTGGGATTTATTTCTGCACATTGGGTAGATTTATGTATTTAGAAAAGGGCTACCAGGAATTTATTCCCAGAAAATGACTTTAAGCTCTAGTAAATGATCTGATTTCTGGCCTTTCAAAGGAAATCAATAAGAAAAGAGTAAGATCCTGCGAAATGCGTGGTTTCCCTGGTGAAGCTGTCCCCTCATTGCTGCACTTATCCGGAATGACCCGTCACAGGCTGTGATGGTTTTGTGATTAGTGCAAGGGACTGCCCCTCACCACATAGATTCACTATTGATTTTTTAATTAGTAATAATGTCTCATGTTTATATAGTTACCAGCTCCAAGGAAATCTGAGTGCTTTATAGTTGATGAATTCCAGTTTATCTTCTTGCTCTCCTGCTGACTGTATAGATTATGTATTCCAATAGCATTTTAGGGAGGAAAAATAGAACCACAAAAGTTAAATCATTGGCCATGGAGATTTCAGACAGCTAGTAATAGAATCATCAATTAAAATCTGGTAGTCTTGATTTCTAATTCTGGCTGTTTTCCAAAAACATCTGGTCAGTTGAGTCAACTCTAATTATTCCTTAGGAAAAAGAAATTGATCAAAACAATTATTTGACATTGCTGTGATTAACAGAATCTTATGTTCTCCTTGTTATTTGGGTGGTGTACAAGAATTGGGCTTAAAACATTTTTTTTAGACCACATGCATTTTTTTTTAGTGGCTTGTGTTAATATCTTTGGAATGCTCTTGTCACATGTGTCAGAAGTTTATCTCCTGATAAGGGACTGATGTAAGATTTAAATTCTGATATTAGGTAGGTGCAATTTTCAAGAACTGGGTATCTCCACCATCTACCTGGCATTGTGTTAGCTGACAAAAAAGTGAAATAACCTCAACAAAAACATGTTCAAAATCCTTACTCACTGTACCTATGAGAAAGTTACTACCATCCTTTCAATCCCATTCTTCTAACCTTAAAGATGTGGGATGCTGATTTCTTTCCCCTTCTTGCATTCCAATTACTGTCAGTTTTTCCTCTGATGAGTTTATTACTTTGTCCCTTCGTTTTTTCCTCACTGCTACCACTCTACTTCTCACATATAATGTGATAACCTCCTTATTTGTCTCCCCTACTTTGGTTGTCTATTCCTCAATCCATCTTAGATCAATTTTCCTAATAAATTCTCTGTGATTTTTGAAATTGTGAATTATTCAGACACACAAAAAGTGTACAGAATATGTTGAACATCCATATCCCCACCACCCAGCTTTAAAAACAGTGACATTAGAGATACAGTTGAAAGCCCTCTTTGAAGCCTCTCCCTAATCTCGTTTCTTTCCTTCCCTCCCCACTATCGTGAATTTAAAGGGTATTATTTTCTTGCGTGTTTTTGTACTTTTACCATATATATCTGAATTCATAAAAATGTATAGTATTTCTTCACCTCAATCATTTCTTTCTGAAGCTTTCATTTTTTTTTCACATGGCTTTGAGATTTCCACTATTGTTTTAAGATTTATCCATGTTAGTGCATGTGACTTTGTTCCCTTGTATTTCATCACTGGATGTAGTGGATCCACACACTACAGTTTATCCATTCTTTTCAGGATGGGCATTGAGATTGTTCGTGATTTTTTTTTCTCAAATACAAACAATTATGTAATAAACACTCTTGAACATGCTTCCTTGTTCACATTTGTGAGAATTTCTCTAGGGCCCAACATCTAAATGCTGGGAGGTAGGATCTGCTCATTTTCAAATTTATCATTAAAAAGTGGTTGTAGGGGCTGGCCCTGTGGCATAGTCGTCAAGTCCAACATGCTCCACTTCAGCAGCCCAGGTTTGTGGGTTCAGATCCTGGGCATGGACCTACACCACTTGTCAAGCCATGCTGTGGTGTGACCCACATACAAAATAGAAGAAGATGGGCACAGATGTTAGCTCAGGGCTAATCTCCCTCAAGCAAAAAAAAAAAGAGGAAGATTGGCAACAGATGTTAGCTCAGAGTGAGTCTTCTCACCAAAAAAAAAAGTGGTTGTGGCCAACTGACACACTCTACTTACATGCCATATTCCACCTAAAAAAGACTCTTCATGGGCCTCTTCACTGCCTTTCAAAGGAATTTCACCCTCCTGAAGGAGAACAGCTCCTCCTCACTTCTTGATCTGAAGTGACTTGTCCCCAGAGACTCCTTTCTGTGTGGGGTCATGAATTCAAAAGCTTTTGGGCTACATACTGAAATGTAAATGTGTGAAAAATGCAGCACATAGCAGGATGCGGGGTGGACAGTGGAGATGGAGCCATGTATCAGGGCGCCATAGCTGACATATGGACGGTCAGTTTATGGTCCCTGAGGTCTTTGTATTACCTTGTTTATTTTCCTGAGAGTCTGTCTCAGAAATGTATAATCATCCAGTTCACTGTATGGCAGCAAAGAGCAAGGACTCTGGAGCCAGGCTGCCTGGGTTTGAATCCCTGCTCCACCACTACCTATTGTCTGCTCTTGAGCAAGTTCCTCGTTTGTAAAATGGGGGTCATGCTCATACTTCATAAGGCTGTGGTGGGAACTAATTGAGATACTATACATAAAGCTCTCAAGGGGGTGCTTATTAAATTTTTGTTGAATTGTTGAGGAGAGTAAAAATAACAAAAAGTTACATCATACCTCCTGTGTGTCAGGTATTGTTTTAGAAACTGGGGAGATGGCAATGACTTTAATATCTGTCTCTTTCCCAAGTGCCCCTAACACATTGCTTGGTTCACAGTGGGCACTCAGGAAATACACACTGAATTGAATAAATGAACCTAATGATTCTCCTCAGGCAATGTAAATGCCCAAGGTATGTTCTGAGCCATAATGGAACAAGTAAATTACATCCATGATTACTTTCTGCGTGTTAGTGTATTTTTATTCTTTGAATGTTGATTATTCCTGTGTAATATGGGTAGGAGCTTGCCATTATCCGTAGTATCTGAGTAGTCAGAATACCATATTTTTTAATAATGACGTACAGATAATTGACTGTTTCTTTAATCCCTTACTTGTATGCAAAATAACATTCCTAACTTTTGATTATGAAGAGTCTTTTTTCCTCAAATTTTAGGTCTTATCGTCCATGAAGGAGCTGCAGTTTATAGAGTGTTTAAGCGCTGGCGAGCTGTTAACTTACACTGGGATGTATTAAATTATGACAAAGCCACAGACATCGAGGAAAGTAGCCGGGGAGAATCTTCCACAAGTAGGACTTTGTGGTTGCCATTGACGGCTCTGCGGAACAGGAACTTGGTCCACCCAACGCAGTTAACCTCCCCAAGGTTTCAGTGTGGCTACGTGTTACTACATCTTTTCAATCGGATGAGGCCTCGTGAAGATTTGTCAGAAGATAACAGCTCAGGGGAGGTTGTGATGAGAGTGACTTCAGTGTGACGAAAGTATATGAGGGCACAGTGTGGACCACCCTGCACATTTGGAATGTAATTGCAAAACCATAGCACTTCTAAAAACACACATCTATGAACTTTTTAAAATTTATGCTTTTTATATGAACATTTGAATTGCAAATACATTTTTTCTGAAAAAAAGAGTCCTCTTGTTCTTTACTTTCTGATTTATCACATCTTTTATAAGTTGGTACTTGAAATCATTATCCATATAATTTAACTCTACTTGGTTAAAAGAATGATGAAAATTATCCTTAAGGCCAAAACTATTTTTTCTTGCTTGTTTTAAATATATTTTTGTCAAACTTTTTGCTCCACGTGTAATTTTTGAGACATGCTATGAATGGGGAAGAGTTTAGAATGCTGTGGGCAGGTTCCAAAGTGCCTCTCAAGTTACGCAGCATAGAGATGCTTCCGTGGTGTTCTGCACCCGTCCTCCTCATGCCTCATGCTGGTTGTCAAACTTGAGCGTGACTTTTCTGCTGGGATGAAATAACCTGTCACCAGGAATGCAAACTCTAAGAATTATGGCTTGTTTTCTTATTTCTGAAACAGTATAGAAAGCTTACAAAAAGATAAAGATGAGTGGAATAAAATAGTTTTACTCCAGAACATATTACATAGGCAGGGCATTCTGCATACTTACAACCCTAAAAGCTCACCAAAACGTTGCATCATTGCACGTGTAATAATAATGCTGTCTCACATTTGCATAGACCTATCACAATTATTTTGGTTAATTATTAGTATCTTGATTTCTATGGGCACCATCTTAATTAGATTTTCTTTTTGTAAAAGGTTATATATCTACTTAATCATTTAAACATTGATTCTGTTACTTGGATTAAAGAAGTCCTGGGAAATGTATTCACCAGCAGTGAGAAGTGTTTCTCTTTCACTAGATAAATATTTTTTTAAATGAAAAGAGGAAAAGAAAAATGAGGCTATTGACTCCCCAGGAACAGGTTGCTAACTATTGGTACCTGGGGATTTTCCACCTTTTTAATCCTCCTAATGGAGGTAAATGGCACATTTTAATGGGCAATGACAGAATAGCTGAGGAGGCAGGTGGTCGTGCTCTCCTTAGAAACATGAGTTGAAGTAATTGATGATTAGACTTAAAAGCGTATGAAATAAAATGTTTTAGGTTCTGTTTTCTACAAATAAACTTTGAATGATTAATAATAGAATAGTTAATGTTTACAGGTAGCATTGTGATTCCTACAAAGCAAATTCTACCAATACTTGAAATAATATTTTCCCAGTTAAAAAACTGTCACAGATGAGTTAAGGTTGTGACAATTCGCAGAAATGTGAAGAATAAATCGGTAAGTCACGAAAGAGGGAAAATTCAACCACTATTTAGGGGCAGATCTAGGAAGTTAGAGTGTTACACATCCTTATTCCAAACGTTTGTTTTAATCTAACACCACATGAGCACAATCCTCAGTGAAGCGCTAAGGGGTGGAGGTCAGTCCTATAAACCTGGCCTCTGTCTCTCAGAATCCTGCCACCTGGGACAGGAAGGCAGATTATTTCATAGAGACAACAGGGATGCAAATCTGCTGTCAAAGCAACAGTCCATCATTTGTACCCTGCAAGTGCTGATATTTGTCCTGGACAGTTTAGTCACTGAGAGGAGTCATCAACAGCACCACATTTAGTGGAGAATAATTGCGGTACTGTTGTTTAGAGCATTGTGTTAACAAATACTGGAGTGAGAGATTGTAGACACAGATTAAAGTATTACTGCTCCAGGATTTAGCAAGCCCACTCTTCTAATTAGTGTACATCTTTGTCGTCAACTCACTGGAAAACAAAGAGGGACAGAGGATGAGAGAGAAACCCTCTCTCTGTAACGTCTGTGTGAGGTGCATGAGGTGGAGATGTCTGGAGATGACAGTGCAGAGTAGATTGGTCAACCCGAAAGGAATATGCACCCCTAGGTTCCCCTCCTTTCCAGCACCTGACCTCTGGGTGTCCCTTTTGTCTACACTCTATATTTCCTCTCATTCTCTTCACAGCCCCACCTCCTAACACACCCACACACACATGCCCACACAGGACCCAAATCAATTTTGGAATAAGAATCTGGCAGAATTTCCACGCAACAAAATGTACCATCCATGAAATGATTACATAGAAACTCGAAAGAAACACTCTGGAGGCGGGGGTGCATTTAGAAAATTGAATTCCCTGCTTAAAAATAATTAAAATTCTAATATCACGCAATATGAGTTACAATATAAATAATTTACTTTCAGTTACAAATGCTGTAATTCAAACTCAGGCTGCCTTAAATTTCAGAAACATTTATGGTAAGGAAATGAGTTGGGAATATTTTAAATTAATTATTTTCAAAATCTTTTCCAATATTATAGAGATTTAGATCTGCATACCATCTGTCTCTTTCCAGTCACTGATTTGCAGTACACACATTTATGGAGCACCTTCTGTGTGCCAGGCACTGTTAGCACTGGGCCACAGGATGACCCAGGTTGGAAAGGGAGACTAAGTGTGTGAGGTCGTGCTGCACCACGTCATGTGTGTGGGATACAGGTGAGTGAAGGAAAGAGGCAGCTGAGAGGAGCAGTTTTCCTTGGAGCAGCTGGAGAAGGTGTCACTGAGGAGCTGGCAGGACTTGGGTCTTGAAGCATGAGTAGAAGTTTGCCAATCAGATAAGTGGAGAAGAACCTTCTGGGAACAGCTTGGGGGTAAAAGAGAGGCATGTTGCAGTAATGGTGAGAGAGTCCACATGGGGGAGCGTAGGATACCTATGAAGATGTGATCCAACTCTATGGGGTTGGCTAGGTAGCTGGGACTGAATCTTACAGGGAACATGCGAAAACAAAGTTAAAGCAACAGGTGGCAAGAGTTGACAAGGTCATCTCTGGGAGATGGACTTCCTTACTCCTTACCATACCTATGGGTAAAACTCCCAATTCTCAAGGTCAAGGGTAAAATGTAATGAACTGTGATCATATCCTCAAAAGAGTTTGGAGAAATCCTCCAAAATGAAATAGCAGGCAGCAGTCACACACATATTGCTATAAACTGGGTAATACAATAGAAATACTGGGACATCAAATGGGCTACGATGCTTTCCTCACCTCTCATGGGAGACAGCAAAACCCACAATTGTGAAGAGGAAAGCACTTTATAGACCTTATGGAATAGAAGATAGTTTCTTCATTATTAAAAGTGCCCCAAACACTTCCCAGGGTAAATAAATTTCATCACCTGATTTATCCTAAACATCATTTTTAAATTTTTTATTCTATGTGTCCCATTAACTAAAAATATGCCAAAATAAGGCAAGCTCTCTGTGTTGCTTTTGTTTCAGTTTGTAAATGCTATTCTTTTTCTTTCCATTTTTTCCATAGATTTGCAATATTAACATAGCCTATTATTTTTGATGATGTGCTAATGCTCATTCCTCCCTTATCTATGGAGTTAAACAGCAAAATTTGTTTGTCTTGACTAATCCAGAATTAGATCAGCTGTCATCCGGCAACTGATGTGTCATTTTTAAACAGAGGTCATGCTTTGTTCATATTTTCTTTTACAGCTTATTTTTTTGACTTACAAATTTTAATGACAGTAGGTTTCAAATATCTGATATTTAAGAATTTTTCTTTCCAAGTTCATCCTTTATCAAGCTTCAGTGGCAAAGTTTGGCTTTTTGATTTTCAATATGTATGTTTGTATAAAATGACGTAGCATATAAAAATAATTTTATGTCCTATATATTAAGAAATTATTGGTTAGAAACCTTAAGAAGATACTTTAGGCAATTAGTTCAGTTCCAGTTTATCAGCTCAAAAAATGCTCCCATCATGTGTGTGATACAGAACTACAACAGGTGCCATAATTTATAGCAAAGCTCAAAGTTCCAGGCCCCAGTGGTACCTAGAGATTAAATCATTATCTTCATGAAGGTGCCATTTTACACATGGTAGATTTATCTAGTAAATTAGTCAAAGACTAAGTTATTTTAAGAGATTTTTCCCCCCTAGGAAATATAGGACCCTGGGAGCCAGTGGGAGAATGAAACGCATGATTTCCTGCAAAATTTTGATGGTGTGTTTTTAAAAAACACGTCATAAGCCTTACCCCAAAGCATTTTATGTTGATTTTCCAAAACATGTTAGTGGTCACTAAATTTTATTGTAACTTTTTCATATTTTTGATAAATTTTCTATATGCAGCATGGCTTTTCAAGGAAAATTTTCTTCTAGTAATACAAGTCGGTGAAAGGGGTTTGCTCTAAGATGCACAGGGAATGGAGTATAATGTATGTAAGTGGATAATGGTGACCTGTGCACTTTAAAATCCTGCTGTATGGACCCATCAAGCAGGAATATTTTCCCCTGTGGCTGGACCACACAAGAGGCATCAACTGTGGGTGAGAGGAACCATGAGGAGAAATACTTTCTTACAGTGGCACATTTAGGTCTTCTTCACAGCTGCACAGGGGCTTTGGGAACACAGGAGACCTGCCCAGAAGCTGCTATGACAATGACAATGTGGATGAGGCTGGAGATGCTCTATGGGGGTACTCTTCCCATGATTCCCTTGGGAATGTCAGGATTTAATAAGAAGAAAGACCCAAAGCATTGACTCAGAGACCAGGAGCAGGAAAAGTAGCACCATTGAACTCTGCCCTTTACAACGTGCTTAATTTTGTTAGATGCGGCTCTCAGGATGCTTACTTCTTTACCTCCCCATCCTTATTAATCCTGGCTTAAGCAAGCATGGTGGCATTCCTATTATGCCATTGTTAAAAGTGTTGTGACCCAGGCACACAATAAGGCCCCCAGCTGCTACCATTGGGCACATCACTAAGGACTCGCTCACCAGATGGGCTGGAGAGGCTGCCTCCATAAAGAGGTAAGGAAGAAGTCAAGAAAGACAGCAAAAATGGAGGGACAAAAGGCAGCAGCAAGCCTAAGGGACTGCTCATGAGGTGACAATAAGGGAAGGCTGCTTGGAACAGGGGGTAAGAGACAGGCTGATTTCAAGAAGTTTATGGTCTTATGGAGAATGAAGCCAGGTAAATTGGCAGTTCAATAAAGTGGGTCAAGTGCTGGGATGCCCAAAGTGAGAACTTAGGATAGGAATGCACAGGAAGGACAAACAACTCAGACTGAGTGTTCAGAAAAAGTTTCCTAAAGAAGATAACCTCCAAACTGAGAAACTGAAGAAGCAGGAGCTGACTAAAGAGGCAGACAGAGTGTTCATGAGGAGGCACATCTGGAGAGGAGCAGAACTTAGAGGTTTACACATAAGGGTGGAGGGAGAGAGAAACCAAGCTGTCCGGGGTGGCTCCTAGGGTCTGCAGAGTAGAGATGCCATGTGCCAGCCTTGAGACAGAGAGCACAAGGCAGGAGGAGGGGTGCAGAAGGAGGTGGCACAATGATCCTAAGTTCTGTTATGGATTCGCTGAGTTAGCATGCCTATGAGACAGCAATGTGGAGACATCCAAGAGGGAGTTGGATGTGTGAGTCCAGAGCTCAGGAGCAACGTTGCTGCTGGATGTACATGTGAGAGTGATCAACATACACTGGATGAGACCAGCACCTGGGAGACAGGGTGAGAAGCAGCAGCCAGAGTGGGGAGACAAACCAAGGGAGCTAAAAGTTTAGAAGCCAAGGGGAAAGACTGCTTCAAAAGGGAAGAGGTCAAGAGTAACAAACATAACAAAAACAGTCAGATCAGGACTATGAAGCATCCATGGCAGTTAGCAAGGGGGCCTTGGTGCTCTTGATAGAAGTGGTTTCAGTGAAATTGTGGGTGGAGAAGAAACTGATCAAATTGTAAACGACAGTGAAAAGTACAAGATGGCTGTATTCTCAGAGCAGAATTTTCTTTCTTCCTCCCTTTTAAAAAAGGTTTCCTTTGTTTTTCTTCCTCTCCTTCATTTCAAGATGTAAAATGAACATGTATAAATGGTGTTGGAAAGGAGCTGGGATGGGGGTGGGGGCACGACTGAGAAGTTGAGATTGTAAATAAATGAGAGAAGGAGATGATCCTTACCCAACCTTCCTGAGGAGGGTAGAGAGGATGGGATCTGGAGCCTACAAACTGTGTTTGAACTTGAACTTCAACTACAACCAGAGGGGTTGGAGGAAACGGTGGGGGAGAATTGCGAGTAAGTCTGTAGCTCTTGGGGAAGGAAATTAAGGTGCCTCCACCTAGTGGCTCCTATTTTCTTTTTGAAATAGGAGCCAAGGCATCTCACATTCTATCCAAACCAGAACTCTTGATTTCTCCCTGAAAACCTGCTCCTCTGCCATCACAGCAAATGGAAACTGCCCTGTTGCAGTCAAAAATCTTGGCGTCATCCCTAAATCCTCTCAGTCCCTTTATCCCACGTTTAATCCACTGGTGAATTCTGTTAGTTCACCTCTTGACATACTTCCTGAGTCTAAGCACTGGTCCTCATCTCCCTTGCTGGTCTAAGCCACCATCATCTCTCATGGGGACTATTGCAATAGTTTCCTGAGCCAGTTGTACTGGGTTGAATTTTGTCTCCCTAAAATTCATTGCCTCATGGAACCTCAGAATGTGACCTTATTTGGAAATAGGGTTTTACACACAAAATCAGTTAAGATGAGGTCATACTGGATGCAGATAGGCTCTAGATCCAATGACTGTGTCCTTGTAAGAAGGCCATGTGAAGACACACAGAGACACACACACACACAAGGAAGAATGTCATGTGAAAGTGGAGGCAGAGATTGAAGCGACGCAGCAGCAAGCCAAGGATTGTTGGCAGCCCCCAGAAGCTAGGAAGAGGTGAGGAAGGATGCCGCCCTAGAGGGTTCAGAGAGAGAGCATGGCCCTGCCAACAACTTGATTTTGGACTTCTGGTCTCCAGAACTGCGAGAGAATAAATTTCTGTTGTTTGAATCCACCCAGTTTTCCATCCTTTGTCATGGCAGTCCCAGGAAACTAATACACTCCTCTTGTTCCCCCATAGTCCCCCCTAACAGAGCAGCAGAATCATCATTTTAGAATGTAAGTCAGCCTATGTCACTCCTCTACTCAAATGCCCTCTAATGAGGTCCCTTCCCACTGAGGATGAAGTCAATGTGCTCATGAAGTCCCACAAGGTCCTACGTGATCTGCCTCGGTTGCCTCTCTGACGTCAGCTCCTGCTACTTCTCTTACTTGCTCAGACTGGCTCGTGCTGGTTTTCAAACATATAAAGCACATTCCTACTTCGGAGCTTTAGCACTTGCTTTGCCTTCTTCTTCCTGAAACACTCTTGCCCACATGTCCTCGTGGCATCACTTCACTTTCTTCTTGTCATGAAGTCCTTCCAGACCACTCTAAAATGGCACCCTCCTCCCATTCTCTGTTCTCCTACTCTGCTTTATTTTCCCTGTAGAACCTGTACCCACCCAATACAGTGTATGAGAGCTGGGGCTTGTTCACTGCACTTCCCTGAGGCCTAGAGGAATGGCTGGCCCAGAGTGGGTACTCAACCAATACTTTTTGAGAAAAGTCAATAAATGAATCTGCTAAGAATAAGAAGGGAGATGTTGGGATCAGAGGAGATTGTTGAAAGTTTAAAAAGAAACTGGTGAAGAATGGGAAAGAGAGGGGACTGAGAAAGAGGATTGCCTGGAACACTGAGGTGACTTGATATCAGAAACTGTGAATTTACAGAGTCATCCGTGTAAGCACTACACTTGGATTTAAGCACAAAATAGGTTAAACTGTGCAGAGAAGGCCCTGCTCATGACTGTGTACATGAGTAACTGGAGAGCCTTTGCATTAAAAAATCATGTGACAATTTTTAAAAAATAAATAAATCACTACCATTGTCCTACTAGGAGACTGCAGTGCATCTTCTGCTCAGATCAGATAACCTCTAAGATCTCTGTTAACTCTAACACTTGCCAATTCTCCTCCACTTTCTCCTTCTCCTTCTCCTTCTCCTCCTCCTTCTCCTCCTCCTTCTCCTCTTTCTCCTTCTCCTTCTCCTCCTCCTTCTCCTCTTTCTCCTTCTCCTTCTCCTTCTCCTTCTCCTTCTCCTCCTCCTTCTCCTTCTGCTCCTGCTCCTGCTCCTCCTCCTCTTCCTCCTGCTCCTTCATCTTTTTCTTCTTCTTCACCAAGCACCACCAGTATCAGAATCCACGATTTACTTCTTTTTTTGCCAGAGCAGACCTCTTCCTGACTGTCATCATTTCAGAAAAAATAAGAGAATATAATTTATATTAAGCTTGGAAAACATTTTATCTTTCTTGAATAGACCATCTTTCCAATAGTTATTCTGCCAGCAGGCATCCTTGAAAAAGCCCTACACATATCTTAAGGGCATCTGTGCCTGGAATAAAATCTCCTAAAAGGAAGAAGGAATTCGTGCTTTGGGAACACCATAAGATAGGCAGTCTACAAGCTCCTGATTTAATGTATTGGGCTATGGTTAATCTTATCACTGCATATCTAGAATTGGTCTAATGGCTATTGAATAATCAATTTCTCTTTATGTCAGCTTCCTGGAGACTCCTCTGTAGGCTGCAAAAATGCCTGTGTGGTTAATGTCTAAATGCCTTCTGTAGCACATTGATGATCAAGAGAGTCAAATAAAATCAGTCCTTTGATTACATAGAAGTCTTCCCACCCAGAAAAATAGTGAGGGTCTAGAGAGAGCCAGGTTGAGTGGTCCAATGTCAACTTACAAAGAAGCACTTGACACAGGAGTTTGCCAGAGAGTTCTTCAATGTGGAGTAACTTCATAGACTGTCAGGTGAATGGACACTGAATGCATGTAGGAGAAGGTATTTAGATACTTTTCCCCTAAATAGTCTTTCAAATTCATAATGCATGTGAGTCAGGAGTTTGGATTTGGCAGTTGTAATTTATTGAGACCATGCTTCAAATAAATCTCGTTAACTCAAGATGGATTTCCACAGCCTCACTTTTGGTTCCCATTTCCTGGTGTTTAATGGAACTATGAGGAAAAAAAGACCCTATAACTCTACTTGGGGTGTCCCAGATGCATCTAGGATACTCCATGGCCTAGACTTAGTGCCTACAGAAGAGTCAAGTGTGTGTGTGTGTGTGTGTGTGTGTGTGTGTGTGTGTGGTGAGCAGAAGAATGTGGCCTGAAGGAAGGAGCAGAAGCTGTGGCAATTCTTGTCTCAGTGTTACTTATTAAGCACCTTTCAGCCTGGCCTCCTCTCTAAGGAAGATTGAATAATTCATCAGAAGGAGAGTGTTGAGACACTTGACCATGAAATAAACAAATGATAAAGTCTTATATTTGTTCCCTGTTGCTGCTGTAACAAATTACCACATACCACAAATGGCTTAAAATAACACCAATTTATTATCATACATTTCTGGAAGTCAGAAGTCCAAGATGGATCTTAAGGAGCCAAAATCAACAGGGCTGGTTCCTTTTGGAAGCTCTAGGGCAGAACTTATTTCCTTGTCTTTTCTATCTTCCAGAGCGCCCCCCGCCCCGTAATGTTTGACTTGTGTTCCCTTTCTCCATCTTCAAAGTGCATCACTCCAACCTCTGCTTCCCTGTCATGTCTCTCTTACTTTGACGCTCCTGTCTCCATCTTATAAGGACCTTTGTAATTACTTTTGGTCCCCCCAGATGATCTCTCTATCTCAAGATCCTTAACAATCACATCTGCCAAGTCCCTTCTGCCATGTAAGGTAACATATTTACAGGTTTGGGGAATTAGGACGCCCAATTTGTGGGGCTCTTATTCTGCCTACCACAGGTGTGATCTTCTGTCTGTACTCATGTGCACGCACATTATTTTGAGCATCTAAACTTTTGGTAAGACTGCCCCTTCCAAGTTGGGTCCCAGTTGGGCATGGGTACTGCTGAGCACAGTTCTCTGTAGAAATCAGATGTTTTTTCAGAGGTGTCTTCATCATATTCAAGTCATCAAATTACTTGCAGTTAAATCTTAGAAGCATGTAGAGCCTAGGTCACCAACTGGCCCAACAACAGAGGATTGGGGAGAGGGAAAGCACTGTTCTGCTCTTACCTCCAGGACCCAGAGCTGACACTCTACAAAGAAGACTAGGTGTTAAGAGCACTGGTTTCACCAGTCCTAGTGAAGCTTCAAATTGCTTACCTGCTCAGGCTTCATGAGGACCCCATCACAGAGCAAGCAATCTGCTTCAGTTTCTTCGTAATCCCTTTATGGCAGAGACCTCCTTTACCCAGGGACTGCTTCTTGAATTAAGAAGCCCAGTGGAATTCCCTGGCAATGAATGGGGTCAGATAGACCTGCAAGCAAAATCACATCACTCGTAAAATTTCCATTGCTTTTATTTTTATTTATTGATTGGTTACTGTTATTTAATTTTAGAATTATTTTAAACATACAATTTTATTTGGAAATTATGAGTGAGAATGGTTTTTGAAGGCACAGCTTTAGAATGTAAGTCAACTGAATACCTCTTTAAATGCAATTTTTCATCATAATAATTAAATATAAGGACTTTTTCAGAGACCTTCAGAGTACTTGATTTAATAAAAACATTAACACATTAACGTTAACAAGTCATTGCTCTGTGCTAGGCACTTTTTGGGATGTTTATTATTTCTATTTTATGAATGAAGAAACTCTGGCATAAAGAGGCAACTGAAATGCGGAATGCTTCCCAGTCGGTGAGCGGTGGAGTTGAGCACAAACTCGGGCAGCCTGATGGAAGTTCCCTTTATCTTCAACTCAATGGTAGCCCACCCTCCACTTAGTTGTTCTAGTGTCATCTGAAGTCAAAGCTCTCCAAATCAGCTTTCTTTTTCTTTTCTTTTCCCTAAATTTCTAAACACAGGGATTTATAAAATCTATTGGTTCAAAGTGAGTTTGACCAAAAACTATTGACTCATCAGCAGTATAACATCAATTCTGCCATATTCTGTTGGCCAAAGAAACTCACAGACAAGCTCAGATTAAAAAGGTGGGAAAATAGCTTCTACCTCTTGATGGCAAGAGGGACAATTAATTGTGGTCATGTTTAACGTTCTACATGTAGTTTTCATGGATTCTTAAAAAAAATACACTTATGCAACTTTTGGTTGTGGTGTTCTACAAATTTGTATTATGACAAATAGGTCACTATTGTTCAAATTTGTATCCTTACAGACTTTTTTATTTACATGTTTTTATCAATGACTCCACTGTGATTGTGGATTTGTCAGTTTCTCTGTTGAGCTTGTAAGTATTAGTTTTGTGTGTTTTGTAGCTCTGCTTCGAGGTGTATATTATATATAGGATCATTACGTCTTCTTGATAAATTGACCTTTTTTTAATTATGAAATGTTCTTCTTTATCTCTGGTATGGAAATTTACTTGGTCAATATTAATTTTGCCATACCAGCTTTCTTATAGTTATTACTTGCAATGGTGCACATTTTCTTATATTTTTGCTTTTAAATTATTTGGGTTTTTATATTTAAAGTTCATCTCTTATAAACAGGATATAGGTGAGTCCTGCTTTTCTATTCACTCTAAAAATGTTTGCCTTTTACCTCTCCTTTGCGTGTAAGGTAACAAAGTCACCAGTACCAGGGGTTAGAATTTAAACATGTTGGGGGGCTATTCTTTGGCCTACTGTACATCTCTTCCCTGCATCCTCACCTCCCCCTCTTTTTGGGATCCAGTGTAATTCTCCTCAGGGAAAGTCATCATCATCATCATCATCATCACAGAACAAACAATAAATGAAACAAAAAACTGTCCATAACAGGAAAAAATGCAAACACATCCTTGAGGGGAGGGAATAATTCTTCTCTTGCTTTTTAGTCTCCCAAGGAAATAGAGGGAAAAAAATGAATTAACAGTTAATCATTAATAAATTACATCTCCACAGTTTATTTTCTTCTCCCCTGAATTCTGGAAACTCTCTCAAAATCTCTAAAGATAAAAGTACCATTAAAACATCAATTTATATAATTCTTTGTCAATATCTTTGCCCAGAGCACCAATCATGAGTTTAGGCAGAGATGGATTCCTGGAAACCAAGAGACATTTTGAATGTCAGAGAGTGTCCAGGGAGAGAGTGTCACTTCCTTTCTGGTGGGTTTAATCTTTGTTGCTTGTCTTAGATCTGAGAGCCTTACAGGAAACAGAATTCTAAGCACACTTTGGGTTACACCCTGGGAGAATTATGCCTCAATCATCTCTATCCCATTAGAGATCTTCACACAGCCACGCTTATGAAGAATTTGCATTAACTCCCTTCTAAATAAAAGTAAATTAAATTTATTGACAGAATTGCAGGATGAAAGTTTTCTTTTCACTTTTACATAAAATACCCCGGGGTATAACTTACATTGGTCTTTTTAGGAGGCTGGAACAGCTAAGTTCAGCCAAAATGACAGGCAAAGTCTTTTTTTATAGGGCTTTATGATCCAGGTCCTTTATGTGTAGACTAAAATAGCACTAAAACGCCTGGCTCTGATTAACTAAAACAACGACTTCCATGGGTAATGACTTTCTGGACATAGCAGGGAATGCGCTTTGAAACCTAGCACTAAAATGAAGAAAGTGGGTTTGTGTCTGAGACATACACAAGTTTAGAAGGTCTGTAACTTATAGGTCTGGTGAATAATACTGTGCTACTGCCATTACTGGTGTTGGATTTGGAAAGTTCTGTGGTTCTGTAGAGTCTGCTCTGAATATGGAATCAGGATAAGTAGTTCTTTTTAGTAAATCTCCTACAATGGAATATTACTTAGCCATAAAAAGGCAAAATCATGCCATTTGCAACAACATGGATGGACCTTGAGGGTATTACGCTAAGTGATATAAGTCAGAGGAAGACAAATACTTGTGTGACTTCACTCATATGTGGAAGATAAACAAAGAAACACATAGTTAAGGAGAACAGATTGGTGGTTACCAGAGGGGAGGGCAAAAGGGGTAAAGGGGCACATGTGTATGGTGACAGGTAAAAACCAGGCTATTGGTGGTGAACACGATGCCGTCTATACGGCAAGCTGTATAGCTTGGAGTCTATACTGTAAGCTTGGAGTTGAAAAATAAAACCAAATTATTATGCATCATCAACTGCTGTGTATGGTTTAGTAGGGGTATCTAAAATTTTTTTCAGGGATATAGTAATGTAATTCTGAAGTCAGACGTGTAGGTTCAAAACTAGGCTTTATCTTTTAATCCTTGTGTAATCCTGGAGAAGTTCCAGGGGAAGCTTACCTAACAGACCCTGTGGTTGATCTGTGTTCTCCATTTCCTCTGTGAAACATGCCAGTGACACCCAGAGCACTCATTCCACTTATCAACTGCTGTAAAACAAACCACCCAAATTTAGTGGCTTAAAAGAACCATCTTTTATTTTGCTTACTAATCTGTGATGTACACCTGAAATTTACACAATGTTATAAACTAATGTGACCTCAATAAAATAATTAAAACTCAAAAACAGAAAACAACAACCCCGTTTCTTAATACAGCTCCTGTTGTACTTTAAAAAAAAGCTATAATCAAGGAACAGTGAATTTAAGTATTTGAAGAGTTATAAATATGATTTAGTGAAACTTTATAAGTTATAAAATAAGTAAACTTTACAGTATTTCCATGGGATATTATGACACGTAATAGGAATTTTGAAAAATTAGTAATGAGTAGAAATAAATGAATATGAAAGTGTTACCAAAAAAATAAAACCCTCCTAAATGCGCAGTTACAACATTCTACAAAGCAGCAAAGTAACCATTAGCTCCAAATGCTTGCACTTTACTTGGTTGTCGTTCCCAGAAGAGTATGTGTCCTTGGGTAGGGAGGTGGCGGTCTCAGCTGGGCACGGGTGTGCAGAAGAGATTACAGGAATTTGTCAGTGTCAGTGGAAAGTCTCATTGTCAGGAAAAAAGGTTGGGACAGTCATTGCTCCAAGTTTCATTCGCAAACGTCTGGGGCTTGCTTTGTGCCACCATTCGTTGAGTCAAATCTAATTCTCATCCATCGTGCTTGCTCTTTACAGTCACTTAGAATCAATTCTAGCTGTGCTCAGAGGTGTGCGGAGGTCTGGCTCCTATCCCAGCTTTATGACCTCACTCAGGGCTGACAGTCTTAAACCCCAGCAGCACCCAAGATTGAAAATGTAAAACTTGCCTTTGGGAATAAGGCTACTTTATTCGGTAAATATTTGTTGATCCTCCATCATGTGCCAGACACTGTGAAAGAGGAAGGGGAAAGGGTTTGGAGAGAAACACCAAATGGGAGGTGGGGTCAGTACGATCCTTAGACATGAGAAGAGGAGCCCCTGTCACGTGTCCTCACTGTGTAGGCTGCTGCTCTCGTCCCCTCTAGCTGCACTCTTCCACATAGTACAAGGAGGTTGTAGGCCAAGGCTACATGCCCACTCAGAGTCCATCTCTCCTTTTAGACCATACTCTAGGCACTAAGATCCCAGAACTTTCTACCCAAATGGCTCAAGTCTACTTCCTGAGCCCACAGGGAACTCTTTCCTGGGTTCATTCTCCTGGGGCTAACCATCCTCCAGCATGACCATCCCTAGGACCTGGGACTGGCCAAGAGGCAGCTGATGGGGCAAGAAGATGTATGAATGAAGCTTGGATGTATGGGTTGAGGTTACACACATATGACCAAAGCCCTTGTAGTGAGGAAAGGATCCAAGGCTAGAAAGACAAGGGTCATAGCCTTGGGTCTAAGAACTCAGACCCGGCCATTTAGACTTCATGAAGGTATTTGTAAAGTTAAGAGGATAAAACTTATTTTATTTAACAGTTTTAAGTTCATTTTTAACTTTTAAATATTCGACATCTGGTATAAATTTGTACTTCTGCCTTCGACCCTATAAATATTAAGAGATTGTCTGTAAGCTTGGAGTTGAAAAATAAAACCAAATTATTATGCATCATCAACTGCTGTGTATGGTTTAGTAGGGGTATCTAAAATTTTTTTCAGGGATATAGTAATGTAATTCTGAAGTCAGACGTGTAGGTTCAAAACTAGGCTTTATCTTTTAATCCTTGTGTAATCCTGGAGAAGTTCCAGGGGAAGCTTACCTAACAGACCCTGTGGTTGATCTGTGTTCTCCATTTCCTCTGTGAAACATGCCAGTGACACCCAGAGCACTCATTCCACTTATCAACTGCTGTAAAACAAACCACCCAAATTTAGTGGCTTAAAAGAACCATCTTTTATTTTGCTTACTAATCTGTGATTGGGAAGTGCTCGGCAGAGACGGCTCATATCTACTCTACATGGTGTAAAGTAGAGTGGCTTGACTGGGACTGGAGGTAGTTCATTCACATGGGTGGCATGTTGGTGCTGGTGTCAGCTGGGAGCTCGGTAGGGGCTATGGGCTATGGGCCTTGGTTTCTGTCCATGTGACATCTCTACAGTTTGCTTGGGCTTCCTTGCAGCATGTGGCTGGCTTCCAATAGGCAGTGTTGCAAAACAACAAGGCAGGAGGGCGTGGCATTTTTATGACTTAAGCTTGGAAGTCGTGTAGCATCATTTTCACCATGCTCTGTCAAGGGAGTCACCAAGGTCCCTCCAGCTTCACAGTGAGGGGACATAGATTCTAGATGAGCATATGAGATGGTACATCTCAGAATATAGAATCCTCTCTAATAGTCCTATACGTTTGTGCTCTCACCACGTGAGTTGTCCAAGAGTTAATTCTTAAATTTCTTAATACCACTTGTCATCACATAACTTACTTAAATATGATAACTAATAATGAAATCTGAGTGTGAAAAAGGTGCTTTTTTCCCTTGTGAATACTAGGCTGAATGCTTCGGATAAGCATTCACTGGATAAGAGTGGGCCATGCAAGTCAGCTGTTGGAAAAATAACTATGAAAGATTATGAAAAGGATAAAAGAAATCTAGAAGGATTCTGCATTGGATTGCTTTACACATGTTTCCAGGTATATTTCACTTCAAAGAAACTGAAACTAGAAAATGTTGAGCACGTGCTATGTGTGTGGCTTCTGCCAGGAAAACAGTGCTGAATTCCAATCAGCAATTTCTACCGAAAGAAGAGGCCTTGTCAAATTGATGTACATTCATATGTTCTAAAGAAAATAGAATGTTTAAGGTATGCATGAATCAGTTTTGAACAATTCCTTGTTTCAGTGGCATTTTCAATTAACTAATTACTGATACTTATTGCATTCAATATGAAGGCTTCCATTGTACTTGACCCCCTTTTGCCTCAGTTTACTTATCCACATAATTGACATCACAATTATGATACCTATTTCATAATGTTTTTTAAATAATTAACTAAAACAATCTACTTAAACATGTAGCATATAGTAAGCATTTGATTATTATAGTTATTATTATTAAATTACTTTGAGTCACAAGGAGACAGGCTTGAGAGACCCCAGGTGATGGGGATCTAGCAAGAAACACTTGGGGAAGTGAGGAGGGTCAGGAATCCACCTCAGCTCTCCCGCAGTAAATGTCACAGAGAACTGAAGCCTCATTCCAGATCTTCAGGAGCTCTGAGACCCTCTTGTCCTCTCGGTCAACAGCACCTATTGGACTTACTATAGTGAGTTTGCTGCTCTCAATAATCAGCTTCTTTTCTAGCTGCTTCTCTCTCTACACTGGGATTCTCTCTATGGCTACCCTGCCTCTATTTCTTCCTTCTACTTCTTGCGTCACTCATTCAACTCCTCCAGAGAGAAGCTCTCACTAGTTTGGCTGGTCTTCATCCAAAAAGGAGCACACTTATCTGGCGCTTGGCTGCCTTGTAAGCCACTGGGCTACCACATATGTCATGTGGCTTTTAGCTGGGGAACCAGTCTCTGGTTCAATGCATTGTGGCCAAAATATCTGTGTCTAATGACACAGAGCAAGACAACACATGCACTTCCACTCTGGTCATGGGTGTGCAAGGATGAAGAGCCTCGTTCTGCTCAATGCATAGTTACAGCCATGCTGGAACTTTACAACTGGTGTGCATTCTGTTTGAGCAGTACTGGGCTGTACCAATTGTCTTGACTCTCACCTGTGCATGGTGATTATTTGATGATAACCACTTAGAAGACAGGAGCACTGTGAAGAACAGGGTGGGGTCAGACCCTGGTTTTTAATCTTCGCTCCTCCACTAGAATCTCTCTCTCTCTCTGCCTCTCTTGTGTGTGTGTGTGTGTGTATGTCTCTCGCTTTTTCTCTCTTTCCATCTCTCTGTCTGTGTCTCTCTCTCTCACACATACACACACACACACACTACACTTCTCATTACAATTACTCCTAAAACTAATTTGAAATAAAACTCATTCATTATTATTGCAAAATTTCTCAAAGTATGCACCTGAGCAGAGATGTGGGCAACTCATCCTGCAAATTCATCCTGTGTTCCCTACCCTGCCAGAGTTTCTGTCTCCGATTCATCATAGAAGCACCAAGGGGCAAAAAAAAACCCCACAAGAATTGAAGCCATTTACCCAAAGTGACACTTGAATGCGGCAAGATTTGCCATCCTAGTTGCTTAATATTTCAGCATCCTTCAATCTTCGGTGAATACGTACATTCTATCTTTAGAACTCATTTAGAGAAAACAATTCCAAAAATGATACAAAGAGAATCCATCTGGAATGAATTGTTTAAAATGCTCAGCAAAACTCTCCTTCTCTTTGGAACACTCCAATTCCCTAAATAGAGTTGAGATTAAAACAGCTCTCTCATCTCACCCCTGGCCAGAAAGAGGGGAAAGGGATGTTCCAACATTATGGAGTAAGAATTCCCACAAAAGATTCCTTTATGTTATTAACCAGAACCACATCTGGCTGGTTTCTTCTGGCCTTACACCCCCTGCCCCCCACAATTGCTCTTAGCTTGCATGAGCCTAGCAGTTCATTTCTTTTCTAAACAGAAGAAAGGAGGAGTGAGCTCACCCTAAGAAGGAGAAGTTAGCACCAGGAGGTACAAATAAAATGATCTATAATCAAGTGGGCTATCTGGGCATCACACCTAACTCAGCTGACAGTATCCAGAGCGTTGCTCAGTGGTGTGCATTTTACCATTTGGGGCAGAAGGAAAAATGTCTTTCTATACAGGCCGGGAATAGAGGATCTATTGTTTATTAGGGAGCCAAATCCACTCACTCTTCCCAGCTTGGACCCTTAAGGCCCCTTCAGATTGGGTTTCCCAGAGTGTAGTTTCATCAGAAATAGCCTCGGTTCTTACTATGTGCAAATTTCAGGGCATATAAATGGACCAGACACTGTATGAAAACACCAGGAAAAATTGGGTTCCTCCCATCAAATGGCTTTCACTGCCCACAATTCCAATCGTCACATCTCCCAGTGTCTCTTTTTATTCATCTTAATTAGCAATAAGTGAATCCAGTCGTCTTCTGTGGTCAGCCAATGTACAATTGAATTTTATGTGCACTTTAGTCTCAGCAACCTGCCTCATCCAGCTCCAGGCACCTCTTCATCTGTGCTCAAGGCAAGTGTCTGCTTTTGATTTATTTCTACCCAGCAATCAAAAGGTTGATTCTGTGCGCATATCTGACACCCTGCGACCATGCTCTTTTTATACATTTCTCATTTTTGAGAAGTTTAAAGTTTTCCCATGCAGTGGCTGATTGGTGCTGCTCTGCTACACGTACAGGGGTGGGGGTGGGGGGTGGGCATCAGGATTTGTTTTGTAAAGAAAAGCTATCCAAGGTCACAAGTGGTGGTGCAAAGGCGAGTGGGATGTCAGATAACAGAGAAGGACAGGCACCTTGTTGACTCAGGATGGTCTTTCTGAGCAAGGATTCGAGCACGGTCCTCTCTGATTTGAGGCCACCTAAATGGTGAACTACTTGGGAACATTCTCTGAACCCCCTCTCTGTCTGTCCCCCATCTCCACCTTAGTGATCGACACTCTGTAGTTAGGACACAAATGCTTTTATGAAGAGGCAGAAGTGAGCTCTGCACGTATAATCTAACTTAGGACAAAATAACCCTCTCTACAACAATGATTTGCTATCCAATTCTTACAGATCATTTTCAAATGATATAATACAGACCCTACTCCCTTTTGGGGACTCTTATTTATCACGTCCTGGTCTCAGGCTGGGCCCCCTTGGATTTCTTAGCTGTTTCTTTGAGTGGGAGGGGACTGCTGAAAAGCCCCAAACATCCCCCATGGGGTAGACCCATGAGCTGTGAACAGAAAGCCCTGGCAGCCTCTCAAAGTGCCATCCCTTAGGCTCCCAATGCCCAACAATGTCTGATTTCAACCCAATAATGTCAAACTTGAAATTTCCCAGTGGCTCTTTTTATTCATTCTAATTAGCAACGAATGGATCCCACTTAGGATCAAGCCCTTGAAAGAGGGCTGGGAGAGAAAGCTTCCTCGTGGGTTGGCCAGAATTTGACCTGAAGGTACAAACCTCTGTTACACAGCCAGTCGGGATCAGCAGTCCAGCCAGCTTGACCACACCCCAAGTCCATCTGGTTCATCCTTTTGGAGGCCAGTGTCCTCACGGCCTTGAGGAAGGTGCTTCTTTACTCTGTCCTAGGTTCCACATGAAAGTCATGACCAGCAGCAGCCTCAGACACCAGGACTGGCCAAAGACCCTGCCATCTTCACTGACGGTGTCGGCTGACACTGACCACTCACTCATCCCCCACTGACCCATCATGTTTGTTGGCATCCCTAAATAGCTGCTTTTTCAGAGGCCCTGGATAAGGGCTCCTGGAACCTACCGTGTGCCATCCTTTTTATACTTATCCCTCTAGGGGGCGCGCTCATAAGCCCTACTTCTCTCTGAGTTTCTTCTCTCAAAAGACCTGGCATTACCATCGATTACACAGTCTAAGCTAGTCCTTTCCAAATCATCTGTACTTGCAAACACCCCCAAGTATTTGCAAGGGGAAGGGAGGAGCTAGATAGAGAACTATGCATTCATTCACTCCAAAAATATTTATTGAGTACTTACTAGGGGCAAGATGTGATGGGTTCATGAATTACAATAAGGAAGAAGACACAGTCCCTGATCCCAAGGACACAACCAATATACAGCCAATGTCTAAGAGAGTATGATAAGACTTTGGAACCGTCAGCCCTGGAGACTGTGGGGGCACAGGGGAGGGGGTCTGATTGTGCATTGCCAGGGCAACGAAGGCCACCATAAGAAGTCTACACATCCATGTGATACTTCTAGTGTTTGTGGATTGAATAAATAATGCCTCAGGCATATTATTTTTTCAGCTGTATGAGATTAATTTAAAAGTGATACTGGATGTATGGAATCCTTATGTCTTCATGTGACTCGTTTTGCAATGAAAGCACACATACAATCAGAAAAGGCATAGCATAGCTGTTAAAAGCAGGCACTATGGAGCCAGGCTGCTGGGTCACGGCTCAGCTCCTCCTTACCAGCAGTAGTGTGACTTCAGGCACGCAACTTTAACTTCCTTGTGCCTTGGGTTTCTCATCTGTGAAACGGCATGAAACTATTTACCTCACAGGGATGGAATGAACATTAACAGAATCAATACACAGAAAGCACTTAACCGCGGTTTGGCACATGATAGGTGTTCTAAAATGATAGCTACAGTTATAATCATGGGGGGCATGAAATATTTTGTGGTTAAAAATGGGGTTTTGATATTGGAAAGGTTTGGGGATAAAACTTTTTTCCAGGGGTCTGTCTGGGAAGAACTGAGTCGGTTCCATCAATGGACATAAATCCTGTAAGCTGTTGTCACCGGTCCCAAGTCAGCAACGTGTACTGGGCCCTCCCTGTTCATACTTGTCCTGTCCATTTCTTGCATATGCAGTCTGTCCATTGGTAATGGCCAGTGAGGATGCTGTCACCTGAGACTCTTCCCTGCTCATGGTGTATGAGACACGTACAATTATTTCAAGGCATCTAGTCCCGTTGGACTCTGCCCTAGCATGCTCTTCCCTACAGTTTCTACCTCTGTTCACTCAGTGTGACCTTAGCACTCTGGGTTCCATGTGAACAGTAATTTTATTTACCTCCCAGCTACACAGTAAAAGCTGAGGTCATGTGCACGTTTGGCAGGGAAGAGGATGTGGGAAATGAGGGGAGGAGGCATTTATTGAAGTTATGATGGAGTTAGGGGGGTTCAAATGGGGGAAAATATATGCTCATTTCTACCCAATTTTCATTTGAGCCCATTTTTAATATCTGAGTAGGTTTAAATTTTTTCTTTCTTATCCGTGACCTCCATTTTCCTGTGATGTCTCATTACTCAATAACACGAAAGAAATATAAATAACCAGGATCTGCAGTGAAACCTCCTAAGTACAAACATCATTTGCAATTACTCAGGCTTTGGACTCAGGGAGATTAAGTGGTGATGTCTCATGGGGTTGTGGGTGAGTCAAGAACAATACTTCAATTCTCTATCTCTATATATCTCTATTACAGTCCCATCAATCTCTCTCTATCATCTATCCTTCTATTTCTCCATCAATATATTTCTTTATGTATGTATTATGTATACATCATATATTTCTTTCTTCATATCTCTCTACTCATGTATACATTTACGTATGTATGTGTGTATGTATCAATGTGTAGTGTCTCCAGACTGAAGAAATGACCACAACACTGTTTCCAAGGGATCTGAACTTTGGGGATCAAGACAGTTGTTGGAAATGGGTATGTTTGGTATAAGGGACAGAAGCACATGAAAACCCACCCAGAAAACAAATTACTAAGCAACTGCTCTGTGTCAAGCACTGTCCTAGATGCCTTACATAGATCATCTCATTATCCTCACAACAACGCTGTGTGGCAAATCAAAGTCTATTTCACAAAACTGGAAATATGAGGCCCAGAGAAATTAAAAACTTTTCCCAGTGTCACATCGCTAAGAAGTGGTAAATTTGTCTCAGTTTAACCTCCTGATATACAGGAAAATGGATTCAGGAGAAAATAATGTTAAAGCAATTAAGAAATAAAAAACAGCCTAAATGCATGTTTTGGGGGTCCAAATGCTTCCCGCAGGTTCACATAGAAATTTAGAACCCTACTGGACTCAACAATTCAACATCCCTCAGCCTGTCTCTGCTCCATCTGTCTTCTCTTTCTCCCTCTAAACATCCTTTTACCTACCTCTTCTCGTCTCTCAAAATGGAGCACCTTGGCTACCAGCGTCTTAGTGGTCTGCGCGCCCCACTTGTGCTGACTGTGTAATTGTTCTTAGGCTGTTTTCAGCAATGGAGCCTTCACCGAGACAGAAGACCTCCAGAAGCTCCTATGATACTTGCTTCTCATGTTACCTCCATCACCCAAAATCCTCACAAATGAATAAAAGGGAAGTGTTTATCTTTGATGAGATTTCAGTGAGGTGGAATTTTTTAAAATATTAAATATTTCAGGTAATTTTTTGTTCATAACAAAAGCATGCTTCTACAAGTACTTCAAAGCCAGTGAGCTAAAAAACTACCAGCGTGCACTTTTAGGAGCTATGGTCAAGTTCATCAGCATCCATTGTGCTATGCTGGAACGGAGTCACCGTTGTTAAGCCTTTGCCCTGAGGGTGGAACAAGGTCAGCCAGCAACTGAAGAAAAAATTGGTTGTCCAGTAAGAACAACATGGAACACACATCTACCACTAACTAACTTAACTAACCATGTGACCTTGGTTAAGTTATATTTACTCCCTATAAGATAAGACTCATGAGGTATGTCTTTTTGGCCCCAGAGGCACTGTGTCAATAAAATGACATAGTTGCTGTGGGAGAGTTTTTAAAAATTTATTTTAAAGTACGTATGTATATGGAGTATTATATATACTATAAACACCACTTCCATTAAGCCAGGCGCTGAGTCACTCAGACTGGCAATGAGCAAATGATGAAGGAGAAAAGGCCATGGGAGATTCAGACATAATACTGATCTGAGTCATTCTCCTCAGGCCCTCATTACATTGTGGCAAGTCAATCAGTGGAGGGTGACGCAGTGGAGGGCACATCAGGTGAGCCGTAGGAGAGGGAAAGAGGTCGCATTTTCATCTGTGAAGTGGCTTGGGGGCTAGAAGGTGAGTGAAATGGGAGGAAAAGATTGTCAGCTGAGGACACCCCATCAATAGGCTATTATCCACCCATTAATTCGTTCAATCAGTCAGTCACTCTACTCACAGGTATTGAGCACTGACTGTGTACAAGGCATGGGGCTAGATGCCATGGAGGATTCAGGCTGCATGACAGTTCTTGCCCTCAGTCATATAAGTAACAAAGCCTAGCGAAGGCAAGATGAAATAAATGTAGCAAATGAGGTACAGTAATCCCTCCCCAGTCATGTCTTAATCTCTGTGTACTTTTTAGGGAAGCTTAAAATACCACCCTAAGAAAGCATGTAGGACTAGCCTTTCTTATGTATGGGAGAGTTAAGTATTTCCATTTAGAGGCTGGGGATGAGATGGGGAGGTAAACCAGATGGCAATGCTGGAGTAGAGGTTTGGTTATTTTGAAAGAAGACCTTCAAACTAATTAGGATGCTGAGCAATATGGCTTGGTCACCAAATATGGTGTAGAACGTTAGGCCTGGTGGAAAGGAGTCAAGGGACAGTTCTAGTCGTGGTTCCAGGACACTGAGCTACCTCAATCCACTTAAGCCCTTAAGTCATTTGTAAAATGCAGATCATATCTACCTGTTTGGAGTGTTGTGACAATTCATATGGTAATAAATATAAATCACAGTGCTGGCCAGCTAGATGCTCAGTAGAATTCATGGCTCCTCATGCCAGCTTTTCCCCATGAGTAAACACTGCCCTAGTTCCTGTCTTCCGGAAGGGAGCGGATCTTAATAATACTTTTCTACTGACTACAGAACAAGTACCATATCAATACCAAATTCCTCCTCTCCCAGCTTTTTGGATATTCTCAATATTTAGAAAGGACTCCTTCCTACAGACCAAATGTTATTCTTCATCTGGCAGGATGGGTGGTAGGTTGGCTTAATGAGCAGAAAGCCTGTGCGTTGTTGTCTGCATTTGTCCAAGCAGGGGCCACACTCTTCAGAAAGGTAAGTTTCAAAGGTATTACATGATTCTTCTCTGAGTCTGCTGTAGGCTGCAGGGGATGGAAATAATTTCACCTGCAATATTTAGAGCTGGGACTAATGAATCTTCATATCTTTTCAAACTCATCTATTCCTATTTAAAAGCGATGAATAGTGGCAGTTTGGAAAGATGTACTTGTTCATTGGCGCAGTAAAAAATAGATGGCATTGCGGCACAAAAATTCTTAATGTCCTTCCCCAAGGGGAAAAAAATAATTGCTACAAGGAATTAGAATTTAACTCCTTGTTCTCAGTCCTTCAAAAATGTTCACTATCAGTTTTACCTTTTTTCAAAACTTTTTTGCCCCATAGTTTGCCCAATTCAAGTGCAGAGCACTTTATGTTTACATAAATACATTAATATTTTCTTATCTATATTTGGCATATTGATAAAAAGAAATTTTAATTTTTGAATTCTTTTCCTAAAGAGCTCAACGGGCTTTAGGGACTTAGATTCAACATGCAGAATTCTGACTTTGGGTATCACTTTACCCAATTTACAAATGACTAAATAGTACGTAGACTCAACGTTTACCTCAGAATTTCTAACATGAAGAGTTTCAGGAGAAAAATCTCTGAGTAAATGCAAAGTAAACACATCCTCAAGAGAAGAATGGAAATGTGTGTGGTAGGGAGGCAAGGTTTTTAGCACTACTTTCTGGATTACAGTTTCATTAGCGAATAAAGACCAGTATTACCATCTGAGGACAGAATTAAGTTATATTCATGCTGCTAGGATTCTTTCAATGGTGCGATAGAAAGGGAGTCAGGATGTATTGATTCTGACTTCGGCATTTTGGGTAAGTAATTATGTGATCTTGAGAATATGATTTAACGTTTTTGGAGCTCAGTTTCCTCATCTATAAGAAGAAAGGGTTAGATTATTTTTTTTTATTGATGTCTTAGTTTAATAACACTGTGGGGTTTTAGTTGTACATTTTTGTTTGTCCGTCACCTTGTGGATGTAACCCTTCACCCCTTGTGCCCCCCCCACCCCCCTTCCCCTTGGTAACCACCAATCAGTTCTCTCTGTCCGTGTGTTCACTTATATTCCATATATGAGTGAGTTCATGCAGTGTCTGTCCTTCTCTCTCTGGCTTATTTCACTTAACATAATACCCTCTAGGTCCTTCCACGTTGTTGCAAATGGGACAATTGTGTCTTTTCTTATGGCTGAGTAGTATTCCATTGTATGTATATACCACATCTTCTTTAACCAATCTTCAGTTGAGGGACACTTGGGTTGCTTCCACTTCTTGGCTATAGTGAATAATGCTGCAATGAACATAGGGGTGCATACGCCTCTTGTGATGGTTGATTTCACGTCCATTGGGTAGATGCCCAAGAGTGGTATTGCTAAATCATACGGTATTTCTATTTTTAATTTTTTGAGGACTCTCCATACTGTTTTCCATAGAGGCTGCACCAGTTTGCATTCCCACCAGCAGTGAATGAGGGTCCCCGTTTCTCCACAACCTCTCCAGCATTTGTTGTTATTTGTCTTTGTGATTATAGCCATTCTAACCGGTGTAAGGTGATATCTCAGTGTAGTTTTGATTTGCATTTCCCTGATGATTAGTGATGTTGAACATCTTTTCATGTGTCTATTGGCCATCTGGATCTCTTCCTCGGAAAAATGTCTGTTCATATCCTCTGCCCATTTTTTGATTGGGTTGTTTGTTTTTTTGTTGCTCAGTTGTATGAGATCTTTGTATATTACTGAGATTAATCTCTTGTCGGACAAACGATTTGCAAATATTTTCTCCCAGCTGGTGGGTTGTTTATTCATTTTGATCCTGGTTTCATTTGCCTTGTAGAAGCTCTTTAGTCTGATGAGGTCCCACTTGTTTATTTTTTCTTTTGTTTCCCTTGTTCTGGGTAGACAAGGATCCCTTTATGTCCAATCTCAATTAGTGTACTGCCTATATTTTCTTCCAGGAGTTTTATAGTTTCAGGTCTCACTTTCAGGTCTTTGATCCATTTTGAATTGATTTTTGTATATGGCGATAGGAGATGGTCTACTTTCATTCTTTTGCATGTTGCTGTCCAATTTTCCCAGCACCATTTATTGAACAGACTTCCCTCTCTCCATTGTATGTTCTTTGCTCCTTTGTCGAAGATGAGCTGTCCATAGGTGTGTGGTTTTATTTCTGGGCTTTTAATTCTGTTCCATTGATCTGTGTGTCTATTCTTGTACCAGTACCATGCTGTTTTGATTACTGTAGCTTTATAGTATATTTTGAAATCAGGGATTGTGATGCCTCCAGCTTTGTTCTTTTTTTTCAGAATTGCTTTAGCTATTCGGGCTCTTTTGTTGCCCCATACGAATTTCAGTAGTTTTTGTTCTATTACCGTGAAGAATGACATTGGGATTCTGATTGGGATTGCATTGAATCTGTAGATTGCTTTAGGTAGAATGGACATTTTAACTATATTTATTCTTCCAATCCATGTGCATGGAATATTTTTCCATTTCTTTATGTCCTCCTCGATTTCTTTCAATAGCGTCTTATAGTTTTCATTGTATAGGTCTTTGACCTCCTTGGTTAAATTTATTCCCAGATATTTTATTCTCTTTGTTGCAATTGTAAATGGGATTGTCTTTTTGAGTTCTCTTTCTGTTTTTTCATCGTTAGTGTATAGAAATGCAATTGATTTTTGTAAGTTGATTTTATACCCTGCCACTTTACTGTAGTTGTTGATTGTTTCTAGTAGTTTTCCGATGGAATTTTTGGGGTTTTCTATGTATAGGATCATGTCGTCTGCAAATAGTGAGAGTTTCACTTCTTCATTGCCTATTTGGAGTCCTTTTATTCAGAAAGGGTTAGATTTAGAGATAAAAACTACCTAGCATGTCTTTCTATCACTCCCCAATCTTGTGCCCAAAACAGACATCAATATCAATCTTGGCATTATTTCCTGTTGAGCCCACACATGACCTTGGCACATTTTCAGCATCATACTTGGGGTAGCCATGATCAATGGATAAGGGTTAACAACTGAAGTAAAATCTATTTGCCACCCTTTCAAAGGTACCATCTACAATCCCAGGCTTCTCTTCCTTATACACCCTGCCTACATTTAATAACAATGATTTAAAACAACTGAACATTTGGAAAGCACCCATAATACCCTTTGTTAGAGGGAAGCCTCAGGGAACATGGCCCCAGACTAATGAAGTACTTAAAGCATCACATACACAGCCTGAGGCAGTTGGCAGTCGAGTGCTAACTGATGGGCTGTCAGGGTCTGACCTCGGGATACAGAGATATCATCTGGTTTCTCCTAGACATAAACTGCACTACGTGATTTTAAAACTATGCCACAAGCATAGTAGAAGGAGAACACTTAGAAATAAAAAGATCCAGATATTGGCAGCAATACACTGTTAGATCTCTGTGGAACTTTTGTTGTTGTTGAGATGACCCTGCAAAGGCATAAAGCTCTAAGCCCAATTTTCCTTGGGTTTCTGGACCTAGCTGGAGAATGACATATATCAGCAGGCTGGGTCTGTAGTAAGGAATTACATATTTGCATACATGACCCAATGTAAACGACTTACTGAGAACATATTATTTCATGCTTGCGCTGATTACATCTCTATGAATTGATGCTGATACATATTGTCCTGGCTTGTTTTATTTTACTCTGGACTCTAAGTTTCTTTGGCTTGGAGAAATCATGACATTCATAAAAGAAACAGAGCATTTTGAAACACACTATTGATTTATACTTGCAAATGGTCAATAGCCTTGGGGAGAATGAGGGCTCCTTTTGTTTCGTATGTTACTCTTGGTATGATTTGAAGCTCAGTCTCCTTCCAAAATGAGTCTATAAATTGATACCGATGAGGATGCTCTGCTTTTCCTCTGTGTACAAGTGGCCGCAATTCTTCCCAGAATCTCCTTGCTGATTTAAGAAGACAATCCGATGATACTGCTCTGCTGACAGAAAGATGGAGCTACTTGCGATACCCAGGGAGGTCAACCCAAGGGGGAAGGTGTGACCATGTCAGTTCTTCTGTAGTGTCCCGTGTACACATTCATTTCCGCCCCCCGCCCTTCTCGTCTCTGTTTAGCAAACATAGATTGAGCACTTGTATTAGTTTGCTCGGGCTGCCATGACAAAATACTACAGACTGGGCAGCTTAAACACCAGATATTAATTTTCTCACAATTCTGGAGGCTGGAAGTTCAAGATCAAGGTGCCGGCAAGATTGGTTTCCTCTGATGATCACAGGGAAGGATCTGTTCCAGGTCTCTCTCCTGGGCTTACAGATAGCCATCCCTCTGTGCACCTGCCCCTCTGGTGTCTGCCTCTGTGTGTTGTAGGGGAGCAGAATTTGCTACCCCAAATGTGTCTCTTTGGCTTAACTATTTTTAAGAACAAAAGACTCAGGAGTAAACTTTGATATTCCTCCTTACTGCCTAACAGAATTTAAGATAGAAGGCCTGTTTCAGGAGGGAGCTGTCACCATAGATAACTATAGTATACTGTGAACTAGGTTGTGGTTGACAGGGAGGAACCTAGCAAGGCCCATTTGATGAAAGTCCTCTCCCTGTCCCATCGTCTGTGCATGGCATGGCAAACATTTATTTACCAAGCATTTGCTTTTCCATCTCCATCTTCCATCTTCCATCTGTGAATTGCCTTCCTCCCCTTTAAAGTCCTAAACAACTACCCCCAACATCCTTCTTTGTCTATAGCTGAAAATGGTATTTAAGGTGGTGGCTTTGGCCATTTTGGTGAGTTACTCAGTTTTCCTGGATTTCTACCATTTATACATGTTATTAAACTTGTTTGAATTTCTCCTGTTATTCTGTCTCATGTAATTTAATTCTTAGACCAGCCAGAAGAACCTAGAAGGGTAGAGGAATATTTCTTTCTCCCCTACAGTGTCCTAAGCTCTTCTTATAAAGAGACCAGTCAGATTGGATTAGGGCCCACCTTAATAGCCTCATTTTAACTTAATCACCTCTTTAAAGGCACTATTTCCAAATACAGTCACTTTCTGAGGTATTGGGGCTTCAACATAGTTCAGCTCATAATAGCCTTTATTGTAGGTTAGACTCTCCTGAGTTTTTAATGTGTGTTATCTCATCTAATCCTCACAGCAACCCTATGAATTAGGTACTATTATTGTCCCATTTTACAGGTAAGAAAATTGAGGTTCAGAAGGGGAAGAACATGCCTAAGATCCTAAATATACACATGTGCAGTTATTTTATTTGGTAACAATTCATTTCTTTATTCTTTGAAGAGTGCTATATATAAGATTTATTATGTTTGCTAATATAACAACAATATCTTATGCTTGTGTGTAAACTTTAACAATTATCCTTTTTCAACATATATCAGGATTCCTTATTGCATACAGTGCCTTGCATTTATTAGACGCTCAATATTTCATAATTTAATTTGAAAGTTTTGGAAGGCAGAAATAGAATATAGAAAGTCTTAGAAGAAGTCAGAATGATGGGACCAACTAGATGGCAGTTTAGTCTGTGGTGATAGGTGCCACATGAACATCAGTAACAATATATATTTTTGAAAGTTTGGTGAATATAAGGAGATGTTATATTTGCCTTATTATTATAGAAAGTATTGATTAGAAGTACCAGTGACTCCCAAAGAGCTTGAAGAAATATGCATAATTTTATAACTTTTTCCAGTAATTATCCTTATATAATTGGCAGAAGAGATGAAGTACAGGGAGGAAAGTTATTACTCCCCCAAGGTCACAAAGCAGATGTGAGGTGGAGGCAGGGCTGACACCCAGCACAGCATAATGTGCAGATATATATTAAATATTTTTCACCATGGGGCATTTAGGCTCCAATATCTCAATTTCTTATACAGCCAGTTCCTTCCAATTAAAAGATCTGTCAGAGCAGATAACGTCTCCTGCCTCTTGCAAATACATCATTTCTGTGGAAAGGCACATGATAAATCTGGATAGAGAATATTTGTATAGTCAATACGCAATGGTTACTTTGTTAGTTTAAATTTGAAGCCTCCATCAGCTGCACTATTTACACACAATTCCACAGCAAATGTGGAATTTCTCTTCATTATCAGCACCAGAGAAAAACTCCTAAGTCCATTTCAAAGGTAGAATTTGCTTAGGTATAACTGAAGGTTTCCCTTTGTTCTAAATCTACAATGCCTGGACAGGGATCCTATAATGTCGTTCCCTGGATTTCCTTTGTTCTGATCTTGTCTACCTCTTCATTCCCACCGAGGAGCGGTGATGAATGCCACCATTATTTTCCATTTAGATTTTTCAACCTACAAGTTCTTACTCATTAAAAGTGCAATTCCTTCAAAGATGAAGGCTTAGAAAGTACGGTGGTCTACTCCTAGATTTGGAGTGTACTGCAAGGGATAAGAAAACAAAAACAAAGTGGAGTCTTGAATCAGTCTCTGCTTTCCAGACCTTCTGCTTGGAGGGATTAAAAATGACTGGTGATCAAACAACCCCATATAAAGAACCAGATGAGCAGAGGAGCCTTGGCATCGCGTTGGGTGTTCTGTGACCGGGAGACTTGGCGTAACCTTGACATTACCCAAACTTTGATGGATGTAAGCCAGGTTTTAACTCTATTTTAATGTGGTTTTTGAGCCTGAGACCCATACTTACATATTGCATACAGCTGTGGCTGCTTGCAAACGCTAACCTCTGTGATAATGATTTTGTTTTGTTTTGGAAAGAAATACTATACTTGTATTCCTCAATAAACCTCTAAACTTTTCCTCTCTACAAAACCAGCAGTTTTATCTGGCCTTTGGTTTCTAATTTATATCTCTAATTTGGCTTTGATGCGAGGTGGATGGCTTCTTCAAGTGTTGTTTCCCTTGAAGTCATCATTTGTCTGATCCCACTGTGAAGAAATAGCTCTATCTGTGCCTAAGTTATGCTCCAAAATTTATTTGTGAGTCAAAATCTTGAGTCTATCTGTCTTAAGAACACAAGGAATTATGGAATAACTATCACCAAAATATGCCTTTATGGCTATAGATGCCCAGAGATAAATGAGAATATTTCTCAGGGTAGTGGGTAGAAAATGTGGCTTGTCTGTACATCTATGTCACTTAAAGAAACCTAACTGAGAGGCTGGGCTGAGTCAGTTTTCCCCCAAACATAGAACTTACCAGTCTTAGGTTGTGGCTATGTCTCTGTTGTGTTTCAAAAATCCAAGAGAAGCCGACAAACAAATAGAACTATTATAGTGAAAACTGCGGATTGGTAGGATAATGCTTTGGAATATCATTGTATTTCCCCTTTGCATAATGCAGCCTTTTTCCCATTAAGTCTAGGTCAGGAGACAGGCTTCTTGCTCGGGAGAGGAGGGTGGCTATCGATTAAAATAATAATGATGATGTTAATAGAGTTAATGCTTACAAGGTGTATATTATTTGCCTGATATTGTTCTATGAAGTCTGCATTGGCTCTTTGAATCTAGTCTTATCCTATACACTGAGCAGGAAAACATATTCCTCTAGGCTTACATATGAACCATCTTAAGCTACTGAAATAGGAAACAAGATGGGAACTTGGGGTCAAAGCCTTATTTGGCAATAAAATAATTTCTTCCCTGATGTTTTCTCTCTGCATATAGAGAAATTCCAAGGATTTGCATATAGATTCCTCTGTGTCTATAGATTCCTCCAGGAATTCAGTTTGGAAGAAGGAATCTGGTCAAATGTTTTTCATCAGACACTCTGATCATTACATGGGACATGGATGTACTCAGCTGCCTCGTCTTCTGCCCCATCTTTGGGGCAATCTCCAGGTGTCTGAGTAGATAGCACAAGCATTGAATTTAGGTAAAAGTTAATATTTTTAAACACTCTTCTTACTGACCAGCTCTGTGTTCACATGAAATATAGGCAGAGGTCACTCAAGATAGCTCCAGCAGTGTTAGGAAATTCTGTCATTTCTTATTCTACAAAATGCCTATTTTCTTCAGAGTGCCTTAATATCTTACCATTATCCTGGTCTAAAATTTTCTCATCTTGCATTCAGCCTGAGTGAATACTGCTAGTATGGAAAAGACATATCCTTTCACAACGTATATGTATATCAAATCATCGCCTTATACAGTTTAAGTATCTTACAATTTTATTTGTCAATTATGCCTCAATAAAGGTGAAAATAAAATTAAATTAAATAACTTAAATCCAATTCCATGATTTAAAGATTCCTTTTAGATAATGATCAGTTTTGTTAGAAAAATTGCTTAGTCACTTAAATATCTTAGGCATCTACCTCTTTCCCTGGAACCTGCCTAGATAAATGTATGAAGGAAAGATATGCTTTATGTACATGTCTGGCCGTAGGAAAAACAAAGGATCCTTTGTTGTTATGTCCTCTGGCTTCACCCCAGGACCATGTCCTTAGTCTATGCCTCGGCTGCTTCCCAACGGGCAGAGTATGTGGCTGGCATGACTCAAAACTTTGTTTTTCTTTCCATTTTTGTTTGTTCTATGTTCTAAGATATTCTTTTGTTACAGGTAGAAGATATAAAAGGTGCAGAAATAATTTTATAGACTATGTGTAGCTCAGTACTTACATATGAAAATGGATAATTAATATTACTAAAATAACATTCTGTGTACCCCCACCTCCCTCCCCCCCCCAAAAAAAAGGTAAAGATATATTTACTAAAATTAGGAAAGAAACACCTGAGAACCTCTAATAAGAGACTGGGATATACTACAGAAATATATTTCCTTACCCAAGAAATGAATATTATCTCAGGGGATTGTGTGGTGCCAAAATATCTCATTAATCTAATAAAATTTCTCAACCTACCCCTCCCCCCTGCCGATTTTCCCAGAGGCCCTGTAAATAACACTCTGGAGGGGGGAGGAAGCATGCCCCTGAGTGAGGGTGGCCCATGGGTCCTGGAGGTGAAGGTGAGGGTGGGGTGTGCAGATGTGGGTTAGCGTGAGTGCTGGGGACATCTCCAAGGAGCTCTGGTTTTTCTTGTCTGCCCCTGGGTTGGAGGTGAGCACTTGACCTCCTGTCCCATCCCTGGGGAGGCATGGGGAGAGAATGGCCAAGCTGAGATGGCAGCCAGGAACTAGAGGTTGGGTCTCTTTGATATCTCTGTCTCTGGGAGTAGGAGGGGTCAGGGAACCTGCATTTTCCATTGAGGGTCAACTGCTACCAGAAGCACTGGAATCCAAATTCCCAGGTGTTGGAGACTTTGCAATTCTAAGGCAATCTTGAGAAAGAACAACACTAGACATGTCACACTTACTGATTTTAAACTATATTACAAAGCTATAGTAATCAAAACAGTATGGTACCAGCATAAAAATAGACAATAGACCAATGGGACAGAATCAAGATCCCAGAAATTAACCCATGCATATACAGTCAATTAATATTTGACAAGGGACCCAAGAACACTCAATGGGGAAAGGATGTTCTTTCCAATAAATGGTGTTGGGAACACTGGATATTCACATGCAAAAGAATGAAATTGGACCCCTATCTTACACTGCTCACAAAAATTAACTCAAAATGGATTAAAGAATTAAATGTAAGACCTGAAACCATAAAGCTCCTTGAAGAAAACATAGGGGAATATCTCCTTGACACTGGTCTTGGCAATGACACCAAAAGCACAAGCAACAAAAGCAAAAATAAACAAGTGGGCCTACATCAAACTAAAAAGCTCCTTACAGCAAAAGAAACCATCAACAAACCGAAAAGGCATCTTACAGAGTGGGAGTTGCAACTCGCATATTTGATAAGGGGTTAATATCCAAACTACGTGAGGAACTCATACAACTCAATAGCAAAAATACCAAATAATCCAATTAAAAAATGGGCAAAGGATCTAAACAGACATTTTCCCAAAGAAGACATAAAAATGGCCAACAGGTACATGAAAAAGTGCTCAACATCACTAATCATCAGGGAAATACAAATCAAAACCACAACAAGATATCACCTCACACCTGTTAGAATGGCTACCATCAAAGAAGCAAGATATTAACAAGTGCTGATGAGGATGTGGAGAAAAGAGAACCCTTGTACACCGTTGGTGGGAATGTAAATTGGTACAGCCACGTTGGAAAACGATATGGAGTTTTCTCAAAAAATTAAATATAGAACTACTATGATCCAGCAATCCCACTTCTGGGTATATATCTGAAGGAAATGAAATCACTATCTCAACAAGATATCTATATTCCCATGTTCATTGCAGCATTATTCACAATATTCAAAACATGGAAACAATCCAAGTGTCCATGGATGGATGAAGAGAAAAAGAAAAGTGGTATATAGACAGAAGGGAATATTATTTAGCCATAAAAAGAAGGAAATTCTGCCATTTGCAACAACGTGGGTGAACCTTGAGGGTGTTATGTTAAGTGAAATAAGTCAGAGAAAGACAAATACTGTATGATCTCACTTATATGTGGAATCTAAAAAAGTTGACCTCATAGAAACAGAGAGTAGAATGGTGGTTGCCGGGGCTGGGAGGTAGAAGAAATGATGAGATGTTGGTCAAGAGTAAAACTTCCAGTTAAAAGATGAATAAGTTCTGAGGATCTAATGTACAGCATGGTGACGATAGTTAATACTGTATTGTATGCTTGAAAGTTGCTAATAGAGTAGATTGTAGGTGTTCTCACTACAACAATAACAAAAAACGGTAATTATGTGAAGTGATGGATGTGTTAACTAACCCCATTGTGGTAATCATTTCACAATAAATACATGTGTCAAATCATCACATTGTACACCTTAAACTTACACATTAACGCCAATTACATCTCAATAAAACTGGGGAAAAAGAAAACTTCACAGCTGGACACAGTTGCATGGTTCCCTCCCATGCTGTGAGCCCCAGTGCAACCCACCAGCTGCTTGATTTAACTTCACCACAGTTTATCCTGCATTGCCAAAGAATGAGGGGTTCAACTCAGAGAACTTTCCTCAAAACATGCATGTCAATTCTTTAAGAATAAAAATTTATTTTGTTTTAACTATTTTGAATAAAAAATTTCTAAAACATACTATGACTTTACCTAATAAAAAAAAAACCCTACAGGGAAAAACAATCTTATCTTGATTACTTAGGATTGTAATTATGAATGGTGGACATATACAGTACATGTTGCACAGTATTGTAGAGGCAAATTCAGGAGGGAGAAAGAGCACACTCTCCAGATGCAGACAGTCCTGGATTCAAATCCTGACTCTCCCACACATGTCTTCATCTAAAAGATGCAGTCAATAATTCCTTGCTCTGTAAAAAGATAATGTATGTAAAGGGTGTCTGGCACGTATTAGGCACTCAATCAGTGTTGGCTTCTCTCCTTCCACTTCCTTCAATGCTCCTTGACTTGTATTCCCTGTAATCTTCTCAGAACTTAGAGATGTGCAGGACTGTTCCTTAAGTTTCTTGGGACAACTGTGCTGAGTAATTGATACATAATATTCCAATATGCTCCAGGTTGGGGAGTCTGTGTAGAGTGAAGACTGAAGTCCTTTCCTCCCCCATTCTTAGTGAAAATACAAACAAAACATTGCCCCAGGCTTTTGTGAAAGGGGCTTATATCCTAGCAGATTTACCCATCTTTCAATCTAGAGGTTGGCTGAGCTCCCATTTCCTCCAATGAATAGATGAAGGAGTTGAGTTCTTTATTCACTGCTCTGTTTTAAGGAAAAGAAAAAGGATGTGGAGTAGGAAGTACTTTTTTTTTTTAAGACACATTTCATCTACACATATACAAAGAAAAGAATAATAAAAGCTAACCTATATTAGGTCCTTATTACTGACCAGGCTCTGTCTTAAGCACTTTACAAATATCAGCTTATTTAAGTCTCACAACAGCCCTATAAGTAGTTTTAATAGAATGGAAAACTGAGGTGCCAAGAGATTAAGCCCAAGGTCACAGACAAACAAGTGGCAGGGCCAGGATTTGAACCCAGGATGTCTGGGTCCAGAGTCTATGCTTTTAATTTATTACTAAATGTCAAAAGTTAATAGATATGCATCATAACTTCATATATATGTGCCCTCATCAAGTAAAATTTGGAAAATATTTTAAATTTAACTAGTAATAATGACTTTTGTAATGTATGAAAGACATGTCTTAATGTAGGAATTGGTTGTAGAAAAAAACACACGGCAATTTGTAGACAATAGAATATATTTAAGCATTACAAACAAACGTGCCATACTCAAGGGAGAAAAACATTATTTCAAATTAAAAAGCTATAATTTGGGGGACTCTATGAGGTAAGTACAGCCCCCTCCCCCACACCTCCCTTGTAGGTACCACCCATCTTTGGACAGCTCCTGCAGAGTGCAGCCCCTTGGGCAGCCAGATCAAGCAAATTAGCTTTGGAAAACAATGGACAACAGGTGTCAAAAGAAGGCCACCGTCACATCCATATAAATTGTGACTCTCCACACTTGCCCTCTATAAAAAGATTTCCTGGATGAAGGAGAAAGAAGAGTAACTAATGGTCAGACAGAGGGGTGAGCTTCAATTAAGAATTTGGCCTCAATCGAAGAGAAACTTTAAAGCCAAAGTCAGGTGAACTAGCCTGGCCTGTAGGCAGGTGCCAGGGAGCTTAGGGATGCTGCTTCCATGTGTCTGGGTTGGAACCCAATATTTGTTTTGTGTTTAAAAGGCTTCCCTGTTGATGTTTCTACCAAAAAGTCTAAATCCATTCAAAAGCCTTGGTTTTCTATTTGCTTTATACATCCAGGCTCAGACTTATATACAGAACCCTGGAAAGTTCATGGCTTGTGTAGCACATAAAAATTCCTAACACAGTAACAAGAGCAATGATTCCATTAAGAAAGCATTTTGCCTAATCTTAGTGTAGAGATACACTATGGAGCTGACCATAGTGTGTGTTTCCATAAACATACTTGAAAACCATGAAATTTCTCCCCGCGCCATCTCTGGCCTTGAGCTGTGTTCACTGCCCTTGATTTCTGGCTCTGCTTGTTGAGTAAAGAACCTCTCAGGACCCCCCTAGGGCAAAGGGCCTGTGGAGATAAGACCAGAGCAGCAGAGGAGTGTTAGGTGTTCATTGGTCAGTGGTGACATCATGTTCTAAATATTTGACTCTGGGGATTAGAGTAATTGAAAACATGCGTCCTTTCTCCAAACATCACTATAACATTGCTCCTCTCTTACATCTGCAAAATTTTTCTCTAAGTACAGTTGTCAGTGTATCAGTGCTTTCCTGAATACAAGGTTTTACTTTATCCTGGTCATATGCAGGGCAGTGTTCATAACTAACTAACTAACGCCTCCCATTTCACACTCCCCAAATGTCCTTAATCTCTTATTGCTGGATATTTCAGGAAAGCATGAGCTGAGTATGAGCAAGAGCATGTGTGTGTTGCATGTACATATGTGCAAATATATTGATGAGTCTGTGAGCATAAATGTTTCAACTTAGTTACAGAATGAAAAGTGGAATGTTGGTGGATTACTTTATTACTGTTCCAAATAATATATCACTATGTAGCCATTCTGGATTTCATGAAGAATCTTTCATTGGAAAGAAATATGAAAGATCTTCTACTTCAAATTTTACACTATTTTTCATGGTAAAAATGAAAAGCAATTTTTAAAACCCCAAATAATAAGTTCACTGTATCTTCTTTTTTTTCGCTGAGGAAGATTAGCCCTGAGCTAACATCCGTGCCGGTCTTCCTCTATTCTGTATATGGGTCACTGCCACAGCACGCCTTGACGAGTGGCGTAGGTCCGTGCCTAGGATCCAGGCCCATGGACCCCGGGCTGCCCAAGTGGAGCCCGCTGAACTTAACCACTACAACACAGGGCTGGCCCCCACAATATCTTCTTTTGAAAAAAACCTTTTTGCTAATGTTTTCTGTTTTGCTTTCTCTCCATTTTACCAAGCTTTTAAAATCTTATCTGCATGTATGTATGTTTTGCATGTCCTTATTTTCTCTGCTTTGACTGTTACTATATCTAACTACTATTCCTATTTTAAAGGCATAATTTTTCTTGTAGACTTTCATTTTCTTTTACATTGTCTATGTTCTCTTTCCCTTTTAAAAAATACTGTACATACACCTCAATGGATCTGGATCTGGATCAAGATGAAACAAGAACTCTGGATTCTGGCCACCCTCATACCAGCAGCTCCCTGGTAGAATGTTGAACGCGTCCATGACCATTGGAGGCTCTCGTGAGATAATTAAGGTGTCATTTCACCAGGGGATCCAATAATGACTGCATCAGCTCAAACTTATCACTTTCCCCAAGAGGCTTCACTGTCACAGGACAGTGGTTTACAAATGGAAGGTAAAATAACGCTGTAGTTTCTTAGAACTTTGTCCCCAAGTCCCAGTGAGAAACATTTCTAATCCATCCAAGCCGTATGAAGAACTTCTAAGGTGCCTTTTTATCTCCAAATCCCAAACCTTAATCTGTGATTTCAACAGTTTGTAAGAAAAGGGCTATCCAATGTGCATGAACTAGGGCCAAGAGATGTGGACCTTAAATGCAGTCACAAGTGTCCTTTATAAGAGGGAGGTAGAGGGTGATTTGACAGAGAAGAAAGCAATGTGACCACTGAGGAAGATATTCCTGCTGGATTTGAAGGTGGAGGAAGGAGCCAGGAGCAAAGCACTGTAGGATGCACCTCGAGAAGCTAGTAAGGGCAAAGACACAGGTTTTCCCCCAGAGCCTCTAGGGGCATGTGGCCCTGCTAACCTTGATTTCAGCCCAGTGAAACTGATTTCAGACTTCTGACCTCCGAAACTGTAAGAGAATAAATGCGTATTGTTTTAACCCATCAAGTTTGTGGTAATTTGTTACCGCAGCAATAGGAACTAATACTCCACGTGACTGAGTTTTAGCTGAAGGACTGTGATTAGATTGTGCTTGTTTTCAGCTCCGGTCTGTAAAATCTGCCCACATGGTCTCCTCAGACCTCTTTGTGACTGCATGGAGAAAAGTATGGCGGCCACAGAAGCCACATGTTGAAGATGGCAGAGCATCCTCAGCCCTCGAAAAACTACGTAGAGAACAGACCCTGCTGACCTGGAACTGCTCAGCAACAAGTCAGCTTCCATTGTGTGTAAGCTGCTACTCCTTTGGGGGTTGATTTGTTACAGCGGTTGTTGTCACTCTAGCTAGTACAGCTGGTGCAAGATTTCCTTTAACCCTCAATATCACTCTTTTACCGATAGATTTATTCTCTTCCTTCCTGGGCAAAGCGAAGCATGGTCCTTGCTGGATGAAGCTCTTGAGATGGCTGATTATACCAGACATGCATACCAAATTATGCTTTGTGTTCTTTTTGCTTTTGCTGGCTCTGCTCCTGAGAAAATACGCACAGAGGAGACTGATGGTCTGAAGCAGCAGTATGGCATCCTGTAGTTGTCAGTTGGGTGTTTACCATCAGGCATTTCATATTTTTCTTAGAAGGAAATGGCAAAAAGAGTAAGACCATCTATCTATCTATCTATCTATCATCTATCTATCTATCTATCTGTCTATATCTATTGCTACTATATAGATACTCATTATATCCTCACACTGAATAGATGATAGGTAGGTAGATAGATAGATAGATGACAGATGATAGATACATACATAGATATATAGGTATTTATATGTGTGTTGTTTGTGTGTGTGTGTGTGTATTCTTAGGACAGTGCCTAGAACTCTGTGTTATATAAGTAGTTACCATTATTGTGATGAAAACAAAGCAAATACAAGGTGCTATGAAATTGCAAGCTGGATAATATAATATTATCTAGGGGGTGAATAATGCCCCCCACACAAAATTATGTTTCAGGCTGAGAAATAGAAGATGGGCAGCCGGAGGTGAGGGGAGGCTTATGGATAGGTGAAATGGAACACGAAAACATCTCTGAGAGAGAAAGGAGGAGCACAGTGCTTTAGAGGAAAAAAAGTTCATTGTGGCTGGAGCCCCATGTGAAGGGAAGAAGGAGAGGCAAGAGTCAAGCTGGAGAGATAAGCAGAGTCCAAGGGCAGAATGAAAAGCACATGGTGTTTACTTACTCTGATCACAATCTCTACGATATGCTAATTGTAAAAGTGATTTTTGTTTGTAAAACAACAGTAATTGATAAACGAGTATTTTCAGAATTGTTATATGAAACAATGTGTAATTATTTTAGGCAAACTTTGGTGGCTTCCAATGAACTTAATTTGTCTTTCTGGTTTGTTCTAGCATTTATAAATTAACCATAATAAACTATAAGTTACTGAAAAAAAGAGCAAGACCAGCCCCCTCAGCATTTCACTTCCCCACCACCAGCTGTGGTGAGTCTGATGGACCAGACCTCATTATCCAGCAGTTTAGCTCAGTTGCTGGGGGACGATCTTGGGCCAGGAGACAACTTCCATGATGTCAACCATGCAAAGAGGGAAGCTTTAGCTCACGCCAATTTACTTGTCCTTGGACCTCCCTCTCTTCAGGGAGCTCCTCAAGTGTCAGTGTCATGGAACACATCTTCTCTCATTGATCTGAGCTAATTCAAGTTTAGGAACCCAATGCTCTAAAGGGCAGAAGTTGTTTTATGGTACTTCACTGGTTCTAAAAGCCAGGTGAGATGTTCTGTAATGTCATGCAGAGCAGCATCTGAGAGACTGGCCTTGCTTTTTCCAAGGGGAGCTGAATAGCCTCCCATAATCTTTCCCCAAATGCCTGCTTAGACACAGCAGTAGCAACCGACACCGAATCTCGACCGCTGCCAAGCTTGCTTCCTGTTTCACAGCCAGAGACTAGAAGCATCAGGTGTTCTCTCACTGTTGGGAGCCCATAACTCTGCCTGAAATGAAAAATCAATGCTTTCGATTTTCATAACATCCCCATTGTGTAATCTTGTCTGTCCAGCCCATCATTCTGGGTAGTTTGATTTCTATCAAACATACCTGGAGCTATTTTCCCCTTTTTTCTTTGAGAACAGTTGCTAAACTTTTGCTAAGACCATTGTAGGATTTTTTTTTTCTGTTAAAGAAAAATAATGCAATCAACATTATTTGCTCAGGGCTGGCATTTTGGCTGGATCAAGCAACACAAAGGTGGGCTGGAAGATTTAGGTTGTTTATTTCTAATAGTTTATGAAAAAACATTTTGTAATTGTCAAAGCATTTTGCAAATGGTTATCATTATTTCTGTTGTTCTTGTTATGAGTATTCATCACTCCTTCCACAGACTGAGGAAGATGCAATTACTGAGATGCAAAATTATTTTAACTCTTCCAAGCCAACCTTGACTGACCAATGTTGAAGGAAAAGAAACACTCTCTATATGTTTGAAGAGGTGGGAGGCCTGCCCCTTAAAATGATAGATGTCAGTGGAGATTCCACAGCTTAAGGGAATTGCTTTCAGAATCTGAAGGAGGAGAAGATAATTAAAAGCTAAGGTTCCTGTTCTGGTTACAGGATAACATCAGCAATAAACCTATTCACAGAGGGCTTTTTACAATTACTATGTATCTGCACTGGAGTGAGATAGAGAGAATGTATCCCATTGTGAAGAACTAGTCGTCACTAACGTGGATGTCACTGATTACCTCTGCTGGTTTGAATTGGTGATAAGAAGGCAAATGAAGAAAGAGTTGAAGATGATCAATGAAGCGACTGGTAGATGAAATTTTGGCTTTGAGAGATGTTGAATGATCTCCTCCTTAGTAGAGGAGATCCTTTATTTTTCTTGGGAGTTTTTGTGGTATTGATTACAGAATAACTTCTGATGATTCTCAAGAGGCGCCAAGGCCAAGACAGAATTTATCATGTACTTAAGAATTATGATGCAATCATTTTATATAATCAGATATTAAATTCAGCTGGAAGAGTTCAAGATAAAAGCCTCCATTTCCTGGCACCAAAGCCTCTGTGCCCACTGTTCACCATCTGTGCCCAGAGGCATAGGTAATTTGCACATCTGGACACCACTCAGAGAGAGGACTTCGTTTTTGTCTCAGCTGTATAACTTGAACTGGGAGCTGACCCTGCCTCTCCAAGGTCATTCAACCGTTGTTAGTGCTCGGTGCTGCCTGAGCCCAGAGATCTCTGCTCTGCAGCCCTGACTTGCCGCCCCGACCCAAGATCCACATCTGAGTCCATATAAATCAAGAATGGTGTCCACTCAAATTTTTGGCAGTGGGTGCTGTGGACTGAAAGTTTCTGTCCCCTCAAAATTCATATGTTGGAGCCCTAACTCTCAAAGGGATAGTGTTAGAAGGTGGGGCCTTTGGGAGATAAGTTGGTTTACATAAGGTCATGAGAGTGGAGCCCCCTTGATGGGATGAGTGTCCTTATAAGAAGAAGAGACTAGAGCTCTCTCTTTCACTCTCTCTGCTGTGTGAGGACACAACAAGACACCGCCTGCAAACTAGGAAGCATGTTCTCACCAGACATCATATCACCTTGATCTTGAACTTCCCAGCCTCCAGAACTGTGAGAAATAATACTGCTTACATTATCCAGTCTGTAGTATTTGTTGTAGCAGCCTGAACCGACCAAGACAGGTGAGGAAGAGTTTTAGCAAGTGTCTGCATACTTCTTTAAAAAAACGGCTGGATAGTAAATATTTTAGGCTCTCCGGGCCATCTGCCTACAACAAGATATTGACTACGACACACCATCACGTGGACCCCTAGTGCTGAGGGCAAATGAGAGGGGAGGAGCCTGGGTCTCTAACAGCCTGGAGACCCATACCTCCCACCCGGCACTCTATTTTATGTGAGAAGGAAATATACTTCTAGCTTATTTAAGTTGTTGATATTGTGAGTTTTAGGTTGCTTGGTGCCTAACCTATTTCTCACTACTACAGGCACCTAAATTGTTACTCACAATAGTTGAGTAAAATTGATCCTATATGCTACGCTACTTTATTTTTTTCCCTCACTCAGGATGGAGAAGAAAGGTAGAGACGGTGTGGTGATTCCAGGAGAAGGTAGAGAATAGGACTACAAATGACACTGGCGTAATAAAAGCAAGTGGCCTGTGTAAATCACACAGGAGTGGAAGTTACATGGCCCCAAACCCAGCTCTGCCACAAGACCCTGTTGATTGTTCATCCACAGTGGGTCACGTATCAGTCAGGGTTCAGTTCCTGCAAGAAACTGAAAAGCAAAACAAAAACAGCACAAAAAATAAAACATTTGGCTGATTTAAGCACATAAGTATTTTATTGAGAAGACATGGGGTAGCTCTCGGAACAACCAGAAAGACCATATAAAAAGGCTTGCTCAGGAGCATGGGATGCTGGCAGCAGCTAGGACCATGCCAAACCATGGGACAAAACCAGTCAGGAGAGGACATGGTTACTGCCTCCAGAACTGAAGAAGACGCTATTGCAGCATCGATCCAGAGTTTCTGAAAATATGGCTGCCACCACCCACCACCAGAATGGAATCTCCCCACTTGTTTACACCTCAAGCTCCCAATTCAAAATCTGGGACAAGTACATCTGATTGGTATAGTCTTGGTCACATGCCCATGCCATAGCTGCAAGAGAGGCTGGGAATGTAAGTCTGCGGTTTTCAGCGTCGATAGTGAGAATCAAGCTTTGCCTCCCACTGAGACTCATGAACTGAGGAGTCATCCATTTGTAAGAAAGTGTAGATGTCCAGTAGCCAGAGAAACAGAGAGACAGACAGACTATCTACAGGACTCCATTTGCTCTTCTGCAAACTGAGCAGGTTGAATTAAATGATATCTGATGCTGTTTTAAATTTTTAGGTGTTCTGATTTTAGGGCAGTAACACCTAGATGCTTATGCATATTACAAATGTTTCTTGCCATTTAAAAAATATGGGAGTAAGCAGCACATAAAACATCTGTTTTTTGATTTATTTGGACCTGGGTAAGAGTCTTGATAATAAATAGGTTTCATTTTGCATGCTAATGTCTATTAATTGATTGTTACACAAAAAGTAATTCAGAGAATGACCAGATATTCATCAGGAAAGAGAGTTGAGGTCAACTATCAGGGACTTCCACACAGGGACAGAAGTGGGGAGCGGTAGCACCTGTGTGACTGATCTACCAATTCTACCCTAAACTCAGAATTGGGGCCAGAGGCTCCCCTTTGCATGCATGATGCCCTTTCTCCCCAAAGAGGGAGCTCCGAAGGGGAATCAGTCCCTTAGGAGAGCTTCAGGTCATCATTGAAAATAGCCAGAATGTGATGATTAATTTTGTGTCAACTTGACTAGGCCATGGTGTGTCCAGACATTTGGTCAAACATTATTCTGAGTGTTTCTCTGAGAATGCTTTTGGATGAGATTAACGTTTGGATTGGTAGACTAAGTAAAGCAGATTTCCCTCCCTCATGTGAGTGGGCCTCATCCAATGCACTGAAGACCTGAACAGAAGGAAAATGTTGAGTGAGAGGGAACTTTGCCTGCTTGACTGTTGAGCTGAGATATCGGTCTTCTCCTGCTCTTGGACTAGAACATATAACATTGGCTCTTCTTGTTCTCAGGCCTTTGGATTCAGACTGGAACTATACCATTGGCTCTCCTGGGCCTCCAGCTTGCCAGCTGCAGATCTTGGGACGTCTCAGCCTTCATAATCATGTGAGCCAACTTCCTAAAGTAATTATTATCTATCTATATCTATCTATCTCCTTTTGGTTTTCTTCCTCTGCAGTCCTCTGACTAAGACACAGGACCCTGCCCAGCTGGGACAGAGGGTGAATGCTGGCACAGATTGATTATCCCACAGTTCTGCAGCCAGCATGATGACCAAGGGCCTCCAAATCATTAGTCACCACTGTAGACACTTGTCCAGCCCCTGTCCCAGTAGCCTTAAATGACTTCATCAGAGACAGTTTAGAAGACCTGGTGTAAAGATCTATGCCAACTTTTCCTGCGCATGGGGGCTCTTTCCCTGGAGTGAAGGCTCTGAGATGATGTCTCTCCATGGTGGATTTTAGAACAAAAGTGACTGTGCTGGAGTGGAGGGATGCCAGAAAAGCAGACCCAAGAAAATATCAAATTTTTGGCCAAGAAAAATTTGGAGATTTTCCATGTAAATTCTTTCCTTTTTGTGGATTCTGTACTTTCTTCCAATTCATCTGCCTCACTTACCTGTCTATTTGCCTCCTGCAGACTATTACTAACTTGGTTCACCAGAATGGTAGACACACCAACGTTAAAGAGTCACCTTCCTTTGGCACACAGAGCATTTATTCATATTTATCGAAATACACACTAGGCATGTGAGTTTGTCCTGTGGCATTTTCCTGCAGTTGGAAAGTGAAACTCTGGTCACAAAGGAAGTGGAAGCTTCAGTCATTTGCACACTTCACTTTACGTGGCTCCTTGCTAATGAAGTGTGAGTCTTAAAATAGACAGATTCCATCTATTAAGGTAGATTAGAAATAACTTATTTAACAGAGTTAAACGGACTCTGTTCCTTTCTCTCTTTTTTCTTCTATTTCCATTATGCATATATTGCACTTTTTTAGTTGTCCTACAGTCCTGGATATTCTGTTCTGTTTTTTCAGTCTTTGTTCTCTTTGTTTTTTGGTTTTTGAGGATTCTATTAATATATCCTCTAACTCAAAGATTCTTTCCTCAGCTGTGCCCAGTCTACTAATAAGCCCATCGAAGGCATTCTTCATTCCTGTTACTATGTTTTTTTTATCTCCAGCATTTCTTTCTTAGGATTTCCATCTCTCTGCTCACATTGCCCATCTGTTCTTGCACGTTGTTTACTTTACCCAGCAGAGTCCTTAGCATCTTAATCATAGTTGTTTTAAATTCTCGGTCTGATAATTCCAATATCCCCGCCATGTCTGGGGTATTACCATGTTTACTCTGCCCCCTTCAAATTGTGTTTTTTGCCTTTTGGGATGCCTTGTAATTTTTTCTTACAGAATTTTTTCTTTTCTGATAGCCAGATATGCTGCACTGGGGATAAAAGGAATAGCTATAAATAGGCCTTTAACAGTGAGGAGAGGGGAAGTGTTCTGTGATCCTATGATTAAGTCTCAGTCTTTAGTTCAAGTCTGCCTCTGGACTGTGAATTTCACAGGTGTTTCTCAGTTTTTTGTCTCTGCCCCCCCTTAGGTGGGACAGGATGACTAGAGCCAGAAGGAGTTGGGTATTTCCCTCCCCCAGGTCAGTTAGGCTTTAATAAGTTAGGCTCTGGTTAACTAGCTTCCCTCTGAGGGCCGGCCTTGTTAAGAAGAACACAGCACTCTGGCATATTTCAAAGTGGTTCCTTTTCCCCCAACCGCTGCTGGAAGCCCGAGGAGATTTTTCTCCAATATTTACTGTGGGGATCTGGTCGAGCTCCTGGAGGTAAATGTCATGATATTGTGGGGGCCACTCTATGACTGGGACCCCCTGGCATTTTAAACTCTTGAGTTGTCCGCACTGAGCCTTCAGCAAATCGCCAATTACAATTTAAGTTTTCCTTCCTCGACGCTGGTTCCCAAGGCGGTTTCTGCTCCTCAGTTTCTGCTCCGGTAAGCCAAGACTCCCTGTATCTGCCTGTCTTTCCCTCCAGTCTCTGGGACAGTGGTTTGCCCTGAGTCCTCCCCTTTCTTATGGATCTAAGAAGAGTTGGTGATTTTTCAGTATGTTCAGCTTTTTTTTTTGCTGAGGAAGACTAGCCTTGAGCTAAAATCTGTGCTAATCTTCTATTTTGTATGTGGGTCGCTGCCACAGCATGACTGACAAGTGGTGTAGGTCCACAGCTGGGATTTGAACTTGCAAACCCAGGCTGCCAAAGTGGAGCATGCCAAACCTAACCACTAAGCCATGGGGCCAGCCCCTGTTCAGCTGTTTATTTGTTGTTAGGATGTAGTGATGACTTCAAAGCTCCTAACTTGCAGAATGGGACACTGGAAGTCTTAAATATGACTATGGCTGTGATTGAATTGTAAGGGAGTTGGGGAAACATTGTGAGGTTCTGAGAAGAGCTGAGAAGAGGTGGCTTTGGGGGAAGCTAGATTCCTCAACTTTTATTTTTTGATTCAGGAATTGGTCTTGTTAAAAGACTTTATTATGAAATATTTCAGACTCACCAAAAAGATAGATGATACACATGGTAAACTATTGTGTATCAACTATCTAAGAAATAAAAGGCAAGTTCTAAGGCATCTGTCACTACAGCATTACATATTAGGCTGGAAGAAGTCATTTTCATTTCTAACCTGTTCGTGTGATCAAGAACCCACAAATGCGAATATCAGTGGAAGTATTTGAGCCATATAAGACTCTCTCTCCTCATACAGTCACCTCTCTTCATTGGCTCTGAATGACTTACAATTGTTTCTAAGTCATATCAGCCCTCCGAAGATGACAACTGTCCTCTATTAAGGGACGCCAGGGGAGTGCATTACATCCTCTGAAGGCTGTTTCAGTGATGAGGTACCAAAGAGAATTTGCCCAAAAGCAATATCATTGGAATCAGTGTATAAGTTCCCAAGGTGGTAACTTTGAGGTGATGACAGTCACTTGACTATATAAATTCTTGAATGGCCAGAAACATCCATCACATAATTTTATAGTCAGGATTATTTCCAAAGGTCTTCATGGAAAGAATTTTCACAGGAAGATTTGTAACTCTTCCTTCTGGGAACCTTTTTATGTCAACCTTAAACCTCTTCTGCAATTCAGCTGATTACATTCTGCTTGCCCCTGAAACGCAATAACAATAGCTACTATTTGATCCTCAAAACAGCTCTCTGCCTATGAGATGGGTACTATTATGGCCCCTGTTTACGGATTAATAACATCAATTTTAGTGAGATTAAGTACTTTACCCCAAATCACACAGTTAGGATGGAGGAGAGCTGGGATTCACACTCACTCAGAATCTGAGATCCTTAACCATCGCTCTTCTGATCCGCACTAGAGAGGATGACTTCTCTGCAACTACAAAAAGTGTAATATATCCATAATGGAAATACCAGAAGAAAGAAGAGAGAAAGGAACAGAGTCTATTTAACTCTGTTCAATAAGTTATTTCTAATTTACCTTAATAGATGGATTCTGTCTATTTTAAGACTCACACTTCATTAAAAGAACATACAAGAGTTCTTTTTTCCTAGAGGTGGAAATGGACACAGACATTCCCAACACACAAAGAGAACTCATCTTGGGATGGATTGCTTTATCTTGAATTCCCCTAGGTCTTGTGAACCTCATAAAAGCAAGTGGCCCGGGATGCAGCTGTACTCAGGTTATGTGCCACATATACGTTGGAGCTGTTGTCTCCAAAGAAGGTTTCCCTAGAAAAGTTTAGTTCCATTTCCTTGGAAGTAACCGGCCCTGGCTCCTTTGCATTAGTTGCTAAGTGACTCACTGCACCAGCCAGCCAGAATTATAGATGCAAGGCAGAACATGAGAAAGACGACAAAAATAGTCCTCTCCTTAAAACCCCCAGAGGACCCGTTTTCGGCATGTCCCTGGGCCGTTGAGAGACACTATCGCAAAAATTAATGCCACCAAAATCCAAGAGAAAGGAGAAGATTCTCCTTTGTAAGTCTTGGGACCATACTATATACTATGCACAGTTCCTGGGTTTTCTGCCTTGAATATTTAGAATCTGCCCTGTGAAATACAAACATACATTAACAATTGCTGAGAAAATCTCAAGTGGTAGATTATACAAAGATGAATAACTGATGGAGCCTTAGTTGATGTGGATTCCACTCAGCATATTAATCTTACAGTGTTCACTTCTACTCCCCACCACACCCTAAACAGTCATTGTTTGTTGAAAAAATGCAGAAGCCACCTCACCCCAGTTTCAGGTCAAAACTAACTTTTCCAAAATCACTCGACAACTTCTCTGGTTTAACAACTTATTAAAATATTTCTCCTTTCTGGGCTGTTGGATCTTGGGAAAGGTTTTTCCAATAGCTTCCTAATCCCTCAATAATTTTAACTAAACTTCTGGACAACTGATGTTTTTCTTCTGCCTTAGTTGTCTTGGAGAACTTTAAAATATTGGCTCTAATTTTTCACTGTCATGTAGTATTACACTTAAGATTGGTCACTGCTGAGTGATGGACAGAGTGGCCTTCCTTGACTTTTGACTTTGGGCTTGGCCACATGGCTTTCATTGGCTGTAGTAGTTTCTACTGCTGTCACAACAAATAATCACAAAGTTATTGGCTTAAAACAACTTCCATTTATCACCTCATAGTTTCTCTAGGCCAGAAGTTCAGTGGGCTTAACTGGGTCCTCTGCTTAGGGGCTTGCAAGGCCTAAATCAAAGGGCTGCAATCTTACATGGAAGTTCTAGGGATGAGTCTGCTTCCAACCTCATTCAAATTGTTGGTCAAATTCAGTTCCTTGTGACTGTAAGACTGAGATCTTTGTTTCCTTGCTGGCTGCCAGCTGGGGGCCAGTCTTTCCTCCTATAGACTGCATTGCTTCTCAGGCTTTCCATGTGGACTCCTCTCCCCAACTTTCCCTTCTGTTGCACCTCTCTCACTCCAGCTGGAGAAAGTTCTTTGCTTTTAAGGACCCATGTATTTAGATTGGACCCATCCAGATAATTTTGGATAATCCCTCTATTTTAAGGTTCATAGTCTTAATTACATTTGTCAAGTCACTTCTGCTATGTAATGTAAGATATCCACAGATTCTAGGGATTAGGGCATAGGCATCTTTGGAGACCATTCTGATTACCACATTGGTCAGCAGGGTAACAGCAGAGGAGATGCAAGCAGAGACTGAAAATGTACATACAAGGATGGCTTGATCTCTGGTTTTTACAACATCACCATGAGAATAACTCATCCTGGTAGCTGATGACCCGTCTGTCTGGGCCCCAGAATAAATACACGTGGAAGAGCTTTAAGCCCAACACATAGTGAGGACTCAAGATCAACCCAACCCACAGCTTGAAGCAGAGCCACCCAGCTGCTCCCAGATGGGATCAGCCCATCCTTAGTCAGTTGCCTGCAGATCCATTATCCTGAGAATAAATGCTTACTGTCATCTACTACTGAGTTTGAGGGAGGTTTTCATGTGAAATTATTGTGGCACTTGCTGCCTGATATAGGAATTGACATTAAAAAGTAAAACGGGGCCAGCCCTGTGGCATGGTGGTCAGGTGCATGTGCTCCACTTTGGTGGCCTGGGGTTCGCAGGTTCAGATCCCAGGCGCAGATTGACCACTGCTTGTGAAGCCATCTGTGGTGGCTTCCCATATAAAAAGTAGAGGAAGATGGGCACAGATGTTAGCCCAGGGCCAGTCTTCCTCAGCAAAAAGTAAATAAATAAATAAATAAATAAAATAAAACAAAGCACATATTTTTTTCTTTTTCTTTCTAGACCCAATCTAAATTTTATTTAAAAATACGTTCTAACCCTATTTCACCCTAGAATCCGAGCTTTAGAACTGTTAAAAGGCTCTGGCCGAGAACAAAAAACTTGGTCTGAAATTCGAGCTCTACTTTGCCTCGTGTGATCTTGGGCAAGTCATTTGTTCTCTCTCTGTCTTGAGTTCTTCATATATAAATCAGGAAAATAAATCCAAACTCATAGGATTGTAGCAAAAATTAAATAAAATAGTGAATTCTTTCATTCAACTGTGTAGTCATGAAGCTAATACTTATGGAGTTCCTACTAATGAGTGAGACATTATGTTAAGGATTGAGAAATCAAAGATTAATAAAGACAAATTTCTTCTTTTTAGGAAGTCTACATTCCAGTGAGAAAGGTATTTTGTAAATGCTAAAGCAGCCTACAAATCCAAGGCATTATTATTATATTTCTTCTTTATTTTTCTTATTCCTTCTCATAAGGCATGGACTGCCTTTCCATACTTCCTGTCCTATTTTCCTCTAACCTGTCAATCAATCACTGGCTTATTAAAGAAATTAACATCTTTGGGGCTGGCCCGGTGGTGTAGCGGTTAAGTTCATGCTCTCTGCTTAGGCGGTCTGGGGTTCGCAGGTTTGATCCCAGGTGCGGACTGACGCACCGCTTGTCAAGCCATGCTGTGGCGGCGTCCCATATAAAGTAGAGGAGATGTGCATGAATGTTGGCCCAGGGGCCAATCTTCCTTCACAAAAAAAGAAGAGGATTGGCAATGGATGTTAGCTCAGAGCTAATCTTCCTCATTAAAAAAAAAAAATTAACATCCTTCAAATTCAACCTTCACATTCTTTACCTGAAATAAAAGGTAGTTAAACTTATGCACTGGGGAAAAAGCATTTCACTCTAGGGAGACCCAAATTCACTAAGCCCTGTAGGCAAGCATAGGACTTTTTCAGTTGAAAAGGATTAACTTTTCTTAGATCTATTGAAAATCCTCCTATTTATTTTCTTCACTCATAAAATGCACCTCAGGGTATATATGACCAAAACCCAACAACAACACAAATGAGTTGCATGCAATTCCAAATAAAAGATTATAATGGCAATTGTCTGACTGTATTTGTTGCTATAATCCTCCAAAGCCCCATCTAACTATTCATCTTTTCTTCAGGATGGAAACATTTCTATAAATGCTTATGGCACTTAATTCTCTTTTCCAGACATGGTCATTATTCAAAGTGTAACCCAATAGAATATTTTTGGAACATTGCATTACTGTCATTCGCCATGCTATTTTAGCTGCTGGTTTGCTTTCCTGCTTCTCCATCTCCTTTTTTCCTTGTATTATGTCCCTGGACCAGAGCAAATGTTCCTTTTCTTGGGCTGCCCCAATAGTCAAAAGTAATGCTAAGGGTGCGTGTCTTGACCTGTTCTGGAACAACTCACTGACAGTCTAAATGACAGAATATCGGCATTAAACTCACCTCAGGGACACATCAACATTCCCCAAAGAACCGCCAGGAGGGCTGCTGCACTGTGATCAATTTCCCCTTCCCTCTAATGCCAATATTGACAATGCCTCTATGGAGCAATCTTCACTCTGTTTTGAGAAGGGCCTCTGGTCCAGGCCCAAAGTTCACTCAAGAGCCACTGGAATGGTCACTCATTTAGTTCTCCTCACTGCTCTCGAAGACTTTCTTACCTTGAACATATTTGCACATAGAATAAATGATTAAATGGTAACAGGCACTCACCACCATCATGCTGTGAAAGGAGACAGCCAACAGGGTGGATGTGCAGCCATACCCAGTTAAAGGACAGGTCACTCCCTGGTCAAGTGTGGTGTCTTTTTGTCATTCTGGTCATCACTTGTACTAGAATATGATATTCAACATTGGGGCATAATAGCCGGAGAAGATATGACACATCCTGAGAATGGGAAATACTATGTGCTAGTGCTGGCCTTGGATGAAGTGTGGTGAGGCATGTCAGAGAGGCTTATCAGTGGAATTAATCCTAAGTACCCTGAGTCAAGAAAAGGAGACACCACTTGTGCAAGGTAATGAAAATACAGAAGATCAGAATATGGAGGGATAGGTAAACAAACAAAAAACAAGCAACAAAAGGAAGGATGCAAGATATCAGAGGTTAGGGGCAAGACACAGAGAAAGCAGAGATGGACTGAAATGTGAGTTTATAATAAGGTGGTTTAGGGAAATCCTGTGCTCCTACTGTCCCATCTGCCCTGAAGCTTAGTGTGCAGTGTCCTCACTCGGTGAAAAGTTGAGGTCTTAAATTGGCAGGCTGTGAACATATTCCGTGTCTTAATTCTGTAACCTAAACAAGTAGTTTCAACAACAGTAAGTCCCTTTCAGCTTCCTCCTCCCCAAGTGCATGATAAAACGTCCCAGGATTGACTTGTCTGTCAATGCCTTACAGCATTATGGTTAAAAGAGACCTCAGAGGCCATTTGAATTATTCTCTTGCATTTAGGCAGATTTCTCTAAACCATCCAAGATGACTCTTCATGTTAATATGATCCTTTATCACACAAGTCAAACCAGAGAAGTTGAGGCCCCAAAAGACATGTAGTCAAGATCTTTTCTCTTTTTGAGAGAGTCTTACCAGCAAACCCCTGGGTCTTGACTATCCAATTAATCACGTCAACCAGATGGTAGCCTTTCCAAGATGGACAACATCGCTTACTCTTACCTCTATCCTGCATTGGGCTTTCCGATGCTTAGAACATAGTCGGTGTTTCAGAAATGTTTCTGGCATGGATGAAAGACTCAGATCCAGATCCTTGGCACTCTCACAGCTGATGTGGTCTATTAAGAACTATGATAAGACTAGACTAGGCTAGACATGAAAATCCTCACTGGGCAGGTTCCACTACTGAAAATGGAATCCAGGATGACCTTCATCAGGAGGGAATGTGGTTTGCATCTCAAAATATTGCATGGATGTAAGCTGTGGTGAATAACCAGGTGGGAAAGAAAGGAGCAAAGGCTTCTTGGTCAAATCAAACATATTCTGAAGAATGATTATTAGCAAATTGTGGCTTGACAATGGATTAATAAACAAAAATATTACATGACCAGCTTAATGCTGCACTAGTGCAGGATAGAGACTAGGCACAAGGAAGCTGGCTTTATGAACTGAGCTGGTTTTCAGATGCCAAGTGACCGAGAGCCTCAGACCCAGAAGGGGGAGGCTGTAAGTGAGCTGACATGGGGATTTTTAAGTTTTTAAATCTTAATTTTTTCCAGTTTTATTGAGATATAATTGACATATAAAGTTGTGTAAGTTTAAGACATAACACGTAATGGTTTGATATATGTATATATTGTGAAATGATTACCACCACTAAATTTAGTTAACATCATCACCTCATGTAGTTACAATGTTTTTTGTGTGATGAGAACTTTTAAGATTTACTCTCTTAGCAACTTTCAAATATACTATCTAGTATTGATAACTATAGTCATCATGCTGTACATTACATTCCCCAGAACTTATTTATCTTATAACTGGAAGTTTGTACCTTTTGACCACATTTACCTATTTCCCCCACACCCGACATCCCCACCCCTGGTAACCACCAATCTGTTCTCTGTTTCTATGAGTGCAGTTCTTTTAGATTCCGTACAGTATTTGTCTTTTTCTGTCTGGCTTATTTTACTTAGTGTAATGCCCTCAAGATTCATCCATGTTGTCACAAATGGCAGGATCTCCTTTTTTATGGCCAAATAATATTCTATTGTATATATATATACCACTTTTCTTTATCCATTCATCCACTGATGGACACTTAGGTTGTTTCCATGTCTTGGCTATTGTGAATAATGCTGCAATGAACACGGGAATATAGATATCTTTTAGAGATGGTGATTTCATTTCCTTCAGATCTATACCCAGAAATGAAATTTCTGGATCATATGGTAGCTCTATTTTAAATTTTTTGAGGAACCTCCATACTGTTTTTCATAGTAGCTGCACCAATTTACATTTCCACCAACAGTGCACAAGGGTTCTCTTTTCTCCACATCCTCACCAGCTCTTGTTATCTCTTGTCTTTTTGATGGTAGCCATGCTAACAGGTGAGAGGTGGTATCTCACTGTGGTTTTGATTTGCATTTCCCTGACAATTAGTGATGTTAAGCACCTTTTCATGTACCCATTGGCCATTTGTATGTTTCCTTTGGCAAAATTGTTTATTCAGGTCCTTTGCTCATTTTTAAATTAGATTATTTGATTTTTTTTGCTATTGAGTTGTATGAGTTTCTTATATATTTTAACCCCTCATCAGGTCTGTGGTTTGCAAATATTTTCCCCCATTCTGTAGATTGTCTTTTCATTTTTTTTTTGATTGTTTCTTTTGCTGTGCAGAAGCTTTTTAGTTTGAAGTAGTCTCACTTGTTTATTTTTGCTCTTATTGCTTGTGCTTTAGGTGTAATATCCAAAAAATCATTGCCAAGACCAATGTCAAGGAGATTTTCCCCAATGGTTTCTTCTAGAAGTTTTATGGTTTCAGGTTTTACATTTAAGTTTCTAATCCATTTTGAGTTAATTTTTGTGAGGAGCTGGGCTTTTTGATTTTGTGACTAGGGGAACTTTCTTCATAGTCAGGGCATTTCTGGTTGCCACATAGTCCAGAGTGGTCATGCAGGACATTGGCTGGCCCAAACACAAATATCTTTGTAAAAATTAGAAAAAGGTGCCCACTCTTGGTGGATACAGCCCAGTGCTAGGGTGCATTGCCTGGCAAGGAGGACATGAGCTGTACTTCAGTCCCCACTCACCTCCTTGGCCAGTCACACTTGTACAGGCCCAACCTGCATGCCTGAGTGTGGTGGCCCTGATGATGGGGCTGGATCTTCCTGGGGTTCCTCCTAAGAGGCCAAGGAGATGGAGAGAGAAGAGGTTACTTCTTGGGTCTCTCATTTCTGGTGTTTCCCTGGATACAAGAGAGAAATCTGAGCTTATTTTACTAAATAGAAGTACTTAATATAGGTTCCTTATATTCTTAAGTCTCCACAGACAAGCTTATTTAAGTCGTCTCTAAATCTTCCAAAATTTAGAGAGCTTTTGGAATGTGAATATAGAGATTTTTCTAGAAAAAGATTTCAAATCTTTTACCAATCTCAAAGGGATCTGTAACCCCAGAAGGTTAAAATTACTGGTCTAAGTATCTGTTGTAATTTAAGGATTAAAGCAATAAACACAAAAGAAAAGAAAAAAAGAATCTGAGAAGAATTTGTTTTTTATTTCACTTTAATTGCCATGGTCCAATGAGCATAATATAAACATATACTGCTTCATAAACAGCTATCTGTTCAAAGAATTATGCTCTCCTTACCTGCTTCACACAGCTTGGAAAGTAACTCTTTGCAACTCTAATGAACAAGTTATTAAATCAATAGATCTGAAAGTCTTCCAAATACAGAACAAAAGCCCTTCAAATATGCAATCTTTTAGGAAAGTTGGCAAATGACCATGTGCCTGGGAAGGCAAAAGGAAGCCCAGTTCAGTGTTAGGGGCTCCTGTTGGGAGTCAAGTTCAATTCCCGTTCCTGCCATTAACTAACTGGGGGTTGGGAGAGGTGCTTAGGCATCTTATTTAATTCCTTATATGCAAAATATAGCTAAGTAAAGGATTTACCTATCTCATTGGATTGTTTTAAGGGAAAAAATGCAGTAGTACATGGGAAGTGCTTTGTATAATCCTTAACATAGGAGCTCTGTAAATGTGAGCTGTTTGATATTATTATTACTATTATTGGAAAAATTGACCTATAAGAAGCAGATTTGGGGCTTTAAAGTTTTTGGTGGCATTTTTTTTCCTTTCTGTTGCTTTCCTCAGGGCTAGTCTCATTCTGTGTAATTTTAAAAGCAAATGCCCAAATTTCTAAGATAAGATATACATCTCCCTCATTACATCTTTGAGATCTGTTAAAATAAATTTAACCTTTAAGTAATTTAATGGTTATTAACAATGCATAGTGAATGGGATTTAGAAGAGCAGACTTTGCATATGGGTAGAAAGAGTTGCAGAAGGAATATATTCATTGTGTAAAATGATTCAGAAAGGTAAGAAGAAATTTTATTTCCCTTGGATTTGAGTTTCAGGTCAATCTTGAACTTCTTAGGCTTTGAGGATCCACTGGAATTTATAAAGGAACAGCCAGTACATCGAGGTCTAAATGTTCAGAGAATATGTTGCCTGGCTAAGTCCTGAAACTTCCTTCAGCTACCAGCTGACTCCCCTGTGTGGACAGTGTACTTCCAATGCCCAGGACACTCTTAAGCCCATTTTCCTACTCATCTCTCTAGTAATAGTCAAGAGATTGTGCCTAGGTCCTGGGAGCATTTATTTGGAAAGGTTTTGAGATATAATTCAGTTAAACTGTGGGTGGGCTGGTCAAAATTTACAATAATAATTAGCCACATGGGACCAACAGGCAGTAAGATAGTCATTCTTAATTCAGGTTGCACATGAAAACCAATGGGCACATATTTACAAATAAACGTTCATGGGCCTAACCCAAGGCGAGCCTGTGTAGTAAGTCTGGGGTGAGGCAGACTTCTTTTTGGAAAACATCTCCAAAAGGAAGAGAAAAATAATATTGTTTTACTAGGGCAATATAATAAAGATAAAATTTCCATGTCTTTTGGAGAATCACCAATAATCATGCACCCACATGCTTCAGTGGCAATGTATGGCTATGAGTAACAAACAATATGAGCTTGAGAATACAGAGCCATGATCACCTGCACTCTGCATAGAATAGGACTCAAGATTGGAATGTGGTGATGGAAGGGAACACCTACTCAACAGAAACGGAGGTATGCAGAGCAAAGCAAAAGAGTGGCAGGCTCCCATGGGTCTTCCCAGTGCTATTTCTGTGCTATCCTCCTCGCTTATTTTAGGGAATCATTTCTCCTTACTCCAACTCTTGAGATCCAAATGAGAGATCCAAAATCTTGTCTCATTGCCCAAAGACATTGGTGTAAGGATGAACACCTGCCTCAAGGTAGGCCAATCGCATCTCAGACCCCAGGCTACAGTGACCGGTCCAGAATCGTGCTGTTCAGTATGGTAGCACTGGGCACGGAGGGCAGTCCAGGCCACGCAACTAGACAGTACTGGAGGTCAGTGGGAGTCTTTTTCAGGATTTGTTGAAATAGAGTTGGCAAATAGAAGTCCCTTTCTTTGTAGATGTCAAAGATGGGACTATGGGACGTTATGGAAGATTGAGCGTCCTGGGAAGTAGATTCTGAGATAGAGATTAGCTTGCTGGAGATTTTTTTAGGGCATGTCTTGGGATCAATAGTTGTGGAGGAAAAAGGAAGGAAGGAAGACTGAGCAGTGGAAAACGTTGGGCTGAAATGTACTCTCAATGAAGGACTTGGCTGACTGCATGGGCAGCTCTGAAAGGATGGATCTTCAGAGCTATCCTGAGGTAGGGTAAGAGAGCAAGCCTTTATACTACTGCACAGACCAGTCATTGGATGTGGGTTGCCCTGGAAAGTGGGCATGAACTTGGGCTAGGTAACTCTCTTTAGTCAAGATAATTCCTGAAGATGGCTGACAATTAAGGGCATCTGGGGGGATAAGTATTTTAACTGTGGACACAGCATGTCACAGAATTCACTACAGAATCTCAGCACTGCTGAAAGAGGAAGAGAAGAAACCCAAGGAAAGTTCTGATGGCATTTGAGCTCATGATTCTCTGCATTCTTGCACTTCCTAGGGTTTGTTTACAGAAGCCAATTAGGTTCTTTTTTATATCTAACCTCATTCAAATTGGGTTTCCTTCATCTTCTACTAAAAGAGTCATGTCTAAGACAATTAATATATATACCTGTTTGGAAATCTATAAAAACCAAAATGAAAGCATGTCAGAAAATACATGGGAGTGGGTAAAGGGAGAGAGTAATAATTATAAATAATAATAAAATTATTGTTTGAGTATACCATGGGTAGCTCGAGGAGATGGAGGAAACGGAAGATGTTTCACAGACACAGGTCACTAAACTGGGGCCAGAGGAGGATTCTTTGAAGGAATTCAATCCCATGATCATCTGCTGGAGTATCATTGGGCTGAAAGTAAAATGTCTGATACATTCTTGACCAGCTTTTCTTACAAGTTGATTTTTCCAAAGAGAGAAGAAATACATGGAGAATTGCTCTTTTGGCTTCAATTCTGATGAACAAGGAGGATTTTGTTGCAGATGAGGAAGTTAAAGGAATGATTGAAGAACATGCCTGTATTGCTTTGGAAATTTTTTGATAGCTTGGGAAGAAAAGACTTGGAAAGTGTGGGATCTAGATTTGAGGGAATGACTAACAGCATATTATGAGAATTAGATGGGGAAAGGGTTCAAAAGGGTTGAGGAACTCCTAAAACTCAAATTCTGAGTATGTAGCACCTTCCAAACAGAAGGAAATAGAGAGGAAGCAAGGATATATTCCCAAGAATTGGGAATTGTGCCAATGAGACTAAAACTCTTGCTGTAGACTGAATGGTTGTATAAATCCCAAATTCACATGTTGAAATCTAATCCCCAATGTGATGGTATTTGGAGGTGGGGTCTTTGGGATTAGGTCATGAAGGTAGAGCCTTCATAAATGGGATTAATGTCCTTATTAAAAAGGCTCCAGAGAGCTCCCTCAACCCTTCTGCCATGTGAGGACATAGTGAGAAGACAGCTTCTACAAACCAGGAAGTGGGTCCTTACTAGACACCAGATCTGCCAGCACCTTGATCTTGGACTTCACAGCCCCCAGAACTGTGATAAATAAATTTCTGTTGCCTGTAAGCCACCTGCCTATGATATTTTTGTTATAGCAGCCCAAATGGACTAAGACAACCCTAAGGACAGTAAGAGTCACTTTCAAAATTCTCTTTAGAAGAGAATAATCATGGAAGGAATGGATTTATAGTTTGAGCACTCCTGGTATAATTGTGTTATAGTGATGGATGACAGTGAAATCACAACCCTCAATGACTATTTTCTTTCTGTTTTATGTGTATTTTAAACATGGAGATCCCTCATTGGTAGGTGGGGATTGAAATATATGATGTATGAATAAATGAAAATGAAACTTTGGCTGTTCTACTTTCTTGGCTCAGACAGTTGCCTTCCAGGGACCAGAAGTAATAACGGCTATGATTTATTGGATTCTTACAAAGTTCCAGGCATTGTGCTAAGTGCTTTATATGAATTACCTCATGTAATCTTTACAGAAATTCTTTGGGAGTAGGTATTCATTAATATCCTCATTTTACATTTGATAAACGTCAGGTTCAGAAAGGTCAGATGACTTGTTCTAAGGGGCAAAATGAAAGATAAGACAAAGCCAGTGTTCCAGAGTGCTATACTGAAAGAGCTTGCAAATGAAAATGGTAAATTGTTTTCCATGATCTTTGAGGTATGGTGAAGAAAAAGAAGGGTGCTCCTTAGGATAGGAGCAGAGCACGATGGTGGCAGAAGGAGTATGTCTAGCAAGGGTTGAAATATAGCCAACTCTCTGCTAGTGGGCAGACCATCACCCCTGCAGTGGGACTGTGACAGCCCAGATGGAGGGGTTCCTCTTTCTACCTGGTCTACCAGAAGGGATCCATTTTGCAATTCCTTTGCCCGAAAGTGGAAAAATCCTAATTTACACAAAAATGCTTTGTGCTCTAGAGGTCCAGGATGAAAGTGGAATAAATCGATGAAGGAATGAGTGTGGCAAGATTTAAAAGAAAGAAAATGTTAATGCAATTTGCAACAAGATGAATAAGGTCGATTTTGAGAAGTAGCAGACAGTAAGATTGACTTCCATTTGGGCAAGATTCCTGGAAAGGCTCATTAAGGGAATAATTTGTCTTCCATTGCCCTGTTGATCTGAAGTATTTTTTGAAAATTCAAGAGCAGGGATTACATTAGCATATACACCCACCCCAGTAGAGGGAGTCTTATATGGGCTTAGCATGTATGTTTAAAATATATATCTATGTATGTTTATATTCATTTATTTTAAGATAATAGGTGCTCAGTAAATATTTTTCAAAGAATAAGTAAATATGTAACATGAGAATAAGGTCAAAATGAGTCCACATATTGGTATAGCTGCTTTTAAAACTAATTTGGCCATAGAATCTATTAATTAACACAATAACAACACTGATCCTATTTCTTTTTCTGGTCTCAGATTCAATGTCCCTTCCTTAGAGAAAACTTCTTGACTTCAAAATCTAAATCAGAGCCCTCCTTGTATTCTGGTGTAAAGCACCCCAATTCTTTGTCTTCATTTCACTTACTACTAGTAGTAATTTATGTCTATTGGTGTGTATTCCTTCAAAGCTGTCTCAGCACAGCAGCGGCTGTGTCTTGTGGTTCATTGTTGTACCTCCAACACGCAGCACAGTGTCCAGCACATAGCAACTGCCCAATAAAATTTTGTTCAGTTAAAAATATGAATGAAAAAGGAGATAACATCTCTGCTTACCAGATCAGAAGACCACTGGTTTATTGCTGCCATTCTGGATGTCACACTTTAAATGCATATGGACAAAGAGGAGTATGTTGAGAACAGAGGAACCAACCCATTATCAAAGTTAATCCTGAACTAGAGAGGAGATTTGATTCTGAGTTATACGAATTAATGGAGTAATTTAGTCCATTGAGGAAAGCCTCAAGGTAAGGAGTAGGAGCATGGATGATGACAGCTAGCTAGCTGTCTGCAGATATGGCAAGGGTTGTCTCTGAAGAAGCAAGTTGTTTTTTTTTTTGGTGAGGAAGATTGTCGCTGAGCTAACATCTGTGCCAATCTTCCTCCATTTTGTATGTGGGATGCCACTTCAGGATGGCTTGATGAGTGGTGCATAGGTCTGGGCCCAGGATCCGAACCCGTGAACCTCAAGTTGCTGAAGCAAAGCATGGGAACTTAACCACGACACTACTGGACTGGCCCCAGAAGCAAATATTCACACGCACATACACACACACATACATACGCACACATTTTAAATTTGGCCCTAGGGAGTATTCTAGGACCAAAGTTGGCAATGATAATTACTGGAAGGTAAACATTTGAGATCAATGTAAAAAACACTGTTTTTAATAGTTAAATATGCTCCCAAATAGAATGGAGAATTTTAGGAAGTCATCAAATCTTTAATTAGACAAACACTTAGTGGGTACATTAGAGTGAACCTAATTAAGAAACTGCATGGGGGTTGGGCCAGAAGGAAATGGACAGCACTGGAGAGTTCTGGCTCATCATGGCAGCCTTGATCTTGTGTGGGCTGGTCAGATGATCTTTGGCTTCTTCTAACCCCAAAGTCCTGCAGAAATGATCATAAAACCCATAGTTTCTTAGCACATTGATCATCCATGCTGCTCTTGAAAGGCTGAGTAGAAAATCTGGCCTTTTATGTTTGAAGTATATAGGGTATGTCACTGAAACTGTATTGCTCTATAAACTCATAACAAATGGGTTATGATTTAATAACTTCACTTTTTCAAATGGAACATGAGAAATCTAAACGATTGCCCTAAACTGCCTAACTGTTAACCTTGATTTATTGATAACGAAAGCAATTATGTATTCTTGGTAACATAAGCCCTATATAGACACAGTATTAATATTTATTAAAAAATTTTTTCTGTACAGCAGAAAGAAGTGAACTATTTTTTTCAGCAAACCAAAATTCAGCAGCATTTTGACTAGCAAATAATATTGTTACACACAACTATGAGTATATAACTTAGACTTTTTGTCTTTTTCAAACCCCATAATCCTAGATTGAACTGCTGTAAACTGATCTCTTAGGAACAGATGCAGTCCTGGCCAGCTGTCTTCTTCTTCATCTTTGTTCACTACATTTAGTTCACAGAATGAGTGTTTCCATCTTCTGGAAAGTTCTTGTCCTTGGAACTAAGATGATAAAATGTTTGAATATTTTATTTTATTTACATATCATTTATACTCATTTTCCTCTTTCAACCACACTCCTCCAACCATCTCACCACGTCCTACTTGGGAAGAGGACAACCCAACATCTTTTACACTTTATGGTGTTTATAGGTGTTGCATTACTATTTTTTGTATCTTATATTCTTACACTTATAATTACTGAGAATATCATTTTAACGTTCACTACTCATCAGATCCATTTGGCTAAAAGCAATGATCATTCATCAGATAGTTTGGGGGGAACTAGTTTTATTAGTGCACATGGTGCATAAAATGCCCTCGATTCAGCAGAAATGTTCTCTTCTCAGTTACAATTAATATTGCTCAAGCCCAGTTGCCAATTTTTCTCAACTCATTTTTTCCCTTCAAATTTCTTTTAAATCTTGTTTCTTTCCCACAAATTATGAGGCAAACTGGCTGTGCTGAGGCAAACTTCAGTATCAATAAATCAAGGGTTCCCATAAAACTGTACAATTTCTTGCTGATGGCACTTGAAGAAGAAAGTTATTAAATCATGACTCATTTAATATGAACTTTTAGGATGCTCTAATACTTCTCATGATATACTTTGCCTAGTACAGTCATAGTGTAGATATCAGGTATTGTAGAGAAAACCAAGGCAAGATCGTAATGACTTTTAGGGTTTAATTCTTGGTCTGCTGTTGATAATGACAGAATAGATGAGCAGGTAACTTTCAAGAATGTCTGCTTTCCTTTAACTGCAATATCCAGGGCAGGATGCCATGTCACAATGGAAAAATGGACTGGAGTCAGGGGATGCATGTACAACACCGTTGCTTGGACATCTCATGGAATGGGACTCTCTTATTCATCTCTGCATTCCCACAGCTTCGTGCTACACATTGTAGGTGCTCATTGCTTGATGAGATGAATTTAATGCTTAGGGAGGGGGAAGAGACACAGACTCATATAGATGAAGAGAGATACTCATATTTTCAGGCAAATGGCTGATCTTTTGCTTTTTTTGGAGGTGGTGTGGCTAGAGTGGGGTTCCCTGGAATGGGGTAGCATTAGGCTCTGCAGCTGGGACAAAGATTCCTCTCCCTGGGGCAGGAGTTGGTCACTGAAAACATCTGGGGTTGTGACAATCCTGGAGCATGAGGCTTCCAAGTTTTATTCATAGTCCACAATTAGGAGACCTCAAAGGACAGAAAAGCTTGGCCCAAGGCTATATTTTTATCAAAATCTGCTCTATCATAAACTCTAGGCGTACACATGCTTTGCTTCTCTGCACACAGAAAGAAAATCACTCAGAAGCTGATTTTAAGTCTTTAGCCCTCCAAAATCCCACTTAGTAAACTACTGCCCATTGTGCTAAATGGTGACCTGCTGAATGGCACGTGTTGAGTGGAGAATTCAAGAAGGCTGAAATTTTTCTCATTATTGTGTACATATCATGATGGCTTTTGCAACTACAATGTCAACTACAATGGTCTGAATACCGGGTGATATAGTTTTATGTATTTAACCAGCCACAAGGCAGGACCAACCTGTGGGAAGGCTGCAAGGAGAATAGTTGAACCTAAAGCATCAGTCCCATTTAGGGATAAGTACCTAAAACTCTACCGTTACAAATTCATTTCTTTGCCTTAAGTATTGTCCTCTTCCTACACCTTCCCTTCTCAAATAGCCCAGATGCAGATTAAAAAATTAAGTCATTAACACTTTAGGGCGAAAGAGTTAATCAAATCCATGGGCAATAGAAAAAGGTAGGGCGATGAGAAGCTTAAAGTAGTGATGGGGGAATATGAAAAGATTTAAATCAAAAATTAATTTTTTGCCTGGGGAATCCATCTGCAAGCATAAATTTCACAGATTCTCCTGTTCTCAAGCAGAATTTCTCCACCTGGTTATTACAGCAGAAAATTCTTTGTTGTGCGGGGCTGTCCTGCGCATTGTAGGTTGTTTAGCAGTATCCCTGCCCTCTACCCACTAGATGCCCCAACTCAGTTATGACAACAAAAAATGTCTCCAGACGTTGCCAAATATCCCCTGGGGGGCAAAATCCCCCCTTGTCGAGAACCACTGGTCTAATGTAAATTGTAATCTTCCAGACGTTAAGGGTAGAATTCAGTATAACCAATTTCTCCCATAGATGGAGCTCTTGCTCAACAAAGTGCCTCATTAAAAGGGCAATGGTGAATCTAACCACAAAGAATAACACAATTAGTTCTCTGGCTGCTTAACCAACTGCAATTGTCTGTTAGTTTCGTCCCTCTTCAGAATCAGCAGGAAAGGACAGCACTGGAGAGTTCTGCTTCATAATGGCTGCCATGACCCTCAATGGGCCTGTCTGAGGGCTGATTTTGAAGATGGAAGGTGCTAGCTATCCAGGCCTCAACCAGCGGGGCTCCCAGGCCAGGCTGGGTTTGCAGAGTATTGCCCAAAGCAGCAGGCCACTCATAATGCTTTCGATATTGCAAACTTGTCTCTCATTACCCTGTGCATTTTGTCTTTAAATTGCTTTCATTGTTTTATGTGGTTTGTGGCACACACCTCATTTCTTTTAGCTTGCAGCCATAATATTTCCAGCGGTTAGCTTGTTTAACAGAAGTTCCTTGTATTTTTAGGCCAAGGAGTCGACTTTAAGTTAGGGAGTGGAGGTGAGGAGTTGGAATACATAGCCCTGAGATGAGAGGCAACTAACCACTTCTCATAAAGTGTGTTGTTACCCAAAGAGAGAAGGAATATTCTTTGAGCAAAGTGATGCTTACAAAGCCTCAAAAATCCCTTTCACATTTTGCTGAGATTACGTGGGCCTGGTGAAGTATGAGACAAATTGCAGTTCTCACTTACCAGCTCAGGGCAAGGTCATGCTACCGAGAAACAACAGCGATGCTTCCTCCAAGTGGATTCACATTGCGATCCTGATGTGCTTCTCTTCCGCCTGTTAAGTAAGTGGGTTAACAGGCACACGATAGAGTGGATGTTCAGAGCTGACATTTTCTTAACTGCCACTAGCAGCAGAGTGTCCAATGTCAGGACTGAGGTTTATCATAATAGGGAGCCGTTGCCCGGGCCCATTTATTACCAGTAAACTCTTTTTAACAAATTCCATAAGGACTCTTGTTGCTCAGATAAACACCTCTGAGGCCAGAGATTCAGGCCCATAGGGAACTTCCCTTAGATTCATTAATTCAACAAGTACTTTTTGAGGGTCTACGATGTGCAGACATAGACTTTGTTCCCTCTTAGGCACTGATGTGACTCCCAGACACCAGCACTAAGCGTAGCTCCACCTGGAAGCACATAAGCCCATTTGCAGGACGCCATCTTGGCCGAGTCTGCTTGTCAACACTCCAGTTTCCTTCTCAGATCCTCTCTGGGGACCTTTTTCCTCTGTCTGCAGCAGCAGCAGCTCCATGTGATGGGATGCCCCATCTTTAATTGTGTGTGAGGAGTTCAAGAAAGCAAGTCATGCATGGTCTGCTCCCATTAACGCCGCCCTCCATCACCAGCAGTGACAGAAGTGAGAGCTTTGCAAACTAAAAAGCCTGATTTAGGTCAAGGGTGCTACTTGGATTTGTATTCTTACAAATCTCCTTGGATGTTTCTTGTACGTGCTCCTGGCCTAGAACCGTTGTTTTGATACGGAGATTCTCAACCCTGGCTGCACATTGCGATCACATGGGAGAGCTTAAGAAATACTGCTGTCTGGGCTCCATCCCTAGAGATTCTGATTTCATTAGTTCTGGGTGGGGTTTTCTCCATGGAAAAGTAATAAAATTTACATCAGTGGTTCTCAGTCCTGGCTGTACATTGCAATCAGCTAGGGACCCTTTAAGTATCTTGATGCCTGAACCCCATCCCAGACCAATTAAAAATGAATCTCTAGGCTAGAGCCCCAGCATCTGTAGTTTTATTTAAAGTTCCTCATTGTAGTCTAGTGCATAGGTAAATTTGGGTCCACTGATGCAAATTCTATTACTTTTATTGGAGCCAGTCTATACCAGCAATAAAAAAGGCAGAAAGGGTCAGTGAAAAAAAGGGTCAGATTGGGATGGTTCTCTGTGCATGAGAAATCAAGAGCCAAACATTTCCTCTGGAACCAGTGAGAAGGAGTGTGTGTGTGCGTGTGTGTGTGTATGAGCATTGGCAGGACAGGTTTTGTAGAGCTGCGTGAACAGGAGTAGGATGCTCATGACTAAGAAAAGATAAATTCTGCACCATGAACATCTATTAACACCTCCTACATGCCAAGGGCTGTTAGGGAATGTAAGGTAAGACTGAGTCCTTTCTCATGATCCAGAAGCTTCCAGTCTCAAAAGGAAACATTGCTTTGACAGGCCTAGTAGAGTCAGAGGCAAGGAAGAGAGAGAAAGAACCTAATTCTGGCTCATGTCTCCAAATTTCTCACTTGTATGACCTTGGAGGAAGTTCAATACCTTTCTAAGGCCCTGTCGTTCACCTGTAGAAGGTCCCATTTGGATTGGAGATGCTGGTGTCCTGCATCCTCCTCTTCTCCATAATTTCTTCTCTCCTAGGGAAGCTTCTTATGTCTCTATCCACATGTACTCTGTATTCATCCATGTCCCAGGATGCAGACCTGTTCCTGAGCTCTCCTCCCTCCTCCCCCAAATGACTCACCCTGTCTTCTATGTCCTGTTCCCAAGGGACCTCGTTTTATGAAATCTCCAGTGACAGCTGATGGGCCACGATATTCTCTAGAGGTGAGGTGCTAATGCATAATAATGGCATACTTTGCTTCCCTCTCAAGAATGAACAATTGGAAGGAAAATTTCCAGAAAGTTTATTTCCTGGTGGAGATTGGTGAAATGTTTGGGAAAACATGGACTTCTCTGTGAAGCTCCTCAGCTGACCCCCAAAAGTGAGCTGCTTGTTCTGCCTGGGATCTGCCTGTGTGAGGGGCCGTTTTATGGGCCGTGACCTCATTTCAGTACTTAGGTCTCACCACAAGGAGAGAATGAGTTCTCTTTACTCTGCCATGATTTGCTAATGTAAGAAACTTAATAAGGTTAAAAACCCAGAAATTTTCCTTTGAGAATAGTAACTAATTTCCAAAGAAGTGTGTACTGAATTGAATTGTATCCAGGATTACTACTTTCTCTGAAATTTATATCGGAAATTATAGAAATTTATTTCCATTTTTAATGACACATCCCTTTCTCCTTGTGTGATAGTTGTTTGGGTATCTATGCTATTTTTTCCAACTAGACTGTAAACTCCTTAAGGGAAGAGTCCACTTTGCAAACAGTGCTAAGCGTAATGCTGTCACTATGTATTGGCAGATCCAAATGGAGGCATGTGTTTATGTTTGTATGTTAAAATAATGTAGGAAGTTAGCAATAAATCCTATCATGTATATAATGGGAGAACATTCATACAAAACTTAATTGAATTTGCTTCATTCGTATGTCACAACATTTTAAATGATTGGCTCCTTGGGCATCTATAGTAAGACCTTATGCAAAATAAAGAAAGCTTCTGTGTTTATTGTGGCAAAAATCAAGGTGTTGGCCAGGGTGAAATCTTGTCTGGAGACTGAGGAAAAATCTACTTCCAATTGCACGCTTATTGATGGCAGAATTCAGTTCCTGTGGTTGCACGATTGAGGTCCCTTTTTCCTTCTTGTCTGTTGGCTGGAAACTGCTCTCAATTCCTAGAGGCTGCCACGTTCCTTGCCACGTGGCCCTTCCATCTTTAAGCCAACAACGATGCATCAAACCCTTCTCACGCTTCAAATCACTGACTTCTTTGTCTCTGATCTCTAGACAGATGTATTGGGTTTTACTGAGGTAAAATTAATACATAACATTCCATAAGTTTCAGGTGTACATTATACTTTGACATCTGTATACACTACAAAGTAATCACCACCAAAAGCGTAGTTACCATCCGTCACTGTACAACTGACCCCCTTCACCCATTTCACCGATCCCCCAACCCCCTTTCCCTCTGGTAACCACCCATCTGGTCTCTGTAACTATGAGTTTGTTTTTGCTTTGTTTTCTTTGTTCATTTGTTTGTTCGGTTTTCTTTTTAGATTCCACACAAGTGAAATCATACAATATTTGCCTTTCTCCATCTGACTTATTTCACTTAGCGTAATATCCTCAAGGTCCACCCATGTTGTCTCAAATGGCAAGATTTCATCCTTTTTATGGCTGAGTAAAAGATGGGCATCTTTTCATGTGCCTGTTGGCAATCTATATGTCTTCTTTGGAAAAACGTCTATTTAATTCCTCCACCCATTTTTAATTGAATTATTTCTTTTGTTGTTGTTGAGTCCATGAGTTCTTTATATTGTCTGAATATTAACACTTTGTTTGTTGGATATATGATTTGCAAACATCTTCTCCCATTTGGTAGGTTGCCTTTTCATTCTGCTTATGGTGTCTTTTGCTGTGAAGAAGCTTTTTAGTTTAATGGAGTGCCATATGTTTATTTTTGCTTCTGTTTCCCTTGCCTTTGGAGTCAGATCCACAAAAACATCACTAAGACCAATGTCAAGACGCTTACTGCCTATTTCTTCTAGGAATTTTATGGTTTCATGTCTTACATTCAAGTCTTTAACCCATTTTGAGTTAATTTTTGTGTATGGTGTAAGATAGTGTAGACCTATATTTAAAGGACTCACGTGATTAGGTCAGGTCCACCTGGATAATCTCCCATTTGGAAAGTCAGTTGTACCATATGAAATGACCTAACCATAGGAGTGAGATCCATCACATCACAAATCCTGGGGAGTATATAGGGTGTGTATACCAGGAGTTGGGCATCTGGGGAGCCATCTTAGATTTCTGTCTATCACAATACTCCCCCAAGAAGCTTAACTAAGAATGGAAAAATACTGAGAGGGATAATCTAGAAGAAAGTGAGATTTTTTGAAACCATGGTCAAGATCAAGCCTTGAGCATATTTGTATGCTGAGGAGAGAGAAAGGATATAGAAAAGGGATTGAAACTCCAGGAAAGTGGGGATAACTGCAAAGGGAATTGAGGAGACAGGCTCCTGAATACAGGATTAAACTTAAAGGAGGGACCACCTCTTCCTCAGAGGATGGGAGACATACTGTGAGGGTGGATGCAGAGATGGGAAATTGTATGTGCAGGGGCAGGAATTTGATGGAATATTTTCAGATCGCCACAATGCCTTCTCTAAGAAGCAGGAGGCAAAGGTAGGCAGGGATAGGGAAAGGATAGATAGCACCAGGAGGATGTCGAGAGACTGGATATTAGAAATGGACCTTGAGATGGCTGACCCAGGGCATCCACAAATGATGGAAGGATTAATAAATCCACCCAATAAGTCCTGAAATATGCCGGAGCTGCCTCATACCTGCTTGTGAGTGTCTGCTGTGTGCATCTCTCCCCAACTCAGGGTTCAGTGACATAATGTTACTAGCTTCCAATTGGCCATGGTGGGGCTATTTATACCTTAGAAATTGGCAAACAGCCCAATCAGGACTTTTTAAATGGAGAGCTGGTTGTTAAATATTTACCAGCACACCAGTGCTGCGGGGACTGCTCTTTTGGTTCCAAAAGCATCAGCTCACATTAAATTGCTTCTGTTCACAACTGCTAGTTCCACAGAGAGGTCATAGGAGCATCTGGATAAGTGGCAGTTAAAGTGAGCATAGTTTACAAAAAGGTGCCTGAGCTTGCCAAAATACTCAGCTGTCATATCAAATGGATGCACATCAAGAGTAAGGGGGATACTGCTAAGGGAGGCTTAAGGAGCAACTTATAACTCTCTTCTCTCCACGGAACACAGTTTTTAGCCCTGCAAATCCAATTATGAGGATCATTCAGGGATCATGATACTAGGAGTGTTTTAGATGCTCAGGTAAATACGGGCAGATAACAGAAAGATTTCCTTCCTTCCTTCTTTCTTTCCTCCCTCCCTTTCTTCCTTTTTTTTTTTTTTTTAACCACACGTGAGTTTTTAAGAGTAACGTGATATTAGGACTTGTTTAAGAAAGTCAGGAAAAGGCAACAATAAAAATTGAACTAGAAATGAAGAGCGATGAGCTGCAAAGGGAAAAAAGAGATATTCAAAGAAGAAACACTTCCAAGGAGGAAATTAATTAAAGTCTATATTTCTTTTAATAATTTTTAAATTGCCAATGATTTTCCTAAGATCAATAAGGCAAATATATGCTTTGATTCTTTGGTGGAAAAGTGATACTCTCTCAGTGCCCCCAAATATTCACACGGCAATCTGCAGTTTGACTGCTTGTATTTTGGGAAAAGACATCGAAAAGATCTCTTGATGAGCAACAAGACACTCTTACCATCCACTATGTCTCCTGTAGTTCCCATTATTGTCTATTTCAAGCATCCCTCCAAGAGGAGACTATTGAGTCCAGTGAGAGCAAAAGCAGGCAAAGCATTACAGAATTTTGACTTCTGTACCTTATCTTAGCCCAATGTTATTTGCAATGAAAGAAGGCAGTGGAAAAGTATAGCAATAAGAAAATTGGGGGATTATCATGAATATTTAAACTATTCAAAAGATTCAGGGTTTTTTATTCTCTTTTTATCTGAGGCAGTTACCATTTAGTGATTCTTAAAGTTTAGTTGGAGAGATCAACATGAAAAAAATTAACTGTAATACTATAAGAATGGATTTTATGTTTTTATAAGTCTACCTCTTGGGACCAGCCTAAATGTCATTCTTATGTCCAAGCCACCCAGAAGAGCAAGCAGCTGAAGAAAAAGTCTAAATGGCAGAGGGGAAGCTAACTCTTCATGTTACCCTTTGCCAAAGTAATTGGCCTCGGCTTTCCTTGCTCAAGGGACTTTGGGACAGTAACTCAGAAGCATCATGAAGAACAAATTTGGCTTCTGGCCAGTTTCCTAATACCATCTTGTTTGATGGACTCTTTCTCCTTAACTGCTTTATCAAATGCTTCACCAATGTTCTCAAAGGTCACCATGATTTATCACAGCTCAACAAATGTATCCAAGTGGGATGTTCCAGGGGTTGTATAAATTAAACTTCATTCAGAATTCTAGGTAAATTAAAATAGACTAAGATCGCCTTTTCTGTAAGATTGTGGCTCTATACAATTGGATCTCCATGAGCAACTTATTATACCAGTCTTATGACATTTTGAAGAAATTTATATATCTCCAAGAAGGTGGAATACCAATTCACTGATTCCTCAATTTGGTTTTTGAAAAAGTCTAAGTAACTCTTTGAACCAGGAGATTATTTAACTTCTGACATTTTAAAACATGGAATTAGGTGAATTTTAAAATTAGGTTTCCATAAATGTTGAATATTATGTAATATCAAAAGTTCCAAATCAAAAGGATTTTAAGGCAATTCTGTATATAAATACACATATACAACATAAATGTGAGAGTAATTTGCTTTATCTAAAGAAATGTTATAAAACTGAAACAAAGTAAAACACACTAGTCTTAAAGTCATTCAACAACTGGAAAGAAGATGATAAAAATCATTCGTAATTCTGCCAACTAGAGATTATTATCACTAAAGTCTTTCTTTAGGCATATTGTACTAATCAGTTATTACATAATAATACTGCTTAACAAAAAAATCCACGAAATCTCAGTAGAGTACAACAACAAATATTTATTTTTCCTGATCATGAATATACAGATTGACGATTTGGCTGGAATTTAGCTTGCTGGGCTGAGCCAGTTTCACTTGACATAGCTCTAGGCAGTAGGTATGTTCTGATCTACACCTCACATCTCATTCTAGGCCCAATGAATACCTAACACCTATTCCTCTGTTGGTAATGGCAGAAGCAAAGAAGAGAAGATAAACCGTACAAGCTTATTTAAACGGTCTGCTCACATCACATCTAGTAGAGGTTCATTAAACTAAGACTACTTGTATGACCAATCAGAGTCAATTGGGGGCAGAGCATATATTCCTCCCTTGGATGGGGAACTATAACAAGGCAAGAGAGGGAAGAAAAATTGTAAGCAAATAATATAACTATATATATACTTATAAATGTATACATATGTATATATGCTTATAATATATTTATATGTATAGACATATGTTTATATATAAACGTGTATATGTATGTGTGTATGTAAGTATGTGTGTATATTCCGAATACATGCTCAGTAATAGCATCTACTTCATGGAATGGTTTGGAGATTTAAATAGGTTGATACATGTAAAGTTTTAAAAATTATCTCACACACAGTAAATAATAAATGTTTAAGATTGCTATGGAATGTTTGTGTCCCTCCAAAATTCATATGTTGAAGCCCCAACTCCCAATGTGATGGTATTTGGAGGTGGGATCTTGGGGTGGGGGTAACCAGGTTTAGATGAGGTCATAAGGGTGAGGCCTCTCTGATGGGACCAGTGTCCTTATAAGAAGAGGGAGACCAGAGCTCTCTCTCTCTCCATCGTGTTAGGACACAGCAAGAAAGTGGCTGTCTACAAGCCAGGAAGAGGGCTCTTAACCAGGAACCAAATCAGCCAGCACCTTGATCTTGGATTTCTCACTGTCTAGAACTGTGAGAAATAAATGTCTATTGTTTAAGCCACCCAGACAATGGTATTTGTTCTAGCAGCTCGAGCTGAATAAGACAAGCATTATCACATATTTAAGAAAATAGAGGGGCCGCCTGGTGGCGCAGTGGTTTAGTCCATGCTTGGCAGCCTGGGGTTCACGGGTTCGGATCCCGGGTGCCCGCTGATGCACTGCTCGTCAGCCACGCCGTGGCGGCGTCCCATATAAAGTAGAGGAGGATGGGCATGGATGTTAGCCCAGGGCCAGTCTTCCTCAGCAAAAAGAGGAGGACTGGCGATGGATGTTAGCTCGGGGCTGGTCTTCCTCACAAGGAAAAAAAAAAAAAAGAGAAAAGAGAATAGAGTCCTATTCAATCTACTTATTTGAAAAATATTGTATTGTGAGTATTTCCCAAATCATTAAAAAGTTACTATTTAACGTCATATATCATTATATAGATGTCAATTTATGTATTTCCTATGTTTGCACATTTACATTGTTACCTTTTTTTTTTTGCTAATGTAAACAACGTCATGATGAACATCCTTATACTGTCATGCACATCTTTGAACGTCAGATTATCCATTCCTAAAAGAGGATCCTAACTCCAAGGCTATAAACACTTTAGAGCTGCTGTCCTCCCCTAGAAGACTTGCCCAAGGCCCTTCAACCTCATGTACTATTAGCAGCATAACTGAGTCTGAGTTGCCTGCTGGTAGCAACACTTCCAGTGATCTTAGTTGACTCGCTCTTGGGCTGACCTTGCCACACCCAGCACAAGCTTAATGTTCAAGTGTGTCCTTTTCACTTCATCTATGCCAGGATCTACTGTTATTTTTTAACTGTGCAATTTGATGAGAAAAAATAGTACTTCATTGTTTTAATTTGTAGCTTTTTGTTTATTAACGAACTTTTTCACATCTTTTGTTTATTTAAAAAAATTATCTGTGATTTCCTTTACACGTTTTTCCTATTGTAATGTTTGTCATTTGCTTATCGGTTTGCAGAAACTCTGTATGTAACATCATTATATTGCCAATATTTTTCTTAGTTTGTGTTTTGCCTTTTCATTTTGTCTTTTTTGAGGGGTGAGGAAGATTAGCCCTGAGCTAACATCTATTGCCAATCTTCCTCTTTTTGCTGAGGAAGATTGACCCTGGGCTAACATCTGTGGCCCATCTGCCTCTACTTTACATGTGGGACACCTGCCACAGCGTGGCTTGATGAGCAGTGTATAGGTCCACACCTGGGATCTGAACCTGTGTGAACTCCGGGCCACTGAAGGGTAGCATGTGAACTTAACCACTATTCCACCAGGCCGCCTGATCATTTTGTCTTTTTGACACCAGATATTATAAATTTTCATGTAGAAAAATGAATTGATCCTGTGCTTTGCAATTTCTTCTTTTGCTTTGTGTCTAGAAAGTGTTTCATTTTCTAACACTGGTAGTACTTACTAATTTTGTGTTTTTTAAAATGGTTTAATCATTTATGTTTTGTGCTTTGATCCATTATAAATTTATTTTATTCAGTTTATAGTCCGAGATGAGGAGGTAAATTCCTTCCCTTCCAAAAAATTAGCATCATATATTGAATACTCTTCTTTTACTACTGAAAAAAATTAAGCATACGGGTAACGTACTAAGAGTTCCCAGGTGTATGTATGTATATATATATATATATATATATATATATATACATATACACACACACATATATATATATAGCAGTATTAAAGTGTGCCTACATAAAATCTAAATAAAAAAGATTAATACCAAAACAAACAAGCAAAAGTCCTCTAATGATATGGGGGGGCGTGGCTGACAAACTAATTAAAGGTAGAAATTAACATTCATCAATATCTATGTTACCTCATTCTCTTCTTTATTACACAAAATAATATATGCATAATTAAAATAATCTTTTCAATTATAGGCTGGATAAAGCTGACAACTGTTTATATCCATTTATTTAAAATTTGTGTCTGAGATATTTCGTTTTTTTCTGTTCTAACCTAATTAATAATCCCCTCTTCCAGCTTCTTGTTTTAAGCGTTACATGTGTCATTCTTAAGAAGGTTCCAGGCTGGGGGGACATGAAGAACTGGAATCTCCTATTTATTGAGAATCTGCCACGTGCAAGAGACTTCTCTCATTTGATTCTCAAAGAAAAGTAGACACTGAGATTCAGACAGGTTGCAAAGATTGCCTACATCCAGAGATGGTAATTATTTTTATTTATAAAATTCAAAGTTGATAGTATTTTCCAACCGTTTTGAAATTTTACTGCTGCATAAATTCCTAATGATGGATATAGTAGATTCATTTTGCTGCTTACAACTCACTACAAACTTGGTGACTTAAAATATTCAAATTTGTTATCCTACAATTTTGGAGGTCAGAAGTCCAAAATGGGTCTCATTGGGCCAAAAGCAAGATGTTTGCCAAGTTGTGTTCTTTCTGGAGGCCTACATCCAGTAAAAGATGAAGCTGGGCTAAGACCATGGCAGTCCGGTTCCAGGTTCTTTGCCCTTCCCACACCACGCAGCTTGAGGTCAACCATTCATTGTCATGCACTTGTACTTTTCAAAGAACAATCAATATCTATAAGATTAACGTGAAAAAGTAATGCCATATTGCCTCATCATTTCTTATCCTCCAGTCCCACTACAGAAGGAGCCATTTATGTCTGTTTTTAGCTATTTAAATAATATGATTATTCTTAGTATTGGTATCTTAATTTCAGGAACTATCTAGTTTTTTTCCACAATGTTTGGTGAATATTAAGTGACTTTAATCACTCTCTTCTTGCATCCTCTCCAAATAATTACATGCACACGGAGAGTCACACAGATATACATAATACATATATACATGCATACATACATTCATACAGATATATTTTACATATGTATTTAGGATATTCATATCTCGTAAATCTTGTGCTATAACTACAGATAGTGTCTCTCAACTCTCCACCTTATAAAGTGAGGGTATTAGTAGTACCATTCATTCTTCCTTCTCTCTTTCCTTTTCAACCTTCCCATTTCTCTCAGCTGTACTTTTACATGATCAAGGTGGATAAGATTTACTTTCTGTTTTATAACCATTAGTAAGCATTCTATGATTATTTCACTGATTGCTTCTAAAAACTGAAAATCAATGTTTACATTATTTGGCTACATATTTCTTGTTGTATCATCAAGTAGCAGGATTGTCCTTGTAATACTATAATCTATGGGCCAATGAAAGAATGTCAAAAGAGATTCTGTTCCTTATCCTTTGCAATTGCTTGAAATCATGCAACATTTTGGTCTACTTTGTATTTGGTTCATTCCTTTCTTGTACAAGTTTTTTTTTTTTTCCCTGGAGTTCTGGTTGCTTTTCTTTTTTTTTTTTTTGAAGTGCAAAACATACGCCATCCTTACTATATTCCTATGTCCTACCTTTCTACTAAGTACATAAAATCTGTTACATGGAATCCATTAAATTTCTATGTAAATTCACTGACTTTTCATTCTAATTTGTACTTGTTATTTTGTAGCTAGACCACAAGTATCTTGAAACTATCTTCCACCCTAGAGTTTCTAATTACCTCTCATTTATGTGCTTCAATCTGGACTGATAGCAGAATGAAAGAGCAATAAGCCTAAGACTGTTTTTCACTACTTTTCTGGGTTAGATGAATATTTTCTCGATCCCATGTTGTCTTCTTTCTTGGTTTACACTGCTGAAATACACCCTGGCCCAACTTCTAAGAAAGGTTGTATGGAAGATAAATTTTCTGAGTCCAGATATGTTTAAAAATGTTTTATTAGACACTCTGCCTAAGAACTTTAGCTTAAAATTTTTCTTCAATTTTATTACTTGTGTGTATTACTTATTTTTTCTCAGAGAACTTTTAAGATGATTTCTTTATCTTGTAGAAAATGTGGACATTTTTATTAATTATTCCAGCTCTTGGGAGACCTTTCCAAATGTAAGATACTTTTATCCCTTCATCTTTTAGAATTTTTAAAAATTTCTTTGAAAATCTCTCATTTTTATTTTCTCCTCCCTCCCCACCTCCCTTCCTTCCCCCTTCACTAATTTTTTTTCTACTATTGGATGTTGTATGTTGTATTAGATAGCATAATTTACAGATATTATCTGAATGTTATAAATGAATAACATTGTGTTATTAATGAATAATAAATGATATTATTTTAATGTTATCTAATTATGTTAGATGATATTTCTCTTTCCAGGTAAACAGAAACCTGACTGAAGTGGTTCATTCAATAAAATACAGTTTTGAATTTTCATGTATAAGAAATCTAGAGGTAGGAAGTCTAGTTCTGGTATGGCAATTCCACGATGCCATATAGACCCAGGGTCATTCTCTTTTCTGGAGCCATCATCTTTAGCATGTACAATTCACCCTTAACATCTCAAGGTGGTTGCTTCTTCTCCAGGTGTCCTTCCTTTGGTCAAGTCAGAAAGTGGAGGGGAGAGGGAAGGGGAAATGAGAAGCCATTAGAGGTCCCCTTTAAACTAAATATTAATAAGGAAGAAATAGAGAATGGATGTTGAGTAGGCAACTACAGTGTTTGCTAGAGGCTTCCTGGTTTAATCTCTATGTCTCTTATATCTCCCATAATTTTGGTCTCTTTCTTTTTGTTCCTGTACATTTCCTTAAATGTATTTTCCAACCCTCCCATTGAAGTTTTAAAAATCTAAACAATAATGATTTTAATGTGGTAAGCTCTCCTATTTTTGTTTTATGAATACAAAAATCTTTTCATATTTCTCTGAGGGACTAATAGAAAGATTTAGAAAGTGTCCTTTAGTTACTTGAATTATCTGTTTGCTATAGGTCAGAATTTTGTATCTTGAACCTTCTCTTTTGTGTTTCCTCACATGTGTAGGTGTTTTGGTTGTCTCGTAGTAAGAATGTGGTTGGGAGCTCTGCACAATATAGCTGAGGCATTTCAATCAGCAGGCTATTCTAAATATAGAATGATATCCCTATGGTCTAGTCTCTACTCCCCCACCTATGCAGCCAGCACACCCGTACTTGCACAGACGCACCTGGAGTTCATTCTCTTTTCCTGTATTTGGCATTGACTTCAGTCCAGGGCCAGATGTAAGCAGGATTGGAGAGTGAAGAAAGAATAAATTTAGGAAACCTAATACTAATGTATTTGAGAAATTCTATATTTGATTTCACTTTCAGAACATAGATTCATATCCTCCTCGATTTGGGGATCTTTTGTGATCAACCTCTTTTGGAGGTAAATTAGAGGTAATTCAACTTAGGAAATCAGCAGCAATTTTTTTTAAAAGTAATAACATTTTGTTTCCCTCAGTGAAGGCATTTAGGATGACAGCCAGATTCGGAAAGTGCTTGAGCCCCACTTGAAGTTAATTTTGGTATAAATTATGGGGTAGCTAACACAGGGAGCACCACTCATCTACCTAATTTGTACCATATCATCACCCAATATAATTTGTTGTTCAGAAAAAGTAGTGGTGATGGAGAAGGAAATGTAACAGAATTTGATTAACTCTCTTTTGCAAGTAAAAATTATGCTTTTCTATAAAAAAAGAGCCATCATATTTTGAAATTATTTATGATCTTTTAGCTGGTCATCTATATATTGTGTTTAATCGCAGCATGATTATGAATAAGAAGATGAAAACTGGGTTGACTTATAATGTTAAAGAATAAAACCTTTGTGTGCTTTTTTTTGTGTTTCAAAGTACCTTGTGAAAATATGTTCTGACATCATTCTGAATGGACTTCTAAGTTTTTTGCCAGAGATAGGAAAACATTTTCTCTCAAGAGCCAGTAACCTCACACATGCTATATCAGTTTAAGATTTATGTGAGGGAACAATCACCTTACTTCAGCTTTAGCTTTTTATTTTGAAAGAGAGAAACTTTTTAAAAGCTTAAGTAGAGAAGCTATAGAACTTGATAATATCAGTTACTTAAAAACGTACTTAAATTCTATACTATGTATTAACATAATGCAGAAGGATGGATGAAAGAGGAGGAAGAGGAAAAAGGAGAGACAGATGGGAGAAGGAGAGAGAGAACAACAGATGTAGAGAGGGGTGAGACTACAAAGGAGATCGATAGATTATGAAGTGTGAAACTATTTTTGTTACACCATTGTGTCTCCTTGGGCTGAATTTGTATTAGCGGCACCTTCTGAAGCATTAATTTATTAGCACGTGTTCACACATCCTTAGTTATTCTTTATTCTAAAATGTAGTGAATAGTCACAGTAGCCCACCATAGAGGGGTTACTTTTTTAGACTTCATTATGGGAACTAGGGGAATTTTATTAAGGAGCCAGCACCCAGATCTTTACCTTAAAAAAAAACCAAAAAACTAAACTACAGTCTAATTGGATTTCATCAGTTTTCCCACTAGTGTTCTTTTCCGTCCCATGACTCAATCCAGGATTCCACACTGCATTTAGTTTTCATGTTTCCATATTTCCTCCCAGTCTGTGATGGTTCCTCGGTCTCTCTTTGTCTTCCAGAGCCTTGACACTTTTGAAGAGTACTGGACAGATATTTTGCAGAATATCCCGCAATTTGATTTGTCTAATGTTTTCTCATGAATAAATTTGATGCATTTTTGGCAAGAGGACCACAGAAGTGAAGAGCCCTTCTTAGTGTATTGTTTCGGGGGTGCATGATGGCAAATATGTCTTATTACTGGTGATGCTAACTTTGATCACAATGGCTAAGGTGGTATTTGCCAAGTCTTTCCATTTTATAATTATAATTACTATTTATCTCTTTGTATATCTTGTGGGAAATAATTTGAGACTAGGCAAATATTATGTTTCTCCTCCAAGTTTTGCCCATTATTTTTAGCATTCATTGGTAGATCTTGCCTGCAACAATTTTTACTATGGTGTATTTCTGTTCCTATCATCTCTTCTGCATTCATTAATTGGGAGAGCTGCCCTCTCTCATTTATTTATTTATTCAATTATTTTTATGTCATTATAGACTCGTAGATGCTTATTGTATTCTATTTGTTATAAACCAATCTGCTATTATTTATTTTTTTGCTCAACTCTTCTAGCTCGGATGTTGGGAGCTCTTTCAGGTTGGTTCCTGTGACCTTTGACATGCTCCCATCCTTTTTTGAGCACTTCCTTGCTTTCTGGTAGCACAAGATTCTCCAGGATCATCTTATATTTTCCCTGCCCCATCTTTGGATTCAATTACTTCTACAAGGAGTTCTGGGTTCTTTTATTGGAAAATGGTATTTAGAAACAAAGATCTGGGCTCTAGGAGTGTTCATTATTACTGGGATGTCATTGATTCTAGACTCCATCAGTGGTCCATGCTTTTACCAATACCGTGCTGTCTTGATTAATGTGACTTAATATTAAATCGTGAAACTGTGCAGTGTGAGGGTTCCAACTTTTTTCTTTTTCAAAATTGCTTTGGCTATTTTACTTCCTTTTCCTTTACATGTAAGTTTTAGAATCAGAGTGTCATTATCTACAAAAGAAACTACTGGGGTTATCATTGGGTTTGCATAGACTAATTTGGAGTGAGCTGACATCTTAACAATATTGAGTCTTCCAGATCCTTACTTTTTTACAACTCTGATTTCTATACAAGACTGAAACCAATGCAAGGAAACCTATTTAAGGAAGGTGAGGTCAGGAACTGAGTCTATGTGCTAAATACAGGCCACAATGTTAGGCAATCCAAGAGTTGGGTAGGAAGAAGTTCACAAGGTCATTTTTAATTTGATTTTGTCTCTCCCAAGTCAATAATGGATAGAGTAAGGGAAAAAAAGAGATTTCCATATGGTAGCATAGTAAGGGAACTAATAGCAGAATTTATCCATTTGCTTCTAATGCCCTCGATAATATCCACACCAGATGTCCTGCCAAATCTGAAATACTGTAAGAACATTCTTCATTCACAGAACACTTCTTTTTTGCTTTGTAAATATTGCAAGTATGCCTCCTGTTTCTTTCCTTTTTTATTTCCACCCTCATATATTTTTTGAAGGAAAAAAACTAGAATAAGACAACAAATGAGAGAAATTATTTTCCCACCATAAATTCATCATTTGTGGAACAATCTTGGATTTCATTTATCACAGGGACCATTGAATAATCATTTCCAGTGCATCCATTGTGGTTTGGAAACTAAAGAAGACTAGCATATGATCTTTCAAAGCCTGTTTATGTGTTTGAGATTTTCAAAAATTAATATGTTCACTGACATCTTTTAACTTCATCGCTTTATTATATACAGGTTGGAAGAATGCTTGGTAGGGAGAATATAACTAGGTCTCTGTGGTGGTTTACGCAAAGATGACTCAGAAAAGCTTAACTATTAAACACTATGAAGGGATAAACTGATATATTCATTTCTAGAAGCCCATGTTTCCAATGATGGCTTTGTGGAAATTTTTCTGAGGAAGTAAATTATGTTGTGGTGTAGTAGATATGTCCTTGCGATTTTTGCTGCTGGTTATCTTGGGCTAGAAAATAAAAGGAATAAAGTTAGATTTTGAAGGAAAGCCACTTTTTGATACTGAACTTTACTATTGGTTTATAAAATTTTGTTTATTCAATTTTTTTATTGTGGTAAAATACACGGAACATAATGTTTACCATCTTAACCATTTTTAAGTGTATAGTTCAATGGTCTTAAGCACTTTCATATTGTTGTGTAATCATCACCATCATCCATCTTCAGAACTCTTTTCATCTTACAAAATGAAACTCTGTACACATTAAACAATAACTCCCCATCTACCCTTCCCCCCCAGGCCCTGGCAACCACCACTCCACTTTCTGTCTCATGAATTTTATTACTCTAGATATCCCATATGAGTGGTATCATACAGTATTTGTCTTTTTGTGACTGGCTTATTTCACTTTGCATAATATCCTAAAGGTTCATCCATGTTGTAGCATATCTCAGAATTTCCTTCTTCTTTATGACTGAATAATATTCCAATTTACATATATACCACATTTTACTTACTTATCCATTCATCCACTGATGGCCACTTGGGCTGCTTCCATGCTTTAGCTATTGTGAATAATACTGCTATGAACACGGGTGTGCAAATATCTCTTTGAGATCCTGCTTTCAATTCTTTGGGTATATACCCAGAAGAGGAATTGCTGGACCATATAGTTCTTCTATTTTTAATTTTTTGAGGAAGTGCCATAATGCTTTCACAGTGGCCGTACTATTTTACATTCCCACCTAGGGGATCCCAATTTCTTGGAAAATGGCCCATGTACACTTGGCAATAATATGTATTCTATTACTGGGTAGGGTGTTCTGTATATGTCTGTTAGATCTAGTTAGTTTATTGTGTTGTTAAAGTTCTCTATTTCCCTATTTGTCTTCTGTCTGGTTGTTCTAGCCATTACTGAAAGTGGGGTATTGAAGTTGCCAACTATTATTGTAGAATTATCTATTTCTCCCATCAATTCTGTTAAACTTTCCTCACATATTTTGATCTTCTGTTATCATGTCTGCAAATGTTTGTAATTGTTGTATCTTCCTACTGTATTGAACCTTTTATTAATATATGATATTCTTCTTTGTCTCTTGTAAACTTTTTTAAATTTAAGGTCTATTTTATCTGATAGTATAGCCACCCCTACTCTCTTTTGGTTACTGTTTGTATGGAATACTTTTTTCCATCCTTTAGTTTTCAACCCATTTGTGTATTTGGATTTAAGGTGAGTATCTTGTAGACAGCATATAGTTAAATCACGTTTTAATTTTTTTAATCTATTCTGCCAATCTCTATTCTTTGGAGATTTTAATCTATTTACATTCAAAGTAATTACTGATAAGGATGGACTTATTTCTGTCATTTTTCTGTTTGTTTTCTGTGTCTTATAGCTTTTTTGTCCCTTATTTTCTATTTTACTGTCTTCTTTGTGTTTAGTTGATTTTTTGTAGTGAAATGTTTAAATTCCTTACTCATTTCCTTTTGTGTATATTCTATAGTTATTTTCCTTAAGGTTATCATGGGAATTATATTGAACATCCTAGAGTTACAACACTCTAATTTGAATTTATACCAGTTTAACTTCAATAATATACAAAAAAAGGTTCCTTTACAGCCCCTTCCTCAACCCTTTCAGTTGTTGATATCACAATATTACATCCTTATACATTGTATGTCTCAAAACGTAAACTAACATTTTTTTAATGTGTTACTCTCTTCAATTATGTCAAAAACAAAATGTGGAGTTACAAACCAAAGTTACAATAAACTAGCTTTTAAACTAATAATTTTAAAAATGTATTAGTCTCTTAAATCATGTAGAAAACAAAAAGTGGAGTTACAAACCATTGTTAAAATAATACTAGTTTTTATAATTGCCCATGTATTTACCTTTACCGAGATCCTTATTTCTTCATATGGCTTCAAGTTACTATCTAGAGTCCTTTCATTTCAACCTTCAGGACTCCCTATAGCACTTACAGATCGGGTTTAATGGTAACTAACTCCCTCAGCTTTTGCTTATCTGGGATTATCTTAATTTCTCCCTCACTTTTGAAGGACAGTTTTGCCAGATGTAGGATTCTTGCTTGACAGGTTTTTTCTTTCCTGTAGAACTTTGAATATATCAGCCCACTGTCTTCTTGGTGCCAAAGTTTCTGATGAGAAATCTGCTGATAATCTTAATGAAGATCCTTTGTATGTGATGAGTCACTTTTCTTGCTACTTTCAAGATTCTGTCTGTCTTTGTCTTTGGATAGTTTGATTATAATGTGTCTCTGTGTGGATCTCTTTCAGTTCATCCTACTTGGAGTATGTTGGGCTTCTTGGATGTTTATATTCATGTCCTTCATGAAATTTTGGAAGTTTTCAGCTATTACTTCTTCAAGTATCATCTCTCTTCTTCTGGGGCACCCATTATGTGTATGTTGGTCCACTTGATAGGGACCCATAGATCCCTTAGTTTCTGCTCACTTTTCTTCAATCCTTTTTCCTTCTGTTCCTCAGAGTCAATAATTTTCATTTTCCTATCTTCGAGTTCACTGATTCTTTCTTCTGCCTGTTCAAATCTGTCTTTGAATCACTCTAGTGAATTTTTCATTTCAGTTAATGTATTTTTCAGTGCTGGAATTTCTTTTTAGATTTTCTCTCTCTTGATTGATATTTTAATTTTGTTCATACATCATTTTCTTGACTTTTTCCACCTCTTCCTTTAGGTTTCTGAGCATCTTTAAGATAGTTGTTTTAAAGTCATTGTCTAGTAGACCCCAAAATGGGTCTTTTTCAGGGATGGTTTCTGTTAGTTTATTTTTTTCCTTTGAAAAGGCCATACTTTTCTGTTTCTTTGTATGCCTGGTGATTTTTTAAATTGAAAATTAGACATTTGAATCTAATAATATGGTAACTCTGGAAATCAGACTGTCCCCCTTCTCCAGAGTTTGCTGTTTTTGTCTTTTTTTGTGTGTGAGGAAGACCAGCCTTGAGCTAACATCCATTGCCAATCCTCCTCTTTTTGCTGAGGAAGACGGGCCCTGGGCTAACAACCATGCCCATCCTCCTCTACTTTATATGGGACATCACTACAGCATGGCTTGACAAGCGGTGCATCTGTCCACACCCAGGATCCGAACCTGTGAACCTTGGGCTGCCGAAGTGGAGAGCGTGAATTTAACTGCTACACCGCCAGGTCAGCCCCTGTTTTTGTCTTTTTTAAAAATTGTTACAGGCTGTCTCTGCTCTGAGGGTCAGCCTGGAATGCAAACTTAAGGTCTTCTCAGGTCTGTCCTGAACCTGAGCCCTTCCCTGGGCACATACAGCAACTTTCTAATTTCCCCTGTACATGTGGTTGCTTTTGAATATCCTAGTCTTTAATGTCTGGCTTCCAAAAGGGGGAAGAAAGAGGGGCAAAAAAGATACCAGCCCTTTAAATCCCTTGGAAGTCATTTCAGCTGGAGGGGGAGGGGCTTGCAACAGTGTGGGGAGGTGCAACAACAATGGCTGCCCTCCTCTTTCTCTGTACCTCTATGATCAGAAGCAGCAATCAGCAGGCAGAACACAGATCTCCAATATTTGGAGAACAGGGTTCATTTTGTGCACTCTGGCTCCTGCAAGATGTGTGCAGACTGCCCCAGGAAATCATGCATGGGTGCCTGCCATGGAGTTTGGGGAGGTGGGGGATGGGTAGCTGCTTCCAAGCTAAGAGTTGAAACTGACTGAAATTAACTAGAGTTTACCACCCAACTTTTCCCCTGGAAGTTGCAAACCTTCAATAGATTCCAAAGTTCCAAAATAGTTACAGATTCTGCCAGTACAGTTATTCTCTGGGAGACGGATTGTGGGTGCTTCCTACTCTGCCATCTCCCCAGAATCCTCTGGTTTATAGTTTTTGATGCAAAGATAGTATTTTTTAATGAGGTGTACTTTATATACCATAAAATTTAGCCCTTTAGGTATATAGGTCTACATGTTTTCATAAATGAATACTGTCACAAACCACCACCAGTATGATATAACAGTTTTATCATGCCTAATAATTCATTTTCTAATCAATTCCTGCCCAAATCCCTGCCCATAGGCTGGGAGAACATATTTACAAAGGACACATCTGATAAAGACTTGTATCCAGAATATATAAAGAACTTGTATCCAGAATATATAAAAAACTCAATAAGAAGTTAAAAAAAAAAGACAATAAAAAATGGGCAAAGATGTGAACAAACATTTCACCAAAGAAGATATATGAATGGCAAACAAGCATGTTCAACATTATTTGTCATTAGAGAAATGCAAATTAAAACCATAATGAGATACCACTATACACCTGTTAAAATGGCTAAAATTAAAAAGACTGACAGTACTAAATGTTGGCTAGAATGAAGAGGATCTGGAACTTCCATATACTGCTGGTGAGAATTTAAAATGCTACAACCTCTGTGAACATTGTGTGACAGTTTCTTAAAAAGTTAAACATGTACTTATGATACAGTCATTCCACTCCTAGGTATTTACACAACAGAAAAGAAACTGTATGTCCATTCGAAGACTTGTACATGAATGTTCATAGCAGCTTTATTTGCATGTTGCCTTTGAGTTTGGCTTCTGTATTTGGGATTCATACAATGATAGTTTTGTTTTGTTTTGTTTTGCTGAGGATGATTGGCCCTGAGCTAACATCTGTTGCCAATCTTCCTTTTTTTTTTTTTTTTTTTTGCTAAGGAAGACTGGCTCTGAGCTATCATCTGTGCCCATCTTCCTCCATTTTGTGTGGGGGACGCTGCCACAGCATGGCCTGATGAGCAGTGTACTGGTCCACGCCCAGGATTTGAACCTGGGAACCCCAGGTCACCAAAGCAGACCATGTGAACTTAACCACTATGCCACTGGGCTGGCCCCAACAATGATAGTTTTTTAATGAGCTTTATATTCTATACTTTATCTGTTCTCTTGCCAATTCTTTAACGTGATCAATAAATATTTTTGAAAAGTGTGTCTTCCATGTCAGATTCTGTCCTAAGCAATGAAACTATGGTTCCTGTCCTCAAAGAGTTTACAGTCTAGAGGGATGGTGGGCAGCATGCAAATGTTATGGAGAACACTAAGATGTTCAGGTTTCAAGAACACAAAATTGGAGAATCAACTCTGGTGTGGGGGTATAAAGCTTCCCTGAAAATGAGGCATTTAAAAGTAAGAGTAAAGTTATATAAATAAAAGTTTACAGTGGTTTCCACATGCTTGTCCATGAACCAGTGCTGTTCCATAATGAAGTTTTCATTGGTCCATGATAAAACAAGGAAAAAGTAAGGTCCATATTGTAAGGTTATTAAATATAAGAGATTTCACTTTGTCCTGAGATTGTGTCCCTTCCTAATTTTTTTGTGTTAAAATTTTCTCTCTTTAGCTATTTGCATTCATGTGTATGTGTGTGTGTATATATATTTATATGTACATATAGAGAGAGTGAGACAGTAAAAGAGAGAAAAGGGAGAGAGACTGATGAACAAATGTCAGGAAAGAATGAGAGAGAGAGAGATAGAATGATAAACAAATGTGGGAAAATATTAAAAATTGATAAATCTGGATCAAGTGTAAATGGAGTTCTTTTACTATTCTTGTAAGTTTTCTGTAAGTGTGATGATTTCAAAATGAAAGTTAACCAGTCCTTGCATTACTGAAAATAGGGGTATAGTAGATTGCAATTATTTTTATTTATAAAATTCGGAGTTGATAGTATTTTCCATCAGTTTTGAAATTTTACTGCTGCATAAATTCCCAGTGGTGGATATAGTAGATTCCTTTTGCTGCCTACAAATCACTACCAACTTAGTGACTTAAAATGTACAAATTTGTTATCCTACAATTTTGGAGGTCAGAAGTCCAAAATGGGTTTCACTGGGTTAAAATCAAGATGTTGGCCAAGTTGTGTTCTTTCTGGAGGCTCAGTAAAAGGATCCATTTCCTTGCCTTTTCCAACATCTAGAGACTACCGTTGTCCCTTTGATCATGCCCCCTTCTTCCATCTTCAAAGCCAACACTGTAGCATCTTCAAATCTCTCTCAGACTTTGACTCTGACTCTCCTGCCTCCCTCTTTCACTAATAAGGACCATTGTGATAACATTGGGCCCACCCAGGTAATCCAGGATAATCACCCACCTGAAGGTGATTAGCAAACTTAATTCTACCTTGCCATATAACATAACATACTCAGAGGTTCTGGTGATTAGCATGTGGGCATCTTTGGGAAACTACTATTCTGCCTACCATGCAGGGAATGTTGCAAGAACATTTCAGGCCACCAAGCAGCAGTGAAAAGGTAGAGTGTGGCATGAAGGGACAGTGGGGTGTTGGGAAGAAGCCAGGTAGTGCAGAAGCCTTTAGGGCATGTCAAGGATCTGGAACTTCACTCACTGGGAAATCACGAAAGGTTTTAAGTGGGGGCTGACATGTTCAGATTAGCATTTATGAAACTTTATCCTGTCTTCAGTGGAGAAAGTAGGTTGGATAAGAGTGGCCTGCTGCCTGGTAGGTCATGAAGCTGTTCTAGACATTCTGGTGAGAGCTGAGGGTATTCTGGACTTGGTTGGTGACAGTGGGAAAAGATAGAAATAAATTACTGTCCATTGGCACTGGGAGAAGCGAGAAATTGGAACTGGATTCCCCAAGTGGCAATGTCATCACCAGAGATATTAAGGTACTACCTAGATAGAAGAATTGACAGGACTTGGTGAATGACCGGATGATGAGTGTTGAGAGGAAACGTACCTGTTTAGGTTCAAGCAGAGAAGCAGAACTAGTAGAATATGTGGCTTTTGTATATGGATTTATTATTTGGAATTGCCTTTGCAATTGTGTGGCTGGTTAAGCAAGCCCAAAGACCATAGGGCGGGCAGGCAGGGAGGGAAGATCCAGGAGAAAGGGAAACAAACTGCAGACTTAGCTGCTGTTTGGAGCCTCTGGGTCAGGGAAGACCTAAGTTCTCTGTTAAAGACTTCCAACTGATTAAACCAGGCCTGCCTAAGATCATCTCCCTTTTGATTAACATAAAGTCAACTGATTAAGGACTTTAATTATATGTGAAAAATCCCTTTACAGTGGCACTTAAAACAGTGTTTGATTGAATACCAGGGTGTGTGTATGCTACAAATTGGCTGCTGCTTTTCTCCCCTCCCCCAACTCTTATGAGAAGTATCCCTTGTAGCTCATCTGAATCACAAACATACTAGAAAGGGAATTCCAGAGACTATAGTTCAGCCTAGCAGGTTGCCACATCACAAAGCTATCACAGGGAGGAAGGCATGAAGGATATTGCAATGATTACTGTATGAGCCACTGGGAGGGGGCTTTGTGAAGACAATCACACCCATGAGGCACACGGAGTTATATAGTGAAGAGATTCTTTTTTATTTTATATCCTTAATTGCTATCGTGATCCCACACAGAGAAGCTGATGATAGGAGAGGGTAAGAGCATAGAAGGTACAGTACTTCAAGATCAATAATCCTCATTCTGGACATCTCTTTTCCACAGTTGTGACTCAGCTCCATATCTGCAGGAGCCATGAGGCAGTAGCCCCAGGAAGCTGACAGATGACATGGTGGCTTGTAGCTTTGGTCTGGAATTTTACTACCTGGTAGTAATACTCACACCTCTTGAATTCTTGGCCTCCTGGACACTATAAAGCAGCATCTACTCTACTCATCTCCCTGGGGAGTTCGTTGGAAACTGGAGCATGCATTTGAAGAGGGTGGTGGTCGGATGGATGTAAAGCCACCATCTTGGCTCCCTGTTGCATTAGAGTAAGCAGATAGATACTCCTAGGAGAGTACACTCTCGACCAGAGACATCCCTTGCATCTTATGAGAGGGCATGGTTGTGCTTTTTGACGTCATCACTAGAAAGTTAGAAATGTACCCACACAAGCATCACTTCCTTCTTGGAACCCATTCAATTGAAAGTCTTAGATTTCAGAGTGGAAAGTTCTCCATGATGCTTTTTAATGCCTTGACTCCAAATGATGCGATTTTGTGATTTTTAAAATTACTTTATTGATTCTGAAATTTAGAAAAATGTCTGAAACCACCATGTATTGAGCATGAACTGTGTGCTAAGGTTTTTTTCATATACCTTATTTTTTCTCTACAGCCAATCCAAGAGATGGGCATTATCATCCACACTTTGCAAATGAGGACACTGTCCAGAGTCACATTCCTAGTAAATGGCAGAGTAAGGTTTTGAACCCATGTCTGTCTGAATCAATGACAATATTTTATCCTCCATAACATACTGTGCATCTAAACCCTCACTGGCAGCCCGCTAACTTTACCCCATAATCAGGTAATATATATAGACATCAACGATATTCTTTTGCAAATTAATAGGAAAGACTATCATCCTCAAATATTCCATTGTTGAAAATTAGCATTAAACATAAGAAAACCGTAAACTAATAGGGAGAATGTAACATAAATGGCTAGAACAGTAATTAAATTGAATTGTCAAGTAATGTTAAGGTCCTAAAACCCATTTCTTTATTTTTTTAGGTATTCTTAGCTGGATGCCTATAATAAATAAAAAGACAATTCTGATACACATTCTGACCTAAAGGAGTTTTACATCTGAGTGGAGAGAGAAGATGTGACATAGATTATCATTACACGTGATAGCAAAGGCTGGATACCATAAGGAAGGAGCAGATAAAGGTTTTGGTTAGACGGAGGACAGAGATTTATAGAATATGCACCAAGTGTCATGATGTTGACACTGTCATGTCTATCTCCTACACCGTGAATTTCTATATGTGGAAATAGTCACCCCAAATTTGGGCTAAGCAGGTGTGAGCCTCTTAGCTTACAGTGGTACAAGCAGGTGCAATATGGTAAATCAAAGTGTCATCCATGGCCTTATGAAGGCAGGGCCCTCTCAAATGGCTTTTGTAGGTTGCCAGCATGTAGACTGGCTAATTCTTGGTGTGGTCTGGATTTGTTGAATAGCTTATTCTATTCTCAGACTTTGCACCAGCATTTAAATGATGATGATGATGATGATGATGTGTGTGTGTGAGAGAGACAGAGACAGAGACAGAGAGATAGAGAGACAGAGGCAGAGGAGATGGAGGGGATGGAGATCACAATAGTGGGTCCTGAAGGTGAAGGACAGTATCAGTACAAAATAAATCCAGACTCCTATGCCTAAATTGTAGCTCCCACACCTTGTCTGAATTCCAAATTTTACTCATATTTTTGGCCTCTCACTTCTTTCTTGGTCTTTGTAGTTTCCTTGCTTCTGTCATTCTGAATACGAGTTTACGGTCACACACTCCTAATAATAAACTTGCCCGTCAAATCGATGTGAGCGCTGGGCTAGCTGGCTCTCACTCCCAAGCTTGCCTGCTGGCTTGAGGTCTCTCCCACCAGTTCTAGCTTGATATCCGGCAGCCTAGCCAGGGAAGAGCTGTGGACATCCTTCATGATGTGATTCTCTGCGGTACGGCAGCTTCAACCAGAACCGGGATCAACCCTAAAGACAAAGTGGCTGTGTGCCTTGAGTTCACTTGGAAGCCAATTTTAAAAATCATGGGGGCTGCCTGGTGGTGCAGCCGTTTAGTCCGCGCTTGGCAGCCCCGGGTTGGCTGGTTCGGATCCGCTTGTCAGCCATTCGCACCGCTTGTCAGCCATGCCGTGGCGGCGTCCCATATAAAGTAGAGGAAGATGGGCACGGATGTTAGCCCAGGGCCAGTCTTCCTCAGCAAAAAGAGCAAGATTAGCAACGGATGTTAGCTCAGGGCTGGTCTTCCTCACAAAAAAAAAAAAAAAAAAATCATGAATTCATTTTCCTCCCTGTTGATAAAGCAATATTATACGTAGTGATCATGCACCCAGGGAAGCTCACAGACACAAACAGAAGTCATGGTATGAATATAATATTGACTCCACCATCATAAGTGGAAGGGTTTTATTTTTTTTCCAGGAATAGTGTTGCTCTCCTAAGGCTCAGTCCTTTTCTCACTTAAGCCTTGCAAGGTAAAATAATAGCAATAATGAGACTTTGGGTACACAAAGGACTTGAAGAAATATTCCTCCGTCTTTCAGAGGAAGCTCAGAATTGGGGTAGGATCTTCCCAGGATCTCCTCTCAGGAACAGAATACAGAATCATTTGAAAAGTCTGTGGGATACTGATGGAGACTGGGAAAGCTGCAGAGACAAAGAATAGTGCAAGTGCGTGGTCAGCGAGGTTAGAGGAAAAGCATGCTGGTTTGTGCTGTGTCAACTTGATCAGGCAAAAACCATGTTTCCCAGATTCCCATTCTCTGCATGGTCTTGAGTTGCACTAGACCAAAGATAAATTGATGCAAGATTTGGAAGGCAGAGTGAAAGCCTGGCCATTATGCTCTGAAGGTTGTCGTGAATCTCACAGCCTTGCCATGAGCTTCCCCTTATACACCCATGTTCGTGGCTAGACACACTTGGCTTCACAGATTGACTGGTTTTTGACTCCCTTCATCATCCAACTCCCCTCCTGGACCTTCACTTTCCAGCTTCTCCTACAACTGCGTAAGATCAAACTCCTAGTAAATACCTACTCCCATAACTTAGATTTTTTTCTACCTCCCTGGGTGAGCCCTGACTGACGCAAGAAGCAACAAGGGGACTAGATGTCTCACTTCAGTTCACCATCATAAGTACCAACCCTATAGAACCTACCCAGGGAAAGCTCTTGCTTAGCAGTGGGAAAAATGAGAAATTGGAACTTGGGTTCCCAAGTGGTAGTGGGGTATTCACTCATTCATTCATTCATTCACTCAACAGTTATGTAGAAAGCTCTCAAAATGTGCCAGGTACTCTGGGCAGTGAAGACACAGTTAAACTAAAACAGGCTTATCATACAAGTCACTTTCCAAACCGGATCTGTTTGAGAGCAAAAGGGGCACTATTAATAAATATATCAGAAAAACAGGCATAAAGTGGGACTGTGCTAGACAAACCAGGATACAGATAAAAGAGACCCAATTCTGGTCATCATGGTGCTGACAGTCAAGTCAGAAAGGCAGCGATTTACAAACCTACAAGGATGAGAAGGGCTAAGAAGAAGGGGTCCACAGAACTGAGATAACGCATCGTAGGATGATTGACCTACATCAGGAGGTCAAGGAAGCCTGCTGACTGCACTGATATCCTGGATGCTCCCCCCCTCCTCCTCTTCCTTTCTCTCTTCTCTTGTCTTCTCTCCTCCTCTCCCTCCTCCCCTCCCCTCCTCTCTCTCTCTCCTTCTCAAGTAAACATTACACAGACACTGGTAGAAAAGGGGTCAGCTAGGGTTGCCGAGTATGCTGGTCATTCACATGGGGAGTTGGAGTGCAGGTAAAGACCAGATCAAAGTGTAAAGTTGGATGTTCATGAGTTGGGGTGTGCCTAGGCTGGAAGAGACCCCTTCTCCTCTGGAAGTTAATTTGGTGCAAGTAATCAGATCCTGACCTGGCTGGGAGGAGTCTTTTTCATCTACTCCATTTTCATCCTTATCCTTCTGTTTTTAGGCCAGAGATTTTGATCTAAATGTTGACCTCACTCTTTGCTAGCTGTTGGATGAATGACTTACTCCCTTTTAGCCTTCATGTTCTCACCTATAAAATGGTATCACAATAGCAATGCAGCTCATAAGGTTGTTTTAGAGCTAAAATAAGACAAAAGAATGTGAATGCTTAGACAGTGCTTGGCACATAATACCTTTCATACAAATATTACTTTTTGTTGTTATTATGAGTATGATTTTTATTGTTACTGGGTCATAAAACTCTTCAGTGAGACTCTTCCATACAGTCATTGCCTGAAGAAAGATAAATCAGTATTAAAATGCTTCCACGTTTCTTTCCTCTAATCCCTGTGGATCTAAAACATGACTATTATCAAAATGTCTAAAATATTACAAAAATGAAGAAAGTAAATTTCCTACATTTCTACATCTTAGAGATAAATACTGTTAACACTTTGATTTACTTTCTTTCCATCTTTTGCTGTGAATTTTTATGTGGTTGTGTAAAGTATGTAGCATATTGTATATGCTGAATTTTTAAAGTTTATTTTTTCTGACTTAAAAATTATACGTGTTCATTATAGAAAAATTAGAAATGCTTACAAAATCCACACTCAAAACATTGAAAGTATACAGCTGTTAGTTGACATTTTGGATTTATTTTCTTATAGGCTTTCTCTATGCTTTTAAAACAATGTAGCTGAAATCATACTGTGCACACTGATTTTTAAGCATTAACAAGGGGACATTTATAGATCCTATATGAGAAATTGTGTAAAGGACTATTCAGTAACAGCTAATATCAGCTCCTGAGTGGATTTATTAAGTTTTCCTAATTAAAAATCTCCAATCACTGGTGCCTTCAACATGAATTTTAAAAAGGCCAAAAATGATTACTCAAGTAACTTGTAGTTGGGCATTATATTGTCTATGCACCTCTAATTTTATGAATAAAGGAAAGAAATAAAACTTTGAGTACTCCTTCTAATTCAGTGTCCCAAATACTGAGTCCCAAATCAAGAGTTTAGCCATGGTTGGCAAAGGTAGGTACAAAATAAAAACAGTTTTCATTTCAGGTGTCATCAACCATGGCTGTGGGGTGATTAGAAAAGGACATTTTCTGTTACTACATGAGTTAAGCCTGAAAGAAGTACTCTGGGGTTAACCCCAAATTGCAGAATGGACTGATCATACCTGAACGTTCTCAATTCTTAGTTTGAGATGAATGCTGGGGAAGGGAAACAAATCTTTTATACCTTTTACCTCCGTTCTCAGTTGTCTATAAAGGATGAGATAAAAAGACGAGTCAGACAGACGTGGTCTGGGTTATTTTGTAGAGAACATTAGAGTTATGCTATATTCACATAAGTTAGTTACGTTAAGTTGTGCTATGTAGACTATACGTTAGATTTAAATTTGATTCATCTCTCATCCAATTGAAGCTGTTCAAAATGCAAGGGTAGTTTTCTGAACAGGTGGATGTTTAAGTTGTTTTCTTGAGCAACTTGACACGGTAGAACGCACAGGCCATCTATTTTCCTCTGTATACGTGACTCAGTTGTCTTCCGGTATTTGGAGTTGCAGAGGGGAAGATAAATTACCAAAGGCAAAGTCCATCCAGCGTATTCCAGAGGCTTATCATATTTTTCTTTACTTTTGAAATTCAAAACTTCAGCCAGGATGTAGGAGTCCCTGGCTATTGATTTTTCTGGAACGCAGCAAGACCTTTAAATTTGTATCCTCACATTTTAAAGCTCAAATTTTGCCAAGTCTATAAATGTGAAAGGTGTTTTCCCAAATATGCCTTTGATTATTGCTTCTGTAGAGAGAGTTTCTCTACCTTCTCTTCCATATCACTTCTTTTAGTTTTTTAATCATCAGTTCTGTATTTTACTGCTTCCAGTAGAAAATTTAACTTTCGGATTATATTGCTAATTTCCTTGGAATAACTGCCTGTCCCATTTATCTGCTATTCATGTCATTGTGCTGCCTTTTCTCCTCAGCCTTCTCTCTCCTTCTAACTTTCTCTTCTTTTCCATAAAGATCATAGTTTCTTGCAGCCATTAGTTGATGCCAGATTTCCAAAGTTTTCTTGCAGCTCCTATAGAAAATAATTTTTAAAGAAATTTTTTGTGCCTCGGAGTCTTCAGGATAACGTTCCCTTTGTCTAAGTCTGTTGTATTTCGTGTTCACACAGCGATCTGAGATATAGTCAGATCCGTTGTTAACTTACACAATGGATATAGATTATTTTCTGGCTCTGTCAATGTGGTTGCTGACTGAGGCCTTGCTGATATTTTCTGTTACCCCATTGGCTGTTCTGAAGTTCATAGGGCTCCTTTAGCCTGTGCTTTTCAGTTGGGTTCAGCCAATGGAAATCTCCAGCAGGAGACTGGAGGGAGGGAGGAGAGTGACATTGTGATATTTATTCCTCTGGCTCCCTTCCTGAGGTCGCTGGTCTCTTGACTCAAGGTCACAGGTCCTCCTAGGGCACCCCTTTCACACAACTGTGTGTCCAGATTCTGGTAACTGCTCACCCCTCTCCCTCCCTTCCCTGTTCAGGCCTACAGGTAATGGCAGCCCTCTTGTTTTAACACCACGGTACTCTACTGTCAATTTTGGTTTCCTCTACTTTTATAAATAGCCCTTCCTGTAACATGTCAATTATGAGTTAATTTTATGTGTTGGCTTGGCTAGGCTATGGTGCCCAGTTGTTCGGTCAAATGCTAGTCTGGATGTTGTTGTGAAGGCATTTTATAGATGTGATTAACACAATCAGTTGACTTTCACAATCAGATCCTCCTCCATGTGGGTGGGCCTCATCCAATCAGCTGAAGGCATTAAGAACAAAAATAGAGATTTCCCAGAGAAGAAGAAATTCTGTTTCAAGACTGTAACATAGATATCCTGCCTGAGTTTTCTGCCTGTTGGCCTAGTCTCCACAATCTTGTTTAGCCAATTCCTTGAAATAAATCTCTCTCACTCTTAATCGATTGATCTATCTCTCCAATTGGCTCTGGAGAACACTGACTGCTGCACGTCCTCCAATTATCCTAATTTGACTGTGGATATCTGATTCCTGTGGGGCCCTGACTGCTATGAAGCCCCTGATAGCTACAGCTTGAGAGTGATCTGAAGAGTGCAGACAGTTCCTACCCCAACTTCCATTTCTTCACTGTTTCTCTCAGCAACTTCTTTTGTGGCACTCTGTATCCGTTATTACACCTGGCATCGGACTGGGGAGATGTGGCTTCTGCCTTTGTGGAGCTTCCAGGCTCCCAGGAAACCTGAAAACTGTGATAAAATATAGTAAATACGATGGTGAGTGAAGAGAGGTGCCATAGAGCATCCTCCCTTGTCTTGGACTTTAGGATGGCTTCTATGGGGAAACCAGCTCCAGGCTGGGAGGAAAGGAAAAGTGGATCCATCCACTGTGTTTATACTAATCTTCCCAATCCTTCTCCTTGGCTCTCTGACATGTTAAAGAGATAGACCATAGAAGTAGCCTCATCCTCCAGCCAGCCCTGCTTTCTGGGCTGTTTTTGTGGCTGTATCCAGAGTACTTGACTCCAGTTACTTCCCCTCCCAGGATATTCTCCTTCAAGCCTCATTCTTCTTGCTCAGAAGTTTCCTGGGAGTTTTAGACTCCAATGAATTTAAGCATAAATGTACTACCACATTTTCAAAATCACATGTAGTGCCTCAATTGGCACATTTCCATGCAGACGAGAAATTGTGGTCCTATTTTCTGATTAGTACTATCCTGACTTTTCTGAGTCTGAAGCAGACAGTACGCAAATTTCAATCAATTTTAAAGTTATCGGAAGTTCTCTCAAATTCTGGAAACATTTGCCCATCAGTTCTACTTTTCAGAGCAATATGAGTCACTATTAATTCATTGATTGATTGATTGACAGATTGATCCTTAGCCAGAAAGATCAGAAAGTGAAGCAAAATGTTAGAGGAAGCTGGAGAGGTTTTTTCAGGAACTGCCATCCAGATGTCATTTGAAAACATGAAGCCTGAACCCATCCTGTGTGATAAGGGGATGAGATTCAATTTCGTTTATATAAGTCAAGTCCGCCTGCTAAAGCAGACACTTGATTGAATCAAAGGGGACTTTTCTTGGACGCTCTGGATAATTGCCTCAATTTTTCATTTAGTGCATATATTTTGCAGAAACGGTGTTCAAGGGAGTGGGGGATGGTAGGTCTAAATGGCAAGTCTGGTTTTATAAGCAGGCTGCTTTCATCTTGCTCTTCTTTGGAAATAATGAAGTTTGTAAAATCATTGTAAATATATGTCTGAACTTGTGACCCTCCTCACCTCTCTCTCTCTCATGATTTCATAAGCAGCTGGTATTGCCGTGGCACTTTAACAGAATAAACTTGCTCTTTGGGGACATCTGTATCCAATATAGACTATCTCTGGCGTGTCTGTGTCCCTTCTCTGTGTGTAACATGATGGAAAGCAGGCTCGGAGATTTGGGTCTCTGCCCCATGTATGTCTCTGTATCATGAAGTGAACAGCCACTTCCTCTCCAAGTCTCATAAACGCTATGAGGATTTTCATTTTCTATCAAGAGGATGAGGTTTTCTTTCTCCCTGTGAGCTCAGAAGTCCTTGCAGCTGGCACTTTGCAGAAAGTGAAGAAAGAGTCCTTAAGCCCTTGATTTTACCATCTGCTCTACAGCCTCATAATCCCCAAAACATAGGAAGTCCCAGCTTTTCATTTTGGTTTTGAAAATAAAAAACAATGGACATAAAACAAGCCATAATTGATACCCAAAGTGAACAAGATTGGATGAGTCCTATAAAGAGCAAATTCATATCCACGTCCTAGGTTTGCTCTCCATTTTCTGTCTTGAATTTCCCTTTCAAAGAAATCAACTTATAAAATAGTCTTGGCAAGTATACTTTTGCTTATAAATTCTGATGTTATTTGAAATGAATCATAAGTGAATTAATGTACTTTAACCTGATCTTGTCCCATTTAGAACAAAGGAATTTGCTAAACTGAGAGAGTATTTTAGCAAAGTTAACAGTCTATAACAGTGGTTCTCAGTGTGTGGTCCCCAAGCCAGCAGTATCAGCTTTCCTTTGAGACTTTTTAGTGATGCAAATTCTCAGGCCCCATCAAAATCAGAAGATCCTGGGATAGGGCCCATCAGTCTGTGTTTTAACAAGCCCTCCAGGTGATTCTGATGCATTCTAAAGTTTGAGAATCCCTGGTCCCTAAAAGGTGACTGGGGGAGTGAAGTTGAAAATAAAATTACTATCTCTACACTGTGTTTGTTTAGATAGCGACAAAGTAACTTTGGAGCTAATCTAGGTTTTCTGTGGGGAATCACCTCTACTTTACCTGTATTAATTTAATTAATCTTCACAACAATCCCATGTGGTAGGTGCTGTTATTCTTACTTTCAAGATGAGGAAACTAAGGTTAAATACCTTGCCAGTGTCACCCAGCTTAATCAGCAAAGGAGGCATAATCCTACTCAGGAAATCTGGGGCTTAGAGATGGTCACCTCTCCCTGGATTTGCAGGCATCTGGGAAGGGGCTGCAGACTTTTCACAAGGAACCCAAGGGTCCTCTAAGGGGAGGGTCTGAGACTGGACCTGTTCCCAGAAGTACGAACTTAAGGAAGTTTCTCAGGAAAATTAGGATACAACTTAACTGGCAAAGAGCTTGTGCTTTCTAATGTATAAGCATCTCTGTCCTTAGAACCACACTCAGGTGTAGCCTAGATTTGCACAGGTAAGTCCATTTCTCAATGTTACAGCTCACTCTAATGGGATACTTTATATTTTACTCCTAAAGGAATACTTCTCATAAATTTCTATTTCCAAGTCCAGTGTTAGTGATGGCTAGAAAGTTCTTCTTCCCTGTGGAATGACAATGAAACTCCTGGTTGATCGAATCTCCTGGAGACTATTTGAAGTGTGTAGGCTAAATCTACTTATGAGCGTTCAGAGGTGTCTGCCTACACTCTTTAGGGCTTACTTTCCTTCCGCTCTGACTGTGTAATAGAAACCTGTGTAAGATAGTAAACTTTCATTTAGCTAGAATGAAAGCAGATGGAATGTTCAAATCTTAAAATTCCTCCTGGATTGTCACCATGAGACAATATTACATTGTTTGCAGTATCATTGGTAAGAACATTTTATCGTATTATTTTGTGTGCCTATGGTTTGAGAAAAAAAAAAAATCAGGGAAGGTTCAATGTGGGAAAGTGTGAAGTTATGATATAATGAAGATTTACCCTTTGCTACTTCTGTTGGTTTATATCCATTATTTGGATAGTTGCTTCTTGGTGACTAACGTGGACAGCTCTAGTCATTAATGCTCTTCTAGACCTTTCAAGGCCTAGGTGAACGGCCCACAAGTCCGGGCTCCCCTTTCTATCCAACATTCACTGAGGAGAGTGTGTGTTTGCCATCTCCTCCACAATCCCTAGTCAGTTTTTGGTCACCTCTTCCATACCTGACTGTGGTCTACTCTGCTCATCTGCTCACCACAGCTGGGGCTACTCAAGAGCCTGCTGCTGCTGGCTGAGCACAGCCCCTCAGTGTGACTGGTGGGTCACCTCTGTCCTCATTGATGAATGTGGCCAGAGCCATCAGATGTGGTTAGTACCTCTGCCAGAGTCACCCAGACCTCTCAGTCACTGCCACTTTTTCTCCCGTGCTTCCCTGTCACCACCATGCCAGTGCTCTCTTCCATGTTTTTTTAAGGCCAAAACAGAACAGAACAGACAGAACAGAATATGACCTGGGGTACAGTTTTTCAGGGCTGGGAATACCAAGATGCTCGGTGCCTAGTCCTCCCATTCTCCACCACAAGGCTCCTGGCAATGTTACTGTGTCTATTTAAGAGCCAGCTTCTTTGAGTAGGAAAGTGATACGTTACTAACACGAAAAGGAAGATCAAATTCAAAACAATTTGGTAGTGTTATCCCAAAGACTAAGTTAACTCTTAGGTTTTCAAAATTGCATCAACTTAGCTAACTGCTTACTCAGTAGGTGAAGAATTTGTTTTACTAAAACATTCATTTAAGCAGCAAAGCCCATTCTTGAGCCATAAACATGTTAAAATTAAGGACTTTTTAAAAAGAATATCATCTTGATATTCAGAGATACAGAATATAGCTTGCTTTAAAATAGGAAAGAAAATTGAAAGAATTCACATCAAGTTTTCTAGTCTAATTCTTTTCCTTTGTAGAAGACTGTCTGAAGCCAAAAGCATTACATTTTTAGGATCTTTTAGAGAACAGGCTACACTGAGCTAAGTTTGTACCTTATGGATGAGAGTATTCATCAAGAACTTAGTTGTAGTAAGAAAGTAAATAAGTCAATACTTAAATCAAACCTTACCACTTGTGAATTATACTCAATGTTCTTGAGTTCAGGCAGGCCATCTGAAGGTGGCCGCAGTGACATTATATGATTAAGAAGCCAGAAATCTATGCAAATAAAAGAGAAATAAACAGGGCCTTCCTGGAGATAACCATGGACAGCTTGGTGGAGCAGCTCTTCTCTCATCCTACAACCTAGGGAAGACATCTGGGTCAAATTCCCACATGTGAGAGATGAGGCCATTGAGGAAAGGAAGATTAAGTGACTGCAGAGGGTCATATAGCTAATAAAGCATAGAGCTTGTACTTCTGATGCCAAGATTATTGGTGTCTTCATGACTCCAAGCCATCTCAGGAGATGGCAGTGAACACTATACTTTGGCCACTGCTTCTTTGTTCCAATAAAATGATGAAGGAAGCAGTTACAGGAAGCAGCCAGTCATGGTATAGGGGACGAATGATGACAGCAGTGATGGCATTTTCATAGCCACCATTCCTACTTCCTGATACCTCCAGCCAAGAAGTGGTAGCTGATGAACTATGTGTATCGGTCCTGCTATCGTAACAAACACTGATAAAGGGACACAACATCCATCAATGCTTCAGATGTATATATATCTGGTATCTGTATACTTGAGTCAGCAGTTAAACATCCTACTTTCTTCACTGAAAGGCTTGCATTCTTGTGTGGATGAGTTCAACTGATATCTTGGGGAAAAACATCACCATATACATTTAACAGAGATCAGAAAAGAATGGATATGGGCCCTCATTTATCAAGGTTGGCCATTGGCATAATAGCATGGAAATATTTGGAATAGCTCTATCTGCACCACATTCTGAAGAGGATAATAGAATCTGAGTGTCAGCAGAAACACCATCTTTGGGTGCATAAATATTTATATCTCCTTTCTGAAAAGGAAATACTACTGTAGTTAAAAAAAAAAAAAAAAAAAGGAAGAGGGGAAGAAAAGGAAATATCTGTGTGTCTTTTAGCTTATTTACAAGGGGCAACATTTTCCTGGTTCTGAATTTCCACCCATCACTTCTCCCAACCCCTCCCCAACAGTCCTCACTTTACTAGGTTGTGAAATCAAATTAGATGCTGGAAATGTTATCCAGTCACGATTTCAGAAAATCTGTACTACTACCAAAATCCTCTCGGCAAAGAAGTGCTCCTCTGTCTTTCCTTGGGGAACAAGAAGGATGTGTCAATGGGATCTTAACATGGATATTGACCTGAGATGTCCACATTTCAGAGTCTCTCCCCCAGACCCCAGGAGACGGTATTATGCCCCCTGACAGTCTGTGGGTTTAGAGAAGCAACTTAACACATGCAGGGATTTAAAGCAATTGTAAAAGATGAACAGAAGATGACAGTTGGTGGGTTTGAACCATAAAGGACACAGCCAACTGTAGAACTTCAGAACTAGGTGGAGAAGCACAACCTTTGGGCCTTACAGGAAATAATCTTCTCTTTGATACTTATCCCCTCTTATTAGCATTACTTTACCCCAGTAGAGTCCAGAGGAGTAGCTTTGATCAGGCTGACCATGCCTTAGATAGGTCTAGAAGTTCTCTTGGGGTGTAGCTGATATCTATAAGCATGATTGGTTTCTGGCATTCTATTCCCTGTATTCAGCCTCTATATGATTTCATGTCTTCAAACCAAATTGTGGCCAATTATGTCTTGACCCTGATTATGAGAATATTGAAGATTTCAGTTTTTACTTTTTTGTGGGAGGGTGTCACAGTGTATTAATTTTCTAGGGCTGCCATAACGAAGTACCACAGACTGGGTGGCTTAGATAACAGAAATTTACTTTCTCACAGTTCTGGAGATTAGAAGTCCAAGATCGAGGTGTCCACAGGGTTGTTTCTTCTGAGGTCTTTCTCCTTGGCTTGTAGACGACTTTCTCTTGTGTCTTCACGTGGTCTTCCCTCTCTACTTATCTGTGTCCAAATTTTCTCTTCTTATGAAGATACCAGTCATACTGGATTAGGGCCCAACCTAATGAACTCATTTTAACTTAATTACCTCTCTCCAGACCCTATCACCAAATACAGTCACGTTCTGCATTATTGGGGGTTAGGACCTCAACATATGAATTTTGTGGCCCGGAGGAGACACAATTCAGGACTTAACAAGTGGTATCCAAGTTGACTCAGAGGAAGGACAAGTCTGAATCATCTCCTACTGGCTCCATGATTTTCAAAACAGAACACATGAAAAACAGCACCTTTCTCAAGATACTGGAGGGATCAGCTAAGATCACTTTCAGCAGTGTCACTGGAACTGAGTGACAGAGCTTGTGTATATGGACCTAAGCTTTGGAGTTTGAGTCAAAAATCATTTACTCCTGGCTGAAGTTGTCATAATTTACTATTTATTTGGAATATAAATCCTGTCTACTGCAAAAGGATTGGAGGTGGCACATAACTTTCAACATAATGAAAAAAGAGAAGAAGAGTAGTCATATGAAATTTAGAGAAAGGATAGATGTTCCCAGTTACATGGAAAGAGCTAAAGATTATAGTTTGGCCTTAATTATTTTCTGGATTTCCTGGAAACAAAGAAAGACAGAGAAATATACTGAGACATGTCATCTTCATGGACTGTTAAAAGAAAGCAGGCAAGCTGGCCTGGAGAGTAAATTTTTATCCCTGGAACTAAACCCAAGGAGATATTTATTGCATGAGACATTTTGCAGAGACCTGAGTGAATTAAGAGTATTAGATGTTGAATAAGGGATAGTGGTTCATAAAATAGACAATGTCTTCAAATAGGTTTAATGAAAGAAATTTTTTTATAATAAAAACTGTCTTATAGCTAACTTTTAGTGTTTTAAGGGGAACATGTGGCATAATTCATACCTTTGGGGAAATAAAATCCTTAGAAAACTCGTTTCTCTTTGTGATATTTGGAGTCACTGTCAGTGGGAGAAAGAAATCTTGAGATATTGAGTAAGCTACCATATTATAGCAAAGCCCATTAATGAGTCTTTGGACATGCAATGTCATGTCTCGACATGATCTGGGCTTAGGAGTTGGCAAAACTGAAAGACTTTTCAAAAGAAAATGCAGAAATTTCCTTTTTTCTTTTCATTTTATTTCTTTCCTCCCCCTCCTCGACCTCTTCCTCCTCCCTCTTCTCTTCCTTTTTTTCTTTTCTTTGCTCCTGAGAGAGAGCAATCAGAAGAGGTGATCAATGACATGACTGAATAACTAAAAGCTGAGTGGCTCTCAAGAATGGGATGCTATATATTTGATGTGGCCAATCTCCAAGATAGTCCCCCAAGGATCCCTCCCTCCTGGAATTCGTGGCTTTTGTAGTTCCCTCCCACATTGTATCAGGGCCAGTCTGTGTGACCAATAGGATAGAGCATAAGTGATGGTATGTCATTCCAAGACAAGGTCATTAAAGACACGTGGCTTCCTTCTTCCTATCTCATATCCTCTTTCTTGGATCACTCACTCTGTGGGAAGCCAGCTGCCATGTCTTGAGCAGCCCCATGGAGAGGCCCATCTGGCAGGGCTTTCTGCCAGTAGCCATTGAATGAGGTTGAAAGTGGGTTCTCCAGCCTGTCAAGCATTCAGATGACTAAAGCCAGGGCCGATATCTTAACTGAGAGACCCGGAGCCAGAAGCACTCAGCTAAGATGCTCCCAAGGTCTGTGAGATACAGAACATGTGACATAGTTGTGATACAGTTCTATGACCCACAGAAACTGTGAGATAGTAAATGTTTGCTCCTTTAAGTTGCCAAATGTTGGGGTAATTTGTAATCTGTAATAGGAAACTAATAACAGCATTCAATTGCAGATTGTTTGCATTGCTACAATGGAAACACATTTTCTCTCTTGCTGAAATGTCATCTTCTCAAAAAAGCTTTCCCTAACCATTCTATCTAAAATAGCACCCCCACCTCCTTGGGCATGACCCTCCCCTTAATCTGTTTTACTTTTCTTCATAGTCTTTATCACTACAAGATAATATGGTATGTTTTTATTTGTTCATCATTTGTCTTTCTTTAAGCAAAGTAAGTTTCACAAGGATAGGAAGTTGTTTGTTCTTTGCATCTTTTCAGTACCAAAGAAAGTGCTTGGCACATAGTTGGTGCTTGGTAAATACTGGTTGAATATGCTAAATGATTAACAAAGTCTTTGATAACTGTTGGCTCACAATGACTGAATTCTGGAGACAGCAGTGCAACCAGGAGAAGCCACTGAAGAGAGGACCAGAGGGGACCTGCTGAGTGCAGGATCAGCCAGAATCCAAGGGAGGTTGGCAGATGGATGTGTCAAGTAGTCTCTGTGTTGCTTTCCAGAAATTTCCTTGGGAAGAGAACTAACAGATAGTGGTGACTCTACAGTTTCTATAAAGAGGTTTGGTTGGGAGGCAATCTGGTTGAAGATGAATTCCCATAGCCTCTTATGGAAGATTGAGAAAAGTTGAAGAGTCCTTATCAAAGGAAGTGGTTTGATGGAGGGTTGGCTATAGTCTTTCTGTACAGTATCCTCTCCAATTGCCAGTGTGGATAGATGAATGGACTTCCCCTCCTAAACAGGACAGAGCTTTGAAGTTTTTCTCATGTAGATAGCCCAGGAAATAATATCTGGCTTTATTTTGTAGTCCTTGCCTATAAATCCAGAGTATGTTTCAGTTTGCTTGGAGTCATCTGTCTTTATTTGTTTTTTTTGTCTTTCAATCCATAGGCAAATCCTTTTGGTGTTATCTTCATAACATACCCAGAATCTGACCACTTCTCATCACCTCCACCTCCACCACCCTATTCAAAACTACCCTCATGTCTCCCTTAGATTGTTTTTCTTTTTTTTTTTTTTTTTTGTGAGGAAGACCAGCCCTGAGCTAACATCCGTCCAATCCTCCTCTTTTTGCTGAGGAAGACTGGCCCTGGGCTAACATTGTGCCCATCTTCCTCTACTTTATATGGGACGCCACCACGGCGTGGCTGACAGGCAGTGCATCGGCGGGCGCCCGGGATCCGAACCCGCGAACCCCGGGCTGCCAAGCGCGAACTAAACCACTGCGCCACCGGGAGGCCCCTCCCTTAGATTGTTGCAATAGCTTCCTACCTAGTCTTCCCTCCTTGTGCCCTGGTGTCATTTTTTTTTTTCACACAAAGCCAAAGGATGCCCTGTAAAAGATAAGTCAAATCATATTACTCATGTATAAAATCCCCTAGTCTCACTGGGAGGAAAAGCCAAATTCCTTCAATGGCACCAGCCTCCACAAGCTGTCACCATTATCTCTGCGACCTCTTCTTCCACCAGTCTGCCCCACTCTCTCTGCCCCAGTCATGCTGGCCTCCTTGCAGTTCCTGGATCAAGCCAGCAGGGTCTTTGCTCCTGCCTCAGGGACTTTGCATTTATTGTTCCATCTGCCTGGAATGCTCTTCCTGCAGATATCCACATTGCCTCTTCCCTCACCTCCTTCAAGTCTTTTCTCCAATGTCACCTTTTCAATCAAGACTTTTCTGACCATTCTTTTAAGCATTGAAACCTCTCCACGTTGCACTCCCTACCCCTCCTCCCTGCTTTATTCTGCACTATAGAACTTCTCATCCTCATCCATATACACATTCTCATCCATACACACACAGGCACACACACACATATGTATATATACACACGCATATAATTTATTTGTTTTATTATTTGTCTGCCTCTAATAGACAAGTGCGTCTCACTTTAATCTGAGGATCCTGCTAAAATGCAGTCTTAATTTTTAACATCCCAAGTGTTGCTGATGCTGCTGGTCCATGGACCATACTCTGAGAAGCAAGTTACTAGAGCTGTGTTGTCCAATACAGCAGTCACTAGCCACACGTTTGATTAATGTTAAATTCACTAAAATTAAATAAAATTTAATATTCAAGTCCTCAGCCACAAGAGCCACATTCCAGATGCTCACTAACCACAGGGGACTGATGGCTACTCTAGGAGACAGCTCAGATACCGAACATTTCATTACCACTGGAAGTGCAATTAGATAGTGCTGCTCTAGAACCACTCTGCAATATGGTAGCCACTAGCTGCGTGTGACTATTTAATTTTAAATTAATTAAAATTACATAAAATTTTTAAATTTGTTCTTCATTCGCACTGGTACATTTCAAGTACTCAATAGCCATATGTGGCTAGTGGCTGCTATAATGCATAGCAGAGATACAGAACATTTCTATCATTGCAGAAAGGCCTGTGGGACAGGATGGTGTTAGCATACAAGTCCCATGAGAGCATGGACTTTTGTCTGTCTAGTTCACTGCTCTATTTCCAGTCCTAAAACAACAGGACCCATAAATAGGCCTTCAAGAAAAATTTGTTGATTTGAATCAAAATGCCATTTATATTTTGGTCTTCCCTCAGTAGATGGTGGATGTCTTTTATTTTTATTATTTTTTATTGCAGTAACATTGGTTTATAACATGATATAAGTTTCAGGTGTCTATCATTATATTTCAGTTTCTGTGTTGACTACATCACGTTCACCACCCAAAGACTAATTACCATCTATCACCGTACACGTGTGCTCTTTTACTCCTTTTGCCCTCCTCCCTCCCGCCTTCCCCTCTGGTAACCACCAATCCGTTCTCTGTATCTATGTTTTTGTTTATTGTTGTTGCTGTTATTGTTTTTATCTTCCACACATGAGTGAAATCATACGGTATTTGACTTTACATCTGACTTATTTTGCTTAACATAATACCCTCGAGGTCCATCCATGTTGTTGCAAATGGCGAGATTTCATCTTCTTTTATGGCTGAATAATATTCCATTGTGTATATATACCACATCTTCTTTATCCATTCATCCATTGATGGGTACTTAGGTTGCTTCCAAGTCTCTGCTATTGTGAATAATGCTGCAATGAATGTAGGGGTGCAAATATCTTTTTGAATTAGTGTTTTCGTGTTCTTCGGATAAATACCCAGCAGTGGAATAGCTGGATCATATGGTAGTTCTATTCTTAATTTTTTGAGGAATCTCCATACTGTTTTCTAGAGTGTCTGCACAGTTTATGTTCCCACCAGCAGTAGATGAGGGTGGATGGTGGGTGTCTTCAGGGCAGGAATTGTGTTTGCTTTTCATTATCTCAACAGCTGTTGATAGAAGATCATCAATAAACAGTCACTGGATTAAACACTTTCAACTTTCCAGCTCCTGGAGGATCAATGTGTAGTGGGACTGCCTGAAAGCAGAAAACTGGGCACAGCTAGAGCCATTAGACCCTGGTTTGTGACTCTGGTTCTCCTTCTTGGTCAGACATAGAGGGGGCTTAAGGCCTGCTGCCTTTTACACTTTCAGAGAGAACTGCTCAAGTCAGCTGTGGAATCAGTCCTGGTGTCACTGAGTTCATGCAGACTCTAATCTGAACAAATTATGTGTAGCAGTCCTTTCCCTTTCCTGTGCACTAGGTATGAATAGAACTACTGTATGATCCAGGGATTCCATTTATGGGTATTTATCCAAAGAACACAAAAAAACTAATTCAAAAAGATATTTGCACCCTTATGTTTATTGCAGCATTGTTCACAATAGCAGAGACTTGGAAGCAACCTAAGTACCCATCGATGGATGAATGGATAAAGAAGATGTGGCTTATATACTCTTTCCCCCTTCCTGTGTACTAGATACTTTATTATTTTTTTAAAAAGTCACTTCCTTCTGAAATAGTAGCAATTTAAGACCTACATGAACAAGTATTTATTTGACATCTTTAGAATATTACATATCTTCATCCCTTTAATTAGGTCTTTCCATAATCAGGTCTAACTGTTCTGTCAGAAAGAAAACACTAAAAAGCAGCACAAGCAAAATAGCTGTGTTCTTTGGAAATTGTTTCCCTAGAATACTGGCTACTTCTGATTACCAATGGTATTCATCCTGCTATATTTTTCCAGAAAAAAAATCTGGCTAGGGAATTTTAAAAATCAGTACAAAAGATACATTTCACTACTACCACATTGGAAAAAACTGTGTTTGGCAGAGGGGAGACTTTTGAATGCCATCAATAAATACCCTCATCTTTGGTCCCAGTAACTGGACAGAGGAAAAAAAATCTAAGCCATGCAGTCCTATCTGTACCCTAATGCAGATGGGTTATTTATCCCCTTGGCTCTCTTCTAGAGCATTTCCATTTTATTGGCTGAGTCCAACATCTTTTTTGTCCTTATTCCAGCATCAGAAGAATATCTCTATTCTTTTACTCTTTTTAGTTGGACAGAATGGCAAGATTTAGAGTGATTTAGACAAAAATTGAGGGCAGATGCAGCACTCAATATTTCTGATAGATGTGGCTCCATTGCTGTTTTGTTCTGGGCCTCGAAGCTAATGCATCTTCTAAAGCTAAATAAAATACAAAGCAAGTGAAACTTTCAGGAACACTAGAAACTTCTATGAGATGACATCAATGCTGGGTACTCCTCAACCAAATATATACATATGTGTATATGCATAAGTATCATTTATCTATATTTATCTATCATCTATCTCTCTACCTATAATCTATCATCTATCTATCCTTTATATGAAAACCAGCCCACCATATAAAATATGAACAATGGTAATACTTCCAAAAAGCTTGACCCTTGGCCCTTGTTGTTGTCACATCCTCTAATATAGAAATTAAGTGATTCTTCCAAACATTAATAGAAAATCAGTGGCAGAACCAGGAAGCAAATTCTGGACTGTTAAATCCTAATCTAATAATTAATTAACTTGATCAGACCGGACTATGTTATGAAAAGTTAAAGGCAACTTTTTCTCTTTGTATCTGTAATGTGTGCCAGAGGCATATTGGTCAACGTTTCTGTGTTTGCTTTTTTGGGGTCCGTAGGGTAGGGCTTTATCTTAGTACCAGACCATATTGAAGTTCTGCTACCATGGACTTCTAGTATCAAGAGGAATGCTGATGGAGACATTAAGAAGTTATTTTAGAAAGACCTTTGGAGACATCCCAAATGCTGGACCAAGGTAAATTTAGGGACATTTGGAAATTGTTAATAAAGAAGTCAAGAATGAATAAACTGCATTTAGTCTGAGTCTTTTGGCAGGACTTTCTGCTTTCAGATTGAAGTGGTGGGGAGAGGTTTTAGGAAGGTTGGGAAGAAGGCCCACAAGTAGGTCTACTCTATTCTGATTCTGCTAAGTCAAAAGGAAGGTGGCTGAAAGTAGTTTTCTGGAGGATTAGGTATTCAGATGTGCATAAATCCTGCTGAAGTTAGCTGCTTGATGCAAACTTGAAGCAGACTTAAATTTATTAGTATGCTAATGATATTTTGGAATACAACCAATAATATCTAGAGCTCTTCTACTACATGATCCATGTACATTGCACCCATTACAACCCAAACAAAAAGAAAATGCTTTTTAGTTATATAAAGCAGTGGGACCAGAGGACATTCCCAGGACATATGGAAACTGAAATGTGAAATTTCCAATTATAATCCTTTCAACCAAAGTTGGAACACTTCTAAAGTGAAACTTAATGCCTTAAAAATTCAGCTATTCTTATTTCTAATCCTTTACTGGACATATAGAAAGAATAATATTTGAGCATTAAGAACAAGACAGAATACCTACAAACCCCTTGTTCCTGTGATATTCCACCAGAAACAAAATGGCATAAAGAACCTTGACACATTTCTCTAAGTGGCTTTTTGAAATTATTGAACCACAACTATTGGAGGGCTTATCTATAGTTTTGTACCAGTTTTCAAGAGACTTGCTGATAGTCACTAGTCATTTACATGAGGGGCCCTGGATTCTACTAGGAACAAAATTTGCCATTGTAAATGCTGTACAAACAGGACCATCTAGGGAAATGAGGAGGAAATTATGAGTGACGAGTGAACATCTACAAATAGGTCATGAAGTTTTTTGGTTTGGTAAAAACCCCTATATGTTTGTTAAACTTCTAGTTTATAGTTATGGGGTAATTAAGTCTCTGCATACAGTTTGGAATTCACCTGCCAGGAATGGAGGGGAATACCTCCGTGGTCTTGCAGATCGAGGCTCAGAGTATTTCCAGAATCATCTCCAAAAATGTTCTGTGTCCCTGACAAATTCACTCTCGCATTCTGACGGTGATATCTTCTGCTGGACGTTGGGCTATCCACACTTAGCAACGTTGACTGAGAAGTCCTTTGAAATCACCATAAACCCTCACAGGGACACATCTCCTTCTGAAAATGGTGTGCAACACAAGAGTTGGCCAAACCCACCTAGTGCAACTGAAAAAAAAATATAGGATCCAAACCTGAATTTGTATTTCATCAGTCTCCACAGAGAGCTCAATGGGCAGTACTGTACAAAAGGAGATAAGTACATGAAATTTATCCCACCAAAGTCAAGAAATAGTAACCTTAAAAAATTTTAAAGTTGCATTTGTTATCATGGTAAGAATTACCAAGTGTTTCTTAGTTTCAGCCAAAGCAAACTTTTAGCCCAATTTTCCCAGGCCTTTCTTGGATTCCAGCTACCCCCAAGGTTTAACACTGGGTTCCCAAGGCCTCCAGAGGGACTTTGCTAGGAGCTGCTGATACAATACTTTGTATGGTTCAGAAGATCAGATAAGGAAGGTCACTTTCTCCCTGGCTAGAACAAGCTATTGGCTGTGAAAAATTAGGCATCAGAGCCCTGAGGCCACAAGGCCAAGGAATTTAGGGTGAGGGAAGTGAAAGAACCAGGAACACTCAGCACCTGAGAACGTGTGGCTTTTCTTTTTGCAAACACAAAAGGAGTTGTTACATAACATGATCCTCTTTTAGGTTATTTTGCCACATGCATTTGGGATTAAGCACGAGTTTTAAAAGGTAGGGAGGCAAATGTTCTCCCGTGGCACTGTTTGTATTTCCTATAGCTTTCTCGTGTGCACTATTTTTAAAAGAAACATTGCACACAGGAGCCCCAGGGCGATGGTACCAGTGAAACAATGCCAGCTTGCAAATCCAGAGGAGTCTCTGGTTTTCATTATGTGAGAGGTCATTATTTGAATTTGGCTCTCTCTCTCTTTTTTCTTTAAATCCACAGCCTCTTGGTTTCCAACCTTCCAGTGTGTTCATGGTCATTATTCTTTGGGTGTTTAAAATTATGAACGTAGGGGACACCAACTGGAGTCTCACAGTCTGACTAGCTAATGGAAAGCCTTTGCTGCGCGGACGTCATTCATATAGATCAACTACGTCATAAATCACATTCTGGCCTATGTGGCTGTAACGAGAAAAAAGAGAAATGGTCTGAATTCTCCCTCTGGTTCTTCCACTAAGACAAGGATCTGTTCAGCAAAATGATCTCTTCAGGGGCCTTACTAAGTGGCAAGGGAGCATGAAAAACCATTTCTCACATTTCTCCATTATTAGGGGGTGGGATTGCAAAAATGAGAAATTGTACAGCCGAAAGCCAATGCATTTGTGTAATTATTCTGGAAGTATGAAAAATGTAAAATTATACAAAGGTAATTATATCTACTTTGGTCTCTATCTCCGAAAGAAAGGCTTTGAGATAAAACGAAGAAGGCTATTCATCAGTTGTCACAGTTTTGTTCCTTTATCTATTTTCTCATAAATGAGAGAGACCATGGTAAGGTTGTTTAAATTCTAAATGTAAACAACACCCATGAAGAATACATTCATGATATGAAACCTGGAATTTTTGTTTAAGTTTTATTTATAGAGAGTGGCTGTGTTCAGTAGTGGTTGGTAAAAGACTGGAGAAAAAGGAAGTAGCAATTACTGGTTGATCTTTGTAATTAGAATTCCTCTCCTCTATATCTTTTGCATGCCTATCTGGAAATGGGCTTAATGAGTCTACTTAAACTTTGGGAGACACTGGGGACTCTGAAAAACCATGAGGATTGTTGCTTCTGACTGCAGAGAAACCAGGATTAAAAGCCTTCTATCACTCCTGCCCTTTTTAATGGATTTCATTGTTTAGTTTGTTGTTACTTTGAGCAGATAATTTCACATTCACAACCCTGATAAAATCTGAGGTTTCAAAGAACGCATCCTCGGTGAATTTACAAGTCAAGTCCATTTCTTGGCGATTTGAACAGCTACTTAATCAATCTTACTTGAATCATCCAGTATTTCTTAAATTACTGACATAGACTAGTTTTCAATAAAGGGACATAATAAATTAAGAAACCTCAATTATTCTGGCCATTCCCATCTTAACTACATAACAATTAGAGTGATACCAAAGAGCACCCATGTTGGCTGAAAAATCCAAGGATTATTGAGGGAGGGGACTCTATCATTCTCTCCAGAGCTAGATTCTGGGGAAATCATGATGGCGGGTTTGCAGGCATATGGCTGTGTTTGGACTATTATTGCACATGTTGTTTGAGAGGACAGTCAAGCTGCTTTGAGGTTCTTAGAGTTTGTCCAAGAAATTATGTTTCAGTGTTGTTTTTGCAGAATGTTTCCATCCTTTAAAAATTATATTGTATGTGTATGTGTGTGAGTGTGTGTATGAGTACATAGGGATTAATCTATGGGATGACATTAGAACAAAAGGGAACCTGCTATTTCCATTTGACTAACTCAAGGCAATGACAAAGTTAACCTATGGTTAGTATAAGTTAATATTATAATAAGTTAACCCATGGTAGAGAGAAATTACTTTATTAACCTTATCAAATATTGTCTCCCTAAACAGGTTCCACGTATGCTGTTTTGGATGTTCAAGTGCATCACGTGATGCTCACCTTGTCTGAAAATCCAGCTCAAGTGTCTTCTCTGAGAGGAGTCCCTAAGCTTTATCCCTCTCTCCATATGGTGATGAAAATTACTTCTTTGGTAAACTCCGTCAGGGCAAGACTCTCAGTGCCAGCACAGTGCCTGGCACATATTAGATTCCTAGTAAAACTTGTTGGATGAATGAATGAAAAAATGCTGCCACTCTTCCTTTTATATTCCCCTCCACACCTTCCAACTCATTGCATGATATTATAGTTATTTGATCTGAGTTGCATTTAGGGTAAGGATATTATACCTTATTTATGCAGATCCTGTCATAGTACCTGGTCAATGAAGCTTTGTTAGAGTTGAGGGTTGCTGAGTACCATCTGCTCCTTCAGAAGAAAATGATTGGCATTCCCTGGGCTTCTTTGTTCATGAAGAATGACTACGGTTTTCAATCTCAATCATAGGTTGATCACCACATGGGCCAGGATAGAATTCAGACACACTGATCTCATCAGTGTAAAATCCAGTAGCTCAGTGACTGCAAAGAGAAATGTTCCACAATATAGAAATGACTAGATTTGGAAATATTTAGGTCAAGGTCTTTTTTTTTCATGATTCTTCAGGGCCATCCTTTGATACCTGGATAGCGCTGATTGCTAACACCTGAGCAAAAATTTAGACCTTAAAGGTAGCCTTCTTGGGTGGTCCACGAGACCAACATCCTAGTTACAGATATTTCCTGGGAGAGTTCTGCTGGAGATGCCACAACTGTGCTGTTGACAGGCAGGGATTGTGTCATAGCCAGCTGCCAAATGGAGATATTCTTTCCTCCCATGTGGTTTCAAACGAAAGCTGATCTGCTGACTTGAGAGGGAAAAAAAGGTTCTACAAAATGGACCTGTGGCTTTCAGAGATAATGATGCACTCAAAGGAAAAAGGAGGAATAATTACATCCTGGGTGCATTCCTGGATGGGGTGTCCCCAGTCTGAGTGTCTATGAGAGTATTTCTTCCCTCATGTGAACAGCTTTGCCCACCTGGTGGTCATCTTAACGAAACTTGCCTGAGCTGGTCCTTGGGCAACTGGAGCTGTGTTAAGCAAAGTCTCAGTGACAGCATCAGCATCCACTGCAGACAGATGGCGACAGGCACTCGCCCTCCCCTGGCACCTCTCCTTCCTGCAACATTAAGGACCACTTTTGATGTCTGGATCAAAAAGAAGAAACCATTTGACCAACAGTGTGCAAGAGAAAATCCAGTTTTGTTTCACAGCTTTTGTGTGTGAACATTTTCACTGAAATACATACCTAGTCTGTAAATAGTCTGTCTTCCTCTTCTACTGTCCATTCAGCATTTCTTCAAATTAACTTCCCTCTGAACTAATCGTGATTGCCAGCTATTGAACAAATGCACTACTTTTGGTGACTTCTCTGTGAACATTTAGATATGGTAAGCAAGTTTATTGTATTACTTTTCCCCTTAAAAATAACCTTTTTGGTTTCATGTTGCCTGCTCTTGGATATCAAACTTCTTGAAGACTTTTTCTAATTCAGAACAAATGTCAATGTAGGAAGTCATGAACTTCAAGGGCAAATGCATTTTATTTACTGCTAGCCTTCTTCTGCCAGACGATAACTGCACGGCGCGACCTCAAGTTAATGTTTCAAGGCAGTTAACAGTTCTATTGGTTCAAGTGAGAGTCCCTAAGCAGCTGACATAGGGTGAGAAGAAGGTGGAGGACAAATAGATTTAAAATCGATATCTCTTAAAACCTTTTTACTTGCTAAAGATGAAGTTTGCCATTCACCTATCAGTACTTGCTTTCTGCTGTATTGATTTCTCAGATCTAAAGGCTTGGGTGAGTAGAGATTTGGCATCTCTCTTTTTCTGACGGATAATTTTTCCTTTTAGATCAAGTTGCCATCTTCTCCTTCCAAGTTTTAACACTCTAAGACTTTTTTTTTAAATTTATAACAACTAATCGTCAGCATAATTTTGAAGATTTCTCTAATGTTTGTAACCAGTGCCAGGGGAAGTATATTCAGGTCCACAGTTACGGATCCATAATTCTGAAATCTAGAAAGCTCTGAAAAACTAGAAGGTTTTTTTCATTATGTTTGGCACAAATCAATTTGGTGACAAAATGTGACCTGACGGATGCAAGGATATTTATAGTCTGTAATAATCTCATGTAGTGTGACTATTCATACCTATTGCTGCAGAAATATTAACACTTTTCCTTTTTTGAGGAAGATTCGCTCTGAGCTAACAGCTGTTGCCAATCTTCCTCTTTTTTTTTGCTTGAGGAACGTCAGCCCTGAGCTAAGATCTGTGCCAATCTTCCTCTATTTTATATGTGGGTCTCCCCCGCAGCATGGCCTGATGAGTGGTGTAGGTCTGTGCCCAGGATCCAAAGCTACAAACCCCGACCATGGAAGCAGAGCATGCTGGGTTTAACCACTACCCCATGGGGCCTGCATTTGATTAAGAGTGCTGTCTCAGACTGGCAGGGGTGTTACAAAGTACACCATAGATAACTTCCTAAAATATGAAAAATTATGAATTCCAAAATACATCTGGCTCCAAGAGTTTGGGTTAAGGAATTGAAGACCTGAACTAAACTGAAGGTAATGACTTTTCACTTACCTGCTAATTTTCAGCCAAAGTCACTGAGCCGAGGGAAATGACAAAATCATGGATGCAACCTTAAAGGGACAATTGCAGTGACCTGGCTTGCTGTCTGCTTCAACATGAGGCAAGTTTCTTGCTCACTCTTGAGTGTCCCCAAATGAACACCATGCTCCTTTGGCCAGGTATTAAATGAGGCTTAACCCGATTACCAACATATTGCTTTATTTCTTGGTGGTAGTAAATTAAGGCTTTCTAGAGTCATACAGCACGCAGTGATTTGAACATTAGAGTTAAAAAAACAATGAGCATTCAATTTAGCAGAGGCAGGAAGGAAGCAATGTTTTAAAACAGATAAATTTCTAGTGAGGCCTTTTGCTGGGTCTCTAAAAATCTGCTGAGCTGTTTCCCCAGTCATAGATTCATCCCCCAAGGGGAAGCAGAGTGGATGAAGAGAAGACTGGGAGAAAGGGAGAAACTGGGAAAGACAGTATGTGCTGGGCAATCAGTGTGAAAATCGCTTTGTCTCATGTTTGGAAGACAGTTTAGGTGATGTGGTCAGGTGGTGGTGATAAAGATATTTGCAATGGGACGCCCCTTCTCTGATTCGGGGAGTGATTTTGGATCTTCCTTCTCATTCCGGGAGTATTAGACCAGGTCATGTGGAAGACCCCAGTGCCAAGTGTTAGGGACAATCCTTTGTGACTCTCAAATTCTGAAACTTTAGACAGGGTCACAAGTCACAGAGCAGGGGAGTGCCACCTTCAATCCCTTTCATAGTTCTAAACTCTATGACTATCACTAGATACTGTCCCCAGCCAAACAATTCATTTTCCCCGTGGCACACAGCCTTGATTGCATATTTAAGCTGTTGATGATGTTGATTGGAGAGGAGGCCATATTTCATACGATGCGTGAAAGAAACCTCCTGGGCAGATGCCACCTCACTCTATCTCCTCCTTCCTAACGTAAGACAAAGGAACGCAGGGAGCCTACAGTGGGAGTGCAGTTGTCGAGCAGTGTGTGAGCTAAATCTGAAGCAAATTCCACATCCTTGGCTTGGAGATGCAGAGGTTCTGGGTTTGGATGGTGGACCCTTTGAAAAAGAAATAGATGGACTGTTTGAACAGTAATGAAGGAGGGGTGTGGCCAGAGAATAATTTGGGAAAGGTTACGCATTTATTAACAAAAGGCAACTAAATTTCATGAAAATGAGCGATGGAATTTCTTCTAGCATCCTGATTTCACGTGAATGAGACTAGCCCATGGATTTCTATCCATACAGGACCACCTAAAATTCATACTTGGCAATCATTTCAATGTTCTATTCCAAGGGCCTGCTTGGTGGACCAGCACGTAAGTCTCATCAGTGTGTTCCCTCTTCCATTTGTCTGGCATTTTTGAGTGAACGGTATTTAAATACATGGAGGTCTGCTCTGCATTCTTTGACAGAGAACACACAGACAGCCACAGGGGAAGGCACACGAGGTGGCAATCTGCACAATCGCCCACTCATGACCGAACCCCGACAGGCTCCGTGTGACGAGGGCTGGATGCACAAAGAAGTAAATAGATGAAGAAAGTAGAAATGTGATCTGAACGACAAAGAACCGAGCATCTGTTCCTGCCAGCTGCAGGGCAGATGTGCCTGCTGCATGCCACGTGTGCAAAGAGAGGGATTAGAAAATCCTTAGAGGACGTGTGTCTTCTTGGGCTTCGCTTGTTAATTAAAAATCATGAGGGTCTTTCCTCCTACTTGAAAACACTCAGAAAGATCAGCTTGACTGGGGGATGTGGACTTTGCTGAGATTAGGACTTCCATTGCCGTGTGGATGGTATGGAGTGGGGGGATGCTGAGAGGTCTTGGGCAGAGACCATCCATCTAGCGGGGCAGGAGAAGGTGCCTCAGAGACTCACTCACCAAAACAAACAGGGATATGGGTGATAACTGACTGGAGGCAAGGACATGGTGTTGGTACTTCCGAATGTCCTGAAAGCATCCACAAATTGATACTCTTGGAAGAGGTAGATGCCTTGTGTGCTCTGTGCCAAGGTGCCTCTGTCTATTTACATCTCTGCCGCCTCAATTCTAAAATGGACATGAAGCTAATCCTAGAGCTGGATGGCCTCTGATTCAGTGCTGGAAGCTGAAGCCCAGAGAGGTCAAGTGCTTTGCCCAAGGTCACACAGCTAGTTAGTGGCAGAGCTGGGGGGAAGAATACAGATCTGCTCCTCCTCCATGCTGTTTAGCCACAAGTGATTGTTTAAAAAGTTTGGAAGCACTTTGTATAGTCCGGGTTCTATGATATTTATTTAACAAGAATTTGCTTGGGTGCGGGATTGAAGGGCGTGGCTTAGACCAATAAAGCAGTTTAAAGAGGAGGTGGTCTGGAGAGCATTATTATTCTGATGATTAGTTGTTGTTACTGTTGGAGAGGGAGGAGTGGGGTCAGAGGGATGGGGGTGGAGAACCCTGGGGATGTGCTGGAGGAAAGACACAGAGAAAGAGGCATTTCTGAAGACACCCCGGTCAGCTTTCTGAGGTACATCTTTTGTGAACAGAGAGACTGCCTATAAATGACCTGACCCAAAAAACCGTTCACTGTACTAGAAATTTGTCCCCACCTTCCTTTCCTTGACCTCTGTTGCCCACGAGAAATTAGGAAAAATAAAAGCCAGATTCCTAAGAACCTTCCTGGAAGAAATAGCTGTTAGGAGTGGGTGTCGGTGCTTACACAGGCTGCTTTTAAAAAACATTTCGTTTGGTTCATGTTTGTAGGAAAACAGTGCCGGATGGAAGCTGTCCCTTCAGAAGAAGGCAGGGTTGGTGTGCTCGATGACGCAGCGCTTGCAGTGGCGCTTCACAAACCGCAGGGCCTCCACGGACACCTCGCAGTCCTGAACGTTCAGCATCTGGAGGTCGAAGCAGTTGGCCGCCACGATCTGCAAGCCTTGGCCCGTGATGCTCTCGCAGGACTTAAGGCTGAGCCGCTTGAGGTTGAAGCAGTTCAGGGCCAGGCACTCCAGGCCCGTGTCGGAGACCAAGGGGCATTTGCCGATGTCCAGAGACTTGAGTTTCGTGCAGTTCTTGGCGAGGTACTCCACTCCGTGGTCCGTGATGCCCTCGCAGCCCCTCGCGTTGAGGTAGCGCAGCTTGCTGCAGTACTTGGCGACGTAGCGAATGCCCACGTCGGTGACCCGGCCGCAGTGGGCGATGCTGAGGTACCGCAGGCGGGACTCCAGTTTGGCGATCTCGCGCAGGCCGAAGTCGCTGACGAAGCGGCAGTCGCTGACGCTCAGCTCCTTGATGGAGGTGCAGTAGATCATCAGGTAGCGGAGGCCCTCGTCGGTGAGGCGGACGCAGCGGCGCAGGTACAGGTGTGTCAGCTGCGTGCAGTGCGCCGCGATGGTGTGCAGGCCCTCGTCCTCCAGCACGAAGCAGTCCGTCATGTCCAGGTAGCGGATGGAAATCTGTTTGCCATGCAAGGGGGACAGTTTAATGGAGGCCTCCCGGGTCAAGCTGATGCAGGTCACTTTGGAGCACCCTACACAAAGAGACAGAACACACGCTCAGAGCAGCCTGCGAGAATGGGGGGCCTCGCCCGGGGGTGCAGGTACGGATTCCTGTCCCTCCCTCGAGCCGGGTCCCAATGTCACCCCTTCCCTTCTCGACCCCTATGGAGAAGGAAAGCAAGAATGGGTTCTCCACGTTTATCTGATTATTTAACTACTTTATCACGGGCTTTAGAATCAGAGAGAACACGTTTCAATTCCAGATCCATCACTAGTTGCCTGGCATTAGGCAAATCAATACTTCTGAGTATTTCCTTTGTCTTAAAATGTGGATGATCACGTTCCCTGCAAGGTGGCTGTGAAGAAGAAATGAGACAATGTGCACAAATGTATGGCCTGGCCCTAGAAAGTTCCAGAAGCTCAGTAGAGGTTACTTCTCCCCTGCAAAGGTCTGGTAGCTCTCTGGTCCAAAGAAGTGAAATATGAGAGAGAAATCTTGGCCCTGACCTTAGTTTGGCAGAAAGAGCTCTGGCTTGGGCGTCACACCGAGTCCAAGTCTATTTTTTATGGCCTCACGCAGGAGGCTTAACTTTTCTGAGTCTCAAGACTCTCCTCTATCAAATGGGAATGAGTAGCTGGTGTGCCTACACTATAGGGCTATAATGAGGATGCACTGAGATAATGGATACCGACATGCTTTGAAAACTCCCAGGAAATACACGTAGTTATTAGTCTAACAAGCAGACCATCTGGGGATTCAAGTCAACCCTCTTTGGTCAAGGAAGAACACCTGTATGTCTGGATTATTGTTCCAGTCCCTCAAGCAGTCTCCCTTCCCTGCCTACCTTTATTCTCCTCACAGCTGCCAGAGAGATTCTGGAAAACAGAACTCCAGTCATGTCACTGCTCAAAGCCTTTGATGGCACCCATCTCACTCCAAGTGGAAAATCTAAAGTCTAAGGGGGCCTCCAAGGACCTGCGCCCTGTGCTCTCTGACCTCATCTCTTGCCCACTCCTCCAGCCTCCCTGCATCCTTGCTGGTTCCCAGACACCTCAGGTGCCCTCCCGCCTCAGGGTCTATGCACTGGACAGGGCTCCCCCAGACAGCGCCAGGGGCCCGCCCCCACTTTCTTAAGTCTCTGAGCAAATGTCCGTTTATTGGACAATTCCTCCCTACTTGCCCTGTATGAACTAGTGTCCCCGGCCTGACTCCCGTTTATTTTCGGCACTCTTTCTCTCTCTGTGGCATTGTATATTGATTTGTTCACTTCTGTATTTGCTGTCCTCACTCTGGAATGTAAGCTCCTGAGAAAACAGACTCTGGGCTGCTCACTGCTGTATCCCTCACACCTGGTTCTTAGCTGGAGCTCGCTAAGTATCTGCTGAATGTATGAATGAATGAATGACTTACAGAGAGAATGGAGCCTTCTATAGGAGGATGAGGTAGGCTAATCCAACTTCCAACATTTAAATGTCCTCAGGGCTCTGACCCTGGCTGAAGTATATCTACACTGAAAAACAGTTGTCTATTTATAGTTAACCAAAATGCCATTTATTTATGTTGAATTATGAAGTTTACAAAGTGCTTTTATAAACATCTTCTTACCTGATTCTTAAAACAATCCATTTTACAGACAAAGAAATTAATGCTTAGGAAAATATCTCTAAACATTTTTTCTAATCCCTCTTCCCCTAAGAATATGTGTGTATAAATTTTTTATATATATACACTATATATTATATATAATATATGAGACATATTGTATATTTCAGTTCACCATTCATTACTATATAAAATATGTACAGTATATTTTTAGTATATAGGTATAAATAAATAATAAGTATGCATAGTCAGTATATATTATATAAATAAATGTACATGTAGATCTATTTCATTCCACTACATGGACTGTATATATGTTTTTCATTTTCCCTGTGCTTTTCTCGAATCCCTCTGGCAGTTCTAATGCCAGGTCCCTCACCATGGGCACTTCTGTGCATTGGCAGCTCACACATATCCAAGGCTTCTGAGTGGCCACATAATAGCGCTAAAGGGGACTTTCCTTCCACCTTCTGGCAGGCTTCCCAGGAAACTCTTATATAATTCAGGTCCTGGGAATAAGGAGGTTCAAAAGCCACGTGCTACCAAGTCAAAGAATTTCAGGAAAGAGTAAAGCACACAATCCAACACTGAAGAACAAAGATGCGACCCGTCAGAGGCAGTCCACACTGCTTCAGTGGGCTACGTGGTTTTGTGGAAGGTGGTTTGTACCCCTCCATTTTAGCTTTGAAATCTTCCTTTGAGTTTCTTTTTTCAGGCTGACTGTAATCCTGCTTATAGTGAATTTATATGTCCATGGTGGTGGTTGCCCGTCTGTGATGCCTGTGACGGCACTTTGATTTTCAAGATCATATGACAGCCGTTGTTCTTAAACTCTTAGTTCCAGTTTCCTATTTTTTTTTTAATATCTAGAAAAATCTGATGTATCCCAGGAAGGATACTATATTTGGTCCAGGGAAATATAATGCCTTGTTTTTGAAACTGAGTTTCAAATTTAATGAAATACTAGTTTAGCTCAGTTTCAGTAAAGAGACAATTTTGATATGCTTGTATTATTTTAGATCAACAATTTTAAATTTTAGCTTTGGCCTTAATTCTTACAGATTTGCTAAGTTCGGGTTGAAAAGAAAATAAACTAGTTCATGGCTCAGTAGGTAATATCTGTGGCTAGTTCATGCATTCATACGTTGCAGACATGGAGAGAACCTTAGAAATCATCCAATTTAACCTTCATGTTTCTAAAGATGAGGCATCTCTGGCTCAGTAAGATTATATGATTTGTATAGGCAGACTAGGGAAAAGTTTCTTAACTTCTGCTCCAAGGAGGGGTGGTAAGAAATGACAAGGATGTAGCATGTAATTGATGAATTGCACAGGAGATTTATGGTAGATGTGTCAGCATGAAGTGAATATTTAGACACTGGGGACTCAGAGGTCTTGAGAGTGGTGATATTTATAAGGGGGTTTTTGAAAGAGAGAAGCAATTTGGATACATAGATATGGTGCTCAGGTAGTAAGGTGACAGCATGAGCAGATTCAAGAGACAAGAAAGCGTTGGGTAAGTCCATGGGGGAATGAGGAGTGTCCATATGGTCGAATGCAAGGTGTCTAAAAGGATTTAATGGAAAGTAAGACAGGAATGGTCCATGGGGATCAGATTATGGAGGCCTGCCTTGACCTTCAGGGTAAGGAATATGGATTTTACTCGACAGGGAATGGACAATATGGTTGAACAAGTCTGTGGGGTTTCTTCAATGAATTTCAGATTTGGTTCAGTTTTCACAAATATGCTCTTCATTACCACTTTTTCTCATTATTGGGGTAAAATGTCTACCTTCTCTGGGATGTAAAATGACCAAGTCAACGAAGACCAATGACTGACTTCTAAGCGTGTAAATAATAATGACTATCCAAAAGTGATGACAGCTATGATTTATTGAGTGCTTACTGCATGGTCTTCAGCAGAGCACACATGTGAGGACTTGGCATGTATTAACTCATTTAATCCTCTCAACCATCCCATTTTTACTAATGAGGAAATTTTAATCACTGCACTACTGCTTCCTAAGTTCTTGTTTAGAGTATTAACCAATGACAACTTTATTTGAATCTTTCAGAGGTCACGATGGCTACTTAGGGCTTTGAAGCTCCTCTGGTCACTTAATTACAACATCATAAAGTGCAAAGATAAAATATACCTCATTTTTGCCCTTACAAAACTCTTAATGAATTGAGAGAAAGGAATCTGGAAATATGCAAATACTCAATTGCAAAATCCAGTCACGCTCCATCTGCCTGTACTCAAAAGACAGAGACCCGGGAGGAAACACTTAGCTTACTGGAGGTCAGGCAGGAAAGGCTTTCCTTACTTGATGCTTGGACTGAGGCTTGAGCAACAAGAAGTTGTTAAGAAGGTTGTTGAGGAAGGGCAGGGGGCAGAGGAGGGAATGACATTCAAGCCAGAGAGGTGCCCACATCACAGTATGCACAGACATGAAGTGTTTGGGGGAAATGCAGATGGTTCCATAGAAGGGAGCATTGAGTGTACATAGGAAAGAGGTGAGATTTGAACCTAGAAAGAGCAGCTCATGAAGGGCCTTATATGCTCTGCTGAGGAACTTGAATTTTTCCTGTAGGTCATGGGGAACAGTTGGAGATTTTATGCAGGAAAATGAATGATTAGACTTACAGTTTGAAAAAAATCCCTCTGGAGGTTGGTTGTATGGAGGGTGGGTTGATGGGCTGAAATGGGTGTAAGGAGAATGGTTAGTGAAGCTTTCATCCAAACAGGCAGGCAGAGGAGAGGGGATGGACTCAAGGTACTGAGGAAGTAGAATCAGCTGGACAGGATTCTACTGGTCGGACATAAAGGATTAGGAAGCGAAGTAAGGAGGACTCCCAGGTCTCCAGTTGTAGAGGACCCATTTGAAGCAATTTCATTTGTAGTAATTTCAACATTTCATACTTTGAAAAGCAGTTGGTTTCAATATATTCCACCGATGTTTAAAGATATTATTAATTGTGATAGTTAATTTTATGTGTCAACTTTACTAGATGATGAGGTGCCAAGATATTTGGCTAAACATTATTCCTGGATGTGTCTGAGTGAGCACATTTCTGGATAAGGTTAACATTTGAATCAGTGGATTCAGTAAAACAGGCTGCTCTCCCCCATATGAGTGGGCTTTATTCAGTCCACTGAGGGCCTGAATAGAACAAAAGGTAGAGGAATGGAGAATTCTCTCCCTCTGCCTGACACTTTGAGGTAACACATGCCTTTGGACTGAGACTTACACCATCAGAACCACTGATGCTCAAGCCTTTGGACTCAGACTGAACTGCACCACTTGCTTCCCTGGGTCTCTAGCCTGTAGACAGCAGATTGTGGAAGTTCTCTGGAAAACCCAGACTAAACATTAATAAAAGGTAATATGTGATAATGAAAAAATACTACAGCTAGTTATAGTGGTCACTATCAGAGGCCAGCTGTGAAAACCAAAGACAAAGCATAGGAGAAATCACCTCCAACAGCCCACTGGCTTCACCCTGTGTCCCCATAATTTCCAGATTCCCTCAGAACTGGAGAGCATCGTTCAGAGGTAGTGATACAGATCCATCCTTATGGCTCGTTGGGTCTTTCAAGTTCATCTACCTGAAAATCCGCACCCCCGCCCATTCACAATATCTGGAATTCTGTGCTCTTAGCTTGGGGAGTTATAGATTCCCCTGTGTACAGTCTCTATGTACACAGATCACAGGGGGTCATTGGAAGACATACAAGGAAGCTACACAAATATATTAGGACCAGCAAATTAGTCAGGTTGTTATAGAGGAAGGGCATCAAGGCATTCATAATGATTAGTCAAAGGGGCCAAGCAGGATCTGCTCACTCAGGCTGGAAGCCCAAGAATTTCCATTCCCAAATAGCCAACATAGTTTCTGCATTTCTGAATTTCAAAAGAACTCCAAAAAAGAGGGTGCATGAATTGCAGCCTGTATGAAGGGTGCATGGGGAGCCCTTTAACAAAGATGGGGATGCCAATAAATCATTTTCTAATCTCAGAAAAGAAAAGGAGGTGTTTATAAAAGAGGTCTACGATGCTCAGAATCTTAGAATGTTAAAGAATCCAATCCCTCGCCTGTTTTTTTTTAACTGAAGAGGAAACACATCTAGAGAAAGCTATGAATTGTCCCAAATCACAAAGTTTTGAAACTAGTTTCCACCACATCACAATGCTTTCTCTTTCCAGAATTCCTTGGAGGAAAAAATGTAAGAAAACCTCTCGGTTTCCTGCTTCTTGATGCCAACGGCTGCTCATGACTAACTGAACATACAGTACTATGGTTTTGTCCCAAAGCCAGCTGAAGGAGGGGGGCAGCGAGTTGCTTTCCAGCTAGGGAAAGAATCTGCGAAAAATAATTGACTGTCATCTGAAATATTTTCAGATGTCGGCTTTCGAAAGAGAGAGCCAGCTGAGAGAGCTGGCTTTTACCTCAGATTTTGTTGGAGAATATCATTTACCTCAGATGCTTGTAAATCCCAAATTCTGTTTATCACCCGTCACAGTGGTTTTTACTTCTTGACCTCTCCCCAACAACCCCTGAGGTTACGGCTCACGCGGTTCATTTCTTTAACTCCCTGATGCATCTTACACATTTCAACCTCTCAAATGTTCACCCTTTGACTGGGCAGTGGATGAGATAAAGAAAGGCTGTTAGTCCAGCCGCATTCACGTCTGGCGCCAAAGTGTGAGTCTGGGTTTTAATTCTTCCTGCCTGAGAGAGGTTTTCAAGCAAAGCAGCCATGCTGGGATTTCCTTCAACTTTTAAAAGAACTAAAGGCTCCACTCGATGGGGCTTACCCTTGCACTGTGTAATTGAGAATTTTGCTTAAGAAAAGATACAAAATCAACCCGGGATGAGGAGAGTGGGGGTGAAATATAAGCAGACACTTGGCCATGATGACTTTTCCCCAATGTCTGCAAAATGGCAAACCATCAGTGAGCACAGCCCACAGCACAGAATCAGCTTAGACACAGCTCTCAGGTTCTATGGAACGATAACCAATGGATGTCAGGGCGGTTTCTAAACTACTGGTGTTTGAGTTAGATATTTGGTTCCTAATTGATCTATGATTAGATATTTGGTTTCCATTATCTCTGGTTGCTCTGAAATCACTGTGAGAGTTATGGGGGAGGAAAGACACATTTAAAAGCCACGCTATCTTGAACTGCCAGACAAAAGATGCCTCTAGTTCCCCTAAGAAGTTGACATTATTTGATGAAAGAAATACCTCTGGCCTCCAGAGTCATGATTACGTAGAGACAGTTTCTCTGGAAGAGTCAGCCTTCCTCCCACTCACCTTCATCTTTAATGGCTATCAAGAAGGGGACCTTCTGGAGGTGGCAGCGTTGTCTACTGCTTTGGGATGGTGCACTGGGAAGCCCCACTCATGGGAGGTCAGTTGACATTTACCTGACACATCCAGGTGCTCCAGGTTGGGGCAGAGGGACACCACATCAAAGACGGCCTCGTTGGAGATATTGTAACAGCCCGAGACCTCCAGCCGCCTCAGTTCCGGGCAGCACTGGGCAATGGTGTAAAGCCCTCGGTCCGTGAGCCGCCTGCAGCCACTGACAGTTACGGTTTCCAGCATGAGACAGACGTTGGGTGTGTCCTGACAGAGTCTGCGGGTCAGCACCTTGAGGGCGCGGTCCACGTTGATGGTCTCGCCCGTCAGGCGGATAGTCCTCCAGAGCCGCGGGTCCCAGGCCAGGTTGTACCAGCGGCGGCACACGCGGGCGCAGCGGCACAGCTGGTTGGTGGGCAGGAAGGAGAAGATCTGGACCATGGAGTGGTCCGGGAGCCGCTCTATGCTGGCCTGCTCTTTCTGGGGTCTGGAGGCGAGCCGGATGAGTGGGTGGGTGAGGCGGGTCGGGGGCGGGGAGTGGACCATGGCCACGGTTTCCCCGGTGATGGAGGACGAGGAGGTGGACGAGCCCCTTCCATTCTGAAATCCAGGCAGGTTCGGTGGACATATCAGGGCTGGGCTGGGCGTGCTCAATGTGCGCATGCTCAGGTCGGAGTCTGGCAAAGGACAGAGAGCAAAGGGTTAATGATGGCTGTAGCAGAGTCGGGGAGAGAAGGAGGCAAGCTCGGGATGACAGGATGATGCTCTTATTGCACTGATACCCATCCTGCCGAATCCATCACCGGAAGCAGAAGCTCAAATACGTTTCATCCACTCCAGAAAGGGGCTCATCCTCTATCATCGACACCAGGGGTGGGAAAACTTTTCTGTAAAAGGCCAGATATGAAATATTTGAGGTGCTGCAGGCCCTGTGGACTCTGTCTCTGTTGCAATTATTCAATCCTGCCATTGTAGTGCAAAAGTTGCCATAAATAATATGTAAATGAACAGGTGTGGCTGTTTCAATAAAACTTGTTTTGTAAAAATAGACCAGCTGGATTTGGCCCGAGGGCTGTAGTCTGCCCACCTCTGATCTACAGTAACTGCGATTATCTAAAGGGCACCAGTTCAAAGTTTCATTATTTCTATTCTGGGAAGAAACCTCATATAGTGTTATGAACACAAACTGGTTTACATTTCTAATTATATTTTGGTTAGGCTGGGGATTATGTTTCATTTACAAGCGAGGGGAATGGGTTTCAGAAGACAGGAAGACTGGAGAACATTTGCTGTCTTTGCCCTCACCTGCCCCCTGGTGTCCGGTCTCCCATCTTTTGATAATGGTACCCCAAACTCTGGGGTCTGGGGAGCCACCCACTTCCTCTGTTAGACCACGCACTTCAGATGGCATTTCCAGCCCTTGAATATCTGGGCAATATTTATTTTTCCTTTATTTCTTTAATTAAAAAAATTTTTTTATGAGGAAGATTGGCCCTGAGCTGACATCGGTTGCCAATCTTCCTCTTTTTGCTGAGGAAGAGTGGCCCTGAGCTAGCATCTGTGAGCATCTTCCTCTATTTTGTATGTGGGGTGCCACCACAGCATGGCTTGATGGGTGGTGCATTGGTCTGCACCCAGGATTCGAACCTGTGAACCCTGGGCTGCCAAAGTGGAGCACACAAACTTAACCACTACGCAACTGGGCTGGCCCCTATTTTTCCTTCTTATTAACAACTTCTCCCTTTGCATTTGAATGATGTGAGTCATATTCTGTCCTTGGAACTAGAATGAGGAGGATACGAGTTGTTTTTAAGTTTATGAGTCATTAGGAATTCTTTAGAATATCATTTTAAGGAATCTGCTCATTTCCTATCCCCCCACCTTGATATATATGTATGAGAAAGAATTTATTTTCTCTCTATATAAATATATTTATATATTACATATTTTACATACATAGATGGATAGATTTATTTAGGAAGACATTTATTCTCTCTCTAAATATGTTTATATATTTTACACACACATATATATACATATATATTTGTGTATATCTATATATATAGAGAGAGAGAGAAAGACACAAAGATAAATAGACGGAAAGAGACAGAGACAGAAAGTATTTATCTCCAAAATAAAAATTTCTTCATCTGTGAAATAAGTGAGTTGGGCTAGACGATTTTCAAGTCATTCCCAGCTCTAAAGACTTAAGCAAAAATTCTATCCTTGTGTGCTTTTCCACATTTCATACCTTGGGAATTTTCAAACACTCGTTTTTTCAAAGAACTTCCAGCAATAACATATGACACAAGAACTTCTGACACTGACACCTCTGCTGAGTGTCTATTTATAGTTTTCTTACCCATATACTTTTTCTACTGCTATAGTTTTTCTTTTAATTTACTTCTTTATAACCTAACACTGAAAATGTCCTTCACATGACTTTGCTCCTTGCCCTTTGAGGCAAGGATTAAGCTCCACGACTCTGCTCATGGAGCATCTTTTAATTATTGTCTGCCCCCACCCCCTTGTCTGCCTCTCGAAATACAAGCACCTTTTGTGACTAAGTGCAAATGTCACCTCCTCTAAGAATATGTTCCTGGTGTCTTTGAGATATAACTAATACCTTACCGTTTGAAATCCCCACCCTTTGTTATACAGGCATTTTTGAATTTATCTTTCCCTAATATGCTTGATTGTATTATTTTTCTCAATTTTGCATCCTCCCTATACCCCAATATCCTTTGTCATGTGACCTTGCAGTTGCTCCTAGGCAGAGTATATTTCCTCAGTCTAGTGATGTTGGGCTTGGCCATTTGACTTGCTCTGGCCAATGGAATGTGATGTGCCCAAAGCCATTTGTGTGGTGGGGCTTGCCCACTTGTGGTTCTGTCATTACCATGAGCAGAACATGCCTGACTGGTCCACTGATCTTAGGATGATGAGAGGCCCATGGAGCAGCCCAAACTGGCCCCAACCTGCAGCTGAGAGCCAAGCTCCACCAAGCCCAGCTGGGGTCAACCAATGCCAGATGAGCCACAGATGTGAAGCCAAAATACTGAGTTTGGGGGTGATGTGTTACACAGCATTACTGTGGCAACAGATGACAAATATCTCATCTCTTACACTAAAAACTCCTTTGAGACAAAGATTAAGTTGTTTTCTTATTTGTGTCCTGGCAGCACTTGACATAGTTTATGGTACATAGTAGGTGCCTGTAAATGTCTTGAATTAAATAGAAATACTTACATGTTTTAAAATAATAATTTCTAGCTTGGCATGTACTTTTCTATCCCAGGCGGTACACATACTACATTTTAAATCATTCATAAGAAAAGAAATATGTACTTCTCTCTTTTGTTATCAGCTAAAATAAACAGTAAATGTTTAAGGAAAATCTTAAATGTAAACCAACTAGGGATTTCAAAACTGCCATCCAAGCTACAATGGCGCTACCCTTCATTGCGATGTGTTCCCAGAGAACTGGCTCTGAGGTCAGTGTTTTTCTTAGGCTAGGCGAACAACTCACTTGGGGCCAGGAAGGGAGGGCAATCTTAGGCTTCCAAGCTCAGACATTTTAGCAGCTGTGAGGGCTCTGAAAACTCTCTTCTGCCTGCCTCGGTTCTATTCATCTTTTGTTTGTTTGTTTGTTCCTCTTTTTGCTGAGGAAGACTGGCCCTGGGCTAACATCGTCCTCTACTTTATATGGGACGCCGCCACGGCATGGCTGATAAGCGGTGTCTATGTAGGCGCCCGGGATCCGAACCCGCGAACCCCGGGCCGCCAAAGCGCGACATAAACCACTGCACCACGGGGCGGGGCCGGCCCCTCCATTCATCTTGAAAGAGAAGACACTTCACAGCGCTCTGCGGAGACCTGCACAGCTTGAGGGAGGCTCCCGAAGGATGCAATATACTTAGAGTGGAGGTGGAGGGGATTCCTAAAACCCGCCTCCAAAACTGATTCAGTTTCCTTCCCTCTTTCCTACTCCCAGCTCTGGATAATGGGAAGGCGTCCAGATTGCTTAGCACTGCTATGCATTTAGTAATGCTTTTCGTTTTTTCTTTCTTTTCTTTGTCAATGATCATACCCCAGTGTTAACAGAATTCACACTCAGGAAGAGATGGCAGCCTCGCACATCTGTGAGGAACATTCTGCCCTGGGGAGGATTCAGGAGCACAGTAATAGCTCTCCTCTCTCTCCTCTCCGGAGCTTAGCTGCAGGATTCTCCGCGGTGATTCGTGATAGCTCTGCTCTGCTCGCCGAAGTGGGGAGAGGAGCAGGGGAGTGGGGGAGATTTCAGCCACGAAAGCTGGATGTGTTTTGCCAGAGCATACACCAGGATTCTCTGGTCCTTCCTACCTTCTACTGCACCTCAAGAACCCTCAGAGAATTTTTGAAAGGATACAGTTTGCCATAATTGAATAAATAGCACCTGATAATTTAAAAAATAACAAAGAATGATGAGTAATGCTTTGGTCTGAATGTCTGTATCCCTCTCAAATTCTTCTGTTGAAATCCCAGCCCCCAAGGTGATAGTATTAGGAGGTGGGGCCTTGGGCAGTGACTAGGTCATGAGAGTAGAGCCCTCACAAATGGGATTACCGCCTTTACAAAAAGACCCCAGAGAGCCAGCTCTCCCTTCTGCCATGTGAGGTTACAATGAGAAGATGGCCGTCTATGAGGAAGTGGGCCCCCACCAGACGGAATCTGCCAGCGCCTTGACCTTGGACTAGCCAGCCTCCAGAGCTGTGAGAAATAAATTTCTGTTGTTTATAAGCCGCCCAGTCTGTGGCATTTTGCTTTAGCAGCCCGAGTGGACTAAGAAAAGTAACAATTAGAGATATGCATACCTAGAAGTTGTCACAAAATATCTTTTCTTGATATTTCCCCAACTATATCTATAAAATATTTATATATTTATATAAGTATAAAAAGTATAAATGTATATATATATTTACCCCAATACACACACACACATATATTTTCAATTTGGAAATAAATGTTATTATGGGTAAAATATGCATGGCTTGCCACACAGTCTGTCTTACCCTTTGATACTAAGAGCCATTTACTGACATTAGATATGATTTATAAAAATAGAAAATATATACAGGAAAATAGAGCATGGCTTCAAATTCAAAACAAGGACCATTTCCACCTCCCATTTAGTATATTTCATTTGCACAGGAGACTGCAGAAAGACCTAGTGCACTCTTCATACATAATTTTTTCTCCTATGTCCCCTTCAGAGGACTCACAGCTAAATGGACAATAGCAATGGCTGCTAATTTTTCTGACAGAGCTTGGAAACAGGGATGCCGATACCCCAATACCTGGACACACAACTTGGAGGGTAAAGGATCAAGGACAGATACTAAGACGATAGAGGTAGAAGAAAGCTGGAACCCTCTTCTTGGCCTTATGACGTTGCAATACAAACAGAAGCAGAAAGAAAGCCGACTTTATTTGAACTTAGAATGGATTTAGAATATTTTGTAGGCATGAACATATTTTCATATCTGACTACCTATTCCAAGTGAATCTCTACCTATGTAATGTCTTGAGGGCAAAATTAGCCTATTTATCTTAGCAGTAAGGTGATACCCATTGGGCTAAAACACAGTTTAACAATAACTCTGAGCGTATCTTATTGCTAATTTTAATACATTGTATGCTTTTGTACACATTTATATAAAAATTAGCCATCATACTACATCTTTCTTTACCTTGCCCCTAGGCACATGGTGAGATGCATGGATAGTATACGGAAGAACTCTACCCTGCCAGGCATTATTCTGAGGAGGAAACAATAGGACTTGCAGGAAGTGCCAAATGCAATATACATTTCCAAAAGCTTCTATCAAGAATCAAATTCACTGATGCCCGCATCAAAGTGTCCTTAAATTCTGAGGAGTCCTTTTGATAATTGGAAAGGGGGATCATGATGAAATGGCACAGAGCAGCTCGTTTAAAAGCCTTCCTTCCCTGCTGCTTCTGTATGGCCATAAGGAGCAGATACCACCCACACAGCATTCTTGGCAAGAAACATTGCAAAGCGGTATATGCAAAAAGCTCTTGATCATTTATTTGAAGAAAAGATGTCCCCTGAAATATCAGGAAAAGGAATGCCCAAACTCTTAGAGCACAAATACATCTTCATAACATGAAAAATTTCCAGAACGTAAAAAGCAGGTGACTTTTAAAATTTGCCAAGACTATTCTTTTCCCTGCAGAGATTCTTTGTGCAAACTTTTTTCGAGAATAAGTACATGAGTTGATAATGGAATGTGTTAAAGGTAGACTCAATGGATTACTTTGTGGTAGAATGGATGGATGAATGGAGGGAGGGACAGGTAGACAATGCTGTAAGGGGAAAAATAATAAAATCTGCAAAAAGGACATGTCTGGTTAATTTTAAGTATAAGAATTGGAAAAGAGGTTGTCAATTATGAATATGTAAGACTCTAAGAAAGATAGAGATGAACACATGTAAGTGTCATGAAAGCAGAATGGGAGAATTTAATGGAGAATGAGCATGTATTTTTGCAAATAGGATGTGGATTTTTGTAGCCTAATTGTCTTTTAATGATACTGGGAAGCTGCATATATCAAAAAAAATGACATATAACAAAAAACACACAGCACTGATGTCTGCAGGAAGATACACAGAATGGACTGCAAGGAATACACAGGGATAGAAATTGGGTATTAAAATTCAGTAGGTTGGGCTGCTGCAGATTCTTCGATTACAGATTTATAGACAGAAAAGAAAGTGACGATTCATTCATTCATTGGATCATTTAACACACACTGTTATGTGGCCTGAGTGCCCAGTGGGGTCTAGAAAGGGAGAGCTTTTGCATTTGACTAGATTATAAAGCAGATGTTCCTGGCCTACCTCCTTTCTGCCCCACAGCCCCATTAAAGTACCTTAACAGCAAAGACTCTGACCTATCCAATTTCTTGTATCTTTTAGCGAGAGAGAAAAATGACTCTATGTTGAGAATGCACCCACAACGCACAAAACCCAGGATGGTAAAGAATAGAAAAGTTTGTTTAAGTCTGGGGAAAAAGTCAATTTTCAGAAGTCCAAAGTGAAGACAATAAATGTAGAATCTCCCAGTAGTGGAAAACATTTGAATTAAACAATATTTTTGGTAAACTTTTGGATTTTCTCAAAATGAGTGTAATCTTTGTTTGATATAATGGAGATCCCAAGTCAAATATAATTATACGTTTTTATATTGACATTTTCATCTGTTGACTAAGAGAGAGTGGATTCTTTAAAGTTTAAGAACTCGTGGCTCCATTAATAATTTAAAATGTTTCCAAGTATGTAATTTATGTGAGAACAATATGTTTTATGTTAAGTTACGTTAAATATGTAAAGAATACCAAAAGTATAGCTGTCTTTTTCTTGGGGAAAAAACCCTATAAACTTTTTTTCTCATGGTTTCAAAAGTCCTGGAAATTTTACATCTTTAGTAATTACAGTACAGTATCAAAAATATTCAAGGCATCTCATACACACATGCTTATTAGACACATTTTCTTCTAACTAGATAGCTGCTTGTTTTGTGCAAGTTTTTATTTTCAAACCACTGCTGTTTACCCTCTAGGAAGTCATATTTACATTATATTGGCCTTTCAAAGTCAAATTTACAAAGCTCCTCTGCATTTTCCCCCTCTGATTACCAAAACTTTTGTGAAAAATGCTTTCCATTATAAGTTGTCTTTCTACTCAAGAACTTTTGCCATAAAAAGCAAGGTTTCTTTTCTTAGCTTAAACTCAGGCTTAAAAAAATAGATCTATAAAACCTAGCTAGTGAAAAAAAATACAATCTAAGGGATCTTTTTTCTTCTTGTTTTATTTCAAAATATTTTCTTTTAATGTGGTTCACATCATATACACATTCTAGAACTTAGTTAAGGTATTGGTTGTTATAAAGTGGAAATTTATATAGACAAGGTTAATCTTGCATTTCACCTGGAGGAAGTTACCTTTAGGACTCAAGGCTTCTTGCTAGGAATGTCATCCAGAAGGTGGCACCCCCAGGATCAGATTATGGGTAAGACTTCAGTCCAAGAACAAAAAAACTTGCTTTGTCAGTCATCTGGACCAGTCCCATAAAGGTAGAGCTTCCGGATTGATCCCTGGAATCTTGACAAGGACTGTGAGGCCCCTCTCACATCAGGGCATATACCCTAGTCCATACACTGGTCCACGGCTCTATATTTATGCCGGAACACCAGTTCCCCATTGTTGCCCAGTTTTTGACTCTGAACTAAACTGAGCATGGATTCTGTTTTGCCCTTTAGTTCTTATAAAAGGGAACAGTCACACTGCTAAGGGAACTTTTAAGCCACATTGTTCTAAAAGCCATAAATATAATCAATGAAATGTACAGAATGGCATCTTTGGAATCTACAGTGCCGTTTGATTTTGCCTGCAATGTGAGCAACTAGAAAGGATCTTTTAGGAAATTTATGCCCGAAATGTAAGGTGGCCTCAGAAACTATGTAAGAATCCTGGATTATAATTTACCAGCCTCCTTATGGTTTTATTTTGTGCTGAAATGACTTTTTGGTACCTTCTTTTTTCCTATCTATAAAATGGCAAAGGGTGATGACCTTATACTATCTATTCTTTAATGAAAAGTAGGATGTTTCATCCCTGAGAGAAAGTACCACTACTATTGGATGCTACCCTTTTCAAATGGCGAGGGGATAAAACATGGTATAGCACGTTTTTAGAATCTCCTTAAACAGTTGTTAATATTCCTTTTTAATAAAAGGAAAGTAGGCCTCAGATTCAAAGTCTTTGACAGGCAGCAGTATTTAGTTAGTATTTAATAACATTTTTATTGTTTTGTTTTTTATTGTTCATTATAATTTATTTTTATTGAAAAAATCATCCATTTATGACAAGTGATAATGGTCTTTCAACTAAGGTAATGTTGTAATATTTGGTTTTTAAACAATAATTTAAGTTTACTTTAAAAAATATTAAGTGAATAGTAGTACAGGTGGTGAGTAGATGTGGCAAAAGTCATGATGGCATTTGTAAATGTCTTAAGTTTAGGAAATGCTAAAAGGTGGAAAGAGCATCGAAGACAGATGAACTTGGGTTCCTGTTTCTGCTCTCCTAGGTGCAACTTACATCATCTGAGGCAAGTTGCTGAAACTTCACGAGCCACAAGCCTCCTCTTTTGTAAACTGGAAATACTTCCACCCACTCTACAGAGTAGTTTGGTGGAGTCTATAAAAACTGATACTGATATCAGTGGAGGCATTTGACAAAAATTATACAACCTCTACTGAAGACTTCATGGGGAAGAAATTTTGGGCCCTCCTGCTATGGGGCTATGTTTTTAGCGGCATGTTATTCTGGCTTCCCTGGTATAATCCCATCTTTATAAATTCCTTTTTGTTGCCTCCATAAACCTTTGAAATGTCTTTTATGTCTGTGGGGGGTGAAGGAGGGAGAATAAAAATAAAAATCCATAAAGCACAATGCACTGTACTCGTGGTGAACAAAATATGGCCCTTGCATTTATTGGCAAAAGGATATTGTAATTGTGAAAGTCTTTTCTCATAGTTTATTTAATAAAATCTGTTTTTCTATGACATGGTGGACTGCTGTCTCCTTGAATTCCTCCTGTGGCTTTTGCAACACCATTCTCTCTTCTGCTTTTCTGTTCTCCTTCTCAGGTGCTGTTTGCTCACCCTCTTCTGTGGTGTACCACTTATATATTGGTGTTCCCCAAGGGTGTCATCCTTAACTCTTCTCTTTAGCATCTGGCCTCCCCTCGGGTGGGCTCATGTGCTCACATAGCTTCAGCAATGCCTATAAGCTAATGACTTCCAAAACTCAATTTCCAGTCCACACCATGCTCTCTCTCTGAACGTCCCTCTCAAACATTAAACACAATATCCAAATACCTCCTAGACCAGTGCTGCGTAATATGGTAGCCACTAGCCACATGTGGCTATTGGAAATTAAATTTATTAAAGTTAAACTAACAATTCAGCTCCTTGGGTGCACATTTCAGGAGCTCACTAGCCACATGTGGCCAGTGGCTATTGTACTGACCAGCACAGATTTAGAACAATTCCATCACTGTAGAGAGTTCTACTGGACAATGCTATCTATACTAGCCCTTTCCCTACAAGTATGCTTGATGTGTCTCCAATACAATAGGTACAAGGCTGAATGCATCAATATCCTTTATGAAATAATCTTTTCCCCTTATATTCTGGATTGCTGTTAATGGTATCACCACACATCAGGTCTGCCTCCTAAGCTAGAAACCTAGGAATCAACTTGAATCCTACCTATATCTAATCAGTTGCCAAGTTCTTCACTTTGATTAGTTTATGGAGCTAACATTCCCCTCTCTTCTCTGTCTCTATTGCTACCACCCCACTTCAAGTTTTCATTATCTCTGTCTCCTCTCAACAACTCCTTAACTGAGATTCCTGACTCTGATCATCCTTCCTACCCTCCACCACTCTAATTTGGCTCTGCCCTGCATTTAGAGCTAACTTCCTAAAATATAGTCCAATTACCCTGCACCAAAACCTTGAAAGCCTCATTCCTTTTGTTGTGGGTTTAACTGTCCTCCACAAAGACATGTTAAACTTCTAACCTGTGATACCTGTGAATGTGACAGGTATTTGGAAATAGGGTCTTTAAAGATATAATCAAGTTAAGATGAGGTCATACTCAGTTAGGATGATCCCTACTCCAATACGATTGGTGTCCTTATAAGAAGAGAAAACAGAGACACAGGGAGAGAAGATACAGAAACACACAGACACAGAGGTAAGATGGCAGCTTAAAGACGGTGCCAAAGATTGGTGTTATGCTGCCATAAGCCAAGGAACATCTGGGGCCACCAGGAGCTGAAAGAAGCAAGGAAGGATCCTCCTCCACGTCCCTGCCAACACCTTGATGTCAGACTTCTGGCCTCCAGAACTGTGAGACAATACATTCTGTTGTTTTAAGCCACCTGGTTTGTGGTCCTTTGTAATGGCAGCCCCCGGAAACCAATACACTTCTTTCCATGCTTTTTTATTGAATGCTTCCTATGTGCCAGGCATTACACAAGGCACTACCCAGGGAATAAAGTCCAATTTTTTAGATTTGTGTTTGGGAGACCCTTCCCCAAAATTCACATCTCAGAGCACATGTTCATGTTATTCTCCCAGTCCAGAAGGTCTTTTCCGTCAGACTAACTGGTAGATTCCCAGTCATTGCTCAAGCCCAGGGAGGATGTCAGCTTCTCTGCCAAGCCTTTCCAGATCTTTAGCTACTTTTAGAGTTTCCACTGAATTCAGATATATCTGTGTCATAGTCGTTTTCACATAGTGTCTCTCTGCCCACTGAATGGTGAGCCCTGGAGGCCAGCAGCTGTCTCATTCGTCTCTAAGTCAGTCCAGACCCTCATCTGAATTTGGCCACCAAGAAACTGTTCAACTAATGCACCAAAGGGAATATTCTTAGCTTGGTCCTACAACAAATCCCTTTCAGTTTCCATTTGGTTGCAGTTAAAAATATTTATAGAAACTACTTGGAGGAACCAGATGTTTCAGATCGAAGAAGAAGTTGGAACATCTCTGTGCTTTATCATCAGTTCACTTTTAGGTCTTTTTTCTTTGCCCCTCCACTTAATCTAAGCTGAGGAAGTGTACACACTTCATTTAATAGTATTAATCTACTCAGAAGATATTTAAAAAGACACATTGGCACACGCAAAAACAATCTCTTGCACACGTCACCTGAAGTGTCTCAGAGACCACTTCTTAGTTCTTTTGTTCATGACACCTGCTGTTGTAGATTATTCACATTGCAGCTCACTGCTAATAACAATGAAACATGAAAACTCACAATAAGTAAAAAAGAATAATACTTTTACATTGGCCCAGAATTTTAAGATGTATTCTGTTTAAGTTTGGTTACCTAAGATGCAACTGGAACTTTTTTTTTCCAGAACTGATTCATCAGTTGCAATAATCGGAACTGGCTTTTCCTTGACAGTGCAGGAGAGACAGGGATATTTATTTGCTGTCGTCAAGAGAGCTCACGGATGGCTTTGCAAAGCTCGGGAAACGAGCCAACTCTTGTCTGGACAAAAGAAGACACACATAGATTTTCATGAAAAGGCTTGCACTCCATAATTTTCAACCTCCAAGTTGCACTTTATACGGCAGCCTTAATTGTTTTCTATCTTCAATTGTCGATAATATTTTCGCCTTTTTTCCCCATGAATAGTTACGGAATTCCAACGTTTGCATCTTTCAAAGTGCAATACATGGTATAGTATTGAATTTAGATTCTAGTAAAGAGAAACTTATGAATTTTCAATTCACAGCAGAAAACAGGCCCCACAGGGAGCAATAGTCTAGTTCACAAATTTAATTTTTAAGTGAGAATAAAAGAGAAATCTCCAGTAAACTTATGAACATGTAAAAGATCAATAATTAATGTTTCCAAAGCAAAGCAAATCCCTGAATTTCCTTAGCCATTTGAAAATATGATCCATTGTTGTTTAAATTCTTGATAATTTCTTTTAATGTAAAAATATGTATGAAGCATTTATTATACACAAGACACTGTTCTAAGTACTATATATATATATAGAGAGAGAGAGAGAGACTCATAAATACAATATCTGTATTATCCTTTTTAAATGCTTGGGTAAACCAAAGACCAAATGATGTGGAGAAGCATTTGCTTCTCTTTATATTATCAAAGAGAAAAGGGAACAGTAAAAGGACTTAGTCCATTTAAATATTGGTTTTTTACCTGCTGAGAATCTCTTTGCAGCCTAGTGGGTGGATGAAAACTTTAAGCTAACCTGGGACACATTTTGCATGGGGAGTTTTCTGGGACTACCACAGACTAAGTTCATAATCTCTTCTTGAGAGACCCCAGGGCCACCCTACAGGGTGGGGCTTTTCCAAGGAATAGACCCAATCCTCAGGAGCACTGAGACTGGCTTTTCAGTGGGCCCCTGAGTTTGGGGGGCAGGACTGTTCATGGTTCACATGGCCTCACTTCTGGACTATCTTATTTTTCAAAGCTTAAATCATACTTTTCTTAGGAAGTCCTCATTTTAAAGGGAAAGTAATAATAATCTTTTAGAAATTCAGCTGCAGAGTAGAATTAAGGCAAACTGAAACACTTCTGGGAAATCCTTCCACACCAACTGCATAATGTTTTTCTGTAGTATTAGGATCTTTCATCAACTTTCCAATTCACCCATATCCCAACCTGTCCATAATTTCTGGGTCATATCTCTTTCTCTTTAGGAAGATATGTAGAAGTTTATATTTATTGGACATATCTCTTAACAGCATTTGGATCAAGATTAAAAAAATAAATATGAAAGTAAGTTCCTAATTATAATGCTTGGCATTAATCAGTGTTTAAAGCTCCCACTGAATCCCAAGGTCATTCCAAAACAATGCTTCAGGTGGAGGTTGGGAACCGGGAGGGAAGGAAGTATACATTTGATATGTTGGAGGTGATCTCTACTCAAGATTGCTTTTCTGGGCAATCTGTGCTTTTAGTTCCCTTTTAACCAAAATTTGAGACTTATATTTAGTCATACAACAAACAAAATGGTAGATTCTGGTTCATCATTTATATAGATATTTCATATATTAGGATGTTTCACATTCAGTAGGTTACAGTTCTAGTTCCCTCTAGGAAGTTAGGGTCTGACCTTGTGACAAGGGTCAGGATGGGAGTGGGGGCACATGAGTGGATTGGGAGGTAATTCAGGATTCATGCCCTCCATCCTGCTCTCTGCATTCTTCCCTTGCTTCTCCCAACCCATACTGAGATATCTACACTGCTCTCATAGGTAGACCACTTTGCTTACCTTCATAAGTTTAGATCTGAACTTAAAATACTTTATTTTTCCCAGCAAATGTTAACACCCTGACATTATATTCCAGGCTAGTGGGTTGAGTTTTCCTCAAGACATTTTGTCGTTGTTAGATTTGTTCATTTGGTTTCAAAATATCTATTAAATTAGTAAAAGCAAAGATTACTCAAGATGACAAAAACATTTTCAGATTCATTCTTTGTGGAACTGAACAGAGGTTGACCAGATAGAAGCTTCGAGGTAGAAATTGTTTTAGTTCATTTAATGTGCACTGTCTTAAAAGAAATTCCTTATTCTGGGCCAGATTATTTGCAGGCTGGCCTCCAAGCCAGAAATTAGTCCTTTTTGGTTAAGAAGAAGATTAAATTTCTTAAAATGATTCAAAAAGAGAAAGCAAGATGAAAATGGTACCTTAGTTTTAGGTTTTAAAGAGAAATTTCAATGTTTTATTATTTTGGAATTAATTTTAGGTCATTGTGAACAACAAAAAAGCATGATTTGTAGCTAAAATATTGCTTTATGGATTAGGCAAATAAAAAGATGATTAAAACACCATTTTTCAAAATGGTCAATTTGGCTCTTTTGGCCATGCCAAGAGCCTTGTGAAATAATAGAGCTGAATATCCAGTGATTGACTATTGTGATACTTAAGCATAGCACAGAATAGCACAAGCCACAAAAAAATGGTCAGATATTTCTACTTTTAACATCCTCCTTTGGCCAGAAATGTTAACTAAAGGGCACACTTTTTTTCATTGTTAAAAAATAACCCATGTAAATACAGTCAAATGGTTATGAAATAGTGGTTTTGTTTTCTTAGGGAAAGATTTAAGAATATCTTGACCAAGATTAATGTGCAAGATATCATATGAGTAGTTATTAATGTAACTCTTTCTTTTTTGTATCTTACACTCCTGGAAACAATTTTGAGCTTTGACCAGAGCTGTCCTTTATCCCTGGAAATAGTTTTTCTTCTTATGATTTGAATTGTGTAAAGACCAGAATAAAATTAGAAGCAACCCATCACAATCATAATCTATCTAATATTTAATCATAGCAGGAACCTCTGTTTTTGCCACAAAATCCACAAAAGGTTTATAATTACTGTTCTTTAGAGTTTGGCATTGCTACATAATCAAAATATGGAACAAAGAACATTGTGTATTCACATCAGGGATATGAGTTTTGTATGTTTTCATTGTGAATGAGTATATACAATGTCAGAACAGGGTCTGTTGCACTTTACATTTGACTAACAGATAACCTAGTATGAACAAATTTGGCTCAAATCTTAGAAGTATATCAAAACACAGGAATACATCTTTAAATTAGAGTAGCCAAGAAAAACAATGTCTGATAAAAATTAAAATTATAAACACAATCAAAAGCTGTATCAATGAAGATTTAGAGATATTAATGTATTGTCCCTTGAAATGTACCAACTACCACATCATGAACTAAGGGTGCTATATTTCACAATGTCAACTTAAACTTAGGCCCCTAAAATAACCATGATTTCTTCAATTCTTCCTGTCTTTTCCCATAGGATGTAAAAATGTACTCTCCAAAAGTTACATAAAGAGAAAGCCATTATCCACAAGTCCAATCCCTAGTCTGGGAAAGGGCAGAAGGTACAAGTATATATTCTACTGCCCCTGTGCTGGACTTGTTTGAATGTATTAGTGGCACTCTGACCTCTAATCTGTTTTTAAAATTTTGAGTTAGATGAGAAATAGAAAGAAACACTAAGGCAGGTGCTACAGTTCAAAGTTTTATAATCTCCTTTAAAGGAGATGCCACAGAAAAATCTATTAATGTTTCTATATTTCAAAATCAAGGACTAAAATCATGTTTAAAAAAGTCAAATGTCTGAATAAATTCTGGGTTCCCCTACTCCCTCCCTATTTTTGCATGAAGGAAGGAAGAATTGTTGCTGGTCAGAAAGACTCTTTTCATCTGGGTACAGAGGCTAGGGATCATAGAAAGGTAAAACCATATCAACCAAGAAGGTGTTAATCTTTCTGGAGGGAAGTGTGCCAGAATATTGAAGGACGAAGACAGCCTGAATCAGACTTCACGGTGTTTACATCTAATCCCCCTTCTCCTGACTCCTGCATTTAATAATCTGTACCCAGTAGGCACAGTACTGGAAAGAGGGCATGGTGGGGAATGAGGATCGGAGAACAACCTCCAGGCAGGCATTATTTGTCAGAATCCTTCAACTAAAGAGTTTAGAATCAGATCTTTTAAGAAACATTTCCTTTCCTAGATGGGTCCCATTTTCAGCTCCTTTACTTTGGAAATGTTATATACGGAGTTTAATATATCTTTTAAAAAATGGCCTCTACTCCTCAGTGTATTCATTTGGCTTGCCTGGCCTTCAATCTGCTAGATTTTCTGCAGGTGGCTCCCAGTGCTAATCAGAGTGGTGATTGCTGTGTCTTTCTCTCTTAGCACTTTTGCCGAAATGCTCTTGAGCCTAGACATGTGGCAAGCAAGTCACTTGTCAGTCCTGCAGGGCTTGCTCTGCTCTACTCACCTAGATCTACTACTTGAAACCTTTATCACTAACATCATCACGACTTTGTTGACAGACCACACTGTGCCCACCTGGAGATCAGAGAGGCAAGATACTGAATTGACCCAAAAGGACTGACAATGACAATATGGTATTGAATTTCTGAGGACAGCTTCGTGACTTCTCTCAACTTAGGGGACTTGGGGAAAGAACCATATCGTATTGCTGCCTCCTGAACGGTACCAAGCCAACTTGAAATCGATTTAGGGGGCCCTGAAAAGGAAGCTAGCAAATTCTCCCCTAACGAGTAACCTCTCCACTCAAACATGGGCAAACTTTGAATACCAATATCACTAATTAAGCCACATTTTGGGATTATAAAAGCAGATGGAAGTACATCTCATGTGGAAAGCTGTGTTGGACCAACTTCCTCAAGTTATCTGGAGGAATGACTTTTCTTTTAATCAAAGCATTGAATTCTTCCTTGTATATTACTCAATTGTCTTCAGTCAACATAATGGCAGCAAATGGTGAAAATGTGCTGGCTCAAAACATTAGACCATTTAGATAATAATAATTGTGTAAACATGGATGCAATATTGGACACTTTGTGCTATGAGGACGTTAAGAGCTCTGGGACTTCGCATGTTGGGGCATCTGTGCCTTCTAAGGAAAACAAACTGATAACTCCATGACTTTAAACATCCTGTTCCATCCCAAATATTAAACACATGCTGTAAGGGGGGAAAAGCACAGCCATGTGGAAGCAAGACAACCAGTATAAAACTGTCACTGTGCACTCTAAAGGTACAGAGAAGACCAGGAGTGACGAGATGAAAGGCAGCTGCATGGGACTTTTCCCATTCAGAAAATTAGATGAGAATGGAGAAGCAGGGTCACTGGAGTGGAGAGCTTTTGGGTTCTAATTACATGCAGTTTTCTGGTCATCTTATAATTACATCACCTTTGATAGTCTGCACAAAGCAAGTTAACTGTTGAAGGATGTAGTGAAATACACTATGCTTTTGTATGCTAAAATGAATGATATTAACCTGAAAAAATAAACCTGTACAATTTACAGCAAGACATGACAGTCACACTCAGCTTAAAAGTCATTAAGAATACAAAGTGAATCCTTTACATTCATGGCTGAATATTTAGTGCATTGTGCTGGGTATGATTCAAAAATCCTTCTAGAAGTGGGAGAATTATCTAGGCCTTGGTTCTACTCAAAACTGGTAATGCATGGTGTAAAATTTAGTGATATAACCCAACTTGGGCTTTATCAGATTCTTGGTTGCTCTAATGTTCTGTGGTTTACTTAGGAAAAATCTTGTGGGGAAATCAATTATAACATTAATTTAAAGATACAATGACAGAGGGGATATTTGGTGCTTCTGGCATTCCTCATGCAGTAAACTGTGGTGGTGGAGCACACGGTTTTTAGAAATTGGACAAGCCACTGAAGAATCTATTTCTGCAGTGGCAACTAAAGAATCTATTTCTGATTTGTGTGATTTTTCTACATGTGTTTTTGAAGTTAAGCAGGTTTGTACTTGATCCACTTTGGAAGAATTTAGGTTTCAATAAGAATGCAGAGTACTCTACCCTCTAAAGATTCTTAATTTAATTGAAGCCCTTTTCACAAGTTACCCACCTAATCTGCCTTCAGATTGTGAAGTAAAATTGTTCTAAAGAGAACTGGAAATCTACTAATTGGGCCAATGGGTTCATATGCTGATAAGTATTATCAGAAGTTATAGTAACATTGATTTTCTCCTTCCTTGAACCAAATGTTTACATTTCAGTCAATACTGATTCAATGTCTACAATCATAGGCTTCCATTTTATTGATTCATTTATTATTTGACTGGGAATATATATGGTGTACTCCAAGGTTTGCTCATAAGATTCTAGAATTTATACATTTGATTTATTTTCATGTATTGCTTTGACTCCAATACAGAATCCACAATAATAAGTTTGCTGGGAATTATAAAGTACTTCATTTAGAAGGTAAAAAAAAAAAAAAATCCTATCCGATGGAAGTGATTCTTTTGCTTAATATCTCCACCTGTCATCCTTTCTCTCACCAGGCCTGGCTTTGCTGGTAGCACCGTGAACAGACCCTATAGAGGCAAGCACCAAGAAAAGTAGGTGTTTCTTTTTGCAGTTCCTCAGTACAGATCTTAATACGGTGGTGCAGGGCCAGCTGTATGAGAAAGGATTATGCTTAGCGTTTAGGAATGTGGTGAGGATGATTTCTCTTTTCTTTCCCCAGTAATGGATTTTTATCTTTAGAGATGCCCTCCTTCGACCTTAGGTTAAAACAAGGATGTCTCTGGAATGAGTGAATGCAAAGTACTAACAGTCATCTATTTCTTAGTGTGAATAAGTTGATTATATTCTTGTGGGCAGAGATGACACGAGCTTGCCCCAAGCAGGACCACTCCCAAACAGTTCTCCTAATAGCCAGTTGACCTTTTCATCCCCTATGGAAACTGGCTCTTGAGTTCAAGTTTTCTATAATTTTCAGGCCGAGGGGCAAATTTTCACATGAAAGATCCTGAAGAAATACTTGACGACATTTTCTTAGGTATGTATCTTTAAAATGACATTAAAGATTAGTCTCTTATCTTTGACCATTACCATCAACATTCTTATAATAAACCCACAAAAAGCTCCATCCCTTGCCAATTCCATTTGAAGGAAGATCATTATGGGCTCCTGCTACATTTTCTTTCCATTAGTGATTTATTTTATTGGGTTTTTTGTTCAGGTTTCTGTTTCAGGTCTCTGAATAGTTCTTGATGAGGCCAGATTGCATGGCATTACCCTTCCAGACCAAAATTTTAAGCTTATAAAAAGTTGCTTTTTCAAATCTGTTTATTTCAACGACAACTCCTTTTCTTTGTAAATGAGCTTACATGCTACCATTACATGCTACCAGGGTTTGATGAGCAGAACCCTGGAGACAGAACACTATTTCAGAACATTTAAAGTTAGGAGTTAAACATACTGTAATAATTGATAGCATGTGTGTATGTGTATATATATGTGTGTGTGTATATATATATATCTTACACATGTATATATATGTGTTATATATTCAAAACTAAGAACATAGCTATTCTTAGCTCTCTGAATTATTCGGTCCTCTTAAAAAAATCCCTACAAGAAACAGGAATAGCCGGCCAAATAATAGATACTTGGCAGGAGATGAGCAGGTGCAGTGAAGGGACTTCCCAGCTGAAACGGAAAATGAACAGAGGAAATGGCATTGGAAGTGCACGTGATATTGAACAGGTCCCTAAAGCAGCTCTGAGCTGTAGTTCTTCTGTAGGTGTGATGGACTGGCTGAGCCAAGAATACACTGAGTTTTATCCACGTGTCTGTGGAAACTATTTCAAGTGGAGAGCTCTATTCTCTGACACATATTTTTAGCTTGAGGCTAAACTCTAAATTTTACCACAAAAACGTTTTTCACATGTCTACGCCCAAGGACAATTTTGTTGGAATCAATGCACAGATGTCCTTTGAGAATGATGACTACTCAAGTCAAACTCCTCATTTCTCTCTTTTTATGCTGACTGATACGTAGAATCTCTTTCTCTCTCTCTTTTTCTTTTTCTCTTTCTCACATGCATAAACATTATGTGTCTATCAATCAATCTAGCTTCTGGCTGGCTTTACTCTACCAGCAAAAACCACTGCTGAGTTTATAGATTGTAGCTTATGGCCTCTCCTCCACGTTTTCAAGTAAATCAACAGAATTTCCAATGTGGCTGGGGAGAAAGAAGCTGAGTCATTTCTGCTCCATCAGAAATGGGTAGCTGAAGGATAGTTGCTGCCTCAACAAATGTCCTAGCTTGTGACGTCCCTCGCTGGGGCTGGATTCACTCAATTCACTCTGTGAGTGTCTTTGTTCTGCTTATGGGTAGATTCCTGGTTTCTTCTACTTTGTACAGCTAATTGTACTCCTACTAGTACAGCTATTGCTGTACTAAACAAGGCTAAACAGAGATCTTCATATTCACGAGTTTGGAAAACATGGTATTTATGGGAGGAGGTACATGGGGGTATGGCGGAGACTCTCGCTAGATATCTTTTTTTTTTTTGCATATCCACACTAATGGTATTACCTTCACATGCTGGCTTTGCAGTTTGTTTCATTGTTATTTGCATGAGTCACAGTGACATTACGAAAGATATTTAACTATAGTGATGGCCTTGCAATGGGTTTCATACCTTTTACTCTTTTTCAACTCTAATCCATCCCGGTTGGATCAATCTTAAAATACACCTGTCATCTACCCACTCCCTTACTCAACATCTTACATCGCTCTCCTCATTGCCTGCTGAATTCAGAACAAACTTGCCTATCCACCTAAGGCTGGCATTGTTGGGGTTTCAACACAATTTTTCAACCTCTTCTGCTAGTACCTCTCTCGGTGTGGCCTAACCTCCAGAAAATTGGACACTTCACTTTTCCCAGAGCATGATCTAAACTCTCCCCTACCCAAGTGGCGCCTCTTCCTTCTTGTGAATTTATATTGTTGTTGTTTTCAAATCCTTTCAGGCCTGACTCAAATACTGTCTTCATGATGAGATATTTCCTGGGTCCATCAACATATGATGTATGCCTCATTTAAACCATCATAGCACTTTCTGTCTTAATTAAGGCATTTATTTATCTTTCTACTTACTACGCTGTAAGCTCCATGATGATAGGTATCCTGATTATCTTGCTCACAACTATTTTCCTAGCATCTACAAAAGTGCCTCACGCTTAATAGGTATTCAATAAATATGTGATGAATAAATAAATGGGATGAGTAAAGGCTTTAGATTTGGCTCCTTGAAGTCTTTCTTTTTATCTCCTGCAGCAGTAAGCTGAGTGATTGCAAAGAAAACTCCAATATATATTACTTGTTGAATTTAGAAGACCCTCCAAAAATATTCATTGAATTAGGAAAAACTGCATTTGCCACTACAGTTTATTAAGCATTTTTAGGTGTATTATTTTTCTTCAGACTTAATGTCTTAAGGTGGGCAAGTTAGGTTTTCTTCAATTTTCAGACTGAGTTACTAAGGCATACAGAGAAATAGTAGATAGTAGCCCTGGGACAGGACTGCTGGTCTTCTGATATCTGTCAACAACAGCGGATGCCTGAGTGAGCTGTCCAGGTAATCTCTACTTCAAAGGGTCAGAAGAAGAAGGAACTGGCAGGAGTTATTCTCATTATCCTGTGATGTGGGCACACCGCTTGGTGAACTGAGAGCACACACCACTCTTGATTCTCCAGAGCCAAGATATACACATTGACTTAAAGATCGTTATCTTCACACTGGGTGAAATTCTCCCATCCCATCGCTGGAACTGAGATACCTAATTTTAGAGGTTATTTTGCCCACTCCAGGCTCTTGGAATGCACCATTGGTTTATGCATCACACTTGGAGTAGGTCTCTGAAGTGAGGAATGGGTCAGCAATTTTAGTATCTTGTGCCACCCTTACCTAAACTCTCGCCCTTCTGACTTAAACATCTAAGGTCAAAGTAGAGGCTCCATTATTAAAGTGTGGTCCACTCAGCTGACCCTAAGATCTGTGCCCTAATTCCAACTTTACAACTGGCCTTGAGCTTAAAAATATGCACAAATACTCTAAGCATCAGAATTGGATGATCATTCCTATAGATAACAGAATTTAAAGGATCAGAGATGTCTAAGTTGTAACATTTGAGAATGAAACATCCACTAAAATGCAATGCATCCAGCTCATAGCACCCTCCTTACTAATTACAATTTAATTTCACATTTTTCTTTCTGGAAAAATTTTAAGGATTTTCAGTGATTTTTTAAGGTTTTCTGTAAGAGTTTCAATTACGCCCAATCCATGTATTTTATGCTAAGCATGATGCCTGGTTTCCTTGCCTTCAAAATTAAGTAGACCTCTTTTCTTTATTTTTAAATAGTTTTGTAGAATTTCAATTATATAAGTAATACATGCTCAGTGCTAAAAATTCAGAAGATATAGAATATTATAAAGAGTAAAGATGATTATCTATAATCTCCTCACTTACAGGTAATCATTTTAATGACTGATGGATATCTTTCTAAGCATAGGTTGGTAGAAAAGTAGGCAGACTGACAAGGAGAACAAACAGGAAAAACTTATTTTGGAATGTTGATAGATTTGAACTGCTTCTGAAACATATAAATGCTTTGATCGTCATAGTTTGGTAATTCATTTTACAGAGATAAATGGTTCAATACCTGAAACATCATACAATGAAATCCAAATTCTTGTAACTTGCCATTAAACTGTTTAGAAGGCTTATTTTCTTACATTCAGTGAAGTAATTTAAAGTCACCTATTAAAAAGTGAACATCCACAATGTCCAATTCTAATAACAAGAAAACTGAAAAATTGATTTAAGTTTCTCATTGGGATGAATGGCACAACTAGAATTGAGTTGAGGTGTAGTCATTGAGCAGAATCCAGATGTGCCCTTCTGTGAATCTACCTCCTCATGAGAATTAGTGACAGTCAAAACTCTACCTCAAAAATATTGTGTCAACATATGATGTACTCTATACATATTTACTGGAAATGTGGCAGAATTTTCTCCTTGGAAGGAATCGTTTAGGTAACACTCATTGGCTTTAGATAAAACCTCATCTAAATCATAAACAGAAAATAAGACAACATGTCCCCACTATCAATTGATAACCTCTCTGTAGTTCCTATAACATTCATGATGCCTGTCACTGATATTTACCGTTTGTGCTCCCGCCAGTAGGTGGTTAGGTAAGTCTCATATTTCAATTTGCCCTGGAATAAAAATGTTATCAAGGCTTATTTTTGTTATTAGAATATTCTCTATGAGCTGTGTGTTACAATTGACTGAATATTCCAGAAGTCCATGTGACTGGTTTTGTGTGAACTCTGTCAGCCTGGGGCCAAACACTTAGCTTTTCCAAATGTTGGCATATTTTCTCTACAGCCTTACCTGATGGACTAGACTCTTGCCCAAATGTGAGTCTGATCATGCCTCCAAATGGCTGTTGACCAAAGTGTATGCATTGAGCTTAAGTTTGCTTTTTCAATGTAAAGTAAAGTAGAGAGAAATAATTTAACTCATTCTACAGCATTATGTGCTCAAATATAATTTCTAACATAAAATATTTGACCTAAATTTTGATCATGATTGGCTAACTCCATTTCAGCCAGTTGACTAATTTTGGCTTAACGCTGCACCAGAAATCTTAAAAAGAATTCCTAATATCATATTGTTCAAATGGACCTTGTAGACAAAGGCACATTCAGGACTAAAAAAAGAAATCATTAAATTCAGGCCATGCTTTTATGCAGTAGGTTAACTCAAAATCAACAGGAATTCTATGACCGTAGCCATCTCTTTGATGTATGCTCATTACTCTATTCAGATTAGTTGTTTAGAAGATGAGTTTGTTGGTCCACCAGTACTTATTTTGTGTGCATAAACTCGGTTCTGATTTATAACATCCCAAAGTATGATGCTTATTTCTGGTTACGACAATGGATACAAATTAACTTTGACCATTTGTTTTTCATAATTTCATAGCATCCTTTGAAAGAGATGTTGGAAGTGAGTTTTTCAGGTTTACATAATAAACAATATCTGTCCATGTCTTCCATCTCTCACTATTGGGGGCACTGTGGTTGGTGGGAAAGCACTGATTTGGGGTCAGAAAAACCGATTTCCACCCTGCCTCTCCTCAGCTGAGGAACTTTGGGCAAATTACCTTTAACTCTTTAAGTCTTGATTTCTTAATTTATAAAATGAGGAAAATAGTATCTACCTCATAGTGTTGTTATGAAAATGAAATGGAAAACAAATAAGCCTGGGTCAAATACTTAGTAAAGAGTCTGGCACATGACAAGTGCTTAATAAAAATTTCCTCCCTCCTTTCTGGAGCTAAGGAACTCTCTGAATTCATGCCTTGCACATAATATCAACTTAACAAACATCTGTAAAACGAATGAAAATATTATGATAGGTTTCCAGACGTAATAAGATAACAAACCCAAAGAACTACTGAATTGATTTTCTCACCATTTCTCATAACTTCTGCTGCTTCCACCTTATTCAAACTACCATAATCTCCCATCTGAACTTCTGCTCTAATCTCAGAGGGACTGTAGCCATTTCCATTCTAGCCCATTAGGATCTGTTTTCCACACAGCAGCCATGGACCTCTCCCGCTCAACACTCTCCACCAGCATCTTCCCCTGACCTCATTTAAAATAAGAGACAGAGTCCTTGTAGAATCCGCATGGTCCTACATTGTCCGGCCCTACTCATCACTCAGTGACCTAGTTTCCTACGATGCTTCCGTTTGCTCCCTGAGTGCCTGCCCTGGAGACCCCCTTGCTGTTCCTAGAATGTGCCAAGCACAACCCCCCTCATGACCTTCCCGCTGGTTGGATGCTGTCTCCAGGAAGTGGGATGTCTCACTCCACTTGTCCTCCTTTCCCTGACGCTTTCTCTGTGCCCTGCTCTCCATGCTGCAGGAGGCTGATGTCTATGAATTGCCTGTCCTGTGGCTTCCAGCCAGGAAGCACTGGCAGGAGGCAGGAGAGCAGGAGGAGGCAGGGAGAGCTGATCTCCTGCAACTTGCTGACATCCCTTCCTGCAGGGGGGTTTGGGCAGTGGCTGAGTTCCTTTATCTCTAGCCCCAATGTTATGAGGGGGCTCTGGGCCCCTCCCCCTGGGCAATAGCTCTTGCTAGTTCCAATATCACCTCTCCCACTCTCTGCCCCTGCAGGACTGTGGGTGGTAATGACTTCCCCCTGTAGCTAGTCCCTGGGGGCTCACCATCCCTTTCCTTAATCCTACCTATCTCTGACTAAATAGTATCTTTATTCAACTCCCTTTAATTACTCCTTGGTCCATCTGTTTCTGCTCATAGGTCACCTCCTGAGGGAAGCCTTCCACGATAACCTCTTTAAAACAAAAATCCTCTCACTTCTTTATCACATGCTATCTCCATGGCACTTACCACCATCTGACATACAATATACTAATTAATTTTTGTAATTGGGTGCCTCCCTCTGTTAGATTGTAAGCTCAAAGAACTTGGTCTTTCTTTTGTTTCCTGATGTGTCTCCAGCTCCTACAACAGATTCTAGCTTGCACAAAATATGTGCTTAATAAATATTTGTTGAGTGGATGGATTCTAAAATATAGAAAATTGCATTTAGGGTTTCTCTTTCCAAGATTTTAAATGGTAAAGGCAGTGACTTAATATCAACAGAAACTACTCTGATCTGGGCAGAGTAGAAATTAAAAGGAGAATGGAATACAAAATCATTGGAAATCTATGACCCTAGGTTAGGCTTATAGTAAAAGTAATTGGTACATCTCTTACCTGAGCAAGAACTTGAAGATACTTAAAGATTCTACTTTCCTAACATATCTGAGTGCATATAGTAGAATTAGGAAGTGATGAATTAGCCAGTTCACTGAAGGTCTTTTAAAACTACTTCAACTCAGTCGAAGCATCCAAATGGTAATAGGTTACAGCAACAAGACCAAACAACAAAAAAGGTAAATTATGCAGAGAAAATACTAAGAATAATCTGGCAATAATTAAGCTTGAATTCTTTCTGCACAGATGATAGATTTTAGCATTTCTTAGATTCTTCTAATTGTGTAGATTATCTTTTTAAATATATTACTTTTCAAGTAATTGTATTTTACCCAAAATATTATCACCAAATTTATTATCAGAAATTAGTTAATAAACACTTGATCTCTTTCTGAATTTATTTATAGCATATGGAGGTCACATATTGAAAGGTAAGGCTAATAAGGAAAAAGTCCTCATGGAGCCTCCTGTGGATTTCTATTTTCAGATCATCTTTAGAGGCTGAGCTCTGTCAGTTTTCTGCTCTTTACTTGCAAGGAGAGAATGAAGCTTGATATTCCCAAGAATTTTTGTCCATTATGAAGTCAGCACTATGAGAAATCTACCTCAGGTTCTGAATGGTCCTCCTTCCTCCCAGCTCACTTCTTAAATTGGCCTGGGTTATGGCACCTGGTTGAATTTTCGTTTGTTGGTTGTTTGACTTTACAAGTCTTAGCCCTGATTTTTATTTGGGAGTAGCTGCTGAAGAATCATGTATTTGTGGGAGGAAAGAATAAATAGACCCTGGAGATAGAAATGCTAAAGTACAGAAGTGTGCACCTGCAGACAGTCACACCAATTTAGTACACCGATTCTCAGACTTAGCTGTGCGTTGAAATTACCTGGGGAGTTTTAAAGCAACACTGATGCCTGGATCCTACCTCCCGAGATTATGATTTAACTGGTATGGGGTACATCATGGACATTGGAGGTTTTCAAAGCTCTTGGGTCTTCTAATATGGGAGAGAGCTGGACAACTACTGATTTAGGGAACCTGAACACCCCTGGTATATCTTTAATGCAGGTTTCAGCTGATTCTAGTCATATGTAGCTTCTGCTGCTTTGACTCTAAAAACACCATAGGTGCTTCTGCATTCCCTCACTTTGGTTCATTAGGAAAATGATGCCCTCGGATGCTCCTTGTTTTTCTAAGAAACACGAGCTTTTGCTTTCCAGTGAGAAAGACCATCAGAAGTCATGTGCAAGCCTCCTGATAAAACACACAGGAGAAATCTTATCTTAATCCCAGATAGGGCTGTTTGGGGGTCCATCAAGGAGGATAGACACTACCCCTTGAAGAGAAGAATAAACTCTCAGCATGGCATGTTAATCTTCAACCACTGAAGCCCAAAGGGGAGCATTTTCATTGGCTTGTAAATTTCATAGTCATTAATACTATTCATAGGGTACTAATGTCTCCTTTCCCCCACGTTTCCCACTTGTCATGACCGTCCGTGATGTAGAGAGACTGGTCCAGGCACTCCCACAGGCATGAATGAAGAAGAAATTCTAAATAGAGGAAGGAGCTTTAGTACTGCCTGAACTCTGCTATAGGCTTTAGGAAGATAAAGACCAATTTTGCCATTTTTTGTAAAACAGAGGGAAATTTGCACATGAGTGGCAGAATGGGCACTGAGAGTGAGGTGCAGAAGGTTATTTGTCTTGGACTTCATCTTCTTATAAGATTTTTTTCTAAACCTGGCCAAGTTGTTCTCTTAAGAACTTAATAGTTTGAAAATGTCACCACACAAAGATGAAAATCATAGGGGAAAAACTCAGTGGCTTCCGGAAGGCATTCGTATTAGCTTAGGTGGAATTTATAGGTGGGTCACAATAACCATGTAGGGCCTGGGCCTTGCTTGCTCAGTGAGAGCCCACAAGCTCATTACAACCATGTGTCGTCTGGCCCCCTTCTGGGAAGGACACCAACCATCTGGGCAGGACGCCCAGCTGTTGGGATTTGTAACAATCCAGGGCCTGGCCAGCCCGGATCTTACCTTATCTCATTCAAAGAACATCATGTCTTAAAGGAACACAGAGCCCCTCCACGTAAACTACTGTTCCTGGGAACGCCGGTCATACCAGGGACAGCCCCTCTTGGCAAGCACATAGCCTTTGTGTCCCCTGCCTATATAAGCAACACCCTCCCCACCCGTGGTTGTGGGTGTACGTTACCATCCAGCCAGCCACCACTGGACCTCCCTGTAAGTAACTCCCAATAAACCCATATGTCTCGTTCGCTGTCTCTGGGTCTTTTCTTCGGTCTCTCTGCAACCTATCTTGCACTGCTCACCCAACTGGGCATGTGGCCAGACAATCCACTTCATCAGAATTTGGAAGGCAAAATTAATAACTATCGATAAGTTCCTGGATGATAATGCAATATAAATTAGTTTTTGTTACTATTAATGCACTGTATGAAATCTCTTTAAGTTGGCCTCTCAGATTGTCCAGTCATGGGATTTTGATTGAGGAAAAGAGTTCAGGGACATCTAGGGCTTGTGACACTGTCATGTCAGACATGAGGAGGCTCAACTGTTCAGTCAAGTGCCTGGAAAAGTAGGTGGATGCTGAGCGGGAGAACATGGCAGCCACTGGGGGACAAGGAACCCAGAAAAAGTTACCCTTTTTTTAACATTGGCGTTTCCTCCTCTCTCCATTGGAAAAAGCACATACATATTTAAAATAATTCACAGACACTAATACACAGTCAGTCCTCTTGAGTTTACCAAAATAACCACATATGATACTTCCTAATTCTCACAAAAGAGCTATTTTATGCATGATTATAAGTAGATTGCAGAGTGACAACCATCATGTGTGGCCGAGTTAATATTATAATATGTGTTTCGTAAGGTATTTATTAGTTGACCAACTTCAGGGACACCCCTCAACAAAGCCTAGAAATGCACACAGTCAATATTTATATTTTTTAGACACATTGGGATGGTTTGGAGCCATTTCCAACAACAGCTGTGCAAATGGTTGATGTCGTGGTACTTTCTCAGACTTAAATCTCCATTTGGCAATTCCTACATATGTCCAAACACTGAAAATATTTTCACTTTTGATATGTAGGAGAATCCAATTTGGGATTTAAATGTCAAGCCAAGAGGGATCATCCATTGTCCTGCTTTCCCCTCCACATGTTGCTTAGTTTTCCTCCCGCACTCTCCTTCTCAGTGACAATGCACACTGCCATGACTTCCCCTTGAGAAATTCCCAGAGCAAGCTCTTTTGTGCTGTCATAAACATAAGGGGTGAAACATTGGCTGGAAATGTAAACTTGGATCAAGCTTCCAAAACACAACAGAACAATTGGTGGTCTTGTCGGGTCCAGTCTTTAATTGGACAAAACCATAGCCTTGACTAGGCTGCACTGTTTATAAGGCTCATCCTCACATATAAACGAATTTTAAAAATTATGGGAGACCCACGTTTATAAGTGCAATGAGTCTTTGTTTAGAAAAAGCAATTTATCTGTCTTGAATTGTTAAGCTTTTTCTTTCCTCTTTCCAGCCCAAAGAAAAACAAGGCACAGTTTGGCTTTTTAATTGAAGGTGAGCCTCAATGAACTTGCTCAATGCAAAGAAATCTTCATGGCACTTTAAATCATGTTGGGGAGAGTGTAATTGTTAGACCAGCAATGTTGCTTTTGAGCCACGACTCTTGGAAAATATGTGCGTGTGAGGCATGGGTGCACACGGGCATGTGCGCACACACACACACACGGGCAAACTCACACGCAGCTTCCAAAGTTTTGTCAGATTTTATTAGAAAAGGATTTTCTCCTTGGCTCTTTGTACACTATTTGTACCCTGCTAATTAAGGGAAGTGGAAGATCCTTGGTTTATGGGGTGAAAAGTCCCATTGGCAGGATGGTCCTCCATAAACCAGCATAATGAAGGGGCAAAGGAGAGATGATTGAAATAGTCTCCATTTGAAGACAAAATATAATTTTGGAGATGTACTAAGTAAGATCCTCTGGGATTGCTGTTTGGAGATAAAAGAAAATAGCATACTTCAGAGAAAGGAAATGCCTTTTGGAGACGGGACTAATTTAGGCCTCTCCAACTTAAAAAAGTCCCTCTGCCCAGTTTTATGGCCAGAGTGAGAGAGGAGCAAGGTAAATATACAAGGCCACCCACTGGAACATGTCTCCTTTTCCCTGTGTGTGTTCTCACTGTGAAAATACTCATGGCCACATGCATACGTGTGCATACGAACGAGTACATGTACACGCACACTCACAGACCTTGAGATTATTTCTTGATCGTTTTCAAGTGAATTAATAGAAACCGAAACAGGAATACACCATATCCAGGCTGCATTTAGTACAGATATTCCAGCTGTTTCCCGATTTGATTTCCCTCTCCCTTCTTGCTCTCCTTTTGGAATTTACTTACACACATTTTAAACAAGAAAATGTCATTTTTACAAGTATGACTAATGATAATAGGGATTGTTAACTGGCTCAGTTATGGCTATACATACGGTCATAGAAATTGAATCAGATCCTAAAAAAACAATGATTTGTATATTTTTAACATTTTGGAGGAAAGTCATCATGGGAACTTAAATATTTCTTTGATCTTCCACCATTAAAGTGGAAACCAATTACTGTGTGTGGTAGGTGCTTTCCGACATGGGGCCCAATGATCTTACCTCCTGGTATTTACTTACTTGTGTAATTACCTCCTCATGAGTGTGGATGGGACCTAGTTATGTGCTTCTAAACAATGGAACTTGGAAAAAGTGATAAGATGTCACTTCCAAGATTAGGTTACAAAAGACTGTGACTTCTCTCTTACTGGCGCTCTCTCTTGCTCTCTCACTCGCTCACTGTGATGAAGCAAGATGCCATGTGTGAGCTGCCAGTGGAGAGCCCCACATGACGAGAAAACAAGGGAGACCTCCTCTAGCTAATAGCTTGTGAGGAACTGATGCCCTCAGTCCACCAATCTGCAAGGAACTGAATCCTGTCAACAATCATGGGAGTGAGCGTGAAGATCCTTCCCCAGCCAAGCCTTGAGAAGACTAGAGCCCAGCTAACACCTTGATTGCTGTCTTGGGAGATAAGCTGTGCCCAATTCCTGACCCATGGATACTGAGATACAGGAATACCTGGGAGATATTGCGGGTTCAGTTCCAGATTACCACAATAACGTGACTATCGCAAAAAAGCAAGTTACATGAATTTTTTGGTTTCCCAGTGCATGCAAAAGTCATATTTACACTATACTGTAGTCTATTAAGTGTGCAATAGCATTATGCCCAAGAAAAAAAGGTACAGACCATAATTAAAAAATACTTTATTGCTAAAAAAGGCTAACCATCATCTGAGCCTTCAGTTAGTCATAATCTTTCTGCAAAAAAATCTTTTGTAAAGAATGCAGTATCTGCAAAGCACAATAAGACAAACTGCAGTAAAACAATGCATGCCTGTAATAAAGGCTGTTGTCTTAAGCCACCAAATTTTGGGGTAATTTGGTACACAGCAATCGGTAGCCAATACACTATTCTAAAAACATTCATCATCATTCACTGGTAGACTAAATGTTTTTAGAAAGGTAAACATACACATATACTAATTATTACAAGTTTCCTTCTACTTTTTTTGGGGGGGAGTTGTTTTATCTTCAGTCCCACCACTTTTCCTTTTCTAAAAGAATCTGCTAGATTCACTGTAATTCAAAGGGTAAAAATGTTCCCAATGAAATAAGACTATTTATACCACTGAATTCCTGACTGAGAAAACTGTCTTTTATCCAGTTTGATATTTTTAACTACCTATATTGAATTCACTTGTAAGTAAATTGTGTTTTTCCCTTAGTCCAGTTTTGTTTGTTCATTTCAGCAATAAAATAATAATTAAGATAAATGTAGTTAGTTGGATGAGTAATTACCACCTTTTTTGTACAAAACTAATTCTGTAAGCATTTATTAGGCAGTTAACTATGCTTGAATCTGTATTATACATTTTGGGAGATAGTTTGACACTTATAAAGATGATCTTTACTTGGAATAATCTCTCAAAAATAGACGGGTCTTGGGATTTAATTAGTTTTAAGGTTCCAGCCACATATTCTTGTCCTCTGCCACTCACTGAAAAATTGTCTCCAGATGTTCAACAAAGCTAAATGACCAAGAGAAGTGGCAATTTGGCTAACATTGATCTAGGACTTAAGGGAGTATATCCAAGACCACATCTTGGACTTGCTGCCAAAATCTTTCTAACAAAAAGGATGCCTGTCTCGCCACCTGTAAAGTGGTGTGAGTTCACAATGCCTAATTGGGGGTTATAAAACCCATTTCTTACAACACTAAAAGTTGTTATGCAAACAACTTGTTGTGATGAAAAACCAATGCGTGGGAAACTTTGGTGAATAATGGTTTTTCTATACATGGGGTTAGAAACCATTGAGTATCTCATGATCTATTTTCAAGAAGAGTGGGGCAAATTGGAACTATTTTCTCTTCTGGGAAAAACCCAAAAAAACTAAACAAAACCAAAACAAACCTTAAAACTGCCCTCTCGAGAATAAAGTGCTTGGAAATGTGCATTCTTCTGAAATCCCTGCCCTGTCACAAGTGCTCTCAGTCAGCATCTATACCAAGATAGTAATCATGCCAACACTGAAAATGTAGATTAAAGATATCCTCATATTTCCTATCTCATCTCAAATGCTTGAAGAGCACACCCTAACATATGAATGCTAAACATGAAAAGGATGGTTTAAATTACACTGAAGAATTTTTCAACTATTGAGAGTTGGCTGCCATCTTGAAAGATGAGATAATTCATGATAATGTGTCTGAGACTAAGAGAGAGCAGGTTAGACCTTACTTTCATTAATTTTTTTAAATGACTGGAATGACATATCAGAAAATACATTTAGTTTATAATATGTATTTTAATAATAATATGCTATATCATTTTTCAACATGAATTTCTGAGATTGGAGCTCTATTAGGCTTCAGAAGAACTGCCTTGCCTGGTGGTCCCATACTCGTGTTATTTCTGCTCTGCAAACTCAGTAATTTCACCTGAGTTTAGCCTTAGGGGTTTGATCAAGGAGAAAGAACCAGTTCTGTGCCCATACAGTAAGATTTTCTTCTAAAGGGGAATAGACTGAGAAGAAACCGTGTTTACTGCGTTAAAGGCCATGTGACTTCACAGGATTCACTGCTAATATCCCCTTCCTTGGAGCACTGATGTATTTCTGGTTCTGTATAGTGACTTCTGCCAGGTCTGAAATGTGGGCTTTATAGGAATCTTGACTGTTTATGAAGAATTGGGGAGCTAGTTTGATTCCTGGTCATTGAGAGCAGACATTTCCTGCCTCATTAACTACACCTCAGACAGGTTAAATGCACAGTGAAAGCTCTGCACTCTGACACTAGCCTGGACTGGGTGCCACAAGAATGCCTTGTATAACTCTTGGCACTGACCCTTCAGGCACTGGGATCCTCGTCTCCGATAGGTCATTGAGACCAGAAGTACTAGATGACCTGGAGTGAGTGCTTCCTGTTGGTGTCTTGTGGGATCTTATAGCTCCACTTTCTCTGAAGTGGCAGAACAGGGACATCCCTGGAATTTGAGTCTCAGCAAAGAGTTACTTGTAATTTGACAGAGTTACAAGATCTCTGCAGAAAAGTAAAAGGATTTAAAAAAATGAACTCACTCAAATTTGGAAACAACAACAACAAATCCAGCAAAACAATAAAATCGTCTATCTTGCAAGCCTTTGTTTTTTAAAAATAGTATTTAGCTTACTCAGAAAAATAGTGAACCTGGCCAAAGAATCTGTGCTTTAAAGATAATTTTTGACAGTAAATAATACTATTAAGTTACCTCCTGGCTGCCCTCATGTAGGGACTCCCATACAAGAAGGTAGTGTGGTTTGGTGGTGTGAAATTTATGGAAACAGACTGCTTGAGAATGTTACTTAATCCCTCTCTTGATTAATTTTCTCATCTGAAGAATGGGAACAGAAACAGTACCAGCCTCATAGGGTAGTATGGCTTAAGTGAGCATACAACTCACTTGATAGGCAGAAGGCTATGATAAGTACTCAATACATTGTTTTTTTTATTATTAAATGAAAATATAAACTTTCCTTGGCCTATGTGATTCAGAATTTATTTTACTCAGCACATATTACAAACCAAATTATTTATATGGTAAGGAGTAGTGCTTGTCAAACTCCCTGTGTTAAAGGACAAGTTTTGTTGTCTCCAATCCATTGTAGACCAATACTCTTGCAAAATTAATAAAAATGAGTCACTAGAAAAACGAAATAAAAACGGGATAAAGATATATACAATCTAAGTCTCAACTCCTGCATAAAATGTTTCTGAAAGCTTCCTCCGGATTTCTGTACTTGTCTTTTTGCCATCTGGTTGCACAGTTCACAGATGGGCACCTCTCTGCTGTCCCCACCTGGAGCAACACTGCCATGAGGACAGTTGCTTTTCATCAGGACCGTCATGCATCTGCACCTGTTCCTGTGTTGGGGAATTCCCCTCCTTCTGAGGAGGCACTCCGCTCTAACTCCAGGCACTGAATTCACTAGGGCCAGCCCTTGGCCTTGGCTCAAACATCAGATATACCCAGAAGTGGAATGGAAGTTAGATGTAAGAAGAAGCAGGGAGAGCACAGACACAATTCCAGCCAATGGTGGAGACAGCAACAGCAGCATCTTCCACCTCCAGAGGTAATAATACCAGTGATTCTAGAAGCAGCCTGGGAGGTGTCCAGGGGCACAGTCCTTCATCAGACCAGTATCCTGCCATGACTGTGGTCCACTGCCCTTGGTGAGGAGCTGCTGGGCCTTGATTTCAGATTCTCCTGGAGAGTTAGTGATCTACTTAACGTTTTTTGATGAGTTTTCCTGCTTATATTAGCTGGTAGATTTGTATTGTTTGAAATTAAGAGCCATGAGTAATTCACATGGATTTAAAAGACAAAGTCAAGAAGATGGGCTGTCCTGGCATTTGGCATCTCATTGACTCTGGCCATCCTATGCCTGTTTGCAAACACTCTGCTATTCTATCTGTATTATTATCTCATTACTAACCCCAGCTGTCCTGGTTTCTTTCTCATCTTGTTCCCCACAGTACAGTCATGTGCATAAAGACACCCTCCAGTTGAGTTCCAAAATCAAGCTGAAAATGGATGAACATTTGGTACTATATTCTGACAAGTTTAAGTGACACGGGCCAGCAGGTAGGCCGTATGTCACAATTATGAAGGAAACTGGTCTTCCTTGGTTGTCCTTTTTTACACTGGGGGAACTTATACTGGGAATCCACTCTTCTGTGGTCTTAAACAAAAACTTAGCCCCACAAAGCTGATTTCCCATGTAGGAGGCTGCTCAAGTGAGTCTCCTGACATTTAACGGGTGACACAGGTAATTTTCTGCTCAGTCGATAAAGACCTCTTTAACTTCTAGGGGGAGCACGATGGTGTGAGCTCACCTCCAGATGCATGCCCTCCACATAGTGGCACAGTGCCTACCACTGTCCAGGCAACATTTAGGAAAGCTTTAGGTTTAGAAAACAAGGAGATCAGGCCTGATGATTCCTTTCCCCTTCCCAACTCTGAGAACCTGGTTGTTGTCCTTAAAAGTTTTCTTCTGGCCGTTATGAATACTGAGCTTCCTGTTTGCTTAGCTAGCACATTTTGCATCAAAATATTTCCTCATGCATAATCTCTCCAATGAGGTAAAAGGATTTTAAAAAATGAACTACCTGAAATTACAATTAGCAAAGACAGGACTTTGCTGGTTGTATAGGTTCCATATCAAGATGTAAATAATTACTGAGAGAGGGAACAATGAAATCATCACCCATCATTGGTGAATTAGCAGAGAACTTTGTCTCTGCTCCCTTTTGTCTGAGCAGGCAGTTAGCTGACAGCAAGTTCATTCAGGAATGAGAGAGTTCAGGGCAACAGTTCTCGACCTCGGCTACATATTAAAACCACCCAAGGATATTGAAAAATTATCCATGTCTGGTTCCACTTCTAGAGAGTCTGATACTCTAGAGTGTCTTCAAGAGATAATACCTGAAACTTAGAAACCAGTTTCTGCACATGAACCTCAAAGTAAGAAACTTACTTTACTTCTTAAAAGAAGAAACTATTATCCTGTGTTAGTTTTTGAAACTTTCTGCTTTATAGTCAGGTATATTTGTAGTCTAAACTCCTCTTACTTTTGTTAAGTGGGAGCTTCTATTTCAGCTTCCTTAAAATAAATAAGTCTTTAAAATAAATAAATACAAAATCAAACTTACGTAACACTTTTTCGGGAAACACTTTTCATTATGTGATGTGTAACGGTTTGTTAGAAGCAAAATAATTTATTTGTGTGGATCACAGAACCCTATCCATAGGAGACAGTTAATCACTATTTTGTGAATTGATGAATGAAAAGTCTGAGAGGACACTCTAAACCTAAGTTCAGTTGGTACACTTCCCTACGAAAGAGTAGAGATTCTAAATATTTAATCTCTCTGTGAATTTGCTTCTCTAGAGATCAATTAAACTTCTTAGATAACTGCATATTTCAACTACCTTTTTTCCAAATTCAGAAAGGTCAATTGGCTTATCTTTGATCACGTAGGTAGTTAGTACCAAAGCTAAGCCAAACCCCTAGCTCTTAGTGCCCCATTCCCACTGAAAACAGCTGTCACTGGATTCATATCACATCTGCAACTGTTCACAGTCACAACAGTTTCTCTTTAGTAACATGTAGACACTTTGCCAAGTATCCCAAAGTTCCCCCACTTATTCCACGATTATATTTTGATAAAACCCATATAAGGATTTGAATAGAAGACTCTTGCTCAGTCACTATGCAGAGTCTCTTTTGACTTTATAACATTCAAGGACAAGTTAGACGAACGTGAACAGTAACAGAGATATTAGTTTCCCTCATGTTGCTTGTTAACTTATGTGAAGGGTTCATTTAATCATATTTAAATTCCATAGAGATTAAGGAGATGCAATTAGCAAATATGAAAAATCTATCTTTGCCATTCTAATTTCTTGCTGTTGAGATCTGTACAGTTGGCAAGGTAAATAACACTGAATAATGAAATAATTTCAAAATATTGATTGGAGCCATCTCTTAGTAGGTAGGAAAAGGCAGTTCCTGTAATAAGGGAAATTAACAAGCCAAACAGAGAAAATTAGTAATGACATTAATTTCTAGTCTATTTCTTTCTGCATTACTGAGCCCATCTGTGGTGCTGATTCCTCCCTTTAAAACCATTTGTAATTCTTTCTGAACTCCTGCTGGTCTGATCACCCAGCTGCTAAAGAAATTGCTGTTTTTTGATATTTCTGCAAAAGAGAAGCATTACTCCTATAACTAGTTAACTCTCTGAAAAAAATATCCATCTTCCACACCTGTCTCTGTTCATCTTTATTTATTTATTTATTTGCTGAGGGAGATTTGCCCTGAGCTAACATCTGTGCCAATCTTCCTCTATTTAGTATGTGGATTGCTGCCACTGCATGGCTGACGAGTGGTGTAGGTCCATGCCTGGGATCTGAACCCACGAACCTGGGCTGCCAAAGTAGGATGCACCAAACTTACCACTACATCATGGGGCTGGGCCCCCCCACCCATTCATCTTTAAAGGTTCATCCTGCTTCGTGGCTCTTCACATAGTTTCTTGCATGACCTTCTAGCCTTGACAGACTTTCAGGCCTGGTCCTAAAAAGGCCCTGGGCTTCAGCTCCATGTGAATGTAGTTTGATTCCACAGAGGCAGACCAGATCACAGGCCCACAAGCTCCCCAAAGTGCCTGACCATAAGGACAACATGAGCCTGAAAGGACCATGCAAATCTTTCAATTGTCCTGGCAAACAACTCATAGAATACCCTGCCTTCAAGGTCAGCTACATCTTTTTATACAAAAATCAGCACAAAATGTCCAGGGAGTTGGCTTTCTCAAGGATTATGGGGTACTAAAGTCACCATACAATACTATAATGGAAGCTGTTTGTGTAGATGTCATTATTTCTGTTAATAAAATCTCTATACATATAAATATAGAACCACATGATAAACTCAACTCAAATGCCCACTGACGGCCCCTTCCTCCCAAGTTTCTCTCCATGTTCCCCAGCAACTCCACCTGAAGATGGAAGATTTAGCAGCTGCATGGGCCAGTTTTGGCTCAGAATTTAATCTCCAACCCAGAAAGCCTGGAAATGATCTTCAATTATTTGTAATTCATTCTCAGATCATGATCTAGTTTCCATATCTCCAAGTCCTTGAGGAATTCTCTGATGTTTAGACCTACTCATTTCCTGCAGAAAACCTTGAACCCTTTCTTCTGGTGGTTTTTCAATTTTACTATGCTGCCTTCTGTCCATATCAAAGCACAAGCCATGCAGCCAACTAAGAGTGTGATGGAGGCAAGAGAAACTGGAGGGGAGGCCAGGCTGAGTTTTCTGCCCCCTACATTGAATTTTAGATGAGGTGAAATGTACCTCCCTTTTAATATATCCTTTTAAACCAGTGGTATTCCTATCTTCCTCCTCCCTTTTCAAAATGCCATAGGTATTCTTGATGCCTCTTGGCTGACCTGAACTTGGGCTACAACTGCCCAAGAAGTGAAAGCAGAACCAGGATCCCCACCAGAAACCAGAAAGCATCCATATTTAGAAAAGCTTCCCAGATGATTCTAATGTGAAGCCAAGACATGGCTCCCGAGGACGCCTGCTTCCTGGTGTTCACGGCCTTGTGTAATGGCCTCCCATTAAGCATGGGCTGGGCCTACTGACCACCTTCTAGAAACACAATATAGGGAAAGTGATAGGATGTCACTTCCCAGATTTGGTTATAAAAGTATGTGACTTCTGTCTCGTCACCCTCTCTTGCCTTCTAGGCTTGCTTGCCTTGATGAGAAGCCCATGTGGCATGGACCTGAGGCCAGCCTCCAGCCAACAGCCAGTGAGGAGCCAAGGCCCTCAGTCCAACAACCCACAATGAACTAACCCTGGCCAACAACCACCTGAGTGAGGTGGGAAGTGGCCATGCCACCAGCTGAGCTTTTAGATGACCACAGCTCTGGGTGACACTTTGATTGCAGCCTCCTGAGAAACCCTGAAGTTGAGACCCCCGCTAACCTGTGCCTGGACTCCTGACGCACAGAGACAGTGAGAGAATACACGTGTATTTTTTTTTCTGCAGCTTTGTTGAGGTATACTTGACAAATAAAAATTGCATATATTTAAGGTGTACAACAAGATGTTTTGATACATGTATACACTGTGAAACGATTACCACAATTACGCTAATTAACATATCCATCATCTCCCCTAGTTACGATTTGTGTGTGTGTGGTGAGAACACTTAAGATCAACTCAATGTGTACTGTTTTAAGTCACTAAGTTTTGGGGTAATTTGTCACACAGCAATAGATAACTAATACACATAGTCACTCTAGTGATAAATGCTATGGGAAAAAATAAAGCATGACAGAGCACTAGAAAGTGATGAGGAGGGGGGTGAAGGAAAGAGTTGAAATTTTAAATAGTGCTACCCTGGAAGGCCTCATTGAGAAAGTTCCATTAAACAGAAACTTGAGGAAGGTGAGGGAGTGAGTCATTCAGGGAGAGCCTTCCAGGCAGAGAAGCATGGACATGCAATGGGGTAGAAGGAAAAACTCTCACGGGCCAACCATATGGTGAGTGCTTTACCTGTATTTTCTCAGGCCATCCACCCAGAAGCCTAAGACATATTTGCGGGGTTATATCCATTTATGGATGAGGACCCTTGGGCTTAGCTCTCCCAAGATTACACCATAATAAGCATTGAGGTTGGGCACTAAACACAGGTCTGTTGAGTACAAGTCCATGCCAGAGAGTGTGAAATAGTTCCCTATTATGGCTGTAACAAATTACCACAGACTTAGGGGCTTAGATAATGCAGATTTATTATCTCATAGTTTGGTAGGTGAGAAGTGCCACATGGATCTTACCAGGCTAAGATCAAGGTGTCGGTAGGGCTGCATTCCTTTCTGGAGGTTCTAGGGGGAAATCTGTTTCCTTGCTCATTCAGGTTGTTGGCAGAATTCAGTTTTTTGCAGTTGTAGGACTTTGCTTTGTAAGTTGTGGGCCCCTGTGGTCTCACTGGCTGTCAGCCAGGGGCTGTTCCCAGATTCTAGAAGATCCCACATTTCTTGGCTCATGGCCCCCTTCCTCTATTTTTAAAGCCAGCAATAACAGGTTGAGTTCCTTTCATGCGTCAAATCTCACCTGCCTCTTCTTCTGTGGTTGCATCTCTTCTGTCTCCCTCCTCCACTGTTAAGGACCCATGTGATTAGTTGAGCCTTCCTGGATTATCCAGCTTAACCTCCCTGTGTTAAGTTACACAATGTTAATTCTATCTGCGAAGTCCCTCTTGCCATGAAATGAAACATATTCACAGGTTCCAGGGATTGGCCTGTGGACATTTTGGGGGCCATTATGCTGCTCACCACAAAGGGGCACTTTAGGTAAACAACTTCTGAATTACTGGAGATACACAGATCCACCACTGGAGTGGAACAACAAGTAACCAATCACTGGTCTACGTGATCAGTCTACATGATAGATGTTATCTATGGGGCCAGCGACCATCTTCCTTAGACTGGGAAACTGTCAGGAAAGGCTTTCTGTAGGAGGTGTGCTTGAGTTAAGTCTTGCAGCATACTCAGAAGAAGGGCAGAGTGGATGGGCAAGGTCTTCCAGAAAGAGGACCCTGAGCAAAGTCACTGAGTGGATAAATAGCACGCTCAGTTCAAAGAGCTGCATGCTAATAACTCACATCACCTGTGTTCTGGAGGGGGTGGGAGGGAGTGAGTGCAGGTTTGAGAGTGGGGCTTTAGTGCACACTTAGTGTTGGAACTTTATCCCAAAAGGTACAGATTTGAATTTACAAGCTCTTCCAGTTAAGGAAGATTTAAATATCATGACTTATGTGTAAAGTGGAAGATACGTCCATCTTTATGCCTTAACACATTCCATATTTATTTTTCTACCATATTGCATCTTTCTAATGTTTCTAACTAAACTCTCAGGTTAGGTATGGACAAAAATTGGCTCATTCTGCCTCATTTCATGTAAGTGATGGGCATTAGTCACAAATAAAGTTACAAATATAGGAACTATTTCTCATTGAAATGACATCTGGAAATTTCTGATCACATGTGGCTATGTGCTTGGATATATGCACATAGGTGTATTTAGTGTACCTACAAATATATATATATAACCTGTAAATGTTTCGTTGGTTTTGTCTGATAGGCATATTACATATTAGACATTGAAGTCAGCAGTTCAACTAATTCTAGATATGGTTAGGGGAACATCCTGTCTCAGTACCATTTATTAACCTCACTCAGCTAATAATTACTCAGTTTCATGGCTCATTGTTCTGTCTACATGTGACAAATAAAGAATAGAATTGTAGCCATTCTCTGCATAATCAAAGGTAAGATCTACCTCTGTCCCATTTGTGCACCATTTCTGGGAAAAGGTGACCTTTATTCTGGTAACAAATTTGGTCATGTAAATTTTGTCATAGGAAAAAAAATCCACACAATGGTTTTTTTGTAAGAATTGGTTGGCCACTGTGGGCCTTCTGGGCTGAGAGGTCCCATTGTTGGTGTCTTTGAAGATAATAAGAATGGGTAGATCTATTCTTCTGGGAAAAACGAGAGAATTACACGTTGTGGTGTCAGGAAGGGATCAGTCACTTTATGTGGGCATTTTCCCTGAAGCTGGTATTTAGCAGATTGTTTTCTCTGACCCTTGAGGCACTTTTAATGTTCTCAACATGGAAAGGTCAATATTTCGTCTCAGCAACAATTATGGTAAAAACAGCTCTAAGTAAAATTGGATTGAAAGTAATTGTCCTCCCCAAATGGTACAATTGTATATTGTTTTCAAAGAGCTATTTTAAAGAGAAGAGGGGGAAGGAGGGAGGGAGAAAGGAGGGGGAAGGAGGGAGAGAGAGACCGGAGACCAAGAACAGAGTAAGCAAAATGCTGAGTGAGGATGTGAGGGATTAGGAGAGAGGATGTTTTGAGAGTTAGAGGCCTGTCATCAATTCTCAGTTTCCTCCATAGATTTGTGAAGTGCTGATGGAGCGTTCAGCTTGATGCAGTGTAGGAGTTAAGTTGTAGAATCATCTTGGCTTCTGGATCCCCTGATAAATCTAATCCCAGTTCAAATCCTTCTTCCTTCGGTTCTCTGAGAGGCTATGCTCCAATGAATGCCCTCTTCCTACATCCAGGTAAGCTCTCATTTGCTTTCTAAGCCATTTCTCCCCCTGTGGGACCAGGATTTCCTACAGGCCTGTAATGAGAGCTGTGGTTCCTATCTGCCCTCCTTGGAGCCCTTCCTTTGGGACTCACCCCTCCCCCACCTCATGGGATTAATATGAAGCTGTCAGGCAGGGGGTTCCACCTCTCTACAGAAGCTGGACAAATGATGCCTGCTCACCCATTAGAGACTTTTCGGGACTGGAATGGATGCTGGGAGCCAGAGATGGTTTCTCTCCTTATGAAATTTTGAGTTATTGGGACCATTTAAGTTTAAAATGGTAGTGCTTCCGTCATGTAAAGAGAATCCTCCAGTGAATAAAAGCACCAATGCGGAAATCAGAGCTAAGTCTTGGAAGAAGAGTCAGTTCTCTGATATCATTGCTAGGACACCAGAATTTAGCTAGCCTAAAGCAAGACAACATCAGAACTTTTTAGTTGCGCCAGCCAGTAGATTCCATTCTACCTTAAGGCTAGTTTAAGTTGGATTTCTATTTCTGATAGTGGAAAACAGTCTTAGATAATATAATATTTTCTTAAGTCTGATTTTGATAGAAATCAACAACTACGGATTCTGCCCAATCTACTGATTGGGTTCTACTGAAACCTAAACCATGCGTCTTGGCCACGTTTCTGCATTAACAGAAATCTGCATTACTTTTCTGGCTTCTCCCATTAAGCTTCTCCACTTGCTCCGTGACACTTGTATTAAATTATTTCTGCGAAGATTTGCTCCTCCTCTCTGGGAGATGTGAGGGCTAAGCCTGTATTTTCATCCACTCTCAGCACTTCCTTGTCCTCAACGCCCACCTCTCACTCTACTCTAGAACAGCAATGATGGGGCACCCTCCCTAACTCTAGCCTTGGAAGATCAGTGATGGGGCTTCCGGAGACAGTGACAACAATACAGAAAGGTGGTGAACGGTAAGGAGAATCATGTCATCAAAGCGAGGTCACATCCACCATTCTCCAAGGTTCCCATGTAGATATTTTAAAAATCTAGTCCATCTGGATCGAACTCGCCTAATACCCGTCAAGGTTCTGCCTTGATTTATGTGAACAGAACTCTGCACTATCTGGTAAAAGAAAAGACATCCACACTCTTCTTCTTAAACAAAAATGGGCTCTTAAAAATAAAATGATGACCGGAAAGCACACGCTCCAAATGGAAAAGATTAATACTGGAAATCCTTAATTATTAGGGATTTTCCCTGTCCTTTTATGGCTTCTCTTTCAGGCTTTCCACTGTTGGGTTTTTACTACTTATTGGCACCGGTACAAGACAGCAGATAAAATGAGATCTAATTTAGAATGGACAATCTGCCACCTGGCACTGCCTTTGGGAAATTTTAGTAGAATGGGTCACTGTTTGAACTTTTTGCTGTATATCACATGTGGGGATTACAGTCAATCTAGATAGCTCTGTGCAGAGTGTACACACGCCCATACAGAAGATCATGCTCCTAACACGCACTGACATGCATGCCCAAGAAAATGCTTGAGTCCCCCAGGGGCTTTCTTAGATAGGAATGAGCAGCCATGTCAGCCTCACATATTGGATGAGGCATAAAGCAGAGGATGTGGGGGGCAAATTCTCTTTCTACCAGGTTCACAAGTACATGGCTTCTCACAAGCTGGACTTGGATGGAGCTGAGGTTCCTTTCTGCTGCAGGTCAGCACTCCCCACCTTCTGCTCCAACTCAGGGTTGCTTACCTTCCATTGCCCATTACCCAATTCCCATTTCCCTCCCATCCAGCTGCTTTAGAGGCACACTCCTGTTCAGTGTGGCAGGGTGGCCCATTTCAGCGTTCTCTGTGGAAGAAACTTAAAGTACAGAAAACAGCAACACCCGGCTCCCCTCCTGGCTTTCCACTCACTAGCTGTGAGACCCAGGCATGCAATATAATATATTTGAGTCAATTTCTTAATTTGTAAATTGGGAATAATAATGACTACCTAACAGGAGTCTTGTGAGGACTCGGTGTAATAATATATATAAAGTTCCTGGGTTTTATAGATGTTGTATAAACATATTCTCTCCATTCTCTTCCTTCCTTCCCAAAGAGAGTCAGTGTTAACTCTATCCATAAGTTCAGTTTGTCATTATATATTATGCCAATAACTATGCCTGGCCCATAGTAGATGCTCCATAAACATTGTTTAATTAATAATTAAAGTCTGGCTGATCACATATTATCAATTTGTGTTTGTAGAAGGCGAATGTAAGCTGGCTCTTTACACAAAGGGAGTTGGAATATAGTGGATATGACAGACTGAGCATGTGCCACAGTCTCCAGAAGTGGGACCCGAAAAATGTGCCACATTGCAGAGGACAATTTTTGCAGAGGGCAGCTGATTTTCTGTGGTCAGTAATCCACCACTTGAGAACACCAGTAGGGCTGGCAAGAATTAACAGGACTACACTCCTGGTTAACAGTTCTTAGCTCTTTCTCTTCTGTTCACAGCCCTGTTGCTATGTTCTAGAGAAGCCTGTGCTTCTACCTCTGCTTGGACTTAAAACCAGAGGTTGGCAGGTGTGGGGAATGAGGCTTACTCCCACCCAGCCCTCCATGATCAAGGGCTCTGAGAATCACCAAGTGCTGTGCATTTTCCCAATGAGTCAGCACAGAAGTGCTTTGCCTGGGTGTCCATGTAACTGTCACTAACCTGTGCCCCAACACTCTGTACACAAAGATGCCTCTTGCCTTCACACCTGCAGATGGCTGAACAAAGAGAAGGCTTTTTTGGTCAGGAAAATACAAGGATTTGCTTTGTGCCTTCTAGTTTGAGTGACAGTTGTTGCTCTTTTAAAAGATAAAAGAAATATGGACAAAGCAAATGTCAATCATTCTGGTAAAATTCTTGCATATGTAGCCTGTGAGGCAGCCATCCGTGGGAGCCTGTGCCCATGCCTGATTTATAGGAAGGCTATAACAGCACTGGCATTTCCTGCTCAAGTGTTTGAACAATGGCCAGGCACTGGTACTACTGTTGTCACACCCAGGCCTAAGAAACTAGGCGTTATCTTGGCAAGGCCAGTTAAGCCACAGAAATACACAGTGTTAAAGAACACACAATGAGCAGAAACATACCACTCTGGAATCTACAATATAGTCTATAAAGTGGTATTCGCTATCACATAAATATTTTCGTGAACCACATTCTAATGAGCTCTGTTACTGGAAGGAACTTTGTCAAAATGTGTAGTGCAGAGAGCCTGGAAATGAGAATCAGCAGATAAAGACTGTAGTCCCACTGTGACTGCTAACTGGTGTATGACCTTGGCCAAGTCATTCGACCTTGTTGGACTTTATCTTCTCTAACTATACAAATCGGAGATTTAGCTCCTGTCAGCGCTAAATTCCTATGAGTCATTTGGGCCCAGAGTCCAATAATTTTCCAAGAGGAGTCCAATGGTAAGAACCACACTAACCCTAAGAATTTAACTGTTAAAGAATGCCTGGATCTGTTGATAATGACTATGGAAATGAGAAACTAATAAGCCAGGTTAAGGGAAATTAATATGCTGACGAACAAACCTGAAGACAATGGAGGTTGGAATAAACAGTTTTCAAAGACAGGCTTCAAGGATCTAAATTTGAATAAACTCATCAGAAAGTAAAATAAACCCAACGTCCCAAAGAGGGAAATATTATCATTAAAATTTGGGTCTCTCAATATCATGTGCAAAGCTCCCTCAGAATTCCTCATTGGTAACCTGGTCACATGAGACGTCTTTGATGAGAGATAACAAGGAGAAAAGGAAGAAAGCAGGATGGCCAGAGGATATTTCTTGATATTTGTAAACTAAAAATGAAAAGTTTCAGAAATAACACCTAAAATAAAATGTCTGATTTGATTTGGGCCAAAATTTACTTCTCTCAATAAATTTTGGCAGCTTTAGGTCGTCACGCAGGAGAATATGTGTCTATGGAACCAGGAGAACATTAGGGATGAAATTTCATGACTAATAAATTGATTGAAAATAGGAATTTACGTGTGCTGGTGTATCTTCTCCAAGTCCTCCTAAGAGCTTTGATTTTCTAGAAGTATTTGCTTTTTATTTAATATTTCTGCATATAAATCTTCGATGGCTCCATACTCCCTATAAGATACAGTCTCCTAATGTTCGTAACTGTCCATAATCGGATGTTGATCTACATGTTCTGATTTTATTTTTTACTGCCTGAGAAGGAATGAGTTTCAGTGATAAAGAGTGTCAACTTATGAATCAGGCCTGAGTTTGATTCTAACTCTCACATTCACAAGCTGTGGTCCTTTTAGAGCCTCAGATTCCTTATCTGTAAAATGGGACAGGGTTTCTCAGCCTGGCACTGGTGATATTTTGGGTACAATAATCTAAGCAGCATCCCTGGACTCTACCCTCTAGACACCAATAGCACACTTGCATTTGAGACAACCAAAGATGTTTCCAGACATGGCTCAATGTCCCCTGGGAGGCAAAATCACCCCAGTCTGAGGATCTCTGAATTGGGGTACTTATGCTTATCTCATGTGTCACTGGGAGGATGGAAGGAAAGAAGGATATTGGTACAGCCTGGGCTCAGTAACTGCCCATGCATCTTTTCTCTTGACTCCAGGCCTGGTGGACACACTGGAGACCTTCAGAGACTTCATCTATCACCTCCTTGAATCACTGCACCTTCTAAGCAACACTGGGACATAGACAATTGCTTTCTTTCAATTCTGTCCAGCACCTGGTCATGATAACTGGCTCTGAAAACCTAACTTTAAATGACATAGATGATGGAGAGGAAGGAAAGGATCCAATGTATGTTTTCTTTTTTAAATCCCAGTATATAAAAAATAGACATTATATATGGAAATATTTATTAACCCATGTGAGTGGAAATTTTTCCAGACCAAACTGTATATTAATCACATTCTAGTTCATAGACGTAAAATAATATTTTATTACATTAAATTTCTGGCAATCCACTGTATGTCCATAAGTACAGTAAGGATGAGTCTATAAAACAATACCTTAGATAATTTAAAAGTGAAAAAAATAGTAAAATCTGAAAAATGGTTCTATTTTTGGGTTTGACCAAAGAGGTAGAGGAAAACAACTTAAATCAGCAATTTGGCTCTTTTAAAAAGAAAGAAAGGAAAAGATAAACATAAAACTAACACCTGGCCAAGATAGCTTGCTGCCTTATGAATTCACAGTTGGAAGTTACTGAAGACAAAGTAGTACAAATGTGTACTTTAGATAATTCCCACCAAACCATCTCTTTGCAGATGAAATAATGGACACATGAGGGTATTGCCTGCCACATATAAACATAGCACTTAACAATAAATGCCCTCAAAGAATTCAACAGTTTTCAAATCCCTTGGAGCTAACCACCATAGAATGGCAAAACCCTGGCTTTCTCCTGAAAACCCTTCTTTCATCCAGTGAATTCCAAAAAAGAACACCCTTCCTGACCAAAATATTGGCTGAATGGTTTAGTGTAGAATAATCCTTTATCTTTGCTCCCAATGATGATGTGTTATTTATGGTTATTTCTCATATGATGAATTGTTTGAGTGTTGGACATATCTTAAATAAGTTATATATATATATATATATATATATATATATATATATATATTCCCTCCATTTTTCCATTCTCTAATAGCTGTAAGGTTGAAATTTGCTATGGTTCTTTTGGAGTGTTGTAGAATTTTAATGTGAAAAAAGAAATAGAATAAGACTGGAATATGAAGCTATAAACTTGGAAAGGAATCCAAACTGCCATATTGATGAATACTACATTTTCTTGAGCCAGTGTGCCAGCTCGGAACAATTGTTTAACTTGTCTGTTTCTATTTCCTCAATTTATGGCTGTTGGTCCTTGAAACAGAAACATTTCAAACATATGCATCAAGTAATTATACACATACACACACATATATCAGAAACTGTATGTTATATATTGAAAATCACCCTTTGCAAGTCATCTTTGCATATATCTGCAAGTAGTTAAAAAGATTCAGAACTTTATTGGAGGAGAAAGGAAATCACCTATTTCTGCATAATTAAACTAAGTTCAGATATGTTTTCTGATCCCAATCCAATTGTGTTGGTTTCTCACTTTGCCTATGACCACAAGAAAACATTCATTACTTTTACCAACTTACTCCCTTGCTAATAAACTTTGAATAGTTTCTCGTTTCTAGAACAGTGGTTTTCAAATTGTGTTCCTAAGAGCTCTAGGGTCTCACAGACCTATATCAGGGGCTGCCTGGGGAACAAGGGAGAGCCGTCCTAGCTGGTTTAGGGGTTCTTCTCTACCCTCACTCTCAAGTACTGCAGCTTCAATTCAATCTAAATAACAAAGGAAATATTTATATTCTTTGACTTCATTTCAAAGAAAGATCCACCACTGGAACCAAGTTAATGTATATTTCCAAAGCCTTGTGGAATGACAGCTTGGAGAAGAGAATGTGAATTTGTTTCACCAAAATCATCTTCTTCAACCTGGGCCCATATTAAGCCTGCTTTTAGGAGAGAAGGAGAGAAGAGGAAAAGGGGAGGAAGGAAAGAGGAGGAAAGGGGAGAGTTTTAAAGAACGGAATTTGCAGAAACTGAGTGGAGCAAGGCAAGCACTTCCCCTGTCATCAGGTTCTGTAGCAAATGGCAAGTGAAGCCTGGTGGATCATTCTCTGGCTGAGGTTTGCAGAGCATCAGACTGGTAGACATGCCAGGGCACCATAGGGTGTTGGAGAAAAATGGTCCTGAGGTGGCAGAGCAGTAGCAGTGGCCATTGATGTTCAGGGAGAGGAAGAGGATCCTGGAGGTGCTATGGGCCTGGCTATGGAGATGAAGAGGGTAGATGGAAGCGGGGTTCAGAAGGATGTGTATTTTGCTTAACATAAGGGGTCAGCATGATGTCCCCTATAGAAGGCAGACAGATAATGTCTATCTAAGCTCTCAGGGGCTCACTCATCCTAAGAGAGCTTTGAAGAAATGAGATCCTTGTATGCCCTTTAGGCTGCTATACCTAGAAAACAAACATTGAGACATGCAACCAATTTGAATGGAGAGTCTTAACTCATTGAGGTATAAACTTGGAACAGATTTTTCCCTGTAACTTACTAAATTGTGTTCTTTTCACTGAATCATAAGAAACGCTATAACTGACACCTCGTTTTTCAGTCACTTTCAGGTGTGAAGATTTTTCCAGTCCAGTTTATACCCCAGTCTCATATTCAATTCAAAGCCTTCACTACCTGCTAGATTTATGGCTCAGGTGGCTTGCGAAGAGCAGGGTTTGTGGTCTCCGCTCTCACTTCCAAGAAACTCCAGCTACGGTTCATTGGTCAGAACTGATGGCACATTCTCCTCTGCTTGCCCAAAGCTCTACAATCTCTTCGAAACACACACACGCGCGAGCGCACACATACACACACACACACACACACACACACACACTTTGGGTTCTTTTTAACGACAAATCCTTGATCTTGCTCTTCCTCTACGTTTGACGGTACATATAGATTTCTTATACTTATGACTTCTTAATGGATTTGCTAGGCAACCTGGTTGGGATAACTCTTGGGAACAACTTACTTTGTAGAAATAAGTATAAAATAGAAATACAGCATGCAGGTTAAAAGTATGGACTCTTGGGTCATATTGCCCAATTCTAACCATGCTGATTTGGGGAAAAGTCACTTAGCCTCTCAGCCCCTTAGTTTGGGATAGTAATTGCACCCAACTTGTAGGGTTGTTGTGAGGATTAAATGATTTTAAAAGTGTTTAGAACAGTGGTTGGCATTCTGAAGTGTTGGCTATCATTATTATTATGTTTTATGTATTTAATACTATAATCTCAGCTGGGCTTGAACCCAGTTCTTACTATGCATATGTCGATGGGGAAACCTTTACCACCCCTCAGGCTTGGTGTTCTGATCAGTAAAATGAGAGGAATGAATAATCTCCTCTACCCCCTCCTTTGGTTAGGGTTTACAGATGATGGCTGGGGCAGTGGAACAGGGGCATTCTTACATGTTGCCATGGGAGTGAAAACTGGTAAAACATCTTTGGAAGGCAAGGTTGCAATATTTTTTATAATTTAATGCATGCATACTTTAAGTTTCAGGAATTTTTAGTTTTTGTAATTTATCTTACAAAAATACTTGCATAGATGCAAAAAGATAAATATATAAAACGTGCATTGAAACATGCATTTATGAGGAATTGGTTAACTATCATAAATAATGCTACTTTAGTTTACAGCCATAAAAAAAGGAGTTTGATACTCATGGAAGTTAACAGCCAAGTGGAAAAAAATTACAAGTGATAAACAGTGTGCATCTCATGATTCCATCAAAAAAAGAAAGAAGAAAGGAAAGAAGAGAAAATGAATGAACGCAGTAAAAATACATATGTATCTTAGCATATGCATAGAACACAAATTGAGGAAACATATGCCCAACAACTACCAGTAGTTATTCTGGGGGTGGAATTATGGATGTCTTTACCTTTCTTTGTTATATATTTCTTTATTCTCTAAGTATTTTAAACTATAAGTAAACTTTACTTTGGTAGTTAGGAAAACAAAACTATTCCTTTATTTATTTTTTTAAAATAGTCATAGACTTTGGAATCAGACAAAGTTGGGTTCAGATTGTGACTCTGTAACTTTTTAGCAGTGTGACCATGGGCAAACTACTGAAAATCTCTGAATCTTAGTTCCCTTAGCTGTCAAATGGATAACACCAAATTCTCCTTATTATTGCAAGGATTAAATAAAATGGCAGATTTAAATTCCCTATCACAAAGCCTGGCATACTGTACATGTTTCATAAATGTCAATCTCTTTGCCCCACTCCATGCAAATTGCAAAATAGCTACATACTAAGCTGTTTACCTTAAAAAAATAGAAATAATACTTCTCAACAATGATTTTAATTTAGCTCTATGAGGGATGCAAATTTAATAGCTCAAATTTGTGATAACCCTTATCTTAAATGTATCATTTTTCCTAGGATCATTTTTATTTTAGAGGGAATAAGAGAATGTGTAACTTACGTTGGGAAAGAAATGGTTAATTACCTGTACTATTTTACAGAAGTCCCATCAGGACAAACTATGTAAGTAATCTTTGGGTTCCCAACCCATCTACAATCTGGTAAAGCACTGCAGAGTGGAGTAAGAGAATTATTTCATTACAAGTGTTTATAAATACATATATTTATGTAAACTTATATAAATATACACATATGTAGAAAAAGCTCTTCCTCACATTAACAGTGGCAATCTTTAAAACGTAAAATTATAGGAAAATCTCTTTCTTTTTTTCAACTCCTTTATATTTTACACATTTAAAAAATTTTAAATGGATATTTCTTTTGAAAGAAAAAATGCACAATAAATGGTGCAAAATTTTATTTAATTACATCTAAAATACGTAGAACTAAGCAACGATGAAAAATAAACCAAGGTATTTGATAATCGTTTTGTTTCTATTTTCTATTAAAATTACCAGGGCAAACTTTCAAGCTAAGTGTTTTACTAATTTGGATGAGGTCAACCAAACTCTGTAAAGGAAGTGAGAACAATGGATTTTTGACTTGTTTCTAACATTAGGAAATACACTGGTCTTATCATCACAACAGTGGACTAGTACCCTGGTTTCATTGTAAACAATTAAGCAAAACATTAGTCAAGAAGTTGATGGGTATTATTTAGGGAATAGTATCTGCTTTTTTGAGTCTTTTCTGAATCTATTATGATCAAGCAATTTAACTAGTGTATTTGTGAGAAAGAAATAACTATCACAGTGCCTACTCCAAACATAATTCAACTCAAAAACCTGGGTAAGTTAGAGTAATGGGAAATTGTTGTAAGTGGTGGGGGCTGTTTGTTGCTGGTTTCAGCCGGAATGACCTGAAAGCACAAATATGTAGCAGGTGGGAGAGCATGTAGGAAAAAAATGAAGTATTATACTCTTAGCATGTTCATGTTCAAAAAGGATTAAAAAGATCATCCAGTTTAATGTCTCTTTTTATAAAAAAGTGCCTGAGGGGCCGCCCGGTGGCGCAGCGGTTTAGTCTGCGCTTGGCAGCGCCGGGTTCACGAGTTCGGATCCCGGGCGCCCGCGGACGCACTGCCTGTCAGCCATGCCGTGGCGGCGTCCCACATAAAGTGGAGGAAGATGGGCACGGATGTTAGCCCAGGGCCAGTCTTCCTCAGCAAAAAAAAGGGGAGGATTGGCAACAGATGTTAGCTCAGGGCTGGTCTTCCCCACAAAAAGAAAAAAAAAAAAAAAAGTGCCTGATTTGAACCAGAAATTTTTCTTGAACCTGAACTTGACCCAGATAACCCACCTCACACTTCTTCCTTCTTTCCTTTCCACCAAAGCATGCTAATGTAATTAGCATCCAGGTAAGGTCACATGGCAAACAGGCCTAAGATTACCTAGACAGATTCCAAACCCTATTGAAAGATAAGATAGTTAACATGATGGGTAACAGGATGCTTATTAAAAAATGTTACTGGAATTTGATTTTTTCATGTTTAGGCTGACCTATTAATTATAGCCAACTATTAAATGTACACACTTAAGGGGACAAACATTTCTTAGTGTTGCATGCCCAAATGAACCTAGCATGCCTGGGCCCTCTATAAATATTTGTCAGATAAATTCTTAACAGATGGTTATTTGCTATATGGATTTCACAGCTCCTTTGCCTCTCTCTTATTTCTCCTTCATATTCTGGTGCCAGAACCATTTCTCTCTAAGGGCAGAAAGATGAAATCAGAGTAAGGAAACTCCCAAGTGGTCCACTTTATTCTATTGCATATTTTGGTCCAATTGCTTGGCAGAGAGAAACTTTGTAAATGTTGATGAAAACAATCTGTTCCATCTCCGTCACTGTTCATTCAGAGAATCAAAAGGATCAAATATCTGTATGTCATTCAAGAAGATAGCCAATGTCATAATGTGAAATTTAGAGTTGTGCCCCTAACACACTCTAGCTCCATGTAGCTGCCACATCAATTTTTCTAAAACCGTCAATAATAGGGGAAATTTCAAGTTCCTGATCATCAATGCAAAACCCTTGTGATGGCACTCCTGCCCATACCCTTAACTTCATGTCCTGCCCCCTCCTGCTGTGTACTTAATAATCGAGGGCCCTGAATGTCTTTATTCTCTAGTCAAAGTATGAATATACCTGAATGTGTAGGGCACGAAGGACTTGGACTGTAGAAAGGCAGGGCGATATGTTCCCCGTGAGGCCTCCTCTCAGATATCTCACATTAAACATCTCTATTTCCACCCTAATTGGTCAGGATTGAGTCTCAATACTCAGGTCCCAGGAACAGATGCTCCTCTTCCACCTCTCACTACCCCTCCTTCAGCCCCAAGTACCACTTCTCGACTCAGGGCCTCTGCTGAGTTGTGCCCTCTCCTTGGCAGGCTCCTCGGGTCTCTTCCTTCAACCAGAAACCACTTTCTCATCCTTTAAATCTCTGTTTAAGATGTCTCCTCCTTGAAAAGACAGACGGACAGCCAGGGACTACATCTTGAGTCCCATTTCCCCAAACCTACCCTGGGCTAGGCCAGAGGTCCCTTCTCTGTGCTACATGGTACCAGTGGTTACATGCTTAACCGCTGCATTCACTGTGTTGCATCACAGCATAGTGCTCCTGAACAGGGACTGTGGGACCAGTGCACCTGGGCTCAAATCCGGCTCCTTCGATTGTCAGCAGGGTCAGTTTCCTCATTTGTACAATGGACATAACAGTAGACTCTGCCTCATAGAGAAGATGATGAAATAAACCGATATATCTAAAGCTTCCAACAGTAAGCCCTCAATGAGTTTGAGCTATTAACAGCTTTAGCCTGCATCTGTTCTTCACCCTTGATATCCTGGTTTATTTTTCTCAGGACAAGATGTCTTAGTTATTTGTATATCCTTCACCCCTTGCATAGTGCCTGGCATCTAGTAAGCACCATATACATGGTAGCCAAATGGAACTTATAAGAATAAGAAGAATAATTTAGAGTCATAGAATCCTAGAACTGGAGGTATCTAAACATCAACGTTTTGTTCCAAGTTCACAGAGCAAGGAAGCACTCTATGTAGGCAGAGAGAGCCATTTTTTCCAGGGAGGAAACTATTAAACATTTCAGATTCTACCCTTGACTGTAAACATAGCCTCCTTCAATGGTACAGTCCTCCCATAGCTTCTGACTAATACCCAAAGGCTTCAAGTCCATGCAGGGTATTCAATTATAGTTTTCAACAGAAAGTGTAAATTACAGGATGCCTGACAAATTCATCGAGAAATGCTAAGAAAAACAGATGGTATTTTCCAAATCTTATCAAACGATTCCCTTTCTCCTCACTCACCAGGGTAGTTTTGTGCCAAATACGATGGAAAAGTAATTTGCCTGCCCCTGATCGTTTACACACTCCAGAGGGAGGGGTTGTCGGAGTAAGTAAGATATATTGATTTCCCACACACCACTCTTTTCCTTCTCTGGGTGGTTAAAACAAAACAAAGTATTTGATTTCCCCCATTTTTCTACTGATGAAAGATGACAGATCCAATAGTTGAGCTCACAAATGGAAATCTTTATTTTGCATGATTAGAATCTTTCTCTCTGTTTCCACTGTAAGCAATCCAATATCAGAGAGATATTCCGAAGTCTGAAAGGACAGTGCTAAGGGAGCTACAACCCAGACTGAAGGACTATTCACCAAAATGTCATCTCCCTGTGTACTCAAGAACAATAAGTGTTGCAGAGGATGTGGAGAGAAGGAACTCTCATACACTGCTCATGGGAGGGCGGACTGGTGCAGCCACTATGGAAAACAGTATGGAGATTCCTCAAAAAATTAAGAATACAAGTACCATACGATCCAGCTATTCCACTGCCAGGTATTTATCCAAAGAACATCAAAACACCAATACGTAAAGATACACGCACCTGGGTGTTCATTGCAGCATTGTTCACAACAGCCATGTCTTGGAAGCAACCTAAGTTCCCATCAAAGGATGAATGGATAAAGAAGATGTGGTATATATACACAATGGAATACTACTCAGCCATAAGAAATGATGAAATCCAGCCATTTGTGACAACATAGATGGACATTGAGGGTATTATGCTAAGCAAAATAAGTCAGAGGGAGAAGGTTGAAAACTGTAAGATGTCGCTTACAAGCAGAAGATAAAAATAACAACAAACAAACACACAGAGACAGAGACTGGATTGGTGGTTACCAGAGGGGAAGGGGGGAGGGAGGAGGGTAAAAGGGATGATTAGGCACATGTGTGTGGTGATGGACTGTAATTAGTATTTGGGTAGTGAAGATGATATTATCTATGCAGAAATAGAAGTATAATGATGTACTCCTGAAATTTATATAATGGTATAAACCAATGTTACTGGAATAAAAAATTAATTAAATATTGAAAAAAAAAAAAAGACCTAGCCAGCTTTAACCTTGATGAAACTGACAGGGCATGCAGAAGAGAGAGAATGGTTGCGCTTAGTGGTTTGCATTCTGGATATCTATTCTTTTTCAGATGTATCCTTCACTAGAAAAAGTGAACTGGTTCTATGTCTTTTCATAGATCAAGAACCTGCCTTAGAAGGAGGCCACTGGGCAGCTGCATATAGGAAACATCGCTGGTTTCTTAGATTATTCACACATTTCTTGTAGTTTGTAGACTCATTTTTTTCATTTTGCGGTTTATTTCCCTGACTATAACAATACACAAGCTCACATTTATCTTTAGATATTCTTGGCTCCCCCAAACTACATTAACTACTTGACTTAGAAATTGAATTGGAAAGAATTAAGAAGGAATTGAAATGAAAAGGCAGGAGACACGGCAAATAGTTTTTCAGTTCACATAGACTTAGTCTCGAGAATGACTGTACACTATGAGACTGGGGGCGGCTAAGACACTCAGCCGCAAGGCGCAACAAGAGGGGAAAGTAGCCTTCCGCTGCAGAGCATATATTAAATGATAGGAATGCTCTATTATTTCATTAATTCAAATAGATTTCTGTTGCTGATAAAAAGTGTTCTAGCTTCTTGGAGGCCAGGGAAAGAAGGACAAGCTCCTAACAGGCAGCGTTCCCCCGGTGAGGTGCTGCAGCGACCTGAAGCACGTGCTGTTGTGCGAGTGATTCTGACTAAGAGAAAGTCTGCTTCCAGCTTGGACTCCATTTTACACACAGGCTAAAACAGGAAAAGAGGCCATTTATGCGTCATTTTCAAACGGAAAGTACTTGACGGGTGAAAAATTCTCTGAACAGTGGTAAGACTCCAGATAGACAAGGGAAGGCCAAAGAAAAGGAGTGATTGTGAACTGACCTGGCAAAGTGTTCGTCAGGAAACAGCCGGGCGTGTGTATCCTCGCTGATTACGCATATAATAGCTGCAAAGCAATGTTCTCTGTCAAGCAAGGCTGCATTTCAGAGCTGTGTTTTCAAAAGGAAAAAGAAACAGCTCTCTAATCGAGCCCTTTTGGAAAGAGGCAGAGCAGCTTTAGGAGCGGAGAAGTTAGGCGTTCCTGTGTACTGGTGACAGTCAAATCGCACATGAGGGAAAGATGAGCAGGGAGCACACGCAAAAGGAAAATGCAGCATCGACTTACTGCTACAGAATTAAAAAAAAAAATGATTCAGAAAAATCAAAAATCAAAAGCATAGGGGCTGGCCCGGTGGCCTAGTGGTTAAGTTCAGCGCACTCCATGTTGGCAGCCCGGGTTCGTGGGTTCGGATCGCAGGCGGGGATCTACACCACTCATCAGCCATGCTGTGGCAGCGACCCACATATAAAATAGAGGAAGACTGGCACAGATGCTAGCTCAGGGCTAATCTCCCTCAAGCAAAAAAAAGAGGAGGATTGGCAAGGGATGTTAGCTCAGGGCTAATCGTCCTCAAAAAAAAAAAAAAAAATCGAAGCTACTCTGCAAAGGAGGGTAAAAGAGAATGAAGAATGTGACCTTAGCTCTTAGAGCCCAATTGGGGAAGAATATTGTACAATTTATTTTCAATATTATTGCTTTTAACATGAAATCACATTTATGATTCTCCCTTGGCATTTATCAATTCAGAAGTTTCAAATACTTTCTTATCATTGTCCATATTGCCTTAACCTCTTTCCACAACCTTTCTCATCACCCCTCAACATTTATACCATTTTCCCACATTAAAATGTAATCATTACTAATTTAATTTAAAATTGTATAATAGCTTTAGTTGTGATGACACTTTCCAGGAAGTTATGGTATATGGATATGTAGGATATCTAAGCTCTAACATCTACAGGCAGAATTGCTGGTGCTTAAGAAGGCAGGTCCTGGAACCAGGCTGCTGGGGTTCAATTCCTTCCTCCACCTGTATCTACCTAGCATGTCAGGCAAACTGACTAATCACTCTGTACCTCTGTTTTCTCAGCCATATAATGGAGACAATAAGAGTACCTCACCCATGGGAGAATTCAATGAGTTAATACCTATGAGGTTCTGAGAACAGGTGAGGCAGAAGCAGAAAGATCTGAATGGATTTCAAGTTTTTATAGGTAAATTGAATTCAGATAAACTGTTATAATAGTATTAATAGTTTTATTTTGAGATTAAAACCAAAATTAACCTGTAAAAGGTTTGTACTTTGAATCAGTAGTGATTTGTTTCTTCTGGTTCATTTATTTACCAAATGCTTATTAATCTTCTACTAGAAAGTCTATTTCAGATACAATGAAAAGAAAAAAAATTGATACTATGTTTTAATAGGCAGGTCAAGAGAGCAATCACACACTGCATTCATTTTACAATTAGGTGGCTTTTTGAAAATATTTAAATCACAAACCAAAGGATAAGATTTAGGATTAGGTCAAAGCTATAAAGGGTTTTTAATGCATGGAAGAATCACTTGCATAAACCGTACATCAGGGGAGTTCATTAAACTGCAGATTACTGAAGCAATAATTTACACATTCAGCTTTAAGACTACCCCCCAAAATATATTCAATCTTGGCAGCTGCCATCTTGGATTTACTTTTCCAGAAGGGAGAATAATTCTAGGCAACAGCATTTGAAAACATTAACCCCTAGCTTTGTTTCCTTTTGAACAGCCAAGGATTCAGCACTCCCGAAAAATAGTTTGAATAACAACGAACCCACTAGAGTTTTTGGAGAAGCAACAGGAAATCCTTCTTTTTTATGAAACAAATTTTGGGCTTTCAGCCACAACAAAATCGTGCAGTTACTTTAGTTGCGTTAGAAAGCTTCACTTTTGACTTAATGTTCTCTCTTAAACAGTTCCATTAAAACATTCATCATGCACACACACACACAAAACCATCTTAGTTTCAGAAGTGTTGTGCCTGTCATATTGAATTTCCTTTAAGAATGGAAAAATTAATTAATTGAGGTGGCCCTCATGATGTATTTCACCTCACAAAGAGGTGAAACCGCCTTCCAAATTATCACTGAAAGATCAGATTATTCTAAATAATTCTTCAAGGAACATAACTGTACATATGACACTATAGCCTCTTCAGAGTAACTTTGTCAAATATATTTCTAGAAGCACAATTGCTAGGTGTACTAGTCACCTAATGCTGTGTAACAGATGATCACAAACTTAGTGGCTTTAAATGACACCATTCATGATTTCACAGTTTTCATGGGTCAGGAGTCTTGGCTGCGTCCTTGCTCAGGGTCTCCCAAGGCTGCAGTCTAGGTGTTGGCTGGGCTGTGTCCTTTCTGGAGCTCAGGGTCCCCTTCCAAACTTAAATCGTTGTTGGAAGAATTCAGCTCCTTGTGGTGGTAGTACTGAGGTCCCTGCTTTCTTGCTGACTGCCCACTGGGGCCTGCCCTCAGCTCCTAGAGGTCACCTGCAGTTCCATGCCACAACAGGGCAGTTTACTTCTTCAAGGCCAGCAGGAGAATCTCTCTCTTTAGGAAGTCTCTCCCCAATATCTCCTTTAAGTGTTTTCCCCTAATTAGGTCAGGCTCACCCAGGATGATCTCCCTTTTGATTAAACCAAAACCAACTGGTTTGGGAGCTTAATTACATCTGCAAAATCTCTTCACCTTTACTTTATGATGCAACCTAGTCAAGAGAATGAAATTCCATCAGATGCATAGATCCTGCTCACACTCAAGGGAGGGAATTATGCACAGATTGTACACAAAGGGCAGGAATTCTCCCTAGTGCCTCAAGCTAAAGAGTATTTAAAAATTTGGATTCATACTGCCAATTTATACTGCAAAGAGGTTGGGACTAGTACAAGTCCACTAGCAGTGTTTGAATTTGCTGTTTCCTCACATTTTAATCAATATTCAAGATGTTAGCCTTTTAATTTTTTCCCAATTTGGCAGGAGAAAAACATTTTATTCTGGTTTTAATTTCTATTTCTTTGAAGAGGAAATTGAACATAACTTCATGTGTTCCCATCCTTTATTTTGCTTTCTTTTTAAATTGGGTTGTTTTAAATTTTTTCATATTGACTTTTTTTTTTTTTGTGGGGAAGACTAGCCCTGAGCTAACATCCATTGCCAATCCTCCCCTTTTTGCTGAGGAAGACTGGCCCTGGGCTAACATCTGTGCCCGTCTTCCTCCACTTTATGTGGGATGCCACCACGGCATGGCTGACAGGTAGTGAGTCTGCGGGCGCCCAGGATCTGAACTCGCGAACCCTGGGCTGCCAAGCGCGGACTAAACCGCTGCGCCACCAGGCGGCCCCCTCATATTGACTTTTAATAGTTATTTCTATATTACGGAACAAAACCCTTTCTCTGTTTTTATGTGTTGAAACTATTCTCTTTCTCTCTCTCTTTTTTTTGGCCCTCGAACTTGTTTTCTGTGTTTTTTTTCTTTTTGGTCATGGAGAAGTTTTTAAGATGAATATACAATAGTGAAAAATCAAAAGCAATTTGTGTCCATCAACTTGTTGAATAAATTGATGTATATTCACATGATGGAATACTCTTTTTGTGTGTGTGTGAGGAAGATTGGCCTTGCGCTAACATCTGTTGCCAACCTTCCTCTTTTTTTTTTTTCTTTTTTCTCCCCAAAGCCCCAGTAATAGCTGTATATCATCGTTGTAGAGTTGTAGGTCTTCTATGTGGGACGCTGCCTCATTGCTTGATGAGCAGTGAATAGGACGGCGCCCAGGATCCAAACTGGCAAACCCCGGGCTGTGGAAGCAGAAGGCACAAACTTAACCACTACGCCACCGGGCTGGCCCTGGAATACTCTTAGAAGATTAGAAAAATGAGGTAGGTTTGTAAGATGTAGAAGTAAAGAGAAGACTCCAATATACCAATTAATAAAGAGAAGACTCCAATATACCAATTAATAGGCAAGCAAGTTATAAAATAAGATCTATAATGGTGATCCCCTGTTTGATAAAAAAATTTTTATATGCCCGTTGAATAATTGTATATTCATAGAAAAATGTCTGGAATGACACACGCTAAGATGTACCCATACACCATAGTGAATGTATCTGGAGAATTGGATTAGGCAGTGGGCTGTGGCTTTTTACTTTACTCATTTCTGTATCCTTCTATTTAATTTTGCAATAATCTTTGATTTTATAATTGAAAAGAAAATGAGTAATGATATAATGACGTTTCATCCACTTTCAATGTGACACATTGCATTTCACTGTATCTTAGTTATTTGAATATTTTAAGTCATATTTTATGTTTGAAGGATATTCATTTAGCAATATGCACTCTTTCCATTTCTTTACAGTAGGGAGGTTAGTCCTAATTTCCCCAGCTGTTAATAGGAGATAACTGGGTCTCAGCGAGTCTGCTACTTGGGTAGTGGTCAGAGGGCTGGTAGGAGGGAAAGTGGAACTGTAATCTAGATGATCAAAATCTTACCAGAATATCTACTCTACTCTGTCACCCATAAATGGGAGCTAACTGTGTGCCCTTCATGTAGGTCTGAACCTGTGTGTGTAGAAAGACTAATTAGAAGTACTTGGTCAATTCACTGCATCAGAAGAGCACACAGAAATATCTACTAAGAACCCAAAGGAAATCATCCAAGTATTTTTCCCTTCAAGTTGAATGAACCCATTTCTCAGAAGGACCGATTTTCACAAAGCAGTTAACTCAGAGGGATTGGCATAATTAAGTACCAAATTGTACAGAAGAGGAAGTAGGAGGTGGCCCAGTCTGCAGGACCATTGCTTTGAGTCCGGGAGCACAGCCTGGAAGGCTGGTGGCTAACCTGGAGGACAGGTGTGTCCTACCTGACGGAAGGAGGGAAGAAGATGGATCCTAAAGCTAAGGTGGCTTAAGGAAAAGGACATTTTCCTACAGGATCCCTAGCCATTTGGATTTTCTTATATTCATGGCTCTTAGTTATTTCTGAAGTCTTTTTCGCGTGTGTGGAGGGGTTTCTGTGAGTGACTATGATTTATCCTTTGTGAGAGAAATGATGCTATTTATCTCTGACCAATGCTGAGGCACTGGTCCCCTCTGCCCCATACCTGCTTTGGCTTCTGCCCCTGGAGGCCCTCTCCATGTGCCCTAATGTAGCCACCCATCCTAGTGTTTGGTTGCTCTCACCCCTGCCCCAAGGTCTGAGTGATGCTGTCCACCGGGTGGAGACATTGGAGGAGCTGCTCTCCTTCCCCAGCCCTGACCATCTCTCTTCATTAACCACTGCACACCCTGCTCCCAGCTCGCTTCTACCATTAGGCGAGAGGGCCAGCTGCCCCACCTGGCTTTCTCTCACTGCTCCAAGGGGAGGATTGGAAAGAACCCCAGGGACCTGCCCCAGGCAGTGCCAAGAGCTACTGCAGCAGGCTTCCAACAGGCCGAGCTCAGAAATGCTACTGATGGCATTTGGAGCCACTTGAACTCCTCTCACAGTGGATTTTCAGGGGTAGCGGCTCTAGAAAGAAGGCAAGTCTTGCTTCAGCAGCTAAGTGGAAGCAGACCTCTGATGTAGGCAGAAGAGGTAATACCTCCTCTTCCCTGGCACTTGAACGGAAAGGACTGAAGCAAAATAAAAAGGCCAGTCTGTATGTAATTAAAAGCTTCTACTGGCAATTGCTTTTGTCCTCCTGTTAAAACAGTAGAAAGCCAAATTTTCCACCTTTTCAGGCTGTCCCCCATCCAGCGCTAAACTGCCACAGTTGAGAGTAGTGTCTTTAGGCAGTACTGGCAGAGACCCATCAAAGAAAGGAAGGCTTTTTTAAATTAAAAAAAAATTTTTTTTAACATATGGCATTTCTCCAGAGCAGTAGTTACTAAACTTTTTAGGCTAATCTTTGGGAAGTGTATATATTTTTGCTGCCCCTGTGCACAGTCTTCATTTAATGACTACTCATCTGACATCTTGAGATTTAAGTTAACTTTAAAATTTTAAAATGTATACAAAAATGACAATAGAAGCACATGAATTATTCAGCAATTTGCAATCTTCTGGAATTCTTAGAAAGTCTAGAGATTTTTACAATCCTCTTTTAAGCTTTCATTCATCAGATATAGGAATTTGAGGAGAGCAATTTTTGGATATTCTTTTGTCTTCTGAAAACTGCTGCTCTTTGCATTCTTAGGATATGGGACTTTATCATATTTTCAATTCGATGACCAATCAACCACATAGAAGGAAAGACTCATATTATTTTATTCATTCAAATATTTTCTGAATTCCTACTGTGTGGTAGGGCTACAGTGGGGAAAAAATGCAAAATTCCTGACTTTAGGGAACTTTCAGTCTAGTAGAAAAAGACAGACAGACAATAAGTCAATAAACACATAAAGCAGTGTGTATGTGTTTGAAAAGTGGGATGAAGAAAAAAAGGAGAGTACTAACGACAGAGAAAAATAAGGAAGTTTATTTTAAATTGTATATCTTAGAAGAAGAGGGAGATATGTTTTTTAACAGAAGCAAAAGCTTATATGAATCACCATTTTTATATTAGAATACACAAATTTCTTAGCATTACACATATGTTGGAAATTTGAGAAAAGTGGGCAAAAAAGACATTTTCTGAAAATTATATAAAGCAGCACCTATAAAAATGAGGTCAGTAGAAGAGTCTTTCAAAACATAACATTTTATTTGTAAAGGTATTTTCACACTCTCTTTTTTCTTCTCTAATCATAGGTAGTAAAATACGGTACTGCTTGAAGAAGCTAATAGTATTTTTCTTACTTGTTCACTGAAAAGCAGTAGCTCAAAAGATGCATTTTTTTTTTTATCACAGTTAAATCATTAATACATACTGTGTTTGCCACAAATCATTTAAAAGACTTATGGCAGGGGGCCGGCCCGGTGGCGCAGAGGTTTAGTTCGCGCTTGGCAGCCCGGGGTTCACGAGTTCGGATCCCGGGTGCCCACGGACACACTGCTTGTCAGCCATGCGGTGGCGGCGTCCCATATAAAGTGGAAGAAGACGGGCACGGATGTTAGCCCAGGGCCAGTCTTCCTCAGCAAAAAGAGGAGGATTGGCAACGGATGTTAGCGCAGGGCTGGTCTTCCTCACAGAATAAATAAATAAAATAAATAAAAATAAAAAAAAGACTTATGGCAGCACAAACTATTCTCACTGGCCTTCTGAGGCCACTAGTCAACCCACACTGGCAGTTCCATTCTAGAAACAGCCTCCTTTTGTCCACACTCCATCTCAATCTCCATTTAGCAAGTTCTGCTGATTGCAGTAGTGCTGGATGGGAATTCTAGAGAACAGAGTTCCCTGAGATGATGATAAACAATAGATGTCATTCAAAAAAGTGTCTGCACTATATTAGGCTTGAGAATAGGACTTAATCTCTTTTCGCCTTTATATATCAATGTATATCATAAATTACCATGCAGACTTCACATGCAGAATTTTTCAAAACTATTTAAAAACAGAATCATTTCTTCGTAGCATAATTTAAGAGATACATATTCTAACAAAAATATTTTGAGAAACCATGAATTAACATAAGCCCCACAAAAAGATTTTTCTTTCTTTCTTTCTTTTTTTTTTGGTGAGGAAGATTGGCCCCGAGCTAACATCTGTTGCCAATCTTCCTCTTTTTGCTGAGGACGATTGGCTCTGAGCTAACATCTGTGCCCATCTTCCTCTGTTTTGTATGTGGGATGCCTGCCACAGCATGGCTCAATGAGCGATGCATCGGTCCGCACCCAGGATCCAAACCTGTGAACCTCAGGCTGCCGAAGTGGAGCGCATGAACTTAACCACTACACCACCGGGCCAGCCCCACGAAAAGATTTTTGACACTTGATTCATTTGGGTTTTTGTATCCCCCGCAAAAGATGATTGGCATCCCCAAGAAATCTCTAATTAGGGAAATTTACAAAAATGATTTATTTTTAATCGGAAGGGCCTTCAAATGCTTTGTACTTATTCTAAGGTATCTCCTTAAGTTTAACCTCACTAGGACACTAGGAGACAATAAAAAAACAGAGGATCCAATAGAAAAATGGGTAAATTGTATAAGGAGGCAATTCATAGCAGAGAAAATCTGAGTAGCACAGCAATGCATGAATAGCTTGACAGTACTCAGGGAAAACAAGATTTTTTTTTAAAAAAAGGAGAAAAATCACAGTGAAGGAAAAAGAAAGAAAGAAAAAAGAATATTTGGAAGGCATGCTGGAAAAACAGTTATATGGTTCATAGAGTCTATACATTTGAAAAACAAACAAACAAAAACAAATATGTAATTATTTAGTAGTAGTTACTGTTATCAATATACCTATAGATAGAGCTTTCTCTATAGAATTTAGGGGGAAAAGTCGGGGTTAAAAATAATTTTCCACACAATTCTCAAGCCATTAATTTTCAAGTAATTAAAACTCTTAAGTGTGCCTGAGAAAGAGTAGTGTGAGAAAAACAGGGGGTTCCAGAAAGACCTTCCAAGAACGACAAGCATTTCAAATGTATAGTCAAGGGAGAAGAGACATCAGTAAAGGAAGATGGTCTTGGTTCCAGGAGTAGAGAAAGACCCAGAAACCAAGGGTGAGAAGCATCTCAAGAAGCGGGTGGGGTTATCAGTGCCAAATGTAGCAGAAATATGCACTGAGATAAAGATACAAATACTTGCAGATTTTTAAAATTCAGCATTGAGGATGGTCTCAGTGACTCCATCCATGGTATGTTTGTCTAATTTCACAATGTGGGGACTGAGCTGGCTGGAACAATCTGGAGCCACAGTAGGGTGAAGCCCACCCACACACCTCTCCCACACTCCAACACACTGGACTAAGCAGTTGTCTTTCTTCATGGCTTAATGACATAATTCCACTTATGCACCTTAGAAATGTCCAGAGAAATGAGTGTCTTTTTCTTGCTCCCAAATAAAATTTACTTAACCATGTATCCTCCTGTTGCTTTGTGATGAGTGATGAAGTTTCAAAACTCTCAAAATAAAAAAAAAAGCTGCTGCTGTTCCAAGAGCAATACAAATAACCACTGAGGACAGAGTCTGCATCCATGAATCCACAGCCCTGAGAACTGCAGAAGTCAGGTGCCGACCCCAGATTTCTGACTTCCTACCAAGTTAGTTTTAGTTAGGAAGTTGCATTGTGTTCTGGGTCTTTGACCAACTTGACTTCTAGCCATCCTTAGCTCTCAGAATATCTGAACTATAATCACCATAATAATAACCAAATAGGAAGCGATTAGGTAATAGATTATCTACAGAGGGTGGTCTAAATCAGCTCTATCTAGAATTTGGCTCAATTTTCCTTTGCTGGATTCAATCTAAGCATGCTTGTCTTAAATGTCAATTGTAACCAAACAGAAATGCCTTGTTAAAACAAGTTTATCTTCACTAAACTTAACTGTAGTCTCTGATTAGCTGTTTGGAACTTAAATAAAGCATATTTATGTTGTTTTTCCCCTTGATGGTATGTCAGCTATATACAGGCAAAACTCCGTGTCTCAGGTCCTTTAAAATGTCCTAGAATTTCTTCTTTGAACTTTGAAAGAACAGGTGTCACACTTAATTTTATCCAACACACGCAATTCAAGATAAATTAAGAGTGTTTACTGCTTTATGAAAGGAGTCTTTATTAAAGGATTAACTATAAGTTTCTTTTTTTTCCTTTGGTGAGAAAGATTGGCCCTGAGCTAACACCTGTGCCTGTCTTCCTCTATTTTGTATGTGGGATGCTGCCACAACATGGCTTGTAGAGCAGTGTAGGTCTGTGCCCGGGGATCCAAACCTGCAAACCAGAGCCGCCAAAGCGGAGCACACCAAACCCAACCACTATGCCACCAGCCCGGCCCCAACTATAAGTTTCTAATAAGTAAGCAACTATCTAATTTTATAAAATAATATTATTTACAGTATTTCAATATATGTTGAATTTTTTTAATTTGAATGTTATGATGGCTTCAGTCCAAGTTGGGCAAGTGCTCTAGACTTGTACTATAGACTGAATGCTTGTGTCACCCCCAAATTTGTATATTGAAATCTATTCCCCAATGTGATCGTATTAGGAGGTGATTAGCCTTTCAGAGGTGATTAGGTTATGACAGTGGAGCCCTCATGAATGGGATTAGCACCCATATAAAAGAGGCTCTGGAGAACTCCCTCACTCCTTCCTCTATGTGAGGTTACAGCAAGAAGACAGCCATCCAAGAACCAGGAAGTGGGCTCTTACCAGAGGCTGAGTTTGCTGGTGTCTTGATCTTGAACTTGCCAGCCTCTAGAACTGTGAGAAACAAATTTCTGTTTAAAGCCACCCAGTCTATGGAATATTTGTTTTAGCAGCTGGAACTGACTAAGACGAAGTGTCACCAAAGCATCAGGGATCTTGCTGTCATCGATTAATGAGTGACATCACGTTTTAGCTCTAGGCTATGTAAGTCTATGTAGTTCTGGGTATTTGTCTGCTAGACACAAGGGAGGGATCTAAACCCGTAAAGTCTGGATGCCTCACTGCTTTCTTATAAGTGAAGTAGCAGAAGATGCCAAGAGCTCACAAGATGTCCAAGAGGGGTGTCCTGCCAGGACAAAGGGTGAAGATATAGTTGACAGCGGATTTATCCCATTTTCCTAACAAGGTTCCTCTTGAAGTTTCCATCAGAATATATGATGTGGATGGCCATCGTGTTTGGTTGACAGGATGCTGAAAGTTGACACAGGCCAGGTCATGTTACCCTCTGTTGCAAAACTTGCAGGGTGCCTTGGACTATTTGGGGCATAACATGTCACATGATCTGGCTTCTCATTACCTCTCGGACCGAGTTCTTACTACTCTTCCTCTTTTCCATTTAGCTCCAGTGCCCTGCTCCTCACTGTTCCTTGAACACTCCAGGTGCACTCCCACTTGAAAGCTTGGCACTACCTGTTACCTTTGTTGCAACGCTCTCAGTACAAATGTCTACATGGCTCACTCCCTGTCTTAGTCCATTCAGGCTGCTCTAACAGAATACCACAGACTGGGCGGCTTATAAACAAGAGAAATTTATTTCTCACTGTTCTGGAGGCTGGAAGTCCAAGATCAAGGCACTGGCAGATTCAGTGTCTGGCAAGGGCCTGCTTCCTGGCTCATAGACAGCTGTTTTCTCACTGTAACCTCACATGGAGCAAGGTGCTAGGGAGCTCTCTGGGAACCTTTCCATAAAGGCACTAATCCTATTTATGAAGGTTCTACCTTCTAACCCAATCATCTCCAAAGGCCCTCCTCCAAATGCCATAATTTTGGGGGTGAGAATTTCAACATATGAATTTGGGGGGACACAAACATTCAATCTATAACACTCCCTTACTTCATGCAGGTCTTTGCTCAAATGTCACCTTATTGATGAGGCTGACCTAGAGTATCGTATTTAAAATTGCAACCAGCTTACCTCCCCCCATCTTTCCAATCTCTCTTCACATGATTTCTTTTTTCTTTTTCTTTTTTCTCTTTAGCACTTATGATCTTCCAAAGTACTATATAATGTATCTCATTTATCATGTCTATGAGTATTATTTGCCTTCCTTTGCTAGAGCGCATGCTCCAGAAGAGTAGGGATCTTTATTTTGTTCACTGATCTATCTCAAAGCTCTGAAAACAATTTCTGGCACATAAGTGTGCAATAAATATTTGATGAATGAAATTGGTAGCATATTGTGCAATGACAAGATATAAGGACCACGAGGCCAGAGACCATCTGGATTTTGTTCGCTATGATATCCTCAGTACCTATAACATGAAAATCTGAGAACATCTATGTACTTCCTCTCAGACAGCACTGAGAAAACAATGCAAAGGAGAAACAGTGATGGACTGAAGGAGACATTTTTGACCTGGATGGGAAGATAAACAAATCTTTCAGTGTTACAACTTCCTTTAGCTTGACTACGAGTCTCTATGCATCAAAGGGACAAATGACAAAACCCGGCCCAACACAGCTGGCAGCAAAGCCAAGGGTAGGATTGGAAAGACTTGCCTTGTGTGACCATTGCTTTAGAGAAGGAGCCTTGCTCCATGTTTGCTGAAATTAAATCCAGAGGGGAGATCCTGGAGCTGGTCTATCGCAGCAAAGTAGAATGGATAACCCACCAGGGATTCCCTTTAAGTTTTTGACTCAATCATTCTGATGTAGTGGATGAAGGCTTCTGAGACCTCATACTGCCTTGGTTTGCATCTGCATTTGGATGGGGAGAATCTCTACAAACTGACTGCTGTGTGTGGTCTGTATTCTCTTTCATTGTTCCACTTGCAAAAACTTCCTTAACTGAACTAGCTGTTCTCAAGATGGCTACTCTGAATGCCCTGTATTAAGAAGGGTCCTCCGACCCAACACGGAATCAAGATTTTTTTAAATCATACTTCTGAGGATTATTCAAAACTCCATCACTTTTGGATACACAGCCTCACATTGAGGTATGACAAACTGATATTTATTAAGGAACAAATGATTTTCTTGCTTGATTTATTCCCTAGTAAGTGTGATTTCTAGGATTTGTAAAAACAACCTTTAAACAGATGTAACGAAATCATATTTCATGATATTACGAGGCTGCTACTCTCTGAGGTTACTTGCTTCTATGATCCTTTTCTCCACTATTCAGGCTGCATGGATAGCTTCCTCTATGAACTGCCCTCAGGGGAAGAGTAATACAAGGAGAGCTTCAAAATAGGCTTTTGAAATTCATAGCAGGGACAACAGTCTTGAAAGTCAGAATAATTTAAATTCACAAGAAAGGCTTAGGCCTTTCGGGGTGGGGGTGGGGGGAAGATGTGTCTCCTAACCAGGGCCTGGAGTGTTTAGAGCATAGAGTTTGTACATGAATTCTGGAGCAGGGAGGGCTGTGTTAAGACTGATAGCTGCTTTCTTACTCTGAAGGCCAGGGATTGGGGTGGAAAGGATAGTAGAGGTCCTGAAGTGTGGTGGACAGAGCAAGGACCATGAACCATCTCTTTACAAGATGAGTCATAAGATGAGGCTGCCATGTATATAGATAAATGTTCATTATCTTCCTTCCTAATGAAAACGTGTTATCCACGTCTCTGTACAACACCCTCCACTCATCTCATATCCTGCCACTTCATCCCCTACTATCCCCCCAGAATTCACAGCACTTTCTGAAAAGGGGAATATTCTCATTGCCCTCCATGAGAGCACCCTGGTGTGATATTAGAACAATATTTCCTAGAATGAGTTCCAGAGAACACAATCTGAAAAAGATACTTGTAGACCCACTCTGAACATTAGCCTATTAGAGCTTATGAGTTCTGTGTGGGACAGGAGAATGTCTCGGTGTTTCCCTAGAGTATTTGACCATAGAAAATCCATTAAAACCCAAATATCTCTTTCCCAGGAATTAGACTGACATCCTGTGAGGCTACTGTTTCTTGAACTGCACTTTGAGGAACACTGGGTCAGCTCCCTGCTGTGGGGTCAGGGTGTCCCGGGGTTGCCTCCTATTCCACGTTTTCCCAAAATAGGAACAATACCACTTGGCATTCTTGGCAGTATCAGATGAGACTGTGTCATGCAAAATGTGCAGAATCTGTACATGATAAGACGCCCTGTCCTTTTCTTTCCTGCCTTTTCTCATATACCTACTGCTGAGAATGTTCTGACTCACATCCCCTCCTGTCTACATCCTCCTCAGCCTTCAGCCTGAAAGGCCACCATCTCCAGAAAGGGTTCAGCTATTCCCCCAACATGCAATCTCCCTTGAGCTTCCAAAGAATTTTGTTTCACTTGAAGTCAGAAGAGTCTTAGTATACCCAACTACTCTTTTGATTGCAGGTACTGAAAATATTCTGCCCTATATTATCATTATGTGGGTATAAGTCTACCTCCTCCATAGACAGAAGAAGACTGAGACTTGAGATGCTTTTATCCTTAAATTTTAGGCAACTAGAAAGAACCTTGACTAGAGTAGGCATCCATTTGATATCTGATGGATTGAACAGATTGCTGGCAGAGAGAAGTGGGGACAAAGGGGGAATCTTAAGCAATATGAACAGCACATCAGTCAGGATCAGCTAGGCTGTGCTGCAGTAACAAACAGCCCCAGAATCTTAGTGATTCAAAGAATAAAGATTAATTTCTTGTTCATGCTACATGAGGGTGAACTGGTGTTTTTATGCCAGTCATTCTCTGTCTGAGATCCAGGATGCTAGCTGAAACACTGCTTGTTGATGTGGCAGAGGGAGAGAGAACTCTGGTCCTCAGTTAGCAGTTAAAGGCTCTGGCCCACAAACTGTGCAATCAGCTCTGTTCACAACTCTTTAGCTAGAACTAGTTACATGGCTAGGTCTCTGCTGCAAGCCTCTTCCTTTTGTTTGCAGTCAGAGCCAATGTACGGGAGCCTCCTCCACTGGATACCTTCCACTGAGACCTGATCAAAGCAGATGTGTCCTCTGTGTCCCCTCGTGGAGACTGAGGCTGAGACACAGGAAGTGGGTAAGTGCTCAGTGAACCTGGAGCCTTCAGAGGACCACGGGTGCAGAACTGGAAGAAGGGACTTCATGAGCAGATTTCCAGGCAGAGAGCATCGCCTCAGTCACCCTTTCCCCCTCCCATTCCTATGTGTTTGCCCAAAATGACTGAATACTTTCAATTCTTTGTATTCTCATTTCTAAAATTTTCTCAAAAGAAATTTTTTTTTTTGGTGTAAATATGCATCACCTTAAAAAGCAAACACAGCTAGGAGGGTGAAGTTTTTCATTGTGGTGTCCTCAGTTAAATCAGTGTCTTTGCTTTTAGGAGTGGTTCACTGCAGTGAGCAGAGAGGCACTTGTGATGTCAGGGAGGGAGCAGACTGGCAATTCTGAATCATAGATGATGTCCTGAAGAGCTCCTGGGCAGAAGAAGAAAGTATGAAAAGCACATGGCCTGGTAGAGAAGGCAGACTGGGACTATTTGAAATTCTGCTTTGGTCTCGCCTTACCCCCGAGAAAGGAAGGAAGAAACTATTGTCATCCTTCTCCCCATCCCGTCCCATTTCTCAGGTCCTGAAACTAGAATCAGGCCGATATCAGCTGTGTTCAAAGCCTGAATAATGACGTATGGTTTACTAATTTACTTAGTTTTCATATAAGAAAATCTTCATGTTCTTCTTCTTCAAGAAAAACTAAATGAGGGGTCAGGTTTTGAGGGACTTCTGCATTTTTCAGGAGTAGAGTGTTAATGCACTTGGTTCCATTCTAACAGATACTTCTTTTTTTGATTTCCTCATTTTATTTTATTATGATTTTATTGAAGTATAATTGACATAAAACATTATATTAGTTTCAGTTGTCCAACAAGGATTCAATAGCTGTATAAAACAGATACTTCTGGGGCTGGCATAATGGTTAAGTTCGTGCACTCTGCTTCGGTGGCCCAGTGTTCGTAGGTTCGGATCCCGGGCACAGACCTATGCACCGCTCATCAAGCCATGCTGTGGCAGGCGTCCCACATATAAAAGTAGAGGAAGATGGGCACAGATGTTAGTCCAAGGTCAATCTTTCTCAACAAAAAGAGGAGGATTGGCAACAGATGTTAGCTCAGGGCTAATCTTCCTCACCAACAAACAAACAAAAACAACCAGATACTTCTTAAAAGAAATCATATCAGTACCTTTTATGTTATTTTATGTAGGGCACACTTATTTTAAAAAATGAATTGAGTATGACTATCATAAAAAGCATAGATATAGCATTGAAACCAACCATGCTAGAATAAACAAATAAAGGGAGAGGAGTAATAATTGCAGAAAACCTGGACTAAGGATGACAACAGTATTTGTCAATGTTTGATGAGTGTTCCATGTGTCAACTACCTGCTACATGTCTTATGTCCACTTATTTCATCCTCACAACAGTCCTATGAAGTATCCCTTTATATCCCCATTTTGCAGATGAGGAAAGTGAGGTACAGAGCAATTATGCTGTTTGCTGACATAACAAGTAAGGAGCAGTGGAGCCTAGATTCCAAGTCAGGGAGTCTGGCTCCAGAATCTTCCTGCTTCACCACCTACCTCTCACAGTGTAAGTAATGTGACTCAATAGAAAGTGTTGTGCTGAATTTTCAAGCACCCCAGGTAAGGATGAAAGTATGTGGAGTTGCACAGTTTCTCCCTGCTTGATAATCCCTTCTCTTTCATTGTTGCACCTCAGATTCTCCAACAAAACATTGAGCAAATTCTGCTGTGCCCCCAGTTAGTCAATCAGGCAAAGGCCGGGGATGTAGACAGTTCAAGAAGACTGATCGCAACCCGAGACACGATGACAGTACCAACGGTTCACTACTGATTCTGGTTATCACTGTAATTCCAGTATTTTTATTAAAGGTATGTATGCTAAGGTGGCCATTGTATTTCATCTTTTGTCCTCAGATTCTGAGAAAGAGCTAGAGTCCAGGACTGAGAACTTCCTGTTTGAGTTTCTCCAGGTGTAAAGATTGGAGGAAAGTTGGCCCTAGGAGGATAAGACGGAAGAGGAGGGAGGGAACTTAGCCTGGGAGGGGCCATAAAGGGCTCCAGGGGAATGGTTGGGAATTGAGCCCAGGGGCCTCTCATCACATCCCCACTCCCCCTCACCATCCCACTCTCCCTTGGGGCAAAGTTAATAGGGACCAAAACTGGCTCCAAGGCTAATATGTAACCAATAAACATAATTTAAAAAATTCTCAACCTCACTTATAATCCAAAATATGCAATTAACACAATAAGCTATATCTTGGGAACAGGGGTAGACCCCAGTTTAGTGGGGCCTGAAGTTTGTACAATTTGGAGGTCCTCTTTAAAGTTGGAGAGGAAAGAGACTGTAGTCTTACCTGATTACAGTAAAATAACTTACGCAAATTTTTCTGAAGCCCATGTGAATACATTTCTAGATCTCTCCCAGGACCTTGGAAGGACCCAGGCAAGTCAGGGCCCTAACTTGTAAGCTTCACTGGCTTCAGGGTAAACCCAGTTTTGCAGGGGAGGGTTTTAATCAGGGAGAGACATGGCCAGGAAACACGCTAAATGAGTGCACCTGTGCTCATGTGTCAACCCAACATTTAATTCTCTGGGTATGTCTCAAGGTGTCAATGATTTGGATTTAGGTTTTATTTTAAATTATCAAGATAATAATACCATACTAACAGAAGATGGAAAACCTGAGGGCAATCACTTTTCAGGATCGTTACAAGGGAAATATCTAAGTGCCACATGTTCTTATTTTGCTAATAGGACAATAATATTTCAAAATCAAATCTTGATGTTCAACTTTCCAAAGTTATGGTCCCACTGTAGAACACAATTCATATTCATACTTTCAGGAGCACCTCTAGGAAAATATAGACTGAGCGTGGACTGGCAAACTTATATGCCGACTGGTGAATTTTAAAGCAAAGAGAGCCAAAGCTATTGAGACGAAAATAATTGTATATGATTCAGAATCCTAAATCATTACCATATGTTACTTGGGTGACTCCCAACATTAGAAAAAAATGTAAAAATGAAAAAAAAACCTCTCCCTGTTTCATTTTTAACCATTTACTTCTTGAGATGGTGTTGAAACGTGGATTTTAAATGTAATTGAAAAGCAGCTGCAAGCTTTCCAAAAGTGTAAGAAAACTTCTTTTAAGTTTATAAATTTAGTATTTTTTGCAGTTACAAATTTCCAGGGATAAAGCTTAACAAACAGATAAACAAACGAAGAAATGGTAACCAACGAGCCAGTGATTTTAACCAATCCAAAGACAATTACTACAGATGACAAGGGTAAAAAGAAAGGCTTAAGATGGCCGTGAAGTTTGAAGGGTTAATTTAGGGTCAGTATTGAATAATGATATGAAAATTCGCTGGTACTTAATTAGCTGGTTAATGCAACTAGATAAAGCAAATTACATTAAAAAACCTAATAATCCAGAGCAGTGCAACAGGCTTCTGGAGGTCATGAAGCATCATTCAAATTAAGGGTATATTACTAACATTGATCTTTTCTCATACTTCACTTTTGCTATTTCATTAAAAATTCTAATAACTCAAAGGCCAGGTAACTTCTCAGAAATTGAAAAGTATTAAGCAAGGTAGAAAACCTCACATGAACAGGTTCTCTGTGGCATTTGTTATATTGTTCCCAATCCCTGTCTCAGATCCAGCGAAGTTGTTTACTGGTCAATTGACAACTGATTTGGGAAACACTCTGTACCAATTACACCCAGACTGGCAATATTCTGGATATCACTCTCTCTACAATTTCCACTACAAATTTTGTTCGGCCTTTCCAAAATATCATGGCGGGTCAAGGAGAGACGAACCCTAAACCTAAACCTTGGCACTGAAGGCTCACTGGATCCCCCAGAACTTTAAATCTTTGGTTCACCCAGAATTCCGAATTCATTTTCAGGCACCTACCTCATGACCTGAGCCTACAGTGCAACAGGTCAAGAAGCCATCTCAGAAGGTGTTCCATTAATTAGAGAAGGTTCCTGCTGGAGGGGATTTATACATTCTATTCAGTTGATAAAAACAATCCTTTAAAGCTACATTCCTAAACTTCAACTAAGATTTATTCATTCACTAACCTGGGGCTCCCAGATTAAACACAGGATGCTCAGTTAAATCCGAATTTCAGATAACCAATGACTTCTTAGCATAGGTATGTCCCGGATATTGCATGGGGCATACTTATAATAAACAAATTATGCGTTCTTTTCCTGAAAGTCAAATTTAACTGGGTATCCCATATTTTTATTTGCTGAATCTGGAAAATCTAACTCAATCTCATATTAATGACAATCAGCAACAATGCCTACACAGCTCCCATACGCCAGGCACGTAACATGTTTTTAACTCTTGGAATAACCTCATGGGATAGTTATTATCTCCATTTTACAGGTGTAAAAATGGAAGCACAGAGAAATAAAGTAAACATCCTCTTACGAAATTAAGTATTTTAAACCTGGACACTGCAAGCTTAGATCATTTCCCACCTTGTGGAGGTGGGCAGGGCCAAGGTTTTCCACAAAAAACAGTTCTGAACTGCATGAACACAAGGACAAATGCCCAATCAAGGTCCTTAACAATTTTTGGCATGGAGTATTGTTATATACTTTTAGTTTGGAAAATATCCACAACAGGTGTTACCAATTGCCTATTGCAGCCATTAAAACACTCACAGAATATTGAATTTTAAGCAATTAAATTCTAGGTGAGCCTTCTAAGATAAACTGTGACAACGCATGCCCCTTAATAGCCAAGTGATTTGACCTGCTATTTCTTTGATACAAGCTGTTTACATGAGCACCTACAGCCACCAAAATGAAGATTCCTGTTTTAACACAATTCCATCTATTATGCACCTCCTCTGTGTCAGATGTAGGAGAAAGACACATAAAAGAAATAATTAAATGCAATATACTGAATGTTAGGGTGGGGATATACACAGTAGCTATATAAATGCAGAGCAGAGCCAGGCTATCCATCTCAAGATTAGGGGACTACAAGAAAGTCATCATGGAGGAGATGTGGCTGAACTAAATTTTAAACAATGAAGAAGTGTTCATTGGGCAGGAAGCTGGCAAGGTTGTTGTAGGTGAAGTTGACAGAATGAAATGGAGAGAACCTTGACTCTCATCATCATTAGGCAGCTGGATGGATCATTCCTTGAGTACATTCCTAGTATTAAAAAAATGAAGCTGTAGGGACAGCCTAAAGGAGAATGCCTGGCTGTTTGCAATGTCAGGAGACTACTAGAAGGAACATAGCTATACTCTGTTATTTCAGGCCTCATTGCTTCTTTTTTTTTGTGAGGAAGACCAGCCCTGAGCTAACATCCGTTGCTAATCCTCCTCTTTTTGCTGAGGGAGACTGGCCCTGGGCTAACATCGTGCCCATCTTCCTCCACTTTATATGGGACGCCGCCACAGCATGGCTGACAGGCAGTGCGTCGGCGGGCGCCCGGGATCCGAACTCGCGAACCCCGGGCTGCCAAGCGCGGACGAAACCGCTGCGCCACCGGGCGGCCCCATGCCTCGTTGCTTCTTAACATTATTTTTCCTGATGTTGAAATAGACTAGGCACAAGATTAGGTCTTGGTGCATGTTGAATAGAGCAAAGAGAAGATCCCAGAAAATGTTGGTGCAACCTTTCCTCACCCCATACTTAAAGGACTGAAATATACATCCTAAAACCACTCTTTTCTCAAAGTACTAAAGTCTTAAAAGCTCGTATATGTTTTCTAAGAGTTTCTCAACTTTAGACATTCAGTATTAAATGAAGAGTCTTTAAAATATTTTGAAGCATGAATTCTCTCGTCTTTTCAACTACGTTAGTTTGTAGCTAAGGAGTGGGAAATAAAGACTTTGCAAAAGAATGAACTGATGCAGATGTTGGTCAGACATACCAAAAATATCACAAAACACTTGCTTCAGTACATTCAATTTTGCTTCTATTCTAGGCCCGTCACCTGTTAACTAGGGAAGACATGTGAACTATGTCCTCAATCTTCCATAACATGTTTCTCGTCATTTAAAGTTCATTAAAAGCTCCAGAAGGAGGCTTAAATGATGAACATTATGCAGAGTGCAATGAGCACTCGCCTGGGAATCAATGGAACTTGAGTTTGCTCTTGGTTTTGTTTCTTACTTGAGCAAGTCATCAAACCACTGAGTTTCTCCTTTTCTTCATCTCTAAAAGGGGAGAACTGATGTCAACAATTGCTAAGATCCACTCTGGCTCTAAAGAATTCTACTTCTATAACTTAAGTTGTTAAATGGAATGACTTTGACCTATTTGCATTTCAAATCTTTTGAATAATAGATTGAGCAAAATTGCAAGTGACCTGGGATAGTATCCAGAGAAAAGATGATAATGCCTCCCACTGACTCGAATGATTACGAATTCAGAAATTAGGAAACATTTAAGATAAAATTTCCAGAGCTTTATATTTTTCAATATGAATTGGAATAATTTTTACTTCTGATAGAAATTTGACAGGTCTAATTCACTCAAATGCACATTGGCTAGAAGACAGTGAAAACCTCAAACAATTCTAAATAAGTAAATTGCAAAGTTACTCTGGTTAGGACTTGTAAGATCTATTCAGTATTTTACAGCAACATATGTGATGTTTTACTGGATCGAGACCTTATATTCCATATAAAGTCATTTTATTGCTTTTACCAAATAAAGATGATTTTACCAGATCCAATTCAGATAATATTAACATTTATGGACAAATTCCAAACTTTCTTTGGTTTCTAGCAATCATATACGAAAGACAATGGACACAATTCTATTAATGTATTTACTTCTGTCAGAAGCCACATTGGCAAGCATAAGAAGAAAACATAAGAAAATAAACATTGAAAATTAGACTTTTAAGGCATCCATCATAGCTTAGGATTTTATTAAATAAATGCCAAAATAATTAAATTACTGCAAAATTTTAACTAAATGTTTATTATTTATTTTGGCTTAAAATAAAAAACCCAGAAAGTTTGCAATATCTCACGTTCCAAAATTAATATATTTGATTTACTAAAATAAAAACATATCACAAGGAATTAGGTTCACATCTGAAACTCGCAGGCTGGCTTTGACACTGCTCACGCCTCTCGGAAACTCTTCTAACTTCTCGGAACTTTGGTTTCTCATCTGTAAGAAGAATGAACTGGTCATTTTAAAAGTGTCTTCCAGCTCTGAGGGTTTATGATTGAAGATACCAGCTTTCAACAAGTACTGAGAGGATCCTGAAACCATTCTGTTAGATCAATTCCAAAGATCTAATGTAAAAAATATCCCGTGTTTCCAACATCTGCCAGTTCGTGAGACTGAGTAACTTAGACCAAGCAACACTGGCAAAGGGGGCTTATGGTGTTTGTCTACCTTGAGGAGGAAAATTATTACAGTTTTCAATAACAGATGTTATACTCTCCTTTGAATCGCACTTAGCTTTTTCTTGGAAAATGCAAACACTAAGAACTGTGAAGAACAGCAGAGGGCGCCACAATCACAACCAAAACAAACAAACAGAGCAACCTGGCATCACGTCCTGGCCCAGGAATCCCGAGTCGTTCATCTGAGAAAACGAGCCACAGCCAGGTGGGAACAAAACGTTTTCAGAATATATTTGGGAAACTGCCAATGAAAAGAGTTTACATTTAACCTCAGCATCCATTTCCAGGTCAAGGGGGATGATTCTCTTTCTTGGGCATCTCTGGAACGTTTCCTTCACTTTGGGACGCTATATTTGAGAGAGGGGATAGTGCCAGGTTAGACTGTACCCAGGGTTGGTGGGACAGGAGGCAGGAAGATGGGCTGTGATGTACGGGGCATCACTGAAGATGGAGGGCAGGCATAGCTTGAGACTCGAATCCTCGGGGTGGTGGCTTTGTATATCAGATGATCTCCCGTGAAGCATGGAAAAGGCTTGTGTGTCACTGGAGGGCACAGATCTAGGATGGAGGGTGCTCACAGGAGGAGAGGGTTGGGGGAACTGTGGGAAAGAGCTTCGAAACAAGTGCAGCCACCACAACGGAGTCAGATCACTTGGGAAGTCTCCAGGCAATGGCTGCCTGCACTTCATTCACAGACCTCAGAGACTTGTGATGAGATGCTGGAGCTGATGACTAAGAATCTATAATTCTAATGCATTCATTACACTTGTCATTATGTCAAATTGTATAGAGTCTGATTTACTTCTAGGAAATGAGTATGAGATTACACATGCTTTTGAAACACAAGCCCATTATTTCCAAATAACAGGTTGCAATGACTGATGAACTCAGAGATCTGTTACTAAAACAAACTAATGATTATAATTGTTCAAGTAAGTATAAGAATGATTAAAGAATTTGCTAATGGTTATTCTCTGTTGATACAAAATTGGACTCAGTGGAGTGTCTGGTTATTATATACATGTGTATATCCATCCACACATATGCACCCATGTGGACACCCATGCGGACATGCACATTTATGTGCAGAAAAGTAGAAGCTGGCTTATATGGAAAGAGGCATTCTTCTCGTGAAGGCAAATTGGTCCTATCTAGTTATTACACAAGGTAACACAAAAGCTTCTGAGGCTTGCTTGCCTGGGTTTGAATCCAGCCTCTACCACTTACTAGCTGTGTGGCCCTGGGTAATTTACCCCATCTCAGTGGCTCTCATATGATCCCTGGCATAGCAGCATCAGCATCACCAGTTCCTGGGAACTTGTTAGAAATGCAAATTCTCAGACCCCACCCCAGCCTTCCTGAATCAGAAACTTTGGGGATGGGGCCCAGAAATCTATTTTAACAAGTCTTCTAGGTGACTTCTGATGCACACTAACATCTGAGAACCCTGCTCTATCTCTCTTACCTCAGTTTCCTCATCCATAAAATGGTGGCAAATAGGGTTATTGTGAGAAATGTGAGTTTATATAGATCTACGACATTCTGAACAATGCATAGCATATGCTAAGCAATATGTAAGTGTTGTCTAATATTACTATACAAATCTCAATAACCATTAAGAAAAAAAAAGTAACATTGGTTGGGATGTTAATGCTATTTGCAAGTAGAAACAATGGGAAAACTGTTATTTTCCTAAGTACAGTAATTAAAAAACATGAACTTCACTGAAATGTGGAATGGAGAAATCTCCAGGCTTCTTAAACCAGGGCTTATAGGGATTCCTAGGGAGGAAAAGCCGGTCAAGCTGTGCTTACCAGAAAACTGCCCTTCCACTCTCATGGCCAGGGTCTGTCTACACACTCATCCGAGCATGCTGTCTGAGGGACATCATTTGGGTTAAGGTTGGCCCACGTCAAACCCCGCGTAGGATGATTTTTACTGAGGCAGCCAAAGGAGCTTGGTCTAAAATGTCATGCCTTCATGTCCATCCCCGAGATTGAAGTTAAGTGGGACTCTGCAGGTCTTCATAACTGAGAAATTGCTAATCCAGGCGCTCTAAGGGTTGGGGGAAACGGGCTTTCTCGGGCACTTTCAGCACATCCCCCTGAAATCTCAGAAAAGTCAGTCCTGACTTTTTGGTGGTTATGAGTGAGGGCTCTGGAATTTCTTTAATCCTTAAAGTGTGGAAAGTCCTTAATCCTCAGTTTCCAAATGTGTAAAACAGGGATGGTGGTGGAGGTGACGGTGATGATGATGATGATGATGATAATACTTTCTTCGTAGGGCTGGAGGGTCAGACAAGAGAAAGGATAAAATGGCCAACACCTAGCAAATGTCCCATATGCATTCACCATTGCTCAGTTATTAATTTTCACAGCTAAGTAAAATGATGTTCTGAAAGGTTAAGTAAATCGCCCAACATCCCACAGCCAGTAAGTGGCAGAGCTGGAATTCCAAGCCTGGTACGTCAGACTCTAGAATGAGTGCTCTTCTCACCACACAATGCTTTCCTAAGAGCTGTCATTTTATAACAACTTGAGATTGGTCTCCCTTAGGAATTATATGAGATGTAATTCACACACAATTATGAAATTAGAAAAAAAATTTTCATAACAGGAAGATTGATGCTAATAATCTAAAAACTCTTTTAAGGAGAGATCTATCTAGTTGGTAATATAAGTGAAATCATGATTCTAATTAATGAAACTGCCAAAGATTTCTTACTTTTGGAAATTAATTCGCAATAAAGCTACCTAAGTGAGAAACTATCTACTGAGGACCTACTGCGTGTCAGGCCCCATTCAGTGGATAGGAAAGCAACGTTGAATAGGAGGTGTCCTTGCCATTAGGGAGATGCCATTCCAATAGGATGGCAGCTGACTTCTGTTACAGCACTCCCGACTTCAGAACAACTGCATCAGGATTTCGGGGGAGGGGGGACTCAGGCATCAGTATTTTCTAAAATCTCCTTAGATGATTCTAAGATGCAGCCAGGGTGGAGAACCACAGGAGGGGAAGGGGGCTGATTTATTTTGGACCCCATTCAAGTTCTGGGATTCTCTCTTTCTTCACCTGTGTGAGGCCAGGTGCCCTTTTCTGATCAATCACATTCCTGATGGGGAAAAATCTGAAACTACCACTAGATGTTGGGGGTGTGGTCAAGTCCTCAAAAACAAAAGCATAAGACTGAGAAGAGAGAATTCAGTTGATAGGAAACAGGAAAATTGAAATTAGATGCTATGGAGGAAACCCACAAGTGTGCAGGATACCAGGAGGACTGAGATCTGGGAGAGGTTTTTTGTATGGATCTTAGTTCCAAAGGTAAGAAGGAAGAAAAATAGCCCTTGAACTGTAGGAGGAAAAGTGGAGGGAGGAAGAAGGGAAGGGGAGAGAGCTAAAGATGAGAGAAGCTTGACTAAATTTTTGTGATTAAATAAAAAAGAGGAAAAGATAAGTTTAGGTGAAGACAGGTAGAGGATACCCAATGGAGCACTCTCAGAGAAGAGAGGAAGGGATGGGATTCAGAATCAGGGGCCAGGAGGAGTGGCCTCAGGTAGAAAGATGTCTCTCTCAATGAGGGTACCTGAGAGGAGGTGAGCATGGGTACAGACAAGGACAGGACTGCACATGGGAAGTTCAGCGAGTGCAGCCTTCTAAGGTACCGTGTTGGCACCAGTAAGAGACCTGTGCCATCAACAATTTTTCCTATACTGTAAAATAATGATAAATTAGCTTCTAATGTTAAATGTGAGGGGCTTTCCAGATATAGGCTGAAGTTCATTCCAGAAACAAACAAAGACTTCGTGTTCTAGCATTTGCAAGGAATACAAAACAATCCTAATATGTATTTTCATTAGACTCGGAATAAACAGAGTTGGTCTATTTTCATTCTAGAATTCAATATGGGGCTCAGCTTTGCTTTCCAATACTATTTTGAAAAGGAGGAGAAATCACAGGAAGAGTTTTGCTACAGGACATATTTTCCTCATTCTATCATTTAAGATGAACAGCCACAACAAAAAGCAGGAGAGTGTGACCCAGCATCACCCCTCTTTCTGAAGCAGCTGTTTTCTTTGAAAGGTCCTCTTTCCAGCATTAGAACTCAGCCAGGGGGCGGGTTGGGAAATATGCGGATGGTGGTGCATGGGTGTCGTCCTGGGGCCGGTTAGATCTCCTAACCAAGAATCTTTAATTCGCAAACGTGGATATCAAACAAAATAAAATATATATTTTAAATATATATAAATATATTTTACTAGAAACATTTTTTTTCCCTGCAACAGCCTTTGTTTTAAAATATCAGATTCAAAGTGAAAAGAAAAAAGGTACAATTTTACTTCGTTTCCAGCTTTTTAAATATGTTGAGATCACTTTTGGAATGAAGTACACAAAAATCTAGTAATAATCATAATGATAACGTAATAGGTGTTTTTTAAACTTTAGATTTCCAAACATCCAGATGTTTGGCCTTTGCTGAAGGTCCCCAGATGGCTGATTGCATTTTTTCAGTCTTCATGCAGCCACAGGACTTTACAGAGCCACAAGCCTTTTAGTTGCAACAACGTAATTAGACGTCAAAATTATTCTCCTACCGTACAGGACCCCTGTGAGCAAACTAAGGTGCACAGGCCAAATCCAGCCCCGGGCACGTCTCTACGTCTGGTCTCCGGCGGCTTTCACACCACAAGGCAGAGCTGAGCGGTGACGATGCAGATGCTGAAGGTATTTACTTCCTGGCCCTTCACAGAACAACTTTGCCAATCCCGTATGCATCACCTCCTTTTCTTAGCTAATTGTCTTTCTATGATTGTCTTTAGGAGTTACAGTAAATCAATGTACTTTATATGTACATGAATGATAAACCACTTCGAGAAGATACGCTTATGATTTTGGCCACTGTGCAGAGGTGAGCTTAATGGAATTTAAAATTTAGGAGACTATTGGGTTACCTGCTCTTTGCCTTGGAAATCATTATGCATTTGGTTTAAGAAAACGGCTAACATCAGGTGCACAGGCAAATGGATAGCTAATACGTTCTTCACAGTTTCCACTTTTAAAATTTACCCCATGGGAATTTTAAATGATATATATTAGAAGAAATGATGGAGCACTCAAATTCACCTTAATATAAAGATTTAAGTCTTACAAAATTTTATTATGTAATAATTATTACTTATAATCTTATTTAATGACCAGTATTAAATTGACATTTAGATATAGAAAGCTAAAGAAAAAAAATGTTAAAATGATAAATCAGGTTGCTATTTTTTCTATACCATTTAAAACAAAGTTTTGTAAAATTTACTTTTTTAGCCTATTATTTAATGATTTTTTTTAAAAGAAAGGATTAATTTAGCCACTTTGGTACTTAGAATTCATAACAAGTTAAATTAATAAGTATTTACTGAAAAACTTAGAAATGGGCTTCTCCTGCAAGATATATTGGATAAGAAGGAATAACACAATGTTTTTCTCTCCAGTTCAATGTCTAGCTTTGAAAAAATAAATTTAAAGTGATCCTTCCTTTTTCACTAGTTCGAAAAACTGGAAGAAAAAGCCACAGCACATCTATTGTCCATAGATTTTTAAGTTCTCATTTGAACATGATCTGGGAATCTCTCCTAGTACAGATAGTACTTTCTCAGATTTTATCTCTCCATAAATACTATACACATGCTATTTGCTATATTAATATATGACACTAGCATTATATATGTGTGTACATGTATATATACATGTATGTATATGTGTGTTTATATAATACATGTATATATACACATATATATAAAGAAAATGTATTGGAGATGAAGAATGATAGAATGCCTGCCAAAGCACCAGCTATTATCACACAGACCCTCTCCATGGCTCCTGAGTTCTAGGGGATTTATGTTGTGCAGAGTTGCTATAAAGGAAGTACAAACACTTGAAGCTGGATCACAGAGAAACATGCCTTCTTTTGCCTTCATTTCCAAGTAGAATCTGCTAGTACCCAGTCTCTAAATGCCAGTCTCTACATTATCTCACCTATTTAATCCTCATTCTCCTATGCTAACCCTAAACTTGCCTTATCCATTACTAAGCTAGAAAACTTTACCAGCCGGTTGAAGATTGTGATCCAGACAAAAATGAAAATACCTTTTTTTTCGAAGTTAGCAAAAGTCAGGCATTCAGGAAAGACGGTCTCTATCACTCCATTTCTCTTTTAAAGGAATAGCTGTCTGCTCCTTGTGACACGTGCATCCATCACTGGCAAAGTCTCAGGAATTACTTCCCACCACTTGTGGTGAGGGATGTCATTCCCATTTCACAGGTGCGGTCAGAGTAAGTGACTTGCCCAAAGTTTACAGCAGAAGCCAGGATCCAATAACGGGTCTTTGGGCTCTCAGTCCAGCAAACTCACCCTCACCTCACATTTGACCAGACTTCTCCTGCATCTAAGGAACAAGGGCAACCTACCCAGAAATTAGGAGAAGTTTGTTCTTTTAAACTTTGGTTTTTGACAAAGATTGATTTATTAAGGAATTATATACGTTTTTTTCTGACAAAATCCTCAATGTGATTATAACATGAAATAAAATGAATTTCTCAACATGAAATTTCAAATACATTATCAACTTTGTGGCCTTCACCAAAAAAAAAATTTAGGTAGCTGCAATGCAAGATCTTTAAATCAACTTTGAACTTATGGGTGGCATCTAAAACACGTCAGATATCTGTGCCACAATAGAGTAAACAACTGAATGTTTTGTTTTTTCTCTTAAATTAAGAGTGGATGCCAATGCAAAACAGTGAAGATGAGGGCCACATTGAAGCATGGTCTTGAATAATTCCATCTGTTCCTTCGTAGATGATGAAAATGTGGCCGGGAAAGATTAATTAAATAAATTAACTGCATGATCCCTGGATTCGAAAAGGCAAGACCCTTATAGGTGCACAAAGCCACAGGATGCTCACAGCATGAGAAGGAAGAAAGGAAAAGAAATTCTTCTGCTGATGGATTTTACCATATCCATTCACTCTCACACACTCATGGTTTTCTCAAACTTATAGCAAAAACGCCCCAAAACCCTAAGAAATTAAACACTTTATTTGTATACTCAAGAACAGAATAGAATAGTAGATGATTTAAAACGGTAACAAGTTATTTTGGTAATACATTTTCACCAGTTAATTTCTGAGTACTTTCTATCAGGGTGATAAGATAAGTATAAAGAAATGATAATAATGGTTTTTATTACAATAATTTATTTTCGAATATCCAAACATTTCCAAGTACCTAAACACACTTTAATTATGCTTTATATCTAAGTCTTGAGATAGATCTGGAAATTTGCATCACGGTGGTGAGAATCCAACAGCACTTTTCACATATAAGCATCTTTTCATAGCCCTCTCCAGACAGTTTGAAATGAAACATATACTACAAATTAACCTAAAATAAATTACATTTTCTCAATTGCAGCCATTGGCTGTCACCTTACTAAAAACACCCTTCAGCCAAAACTCAATATCTAGCCAATTGATTTAGTGCAGGCTACTGAAGTTTGATGAAAGCAAGAAAGTGTGAAAATTTAAAACCCTTAAAGCACATACAGGATATTTTATAGGTGATGAAAAGAATTGAGTATAAATCCTGTGTTTTATTTCAATCTCTCAAAAAACTGTCCTGTCCTAAATAGTCAAGTGTCTTGATTGAGCAGACTTTAATGTTCCAAAAATAATCTATCAAGGCAGAGTTTTCCCATCAGCAGCATACGACTCTAGAGCATCACCTTCAAATATTTCTCATTAAATAGGGATTAATTCACAAGGCCCCTGCTCTGCTAAGGACCCACTGTAAATATGCATTAGTTCAGGGAAAGTCGCTAACATCATTATGGATGTCACTAATGTCTTAAAGAGCTTAGCAAGTTTCCCTGTATAATAAGTCCATAAAGAACTCTGTTTCCATGGAGGTGGGACAGCTATTCTGCAGTGAAACCCTATTCAAAGTTGTACATTTCTATTTCCTTTCCTCCAAGAGGCATCTCATTGCCTCTCTTACTTTCTTCATTCCTTTCAAACAATGAGACAATTAGCAGCAAAAATGTTATAAAGATTCCAACAATACCTCCAGCCTGGAGTGAGGAAGTAAGTGGAAAAGTTGGTACCACCTGATTGGTAGAACGCAAAAAGAGAAAGTCATAATTTAGTAAAGAATTATTAAATGTATAAAGAAAAGTCCTGTGTCAAATTAAGAATGTATCTTGGAGATGCGACAGACTTGAAAACAACTGGTCATCAGAGACTGGACTCCTCACTGGGGTTGCTTAGGGTCAGACAGACCAGCAGCCTTCTACAACAGCACTACTCAAATGTGGGGCTGGACCACCGCTGTGATTTGCCAAGTGGGTGTCCCAAGGGGAGATCTGGAGTGTTAAAGGTGTATGTTATGGGGGTGGGGAAGGGCTTTGTGTGTGTGTGTGTGTGTGTGTGTGTGGCAAAGCCAGCATCGTAGTTTTCTCTTGGAGATTCCTAGTACAGGGTAACATATTAAAGGGATCTGTTAGATTTGGTCTCACCAAGCATTTCTCAAACCAATCTGGTCATGGAAGATTTTTATGACCACACTGTTATGGGCTGATTGTTCCCCCACCCCCAATCCATATATTGAAGTCCTAACCTGCAGTGTCTCAGAATGTGACTGTTTAGACATAGGGTCTTTAAAGAGGTAATTAAGTTAAAATGAGTTCTTAGGGTAGGCTCTAATCCAAGGTGTCCTTATAAGAAGAGATTATGACAGACACACACAGAGGGAAGACCACGTGAAGACACAAGGAGAAGGTGGCCATTTACGAGCCAAGGACAGATGCCTCAGAAGAAACCAACCCTGCTGACACCTTGATCTTGGACTTCCAGCCTCCAGAACCGTGAGAAAATAAATTTCTGTTTAAGATACCAAGTCTGTGGGGTTTCATTATGGTAACCACAGCAAACTAATACACATACCTTAAAGATTTATTGGGACAGAACGCTATTTTACAGCAAAAAGGTTCCTATACTTACAGCGTACAGTGGAGGACACAAAGCCCATGGCCTGGCTTATCTTTGCATCCTACCATATGAGCAAATGCTATTAACGGTATGGTTAATGATTGGAGGATCATAATTTTTTGTACTCTTATGAGTTGTAAATTCAGAGATACTTCTGCAATTTCTTTTAATTTTGCCCAAGGATCAATTTTTGTGTTTTCTTTCGTTAGAAAAGATAGAAAGCGTGAAATGCAGATGTAATATTTCCCTATCTACATTTTGTTTAATCATTTACTCAAGAGATATTTGTTAAATGCCTACTACATACCAAAACCTGTGCTAAATAACAGAAATACAAAATAAACAAGATAGAGCTGCATCATGGACTTTAGAGTTGGGAGGAGAGGGAGAGGTATTAAACAAATATCATTATAATTTATTATTTCACTTCAGTTTGATAAGTGACATAAAAGAAAAATATAGTGGCAGCTGACCTATAACTAGCACTATTACAGCTTACACTGAACAAATCTAAGGCAGATAAATTTGCAATTATGGTATCACATTAATAAGTTCAAATCTGTAGTCCATGTATTATTCTTTTTAATAGTATTAAATAAGGTTTACTGATGATTACTATTCAATGATACATGTTTATTCATCTTCTTCTTATTTGTGGTGAGAGAGATCTAGAAAACATTAAGCAATAAGAAATACACTTCAATTTAAAATATTTTCCTTTACTATTTTTTTATAAAACAAAAACAATGGATCATTACTCTGATTTCTTTACTGATATGTATTTAAATTAAAAAAAATAAATATTATACCAAAATAGACTAGTGTTAATTTGCTAAACTATCCAACAAAATATTTTGTGTTTCCAAAGAAATTCTGGAAATCCAGATTCACGTATGTTGCACATTCGAATGACATTATGTCGTTGATGACACTAGGGACAAAGTCAGGACTTGCAGCTTTGGCTGATAAAATATTGTGACACTCAGATACTGTGTTTCAAATGGGCACGCTAACATTTCTTCATTTATGCAAAATAAACGTTATTTTCAAGTCATCTTTTCTCATCTTTTGTCCTTCCATTTCAGCTTAAGTGCCTCAGTTCTGGTCGCTGTTTAATCAAACAATCCTTGTTTCTCTTCTCTTCTGTTGTAGTTTGTCTATTGCTCTTCCATCAAAATGTTTAAAGCTATCTTTTTTCTTTAAAATGATTTGAGCTTTCTAGGAGTATGAAGCATTTATATACATAAATGATTATTTTAATAAGACTATTAGTTCTTTGAGACTCTGGCGATGATAATATTAATGGCTAATAATTATTGAGTGTTCACTTTGTTAGGCCCTGTGCTAAAATCTTTATATACCCTATCAAATTTAATCCACCTAACAGCCCTATGAAGTTGAGTCTATTAGTGGCCTCCATTTCTTTTTTGTTTTTTAGGAGGAAATGAATTTTAGGGAGGGTAAGCAATTAGGATTCCAATCCAGACTCCAAGCTCTTTTTTTTTTTGTTTAGATGTTATTTGCGCTTTCCTTTTTTTTTTTGGTGAAGAAGATTGTCCCTGAGCTAACATCTGTTACCAATCTTCCTCTTTTTGCTTGAGGAAGATTGTCCCTGAGCTAACATTTGTGCCCATCTTCCTCTATTTTGTATGTGGGATGATGTCACAGTATGGCTTGATGAGCGGTGTGTTGGTCCATGCCCAGTTTCCGAACCTGCGAACCCTAGGTCACTGGAGAGTGAACTTAACCAGTACACCACTGGCCTGGCCCCCAGACCCCAAGCTCTTAATCACCATGATCATTGCCTGATAAAGTGAGTGAAGGGCCACCTCTGGGTAGTCTGAAAGCTCTGAAGGATGAACTTAACCACAGGCAATGCTGAAGTTCAACATTCAAATAACCATCTGCAGAAGCCATCCAAAAAATCCACATACATCATCGTGCTTTAGAATATGCAATTATACAGATGTTTGTGATATGGAGACACTGATAACAAGAAAATATTTCTGTGTAGTTAAATCCACGATGGTGGTTTAATATTAAGGTAGAGCAATTCTTTTTACGAGTTCCACTTAAGGAAAATGGCTGGGGTTTGGATGGTTTATTGGGTGAAAATAATAGCCAGTTGTCTTCAGAAACCCAGGATGGGCAAAATGATATGGTCAATGCAAGCAGACTTTTAAAGAGGTGCCCACATGAATTCTGAAGGGCAGTAGTTAATAGAACAAAACACACCTACCCAAACTCACAAGTTGTGCTGTAATTAAATTCTACACAGTGAGTCCCTACTATGTGTCAGCAGCTATCCAAGCACAGCCAACAGAGCAGAATACAAAACCACCCAAGTCCTTGCTCGTGTGGAGCATCCAAGCTTTCACTTAGGAGGGAAACTCAGCTGAAGGGAATCACCACTAGGAACTGACCACATGGGACAAATCCCTCTTCTATCATAATTTATCAAGTGCTAATTGTTTCTTTGTGTGTTGGGTTTGACTAGGGAAAGAGAAGGGACAGAGGCTATGTCACGTCCCTCATTATTCTCAGGGTCCCGCAGGCCATCTTTCACTCAGGTGCTAAAGGACTCACTCCAAGATAGCAGGGACACACTGTGGGAAATATGTGGCCACACCCACAGTGTCAGTTGAAGATGGGGGGAGGGGCAAGTCTAGGCTGAGCTTGAGGAAGGGGCTCTAGGAAAAGCTATCACTGACTATCAGAAGTCCATGGCTGGATGTGAAAGGATGTACAAGTGGAAATATATTTTAAATAAATTCAGGAGTTCATCTTATTCCACTTAAATATAAAGACAGACGGGTGTAAACAAAACACTCTGCCTAGAGATCTTCAGATTTTGATACTGTACTGAAAAAGACAATGAAAGAATTCTAAAGAAAAATGCCCATTGCGGACTCAACAGGAAACAGGCAAGGGTTAGATCACTTCCAGACACATATTTCAGCTTATTTGGAAAAAAGGAAAATAACAAATGATCCAGTCCTCAGGAGTGTGTGAGTAATTTCCAGCACAGATGTGCCCCCTGCTGCTGACAGACCTGGAAAGGCTGTCTTGTCTCAACTGCCAAGTCTTGGGCTGTGGTCACAGGCAGACCTAGTGGATGGTCAGAGTCCTCGATACCCAACAGCTCGGTCTTCACTTTTCACCGAGCTGAGGAGCCAATTTTTAGCTCTGGACAACGTGTGATCCAGAGTGGAGTGCGTTGTAATGTTGATTTGTTGTAATGTAAGACTCTGCCAACAACTGGCAAAAATACCCACCCTGAACTGCTTGTGGGGTTGCCTTGCTGCTAGAAATCTGTATATTTTGTGATTACAAGCAATAAGTGGGAGCTATTTCTGGAAATGATGCATGAGAGTTTGGAAGCTCAATTTACGACACCTTCTTCAGAAATGTAAAAAGATAAACAAGTGTTGGAGGCAAAAGTCAATACCTGTAGTTAGGGGGAATTTGATTAAAGCCAGTTTGTAATTTAACTCCCTAATCAGGAATGCTGAATAATACGTGTTGTCAGAGAACTCCATTTAAACACTCTGACCTACGTTTCATCGGAATGTGCCGAATTTTGCCCACTGGTGACTGTAGCTGCTTTTTCCTCTCCAGCCAGCAGGGGCTACTTCCTGCTTCTCCACGTGATCTCTCTGGGCTTTCTAGGAACACAGTTCCTCCCTCTCTATGGCCCTTCCTTTTCAGCACACACACGACCACGTGTCAGCTGAAGCATATGGAGGATTGCTGGCAGGGTGGCCTAAATCCTCCTGCCGACTTGGCATGTGTCACCTCGTCAAAATGTTCACTTTTTGTTTCTCATTATAATATATATTCTTTACTGTTTGGAAATGCAATCATGCCATAGATTTAGAAATGGAAGAAGCCATGCAAGACCTTACACATTTGACAGATGGGCCGTTTTGGTCCAGACAGGTGGACTGGGAATCGCTGTTCACCTTGGTCTGGGCTGCTTCTGTCATTTGTCCAAGGAGAGAGATACTCTGGGCACACGTAGGCCCCCACTCTCTTTAGTTGGTGTACTTAAGAGACACACTTACCAATCCATAACTGGTCCAGTCTGGCCCATTGATTTCTGCTGGGTTAATCTTCCTAAAGAATAGAGTGACCATATGTCCTAGTTTGTTGGGAAAAGCCCTATTTTATACCTGATGTCCTAACCTGATAATTATCAAAATACACTCTCAAATGAGCCCAGTGTGGAAGCTAAATCCACAGTGCTGCCCTGACGTCACTTCTCTGCTCAAGACCTTTAAACTCCTTCCCATCCACTGCTAACTCCCTAATTTTGCAAAACTTTTTAAAAGAATAATTTATTTTTAACTTATTTATACTATTCTTTTTCCATCCTATGCCAGAGATTTATTTTGGTTTTTGTATTTACATCTGTCAAAGCTAATTTAAGCAGATACATGGGAAGGTAATTTTGAGATGAATCATCCACAAATCAACACATTAAGTGTGAAAGCATCTGGGGAGTTAATTTTTCTGCTTTGACTAAAGAAACAACAAGCTCTACAGTGACAGACTTTACATTATTTTAGAGAGTAAAAACAACTAGTTTATGTAGCCTATAAACAAGCAAACTGAAGAGTTATTGTAACAAATTAAACAGTTTATTTTTAATAAACTCATTTATTTAATTTCTCCAGAATTAAGAAAAAATATATTTCTGTTGTTTAAACCACCCAAGTTGTGGTGTTTCATTATGGTAGCCTAGTAAATTAATACAATAGTCAATTTTTAAATTTTTATTTTAAATGTGGAAAAGTAGAATAAGAATGCTGTAGGGAAAAAATATTCTGGTGTTAACAAACAATATTGAAGTGTAAGATCAACTATTTTAATATCTGGGTTAGGAGAGACAGTCAAAAATAACTGTAAGTGATGGTAAGAATCTTGTGATGTCTGTTTCAGAAAGAAGAGCTATCACCATTCTATTGAAGTGGGGGACTGTTCCTTCTCTGAATGATATAAAGGATGTGTATGGAATGTGCTGGTGGGCTGCTGTGGAATATCCAAGGCCTGTCCCTCATACACAGTGATTTCTATTAGTGTGACTCCCCTGCACATCTACTGGAGTGTCCAACTTCCCCTTCACACAGTGTCCTTTTACTGGTCAAGGGATGAGTTTGTGGATGTGGGTAATGGAGTGAGATGCAGGAGCTAGGGAAACAAATGCTATTAAAGTTCATCCTCTGTATTTATTTCTAAGGGAAATAATTAAGCCTCTGGAGAAAGGCAGAGATCATCCAATGAATTTTCCCATCTGGGGTTGCATGAAATGTGACAAATCCTGAAACACTGGTGGGAGTGCAGAGAGACAATGAGAAGGGGGAGGGGGAGGAGGAGAGGGAGAGAGAAATATAAGAAAGAATATTTAATCTGGCATAATACACAATTTCAATCCCCAAATTCAATATGAAATTTATGGCAGGATAATCTATGCATGGATTCAAGCAAATTGACTCTGAATTCCCTTCAACCACTCATTTGTTAAAGATTTTCTTTTTTTTTTTCCTTCTTTTTTAAATGCATGGAGAAGATAATGTTGTATTCAAGAAGAGGACAAACAGATTGTGGGAAATACCAAAGTCAAGCTTTGTCTGACTCAGACCATTGTTACATAGATAAGTATCTATGAGATTAGAGAGTCAAGGTTATACTCTTGGTATATTTAGGGATAAAATGGTCAAATATTTTTAAGTGGCTGACTTCCAAATCTGAGCATAGAACTGCTAGAAATCAGCCAGTTCACAGATAATTAATCAAATGTCTCCTATGGTTATGTATGCTTCAAGGCTCTGAGGCTACAAGAACTAGGTGATGTCCATGTCTTCAAGGGTCTCACTTTCTCCCAAGAAGTGACAAATAGACATGAAATACATCAGCAAATTTAAAAAATATGATTTCAGATATAGGTAAGTGCTACGAAGAAAGCAACATAAGGTAATTTGGTGAAGAATGACTTGGCAGTGCTGAGAACAGTGCTGGTTTAACTAAGAGGGCTGAAGAAGCCACTCTGAGGAGACATTTAAGCTGAAACAAACAAACAAAAAAGAGAGTCAAGTAAAATTTTGGAGGGAAAAGTATTCAAGAAAAAGGAAGAGCCAGTGCAAATGTTCTGAGCCAGCAGCAAGCTTAGCATAATCAAGGGAGAGAGATGAATGGCTGGATGGCCATGAATGAGGGTGAAAGTCAGACATGAATGGAGACATCTGGACTCAGAGAGGTGGGCGAGATCATACGGATCCCCCTCGGCCATGCAGAGGAGCGTGGATTTTACCTCAATTGAATTCAGTTTTAACCAGGGATCTGACATGATCTGGCTATGCTTCTAAAACATCACTCTGGCTGCTGGGTCAAAAACGGACCATTTGGAGTAAGAATAGAGGGAGAGAGCTCCAAAGAAGGGGTGAGATGACAGCTTCTTGGAGTGGGTCCTCACAGAGGAGATGGTGAGAAGTACTCAGATTCAAGACAGGTTTGGGAGATTTTAGAGCCAACTGGACTTGTTGATGAACTGAATGGGAGGTGTGAGGGAAAGTTGGGAATTGGGGAAATTTAATCACATGTGTGTGGCCTTCTGTCATCTTGAAAGCTTTTTTTTCTGTTGAGGTGAACAATACTCCATCAGGCTAAGCCTTGTTCACTTGAAGTACCCAGCATCTCTGAATTTCATGGATAGAATAGAGATAAATATACCTCTCTCAAAAAGTTCATCAAATTCATGAAAGTATGAGTAATTATGCTGGCAAAACTAACCCCCTGTAGATATATGGAATGAGGTTGTTATGTTGACCATTTGGGCATAGAATCTTCTACTCTTAAGTAGATACAAGAAGAGATATTTTCAGAGAAGGCAGCCCAAAATAAGGACGCCAACCCTTTCCTACACTGATCCACACACAATCCATCCCCTCCCTCAATGAATATTTCTAATGCCAGGAAAGAATATTTCAAAACTCTGCCTTGCTTATTTCACTAGATACCAAGATGGAGGATTCCATCAGTTGATAAACAAAAACCTACACAGCAGAAGATTCTCTACACCAGAAATGGCATGTCTTGTCTTGTCTTGTCAAAATGAAAGCTACACTTTTGACTCAGCGATGTTCTTTACTATGCAGCATTTACAACGAGCTTTCCATTAAAAGTTCTCTATATATGTAGCTTGCTCTGTAATCCTTTTAAGTATATTAGTCCTATGGCCTTAAGCTTTAAGTTATTATTATCCTTTATTCTAGTAAGTGGAAATAACTCAAATTCTTTGTGATGGTTTGTCTTATGTGTCAACTTGGCTAGACAATAGTACTCAGTAATTTAATAAAACACTAATCTAAGTATTGCTGTGAGGCTATTTTGCAGATGTGGTTAATATAGATGGGCCTTATCCAAACAGCAGAAGGTCTTAAGAGCAAAAATTGGAGTTTTCCAGAAAAGAAGAAATTCTGCCTTTAGACTGAAGCATCAACTCCTGCCTGAGTTTGCAGCCTGCTGGCCTGCCCTATGAATTTTGGACCTGCCAACCCCCACAATCACGTAAGCCAATTCTTTAAAATAAATCTCTTTACACACCACACACATACACACATACATGCACATACACACACAAAAACCTCTTGGTTATGTGTGTCTATAAACAGAGTCCCACTCATTCTGCTTTCTAGAGAACCCTCACTATAACGTTGCTGAAAACAGTTGCTTTCATGTGTAACTTCTGATGAGGCCTATTTGACCAAAATGTACTTTCATGTTTGGATGCAGGCACTGCTGAAGACACTGGCCTCGCGACCTTCCTAAAGTTCTGTGACAACACCCAGAACACAGCTCCATCAAGCACAATGGTCCATAGATGCCAGAGTATGTTTCGATATGGCCTCACCAGTCCACCTTCAGTACTTAGTACTTACTGGAAATATATTTCATCTTATTGAGTTGTCATTTTGTCACCTACAAAATTATGGTGAAGTACCTACCTCTTCAGTTTGTTGTGGAGATTAAATGAAATGATTTCACCACGTACCTGGCTTGTAGGAGCTCAATCAATATTAGTTACCACTCCCTCCCCACTCATTTTTTTAAGGTTGGTTTGTTTCTTTCATGAATTCTCTGAACTTATTAGGCCTGTCTGTCATTCACTTAATAGAAATTTATTATTTTCTGTCTTTTGTTTCCAATTCATGAAGATAACCTCTGCAATAGGAGTAGCTTTACCTTCAATAACACTGTGCTTATTTCTTCTCCCTTTGGGTTGTGTGTCCCTTTATCACATGACCGAGAAGGAAGGTGGGGCGTGATGCCTACTGCAAAAAGGTGTGGATTCCTCCTATCCACCAGCCACCTGCTTTTATATCACTCACTTTGCAGTGAAAAGAATCAATCTTCTTTTGCTCTTGTTTTCCCGGCTTTATTGAGATACAATTGACATGTAACATTCTGTAAGTTTAAGATGTACAACATGTTGATTTGATACACATATATATTGCAAAATGGTTACCACCATAGCATTAGCTAACATAATTACCCTTTCTCTTTTGCGGTGAGAACATTTAAGATCCACTCTCTTTTAGCAACTTTCAAGTACACAATACAGTATTATTAACTATAATCACCATGCTGTACATTAGATTCCCCAGAACTTATTCATCTTCTAACTGGAAGTTTGTACACCTTGACCAACATCTTCTCATCCTCCCTGCCCACCATCAGCCCCTGGTAACTAGTCTAGTCTCTGTTTCTATGAGATCAGCTTTTTCAGATTCCACATACAAGTGATATCATACAGTATTTGTCTTTCTCTGTCTGACTTATTTCACTTAGTATAATAAATACTCTCAAGGTCCATCCATGTTGTTGCAAATGGAAGGATGTCTCTTTTTAATGGCTGAATAATATTCCATTTTTATCTATCCCACATCTTCTTTATCTATTTATCCATTGATGGACACTTAGGTTGTTTCCATATTTTGGCTATTGTGGATAATGCTGCAATGTACATGGGGGTGCAGATATCTCCTTCAGATCCTGTTTTCATTTCCTTTGGATATATACCCAGAAGTGAGATTGCTGGATCATTGGTAGTTCTATTTTTAATTTTTTGAGGAACCCCCATACTGTTTTCCTTGTGACTGCACCAATTTACATTCTTACCAGCAGTGCACAAGGTTTCTCTTTTCTCCACATCCTCTCCAGCACTTGTTACCTCTTGTCATCTTGATGACAGTCATTCTAGTAGATGTGAGATATGTCTCTGTGGTTTTGATTTGCATTTCCCAGATGATTAGTGATGTTGAGCACCTTTTCATGTACCTGTTGGCCATTTGTATGTCTTCTTTAGAAAAATGTCTATTCAGTTCCTCTGCCCCATTTTTAACCAGATTGTTTTTTTGCTATTGAGTTGTGTGAATTCTTTATATATTTTGGATATTAATCTCTTATCAGATATATGATTTGCAAATCTTTTCTCTCATTCCATCGGTTATCTTTTCATTTTGTTGATGGCTTCCTTTGCTGTGCAGAAGCTTTTGAGTTAGATGTAGTCCCATCTGTTTATTTTTGCTTTTTTCCTCTTCTTGTAATATTCAGTATGATAGCACCTACTACACAACCAACATACTCCCAGTTTTATTGTATTTATCCCCCTATTTCCAGGAATCTACAAAAATGAATAAGGTACTGTTATTAAAATGTTTTTTGCTCAATGCCAGGCAGAATCCTTCCCAAAAATCTTTGTTTCCCAACTGACTCAAAAAGAAGCTTGCTCAAAGATTGTTGTACAATGGTTACTAATTCAAAACAAAACAAAAAACCAAAGAACTTTGTGATGCTATGTCATTTCAACTGATGAGAGTGATATTTGGGAAGAAATATTTTGCCCTGGTTAGAGCTGGTCAACTTTCTCATGACCTACCAATGAATCTCTGAGAGGGTGTGTTTTGCCACGAGAATGGAATGGATGTTCTGAGGGCTTATGCTAATCCATGCAGTGCTCTGTGATGATGCACTGAACAACTTACCTCAAGCCTTTGAGACACATTCAGCACTGTGACTTTTTTTTTCCCAAGAGGGTACAGGGAGGCACCTAAAAGACCTTTTACTGCAGTTCTGATGGGAATGAGATACAGGCATACGTTCTTCCTTGATCTGTCTTAGGCAAGGATAGTTGCTCCTTCTGTCTTCCCACAGAACTCTATAGTTAGCTCCTCTTGTATGTTACCATGAAGTTCACCTGTGATAGCACATCGACATTATGTATTTAGATTGCTGTCTCCTCAACTACTCTGGGGGTTCCACTGGGCAGAGTGAAGGTCTTGTTCACTCTTGAATTCAGCTGCCTGGCCAGTGCTGAGCACGTGTCAAGCATTTACTGCTTATCTTATGAATGAGTCCCAAGTCCACTTGATTGTCAGTCAGTAGGCAAATGTGTGGTTATCTGCAATAAACTCTGGCAAAAGGGACAGTCTCAACACACCATGTTGTACCACAAAGGCCTATATATTAATACAATATATCAGTCTAGGTCAGAATCCTCATTTACAGACAGGAATTTCATCTCTCCCAAGGTTGACCTGGCAAAGTTAGAGGTAAAAATTTAATTAGAGCTCTGACATAACCATGTCATTCTCTCAGAAGAGTGGATGTCTGCTAGACCTTGAAAATTCTACGTGGGAGAGAGTGTGGATAAAGCATTTGTTTAAGTCACTGATGTCTATTTTTGTTTTGATTTTTAAAATACTTTGACTTAAGTTTTTGAATAGGTAATAAATTCATGTGGACCATAAGTGAAAAAAACCCAACAAACCAAGATACACAGTGAAAAGTCTTCTTCCAACCCTATCTCCTGTCTGCTCAGCAAATTCCTCCCAACATCACCACTGTTACTAGTTTTCATGGATCCCAGAGACTTTTTTACATATGCAAATATAAATTATTTCTACCTTTTTCCACAAAATGATACTTCATTATAAAAAAGTTAATTCATCAGTGCTGAAGGAAGTTCAGGACAATGGGGAGAAACTATCAGATTCATAAACAGAAGAAATTAAGTTAACCCAAAGGAAAAAGAGGAACTGGGAGTAAAGAAAAGCTTCAAGTGCTTAAGTCGTTTTTATTTGCTTCTCCATCATCCTTGAGCAAATGAGAGAGAGTCCCCACTCAGCAGAGTGGAGGGGTCTTGGCAAGCCTGTGGGTTTCTATGTGCTTTAAGATAGACATCTTTGGTCATCAGTCTTTCCAAATAAAAAGCTTAGGGTCTGCCAGGAACATGAAGAACAATAGCAGACAATGGTTTGCTACAGCTTGTGGTCAGAAGAATTACATAAAATGGCACCAATGCTCTCAATACGATGGCCATCTTGTTTTATTCTTCCATCTCAAAGTTCCCATTATTCTTTGCTACCCCTTTTCTGTCATCTGGGCTATATTAACGGAGAAATAGGGAGGAACCACAGCAATTATCTGGAAAATTAAGTGGAAAAAAATCCAAATTACTTTTCTCTGAAAGGTCCGGGCAAATCTAAAAGCTAATATTTCCTATGATTGAGATGACTTCAAGTTTCAGAACATATAATTTCTTTCAGGAGCATCAAGTTACATTTTTAAAAGCACAGACATCACAAATTTCTTTTCTAAATTGTAGGCTATTATAAAGATCTGTCAATTTGTTTTTATTAAAATCTAGTATTTTCCAGCTATCCAAAATGTAACAGTACAACTAATATGATTTTAGATCAAGGCTGAAACCCTGCATATATCTAAGAAGATACATCCCCACGAACCTATTTTCACTACCATTACCATTGTCCAGTGCAAGCAGAACAGCCACACATGGTTGTACCCCACCAGACATTGGCCAGGGGGCCTATCTGGGGGGCTGAGATTCAGTCTACCACTCAGCGAGCTATGCCTCATGGGCTGCATCAGCCCAGATTAAGGGGAGCCTATCTCTAGCTGGCTACAGAAGGCAGTGCCTTCTTGTAATTCTCACAAAGGTGCTGCATGTTCTAGTTCAGCCCTGAAGTCAAACACTTTCAACTCACTAGCAGCAACAGGTGCCATCAACAATCATGTTTATATGGGAGACCACATATTGGGTTCATCTGGGATAGTCCTGCATTATACCTGTTGACCCGGCTCAATTATTACTAATGCCACTTTCATTCTTAAGAGTGTTTGGAACTGCATGACCTATTATACTGGTCACCTAGTCTTGTATGTTCTTTCCCAGCTCTGTTTTCATAGCAAAGAGATTAATTTACAGGGAAAACTGAATCCCTTTCAAAGCTACACTCATGACAATAGCCAAGATGATCTCTTAGCTATATTCTATTTCTTTTGGAAATCCTCTTTGTAGTTCAGGTTCCTACAAATGATTTTATTTTTTAAAACCAGTCAAAAAAGTGTACTGTTTCATGATAATTGTGATAGTTGTGTTCTTCCTTCAACCACCATGTATATGCATGAAAATAAAGTCAATGACAGTAAACAACCATTCTGTAGTACCTCTGAGTCTCCCACTGAGTAGTTCTGGATCTCATTATGCATGTTCTCATTCTCATCTCATTTTGTGCCATCTTGTCTGCGCCTAATTTTGGCATTGACTTGGCCAACCTGATCAGCACCTCAGGCAGTTGAGGGAATTCCATAATCCTCACTGGCTTGGCACAATGGATCCCAGTGAATCCTGGATTGTGCTAGTATGAGAGAAAAATATTTATTGCTTAGGTGCTATAAGCTCTGGATGCTTCTCTCATTTGCAAAGCATATACGAAATGGATGTCATGGCAGGGTATAAAACCTGACTCTTTTGATGCTTTTTTCTCATGCAATTATCTTTGTCTATACCTAGGATTCCTTGTTTTATCTGGTAGTTTGGGTCAGGAACTGGTGCAGATTCTAAATAGACAAGCCAGCAGAGCAGGGGTTGGCAAATTTTTTCTGTAAAGGGATGGACAGTAAATGTTTTAGGCTTTGAATGCCAAACAGTCTCTGCTGTAACTACTCAACACAAAAGCATCAGTAGACAATGTGTAAACAAATGAGCCATGACTGTGTTCCAACAAAACTTTATCTACAAAAGCAGCTGGCAGGCTGCAGGCTAGATTTGGCCTAGGGCCCAGAGTTTGATGACGCTTACAGTTAGAAGACTCACCTGCTCTCTGGTCTTCCCTATTGACTATTGGAAAATGTGCCCTTATCATTATTACGGTTCATAGCAAAGTCCCCACCTTATCTTTCCTTAGGTAACAAGACATTCTTGGTTTCTATGGCAGAAAACCACTTACAGATTTTCAGAGATGATTTTGAGAATCCTATTACACCTCAAGACTTATTCACAATTTAACAATTTATTCTATAGGCAGTCTATTCGAGGGAGAATGCATAGCACTGAAATATCATAGATCAATACAATGGTTGACTTCAAATGGCATACTACTTTAGTAAGAAAACTTATCCAGTAGGTTACCTAGGAGAAATACTCTTTAAGGTCATAAACTGGAAAAATAGAGTAGAGATTATGGTGAAAACATTTGAGAATAAAAAATTTGATAGTTTTGAGCCTGCTATTATTCCAGGTTTCAGATGTGGCTCCCTTTTCTCTTCATCTATTGTATGTATGGTAGTAATTTGATGAGCGTGCCTTTGAAATAAATAAGATGCTCATGTCCACTTGGACCTCTGAATAAGCAAAAACATTAAGATGTGTGCTTATTCCCTTCTAACTTAAAATGAAAATATTATTTTCTCTCCTGTTTTATCCCACCCTCCCCATTTAGCTCCCAAAATAAAGAACAGTGAAGTTATCCTTATTCACCTCTTGAAAAAAAGCATGAAGTAAACTCTTGAGCTGATTTTAATGATCAAATACACCATTTGTTTGCAGATAATTTTTGTGACTGAGTCCTTAAGGAAAGCACATTTAGTGCAAATTAGCAACACTTAAAAGATATGAATTTTAAAGTTTTCACCATAAAAAAGGTACAGGGATGATAATTGTAATATCTGGTTATTGGGCATAGCTTCATTAGAATTCTATATAGTTTAAGGCGTGCAGACTGCATCAGATCTTGATAATTATGTTAGGCTTCCAAAATCGATATGCATTTAAAATTCTGGTGTGAAAAACTTCATCATCTTTTGACTATTTCCCTCTGAACTGCAAAGAATTACATTATTTAGAAAAATGCTAGTCATATTATGATACAAGAAGAAAGTCTTTCTAGTTCTGTGAGTGTTACTATCTCTTTAGTCCACCTCACCCACCCCCCATCATTTCTCAGAGGTCTTTTATCTACTCTTGTCTGAGCTACAGATTGTCCAGTCCCTGAGAGGCTCCTGATGGATCCCAAGGGGAAGAGAAATCTAGAGAAAGACAAAACACACAAATAAAAACCAGATTGGGCATGGGGTGTACCCAGCAATGAGGAGCCACAGAATCACAAGCAAGGCTTCCTGTCTACCAGCCTAAACCTTAATATGTCTTTAAAAATTTTGTGAGCAATTCACGCTAAGCCATCATACTAAGAAATGAAGCTAAAAAAGGTTGAAAAATATTTCCCACAGGAAATGCGCCCTGCGTGTTCTCTCTGGCTTGTATTGACGCCAAATTTCTATCTATAGAGGAAGGACCTTTTGTGTTGGTTTTTGTCCACCTCTCCCCTCCTACATTATTATTAGGTTGCAAACAATAGCTTTTTTGTTGCAGAGCAGGAATAAAGGAGCCTAAATCAGAACACAATTGTGTGATCACTGGTCAGCCTTGTATCCCAAAGTTAAGAAAAAAAAAGATACAGTACTCACAAAGCCAGTCATCCGACTCACACCAAAAGATAAGGGAAGGCCCTGGAATCTGCCAGCAAAAATCCCCACTACCCCATTTATAAGACCCTGGCAATCTTTCCCACAAGGGCTTGCCAATTTTAAAATGCTTTTTCTTGCTTTATTTACCCATCTTTAGTCAAGGGAGATATTATTAGTTTTGACCTTGTTAACTTTGTTCTGAACATGGGGGTAATGAGAATATGAACCTATAAAATGCTGATGGCCTTAAAACAAAACATTTGGCAAGCATCTTTTATTTCTTTCTTTTAGATCTTATTTGTAATTTTCTATCACCTCTGAAGATGTCTACCAGTTATCTCTCTTCTTGGCCAGGAGATGTCACTGTAGTTAGAGTAAATAATTAGCAGAGCAATTTGAGATATTCTGGAAACAGTCTGAGTATTAAAAACTTTCTGTGGAACTGTCATAAATGTATAGAAAGACATTCTGGAGTAAAAGTGGGCTCTGCATACCCAATTCTGCTTTTAGCTAATAGATATAATATTTGTGTTATGCTCCAGATTAAGAGAATATTTATCCCCTCCCTCCTTGCTAAAATACAAATACACTAGAACAAGATAGCATCATAAACTTAATGATTTTATTTATCTTGGTGAGTAAAGGTTTTAGTGGACACAGGCATGAGAGAGCTTTGTTCCATTTTTTGCAGAAATAGAAAAAAACAATCCTAAAATTTGTATGGAACCACAAAAGACCCCAAATAGCCAAAGCAATCCTGAGAAGAAGAACAAGCTGGAGGCATCATATTTCCTGATTTCAAACCATACTATAAAGCTATAGTAATCAAAACGTTATTGTACTGACATAAAAATAGACACATAGACCAAGGGAACAGAAAAGATAGCCCAGAAATAAACCCTTCCATATATGGTCAACTAATATTTGACAAGGGTGCAAAGAATACTCAATGGGGAAATGACAATGTCTTCAATAAATGGTGTTGGGATCATCACATGCAGAAGAATGAAATTGAATCCCTATCTTACACCATACACAATAATCAAATCAAAATGATAAAACTTGAATGTAAGACCTGAAACTATAAAACTCCTAGAAGAAAACATAGGCAGTAAGCTACCTGACATTGATATTGACAATGATTTCTTGGATTTGACACCAAAAGTAAAGGCAATAAAAGCAAAAATAAATAAACGAGACTACATCAAACTGAAAAGCTTCTGCACAGCAAAGGAAACCACCGCAAAACAAAAAGTCATCCTATGGAATGGTAGACAATAGTTGCAAACCACATATCTGATAAGGGGTTAATATACAAAGAAGTCATACAACTCAATAGCAAAAACCAAAATAACCTAATTAAAAATGGGCAAAGGACCTGAATAGACATTTTCCCAAAGAAGATATACAAATGGCCAACAAGTACATGAAAAAAGATACTTAACTCACTAATTATCAGAGAAATTCAAATCAAAACTACAATGAAATATCACCTGACACCTGTTAGAATGGCTGTCATCAACAAGACAAGAAGTAACAAGCGTTGGTGAGGATGTCGATGGGAATGTAACTGGTACAGCCACTATGGAAAATAGTATGGAGGTTCCTCAAGAAATTAAAACAGAACTAGCATATGATCCAGCCATCCCACTTCATTACAGTCCTCCTTTGGAAAGGTAAGATGGTGACCCATTTAATGCATTCTTGAAAACATTTGAAAGTTGAATGTCTGTAAGTCAAGCAATAGACTTCATGTTATTTAGTGTGGGGTGTAAGGAAGGAGTATTTTTTTCATTTTTTTTTCAGCTTTATTGAGGGATAATTGACCAGCACATGACTAGCTTGGTGTGTAATGAATACATGCTAAATCAGACTGAAAGGAAAGAGTAGAGTGAAAGGCACTAATTATTGCTCCCTCTCATTGCCCCCCTCCAAGGTCCTTGATGAGTATCACTTAATTATGGGGTCAAGAATAGTTTGCTTTAACATAAAATGCATGACAGTTAAGCCAGCAGATGCATTATAATTTCATTTCTCTGTTATTTTTCCTACCTTTATGAATATATAAAATCAAGTGGGACTTGCCACTTATTATTATAATACTGTAATGGTTAGTTATTAGCAAAGCTCCAGATGGCAAAATGATTCTCTCTTTAAGCATTAACCAAAATTACCTATTGTTCTTGCAAAGTAGGCACTACCTGGATTTTTTTCATGGGACTCTCTTGGGAGTCATGTTCTGCATTTGCTCCACCAGATGCATTCTGGAACCTTCCATACCCTCCTCTGTGCCCAGGAGCCAGACATCTAAGGCTTACAGCTACACAACAAGGCTCCTTTGCTCTCTGGGCTCCTAGATGGAATTGACTAATGGGCAGTCCAGTAGAAACAGAGAGGGCAGGAGAAGAGAGAGTTCATGGCATTTATTATCCAACATCCTCCCCAGTCAGCCGTTCCTCTACCAAAGGCTTCTTCAGACAGAGCCGCAGCTCTCTTCCAGCCCTGGAAATTCCCCCAGGAGTATGCCTGCCTTTGCCCTGTCAGGCCCAGAAGCTAGCCCAGGGTACTACTCATCTTTTGTATGGTTCCTTTTAACCCTTCCCTCAACCTTGTAAAGCTCTCTCTAGTAAAATCTCTCCAATTACCTTGTTTGAATGTTCTACAAATATACATCATTTCTGGACCCTAGGTGGCACCTGAAGCATGAAATTAAGCTTTAGTAAAATATGTAATATTTAGGGGGCCGGCCCAGTGGTGTAATGGTTAAGTTCGTGTGCTCCGCTTTGGAGGCCCAGGGGTCACAGGTTTGGATCCCGGGTGCGAACCTAGGCACTGCTTATCAGGCCACGCTGTGGCAGATATCCCACATATAAAGTAGAGGAAGATGGGCACGGATGTTAGCCCAGGGCCAAACTTCCTCAGCAAGAAGAGGAGGATTGGCAACAGATGTTAGCTCAGGGCTGGTCCTCCTCACACACACACAGAAATGTAATATTTACTATTTAGATACATGACTAGGCATACATCCCAGGTAGATGCCTTACATGGGGAATAAAATAGTTTCTATTTGAATTATCAAAACCAAGTTCTTCATGGAGAGAAGAAATTGTAGAAAGACAACAGAATATGTGAAACAAAGAACCACAGAACTAAACTTGTTAGATCCAATCATAGGTTTATTTTAAATCCCGATTCCAGTTTATAGGACTAAGTGTAGTTACCAGTTATTGAGCACCTACTAAGAGCTTGACACTGTGCTCAGCATTTTAACACGTCATCTTTAATCTGTACGATAATCACGCAAGGCAAGTATTATTCCCATTTTAGAGCTGAGGAAAAGGAGACTTAGATAAGTGCAATAACCCACCGTCAAGCACAGGGCTGGCTGTGAACGAGCAAGGAGTCCAGACCAGTGCCCCAACTACAGAGGCCACACTCTGGCTACTGTACCAGACCACCCATCCAGAGGGACACTGGGTACTCACGGACTTCGCGTGACTAAAAGGACTTTAAGAAGTCTGGGGCCTTAAAATAAGCCTGTTTAATTTTACTTAATCTAATCTTCCAAACAGATGTCCTCAGAGAAAACTCATTAACATTTTGTGTCCATGAATCACAGTTTGGAAAATGGGGTGTTTCACTTCTGAGCCTCTATTTCCTGATTTTCCTCTCTTAGAGCCCAGTCTGATGCCTGTCACTCCTTCTGGGATCAGTGATTAAACTTCGGAAAAGCTGTTCTAAAACATCAGGTGCACTGGAGGTTCTCAAACACGAGGTTGTTTTTAAAAGGATGTAGCATATTTGTGAGAATTTCAAAGCATGTCATAATTTGATGATGATAAGGAAAAAGAAAGAGAAATCTTCGTAACAGGAAGTTTTCTTTAGCGCTTAATGATTTGGGCAGTGACTAGGCTAGCAGTCATCTGATAAAATGATTTGTTAAGAAAAATGCTGGCGTGGGTGACTTTAATAATAAACGGATGCAGGAATAATAGCTAACATTTACTTGGAACTAAGAATGCACTAGGCATCACCCTCAGCTCTTTATATGAGTTACTTCATTTAAAGATCATGGTACAGAGAAACTGAGGCACAGAGAGGTTGAACAAGTTACCAGTGTCAGACAGCTAAAGTAGAGGAAGTGTCACTGAGTTCTAAGTGGTGGGACTCCAGATTCTACGCTCAGAGAAAAGGTTTCACCTGCTTAAGAGACACTAGCTTCCTTCTGTTATGGATCGGCCAGACTTTAATTAAAAAAAAGAAAAAATGTGGACCTTTAGGGTATTATGCTAAGTGAAATAAATCGGATAGAGAAAGACAAATACCATATGATTTCACTCATATATGGAAGATAAACAAATAAACACATGAATAAGGGGAACAGATTAGTGGTTACCAGAGGAGAAGGGGGTGGGGGGAGGGCAAAAGTGGTAAAGGGGCACATGTGTATGGTGACGGACAAAAACTAGACTATTGGTGATGAACACAATGCGGTCTATACAGAAACTGATATATAATAATGTACACCTGAAATTTACACAATGTTATAGGCCAGTATGACCTCAATAAAATAATTTTTTTAAAAACCACAGTCAGTGATCTCAACTTACTGCAAGGATGGATCAACTCTAAAACATGAAATGTGGTAGGGTTAATTTTTAAAATCAGGTCTGATATTAAAAAGTCTAGTTTCACAAGTTCAGGGAGAATTATAATTTAGTAACAGTGTGGAATGATCTGGAGATTTTAGTTACAGGTAATCTAAATAAGAACAGTGTCAGAGGGCTGACAATGGGGTCTTATGCAGCATCAGAGCAAGTTCCAGGTTCAGAATCTCCCCTCGTGAATTCTCCCAGGCATGTCACGTGCACAAAAAGCCTTATTTTACTTTGAGTGTTACACTTTAGAAGGTCTTTGTTCAGAGGCAAGTCATCGGTACAGTGAAGCGATTCAGAGCCTTGTCTAATGGTCTTCCTACAGCATCCCTGGTCTACGCTGCCTCCTACTCCATCTGCTCCAGAGCTGGCCACAAGCCATGGAATCAGAGTCAGGGAGCTGGCTTCAAACTGAAGTGAAGAGGAGAGTCTGGGAGTCAAAGGGGTGGCTTATACTGGTGTCTGCAGAGGATGAGAGACACCCACATGATGGGGAAGGCACAGCCAACACCCGTCTGTAGAGGCCACAGAAGAGCACAATGTTGTGATCCCAAAGCTGAGTTTAGAGCTCATTAGTGATGGAATCAGAGCACGAACAGCCTGAAAACCTGCCAGGGTGGTGGTAACTGATTGCCTTGAACATCACTCTGTTTTTCCCCTTTATGCTCAGCAGATATGGAGCAGAGGCAGCACTCGGTTGCCTTAAAGGACAGGGTGAATTCACTTAAGGACATAGATAGTTTGTTCAGGTGGAAGAAGCCTTTGGTTGGACAGGATGAGAGTCTTAAAATATCTGATAAAGTGTCATATGAAAGGACCTATAAAACACCCTAGATGCTGGGGATACTTCAGTGAGCATATTAGGCAAGCTCTTGTCTCCATGCAGCTCCTGGTCTGGGAGGCCATAGACATTAAATAAATGATCGTATTATTAAAAATATTGTTCCAAACTGTGCCAACTGCTAAGAAAGGAAAGATATCAAATCCTATAGGGCATGTGGAGAGATGCCACCTTTTTGAAGAAGTGCCATTTAAGCCAAGAGCTAAGGACATGGAGTTAGTTAGGTGGAGAGTAGAGAGAGGGATGTTTCAGGTGAAGGGAATGGGACCTGAAGAAGCTGGAAGAAGGCCGGGTCCAGGGATGAGGAGGCAGGCTTGGGCTACATGTTATGAGACCTTGTAGGCTCTGCTACAAATTTTGGAGTTTTACCAGGCAACACCGGAAAAGTTTCTCTTCTCTCTTCCAACTCCCCTTCTCTTCTTGTTTTCCCCTCCATGTTTTATTTTTTTAGTGATGTCACATAACTAATGGACATTACAGGTCTACTTCCTTAGTCAGCTAAAAATTTAGTGATTATCAATTTTATGTCAAACACTGGGCTAGGTCCTATGGATTAAAACATAAATAAGACGTGTAATGGGTTGAAGACTGTTCCTCCAAAACTTATGTTTACCCAGAACCTCAGGATGTGACTTTATTTGGAAATAGAGTTTTTGCAAATATAATTAGTTAAGATGAAGTCATACTGGATTAGGTTGGGCCCTCAATCCAAGAACCGATGTCCCTGTAAGGAGAGGAGAGGACCCAGAGGCACAGAGAAGAAGGCTATGAGAAGATGGAGGCAGAAATTGGAGTGATGTGTCTAAAAGTCAAGGAACTCCAAGGATTGCCAGGGGTCACCAGAAGCTACGAAGAGACAAGGAAGGAATCTTCCCTAGAGCTGTCAGAGGGAGCGTGGCCCTGCTGACACCTTGATTCCAGACTTCTAGCCTCCAGAAATGGGAGACAATATATTTCTATTGTAAACTTCCCAGTTTCTGGTAATTTATTGTGGCAGCCTAGAAAACTAATACAGGATGCATCTCCCTGCTCAGATAGGCCACATGTATGAAGGAGACAGTTGCGTAAATAGAAATTACTGTATGTTAAATACCATAATAGCCTCCTTGGGGGTCTAGTGGTTAAGATTCAGCACCCTCACCACTGCGGCCCAGGTTCACTTCCAGCCAGGGAACACCACCTGCTCATCAGTTGTCACACTGTGACCACTGCATGTTGCAGTGATGCTGAAAGCTATGCCACCAGTATTTCAAATATCAGCAGGGTCACCTTTAGTGGACAGGTTTCAGCAGAGCTGCCAGACTAGACAGACTAGGAAGAAGGACCTGGCCACTCACTTCTGAAAAAATTGGCCACGAAAACCCTATGAACACCTGCGGAGCACTGTCTAATACAGCAACAGAAGGTGAGAGGATGGGGCAGAAAGACTGGGCAGCGTTCCACTCTGCTGTCCACATGGTCACTAGGAGTCAGAATCCATTCAATGGCACTAACAAAAAATAATACATTAAGTGTATAGCCAAGGCATTATAGAGCTTTCAGAATATTCCTGAAATTATTTCTTTCTTCTCTAAATTTAATTTCTTTTTTCACTAGTGCCTCCTCAAAAATCTATTTCTTAAAGCAAATTTAATTTTAGATGGAAGAAGGTGGGAAAAGTAGGTTTCTGCATAATCTAAGCCAAACAACAAGAGTATTTCTGTATTTGACCAAATTGACCCTTTCTGCATTTCTGGACACAACTAAATTCTCATGGTGTTAGAATTTTGTTTTGATTACATCACTTCCTTTCTTAGGATGCTACTGTGGTACTAGACTGATCAGTTTATGTTCCTGAATCCCCCCCGTCTTAGCTCTGCATATGTCGCTGAAGTCTCCTCCTCTCCCATTAACGCCCTGATCAAGGCACATCTCTTTCAAAAGGCCTTTCCAGCTCTCTTGATCTGAAATAACTTCCCCTTCACCCCATATGTTAATACCTTTACTTTAGCATTTGCACAGATTGTCGTATATTGTTATATATTATAAACTCTTCACTGGGGATTGATTTTTACTTATTTTACTAGTCTTCTAGGGCTGCCATAACAAATTACCACAAACTTGGTGCCTTGATGCACAACAGAAATTTATTCTCTCACAATTCTGGAAGCCAGAAGTCTGAAATCAAGGTGTCAGCAGGGCCATCCTCCCTCAGAAGGCTGGGGAGAGAATCCTTCCTGGCCTCTTCCAGCTTCTGGTGGTTCCAGGTGCTCCTTGGCTTGTGGGTGCATCACTCCAGTCTCTGCCTCCGTCTTCACATGGACTTCTGCTCTGTGTGTTTCTCCTCTGTGGGTCTCTTACGAGGACATATGTCATTGGATTTAGAGCCCACCCAGAGAATCCAGGATGATCTCATCTTGAGATTCTTAACTTTATTACATCTGCCATGACCCTTTTTCTAAATAAGGTCCCACTCATAGGTTCTGGTGGTTAGAATGTGGGCCTTTCTTTTGCGGGGGCACCATTCAGCCCACTATACTTATCTTCACATCCATCTGTACCTATAAGTTCCTTATGCATAATATGCATTGGTAATTAAGTTTTTTATTAAATTGAATCAAGTTAAACTTTTGGACATGGGCTTAAGAGTATCTGCAAACCACCCTAATTCACTTTTTACTAACCATATCAAACTCGTGCTAAACCACAAAGTCCATCCTGGTGTACTATGATGTTTCTGCCAACTGACTTGATTAGATATCCAATGATCCTCCTAGTACCGAAGAGACAGTTGGCACCGTGAGCCTATTATGGACTGACAGAGTCTTGAATACAGTCACAGCATTTAAAGAACATAATAATCTGACAGGAAACAGAAGGACAATTGAAGAAAATAGGAAATATTAATAAATATAAACAGTAATACTCAAAAACTTTGTAAGTGAAATCTAGGCAGTGATACATCTGGTTTGAGTCCCAGTTCTACTTACTGGTTGTCCAGTCATGGTGAATTCTATAACATTTCACTTTTATTTTATTCTAAGGTGAAGGAAGGAAAGGAGAGAGGGTGAGAGGGAGGGAGAGAGGGAACGAAAACCTCAAAACCTCTCTAATGCTATCTACCTTTAATTTCACAGTATTGCAATGATAACTGAGGATTCACCTGTGGAAACACCTATTAAAAAGCCTAGAACTTGTGAGGACTCTACACATAGTAGCACTTGCACTAGGAGAAGACAAGTTTTAGAAAACTAGGTCACAAGCAGAAAACTAGGCCACCACAGCATGACCACTGACAGACGAGTGGCATGGTCTGCGCCTGGGAACTGAACCCAGGCCGCCGAAGCAGAGCGCAGCGAAATTAACCACTAGGCCATGGGGGCCGGCCCAAGCAGAAGCTATTTTCGCACATTGCTTTTTTCTGCTCAAGGACTCACTTCACAATGACAGTCTAGCCCAAGCAATCAGATAAATGGAATGATTCCAATATTGAATATTGTTTTTATAAAGTATTTTTCTGTTTATTATGAAAATTAAGAAGTGTCACTGCTTTACAGATGCCACCCAGAGCCACATGCTGCTACAGCCAAAGCTGGGGATTTCACTCTGCTGCAAAGTTAGAGCAGACAACAGGCCACAATATATACCAGATGCAGCTGAACTGCAATGTGGCTTAAAAGGATTTAATGGAAAGTGTCCTGAATCTACTTCACCCAAGAATTATCACTGGGACAGCATGCTCTTTTATATGGCAATATAACCAGCTGCTAGTTTATTTCCAACAGGGTAATCCACATTGCTTTTCATCTTCTTTCCATCAAGCATGTGACTTTTAATATTAGGAAGGTTCAAGATTCCATGTATGAGGCTCATTTCTTTCCTTTAATTGAGAGTGGGAAGGTGGTGACTGACTTGTATTCTTAGAAGCCCAGAAAGGATGAAAGCACCATTTTCACCTACTGCTTCTCTTCTTCTATGTATAAAATACTTCAAAGTAGCTTTCTGAGTTTATAACCAACTGGATGCAAAGGTGACCAGGTTGCTCCTGGAAGCCTACCCATACTCTGAGATGTCCACAGTTGTGTGTGTGTGTGTGTGTGTGTGTGTGAAGTATGCACATGTAAATGTGGATCATGGTGGAATTCACCTTGTGCTTCCAAAACATACAAGAGAAAGCATCTCCTCTGAAGACTGCCTGCAGAAGATCATCCACAGTTAGTACCACTCTTTCTTCCCATGTAGCTTTCACAGCTGTTTGGAGGCAGCAGCACAGAGCACTCAAATGTTTGTATATATATGACGATGGAAAGTTATGAAGCAGTGATGCATTTCAACCTCATAATTACAAACTGTTTTTCTGAAATGCTGATAATTGCATAGAACCTTGTACTGGTGAGATAGAAGCTTGTTTCACCATGCCCCAGGCTGTGTTATGGACTTGGAAATAAGCACAACTAACCCTCAGATGAATGAAGGAATAAAAGAAAAGAAATCTCAAAAACAAAAACAAAATGATGATGCCTATGTATATAGATGTATATATGTATATATGTGTATATATATACACACATATATTTATATATATACACATATACATATATATTTATATACATAAATAAGTGTATATATATATATATATATACATACACATATATGTGAATACATGTTCTTGTATATCTTTTCAATTACAAACGACAGCATAATACATATGCCAGAAAGGAAGCCCATTAAGTGTACTTCTTTGTAAGTTCAATATCCTTGAAGATTTCCATTTGATAAATGGGCCAAATACTTAATTTTAAAGTGCTACAAACATATCTTCATATATTTAATGTTATAATCACAAAAAATTTAAACCTGAAGAGGACCTACAGGGCTATCTAATTTTCTTCCTTAATGGGGAATCAGAGACTCACAGAAGTTACATAATTTACCAAGGTTACCAGAGAGAGCGGTGACAGTGTCACACTTGCCACCTCAGCTCTTCCTCTCAAGTCCATGCCATATCACATAGTTACATTCTTTAAGGTAACCTTTACCCAAGCAATGACAATGGCTATTGTGACTATTGGGGGAGGTGCAGAATGTGGCCACCCAGAACTGCTATAACAACACAGGCTGCAGGAGGAACGGTCAGTCACTTGCCATGTTACCAAGCCAAGTGTTGGGTATCACTGTCCTAGTACTGAGTGCCCATCTGCTGATAGGAAACTCTCAGAACTCATTCAGCATGCCCCACATCCCTGTTTACCTTGACAATTGTCAAAAGTTCAAGCTTCCTGTGAAAGTTAATAATCCTCATTCCCATTCCCATATATCCAGTCTCATGACCCAAAACTTCACTCTTCCTTTCCCTGCTAAGCCTTCCCGTGATGACTACTGGTGCTTTCAATCAATAATCCAGCACACATCTTTACCTCCTTAACTACTCTGAATGTTCCCTTCTTCTCTGTACCTTAACTGAGACCTGTCCCCTGAGCAGACTTCTTCTTCTGCAGCCCTCTCCAGTCAAGGATGTATTTTCTCCAGTACCCCTTGAACCCGAGAGCTTGGAGTTGGGGTAGGTACTCTCCTTCATCTCCTTGCTACTCCTTCCAACTATGTATCCCCCTTGTTCTTGTAATATCATGCTCATTTGAGGCTCATACCAATCAGTTACACTACCCTCTCCTCTCATCACTGTCATAGTGGTTATTTCATTCACAGATGACTCACAGTGATGATTCTTGGACACTTCAGCATCCAGTATCCTGCCCTTTCAGTTCCTTGACCTCACCACCAATGGCCTTTTCCTCCACCCTACCTTAGTCATCTACTCCCAACATCACACCCAGGACCTGTTCATCTCTAGGAGTATCACCTCCTGGTTCTCTACCACTCTTCATAACCTTTCAGCTCACTTGCTGGAAATGATAACAGTTCCATGATTCCAATTCTTCATCTCTACTGACACTCTCATTTACTAACCCCACCACTTTCCTACTATTCCACAGCCACCTTCTGTTTTCACTTCCTACTTTGTCCAGCCTAGATTCCCTGGTTTGCAACACTGTCACTATCATGCAAAGACTTTCACTCTCTTGCTTCTCTGTTCTGCTGTTGGATTCACTTGTCAAAGCCCCAAATCTCATTGCTCCAATTTTCCACCCTCTCTCTGCCTGCACACTAGCTGATTTATGTTGCTGGAGAAAATCATACAGCTGTTTGGTTTCACTTTAAATTTATGATTGCAAATGTCAAATAAAGTCTCAATATTGCCCAGCAACCCTACTACATTTCCTTCCTAAGTTCACTTTTCTACTTTATGTATCCTTCCTTCTCAAACATCTCCCGCCCCTTGGCCACCTCCCCAACCCCAACCTCTGTCTTAGAATGGAGGAAACATCCCTTATCCTTCATAGGCAAATGCCTTTACTTTGGCTGTAGATCTCATCCTCCCTTACCTTCTCAAGAATTTTGCTTTTTTGATCTTTCTCTGTTTCTCCTGTGTTACCAATCTCTCAATTTCTACTCTTCAATCCTATCAACAAGAAATGCATACTCCCATCTCTCCATTTAAGGAAAAGGTGTTCCCTCAACTCCTCAGCCATCTTCGCATCTTAGTATTTACAGCAATACTTGCCAAGAGATGTCTACTTATTTGTCTCCACTCCTGGTTTCTCAATTACATTTACAATTTTTATTTTTTTTTAAATCAAAGATACTTATATATTTTAAAAGGTCAAATGCTTTCTTCCCAGAGGCAGCCACTTGAAACTATTTTAACTGAATCTCCTGTGGTTCACCTTAAAGAATATACTCACAAAGTATGTCTCTATTTCTTAATTTTAGACACATATATTGCTCCTTATTACTGAATATGTAATTTTACTCTTTTATACAACACCCCTACACACGCACAGATGCACACACACAAACACAGACACATACACTTCTTTCTCCAGCCTCGCAGTGTAGTTATATCATACTTTTTGGTTAAACCACTACTCAATGGTGTGGAAATACTGTTCATAAACAAAATTGTGGTGTACCATGACTGCATTTTATTTTCTGAACATCTTTTTATATTTTTCTATAGTTATCAATTGCTTCAGTTTTCAATTTACCACAAGTTCAATGTCCACGAGCTGTAAAGCTTCTCTTAATATATTCAAACATCACAGGTTAACTATCAGTTCCAATTTCTATTGGACAAATCCTTCCCAGAGTCCTCTGTCTGACTCAGATTAGACCATGGGGGCACAGGGGAGAGATCTAACAAAAGAGGCCCTTGGGAATCACTATTACAACTGCATATGCAGCATGTCTTAGAAATAGTGCCTGGCCATGAAGTTTAAGGAGCTGATAATGAGATCGTGAAAAGCAACAGTTTCAGAAAGAATGGAATCAGAGCGTTCCTCCTTTTTAAAGCCCAAAGGAGCTTTTGAATTAGAGAGGAATAGAATTTTCCTGACTTTCTGGTGCAGCATGACAGAGGTAAACAGCTTTTGGTGGCGGTAAAAAAAAAATCTGACTAAATGACTTCTTTTGTTCATTCATTTGTATACTGAATTTCAGTTCATCCATTTCTATACTAAATTCTTCAGAATTTTAAAACTGTATTAAGGTAGATTAATTGAAGGGCAAGTTTTTGGGAAAACTCTGAATAGAAAAATCACTTTTACCTTTTGTAGAGTAATCCCTACCACAATTTCTAGAATTTTTACTCTATCTTCTTTAATAAACACGTAGCACTCACTGACCGCCTTTCTTAGCGGTGCCTATTGAATAAACAATATGGCTGTGTCAAGCCTCTAAAACCCATTCCTATCTCTTAGTAACATTGAAATTGGTTTATGGGATTAATATACTTAACGAACTGTATTTTTTCCCTAGAAAATAAAGAAGTTAATCTTTGGGCACTTGCAACTCAAATTGTGGCATATTTTGAATTAGTGGAGTCTCAATGATTTGCAACGTAAAAGAAAAAAATGATACATATAAAAATATGTAAAGTAAAAAAGAAAATATAAAATACAAAAATTATACATATATATTTTTTTCACCCTGGATTCTACCTGAGATTCCTTCCAGTAACACTAATATGGCCTCCTACAGTTCAGTAAATGTAAATGAGTTACCATAGTTAACCTTTGGCTTTTAGTTTGGATGCATGATTATATAGTAAATATTTACCATTAATCTTGCCATTTATTTAGTGAAACCAATCAGAATTTGCTTTATTTTCAACAAAGAAATATAGACACAGCAATGGAAAGTGGAACTCAGTTACTCATCCTCCCCTTAACCTCCTTGGTGAATCCAGGCTTCCCTTGCCCCTCATGTTCCAAATGATGACTGGCCAAAGAGAAATCATTTATTTTATTCAATAGCTAGATGATGTGGCAATTAGTTTTCAAATACATTTTTGACAAACACAAGTAGCACATCTGGAATGAGGCAAGGATGATTAGACTTGGGTAGAAAAGAGTAATAAATGGAAATTTCAGAAATCTTTACTGAAGAAACAAGTATTCCAAGAGTAAGTGGTTCTGTCTTTAAAATAAAATCGCTTTTTGAAATAAGAAGATGCTTATTGAGTTCAGCTATAGAATAAATAGATTTTCCATGATAATTCTTGTGAAAAAGCTACAAGTCATAAGCTTAAGCACTTTTGAAAAAGACCAGGCAGATGTCTATTGTTTAAACTTACTATATTACCATTAGTTTGCTGACTGTACCTAAAAGACTTTAAAATGCTAAAAAATACATACTCAGTTTTATTTTGTATGAGTTCTGATTAAAATATTCAAAATTATTTCAGCCCATGTTAAATTTATCTAAGTGATACGAAAAACTTGGACCATGGATGGTTTAACTTAGAACTCAGAATGGCAAGGAAACCAACAACTGGGAACCATATTACCTAAAAAGGCTCTGCCTGTGACAGACAAGAGAATAGTTGCTCCTAAGCTACTCTTTTCCATTTTTAATGACATTGCTTTTCCACTCTGCTGCAGACACAGTAATAAGACTCCCCCAGTACAGTATGTCATCAACTGCATTGACAATTATCGATAAATAAGGATTTGACCCACTAGCTAAGACAAAAACAAAAAGTTAATTAAAAGTAATCTTACACAGTGATCTTCATATCACATAGACCTAGTAGGAAATAACATGCTATTGATCTTGACAAAAAGGGCTCTGCAATTGTAAGACATTACCCCTAGGGAGACCATCCCCTCATTTGTAATTTAAGGTACGATTAATTTTTATTTCTGGCCAAAATCTTTTCTGGTTTCTTTGGCTTTTGAAAATATAAACTTCTTAAGCTATTTGAACTGCATTAGAAAGCTGACTGCAGTGCCTGCAGCTATCCATATATTCCGTGGAGGGGGATGGAGGTTCAGAAATTCACTCTACCTATAAACACTCTTGGGCTGATTCTGTGGGACGTGAAGAACTGAGTTGCTTGGCGGGATGAGGAAAACGAACCACTGGAAAAGAAGAATAATGGAGATGAGAAAGAGAGGTGATTCAGGAAGCAGTGCCCTTGAGAAGGCAGGAGATATGATTCTGGACCACAGGCGAAGACCTGGTTTTGACAAAGAAGATGGATGTTTTTTCTTAGGAGAAAAGACTAGTTCAGTGGTTCTCTGCCCAGATTCTTAACTAATCAGTCTAGAGTGGGCCCAGGCAACACTTTTTTTTTGTGGAAGTTTGGCCCTGGGCTAACCTCTGCTGCCAATCTTCCTCTTTTTTCTTTTTCTCCCCAAAGCCCCAGTACACAGTTGTGTATCATAGTTGTAGAGTTGTTGCTCTTCTACATGGGACGCCGCCTCAGCATGGCTTGATGAGCGGTGAATAGGTCTGCACCCAGGATCTGAACCTGCGAACGCCAGGCTGCCAAAGCGAAATGCGTGAACTTAACCACTATGCCACCGGGCTGGCCCCAACGGTATTTTTTAAAAGCTTTTCTCATTGAAAAATGAAGAGAAGGAAGGCCAAAATATAGAGAGAGGTTGAGAAGTAGAGAAGTTGAGATAGAAAGGGCAGAGTGCATTCTCTCAGTAAAGTAAGAGATGGAGTCATCTTTTTAGACAGGAACTGGGTTGGGGGTTTGAAAAGAGTGGGGGATATTTGAAAGGGGAGAAGTTAAAAGTGCAACAGGACCTTAACCAGAAATATCCTTTGAATAACCTAAAATATATTACAATATAAGAAAGTTATATAACAACCCTTATGGTTGAGAAAGGATAAGTAAATTTACTAAGCATCTTAAATACCCATACATTTACTTTACACCATAATTAACTCTATTAGGTATAAAATATGGGAAATATATTTATTTGTTGATTGCACTTGCAAATTTTGACTTATTTTTGAATAAACATAATTAAAATGCTAGATCTTTTCTCAAAATATTTTTCATGTAGCTTTATATTGTTTGGTTGGTTGTTGGTGTGTACAGAGGGGAGTAGGATTGTGTTTATTATTTCCCACTTTCCCCCAAAATGGCTATAGAGAAGATAATTAGTGTTGTCCTAGACTAAAGGTAATAATACTACTTTCTCGCACAAATGAATACCATGCCAATATAAGAAAAAAGTTATTCAGCCTTGGAATTTACCTTTTTTTTTTAAACCAGAAAAGGGGTTTGCATACTATACATAGGCCATTTTACTTAAAAGGGAAATTCTTGTGTATCTGTTAAGACCCAAAAGTTCTATGTAGCAAGTTTTAAAATTTTGATTCAACTTCTCTTTCACTATTCAAAACTGTGCAACATACATTGTAACTTTGAAAGTCTGACAATCTCTACTAAGATTTGAACACAGCAGCTGTTTACCATTTCATGCTAATTGAACGTGATTTCCATCATTGTCAATTTTACTCTTTTACCATCCAATCACTTACCTACAAATAAGGGAAAGACTCTAGGGAATATGTTATCCATATATTACTAATTGATGACTCAAATATACATACTTTTTGGAGTGAAGATTTAAGAGCTACACTATTTGAAAGGTTATAGCAAAGGTTGAGATCCAGGTGCATTTAATTTTAAGCTAGTGGGGAGCCAGACTGCAGAGTGAAAATAATGCTAGATCTGGAGGTAGAAGGTGGGGGTTTGCCCCTAGTTCCAGGACTAACTACAAAGTGTGACTTTAAGCAAGTCCCTGAACCTTTTACATCTCAGTTTCTTTACGTGCAAAATGGAAATGAAAACACCCTCCCTCATTAGGTTAATAGGATGAATGGAATAATGTATGTGAAATATATTTTAACGTGAATCATCTTCAATTTAATTCTTTATTTTGGAAATGCATTATATTTACATATTGAGCTTCCCGAAAACAAAGCACAATAATATACAGAGTGATTAGAGAGTAGAAATTAAGATACATATGTAATCAGAGTGCCTCGGTATACAAGGGTTAAACACCAAAACTCCAAATTGGTGGTTTACATATTTCATTTAATTCTATAATTCTTATCTTCATAAATATTAGCATTATACATTTCTGTGTATAAACAATGAACATAGGAATATTTAAAATACAACTAATGAATACACTTCTGAACTTAGAAAAGAGCTAGCCCACTTAAAGTTCTTTTCTTTCTCTTATGTTGATGTTAGTGCCATGAAGTTATAAGAAACATATGAGAGAAATTATACTAAAAAATGTGAGAATTTTTCCTGCCTCACCATCACATATGTTGAGCCCTAGACACAATTATCCTTTTAGAATGTATTACAGATGCAGCGCTTAGCAAATGGGTGCAAGATGTTTGTTCAGATATAAACTTGCAGGCCAATGCTAGGGGAAGCTGGCAAAAGCTTTTAGCAGGCAATGTTTCTTGTAGGTTGCCAGCCCAGATCATTTTTTTCCCTGAGAGTTTTGGCAGCTGTCTTCCATCTCTTCAGATTGCACTTATAATTGGTTGTTTCCATGGCAATACTGACTTTAAACCATAGTCTTCTTTATTAACTAGCTATAAAATGGAGGTGTGCCCTAAGCAAAATGGGATTTTGGGGGTAACAGCAATTAGAATAAAATCTACCATACTTTTCTGTATAATGCTAATTCTGCAACCAAGAGTAGTAACTAATAATTTATTAACCCAAGTGTTGGGAGGCATCTATCCTGACTTCTTCCTGTAACACTTCACTTAACAAAGGGCTCTGGATTTAGATTTATTTATTTATTTATCAGCCCATTTTATTATTATTATATTAAATACAAGAACAAACTTTTGGCTCACATTTTGTATTAAGGAAATTCACAACGTGTCGCAGATGTCTATTTTTAATTCTGAGAAATAATAAAAACCGAAATCTGTTTTAAGCCTTCCTAGTTAAAAACTCAGTAGTTCCAGGTGGCAAATTACATAATCAGACTATTTTTCCACCTGCGTGTCCAAAATCTCTGGTGTGTCCAAGTAAATAGCTACAATTAATGGAGGGTGGAAGAACAATCAGGATGTTTTGCAATGTACAATTGCAATGAGGTTGCTTTGACCGGCCTTATCAACATGTGAAAAGACTGCAATTGTTGTTTTTAACTATCAAAAAAGTGTGTGCAGCAGACATACCTGGCCTATATTCCATTCCTGCGTCTCACTGAAGTTCCGAATTAGCTGAAACAAATGTGTAATCACAACTGTTTTTTGTGAAATCTATAGTTTTTTCTATCAAACAATGTAAATCACAGATATCCAGCATCTGAAATCCATTCCTGATTCCCATTCTATGCCATCCCTAAAGAATGGAGCTTTGCAAGATGAGGAGTTAATGCATCATGAATACCACAAATACAGTCAAGGATCAAAAGTATAGTTTGTGTTTGATAAGGTGGGTGCAGAGAGTGGGAGAAATTCATGAAATGACACATTACCCACCGTGGTGTGTGATGATGGTGTCTGTGTTTGGAGGAGGGAGGGAGGAGAGTGAAGGGGGGGCAGACAATAACTTCCAGAAACATGATAGAGCTGTCAAAAGTGCATGACATAAAAAAAACAGGTAATAAATTACAAAAGGTAGTATTTTCCATCAAATTACAAACAAAAAACGCCAAATTTTGAAGACTTTTGTGCAATTCAACTAATAATCACTACATTTTCACCTATTTAGTTTGACATGTGCACCCTTTACATTGTTCAATACACAAATGTCCTACTCCCCTTTAGTTACTTGATATTTAGGCAATGATCAATTGTGACATCTTTTTTGTAGTTACAATTATTTGAAAATTATGTCAAAAAAGTTTTTCTATTTTCTATCTGGCAACTTCTTAAGGACTATGCCTGTCCAATAGCCTGCGTCCATTTTATACTCTCTCACTAAACTCTCTTCATAGCCCTAACTACTTCTTTCCTCATCTATTTCAGAATTCCTAGGAGAGGCAGAGAAGCTGGACAGAGGTCCCTCGTGTCCCAAGGGTCAAGAGAAACAGCTGAACCCTAGCCACAGGGTGGTTCAGGACCATGGACAACAATCACACTGCACCTGCCCTCACCTCCAAATTCAATAGTCAGGATGAGAGAAGGAAAGAAAAAACTGCTGCTCATATAAGTTGGTAATTAGTCAGGGCTTAATATTAAATTTTTATTATTTTTTATTTTTAGGCTGTCAAAATTCTCCCTATATGGTTTCATTAAAGTGTCACCCCCTTAGAAAAACAATGGGCTGGCTAAACTTATCTGGGCAGGCCAGAAATCTGGACTCCCCAGTATGATGGGGGCATGCCAAACTCAGAGGTTAAATTTAAAAAGGTGAGAACAGATTCTGAAGTCCAAGGTCATAGCCAGGTGAACTGCGAAACAGGAACTCAGAGGGGAATGTAAAATCTGAAATAAAAACCACATCAAGGTCAATATATGTGGGTAGGCTGAATAATGGTCCCCCCAAAGGTGTCCATGTCCTAATCCCTGGAACATGGTAAATGGAATGTGCAGATTAAATTAAGGATATTGAGATGAGGACCCTATCATGTATTATCTGGGCGGGCCCAATGTAATCACAAGGATCTTTATAAGACGGAGGCAGGAGGGTCAGAGTTAGGAGACGTGATGATGGAGCGAGGAAAGGACCATAAGTCAAGGAATGCAGGTGGTCCCTAGAAGCTGAAAACAGCAGGGAAACAGATTCTTCCCTCAGAGGGAGAGGAGGAATGCAGCCCTGCGAACACCTTGATTTAGACTTCTGACCTCCAGATCATTAAGAGAATAAACGTGAATTTTTTAAGCCATTAAGTTTGTGGTGATTTGCTACAGCAACAATAATAAACTAATACGATATACACAAGAAGAATCCATGTGCAAAGAGAAGGAAAGGGAATCATGCAACATGGGAGTATTTAAGAGTGGAAGGACCTCCACATCATTGCTGTCTTCTGTCCATTTCCTTAAACTGACTGGGACATCCAATGACTATGTGCTTCCTTTACTCATCCCCTTTTTCCAAGTAGAATAGATTATATAGAACCATACAAACCACACCTTTCACTTTATGCCCCCACTCTGCTGAATAATAAACAAGAGCAATGAGTATGGAACTCAGTATATGGTACTCTAGACCACTGATAATTTCTTTCATTATTTAAAAATTCCTCAAGATTTGGAAAAATGTACTTAAAGTAAATATTTAAAGTGAAGCCCAATTCAACAAGGTTGGGTGGAACTGAGTGAGTGCAATGCAAATAAAAGAACATTTTTTACTAATTTGGCCTTTCCATTCTGTTTAAATGTCAAGCATTTTAGACCTTGAAAAGAAGGGTCACACTACTTTCATAGACCCTGGTCACTACTGAGGTCTTCAGAGTGACCTTCTCAAGAGGCACTAAAAGATTATATATCAAGCTAGAGATAGAAAGAACCAACACAGAAATAAGAAGGGAAACAACGAAGGGTATTTGCAGTGGGGGCGGATGCGAATAGAAGATTGGTGGGAACTGGCTCTTTCCTTTACTAATTCCAATCATTTTTTGAGCCTGGCCAGGCACTGTGCTATAATCTATGCCAATATTTTTAAAATTCATGCAATCACACCATGAAGGGGGTATTATTATTCTAATTTTAATAGACTTAGAGGTCTAAGCAACTAGTCCAAGTTGACATAGCTTGTGTGGCTGAGCCAGGGGTCTCATTTAAAAATATCTAACTCCAAAGTCATACTTTTTCAATCATGCCTTGCAGTGACGAGAGTACAGAAAGCCTTTTAGTTTAACTATTTGTCTTCCATGTCCTGGAAAGATAGGATTTATTTGTTCCCTCGCCAAGGAAGCAGGATTTTCACTGAAGTTGGACAATCATTCAGAAGGCTTGTAAGCCACCAGCCCCCCTTCTCACTGATACACCAAGTATTCTGCACATCAGCCTCCAGAAATATGAACAACGCCATCACCTGTAAACCTGCGAATGTAACATCTTCCTTGGGTTTAACTATCTTGTACCATGAAGTGGAGTAGGAGAGGAAGTGGAAGCTGCTAGAAAAATAAGAGTATACAGCATGTGTGCTGATATTACTCCTGTAATTTTCATGCATAATTTATCAATTTATGAGACCTTTAGTTCATTTACGGACAGTTTCTTTCTTTTTTTAATTAGCTTATCCTTTGCCTTTTTCTTTTAGTGCAGATAACTGTGGTTTTAGAACCTGGGGGAGGTGGGCAGGTTCTGGGAGGGAGGAGCAGCAAATATTTTTGAACAATGATACCAGATAAACCTTCCTCAATATTGACTTACATTGTTATAGCGCTAAGCCTTTTCAAAGCAGAGCTGGCTCAGAATCCAGATCTCTTAATTCCCAGCCAGAGCTTCTCCCATTTATAGCATCCCGATAGCTGCCCCCTCCTAGACCTCAATACAAACCCCAGGGTACTGATGATCACCTCTCAGATTTCTTATATATATCCTCAGCACAGACTCGATAAATGTGTACCTGATAAAGTAACAACACACGTGAAGGTGTGCTGGACATTATTTTTCTAATTAAAAAGAAAATGAACTAGAGTCCAACTGAAAATATTCAGAACAGTGTTCCTCCACTGTCTTGAATCATTTGATTTCCATTTCAGGGCAGATAAGGCTACATTTATCAGAGCAGTGAAGAGTGAAAGCATCAATAAGATGTATCGTTTAGGGAAAACCTCACAATGATTAAAAAGTGAAAGCAAATGTCATACATTAGAGCAGACTAGCAAGATGCCAAGAAGCGGATATCCCCTGTCAGGTCTACTGATGACTGACTATTTGACCCTGGGTTGGTCACAGAGCTTTTGTTGCAGAGAAGCCTTAACTATAAATTATGGGGAACAAAGCTGGTTCTAACTGTTTCACAGGAGTGTGGGATGATAAACTGTATCAGAGATGTGTAAATTCCTTTATAAGCCTTACTTGCTGAGTTACAAAGAAATAAGAAATCCAGGCTTTGAGGAAATCTGGAGTCTTGTCTTGATACAACTTCCACTACTTGGGTAACTCTGCGTGCATTTCCTCATCTAGCATTTCACTGCCATGTGGTGTGAACAAATAACCATGGAGAGGCCATGTGGTGTGGTGGAAAAGGAAGGAGGCATAGAGCCAGGCATTTACAGATTTACTCACACCTGGATGACTGTGGGGAAGTTAATCTCCATAAACCTTAGTTTCCCAATCTGTATAATGGGTAGGATGATAAAAATGCCCCTATCAAAGGAATGGTTTGAGGATGAAACGAAGAAGTTCATGTAAAACTTTAGAATAAATTGGAAATGTTTTCAGCTTCAAGTAACAAAAACCGAAACACTGTCTTAAACTAATACTAGTTTATTTTCCTCCCATATCAAAAAATCTGGCGGTAGGTAGCTGCTGGTTGGTTTATCACCTTGATGCTGGCATCTCTGTAGTTTTCTTGGGCTCTGCCTCTTGGTCACAAGTTGGCTGCTAGAATTCCATACATCATAGCTGTATTCAAGGTAGGTAAAAATGGGAGAAAAGGGAGGAATCAGATGTGTTTGTTCCTTTTACCACGAAAGCAAAGTTTTCCTGGAAGTATTCCCGGCATCCTCTCATTTTATCTCATCGGCCAGAATCGGTTCACATGGGCCACCCCAGCTGCAAGCGAGATTGGGAAATCAGAGATGAGGATGAACTATCACCCAGGCTGGGCACACATGGCCCTGAATAAAACCAGGGTTCAGGTGGCAAGAAAGAATAGGCGAGCAGATACTGGGAGACAACTAACAGAGCTGGCTACAACCTAGCACCTAAATCATTAAATATTGCTTTTTTTTATCCTTCCTTCACCAACCAACTGAATAAATCTGTCCAGGTTTAATAGTCTGTGATTCATATGGATTATTAAATTACAATCAGAGATCAATACTATAGTAAAACTTCTCTAAACTATTTGAAGATAAATATGACAGTGAAAAATCTGATTCATGGAATATTTTTAACTCTTTGTTTTGAGATAATTTCAGGTTAACAAAAAAAGTGGCAAAAATAGCACAATGGGGTCTCACACACCCTTCACGCTGCTTCCCCAAATGTTAACATGTTATATGGCCATAGTTCAGTGATCAAAACCAGTAAAAAACACACTGATACAGTGTTCTTAAGTAATCTACAAATTTCTTTACTCAAATTTCATCAGTTGCTCTACTAATGTTCTTTTCTTGTCCAGGATCCAATCTAGAATCCCACTGCATTTAGTTTTCATGTCTTCTTAGCCTCCTTCAATCTGGATATGGAATATTTTTAAAGCTAGAAATGTTTACTATTTTGACGTAATGACAACAACAGAGCCATTTGTTTTAAAGTCTTTCAAATGTGCCATATCAAATTTAAAAATTACATTACTGTGTGGTACCTGGAGGATTAAACGGTTGATTTGCTATTGTTGATTTGCTTAATATTCTTTTACACTGAGAATAAACATACATTTCAGAATAAAAAGCATAGATGATCAAGCTACACATAAGTACAGTACGGATTAATGAGGGTTTTCTGCATCTCATTCTGGATAATGCTAAATTTCTCCTTTGGAGCATTTTCCTGCCCATGATATAGACATTCATCATACCACAGTGGGTCGATTTTGAAGGTTCCAGATGGATGTATTCAAGACATATGCTTGAATAGTGATAATTAACTAAATAGATACAGTATCATTTATTGAGAATTCCAACACAGAGTGCTTGGCGGCCCCTGAAATCGCAGTCTTCAGACATCCCCCCGTGAGGTGGCAGCTGGTAGCAGAGCCGTCGCGTGCCAGAGGCCATGTGGCAGGATGGTGGAGAGCGCCGCCAGGGCTCCCCACAGCCTCCTCGCCTCTATGCCCTGCTGCCTGCCTGCCCATGGAACTAGAATGATTTATGATCTTGGCAAACGGATTTAAATATTATGCCAATATTTTGGATCAATACCTGGGAGCATTTCCCTAAACAATGCATCTTATTGACTCTTTCACTGTTTGCTGTTTTGAGAAATTGAGCCTTGCGTGCCCCGAAATGGGAGTCAAATGAATCAAAATGTCCACATTTCTAGGCTTTGATATATATATTTACATCTCTACGTTTAGTCCATACCAACATCCTCCGGTGGATGTCTCACGCACCGCTGCAGCCCCAGTGCACAGAGATGCAGGGCAGAGCGGAGCCTCACCTGGCTCAGCACTACTGGAGAAACGCAACACGCTGTGAGCGCACTGTGAGGCCTGCACTAACACAACTGACAGCACAGTCTCCAGAGGGAACAGTTTACCATCGTTCCAAATTCTAAATGCAGGTGCTTTGCACTGGTTTTCTGCATTCTATTCTGGGGATTAAGAATTAGCAAATATGTGACAATGTTACTCTTTAAGCAAATGATAGGTAGCTGCTTTTACAGTTCACACTATCCTTACAGTAGAAGGCATCAAAATACATGAAAAAAGGACAACATAGTTTAGAGGTATTCATTTCCCTCTACATCAGTGGAAAAACAAAAACAATAGATTTCTGACTCTGGTTAAACTGTGGACTCGTTAACCAAAGAAATGGTACATATTGTATCTTTTGAATGCTATTATTATGAAGTTGAAGAGGTAGACTGGGGACAATTGTTCTTGAGGCAAACATGACAAAAAGTTGTAACAGCATACGAATGTGGCAACATTTCTTGCCATATGTACGTGTATTATTCCTTTGATTAAAAAGTCATTTTATGAACAATCACATAGTTTATTTAAATATATTTGTGAGTATGCTTTTCCTAGTAGCATCTACTTTTGTAATCAAATATTTACCTTTTGTGCTGCATAATATTGGAGCCTGATCATGACATATAACTAATAGAATAACATGGAAAATAATAGTAAATTAATTAGCAAAGGTGAGCAGTAAGAAATGAAAATACAACTTCTCCAGGAAATTGTCTACATTTTTTTACTGTATTGAACCTTCCCCAAATTCTTCACTGTCTCTCTCTCTCTCTATATATATAGTTTTATTATTTCAGTTTTTCTTTGTCCTTAGAGTAGCCCTACACATTCACAACCGAGCTGCAGGAAAACATATGTGAAACATCCACTGTGGTTCTGGGGTTTAGGGAAACAGTTCCACAGAGCTGTAGCCTTCTGCATACTGGAAGGGCTGTGATTCTTGGAGGCAGATAAAAACCCCAAATTAGCAAATCTGAGCCCAATCTTAATTTTGGTCCTGTGGTGTGCTATGGATTTTATCCTTTGAGTAAAATAGTGTTAAATTGCTTCATAGTAGTGTAAGGCACTCTCTTGAATAAAAATTACAAACTTTTAAAACAGAATTGTTTACCACTGGTGTGAGAGGGAAAAGCAAGGCTGTTTAGAGGAAAACTGTCCTCTTCTCCGATTGTCCTGTCCATCTTGGTAAAATGTAATGGTATGTTTACAGAATATTGAGTTTCTTCCTTATTGTCTAACAATTAGAAAACTTCAGTTCTCTTTCCTATCATTTCTTTGGTTTGATGAGGGTAGAAAAAAAAATAAAATATAAGACAAAATAAGTTGATAGCAAAGCCATTAATCTCTCTTTCTATTTGGGAAGAACAAATAAATTCTAAGGAAGGCTACACGAGAGATAATGAGAGGCAAGTTTAAAATAGGTACAATTTTATTTCAAAGCAATAAAGAATTTATACATGATGATGGAAATGGAAACTCAAAAGTAGCCTTTTAAATATATGGTTGCTGGCTCCTCACTTATATTTACCATTCACCCCGTGGCGACGAAGCCAAGACAAAGGCAGTGGCAGCAAGCCAGTTCTGTAGAGCTAATTAAACTGTAAACATTTACTGAGTGCCTACTTATATAAAAGCCCTGTTGAGGGATACAAAAATGAAGACACAGTCCTAGTTCTCAAGTATCTCAATGAGCACTGAGGGAGAGAAAGACATATCAAAAGACTATTATAATTCAATGTAGCAGGTATATATATATACATGCCTAAGACATTGCTGGGAATACAGAGAAGCAGAACCAAACTCTGCCCCTGAGATGAGGGAAGAGAGATGTCATAGAAAGGTGGAAGATAGATGTAAGGCATTCCAGGCCTGGGGACTGGGAGGATTATTTGTAGAGGGGACAGCAGAAGCAAGGAAGGAGGTAAGAAACAACACGGCATTTTCAGAGATTGACAGGCAATTTGATAATGCTGGGATATATATAAAGATGAAGTAGGAGAGGTAAGTTCAGGTCCCAGTATGCGGGCCCTGAAGACCATGTTAAAGAAACTTGACTTCCTCCTAACCAGGATGGTGAGCCACTGCATGTTTTACGAATGGTCATGCAAGACAGCCTGGACCAGGACAATTACAGTAGGGACGGAACACAAGAGAGAGACTGAAGACCTACTGGGGGTGGGGGCCTGACAATGAGTTCAGCATTACAAAGTTAGTCTGAGGTACCAGCAAGGGATCCAGGCAGAGATGTCCGGCAGGCAGGTGGATTTACAGGTCTAAAACTCAGGAAAGAGTCAACAATTGGCACATAATTGGGTTATTGTTGGTGAGAGGAGGTACAGTACCACTGGTCATAGAGTTCAAATCTCCATTTCATCATCCCCAGCACAGCAAAAAAGAATCTCCCTTTGCCTACATTACAATTTCCTTTTTTTTTTTAAAGAACCTGGTGTCACAACACAATGATTAGGCATGAACATTTGTGATATGTATCCGGGTCATTTGTTACTATATTAATTATATCATAGGAGTCTTTGCTTGACGCAGATTTTTTACTTTTGCATGTCAGACAAAAGGGTGTGGTTACAGTTACTGCGCTGAGAACTGAGTAAATTGTGGTGATGACTGTGGGAGTGTGTTACATTTGTGGCCATCATCCATGAAGTATATCTCAGTGGCAAGAGCATAGAAGAAATGTTGAGAATGATTGTTCTGGTTATAGCTCTCCTACCCAATTTGGCCCACTACCTGTTTTTGTACAGCCCACCTCTACACTAAGAATGACTTTTACAGATGAACATTTGCAAAAAAATTTAGTGATAGAGAACAGCAACTTTGAACCCCAATGAAGGGAAACACTATCTTCGTTCAAAAAGAATTCCATTCTTCTCATTAGTAGATCTGTGTTACCAAAAAAAATCATACTCAATTAAATTATCATATTTTGAATTTTGTCATTAAAAATTTTATAGAAATTTGTCTTATTTTTTGTTATGTATGTACCTATATAATATTCTCAACTTGTCTCTTGGCCTCCAAAGCTTAAAATATTTACTATCTGGCCCCTTAGAGAAAAAGTTTGCAACTCCTGTTCTAGATTATAGTAAAGCAGCAAAGCATACAGACCATTTACACTGTGCCCAGCACTCTGCTAAGAGTCATATCCTCAGTGTCTCATGCAATGCTCACAAAACCCTGTGGGGTGAATGCTGTAGTTAGCTCCATCTCACAGGTGAGGAAAAGAAATGTAGAGATGCTAAATAACTTGTCCAAGCCCACACATTAAGGAATGACAAAGCTGGGATTTGAAACCAATTGGTCTGTTACTCGTATTCATAACTCTACTGTCTGTGAGCCTGAGGTGCCTACTTCCATTCCTGCTCACCGCAGGCACATACTGTGACCCCATGGCTCCCATAGGCCTCTCTTCCTCTTTCCTTCCCCTTTCTTACTTCTATACCTTATGTCTGCTTATAATGTCCACTTGTACTGTGCTTATCTCTTAGCCAAGGGGGGCCACTCAGTCTCAAGGATGAGAAAATGATGAGATAACACATCTCTCTATACTTATATTTTCATTTATTTCAGTTGATATGCATTAAGAATAATGAGAGTATCCTGTGGTCAAAATGAAAGAATATTCTCAGTCCTTGTCACATTGCCACGCTTCTAATCTGTGGAATGTGAAATATGATGTCACTTCCCATACCTATTCAACACTTTCCAATAATATATTGATACTCAGTCATTGGTTCAAAATTGTTATTCATGAGGATTAAGCCAAACATCATATGTTGTATTCACAACTCAAAAGTGACTTCAAATACTTCCCTAGAATAGAAACCTATGGAAGCCAAGATGCAACAATGCTTTGTTGTAGAGAAAGAAAACCACTCCATGTAACCTATGGGATAACATGAGATAATTACCATGGTTTTCTTTTCATCCAAAGAATTCCTATGAGACTAAACATAAATGACATTAGATGTAATCCCATAACAAAACTTCAGTGATCCAGAACTCACCCAAAACTCTGCAGATGCTAATGCACTTTGCTCCAAAAAGAAGTTCAAATTTATTGCCCATTTGTTCTTATATTTCAGAAAATTCTAACACGTTCATTGATGCAAATTGTTAAATAATTACAGCTAAATATATCACATATTTACCATATACTAAGCATTGTATATGTATAACCTACTTTATTGTTAATAAAGTAGTTAATATCATGTTTCATGGATGATATACACTGAGGCACAAGGATGCTAAGTATTTGTAGTTAAATACTTCAGTATAATCCACAGAGAGGGGAAGGCTGGGATTCACATCTAGGAAGCAATACATACTGCCTCCCCGTTTTAAGTCCACAGCAGATTTGAAGTAAAAAAATTGGGAGAAAAGGGCTGCTGCATGCAGCACAGTGATAACAATGAAGTGTCCTTGATAGCAGTATTAGAGCCAGAGAGAAAAAAACAGATTAAAACCAGACATAAGCACTCAAAATTAGAGCAGTTTGGGACCATTTAAGGAGGCAAATAGCTTCAAACCACTCACTAAAGCCACCCAGGACATCACTAGACAATAACACAAAGCAAGAATTAGATTTTATGTGAAGACTATAAATAACCAAGACTCAAAATTCTGTATAGCATAACCTGCCCGGGAAGACACTATATAACGCATTGTAGATATGATTCAGAAAATGTTAAATTAAAAATTCCTTTGAAACATTTCCATAAACCCTTTCAGCATTCTGAAGAACTGACAACACTTCATTCTCCGAACAGTATGCTAATTGTCTGACAAGAATTATTTCAACTAACCTTCCAAACAACTGTAGGTAGGAAGCATTCCTTTTACCTACATTTTATAGAGTTACATTTACAGATGAAGCGAGTGAGGCTTAGGGAGGTGAAATGACTCACCCCAGGTCACAGAGCCAGTAGTGGTAAGTAGCCAGCTGGGACTGGAATCTAGAACCTGACTTCTACTTTCAGTAAATTAAATATGTAGACTGGAACTGCTCATTAAGAAAGTGACTGTGATATATAGAATTACAAGACGGCTTTTAACGATCCTTATCTCCTGCTATTCGTGCTTTTGTGGAACCCCCTCCCCCCAACAACTGTGCTTCTAACCAAAAGAATCTGGCAAAGGTGAGGTGACATCACTTCCCTGGTTAGGTGATAAAAGACTGTGACTTTTGTCTTGAGACCAGACTTTCTTCCTGGCTTTGATGGAGCAAGCTGCCAGGTTGAAGAGGCCCCCATACCAAAGAATTGAAGACAGGATCTGGCCAACAGGCACAGAGGAACTGAGGCCCTCGGTCCAACAACCTGAGAGAAACTGAATCCTGCCAAAATGACATGAGTTCAGAAGCAGATCCCTTCCCAGTCAGGCCTTGAGGTGAGCACAGCCCCAGTCAACATCTTGAGTTCTTGAATCTGAGGACTCAACCAAGCTGCAGCCAGATTCTGGACCCACAGAAACTGTGAGATAATAAATGTGTGTTGTACGAAGCTGCTAAGTTTAGGGGTAATTTGTTACACAGCAATTGATAATATAATACAGTGACATGTTAATATTGACAGCCCACATTTGTCAAAGGATGTTGAAGAACTATTATTTTAAAAAGTTCAAGTTAAAATTTAAGCAACTTTTAAGATAATTTCCAGCTAGGATTCACTTTTAAATGATTTCTAGGGAAAGTAGCAAATAAATAAAGGTGGAATTCCAGAAGTGAAGAGATTCAGTGGACTGAGACGAATAAATCTTTTGTTTCCAAACTTTAAGCTCAAAGTTGTGAAGGACCAGGAAGCCCAGAATGGGACTTGAGCAGATACCTCCGCAGTCCCAGAAGAGCAGAGACGCACGGTCGTGAAACCCCAGGCCCTGTCCATGCACAAGAACATCTTCGGGTGTGTGGAGTCCTTGCTCACGGTGTTCTCCTGCCTGAAACCAGACTGTGATATTTTTGGCACCAGGACAGCCATAAACAATTATTTTTAAAGGGAGGGAAAAGGAAATTACCTACTCAAAAAAATTAATGCTGTAGATTACTCAGAAAGCAACTCTGAAGCAATGGAAAGGAAATGGAAGAAACAGATTGCTTCCAACGTCAACATAATGCTACCTCTTCAATACTCCTTCTGTCTGCATGCACACACATTGTAACTGACCAAGACAATGGACAAAGCAGCCAGGAGAGGGAGGTGGTTGTCCAGAAGAAAGATGAATGATTTTCACATTTCCTACCTCTTTCATTCTCCCATTCATGCAATAGTCTTCTAACTGTCTAATATCCATGGTCACTTGGAAATACAAATGACTGGTTATTTTTTCTGCTTCATTCTCTAGCTATTTCTAGTCTATTTAGAAAAATTTCTAAAATATTTCTCATTTGCTAAGCAGGAGTTCTAATGTTTTTGTTCAGTAAACTCATTGATCCAGACAATCTATGACTTAAAACTTGTTTATTCTCATTACTGCCACTTTGCCATCCCATTCTCGCCAACATTTTATGCCAAAAGAGACAGTAATTCTTGCAGTGAACTCCTGCATAATGCCTTTACCTCTAACCTTCCTGGCAGATCCTGGCTATCGGGATGACATCTTTGCTGTGCAAAATAGTATGTTGCTGGGTCCAGAGTGCTTTGTCCTTTAGTTTTTGCATCTCATTACTTATTATTTGACACCCAAACACAAAGTCAAAAAGGGTTTAATTCCTTTGTAAAGCCCAGTCTATTAGGTGATGATGAGCCGATGAAAAAACCTCAGCAGAAATAGAGCTGAAGCATGATGGATCCTGAGTTCTTTTATCCAGGACTTTCTCATCTCATTGACTTAGTTTTCTGCTTCTCCAAAACGCAGATCATTCAAATGGACTTTACATTACATACAATAAACATGTGCCTGAAAATGTATATATAGTCAATATTTTGTAAGGTAAAATAGATCTTTAATATCTCATGTAAGGGAATACCACAGTTAATCATTTTTCTATGATGAGAATAATCGCAGAATAATCAGCTATGGTACATGTGTGCCTTGTAAGTCTGTATAACTTGGTGTAAAACTGTTCAGACAGTTAAGGAGAGCAGCTGACCCCTGCCCACGCAGGAGACTGGAGGTGCCTTCCAGCTCTGCCCCAATTCTGCTTTGTTGACTTTCTGGACCTTCCTTTCTTCATCTTTAAAAAACAAATGATTGGGGCAAATAATCTCAAGATCACTTCTGACTCGGCAATGGTATAGTTCTATGGCAGTCATTGGCTCATTTATTGATATCACTTAGTAAAATGTTGAGTCCCTTGTTTTACTCATATTCCATTTTCCAAGGGAAAGGCCAGTTCTTCCTTGGGCACAGTATGCCACACTCTACCCTTGGCACACTGTTCCCGTACCTTTCCTCAAGGAATACACCTACTTTTCCATCTAGGTATCACATCCACCAAGCAGTCTTCACTCAGGTCTGCTTGTCTTCTGTTGGGTTAGGTCTTTTGTTGCTATGCTCTGATAACACCCTGCACAAACCTGAGTTATAGGAGTTACAACATTGTACTGAAATAGTTTATTTCATATCTGCCTCCTCCCCAACTAGACACTGAGCTCCTTACAACCAGTCACCAGTCTTCAACAGATTTAATCCCCATGAGGGCAGGGACATTGTCTGTTTCTTGTCATATTTCCAGTGGCCTGGCATAGACTAGGGGCTAAATAAATATTTCCTGAAAAGGAGAATGAATGAATATATGAATTAATATCTATTGACATTAATATCATCAGCACCTATCAGAAAATAACATGTTATAAACATTCAACAAATGATTGGGGGTCTTAACAAATACTTTACATTTCCAGAACATACATTACTGAGTCTAGAAAGAAAAAAATACATATATATTTCACAAAGCATAATGTCAAAGCATAATTATTTTGTTAATAAGTAAAAGTAAAAATGTTTCTTCAAATTTAGAAGCTTGTCAACATCACGTACTAAGTTATTTCAGAGGTGCTCAGTGAAGTCTGGGGAAAATTACATCTAAGAAAGATGAAAAGTAATTTCATTATCACAATTTCCTTTCAAGTCCATGGCTCACTTTTATAAAAACAGCCAGAAAAGTTATTATGCAATCATTTGATAGAACTGGATTCCACATTAATTGTGGATTCCATACTATTTATACTTTACTTTTTCATTTTTAACAGGCTCTAAGAGTGGCCTGTCATTAATAAAATTATACTAACCTCATTAGCATTCTAAGTCTACCTTATTTCAATTTCCTAAGTAGGAAGAGCCTATGAAAGTGACTATTAGTATGTAAAATATAGCTTCACCTTTATAAACACCTTGTGGGTTGATCAACAATTGATCATGTCTACCTCAGGCTTATATGGGGCCACAATTATTGTAACAGATCCAAGAACCTATAATAATCTGTTGGCAAATACATACATTAGCATATTTCAAATGTGCATAGTGTCTGTTCTGATGATGCATCTATTTTAAAGATTTAATAAAATTATAATAGCTGTTTGTCATGTGTTTTCTTAATCAATGGATACTAAAATTATAACTCATGTATAAATCCATCATACAATTTTCTTTTAAAATTTATTTATCAGAATTAGTTTTATTAATTTTTTTCTTAATATAAAAGCAATCCAAGTTAATTAGGCTGTGAAAAATAAAAAGATACCTACAATCACACCCAACTACATAGAGACAATTCCTGTAAACACCCTGCTATGGGTAAATTTAATAAAGTCTATGTTTTTAACCAAAAATGGGATCATGAAGCTTTGTGACTGGCTTTTTAAAATGTAATACGTTGTGAAAAGCATTCTATACCAATGGATATATTTCTGCAACATTTTGTTGCAAAATAGTCCATTATACAAAAGCACCATGACATATTTAGTCAGTCTTCTGTTTTGGGATATTTTTCATTTTAGTAAACATTCATGTATACCAGGATTTTTCAGCCTCAATCCTATTAACACTTTGGGCTGGTAATTTGTAGTTTCAGGGATCTGTCCTGCACATTATAGGATGTTTAGTAGAATGGCTGGCCTCTACCCACTGCATGAGTTGTGACAACCAAATATTTCCCCAGACGTTGCCAAATATTCCCTGGGAGATAAAATCATCCTCAGTCGGGAACCACTCCAATAGACAAATAATTGCATATATAATGGATTATTTCCATTGAATTTTTTTCCTGAAATAGAATTGCTGGACCAAAGGGTGTGACCTGTAGAGAGTTTGTATATGTGTGACCAAATGACTGCTCTTGAAGTCAGGTCATGTCAACTTCTCTAAGCAATAGCACACAGTGAGTTCTGTTTTTTCCTCATCAGTATCGAACAGTACCCTGTTTCTTTTTTTTTTAATTAATGCCAATTTGAGAATATTTCATTGCTGTTTAAAATGCATTTTTTAAAACAACTGGTGAAGATAAACCTTTTAAAGTCTATTTTTGTATCATTTGTATTTTCTCTTTCTTTGGTGAACAGTTTTTTGTTGTCCTTTCCCGTCGAAAGAGGTTTTTTCTTTGGTTTTCTAAGAGTTCTTTACATATTAAGATATTGCCACTGACTATCTTACGTTGCAAATACTTTCTCCCATTGTTACCATAATTTGATCATGAAATAGGTGCCAACAAAGCCAAACAGAATGTAACTGGAGAAAACAGGAAGAAAAGGAAACCATTTGACTTATCTGTTAACTTGAAAACAGGAATCAACTAGTTGTGGGTAGAAAATGAATATGTACCAGAAAGGAGTTGATTGAGATTGCTTGGTGTTGGCTGAATCAAGCGTCACTCCCGTTTAGCTCCATCCTTCAGCCCTTTGAGATTTGTGGAATGCCTTAAGTGCACCAAGCGTTTCCATATACATAACCTACTTATATCCTCAAAAGAACTCTAGTGGAAATTCTAGTCATTTCCCGTTTACTAATGAGAGAACAGCAGTTCAGTAGCTCATGGCCATCACACAGCTATGGCGTGACAGAGCCGGAATGCACAGAAAATTCTTAATTCTTTTGTACCTTACCCTCTATCTCTATTACAACAACTCAAAGCGTCTGGTCACTAAGGTTTTTGTTGTTGCTGTTGTTGAGAAAATAAACCTATATAGGGCTTTGGCAGGAACGTAATTCAGCTTTCTGTTTGTCGCAGTGAATTGATGTCTTCCGGACTCTGTGAGTCTACTTGGAATTAGTGTCTGAAGTCCGAGAGCCTCCCAGGAGTATCGCAAGAATTTGAAGCATTCTCCAAAAAAATGTAGAGGAACGTAAGCGCCCAAGTCTCAGAGCTGCACAGCTTTAGTCAATTTCTTCCTAATGGCCTCCTTGAACTGAGGCAAAGGTTTCTCTGGTTTTGAATTATTTCACCATCACTTCGATAACTTTTCTTAACCACAAAACTTGCCTTTAAAGAAAAAAGAAACCACACTCTTAAAGGAAAGGATTCTGAAGCAGGAGTAAGATGCAGAATTTGAAATGACAAGGCATTATCCCTGATTCCTACATCCACATACTGATTTACTTTCTGAGGTTCACAGAAGTACCATTTATTCTATTTTCTATAGACACTACTGCTGAATAAAGGAACACTCACCCCCAGTAAAAAAATACTTAGAAACCTTCATATTTACTCTTCTGCTCAAACTAGCGACTCTAATTCTTTATAGATAATAAAAAATTAGGCTGGCAAATTTTTTTCTTTAATTTTGGTAAATCTTTTTTTATTTTCCCCTTTCTTTCTTATTATTTGTCCATCAAGTTTATTTCTAGTATTAGATAACGCTCAAGATTACAATGAGTTCATTAAAACATTGGAGAATGAGGAGAGAGCAGACTGGAAACTAATCTCTTAACAACTTCAATTATACATTTTACAAGTGGCTGTTGGCAAGTCATTAAAAATGACCCACTTCGCACTAATGGACACCCTCATATTGCTGTGAGGGCTTGATCTTTGCAAACTTTCTTTTTCCTGATTAAGAACAGCACAGCTGGTAAAACTAGGGTCATAAGGCTTGAAACTATTTGCATCCAATGTTGATATCCTAAGAATGGTCCATTCATCTTAACACTTCGTGACTTCAAGAATTCTCTTGTGATTACGCTGCAAGTCCCTGGCATAAGGTATAGCAAGACAAGGCTATTAGGACTGAACACTCCAACTTTAATCTTTTTCTTAGGGGGAAGGTGGACTGAAAATAATTTGGTTCAATGGGTATATAAGAAGTACAATCAGGATGCCCTTTTCATTAATTTTAATCCATTGCTGTTGACGTTTCTGCTATCCAGAAGCATCATTACTGATTAGACCAAATGTTTCCAAATGGATAGCAACAGATTATGAAAATCAAGAAAAGAGAGAGAGTACTCTGCTTTCAGCTAACACTGAAATGCTTACAAGAAGGAGGAAAGTAAGATTTAAAATGTATAGGTATGCTATCATAAAACTAAAAAAAAACAAATTCATTTACATGAGGGCAGAAAGATATACAGAAAATGAAAACACGCTTTATTTGGAGAGGATTGCTCCTTTTTTGCTTCCTCTTAATGTAAGGAACTAAGTATTTTGCATGATGCTTGCATTTTTAGAGTGAAATATATTTGAGTGGAACATTTGAAAACACCATCTAGACTTAGTGAAAAGAAAAAAATAATCTGAGCCAGGTCTTGGGAAAACTCTCTAAGATTTCAGAAACATGCAAATCAGTGACTAGATTGGACAGCCTCAGGGCGAAGCCTGGAATTGTGGAAATTCTCAGTATACCTGGAAATACCAATTTACTTATTCAGATCCAAATTCTCATGAACTAGATGTTTTTAATGTAACCAGCTAGTACTGCAGTCTGCAGACTGACTGTTCACATTCTCTCTCTCTGCTCTCCCTCTCTTTCTCTCCTTCTCCCCCCTCCATTATTATGGAAACCCAGAATACAGTTGATTCAACAGATGCAACAAGTTTTTCTCTGTCCCAGGCACTGGAATGCAACAGGTTTCTTCCGTGCCAGGCTTTCTCAGTTTATTTCACCAGTTGTCCTCACAACAACCTGTAAGCTATTCATCACATTTTATAGCATTCTGATTGGCTAACATATGTCCAGTTAGTTCTTAACTGGCTAAGAATTTGTATTGGCCAGTGATTGTTTTTGGCTATTTCTGGATGTAATGAAAAGTGTTCATCTGGATGGAGAAAGGAAGGTAAGGGGCCAAGGATATTTCTCCTGGATGCACCTTTTGAAAATTGTCTTTGGTTAGATTACTAACCAAGGCTTCCTAAGCCTGGTTGCCCAGGCAAAGTATAGCTATTTGTTGAGAGCTTTATGCTTGTCGGTGTGCAGAAACTGCCTTCCCATGAGATATGTGGGACAGCAACTTTTATTTGTGGATGAGAGAGAGAGGAAAAGAAAACCAGACACACACACACACCCAGCAGAGCTAGCCAGCCCTTGGAAATCCATCTTTTATGCCTGCTCATTCATGCTTTCAATGCCCCCATCCTTTTTTCCAATTAGAGATATTCTTGAATGGGATCTATTGATATTCCCCAATCACATTTTTCTGTTGTCAGTGCACACAGGATCACTCTTATCCACTAAATTATAAAATTAAATTTCTCCTAAGTTGAGCCTTTCCTAAGATGTCCAGAGTCTATATTTGCAAACTCGTTTTCAGCCAAGAGCCTGGTATACAAATCTGAGGAACATTGTGGGGTTTTGGAAAATGTTTCAATAATTCAGAAATCTTGAGCAACAAGGCAGATGAGATTTCCTAAATATTCAGAAATAAACTGCAGCCGTTCCCCTTTATTTTCCCATCACTGAGCATTCATACACAAAAAATTACAGCCTTAATTGTGTTAATCAGCCCCTCTCTCACTTCCCAACTTGCATTTAGAAGTCTTTGACCCTTGTAGTGAGCAAGGATTTTCTTAATAGCAGGAACTAAAATGTACTTGAAAACAACTGGATAATATTGTGGGCAAAGTTTGAAAAAGCCAAGGATTTAATGCTTTCCAGAATCACTAATGGAGCCTGCTGGAGTCTAAACAACAAAGAAAAAAGCCAACACCACCCTTAGTTAATCTGTGTGTGTGTACACACGTATCTATTTCACAGTTGGTGAAGGATAGTGGTGATACAGAGACAACAAGAAGTTTTTAAATTTAATTTAATTTTTAGAATAGTACAATTTATCATAGATATTAAAAGTTACATCAATGGTAGAAACACAAAGAGTAATGGTTGCCCGGTGACTGACTTGTGAAGTCAATCAAATTATTCTTTTTTTCTAGATCTAATATGTATATAAGTTTGTTGAAATATGTCACATCACTTATATGGAACTCACCACCTCCAGTTGAATGCCCAGCTCTCTCCCACCACTGTGGTCTCCTTGCTGCTAAACTCCAATACAGCAGCTTTTTGGAGTCTTTCCCCACTAACTAGTTCAGGGCTACTGTTACTACTATCTGGGGACTTCCTTCTACCAAATTGATCCAAATTTCTGCTCTTATTATGGTCTACTGGTAGCACTTTCCCAATTGTATCTACCATAGCCGATGCATTCAGAAGCTCCAAACAGACTATTGCAGCTGCTGGGCATAAACCAGTCACCCAAAGGTAATGCTGGATGTGGTCAGAGAAACCATCAAGCCAGTGATTCTCGAAGTGGGGTCCTTGGGCCAGCAGCATCAGCATCACCTGGGACCTTGTCAGAAAGGCAACTTCTCAGACCCCAGCCCCAGCCCTGCCAAATTTGGAGGTGAGGCTCAGTGATTTGCATTTTAACAAGCCCTCTAGTTGATTCTGTTCTATGCTCAAGTTTGAGACCACTGATCTAGTACAACCTACCATTTTACAGATGAGAATGCCAAGACTCATGAAAGTTCAACGAGTTATCCATGACCTCACACCTAGTTAGTGATGAAGTCAAAGCGGGAACTCACATCTTATGTCCACTCCAGGGCTTTTCATGTTCCAGAATAGCATTACTGTTCATCATGCCATGGTTTTCTGACTCCTGTCCCAAACTAATAAATTTAAGTTAGTAAATATAAAACTTTTGAAGGGGGCTGGAGGTAGTGAGAATTGAAGATTGTTGCCCTAAAGGCACGTGTCATTGCTTGATACCACTATTTTTACTGCTCCTGCTAAATCTTCTAGGAAACAATAAACATATCCACTAAGAGAACCTGATCAAAGCACTTAACTATGTCTGATTAATAGTGTTCCACAATAAGACAAGTAGTGAATTTGTACTAATTAAAGTTCTGAAGAGGGGGAAGCAATACAACGTAGATCTGTGGGTTCAGTCTTTAGAACGAAGGCCACAGGAATCTCCTGTCCACACCTCCTTATCTGCAAATAAAAAAAATCACACACAATTTTGATAATAACGAGGGCTTTTCAGACTTCTTTTATCTGGCACTTTAGAGATTTGATGTATGCTCACAGACTGGGAAGAAAGAAAGCCAGTTGTGATCAATCGCTCTGCTAAGTCACAAATACTAACATTAAAAATGTGGATCATCTAAAGTGGAGGTCAAATATTCCCCTTGATCATCCTTAAGCTCGTTCAGATAGCTGATTATTCACTTGCCAAAATAAGCTCTCAGATAAACAAATGGTCTGCTGAAAGAACAAAGTAGGAGTATTCAAGTGCTTAGCGAATTCATCAGTCACAGACACCAGAGGGAAAAAAAGAAAGAAAGATAGAGTGTGTCCTAGAGGGCGTGTGTCTGGCAGGGGGTCCAGCCCATGCCCACTCCCTAGATTCTATCCTCTATGCAAGCAGAAGTGCAGCCCTCTGGTATGGCTGCTGCTGAACAGCTGAGTACTAGTTGAATTTCAATGACAGAAATGTTCAAAGTCTTATCACAACAGAAACAACTTTACCCTAAAGTCAACATTTTCCTGAAGAAAAAGATTGATTAAACCAAGGACAAATCCCTGGACATCCCTCTGAAACAAGAATGAATGATGGTAGTGAAAGCACAGTCATCCCTGGAGTACTTTAGAGTTCTCCAAGAACCTTCTAGAAGGATAATTTATAGTTGATGAATTTAAGACGTGACTGTAAAAGAAGGATTGGGTGACTGAGGTTGGGGTTGAATTTATACAAGTCTCTAAAAATATACGTACATTTACTAAAATGAAGCAATAAAAAAGTACAGTAAGCAATGCACTATGAGTTTTTGATATATAATAAATTAGCAATCATAACATAATATGTTGAATTTCATTTATCATTCCTTGATTGCATTTGTTCTTTAAGACTTCCCCTACAAAGTCAATAAGATGTTTGCAAATTCTTTTGTTGCATATTAAGATGCATATTTTTTCAAGGCTTTTTAAAAAAAATCCAAACTCCTAATGCTTTTGAAATTCTTTTTTTATTTTTATTTTTTTGGAGAGGAAGACTAGCCCTGAGCTAACATCTGTTGCCAATCCTCCTCTTTTTACTGAGGAAAACTGGCCCTGGGCTGACATTCGTGGCCATCTTCCTCTACTTTATATGTGACGCCGCCACAGCATGGCTGACAAGTGGTGCGTCTGTCTGCGCCCGGGATCCGAACCTGTGAACCCCAGGCCGCCGAAACAGAGCGCATGAACTTAACCGCTATGCCACCGGGCTGGCCTGCTTTTGAAATTCTTAATGATCACTTCCTGCTACTTGCCTTGGTACTGATGGGTTGGAGAAATCCAGTGGTTGGAAATTAAAATAAAATCAAATAAAACGAAATGCTTTGGGAAACTCAGCTCTGTTGACTGTTCCTCAAGCTAGGTTTCCTCTACCTGACATCTTCTGCCCACAAAAACTTCATGACAAAGCACAGGCCAACAGCCCTCTCATCCATCTCAGCTCCTTCCATTGTAGCACATGCTCCCAGAGAACACAACCACGGCACGTCTCTCTTTTCATTACTTCCCCCAAGATTTTATTTTGAAAACCTCTAGTCCCTTCCCTGTGATTTGTTTTTAACACTCCATTTTCTATTCTCAACCTCTAGGTACATTCTCCCTGTGGAGTGATGTGCAAATTGCGTGCTCTAGAAACTACAGTTCTGAAGATCGACAAGAAATAAACTCAAGGTATTAAAATCTTTGCAAGAGGAACTCACTCTTTGACCACAAACCTTATAATTACTTGACGAGGTAAAATGATTTACCTCTTTCTCCATCCTGTGATATTCCCAGAATGACACTAGGGGTTTACAGCTCTGCCTTATTTTTACTCACTTTGTTGATCATCCATTTTTAATCCATTACTGGATTCCCGACCGCTGAGCAGCATGCTCCTCGACTTGCCTCCTGTGGCTGGGTAATCATTATGTTCCCGGGGAACACAATCTTACTTAAATATTAATCTGACCAAAAAATATGACTTCAAATGTAAACCCACTACAAAAATAATGAGAATACTCCAAACAAACATGAATGCATTTTTAAGATAAGCCATTGTCGCAGATCATGCCCACTGCATTCCACTCTTGGATACATATTATTAAAATCTGACACTGACCCCTGAGTCTTGCCTACTTCTACTTATTGTAACACTCACTCTCCAAAATGATAGGAAAGGAATGTGATTCCATTCAATTTGTATAGGAATCGTATGGTCGCTAATACCCTCAAGCCTTATAAATGAGTCAAAACTCACCTAGAAGATATCAAAAATACTTAGTGGATTCCAAAACAAATATAGCCAAGGGTTTTCTGAACCAACCCATACATACAGAGGACTGCCTAGTGCAACATGAAGTCTGGTCTGGCCTTCAAGTCAACTGAGTTCTAATCTGAACCTCAAAGTTCACGTGAGAACTCTTTTTTCAAACTCTGTCTGTCACATTACGTACATCCTTCAGTCTTCTAATGGTCCCCTTTTCCCACCCCAAATTCTAGGTCCACCTGGCAACTATCAAGAAAAGGTGAAACGTTTTACTATTGGGCCAAAAGGCAAGTTTTCATTAACAATGATGATGGTATGGTTATATAGGTGTCCAGCTTTACTGAACATCATGCAAACATCTTTCTGTAAGCACGCAATCTTCAGAAATCATAGTACTTCAGAATCAAAACACAGAAAGAGAAATATTTGAAGGATGGCATATGAATTATGCCTTTCTGAAAAAAATTAATTCATCTTACTCTTTCAATGCAATAGGTATAAGTTGACACATTTTAGAGCAGGAATGACAGAGCTCAGGAATTTATATCATGTAGGTTTGGGCATTGTCTCCTTCCAGATCTTAAAGGTAGACAGGGGAGTTCACACTTTGGCAAACGCACTTCGGGGCTGCATTCCACTCACACGAGCTGCTCACTGCTGCCTGCTTTATCAGCTTGATCTCTGGTTTTTCGTGCCCTTACATGCTTTGCTCCAGGACTATGATTAAACGGATGGTGATGATAGTATATAGAAATTGGAGTAAGGCAGCCACTCATGACGTTGGGCCAACAGCAATCCCAAAACCCCAAATGGGGAAAAAACACAGAAGAAACCTTTTGACCAGTGTGGCCCAAGAAACAGGCTTTGGGTATCTGTGGGCAAAAAAGCAAAACAAGACAAAAAAAGCAGGAAATGTCTAATACATTCAAAATGGAGCTTTTAAGTCGAATGTTCAATCAGAGACTTGCCAGGAACTGCAGGCAGGGCTGCTGGAAGAGTTAAGAGTTATGCGGGGGGTAAAATGCTTCGTTCTCACTAAACCAGGCCACTAAGCAAAGACTTGAGGTCAGAGAATAGTGTTACAGCAAGTAATTTAAGAAGGAAGCTGCAATAGACCTCAGGATGAGGTCAGCTGGAACATTCTGCATCAAGAAGAAAGCCCAGTCCAAGGCACTGGTAAGATGTTAACCAGGCCATTGCTATCCACACCTAATGATGAAAATCTTCAGCAATTTACTATTTTTCACCTAGAGTATTCAGTTATTATTAACTTTACATCCCAAACTTTTAAAATGCAAGTTCCACTAGAATATGAATTCCTGGAGAGCAGGGATCTTAACCGATTTTACTTACTGGTGTACTCAGGTGCCAACAATAGACACATAGTAGGCACTTAAATATTTGTGCAGCAAACAAAAACCAAAAAGGATCCTCATCACAAAGATATTGCTCCAGCAAGGCTGTTGCATGTCTGTGCAGGTTATGTCTTGCACAAAAGTACTGGCCCAGCTGGCAAAGTGAGACTGGAATCCAGCCAGTGTGTACCCACCAAAACCTGGCCCTGAGGCTGCAAAGCTCAGAAAAAGGTACCTTTTTGTATTTCATCTACCCAATAAGGAAGTTTTTTTGTGGACAGAGTCCCCTGGGCTCCACCAAGGCAAGCCTCCTCGGGGTGGTACTTTGGTGAGTGCGTAGGTCAAGGCACAGGGGCACTCAGAAGTGATGCAGTGCATCTCACTGAAACCATTCTACAATTCAGACACTTCGTCAGTTCATTTCATTACTGAGGTCTTCCTGCATCAACAGTGCTGTGCAATGACTGAGGATACACCTTTAATAGTTTGTGGGAAGGAATGTGATTCCATTCCTTTCAAACTTAACTCACAGGTTAAATTTGAAGTCTTGAAATGATCAAGACATGTTTGCCCTACTCCTCACATAGCTATTATCTAGCCAACATGCTACTCTGGGTATTAGGATCATCATTTGTTTCCTTTTCTTTTGTTATTACATAATCAAATATGACTAGTAACTGAAGCATCTAAGATATTTAAGTGGAGAGAAACATTAGCACAAAGGGTAAGATAATGAATGAATCAATGGTGAAGTATAGGTCAAGTTTCCTTCACTTTGGCATGATTGGCGTTTGGAGTCAGATAATTCTTTGTTGTCAGGGGCTGTCCTGTGCATTGTAGGATGTTTAGCAGTGTCCCTGGTCTCCACCCACTAGATGCCAGTTAGCATCCCATCCCCAGCTGAGTCAAGCAAAATGTCTCCAGATGTTTCCAATGTTCTTGTTCTCTGGGGAGCAAAATCACCCCTGGTTGAGAACCACTGTATAGGTAAAGCTGCCATATTGGAATCGGGGTAGAGCCAGCAGATGTTTAGACTTCCCTGGGTAGTTAAAAAGAATTACCAACAAAGTACTAGAATGGACCTATGCCCTAACATCAAGCTGGGAAATGGTCCAAGTTCAGCTGCCCCAGTTGGGCAAGAGATTGGAAAGAGGATGGAGGGATGAGCAGAATCAAGCTCCAGGCTAAGCAAGAAATGTGGGGCAATATTTATAAATGGGTGACTAAGTCACAGACGGAAAATCTAGATTGTGCAAGGCCCTCTGGGCTCCACATCAGATAATGATCTTATGTTGGATCCATATGTATTTCTGAACCAACTAACCAATGTCCATAGATATTTTTTCCTTTGCCTGAAAAAATAATCTTTGCTGTGAAATCAAGAGTACCACTACACTGTTGGCCTGATTCAGAGAATGTGTTGGCTGAAATAGTATCTACTGCCAATAATAAAGTAGGACAACCCGAATAAATAGAAATGGTTGGTTTGGTAATGACTTCAATGGCCATGTTCACCCCCTACAGCCTCCAATCTAGGATTTACGCCACTTGGCTTGTGTTTTTAGGAAGGTAGATGTCTAAAACTCTGATCTCACTCTAACTTTGGTGATCCAGTTGCTGGTTTTTTTGAGCTTCTTCATTCAGGCTGTCCCCAAACCGTCTTAGAACAGACCTTGCATAAACAAAGCTTAAGATTGGTAGAACTGTACCCTCATGAAAGCTTGTGGGGGAAGGAAAGTGTAAAAGCAAATTAATATCTTTGCATTCATTCTGACCTATTTTATCATGATAATTGATGTCTGAGAACATCTATTTTGCATATTTTATATATTTGCCTCATGTTTCTTGAAACACCTTCTTTATTTGGATTCTAGGAACCACAATCTGATAGCTTCCCTCCTCCCTCCTCATCTTGCTGAGGGATAAAGTTGGAGGCGCAGAGTTCCTTCTCCCTCTACGCTCATTCCCAGCTTGGCGTGACTGCCACCATGGTCCATTGACAAGTGCTGCCTGTGAACTGTTTGTTATCAGTCCATGGCAAGACAAGCACAGAAAGCCAGCATAAGCATTTAGAAACTTACAACAATCTGACAGAACAATTTCATATCTATTATATCTAAGAGCAAAAAAAAAGTGGTACCTGTATTTTACATATCTTTATTTCACTTTTCTTTAACTTCAATTTCCATTTAATTTATTTTTACTGTATTTAACAAAGTATTAGTCCACAGCAAATTAGAAGAAAACAAAAGTCCTTTGGCAGAGTTCGGAGATAGAGAAGAACCATCTTAAGATGATCTCATCTAATTCCATGGTTTTAAATACCATCTATATGTTGCTGGCATTCAATTTTATATCTCCAGCCTCAACATCCCCTGTGAGTTCCAGATTTCATATATCCAACTGCCTACTCCACATCTCCACTTGGCAGTCTAAGAAATATCTCCAAGTTGACATGTCCAGAAATAAAGTCTGGCTTTATGCTCCTCGATCCTGCTCTGCCCTACTCTTTCTCAGCTCATTAAATGCTGCTACTACCCGCCCAATTTTTCAGGCCAAACACTTTGGGATCATTCTTGACTAGTATCTTTCTACCACCCTCTACATCCTAGCTGTAATTCTCGGATGCTCCGACTCTAACAGATTTCTCAAATTGGACCGTTCCACATTATCTCACCACCAAGATCCCAGTTCAAACCCATCATCCTCTCTCACGTGGAAAAATGAAATAGTCTTCTGCTCTTTCTCCTTGCTTCTACTCTTGCCCATTATAGTCTATCTTCCCCAGCAGCCACATTGGTGTTTTAAAAGTATAAACCTGATCAAGTGCCCTATGCTCCAAACTCTCTAATGGATTCCCATCACACTTAGAACGAAGTCCAGAGTATTACCATGATCTAGGAGACCCTATATAATTGGCCCCTCCATTATTCTGACCTCACTGGTGACCAGCCTCCTGCTGGCTGACTCTGCTCCAAACACAGGATCCTCCTCTTGTTTCACCTTAAGCACAGTCCTGTCATGGGAGCTTTTGCATTTTCCTTCCCTCTGCCTGAAATACCTTTTTCTAGACATCTGCAAGGCTTACTCCCTTGCTTCCCTGAGAACATTTTTCAAGTAGCACTATTGCCATGTTTCATCTCAATCACTCTATTTTATTTTACTTTGATACATGATTACTAAATATTATAGTATAATTTTTTATTTTAAAATTTGTTTATTACCTCTATCTTCCCCTAAAATATAAGCACTATAAGGGCAAGGATTTAGATTGTTCACTGATATCTCTCCTGTCTCCAGAGAATGCCTCTCACAGAGCAGAGACCCCAAAACGTGTTTGAATGAATTATTTTATTTCAAACATGTTCACGAATATAGAAAGCATTAATAGTGTTTTAGCTCACACAGGGTTTTGCTACTTAGGCTTGTCACTCATCCATTCATTTTATTCTTTCAACATTTTTATTGAGAAAGTATGCACCCTCATAGCTATGGTTTCCAAATAGTTAAATATTTATAACTAAATATTTAGACTGTTTAGCAATAAGCCACAGAAATGCGAACTGTGGAGAAATGCATTAATTCAGATTCATTTGGTTCTTATTTTGGGATGACAATTCGAGTTTTGTCCAGCAAACCATGAAAAATTCAATATAACAGTGTATATAAGATTGAACAGGAATGCTTTGAAATTTTCAGGGATGCCAACTCTCAAATACCAGGGAAGAAGCCATAAAAGTACAAATGATTTCAGTGATAATTACAACATAGCCTCATCTATTCATTAGCACAGGTCACCCAAGGCTCTACTAGACAGCACTCATTCATTCATTCACTTTGCTACTTAGGCTTATCACTCATCATCCATGTTACAGGTATTTATGGAATACCTACTATGTGCTGGGCACTGTTCCAGGGAGTGGGAGGGGAAAAACATAGCCATCAACAGAGCAGACAGAATATTTTCCCTCACCAAGCTGTCTTTCCAGAGGAGCTTCGTTATTTCCGACACCCATTTTTGAAAACAGTGAAACTACTTTCCATCAGCCAAATTCTATAATTCATGGGTTTCAAAGAGTTTTAGCGTCTTCCTCGTTAGAGATGAGTTTGCTCTTTTCTCCAGATTCCATAGTTTTAAATGTCTGAATGGCTTCAAGATTAAGATATATTATTCTCCTCCACCACCACAGGGGAAAACACTTAGGAAATGATTTCAGATTTTGGTTTATTAAAGACAAAAACCATTCGCATTTCTCACCAGGGAGTATTTATAAATACATCCCCTCTAAGTAATCTCATCAAGTAATTTTGGATGAAAACATCTCTGAAAACAGCAGAAAGTGTTCATAAAGCAGAAACAGACTTAAGAAATCCACGTGCACATTAATAATCCACTCATCTTCTTCTGTGCTGTAGGTTTATGCCAACACACTGCTCATTCTGGCCTCAGTAAAATCGTTGCCTGATTTTTATCCAAACCTAACTGTAACCACCATGAGGCCAACGACTTGTCCCCTGACCATGGCACCCTTGTGCATTCAGTGGATTTGCTTTCTATTTGTGAGGTGATCTTATTCCAGCTGGGTTGTCGGTTTTTTCAGGGGAAAAAAATTGTTCTTTCAACTTTTGTAAGTGGTGTTATAACTCTTAGGTTCCATTTTCCTTACAAAACTTAACTGACTGTATGGTATCTTCCTTCCTTCTTTGCCTCTTGTCTTGCTTTTTTCAGCAAGGCAGGCTCTGAGAACACCAATTAATATTCACCGCACAGAGCCAGATGTATTTTAAAAATTTGTGATCTTTGATTCTTTTTACACCCAAGAGCAGCATTTTCCAGGAATAGAACAAAAACAAAGAGCAAGGAAGGAGATTTACATCTCCCACAAAATGTAGTGAATGCCAAAGAACGACTTCCTATATATATAATCTCACTCTGGCAATCCACAACTTTTAGAAAGGAAAGTTCTTTTTTTGTAAGTTGAAAATTCATGAGAGAACTATATGAAAGAAGTTGCAGGTATCTACGCTAACACTCATATCTATCCAATGGGTAAATCACCAACAAAGTGGATATTATGTTTAATATTAGGCAACACTGTTATCAGAATTAAAAATATATATCAAAAGACTCAAAGTCTGTCTGGGTAACTGTGGAGGCTCAATCCCAGGCAATGTCTAAAGCAAGACCACCAATTAACATATTTCTACCTCTATGAATATTTTCTAAATAACAATCTTTGGCTTTGCACTGTCTGTTTGCATTGGAGAATGTTACTAGAAAGAGCATGAGGATATATATCTGCTATTTATTTGGATAACATTGCCCTTAGTCACCTCCTCCTATAGCATCCCCATTATGGGAACACATGGGGGACATTTCTCTCTTAGGAAAATATACGATTGTCCCAAGCAACTACGTTCTTTACAGCTCACAAATATATTGAATTGCGAAATTCATTGTGTTTCTCTCTTTGTTTGGACAATTAGGGAACTCAGCTTCCAGTGTGACCACTCCCTGTGACAAATGTGGCAATGCCGAGCACGTGTGAATGCTACCTATTCCTCAGGTGTTTGTGTTTTTCTGTTCTTACCTTCCCTTTGTCCAATTTCTTCTCTATTGATTTTATTCTCTTCTCTTGGTTAACCACCTCAAATCCATTTTATCCAAAAGGTAAGGATTCAGGGACACAGAAAACATACACATAGCTGCCAGCAAAATAACTTCTCATTAGATATATAAACACTCTCGCTTGTGATTCCTATTTGCAATAGTCTGTGTTTCTTTCCTAACAGAAGCCAGTCGCATCAAATGCAGTTTATTTTGAGGGTGAAATGAAAAGAACAACACGTTCATGTGAGATCTGAGGAGGTCTGTGCCTGAAAGAGGGGGCTATGGGTGGATAGTAAATGGAAGACCCATGTGTTTAGAGATAATTCATTCGTAGCATGATGTTAAATGGAAATTTCAGCTGAGAACTGAAGACTCTAGATCTGACATGTTAAAGTGAAGGGGCACATGCCATGATGCAGAACCTGTGGAAAAGAAGTGGCAGAAGACCAGAGTGATGACTCTGAAATCCCTCACGCTCATTGAGATAGAAGGTTTCAGAGGTTGGAAGTTAGAGAATGGTCTTTGAAGACATTTTCTTTGGAGAAAACATTGTTGTGATTGTCCCATCTCCGCCACCTAACTAAGCAGGTATGGGGTGCTCTCCCTTCACCCCAAATTCAGTCTTGGAAAGAGAGGCTTTAAAAAATGCCTTGGAACCAATGAGAGACCACTTCATGACTACTAGAATGGCTATCATGAAAAAGTGTTGGTGAGGATGTGGAGAAATGGGAACCGTTATACAATGCTGATGGGAATAATATTAGCAGTCATTGGGGAAAACAGTCTGGCAGTTCCTCAAAAGATTAAATATAAGTTACCATATAATCCAGCAATTCCCCTCCTAGGTATATACCTAACAGAAATGAAAACAGATGCCCACACAAAAACTTGCACACAAATGTTCACAACAGCATTATTCCTAATAGCCAAAAAAATCATAAACAATCCAAATGTCCATCAACTGATGAATGGATAAATGGGTAAATCTATAAGTGGAATAATATTTGGCAGGGGCCGCCCGGTGGCGCAGCGGTTTAGTCCGCGCTTGGCAGCCCGGGGTTCGCGAGTTCGGATCCCGGGCGCACGCCGACGCACTGCTCGTCAGCCATGCCGTGGCGGCGTCCCATATAAAGTGGAGGAAGATGGGCACGATGTTAGCCCAGGGCCAGTCTTCCTCAGCAAAAAGGGGAGGATTGGCGACGGATGTTAGCTCAGGGCTGGTCTTCCCCACAAAAAAAAAAAAAAAAAAAAAAAATATTTGGCAATAAAAATAGGAAGCATTGATACATACTGTAACATGAATGAATCTTGTAAACATTATGGTAAGTGAAAGAAGCCTGTCACAGAAAAACCACACATTGTATAATTCTCTTTATATGAAATATCCAGAATAGGCAAACCTATAGAGACTAAAAGGAGATTAGAAGTTGCCTAGGGCTGCGGGGTAGGGAGAAATGGGGAGGGTGGTGAATGCTAATGGGTGTGGGGTTTCTTGTTGGGGTGATGAAAATGTTCTAAAATTAGATTGTAGTGATGGTTGCACAACTCTGTGGATACACCGAAAACCATTGAATTGTACACTTAAACAGGTGAATCATATGGTATGTGATTATATCTCAGTAAAGCTGTTATTTAAAAAAGTCCTTTTGAATAGACTAACATCTAGTTGGAGAAATTAACTTTTGAGTTACAGCTGGAAGCATCTGAAGAGCAAGAGGCTGCCCGAGCAGAGTGGAGGGGTGCAGTTTGAGAAGTAAACGTGCTTCATGAGTGTTTCCTGTGGCCCAGAGAGAGCCAGTGGGCAAGTGACAGTCGGTGAGTGGCAGCATGTCTCAAATCCTGTCCCTGAGAACCGGCTGGAGATGTGAGGAGGCATCCTTGGAGCGGATCCCAAGATGCTAGGGGGCTGTGGAAGGAGCTGCAGACAAACAACAGGAAGAGGGAGGCATCTGCCATGCAAGGGGAGCCACAGGTGGGAAGGCCCAGTGATGGGGGCCTCTGAAGAACTAACCAGGATACTCATGGGAGAGAAAGAGTCAGCTTTGCACATTTGCTAAGTCCAGACAATGGGGAGAACAATGCCACCACACCACCGGTTGGCAAGAATCCCCTTCTTCCCTTGCCTCTACTCCTTCCCTCTACCCACCCTTGAGGTCTCAGAATCCCAGGTTAGCAAAAGAGGAGGTTGGCAGAGAGAAGAAATTACCAAACTCTTCTTCTTCCAACTGTAGACTGTGGGTTTTCCACCTGCAGCAGCCCAACTAGGGGAGGGAACCTTCCATCTAGTTGGACCCTTCATTACTATAAGGGCCTGGACAACAGGATTACTGAAATAAGGTTGTCTACGCACCCTATCTAAGAGTGACTGAGAAGTCTGGGTCCATGTGAGTGCTCATCCAGGCAGGCAAGGGCTGCCCCCTACTGAGTAATGAAGAGACCATGGGAGACAAAATAACTTTGCTTAATGAATATATGCCATAAGCCATACTCGTTTAACATAACATTTACGCATTTTTCCAAGTGTTACATATTTATTTGTCCTGGTTAATTTTATGAATCAACTTGACTGGATCATGAAATGCCCAGATATTTGGCTAAACATTATTTCTGGGAGTGTCTGTGAGGGTGTTCCTGGATGAAATTAGCATTTACATTGGTGGCTTCAGTAAAGCAGTTTGCCCTCCTCAATGTGGGTGGGTATCATCCAACCCACTTAGGACCTGGATAGAACAAAAAGGCGGAAGAAAGCAGAATTCAACACTTCTTCTCTAATTTTCTGAGCTGGGACAATGATCTTCCCTGCCTCCTCTGCTCCTGGTTCTCAGGCCTTTGGACTTGGACTGAATTACACCCCAGCTTTCCTGGCCTCCAGCTTACAGACAGTAGGTTGTGGGGACTTCTTAGCCTCCATAATTGTGTGAGTCAATTTCTCATAATAAATCTCTTCCTATATATCTCTATCTCTATCTCCTATTGGTTCTGTTTCTCTGGAGAACTCTAATACATTATTATTTCATTCAAATCAAAGGGATATCCCACATCATGAAGCTGAATATGTCCTCCTAATATGTAGATGACACCTCTTTTCTACAGACCATATCCTAGGTCCTGGTGGCTCTGGTACCACTTTCATTCATCTGTGGGCAGGTATCAGCTCTATATGGGGACGCAGGCACCCAATCACACTTTAGCTTTCCTCAAGGGAAATCACAGATCTGAAAAGGCGTTATTTGTCTTCTTTCTCTGTAGACTGTTTGATTCAGACACTTAAAGTATTAGATAAGGACAATATCATTTATGGAAAAATACACAAAGGTACAATGTAAGATCTCCTTCCTTACTGGATCTGATGAGGGGCTTCTGAGCTCCCTCTCTATGATGGCATTGTACAAAGTGGCCACTACGCAAAGTGATACCCTCTTTACAGGGTAAAAAAGTGAATTTTCTACCTATTCTACATACTTCTTTTTAAATTTCAAGGAATAACCTCTAGGTGTGGCATACTGAGATTTTTAAAGTAAGTGTATCTAGGTGACATTTGTCATTTTATAGACCTTAACTCATTTGTTCATTGAAGTATCTTTTTGAACATCTATGGGAGACAAATTCTGTGGCTGTGATTTGGGTATAAAAGATGCACATGGTCAAGGAACACTTAGTTTAATGGGAGACACATGGAAACTGTTAGCTGTAACAGCATGTCATAAATGTTGCAGAATAGATACAACAAAGAGCTTCAGGCACCCAGTGGAAGAAGGATCGGGGAGTGGTGACTATAGTGGAGAGATGAAGACAACTCTGGAAGTAGGGTGCTGGGGCTCAAATCTTACCTTTTGCCCATTTACTGACTGTGTGACTCTGGACAGGTTAGTTACCTCTCTGTGTTACCATTTCCTCATCTATGAAATGGAATGATAACTGCATCGACCTCATAGGGTTCTTATGGATAGTGCAGTTAACCCAGAGAAAGCACATACAATGGTTTTTGGAACAGAGTGAGGATCACGTAAGTTTCCGATATGATAATTACCAGATAATTACCCATTATCTGTGGTAATGAGCAAATATATGGTACCTTTTTATCTATAAAATAAAATAGACAGGAACTCCTGTACATACCCCAGACAGAGTGTGTCAAGTGGTTCCCTGTTGCTGCAAGAGAAGCTGAGAATTTGAATAATTTACTTTTCAGCTTTTAAGTTGGAGGAACAATTGCTGGGGAGACCAGACCTTGGGTAGAATCATCTCCTTAGTGTGTAAATTTTCTTAAAACCAGCCAAGTTTAGAAGAGTGAGGAACAAAGATATGAAGCAAAAACAAGTCCAGCGCATTAACATGTTTGTATTTCAAAATAATTTATGTATATTTGCTATTTTATGTGTTTATCAAATTTAAAATTGGGTAATTTATTTAGATTTGTTATTTTAATTATAAACTTATAAGAAAAATTTACTAGTTTATAAAACAATATTGTAATGTTTATGAGAACTTAAGGGTCACCATACTCATAAATTCAACTCATTATATTTATGTAGCTTTCTCCAGAACTTGGGACTATTTAGTTTGTTAGACCTTTGAAAAGCTTAAAAGATAGAAATGAATATGTTAAATTTATGAATGCAATTTAAATATTTAATGAAATTTAATTAACTAGGTTGTGAAGGTCCCCTTGAAAGTGATTGCTAAACTGTACCAGATTTATAAATAGAATAATGAGAGTGTGAGTTAAATTTAAGAGCTTAAGAAAAACCAGGTTTTGGAATTTGCAACTTTAATACATTGAATATCAATTTAAAAAAACAGAAGTAGGCACAAATGATCTTTTCTTTGGATGAAACACCCAGAAAGACACCAAATCTTACACTGAAAACAACCAGTAAGAAACAAGCCTTGATTTGAAACCATGAAATTAAATTCTAAGGCTTGCTATGAACCACTGTGCTATATTTTGTCCTACACTGGCTTTGCCAAGTATAACCCAAGCAAAACTATCTCTCAAAAGTCTCCGGGGACCTCTTAGTTGATAAACCCAAGAGCTTTGAATCTCATATCTTCCTCAAACTCTGCACGCCAGTATTCCAAACACCCAACTGTAGCCTTCTTTGAACATTATCCCATCCTTCTGAGTAGTTCAGGTTCCTATTCTGATTTCTCTGGATCATCACTCACCAGTCAAAAACTCAATCTCACTGCCCTTCAGATCATTTCATCTTAGCCTCTTTTTCTTCTGACATTTATTATCCTTGGACATTTCTTACAGTCATTTAATCTCTATTCCAAAATCCATGTAAGTGGCGCTTAAATAGCTGTGGAATTCAAGGCTTATATTTCCTATCAGCTTCTAGACATGACTTCCAGAATTTCCAGCTGACATCTCAAACTTCCTTTGCAAACATCCTTCTCTCAAAGCATTTCCTCTTCATGATCATGTCACTTTTATCTCTCCAGTCACTAAGCTTAAAAGCTCAATCACCTTTGCTTCCAGCATATGCTTTGCTCCTTACATGCAATTAGCTGTGACTCCTACTGAGATTGCAATTTATTTCTCAATAGCTCTTTCCATTTCATTTGTCACTGCCCTGATTCAAACCCTCTGAAATGGTCTCCCCCCGCCCCCTTCTCTACCTATTCAATTAATCACAAATGCCATTTTCAATATCAACTCCCTGAAGTATATCTAGGACATGATAAAATAAAAAACAAAAAAGGCCTTCAAAGACTCCACATGGCCTAATAAAGACCTAAACACTTTACCTTAGGATGTAAGGCCTCCGCCCACCAGCCTAGATACTCTTTCTCTCTTTTCCACACATATAAACTTCAAGACCTAATCAAATGTTCTTCCTGAATATTTCTCTCATGCTTCCAATGGTCAGAAATCTCCTTCTTTTCTGAACTCCTCCAAACACATCATGGATCCTCCTTTTTGGTTCTTATATCTCCAAAATAATAATAATAAGGGAAGCAAACAACAAAGCATAAAAAGAAGTGGAGCAGAAGAAGGAAAGCAGGCAAGAAATAGATAAAGAGAGTGAGGGGGGAGGAAGGAAGCGAAGGAGGGAGGGAGGAGAAAGTTAATGGACATGACTGGGGGTATGCTCTGGGACACCCTGGGAGAGTCCTTCCCACTTGATACCCACTTGATACTGACAACAACCAGTCCTATGAAATCTTATAATAATCCATATTTTTCAGAAGAGGACACAGATCAGAGAAACCAAAGGCCTTGTCCAAAGTCCAACCAGCTCGTAATATCGAGAGCGGGATTTAAATCCAGCCCTAGAGGAGCAGCAGGACATGGTGAGAGGACAATGAGTCAGGAGGCAGTGCATGTCTCATGGAGGTCCCAGGGAGAAGAGACGACGTGTAGCATCAGAAGCATTTGGACCACAACCATGAGGACATCTGAACTGCCACAGCCATGCACTCCCTATTCAGCTCTGTTGGAGAAGTGGACAAAGGCAGGTCACTGAGCCCAGCCGAGAGGCAGCGTCATTTTGGAGGGAAAGAGGAAGAGGCTCACTTAGCAGGCAGCTGTAGGAAAGGTGTGTGCTCAGCCACGCTGGAGGCAGCAGGACCAGGGACTGGGCTGCAGCAAGGGCATTAACAAGTTACTTTATGGAAAAAAAATTATTAGGAAAAAAATAATAATATACTTGAAAAATACTAACCTGCAATTTATCACAAAGCCTTTTCTCTTAATTTGGTCACTGTCTACTCTCGGAGAGTCATGCTGCCTTCACTGCATCCACCCTCCCCAACAAACATTTTAGTTACATTATATTTATGCCAAACCCCACATTCTAGCCTCTGCCCTTCTTAGACAGACAGCTTGTGTTGTGACAGTTATGTTTGAGTCATCTTTGCAGCATGAACTCTTCCCAGGACAGTGCTCTCTAACATGGCAAAAGCTCACTGAATATTTTGTTAGCTTCATGAGTTTTATTTGGATTCCATCAATCATTTCAGAAAAAAATTATAATATACTAATATATTAATTTCATTTTCCTGTAATTGTATTCACACTAAACATAAGTCCTAGTATTTATGCTTTGGTCCAAGTTCATGGGCACTATCTTAGCACTCACTATCGTGCCTGTCAGAATGTGACTATTTCTGTAATGTTTGGAGGGTTTTGCCTCTTTTAAGCACAATGGTTCTGTACAAAACTATACTATAATACTAAATTGAACAGTCAAGCTGACATCACTTGACCCCAAAAGGGAGGGACATCCTGAAGGTGCAAAACTCCTTTGCTCTCTCCAGAGTAAAGTCCAAGGGCAACATCATTACTCTTGATGGCATTTTGTTTTCTGTATTTGACTTTAGGAAGTTGGAGGAGGAAATTGCACATGAGAGGGAATCCTTTTTGACATTAATCTGTGGTTCCAAATATGCAAGTATTGCAGTTTAGACAAAGGGGGGTTTCTACAGATTGCGATCTTAAAATATACAAACCATTCACCATAAGTCTGACCTTAAGCCACACTACCTTTAAAATAGAGTTCCCTAAATTGGCCTCACATATGCCTCTGTAAGTTAATAAATAGAGGAGTCCTGCATCTGACATGCTGGGGTTTCTTACTTTTACCTAAAAAATAAAACACTGTGGAATAAATGAAAATATAAATAAAAGAGAGAAATAAGAATAAACATGGAAGGCTTCATTTTAATTACTAAAATGTTTCATTGCTATTGCGTTATTGAGTACATCAATTAATAAAAATTATAAAATACTAATACTCCTTTTGCATTAATCAAGTTTTTCTTTCTTTTGTTTTTATTTTGTTTGTTTGTCTAACAAACAGAGTGACCCTGAAATCTTGACAGAATAGTTAATTATTGACATGCCCTGGTTATAAAAGACAGTAATTTGAGGAAAGAAAGTATTTTAGACGTGAATAAATAAACACATCTGTGGAATTAACATAAGAAGTATTTAGTTAACTTTGCCAGGACCAACTTTCAAATATTGAATTTTATATCTGGGAAAAAGACGTTAGAGTATGGAAAACAAACATACCACAGGCAAAAGAGTCCGTAAGATTCACCAGAGGGAAATGGAACAAGTCAATTCGCCCATCTGTTCATACCTTTTTTTCCTTGCATTTGGAAACGTGCTGGACAGAGATAACTTTGTTCAGTCCTGAAGTGTGAGTTGACATGACTGTTGTTTCTGGCGCCCGACGCACCACACAGGACCCATGAAGTGCACGGAGCCAGCCAGGAAAAGGCAGCTGCCAGTGACTGCAAGGGGATCAGAGCCCCAGCACTGCCCCCTCTACCTCTGTGCTCTAAGCACACTCAGGAATTCAATCCATCAAGAAAATTCATCATCTCGACCTACTAACAGCAAACTTCTCAGAATGAAACGGTAATTGTGCGTTCACGCCACACGTCATAGAGATGATTCAAGAGGGGCTGTCAGGAGGCGGTTGCTCTGCATTGACTTTTCTTGGTTGTCTGTGTCCTGTGCTCATTAATTTTTTTATCCAGAAGCAATAATTTCCTCTTCCTTTTTTTCCCCTAGGATCCTTCCTTTTCTCCCCCCCCTCAAATACTATGGAGTAATCTTTTTTCTTTTCAGCCACTTTCCATCTTGCAAACAAGAATGGACTCAGCAGGTCGTGTCTCTGGGGTGGGTGCTGTCTAGAAAAATCACACTTTCCTGGCCGCACTGATTATGAGATGCTCCAGGACGTCATTACCAAGAAAGCTTACCAACCTGGTTTAAAGTACGACCTCGTGGCCTCATCTGGATAATTGGCATGGAGTGTCCATCTTTCAATTGTTAGAATAATCAATTCTGATGTCACTGAAAAGTTGGGGTAACATTTATTACTAGGTCATCCAAAATAACACCATTTTATAAGCCATACAGTATTCTGGAGAAATTCACCTTTAACATTCGTTATCAGGCACCAGAAAAAAGCAGAGTAAGCACTAAAAAGGTTAGTTATGACTAAAATTATCATGACTGTTTACTATTAATATTTATGTCTGTGTACCACATATAATTATTCATTACCACTTAACTAGTAATTTGACCATATATAACATATAACAGTGTATAATATTAATGCTAATTCTGCCTTAAAAGATAAACATCATTACTAACAGATTATGCAGCAGCATATTTCCCAAAGTTTGTATGTCAAGTTTGTATGTGCATCCTTTTGAGTCACACAACTAATTGTGAATGGAAAAATATACTCTAGAAAGAGCTTCTCCAAAATAGAACAAAACATTTTTGCAGTAGGATACAAGAAACAAGATTTCATGTAATGATGTAATTATATCTACGCTCAGTTTCTAAAACCAAACCAAACTAAATCATCTCTCTCTTTCTTAATTTAACAGTTAGAAAATCTCAGTGGTCCATGTTTATGACAATTCTACGTCTTTAAATAAAATAACATATTTTGAATTTTTATCTTACATATCTTACTTTTGATGTATTTAGTCTATACCTCACTAAGATTTTGAGATTCCTTGAAGGAATTTTTATAATACAAAAGAATAAAGAGTAAGCAGCTCAAGAAACCAGGGCTCATGAAAAATTGGGCAGACAAATAACATGAAGCCAAGATATGATTAATGTCAAAGACATCCTAAAATTTATACAATTATTACAGGTAGCCTGTGCATTTGGTTATGAACTTCTCAGTAGCCAAAGAAAATAGGCACACAGGGTCAGTTATAAAATTCACAGTATTTATGCCAGAGAAAAATAAACGAAAGTTTGAGAGAAATTTCTTCCAAATTTCTCTGTCCTCATAAAGTGTAGACTATGTGAAACAGGAAAAATGTCATTAAAATTTATTCTATTTCTACATCTTGTGTTTCAAGAGAATTCTATGTGCATATATCTTCCTGACCACTGAACTTCTTAACTTGATACGGGGGACACTAATGGTCTAGGTGTTTTGTAGTTGTTTTGTGGGGAATGTGCTTGTTTCTCATGGAAACTCTGCTTCCTTTCTTCTTTAATCATATGTCATTTAGCATATGGTGAAGAACGTGGAATCTGGAACTGGCACATTTGACTGTTATTGTGAACTGGTTGACCTGCTTCACTACATATGTTTTTCTCATTTGTAAAATGGTGATAACACTAGAATCCACCTTTTAGGTTTGTTGTGAAGATCAAATTAAACCACTTATGATACTGCCTGGAGCAGAGCAAGCACTAAAAAGGTTAGTTATGACTAAAATTATCATACCATTTACGATTAATATTTATGTCTGTGTATTACATATAATTATTTGTTACCACTTAACTATTAATATGTCCATACATAACACATAACAGTGTACAATATTAGTGCTTATTCTACCTTAAAAGATAAACATCATTACTGACAGATGTGAAGCAGCATTTTTGCCAAAGTTTGTATGTCAACTTCTATTAAATTAATTTAGTGCTGGTTTGGAATCACAGTATTTTTTTCTTTTTTCCTTATAAGGTAGTCATAGTCAAGGAAAGAAGCTAATAACATATATTTACATGTCATTATTTGGAACACTGGTCATAAAAAAAGCCATCATCAGGTTGATGGGCCTCTGGGAAATAGCATCATCAAAAGACCCTTGGAAATCAGGCATCCATGCACAAATTCTCTGCTGATGTTAAAAGAAAAAGGGAACACTAAAATATCCAGAACAATAAATTCAGAAACTGAAAAATAAACTTTCAAAAATTGACACCAACTATCTGTAGGCCTAATTGATGTGGAAATAGTCTATGAAGAAGCAAACACACAAATTTTTGTCATCCTTCTTGGCATGTTATGTCCAGTGATGAAATGGATTCTTTAATTATGTATGCTCTATTCCCAATTCAGTGCATTTCTGCCATGCACTAACCCTATAGAGGTTACTTTGCTCATTTAACTAAATTAGGTCCATATTCTCATTATTATATTCCACCAAGACATTAATAAGTCACTCATCATCTAATCCTTGATTCTACAACAGTGAGCAAAATCAGATGATGTAAGAGTCAAATCATTTGACTGTTTCAGGCAGGAATTCATGAAATGCCTGATCCATGTTGTATTGGAAAAGAGTCCTACATGGAGGAACAAAAGACCTTTGTTTACATCTGAGCTTCACCACCCATGAGTTTGTGACTTTGACCTGGATACTTAAATCTCCTGGCCTCAATTTACTTAACTCTAAAGTGGGAAAAATAATTATCACTAGTTCAAGGGCATATTGTGAGGATAACATAAGATATTTGTAAAAAGCCTTTGAAAATTAGAAAATATCATTCATAAATAGAACAATAGTTCATGATCTGACCCTCACTTAATTCAAAAATATAATCCTAGTGGTTTAGGCAAGGATCAACCTCATAGGAGAATGAATTACAAACTAGAATCCCAGTTTTTTAAATTTAAATTGCAGGACATAATGATCCAGGCTTTTGTCACAGAGTACTTCTTTCTAATGGCCATGTCTTCTTAAGATACTAAGTTATGCAAGAAAAGTTTGCTTTATAGGGGCCGGCCCAGTGGCATAGTGATTAAGTTTGTGCATTCTGCTTCAGCAGCCTGGGGTTCAGTTTTGGATCCCAGGCACGGACCTACACACAGCTTATCAAGCCATGCTGTGGCAGGCATCCCACATATAAAGTAGAGGAAGATGGGCATGGATGTTAGCCCAGGAAAGAGGAAGAGGAAGATTGGCAATAGATGTTAGCTCAGGGCTAATCTTCCTCACCAAAAAAATTTTTTTTTGCTTTATGAGCACAGAATTAGAGGAAAAGTGGCAGAAAACTTTCCAGAAGTTAAGGGTAAAACTCTGGAATCAAACTATCTGAGTTTGGAATCCTAGTTCATCGTTATTTCTCTATGTCTGTTAACTTCTCCCAGCCTTAGTTTCTTTATCTGCAAAGATGGAGGTAATGATAAAACTTAGTAAAATAGTTGTGAAGACGAAATGATATAATATACATGAAACATGTAGTAGAGTGCCTGGCATACACTAAGTGTTCAAAGAATGCTTGCTCTCATTATCTATTAACAGGGGACCAACATCCTACATTATTGAATGAAGAATGATCTTCCTCTGTGTGAGAAAGATTTACCTCTTCATCTGAGCATGTAGTTTAAGAAAGGACACAACATAGAGCAGAGATGGACAAACCAAGGGGAGGAATGATCTACTATCTGTAGATGAGTCAAATAATTTATGGGTTAAGTGGCTAACAAATTATTTGTGGGTTAAGTGGATGTCACAACTTACCTCGTTGTGCTTAAAATTTTGTTTAAAAAACACTAATAAGACAAATATTCCAAGATTGATCAAGAAAAGAGTCAAGAGTCTCAAACAAAAACATATTATAAAAAAAGAGGATGAAATAAAATAAAGGAGAAATACAAATAACATAGTTGTAAAATAAATTTTAAAACTTAGATGAAATGGAGAAAATACTAGAAAATGTAATCTAACAAAATTGACTCAAGAAGACATAGAAAGTATAAAAAGTCCTAGCATCATAAAAGTATTTGAATCTGTTTTACTGACAGGAGTCAGGAAACCACAGCCTACAGACTGGCTGCCTATATTTGTAAATAAAGTTTTACTCAAACACAGCCACACCTATTTTTTTACATATTACCTATGGCTGCTTTCATAGTACAACAGCAGAGTTGTGTATGTGATAGAGACTATATGGCCCACAAGCCAAAAACATTTATCATTTGACCCTTTAAGAAAAAGTTGGCCATTCCCTGCTCTATAAGCCAAGCTCACCTATGAATATATATATGCAAAAAAAGACATTAAAGGAAAAAATTGATTATCAATAGCTACAGTAAGAAGCAATCAATAAAATCCAACACCCATTAATGATTTTTTAAATTGTTAGCAAACTTGGAATGGAAAGCGATTTCCTTAGGCTAACAAGATCCATTTATATAACACCTACAGCAATTATTAAATTTAATGGTGAAATATGGAGAAGCATTCCCCTGAAAAACAAGAAAAACTTGATGATGTTTACTATTATAACATCGATTTAATATTGGATGTTCCAGCTAGCATAATAAGGCAAGAAAAATAAATAAAGGGTACAAGGGTTGGAAAGGAAGAAATCAAAACATCATTATCTCCAGATTCTATTATTATTCACATTAAAAAACTAAAATAGTCTCAGATAAATTATTGGATTTTAAAAAAGGATTTAGCAAAATAACTGTAAATAAGATGAATTTTCACAAAACATAAATTTAATTTCCATACACTGGCAAGTTCATAAATGTAAAGTTTGAAAAATAACATTAGGTTCAGCAAAAAGAGTCAGACTCCAAAAATGTACATCCAGTATGATTCCATTTATATGAAATTCCAGAACAGGCAAAACTAATCTAAAGTGACAGAAAGTGAATCAGTGGTTTCCTGGGGCTTTGAAGGGAGGGAGGATTGACAGAAGTGGAGCAATAAGGAACTTATTATGTGAGTGGAGGTGGTTACATGAGTGTATACATTTGTCAAAATTCATCAAACTGTACATATAAAGTTGGTACATTCCATTGTATGTAAATTATACCTCAATGAAGTTAAATTAAAAAGAAAAAAAGGAAGGTGAAACAGTCTTTACAGCAGCAACCAAAAATATAAGGTACTTAGAAATAAATTTTTTTTTAAAAGTTTTAAACATTTTAAGATTATTAAAGACATTAGAGAGACCTAAAATGGAGAGCTATACAACATTAATGCATAAGAAAACTCAACATCATAAAAATGTCCGTTGTCACCAAACTGGCCTAAGATTCAATGCAACTTCATTTAAAATTCCAAGTTTTTTGTGAAAAATCACAAAATAATCATAAAGTGAATATAGAAGAAGGATGTGCCAAGATATCCATCAAGAAGAACAGCCAAGATATTCCTGAAGAAGAAAACTGTGAAGGGATTGCCCTTCCAGATATGAAGTTGAATTTTAAAACTGAATTCATTAATACAGTGTCACATCAGAGCAGAAATAAACAAACAGGACAATAGAACAGCAAACCCTGAAACAACCCACATAGACTATCCAGTCAATGGTGTTGGGCAATACTGTACTGGATCTGGTTTGAACTAGCTCACAATAGCTGATTGTCAAATTTTAAAAAATTCTGTGAGCTATTTGTTGACATGGCCATTGTTAAAAAGTAAATTGTATAAGCTTAAAATTAAGTAAATTATATTAATAAAAAAAGAAATTAATACTCAAAACTCATCATTTCTTAATGATTTTATTCCATTTTACCAAACATCACCTTCCTGGAATCATTCACACCCTTTGATCAGTGTGGTGGAAAGACTACTTAACGTGGACTACTGCACGTCTTTTCCCAACTCTGTGTTCTGCAGTGCCATGTCAGTAGCTTGAAATTGGCAATTTTCAGTGCTACAAATCAGGGCTTGATTTATTGTTTTGTGGATTGTCTAGACTTAAGAGCATAATAGAAAAAATGTTAATAAGGCAGATTAAACTTAAAAGCGTGTCATGTCTATAGTCATTACATTGTGAATAGTACAAAAAAATTAAGGAAGTATTCTTCTAGTATTCAAATGTTATTATCCCATTCAACAAGGAAGTCACCAATGTCACTGACAAATGGTGAATTTCCAACACATCTTGTTGTTTTACTTCTGTATTAGTTGTTAACATAAACAAAGATATCATCTGATATTCAACACTCTACTCACCCATCAATTGCAACCATAGCTTGGCTACAGATACAACAAAATCAGTAAAAGCACTCTGTGATAGTCAGCCGGTTATATAAAATTTACCATAAATAATATTGTGTAAGATATTTAAAATAAATGCATACATATTTCTACTGCTTTATAGTATTCCATTATGTAACAGAATCCAATCCCCTGTCAACCAATAATTGAATTTTTCCATATTTTTTTTAACAATGCTGGTGTGAACCTTTCTATGAAATCTTCTTAGCGCCTATGTACTAGAAGTCAGCCGGCCACGGGAAGTCAGTTGGAATGCCCTGCCCAGATGGCCCCTAGCCCAATTCGAAGGACTACGTCAATCTATTCCTTGGGTCAGTACCAGACTATGTCATTACTCTGTGCACCTCTAAGCTTGATGAATGGCCAAGGGTGACTTTTTGTGAGGGTTGGGGGTGTAGCCTGGACATGCAGGCTGTGATGTGCAAGTGCATGCATGCAAGGTTCCTGTTAGCATAGGACACGGTGGGGAAGAGGGAGGTGGTATAAGTATGAACGAGACACCAAAAATCCTAGAATTCTAAACTCAAACCTGGCTTTACAGGTTGTTATGAAGATATATTTATCCAGGTTGGAGCACACACTTCATAAGCATGACATATATCTGTTAAATATTTATCAAATAGTAGGTGGGCTCCCGTTTGCGCTCTTGCTATGGGCTCTGAAGGCTTGCTTTTATTATTTCATAATAAAATATTTCTTAAAAAGAAAGAAATATGCTAAGTGCACAATGATGCATATTCCTTAGGCAATACTTGCAATTTTTATAATAGCAAAAATGATCTGGCTAGCCAACAAATAGTGTACATGCAATCCTACTTAAAAAGTATCCTCGTCTGGGCTCAGAGCATGCCTGGGAAAATATTGCTGCCATGCTAACAACTAAAAAATATACAAGAAATGGGAGGTGGGGAAATGAAGGCAATAGGAAAAAAGAATATTTTGAGGAGCTTAACTGTAAAGGAGAGCTGAGAAATGGCAGAGTCAAAAAAGATTTTCTCAAATTTTTTTAAGCTGGGGGATATTTATTTTTGTATCAAGATGAGAGAGAGAAGAATTGAAGATGTTACAGAGAGAGGATAAAGGAGAAGGGATAAAGGGAGGGGGAATGGAAAATATAAATAATTTTACGTGAAATGCAAACAACAATGTAGAACCTATAATGACTAATTTTTCCGCTATGTTTTGATCTTTGTTTGCTACGATTTTAGGCATAGTAGTTCCTAGACTTTGTGAGTGACCTTACTTTACAGATCCTGTAACTTCATAAGCTTAGAACTCTTTCATCACTTCAAATACTCACAAGTCTCTTAAAATCACATGCCTAAAGGAATTCAGAAAGAGATTATTTTGTTTAATAGTGTAGATTTCACACTGGAAAGCGACTCTTTGAAAATCCAAGATATAATCTCCAGGCAGAAAATGAAATGAAAATTTACCTAGTCCCTATAATAAAATAAAATATTGAGCTGCAAAGATGTGGGTGAATGAGCATTATACAAATCTCTATCAAACAATTACAACTTTCATAAATATTCTATCATAAAAGCAACGTTACACACTCAAAATTTAAGATGAGATCTTTTTTAAAGAGTAAAATACTCCAGAATTAAAAATAGATATCACTGTTCTGCAGGGAAAGTTGTACCATGAATATAACTTAATAAAGAAAAAAAAGACTATATTTAAAAATGATTACTTTCAAACAGATTTCTCACTCAACTCATCACTGCCTTTATCTAACAAACAATTTGCACTGTAAAAACATCCAGCTTGTTCCCATTATGTGAGGTTTTAGAATTTTGGCATTTTTCTCTGATTTTTTTCTTTTTTTTGCAGAGAAGCAAGGGCAACTACCAATTTAGGTGAAAAAACTCACATTAACCTGTTATAAGTGTTGCATGATTATATAGTAGTATACTCTTTCCAATAAACCAGTTTGAACGGGAACAGCTAAAAACAGATGGTAGCTGATGACACCATTGTTGCCAAAGCTGGTGACTTAATGTTCAAAATGATGGGTCATATTAGAAGAAATAATTGGTGGTCAAAACATTTCAGAGAGTGAGGATTGCTCAATTTATTAAGTGGGAGGGAAAATAAAATTAGCTAGGCATAAATACAAAATCAGACTTAGATTTAAAATAATATGAAGTTTTAATGAATTACTAAATAGTTTCCCAATATTTACAACCTACATGCATGCCTCCAAGGGTTCATGATAGATATGAATCATTAATCAGGCACAATGTGATTTTATAACGCCATTTTAAGCATGGAGAAAAGTAAAGTAATTTGCTCAGCCATCCAAGGTAAATATAATCAAAGCTTAAAATCAATGGAAGTTTCTAATTGGTTGTCTTCCACCTGATTCTTGAATATTTTCAGGGAAAGATCCAAAGGAAGTTTGCAAGGAAAATGTCCTGGGGGCATCCTTAATGTGGGCTCTTTATTACTGTACATGTCAGATAATGCTAATAGTCATGATTGCTAATAGTCATGGTTTAGTGTTGGTACTATGGCTTATTGCTAACATCCTACTCTATGCACAGCAATTCAACAGAGATTGCAAATTTAGACTTGCAGGCAAGTGTGGTGATTCTTCTGAGTGACTTCAGTACACAGCCTAAAGCCCAGCACAGAATTGGTGATCACGTTTGTTGAACAAACAAGAAGCAGCAGCTACTGATGTTGAATATGCACTCAACTTCTCACGTGCCAAGTATTTTTGAGTCAGTGAACGGGTATCAGTTGATAAGCTTTATTACTTGATCCCCCACTACTTTTCTCTCTCCTTTCCAAGGAGGATCCTTGAGAATTCAGCTAATTCTTCTTTGATCTTTGGCCTAGATCAAGGCAAGCTACCTTGACATTAATCATTCCTGCAGAACATCTGATATTTCCTTTATTGGCAACATGGATTTTAATTGACAAATGTCCATCCTTGTTGAGACTTTAGAAAGGTAAACACATTCATAAAAGACCTAACTTAACAGCTGGTAGAGAAAAGTAATAAAATTGCCACTAAAAAGAATTTGTTTCAATCTATTTGATTGTATTTATGTATGCTACCTGTCACAATTCTTAAACAGATGATGGAATAAAGGTAAATAAATGTCCTTCATTTGCAGGAAGCAGTATGCTGTAGTGGCAAAAGGAAGACTTGATTATCACACCAAAAACCACCTACTAACTTAGCTATAAAATTTTTCTTCTCTGCAAAATAAGATAATAGTACCTGTCCTACAGGGCTCTTGTGGTGTTTGTATCAGATGATTGTAGGTAGTTCACCCAGCACGATGCCAGAAACATCATAGCTACTCAAATAAGGATATTCATCATAGTTCTTGATACTTTGTCAGTTAAAGAAAAAATAGAATTTAGAGTGATAACAGAATAATTATTTAATCTCCTTGCTAAAAGATTTATCATGTCAGATTGAGGGAGGTCTCAGAAATAAAGCCTGAATTTGTTACTATTTTTTCATAAGAAAAAAAAACGAGGGTGTGAAATCCCATCAAAAAGACATCTTCCAACCTTCTGCTGTTTCCTGGAGAAATGTGTGGATCCTTTTAAAACCGGCCTGGGGATAACTATAAAGACAGTTACACTGCTCAGAACAATGTCTGTTTGAGTCAATTCTTAGGAAGTAAAGACATCTCCTGAGCATGTAATTCCATTCTGAATTATGTTCAACAGGCAAAATCCAGATTTCAGTGGGAAAATGGAGCCAACATGCTTGGCTTATCTGGGCTTATCCTTGGGTGAACGCCACAAACAAAAAGGGCTTTGGTGCTGTTTAAAATGATGGTGAAGCCCTTCATAACCAGCCTTTTTATCACCTCTTTGTCAACTGAAATTCCATCTCCCCCAGTACACATTCATGAGACCTTCGGGTGATCTGAATGTTTATAGAAAAAAAAAAGGTCATTTATGTTTTCTCAACACTGCAACATTGTACTGATGATATTTACTTTAAACACCACCTATTTTTCCCTTGGAGGAAAAGCTCGTTATTATTACAGCTGAAAGCAATAATTCCCAAACTGGGAAACATTTCCAAATCAAAAATTCTTGATTATCATGGTGCCTGGATGCCTGACTGTGTTATTTTATTTGTTTGTTTATTTAACAGGCATCGCTTAAGGGGGGGAAACATATGAAGATGTATTTATTTAGCTAGTCTTCAGCTGCTCTTGTCTATCGGAGCTAAAATATCCAAATATTATACAAGATAGGAACAGATTATTTATTTTAGTAGCTTGGGGATTTTCCCCTTTAGTTTATCTGAACCTTCACTAATATCCAAACAAAAGCCAAGGGAAAAGACCCCTCAGGATTTGCTATCTTTTTCTTCCCAATTTTTTATTTTGAAAAGTGTCAAACATATGGAAAAATTGGAAGACTAGTATAACAAACACCAAAAACCAAGGTTTACCAATTGTTAACATTTACTACATTCTCTCTCTCTCTCTCATTTAGGTTTACATATAGATTTACATATACATACATGAGCGTATGTACATATGTATGTATGTATAACTATACACACATACATACATTCTCTTATTCTAAATTACTTAAGAGTTAGTTGCAGATCTTGTGACCCTGAATCCCTAAAATACTTCAGCATGTACCTTCTATGAAAGATGTTATCCCATATCACATCAATTTAATTATCACAGAGAAAATTTAACAATGATTTGATACACTTATTAATATACACTCCACATTTAAATTTTCTCCATTAACTCAACAATGTCCTGTAAAGCTGGGAATTTTTATTTTTGAATCCAGGATCTGATCAAGGATCCTTTATTCTAGAACATTACCCCAGACTCTTTTAACTTTCAGGACAATGGCATTTTTTAAGAGACCAGGGCAATTACTTTGCATAACATTATTCCATTTGGATCTGTGTTTTCTCACACATAGATTCAGGTTACACATCTCAGGCAGGTGTACATCAGAGGTGATATTATCGAGCAATATCTCGTGTCTATTTTTATGTAATTATTTGATTTCACCTTCTTGCTTACTTTTTCTCACTCATCCAAACAATATAATCTGCAAGAGGTCAAGCAATTACTTTTAGTGTAGTTTCTCATTATTCAAATGTCCTGACCACTCGTCTGCAATAACTCTGGGCATCAGAAGATCTATTTCAATAATAAACCATGATAACTTTTTCAGTGGAGTGGGTGCAGAGAGAATTTAAAACAGGAGTAATTTAGGTGCTCAGCACATTTATTTTAAATGAACAGCCTTAGAATAGCTTGTGATGAAGTCTCAGTGGAATTCTACATTTTATATCTGCTGGGTGGCTAGAAGTATACACTGTCAAACCAGGCCACCAGCATGGTCATCATACCTACAAGACATCAGAATATGAGGAACAGGTGTTCCTGGGAACCAGAAAGAAGACAGAAATAGACTGCCAAACACAGCTCTCCATACCAAGTGATATATTCACCAAGGTCTGGCAAATGCATAGAGCCTTACATGGCAGATTATTTAAACTGGAATCAATCCATGTCAGGAGACTCTCAACTTGCTTTCTCTGTAAGTCTTTGAGGATAATAAAAATCCTTCATCATCTGGAATAGTTCCGGTGAAGTCATGCCAAAGTCAAAAATGTTCAGGAATACATCCTAATTATTCTTTACTTCCAAGATATTAATTAAATGTTATTATCAAATATGATTTTTTTAACATCAATGATAGCCACTAACCAAATCTGGAAATGAGAGTAGATTGCTTTTTCTAAAATATTAAGGGAGGGGATGAACTCTTGCTGTAACTTAAAAGGTAAAATGAAAATAAGGATTCCATTGTAAACCATTAGCATACTCTCAATATAATGTCATATACCTATACTTAAAATCCAAAGAAGACCCTTCTCAGAAACGAGCAAATCTAGCCAGCAGAAAATCAGTAAGGACATAACTGAACTCAATAACACAGTCTATCAACTACATATAATTGACATCTAAAGGCTACTTTATCCAACAACCGCAGAACACACATTTTTCTCAAGCTCACGTGGAACATTCACCAAGGTAGACATTCTGGGCCATAAAATACACCTTAACAAATGTAAAAGAATAAAAATCATACAATGTCTGCTCTCAGATCACAGTGGAATTAAACTAGAAACCAATAACAGAAAGATAACTGAAAAATCCCCAAATATAGGGAGATTAAACAGAATACTTTTAAATAATACCTGGGCCAAAGGAAAAAATCTCAAGAGAAATTTTAAAATATTTTGAACTAAATGAAAAGGAAAACACAACTTCATCAAAATCTGTAGCAGAACAACTTTGCTAAGCAGCAAAAGCAGCGCTTAGAGGGAAATTTATAGTATTGAATGCATATATTAGAAAAAGAGAAAGATCTAAAATCAGTAATCTAAGTTTCTACCTTAAGAAACTAGAAAAATAAGAGCAAATTAAATCCAAAGTAAGCAGAAGAAAAAAATAATGAGAATTAGAGCAGAAATCAATGAAATTGAAAACAAGAAATCAATCAAATCAACAAGCTTTTAGACAGGCTAACTAAGAAAAAAAAGAGAGACACAAATTACTAATATTAAAAATGAAAGAGGAGATATCACTACAGATCTCATGGAAATTAAAAGCATAATAAAAGAATACTATGGGGACTGGACTGGTGGAATAGCGATTAAGTTTGCACATTCCACTTCCATGGCCCAGGGTTCACTGGTTCAGATCCTAGGCGTGGACCTACTCACCACTCATCAAGTCATGCTGAGGTGGTATCCCATATAGAAGGGCTACAAATCTACAACTATGATATACAACTATGTACTGGGGCTTTGGGGAGAAAAAAGAAAAAGATGAAGATTGGCAACAGATGTTAGCACAGGGCCAATCTTCTTCAAAAAAAAAAAAGAAAAAGAATACTATGAACAGCTCTATGCCCACAAATTTGATAACCTAGATGAAATGAACCAATTCCTTGAAAGACACAATCTGCTAAAACTCACACAAGAAGAAACAGATAATCTAAATAGGCCTATATCTATTAAAGAAATAGAATCAATAATTAATAACTTTCTAAAACAGAAAGCACCGGGCCCAGATGAGTTCATTGGTGAATTCTATAAAATATTTAAGAAAGAAATTGCCAATTCTACAATCTCTTTCAGAGGATAGAAGCAGAGGGAATACTTCCTAACTCATTCTATGAGGCCAGCATTACCCCAATAGTAAAACTAGACAAAGATATCACAAGAAAAGAAAACTACAGACCAACATATCTCATGAACATAGGAGTAAAAATCCTCAACAAAATATTAGCAAATCAAATCCAAAAGAGTATAAAAAGAAGTGTATGCTGTGACCAAGTGGGATTTATCTCAGGTATGCAGGGCTCACTCAACATTCGAAAATCAATTAATATAATCCATCACATCAATAGACTAAAAGGAAAAATCACATGATCATATCAATAGATGCAGAAAAAGGATTTGACAAAAGGCAACACTCATGCATGATAAAAACTCTCAGTGAATTAAAAATAGTGGAGAACTTTCTTAACTTGATAGAGACTATCTACAAAAAGCCTATAGCTAACATCATACATAATGGTGAGAAACTCAAAGCTTTGCCAATGAGATCAGGTACAAAGCAAGGATGTCCCTTCTCACCACTCCTTTTCAACATCATACTGGAAGTCCTGGCTAATACAAAAGTCAAGAAAAGGAAATAAAAGGTATACAGATTGGGAAAGAAAACCAAAAACTGTCTTTGTTTGCAGATGACATGATTATCTATGTAGAAAATCCAAAATAATTGACAAAATAACTCCTGGAATTATTAACTGATTATAACAAGGTTGCAGAATGAATATACAGAAGTCAATTGCTTTCCTATATATCAACAATGAACAAATGGAATTTGAAATTAAAAATGCAACACCATTTACATTAGCACCCCAAAAATTAAATACTTAAGTATAAGTGTGACAAAATATGTACAAGATCTTTGTGAGGAAAATTACAAAACTCTGATGAACGAAATCAAAGAAGAACTAATGTGTTCACAAACAGGAAGATTAAATATTGCCAAGATGTTAGTTCTTCTCAGTTTGATCTATAGATTCAATACAATCCCAACAAAAAACCCAGCGAGTTATTTTATGATATCAAAAAACTGATTCTAAAGTTTATATGAAGAGGCAAAAGATCCAGAACAGCCAATATAATACTGAAGAAGAAAAGCAAAGTTGGAACAATGATGCTACCCAACTTTAAGACTTAATATAAAGCTACAGCAATCAAGATAGTGCAGTATTGGTGAATCAATAGACAACAGATCAATGGAACAGAATAGAGAGCCCAGAAATAGACCCCTATAAATATAGTAACTGATCTTTGACAAAGGAGTAAAGGCAATACAATGGAGCAAAGATAGTCTCTTCAACAAATGGTGCTGGAACAAGTGGACATCCATGTGTAAAAAAATAAAATCTAGACATAGACCTTACATCCCTCACAAAAGTTAACTCAAAATGGGTTATAGACCTAAATGTAAAATACAAAACTCTTAGAAGATAAATTAGGAGAAAACCTAGATGACAGCCTAGGTTATGGCAATGACTTTTCAGATGTAACACCAAAGACATGATCCATGAAAGAAATAACTGATAAGCTGGACTTTGTTAAAATTAAAAACTTCTATTCTGTGAAAGGCAATATCAAGAGAATGAGAAGATAAGCCACATACTCAGAGAAAATATTTGCAAAAGTCACATCTGACAAAGGACAGTTATTCAAAATATACAAAGAACACTTAAAACTCTATAATAAGAAAACAAACAGCCCAATTAAAAAATAGACCAAAGACCTTAACAGATACCTCACCAAAGAAGATATACAGATGGTAAAAAAGCTTATGAAAAGATGCTCCATTATCATATGTCATCAGGGAAAAGCAAATTAAAACAATGAGATGGCACTACACACCAATTGGAATGGCCCAAATCCAATAAACTGACACCACCAAATTGTTGGCGAGGATGTGGAGCAACAGGAACTCTCACACATCGCTGGCGGGAATGCAAAACGGTACAACCACTTTGGAAAATAGTTTGGCGGTTTCTTACAAAACTAAACATACTCTTACCATATGATCCTGCAGTTGTGCTCCTTGGTGTTTCCCCCAAAGGAGTTGAAAACTTATGTCCACACAAAAATCTGTACAAGGATGTTTATAGCAGGTTTGATCCATAACTACTCAAATTTGGAAGCAATCAAGATGTCCTTCAGTAGGTGAATGGATAAAAAAACTATGGTACGTCCAGACAATGGAATGTTAACCAGTGCTAAAAAGAAATGCGCTATCAAGACATGAAAACATACGGAGGAAACTTAAATGCATATTACTAAGTGAAATAAGCCAATCTCAAAAGGTTACATGCTATATGATTCCAACTATATGACATTCCAGAAAAGGCAAAACTATAGAGATAATAAAAAGATCAGTGGTTGCCAGGAGTGTTTGTGTGTGTGTGTGTGGGGGGGGGTTGTTAAGATGAATAGGCAAAGCACAGAGAATTTTTGGTGAAAATACTCTGTATGATATTACCATGATGGATATATGTCATTATACATTTGCCCAAACCCATAGAAGGGGCAATATCTGGAGTGAACTCTAAGGCAAATTATGGACTTTGGGTGATTATGATATGTCAATGCAGGTTCATCCTTGATAAAAAAAAAAATGTACCATTATGGTGAGTAATGTTGATAATGGGGGAGGCTAAGCATGTGTTGGGGTAGAAGGTATACAGGAAATCTCTGCACCTTCCTCTCAATTTTGTTGTAAACCTAAAAAAGTGTTTTAAAAAATAAAGTCAAAAAAAATTCGAACAAGATTTCAATTAAGTAATAAGATCTAGCAATCAAAAAGAAAATATTTATTGAATATATACTTAAGCATTATGAACTACAAACAAATTATAAGCTAGTTTCTGAATGAGCATGGATAATTTAGTAGAATGCATGCAAAAATCATGTAACCAGTAAAGCTTCATGTGACATTAACTAATCCACATATAGACCAGAAGGATGTTAGGAGAAGCTGCAAAGATATACTAAAGATGCAGGCCTGATCGCAGAGGGGGCAGGATTGGGTCTGAGCTGTTAAGGTTGGAGGTCAGCATGTTGGGCAAGGAGGAAGGGAGAATGGAGCCAGCAGGCACAGGAGGGAGCCAATGTCACGTAATCCTGATATAAACATGATGAGGACAGAACTGTATTTGGCAAATCAGGTATAAGCAGGCTGTTTTAACTTGCCACATTTATACAGATGTTTGGGGTCAGGTTCACAAAGCACAGAGAAGTAAGACACGAGACTAATAAGAATCTCCACGTGGAGCAATTTCTTTGGCTAAAAAACACACTGTCTGTACAGTACCTCCTCTGCTGAGAGAACATTTGCCTCAAGAGAGAGGTCCCAGGGAGAAATTATAAACAAGAGAGCATTAGCAATCCTGAAAGCTGTACACAAAAACATGGTTTAGCTTAATCCTCTGTAGACAGGGCTTGATGAAATACATTTTTATGAGATGTGCATATTCTTAGCATTAGAAATGCTGGCGGCTTCATGAAAATACTGTATGGCCTTCTCACTTAAGCACATCAAGCCAGAGTAACTTAACACTACTGCTTACACTTCTAGGACACGACTTAAAAAATGTGCAAATACTGAGGAATTAAAGATAACTGTAGCATATTAATAATGAGCTTGATCTTTACAGCTAAAATCTTAATGCTTCTGGTTGGAGAACCAGCTATAAAACACTGCTAAATGTTCTATATCTAGTTCAGTGGCTCATGTGGCACATTAAATAGGAATCAGATTCCAGAATATGATGAAGTACCAATAAGACAATAAATAATGATGAGCATGCATCAACAAGCTAGAGCCTGAGGGCCAAATCCAATCTATTGCCAATTTTTGTAAATAAAGTTTTATTGGAACACAGCCACATCCATTTATTTACACATTGTCTCTGGCTGCTTTCATGCTACGTGGCAGAGTTGAGTTATTGTGACAGAGATCATGTGGCCCACAAAGCCTAAAATATTTACAATCTGGTGCTCTACAGAAAAGATCGCCAACCCCTACTCTCTGCTTTTAATTGTCAAAGCCTTAATTTCTCTTCCTTAAAATATGTGTGTTAGTTTCCTGTTGCCACTGTAATAAATTATCACAAGTTAAGTGACTTAAAACAACACAAATTTTATTATCTTACAGTTCTGGATGTCAGCCGTACCAAAATTAAGATGCCAGCAGCTCTGCATTCCTTCTGGAGGCTCTAGGGGAGAGTTGATTTCTTTGCTTTTTCTAGCTTCTAGGGCCACCTGCATTCTTTGCCTTGTGGCCCCATCCTCCATCTTCAAAGCCAGCACTTTAATCTCTCTCTCTGCTTCTGTCATCACGATGCCTTTTTTCTTTTCTTTTCCTTTTTTTTTTTTTTTTTTTTGTGAGGAAGACCAGCCCTGAGCTAACATCCGTCGCCAATCCTCCTCTTTTTGCCGAGGAAGACTGGCCCTGGGCCAACATCGTGCCCATCTTCCTCCACTTTATATGGGACGCCGCCACGGCATGGCTGACGAGCAGTGCGTCGGCGGGCGCCCGGGATCCGAACCTGCGAACCCTGGGCTGCCAAGCGCGGACTAAACTGCTGCGCCACTGGGCGGCCCCCTCTTTTCTTTTCCTTTTAAGGACTCCTGTCATTGGATCCAACCAGATAATCCAGAATAATCTCTCCATCTCAAGATCCTTTATTTAATCATAGCTACAAAGTCCCTTTTGCCATATAACTTAGCATAGTCATCGGTTCCAGAAATTAGAATGGGGCCATCTTTGAAGGGACATTATTTGGCCTACCACATGTAAAATAATTAATTTGCCAAAGAGAGTGTTTGTGCTTGAGAAACAAAATCAACAATGGTGAAATGTAATATAATATAGACAGTAGCCACAAAACTTTCTCCATATTTCCTAATTTTTCTTTCCCAAACCTTTCCCTCTGAATCTTCACCTCTTTTCATCATTGTGTATTGCTGTCTCAGAAAACAACCGAGGAATGTAATGTTCTTACATTTGAAACCTCACATCCTTTTATTTGGAACAACAAAAATTTTATTAAAATTTAAATCTACAATCTCCTGAATAGTTTTATCAACAAAAAATCATACTACTGGCATGTTTATCATCCTAATTTAGAGGAGACAAAATCTTCATACATATATACTTAAAATACGGGCTTGGAAACAATGAATACCATCAAAAAGGTAGGGCTAAACTTGCATGTGTGCTTGAAGATGGAGAAGTTGGACCTAGAAAGGAGGATGGCACGTGGCTTTAAGTAATAGTTGCAGTGGAGACGGGTTGAAAGAAAAACATAAGAAGAGACATGTATAGGGATGCAGTATAGGGACATATGGAGAGAAGCAAACCCTACAGTTAGATGGGTCACGGTTATAAGACAGTGGATGACAAACAGAAGGTGGAAAGCTTCAAATTCCAGACTAGAGAATTTAGACAACTTATAGACACTGAAGGTTTTGGTCAGAGTAGATGCTGGACCAGAGCTGTGCTGATGGGATATTAGTCTGGTTGAATTTTATACGAAAAAGGGAGGTGAGGTGACATACAAAGAGAACCTTTCCTTCCACCTCATCCCATGTTTCCAGGCAGCAGTGCCACACTCAGTATCACAGACATCAGCGGTCTTTCTTTCTCTTCCTTTTTCTCTCTCTCTCTTTCTTTCTCCTCTCCTTCCCTCCCTTCCTGCTTCTCTCTCCTTCTTAGTTTCTATAGCTACCAATGCATGGTCTCTTGGCTTTGTGGAAATTTCCCTCCAAAACTTGATTAAAAACATACAAATTGATAAAATGATCTATACCACACATGCTCTATGTGTGACTTTCCCACAAAAGAGATATGGAAAAACAACACACAAGTAACATAATAGGTAATATAATAAATCATAAAAGATGGTCCATCCCAGAGATGCATACACACACTCATCAAGAATGGAGTATTTTATCATATCTATCTATATCCATAACTGTCTGCCTCTCTGTATGCCTCTCTGTCTATCATCTATCTATCTATCTATCTATCTATCTTTGGGCGGGGTGTAGAAGAAGTTAGGAAGACTTCTCCTGAGGATGGCTTTGCATGAAATGATTGATAAAAGCATCAAACAAGCCAGAAATCCCTAAGGGTTGCGTTGATGACAGTACACTTCTGGCCACAGAAGAGGCAGGGCAAAGCTCACATTTTCCCCAATTCAGCCCTCCATCTGAGCGCTCTGCTCTTCTGATTATCATGAGAATCCACTGGGGATGCTGAGAAGCGTCTGGTGGTAGGCAGTGGACTTACATGAGCGGGTTCACTGTTTGTTTGCAATTACATTCAGCTGGCCTAGTGGTGACTAAAGAACTTTTAAAAGATAACTGAATTTAAATATTTCCATTTTCAAGCTTAATTCAAATTTCAAAGATCAGTAATGTATAAAGAAAAACAGAACGGGTAGAACATGAAAGAGACATGATATGAACGGAGGGAGAGAACAGGGGTCTCAGTGAGCAAAGACTCAACACAGAAAATATATATATGATAGTCCCAAAGCTTAAGAGACAGAGAGATTAATGTCTGAGGTCCCTACACATGAGGAACATAGTATTCCTCATGAGGACATGAAGCAAAAATGGAAGTTTCAAGAGAAATTCTTGGTAGTGTGAAGAAAGTGAGGGAATCTAAAGTATGCGATCAATTTGTTATTCGACATGATTAAAATTGGCACTCACCTCCTTCCCCACTTTCTACTAGCTCGTTAACCGTCTTGCTTCTTGAAAGCAGGGAAGGCAGTCCTTCATCCACTGATTTCTTAGCAAGAGTTCCAGAAGACACGTAGCCTAGCTCTAGACATCAGGCTGCCTCTAGGATGTTGGGCAATTTATGGAGGAGACTGAGAGACAAGCCGGCGTTACTACAGAAGGTCAGCAGCTGAGCGGGACACATCTTCCAACCTCCCCACATCTCACCCCAGGGCTCCATCACCTTCTGTACTGAGATACTTTCTCATCTGCAGCTTCTACCTCCTTACACTCCAGAGGCAACTCTTATGGGGAGTCCTGTGCACTCTTCCATCAAATCTCATGCCAGCTATTCACTCTCCATGTCCCATTTCCATTGTCCCTACTTAATTCAGGCCCTTACCACCTGTTGATGGGTTGAATTGTGTCCTCCCTAAAGACATATTGAAGTCCTAACTCCCAGTATCTCAGAGTCAACTTTATTTGGAAATTGTGGCAGATGTAACTAGTTAAATTAAGATGGGGTCACACTGTAGTAAGATGGGCCCTTGTGCTAATATGATTTGTATACATATAAGAAGACACAGACACACAGAGAAAGGAGAACACCAGTTGAAGACACAGACAGAGGAGGAGAGAATGCCATGTGACAATGGAGGCAGAGACTGACGTGCCACAGCTGCAAGTTAAGAACCCGGGCTACCAGAAGCCAGAAGAGGCAAGTAAGGATTCTCCTCCACAGGTTTTAGAGGGAACATGGCTCTGCAGAACCTTGATTTCAGAATTCCATCCTCCAGAGCTGTGAGACAATACATTTCTGTGCTTTAAACCACCCAGTTTCTGGTACTTTGTTACCGCAGCCCTAGGAAACTAATATAACACCTCACACTTGAATTAAAAATAATCATTCAATAAATATTTATCGACTACCTACTGTGCATCAGGCATCATTCCAGTTACTAAAGATATGGAAAAAAAACTGAAAAAAAAAACACCTGCCTTCATGGAGCTTGTCTCCTACTGGGGAAAAGATAGACAATCCACAAAATATTAGGGCTTCATATGGTGATATCTATATGGGGAAAATTAAAGCAAACAAGTGTGTGTGTGTGCATGTGTGAGTCCAATTTGAGATAATGTGGCTTAGGAAGACTGCACTGGGAATGAAGACCTTAATATGTGAGGGGTGAGTCATCTGGGGGAAAGAGGATTCCAAGCAGTGGGATCAGCAAGTGCAAAGGCCTCGAGGTAGCAACATTCCTGGTGTACTCCAGGAAGAGCAAAGAGGTGAGCGTGGATGGAGCAGAGTGTGCAAGAGGAAAACTTGTAAAGGTTGAGAGCAGAGAGTCAGTGAGGGTGTGGGTGGCTCAACCGTGTGTAGAATCTTTGTATTCTAAGGACACTGGCTCTACTCTGAGTGGGCTGGGAAGCCTCTGGGGTATTCAACAGAAGAATGACATGATCTGACTCACTTTCTAATTGGATTGCCCTGATTATTAGGTTGAGAATAGGATACAGAGGACAACAGTGAAAGCACAGAGATGCCACTTAGGAGATTACAGTGATAATCAGGATGAGAGACCATGGTGGCTTAGAGCAGGTGGCAGCAATGGACGTGATAAGAAGTAGCCTGATTCTACATATATTTTGAAGGTAGAGCTGACAAGGATTGCATTTTTAATGATGCCTTTGAGACCATAACCTAATGTCTTAACTTCCCGTCTAGACTGTAAGTTCCTTGTGGGTAGGGCCCAGGTCTTATGTGTCCTCAGGGACTTCTCCAGTCTTGGCCCAAGCATCTTACAGACAGCAGGTGCTGCGTTTAGAACACATAAGAATGAATTACCCATGTCCAGAGACCCACTAATGTCATGCAGGTCTGATTCCAGAACACTTGCCATTTGAGTCAGTGACCAACTATATGACAAAACTTTTCCTGGGACAACTCCCAAACTTTATCTCTTGCCAAAAACCCTACAACAACTAACTTTATTGTTGGAATTTAGCTATATTCAAATATTCCAAGAGTGTGTTATTAAGCATTGGGAATTTTTTAATTCCATAAAGTTTACTTAAAGTGCTCTTCTGATCTGAAAACAAATAAAACCCAAAAGAACAAAGATGTAGCTTGAAGAATTCACGCAAATAGAACTGAGAGTAAAAGCACATTGGATTATTGGCTCAGGTTACTTTAAGTGAAAGAGGAAAAAATGGACTCTTTTCTTCTGAGGATAATGTCTCAGAGATTTATACAAATGATCAGGGGATTTGATAACTGACTGGTTATTCCCTGAAGCAAAAATTAACTGGCAAAGAGAATTCTCCAGCATTGAGACATCACGCAATGTGATATGTGGCACCAGCAACTAAGTGTCAGCACTCTAGTTCAGCTCCTCGCATGCCAGAGTTTGTAATTTCTAGCTACAGCAACTGAAAGTTTATTTGGATCACTAATTTTTCAGGTAAAGGAACACTGGAGTTGATTAGTAGTGAAAATTAGTTATGGGTACCCCTCTGCACCTGCCAAGACACATGGCAGAGAGTGGACCACGCACTACACTGGGATTCAGCACATCTGGTTTTCATTTGGAAACAAACCTTCTGTTTTACAAGTCTGTGCCTCTGTCCCATTAGCTGAGAAATGGGAACCAGGTGATAGGTCTGATTCTTTTCATCTCTAAAGATGAGGCTACTTGTACAGCCACCACAGTGAGCAGACAATACTGGGAAAGGATGGACATCGTTGTGATTTGTCTTCAGGCGTCAGACTTATATTCTTTTGAATAGAGACCAGAGTAGCCAGATATCATCCCCGATCAGACACCAACCCAACCCCTGGGCATGAAGAGATCTAGAATGGAGAGAGAAACTGTAAGTAGAAAAGCATTTCAGGTCTTGCAGGAAATACATATTCAAAGCTTGTCATAGAAATATCAAAAAAAAAAAAAAAAAAAACAAAGCTTGTTCAACCAGTTTAGGAAGAGAGCAAGATGAAGCATTAAAAAGGAAAGGGAGATCTAGAGATGTGAGACAGAAAATTGAGGTAAAGGGGAGAGGAGTTGGAAGAAGAGGAAAAACACAGGATGGATACAGGCAAGGTTGGAGATACACAAAGCAGAAACCCTTGACACCACTTCTGGTGACTTGTACATTCCCACATTGGCCAAAGCAGGATCTCCCATGAAGACTGGCAGACACGCAGGTGTTTCAAGAAACCTTGCAGTGATTTTTGATGTACTAACTGGCCTGACTCAGTCCAGCTCAGATGGAAAAATATCCCTGTGGTCTGCACTTTACACTCTTGTCCTCTGCAGAATTTTCAAAGTAAGTACAACAAAAATAAATATTTGTTGGTGGTGATTGAAAGGTAAATATTTTAATACAGTACTTCAAGAGAAAGATAGACCCTTGCTTCTCCTTTGGAAATTCTGTCTTGGCAACAAAAGTGGTATAGCCTTTTGAGAAGAGCAATACAGTGCGGTAAAAATAGTATGAGAAGAAATCAATATCCAAGGGTGGGAGCGGCTAGGAAAAATATTTGTGCTAAAGAAGGTTGGATGACCACAACATTGGATGGTGGACAGATTGGCACATTCTATCCCTCACACACATACTTTCTATGGTTTATAGATGTATCTAGCAAATGAACAATAAAACCCACTTCTGTAAATTGGATTCTGTTTACCTTCTGATTCTCACTACATTGTCCTGGGAAAGGGGATATTGAAGAGGGAGTAATTTCTAACAGATCCAACCAGTAGCTTTTAGTGTTGAAGGTTCTAGAAAGTCATGAGTCAACCCTTCCTTCTTGTGACTGCTTAGTCTTTCTTTGTAACAACATTTTGTGGGACTCCATTGTCACATTGCAGCCTTCCAAGGCTCTATGTCTTCTCTGATTCCAAAGAGTTTTGGGAATTCCAAAGAGTCTTCTTATGCCTCATGAAGCTGCTGGCTTCAACCTGGCAAAAGCAAATATCTGGTCATCCTTCTTTTGTCTTGGATGTCTTTGTACAGCAATAGAGCCACAGACAATATTCCTGTGCAGAGTAGGTGTCACCAACAAGCATGTAATGTGTTTAACCTAAATACATTCAGTTTAAAAACATTAGATCGTTATCCTTTAAACTTTCCAAGTTATAGTTTCTTTGCTGAAAATTAGACATATTTATAATGAGATAGGTGCACAGAGAGACTTAGCTATCTAGGTAGTCTAGAAAAACTATCATGAAATTTGCATTTTTAAATGTAACAAAATACTAACTAACAGATGAAATCCCTGTTCCAATGCTAAGTGTGTACCTTAAAGAGGAATTCACTCTGGATTTATGCAAGTAGTAAAGAATATTAAAAAGGTTTGCACAATTTGCATACATTGGTCTTTTCTGGATCTGAGAATAGGGAAAATACTTGAATGGGATTATTAGCTGATTTTACTTTGAGGAATAAACACCTGAAGATCTGTAATCTATAATCCAACATGCCTACAAGAAATGCAAACTATTACTGTAAATTGACCTGTTTTTCTAAAAAATTGCTCATCAGGTTGTGATGGTAATTTGGGAGAAAACTTAAGATCTCAGAACCTCTAAGTGGATGAATGGGCAAAGAGATATAGGAATCAGTTGTGACCAGTTAAAAGGAGTAAGGGTGTAAGGTTTCATGGAATGATGTTTCTCAGAGCCTTTGGATACATTTACAGCACAAATTTCATTTAATCAGTAACTATTGATTAAGAACTTACAACATATCAAATACTGTACTACTGTGGGTATTCATGGTGTTGAGAGGGAGTTCAAATGCTAAGGAGAATCCTGATCATCTAGCATCTTATCTTCATAGTAGAGAAAATGTTTCTAACTCATGGCATTATTTGAAAATTTGGGTAAGGTATCTCACGAAAACAAAATTTATGCCTGATTCACGTGCAAATTGCAACCTAATCTACAAATGCCCTATAACCAATAATCCTCCCCTTTTCCTTTCTTCTTCCTCCTTTTTTTGGTAGGAATTCAGCCTCATTTTTACTGAAATAGGACACATAATAATATTTGAAAGGAAGCCACACCTTAAAAGATTTGTAGAACTTAGAATATTGTCATTAATTTTACAAATATAGCTGGGGCACCACTATTTGTTGACCACTGCATACAGCAGACAGTGAGGGTCCAAAGGTTGAGAAGCAGCTGATGGAGGGACCAGGTTAGGAGACTGAAAGGAAGGTGGGCTGCAGTAGAAAGGTGGGAGAAGACAGGATAAACTAGGTGTGAGAGAGAACTAAAGAACAGAGTCATGGCCAGGAAGAGCAAATGTGCGAGGACAAGGGTCCTATGGCAAGTAAAGAAAGTATAAGACCAGGTTGAGAATGAAAAGTTGGGTAAAATAATGAGGATGAGAAAAGTGTTTGCATTAGTTCACTGTTCCAGGTAGGTGTTATGTAAATTGAAGGTTTCAATTTTAATATGCCCAACTGCCCACAGTTCTCCATCACTGTGCCATCAATATGTTGAGGATTCCCACATTTACATCACCAGCCCAGAACATTCCTCTGAGATTCACATTCACACATCTGGTTCCCTACTCCTACTTGACATCTGAGTTTGTCTGGCAGACATCTCAAACTTAACCTGTCCACCACTGAATCCGTACTTCCCCACCTCAGATTTATCTCCTTGCACCAGTATTTTCCATCTCAGTAAAGAGCACCACTATCCCTCCTTTATTTCAATTAGAAACCTTAAAGTATTCTTCCTCTCCTACTTTTCCCTTAACCCTCCTACACTTTTTTTCCATCAGCAAATCCTTTAATTCTACCTCAAATTCTTCCAGACCTCACCTTCTTCACTGCTGCTGCCTTAGTCAAGTTCACCATCGTTCCTTTGATGAACTATTAAATCAAATCCTTGACTACTTCCATTCTGTGCACTACAATCCATTCTCCACATGTGAGCAACAGTGAATGTCTTAAAATGTCACAGTATCACGTACATCACAGTACAATGATGTACCAGGTCCCCTTGATCAACTCCTTCAGTATCCGCCTCTTTTTTCATCACCATTGCGAAGAGCTCTCTCAGGGACTGGGCTCCACACTGCCTTAGGGCCTCAGGGCCTTTGTACACATGCTTCCCTCTGCCTGGAATGCTCTTCACAAAGTTGGTTACTTCTCATCCTTTAAGTCCAGCTTAAATGTTCCATTCTCGGAATTCACCCTTTCTAGAGGAGCTATTCTCTAGCTCAGTATCTTATTTTTTCCTCCAAAAAATAATGTTATATTTATTACTTGTTTTTTGACTGTTTTCCCTACTAGATTATGAGTTCAATTTGGGCAAGACCTAGATCTGTCTTATTCACTATTGACTCCCAAGCACCTACTATACTCCCTGGAACATAGAGGCACTCAAAGATTTAGTCCATAAATAAGTAAATAATAATAAAGTCTGCTGGGGGCTGATGCATGTTATGTATTATCTTCCTACTTTGAATATCTGAGACAATTTTTATATCATTAATTGGACAATTAAAATATGACTGTCCTGTGATAATTTTCCATTGTGGTCCCAAACTATTACTGCTCTTCAATATATGGCTAATCTGTCTCCCAAACCAGATTGGAAACTCCTTAAGGGCAAGAACCAAAGGCTTAAGTTCACTCATTTATACAACAAATGAGAAGCAGACATTGTTCTAGAGGCTGCAGATACAGAACTGCATAAGACAGGCATGGTTCTTCCCTTCAAGTGAGCATGGGTGACCCCACATTCATTCATTTAATCTATTTAGCATCCTCATGCGCCAAGCTCTGTTGAAGGCGAAAGGATTATAACAGTGAACAAAGAGAAATCTCTGCCCTTGTAAGTTCACATTCTTGTATACATGAGCTTAAATATGTACATTATAGTACGTAGCCTTTTACATTGAGATTATTGATATGTATCTATGGATGTGATGTCAAAACATGTTACGGTGAGAAGTTAGATAATTATGTGTTTATGAAAATTCAATGCAATCCTCCTTCAGATCACAGGGAATTGTGAGAATGCCAAGTCAGAGGATGGGGCAGCCCTGAAGCTCTGAGTACATGATGCTTTTAACCCATTTAAACCAGATAAAAATTGTCCAAACAATTTTTCTTACCTAATGCACCCAACTAATCTGAATTAACTGTCTACGCATAGAAATCTGCTTTATCCCTAAGATAATAACTGGGATTCAAGAGAGAGAGAAAAAAAGAGCATGTGGGGTTGAGAAACAAGGTAAGACAAAGGAGACTAACTAAACCCGAGCCCTGTCCTTCAAGTGCTCCAGTAACTTACACCACATTTCAGACATGTGATCTCATTCACGAAGTATTTTAAGTAGTTTAATATGTTGCACTGTCAAATGACGAAGAACATTCTGGATTTAAAAAAATAAATAAAAACATGCAGCCTAGTCGCCAGCAGAATCCCTTAATTCCAACTAAGGGATGAAACAGAAGAAATGCTGTATATCTTGACTTGGACACTACTGATAGGAGATGGGAAACTCACAGGTTTTGAGTCCATTTCTTGGCTTTGCTATCACCACATGGAGCTCGCATCTTAGTTCTTTTCTGTAACCGCCATTCAGAATCCCTGTGTAGAATGCTCAGGCTCCACCTGAATCATCTTAGAAGAAAACTGTTTTACTACAAACAATTGCCTTACATTCAAAGCTCAAAATAAATAGACTGTAGTTTTATTAATTAACACACACACACACACACAAAAGAAGAAAGGAAAAAAAGAGTTCTACCATAATACAGAAACCAGAGTCTTTGAATATCAAAGTTAGAGAGGTCCTTGTGCCAATTCCTTATTTCATAGATGAGGGAACTGAGATCCTGGGAGACTGAAGGATTTCCCTAAGTCATCATGTTAATGAGGAGCACAAGCAAGATTTAAATTTGATGACTTGAAGAGTGACTTCTTCACTCTTCCAGAAAGAGCGGCTTGCCTTTCTCATCCTCGTTCTCTATGCTAGCTAGGCCTTCCTAGTGCTCTCCCGTCACATTTTGCCATTCCACCCTGAACCACCAGGAGCAGCAGAAATCCAGGTCACTGAAGGAGACAGAGCATAGAGGAGTCAAAGAATTTCAGTGCAATGCCAGCCCACTACTCAGGGCTGAAGCTCAGAAACCAGGACTGCCACTGTCTGAGTGTGACCTTGTTCATCTGCTCTACACAATACAGACTAGCCGTATCCTTGTGTTCTGAGGGAAAATACAATTGTATTTGTTACTGTATGTCTTCAGTCCATTAATGCTACACACTTTTTCAGTTAAACAGTGAAGCCATTTTCACTTAGGAAACGGAATTGGACATTAAATTATATTATTACAAATAAAATTTTAACACTCCACTTTTGAATCAAATGGGTCACACCCTTTAAAATTAGCACCTACTTATTATCACATAACTTATCATATTACATAACTTCTGGACTCACCACTCTATCAAAACTTTTCTGAGCTTATGAAATCTATAAGATACCCAATCTGTTGAAGAAGCATTAGTAACTGCTGTCAAAAGTTATAATTTGTTTTAGGCAGGCTGTACCTAAAATTGACAATTTAACATGTGCAGTGGTGAAAGGTGAATTTGCATATCAGTCCACGAACCATGACTTTTCATTTAGGTCAGTCAGTGCTCTGTGGCATCAGTTTTGCTGATTTTCAGTTGCAAGTTGTTTTATGCATATACAAAAAGTGAAGCAATAACTGTCAATATGCTGGCTCCATTAGCAGATGAACATCACACAAAGTTAAATGATGCAAATTTTGTCAGTATCATTAGATGCCTCAAATGCAAAATAAAGTTAATCCCAATAATAATTTAGCTTTCTTCATCCAATTCATCGATTCAAAGCAAATTTCTGGAAATTCATTCTGCTGAAGGCAAAATATCTGATGCTATTGTGAATGACCATTGTAAACTCAATTTAAAAATTTAACATTGTAAATAAAATGTGAAAATATTTAGGCTGCAATAAGTTAGATGTTTAAATACTAAAAATTAGAATTAAGGATAAATTCTGGGAGCCCAGCCCTGTGACCTAGTGGTTAAGTTTGGCATGCTCTGCTTCGGTGGCCCAGGTTTGGTTCCCGAGTGCAGACCCACACCACTCATCAGTGGACATGCTGTGGCGGTGACCCACATACAAAATAGAGGAAGATCAGCATGCATGTTAGCTCAGGACACATCTTATTCAAGCAAAAAGAGGAGGATTGGCAACAGATGTTAGCTCAGGGCAAATCTTCCTCAGCAAAAACAAAAAGAATAAACTCTGAATTTAGTAAGAAGCAACTAGGAAGAGTATTTTCTCAGTTACAAATATTTTGATCTATAGAAAAGAGTCAACTGGAAATGTCAACAATTTCCAATTTGTTAACTATAAAATACAATCTTGAAGATGACTGCAGGTGATATTATTTAAAAAAGGAAAAGAAGAAGAAAACAATAACCCTAATGAAAAATATTCAGTAAAATACCAGTGACTCATTATTGGAGAAAGTATATGTAGAAAGAAGCAGAATGAGACACTTCGAGACCCAAAGAGAGACACATACCGAGTGGATACCCGATGGCCCGTTCTCTCGAGACCAGGCACCCTCTGTATTTTGTTTCTCTGAGAATCTCTCATGTCTTTCAAAAACCCCATTTTTATCTGAGTTCATTTGAGTGAACTGGGTCTTTGCAAACCAAATTTATTTACTTCTCACGTGGTCCTTCCCTGTGCTCCATAACAACCTTCAGTTCTTTAAGGCAGAATTTTTCACGATGCTGTGATGCTTCATTCACTTAGCTGTCTTCCTCTCAACCTGTGAGTCTTTAAGGAAAACCCACATTCCAATCACCTTTAGCACAATGCCCAATACATAGAAATGCTCAGCAAATATATGTTGAACGAATAAATGAATATTATAAAGATCAAGAGTATCTTCTTCATCTACATAATTGTTCATTTCATGGGGAGGTCTTATGACTCATGGATTTTTTGTAATGTTTTTCCTTATACATTTTTTTAAATAGAGAATTTAAGTGTCTGATTTCTTTTTGTTTTTTTTTCTGGGAAAGATTCACCCTGAGCTAACATCTTTTGCCAATCTTCCTCTTTTTTTTTCTCCTCCCCAAAGCCCCAGTACATAGTTGCATATTCTACTTGTAGGTCTTTCTAGTTCTTCTGTGTGAGCCACCACCACAGCTTAGCTACTGACAGATGAGCAGTGTGGTTCCGCGCCCGGGAACCAAACCCAGGCCGCCGAAGTGGAGCATGCCAAACTTTAACCACTAGGCCATCAGGGCTGGCTCTCTTCTGATGCATTTTTAATTGAATTTTGATCTTGTATACATTATATCACTTATCATGTTCTAATGTCAGAATTGTTTTTTCCCCATAGTCTATCTCCTCAATTAAACTGAGAGTATCTCTTAAGTTGTTTAACCCGGGTGCATGCAGACAGTAAATGTTTGAAAAATACTTAAGAATTAATTAGTTAATTAGTACACAAATGAAAGAACTGAATCATGATGAAGAAGATGAGCTGTGGCCAAAAACAATTCCAGTACAACAAAGGGAGAAAACACAATGAGTTAATGACGATGCCCAGCTGGTAAATTTTGCACCTGAACTGTACATGCTACTCTTTGCTTAAAGCTACTGTTTCCCAATAAAGGTCTGAACATTTATGTGGAATACCACAGTCTTGGGACTATTTGGAGTGTTATTTCAGCTTGGATTTCCCTGCTTCTCTCTGACAACTTTTGACCCAGAAACACAGAGAATAGTAGATCTGTCAAGATATATGCAACACTCCTCTAAGGATCTAGAAATCAAGGTTTCAGTCTCACTGGAGACTAGATGAGCCAAAAAGATATCATTTATAGAAATAGTTTTTCTCTAATTCTATCTCCAACCTGGCCCTGAGAAAAGTTCACAAACATTATCTGTATTTAGTCATACCCTTCCTAAATCGAGATCTAATACCCCCTATAGAAACTGATTAAAATATTGACTAATTCATACTAAAAACACTTTCTATGAAATAATAATTTAGGCAAAATATCTCACATACCAGATTTATGTGAGGAATCATCAAAAATCTGGACCTCACTTTATATGCAACATCACCAGGGAGGCAAATATACTGAAGGGAATTTTGCAAACTAAAGGCAGAACAGTAACAGTGGCACTGTATAAAAAAAGTCCCATTGGAACATAAATGTAACTAAAAATACTCAAAGGAAACTATGAGCTGACTACAAATTATTCAAGTATCAATCGCGTTTGCTTTTTCAAAATGTGTTAGTTGAAACAGTAAGATACATAATAAAAATGATAAATTCCACTCAACATGCAACTCAGTGATTCTGAGACACACTTGCTCAGTCTTAGGTTGGCAGGACTCCTCTTGCCAAGGAAAGGGCTAAATGCAAAACTATACTTTGTGAGACACACGAAGGTCCAATTCTTTCCTCCAGCATGATCAGCTCATATAAGCAACCACTGGCAGACTCCACTTATTATCATACTTAAGGACATGCAATTTGAATTATCTTAGTCTCCAAAATCAGAAAATTGGTTCCATGAAGAAGCCTGCAATTACTTTGAAACAGCCAGGGATTAACAACGTATGTATTATTGAGTGAGTCTGCAGCAAAGAGCACTTTTGGCTTCAGTCTATCTGTATTTTATCTGTATTCTATCTTGAAAGGAGGATTTTTAAACATGCCATGTTGATCAAATGCATGGCCTCTTGAAATCCTTAGAGGCTTGGGTGAACTCATATTTACATTTTGGTTATACTTAAAGAGACTTTGCCACTATTAATGAAAAGAAAGCAGTCATCATGGGGGCGAACTATCCAATTTTCCTCATCCCTTTGATAATTAAAATAGTGAAAAGATAAAAACATCAAAACTGTGTTTAATGTTATAAAAGATCGTTCTTAGGAGGAGCTTTAATTTTCCTTAAAAGCATGAGACGATCAGTTAAATAAGCATAATCTGTGAACATCACTTCCCTGCTCTTGCCAAAATAGACCAACACATAGTAGCAGTGCATTGTGAAGATATCATACATAGTCATATGTGATTATTACATAAGTTTTACATAGTCATAACTTGTCATTTACCCAGTACATTCAGTAAAACATCAATTAAGCAGATGCTTCTGGCAGGGCTCCTCAGAGTGGGAATTTTCTGCAGAATAGTAATACCGATTTTAAGGTACAATCTCATACTTACTAAATCAGAATCTGGAGGTCAGGTTAAAGGAACCTGCAATTTTATCTTGTTTCTCAAGAGACCTTTAGACAGTGACACTGGACCAGTTACTGACTCTGTTTTGGGAATCCCTGACCTATCCTAGACACATGCCCTTCCTCCCTCTGTTATGGGTTAAATCCCGTCTTCCAAAAAGATATGTTGAAGTCCTAACTTCCAATACCTCAGAATGTGACCCGTCATTTGGAAATAGGATTCTTGCAGATGTAATTAGCCTAGTAAAGATGAGGTTATACTGGAATAGAGTGAGCCCTTAATCCAACATGACTGGTGTCCTTATAGGAAAAGGAAAGAGACACACAGGGAGAATGCCAAGGGTCATAAAGGCAGAGATTGGAGTGATTGCAGCCACAAGCCAAGGAATGCCAAGGATCGATGGCTACCACCCAGAAGCTAGGGAGAGACAAGGAAGCATTCTATCCACTCTCAGAGTGGGGAGAGGCCCTGCGGCCACCTTAATTTTGGACTTCTAGTCCCCAGAACTGCAAGATAATAAATTTTTGTTGTTTAAAGCCACTTAGTTTGTGGTACTTTGTTTCAGCAAACCCAGAAAACTAATATACCTCCCAATTACACAACAGGAAAAAGATTCAGGGGTGAATGGTGGAAGGAGACCTTGGGGTTGTTTACCTTCCACTGAAGGATCTTTCTGAAGCTGGATGTTTATCTCCTCTCACCTGGAATACTACAGTTACCTCCTCATTCAGTGACGGTCCCAGTGTGCTCTGAGGACACCTATCTCTGAACCAGCTCGGGAGTGCTTAAGAAGAAAATGCACATTCCTGAGCTCCATTTATGACCTAGCATCTCAGAGTCTTCCGCAAGTTGGGTACAAGAACCTGCACAGTGAAGAGAAGTCTAGGCTACTCCGGCAATTACAATCAGTTTGCAAATCGTATCTAAAAGAATAACGTTTCCTGATTAATTTGATTTAAAGTTAACTGAGCATTATTCAAGTGATTCTTTGATTTTAACTTTTGTTATGAAAAACACTTTCAGTCCAAATTCTTTCGTAAGTAACTGAACTCAATAATGCTAATTGTGAGTCGTTGTATAACAAACACACTTCAACTCTGTGGATCTTACAGAGAGAGAGAAAGAATCCTTTTTAAACTGGAGACAAGATTGTCTCCTAGAATCTATCACCACTGTTTCAAAAAAAAATCTGGAATAATATACAGTTTTCTATATTTACAAAAAATATATAGCACACCACCTGTGTTTTGCTCACTTCTCTATTGACTAATAAAGATAAGAGACTGGCTCTTAAGAATCACTCCTCTAGCTCTGTAGTTCTTAACCTTCTTTGGCACCATGACTCCTTGGATAAACTAATAAAATTTTTGTCAATGAGGTCCCCAAATGCACATGTGCACATGCAAAAATGTTATGCAACTTAGTACTCGAGTTTAAAGACACAATTTAGATTTACGTGATGGCTACTGGGTTGGAATGTGTGCTGATTGTACCATGTTCTGCAAGTTGTTATGCCTTCATAATAATCCTTGATAACTATTTAAAAAATAACCATCAGTTATTTTATTTTATTTTTTTTTGTGGGGAAGACCAGCCCTGAGCTAACATCTGTTGCCAATCCTCCCCTTTTTGCTGAGGAAGACTGGCCCTGGGCTAACATCCGTGCCCATCTGCCTCCACTTTATATGGGACGCCGCCAAGGCATGGCTGACAGGCAGTGCGTCGGCGGGCGCCCGGGATCCGAACTCGCGAACCCCGGGCTGCCAAGCGCGGACGAAACCGCTGCGCCACCGGGCGGCCCCCACCATCAGTTATTTTTTTAAAAGATTCGATGATCTGTGTTTTGGTGATTTTTATTAAAAAACTCCCTCTCTTTTGCTTTTTGTTTGTCTTATATTCCCTGTGCCTCAACTTCTGGATGACGCATTAAAAATCAGCAAGAAACATTTTTCTTTCACATTGCAACTTCCTGTGTTACTATAAGGATTGTGAATCATCATCAAATTTCCCTGTAAGATATAAGTGAGTAGGTAGGTCTCAAGAGAATATTGCTATTTTGCCCTAATAACAAAGTTTGGAATATCTGTTAATTTTGGAAAATAGTATTTCTTTAATTCTTTGCTCTAGGAGTCTGGTTGGTTTTGGTAAAATTCAAACCAGCTTTGACTTTAGGGTTGAAAGTTGGTTTCTTTGCTCATTTTTAAACACACTATGAGAAAAAGAAAAAGAGAGAATTTCACAATTTTGCTTTTCAGGCAAGTTTTAAAATATTTGAGAGAGAAACAAATGAGTTCCTTTGATAGCTTAATTAAGCCTTGTGTGTACAGATGGTCTGCCAACTCTTAAGAAAAATGTCTTTGTCACCTCCAGCATTCTGTCTCCACTCCCCCCAACTCCTAATTTATGTCTCCTTACCTCAAACCTAGAATGTTAAAATAGACTGTTAGGAGATTTCTCTGCCCATTCAACTTCTTCTTATCCCTGGATAGGCTACATACTATGGTCATATTAATCTCAGAGCACTTTTTCAATCTTATCATTCTTTGGCTTGAAAACATACATTTGCTCACCAATTGCCTTCAAAATTAAATGTAACTCCTTGGATGGACATTTAGGACTCTTCAAAATGTGTCACCAAAATGTATCATTCTCTCATTCTTCCTATATGAGTCTCTATCTTCCACTCCCATTCTATTCTTGAATAAGTATTGTGTTTTAGACTTTCTAGACTTTGCAATTTTATCATCCCTTACTCCTGGCATTCTTCCTCCGTCAATCTTCACCTAACCAGAGAGGATCTATCCTTTAAAACCCAACAGAAATACCCAACTTCCCTGGAAATCACTCTGGTCCCCAAGAGAATGTCATATCACACTTACATAGACCTTGATAACATGATGCCTGCAACTCACAGAACTTCCCATAATCTGCCTGGTGTTGAGTTACCAGTAAATTATCTTATCTGCCCTGCTTTTTTGTAAAAGACTATTCATTCACTCACTCACGCAACACAAATTTATTGATCACCTACTATGTGTTAAACAATGGAGATATAAAACTTAAGCAAACCTTTACATGAAAAGGACGACATTATGATAAAAGCACACAAGTGCTATGGAAAAGGGTTAGGTGGGGCATTGAAGCCACACAGGATGTGAGAAAAGGTCTCCCAAGAAGGGACCCCTAAACTGAAATGGGTATTTGTCCCTTGAATAACTCTGGGAGAAGGATGAGATTCCAGGAAGAGGGAATTTTTCCACAGGTTCTCAATGCCCACCTTAGAATTAATCCAGATTTTATTCTGATAGAAATTTGCCTGAGGCCGTTTTGAAAAGAAAACATCTCCTCTAGTTACAAAGCCATGTTAATAAGGCAGATTGAGCATTCATTTAATACAGGGCTCCCTTTAAAATTCTAATAGTGGTAAAAACTTACCATAAGCAATATCCTAATGGAGCTGAAGAAAGCTGCATGGGATGATGAATATAAGATTGACTTTAAACACATGGGCACACACAGGATAAAGTCTTAATCAATGAGAATTTAGGTAGAGTTTCAACTTATAGAATAAGGAGTAATTGAAAACAAAACCAGGTCACATCATGGTTTAATTTATTTTAAATTCTAGGATGTGTCTGCAAACACTTCAGATTCAAAATAATCCCTTTCCCCTTCTTCAAGCCCAATGTATAACACTATGGAGAGAAAATTGATCTTTAGAAAGATAACTACAACTTTAAAGCATGACAGCGATCATTTAATGTTTAAAAAATATTAAACTATGTTTACTTAATTTCTGGGGCAGTAAAATGTACTTTTTGGAATGACAGAAGAACCTGAAATTGCAGTTAACCACACCGCACCATATGTATTCCAGTAGAGCAGCATTTCACTCCCAGACAGCAAGAGCTTTGGGCCAAATTTACTCAGAAAGACAAGAATAAGCAAGAGAGGCACAAACAACAAGAAGAGGCGAAAAGAAGCAACACGAACCTCATATTTGACCTGAGGACTCAGTAGGCATGCCTCTTATGCAAAGAAACAAATCTTTCTAGAATTTCTGCACTGCGATTGCATCAGGCGGAAGGAAAGCAGACCTGGTACTTCTCAGGACAGAGAAAGTAACTGTGGCCAGAAAGAGTGGAGCTCGTCTCTCCAACCCTGGGCCCTTTATTAACACCACCACTTTTTGGAATAGGGATCAGGAACTTGGTTTATGGAGTCAGACAGGCCAGAGATGCATCCCAGCTCCAATTTTCATGTTGTGTAATAATCTCTCTGGATATGATTTCCCCATTTGTAAAATGGAGATAAGAAAACCTCCCTCAGAGTGTTTGTTGGGAGAGACGAAAATAATCCATATAAAGGACTTTGCACAGTGACTGACACACAGTGAGAAATCCATAGATCACGGCTATTATGATTAATTACTAAGAAATCACCCCTGTGCTTGACCTAAATGTGCAAGTATTTTTATTAAATATTCCTATTCATATTCAGCCAATAGATCTCTTCAGACTAATTTAGGAGGGCTATGTGTTCTCAAAAGGACCATCATTTGAAACTGATTTGGCCTCTGGCAAAGAATTCCACAGCAGTGTAGGAGCTGTATGCACCACTTGCAGCAAAGCAAGGGAGGGAAGGGCTGCAAGGAGCATCGGGGCTGAGAGACTCACAGCTCTAAACACTCTCCCCTCCCAAGACTCTGGATGCTCCCACTGACTTCTATTTCCTCCCAGCCTGGGTGTCCAGGGAGGGTCTGCAATGGGGAGTTGTTCTTTGGGAAGACTCCCGTTCATGCTTTAGGACTATGAAAACCTCAAATGCAAGAGCCACAGATGGCAGATTGAAGTCACTTGTAAAGTCCAAGGACATCTTTCCTTTTTCTTTCTTGTGACTCTAGAAGTAAAAAGTTATTAATTACATCACAAGCCTAAAAAAGAATTCTGCTAATCCTGGTCTTTATTGAGTTGGGTTAGACACGCAGGCAGCAATTTCTGTTTTTGTTTATTTTTGAGCAGGTCTGTTGCTTATGCTTAAATTCTCTTGTTAAATCTCTCTGTTTTATAGCTAATCACATTTTTACAGCAGGCATGAAGCCGTCTACAAGGCCCTTGCTGAGTTGTTCCTGTAAATCAAAACCTTACTCGGCTGTTCTTGTAGCTGGCAGTGGAACAGAGTTAGTTTTACCATTTATGGTTGCAAAGTCCATCCAGATTTTTTTTTTGTTTCCTTTAGCTTTTTGTTTTTTTTCCACTCAACTCCCTCCCCTCCTCCTGCCTTAAAAATGTATATTCCAGGCTTAGCTAAATCATGTATGAATAGATTACTTCATTCCTTACCACGGTACATTAATAAAGGTGTCAACATGACAGAGGATGCTTGGCTTATGTTCCTATGTCCCAAATCATTCCTCGAGGGCAGGCTGTAGCTATTGGGAAAAGATGATCTGTTGGGCTTCTAGAAGCTGACCTCCAAAGTCCATTTAAAGTGTTAGAACACTTTCTAGTAAAATGTATTTATAAAGTGGGCAGGGCACTTAAGCACATCTTATCTTCTCAGGTCACTCACACCTCAGCATTGTCACTATCTTCATGCATGTGTCTGCCTGGGAACAAAGGAAGTGCAGGCATTTAACCCTAGACTGCCCAGCTGAAGGATCCTGGGCATCACTGTACCACCTGTGTTAACACTAGGGCTAAAAATTGTCCCAATAGTTTACTAGTTATGGGGAGGTTAAGATGAAAGAAAGGTGAGAAGGTTTATGAAAAAGAAAAAGAAAACATACATATGCAAGGGGGAGCTGTTTTTAAATAGCAAGTTAAAAGAAAGCTAGAGAATATGGATTCCATCTAATATTTCCAAAAGAAAAGACCCCTCCCCAACACCACGGGAAACCTGCACCTGTGGGAATAAGAGATGGGGCCAAGGACTAGATGGCTTTGAGCTGTCAGCAATTCCCACAGCTGGTGGCACCCACTGTCACCCATTCCCGGTGAAAATCCCAGGTGGCCCTGCTCGCAGGAGACAAAGAGAGGCTTTCTGGTCCCAGTAACTTACCAAAGTAAGACCCCATAAGAAGGGACTTTCAGCTTTGAAATTTGGACTTCTCTTCCCAGGGACCCAGGGAGAAGGTCCTTGCCAAAGCCAGGTACTGGGGGAGAACCTGGCATCCAAAAGATGCGTACGACATTGTCACTGCTGCGGTCCTGGTGAAGCTCACTGGCCTTTTGTTGTTGTTGTTGTTGGAGCTCTAGTATCCCAACTGGTTCAGAGGACCAAGGCACAACTCAAACATGACTAAGCAGAAGGCGATGTATAGACTCCAGAAAGGAAGGGTGGTGGGTGACAGAAGGGAAGGAGGAGCTGTGAAGCCGGGTACCTGAGGGGCACTGTAGACATTAAGTCAATTTGCTGTTTTTTCCTGTATACTTGAGGGGTGACTCAGGGGTCTCGAAGAGTTGTGAGCTTATTTTCCAGAGGACTTGTGAGCTTGTTTTGCAGGAGAAAGAGATGCCTTCGGGGAGGTTGCAATCACCGGATGGCCCGCCCTCAGCAGCTGTTGAAGCCAGGAGTCAGATTGCCCAGAGTTTAGAGGGAGTGACCCCTTTGTTTCTCTGAAGGCCCTCCTGCCAAGCTCTACAAAATCCCCCTGATTTCTGTTCTTGGGAAGATGGATTCAAGTGGACCCAGGCTCCCACCTACTTGTTTTGGCCAATTTGAATAAATCTTTCTCTACCTCCAAGCACCGATGTCTTGGTGTTTGGCTTGCTGGGCATCGGGCACATGAACCTGAGATTAAGAGGTTCGGAATTAGCTGGAGCAAGCAACACCTCAGAGGCTGGAGCTGGGCACTCACACAGTCAGCTCTCTCTCTCTTTCTTATTCCTCACCTCTTAAGTCTGCTTTCAGCCTCACTTGCACTTCCTGCTGACAGGAAACTTGATGCTGGCGCTGCCAGCTTAGCAACTCCAGCAGAGAAAGAGAACTTGTTGAGCCCAATGTGTGCATAGCAACTGAAGGGCTCTGACCGCCTGGAGTCACAGGCATAACCCTTAGAACATCTTCCTTTGCAGCAGATGGGTCCTCTTGGTCAGGCCTGGATGAAGTCCCCAATTCTATGGCCAGGAGTCAGAGTCTGTCATCAGACGAAAGGGGATTGGAAAGTTAACTAGCTGCCCCATTGACTCCAAGATAGAAAGAGATCAGGCTTAACAGTGCCAGGACATTTACCTAAGAGAGAGAGATTGGGGGGCAAGGAAAAATATTAAATGGACGGCTCTTAAGAAACAGCAGAGGGAGACAAGGAATGGGTTGAGGCTCTTTGCAGATGTTAGTGGGGGAGAATGGCAGTCCACTTGATTAGGAAGGTCCACTCCTTGCAGCCTTGCCATTTCTCACCAATAACAACAGAGAACACTTACTGTTATCAGGTGCCAAGCACTGTTGCAAGTGCTTTAAATGTATTAACTCGGCTGACTCTCATCTCTGTGGAGCAGGTACTCCTATTACCCCCATTTTACAGATGAGGAAACTGAGGTAGAGAGGTTGAGCAGTTGCTAGGCTCTCCCACCTACGAAAGAGAAGAAAACCTGGATTCTAGTCCAGGCAGCCTGACCTGAGGGCCCACATGCTTACTTACATTCTACTGCCCTGGTCCTCACCCCATCATGGTCAGCACCATCTCTGCAGCTGCTATTGTAGACACTCCAGAACACAGGTCCTGAATAATCTCGCATCAGCCTTATCTGATCACGGCTGTCTGTAGGCACCTAAACCACCCATCTTTCATTGATCTTTCATTATAATCCAAACTCAGTGTTGTGGGGAGTCCTTCTGGATGTACATCCTCATCAAAGGTGCCATTGACTTCCAAGACTTTCCTCTTCTCAGTCGACTTCATCTCAGATGAGGACAGAATGATAAGGAATTCTTTAGGTTTCCCTGGATCATTCTAAGAGAATTAGGCCAAGCAAACACCTGTCAGAGATCTCAGAACTCAGTGGTAAGTTGTAACACAGCCAGCCTCAAAGAGCCTATCTCCCCTGGCTGAAGGTGTCTGAAACTTAAATACCCTCAAAGGCAGAAAGTGGGAAACAACCGTCAGAGGGGAAGTTCCGCCCCTGAAGCATTATAAGCAGCACCTGGGGTTCCTGGGTTGACGTAACCCCCAAAGTACAGGAAAACCCACCAGAGAAGACTGAACTCTGTCAGCTGCCCACAACAGGAACAGGATGACAGAGAAGGAAAAAAACACCCGGAGGTTAGCACTTTACCAGAAGGGCTTAGAGAAGCAACTAGAACAAGCATGTTTAGAGCTTCAGGTGTCAAGGTCAGAATATGGAAATTAATCAGTCCTCATTGTTGTCTACAATATGCAAAACATCGAGTGGGTTTATGATTTTCCCTATAGAAGCAATCACTCCACTCATTGATCCTTCTCGGGGCGTCATTCCACCCGACGCTGGGCACACCCTGGGTGTGTCTATGTATGATGTCCTGAAGAAAGGTGGTGGCATTGGGGAACCTGCCCCAAAAGGGTGATGTGAATTCTGGTGGCTCCGTACAGATAATAATAGAGGCCAGTTGTCCCCCAGACGGCCATCCTGGGTGCCCAGTGCAGGCAAAGGGTGATATGATCGACTAGGAAAGCTTGGTAAGGAGAAAGATGAGAAGGGCATGTTGTCCACAGGAAATGTCCCACTTTTGAAAGTTAAAATCAAGTATTCTAAATAAAAATGAGGAGGTATCCTTTCCCTTAAGTTATGGAAGAGGGTCAATAACCTCAGACACTCTGCTAACACTCCATGCACAGAAAACCCCACTCACTCTCCTCCAAACCCTTCATCTTTCCCTACGACTGCAGCAGTGCCCAGAGCCCCTGCAGCCTACCTATCAGAAGAAGCCAGTACTATCTCCTGAGGAGGCTTCACTCCCACGGCGTCAACAGGAGAATTTTGAAGAACAAAGTATATTTATTCTAATCACCGACCAGAGGGACAGTTTCCTAACTGCACATCATTATTTATTTTAATTGAATTGGGTTTTGATTACACCTGCAAAGCTGATTATTTAAATAATTATATAGTTGGAAAGCAAAAGCTTCTTTTCAAGTGAAGAAATGCCTCATCACTTAGTCCATCTGTTTAAAAAAATACAAAAAAATATTTTTCCTTCACGATGAGGACAGTGAAAAGGGCAGAGAACTATTGGTTTTCACCAGTGGTTCTCAACCAGAGGCAATTTTGCACATAACCCCCATTTCCAGGGATATCTGGCAATGTCTGGAGACATTCTGGGTTGTCACAACTTGACATGTGTCACTAGCATCTAAAGGGTGGAGGCTGAGGATACTGCAAAATGTCCTACAACCCACAGAACAGCCCCACAAAAAAGAATTATGTAGACCAAAATGTCAGCAGTGCCAAGGCTGAGAAACCATGGTTTAGACACATTTGGATTCTACCCATTATTAGCTGAATGGTTCCTCATGGGCCAGTCATTTAAATTCTCTGGGGCAGTTTCCTCATCTGCAACATTGTGAAAGATTGTTGTGAGCAGCTACAGCTAATCTACTTTTATGACCACAACCACTACCATTAACGCAATTTATTGTTAGGTGCTGTTCTAAGTGTTTTTACTTCAGTTCATCAGTACAACTACCTACCTTACGAGGCACTATTATTTCTCCATCTTACACACAAGAAACTGAGGCACAAAGAGGGTCGGCATCTTGCCCATGGTAAGAGATGGCAGAGGAACATAGGGCCTGGAAGATAACGTGCACATTATTAGAGGTCATGTTATTGCTAGTGATCTTAGATGCTTAATGAAATGCTTAAAAGAGTGAAGAAGGACAACCCCAGAAGCTCTGCATCAAGATCTGTTGATTAGAGGAGGCAGAAGCCACACAACAAGCCATGTCTTTCTTTCCCAAGTGCTGCTTCTATCACTGGAAAACACTGCCTTATGAGTTTTTCTAGAAAGTATAATCATTGAAAAATATCAACCTGAGGACAAGCAATAGAGATAATATTTAGGAGAACAGAGAAAGGAGAAAGAGCAAAGAGAGAGAGAAAACTCTCCGATATCAGTGTGACACACAAGCCAGTCTGGCGTGCAGCTATGGCACCAGTGGCATTGCCTGTCGCTGTCAGTGTTGGAGTTCCCACCCAGAGCCCGGGGAAAGGGAAGGCATAGTGGTGATATCCTGGGAGATGGAGGACAAGGCCCGATTCACTGGCTCTGCCCTTGGCAGTTGGATATGGAGAGGACGTTCCTTTCTGGACCAGTTACCCAACGTGGATTCTAGAATGTTCCTCTCCCACTCCTCTGTGTGGCAGTCTTTCTGACCCTCATCAGCCCTATTACTACTTCACCAAACAAAACTCCTCGGTGGTCCCTGCATACATAAACATACTCAGTGATCGGGTCAGTCCCACTCTCCTCTGACTTGGAATGTTATTAGAAATGGAAACCAAGTGTGTTCTGGTCTTGCTGATGGTCAGAAACCGTTAGCCTCAGGGACACTACAGTGTCCCCCAAGTTCACTGTACACATTTCCTCAAGTAGGACATTTATAGGTGGGTGTTGGCTGATCTACGTGAAGAGCCCTTGGGTGCAGATTGGGGAGTTTTTATGGGGGACAAGAATGTGACCTCACTTTTGGCTGATGATAAGGTAGCTGCAGAGCCTCTGGCTGGAGACAAACTGTGGAGTGGTTACAAGCATGGTCTGAGTTATTGGAGTTACACAAGTTTGAATGCTGGCTCCCAACTACAAGCACATTTTTGACTCTCACTAAGCAAGCCTCAGTCTTCTAACTTGTAAACTGGGATAATACTGAGTCTTTTGTTTCTTAAAAATAATCAGCCTACAATAATTCTCATGTTAAAGAGACACATTTTGGGGTGGCAAATTTTGCTCCCCTTCAGTACACTCTATGATGTTCACATAATGATGAAATCGCCTAATGATGCATTTCTCAGAATATATCCCTGTCGCTAAGCAAAGCATGACTGTAATGCCCTAACTATGTAACAGAGAAGAAATGGAAGAAAAGTAAATTATACTAAAATATTATGTATTTAAATATGTAATTAGCCGGGCTCTTCTACCCGGGAAGATGCAATAACTAGACGCATACTTCACCTTGAATGCAACAGATGCAGATGCAGACACAAGTGTGAGGAGTTGGTGCCTGTTATACCACAACGGCATGGCCACCGAGATGGGATTGTCTGAGATGATGAACAGCTCCTGGGAAAGTTCTGACTCCAAGTCCTATCATCCCTCAGTGTACATGGTAGTTCACTATATATTCACTCTGTGCAAAAAAATATTTCATGTTTACATGGACATGGGAGTTAGATTCTAGATCCAAATAATTATTAACAATATTTTTTAACCTACGTGAATGTCCAATGAGCTCCAAAGTCATATGAGACACAAACATTTCTTCATTGTCTTTGTTGTGCAAGACTCTTCTACTCACTGCAGGTCACTAGCATCCCTGTCCTCCTGAATTCCAGCAGCACTCCTCTAACCATTATGATTACCAAATACAGGCTCACAAGTTTGACCCTAGCAACACCTTGAGAGTGGTGCCACACCAGTTAAGAACCATCACTCCAGATCAATGGTATTACTATTACAATAAAAACAAAAGGTCTACAGTTCTACGAAATGATTATCTATTGTCTCTTCTCAACCTGCATTAAATGCATTTAGAATTAGTGCTAATTGGTAAAAACAAGCACATGTAGGTCTCCCTGATGGAGAGTGAAGGTTTGAGAAGACCAGGGAGCAGTTCTAAGTGGGGAATGTGCCACTGGCTGCTCACATGCCAGGCTTCTGGCCTCTGAGTCTCTTTCTCTGCTGCCACAATTTGGATTCACTAAGACTGATACCAAGACACCAAGAGTTGAGCTCAGAAATCTGAAACAGAAAAGGCAGTAGTCATTCTTAGGGCTTTTGAATTCTAATCAGCCATGTGGATTTATTTCTAATGATTTTCCAAATATAGGGTTTCCTGTAAACAGGTTTTGTTACTATTATAGCCTCCTATTCTAATCCAGGGTGGCCTTGGATTATAATTCCCTCTAAGGCTTTCACTTGTTATGCTTTTAATGGAGGCAGGAGAGAATTTATAATGGAAGCAGAGAGCATGGTACTCTAATTCATTCAACAAACACCTCAGATCCACAGCCTGCCAGTCCTTGAGTTCAGATATAAGAACAGGCTCACTTGGAACACTACAGAGACGCTAAACCCATGTGACTGGTTCTAGAATTTCTCTGGCCCAGACAGACATTGTCTTCACTTAATTATAACTAGCCTAGTCCTGGAATTTGACAATCATGACACCATGCTTGAAGCCCCAGTGGGTGGTCACCTTGCTTCTTGGCTCAATGGTCCAATCCATTAAAAGTTAAGTAGGTCACAATTTCCAAAACTTTTTCCTTCCAAAAATTTACATTTTCAAGCATCACTGCACTTCCAAGCTATTAAAAAACCAGTAACTGAAGATACAGGTCCAAAAAAGTCAATTTCACCTTCTAAATTACATTGAAAATTATATAAATTGAGGTTTTTCTAATTCTGTATGTTTAAGTCTTGGATAAAATGCAGCAGTTACAATAATATCCCTAGAGGTCAATACACTTTATTCATTGCTACCCAAGGAGAGGTTGGGAGAGGAATAGGTAGAGCAGGAACAAGGCCCCTAACTCAGACAATAGGGCTTCCGAACAAGGTGGGGTGGTTCCGATGGAGGGACCACAGAAGGGTTGCTTGGTTTGAAATTAAGTCTATTTACTGTGCTGCTAGAAGATAACTTAAATACTATCAAATTTATCTAAAAACAGTTAATTATGTAAATGCATTGGCTCTGTCCAGTGTGAGGCTTTCTAAATCTGAGCGTGCAATGGACAACATAAAGAAAAGATAAACTTGGTTCTTTATGATCTTGAAAGGACCTCAGTGAAGAGTTGATCTCACCTGCACATCAAGGGCAAGACAGCAGGTCCATGTGAAACACCCAGGTCCTAAAGAACTTGGAGTAAACAAAGCCATTCAGACAGCTAACTCGATGCATTTGGAACTAGTGTCCACACCAGTTTTGGTACATGGAGTCCATAACCCCTCATAAGGGCATTCCTGAAAAACCACAATACCTGGCAAAGAGACCAATAGGGCCATTTGTAAAGTCTTTTTTTCCTGGTATGGTTTTTGTGTATTTGCACATCTGCTATGCTGTCAGCTACCTAACTCAAATACCAGGTTGGTGACTGCAGATTTGAGACTGGATCACGGTAAGACATTGCAAGTTCTAATGCAGAATATAGCATAATAATAACTATATTTATTGAGCACTTCCTGTATTCCAGTCATAGTGCTAAGCTCCCACATATATTCTTTCACTGAATCCTGGTAACAACACTGTGAAGAAGGCATTGTTACCCATTTTACAGACGAGGACATTGGGGCATGGAGCAGTTAAGTGAAGTGGCCAAGGTCATACATATGGTAAAGAGTAGAGTTGGGATTTGAACCCAGGTCTGACTGTCTTAAAAGCCTGCACTTTGCTCTGCAGCCTTCCATCCAGTCTGTTTTGCCAGCATTGAATAAATAGATGGAATATTCTACTATCCCCTACAGACATTTCTTTCTGACATCTGAACTACACTAGATACCACTCCTTTCACCTGAAATATTCTCCCCAGGCCTTTCAGGTAAAGTTATGCCCACTGTGGGCTTTAAGATGCTGTCTATAATTTTCTCCTCCCTTATATAACCTTGAAGACCACCCCCCCACACAATTTCAGCTGCAGTAACTCCAGTTGCTTCCAAATCCTTTTTTATCCTCCTTGTCTACAAAACCAGATAGCATATGCAAGATGCATTTCTACATTTTAGGGATTTAATGTCATGTTCAAGGTCTGCATCCCAGCTTATTAGTCACACTATAAACATAATTAAGAATCTGAAAAATGATTTCCCCAACTACATTCATGAGTTTTATTATTTGTTCATACTCACGAGGAGGGCTTTTTTGTTGTTGTTGAAGATATATTTCTGTTTGGATCAACACTGCTATCAGGTAAAGTGTTGGGTAAGGTGGGATCCTACTAAACATCACGATAAAAAAAAAATCTCTTTATTCAGAGAAGATTTAGCCCTACAAATAGGACATTTGAAGAATTTAGCAAATTTTCTCCCCAACAACATACAGTGGCCATTTCTGTCTTCACTATCATATATTTATTGACATTACATTGCAATGTAATTATAAATTTAACACCTTTATAACATTGTAAATGTAATGTTTCTGAGGGCAGAAGTATCTTCTTGTTCCTCTTTAACTTCCTACAAAGCAAAGTAATCACTGTGCTCATTCATTCATTCACTCACTCACTCACTCATTCATCCAACAACAGCTCTTCCTAAGTGCCAGGCAGCATGCTGTAGCAGAGGGATCAATATTGCAGCGAACAAGACAGTTCTGTCTTCACAAAGTTTACAGCTTGGTGACTTCTATACACAGATGCTGCTGACTTTGCATGGAGAACATGACATTAACTCAGAAGGACAGAACGTTAGGGATCTGAGTTCATCCGGTGCAGCCTCCACATCTGCAAGAGGAGGACATTGAGCACAAGAGAAAGGAACAGACTTGCCTGAGGTTAAATAGCTTGTAAGGGTCACAGGGAAAAGTAGAATCCATACCTTTCTGGTAAGGATTCTTCCATGTCTGGTTGATTTCTTCCAACCCATATTATAAATATTTTCTTCATCCCATGAAATGGAAAAAAATCTTATGAAACTTATTTGTGTGCTAAGGAAAAAAAAATCTTATTGTATCATTCCTCATTTGAAACTCCTTCAGTGGATACCCTTTAGCTACCAGATACTTTCTAAACATCTTACTGTGATCTCGCTTCTGCTACTTTTTCTATTTCCTGCTGAGCATCCCCGTTTAGTCTATAGCCACCTGCAATTTCCCAAAAAGGCCGTGCTCTCTCACTCATTCACAGTTCACTTGACAGATAGAAATCCCATGCCACGCTAGGTGTGTGCTAGGCCATGTGGAGACACTAGGAAGAGGAATTCTTGATGTAGGGGGAGCTCATATTTAAATGTATTAGTTTCCCATTGTTGTTGTAACAAATAATCACAAACTTAGTAGCTTAAAACAACACAAAGTTATTATCTTATAGTTCTGGAGGTCAGAAGTCCAAAATAGGTCTTATAGGGCTAAAATCAAGGTGTTGATAGAGCTCAGTCCTTTCTGAAGGCTCTAGGGGAGAATCCATTTCCTTGACATTTTCACCTTTTAGACGCCACTTGCATTCATTGGCTCATAGCTCCTTCCTCCATCTTCAAAGTCAGCATCATAGCATCTTCTAATCGCTCTCTGACAATTGCTTCCATTGTTAAACCTCTTTCTCTGACTATGACCCTTCTGCATGCCTCCCTCTTATAAGGACCCATTTGATTATATCAGGCCCACCCAGATAATCCATGATAATCTTCATCTCAAAATCTTTAATCACATTAGCAGAGTCCCTTTTGCCACTTAAGATAACACATTCCAAGGTTCTGGGGAGTAGGCTGTGAACATCTTTGGGGGCCATTATTCTGCTTACCACATGTGCCCATTGTTGATTCTTTTTCTTAAAATCTCTTTCACTCTCTGTTGGAATACTCCTATTTATCCTATAATACCTAGATCACCCATCCTTACATGACCCACACCTTGCTCAGGTAGATGAACCATGTACCTCTTCCCTATACTACCTTGCATATATCTTTCTCATAGCATGTATCATATTATAATATCATTTGCCTGTTGTCCTTATCATAAATTCACTGGGAGCAGGTACTTAGGCTTATTCATTCACGCACCTCCATAAGTTAGCACAATGATTTTTGAGGCCCATATCAGCAATGACTATTTGGAAAATGAGTGGACCAGTGATGGGATGGATAGCATGGACGAATGATAGCATACTACAGTTAAAATTTAAACTATATCATATACATACATTGAATCATTATGTTGTACACCTGAAGATGATATGTTACATGTCAATTATATCTCAAATTAAAAAAATTAAACTACATTGAAAATTGTCTAAATTATTTCAATGTGGAAAAGCTATTAAAATATTTTTATTAACTTTTCATCACTTCAGATTTTAAAAGGGTTTTACGTTCTGCAATTTTACTCTGTGTATAGCCCTTGGGAGGCACCATAGGATCTTTATTTTCCATACAAGGAAACTGCAGTTTAAGGAACTTGAGGGATCCAAACTTGTAGGGGGAACGTGAAAGAAGTGATGGGCTTCAACTTCCCATCTTTCAACAACAAAATAAAATCATTAAAGGTGAGGCTTTCAGTAAAATTAGGTGCTGAACAATTTTTGCTCTAACTTGGAGTAATGAAGAGAAGGATCATTTTTCTAGGTCTAAAACTACTTAATTCTCTTAAAAGCCATGCCTCCCACTGCCTACATTTTTATGGGGGAAATGTTACATGTCATTGTATGGCTGCCCTTTTATAGCTATGCTTTGAGGAGGACCTCTGCTGTGAAACAAATTTCTTTCCTTCTCAAACACATTAAAATGTCCACCCTCTTTATGGTGTCCCAGAATACATGGTTTATATCTCCTTAAAAAGGGACTCACTCGTGAGACCTGGGGAGCAGCTGCAGTGTATCCGGAAGCCTGAGGTGGAAATTCTTGCAGAGTTTAGTCTCAGGGTGACACAGGGCGTGGCCCTAGCAGGGTTATGTGGTCCTCTGAAGTTCAGCTCTGGTACGGGCCAGCCTCATGCTCACACACAATTCCTGGAGCAAAGCCACATGACTCCAAAGCACCTCAGTTTAGTAATAACATTTGAATAGACACATTTTTTGTTGATTAATTAAAAATAACAATAAACCATTCTATGTGAGTGAGGGCTTCAAGAAAAACAAAAGACACATTTTAAGTCCTCAAAGATTACTTCTAGGTGCCCCTGAAGCAGCGGTTAATGCTACATTTGAAACGAAAACTTCCTGTATTTCAAATGAATAAGCAATACACCTTCACCATTTATTTTGCTCTCATTCTACTTACAACCTGCCCTCGGCTTTTGTAAACTTTACAGGAAGGATAATCAGGGCTAAGGTTTATTTATTATGACCAGACATTTCCTAAAGCTCCAGATCCAAAAAATGGAACCAGGTGATTCCGTATGCTCAAAATTTCTTTTACTGCCATCTCTAACAAATAGAAAATCTCAGACAGTAAAGTGTTTTTCCAGTGTCTGATACAAGCTGAAGAGTTTCCAATCAGACATAAACACTTTTGAAGCCAGGGGGTAACAGACTGTATCCATCAGTTAAGTTGTAGCCTGCACACATATGTAGTTATTAAACAGCTTTCCTCTGAACCAAGAGCCATTTGGGAGTTCTGTCGCGGAAATGTGTTACTATGTTCTTGGGCATCAATTACTCCTTGATAAATACAACTGGATTTCCTCAGCTGGATACAAAGGTTTTGGAACAACATACTATAAAAAGGTATTAAGCAAGTTACTTAGAATAAAATTTAAAAGCAGTATTTTATTTATATGCCAAGTAGAATATAGTATTGAAATACCATTCTCTATAATTAAAGACAAAAGTCATTTTTGTCTTGGTAAGATGGTACCTTGGATGGAAGTGTGGTGACAATGTGATGTGTTCACCCAACCTGTTTTGTTTTCCTCCTGGATACACAGTAAGGCTACATTTCCCAGCCTCCTTTGCAGTTAACTTTAAGTAAGGTCATGTGATTGAGATCTGGCCAATGGAATGTGGACAGAGGTGGCTGAGGCCACTTCATATCTGGCAGTAAATTCCCTTGCAGGAGCCTCAATACTATCTCTTCTTATTTTGTGGCAATTTTGAAGGCCTCATGCTGGACTGTGATGGACAAAGCCTGGGTTCCCAAATGTCTAAATGACACAGTGGAGCAGAATTCCCCTCCCCGACCCTGCCTCTGACCACATTGGTCTATGATGTCATCGAGCAATAAACTTTTCTTTTATTAAATCGCTGATATTTCAGTTGCTATTTGTTACAACAGTCAGCATATTCTGACTCATGCAGACCTGAACTATCTGGGTGGCATACCCTGTGTTTACATACACCCAGCCTAAATAAAACAAACCATGGACTTCTTATTCCTTGAGAAAAGTCATCTTGCCCAGGCAGTACCAGTTATGTTCTACCTTCAAAAAAACAAAATTTGATTTCTGTATGTTCTTACTCTCTAGTATTCCTATATTTCCTCATGAAGGCAAAAAGAAAAAGTAAAACAGAAAATCAAAATCACCATTAACCCACTTTTACATTTGGTTTAAATGTAATCACAGGATAAATGGCTGTATTAAATCCATATTTTTTTGAACCATCTTTTTCTCATTATAAGAGTAATACAGTTTTGTTATAGAAAATAGAAAAAAATACATAAAAGCAGACAGGAAAAAATAAAAGTGACCCACTATTGTACCACCCATTGGAAACTACTATTCACAGGTTTGCATAAACCATTCCAGTCTTTTCTCTGGGTATGTGTGTGGGGGTGTAAATAAATATTTAATTTTACAGGTTTGTAATCATATATTTTCAATAATTCCCTTTAAATGTTTTTCAATATGTTGAGTACATTTTCAATAGAATGTTTCTTCCACAACATCATTTCTAAAGCTGCATATGAATATACTTTGTCTTATTTACAAAATCTCCCATAGATGAATATTTACATTATTTCAAATGTTGTTGTTGTTAGCAGAAGCAATACTAAAGTGAATAAGCCTGAAGAAGAATCTTTGCAACCTCTCTCATTACATCTTTTGGATGGATTCGTTACACTGAAGTTGATAAATTAGAGAGTACGCCTGTTTAGAAAACATTTGACACAAATTGCTAAATTATCCTCCAAAAACGTTGTACCAGTTTGTGCTCCTACCAGGTTTGTCATGTTCTTCATATTGGTCCCTATGTTTCTTGACAGATTTATTCTTCAATGCTATGCACACTCATTCATTTGAATCTTTTAATAATTACATTTCCCCAACTAATTCTTGCTGGCATAGAGAAAGCTGGTGATCATTTTTCTTCATTTACTTTCTCATTAACAGCATGGATTTGGGGGTCCACGTGATGTAGTATCTCCACTCTACTGCAAGCTTCAATTTCCTCATTTAGACAATGGCAATAACTAAAACAATAACCTTCTAGAATTGTTACAGCCACTCACTAAGATAACACATCAAAAGCATTCAGCACAATTTCAGAGTATCTACTAAGCAATTAATACAGTTCGGTAGAATGATACACTGAAAGAGCATCCTGATATATTTTCAGAAATCCACACATTTGGATCAATGTCACGGCCACAGATTAAAGCTTGCTCACGCTCATGACGTCAGTGGGCTTCAGCAAACATTTATTCAGCACAAATTCTCTGCCTGATTATTTCTCACTGACATCTCATCTCTACAATTGTTTTCCCCTACTTTGAATATGTTAATGAGAAGCCTACCGAAATCCAAACACAACCAATAAAAGACCATGTAAGCTATTTAAGCCCGGTTCTTTCCTCTCTATTTGACTATAGGTCAGGAAGATGAAACTAGATAGATTTCTGACTCCTAGCGTGATTTATTTCCTGAAATAGCTGCCTGATACAGTTGCTCAGGTTGTGTATTGCACACAGGCATCACATCTAAGAGGTTATAATTCACTAAGCCATCTGTATTTTATTATATCTTCATCACCTCCAGCAATGTGTTATTATTTATTAAGACAATTTTCCAAAAAATAGCAGTCAAGTTTTTTTTCTAATGAACTTAATACTTAGAATAATTTTCTGACAATTGGAAATAAAATGTCTCATGAACAGTTACCTTTTTCAAATGCCCATGGAGGCATCATGCAGCTGCAGTATTGTCCTCAGTGGCCTCCGTACTTTGCAGAAGTGAATATCCGAAGCACTGGACCCCACTGCATTCAATGGTGGATGCGAAAACTTGTTCCTCAAACAAAAGCTCAAGTAAAACTTGTTTGCATCACTTATTAGAAACCTATATAGAAATCTATATTGGGTTATCTACCCTCTACTCCACCAATCATTTAATGAGGAGTTTTAGCCATACATTTATTGCACAAAAATCAACCTCCTTCCTTTGCCTCTCAATTCCATAAACAGTGTGAAAGTCTATTTTTTATGCCATTTTCAGTGTTATCGTCATCTCAGTGTTTTTCTCACGATTGCATTGTTTGATGTGGTTGATGAACTCTCACTCTATAGAATAGCATACAAACCTCCAAACTTCACCAGAAAAAAGGGGAGCCAGCAAGCTGTTACCACCTAAAAATGTCATTCAGCGCTCAGGTGTCCAATAGATAGTGGCGCTCCAGTATTCATCATTCTTTTTAAGGAAAAAAGTGGAAGTTTCCACAACTACATTCATGAACTATGTTGCAGTTTTTGTATTTGAGTGTGAGAGGGACACTATTCTGAAAAACCTATAAAATCAATGAAGTATCTTATGGGTGCTTATATTTTTCAATCTTAATTAATATAGAGACAGTCTCCCAGAAAAGTCAGCAGAATGATGTGTAACTTATGCAAAAAATGAACTGGAAAACCATAAATAAGAATTGTAATCACATCTGAAATAGGGACTTTAAGAAGCACTGCAGGAGGCTGGCTATTGTATAACCCATAAGAGTCCATTCCCTGTTAACTTCGGTTTCAGCAAAGAGGGTATTTTATCAGCGTTTAGTAAAAACAAATGAAGTTTTCCTTTGTTCTTGTCTTTCAGTGAGGATTGGTGAAAAAATAACCAAGATTTTAAACTAAGCTGATACAAAATAACTCTGCTTCTATAAGCAGATTAACAGGTAGCTGTATGTTTTCTGTAGCTACCTCTCAGATATTGGTCAGAAAACCCGAATCAAGGAGTTGGTCAAAATCATTTCAGGTGGTTATCAAAATTGAAAGAGACAACAGAATTTTCAGGTATATGGTATCACAGAGTCTGAAGAAGAGAAAAGCAGCCCCACCCCAATTTTCTCAATTCATAGAAATGAAGACTAGAAGTTCAAAGCCATTTGTATCTGCCTGAAATTATGTGATGACCAAATGCCCTTTTGTTCTTTGACATTAATATGCTCAAAGAAAGAGTATGATTCCTCTCCTTTCAAGACACAGTGGCTGGTTTCACAGGACGACTTTCTCTTGCTAACTCACATATACCACCTTGAAGATGTCTATAAATATCAACTATTGAGGTGTATTTTCTTACATATATAGACATTAGTAAGGAACCTAGATTTTTGTAGGTCTATATCGCTCCTCTTTTCTGGGCACCAGAGCACCAGCATCATTGAAATCCATGGAAAAGTCTTCCAGATTTCCATCTTGTAAGCTCCAGGGCAATGCATCCATGCTTTATTTATCCTTGGAGAGGATTAATTTAGTTTTGATTTCCTCTCTCTGTGTTTTCTTTGGAGGTTTTCACATATATTGGTGAAACTGACTAGAACTTGGCAGGGAGAAGGCTGTGATGTGATGTATATCCCTTCAGCCTCCCTCAGCCAACTTGGCGAGGCTGTCATTGGAGGCAGGAAGACACCCTCATCCATCTCCCATGCAGGAAGCAGAAGACTGGGTGAGAAACAAAGTCAAGGTATTCCATTTTTGACCAAAATACTGCAGAGAAGTTGGCACACTTAACATTCCAGGAGAATGGTGTCCTCCAACCTAACACCTTTCTTAGGACATGAAGCTAAAGAGAAAGAGGGGTTAGGGCAATAATCAAACTGGAAGAGGAATGAAAATTCAGAATTTGCCACTCATTTTCTTTCGCTTCTAGTGTTGGTTTTTTAAGAAAACAGTTAGTCAGGGTGGTAGTCAGAAACTAAATCCACATGGTAGCCTGATATATATATATATATCCTAAAACATGCTATTATAATAAAGAAAAAACTTTGTTTCTGACTTTGATCGATGACTTTTAAGAAAATTCTCCCCAAACTAGGTTGTTTCCACAACTTGGCCATTGTGAATAATGCTGCAATGAACATGGGAGTGCAGATACCTCTTCAAGATCCTGATTTCAATTCTTTTGGATATATACCAGAAGTGGGATTGCTGGATCATACGGTATTTCTATTTTTAACTTTTTGAGGAGCTTCTATACTGTTTTCCATAGTGGCTGCACATTTTACATTCCTACCAACAGTGAACAAGAATTCCAATTTCTTCACATACCCGTCAACTTGTTATTTCTTGTTTTCATTCGTTTTTGATAATAACCATTCTAACAGGTAAGAGGTGATATCTCATCATGGTTTTAATTTGCATTTTACATATAAATATATAAAGAAAATGTGTTATATGCACAGAGTGGAATATTATTCAGCCTTAAAAAAAAAGAAATCCTGCCATATGTGATAACATGGATGAACCTTAAGAACATTATGCTAAATAAAATAAGCCAGTCACAAAAGGACAAATACTACATGATTCCACTGATATGAGATATCTAGAATAGTCAAACACATAGAAGCAGAGAGCAGAATGGCGGTTGCCAGGAGCTGGGGGGAGGGGGAAACGGGGAGTCGCTATTTGAGGGTATAAAGTTTCAGTTGTGCAAAATAAGTTCTAGAGATCTGCTGTACAACATAGTGCCTATAGTTAACAATGCTGTATTGTACCTTTAAAAATTTGTTAAGAGGGTAGATCTCATGTTAAGTGTTCTTATCACAATAAAAAAAAATTGTCCCCAAAACAAAAATGATTTCATTGAGAAACAGATGAGAATTAAAGCTTACACCTGTTAAAATGTCTATTGACACGTTCAATATCTCTCCTGTCCAGAAATTTCTAAAGGATAGTAAGTATGTTTCATAACTACTTCTCTACCTCAAAAACAAGAATGTGGCACATGAACCATAAATATTACCTATTGCTATTGATGATGACGGTAAAAATGATGATGATTTAGCCAACATGAAAGAGGTTTTTCGTATTTTCTTTTTCACACAAGAACTTACTATCTGCATTAAAAAGTGCTGCTTTTAAAGTTGAGGACCATATTTAACGTGTAGCTTTGCAATAAAAGAATTCAAAATGGCAGGTGTGGAGAGCTAGACCAGAGATTTTCCCAGGTAGCACACTTCATGACAAGCTGCTTCCCCTGCAATCAGGATTTCTCATGTGGAACATTTTCTTGGGCCCCAGTTCATGAGCTCTTTCCTAGCTAAAAAGCATTTGTTTCATCTTCTGCTTCAAATACTTAAACAAGTGTTTTCCTTGGCCATTCCCTCGTGAAGAGCAGTGTCCTGCAGCATGGTGACCTTTGGTCCTCCTCCCGTAATTGGAATCTTAAGCAAGAAGCCTTCTCAACACACAGATGAACTCTTGCAGGGCAAATCCCAGAAGATGAAACAGTTCGCTGGGTGGGAATTTTTTCCATCTCTATAAGAAATATTTTCAGTAAAACTCTGAGATAGACACTAAGAACCGGAAAAATTACCATTGCGAAAAGCTTGAGTAAGATTTAAAAAAATACAAAACGAAAAACCTGTACAGTTGTTTTTGAAAAACATAACCATATTTTCTGCTTCTCAAATTACAAAGTCTAGTGAAAACCTTGGCATCAATGTCCTACAGCATTTCAAAGATCAAAAAGTGGGGTCAAGAAAGGATTTTAGACTGGTCAGATATGAGAGCAGAAAAGTGAGGAAAAAGAATACTATCTCAAAGTCTTCCTAGTTCACTTGCAAACCAGCTTGTTGCTTAAAGAACATCTCACAAAATTTTAGAGCTAGAGGGCGCCCCCAGAGATTCTATCGGTCTTATTTTATGGATAAGCAAGCTGAAGCTCAGCGAAATTAGCAGCATGTTCAAGATGAATTAGAGAAATGAGAGATCTTAGATCTCCTGATTTACTGCTCTTCCACTACACAATATTGTGTAAAAAACATTTACATAGTTATAAGTGTAAAAATCATAACCTCAAAGATCACAGCACAACACATTATAAACATTCAAGGGTTGTGCATTAAGCCATTGTGCACTGATTTCCTACTCTCTGCAGGCCATTCTCGTATGAATAGTAATGCAAATATTAAGATTGTGGTAGAAAAGAGAACCATGGAAGCAAAGAATGACCAGGATAAGTACCTGACCTGGATAGCAGGACTCATAACAGCCTGTACATTCAGTTAAGTGAATATTCCATGCACTAAGGAAACGCTGAATACAGACTGCTGAGTGCTGTTTGAGATTGTCAGAGAAGACTTCTCAGAGGTAGGGATCACTTGAGCTATGTCTTAAAAGATGAGTAGAGGTTTACTTAGAGGTTGGAGGGAAGAAGGATGATGCAGGAAGATGGGAGCATCACATAGTCAATCAGCAGGGTGGTGTCTGGGGGAAAGGTTAAGTAGGTTGGTATGGCTAAGGTAAGTATGGCTAATGGTAGGAGGAGAATGGTAGAAGGTGAATTTCAAAAGATAGGCAGTAGCCTCGTATGACTTGCAAAGGAATTACAGCTTTATCTTAGAGCCCATCATTTCCTCAAGTGCATGTCACGGAATGCTGGTTTGAGAAGGTGCTCTATGTAAAAAAAATACTATCATCTATCCCCCAGAGGTCGCAACTTCTACTATTATATTTATAGTTTCAAATATCCAGCAAAAAACAACTATTCTCAACTTTAGTTTTACCCAGCATTAGGACAAAGAGTGGTTTCTGAGTAATAATTACATGCTACATAACTGCTACATGGAACACAGTTTGGGAAAGGTCGTTGTAAGTGATGAGGAGTCAGTGAACGGTTTTAAGAAGAGGAATTATTTCATTGGACATGCATTGAAGAACAATATAGATACAGTTAAGACTTAAGAAAGACAGATACTTTCTTAAGTGGAACCATTTAATTCCAGATGGGGAGGGGAGATCCAGGAAGCTGCAGTGGTATAATTTAGAGATAATCAATAACATGGAACACATGATTTATGGAGAGTACAAACAGCCAGTTGGAAGCAGTGAAAATTCTTACAACAGCCCTCTCTCAGTTAGTGTTCCATTGTGTTCTTAGTCTTGTAATGGCACTACCATTCTAGACTTCATTCCAGTGGCCAGGTTCTATCGCCCAAAAGACATGAAAAATTATAAAGGAATGCAACAATCATACACTTCTGTTTGATGCCAAAAAAATCTAGCCCAAACCAGGGGGTGAACGTTCACATGATAAAATCAATGGTCCTACAAAAAGCAACCAAAACACATTTAGAATCCTTCAGATTATATCAAATTGTTATATGGTATCCAAATGGGCAGTCTATACAAAATAAGACCTTAGATTTCAACTCAGCAAGTAAATAACTTTTTTTGAGTACTTACATAAGCTAATAGAAATGATGAATGGAAGCAATTAAACAAATTTCTTAGGCCTTTACAGACCAACACTTTGAACCAAAATATCCAGAAAATTGAGATGATATGAGATTGTTTTATCTGTTAAAGTGTCCCAGATAATAAGTTGTATACCTTCCATTATTTATTTCAGATAATGCCTAAATTCAGGAAAAGTCTTGCATATATAACATTTTTTGACAATCAGAGGATATAAATATACATCATTAAAAAACTCTGATTTTTATAGTTCAACTACAGTGAAAATACTTTCAATTAATATATAAGTAATATAAAACTTAACATTTTGAATATAAAGCATATTTTGACTCAATTGCTTTGTTTAGGGAGTTAACATCCCATTCCAGGCACTGCAACTGATACATTATTCATCTGATTGCTGATTTATTTTATGTTCCAAAATAAATGCAGATAATCTATCTGACCCAGCCTGTTGCAGTTCAAGGAGGTCTTGGGGGGGAGGTCCGTTGACATCAGGTTCATTCACAGAGCAAAGACTGAAAACTGGCATGGACGCAGTGCTGTGAATTCTAGGGTCCTTCTAGAGGTCAGTCCTAGAATTTTAATGATCTATTTGCAAAAAATGTTGTGACACTGTCAGAGCAAACAAAAACCTTCCAGGTAACTAAGGAAACTTAACTCTTTCTGATAACATACGGCAACACTAAAATCTCCCATACATGGCAAAGTATCAGAATTGTTTGAGATAATTATCAATTGCATTTCTGTGGTCAAGAGAGATTGGGCTAAACTCTAACCCAATGGTAGGAGAGAAGGGGTTCTGTTATAGCTTTGAAATTTAATAATCAACCCCTCCCTATCTTTTTTTGGGTAAAACCAAAAACTCTTAATGTAAACAGTGAAATTCTAAACCATGTGAGTTATGATCATGAACTTTGTGGACTGGAGTTCTTCCCTCAAGTGATGGGATAGTTCATAATGTGAGCTCCCTTTCCCAACCAAAACCTGAGGCCCAACCTGGCTGGATTTGCTATGTACAATTTAACTATCTCTAAAGATCTTTTCTTAACCCCATAACTGTTTTCAGCGTTTTTCTTTAATAATCTTGATTTCCTTGCAACAAACTCTTAAGCAGTCAATAGTTGGGTCTGGTCCTTCTTAAAAACTTTATGAGGGGCCAGCCTGGTGGCATAGTGGTTAAGTTTGCGTGCTTTGCTTCAGCGGCCCAGGGTTCACAGGTTTGGATCCTGGGCGTGGACCTACACACTGCTTATCAAACCATGCTGCGGCAGACATCCCACATATAAAGTGGAGGAAGATGGGCATGGATGTTAGCCCAGGGCAAATCTTCCTCAGCAAAAAGGAGGAGGATTGGCAATGGATGTTAGGATGTTAGCTCAGGGCTAATCTTCCTCAACAACAACAAAAAAACCTTTATGAGAAATTTCATCATACATCTATTTGTTTCTACAACATAAGAGTTAATACCCAATAATATAGCTATACCAACAAGAAGCTAAATAGAATATTCTATGAGTTATGTACAGGCATTCTGAAAACATTCGCATCATTTATGGTGCCATTTATTGAGCCTGGACTGACCCCAGGCATTGCAATGGATCACCACCAGTTTTTACCCTAATCTGCAAGGTTGCTTCTCACAAATGCACTTCAAAGCTGAGGAAATGATAGTTCAGAAAGACACTTGATATCACTTGATATCCCCATTAGTTAGTAAGTAGTGGAACTGTTCTGAACTAACCTGGAGGACTCTTTAAAGCCTAATACTTACTTTTTCACCTCTACAACATTACAATGCAATGCAACTGATTTCCCCAGCACACCAGACATATCCCAATGCGTGTTCTCACTTGCAAGATCATTTGCTCAGGGAAGTACACAGTTTGTCCAGTGTGCCGCCATTGATTCACAGATCTTTTTGCACTTCTTTTAGAATTTTAGAGTTTAAAATATAAATGGCAGCAAACCTCTGTTCTTTAAAGATGTGTTTACTAAATACTACAAAAAATAATGAAGAACCAAGATGTATAAATAAAATGGGTGATCAGGCTTGGGGATATTATTTTGGGTCAAAATTGAGGTGTATCTAAAAGTACAAGATCAATTTTCTTCTGTGGCTTATACACTCTGAAGACAATTCCAAGGAGACCCAAATATGTTTAAGCAGTGGTAACATTGTTGGAATAAGTGCATGTTTTTACAATGTGACCACTCCAAAGGACAAAATTCATTTTGAAGAATAATGTCTGCTTAAAAACTTGTTTCTGTGTTTCATGATCAATGTTTATCATCAGTATAGTCACTAAGACTCATTCCAAAACTTTATTCTGGCAAGTAAATGATTAATAGATGATTATACTTCTAAAGTATTATAAGCCATCAATGAGAATGAGAGTATTACTTTCAGTCTGGTTATTTAGCATTTTTTTTCTAACTTCAGTGACTTTTAAAGGTCCAAGGAAACTCCATTCTATATCCTTTCAGCATCTCTCCCAAACTGTACTTTGGACCATCTGGCAAATCTGGTGGAACATTCAAAAGAGGCTAAAAATAGCAATCAAAAACATTTTCCAAAATAGAAAGAAAAAGGACAGGTGGGCAACTGACAAGAATTAAATTTAGGGAAATAAATTACAAAATCATTTCTGAATTTATAACTTCAGATTTTAAAAGACCTCCTAGAACATTATTTCCAGCATAAAATCCCTCTATGAAAACAGAATCATTTTTAGAAACTAAATGAAAACACTGTTAACATATCTAATTTTAAACAGGAGGAAAAAGAGATGTAATACTGGCCAAAGGTGTTTCAGACACATAAAACAAACTCTAAAGATAGTTTAAGGAGTTAAAGCTCTTTAAAATAATACCTCTTTCAAGTAGTTTAAAGGCATTACTTGCTAATGTTCCTGGAAGAACTCCATTTAGAGACATTAAGATGTCTTGAAAAAAATCCCTCTTTGTTATATTCTTATATGGTCAAGCAATATATATAAAGACATAGGCATAAGTACCATGGTTTTCTCTTTCCCTAAAAGGCAGAAAAAATAAAGGAGAGGTCCCTATCATTGACACAACCCAGAGTTTAGTCATGGCATGAATTCAGGTTGCTTTTTTCTAAATTTAACAGAATTTTTATAGCAACTAACATTATTAGCATTAGTAGCTCCTACCAAGAGGGATAGTTTCAAACCCACTATAAACATTTATAGCAAAACAGACTTTTGTCAATAAGATGACTCTTTGACCCAAGATATTCAAAGTGCTTTAAAAAGTTATATATTTCTCTCTGTCCATATCCCCATTAGTAGAGCAGTCCAAGCCTTCAACATGACCCTAGAAATTAAACCTGGACCTTCACGTTGTCGAACGAACCAAATTATCTAAATATTTTTTTGCTTCCAATTCAATGTTGAGCTCTAAATTGTACCACAGTTGGCATAACTCTGGGACTCTTGCCTTTGCTACACCTGTAGCTGCCATGGCCATTGATCACAACCACTCTTCTCTTTGGCGGTCACTAAACCTAAAAAGAATCAACCAGAGGCAGAGAGGAGTCAGTTTCCTCCCAAACCTAAAGTCAGAGTTAGGAACTTTTTAATCACAAATCCTAAAAATTAGAAACATTCATGAGCTCAAACTGATATTTATTTTTTTAAAAAGAAAAACCAATTTCTAATTTTACATAGTACTTCTAACATAGCAGAGGATTAACTGAAAAAACACGGGCAAAACTTTCAGGAAAAATATTCACTGCTGAGTGTGGCATTATTGATCTAATTGGAATTGATTATACAGAGAAGTTGGGATCAGGATTAATTGAAATTGAAGAGATTTAGTTAAGGAGTTTAGGAAAGAGTGTATGGTTGTAGAAGACCATAGAACCATATACAAAAACAGACAAAATATAGAGGAGAGAACTACAGAAACTTTGCATTCTTCCCACCACAAAAGTTGGGGGAGCAGAGAACACACTTAAATTATTCAAATGGAGCAAAGATAACAGTGGAGATTGAAAGGAGCATGTACCACTCGCAGGTACTTTGGCTTCAGGCCCCCCTTATCGTGATAACAATGAAAGAAGACCCATGCAATGAAGTAAAACAGCAATTAAAGGAGAATGCAAAGTTATGCATTTCCACTTAGCTCCACCTTGGAGTAAGGTCAGAGGATGAGTTTGGAAAGAGTTATGCAGCAGATAAAGGACTAGATAAAAAGGGACAAGGCTATAAGTGTAAGGGGTGGGGAACTTTTTGGAAATTATAAATGAGTAATTTATTCCAGTACTTTGACTATGGTCCAGGCCAGGCGGATAACAAACTAGAGGTCTATGCTATGTATTGTGTGTCCTGACCAGCGGGATGGCTCCGCTGTACTGAAGGAAATCTTAGAGGAAGCACGTAGGTGATCCAACACCAAGAACAAAAACAAATGTGAAAATATGGAGAAAGACTTTTTACTTTTAAATAAAAGAGATGGGACAAAGACTCATTCATGTGGTCAATGATAAAATTAGAAATTTTATCAGTTATTTTTACTTTCACAGGAAACTTCAACATAAATTCTTGGCCTGACTCAGATGGAAGAGCCCTGCTTTTAGCTCTTCATGTAGACTTTTCCTGTTATAGTAGATTGCTCTATTGAATTAAAATTCAACATATGTATTAGTCTATTTATGCAAGGTTATGCTGCAGTAACAAACAATCCCCCAAACAATACATATAACACACGTTTAGCCCTCATTCATGCTATATGTCCACTGCAGACCACATCCCGATGGCACGATCTCTATCTGGATATGTTGGGATCTTTGTGGCACAGGGAAGAGACAAGATGGGAAACCAAATGATGTCTCTTAAAGTTTCCACCTGAAAGTAACACATCAGTTCCACTCACATTTCATTAGCAGAAGAAATGACATGGCCAAGCCCTTACATCAATGAAAGGGGTTTGTATAGTCCTTCCTCAAGAAGGGACAGCAAATATTTTGAAACAATAATACAATTTACTACAATATTTAAGTTCATATAATGAAGCCTCCTACCTTAATCTAAATTGACACTAATAATGATCATTGTGTGGGTTAGGCTGGGTCCTTCAAGAAACATACTATGACAGAATTAGATGTGCAAGTGATTTATTGGGAAAAATACCTGTGAGGAAAAATGTGGAAGGAGCTGGAGGAGGCTGGGAGAGCTGTCAGAAAAAGATGCAGGACTGATGCTTGTGGAGGAGAGATGGGGGGAGGGAAGGTAGAAAGAGTCTGAAACTGCAGTGTAGTTCTAAGAAAGTTTTAGCAAGGCCAAGTGGGAGTCCATGAGCCAAAGACACATGTCAGAACAGTCCTATGTTTCACCCTAGTATCTCTGACATAGTCAATCACTGGCTGGGAGCAGCCATGGGAAGCACAGCCCTGAAGTGAATGCAGTGGTGGATGAGAGCACATCAGTCAATTACACTCCCCTCAGTAAGTCTAAGAATTGCATTTTCCTGGCTACCACATTATGCTTAAAAATTCTACCCTTCAAGGCTTTTGACAAGTTCCATTCATTTGTTTAAATTCATTGACAGAAGGCACTTAATTAGCATCTGCTTAATGTGCCAAACCCTGAGCTAGAATGTCAGGAGCACACAGACCCAGATTTTGAGCAGCTTCTGTGTGATATAGAAGCAGTAACAACAACAATAAAGCCTATATATTTATTGATCACTCAGTCTAAGTAAGATATGGTCCTAAGCATTTTGTATGTATTGTCTCATTTACTCATGGTAACAACTGTCAGATACAGGCACTTTCATTTTTCCCTATCTTAAAGATGAGAGAACTGACACAGAGACATGTCATTTGATAAGAAATATTATTGCAGGATGCACAAAAAGTGCTGAGGGCACAGCTGAAGAATAACTCTTGACCTGAGTCTTTGTATCACTTAGACATGAGTTCTGCTGCAAAAAGCAGAAATCTCAAAACAAACTGGATAAGTTGGGTTTTTTAAAATAGTGTAAAAAGCCTGGAGGTTAGTAAGCCAGGGGAGATGGGGATCCAAGGTCCTTCTATCTTGCTGTACCGCCACCTTTTGATTATGACTTTCCACTTAATGGTCCAAGATGGCTGCTCAAGATGCAGCTATCGGTCAACAGTAAGGAGGAAAGAAAGAAAAAATGGGCATGTTCCTTCCCTTTAATGACATTTTCCAGAAGGCACATGTGCAACATCCACTTACCTAACATTGGGCATAACTTAGTCACTTGGCCATACCCAGCTTCTAGGAAATATTCTTTATTCCAGAAAAACACCCTAAATTTAGGAGTTCTACCACGAAAGAAGCAGGGGAAACAGAATGTTGAGAAGCAACTGGAGATCTTTGACACAATCTTGAGGAAAAAAGTAAGAGTTTGTCAGGTAGAGAAGGGGAATATGGGCTTTTTCAGTTAGCATGCAGAAAGACAGGGACATAGGGAACAGCTTAACATATTCATGGATATGGCTTTAAAGAGAGTCGACATTGAGAAGGGCATTTATGCTTCATCAAGGAGTTAGAACTGGCTTTTGTAGTTGATGAAAGCCCCTGCTAGACTGTAAGTAGAGAGATGACGGATCTGATTGGATCTGCAGTACGGAAGGGGGGAGTGTTGGTAATGGTAATGGTTATAGTGGCAGTAGTAAAGATACAAATAATGAACGCTTACTACTAGTCTGGTTACTGTGCTCACTTAACTCTTCCAGCTACCTATGAAATAGGTAATACTATTGTCAACATTTTGAAGATGAAGAAACAAAGGCTCAAAGAGGTGGTTCATCCAAGGTTACACAACTGCAGGGCAGAGATGTGAACCCAGCAGAAGGCTACTATAGGCAAGAGGGAATGACAACCCAAACCAGAGTTCTAGTAACTGAATGAAGGGAAGAAAGAGTAGATCGTAGGGATTTTTAGGAGACTCATTGGGCCTGGATATCACCTGAATGTTGGCACACAGGAAGGAGGAATCAAGACCAAGTGAGATACTACGCTTGAAAGATGGGTTGAATGAAGGTGATATAAATGGAGAAATGAAGTCCAGAAGGGAAGCAGGCTTGGGGAAGAAAGTAATGGATGTGTGCAATGTCAAAACCAGATCAGCAACTACAGTGTTGAGACTGCCAAAAACAGTCATGGTCAACAGAAACCAAACTGGCCTTCCTCAGATGAACTAGGTGGGTACCCAAATGAAATATGCACTTAACAATTGATTCTTACTCTAACTTCCAGGAAACTCTGCTTGGGTTTATTAGGTAAAGTTCTCTTTTCCAGGAATAAGAGGTTCAATTTTAGAAACTAGTGCCTTGCAGGTAGTTTACTAGTATTTAATGGTTTTTCTTTCCTGCTACTATCAACCCACTTCAGATAGAAAAGCTGTTTGATTCCATCAGATGAAACTAGTCCAAAACAAATGGATTTAAATTAAGTTTGACTGATGAACATTCTGGCAGTCATTATAACTGTAAAAAGGAAAAAAGAACACACTCCAATTGAAAGAGTGCCTGCTTCAACTAGTCCATGTGGAATATTAGCTTAGGATTGATGTTAGTACATATTTACTATCATTTATTTTCTAAACTTCCAATATTTATGAACCAATGACTAGAATTTACTATGGCCCATCCATACATTCCCATAAACTTTCTCTTTTATTTGTTAAAAAGTTAGAACAGAATACAGGAAGTCTCCAATTTTCAGCACAAAGTAATCCTATACACAAGGTCATAATGTAACTTGTCAATGAGTACTGAGGTTAAAATCAAAGACTTGATGTCAAATTAATAAATGATCAACTAAGATCAAGGCAGGGCTAAAAGCTCTGCTTGGAGCCAACAGATAATAAGAAATGACAGAAAGAGAGCTCCCACTTTATTTATTTTTTTTCTTTGACAATGCACATGAGCTACCATTTGAAAATTTTGGAACAAGAAGAGGTAAATGTATATGAATCCAAAAAAGAATAAAGAAACATTGAGAATAGCTGCTATATGATCTGAGTTCCAGTTTTCTGCCTCAGGTTAAAAATGTCCCAGAGTATCAATAGAACATGCACCTAAAATCATCAAACATAATATCTGAATAATGGTAGAAAATGGAAGTGATGCCAGAAGAATAAGACAATAAATGGACAAATGTTATGAGCTTCAAAAAATGAGCAAGTGCATTCTCCAAACTATAGATATTACCATGGATTATTAAGGGATGGTGATAAAGTGGCTATAAGTTGAAGCAATAATCATTAATAGCTACCATGGCTTATGGTTTACTATGTAGAACTAACTCTATTTTATTTTTAGACACAGTTATTACACAAAAAATAGAACTTGTAAATATAGTAGACAGTATAAGTGGGCTACTGAAACAGTAACTCAGAACCATCATGTAATCAATCTTAGGACCAAGAACAATAAAGAACAAAACCAAGATTATTTCAGTGGATTTTATCAAGTTGAATGTACCAATTCATGAATCAATGTCAAACTTGGGAAGAGGTATTTCTGGTAGATCGCTCTCTGGACTCAGCTGTGACCTATTCAATAGTTTCATCAGTGACTTATTGAAGGAACAAACACTCTGTTGAATGAAAGATCAGGGTCTCTCAAATATGGATGGTCCAAAGAGATTATATTAACCCCCAAGCTATAACGTAAAATTACAATTTGTAAAACTTTGCTCAAAGGATCAAAAAAACAGTTCATAGTGCAGGGTTGGGAAGAAATGGCTTAGCAATGGCAGGATGTATATGCAAATGACTTAGTAGATATTTTGACACTAAACACATTACGATTCAATGATATGCATGGCACAGGAAAATCTGAATTGACACTGACAAATATATAGCTGTGGATATACCCTACACTGTTCTGTTCACCTGAAGAATTACTTTTATTTCAGTGTAATTTAAGTGGCTGTAAACAAATGGCAATCTGTTCATAAAAGAGCATCTAGGATGGTGAACAGCTTCAAAACCATGGCAAATTAGGACGCGGAAAGTTGTAAGATAATGTTTTTCCCACTGTAGCAATGAGAAAAAACCCAGAAAACTGTGATTCTCATCTGAGAGTTGAGCTCATAAAGCAACCTCAACTGAATTCCAAGGAGAGACAGGAGAGAAGAATCCTTTTACCTTTGGCAGAGCATGGGAGGAAGAGGTGGCCCCCATACAAGTAGGTAAGAAGAAATCAATGAAAAATTTAACAGATTCTTAAAGACAAAACATGAACTTGGGGGTCAGTTTACAATACCTGAAGGTCCACAAGGCAGGGAGGGTTTCACTCATTGATAAGCTTTTTCATTGGCTTCCACCAGGTGCTCATGGTAAAAATTGGGAGCAGAGAAGGGGAATGGAGTGATGCCGGTGTACAGGAAGTGACCAGCTACTGCTGGGGGCAGGCATGAAACATTCCCTATTTTCCTGAATCTTTCTTTCTTTATTTTAAGTATAAGCCTTAAGCCACTGAGAGGAGAAAAGTACCTTAACATACTGAGGAATAAAGATAGGAATGACAGCAAACTTCTTGTTAGATGCCATGCAAGCCAGAAGACAATAAAGTAACATCTTTAATGTACTAAAGAAAAGCAAGCAAACAAAAATACTGTCAACCCAGAATCTTATACCCTATGAAAACATCTTTCAAAAATGAAGTCACAATAAACATTTTATTAGACAAACAAAAGCAGAAAGAATTTATTACCAAAGACCAAAGCAACAACAATAACAAAATGCTGAAGGAATCTCTTTAGAAAAAAGAAGTATGATCCCAGATGAAAATTTGAATCTTTAAAAGGTAACAGTGAACTCCAGAAAAGATAAAAGTGAGGGTAAATATTAAAAATATTTTTCTTATTTTTAATTACATCTAAAGTTAATTGAATGTTTAAGCAACAGAGTTACATGGATTGTAGGGTTCATAACACATGTAGAAGTAAAATACATGGCTACAATAGCACAAAGGTTGGGAGAGAAAAAATGGATGTATACTGTTGTAAGGTTCTTACACTCTATGTAAAATCCTATAGTATTATTTGAAGGTAGACTGTAGTAAGCTAATGATGTATATTGTAAACCCTAGAGAACCCCCCAAATAAAGAATTTAAAAAAGAGAGATAACTAAAAAACAAGAGTAGAGATAAGATGGAATCAGAAAAACAACAAAGCAATAAAAAAGAAGGCAGGAAAAAAGGAAAAGGAAAATGGAACGAACAAGATGAAAAAACAACTAGTAAGATGGTAGACACAAAGCCAATCACATCAACAATTACATTAAATACAAATGGTATGGACATGTCAATTAGAAAAAATAGAGATTGAAGAGATAATAAATCTTGCTTTAAAAGCAAGATCCAACTATATAACATATGTAAGAAATTCACTTCAAATAAAAAGACATGGGTATATTAAAGTAAACAGATTCAAATATTAATCAAAAGAAAGCTTCAATGGCTATATAATTATCAGGCAAAGTGGATTTCAGGTAAAGGAATATAACCAGAGATATACAGGGACATTCTATAATTATAAAGGGCTAATTCATTAAGAAGGCACAATAGTCCCAAGTGTGTATGCACATAAAACCAGAGGTTCAAAATATATGAAACAAAAACTAATAGATGCAAGTAGACATAAAGAAATCTACAGTTTAGATAGAGACCCCTCTCAACAACAGACAGAGCAAGTATATAGAAAACCAGTGAGAATCCAGAAGGTTTGAACAATCCTATTTACCAAATTGACCAAATTGGCATTTAAAGAACACTCGATCCAAATATAGCTAAATATATATTGAAGTGCATATGAAACTTCTGCCAACACAGAACATACTCTGTGTCATAAAACAACTCTCAATAAATTTACAATGATTGAAATTATACAAAGTATGTTTCCTAATGACATTGGAATTAAACTAGAAATCAATATCTGAAAGAAATCTGAAAAATCCGAATATATCTACAAACAGAAAAAATTAAAGAAACATTTAGAAATAACACATGAGAAGTTAAAGGCAAAATCAAAAAATATTTGGAATTGGTTGAAAATGAAAATACACATCAAACTTGTGAAATTCAGCTAAAGTAGTAACTAGGGATTGTTTGTCAAATGCTTATAACAGAAAAGAAGAAAGCTCTTAAATCAATAATCTAAGCATTCACCTTAAGTTAATAGAAAAAGAAGCAAATTAAACCCCAAGTAAGCAGAAAGAAAGGAATAATAAAGATGAGAGCAGATATCAATACAACTGAAATGGAAAAATATAGTAATAGAGAAAATGACAGAATCTGGTCCTTTGAAAAGAAGAAGAAAATTGCTAAACCTGATATGCAGAGAGTGAGGAAGGAAGAGAGAGAGGGAGAAGGAGAGAGAACAAAACAATTACTAATATCAGGAATGAAAGAGGACACATCACTACAGATCCTACAGACTTGAAAGAATAATAAGATCATATTTTGAAAATCCTTGGGCCAATAATTTGGATAAAATAGATGAAATAGACAAATTCTTTGAGAGACACGAATTACCCAATTTCATTCAAGAAAAAAAATAACCTGAATAGCCATTTACCCATTAAACTGAATTCACAGTTAAAAGATGTTTCCACAAAGAAAAGTGCAAGTCCAGAACACTTCACAAATGAAGTCTACCAAACATTTAAAAAGAGAAATAATACTAACTCCACACAAGTTCTCCCAGGAAATACAGTATAAAAGACGACTTCCCAGCACATGTTAGATCAGCATTACCCTGATACCAAAATCAGATAAATATATTTCAAGAAGAGAAAAATGACAGACCAATATCCCTCATGAAGATGGATAAAAAACTCCTTAACAAAATAAAAGCAAATTAAATCCAGCAATATGTAAAAAGGATAATACGTCATGTACAAGTGGGTTTTTCCCCAGAAATGAAAAGTTGGTTCAGCATTCAAAAATTGCTTAATTTAATTCAAAAGACTGAAAAATAAACATAAAAACCATATGATCATCTTAATACATCATCAATAGTTGCAAAAAAAGCATTTGACAAAATCCAACATCCATTTGTAATGAAAACTCCCAGCAAACTAGGATTAGAAGGAAACTTCTTCAACCTAATAAAGGATGTCTATAAAAAAAAAAAAAAAAACAAACCCTACAACTAACAATAATACTTTATGGCGAAAGACTGAGGGCTTTTTTTTCTCTAAGATTTCCAAGGATGTACATTGTCACCTCTTCTATTCAATATTGTATAGGAGTCCTAGCTAATGCCATAAGACAAAGCAAACAAGCAAAATTAACACAAATTAGAAAGAAAGAAGTAAAATTGCTTTTATTTGTAGATAACATGATCTACATAGAAAAATCCCAAAGAACTGACAAAAAAAAAAGCTACTAGAACCGATAAGTGACTTTAGCAAAGTCTCAGCATACAAGTCAATGATAAATGAATTGTATTTCTATATACTAGCAATGAACATTTGTAATTTGAAATTATATTTGTGTCATCCTAAGACCAGTGGATGAAAGGTAGAAAAAATGAATGACTTTCTCAACATAAAAGATTGCTTCCTAACAGTTAGACATATGGAAAAATTACATAGACTGTCTAGGGGCCTCAAGAAACTACAGTTGTTCCATGCTGGAATGGTGAACTGCTTGAGGGGAATTGAAGTGAGAGAAGTAAGATTCTCAATTTTAGACAAAGCCACAGTACATCATAGGAAATGTTGCAAAAGTTAAAGAAGAGGGAACCAGATTCATTTAAAAATTGTGACTATATTCCAAGTTCTACAGAATGGGCATAAATGTGCTCCATGCTTAAGATTATGTGAAGGACCTCCACGCACTACCAAGTGTACAAATGTCATTTAACAACCCAACTCAGCTGAGTCATAAATATAATCTCAAGCTAACGTGTGGGCAGTAATAATCATTAAATTAACAATAAATTTGTTTGCTTCTTATAATTTAATGGGAGTTTGGAGGAATAAGTTGGATGGCTGCACACCCCTTAGGAAATCTACAAGGAAGTTTCAATAGGTGCCTTTTTTGCTCTCAATAAATTTCTCCCCTGCAAGTCCCAGTATCCAAGTCTTTTCCACTCAACTTTGATCTGCTTCCATGATTGGTGGTAGTGGCAATCGTTCAGTTTCTTCGTGAAAAAGTGAAAACTGAGAAAGAAAAAGAGGGAAGGAGTAGGAAATTTACTCTACAGAGGAGATGGGATGGGAACAATCAAAACGTTTCTATCAGAGCTTGGCCTAGGATTGAGAACCCCTGCCTAATGGGGACACTCTTGCTGATGGAAGTGTGACTCATTCCTCAGGGAGTGACAGTAGGGAGAATAAAGTGGAAAACCAGCCCTCTCCATTTAACAAATAACATGCTGTTGGGTGAAACTGTGACGGTGGTACTAAATTCACTACGATGCATTTTTCGTACTTATTGGATTATAAAAGCAATTGTGTCAAATGCAAACTATATAGAAACATCTAAAGTAAAGTTTATAGTTTCTCCCTCCCACGTCCAATATCTCCTCCACAATATAAGCACTACTAACAATTTCATGTGTATCCTCTATAATATTAACTTTGCTTATAAAATATATTTACATATCTAATCTTTTATGTTGGGATAACATTGTAATTTGACGTTTTCATTTAACAATAAAGCAAGAACATCCTTCCAAGCTGATTCATATAGACCCACTTTAACAGCATTGTAGAATTTCAGATTATGGATAGAACCCTCCTTACATCATCACTCTCCTTCTCATGGTCATTTCAGTTGTTTCCAGATGGCTCCTATTCCAAAGTTAGCTGTCATAAACATCCTTGTTTGTATTTATGTGTTTGTGTTTGTATATCTTAAAAATCGAATTCTTGTTTTGTTTTGTTTTTGGATAAATCTCTGTGAATGGAACTGATAGATCAATGAGTGTCCACATTTTAATCATATGAAGTATTGCCAGCTCACAAGGCCTGGACATTCCCACCAATACGGTATAAAAGTAGTTATTTTCCTACATTCTTACAAGCCCTGAATTCTAACCATATTTTCAGTTTTAACAAATTTGATGGTTGAAACTTGTGATTTCACTATTGTTTCCCTAACTATCTGGGAGGTCATGTAGCTTTTTATTTGCATTTTTTTCTTCAGTAGATTGCCTATTTACATCACTGGCATACTTTTTCGTCTTTAGTTGTTTTGACTCTTTGTTATTTGGATTGTAATTATCTCCTCCTCTGAGTCATTTGTCCTTTGATCTTTTATGGGGGTGACTCAGTCAAAATTCTTAGTTGCAAACACAACTCACTCCTACTAGTTTAAGAAAAAAAGGAATTTATTAAAGGGTGTTATATAGATCACAGAATTTCCAAGGAGAAACAAATAGCTGATCTCTGAGGCTACAAAGCTAGGGAAAATGTCCAAAGTAAGCTGCTGCATTGTTCCACTGGATCCTCTGCTCTCTCCCAACACCCAACATGCAGAACATCACTGCCATTGCTTATTCCAATAGCTGGATGCTTCTCTGTTGCTCTCAACATAATTAGGCACCTCCTTCTTCACATCATGCTTTTCTGAATCTGAATTTAGAATGGTTGCATCTTAATCACAAGGCCAAAGTCTCAACACTAGCTGCAAGGGATCCTGGGAAAGTAGATTTCTGACTTCTATCTTAGGAAGGCAGAATTTATAAGGGGGATAATTCCCCAAACATCTGAATGACATTCAAAAGTTGCTGGCCAGTTGTAAATATTTAAAATGTCCATTACATGGAGTCTTTGCCTCATGCACGTTTTGAAATTTCACGAAATCAAGTATGTCACTTTTTTCTTTATATTTTTATAGTTTGGTCTTGCTTAAAAAAAAAAACCATTGCTACATGGTGATTACACAAATATTCTCTTGTAGTGTCTTCCAGGACTGCTGTGGTCTTATTTTTTAGCATTCAGATTTTTCATTCATCTGTAACTTGTTGTTATATAATGTTTATATGAATAAAATTTTAATCTCTTCCAACAGTACAGCCAGTTCTTCCAATTTCATTAATTGAATAATACGTAATTTATTCACTGACTTACAACACCATCTTTAATTATATGTTAAGTGATCTCTATTTGTTCTATAAAATTGCCTGTTTATTGCAGGACAGTACTATACTATTTTGTTTAAAGTAGCTTTATATTAGGTTTTCATATCTAGTAGGGCAAGCTTCTTTGCTGTTGCTCCATTTTGAAATTTTCTTATGTTTATTCTTGTATATACACTTTAGAATCACTTATGTGTTCCAAAAGAGGGGAAAAAATGAGTTCTGATTGGAACTGCATTAAGTTTATATGTTAATTTCAAAAGGAGCGACATTTTTATGATATTAAGTCTTTCTATCCAGAACATGATCTGTCTTTCCATTTATTTGGATTTTGTTTTATATCCTTCAATATAATTTTATGGTTCTCTTCACAGTCTTTCTCATTAAATTCATTCCTAGGTATTTCATGGCTTTTTTCCCACATTATTATGAATGGGATCTTTCTCATTTCCATTTTTATAATGTCAAATTTAGCCTCTTTTTCTAATCTCCTCTGATTCTGCAATATATAAAATGTATAGTCTACCCTTCATGTAAGTAATTCCCAGAGTACTCTATACCGATAATTTAATCTTTTTATATAAAAATTGACTGTCTTATTCACTAGGTTTATTATTTTTTTCAAATTGATATATCTATTAGATAATCACTGTCTTGGGTTTGTAGTTCCCACTAGTCTTTACTGTAATAACAACAATGTGTCTGTGTATGTGCATCCTTACTGTTTACAAAACAATGCTTCAATTTGACACGTTCATAAATTACTGTGATTCACACGAACCTACGCACTCACAACTTCTCAAAGTTTATTTCTAACTAGACATAAAAATTTATCTTTAGCAAACACCGTGAAATTACATTTCTCTGTATAGAACCTATAGTTCCAGTTTCTACAGCAAACCAAAGGGTAAATTTCCAAATGACCGTGAACTCAGGGGTCAACACATAAATGAAGGGTTTTTTTTTTCCTGTAAAATGCCCGTACTATTTTGAACAAACTAAGGGTTACAAACACACCTTCACACAAAAATAATTCTGGTCCTATCCACAAAATGAACAAGTTTGGGAGCACCAAGAGTGCCGAGTCCCGGTGAGAGAAAGTGCGTTGTAAAGTGTAGAGGATTCCAGATATGGTAATAGCACTGCTGGTTGCAGCAACAACCTGAGTCAAATGATCCTCGTTTTCGTCAAAACCTTCAGATGCCAGGTTTTATAAGTCATTCACCTTCTCAGTATGCAGTTTCTGCATCTATAAAATGAGTGAGTTAGCCTAATGGGCACTTAGGTCTCTCCCAGTTTTCATGTTCCAAGACTCCAAGTTTTGAAAGTGGACTCCGTCACTCCCCCTAGACCATAGGAAGTGTTGACATGTCTGAATCCATGGAAACAGAACTATTTCAGGCACATAGAAACCACAACTTTCAGGCAACCTGATCAACCACAGTTTGTTTATAAAGACACTTTACCGTAGCCGGGTTCATGGCTGATTATACCACTACACATATAGAAGTGCTGATTAATTTAGTCAAAAGTTATATTTTGATGTCAATTCTGATACTACAGAAAGAAATACAGCCTTTGCTTATTTCCACACCTTGGACTGGTTGACACAGGATGTTCAAATGTAAGTTGAACTAAAATGTGTGCTGATATCAGTAACCATCTTTATATGGCCATACCAAGAACATGGGTGTTTCTGAAGCCAGGCACTCTACACATGCCATGGCAAATTAGCCATATCCCAGTTTACAGTAAAATCCATCTGAGCCACATTCTGAGACATTTTCTAACATGTATATAGTATGTAAACATAAAAAATAAATATACACAATTTTCAACATGTAGTTTATATTCTAAAGACTTAGAATTACAGAATCCACATGTGTATATCTAAATAAAGTAAGACTTATGGCAGAATCCTATCATATAATTTTTTTAATCTAAAATGAAATTTTAAGCCCTACTCTTCCAAAATTTATCCAATATACACAGAGAAAAACCACAAAAACTGTTGCACAATATCTCTCATAGTTCAGTGTTTCAAGGGGCCAAAGCAGGCTCTTGTTTTTCTAATCAGGAAGTTGCTCCATTTCAGAGATTAAAGCTTTGGGGGAATTTTGGAGGTTTCGAATCCTTTAAATAAACTTGAATCCTTCAGGTATTAAATTCAAGACAAAAAATGAGCCAAAAGTAATAGACATCAAGAATATGAAAATAGAAAGATGCCTCCCAAATATGAATCAGGCATTCAAACTATACGAAAGACAGTCTATGGCTAGTGGTAACTAGATTGCTAAAGAATGGTTTGGCGGTTTGTTGTTGTTTTATAAATTTTCCTCATACACAGAATTTAGAGGCAGATCATCCTCTTTTAATCTCATCCTTGCACAAATGGATTCCCAGGCTCCTTTCTCAATGAGGTAAATGAGCCTAATGAAAGACCCTGTCATTTACACATCAAGGTAACCATCTCGAATTGCCATTTTCTTCTGGCCTGATTTGGAGAACCACTCAGGGGTATTCCAAGGAGTTATAGACCCTCGCCCTAAAGTAAAAATAAACAAATCCTTCTCCAAGAAATAATTGGCTCCCTTTCTGTAGGAATGAAAGCCAGTTTACTTAAGTCTAATTAGTTCACCATTTGGTGTATACAACTCAAGTGAATTAAAATGGACATTTGCATGACCAGAAACCTTATTTCCATGTGTTGACAGGTTCACTGCTGCTAAATGATGTTTTCTGGTTCTCCAAGTTAGCGTCAAAGTCATTCATGTTTTCAGTAAATGGGCAACTTTCTATAAATAAATACCACACTAAGGAAAAGTGAAATCAGTTTGGTCATGCAAAGTCAGGAAAATTGAAGGGACATGTCATTTCTGGTAACTTCTATGCAGAACTTCCCAAAGGGAAATGACAGTATCAATGTAGATAAATGCAGTAAGGACGAATGGATAAAATAACCCTTTTTTATTTCATTAACATTTTCCATTAAAGGTGACATTTGTAAGTCAGCAGTGGCTTCACATTTCATCTTGCTCTTTTTATTGGCCAATGGCTTTTACGGGATATCTTCTTTAATCTGCTCCTCACAAGCTTAGGTAATCTTCCAACACATTTTTCTAGATGGATGAAAGGCAAAGTTATTTCGTAAATTTGGATAACCTTTTCACCAGAAATATAATTCCCATTGGGGAAATCAGGCCCATAGGTCAAAAGATTTTTTTTTAATTGAAGTGTAATTGACATAAAATACCCTATTAGTTTCAGGAGTAATCAAGGTGATTCAATATTTATATACATTATGAAATGATCACCATGATAAATCTAGTTACCATCTATTATCATACAAAGTTACTACAATATTATTGACTATATTCCCTATGCTGTACATTAAATCCCCATGACTTATTTATTTTATAACTGGGAGTTTGTACCTCTTAATCCTTTTCACCTATTTTGCCCGCTCCCCAACCCCTACCCCCACCTCTGGTAACCACCAGTTTGTTTCCTGTATCTATGAGTCTGTTTCCGTTTTGTTTCATTTGTCCATTTGTTTTGTTTTTTAGATTCCACATATGAGTGAAATCATACAGTATTTGTCTTTCTCTGTCTGACTTATTTCACTTAGCATAATACTCTCTAGGTCCATCCATGTTGTTGCAAGTAGCAAAAGTTTATTTTTTATGGCTGAGTAATGTATATACATATATACATCACATTTTCTTTATCCATTCATCTGTTGATATACACTTAGGTGGTTTCCATATTTTGGCTATTGTTAATAATGCTGCAATGAACATGGGGTAAATATATCTCTTTGAATTAGTGTTTTCCTTTTCTTCAGATAAATGCCCAGAAGTGGAGTTGCTGGATCGTATGGTAGTTCTATTTTTAATCGGTTGAGGAACCTCCATACTATTTTCCATAGTGGCTGCACCAATTTACATTCCCACCAACAGTGTACTAGGGTTCCCTTTTCTCCACATCCTTGTCAACACATTATTTTTTGTCTTTTTGATAGTAGCCATTCTGACAGGTGTGAGGTGGTATTTCACTGTGGTTCTGATTTGCACTTCCCTGATGATTAGTGATGCTGAGTATCTTTTCATGCACCTGTTGGACATCTGTATATCTTCTTTGGAAAAAAATCTCTATTCAAGTCCTCTGCCCATTTTTTTAATTGGGTTGTCTGGTTTTTTGATGCTAAGTTGTGTAAGTTCTTTATATATTTTGGATATTAAGACCTTATTGGATGTATGATTTGCAAATATCTTCTCCCATTCAGTAGGCTGCCTTTTCATTTTGTTGATGGTTTCCTTTGCTGTGCAAAAGCTTTTTATTGATTGATTTTTTGTGAGGAAGATCAGCCCTGAGCTAACATCTGTTGCCAATCCTCCTCTTTTTTTTTGCTGAGGAAGACTGGCCCTGGGCAAACATCTGTGCCCATCTTCCTCTACTTTATATGGGACGCTGCCACAGCATGGCTGACAGGCAGTGTGTTGGCTGATGCCCGGGATCTGAACCCATGAACCCTGGGCTGCCAAAGCGTGAACTAAACCTCTGTGCCACTGGGCTGGCCCTGTGCAAAAGCTTTTCAGTTTGATGCAGTCCCACTTGTCTATTTATGCTTTTGTTGCCCTTGCCTGAGGAGACTGGTCCAAAAACATATTGCTAAGACTGATGTCAAAGAGCTGACTGCCTATGTTTTCTTCTAGGAGTTTTATGGTTTCAAGTCTTACATTCAAAGCTTTAATCCATTTTGAATTTATTTTTGTATATGGTGTAAGATAGTGGTTCAGTTTCATTATTTTGTGTGTAGCTGTCCAGTTTTCCCAATCTCATTTATTGAAGAGACTGTCTCTTCTCCACTGAATATTCATGCTTCCTGTGTCATAGATTAATTGGCCATATATGCATGGGTTTATTTCTGGGCTCTCTATCATATTCCATTAATCTACGTGTCTGTTTTCATGCAAGAATCATAATGTTTTGATTACCATAGCTTTGTAGTATAGTTCGAAATCAGGCAGCGTGATACCTCCAGTTTTGTTTATTTTTCTCAAGATTGCTTTGGCTATTCAGGGTCTTTTGTGGTTTCATACAAATTTTAGGATACTTTGTTCTAATTCTGTGAAAAATGCTATTGGTATTTTGATGGAGATTGCATTGAATCAGTAGTTTGCTTTGGGTAGTATGGACATTTTAACAATATTAATTCTTCTAATCCATAAGTATGGTATATCTTTCCACTTATTTGTGTCGTCTTCAATTTCTTTCATCAATGTCTTATAGTTTTCAGAGTACAGGTTTTTTGCCTCCTGGGTTAAATTTATTCCTAGGTATTTTATTCTTTTTGATGCAATTGTAAATGGGATTGTTTTCTTTATTTCTCTTTCTGATAGCTCCTTATTAGTGTACAGAAATTCAACCTATTTCTGTATATCAATTTTGTATCCTGCAACTTTCTTGAATTCATTTATTACTTCTAATAGTTTTTTTCGTGGAGTCTTTAGGGTTTTCTATATATAGTACCATGTCATCTGCAAATAGTGACAGTTTTACTTCTTCCCTTCCAATCTGGATGGCTTTTATTTCTTTTTCTTGCATAATTGCTAAGGCTAAGACTTCTGATACTATGTTGAATAAAATGGCAAGCGGGCATCCTTGTTTTGTTTCTGATCTTAGGAGAAAAGCTTTCAGGTTTTCCCTGTTGAGTATGATGTTAGCTGTAGGTTTGTCATATATGGTCACAAGGCCTTTGACAATGAAATCTGAATAAAGGTTATCAGCAATTCCAGATAAGCTGTTAAATGAACTCTTAAGGCATTTCTTTCCTGTGGGTAATAGCACAAACTTCCAGTTGTGTGAGTTGGCTTGAGTAAAATCCTTTATATTCAAAGTGCACAGAAAGGAGAAAAGACAAGCCCAAAGGCAATGTAGATGCTAGTGGAGTGACTTTTGAGTAGAAGTGGTCTCCAAGTTTAGCTGTATCTATATAACTGGAAAACAGCTGATCAGAAAGTGGCAAAACCCCTTAACTATCAAGGCAATAGCTACTTCATAGAAATAGTCCTACATTTAATGTTTTGCCCATTTTTTATTGGGCTGTTGGTCTTTTTGTCTTTTTATTATTGAGTTATATGAATTCTTTACATATTCTATATGCAAGTCCTTGTCAGATCTATACTTTGCAAACACCTTCTTCCAGTCTGTGGCCTGCCTTTTTTTTTTTTTTTTTCTCTTAACAGTGTCTTTTGAAAAGCAAAAGGTCTTAACCTTAATGAAGTCCAATTTATTGATTTTTTTTTCTATTATTATTTGGGCCTTTTGTGTTTCATTTAATAAGTCTTGGCAAACCCAAGGTTACTAAGATTTTCTCCTATGTTCTCTTGTAAAAGTTTTATTGTGTGTGTCTGTTTGTTTATTGTTGTTGATAGTCTTAGCTCTTACATTTTGGTCTACAATCCATTTTTAGTTATTTTTGTATATAGTGTGATGCACAGGTTAGGGTTAATTTTGTTGTACATGATCCAATCATTCCAGCAGCATCTGTTATAAAGATTATCCTCTCCCCATTGATTTGGCTTGGCACATTTGTCAAAAATCAGTTGTGTAAGTATTTCTGGACTCTGTTCTATTCTACTGATCTATTTGTCTGTCTTTGCATTAATACACACTATTTTATTTCCTGTAGCTTCTTAGTGTTAGAATCAGGCAGCAGCCCACTTCTAGGGACTGGACACAAGGTCAGAACCAGATAAAATAGGTGCCATATGGTGAAGAGGCCCAGAGAACTCTGTTGGATCTCCTTAAATTTCTCCAGCCGAAGTCAGGATTGTCCCTGAAGACCAAGTAAAGCTGATGCTACAGGGAGGGTTAAAGCAGCCCTAACCACAAAGTAGAAGAACACAGAGAGAAGATTACAAAGGACTAAGTAGGGCCTATAAATACTTGACCTCAAACTCTCGTATATTGATATAATATTGGAATAACCAATTCAGCATCTTTTTTTGTGTAGTTCTGCCTAGATGACATATGAGCAGTCCACTGCAATTATATCCTTGTAAGATAAATATCCAAAGCGCCAAACCATGAGAACACCTTTGGATGTCTACACACTACCAGAAACAAATACACTTGCCTAAGCATACAAATAGGAGAGTTGAGACAAGTTTAACTAGTTAGATTGCAGTTATCCTGCCAAAATGTGATAGCCTCTTTTCTTCCTTTTTATTCTCAAATCTCATAATATGAATTTTCCTTAGCTAGTCTATTGTTCCCTAGGTCTACACATAGCTTTTATAACTACAAGACTTGTCCATAACAATGTCAAACCAGTAATATACTAATTGAGCAACCAATAAGAAAGGCTTGCTAGATTTCCAGTGTCAAAGTATACATGTACTGCAATAAAAAGAAAATAAGTATATCAAGGAAATGAAAATATGGCCATTTTCCTAAAAGCATAAGAATAAATCTGGCTCCAAAAAAAGCTGAAATTAACTTGGCTGGGACTCTGAGGAGCACAGTCTGAGACAATAAAACAGTTACAGAGTCTGAGTTCAAGTGGTCACTTCTCCATAGTTTCTGGGGAAGATCATTTTAGCTGGAGTTCATCGTTCAATAGAAGTCTTCAACAACACATAAGGCTAGAGGATAGGAGGCATGGAAAATTACTGTGGCTATGAGAGCCCGAATGGAAAAATAAGCTTCACACAAATGCATGTGGAAGTTGGTAACAGAGACCTTATCTTGCAGGAATGTGGCCCCTTCAATTAGCCAAGTTCGAGCCATCCTGGGGCCTGATCCACCTGGCTCTGTGAATATTGAACAGTTACACTGGGCTTTAGTCCAGACAGGATAAAAACGATCACCACAGGAATGTTCCAGAGATTTTGAAATGTAGAAATGGCCATGTTACTAGAGGAGAAAACCCTTCATGGAAGCCTAAAGCCCAGAGTTTGCTTGGCACCCCTTCATTTGTGTCTAGATATAGATCTCATTTTTTCTGCATCTCAGAAGTTTTCATATACATCCTTTCACCTGTACTTAAAAATGTGGACTTCAGTGACAAGCAGGTGCCTTCATTCCCAATTCAGATGTATAAAAACAAGGCACAATGTTTAAGAAGCCACCACATAGGGGGCCAGCCCCGTGGCATAGCAGCTAAGTTCACACGCTCCACTTCAGCGGCCCGGGGTTCGCAGGTTCGGATCCCCGGCACGGACAGATGCACGGTTTGTCAAGCCATGCGGTGCAGCGTCCCATATAAAGCATAGGAAGATGGGCACAGATGTTAGCCCAGGGCCAGTCTTCCTCAGCAAAAAAGAGGAGGATTGACAACAGATGTCAGCTCAGGGCTAGTCTTCCTCACACACACACACACACAAAAAAAGCCATCACATAGGATTCTACAAAACTAATAAATTCAGGGCCCCAACTTCAATTCTTGGATGACTTAAATATTATTGAAAACACACTTCAACATGTATTGTACTCACATCAGTAATTAATGTGTCCAAGGCAAACTAAATTCAGTAGCAGTAATAGTACGAAGATGAAGTATGCATTCATAAAGGGCCCCTTCATTCTATCCACTTCATGTTCATGTTTCCTTTATTAAGGTTTTCATTAAAAATGTGTGCTAGTGGCAAGTGTTTGTAACATATTGTTGCACACTGGTATTTCTCAGCATCTACTCACATCTCCGGGCTTTAGAGAGGTAGTGTGAGAAAGTAGAAAAAACAGACATCTGGCTTCAAATTCTGGTCCAGATACTCTCAGCTGCATGAGCTCAGGATAAATACTTCTACTTATCCTAAGTTTATTCATCTGTAAAATGGAGATACCATTGCCTCCTGGGGTTGCGGTAAAGATGAACAAATACAACCTTTATATAGCATTCAGTGAGGCCAAAATACTCCAATAAACATTCATGCTCCTCTATTCCCTCTTCCTCTATCACCGATACAGAATAAATCGGATTAAAAATGTTCATCTTCCTGGGACTCTTATTGTTGCCTACTATATAATACTGAGAAGGGACAAGCGTGGAAGAGCAAACTATATTAAATTACTATATCTACTGCTGGCTTCTTCCTCAACACTCCTATTTCAACACTCCATTTTTCTAACCATTTAGCCTCTTTGCCTCCTGGATTTTAGACTTTGCTGTAGTGTGCCATTTGTATTTGGGAGGTAACATATTATAAGAGATAACAAGAAATAGAAGAGATGCTGCATGGGGCAGTAAGAAGACAGTGAGGCAGTAAGAAGACTGAGGCTTGTGTTTAAGTCCACAGAAGAATATTAATTGCCTTGATTTTTCTGAGTCTTACTTCCCATATTGAAAATGTGGATAATAATGTTTATCCAAAGCCATAAGAATTTGTGAAGATCAAATGCAATTATTTGTGAAATTTCTTTATAAGTGCTAAATAAATTTTAATGATTGACACTATTCTTGTCATTATAAGGTTACACAGATAGATTGGAATTCTTTTCTTCATGTTGTCATCTTGTTCCCATCCTGAAGTTAGTTCAATCAAATTTAATGTAGAACTTCCACAGACTCTGGGCTTTCCAAAAATGGCATCAAAAAACTTTAACTGGTACCACTTAATACCTGAAGACCAGACTAAATTTGGGGTTGTTTTGTGATTTGAACCAACCAACCATAGTAAATACACATTACCTCTGGCCTGTACAGTTCCTCAAAAAGTGATCTGAAGCCCCAGTGAATTCTAGAATCAACCAGGCCACTCCAGGCTCCTGAGTTTTCTGGGGGTATCACTTGATCATATACTCCCCAGGTAACTGTCAGCTGGGCTCACCATAACACATTCTAAACCTCTGAGACTTGTAGTCCAAAACTTCTCAATGCGTGGGGGTAACAGTCATCCATTAGTATCACATGGTAACACACTATTAACATTAAAACAGAGAGAATTTTAGGGTACTGCAAAACAACAAAATAAGTTAAATCAACAGTGTGGTGCTTAAACATTTCCAGCCATTCCAAGGCTCCAAAACAGCTGAAAACAATTTGAGGAAAAAGATCAGCCAAGGAGAATGTCTAATTTCCATTAATGTAGGAGTATCTATTCAGTCCCTGCCATAGCCATGGAGGCAGCATTTGAGACAGTTTTCAAGCCTGGTTCCAGCTAAATTTGGTGAAAATTATTTCCTGGCATTGTTTCAAGTTCTTCGTTCTGGAGACAGACTGTCTGGGTTCAATTCATAAGTTGACCACTTACTAGCAGTACAACCTTAGGCAAGATCCTTAACCTCTTTATTTCAGTTTCTTCATCTGTAAAATGGGGGTAATAATAAAGCTATCTCATTCCAGTAGCGTAAGGATTAAATTGGAAATAAGTAGAATAATTCCATAAACAAGGTAGTTACTCACTAAGTATTAATTATTATTATTGTTGTTATTATTATCTTAAGTGGTATGTAAATGCTCAAAAAAATAAATTTTACATGTCCTTTACACTCTACTAACCTGACGCCTTCAATTTTTATGAGATGTGAGGCACATACTATTATCCTTACTTTAGACTGAATTTCCAACATTACTCAACAAGTTGGTGGGTTAATTATGATTTCTAACATTTCCCTTCCTCTCACCTCTACCCACCCCCATTAAACCTCAATGCCTCCAACAGTTTCAAAGTTTCTTAGAAACACAAATGAATGAAGTCATGGCTGCGGGTGATTGTTAGAACAGAAAACAAGCTCTAAACAAGCCAAAATTCCATGTTTGAAAGGAAAGCTAAGCAATTACATTGTCATTTTTCAAGTGAACATTGCAGCCAAGTTATTTTGTTATTGGACAGAACTTTCAATCTGTAAAGTTTCATATAGAGTTGAACCAAGTAAGCTCATTACAAAGAGGACAAAGAGTTATAAAGATACTTTTTAAAAACAATCTAACAATGGTGAAATGAGTCAAGGGGATCAAGAGATACAAACTTCCAGGTATAAAATAAATAAATTCTGGGGGTGGAATGTAGAGCATGGTGACTATAATTAATAATACTATATTGCATATTTGAAAATTGCTAAGAGAGTAGATCTTAAATTCTTATCAAAAGAAAGAAATTTTTCTAACTATGTATGATGACAGATGCTAACTAGACTTATCATGGTGATCATTTTGCAGTGTATACAAATATCAAATCAGTATGTTGTACACCTAAAACTAATATAATGTTACATGTCAATTATACCTCAATTAAAAAAAAATAGAGGCAAAAAGAAAAAAAACTATCTAAGAAAGCATGAGATAGTTTTCACATCATGGAGATCCATCCCAAAGGAAGGTATCAGTTGATACGAGGGTGGAACTATGAGTATACACGCTGGCTTAATGAAAAGGAAACAACAAAAACAGCAAATTACTTTCCAAAAGCAAATGTCCACATAAGGAAACTTGTCCAGATTTTTGTAAAAGCTGCCTGACTCATATTGGCTTTGCATATCCCTCTGTGCATGAAACCTGCTGATTATTAGAGTGGGTCACCACCCCAGCTGAGGAAGGAACAAGGCAAATACAAAATCCCAGCAGTGCAAGGATCTACGCTGAGCTTGCTGGCTTCTAGTATCTTTTGCTCTGCCATGCCCTGCATCCATTCAAAGGTGAGGGCACTGTGACTACGTGTCCTATCACACAACCAGAGCACACCTGCGTGTCAATTGGTCTCGTCCTTCCAGTGAAGTGAAAGAGCAGATTTACTTCTTCATGAGTACATTAGATTCTCTATATCTGAAAACCATAGACTAAGGAGCACCTCAAAGATACAATTAATTCTGTAAAAACAGCATGACTCACTAAGGCTTCAAGCTTCTTGCACCTCTGATGCACTAAAAACCAGTCTCCTAAAGTAAATGTCAAACTGAAATCATCTTCGGACCAAGGGAGTGTTTCCTTAGAAATGAAGCATTACTCAAGTAGATAAAAGTAATGAATAAGTTCTCTCTCTCTTTCTCTGTTACTGTGACAGGAAAGGAGGAGTCATTACCGTTTTAACAATGCTGCTATATCATTTCTCATGTAAGGGCAATAATACAACTATTCGTTAACTCCTTGCTCCAGATCATCAGCATAAATAGCAAAATATCAACGAGGACAGACTTGAAAAGGAAAACTCCAGGCAGGTTATTGTGGCCTGACAAGCTCACCATCCCTTTTAATGAATGAAAGTACAAATTGTCAAAACAATGTTTAATTCAAAAATCATTTATTTTGGTTTTATAATGAAGGAAAACACTGAGTTAGACACATATCCAAACACTAATTTGGATGCAATTTCTTTCTGTATTTGCTAGGCTTTGACATGGCCTCAGGTCAAATCCAAGTAGCCATCTCTACAGCCAAGAAACAGATTATCCACTCACAGATGATTACCATTTCCAATCAACAGACACTTGAAGCACTTTACCGCACATGCAGGAGCTACTTCCTCTTCCTTGACCAAACCCGTCTTCATCTCCATCAACCTTATATTGCAGAGAAGCAAGTGCTTCCTTCAAACTCTCTGAGCTCAGGCTTCAATCTTGCTCAATCCAGGGAAATCAAGCATGGTTCAAAGTTCCATTCTTAATATTTCAAAGATGTTAAATCCTACATCTACCCCCCTTTCCAACCCTGGCTGCAATGCAAGAGATAAAGAAAGACAAGTCTTCATCTATGCATTCCAACAAAGATCAGCTCCTCATCCAAGATCTTTCTATACATCTGTCTTTCATGTGAGGAAGCCAATGTAAGTTTTTTTTAAAGACATTGCACTGAAGTTTTGATCTACAAAACCAAGTCTGCTACAGACGACAAAGTGATTCTTGGCTAAATTTATTGATTCTTAAAAATCATAATTCATGCAAAAATCTCTTCACTAGATTTACCTGGTTCCTTTCTTCTGAAATACTGAGCAACGGGGAAGAGAGGGGGTTGGCTAGATCAATAATTCAAACCTATAGAAAGAGAAGCAGCTCCATGGGGAAGCCTGAGGATTGGGACCCTTGCTGCTAGAGAGTTCATTTAGATTTATAAAACTCGAGCTGTCTTTGTATGGTTCATAAAAATTATTACGTGAAAAATTTGGCTGCTCATTGCATTATTCATTGCAGGCCCTCTAAAACAAATAACTGTTAAACACATAAAAGGGCTCACGTATTAAGTGGGGAAAAGCAAATGAAACCTGTTAAATAAATTATAATTGAGATGAGTAAAATGGGACTCTGGCCCCAAGAAGAAAGGCAGAATGCACTCAGAGTTTTGCACTTAATTCATGAAAGAGAGATGAAACCATTCTTTTTCTTAAATCAAGTCCCAAATCAATTGCACAGGTGGGCAAGTTGTTGTGGGATATAAAAATTTTAGGAGAATGGGACATGTCAGGTAAACACCACAGGAAGGCTCTGATATGGATTCCAATTCTCATTCCTTCCCACACAAAGCCTGTCTAGATCTGTCTTGTTCTAGGGGTGCAAAGATTAACCTGGTTTGCTCCATGGTTTCAACTGGGTCCAGAGCAAAGCAGATTTCCCTTCATTTAGAATCACCTGAAAGGCTCAGTTAATTCTCACACCACTTGAGGGTTCTGGTTTAGGTAAGGAAAAATAGGTTTCATGCACCACAAATTTTTGCTTTCTAAATAGCCCCAAATTCTTGGTCATGTCAACTGCTCTGAACTCCTCTGTATCAGAAATCAAGTGCTAGGCAGGATATTCTCATTCTAGTTTTAAGTTGAACAGGTGCACAAGCCCTGAAATCTGTCAGCACCAAAACTGGCTGTGTGTGGTACCCTTGGAAGATTACATACCTTGGCCACTTTCAAAACGGATTTGAGAGATTTTCTTTTTTCTTTCTACAACCAACAGAAAGCATTGGAGAAATACATACAAAGTCATCCTCTTGTTAATTTTTCCATGCACCAGGACATAAAAGCAGCCTGGAGAACTGGAAAGAAACCACTGGGCTAGGGTTGGGGTAGAAGGTCTCTAAGAATCTCTTCCAAGCTATAAAATACCAATTATTTTAACTGCTGAGCTTGTTGAAATCATGTGTCAGAAAGCATGCTCTTTCAAAGTCTCATTGAATTTCCAAATGTGCCAGAAGTCACATTTACCAACGTATTAGTCAGCGTTCTCCAGAGAAACAGAACCAATAGGAGATTACACGTATAAACAGGTTTATTATAAGGAATTAGCTCATGTGGTTATGGAAGCTAAGTTCCATGATCTGCGGTCAGTAAACTGGAGCTCCAGGAGGACCAGTGCTGTAGTTCCATTCTGAGTCCAAAGGCCTGAAGACCAGGAGAGTCAATGGTCTAAGCTGCAGTCTAAGTCCAAGTCTGAGTCCAAAGGCAGGAGAAGACCGATGTCCCAGCTTCAAGACAGTCAGGCAGAGAGAGAGACTTCTTTCTTACTCAGCCTTTTATTCTATTCAGGCCTTTGATGGGTTGGATGAGCCCCACCCACACTGTGGAGGGCCATCTGCTTTACTGAGTCCACCGATTCAAATGTTCATCTCATCCAGAAACACCCTCACAGACACTCCCAGAATAATGTTTAACCAAATATCTGGGCACTCTGTGGCCCAGTCAAGTTGACACACAAAATTAACCACCACAACTAAAATGGCAGTGATGATGGTTAAGAGAGACACTTACTCCCTATTCCTCCTGTTTCCCCATGAAGGCATTTCCATGCAACCAAAGCTCCTTCCCTCTCTCTGCAGCCTCCCACACTCATACCCTGGGAAGGAGAAGTGAAATACTGATTGTAGAGTCTGGAAGAAGGAACCAGTTGTGCAGAACTCCCCCCTGTCTGGGTCCTCAACCTTGAATGTACCCGACAGCATGTACCACCCTCAGTTCTCAGCCCCCTAGACAGGTTTGGGAGCCGGAAAGAATGCTCAACTCAAGGAATCTCTAAAACACTAACACTTGGTGCATTTGCTGGGAACCTTAAAAAACAGGTTATGGATTTCTGGAAGCAAAATAATATCTGGACAGTGTGGAGATTCTGTGAGGGGCTTGCCTTAAGTAGCTTAAACTCTGAGGGCGTATTGCCAAGCTCAGGCCACGGGGCATCAGCAAGCACCAGCTATGGGACCCTTGGTGATCTTGGCCACACTGTCCAGCTCTAGCATGTGAGACGCTGCAGCTCCGTCTGAAATGACACAGGTTCCACCTGGCCTAGTGTTACAGGTATGACTGAGGACAGGGAAGACAGCAGACCAACTTCCTAAGACTCTGCTATGGGTTCAGTTGTGTCCACCAAAAAGATACGCTGAAGTCCTAACCCCCAGTACCTCAGAATGTGACCTTATTTGGTGACAGGGTCATTGAAGATGTCATTAGTTAAGATGGGGTCATACTGGAGTGGAGTGGGCCCCTAATCCAATATGACTGATGTCCTTATAGAAGAGAAGAGACACAAACATACAGGGAGAACATAACGTGATGACAGAGGCAGAGACTGAGATGCTGCTGCTGCAGCTCAAGGAACCCTAAGGATTTCGAGGAAGGATTCTTCCCTACAGGTCTCATAGGGAGTGTGGCCCTGCCAAAATCTTGATTTGTGCCTTCTAGACTCCAGGACTGTGAGACAGTAAATTTCTATTGTTTTAAGTCATCCAGTTTGTGGTACTTTGTTATGGCAGCCCTAGGACACTGATATAGACTAATATAACATCAATCCTTACCACTTTAGACAAAGTGGTAGACACTTTGTAAGACACACACAAAGGTTCCTTATTATGTCATAAAATGCAATCCAAGGAAAAGTGAGCCTTTTTCTAAGTGCCCTTCTAGGATAAGTGCCCTTGCTTCAATTAGGGGCAAGGTGCTTCTACGGCCCTTAGCTGAGAGGGTGCAGCAGGCAGGACAGAGCCAAGCAGAGGCAGCAAGAACAGAATTCACCAACCCAGCACTCGCTGTGTTCCCTCCACCCCCAGCTTCTGGATGCTACTATTTTCTAACCTAGTCCACTTCAACAGACCTGAATGTATAACTTAGTAAGAATAATTATAACTGTTCATAAGGCACTTTCCATATGCCAGGCAGTGGCTTAGTAGTCTTTACATAGACTGTATTCTGATGCTTGCACTAACCTAAGAGATAAGCATTTTTATCTCCAGTTTTTGGAATAAGAGACCAAACTTTGTATAGGTCCAATAAATCGTGGAACCCAATTTTGAGGGGAGGCCTGTCTGAGTCTGAAGCCCCAGGTCAGTCCTAGAGATATTTCTGAACGTTAAGAAGCAGATGGATTCTGCAATTTGGAAATTTAAGAATAAATCACAGTGCCAGCAATGAACAAAAAAATACAAGCCTTCCTCAACAATTACTCATCAAAGTATTTCTCAAGATGTGAGAAATCCTCAATGATCAAAATACAAAATAACACTCCTTACGGAGAGAATCCCACCGAAGAATTATTTTCTGATTCTGGCAGGGAAAACTAGACCAGGTAGGGAAGTTAAACTTTGGTTTATAGAGCTTTGACTGTGTTTTAAGGTTCAGAGCAGTAAGAAGGAGGATGCTAGAGGATTGTTTTTATTCTTAATCTATTTTCTAGTATCACAAATTTTGGAATATTACTTTCTACAAACACTGTAGAAACATCGTTCTGGAAACTGCAACTAGGTTGATATGCAGACTGGTGGCTTGCAAGAACCAGGTCTGCAAACGACTTGCTAAGCTGCACTAGGATTTTGCTACAGGTCATCATTGCCCTTGGGATAAAGTCTGAAGTCAGCCTGACTTGCAAGGACACATTGTTTCTCTCACCACCACCACTTACTGTGTGCACTCAACGCCGGAATCACAAACTCGCTCTACAACAGCACTTTCTCAGACTTTAATGTGTATAGGAGTCACCCAGAGAACTTATTAAAATGCAGATCTGGCAGGTATGTCCGGGATGAAGGTTGAAATTCTGCATCTCTAACAAGCTCCCCAGGATGCGAAGCTGCTGGTCCTGGATTAGCATTTGAGTAGCCTGCGGCTAGAGGACCAACGTTCCCAAACTACCTGGCACTTTCACACTTCTGAGCCTTTCCTCACATGCAGGCACAATTGTTTCTTCTAATTCCCACTGGGTGACTCTTCCTCATCATGCAAAGCCTGGACCAAACATCAGCTCCTCTGTGAAGCCTGGGCAAGAGCTACTTACCCAACCCAGCTGCTCCTTCCTCTGGGTCCATGATGGTTTCTAAGTAACGCATTACATTAAACATAGTTCTCCTTCATTTGTTTGTCTTTGCCACAGATTGAACTTCTGGAGGGCAAGGATGGCATCCACTGCGTCTTCTTACCCTCAACACTTTGCACAGTGCCTGACATAGAGGAGGTGGCAAGCTGGGTTAGCTGAATGAATGAATGAAACAGACCTAACAGGCTATGGTTTCAGGAGTTTATGCTTTCTCCATTTTTCAAAATCAGATCACTGGTTTATCTCCAGTTCTTTCAGTCCCCTGCATTGTGATTGGTTCAACTTTGTTGACTTGTACTTGCTTTGATGATTCTCTTAAAAACAAGCCATCACTTTCTGTGGGATGCAATTTAAAATCATAGAGCCCTACAGTGTAGAATGGAGTCCAGAAGAAGATGCCTTTGTTCAAGGCACTTAGTAGCTGTATGATCCTGAACAAATTACATATGCTTTCTGTCCCAGTCCTCTCACTTCTAAAGTGGTTACAATCATGGCACTTGCCTCATTGGTTCTGGGGATAAATGAGTTAATACAAGTAACACACTTAGGATGGTGCCTGGTACGTCGTAAGCACTGTAGAATGGTTAGCTGTTACTATCTTTCATGCCTTTCAGCGTTCATGAAGACGTGCTCCTTGCTATTGAAAGACGTGGAGACAAGTATATGTGCTGCTCTGCTTTCCCTCTGTCACCTGTTAGATGATGTTGTCTTCTGTCATTGCCTTATTAAGCTTTCTTTGACATGCTTCCCATTTCACCTTCTTACACAACTTCAGAAAACATGCCTTTGTGTCATTTTCTGCTTTTTCATTCTTGTCTGTCTCAGCTCATTTGGGATGTTCCTCCTACTAATATGACTCCTAAATATTTGGTATTACTTTCCCCTTGACTCTGTGCCTGTCTTTATCCCTTTTATACAGGCTTTAAAATCTGAGCTCATAAGAGATCCACTCACACTGGGTCCAATTTCTGCTCATTGGAAATGGTCTCAATTATATGATCAGAATTTCATTTTATATGTTTTTATTTTATAACCTTTCCCATCATGACTTTTTCCAACTTCTGAGAGACAAGACTATCGGCAAAGAATGTCTGAATTTATCAGATGCTCTCTGTTAGCAGAATATGAATAAAAGCATGTGAAAAGCTGAGTGGCCCATCACTCATATCTTTTCTCTTTGCCAAGATATAAGGCTGTGTCATTCATATGTTCAATACTTGCAAAACAAATGATTTCTTCTTCTTTCTCCTTTTATAAGGAAAATGCACTATTTCTCATTTCAGATATGTGGATTTCTGATTTAGTATGTCACATATCATTTTTATATTATATTCCTCCCAATTGTTTCTATTAGATCTGTTACTTTCAAAAATTAAAGTGTATTTCATTTTACCAAGTTTAAAGACATCAAAACTGAAAATCATAAAGGATATGTGGCTATATGATCTACGCAAGAAAAAACACTTCAAAACTCCAACTAATGGCCACATACTCAAAGCAACACTTTTAATCAAACTTCAAAAGACTAGAAAATGAATATGTTTTTAGTGAAAAGAAAACATTTACAGCCTACATATTAATTTTTAATATGTAGTTTAATATGTAGCCCAGCACACGTGGTTCTAGGTTGTAGAGTCCTACATCCTTTCCTATGAGGAGAGTCCAGGGCACCCAAGGAAGACACAAAGAGATTGTGTTCTAAGAAGGGTGATTCTCAATCTATGAATTGGAAAGGACCAGTATTTTTTCAAATCCAATTCATATGACTACTTTGCACAGTGCAACAAAAATGAAGAGAAAAATAAAATTTAAAAAGAAAACAGACATACAAAATACAAGCCCACTGCTCATCAATTTGGATGTTGTGGCATGGTAATTTGTTGTAAAAGATTCTATCTTATCACTCTCAATTTCTGTGTTTACCTTGATATAGACAAATAGTTAACAGACTATCACTGATCACACTTTGATTATTACTCTTCTATCATAAGCTACTAAAAAAAAATGTGGCCGAAAATGAGTCAGAACCACCCTAGTCCCAAGTACCGTATTTCTTACCAGGCCCTCAACTGATTTCTAAAGGGCTGCCCTCACTGCCCACTCCCAGGGTCACACAACAGCCAGAGCAGGTCTGTCCCTGCTCAAAGTCCTCAGGGGCTCCTTCTTGCTCTTAGAATAAATCTGTAACATGCATGTGGCCTAGAAGGTCCTATAAACACTGGCCCTGCCTACTTATCCAGCATCATCTCTTCTCTCCTCTGTCACTATGTTGCAAATACACATAGACCATTGCTCAGAAAAGCCCTAAGCTCCTTCCAGTTCCAGGGCTTTCCCACATGTTGATCCCTTTTCACGTAATCCTGCACCACTCATCCACATTATAGATTAAAAACAAATGCAAATACATCAACATTCATCCCATGGACTGCTGGAGTCAATGCCCCCTACCCTCAAATCTGAGTGGCTCTGTGACTGCTGTGACTAATAGAATATGGAAGAAGCGATGCTATGCCAATTTCTGGAGCCAGGCCTTAAGAAATTGGCAGCTTCCACTTTCTGTCTCTTGAAAAACTCTTTATGGAACCCTAAGTGACCATATAAGGAGTCCAGTTACCCTGTAACTGTCTTGCTAGAGAGACCACCTGTAGGTTCTCTAGACAGTCCAGCCATCCCAGGCAAGATTCAGGTGCACATCAGTGACCTTCAGGACCAGACTATCCACCAGCTGAATACCACCAGTGACCTCAGGCCACGCCACGTGGAGCACAAGAATGAAAGTTAAGCCCTGCCCAAATCTCTGATTGAAAAAAAATAAAATAATTCAATTTTTGGTAACATCACATTTGACAAAATTCCAAAAACAACTGGTCAAAGAGACATTTTCAGCCCTTAATGAAGAATCAACTTGAATTTTCTATAAATTATCTCTTCAGTAAGGAAACTTGGATAATATTGGAAAGCACAAAAAATAAAAATAATCTGTAATTCCATCACTCAGTGATAACCACTCATAACTTCTTGAAATATGTTCCCTCCGTCTGTTTCCTCTTCAAATATAATCCTATGCACAATTGGAATCACACAGGAAATGCTGCTTCATAATCTGCATTTTTCATAAGTATTTTCCCAAATCATTAAACATTGTTCACTAACATGTTTTTAATAGATAAACAAGACTTTGACATACAGATGTCTCAATAAAATATTTTACCATTTTTATGTTATAAAAATTAAGAAGCATATTCTATGAATAAAATTTAGGTTTTTAAGGTAAATTCCTAGTGTGAAATTCCTAAGTCAAAGTATGTACACATTTTTTAAGGCTCTTGATTTACATCTATCAGCATTTCCTGGTTGTGAGAAAAAACAAAATAAGTTTGAGAAATAAAATATACTACATCTCTACTTAAAGATTAACAACATACACCAACACATGAAAAGCTCTGAAAAAGTCAACAATAAAACAGAAACCTGTGTTGAACTTTGCTTAATGGAAAGACAAACATATTTGACAATAGGAAGATCTTTCTCTACCCCCTCGAGCTGGTATGTGCTGGTGGTCTACTTTAGCTTTATGGCAACGTCTGTTTTTATGCTTTGAAAGGTTCTTCTACCTCAAGATCATAAAATAATTCATCTATATTTAATTTGAACATTTAAATCTTTCATCCATCAAGAATTTATTTTGGCATCAGGAACACATTAGGTCGCCCATGTTCCTTTTCTGTAATATAAGAAGCCAATATTCCCATTAGGATGTATTGACAAGGCTTATCTCCCTTATCCATTTATAATGCCATCTTTATCGTACCCTAAATTCCCATATATAACTAAGTCTACCTTGAGCTCTCTTCCATTATACCAAGCTCTACCATACTAAACTTCTTGAATATTTCTAAATGTATAATATATTTTCATAACACTAAGGAAATGTTACTCTCATTACTCATTTCCAAAATTTTCCTGGATATCCTCATATGTACATGTATTCATTCAACAAATGAGTTCAACATAGACGAGTAATTCAACATACATAATGTCATACATATGTAATTAAGTGAATTCAGTGACCACATATGGTAGATACTTATAGATGTTGGATTTGTTCTTCCAGGCAGAGAAAGTAGAATTTGGTCAAGTTTCAAAATTAAAATCTTATTGGGATTTCCATGGGAATTATGTTGAATTCATTTAGAGAAGACTTTTCCATACAAAGTTTTCCTGCCCTAGAACAAGGTAAAATATGGAACTTACATAAAGTGGCTGTGATTAAGCTGATGAGATTAAACCAGATAATACGCACAGGGACTCACACTGTATATAATTTTTAAATTTAATCCTCACAACCAACACATGAATTAGAAATATTATTCCTGGTTTACAAAGAAAAGAATTAAGGCTAAGTAACTTGTATCTCACATATATGGGAAGGAAAAAAAAAATCACAAAATTTTTGTTTCACAGCTTTTCTTTCCTTTCATTAAGATTAAATGAAGAGTTCAACCTCCTACTTCATTTTTCAAATGCATCCATTAACCAGAATTTAGCTCTTTGTAAATCTCTGAGGTTGGATGAATTCATTTCCCAATCTCTATGCTGACCAGTTCCAATCCAGCTAAACAAAGCATACGAACTTGACAGTTTTCTAGTTTCTAGGAAATAGAATATAGCTTGCAAAGGACAATCTGAGGTCAAGGTGGTTCTAGGATAATTCTTAAAAAAAAAAAAAAAAGAAAGAACAAAATTATTCTCTCCTTTAGAAATGCTTTTTCTAACATTTTCTTCACAACAAATCAGTGAACCGAAAAAATACCTGAACACGTTTATTAACTGGCCAATTCGGCCATATTTTGTGCCAATAAAATGAAACTTACTTCTTTAATTTCATCAGTTAAAGAACCACAGGGTCTAATTTGGTACTTTGAGATATCAGTAAATGAAGAATTGAAACAATTCAATGGGTTGAGGTTAAGAGAGATTAAAAAGGGATTTAATAAAATTAAGTCAGTGAGGGGGAAAGAATATTTTTCTTCTGCCCTTAAAACTGAGGTATGGAGGCTGAATAGTTCTAGAATTCTAGATTTCTAAGTTTATCTCATTTGGTGATCTAAAAATGTTAAAAAAATTTCCTGAGAGAAACTGTTTATAGAGCTAGTATAGACAACTTAACAAACCTTCTTTGGGTTTAAAAATGTTAAAACAAATGAAAACATAAAAACTAGAAATATCTTCTCTTCCATCTTCCTTCCAACATGTCTATTCTGCTTAAAGAAGTTGTTTGTTCCCTTAACACAAAAGGCAACTAAAAGCAGATGGGTGGCAATATTCCCGCGAAGTGCCTCAAGTTTCCCTAAGCAACAGCATCATTCTTCTTTCTAAAAAGTGACTACCTTGGGGCCGGCCTGGTAGCATAGCAGTTAAGTTTGCGCGCTCCATTTCAGTGGCCCAGGGTTTGCAGGTTCGGATCCCGGGCGCGGACTGTCGCACTACTAATCAAGCCATGCTTGGTGGCGTCCCATATAAAGTAGAGGAAGATGGGCACGGATGTTAGCCCAGGGCCAAGCTTCCTCAGCAAAAAGAGGAGGATTGGCAACAGATGTTAGCTCAGGGCTAATCTTCCTCACGAAAAAAATCCACAATAAACAAAAAGTAACTATATATCACCTTGGTTTTGTACAGCTTTTGTATAGTCACAGTCTTTGTGACTATAGTTGGAAAAGATAATCCAGAGGGCTATTCCTTCTTAAACTCTTGAATAGGAACCCATTCATTCATTCAATAAACATTTACCAAATGTTTATTGTATGTCAAATACTGCGGTAGCCACGGGGTATACAGAGCTGGAGAAAACACAGTTCCTTCCTCAAAGAAGTTCAAGCAAGTGCAGGAGTGACATCATGGAGGTATCAGTTGAAAGCTTACATAAAGCTCTTATGCAGTCAGTATCTTGACTGAGCTGTAGCCTATTACTTGTCACTGCTACAGATCATGCACATCTGAGCATGTCCGGAGATCTGATGGGGAAGGCCCAACAGAAGTCATACGTTTGGTTGCTGTGTAGTAGAAAGTCTTAGTGGCAAATGAAACTTGATACTATAACTAAATGAAACTTCACACTGTGCCCATGACTGTAAGTATACAATATTATAAATTGATAAAATCAACGTGTACTGGTACCTTAAAAAATACATTTGTCCAGCTCTAACTTTACTAAAAGTGAGCCCACAGCAGCAGGAACCCTTCGCTTGATACCAAGATTTATGTCTTGAATATATGTCTCCGTTAAAAGGACCCAGACTCTTTGGGGCTTGACTGATTCTGTCTTGGGCGGACGAAAAAAAGGAGTGAATCTGTAACATTCTTTTGTGGCCAGAAAGGGTGATTTTACAGCATGAAGGACAGTACTGGAAGGACAAAGGAGAGGCTCAAAGATTTTCCACAGAAGTTGTAAAAAGTCAAGCACCAAAAAGAGAATAATAATTATTAATAATTGGAACAATGTGAGTTTGTAATTAGCCTCAAAAGAGAAATGTTAATATAAATTGCATGTTATATAAAATACTGTTATACACAACAGAAGATAAGCATAATAGAATGCTTAAATTTGTGCTAAATGTAACATTAAGGGAGCGTTAACTGACGGATTCTTCAGAAGTTGGCTTTGGTTGTCTCTCTGTAAGTCAGGGGACTACAAAAAAGGCAAGTTAACAGTCTCAAAATTCAGCCCTGCACTGATTTCCACAGGAAATCCACTCCCATCAACCATTTTGTGAGTTTAGTAGAGACTGACTCAAGATTTTCAGGGACACAGGAAGGCATCACCTTGGGAACCACCACCCGCTAAGATGTTGGAACATCTCACAGCTCTACCACCCCTTCTTCCCACTCATCTCCTCCTTCACTTTCCTGGATACCCCCTGTCTTTCTCTTTCCTTTGCAGCTCAGAATCTCTCTACTGTGCAGAGAAATCTGTTTTCTACAACCCATGTACAAAAACTCACATACTCAAACACATGCAGTTATTTAGAAGAACAAAATTCCTTCAGTGCGCCAGGTAGCCCACCCCACCTTGGAAGGCAACAGCAGTTACAAACAGCAGAAAGCTTCCTAGTTACATTTATAATTATTAACTGTGTTACTATCTGCTTCCACAGACTGCATTCCTTACAACAATTCTTCAATCATCTCTTAATGATTATAAATAACTTCCCAACTACTTGTATATATCCCCTCCATAATGTAGATTTTCTACATTTTTCAAGTATATAGGATATAAAAGAACACCCTTTACAACTAAAGTGCTTTTCTCTCATTTTTTGTTAATCAGCCTAACAGCCTTGGAAGTCGGGGACTTCCTGAGGAAGTTAGTTTATCCTCAGGAAGTTATTTCCTAGTCAAAGAGGAAGTAAACAGACATGTTAACCTGAATTTTAAGGTCAGACTGTGTCCATGACAGTAAAGGGCAAATATTTCCAATATCAGGTTATTTGTACTAAAATGTTGGTCTCCAACCTCCTCCCGATTTCTTCTTTGCCTCAGATGAGCTCAGAAGTTGGCCCTTTAGGGTAAAACCTTCCAAATAACCCAAAGAAAGGTGGTGAGTGCAGAGTGTCATAGAATAACAGCCTATGTGTCACCGACATCTGCAGTTATGTGGGAGCCATCAAAAACATAGTACAAAGAATGCGCAATCACTCCATAACTAAAAGTTTTAGCGAAAGACAGGATGTTCAAAGCACTTTGTGAACCTATTCAACGTTGCCACGGAGGGGTCTGTTTAGATGCCTCCACTTTTCCCCATGTGAACCTAGATGGATTTGTCCAAACTCCTCACAGCCTTACACACCATGCTACATCTTCCTCTCCACTCTGCCACCTTCTACTCACACAGCAAAGAGCCAAGTCCCAGGCTGCCATGATGTCTTTCCCAACTCCTGCAAATCATGCTTATCTCTCTTCCTTTCCAACTACAGCACTTCTTCAGATCACTTGTTGGGACACAATCCTATGCCAGCCGGAATTACTATATAACTGTTTCATAAGTGTGTATTTCCCCCAGTAATTGCTAAGGTTCTGGAAGCAGTGGATCTTGCTATAAAATCAACTTCCTTAGGGAACCAAACAGCTAATAGCAATATTGCAAAGTATGCTTGTTTAAGGCAATAGTGAATGATGGGGATGCAGGAACTGCAGATGGATGCTCCACCTAAATCCACTAAATTCAATCCAAGATTAGTTTTGAAAATTCTTCAGGGAGAAGAAACACATCTAAGAGTAGGGATCATTCTCTGTCCTACTAGTTTGTGACTGACATACATTTTGAATCCCCCATTAGTGCCTAAACAAATGTATTTGAACCTAGATTACATCCTTTAATAAATTGCCATTGAATTAAATTACTGATTTTATTTAAACTACTGATAAGATATCTTAGGAATGATTCAAACCTTCATTACAAATACACTAAGTTGCACTTAGATGAACCAGAATGTCTATGGCTGAAAAATATTGATTATTTATTGAGTGCTTTTTCGCAAATGATAAAATGTAGTTGAAAGAAATAAACAGAATAATTTTGCACATGGGATTAGAATATTGAAGATCTAATTTTTTCTCTCTCCCAACTCTACACAAAGGCACTGGGAAACTCTGGATGTCTCAGTTAAGTATTACTTTAAGATGTCCTTACACACACACACACACACACACACACACAGAAACCTAATTTCCTTTTGAGACTATTCAATGACATTTTTGCCGTTCTGTATGACTCATTTTGGAAGATAATTCCCTCAAGAAATTAAACTTAGTTCTTGAGTCTGAGATGGTATGTAGGATTTCACTGTACATTTCTAGGCTTATATAACAATTTTGTGGCTACCAAACTGATGAGCTTTCCACTGCTTAAACTAATGCTCAGATGTAACTTTGACTTCTTCATTAAATCGGGCACGTTGAATCTATAATATGCTCAAATTTCCAGATGTAATTGGTGCAGTTTTTCAAAAGTCACCTAGCTTACAATTAGGCAGTAGCTTAAACAATAAAGGAAACTTGGTCATGAAGCAGTGAGTTGCTAATTTAATTACCAAAACACATTAAGCTTCAACAGCTAAAGCCTTGCAAAGCTTTCCTAAATGATCCTGAAATTTTCAGAGATAGTTAAGTTTAAAATTTAATTTTTAAAGGCAAAACAAATCTTTATAATAATCAATCATCACAAGCTCCTAACATCACATTTCTGATGTTAGAATCTCTCCCTCCCCATACGGTCCCCCACCCAACCTTCCAATTTGGATAGATGTCATTTTATAACTATTTTTAAAGAGATTTCTTCAGTGTCATTTTCTTTCTCCAGTTCTTTACTTTTTATTCCTTTTCCTATGTTATATGTTTTTATTCTATTTCCTCTTCTGTCATAGATTGAGTTTCATTCAATTCTAATAGACTACTTCAAGGTACAATTCCAGTCTTCCAAGGCACATATTCTGAGAATATCTTCCACTGTGTGCATTTCCAATTAAAGAATAAATCCATGGCTCAGTTTTAAAGGGAAAAGAAGCAACAAAACCATTCAGTACTTTTATATTACATACCCTATAGACCCTAAATCATGATTAACTTAAATATCAGTTTCAAACCCTAAGTCTGTCTGGCGCGATACATTAAGGGCACAGTTATGATAACCTGCAAACTAACCCTTCAACAGTTTAGTATAAAAACAGCTTGGAATATTGACTTTTGCTTTCTATAACTAAGAATAAATTTAAAGTCAATTTCTAGACTACACATGGACCATGAAAGTGTTTCCATCTACAATACTGGCAATCGAGACAAATGACAAGTTGGCATTTGAAAAGGTACTTCTCGTAAGTACTTTCAAAATATACTTTGACATAAACTTATAAAAATGATTTGTATGAAATTCTCAGTAATTTTGCATGACAATTACAAAAGAAGCATTAAGAATAACTCTTAGTCAGAACTCAGGGCTCCTAGACTATCTTTGCCTTTTGCTAATTTTACATGACTTTGGGCCACAATGATTTTTTCCCAGTCTCGCTGCTTTCATCTGCCAAATGAAAGCATTCATGCCTACTTCTCAGAGAAGTGTGATGATGAAGCAAAGTTAATGCAATAATGCTCATGAAAGCACTAGGAAGAGCCTGAAAAAAGAAGTGTCCTAAAAATGTTTGTTGAATTTGTTGGAGAGTCAAAAAGGCTTTTGGGAATGGAATCCACCTTGAGTTAAAAGCATCATCTTTCTCTTCCTGAGTAAGTCATGTGAATTTTGTTTGAGGACACTCAAGAAGTACAAAGAAGATAATATAAGGAAGACAAAGAGAATAAAAACAGTCAAATGCCTGGGCTTTTTCAAAATAGTTCTATTTAGAATGGGTCTAATTTAGGCACTGAAAACATGAGAACCCATGATTGTATAAATAAACTGGTGATTTTAGGTTCCATGGAAAGAATATCACCACAAATTCTTCATAAAGCAACTCATTTCATGTGGCTCAAATGAAACATCTTTAAATGAACTCCTTTCAGGGAGTTAATTAAATGGAGAATTTCACAAAGTGAAATTTAAGTGAATTTATTGAAAGTCTATTCTAAAATCATGAGCTGACTTAAAAGTAATGTTTCCATCTCCAGGTAATAAGCTGACCTACTCAAGTAGACAGAGCTCCTTTTACCATTTGAAGCAGATCCTCTCCTCCCACTGGAACCATGGATCTATTTGGGCTCAACAACCTTTCTCAAACTCCTCTAAACAGCCTGCCTTAGCTCTGCAACAAGCTCAGAAGAGGCAGCCAGAGATCAGGTAGACAAAAGAAAATTAAATAGCTTCATGCTCAGAAGGCAATAGCTTTTTTAAAGGTTATTTTTTTTTCTAATTTGACTGTCTCTCAGCAAAATAATATTGTGTCAAACTCCTGCTTGATAACTTATTAGGTGTGTAATCTTGAGCAAATATCTTCATTTCTCTGTGCCACAGGCACTTCTTTATAAAATGAGTGCATTAAATCAGAAAATTGCCAAAGCCTTTTGTAGCTCTAAAAATCCTATGATTCCATGATTGTCTGTCTTGATAACCAACATTTATAAACAGCCATCACATCTACATATTGTGTTGTCAGTGAGTTAAATGTCTGAACTTGCATATAGAGCAGCTGGATGAATTACATTTGAACTAACTGCTTCACCTTCCTCCAGCCTGAGAGAAGGCTGAGCTGTTGAGGTGCCACCCTTGAAGCCACATCCTTAAGGATACCCTCTGTTCTGTGAAAGAAGACCAAGCTCACTTTACTATTTCTAGGAAGCTTCTTCATGATCTATCCCAATACAACTGATTCTGCTTAAGGCTGGCTGCTGTGTGCTCTACGGGCTGGATGTGACTTTCATAGCTGAAGGTCAAAGGCCACTCTTTCTAGTACAAGAGAGAACACCCCATGGATGAGAAAGACTGAAAAAAGTGGAAGAGGAAATAGTAACACGAGTGGAAAGAATTAAGCTGTGGCTTATGATGTTGGAATGCAAATTTTCTTGGGAAAAATGGAAAGTTTCCAGCTTTTTACACTTGAACCCTAACCTTCTACAGTGTCAGGGAATCAGGAACTGAAATTGTCACAAGAAATAAAATGGGCTTTAAAGAGAGCCTATACCACTTATCAGGGAGAAAGTACTGCAGGCTGCCAATTCCTTAAAAGAGGTGCATGAGACTTTGGAACAGAATACTACCATCAGGTCAAAAATACCAATGTCTCTTGATTTAAAACCAAACTGTATCCCCACCTGTGCCCGCCATGCCTAGCAGAATAGCCTTATGACCCAAAGTGGATTAATTGGAACATTAGATAGACAGTTGGGACACAAATCATTAGCAAAGAAATACACTTGCTAGAGTGAAAAAATGTGACTCTTCAACCATTAGGGTTGGGTGCTAGAATACTTAAAGTCTGAGTTGGGTTTGAGACTATCCAGGAAAAGATAAAAACAAAAACTGTTTGGAAAACCTGTGGGTCTATAATCTCTCATGTCTTCCAGAGATTCATGGGAGATTATGTACTATGATGAGTCAACTCCGACTGGGCACCAGGCACTGGGCTATCAACACTACTCGTCCAAGGACTCATTATGATGGCTTTCAGGCCACTTCTGGCCCCAAGGCCAGGGCATCTCAGAGAAGCTTTCAGCCGACAACTCTGCACTCTGTACTGGCCAAGACTTACCCTCTGAACAAGTCTTCTGGCTACTGTTCATGACCTCCTCTCAGAGTTGGGAGGCAGCATTTGCAAAGAATAGTTTGTGATGATTTAGATACAAGTCTGAAGGTCCTACAAAAGCAGCAGATCCCCCAATACCCTTTTTCATATGTACAATTCAACGATTTTTAGAAAATTTACTCAGCTGTGCAATTATCACCACAATCCAATTTTAGAACGTTGTCATCTCCCCACTAAGATCCTTCATGTCTGTTTACAGTTAATCCCCATTCCCAATGCCAGCCCCAGGTTAAGTGCATGCTATGCGGTGCCCTTCCCTTCCCTTCCCTCAATCCTATGTCCTCAGTTTATTTGCCAGCATATATTACACAAAGTGGTTATCTTCATGTTTCCTAGTAAGAAACAATGCCTGTGCCAATAGAGAGCTTGTGGAGGTGGACACAAATGCACACACATGTGCGAACGAACACACATACACATACACACCCCAAAAACAACATTTCCTATCCAGACCATCAGCGAGAAGTCCGACACTGCTGCAAAACGCTTCCAACCCAGCTATTACAGGTATGGCCATGGTTTTTCAAAGGCTGCAGGAACATTGACATTATCCTTCACAATAGATGTCATTTTTAGAGATCAATATCACTCAGACCTTTAAACTGAGGATCCAGCCTGTGCTTCCTGAAGATGATATCGATGAATTCAGAGTTGAAAAGTCAAAAGAGGACTAAAGAACTAAAGAAAATAACCATAATCAAACAGCTTCTAGAAAGCCAGTTATACCACTCACCCAAGATTTTCTTAACATCAAAGGTTAAACATAGTTCTAGAAAACAGTGGGAAGACTATCAGAAAAGCCTTTTTAAATTTGTTCCTCTGTAGCATGTATAAGAAATCACTGTTCACCTTCTGTTTCTTTGGTAGCTGTTGCATACAGTGGTTACCTAGGTGTTTTCTGGTGGGAGAAAATGGATGCCATCAGACGAATCCACCCTGTGGAGGTCAGAGAACATGATGCCCTAATGGCTCATCCTGAGAGGTGGACCTGGGTTCTGTCATCTGTGCAGTAAGAAAATTAGCACTGGCTACTGTGCTTCCCATATTGAAAAACCAGCTGATAATACGAGACCAATTATGCAGCAAGCATCCCTGAAATACATTTCAATATAACCAATACCCACACTGGATTTATTTTTTAATATTTTTAATTTTCACTGATTAAAAACCAGTAGCAAAAATGGATTCATACAAACACACAGAAAAACATTATTTTCTTTTTAAATTTTTTAGATGTGCAAAGAAATGGGTAGCATCTTTCATAGAGATGGGGTTCTTCCACTTAAGATTTGGAAAAACATTCCACACTAATTTAGCCCACTTGCTAAAAATACTGGTTCATATGAAGATCAATTTTCCTGTTTTTCTCTCTTGATTTTTACCCTCAGAATGACAGAAAATGCATTGTGAAAAAAATATATAACATTGGCTGGGTCTGCACCAAAAGAATCTTCCTAAGGAAAAGGCAAAATAAAACAAAAATTCTAAATCCCTATAGTTTTTTTTGAAGCATGAAAAGCAGACCTTTTTAAACACATGAAGTCCCACAGTCTCTTCCCCCAACCCTTGCAACAGACCTCATATAGTTTTGTATCTTCCATTTTTAAAAAGGAGAAAAAAATAATAAGACTTAAATCTGGATAGAGAAACACAGAGGAGTTATTTAACACACTTTAAACTTTTCATTTTCACAGCCACTCAAATTAGACAAACTGTGACAAGAATGACTGTAAATTAAGGTTGGAAAGAAGTGATAATCTCAGAAAACATAGATTTCTGATTAGAGAGGATCATAAATAAATTAAATTGAAGTGATTTCCACTCTGGTTCCTAAGAATGGAAGCCTCAAAAGCAAATGTCTAGAATCAATTTACCCAATTTGCACATTACCTTAACTGAATTTCAAGAATGATCTAATGCCCGTATTTTAAATTAAGAGGCAGAAAATTAAGACTGGATTGCTACCTGGTGCTTCACCACACTGAGGACAACAGCCCAATCTGTTTGCCTTACAATGTTGGTAAAACAATGCTGAGGCATTAAACACAAGGGAATATAATCCAGTTGTAAAAGCTACTTATACATCAGTCTGGGGATAAGTAAACCAGAGAAGATAATTCTGTGCTATTCGAAACACACCAAGTCAAAGAATACCCAGAGAAGATATACTGAGCAGACGTAAACCATCATCATTAATGCATAACCTGTAACGCGGATCAAGAGCAATCAAACAGCTGAGATGACCAACATCACGCCATGAACGTGCTTCCTGATATTATACCAGCAGAAATTAAGTCTCCAAAACAAAGACTAGAAATGTGCTTCCACAACACCCTGCGCACTTTAGAAACGTAGGCTCTACACAATGTCATGAAAATCAGCTGATACCTCACAGAGAGATTTTCATTATAAATGGCATTGATGTGTAGCACTGGACCTTCATTCAACAATTAGTTTAGAAAGAACTCTTCTTCAGAAAGGACGTCATCTAATTATGTTTAACATTAGAAAGGGGTGATTCCATAATTGAGTCAACTTTCCACTAAATAACTACCACAGAAACAAGTATTTCCACACTCAAACAAGTAAGTAATAACTCAAAAGCTTTTCAACTATTGGGAAGCAGTTGAATTCCAACATGTATTACTATATACAGTGAAGTTCTCTATCAAGAATATCAGTGTAACCCATCTTTATCTCAATAGGCAGGGCTTTTCACTTATTCTTTAAATAATCAAACAAATCTCTTTCCCCACTCCCAAATAGCAGTGATTAATTCAAATTCTACAAATCACGTGACTGTCACCTTCCCATTGGCAAAACCTTGAATTCCAGGGGTGCCTATTTTGAAAGTTCTTGCAGGAACTTCCAACTGCAGCACAAGGATTTTACAATCATAATGTTTTCCATACTAAAAACCAAGATATATAATATCATAAAGACTTCTCAAAAGTCAGCCTATTGCATTTTCACAAAATAACAGCATTTGGCTTTAGAATTGAGACATTTAAATCCCACCAGAACCATTTTAGCGGACAGTGACAGCGGTGCCACAAAAAAGAAACTTGGGAGACTCTCTGCCTTCTCGCTTGCAAGAATCTCACATGCTCCCACTCAGTAGAGCAGAACTGAGACTCACACATTTTATTTGTCTTCCAAAAATAGCCAGCACCGTGAAGAGGGCGAGAGATAATGAAGACCAGATGCCTACCTTCACTGGTAGCCACATTCTTCTGGGCTTGGGTAGGCGTGTGATCTGTACTTGAACTCACGTCGGATGAGATGCTTGAGCTGCCTTTGCCTAGAGAAAACAGGAATGAGCAGCTTCTGAGTTTTATAATTTCAGAACTGGACCATGCCTTCCACTCTGTCCCCTATCACGGCCGATCACTTGTTTCCAAGAAAGGAGCCATAATACCAAGAATGGAGTTTATTAGGTTTCTTGCCTTATGAATTAAATATCTTTTGGGAACTATCTGGTCCATGTTAGAGTAGAACTAAGGCCCTATTATAATATGGCTTGACTATAAACTCTGACAAGATGGTAGAACATAGACAAATATGATAACGTAATCTCATTCTGGCAAACATGTGAATAAACAAGTACAAGTAGGAAACACATCGACAGTATTAATTGTTTATTTGCAACTATAACCTACACATTTCCCAGTAAAGGACAAAAGCAAATCTAAGAATGAGGCATTATCCAAGGAGCAAGAGCCTTCTGGCTCCAAACAGCTGTACCAGCTTAAAAAACAAATTCCCTGTTTTGATAGGTTCTTCTTTAAAAAACATTTCATTTTTCTAATGTAGTAGTCCTCAACTGGGGGTGCTTTTCCCTTCAAGGGGACATTTGCCAATGTCTGTTTTCATTTCAGTTGTCACAACTGGGAAGGAGTGCTACTGGCATCTAGCAGATAGAAGCCTGGGATGCTGCTCAACATCATACAATGCACAGGACAGACCCCAGAAGAAAGAATTATCCAGCCCGAAACATCAATAGTGCCAAGGTTGAGAAACCCTGGTCTACATAATCTTACCTCAGCTGATAACTGAGTTTCTACTCTTCTAACTTTTCTTTTTTTTTTTTATCTTTTTTTTTCTCCTGAGGAAGATTTGCCCTGAGCTAACATCTGTTGCCAATCTTCCTCTATTTTATATGCAGGTCACTGCCACAGCATAGCTGATGAGCGGTGTAGGTCTGCACCTGGGATCTGAACCCACAAACCTGGGCCACTGAAGCAAAGTGCACCAAACTTAACCACTATACATTAGGGCTGGCCCCTCTACTCTCCTAACTTTCAACATGAACATATACATTGATATTGCTAAACATCCCCCAAATGTCACATGAAAGTCTACAGACGTGAATTATACTCACTGCCTAGTAAGGGAAGTGCCAGTGACTGTGGCGGCCAGAATTCCAAGATCACTCCCATGGTACCTGCTATAGACTGAATGTTTGTGTCCCTCAAATTCATATCTCAAAACCTGTTCCTCAGTGTGATGGTATTAGGAGGTGATTAGCCTTTGGGGAGTGATTAGGTCATGAAGGTGGAGCCCTCATGAATGGGACTAGTGCCCTTATAGAAGAGACCCCCCCAGAGAGCTCCCTTGCTCCTTCCACCATCTGAGGACACAGGAAAAAGATGGCCATCTATGAACCAGGAAGTGGATTTTCACCAGACAGCTTGATCTTGGACTTTTCAGCCTCCAAAACTGTGAGAATTAAATTTCTGTTGTTATAAGCCACCCAGCCCATGGTATTTTGTAGTAGAAGCCCAAATGGGCTAAGCCAGTGTCCATGCCCTTGAGTGTGGGCAAAACCTGCAACTTGCCTCTAAGCAATAGAATATGGCAATGGTGAGGGGATTTTGCAGATGCAATTAAATTCTCAGAGTTGACTTTAATCAAAAGGGAGATTATCCTGGGTGGGCCTGACCTATATAGGTAAGCCCTTTATAAGAGTCTAGAAGAGAGAGACCCTTCCTCTCGGCCTTGAAGAAACAAGCCACCATAAGTTGTATCACTACAAGGAAATGAACTCTGCCAACACCCCCATAAGCAGGGAAGAGGACCCGAGCCTCAGATGAGAGCACAGCCCTGGCCAACATCTTGAGTATAGCTCTGTGAGACCCTGAACAAAACCAACAGCTAATCCATGCTCAGAATTCTGACCCAAGGAAACTGTGAGATAATAAATGTATCTTGTGTTAAGCTGCTAACATGTTTGTAGCAATTTGTTATGCGGCATTAGAAAACTAATATAATGACCAACCAATTACATCATGACTGAACTCTTTTTGCTCCACAGATTATGATCAAAACTCTTACATGCAGCTGAGAAACACTTTCCCAAGAGTCTTCCCTGCACAGTGGAACATACCACAGTTAGGTGGCGTGAGCTTACAGTCTAAATACAGAGTAGAAGAGTACAAATGGCTTCAATTTAAAGAGCTTCAGGGACTTGTTTGCTAATGTTGAGAGTAACAGAAGGATCAAAGTTCATGGATGACATCACCTGAGCAGGGAAGTCAAATGGCTATTGTTTTGCTCACCACTGCCCATTGCTCATTGTGACTTGTGGCTCTGAAACAAGTCTGTTATTCCCATTGTCCCTGCCCATTTCACATCCTCCTTCTCCAGAGTTAGCCAAGATGGTGCAGTAACCTCCCATTAGTTTGTGTCTAGTCTGCTTTCATGGCCTGGCAGCAGTCATCTCTTACCTGCCATAGTTCACCTTTGGAGTGGGAGATACCTGGACATGTGGACCAGGTATCTAATTAGAAATATGTCAACCTCATCTCTCTCATTCACTTCTCCTCTAGGAGGCTCAGTGTCCACATCTGGTAGGGGAGATGGTTGGACTAAGTGATTCCTGGCAGCTCAAGTAGTCTATGATTCTATGAGTCCATTACAGAACTCCTCAAACCTGAGGAATACACATACTCCCTCTAATATGGCAAAAGCATTATTGTGCACCACTATTATATGGACTTAAATTATTTTTATTATATTGTTATTTAGTAATGCACAAATGGAAAACTAGAAATAAACTCCACATGCTTTAACTCTGACTCAACAATAAGACCAAAACAAAATAACAAATTGCACACAAAAACAGTAAAACCCATAAAATTCAAATTAACGGCATTAATTCAACATGGCAGGTGACGTTATTTTGCTGAGATTAAATTGCCTTTCAAAATGTAAATATAGAACTGGCTTCTAAAGCTAATGTTCCCTTGGTTTGGGCATACAGATGCTACCCTGGGCCATGCAAGGACTCAGTCTGCCCACCACCTTCCTCCATTTGAACCTGGGGAGTCCTTCCTTCTACAATGGGATGAAACATCACTTGGCCTTCACTCGGTCTGACTATATCATTCACGATTTTTAAGTCTGCTTTCTTTTATTCTTATTAGCCCATAACCATTGAAGTAGTGTTCTGTCCTTAAAAGACAGGTGCAAACTTGGACAATGAAATCTTGTTGCAGGATTCTGTTATAAAGGGAAACTGGTATACAATTATTTATTATTTTTAAGATTATCATCAAAATGAAAGCATAAGACAGAATAACAAATTTCAGAGGAAATTCTCAGACAGGTCTGAAAACGTACATGTTAGACCCCTCAGAGGTCCACAAACCCCAATTTAAGAAGTGCTGGTCTATGAAGAAAGGGAAGAAGACTGGGGAAACAAATCACATTATCAATGATATTTATAATAATAGCTAACACTGAGTGTGCACGTTGTGTTGTGTACTCTAGTAAATGCTTTAGATGCTTCATCATATATTCACTATGCCCCACAGCTGTGTTTTTCAATCATTTTTCATTATTGCCCTCCCCGCAAGGAAACTTTTTAGACTTTTTTCCTAATCATTCCCCAAATAAAATTGTAATACCACAAATATACTGTATATCTGTTATGTGCTGTATGTATATCTCTGCTTTTCACATAAAAAGAGTAAGAGTTTTTACCCCCAAGAACCAGTTTTTGTCCCTTTGAGGGCACTATCATTGCCATTGAGGACGTATGCTCTTTGATAAGTAAAACATTTTTAAGTGCCTGAGTATTTAGTAAGTTTAGTAATTAAGGAAAGTGAGATACCAGAGAGATACATACAGTCCATTCTTGTTATTCACGGTAGTTATGTCCTATAGAGTCGCCGCAAACACAAATAACAATACTAAAGGGAACACAGGGTTAGGTTCCTACGAGTCTCTGATCACAACATTTTGGTCAACCCATCAACAGATAACCTTGAAGACACCTCATTTAATGTACAGTTGATTCATCAACACTGAACTCAAGGCCAACAGTGTTATAACTCAAGGCTACGGGAAGTTATCTCACACTGGGAGGCACCTCCAGCCTTCCTGCACTGAGGAACGGCAGGCAGGTCTTCAGCACTATGCGTGGGTGTCATTTTAGATAGTGAAATCACCAATACGGAGCACAAAAATGCGAAAAAGGTGGCACTAAATAGACCGCAAGAAGACACTTCTTTGCAGTATGAGAGCTGAAACAAGAGGGCAGGGTGCTGGCTTGTTCGGACTCAGCTGGAGATGTGCACCCTGGGTGACTCAAAGGTCCGGCACCCTGTACATGTCTGCGAATGACCACGGAAGCACCACGACTACTGATTCATGGTTACAAATAAATTTTAGTGAATACGCAAATTCACAAACATGGAATCCACAAATAGTAAGAAGTGACTGAATGTAATCTCGTATTGAATATGGTTTCACAGTTGATAACTGCTTTCATGTGGGTAGAGTGTAGGATCTGCAGTCAGGAAGCCGGGGTTTGTATCTGGATTTGCCACTTACTAGTGTTGGGCAAACTATTAAACCCCTCTATGCTTTAGTTTTTTCAGCTATAAACAGGGTGGGGGGATCAATTCCTGCCTTGTAGGGTTGTTCTGAGGATTAAATAAAATAATCCAGATATAGCACTTAGGATAGTGCACTTAAGAAATAATCTTAGTATAATGAGGTTCATATTCTGGATACGATTAATATGCTCTTTCTCCTACCTTCCTTCTGAAAGCATAACCACCCTCCCAGTGAGTTCAAGTGGACAGGGAAAAAGTGTGTGCGTGGAGGCGGGAGGGGGGTGCTTATAGAATAAATGTTACTAGAGGAACTCGGGGGAAAAGAATGAGGTGATATCCGGCTTCTGATAGTCAAAAACAGAAATCTGCAGCATCATAATGTCCTTGCAAGCCAAGCCACTGTATTAGGACAGGACTACCTGCATTTCTCACCTTCAGACAGTATTTAATTAAATAAGTGGGTACCATACTCTGGCCAAGATGACATATAATACTGTGCATCACAGTGTCAGAGTTTAAATTCCACGTCTATCACTTCCAAGCACCGTGCCCAGGAGAACATCTTTCAAACTCTCTAGGTTTCATTTTCATCCATAAAATAGGGATAAAAACAAACAAAAAACAACCACCTATTTCTTCCCTTAAAAACGGACGAATTGTACCCACCTTCCAGGGTTTGGGAGAGGTTGCTATGAGAATAAATGAGCTCTGGCTTGTATTGCATTCCATCATGTCCAGTACCTACAAAGGCCCACTTGCAATTGTTTAATATCGACCCATTTATCACAGTTCATTTTGTATCAGGAAACAAGCAATGGAATTTAAAACACTAAGTGTACATTATATGTACATATAATAGTAAATAAATATTATGTATGCATGTAAATTAAATTATACATATCTATTCAGAAAAATCCCTCAGGTATAAGCAAGGTTGACAATTCTGCTATCTAACTGCTTTACCTACATGAAAGTTTATTTATTTGACCAATGGCCAAACCCCCATTAGGGGTTATTAGCATGTCAGAACTGTGCCCGTTCATTTTGGTAAAGTAAAATTTTGTGCTTATTTAATTTCCTTCCAAGTGGGCTAAAGGCCTGAAGGAGGGCAGCTGAACAAACAATTAGGTATCAAATAAATATCAAAGCAAGTGAAGACAAACTAACTAACGCACTGAGATTGGTAAACGCTATCTGTAACAGGTTAACATACACACATATAATTCTGAGTCACAATGTGGAGAAATTCGTTAGTGGGTGGATCATTGAGGTCACTTGAGACACAGTATTAACCCAGGAATGTGAGCACAAGAATGTGCTGGTCTTTTATTCCAATCACGCATTCCTTCCGGCTTTCTGTTAGAATGTGTCAGGTTTTCCCATTGTTTGAAGAGAAGAAGAACATTCATTCAACGGGGATCCTATAAGAGAGGGATTTTAAGTCTCTTTTAATTCAAAAACTCCCATATACAAAATTACAAAACTAAGTTTCTTCTCTCTTCATTCCCGGTGTCCAGGCTGATTTTGTAAATGCAGATATTTAAAACAAGACCGTCAGACATTCCATCGTGATTTATTGATAACATGAGGAAGGTAAAGGGAATAATAGAAAAGATCGATCAATACACGACAGAAAAAGGAATCCATGGGTCCTATGATTTCTAACATTCTTAAGAGTCCAAGAAATCACTTGCACAATTGATTCCCTATATCAATTCCAGATTATATGCATTGAATTCATTCCTGTGGATTTCAGGGCAGACTTCAATACGAAACCCACAAAAAGCACGTGGACCCACGTGGGGGCCTTAGCCCCTTACTTCCTGTTTCTCTCAGATACTTTGTTTTCAAGCTGCTGTCGGCGCACCATGAGAACCTGATTTAACATTAAATGTCCACACCAAAGGAAAGGGAACTTTTTCAACATCTCAGAATTAGATCAAGGGAATGGTGGGTCATAATTGTGTGTTGAATTCACTGTTATTTTCCTGATTGTTATCTTTAGATAATGTCTTATCTTCTTTGATCCACAGTTCAAATGTCTATACACACAGAATAATAATATTAGTTATCTCAAAGAATCATCTGGCTTAATCCCTGGCCCAGGTGCATATTAGTTTTTGGAAAGAAACTGAATACACATTGTGAAAGAGTATTAACTCTTTCAGGTCAAAGGAGAGCCATTTAATAGATGAGTTCTTCAGAGTTGGAAACCTTAAAGTAGAGTGAAATGAGGAGGAATCGAATCTTGAGCTTTACTTTACTTTGTTGTGAGCTTCTCCTATTCTTTGTTCTCTCTTGGTTGATTGAAAGTACAGTCGTCCCCCCTTATCCGCAGGGATACATTCCAAGACCCCAGTGGATTCCTGAAACCTCGGATGGTACAGAACCCTACATACGCTATGTTTTGTCCTGTACGTACATATGTGAGGTGTGACAGCAAAACTAGCATGAGTTTCTGTTTCCTTCTTCACAATTTCACGGATAGAAGATTCATTCTTACCGTAGATCTGAGCAACCTCAGCTTAAGGTGTTTTTTCTTTCCTTATTAACTTGAAAACTTTCACTTTTTCACTTAAAGGAAGCACTTTATGGCTTCTTTCTGGCATATCTGAATTGCCAGCACACTACTCCTGAGCTTTGGGGCCATTATTACAAAAAATAAGGGTTATTTGAACATAAGCATTGCAATACAGGGACGGTCGATCTGATAACCAAGACAGCTGCTGAGTGACCAACTGGCGGGTAGCAGATACAGTGTGGATCTGCTGGACAAAGGGATGATTCACATCCTGGGCAGGACAGAGCGGGACTGCATGAGATCTCATCACACAACTCAGAATGGTGTGCAATGTAAAACTTATGAGTTGTTTATTTCTGGAACTTTCCATTTAATATTTTCAGATCGCGGTTGAACATGGATAACTAAAACTGTGGAAATTAAAACCCTGGATCAGGATGAACTATTGTACAGGCTAAGGAGGACAAGAGGAAGAAAGAAAATTTAATAGAAAGAGGACTGTTAGAGTTATGGGTTTTTTTTTTTTTTTCCTTTCAAGTCATTTAATGTCCTAACTGAAATTTTCCTTACTCCAGTTTCCCACAGCACTTAACAAGTGACCTCAAGACCACTGAGCAGGATACACACAGCTGCAACTGGGGGGGAGTCAAGGGGGGAGCTAGGGAACAAGATACGCTAACTGAGCACTTGTTTCGACCATGGCGGTGTGCTGGGCCTTCCCCTAAGAGGCTGCCATTCTAATGGGTTTATGTCCAGCCTGAGAAAAGTCAAGGACACTTTTCAGCATTTGTCTCATTGCTGAGAGATGCAGTCTGCACTCAAACGCAAGACCTGGTTCAGGGTGCTGGCATTTGTTTCATTATTTTAAATATATATATGTCATTTAAACTATTTTTATGTGTACAATTCAGTGGCATTAATCACAATGTTGTGCCACCAACTACTATTCCCAAGACCTACTATGTGTCACTACTATTTCCAAAACCTTTTCATTACCTGACACAGACATCTGGTACCATTAAGCAATAACTCTCCATTCCTCCCTCCCCCAGCCCCTGGTAACCTTTGGTCTGCTTTCTGTCTCTAGGAATTAGCTTTTTCTAGATATTTCATATAGGTGGAACCATACAATATTTGTTCTTTTGTGTTTGGCTTTTTTAATTATAATGTTTTCAAGGGTGATCCAGGTTTTAGCATGAATCAGTACTTCATTCTTTTTTATGGCTGCATAATATTCCATTGGGTGTATACACCACGTTTGGTTTATTCATTCATCTGTTGATGGACACTTGGGGTGTTTCCACCTTTTGGCTCTTGTGAATAGAATAATGTTGCAATGACAGATGTGCTGGCTTTGACTGCTTGTGGTTTTTAATTTTTGAACTTCTAGTGCATGTTGTTTCCAAGCGAAATCAGATCCCGAGAGCTGCGGCTGGAGCAGACAAACAAAGTACACAGAGTTCTTCCAGGAGAGAAAATTGGACAACCTCAATGCTGAGTCAGCAACTGCTCTAGAGCCATTTACAACTCTGGGGCAGCTCCGGGGTGGGTGGAGAGCTAGGGGTTAAAGGAATGGAATGTAAAGAAATAATTCTGCAGAGTATTATGTTACCTCCAGGCGGGGCTGTATCGCTGGTGCTGCTGGCTGCAGTGAATCCAGAACGGCAAACCAGCACACACGTCACAGATGCTACAGAGCAGACACAGGGCTTGGGGATCTGAGCACACACCTGCTGCAGAGCTCTGCTCTTTGAAGGCCTGCAAGACTTCGACTGGAGCAGAACAGCCAGGGGACACCTGGGGCTTCCCCTTTCTCCCCAGTATGGGGACTGTCCACATTCTTTCCAGGAAAGGCAAGAGCTTTAGCCTTAAGTCAGACAGCACAGGAGGAGGTGCCATGTTCCAAAACCACACAACCAAAACAGTGACATGAAATGCAAGTCCACAGCTTAACTGCATGTGACCCTGAAGGATATCTAATCATTTCAGTCATGTTAGTTTAGAAGCTAAGGGATAAACAGAGAAAAAGTTAGATAGAAATAATTTAAGTTGATCAGCAATCATTCCACATCCTAGTGTCACTCTCTTTTTCTTGGTGGAGAAAGAAAGTATACAAATATCAATTAAAACCTATCCTTTCTGCATTACTCCTAGAGGCTGCAATTGCTAAAACGAAAAAGAGGAAAGGGACATAGTTTCAACACAGTCGTCTTAAACTAATCCACGGAAGGCAGCAGGATGGCTGCAAGTCTGACAAAAACATGATGTGCCACCCTGGAGGGCGTGGAGCCTGACACCAGACTGCTACAGCCTGAATCTTGGCTTCTCCACAACTACGTGGTTGAGCTTGAGGAAGCTTCCTTGCTTTCTGAGTACCTCAGTTTCTCCATCTGTAAAGTGGGTTATTGGTAAATATAAACTCATAGAACAGCTATGAGAATAAAATTAGGTGAATAAGTCAATTGCTTATAATGGTATACACATATAATAGATACTTAAGAGATGTATTATTAATCATCCTCCCTATTAATATTCGTAATCAAGTCAATTTAATTCAACAACTACATGCTTAATCTATTGCATGCAAAGGATTATGATTAGCACCAGAAAAAACAAGACACAGTCTATATTGGGTTGGGGAGATAAACCACAGAAAGATGAGTAGGATTGACTATCAATGCAGTATGGTTAAGTTTTTACATAGGATCCTTAAGTGGCATTCCCAAATACCGCTTGATTCACAAATTTCAGTGCTGTTTAGTGTGACTGCTTTTTTTTTATAATGATGCTAAAAATAAGTAGGTTGATCGAAAACAATCACATCTGTCTTCTCCACTGGATCCTCATCTCCATGAGGGTAGGTTCCCCACCTGTTCTGTTCACTGTTATACCCCCTAAAGTAAGCACGGTGCTTGGCATATTATGGGCACTCAGCATATATGTGTTAAATGAGTTGGCATAAGAGTGAGGGACTGACTGAGTGAATAAACTGAAAATGTATTCCTAAGGGAATAGCCTTGTTTCTGGACCATTTCCTAATAGCACTATCGCTTCCTTACAGGCATCACTCAAATTTATGTTACCCCAAAAGAGAGTCTTTACACAATGGCTATGTATTGAGCATCCAAAACAGAACTTACAAAATTCATACAGATTCCCAGTGACATACTATATAGTACTCTGTGTTACTTTCCTGGGGCTGCCATAACAAATTACTACTAACTGGATGGCTTAAAGTAACAACAATTTATTGTCTCACAGTTTTGGAAGCTAGCAGTCTGAAATCAAGGTGTCGCAGGGACATGCTCCTCCAAGGGCTCTAGGGAGACTCTGTTCCAGGCTTCTCTGCTAGCTTCTGGTGGTTGCCAGCAATCCTTGGCATTCCTCGCTTTTGGCAGCATAATTCCAATCTCTGCCTGAGTCATCATGTAGCCATGTTTCCTCTGTGTGTCTCTGTGTCCTTTCTTATAAGGACACCAGCCACATTGGATTAAGGGCCCACCCTACTCCAGTGTGCCCTCATCTTAACTAATTATATCTGCAATGACCGTATTTCCAAATAAGGTCACATTCTGATGTCCCAGGAAGGACATGAATTGGAGGGGGGAAGCACTATCCCACCCTGTAGATACTCCAACACCATTTGCTGCAGAATTAAACAGAAAGCAGATCCACCTTGAGTCAATCTTAGAAGCATTTACTCAATTCTCATTGCATGGCAGTATTATTGTGGAAGGAAAAAAAAGATTAACAAGTTAAGATTTAATGCATCATGGAATGCAAGGAGTCCGAAAAGAGTCTCCCAGCTTGTGAAAAAGCAAGCACTTGGCACACCACCATGGGTGGTTTTAAGTTGAAAAGGCCAGGTGATATTTCACTAACGGCACCAAGATGGAGCCTGCTCCCCAGAGCCTCACACCCACCTATGGGCCTTCAGGAAATTCTGCAAGAGTTAACACTTTGTGTCAGCTGACACAAAGACAGATGCTGCTACTGCTGACAGATGGTGCTTCACAGCTGGCTTTCTGGGCAGAGTAATGAGAGGATCAGACCATGGACAGGCTAAAGGGTACGAGCACCGGCACAGGAATTTCCATTGTACTATGTCATTCAAAGGACAGTTTTATGCAAATAACAACAGCACTACAAATTGCACTAGTGATTTTCCTCCAAAGTTCTGAAGGGCTACCGTGGCCCAAAGATCATGAGAAGACCGTGCCTTGCTTAATCCAGATGCACAAAGAAAGAGTTCTTTCTCAAGTTCAATGCTGTTTCAGCATAATCTGGGAGCATCTTAAAAGCCACGTGTTCATTTCCCGGCATCAAGAGCCTCTGGTGTCAATAAATTCATAACTGCCTCTTCCAATTCACTCATTCACTCATTCATTCATTCAATATCCCATGTGCCAGGCGCCATGTTAGACACAATTCCATGATCAAGCCATCCCGGCAGCAGAGGTTACTTTACTGAAGGATCTTGAGGGCAGGGAAAGAGTGACAAAACCATCAACTTCACCTTTCAACAGAGAGTATAGTGAAGGGACAGGCAGCAACATCCTTTGAATCTTTGTGGCTTTATGTGGCTCAACTCCAGTCTAAAGTCAGACAGTTACAGACCTTTGCACTCTACAGCCACTCATTGATTTCAGGGTTTTAATACAAAGCATATTTATATGTATTTACCTTAATTATCAGGGATGATCAATTTAAATTAGTAGAAATTCTGACTAATAAATCCTTAAAAGGCACTGATTCTCCTCCTTTCACACATAAGCAGTAAATCTACCAACAGCGAAAGGGAAAAAAAGGACTATATATTTCAGATCTCAATCTTATTTATTACAAAACAATCTTAGGATCTTATTATGTTTCCCGTCCCAAATCGCCCATTTATTAAGGAGTCATGGGCAAAATTCTATTGTCAAAACTCTGTATAAACTAAAAAAGTCCAAACAGCCCTGCTTGGTAAAGAGAATTATCACCAACAAGTTTTCCTACCACAGAGAAGACACAGGCACCAAATACTGTTAAGAAAGCACTTAAATGGAGAAAATGGAATTCGCAGCTCGGATCCACACTTACTCCCTGACTAGCTGGGAGGCCCTGCAGGAGCTACTCAAGGCTTCTCAGCAACAATCCCGGCACCTCTCACTGGGGGAGAGGGACTTTGGAAGAGGTCATCTTCAAGATCCCTTCAGCTTTCCACTCCCACATTCTTTACTTCTCTGCACTCAAAAAGTTATTACTCTCTAGCAAAACTACAAACCACTTTACAACCACAGACCAAGATCCAAAAAGACCTAAAAGTTAAAAGTCAAATGGAAGAGGCAGAGTTGTTAGCCAACTTCCTCCTTCCTCTACTGAATTGAAATTTTATATAGATATATAATTTCCAAGGAAATATATATATACATACATATGCAAATATATATGCACTCACACACACACACACATACATATTTAAGTCACCAAATCACAGCTGGATTATTTCATTGCTGTGTTTTCTCTTTGGGTGTGTGAGTTCTGATCTTGCCTGTCCAATTTGATCTTCTTAGCCCCCAAATAAGAGCCCCAATTTTATTACCTGCCATGCTCCCTGAGTATTATTATTCTCCTCCTACATCTCTCCCATTTTCCTTGGGTTGGGAGAAGCTTTCCTTGGAATGACAGTGGGAAGCAACAATTCTATTTCATAGGAAGAGAGGTGATTATCCTCACCAGCAGGCATCTCTGAGCACAGGGCAATTGAGAAAGTATGAATGGCAGCAACAGGGTATCTCACAGACAGCCAGAATCCTTCTAAATCATAATGCAAAGGAAAGAGCAGCTAAAGCAGTACACTGAGTGCAATGATTGCACCACCCCTGAATCCATTCCATCTACCTGACTTTGTATAGTTGTCACATGGTTGGGTGAGAGTTGAGTTCACCTCTAGCTCCAGCAGGGAGCCCTGGCTGTCCTAAGCCTATCAACACAGACCCTCCTCATTGCCCAGTGATTGACCAGGCAGCTAGTGAGGGCCAGACAAATGGCCATAATTGTTCATTGTTAGGGAAGAAGATGCTCTCTCTCTCTAGATAAAACTCTAGGAGTTGGTAGCAGCCATATTGTATCAAAAAGGGCAGTCTACCTTAGCATGAAGATGCATGTAGAAAAACAGAAAGACAAAAAGAAACCAGGTAAGGACATCACTAAGACATTACCAGTTCAAATCTGTCCTGACGCCCACCCTACGACTAGACTTCTTTCATGGGAACTAACAAGGGACAAAGGAAGAGTTCTCTCTGCTGCAGCTGGCGGTGAATGTTGGAACTGCAGAAGTTTTATGCTTCACAAAGACATAAAAAGGAATTCAAGAAAGAAAAAATTCATCCTAAAGGTAAGACACTTTTTCCAAGTGAAAGCAGCACTTTCGTACTTTAGAGACTGACTCTGTGAAGGGTTGAAAATGTATAAAGTAATAATTTTCACAGTGATGAATTGTAATGTTTTAAAAAAGCACAACCAAGTAAAAATAAGAAGCAGTATATATAGTCACGATAAATCTGATAAGGCTTCCAGACTTGGGAAATAGTTTAATTTGCTCTGGGCAATGAACAGATGACTTGGTAGGTCTTTCTTCTTTTAAAAACTTTAATTCAGCTTCCATCTATAATCTATGTTGTATTTTTCAAAGCTTTATGCATTAAAAAAATCACTCTCCCTAAATTTTGCATTTACAGCTCTTTTATCATATAAATTGCGGTCATAACCTTACTTAAGGTTTGCAGCGGCCAGTGAAGGGAAAGGTCTGGCTTCTATGAAAGGAGATACATTAAGCAAAATAAATCTTGCCTGAAACTGCAATAGTTCTTAAATATATCAACTTAGGAGCTAATCTCTCTTCTCTTTTGAAAATATGATACTTTTGCTTTTGGCCAAAATAGATCAAATACCCCGCTACTGGCCGTTGTTCTTTTTTGCATTCTCTTTCTTGATGTATCAATACTTGGTTAAAAACTGTAAAATTCCCTAGAATTCTCTTCCCAAACTCTTCTCGCACAAAGGCTTCGCTTTATCCGTGAAGGTGACAGGGACATTCTGACCATGCCATCTTGTCTGAAGGAAGAAGCACGTACAGGGATTTAACGTTTCGAGCTGTGCACTATCTTCCTCCTCTCCAGGCCTCCTTCATTCACCTTCCTGTGAACTGATTATACTCGTCCTAAAAACCAAGCTGCATCTGATGCATGCATTTTGTGGAACCCAGACAGAAATGTTAGAGTAGGTTTATGCTGTGAGTATGTTCATAAAGACTTTGTTGGAATGCAATTTACAGGGCTTTAACTCATTTTTAATAAAAAAGTAAGAATTTCAGGCATTTGTGGTGGTGCTTTTTTTCTCAGTGTGATGCTATCTAGGGAGATGTTTTCAGATGTATGGTTTGGGACAGGCAGAATAATCTTGTCTGACTCAAGACATATCTTTTGTAAGAAAGAGATGGTATTAAATATTTTGGCCTGTGTTTTCCCTCCTGCATTCGAAAGTTACCCCTCCTTCTCTATCTTTTCAAGATGTCACCGACACTGATACATCACCAGATCATGTCACCAGCCCAGTTTAAAACTCCCCAACAGTTTCTTATTGGATTCTGGCTTAAGCACAAACTCTCTACTATGGCCCACGAGACTCTGTGTGATAAACAGCTGCTGCCCTCCTCTCAGAACTCACCCCAAGGATCCCCAGAGAAGGACTCTGCGTGTCGAGATCACTGCTATCCAAAGTGCCAGCTGCTTGGAGATATTCAATAAATATTTGTTGAATGAACTAGTTAACAGTTATCATGAAAATATAGACTTTCCCCTTTTAATTTATCCAAATTACAAAAATAGCAAGTTTTTTAAAATACAAAGAATCTTCAAATACAGAAAAAACAAAAAAATATATAGATCAATATGAGACAGATAATGATTTAGTAAAGAGTCTGAATATTGAACATTTAAAGGAAATGCCACTTGTGTTACTTCACAGAAAAACTACTTCAAGTTTATTGCCAAGTAGAAATCTGACAGGGGTTAAGAGAAAAATGGACACATAACAATAGATCAGAAAATAAATTAGTTGGAGGTAGGGGAGGAGGATGTTGAGTGACCAGCCCTGGTCCATTAATGTCACATAAAGGTACACCAATTAAGTCAGGGAACAAAATTAAGAGCCCAGAGATAAATTCATATATAAGTGGTGAAAGTAGACTGGTAATAGTAAAAATCAGTGGAGAAGGGAAGAATTAATAACTGGTGCTGGGACAATTAGGTACCTATTTTTTCAAAAATCATATCCCCATCTTACTCAAAAATAAAGTATGACAGTCAAAATATACAAATTCAAAAGAAAACAAAAGTAAATATTTATGAAATTTCTAGAAGGCAGAACTCTATTAACCTAAAACTAATAGAAGAAAGTGCAAAGAAAATTATCAAGAGATTCAACTGTGTAAAAACTGTGAACTGGGGCCAGCCCGGTGGCGCAGCGGTTTAGTCCGCGCTTGGCAGCCCGGGGTTCGCGGGTTCGGATCCCGGGCGCCCGCCGACGCACTGCCTGTCAGCCATGCCGTGGCGGCGTCCCATATAAAGTAGAGGAAGATGGGCACGGATGTCAGCCCAGGGCCAGTCTTCCTCAGCAAAAAGAAGAGGATTAGCAAGGGACGTTAGCTCAGGGCTGGTCTTCCTCACAAAAAAAAACTGTGAACTTCTGGATGGCAAAAACAAACAAACAGCAACAAACATAATTGAAGCCAAACAACCCTTTAGGAAAAAAAAAATCACAAGAGGTAAATGCCATTACTGTGCAAAGAACTCATAGGAATCACTCAAAAACCACTAAGACTAGCATATAAATCAGGAAAGGAGGATGACAACAGGCAATTCACCAAAGGAGAAACACAAATGGTGTAACAGAATTTGAAACATAGTTTACCTCACTAATAAAGAGAGGCAACAAAGATACCACTTATAACCTGTACATTTGCAAAATTATTTGTGAGTTTGTTTTAGTGGGAATATCCATCACACTGCTGCAAGAATAAATAGTTACGAGTACTTTCAAGTATCTGGTAAGACGCACATCAAAAATCTTGATATGGTTTAAGCTCTTTTATCTAGCAACTCCACTTCTCCTTAAATTAACACAAGCAGTCTGCTACTTTCTTACCTAATGTATTCTTGAATTTGTCTTTGAAAGTAAGCATATGCAAGTCAATGCATATCATGTTGTAAGGGGGCAGGACTGGCTACATAATTCATAGGCCTCAGAGCAAAATGAAAATGTGGGACCTTGTTAAAAAATGATTAAGAATTTCAAGAGGGCAACAGCAGAGCATGAAACCAAGCATGGGGTCCTTTTGAATGCAGGACCCTAGGTGACTGCAGAGGTAGAAAACCCACAGAGCTGGCCCTGTTGGGGGTATTCTGTACCCAGGTTGCTGGGAGAAAAAAGGTAAATCTCTTATTCTGGTCCATGCAGGCATTGCCCTTCTGATCCTGCATAGTGGATGAGAGCCTTGGGATAGAGTAGGGAGAGACGGTGGGTGCTGACAGCATGTGTCCTCTTCTGGGGGTGAGGGGGGAATAAGATCCTGGAGATGATACACCTGAGCAGACCCTGGTACCAACCAACCAAAGTCTGGGCATTTACTAAGGCAGTGCCTAATATTTTTCTCTGCATGGAACTTAGTCGGCATCTAGAATGGAAGTCCGGTCACTCTCCCTTCCCCTTGTGCCCCAACAGAAGTCAGATAGGTGACCTCACCGCTTTGCTCACACCCAGCCCAGCGCTCTCCTGCCACTGGATGGGAAGGGACACTAGGCCAGTAGAGGGGATGCCCCTGCCTCTGGAGCCTGATTTCTTCGTGACTCCGAAATCAGAGAGGGTCATCAAAAAGGGATCATGATATGATGGATAATCATAAAGCCTACTAGTATGTTGCTGAATAAATTCAGCATACAAGAGGTGGTTGAGGAACAGCAATATATAGTATATAAAATTTTGTGAGTGTTTCAAAATTGACATTCATCTTTATCTTAACGACAGGAAAACATTTTAAAAATTCGGAAGTGAAGAATTAGCAACTAATTCTGAATAATTAGTCATCTATTTAGAAGCAAAACAAAATAAACTCTCTCTACACATAAACATACACATATATCTTCATATTACACAAAATGAAATTCTACCATGACTTTTCCATCCAAAAGACCAGAATTTGCTTTAAAAATGCCTTTTTCTTAGTTATTTCAAAAGCAAACCTTAGCCCATTTTGGCGTGACCATACATTCTGGTTTGGCAGGTTGTGTGCTGCAGAGACAAGAGCTCTTGTTCTTATAGACAAGAGGGCTTCACTCTAATCCAAACTTTGTACTTGAACAAACCATTTAATATCTCTGAGCCTCCATTTTTTTCTTCTGTTATGCAAGAAGATTAGGGCTGAGATGTCCCCCAAGCTCCTATAGCACCCAGCTCCCCCTGAGCACGTTCTGTGATCTTGTTATTCCACCAAATCCTCACAGTCACTGCATGGGATAGGATCCACGTTACTATCCCCATTGTCCACACAAGAAAACCAAGGCACAGGTTGTGTAACCTCAAACTTGTAAGTGAAAGCGCCAGGCACTAGTGACCTCGGTCACCCCACTACACCATCTCCTGAGATTTTTATTACAGCCTCTTGGTGAAAAGCCCAAATGCTGGAACCAGTGCACTTGGATTTGAATCTTTTGTCACTTATCACCTCCTTGACTTTGAAAAGATACTTAACTCTCCGCCTCAGTGTCTTTATTTATAAAATGGGGTCCCAGAATGGTGGGTTTTCTGTGAATTAATGCATGTAAAGCTCCTAGCTCTATGCTTGGCACACAGTAAACATTCAGTAAATGTTACCTATTAATACTGTGTCGAGAGTGTGGATTAATACAGGTGGATGATACTTCAAAATTAACGTCCTAGATCAGCACTTTAATCCAAACAATTTAGTCTGTATTAATAATCAGATTAAAGAATTAAGACCAGGTCTCTCTTTCTAGGAGGTTCTTTTGTCCCTGTGTTGGCCAATCTGGTCTGCCTGTAATTCCCCAAACTCGCCACGTGCAGCGCTACCTCGTGCCACGTTCTAATGCTCTTCTAGCTTAGAACAGTATCTCTTCCCCTCCTAAATACGACCCTAATCTGTTATCAATTCTTCCATAACAGCCTTCCTTGGGTCTCAGGGACCCCTCCCCACTTGGAATGTTGGTATCATTTACAGCCATTTGGCAGTTAAAATTGTAATAATCACAACTGACATTTATAGCCATCATGGGAATATTCCAAATTGTTTTTTGTATATTTTCTCACTGCATTGGCATTCCTATCTTCTTACATGCCCTGGGCTCATAGCATCTCATACAATGCAGCTGGCAAAAAGACTACGCCATCAGGAAAAGTTTACTGCTGCTGATGACCATGCTCTAGAAAATGGGAAATGAAAACAAGAAAGTCACAGTATGCTTCTTTTCACAGACAAGTATATTTTTTAAATGTAAAGATTGACCAAGATCCAGGCAGGAGCATAACAAAGTAAGTAGAGTTAACAATGGGGATGGACACTGAGAATTAGTGGAGAGACACGGCATTTCTGTTTCCATCAAGAACTTTTGTAATATGCAAGAAGAGAGTTGGCTCTGGCATTTTTGTCAGCAGGAGCTGGAATATAATGTGTCACAAATACAGGTTATTATGGGAAACGCCAGTCTAAAATTCTGAAAACCTGAATTCTGGAACATGTGCAAGGCCGCCCGTGAGTCTCTATTTTGGATCCGCCCCTTCTCTAGCATCCATCTCTTCAGGTCCCTCAAGCCCATCTTCAGCTTCATTATCCAAGGCAGAGCCCACAGATGCACTACACCATTCATCTTCATCCCCACTGTGAGCTGGGAATAGCAATTCATGGTTCTGTTCCTATCCCTGAATTACCTGCATCAGGAATTCAGACTGTCTGGTAAGTGGCTAATGAGCACTCCCATACTTCATGCAAAATATACCTCCCTCAACACCAAGTGGAATAGAAACACCATTTCAAAGTGTGATTAAGTTTACTGTCCTAGACCGCCCAAGATCAGAACTGATACACTTTTAACCTTTTCAACTGTTTACTTTTCAAATACCTTACCAGATTCTTGACCTCCTTGACCCACCATATGTCCTCCCTTTAAATACAATGAAAAGCCTGGGCAACCAAGACATTAAACCTCCTGTTTAGCCATCTCAGCCTCAAGATATGTTACTTTCATTGCATGGTGTAGAGGTGGATGCAAAACCTACCTAAATAGTATCACTAAGATCACCTGCAAGACCATTATCCCATCGACAAATAAATATTAAGTGTCTAACGTATATAGAACATATTATGGGTACTGGACAGAGTAATTTAGTTTGAAGAAAGAAATGAGTGGAGTGGATTTTTAATATTATGTAAATTATAAGAAATTGCCATTTTTGTAGGTAAAAAGGGGTCAAGATAAACCATTTCACATGGTTCAACCTAATTATAAACATTTCTTGAGTATTACACTAGAAGACTGGTGATAAGTATGAAGTAACTAAACTTCATTGGATGGTACCCAAGATATAGTCTCTTATCCTGAATTCTTTTCTATGGTCTATACCGTCATAGTGAGTTACCAATGAACATATTTAGAGAACTAACATATATTCAGCATAAAGAGAGAAAATTCACAAATCTCCCATAAAAAGCACAAAAAATATGTTATACTAAGTAAACAAAATAAACAACAACAAAATCCGAACATTTTTATGTCCATCTCTTATGCTATTTAACCTCTTACAAAACTTGTGGGGAAATCAGCTTTTTAATTTCTAATGTAAATCTTTGTACCAGAAAAGTTAATGAGAATTCCACACTGAGCAGAGAAAGACTAAGGTCTGCTTATTTCCCAAGAAGAGGCAAGTGACAGAAGAATCTAGAGGAAGTAACAAAGAGGAAGAGCCACACAAGAGAACAAAATGGTAAGCAAATGTTCACCAGCTGTATTCTAGTGCAGCTAACTAGCCTTCAGTCAGTCATTTTTCATTTTAAAGGCTCTAAAATTTCAAATGTTTGCTAGGATTGTTGTTCTATAAGGAGAACGGTTTTACTGCTTACCCTTAAATATTTCCCAGTATTCAACCAAATTATAATCATGCAACAGCATAATGTGGATCACATTTCCCTCGTGTTTGAATATGCATAGTTTATCCCGGAATCTGTCGTTCATCAGACTCTTTTTATTTTTCATTTTCAAATACAAACAAAATTTTAGCTCTAGGCTGAAATGTGAAGTAAGTGTAATATCAATTGTAAGTTTCTCCAAATAAAGAAAATAATCTCTCACTAATAAAATTTCTTTTCCTTCTACATGGTTAAGCTGAGATAAATGTTAGGTGTAAAATTTCAGTTTTTTAATCTATGTAGAAAACAAAAATACAAACACTAAGGGCTTGGACTGGATATGTAGACAAATGTCATCCTACATCTGATGATCGAAGTGTCCAAATCAGTTACTACAAAACATACAGGGCAAATGACACCACATCACCACAAAGCTTTCTAAATTTCTAGAATGTACCCACATTCTAAAGAGCGAGCTTGTACTTCAGTGGCTAAATAGTATGGATTTCAGGCATTCCAAACACAGGAGGAAAGAATATCTGTGAAGGTGTCAGGCAGCGTACTAAGCACTTTATATACATAATCTGATTTAATCTTCACAACAACCTTATTATCTCCATTTTCAAGGTAAGAGAATTGGAGTACAGAAGTTTAACTTGCCCAGGGTCACAGTGCAAGTCCATCCTAGAGCAGAACCAGGTCCATTTGATTCCAAAACTCTTCTCCATTTTCCTGTGCCTTCATAAATTAAATGGATAACTATCAAGTTTGGAAGTGAAGAATATCAAATAGGAGCAGAGGATGAACTGAAAGAAGACCTAGATTCCAGTCGAAGTTCTAGAATTTTCCAGCTAAGGGATTTAAGTTCTCTAAGTCTCAATTTCCTCAGAGAATAGATAGAATAAGCGTTCAATGAGCACTTGTTGAGGCCAAAGACTTCTACGAGTCTGTGACATGCCTTCAAAGGGCCCTCCTACCAGAGTAGGCAGATGGCTAAAGGTGGGGCCAATCTCATTCCTCACAAATTTCAAGACTCACATCACAAGATCTGGGGCAGAGGGGACTGATGTCATTGAACTCCTGGTCCTGCCAAGTCAGAAAGAGAAATGAAAGCCGGCACTGTCAGAGTCAGCCTTTGGTCTACTTCTAACCTTTCACTACTCTGATCCTTCCTCTTTGTCCTAGCCCTTAACAAAGAAATTATTTCCACTTTGTAAAGTGAAATTTACACTTTAATACCTTGCCCCATGACCTGTAAAATTCTCCAGTCTTAACTGAGAGCTATCATAACCTGCTACTACCTATGGCCAAAACGGTGTTGCAATCATTCAGGTCCAGAGAGATGCTGAGCCCCAGGAAAACCAGATTCGAGTCTTTGAAACACAATGGGAATAGAAATGGCAAGCTGTGGTCAATGTGGTCAAAGACTCGTTCACTCAATTAAAAATCTGTCTTTTTTAAACAGAATTCTTCATACTGTAAAGACAGGAGGGAAAAGAGGCAGGAGGGAAAACAATAATACAACTGTTAGGTTAACTAGAAGCATTTCCCCAAACAAAGCTACCTGACTCGTTAATTTACACAACAGATGTGGATTTGGTCCTTACTTCTATGACCAGGCATTAGGAGGTGGGAATCTAACAGCAATAGCATCTCTGCTCTCAAGACATTTACGGTCCAGGGGAGGAATAACCTGGTAAGCATAATCATCTCTACAAATTCTATGAATAAAGGCAAGGTGCTCCAGAGTTCACCATACGTCCACCTAGCTCAGACTTGGCTGGAGTTACGAGTAAGGTGATCTGGAAATTTACTCAGTGCTGAGTACACATCCCAAGCAGAGTGAAGGGTCCAGAAGCAAAAGAGAACACTGAGCATTCAGGAACCACACATTATTTAGTGGGGCTAGAGAAGACAGAAGAAGGAAGGGAAGGAGCTGGGAGATGGTCTTGAAACTTGAAATCTCACAGATCCTGCTAGGGAACTTTGACTATATCCAGAGAGCAGCGAGGCACCTTTGAAGCGTGTGAACAAGCAGACTGGCATATCAGACCGCAGAATGCCAGGTCAAGCTTCAGTGTAGAGAATGAACTGGAGAGGGTAAAACTGGAGGCAATGGGACTGGTTAGAAAGATGTTACTGGAAGTAGCAGCAGTGGGTGGAGAGAAACGAATAGATTTGAGAGACGTGAGCCCAGTAAAATCACCAGGAATTTGTGATTGGATGGTCCAGGTGAGGCATGCAGAAAAGCCACAGATGGCACCTAGGATGATCTTCTCAAGTGTTCAGAGGAGTAAATGTTGCCTAGCCTGTTGTGTATGAGCAGTTGAAGATGGAAAGTTCTCTGAATCATGACTGCACCAAGAGGCAACCAGAGAACAGACTCCAGTCCCTACCATACATATCTGTCTTCCCCTTCTCACTCTCTCCATGCCTGTGTAATTCTCAAACTCTCTTGTTTTTCCTCTTTACCCTACAGATCTAGCCCAACTAGGACTCATTGTCTCCCCTTCATTCCCGTTGCCTCCTCCAAGCATATCTTCACACTACTGTTGACTCTCAAGGTCAAAGATATCTTAAGATGGGTTACAAAGAAAAATCATTCTTTTAAGAAAAAACATGGTATAGACATGGAATGATGAATGAAGTACCAATCTTGGTTGTTTTTTTAAACACAGAGGATTAAGTTTTAGCCAATGCTTCACAGCAACATTCATTAGCTGTAGAGTAGACAGAGAAGCCATTGAAACACGTGGTTGCAGTGTCCACAGGCACTGTCTGAATCTCACCACCTCTGTGCATCACCACCTCTGATGACAGCATTGAAGGTTCACTGGCTGAGCCCAAGGCTGGCTTTGGAAGCTCAACCCTCAGAAAATAAAACCAGCTACTCGGGCCACTTGTTGGCCTGACACTACTACCACCAGAAAGCTTCTTAAAGGAGAGCTTCCAAAGCCATTCCTTCTGATTTAAAGAATTAATAGGAAAATAAATAATGCAATTTATCAAGCATTTTTAAGCACAAATATTCAGTATGATGGTCCCCTCACTGCATATGCTGCGTCCATACAGGAATACAGGCACAAATGAGTTGCCTACTAATACCCAAGGTTACTGGGTGCTTGGATCAGGATTATGGAGTCTCTTGCAAACCTTCTTGTATATTCATCCTTCTTTCTCACTGAATGCATTTTGTAAGTAATTCCATCAGTTACAACATGAAACCTTCTGAAATTTCTATTAAGAAAGGGGTTTTTGTGATCCACATCAATTCACTGATTTCCATATGAAGAATCAAAAAGCAAAAGATTAACATATTTAAAAGAAACAGGAAAATGAGTTAATTGAGTTTTAAAAAGAAAGAGATTGGACTAAAATCTTCAATGTTTGAACAAAGCAAGGTTCCAATGGCATTGGACTTCAAAAACACATATTTTAGTAATTATTCTGTGATTTGTAGGGAAAAGGAACATGGATAGAGATCGGAGAGACATTTTACAACTGGGAAGAAAGTCATATACATATGAAAGACATATATATATATATATGTCCCAGTTGCACATGAACTGTTATTGAGTTGAGATTATAACATTACTTTTTGCCTTATGCCACAGTTCTTCTGCATGATGACCAAAGTCATGGATTTACATGCCAATACCTTAAAATGTGTAATACACTCAGCTTAAAATATTTTTTAAAGGATAACTTATTTTTGGAATAATAGCATTTACTTTAAAAAACTTAACCATTTAGTTCTGACAGTAAATAAATCACACAACAGTCTCCCCACAACCTACCAACATTGAGTAATAAATCTTTGAATTCAACATTACACCAGACATAATGCTGTAAAGTAAAAGTCTAGCTTTAACTCCGTGACCTCAGTTTTGTCTCTGCTGGACAGTAAATCTCATGCAAAATGAGCAAATATGGGTGGCTGAGTTTCAACCTGGCATAACAGTGAGGCTTTGTCAAGGATCCCGGAATTTAGAGAGTTTTTAGGAACAAAAAAAAAGTTTGAAAAACAAAAACATATGCTAAACAGCTGGGGATGAGGAAATGAAAGGATGGGGAGTGCTTTCACCTTAGTTAGGAAAACATTCTATTTAATGACTTTTCCTTTTAGTTGACCCATTCTTAGGTTTTCTTTTTTAATCTCTAAAACTATTCTCGCTAGAAGGCACATGTTAGGTGAATAAAGATACATTCATTCATTCAATTAATGTTCAACAAATAGTGTTTTCATCTCTTACTAGCTCTGGGAGCCTAAAAAATTGCTTAACTTCACTGCACCTCAGTTTCTTCATCTGTAAAATGGGGACAATACTCGTATGTAACTTACAGTATACTTTAACCATAACCAGGCATCCTCTGCACCAGACACCATGCCAAAGCTGAGATTTACAACAGTGAATAAAGCAAACCAGATCTCAGCCTTCAGAGAGGCAGAGGACATCATCAGGAAACAAAACTAACCATGGAATTTCAAAAGCTACCCAGTACCTGAAGGAAATGCATAGGATACTACAGAATAAAAGGGGAGGCCTACTTGGATGGAGGGGTCATAGAAGTCTTTGCTGGGTTAGGGACCTTTGACTGAAATCTAAAGAGCAATAAGGAGTCAGCCATGCAAAGAGAAGAGACGAGCACATTCCAGGCCAAGGATTTGGGAATGGGCAAATCATGCAGTCCCCAGAGGCAATAATAAAGAATTTGGCTTTTGTGAACTTGTCAATATGGATTAGGAAGTTACTGGATGGCTTTTCAGTGGGAGAATGATTGATTTTTGTTCTGAAGGATGATTCTAGCTCCTGAGTAGTGAACGAACCAATGAGGTTCAGAATGAAAGCACTGGGGAGGCTGAACTCATCCTAGTGGGAGATGATGATCACTTGGCGTAGGCAGTGCCAGAGAAGATGGAAAGAAACAGAACTTAAGATACCTCCTGAAATCTCACAAAATGTCTGCCTTTGCATTCTCTTCTCAGATGCAAACGGTAACAAGAGAAATGGCTAAAAAGAAAATTTCAATAGTCCCTATTTTACTGAAGTTCTTCAGTTGGCTCTCTGTGAAAGCCAGTGAAGCTAACAAAGGGTTTTCACCAAGAGAGTTCATAGCCATGAATTGATTTGACAGTTCAGGCTGACTTCTTGGTGGTGTTTAGATTGAGAGCTGTAAGGCTCCATTACTTAGAAAGTCAAATCAAGATGTATAATGGTGCTAGATCCATGTTGTAGACAATTCTTCATTGCTTTCACTTAAGATTGAATTGTAAATTGTCTTTTGGAACACGAGCTAGAGATCTGGTGCCAACCAGGACTAGTAAGGAGAGGTTTCCCCACCATAGCTTCCTGGTAAAGTGTCCAAAAGCAATCACCTTGTTCTCAGGTTTCCATCCAGAGGTTAAAGTAGAGAATATTGCATGAAAATTATGTGCTTCCATTCCAACCTATCACTTTGTGCTTTGGGAAAGAAAAGGAGGGAGAGAGAGATGGAGGGGGAGGAAAGGAAAGAGGGAGAGAAGGAAGGAGCAAGGAGGGAGGGAGGAGAGGAGAGAGAGAGAGACAGACAGACAGAAGGAGAGAGGAAGAGAAGGAAAGAGAGAGAGAGAAAGAATATAAGAAAGGAGAGGAACTAAAGCATTATTTGTCATCACCCAGAAGTGCTAACGCTGGCTCCCAAACCTCAAGTTCTGATTCCTTCATCAATCTTAATACCCCCCAGATTCTGTGTAGAGCAAACATGGAAAGAAAAGAAAGTTCTTAGCCAAATATTAGAGTCTAGCTTGGAAAAATGAGCTTTGCAATGACAGCACATATTTTTAAGAGCTTATTGGAATGTAACTAAGGAGACTGGCTCCAAGCCTTGTAGTTGCACATATTTTCTTGATTCCTAAGTTAATCATTTTTACATCATCCACTTTACAATAAGCCAAAGGGAAGCTTCCTCCAGGAATAGCCATTCATTGGCATTTCACAATTAAAAACAAGATTACATTTGTGCGACTAGGCTTGAACAAGAATTTGATTTAGATTTAATAAGATACGTGCTCATGTGTAATGCATACCAATGAGTATGACAAGAAATATTTAATGTGATACAACTCTAGCATAAAACGAAATCAGTTTTAACAACCCATCAGGATTTATTAGGCACAGCTTACACAACTTGATGGAGTTGTAGTTAATGGTATTTGAGCCTTCGATGGAAGAAAAATGAATATAAATTTTCCCTCTTCCTATCAACATATCTAAGGCATACAATGCACACTCTTTTCCATTAATAACACCCCAAGAAAAAATAGATTAAAAATCTAATTTATACAACTACATTTATAGTATGGTAAGTTTGCTAACAATGACAATCGATATTTCCGAAATATAACCTTTAATTTTGAACATTTTATTCTCTTTGCTCTGAAAAATATCTTCCAGGTGATTTAAGAGGGCAGATTTTCCATATCAGCAGGTGGCTCCTATGTCCCTGGGAAAATTAAATAAAATAACAATAACCTGGGCTACTCTTATTTTTCATCATTTCTAAATCTTATCATTTATATAAGTCATTTAATTGGTCTCCTCTCTCTCTCTCTACAAGCAAAGACAATGAGTAATCATGTAGTATAAACAGGTCCACTCTTTGGCCTCAGGACACTTTTCTGTCTTTTCTTATATTGAATGCAAATTACAAATGTGTCCCCTTCCTTTTGGTATGTGTTGGAGGTTATCAAATTTCACACATGGCAACCCTTCAACTCCTCAACCCCATTACTAAACACAGATAAATATTTTAAATTAAGGGGAGGGGGAGGAATTATAATCTAATTAACTAATTATAAATCATACAATTTTTTTAAAATGTATTTGATTATCTTAGTCCCCCACAGCCGAGTAGCTGAAAGGGATTCCAGTTGGAAGTTTTGTGCACCTGTGTTCATGACTCCACAAAACCAACTGGTATATTAGCACACGATTGCGGGCAAATGAGGTTGCCTCTTCTTTGAAAAGAAATATTTTTCTCAAAGGCATTAAACATGCTCCCAGGAGCCTGCTTTTCACTCTGGATTTTCCAATCAAGTGGTTTCACTACATCACAGTTTGGTCCCAGGATAAAGACAGAATCCTTCGATGATCATTCTTCCTCCTCCCCTTACCAGGAAAATGTTGAGAACTAAAGAAGGCTCATATGCTGGGGCATGTAGAAGGCAGCAACAAGCTGCGGGCAGGAGAAAGACCATGTAAGACTCGCTTAAAAATAAACTCAAATTGCACAGAAATTTAGTCCATCTTAAGAGTGGCATTTCAAACCAATAGGAAGAGAGATTGATGCCTCAGTAAGTACTTGAGGACAACTGGTTAGCAATTTAAAAAATAATAATAATAATAAGGCTAGATCTGACCTCATTCCTAACACGAAAATATATTTCAGATAAATGAACTGTTAAAATGCATAAACTGAAAACTGAAGAGGTACTAGAAGAACATAAGTGTAAAAGTTTTTCTACTCTGGATTAGAGAAGTCTGTTTAGTCATATTAGGAAATGCTGAAATCATATAGGAAATGATGCATAAATGTGACCTAAGAAAGTAAAACTTCTATGTAGCAAAAAAAGCAAAGAGACAGAAATACTCAGAATAAAGCACATAGGAGAAGAAATGAAATAGGAAAACTAAAATAAAATCACCCCCAAACTACCATTTGGAAAGTTGAAACATAAAATAAAAAACTACAGAAAGTATTAATAACACATTTTATGAACAAAGAATAGTTACTACTTACTACTAGAGAATAAAAACCGCAACATAAAAATGAGGAAAGGACAGGATTAGGCTTTTTATCAAAGAAAACATAGAAGTGGTCAGTAAACATGTGAAAATCTTCTATTTCAATGGTAATAATAAAAATGAAAATAAAAATAAGAGGAAACTTTGTGTGTGCATGTTAGTGAGATTATAAAAGATGTGAAAAGATTGACCAATCCCACAACAGTGGGATGTGGACAACTGCTCTGCAGCGCTCAGGAAGAATGGAAACCGGTCCACATTTGTGAGGGCAACGTGGCAATATGTATCAAAACTTAAAATGAGCACAGTCTTTGACCCAACAAGACTTCTCAGAATCTAGCCTCAGGAACTGCACGAGTTCAAAAGGTTTGTACCTAAGGCTGCTCATCTAATCATTCACATGAGTGAAAGAGTGATAATTGGTTAAATAAACTGTCACTTACATCCAAAGATTATACAAAATTAAAATTGGATGCATTTATTGACATGGAACTATGTCTATGACACTGCTGAATGAAACAAGGTTACAGTATAGCATGGGGGGCATCATTTCACATGCATGCAGTGACACCCATGTCGTTACCTATGTACGAACGTATAGCAGATTTCTCTTCCCATTTTTCCTACAGAGAAGAACATAGGATGTCACATTTACTCATCATTTCCTGCATGTTTTCAGTATATCCTAATGTTATTAAATTAGATTTCTCTAACCCAGAGTAGAAAGAATTTATGCTTATGTTCTTCTAGTACTTCTTCAATTTTCAGTTCATGCATTTCAATCTTCTGTCTATCTGGAATATATTTTAGTGTAAGGAGTGAGGTCAGAGCAAGCCCACGTTAAGAGAGATTATGTCTGGATTGTGGGATCTGGGCCTCTGGGAGGGAGATGAGGATCTGACAGAAACAATCTTGCTCTCCCACCCCTCATCCCTTCTCCCCATCCCACAAATTCACAAGCAAGCACACCCACTCAAATGCTCACACAAGCACATCAACAAACAGAAGGAGGAAGGGAGGGAAGGAGGAAGATAGACAAACAGGCAAAAGAGATTCTAATTTATAAAACCAAAGTTTGAGAGTCTTCCAGATGCAAAGGGACAGACTGTTGAGTAAGCCTAAGCGTTTTAACTCTGGGAGAAATTTCCACAACAGGGAGACAAGGTCCCATAAAGCTGGCAAAAATGGCTACATTTTTACCCCCATTCATATGGCTCTGGCCAAGCCCTAGAGGCTGTTTTCTCCAAATGCAGCATCCTGGACACATAGGGAGGAAAACCGGTGGGTCCACTCATTTCAACATCAGCATCACTGTCTGAGCAGTGGTATGGGGGCTGGGGCATAGCCTGGGGGATGAGTTGTGTGGGAGATAGAGGATGAGGGTGGGGAGGTGGGGGGTGGGCACCAGTTAGCAGTTATTTGAATTGGGTCCCTCATGCATCCTCTAGCTCATAGTAAAGGGGTAATCTGAAATAAGTTAATTTATAAGAATTACATAACAAAGAATAGCTAGTGAATCTGTCGGTAAGGGAATTGCTGATGCTGATCATTAAAAATGATATTTGAGGAGCCAGCCCCATAGTGTAGTGGTTAAGTCTAGCATGCTCTACTTTGGTGGCCCGGGTTTGTGGGTTCAGATCCTGGGCACGGACACATACCACTTGTCAAGCCATGCTGTGGCAGCATCCCACATACAAAATAGAGGAAGATTGGCACAGATGTTAGCTCAGAGCAAATCTTCCTCACCAAAAAAAAAAAAAAAAAGATATTTGATAGCCCAATGTTATACTCAGTAAATGTCAAGGTAAAATTGATCAATATATTGAACTGGCCTCTAATATGATTTTTGAGGACTTTTCAAGTGTGATGCCCATTAAAGTGTGACCTTGGTTATATGTGGAGAAGCAAGTGGGCTTTGCCCATCAGCCAGTGGCATCTGTCCCTGGGTGCTGGAACTGTTTAACCATGACTAGTGGTTGGCATAACTCATAAGATGTCTTTCCCGGGTCACTCTGCCAGCTTAGAGCAGGACTATCACAGGATTCTGACCTCCTGTCTGCCATTTCTTCTTGTAGCCATGCATTAAGATACACTGCTGCATTCATAAGTGTTGCTGAGACTTTCTCCCAGGCCCATGACTGCTCACCTGGACAACTGAGATAGACCATGAGTAGCCAGGGGACTCTTCATGGCCTCGAGACACACACAGGAGGGCAGTTTGTGAGATTCTTCAGGATCGTCACCTCCCTTTCCTGATTTAGCACCTCCAACACCCCCTGATCCTGAGGTTTATTTTCATGTTGCCTTTGACATTTTCCCCCAGGCAGGCATGGTCTGGGCACCTGGCTGTTTACAAAAGAAAAAAGGAGTTAAATATTCCAAGATTTTTTATAGACTATAAAAGGATGGCTTCTCAGTTTGCTTATCCAGTAACAGAGACTAAAACTCTATTTTGAAGTACTTATAAAGCAAAGTGTGGTAGATTGTATTTTTCCAAAGATGACCACACATTATCTTCTATTTCACATGCCCTCCAGACCTGCCATGCCCCTATCAAGAGATGGAGTCTAATTCCCCTCCTCTTGAGTCCAGGAGGGAAGTGACACTGCATGACCTGTGAGACTAAGTTGTAAAAGGTAATGCTACTTCCACCTTGTTCACTGGAATAAACTGCTCTTCAAACCCTTTTCTGCCCTGTAAGCAGATTGACTGTCCTGAGACCACCATTTTGTGAGGAAGCCCAAACCAGCCCCATGTGGAGAGGCCACAAGGAGAGGCCCTGAGACCCTACTGAGAGAGGCCAGCCCCATCCAGAACTGCTCCAGCCACTGCTTGGCCCTAGAACCACTCTGCCTAGGACTTCCTGAATTCTCGACCCCAAAAAACTGAACAAGATCATGAAATGATGGGTGTTGTTTTACACCACTAAGTTTTAAGGTGATTTGCTATGCCGCAACAGTAACTAGAACATGCTGTGACATAATAATAAAGAGACTAGCACTGCATTATTTTGAAATATGATTTCTTGCACTTTTGTAAAGCAATTTTGTTTAGCTTAGGAAAGCATCTGTTTTATAACTTTCATTATTTCCCTTCAGACACATTGTTTTTCTGGATAAGGGATTATAGGCTATATTCTAAAGCCACATACTAATGGACAAATTATAGCCTGTGGGAGAAGCAGCATCCTGGGGTCCTATGTCCCTCTAGGATATCAATTATTCACATAGCCCAACAGTAATATATTCAAATTCCCCTGAAGGAATCTACTTTCCATGCTGCCTATGGCCAAATACTGCCCGGGGGAGCAAGTTTTAACTTAAATGTGGTTACCCATAAGTAATGAGATATAAAACCTCTTCCTGTATGTTTTCAGGAAAGGTGAGGATATCACTGCTTTCCTCTCATATTATCAACCTCTCACATGCAGGTAGGAACCTAGAAGCCTAAAGATATCAAGACCTAGACATCTGAAAAGATGAAAATGCCAAAGAATGTGTTCTGTTCTACCTCACACTGTTCAATCTCACCAAACTAATACATTGACGTCCACAAAAAAAATCAATGCACTTTTCGGCAACAGTTGTGTATATCTATATATATTTATTTGGTAACAAACATGTAGACTTATTTGGAAACAGGAAATGACTAAAACAGCTGAAACCTTACATTTCACCAAGATGTTCTATGTTATGTATGACAAAATCATATATAAACATTTAGCCCATCCCAAAACATTTCATCTCAAGTTAATTTAACCACCAAACTTCTAAAAATTTTTTGGAGGGGAATGAGATGAGACAAGAGCAGTTGAACATATTTGTTTTGTAGAATTAGTACACCTGTGTTTGCTTCATACTGGATTGGAATTGTATCAATTTTCCTTTTAAATACACGGTGATTGTGCTATTTCCTGCTTAAATAATGAAAGTACTTTGCTTCGCTTGTAGCATCTGGGGGACACGAAAATCTCATCAGGGGTCCAACGCTCATAATACTGGATGATGCATTTAGTGTGCTCCGGATTTTCCAGAACTTCACTGGAGGTCATAGCTACGGGTTAGTTTGTTTAAATGTTGCCTAAGAAGATAGAGAAGTTCCACACCCACTGGGCTTACCCAAAACCACTCGAAAGGTTGGTCAGTCAGACTCACTGATGTCCTCGAAGGAACAGTATTTTTATCTGAGATCAAGTCTCTGCCTATTGGGAAGTAGATCCTAATTATTACCCAAAGGGGATTTTTTTCAATGCATTTCAATGCATTGTTGTGTCTCGTCTCAAGAAATTCATTAGTTATTTCAAAACACAACCCATATGCTGTTCTCCACTCCTCTGTTTTATATGAGGAATTTTTTTTGGCAGAAAGTTCCAGAAATTTCTTTATTCTCACAAGAACAGCTCTATGTACTTTCCCAGTACAATAAAGAAGCATTTTATGTTATGGGTGATGGCCAGTTAACATTTGTATTTCTCCGGACGAACTACAGTATTCCTGTCAGCCAAGGGAAACACCTGCATAGCCCTGTGTTCCTGAATTACATCCACGACCACACATCCCATAAACAAGGAATCAGAATCCAAAACACAAAACCACAGGTGCTGCAGGAAAACAGCTCTATGTAAATATGCAATATGCAACAACCTCTTTAAAACAAAAAGATTATAAGGATATAATTATAGCTAGGACATGGACATCAACCCCAATAACCTGTAATTATTTTTATAATGTATGGAGTTTGGAATAAACATGACCACAGATTAAAGCACTAAAGCAGAGCTCCTTGGAGGCATATGGTGGCTGACAAATACAACAGATTGTATTTGTAAAATAATTAGCCAAACCTTCTGGCTTCTTTTTTCTTAACAACTTTAAAACACAAATTTGTCCAAAGAGTATATTTAGACCTCAAGGCCTCTAAACTACTACATCTTTAAGCCCATAAATACACATACACACACACCCAGACAAATACACACATAATGTTTTCTATATTAATAATGTTTCATTATGGGAATCGGGGGAAAAACAGAAACAACTAGAAATCATTTTAATTCATTTGAAAATGATTATGTCACCCAGAACATCTCTCTTTCAGAAGTCTTATTGAATGACGATGCAATGCAGCTAGCTAATGGAGAACCAATTACTCTTTGTTATGTATCGAATAGATATTTTCCATATTACCTGACTTTCCTTAGAAGATAAATGATGCCCACAGGAAACTCACACACACACAGAGGAAGAAAATAAATGTCCTCATCCCACTGAGGACGATGGAAGCCAGTTTTTTGAAGAACCCAGATACTGTGATGTAGACAATAGATGCCACGTGAGATGATGTCATCAGAAACCACATTAAGCCAGGGGGTCTGGGGATGAGATGAAGCTAGTTACTGGACTATAAAGAATGAGCGAATGAGTCACGCTTGTCAGAACTATTTTCATGGTGGGCAGATTGAAATGAAGCAAGTCTCTTAGGAGGCACTGTCAACAAGGCTGCTTCTCAAAATAGTTTACATAAAATCTCATAACTTTAGAATCTTTATGTTTAATAAAACCTTTATGGCGAAAGAACTGATGCTGTTTTCTTTCAATTCAATTCAACTTTGACTTTTTAAAAAATGTTTTAATGTTTGCTATATTCACATCACTGTTTGGGGAGTGACTAGGTTACAAAAATGATCAGAAATGATCTCCTATCCTTAGAGCAGTTGCAAAATAATAGGAAAGACAGACAGATAAGCAGATAATCCCGGCATCAGAAAGATTGCAATGACTGCTGTAGTGAGAGGTATACACACTTGGGAATGATTTTTCAATCTGATGGCCCAAACCTCAGACAACCAACTACCTCATCTAAACTTTATGGTTCCAACAAGTTATTAAGTACAAAAAAAATCAACCTTTTAAAAAACTATCTTAAATGTCAGTGATCCACACCAGCTGTTAAGTTAAGCAAACACTCTACATCAACTGTTTCTTTGCCTGGTGAATTTTGCCATACACTGAGCACTAACAACGTAAATATTATTCTTAATTCCAAAGATATAGCATCTTGCTCATTTATAAAGGCCAGCTACTTAAATGTTATCATCCTACCACGAAATTTTAACTGTTAAGATTCAGAAGTCATCATCTTTTGTATTGCCATGAAAGCGGTGTGCTATATTATAAACCCAGTTTAAGGCCTAAAAGAAGACACAATTTTAAGAATTTCTCCGACAAACATTATTTTTGACATCATTTAATGAACCACTAAACCTAGTTCCCATTTAAAAATATAAATCAAACACAAAAGAGTCTAGTGCAGATGAAAGCAGGGAATGGAGAATGTATCATCAGGACCAGAGATGTGAGTGGCCAATAACTTAGCTCTAGGTTTATAAATCCCTTGTTGTTCTTATGTAGAAAACTGCAGCTCTTTGCTCCCTAGACTAGTGTGCAGAGACAGGAATATTGCATGTGCTAAAACAAAAAAAGAATAAGTAGCTAGAGATTACACCATATTTCCCAAAAGACATAAACAAACACTTAGTACATTTCATTCAACTTATATTATTGCATGTCAGCTGGAAAATAATTGAAGTATAAGATATAAGAAAAAGCTAACTACAGTTACCAGTCATTCTTCATAGGAAATGAAATGTTCTGCTAAGCAGTCCACACACTAAGGGCAAAGAAACCAAAACTATATTTTAAAGTAAAGCAATACTCACTTATTATCACAGACTTAAGGGAGGTAAGTTTACACGGAAACACATCTCCATGTCAGCATAAGTTAGAGGCAAGCCTAGAATACTCCATAACTCAGGTTGAGAGAAACTTGACATGTGGTTTTTTTAGAGCTGGCTTTGGCTAATCCAGGGTTTCTCAATCCTGGCATTATACCATTTTGATTTGAGCCAGATATAATCCTTTATTTTGAGAGGCTGTCCTGTGCTTTGTAGGATATTTAGCAGCTTCCCCGGCTTCTACCAACTAGACACCAGTAGCACGCCCTCCAATTTGTGACAACCAAAAATGTCTCCAGAGAGTTGAATGTCACCAGGGGAGCAAAACTGTCCCCATTGAGAACTACTATTCTAACCCAATGATGACCAGATAAATCCCATACAGGCCAGGTAGCTTTCAACCGTTGCATGACCATAGATGCAATAAGCCTATCTCTGTCCAAGGTGCTCAAATGAACCCACTATGTTCTCTGCTTAAGAGGCAGCATGTCTGGGCCAATGCAAAGAGGGAAAAACCTTCAAACCACACACCTGCCCAAAATGCTTCCAAAGTATTTCCTCTTTGGGGAGTGACATTTTCCATTTGGACACTGGGATTTAACAGAGCTATCTACATAAATAAAGCCTATTTTACACATGTCTAGATGACACAGAATCTTTAGAAACCAACAGAAAGGAACATAAAAGGAAAACATTTCATAGTCACCAAAAATGATTAGGAAACTAAAAGATCCAAGAAATACTGGAAGAAAGATTTACAAGATTCCTCAGGTTTTTTAAAGGATAAATAATCAATTCATTTAACAAATATTCATTGGACACCTAACATGATTCAAGGCATGGAATACTAACATACAGAGAATTGGGTCCTGCCATTTTAGGGAGTTTAGGGACCTGTTGAGATCTAAGACACGTAGACCAGTCATTCTCAAACCTGGCTGTATAGTCTAATCTAGCGGGGAGCTTCTTCAAATTACCAAGGGCCAGGCTTACCCCCAGGCTAATTACACAAGCATCTGGACTCCTGGACAGTTCTTAAAAGCCTTTGAGCTAGACCATCAAGGTTGGCAGGGACTTGGACATAGACGGGAGTGGATGGGGATGGCATTTCTAGTTGAAGAAATTACAAGAGAAAAATCGCCACCATGGAAAATCAAGTGCATATAACAGCAAAAAATAAAAACAAGTGGGTCTGAGAAAGGCAGTAAAAGAGAATAAGCTGGATGAATACCAGATCCTGAAGGGTGTTAAACTTTTAATATGTAGATAATGGAGAATCTCTGAATATTTCTAAGAAAGAATAAAACTATACTTCAAAAAATTAATCTTCCCCAAACTCTTACAATAGAGAGTCCAGGGGAAGAGATGAAGGTAGGAAGTTGAGTTTTATGTCTAAAGCAATAAATAGCCCAAACTCAAGTCCTGGCTTCCCTTGGTTTCCATAAGAACTCCTGGTTGACTCCCCTCAGGCTCATCCGGTGGATGTTAGATTCCCTCAAGGTCAGGGCTAGACACTGTAGTCTTCCTATTCTAATGTGCTTTCCCTAGGTGATTTCACATCTGCTCATTCAGTTACCACCTGTATACACACGGTTTGGAGATTCTCCACCCAGACCTCACCTCACTCACAGACTAGTAGCACTAAACTACCTATTTAACATTCCCCCTTGGACATGTTGAAGTAACTTCAAACTCACCAGGTCCAAAACTGAACTCATGATATTCCTCATAGAGCCTAGTGCTCTTTATGTCCCTTTTCTCTGGAAATCACCCCATATTCTATCCAGCCACAGAGGCCAATCATTCTTAACACTGTCTCCTTCACCCTCATATCCATTCTACCACCAGGTCCTGTGGATTTTGCCTTGTATACATCTCTCAGGTTCCTCCTGTTCTTTCCCTTTCTAGAAGCACCTCCTTAGCCCAACCTGCCATCTTTCTTCCCTCGATTGTTTCCATAACAGTCTTGACTTACTGACTCAAATTCACTCTTGCCTCTCTAATGCCAACACCGAGGGACTACTTCAAATTCCAAAACTAACCACATCACCACTTTACTCAAAATTCTTCAATGGCTTCCCATCAATTTTATGATATGTACAAAATTCTCAGCAAGGCCTGACTATCATCTCAAACCAGCCACAAATGACTTCTTTTAGTCCCACATATTTGCCATGCTCCCACCGCAAGGCCACCATATGCACAGTTCCATCATGCATAGAACTTGGTCTCTCTATGTGGACTATTAAACTCTTACCCACCCTTCAGATCCCAGTAAAATCATCACTTCCTCCAGGATCCTTCCCTTATAACAGGTTCTTATAGCACATCTACATTTCCATTTAAAGCACTTGACTTGGCTGCACTTCCACACTTGATTGACTTACATTTGATGAAAGTATTTGATTCATGCTTTTCTCTATCAGTCTTACCACTAAATCATTCCAGTACAAGGTTGGAAGGAACAAAAAAACATATAAGAAAGAGTATGAAGGAGATAAGGAACAGATTCAAGAGACTTTCCAACGTAGATGTGCTAAATTTCATAGGAAAGGGAAGAATCAAAGATAATTACAAAGATTTCAAGCCTGGTTGACTAAGAAACATGAGCAACTGTTTAGTACCCATACTGATCCCAATTGGTTTATTTCATTTTCATATTGTTTTCCTTTTTTTACTTTCCACCATTCCAATTCCCACACCAAAAAGCCCTAGTGTTTTATCTAAAACACATGACCTAAGGTTGGCTGCTACCAGAACATTACAGCCAAAAACCAAGTGTGATAATTAGTGCAGGCTTATAAGCACTCCCACAGTTGGACCCACTGTCTCATTCTCCCTAGCATTAAATATTAAACACCAACATATAGTGAACTTTACCTCAGGGCAAACAAAACTTTCTTCATATAGAAACGTCCAGTGCATGCATGAGTCATCAAGTTACCGGCTTACTTCAATCCTCCATAGTGTATTTTCAGTCTTAATCTAATTTAAATAGTCCAGAAATATTAACACATAGTGTCTACCACATCACAATACATTTCTTCAAAAAATAATGAAGTACATATCCAAAAGGATACCAGGATTTGAATTTATTTCATCCCAAAAAAACACCTTTCTCCTATGCTGGCAAACATTAGGTTGAACCTGAATTTATTTCATGGAACCTCGTAAGTTCCTGCTCAGTAAGTACTTCTGTTGTTAAGCCATAATTTATCCCTTTGCACTTTTACAGTGAAGGCACTAAAGTTTATTTTTTAAGCCAAAGTTGTTATATAATAAACCATTCTGGAGATGGCATAGTTTATGCATTCATAAAATGCTTCTGAATTTAAAAAGATATATCATTATAGAGTTATTGCACCTACATGAGTTGCCAAATATTTGCAATATTTTTGAGATAATAATAAGGACAGGTATAGACAATAAAAAGCTACCAAAGGATTTCTGGGAAAATAAATTGCATTCAGAAGTCTTAAAGAGTTTCCTAGAAGTAAAGAAATTATGGGCTTCATTCTGTCCCAGCAAGATATCAAATGTAAGGGCAACATTCAATTCTATATATCAATTTTATGATATGTCTATATGACTCCAAAGTTTCCAACTATTATTATTTCTCTCTGATGGAGGAGTTGAGGGAAGTGGTACAAATGTTGGTTAATGCTTCTCTACATTTATGATAGTGTAAATCAAGGACGTGTAATAAACTATCAGTTTGAACAGATGACCTTATATTCCTGGTCTACAGAGATGCGAGGCACACTGACATTACTGATTAGTGCCGACCAGCTGAAGCAGAGCTTCCAATGAAGTGAGCAGGGCTCCCCCTAACAACAGAAACTATCTGATTTACATTGGTAGGAGCCACTGCTTGAACAAGATTATCTCGTTTCTTGGGGGAAAAAAGAAAATTCCAAAGTGCAACAGTAACACTGCCCTCCTTTCCCACTATAGAATTCTCCCTTCAGCCAACGTCACCGTCCCTAAAAAAACCCATTATACCTGCCTTCTTCCCTTTTTCTACCAAGCAAACTAAAACTACCATTTCACTGTGATTTTTTATAAAAGGGGAAGCTAGCTCTTTTTCTGAGCTAGCTTAACCATCTTATTGGCAAGGTTGAGAAGTCTTCCTAGAAACCTTCTGCTTTAGTATCCCTTGCCACCCCCTACTGCAACCTCCCTGTTTAGAGTAAATGAGAATGCACATACTTTAGTAAACACTATACATTCTCCAGAGACTCAAAGACATGGAGGGTTCAGAGTCACTCAGTGCAACTGAGCATTGAGCTGCTGCATTGCTCACTGGGCCTTAGACTTAAAAATAAATAACATTTGAGGGTCTCCTTTCAAAGATTTCACAGTCTATTATAGAAGACAAACATCTGCTATAAACAAAAAAGTGAAATAACAGAGGAGTACTAGGTACTGTGGGACAAAGCGAGGGGAAAGGAAATGATCAATTTTGCCTGATATATTTTGGATCTGGCTGGGCTTTTTCAGGACCCAGAGTGAGACGTATTCTCTGCATCCCTTCCCAATCCTTCCCTAACAAAGAGATTCGCACTGCTTTGCCTTGGGCATGGCGGGCAAAGGTAGATTTCAGGTTCCCAGTCTCCATGCCCTGACCTCACCCTTTCTTTAAGACATCTGCCTTCTGAGTTAATGCTCAGCAACATACAGCCAGCATGACAGGGGCCCATTTCCACCGCCTAAAGCCCAGAACTGCAGCCATCACCCCAAATTCCCACACCTGAGGAACACATCTGTCCTTAAGTCTGTTGTCCACAATCTAGATACAATCGTCTTGTTCGAAGTCAAAGATGACACTTAATAAACAGAGTTGCTGGTGTGCCAGCCTCTGTTTGATATTTCAGTATAAGAGCGAGGCTGCTTCCTGCCCATTTTGGCCTCATTCACCTTTTAGCTGGTGGAATACAGCTGTGAAGCAGCTGGCACCACTATTGGTGGTTCTGCTGAAGCTTTGCAAATGTTAGCATGTTTTGTCCTTGCATGTCATATTTAAAGCCTCTAAAGGACTTTGCAACTAAAAGTCTTTCCATTTTCCCTCTCCAATTTTATCCTCATCATTTTCTGAGGCAAGCATTATTACTTCAACCTTAAAAACTAAAAACCAAGCCTCAGAAGGTTATATTACTATGCCAAATTTACTCCCATAGTAAATGTTAAAAACATTTGGATAGACCCAGAAGCCCTGACACCCAAGGTCATAAACTAGTGAGTCACAGACATTTTTGGTTTGGTCCACTTGGTGTTTTTTAAAAAATAAATATTTAAAAGTTGGATATTTCACATAAAACCACAGATTTCTAGAATCTGTTGAAAAATTGGAAACCGGAAGCTCTGACAATTCTGGGCTAATTCTCTGTGCTAATAACAGGACAGGAGATAGGGCATTCGCAAGCTAGTTTGCCACAGTCCAAACCACCCACCTCAGATGATCAATTCACATATCTTATCTGCCTGGCCAGTGAGGGCACTTGAGTTAGTCAGGGCACTGCTAAACTCTTGCAATGGGAGAAAACATTAATGATAAGACAGATCTACAAGTGGCAGAGGGTCCCTCACCCAAAAGGCTCAGAATATCCTTCTCCTTTACATCACCAAGGTGGTTACATAGTGACTCCATACACACTCACACAAACTTCATCTAAACATCATCTGCTCAACAATGCTGCACTGCCACCTCATACGTACTTAAACAGTGATTAAAAAAATGGAAACTACTTCCTCTGAAAAGGTCTGCCTATACCCTGGTCAAATCATTTTATTGTTATAAACTATTTACATATTTGTGAAGTGGAAAAGCCATTGGATTCAAATCACTTTCACTAGCCCTATTTCCACCTTTTATTTTAAGGCAAACGCTTTAATCTTCTGGCATCCTACACCTGTTTGTTTTCCAATGACTACAGAATGGGTCAAGGTTTAGATGTCTTGGAAGATGCCCAAAAAGTCACTTCAATTGTTGCCAGTAAAATTTTAAAGAAATGATGGCCACACCAGGGCATTTATCACAGTTTCTACTCTGCTAGTTACAAAGACATTGCCTGAAAAGAAAAAAAAAAACTTTCAAGACACCATTGATTTAAATGGCAGAGTCCAACTCTTGGTTAGGTTTTACGATTTCAGTTCCATTTTGGGATTTTAATCCGCTTGCGGAAAACAGATGTTTAGTTGCTAAAACAATGACATTTTAAAGTTTTATTTCATAAAAATTAAAGCACAGCTATAAACCAGAAGCTCCAAAGGAACTACCCCACACAGTTATAGTGAGATGAGAGGGGGACTGGTTTCCCAGTCTTGGCTGAGGAGTGTGTGGAGCTGGAGATAACACGCGCCCTAGAACCTGACACCCAGAAGGCATTTTTTCAAAAGCTGGCCAGCACACAGGGGCTGCCTGGAGCGAGAGGTGGACAGTCCACAGCCTTAAGTAGGGCTGGACAGCCGCAGACCCTGCTCACCTCCCTTGCCTTGGATCTGCACACTCTGAATTCAGCAGAACAGCACAAGTCTAATGACAAGAAAGAGACAGGTTGAAGCAAAGGGAAAAGGGCTCTCAGGGAAGATCATCTAGATCCTCGAATAACGGTCACTGAAGCTGACCTGCAAGGGAGACACATTTCTAATTTATTCAATTCAACTAACACACTCTTTATTGGGAAGAAAATAAACTTTGGCTACCTTTTTTCCTACAGACCAGGAGACGTTTTTAGATGTATTTCATTTATATTTGGGCAAACCACCTAATTTTTCCTGGCCTCTGTTTCCTGCTGCATAAGATGAAAGGACTTTATTCACTAACTTTCTTTCCAATCCAGGGCTATGATTCAACAGATTTCTACTTAGTTCATACATTTGAGCAATACAAAAAGGGGGGTTCTTTTTCTTCCAAACTATAGAGTAGAATATTAAATTTTTGAAATATTTAATATCCTTCTCTACAGTTCGGAAGAAAAAGAAATGAATCCTTTTATTGTATTAATAAAATGTAGGAACTAAGTAGAAATCTAAAAGTATGACAGTCATTAATTATCCATAGAAAAAATAGTCCGCTAAGTTAGGAGGCAGGGAGGGATGAATAGGCAGAGCAGAGAGGATTTTTAGCACAGTGAAAATACTCTGTATGACACTATAATTGTGGGTTCATGTCATTATACATTTGTCCAAACTCATAGAATGTACAACACCTACGTGAACCCTAATGTAAGCTATGGACTGTGGGTGATAATGATGTATCAATGTAGGTTCATCAACTGTAAAAAATGTACCACTCTGGTCAGGGATGTTGATAATGCGGGAGGCTGTCCAAAGGTAGGGTCAGGACGTATACAGGGAATCTCTGTACCTTCCACTCAATTTTGCTGTGAACCTGAAACTGCTATAAAAACTTAAATCTTAAAAAAAAAACAAAACAGAGGGGGGAAAAAAAGCCCTGAAAAGTGAGGCTGATGAACTGCTAGAGTAGTTAAAATTAAGTGTGCTGGTGCAATAGGTTCAAAACTGTTGCAAGTGTGGCAATATCATATGAAGCAAATCAACAGTAAGTGCACATCATTGTGATAAAAATGGCGGTCTCTCAGCTTCACCAATGGAAGGAGCCTGTGTGACTCAATGTCTAACCTGGCAGGGAAAATGGTTCTGCAATAAACCTTCTCTGATAAATTTTCTCCATGTATAAGTACAACATTTATTTCAGAAGTGATTTGCAAGTTTCCGGGAGAAAGGCAAGTCACTACAGATAGGTCATGAAAGGCAGGAAATACAATGTAGGTCACTGCATTTCACACAGAAGTCCTAAGAAGCTCATGCCATTTGAGTCTGTTTTGGAGACTGCAGAAAAGTAGCCATTTGCTTAGCCAAATGCTTGTAACATCTACTCATTTGCGATAAAGTATGTTTCTCGAAACCTTGCTTCTTGTACAAAATATGGAGTTTGTGGGGTTGGAACTAGTGTCTAGGTCCCAAGATTCATGTTCACATTTGGAAAGCCAAGATCCTTTCTCTCACAGAGTGTTTACTCCAAGTCACCTCCCACATAACCACACCTAGCTCGGTGCTGTGCACGTGGTAGTTCCTCAAGTTCGCCAAATTGAATTAAATGCTTTAAAGACATCCTTGGGGGAAATTACTCAACTATTGTTTGGTATTCCTAAGTCAGCCTGCTAAATAAAACAAGAGAAGCCAGCGCTCCTTTGCCAACTGCACTTATAATTGAAAAGCTAGTTGTTCATTTTTACTACTTATGCTCAAATAAAAATGGTACTGGAGCACAGGTTCTGGGAAACCTGCTCAATTTAAGTCTTATTTGCATCCAAATTCTCTTTCAATATAATAGTGAACTTGGACCCCACACTCTTCTCTCACTAAAACATAAAAATATCTACAGCCTGAAGCATTTTACATCATCTTCAATCTATTTTCAATACAGGACATGGAAGAGATGTAAATTTTCCAGGACAGATTCCTGAAAATGTCTTATTCTCCTGCCTTCTGTGTTTTTCTCTTCCTATCCTTTAAAAATCACATCTTTTTTTGACAAATGTGATGGCTAATTTTATGTGTCAATTTGACTGAATCACCGGGTGCCCAGATATTTGGTCAAACATTATTCTGGATGTGTCTATAGGGTGTTTTGGATGAGATATTAACATTCGAATGAGTAAACTGAACAAAGCAGATTGCCCTCTCTAATGTGGGTGAGCCTCATCCAATCAGTTCTAGGCCAGAAATGAACAAAAAGGCTGACCTTCCAGCCAGTAAGAGGGAATTTCTCCTGCCTGACTGCCTTGAGCTGGGACTTCAGTTCTTTCCTGCCTTTGGACTCAAACTGAAACATTGGCTCTTTCTAGGTCTTGAGCCTGCTGGCATTCACTGGAATGAAACCATTGGCTCTCTCGGTTTTCAGGCCCTTGGACTCAGACTGGAACTATAACATTTGCCCTCCTGGGTCTCCACCTTGCTGACTGCAGATCTCGGGATTTGTCAGCCTCCATAATCATGAGCCAATTCCTGTGTGTATGTATGTGTACGTTTGTGTGTGTGTGTGTGTAGTAATATATATATACACACACACACATCCTATTGGTTCTGTTTCTCTTGGGACTTGCCAGCCTCCATAACTGTGTAAGCCAATTAATACACACACACACGCACACACACACACATATATGTACAGATACATATATATGCATCCTATTGGTTCCGTTTATCTGGAGAACCCTGACTAATATACACCATGACATGGAGGGTCTCCAACAAAGACTACATTTCTCCCTTTTCTCCTTTTACTAATATTATAACCAAACTGTAAGCTAGTTTTACTGAATGAAGATGAAGGTTTTCTTCCATTTGAGTATTACCTTTCCTCAGCTTCACATTTTTACTGTAAAAACATGGTGTCATGTTGGAAATAGTCTAGATTTCAGTAGATATTTTCTTCATGGAAACTTGACAAACTTTTCTTAAGTACAAGCTAATCATGCTTTTATGGCATGGAAAAATCAAATCAGAAAGACAGGAAAAGGCAGCCAACTGCCCTTCACTTTAATGGGAAAAATCATATGCTTTTTTTCTCTCTAAAATAGGAAAATCTACTATTTTTACTACTGTTATTTTAACAGCAGCATACTGGAAACATGTATAAATGTTCAGTTTTATTTACTTTTCCAAAGTTGCATCTTTATTTCAAAAAGAAGACACACACATCATAGCATTTTTCTTATGTGTTGAAAGACTTAAAACGTTTACTTTTTTTATAAAGACCACATAACTGTTACCAGACCTTTTAATATCAGTGCTGTGCATCATCAGTACAGGAGCCAAAAGAGCAAACCTTATGACATTTGAATACACTTCAAGCATATTGTGCACCAAATTGCATCTCTATCCATACAACTCTTGCTAAACGGACTTTTGTGAATTTAGTGTCAGAACCTTTCTGAAAGCCATTTGGCATCCTGGATACTGGATCACATTCAAAATAAAAGGAGAGAAGAAGAAAGTGACATGGTGGCTCACAGAATAGTTAAATGGTGAATAAGATATTTTTATTTTACTGAACTACAGTTCAGGGTTGTTTTGTTTTGTTTTTTTCAGTGAGGAAGAGTGTCCCTGAGCTAACATCTGTTGCCAATCTTCCTCTTTTTGCTGAGGAAGATTAGCCCTGAGCTAACATCTGTGCCCATCTTCCTCTGTTTTGTATGTGGGATGCTGCCACAGCACGGCTTGATGAGTGGTGTGTCGATCCACACCCAGGATCTGAGCCCAGGAACCCTGGGCTGCCAAAGCAGAGCACATGAACTTAACCACTGCACCACTGGGCTGGCCCCTCAGGCTTTTTTTTATTATAATTATTCCTTTTTCATTTCTTGCTCTAACTAATATTGACAGTGCGTGCATCTATTTATGATTTATGTATTCAATAAATCTCATAAACACGGGCATTTACTTTTATCATCTTCTTTGAAAAAACCTAGAGTGAGATTCACTAAATATATCATGTGTATACACATACACACACAGATATTCTTTACATCATAATTCTCTTATCCACTAGATTAAGGCTGAAAATTATTTTAAAAAGCTAGAGCCAGAATTTAAGAACGACCATTTATACCAAAATGGGAAAAGAAAAACACCATAACTGTTCTGTTGTTTTGCATTAATATGACAAAAATGCACATTATGACGTTTTTTATAATGGAGGAGAGAAGGAAGTACACAGGAATCTCAAAATATAGACACTAAGAACCCTTTGATAGGAAGAATATTTTACCCCAACTTTTAATAAGGAAAGTTAGTTGGTAACTAAATGGCTCAATACATACTGGAAAGAACGTGGACAGCAAAAAACAAAAAAACAAAAAAGCACTCACAATTCATCTGTGAAATATGCTAACCAGGATGAACAGTTTCCAATGATTGCAACTAAAAAGGGCTTCATAAGAAGTGAATTTATTTATTTTAAATGCTGAGACTGGACATTTTAAAACATGATGAGACACTCAGACAGAGTGACTGGATAAACCACCACCCCCCCCCCCATTTTTATTTTAAATATTTAGAAAGTGAAGGCACGAGTCTGGGTTTGACATATTTCAAGAGTGTTTCAGCCCAGAACTTCATTTTATGAGGCATCAAGCCTTCCCAAGCCCAAATAATTCCCCAGGTACCTTAGATTCATTTTCCACAAGCAAGGAAGGATCAGTTTTAACGTGTAACATTCTGCTTGCCAAAACATCAGCTGGACAGGAATGTTCAAAGGGGCAAGTTCAAGTGGGGACTTCTGATTCCATACAGGAAGCTGGAGAGCACTCTCTCAGGCAAGCTTCAGAAGCCAGGAGCATAGAGGAAAGGGAGGATGACGTCCTACAAAGAGAACTTGGCTTCTTCGAGGGTTGTTTCGAACAGGAGAGTGAGAAATACTTGCAATAAACAGCTAGAATTTACTTGCGGTGTTCCTTTATTGTGAAAGAGGCTTTAACAACTCCAATTGTTACAGCCAACATGAACTCAGCAAATGTCAGAAGGCATTCTCTAAGTAGTTTAGCACAGAAAATAAAGGGAAGTTCGTTTTTGATTTCCATGCAAATTCCAATGCATAAACAGCAGAGCAAAAATAATACGATGGAGGTTTAGAGTGTCAGCTCCTATTTATTGTTCGTTTCTACAATGAAGTTCTACTTGGTCAACCAAATGTTAGCCCAACTCTGTGCCATACACTATGCTAGGTTCTGAAGACGCAAAGATGAATAAATCATTATCAATGAAAAAACATTTGGCATTTTTAGGAAATCCAGCAGTCCTACCTCTAGGAACATATACCTTGGAGGTACCTCTGCAGCCAGAAACACATGAAGTATTGTTCATAATGGCCTCAAAATGAAACAACAAAATGCCATCAGCAAGAGAAAAGGTCAGTAAGTTGTGCTATATTCCCTAACCATCCCTCTTTAAGGTTGTACATCATCCCTGCAGACCAGGCTCCCTGAACCCTTTCATGTGTTACTTTTTCTGCATAACAATTATAAACATTTAACATATGAATATTGTAACTATTTTGTTTAGCATCTGTGTCTCCACCTGGAACTTAAGTTCCAAGAAGGCAGGGATTTTGATCTTGTTTTATTTACTGCTGTGTCCGTCCAGGGAGCCTATAACAGTGTCTGGCACATGGAAAGAATTCAATAAATATATGTGGAAGGAAGGGAGGGAGGGAAGGAGGGAGATAGGAGCAGAAGAAGAGATAGAGGGAGGGAAGGATGGAGGGAAGAACAGAGGAAGGAGGAAGAAAGACAGGCAAGAAATTGCTAAAAACAGTTAAAAGAACTATAGCTACAGGCTTTAACATGAGGAATTCTCATGACTATACTGCTGATTTTAAAAAAGCAAAATATAAAAGAATACATGCAGTATGATTCCATTTACATTAGATTCCAAACATGTAAAATTAATATTATGATACATAGATAAGTAGAAAAACTGTCAAGAGAATAATAAAGGTGTGATAAACACAAAATCAGAATGTAGATGACCTGGAGGGGGGTAAAAGAATTGCAGCCAGCAGAGACAGAACTTGAATGTGTTGTAGCATTCCATTCCTTAAACTTGGCTGGGGGTTTACATTTTATTACTATTCCCCATATTTCATACGTGTAGTAAACATGATTATAAATTTCATAATTAATACCAAAACATCAAGTCACTTAAGGAGTCTACTATCTGGTGAGAAAGTCAAACCTGACAAGAGATGAACTCAGCAAGAGGGGATGAAGTCTCGAAAAGAGAAGCAAGCATGGGCTATGGAGCACCCAGGCAGCTGGTCAGACTGGAACCATCTGTAGTTCTAAATGCTTCCTTTTATACAGTTGAGGGAACTGGTCTCCAAAGGTCACTTGATTTATATATTTTTAAACCAATAGTTCACTGGCTTCTGTCAATTATCAAGATAAGCATTTTAAATAATTGTCAATAATATTTTAAAGAAGAAATATCACCCACCTTAAGCAGAATTTGGAAAGTTGAAGTAAAAAACAGAAGAAATATTTTATTAGATACTATTAAGGTCATTTGGATAGGTGCCATTAAGAATCAATGGCCTACATCTGCAGGAACTAATTTGTTCTACTGTATATTCATTTATTCTTCATTCAGAAACTATCACTGAGTAGCAGCAATGTGCAAGATATATGCTAGGTACACAGCAACAAATATCTGTAAGATGCCCTCAGTGAGCTCACATGCTTGTGTTAAGACATGTACATAATCATACCACACATTGTAGGTACCAGGGATACCCTCAAACAAGGAAAGTCACTGTGTGTGACTGGATTCTGCATGAAGTCACAAGAAGGGATAAGGAGTTCGTTCTCATGCAAAGAAAAAAAACACTTAATGTGCATTGCTGAATGCTGCCTTGACTTACATTATTCAGTATCAGTTCTAATTCTCAACATCAATGTAGACAGTAATCATTCATGCCTCCAGAAGTTTATTGCCAGAGCAATAACATATATGCTGCAAATCTTTCACATCTTTGCCCTGACTCCACTAATCTTTCTCCGTTTTTTTTCTTTTTGACAGACACTTTGCTTCATCAAATACTAGGTACATTTTGACCAATTAGGAACTTGGCAAAATAACTTTTTTGTCCCTTGTTCATGAGATGTCTGGAAAACTATCCCAAAGAATAATGAAAAGAGTCTTCTACAAGAGATGTCCGGATCACTCTTAATGAATATTACTTAGGGTAAGTCACTTAAGTTCTCTGATGCCATTTTTTTCATTTGCAAATTAAGAAAGTTAGACTACATATCCAGGGACCTTTTCTGAAACACACGTACACACAAACACATCACATTCACATAGATGTGAGTTTCTACCACACTGATATTTTTCACCGTCAGCTTCACGACTCTCTAGTCTTCAAATGGTTATGTTATCTCTCTAGTCATGCGTTGCTTAGCGACAGGGATACATTCTGAGAAACGCATCATTACGTGATCTCATCATTGCGTGAACATCATAAAGTGTACTGAAAGGGAACAAAATTTGCCACCCCAAAATGTGTCTCTTTAACATGAGGATTATTTTAGGCTGATTATTTTTAATAAACAAAAGACTCAGCAAGTTTTTCTTGTTACCTCTCCCTTAACTGCCTAAAAGAATTCAGATAAATACACCTGTCTCAGGAAGCAAGCTTCCCCCTTAGCATCACGTGAACTAGGTGGTAGACAGGGAGGAACCTAGAAAAGTCTGTTTGTTGGGCTCCACTCTGTGTTCTTGTGTTTCTGTTTGGCCAAACACTTGTTTTCTTAACGTTTGCTCCTTTTCACCTACCTGTGAATTGCCTTCCTTCCCTGTGAAGTCCCTGACTCTCCCCACCCCCAACATCTTCTGTCTTTAGATAGTATTTAAAGTGAGGGCTTCAGCCACTTTGGCAAGTTACTCAGTTTCCCTGGTTTTCTCTCATGTAAACATGTTGTTAAACTTTTGTTTGATTTTCTCCTGTTAATCTGTCTCATGTCAATTTAATTCTTAGACCAAGCAAAAGAACCTAGAAGGGTAGAGGAAAACTTCTTCCTCCCCTACAGTACTTACACAAACCTAGATGGTAGACCACTACACACCTAGGCTATATGGTACTAATCTTATGGGACCACCATGGTATATGTGGTCTGTCATTGACTGAAACATCATTAGGCGGTGCTTGACTGTATACGACCCATAGCACTTTCACAGTCACCCTTTAGATTAAACTGAATGGCAATAGGTTGAAGGGTTTCCAGTTGTTTCAGACATGTCTCCTCTCAACAATACTTCATGTCTTCCTAATGTGTCCTTAATTTCCATCTTTTGTTTTATCTTCCTATGCATCCCCCTTCCCAAACACAACTTGCTTCTTATATAGTGTCCAATCAAAAGAACATACATACTACTTCTAAGACCTCCCCTAGGACTGACAATAATAACAGCTCACATCGATTGAGTTTTTACTATGTGCCAGATACTGTCCTGAGTGCTTAACCTGTATTAACTCATTTAATTCCTATAACAACCCACTGAGTTAAGTACTTTGTGGAGATGACATGGCTTCTGCGTGGAAAACCCAGGATTTGAATCCAGACAGTCTAGCTCTAGGGTGCATGCTCCTAACCCACCATTATAAATGCTAAAAATTGTGGATTCTTTCCTACGCATACACACACATTCGATTTATGTCTGAGATTCTAAAGAATAAAAAAAAAGCAACCTCAGTATAAGAGAGGAGACAATAATTCTCTATAAAACAAATGTGACTTGGACACCATTCAATGTGGGTTTAATTCCAAATGCCCAAAGGGCCTCATCTGTGGTCTCACCTACAAGGAGGTGCCATTGCTTGGATCTTGATGAGTGGCTCCAGTTTATTTAGGAGCCTTGGGTTTATTTTTGGAATCCAGATGCAGGGAATGGGCTATTTTCATATTCAATCCCTTGGGCATAGCGAGCTTAGAAACCACATATGCCATTTAGAGTCAAACCCAGCCTGGCACCTGTGATTCCCTTGGCCAGCTCCCCTTGTCCTGGCAGCAATAAATAACAAGGAATGAGCTAGAATCCGTGCTCTGTGTTCTGAAAGGAAGTGAGGATTTATCCTCTTGGAAAGCAAAGGAAAAACCAGTCCAACCTCCTCTGGCTCCTGAAGGGAGTAGCTGAGGCCCTGTGACCCGCCACTGATGCTGTTAATAAAATCTTCACAGCAAAATATTCCACTGTGGGGTTTCTTTCTTTTCTTTCCTTTTTTTACTTTTTAAAAATTTTGGTTAAAAACTTACCTTTTGAACCATTTTTATGCATACAGTCCAGTGGTGTTAATTATGTTCACAATATTGAGCAACCATCACCAGTATTTCCTAAATTTGTCATCACCCCAAATAGAAGCTCTGTCCCCATGAAGCAGTAACTCCCCATCTCCCCATTCACCCAGTCCCTGGTCACCTCTAATCTACTTTCTGTCTCTATGAAATTGCCTGTTCTACAGAGTTCATAGAGGTGAAATCATACAATACTGACCCTTTTGTGTCACATTATTTTAAGGTTTTATGTTAATCTCTTCACAGCACAATTAACTACAAGCACTATACACTGGATGACAGGAGAGCGGGAGAGCTGGGTCCTCCCCAGTGCTATCTACTGCTTGCCTCCAAGAAGTCATCTCATCCCCAGGGGTCCCTGGGTTTCCAGTGATCACACAGGAAGAGCAGACCAAAACGCCTGCTCCACTAGGCTGAAAGGCAGGGCTCTCATGCATCTTTCCTGCAATTACTTCTACAGCCTTCAGGCTACATAACTTCGGATAGAGCATGTCCAATTCTGGTGTCCAAGGCGCTAATGGAGTAACTAATATAAAATAAAAAAGGTTCTTCCTTTACGAAAAGGTATAATCAGGGTCATTTTAAGACCTTCATATGCCTTACTCATCTTACTTTTAGAAGTCTTATCCTATGGGATATCAGTTTAAAATGACCCACAGCTCACTTTAAATATAATCATGTATTACTCTGAGCTGAATTGCATTATGAGTTGCCATGACACATTTCAGAGTCTTTTAATTAAACTTTTATTAAATATAATGTTATAGTCTCTTTCTGTATTTAACATGTTTGTAGGGCTTAGAAACTATGCCAATAAAACCTAATAAATAAAAAGTCCCTGTGCATGAATGACAAAATGTTTTATTTCAGGCAGTTAAAAATCTGGCTTCTTTAATCACTTCTCATTTTGATTACTGGTTCTTGCTTTAAAACACCACTTCAAAGTTGAGAAGAGTTGAGTTCCATGCAATTCTAGCTGCAAACAGAAGAGAGGTTGGCTGTTCCTTGATATCATCAAGATTGAGAAAATTCTAAAACAAGGTTAACATATATACCTTACTTCCTTTCTGATTTGCCACAGTAAAAGAGGTATCAGTCTTCTTAGCTCATAACTTAGCAGGAGTTTTTCCCAAACCAAGCACAGTCATGTATGCAGAAGGTGGAGAGGAGTCTAAAACTTTGATTGAATGAAATATAAAATAATTTTGTTCTGAGTATCCTGATATATGTATGTTGTAACAAAATATAAACATAGCATTTATTATCCTATCTTACTATTCTTGATTCATTCCAATCCTAGTGTGATGGTTAACTTTATGTGACAACTTGACTGGGCCACAGGATGCCCAGATACCTGGTTAAATATTATTTCTGGGTGTGTCTGTGAGAGCATTTCTGGAAGAGATCAGCGTTTGGATTGGTAGACTGAGTAAAGCAGATTACCCTCCTCAATGTGGCTGGGCATCACTCAACCATTTGAGGGCCTGAATAGAACAAAAGGTGAAGCTGGGACATCAGTCTTCTACCCTCAGACAGGGACTTACGCTCCTGGTGCTCCTGGTTCTTAGGCCTTCGGACTCAGACTGAATCACACCCCTGACTTTTCTGGTTCTCTAGCTTGCTGACAGCACGTCTTGGAATTTCTCAGCCTCCATCATCATGTGAGCCAATTCCTCATAATAAATCTCATGACATATATCCTATTAAAATAAGGTATAATCTCTAGGTATGTTAGTCAGGATTCTCCAGAGAAACAGAGCCAATAGGATATATATGTACATAAAATATATTTGAAGTTTTGGTAAAATATATATAACATAAAATTTACTATATATTATATATACATATCTTATTGGTTCTCTTTCTCTGGAGAACCCTGACTAACATACCTAGAGATTATATCTTGTTTTTATATCATGTAAAAAGGCATCTCTCTTTCTGTGGGCACTGCTGTGTGTCCATCCATCTTCCCTTCTCTGCTAACCAATCTCCAATTTTGTTCAAGCACCGAGCAGAGAGCCCTTATCTTAGGGCTATGCCCAGCTCTGACCAATGAACAGTAATGAAAAAGTCAAGGGACAGGGTTCTAGTAACAATATTCTCTTCCTAATAAAAAAAGAGCATAAGAAGAAATTTCCTTTCCTGGTTCTGCCTCCTGAACACATTTGTGTGACTGCAACTGTGTCTGGGGGGAAGGTCAAGAAGATCATGGAGAGCCCTTCACTCTCAGCCAGGCCATCATTGGGAGCTGAACCAATCCCAGCAACTGCCCAACTAGGATGTCTGGCAAGCTCCCCAGATCAGTCCCTGGGTGACAAAGATTCTGCGAGTCAGACTGCCACTTGCGGCTGAAGACATCCTAACCACTACACAGCTGCCGGACTTGACTTCTGCTTCCCACATGGCCGACACCATTAGGTGTCTTTGCCACATGCCTGGGCCTACAACATGGGCTTTCAATTTCTAAGAAACACAGGGGGCTTCTGTAGCAGAAGTGAAAATTTGGTTTTTCTACTTTAACCGGATGTTTTGTGGTATGTGTGTGTGTATGTATGCACATATGTGTGTATTGGCTTGTTTAAGAAGAATTGGTGCAAAGTTTGTTGATTTTAAGTTAAATTTAGATGAACAGAAAACAGAGGAGCAGCATCCTTAAAAGCAAGAATATGAGGAAATAGATTTTGGAAACGCCCACACTGCCCAATCATTTGAGTCATATCTAATCAAGGGGAAAAGAGCAAACAATATTTTGCACTGAGGATTACCTTTTCACAGTGTAGCTCTGGCTTTTTTTCTCTAAAAGTACTTTATTGATTTGACTCACCCTTTAAGAACGCCCACGAGGCACCAGATATTTTCACATGGACTTGTTCATGTACCCCCATTGTCACCATTCTACAGATGAGCAAAAGGGATATATGTGATGCTAACCATCTTCCACAGTGAGAGTCTTAATCGGAGTCAACTTTGAATCGGATCCTAGGAATTCTAAACCAGTGTTCTTCCACTTGAATACGCACACAGATCAGCTAGGGATATGGGAACACGCCCATCCTGATCCACTCCTGGGCTGGGGCCTGAGGTTCTGCATTTTTAACAAGTTCCTGGGTGAGACTGACCCTACTGGTCTGAAGACAACGCCTTGAGTATCTAGACTCTAAAACAGCAGTATGTGTAAAATTCCGTTTGCAAGCACAAGATTTCAAGTGCCACATTTTTCATCAAATTACCTAAACTGTCTTATTCTCAGTTTTCTCATCCAACAAAAGAGGCATAAAAATAGTATCTACCCCTCACTGGGCTGTTATGAAGTTTAATTTGAGAAAGCATTTAAATGCATTTAAGATGCCTGGTAGACACAGAGCACTCAAAATTGGTAGATGTGACTGTCCTATATCGAAGCACAAGTTTGACTAAGGATTTCAAAGTTCACAAACAAAACAGAAATCTGCTTAAGTCTGGGGAACATGTAGAGAAGTAAGGTGCAAAGGCTACAGAGTTCGCATTTCAACACTGCCATCTTGGGATGGAAGATGCTTTGGGGGGCTGTCTGCCCACCCCCACCCATCACCTTTCCAACCTCGTCTCAGGATGGAAAACCAGATGACTCTGGCCCACCCAGAGCAGAGTGAATGTGGAGTGGGTCTGTGATGGACAATTAACAGGCAGAAATTATTCAGAGGCAAAACCCAGCCAATTCGATCTCCTTCCCAGGAACCTAATTGAAACATGACTTTCCCACGTTTTCCCCTGTGAGTCATTTGATCACCGGCCCCTGATCTTGAATGTGGATGACAGTAGGGGCTGTACTGCCATTTCAACCAAGCAAAACAGTGAAGATAAACAGAAAGAAGCAAAGATAGAAATACCACATGCTGAGGGAGAAAAAGAGCCCACGAACAGAGGCGGAGGGAAAAAACAGAGACACACTGCATCATCCTCCTGGTTGCTGAGAGATTTCTCTTCTTGATTCAAGTCCCTTGTAAGCCTTGGCTATAATTCCTGCACTTGTATTCTGCATAATTACCCTGTGTCCTTTATTTTTTTTTTTTTGTCTACTTTGACTAATTTGTGGGGAACTCTAGCACTCACAACTAAACAATGCATGTCTAAGAAACCTGAGTAAGTTTTCAATTAACTTCTTGAAGCCTCAGTCTCCTCATCTGTAAAATGGGGATTTCTTTGATAAATATTTATTGAGTGCCTACTCTTTGCTAAGCACTAACTGGGTAATGGGGAAACAATGGTTAGAAAGTTCCAGAAACTATGCCTACCGTTGTGGAGCTTATGGTAGAATAGAAGACGTAAGCCTTAATGGATAAATTAAATCATAATTTTTGGAGTGGAAGCTGGTGGACCAAGTAGAAGGCTACTTCAGTTGTCTAGGGCAAAGGACCAGATCCCAGATACAGAGGCAAAAATCATGAGTTTGACTTAGGATTTATTGAGTTGAGGTGTCTTTGAAACAGCCGAGATTGACTTGATGAGAAGGTCTAGAGCAGAGATATAAATCTGCGAGTCAATGAGACCAATTTGTCGTCTTAACAGAATACATGGGCACAGGTGAGTTTGCCAAGGGAGAGATGATGGAGTGAGGAAAGGAGAGGGCCTGGAGGGTGCCCAGTGGACAGTGACTGGCATAGAGGGAGATGAGCCAGAGGGGAGGCAGAGGCAATGCCAAGAGACTGCTGTGTCATGTGCCAAGGATGAAGGTGTTTTCACCAGGACAGGAGGAAGTGGCCAACAACACTCATCAAGTGACATGATGGCTAACAGAGTTAAACTGAATAATAGACAAAACCTCCAAGACAATATAGGGCATAGTGTGGTATGCCTTGAAAATAAAAGGGCAATTTCCATTATGAATAGCTCATAGATTCTGTGAGCATCAAACTAGACAATCCATATGTCAGAATACCTGACAAGTGGAAGACTTTCAACAGTAGCAACCTTTTCGTCCCTTTTGAAAATCGAATGAGTTATTTTATGTCTATAAATCCCTCCAAGACCAAGGGATACCATGAAATAGACAAGATGATATGAGGATGGGATGAATACTAAAGAAACAGGAAGGGATGAGACTCTTTGGAACAAAAGAAACAAGGATGCATACTAGGGATGTAAGCCAAGAGTGAAATTGATTTTCAAGCTTCTCCCAGTGCCAGCCTGTGACAGAAGCAGAGGTTAAAAGTACTGCATTTACACCCATATACATAACCATACAAACACCAAAATATAACACCATCTTCAAATCCAGAAAAACAAATAGGCAAAAAATGAATTTCTTTAGAAAAATCCTTAATATGATTTTTCGAAACTGCTAAACATTTATCCCATATCAAAAAAATAAGCTAAAATTATTTTAATAACTGGATAAAGATCAATAGGAAGCACAGCCAGGAACATCAGTCTCCATTCTGCCACTACTGCACAGTGTGAGACTGGGCAATCGCTTAACTACTTGGGGCAATGGTTTACCTTGTGCTTGCTAAAATCCCTTCCAAGTCCGAAAGAGTGAAATTCTTGCTCTTGATAATATCCCACAGAATACATACAGGACAGACCCCTAGTGTTACTACCAATTGGATAATTATGCAGAAATAATGCACCATTCCGTGCTTTGTAGAGAGAAACTTGCAGAGCAGAGTCTTTCTGCCTCGAAAGAGAAACCATTCAAATGTTGGTGCCGAACAGCCAAAGAAAAGGGGATCCATGGTAACATAGATGCTCCCGGGTCAAGTGCATGTTCTGAGAAAGCAAGGGATATGCAAATGAACACAAATTAATGGACCAAGGCATACACCAGTGGTGTCTTCTCTGCTCAAGCTCTTGTTGTGCTGTAAGGTGACAATTCTGTGACAGTGCTGAGTACAACACAAACATCAAGAGATGAAAGGCTGGGGCTTCCTGGGAAGAGGTTTTCTCTCTCATTCTTCCAATCCAAAAAAGTGGATGTTCATTTTACTTAAAATTGGCTGAAAATAATAACTCCCACCCTGTTTATATGGCCAAAAGCCCAGATTTAAATTTTAACATTTGCTCGTATGCTACTGTTCAAGTCAAGTCTTGAACTGTTTCAGCTGCTCCAAAGGGGAGGTCAGAAATGGTGGGCGGGGGACAGGCCCTGTGGCATAGCAGTTAAGTTCCTGCATTCACGCTTCAGCAGCCAGGGGTTCACAGGTTCGGATCCTGGGCCCGGACCTACTCACTGCTCATCAAGCCATGCTGAGGTGCCATCACACATAGAAGAGCTACAACTCTACAACTATGATACACAACTATGTACTGGGGCTTTGGGGAGAAAAAAAGAAAAAGAGGAAGATTGGCTATAGATGTTAGCAAAGAGCCAATCTCCCTCAAAAAAAAGAAAGAAATGAAATGGTGGATGGGCGAGCTCATGGCCGGGTGGGCGCCTCTTGAGTCAGGATCCAGGTGGGGTGTAAGGTGACTTTGGTCTCATTACCTGTGGAACGGAGGGCAAGGCATTTTCAGTAAAGAGTACAAGAGAATTTGGGTCACCACAAAGAGAGCTATCTGAACTTGTTTTAAATTTTCAACAAGTTTCAGAAACAAGAAGGTTTAAAACAGTTTGATGGCAAAGTAAATAAGGAAGTTTACAAGAAGCCTGGGGTCTACTTCTGGGCCACTCACCAGCTTGGGCAAGAGGTTATTCAAGATCTCTGAGTCCCCATCTTCACTTCTGTGAAATGAAACATCTGACATAGCTTGAACATCTCCATGATTTCTTTAAGGCCTCAACAGCACCCTCCAGAATTCCATCTCTTTGATCTATTTTTATTTGGCAAAATCAAAATTGCCATGGGCTGCTTGTCACCGATCACACCATCTCGCTACCAGAGCCCTTTAAACACGTCCCAGAAGCCATTTGTTACGTGATTTTTATTCCAGGCACCGGTATCTTCCAACAGCTCAGTGATGTAAATGAGTTTTCCAAGCCTCCTTCAAGGGAAAATAAAAATACTTAAAGTTGCTTTTGAAAAGTTCTGCCAAGCTTCTAGGCTTACATCTTTTGAGGACATTTTTGTTTAGAGCACTCCTGAGAAGTGGAAAGAAAAGTGTAATCTGGGAGAATGTTCCTATTTCAACCAGTTTAGCCAATGTTGCCTAGCAGAGGAAATCTTCAGAAACATACCCTCCCAGGCCTTTGCACAGAAGCTCCTGCTGGGCACAGGTTCCTGCCAGAATCTCTGTAGATATGTTATATGCAGCAGCACTGTGACCGCTCACAGCTCTGCTTCTGGAACCATTCTCCTCCATCCCCCTTGGCTACCCAGCTTCTGTCCCCTGCACCCTACTTGCAATGACCAGGTCTCTGGTTTTCAAAACTTTCTCCCACAGGGACCACCTAATAGCTAACAGAAATGGAGGCAGCAACAGATGGTTAAGACAACATCCAGCAAACATTTTCTGGAAAGAGTCAGAGAGGAGTCTTTCAGGTTTTGCAGAACTAATGTCTAAATCAAAGTTATTATGTAGATACTTATAAAATAAGAGAGAGAACACATTTCCACATCTTTTATTCATGAAATCTAAAATACAATAATAATAACTGAGTACAGCCACTTGTAGAATACAAATCTACTAAAGAGAGATTGGAATTATTTGGGGGGGACGGGGATAACATTTCTCTTCATTTGGGCTCAAAGGTGGTGTTTCCTATCATCAACTCAATTGCAATGTTCTTCCATACAAGCCATCCTTAGCTCTAGGACTTTAAAAGGCAGGTAACAGGCGGGATTTGGCCCACATGCTATAGTTGACTGACTCGGGGTGGTTTAGGGCACAAGCTTGTGATTCTGGCTAAGCTTGGGTTGAATGCTGGTTCTACAATTGACTTGCCAGCTTCTGACTTCACTTCTCTAACACATAATTTTCTCCTCTTTATAAAGAGGCCAAGAAGATAACTGTAAGTATTCCATGAACTGAAGGCTGACATTTGTCAAACTCTATGTGCTTTGTGTCCCTCGTGTATTAGCTCATTTAGTGATCAAAACCTTCTTGCAAGGTAGGTACAATTCTTATACCCATTTTATAGGTGAGGAGACTGAGGAACAGAGAGGTTAAGGGAAATGCCCAGGTTACTCACCTAGGTATGAACATATGCAAACTAAGAGCCCTCTTCACCACCCAGTACCTGTGAGCTGTGTTTGATGAATGGTAACTATTATCACTTTTATTCCTGTTAATGAGGTATGTCAATGAAGTAATTAGGATGAACTTTTAACATACATTCTGGAACACAGACTTCAACATGAGTTTTTCCCTTCAAAGGAATTTACCTTTGGAGGCTTTCTGTGTTCCAAATAAAGCATCATTGTTCAAAATGTTCTTGGTTTTACCCTTTAAAACCACAGTTTATTAACTCCAGGGGGCATTCAGTCTCATTACTTCCTTGTTCCTAATTTCCCTTTCTAAGTTATAAGCTAATATATCAGTTAATGAAATATTAAACGGCCTCATAAGTTAGTTTATTGTAGACTTAGGAAAAGAAGAACTCCTAGCATCCTTGCAAGGTTAAACAGGAAACCAAAATGTCAGTCTAGGATGTTCCCCAATTTGTCAGTGTCTGTCATCCTGATCCCCTTACCAGGATCACCCCCACACCCACCCTCCTGCAGCCCGAGGCAGCCCAGAGCAGGGAACTAGCTCACACTGCCGGACTTCACACCCCCCCTTTGCTGCTGCACATCAGTCCTTAGGAGAGAAAATGAAGGGGAACATCTCTCAAGAGGTAATCAGTTTTCTTCATTTTCTTTCAACTCTTCCCTAGAGTGCAAACATGATAGTAGAACAGGAGGCACAGGGGAGCAGATGCAAACCTCCTGGGAAGGAGCTCATAAACCAAGCCCCAGAGGCCCGCTCCAAGGCACCTCTCCCCTCCGACCACCTCAGATACTCTCTGGAAGTTGACATGCAAAAGGATATCTCCCAAATCCGTATCTCTGACTCAAATCTCTCCTCCAAGTCAAAGGCACACATATTCTGCTAAACCATGCTCACTGGAAATGTCCCCCTGGATTTCCCACTCTCCCAACAAGCTTACTGTGTCAATTGTGATTGCTCAAAAGCTTCTTTCTTCTGGCTTCCAACTTGTTTCATGGTCACATCCTCAAACGTCATCCTCTGTCCACCCGCCTCCGCCTCCCCTGCCCTTCCACCCCACTCAATTTGCAATGCCTCCTCCTATGTATATGCATCTATCCAATAGAAAGATGATGCGAGCCGAACTGTGAGATTTATATGTCAATTTTAAATATTCTGATGAGCCCATATTTAAAAAGTTAAAAATGGCAAAACTAATTTTAATATATTTCACTTAATACAATACATACATAATGTTATGACTTTAATACATAATCAATATAAAATGTTAAGGAGATATTTTACATTTTTTACAGTAAGTTTTCAAAATCCAGTGTGCATTTTACACTTACAGCAGGTCTTGATTCAAATTAGCCATATTTCCAATGCTCAATAGCCACATGTGCCTAGAAGCTACCATAGTAGACAGTGCAGATCTAAATTCTACCCAACATTCAAGGGTCAACTCAACTCCCTCCTCTCTGCAAGATTTCTCTGCTTCCTGCAAGATGTCAGGATTTCAGTAATAAATAAAGGGAAAAATTGATGGTAGAATAGTTAAAAATATAAAGACGCAAAACACAGTGACATTCAGTTGAAGAAAATGACAATCCATACGAAAATATATTGTTACTCTTCCATAGCACTACTACTCAGTTTAATCTGTATTTGTGTGTGTGTGTGTGTAAGTTTCAAATGCTGGCATATTAAAACTGTACCTACAACCCTCACCGAAAGTAAGAGAATAACCTTGGAGAAAAACTAGAGATGATAACATAAATAAACAAGACACACTGGGTGGAAGCTCGTTACCACACTGTTTTGGGGATTCCCTGGTTACCTGGTACAGCCACCACTAGACTGTAGTGTCCAGCCAAGACTATCTTGTTCACATTGAATCCCCAGCTCCTGGGGCATTCAGTCTCATTACTCCATTGCTCCTAATTTTCCTTTCTAAATTACAAACTAATACATCTGCTAATAAAACACTAGACCACCTCACAAGATAGTCTCTTGCTAACTTAGGGGAAAAAGTGTTAGCGAAATGTCTGGCACAGGGCCCATACTCAAGAAAGGTTTATTGACTGAACGAGTAACAGATAGGATTGGTACTTGAACCATGATAATGAAAATAAGCATGACACGTGAAGTGGGAAATACGGAACCAGTGTGAGCAGAGAGGATAGCATAAGGAGAAGTAAACTTAATGCTTCCTAATTGTTCTAAGGATATTTCCATGGATCAGAAACAGTAAGGTGGGGAGAGATCACCTCTACCCATAAAAGATGTGCAGAATGTGGGAGCTGTGTCTCCAGGAAGATCCTTTTCTTTCCTCCTCTGTATGTAGAAAATCTCAAAAATCCTTCATAATAAAGCGTTGGAAGATTTTACCTTGGCACAACACTAAAGGAGATAATGACCCCCTGAACCAAAAATTTAACAAATAAGAAATAAGATGGGCTAAAACAAATGAGGTCAGAGGAAGGTGAAATTCACATGACAGGGAGGAAGGCACACATTGCTGAGTAGTTAACGGGACACTATCCTGTGTTACTAAGCAATAAAAGGGCACAATGAATGTTTCAAGGCTAGAGGTGACCTTCAGTGGGCTAATTCCCCTACTCACAAGCAAATTCTGTATCCATATCCTACTCTGAAATTAATCACAAGTATAAGCCTACATCCAAGAATTAAAGTAAATCTAATGTATCTTTCCTTCTTTGCCATTTATTATTGGTGGCATTTAAGGTATGTGTGGAGGGATGGGGTGTGTGTGTGTCTGTGTGTGTGTGTGTGTGTGTGTGTGTAATGTAGAGTTTATACCAAAATAATGTCTGAGCTGGCATTATCAGATGTCTTAATGACATACTAGATACTAGAAACAACTGCAAAATCAAACCACACAATGAAAAACAGTAACTGTTAAAAGGGGCTTATGGGATAATTAATTCTTAGAAGGACACTTTGACTGTCACATGTAAGAACTGAAGTGTATTTCCAGTAAGTGCTCATTTGAGGTTCCCTTGACCTACTGAAATAGGCAAAGCATGGATGGATAAGCAAGGGCACTCTAATTGCTGATAGAGGACAGAGCAAATGCAAATTTGGTAGACCCAGTACATTGATTTCCTGAGCCTATTTACTTTTGAGAACCATTTCAAAACAGTTAGAAGACTTTAAAAGAAATATATATGCCATTTATGGCTCAATGGCCCCATAACTGTCACTACCCAATAGCCTTCCCACCGAGCTTGACCCTTTCTACCCTTCTGTGCATGTGACTGATAACTAGATGCTGGCTTGTCAGATCCCCATTGACCCACCAGTGGTTTCTCCCTGCATGTTTCCAGGTTCATGAAGATACAAATCTGAGTGAATAATTTAGCCCTTGCTAGACTAGTCTTAAAAGTAGGGAATGTGCTTTATCCATCATTATATCCCCAGTGCCTAGCTTGAAGCCTATTACATATTAAAAACAGTGTAAATGGTTGTTGGACCAAATTGGGGTTGCTGGTTTTCTTTTGGAAACACTGGAAGAAAATGACTCTCTTCCAAGGCCAACCTCCTCTGTATTACTCACAAATGGACACCCATTAGACCTATATTTAGACTTTCACTGCTCAGGAACCTCAAATTTCCTTTCAGCATGGAAAGGGCATCTGGTAGATCACCCCATTCACTGTGCTGAACCCCCAACCTGTTTCTGGCTCAGGAAACCAGCTCTTCTGTATTCTGAAAGCAGATCACCATTCCTATTGGCACAAAGGGGCATGAAAATCATAGGGACATTAACATAAAACAGAGTAAACTTGCTCATGTTTTAGTGTATCTTATGATTTAAAAAGCAGAAAGGGAATTTGCAGTTTGGAACATTTTAGATTTGTTTCAGTCAAAACATGCAAAAGGTCTTATGCATTCTGAAGTTTATCTCTTTGCTCCATGTGTCTGCTAACAGCACAAAGGGTCATTTATGACTTAGGGAATAAAAATTAAGGAGTTTGTAATTTTTGGCTCTTCACAAATGTTGAAATTGTGCCAAAGGAGTAATGATAGCTACAGGTCTAAGTGTACAGAATATATGATTATATACCCCATAGTAGATAGTTACAGTAAATATATTGGAAAAAATATTAAATTATGGAATGTGCTAAAATTGTGACTAAAAATAATTTGTCATTGTAGGGTTGTAGAAGAACATTCATAGGCAGGTCTGATGGATGATGGCAGAAAAGTCTCCTATACCTTCCAGACCTCCATTTTTTAATCACTTTAAATGGGATAATCAAGAAAATGCAGATGCATGCACACACTCTCACTTAATGCCATACATAGAGTTATATGAAAAGCAAATTAAAAAAACCTACATGAAAGTTATTTGGAAATATATAAAGAATCATACTGTTATATTGTTAACTGATAAATATTTAAAGGAATTGCTACTTTCCTTTAAAAAATTTAAATAAAGCAAGGTCACTGGTATGAATTATAATGATACATTGATTTTGATGTTTAATTCAACTATATGATTGTTTAAGAGTATTATCTGTCAACTAATGAGTCCTCATTGAGAGAAGGATCTCTAGAAACTTATAGGGAGTGATATACAGGATATACTGTTAAGCCAAGAAAAAAAAGAGGGCTAGCCCTGATGGCTTAGTGGTTAAGTTCAGCATGCTGTGCTTTGGCAGCCCGGGTTTGGTTCCCAGGCATGGACCTACACCATTCATCTGTCAGTGGCCATGCTGTGGCGGCAGTTCACATACAAAAAGAGGAAGATTGGCAACAGATGTTAGCTCAGGGTGAGTCTTCCTCAGCAAAAACAAAAGAAGCAGCAGCTCCATCTAAAGAGTGTATATAGCATGCTGCCTTTTGTGTGAGTAAGAAAGGAGAATGGAAATCCATACTCACACACTTATTTTTACAAAAAGAAAGAGGAAGGGAAAACTCAAAAGTAATGAAAATGACTTCCTACTGGGAGGAGAAGGAATGGCAGAGAGGTGGGTAGGAATGGCAGCTTCTCTGACTACACCTTTTTATATACATAGAGTTTGACTTTTGAATCATGTACCTGTTTCCCATATTCAAAAATACAATTAAATCCAAAAAAATGAAAAGAAATATATACTCTATATTTGAATACAAACAGTATTGGATGGGATATTGGTGATGACGTACAAGAATGTCTTTATTCTTAAGAGGTTTGTGCTGGAGTATTTGGGAATAAGGGAGGACTCATTACATCTGCAACTTATTTGCAAATAGCTCAGCCAAAAGAAAATGTATATGCAGGTATATACCAACATGTGAGCATACACACACACACACATTTGGATAGAGAGGGAGGGAGAGATGAAGTAAATGAGACAAAATCTTACAACTTGAGGAACCCAGGGGAAGGTTACCCAAAAACATTTAACCTTCATTCTTTTTCTCCTACCACTGAACAGAATTTCACCCAGAGCCTGGGAGAGCTGCTAAGGGCTGGCTGGCCTCACCGGTAGAGGTTGGAGGGACAGGGGATGAAAGAAGCAGGCAGAAGATGACCCCTTGGGAGATGAGATTGGGTTGTGGAGACTTTAAACCTAGGAAAAAACATTTGGACTTAGTCCCATACGGTTAAAAAAAAACTAACTTGGAGCAAGTTCTCCTGAGGGTCTTATTCCTAGAAGCAAAAGGGCTCAGTAAAAGATAGACAAATTTAAAATTTTGATTGATGATAACAAATTGCCCTACAAAAGGACTATATAACCAAGCAGTGAAATGAACTTTGGGCATTTTACTTTAAAAAGGGTTTCTTCAGTTAAACAAACACTTGACTGGAAGGACAAGAAAGGAAAGTTAACATTGCGATTCACGAGATTTTTAATGATATCGTCCCTGTCAATGAAGGCAAAGTGCTCTATTTGGGCCTTTTCATCTCCCCCAAACTGGTTTTTCCATAGTCTACTCCAGTGACCATGGTTAAATCAAGCAAAAAGATGCTTCATTAGCATGTTTACCTGGGAAAAATGGATAATCAAGTCATTTTGAAAAAGCTATTATCACGAAATAATGATAAATACAACCAAGAAACCAGATTTTCACCCAACTTTGTATTTCCTGAAAACTCATAAACAGAGTAAAATAAAGGATCTTTATTAGGAATTGTGTGAATTATTTTTAAAATGAATTTAAAAGAATAACTTTGAGTTATATGTAAATGCCGCTGTTTTACAAAATAATCAAAATATTATTTACCTAATATTCTCTAATTTGCAAAAAAAAAAGCCTAGGAGATGTTGGAAAAATGACCTCCTTTCATGAATTCACCAAGGCAGGGGGATGACCTGTAGGAGGAACATCTGCCCACACTCTCATAAAATAATTTTACAAAGTATCCCATAAAAATCTCTCTTCTAGAAAACCAAGAGTCCTCAGTCTGTCTCCCTCATCAATAGAAGCTTTTACTGAAGGTAAAAAGAATCACAGCCCAAATGGTAAACTCATGGATGACTCACAGTCAACTTAAAAAGAGGTAGCAAATTTAAAAAGTACTGTGTAGACCTAGCAAGAATTACTCGGCTTTAGAAAGCCCTTCTGTGAAATCCAACGAGATTTCTCAACATCCTTGTTCTGAACTTTACGTTTGCGTGTAGGTGAGGAGAAACTTGAAAGCTGAGTCCCATTTTAAAAGCTCTGCTATTTTTCTGTGGTTCCCTATTTACAACGTCACTCATCCAAGTGTCTGGCTAGACATGGTTGCCATCAGTCAGCAGAGCTCAACCCTACAAAGCAAGCTAAGATACCGTATAAGTCATTCGCTATTGGATATAATGAGGTGGTGCTGTTGCATTTTTATTGCCATTAGAATAAATTGTTCACAAGAGAAAGACGCTTCAGCTATTAAAATAAGTGAGGGGGAAAAAAGCCCAGGTATATAAGTATGTTTTATGTGAAACACTCAGCCGCCGAACATCTGCAAATCATTTTAGTTCTGTAAGCTAATAAAAAGTGTATGTGCTTTTTCCTTCTGTTTATCCTCTAGAAATTTTTCTTCTGTCTACCACTCATAAGAATACATTTTTATTTTCTCCTCCATCAACGTTTTTTTACTGACTCCTCTAATATACACTGTCTCTAAATCTGTACTGAAGAATTACCCAAACATGCTTTCTGAGTTTGTGTCAACCCACAAGTAAGCAAATAAACTGATTTCCCCCACGTTTTGGCTGGAATGGTACCAACACAATGCCACTGACCCAGTGCTCCCCCCAGCCCCTCCAAGTGCACACTGGCCTGTGTGGGGCCTTTCATAATCAGAGGAGATGCATTTAAATAGATTTAAACAGCAGACTCTGCCAGGATGCATGGAAGAGAGTATCGGGTTACCTAAGCACATTTGCCATTAATAGTCTGAACTCAAGAATGTCAGTAATTTTTTGAAAACTTGACTTTCAATGTCAACTTGAATCTGTTGATTTCTGTCCTTTGATTTAGCAAAAACCAATTATTCTACCTCTTCCAATCCTATCAATGCAATTATGTTGTGTAAAACACCACAGGAGGGGGTGACTGGCATCTTCAGTTTATTCCCTGTGGATATTAGTCTTCCCTTGGATTGTCTAAGAATAACAAACCCATTGAAAAGCACAATTTGGGCTATTTCTACTTGCTATTAACAGATGAAGAATAATAGAATATTAGTAACTTGGCTTCTAAAGGAAAATTATGTTCTCAGAACTAAATGGGATCAAGAATTTTTTTCTTGTAGATAGTTAATAACCTTCAAAATGTTTTTCTGATTGTGTCACCCTTTCAATGTGTAATGGCACATTGAATAAGCAGGACTCACAGGGTATAATTTATTTTGGTCCTCCACACCCTTTTAGAATGTGTTCAATAGGGGAAAATTTTTCCCCTGCTCCTGGATAAAATCTCAAGGAAATGAGTCCTACGGGGAGGAGAAACAAGATGAGCAGAAGAGATCTTATTTGACTGGCACTGACAGAACTTGGGTCTGGCTAATACTTAATGCAATTTTCTGGATTCTGTGGGTTACCCCTCCTCATCATTGTAGGTTGGTATCTCTGATGTGTCTCAGTATCTCTCTTGGCAGTTTCCTTGATATGGAAAAGGCACTTTTCTCTCACTGGCCACTTAATCCTTCTACAACCCAAGGTCCAATGATATCTCCAGCTTCCCTTTGCTGAGAGCTAGTCAACCAACCCCAGGGGAGCCTATTTGATAGCATCTGAGACCGTTTGGCCCTTAGCTCCCACTTATGGTGGGGGTGGGGGGGTTTCCATACTTAGGAAATACTCAAGCATCCTTTTCCCTATAAACTCACTTTGCACACTCAAGTAGCTAGCCAAGAGGATTGCCCATACAGGAGAAAAACCCCATACCTCTGCCACTCCTCCCACTTCAGGGAATGCTGCAAGTTGTCTGGTTGAACCCTTCTCAATGGCCTTGAAGGGAAGAGCAGGCAGCCCTCCTGTTCCCTATGGACTGGGGAAGGGGGCCTACATAGCACCAATAGCTCTCTCTAAAGATATTCGCTTTCATGTCTTCTCTTTTCATCTTCAATGACCCAGCCCTTTTTAGCCTCTATGCAGTGAGTCATTCAAAGGTTACAAAACTGGTTTTTGAAATTTCATTTAAAAATTTGCATTTGGTCTGGAGTCTTTGGTGTGTCATTTCACCTATGCTCTCATGCCTTAGTCAAAACTTGGAGTTTAACATCTTTGGAAAATGCTGCTCTCCAAAGAAGACATACAGATAGAAAATAAGCATATAAAAACTTGCTCCACATCATATGTCTTTAGGAAAATGCAAATTAAAACAACAATGAGATATCACTACACATGTATTAGAATGGTCAGAATGCAGAACATGACAACACCAAATGCTGGTGAGAACGTGGAGCAACAGCAACACTTGTTCACTGCTGGTGGGACTGCAAAATGGTACAGCCACTTTGGAAAACCCTTTGGCAGTTTCTTACAAAACTACATATGCTCTTACTGTATGATCCAGCGATAGCACATCTTGGTATTTACCCAAATGAGTTGACAACTTACGCCCACACAAAAACCTGTACATGGATGTCTATAGCAGCTTTATTCATAATTGCCAAAACGTGGAAGCAGCCAAGATGTGCTCCAGTAGGTGAACAGATAAATAAACTGTGGTACATCCAGACAATGGACTATTATTCAGCACTAAAAAGCAACGAGCTACCAATCCATGAAAAGACATGGAGGAAACTTAAATGCATATTACTAAGTGAAAGAAGCCAATCTGAAAAAGGTACATACTGTATGATTCCAACTATATCACATTCTGGAAAAAGCAAAACTATGGAGACAGTAGAAAGATCAGCAGTTGCCGGGGTTGGGGGTAGAGAGGGATAAATGTATGGAGCACAGAGGAGTTTTAGGGCAATGAAACTATTCTGTATGATACTATAATTGTGGATACATGTCATTACACATCTGTCCAAACCCATATAATGTACAACACCAAGAGTGAACCATAATGTAAACTATGGACTCTTTGTTAGTGATGTGTCAATGTAGGTTCATCAGTTGTAACAAATGCATCACTCTGGTCGGGGATGTTGATAATGAGGGAGGTTGTGTGTGTTTGGGGACAGGGGGTACATGGGAAATTTCTGGACCTTCCCCTCAATTTTGCTGTGAACCTAAAACTGCTCTAAAAAATAAAGTCAGTTTAAGAGGAAAACAAAACAAAACAAAACAAAAATGCTGCTCCTGCATTAAGTAACCAGGAATGTTTTGTTGAATATTCTCAAAGTACCTTCCCTGTCTTGTTACCTGTAGTAAACAAGAGCATAAATATTCTGGCTATTTCTTTAGCCAGAGAGAATAGCCAGAATATGGAAATAACCCCTAATTCTCCCCGCATTCCTTGTTCTTCTAAGATTATCCACATCTAGAATTAATCATATTTCGGCCTTTGATTCTGCCAAGCCACACTATGAAACCCCAAATTCCTGCAACATTGTACAGTACTGGCAGAGGGTGAAAAAACACAGCCCAGAGAAACTGGGATCCCTCATTGTTTAGGTGATTTTTCTGGCTTTCTGAATTATTCTGACATGATCTTTGTTCCCTTTATTTGCCTCTAGGATAACGGGCATTTATTCAGCCATTTTCATGACTCTTTAAGAATCTGACAAAAAATATGTCTCCTTTACCCATTTCTGTATATAATTTCAAGTCCCTGTGGGTTTTCTGAAACTCATTCATAAATTCCCTCAGCTCCCTACATGTAAACAATGCTTAATATCACTCATAACCACACGCCATACCCTTTCTATCCTACCACAAAAATGTTTTGTCATTTCTGTGGAGCCAAAATGAGAAAACGATTTATCCCCATTAGCCAATCAGTTTTTCATCATTTACACAAAATGTTTATGGAACAGTATGCAGCACATTAAGACAAGACGTGGTTTGCCTCAGACTTACAGTGTGACTCTCAGAAATGCTCTCCTTGGCCAACATCATGCATGCTAGTGATTTCAGCTACCAGATGATGCTCCTAAATCTCTCTGAACCAGATTTCTCCCCAGGCTTCAGTTGAATGTCCACTGGACATCCCCATTTGAGTATCCCACAGTCACCTCAAAGTCAACAAGTCTGAAACACATTATCTTGCCCCAGATCATGCTCCTCTTGTGGCATTTCCTCTCTCAGTGAATGGCACCCCCATTCAAACATTCATCACGTCAGAAATATGGGGGACTCCTTGACTCTTCTTTAGTCTGATGTCCAAAAAATGAGCAAAGTTCTGCCAATGTGATTCTTGAATCCACTCAACCTCTACAACCACTGCTCTGGTGGCATCTTATTCATAATGTTGATGTGAAGTAAGTTTTTCTTTAATTCTGATTTTCTCCCCTCTAAAGGCACAGGAGTCAAACCTCTTTGTTCTCTGGCTAAAGATCAAGAAGGTACAGCCAAAGGATGAGCAGATGCTGGGGGACAATGCTGGAAATGGAGCCCATGAGAGAGGACGCTGGTCACTGAAATTTTATTTCTGGCAACAAGGCAGTTTTGGTCCCAGTGGTCAGTAAAATTTTTGAAAGAATGATTTTTATCCAGCCTTAATTAAATCCTTTAACTTTCAACTTAGCCAAGGAAATATCTGACTGATGCAAACAATAATTTATCCCTCAGAATAAATCCTCAAGGAGTTATCTTAGAAATGTGGTCTTTATCCAAGTGCTAGATCCAGAAAAATAAAAGATGTTGAAGAAGCAGTCACAGCTCTTCCCCTTAACAAACTAAAGCAATATCTGGACTAGATCATTCAAGAAGTGTTAATTCTCACGTCAAAATATTTTTTAAATGGTAGAAGGCAGGATTATTTAATATTAAAATGGGGAACTCTATAATATGTAAGAATTTTCAGGTAACCAAAGCTCTTCATTTCTAGTGTCTACTAGAAATAGACACTGCAAAAAGATGTATCTGTCCACACTATACTGAACAGACTTATTCACCAAGTGTATATGAGTACACATGGTTTTGTTTTAATAGCAACTAGGAATAACATTTATCTAGCACTCAGTGTATACCAAACAATATATTAACATTTTATACAAAATGTGTCATAGTTACAGAAGCCTATGATATTCTTATTAAAAGCACCTCCATTTTATAGTTGGAGACACCAAGGTTTAGAAAGGTTAGTAATTTATCAAAGATTGCACTCTCTTGACCCTGAGCCAACAATACCAACAAAGGGTTTCTTTGAGCATAACACTCTTTTGTAGAGGAATGGCAAGAAGGAGGAGGCATATAAATTAAATTTGATATAGTTCATGTTCTAAGAAAGGCAGGAGAGGGCAGGGAGAGAAAAATGGCGGTGTACAAAAACTAATTCACTGCGAGGTACACAGTAGATTTCAATAAACTACGACTAAGTTGAAGTGTAAGTAATTAAAGAGCACTGAGTTAGATGGGCAAAATCTTGAGCACAACTCTTAAAAATTGAAACGAAATTACATTATAACAAAACACTTAGAGTAGATAGGAATTACTGATATGTGACCACTTTTCCTCCCACAGCCCTCTTCTGACCACAATCAATCTGCCACCATCCCAGAGCCAGTCCCATATAACCATCCCCAGCAACCAGTACATTCCTGAAACTACTGTTTGTTGTCCAATAGGGGTTCTATTCGCAAACCTTGAAATTATATTTTTAGAGTTGCATTTCATGTCAATATCAAGTCTCTATATCAAATTATATTTAATAATCTTTTTTATTATAATAGTCCTTCATTCCTATGAGCAAATTTGGCAAATTATTAAAAGTATGATTAGGAAAGAATAAATCATATATCTCACTACTCAGGGATAGCTCATTATAATATTTTCACGTACTTGTTTTTGATTCTTTTTTATGTATATATGTTTTATACATCTACTATATATCTGCGGCTGCACCTTGATTGGATCCCAGGAGATAACCTCTGAGTCCTTAGAATATTCTGCTTGATAAGAGTATTTTTGTACACCTGAGACCTTGAGCCATGTTGGACTAGTGTGACCAGATAACTTTATTCTAACAAAGGGATTTATGGTGAATGCCTGTTTTTGCTCCAGGGGGCTGGAATCTGAGTAGCTGAGATCGGTCATGTGGGTGCTGTATGCCTATGTGACTGACCCCCAATAAAAGCCCAGGCTCAGATGAACTTTCCCAATTGGTACCAAGGCTAGAGCCAGCTTCCACAGTTGTCAACACTTTGCAATACCATCGCACGTCATTGCTGGGAGAATTAAGCACACCTCCACGTGACTCTCTTGGGAGAGGACACTTGGAAGCTTATGCCTTGTTTCTCCTGGACTTTGCCATATGAACTTTTCCCTTTGCTGATTTTAATCTGTATCCCTTCACTGTGATAAACCTTAACCATGAGCATAACAGCTTTTCTGAGTCTTGTGACTCATCAAGTCTGAAGACAGTCTTAGGGACCTCTGACATAATTTACTTATCTGAGAAATCTGTAAGCTTTAGTTGACCAAATCTCCAATAGAACCCAACCATTTGTCTGACTAATAAAAAAAATTACAAAGAACACACTCTTAGAATCCATTAATTTACATGTAAGGCTGATTTAGTAATTCATTCAATAAGTATTTATCAAGCCCCATTATGTACCACACAATAGGAGGAAACAATAATACAGTGGTGTCCTATTCTAAGGGGGGGCATCAACATCATGGAGTTGGCAGTTTTGTAAACCATCTGTATCAGTTAGAATACAAGGAAAAATCTGACTAAAAATGGCTTAAAAATTGGGGTCCAGCCCAGTGGTGTAGTGGTTAAGTTTGTGTTCTCTGCTTTGGCGGCCCGGGGTTCACAGGTTTGGATCCCGGGCACACACCTACACATCGCTCATCAAGCCATGCTGTGGCGGCATCCCACATACAAAATCGAGGAAGACTGGTAGCTCAGGGACAATCTTCCTGAAGGAAAAAGAGGAATATTGCCAACAGATGTTAGCTCAGGGTCAATCTTACCCACCAAAAAAAAAAAAAAAAAACTAGTAAGAGTTTATTTTTTTCTCCCTTAACACAAAGTATTGAGGTAAGGAATCATTGGTGTTAATTCAACTACTCAATGTTGCAATCAGGGAACAAAGCTGTTTCTATCATTCTGCTCTATCTTCCTCGGCATGTTGGATCTCTTCATCAAGCATATTACCTAAGAGGTGCAAGATGACCTACAAGCTACAGCTCCAGACACTGCAATTTCAGCTAAGCTTTCCCAAAGGCCCCATGATATATCAAATACACATTTCACTGGCTACAGCAGCCACGAAGCCACTCCCGGTCATGAAGGAGTCTGGGGAAACTATTTTATTTGGCATACTACCACCCCAATTTGCATTTCTATTATTAAGATGGCAGTGGATATGGATATTGTAGGCAACCAATAGTGTCTATACACCACCTATGAAAGGGATAATTCACATATTGATGCAAATAAGAAAAAGAGGAAACTGAACATTAAGAAGGAAGGTAATAGAAAACATAGAAGAAAAGTAATATTTTTGCAACCGTGCCATTGAAAAAGTACAAGAAGTTGGGTTAAAACACTTAGCTTCTGGACTCCAGTCCTTTCTCTTGGGAATATGAGAGTCAATCTGTGAGGAGGGGTGACGAGGCAGGTCATAAATGTCCTGCTAGATTCCACCAAACTGGGCCCTAAAGATATTCTGGGGAAAATGAAAGCTAAGAAAACTGTGTCCTGAGTCAATAAGCTGAAAAGAAACTTCTGGGTCCACACAGAGGTTTCCCTCCTTAATCAAAGCTTATTCGGGAAGGTCCCCAAGGCTTTTCCTATCCAGTGTCTGCCTTGTGTTCTGGAGCTGCCAAGTGAAAGATTCTCCCCGTGACCAAACTCTAGTCAGGCTCCTCTGAACCTTCTTCTGAACTAGACCTTGACTTTTGGACTTCTGTGTCCTTTGCATTGCAGAATTTTAATAAGAATCCTGTCAAGTCATTTTAGCAAGAGACCCTCTTCGATTATCTGATCACCCTTGATATCTGACCAAATTCCTCGTCCCTTACCATCCCCAGGTGATGTCTGATCTTCTGCCTTCAGCAAGAATTGCATTTAGGTCATTTAGGCAGAATCTCCCCATATCCCTGGTGTTTCTTTTTAGTGATTTTTCCATCCACTGACCCTCCCCACCCTGCTCCCTGGCTATAAATTCCCGCTTTTCCTGGTTTTATTCAGAGTTGAGCCCAATCTCTCTCTCGTACTCCAAAACCCCATTGAAGTATTGCAGTGGGTCCCTACAGCCATCACGGTAGTCCCCCTAAATAAAGTCTGCCTTCCCATTCTTTAACAGTGTCATGAATAATTTTCTTCTTTAACAAAAGCCATGAGGAGGAGACAAGAATAAACAGGAGGAAAGGGAAATATTTATCCAGAGAAGGCACTAAGTAGAATATTGTTTCCAAAAATCAACAGGTGAAATTTGCAAGAAAACTGTTTTTGTCTCAGAGAAGAACACCTGAAGAATTAGAACCATTCTACCCTTAAAAGAGATCTGTGCTGTCATATGAAGTATCTTGAAACAGGAGAAATTTGAAAGTCAAGACATTGGATATTTGTCCATTATGGTAGTATAGAAGACATTTCTTCTTGAATAAGAAGTTGTACCAGATGATTGAAGGCTCCCTGCAATTCTAAGATTCTATAATGTTCTGTCTTAAAATATCCTCAAAACACTTCTATGAATAAAGTTTATGAACCATATAATCGGAAGGAAATGGACTAAAATGTTAACAGTGATTATCTGTGGGTAGTGAGATTATGGTGATTGTAATTTTATACTTTTTGCTTACTTATATTCCCTAAATGTTCTACAGTAAATACTTTAGAACAGTTTAGAGAAAACCCTTTAAAGTAAAAGGAGAAATTCTGTCTACATACACTTGACCAGTTGGCAGTAGATAAGCCACTAGTATTTAAAACCACACTACCTTTAATTTCTTATGAATTAGATTTAAAAATCATCGTGGCATCATAACATTGAGAAGGTAATTTCTGGTATTGGTAAACTCACAGAGACAAATATTTTATAATTTGTCAAGCTGATAAAAAGAAAAAATAACCACCATGGATACCTCATTTTCTCCTTCAATTGACTCTTTCAGCTGTTTTAAATTAAACTTAGGCATTGTGATACTACACTATGCTGATTAAAGGTGGGACAGTGTGTAGACCTAATAGTCTTATCATACCTTACATTACTGAGGAATGCTTATTTTCCAAGAATCTCATCTCACTTTTGAGTTACTTTAAGCTCAAAGCAGTTTAAAGGCAAGGAAAAAAAAATGAAGAAACAGAAAACATGTATTTTTTCTATTCTAAGTGTACCTAGTCTGAAAGGACAAATCAACATATGTTAAGGTCAATAAACCAACCAAACTACTACAATGTGAATAGTAGGCAAGATTCAGCACAGCTCCACCCAACCTTGAAAGACTGGAAATTCATTCTGAAATAAACCGAGGAACGACGTTGCGAGCCCAGACGTTGTAAGCACTCCAGGAAGTTTACAACAGCTTCAAGTACTTTCTAGGAAGGCTACAATCCTTCCTTGGCATCGATGATCCTCACAGATACCAGAAAGCAACTGTTGGTCCAGGACAGTCTAAGTGGAGTATACATTTTTACGCCACTTAATTCTTTCAGTCTAGATTTGATTATGAGGTTTCCTGTTCCCCTTGATGACATGCTCATATTCTCTTCATTTAGTTGGAGTTTGATTTTATGCAGGAATGTTCCTCTTCTATTTGTGGACACACTGTTTTTTTTCACCAGGCTTCCCTCTAGTGGAACAGCAAGCTCTTACCCCGTTCCTTTGAGTGCCCCAGTCTGTTTTGAATAAAGGCTCTAATTGTTTTGAGATTCTGACATGAGATACTCATTGTTTTACACTGATTAAATGGCTTCTTGATCATCCCTCCCAGGACTGGATGCTAACCAAAACTTTAAGGGCAACCAAAAGATGCCTTTGGAATTCTTGTTTCCATAAACAGGCGCTCTGCTTTTCTCCCCAGACGAGGTGTAAGCAAATGAGCTACCAACACACAGAATCCTCAGGAGAGTTTTCACTGATAAGTAAATTGGTAATCTGTGTGGACTCTTCTCAAGTACTCCTTGCCCAGGATCCCTGCTCCAGCTCACCAACTCTGCCTGCCATTCCCTACGTGGAACTTACTCCAATCACCCACCCCCATCACACATTCGGTCCCATTGGCAGGAAACGCTGCCCATCCTCTCTGCCAAGTCAAAGTCCCTTTGACCTTACATATTAACTCAAAATCCAGGTTCCTCTGCAGGAGTCTCTCCTTCACCCCACCCACCGCAGATGACCTCATCCTTTCCCCCAGTTTCTTTCATCACTTCCACATCATTTACAACAAGCACACAGAACAGTGTTTTACTTTTTGGTGGGTGACTTCATGCTTGTAACTGATCACTGGGTTTGTGTATATGTGTGTGTCTTCTACGCTATAAAACCCAAAGCCCAAGCATTCAGGCTCCTAAACAGCAGGAGGCATATGTTCTAATGCTGTTATAATATTTCAAATAACTTTGTGCAGTAGTTTCAGGGAGGAGGCTGCTTATTTTGAGAGGTGAGTCAGAGAGATGCTGATGGGCTAGAATCTTTAATGTGGAATCCAGATCAACAAAACTCAAATTGTTCAAAAGTCTCTTCTCACCACATTCTGTGAATTCTTCCCATATCTATGCATATCATGATTTCTGTCCCTTCCACCTTCCCTTATACAATAGAGCCCTTGGCTATAGACGTATATAGGTATGGATGTATATGTAGGTATGTACACACACACAAAGAGCAACGCAGATGTATAGAGGGAAAAGCACTCTACTGGGAAGTAAGACAACTGGACTAAAGTACAACTCAGCAGCTTAACTCAGAACCTGTGCACAGGTCACTGCACTTCTCCAGCTTCAACGACCTCATTCACAAAATGGAAGGACACTCTAGAGAAGATGGGGTCTCATTCTAAAGTACCATCATAATAGGAAAGCATTTGTCATGGATTTTTACAGACGGGTGAAGTCAGAATCATTCATTAGTAACTATATTAAAAATAAAAAAGGTTTGAAAACAGGTGCCTTCTCAAGCATTCTCCAAGACAGTTTCTCTACTTTTCTACATACAGATATACCTAAACTAAATAAATACAGAGAACAGCTACCACTTATAGAATGCTTACAATGTGCCAGGAACTTTCAACTCACTTTAGGAATTTTTAACTCATTTAAAAATCTCACAATTGCCTTATGAGGGAGGTACTACTATTCTCATTTTAAAGATGGGGAAACTGAGGCACTGGGAGGTGATTTCTCTGGCTTAAGGTCACATATCTCATAAGTGGTAGGGCCAGATTTCAAACTATGTGATGATAGACATACACGTTATAGAGAGAGGGTTCTGTGAAGAGCTAAACAATATTAGAAATCCCTGACACTCTCGGAATTTTGAACCTAGTGGGGCAGATGATGAATGTCACAGGCTCTAGGAGCTGGGGGCAGCCGTCAACGTGGGTCCACCAATTATCTCACCCAGACATCTTCCCTTTCTATAGGCCTGAGGTGGTTCCTTGTCTCTCATGCACGGGACAGGACATAAGTTACAGGGTACCATAGCAGCAGAAAGATTACTGTAGGCAAGTTGAAGGGTTACCTATATTATAATTTAATCACCTATGATAAATGAATGAAATAGAGTCTGATAAACCATCTGAGAAGGGATAAAATTCAAGGTGCTAGTAACAATAAGAAAAAGAGGGAATTTTCTAACCCACATCAATCAATGCCATTGCACAAATTATTGTTCCAAGCTATAACCAACAGATAATAACACCAACTCTATGAAGTACATTCTAACATTTCATAATCCTACCAGGTTTGAGTGAAGAGGGAGAGGGGTTATCAGCAGCAAGTAGTCAAGCAATCACACACACAGACACACAAAGATATTTACCATTCTGATTCTAAAAGAGAAAAAGCAAAGTAAAATATAATTCCACTAATTTGAAAAGAATGTCTAATGTTTGTCTAGAAGAGGTTTATTGGTTCATTATAGAAATGAGCCCTTCCACCTCCCAAGAAGGAAGTGTCATTTACTCACGCTAAAGGACCATAAAATCCATTCCTGTAAAGTTTTACTTCACTGTGTTAGTCAAGCCTTTTGCTTAGAGAAGCAAGACTGTCAATGTCTTCAGTCCCCCAATCCACTGAGCACTGAAAGCACTGGGGGAGTCACAGCTTTATGGTTCCACATGAGAATTAAAATCGAGCCACTCCACACACTCAGGTTACTTAGCGGGTTGAAGAACAAAACCAGGTGTATAAAACATTCTGCTTTAGTTTCCTGGAATTTTATGTCCATATTTGCTTAGATGACAACATAATAAAATCTGAGAGCCAATCACTGTCTAAATTAAATCCACCTTTCTTCTCTGCCACACCCAAATTAACTATGGCAAATAAACTGTCACCTTAAATATCCTTTCTTTATATTGAACATTAGCTCATGTGGTACAAACTGCTGATTGTTCCCCCAAATCCATTCTCCCCTTCTTCCACAGTAATAATGTCAGCAGTTCATATGCCACCAAGCTGAAGGCCACATTCCCTAGCCTCACTTGAAGCTAAGTGTGGATATGTGGATCTGTTTAGTGCAATAGGATGTGAACAAAAGGGATGTCTACAATGCCTTGGTCATTTTCAACCTGTAAGAAAGCCACTTGCCCCAGAGTTCCTCTTGCTCTGTCAACTGGAACACACGTGCAGATGATGCCCTGGGAATGATGGGCCAAATGATGAAAGGAACCGCATCCTGGTATGACTTATGGAGAAGAGCACCACATGCGATCTGGACTGCTCAACTCCTGGATATCATATGAAACTTTTTTAAAAAAATTCTCTTGTTTACTCTATTTTTGTAGTCTCTTGTGAAAGCAGCTTAGTTTTACCCTAATAAACTCTGTGAAATCTACTGGTTAGTGCCATTTACCCTAACTCAAATCCTCTGTAAGAGTGTTCAACAGGACTTTCTCAATGATGGAAATGTTCGATATCTGCACTGCCCATTATGGTAGCCACATGTGGAGAGTGAGCCCTTGAGATGTGTATAGTCTTCCTGGTGTACTGGATTTTTTAATTTTATTTAATTGTAGTTAATTAAAATTTTAAAAGCCACATGTGGCTAGTTGCTAGCTGCTACTTTATTTGGACAATGCAACTATCTGGAACATCTAAAATTGTGAATGTACAACAATTAGGAAGACCCATTATCATCATAGGAAGACCCATATTTTAAAGCTTAGAGTTTTTTGCTAAATGTTAATAGAGTAAATGAGTAATTAGAGTAATAGAGTTAAATTAGAGTAATAGTAAATTAGAGTAATAGAGTTAAATGAGTAATAGAAGGCCTCAAACTACAGTTTTCTCAAAGCAGAAATAGACTTGGCGCTGAGAATAAAGTATGAAGTGTTTAGGGTTGTACCATCATTTTAAAGCTGAAAGTAGCTTATATTTCAATATGAAGGGCACCTGGGAATCTTTTACACTATCATCAATGTGCTTATCTTCCATAAAACTAAACTCAGTAGATTATTTTTGTTGAAGAGATAAATGCAAAGCAGTAAGCAACAATCAGGCTAACCAATAAGTTACTGTTTTTATTCCATTGTACCAAGACAGTAAAACTCCACTGAGGGATTCTGATCCATTTGGGTACTCATCTTGTAAAACTCCACTTTGGAGAGGTCAGGTTTGCATTTATATTTTAACACACCACAAAACTCCAGGAAAATACTTGCATTATAAAGGAGACAACTGCTATGTGAAACATTCATCTGAAACACGTCACTGAGGCTCTGAATACAATTATGAGAAACAAATAAACCAAGCTGGGCAGATTGCCCAGAGACAACAGTCAAATATAAACTGGAGAGAGACAGAGAGACTGAAATGAGGGAGGGTGCTTGGACAAGAGAGAGATGGATGGAAGAGGGGATAAGGGCAAGAGAAAAGGGGGAACCAGGGATGAGGGATGTGGGGGCAGGGAGAGAGGATGGAGGGAGGATAAATCAACCAGGGCAGGACAAAGAACCGTAATGAAGGAGCAAATCAAACAGAAAAGTCTGGTCCGAAGTCTTAAATGTATTCACAAAGGCCCTCATTCAGGCATTCCTGTGGGGGATTTACACAGACACACACATAATTTACATGGTTTTTGCCCCAGAGCGAGTTTATTAGTAATCTTAACAAGTGGACACTCCAGCCTCCATTGTTGGATGAACTTTAACAGCAATGAAAACAGTATTTTCCAACTTCTATTAAAAGCTTCAGATGAAACCAAATCTTTGCTCAGAACAAAGAAATTTATCATTGTTTAAAGATTTAACCGAGTCAAATATCAAGCAACAATAAAGAGAGGAAAATGTATGCATCTCTATCCCCTCGGCCTGCGGCCACGTGCAGAGAAACAGGCTCATTCTTTCAGGGAATTTGGGCGTTTCTTTATCCTCCTTTTTCCAGTAAGAAAGGGGCATCACACTTGGCTGTCCTCAGGACTTGGAACGACAAAACCGAAGTCTTGCGAGAGTTTTAAGTCAAATGATATCATCCAAGGAGGAGCAGGCTCTGTGCGCTCAGAATAAACAGATAAAATTTTTATTTCCAAAAGTGAAAGTGCCTAAAACTAGTTTATAAACATTTCCCAGATGTACAACATATCATGGACTAAGGGCTGGACTGGGAGATGTAGTTTCTAATTCCAACTCTGCCTTAAGTCAGCTAAATAATAATAATGATAATAATATGCTATATTATTAATAATACATTAATATAATTATATATAATATATAATTATTATTATATATAATAAATGATATGTAAATAATAATGAATGATAAAAATAAAAATAGCATCTGATTTAATTTGATTCTAAGCTCCACCGCCCCTTCTCACTGCCCATTTAACACCTTCATCTTACAATCAATATTACCTTAAAATCATTGTGGCAAATCATACTGTAATTTTTGGAAACCTTCCAATCATGCATTCTGAGATCAAGAAAGCAGCAGCATCAATGTATCTTAGATTTGATGAAATGCAGATTATGGTAGACCAATAAGTAGCATCTGTTACGTGCCAGGCACTATAACTTTGTATCTCCTAATTCAATCCATCCCCCCACAACTCTTGAAGGGAAGAACTGCTATTAACTCCATTTTCCACATGCAGAAATTGGGGCACAGAGAGGTTAAGTAACTTGCACACGATCAAGCAACTAGTAATTGGCAGAGTCGGTTTGAAACCCCGAAAGTCTGGTGCATCAGATCTGTGCTCTTAGCCACGCTCGTTGTTGAACCTCATATAGGACTTTGCAGAAATCTTTTCAAGCACTTGGTACCTAAGCTTCTGGTTAGTCCTCAGAACAAGAGCTCTGGACTAAGTCATCTCTAGGGTCCTGTCCAGCTTTAAAACTCTGGGTTCTCTGATGTAAATAACAGCACAGTACATCCCTTTGTAGGACAGATATTATTAAAGAAACAAATGATACATTAATTTTGATTGTATTTTTAAGTACCTTATAGAAGGATACGTTCTCTCCATTTACAGAAACAAAAAACTTACAGGGCAAAACAGGCATTTTTGTTCTTGGTTAAATAACAGTAATTTTAAATAAAGCAAATACACTAGACATTACCCTTTATAAAACCTGATCACTACTTTTGTACCACCTTCTGTCTAATTCGAGTATCTTTTTCAATTTCTGTAGTGTTGGACACTGGGGGACAAACTAAAATCATAGCAAATAACTGTGCCAGGATCCAGGACATAACATATAATTTGATCTTGTGACTACTGAAATAGGGACAGCATAGTACACATATACATACACACCACACACGCACACAAAATTCGTGTGTCAGAAGAGTGTTTTACATTGAAGACTCTTGAAACAATGGAATTTTCCCCACCAACTTTAGAATCATTAAAAAGTCCATTATTGTATAAAATGACACAGAAAACTACAAATCCAAGTGTTACTCCCTACTACTAATAGCAGGTCTGTCTTCAAATCACACAAACACCTTATTTCTTTACTTCCTAGGAATGTCTACATTTGCCATAATAAAAAGATAGCTCAGACTTTTTTTCAGACCCTTCATGCAATTAGAACTCAAAAATGAAAACTTCACAGAAAATAAACCACATTCTAACTTCCCTTCATCAAGTGTTGATCTGAAGGGATTGTCCAAAAGAGGGAGAAATAGAGCATAACATGCTGTTCCTGTGACAACTTCTAGCTATAGACAGGAATTTCCTGTTTTAAAAATGAATTCCAAAAACAACTTTTTTTTTCAATTTTCTAGGTTTCTGGCAGAATTTATTCAAAGCCAATCTACTAGTTTACTGGGCCAAATCAGGAGAATTTAGAAATAGCATGAAGCATTTGAGGTAGATACCAACTTAGCTACCTTAAAAATGAGGCTTCGATGAGGTCGCCTGTCTTGCAAGTACAGGGCCCCGATTCTGACTCGAGCTGTTGGTTCTAAAGCTGCTCAACCAGCACCCCACTACTGTACGCTTTTCTGACTTCCTCACCAGACTCCAAGTTCCCAGAGGATAAGTGAATGTCTTATTCATTATTATGTTTCATGGACAGGCCAAGCAGGGTGCTGACACATAGAAGAAGATTAATAAAGATCTGCTGGCTAAATGAACTAATAAAGGAAAGAACAAATGGATCAGTCCTTGAAAAGTTCTTTCAGATCCTGGGTGGTAATGATGAAAGGAGAGATAAAAGGTGAAATTAACTGTCCTGCCTCAGAACCAACTCAATGGAAACTCAGGTCAATTGGAAAGTTAGGGTATGTGAGCTAATGTGGCACCAAAACCACCCAAGCCAGAAGCCGGAGTCTTTCTAGAGTCTTCCATCTCTCTCATCCCCTTCAGCCAATTAGTCACCAAGTCCTTCTATCTTCTTTTCATCACTGAAGCCCACACCCTCCTCTTCAATCATATCCCTGTCACAATTCAAGCTTTCGCCTGCCTTCACTTCACTGTCCTTCCTACCTCCCACCACACACTACTGTTAGGGTTTTGATGGGGCTCGATGAATAGCACCCCTTTCTCCCACCCAGGTTCAAAACAAATTGAGGAAATGATTTTAAAAAAGGAGTGGCAAGTGAAGAGAAAAATGGCACCGTTATCTCTGGGAACCCTAGTTCAGTGGTTGTGGTTTTAGATCTGCAGGAAAGTGGCTAATACCGAACTCAAGTGTTGACAGCATGAGATCCATGCTGGTCTCTCACGGGCAGAAGACCCTCCCCCAGAGGAGCTGCTCCCTGAGGGTAGCTCCCTCCCAAGAGGAAAACAGGATAGAGCGGAGATGTCGACTCTATGCCTCCCAAAGTTACCAACCAGGTAAGTACTCCAGGTCAGGCATTATATTAATGATGCTCCCTTCACATGGAAGTGAACACAAGGAATGGAGAAGGGTAATCCATGCACCTCTCCAGTGATCTCTCTAAGTGTCCAAGGCTGCCCTTGCTAAATACTTGCCTCTGGCTCCCTCCTGCCGTCCATCTACCTTCACATTGCTTTCCTGACCATGTGAACCAGCCTACCTCTCTAGGTATAAGGCTCAACTCATCCTCTCCTCCCCCAGTAGCTGACCCACTGGTTCCTGCCCCCTTGCCTAACCTTCTTTTGTTCCCCCTACCTCCTTCTCAGCCCTGCCTGGCAAGCCTTTACTTGTCTTTCCAGACTCAATTCAAGGTCATCTCAGATAAGAAGTCCTTGTGAGCATACCCAGCTAAAGATCACCACAGCCAAGTTTGTGTCTCCCACTGTACGCTGTCATTTTGCCATCCATGGCTCCTCCAGTACTTTATTATATTCCATCCACTAGACTGTAGGACCCTGAAGAAACAACTTCTTACATTTAATACCCCCAATACCTAGCACAGATTCTGGTACATGGATACCAAGAAATATTTATCAGATTAGAGAGACGCAAGTAGCTAAATGCAAAGTAGGACATAAAAAATTCTATACAAATAAAATGCCATAGTGATTCAGAGGGACAAAAGAGCAAATCCAATTGGGAGCACCTGACATATTTCCTCAAAGTAAGAGGCTAAACTTAATAAACAAAGATATATCAAAGGGAAATCAAAGAAAATTTCATTTTAAAAAGTTAACATTGAATTGGGCCTGAATTGATGGATAATCACATAGGAAGAATATTCCAAGAAAGAAAACCAGCATGACAAAAGACATAAATAGAGGAAAATAAAAAATATATTCGGAGAACACTGAGGTTCCAGGTTTGGCTGGGGTATAGAGTGCATATAGGAGAGCTGCCTGAGAGAAAGCTGGAGAGGGAATTTGGCTACAGCATGTATAGGGCCTTGAGTACCAAATAAAATAAATTTCAACTTAATTTACAGACAATGGGAGCCGACGAATGTTTTCTAAAAGAGTAGCTGGTTAATTATGCCAAGGAAATTATATAAAATCTGGATCCTTGCAGTAGTGATAATAACAAACTAATCATTTATTTTTTAATTACTTCCAAATTTCTCAGGATTGTACTGACTCTGAGCTTATAATAGTTTGATAATCTCAATGGAACATTACTTGAGCATAATAAAATGACTAATAAACTATTTAGGATGATCATGAGACTACATATTAATTTGTAGTCATTTTTCATTTTGCTTATGATCCTTTCAACCCACTCCTGCATGTTTCATCTATCTAATGTGTACCACCACTGGTCTATCATGTAATAAGCATTGCCAATTTCCCAATTCTCTTAATAGCCTGTAACACAAATAGCTGATTTCAGGCAATAACAACTATGACCATCTGTTTCTACTTCACTGTTTATTCTACTACCAACTATGGTGAGCTTCAGAGATCACTCTTCAAAGAATAGTAGACAAACAGCAAAATAGGACCATGTAGGAATTACCGAGATGTCTGATCTCACTGCCAGAGTTGAACAAATGGATCAGACTGATAAATGGTCTCTAGACCCATCTGCAGTCAATTCTGAGTTATAGCAGCAGAACAACTTTGAACAAATTCCAATATGGCTCTTCGAAAACAGCACCAATAGCAGCAGAGGAAACTATAAGCTTGTTTTTTGCTCTCTTGCCAACAGCATATGTGCTATTGATCAAGTCACTTTAGCATACTGGGCTTGACTTCATAATCTATACAATGAAAGGATTAGACTAGGTTCTCAAGCAGAAAACCAGGGCAAGTCTCTTAAATGTCAGCTGAAGACCCTTTTAAGGACAGCCAGGATTCCCAGGAAGAAGATGATTTTCCTATTTTCCTAGCAGTGGCATCCTGCCCTTGACCACTGCCAGAATAGCATCTTATTTCAACTTCTCCATTGTCGTATGTTGGGTTCCTCAGTAAACAGTCTCTGAGATGATGTGAAGGGCAAGTGGTTTATTGGGAAGTGATGCCTCAGGATCACACTTATGAAAAGCAAGGGAGAAGGCAGACTGGACAGAGATGGAAGTTGAGCTGCGATGCGGTTGCAACATAGGACTCAGCCAATCCCATGGGGAGCTCTGGACCCAAGATGGCCCTTCAGAGTGGTCCCAAATGGTACTTCCCCCTCAACCACTCACTGGATGGCGGCTGCTTCCTCGCCTTGGCTGAGAGTAATTTCTGGAGAGGCACTGAGCCCTGGACCATCAGTGGCCAAGACTCTATCAGTTAGGAGTGGGAGAGGGTCAGTCCTGGAAGGGCTAACCAGACAGAGAAGGACGACAGCCACTACATTCACCTCAAATCTGAAAGTAAGAAAAAAAGGGAGAAACATGGTGAAGAAGAGAGAAATGGATTAAAAAGAAACAGCTGGACTAAGAAAATCAATTTTAGTATCCTAAAGCCTTGCTCTCTGAATGACCTTGGCAAAGCTGTTTCATTTCTTTGTGTCTCCCGCTCGGTGTAAGGTGATCTGAGGTCACTTTCATCAGGAAAATATCCAGGATTCTATTCCATATTTCATACTTGGTCAATGTCCAAAGCCCTTTTGGTACCTACCTCGAGGATCACAAGTATTCCTAAGGAAAAAGACTACACATACCAAAATTTTCCAGTAGCATTTGAAATTTCATCTTTGTTAAGTGTGAAGAGACGATCAGCAGCAGCAGCAAATTCAAATCTACACACTACAGTGGACACACAGCAACCCCAAGATTAAATTAGATTTGCAGGCAGCAGCTTGGGAATTTTGACATTAAAGTGAATACAACTATTCACTTAGTTGTATCTTTATTCCCCACGCTCCCCCTTGCGAGGGAATTTTCCTTATTGGAAGTAAAGCAACCCCAACCAAAGCGTCTAAAAATGTTCCTTTTCCTGTTTTTATTAGCCAGTATCAAAGAAATGACTATTTGAAGTACAACCAAGGGGAGGGTATTGGCTTTTTATTGCTCAGTTCATGTTGTTATAGCTTTAGGAGTGGAGAAAGACTCCCCAAAGAAATACTGCCTCTCAAAACAAGCTCGCAGGGTAATCAACAGGAGAGGCTTTCCGAGAGAGATGGAAAATAGAGAAAATTATTAAAATACAATTAAATAAGCAAAGTGGATGCAAAACAAAATGTGAAAAGCAAGCTGTTCAGGACAGAAATACCACATCTTGACATTTGCTTGCATAGTAATATGCACAATATACACTGTCCAAATGGGGTGACATAAATCTTTCCAACCAATGGCGCAGCTGTTGATCTTTAAAATCAAAAAACAAAAATGAGCACATGAATGTTGCCTATGAATCTGAATTTACACTCTGGCACTTCAAAACCAATGTCAGCAGGCTCGGCGTCATGCAGAGTAAAATGCCCTCCACCAATGAGATATTATATCAACTCATCTGAGCTAAACACAATTCAGGTGTATAAACAAACTAAAATATACAATTCCAAGTGGATACCATGTCACAGAACCATTTCAAGTCCTCTGTTCATAAAGTACAGTCACCTCTACCCCAAATTCCATCTCAAAAAGCTAACATGTTGGACTATTTGCTCCTTCTTTTGCTTGATTCTTATGGTGACCTTTTGTCTGAAGCTGTTCTTCCAACAGATACCATATTCTTACAGAAATAAATGACACTTTAATTTTAATTGTATTCTTTAAATTCCATACAGGATGTGTATTTCTCTCCATTTACAGGAAAAAAAATAGATGTAAGGAATAATGGAATGCTTATTTTATAGAAAGGATTATTTAAATATAGTTTCGTGTGCGCGTGTACACTACAGCTCAGTATCGTTTTTCTTTTTTTCTCAAATTGATTATTTCACTTCTGATTTTAGTAATGTGGGAAACTAGAGACAGAAGAACTACTATAAGCCATTCAATCACAACACACACATAATAACTTTTATATTTTGGATAATAAAAAGAGGGAAAATAGAGAGGCAAAGCCCCCAGCATAAAGCAGTTCAATATATGAATTTAAAAGAAATCATAACCCTATGACCCTTTAATCCAGAGAGAGATCACAGAGCCAAAGGAATGATTTATTAATTTAAAGGTCAAATTTTTAAAATGTTTTCTAGATTAATGATTTACTTAAATTGTCACATAAGTGCAATTTCCAGGTCAGTTGAAACAAATATTACCAAACAATATAATTTTCACTAAAAAATACACAGTAGCATTCTACTCAATACTAATCAAAGAAAACCATTAAGTCAATAATACTGTAAATCAGTGAAGTTGAAAAGTCTTAAGCAATGCTAAAAAATACATATTTCATTTTTCATTAAATACACAAGTTAAACTATTTTTATCCATAAGAATAGATGTAACTGCATTGTTAAAAATAAAGGTCCAAGTTAGAATATCCTCAGAAGAAAACATATGTCCAGAGAAATGTGGTTTTTTTTTTTGAGAGTAAAATTTCCAAGTCTAAGAAGGGTTCACTGAAAATATGGTAGAGTTTACACAAGCTTTTTTTAGATCCAATAAAGACCATGGCTACAGATTTATCTTCACTTAACTGTTTAACAAAAAAATATATTAAGAACCTACTATGTGAGCGGGATTATATTCATGTCAGGGTGAGCGTGTTGTAGAATGAGCAATGGATAAGTATAAAGGAAGGGGAAATAGAAAAAAAATTGGGGATGAAACAAGAGGATGGTGGGTAGAAAGTAAAGCAATTAAAGATGAAATGAACAAGATAGATTCTTATCACAACAATGGCGGAACCTCAATGACTTTTGATATCAACTCATCACAAAGGCCTTGCCACAGGACCTAAACATTTCCAAAGACCTCTGAATGATATGGTTAACCAACAGCAAAGGACACAAAAAGACTGAAGAGAATCAGGACTCCAGGGATGCTGAAGGGCCCAATTTAGCATTGATTCTCTGATCTTCCCAGCAGTAAAATAACTTTTTCTAAGCATCCGAGCAGAGGTTTTCAGAGGAGGGTAACCTTCCTGAAAGTCCAGGCTGAGTTTTATCAACTAGCAAGTGCATTCTAACGAATAATGTCATTTTGTCACAAGCATTTATCTAACAATAATTCACTTTGCATTCTCATTATAATATTTTTAACACTGCGCAGCTGCTCCCCTGAACAGTGGCACAGCTCTGTGGCCTGAGAAGACCAGTGGGGAGCCAGGCTTCTGTACTCGTAGAGCTGCAAAAGCGATTAAAGGATGTGTGATTGCAGATCCCCATTTTTATCCCTAGGTACAAAAAATTTAAAACACTGTCAAGAATGCCTGGTGATAATCCCCTAGCATCATTATATTCTTTTTGTCCCGTAGCACTTAAAGGAGAGTGATGGTAAAATGGAAGGTGTACTAAATTTAGAATCAGAACAACCCCTTCCAATCTTCACTGTAAAATCAAAGCAAGTCATTTAATCTGCCAAGGCCTGTTTCCTCACCTGTGACCTGGGCATAATGAGACACCCTTCCCATAATCCCTGTGATGATAAATGAGATTAATTTCTGAAATGCTCTTTTAGTTTCCAAAGCAATTTCATAGACATACTCAAGGAGAAGTCTCCCAGGGGCTGGCAAAAGAGAAGGGCAAATTCTGAAACATGTATTGGAATAATTCCCCATATTAATGGCTGTTTCAAACCCATAGTTTTGAAACCAGAGGAAAATATAAGATACAACTTATAGACTATATTATGGAGGAAACAAAATGTGTACACCTTGCTCAGTTCTCCATCAGCTTTTGCTTGTGAGCTGGTACCAAGGCTATCCCAGCACAAAAATAAATAAAAGTTCATAATTCTCTGGAGACTTGGAGGACAGTCTCTCAGCTCTACCTTGCACTGTGCAGACCCTAAATAATATGCTAATTATTTTACATGCTAACATTATTACAGACACTAGATAGCCTGCCAATTTGTCAGCAGATTGTTGCCTAATGAGCAGTTAATTTGTCCTTGAGATAGCCAGGTACAATGAGTTAAAAGTTTCCTTTCAAAGATGTCTTTCACTTTTTATCATCTAGTCCATAAAACTGCCACTTTTTTTTACAGCTACTTCTCAGTCACTGCAATTCTCTGGAGCACACAGACAAAACAAAGATTGGGAAAGATTTTGGCTGCAAAGGGAATGACAAGGCGGGAGGGGGTCATAGGCACAGCAGAGAGGGGCAGGGACTCCAGCACAGTAGGGGAATTTCAGGCATGACTGGGCCACTTAGCAACTGTGTGCCCTGGGCAGAGGTGAGCCCATCTCTAAGCTTCCACATTGGCAACTGTAACGTGGGATCACCAGAGCCACCTCCCTGGCTGTTGTGAACTACAGGAAAGAGTGTGTGTGAAATGCTCAGAAGGAAAAGTGGCGCCTCATAAGTGCTCAATAATTTTTACCTACTATTATTAAAATGACCGAAAATATAACAAACTTGGCAATAGCCAAGCCTACTAAATATCTATTAATCATCATTTTTTGTTTTGTGAGCTAAGATCTTTTTCAGGAAAGAGAGCTGAGTAGAACATTAATTCTGTTCTTTACGTTACAGGGCAATCAATGCTCTAATTCCCATCCTCTCTGAATTTGTTCTCTTCTTCCTTCTCCTTGTACTTATGTTCTTTCTTCCACTGCAGCCTCAGTCTCATACTTGTTCTTCCTCTTCCTGGGGTCTGAGCTACCTCTGCCAGCTGGGATGGGTAGGATCTGGCCTTAGTCTTGGACTTAACCCAGGTGCTCCCATGATTTGACTCAAGGTCTCAATTGGACTGAAAGGTCCAACTACACATATAAGTAGCCTGTTCCTGACTTCTCCACTTTGCCAAAAAGTGGGTTCCTGGCAGCCAGAAGGTCAATCCACAAGCATAAGAAAAATTCCTGAAATCTCTCTCTAGAAATTTTGATTCTCTTTCCACTGCTACATCTGCTTGAAAAATGCAGCAAAGGAATTTACCACAGAAAGGGTAGCAAACACAAAATGTTTTAATAACATTTCTACACATTGCTCAAGGCTTCTAAAGTTACAAATATGAGTTCATGCAGTGTTAACAACTGTTTTTCATTTGGTTACTGGTTTAGAATTTAAATAGGAATTAATAGAATGAGCACATCTAATGAACAACTTAATAGAGATTTACGGCTCCAGAAACAGTCTACACTTCAACCAAGGAACGAACGTGGAAAATGTTGACCACGTGTTTATATTTCCTTACCGAGGAAAATTCAGAGATGGTTAATGATTATTCATGACAGAAGTTTTAAAGTTGTGCATCTTTGGGGTATTAAATTGCACATTTTGAATGGATCTGCCCACAGGCTTCCATTCTCTTTCGCTGCAGCGTGCAGGCTTGCGAAGTACCCAGGCTGGTCAGATCTTTCCGCCCCTCCTCTGACGCATTCCAAGGTCCTCACTTACGGAACCCACAGGAATCACTTTCCATGAAATAAACTGTATGAGAAATGGAACATGAAGACTTTCGGGAACAATTAGGGAAAGTCTCTTAACAAAACATTTAGTTTCTCCCAAGGGTGAAGCCACTCCTTGTCCAATTTACCTGTTTTGTTGTTTTTGTTGCTGTTGTTTTAGAAAACATGTGCGTCCTTTAGATATTTTGGAAACTGCAGACACTGTCCAGAGCTGTTTTTATTTAGAGGGTAGCTCTATTCTTATGCACACTTCCCACTTATCACTTACATTCACACTAAGCACATTGGAGAAGTAAGGTCCTCCTGTGAATCAGCCCTTATCATCTGGTTCTGAAATCACTGGCCTCCCTGCCTAGCTTCTCATTACACACTGAGCTTCCTTAGAGCAAGTCTTAGTCTATCTAGAGATTTAACACAGTGAGTAGATGGAAGAAGGGCTCTAAATTTCTGTAACCGGAACAAAACAAGCTACATTCTGGGAAAGATCAGCTAATACGGACTTTATTACCATGTGGAAGAACTGCCGCTCTGGCTCATTCACGGTAGACATCACGCTGAATAAGAGCATATCAGAGCTTCTCGAGGAAGACGCCGTCTTTGTGTAATTCTAGTCGATTTGTAGCTTCTGATCAAATATCACTAACCAATATACCAATTAAAAGTCTTATAGACCAAGTTAAAAGATTTATTCAATATTCAACATAAGCACAATTAAGGGTCTTGCTTCAAGTTTAGTAGATCTACATGTTTTAGGGGAATAATAAAAGTAACAGTAACATTTTAGGTAGGGTTCGCATTTACTACTGCACTGAAAATCAGGACAAGCCATTTATCAAACCTAATTTTGGTGCAGAAAGTTACGTCCCACAGAAGGCAGGGAAATAAATCAGTAGATTTTCCAGTTAATATCTAAATATATCTAAATAGACATAAACACACACATATAACAGAGAGAGAGAAAGAGAAGTAACCCAGAGAAAGTTGAGGGAGTACTTTTTAACAACTAAAATAATAGAAATGTATCAGGGGGGAAAAAGTAGCAATATGAGTTGGGACCAAACAGTAATCCTTCACAAACAATACTGCACATGACAGATGAGTGCTAGGGAACTTGGTGCAGGGTCGTACAGTAGACCCCTTACTCAACGCAGAAATCTCTAGCGCAGCATTCTTTACTGTGATCCCAGCCTTCCCGTGTCAGAGGACTCACTCTCGCATTAGGTAGCCTATCTCAGATGTGGACAGCTCTAATCATTAGCTCTTCCTCAGACAGAGCCAAATCTACCTTCTAGTAATTTACATACGTTGGTCTTTGCTCAGCACTCTGAAATTTAATTTGTATCATGACAGCTCTTCAAATAATATTTTAAAGGTGTTAAGTTTCTAAACTTCATTTATTCCCTTCTTCATTATTCAGAGACTGTATTCATCCTAGATTTTATTCAAGGTGCTGTCACATATTTTAATACATCCCTAATGCCATTTTAAGACGCATGATATCTAGAAGGTTCCACCAGTCAAATAGCCAAGCAAAGTAGTCTAAGCAGCTTCCAGAGACACCAGTAGGTAAGGGCTAAGGGTAAAAGTGATTATTAATTACTCAAAATCAACCCATAAGTCATTCTGTTTCAAAGGGTAGAGAGAGTTAATACAAAGTTTATGAGTTGATTCCCAAGGGGAAAGAAAACTTACCTCTCTTTTCTTTCCTTTGTTTTAAAAGTACAAAAAGATTTCCCAAATCTCTGAAAATATCTCCTCGTTGTCAAACCAAAGATGGTAGTGGTGGCTGCACTAATGCTTTAATTTGAACTGAACGGTGGAATCAATACTGTTTATTTTCTGATTTTCATCAGAATAAAATTATTCACTGGAGGCAAGAAAGAAGACCTACGTCTATCTAAGAATTTAGGAGACCTTCAGAGTATCTTCGGGAGAGTATTCACATATTCAGTAAGTCAGGCAACATCTACTGGTCACAGCATGGAGAGCATGTCCTGGGCTCCTCCTCCCCTCCCCCCCAAAGTCACAAAAAATCTGCTATAACTGGATAAAATGTATTCTCAAAGACTCCAGGCAAAAAGTTTGCCCAGTGGCCAGATCAACTCTGTTCCACTGTAGCTGACTGTTTATAGAAGACTGATGATGTTTCACTTGCATAAAATGATGATTTATGCCCTCCAGCATAAAGAATATTCACTGTGTTATAACACAGTAGTTCAAAGCAACAGTCAACATGCTACATGGATCCTCAAGGGCAATCTTTCACTTCCTTTAAGTATTGGTCTAAATGCCAACTTTTCAATAAGGCCCAAGGTGACTACTCGAATTAAAACTGCAACACCCTCTTCCTCCTAAGCACCAATCATCTTAATGTGACAATTCTCTTTTCAGAGACCTTAACCCCTTAGAACATACTATATGGTTTACTGAATTACTCACACATACACACAGACACACACACACACACACACACACACACACACACAGATAAAATTGACAAGGACAGGATCTTTATCTGTTTACTGACATATCCCAAGAATCCAGAAGAGTTCCTGACACATGGTAGGAAATAAGAAGTCAACATATATTGGTTGAATGACTGAATAAGTGACTCTAGGCTTAGACAGAATTGGCCCGAGTCCCAATTCCACCTATACTACCTCTAGGACCCTGGGGAAATGACTGTCCTCTCTGCACCTGTGTTTCCTGTTTGCTATAGTGGGGACCATATTAACGCCTGCCCCATAGGACTGTTGTGAGGATTCCGTGAGTTAGCACATGTCAAGGGCTTAGAATCATGCTTGGACAAAGTCAGCTTTCAATAAACGTTAGCTGCCATCGTTATTATTATTTCAAGATATGTTTCCCAAGGTGGTGATGGATTTGTGATGATTTATGCTTTCAGGCAACAGGCTCTCCTCATATCTGAGAACACAGATCTGAGATGGTGAAAAGGGACCCAAGGCGTTTGACAGGGCTACCAAGAGTCAAACCCATCACTCTGGCCTCATTAGCTCCAATTCAACAACAGGCGGGATTTTGCAAAGGAGCTATTAACAGTGTAAGCATTACAGCCTCAGACCTGCTGGAGTAGAATAAACATAACAATGAGGCCACTAAGTAAGTGAGGGTGATGCTCGGAGACCTTAAAAGGCAGGGAAAGCAGCTCCTCTCTTCCTACTTGAACAGAGAGATTTGTTTATTTGGATTAACCAGAGTCAAAGCTAATGGTTCTAATGGCTTTGAATCACCCCAACTCATTCTCCAGATTTCTACATGGGCTGTAACTTACACTTTATGAAAGAAGATAAAGAGAAAAAACAGCCGTCCATAAAAGAATTTACCAGAACATACTAATCATTTAGACATTCGCTTATGTTTCTAGAAAGTTAAATATTGGGAATGGTATGGTAACTTTTTCCTGGAGCAAAATCCAACTCTGCCTAAAGACTGCAAATTAAACCACTAACCTGAATGTTCACTAAGTATTTAGGAAAACAAAACACTTTGGGAAAGATCCATTATGATTTACAGAGACCTTTAATCTGGGGAGAAAAGCAGGGATTTCAGGACTGACTGAGTTTGGAAAGGAAGTGGAATGAGTGAGGAAGATAGAGAGAGGCATAAGGGATGTGACAAGAGGAAGGGCAGCATTTACTGATTTCATGGCAATAATAGTCTTGACCTCCCTATTTATGGTAACAGGTCTTCCCAAGGCTAATCTTCTCCGTTAAGTGGTCCGTTAAGAGCAAAATAAAATGAATGACTACATGCGCAAGGACTAGAGCGTGACAAATAATGCCAATAAGGAATTTCTCTCCTCACTCTAGAGAAGAAAGACCCCAAGACTTTGGGGGAACTCAGCAAGGTCACAGCAGCTAAGTTGAAGCTGGAATCAAATTTCCAGACTCCCAAGTCAATGCTCTGTGCTGCACACAAGAACCTCCCTAAACTTTAACGTGCACTTGCTAAATGATCAGTACTTGCAGGAGGAAGACTGCATTTCTGAAAAGCTCCCAGGAGGTACTGATGCCGCTGGTCCTTGGATTACACGAAGTAGGAAGCCTCTGCCCTATTGCACTTGCTAAGGTAAGTCTCGGGGAGAATCTCTTATTTTAATAAGAATGATATTTTCCAGGAGCAGGAGAAAGTGAGATTCCAGATGAAATACTGAAGTTTTAAAAGTTCTAATAATTCATAACAACATTTGTAAAATCTAAGGGGCATTTACACAGTGGTGTCAACTGCCATTAGTAAGTAAAATATACTTAAGTTGCAGACTTTTTTTTTTTTTTTGGTGAGGAAGATGAGCCCTCAGCTAACATCTGTTTCCAATCCTCCTCTTTTTGCCGAGGAAGACGCTCTGGGCTAACATCTGTGCCCATCTTCCTCTCCTTTATACATGAGGTGCCTGCCACAGCATGGCTTCATTAGCAGTGCATAGGTCTGTGCCCGGGATCCAAACCTGCAAACCCGGGGCCGCCAAAGCGGAGTGCACAAACTTAACCACTACACCACCAGGCCAGCCCCATGTTGCAGAATTTTAAAGTATACACAAACATCAATGTTTTATAGTTGAGCAAGCTCTCACGGAGCCATTCTATGGATATGCATTCATTGATAATTTCCCCCTTATGTTTGAAATACACCATACCTAAACTGCACTAAATCTACAAAACGGTCTTAATTCTTAGTCTCCTTTGATCATAGAGATACTAAGTCTAGGGGTTTCTTTCACTTTCTTTGAAAGGTGACATTTTAGATGAGAAAGATGGCACTAACACACCAAATTCCAACAGGCTCATTTGCATAGACTTGTATCATCCAACAGCACAATGTAATAAAGTTGACCACAGCTAATTACATATATTAGAACCCTGTTAAGGAGAGGTCTAGTGTAACTAGGGAAAGAAAAGATTTTTTACAAGTTCTTGTTACTTCTAGTTCTCTATTTTTCCCTCTCCTATCACAGAGGAATCTCAATGCATTTGATGAGAGGTGATAAACTCCAAACACAATGTGTCCCCCGAGCCAAAACTCAGTCACCTCCCAAAGCTTTCTATTGGTCCCCTTGAATCAGCTGAGCCCAAAAGGTTCTTCCCATAAGAAGCCCACAGTGTATCTAAATCTGATCCCAGTAAAATTTCACTTCAGCTGAAGTGAAAATGCAGAGGTAGCATTTACACATAACAGCTGGAGAACATTAGCTCTCTGTCTCTCCTCTTCTCTCCCAAGGGTTGAAAACTCTGCTGTTCAGACAGGAAGTCGTCATACACCACACACTATACAATACGAGAACGCTGGGATATAAGAACAAGTTGCAGAGGATTACGGAGAGTGCGGAGGTGTTTTGTTCAAGTATGCAGAGCAGAGACTCTATGTAACTCTTGGGGTGTCCTTTCCCCCCACAGTGTTCAAGTAGCATGACGTATGCACATCCAGAATTGACAAGCACACGCTTCACTCCCTGAAAGCTTTTTAATAACTCAGAACAAGAAGGCTTAATCTTTCATTTTTCCACAAATTTTTAAAACCTCAACTCCAAGAAGTTTTGGGGAGTGGCCAAGATTCTCCAATAATCTTTTTTGGCATATGTTCACATTGACTATCAAAAAAGACAACCTTTTAACTTTTTTGAAGATGAAATTGTCAAAAAAAAACCTCTCTCACATAACTGCCCAGAATAAGGAAATACATGTATTTCATATATATGTGGAATTCAAAACATGATGATCTGGTAAAGAATGATTCAAACAAAAGGTTCTTGTGGATATGGCCATTTAGGGTCGGTTTCTGCTGTAATTTCCCAAAGCTGCTGAGAACGAACACAGACACAAACAGGGAGAGACATTCGCACTCTGTGGCCACAGCTCAAAGTTTCGAACAGAATGATCGGAGTTTCCCTCACACCACACGCTGAATAACCATTCTGCATTCCTACCAGCCTGCAGGCGCTGGACGCCCTTTGCAACCGCCTGTCCTCTGGGGGCGGGCTCTAAAACTGACCCTGTCTCTTCCACTCCCCTCCGGCCAAGTTCACGAAAGACGAACCTTCCCAACCTTGGAACTGCGGAAAATGCCTTTGCCGTTTACATATCAGGGGCATGCTGTTAATCAGCTGGGTTACAACACTACGTTTCTATGCAAAGATGGGGAGGAGGGGCAAGGGAGAAGCCAACCCACACATCCATCATCCTTTTAGGAGTGGGTGGAGTTTAAAGTTTCCCCAACTTCCAAGTTCCCACTTGACAGGCAATATTTCTGGGCAATTTCCAGCCCCACGTAACAGATGGTCCTTTGCCCGTCTTGAGCCCCGAGAGAGCCCAGACAAAGCACCCCGCCACTCCTCGCCTCTCCCCGCAGGTCTGATAGGTCGTCAGTTTCGCGAAGCTGTCACCTCAGGGGCAGTGAGCAGAGAATGGAAACTTAACTTCTTACAGAAGTGTTTCCTGCTACAGGAGAGTCCAGGGGACAGGAGCACAAAGGCCTGGGAAAGTTTTCACTGCGTTATTTTTGAAAAACGTCTTCCGCCGTCTGCCAAACTAGCATCCTAAACCCGAGACGCCCAGGGAAGGAAAGTTGAGGCACTTATGTTCAGAAATACGGCAGAAATGCAACTTGAGCCGTCCCCAAGACAACCTGGAAAGTTGCTTAAAGAGACCCCCAAGGTGGGAAAGCATCCTTGAGGCGCCTGAGCACTCAGTGCCAAAGGGGAAGGTGACGGCCCGGACAGGGTGCCAAATGGGGGCGCGCCACCGCAGCGTGCGAGAACGTTCCTTCCCAGACGGGAGGGCGAGGGGAAGGGGAGGGGGGACGATCCAGGAGTGTGAGGACGGGCGGCCCACTCACCCTCACTGCCGTACTGTTTGCCATTGTTCGCGCCCATCCTGCCGCCGTCATGCCCGCCGTCTCCCGGGACACTCCATAGCTGGGGCGCACCGCCTGCGCGCTCCGCCAGAGGAAAGCCCGCCCGACGGGACCGTTAGCTGCGCATACCCACGCTCCGGGGCCGATCTGCGGCTAGGGGCGGCCCCTGCCGTCCTCTGGGAGGAGGCACTCGGTCCCCTCCCGACACCCCCGATTGCTCCGGGTGGGGCCGGGGGCAGCCGCCGCTCTTAGAATCCGCGTTCAGGGCCGGTGTGCGCAGCGCTGCGGAGAGCCCGCTCCCTGGGGCCGCCCAGAGGCTCACCGCGCCGCCGCCGCCGGGTCCCCATCCGCCCGCCCCGATCCCCCTGCGGTGGGCGCTGAGCCGCGCGCGTGGCCGGGGCTCCCCCGCTCCGCCGCCTCCTCCGGGCGCCCCTGCGCGCCCGCGGCTTCCCCGGGGAGGGCGCGGCGGCCACTTGTTGCGGGTGCCCCGAGCCAGCAAAGACTTGCGGCCCGGCGCCGCTCGCCCGCGGGCCCGACTTTTGTTAGCGCCAGGCGCCTCCTCTCGCCGCCCAGCGTCAATCACAGCTGGAGCCCCGGGGAGGAAGGCCGGCCCGGAGATGCGCGGCCTTTTAAAGGGGCAGCGCGCCTTTTCGGGGCTCCGGCTCCCGGCGCCAGCCTCGGCGCAGGCCCTGCGCGCCACCGGCGAGTCGCTTTGCGCGAAGAAACGTGCTCTTGGCTCTGTTTTACTATTGTTCTTTTATAGGCTTGGGCCCCAATTTGTAAGATGAGCTTCCAGGCGTCGTTTGAAAGCCTTTGGGCTTGCCTGCAAATATGGCCTAATTTAGGTGTGGGGACATTTCAAACAAACATGCTTCAGAGGCTGGTTCTGCCTGACAATTTCAGGTATAAATGCTGGCATTCTCCTGTGGCTCCCACGTTTGGGGACTGAGGCGGGGAAGGGAGGAGAGAGGGAGGGAAAACTTGAGGGGAACTGAGGAGGGAGGCACTGGAGAGTCAAAGACGCTCCCCGCCCCGGCGCGGGAGGTTTCCTGGCTCAGAACTTTTAAGAGTTTCCGAGCCAGGAAGTGTATTTTCTCCCCGTTTCTATGATTTTTTTTTTCTTGTGGTTGGTGTTACTCTTTGTTTAATACATTACAACCTCTTTTTGAGATTTATACGGCACTTCTAGAGCCTTAAAATGGCCCTTTGGTGTTCCCTCCATTAAAGGGAAAAGGGAAATTCTTAACGCTTTATTCCCCTTCCATGTGAATACCTGGAATTTTATAGCATTGCATGTTAGTAAAGACCCAGGCATTTACATTTCTTTGTAGGGAGGCAAGCACACAACACAGTTTCTCCTAATAAGTATTAGATGTTTTAAATTAAGTTAAACTTATATAATGTATAATATATAAGCATATATAATACCTGTATGGAAAACCAGAATTTTTGTAATTACCTATTTCTTAAAGCCTTGTGACACATGCCTATAGATTCTATTTGGGTAATTTCCTTTAATTTGGTACAGTTTTCTTTCTTAAGGATAAGATAAAACATCATGTTCCAAAATTTAAAAATCTAGATTTATTGTGCTGGAGAGATCATGTATTGAAAGAAAAATCATAAATTCATCCATTTTCAAGGAATGGATTAAATAGTTCTGTGTTGTACTGATAACATTCCAACTGCCCCAGTCCAAAGAGATTAAGTACTGTATTTTAATTCATCTCCTCATATCTAGAATCTAGCACACTGCCTGGCCAGTAATATGTGCTTCCTGTGTCTGTTGAATTAAATTAAAATCTTGTGTCATGGGCCCTAAAGAGGAGATATGGGTGTCAAAAATTGGAGAGAGTAAATGCGTTTTCAAAGACTCCACCTGAAAGCATAAACCCAATCTAGAAATGAGCCAACATCTACATTATCTTCATCCAAAGTGGGTTTCTCCACACTGGTCCTTGAGATTTTCCATCACCATTTATGGAACTGCCCTGGATCTGATCATGCCGAAGTTTTAGTTGACGATAAGCCTGCCATAAAGTAGTGGAATAAAGAAAGCTTATCTGGATATTTGGAGTAGAGTTGACAACTTGCTATTTTACATGTTATTGTCTCCCTGATGCTCTCAGTCTCCCTTCTGAGGTCTACAGATCAGGAAACCGACAGGAGAAGAGACTGAAGCCTAAACAGCTTAAATGTCTAGCGTCATTCAGGTGGTAGGTACCAGATGGATTCAGGTTCTCAGGTCCTCTCCTCCCCACTCCGCTGGTCCTCTCCTGACCTGGCCATTATTCATCTTGGAGTCACTCCCTCCACCACCACGCCCCCCCCCCCCGCCCTTTTGGTTGAGTCACCTTCCAGGGTCTTTAATATCAGAGCAAAACTAACAGTGAAAAGTAGATTGTAGTGACTAACACCGTTTATCTCCTTTAAATTAAAGTCTCCAAATATTTTCAAGGCTCTATTGCCTGCCATGAAGGGGAATAGAGACAATCCAGTTTAAGAAATTCTAGTTTAAAACAAAATAGAAGAAAACTTTATTTTTAACATCCTTCTGATTATAAAATAAAGGTACATGTTGTCACAGTCACTGTAAAAGCTTGGAAAGAAAACATAGTTAACCAAAGAAAAGAAAAGCACTATTCCCGCTAAAAATAAAGGAATTTTCACATGTGTATAGGTTTTAATTTTTTAAACTAAGATATTGTATGAATATATGATTTTAATGAAAAATTCCAATCTTTTTACTCAGCTGCCAAATGTAAGCCCCCAGCTTTTGATATAGATTTGCAAGTTTCTTGAGAAAAGGATGGTGTGTTTTTTACCAATGTGTTCCCAACATATAGCGCAGTTCCTGACACAAGTAGTCACTCAATAAAAACTTGCAGAATGAATGAAAGCTGAACAAGAAGATAAAATGATTTGAATGTTATTCCACTTTCTCTCTCTGCCTTTTTTCAGGGGCCACAGACAGTGAAAAGCTCAAAAAAACAAGTGAGCATTCTAAGTCACCCAAAAACTGATTAATAATGTACTAAGCAACTGTTGTTTCTCTCTACCCAGTACCTTTTCTTCCTTGTTCTGGGAGCACCAGTTCCTGTCCTTTAGGAAACCGTTTCACCCAAATTCCAACTGTGGGCTTCCTGCGGGAGCTTGTCACTTGTGGTCATGGTGGTCAGCTTCCTGGCCAAGTGAGGGCCCATGATCAGGCTGACCCAATTATACACCCACCCAACCAACCCTGGCAATAAGGGGGTAAGCAAGTGTGTCTCCCCCTCCCTGCTACAGTGGTGTCAAAGGAGGCCTAGTGGAGAGTCAGGACTTTTACTATCGTCGAGGAGTCACAGGGCCAACCCCACTGCAGTGTCACTGGAGACCATGTTGGGAGCCAGAACTCTCACACCACCCAGCAGTAAGGAAGAGCCCATCACCTCCAATGTCAACAGAGGTTGAGTGGGGAACCTAGACTTCTACCTCCACCTGACTGTTATAAGGTGACACAGTTAAAACAGAAGGTTTAAATAAGACCCATAGTCTCATAATATAATATGAAAATGTGCAGGTTTCAATGGTAAATCACTAGTCATACCAAGAACCAGGAAGATTTCAAACTGAATGGAAAAAGACAACAGATGCCAGCACCAAGATGACAGAGATGTTAGAATTATTTGACAAAGATTTTAAAGCAGCCATGGGAAAAATACTTCCACAAACAATTACAAACATGCTTATAATAAATGGAAAAATGGGAAGCCTCAGCAAAGAAACAGAAGATATGAAGAAGAACCAAATGGGAATTTCAGAACTGAAAAATACAATACCTGAGATAGAAAAGCTCAGTGGATGGGCTGAATAGTAGAATGGAAGAGAGAGGGGAGAGAATTAGTGAACTGGAATACAGAACAATAGATATTACCTGATCTGAATAATAAGGAGAAAATAGACTGAAAAAAATGACGGAGCCTCAGGGACACATGGGACTACAATAAAAGGTCTAACATTTGTGTCATCAGAGTCTCAGAAGGAGAGGAGAAAGAGGGAAGAGTTGAAAACCTACTTGAAGAAATAATGGCTTAAAAATTTCCCAAATTCTTGAAATGACAAAGTTGTAGAAACGGAGAACAGATTCATGGTTGAGTGGGTTAAGGTGGGTTCTGGAGGGAGGTGGATGTGGCTATAAGAGGACAACCTGAGGGATTTTCGTGGTGATGGACGTGTTCTGAATATTGACTGTCTCGATGTCAGTGTCCTGGTGGTGACATCTTATTACAGTTTTACAAGATCCGACCATTGCGGGAAACTGGGTAAAGGGTAAATGGGATCCCTCTGTATTATTTCTTACAAGTGCAAGTGAATCTACAATTTTCTCAAAATAAGTGTAATTTGAATAAAGAAACCTTTCTTCTCAACATGAGAACTATTTGTACATGATCTTTCTGTACTATCATTTACAACACCTCTCACTTCTTCATACTCGTATATTCACCTGAGAGAGCAAATGTCTTCAGGATAACTGGTTCCATAGTGTTAATAGTCTACTGGTCCATAGTTCCATAGTCTACTCAGTATTGAATGATTTAGGCAAAGCAGCCTAAAATGGTCCATACCCCAAAGCTTGGATTTTGGGTTGTCAGTATTAACAGACTCCGTTGATGAAAGGAACTGGAATTGCCAATTAGTGCTCTTTTACTTTGTCCTGTGTGAACCTGTTGTAAAAAGAAAAACGTGAAAGTAGAAAAATCTGAGTTTTAATGGATATTCACATTTTTGTTTCTATTTTCAGTGGCTAACACAGTGACCTTTTACCTACCTTAATAGATACATTCACACTGAGTAGTGGGAATAAGTTCTTTTCTAGTAGTAGATTATTAGAATATTCAATACAAAATTCAGCCTGATTTATAACACCTTAGGCCCCCATTTTCTTTTGGGGTGGGGCCACTGAGGTTCAGGTTAATTTTCTGCACTTGGTGCTGGTGACAGACAGGCTGCTAGAGGAGCATTAGTCGAGCCTGAATGCCAGGAACCAGTCAGTGCACCCTCCTTTTCTTCAACTGGACCGTTGGCTCGAGGCGTGCAAAGGAGCTTGTCATTAACCACAGGCTTCCCTGGGAATACCATAGACAAAATGAACTCTCCCATAAAACCCATTCTGGGAAACATCCAAAGCTGGGCTCCTTGATTTAAAAAAATACGTACTGAAAATCATCATGAGAAATACTAGTTTGAAAAAGGAAAGAATGAACCAAACTGTAGTTTATTCACATTTATGTTGACTTTTTTTCCCTCTTGCCTGCCCTGGATTGCCTTCAAAAGTATGAATCACCTGCTTATCTTTAGTTTTTTCATATTTCAGTATGAGATTAGATTAGCATATTCTGTTACTGCAATAGTGGTGGAAGTTGGCAACTCAGTTCTAGAGCAAACTTATATTTCAATGTATATGTTATCTAAAAGAGGAAATGTTTTTCATTAATATAGATTTATTATCGAAATATTAATTTGGGCTCTTGGCAAAACAAATATTTGTATCAGATAGAAAATGAGGGTATAAATGATTATCATGCTCCCCCACAGAACAATTAGTATATTATTAATTAATCTAGAAAATTAGAGGAGAAAAAAAAGAACATGGACTAATTTTATTTTATTATTGCCATTGTGCTGTTTTGAATTAAGTGTTTTCATGTCTCACTTAATGCTCACAGCTTAATTAGGCAGTGCTCCTAGACTCAGCTGTATGGATGAGGATACAGAGGTTCAGAGTAAATCCTATCACGATGCATAGCAAGATTGGAACCAAGATCTATTTGCAAAGCCTATGATATTTTTCACTACTTTCTACCACGAATATCATGCCATCACGTGCTAGCCTCATTTTGGACCAATTCTGGCTTTCAGCAGAGATAGTATGTGTTTAATGAAGAGTGAAACATCTTTTGACATCTGTGAAATTTAATTAGATTTCAAAACAAATATTCATTTTATGCAACATGAATTTTCATCATAGTCATAATTGTGAATGGCCAGATATTTAATTTAGATATTTTGATAATAAAAAAGTAAGTAGATAACAATAGAATGGGTACTTTATATAGGATTCTTGAAACTCCGTCCTCACGAAAAGTTCCCTTACCCACTCTGGGAAGCAAAGTAGCCATTTGCTCTAATTCAAAGTGTTACAGTATTACACACTCTGCCAAACAGTTGCACCTCACCCTTGCTTTTACATTTAACACAAAACTCTATATCTCTTTGTCACTGGTCCTTTATAAGGAAACTACCCTATATCAGAGACTTAGCCACCTGAGACCTCACAATAGCCCAAACCAGCATCACAAAATTCCTGTGCTTAGCTCAGAGTATTACAGCATTCATTCAGAGTTCAAACATGCTTATCTACTTTCTTAGAATACAGCAAATTAGAAGCAAAGCATTAGAAGGAGTATTGCTCAACATATTGGAGAAACTGCAAAAAGTTACGGCTAATTATAGAGAGGGTGACGAGAAACATCTCTAAAGGGAAGATGGGAAAACTGAATAAAGAAAAACAGAAACAAGAAATAAATGAAAAATCTGGGGTGGTGTAAGCATGTGTTATTGCCTTAGATAAGATAATGTTAGCACCTGTAACAAATAAATCTCCAAATTTTAGTGGCCTGGCTTAATGCAATAGAAATTTATTTCTGGTTCATAAAACAGTCCAAGCACACCTTACTAGTCCATCAGAGATTATTCTCCACATGGTGGAGATCCAGGCTTCTGCCATCTTGTAGCTCCACCAACCACAACATCATCCATATGCAGCTGGGAGAAGGCACAAAGATTGAGCGGAAAAGTCATGCACATCATATCTGCTCACATCCCACTGGTGAGAGTAAGTTCAGTGGCCACATCTGGGTACAAAGGAGTCTGGGAAATGTAGTCTTTGGTTGGCCTACTGTGCCTAGCAACGACCCACACTGTGGGAGGGGGAGCAGTAATATTAATGAACACATATGTAGTTTAACATTCTTTAGTAGCTCTTGAAGATAACACTTTATTGTTCAATAATTAATACACATAACTGTGATATGTCATACACTGTTGGCTGGCTCACACAACACACATGTCCTGTGCTTCTCCCTTGCCTTCCTCTTCTCTCTACTTCAAAAGTTAAATACTTGTTTTACCAGAATCCCCAGGAGTTAAGATTGGCCATATGGCAATGTCTTGGCCAAGGAAATGTAAGCAAAATTCACTAGGAGCACCTGGACTAGATTTTGCTATTGAAGTAAAACTTTAGAGATACCTCTGCCACTATTTCTTCTTTCTTCTTCTTACCTTCAACTTCACTGTTTTTTGAAACTGTGGTAGCTATCTCGTGAACTTAAGGCAAATGCCAAGAGAATTGTAACGATGGTGACCTAGAGTCCTGAAGACATAACAATCACTGAAACAACACCAGCAAACTCCTACCTCCCGACGCCCTATAATGGAAGGATAAAAACTGACGTTAAGGCACTGTTAGTTGGCTTTTCTGCTACTTAAAGCCAATTGCACACCTAGGAGATACACATTTTGTTCATTTAAGAAGGAAGAAAAAATAGGGAAAATGACATTTCCATTCATAATAGTTACACTGTATTAAAACACGTTGATGTTTAGATGGGAAATTTTAAATTATGTAGAAAATATACACACACAGGCAGCCAATTTCCCATGATACTGGACCCTCAAAATGTCACTCTATTCACTTTCCATCACATGTAAATATACTATTGCACATATGAATACTACACATTTACTCAATGTGAAGAAATAATACTTTGTCTTTATCAAGACCCAGTCTGTATTTAAAGCCAAAGTCTTATGTCATGTAGGAAAGATGTAAAATAACAAAAGAACATAAACAACACATTTTTTCTCTCGACTATGGATAATATAAAACTTTCCTGGAATTCAGTGTGACTTCCTTGAAAAAAAAGTTTTAATAGAGTTTATAATTCATTTTAAGTGGAAACGTGTGCATTTGTTCTCTGGTAGAAATAAATTCATTCCCTGATATAGGCAGTTTTCACATATGTGTCACCTTTCTCTGTGAAACTCAAAGGACTTTTATTATTGGACCAACTACCCCATTTCCAGCTGTAGGTGGACACCTAGGTGTGATTGGAAAAGGCTTTGTGACTTCAGCCTTGTGGTCTTGAGGGTCATTAAAACTAGGGTGAAAGCCAATGGTCTTATAACTGGTCATTGCAGCCCAGCTGCACAAGGTTCCAGGATGGTCCAGCACCCACATCAGAATGCATTTATCTATTCAACACTGTCCCAAGCCCTAGAGATATAGCAGCGTGTAAGGTAACACAGTCTCTGCTCTCATGGAGGTGGAATCGTTCATGGGTAGAGACAGACAACAAGCACGTTCACATACAAATAAACAATTTCAGACAGTGAAATATGCTATATAGAAAATAAAGCAAGACACTGATGTACAGGAGGTGATTTTTGTGGCAATGGTTACTGTGGCTGGAGTGATCACAGAATGTACTTTTTTGGATCTGACATTTATGCTGAGACTTGAACAATGAAAAGAATGTAGGCAGGTAGAGATTTGGGCAAAGAATATTCCAGACAAAGCAAACATCAAGTCCCTAAGACTGAAATGAGCTTGGCATATTCCGAGGCCAGGAAGGGGGCCAGTGTACCAGTTAGCTATTGCTATGATAATGTTATATAACAGATTATCCCAAAACTCAGTGTATTTCTTATACGTCTTGCTCACAGGTCTGCAGATCACTTGGGGCCATTTTAATTCAGGCTTGGTTCCAGAATTCAGCTCAGGTTCAAGTTTCCCCCACAAGTCCTTCTGGAGCCCAGGCCAAAGGACCTGAGAATACCTACTGCATGCCCTTCTCATGGTGGGTCACAGGACTCGGAGAGGCCAGGCCAAACATTGCAAGAATATTGTAAACCTTCAAAAGTACTACAAACAAAAGATAATCAGATGGCCAAGTCCAAATCGAATGGAGGGAGAAGCTGCTTGGCCCACTTTTATGCATTGCAAGGTCACATGACAGAAGGAGGGGTGAAGAATTAAGAAAAATACTCTAATCTACTGCAGCCAGTATGGGCAGAATGTTGTGAATAAATGGAAACTTTATAAGTTTGCTGAAGAAGAAGCAAGAGCCAGGTTATATAGAATTTGGGGAACATGATAATCTTTTTAAGCTTTAATTATAATGCAAAACAGGGAGATTTTAAATAGGGAACTGATCTGAGCCAACTGATATTTTTCAGATTAGCAGGCTTTAGTGTGGAGAACTGACAGACTCTTAGAAACCCAGGGACCTGTTAAGAGACCTCTGCCCTGGGATAGGTAAGAGAAATTTGACTTTTATTAGCTCAATAGTGGAGAAGGTAAAAAATGGTCAGATTCAAGATGTGTTTTGGAGGTAGAGCCAACAAAACTCACCTGATTGTGTGCTTTATGAGAAAAGAGGAAAATGAAAGATGGCGTCTAGGTTTTTGCTCGTGCAAGAGGGTGAAGGGTGGTTGGGGAAGACAGGGAAGAAGCACTTTAGGGCTGGGTGTCTGCAGGGGGATTTTGGTATCCAGAAATTCGTGTTGGACACATTAAACTTGAGAGAGCAAATAAACACACAAATGAGGTGACAGGCAGCAGTTAAGTTAATGAGTCAGGTATCGGGGAGAGAACTTCACTGGATGTATCTATTTGGGGAGCCTTCAGATATAGAAAGTATTTAATGCCGTGGATTTAGATGAGGGGAATTAGGGGGAAAATGTAGCTATTGTAGAAAACTAAGGACAGACTTCTAACATTTGTCAACGTTTAACCATCTCACAGAGGAGATGCAGCTGGCAAAGTAGATTGAGAAGGAGTGGATAACAAGATGGGATGAAAATACAGGAGAGTGTGGTAATGAGAAAGGTCAGGGGAAAATGCTTCAGGACAGGGAAGTAGCCTGGTATGCCAAATGCTGCCAACTGTTCAAATTCAATGAGCAGACCATGATTTGGCAGGAGGTGCTCGTGGTGACCTCATATGAAGACATTTCACTGGAGTAGTTGGGCGGAAAGCTGGAGTGTATTGAGGAGGAAGAGAAAGAGGTGTGTGTTTGTTTGGATGGGCTCTAGTAGGTGATGTTTGCATATTGATAGGAATAATCCGGTAGACAGAAGTATATAATGAGATAGAAACAAAATCCTTGAATTGAGGGGCAGGATTAGGACCTAGAGCACAAGAGAAGGGGTCGGCCTTGGCTGGGAGCAGAAATAGGTGGTGCTCCATCAAAAGAGAGGGAAGGTAGACTCTGGAATCACATGCAGGCAAGCTGTTGGATCTAGGGGTGGGGAGGTAGGTCATGCTAGTCTAATTACTTCCATGAGCCAGCATCTAGCAGGAGATTCAATGGAATGTCCAAGCTAGAGAGTCAGGCACATTGCCAGAAGAGCACACTAGTCATCTCTCACGGGTACTCCCATTGTCCCTCTCAACCCAGATAGGCTGCCGGTATGCTGGCCCAGCAAGAAAGACCAGTAAAAAGAAATGCAGCGGGGCTGGGTTCCCGGGGCTCAGCTGCTGCAAAGCGGTACCACGAGAGTCTGTAGAAGTCTTGTTCAACTGCTCAGCCAGGGGGAGGACAAAACAATGCAATTACAATTAATTTTGAAGCTCTCTGGCCATTCAGCAAACTTCAGCCTTACCTTACACTCCCCTCATTTTCCAAATACCTTAATGGCAGCCCCTTCTGCATCACGTTAATGTGGTCTTACCTATCTCCCAGCCTCTAAACTTCGGGGTAATTAGTCCACGGCTCAGTCCTTGGCTTTTTCCCCTCATCTGCACTCATTCTCTTAGTGATCTCACCTGGTGTCATGGCTTTCAATACCACCTACAAAAGGATTATTTCCAAATGTATATCTCTAGCCCAGGTCTCTCTCTTGAATTCCAGACTGGTATATCTAACTGTCTCTCTGGCATTCCTACTTTGAAGTCTAATAAATTCCCCAAACTCAACATATCCAAAACCAAACTTGTTCTTTCTATTGCATTCTCAGTAAATGGCAACTCCAGCTTCATATTTGCTCAGACAACATGAAACTCTTGGTATCATCTTGGCCCTTCTCTTTTTCTCACAACCTGTCAAACATCATGCCAGCTCTACCATCAAAACACGCTCAGACTGTAAACTCTTGTCGTTATCTCCACTTCTGCTCTCTGGTCCAAGCCACTATCATCTTGCACCAAGATTATTACCTCCTTACTTACATAGCTTCCTTATTTGACTCTTTGCTTCTCCCTTTCAATATGTTTCTTTCAGCATATATTCCCTGAAAATATCAGCCAGAAAAATCCTTTTTAAACAAGTCAGGCCATGTCCTTCCACTGTCCTAAGCTTTCCTCTGTCTTCCCATCTCATCCAGAATAACAGCCAAAGTCCTTATAGTTGCCACATCTGTATTTACCCACTCTTTCTAATATCTGATATCAGCTTGTTACCTGCTTTGCTCCCAGACTCTCAGCCTGGATTCTTGACTCTCCAAACTCACAGACTCTGCATTGCTTACTCCCCTAGACCCAGGGTAGCTGCTCGTTCCCCTCGGACACTGCATCTTCTTTGATGTAATCCCTTTCTTGTCTGGAGCACAGTCTCCTGTTGTGCCTTTTATGACTTTTCTAACTTTTACCAGTGATTATTTTTAGCCTCTGTGGTTTGGGGGCGCTGCCAGCCCCAATCCCATCTAACTATGCTCTTGACTTTGTCTTGACCTTCTGCTGCCAAAGGGACTGCTGTGCTACTTACTCTGAAATAACTGTGGTTATGCTTGGGGGAGGAAGATCTGTATCCTCAGGGACAAACAACCAAATAGTAGGATGACCTCTCACATCTGCCCACAGACCTGTAAACCCCATGGGGAGAATGCCTCATGGATATCCATCACATCTACAAGTTTGAAACAGGTAAGAAATTTCTTAGGAGCACCTTACATTGTAAAGTGTTTTGGGTTCCAAACATTTGGAAATTATTGCCTTCTTCCTCCAGTCCTCCACAAATTTATTCCCAGGTATTCGGCTTAATTGTCCTGCCCAATCACTTGTGCATCCCTGGGATGGTCCCTATCAATTACCAAATCAGTTGTTTAGCATATATGTGATAATTGACAAAGTCAGTTACTGAACTCATAGTTAATTATGACTGTATTTGGCCTCTCTGCAGGAGCTCCTAAGCTTTGGCAGTTTGCCCACAAGAATTCTTTGGTTACGTAGTTTTTGTAACATACACAAGGCAAGTTTGATTGAATATCTCTTAATACCTTCAAATACTCACAAGTCCTGAAGAGTGAGTGAAGCCACTGCTTTTAAACGGCAAAAGCATTCCCGTTTCACATCAGGCCTGTTCCCACCCATCCCACCGACGGTTGTTGCTATCTGCTAATATATGATATACTAAACATTTGCATTCTGTAAACAAAATTTTAAAGCTCTAATAAATGTTTCAGTGACGACTGGCTCCAATGTAGCAGTGGGCTTTCTGATTTAGCAAGACTGTAAAATAACAACAGAGCAATTCTGATGAACTAATCAGCTTGTTAAAAAGATAATACTTGCATTTTCTTTGGGAAATGGTTGCTTCTAGTTTTGCTGAAACACTGTTTTCTATGATGTAAAGGGATTTTGTTTTATTTCCTTCTATCTTTTCTTACGAACCCATAAGATGAAAAACAAGGACAAGGCACTTCAGAGGGATTTGGGAGTAAAGAAGAATCAGTGTGTCAGGAAAGACTTGCTTCTATGGATTCCATTTTTTTCTGTCAATACTGTTTAGATTAGTAACCAGTATGAATCATAACTAAAGAACAACTCTCTCTTTTCCCCTGGCCTCATTCCTAATCCCCAAATACATATAAACCCACACACCTTTCTTTACTTGAAGAATTTCTGCTTATTTTTCAAAGACTAGCTCTAATATTTTCTTCATGTTGAGGGTGTCTATAACCTCCCTCCATCCCTCTCCCACCTAGCCACTTATTTTTCTGTTCACACTGTATATTCTGTATATCACTACTTATCATTTTTGTTAGTTGTTTACATATATTTCTTCTGGACTCAAGAAGATTCTCAAGGGCAAAGACCACATTTTTCCTTTGATATTCAGTACATTATATTCAGTCTACAATAAATGATGAATACATTGGTGACAAAATGAGTAAATGAAATAGATTTTGTTGCCTAATGAACAGGAAAATAGAATCGATAAAAGAGAAAATAGACATCTAGATGTACTAGATACACTAAAGCAATTGACTTTGGGATGAAGGGGAAATGGCATATTAGTTCTATCCCCCTAAGATGTGAATGTTTGTTTCCATGAATGTAAAGAGACTAGTGGACAAAATGTACAACATCAACATTATAACCTCCTCCTGGAAAGGCTTTATCTCACAATGGTCTTGATTTTCACCTGACAAGTGAAAGGAACTGTGACCACAGGCCAACAAAGAACATATGTGGAGTCATTTCTCTTATTCTCAGTGAGAAAAGTCATCTTTGGAACCAACAAAGAAGCTGTCAAAATGGAGCAAAAAGGAAGTAGTAAGGCGGAACTGGAGAAAGCTATCATGGTGGAACTATTCTATCGTTATCCTTGAGGAAGAGAGGCAACTCCAATTCAAGAGGGCAGGAGATGGACTCAGAGGTGAAAGTCAAGATGGTGACTGGGCCACCAACACACACTGCACTTTGGTGCTGGCTTTCAGTCATAGATGAGGAATGAAACCTGTCCCCCTAGAAGAATTAGAACCGATCTATGGCTCAGTGAGAACTGGCTGAGGAACAACTTGAAGATAGTTAGACCAGAGCAGGGGATCCAGGGCATATTTGGAGGGATATGAGCCATGTTAGATTCAAGGAGAAGAGAAATAATAGAGTATACAGAACCACGTTTTCAAAAGGGAATTCTCCAGACCATGATCCAGTAATGTGCTCCATGAATAAAGATTCCTCAGACTAACAGCATAGCAAACACTGCTCAGCACTCTCTCTGCTTGGTATACAATTAGCTTGAAACTTTCTAAGTAAGTTCTCATTATCAAGGGATAAACTATGAAAAAAAAATTGTATCTAATGCCAACATGACTGTTGATTCTCCAGCTAAACAAAGAATGTCTGCTTTTTTGGGCTTTCCCCCCGACTGGTACTTAGTAATCCTATGTTCTCTTTAAAATGACTTTCTTGACTCCTCAGGAGACCCCAGGATGCTAGCTTCTGGAATGAAAAATATTTCCTTTCTGACTCACTGACTCAGGCTATGGCAAAAACGTTAAAGTGACTGCTGATCAGTAGCTAGAACTTACCCTGCTTCTTATCTCAACAAAATGCAATCAAGCATTTCTCAAGGTGAATCCATGGGATGTTAACGAACGTTTGAATGAAGAGAAAGGGTCCCTGTGGTAAAATATTCTTGAGTAAACATGGGTTATAGAGGATTTTGCTCTGCAGGGTTTCTCAGCATTTTACTGTTCACTGTCATTTTCCAAGTGTTCTCCTCATCCACCTCTTCGATACTGCCTGAGCTTTTATTTGTTCCAACCAAGCAGCAACTAAATGAAATAGTAAAACAGATATCTCTCAAATGTCATCTATTAAGGGCCCCGAAGACCTCACTCATTCAGTTAATCAAAAATTCAGTTAAGAACACCCACCAAGAGGGAAACTCACCATCTACTAGCACATTATGATCAACCTAAGGCGAGCCCAGCCCCTACTGCTGGGGATGGAATTTATGGAAAATGGGAAGTTTTTTTTTTTAACCATATTTTTTATTGATGTCTTAATAGTTTATAACACTGTGGGGTTTTAGTTGTACATTTTTATTTGTCCATCATCTTGTGGATGTAACCCTTCACCCCTTGTGCCCACCCCCCACCCCCCTTCCCCTTGGTAACCACCAATCAGTTCTCTCTGTCCGTGTGTTCACTTACATTCCATATATGAGTGAGTTCATGCAGTGTCTGTCCTTCTCTCTCTAGCTTATTTCACTTAACATAATACCCTCTAGGTCCATCCATGTTGTTGCAAATGGGACAATTGTGTCTTTTCTTATGGCTGAGTAGTATTCCATTGTATGTATATACCACATCTTCTTTAACCAATCATCAGTCGAGGGACACTTGGGTTGCTTCCACTTCTTGGCTATCGTGAATAATGCTGCAATGAACATAGGGGTGCATACGCCTCTTGTGATGGTTGATTTCATGTCCATTGGGTAGATGCCCAAGAGTGGAATTGCTGGATCATATGGTATTTCTATTTTTAATTTTTTGAGGACTCTCCATACTGTTTTCCATAGAGGCTGCACCAGTTTGCATTCCCACCAGCAGTGAATGAGGGTCCCCGTTTCTCCACAACCTCTCCAGCATTTGTTGTTATTTGTCTTTGTGTTATATACATCTAACAGGTGTAAGGTGATATCTTAGTGTAGTTTTGATTTGCATTTCCCTGATGATTAGTGATGTTGAACATCTTTTCATGTGTCTATTGGCCATCTGGATCTCTTCCTTGGAAAAATGTCTGTTCATATCCTCTGCCCATTTTTTGATCGGGTTGTTTGTTTTTTTGTTGCTCAGTTGTATGAGATCTTTATATATTACTGAGATTAATCCCTTGTCGGACAAACGATTTGCAAATATTTTCTCCCAGCTGGTGGGTTGTTTATTCATTTTGATCCTGGTTTCATTTGCCTTGTAGAAGCTCTTTAGTCTGATGAGGTCCCACTTGTTTATTTTTTCTTTTGTTTCCCTTGTCTGAGTAGACATGGAATCTGAAAGGATCCCTTTATGTCCAATCTCGATTAGTGTACTGCCTATATTTTCTTCCACTAGTTTTATAGTTTCAGGTCTCACTTTCAGGTCTTTGATCCATTTTGAATTGATTTTTGTATATGGCGATAGGAGATGGTCTACTTTCATTCTTTTGCATGTTGCTGTCCAATTTTCCCAGCACCATTTATTGAAGAGACTTCCCTCTCTCCATTGTATGCTCTTTGCTCCTTTATCGAAGATTAGCTGTCCATAAGTGTGTGGTTTTATTTCTGGGCTTTCAATTCTGTTCCATTGATCTGTGTGTCTATTCTTGTACCAGTACCATGCTGTTTTGATTACTATAGCTTTATAGTATATTTTGAAATCAGGGATTGTGATGCCTCCAGTTTTGTTCTTTTTTTTCAGAATTGCTTTAGCTATTCGGGCTCTTTTGTTGCCCCATACGAATTTCAGTAGTTTTTGTTCTATTACCGTGAAGAATGACATTGGGATTCTGATTGGGATTGCATTGAATCTGTAGATTGCTTTAGGTAGAATGGACATTTTAACTATATTTATTCTTCCAATCCATGTGCATGGAATATTTTTCCATTTCTTTATGTCCTCCTCGATTTCTTTCAATAGTGTCTTATAGTTTTCATTGTATAGGTGTTTTACCTCCTTGGTTAAATTTATTCCCAGATATTTTATTCTTTTTGTTGCAATTGTAAATGGGATTGTCTTTTTGAGTTCTCTTTCTGTTGGTTCATTGTTAGTGTATAGAAATGCAATTGATTTTTGTAAGTTGATTTTATACCCTGCCACTTTACTGTAGTTGTTGATTATTTCTAGTAGTGGAAAATGGGAAGTTTTAATTTAGTTAAGCTATCAGGGAAAATGTTTTCAGAGCTACTGGTCACCTAGTCCTATTTATAGGCCAGCAGCAGGATTTTCTCCCAGATGCTTTCCATTTTCCCCAGAAAACATTAGAAAGATGCCAAGTCTTAACATTTGAAACCAAAATTCTTGGGAATCCGCTTGTTCTTGGACCCGTGACTTGTTTCCTGTCAGTCAAGCTAAGAATCCAGAGCGTTTGGTTTTCTTGCTAAAGGAAGACCAGCAGCAATTCTCTTGCCTTAAATCTCTTTGCTTCCCCCATACTTTCCCCCGAAGTATTTATATTTTACAGCTCTTGAGAAGAATTTGGACCAGCTCATACAGCTGTTTTACTAACTCATTCATAGGACATTACTATGAGGAGAAACTTAGAAATGTAAACTTTTAGGATTTGAAGTCACTTTAGAGATTATCTTTTCAATCATTTCCTTTATGAAAACAAGAAAAATGATGCCCCTAGAAGTTAGGAGCCTGTTTAAGGACCTCTAGCTATAAACAATTTTCAAGATCACTATACCGGCCAATGCATTTTGAAGGAAAAAAATTATGTAATATCTAAATACATATCTTGAGGAAAAAGATTGATCTACTTTCATTTTATAATGTAAGTTTTATTCTGAACAGGAAATTAAATACTAAGAGCTAATTTAAAGAGTTAATAATAGGCCCTAATATAAAATGTACCTCCCTAAAATTTAGCTTTGGCTTGAAATATATTTTACATCTAAGTGTTCTTATTTTGTAAAAATGATTTTCTAAATAGGGAATTAGAACTATTAATGCTAAGCCTCATAAAAATGGTTAGAATTTACACAAAAGGTGAAATTCTCTTCCAAAACTATCAAAATCTGAAATTCATAATTCTTGAAAGACGGAGGGTAGATAGAACAGGTGTTGGCTCTATATTGTGATTTTATCAACTGAAAGGACAATATGAGATTGGTCTTATTATTTCCCAAGTAGCTTCTAAATCCAGAGGTTTCTCTCCATTTAATCCATTCCCTTGGGTCACGAAAAGAGGAGAAGGATCATTGAGTCCAGAATGTCACCACTGTGTCCTCCTCCTGTCACCCTCAAACCCATCTGTGCTCCCCCATCTTCCTAAACTCTTTTCCTTTGTCTGTCTTCTAGTTGATTTTGAGCTCCTTGAGAGCAAGAACCAAGAGCCATGCTTGGTATATAGAAGAGAATCTGCCATTAATTGCCAAAGGAATAAAGGTGAGTAGTGGCAGAGAAATCACAATATAGTGCTTCTGTGTGATAGACACAATGCAGCCATTGAAAATAGCATTTTCAAACAGGTCCACACAGCTGGAGAAGGGTCAAGATATTCCTTAGCAAAAGCCCACGGATATAGCAGATATAAGTTTAGAGAAATAAGACTGTTAGTAACAAGGATAGATTCATGGGGTGGTGATGACATGGCTGGAGTAAAACTCCATGCTCTCAGCTCCACATGTTGGTTTACAGAACACTGCATGGCATTTATAGTTGGGTGAATTTACATGAGTGTGTTTCATGTTTTATTTACATTAACTATTTAGCAAATGATATGTGTTTTCTCATTCCATGGTGGGTGTCCAGGCTTTCTCATGCTTTTCCTTGTATTTGTGGAGTCTGAAGTTAAAGAACCCCCCTACCTCTGCCACTGTAAGTGCACATAGGGGATTCAGGCGAGCCTCAAACAATAATTTCACCCAAGGTTCTGGTGCCCAGAGCAGATACGACAGTTGGGCAGCAGCCCTTCAGAATACGGTCTCAGTGCTGTTACTCTTGGTTGAGTGAGCTGCACCTTACATGAGACCACTTAAGATTCACACAAAATTAGGTCTTAGGAGTTGAAAAGAGGGACAAGGAAAGGAGGAGGAGAAGAAAAATATTTATTAATGAGCCTTAAATAGTACTTTCCCTTTCCAGTTTCTCAGCAGAGAGCCCAAGAACACCTGATTTTCTATTAAAAGGAAAACCTCTGGATAATATAGACGATAATTTCATACTTACCACCACATTCCCACTGACAGAAATGCAAGAACTAAGTGACTGAATACTTCAATACTTCCTCCTATTTTTCTCACAGGAATGACTCAAAAACACTGTTTGTGTGGCAAATACTGCCCATAGACAGACAATTCCTGGAATGTAACAGTTTAATGGGATTCTAAGTATTCTAGACTTTAAGCAACAAAACCTGCTAATATTGTTCTCTTTACCCTTTGTCTAATTCTCACCCTGATTTGCTACTTGTGGCATTTTCTTTGGTTGTTTATACAATTACTCTGTCCTCATTGAAAGGTAGAATTAGGGAATTTTTGTTTTGTTTTGTTTTTTGTTTTTTTCGTGAGGAAGATTAGCCCTGAGCTAACATCTGTTGCCAATCCTCCTTTTTTTGCAGAGGAAGATTGGCCCTGGGCTAACATCCGTGCCCATCTTCTTCTACTTTATATGTGGGATGCCTGCCACAGCATGGCTTGATAAGTGGTGTGTAGGGCCACACCCCGGATTGGAACCTGCGAACTCCAGCCGCTGAGGCAGAGCCGGTGAACTTAACCACTATGCCGCCACTGGGTCGGCCCCTAGAGTTAGAGATTTTGCTACCAGGAAAGACATATAAATATTTATAGTGGATAATTGTTATCTTTTGTTTGAGAAAGACTTGGTAGTTTTCAAGGAATATAGACTTTTGTAATTAATTGAGCTTAAATCTTTTTGCAACCTGAAAGCACATAGAGAAAGAATCTCCTATTCTTTGAATCTCCTTCAGTTCTTTGCATCCCTTCCTTTTTTCCAGAAACTTCCTTTTGGCTCATTCAAAGATCATTATTAGAGAGATATGGACATCTAGACCCCGGATTTCTTGACTCTGTCTTCTCTCTAATGCTGCCTTAGATGCCTTGTGTTAGTGACTGATCTACTTAGAACAGAAGGCTCTCCAGACAAAGCCACATTCAGCTAATTGTAAAATTCTTCCCAGGAGGGAAAAATAAGAAAATGTGAGATCTGAGACCTAAAGTGAGCATTTGATTTACTATCATTTTGTTTATAAATCATTTTTATTCTCAATTAGTCTCAATTTTAACGGGTCTGTTTATTTGCTTCTAAAGGGCAGTTGGTTCTTTGACTTATCTGAAAGGTGTACTGACTTCCATACCCTTCGCTTGAGTCTGTGGCCTCTCAGTTAGATGGGCCTCTCCCTGCAGAAAGCGTGACAAATTTGGCTTCTTACTTCGAAACCTTTCTCTTTTATCATCATCATGCCTAAATTATAGCTGCTAACTGTCCTTACTCAGACTCCAATCATATTACATAAATGTCTAAATTAGTACACATCCTTCATGACATGTTGTTACTGTAATAATGTTCATCTTTTCAGCTCTTAGCTGTGGTGAAAGTGATGTAATCCGAAAGAGTGTCTGACGTGTTAATCATTAATAAATCTGAAAAACATGTGTTTGATCAGGCCATCTTTCCCCTTTGTGTAATTCTTATTCTTTTAACATCAGCAAGTTCTTCTGAAATTTGTGATTGTCTCTCTGAAGCTCTAAATAACCAGCATTGATTTCAAAACAGGCACTGGCCAATACTTCCTTATTTATAGTAAATCCCTGGTTGGCATTTGCGTTGATAATCAATCTTTGTTTGTTGCTTAAACCATTCAAAGTTCCTCTGGTATACATGATTTCATTGAGGAGAAGATACTGCATGCAAATAAGTGCACTTCAGTTACAGAAAGCAGCTGTCAGAACACATTTATATTCCAGCAGCAGAGAAGAAATTAATCTCGCAGTGGCTTCAATTCAAACTGATATGATATTCCAGTAATAAATTCCCTGCCCAGATGGAATCATTTTCTTTATCATAAATATTTTAAAACACTTGATCTATATTAAAGTTGTACAGGACTGAACCCGATTTTAGATATTTTAAATATTTTAAATCAAGGCCCAAATAGAAAAAACACTTTGGTTATAGAATCCATTAAAAAAAGTTATTTTATTCTTTTTGTTGCAACTGTAAATGGGATTGTATTCTTAATTTCTCTTTCTGCTACTTCATTGTTAGTGTATAGAAACGCAACTGATTTTTGTATGTTGATTTTGTATCCTGCAACTTTACCGTATTCATTTATTATATGTACACCTGAAATTTATACACTGTTATATAGCAATGTTACCACAGTAAATAAATAAGTAAAATAAAGAATAAATAAAAAACAAAAACAAAAAAATGCTAATTTTGTCTGACTTGGAGCACCTTTATAGTCTGTATTAAAGAATTATAGTCTGTTTATTGGTTTGTCTTTTAAAAATCAGCTTCTTCATAATGTTAAAATAAAGTTTTTGTAGTAAGGAATCTCTATTGTCACATACAGAAAACATCTCATCCTCCCTTTAATGATCTCAGTACGTTCAGGATCATGACCTTAAGGAGAGCAGACATTAGCTTCATCAAACCAATGAGTAGAAGCCAATTCCAGAGTTGAAGTTAATCAGTTAGGAATTGCCAGCTCAAGGGAGGTAAAATCCAGGACCCATTGGCTTACATCAACCATCAAGATGCTGTGTAGAGAGGGAGGCTTTCGTCAGGATTGCCAAAATCCAAATCCCATGTGCTTTTACAGATTAACATCAGCCCTGAAATTATATCTGGAAGTAAACTGAAAGGCAGCCTGGTGTATTCAGTGTAAGCATTACATAAACAAACAGGCAATCCAGAAATCAATGAGAGTTTTTAGGTCCTAGCAGATGTTTTGAACTGTCGGGAAAAATAATCAATCCCATCCATAAATCAGGGGAAATGCTCTAATGACACTGATTTACAACTTTGTCCTTGTTTGATAGTCTCTGGATCAATTCCTTCTCAGGTGTTGGTCCTTACACTTTGAAAGACTGGGAAGGCAGGGGTGTGTTTCTCCAAGCATCCCTGGGGATGCAGTGTCTTCTCAAGTATGTGCTATGATTTATCTCAAGAGAACAAAATGATGAGATGGTTTCAGCAAGATGAAAATGCTCGTGAAATCATCACAGCTTCAGGTAGTTCTAGAACTTCAGATCACTGAGTTCAATCAGAAAAATGGTACTCAAGAAGAGAAATTTGATCCTGAAAGAAGAAAGCCAAAATATATTTTAAAAATTTAAAGTAGGATTGAAAATGAAAACCAAGACTATGGTTATTTTAGGGCCTAAATAAAGCTACATTTTCTCCATTACCTTTGAAATTTATTCAAACTATGAGTCAGGGCCATTCAAGACTTAGACTGATTTTTTTTTTTTTCTGAATTGACTGGTTGCTTTCTTGAAATTGACAGTAGTTTTAGGGTTACCTAGACATAGCTTAAGTCACAGTGTGGTAGAAGTGTACAGTCAGGAGAGAGAAAAATGAGAAGAAATGGTTTGACAGTAATCTATCTTTCATCAATGGTGATCGTTTATCCTAGTGTAAAAGATGTTCAGAAAGACAGAGGGGATTCCACAACCCTTCCAATAGACCCCGTTTGGTATATACTTCACAAAAGACCTCATGCACATTTTATTACTCTCTCTACTCAGAATAACTGGTCACCCTCTGGTGCATCATAACCTTTATATGTCAGCTAGAAGATTATATCTCTATTTCATCCTTGATTTAATTGCAGTATTCCCTGGGCAAGTTGATGAAGATGTCAAAAAATTTTAATGCTCACCAATTTGGAGTCTAAAACTTCAGAAAATTTACATACCAAGAGTCACCAACAACTGTTAACCTTATGCACATTCTAGATTAAAGAGAAATTACATTGCTTTGAGATGAAAGCCTGTTGGGTAGCCTGGGGATGGTGAGGCTCTGGTTATAGTTAACTTCTAAAGCTCAGGTTAATAGCTAGAGGTTGCCCACCAAGGTGCTCCCAGTTTAGTGCGTAGTGCTGGCCCTAGGTGGGGTAGATGCTTTGATATTTCCCGCTAGCCCCAGTGCATACATTTCTTTGATATCAGAGAAATATACTAAAAATGAATGTCAAAAATCAATTTAAAAGGAGAATTGAACGCAAGATATACAGAGATGCCCCTCATAGCCTGATAGGAATTTGTGGAAGAAGAAAAGGGTAGCAATCATCACAGAATTTAAATGCTAAGAAGAATTGTTCTTACTATTAGATTACAGAAAAGGAAACTGAGGTCCAGAGCCACAGAGTGACTTTTCCAAGGTAACTAAAGTAGTTATCAGCAGGGCTGGGACAGTAACACCTAACATTTTGTGCAGAGTCCAGCCTACTTTTTAATGCTTTTTGCGATTTTAGGCAGCCAGTCCTGACATGCTGATTATATGTATATGACTTGAATATATATATATATATATATATATATAAAATTTGGATATATAATGTCCAATTATTTGTATATATAATATGTATATGTATAAAATTAGGTGACAATTCTTCCTCCCTACCTGTTAGGGAGTGACTTGTGAGTCACTCCAGCCACGAGTCTCCCAAGATCATCATGAGACAGTAGGAGAAGTACAAGTCCATAGAAATGACTGTATCTTTCAGCTTCCCTAAAATATGGATCAATAATTAGGCATCTTGAGATATTCTGTTTCTAACTCGAGCCATCACTAGAGTAGAGTTGCTTCTCATCTAGACTGCCTGGAGATTAGTGGCCCCTCACGGAACACCCCAGTTCCATCTTTCTTCCAAACAAATACTCTGAAATCCTCCAGGTGATAGGTAGCCCAGAGAAGAAACACATCACCTATGGATTTGTATCTTAGGAATCCTCTCTTGATCTTGACCTTCAAAGAAAGGGGACATGTAGATTTGGACTTTTTAGTTCACTGTGACATTCAAGTGTCTAAATTTAGAAGACATTCGATGGGATCACAATAGCCATGTTGGTTTAATTGTGACTTTCCTGAAGCTGGATGTTACTAACCTTCCAACCACTGCTGCAGCTTCTTCTACTGAAATATGGCAAGTTTTATGACTGAAGAACATACTCCAGCCAAACAGTAGAGTTCAAACTTTGAATTTAATCTTTAAACATAAGCTCCAAGATAAGACCCTTGCTGAGTCGTACCACACAAAAGGGGAGGGGAATCGAGCATAGACTAGAACAATGAGAAATGGACAAGAATTTACCAGACAACTCTTCCTTACTGTGAGTTGAAAACAAATTGACATTTCACTAGCTGATTCTATGTTTAGTCCCACATCTCAGATTGCAGGATATTCATCTGCAAAATTGATGACTGGAAAATGCAGCCAATTTTGGAAAATGATACCAGATTCCTTAAAGATCTGAGTCAAAGTTCTATGTTTTTCAGATTGTAAACTATTAGGAAAGACATGCTCTGTCAGATTAAACCTACTCGGTATAGGGCCTACACCAGTTTATATTTATCGATATTTAAAGACTTGGACAGTTGGAGACAGGGCTGCAGGATTTCTGCATCTTAGTCTTTGCTCTGACACTGGCTGGATACTTCTTTGGCCAAGTTACTTTATTTCTCCATCATTAGATTTCCCTATCTGAAAAAATAAGGATCCATTCATCCATTTATCCAACAGCTATTCCAGAGCACTGATTATCTGCCTGGAGTTTTACACACTGCAGAGTTGTGTGAGGAAGAAAGGAGAAGATTTGTAGGAAAGCCTTTTAAGAAGCTGGAATCATTGCATACACAATCAAAATTATCTATCCTGTGCTAAAATGATCCCCAGAGGAGAAAAGGCCTAAATGTGGGCAGGTCATATAGGAACCAAAAGTGAAGATCCCAAATAATGGACTTATAGATAAATATAGAAGTTTACAGAAGCCTGGACAATGTTTGGTCTTCAAATCCAAAGTTTAGACCAAAGTTTGAGCTGATTCTCCAAATGTGTAACAGTACATGACATCATTTCTTGATAGTCTATCGTGTGCCTGGTAGGGGCTAGGAACTTTATATGTATTTTCACATTAAATTTTAATTCTCAGCTCAGTCTTATTAGGTAGATATTATTATTTTCAATTACAAATGAGGATACTGAGGCATAGAAAAATTAAGCTGATTCTCTGGTGTTCCACCCTTGTAAATAGCAGGGCTGCCATTTAAACCCCCAACAGTCAGACTACAAGACCATAGCCTTGTCCACTACACTACATGTCACTGAGCTAAAAAGAGACAACTATAATGGAATGTACTATAAGTTTAAGGGTCAATATGGGACTCTTTGTCAAAGAGCTTTGTTATTGAGAGGTCAATAATTGACCAAAAAAAAAGTCTTCCTATTTCATCTCTGTTCTCTTTATGCATCTGGGAGATAATAGGGCAGCACTTAAACCATGTTTTGCTCAGAAATATTATCCATGTAAGTACCACCAACAAGAATTCCACTTTAAACTTTCTTCTACTTTTCTCGGGAATGAAAGTTTTCAAGGACAAATATTGCAGATTGTAACTTGACAGTGAACGTCTTAGAACTCTGCACAGCTATATTTGAAAAGAAGCCAAATTTATGGAAAAAAAAATGTCCACTTCAAAAGCTTAATGAAGGCAATTTGTCAACAATTTCACACATCATTTGCCCACAACCTTTGAATAGAAAGTTTCCCAATTTTCCTTTTCCCTTGTGGACTCCTGATCATATGCATTTAGTGATTCATTAATCATTATCTTTCCCAGAAAGTGAGATGCAAGGAGAATACTATCTAAGAGATCTGTGAAAATATATTCTATGTGATGAGCTTATTGTTTACATTTTTTTTTACATAACGTCAGAGAAATATACATGGAATTACGATCAGAGTCTGGTCTAAGACTTGGAATGAATTTGCTACATAAAAGGTTAAAACAAGTCAATGCATCTTAGAGTGTCTAGATCTTAGACTTCTAAAAATCCTGTAAGAGTTAGAGAGGGGAGAGAAGAGGAGAAAATGAGTTAGAGGCAAATGAATGTGACTTACAGGAGAACAAACAAAGCCTCCCCATGGCACTGGTTCTTTAAACAATTAAAAAGAAACTCTGCAAAGGGAACTACTTGTCAAATAGCTAACTTAAAACCATTACTGTTGATTGTCAGCATGCTTTTGTAACCAAAATGCCTGAGGGATAAGTTGATGGAAAGCAATTAATAAGACCAAGAATAAAGTTTACTGCATGTAACTGATACTATTTGTAAATCTGGGATTCATAAAGTGCTATACTGATTGAGGGAGGAGATGCAGATGTTTCTGCTATTTTAGTAAAGGGAAGAAGTGTAAAACACTCCAACCAACAGAAAAGGGGGTACAAAACATTTGCAGCCATAATACTTACCACAAAAGCTATTTTCTGTTACATTTTTAATGTAAGGTACAACTTCCCTATTGCATACTTGGGCAGCCCACATATGGGGCCCAGGTGTGACATCTACATTAACAAATAAAGGTAGTTTTATAAGTCAAGGTGAAATGTACAGTTGACCCAGTTTATCTACATAATTTGGCAAAAAGAATTATAATTGGAAAGGTGGAGGATCTGGGAAAATCTTGGAATAAATTATCCAGTGATTTTTACCCTTCAATACACTTTTTCAGCATAAAGAAGAATTGTTTACTAAACCATTTGGACCATAACGATTCAGAACACTGGTGGTGGAATTTGGCATGTGTTTTCATGTGTGCTTCTCTACACACATATTTATGTTTATGCTTATGAATGCTTTGTCAGAATGAAATGTTTGGACTATGCTTATTACCCACCTGATTTTAACTAATTTTACCAGATAGTTACAGACATCACCAAAGTTCTTAATTTAGAGATAATTTGGCAAAGGGAAGATTGTTGCTCTTTACATTTACAGAGATGTGAAAAAATGTACTGGTGTTGTGACAGACAGATCCTAGGGCAGTTCTCATGTCCACACTCTGGATAACCTGCTCCCCTTGAGTGTGGAAGGGACCTGTCACTTGCTTACAACCAACGGAATATGGCAGAAGTGGTGGTCACTTCCATAATTATGTTGTCTCACACACACACACATACACACACACACGTGACATTGCCCTGGCCCATCTGCATGTGGGAGCTTATACCACATAGGAATTGTCATCCTAGAGTGACAAAAATCTACCTTTTTCCAGTGCTACACTTTTAAGCAAAGATCAACCATTGGATCAAAATGAGATACACAAAACAATCTTGAAAAAGAAGAACAAAGTAGGAGGACTCACACTTCCCAATTTCAAAACTTACAATAAAGCAACGGTAATGAAGACAGTGTACTGGCACAAGGATAGACATGCAGATCAATGGAATAGAACTGAGATTTCAGAAATGAGCTCACATATCTAAGGTCAACTGATTTTCAGGAAGGATGCCAAGACCATTCAAAAGAATGGTCTTTTCAACAAATGGTGCTGGATCAACTGAATAGTCATAAGCAGAAGAACAAAGTTGGATTCCTACCTCACACCATATACAAAAATTAACTCAAAATGGATCAAAGGCCAAAACATAAGAACTAAAACTATAAATCTCTTAGAAAAAAAACGGGTAAATCTTCATCATGTTGGATTTGACAAAGGATTCTTGCATAAGGCACCAAAAGTGCAAGCAACAAAAGAAAAAAGAGATGAATTGGACTCATCAAAATTAAAAACATTATTTCAAAGGATGTCATCAGAAAGTGAAAGAACAATCCACAGAATGGAAGAAAATACTTGTAAATTATATCTCTGATAAGGGACTTGTATCCAGAATATATAAAGAATGCTTACAACTTAATAATTAAGACATCCCAATTAAAAAGTAAGCAAAAGATCTGGGTAGACATTTCTCCAGGGAAGATATACAAATGACCAATAACCTCATGAAAAGATGCTCGCTATCGTTAGTCATCAGGGAAATGCAAATCAAAAGCACAATGAGATACCACTTCACATTCTCTACACTGGCTAGAATAAAAAAGGCAGACAATAACAAATATTGGTGATGATGTAGAGAAGTCGGAACCCTCATACACTGTTGGTAGGGACATAAAATGGTGCTGCCACTTTGGAAAAAAGTCTGGCAGTTGCTCAAAAGGTTAAACATAGATGACCCCAGCAATTCTACTCCTAGGTATATATCCAAGAGAAATGATAATGTGTGCCCACACAAAAACTTGTGCACAAATACTTATAGCAGCTTGATTCATAATAGCTAAAATGTGGAAACAATCTAAATCCCATCAACTGATGAATAGATAAACAAAATATGGTCTATCCATACACTGGAATATTATTTGGCCATAGTAAGAATGAAGTACTAGTAGATGCTACAACATGGAAGAACCTTGAACACATTATGCTAATTGAAAGAAGCCAGTCACAAAAGACCACATATTATAGGATTCCATTTGTATAAAGTGTCCAGAACAGGGAAATCTATGTGTGGAGAAAGTAGATTAGTAGTTGCCTAAGGTTTGGAGAAGTGACGGGGTAATAGTGGAGTAATAGCTAAACGTTACAAGGTTTCTTTTTGAGGTGATAAAAATGTTTTAAATTGACTCTGGTGATGCTTGCACATATCTGTGAACACACTAAAAACCATTCAATTGTACACTTTAAATGAGTGAATATATAATATGTGAATTATATCTCAATAAAGGTGTTTAATATGAGAGACAATGGACAAAATATATACACCTTTTTATGCCAAAAGTATAAATGAAGACAGTCAAGACGCATCTTGACACGTTGCTCTATTATTATCTCAGCACAAATGGCTTCGGTTACTATACAAAGAGGTATATTGAGCAAAGGAAAGAATTTTGATTAGCTAAACACCAACTGTAGGGCACTCAATTTGACTTGAGGGTAATGAAACGCGATAGTGATAGTTCACATAAGGTTCTTGTCAGAAGATTCCTCAAACCCAGCTCATGTAGTCAGTGACTATTTTCGGGATGAATAGGATGACACAACCCCTGAGTTATACATAATTGGCAGAGAGATTTGAGATGGCGCTAACATCATCTGAGCTATTTTGAGTAGCCATTCACAAGCAAGAAAACTTTTTTTCCCTGTAATGTTCATGTACATTTAATATGGCGTCTTCACAAAAACTTTCCCTTTGTTCCCAAGACACATTGCATTGGCATTTACTATTGTTTTTCCAGTCTTAGGGAAAAACATGCAAACCTAAGAAATAAGAGAAAGGAATGAGCACGGTCTATATGTGACACAATTAAGGTGTGTTTCTCCTCATAAAATAGTTTCAAAAGACTATTACAATCAATATGAAAAGATCCAGATGTAGAAGAAAATCTGGAAGATTTTTACTTCTATGGTTATCTCTACCAATCTGTGTGAAGTCTGTTCATTGATGAGATCACTCAGAACTGGTTATCTATTAATACAACTTGAAAGCATTCTACCACTCTCATAGCTGTTTGATATTGTATGGCTAAAGCAATACTCTAACATCTTAAGATAAAGAGCCAGTGGTTAAGAAACAAGAATTTCATTTACAGGAACATTCCACCATAAGCTTGGGAGTCAATGCTATTTGGTAGTCCAAAAAGTACCATCAAGTAGACAAGTTCAAGGCCATAGTGTGCCTTTTTCTAGCAGGTCTGAAGAGACTCAGCAATGACCTTGACTTGCCTGAGCAAGGTTTGCTGATCTGAAGACATATAAATATGGTCTGAATCCTACTAGAACTCTCTACCTGTGTTCTATATGCAGCATTTAGGTTAGAAGCTGATTTAACATTACCATGATATGTAATAATTTAGTCTTATTACTTATGCAAGAATGGTAAATATGTGGTATACATTCTGCACTGTCAATATAACTGAGAATAACTTCTCAGTTATATACACTTCCCCATGGAATCCACATGGGACCTCAGAATGCTTCTCAACATGATGCTTCAAGTTGGCATTTGAGTTTTAGTTTATTTGCCATTTATAGTATAATACCTTTTCTTGTTTCATTATAATCATCAAATTTACTCAGTCTTAAAGTGTTTCATCAAAAAAGATAATGCTGGTAAATCTTGTGTATATACCTCAAGTTCATAAGGTTGAAAGAGAGCCTGAGTGTTCGGATTGTAACACAGGCAATTCTTGCTTTCATAGTACCATGTCATCCAAAACATGTGCACATGGAACTGTGTCCTTGCTTTGCACAATTCTGTGGTAATTGAGATTTAATCTGCATTAACACTGAACCGTGCAAAGCATAGACACAGTTCTGATATGCACACTTTTCAGTTAACGAAATATTATGCAAAGGAAGGACTGCCCATATATAATTTACCTCGCAAGTGGTCAGAATTACAGAATAATAACCTGGCTCAGTACCTTCCATGCTTCCTGCTTCAACGTAGAAAGTCTTGCAGCATATGAAGTTTAGGCCCAGGTTTATTTACTAACGCTGTACTCTGTAGCATGTCTGTGATCCATCTATGTAAGCATAGGTTCTCTTCATATTGCTGGGGAAAGGAAATACTCAGCTGCCTGCAAAAGCAATTTAAAGATTTGTACCAACTGTTATTTTCATCTTTTTAAAAATAAGATCCTCTACTTATTGCCAGAATATCTTGGTTCAAAGTAGTAGCAAAAGAAAGCTGAAGACAAGTATGCCTTCAACAATCATCTACTGTAGGGACAACAGCTACGTTGGTCCAGCATTGTTATCAACTGAATGTTTATGTCCCCCTAAAATTCGTATGTTAAAATCCTAACCCGCAATGTGATGGTATTAATACATGGGGCCTCTGGGAGGTAATTAGGTTGTGAGGGCAGAGCCCTTAGAAATGGGATTAGTGCCTTTCTAAGAAGATACACAAAAGAGTCGTCTGAAAACCAGGAGGAGGCTCTGACCAGATACAGGATCTGCTGGTTACCTTAACCTTGGACTTTCCAGCCTCCAGAACTGTGAGAAACAGATACTTGTTTAAGCCACCCGGTCTATGATATTTTTGTCATAGCAGCCAGAACGGACTAAGACAGGCTCCATTTCAAATGGCACAGCATGCCGCCACAAAATTTTGAAAGGAGGAATATCATTTGATGATCTTTAATGATGTTAATATAATATTTCTGTGGTTAATGGTGGGTATATTTCATGACAGGAGGCTAAACTGCAGTTAGAAAAACTTTAAGCCTTACAAACACGTTTGGGAAATTTTAGAATTAGAACAAAACAAGCAGCTATTTAAAAGTATGTTTATCAAAAGGTTACCATTGAGTTTCAGTTTCTGCTCCTGTCTATTGTTTGTGGTGTTGCTAATTGCCATTTTCACTTGCCAATACCATTCTCTCAGCTTTTAAAAATTTCCAGTTCCTCAACTATGATGCTTCAAAGTAAGACTCATTCTGTTGCAAATGTAGAAGTACAAATAATTTTTTAAACTGGAAGGATCCATTAAAAAATCGACTAGTCCAATGTTTTCATTTTAAATACGAGGAAACTGGTATCCAAGATTTTAAGTCATATGGCCAATGTCTCACAACTTTCTAGAAGCAGAGCTCTGCGTTTCTTCTAAATCTTCCATTCTGGAAAGTAGCATAGAACTGCATTGCCAGCATATAGATAATTCCTGGGAGGAAACATGGAAAATAAAAAGAAATGCTTTCGTAGGCAGATTTCTGGTAATTTCCTTCATTTTTTATTTCTTTTATTGTTATTGCAATATGTTGTTAAAATGAATAAAAATATGGAGAAAAATAAAAAAGAAACAAGTTGCAAACAATTAGCTTTACCAGTTCTTCGTGAAAGATAACGTATTTAACATATGTTTCTCCAGATTATAGCAGCCTGGAGGAAAAACAGTTTTGAAATAACAGCAACAAGAAGTATTTTTCTGACTCAGGCCTTGCCCACAGGATTGCAAGAAATTTAGCCTCCCTTAAATTCTTCCCAACTAGTTCAGAAAGTCATTATCTGGGGTGTTTCATACAAGCACATATTCTCATTGTTCTAGCTCCCACGTTAAGCCTACCAATTCTTACTCTCTATGTTCTGTCACTTCTTTCCTGGGTCAAGTACCAAGACACCCTCTGCCTTCTATCAAGAGAGAAATTTAGGAATCAGCAGGAATCTGTGGAAGTGGTGCCAGGCATCCTGGATGACTATGTCTGGAATAGTCTCCACTAGTGCAGTGGCTGTTGATAATGAAAGCTGTCATGGCAGGAAATAACCTGCTCCTTGACCCAGCACACCTTTGTGATATTTACCTGAAGAGTGCAGTCCAAGTCCTGGCAGTGGGAAGACTTTACCCCACATAATTTCCTATAGAGTGCTTTTTAAGAAAAAAATGAACTTGAGCTAGGATACGTTTGTTTATAGGTCACTTGGGGGGCAACTGACCTCATTCTGTGTTGTCAGTGAGATCAAAGTGGATGTAGAGCATCTACCCTTCCTTCCATTTTAGGGACCAGAGCCCATGCTGGATTGTCTTGGAGCAATAATGAACTCGGCTGAGGGAAGCACCGAGCTACTACCTGAAGCCTGAGAGTTTGCAAGTCCCATGGTGGGGCAGGGGACCAGGACCCCTTTTTCAGATGGTTCTAAGGGAGTGGGTGGGGACATCAGACTGAGAAGACAAAGGGTTTAAAGTTGAAATGTAGAAGGATGAGAGACACTGAAGGGATAGAGGGATGTTAAGGGTGAGAGATGGTTGCCCTGAAACACTCTCTGAAGACACACAGTGAGACATTTCCCCCTCAGAGGAAACAAGCTCCCTTAGGTGAAGTCCCTGGTTCTTGTCTTCCCATCTGGCACTATTTCTGGTGGGTTTCCCGGCTCTTCAATGAAATAGCAGCCCTACCTCCATCTGGGTCAGTGTGTGTGAAGGTTGGGGAGATGGTGTGGCAGCACTTGGGAAGGACCCAACACCTGCTCCCTGATCGCCGGGATGGGGTAGAGAGCCTCCTGGAACTAAGGGTGGAGAAGACCTTCCTTTGTGAAGTAATTGATGGAAAGAGGAAGAGACCACCCAGGAGCATACAACTCGAGTCCTTGAGCGCTCAGCCCCACACAGTTTCCCTGGTCTTTTCCCGACCTGGAGACTAGAAAGAAGCCACATTGTCCAACCCCAGGGAGTGCCGTTCAGATCAGCATCCATGTGGATGGTGCCTTGTTTGTACTGCTGTGTCACAAATTTAGTGATTAAAACAATAGGAACTTATCATCCTACAGTTCTGTAGGTCAGAAGTCCACAATTGTTTTCACCGGGCTGCCATCCAGGTGTCAGCAAGTCCATGTTCCTTCTGCTCTAGGGGAGAATCTGTTTCTTTGCCTTTTTCAGCTTGTAAGGGATGCCTGCATTCCTTGACTCATGGCGATTTCCTTCATTTTCAGAGCATAGCATCTTCTCACTGATCTCTACTTCCTTCCCTACATCTCACTCTGACTCTGATCCTCCTGCCTCCCTCTTGAAAGGACCTTTGTGATTATACTGGACCCATCCAGATAATCCAGGATAATCACACCCTCTCAAGATCCTTAGTTCAAGCTTCCACAAAGTCCCTTTTACCACGTAAGGTGACGTATTCACAGGTTCAGGGGATTTGGCTTCTTTGAGGGGAGGCCATTATTTAGCCTACCATAAGGTATATAGTCTGTGAGATACACAGGAAGGCTGTGGGTAGGGATCCCTCCACCCTGGTTGGGACACAGAGGGGGCTGGGCTGGCTCTGGACTTGGGCCACAGTGGCCCTACTTCTCATGAACTGGCCTCCTGGTCCCTTGCTCCCAGTGTCCACACCCACTGAATTGAGGGCTATATTCCTTGTTCATTTTGTCCTATCATCATTGTGTGGGCCTCAGAACAGTGTACATTTCATTGTTCACAGAGAAGTCTCAGTAGTCCAGCCAAATCTCCCTCTCCTTCCTATCACTAATCAATTATTATGGACACATTTCATACTCCTTTATCCTTCCCTAAGATGACTTTTTCTCCTGGAGGCTTTATTCTTGTGCAAAGAGGTCCCTTTCAGGTCAGCCCCACAAAATATATCAAAAATTCCGTGTGTGTCCGAATCCTCAGGACGGGTCCACGTTAGACCCTTGAGCTAGGATCCTACTGCAATCAAGACTCAACATAAAATTTTCTGAGCCTGAAAATATACATGAATAAATGAACCTGTTGATACATTTTTTTCAATAATAGTTTTTTGGGGGAGAGATTTAAACAAAACCCACTTGATATCAATTGCAATAAATTATTTACCTTAACTGTGCAATTTGGAAAAATTATGCTTGGCATTACGTAGATGCAACCTCTTTCAAAACATAGAGCATTTGTTCTATTAAAAATGTATCACTTTAATATAAATAAAGAGCAGAGTTGTCAAGAACAGAATTCATACTGATACTACTGCTAATAAATAATAATAAGATCCTCACATAAATAATAAATGTTATGCTCCAGTCTCACAGCCTTACTGGCTCACACACAAACCAGGAATCCTAAGTGGCAGCCACATCTATCCTGCTCCATATTCCAACTCCCCATTATGCAGAGTTAGGATGAAGTGGCTGAATAGACATTACCTTCTAGGGCTATTTTTTAAAATAACTTAATATAAAAACTGTTATGGGGAAAAAAACTGTTATGGGAATGCATAACTGGTACATCAATTCAAGTCTGGACTCCAGGTAGAAGGAGGTTCTTTATGCCAAAGTCCCACCCCAAAACACACAGACACAGAAGGTCATTACAGGGCTGAGGGAACCTGGGTTTTGCAAAGAGGACAAATCTAACAGAGATTGGAGATACAAAAAACTCAGAGTAGAAAAACAGAAAACTTCAGCTCAACTGTCTGAGGTTAAAAATAAAAGACTAAGGGGCCAGCCCCATGGCGTAGTAGTTAAGTCCGGTGTGCTCTACTTTGGCAGCCTGGGTTCGCAGGTTCAGATCCCTGGCATGGACCTACACCACTTGTCAAGCCATGCTGTGGTGGTGACCCACATACAAAAAATTAGAGGAAGCTTGGGCACAGATGTTAACTCAGGGCTAATCTTCCTCAAGCAAAAAAAGAGGAAGATTGGCAACAGATGTTAGCTCAGAGCAAATCTTCCTCACCAAAAAATAATAAAAATAAATAAATAAAAGACTAGGAAATATCTCTGATTAGTAATGAGTAAGGACTCAAATTAAGAAAAGGAATTCTCCATGAAAACCGAGTTTTGAGGGAGAAGAAGAACTTAAACCATCCAGAAAAGAATGGAACTAGACCAGAACTATTATTCTTCCATCTTTCATGTGAGGAAACTGAGGCTGATATCAGAAACCTCACTGTATCCTTTAATGTCACTCGTATGCAACTAGGTCTCATTCTAAAGGCGGGTCCAGTTATTCATAATGTGAAGGACACCAGTAGCTACGCGATCTTCGAAGGTCAAAAAGTGCAAATACTTTTTGTTTCACATGGTCAATGCCCTAGCTCTGAGCCCCATTTACAAAAGTCAGCAAAACACCAGTCTGAAATCTTTAGTCAACTTCATAACATCCTAATGTATAAAGCCTTCTCTGCATATTATTATACAAGGATAACTGGATCAGGTCAACTTTGCTCATCTCCTAGGATCTTGATTCTTGTGTCCTAAGTAGGGAAAGACAAGAAGTAGCGTCTCTCATAGAATTCTGCCCTAGGGAGATTTATAGTTCAGATTAAGTTGCATTAGGTGTCACAACACAGGACAGCCCTGAGCTGTTAGGGCATCTTGAGCTGCACTACTTTGCTTGGTAAAATGAAGGGAGAAGAGCTTCCTGGAGTCCCTAAAAGGTTGGGATCTAGGAAAATGGAGAGAAGGGGAAAAGGTGAGGGAAATTTGGAGTGAGTAAGGTGGTAATAGGACACCTCTACATTTGCAGGACCTGCTACACATTTAAACGCTAGGTGTGAGTGTTTTTATTAGGGTGAGGGGGATCACAGAAATTGAGTAATGTTCCGCTCTTCAGTCTGTGTGGAGCAGAGAAATAAGAGAAATGCTGGGAGGTGAGAACAAGAGCTTAGTAGGAGCCAAAAGTGACCAGCAGAACATGAGGCCCCTGGGAAGTAACAAATTGAGGGAGGCTTTGGACTTCCCACCACGTGTGGGTTAAAGCCAGCTTGCATTTTCTCCATTTCAAGAGGTTGGATGGCCTCTGCAGACATCTGAATTACACTCATTTCAAGAAAGTTAATCTCTGCCTTTTAAAGAAAGTATGTTTTACAAACCTCATGAAGCAAAGGTGAGTTACGAATCCACTGCACCATGTTATATACGTAGGCAAGAAGAGGGGGTCGAGATGCACAGAGGAGAATTCTGTGGTTGAAGCTTGGAAAGAACGTGGACATCACGGCAGGAAGGAAATCAGACTTGAGCGGGGGGAACATGGGAGAAGGAATTTAGGTAATACCAGGACGTTGTAAAGAAGGTAGCGGACAAGTGATACCACCGTGCTCACCACTGTCGTGGTAATAGAACATGAAGATTCATTTTCGAGAACAGTGACGTGGCAGAAAAGGAGAGTTACTGGGGGTTATCCACAATTACACTGAAAACTTTTGAAGGAGGGAAAGCTCTTAGATTTAACAATCATTTTGAAAACTCAGCTTAGTTTTGGCCATCACTTGGGTCAGTTGTGGTGATTCAAGTTTGTTAATCTTTCTAAATATTACAATATGCTGGCAAAGTAAAAGAAGTTTTCAGACATATTGAGTTACTTTTCTACTGAGTAACATGGGAAATCTGTCAGAGAAGCCAGTAAATTTCAGACTTCTGAATGAATGACAATTAATAATGTATCTAGCAGATGAACAAAGCTAGCCAATGTAATTACAGTAGAACTTGAGAAGCTGGCCAGAAATATTCAGGCACACTGTTTGGGGAAAGAAAAGCTCCCCCACTCCCCGCCACACTAAACCAACAACAAAAAATCATTTTAGAACCTCTCTTTCTAAAGGGAAGTAAGCTTACACCAGGAAGATCTATTTTAAGAGCCTTAAAAATGACTGGGTAGGCAGTCAAGTGAGCCTTAATATGTCCTCTTGATAAATTAATCCCTTTAATATTATGAAATGTGCCTCTTTATTCTCAACAATATTCCTTGTTTGGAAATCCACCTCATCTGATATTAGTATAGTCACTCCAACTTTCTTTGGATTATTGTTTGCATGGGATAATTTTTCCATCCTTTTACTTTAAAAAGAATCAGTTTTATTGAAGTAAAATGTACATACAAAATATTCACCAATTTTAAGAGTTTTAACCACTGCATACAGCCAATAACCACTACCATGGCGATGATATAGAACTTTCCCATCACCGCATCAAGTTTCTTCATGCTCCTTTCTGTCACTTCCCTCCCCTAACCCCTGAATCCTGTCAACCACTGATCTGCCCTCTAACTCGGTAGTTTTGCCTTTTCTAGAGTTTCTTGCACATGGAATCGTACTGTATGTAGTCTTTTGTGTCTAGCATCTTTCACATGGCACAATGCTTTGGAGATCTGTCAATGTGGACGAAGTGTTAGGGGTCAATGGTTTGTTCTCTTTCACTGCTGAGTTGTCTGCTCTTATAAAGCTACACCACAATTTGTTTATAAAGCTGAACCATAATCTCCATTCATCAGCTGGTGGAGATTTAGGATCTTTCCAGGTTGGGGCTATTATGAATAAAGCTGGTCACATGGTAGCGATATGTTTCACTTCATAAGAAATTGCCAAATTGTTTCCCAAAGTGGCTGACCCATTTTCCTTCCCCACCAGCAATGTGTAAGAATTCTACTTGTTCTACATCCTCACCAATACTAATTCCTTTTATTTTAGCTATTCTCGCCTTTTTAGCCATTACTTTTCCTTGTGATTTTAGCTGAACTAGTGAGTCTGTAGTGATATCTCACTGTGGTTTTTATGGACACTCTCCTAATACTAACAATGTTAAGTATCTTCTTATGTGCTTCTTTACTATTTGCATATATTCATTTTAAGTGTATTTAAATCTTTTTTCACTTTTTAATTGGGTTATAAGACTTCTTTATGTATTTGTTGCAAGTCCAGATAAATGTTTTGCAAATACTTTATCCCAGTCTGTGACTTGACTTCATTTTCTTTACAGTGTTTTTGGAGAGCAAATGTTTTTAATTTTAACAAAGTCCAATTAAAATTTTTTCTTTTATAGTTTGTGCTGTTTTTGTCCTATTTAAAAATCTTTGCCTAATTTGAGGTCTCTCGATATTCTCATAGATTTTCTTAGAGAATTTTGATAGTTTTGGCTCATACATTTAGATCTGAAATCAATTTTTGTATATGGTATGAGTTAAGATTTGAGATTCTTTTCCTTTTTTTGGTATATAGATAGCTGATGTTTCCAATATCATTTGTTGAAAAAATTATCATTTACTTGTCAAATTGCCTTGGCACCTCTGTCAAAAATCTATTGAATATGTAAATGGGCCTATTTCTTCAGTGTCTATTCTGTTCGATTGATTCTAGGTGTCTCTCTTACACCAATACGACACTGCTTTATTATTGTAGCTTTATAATAAGAGTTGAATTCAGGTCCTGTAAATCCTCCAATTTCTTTCTTTTTCAAAATTGTTTTGGCAATTCTAGGTTCTTTGAATTTCCATAAAGATAAGCTTTTCACTGTCTACAAAATAATATTTTTAATGCCAACAAAAAAGGTTGGAGTTTTTGCTGGGATTGTATTGAAAATGTAATTTAATTTGGGGAAAATTAAAATACTAATGACATTGAATCTTCTTTGATTCAATGAAAGAAGAATGAAAGAAGAATCTTCTTTGATTCATTGAATCTTCATTGAGCCAGGAACATTGTCTATTTCTCCATTTATTTTAGTCTTATTTAAGTTCTCTCAGAAATGTTTTATTGTTTTTCATACACAGTCTTGTATAAGTTTTGTTACTCTTATACCTGAATATTTCATATTTCTAATTCTTTTCAGAATGACATTTTTAAAAATTTCAATTGTCAATTTATTGTTTCCTAGTGTATAAAAGTACAGTTAATTTTTGTATATTGACCTGGGTTCTGTGAGTTTTCTAAACTTATTCATTAGCTTTAGTAGCTATTTTAGATTCCATAGAATTTTCCACATAAATGATCATGTTGTCTGTGAATAAAGTCAGTTTTATTTCAATTTTCCGATTTGTATGCCTTTTATTTCTTTCTCTTGCCTCATTTCACTGAATAGAACCTCCAGTATGATGTTGACTAGGAGGGGTAAACAATTGCTTCATTCTCAGTTTTAAGAAGTAAGGATTCATTCTTTCACAACTTGTATGATGTTAGCTGTCGATTTTTCATAGCTCTTCTTTATCGTGAAGACAATTGCTTCTATTCTTAGTTTATTGAAAATGTTTTATCATGAATGATTGTTGACTTTTTTCAAATAATTTTTCTGCATCGATTGAGAGGAATTTTGAATGTTAAACCAATCTTGCACTTTGGGGGTAAATCCTACTTGGTCATGATTTATATTTATATAAATATATATTGCTTGATTAAATACTTTAACATTTTGTTAAAGATTGCATTTGTGGTCATGCAGATATTTGTTGTATTCTTTTCTTATAATTCCTTGTCTGGTTTTTGCTGTCAGTGTAAATCTTGCTTCATAAAATGAGCCTTCTATTTCCGGGAAGCATTTAATGCAGAATCACTCTTGTTCCTTAATCTTTGCTAGAATTCACCAGTGAAGCCATCTGCTCTTGGAGTTTTCCTTTGTGGGAAGATTTTTTACTATGCTGAGGCTATTCAGGTTATTTCTTCTTGAGTGAGCTTTAGTAGTTTGTGTCTTTTAAAGAATTTGTTCATTTTGTTAAAATTGTCATATTTATTGGTTTGTAGAGCTGTTCATAATATTACCTTATTAGTCCTGCAAGTATGTAGGATCTGTGGTGATGTCTCCCTTTTATTCCTGATATTGGTAATTTGGCTCTTTTTGCTCTGTTTTTTGATCAATCTGGTTAGGATTTTATGAATTTTATTGATGTTCTTCACAGAACAAGCTTCATATTTCATTGATTTTTTTCTATTATATTCAGTTTTCTATTTCATTGATTTCTGCTTGTAACTCTTATTTTCCTCCACTTTAAGTTTAATTACTCTTCTTTTTCTAATTTTTTAAAGTGGGATTCAAGAACATTGGTTTGAAGTCTTCTTTGTTTTTAATTCTATATATTTCCTTCAAAGTACTGCATTAGCTGCACCCTACAAATTTTGATGAGTTTTATTTTCATTTTCCTTCAGTTCAAAATATCTTCTAACCTCATTTCACTGCTTCTTTGACCCATAGATTATTTAGAAGTGTGTGTTTCAATTTGCAAATATTCTGACATTTTCTAGATAGCCATGTTGTTTGTTGAATTCTAGTTTAATTTCATTTTGGCCGGAGAACATATGTAGTGTGATTACAATCCTTTGAAATTAGATGAGATTTGTTTTACGGCCCAGAATATGGTCTATCTTTGTGAATGTTTTGTGTAGTACATAAAAATAATGTGTATTCTAACTTTTTTCTCTTGCCGAGTGTTTTATAAAGTCATATATAGGCTTATTAATTTTCTGCTTACTTGTGCTATTAATTATTGAGAGGAATTTTGAAGCCTGCAACTATAACTTTAGATTCTTCTATTTTTTCCTTTTAGTTCTATTAGTTTTTGCTTCATGTATTTTGAAGCTCTGCTATAAAGTCCATTCACATTTAGGATTGTTATGTCCTCTTGATATACTGATCTTCTTTTCATTATGAAATATCTCTCTTTTTCCTTGATAATCTTCTTTGTTTTTAAATTTTCTTTGTCTCGTATTAATAAAACATCTTCAGCTTTTTTTTAATTTTAATTTGTTTTTTCATGATATATCTTTTTCTATCTTTTAAATTTTAGCCCATCTGTGACTTTAGATATAAAGGTAGTATTTTAAAAGAGCTCATCTGAAAATCCCTCTCTTTTAAGTGGAGTGTTTGTATCATGTGCATTTGATGGGATGATTGATAGGATTGTGATTAAATCTACCATCTTGCCATTTATTTTCTATTTGTCCCATCTCTTGTTCATTCCTTTTTCCTCCATTTCCTGCATCATTTAAATTAATTATATATTTTTAATGATTACATTTGATTTCCACAACTAGCTTTTTATGTATAATTCATTCCTTTACTTTTTGTGGATGCCCTCATGTTTACAATATACATGTTTGACCACATTCTGCCTGCAAATGATGTTGGATACTTTTTATATATTGAAGGAATCTTGCAGCAGTGTTCTTCCATTTCCCTCTCTGATCATTTGTGCTTCCTTTGTCATGCACTTTATTTCTGCAAATATTATAAACCCTAAAATACATTGTTTTTATTTTTGTTTTAAACAATTTTCTTCTTAAAAGACTAAAATGAGAAAACTGTCTTTTATATTTACCCACTTATTTACAATCTCTTAAGTCTTTCATCCCATCTTGCAGATTCAGATTTCCATCTCTTACCGTATTCCTCCTATCTGAAAAACTTCCCCTAAGAGTTCTTATAGTACAGGTTTGCTGGCAAGAACCTCTCTAATTTTGGTTTGTCTAAAAAAGTTTTTATTTTGCCTTAATTTCTAAAAGATATTTTTGCTGAAAGATATTTGTATAGAGTTTTCAGTTGACTTTTTTTTGACTCATTTCTTTAAGGATATTGCTCTATTGTTTTCTGGCTTGCATTTTTTCTGACAAGAAATATGTTGTCTTTCTCATCTTTATTCCTCTGTACTTAATGGGTCTTTTTCTCTCTGGCTACTTTTAAAATGATCTCTTACTCACTGGTTTCCAGGAATTTCATTATGAAATCACTTGGAATGATTTTCTTTATGTTTCCTCGGATAGGAGTTTATTGAGCTTCTTGAATCTGTAGGTTTACAGGTTTCATCAAATTTGTAAAACTTTATTTTTACTCTTTTTTTTTTTTTTTTTGCAGGGAAGGATTTGCCCTGAGCTAACATTTGTTGCCAATTCTTTCTCTTTTTTTTTTTTCTCCCTAAAGCCCCAGTGCATGGTCGTATATCCTAGTTGTATATCCTTCAGTTCTTCTATGTGAACTGCTGCCACAGTATGGCTACTGACAGATGAGTGGTGTGGTTACACAACCAGGAAGCAAACGCAGGCCGCTGAAGCAGTGACAGTGTCAAACTTTAACCACTAGACCATCAGGGCTGGCTCTTACTCAATTTTTTAAATAAAATTTTTTGAGCCATTATTTACTCAAATTTTTTCTGTTTCTCCTCCTCTCTTTCTGGAACTTCAATTATATGTTTATTAAACTGTTTGATATGGTCACTCAGGTCACCGATTCACCGTTAATTAATTTGGCTTTTTTCTCCCTGTACTTCATTTTGGGTGCTTCTACTACTATGTCTTCAAAGTAACTATTTTTTTTAATTTGGTGTCTACTTTGTCTTATTCTGTCCTGTGTAGTATCCATTTCTGATGTTATGTTTTTCAACTTTATAAGTTCCCTTTTGATTTTTTAAAATCTTTCATTTCTGTCTTCATCCCAATCAGGTTTTTCTTTACCTTCTTGAACATATGGAGCATATTTACAACAGTTGTTTTAATGTTCTTGTTGGCTAGTTCCATCATCTCTGTCAATTCTGGGTCTTTTTCTATTGAATTCATTTTTTTATGGTTATAGCTTACACTTTCCTGTTTCCTCACATGCCTTATCATTTTTTTTTTTCTTTTGGATGCTGGAAAACATGAAGTTTACAATTTGGTTTTGATTGCTAGATTTTTTTGTTTTCTTTTATATAGTTTTGAATTGTTTCTAGTTCACACTCAATATTATTTGAAATCAGCATGATTCTTTTGAGGCATGCTTTTATGCTTTGTTAGGTCATGGCAGAGCACCCTATAGTTTAGGGTTAACTTAATCCCACTCCTAAAGTGACACATTTTTGCAGATTCTACCTGATGAATCATTTATTACAGGGCCTTTCTGCTCTGGTCAGTGGGCACATGATCTATTCTCAGCTCTGTGTGAACTCTATAGCTATAGTTCTGCCTATAGCTTTTCAGTGCTTTTTCCTTCAGCCTTGGATATTTTCTTCTCCTGCATATGGAGATCCATACTCAGGGAAATATCACCTCCACAAATATCCAGACCTTTCTTTATGGAGTTCCCTCCTCTCTGGCATTCCTCTCTGAAGATTCTAGCCACGTTTGCCTCCATGAAAGGGACAAAGCCTCCAAACATTTTCCTCCCAACTCAGCAAGATGGCTTGGCTCTGTTTGAGTTCCTGCTCCCTTCACTACAGCCTAGAATTGCATCCAAGTAGTGAGCTGATGCCACCACAGGGATCACTTCGTTTCATTTTCTCAGGAATCACAGTGCTGCACTGCCTGTTGTCCAATGTCTGAAAACCATTATTTAATATATTTTGTCCAGTTTTCTAGTTGTTCAAGGAGGAGCCATCACTCTCATAGAAGCAGTAGAAGCATCCTCAAAAAGAGCTTTGATGAAGGCTATTAGGATCTTTGACTTTATCTCAAATGTGAAGATAAGTCATTATAAGATGTTAAGAAGGAAATGGCATAGTCAAAGCAAAATGAGGAGAAGAAAGTTTGGACGTTTTCTCTAGGACATTCCTGGTGTCCATCCTTCGAGAGGAAACAGAGCTTAACCTCAGTCCCGGAGGGAAAGCTTTGATGTAGTAACCAAACAAACACTGCATTTGGAGTTAGAACGCTGAAAGTGAGTGAGTCCTGGTTCAGCCAGCTACTACTTATGTTACCTTAAAAAGTTTAACAAATTAGTCATTTAGTAGGTGACCTTAGTCAATGAATTTGTTTCCTCACCAGCAAGATGGTGGTAAAAGCATCTCCCTCATAGGACTTCTGAGAGAAGCAACTGGATGTCAGAATGATCAGATGTGTTGGAAGTCAGAATATGAGAGTTCTATTCCATTTCAGCTACTAATGTGCTCTGTCGGCTACAACTGTAGAAAGTTAACCATGGGAAGGGATCTTATAATTAATTAATTTTAGTATCTTTAATTTCTAAATAAGAAAATTCAGATCCTGACCTTTTTTACATAATTTATAATATTTTTCACTACCAAAATTATCCCATGATTCTAGGATTTGGAAATGAAAGCATTTTCTAGACTTCAAGTTTTGACAAACAAAAATGTAAAGTTTTATTAATATTTTAAAATGTCAAGAAAGCAAAAGAAAGGGTCTTAATATGGACTATGACTTCACTGAAAATGTATAGTGAAGGTGACCCTAAATTCTTTTGCTTATGAATATGGGTGATGAAGTTGGGAACTGGCCAGGAAAATTGAGGGGAGGAAAATAGTTCACTTTCCTCCAGAGAAAGTATGAATTGGTGATAAGAAATATAGTGCTAAATATTTTCCATATCCTGTACCACAATTTGGAATGAATAAATTCAGATGTCATCATAAACTAAAGATATAGCTACTAAAAAACACTTAAAATATTTGTGAGAAAACTCGAGATGGGAATTCGGCAGAATTTCAAAGTAAAAATATAATGATAGTAAGTTAGAAGGTGCTTTTGTGATTTCCAATTTAGTGGCAAGCCATAATTGCTTTGTAGTTACAATATTAAATTATTATTTGATGTCATTTACCCTCTTACTTTTACCCTTTTATACCTCATTAAAAGTGAGTTTTTCTAGTTTATGCTTCTACAAATATGGAGTAGGTATCCTTTCTCCTATTTCTCCTGCTGAGTACAACTAAAAAACCTAGACATTAGAAATAAAACAAACATAAGAATACTTTGAACAATGGAGAGAATGCAGTGGTCAGGTTAGGCCCTCAGGATTCAAGGAATGACATAGAGGTGAATTCCCTGGATTTTTTTTTCTTTTTGTCTTCTATATCCTGCTTGGAATTGAAGAAGCCAGCCATCTAGAAACACCAAAGGATGCAAACAAAAAAAGCCCCACCAAAATCCCACTCTCTCTAGCCAAAAGACCAGGAAGGGGGTATTTTCTCACCAGCAAAGGTTGAGTAGACAGCCTGGCTTCCATCCTCACCAGACCATAGGGGATGCTCCAAACTCCTGCTGAGGTGGTTCAGAGAAGGCCAAGTGGGAAACTGGATTTTACCCAACCCAGCAGTAATGAAGGGTCTTCCACCTCCCAGCAGCAGTGATGTCAGAGGAGGCCTAGGGGAGAGTGAGAACTTTCACTTCTGCTCAGCAGTAACCTGGTATCCTTGGAGGCCAAGTGGGAAGCAGCAACAAGTCATTCCTATCCCTCTCACCAGGGTGGGATACTTCGTTGGGTGGAAACTCCTACAACTGCCCAACACTAACAGGGACCCCATCCCCACCCCCGCCCCGCACAGTATCAAAGGAGTCTGAGAAGGGAACCCAGACATCTACTCTCTCCAGAAATAATATGATACTCTCCCTCACATTTCTTCTGCCAGAGTGATGCCAGAGAAAGCAGCTAAAACAGGACGTTTAAATAATCCAGAATCTCATAACACAATGCCCCGAATGTCCATACTTCAATAGAAAATCACTCGTCATACCAAGAACCAGGAAGATGTCAAGCTGAACAAAAAAAAGACAATCAATAGTTGCCAAATCAAGATGACAGAATTGTTAGAATTATCTGTCAAGGATTTAAAGCAGCCATCATAAAAATGCTCCAGCGAGCAATTATGAACATGCTTGAAACAATAAAAAACAGAGATTCTCAGCAAAGAAATAGAAAAGAGAAAGAAAAACCAAGTGGAAATTTTAGAACTAAAAGTATAGTAGCTGAAATTAACAACTCAGTGGACAGTATCAAGAGCAGAATGGAGGGAACAGAGAAAAGGAGTAAAGGAAAGAGAAAATTAGGAGTTAGTGTGAATAACAACAAGGATAAAATACATTGAAAAAAAAATGAACAGAGCCTCAGAGACTGGCAGGACTGTGATGATTAATTTTATGTGGCAACTTGGCTAGGCGTGGTGTCCAGATATTTTGTCAAACGTTATTCTAGATGTTTCTGTGGAGGCATTTTTAAGATAAGATTAACATTTAAATCAGACTTTGAAGCACATTATTCTCTATAACGTGAGTGGGTTGCATCCAATCATTTGAAGGCCTTAATAGAAAAAGAATTACCTTCCCAGATGAAGAGGGAATTCTGCCAGGAAATAGCCTTTGGGCTTGAACTGCAATACTTCCCTGGATCTCCAGCCTGTCAGCCTACCCTGAAGATTCTGGACTAGCCAAACCTCCACAACTATGTGAGCCAATTCCTTAAAATGTCTCTTTCTCTCTCTCTCTCTAGGTATAGATATATAAATATATAGATATAGATATAAGTAGGCAGGAAAGAGGGCTGAAAAAGTTCTCAAAGAAACGATGGCTAAAAACTTCACACTTTTAGCAAAAGACACAAAATTCAAGAAGCTGAGTGAAACCCAAACAGGATAAACTTAAAGAAATTCACACCAAGAAAGATTATAGTCAAACTTCTGCAAACCAAAGACAAAGAAAACATCTGTAATGCAGTGAATAAAGAAATGACACCTTACGTATTGGGGAAAAAACAATTCAAACGACAGTAGATTTCTCTGGCCAGGCATCAAGGAGACCAGAAAGAAGTGGCATAATATTTTTTAAGGACTAAAAGGAAAGAAATGTCAACCAGAAATCAACCATACTGGCACCCCGATTTTGGATTTCTAGCCTCCAGAATCATGAGAGAGCAAATTTCTGTTGCTTAAACCACCCAGTCTGTTATATTTTGTTATGGCAGCTCGAGCTGACCAAGACAGGGAGAAACCAGGTGAAGGGTACACGGGGTCTCTCTGTATTATTTATAACAACTTGGTGTGAATCTACAAGTATCTCAAAATTAAAAGTTTAATGAAAAAGAATGACTTTAACATAAATATTTGAATGAAAATTAATCTTGTTTGGGGATTGTTTTAAGAATGTCTTAGTACCCTGTAAGATAATACCTTCCATTCATATGGTACTTGACATTGTTCCAAGTGTTTTCACACAATATCTCTCACCAGAACTTTGCTACATTTTGGACAGCCATTGATGCCATTTTAGAGATGAGGAAACTGAAACTTCTAGAGGTAAGCTAGCTTGAAAATAGTTGTATGACTAATAAAAGTTGAGGCTTCACACTGACTCAGGGACTCTTTCCATTACAACAAGGCTACTTTGGGAATCGCAAGTTTGCGTAGCCTTAGAAGATGAACCGCCTCTATATCCCGAAGAATGAAGTGAAAATCACTGGAGAAATATATAGCGATGTGTTAGGGCAAGGCTGACAACATCAGGAGTGGCGTGACTCTCCATATCCCAGGAGAAGTCAGAGTTGACTTGATTGGCCCTTGATTGAAGATGCATCTGGACAGGATGCCTCTGAGAAGGTAGAGGAGGCGCAGGTTCAACGGCTTCACGAACACACAAGGGTTAACTTCCAGTTAGTTATTCTCGCCCCAACCCCCCAGATGAAGCTTTCCTGTGCACACCCTCTGAATGCAGAACTTGTAGAAAAAACTGTCTCCACAGAATACGCGTGGTATAAATATGTAAGGAATGTATGGGGAAAAGTAGGGATTCTCTGTTTGCTTTTCATTAGGAATGGATTCCTGATATTCACTGTCCCAAGCAGAAAATCAAAGCCAGTTCCTAAAAAACAACTGTCTCTCCTTTATGGCCCTCTGCCAGGTTTATAGAAAACATGATACAATGCAAAAATAATGGAGCTGGGCTTTGTGCTCTCACTCCAGCTGCCTTCCCTGCGTTGGGAATCATATGGCAGGTTCCACCTTTCAGCCAAGAGCCCGAGGTTTTATTTTGCATTCGAGAATTCAAGACAGAAAGAACTTCCCGAGTAGTTGTTATTTTGTGAAAACACACAGTAAGCTAAATTTACTGTAACAAGAGCCCACTTAAATTTAGAGATCCGTGTGTGTGTGTGACCAGCTATGGCATTTGGCTCACTGTTATTACTTTAATTTCCTTTTTCAGAATATAAACCACCAAGGTGCTTTGACAAGAGGCTTGTTAAATGTAGAATGGAACTAAGTTATTCATCGTGTTGAGTACATCATGAAAACAAAATTTATCTTTCAGATAGTCTGATGGCTCACTTGGATCTTTCAAAGAACAAGAGGACTGGGTAATCAGATGATGCCCAATGTTAACCTGAGGGTTTTACCTGGTGGGAGTGCCACAAGCCATAGTCAATTATCATTAACTAGTAGGTCTTTGAGGCATCACAGTTAACACAGTCTTTCCCAGGTCTACTATCAGGAACTTCAAATCTAACATCATCATAGCCATATCTGAGAAGGCCAATGGGTAAAGGACAGTGACTTTGCTCAGGGTATCATGTCATCTAGATCTGGTTGAGGAAACTGAGCATGTAAGTACCTAGTCTGAGACTGCATGTCTAGCAAGTACAGAGATTGGAGTTGAATGCAAATCTCGCTCTCAAAACCCATCTTTTCTTCTCCCATTCAACATGATGCATTGGCACTAAAACTCTTCAACAACTAAATCCTTGAGGGATCCAGAGACTATTGTGTTGCAACAGAGCATCAGAATATTGAATTTTGATTCTTAATTCCTACAGCTTTTAAAACCTCAAAAGCTGCTCTGATATACCCCATGTGTAGCCAATGGGAGGAATCCTTTATGCTGATTTAAGTATCTTTGAACAGTTTTTCAGTGTTACCTTTACTGGTTGGTGGCATTTTTATCTCCCTTTTTCTGAGTTAAGTCTTGGACATTTGGCTGGTCAATACTTAGTGTCTTCAGAAACCCAGTGTCTTCTGGAGGCAAGAGGATAGAGCAATATAAGCCAGGAGACCCTGGCTCCAGTTTTGTTTTCACTCTAGTTTTGCAATTATGACACTAGACAAGTCAGTTCAGTAATCTGTGCCACAGTTTTCTTATGTGTCAAAGGGGCATAATGTCTGCATTTCTTTATGAGATAGGAATGTTTTCATATGCAAGTAACAAAATACATGAATAACAGTAGCAAAAAGCATAAGGATATTGGTTCTTTACTTAATAAAAAATTTAGAGGTGGCAGGCTTAAGGATAGATCAGCAATGCAACAATGGTATCAAGGAATTGTTCTTTTTTATATCCATTGTAGTCCATTATTTGTTGGGGTGTTTTTATCCTCATGCTTGTTGTCTTATGGTTGCAAAATGGCTGCTGCAGCTCCAGGATCAAAGCCATACTCAGTGAAGGAAGAACAAGGGAGGAGAAGAACCAATAAGCTCTCCTTCATAGCTGTTCTTTTCATCAAGAAGCAAGCTGCATTTCTCAGAAATCCCATAGCACACTTCCCCTTATGACCTCATTGTCAAAAATTGGGTCACTTGGCCACCCACCCATAACTGAGAGGCCAAGAAATCAAGTGTCTGGCTTTTCAGCCTCATCATTGGAAGGCAGAAAGAGAGGAGATGGTTCAGAATGGCTTTTGTAGGTAATCATCAGTGTCTCTCACATTCATGATGTCAAAGGATTTGTTTCATCAAACCAAACTTTCCCCTTTTGTCCCTCTTCATCCTAAATAATTTGTAACCAGTATTTTAGACATTGTGTGTATCCAACCATCATTTTCCATGTCATGCTTCATATATGTGAATTACAAAGATGCAAACTGGATACCACTGGTGTTCAAGAAATGAATTATCTCAATGCAGGAAAATGCTCACCTGTGATCTAATGCCCAATACATTTTTTGTGTCATTTGAAGTCACCTCTTACATTTGTGTTCTCTTCCTGTTTCAATGAACAGTAAACTAGACGTGAGCTATGTATAAATAATGCCAGAACATCTGGATGAAATGGAAAAAAAATCAATTATCTGGATGTTTTGTCTACATAACATCAAAACATGTAGCATTGTGTAGACAAAACATCTGAATGATTGAATATTTTACTTTTCATCCAGACATTTTGTTGTCATATGGACCAAAAGCACTGCCAAGTTAGAGATATAAGAGAAAAAACAGGTTATCATAAAACTTGCCTGATGTGTAGAATTTGAGAAGTGTTGTTAAGCTTATTATGGGAAAGGAAGACAATTAATGAGATATTGTATCAATTAATTTCCAAAAATTCTAGGCTATATCAGAAGAAGCTCCTTACTACAGGTTTGTAGTCATAATAAATGGTGGTTCCATTACGAGACACTTACTAGAAAACACACAGATTACTTTTTATTTGACGTGTTTATTTTACAAATGAAGCAGTGCATTCACAGAGAAGAACAGTGACTACTAAAACACTACTTTATATCCTGGATGAACAAATATAGAAACTAATTCTAGCTGTCTAAACGTAAGTCAAATTAATAGCTCAGATTCTGTTCAAATTCAGTAATTATTTACCTTTGGTGTTCCAGGCACTGGGCTGGTCACGTTTTCCCATGTAGGCCATCATTTAATTTATTCCACACTAATTCTGTGAGGTTACTATTGTTATTCCCATTTTATAAATGGGAATCTGGGTCTTAAAGATGAAGGAAAATCTCCAAAATCCCACAGGTTTGATTATGGCTACAAATAATATGATGCTTAAAAAAATTTTTTTCTTTTCATTTAGCATGTTTTATTTTGTGTAAAAGAGTAAAGTGAAGGTCTTAGAAGACCAAATTTCCAAAGTTGGGGTGTCACGATTCCTGAAAAGCTGGGAAATATGGCTACATCCACTATGTCATTCTTTTTTTGTTTCATGTATTATTATAAATATTCTTCCATGTTCTAAATCCAATATACCTAATTAAGAGGGATATCTAATAATAAAGAGGGATGTTAGTATTTTACAGGAATCTATTTAATCCTTGAAGAACCTGATAGGGCAGTATCCTTAAATACTATCTGAAGGGCCTCACTGAGATAATAAATTAAGTTTTATGACTCACTATCCCCCTTCCTTCTTAACCAGACAGTTCCAAATTCAATACACAGAGGTCACTAGGGGAACATTCTGTCTTCAAAGTCAGCCTTTTGTAGTCTCTCACTTTTCTAGCAGTGACTTAACTGAATGGGGCAGTAAGTGAGAGCTAGGAGAACTTTGTTTTAAGCCAAGAATTGTGTGATCAGGACCCAGCGGTCTGGGATTTTCTACGTCAAAAATATTATCAGTGGGGGAATGGGTCTGACCGGAGAATCAGAATTTTCATCATGGGCCTTAGTGGTGTATCACTCACAACAGGGAAACTCATCCTTGCAAAAACCCCCAAGCCCTGCATCCGCTTTGTTAAACACAGAGTTTTCTGATTTATGACTGTGGTGTTAGGGCTGGAACAAGTCTCTTGTCTACAGCAAAAATTCACATCAAGTTCCAGACTAGGAAGTCCAAGGTGAACCCCACTATGCAGCCCATTCATACATTTCCTACTGTTAAAATTCAACATCCTATTAACACAATGTGTTTAAACCTGTATCAGGTTCTGGAATTAGACAGTGGTAGTGGCTGCACATCTTTGAAAAGATACTTAAACATCCTGAATTGCACACTTTAAAGGGGTGAATTTTATAGTATGTGAATTATATCTCAGTTTTAAAAAAACGTATTGCACTAATTCAGATGGCTTCTTGGACATCAAATAGATCTTGCAAAGCAATATTTTGGTGATTTAAGTGTGAATGAAACAGAAACATATGGAGTGAATTTCTGCAAAATTGCACATGATTTCAAAAATTAAGGGGAAACGTTCTTGGCAAAACCTAGTTGGGTTTCATCTAATCCAAATTCTGAAAAATAAATCGAGACATTTCATAAACCAAAATACAGCTGGTTTTTCTATGCAGTATGTATTTGTTATGTACTGTCCTCACTAAGTATATTTCTCTTATATTGGCAGGTACAGGCTGTTCAGGTACCCAGGTACAAAACTATGAATACTTAAGGCATCAAATAGCATAAAGCAAGGTCACGTTGTGGAAATTTTGCCACAGTATATTAAACACATTTTCAAGGAAATATTCCTTATTGAAACAATTAGAGGAGAAAGCCTCTAGCAACGGTCTCTAAGTTAGGTTCAAGAGCACAGAAAACCTGAAATCTCTAAGACTATTCATCAGAGGCCATCCTATCTCCATTATACAATAACGATCTCTGGGCGTATAAGCACCATTCTTACCGAAAATGCAGTTTTCTGTATGGCTTTATAAAACCCACTCACAAAAGTGGTAGATATTTACACATATATCAAATTTTCGAGGTTGTCATGCAAAACCTTGAAATCATTTTTAACCTGTATATCTATTTATTTTCTCCTGTCTCTTCTGTTATGTCCTAGACTGTAAACTCCTAAGGAGCAACTCTGAGTGTCCTTTCACAGTTGATTTCCATTGCCTGACGGATCTCTTGTGCCCACAAAGATGTGTGGAATAAATGCTCTTGATAGAATGTAATTTTCACTTCCCTCATTTCTCCTCAAGTGTGACTTCTCGAAGAGACCTTCCCCAACCACTTATAACCATCAGCTCTCATTCTCTATCCACTGACCTTTCTTTACTTCCTAACATGGCATTATATTGTACATTGCTGTTTGTTTACTGTCTGATTCTCTCACTGGAAGATTATTCTGTGAGCCTAGGCACTTAGTTTTGTTCACTGCTCTCTGATAATCTGAGGTCAAATTATCAGTAGATACAGAGAAGCCAGAGTTTGAATCAATCATTAAGTGGACATTGGCACCAAGGCCACAGAAGGAAATATTAAAGGAACATTGCCCATCTCACAAATAGCCATTTCTAAATTTCCGGACTTTACAAAAAGGAAACATCATATAGGACTGTTGGACCTAGTTAATGTACCTCGATAGATCCGCTCAGATATGGCTGTCCCAAGGGCCTTGACAACTTGCCCTGCTTCCTGGTCCATACAGAGCCAGCAGTACTTCATGTTTTTGCAGGGATGGTAAGGCCCCCACCATGATGCTGTCACATGTCAGAACACCATTGGTTTTAACAGTCTGTACCAGGGACAAGTGCCTTCAGCAGCAGGAGGTGCAGGAGCTCTAGCATCCAGGTCCTACCCAACTGGACCCACAGAAGCCCTACCTTCTTCAGTAGCTACACAGAGAGGCTGATGCTAATGCCCCATAGAGTGATCTTCGAACAATTAAAGATGGTGAAAACCAGGCAGAGACATTGCTCATCTCCTTCCAACTCCCACCCCAATGGAATGTTCTGAGAGGTAAGAGTTCCATATTGCCTTATTGGAGACATTTCATATATCTACATAACCAGTTATGTTTTCTTGTGAAGCTGTGGCCATTTTGGTGATGTGGAAACTTGAATTTGCTTTCTTCTCTCCTGCCTTCCCTTTTCCCCTCATTGTTGCTTCACTGGATCAGACTGTAAGCTTTGCTCTATACTTATTCTAAGTATCTAGGCTAAGACAAACAGTCATAGAAAGCAGTCTCTTGGAATAGGATTTTGGAATTCAATTTCCCACCTGTCTGGTGGTAATATGGAGGACAAGTGGAATAGTTACAATTACCAAAGCTTTCACATATTGATAATTGAGATATCGTGCAGGTGGAAATCAGGGCATTGGGAGATAATGTGGCTGCTGTTCTTGATTGGTGTGGAGGATGTGGTAATGATAAAGATTGTGGTGGAGAGTGGATACTTTTGTTAGCAGTGGAGGAGTTGTAAGAATGATAGTCATAGGGCAGCAAATTGCCAACTTATATCACACTCTGAAAGCCCGAGGGCCTCTATGGCAGCTTTAAGATGAATGTTCCCTTCCTTCAGACACAGGGAAGATTGTATTGAAAATCAGGCCCAGTATCTGATTATCAGCATGGAAGAGTTGCAAAGGAGACTAAATGCACACCATAGATCTTCTATAATGAAGTCAAGACCTGATAGGAAGAGTGGGAACAGGGAATTTTAGGTCAACAAGTCTAACAGTCTTGATCCCTCAATTCCCCAGAACCCTACTGGTCAGCGAAAGAAGCCCCCTCACCACAAACCAGAAGAGAACAAACTCCCCTTGCCTGAAGACTGTGCAAAAGCCTCACCTGAAGCAGGTGTCTCTCAGTATGACTTCTCCTTTTTCTTTTCCCCTCATGGTCAATCCCTCCTACTCTTCACTGTGACTAGGTTACATGGCAACACTTAATTGTTTGAGGCAAAGTAGATGTAATTACTCTAACAGATAGTGATGCTGGAGTGGGACTGGGAATCAGAATGTTTGATCCACAGGGATCTATGGCAACTGTGTTTGGAGAGAAAAAATAACAAAGAAATGTTTAGATAACCATGGTGTTGTTTGATTTGTATAATCAAAAATTATCAAAGTCTGATGAGCTGAAGGATGATGCCATCAGCTGTAATGGAAATCCAAGGTTCTTCACCCTATTTCTAAATCTAAGTTAATTCACAGACTCAGAGCCCTGTGATTGAAAGGAAGGCATGACAAATGGAGTAAAGTCAACAGAGTGGATGTTTCTCCAATCCTTCCCCAATGGGACCCATGGCCAATTTTCAGGGCAATCATGAGCTGGGGAAAGAAGAATACCCAAATATTGGAGAGCTGTTAGATACAGAATCTGAGTTTACATTGATCTAATTAGACTTAAAACGCCTTCATGGTCTTCTGGTTAGGATGGACACTTTAAAGAGATTGGAGGGAAAGGGATAGATGGAGAAAGTTTCTAAGGATGTGGGTGGGGATAGGATTGGATACACAGAGTAACTTTGGAAACCAGAGGATAGGGTTGGCGGAGACATTAATTACACGTAGCTAGAGAAGTTAGCAAAGGAAAAAGTAGATGATAAGATGGAAGCCAGAAGAGGAAAGGATTTCAAATAGGAAATGACTTGTCAGTAAATATTCTGTAGCAAGGTCTTCATTTGTTCTGAGGAGTAACTCCTGAGTGTTTATTTCCATTCGTAGAGCAGCAGAAGACAAGTTCTGCCCACAGCTGTTCATGAGGAAAAGGCAATTCCTCTTTTTTCTCTCTTTTTTAAATTGGTTCCAAGGGAGAGACAGGGAAGCCTTCTTGGAATGGGACTAGGACAGGGCAAGAACAGATGCATGGGGTAAAGCTTTGGCTAGCGGGAACATGCTGATCATGGCGAGATGGATTGGTTTAGCTCTCAGTTACACTTCATTCTAGCATTATGGCCTTGGGCAAGTGTATTAAAATTGGAAGCAGCTTTGGGAGTCATTAAACAGAAAAGAATTTTGAAAACTGTTTTAGCCTGGGTTCCCTGGAAAACAGCCTGAAGCAAAGTTTACATGCTAAAACTTTATCAAATTATGCAATCTCATGCATGAGTGAGGGGTAAAGGGAAGTGATTCAGGGCAAAAAAGGGAAGGCAAACACAAAGAGAAGGTGGGCCTTTACCTAGATGACCACATCTTCCAAAGAAAACACAACTCTTTGCTTGGCCAAATAAAAGGTTTATAAATTACTAAAATTAATATGTGAATTTTTCAGGGTCGATATAAAAATAAATTAGTTTTCCTATATTAGCAACAAACAATCAGAAAAATAAATTAATTGAGAAAAAAAGAACATTTTTTGTCTATTACACCATTAGCATATTTCACATCCTCCCCACTACCATAAACAGAGTCTAGACTATACATTTTTACAATCATCTCTGAATTTTCAGTTATGTAGAAATGTCCTTAGTAACATTTTCAAGCAATTTTTCTGAAAAAGATCATGATGGTAAAGAATCTCCTGTGAACATCTGTGGAGCCTTAGTAAATTATCCTCTGGTGGTTGATAGCTTTGGTTTTCGAGGAAATAGTGTATCTTCCATAGTAAGCTATAAGCAGAACCATTTCAAAGTTGTCTATTGGTGGTTGGTGAGGCATCCCTCTGGTATACCTAAACATCTTCATCATACAGTCCAAATAAATTTCTTCCTTAGTTTTCCCCAACACAACACCTGCGTTCTGTTTGGCCATTCTCCACCTGGACCACTGTCCCACTTCTGTGACTCCTTAGGACTTCACAGAGCTTTATGCAACATGAGCCTGTTGACATTGGAAGTCAGTGTGTGTATTAATAAGAGATTATGACATTGACATGAATATAGGCAGAGAGATTTAAGTAGTTGATACAAACCATTCATGTTCAAGCAACATGAAAATGACCATCTAACCTCCCTGAGCTATCACGATTGATACAATTTTTCCCAGTCTGTTGTAAAAGTAATAACTAGCACCAGCTGTCACTTCTTGCTTCCTCCCAAGAAATGGGGTCTGATTTGCTTGATAAATTTGAACACGTTTCAAAAGGATCCTCTTTTAAAAGCTGGTTAATTACAGATTTAGAATGTATTTTCAGTTTACCAAACTTTTTCTACGACCTAACCTGAGAGTTGCACATGTTTTTCTAACCAAAATGCTATAGCATTTTAACCTTCAGAGAATCTCTCTGAATAGTGTTCACAAATTTTGGAGTGCACAAAAAAGCTATTTTGAGAGTCATTTAAATAGTACCAATCGTCAGTCACCTACTCCACCTACCTATGTGAAATTCTGATACTGCATTGTATAGATGGTCATGATGAACACTAAGTATTTGGATCTGTCTGAAATTTTCCTTTTTTTTTTTTTACCCTTAGCTAAATATAGTGGAAATTGAAAATTATTTATTTGGTGAAAATGTCACATTTGTGAGTCATGCATTCAACAATGTTTGGTTAATTTGATTTTGTTGGGCATTTTTATAAATCCGATATATTTACCCAGAGGACTTTTGGCACTGGCAGCTTATTAAAATCAGCAAAGAAATAACTATCTAGCCTAGGATTGGGAAGACTCAATTGCATCCAGATGAGGACCAAATCCGCTTCAAATTCCAAAGCAAGTAAAATTAATTGTGTCAAAAATTAATCCTTTGGAGACTTCTGGAATGTGTATTTATTCCCATTCTAATTACTGTGGCATTCTAGTGACCCTATTTTGCATTATATGCACATTCCCCGCCCTTCCTTCTTGTCTTCCTTTTAGTTCATCATCTTCCTTATTTTTGAGTCACGAAGTTTTTCTGAATCCACAATTGAAATGGAAAATTGAGTCAAGTATATAGGGTATTTGAGTAAAGAAAAAATGCATCATATTTTCCAAATTTATGTCTCCTTTTGGACCCTCAACTAATTTGTTTAGCTCTGGAAGCCAGCCCCATGTGCTCCTCTATCCAGTGTGCCTCATCAGACAATCCTCCATAAACACTCTTTTGCAGCTTATCTGTCTAAGGTTAGGTGGGAATCCTTGAATGCTCAGAGTTGGGACCCACACGTGGATGACTTCCATGGAAGAGAAAAGGAGAGAGTTTATATTGGTACACGTTGGTCAAACAGTACAAACTTGCAGCCAGAAAATGAGTAAGTTCTGGAGATCTAATGCATACCATAGTGATTATAGTCAACAATACTATATTATATACTTGAAAGTTGCTAAGATAGGAAGTCTTGAACATTCTCACCACAAAAAAGATATGATCATTATGTGATGTGATTGAGGCGTTAACTACTGCTAGTGGTAATCGTATTGCAATATATCAATGTATCAAATCAATACATTGTATGCCTTAAACTTACACAATGTTGTATGTGATTATATCTCAATTTAAATAAAATAAAATTGTATAAAGTGAATGAATGAGTTAGTTTATAAGCCATTCCAGAAACTAAGCAATTATTCATTAATCATATCTTACTTTGGATCAGAAGTATTATTTCTAAATTTGATTTTACTTATTACTTCGACTATTCCCAAAATTAAACCCAAAGACAAATAATGTGAGCATATTAAAATAATGTGAAACAAGTTTTAAGGGTAATTTCCAAAACAAGTTCTAGAAATGAGTTGAGAAATGGAGTATCTGAGAAGAAGCACTAGTCTCCTAAGGTGAGCCCTGGAAAATGATACTTCTAAGAAGGAATAAGCCTCAGTGTATGAGTTTAGCAAACAAGGCCATAATATTAATCCTGTAGAGATAGTTCTTTCTTTCTTTCTTTTTTTTTGTGAGGAAGATTGGCCCCAAGCTAACATCTGTGCCCATCTTGCTCTGTTTTATGTGGGATGCCTGCCACAGCACGGCTTGACAAGTGGTGCATAGATCCCTGCCTGGATCTGAACCTGCAAACTCCGGGTCCCTGAAGCAGAGAGCACAAACTTAACCACTACACCACTGGGCCGGCCCCTAGAGATAGTTCTTTTATTCAGACTTACGTTGTGTTTTTATTCCCTCTGCATGAGTTTTGACTCCCTGACATCTGCAGATAGTCATGTCCTCCAGCATTTTCAGAATCCTCCATAAGTTCAGGGTAGTTCTAAGAATATAATAAGAACACAATATTTATATGTTGGCAGATTTTTTTGTCTATTTTCAGATCAATTAAATAAATTTAAACAAAAGTTATTCTGCTTTAAGTAATTCAAACAGATTCTTGATTTGAAAATAGATCCATTTTTACTGGTTGAATGAACTCGGGAAGCTGTTTAAAAATAATTAGTATGGACACAAAGAAATGGAAAGATGTTCCACGCTCATGGATTGGAAGACTTAACATAGTTAAAATGTCCATACTTTCTATAGCAAGCTACAGATTTGATGCAATCCCTATCAAAGTCCCAATAACATTTTTCATGGAAATAGCACAAATAATCCTAAAATTTGTATGGAACAACAAAAGACCCCGAATAGCCAGAGCTATCCTGAGAAAAAAGAACAAACCCAGAGATATCACACTCCCTGATTTCAAACTATACTGCAAAGCTATAGTAATTTAAAAACCATGGTACTGGCAGAAAAACAGACACACAGATCCGTGGAACAGAATTGAGAGCCCAGAAATAAACCCACACATCCATGGACAGCTAATTCTCAACAAAGGAGCCAAGGACATGCAATGGAGAAAGGAAAGTCTCTTCAAGAAATGGTGTTGGGAAAACTAGACAGCTACATGCAAAAGAATGAAAGAAGATCATTATCTTACACCACACACAAAAAAATAACTCAAAATGGATTCAATACTTGAATGTAAGACCTGAAACCATAAAACTACCAGAAGAAAATGTAGGAAGCACGCTCTTTGACGTCGGTCTTAGCAGTATCTTTTTGAATATCATGTCTCCTAGGTGAGGGAAACAAAAGAAAAAATTAAACAAATAGGACTACATCAGACTAAAAATCTTCTGCACAGCAAAGGAAACCATCAACAAAACAAAAAGACAACCTACCGATTGGGAGAAGATATCTGCAAATCATATATCCAACAAGAGGTTTATGTCCAAAATATATAAAGAACTCATACAAGTCAACAACAACAAAAAGAAAAACCCAGACAAAAAGTGGGCAGAGGATCTGAACAGATATTTTTCCAAAGAATCCATACAGATGGGCAACAGGCACATGAAAAGATGTTCAACATCACTAATTATTAGGGAAATGCAAACCAAACCACAATGAGATATCACCTCACACTCATCAGGATGGCTATTATTAAAAAGACAAGAAATGAGTGCTGGAGAGGATGTGGAGAAAAGAGAACCCTCATACACTGCTGGTGGGAATGTAAACTGGTGCAGCCACTATAGAAAACAGTATGGAGATTCCTCAAAAAATTACAAATCGAACTATCGTATGATCTAGCTATTTCACTTCTGGATATTTATCCAAAGAACACGAAAACATTAATTTGAAAACATATGTACCCCTATGTTCATTGCAGCATTATTCACAATAACCAAGAGTTGGAAACAACCTAAGTACCCATAAATGGATGAATGGATAAAGAAGATGTGGTATATATATATGTTGCCTGATATCCTTCAGCTGTAAAAAAGATGAAATCTTGCCATTTGTGACAACATGGACGGACTTTGAGGGAATTATGCTAAGCAAAATAAGTCAGATGGAGAAAGTCAAATACTGTATAATTTCACTCACATGAGGAAGATAAAAAAAAAATCAAAACACATAAACCGGAGAATAGATTGGTGGTTACCAGAGGGAAAGTGGGGGGGGGGGCAAAAGGGGTAAAAGGGCAGATTTATATGGTGATACGATGGCAACCAGGCTTTGGGTGACGAACACGATGTAGTCTCTGCAGAAGTCAAAATATAGTGATGTACACCTGAAATTTATATAATGTTATAAACCAATGTTACCTCAATAAAAAACTAATTAAAAAATTAGTATCAATTATTTTTAAACCAGAGTAAAAATGTAGACAAAACTTCTATATCTTGATACAGTCTTTCTATTTCTTTGGGTATCTCTAGCCACTTCTATTTGCTATGCTGCATGCTGTTTTAGTACCAAAAAGTAGGCTAATGTGCCTTACATAAATGATATCCTGAAGGAAAAATTTAATGAATTTTATGATGTTGTGTATTCCAGACATCCATAGTTAGATCAAAAGTTGCAATTTTCATTCAAATGTTATATATTGGGCGTAGCACCTTTTGGAAGAGTTTCTCTATCCCTTGAGAATTTCGGGCACTAATCAGGGACGTGACATTTATCCATATAACTAGTGTCTTAGTCTGTTTATGTTGCTATCACAAAATACCGTAGGCTGCTATAACAAAAGACCATAGACTGAGTGGCTTACAAACACAGAAATTTATTTTTTACAGTTCTGGAAGCTGGGAAGTCCAAGACCAAGATGTAGTCAGAATTGGTGTCTGGTGGGGGGCAATTTTCTGGTTCATAGACTCCTTGCTGTGTCCTCACATGGCAGAAGGAGCAGGGAGCTCCCTGGGATCTCTTTTATAAGGGCATGAATCCCATTTATAAGGGCAGAGAGCTAATCACCTCCCAAAGGTCCCCAACTCTAAATTTCATCACAAAGGAGATTAGGTTTCAACATAATTTTGGAAAGACACAAATATTCAGTCTATAGCACCTAGAAAATGTTTACTGTGCACCACCAACCCTATGCAAGGCACTTTGCTAATTTGTGAAAACAGTTTTACATTGGGTTCTTCTGAATAGTCTCTAAGTTTTCTTCCCAATCTAAGATTCCATGATTTGAGATGAGCCCAAAACAAAACAAAATTCTATCAAAATGAGTTAAAGTAAAATTTTTAAAATAAACATCTATTGAACATCTACTTTGTGCCAGTAACTCTGTTACATTACCTCATTGTAGTGGATGTTGTGGGGCACTGTCCAGATGCCCCTTCAGGACTGGTACATTTGTCCCAGCTGCTAGGAGTCTTGGCAACTGTGTTGGCAGCTGCTTCCTTCTCCAGGAATTGTACTTGACTGAAGGGGACTGCACCACTCAAGTTTATGCCTCCTTCCTGGGGGAGCCTGATCCAATAGCTAGACAAAGATCTGTCCCTTTTGCCCCACTTTGGGATAACTTGGATGGACCATCCCAGTTCTTGTACAGCTCCTCATGAAATCAGCTGGGGCCTCTTTTGCATCTCAGTTCAATGTCTCCCTCTGTCCTATACTGCCTCCCTCACTTCCTGACAAATATTGTTGCTGGTGCACTCCCTGGGTGCACTCCTGCACCCACACCTCCCTCTCAATGTCTTTCCCAGGGAACCTGACCTGACCCTCATTTAGTACTAAGCATACTATTTGTCATCTTATGGCAAGTCAAGCACTTTTTTTTAAATTGTTGGGATGAAGTTAATACTTCAGCAGGGAAAAGTTTCTTAAGGAGAATTTGCTAAAACTCACTGGGCAGTGAAAATGAAGTTGTAAAACAGCAACATCCCAGGCATGTGTAGACAGTACTCTCTAGAAAGTACCATGTTCCAGATGGTCCCCCATTTGGCTCCAACACAATCTGAAAGTGACTGTTTCTACCAAAATGAATGGAGATTGATGGAGCTCCCCAGTTTCAGAGTGAAAAGAAGATATAGAATTCAAGAAAGAGAAAACTCAGATTACCGAGGCCGAAAAATGCAGGACTGTCCACAGAGAAGGCACTAGAAGACATTTCCGGTAAAGAGTTAAGTGGTGGTAGATATTTTGCAGAATCAATGCCTCTAGAGACTACAGATGTTATCTTAATAGTGAGTTTTCAGTGACTGTACAAATAGTGACTAAGAATAAGGACAATTAGGCAAGAAAAGGCTTGCAAGGGTTACACGAGCACAAACAGCTTGGGGCAGACAGAAGGGACCCACAGAACCTACATAATATAGGTCAACCAGGTATCTCCCTTTTTAAAGCATGTCAGAAGTGATCTTGTTTGATCTACCCTTAGATGGGGGTTTCTCTGCTCCTTCCGAGGGGAGTTTGACATTAATATTAGACAACCCCCACTATATATAAACTCACTAGACAAGAGATTGTCTTCATTTATAATGGAGTTTTCAATCATTCTCTGTTCATCTTTATGTTGCCTATAAAGTCCCACATCAAAGAAGTTTTCTAAATATTTTTGTAGAGAAATATTTGTAACCATATGGCCTTCACAAAGATTTTGGTGCCTCAACTGAGTAGGTCAATGGTGTCTTTAAATAACATTCACTTTAACAGAGGTAGCTTCTGTCAATGCAAATAATCAATAATCATTCTGCAGTAAAGAAAAGAAGAGAGTTTTATTCGAGCCAAACTGAGGACTATAGCCCAGGAATCACAGTCTTCGCAAGGGAAGAAAGTGCTGCGGATAAGAGAGGTTTTTCAGCAGTTATATACCATTCTGAAACAAAGATATGTACATCAAAAGTGCCGAGTACATTCCTTCAAGGGTTCAAGGAAATGCTTGTTACAGATTAGCACATACACAGCAGGTCAACGTGACCCTGGCTTCATAGGAAGGGAGACATTAATTCTTATCTTCAAAGAGCACATTCTTTACTTAAGGGGTAATAATTAAAGCAGATGTACAGTATATGATTGACAGGTTGTCAGTCAGTCTTTAATTCAAATAAAATTCAGGCCTAATCAAGTTAAACCAGAATGGCTTCCCCATATACTTAAATATACAAAAAATCACTTCCGTCTGGGCTCGCTACACAGTGCACTATTAGAGGCCTGTTCTTTCTTCTTTCTTGGCTGATTATCGCCTATTATGCATCAGACACCAGGAAACAGAAGAACCCAGATCTGCTTCTCGTGCTCCCATTGAACTGCCCTATGGTTTATAGCAAGACACTCTACCACTAAGCTTCAGTTTGTTTGTTTAATCTGTATCTGTATAATCTAGATCAGGGCTATACAATAAAATTCTCAACATAATGGAAATATTCTATATTCTGTATTGTCTTATATGGCAGCTACAAGCCATATATCTATTTAATACTTGAAATGTGGCTAATGTGACAGAGGCTAAATTTTATTTAATTTTAATTAATTTATATGTAAATGTAAATAGTCACTTGTGGCTGGTGGCTACCATATTGGACAGTGAAGATCTTGGTTGACATTGAGGTGAAGTTTGCAGAGTCTGCCACTGGTAAAATAGTTCTGAAATTCTGTGGCTTCACTGCAGGTAAATGCTGACTATGTCATTTACTCTTGATCTGTTTTGGCTAACAATTAAGGCTTCTTATGACCTAAAATAGAAGTTGGCAAATTAGGTCCTTAGGCCAAATCCATCCTGCTGCTGGTTTTTGCAAAAAAAAAAAAAAAACAAAAAAAACCCACTTGTATTGGAACACAGTCATGGCATCTGTTTCAGTATTGTCTATGATGGCTTTTGTGCTACAACGGCAGAATGGAGTAGTCGTGGCAGAGATTGTATGACTGGCAAAGCTGAAAATATTGCTTTCTGGCCTTTACAGAAAAAAAATTGCCTATCCCTGAATTAGAATAAGGTAAATTTGCTCTTTCATTGTATGTTATAATAATTAAATGTTTATCCTTTCTGTATTATTTTACTCCATTTGAGAGGACAAGACTTTTGTATTAGAATGTTGGGTGCCTTTTTATTTTTCTCCTCATTTTAACACCAATTAAATGTCATTGGCTCAGTGGGTTAGCACTTCTCCTTGCCTCATTTTAAATTTTGACTATCTTGTTATCTGTCTTAGGCGGTGGCTGGTCCAGTAAGTTGACCAGACATTGCACTAGCCTAAGAGTGATTTTAGAGGACTTTAAAATCCTTCCAGGTGATTTTCTCTTTATTTGTAAGAATATCAAATTCAATTCAAGTCATTGATTTTCCATATTTTTTAGCTGGATTCATTCACAGAGAAAACTATATAAACTGTTGCTCAAGGTACAAATATGACTTCAGTTTCTTATTAGTAGCAAGGTTGTGATTTGCATAAACATTTTTACTACATCTTTGGATGCTTTTATTTATCCACCCCCAAATCATTAGGCTACTCAATCCAAAGTCATAATGTCTGGTGGCTACTTCAAGGAGAGGTATTGGAGATTGTTTACATATCACTTGACAAGCTCATATCTAATATTTATTAATACTTTATTATATTACAAATTATTTGTTTATATACTAATATATTTATTAATAATATCTAAGATTTATTTTTTTTAATAGTGGGGAAATGTCTTTGCTAACTTTTCTCACTTTTGCGACTGCAATTTCTATTTGTTATTCAGTTTTGAAAAATCAGTAACAGCCTTCAGAACATGAGTTCATAAGTATGTGGTGATCTTTCTGCTGTACACTTAAACAAGCATGGCTGGATCCTAGTGGAGACATTGCCTCCAGGAAAAGCAAAGAGAAGACTATGCACAGGTGCTAAATAATTAGCAGCACAAACAGTCCTCTAGTTCATTGATAGTAAGTGTATTATATTTAACCTTATTGCTATAGTTTTTGGTCACATTGCTGTCTTTTCCTATTTAAAAAGTATGGGATTTTCTTCTTAAAAACATTTCACTGTCTCTGGTCTAAAACAACTTTGCAAACAATGTGATATTGCAATTCTGACCTCCTTGGTTTTCATAAGGACTCTATGCTGGGATGACATTTGGTTCTTCAACATCATAAACATCTTATAACAAATCTTATAATATCTTATTGAAAACTAGAAATATTATAAAGCATAAATATAATTCTGACTATGTCTCTGTCTTCGTTCAGGTTGCTATCACAAAATTACTATAGACTGAGTGGCTTATAAACGACAGAAATTTATTTCTCACAGTTCTGGAGGCTGGGAAGTCCAAGATCAAGCTGCTGGCAGAATTGGTGTCTGATGGGGACCTACTTCCTGGTTCAGAGATGGTTGTCTTCTCGCTATGTCCTCACTTGACAGAGAGGGAGCTCTCTAAGGTCTCTTTATCAGGGCACTAATCCCACTTATTAGGGTTCCATCTTCATGTCCTAATTACCTCCCAAAGGCCCCATTTCCAGAAACCATCACATTGGGGATTAGATTTCAACATATGAATTTGGGGGGACACAGTCTACGGCAGTCTCCAAAGACACTAGACATCTGTCATATGGCAGTTTTGTGTACTACTTCCTGAACCAAAATAATCTACAGTGAGTGGAAACCTTGGCATATATGCATAGGTCCTTACAATGCTCCGTAACAGCTGTACGGACGGGTAGGCTGCACTGAATGCAGCTGGATGCCTAGGTTGTTGGTGACAATTTGTCTGGTATTTTAAGGGCTCTTAAATATCATATATTTCTGGCATTTTTAATATAATATAAATTCTTATATTACCTTTATTTCTCATTTTCCAGTAACATAGTTATGATCAAACCTTTCAGGTGAAGGTGTTATTTGTCCACAGAGACCCTCTGCAATGCATCTGTGAAAATACCAAGACCTTAACACTACATGTGAGAAGAAAGGATTATTTTTCAAATTACAAAGCAAACAGAAACATTAAGAGATTTTTATGGATTAGTTAAACTTGAAAACCAACCTATATCTATTTATTGTCTAATAAAAATTAATGCTTTTCTGAAACTATTGAACTAACCTAGAAATTGGCCAGGAATAAATTCTTCCCAGTGCTTCTCTAGCACTGTACCCATGACACTTCATGGAACTTGCCACATTGTACTGCATCTCATTTACTGAGACCTGGAAGCTGTTGAATGTGGGTAGGACTAAAAGACCATTCTGTCCATTTCAGCAGGTGGGATAGTGACTGCAGAGCCATCTCTTTGATTAAGGTAGGGTCTCCTCTATAAGAGGACCCTAAAAGGTAGTTGTTCATCTGGCTAAGGCCATTAGGAAATGTGCCCTGTAACACCCTCTGCCTGTGCCACTCAGCTGCTAGTGATTTGGCTGTGCCCTGGCACCATTCTATTAAGGACTTGGACCACTGACTTCCTTCCAGCTTATTATTTCTCTTCCTTTCTTCTTTGATTTATAAGGCAAATCCTCCTAACACTGTGATGGCTTCTTCTCATGATTTTGCTTTTATTATCAATTTTCATTTTCCTTTACATTTATCTATACACCTATCTATCTATATATCTTTACATTTAATTATCTATCAGGACTTCTTTTTCCCTGATAGCTTTCCAGTCTTTGTAAAGGCAATGGGGAGGTCGTGCATCCATCCATCTATCCCTTGAAATGCTAAAAAGGGACTAAATTTGGTCCTTTGTCTATGCTCGACCATCAGAAGATTGCAGACCTGGGGCAGACCCCTCTGGCCCACTGATGTTTCAGCATCGTGCCATTCTGGACATCAGGAACTATGACTCAAAATGGATCAACAAAATTTATTATTCCATCTATTATAGTGATGCTGTTGAACATTTTACTATAGCTCACATGTTTCTTTATGAACTCCCTTTCACCATCAGTCCTATCAACCACCCAGCGGAGAACTTTCTCTGAACTCTGACCTCTCCAACCAGTATTTGGTTCATTTCTGTCTTAAGGCTGTTTATTGGGTGCTAGGAAACTTCAAGCCAAATACAAAAGTGTGATTGGGGAATGTGTTAATGTGGTCCTTGCTTTAATTTTTTTCTCCTTATTTTTTCTCCCGTTCCTCCAGTTTCCTCATCAACTACTTTACCAAATGTGACTTTATAAGCCATCGTGAATAATTTCTGGAATGAGACGGTGTAGATAAAAAGGAGGGAAGAAAGGAGGGAGGGAGAAAGGGAAAAAAGGAGACAGGAATTTGGGATTCTCTCTCCTATTACAGGGACTCTTCAACATGAAACTCTTGTTAATCTTTTTTGTTTTTTACATATTCTAAGATGATGAGCTAATGAAATTTATTAAAATTTTAGGCCCTTGGTTAATTTCTCTATCATTATTATTTTTAAAGATATTCAAGTCGTGGGTAATGCTTTTAAGATAATCCCTTAAAACATCACCTTTAAAACTGAATTTTCCAAAGTATCTATCAGAAGCTTCAAATTAGATTTTATTTAGTTTGAACATTTCTGCATTTTCCCTTAGATGACATCCTTTATTGTGACTCACTTTATTTGTTTCATCACACTGGACTCGCAGTGCCTGGTCCTCTGGACTCCCCCCAGCACTCATAAGCGTCCACTTCAGGGTGAAGGACATGCACCATTTCAACAGTGCAGAACAACACTGAAAACAATTTTAGGCAGAAAATGAATGCTACTTCATCTTGCTGCAATTATGGGGTAAATCTTACCTCGGCCAGACAGGCCCTGAGCCAGGCATCCAAGTTAACTTGACATTCATGCTCAAATGCCAAGGAAACTTTTGTACCCTCACAAGTTCAGAACCTCTGTTTTACAACTCCAAGTTTCTAAAAAGTTGGCAGTAAGCTTCAGAATCGTTTACTGTATTTATCTGCATGCTTTTCAACAAAGCCCTTCATAAAGGACTTTAAAAGAAAAATATAAACTCTTTTTACTCTGGGAAAGTGATGGGAAAAAAAAAGGAAAGGGTGAGATTAGCTATTGATGCCATTTGTTGGGCCACACACTGGCGCTTGCTACCTCTTCTTTGCCTGGTATCCTTCAGCTGTATTTTAGTTTCTCAAACTCTCCAAGACCCTTCCCACATCAGGGCCTTCTAGTTTCCCACCATTTTTCTCCAGCTAAGTCTTAACTTGTCCTTCAAGCATCATTTTAAGTGGACCTTCCTTAGGGAAGCATTCTATGCCCCCAAGACCAAGTAAGGGTCTTGCTGGTACATGCATGCTTAGAAACCTGTACTTTTCCTTGTTAGCATCTATCATTATCATGATTATATACTCAATGGTGTCTTTATCTTATTCACAGCAGTAACCACATCTCTTACCACAGAGCCTGAGAAATAATGATTCCTCAATAAATAGTTGAATAAATATTACTTGACCAAGAAAAGAGGCTGTATATAATGTTGTTAATTTGCTTATTTATTTTCATGTTATGGGGCATTAAAATTACAACTAAATGTGCAAGATAAAATAGATTTTTTAAGTAGTCTTATTTCTGTCTCCTTGCAAATATACCAACTCATAGTTCCACATTTCTGTGATGTTCTGTAATTTCAAGTAAATTAGAGGATATAATAAAGTATCCTGGTGGAAATTGCCTGAATTTCCAGAGAAAAATGAAAGCATTGTCTAAATAATCTTCCTCTGACTGCTGTATGAACCAGTTTTTTTTTATGGTATTTTAAGATAAATGAGTATGTACCCACATTCCAGAGGGCTCACAAAATTGGGATTCATCAGTAAAAAAAACTTTAATTCTGGGTAGCCAGTTAGCCAGGAAATGTCTTGGTATACTCGAGTAGGAGTCAGGAGATTTTGGTCCAGTCTCAAAGTTTCCCAATTTTTTCATCAATGAAATGGAAAGTTTATTCACTCATGTAGCAAGAATTTATTTTACACCTTCTAAATAACAGCACTGTGCTAGGTTATAAAATAAGATGCAAAAGGAAAGAAATGTATAAATAAGTACCCAAATTTGCCATAGAGGTAATAATTGCTATAAACATTAAGGAAAAGTTGGAATCGGTATACACTGCTGTAGCCATTCCCCAGGCATGTTTCATGGATTTCAAGTTATTCAGTGTGTTCCTAAAAGGGTTTCTATGTTGAAGAAAATTTGGAAAATGGTGCACACTCAATCTCCTCCATGGAGAGACACAATGCATATAAACATATCAAAATCACCGAGAATTCTCACAACCATTAAATCTATTTAATTTTATTTAATCAAATATTTCCCCAAAACTTCTAACTACAGTTCCATATCTTTCTCCTAAAACAACCTATTAATATTCCAGTGTTCAAAGAAAACTTGCAGGCATTCCAAGAAAACAGTGCATTCTAATCCTTGGAAAAAGCCTAGGTTTGAGCCATAATGATCACGGAGAGTTCAGGAATCAAGGAAGAGTGGAGCTTCTCTGGGATTCCTGATAAGGCAGAGGATGAGACTGGCCAGGTGGAGCAGAGACCAATTCTAAAGAATATTGAATGCTACCCCAAGGCACTTGAAGATTACTGGTAGGCAACTAGTTGCCTTCGGCATGTTCTGATCTGAGCGTGTGTGGCAGAACAGAGACTTTGATGAGGCTAGTGTTTCCAAGAGACCTGTTGGGAAAGAATATTTAGTTTAGGTTGGATGGGAAAGAGGGGCATAGAGAAGAATCCAGAAACTTCTGTTCTAGGTGTTCAGAGATGATTGATTGGGCTAGGATAATAGAAATGAGAACAGAGTTTGTGACATTTCAAAGGACAACATGACAATCTTGAAGAGAAATAGAGATGAAAGAGGGCAAAAAAAATAGAAGTAGCTCCATGGTGTTGCTTTCAAAGCATTTAAAGTTTATTGGTGCCGGTGATTCCATATGGCAGCTGGAGGAGGGGTCTTGTCCTGGAGTGGAGGAAAATGTGTAAGACTGTGTGACTGAGATGTGAATAATAAACATAGGAGTCACAGCTGAAGTTGGAAAAGAAGAGGGAGAAAAATCAAGCGCCAAAATCAACCCTGGGAATGTGCACAACTGGTGATGAGTGGGGAAAGAAGGACTCTATCTACTTTTTCTACTAGTATTCATTAAACACTGATTATTTCAGGCACTATGTTAGCTGCTGTGTAAACAAAGATAAGACACAATGACTTGCAGTCAAATATCTCATAATTTAACAAGAGAGAACAAGCACATAAAATCTACAGTGATGGACCCTAATGAATTAGATCATCTAGTATTCATGCCTTGGTGTAATCTTCACCACGTTGGGTCTGAGACGGCCCCAAGACTTACATTGACCAGGAGAACATGATGAAAGTGAAGCTGTGTAACTTCTAAGGCTGAACCTTAAGACATTTTTATCTTTGTCTTTTGCCACTTGAACACACCCTCTTGGGACCCAGTCTCCATGTTCTGAGAAGCCCAATCTTCATAGAGAGCACACACAATGGGTGATCAAAGCTCTCCATTGACATCCTCTTCTGAACTTCCAAGTGAAAGCAAGCACTGTCTGCCAGCCTTCTGAGTGAGCCATATTGGATATTCCAGACTGGTCAAGCTCCTAGATTCCTGTGGTCCCAGCCGGCATCATGTAGGGTGGAAGAACCACCCTGCTGAGTTCTGTCAGCCCAAGGAACCATGAGAGATGACTAAATTGTTGCTGTTTAAACCACTAAGTTTGGGGGTGGTTTGTTATGTAGATTTGGATAAGTGAATATGGCCAGCTGATAGAAGAATACATGAAAAGTGATTAATTATGCAAGGTTGGGCCAGGAAAGCTTAGAATAAGTTGCAACACTGGAGACTGGTTTAAAGAAGAAGCAAATATTTCCCAGAGAAACAGGAGGAAAAGGAATTCCAGAAAATGGCAGCAGCAAACAATATGTAAATCTGGAGAACTGCATAGGGAAAGGTGAATAGGAAGGGTGAACAGAATTGAATCTAGAAAAGTTGTTGAATCCAATTTTGTGAAAGCGTTATATGTAATAGGTATGGAAATTCTACTGCAGGTAATGGAGCTATTTTAAAAAGTCTTAAGACAGACTATAGTGGAAATCATATATTACACATTTATTCAACAAATATTTATTGAACACCTGCTATGTAACTGATGCTGTAGTTAGATGTTGAAGAAAGTTAAAATGATAATAACAGTCATGATTCATGACTTCATCAGGCTTGCAATGTAGTCAGAGAAACAGATCAAATAATTATGAGAGTAATGAAAAATTATAAATCGCAATGAATGTTATGACAAAAAGGAAAAGTATGCTATGAAAGGACACAGAGATGAATTAAGCAAATTTCTTGTACTGTCTTGACATAATAAATTCTCAATAAATAGTAGTAGCGTGGGTCACGGACTGTAGAGAAAAAGAAATACTGGAGGCATAGAGAACAATTGTGAAGATACTGCCAAAATCCAGGAAAATAATGATGAGGACCAGAGGTAGAGCAGTGGAAACAGAAATGTAGAGACAGGAAAGTGACGTTTCAGAAGCAGACTTGGCAACTGTGGAAAACGGATATCTAGACGAAAGAGAAAGGAACACTGAGGACAACCCCAGTTTTGATCTTGAATAAAAGAGTTTTATTAATGGAAAGAGAAATCATGCTAGGAGGCTGACATATGGAGAGGCAAGACAATGAATTTTGGTTTGTGAGTGTTGAGTACAAAATACTTTATGGAGAAGATTTCCCATTGATAGTCCAGACTGTATTATTCCATTTATATAAAATTCTGGTAAATGCAAACTAATCTATAGTGACAGAAAGCAGCTCAGTGGTTACCTGGGGACAAGACTGAAAGGTGTTGGAAGGGGCCTAAAAAAGAGATTGCAGAAAGTCATCAGAAAACTTTAAGGGGTGATGGATATGTTTGTTTTCTTGACTGTATTTCAAAACTCATCAAAGTATACAGTTTAAAAATACATTCAGTTTTTGTTATATAAATTAGATTTGAATGAATCTTTTATATGTAAAGAAACACTGCATAAGAAGAGATTTACAAAGAGTAGCACAAACATTTGCAATTGCAAATGTTTGCAAATTGAACACAAAATATCTAAAAGAGCTTGAACTATTTGTGATGTGCAAAATCAATGACTACTTAAGTTAAAAGGAAAAGGAAGAAGGTGCTTGTTTTACTTATGGAGAAATTCTCACGTTTACCCTAAAACAAAGGTAACAAGATTGGATATTAATGATATTTTTTTCTGCTAGTGAGAATGGGAAGAAAGTGAAAAAAAAGTGGAAAATAAAATTATCAGAAATAAGAAAGCAGATTAAAATGAAGATGATGACAAATTGAGAAATATAAAACATCTCAGAAAAGTAGCTTGACAGAGAAAAGTCATTGCCTGATGAGAAACTAGACAGAAAAGAAAACAATAATAATAGCAGAAATTGCCTTAAGCAAGTCAAAGATTCCTGTCCATTGTGAGCACTGGCATGGCCTGGGGAAAAATCATCACAAAACATCAAAGCAGAACAGAAAAACGGCGAAAAAAGAAGAGCAGAAAGGAAAGGTCATCTACTGAATAAAACATAACAATAATAGTAAATTAAATGTTATAGCTACATTAAGACCAAGATAATAATCCAAAGAAAATAATTTGGGGCCTGTGAATCTTCTCTTTTCATGCAAGGCCGATCTCAATATTCATTTATTTGTTTATATACGAAAATATTTATTGAAATCTTTCCATGTGTCAGATACTGTTTCAAGTGTCAATATTACATCAGTAAATAAAATAGATTAAGTGCTCTCTCGTGGAACTTACATTTATTTATTTTATTGATAAGTGTTAAATTGATTAACTAAATCATCTGTAAATTTGTAAATGTTGAAACAGTGCCTTTCTTATTCGAACCACACTGCAAACTTCGACATAATGATGTTTTAAAAAGATTTCTGCTTTTTCTAGGGAATGTTTTCTAGGAGCAGTGGTATCAGTAGTAGTTAATAAGAACCATTTTTATTCTTTAAACAAAAAGGACAGAGGGACTATCTTTTTCTATATGCTTTCAGGAGAGTAAAACTCAAATACAAGCGCTTCCTAAAATTAAAACCTTATTATCATTCCTTTTCATCCTCTCTGGCATTGCTGTAGTTTCTGCCATTATCTTGAGTTTCTCTGGTTGAGAAAAGAATTGAAAATCCTTTGCCAGATGCATAGTTCAAAAGTCAGGATTGTAATATCATTGCCTAAAGAATTCCCAACACCAGGGAATCTCCCAAAGAATGCTAAAGCCCATGTTTCTTCTCAGCCCCTGCAGTGCTTCGCAGGCAACAGCCCAGCTGGACTTTGGGCTGCCAATAGAAACATGAAAGTGAGAAATTATCTGTAAAAAACAACATGGCCATCCTTATTGGGACTGTCTTATCAAAAATCATAATATCCAGCTCAGCTAAACCTTTCAGTTTAAAAAAAAAACTATTTTTCATCATTAATGCTAGATGCGCTTGGTGGGAAGTTTGGCTGAACAACCAAGAAAAACAGCCTTTTTAAAAAAAAAAAAAAAAAAAGAAAAAGTGTCCTATAGCAACAAAATATGGAAACACTCAAAGTGTTTTTCTTTTGGTATAAAATATTTCATCTCCTTATGCAATGTTGCCTCTATGGGAGTTGGCTTTGAATTGCATGAAAACAGCAAAGAATTGCTGCAATCTTTGTATTTGGAGAAAGTTATAATTCTTGAATAATTTTCTAATTGATTTATTATAAGGAAAATAGCATGACTTCCATTTGCCCTCTCTCTTATCACAAACAAAAATCTCCCCCATCCAAGTGCAAGTTTAATTGTATTTCTCATTTGGTCCAAACCACTAAGAATCCCATAGCATATCCAATTATTTATGCATAAAAACAGATCATTCTACCTTTAATATGAAGAAATTATTTCAGTTCTGATGAAACAAACTTCAAATGTTAGAAGTAAAAACACGTAAGGGCATTTCATCACCATCTCCTCCTTTACATTCCAGGCATTCATACCCCTAAATACAAAAAAAAAAAAAACCAGAAACCACCACTATTTTCAAGATAGCCTGAAGCTATGTCTTTGCTCCCAATGGGTTTTTATAAAAGTAAAACCTTATTTCCTGCCAAATTTAGTTTATTAGCCCTTAAAATGAAGGTTAACGTTTCCTTGGCATCATGCATGCCAAAGCAAGGAAATTCATAGCCTCAGTATTTACGTGTGATGTGTAGAAAAAAACAAGAAAAGTGTTGTGACTCTTTGGCCTTATGTACTATATTTGTGAAAAATCATTCAGTTGTCTCTTTACTTTTGAAGACTGATGATGTATCTCATAATGAAAGTAGGTTTCATACACTCAAATACAGAGAAGTAGAAAGTGTAAATGAAAGCTCATCTAAAGAGAAAAATCACTGTAAGGCAGAGTTTGAAGTAAATGCAAGAAGGCCAAAGGATATTTGATTTGTCACTTTTTATGAAGTGCTAACAAGGAAAAGAGTAAAAATGCACAAAAAAAACCCACTCTTTAGATGTCTTACTGCTTGAGTTTTTCTGACATGAGGTTATGGAATATGAATGTTCTTGAACAAATCTTTTAATAACTAGAGCCTACATGTTGCCTTTAAAAAAATATTCATTTGTCTCCTGGAAGAGAACCCCAAAACCATAATTGTCTGATTTTATTTAGCTTGGGCTAAAAGGCAAATCCTATACCTAACGACATGCCAGTGCTTTCGCCAAACCAGTTTCTCTTTGCCAGAATAAAAACGAGCACAAAGCTATTCTAATGTTTCAGTGTTCAGAAAACATAAAACAAAGATATTTGTTAAAATCCTGTTGGGTTTCCTCCCTGGGAAGCCATCTGTCTAGAGGTCTGAGACCAGTTGAGGAAATAAGAATTCCCATTTTTATCCCGTGTGACCCCAGTCCTCTAAGGACGCCTGGGGAAAGTAAACGAAGCTCTTTGAATTCAGCTTCATCATCTGTACTCGTGGAAAATCCAGTGTCTTTATTTTAATTTCCTTTATTTGTTTTTATTTGTTTTAATATTCAATATAGCTAAAACAAAGTTTAAAGAAAAGTGAAAGATCTCTCCTTTTTTGTTCAAACAGTTGGTAAAGCAGTCTAAAGTGAGAGAGTATTTCTAGAGACTAATATTTCTGGAGACTAACTCTGGTGACCAGTCACTGCTTCCTTCTAATCCCAGGAACTCTGACCTGCCCAGCTACATCCAATCCATTAGCATCAGCCACTCAAAGGTAACCGATATCTACACACTGAGTGGAGGAATGATATGACCATCTTTTTAATTGATTTATTATACGCACTTTGGAGTGGGAATTCTACAAAGCCTGAAGCTATTAGCAGCTCTGTTTGTTAAAACAAAAAGAAGACGGAGAACCAGTTTATTATAAGAATGAGAAAATAATAGATCTTTCTCTAAGGAAAACACACAAGATTTATTTTGATATGAGGTATATGACAAGAATAATTCTAAACTCTTATCTCTCCCTAAATGATTCCGTTTCTTTTCGTATTGCAAAACACGCATGTCGTCTAAAAAATCTTCATACTCTCCTAAAGGTGTGTTTAGATTGCATTTCTTTTACAATTTCAAATAAATTCATTTGGATGATGTTTTCAAAAGGTATCATATAGCCTAAAATAATAACAAACATTATGAAATGTAAATATAAACAAAAACCAGGGGAGGAGGGAGGGATGACTAGGTGGAGCACAGAGGATTTTTAGGGCAGTGAAAATACTCTTCACGATACTATAATGATGGACACATATCATTATAAATTTATCCGAATCCGTAGAATGTACAACACCAAGAGTGAACCCTAAAGTAAACTGTGGACTTTGGGTGACTACGATGTATCAGTGTAGGTTCATCAATTGTAAAAAATGTCCCACTCTGGTTGGGGAAGTTGATAACGGGGGAGGCTGTGCTTGTCAGGGGGCAGAGGCTATATGGGAAATCTCTGTACCTTCCTCTTAATTTTGCTGTAAACCTAAAACTGCTCTAAAAAAGTAGTCTTTTTTAAAAAATAGAGGGAAGCAGGATTTGGGTAATACGATAGAAATGGAGGTTCAAGAGAAGGTTATATCCCTGAACTAATCTCATTATACTGAACTTGTATGGTGAGCCAAATGAGCAGACGTGTCTTGGGAAAAAGGGAAATTGGATAGAATAAAGGAATTTGAAACCAATCAAGATAGAAATAGGAAATATTATATTCAAAATGAGAAATAAGACTAAAATCTATATACTTTTTTTTAATGGATGTCAAAAGTAAGTCTAGGGGAAGTCCATTTTAGAGTTGTCCTCTCCAATGTGGTAGCCACTAGCCACAGGTTGCTACGGAGCAATTGAAATGTGACTAGAGTGACTGAGGAAGTGATTTTTAATTTTTTTCATTTTCATTTAAAACCTGATAGTCAATTCAGTTGTTAGAAAACTTTTTAATGTGTTTGGAACACTTGTTTTAAGTGTGTTTGGAACAACTTGGGTATGTGAATCTTTTTCAGCTACAAATTTTATACCTAAATACAGATTAAGTGTTTCCAATGAAAATGCAGTGTCCTTATGGACGGGCGGTCAATGAAAAGATCTAAACTCTACACACTACAGTTTAAAGACACAGTACAAAAGGAATGTAAAATATTTTTATATTGATTGTATGTTGAAATGATAATATTTTAGATATGCTGGATTAAATAATATATATTATTAAAATTTTCAAAAGTACTCTGTACGATACTATAATGGTGAATGCATGTCATTATACATTTGTCCAAACCTGTAGAAAGTACAACACCAAGAGTGAATCCTAATGTAAACTATGGACTTTGGGTGGTGATGACATGTCAGTGTAGGGTCATCAGTTGTAACAAATGTACCACTGTGGTGGGGGATGCTGATAATGGGGGAGTCTACGCATGTGTGGGAAATCTCTGTACCTCCCTCTCAATTTTGCTGTGAACCTAAAGCTGCTCAAAAAAATAAATAAATAAAGCCTTTAAAAATAGCTAAGATGGTAAATTTTGTTATGTGTATTTTGCCACAATTAAAAGTAAAAAAAGTTTGAAAGGAAAGAGAAAAAAACAGTCTTCTGAATCACTACTCTAAAATTTTGACTCTACTCGTTCAAAGCTGAACTTACTTTTCTTGCACACCCCACCAGAAAAAATGAAGGCTGAGCTGGTTTTAAGGTGGGATCATACTCCAGGAGCTTACATGAGGCTCCACAAAAACTATAAATGGGAGTTGCTTTTAAGGCTTTATATACCCTTTTGCCAAACTGACCAAATTTGCCTGAACCCGAAATGAGCATGAACTTCTCTGGCTGCACCCAAACTTAACACACAGAGTCAGTCTGATGAATTTTGTCCCGTGTGCACTCCAGATGCTGACCAGATGTGTGTGGTACGGCCCATTGGTCTGTTTGGGGATGTCTGGACATTTACACTACAGTCAGTCTCTGTTTTAGTATCATTAAAAGGCAATTTGCTTAAGACAGAAATTATGGAATGTGTTTATTGTCACTTGAAAACACTCAGGTTGTGGCACGTGATCACTTCTTTGTCTCTTCAGTACTTTCATATTGCTTCCCACTTTTAAATGAATTAACAATCTCTGATCATTAAGACCCGGCTTCCATGCAGGGCCTCCAGGAATCCTCCTCGTGGTCGACACTCTCCCGCCTCTGTTGGATTTCCACGCTGTTCTACATTACATGCTGCTGTGTTTTTCCCGTAAACCAGCTTCCTCGTCTCCTGCACGAGAATTCTCTGCCTTTGCCAATTCATCCTTACCCCTATTTCAGCTGAAGAGTTAGCTTCATACTTCACTGAAAGAAGAGTTCTGTGAGCAGGATCCCCAGCTCCCCCCTGTACTATGCACACCTCTAATAAACATTCTACCTTTCTTCCAGAACCTAGACCAGGGAACAGCAAAAATGGCCTATGAGCCAAATCCCGTCCTCCGCCTATTTTTGTATGGCACACCAGCTTACGATACTTTTTACATTTTAAAATAACTGAAAAAAAAGATGAATCATATTTCATGGCATGTGAGAATTATGTGAATTCAAATTTCAGTGTCCATAAATGAAGTCTTTTTGGAACATCGCCACACTCATTTGTTCACTTATTGTGTATGGCTGCTGTCTGCTGTAATGGAGTGTTGAGTAGTTGCAGTAGAGACCATATGGCATGAAAAGGTTAATATATTTACTCTCTGGCCCTTTATAGGTTTGCCGACCCCTGATCTTGATGAGTCGCCTTTCTTCGTCCTAGCAAAAAAAATGGGAGGCTCTCTCCTCCCTTCAAAGGCCAATCTTCTACACAAGCACCTCGCTTGGACTGATTCTCTGATCCCTAGAGCCCTTTCTCCGCTCCCTTCACAGCCAGACTCTGTTGATACCACACAACTCATTTTCTTCTTCCCTTTCTGGTCAAACACTTCCAGCCTCCTTGTTCTTTTCCTTAATGTCAAATGTTAAGATTCCTCAGGAATCAGTTTAGACTCTTTCCTCCCTTCTCTCTACCCTCTCTGATTAGGTAATCACCTCAATCACCAGAATTTTAAATAATATTCACTTGCTGAAGCCTCCCAATGTTATCTTCAGCTCTTCAGCCCTGACCTCTCCACCAACATACAATGTCACATGTCCAAATGTCAACTTAGTGTCCAAAATCCCAGTTTTAGCATGTCCTAAAGTGAATGTTGATTTTTCCCTCATAAAACTATGCCTCTCCAGGTCTCTTTCATCTCCCCACTTGCCTTAGCCAGCTACCTAGGAGTTCATCTGAACAATTCCCTCTCTATTACTCTCCACATCCAGAAAGTCCTGTGGTTCAACTTCCAAGATCCCTCTTGACCGTTTCTTGGATACTCTAATTAAAGCCACCTCATCTCCCTGGACTGTACCTAGCTTCTAACTGGCTTTGCTATTCATCCTCTTGCCCCCCTGAAATCCATACAGCATCATGGATAGCTCCCCTCTGACATTCTCTTTATTACTTGTTTGATCCAGAGGAGAAACAAGAGTCAGGAGGCTCGGAGGGGGCAGTGGGCTCCCTTGCCTTGCACAGCCAAGCCCTCTTTCCCACCTTGGATCACTGGGCTGTTTCATGAGTTGGGGGAGGGGAGGCAGAAGGGAGAGGGCGTCTGAGGCTAGAGACCACAGACACCTTCCTGGGATCCACAGGCTAGACTTGCGGCTGAGCTTGGGCTGGGAGTGGAGGTGATGAATAGGTGGGGGAGGGGGGGTCATCATAAATCCAAAGAATGAACTAATAAAATAAAAAACAAAGCCCATCACCAAAAAATGCACAATGCATGTGAGAGTGGGCCACCTCATGCACGACTCCCTCCAGCAGTTTCTCAAGAAAAGAAATATCATAGAAGTAAATGAAGAGATGCTGTGCACCCCAGCCAAGTCCCCACCCACTTCCACACAGCCATGGAGGTGAGCCAGCTGGAGGCACTTGGCTCTGTCTGTCCCCACCCTGTGGAGGAGCAACAGTGTCAGGAAAAGAAGGCAAGGCTGAGAGATGAGAGAGCAGGGTGGGGAGTGGGGGGACGTCACCACTGTAGAATTAGCTGTTGCCCAGATGAGTGCCGATGAAGGGGAAGCAGTGGGAGGAGAAACAGTGTGTGTGTAGCAGGGGAGTGCTTCCCCCAGGGTCCCTGTCACCAGGGAGACAGCTGATCCTGTCCTGTAGTCCCCTCCCTACTCCCACTCACCTCCTTTTACTCAGGAGTAGGGTAGGGGGAGAGATGGCACCCACTTTTCAGAAAGGGAACAAATGACTCACAGCAGCTTGTGGAAAGGAATGTCCAGCTCTGGGGAAGGAGGAATGGCAGTGACCCCCACCCTCACCTCAGCAGCCCAGAGCAGCCCCACCACTCCCAGACGCTGCTGCCCAGGTCTTAAGCCCCCGAAGGCCATCTGTGATGGTTGGCCTGGAAGGGAGGAGGGGATGAGAGGGTAGAAGTGGACTTGGTCAAGGCACTGACAGGGAACTCACTACCCTTATCTGAGAGTGTATAGCCTGAGCCACCCTCCCAGGAAACTGCATAGATCCAGTCTTGACTGCCCCAATGGGCAGAGAAGAAGGGTGGCCCTGGGGATTGTTTCCTTTTTTTTTTTCTTCCTGGTAATAGACAATGTCTTAGTTTAGGTGACATACTCTGTGCAACCACAGCACCAAGGGGGAGCCCTGCCCCCTCCCTCTCCTTCCTGTGCCTCCTCTTCAGGAGAAGAGGAAGAGGGAATTTCTGAATGTGGGAAAGACCTATCTCCCGTGCCCCACAATATGGAAGAAAAATCAGAGAAAGGCCAGAGAGAGGAGAAGGGCCAGCAACAGTGACACCAGGTTCAGACCAGTCTCTGCAGTCTCACTCAGGTGGGGCCAAGACACATGGCCCCCTCTCCTGGCACAGCAGCCTGTTAAGCTTCAGCTGGCTGGGCAGTTTGGAGGAAATGATTTCCAAGGCCAGGGAGGTGCCCGATGTCCCCTGACAGATGTCCACACCAAGGGGCTACACATGCTGGTGTCCAGAACTCGTGGATCTCCAGCATCATCCCCTTGGGCTCCATGAAGTGAATGGGTTTCTGTTTCCATGGGAAGCATGGTGAGTGTGGCCTTCCTTCATCATTGCCTCCACTGCCCACCATAGGAGGCCTGGGCTTCTCCACTGGGTCTTCACTTTCAGATTCATCCAGGTTCCTCTGGCATACCTGCAAGACAGATTGTTGTAGAAAAACTTGAAGGTGACCTTGCCAAAGATATGCCCAGATGCCTCCAGCTGGCCCTGACTGTGGGCAGAGGGAGAGAATAGGGTCATGCCTTAGGGCAAATTCTGTTGGCTCCACATCTGCCAATGTTATCCAGCATGGAAGATGCTGCAACTGGACTCATTCAGGAGGAAACTCGTTCCGCTGAGGCTCCATGGCTGCTCTGATGTTGAGGATTGTGGGAAGAGACACTCACTTGGAGGCCATGCCGGGCTGTGGTACCTCTCAGCCACTTTTCATGGGGGGTATCCAAAGGCCTAGTTGCAGTCCACATGGATTTCTGCAGGAGGTAGGCCAGCAGGATACACCAGTGTGAGGAGAAGGTATACAGACAGAGCTCCCTGGCATGGTTACATTGTCTTGGCCATCCTGGATGGAGACCCGGCCAAGGCTTGTTTACAAGAGCAGTTCTCCACAGTGGAGAATTCTTGCTTTGATTTGTGATGGTCGATAGGATGGTGTTTGTGGAGGGGACAAGGGTAATCTTCCTCTCCAGGAGGAGCAGAGGGCTGGCAGGCACTTTTTTGCACTGATTCTGGTCCCCCTCAGGTCATTCATTTTCTGTGCAGTCACTCTGAGTCTTTTTAGAACAGAAGTTATGGGAATGGAAGGGACAGCCTGAGTGCTGAAGTGCCGCTGCTTGGGGTTGGTAGACGTGCTGTGCTGAACTTTGTAGGATGGGGAAAGTGCTATTGGTCAGCCCAGCTAAAGATGGGTTTCAAGATAATAACGTCGCCCTCCAGCTTCAAGCTCTTGAAGCCCAGGAACAGACAGGCGACTGTTACCTTGTTGTCCCTCCAGCCCACCCACCAGCAAGTCCCGGGTCTATTTCCACGTGTAACACATGGACACCATCAACTCTGTCCACAGGGTGTCCTTGTAGTCAGGGAATGGCTCTGCATAAGGCTTCATTCATCATCTTCTTGATGCACATTTATTCACCAGTTTCATGATTTGCCCTAACATGCTGGGATTGAGGATGAGAAATTTCTTTTGCAGGTGTTTTATGGTGCCCTCAGTACCTGCTCCCATAGTTCCTCGAGTTTCTGTCTGTCAAAAGGAACGGCTCTGCAGACCAGTGCATATAGTAGGACTCTAGACTCCACCCCCCAAGACCACAACATTTTCATCCTGCAAGAGTTCTGGAGCAGCAAAAGGGAGACTACCACAGAAGGTAACTAGCTTTTTCCCAAAGGTGAATTTATTGCTGAAGCCAAAGGCTGCCATCTTGATATTCACCTCAGCGCCCAAAAGCAGGTTTTCTGCCTTTAAGTCTCTCTCAAGAATAAAGTTCTGCTGATAGTATTGCACAGCAGACCCTATCTGGTGGAATTTGGCTCGCCTCTTTTTCTTTCATGCTTCCGTGAGGCACCAGGTACTCAGACACCTCTACTCCATTGGAGTACTCCACAACAAGATAGAGAGAGTGTTTTCTCAATTTCAGAATTTGACTGTGTTCGGCTGATTCCCTGCCTTCATCATTCTTATTTCTCTCAGTGATCTTCGTATCTACCCCTCTCCGGGTCAGGATGTTCACCCTGGCAAGCTGACCTGTGCTGATGGTCTCAAGGTGTTGTCCGTCAGGAGAGGTGGCTGAGTCGCAACCCCACAGTGCATAGGGCTTACTGCTGGGCTTGGAGTCAGTGTGTCCCCGGGTGGGCTTAAAAGGGGAAAAGCTGGTGAGAGGCTTGATCAAAATCACCTCAAAAGAGAATCACTTCCAGAGGAAGTTCACTTCATGAACTTATCTTTGTAATGACCTCAGAACACAATGGCAGACAAAAATTAAAATGCCAAAACAATTCCTTCCAACTACATAAAAAAGAGAAAATGAGAAAAAAAAAGAAGAAAAATGAGACTATAAAGAAAAAACTGAGAAAAAGAAAAGAAAAATGAGAAATAAAAAGGAGAGAGGAAAGCATGAGAAAAAAGAAAAGAAACAAAAAGTTAAGAAAGTAAAAAAGAAAAGAATAAAGTAAAAAAGAAAAGGCACAAAGAAAAAGAAAAATGTGAAATGAAAAGAGTAAAGAACAAATGAGAAATAAAGAAGAAAAGAATAAATAAAAACAAAAATTAAAGAATAAAGACAAAATTAGGGGAAAAAAGAGTAAAGAAATAAGAAAATAATTAAAAAATAAAAAACAGACAAAAACTCCCCAATGTCAATGTGATGTAGTCAAAGGAAGAAACAAGTGACCGCTGGTCAAACCCTTCAGGTAGCTGACAAACAGCTTCCTGAACTAGAAGGATGCACAGCTAGGCAGTGGCTCCTTCCTGAAGCCCAGCCAGGGAATGACTCCTTATGAGGTCATAACAAAAATTCAGCTAAATAGGACTAGGGACAATCAACCCAGTTTTATCTACCGTAGTGGTTTTCTCTCCCTTTTTGACCTCAAGAACTCTTTATATTCTTAAAAATTATTGAGGACCGCAGCAAGTTTTGGGGGTTTGTTTTTGTTTTGTTTTACATAATAGCTATCAACATTTATCTTAAAAGTTAAAACCTGTAGGATGCTTCAATGGCTTTTTGTTTCTAATTTGAAAAGCTGTAACAATTTTTGGCTTTAAAGCTCATCATGACTACACTTAAATGATTCAATTACTTTTTCTTTAAATTCTAAAGGATTGGTCTCAAACTTATGCTGCAACTTAACTAGCAGCAGAAGAGTATACAAACATGTTGTTGCATAAGACTCATAAGGTACACTATTAACATCTATAAAGCTGGAGGGAATGTAGCTTTTGGCTTATTTTCTTTTCTTATTTGGCCCAGTTTCTTTGGCATAAATTCTTCCCTTCCACGGGTCAGAGAACTCACTGATATGTCAGTTCAACATGGAGGTTGCAGCTGTGGGTTGAGAAAGTCTTCTCTCCCCTTTTCTAATAAAAAAACAAATTTGGATTTAGGTAAGGAGAGACTCTATTCAAAAGATGATTGCAATAGGAGGAGAGGACTGTTGCAATATAAAATCTCAAAGTATCTCGAAGGTCAGGCTGAAAGGGCTTGTCTGTTATGTGGAGGAGTCAACAAGTCGAGAAAGAATGGGGTGTGGGCAAGTGAGATGAGCTCATGGAGTGATGGGATTCTCACGCAGGAATCATCTTCCTTCATGGCCGCCTGAATCTCAGGAGAAGCTGTTAAGAGGGGGTTGCTCTGCATTTTAATACTTGCTTAACCTCAGGCTGAGTCAAAACAATAGCCCGCAAAGCCTAATATATGTATTATCTGGCCCTTTAGAGAAAAACTTTGGTGACCCCTGTTCTATAAAATACTAAACTCACTGAATATTTTTCTATCTCTGATAGAGCTATGGAAACACAATTAACCGGAATATAAGCTTCAAGACGGCAAGAATTTTTGTCAGTTTCATACACTGTTTCATCCCTAACCCTAGAATACTGCATGGCACATGGTAGGTGTGCACTAAATGTTGAATGAATTAATTAATGTACAATAAAGCAATTTTAATGGTAAAATTCAATCTATTTCATCTCTGTTTTAGCTATTAGGGACAAGTGATAACTTGTTTCATTTGTATTCCACAGCCTAAAGTAATGAACTTTTTCTTTGATTTTTGGCAGCATATTGATACAGCTAAAAATTATACCAAAAAGGAGAAAAATTAGGTATATAACAAATTGAAATAAGAACATGAACAAATGCAAACAATGGACTTAAGTTGGGGAATATAGTAACCTGAAAATTTTCAACTCTGACTTGGTGTCTTGAAATTTTTTAAAAGTACACACACTGTGAAGTTCATATTTCCCATTCCTTTTAGCCCAGAGAGAGTGATATTTTTTTAATGGGTTTGATTTAGCATAGGAGTGGAATATTTGGCTTAAACTATAGCAGCCTCTTTGAAGTCATGAGAGAATAAAAATAGTTCCCCTCCATTTGCCCCTTTCTTTAATATATTTTAACATAAGTTTGCAATGTCTTTAGCTACCAGATCTGCTTTGGTTAATAATTTGGAATGAGAAGGTAATCGATACTCTTTTGCAGAACGTATTGTCTTTTGAAAGCTATCTCTATATTCATTCAATGACAAATAATATTTTTTCAGGCACCTACCATGTGTCTGCTACTATTCTAGCCAATGGGGTATAGCAGTGAACAAAACATTCCAAGTCGTGACCATCATGCAGCGTACCTTCTATAGATCTGTGTCAAAAATGAATACAATAATTTTACCCTAAATCTCAAATACTACAAGGGTTACTCTCAGAAGTAGATTAATTTCATACCATCTATGGACCCAGAAATCCACTTAAGCAAACAAACAGAAACTAAAAGGAACAAGTGAAGTATGGAAGAAAGAACCATGGACTTGGAACAAGAAGACTTGGAATTTAGTTCTTCACTCCCCACTAACTGGAGATCTAATGATGGGCAAGACACCTGGCCTCACTGATGCACATCCTGTCCTCACCTACGGCTGTTCTGAGATGGCCTGAACTGCTGGCTAGACAACAGTTTTCTACTGCAGTGCATTGGTCTTCAGTTTCTTAACACACACTGCTGAATTCAGATACTCAAGTGTGTAGTCTAGATAGGCCCCATGATAGAGCATATGCATCCACGGATGAAATGACATGGCTTCTCAGTGAAACCTACCCTGAAGAATCCTCAGGTGCAGCAGAAGGAACCAATTCCCTCAACCCATCCCTTCCCACACTCTAGTACCCATATCTAAAAAGAGGAATATAATATTAAAGTGCAGACAGCTGCACACTCCCCATGCTCCATTAAAAATGCTCTCTGGCTTGTGTACTTGTTGTGGACTTCATATGATCCTCATCATTATGGAGTCTGCTGTGCATCACCCACCCAGGTTCCCATGGTCATCATGGAGGTCCACTGTGCATCACCCACCCAGGTTTCCATCATCATCACGGGGTCTGCTGTGCATCACCCACCCAGGTTTCCATCATCACCATGGGATCCGCTGTGCATCACCAACTCAAGTTCTTATTATCTCCTCTGCCACACTATGGGGCCAGTGTTCTTTCTCATTTTCTTCCCTCTTCTCTTCATCTTATTTCTAACTGTCCTTTTTGTTTCTAGTCAGTTCCACACATCTTGGCTTTGCAGAAAAGCAGAGTGTTTCATCAACCTATTGTGAATCAGGGTGGCTAGGGCCCATGAATATCATAATACAGTCCTCTCAGGGGCTACTTCTGTGAACCAGACCTAAGTCATAAGAACATCCTGGTGCTTCTTTCTGCTCTTTAGAATTCTACTCCCCAGATCCCCCTTTCCTTAATGCTAAAAACCATTTCATCAGCCTAGCTACAGGTTCCAAACAGGTCTTAGGTTTTCTCCTCAAACAAAACTTACCTGTCCCATTGTCTCAGGCCTTTGGTGGCTGAGAGATTTCATTTGAAAGATGATACTTCCCTCTCTCACCCTGTGTGGGATGTCCTATGCACTCTTTCCTGAAACTAGAAGACACATCTCTCTCTCTTCCAGGTGTGAGCTCAGTGCTGCAAGATTACTACCAGAAAATGTCTATGAGTCTCTTTAACCCTTTACAAGTCAAACACTGCTCTATCCTAGACAGGAAAGAGATGAAAAATAGCTGACTGATATCTAAAATGTTGTAACTCTACCATTTGGGAACAGTATCAAGCATTGCCTAACAGAGAAAGAAAAATGGCACATTCTTCATGAGACTGCAGAATTATTAGCTGAATACCAGATTTGAAGCAAACTAGTATAGAACACATATTGCTTTATAATAACCCTATCATTTGTTTTCTGGACTTCTTCAGCCTCAGCTTTCTCCACTCCAAAGTGAGCCTACCAAAACTGGAGAAAACATTCCAGATGCTATTGTGCTATTGTTCAGTAAAATGCCACTTTCATCTGGTCTGTGTTATTTGGTATCCATTTTAAAATATGAATAAGCATCTTATTTGTTCGTTTGATGGCTGTTGAGCACTTGGCAGCTGCCAGTATTGTTCTACACACAGTAATTCTGACAACACCCTTGCTCAATAGAACCCAGCAGAGGGTATGGGAAAGTCAAACTAGTTTGTTTGAGAAAGCGTGAAATACCCCATCCAAGTGAACTTTTATTTATAATACAGCCCAAATCCTCTAATCCCTCTAAGTCTATCCAGTTGTTTTTTAAAGTATTAATGATGTTAAGAACTCAAGCCCATTGTCTACTAATCATACATTAAACACAAATATGTGTCTGCGAATATTTTGATTCATTTAACTGTCTGTCATATTACAACTAGGAAATAACTCCAGGGGCAACCCCTGCTAGCAATGACAGATATTGACACATTTTCCTCATTCCCCTTTTTTCATAATGAAAAGCCATCACCGCAATGAACATTTGGAATCTCTGTACAGTAAATGCCATGAACTTACTTTTCTTTTTGCACAAGGGCTAGGGAATTGCAAAATTAAAAGGAGAGGATTACACAGGGGAAGCAATTGTTTTTATCAGAAGTTTTGCTTCGTTTTCTTTTGCATGGCACTCTGCATCAGTTAAACAATGGAAATTTCTGGATCCCTGGCATGTCTGTCGGAGCCCTTTAAATGGAAACGGCAACCATGAGCCATGATAATAGGTTTCCCATTTCCAAGAGCAGTTGATGTTTTGAGGTCAGAGAACAGGACTTTGTGTGAGCTAGAACTGTTACAGAAGTGAGGAGAGCTACAGGCTGCATGGAGATTGTTTTCCAAGCCCTTCAATTTTTTTCCTTCCTGATGGAGCCTCTCTTTATTTGTCACTTAGACACACTGTGATCAAGTAATTTGGGCTATGGGCAAATAAGAGAAAGCAGTAAAAAGTCCTGGGGTCTAGAAACTGTCAAACAAATAAGCATCAGAGCAGTACCACTCAAGGACATTCTCTGTCTGTTAATGCTTTTCCCACCAAGGCTTTCAGGACCTGACTCTACAACCTCCTGCTAAAGAGGCATAGTGTGGTGTAAATAAGAAGTATTTCCTTAATCAGCTACTTTACTCCTGTTCTTTGGAACAGTCCATAAAATGGCAAATTAATACCCTGGATCAGTCTCACACCTACCAGTTCAGAATTCCGTCACTCACTGGTTCCATGACTGTATTATAGAAGTCAATTAAAGCCAGCTTTCCTTTTAGACTGATTACTGATCTATCACTTATTAACATTTTTAGGACAAGTGTTTTCTAGAAATAGTATGGAATCATAGAATTTCAGAGCTGGGAGGAGCTTAGAGATCATAGTTCAACTGCTGGACTACGCAGAGGAAGAAACCAAGATCAGAGGTAGACAAATGACTTAAATGGGGGTAGCAGGGCCCCAACAGTAATGTAACTTGGTTTTTTTCCCCTCTCCACTTCAGCAAGGAATGTGCCAGAAAACCACATTGGATCTCAGAGAGCAGCTCCAGCTCCCCTTGGAAGCTGGGGAGGGGAAAGTTCCCAGAGGTCACAGACACAGAGGTCTGTTGTACAGGCACTGACTAGGCAGAATGGACATTCGCCACATACCTGGAGCAGGATTCTGGACTCCTGCTGTTCTGGGCACTAAATTTTAGCTACTGAATAATGGGGAGTTCTGAAGGGAATGAGGGGGGCTGGAGCAGCCAGGGATAGGGTTCTTGGGAAACACGAGGCAGAAGCCACATAGACTAGCCAACATGGAAGTATTCCAGTGTTTAAACAAGTGGGATTCCATATCATCATATGCCAGCCCAGCTTGGAAGAGTGAATGCAAAGTGAGTAGCCCACTATTTGAGGAAAGGGATCCAATTAACTGTTTCGTGTTCTAAGGACTTAATGTGAAAACTCTATGGTGCCTAAGGATATTGCCATTAAAAAGTAAAGGGAAGCTATTCTAGGTCTGTTGGTGACATCAATTCTGATATCTTGTCCCACTTTGCATGTTGGAACATGGCTGTGCAGGTGAGTTGAACAAAGAAACACTACAAGAAGGAGTTGTTTTGGGGGACACACAGAAAAGAGGACCCAGTGTCTACTACAGGTGTCTGCTCCCCATCTGAAGGTCAGCAGGGCCAGCCCTCCCCATGGGCACTGTGAGAGAGCAAATGTTCCAACCACTCTGCCCACTGCAAGGGTCGGGGAGAACTTTATATAGACACAGCTTGTCAGCTAAGTCGCCTGAACTCTTCTCCACGGTTAGCAAAGAGAGTTAAGCCAGAGCTAGGACAGATTCTGGCCTCAATCTATCAGAAGCCCCTGAAAACTCCTGGACTCACAGCAAGATAGGTGGCATTGCAGCTCTGCTGCTTGAGCTTGCAGGTCGGAGGTCTCATGTACACTTGCTCTGGGTATGGACTGAGATCCATCCATTGACTTGTGAGGAGAGTTGGGGACACCTGGCTTTCTCAAGGTGACATGACTAGAAATGCATGTAACTAGATCCCTCATCACCTGTTTTCCAGTGCTGTGTTCTCTTCTCCAATAAGTGATAAAGATAGTGTATCACACTGGGACATTCCTATAAAATAAGATACAGAACTTGACTCTCCATGCATAGAAGACTATAGGAAATCCATCATTAATAATGGCTGGTTTCAGGAATTTTCCATTCACTCCATTGTTTCCTCCTTTCCAATAGCTCTAAAATGACTCTGGTTCCTATACTGCCTGAAGATAGTGCTGAGTTTAGGACCTACTTTTTGATCGCTCATTAATTTATTCATCTACCACTTTTATGTGTCAGGATCTGAGCTAGACCCTGAGAATACAAACATGCTGTGACAGGTTCTCCCTGTCTGTCTCTAAGTTGTGAGCCAATAGACTCCAAGCTTTAACAACCTGAGAGGGCACTATGCCCTTTAGTCATTACATTTAACCAGATTTTTAAATGTCATTACAGAAATTTCAATTATCCAGCACTAGAAAGACCAGGATTAATTAAATCAGTATACAGCCTGTTATTAATTATCCTATACTTCTGACTCATTGTCCTGAGGCCAAACTTAGAAGCTTGAATTATTTCTTCCCATAGAATGAGTTATTCCCCACAATGCTCTCTGCTCCCTGTAGAGAGTTGAATGGTGGCCCTCCAAAAGATACGTTCACATCCTAACCTCCAGAACCATGAATGTGACCTTATCTGGAAAAAAGGTCTTTGCAGATGTAATTACATTACCACCCCAAGATGAGATCATGCTGTATTATCTAGGTGTGTCCTAAATCCAATGAGAAGTGTCTTTATAAGAAACAGAAGAGGAGATACACAGAGGAGAGGGCCATGTGAAGATGGAGGCAGAGGTTAGAGTTACTCAGCCACAAGCCAAGGAATGCCAACAGCTGCTAGAAGTTGGAAGAGCAAGGAAAGATTCTCCCCTAGAGCATCTGGAGAGGATGGAGTCCTACCAACACCTTGATTTCAGACTTCTGGCCTCCAGAACTGTGACAGAATAAATTTCTGTTGTTTTAAGCCACCAATTTTGTGGTAATTTGTTATAGCAGTCACAGGAAAGTAATAGAGTCTCTCCTAGACCTACACTCCTGTAGTTCCCCTCACCTACTGCCCATTTAGGTATGACTTCAGATGCCAACGGTGGTTGACACATTTAGTGAACCAAACTACAGTTGGTATTAATTCATTTCCAACTTAGATGACTCTCCTTGGATCTGCTGCTCAGCACAAGATAACCAGTGTTACCTCCCAAACTTGACTAGACTCAGAGCAAAGCAAAGCTTATCTGTGAAGCCCTACGGTGGTGGATACATGTACAATCCCTTTTAGATATTTTGAAATACAGAAAATCAATATCAGGCCACCATTCCCGATTTTTTCAGGCTTTAAGACAGTGAGGATCTCAGGCTGGAAGCGTCATCCTGAGGCTTCCATGGTACAGTGAGGTCTTAGCGCTGGTAGAAAGGAAACTACTTTCTCTTTGTAGAATGAATACTGTCTGCCATCTACCTATATTCCCATTTCTAACTTGGGATCCATTCAAGTTACATTTTGTTAGAAGGCTATATCACAGGATGCTCAAAGAAACTCATGTTGTGCCCAGACCCTGTGGCAGTGCCTGACAGATAGTGGACACTCCACAAATGTTTTGTTAAACTAAACTTGATGACATTTATTTCTGAATCTATTTTCAGTATTCTCCACACATTGTCCTCTGTTACATGAGCCACTGCTGTTACATCTCTTTCAAATCAAGAGCTCCAAGACAGGCAGAGTGCTATGGGAATTTAGAATAGAGCAGAATTTTGCCTGGGGAGACCAGGACTTTCCTGAATTCACAGGACACTGAGTTTTTCCTTCTTCTATGACCCTGAATGGCCTCTGTTTTGTAGTAAAGACTTGTGTGTGTGTGTGAGTGAGTGTGTATACATCTGGTCTTATAAATTCCTTGAGAGTAAGCACCACGTCTCATACGCATGTTCAGAACCTCCCTTTCCACACCCAGAGAGTCCACCAAAGTCCCTTCCATACAGAAGAGGCTGAAAAACCATCCGCTGAGTAAAAGCTTCCAGGTTATCCTGATATTCTCATCTAGAGATGGTTCAAGGGCTGTGGCTGCCAGCTGGATACAGCGGTAGATGATGCAGGGAAAGCAACAAATAACTGTGGCCACATCATGTTACATTTCTCTCTTATAAACTTTCCGTTTCTGTCAGCATTATTCCTGGAGGCTTTCCTCCTCGGTGGTTACAAACTAAGATGTTGCTGCCTGACCTGGGCAGCTGTGGGGATCATTTGAGATCTCCTCCCAAGAACAAATTGGAATGCCCTGCATTTTGTCTGCTTGGGCTCAACCATAATTTATTTAAACCCAGCCTCTTGTAGTTTATACAGCTCAATAGGCCCATTCTGTGGGATGCACACCCCTGTATGGTCCTGCTCTGTTTTCAGTCTCGCAGGCAAGTATGATTAGCAATTGAATTTGTCATTCTTTAAAACTGGATCCCTGCCTCTGTCAGGAACCAGTGCTTTCCAGCTATGGTTGGGCTACATTGCTTTAAGTATTTAGGGGGAACAGCATACTTCTTACATACATTTATTTTACATTGGTATTTTACCCCTGAATTTTGAAGCCGTTTTGTCAATTTCTGAAAAAAAATTTTGGGTTTCCTTTTTCTTTCTTTCTTTCTCTCTCTCTCTTTTTTTTTTTTTTTTTTTTTTTTTTTGTCATTCTTGGATTGCATTCCATCACATTATTATTTCAGGACTTTTCTGAGATTGCCTTATTCTTTTTCCTTGAGGAGTGCTCTGCCTCTCTTCGTATACAATAAAAACACAGGCATTTGGGGATAATATGCACCAGGAAGTTATTTTGTTGTGGGAAAACTGGCCTCTGGAGGGCGTTGCAAAGTTTACACACCACGTGGCAATTTCCTTCTATGGTACTTCAAATATTAACGGTGGTTGGATTGCATAGCAAATGCTTCATTCAGTTGTTAACGTGGGTGTGTGTAGGCTCCCAAAACATATGTGAACGCTGCAATTTTAAAATAGGAAATGAGACAGGTCAGCTAGACCGTTAGGTTGTTTGACAGAAGGCTGATCCATGTATGCAAGGAGAGGCTCAAAGTGACTTGGACCCAGGTCTTTGCTTCTCAGCTGTAAAATGGCCTTAGCTGTGGAAATGCACCGCCCAGGTGAATCATGCTGTGTTTGTACAGCCTGGCTGTGATCAACTTAAAACAAACTGAGAAAAAAAACCACTTTTTACTTTCAAGTGGTCAATAGATATTTATTCTATTCAATTAAATAAGCGAAGGCTTGGGAATTTAAGTATTACTTTAAAAAAAGTGAAATAAGTTTGCCAACATTTCATTATTTTTAGAGGAAATGGCAAGTGTGCATTTAAATCACGCATAAGAAAAACTTTTTAAGCTACACTCTGCAGTTTAAATATTTGTACCATGCAAACATTGCTGTAACCCTGATGCAAAGAAGTCTCAGCGTTTCATTACAGCCTCCAAAGAGAAACCTAAATCCACAATCCATAATCCATTCATGAGTAATGTAGATTTTACTAAAGATTTCATGGGGCAGCAGATATTAGACAGCAAATTTTAAACTGATTTCCCATTGCCTCTTCTTCCACAAAATCCATTCCCAGACTTCTCTTTCCCCCTTCTCTCTTCAATCCCTTTCTCAAACAGCTCCCCAAGTTTGTTCCAGGGCCATCCAAGGAGGGGGTGAGGGTGTTGATAGCATTTTGGGGTGAGGGTGATGTCCCTAAGGGGAAATCAATGGTGCTGTTTTCTAAGGAGTGATTTTTTGCTGAATAGGATAAATAAACTTTGACCTAGAGCTAAATTTTGTACAGTTCAGAGCAGATTTTGGAGACTCAGTGGTGGAAGGATGGGGGCTGGTCTTTGGGGGTGAACCTGGGGGGCTGGGCAAGACTCATCCAGAAGCCAGTCTTGGTTTATAATTTCCATCTGCGGCTAGGTTGTTAATTCACTAGGTCCTTGCCTGCCTCTCCAGGGCATCTCTCACAGGCACAGCAGTGTCTGATCTGGTATCCAGAATTTCCCCAGGCACCTCCTGAGGTAGCTTTGTGACATTATACCTCTCTCTTCATTGGGCAGACCCTTCCCTGCTGTCTTCAACTCCGATTCTGGCTTCTTCAGCTCTGAAGGGCCCTGATTCCTGCTTGGATTTCTGTGATATTAGAAAGTTTTTGGCCACACAAGATCACACAAGACCTGAGGGTGAGCTGCTTCCTTGACCTTAAATACACCAATTTCAGGATTTGGTTGCATCCAGCCAAGTAGGTTGGTGCCCAGTATGAGCCTCTGGCTTCTCTTCTTCTTGATCAAGGTCAGAGTTAGTCTCCAGGTGAAAGGCCCAATAGCAGCCACTAGAAATGTGTAGCTTTTGCTCCAGTGGGGGGCCCTGACTCCTGCTGTGGGACTCAGGGCATCAGTAGTGGGGTTCATTTTGAATTCACCTAAAGGTGGTCTAGCATAAGGACAATGGGGGTGGACATGGCCAGCCTCCCTCACTGCCAAGCTCTGATCACACAGTGGGCATCCTGGTTTCTTCTACTCTGTGTTAATTTCCTATTGCTGCTGTAAAAATTACTGCAAATTTAGTAGCCTAAAACAACATAAGTTTATGAACTTATCGTTCTGGATGTCAGAAGTACTAAATGGGTCAGCAGGGCTGCATTTCACTCTGGAAACTCTAGGATAGAATCCATTTCCTTGCCTTTTCCAGCTTCTAAAGGCTGCTCATATGCTTTGGTTCATGGCCCTGCATCACTCTGACCCCTTCTTCCCTTGTCACATCTCCTTCTCCGATTCTGACTCTCCTACCGCCCTATAATAAGGACCCTTGGGATTACGTTGGGCTACCAAGATAATCCTGTCTCATGATCTTTACCTTGGTCGTATCTGTAAAGTCCCTTTTGTCATGTAAGGTAACATTCACAGGTTCTGGGGATTATGATGTGGACATCTTTGAGGCCATCATTCTGCCTAACACACGCCCCTTCTTCAGCTTCCTGTGGTCTGTGTGATGAGAACGCCTCAGTATTGCTGAGCCTAACCGTTTCCATAACCAAGGCATCTCTGAGTTCTTCTCACTTCCTGAAGTTTTCAGGCTTACCTAATCTCTTCTATCATTAGCAGTGAAATCTCGTATGTCAAGGCTGAAGACCCTTTCGAGTGCATGACTGAACAATGCTCAGAGTTGCTAAGTCACAGCCATGCTGACTCCCAAATTCCAGATAATAGTCAAAGCAACTCTCTCGATTCTGGGAAGCTCAGGAGCTAGTCTTGCTGCCTAAACTTGCACAACAGCCTTTCACTGAGCGAAGTCCAATGAGGAATAATCTGCACCCTGCCACGTGAGGGCAACATTTTTGAAAACTTTCAGAGCCAAGCCTTTGATAGGCTGTTGCCTTTTCCCTCTTCTCCAACAATTCTTAAAATACCTAGCCAGCATAATATGTGGCTGAACTATGTAAGTGTTGCCTCTCTGGGGAAACTTGCTGACCTCCAGTGCAGACCATGTAAGAGTTCCACCAGTCCCTATCGTTCTCTCATTCCTCCCACTGCCACTCTTGCAGATTTCTGTTAGGTTGGGTCAGCCAAGGTTCAAGTGTCTTTTCTCCCAGGATTGACATTCCATTGCTTGAAAACACCTTGATGCATCAGTCTCTGCTGCATCATTTTTTCCTGTATAGACAACATGACCTTTCCTATCTCCTGTCTCTGCATGGTAGCTGTTTCTGGTGGGCATTCCAGGCTTGGGGTGATAGTTCAAAGTAAGAGGGTTAAAAATAATTCTCCATGCATTCCTTTTGTTCATTATCTCCCAGGAAGGGTTGATGATCACAGAGAAATTATTTCCAACAACTCAAATAAGTTCTTTATCCTTCTTTTCCAACTACTTTTTATCTTCTAAGGTTTGGCATCACTCACTCATAACATCATCCAACAGTATTTAAAAATCCACACTGTAGGGGCTGGCTGGTGGTATAGTGGTTAAGTCTGTGCACTCTGCTTCTGCAGCCCGGGGTTCATGGGTTCTGATCCCAGGTGTGGACCTACACACCGACACTGCTCATCAAGCCATGCTGTGGTGGCATTCCACATACAAAATAGGGGAAGACTGGCACAGATCTTATCTCAGGGACAATCTTCTTCACTAAAAAAAAAAAAAAACCCAACTACCTTGTATGACCATTGTTTCAAACTCAAATGACTCTCTCTCCAAAGATTTTAGTCAATGATAAAGTTTCGTACTACATGAGGATCCCTAAATCCAGGTCTTGGGCTCTGATATAGAACTTCTATGAACTGCTTCCCAATTCAGGCTGCAAAAACATTTTCCTCTCTTTCATTTATTCAATTAAATGCTGAGCACTCACTTGCCTTTTTAGTGGGAAAGCCTGTTTGTCCCTTTTGAGCCATCTCACAAAACACATGTGCAATTCTCTGGTGGGTAAGGGGTCAGTCAAGTTGCCAGGCCTAAGTGAGGAAAGAACTAGAGTCTGAATAGCTTACCAAGCTTGTCATGTCCCATGGCTGCAACTGGTGTCTGGGTTGCAATGATTCCTTGCTGGCCCAGATGCCATCACAGACCTCTACAGATTAAGAGGAAACAAGGACCTCTCCACAGTGCCAAACTTAGCCATGATATCTACAGGCTTGGGATTATGTAATTGGTATGTGCTATTCAGTTCCTCACTCCCCAGGCCTTCAGCTATCCCCAGTAGGGCAGGATCTCCTCACAAACTCACAGTTATCACCATCCTTCTTTCTAGAGGTTCATCTGGGGAGAAGGGAAGCTGATGATTTCCAAACCCTGATCTGGTTATACTCTCTTTCCACCAGACAGTTGGCTTCCTGCCCAACCTCTTAAGGGAAGTTGCCCCCAGGGATTCTAAGCGGTGCTTCACCCATCCCAAGAAAGGCTACCGAAGTGAATTAAAGTGCCTGCGCTTACCTATCTAGGTGAGCTACACTTAGTGACTCTAAATTGACATCCCAACAACTCTCTTATAGAGAAAAAAGTTCTGACGCATGTAAATCTGTTTAATAAGGAGACTCAACTTGCTTCGTATGCTTGAGCCCTTTTCACTCCACCTCTTTCCTGCTCAATACTGGGCCCCCTTAATGAGAGATATTTGCTCAGTTCTATAACTTCCTGGTAACTCTGAATTATCAAGAAGTCTACTTCTAGTTTTTAAGACTCAGTCTTGATCACTGAGAAATGTCAGTCTCATATTTTGTTTAAAGCTCTCCTTCCTCTCCCTTCTCACACTTAGAGTTGCTGGTCTACTGATGCTGGAGGCGTGGAGCAGAGAAGGAGGGTGGGGTCTGCTCTGAAACACCCACCTTCCCTTTTCCCTGGGTTTCCCTGCAGAATAGAAATGAAACGATGCTTATCTGACTGCTTGTTATGAGGCTGTAAGACTCTCCTTGGTTGATTCTAATTCCCGCTCTAACTCATCATCTGTTGGTTCAACGAGGGAAAGTGGTGGCCAGGTCTCCTATGCATTGGAGGCTCCTGGTGAGATTCAGCAGTCTCTAACTGATCACTAGCTAGCAGCAGCATCCTACAGACCTCTTAGCAGTGAGAGCGGTGAGTCTTTTTGTCCTGCTTTAGGCTGCCCTCATTCCTAGCAAGCTTGTAGCACACTATATCTCACCCTCCACAGTCTTATCTACCATCTCAACCTCTAGCTCTGTACTTACCAACAATTTGCAGGATCCTCATCCACATCTCTCAACAACAAGGAATGGGAGAACAACATTACTCCTTCTCCACCTGGTCATACCTCCACACCGGTTCTCACCAATGCAGATTCTGCCTCAGGAATCACACAAGTGAAGGTTAGCAAGCATAATGACCAAGAAGACATCCAACCAAGGAATTAAATGTTTACCTTTTTGCAGGTAACTCTTATATTATTTTATAAGTGAATTGTTTGGGGTCTTTCTTCCTAGACTATAGAAAGGGGAGGAAATAGCTTCCTTCCATGAACACTGCATAAAGGTAATAGAATTATATAAAGTTGACCTTTAATAACCCCTCCCCTCTACTAGCCTGCTCTACTGCTTTCTATTTGTTGTATCCTTAACTGCATAGTGATATTCATTTATCCTTTCATGTGGTTATCTTAGTCTTTATTTGGGATTCCGGAGTCTGCCTCTCTGAGATCTTTACCACCTTCAAATTATAAAAGGATATTCTTACAGTTTATTCCTAACTTAAATTTCTTAACTTAAAGTTCAGATACTTAATCCAAGTGGAATTTATTTTTTTGTACGATGTGAGATAGGGATTGAATCGTATTTTCTCCAGCATCACTTTCATTGACTTCATGAAATCCTGAATCTTTTATAAGATTTGCAATTTTCGCTAAAATTGATTTAATTTTTATATTTTTATTTTGAAGAATGCACAAGATCTGCCTGCCAGCTAAGAAGACTACCAGTGACAGGGAAATTGATGTAATTGGAAGATGAGTGACTTCAAAAAGGGAGAGGTAGAAGACAGTGTATTTAGTCAATACTTTTTGGTTATGATAATATCTTTCTTCTAAATGTAATCTTTTAACTGCATACTTGGGTAAGGAAGGCCTGTCCCATATCATATGAGTGATGAAGCTGGTGAAATCTGCTAAGTGAAGACTGCTGTCATCTCTGAGCAGCTCCACATTCACTCAGTTCCTTGGGGGTGAAAAGCAGCCCAGAGTTGTGCTTCTGGAGTAACATGGGTGCCGTGAAACCTTCCCAGTATTTAGACCAGAGGAGACAGGCATGTTGAACTCTATGGTCATAAGATGTTCTAAAATCCCTATTATTCAGTGACCTCCCCAAGGGAAAAAAAATGAGGGCTTTTAAACCCCAGGCAATAAAATGAATCATATAGATAGAAAACATATATCTCGGCAGAGAAGAAACTTTGGTTTATAGGCACTTTGTTAAAGAAATTATGTTAAAGTTCCAGCTACTACATTTTTACATTAAATCAATAAATACCAATTGCGTTTACCTCCCTACCACCAATTTGCAAAGCTAAGTGGAGAGGGGAATTCAGAGGTAAATAACAAATAGTCATCATTTTATAGGGTTCTGTTTCCACAAAGAGCTTTTTCTAGATATGAAGACAAAGTACTTATGTATGAAATATTAAATGACTATGCAGAAAAATAAATGCTGTGAGAATGATGGATCACTAAAGGCAGCAATTACAAAGAGTACTTTATAGAGGAGGTGAAAAGTCAGTGAGTTCTAAAGAACCAGGATGCATAGAAAAAAAAGGAGAGGATATTAGGAGGGAGAAACACAAACAAACCAAGAAGGTGGAAATTCATAGATGTCATCTTTTTATTTGATTTTATTTTTCAAAAGTCCAATGTGAGGTAAAAATGCCATATTTTGCTGGAAAATGTGCATGAAAAATTTAAACTTAATTTATTTTTTATTCTATAAATATTAATCAACATCTATGAAGATGCTTTTTTTTTTTCCAAATTTACTCTAAAGAGTCTTTATTCTCCAAACAGAAGCTGTCTGATTCGGTTATCAGTGTAATAGATTCTCATATGCTGTATTTTTAGTACCTTCTCCAGCTTTACAGAGAATGAAAATTATTTGGGAAACACAAAAAATATAATCTAAAAGACATGGTTCTTAGAAATCTAAAATAGTTACGAACTGCTCCAAAGAATAGATCATCTCTGAATACACTGTTTGACAGACAAGTTTATTGAACATCAGGTATTAGTAAAAGAGGCTTAAATAGAGCGACAGAATTGAAATAATAACAGAGGCAGCAGTTAAAAAAAAAGAGACTCCATGTGTATTCACTATGCATAATGATGCTTTGAATGGGCACCCGAGTTGGTCTCCTACCTCCATCAGCAAAGTTCCTCTCGGTTTTGAATTGCATGCTTTCTTTGCTCCTAGCATCTAAGTGATTTTCTACCTTGGTGATGCATCCTTCTCCCATTTTCAGAGCTCCTGGCAACTCACCAAACCCTTTGCAACATCCTGGCCCTTATACTCTCCTTTCTCCCTCCTGGCTGCCCAGGCATCTCCCCACCTACCTTTTGTCTCCTCCGACACCCTTGGACTGCATGCCAATTCTGGTTCTTGGAACCACTTCCCGATTAATGTACAGCAACTTTCCCCACCCCCAACTCTGTTTAGAGAGTCTCTTGGGGGAAAAAAAGCTCTGTAAAGCATTCCAGGCCCAACAGCTTTGCATGGCAGCCCTCCTTTTGTACTGATTTATGCCATTAGGCTGAAATGATCAGGGAGGCATGAATAATTCTTTTTCCCGGGTGCCCTAGGAACACTTAAGGTGCCGTGTAATTCATGCAAAATTACCATGGGAGAATTCTCTCTCCTGGGTTGTTTTGTCCAATACCCCTGGGGACGTGTCAGATCTGAGAATGGCTCTGTGTCTCACAATTCCAACATCAGTTCTCCCTTTGGATGTACCTGCTTTGTTGACTTTTCTAAAACCAGCAGCTTCTTATTATTTTTCCCTTCAAGTGCAATTCTAGGCACAAAGGTTAATGGTAGGAGTTTATGGTTGTTTTGCAGGGCTCATCCCAGAGTATGTACACATACAAAGCATCCGTGGGCATTAATGAGATGACTGGAGGCATGTGCCTTTATTTCAAGTTTTAAACATTTTGTGAGGTTTGGCCTGTTGAGTTTGGTTTTTTAAAATGTCCCCTGAAACCAAATTGAATCCACACTGTGCTGGCAATTACCACAAAATCTCTTACCCCGGTCAGAAAGGTTCCAGGGGGAATAAAATGTATAGTAGAAATTCTCGGAGTCTTAATTAGGAGTGTAGAACCACGCATGTTTTTCTTATTTGAAATGAGTGACAAGAAAGTCAAAAATACATGCTTTAGTACACAAGGCAGTACGTTCTCAGTTTAAGTTATCCAAAAACACATTGTGTTCTTGTGATTTATTTCTGTAAGCCTTGAAATGTTTTATAAATGAATTGCAAATAACTGAAGGATAAGTGAGGTGTTCCTGTGCTCTGCACTACCCTTCTTCCCTTCTGGACAAGGACCAGTCTATCTGCACAAAGGGACCAGTTATGGGAGTACGGGGAGGAGCTAGGGTTGTCATTTCTCTAGGAGCCTACTGTCTCTTCCATATCATTATTGTCATACCTTCAATCAAAGGCCGTTGTTCCTCTGAAACTCAGGCCAGCCAGCTATAATGGCTGTCTGTCATCTACTGACTTCTTGGTCAATTCTATTTACTCATTGAGTACTTTAACACCTGATCCACTTTCTTCCTCTCTGACGATTCTTAAAATACTTAGCCAGCACATTCTGTGGCTAGAGCTTTGTAGGTATTGCCTATCTAGGGAAACTTGGTGACCTCCAGATGACCTCTTTCTACTGAATGGCAATGCCATATAGAAAGTGCATCTGGAAACCTAGCCTTCTTTCCCTAATTCCAGTGACCTTTCACTCTACATTTTATTTCTCACCATTCCTAGGCTCACATTCTAGATCTGGTAACCACCAAATGGAATGTTGCCTCCATCCATAAATACTTGAAGTTTCTCTCATCTTAAAGATAAAACCCCTCCCTTGATTCTCTAGTTATCATTCCGATTTTACTTTGCATCCAAACCCCTCTAAATAGTGTTCTACACTTTCTATGTCCCTTTCATCACTCCCTGTCATTCCTAAACATGCACCATATTTCTATGATATGGCATCCATCTCCACTACTCTACTGAAAGTGTTCCACTGGAGTCACCCAATGGCTTGATTCACAAAGCCAATGGGTTTGCGGTTTTTTGGACAATTCTACAACAATTTACACTGCAGAACCCCTCTCCTTTCTTTTGCATAGGTGGCAGCATATTTATTTGTTTCTGCACATCTCTCTCAGCTGTCACTCCCTCCCTCCTTCATGGACTCCTCCCAAATATTATTTTCCTCAGGGTTCCATCTCAGATTTTCTTCATTTTATTTTCCACCATGATTTCTCTGGGTGGTCTACTCTAATCCCAACTTTCAGTTAATACATGTTTATATGCCAAGAACTTCCAAACCTATATCCTTAGCCTCTTCTTCAAGTTTCAGACTCATAATAAATATTGCCATTTTCTAGATATCCCCACCCATCTGTCACACCAAGACCTAAATCTCTTGTGCAAAACACAACTCATCATCTTTCCTCAAAATGGCCCTCATATTCCTGTATGCTCATAGTGAGTCAGTGCTCACAGCCAGTAACAAAAGCTAGAATAGGCTATCTTTTTTTCTTTCTCTTCTTTGTCCCACACCTCCAAGAAATATAAAGTCCTTAGCATGGTGCCTAGCTCATAGTAAGTGCTCAGTAAAATTTGTCAATTGACATTAAAAGCAAATTTCTAATTTAGAATTTTTAAAGAAAACAAGATTAATTTGGAATACATAAATCTAAACATGTGGCAGGGTTAGTAAATAGCTTAATCATAAATTTACTTAAAACAAGTAACAAATAACATGTGTGGTGCTTGTACTAACTTATATCCTTCCTCTCTAGGGAAGTTATGAAACATTGTAATTCTAAGGAGGTTTGCTTTCTTCTGAGATGTGTTTTTCTGCAAAATGCCTCCTCCACTTTATTGCCTGGAATCTACTGCAGACTATGTGTGCTATGCTGTATTAGCTTCATGCCTTCCTCTATTCTAGAAGGTTTTGCCAACCTGTGGCAGCGAGGAAGGGTGATTTTATATCCTGCTTGGTTTTCCTCCTGAAAGAAAGAGAAACTTTTAGATTGAGCATGGTTGTTTGTGACCTGAAAAAGACTTCTCCAGAATGTAGAAGTCATGGACTCCGTATGTTTCTTAAGCCATGCTGCCAACATTCCCGCTGGCTATAGATGCTTGGGGAGAAGAGAGGGTTGCTATAAATGAATATGTGCTCCCCACTAATCATTTTTTAAAACTTTCTAATGCTTGGAAGTCCTTTTTTAACCCGTTATCAATCACAGGATTAAATTATGAGGTCTTTACAGGCAAAACTGAAGGACTATCTGTACTTTAATACATTTGCACATTATGCACAGCACATTTAAGAAATTTAAGCAATAAACCTGAAGCCCCAACCTTAACTTTCACTGACTAGTAACATTTTATAGATATTTGCCCATCTTGAGGAAAACTCTTCTTTTCAGTATGTTCATACAAACTGACAGGGACTGAGTGGCTTCCACTGCACCTGGCAATGACACGGTACCAGAATGTTCAGCTTCCATGCCTGAGCGATCATTTCCTGGTTAGTGATTTTGGTGGGTAATTGTTAATTTGTTCTACTGGTAATGATACTAGTTCTATACCTACACCTCTTTTTGGTTTGGGCTTCGTATAAAACCACTTGGCTGCAATGTGTATGACTGCAGTGTCCTAACTTGACCGTCTTCAGGGCTGGCCCCCTGCTGGTAAGCACTGGTATGTGCGCTGTCCAACGTCCACTCCCCTGGGCTTCCCTCCTTGCCTACTGGTGTTAACATTTTGAATATCACCCCTGACTATCTCCGCTTTTGATTTGAATCTTGGTCACTAGAAATTGCCATGTCATTGCTTGATGCTAATGTGTCTAATAAATGGAATCCACTTCCCATGGGAAGAATTTATCCATTAAAACTCAACCATCAGGTGGCCAGCCAAGTGGTGCAGCGGTTAAGTTCACACACTCTGCTTCTGGCGGCGGGGTTCCCAAGTTTGGATCCCGGGTGCGATCGGACACACTGCTTGTCAGCCATGCTGTGGCAGCATCCCATATAAAGTGGAGGAAGATGGGCACAGATGTTAGCCCAGGGACAATCTTCCTCACCAAAAAGAGGAGAATTGGCAACAGATGTTAGCTCAGGGCTAATCTTCCTCACCAAAAAAACAAAAACCCCAAAACACTCAACCATTGGCTTCTGTATTTTCAACACACACATTTCTATACCTGGCTCCCTGACATTTAGCAATTTGGGGCCCTACAGGCTACTTCTGCTGGAAATAAATCGTTCCATTTAAGTCCTAGGTGTTAGGATGCCAAAGGTGGCACTCACCTGCCATCAAATGTGTCCACTTTAAGCAACTGATCTTGCCTACAATTTTATGCCTGCTCTCTTAGTCAGCTCAGGCTGCCGTAACAAAATACCATACACTGGATGACTTAAACAACAGAAATATGTTTCTCACAGTTCTGGAGGCTGGAAACCTGAGAGCAGGATGCCAGCATGGTCGGTTTCTGGCGCGAGCTCTCTTCCAGACTTGCAGATGGCTGCCTTCTCACTGCACCTTCACATGGCAGAGAGAAAGAATGAGCTCCCTGGTGTCTCTTCACAAAAGGACACTAATCCTATCAGACTAGGGCCCAACCCTAAAGATTCCGATTGTCTTTAATTACTTCCTCACTCCAAATGGAGTCACACTGGTAATTAGGGCTTCAACATACGCATTTGAGGAGACACAATTCAATCCATAGCACTTGCTTTGTGCTGGTTACATGGCAAGTGAATTGTAAACAGATCAAAGGATTTCCAAAGAGGAGTGGGACTCAGGAAATAGGTCAAGTGAATTGTTAATGGAAACATCAGCCGGGTGGGATGGTTTCTTCATTGATTGGCAGAAGCTCTGGAGCAAAGTAGTGAAAGAAGAGAGGGCACATTTTATCTAGATCTGAAGGTGGACGAGGCAGTCAGAGTAGACAAATAAGAACAGAAAATTTTAAAAGTAAAGGTTAAAAAAAACTCAGAGCCATTTGTAGCTAGCAGACCATAAAACCCATCTTGCTAAATTTCCTACAGAATTCAGGTGAAGAAACTAAGGCCCAAAGAGGTTCTAAGACACAGAGTCCTTGGCAAACCAGGATGAGTTGGACATCCTATTTTTCCAGGTTGGCCCAATATTATATGAATATAAAAAAGAAGACGTTCCTCAATGAATGTTAAGTCCCCGAATACACTTGAATAGTGACAAGGGGATGCTATAATAACAAATACAGAACTACGTTTTTACAGAACATTCCTTTGGAGAGACTGGCAAACTCTAAACTTCCAACAAGTTTCCCTCACACATGGGGTTTATTAGAGGCCCTGCATTTCCCTTGGCAAGGGAGACAAGTTGTATTTAAATACTAACACGAGCTGCTTTTCATAATGTATGCGGAGTGGGCTTCAACCATGTGTTGGAATGACATCAGCAATCCACAGATCCGGGCTGCAGAGGTTCAGAATCATTGCATGCCAGAAAGATGAGAATAGTGGGATTGTTATATGTCAGGGAAAAATGGACGAACTCATCCACTCCAGCTAACAGAGGACTCGAGAATTTGCCTCAAATTAAGTGGAGTCTTAAAGAATCTCTGATCTTTGCTATAGTATTTATCTATACATTATTTCCAATAGATATGAAAAGGAAGTGCTGGGAAATATGTCCTTTGTTTGCATTGTCAAATGGGTTCCAGAGAAAAGCCATATTAAAGCTCTGATACTTTGTGGATCTGCCTCTGGGACTCCAAAGTGTATACCACACAGGAAATAGACTAGAGTTGGACACCTTCCTCCAGGCTGTTCCGAGACATAAAACCTTCTTCACAGAACCCAAGTCTTCCAGCTTAATAAGTAGAGATGAGTTTTTATTTAAAAGAATGGACAAACACTGTGACATCTCAACATTTAAAAAAAATGATTTTCCAAGTTTTCATGAAATAAAATGGTTCCCACAATTTCTTTGGACTGGTAAGATTCAATCATTTTCTTTTTCTTTCTGACGATGGCAGTTCTGATAGCTGCCCACATGCAGGTAGAAGCCGAGTCTGAAATTCTTGCTGACAGGGGAGAAGATAAATTGACCAGGTTGCTGCTGTTCTATCTGTGAGAAACATTCATGCACAAAAATCATGGTTGATGAAATAGACTCAGTCTTCCTGCCTGAACATGTTACACGCCATTAAAGCAAAGAAAATTTCACAGGATTTCTAAGATGGAAGAAAGAGGGTGTGGAGTTTTTAATGTATTTAGCCTGCAAAGAGCAATAAATTTAAGGTTAGAAAAATTGGTTCAAAATTTTGTGTAAGAGTTATTGGCTGTATGACTTGTGCAAAGTACTTCATCTCTCAGGTATAAGGTTTCCTCACCCAATTCCATGGGACGAGTGCATCAGGTCACCTCTTTGGTCCCTTCCACCACTAAATTTCTGTGATGTTAAGATCCCTGGCACTGTATTTCAAAGCACTGGAAAAACTGCTTTTCCTTCTTTCATATAACACCAGCGTGAAGACACACTTAAGCAGACCCAAAGGGATGACCCACATACTTTGTTATGGACTGAATGTTTATGTCTTCCAAAATTCATATGTTAAAACTGTAGCCTCCAATGTGGCTGTATTTGGAGACACAACCTATAAGGAAATGGTAAAGGTCTAACGAGATCATAAGATTGGGTCCCTAATCTAATAGGGCTGATGCCCTGAAGAAGAGGAAGAGACACCAGAGCTCATTCTCTCTCTCTCTCTCTCTCTCTCTCTGCCGTGTGAGGCCATGGCAAGACAGTCATCTGCAACCCGAGGAGAGTGCTCTCATCAGACCCTGACCTGCTGGCACCTTGATCTTGGACTTCCAGGCTCCGGAACTGTGAGAAAATAAATGTCTGTCGTTTCAGCCACCCAGTCTACGGTATTTTGTTATGGCAGCCCAAGCAGACTAATACATACTTATATTTTTAAAAATTATTAAAGTCTCAATTCCCACTCTCAGATCTTGATTCCTAATATTAGATGCAGGCTCGGCCTGGACACATGCCAATTCTGCACTACTAACACTTTGGATTTGATCCTTTTAGGCAAATACTTAAAAATAAGACTGCTGTATGCATCTCACAAGCTGTGAACTCTTAAATAAAGTGAGCTAAAGTGGTCAATTGATTTTTAACAAGGATTCCAAGACCATTCAATAGAGAAAGGACAGTCTTTCCAGTAAACGGTTGTGGGAAAACTGGATATCCACATGCAAAAGAATGACATTGAACCCTTTTTGTATCTCATATACAAAAATTAACTCAAAAAGTAGCAAAAGCATAAACTTGAGAGCTAAAACCATAAATTCTTAGAAGAAAACACAGAGGAAATCTTCATGACATTAGATTTGGCAATGATTTTCATGACACCAAAACAGAGGCAATGAAAGAAAAATAGATAAATTTTCATTATCTTCATTAAATTATCTTCATTAAAATTAAAAACTTTTAAGGGGCCGGCCTTGTGGCATAGTGGTTAAATTCACATACTCCTCTTCAGCGGCCTGGAGTTCACGGGTTCAGATCCTGGGTACGGACCTACACACTGCTCAATAGGCCATGCTGTGGCAGCATCCCACGTACAAAATCGAGGAGGATAGACATGAATGTTAGCTCAAGGCCAATCTTCCTCAGCAAAAAAAAAGAGGAAAATTGGCAACAAATATTAGCTCAGGGCCAATCTTCCTCACCAAAAAAGAAAAAAAATTAAAACTTTTAAAATTAAAAAACCCTCATTAAAATTAAAAGTACATCAAATGATACTATTGAGACAGCGAAAAGACAACCCACAGAATGGGAGAAAATGTTTGCAAATCATATATCTGATAAAGCACTAATATCAGGAACATAAAAAGAACTCCTACAACTTAACACCAAAACAATGACAGCAACAAAAACCAATTCCAAAATGGCCCAAAGAACTTGAATAGATATTTTTCTAGAGGAGATAGACAAATGGCCAATAAACACATGAAAAGATGCTAATATCGTTAGTCATTAGAAAAATGCAAATCAAAACCACAATAAGATACCATCACGCCCATTAGGAGCCTGTAATAAAAAAAAGATTCGGAAAACAAAAACTGTTGGTAAGGATGTGGAGAAATTGGAATCCTTATTCACTGCTGGAGGGAATATAAAATGGTACAGCCACTGTGGAAAACAATTTGGCAGTTTCTCAAAAAGTTAATTATAGAATTATCATTTGATCCAGCAATTCTACTCCTAGGTATATACACAAAAGAACTGAAAACAGGGACTCAAACAGATACTTGCACACCAATGTTCATAACAATATTATTCACAATAGCCAGAAGCTGGAAACATCCCAAGTGAGCATCAACAGATGAATGGATAAACAAAATGTGGTACATACAGAAAATGGGATATTTCTCAACCATATAAAATAAAATTCTGATACATTCTACAGCATGGATGAATCTTGAACAGTATGCTAAGTGAAACAAATCAGACACAAAAAGACAAATATTGTATAATTCCACTTATACAAGCCACTAGGAATAGGCAAATTCATAGATACAGAAAGGAGAATAGGGGTTACCAAGAGTTAGCAGAGGTGGAAATGGGAGTTATTGTTTAATGGGTACAGAGTTTCTGTTTGGGATGATTAAAAGTTATGGTTATATTGGTACGACATTGTGAAGGTACTTAATGCTACTGAATTGTACACCTAAGAATGGCTAAAATGGAAAACATCACATTATGTATACTTTAACAATAAAAAAATTTTTAAATACATCCTGAATTGACTCTACTCCATCTCCTTACTATCAATCTAGCCCAAGTCACCACATCTCTCCCTAGGGCTTCAGTAACAGCCTCCTAACCAGTGTTCCTGCTTCTACTCTAGCCTTCATGGCCATCAAATTTCTACACAGCAGACACAATGGTCTCTTAAACATAAAAGTCAAATTATGTCATTCAAAATTAAGTCTCCCAATGGCTTTTTATCACAATTAAAATAAAATCCAAATGTCCCCCCCATGCCCTCCCAGGCCCACGTTGTCTGACCTGCTCTACAGTCTTGCCTCTCATCTCACACTCTGTCCTCCTTGCTCCCTCAACTGCCCCATGTGGGCTGTCCAGCTGGCTCCCTCCTCAGTGTCTCTGCTGTTTTGATCATTCTTTCCTCCAGAGCATGATGGCCTGGCTCCTCATCAGCTAATTCTCAGCTCAAATGTCATATCCATGGAGAAGCTTTCTCCAACTTCCATCTAAAGCAGCCCCCACCCTTTAGCCTTGTTTATGTGATTATTCTATTTCCCTCATAGAAATGATCATTATCACTAGCTGGACCTATCTTGATTATTTATATATTTAAAAGTTTATCTGTCTTCCTTTAGACTACAAACCCAGTGAAAGAAGGGACGTTGTCTAATTTCTTCACTGCTGTACCTTCATTGCCAGAGGCTGTCACATAACAGATGTTCAATAAATATTTATCAAATAAAAAAGTAATTTTTTAAAGTGGGTGAAAGCCCTCCCTATTCTATAACTATAGTTTACAAGAAAACAGCTCATAAATTTACCATTTCTGCATACGTTAGAAGTGAGTGAATTTTTTTGATTCTCGTATTTTTCTTGGTTCTTTTACGCTAATATGTTTCAATGAACTCTTAGCAATGTCCAAGTGTACTACTTTATTTTTTAGGATTCCTAAGTCCTAAGGAATGGAGATGCCAAAGAAACAAACATAATCCATTTATGTTTTACACATAGAAAGTATCTAAAGTTGCTATGTATAAAAATATTTTGTTCATCAAGATAAATTTTCAATATAAATATTTGTTTATACTTTCATAAAAGTTACTTAACAATAATACATTGGGGAAACTGCAAGAATAACTCTTTTATAAAAATAGGTACTACTGATAAAGCCTTTTAATGCACTAAACTGTACAGTTGAACATTCCCACAAAAGCGATGTTACAGGGCCCCAATTATTTCAGAATTAAAATCTTCCATTCCAGGAAAAATATATATTATTTCTTCAGAAAAAATACTACAGATTTAAGATCCCCAGGAAAAAAATAATCACATTGGTTTTCTTGGGAATGTATAGGAGGTAAGAGAATTTGTTGCAAAGTGAAAGAGGAAAATTCCTATAGCTCTACCCAGAAGATATAGCAAGAAGCAGGAAATGACCAAGAATCTGTGAAGTCCTACAACATTTCTTGAGCTGCTACTATATTGAGGAATTGGGAGCAATGGATATAAGAATTCTATAGGATTCTCTACACTTTGCACCTGGAATTGCCATACATGCTGACTAGACTCTCAACAGTAGAACTTTAATCAGAGTTTCAAGCACAATGGTGAATCCAGCTGAGCCCCAAACCGCTCTCCCCAGAGCATCCTTGAACACCCCAAATATAAGCATCTTGGTTATTCTGTTCCATCCTCTGCTCCCTTTGCCTGTCTTTTCACCCAAACTGCCATTTCCTCAACATTCTGTTATATCCTCTGCAGTTCCCATTCCTCAGCCTCATCTCAGGAGGCATCCACCTCTCTCTGCTTCCCTTAGGCCCTCTTGATATCTGTTCCTACTACTTCCATGAATCTCAGGATGGTGGTGGGAGGTTTCTTGGTCCACATAGCTGCTTTCACACTATTTTATCCTCATTTAAAAGCATCTTTGGCTCAGAATGCCCAGATCCAATGTTCTCTTATAAGTCTCCATTATGGCCATATGCCAATCTCTTGTCTTGCCCACTTTAGTTGAGGCCCTTGGCACTTGCCACATCCCCTTCCTTTCCATACCAAAAGCCACCAGTATCCCAGGGGATAGCAACATCTAAGTGGATCAACGCTTCAACTTCATTCTCCTTCAGTAAACTATTTCCAGAGCCAAGTCCTGGACTGGATCACTATGCAAAACTACTTTATCTCTAAAGTCATAAATCTCTTAGCGCATCAACCATAAATATCTTATAAAACTCCAATTTCAGATTAATCTAAACATCAGACTTTTTGCTCCCACAACTAAGCTGCTAAACACTGCTTAGAAAAAGCAGTCTGGGTGAAAAAATGTGCTATGCTTGACCTTTAGCTCTACCCAATAATCCCTTTAAGTGTCGTTAGTCACCAACATCTCCTTTGCTTCTCAAGAACTAACTCTGTGCTTCCATCTCTCTCTTCATCCCTTTGCCCCCATCCTGAATCTCAGCAGATTCTCCACTTCTTGCTTCCTTGTGGCAGTAGATGCTTCCCAGACAGTAAGTCCCTCAATGCCCCCGCCTACCTAGTTTATCAATTTTCTTGCATCCACATATATCCACACCCCTGCTGTCTTTGTTCAGGATAAGGTTTGGCCATCCCTCAGTCTGCTCTCTGGATCCCATCCCCACCTGCTTCCTCAGGGATGTTGTTCCATTAGCTCTTCCCATTCTCTATGGGATCTTCAAACTCTATCTTCTGATGGCCCCTCCATCTCAGCACATAAAAAAACCTCAAACTATATCCCTGTGTTTAACCTTTCCTTCACAGTCAAGCTTGGCGAAAGAGTAACCATTGCTTGCAGCCTCCCTGTCCTCTTTTGCCATTTTACTCTTCAATCCAACTGATGGGTTGGCGAAAGCAGACGCACATGCTATATAAAAGAGAGCACAGTGTAGTCAGGAGAAGTACCAGGTGCAAAAGTTCTTGGTTCTGGTCCTGGCTTTACCACTGTGTGTCTTGTGTAAATCACTTCCCTCTCTGCACCTCAGACAAAGCACATGAACATGTTTTGTAAACTATAAAATTAGCATTCAAGCACTGATGTGTGTGAAAGTGTTTATTAATTATAAAAAGCTATTTAAATATTAATTTCTAATTATTCTTTCCCAATATTATTCACATTTTAGCAGGGATCTGGCTTTTCTAGGTGATAAACCTCTTTAGCAAAAAAGAGTGCTTATAATGGTGAAATTTCAGACACTGGAGTGGGTCAGCCCAAAGGGTCTTTTGGGCAAGTGGTCATCATTTCAGTACACTCTACTTACCTTGATAGCAACTCACCCTTGGCTTGGGTTCTGCTGGGTACGTGCAAAAAGGAGTTTAGACCTGAGCTATGGTAACAGTTTGTTGAAGGTCACAAGCTACTTTCCAAATGTTTGGGGTTCATTCAATAAAATTCCAGATGTAGTTGGCCCTGAGCAATTGTATTTTGTTTTTAAACTCATGTGTGTTTAAAAGAAAATTTTACGCATATGTTTTTGATTCATTTACACTTCAATCATTAAAATTTCATTTATTTCATAGTTATCTAATGTCCAGGAAGGTTTTTTTAAAAATAAGTGTTTAAAACTACTTTCCTTAAATAAAAAAGAGCAACTCTAAAGAAAAGGTCAAATAACAGGAAGCTGTGGTTTGCCAAGAGTAAATAAATTTTACACACCCAAAGTTTCCTTTTTGAGTTAAAACTCCAAACCTGTCATCTCTGTGTCGTGTCTAAAGAAACCTTAAGAAAACAAGTTCTATTCTCCAAAATAAGCAGAAAAGTGCCAGGTGAACACAAACTTAAAATTACTAACAAAACAGGGTACTCATACCCACAAGTGCAAACATCTACCAACTGATCTGCAAATAGATATTGGCTATACAGCACTGAATCAGAAACAGTACTTAGGTTTTCTATTGTTGAATGACTGCGGATGAGTCATTTAATTTAATACGATCTCGGTTTCCCCTTCAGTATATGAAGTTAATAAGATCTGCCCTACCTATATCAAAGTGTTGAAGAAAGAGTCAGGGAGTATAGGGGATATTACAACCACTTGGAAAATATAAAATGTCATATAATTACATTGTATCTAAAGAACAGTAGTAAAAATGTCTAATCATTACGGTGGAACAAAGAATTTTGCAAAAATGTCAACTCTTAGTAATTACAATGGAATACTATTAGTGAAAAAAATAAAGAAATTTGAATTCTAGTTTCTGACTTCTTTAATTTATAATCATCCACTTTATTACGCTTTGGCATTTATTCTTTATCCAAATTCTTGATCCGTTATCTTTTCTTGATCCAGAGGCGTTCAAGAACAAGTTTTAAGAATTTTAAAATTACAGGGTTGTAGTAAATATCCATTAAATATTTACAACTTGCCAGTCCCTTTAATGTACATTGTTTTTTTTAATCCTCACTTAATTCTGTGAAATAGATATCATGATCTTCAATTTATAGAAGAAGACATGAAAAGAAACTAGTTGAAGGTCACATAGCAAGTGGGCAAAACAATACCCAAACAAACACAGCCTTTATTTCCTTTAATGAAGTTGTTTCCAATTTCTCAAAATATAAAGAAAAAATTTCTAGTTTGAAAAAAACAGTATTACTCTTCCTGGAAATATAAAGCCAATAAAAATAAGTAAAACAACCATCTTTAACGCTTTCCTGGCTCAATCTTTACTTGACTTGGACGAATGGCTATTTATAATGTATCCTTAAGTATTAAATTCAACATTTAAGTATTCAGTTAAAAACCACCTGATTTGGTTAACAAAGGACATTTCATTGTTTCTGTAATGTTGGGGTTTACACCCTGTTCATTACCTGAGCAAACATATGCTATTTTATCTTCTTCAGTTTTAAAATGTGCCATTGTGCTATTTGGTATTTCTTGAAATCCACACCAAAAAAGCCTATCATAGGCTTTTCCAGAATAGATAGACCATCTCAAGAAATATTTTTAATGCAGTCCCAGAGTATAGAACCCGGTTATGAGCCTTCCATGTTTGCCCAATGGTTGCAACGTTTGCGTGTCTGCAGCCTGCATATGGTTTCCAGCTTCTACAGTTCACCAGGTTTTTAAAAAAAGAACCCTGTATCAGTCAGCTTTTCTGGCATAATAAACCACCCTACAATCTAACAGCATAAAACAACATTGATTTAGTCCATGACTCCGTGGATCAGCTGAGTGAACCTTCTGATCTGGGCTGGCTTGCTGATCTCTGCTGGACCACCTCGTGGCATGCAGTCAGCTGGCTGGTTAGCTGGTAGCTGGATGGTCTAGGATGGCTTCACTGAGCTGTCTGGCACTTGGCATTGGCGGTTCAGAGTGACAGGAGTGATCGGGTTGTATGAGTCTCTCATCATCCAGCAAGCTAGCTCCAGCTTCTTCTTATGGCAGTCTCAGGGCTCCAAAAGAGGAAACCGAACGTCTCTTGAGGACTTGGCTTGACGTATGGAAGCCAAGTCAGGGAAGCAACGAGTCCAAAATCCCAAGAGGTGCCTCTGAGTGCAGCTGCCTCCCTTTACCAGATGGTAGAATCATCAGTCACACAGACTCGTAGCTTAAAAGGATCATTAGAGTTGTGGGGCCCCAAAGGTAAAGAGCATGCCACAGCTTGATTGATAACTTCCTCTACAGTCTGTTGGTTTGGCTGCCACTCACAGCATGCTGATTGGGGGTTGGCAGATACAAAGGACTAAGCAGAATGGCCCAAGTGAGACACACATTATCCACTATCTCAAGAATCTAAGAAGGTGCTCGGCCTCCTTTTGGTGCTAGAGAGATTGAAGAAAGAGAAATATATTCTTTTTTTTTTTTTACCATTTTTTTATTGATGTCTTAATAGTTTATAACACTGTGGGGTTTTAGTTGTACATTTTTGTTTGTCCGTCACCTTGTGGATGTAACCCTTCACCCCTTGTGCCCCCCCCTTCCCCTTGGTAACCACCAATCAGTTCTCTCTGTCCGTGTGTTCACTTATATTCCATATATGAGTGAGTTCATGCAGTGTCTGTCCTTCTCTCTCTGGCTTATTTCACTTAACATAATACCCTCTAGGTTCTTCCATGTTGTTGCAAATGGGACAATTGTGTCTTTTCTATGGCTGAGTAGTATTCCATTCTATGTATATACCACATCTTCTTTAACCAATCATCAGTCGAGGGACACTTGGGTTGCTTCCACTTCTTGGCTATCATGAATAATGCTGCAATGAACATAGGGGTGCATACGCCTCTTGTGATGGTTGATTTCATGTCCATTGGGTAGATGCCCAAGAGTGGAATTGCTGGATCATACGGTATTTCTATTTTTAATTTTTTGAGAACTCTCCATACTGTTTTCCATAGAGGCTGCACCAGTTTGCATTCCCACCAGCAGTGAATGAGGGTCCCCATTTCTCCACAACCTCTCCAGCATTTGTTGTTATTTGTCTTTGTGCTTATAGCCATTCTAACCAGTGTAAGGCGATATCTTAGTGTAGTTTTGATTTGCATTTCCCTGATGATTAGTGATGTTGAACATCTTTTCATGTGTCTATTGGCCATCTGGATCTCTTCCTTGGAAAAATGTCTGTTCATATCCTCTGCCTATTTTTTGATCGGGTTGTTTGGTTTTTTGTTGCTCAGTTGTATGAGATCTTTATATATTACTGAGATTAATCCCTTGTTGGACAAATGATTTGCAAATATTTTCTCCCAGCTGGTGGGTTGTTTATTCATTTTGATCCTGGTTTCATTTGCCTTGTAGAAGCTCTTTAGTCTGATGAGGTCCCACTTGTTTATTTTTTCTTTTGTTTCCCTTGTCTGGGTAGACATGGAATCTGAAAGGATCCCTTTATGTCCAATCGCAATTAGTGTACTGCCTATATTTTCTTCCAGGAGTTTTATAGTTTCAGGTCTCACTTTCAGGTCTTTGATCCATTTTGAATTGATTTTTGTATATGGCGATAGGAGATGGTCTACTTTCATTCTTTTGCATGTTGCTGTCCAATTTTCCCAGCACCATTTATTGAACAGACTTCCCTCTCTCCATTGTATGTTCTTTGCTCCTTTGTCGAAGATTAGCTGTCCATAAGTGTGTGGTTTTATTTCTGGGCTTTCAATTCTGTTCCATTGATCTGTGTGTCTATTCTTGTACCAGTACCATGCTGTTTTGATTACTGTAGCTTTATAGTATATTTTGAAATCAGGGATTGTGATGCCTCCAGCTTTGTTCTTTTTTTTCAGAATTGTTTTAGCTATTCGAGCTCTTTTGTTGCCCCATACGAATTTCAGTAGTTTTTGTTCTATTACCGTGAAGAATGACATTGGGATTCTGATTGGGATTGCATTGAATCTGTAGATTGCTTTAGGTAGAATGGACATTTTAACTATATTTATTCTTCCAATCCATGTGCATGGAATATTTTTCCATTTCTTTATGTCCTCCTCGATTTCTTTCAATAGTGCCTTATAGTTTTCATTGTATAGGTCTTTGACCTCCTTTGTTAAATTTATTCCCAGATATTTTATTCTCTTTGTTGCAATTGTAAATGGGATTGTCTTTTTGAGTTCTCTTTCTGTTGTTTCATCGTTAGTGTATAGAAATGCAATTGATTTTTGTAAGTTGATTTTATACCCTGCCACTTTACTGTAGTTGTTGATTGTTTCTAGTAGTTTTCCAATGGAATTTTTTGGGTTTTCTATGTATAAGATCATGTCGTCTGCAAATAGTGAGAGTTTCACTTCTTCATTGCCTATTTGGAGTCCTTTTATTCCTTTTTCTTGCCTAATTGTTCTGGCCAGAACTTCCAGTACTATGTTGAATAAGAGCGGTGAGAATGGGCACCCTTGTCTTGTTCCTGTCGTCAAAGGAATGGCCTTCAGTTTTTCCCCATTGAGTAGGATGTTTGCTGTAGGTTTGTCATATATGGCCGTTATTATGTTGAGGTACTTTCCTTCTACACCCATTTTGTTGAGAGTTTTTATCATAAATGGATGCTAGATCTTGTCGAATGCCTTCTCTGCATCGATTGAGATGATCATGTGGTTTTTATTCTTCATTTTGTTAATGTGGTGTATCACATTGATTGATTTGCTGATGTTGAACCATCCTTGTGTCCCTGGTATAAATCCCACTTGATCGTGGTGTATGATCTTTTTGATGTATTGCTGTATTCGGTTTGCCAATATTTTGTTGAGGATTTTTGCGTCTATGTTCATCAGTGATATTGGCCTGTAGTTTTCCTTCTTTCTATTGTCCTTGTCTGGCTTTGGTATCATGATGATGTTGGCCTCATAGAATGTGTTGGGAAGTATTCCATCTTCCTCTATTTTTTGGAATAGTTTGAGAAGGATAGGTGCTAAATCTTCTTTGAACGTTTGATAAAATTCTCCAGGGAAGCCATCTGGTCCTGGGCTTTTATTTTTGGGGAGGTTTTTGATGACTGTTTCAATCTCTTTACTTGTGATTGGTCTGTTCAGATTCTCTATTTCTTCTTGATTCAGTTTTGGGAGGTTGTACGCATCCAAGAATTTGTCCATTTCCTTTAGGTTGTCCAATTTGTTGGCGTAAAGTTTTTCATAGTATTCCTTAATAATCCCTTGTATTTCTGTGGTGTCTGTTGTAATTTCTCCTCTTTCATTTCCAATTTTATTTATTTGAGTCTTCTCCCTTTTTTTCTTAGTGAGTCTGGCTAAGGGTTTGTCAATTTTATTTATCTTCTCAGAGAACCAGCTCTTTGTTTCATTGATCCTTTCTACTGTTTTTTTGGTTTCAATTTCATTTATTTCTGCTCTGATTTTTATTATTTCCCTCCTTCTGCTGATTCGGGGCTTTGTCTGTTCTTCTTTTTCCAATCCTCTTAGGTGCAATTTAAGGTTATTTATTTGGGATTTTTCTTGTTTGTTAAGGTGAGCTTGTATTGCTATGAATTTCCCTCTCAGGACTGCTTTTGCTGCATCCCATATGAGTTGGTATGGTCTATTTTCCTTTTCATTTGTCTCCAGATAGCTTTTGATTTCTCCTTTAATTTCATCAACGACCATTTCTTGTTCATTAGCATGTTGTTTAGTCTCCACATCTTTGTCCCTTTCCTAGTTTTTTCCTTGCAGTTGATTTCTAGTTTCACAGCATTATGATCAGAAAAGATGCTTGTGATGATTTCAATCTTCTTAAATTTATAGAGGTTTGCCTTGTTTCCTAATATATGGTCTATCCTTGAGAATGTTCCATGTGCACTTGAGAAGAATGTGTACTCTGTATTTTTGGGTGGAGTGCTCTGTATATATCTATTAAGTCCATTGCGTTTAGTTTTTCATTTAAGTCCATTATTTCCTTATTGACTTTTTGTCTGGATGATCTATCTATTGATGTAAGGGGGGTGTTAAGATCCCCTACTATTATTGTGTTATTGTTAATATCTCCTTTAAGGTTTTTTAGCAGTTGTTTTATGTACTTTGGTGCTCCTGTGTTGGATGCATAGATATTTATGTGTTATGTCTTCTTGGTGAAGTGTCCCTTTTATCATTATATATTGCCCTTCTTTGTCTCTCATTACCTTTTTTATCTTGAAGTCTACTTTATCTGATATAAGTATGGCTACTCCTGCTTTCTTTTGTTTGCCATTAGCTTGGAGTATTGTTTTCCATCCTTTTATTTTGAGTCTGTGTTTGTCTTTAGAGCTGAGATGTGTTTCCTGGAGGCAGCAGATTGTTGGATCTTGGTCTTTAATCCATCCTGCCACTCTGTGTCTTTTGATTGGAGAATTCAATCCATTTACATTTAGAGTGATTATTGATATATGAGGGTTTAATGTTTCTATTTTATTGTTCATCTTCTGGTTCTTTTGCATTTCTTTCGTTTCTTGTCCCTTGTGTTTTGGACTGCAAATTCAATTTGGTATTTCTGCATGCTCATTCTCTTGGTTTTCTCTTTATTTGTCATGTGTGGTTCTCTTCTGGTTGTTTGTTTAGTGGTTACCATGAGGTTTATATAAGCAATCTCCTGGATAAGAAAGTACATTTTTGGATGCCTCCTTTTTCCTGAGGCTGGGTCGATTCAATCCCTTACCTCTTCCCCTCCTTATTTGTTATCTCTTTATTCCAGATTGTGTCATGAATGTGTGTTTCCAGTGATGAGCTTGAATTAATTTTTGATGTTATCCGACTGTAGTTTGTTCTGGTTTAGTCTCCTTGCTTTTCTCCTTGCTGAAATCTTTGTATCCCCTTTCTCATTTGTTTTTTTTTCAGGCCTAAGGGCCTTCTTGAGCATTTCTTGTAGTGGGGGTCTTGTGGTGACGAACTCTCTTAGCTTTTGTTTATCAGGGAGAGTTATTATTTCTCCACCGTATTTGAAGGATATTTTTGCTGGATAAAGTATTCTCGGCTGAAGGTTTTTGTCTTTCATGATTTTGAATATATCATTCCGGTCTCTCCTAGCCTGTAGAGTTTCTGTCGAGAAATCAGCTGAGAGCCTGATGGGGTTTCCTTTGTATGTTATTTTGTTTTTTTCTTTAGCTGCCTTCAATATTATTTCCTTGTCACGGGTATTTTTCAAGTTTGCTACTATGTGGCGAGATGATTTTTTATTCCTATTTATATATTTAGGTGATCTATTGATTTCATTCACTGTTATTTCCCTCTCGTTCCCTAGGTTGGGGAATTTCTCAGCTATTATTTCTTTGAAGAAACTCTCTGCTCCTTTTTCTCTTTCTTCTCCTTCTGGAATACATATTATCCTTATGTTGCTTTTCCTCATTGAGTCTGATATTTCTCGAAGAATTTCTTCATTTCTTTTTAGTCTTAGCTCTCTCTCCTCCTCTATCTGGAGCATTTCTGCATGGCTATCCTCAATAGTGCTAATTCATTCCTCCATATTGTTAGTTCTGCTCTTTAAAGACTCCATTTTTTCCACTATCTCGTTGATTTTGTTTTTCATCTCCAGTAATTCTGATTGGTTTTTCTTTATGGTTTCAATCTCTTTTGTGACAAAATCCCTGAATTCGTTGATTTGTTTCTGTGTGTTCTCTTGTATTTCATTGAGTTTGTTTATGATAGCTATTTTGAATTCTCTCTCATTCAGGTTATCAAATTCTGTGCCTTCAGGCTTGGTTTCTGAGTGTTTGTCATTTTCCTTTTGGTCTATAGCCATGACAAATTGTCACAAGGATCCAACGGGGATGGCTTTATTTTTTCCCCTCATGATAAAGTTGGTCCTGCAGTTTCCCCCTGCTGCCACTGGATGGAGATTGCGAGCGGTTTGCTCTGAGGCGGCTGCAGCCCCCGGAGGGATTATGCTGAAACGCCGGGTGTGTGGGGGGAGGGGTCCTCTCTTTCTCCTGCTTGACCTGGGGGTTTCCTTTCTGGCTCTCTTAGGGTGTTTGCTACACCCCCTAAACAGTCTGTCGTCGCTTCCCAGTGGGGATCTCGCAACAGTCTGTGAGAGCACCTGGATGGCGATAGTTTTCCCCGCTGTGGGCCGCCCCTCCCCCCCGTCTGCAAACTGCGCTGTCTTTGCTGATTGATTGGGGAGGGGGAGTACAACTTCTTACCTCTCCTCCCATCCTTTTGGGCTTCCTGAGCCTCCATTGTCCGATGTATGGCAGCAGGGGTTTCTTAGAAGTCCTTTGTAGTGTTTGATTGAGCTCTGTTGGAATGTGAATGATGTTTTCGTTGTGTTGTAGGGGGCAGTGATTCAAAGAGGGAATCTCACTCTGCCATGATGCTGACGTTCCCTAGTCGAAATATTTTCTTGACTGCCAGAGGATTGAGCATTGTGAATTTGTCTACACAGTTCCAAGAATCAACTTGGCAAGGAGGACCCTGAGTTTTGTCATGGTTTATTAGCCGCCCCAGCTGGTTAATGTGTGATAACATCAGAGTCAGGGTAGTTTCTGAGGCTTCTGACTTGCCAGCCTACATCAGAGGTTAGAGGCACTCACTCTAAATCCTGCCCCCACGTGTAGCAAGAAGCAGGGGCTTTTGTCCAACTAGCACTTCGCTACATGTGATGCCTCCTGATGGACAGAATCCCTTATGGCACTTATGGGACACATCAGCACAGCAATTGCTATTATACATTCAGATGTAGAAATAACAGCAACAGTACATTGAATTAGCCCAAGAGATCCCATCCACAGCATTCTTTCCCTTCCCCACATTTTTCTGTTTACTTGGGTGGTTGCACATGGCCTTCAGTTCCATTTGGAAACCAAGAGTATTCAGCCTCACCTCTAATCTTCTTTCTCTTAAAGTATTTGAGATTGGGTAGAGGGAGATGGAGGGATTGAGGGCACAGAGGGAGAGAGAAGCTCCATGCCAATGGATTTACTTTCTGTTTTGTGAAACCTGGAGGCTGCTTATGGCTCAATCAAATGAATTTCTACTGTTCTTGATCTACCCAAAGCTTTTTATTCTCACTGCTGACACCAGTTACTTCTACTTTGGAGATTCCCTGACTCAGCAGCTACAGTCACATGGCCTTTTGTTTGGAGTGTCAGGACTTGCTGCCTCATTGTCATGATAAATATCCCTCCTTCTCTGCCCAGAGGAGAGTAAGCAAACCCCAAAGCCCCATTCAGGAGACTTGTTTTAATTGTGCTCATGATCTAAACATCCATCAACAGGTAGCAGAATGGAGGACCCTTATTCAACACCCTTCTTGTCACCTGGTGAAGAATACTTGCTACTGGATCATAGGAGATCTTCTCAGGTTACCTAACCAGGCCTACAAGGCTCTCATCCTTTCTATTCCAGAAGGCTGTGTCTCTGTCAGCATCCCATCCTCATCTCCAAAAACTTTCAGTACCTGTGAAGGGTCTGAGATGATACCATACTTGCAAGCTGAGAAATTAGTCTGCCATAGTTTCATGGATTCTGGCAGAAGACATGAGATTCCTGAGTCAGAGATAAAAACATTTATTACTCACAGCACAGCAAGCAGCATGAGCTTCATGTCTGCATCAATCTTTCTTGGCCTCAGGTCCCACTGGGGCATTGGGAAGCAGCTCAGGTAGATGCTGCACATGTATTGAGTTTGCATCACAGCGGAGGAACCCCAACTTTAGAGAACCCTAGCATTTTATAATGGGTGGCAAGCAACCTGCCTGACTGCCTTGGAGGGAGACATGAACAGTGCTAAGAGACAATTCTGTTGCATTTCTGCATACTATCCTATTAGAGACACTGACAGCCTTTCTTCTCGAGTATCTTTTTAAGGATACTCCATATAATATCCCTATGTGCTACCGACATAGTAATAGAAAAGGTTTCAGAGCAACCTGGACATATTACAGGAAATTCTCCTGTTATGGCCCCACTCAAACTTTGTAACTTTTTGGATTCCTCAATAAATGGGTTAGAGCACACTCCCAAATTAGTGTATGTTGCCTCAAAAATCCGAAGAGACCCATTAGGCCCTTTGCTTCCTTCATAGTATTGGAAAAGCCAGATAGAATAACTTGTTATTCACCCTGGAAAAGCTATCTTGATATTCCCCAAACTGCTGGATAACTAGAAATTCCACTGAGGTGGCAGACCCATACATTTTTATGGAACTTTTTTTCCTACCCTCAGGCAAACATGCATTTTACCAAGAACAATTTTTACTTCCTGTTCTCTAGGTTCAATCAGCATGACATCATTCGTGTAATGGATCAGTGTGAAATCCCATGGAATAGAGAGGTGATTTAGCTTTCTGTGGACTAGACTATGACAGTGGGTTGGAGAGCTGATGTAGTTGGACCTTGGATGGTGTCAGGTGAAAGGAAATTGCTTCTCATGCTCTTTACTAAGAGATCTAGAAAAGAAAGAATATTTTCCAGATCAATAACTGCATGCAAGGTACCAGGAGATGTGTTGATTTGTTCTAGAACAGTGTTTATCAAGGGGAGGAAGGTTTTGCCACCCAGAAGACATTGGCAATATCTGGAGGCATTTTTGGTTGTCACACCTGGAGTAGAGGGTGCCACTGGCATCCAGTGGGTGAAGGCCAGGGATGCTGCTAAACATCCCACAATCCACAGAACAGCTCTCACGACAAAGAATTATCTGGTCCAAAATGTCAACAGTTGCAGGTTTGAGAAACCCTGATCTAGAGTAAAATTGGAACAGGAACAGAGCTGCAGTTGGAGTCAATGCCTGGTTAAGTTTACCATAGTCTACTGTCATCTTCCAAGATCCAGCATCTTCTGAACAGGACAGATGATTTGAATGGGACTATGGTAATAATCACCACCCATGAATCTCTCAAGTCCTTGATGATGGCACTGATCTCTGCAATGCCTCCAGAAATGTAGTATTTCTTCTGGCTTATTGTTTAATTAGGTAGAAGCAGTTCCAGATGCTTTCTCTTGGCCTTTCCTACCATAGCAGTCATCACTCCAGAGGTCCAGGAACCCAAATGGGGATTCTGTGAATTGTTGACTGTGCTTGTTCCAATTTTGCATTCCAGAGCTGGGGAGATAACCACAGAATGGACTTAGGGATCCATTGGACAATTTGTTAAATGTAACCTTTATATTGAAGAGATGGAATACTAGAGTGGATTTATAACGTAAGATCTATTTATTGATCCCCTAAATATGTCCCCTGGGAAGCCCGGAGGACATTCTTTTTAACAAGACTGTGAGAAATATATTTGTGTGGGGAGCTGTGGCATCCTTGCAAAGTTCTGTGGCTTCTATTTTCTATAGGCCAAAAATGACAGCAGGGATGATGGTCCTCAAACTAGGCTCCCTATAATCAGTGGGGATTAAGGAGTCCTGGAGAATCTCTGAGATTGACACAAGCCCAAACTCCATTGTTTATCCAACCTCCCTAAGCCGCTATTGTGATGAAGAAGTAATTTTGAAAATTGGAAAAATGTCCTTTGTGTTGTGCTTTCATTGCCAAAAAATGATGTGTAGGTGTCACTTATAAAGCCTTTCATATTCACACATTAAAGAAGGAAAGAAAACTTCTAAACTACTTTAAAATCATCCCAAGAATTTTAGGGAGACTAAAAACCACTTGATAAAAATTAACACTTTTTTATTACATTGACAATAAGTGATAGACGCCTTGAAAGACGACTATTTACTAGCCAAAGTGCAACAAATTACAAATTGGCAATGGACTGAAAAATATCAGCCAATAATTGACTAGCAAAGTATAGCAGAATTTTCTGACAATGCCTACCTGAGATTTGTGGTTGTAAATTTTGTCTCTTGTCTTTATGAAGTATGTTTATAATATGTCAGTCTTTAAAACTAAGTAACATCATGAACTGAATTTAGAACAAGTCCTTTGAAATACTGTATCAAGAGTGTTAAGACTACATTTTCTGAAAATCCCATTAGTTTCATCAAAAATATATGAAAGAAAACATTTCTAGTTTCGTTTATTTGTGATAAGTTACATGACATGTGAATATGATTGTAAATGTATATACCTTACAAATACCTAAATATCTTTAGAGGACATTCGTGTATTAGAGGTGTAGGTATTAGTTTCTTTGGGCAATTGTAGCAAAGTACCACAAGCCGAATGGATTAAAACAACAGAAATTTGATGCCTCACAGGTCTGACAGCTAGAAGTTGGAAATCAGGGTGTCAGCAGGGCCATGCTCCCTCTGAAACCTGCAGGGGAAAATCATTCCTAGTCTCTTCCTAGCTTCTGGTGATTTGCTGGCAATTCTTGGTGTTCCTTGACTTGCAGCTGCAACATTCCAATTCGCGCCTCCATCATCACACTGCATTTTCACCTTGTGTCTGTATTTCTTCTCCTCTTCTTATAAAGACACCAATCATACTGGATTAAGGGCCCACCCTACTCCAATATGACCTCACCTTAACTTAACTAACTACATCTGCAATGACCTTACTTTCAAATAAGATCACATTATGAGGTACTGAAAGTTAGGACTTCTATCTATCTTGTGGGGGACAGATTCTACCCATAGCTGTATGTATGGTCAACACTTTTGGAAACCGACGTCCCAGATTTTGTTATTTCTGAGACTGCTGCATCTCTGAAAGCTCTCTTGTAAATGCCACCCGTCTTATTCCCTCCTACTCTTTACTCATTCTGGCATTCCTACTATCAAAATATTCAACATTATCAAGAGCTTCAGTCCATAGACCTGTCACTTATTCATTACCCATCAGGACCTTTGTGGTTTTGCTTCCCTCCTTATTCATCATACACTAAAATTGCAACCTCACTATTGCAAAAGTCTTTTCTTCCTCTCTTCCTTTAACAAGCTCGTATAGCAGAACCCAAGCCTATTTAATCCTACTACCCTGTACTCAGCACTCGTATCTGAGCAGGCAAATATTGATGGACAATATAATGAAATCAAATTTACTGGACATGTTTCAAATTTATGACCACAAATCTCAAATGGGCACTGTCAGACAATCCTGATACATTTTCTCCCATGCATTCTGAGACAATTTCACACCATCTCCTTTTTTTCTTGAACCTCCACTATTTCCTCCTCCCTAATCTGATGACCATGCTTGTTTCACTGGTAAAATAGAAGCAGTCAGAAGAACTCTTCTTCATCTTTGCAGCACCTCATTCACCAACATGTCTAGCTCCTTACCCACGTGTGCCAACTTCCAACCCGTTCAGATGAGTGAATTTTCATTGCTTTTATCTAAGGCCAACTGGTGCAGTGGACCCAATTCCCTCTCATAATCACCTCTGCAATCATACTCTTTTTTTCTTCTTCCTCATCAATTTTCCCTTCTCCACTGTATCATTTTCATCAACATCTAAACATTTAAAAATATTCCCTTGACGCTTGGTCATAGTGGTCAAGTTCACACACTCCACTTCGGCAGCCCGGGGTTCTCAGGTTTTGATCCTGGGCGCAGACCTATGCACTGCTTATCAAGCCATGCTCTGGCAGGCATCCCACATATAAAAGTAGAGGAAGATGGGCATGGTTGTGAACCCAGGGCCAATCTTCCTCAGCAAAATGAGGAGTATTGGCAACAGTTAGCTCAGGGCTAATCTTCCTCACCAAAAAAAAAAAAAAAACCCCAAAATTCCCTTGACTCCTTTTACTTGGTGTCCCATTTTTCTGTGTCCATTAAGAGGAAAGATCTTGAAAATTATTGTCTAAGTTTTCTGTCTTCACTTTTTCAGATTCCATTCTTTCCTCCACTTACTTTTCACTCCAGTCAGTCTTAACCCTTCACTAAAGCAGCTCTTATCAAAGACACCACTAACTCATACTTCGGTATACCACAAAAAATATTCAACCTTATCACACACTTCAATCCATAGAACTCATTTTTTTATTATCCATCAGGACCCTTATGGTTTTATCTCCATTTATTCAGCATGTTCTAAAATGATAACCACACTCTTACAAGTGTGGTTTCTCCCTCTCTCCCTCTGATACACTCAATCAGCAGAACCCAAACCTATTTAAAACCACAATCCTCCTATGTGGCACCTGTATCTGAGTAGATAAATGTTGATTTTAAAAAAATGACAAAATCAAAGTTACTGGATTACTTCAAATTTATGACCATAATTATCAAATGAGAATTGTGTTCAATTTCTTGTACTCACCATACTTGAATCCCTGCAACATTTGACATTGTTGACTCCTCCCTCCGTGAAACATTCTTCTCTAAGCATATCCCCAGATTTGTATATTCAATTGTTTACTCAATCTCTCCACTTGGATGTATAAAAGATATCTCAGACTCAATTTGTCCAAAAAAGAGCTATTATTTCCATTCCCACTCAAATATTCCTGTGCCCTAATCATTCCCCACATTAATAAATAACACCACCATCAACCCTGTTGTTTCAGCTTTACATCTAGGAATCATCCTTAGTTCTCTTTCCCAAACATCCCACATCCCATAATTTCAATAAATTATATTGCTTTGTCTCTAAAACATACTCAGAATTTGGTTACCTCTCATATCCCCCCTACTCTAGTCTAATAAAACATCGTCTATTGCCAGGGCAGTTGCAATAGCCTCTTGACATGAGCACTGAAGGCTAATAAAACAAGGAAAGAGGTTTATTTATAAAAGTTTGGACTCTATATACTCTTTTTTGTTCCTTCTCCCAAGACAATAGAAAGTTCTGAGCCCTTAAGCCCCAAGATATTTAAAGAGTACTTTTGACAGTCTGTTGTCAGATTCACTTACCCACCCCCTTTCTGGTATTTCATATATCTTACCTATAATGTCTTATCAACTATAGAATCATAATCTCAAAAAGTTGGGAGTGACTTAAAGATAACTTTAACTGTGGCCCAGTCTTTCAGATTATGTTGCTAGGCTCAGAGCATTTAAGAGATGCTTTCAGGGCCACAGAGCTAGTTGGTCAACTAGAGACCACGTATCAGGACCCTCAGCTCAGCTCTTTCCACTACTTCAAAAAGTGATATTTCCTCATATGTATATGTATATGTGACCTCATGGTCATGATATATTCCTTTTCTAACCACTTTAGGCTCATCATTATTGCTCTTTGATTGTATTTTGTGCACAAAAATGGCATAAGATGAAAGACAAGCACTTTAAGTGTAACTCAATATAAAAACTTCTGGTTAACGTCATTCTTGCCTCTTAAAATACTCAGAGGTACCCTCTGAGTTGTTAGAACTCTGGGTAAATAAAGACATCCTACAATGTGGGAACTTCAGCATTCCTTACTCAAGGTCTGGCCACCAATAGAGTTCCAAACTGTGCTGGAACCTTTCCTTTAGTAATGTTAGACACATTCCCCAAATGGTAGTTGATAAGTTGTAAAAGCATTTCATTTGGGCCCTTGTAAGTGAGTCTGGGCCCCTTTCTTATTTGTGTGAAGTTTCTGACTATCTGCTTATTTTATCCCAACATATGGGCTAAATTAAACCTTCCTTTAGATATGTAATTTAAATCACCTTTTCTGCCCAGCAGTTTGTCAGGATTTGGCCACCTGTAGGGGCTTGAAGGGATGACATGCTGACAATGCTGAGTTCTGTGCTGATCCCCACTTCTGCTCTTGAGCCTGAGGCTAGGTAATTCCACAGCTCAACATTTCAACAAACATTTATTAACTATTTGTAAAGTACTATGTAAGTTACTCTGGGGGATGCAGAGGTGAACCATCTGGAGAACACATATATGTTTGACACAACATGAGACTGACTGTGATACAAGCCATGGGAGAAGCACAATTTGAGGGGTGGAATTTGGATGAGGTCCTGAAGGACCCACAATATGTGAAATGTGATAATGGGGCCAGCAGGACTGCAGGGTGTGTTAGGTGAAATGGAAGGATTACCGATGTCTTTGAAATCAAGGTTTGCATGGGTGTTGAGGCGGTACAAGGCTGGAAAAGAAGTTAGGAAACAAATCACAAACTTCTTTGAACTTCAGCATTTAGGTTGTGGCCCATATTCTGATTGCAAATGTGATTCATACAAGTTTTGAGCAGAAGTGTGATATCATCAGGCCTGTATTTTACGAAGACAGGGTACACATGGGGACAATTTAAAGCAAAGAAAGCCTGGAGACAAGAATGCTAATAAGTTGGTGTAGAGATTTGTTGTCCTTTGCTTTCATCATGACACCAAACACTTGTGACTTTTTCCTTGGAAACAGCTCCTCAGGTCCCCTTTGGGAACAACAATTCTCCCAACTAATGCACTTCAAGAGGCATTTACTCCACTCTTGATTCCAGGTGTGGGCATGTGGCTTATGTGGCATCAATCAGAACAGTGTGTTCCCCTAACTAAAATGATTGATTTTATAATAAGTGTGTAGGTGTTCCTAAAAGAGAAACAGAAGATTATTCACATTGGAATTGCACTTGGAAGCTAGAATTGATTGCCATATAGTTGATGCTCAATGACAATATTTTTTTAATAAATAAAGGCAGCCATTTGCAACTTAAAAAAAATCTTGAGAATGGAGCCTAAACTGGGATGGAGCAAGAGGAACTGGGACCTGACAACATTGTTTGAGCCCTGAATCAAGCCTTAAAGCTATCTCCACTCTAAGACTTTTGTCAACAAAAGACTCATAACTAATAAAAGAAGAACACCATAAAGCCCCAAGAAAGGGGTGCTTCAGGGATCTAGCTTCAAAGAAGGGTCTACTTGTATCAGTCAGCTGATGCCACAATAATTCTGTGTAATAAACCATTCCAAAACTCAATGACTTAAAATAATAATTGTTTATTCTTATTCACGGGTCTATGAGTTGGCTGGAGTATAGCTGAAATAGACCGAGATCAGCAGTGCAACTTTGCTTCAGTCAATGTGTCTGACTCTTCCTGACTCCTCCCTGTAGATTTGACCCAGATCTGCTCCTTGTTTGTTTATTCTGGAGTCTATAATTGGGCAGTAGCTTTGGAGGGCAGGTTTTCATAGTGATGGCATAAACGTAATATGACAAGCCCAAACATGCAAGCACAGGTCAAGCCTCTGCTGCTGTCACAACTGCTAACTTCCTTTTGGCCAAAAGTAAGACACATGGCTGAGTCCAAAGTCATGGTTCAGGGAAGCACATTCCACCTATATGAGGTTAAAGCAAAACTCACATGGCCAAGCCCAGCATCAACGGAAGAGGTAAGTAAACTCCGCATAAGAATGTGAGACGGGGTGTAAATATTTTTGAAAAAATATATATTCTGACATACTATTCTCACCAAGCAGATAGGAATTTATCTCGGAGAATGGAAAGGGCGTTCTTTCAGAGGCCAGCACAGGACAAGTCCATATAGACAGCTACTGCTTCAGTCCTGATGACAAAATAAATCCTCAAATGGGCATATTAAAGTCCAAGTACAGTGGGATGTACAACCAGGTGATGATTTCTATTAGAAAGTGGGAAATAAAGAGCTATAATTTTCTTAGAGAAATTTTGTTCATTGAGAAAGAAAGGAGCCAAGAACCAAAACTTGTGGGAACACTACATTCAAGCAGAGGTAGAGAAGCCAATCAAGAAGAGAGAAAAATGGTGACTAGAGGGACAAGAGACCCAAAAGAAGGCACTGACAAATGAAAAAAAAAAAAACTTTGAGATACTTGAAGTAGTCATTGTAGATTAAAGTGTTAAAGACTTTCAAAGAGCTCAAAAAGAATAAAAACTCAGACAACGGCATCCTTAGTATCTGAAAAGTAGGTTATCAATGTCCTTTAAGAGAATAGCTGTGTAGCAAATTGGGGTCAGAAACCAAATTACAAAGCACAGGAGAGAAAATTAGAGTAGAGGAAGTGAACAGCCATTGGTAATATTTTAGAGCATTTGCTTCTTTCTTCTCTTACAAAAAGTTCTGGGTTTTGTTTTTAAAAATTATACTATAAATATGTTTATGTCATTTAAAATGCTTTGAAAATACTATTTCTGTTTCAAATATGTATCTCTTCACATATGTCATAAAACTCATGCAAGCATTTCCTTATGGTGGGGCATTTAATTCTCCTCTTTGTCCCACTAGTGGATAAAATACTATCATATATCCCATAAGAAAAAGTAGCCCATATTTCTGTCATTGCTTTAGAAAAGATCCATGGAAAATAAATTAATTGATCCAAGTTTATGAACTTGTTAAAGACTCATCATACATTGTAAAATTTCTGAGCCGATTTAAACTCCCACTAGTAGAATGCTGCAAACATCACCCTTAGGAGTATTGAGCACTTTTTATTCTAAATCTTGGATTATTTGATATGTAAAAATCAAATCCATTTATTGTAACTCATTTTGATTGTATTTCTTTTTAAATTTTATTTAAATTTTTGTTTATTTATTGGTTTTTAAAATTTCCTCTTTTTAATTGTCTATATTTTTATCCATTTTTCCATTGAGGAGTAAGAAGGGTTTTTTCAATGATTTATAAGATACATTGTATAAATACTAAAAATATTCACTTGCCATATTTCCTACAAATCTTTGATCAAGTGTATTCACCAGCTATGGTTGAAATAATGATGAATACTAGACTGTCCAAACACTCATTAGCTTACAATAAGTATTTATTTCTTGTGTACAATTCTGCAAGTAGTCTGTGTCTCTGCTGGGCTGAGTTGGGATTAGCTGGACTTTTCCAGGCTGCAAGTTGGATTCAGATCTGCTCCACTTGTCTCTGCATTCTCCTTGGGTGAGTGGTTACATAGGACATCTTCTCATGGGAGATGAGAGGAATACAAAAGACAAAGCCAAACCATGCAAGCACATTTAAAGACTTCTTTGTCATTTTCCTACAAACCTTAGGTCAAAGTGTATTCATCAGCTATTGCTGCAATATGGTTGCAAAACAAACAGCCCTGATACTCAGTGGCTTACCTATTCCTCGTGTATAGGACTGCTGGCAGGTTGTAGCACTGTTCATTTCACATCTGCTGGCATTCTACCTGCCAAATAAAATTATAAGGCAAGTTCAACATGAATGAGGCAAAGAAATATACTCTGTCTACACTAGTGGGAGGTACTGCAAAGTCACATGGCAAAGGGTACAGATATTTAATTCTATAATGAGAAGGAAGTGAGAAATTGGGAAGATGTGATCGGCCACATCAAGGTCTTTGAACTTGTTTTTGAGGTTGATTCTTCAATGTTAACATTTTGTTTTATTTATTTATTTTTTTGTGAGGAAGACTAGCCCTGAGTTAACATCTGTTGCGAATCCTCCTCTTTTTCGCTGGGGAAGACTGGCCCTGGGCTAACATCCATGCCCATCTTCCTCTACTTTAGATGGGATGCCGCCACAGCAGGGCTGACAAGCTGTGCGTCTGCCTGCAACCGGGATCTGAACCTGTGAACCCCAAGCCACCAAAGCGGAACATGAGAACGTAACTGCTACACCACCAGGCTGGCCCCCAATATTAACATTTTAATAAGATCAATCTCTTATTATTTCTTTTGCAAATTCATTTATGATATTTATCCATAGGTATTTTTAAATTAAATGTTTTTCCCTAATATTCTAAAAATAAAGTTTATAGATTTAATTTCCCTTTAAAATAATATTATTAAGTGGAGAAATTTCCCATTTGGTGGGTATTTTCATTAATTTATGGTGTTAATGCAATAATCAGAGTACATGTTATACATAATTTGTGCTTTGTGGAATTATTTCCTGTTAAGATTTTATTTGTAGAGTAGCATTTGAAGAATTTTTATAACTTATTATATATACTTGAAGAAAATAAGTAATTCCTGCAGGATAAAATGCTATGTCTATGCTTCTCTCTTTTACTCTTTAAATAACATTTTTCAAATCTTATATTGTTGTTTGATTCCCTTGAACATCTCTAGAAAATTTTTTGTTTTTATCAGTGTGTCCTTGTAATCCTAATATATTCTTGTTCCTATATTTTGATGCTATTTACTACACTAATGATTTCTAACTATTATATCTTTGTTTTGCTAATCACTATAAATGACCTTTTTGAGTCTCCTGAATTTTGCTTTGACGTCTACTTTGAAATTAATGTTGTTCACCCTAAGCTATACCTACTGCTTGTGCCTGGTAGTGCCCTACACTATAGATTGCGTTTTGTAGTGCCCACTCATCCCCCTTCTAACATGCCTTCTTATAAGCAGATTCACCTGTGCAAAACTTGGAAAATGGAAATAAGCCATATGACAGTCCACCTACATGGGAAATTGGCTCTTCTGAAATGCAGTTGAGAAAGAGTTTTATTCCTCTGGTTAGCTGTGGAGAAGATTTGCAGAATCTTCGGTGCACACAGTGTGGAGAAGTGAGATGCTTCCAGAAGAGTCTTGTGGTGGTGCTGGATGTTTCTACAGGTTGTGTTTGCACCTGAACAAAAGGTTGATGGGTATAAAATTTTTGAGTCACAATGTGCCTCCTCCAATTCTCTGTAGATAATGTTCCATCATCCTCAACATTCCAGGTTGCTGAGAAAAAGTGTAAACCCAGTTCGCTTTTTTTTCCCCGTTGTTAGGTAAGTCAGATATTTCAGAGTAAGTGGGTAGCTAGATGTTCACAGGATTCTTTTTCTTTATTTGGAAGAGTGTTTCTGTGGGAATGTGAGAAAGGGTGGTACAAGCTAGGTCACCACTGCCACACCTGGAATTCAAACAGTTTACTTTTTAAGTAAAGTTATATTTTCCATATAGTCCATGTAGTTTGTCTCTGTCTATGTGGGAAAGGTATTAATCTTTGAAACTTCATTTTGGAGTATAAAATTGCTTGTGTGTTACCAGACTATCTCCATATTCTAATGATTTGTTTTTACTCTTACATATTGTTAATAAAAGAGATTGGTATGGGTTTTGTCTTCTAGTTGCAGGATGTGTGAGACTGAGAGAAGTGCTGAAATATTTTACCTCAGGTAAAACAAATTATGATTTTATGAGCTAGAAGTTTTGCCCAAATGGTGCTTACCTGTGAAGTAAAAGTTGACTCAACACTAGAGCACATTAAGCTGTACCAACAGGTAAATTAACTTTTTCCTCTTTTTTTTTCTCTTAGATAATTGTTTCGTGCTTTGTTCAGTGCTGTCACAGGAGATAGAAACCTGCCTACCTCGCCTCCTCCTATTAACGTACCAAGGTTCCGCAGAGAGCAAAAGTAGTGAGTGTAGTTATTCTGAAGCCTGTGACCCAAGAGGTACCCCTTTTCTCAAATCCTGATCCTTATACATGTTCCCCATTTGGTTTGGGGATTGCTTTAATTTTGCAAATTCAACACATCCTTTAGGATCAGCTCTGAGGTTCCAGGCACTGTGCTAGGCACTGAAGACAGAAAGGTGAATAAGAAAGACACAGTCCCCTCCCCACATGGAGATTTCATTCAACACAAAATTAAAATGGAGCTAGGGAATCACTTTAACAGTGTAGCCAGAGGAGATATCTCTGAAGAGGTGACATTTATGTTGACATTAGCCAAGCAGGCTAAAATCAGTGGTCTCTGTAATGTTTCTTTCATTACAGTTAGAAATTGTCCAAGTTGAATGGCAGGATTTACAGTTATGGCCAGTCCCCAGGTTACGTTTGTGGCAGCTGTCCCCTTAAAAGTACTGATGCTCAAGGAGAGAAACTGACTTCTTAAGGGTCCTGAGTGGCAAGAAGTAAATGGCAATATACAGCCAAGGGCTGGGATAAAATAGGATTACTTAAAGCACTGAAAAATTCTGGTTCCCCATCACTCTTTTATAGATTCTAATTTTGAAAAAGTTCTACGTTGATTGGACCACAGAGGCAGATGACTCTAAGGGCTTTTCCAAACTTAAAATTCTACAGTTCTATGGAATGAAAATAAACAGTACTCAGGTCAGAAGAAGCAATGAGGAATAGCCCTCAGTATTCTATAGTTTACATTGTACAATATGGATTGCATATTTTTTCATATAAAACATCACATTTATTCCGATTTAACATCTGTCACTCATATGGGTCATTTGAAATTTCTGATATTCTCAAGGGATCAGTATGATTATCTATATATTACTGATGTGAAAATTAAGACTCAGAGGAATAAGTGACTTAGTCAAAATTTCAAGTTAGGTGTAGCAGAATCAAGACTTGAACAAAGGTCCTTACCTACTGTATCTGCTGCTCTTTCTGCAATATCATATAGCCATCTGCTCTTACCAGCTATTTGGGATGAGCTGTATCACTCTTTGGCTCTTGATTTGTCTCAACATATGGTAAACAACAAATAAGCAAGCAAAACCCATGGAATTATCCATTATTCATTGCCTGACAAAGGAAAGAAATTCAAACACTTTGCAGAGACCTACCTTTCCCCAGGAACTAAATTAAATAAAAGATGGATTCCTTTTTAAGGGACACCAAATAACATAATGGATAGTAACTTCACAGATTTGCAAAACATGCAGAAAAACTGCTCAGATGCGTCATTCTCGATTTGTCATTTTCATAGGCTGAGCACGTATTTATTTAATTTTTACTCAGTAGAAGCATTTAGTGAGGAGTCTAAGATAACATGATCTACACATTTGCCTTTAATGATTTCTCTGAATGCAGGAACGGCACTTGGGCAATCTGGAAACTAACTTCCTCAAATATCAGGTTTTTAAAGTGAGCAACTTGCAGAGGTTGATTGATCCTAGCATGACGGAATTTTCTAGCATGTATTGATAGCATCTGTGTGGTTAAAGTGAGGATATTCTAAGCTTTAGACATCACAGGTAGTGGAGGAGAGTCTCCACAGCTCTGAAATTATAAGTGCTAGGCTTGTGTTTTCGTTACCACCCAACCCACGTCAGCAACCAACCCACACCCACCCAACCCACATCAGCAGCAATGTTAGCACCTGGTGGAATTTGTTAGCCAGCTGGAATTTAGAATCACAAGGTAGAACACTGTATTAAGAGATCTTGGTTCATGGCAAAACGACTCCTTCTTTCACATGGGAAATCTGGTGCCTAAAGTCAAAACTGAAAGCAAAAATTGCCATTTTCTCTCACAAAATAAAGAGGACATTTTAACTAGTCTATACCACTTGCAAAGATGCCACAGACAAAATCCTCCTTTAAAAGGTGTATTAGCTTTGGCAATCTTAACATTTCTATTCCAAATTGTCTGTATGAGGCAATCCTACTCATACTTTGAAATGTTTTCTAAATATGAAGCGTGATTATATTGATTTGACATTTTCTTAGCAATATGTTTAACATATATTCAAGTGAGAGAATTTTTTAAGTCAATTCACGTAAGTTATATCACTAATAACATTTTTCCAGCATTTAGCATGTCTGGATAGTATCAATTCCAAGATACTTTGTCAACTGAAATAATAAATAAGGCATACCCCATTGTAGTGATGCTATGCTAACTAAACATTTTGACTCTTATTTGTTTATACCGCATTAAATTTACTCTCTTATAGTTGGGGATCTTTCCCCCTCTAACGGCTCAACTTTGAGTGTAGAACTTGTTTGGATCATTTTACCGTCCCTCTACTCTCAAATTTCCAACTTCCTGAATTAAAGTTACATTCTTTAAAGTTTTTAGAAATATGTGTCCCTCTCAGATATCTCCTCTTGTGTACAAAGGTGAGACAGGCTTTGCTTAGTCCTTGATTTACACAGAAGGAATGAGAAATGTTTATATTCAATGGCACCATCCAATGGATTTTTTTTGTACACGATTTAGTACTGTTGTAGTTTCTTTCCTAGGACAGGACAGGACATTACTAGTAATAGTTAATTGACTATAATAGTACAAATTTGTGGTATCCAGGTTAGATATAGATAGATGTAAACTAGATACATAAACATTGAATAATCCATAAATAAGTTTTAAAATATCTTAAAAGGAGAAGGGACAAGAATTCTACTTTTGGCTATAAAGGAGAAGTGTTATCAGATTTACCTCTGCTATGGACTGAATGTTTGTGTACCCCTCAAACTCGTATGTTGAAATCCTAACCCCCAATGTGATGGTATTAGGAGGTGGGACCTTTAGGAGGTGCTTAAATCATGAAGGTAGAACCCTCAGGAATGGGATTAGTGCCCTTATAAAAGAGGTTGCAGAGAGATCCCTAGCCCCCTTCCATCATGTGAGAATATGATGAGAAGTATGCAATCCGGAAAAGGGGGTTCACCTGACCATGCAGGAACCCTGGTCTCAGACTTCCAGCTTCCATTACTGTGAGAAATAACTTTCTGTTATTTACAAGCTATTCAGACCATGGTATTTTGTTTAGCAGTCCAAATGGACTAAGACAAGTATCTTCCCCGGATGGGCAGGCCACCAGCATTTCTCATTGTGTCCACATATATGTTGCAGAGACTGAATTCCAGATGCGTGCCACTGAGAGGGGCTTCCTTCTTACACCAACATCCCACTAACAGGACAGAGGCTCACCCTCAGGCACAGCATGCTGAGAATACTGGGACGCTCGTTGCTCTCACCCCACCTCATTTGTAAGGTGAGGGTCCAATGCCTTGGAGAGACAATACGAGAACGTAGAGGCTACTCTACTCACTCAGCACCATGCTCTTAATGCAGGACTGTGAGAAGAGTGAGCAACTGTCCCCGCCCCCAGACCCAGAGCCACAGCTCAGAAATTTACCCAGGAGGATCAGCAGCCAGAAAACAGAAAGTTCCAAAAATCTCCCCAAATGAACTGACATTTTGGAACAGAGTATGAGAAAGTTCAAGCCTAACACTGTTCTCAAAAGCAATGGTGGTGTTGGTGCTAACCAATTAAGAGGAGGCTGGTATCTTCATGAAAGGCACAAGCTAAACCGTAGGCTGGTTAGTTTACCAGTGAGAAGCGGGAAAAGAGACAGCTAAGAGCCCTCTTAGGGTCAGAACAAACCTCAAACATTGACCTCAAAAACTACCCCCTAAAAGGAGCCCAAATTTAATTGGATCAGTCTGTGGAGCAATGTATTCTCCAGGGTATTGCCAAAAACAAAAGGGCAATCATCTGAAATTTAGTGGAGCTTAACAGCTGGGTGCAATCAGGGAAAGAGAGAGGCTAAGAGAGCCTTGCTAAAACCACTGTCATCCCCAGGTGACTGTGCACACCCAAGGCTGCAGTTTTCAAATAGCAACATCAGAAGCTTCCACTGCAGAGTAAATAGAATTCACTAAAATAGTCCAGCCAGTCACTAAACAAATATTAGTTCTAACAGTTTTTAGTAGATTCTGTAGGAATTTTTATATAAAAGATATGTCTTCTACAATGATATAGTTTTACTTGTTCATGCATAAACAGACAAAAGTAGAAAACCATGAAATTGTCTCAATAGAAAAAGAAAACACATTTGACAAAATGCCACATCCATTCATGGTAAATACTCTTAGCAATGTAGGAACAGATGGGAAGTTCCACAACCTGATAAGAAGATGCATGAATAACCTACAAGGTACATCATAATTAATGGTAAAATATTGAACTTTTTCCCCCTAAGATTAGGAACAAAGCCAGTGCAGTATCCCCCAAAAAATTATAAGTGGGAAAAGAAAAATTAAAACCATTTTTCTTCACAGATGATCTGTTGGTTTATGTGAAAATACTAAGGGATCTAAAGATTTAACTACTAGAAATAAAACTTAGCAAGGTCATAGGATAGAAGGTTAATATACAAATATCAATTGTGTTTCTATATACTAGCAAAAAATTATTAGAAAATTAATTTTAAAATACCATTTAAAAGAGCACCACAAAGATTTTTCCAGGAGCAGCAGGTAGAGCACATGGGCCCCACAAATGGCTTCTGCAGGTGCAGCAAGATGCTATTGTCATTTAACCTGCAGGAGCAGACAGAATTTGTGAGGTGGGTGGTGAGATCCTCCAGCATGCACCCAGCAAGGAAAGCTTATTCCTGGAATAGTCTCTGTGGGTCATGTAGTTGGAAGGCTTTTTGAACCCCAGCTCCCAGTCTGGCACTGTTACAACACTCAGACTGTCCAGAAGTCAAAAAGACTGAAAATTGCAAAGGCTATGCCCTCTTTGAGTCTGAAGACATTGCCAAGATAGTGATTGAAACAATGAACAACTATGTTTTTGGCAAAGAATCTTGAAGTGTCAGTTTATGTCATCTGAAAAAGTACCCAAAGAAATTTTTAAAGAGTGGGATGTTCCATTTTCAAAGACATCACATACCATCAGAGGAATGTTATCAGAAGTGGATACTTAAACAGAAGCTCGGAATGGAAAACGAATTTAAAAACAAAGAAAAATTGGGAAGAAAATAGTTAAAGTAGGAATAGATTGTGATTTTCCTACATTAGTCTTATGGGAAAAGGAAAAAATATATCTCAAGCACAGATCCTCAGAACTCCATGAATTGTCAGGTTTTATCGAATAAGGAAAAAGAGGTTTTAGGTTCTCTAACTCTTCTAAGACAACTATGGATAGGCAGAGCCACGCAGCAGTTTATACACCAACATTTCTGGAGAAGTAAAAATTTCTGAGCGGCTGAAATGAATAGTGATGATGAAACAGTCTTCAAACAGCTCATATTCCAGAGACTCAAACACCTGCACATTTAAGAGAATGAAAGATGAAGAGAAAGCCATAAATATATATCAATACAGGGCCACCCCGTGACACAGCGGTTTAGTTCATGCTTTGGCAGCCCGGGGTTCGCGGGTTCAGATCCCAGGTGCTGGCCCATCGACGCACTGCTTGTCAGCCATACCGTGGCAGCGTCCCACATACAGTAGAGGAAGATGGGCACGGATGTTAGCCCAGGGCCAGTCTTCCTCAGCAAAAAGAGGAGGATTGGCAACAGATGTTAGCTCAGGGCTGGTCTTCCTCACACACACACAAATATATATACGGATATGTATTCTGAATATATTATCTATATTTCTTCTGAAGATGTGATGGTTTTATTATTAGGACTGATTCTTTACATTTTGCTAGGTGCAATGAAATGCAACCATCAGCAAGCTTTTGGGACTAGAAATAAGTTGTTTTAGTAAATAAGAGAAGCAATAAGTAATTTATATTTTGCCCACCCTTGCTGAAATGCAAGGATGCATCCCAGCTCACGGTGGCTAAGATCACGCTGCCTGTTTGTCCTGCTGGTCTCCTGTAGTTTCCTTTAAAGGTTTCGCAGCTGTCCTTAGTTACTCTACCCACATAGAAAAGTCACACTGTTAACTGTAGGCTTAAGAACTAACCTGCAGCTTCTGTTGTCACTACCAATCCTGCTTGACATGTCTACATCATGTGTTAGGCTTATGAAGCAGTGTGCATTTAACCATTAAGGGTACTTAACAGTTCAACATCAGACGATTGATTTAGAAAGCTAAATTAAGCTGAAGAGTAAGAAGGCATTTCAAATATTAATAGAGGTTCATTTATGTGTATATGACTCATTCTTACCAATACTGTCAAATTCGTTTTTGATGGGCTAGCTACCCCATCAATAACTACCATTTTGTAATAGTTACATCAATGTGGAATTACATTCCAAGATTTAAACATTGTCCAAAAAATAAACTTTTTCTACAATTTATTTGAATGCAAGTTGGAGTTAGAAAACTTGAAATAAAATAGTCGGATTTTGTTTTCTCAACTAAAAAACATAGCATCAAAAATAAAATACTTAGGAATAGATTTAACAAAAAAGGTGCATAATCTCTTTACTGAAAATTACAAAACATCACTGAGAGAAATAAAGAAGATTTAAATGAATGGAGAGAAAAACCCATGTTCATAGATTGGAAAACAATATCCTTCCATTGTCTATTGTCCTGAAATTGATCTATAGATTCAAGGAATTGCATGGTATAATTTGACAAGCAGATTCTGAAATTTACATGGAAATGAAAAAGACCTAGGATAGCAAAAATTACCTTGAAAGAGAAGAACATAATTGCAGGAATTAAGCCCTCTGATTTAAAGACCGTAAAGCTACAAGAATTGTGTTAGAGTGGATTTGGCAAGATGATAGACAAACAGATCAATGGGACAGAATAGAGAGTTTAGAAATAGAACTACATGTATATGATGAATTTATTTTCAAGAATAATATCAAATCTACTAGATAGGGAAAGAAAAACCTTTTCAATAAATAACATTGGAACAATTGGATGAATATATGAAAAAATAATTAAGGTCAAGTCCTGCCTCATACCATTCAAAAAATTAAGATGAAAATAGGCCTAAACTTCAGAGCAAGAACCATAAAACTTCTCAGGGAAAACATCAGAGAATATCTTCATGATCTTGGGCTAAGCAAAGATTTCTTAGGGGCGCCAAAAGCATGAACATAGAATTTAAAAATGGAGAAACCAGACTTTGTTCAAAATTTCATACATCTACTCTTCAAGAAATACCAGGAAGATAATGAAAAAACAAGCCACATTTTGGGAGGAATTCTCTCTCTCTAATCTATCGATCTATGGTCTATCTGTCTAACAAAGGACTTGTATCCAGAAGTTATAAGGAACACCTACAACTCAGTAATAAAAAGTCAAATATAAATATAGAGTATAGAATCTATACCCAATATAGATTCCAAAGCACTTTATATGTAATTGCCACAATGGTGCTGCTGTTTTATAAAAGTGATGACATTCTAAACAGGCAAGGAGCCAGCTGAAACACTAGAAGACTACTGTAGCTATTTGAATGCCTGAAGTTATAGGTACTTTTCTTCAATTATTTTTAGAGTGTGAATGATGTCCCCAGGGACATTAGGAGTATTACAGAGCAAATATTTAGAAACGAACCACAATCCCTCCAAGTAAAATTCTAAATTAGCCAGGAATGAAACAGGAGAAAGACCTCTGAATGCAAAGCTGTGACATCTGTGTTCTAGGACCAGCGGTATTACTACTTTACTGTGTAAATTTGGCCAAAACAAAGCTTCACTGAGCCTCGTTGTCCATTTGTGAAACATAGAATTTGGACAGTAGAACCCTAATATTCCCTCCAAATCTAAAATCCTGTGATATATTCATCCATTCATTCAATCTATTTATCAATCACTTGTTCGTTTCTACTACTGATATTTGCTAAGCCATCATTAATACACAGCTGAATAAAATAATTTCTATACTTACTGAACTCAGTCCAGTTGAAAAGATACATATAAACAACTAAAGACATTTATAAACTGCTAAAGGAATTCAGATCCAAGGATCACCCAAGCAGCAGCTTAAGGTGTTGGTATCTCCTGGAGTAGCAAATGGTTCCACGTGGAAGCAGTGGGTGTGTGTCAGTCTACGGGGGTAGTGGAGGATCAATGGAGCTAAGGAATGATCTAGAAGTATGTGGGCTATGCCAAGGAACTTGGACTTTATTCTCTGAAGTCTTTTTTTTTTTTTTTATTATTATTATTTTTTTTTTTTTTGGTGAGGAAGACCAGCCCTGAGCTAACATCTGTTGCTAATCCTCCTCTTTTTGCTGAGGAAGACTGGCCCTGGGCTAACATCCGTGCCCATCTTCCTCCACTTTATATGGGACGCCGCCACGGCATGGCTGACAGACAGTGCGTCGGCGGGCGCCCGGGATCCGAACCCGCGAACCCCCGGCTGCCAAGCGCGGACTAAACCGCTGCGCCACCAGGCCGCCCCCCTTCTCTGAAGTCTTTTGAAAAAATCTTCAATATTTCTTTTCCTCTTCTTTTTTAAAAACAAACATCTGTTTTAGAAAAATTTGTCTGACTATAAATTATTTGGTAGTTTTTTTAAAACCAATATATTCTTTTTGTGTGTGTGAGGAAGACCAGCCCTGAGCTAACATCTGTTGCCAATCCTCCTCTTTTTGCTGAGGAAGACTGGCCCTGGGCTAACATCCTTGCCCATCTTCCTCCACTTTATATGGGACGCCGCCACGGCATGGCTGACAAGCAGTGTGTTAGCGGACGCCCGGGATCTGAACCGGTGAACCCCGGGCTGCCAAGTGCGAACTAAACCGCTGTGCCACTGGGCCAGCCCCCCAATATATTCTTTAAAACACTATTTTAAAAAATTTTCCAGAGTGAATCTACCTCATTTTGAGGTATTTGGTTTTTATCCTGGAAATAATTCTTTTCTGTTCTTTTAAGTCTACAGAGTGTCACTCAAAGAACACTGACACACCATTAGAAATCCAAAGTTTTTCCAGGCAGCTTGACTAAAGGACATGGAGGAGAATTAGCTTGTCTAACCAAAAGAAAAAATAAATACTGTCTTCTCTGCTGAAAGTAGCTATCACTCTCGTTTCCTTCCCCCTTTGTAACACAGAAGAAGAGGGAGTCCAAGTAAGATAGAAATAATTTAAAATAATAATGTTTTCAAAAGGCATATGGTTGGATCTGTGATGAGTTTCACACAATGAAACCTGTTCTTCTATTCCCATTTATGTTGGCAAACTCACAGTAAGTTAAACTGGCAGAAAATTTAGCAATGTAACATTTTGGGACACCAACATAACAAATATGAGTTGGCTGAATATTTAAGCAAGCTGGTTAAATCTATTCTGTTTTGATTATAGCTGAACCACTTGAGCTGTATTTCACAATATGTGATATATTTATATATACCCCATTTATGGACTATCTTTGTATTTTAAGACAATGCTGAAGGTAAACACTTACTTGAATGAATTTTGGAATATGTTATGGGAATACACTTTTAATGTTCCCATCACACAGTCTTATGAAGTCTTCGCAGTAGCCCATGGTCAAATATAGGAATAAACATACAGTCTATGAACCAGTCAGGATTTGGTCAGAAAAATAGAAACCATGCTAGGTATTTTAAGCAGGAAGGGGTATAATACAGGGAATTACAGTCTTACACAATTATTGCAAGGTCAAGGAAGCTGAAAATAGCGTCAAACAATCAGAAAGTAGAAGAATCCCAATAAACCTCCACCAATGATCCATGCTGCCTACAGCATTGCAGAAGGACACCTGAAAGCCACTGGCAAAACCCTATATCTGCCATCTGCAGATGCCCAGCTGCTCCTGGAGAATAATGGCTTCTCTGTGTCTTCTACTTCCAAATTCCACACGAATGCTTTTCACTGGCAGAATTTAAACCAAATCCCTACTAGCCAGTAAATCTGGTCAATGTAGCTTCCAAACTGTCAAGCTCGGTGTTACAAGCCAGAGTTTAAAAGAACAGGGATCATACTACATATCAAGACACAGTATCTAGTTGGTTCTCCATGCATATGTGTTTAAATCTCCAAACAGCAACATTATTATGCTTTTGACTGACCTGTTGCAATTATCCCTCAATCTGATGAAGATGTACTCACCCTCTCCCTCAAAAGGCAACTATGAAAACCCAAATATCACCTTACCCATCTCTGGATATTCTCTCTATCTTTTTTTCAGTTCCATCACAATCCCTATTTGATATCCTGTATTTTGAAGACTGAACTACAAGTGTAACCAGCACTAACACTCCTTATATAAACCGGTAGGAGAAGACAAAGGAGAAAACTAATTTGGCTAATATGATACGTACATGATATATCAAGGAAAAATATAAGCACAGTTACTATAGTCCTTTGCATGACTGATCATAAAGCTATTATTGGTTTAAAACTTACATCTTCTATTATTACTTTCAAATTCACTTTGTCCTTAGTCAGCATCTCCGGTGGATGTGGGCTTTTGCCTGGCAGAACAACCCTAAACTTCATTTTTGAGTGGTCCAAGCCATTAGTTGTCTTGCCTGTATTGGGTAGCTGTGTTTTTCCATTAACAGTACTGGAAGTATTAAAAGACACACTTGGACAATTCCCTGCATTTTCTGCATACTTTTCCCCCCTAATGGTAGCATCAACCCTATTTCCCCTTGATATCAGTGTTAGTTACTCCAGTCAGTACAGTATTTCCCTTTTTTGTTGTTACTTCAACGGCATTGGAAGTCCAATGTGCCCAGGTTGCAATCTGAACTTCAAGTTGAACATGCCCCCTGGTAAAAATTCTCCTTTTCTGGTAACCAAGATCTCAGAATCTGCAGAGCCCAAGGTTATGGGGACAGGATGCATAACCTTTGACAGAGGTTTATAAAGTGAAAAGATCGAGAAGAATCATGCCCACTTCCACTCCATGTTTCTCTGACCAATGATTTCCTACCACAGTCTTGCACAGCATAATGATGTTTTGGTCAACAACAGACAGCATATACGATGGTGGTCCCATAAGATTAGTACCATATAGCCTAGATGTGTAGTCTATATCATCTAGGTTTGTGTAAGTACATTCTATGATGTTCACATAATGACAAAATGGCCTAATGATGCATTTCTCAGAACATAGCCCCATCGTTAAGTGATGCATGGCTGTAAAGGAGAAAGAGCATCATATTGTGTTTACAGGCATAGGCATTTGGTTTAGCTTCTGCAAAGTATTGTCTCCCAGCCAGCATAAGACTGAGTCTTCAATGGTTTTCAATATTCAATTTTCTTAGCTAACTTCTATTATTGTGAAATTAATTCCTCAGTCATGGGTGGTAAATTCATTATCACCATGATAGTGAATAAAGTATCATTATCTATTATCTAATCATAATCATGAATCATTATCATTATTATAATCACAAATCTATAGATGTTGGTACAGGCAGAAGCACTGAGAGCAGGGAGGCTAATCTGTAGCAAGAAGGAAATATCTATTCCAGTGAGGACACGTCACTACCCACTCCGTGATAAAAGAGTTCCACTGTAATCAACCTGATAACCGATGGTTGGTTAGTTGCTCTGGAAAATGGTATCATATCAGGTGTTCACTGTTGGTCTCTGCTGTTGGCAGGTTGGACACTCAGCAATGACCACGACCAGATCATCCTTGGTTAGAGGAAGCCCATGTTTTTGATCCCAGTCATAACCTCAATCCTATTGCCATGGATATTTAGTTCACGGGCCCATAGAACGAGCACTGAGGTGGCTGAGAAAAGATGTTGATTGATGTCCACAGGGAGTAATCTTTGATTAGCATTCCCATGGAAAACAAATATGTTCATACTTTCTGTGCATTCTGAGAGCTTTATTCTTACACCTTCATGTCACCTAGTCACTAGAATAATTCCTTCCAAACCATGTGCCCAAATTGTTAGATATCACCCATGAATTAATATAGAATTTTATCTCTGGTCCTTCGGTCCTCTCATGCACAATGAAAAAGAAGACACTTGGAGTTCTTTCCACTGAAAGTATTTCTCCTCCTGATTGCCCCTGAGGGCATCTTCTAAGGGAGCTATGAAGCTGCAGCAGTCCAAATGTGACCAGTGCCTGCATATCTTGTGAAACCAACTTGAACCAAGAGCAATTGTTTTCTTCCTCAGTCAACTGGTTAGAGGAAACTACCCATGAGAATATACTGTGAGTTGAGGAAGAGGTAGCAATACATTAGGAATGGTTTCTGAGAGTCTGAGTCACCTGCACATTAATTTCTTTAGCCTTCAGAACCTACTTAAGGCTGATCTTGTATGTATGCCACTTCCTCTTAAAGAAAAGTCCCTCTATACTGGCCCATCATTCTGTGCATTCTATGATAGATCAAGTCATCTTGATATATCAAATATGCCATTTCATAGTCAGGTGGTGCCCCATGATCAGGCAATTAGTCTCTACCAGGGCCCGGTAGCAAAATGGGAGTTGTTTCTGAAAAGGAGAAAGTTAGGTGCAAAAGAGGGTATGGCTTTGCTTAAAACCCTAGGGGTCTTCACAGTGAATCTATTATGGGAGCATGCTGGTGACTCCATATAGCATTCCCATCTGCACCATAGGCAATTCAAGCTTCATTGGATCTGTGGGTCATAAGGTGTAGTTGGCAGAGTGGCCTGGACGAGTTGGCAGCCTTACAAAATATAGTGGAGATTGCTTCCTAAATCCAAAGAGGCTTCCAAGCATTTCATTTCTTTCTTAGGGACAGGGAGCAAAAGGTTCAGCAAGGTGTGTTTCACATTACATGTATTATCTCAGCCAGGCTAGACCACTATGCCACTAAAAAATTCACTGAGGTGTCAGGTCACTCAATTTTAATGGGGTTAACCATTAAATCTGTCATACATGTGTCTCAGCAAGGCATCTAGGGTACTGTCAACATCCTACTCATTAGATTTTTTGAGGGATGGTGACACAATCAAGGTCTTGTGGATTAAAATATGACAGATAACTAGCAAATTGACATAGCTCTGAGATAGACCAGTTAACTGTACTGCTAATCCTATAAGGTGAAAGCAAATTGCCTCCAATATTTTTATTAGTTAGTATAGATAAAAAGACATTTCCTAGATCAGTAGCTGGATACAAGGTGCCAGAAGTTGCTGCAATTAGAGTGAATATGTGCTTCAGTTTACAATAATACACTTATTCTCCAAGATCCATTTATCTTTTCCATGGGCCAATTAGGTGAATTAAATGATGGATGTAGTAAGACTCAACTCCCTGGCATTTTTCAATGCTTTGATGGTAATACTAATTTCTACAATCTCCCCAGGGATGTGTTGTTGACTTTTGTTTACTTTTTGATAGTGGTTGTAAAGCTTCCATTGTCACTTCCTTCCATAATAGCCCTGTCTCCATGAGGGAATTCTGCCAGTTACTAACTATGTCTAAATCAAGTACGTATTCAGGAACAGAGGAAACAACCTCTGTGGTTTTGCAGTTCCTCTGAGACCTCCATAAGTCTTCTCTCTGACTGATGGGACAGAGTTGAATTTAGGTTTCCCAATTCATCTCAGTGCAACTGTCCAATAAATCTCCAAATGTCCACATAACTCCATTTCTCCAGTGCACAGTCACTATGTTAAAAAGCCAAATGTCTTGTGAGGAAGGCTAGAATGCAGATTTACCATAAATGTGTGTTGTGGTATCACAGGGTCTTCTCTCAAGGGAACAAGGCCTTCCTTCAATCAAAGCACTCTTGGTCCTTGAATTGGTTCAGGTCTGGGAATTGAGTGGGGGCAGGGGTATCACCATCATTGTGTAAAATTAAGACCTGGATGTTTTTGGATTATATGTTTTAAGGAATACTCTAGCAGGCTTCCCATCTTTTTCAATCTTACAGGCACCATAACCAATTAGCTACTGCCAAAAAAATTTGCAAATCAAACCATTCTGATTACCATCCCAACTTTTCAGCCCATTTCAGTAACTGCCTCACTTATTCCTGGTGTTTGAGTGCAGCCAGTGGCTTCTGCTACTCTGGGATGTCCTTATTTCTTTTTAAGTATGGGGCCTATTTCCTTTCCCACCATCATCCCTGACTTGCAAAGAGCAGTCACTAAGAAGGCTCAAGGATGCTTTTGTTCTCATCAATATATTTTTTTCAAAGTCTTTAGGAAAGAAGTAATCTCTGGATTCTCATGAGACACATGTAAGGGAGCTGATTGATTGTGCATGAAAAATTCATTCCACGGTTCCTATCTCCTTAAGTCCTTGGATTCCTTTCTCTCCATTGTGTCAAGGAAGTTCTATCTCAACTTCATTTGGTGAAGGGTAACTCTGAGTCTTGGTTTCAATCAACCAAACAATGAAACTCTTAGAGTCATTCTTGGCTATTTGAGCCACATATTAAATCCAGAAACTCTGGTGTGTGCAAGGATATCAATAAATTTGATCTATTTCAATGTTAGGTTCCTTATTCCCTGGTCTTAATTGCTTAGAATCCATTCATCACACATGTCTCTGAGTTTCTCTTAATATAAATTAGCAAAAGTCTTACAGTTCCTTTGGTGTGTATGCTATCTCCTGTTGGGTCTGAATTTATACTCAAATCTCTGTCACTGGGCTCTAATTATGGGCTAGACACAAGAAGAGACATTCCAAGTATGCTGTGAGGAGACTCAGCATCTTTTTGTACATGATGGTCTCAGGCGAAGCCATTGTAGGACCATCCAGCAAGGGGAGGAATGATTGAGGAAGTGGCTCAGCAGTGGTTGCTGCTTCTGGAAAAGGAGACTCAGTAACACCAGGGGATCAAAATATTCAAAGTCATTGGAATCCATCCGAAAGTTACCATTCCAGGTCTCAGGATCCCACTCTTGCCTAATTCCTAATTTTCACATAAGACCCCTGGTAAAACTGTGAAATCAATTGATCTTTAATTTCTACAATCTGTAGTATCAAACCTTGAGTCTCATTTTTGGATAACTTGGTCCTATGACTATAAGAGCTAAGAAAAATTCTGAGGGCATTTATGGTAGCTCTCTGCTTCTGTGAACCATAAACTTGTCATTATCTGACTCAAAGCTCTCCATTACAATAAAAAGCAACCAGATCCTTCCAAAGTTGGTATAACAATCACTTCCACTATAACATGGTTTTGGAGTGTCTTTCCTTTCAATAGTCACATAGTTACCAGTGTCTTCAGATGTTACTTTAAGAAAACATTATATCTCTGTATGCTGTGAACTACCAATAGCCCATTTTTATTGGCAATGAGATCATTACTGCCCTCAAATTTAACCCAGTCAGACAACCACTCCCAGATTCCAATCTGTAAGGTTCTGTATCCGTATCAATTTGTGGCTTCAAATTCTGTGAAAGAGCATCAGTCAGGAAATTGGAAACCACTGTTGATATGTGTAGGCCTTAGAGGCATGCACAGTCATTGGGAAGGCTGGAGGAGTGAAAATCAGGGAAGTCGCTACTAGCAAGAGGAGATCAGAAGTGCTGGGATCCCAGAAAACAGGCACCAGATGAGCTCAGATGCCTCAAGCACTGCAGTAGGTGATTCTAAGAGGTCAAAGAAGCCACCGGCAACATTCCATAGCCGTTTGCCACTATAAAATAGAAGCTTCTTTTCTTCTGCCTCACAGATCTCACTGAGAACCTCTCAATGGTAAAATCTACATGGAATCCTGCCAGCACAGAAGTCTGGGGCTTTCTGCCCTTGCAATATGGAGAAGTGCTTAGAAGACAGGGATGGTACTGAGTTTCAACAGAGAGTATCTGACACAATGACCGTGGAGAGAAAATAAGGTCTCAAGAAGTGGACTTCCTTTCAGAATGTCTCAGACCAAATGAACTAATCATAATCAAATGTAGACTCAATTCTATAATTCCAGATGGGTGAATATGGCAATAGTCTTAATCTTCAAACTTTCATTTCCTCCTTTATAATTGCAGTTAATTATGATGAATTTTCTTAATTTTGTTCAGAAAATTTAATATGCACATAAAGAGCCTGAAACAAATGTAAGCAATCATTATTGAATAATATGATATAATGATATTTCTTTTGTTTATATGAATGCTTTACATCTAAATGCATTTCTGTGCATATTATGTTTTGTGTCTTAATAAAAAGACACAATTTTAGAGCTAGGGATAAATTTATTTAAATGATATAGGCAGAAATCTAATATATATACAAATAAGAAAACTCCAGGTACAGTGAGATTAAATAGCAAATCCATAAGAATGTAGCTAAACTCAGGCCACCTTCCTTGCAGTATCTTATTTTATTTACAAATATAAGTTTGTGATGATTTCGGCACTACATTTTGTGCCCAGTTTGTATACATTCCTGGCTAAAGTAAAATCATTAATTTTGAATGTTTTGCCTTAGGAAGATGATACCACATGATCATGGAAACATGGTTAATGTTAGTTTTAAAGCTAGAAATTAAGTAGACATTAACTTTGATAACTCTAAGTCAAGATGTGGTATTTATTCCCATTTAAATCTCTTAAGAGATTCATTCAAGAGTTAGTGGGCAAGTCACATAGTCTCTTCAGGCTGTGTTATTGAAAACAAGATTGATAGGTAAAATTTTATATTTTCTGCCTCTATAAAGAAGGCTTTAATTGATGTTAAATGGTTTGCTTTATTGGGAAACTTCCCATTTTATTACCCATCTGATAATCTGAATTAGTCATCACTGAGTTGTAAACAGAACTACATGTTTTGTAACTTTGTTCTTTTTTTCCTTTGTGTGTAAAGTTTTTCTAATTATAACAGTAGTCTAGAATGAAAAATGAGCAAATGTGTGCATGTAACTAATTGCATAATAAACTTTTACAGTCAGCTATTTAATTATTCCCCTTTCCTATTTTAACCTTATTATCTCTAGTTACATGCTCCAAGTGTTGGTTAGGGAAACTATGTTTCTGTGTAATGAATTTTTTTTCTTTAAGAGAGAGACAACAAGATACATTTATTGTTTTATGAAGGTGACATTCTGAGTGGAAGAGATGTTACTTATTGATGTATAAATTGCCCCTTATTATTCTACTTTACAAATGTTGTATTCTTTCTCCAATGAAATTAGTCCAGAATGTGTATTGGAAATGTACCTATCAATATGAAATACCAGATCAAGTTGTACAGAGATAAATACGCAACTCTGTAATTGATTATCCCAGGATCTAATATGTCTAAAATGTATGTCATTAATGCGTTAGAAAGAGACTTATACTCTTAGAGAAGAAGAGGACAGTGCTAATAACTGACAGGCAAAACTCTTCATTTTAAGAGAAAAGTCATCCCTAACAGGATCAGAATTTCTGTCATTATACAACATAAACAGAAAATTAATGATATGGATGTGCCTGACATAAGGGAAGGGTCCCTTGGCATCAGCAATGATCCAAGTTGATTGTGTGTTGTTTCCACAATTAGTCCATATACTCCAGAATTATAGCTATCATCTTTTTTCTACCCTTAGTATAATCTAAATCAGAGAGCCTTTCTTGAGCCAAAATAACATTGTGCTTATCTCCGCCTCCTTACCCCTATCTGTTTAAAACTAGTGAAAAAGACAGCCTCCAAGTTGGGGGAGTGTGGGAATAATTATAAAGACACTTTCTGAAGGGGTGTCTCAGAGAAGAAAGTAGCAATTATATTCCATCACCTCAGCAATGATAGAAGTTGGGATTTGTATTTGTCCAGGTAACCAACCCCAACCGCCACAACAGGTAAGTTTGAGGAACTTAACACATGAAAGGTTTGTTTTTTTGCTTACATAAAGTCCAGTGCAGGCCCAGTGGCCCATCCTGTTCCTATGCCATATTGATCCTCCAAAGTCCCCGTGTGAAGGAAAGAGAGAGCTGGAGAATCTTGAGGGATGTATTGATGGGCCAGGCTTAGAAATGATTACATCACTTTTGTCCATACCCCAATGGCCAGAACCAAATCCAACCGCAAGGGAGGCTGGGAAATGTGGAGGAGCAGAGGGCTGTTTGATGATCCCTGAGAAAAACACAGCAAACATCATTCATCAATTACCCATTCTCATGCCTCAGAATGGATATTGTTACTAGCGTGATCTCTCTCTCTCCCTCTCTCTCATTTTCTCTCTCTCTCTCTCTCTTTCAGGTAATCAAGCATCAGATAATTATAATGCCATTTTACTTTGGATTTATCCGTGGGAACTTTCATACCCACTAAGCCCTTTCCTCCCTCTCAAGGGAGGTAGGTGGGTGGGATTCCTTAGGTGTCTCACAAACTGTGTAATTACTAGATATTTCCTATATATCTGCATACCTGGCTCTGCTGCTGCCCAGAGATGTCCTTATGCCTAGCCTAGCAGTAATGCCACTGGCTCACCACTGCTTCTGGCATAGTCTGCCCACCTTCATTTCTCCATCGCTGCTAAAAAGCTGCCATTTTTTCAACGTCTCTGTGCCAGGCAATGAAACTGAGCTGCAAGAATCTATCTACTTTTTCTTCCACGGCAATAGTGCAAGAATGTATCCCACTATAGCGCTGGCCTATTTTGATGGCTGTTTAATTTCAGACCCCAAATCTGGGCAAGAATAAGGAATAAACTCAGTCCTCTTTCTCCCTTCCTTCTACGATTTGAGAGGTATAACTCTCTCTCTCTCTCTCTCTCTCTCGCAGTCTCGTAAGCCAGCCCTCTCTGCTCTCTTCCCCGTCTTACCAAGGCAAGTCAGCTACCCTCAAGAACCAGTCTTTTTCATGTTCACTTATTATCAACCACTTCTTACAGAATTTGATAGCAAATTTACTTGAGTTTTGAGGATATTTCCCAGGGAATTTGCTACAAGGGCTACAAAAATTAAGTGCTTACTAAATTTATAGTATAGCCTAGGACTTTTATTTTATGTTTGCTTTAAAGTACTAACTTCTGCCATATTAAGAGGAGGTTTTCCATAAAATGAGACTTTTGGTGATGCTCAAAATATTCTCCATTTCCTTTATTTTAGAATCTTCTAGCTCTATGCAGGCTAATCACACAGACGAGAGTAGGATGGAAGGAATGCAATTTGGAAACACTCAGTTTATAAGGGCCTCACTTGCAGGACTGACATTTAATTCTTAGTTTATCTCCATTATCTTGGAATTAGCCAATCATTTTCGCTAGATGGTGACATCCTTAAGGGTAAGAATCATATCTTTATCTTCAGATGACCCAAGAGTACATAGCATTGTTCCATGCAAATAATGGAAATTAGATGAAAATCATCAAAATAATTAGAAAAATAATTTCCAGCTGTTGACTATCTTCATGTCTTTTGCATTCATAAAAAGACCTAATAGCACTGTGTGTGACAGAAAATAAATGTTTCTGACATTGAAATTAGAAACATTGTCTGTATTGCTTACTGTCGTATCCCTTTTACTCATACCAGTGACTGGCATATAATAAGCTCTCAATAGTTGAATCAATAAATAAAAGGCAAAGGTTTATTATTGAATTGAGACATTAATTACAAACAATTTATTTTGGTTGAAGAATGTATTAACCTTGCACCTAGCTATTTGCATTTCTTTGAGTCACGCTTTACATAGGATCTTGATCTACATGTATTTAAAAACTAAAAATGATATATAAGCTTAAATATTTGTATAATTATTCTAAATTGACTTTCAGGAAAACTTATAACTATTTATATGCCATCTTTCTGTTTCTCTTTTGATTCATATTGAAGGAGAAACTTCCTGTGAATTTTTGTTTATTGCAAACCTAAAGACATCAAGGAGTAAAACAAAGGTATTGGGCTTAGTCACCCATTAACAGGCGTAAGAAATCACTCAGTCTTCCTTACTAGAGTGATGGAGAATATTTCCAAGAATATAGTTAAGCAGGCTTTCTTAAATCAGATCTTGCATTTGCAAATATAATATGCAAAATCAAATACCACACACTATTTTAATTATTTTACATATAAAAAACTAGAGCACAAGAAATTTCTGCAACTTCCTGCTTCTGTTTCCAGGCTTCCAAACTCATTTCTTGACTCTGCTTTGGCAATTCCATAGATGAAGTCATTTGATCACCTGCTCTGATAATCTAGAACTTCCCAATGGGCATTACATTTTCGGTAGCTCCTAATTAGTCTAGGAATGGACAACCCAGCACACAGCCAGAGTTTTGCATGGGATAGAAACTCAGTAAATGGCTTTTACTTGAATCGAGTTGCTGTGATTACCAGATCATTAACAATACAGAGTAATTTCTATTTTCCTTCTGCCCATGCTTTAAACAGGGAAGAATCAAGGAAGGTCATTCATTTCATCCAGACAAATATATACATCCAAGGATCACATGTTATTTTTTTTTCTTGCTGAGGAGGATTCACCCTGAGCTAACATCCATTGCCAATCTTTCTCTCTCTCTCTCTCTTTTTTTTTTTCCTTGAGGAAGATTAGCCCTGAGCTAACATCCGTGCCGGTCTTCCTCTACTTTGTATGTGGGTTGCTGCCACAGCATGCCTCACGAGTGGTGTAGGTCTACACTTGGGATCTGAACCCACAAACTTGGACCACAGAAGCAGAGTGTGCTGAACTTAACCACTATGCCACAGATCACACATATTTTAACAATATAAAATAAAATAGAAGAGGGGGAACCAGTTCCCCTTTCATCATTCAGAGATTTTTAAAAGTATAATGTTTCATATTATAACGAATAACAGAATTGGTCCTAAGTGGAATTAAAATGGTTTAGATTTCAAGGAGACAAAATAGTTCTCAAATTATTTTTCTTCTGGCCCTGTCAATCAACTGAAAACCAATTTATCCCTCCATAGTTAATTTTTAAAATCAGGATGATAAGCAAGTGTAGATCCAGAAGTTATCTTAAACTTCTCCCTCTCCCTAACCCTGTTATCTAATCAGTCCCCAGACCCTGTAAATCCTACTCCTTAATATCTCTTAAGCCTTTCCCACTGCCACTGCCTTATCTCAGAACCTTATCACATCTCAGCTGCTTTCTAACTCTTCTCCCTGAATCCCAGTTTCATTTCTGCCCATTTTAGCCTCAGATCTATATCCAGAATAATTTTCTAGAATCAGAATCAACCATGTCACTCTTGTGCTTAAAATTTCTCAGTGTCTCCAAGGAAACTGCGCGGTGAGTCCCCTGGGAAGATGCTGTGCCAGAGAATCTCCTCTGGATAGTGGTGCTGGCTGAGGCTCTCTGGGCAGGAAAGACAAAGGCAGAATTGTTACGATGCATGAAATACTAGGGCAAAAATCCTTGCAGTGCCCCAAAACAGGGGATTAGCTAAATAAATTGGGTACATCTCAAAGATGGGATACTATGCTTCTATTAAAAATAATTTTGAAGATGAATATTTAATGACCTATGGAAATGCTAAGATAGTCTCATGAGAAAAAAGTGGTTATTACTTCAAATTATTTTCAAATTGAATTTATGAGCTTGATAGTACACAACTTGGTAATAGGTTATAAGTTTTAGGGAAAGGAGGAAAATTTCTGAAATTAGCAACTAGGTCATTACAAGTGCCATTATGCTGAGAAAGAAAAAAGTAGCAAGTTTCTAGAGCAAATTTTAAGTTCCATCATGGAACCACTGACATGTCTTTTAAAACTTCGAAGTGGGTCACAGAAAGACCACAGCTACAATATTCCCCTTTAAAGCAATTGTGTCATTTAAATGACTAAAGCCGCTAGCATCTTTCAGCTATACAAGCTGGGTAGTGTTCAGGCAGACTGGACCAGATTGTCTGGTGCAAGTGCCAGCTCTGCTGCTGCTTAGCTTCCTGACCTTGGGCTACTTCTGCTTCCTTAGTCAGCCTGCACCTCATTGTTCTCATCTGTACAATGTAGATGATAATCATACCTCCTTAGAGAATTGCTGCTGCAAAGGACTTAGACCAATGATTCTCAACAGGGGCGATTATGCCCTGTGGGGTCATTTGGCAATGTCTGGGTACATTTTTGGTTGTCACAATTGAGGCGGGACATGCTGCTGGTATTTAGTGGGTACAGGCCCAGGGATGCAGTTAAACATCCTACAATGCACAGAACAGTCTCCCCTACTCCATCCAATGTCGATAGTGCCAAGGCTGAGAAATCCTGGCTTAGATAGAACCTGTCATATAATAAGCTCAAACAGTTTTAATTATTATTATTATGTTCTCAGCCTATGTACCTCTGGACTGTCTTTTTTTCTGCTGACATTATCAAGGCAGAGGTCTTATAATGTAAGTGCTCTCTTTGAAACAGTCTCCATTTTTGGTCATCAAAAAATTTCATTCTTCTTCCTACATATAAAGTGTACTCACTGCCACCTCCCAGGGAGAAAACACAAAATCCTATCTTGTCACTATGTGCAGCTCAACGTCCAGGATCTGTGGATAACATGCAGTCCTCCCCATCAGTCCTACCCAGATGTGGCACAGATCAGTCTGGTCCTCTCAACACTAAAGAGGCAAACCACCTGCCTCCCTCACCTCATGCCCCACGCTAACACTTGGCTCAGTGCTTCTCAGCTATCTGTGAGGAGGGACTAACTTTGCTTGCTGGTTTGTTAGTTTTTCCCCTAATCCATCATGGACTGATACTTAAAGTTTTTAATTTAAATGAATTACTGGAAGAAATAAAATGGAAAAAAAAGACATATAAAATACAAGTCTCAATCTTTTATTATTAGATTCAACAGTCACAAAATTACATTTCAGTAGATACAATGATAATTAACTTACCACAAAGAAATCAAAAAGCTTACAAAATTACACCCATTGCTTATTGCAAGTGTATGCATAGGAGGTTAATATAGATAATTACTATTACACTGGGTGTAAATAGAACAGTGATTCCCATATTAAATATCTTTATGCAAACTTTGAATGAACATGGCACATATCAATATATAAAGTTTTAAATGTGAAAATGAGCTTGTTTCTGGTTTGTTGGTTCACATAACCTAGGTTGGATTGACACCACCATCAAGGATAATGTGTATCTAAACTGTTACTATGATTTGTTGTAATAATCCTCATAGCAAGGGAATCATTTTCACAGTGGTGTGATGATGGAAACAGAAGAAGAGATCTTAAAACATCTTCAGCAAGCTCAAGATACTCATTTTTCACTTTTATCCAAAATAAAATAAGTAATGTCCTTTTTTCTTTCTTTCTTTTTTTTTTGGTGAGGAAGATTGGCCCTGAGCTAACACCTGTTGCTGATCCTCCTCTTTTTGCTTGAGGAAGATTGGCCATGGGCTAACATCTGTGCCAATCTTCCTCTATTTTGCATGTGAGTCACCACCACAGCATGGCTTTTTGATGAGTGGTGTAGGTCTGCACCAGGGACCTGAACCCATGGACCCCAGGCCACTGAAGTGGAGCCTGCCAGATTTAACCACTATGCTACCAGGCCAGCCCCAGTAATGTCCTATTTTTAACATTTATTTTCAATCCTTCATCAGTATCCAGTTCTAGTAATTTATCCCATAAATTTATAGTCAAATTTAAATTATCGTTTGATAAAAGAAATGAACTTTCTATGTATGTATTTTCTTTTGATGGAAAGCAAAATTCAAAATGTTCTGTCACTCACACTATTCTCAACATGCGGCCTCCAAAGTCACTGAGGATAGAGGAAAAGAGAGGATTGTGTGTGGCAGGATTGTGGGCCCAATTTACAAAGTCATACATCAATCGCCCACGTTCTGTTGGTGAGAATGAACCACATTGGCCACCTAGGTAAGCCCTGTTAGAAACTCTCAGTTATTCAGACCCACTGTCACAAGCAATCTGATCAGAGGGAGATCCAGATGCTCTGGAGTTGCGTACAGAGAGACCACTAATCCAAATAAAACGAGATTTCAGAAAAGGCTTCCTGAAGGAGGTCACATCTGGAAGAGCTAGTTGCTGGCTGTTATGGACTGAATATTTGAGTGTTCCCTCCCCCAATTCATATGTAGAAGCCCTAATCCGCAATGCCATGTTACCAGGAGCTGGAGCTGTTGAGAGGTGATTAGGATTAGGCGAAGCCCCAGGCTAGAGCCCCCCTGACGGGATTAGTGCCCTTCTAAGAAGAAGAAGAGGTAGCAGAGCCCTTCCTCTCTCTGCCGTGTGAGGACACAGTGAGAAGGTTTCTATCTGCAAGCCAGGAAGAGGGTCTTCACCAGGAATGGAATCAGCAGGCATGTTAATCTTGGACTTCCAGCCTCTAGAACTGTGAGAAAGAAATGGCGATTGTTTAAGCCACCTGATCCACGGTACTTGGTTATGGCAGCCCAAGGTAACTACGACACTGGTTGGGTAAAGGAAATGGGCAGAGGAACATGGGGTGTAGTGTGAGTAGCCAGTATCCCCTGTGGCCCCGAGCTCGGAGATTCCATTTCCGCAGCCTCAAATGCCCTCTACGAATCAAATGAGAAAATGTGCTTACAAGTTCCCAAGAAGGAGAAGGCATGAAAACGTAAGGATTATTAAAAGAGTGGTGTGACCTGAACTATTCCATGTGCAATCAACATTCTGATTCTTGTTGCATCACAGACCAACAAGTGTATTATTTTTTTCCTGTGGGGATAAAGGTGACTGACAGCTGCAAAACTAGGCAACCAACTGATTTATCCTAAAATTGAGTACATTCTCACTGCAAAATACTCACCCATTCAGGCCAAATGTTATTAAGCCAGTGTCCTAATTGGGGGACCTAACCCTGCAGAAAGGATTACGGCTCTTTCATCTAAAATGTTTATGTAACTTTGCAGGTGCAAATCTTTAAGCTGCCTCTGGTAAGCAGCCCATGGTTTATTGGGTTATTTGGCAGTTTTTCCTCAAGGAAGTAAGAGCTGAGCATTAAGCATATCAAGATAAATCATGCGCCTGTCAACTCTTTTGAAACTTGGTGAACAGTTTCAATAAGTCTAAACTCTATTTGACATTTGTTGCTTTTTCATTTCACTGAAGTTTCTATTGGCTTTCTCTTCTAACACTATTTCCAATTCTAGAAACCACTTTCTGTTGAGTGAATTTGCAAGAAGAATGAGAAAATCCTGCAAGACAGATTTGAACTAGATACAGAAAACCCTTTAAATGCTTTTTCTGTTAGAGAAAAAATGTTATTTTACTCAAAATCTGGAGTTTTCTGGAATTGATAATATTTCAGTTGCCACATTAAAACTACGTTTACCAAGAAGCGAAAAATGGGCTGCAAAGCTCCTAAACAACTGATTTATCCTAATGCACAGACTCAATATTAAGTTTTTTAGGTTTCAGATTTATTGTTTAATTGGGTCACCTTAAAAGAGCAAGACGTGTTTAACCACATAGAGTGGAATCTTTTTACAGTTTAAAATTTGGGCTTAGATGGTTATTTCTCACTAATTCACTTTTGACTTGACTTCCAAAGCTGTATTTGAATGAGCTGAGATGTTAGATACTTAGCAACTTCTATTTATGCTTCAGATTGTGTCCATGAACTGATATTAAATATAGCTTCCCGAGAGAACTCTGCAAAAGATAGTGCTCATATTGTTATGTTTCCTACTATAAACACAAGACTCTTAATTCTAATATACAGAATCCTCCAAGACCAGGAATATTTATATTGATAATACCATATAGGTTGCCTAAACCTAGAACTTTATGAAGATGAATAATGGGACCCATTGAAAATGACCAAATTCACATTCTGTGAAAACCATAATCAGTTTATTAAATGTAGTTTTGAGGTATGCTGACGTTTTAAAATGATGACTATGTATTGTTGGTTGCTGATATTTCCTCTACCCCTCAGCCCTTCTTATACTCAGACAGGTAGGCATCCTGTACCATTGCCTCCCAAAAGAGGAGCTGCAGCAGGTAGGAGGGAAATTGGAGAAGCCGATTCTGGTTTCAGAGGCTCCATGCTCAGAGAAAAGGCATAAACAGTGGATTTGAGAGAATGTCTGCTGAAGAAAAATACATCTTCTGCTCTATATTCTCCCCTCCTCCCTTACTACAAACTAGAAAAAAAATCTTCCTACTCCTTGAGGATAGGAGAGACCCAAAGGGACAGCAATGAGATGCTTGTGGGTCTCTAGGGAGGGGTGTAGACTCTGCCATTCTCCACTTCCCACTTATGGGGAGCAGAAAGGCCATTTCCAGAGAGATCTGAGGAGGCAGCAAGATCCTGAGGTAATAATGGCTGTAGGGGCAACTAAGCAGATGGGGCCCTAGACAAATACAGGGTGCCCATGGCCCAGGGTGTAGCATGAACAGCTGAAAAATTCCCAAGGGGGCCTCACAGGCAGCCTCAGATAATGTCCAAAGCTGTAGCATGCCCAGGAATGGCCCTGAAATAACAGAGAGAAAGACAGATCTGAGGGACCTTGAGTTGGGCTTGAGGGGTGAGTCAGCGGTACCCTTGGCGGATCTCCGTGGGCCAAACGGACAACACGGCAGGGCAGATAGCAGGGAACCAGATGAGTGGATAACCAGTTCCTTCCCCTCAGTCTAGTGAAGAATACAACACAGTCCCCTCAGTAAGTAGACATGCATTTGGAGGAAAAAGAGGTAGAGGTTGTGAGACAAACTTGAATAGTCTAAGATTAAATTTCCACTACCTGATGGAATCAGGGCTCCAAATAGAATTAAATCCATTTTTTAAAAAAATAGTGGAGTTGTATTATGGAACCCTTGAGTTTGTGATCTAAAATTCGTACCTAGCCACTTAAGAATATACTTTAAGCCTTCTGAAGTCAGTCTATAGTTCCTCTTCATGATGGAGCATAGCGTAACTTTTATTAGGGCTAAAGAAATAGTGTTAGTTGAGTCTGGATCCTATTCAAAGTGCCCTGAGGTGTTCTCATCACACATGAGATGGTATGGGATGGCCATATCTAGCTTTGAGCCTGTGTTACTAAATCTTAGTAAATATATCCCAATATAAATGCTCAAAGTACATCATTTAAGAACTGTACCTTTGCCAATTAATTCAATGGAGGGCTTTGCTTTCATCCAAAATTCTATCCAAAATCCTAGCTCTGGCTGTGTTTCTTCATTGCATTTCTCTCTGATCTCAGGGTTCTGTGTCTGCCAGAAGCTTCATTCACTCTCTTTGTGGGAACCTGTGAGCTCTCTCTCTGGCAGCTGTGTTCTCTCTGCAGGATCATCAGTCTTCTGCCGGCTGTGGTGATAGGATGGATTTTTAAACTCTTCTGGCAGAAAGAGTCACTTCCTGCGCAGAGAGAAAGATGAAAGGGAACCCCACACTGTGCAGAAATGTGGACACCATGATGCTTCCTGCGCAGCAAGGTTCAGCTCCCACCACCCCACCACACTTACTCAGAACTTAACTGCCTTGGCCCTTCTTGACCTGGACCATATGAACTACATTCACTTCTCAGCTGATGTCATAGCCATTCAAGTAAGGTCTATCTCCAAATACTTGGATATTCAACTTTAAAGCCTTAAAAGTTCAGGTTAGTTACTGCATTTCCCACTGTTATCTGCATCCATTTTAATATAAGACACCCTCAGTAATTGAAATGTGTGTACCATACATTAAAAAAATAACCACCATAAAATCTCTAGTGGAAATCATTCCCTGTGGCTACATTACAGAAAAAGGTGTTAAGTTATAGTCACTGATTATTGGAATGCACAGAAGTGTCTATATTCCTGATTCTTTTCTGTGACTTGACTTTAAGTCAATACAAATTATAGAGGCAATTCAGAATCTGTCTCCATATATATATAAAATAGCCCATGGAAGATCTTTGGCATGGCTTGAATAATCAAAAGAAACTGAACTTGTGGCTGTGAAAAGAGTCCTAGGGAGAAATAAGGACGCCTAAGCCTCATGCCAGAGCCGCCCATGTAGACCTTTCTTTCTCCTGGTTTTTTATGTGCTTAGTGTCCACAGGGATTTGGGAGTTATCACTAGATAATTTCACTTCTTTGGAGACTATCCAATTCCTGCCAAAGCCAGGAGCTTGTGAGGAGCATGAAGACCCTCCTCCCAGATTGCTAGCTCTCTTTATTCAGAGAGCATTCAGACTGGCAGAGGGAAGAACCCTAGATATGAAGGACTTGACCTTTAACCAGTGGATATGATGGTTATCCCACGTAATAGATGGCAGACGCCCCAGCCGCTACCTGTCTTTCCTTAGTGACATCCCTTGATGGTCTAGGAGGACCAGGGAGACAGATTCATGACTCAGAATGGAAGATGAGAGAAGATCACAATCAGCTAGTATCCACTGAAGGTAGTCCCTCCATTCAGACTCAGTTCGTTTCTGAGGCTCCCAGCTTAAACTAGACGACTACAAGACAGATAATATGGATGTAACTAAAGCCAGATTCAGAGGAAGGTGCTGGAACCAGAAACCTAAAAGAAGCGTAGCCAGATGGAGAAAATAATACCTAGCAAACCCTTCTCAGAGAACATGAGATTGAAAGGAAACATTACTAATCTCTACAGTAGATTTCAGTTCACTTCAGAGAGTCATACAGCCTAGAGACCAGGGCTGAACTAATCTGGACCATAGAAAAGAAATCGAGTGCAGCTTCCCTTCTTCTCCCATGGAGAGTTTGGCCTCTGTTCCAAATAAACATTAACAATTTTTTTGTTGTTGTTCTGTTTGGGGCCGCCCGGTGGCGCAGCGATTTAGTCCGCGCTTGGCAGCCCAGGGTTCGCGGGTTCGGATCCCGGGCGCCCGCCGACGCACTGCTTGTCAGCCACGCTGTGGCGGCGTCCCATATAAAGTGGAGGAAGATGGGCACGGATGTTAGCCCAGGGCCAGTCTTCCTCAGCAAAAAGAGGAAGATTAGCAACGGATGTTAGCTCAGGGCTGGTCTTCCTCCCAAAAAAAAAAAAAAAGCCACCAATATATTAACCTACCGGGTTCAGCCTGCCCAGGGCACCCACATACCCATCCCTGCCATGATCTCACAGATGCTAACTTTATTTAAAATTTTAATATTGTGATCATCATACATTGTCCTTTTTTTATGTTCATTTTTGTTTTTTCACTACAACATCAAAATATTGTTCATTTTGATTACTGAGTTTTGTGGTACCATCTTAAATTTTGCACCTGTATTCATTTCCTAGGGCTGCTGTAACAAATCACCACAAACTGGGCAGCTTAAAATAATAGAAACTTATTCTCTCACAGTTCTGGAGGCCAGAAGTCCAAAATCATGGTGTCGGCAGGGCCACACTCCCTCTGAGACCTCTAGGGGAGAATCCTGCCTTGCTTCCTCTGGTTTCAGGCTCTAGACATTCCATGGCTTGTAGCAGCATAACTCTGCCTCTGCCTTCATATGTCCTTCTTCCCTGTGTCTCTGTGTGTCACATTGCCCTCTGCGGTCTCTGATAAGGACACTTGTCATTGGATTTAGGATGGGACCTAAATTTCATCCGGAGATTCTTAATTATATTTGCAAAGAGCCTTTATCCAAATAAAATCACATTCATAGGTTCCAGGGGTTAGGAATTGGACGTATCTTTGGGGGGACCACTATTCAACCCTCTACAGCACCCAAGGCAAGTGCCTCACTTGCCTCCCCTGGTCTCAGCCCCGCCACAAAGTAGTGTGTCCCTTATGGATTCTGTCTCATCGTTGGAGAGTCTCAGCTGGCCCTTTTAGGTAGTGTGGACTGATGAGTGGGTGAAACAAGGCAAAACAGTGAACAGCACACACGAAAAGAGTGGGGACTTTCTGTTGTCCATCCCATCTACACAGAGAGAGTATGGTAAGGAAGGGAGAAATGACATTTTTCTACACTGGAGTTTTTCATAAGAGTCTCAAAAGTAAGTTCCAGAGAAATCATCAAACTTCTGTCATTACAACATACCTTTTGGGATTTGTTTCACGTAATTTTATGTGTCCCTTGTCTTATTTTGATTCAATATTTACTTCATATATATATATATATATATATATATATATATATATATACACACACACACACACACAAAAAAAAAAAAAACTATTGACTTTTTTTTAAACCACAGCTGCATGGCTGTTGTAAACTGAAATTCTTAGAGCATGATCTTCTTTCTATGATCGTGGGAAAGAGCAAGCTGCTTTAAAAACACACATATGCACATGCTTCTTGAATCCACATGGAGATTTTATTCATGCAAATAGAAGCTTAGTTCACTCCCAATTTCCCACAAGGCACTCGTTAGCATCGGGAAGATCTTTGCCCTTCGATAGGACCTGTTACGATGACCCCCTCTGATAAAATCTCCCCCATCCCTTGCCTTGCCTTTTAAATATTACATCCCTCATTACCACCACAATGGCAGCAAGAAGCTATAAAAACAAGGACCACCATCACTTCTGTTAAGCAACTTACATTTTTTACCTAAAATATAATTTCAGATGAATCTGTGAATTTCTACATTATTAGACAAGTCATGAGTGTTATCTCAAAAAAGTGTACAAATTCAGTGTGTTTGGGTAAACTTCTTATATTTAATACATTTAAAAATTGGCATCATGTAAGTAAATTATTTGCAGATTGCTAGACAGGGTGAATAATCTGACACCATATGGAGACTATTTATGAACCACAGCAATTTCCACACTGTTGATCATGTGTAAGATAAACAATGTAACTGAAGTGAATTATTACTTTTCCATTATTTTCTTGTTACATTACATTTAATGTTTAAATTGAGAGAAGAAGTTTTTGAGAGATTGCCTTATACACATATTACTCTTCATTAGTTAAGGGGGAATGATTTGTGTTTGCTCTTTTGTGAATTTAACACAAAACATACTTTCCTCTTCCTAAGTGCCAACTGATATTTCATAGAGAAAGGGTTAAATAACAGAACATTCAGTAAAGAGCAACTTTTGCTCATGTAATGTCAGTCTTAGAGAACTCATCTTGAGGGAAGAGGATGTTCAACGCAGGGCGTGTGAGAATGGGCAGATGGGTGGATGGCAGTTATGGAAAATGAGAATTCTGATTTAGTGTGCAATTTTTCACTCCGATGCCTCGCCCAACCCAGACCCTCATGAGTGCTATGCATGGGAGGGGAGGGTGTCAGTGAATGTTGAAGGAGCCTTTAAGGTCCAACACAATGAGCGCTAGCTATTGAACCACTTAAATATCTTCTGAATCTGTCCTCTTCTAACTTCAGGGCTACATTGTAGCCTGCACTGGATTGTTTCAATACCATCCTAACTGCTCTCTACTGGGTTAACCCCTTCTAACTCAGCCTTCCAAATGCAGATCTGACCATGTCATGCCCCTGATCAAAATGTTTCAATAGCTCCCTACAGAGTAAATTTCTAATTCCATAGCATGGCTCCATGGTCTGACTCAACCTACGTTTCTGATCTGTCTCCTGTTCCTCCGGACACATTGAATAGTCAACAATTTGACAGTAGAGTAGAACCACCATGGTGTGAAAGTGGCGATGAGAAGTGAGAAGGAAGAGCTGTCCTCCAAACCCTGAGGTACCTGGAGCACAGGAAAATAGCAGCATCTATCTAAGGGCTTCATGAGTTGGGGGTTGGGAACATCCAATAAGGCCAGGTTTCCATCAAGTCTGGAGTTTCCATAGCAAAGATTTAACCCTTTCAGTGACTTATTCTATAGTTTAATGTCACACAAATGCTTTATTGCTTTCCTTAACTATATATTTGAAAACAATTGCAGGTGTCAATTGCTCTTCCCATAGGGAACAAAACTTCAAAATTCATTGATTGAGCTTCTGTATGTTGCAAGTACTGATACAGGACCTGAGATGAATGAAGGGGTAGTCCCTACACTTAAAGAGCTCACAGTTAGGATTTTAAAACTTTGGATTTTCAATGAGAAATTCACTTACTGCAGGAAATCATGGCTCAATAGCTCCCGTCACTCTCATACAACCAAAATCCCGGCCAAGGAGAGAGAGATTGGATATGATGAAAAGGAACACGTTCTGAAGAGAAAGTTTAGTGAATGAGGCCTGGAAATCAGAGGACAGGCAAGGCTGGGAGTTTCTGGAACATGGATGAGAGACTGGAGTATAGAGCAGGCAATCGGTGTTGGTTTCAGCCGACGAAGGTGCTGGCAGGCAGCATGTATCATCGCTTTTACCTCTTGGAGCTTGTCTTCACGTGAGTTTCCACTTTAGAGTAAGAGACAGTTTGAAGCATTTCATTGGCCCTACATCTCTGAACCCCTTACACTCAGACCCACGGCTTGATCCTCGCCATATCTGCCTGAGTCTGTAGGAGATGAGGGACAACTTAAAAGCTGTCATTGGAGCCTTCTGAGTCTCCATGCATGTTCTTAAGTAAATATTTTTTCTTACGTAGTGCAATAAGAAAAAGCCAGATGTTGTAGCCTGTCATCAACTAATGCCGTATAATAACCTATCCCCAGTCTCAGCGTCTTATGATACACCATTGACTTTTCTTGATCCCAGGGCTGATGACTGGCTCAAGTAGCTTTGCTTTGGGCTGAAGTTCAGCTGGGTTTGCCTTCAGGTCAGGTTCATATCTGTCCCACTTGTCTCAGTCTGAGAACCAGGCTGAAGAACCAGTAGCTGGCAGGGACAGCGACTAAGTGATCTTGGGGGCACAGAAGTGAGAAACACTGCACAACTTATTTATTACCTCTGTTCACATCACATTTGCTTACATTCCACTGGCCAAAGCAAGATGTGTGGCCAAGCCCAAAGTCAGGAGGTAGGAAATACACTCCACCCCTGTGGGAGATATAGTGTACCTGTCCGACATTAAGCTTTTGATTGTTGAGGCATCCATTTAAAGACATATTACCAGCTGTATGACACCACTGCTAGTAAAACAACTAAATAAGAAACCAGCCTGCCCCACCCATGAAGTTCCCCTTTTAGAACATCCTGGGTAACCAAGATAACTGACCACATGTGTGACCCCACTTTTTCCTCCTCGTGCCCTAATTCCCACTCTTATGCTTTAAATTCACCAATAAAGAGTGAACCTATGGAACCCTAGGCACCACACCCTCGACCCCAATAAAGGCAGAGCCCCAGGTCTGTGGTTCTTTCTCTCTCTCCACCTGCGACCTCACTGTGTGGCCCTTGGGTGTGCTGTGTACTCTCCAGGATTTGTGAGTAATAAATCTCTTTTTTTTCAAAGTTCCCTGATGGTTGTTGACGAGGTGTATCTTGCAACCATAATAAGAACCACAAGGGCCCATCTAGCACAACATTGGTTCCTATCTGGGAAATGCCTGTGGAGGCTGCCACAAGGAATATGAGCCCTGGTGAGTGTCCTAGGCATTTCTAGCCAATAGCGTCATTTTCAATAGGCTGAGACCAACACAGCCAGAAAGGGAGGTTAGTGGAGAGGCAGGGAACGAGGCTCCATCCTATCACACCAGGGGAGGCTACAACCTTTGTAATTGCTAGGGTTGCCGTAGCGACTAAATGCCACAGCTACTGGATCTCGAATGTTCTGCCCTACCCATGTACTTCATCACATGTTACCACTGGTGATGATATGAGTGACCGTGATGCTACCACATGCCTTAAATTACCAGCATCTTGCATTCAAGCCCTCATCCAATATTAAGGGCTCCCCAATCCCAGAAACACGTTTTGAGGGTCTGTTTCCTGAAGCTACTCCTGGTATTAATTAGGCTGTCAGACACAGAAAATAATGTTATACTTGATTTATATTCATAATACTTTATGAGAGATCAAGCTGAATATCCAGATTTTATATATCCCATTGATAGGAAAGAATTGATATCTTAAAAAAAAATACATCAACCCTTCTATAAATTTTACTATTTAAAAAAATATATTAAAAATTCTTGGCATTATTTTCTTCTCAGGATCTTTGTAACAGATATTGAAAATGCCCAAGATTGTTAAGGGTTTTAAAGACAAGGTTTATATTACATAAACTCTATAGATTTAGTGCTAGTCGAAAATTGTGTTCATGAGGAACTATGAAATGGAATAGAATATTAAAGCATAGTAATAATTGAAAAAACTGGTTTATTCATGTCAGTTGTAGTGGAGACTCACAAATCTTCTAGGAAATGTTATCAATATATCATCTTTATGTAAAGAAACAGTAGACTATGCAGAGGACTTTGCTGGTGAAAATGAGGATTTAGAAAAGAGATCTGCAAAAACACTAATGGAGACCCTGATCACTCGTTGCTTTAGAAAAAAATCTAGGCTCAAAAAAATCCTTTGAATGGTCAACCAATTCATTTATTTTATATCATATCTTAGATTTTTTAAAGTACAAATGTAAGTGTTTCTTATCTATAAACTTAAAGCATAAAAATCCATGAAAAGTATGCTTTCTCACATCAAGCAACTGCTAATCAGAAGTATTTGTTTCCTACCCAAAGAGGTGTATGGGGAGTGACAGCCAAGATTATTTGCTGATGAAAATGTGATTACCACCTTTGGTGATGAGGAGACACCTGTATCCACCTTTAATTCACCATCTGTTCGTTCTTACAGACTGGACACCTTAAAAAACACACACATCCAAACGAAAGATATTATGTTATCATCTGCATGGTGATAAACTCATTATTTGCACCTGGTGCTGAAATGTCTCTCCTTAAGGAAAAGGATGAGAGGGCTGTGGAGTATGAACCAGTGCTAACCAACACTGACGGGTAGGGAGAGCAGCCTTCTGCTTCACACAATTATGCTGCCTGGAATGCCCGGGAGAGCCTACGGACTCCTGAATGGTCCTGTTCTGTCCTAACTCTACATTCAGGTAAAGATAGATACACTTATATTCCCCACGGGATTTCAGGGACTGGGTGAGAAAGGAGTTTGATGACTGTCCACACTCAGGTATGATGGATGGGGAGATGCTATCTAGCAAGAGAGTGGGAGTACAGACCATGGCTGGGATGACCTTGTGTGACTATTGGCACACTTGCAAATTTCCTCAACAGCTTTTCCCTTCCTTCCCAACAAAGATTTCCCCTTGGGGATCAGCTATAAGACCCTCACAAGGGGAACGACTTATATAGTAGATCTACTTTCAGTTCAGAGACTTTCTCCTCCATATCTCAACTTAATTTCCGTTTTGAACCTCCCTTCAGCAGGATGACAGGAAACAAATCCATCTTCCTTGGGGTTAATTAATGCTGGGTGACCATAGATTTTGGTTTGCCTAGGACAGTCCTGGCTTATGCTTGTAATTATAACCAGCATAAGTATAAGTACTCTCAAATGTGTCCCGGTGTCCACATGTGGTCACCCTGGTGAATCACCTCCCCAATCCCCAGATCATCTCAAAGTTCCTAGAGGCTTACATGGTTTGATGTAGAAGGAGGGGACGGGGATCTGATCATTAAGTTACACAGGTTTCCTCAGAAATGCCCATCATTTTGGCCTGTATAGGCAATCACATCTGGGGCCTGGGACTTTCTGCCACCTCTCTGCCATGATTGGGGAGCAGCATCTTTCCAAATATGTCCATGTCTTGATGTAGAGACACTGACATTCCCCTCTAGGGCCTAGCAGCTTCCCCAATACAATGCCAGGAAGTTGGCCTCTTGTCCGTGTGGGAGGCAGCCTAATATGGCATCCTGACATTCATGCTCCCCTTGGATGTGGGAGAGACCCAGCGACATGCTTCTAATAGATACAATACAGCAAAGTGATGGGATGTCACTTTCGATCTTAGGTTACAGAAAGATTCTGGCTTCCATCTTGTACGTCCTCTTTGGCTCTCTTGCTTGATCACTGATGGAAGCCAGCTGCCATGTTGTGAGCTTCCCTATGAAGAGGTCCACATGGCAGGGAACAATCAGCAAAGACTTGAGGCCCTCAGTTCATCGTCCACAAGGAGCTGAATCCCTCCAGCAATCACATGAGTGAGCTTGGAAGCAAATCATCCCCCAGTCAAGACATGAGTTGACTGCAGCCTGTGACCAACAGCTTGATTGAAGCCTCGTGAGAGACCATGAGCAGAGGACCCTGTTTAGGTAAATTTAGATCCTGACCCACAGACACTGTGAGATAATAAATCTTTGTTGGTTTGAGTTGCTAAATCTTGCAGTAATCTTTTACACAGCAATATGTAACTGATATAGCCCTTTCTGTTCTGGGGCCTTATGCACCTGTCTTGGATCTTACTGATGCCAGGAATTAGGGAGTAAGTCTCTCCTCATAACAATCATGTCTTGTATTTTCAGGATTCTGATACTTTGACATCTGGGACCTTGCTGACCCTGGAGGGACTGCCCTTCCCAAGGTGAGCCAATACCTAGAGATAGTAAACAATTCATCAGCAAGTGTGCTTTTCAAATACAAACCAACCAATCCAGAGCCCATACCCCAACTACTTCCTCTCTCAGGTTCTCATACTATAGGCCATTATCCACCTGCTGTAATCACCCCAGGGCCAGGTACCTGACAACTAGGGACAGCCCCTATGACCCAGAGCCCAAGAAAGTCGTTCAAACTAGTTGTCCCTCAGAAACCACAATAAGGACCCTTACTTCATTTTCCCCCACACCCTCCACCTCCAGACTACCGGGTGCTTCCCGTGTGGCCCCCCCACCCATGGCATGGTATGCCCCCCTCCCCTTGGGAATTGTGAGTAACAAGCTGTATCTTCAACGGCCTTTGTCTCCTGACCTGTTGGCCTTACTAAATCTCAAATTTTCTATTAATACACTAGATTTTAAAACACTCCTCCTTTGTTTGTCCCACCAATCAGTGGCATCTTTTGTAGTTTTGTAGATTTAGAAGGAAGCTCCACTTTCCTTACTGCTTCTGATCAAACATTTTGTCTGAATACCATCCCCTCTTGTTTACTTAACCCAACCACTAAATGTCAAAGACCACAGGTCTTTCTTGCTCTCAGCCCTGTCTATGGGCCTAATCTTCTCTGAAAGTAAAGGGGAAAAAAGGAAATGCTAAATGAAAAATACAGAGGTTAATACCACAAAATATTCTACCATAGCTGTGCATTTGCTTTCAGGAATATGAAGTTTTTCCAAAGACAGTCCTTAAAGGAGAGGACCCCAGGAAAGAGCTGGACGGGAAATGGACACAGGATGAATCTTTAAGTTTCATAAGAAAGAAAACAAAGGTTTACAGGAGGCAGGCTGTGGCTGAAGGTGACCCTGAGGATTTACATGGTAAAGAAGACCATTGAAAGTTCAGCAAATTGATCAAAATGCACAAACAATGAGATTTCTGCATGTACACTATTTTTAAAAGAACTAGTTTCTCCTATGCTCCAGTTTTAGGAAGAAGTCTGTGATTAAAAGTAAATTCTACCACTAATGTTGGCTTCTGAATACCAAAAGTTTTTTTTTTTTAAGCCTTTGGGTACAAAATTAGAAGAAAGAAACACAAACAGGGCTATTCTAAGTGTGTATTTTTCCATCTCCAACCCCCCACCCCAGTAAACTTATATTGAGTAGTTCATTTAATAGAAGCCTTCTTGAAAACCACAACCCATGTGGTAAGGTTTGTTTTACACGGGTCACTAATGTGGAAGGCTTTGATACCTTAAGTTGAAAGTAGAGCAGTCAATTAATTCCATGAGTGTGAACTTGGCATTATATCCAATGTATCCTTAGGGGAAAGTTGCCAGCTTTCCAAATACGGGTTTGTAAATAAAATAAAATATTTAGTTCTCTGACTTGAAGTCAAAGCATGTTGCTTTAATTCATCAAGCATGAGCTGAAAACTCTGTCTATTTTCTCTCTTCTTCTTTCCCCTAAAGAAGTCCTGGGCAAAATTTGACTTCAGTAGGGTAGGAATTCTGCTTCCTAACCCTTTGCAGAGAGATGCAGGCTCATATTGCTTAGACTTTGTGTCAGTCAGGATATGATAAGTTATGCTGCAGTAACAAACAGTTCAAAATCTTAGTAGCCCAAAGAAAAAAAAGATTTATTTCTCCCTCATACAATATGTCCATCAGGAATTGGCAGTAGTGTTCTATTCCATATAATCTCTCAGTGATCCATGATGATGGAATAGTTCAAATCTTGCTTCTTTCTATGCCAAAGAGAAAGAATATTCTGAAGGACCTTGAACTTGCAAGTACATGCTCCAGTCCACACCTCATTGGCCAGTGCTAGTCTCATAGCCCCATTAAAGCATGACAGGGCCAGAAATTCAATCTTTTTGAGCCCAGAAGGAAAGGATAACTGGATCTGGGGGAGTTGTCGCAATGACTACCACAGGTCTCTTTAAGAAAACCAACTTGAACTATGCAAATGCACACCAAGCCCTGATGTGTTGCCTGTGGGGTGGATTCCATAGCTCTGCAAAGGTTCCAGGCCACTTTTCCTTCACCCTCATTAGTCAATCTTTATTTCCTCTTTTCTTCATTTTAGAACCCTCTCTTTGAAGGTTGAATTTTGGATGCTTCTGTCCATCTAATATAGAAGTTCGCACACGAGTGCACATTATAATCTCTTGGGAAACTTTTAAAAAAAGGCATACTCAAGTGCCATACAAAACCAATGCCATCAGAATATTTGGGGTATGGAAGCAGCACATGGTCATCAGTACTTTTAAAATCCCCCAGGTGAGTCAAAGGTGCACAGAGATGAGAAGCACTGTTCTAACGCCTTGTATTAATGGCCTCTGTGGCTGTCTCAGCATCAACCCTTCAGAGGCCTTGAGGGTGAAACAGTGAACTCAGTTTTTACATGTGTGAACAAAAGGAACTCTGCCCTCAGACCCTACAGTGCATTCCTCAGCAGAGGAAGATCACACATTCCAAACATATTCCATCAGATGACAACTCTTGCCCTTCTTCTCACCACAATCCCAAGTTGCCAGAAAATATCAGTTACAGACGTGAGGTAAGAGAGCCAATTACTTGAATGTAGAAACTTGGAGTCATCTGATTCCAGTTAGCTACTGTTGTGTCAAATATCACCCCAAAATTTAGAAGCTTAAAATAACAACAATCATTTATTTTGCTGACAAATCTACATATGAGCTGATGTAGGTGGTGTCATCTGGGGTGGCTCTTCTGGGGCTGTACTAACTACATGTAAGATGGCTCTCTCGTATGGCTGGCAAGTTGGTGCTGGCTGTTGATTCCTCTCCATGTGGGCCTCTCCACGAGGCAGCTTTGGGCTTCCTCACAACATAGCTGGATTCCAAGAGAAAGAATCTCAAGGGAGAGAATCCCAAGAGAATCAGACCAAAGTTGTATTGCCTTTTATGACCTTGAAGTCACTTCCCAGTGACAATTCCACCCAGATTTTATGGAGGGAACAGAGATCCCACCTCTAAAGGCGATGAGTTTCAAAATCACATTGTAAGCACAGCACATGGATGGGAGATATTATTGCAGCCATTTCTGAAAATACATTCTGCCTCATATTCTCAACCATCCCCCAAATGAGGGGCAGAATTCTACAGACGATTCAAAACACTAGCTCTAGGGCAAAACTTATAAGCTCTTATTACTGGATACACGAACTTGGTTGAGTTTCTTATCCACCTCCTACTCCCACAGCCCATGGCTTAATTTTCATTGTAAAATGGAGATGAAGATAATAAGAATAGTACCTACCTCATATGCAAGGTGGTTTGCCTGTTACATTCTCACTTTATGCCTATTGTCTGGAATCCTATACAGTTTAGCATTTGCCTTGAGTTTTCATTTTTAACTCAATTTTATTATTGATGTGTATATTAAAATAAACCAGAATATATTTAGTAGACCTCTACTTCATACTTTCAACTTCTTCTACAGTCTTGTCTAGTAGTGTGTGATACACATGTGTAATGAATAGGGTTTTCACTATAATGTGTGTTTAAATCTGTAACTTGACCACCAATATCCTATCTCTTTTTGCTAAACCTTTCCTATAACTAACACCTCCCTTTCAAATAGAGCACACAAGATATAATAGGCAAAATCATGGCCCACCAGGGATGTGCATGTCCTAATCCCCAGAACCTGCGAATACATTATCTTACAAGGCAAAAGGGAATTAAGGTTGCAGATGGAATTAAGGTTGCTAATCAGCTGACCTTAAAATGGGATGATTATCCTGGATTATCCAAATGGATCCAAGGTAATCACAAGGATCCTTAAAGGTGGAGTCAGAAATCTGAGGAAGAATCAGTGTCACAGCAACGCCATGTGAGAAAGACTCAACCAGCCATTGCTGGCTTTGAAAATGGAAGGGGGCCACCAACCAAGGAATGTGCGTGGCCTCCGGAAGCTGGAGAAGGCAAGGAATGGATTCTCCTCTAGAGCCTCCAGAAGGAACATAGCCCTGCCAATATCTCGACTGCAGTATCATAAAACCCACATTGAACATCTACCTTCCAGAACTGTAAGGTAATAAATTTGTGTTGTTTTCAGCCAATAAGTTTGTGCTAATTTGTTCGGGCAGCAATAGGGAACTAATGCTTTGATTTGCTTTTGATATTTTATAGTTGAACTTTGGAATAACTTGATTTCAGATTTTCCATGTTTTGATGGGGTTCTTATTTTTATTAGATAAATGTATATTCTGTATCAAAATGGAGTAAAATTGAGAAGGCCTATGATTTTGCAGCATCTACATATAGTAAAACATTCAAAAGAATCATAGAAAAAATTTAGACATGTTTTATCTTGTAAAAATATCTATCGAGTAAAAGTATTTTGAATGAAAGCAAAAAGACAGTACTCATGAAAATATTTGGGCTAAAATATTTATAGTCTTCAATATGAAAAAAAAATGAGAACTGATAATTCCTTCTTTTAGCAACGTTGCTTGGATTACCAGATATCTTAACACTTGAAGGGAGAGAGATCTTGAACTAACAATATTATGGTCTAAGAAAAGTGTTAATTGAATGTGTCAACATTTATATATTTATTAGTCATAAAATACAACCTTAAAAAAGATGCTATGCAATTTTATGGAAAAAAATGAGACTATACTGAAATTTAAAATTCTTTAGAAAAATACCAGAACATGGCATTAGAGAGAGAATGCCTAAAAAACTGATTGAGGTATGGGAAAGTGTTCTAGGAACAACTATTCTATTCATAATATTTTAAATCTTCAGATCATTAATATAAAGTTTTCTTTTAATATAATGCACATGGTTATACATTATCTTTTTTGTTTGAATAATTTTACTTTTAAAAATATTTTTGTGAATAGGACTATATATCAGCCCACCAATATAAAATCAACTTGTAGTTCAGTAAGTAAATACTTCAAAAAGCTATATGATTTAGACTATTTTAGTACTCCCTTTTAACTTACAAAATATCTCTGCATGATAAATTATATGGTCACACAGTTAGTGATGAGGAATTATAACTTTTTATCTTTTTTTAATTAGTGACCAAATCCTGTCAGTTGGAATTGGTGTGATGCACACATAATTAATAATCACATCCAAATAAGCTGTGATATTCTATCATCCAAGAGGGAAGCTTCAGTTGCCAAAGTGTATATCTTATATATTACAGTTGGAGAAACTGAACTACTAGGATATTTCCCCTCTGTTCAAAAAAACTTCAGTTCTCTTTATCTGCCTATTTTAGACTCTCTCTTCTCTCACCTAGACCTTCATTCAGCCTCTCGGTTCTCAGGGCTCGGAATTCATCCCAGTCACCTGTCATATTTGCAAAAATGCCTATTCCTGAGCCCTACCCAGGAGGCTTCCAGTTCAATAAGTTTGGACTGGAACCCAGGAATCTGCAGTTTTCATAGTCCCCTTAGATGATTCTGATGCAGTTCTATCATTGGAGGACCAGAGACCAGGATTTGAGGAATGCAAAGTCAGTTTCACACCTTTTCCCCAATTCCACGTGGCTACACAAGTTATTCTTCCAAAATCAAAGTAGCATCTCATGACTGCTGGGTTTAGTCCAAAGTGTTTAGTGGTGCATACAAGAACCTCTAATGAGGTGGCCAGTGACTGGCTCTCCAGCTTCCTCTGAACTTGTGTTCAGGCTCCATCTGCTGGGATGTGTGGCATGGTGGTGTGAGCTGCTTGCACCTCCACTGTGCATGCAGGTAGCTTCCACCCAGGACATAGCAGAGCTTAGCAAACTCCCAAAGTTGCCTCACTTCCTGGAAATTCCAGCTAATCTCTGGCTAGTCTGCCTGAATACTGCTTTCCCCAAATGGGCTCACACTGTCTGGGGAACAGTGCTGCTCACCCTCCCCATTGGCTTATCACTGAGTTGTTCCTTTAACTGATGATGCTTCAAGTCAAGTGAACCCATTTCTGCAGGGACAGTTAAGCTGATAGGCTCTATGGCTGCTCTGGATGAGCTACCACAAGGATGGAACTGGGGAGTTAGCAACAGCCCTTGGGGATGAGGCCACAGGCTCACATCTTTCTTAACCAAGGTTCAGTCATTTTCATGAATAAACCCTTCTCAGTTTGTTGCATGCTTTTGATCAGATTCTAGAGTGCTGAAAAATGGTTGTTTTTGACCATTTTGTTCGGCTTTAGAATTGCTTTTGGCAAGGGGATTTGCATTGCCAGAGTCAGAACCACTCCCATAGTAGATCTTAACCCCTGTGAACTCTTTAGAACAGCTTTCACACACCCTGCCCTCCCTTGTGTGTGACTAATAATACTATTGATCACCAGTGGAGCATGTGTTCGGAATTAATGTTTCCTTTGGTAGAGGGGATGGGCCACACAGGAACATTCACCCTCTTCTCCTTGCAACCACCAGAACCCATTTGCACGGTGGCTGACCAGGGTGAGAAGCATCATCTCTCCAGGCATCTAATTTTTCAGAACAAAATTCAAAGGCCCCCTGCCCCTCCACGTCGTTATAATTAGTTGCACATTCTAAATGCATGAGCTAAATAGTGCCTCCAGCTCACATGTGAGTTTAAGGGTGCTGAAGCCGTACCTGCTAATAGTGGAAGAGAAGCCACTGCCACACTCTAGAGCTTCCAGGGCGCTTTGAAACATTTTCCCTCCAAAAAATTTTACGAGCTCACACTGAAAACATTCTGAGAAAGCTTCAACAACAACAAAAAGATAAAGGATTGTTGAGCTATAAAATACTCAAATCTTTTTCATGTATAGTCTAAGCTGATCTGATTAGCTCATGAGAATAACTCCAAGCCCTTGCCAGAACATAACAGGTTTTCTACATAGGTCTACTTGGAAAGAGAAAGAAAAACTACATACAGCTGTTCCAAGGTTGGGAAATGCTGTGCAGATCTGACAGCAGCTGTTTGTATGCCAAATAGTTCCAGCAATTTCTAATTAAATCCAGCTCAGGAGGAATTTTATGATCTGCATCACATGATTTCTGTCTGTATCTGGGATGCCTTCTCTCCCCATTTTGAAAGCCCCTCCAGCAAAGTCTGCCGATTTTCTTCCTCTTAAAGGGCTAATTAAGCCAGAGGCAAAAATATCATTTTATTCTCTAGGGTTAGAACACCCACAGGAGTCAACCACCAAAGGCGTAAGGAAGGGGAATCCCCAATCTCTTAACACTAAAGAATGAGCCATTGGGGTGATTAGGGTGAAACCCCTGGGGAGCCCCCTCCCTACAGCTCCTCTATGGGACCTCCATGTCTGCTAAGTGAATGGCATGCATGTTTGTGTTTTTTGACTTTGGTTCATGACTCCCTAACTAAGAATTCTAAGTTAATTATAATAATACATTGGTATAACACTTTACAAAGCACTTTCATGCATATTTTCTCATTTATAACTTAAAACAACCATGTGAAATAAGTTGAGCAGATACGATCTCCATTTTACATATTAAAACACTGAAGCTCTCAAATCCTAACTGATTCCTGATAAATGTTAAGGTCATAGCCAGTAATTGTCAGAAAAGAACTTGGCAGCAGACTTTCTAGCCCCAAGGCCATTGCTTCTTCCAGTTGGCCCACTCCCTTCCTCACCTCATTAGCTGGGTGGACATATCAATCTGTTCCTAGATTCGAAAGTGCCATTTTGTCCAAGAGTGTGCATTTATTCTGCAGGAAAATTACCCCATATTTTTGAAAAGCTGTATGTGATTCCAAATTACATTTTTCCATCTCTCAACAGAAATGCGACGTATAGATTAACCCTACATGAGGCTGACTGAAATGCAAGTGTGAGGCAGATCTGAGTACGCACTTACTTAAAATTGAGTATTCTTGCCCAAATTGTACAAGATCCTCATCTCTCTGGGACGCAATTCCCAGAAATCAACCTCTAATGTACATTTGCAAAATCCCTGAGGCCAAAGACCAAAAAGACTTTATTTCACAGTGAAATAGAAATCTGGCTGTGAATAAGATTTCCGTTACAGTAAACAAAATAACAGCCCACGGCCCTTTTACACGTTTATTCAGGCTATTAATGCTTGTTTCCATGTGATACCACATTCCTAGACTATTGGTAAGTGTTGGAGGGCCCTATGAACATTTTTGCCCCATTATTAATGAGATCAACCAACATGAAAATACGTAATGGGACAAAATTTGATGGAAGTATTTGACTGCCACCTTATTTGATTATTTTCTGAGTTTATTAGTCAGGGTAATTTGTGCTAGTTGTTGCAACAGATAAACCCCGAATTAGTGACATAATACAAAAAAGTCTACTTCTCACTCACACAGTGTGGTGGAGTTTGAGCAGCTCTGGATGGTTCGTTCTGGGAATTGTGTCCCAGATTGATGAGAATCTTGTAAAATTCAGGCAATAATACTTAATTGCAAGTAGACTTAGTATTCACTAATGCAACTGGTTGACCTGCTCTAATGGGACGTTTTCAAACACCAGACCTGGAAGTAGCATACGTCACTTCCATGCACATTACACTGGTTGGTTTCATAGCCCCAACTCCACAGCAAGAGGTTTTGAGGAAGGTAGTCTTCCTATATTCCCAGGGGAAGGAAATGGTATGGGAAGCACAAAGCTTCATCTCCACCCACACAGAAAGAGAGATTTCTACGCAACGGGGCTTTCTCTGCAACCACATCATTCTAGAAGCACCAAATACTCTATTTTAGAGAAATAATCGAAGAACTTTGTAACACTGTCAACAGGAAGGGATACTAACCTTAGAAGAGTTTCTCTGTTGAAGAGTTACTCTCAAAGCCCCAAAGACTCCTACTTATAAGAACTGCGAGGAGGGAGGAGATGTGCCCAGAGGAGGGTGTAGTCAGGAGCAGAGATGGAGCTAGGGGAGACTTAGCTCTCCAGACCTGTCACTTCAACTTCATAATCTAATAAAGGTTTTCTGCCAGACAGCATATATATAAATAAATAAGTTATTTATAATCACAATTATGTTATTGTATATATAGTAATTATATAATTAAATATAATATAATATATATTAATATTATATTATAATATAATGTAATTGTATAATTAAATAATAATTTATGATTTATATAATTAAATGCAAATAAATTACAATTATATAATTAAATTATAATTATATAATTAAATATAATCAAATATATATTAAATATAATTAAATATAATCTATATGTATAATATAATTAAATATACAATTGTATATATAATTAATTATGTATAATTAAGTATATCTGCTGAGCTGACCAGGGGAAGCTTTGCCTTATAATTCAGATGACCATCTTGGAATCATAATTGTCTAGGGAACTCTGGATTCCCACAAACGACTCATGTTCAACAACGTCCAAAACCTTTAAATGGCACAAGAAACTCTCTCCCTTATAGTGTTGTCCATGGTTTTTTCATAAAACCGTGACAGTGGACACACTCCTGTTTTTACATCATATGCTGTTATATATCTCTAACTGCTTTTCTCAGGATTGAACAAGAAGAGATATCAGTGGGATGATTTACTTGTCCCTTGGTTAATTTAGCTTTTCCTTGGTGTCTATGAAGTCATCACTCCATAGACATTAGAATCATAATCTTATAAATTCAGTTTTTTTCAAAGCTTAGGGAATCATGCTGCCAGGTTAGTTCCAGACCTTATTATAGTCAAATTATTTTGTGTTTTTTCTTAACCCTTCCTGAAGAAGACAAAATAAGGCTTAGACATCCATATCCTGCCCTGTGTTATTCTCATTCCCATAAAAAACAGATCTAAAATAATTTTACTAACCTTCCAGAACACATCTAAGAGAAGAACATGGATAAAACATGTGACACTGAATTACCAAGGGTATTATTCTGTTTAGCTGCTCAATTTTTAAAATTTCGGTACATCAGACTCTTTAGGAATATAGTATGCATTTCAATTTTGAAATAAATTAAATAAGGCCTGTCAGCTCTCAACAGCTCTGTTGATATGTTTACTATACATATTTCTTTCCCCAAGAGTGGAACAATGTATGAAAACCTGATGGAAAAAGAATTTCAGTTTCTTACAAATTGCAATCTGCACCATGCTGACATAGACAATATCAAATTTTCTCTGATCTCAAACACGTTTCATATTCTGTGGCATGTAACCATGTCAGGAGACAATTTTCTGCCACCATCAGAGGGTTGTACATTTCATGTTCAAAGTAGAATTAGTTCTATGCGAAGACACTGTGGTGTACCACTGGGAATTTTGAATTTATCATAGACAATATGAAAATGGTCACTAAAGTGGGTGGCTGTATCTATTTCCCCACTTTCCAAAGAGGATCTTTTTTGGCTTAGAAAAATATACATTAGAAAGCAAAGAACTCTGTTAGGTCACTTAACCACCCCTCATGTATTTTCACATACTTTAGAGGTTATTTTATATTTTAAAGAAATAAAGAGAACTCTTACAAGCAGCAGAAAGGAAATGATGTCCAAATTTCTTTTTCATGGTTGTTCAATTTGATTTCAAATATATTAAGAATTAGCACAACCTTATCCATATAGGGTGGAGCAGCATTTTATAAGCCATTTGTATGGATAACAATACCATTAAAAATAGATCCAAGAGTCAAAAAAACTGGGAGTGCTTGAATAAATGACATTGAACAGATTTCTTTTATTGAAGGACTTTTCAGAGCCCTTAATAAACTAATATACCTTCAGGCTCTCCCAAATGTATGGTTTCCAAACGCTGCATTTCCTAAACTTACCTGGTCACCATAAACTTTTTTGGCAGACCCCTATGAGCATCTTGGGTCATATTTCCCAGAATAGAGTGTGGGAAAGTTGCAGTAGGGACAACACCCCCTCTTGGATTTCCTAGAAAATACATTCTTGCTATATCGACAGTTTTGAAGGAATTTAGCAGCTAAATGGAAAAAAAATCAGAACAAGTTAGTTCAATGTGGAAGAGCTGTGTCGACACAGCAAAAATCTATTAGTTACTACAGTGAGGTACCAGTGCCACCTAAAAATAAGTATTTAATTGAGAAAATAATCTAACTGAGGCATAACCAAACTTTAAAAAGTAACAAAACGATTACATGCAAACTAATGTATATCTCTCAGACACACCACCCATTTATTCAGTTTACAAATAATTAGGAGTCCTCTGTATAAGCCAGGCATTGGGCTAGTTACCAAGGGCATAGCAGTGAGCAGAGACCCATTGTCCCACCTGCACAAAGGTTTTGGGGATCCCTGGTAGTACCATCCAGGCATTATTTATATCTTTGCTCTGGGTGATGTATATCAGTCTTACTTGAGGTTTACCACAATAGAGAGGCAATTATAATTACCTACAATAAGAGAATACCAGAAATACGTTAAAGCTGAACATTTCCTACTAAAAAGTTACCTATATAATTCAGTACATAGATGATTAAATATTTTATTCCTAAATCTTTTTAAATACACATGTGGTACTCTCTAAGCAATGATTGCAGTTAGAGCCAAAAATGACATTTTTATCTCAAGATTCTGTTGAGTTTACAAAACAACTTTTTACAGGTTTCCTCCAGACACTTTCCATCCCAAGAAACCATGAGGCTATTATGTTTAGGAAATGTCACAATATTCCCCCCACACCATAAAGGAACTGCATTACTATACTATCTCCAGGCAAAGTCATACACTTTCCAAACAAAACATGAGTTAATCTAAAAGTCTTTTTTCAATATGTAAACTTTCCATGTTTTCCATGCTTGCCAGGTTAGAGATGGGGCCAAGGAGATTACAACATTAACAGAATGTAACTTAACTTTTGTAATATAGGAAACTGCCATCCTTTTCATCAGGTCAAAGTGTGGGGTACAGGGGGGAAAGGGATGGTATTGGGTTGAGTTCTCTTTTTTCTTTCCAGTTTGAACCACTCCCCTTTATTCATTCTCTGCATCAGACTTTGGTACCAAGGAACGAAGAGGAAGCAGTAATGGAGGAAGATGCCTAGATGTGTTTGGAACAGGCAGTGTGTGAACATGTTCAAGAGAGCCTGGGCACGCATGTGCCAGGACAAGGTGGAGACAGAAGGGAGAAGCACCTTTAGAAGATGAAGGATGACATTGGCTTTCTTCTTACTTCCACTGATATTTTCATTCACAGCAACTGTAAAAATCCACCGTTAGAGCAACAACTAAGTCAGATAGTTCATAGTCTACTGACCCCCGACCATGTGTCCCTGTCTATGTGTTTCCCTTACTGGTTCAGTGACTGATGCTTCCTTGACCAAACTCATGCGATATCTATTTCCTGCTTCAGGATGTTTATCATTTTCAGAGCTCCACTCTCTCATCTCATGGTATAGGTTGCAATCTAGTGGTCCATGGGCCAAGTCTGGCACACGGATGGGTTTTTGTTGGGCTTGGCTCTTCTTTTCCCCTTAACTGTGGACCAAAATAGAAATCAGGATATTTCACATCAAGTTCAAACTTCTGGCTTCTTTTGAAGAACTGGAATGTCCCACAACCCTGGCCTCAATATTCCTACAAGGTACAACCTGCTGGGGCTGAGGAATCTGAGAGCTCCCATTCCATCTAAATCCCACCACTCACATAACATCTGCAGATGTGCTTAAGGCAGGCCAGCTTCATTCCTGTAAACCACCTGCTTGACCCCTGGAGGCAATAACAACTCATCTCAGTGAAAACTGAAACGCAGCATATGGAGATGACCTAATCAAGATAATTCCTCCTTCGCTGCTGACTTAGGTTCTCTTCAAAGCTCATCAAGCCAGAATGCTCTGGTCCTCATGTCCCCAGCAGTCTTCTGGACCTCAATCCATCAAATATTTCTTCTTTTCTGTTTCTTCACCATTTTCCTCTCCATTGAGTCTCTCCTATCCACATGAAAAACAGTTTCTACCATCCTAAAGGAAAAATAAAGCACTTTCCTTGACACTTTGTCTTCCTTGCGCTATTCCCCTTCTCTTTACAGCAAAAAAAATTCCTTAAAGAATAAGTGTGCCTTGCTCTTTGCAACTCTTCACCCACGATTCAGTTTTCAAACTACTGCAAGCTAGCCCCAGCAGACCTCAGAAACTACGCTCACTAAAATCACCAATGTCTTTTTGTCTCCCAACCCAACAGTTTTCATTCCTCACTGTATTAACCTTGCTGCAATGTCTGCCACGGATGACTATTGACTCCTGTCTTGATATTCTCTTCTTTCCTAGATTCCATAGCAGGCCTGTCTCCTTATTTTTATTCTCATCTTTAAACTCTTGTTTTCCAATTTAATTGAAGCTTTAAAATATTTTTCAATTTTTTCACATAAAATGACAAGCACCTTGTAGCTTTCAAATGTTATTTCCCCAATTCTTTCAAAACCCCTTTGAGTCAGACTGAATAACATCACATCCATTTTTCAGATGATAAAATATCCTTAAAGTGGTTGAATAAGTTTTACATGGTTATTCATCTAGGAGAAACAGAATTGGGACTCAATCCTGGTCTTTCTTGCAACAAACCACACGTTCTTAAGTGCTGCCTTGCCTCCTTTTTCTCAAGCTTCGTGGTGATTGCCAGATTCAGACTTCAGTTCTCGTCTTACATGTTTCATTGTGCAATTCCAGTGATGCCCATGGGTTTACCAATCACCTTCACATTAACATTCTCAAACAGTGTGCCTCCATTCCAGGTTTTCCTTGTAAGAATTAAATTCATTTATTATCCCACATGTTCTGTATTTACCTTTATCTTAATATTTATAATGGTTTCATTCAGGTAACATGGGTATATGACTGTTTTCTTATGGGACAATAAAACCCATGAGGGAATCACGTCTTATCATCTTACATCCCCTGTGCCCAGCACAGTGCCTGGCCCACAGATGTCTAATGAATGTTAAATAACTGAGTGAATGAAAGGATAGCTAATGGCTGTCTGAACATCTCTACTTAGATTATCCAGAGTCCCCTCTTCTGCCTGTCTATATTCCCAACTCAGTATGCTTCAAACTTTACTCTTTTTTATTTAATACAATTGATTTTTTTTCCGCCTGGGAAAGCTTGGCCCCGAGCTAACGTCTGTTGCCAATCTTCCTCTCTCTCTCTTTTTTTTTCCTCCCCAAAGCTCCAGCACGTAGTTGTATCTGCTAGTTGTAGGTCCTTCTAGTTCTTCTCCATGAGCCACTGCCACAGCATGGCTATTAACAGATGAGTGGTGTGGTTCCACACCTGGGAACAGAACCTGAGTCACAGAAGTGGAGCACAGAACTTTAACTGCTGGCACATTTACCTCCTAAATATATCTCCACCCCCCCACCCACTCCCAGACATTCATGCTGTGGTTCTATCATTGCACGTAGAACAATTGCAATGGCCTCTCTTTGACTTCCCAGCCTCTTCCAATCCATTCTGCACAGTGTAATAGGAGCATTCACTTTCTCTTTCTTTTTTGTGCTCTCTGTTCTTTACCTTCCTCCAAGTTTTTCAACTCTCTGTATTTCCCACACAATGAAATGTACCTCCTTAATCAAGCATACAAAGTCCTCTATGATCTGGCCTTTGCTTACTTGTCTGTCCTTCTATCCATCACACCTCTCCTAATATATTGCATTTGGTAATTCTAAACCAGTAGTAGTTTTTGGTTCTTCCCCTTCTTCCCAAAATTCCTGTACGCATCTTATCCTCCTAGGAGACGTTATATGTTCTTAAAAATCTCAATTCAAGGATTGTGTTCTCTGAGCATCCCTTCCTATTTCACCACACAGACTTAGATGCTCTCTATAGCTACTCTTTCACCTGTGGGTATATATATATATATTTCCATTTCAGCAGTGACCATATTATAAAGTAATTACTTCTTTGCCTATTTCTCCTTGAGATAGGTAGAATGCTGAAGGTTAATTTTCTGTAAATATAGCACAGTTTTATGATGAATCACTTCTCATCGATTCTTACAACAATCATGTGGTATGGGTAAAGATGTTCCCCTTCCTGTTCTGATAGATAATAAGATTGATGAGATTCATAGAGACAAGCACTTGAATCCAGATCTTATGATCCTTAATCTCATATATATGTCACAACATGTTTAAGGCATTAAGCAGTGAGACTAGTGCCATACCTTAGGCATTAAGCATTAAGAGCCAAGTGCACAAGAAAGGGGATATATGCCAGCAGAGAATTCATTTGTAACTACTTTCACCTATGCAAACAGCTGTCCACAGGGTAAACTCAATTGATTAACGTGCATTCCATTGTATATAATTAAAAGCTATGTGGTCATCATCAAATAAATGGTATTGTAGCCTAACAGAAAGTAAACACATCAACTCCTTATTGAATCAATCTCTCTCTCTCCATCTTAAGATCATATTTTTGTATTAGAAGAGAGGTGATAGAAGGCACCTTGCTTTTGTCTCGAGAGAAAATCTGGCATGATTACAATTTAGAACAAAGGAAACACAGATTGCACTCAAAAGTGCACCCTTCTGGTTAATCTTTACAGTCTCTCATTGAATTTTGTTTGTTTTATTACGATTAGATGTTTTTTCTTAGCCTATGACACCTTATATCTAAGTCTTTATTTTTTTTTCAGAAAGGCAAGATGGGTAATGACCATTTAGAATTTAAATAGATGTTAGCTTCCTCTGCTAGACAGGCTGAAAGTACTCAATTTTTTCACAGCTACTAGTAGATAGAAATAACCATGTTATTTCTGGACAATTACATGTTCATGGAAGTCAGTGGAGGAAATTTCCAAGAAAGATCTTAAAAAGGATAGCCTTAGCAGCTATGGCCCATTTTGCCTCTTCATCTTTTTCCTCCTTCCCCCTTTGCTACTTGAAGTGGAGATGCAATGCTCCGAGGAATGGGTGCCATCTTGCAACAATGAGAACAAATGCTTCTTGAAATCATGCCAAAGCAACGAGGTAGAAGGAGCCTAGGCTCTCGGTGACATATGTAAGCAGCTATACCAACCCTGAACTTATCTATTTAGGATTTATTATCACATGAGAAGATAGGCTTCTGCTGTTTAAGCCACCAAGTTGGGTTTTCTGTCCTTGCAGATGAAGTCATTCGTAATGCAAATGTTTTTATGCAAGAAACACTCTCCATCTCTACAATTGAATAGGAGAGGATGAATTTCAGGACTCATCACCAAGGTGCCCACTTTATACTGCTTTGGAAAATAAAGTATGGAAGTAGAAGAACCTAAAGAATCATTGGAACAACTTTACTTTAAACTATAGGAAATTAGAACACAGAATAGTTTAGGAATTTGTTCAAGATCACCCTGCTCTCAAAGCTTGAAAAAGGGTTGATATCCTGAATTCCACTCTGGATGCTTACCTATATCTCTGAAATTAAAGAAAACTTTTACGTATGAGACCACTGAAATCCTGATTAGAGCCTTGCACAGACTTGCCATTAACATCTTTGACAGACTCAAGTTTACAAAGTAAGTATTAAAGAGACTTAGGAGAAAAATTAGAATTATTAACAGGTAGAAAATTAACCACATCAGGAAAATTGCAAATTATATCAATATTTTTAAAGCCTATGGAAGAATGAGGCAGAACATAATCATCCAGAGTAGAAGATAAGCTCCATTAGAGCATGCGCCTTCTCTGTTTTGTTTGCTCCTCCATTTGTGGTACCTAGAACAATCCAGGCATGTACAGGGAAGTCAGTAAATGCTAATTAATGAAATAATTAATAAAATAATGGTGAACAACTATATGTAATATAATTTCATAAGAATAAGACTAAGGAAAATGCTCTTCCTAACACATTAAAGATTTTAGTCTAGTTATAAAGGAAACATTTATGGCAGTGAGCAATTACCTATATTGAGTATGAAAAGATTACAAAAAAGAGTCAGAGAGAAAAGGGAGATTAATCACAAAGGACCAGTAATTAAACAGACAGTTGACTTCTCAATAATAACAATGGAAGGTAGAACACAGTGGATTAATGTGCCCAACATGCTGTGAGAAAATAACTGTTGACTAAAAATTCCGTACATGGCTCAACTATCATTCAAGAATGAACTCAAAAATAAATATATTTTCAAACAAAAACAAGAGCATATGCAGTAACATACAGTACAGTGAAAGAAGTACATCATGAACAAATATAATGATCTCAGAAGGAAGTGTGGGGATTCACTAAAGAGGGGTAAACCAAGAAAATGATGGTTTGATCTAAACAAACATGGACTGTTTTGAACCATATTAATAACATTTGATTTTGGAACTTTAAAGAGATTTAAATAACTCATCAGATAGAAATAACATTTAAGAGAGAATCAGCTGGTTTTAAACTATTCAAAGGTCCCTGTGTTACATGAGAAGAGAATAAAGATAACAATTAATTTTAGACTGTATTAAATCAATGATTAATGTTAATATTTTAAGGTTAATCACTAAAATGATATGAATACAATGTATAACCTCCAGGAAAATAAAGGGAAAAAATGAATTTAAAATCAATCAATTGAAAAGGCAGAAAAAGAGAAAATCAAAATCTGGGTGTATGTGTTGTAGTGGACAAACTTAACACATTAAGTCACAGACAGGTTGAAGTCAAGGCACAGGGAAAAGATGCACCAGGCAAAACCAACCAAAGGAAAGACAGCATGGATATCTTAGTAACCAACAAAATAGACTTTATACCATGAACCATTATTAGCAATAAAGACCTACCATGAAGATATGCTATAAATATACATATACTATTGTATGCACTTAATGACATAAGCTCAACATATATACAAAAATTAAGAAACTCACAAGGAAAATATAACACCAGCATAGTGGGAGAATTTGACATACTTCTCAGTAACTAATAGATAAAACAGACAAAACTAAATACAGATGTAGAAGAACTGAACAATATAAGGAAACAGCAATAAAAAGATAAAGCTTACACTGAAGGGCAGACCCTACTTAGAGCACGCATATGCTTCTCAGGCACACATGGAACTTTTATGAAAACTGAACATGCATTTGGCCATAAATCAAGTGCTAATGAATGTCAAAATATAAATTTCTTACTGACCACAGTTTTAGACAATGATGAAATTAAATTAGAAATTAGCATTAAACATAAAATTAACCTAACTCTAACTTAGAAAATTTTAAGAATCATAATTCTGAATAACTCATGACTCTAAGAAAAAAATAAAATGTAAATGTTCAGATATGTAAAACTTTGTAATCATGAATACACAACAAAACTTGTGGGATAGGGCTAACCTGTTAAGTAAAATGTATATTCTTAACTGCTGATATTAGATAAGAAAAAGGAAGATTGAAATAAGAAACTTGTGCATTCATAACTTGGAGATGTTAGAAAAAAAGAGAATGAGTCCGAGGAACTTGGAAGGAAGAAAACAATAAAGATAGGAGAAATCTTTGTAATAGTAAATAAAAATTTAGTACAGACAATCAATAAAGCCAACACGAGTTCTCTGAAAATATTAATGAAATAGTCAAATTCTGATAAGACTCACAAATAAAAGAGAGAACTACAAATAAATGGTTCAAATAAAAGATGGTACATAGTTACTGTAAAATATAGTTTTAAAAGTAGAAAATATTATGAATGTATATTGGCCTATACATTTGAATACTTGATAAAAATATACAAATGGGGAAAATATAACTTATTAAGCCTGAATCAAGAAAAAAAAGAAAACCTGAGTGGCTTTATAACTTTTAAATAAATTCAATCAATGGTAAGAAATATACCCGTCAAAATTGCACCAGGCCCAGAAGCAGGCAAGTTCTATCAAGTATTCAAGGAGAGAATAATTTCAGTCTTACAAAAACTCTTCCAAAGAACGGAAAATTAGAGAATGCTCAACTTATTGAATGAGATTCATATAACATTGACATCAAAACTAGAAAAGAAAAAAGTAAGCTACAAAATTATAGACTGAAAGTCAAATTAATGAATAAAATATTAGAAGCTGTATCAACAATGTGTTACAAATGCATATTGGTATTCTCTAATCCAGCCAATCCAGAAGCAGACAGCTGAGATTTCACCTGTGCCAGGTGGAGTGTGGGGGCAAGGCTGAGCGAACTGGACTCAAGGACCCCAGGAACCTCAGGAGCTTCCATGTGTTTTATCTCAAGGGACGCTTTGTGATGGGTTTCCTCCCTCCCACTCTCAGGTTCAGGAAAGTGAGACTTGGAAACACGAAATAATCTTCCCAAACTAAATAACTAGTAAGTAGTAGACCTGGGATTCAAATTTAAATCCTCCGATTCCAAATTTAGTTCTATTTCCCTTACACAGTTGTGTGCCGGTAAATGTTTGATAACCAGACCTCGTTTGTAGCATTTGCTAACTTCTGTAGTGTAAATGCTCCCATGGCTGATTTCAACCTACCTCATGATGTCATTGAACACAGAGTTGGGAAGAGATGCTCACAGCTGATTCTGTGAGCTGGTGCTCACTGCCTCCAGGACACTACCACCACAATCAGACTCAGTCCCGGTACCTTTGATGCCTTTATTTATTTATTCCTGTTTGTTCCTTGAACACAGCTTTCTAACTTTTTTTGCATGTAATAATCCACAAACATCATTTTTTTTCATAGGTATTTATTGATCATCTACAATATGCTCGTTGTTTTTCTCAGCACTAGGAATAGAGTAGTTAAAAAAAGGAGGCTTGAGCCAGCCTGATGGCCTAGTGGTTCAATTTTGGCATGCTCGGCTTCAGCGGCCGGGGTTCCATTCCTGGGGGCAGAACCACACCACTCGTCCGTCAGTAGCCATGCTGTGGCAGCACCTCACATAGAAGAACTAGAAGGACTGACAACTAGAATATACAACTATGTACTGGGGCTTTAGGGAGGTAAAGAAAAGACAGAGGAAGATTGGGAACAGATGTTAGCTCAGAGCAAATCTTTCCCAGGCAAAAAAAAAAAAAAAGGCTTTCTCTCAGAGCACATACATAGTACAAGGAAAACATAAAAACTAAAATAAAAAGTGAATTACATAATATGGTAATTGCGATGGAGAAAGTCAAGCAGGAAAATTGTATAGGAAGAGCTAGATATTATGAGTCAATTTTAACAGGGTGGGCAGGGTAAGCCTTATTGGGAAAGTGATATTTGAACAAGGACTTCCTGAGGGTAAGGAATCCACACATGTGGATGTCAGGCAAGGCATCTTCCAGACATAAAGAAGAATGGACGCAAAGACCATGAGGCATTCGCATACCCTGGTGTAGTCCATGACTGCCAGGAAGCAGTATGGCCGGTGCAGAGAGGGTGCTACCAAGAATAAGGAGAAGACAAGGTCAGAGAAGTAGTGGAGACAAATGCCACCTAAGGCCTTGAGGAAACTGAGGCCTTTGGCTTTTACCTGGAGTGAGGTTTCCATGTAAACTTCTTAATCAGTTTTTCCTTGTCTACTGCATGCCATTTCAATCTATAGTTTATTTCTTCCTTCACTTAGGGCAAAGTTTTCTGCATTATACCTCTATATACTTTTTTTCTGTTCCATAGTTCAGTTCTGTAATTAAAGAAAACCAATCATTCTCATATTGATAAAATTTCATAAGATTTTGGTGATTATCATTCTTTTCTTGGTACTGCTTATGGCTGTTCGTCTGGCTGTTGCTTAAACCTATGCAGAACCATTTTTAGTTCTTTCCTTGGCTACCATTTTTAGAAATTTTTGCCATAAAATTATATATTTTCCTAATTTGATTGCTACTAAATTTTACCAGTTTTTTTAGCTTTTTAAATTTTACTTTTAATAGACATTGGAAAAATGTTTGTGATCCTGAATTATTCTGCCACCCTTACCCAGATATTTCTTCTTCATTAATTTTTACTAAAAATATTTAGCCCCAAAATGATAATAATATCCTATAAAATAACTGGCATGCATATCACCAGATAATTCAGTGATTATTGGAGGTGACGCCTTCACAACTGCTTTTATTACCAATATAGAAGAATTTGAGTGATAAGATATGAAGCAATACCCCCAAATGCCTTGAATCCAAAGAAAAAAATATCATGTTCTCCCAGAAGTCTGTATCTTCTCTATTTGCCTCAGAAGAGGCTGTTGTGCCCAGAACTGGGGATGTGCATATTCTGGGCTCCTATAATTCACAAAAGAGTTAGGTAACTATTTAGCATATAGACTCCACCCTTCTCTTTCCCTCTTCCTCAGTTGTAGTGGTTTGATACCCAGAAGACATTTGTCATAACAACCACCCTCATTTCCAAGAAGTGTAATATTACAATAGACATTGTCTATCTATCTTAGCTAGCTGACCGTCTCTAAGATCCATGGTCTAATGTACTGATCTCTTCAATTTCTCGAAGATTTCTCTTAGTATTTATGAGAAGAGACAAAAGAAACAGGAATATGTAAGTAGGCTGCATCAAGGAAAAGGAAGTGTTTATTGAATTCAATTTATAGAATAATTTTTCTCAATATCACTCTAAGACATTGAGAGCTTTTCCATGGGGCTTTGGACGGCTTCTCCATTTGTCACCCTCCTGGTTAACGAGTGATCTCTGGGAATCTGGTTCTGAGCACATTCATCTTGAGTGTGAGTCAGTTGACCTTATATCATTTGGTGAATGTCTATTTAGTATTCTTGGCATTATTAGTCATCTTTCTGAGATAAGAGTTGCAAAGTGGGCAATTTTCTAATCAAAAACATACTGGGATAACTCTAGTTCTAAGTGCTCAATATCGTTTCAAATCTTAAGCTAAGTGACAGGGCTAACATTTCTCCTTAGCACATCTGATACAGGGCTGGATGGAGATCAGAAGTGCAAATCACACTGGTTCTAGAAAGCTCTGAACTGTGCCATTCAAGGTGGGAGGATTTGCTTCTCTGGTAAGCAGTGGAAAGATCCTCTGTGGATTAAGACCTTTAGTTTCTCTTAAAGGATGAATGGATATTATAAGTCCCAAGGATTCAATAAAACCTTTATAGCTTTAGTATAGCAGAGCATCCATCAGCCAATTCTGTGATTTTACTGTGTTTGTCTTTTGCAGAAATCCATGTGAAACCTCAAATGTTCCTTTTATGAGTTCTTTTGTTACACACACATGTTTTTGGTTAAATTAGTGGTGGTTCAATCTGGAAAAGATATCTGTAATTAGAGTCTGATTTTTGAAGTTAAAAATGGGGGGTTAACACATTTTCTATCAACTTTTCCTCACAAACAACTTGTTCTACCTTCAAGGATGGTGGCTGAACACAACAGCTCCTGGGACCCTCCAGAAGGACCATTTTCACTTACTCTCATATTTTTAGAAAACAAGGAGCCTTCTAAAAGTTTTAAAGAGTTTCATTTCTCTCCTCAAGACTCAAGTGGGTACTCATTATATAATAATTCATATCACTTTTATGGTGCATTAGCTTTCAAAAAGCCACATACAAAATCAAATCTGATCCTCAAACCAGTAGATTCACTTGTGAAGGATAAGTATTAGCATTATCCTCATTTTTTTCTTAAAGAAGACTAGAAAAATTATGCCTTTTGTCAAAGTAAGACAGATAAGGTGAAAACTTATCTCCCAATGTAGAGAACGAATTCCTATTTCTTTTCCCCTCTGTGATCTCAGTGTCAAAAGACACAACGTGACAATGATTTAGCAGGCAGATGGCAGAAATGTCACAACTCTAGCGGTCCCTGAAATACTACTGGACTACATTGCTGTGTAGTCCAAGCAAAGGATCAAGCTCCTTTATAGGCTGTCACAGCCTTAAATGAGAAGGAAGGTGATAGAGAAGAAGGGGAATAGAGGGTAAACCCTTCTTCTAGTTTAAGAGTCTTACAACAGTTTCTTCTAGATGTCCAAACGATCCTACTACTCCTTTCCCATTACCAGAGCTCGCCTAAGATTGATGAAGTAGTAAATGGATATCTTAGGTCTTAAGCAAAAATAAAGAGTATTATTTCCGCTTCTTTATCCTTAGCATGCCCTTTACATTTAATTCCTCAACTGCAAAATATTATTTGAACAATAAAAAATTAAATATACTCATGGGAACATTTTATTCTATGATTATATTTCTAGAAGTTAAACACTGGCTATTAAAAACATTCACACTATTTTTAAAAAACATATGCAAAGTTGGGATCTGTTTGCCCATTTTTACAAAATATTAAACCAAATATTTGAAGTAAGTGAAGTATTACTCTGTTGAACTTACACTGTAAGTTGAGATGAGCTATGAGGATAATAAAAATGCACACTAGGATGAAAAAAAAATCCTAGAAAAATTCTCAAAGTAAAAAGTCAGAGTTGTTTTTCTGATGAAATGCTGGATTTATTTAAGTGATAGTTTATTTCACATTTCTGGTTATTATTCGTAGTACAAACCTATATTGGCCCAAATAGATATTCTCATGGATAATCTTTTTGATTTACCGCAGTATTTCTTAACCTCATCACTAATGACATTTAGACTGGATAATTCTTTGTTGTAGAATGTTGAGCAGCATCCCTTGCCTCTACCCACTAAAAGTCATAGCACTCCCCACAACCCACATTTGTGACAATGAAAAATGTGTTTGGATATTGCCAAATGTGCCCTTAGGGACAAAAGTCAACCCCAATTGAGAACCACTGGCTTAAAGTATACAAAAATGAAGTAGTTCTGATATTCACTAATACTAATAATTTCATATAGGGTTACATATTCAATTCACCAAATGAGCCTCTGCTATATTCTAGGCAGTGTCAGGGTTGCAATGAGGAGAACATAGTTTCCAGTCCCGGGAACATATAATCCAGTAGACAAGAAGAGTCAGGTATGTGAACAACAAAAACAAAACCAAAATATGGTAAATGACATAAACATATTTTTTCTGCCACTCCACAAAAATAAAGTAGCTGTTCATGCCTGGAAAGAGAATAGTCCATACAAAGAAAAATTGTTTGTGGACAGTGAACAGTAGCATATTTACAAAATGCTATGATCTACAAAGTCCTTTCACATGCTTTTTTTTCCTATTTCTTTCTCCCAAATTTATTAAGTGGTTTATTATTAAATCTCTCTTTTAACAAAATTATATATCTTATCCATGGTCACACAATAGGTAAGTGGTCAAGCCAGGAACCTATGCTAGACTGACTGTTTGTACGTTCAGGCTTCCTGCAGTCACAGATGAGATATCCCCAGCATCTTCTAGGGTGTTATAACAGAGGCATAGACCAAGAAGATTGAGAGAAGGCATCACCAAGGTACACACTTCATCTGGGTCTCGTTGGACGGGTAGGCTTTAATCAGACTGAGAAAAGTGAGGTCTTTCCAAGTGGAGGAACTGGTAAGGAGTCAAAAATGATCCTGGCATCTTGACCTGATGCCGAGGAAGAACTTGCAGAAGACAAAACTGGCCAAGTAAACTGGAGCTAGAGTATGAAACTTCTTCTATGACAGGCTAAAAGTTTTGACTTTTGTCTTAGGTTTGAGAGTGACTGAAAGTCACTCTAAGGTTTTAAGATATGGTAGTAATTTCATTTTTCCATTTTTGAAAATAAGGCTATTACTTGTTTGGAGGAGGTTTGGAGAAGAAAGAAGCTAGGGAGAGGCGGGTAGGCAAGAGACTATTTCAGTGGCCTCATGACAGGTGGTGAGTGGTCGTGAGGTTAAAAGAAAACAGACCAAGAAGCTATTTAGGAAGTAGACTTGACAAGGCATTTGAGGATGGTTGGATATGGATGATGAGGCTGTGAAAGAAGACATTGAGGCAATATGATTCCATTTTCTGGGGCAGTTTATGCAGGAGGAGACACAGGTTTGGTAAGGGAAGGTGGAGAGTGAGTAAATGACTTGTTAGAACCCTTGAATATAATGTGCCTGAGGGATAAGCAAGTTGAGATTTGCCTTGGGAAGATGGAAACATGGGTCTTGAAGTCAGAGGAAGGGCCAGATATAGAAGGAATGACTGGGGGCCAATAGCATATGGGCAGATGTTGAGGTCTGACAGTGGATGTGCTATGGCAGAGAAAAAACTGACACCAGGTCCTGGAGAATCCTATCATTGAAAGGTGAGAGGACACTAGATGAATGAGAAGGAGCAGGTGTAGAGCCACAAGGCCCTGCTGTAAGAAAGTTGGCAGAGGTGAGGAGAGATAGGAGAAGGCTGCCAGAAAAAAATAGGGGACAAGAGTGTGAGAAAATGCAGAAATGCCAAGTAAGATGAGATCTGAGAATAAGTCATTAGATTATCACTTTCCACTGTCTTTCTTCCAAGCTTTGCCAAGGAGACCTAAGATGCTTCAGTGAGACTGCGTTGTTTCCCTGCAATATCACTGCTGGTTCTCTAGGACAGAGGGAGTCCAAGATGTGGAATTTTCTCCATTTTGCAGAAACTGCTTTCTACTTTAAAAAAAAAAATTAAAAACGCATTTTCTCTTTAACTTGACATCAGTGAGTAGGAACTTGTTATTTAGCCACTAAGATCTATCTTAAAGGGAAGTAAAATATGCATTTTTTAAAAATCTCTTTCTGTTTTTTTTTCCAGGAATTATGTGTTGGTGAAAGAGTGAAAGCAGAAGTCAGACTATAATGGATTGAGAGTGAATGGAGGATGAGGAAGGAGACGGTTTTCAGGAATTTCGCGAGTGAAAGGAAGGAACAATAATATTAAGGCAGTAGCTACAAAGGTTGGCAGACTGGATAAGGCGCATGCTCATTAAGGCAAGGAGAAAAAGTGACAGAATGATATAAATGGTCACGTCAAAAAAAAGAGCCTCTTGGGGCCGCCCAGCGGCGCAGCGGTTTAGTCCACGCTTGGCAGCCCGGGGTTCGCGGGTTCGGGTCCTGGGCGCCCACCGATACATTGCTTGTCAGCCACGCCGTGTCGGCGTCCCATATAAAGTAGAGGAAGATGGGCACGATGTTAGCCCAGGGCCAGTCTTCCTCAGCAAAAAGAGGAGGATTGGCGACGGATGTTAGCTCAGGGCTGGTCTTCCTCTCTCACACACACACACACACACACACACACACACACACACACACACACACACAAAGAGCCTTTTTAGAAACAAAAGCATCTCTAACACACCTCAAAGTTCAGAGTTCAGAATGTCCTCCTATAAGACCATTCTAACAACTCTGACCCAGTTCCCATTTAACTTTACTAAATTTGCTGATCTACTTAGAAAAATTTTCTTCCACCTTATAATTTATCCCACAGCAAAAAGATTGACCCCCCTTCTATTTTCTTCACTTAGCTTTAGCAAAAGAAAATACTCTACTTAAGGGACTTTGTTTTGTGTAGAGAACTAAATTTAAGCCTTTTGGATTGAGGTGTACTCTGTAGAAATATAATAAATAAAATCCCTAAGGCCGCTCTGAGTGCTCTAAAAAGAGTTGCTGCTTTTCCGAGAATGAGTTAATTAAGTGGCTTTTTAAAATGCATTCCAATGACCTTCTCCAAAGAACTGGAGATGATCTTTTCGCCAAGTCACAAGCAGAACAGTGTTGAGGAAATAAGCAACTTTATCTTATAAAATAAAAACAAAATGCTTCTTTGAGGAATAATGAAGAGAAACTTGGGCCCAAGGCTGGAGGAAATATACAAATTTGACAAACCCACTGAGAATGGTTGAGCTGGGTCTCCATGGCTGACTTATTCATAGATTCCCCAGCTTGCTTACTCTTTGTGTTTCCATTTAAATTTGAGGGATACCTAGAAGTATTCATAAAGCACGTTACTGGTGTTTATGAGAGATTTTTTCTCTTCTATTGTACCATCAACTTGGTTCCAAATCTTGAAATTCAAAACCTCATTTACCCATTGTAGCTATATTTTTCTACTCATGGAAGATTAAGGACTGAACCTGTGGAAAATGTGAAAATTAATCTTACGTGAAAAACAGTGAATTAAAAAAACACTCTGCTAAGCATTTCTAATGTGTAGAAATCTGTCTAAAACAATGAAACAAAAGTGGAAAGAATGGAACTCTTGAGAGATGTGGGTAATGTAATGAAAATAGCTGAAAATAGACAGAGGATGGAAACAGAAGAATCATATAGAGCTTAACCTTCTGTCAAAACATTCTGAATTCAATATGTCCCAACAAGTCTACAGGACAGCAGTTTATGGTCTGTTGCCTTTTAACATTTTATTGTGTGGAATTCATTCAACAAGCATCAGTTGAATACCCACCAAACATATTCCAGTTGCTTTGGGGAATTCAAAATAAGAATATGGTTTTTTTTTGTTTTCAAAAATCTTGCAAGCTAGTAGCACACACTTCAGGATTCATCTGCATTTTCATTTTCCCCCTTGATTTCCTATGCTAATTCTTCCTGCTTTAAGTATATATTTCAAATCCTTTTATTGTTATTCATATATATATCATAGTAAATGATTCATCAGCAAACTTATGAGATAGCAGGCTCCTCAACAGTAGGAATAGGATTGTCTTTGTTCCATCCAAGGGCAAGTTTGATGAATGCATGAAAATGAATGAATGAATGAGCATGGTACACAAAGTATTGAGGGCATTTCAAAGACTATTCAAAAATTGGTATTAGAAATGCTAAGACTGAAGCTAAACAATTAAGCATTGTTTACTGCCAGTGAAAGAAACTTAAATGGAGTTGGTAAATACAATCTTGCTATCAATAAGCTTTCCAAAAGCTGAAAAATACATGTTTAACAAATAGCTTTGCATGCATTCTTCTTTCCATGTAACCCTCTACAGGTCTCTCAGCCTCTCTTAGCACACATTTTCTTGTGTGGATTAATTTTTACAGTTGCAGGGTCAACAGGGCCGTGAATGTGTTCAGAAGATAGCTAACTGATGCTGTGGTTTCTAGAAATCACTGCAGTGGTATATGACATTATTTTGAATATTCTGGGAATACTACTAAGTTACACAAATGAAACCAAAGAGAAACCACCTTCTGTTTCCAAGATATCATTCATCTTAATATAAGGTGACCATCTTACCTTCTATTCTCTAATTTCCATAACTCTTTCTGGGCACTAGAAGTAATGAAAAATTCTCTACTTTCCTTCTGGGCAAAATTTCTGTCTCCAGTTGGCCCCCATTAGCTGACTCAGGTTGCAGCATTGAGAAAGCTCACTCCAAGTGAACCACATATAAACAAGAACTGAAGGTATTACTTAACTTACCGTAAAAAAAAATTATTTCCTAGCATTATTTTCTATGAGTTCATGTAACTTTTTTACATTTCAGAGATATATTCTTGAGACAGGTTTCAGTTTTACAAATGGATAGATAGACAAATGAAGCTGTAGATATTTGACAATCTTTTCAAAGGCTTGACTGAATCTAGTTTAAATATATTTAATTATTTATTGCTATTTTACTATTACTATTTACTATTACTGTTTTAATACATTTAATATTACTAACTTTACCATTCTCTTTCATTGAGCTGTGGGGTTTTGCTCATCTTGGTCTGAATTTCCTTCAGAAAACAGGCTCCAAGCTAGTAGTATGGAAGGTTTACTAGGTTGTAGAGACAAGCAGTCTGGGTCTGAGATTTCTAGACTTTCCAGAGTTCACTCTTAGATCTCAAGGAAAACACCTCCTCCGTCGGCCGCTTGCTCCTTCACCCTCCCCATCACCAAAACACACTACCTCTAGAGGCCAGAAACCACAGGTATCAAAATAGTGCTATGGCTGAGAACATAGCTGGCTCAGCAGGAGCTGGGAGCAGCCTCTCCTCCTGCAGAGTAGTGATGAGAGAGATCAAAGACCATGCAACATCCAAGTAAAGGCTCCTGCAAGGGGGTTTCCTGTACGTAACCTTCTTGTTTTAAAATAACTCACCTGGGACCTGTAAAATAGCATTGCTTTTCCTATATTACTTCGCTGAATATAAGGAGCAAAACACTGGTCTTCAAAGGAAGACAAAGGAAAAATCTTCGGGTAGATGGATTTGAGCATTGGCAGAAAACTATGAAGGTTTATTAATTAAAGATAAATTTCCTCTAGCTGAGATACCTTCGGCCATTAACAGGGCTTGGAAATCTTGTTACAAAAAATTCTTTAGGGGGAAGCAAGTGCGTGTTTGGATTACTAGTATTGTAAGTCTTCCTCATCCCCCGACCCCCAGAACCTGCCTGGGGAGGGGAGGTGGGAAAGATTGAGCGGACCAGTACCCCAGAGCATGTTTGCCTGTGCTACCACGGTCAGTCCACTTCTGGGTCTTCTGATGTCCCAGGTTTCAAGACACTAGCTGACTTGGAAGCACAGTTTCATTTTCTCACATGTTGCTTTTTTCACAACTAAAAGTTTAGAAGATTGAAAGAAAGAAGTAGTTACAATCAGGAGTGAAACTCTCCCTGCTAAAGGTCACTGACTTCCCTTTCCAAAATGGAATAGACCTTCTTACTGATTTTCACAAGGAAATTGATGTTTATTTTTTCACCCTGACATGTTCCCTGCATGTTTAGCTCTTGCAGTGATGACTGCACTCACCAATGAAAAGGGCTTGCTCTTTGGGATATCAAAATAAAACAGCTTTTCAAGAGATGGGTGGGGTTAACATGGTTTGTCCTGAAACTGACACTTCCAACACTTTCTATCTGCCAACATCTGTGTATGTTCAGAGTTTCTTTCAAACAAATACATTTCTGATTACATATAATTCTGAGTTGTTATTGCCATGACTGATGCAAAAGATATTTATTTTTATCCGTGTCATAGTTTTTAAAAAACAATTTCCAAAGAAAACTCTATTTGTGATTTATAATGTGTTCCACTATAACTGATAGATAGCATTTAGAAATTTCTATTTTAAAAGCTCATTAAAAATAAAGAAATTATTTATTGTACTTCTTTCATCCCTATTGTATCAACCCCTCCTTTATCTAAGAAAATAAGTGTTAGTGAGAAGAAAAAAAATAATCCTATTTCAGTTAGAAAGGTGTCAAAGCTAGATTGCCCCCTTATATATTTATGCATAATATCTCCTTCAGAAAGGGTGTTTGTTTAATGAGTATATTTAAGTATCAACTGTTTCATTTAGCAGGTTCTTCTCTTTGTTCCGGTTTGTGTGTTCCTTTACTTTTTCAGGTCACACAGGGTGTCAGTATGAGAACATGATTAGAATTTAAATAATCCCATGCTGTTTAGCCTGTTTCAAATGCAGTAAACCCTCCTTCCTTTCTTCCTTAACTATGAACAGTCATTAGATGATGGCCCCACAACACAGATGGTAACTATAAAACAGTGTGCAAGATCTCTTTAAATCATAGAAGAAAACAGTTCCACAACTTTATCATGATGACACATTCTTACTATCATAGAAGAATAGAAAATGGAAAGATAAAAACAGAAACAAAAATTTTAAATTAACATCAGTTTTCAAAAGGGCTACTTCACAGATGTCTGTTTTTACAGACTTCATGAATAGAAGAGGAGGAAGAGGCCAATTGTCCAAAAGGAGGAGAAACATAAGGCATATAACAACTGTAATCAGAGTCTGTTATTTCAAATGAGCCTGTGTCCACAGTCATTTTCTAAGTCCTAGCAGTATAAGCTAATCTGTAATAAGGGACCTTCAAGGTCAACAGCTTAATTACTTAGATGTTCTATTAGTTAACAACACACAATGTTGTCTTCTTTTTCTGACATTCTTTAGCAGACTTATGGCATTTTCAGTTCCTTGTGACAAAAGCAAATTTAATTAGTGTATATCCTTTCTCAGAGGTGGATAAAAGCATCAGAGGTGGGTAAAAAAAGATTCTTGAACCTAACCACTTCTAGTGAATTGACATGAAAGGAAATTGGTCATTAAAAGCCAATTTGTGGGGTAAAAATGTCTCTGCTGGAACAGCTTCCCTTTCTGGGTCACCTCAATTAAAAGTTAATTCCTCTGCAATACACCTAGTAGGCAATAATCCACTCTGGTTTGTAAATTGACATAAATCTGAACTGATGGTCCTATTTCCTGTGCTCAGAAAAAGGTCAGGGGGATAATTACAATGGCAGCCAACTTTGTCTAATCTTTCCATCTTTGGAAGGAAGTCAGAAATAAATGTTAATTGGGAAAATATAGTGCCTGATGCAGTCTTTGAAGAGTACATGTAGTCTGAAGGAAGACTTCTTGAAACTGGTAGCCTCTGCACTTCCAATTCTCAGAGTCTTTTATGGGAACACACCTTAACAATCCTAGGTAGGAATTGCAGTGTCCCACTAGTGTACTGAGCATCCCTTCCAGTTTCTAGCCCAGCTGAGATCTCACTTTGGCAAGAACACACATCAATTCTCAAATATCACATGTTTTGGTCCAATTTCCCATTATATTTTTAAAGGGTGGGTGGGTAATGCCAGCAAGGCGGCAGACTAGGAACTTCCAGGCCTTTGCTCCCCCACAGAAACATCAAATAAACAACTAGAAATTGAATAAAATAACTTTATTGGAGCTCTGGAAATCAGTCCAAGATCATAGAAACCAAACAAACACCCATTCAAGAAAAAGCCACATTCAAAATTATAGGAAATTTCATGGTATCTTACTGGTCTTGCCCCATCTCCTACCTGGCATGGCATAACCTTCTGCAAAACAGAGAGAGGAGAACAAAGTGACTTTGCAACATTCTAACCTGTCTGCAGGCTCCTTGAGGGATGTGTCTCTGTGTCACCTAACTTTGAGTTCAGATGCCCAAAAGAAGTTGAAATCTCAAGTGAAGGGAAGTTGTGGGAAATGTCAGGCACAGCTTGTGAAAACTTCAGGAAGACTGTTGATCCATAGAGGCCTGTGGTAAGAGATTTCTGATTGAGGAATTAAATAGAACAGCTAAAGCCCCAAGAAGAAGCAGGAGTGAGACTAAAGGAAACCAAGACATTTAAAAGCAACTTTGTATATGGGAGAATTGGAAAAAAAGCACACGCACATAAGCCCAGGGAAGATGCACACACAAAAAGGCTAAGAAGACCTTAAGTATTCATGCTGGGCTGATTAGTGAAGGTTTTCCCCTGCACAGAGCCAATCTGCAAAGACTAAAAGAGGTGGCTGTTTTTTCAAAAGCTCAATTTTCAAAAAAGATTACAAGGCATACAGAGAAACAGAAAAACATGGCCCATTCAAAGGAACAAAATAAATCTACAGAAACAATTCCTGAAGAAACACAAGTATTGGACTTACTTGACAAAGACTTTAAAACAACTATTTTAAATTTGCCCAAAGAGCTAAAGGAAAACATGGACAAAGAACTAAAGGAAATCAGGAAAGTGATATATGGACAAAATGAAAATATCAACAGAGATACAAATTACAAGGAACCAAACAGAAATTCTGGAGTTAAAAGACTCACTAGAGAGGTTCAACAACAGACTTACAGGCAGAAGAAAGAATCAATGAACTTAAAGACAGTTAATTTAAAAATATTGAGTCTGAGGAGCAAAAAGAATGAAGAAAATGAAAAGAGCCCAAGAGATTTATGGGACCCCATCAGGCAGATCAATATACACATTATTGGGGGGATCCCAGGAGGAGAAGAGAGAAAGAGGCAGAGAATGTATTTGAAGAAATAATGACTAAAAGCTTTCCAAATCTGAGGAAATAACATAGATATACAAATAAAGGAAGCTCAACAAATTCCAAGGAGGATAAAACTAAAGAAAGCCACACTATACATTATAGTAAAACTGTTGAATGCCAAAGACAAAGAATCTTGAAAGCAGCAGGAGAAAGGTGACTTGTCATATACAAGGAATCCTCAATAACATTATCAGTGGATCATTCAGCAAAAATCTTACAGGCCAGAAGGCAGAGGAATGATATATTTACAGAGCTAAAAGAAAAAAAAACCTGTCAACTGAGAAGTCTATATCACCAAAACTGTCCAAAAATGAGAAAGAAATTTATATTCCAGGTAAACAAAAAACTGAGGTAGTTCATCACCACTACACCTGCCCCACAAGAAATACTGAAGAGAATCCTTCAACTTGAACTTAAAGGACACTAGACAGTAATTCAAAGCTATATGAAAATATAAATTTCCACTAAAGGTAAATATGCAGACACATATAAAAACCAGTATTATTTTAATTTTGGTTTGTAACTCCACTTTTTATTCTTCTACAAGATTTAAAAGGTAAAAGCATAAAAAATAATTATAAACCTATGTTAGTGGGTTCATGGTATATAAAGATGTAATTTGTGGCATCAATAAGGGGGGCACACAACTGTAAAGGAGTAGAGTTTCTGTATGCAATTGAAATTAGGTTGGTATCAGTTTAAAATAGATTGCTATAACATTATAATGTTATACATGATCCCCATAGTAACCACAAAGAAAACATCCGTAGAACATACACAAAAAGAAATGAGAAGGGAGGGCTGGCCCGGTGGCCCAGTGGTTTAGTTCGTGCTTGGCAGCCTGGGGTTCGCCGGTTTGGATCCCGGGCGCCTGCCGACGCACTGCTTGTCAGCCAGACCGTGGCGGCGTCCCATATAAAGTAGAGGAAGATGGGCATGGATGTTAGCCCAGGGCCAGTCTTCCTCAGCAAAAAGAGGAGGATTAGCAACTGATGTTAGCTCAGGGCTGGTCTTCCTCACAAAAAACCAAAAAGAAATGAGAAGGGAATTAAAAGTGTCTCTATAAAAAATCAACTAAACACAAAGGAAGCTAGTAACAGAGGAAATGAGAGACAAAACAGCTATAAGACAAACAGAAAACAAATAACAAAATGGCAATAGTAAGTCCTTCTCTATTATAATTACTTAAATGTAAATGGATTAAACTCTCCAATCAAAAGACATAGGTTGGCAGAATAGAATTTAAAAAAATTAACCCAGAGAATCTGATTTTATACTGTCCACAATAGACTCACTTTAGATATAAAGACACACATAGGTTAAAAGTGAAAAGATGTAAAAAGATAGTCCATACAAATAGTAACCAAAACAGAGCAGAGGTGGCTATATTAATATCAGACGAGCAGACGTTACATAAAAAATTGTTATTAGATAAAATAGAGAATAGAAAACAGTAAAGAAAGTCAATGAAATAAAAAGTTTTGGTTCTTTGAAAACATTAACAAAATTGACAAGCTTTTAGCTATATTGGCTGAGGAAAAAAGAGAAGACAAATTACTAAAATCAGAAATGAAAGTGGGGACATTACCACTGATTTTACAGAAACAAAAAAAATCTATAAGCGAATACTATGAACAATTGTAGATCAACAAATTGGATAACTTGGATAAAATGGACAAATTCCTAGAACACAATCTACCAAGACTCAATCATGAAGAAACAGAAACTCTGAATAGATCTATAATTATTAGAAGATTGATTTAGTCATCAAAAATCTCCCAAAAAAGAAAAGCCCAGGACCAGACAGCAATACCAATAAATTCTACCAAACATTTAAAGGACAATTGATACCAATCATTCTCAAACTCTTTCAAAAACTTAGAGGAGGGAACACTTACTAACTCGCTATATGAGGCCAGCATTACACTGATACCAAAGCCAAACAAAGACACTACAAGAAAAGAAAACTACAGACCAATATCCCTAATGAATATTGATGCAAAAATATTCAACAAAATACTAACAACCATAATTCAACAGCATAGAAAAAGAATTATACACCATGACCAAGTGGGATTTATTCCTGGATTGCAAGGATGCTTCAACATATAAAATCAATCAATGTAATACACCACATTAATATAAAAAATGGAAAAAGCCACATGATTATCTCAATGGATAGAGAAAAAGCATCTGACAAAATTCAACACCCTTTTGTAATAAAAAAATATTCAATAAACTAAGAACATAAGGGAACTACCTCAACATAATAAAAGCCCATATATGAAAAACCCATAGATAACATCATAAAAAATGGTGAAAGACTGAAAGCTTTTCCTCTAAGATGAGTAACAAGACAAGGATGCCTCCTGTCACCACTTCCGTTCAACATAGTATTGCAAGTTCTAGCCAGAGAAATTACACAAGAAAAAGAAAAAAAGGCAGCCAAACTAGAAAGGAAGAAGTGAAGTTATCTCTGTTCACAGATAACATGATCTTGTATGTAAAAACCCTAAAGATTCCACAATAAAACTGTTAAAACTAATAAACAAATTCAGCAAAGTTGCAGAATATGAATCAACACACAAAAATCAGTTGCATTTCTATACACAAACAATCCAAAAAGAAAATTAAGAAAACAATTCCATTACAATAGCATCAAAAAGAATAACATATTGGGTTATAAACTTAACCAAAAATGCAAAATAATTCCACACTAAAAATTGTAAAACATTACTGAAAGAAATTTTTAAAGACATAAATAAATGGAAAAATATCTGTATTCATGGATTGGAAGACTTAATATTGTTGAGATGACAATTTACCCAAAGAAATCTAATGCAACCTCTGTGAAATCCAAAACCCATTCTAAAGCACATACAGAATCTCAAGGTACCCTGAATAGCCAAAACAATCTTGAAAAAAGAACAAAATTGGAAGTCTCATACTTCCTGATTGCAAAACTTACTACATATCTACAATAATCAAAACAGTGTATTACTGCCATAAAGACAGATGTATAGACTAATGGAATAGAATAGAGAACCCAGAGATAAACCTTCACATACATGGTCAAATAATTTTTGAGAAAGGTGCTTCCCCGTTCAATGGGGAAAGGAGAGTCTTTTCAACAAATAGTGCTGAGAAAACTGGCTATCCATATGCAAAAGAATAAAGTTGGACCCTTACATTACACCATGTACAAAAATCAACTCAAAATGGATTAATGACTTAAATGTAACACCTGAAACTGTAAAACTCCTAGAAGAACACATAGGGAAAAAGAAAAAAAAAGCTTGTTGACATTGGTCTTGATACTAATTTCTTGGATATGATACCAAAAGCACAGATAACACAAAGAAAAAAATAGATACATTGAATTTCATCAAAATTAAAATCTGTGTGTTAAAGCACGCTATCAAGAGAGTGAAAAAAAAAACCCATAGAATAGGAGAAAATATGTGCATGTTATCTACCTGATAAGGGATTAATGTCCAGAATATATAAAGAACTCCTACAACTCAACAAGATAAAACAAACAACCCAATTCAAAAATGGACAAAGGACTTGAATGGACATTTTTCCAAAGAAAGTATACAAATGGCCAACAAGTATATAAAAATATGACATCACTAATCATAAGGAAAATGCAAATCAAAACCACAATGAGATATTGCTTTATACCCATTAGAATGGCTGTTATAAAATAAACAAACAGAAAAAACAAACCTTGACAAAGGTGTGGAGAAATTGGAATCTTTGTACATTGCTGCTGGGAAAAGGTTTGGTGGTTCCTCAAGGAGCTAAACATAGAATTACCATGTGATCTACCAATTCCACTTCAAGGTATATACCCAAAGGAATTGAAAGCAGGGACTCAAACAAATACTTGTACACCAACGTTCATTGCAGCATTATTCACAATAGCCAAAAGGTGAAAACAATCCAAGTGTCCACCAACAGATGAATGGATAAACAAAATGTGGTACATACACACAGTGGAATATTATTCAGCCATAAAAGGGAATGAAGTTATGATATATGCTACAACATGAATGAACCTTGAAAATTTTACGGTAAGTAAAATAAGCCAGACACAAATGAACAAAATATTGTATGATGGCTTTTATAGGAGGTACCAAGAATAGACAAATTCATAGAGACAGAAAATAGATTAGAGATTACCAGAGACTAGAGGAAGGAGAAATAGGAGTTATTGCTTAATGGTTACAGCATTTCTGTTTGGGGTAACGAGAAAGTTTTGGAAATAAGTAGTGGTGATGTTTTCACAACATTGTGAATGTAATTAGTTCCATGGAAATAATACATGTCCTAAAGGCTGTGTCCTAGAAAGATGCCAACTGCAAACCCACTGTGACAAGGCCTAAAATCAAACCCTTAACACAATTTGCAAAGAGAGAAAGTTTGAAGTTTGAGTCTCACCAAATTAAATTGGAAAACACTTTTTTATAGATCTTCCCTGAAAAATGCTAAGTCTATCCAAGTTCAAGGTTACCCAGTCAGTAATTGACCCATTCACTAGAACAAACAGTGCTCTTCAGAGGACAATAGAGGACTCTGAAGTCCCACAATGTCTACTATACAATAAAAATTACTAAATATACAAAAAAAAAGGGGGGAAGGTAAGAGTGAAATACAGTCAAGAAAAAGACAGAATAGAAACAAATGCAAAAATTGACCAGATATTGGACTTAGCAGACAAAACTTAAAAGTGCCTATTATAACTATGTTTTAAAAATATGGAAAATATGCTCAAAGAATTGAAGAAAATATGGTCTTAATTAGTCATCAAATAAAGAATCTCAGCAAAGAAATGGAAATTATGAAGAAGAACCAGATAGAAATTCTAGGACAGAAAAAGTAAAATAAATAAAAATTTAAAATTTTGCTAGGTAGGCTCAACAGCAGATGGGGACAGCAGAAGAGTCAATGAACTTACAGATATAAATAAAAATTGTACAATCTGAAGGACATAAAAGATTGAAGAAAAGAAATAGCACCTTTGGACCTGAGGGACAATATCTGTGACATACACCAAGATGCATTGCCTAGATCCCCTTCCAAGGAAAGTTTTTCAATCCAACCATAGGTAACACAGTTGACATATAGTCTTCAGGTATCAGCTCCTTCAGGACCTGCCTTATCTGCAGAGAGTTGTCCTATCCAATATCATTTGGGGTAGCTTGCATGTGGCGACTGAATAAAACAGAGGCATGAAGGCCCGGTCATTTCAGCCTGACATGACCAATATTTACTCCAGAGTTTCCTATCGTTTGGGCCAAGTTTTATCAGCCTGCATCACAGTTCAACTTCTTCCTCTACTCAGTTGAGCTTCCTCTCCTTCCTTTCACATGAATCAATCCCTAATAAACATTTTGCATCTCAAACTCTCTCAGCATCTGATTTCAGAGAACCCAACCTGGGAGAATTCATACTGACAGTGTTCTGAGAAAGCGTTTGACAAGATGAGATTTTGGAGGTGAATCACTCATTGATCAGATGGCAATAAGGATCCTAAACTGGTGTTCAGTGGAGGACAGACAGCACTGGACAAAAGGGGATAGTTCATATGTTGAACCTTCTTCACCAGCAGTAAATTGGGATGGTCTGCTGTTAGAAGGGAATGCATGAGAGGATGCAATGCATGCATCAGGCTTATCAGGCTTTTCAGATTCATGGAGAAAATAGATATAAAAATATTGAGATCAGATGGCTTTTGCTAAGTGGCATTGACACTCTGCAGAAACATAATCAACAAGTAAGAGATTATAGCAGGAAGTGAAGGCCTATTACAAAGAAGCTTTCATCTCCTACAGCAGCAGAGCAGAGAACATAGAGGATCAAGGCCGGGAATTAAGAGTTCAAATGGCTGAATTACAAAAAGTTTTAAACTCTCAACTAAGGTACCTCTGATAAGCCAAGTTTGGAGCTAAACTTGGGATCCTGACATGTGCGATGGACACACCTGTGGATGCTTCCAAAGATTTTGATTCTCTCAACTCCTCTGAAACTTCTGAATGTGCATACATTTTCCAATGTTCCCTATTAAGAGTTAGTGCTCTGTCCCATGATGAAAAATGATAGGGACCTCTCTCATTCAACAGGTTTTCCACTCAGAATCTCCCTCTACCTCACATTTTAACCATTAAGCCTGTAGGGTTAAATCACAGGGAAGCTTAGCTATGGATGGACTGAGCCTGATAAAGGAAGAAAGGGACTATATTCAAAGGAGCTGAAAGATTTAGCCGGTGTATACTGGCAAGAGCTAAAGAGTATATGTGTGGGACTGGATTCTGATGGTGCCAATTATGACTATGAGGACTACAATATGAAACTAGATAGGAAAGAGTATATAGACCTGGGAGTGCTCTCCTGAGATGCTGTATTTTACAACCTGGCAAGGACCACAGGAGATGATGCAAACTGGCAGGAAGGATGGCTCTTGGAAGGATGGCTCTTAGAATCATGAAACAAGCCACGGTCCTCACTGAGCAAAGTTTAAATGCCATGGATTTAATTGCCAGAATTGCCATGGAATCCCCCATGGAAAGGGGATTAAGAGGCTCAGGAAAGTGAGTATGCTGAAAGGGACACGTATGTACAGTGGGAAAACTTGCCAGATGATTAGGTTCCACAGGAAACACCAGAGGATTCACCATTCACCAAGACCATAGAAATGTGCTGGTAAGGTTAAAAGTCTTTGGCATTTTGTTTTGTTGAAGCTGTTTGCTAGCCCCCCACTCCCAGACCCCCAAAAAGAGGTAGGAGAAGTAAATTAAGGGAGATGTGGGGTGAGTCTAGCAACAAACTAGATTCATAAACAAGGTTTTTATAAAGTTTTGTTGAGTAAAGTACAAAATAACTTTCCTCTTGATTATTCTAAGAAACCATCAATAAAATCCACATTTACAATAAAAACCTTCAAAGTAGATTTGTAAGTTTTTTTATTGTAAGTTTTTAGTGTGCAAAAGTGAGAGAGTCCACAAGGCAGACCCCAGAAAATACAGAGCCTGGGCTAAGGGGAATGCACCTTCATTTAGATGATGCTTCAGAGGCCAAGCTGTCTCCCAGTCTTATCCTTTGATTAGAGCCATTTAGAGCTTCCACTGCCATTTAAGTAACCACAGCTCATGCCCATGTGTTCAGTTCCTCCCTCTCTTGGCCATCATTTCCAGCTTAAGATGCTCTCTCTTACTCTGACCACCCTATTCAGTGTCCTCTGGCAGAAGCGTCGGAGTCATCTAAGTAAGAACCTTCCATGTCTGAGAACCTGGGTATCCCTCTGCCACCTCTTGTCATTGTTTTCATCTTCCTAGTTTTATCAAGTTTGTGGTAGACATAGGTTTTTTGCTTGATCAGCCATCCTTTTGAAAAATCAATACATGTTATAGACTGAATTGTGTTCCACAGCAACATGTTGGTTAAATATTTGTAGCAATGACATGCCTTTAAGTAAAAAAATTTCTTTAAAAATTCATATATTGAAGCCCTAACCCCGAATAGAACTGTATTTGGAGATAGAGCCTTTCGAGAGGTAATTAAGATTAAAAAGGTCATAAGGTCATAAACTAATTGGACTGTTGTCCTTATAGGAAGAGGAAGAGACACCGGAGATGAGCACACAGAGAAAAGGCCAAGTGAGGACGCAAGACAGCCATCTGCAAGCATAGGAGAGAGGCCTCAGGAGAAACTAAACCTGCCAACACTTTGATCTTGGACTTCCAGCCTCCAGAACCATGAAAAAATTAATGTCTGTTTTGTAAGACACCCAGTCTATGGTATTTAGTTATAGCAGCCCTAGAAGACTACTACAGTACCCCATTCTGCTCCTGTGGTTCGGGTAGGAATGATCCTAACCTGCACCCTGCAATTCCAATTGTGGGCAGGTGACCCATACCCACCCAATCATAAAATCCCACCCCAGGCCTCAGAGACTGGTTCAGGGTAGAGCATTCAATCCAATCCAGGTCAATCAGAGTGAGTCTCAGGTTGCTGCTGAAACTCTGGGCGAAGGGGCCCTCTTTTCTCCTTTAAAGTTGCTTACCTGATAGAATGTAGGCCTGCAGCTGCTGGGATTCATTTTGTTCACCATGAAGGAAAGAGCTGTCTGAGAATGAAGCCAAGACAGAAAAAGCAGAGCCAGGAGATGGCGAGAGACAGGTTTCAAACATCATCGCGTGAGCACCTGGCTTTGGCCTTGCTTGATGTTATCTGCCCTAGACTTGGTGTTGTGTGAGCCAACAAATCCCTTCCCATGATTAAGACCCTTTGAGTTAAGTTTCTTTCACTCGCAACTAAGAAAAAGCCTGACGAAAGCAAGACCCTGAGTCTTACCTTACTACGTAAATGTTTGAATACGATTTGATACTCTCTAGATAGGCAGCAATGTTATTTAAATACTTGTAGCAATTACATGCCTTCAAGTCAAAGAAATTCTTTAAAATTTATTGTAAACTTTTATTTTTAAAATCCATCATAAAATACCAAGAGTTTTGTCTAAACACGCAGGATACAACTATCCTATTCATGAAAACATGCCACATTCCAAAGGTGAGGTGGTCAATTTCCCAGAACTCTTCTGATCACATGTCAGAGTTCATCAGGCAGCAGCACCCCCTTCTTGCAGCTGCTTCCTCTGAGAAGTGTAAAAATGGGTGAGGCCACTTGGTTTTCTGAAAGGAAATGTCAAAGATGAGCTAAGACTGCAAAATAAAACCATCATCATTTCTCTCTTACTAGTGACTTAACCAGCCAGGTGCTATTTCTCAGTAAAATGATGGTGCTCTTTTTCTTATTTTTAGAAAAAGATCTCACTTTGGATTGACTTGAAACAAAGAAGGGCCCATTTTTGGTAAAATGCTTTAGGATGGCAATTAGGTTTGTTTCTCCTGTCCTTCCCATGGTGGGATGAACACATTTCTTGAATGAGGTAAATCTTGGTGGACACCTTTTACCGCCAACTCATAGCATTCTGTGAGTATATTTGGAGTCTTCTTTGAATACAGAGCAAACACTCCTTTGGTACATAGTAACTGATTCCCCAGTCTTCCCCTAAAGGGACTTTTGACACGAGTGCTTCATCGGGAAGAAAGTCTATAAAAGTATAGACTTTCTCAAACAAGGAGGATAAAATAAAAATTTTATTTGTGCCAAAATATGTCAATCTTAAATATGTAAAGGATGCTGACAGGACCAGGAAATGTATTACCAATTGAAGGTTCAATCCCTTAGGGCTTAGGTCTATACTATTATATTTAAATTCTGCTAAATAATTCAAAACCAAGCTCCAAACTCAACCAAGTCATAAGCCAGGCCATCAAGCAAAAGAAAGACTGGAATAAAAGAATGGGGTATATCTAATCCATTTATATCCAAAAACCTATTCAATAACTCCACATTTATGTCTAATATCTGTCTCAACATGTCAAAAATTGAACTCCTGATTCTCTCTGGAGAAAAAAATAAAACCTTACGTCCTTTCTTATCTCAGTAAATAAGAAAGAACATCCTTTTCCTTCTTCCTTCTTCCTTCCTTCTTTCCTTTCCTTACAACTAATCAGTAGATATTCATTACAGAAAATATAAACAGGTATATATTTCAGACCTTGACTTGTTGGGCTTGTATGCTTTTAAATTTCATGATACTATTGTTAGATCTCTTTCTGATCAAATGTGCCACTTTACACCCTCACCAGCAATGCTTGAGATGGTCTATTTTTCTGCACTCACAAGGGTACCAGACAACTCATTTGTCTACCTTTATTATCTCAATGAGCAAAAACTGAAATTGCATTGCTTTTAGATTTTCATTTCCTTGATTCTCAGGGAGTACAATTTCCCTTGCTAAGAGGGTCATTACACAACCCGCCCTCTCCTCTTGGAATTCTATTTTATGGTTCACAGGATGTTAGAACTGGAAAGAGGTCAATCCTCTCATTTTATAGATAAGAAGACTGAGGCCAGCAAGGCAAAGTGTCTTTCTCTGTCATTCTCCTAATCTGTAGCAAGACTGAGACACAATGAGGAGCGACCTGACTCCAAGACCAGCTCTGTCCATTACACCAATTTAAAAGGGGTTATTATTTTAAAGTTCTTGTAATGGGAAAAGAGTTTAGGAAATACTTGCAGTGCTAGTCAGGGCCCTTCCAAAGAGCAGCTCTTTGAGAAGCTGAACAAATTTGGACGGGTCCTTCAAATAGCAGCAGCGGGAACTCAAGGATGGAGACTTTCAGGATTATGCTCCGAGTTCGGGGTATGGCCTTTTCAGACACATGATAATACAAGGTTTTCCTCTCCTGAAAACATACAGAAGAAAGTTTGCCCAGCTTTGCCACTTGGCCACATGCCCCAGGACTATCTGAGTAGCAGCACGTAAGCCACCCCAGCAATATTACTGCCATTTTCAAGACCAGCTTCCAGGCTTTTGTCATTTCCCCTCCATTACCATTCTTTAATTCTCCCAGACAGAGGAAGGAATTCTCCACCCAGAGATATCTTCCTGGCTGACTTGGCCTCACTTTTTTAACACATTCTCTCACTGATTCTTGTTGGTCTTGAGCAAAGAATGATTTACCACGGCTGCCTCTACAACAGACAAAACAGACACAGCCTCTGTCTGACAGAGATTAAGATCTAAATAAACTGACTGAAGGGGCCCATGTTTCCTGAGGGAGAGGATCTCTAAGAGAGTGATATTACGCAGGAGATTCTGGAGTGAGATTGTGCCAGTGTACCCTGGAGTGAGGACCTGGCTTTACGGCTCCCTGTGTAGAGATCTGGAGAGTGTGAAGCTTCCTCTTTCCAGAGGTTCAGATTTCTCAGTAACCTTTATCGTTTGGTGCTCTGGAAACACAGAGAGGGAGAGAAGGAGACTAGAGGCCATTTCAAAGCCACTTACTCCAGGTGAGACAGTCAATCCATGATCTGTGACATCATTTTTCTGCAGGTGGCAAGAGACCCCGCAGTCTCATGTTCTTGGCTGTCTAAGAGATCAGCCCTCTGCAGAGCCTTGCATCCATCTCCCAGGATGCCTCTGGAGCATTACAGCCGTGACCCCAGGTCTTCCAGGTTGAATGGATTACGTGTCTTCCCCCAAGGTCTCTGGACCAACCCCACCTGCATGTCATCAGTCGGAGAAGCCTGAGCCCTCCAGGTCCCCCTTTATCCCTTGGCCTTTGTATCTCCCTGAACCTGACCCATCTTTCTAGCCTCCTCTACTTTTGGCCCTTAAATTGTGCCCTCTGGGTGCTCTGTCATCCACAAACTCCTATGTATCTTCAATTTCTTCCTGAAAATTTCCTTCACCTTCTTGCCCATCCTCTGATACTGAGTCCTGTCACCCTCTTCAGTGGATGCTGTTCCATGGTTCTTTGTGTCTTTCAACACAAGCTGATTAACATGGCTATTCATGTCTTTCAAGGCCTGAAAGTAAGGTAAGTTTCCTCCATGCTCTCCACTGCTGCTTCCAAATCATCTCACTTCTCCTTATTTCAAAACTTGTACTTCCTGGGAGTTCACACCATCTGATTTTGCCACTCATCCATGAATATACCAATCACATCTTTCATTCACTAATAGTGACTATAGCACCTGCATCACTACCTTTATTTTCACTCCTATCCCTTCATCATTTTATTTGGCTGCAGCTTCTGTGTAAATGAACCCCCAACAACTTGCTTCTCTGAGTTTTGAGCTCCTCACCTCCAGGGATCTTATTCTCCACCTCTCACTAGCAATCTCACAGCTATTTGACCTTATCATCTCTCATAATTGCATTATCTTGAAATCCTCAGTTTTAAGCTTTTCACTCAGCAATAACCACACTCTATGATTCCAGCTTATTACTTAATTCCATCATTTCATTCTTCTAAACAAAGTGCAAAGCCTTTTGACCATACAACCTTTCCCCTATCCTTATTCATCGGCATGTCTTCACCTCTCCTTTTATCCAATTTAAACTCCACGGTCCATCATTATAATCCTTCTCTTGCACACATTCTTAACTCCTCTGACCTCTCTCCTCCATTCATACTCACATGGAAAAAACCCAAACTCCACTGATTCCTTACCTGAACCTGAGTAACTGAATGTTAGCTAAAGAAAACTTCAAAACGATACTGTCTGGTCTCATTTTAAATTTATTACTATAAATCTCGAGAAGCAATTTACTACAACTCATCATTCCTACTACATTTGCCTACTATGCTTGCTTCCTCGCTTTCCAAAATGGCTATTTCTCACTTTCTTCTTCCTCTTCAAATACCCTTTACCACTTATCCCCACCCATACCTCTCAGCTGATGACCATATCTCATACTGTGTGGAGAAACTGTAAAAAACTAGATGGAAACTTTCTCATCTCTCCTTCCAAATGTTCTAATCTTCCATGATATGTATTTGACTTGTTGCCTTCTCTCTTCTTACAGTGGAAGGAATGCCTCCATTTTTATCCCAGGCCAACTCCTCCACCAATGTTATGGATCCCATTATCTCTCACTTTCCCAAGGATTTCAATTCTGTCCCATCAATTTTTGCCCTGCCCCTGAATAACTGCCATCTCATACAATCAAGCCCTACTATATCCAATCTAAAAATCAGATTCCTTCTTTGTCTTTACATGCTTTCCCAATTATTTCCATTTCTACCTACCATTTATCTGCTCCCTTTTAAACAAAACTTCTTAAAAGATTTGTCTATTGTCACTGTTTCTAATCCCTCATTTCCCATTCTCTCCTCAATCCACTGCAATATAGCTACTATCTTCACTACTTCAGTGACCTTGCTCTTGTCAAGATCAATAACCTCACTGCTCCAAATCCAATGGTTGGTTATCCACCCTCATTTTACTTAACATCTCAGCAACATTCATCACAGCTGATCCACTCCATTGGTCGTGAAATGTTTTCTTCTTTAACTTTATAACATCACACTCCCTTAATTTTCTGATTTTTTTTCTATCGATAAAATTTCTTTCTTTTCAGTCTTCTTTGATGGGTTCTCCTCCTCTGAAAGATCTAGAGATGCTGGAAAGGCCCAGGGCCTGGTTCTGGAAACTTTTTTGTTGTCAATCTACCTTGTCCATATAGGTAATATCATTTCCTTTCATGGCTCAAAATGCCTTCTTTATGTTAGGGAGTCCTAAATTGAGCATTATATACATTTAAAATAGTCTATACACAATGGTAAACTAATGTAGAAGTAATAAATTCGCATAGGATGTGAAGTAATCCTCTGGAAATGTCTCTTACTCACCTCTAAAGAATACCAAATGGAACAATAAGAATAATTAACAATCCAGTGCACATATTTTCTATCAATTCTGGATTATTAATCAAGGACATCTCTAATATTCTGTGATAACGTATATGAAGTTGTTCACTTGTGTGTGTTTGTGTGTGTGTTTTAATTTCCTCAGAGAATGCTCGTAGCTTTTATCAGATACTCTTTGGAAGTTGGGAAAAGCTTGTTTTCTGAAATAGATAGTTTAAGAACTATTTTACTACTTAGAGCTGATGCCATTGTAAGTTTATTTTTATGGCTATTGTCTATAACAAGTAAAAATTTCCTGAGTCAAATTTATCAGATCTAAATTTTACTATGTGTGGTTTAGTATCTATATTTCATTTTTTGTTCTTGTCTACTAATCATTATTAATTATGTAAACTGGATAAAAGACAAATAGTTTTGTTACTACTTAGCTAATATCATTTCAATGATTCCATTGAATGCATATTGATCTTACATCCATACCTCTTAAAAATTATTTTATTTTTCCTAATAAATTTCAATAACAGACAATTATTCTGTTGGTAAAAAATATTTCTTGCTGATATGTTTGCCCAAACTGATTTTAAAATTTCAGAAAAATGTGTTAAAACACTTGTAAAAATATTTCCTAACTAAAATAAGAAAAATGGAAATCAAAACAATGAGATCATTCTTGCTCATAATTGGCATTTATTTTTAAACTCGATAATAGCTCTTGTTGGCAATGGCATAAACAGTTAGTCTTACATACTTTTAGTGGGAACATAAATTGGTCTAACCTTTTATGCAGGCATTATGGCAGAGTGAATCAATATTGAAATGGATAACCTCCTTGATCCAATAATCACACTTAGAGGTATCTATTATATAGAATTTCTGGCAGATGTACATGAAATGATATATATGTTTTCATGGAGGACACAACAACTGAGCAGAGAAAAATGAATAAAATTTTGCAGGCCGAGAAGACCTAAATTAATTAATTAATTAATAGGTTTTGTTTTGCTTAGTTTTTCATTTGGATGAATTAGCATGTATGAAAGTTTGAAAAATCTAAAAAGAACTAAAAACCTAAAGGAATGTGATAACTTTGGCTAAAAAAATCAAAAAAACACACACACACGTAAATTATTTATATTACGCACAGACACACACAGCGAAGCACATGGCCTTCTATTGGTTGCAACAGTCACGAACTGACCCAGATTCAAGGGAATAAGAAAACACTATATCTCTTGATTGGATGAAATGTCAAAGAATTTGGGGCCATATTTTAAAATCATCGCAGTACCTGTCCTCGTTCTTCTAGTGGAAGAGACTGATGATAAACAAAAACAAAATATATCCATAGTAGCTCATTTAATCCTCCCAAAAACCCCATGGCTGCCATTTTCAGTTCAGAGAGATTAGGTAACTTGTAACAGGTCACAACGTCAGTAAGTAAAAGCTAGCATCATTCTATCCTTGAAAGGGGAAATGTATGTCAGGACATAGTTCAAATCAACTTAGGCAAAAAGGGGAATTGGTTGGCTCACACCACTGGGAAAGACCAGGTAGAGTTGTAGACAACAGGAATCAGGGACATGAGGCTGTGAATCACCCCTGCAGTTGGTTTCTGCTTCATACTGTCATCTTTGTTATCTCCTGCGGCAGAAAAGCTTTCTCCAAAAGGCTGCTAGTAACTCCTGGACATACACCTTGGTTTTGCCACCTAACAGTAAGGGCTACTCTTCTCTAAGTCATAACTGGAAAATCCTAAAGGAAAGACTGACTGGCTGGGTTTGTGTTTGTGCCTTCCCTTGTGTCTTCAGCAGAGAAGAGGTAGTTTAGCAGACAGGATACTATCATTGGCCAAGGAGTGAGTAGTTCCTCTAAGATAGCTGAGTTGTCCTCAAAAAGAAAAGGATGTTGGGCAATTCAACAGTAAGTGCCTACTTCAAAAAAGCTAGAAGATGTACTTTGGTCATATGGCACTTCCTCCATCCCACCCACAGCAGGAGTACCATAAGCTGCTTCCACAAATTTTCCTTCTAACCGCTTTGGGACTTTGAATTTGAAGGTCTCTCTTTTACTGCTTCTCCTAGAGTCATGCCAGAGGACTTTCAAAAGTAAGCTAAGTATTTCTGCTACGTATGGGTCTTTTTATTGAAAACAAAATATTTGCATAGAGCATAGAATGTAATAATAGTGCCGCAGCGTTGGGACTTCTTTTACGGGCGGCAGAGTTTGGCAGTAGTTAGCAGCTGCTATGGCATTAATTACATTTTTTTTTTTTTAGGTCTGGTGTTTATTGGTATGTGGAAAGTGTTTAAAACCTTATACAATCACCACTAATTTCTGCTATAATATGCTCTTAATATCATGAATATTGAATCTGGTCTCTTTTGATCAGTTGTACCAGACCATGCAAATTTCACGAGACTAGAAGGGTCCATGAGACTAGAAGGGTTTTCAAGGCCACAACAACTGGAAGCCTGCTCTCCCCACTGCAGGGTTCTCCTTTTGCTTTCCAAAATTAAAACAATTTTTATTGGTCCAATCATAAGTACGATCTTTGTGCTACAACGTTCCATGAGGCATACACCTTCCAGGAGATATATATCCTTTACAGTAAAGCCACTTGAAGAATTATCTCTCTTTCAAGGACATTTCTTGACCCTCTGCTAATTAATTCAGAATTATATGTTGAAACTTCTAGTTACCTAAAATCCAAAGAGCAGTTAAATCAAATTACAAATAACTGGATTTTTTTTTGTGGTGCCGTACAATGATTATTATTGCAAAATAAGGATCTTAAGGAATGACATGATCCTTATGGACTATCAAAAATTGACTAAATCATCTTATTTTCATTCATTGCATGCATTTTCAATACATAATCCTCAAATAACCAAAATAATTGGTTTACCAGAAGATCCTAATTGTCATATTTTGGATAAGTGGAAGTTTTCTATACTTTTATTTAAATACAGTTAATACTATTTTTTGTCATGAGAATTACACTTTCAGTTAAAGAAATGTTATGACATAACAACAAGAAAATGTGTTATCAAGGACCAAAATGATGGAAACATTTTAGATCATAGAGTGCAATGTCTACTCAACAGACTCCTTATTGGCCAACCTTGAGTGAGGTGCATATTTGATCCTACAGATCAGAAAAGGTAGACTTCATAGACACCATTCACGTACTTGAGAATGCCTGTTTAGTGGGAAGTGAGGGAGGATTCTATGTCATATACCATCATTAATTCAATTCCCTGCATTTGCTATTTCTTGAGTCTACTATGTGTACTTAATTCATTTCTTTTTTGTTCTGTTGGATCCGCCACCCCTGTTACCTTAACTTGCTCATGCCTATTTTTTTCCAAAAAGCACCTCTTTTTCTTAGCCAATGGATTGTTTCAGTGTAGACTCACAGCCAAAAAGCTCTGCTCTCAGTTGTCACTCTCCTATACAAGAGTTCATATCTAAAACCAAGGAAAAGATTTAGTTAAGTATCTAGAATCAATCAGATAAGAATCCCTGTGTGCTTGTTCTGAGGTATTTATAACCTTGTAGAATCACCACAAAAACATGTCCTTGGAAAAATAAAGAAAAATCATCAGGCAAAATTGTTCCAACTGTCCATTTTACACTAGCTGTGGAGGTTTGGTTTTGGTGGTTATGACGCCTTCTTCTTTTGTGTCGTGGGATTTGATCCCTGTCCCAACCTAACAGCCAACTTTCCTTTTTTGACTTTGGACACCAGTTTTATTTCCTGGCCAAGGCCAGTAATCCCCACTGGGCTCACTTCTCCAGAGTCCTCCCCTGGGCACATGACTCCACTTCAGGCTGTATCGAAAGATCCATCTCTTCCAATGTTCGGTGTTTCCCCAGCACTACCTCTGATCACTTTCCCTGCCAATGTGCCTATTTGTTCCCACTCAGAATCCAAGTAGTGACACAATCCTAATTATTTTCAGATGATCTTTAATGATGTCATTTTATTTGATTACATGGCAAAGAATAAAAGTGAACTATCATATACTCATGCTTAAAATAAGTACCTAACGTGAATAAACTCCCAAATCCCTTTAACAACAAATTATATGTTGTATTTACTGCTGCTTTCAACAGTACGAACTTCCCAGTGTGCCCTTCACCCAAAGGAGACATTTTCAAGAGTAGTAGAGTTGAATTTAGTGAGCCAAAAATTCTCTGGAAATGGACCATTCAACCATGTCATGTATTAGATATTTCAAGTCCAAGATCTTGCCTCATGAAGAAATTAGTGTCTTGTGGAATTCAGTCATTTCTCATTCATGATGATTCCTTTTAAAAAAGGGATTTGCCTTGGAATTATTGTTTGTTGAATTAACACAACTATAGCCCTTTATTCAACAAGTCTAATCCAAAACAATAATTTGAAGTATTAAATCGTTAATACTTTGGTTTCATCAGACTTGTACTGCTTGATATGAAAGTTTAAAAGTCTTTTGACTATCTTTATGATTCAACACTGTCTGTATTTACTGCTAACGCAGTAAGGCAAAGGGGGAAAAAGTATTATTCTTGGAAAGTAATTATTATTTGCAAATAATATGATTTATCCATCTAGAAAACCCACAAAATAATGAAAACTGTTGGAACCTCTAAGATCTATTAAGAATTATGTGTCTAATATAAGACAAATATAACAAATTAATATTAGCAATAATCAGTTAGATACTATAATGAAAGCAAATCCATTTATATTAGCAACAGTTAATGTAAAAAGTACAAAAATTAACTTTATGAGAAATGTGCAAGCTTGATATAAAGAAAAATTTTTAACTTTATTAAAGATCATAAAAGAAAAAGTGAAAATATAGAAAAATATATCATGTTCCAACCTGGATAATCTTAATAACATAAACCTGCCAATTCATCTAAAATGTATGCTACAAATTTAATACAATATCAATCAATGTTCCAAAGGGTTTGTTCCATTGGCAAATTGACCTTAAAGTTCATCAGAAAGATTTAATGCTCAGAATCAAGGGTAACTATAAGTAAATTGGTCTGGGAACGTGATGACAGGGCTAGATTTTAACCGCTCTGTGTGGTCATTTGTGTAATAATTACATAAGGAAAAACAAATACTTTAATGAGACATTCAAGAGTATACGGAGAACAGATGTTTAAACCTAACTGTATCTTTGTCTCTTCTCAACGTCCCTCTCTTCTATTCCTCTGAGTAATCAATGAATCATTCTCAGTGATGTCTTCTAGTTTTGTTACTCATGCTGTGGATTGCTGAACCAGCCTCTTCAAAAGTCTCTATGTCTCCATTTTCTCAATGCTCCAAGACATTCAAAAGATTGCTTTCTTAACCTCGCATAAGAGTTTCAGAAATTGCGAAGACCTGCAATCCACTATCAGATCAAATATAAATGACCACACACATAGTTTTTAGGGGCTATAACATTAAGCTGGACAGACTTCCCAGTAACAATGTAATCTTAGGTGTATTTCTAAAACCTCATTAAGCCTCAATTTTCTCCTCCTTAATGTACATTACAATATTATCTCATAGGGTTGTTGTAACAATTAAATGTGCCAGGATCATCAATCGAAGTATCACTTTAAGTTTTTCTACTCATAGATGTAGAGCACTAAAAGGAGTAAAAGTCTTTTCTCATCCCAAGAAGCTAGACTGATATTGTGTTTTGAGTTCTGAGCTACTTGCCTCGGGGTTTTGAATCATAGAGATGAAAACAGAACTTTCCAAGCACCCCTAACATCCCAGGCCCCTGGATGGTCTCATCATCTCAATGGGCAGAGGAAATGAGAGATTTTGAGATCCTTCCCATAGACTTGGAAGGTGATTAACTGGGACATTTCAGGTTCATGAATAGTGGGACCAGTGGCTTTAGGAAGCCTTTGAATCTTAAATGAGAGAAGCTGCTAGGTGCTTCTAAGTTGACAAAGACTCTTATGCCCATACTTGACACAGAGCCATCTGCCTTCAAAGAATCCGATGAAGTTAGAAACTAAGCATATCAAGGTGAATTTAAGGCCAGTGGCCTCACCTCTAAATATTCTGGCCTGGGACTCAGGCGTGGTCAGACGGAGAGGAACAGTCCCCATTAAACATGATGGAGAGAGAATTTCCTATCATCTGAGTGAGGAGGTATGGGGAAATAAATTGGGTGTTCTGGTACCAATTCCAGTGTGTGTGGTGGGGAGGTCCCACCACAGCACCAAGCAATTCTCTGACACCAGCTGGGTGTCCCACAATTCAACTCAACTCTGACACTCTCTACGCAGAGCCAGTGTCAGATCCCACAGGTAAGAGTTCAGTCCTACAAGACTATCCCTCCCCATACTTCAGATGCCAATCACAAGCCCAGGTTATCACCGGCTATAGATTGGACATTCCAACAACCCCCTCCTTGAACTTCAGAAGCCAGTCACAAGTCCAGGTTGTTACCTGTACTTCTGATCAACTGACTATAAATCAAAGATTCCCAATACCCCCTCCTTGGGTTTGATTAATTTTCTAGAGTGGCTCACAAAACTCAGGGAAACAATTTACTTACTGGGTTATTGTTTTATTATAAGGGACTATAACTCAGGAACAGCCAGATGGAACAGATACAGAGGGCAAGGCATAGGGAAAGTGTGCAGAGCTTCCATGCCCACTCCGGGAGCACCTCTCTCCCCAAATCTCCACGTGTTCACCAACCCAGAAGCTCTCTGAATCCAGTTCTTTTGGGTCTTTATAGAGGCTTAATTACATAGACTTGATTGATTAAATCATTGGCCATTGGTGATTGATTCACCCTGCAGCTTCTCTCCTCCCCAGAAGTGGGAGGAGGGGTGGGAATGAAAGTTCCAACCCTCTAATCCCAGGATGGTTCTCCTGGCAACCAGCCTCCATCCTTAGGTGAGGTCCAAAAGTCACCTCATTAACATAACAAGAGATACCTTTATCACTCTCATCGAGGATTTTAGGAACTCTGTGCCAGAAACAATGGAGACCAAATGTATATTGCTTATTATAAATCACAATATCACAGGAACAAATTTAAATTGATTTGGAGAAATTTTATTTATTTTTTTGGTTGAGTAAGATTAGCCCTGAGCTAACATCTGTGCCAATCTTCCTCTATTTTGTATGTGGGTCGCTGCCACAGCATGGCTGACAACTGGTATAGGATCTGAACCCACGCACCCGGGCCACTAAAGTGGAGTGCACAAACTTAACCACTATACCACAGGGCCAGCCCCTGGAGAAATTTTTTAAATGTGCAATTTCTTATATCAGAATGTTATAGAATAAAGTTGCATGCATGTTACATAAAAAAGATAATGAAAATGAAAAAGTGCTCAGTATGGTAATAGGCTTATATAAATGTCTACTACATGTCAGTAATTATTATCATATTTTATTATTTATGTTTTGTTCATGACACGTCTTCAGTCAGTACCAAGCAAGCCCCACTCTGTTCCCCAATACGGCACCTCTATTTCAGGCAAGTTGCTCCTTTGTAGCCACCACACATGTTTACTCACTACAATGTCTTTGTCCTTGTTGATTTCACTACCTCCACCTAGAGTGCTGGACCCCTTCTCACTGATGTTCTATTTGTACCCATCCTTTATAGCCCCATTCAAAATAAACTTTCTCCAAGAAAATTTCCTTGAATAATGCTTAGTATTCTCCCATCTCTAGGATTTATTTATATTTATGGTTAATTATTATCTAGGGTTATTTATGTATTTAAACAACACATGACATCAGTAGATACTGGCCATCTGCCACCCATATCCTTTCATTCCTCACCATTTCCTTACACACCTTTGTATTTACACACTTACACACACTTTTATATTACAAGAACATGTGACTCAGCCTAAAGGCTTTCTCTGGTCAGTAGAACATGCTCACCAGCATGTGTGGGGAACAGGTGGAAGTGCTGGAATGCCCCAGAAACAAAGCAACCCTCAACCAGTGACATATGGAAGTTGGAGGACATATACTCCCAGTTTCTCACCATTTTTGTGTGACAACTCAGTCTCTACACAATCTGAGGGGTCAAGCAGGATTCATCTCCACCTCCCACAGCAATAACCTGCTCATGAAGGCATTTTGTATTGGCATCTTTCCTTTCTCTACTTCACATCCCCAGTCCCCTAGAATTACTTCCTGAGATCATTTCTCCATGATCTATCTCCACCTAAATTCTTGTCTATGGGTCTGTTCACTGGGGACACAACAGAAACAATAAAACTCACTCACACTTTGTTACACGCTGTCTTAGAAATAGTGAATTCCCTTCTTTAATTATTACCTTCCCAATAAGATGATCAATCCCTCTGGTGCAGAGCACGTCTTTTCTTTCTTTGTTGCTGGTCTGTGAACCATTTGTCACTGCAAAGAGATACATACAGAAACCAAGAGTAAGTACTTAGAAATTTTTGTAGCAATTTTCCATTGCCAGATCATCCAAATGTGCAATCAGTGGGCTCATCTTGTGAACAGGTATGGAGTATTTCAGGGTGGTCAAACTCATGAGATGAGTTCCATGTGGCGTATGCTGCCTACTAGTCACGTGCAGCAAGATCATGTATCAGACATGGACAGGTTGGATATTTTATATAAAGGGCCTCTACTCCAGATAACTTCAAAATCACTGTTCTAGAGCATCTCAAGCAATTCTGGATATGCGATTGATGTGCACAGTAATTTCACTTAACATTTTGCTTTCTTAGCCACCTTAGGATAAATACATAGTCAGCTCAGTAGATATATACCCATTTTTATTTGGCTTTGATTCCTACACGGATTAATCCCAGAATGGATCATATTTATATTTACTTTGGTTCAATTATGCACCAGGCTGTAATAGTGTAAGCTTTACTTGATGGAGGCTAAAACAGAAACTGCCAGAATTCTGAGGTGCTAAAATAATCTGGAGACACTGATGATTTCCCCCCATCCCTTTCTTTCTGATTTAAACTATCTACACCACACAAGGCTTATTCAGATTTGAGCTCTGGACGGATTGTAAAACAGTAGCCCTGCTTGCCCGCCCCTTTCCTTTACTACAAATCTCAGAAGAAAATAAACATTTTTAAAGCCCAATCAGCTATTGTGCTCATATCCCCAGGCCAGAGGTAAGGGCTAATGGAAATAAGGTCAATCAGGGAACCATTAAACTCATTTTTTGAGTCATCTATGATGTCTCAGTCCTAGTGATGACACAGTAGTTCTATGTAATAGAATAAGAGTCACTCATTAACAGACTCAAACTTAAGCTGTCCTAAAATCCCAGAAGGTGCATAACAATAATGAGGCAAAAAATTGCCAGCTGCCACCCAATACTCAATTTTCCTTTTCTTCCTTCATGATAGAACACCTGTTTGGGGGATGAAACTGAACTGTGCACAGCTATAAAATCTATACTTCTCAATCTTCCTTACAGATAGGTGCAGCTAATGAGACATATTAGGGAACAATTCTGTGGTGTTCTTGAGAAAGCTCTTTTAACAGAAGCCCACTCATGTGCAAGGCTCCTTTTGCCTTCTCCTTCTCCTCCTGTCTTGAATGCAGTTGTAATGGTTAACACTCCAGCAGCCTTTTTGTAAATATGAGGATATAGCTCATACCGTAGGAATCATAGAGCAGTGAACTGAAGGAGCCTTGGCCCTTGATGAACTAAAATAATGTAACCATCCCCAAAACTTAGTGGCTTAAAACAAACTCACTTATTTAGCTCCACTTCTGCATTTGGATAATTTCGGCTGGGCTAAACTAGACAATTCTTTTAATCTGGGCTAGTCTTGATTGATCATGGTTGCATGCACTCATGGGTCTTTAGTCAGCTAGTAAGTCAACTGGGGTAAGCTGGTTTATGATGGCCTCGGCCGGGATAGCTTGGATGATTAGAATGTTTCTGCTTGTGGTCTCCCCTTCAGTAAGCAGTACAGTCCCAAGAAAAGAAGTGTGCAAAGCTTCTTAAGGCTCAGGCCTGGGACTTGCCCAGAGTCACCTCTGCCATGTGCTATTGGTCACAAGGGCAGCCTGGAATTGTGGGGTAAAGAAATAGACTTCACCTCTTGATGGGAGAAGTTGCAAAAAAATTGTGGCCAATTTTGCAGTCTACCACACATACCAACCTTGAACTGCCTAAAATTTGGTCTTCTCACTACTTAGCAGAAAATAAACTCCTTGTCTTGTTTAAGCCATGAATTTTGGGGACTTTGTTGCTAATAGAGTGACCATGATTCCTAACTGATACAAATACTATAAGAAGCAGTCAGATACTTGCTCTTTTTCTGAGTGCAGGACCAGGAAATTGGGCTGGCCTGCCTTAAGGAAATGTTTTATTCCAGCCTGAAAATAATTCACAGACAGTAGTATACATACAGTGAAAGCAGAGCAAGAAATGCTAAGTTATCACTTGTGTTGCACTTTCAAAAGAGAAATACTAATTTCATGCACACACCCCACCTACCAACACCACAGATGATATTTAGTAGAAAAAATTATTTCTTCTATGGAATAAAATATATGGACTTTGTATTGTATCCATCAGTCAGAGTTCACGCAGGAACATAATGGCACACTCACTTGAGGGTAATTTGAAGAGAGTTTAATAAAAGTCTAATTTAAAAGGTATAGGCATGGGAAAGGAAATAATAAAGACTTGTGCAGTGCTTTGGGCCCTGGGGCGTGGAAGAGGAGTGCTTTGCTACCACCTTTAGGCCTGAATTGATAAAGGGAGCTGGCAGGTACCAGAACCCAGAGGCAGAGGTCTGAGTGGAGAGGACCACCTGCCAAGAACTGGAACCTCCCTGTAGAAGCTGCAACCAACCCATGGTGACCTGGAGGCAAGTTTCTGGGCAAATCAATGCCCTGATCCCATCTCATCTCTCTCCCGTCTCCTGCTGGTACTCCCCATTGGTCAAACCCAACTAGAAGCCAGAGGCAGAGGACCTTCTTGGTGTGGTTTGTATATGTCAGTGTCTGAGAGCAAGATGGAGAAGCGGGAAGTGACCCTGGAGGTGCAAGCAGAAAGCCACGGGGTAAAGAAATAGACTTCACTTCTTAATGGAAGGACCTTCAGAAAAGGGTGGTCATTTTTGCAATCTATCATACCAATGGGCCTCACATTTAAATACCTACTATTTCCTATGTTATTTTTAATATTTATTAGTTGTATTAGTCTGTTAGGGCTGCCACAACAAAATGCCACAGATTGTGTGGCTTAAACAACAGGAATTTATTTCTCATGGTTCTGGAGGCTGGGAGTCCAAGATCAATGTTTCAGCAGAGATGGTTCCTCCTGAGGCCTCTCTCCTTGGTTTACAGATAAGTCACCTTCTTGCTGCATCCTCACATGGGCTTTCCTCTGTGCACATGCATCCCTGGTGTCTCTTCCTCTTCTCATAAGGATACCAGTCTTATTGAGGTGCTGCCCTAACGACCTCATTTATCCTTAAATACCTCCTTAAAGGCCCTATCTCCAAATACAGTCACATGGAGGGTTAGGGCTTAACCTATGGATTTGGGGAGTAAACAATTCAGTCCATAAGATTATTCTGTATCCTTTATTTCTGGTTCAATCTGAGAAAAAGAAATCCTCTATTAGCTCTGAAACTGTAAGCTCTTCTAAACTGCGGTGTCCAGTTAACGTCATTCTGAAATGATAAGGAGGGGCTTTTATGAAGGGGCAAGGGGGTACGGAATTCTAAATAGTAAATTCATTTCAAATAACCTTTTAAAGTTTAAAGTTGAAAATCCCTGCAAGAATAAAATTCGGTTTCACATTTAGTAACCGGGGGAGTGTCCTCACTAGGATGTCCCAGAAGCCCCCTTTTAACCATGTGGGTTTCAATGGTTTAACATTATCTCCTTTGGAATGGGACCCCCACCACACCTCAAAGCATTACAGAGTAATTTAAGACTATACTCAGATTGGCATCTGTAACTTCAAAGGTTATATAAAGTCAGGACTCTTTTGCTTACCCCGAGAGTCTCAAATTTTGTCTCTTCTTCCTTTGGATAAAGGAAAATATGATAAATGGAAGATGATGTTAGATTTCTTATCTTGAAAAAATGGGTATAAAAGATTTGATATCTTCCCTTGCTGATGTATGACATGGATAAAAAGCACCCCAAGGTGGGGAGAGGTATAAGAACACAGCCAGTGTGGAGAGCACCGTGGGTGATCTGGAATGGTGTCCTGGGGTCATCAGAGGTGAAACCTGCCCTTCTGCCCCCCCCCTCCACAGAGGTGCCCCTGCAATCCAGGAGGGTATTGCAGGTAAAGGATGTCTTTCTCTGTAGTGTCCTTTTCTCTCCTGGGAGCTCAGGTGTTTCTGATGCATCCGCAAGTCGGCTCTCTTATACCCCCTGGGCATGAGCAGAAATATGCAGATCCTTGCCAGCTTACCTGGGGTTGTCCTAATTCCAACCTCGACTCACCCAACCTAGGTTGGTTCCCGACAGGCTGCCATAAAATTTCTCATTTCTTCTGCTGCTCTAAATGCTTGACTTTTGCTTTTCTTCCCAACCAAGAGATTCCTGAGTTGAGAGCCTTAAAGACTTCCATTATAAAAATTACAGATTTGTCAAAACTCTAGAACAAAATATAAAGACAGTGCTTCTACAGCTGTAAATTTAATTCCCCTTTAAGGGGACTCTCAGTCATGGAAAAAATGATCTCGTTACATCGAATATGCAAATTCTAGATTCAACATAGAGTCTAGAATCATCAGAAAACTTAAATCACAATAAAATCCCTAATATTAACTCTGCATACTATGTTTATATTACACATACATATGTATGTATATGTCCATATATCATATATAAATATGTATATTAACTTTTAAGAAAGAGCTGGAAATCACTGACACATGTCATAACTAAATACAAGCAAATCTTTAATAATCTAAAACCTGCCAATATAAACTCTCAAAATTTCCAGAAAAGTTAAATTTTTATTAACCCCATCTCTTCTCATAGCCAAAGTATACTGATCTTCACAGATCTCACAGGTAAGGATTTTACTCCATAGAAGGTTGTTATTTAAACTTAGTAATTGGTATAAATATATTAAACACTTCAGCAATCAGAACACCTGGTACCAAACATGATTTTCTACTTGGAAACTGTGCCTTCCAAATGAAAAATTAAAGAACTCAATTGAACGATAAAATATTTATTTAAAAAGTAAATATTGCAAACGCACGAAGTTTCCAGATGCACTACCCATAGCTTGACATCTTCAGCAAATTCAAGTTTGGAATTCTCCCTATACAAACTATTAATGGGCAGGTTGTCGAGATTTTCTACTATTACGTAGGGCCCTCCAGTGGCAGGACATTTGTGCGTTGCATAATGTTGGGTTACAACTATTTTAAAGTATTATTGAAATGTATCAAAGACAAAATTCACTCCTCTCATTAATTCATTCATTTAAGAAATATTTATTGCATACCCACGATATACAAGGCACTGTCCTTTGGTTTCACACTGAAAAAAACAATGATCCTTGCCTTTTAGAGCTTATAATTGAGACAAGCAAAAAAAGTAAAATAAATAAATAAAGTAAAGGATATAGTACATTAGTAGGTAATAAGTACTATGAAAAATTGAAGAAGTATTGCAGCATAGGGAGGTAGCAGGAATACATAAGGGGTAGAGAGAATCATGTTGCAATTTTTACATAAGGTAACTGTTAAAAAGGCAACACTTAAGCTAAACCTTAAAGGAGATAAGACAGTCATACAGATACCTGTGAGATGGGCATTTATGGAGTTTGTCAAAGAAAGATGTCACTTGAACCCCACTGCCGGGGACATTACCAAAACTCAGTGATTGCTTGTGCTGCCCTCAATGGCCCAGGCCTTCCACGGTGGGTCCAGGCTCTCAACTGTAAGATCACATCCCCCATAGCCATTTAACAACTTCTTAAGCCTTGGATTCAGGAGCTGATAAACCACTGCTGTGCCAGTCCACAAGAATGCCTTGTTGATCCAAGCCACACAAGCCTAGCTGATGTCTTGAACTTCACCTATAAGTTATAGACAGTAAAATCTAACCCCAAGCTCAAGAGTTATCAATCAATGTCCTTGACTGCTCCAAGGGGACTCTCACCCCCTCAAGAAACAGAAAGTAATCTCCAAAGAATCTCCACCTGACTTGCATCAACAAGAAAACTTTTTATAACTTTGACTGCTTGTTTCCATCTAAGTTTGAATTTGCCCTATATGGTTTGCGTTGATCATTGTTATCTTAAAGTAATTTTAGCATTGGCTGCCTTTAAACAAGGTCAGGGATAGCAAATTTGGGAACAGAACAAATGCATTAATATTCCGTTTTCTGCAGGAACTGATTTAATCACTTTTCTCAATGTATGATCCATCCCCACTCTGGGCCTGTCACACCACCCGTTGCGAGCCATTGTCACCACACCATTGCTAATTGTCTCTCATCCATCAAAGAAAGCCCATTAGTGAGACAATGTGTGCAGCAGTGAGCATACACCCCAGTAGGTGCTCATCATTCCTCTGCTCCTGATCTCTCTGATGTGGTCAAAAGTCTCAACTGTAAGGTGAGGAGATTCACTCTCATGGGCTAATTAAAAATGGCCCCTGCTGAAAATTATGGCCCTCTACTTTTCCTGCTACTACATTTATCTATTGGAGCACAAGGACCTTAGAACAATATGGTCCTTCATCCCTCATTTTAAGATACAAAAGACATGCTGACCTTCTGTCATGTGCCACCCAATGCTGAAGGGATATCATTTCACCTGAATTGAAATGTATAACAATTAAACATCAAGGGGTGAAAATCTCCCTGAAAGTTCTGCATATGGCAATAACCTTAATTTAAAAAACTGGTATTTCCCCACATCCTCACAATGGAAAAAAACATAGAGACATCCATCCTTCAATTAGCAACTCTAGTCCTTAGATTATCATGCTCTGACAATAAGGATACTGGCATCGTGAAAACTAATTGTATCTTGGGGTGTGTTCAAAAAGTGACATCTCCAAGGTGTAAGATGAGTCTGTTTGGGGGGAAAAATGTAGCTTTATGAAAGAAGGTATGATAGGTATTGTATCTATCGTGAAACCAAGAGATATAAGTTGCTTAAAGTATCGTGATAATACTGAGAATTAAAATCTTGTTAGATGTAAGAGTAATAATAAATTATGTTAAAGTTACACATTTTAAAAAATGGCATATATCTCTCATAAGATATTAAACAAAATGTATGTATACAAATTTGGGGGGAAAAGTATTTAAAAAGCTGAAAGTGGATCTTATACCAATCCAACTTTGAAATACTATGGTGCCAAAAGAGGCATCAAGAAGGATTACAACAGAAGAATATTAAACCCCCTTTTCTTTTCTTAAAGACTAATTCTTAAAGTCTTTTGTTAAGTGTCAGTTTTCTTTAGACCCTATATTTCTGATTCCATTCTTACCAAATGAAATCCTGTCTGTAGCCATGTATATATAGGCCTTCCGAATAAGTAATGTTCGTACAAGGAATTCTGAAAATATGGGGTGGAGTGCTTAAATAAGTACAAGAAAGAGATAGAATTCCAAACAGTAAAACCATTAAGAAGAAATTTATTAGGTAAAGTTGAAGGCTAGGAATATTCACTAGAATTAAATTCCTTTCAGGGTTTAATAACCAAGCAAGCATTCTTTTAAGCTTGTCTATAAAAAACCCTCTTGAATCCAGATGGATTTCAAAGGTTCAATGTTATCTCTCACTGAATATAAAAATATTACATGCTAATTGACTGTCATGGTATCTATATCGAAATTGGCATCTGTAACTCTGAAAAGTTTTGACTGGCAGAAGAGCCCAGGCACATTCGATCTCTTCTTCATTTGACCAAAGGAAAAGTTAATAAATCAATGACTCTGCAAGGTAATGCATACAGAATTTGTATCCCCACTTCTAAAGCATAATTACCCTTCACAAAGTAACAAGAGAAGACTAAGCTAAAATTCCAGATCTATGCCTCAGGTAAGGCAACAGCTAGACAGTTGTGTTCTTATCTTTGAAATGGACATCATCACACATTACATTACTGAAGGCAGGGGAGGGGTCAGAACTTCCCCCAAAATCCTGTACAGCTCTGGAAACTTTGCTTCTATAAAAACTTCAAAATTCTCCCATTGACTTCAGAAAAGTCAAAATACTTCTGATCCTGGCAACAAAGATTCTTCACGATCTGGTTCCCTCTCTGCACCCCCCAGCTATCCATTCACTCAGTACATCCCAATATGAGACTCTAAAGCAGCCAGAAAGCTTCCTCATTGCCCTGAAACATACTACACTTCTTCTTTCATGATTTGGAAGATGATTCTTCTCTAGCTATCCCAATTCTACCCAGTTGTGATAAGCAGAATAATGTCCCCAGTTCCTGGAACCTGTGGCTATGTTACCTGACATGGCTTAAAGGGCTTTTGCAGATGTGGTGAAGTTAATGATCTTGAGACAGAACAATTATCCTGCATTATCTGGGTGGGCTCTATGTAATCACAATGGTCTTTATTAGTGAAAGAGGGGAGCAACAGAAGCAGAGTAAGAGAAGGAGATGTAGAGACAGAAGCAGAAGTCAGAGCAATGTGATTGCTGTCTGTGACAAGGGAAGGAGACCATGAGCCAAGGAATGTTCTGGAATTATTTGTTATATGTATTATCTTCCCCATCTGTGTTCTGTTCTCCCTTTCTAGAACTACTTTTTTTTTTTTTTTTGGTGAGGAAGACTAGCCCTGAGCTAACATCCGCTGCCAGCCCTCCTCTTTTTGCTGAGGGAGACTGGCCCAGTGCCCATCTTCCTCCACTTTATATGGGATGCCGCCACAGCATGGCTTGACAAGCGGTGCATAGATCCACACCAGGGATCTGAACCTATGAACTCGGGGCCGCCAGAAGCGGAGCGTGTGAATTTAACCACTACGCCACTGGGCTGGCCCCTCTAGAACTACTTTTATTCAAATGATAAATCTCCTTGACGGGTTCTCTAATTTTCTTACAATTCCCCTATTGTCCATTCCTTCACTCTACTTTCTGTCCTTCAACCTCAATTTCTAACTCTTGCAAAAAGCTATTATTTCTGGTGTCAAGTGTCCAATACCCAACAGCAATTTTTTGTTCTCTGATTTTTTTCTTACTCTTTTTGTTTTTGTTTTTATAGCATCCTGTTCTTGTTTTGTGGATGCAATGTATCCTCTCATCTCTCTGAGGATGTCAACATTAAAGTTGGTTTGGAAGTTTTCCTTTATATTTTCAGTTTCTCCAGGTTGCTTTTATTTTCTGTTTTCTTGTCTGGATATCTATCTACACTGGCTTTCCTTAGATGTCCGCTCACAATTGGTTGTTTGCTTATGATTCACAGTGGGGAAATAAAAATGTACTTGGAAGTTCTGAACTTGCAGATGGAGCCTGTCAACTTGGAGCATTATTGTAACGTGATCTTGGTGGGCCTTTTGTCGGGAAACTACTGATGTCAGTAGATTTATTTGCTCTTCCCATTCTTTCACAATTACGTATAATGCATATGTGTATAATCATGTATTATGTATATGTACTGTACATAATGTCATCTATGGGCATTTTCTGAAATAATTTGTGTAAGACAAGTATTATTTCTTTCTTAAATGTTTGATAGAATTAATCAGTGAAGCCACTTTTTTCAAGAATTTTTTTAATTAAAAATTCAATTTCTTTTTATTGAGGGAACATTAGTTTATAATATTATATTCAGATGTACATCATTACATTTCAATTTCTGTGTAGACTACATCATATTTACCACCCAAAGACTAATAACATTTCTTTAACAAACATAGAACTACAAAATTTTCTATTTCTCCTTTTATTTATTTTGGAAATTTTCCCATTTCATCTAAGTTGTTGAATTTATTTGCACAGAGTTACTCATAATACTTCTTTATTATTTTTGTATTGTTTGTAGGATTAGTAGTGAGGTATCCTCTTTCATTCCCGATATTGGTAACTTGTGTTTTCTTTCTCTTTGTTTTGTTTGTGGAGCTTTTTTGGCAGGGAGGGGTTAATGTAGCTAGAGGATTATAACTTTTATTATTCTTTTCATGTGAAATTTGTTGATTTGCTTCATTGTTTTCTCTTTTACTTATTTCTACACTTATGTCTATTATTTCTTTTCTTCTATAACTTTGGGTTTAATTTCTTATTTTTAAGAAATATTTTTCTTTTTTTTCACAGCTACTTTTTATAGTTTCTTAAATGTAAGTATTTATAGCCATGAATTTGCCTCTCAGTAGTGTTTTGGCTGCTTCCCATAAATTTTGAAGTGTTGTGCTTAGAAGTCATTTAATTCAAAATATTTTCTTGTTTATCCTGTAATTTCTTATTTAACCCATTAGTTATTTGGGGATGTGTTGCTTATTTCCCAATATTTGGTGATTTTTTGGGTATATTTTATTTTTGATTCCTAACTTACTTCTCTTATGTTAAGAACAGCATGCAGTGTATTTCAATCCTTGGATATTTATCAAGATTTGCTTTATGGTCTCTCACATGATCTATCTTGATAAATGTTCCATGCATATTTGGAAAGAATGTGTATTCTATGGTTGTTGGATATAATATTCTAGATGACTGTGTTTGGGTGTTAGAATTTTTCAATCAACCTGAATGCTTTTTTTTTTTTTTGTATATGTCTCTTATTTATTATTGAGAATGTAGTGTTAATATCTCCAATTATTATTGTGGACTTTTCTATTTCTCTCTTAGTTCTGTAATTTTTACTCCACATATTTTTTTTTTTGGTGGGAAAGACCAGCCCTGAGCTAACATCTGTTGCCAATCCTCTCCTTTTTGCTGAGGAAGACTGGCCCTGGGCTAACATCGGTGCCCATCTTCCTCCACTTTATATGGGATGCCGCCATGGCATGGCTAACAGGCAGTGCATCCACAGGTGCCCGGGATCCGAACTCGCGAACCCCGGGCTGCCAAGCACGAACTAAACCGCTGCGCCACTGGGTGGCCCCATTTACTCCACATATTTTAAAGCTCTGTTGTAACATGTATACATTTAGTATTGTTTTATGTTCCTGATGAATTGACCTTTTACCACTATAAAATCACCCTCTTTGCCTCCAGTAATACACCTTGCCATGAAGTCTACTTTGTATGATGATATATGGCACATGAGCTTTCATGCTTAGAATTTGCATGGTATATCATTTTCCATTCAATCTGTCTGTTTATATTTATTGGTAATCTTTCATAAACAGCATGTGGTTGGATATTGATTTTTTTATCTAGTCTGACAATCTGCCTTCTACACAGAATTTCTGGCACATTTAGATTTAACACAATTATTGATAGAATTGTATTTAATTCCATCATCTTACTATATTTTCACTCGTCATCCCTTCTGTTTGCATTGTTGTTTTATTATTTTGACCCTCACCTCTACTTTCTTTTGGATTTATCAAGTGCTTTTTAGTATTCCATTCTATTTCCTCTATTGGCTTTGTGTGTGTTTGTGTGTGTGTGAGGAAGATTAGCCCTGAGCTAACATCCATTGCCAATCCTCCTCTTTTTGCTGAGGAAGACTGGCCCAAGGCTAACATCCGTGTTCACCCTCCTTTACTTTATATGGGATGCTGCCATGGCATGGCTTGACAAGCGGTTCATCAGTCTGTGACTGGGATCCTAACCCATGAACCCTGGGCTGCTAAAGCAGAGCATGTGAACTTAACCACTATGTCCCTCCTCTATTGGTTTTTTATTGACATCTTCATATATATATATGAAGTGGTTTGGCTGTTGATTGCTTCCTGGATCATATTATGCATCTTTAACTTATCACAGTCAACTTTGAATTAATATTATGACTTCCCACATAATTTAAGAATCTTGTAACAGTATAATTATACTTACATCCTCTTCCATCTTTGTGCTATTATTGTCATATATTTTATTTCTACATATATCACAAACCCTTCAGTACACTGCTAATACTTTTTTGCTGTAAAAAGTCAATTGACTTTAAAAGAATTTAATGAGTTATTTGGTATTTAAAGTAACTGTAGTGAATATATTAGAAGAAAACCAATATTCTTTTGATAAGTTGGAATTTTAAGTCAAAATGTTTTTTCTCTTTTAGTAAGTACAGTTTTAATCAAGAATGTAGTAGAGGTAAAGCAGGGAGTCGTCTTAAGAATCCCCCGGGTGTAGATTCATGTCATTTTTTTCACCATTTGGTCTGTTCCACAAGTTAATGCTTAAGATATCATTTTTACTGCAAGGCATAAAGTTTATACTGATTTTTATATTCCTAAATATAATTTTAATGCAGTTTGTGAAACTGCCTTGTTTCCTATGAAGCTTATTGGCCCCATTTCAATGCATCCTGTACACACAAGGGGGCAGAGTTAAACTAGTGGTGAGAACAGATCCTGAGCTTTCTAGTTTGCGAGTAGTTCAGATTTCATATTTGACTTACAACAATCATTTCCTTTGTAGAACGTTTTTCCTTTCCATTGAAATATATCTGTCCATCAGAAACATTCTAGTTAATAAGGTAATGGCTGTGCCTGAGAAACAAACAGGCTATATTTACAGGGTCATTCTTGCTGTTGAATGTTTCTCATTTAAATATTATCTAAATCTCATTCTTGGTCTCTAGGAAGAATAAGCACATAAGTGAAATATAATAACTTTTCAAATAAAATAAGCAACTAATGAGAATACAGATCTTGGTTCTTTTCTGTTGAAAGAAGGATAAAATTCAAGAGAACAAGACCTCCTATAATCTTCAGAATTGCAATCAGAACTAAATATGCTGACTTCTTAAAAGATTTTCAAAGACTTTCAAATATGCCTCTGTCTCTCAAAGGCAAAATTCTTCACATAACTCCTCTCTTCATTCCACAGGAGTTTTTGAATAGGAGTGTTTATTCCTGTCCTGGTCATCATGACCCATCTTAACCATTAAAAATGTACAATCATCGAAGGACTAGATTTCCTTTTCTGCTTTAAAATATGCTTCTTCCGCCTGTTAAGAATGTAAATGTAGGTTACCAGGAAGAAGGCATTTTCTTCAATATTTATCACTAAGACTTAAAATGTGAATAACCATGGAAGAAATAATTCACTGGCTTCAATTTACATAGAGAAAGATTGAATGAAATCAGATCCCTTCCTTAGTCCATGTTTTGATAAAGCTGAGAGGAAGGAGAGGCAGACAGGAAAGTTCCACCGGCCAAAGGAAACTTGAGGAAGCAACCAAGAAAATGAGAAACAACCCAGAAACAGAAATGGACAGATGCCAAGACAACTTACTTATATCACAAGTTAACCCAGGAAACAACTCACTAAGCAGGCTGCTTTATCTGTCATTTATTGCAGGCCTCCTTTTATAAGATATTTCACTGAAAACTGATACAGAAATGTGATGTGTTTGATGTTTGACATGACAGAAAAAACTGATAAGTACTCCACTTAATTCAAACTTTTAAGTGAAATTTTTTGTTAGGCGCCAGTAACCCGAGTGATAGGGCAATTAATTTTTTTTAATTCTGAAGATCACATATAAAAATATAATGAACATATCACTGAAAATAATACCATAAATATATAAAAGTATGTCATACTATATCCTGTATTTTATAATTTTAAATGTGTTTTCTTTGTTCAATTAAAATAGTATTTTCACAAGGGTAATAATCTCAACACAGTTTGTATTCTGTTACTAACTCAGGGGAACTATTAGAAAGCAAGCCTCATAATTCTGTTGCGGGTAGAAGAGCTGAAAATCAACAGCACCATAAAAGACAGACTAAATGGGGCCAAAATGAAGAAAGTGCCTGGAGAAAATTCGAATGGAACTGAAAAACAAGTGTCAAAGCTTCTCGTTCCCAATTATCCACTACTTAACAAAGATCATTTCCTGTCCCATTTTGTATTCTAAAATGTAACCATAAGGAAAAGTTTCACAATTACCAGATTCTTTCAGAACGTTTAATTTTCATATTTTTTAAAATCCATCCAACCGTGTAAAAAAAGCAAGCTGATTAAACTTGTCAGTGTGCCAAGAAAACTACATTAAGGGTGCTTTTTGCTAATTATTTTAGGAAGGTCTCATTTGATATAAAATAATTTCTTCAGTCACATTCTTTAGACTTCTAATATTTGGTCTTTAAGAACATACTTTTCCTTTTCTTTCACATCAAAACAAGCTGCTGTTCCTTAATTCTTTCCACTAATATGGTAATAACCATGCTCACATCGAGATTAAAGATGTACTCAGATAAGGCATTTGAGGAAAGAATACAGACAAGACATAGAAATAAGAATTCATAAAAAGCAACTCTCACTCTCAGAACTCTTGCATTTACGGTTCGCATTTAGTTTTCATGCATGTCATCACCATGTGGTTAGCAGACAAAGTATGATGACCCCAATTCATAGTGAAGAAATTGAGGTACAGAGAAGTTCAATGGCTTGTCTGAGTCTACAAGGCTAGTTGAAGAGCTAGGGCATCAGCCAGTTCTCTGACCTTATTAAAATATATACTACTAATAATAACTAACACTCATTAAGCTCTTACTATGTGTCAAGCACTATTTTAAACACTTTATGTGTGTTATTATGCTCAACCCCCAATCAGCCCCATTATTTTTATCCCCTTCTTACAGAAGAGGAAAAGAGGCATGAGGAGTTGAAGTAATGGGTTAAGTGGTGAAGATAAGGTTTGCTTCTCACGCTTTGGCTGTGCTGCTCATTGAAACACTTTGGCACATACTGCAGAAAATTTGTTTTCTTCCTTTCTTTCCGGATTTTCTGTTCTCCTGTAAATCTAGACTATCGTGAAATGTTTAAGGTTATCAGTCACGGGCATTGACTTATCTTCCTTTTCTTTTTCCTCACTTCTTTCATATGGGGAACAGGACCCCAACATTGGGAAGCAGAAGACTGGAATCCCAGTCCCAGCCCACCACAGCCAGCAGTTGCCTTGGGTGGGTCATCCAAACTCTTCTAGGCTTTTGTTTTCTCTAAAATGTTCTCGTTAGCTCTAAAAGCAATGGGTTAAAGTCAGTGATCTATAGTTTCTTTCCATTCTAGGAGGAGTTATACTTTTGGAATCCACTCTTTCCATTTTTGAAATAAAGGTTGTTTTATTTTGTTTTCAGTTGTGCTGTAGTAGTGTGCAACTTTAAAGGCTACACAATTACTGTACCGAGCAGAAATATGAAATGTATTTGATTCAATAAACCTTCATTGAGCACCTAACTGAAAATATTTCAGAATAACAATCACATCAGACAATATACAATAAGCCGGCCATAAGTTATCCATTCCCAAAATGGAAATAAGAAGAACATCAATAAGATGCCATTAGATAATACTTTCAAAGTATAACTTCATTTTAATGAAGTCCAGAATTAGGTCTGTAACTAATGAACTTTACTTCAATTATCTCAAGTGCAAACTTATTTCTGATGTTCAATGTACGGTTGAGGTGATAATGTAGGCTATTATGGAAGGTCAGAGGAAAAGTCATATGTCTATAATATAATTGAAAATTAAATTTATTTTTAATTATTACATCTTTCAAAGGGGCACAGTAAGAAAGAGCACAGGTTAAAACTAGTTTTCATTGATTAAACTCTTCCTATTCCAGAAAATTTTACATCGAAGACACTACATATAGTAGAAACAAAAAAGAATTTGGAAGTACAAAAGCTAATTTGAAATTCTGGTATTCTAATTATTTCTCCTTGGGCAAGTTCCTTAATGTTTCTGAATCTCAGTTTTCTTGTTTGTAATATGTGATATCTGTCTTATCTACCTCATGAGGCTCCAGTCTGGGCTCACTTTTGTTTTCTTTGTATATTTTGCACCTGAGACATCTTACTGAGTTTCATGCTTTTAAATGCCACCTATACACTAACAACTCAAAACTTGATTCTCCCATCTGGAGTCTTTCCTGTCTCCAAACACACGCGTCTGATTCTGTGTTTGGCATCTCCATTTTGATGTCTACCATACATCTCAGACTTACAAACCAAATCCCTAAATCAAGCCCCTCCCTGCCTCCTAGAATAGTCTTTAATTTAGTCAGTAGTAACTCCAGTTGCTCAGACCAAAAACCCAGAGTCATCCTTGATTCCTGTCTTCTCACACTTCACATTCTATTCATCAGCAAATCCTATTGGTTCCACCTTCAACATACAGAATCTGACCACTTTTCACCAACTCCATTCCTAGAACTCTGGTTGGAGCCACCAACCTCTCTCATGTGGCTTATTGCATGACTCTGAGGATTGGTCTGCCCTCTTTCACCCTTGCCAACTGTATTTGTTTCCTGTGGCTGCCATAACAAAGTACCACCAACTGAGTGGCTTGAAACAATAGAAATTTATTGACTCACAGTTCTGGAGGCTAGAAGTCCAAAATCAAGGTGCCAGCAGGGCCGTGCTCCCTCTGAAACTCTGAGTAGAATCCTTCTTTGCATCTTCCAAGCTTCTGGTGGTTGCCTACAATCCTTGGCATTCCTAGCCTTGCAGCTGCATCACTCCTGTCTCTGCCCCTGTCCTAATGGAGTTCCCTCTGTGTGTCTGTGTCCATGTTTCCCTCTTCTTATAAAACACCAGTCATATTGGATCTAATCCAAGAGGGCTCAATCTAATGACATCATTTTAACTTGATTACATCTGCAAAGACCCTATTTCCACATAAGGTCACATTCACAGGTACTTGGGGTTAGGTCTTCAACATACTGGGGGGGGACACAATTAAACCCATCACACTCACCTTCAGAATATCCTCAATCCATCAGTCATATTGACCCTTAAAAACCTGAGTCAGGGGGGCCCAGTGGCATAGGGGTTAAGTTCACATGCTCCACTTCAGTGGCCCAGAGTTCACGAGTTCGAATTCCAGGAGTGGACCTATGCACCACTTATCAAGCCACTCTGTGAGAGGTGTCCCACATATAAAGTAGAGGAAGATGGGCAAGAATGTAAGCCCAGGGCCAATCTTCCTCACCAAAAAAAAAAAACAGCTAAGTCAGACCCACCTTTCCTCTGCTCAGAACCTTCTTATGGTGTCACCACCTCACTGAGAGCAAAAATCAAGATCCTCACAATGACCTGCAAGGACAACCCAGGTCCCACATGATCTGCCCCTCTCACATCTTTGTAAAGCCACCTCCATCGGTCTCCCCCTTGCTTACTGCATCCAGCAGTACTGGGTCTTTGCTGTTTCTCAGCAATGTCAAATACTCCTCCACCCCAGGTGGAGGCTTTTGCACTTGCAGATTTATGTCCTGGAATGCTCCTCCCCCAAGTACCTGCGGGGTCTCACCCTTTCACTGCCTTCAGGTCTTTGCTCAAATGTCCTGGGTCAGTGGGGCCTTCCCTGCCCATCTATAACAAATAGCAACCCCACCCTCCATCCTGGGGTGTGACCTCCTGGTCACCTGCCTGATTAGTCTCCTTAGCTCTTATCATCAAAACATATTCTCTATTTACCTGTTTGTTTCCCTCACTTGACTATAAGATCAGAGACACTATTTTATCAACTTTTATTTGCTTAAAACATAATAAGCTCTCAACAGATATTTGTTGAAGATATAAGTAAATGAATTTGAACAAGTATAAAGTGAGAACTTTTTAAAGTTCCCTAGCTTAGGGAAAGATTGACTTTTCTGTTGTCATGATAATAAGTAGCCATCAGAATCGTTTTTAAGCTGCTCAGTTGATCAATGACAACGTACCTCTGTAAACACACTGTTGCAAGTCAACCAATCACCATCAGCCCTTGAATTCTGAAAAAGTTTAACCAATCAGCGACGGACTTGCTCCAATAACCACACCCCTAAGTGTCCATCAATCAGCAACAGTGTCACCTGAGTAACCACACTTCTGCAATGACATGAGCCCACTTACACCTCCGAAAGTCACCAATCCCTGAAGCAGAGACTGTCTCTGACCAGCATTGCTCTCTTTTCCTATAGTCAGCAATAACCAGTATGTCTTTTTATTTCAGATATTAAGAGGTGGTCTCATCACCCTTTGACAAATGTACATAAGAGAAAAATATATGAGATGTCTTTGGGAAATAGAAGGTGCTTTATAAACTTCATTTCACATTTAGCATGATATTAATGTTATGCCTTAAGAATCATTAATTATTAGAAAAAATAGACATCTTGTCTGCATATTAAATTATTCAGAAACTACACTTTTGTCAAATGATCTTATTTTATTGTTCATTTAATACTATTAACTTAATCAGGCTAGTTATTCATTCATTGAGTCCTTCATTTCTTCAACAACTTAAATATTCCAAGTTTATACTTATGCAGCAAAAAGTTTCATAGTGTATCTGTTTCATTTTTCACAAAATGAACATCACTGATGTGCATGCATTTGAGGAGCATTTATTCTTTCTAATAGCTCAATTATCGGGTGACTACTGCGTACCAGGAGCTGTGCTGGGGCCTGGGTAAATGCAGTCTCTACTTCTGGGAACTCAGAGTCTAGTGGGGGAAACAGACATTAGACTGATGATGCGGTACATCTCTACATTCACACCATGTGCTAAGTAAGTGCACGTGCCCTGAGAAAGAGTGTTGAGACCCTGGACTGAATGAGAGGCAGGGAAGCCTATCTGAGGACATGATGCTTAAGTGGAGAAGGAGTATGCCAAATGAAGATGTTTCTTTGGATTACCAAAGCACTTTCACGTAGAGTGTCTGTTTTGATACTTATAGTATCCCGGGTTTCAAGAGCAAATAGTCTCAATTTAAAGACAGTTGACACTGAAGAAAGGTGAGCAGGCAAAGGCAAGAAACTGGTAAGTGACAGACCCTGAAGTAGATGCCAAGTCTTCTGATTTTTCTTTCAGTGTGTTCTCCACGTGCCCAACTACCTCAGCTTGAGGTTTTTAGTTATGAAGACTATACGTCCTCACTACCTGGAACTGTCTGAAATTTTCATTGTACACATGCATTTTCTGAAAACAAAAATGTTGCTTACAGTTCATGTATTATGTGAATAAAACATACAAATACAAATGTATATGCATGGTAGCTCCCCCAAAAGATATATTCATGTCCTAATCCCTGGAACCTCTGAATGTTATTTTATTTGGAAAATGTGTCTTTGCAGATGTAATTCAGTTAATCATTTTGAGATGAGGAGTCATCCTGGGTTATCCAGGCTGGCCCTAAATCCAAACTCAGGTGTCCTCATAAGAGACTCACAGAAGTAAAGACAGAGATGAGGATGAGGGATGTGACCCTGAAGGCAGAAATTGGAATGATGAGCTATAAGCCAAGGAACACCTGAAGCCACCAGAAGCTGGAAGAGGCAAAGAACAGAATCTCCCCTAGAGCTTTGGAAGGGAGCAAGGCCCTGTTGACACCTTAATTTCTGACTTCTGGACTCCAAGACTCCAGAATAAACTTCTATTGTCTTAAGCCACCCAGTTTGTGGTAATTTGTTACAGCAGCCCTAGGAAATAAATGTATATTTGTCCCTCCATGTAATCCCAACAGATGTCAAATTGGCAATAGATCTCTAACCCAAGTTGATGTAACTGCACTCACTTTTCCTGTATTTCTTTTCCTAAAGTCAAAATTTTATTATCACCACTAATAACTACAATAATATTACATTATATAATATTATTATTAATATTATGTAACATATTTATTAAACAACAGCTCTTCTAAGTACTCTACATCTTTTAAATCATCTAATCCTTGAGACAATGCTATGGGTTAGGTGCTCTTATCAAGCCAGTTTTTTTTTTTTGGATAATTAGACTGAGTTTTTTCAGATAATTAGCTCAGTTTTATCACCCATGTTTGCACAGTTAGTATGTGATGGGGTGGTGTTTGGATTCAGATTTTACTCCCAGCTACTATGACTACACCACAGTGCCCCTTTGGAAAGGGATCAACTGTTTAATTCCTTCAATTACTTTTCATTAATGATAAAGATGAGCTTCTTTTGATGTTCGACCACCTTCTTTCTCTGTCTCTCTGTCTAGGTCTCTGTCACCTCTTCTTCCATCCCTCCTTCCCTTCCTCCTTCTCCCTTTCTCTGTCTCCCTTCCTTCCTCCCTCCTTTGAATATCTTGCCAGCTGAAGGAACCATGTCTCCTGACACTTTGTCCAGTTGAACTATTCAGAGCTCCAATCACAAGAAACCGGCAGGTTTGATACAATCCCAAACTGCTGAGTCCTCTAAGGGTTCAAAATTGGGCGTTGTGGAGGAGAGTTCCTGGAAGAAATGTCACATCCATTATTTTCAGTTTTAGCTTTGGAAAAGCTGCCTGGAGAATGTCACTGAACACCAAATTTAACCTTTCAGTGACATTTGATATGAGAATAAATGAAACAGTCTATAAAGCTTGGACCTCCCTAAAATAAAGATGTTAAATATATCCAGCAAATGTGCTTGAGCTATTTGGGAGATTTCATAACTAACTTAACGAGTTGGAAACACAGTGCTCAACTGTTCCAACTACACAATTCACTACTATGATATAGTTGTTACATTTGTGGATGGAATAAATCTGGCTAGAGAGTAGTTAGAAAGAATTTTAGGTGACTTAAAAATGGCCCTTGATCTTAAGTGAGCTGGATAAGATAGCCTGGGAAACTCTTCCTTGGGGAATCAGTTCAAGTGTGACCCTTCTTCCAGAAGGCCTTACCGACCTTTCCTCACTTCCTCCAAGGGATGAGCTATGGGTCTTTCCTTGGGGCTGCCTACCATGCTCATCTCATTGTATTGAAATGTTCTGTTCTTTGGTCTGTCTTCCCTAAACAATCGCAAATTTCTCAAGGAAGGAGTGATTCCACATCTTTGCATCCCCGATGCTTAACCCAGTACCACTGTGAGTTCTTTACAAAGGTGTGTTCTTTATGCACTCCCTAAACCTGCACCATTGACAGGTAAGCAGGGAAGTATGCTCCCTGGAATAGATACAAAGCCTGGTGGTGCTCACTGTGTGCTTTCTCAGTACTTCTCCATTTGGAAAGGGATAAAAGGGCTCAGGTAGAGGTTGGAGAAAAAGAAAAATGAAAACAAACATCACAGTAAATATTCTGAGGAGCACTGACTTTTGCTAACTCTGACTGATACCCCTTTTTGACTTGAAGATCCCACAAGCTCTTCTCCTTCCAAGACCAGAGTCTTCTGGAATATTTCGCTGCTTACCACCAACAAGAGTACTAGACTGGCTGCTTTGAAGACAGACTGAAATCTCAGTTAGAGAAACCCCCAACAAGTGACTGACCCTGAGAATACCTTTATGAGGAATCTGATTTTTCCAGAGAGAAAATAACAGATACTAGAGATTTGGGGCATCAGAGCAGAGTAGAAATTAGGATTCAACGTATGGCACAAACTCACTGGGACTCAAGGACCACCTTATTTCCAAAGCATTTCTCTAAAGAATTGGTTCTCCACCAGGCAGCATTTTGGAAATTACAGGATGAGTCTTTGGTTGGGCAATTGTTCAGGGAGGAGATGCTACTGGTATTTAGTGAGTGGGGCAAGGGTGCCAGAAGGCCTGCAGTTCATGGGGCAGCCCTACACAACAAGAATTGTCCCAAATTGCACATGATTTTCAAAAGCCCTACCAGACTTTTTATGAGGTGAAATTCTTCTTTATTCTGATGACATCTCCATTTGATCTATACAGTTGATTCTCATTATTGAGAATATATAACTATATTCTCAATATAGTTATATTCTATAAAGTCACTGTGAACACAGAATTAGTGAAACTGAGCCATTGCTTCTGGGGGAAATACTGGGTTAAGTTCTTGTGAGCCTCTGATCACAACATTTTAATCAACCCATTAGTACAAAACCCTTGTTTTGTGTGTGTTTCTGTTTAAAGACATCTTACCTAGAATTTGTGATTCGCTAACATTGAACTCCCAATGGCACTATAACTCATGCCTGAATGAAGCATATCTAACACACATCTTTTCTCTGTGAGGCACATCACAGCCTTCTTGCACTGAGGAACACTAGACAGCACTTCGGCACTATGTTTGGGTGCTATTTTAACTAGCAAAATCACCAAAAAAAAAAGCACAAAAATGTGAAAAATGTGGCCCTAAATAGACCGTAAAAAGGATGCTAGTTTACAGTATGAGAGCTGAAACAAGAAGGCAGAGTGTCACCTTATTCTACCTCAGCTGGGAATGTGCACGCGGGCGACTCAGATGTTTCACTGCTCTGCACACGCCAACAAATGTCTGCAAAGACACCACAAGTATCAGTTTTGCGGTTACAAATAAATTTTAGCAAGTAGGAAAATTCAAAAATATGAAATCCATAAATAATGAGGGTTCACTGTATATACAAAGTATTTTTGTAGGGTTTTTATTTATATTGAATTTTTCAGAAATTTGAAAACGATGAAGACCAAGGGAAAGTTGTGCTTTGGCTTGGAACTTTACTCATGTTACTGAAGGCTAAACTGCTAATGATATCTGAGTCACCAGAACAACATGCCAATATCACCCTGAATTTGTAACAGTACCATTTATGTAATTCTCTGTGCAGGCGCAAGCAACTACTTATTAATTAATTAATTAATTTATTTATTTATTTATTTATGGTGAGGTGGATTCACCCTGAGCCAATCTGTTGCCAATCTTCCTCTCTTTTCTCTTGAGGAAGATTAGCCCTGAGCTGACATCTGTGCCAATCTTCATCTATTTTGTATGTGGGTCATCACCACAGCATGGCTGACGAGTGGTGTAGGTCTGTGCCCAGGATCCAAATCTGCAAACCCAAGCCACCAAAGTGGAGCACACTGAACTCAACCACTAGGCCACGGGCCTGGCCCCAACTGTTTATTTTTTCATGTTGTCTAGCACAGCTGTACATAAGCCTTTATGTATTGAAATACATAAAATCTCAGTATCCTAGTGTCCTTTCAATTAATTAGTATCTCTATTCTACTCCCCTGGAATCAAAACAATTAAACACAATTCACTTAGTTACTGTATACCTGCCATCTTATTTTTTATTTTGTATAGAACTCTTTCTCTTTTGAAACACAAAAATTAGTAGTTGTTTTCACTGTTGAAACCTAATTTCATTTACCTAAAATTTTGTGTTCATGGGTTTTTGTTTTGTTTTGCCTCCCATTTCTTTTCTCTGAGTTCCTTTATGCCCTGAATTAGTTGTCTCCGTAGAGAACTGTCAGTCACCCTCCAGATGCCTGGGAATGTCTTCATTCAACCCTCATATATAGACTGTATTTTAGTGGAGTGTAATGTTCCAGGTCAAAATATATTTCCCCTCACCATTCTGAGAATATTGTTCCATTATCTTTTACCATGTATTTTTATAGTTGAGAAAATTGATGTAAGTCTAATTGTGGTTCATTTGTAGGTAATCTGTATTTCCTGTCCAATAAGTTTTATGATTTTAAGATTGCTTCTTTTCCTTTGGTTGTTTTTAAAATTTTCTCCTAATGTCTACAGTATCATTTTGATGTGTCTGGTGTGGATTGATTTTTATTTATCCTGCTCAGCACTCGCTTTACACATTAAATCTGAGGGCTCTTATAGTTTCTTAATTTCTGGAAGTTTCTTTGACCATTTATCTTCAAAGAGTGATTCTTCACTATGCCATGTGTTCTCTCTGTCTCTCTTTGTCTCTCTGTCTCTCCCTTTCCCTCTCTCATTTTGTTGTGGGTATTTTTGGAACTCCAGTTAGACCCATGTTGCAGCCATCTATCATCCATGTCTATTGAGTTAGTCAGTGTTCTCCAGAGAAATAAAACCAATAGGAGAGATAGACAGATGATAGATAGATAGATAGAGATTTATTTTAAGGAATTGGCCCATAGTATTATGGGGGCTGGCAGGTCTGAAATCTGGGCAGGCCAGCAGGCTGGAAACTCAGGTAAGAGTTGATGCATTCTTGAGTCAGAATTCCTTTTTCTGTTCCATTTGAGTAGGAGTTTCCTTCCTTCTTTGTTTTTCTCTCTGGCTCTGAGCTTACCCTTTCCCATCAAGCAGCTTTGCCTCCATCCAGCTACTCAAGGTTCCTTCCCAAGGTGATATGAAGGACATTATTTTCCCTGTCCCCAAGCCACTGAAGACTTTGCCCATTCCTGCTGGTGAGGCAGAGTCTGCCTCTCCCTTTTTCCCTAAGATGTGGCCACAGGCAGAAACCAGTCATAGCTTTTTCCTCTTCCTTTCACTTGCTTTAAAGTAGTAAACTGACGATAGTCACCCACCTCACACAGAACACTTCTATTTTCCATTAACACACGGGAGTAGAACACCTAGGCACCTCTGCCCATTTCCTCACCTGGAGTCAACAGCTCCATCCCATTTGAGTTCTGTGAGTGCTGTGGTGTTGCTTAAGTTCAGTCCAGCTTCAGTTCTTGAGATGTATAACCTGACTTTAGACTGTGGCTAAGATTTTGATTTTTTTTTCTTTTTAAATGTTTACCTCCCACAGATTGATTGATTGATAGATCAATTACATATATAAATATACGTGTGTGTAAAATCTGTCATTGCTTTTGTCTGAAGAAGAGGAAAGCATCCCAAATGACACATATCTACTGTGCCACCTTGACTAATTTGCTCATGACAAATTTATTAAAATGCCTATTTAATTGTTTTCTATTTTCCATCAGAGCTGGTTTAATATATTTCAGTTATTAAGAAACAGAAGCACGTTTTCTAAAGTAGTGAGAGTTTATTGAAACAATACATGAGCAATTTAAGATAACAGATGCAGTAAGAAATAGCCTTCAAGGAGAGCCAGATGCTGTTCATGAAGCTAAAGGAAGACCAGCATCCCCACCACAACACTGTTGTAGAACAGCTCTCTCCCATCTTCCCCCTTTCCCTGTTTTCCGTGGCCACTCTAATTGCCTCTCTCTACTTGCTGCTCTACCTCATAGTTTCTGCCAGTTTATAGCTTCTACTGCCTCATTGCTTTCTGTTTATATCCTACTCTTTCTGCATCTCTTGAATTCTGTTTTATTCTACTATCTATTTTGGTCATTCTTATCTTATTTCCAAGCTTCTCAAAAGAGAAGATCATACTGGATTGTTAAAGTTATCACCAAAAGCAGAATGCCCCTGTTGGGTAGAGCTCTCATGCAGAACCACATTCTAAACCACTCACCTCTCTCATACCCAGACATCATCCCTGCTCCCATCAGTAGCAGCCAAATCTACAGGTTTTATTATCTAAGGCATGGAAATCTAGATACACAACAGTCTATTGCTTCTTTGCTCAGAAGGGGAGAGTGGATATGGCAGGCACTTGAAAAAGTGTAAACTATGCAGTGCAGAGCTGGTCTGAGTCGTTTCTTTCCCTAGCCGAAAGCAGCTACAATTATGTTCATGGTAATTGAGGGTTCTGTGCAAATGCCATTATAGGATTCCTTTTATCTATTAGTAAATCTTAATTTTGTGGGTAGTATTTTTTCTTGTTGAAATTATACCCTTGGGAAATGTTGTGCATTTCTTAAGACTGCAAAATACACACAAGCATTCCTCAAAATCGTGAATACTGACTCCAGAGTGAGATGCACAATTATGAGAAAGACGAAAAAAATGAAGGTAAAATTGCGCCTGGATATATCTTCAAATATTCTTTGAACACTTACTTTCTAAAGCAAATCTCATTTTCTCTACACTATTTTAAATTTTCATCTAATTTTCTTATCTGCTGGCAATTCCTTATAGGTTTAAATGGAACAGACAAAGTCCATCTAACAAGCCATCTGTATTTTTAATGGGCCTTCCTACCACAAGCGAACAGTTGCCCCAGATAGCATTTAGAAACCCTGTGCCAGCAAACGAACAAATGGCCACAGTTGGGGACCTATTTTTTCAATCCCTAATCAAAAGCCAAAGACTATTGAAGGCCATTCACATGGCATTTAAATTCTACTTTCTGATTAAACATACCATGTGTGTAAAAGAAGGCAACATAATGTTGGTTACTCTGCTGGAAACTCCCTCCATTTCCAAAATTATTTTTGCTAATTCCATTCCCTCCATGGTGGGTGGTGATAGAAGCAAATTTCGTCTGTTCTCTCTAATGGGACTAGGGAATCTTTAGTCCATATTCTATATCTGGCCTTTGGCTTAAATTCATGTTTGTAAAATCCACATGGAACAAGGCCCAAAGGACATAAATGATGCCTGAAAGCACTTAGATCACCTGACTGTGCCACACAGGGAGAGGGGCATTTCTAATAATATGGTGGGCCAGGTATTAGACTACATTTTCCCATGAAAAATAACTAAAAATGCTCATGAAAACAAAACAAAACAAATACATCTTCCTAAAAGCATTGATGAGCTGCAAGATAGTAAGAACGTCTGAGGCCAAAATCTAAGTGAAAGCTGAAAGCTATAACAGGAAGCGTGTGCCTTAGCCCCTTTGGCCTAAGGGCATTTGCCAAAGTGGGAACTTGAGAGGCGATTTTCTAGTTCTCATTAGGGCGTGCAGAACAGAGACAAAGTGGGTGGTATAATAACAAACCGTCCCCTCATAAAGCTGGGACCCCGAAAGGTTTAAGGATTAACCAGAAGAAAATTGATCACCCCCCCTTACTAAAGACTGCAAGAAAAGTTGCTTTGGCAATAAGCAAAGCAAAGGAAAAGAAAAACAAAGAAAGAGAGTTGGAAATGACAAGCTGACTTTTGCAGAACTTTTGCCCAAATTCACATAAGCAAATTCAAGCAGTGCATTGAGTTTAAAGAGTGTCCAGATTGGGATACTCCCAAGCACCTGGCAGGAATTTGCCTTCATTCGAGACTTCAAAAAAGTTCCCACAATTATTCTCCAATGAATAAGGAACCATGAATAATAACTAACAGTTCAGAGTAAAATTTAAAAGCCAGGCTTGAAAATATCTGTAACGTAAAGGAAACTGCAAAGAATGATGATGTGTGCTTGTACAGAAAGCAAATAAAGCTCTTATATAGAACTACAAAATATAATTGAAAATAAAAAGTCAGTGGACAGGCTTAATAGCTTATGAGGCAAGGCTGAAGAGACATGAAGTTTAGGGTGAGTATATCTTGAAAACTTTCAGCCATTATCACTTGAAATATTGCCTGTGCTCCATTCTCTCTCCTTTACTGGAGCTCTAAATATTTGATTTTTATCACTAACAAATATTCAATAACATCCAAATATTCAAAGTTCCAGATGGAGAGGACAGAGGATGGAACACGGGCAATATTTGAAGTTTCTCCATGTATGGTGAAAGATCAAAGCATAGTTTCAGGAAGCTAAATGAATCCGAGGCAAGATAAAAATAATTGTCAACGGGATGCTACCAGAAAATACAAAAGACAAAGTGTATTCTTAATAGAAGCACAAAGTCAAAGTATACATTTAGGAACATCATTTAGATTGACAGATGAATTCTGAATAGCAACAGTGGAAGCTAGAATAGAGTGGTATGATATCTTGATATAATCGAGTTTTCAGTTATTGCTGGAAAACAAGCCACCTCCAAACTTAGTGGATTAGAACAACAATGATCATTTATTTTACCCAAGAATTTGTGATTTGGGCAGGAGGGAGCAGGAATATCTCTTTGTGTCATGAAGCATCAGAGAAGGAGCCTCAACTGGGAGCTGAAAGATCTACCTATAGCGTGGCTCACTCACATGGCAGGCAAGTTCTTCTAACATAGGCCTCTCCACAGGCTGCTTGAACTCCCTTACACCATGGTAGTTGGGTTCTAAGAGCTAGCAACCCAAAAGAACAAAGTCGAAGTCCATGGCATTTTTATAACCTAACCTGAAAAGTCATATAACATCATTTCCACCATACTCTATTGATCAAGCAAATCACAAACTGGGCAGAGTCAAGGAAAAAGGACAGACTTCAGTGGAAGAGTGGCAAGTTTCCATAGCAGCACGAAGGATGAGAGGTACTTTTTCAGCCATCTTTTGAACATGCAATTTGCCACAACCTTCATTTGGCACAGTAATTCATATCCTTCCCACATAGAAAATATATTCATTTCCTCCCCCAAGACTTCAAATATCATCCCACAGCATAAGGTTTAAGCTTGAGGTTCAGAATATTGTTTCCCAAATCATAGCCAGATGTTGATGAGGCTCCTCAAGCACAGTTCCTCAGATACAACTCTTTAAGAATCATTCTTCTCATTCTGAAAACATATGAACTAAAGAGAAAAGATATCTCACCACACACACACACACACACACACACACACACACACACAACATACAATGGTGGGAAAAGCATAAGATCACCACTTTAGATATTCCTGTTCAAAAATGGTAAAATAGCTATCACTGATCCATAGTAATTCTGAAATCCAGCTAGGCATATGTTGCCAATGTTGCCACTTGCTCGATTAGTACTAAATCCTATTCCTTGGAGTTATCCTCCAAAGTTCTCAGCTCCTCTTTGTGAGTCATCTTTCTTTTCCATTAAAAGTAGCCCATGTTTGAAGCTGGGTGGTTTTGTAAACCTAATTAATAGAAGTTTTGTGGTAAAAAATCCTTTTTTTATGATGTAGTATGTCTGGGTTTTTTACTCCACTCTGGAGGTATTTATTTTAGAAAATTCTCTTATAAACATGTGGGTTTTCTATCAGTCTTACTGGGGTTTTCTCTGTTAGGCAAAAGCCACAACCACAAAATTCTTCAAGATAAGACTTCTCTACTTCCCTTTGAGCCTGATGCTGGACAATGCCCTTAAGATTCTTATAAGCCCTATTGTTTAATGGAAAGAACCTGTGAGACAGACATGCTTTTAAGATTCTTAGAGTCCTAAGAATCATAGAAAGATTCTAATAGTATCGCCTTAGATTTTTATGTCTGTTAAAAAGAACTTACAAGTTCACTCTGGATTTAATCTTTAGTCCGAGGCTCTTTCTCACTGTCAGAATTGTTTGAGATCTGGAAAAGCTAGGGAAGTCCTGGCTCCTTTATATTTAACAGTTCATTCTTTAGCTCATCTCTCCTCCCTTGTATTTTGTCATAGATGACTAAAGGAAAAGTTTCAATATTCTTCCTGGAAATCCCCTTATCTAAATCTTTGTGCTCATTAGGCATATTTACTATATTCTATACTACCACAGAAGACAGTATTGCAAAATTTGTCACCACTACTTATCAAGGATTTCCTTTCCTCCAATGTCCAATAACGTTTTTCTCACATTCCTTTAAGCCCTCACTTTAGACTCCCTTTAGACTTTCACTAACCTTCTCCTTGAGGACTTTTAGGCTCTCACAGTCTCCTTAAGGTCCTTCCAGCTTCCACCTGTTACTCAGTCTGAAGGCCAATGTCAAATGTTTTCAGTTTTTTATGGAAGTACTCCACTCCTAGGTACTAGCTCTGTTACAGTTTTCTTTTGTTGTATAACCATCCCAAAACTTAGTGGCTTAAAACAACAACCATCATTTATTTTACTCATGAATCTGATAAGTGGTTAAGGCTTAACAGGGATGGCTTGCCTCTGTTCCGCAGAGAACCAGCTAGACAGGCTCAACTGGGGGATGTAGGATCCACATTCAAGATGGCTTATTCAATGACTGGCAAGTTGATACTGGCCGTCAGTTGGCATCTCAGCCAGGATTGCAGGCCAGAGTTTTCAGTTCTTCTCCACCTGGGCCTCTCCACAGGCTGCTTGGGCTTCCTTACAACATGGTGGTTGGATTCCAGAAGCTAACATTTCAAGAAAGTCAGGTAAAAGTGTGTGGCTTTTTATGATACAGAGTGTCATTCTACCATACACTATTGAAAAAGGTGGTCATAAAGAGCCACTTGTGTGTAAGAGGGAGGAAACATAGACTCCACCTCTTGATAGGGGCCACTTTGGAAAATAAAATCTACCACAGTGCTCAAAGAATATATATATACAATCTTAAACACATCCAAAGGAAAATGATATGTTATTTTTAAAGGAGCAATATTGAAACTGACAGATTGCTTCAGAAGAGCATCAACAGAGTGTAACGACAGTTTAATATAATGGTCAATTATTACAATGTCCCCTTTTTTCTACCATTCACTCCCTTATCACCCTTGCACTTTTTGTGATCATTTAGCTCAACTCCAATTCTCATTGAATCTAAATCTCTGCCTGTTCCAGGCCTGGATCCACAGATGCATCCACACAACTGGAGAAAATGTGCTGACTGATATGATCCCTGTATCATGCTAAGCTGCTATAACCAAGAAACACAATAATTATTGAGTTGTGTCATAGACATTTATTCTCTCACATATAACAGTCCAGTTTGGCAGAGTGGCATTGTTTTATGTGGTCATTCGGACACTCAACTACCTTCCATCTTGTTCTGACACCCCCTAGGGTATTCTTGTTGCCTGTGTGGACAAAGCCGGGAAGTTTCCAGGTCAACAGTCCAGCCAGAAAACAGGGGAAAAAAGCATGGAAGAGTCCATGTCCATTGTTTCAGGCCCAGATTTGGCTGTGGCACACATCTCTTCTCATAGTTAATTTTTAAGAACTTAATAAAACGGCCAAATAAAACTACGAAGGAAGGCATGAATGTAAAACTGGCTGGGTAGACAAGCACCCAGTTACAACTCTGTAACTAGGGAGGAAAGTGAGAAAGAGTTTTTATTAACAATTTTCAGTCGTTGCCACAATCATTAATACCAATATGTCCTCAATGCTGCCCATCAATCCTGCCTTGCATACTTAGCCCATTCCCTCTCCCACTCTTTTGGATCGTTATGTCAGACATTCATCCTCTCACACAAATGGACGGCTCCTCCCTCATCCTGACTCTCAACTCAGGGGCTTGCTTCCTACTCTACTGAGAAATAAGAAGTAATCAGAAGGGATCTTCCTCAGGCTCTCACCATTGCATCTGCACACCCATCTTCATGTTTGCCCTCAGTCACTAGCTCCTCTCCTGAATGAATGGTCGCTATTCCCAACTAATGAAAACTGCTCCATTTGTCCCCCAGACCCCATGGCCTATCACCTACTCAAGGACATCAGTCCAACAGTGGTCCCTTCTCTCCCCACATCGTCAACTTTCCCCTCTTCTAGATCATTACTGAGCATGCTACTAATTCTCCCATAATATCAACCTTCTCTTGACACCCACTTTTTTCCTCCAACAACCATCAAATTTCTGTCCTTCATTTTATAGCAAAAAAAGTTAGCTATGCTTATTACCACCAATTTCTCTCTTCCCATTCTCATTTGAATCAAGTCCAGTCTGACTCTCACCTAAACCCCACGAAAACTTCTCATGATCACTGTGCAATCCCATGTTGCTAAATTCTACATTTGTTCTCAATCCTCATCTTACTTGACCATCAAAATTCTGTGATCTACCTGATAACTCTTCACTCCCCAAAATACTGTCTTCACTAGATTTCCAGGTCTCTACACTCATCTGATTTTCCTGCTAGCTCTCGGACCACTCCTCAGTCTCCTTTACTGCTTCTTCCCTTCTCCCTGGTATCCAAATATTTCAGTGTCCCAGAGTTGAGTCCTTCACTTTTTCTAATTTCTGTCTGTTTTCAATCTCTCACGGTCTCTTCCAATCTTGTGGAATTAAGTATCATCAATGTGCAAAATCTTTGAAATTTATATCTATAGCCTAGACCACTCCTTTGAATCCCAGATTCATGTGTCTACCTGCTTACCTAAACCCCACTTAAATATCAATAGCATCTCAGTCTTTACCTGTTCAAACCAGGCTTCTAATATTTCCCCTAAATCTGCTCTTTCCCTACTCTCTACCATTTCAGAAAATGACAACTGCATTCTTCCCTTTGTTCAGGCCAAAATACCTTGAGTTATTGCTAATTATTTGGTTTCTAAGAATCCAGCTGAGTCTACCTTCAAAATAAACAATGAGTCTGTTCACTTTTCATTGCCTCTGTTGCTACCACTTAAGTTGAGGCCACCATGATTTCTTGACAAGATTATTGTAGTAGGACTTGTTTTTACTCTTGACCCTCTACAGTCTCTTTTCAACACAGCAACCAGAGTGTTCCTAATGAAATAAGAGCCAAATCGTGTCGTGCCTTTGCTCAAAACCTGCCTATCGCTTCCTATCTCCAAATATATTTGCATGGCTGCTCCATCCCTTCCTTTAGATTTTGCTTAATTATTATTTTCTTAGTGAGGACTTACCCTAGATTTAGTGAGGACATTCTTTAGATACCGTATCTAAAATTGGGTAAAACAAAACTATAAACTGCTTGGATGTCACATCCTCTTAACCTTCTTTTGTTCTCTACCTGAGCACCTAACAAGTACACATTATCGATCAACAATTCTCAAACACTGATACACCTACAAATTACCTGGGGATCTTGCTAAATTGAAGATTCTGATTCAGCAGGTCTGGGTGGGACCAGAGATTCTGCACTTCTAACAAGCTTACAGCTGATGCTAATGCTGCTGGAATGTAGGCCAAAAATTGAATAGCCAGGTTCCACAGAAATAAAATGTGAGCTACATATACAAGTTTAAATTTTCTAGTAGCCACATTTATAAAATAAATAGGTGAAATTAATTTTAGTAACATATTTTAGTTAATCCTATATATCCTATATATTTTAGTTAATCCTATATATCCTATATATTCTCATTTTACCAGGTTACCAATAAAAAGGTATTAACGATGTATTTTACATTATTTTTTCATAGTGCATCTCCCAAACCCAGTGTATTTATAGCACATCTCAATTTGGACTGGCCACATTTCAAGCGCTCAATAGCCACATGTGGTTAGAACCTACCATATTGAACAGCATAGGTCTAGACTTTACTTATTTATCCTGCTTTTGTCTTTCTCTCCTTCCAGAATGAAAGCTACATAAGGACGTAGGTGTTTGTTTTGTTCACTAATGTATTCCCTCAACCCCTGGGTCTGAAATAGTGCCTGGCCTTAGCTGCCCTCAAAAATATTTGTTGGCTAGATGGATTGATGAGTATCGTAGCGTGAAAACACTGGATTTGTTCTATTTTACACCATTTCCCAGAATCTCCCAGAGAAATAAAATCCAGTCACCCACAGTGATAGCTTGCCTTTATTGGTCACCTTCCCTTCCCTGACCCATGTACTTACTCTCTTCCCAAGTAAATTACTTGCACTAGAATCCTTATCTCAGGGTCTGCTTTAGGGGAAACCCAAACCAATGCACTGGCCTCAACGTATCAATTCGTTCCTCCTGAATTTAGCTGGATGTGGGTCCCTCTTTCTTAGCTTCCCTCACCCTGCTGGATGAGGGCCATGATTCATTTGCAATAGAGACATGAGACCAAGTTTAATGTTCAGCATAGTCCCTCACCCAGTTGACATTCCCCCATTTTCCTTTTCCACCCACCACCAGATTCAAAGAAAGTAATTTGTTAGATAGAAATTACCCAAATATTACCCAAGTCCCATTAACATGCCTGGAAAAGCTAAATGTGAGCTACATCCCAGAAATTCCTAAGGAGTGACAAGGCTTGCTTTATTTTTCACTTTGGTGTTGACAACTGAGAGAAAATGCACACAAAACACCCCTTGCGATAATTCAGCTTAAGGCTAGCTAGGGCTGGACAGTGCCATTTCATCTAAGTGACAGGAACAAAAAGGCTTTTATTCAGGATTACTTCTTCAAAATCAACATTTTTGAAATGGTGCCCATTCTCATAGCCTCCTTCTCTGAAGCATAAACATTTTAACCACCTCTTTGAATCTCAAGAGTTAGGCCATGGGGTCTGCGTACAAATCCTTTGCTCCAGTATTAAATGTTAGATCAGATATCAGCTGTAATTCCTGGGTCTTTTAGTACAGTATAACTGTCTGAAGGGGAAACATTCTTTTCCAACATAGCAAATTCTGCCACTCTGAAATTCTGAGTTCTGTATCGGGTTTGTTTTTATAATGCATACCTCGGCTTCTCCAGAGAAAGTTCCTCTCGGTAATGAAATGATGGCTTCAGTTAGACTTGGCTACACCAGTCAAAGCCTGCGATTGTGATTCAATGGGCTGTCGATGTTTTATTCTGCCACCTTTGACATAAATTGTTTTCTGTCTGTGGCTCAGCTCCAGCTCTGTTCCATGGAAGCCATCCATAAGGGTAAAATGTGCCCCTAGCACAATAGAACCATTGATGCCTTCTGAATGGAATGGTGCCTGTATCCCTCTTTCTACCTGCTGACTCCTATCATAAAGGAAAGCCCTTCATCCTACTTTCTCTCTACCAAAGTAAGTCCACACATCATTGCAGAGTGCTGAGATAAGCCGGGTGAGACAGAAACCCTAGGAAAAGTCAGATGCAAGCCAACTTCTTATGATGGTGCCTGAAATATTAGGAAAGCTCAGAAACAGAGAAGAGACTGAACTTTAAAAATGTAAGCCACAGGAATCATTTCCCTGCTATTCTTCCAGAAGCAGAAAAGCTATTATCTTTGGGAAATATTTTAGAAAAAACATGTCTCAATTCACAGGAATGATCCCATTGCTCGTTTTCTCATTTCAAAAATCATCTCCTTTGCTTCCTTTAAGTCCTTGCTCAAATATTCAAATTATCTTCCCAATGAGATCTGCACTGACCATTTTATTGCAAAATTGCAAGACCAATTCCTCTCCCTCACCATGCTCTCTTTTCCTATACTATTCATCACCTTTTAATATTCTATATAATTTACTTATTGTGCTTACTACCTATTATATTTAAAGGAAGCTCCACGAGGGAAGAAGTCTGTCAGTTTTGTTCAAGCACCTAGAATAGTATCTGTCCAAATTGGCACTCACTAGATATCCCTGAATGAATGTATAAATGAATTAGTGAATTGAGGGGTTACAGTATAGTGGCCACTAATGGAGGCCCTATAGATTCAAGGATGACATCATATTAGATCATTCTGGATCAGGGATTGCAAACTCAAATACCTTCAGGGGCCAGGGAGATGCAATCCACAAGTGAAGTGGACCAGGTATAAAACAATAGAAGGGGGTGGGATTGGGGAGACCTGGGGAACCCCTACCCCTACCAAAGGCATCAAATTCAGTTTAGAAAAATTCTCTGCCAAAGAAAACACATCCACAGAGTGTATGTTTCCACATTATGATCTCGACCATTCTATGTATCTTCCAACATACCAGTATTTTCTCCCTCCTGCTTTTAATTCCTTCCAAACTTCCTATCTCAGAAAGTCAAAATACTACAAAGTCAGACAACCTTAATAAAATCAATGTTCCACTTTAAAGTTATCCCATTTCTGATTCTAATTAAAAGGAGTATGATCAAGCATTATTCAACAGGTTTAAAATCCATTTCACGTGTAAGAAACAATAGTCACCTCCCAGGATCTATATTAGTGACAACAGAGATATATATGGAGGTCCAGACTAGCCTAACTTATTTTTTCATCTCTCTCTAAAATGCTGTGTGAACTGGGACCTTTCATTTAACCTCTCTACATCCCAGTTTACTCATTTGTATAAGAAATACTGTGTTCTTCTAATTTTATGATTCTACCGAGATTTTACTTTCCTTTCTTGCCCTAAGAGTATATAACCTAACATCTTTCAGTTTATGATACTGAAGAATGCTATATACGGTATTTTGTATTAGGCCACGGTATCAGCCAGCTATTGCTGTATAAGAAAAAACCACAAAACCTCAGATGTGTACACTCATGCCTCTGCAGGTTGGCAGGGGTGGCTCTGCTCCACATTTCTCATGCTGGCTACCAGAGGGGATGGCAATAACAGCAACAAGAAATGGCAGGTCCACCAAGCAAGCAATTCACAAGCATCTGTCCACATCACATCTAATAACATGTCTCTGCCCAGGGGAGGCATGAGAATGCACCAATCAGATATCCTGCTGCAGGGAAATTAACCGACTGAGGATGTCAATTGCTGCTGTTGTGCATCCACCTCCATATTCATGGTGGGGCCACATTTCCCTTGGGCTGCTCCCAGCCAGTGACTGAGTTCAGGGATAAAGGGTACCAATGCGCCGATTCCTGCAAGATGCAGGATCCTTTAACAGGGTGACTTTGGCTTGAAGACTTCCCACGAGTCTGGCCAAAACTTTTATTGAACTGCTCTGTAGTCCATCTTCTCTCCAGTCCTCTTCCTTTCCCCTCTCCTGCACCTGTCAGGTCTGCACTTGGTTCTGAAAACTCTTACCACCATCTCAGTTCCATCCCTTTTATCCTTCCAAGCAAGTCATCTGCACAATATCAGAACCAAAGGGTGGAAAATTATCCTCTCCCCACTTTAAAGCCATGGCAAGCATGCAGATGTATAATGCTCCTACGTGGGAGTGAATCTTGGGAAACAATTGTTCAATTTACCACAGTAACAAAATGTAAAATGATTTATGAAGGTGCTATGTAAAAAAAAAAAAAAAAAGCAATTATAAAGAAGTATGCTAGGCAGAATCCTAAAATAATCCCAAGATTCCCAACCCCGATATATGTGCCCTGAATCATCCCCTCCCCTTAAGTGTTGTCAGGACTTTTTATATGATAGGATCTCATTTCTGTGATTACGTTACCAATCAACTGACTGTGAGTTAACAGAAAGGGAGATTACCCTGGATGGGCCTGACCTACTCAGGTGAGGAAGTCAGAGAGATTGCCCTGCTGGCCTGGAAGAAGTAAGCTGCCACATGGGAGACCACCGTGTGGCAATGACTTGAAAGTGGTCCCCACCCAACAGCCAGCTAGAAAACCAGGACCTCAGCCCTACAACTGCAAAGAACTGAATTCTGCAAACAAACCATGAGTTTGGAACAAAAACCTGAGCCTCATATGTGACTGCAGCTCTAGCCAGCACCTTGATTTCAGCCTGTTCGGACACTGAGAGAAGACCTGGGTAGCCTATACCCAGGCTCCTGAAGCACGGAAATTGTGGCAGAATTGATGGCTGTTGTTTTCAACTGCTAAATTTGTAATCCCTCATTATGCAGCAATAGAATATTAATACAAAAAGACATTATGAGCTCAATGGGGGATGGCATGGCAATATTTTAGGTTTACCAAAATTAAAGAAGCCCTTCAAAGATTAGTACATGAATAGTATCTTAAAGTACCTTGACATAAGAGCAAGCAGTAGTTGATAAGCCACAGCCCTGGTCTCCTGCCTCCACTGGACTCTCTTATTAGCTATGGCTCTCTCTTCCCCAGCTGGCTCTCCTTCCCATCATTCTTAGCAGCCCCCTCCCCGCTCCTCCTCTTTAACATACAGTCTCCCTGTGCCCCCTTCAATTTCAGATGATGTCACCACCTAATTTCAGCCACATGGAACAATAAATTCCATTTGTGTTTATGCCACTTTGATTTAGGTGTTCTGTTTCTTGGAATTAAAGGTTCCCAGTGAATAAGTCTCTCCCAGCAATCATCCTTTCTCTCTCTATTTCCTTTCACAGACCGTGTCTTGAAAACTTTCCTCCATTTTCCTAGCCTTTCATACGTTCTTAGCTCACTGGGATCTGAGACCCTTCCCACCACTCCGAAGGAACTGCTGCTGTCCAGTTCCCTGGAGACCTTTGCTGTTAGTGCAATCACCACTGTTCAAAGCTTATTTTGTTTGAGCAGTTATTACTCTATTACTAGCAGTTAAATGCTATTTCAGTAGCAGTTAGCATGACTGACCACTCTCTTCTCTGAAAATGTGCTCCCTAGGCTTCTATTTTTTCATATTTTTCTCCACTGATAATTCCCTCTTAGTAAATTTTTTGGACTTCTTGCTCTCTGCTCTTCCCTGAAATGAATACATTCTGGGGTGATGGCTTGGGCCAGAAACCTGAAAGTTATGCTCAATTCCATTCTCTTCCTCATTCTTTAAAACGAATCAGTTATCAAGTTCTAAGAAGTCTACTTCCAAAATTTCTCCTGAATCTGTCCATTTCCCTCCCTCCCAAATGCCACCACAGCTATCCAGGCCATCACCATCTTGGTGCATATTTACATAACAGTCCCCTCTCCGGCCTCTTTGTCTCTGTTCTCGCCTCACATGAATCCATTATCCTCTCCGCAGATTGATCTGCCTTTCCAAAAAGCAAATCTGGCTTCAACACTCCACTGCTGAAACATTTCGGAGCCTCCCCGCTGCTCTCAAAGTAAACTTAACACAGCTCTCAGGGTCCCTGATGATCTGGTTTCCACTCTCACCTCTTACCTTTCCAGCTTCACCTCTTGCTTTGTTGTCCTTCCCACATTCTAAGCACCAGTCATGCTCTGATTTCCAGAATATGCCATTCTGTCTCCTGCTTCTCTTTCCTCTAGGAGGAATCATTTTCAATCCTTGCTCCCCATCACCTTCTTCCTCTAGGAATTTCTTTCTGATCTCTACTCTCTGGGTGGGTGCCCCTCTTGTGTGTCCTAACACCTCGACAACACTGTCCTCACACTTCTCACTCTCTTTTAAGGGATAATTACTTGCCTCTGTCCTTCACCAGACAGCCACTTCCATGAAAACAGACACCGTTAGTGCCTTCCCCACTATTATATCCCCAGCATCCAGCACAGTGCCTGGCACATAATCAATGCTCGGAAATCATTGTGGGCTAAACATTGCATGAATGAGTGTATTATGTAAGCTGGACACAGTCAGTGGTACTGGTTTTGCTCCTTCTGAGTTCCTGAATCCCCATCTCAGAAACTGTGTCCTGTTTGTTGTGTGGTGATGGACCATCTGTAGGCACTGGCTGGACACCCCACAGCTCCTGAGGATGCCAAGACTGAGCTCCCTCATCCAAGGCAGGGCAGGTCCACGTGCTGGAACCCTGAATACCAGCCTTTGTTATCTAACTCCCCCAGCACTGACAGCCCTCCCTCAGTGAAGAGGGACCCAGCTCTTCACCAGCCTCTACTGTATATAAATTAACTTTATGTCCTGCTCCATCAAAACTTTGCCTTTAAATCAAGGATTCAACCTGGGGTCTACAGATCTATAGAATTCAGGGATTCTGTGAACTTAAAAGAGGGAAAAAATAGGTCTTTAATTTCACTAACCTCTAACTGGAATCTAACTTTTCCTGCAGTATCAATGCAGGCAAAAAACCGCAGTAGTATTCAGAGCATTTGTGACATTGTTACCAAAAATATGACATACAGTTTCCTAACACATTACAGATGTTACAGACATCTCAAAATAGTATCTGTGCTCATCACTACTTTGAAATAACAATGTTACTAGACCACCACTAGATCTTGTCATCTAATGCACTACTAAAGAATATATATTTTTCTATGAGACATCTCATTCCTTACTCTTTTGGTAACTGTATTTCAAGAAAGTTGCAATTTTGTTATCAATGTATTTTATTTTATGATTTTAAAAGTATTCTGGGAAGTGGTCCGTGGCTTCTTCAGACTGTTAAGGGTGTCCATGGCACAGAAAAGATTAAATACTGCTACTTTATTTTTTAAAGACAAACCAAAAAATATAAAAACAAAACATTCAATATCCCTCTCAAATAGCTCTTGCGAACACAAGCTTTGCCTTTCTCTTTCACAACTGTTGTCTCTGAAATTGACTTTAAGAGCCCATTTTGGAATTTTAAAACTATTAACTCTGTCTCTTTGCATTTTTGCCTTAACAATAGTAAGTAATATCCCCTGTGGAATGAAGGTCTCTGGCTGAATTTGGAAAGGGTCAGGTATAAGGAAATATGAAAAAGAAAAATGTGTCAGCATCACAAAATAATATTTGCTTAAAAGTCTTTGGTAAAGGAGAATAAGAAGGGTCCCTGGCGCTCGAGATATATCCCAAAAGACTGGTTCTTCCTGAGACCTACTTCCCCTCCTAATCTGGGATGAAGAACAGCTGTGTGATTGAGGAATGAGGTTTAGCAGGAACAGGAAATACTCATGATTTTAGCAACATTACAGTCATCGGTGACCTTGAGTGGACACCACAGGTACACCCCCTGCCACCTTCACTGCAGAACTCAATCTAGAAATGATAGCACTTCTGCCATCGGAAGCACCCTGGAAACTCTACTTCAGATGAGAGGGGTCCCCGTCCCACCCTCACTGTCCAGCCAACCACTTCCCAAAGCTCAATTGTCTCACCGATGGCCATGACCACAGTAGCTAAGTGGGTGACCCTCCAGCATTAGATTCACTACGCCACATCCTCCCCTTCCGCCCTAGCCTGACTAAAAAGAGAAAATCAGTACTCATTTCAGGTTTTTGTGGGAAACACCTGAGGAGCTAGAGCACAACACCTTTCAAATCCATTTTACTTTTCCGTTTTCTCTTTGTATTATTTCCCATTCAGACATCTGCAGTCGTCCTAGAAACTCAGGAATTTATGATGCCACTAGTGTTTTGAAAAGCAAGTACATCTCTTCCCAGATGTCATTTTGTATAAAGATTTCTCTTCTTCTGTACCAGTTTAAATAAACAAAGTCATGGATCTAATTTGAATGAAGACACAGACCTCACTCTCTGTCACACGCCAGCTGTTGTGAATAAATATTATGACAGCCTGGACACACAACGTGTCTTGATGCTGGTAGGGACAAGGCAGGCTTCCGCCCAAGAAGGCAGTGTGAACCATTATGTTGGCACACCGTCTTGCTCTTCTCCCCAGAACTCTGTCAAACCATTTGGAGGAAACAGCACAGTTTAATTTGCAATCCATCACAGGACCTCAGAATCAAAGGGGCAGCTGTAAATACCCATGATTATGAATAATCATTTAATTCAAAACCGTGAGATATACAAAAATATATACAGCACACCCTGGGATTGATCATTTTACCGAGGAAGCCCTAGTATGTTATTCTGGCGCTTTAAATCACAGATGGGGTAGCTTGGCCAGCAGGATTTATCTTAGAAGTAGAAAAACTTTAACATAAAGAAATAAATTTGGGGGGTAGAATTGAGAGATCACAAGGGGAGGTATTTTCCCTCAAAACTTCCCTGCCATTCCTTATATTACAAACTGTAGTCCAAAGGCTATTTCTAATCCTTAAAAAGAGCTATTCCATCCTGTGACATAAATGTGACCCAGTTTGTGTCAATTACTCAGCACCCATGAAGACAATTCTACCCTGCCCAGACTGGATCTCAGCATCCTTCTCAACACCATGCTCCTGGCAGCACTACTTTGATTTGGAGCTGGCATGGGAGACAAAACTTACCTCACCTTCTCTGCATTCGGATTTTGTAAATGAGAGGAAACTGAAAGTGGGAAAATGTCAAAGAAAGAAGCCTTTCCCCTTGACCAATTATCAAAGCCTTGATGGTCCAAAGACTATCTCAATATTTATTCCTTCTTTAAAGTTTTTCTTGAGGTTCTCGACTTGAGAATTCAGGCCCAGAATCTGTAATGTTCTGCAACGTTTGGCTCATACCACTCAATGGCACATATACAACATACCAATTTGTAGAATAATTATGTGAGCATTTCTTTTATCACCTTTACTGGTTTTACTCCTTTAGCCTTTTTCTTTGGAGTATTTATTGTGTACCAGGCTCTGGGAGTACAAAAGTGGAATGACAAAATCCCTGTCCTCAAGTTGCTCACAGACACAACTATTATAAAAAAAAAATGGCTTAAGTGCAATAATGTGTTGCCATTACTCACATCTTTACACTACCATAACTACATACAATTTTGTACATGGATATAAAAAAAAACATATATATATATATATATATATATGAAAATGAGGCAATCAAGATCTGGGGGATGAGAAAGAAGGAGAATAAAACAAAATATACAACTCCACCTTAAAAGCACCCAAGTGACAGCAAGACAGAAAAGGGATTGAAGAGCAAGATCATGTATGAAGATTATGTTCTGAAGGCAATGAGGTGTCATAGAATTTTTGAAGTATGGAATGAGCAGGATCACTTTTTATTTCCAAGACAATTTTGGTAGCATATTCTAAACTCTGACTTACTTGTTTCCCATCTGCCTGCCACAATGATTTGCACTTAGTAGGTGGTCAATAAATACACAATAAAGTCATCCAAATGTTAAATGGATCCAAAGGCTGAGTGAGGGTGAATGAAAAGTAAGAATGGGGATTTCAGTTGAAGAACATTAGGAGTTTGAAGATCATAAGTAATCAAATATTAGAATTTCACATAGAGAGGGGTCTGTTGGATATTTTGTTTGCCCTTTCATATCGACTCTCCACCCTTCTCCATCCTGCTACGTGCCTCTATGTCAGCCTCTATGGAAGGCAGCAATATGGCCGTCTGTCCTCTGGTTTCTGGATGGTTTGGCCAAGTGAGGCATTAGCAGAAGGGCAGGATATCAGAGACATTGGTTCATTTATTTCTCTGGCTCCCCTGCTCCCAAGCAGTGGCTTGTCCAGAGTGTGTTCTTCTATCTAAGGGCACCGCTCCTGCCAGGTGGAGCCCGCCTACAGCCACAGTTCTCGCCAGGCTAATAACCTACTCTTCCCCTTGCCTCTTCCTACCTGGGGAGGTAAAGCTTCCTCCTATTGCTAAACCTAGGGTGCTTCATCATTCCTTATTCGTTTACCATCTCTCTTTCCACATTTTGCAAATACCCGCTTCATTACTCTCTCCTCAATCACCCCTTTTGAGTGGTCCGTCTACTACCTGCCAGGACACTGGGAGAACTTACATTTGCAAAAGGTGCTTCCAAACTCAAGCACATTCGTGGATTTTCATCGAGTTGGAGCTCTACTCAACATGGAAGCACACAACTGTCTTGTGAACAGAAGTTGAGCGTGGAGCACCATGCATGCTGCACTTCCTCCTGACTCAGACCTTAATGGTTCAATTGCATAATCTCAGAAATGATTTGTCTTAATTATAGTAAATGAAAGCGTGTTCTATTTCCGTGTGTGAGTTTTAAACAAATCGAGGGTATGCTATAATCTGTCTGCTTCTGATCCAATTTTAATTGGATTCCAGAACAGATGTGCAAGTAAAGCCATGATTCAAGAATATGTTAACTGTTCCCTGCTACAGGAACTTGCTAGAATTGAGTATAGAATTGCATTCCCCATACTACACTTTATACCTTTCTTTTTATACTTTCCTTCTAGTTTATAATCAGATGTTTGAAAACATCACAACAAAAAGCCCTTTCTTTACTGCCCTGTTTTCTCATCTCAAGTTTCAATTGATTATTCAGATTATAATTTGAATCTTCTCATGAACAAGATAAGCTTTTAGTCCATCTTTTCAAACTTTTTTGATAGTGGCGCACATCACAATCCAGACACGTAAATATATATATACAAAGAAAGATATATGTACGATTAACTACAACGAAAGCTTCATTAAACAATGACTTCACTACATCCTAGTATTTTATATTCTATTCTATTTAGAAAAATATGCCAGTTACAACCTATGAAAATGACTGTATGACCCACGAGTGACTGTCACATTTACTTTGAAACACATAGCTTTAAGTCAATTGATAGGTGAACAGAAAGATGAAACAAATATCAAGTGAAGGCAAATGAGGAGATCACAAAACTCTGGAGTTAGCCCAGTTAAAATTACATGAAGTTAAAGTTTAATTAAACTTCTTAAAATTTATTTAAACCAATTCTTAATCATTTAAATTATTAATATTTTAAATAAATAATATTTAACATTTTAAATACATTAATAATAATTTAAATAAATGTTAAATGAAATTTATTTAAAGCAAACCAATATTTTCTATGGTAATGTCTAACCATAAATAATTTCATGGGCACTAGAGCAATACTTTCTTCATTCACTCCAATAATTGTCATCATTACTTTCATTTCAACCTACGCAGCAAAGTACATTTCAACACGGATGCTCTAAACTTGCCCAGAGACTATTTTTCCTCTTTGAAGAAAATGCCAGTGCATTCAGCCAAGTTCCCAGGTATCTAAATGAAGTGACAGTTTGTCCAGGTGTGAAAATGGCTTTCTCTGGTCAATTACTCTATTATTTGTGGCAAGCCATGATTCTCTACCTGTGGTAAGAAGGAACAACGCATGCTCTCTAAGGGTTCCAAATATCTCACTTCTGATAATAACATATTCTCAAAATATACACAACTGAATAAAAACCTGAATGAAAATTAAATTGATTTCTATGGATTGTATAAAATAGTGTGATAGCCATTGGGGCTTTTCACCATTCTTCTAGATCTCTCCTTCTGGGCACATGTAGAACTGTACAGCTCCACTTGAAGTTGACCTCATGACTTGAAATCTGAGCAGAAAAATCTGTATGTGCCAGTCCAGCCTGGGTTGTAGAGGAAGGACAATGATAATGTGGGGACAGAACCCCCAGACATCCCTCAATGGGGCGGGAAATAAACCTTTGTTGTTTTAAGCCACTGAGATTCGGGTTGCTTTTTACCTCAGCATAACCTCATTCATATAGTTATCTACAGAAGGGATCTAGAAACATTTTGTGTGAAAACATCTCTTGATTCTATCCAGATCTCCAAAATAAATTTTCTCTTTTCTGAAGTGTTTGAAGCCATAAGAATTTAATAAAGGAGGTTTAAAAGGAGTTATTTCACTTAACCCACCAAAAAATATACAGAAATCCTCTTGAAGAGAACACATCTCATCTTACAGTTTAATTTCCAATGAGAAGGAAAATGTGTATCAGAACACCTCATTTAGGTTTCATAAAGCAGGACTTTCTAACCGTAAGCCATCAAGCCAACTACCTTTTAGCTGTTTACATTGAAGAAGGAAGATTGGACCATCCTGGTTCACTTGGAAAGAGTAAATGTTTCTGGGTCTTGTCCACTGACTGGCCAGGAGTTAGTTACCAGGCAGGGCTCACAAGTTACTCTTCTGCTCAGAAAAGCCAGATTCCTTCATTTGCTTGGTGTCCTACCAGACTAAATATGTACCATGCCATATCACATTCAAAGATTTTTTTTAAATGCTTTCTTTAAATGATATCACACCAAACCAAATATCAACTTGCAAGCAAAGTTTACAGAGACAGAACAATTGCAAAATACCACCACATTGAAAGTTTCATTTAAATAAATGATCTCATCTTAAAGCTAGGAAATGTAATTTGTATTTTCCTTTCCTAGCAGTGAAGAAACCACCCTCCAGGTTCCAAAGAATGTAAAACCTCCAACAGCTATGTATTAAAACAAAAAAATTATTGACTGTGCTGGGCAATTCTTTCCATCAATTCAAAGATATACTGAGAATGGCTAAAAAATGTGATCAATTGCTTAAGTCACTTACTAAAATTTGTCTCAATATCTCACATGTGTACTATTGAGAAAAAATCTGTCATATACAATCATAATCAAAGACCTAGGTGGTGCCTGTGCTCTGGGAAAACAGAAGACTTTATACACGCTCCCTCTTCAAAAGAGGAAAGTATAGATGGCATGACAACTCACAGAATTGTCTAAACTGGTGATACATATCACCTACATTAAATTTACTGATGAGGGGTCATAATTTTGTTGTGCTTGTAACATCCAAAAGTAAGCTCTTTCATCTTGGAGATAAAAGGCAATGAGTGATGTACGTTCATGTCTTTACAAAAAGGAAGCAAATTATCTTGATTACATAATGTGCCATATGTCCTTGGCCTTTATAAAGTCTTGTACAACCTCCATGAGAACATTTCAAGCTACATACACATATTGTTTGTAATTACAAGGAGCTCCCTCCAAATTGGAAAACCTGGTTGAATCTGAGGAAATAAAAAAGCATCTCAAGTGCCTTTCCAAAAATCTTGGCTCCCACAAAACCCCAAGTGCAACTGGCCAACTACTTTCACCCTTAACTTTCAAGCTCGTGTGTATTTTAAGGGAAATTCAATCCGTATGTTTCTGAATCATGGACACTGAACCCATTAAGATTTTTGTTTGGTAAGAGCTTTCTAAACCCCAAGATGACTTATAAGACTTTTTAAAGCTTGTTTACTTCAAAGCAAAGGAGTCACGTTTTGCTGAAAGTAAACAAGATTTAAAAGTAAGAAACTTTGAGGCTTGGATAAAACAAGAGTTCAAGAAAGTTTATGCACAACCAACCTGTGCAAAACTTGTTAGTTGATTCCTCCAATTTACTCTATCCAAAGCAGAAATAATGGCACCTTGGGCCAGTAAATAGTTATTTTTATAAGCATAGTCTACAGTATTTTAGAACAGCATAGCTCTTTTCCTTGTGGCAATAGTTAATCATTCAAGAAAACTGCATATTTATTCTTTTTTTAGTGGAAACATTTTCAAAAGTAAGAGTCACTGATTTGGAGTTATGATGTGTGACTTGATTTCCATTTGTATGTGTGTGCAAACTCTGAAGTGCTCTTGGCAAAATCTTCATTAATTCACATGCTGTTAATTTGGAATTTATGATTTGGGGTAAAGTTTACTCATGATTCAACTATGGAAAGGGTTTGGAAACAAATTTACATATAAGCAAGGTTGGGTAGAGATTTATTGAAACTATTTATGATAACAGTCTTCTTTAAAGTATTTAATCAGCACCTTTTCACACAAACAATAGATACTCATTATAAATAACTATCTTTATTGAAGAAAGTTACTAAAATACTTTAGTTGTCAAAATTTAATATACCTCCATGGAGTAGTTGTGTGTACTTGATAGCAACAAAATGTAATTTATTTAATTAATCTACTATTTTGTTAAGCCGTTTGTCTCTTATTTGCCTAAATTAGTGATGTGTGTTTCCTGGTGTCAGAAACTTCTTAATTCAAACAGATTATCAGAGTCAAGGCTGCACCACTTTGTGATTTGGCCACATTAATTTCAACACACTCTGGTTCAGAATTCCTTTAACAGATGAGCTAGAATACTCCTCATGATATTTCCTTAAATGGTTACAGCTTTGAGAATATTAGTAGCACATAGTTTACTAATTTAAATGTTTTGAAGCAAATCAATAAATGGCAACAATAAATATGTTTTTAGACATCTGCTATATGCAAGCCACCATGCTAGATACTAAGGAATTATCAACATCAATAAGAGAATGCAATTTTATTGTGGGAGAAAATAATTTAAAAATATGCAATTAATCCAAACACAGGCTGAGTGGTAAATGCTTTAAGAATGCACTAAAATGTGCTAGGACAGAACCGGAGACAAGACAATGGAGACAGCTTCTGAGAATGTGAGTTGGGCCCTGAAGAAAGAATCTACCTGTTGCAAGTAGAAGGGAAGGGGAATGCAGGAGCCATTCCCAGCAAAGGAAGGAAGTATCATAAACAAAAGCAGGGGAGATGGGGAAACTGAGCAGGTTTGGGGCATCCCAAGCAATTTGACATGACTAAAGCACAGGTGGTGAGAAAAGATTAGCCTAAAGCTAAACTGGGACTGGATTAAATAGACAGTGGAATATTGTAGGAAAATCCAATGATGATTATGGGGTAGGGGAACACAAAATCTACCCAATATTCTGTTGTGAAAGGATAGAGCAAAGGAAAAATCAATGTTCTAACAATTGTTAAAATAGAAGTAATAGGCCCAAAATGGAGTCACTTGTGCTAAGCCCCATGTCAGCAAACCATCACTTAATATTTAACCTAATTGCAGTTTCAACTCCCCCAGGAATGTAATCTTAACCAGTCAGCCTGGAATTTCCTGGTCAGCCTGGTAGATCCTTTTCATACCCCAAAGAAAGATGAGGTAATCTGCTTTTTCCCTGCCTGCTTCTGCCTATAAAAGTCCCATTTTGTACAGCTCTTCAGAGCTCTTTTCTATTTGCTAGGTGAGATGCTGCCCAATTTATGAATTATTGAACAAAGTCAATTTGATCTTCAAATTTACTCAGTTGAATTTTAACACAAGAGAGAAAACCTACTGGATAGGATGCAACAAGGTGATTATTTTTCTCCCTCCAGTCGAGTGAGTTTAAGAAAGAAAGGAAGAGAGAGAGAGTGAAACCAAAAAAGAGAGGAGGAAAGGGAGGGAGGAAGAAAAAAAAGAGTATTTTCTCATAAAGAATTCTAACTATGTATACAATGTATTATTTATTTTTATTGGAATATCTTTGAAGTAGACATTGAGAGAATAAGATATCAAATTAATGTGTCATTGATCTCAACAAAAGGGATAAAGTAGATTCTTCTGCCAAGTTTACATCTCTAGGAGAAACAAACTTTTGAATAATTTCAGGGTTCAATTCTCCATGGATTTAAAGAAAACATATTCCTCCATTTAACATTTCAGACAACAACCTAACTGAAATATACAGGGAGGGTGTGGACTCCAACAATGGATCCTGTCCTATTTCGTCTGTTAAAACCCAAAAAAGCCTTAGCATCATCTAACTTATTACCCCTGACAAAAGATGAGATCTCACAAACAACTGAAATAGTCTATGAAACTTTCAACATCCCATGCAAAAAGCCAACACTTGGCATTTTCATTCTTTGGTCATTTTAGCTATTTGGATAGGTGTGCTGTAGTATCTCATTGTGATTTTTATTTTGCACTTCCTCAATAACTAATGAGGTTGAACACCTTCTCTTATGCTTAATGGCTATTCAAATATCCTCTACTGTGATGTCTCATATTCATTTTTCTACTGGTTGTTTCCATTTTTCTTTGTTATTTGTTGTATTCTTTGTATATTCTGAATATATGTATTGCAAATATCTTTTCCCACTCTACGGGTTGAATATTTATCCTTTCAGTGATGATCTTTGTAAACAGAAGTTTCCCATTTTAATCTGGTCCAGTTTATCAGTTTTTATTTGGTGGTAGATATTTTTTGGATTTTTTTCAAAGAACTGTTTACCAGTGCCAAGGTCATGAAAATGTTTTGTTTTCCCTAACACCTTTATTGTTTTGCCTTTCACACTTATATCTACAAGCCATCTGGAGTTTGCATTTTGTATGGTGTGAGGTAGAGGTCAAGACACATTGCTTTTCCATATTGAAATCCAGTTAACTCATCCTTTTCTTGCTGCACTGCAGTGTTGAATTTGCCATAAATCAGATGAAAGTATACATCAGTTTGTTTCTGGACTCTCTTTTCTTCTTTTGGTCAGTCTGTCTCTTCTTGAATCCAACACCACAGCTTTAATTTCCATAACTTAAGTTTAAGTACTCCAGTTTTATTACTCTTCTTCAGGATTGCCTTGTATATTCTTGGCCTTTTGCATTTCCAAATAAATTTTGTAATCAGCTTGTCAAGTTACACACACATACACACAAAATCCCTACTTGGATTTAGAATAGTATTGCATTAATATAAGAATAAACTTGGGGATAGTGTCTTCATAATATTGAGGCTTCCAGCCTATACCTTTCCCTTTATAAAGTCTTTAATTTCTTTTTGTTTGTTGATGATGTATAGAAACATAATTGAGAAGTCTTGTTAAATTCACTTGTGAATTCTAACAGTTTGTACATTCTTGAAGATTGCCTATAAACACAATCATGTCATTTGGGAATAATGTCACCTTTGCTTCCTCCTTTCCAATTCTAGGATTAGCATAAATAAGGAATAAAGTTAACAGAAAAAAATTATATAAGTTCACAGATAGCAGGAAATTCCAAACATATTCAAAAGCAACATATTTTTATGTTCATTTTAATGTTAGCATCCTATAGTGACAAACAGCATATTGCTCCCTGAAGGCAAAGTGTCTTTCTTGGCTAGTCCAGCATCACCTGTATTTGATTCAGGAGTCTCCCTCCTATCATTGAAGTTTCGTGCAGGGTGACAGGATTGCCATAGTAGACTTTGTCTTAGAAATTCTTGCTCTTAGCAAATCTGCTGTGAATTAACAGAAATAATTAACAGATGGAGAAGTGAATAGATGCTGAGCAGGACTACCTGCACAGTGAGATTGCAGGAGCATCAAGAGGTGTGTGGGGGGAGGAGCAGCAGGTATGCTTGATGTCCATGTTCTCCACAACTGTGTCTTTGCCTGTGCTCCTCTTTCTTGGGCGGATATCCTTCTCTACAGCAAACATCAATCCTAAGCAAGTAGGGAGCTGAGAAATGGATAGTTTGAACCGGGTAATATGTCTTTCTTAACAAGAAGTCTGTTTTAGTCTTTTGAAAAATATCTTTCTCTGAATATGCAGTAGTCATTTCTATTTTATTTTGTGTTTTATTTCCCTAAAAGAGATGAATCTGATCTACAGCAAAAACCCAAGGCATAGATTATTTTATTTCTATGCATTTCTGTGGTAATAAAACAAGTCAGAAGGAATAAAGAAAATTATTTCTTTTGTATTTCCTCTGTCACACACATGAGAGTCTCAGAAGGTGGCCTTTGAGAAGGTAAGCAAACATTTAAGACTTGTTTCCACTCATCATAGCACTGTATTTATGTCTGTGTTGTGCATAGGGGAGGTCCCACGTGACACCCTAGTACAATTAGACCCACTGGGTTGCAGGAACATAGAGGCAGAGGTGTATGAAGGAGGTCAGAGACATCAGCACGGAGACAGAGTGGGACTTGGAGAGACTGAGTGTAAATGCCTCTTAGATTGGGATCCCCTCAAAGCAGTCCCTGAGAAAAGGATTTTTAAGCCAATAGTTTTGAGAGGACATGTACTAGTCAGGGTTCTTCAGAGACACAGGACCAATAGGATATATATAGATATATAGAAAGAAATTTGTTATATTATGAGGGATGAGCTGTGACTGTGAAGACTGAAAAGTCTGATGATCTGCCATCTGTAAGCTGTAGGTCCAAGAAAGCCTGCAGCATAGTTCCAGTCCAAACTAAAGGCCTGAGAACCAGGGGAACCAATGGTGTAAGTTCCAATGTGAGTCTGAAGGGCCAAGAAGGGAGTGCTGATGTCCGAGAACCAGAGAAGATGGATGTCCCAGCTCAAGCAGCAAACAAATTCTCCCTTTCTCCACCTTTTAGTTCTATTCAGGCGCTCAACAAATTGGATGATGCCCACCTGCATTTGTGAGAGCGCTTGTCTTTACTCAGGCTGCCAATTCAAACGCTAATCTCTTCCAGGAACACCCTCACTGACACACCCAGAAATAATGTTTCACCAGCTCTCTGGGCATTCCTTTGCCCAGTCAAGTTGACACATAAAACCAACCATCACAGGAGGTAATCCCAGGAAGTATGGAGGAGGGGGGACATGAGATAGGAAAGGACGAAAATCAATAAGGGGTATATTAATAAGTGAATGACCACAATGGGAAACTGATGCTCAATCCTGCCCAGGACCCTCTGAGAGACTGTGTGCCAGCACTACCCAACATGGTAGCCACTAGCCACATGTGGCTATTTAAATTTGAATCTAAATTAACCAAAATCTAAAATTCAGTTTCTTATTCTCACTGGCCACATTTCAAGAGCTCAGTATCCACATGTGGCTAATGGCTGCCATATTGGAAAGGGCAGATGACAGAACACTTCTGCCATCACAGAAAGTTCTACTAGACAGTGCTGGTGTAGACCCCTGCACAGAATTGTCCCATCCAATGGGCAAAGAAGCTGCGGCAATTATCTACCAACTCTCATCCCTTATTGGATAAGGGTCATTTGTGAAGCCTTAACTACCTCACCTTCTGGCTTACTCCATCCTCCAGAGACCACCTCAGGCAGAGAGATGCACAGAGCTACCTAGATATACAGGTATGCCTGGCAGGTGACCTCTGGAATGGCTGCAGGGATATGTGTGGGGTGCCAGGTATTTGCTGCAGTTGCACACAAAACAGATGGGAGGCAGAAATCATGAGACACAAAGAATAGAAAAGAAAGTCTGTTAAACAAACCAAAAAAAAAGGAGAAGGGGAAAGACAGAAAGGCAGGAAGGGAGGAAGAAAGGGACAGAGAGAGAGAAATGGAAGGAAGGAAAGAAAGAAAGAAAGTATCTCAGAAAAACAGCCACAAGCAAAGTAAAGTCTGCATTACACAGTTGTCCTGCTGGGAAACCCAACCCTGCACCCACACACCCCAGACTGTTTCTCTCTCACATGCAAAGTTGACCTCACTTAGACCTAGCCCCAGGCCATGGTTTACTACTTTTTTTAAAGAGTATCACAAATGAGACAGGACTTACTGCCTAGAAGGGAAGGCAGAAGATTAACTAGAACTGTGTCAAAGGTTCTGGAAAGAGAACACAATCCTCCCCACTCCTTCCTCCTCTCCTAGGCCTGCCTGATGGCCCAGGAAAATATTAAACCCTTGCCAACCTGCCTGACAGACTTCTTAGTGGCCAAAATAACTTTTAACAGGAAACAAAGCTTTCTCTCTCTCATGATTCCATAATTAGGGATAAAGCTGGGGATCTAAGCATCCCTGGAGAGTAAACAATATTTAAATACTTTCTTGGTTGTATATAATTCTCTCAAATATTTTTCTGAGAGAACTACATTAAGTTGAGAAAGGGAATCATTCTCTGCCCTGAGTAAGAAGAAGGAGGTCATGGTGTAGACAGTGGGCTGTAGAGAGTGAAGATTAAACATGAGAGGCTGCATGGCAGACAGGACCTGAGGCAAGTGGTCAAGGTTAACTTCTCCAGTGATGATGAAGCAACATCAGTCACCCCAGGAAGATGCAATGAGAAGAGCAATTCACTTTTGTAGTATTACTCTCAAAAATTCACAATCCCTACCGAACAATGAGAAAAACATCAGACACACCCAAGTTGAAGGACATTCCGCAAAATCCCTGAACTGACAAGGTCATGAAAAATAAGGGAAGACTGAGAAACTGCCATAGACTAAGGAGGGACAACAACTAAATGCAATAGGATATCCCGAATAGGATGACGAGAGAGAAAAGAGACATTATCGGAAAAACTAGTGAAATCCAAATAAGGTACAGAGTTTAGTTAACAGTTATGTACCACTGTCAATTTCCTACCTGCAATAAGTACACCACAGTGATGTCAAATGTTAACCATAGGAGAAGCATAAATGAGAACTCTGCCACTTTTCTGTAAATCTAAAATTGCTCCAAAATAAAAAGCTTAGGTTTTTTTAAAGGCTGCATTACCAAAGACCAATTGCATAATTCTGCTTCAGGTTGCCCTGCAGCGGGAGAAGGTATAGTGAGAGAAACAAGGTAAAAATCATGGTGTTTAAATGTTAGACATATTGGAGGAGCAAGTAAGTGGATGTATAACAGGGAAACATAAAGAGTGGAAGAAAAAAATCCTTGTTTGCTTACCTTAAACTTCCTCAGCTATTAAAAATTCCAAGTAAAGGGAAAAGTTTTATTTGCCAGAAGAAGAAGTTAATATATCAAAATAAGTTTAACTTGACAAAAAGTAATATAAATAGTTGCATTCAGACGAGTGATGGGGAAATTAACTGTGCTCCATGTGCCTGAGCCAAACAGAATGGCCTAAAATCCAGTGGTAACAGCTGGCAGACAGAAATTAAGTCCAGCCCAGAGCTTTTCAGATAAGTCAGTTAAAATTAAAGGAAACAAAAATGTTGAAATGCGTATGTTTTTAATGTGTAAGTAGTGCATGCTGGCCTACTGACAAAATGACAAATTGCAGTTTTATTTAGCCTCAACAACAAAAACTCTAATTCAGAGAATGTCTTTGTAATTATTTTAACTGACTCTCATTAAACACACACACACATACACCCCATATTTTTATGACAAATAACTGAATAGTTAACAGTTCCAAGATTCAATAACTTCAACAAGGGTTCTATAAATGGAAAAAATCCTCCAAACCCACTAACAATGTAACTGGAAATATGGAAAAGTTTACCAAGTTTACAAAAAGAAATCCCTGAATCATATGAACTAAACAAATAAAGAGCCCAAACTGCTGACTTAGCATCAGGGGTTTAGGAGGGTGAAGATTAAGACATGGTAGGAAAAGCAATTGAGAAAAGATGGAAAAAAACAACATGTAGCCAAGACACAGCTGAAAATAAGCCTGTACACATGCCAGTGTGATGGCATCAGATGCAGCTCATGCCAACCCTAAAACTTATTCCATGTGACCTAATTGGTGTTAAAAATGTGCCACCTTGTCTTTTCTTTTCATTCATTTTTCATCCATTTCCTGTCTCAGTATTTCATGATTTAGAACCTTATGGTGCATGTGCCTGTACCAGGGTCCTCAACGTGACTTCTCCTGGTCTCAGCAGAGGCTCCTAAGCACATCTGTAGGCACCATCCATTCTAAGTTCTTGATCATTGCCTCTTAAATTTTAACATGCAAAAGAGGTCAAGATGGCAGCATAGGAGGACTCTGAACTCACCTCCTCCCACAGACACAGCAGACTTACAACTACTCTTGGAACAATTACCCTTGAGAGAGAACTGAAAACTGGATAAGAGGAACCCCTGCAACAAATGACAGTCCTAACTGAGGTGGAAGAAGCAGAAATTTCCCTCTGGAGAGAAAAAAATTGCCACTTTCACAAGCTGCAACACTTCACAGCTGCCTGGGAGCAATCCAAAGGTACGCAGCCTTCCCTGGAGGAGAGGGGATTGGAGTCAGGGAGCTTTGCCACTATTGGCATTTTTTGGACCCAGCACAACCAAGATGACTGTCATAATATCTGGCTTTGCTGGCTACTAACAACAATGGGGAATATCCCCAGAAAAGCTGGGGCACAAAGAAATTAAAGCAGGCTCTTAAAGGGCCCATGCCTAAATTCACCCATTTCAGAAAGCAACCTAAAATCACCAGAAAGAAAGGTGCACAGTTCTTTGGTGAAAAGAGACTCACCTGATAGGCTCTGGGTGCATCTCAGGGAGAGGTGAGACCTCTTGAGGGATTGGGACATTGGTGGAAGCCATTGTTGTGATCTGATGTGGGCATGTTGATACAGATGCTGGCAGACACCATTGGAGTTCTCCCTGTAGCCTGTTAGCCCAGGGTCTGCTCCACCCACCAGAGCACTGATTTAATCCAGTTCAGTCAAGGAAAGCAGCCTGCCCTAGGGACTGGCCCCACCCAACAACAAGCCCTCAGGCAACTTGTGGGCCTGCTTAAGGGAGCTGCCTGGATTCTCTGCAGCCTGGCAAGTGGGTCCACCTCTGTGGGGCAGGGTGTGCCCAAGGAGCAGCTAGAGAGTGTGGGGCCTCTGCCTTGGAGTGACTGCGTCCACTTTAGGGGGTCAGGGCACAAGCGTGGGGCAGGACTGTGTTGACTGTGTGTGAGGCCCTGTGGGCAGTGAGACTTGTCAGCTGCAGAAGACTTGTGCTTCTCAAACAGCCATATAGGGGATCGGCCCCACCCTCCAAAGCCTCAAGCAATTGGGTGCTCCCATGCCTGGGACCAACACCACTCAGCTGCAATCCTCAGAGAGCTGGCAAGAGGCTTATAGGCTGAAGGCTTATAGCAATTGTAAGCCCCTTAGCCTAACAACCAGCCACACTGGGTGCCTACTCATTTAATAGAAAAACTGCAATAGGAATGTGCTATTAGACCTTGCAGCCAACTGTGCTGGGGCTCCCCACACCCAATAAAGAGACTGAAGGTCCTACAACAATCACACACAGCTGAGCATTACAACCAGCTGGTCAGGGGGACAGCTCAGTCTCCCTGGGCACCTACAGCAAGAGCAACCCTGCCACAACAGAAGGACACATGTAGCCCACACAGGGGTCACTCCTGGAACATTTGGAACTGGTGACAAGAGAGAAGCACACTGCTAGGCCTCATAAGAAATCACTTATATAAGGTCACCTCTCCAAGATCAGGAGACATAGCTGACCTACCTAATACACAGATACAAGCACAGAGAAAGAGGCAAAATGAGGAGGCAAAGGAATATGTTCCAAGTAAGGGAACAGGACAACACCCCAGAAAAGGAACTAAATGAAAAAGAAATGATCAATCTACCTGACAGAGAGTTCAAACAAAGAGTCATAAATATGCTCACTGATCTTGGGAGAAGAATAGATGAACTCAGTGAGAACATCAACAAAGAAATGGAAGATATAATAAAGAACCAGTCAGAAATGAAGAATACAATACTGGAAATAAAAAATTCACTAGAGGGCCTTAAAAGCAGAGTAGATGATACAGAAGAATGGATCAGTGAGCTGGACAAAAGACTAAAGGAAATCACCCAAGCTGAACAGATAAAAGAAAAAAGAATTAAAAAGAGTGAGGACAGTCTAAGGGACCTCTGGGACAACATCAAGCACACTAACATCCATGTTATATGGATCGCAGAAGGAGAAGAGAGAGACAAAGGGGCAGAGAATCTATTTGAAGAAATAATAGCTGAAAACTTCCCTAACCTAAGGAAGAAAACAGATATTCAGGTACAGGAAGCACTGAGAGCACCAAACAAGATAAACCCAAAGAGGCCCACACCAAGACACATCATAATGAAAATGTCCAGAATTAAAGATAAAGAGAGGATCCTAAAAGCTGCAAGAGAAAGAAAAGTTACATACAAAGGAAATCCCATAAGGCTATCAGCTGACTTCTCTGCAGAAACCTTACAGGCTAGATGAGAGTGGCATGATATATTTAAAGTGCTGAAAAGAAAAAAAACCTACAGCCAAGAATACTCTACCTGGCAAGGTTATCATTCAGAATGGAAGGAGAGATAAAGAGTCTCCCAGACAAGTGAAAATTAAAGGAGTTTATTACCAAGAAACCAGTCCTACAGGAAACGCTAAAGGGACTTATTTAAGCAGAAAAGAGAAGACCACAAATAGGAAAAAATTATCTGTTTCCATGATAAGAGGGTAACAGGTACAAACACACAAAAAAGAGGATAGATATGATATGAAAAACAAAATGTGGGAGGAGAGGAGTAAAAGAGTAGAGCTTTTAGACAGAGGCCAAACTAAAGAAACCATAAACTCAGTATAGATTGCTATATACATAGGTTGTTATATATGAACCTCATGGTAATCACAAACCAGAAATCTACAATAAATACACAAAAAAATTAAGCAAAGGAACCCAAACTTAACACCAAAGAAAGCCATCAAACCACAGAGGAAGAGAGCAAGAGAAGAGGAAAGGAACAGAGAAGAACTACTAAAACACCAAGAGTAAAAGTAAAATTGGCAGTAAGTACATACATATCAATAGCTACTTTAAATGTCAATGGAGTAATTGCTCCAATCAAAAGGCATAGCATGGCTGACTGGATAAAAAAACAAAACCCATATATATGTTGCATACAAGAGAGAGACTTCAGACCTAAAGACACTCACAAACTGAAAATGAAGGGATGGAAAAAGATACTCCATGCAAATCACAATGAAGAGAAAGCTGGGGTAGCAATACTCATATCAGACAAAATAGACTTTAAAACAAAAACTGTAACAAGAAACAAAGAAAAGCACTACATAATGATTAAGGGGATAATCCAACAAGAGGTTGTAACACTCATAAATATCTATGCATCCAACATAGGAGCACCTAAATATATGAAGCAATTATTAACAGACATAAAAGGAGAAATAGACAGAAACACAATAATAGTATGGAAATTTAACACTCCACTTACACCAATGGATAGATCATCCAAGCACAAGATCAACAAGGAAACATTGGCCTTAAATGACACACTAAACCAGATGGACTTAGTAGATATATACACAAATGGAACATTCTCCAGAATTGATCACATATTAGGCCACAAAACAAGTCTCCACAAATTTAAGAAGATTGAAACAATATCAAGCATCTTTTCTGACCACAAAGGTATGAAACTAGAAATCATCTATAGGAAGAAAATCAGAAAAGCCACAAATATGTGGAGATTTAAAAAAATGCTACTGAACAACGATTGGGTCATGAAGAAATCAAAAAATACCTGGAGACAAATAAAAATGAAAATACAACATCCCAGAATTTATGGGATACAGCAAAAGCAGTTCTAAGAGGGAAGTTTATAGCAATACAAGTCTATGTCAACAAACGAGTAAAATCTCAAATAAACAATCTAAAAGTGCACCTAAAGGAACTGGAAAAAGAAGCATAAGCAAAGCCCAAAATCAGTAGAAGGAGGGAAATGATAAAAATCAGAGAATAAATAAATGAAACAGAGACTAAAAAAAATAGAAAAAAAATCAATAAAACCAAAAGCTCGTTCTTTGAAAAGACAAACAAAATTGGCAAACCTTTAGCTAGACTTACCAAGAAAAAAGAGAGAAGGCTCAAATAAGTAAAATCAGAAATGAAAGAAGAGAAATTACAATGGACTCCTCAGAAATACAAAAGATTATAAGAGAATACTATGAAAAGCTATATGCCAACAAATTGGACAATCTAGAAGAAATGGATAAATTCTTAGCATCATACAACCTTCCAAAACTGAATCAAGAAGAAATAGAGAATTTGAATAGACCAATCACCAGTAAGGCGATCAAAACAGTAATAAAAATCTCCCAAAAATAAAAGTCCAGGACCAGACAGCTTCCCTGGTGAATTCTACCAAACATTCTAAGAAGACTTAATACCTATCCTTCTCAAACTCTTCCAAAAAATTGAAGAGGTGGGGAAGCTTCTTAACTCAATCTATGAGGTCAACATTACCCTGATACCAAAACCGGACAAGGACAACACAAAAAAAGAAAATTACAGGCCAATATCACTGATTATCAGCAATGCAAAAATCCTCAATAAAATACTAGCATCGAATACAACAATACATTAAAAAGATCATTCACCATGATCAAGCGGGATTCATTGCAGAGATGCAGGGATGGCTCAACATTCTGCAAATCAATCAACCTGATACACCACATTAATAAAATGAAGACTAAAAATCACATGATCTCAACAGATACAGAGAAAGCATTTGACAAGATACAACATCCATTTATGATAAAAACTCTGAATAAAATGGGTATAGAAGGAAAGTACCTCAACATAATAAAGGCCATATATGACAAACCCACAGCTAATATAATCATCAATGGTGAAAAACTGAAAGCTATCCCTCTAAGAACAGGAACCAGATGAGGATGCCCACTTTCACCACTCCTATTTAACATGGTATTGGAAGTCCTGGCTGGAGCAATCAGGCAAGAAAAAGAAATAAAAGGGATCCAAATTGGAAAAGAAGAGATGAAACTGTAACTATGTGTAGATGACATGAATATGGTAAAGTTGCAGGATACAAAATCAACATACAAAAATCAGCTGAGTTTCCATACACTAACAATGAAGTAGCAGAAGGGGAAATTAAGAATACAATCCCATTTATAATTGCAACAAAGAGAATAAAACACCTAGGAATAAACTTACCCAAAGAGGTGAAAGATCTGTACACTGAAAACTATAAAACATTGTTGAAAGAAATTGAAGAAGACACAAAGAAATGGAAAGATATTCCATGCTCTTGGATTTGAAGAATTAACATAGTTAAAATGTCCATACTTTCTAAAGCAATCTATAGATTCAATGCAATCCCTATCAAAGGTCCAACAGCATTTATCACAGAAATAGAAGAAAGAATCCTAAAATTTATATGGAACAAAAGATCCCCAATAGCTAAAGGAATCCTGAGAAAAAAGAACAAAGCTGGAGACATCACACTCTCTGATTTCAAAATATACTACAAAGCTATAGTAACCAAAACAGCATGGTACTGGCAGAAAAACAGACACACAGATCAATGGAACAGAATCAAGAGCCCAGAAATAAACCCACACGACTATGGACAGTTAATTTTCAACAAGGAAGCCAAGAACACACAATGGAGAAAGGAAAGTCTCTTCGACAAATGGTGTTGGGAAAAATGGACAGCCACATGCAAAAAAAAAAAAAAGAAAGTAGACCATTATCTTACACCATACACAAAAATTAACTCAAAATGGATTAAAGACTTGAAAGTAAGACCTGAAACCATGAAACTTCTAGAGGAAAACACAGGCAGTACACTCTTCGATATTGGTCTTAACAACATATTTTCAAGTACCGAGTCTGGCCAGGCAAGGGAAACAATAGAAAAAATAAACAAATGGGACTACATCAAACTAAAAATCTTCTGCACAGCAAAGGAAACCATCCACAAAATGAAAAGACAACCTAACAATTGGGAGAAGATATTTGCAAACCATATGTCATAAGGGGTGTATATAAAGAACTAATACATCTCAACAACAAAAAAACTAACAACCCAATTTAAAAATGGGCAAAAGAATTGAACAGACATTTCTCTAAAGAAGATATACAGATGGCCAACAGGCACATGAAAAGCTGTTCAACATCATTAATTATTCAGGGAAATGCAAATCAAAACTCCAATGAGATATCGCCTCACTCCCGTCAGAATGGCTGTAATTAGCAACAGAAGAAACAACAGGTATTGGAGAGGATGTGGAGAGGAGGGAACTCTCATACACTGCTGGTGGGAGTGCAAACTGGTGCAGCCACTATGGAAAACAGTATGGAGATTCCTCACAAAATTAAGAATAGAACTACCATGCGATCCAGCTGTTCCACTGCTGGGTATTTATCCAAAGAACATGAAAACACCAATACTTAAAGATACATGCACCCCTGTGTTCATTGCAGCATTGTTCACAATAGCCAAGACTTGGAAGCAACCTACGTGCCCATCAAGGGACGAATGGATAAAGAAGATGTGGTATATGTACACAATGGAATACTACTCTGCCATAAGAAATGATGAAATCCGGCCATTTGTGACAACATGGATGGACACTGAAGGTATTATGCTAAGCGAAAGAAATCAGAGGGAGAAGGTCAAAAACCATATGATCTCACTCCTAAGTAGAAGATAAAAACAACAACCAACAAACACACAGAGACAGAGATTGGATTGGTGGTTACCAGAGGGGAAGGGGGTGGAGAGGAGGGCGAAAGGGATGATTAGACACATGTGGGTGGAGATGGACTGTAATTAGTATTTGGGTGGTGAACATGATGTAATCTATGCAGATATAGAAGTATAACGACGTACACCTGAAATTTATACAATGTTATAAACCAATGTTACCACAATAAAAAATAAAGTGTCTCTTGTAAAAAAAAATAAATAAAAAATAAATGAACTATCAATCCACACAACATGGATAAACCTCAAAATAATTATGCTAAGTTAAAGAAGCCAGACATAAGAGTACATACTGTATGATTCCATTTATATAAAACACTAGGAAATGCAAACTAATCTATAGTGACAAAAAGCAGGATCAGTGGTCGCTGGGTGTGTGAGTGTGGAGGGGGTGGCAGGTGGGATTTCAAAGTGGCATAAGGAAACTTTTGGGGGTGATGGATACATTTGTCATCTTGAATATGGTGATGGGCTCGTGGATGCATACACATGTTGAAACTTATACACTTTAAATATGTGCAGTTATTGTATGTCAATTATACATCAGTATAATTTTTTAGAAAAGAAAAAAATTTTAATATGCATCAAAATCACCTGGGTATCTTGTTGCAATGCAGATTCTGTAAGTTGGGGGTAGGGCTCAAAGTTTGCATGTCTAATAAGCTCCCACGTGAAGCCAATGACTGTGGTCCAAAGACTACACTTTGAGTAGAAAGAGTCCAGAGCACCCAGGAGGGACAGGCCAAGAGATGGTGAAACAGCTTTGCAGGTGTGGTCCCTTCACTTCCCTCCAGGCTGCCAGCAGAAAACAGAACATTCTCTGGGTTTTTGAAGAATCCGGTCATGAGGACCCTCTTTGCAGACAGTGCTCTGATTTGCTCCACGTGTTTTCCCTGTCCTGTAAGCCAACGGAGGAGAACTCTGTGGATAGCCTAACTATATCCTCTAGAGTTTGGGAGACAAGGAGATGGCTACCTGATTCCCACCTGTCTAAAGGTGAGAAGGTGGGGCTGTGAGGTAATGAACTGAACTTTCAGAGTTTGCAGGGACAAGGATGCATGCAACAAGAAAAAGAATCAGCATTCAGAAGCTACCACACCAGATGGAACCAACACCAGTTTACAAGTCTACCAGGAAAGTAAAACCTTCCTTACCTTTCCTTCTAATCCCTCTTCCTCCAAGGCTCCAAAGAGCAGCTAGTGAGTGGTGAAGGGGGTAGAGACTGGAAAGAAATAGCCAATGACAATGTCAGCACTCCTTCCACTACACTCACTACAGACACCTGAGTTGGGGGCTAGCCTGAGCCAGAAGAGGAGAGAAGCTCTAAAGTAGAATTGAAAAGATGGCATCATGTGATTTTTCAGTTGGAGTGGACTTTTAATTATCTAGAAGAGACAAGATCTGCTGAGATGCCCAAGACTTTATCCAAAGTTGAGAAAGAGCTAGTCCATAGATGAAGTTTAATGGGAAGTGGTAAGAAAGAAAAAAGTTTGTTTTTGCACTTTGGGAGCCCAGTTGGCTCCATATTTGAAATTCTCAGTTATGCTTGTTAGAGGAAAGAATTTCACTGATCACATATACATGTATGTGCAGATCATTGTGCACGTGCCATGATAAACAAGTGGAAAGATTTAACAAGAATAGAGTGTTTATATTAAATTGAAAGGAATAATCCTTCAGCAAGTATCTGAATGCTGATCTGCTTTCTAAAGACTTGGACTTTGAAAGTGGAAAGAAACCATAGGCTTATCTTGCCAAACCTTCAGGTTTCAAGCAGAGGGAAACTAAAAGCTTTATCAAGTTAGGTGATTTGTCTGAAGACACAATTGCTTACTGGTAGCAGACTCAGGCTTGAATGCCAGGTCTCCTGATTCCTAATGTGGTATTCTTTTCAATAGCCGTGAGGATAAGCAAATAATTTCAAAGAAGCAGTGTACCTAAAATAGCCAACAGATTTGTAGTTATTTATTACCAGAAAAGCCATTTCAGTGAGGAATTGTATTTTTTTGAGTAGGGCAGAAAAATCACCATGATATAAGCACTATAAATTTGCTTTAAAAATAATGTTAAGCCAAAACAATCTCGAAAAAGAAAAACAAAGTTGGAGGGCTCACAATTCCTGATTTCAAAACTCATCACAAAGCTACAGCACACAGAAAGATGCTACTTTATGCTACTAGTGTGTTAGTAGCATAAAAACAGATATATAGGGCAATGGAATTAAGTAGAGAGCCCAGGAATAAACCCTTGCATATGTGGTAAGGTGACTTTTCACAAGGGTGCCAAGACTATTCAAGGGGGAAAGGACAGTCTTTTCAACAAACAGTGTTGGGAAAACTGGATACCCACATGCTAAAGAATGAAGCTAGACCCTTACTTTATGCCATATACAAAAATTGGCTTAAAATGGATCAAAGACCTAAACATAAGAGCTAACACTATAAAACTCCTAGAGGAAAACATAGAGAGAAAGCTTCATGAAAATGGATTTGGCAATGGTTTCTTCAATATGACACCAAAAGCACAAGGAATAAAAGCAAAAATAGACAAATGGGACTACATTGAACTTAAAATTTTTGTTCATCAAAGGAAACAACAGAGTTAAAAGGCACCACCGAAGGGGAGGAAATATTGGCAAATCATATATCTGATAAAAGGTTAATATCCAGAATATAGAGAGAGCTCCTACAACTCAACAACAACAAAAACCAAACGAACAAATTCAAAAATGACAAAGGACTGGAGTAGACATTTCTCCAAAGAAGATATCCAAATGGCCAATAATCACATGAAAAGATGCTCACCATCACTAATTATTAGGGAAATGAAAATCAAAACCACAGTGAGATACCACCTCACACTCATTAGGATGGCTACAATCAAAAAAAAAAACAAACAGAAAATAACAAGTGTTGGCAAAGATGCAGAGAAATTGGGACCCTTGTACACTATTGGTGGGAATGCAAAATGGCACAGCTGCTGTGGAAAACAGTACGGCATTGCCTCAAAAAATTAAAAATAGAATTACCATATGATCTAGTAATTTCACTTCTGAGTATTTACCCAAAAAAATTGAAAAAAGGGTCTCTAAAACATATTTGTACATTCATGTTCACAGCAGCATTATCCACTATAGCCAAAAGTGTCCATTGGTGGATGAATGGATAAACAAAATTTAAAAATCAAAAAATAATATTGAAAGCAATTTGAAAACCTTCAGTGAGGGTTTCTTCAACCACGTCTTCTTTCCAAAGCCATTATATCCATGGTTTAAGGGAAGAACAGCAAACAGAATTCAATTCATGGGCCGGTTCTAATGTCTGTTGATAATTTTCTTTTGTCATACTCTTTAATATTTTGCATGTTGCAACAAGTAGCTCTAACTTATGTAGTCAGAAGAATATAGAGATAGATAAAATTCCTTTAAATAATACAAAAGGGCAGATAGTATAATTTTCAGTTAGACTAGTTACACCCAAAGAGAGATGGTCATAGCAATAACTACATCTCTTGCTCAGTTCAACTCAACCTACTAAACAGTGGGGACTAAACTATGTCCAGGAAGCTACAAAGAAGAATGAGACATTGTCCTTACCCCCTGCCAAAAAAATCCCTGGCTTGGTTACAACCTAGCACATCAGTGACAAATTTTAAAGATATCTTAGTTTTATCACACTCCCCCAACCCTAAAAATCTGAAAAGCAAATAGATAACAAGCCAACAATTTGATTAAGGGGAAAAACCTGCTTTGCTACAGTTTTGTAGGTCAGTTTTGTGAGGTGGAGATGGAAGTTCTAATAAAAATCAGGCACCATAACTTCCCTGACTAAATGAAGAATTGTGGAGTCTAAACACTGGGTCTATTGATATCAAATTGTCAGCTTTAGTAATGATTTAAAAAAAAAAAAGACATGAGCATGCCCAGTGACTTTCCTAAAATTCACGAGATACATTTATAGTAAGAGCTAAAATATTAGGCCAGGAGTGTTGCTCTAATGGAGGTCCCTTCACACAGACACAGAGAGGATAATAGTTTTCCCCTCCATGCTGACACGAGAGCATCATTTCCCAGTGCAATTTTAAATTCTAAAATTGGCAGCTGTGATCGGGGGGCATAAAACGTTAAATAAAAATGAGAAAACGGGAAAGGAACAAGATTTGGAGTCAAGAGTTTTTTCCCAACTCTGCTTCAGCCATTTAGAAGCTCTGCAGCTACTAAGTGAATGAAAGTCCAGCCTCCTAACCTTCGGTAACCTCACTGGCACATTTATATAAAGAAATTACAGTACCCACTCTGCTTGTCTCACAGAGTTGTTTTGAGGGTTCAAAAATTGTGTGCATGAAAGTGCTTGAGAAACAGCAATAGTGAAATGCAAATTGCATTTTTCCAGTTTTCAAACTTAGAAACTGCCGAGGTTTCCCAAATCTGCTAAGAACATCATATGAAATAATATGATGACATTTTAGTTCCCTTATTCAGACAAAGTGAGTAAGACACTAGTTTGCTCTTAAATCTTCATGCTGGAAACTGCTTATAATACAGAATCTGCCTTTACAAGAATATTTCCTTCTGGAAATGCAGCCAGGAAACTTCCAAGCAAACTGGATGGTCCACATCCAGGTGACCTGAAAACCAGGACACAAAGAAACATGGGCAAGTCTGAGTCACAATCCACAGGCTGCATTTGTCTTATGGGGAGTGCTACCGTAGTTTAAGTGATAAATCATCACTTAAGAAATATAAACACTGGTTACACAAACAAATTCCATTTAAGAGTCCCTTAATGAACGTTTAATGAGTTACATGTGGGCTGCGAATGCCCCACAGGCTGCCTCAATGTGTTTGCTTTTGAAAAAAAAATTAAAAATACATTAGTTCCCCTCATTTTATGACTCATCTCACTAACAAAATGCAATCGAAACAACTGACTTTTGAATTAAAATGCTATTTCCAAAGGAAGAAGGAGAATGCATCTGCCATTGATAAAGAAATGAACAAACCGAGAAGCTGTAATTCCCTAGATTAGGGCAGAAAGGAAAAGAACAGTGATGAGTGATGATTTATGAAAATTCAGATGATGTCATAATCAAAGTGACCTTTTTTTCCTTTTCTCACAGTTGGAACTTTTAAATTATAGGATTTTCCTCCTCAAACTTTGTCTTTATTGGCTGAGGCTTAAAATAAATATACACACATTCACAAAGCATTTTACTTGGGAGGAAGGAAGATAAGGGTTTAAATTTGTATAATGAAGACTAGATAACAGAAGGCAGTGACAGCTATGATTTTTTCCCATAATGGCCCAAATCTACCCCCAGCATTTCCATTCACTGATAATGAGAAGCACAGAGTCAAAATAGATAGGTTGTGGGTGCAGTAAAGAATGAACTTCTTTATTAAAAGACAATGCCTATTTCTATCACATCAAGGTTCTTCATACTTCACAGTCAGTACATGACATGGGTATTCTTTTACTCTGAGTGTCCTTACACAGGACTTCTCTGCTCTTCACAAAATAGGGATTCTGACCTCACAGAGGTGTAGCTAAAGGCCAGGTCCACCTGGATGGGGTCAAGTAGCCAGCAAATGGCCTATCACCAAGTTAACAATGAAAGGAGCTGCCAGGATGGAGACAACTGGCCAACAGAAGTACATCGACCTGGGGAAAACTTGACACCCTCCATGTCAGGGCATGCCAACCACTGCAAATAGTTTTTGTGTTATTTGCTGACTCAATTTGTGGAAAGTCTTAAATATTTGTGAGGAAGGGAAAAAAAAAGACCTCAGTAGAAGGTCTAGACTTGCAGGACATTTGGTCCAATCCAAAACATTCATCAGACATTTGGTCCACACCAAAAGGTCCTTGACATTTGGCCCCATACAAAAAGTCCATGAGCGTATTTTGTCCATGCCAAATGGTTTTGGACAGGACCAAACATCAAGGACTTTTTGGCATGGAACAAATGTCTTATAAACGTTTTGGGCAAGACCAAATGTCTACTAATTGCTCCAGAAGATTCTTAGAACAAAGTCTCCAAGACCAGGTACGTCAAGCCCCTGTCTACAAATTTGAGGCCTTGAATGAAACCTGCTACCCACTCTGCTGCCTCTTTTCTCTGCACTTTGGTTTGAATCTCCCCCATGAAATTCTCCCACTGTGTTAGTCAGCATGAGTTAGTTGTCTCCAGAAGACAAGTATAAAAATATACCTGGTATATGTAGGCACAACAGCAGAGATCCTTCCTTGGGCAATTCTATTTGAGTCTTTGTTGTCCCTATGTCCTCAGCTATCAAATGCTTTAATCATATCACCTATGTCATAGAGTTATTAAGAAGATCAAATTAGTTAACATAAGTTGAGCAGTTAGAATAGTGTCTAGCACATAGTAAGCATTATATGAGAATTAGATATTATGGTACAGATATTTATTCTTTTGTGGAAAGAAGTTTTCAGCATAATTGTATGATAGGCCATGCTTTTGATGACAAAACACAATAACAACTAACATTTATTGAGCCTACGATGTGCTGGGTCCTCTGCTAAATATTTTACATTTGTCTCATTTAATGATAGAGAGAAAAAAGAAATAGCTGGTGTTAGTTGACTACCATGTGCAAGAAAGGTGTTCTTTATCTGCATCTTAGAGGTGAGAGAATCAGTAACTTGCCCACAGTCATGGCTGGTATGTGGCCCAGTCTGAAATGAAATCAAGTATTCATCACGTTTGTGTTCTTTCCACTAGGTTCCTCCATACACTCATCTTATACACATGAAGAATTGCTTTTCTGCAGGATAAAAGCCTACGGAGACCAATGCTTTTCTGGAAAAAAAAAGTCTAATATAGAATAAAAATTTTTTGGAAGGAGAAAAATGTGTCTATGCATCTAAGGGAGAGGACTCCAACTGGCCACTTGCTGGCATTTATGCCTGAGAAGGGATTTTAATCAGCTGTTTTTAAATATGCCTACAAGTATTTTAAAAGGCAAAGTACCAAGGTTGCCATTGTTGGTCACAGCTCTAGAAGCTTAGCATCTTATGACAGGTCCACTCCTAACATTTACATTAATTGCAGACCTGCCACAGACGTTTGAATTCAGTCCCCTGAGAATCTGAGAAAACCAATGAGAAAAATTTCCAATTACATTTGGAAATTTTGTCCATTTTTTTTCAGATACAACCTAAATGCTTCATAGTTTTCCAAAATAGTTTATGTAATCCTCTGGCTTGTTTTTTGTCTTTGTTTTTGGCATCACCTGAGCTAGAGAGATGGGTTGAAGTTTTAAACCATGGATATACACAACCTCATCTCCAGTCAGCTTGATCTTTCTCATTTGAGGGCCAGCATCCCTTCAGCCACTAGGCCTTGGATGGAAGTAAAATCATTAAAGTTGCCTTGGATTATCAGGAAGAAGGACTTCATTAGCTGTTCTCTGCCCTCACACATATTTGGGGCACAAGGTTCAGAAATTATTGCAGCTGTAGGAAAGAAGTTAGGGGGGTTGAAATGGAACTGGGGAATATGGTTTCATTTCTCTATCCATTTCTCATTGATCGGATTAATGGGTTTCTCATTCACTCCCCAGCAATCACTCCTGCCTCCCCAGGCAATATGAGCCAGGAACTGGCACCTTTTCTAGGAATTCTCCATTCTTCTTGCCCTTTAGAGCTTTCCTCCTTGTCTGTATCAAACAGGTCACACAGATTTCTAGTAGAAAGAAGAACTGGTAAAGGTAGCTAGTCAACCTCTACTAGCTCCTCGTAAGACATCTTACAACCCCAGCTGCACCTTAAATCACCTGGAGAGTTTTGCAGAAATAAAAATGTCTTTCTCACCTCAGACATTCTGATTTCTTGGGTCTGAGAAGACTCCTGGGCATCAATACTTTTTAAAGCTTCCCAGGAGGTTCTAATGCAGAGCTGGTGGAGAACCACTGCCTGACAGGAGGTCCCCATTTCTTAGAGTGAATGCCTTGGCCAATCTCTCCTTTTCACCTTGAAGTTAAACTCCATTTGGAGTTTCCTTCTCCTGCTGCTTCTCAGGAGTCACCCATGGTTTTGATCCTCTGCAGAGCCACAGAGGTTGTTGGGATTGAGTGTTTATTTCACAACACTGACTGTGCCCATAGCTGTTTGCCACTTACATCCTCCAATATGGGACCTATGCAGAGGAGGAAAAGGGCTGATGGGCCACTTGCCTCAAGCCCCACATAGATGGAGGGTCTCAAACATAGACTCTTGGCCTTATCAACAAATGACTGGATGCATGCAGCCAGAAAGATACACTGGCAGGTTTGAAAGAATACTTACACCTGACAGCTTTACACATGAATCTCAATAATAAACTGTACCCTGCAGAGTGTACAACAAATTCATATTTTTATAAATCATAAAATTAATTTTGAATAGCACAATTATAATACATTATATTTTGGGGTAGATTTGAAGCACCAATGAGTTAAATTGTAAGCATTTTAAACTCACCACAAATTTTGCAACTCTGATATAGCTACTTTCATTTTAAATATCTTGGGAGAGGTGAGAGCCTTGCCACATCAAGCCCAGCTCACAGACCTTACCCTGGTGTGGTGTCACAGGCCTCAGCGTCCACAAGGGAACAGGAAACAAAGCCAGCAATTCCTCCACCCTTACCCCTTCCTATTAGAGAATCTACAACAAGGCCAGGACTAAGGTGGTAAGAAAGACAATGAGGACCAATATTTACGGAGGCCCTCACTCTCAGGTAACAACCCTGCACTTGCACAACCCTGAGACTGAGGATCTCCTTAAATATGTGGGTGCTCAGGTACTTTCTGAGCCAGCACATTCATACACACTTACACACACACACACACACACACACACACATACACACACAGGTCCAGCCATCTCAAGACCAATGTGATGACCAAATTCCTGATGTAAAGTATCCCACTGAAATGCCTCTTACTCAAAAGTATGTTTTGCATTTAAGAGACATCCTGGATCCATCGATTTTCTATCATAATAATGAAAAAAATTTTTTTAAGCCTTGCTATTGGACATTAGTATGTCCGAAATGGATATAAGGTACATGGAGAAGAGAAAATAGGAAATATGTTGAAAAGGCTGGTTGGTATGCAGAGCCTATCCTTGCAGATATAAAAGCAGGAAAGAGCCACAGGGACTCTTGGCAGCAAAGCTACTGAGACCATTAATAATTACTTTTGTTTTCATTAGGGGGAGTTTTCACAAAAGTTAAAATATATGGGTTCTTTGAAATGGTGGAAACAAGGAGGAAAAAGACTGAATCTAATCCAGCCAAGTTGAAGACTATGTTTGTAAAGACCTCAGTGACATGCCCATGATTAATCCTGAAGCATTTTTCAGGGAAATATATAAACTACAAAAGAGCATCATTCTGTTCTTCCTAAGAAAAAAACGTCAAAAAGGTTAATATTGTTCACATCAGTTTACTTTATTGTTTCAGTTAACTGCAAGTTCAAGTTAGCTTTCCACTTTGAAAGGGCTCCTACATCTCTATATATATCCAGAAACACACCCGTAATGAGACTGCCCACTTGAACTCAAGGACACTTTCTCCTTGAGGCAGCTTTCTGAAAAGAGAACTATTTCTTTTGCAGAAAAGGATGCTGTTCCTTAAGAGGACATCAGAGGACAGTGTCTCTCTATTGAACCCCATACACAAATCTCTTCTAGAAGGCCTCTTCCTCATTCGCCAGTTCTTGATTCTGTCTTATCACTGAATGAGCCTTGTCCAATAAATAACTTAAAGATAAGTTGGTGCAAAAGAGGGAGTAGGAAACAAATCAGAGTAGATCCGTTTCCTGTGAGTCGACCAATGCCACCTCTAGTCCTACGACTGCCATTCTATTGAGGATTGATATCATTGAACTTACTATAAAAACAAATGTTGTTCTAGAGTTCACACCAGTGCCCTTGAATGAAGAAACAGCCAAAAAAAAAAAAATCAGACTCTCCCTTACTTTAGAATTGACACAGTGAAAAAAGAAGTTCATTGTGGGAAACTTTTGCTTACCAATGGAATTTCTTACTCTCTGGTTCTTTAGTTATCAGTGTTTTTTTAATGTGACTTTTATGAATGAGTAACCGGTGGGATCAAGATTGGGAGGTAGTATAGCTTAGCAGATAATGGTGACTACCACCAGTAGCATCAGATTCCCCGAGTTCAGATCACAGCTCTGCCACTTTACTGCCTACGTGTCCTTGGGTAAGCTATTTAGACTCTCTGTTACTCAAGCTGTTCATCTGTAAAATGCAGAAATAAAAACACCTACCGGCAACTACTGTAGTAACTAACGATTCATCTATAATTATGGTTAATACTATTAAGACTCTTTAAGTAATTTGTCAGGATGCAAGATCTTTTAAGAAGTCTTTCTGGAAGATCTTTTCACAACCATCATCCTATGTTAAAAGGCTAAGAGTGCCCCTTTGGAAAGACGTCGAGAAAGTCCAACTCATTAAGACAGAATTTGTCAGCAAAAGTATTGTTCATGAGTATCGTAGGTTCCAATTACGCTAAAAGCATGTATATTTTAACTCAGAGCCTGCAGTTGGTGTTAACTCTTACAAGTTTCCCTAGCAAATGACCTGCGTTGCTACAAGTAGAACAGCTTAGACCCATTCTTCGGGACTTGAAGACAAAAGTTACTGAGGAGACAAAACCTTTTCAAAGAGAGGCCAGCCCTCAAGAATAGGAGGAAAAACCAACTCTTAAGAAACAAAGATGTTTTCATGTAAATATTCTTAAGGAGAGAAAGAAAATGGGCATCAAAGCTAAAGGGGAGATGTCATGGAACAAATTTGTTCATAATTAGTGCATTGTGTAAGCACAGCCAGCAGGGTGGAAGTTGCTGGAAATCACCATTCTATTCTTGGCTGGACCTTAGTTCCATGTGATGCTCTTGGGTGAGCAACTTCTGTCTCTTTTTCTTCCTCAGTAAAGTCATAAACATTATTAACATTAACTTAACCTTCATCGTATCGCTGAAGAAATATGAAACTTTGGGTGAGGAGAATAGAAGTCACTGTGAAGGTAAACAATCAAGAAATACTGAAAATTGCTTGCCTTTTGCACATAGGAATTTTGCTTCTCTCTGGCCAACCACTCCCTTTGTGGAGAAAAGCAGAATGAATTTTTTTAACTGACTAGATGAGAAAGCACTGCCATGAGGTGTGGATATTACTCAAAGAGATATAGTATGGTAATATATTATGTGATACTCATGAGCTAGTACATTAGCCATTCCAGATAATTGGCTAATTGGCAAGGATCTGAAATCTATGATTCTGTGTCCTGTTTCTAGCACCTCTGGATTTTCCTGCCACTATATAGTTATTTTTACATTACTAACCTAAGAAAAGTATTGAATATGTTGACATCACATTTCTGTAAATCATGGGTTACACGACTTCCCCTTTGAATTATTGGGTGAAAGGTACATGGGGAGTCCAAGGAGTATCAGTTCATTGTTTTCATTACATTTTTCTTGATTACCATTGATCATAATTACCATTGAGCTCCAGGTTCCGTGAGCACCACTTCAGGATTCAGGAAGAATTCAAGCCAAACACAGATGATCCTGTAACTCTGACCGTTAGTTTTCCCTGGCCTTCTGGATGACTGCTGAGTTTGTTTCTGTATCACTGACAAGCAGTGATGTTGAAATGATTGATAATGTCTCTTGCACAGCTAAAGACCCTATTGTGCTAAAGGTGACTGCTACCTTCAGTCACTTGAGGCAAAAGGCTTGGTTACAGAATCAGGCAGACCTGGATCATAGGCTTCGCTTCATCACTCACTGGATGTGTGAGTCTCTGGAAAATTGCTCTGCCTGAGGTGAAAAATACTGAGCTCCCACAGTGTGGATACACTTAACACCATTGGAATAGGCATGGCTGTCATTAAACCCTCAATAAATGTAACTTCTTCCTACTAGAATCAGCCTCTTGGAGGCCCCTCTAGTGCCACATGCCACAAAACCCAATTCTATGGTTCTTTCTCAGCTTTCCAGGACAGGGTACACAGCCAGACATTCTTTAAACCATTCTTAGACTATTGCTTCTACAAGCTTGGTAAACTTCAGCCCTTTTACAGCTCATTGTGCAATAACTACCTTAATATCATGGCACTTTCTATTGTTTTTTACATGACTGACTCAAGAAATGTATCAAAATTATTAGAGTCAAATTTATTTAAATTATTGAGTTTCCTGCCTTGCCCTCATGGTTCCCAAAGACTTGATAGGTAGAAAGATCCTTTCTAAATCCAAGATATGCCATCATCAATATTGTCATGATGAGATCAATCCCCTTACTAAGGTAAATTTAATAAATTGAGACACCAACTAACATCATGATTCAACGTTCTTAGAAAGAACCTCTGTCATAAAAATTTCTAGCTTGAAAGAGATCTTTTCTAGCCAAGTTGTCTTATTAAAGCAAGACTTGGCAAGGAAACAAGTGGGGTTATCCTGAGTGATTAATAAACCACTTATTGCAAATTTATGGTCCAAAGTTGAGAGTGGAAAGTTCTCAAATTGGATGAGATGGCATTTTCATTCTATTCTGGTCTTCAGGTCTTTTCTGAAAACATTAAAGTTCTGGAATAAATACAAGGTCTTTCTTCGGATTAAAAAAATGACAAATGCATCTCTCTAGACATGTCACAGTTATCATGGCGAGTAGACTTAGTTTTAACAAACAAGGTGATGTAGCTTCCAGAAAAATGAGACATCGACACAAATGTCACATGTTTAGAATGCGATAAGTAGACTCCTCCCTTGATTATTCCCAGGTGAGACCTTACCTGGAGCATGGAATGAAGTAGGTAAACACAAGGTGAGTAGTGTGGGGGGAGGGGTTAAAAGAATGGGGGAGGGATTTGAAACCATGACATGTGCATAATTGAATCTCATTTCCCTACCAAGATCAAGGTTATTGTTTCCTCTGCAGGGTCTTTTGCATCTGCTCCTTCATCTCCCCTTCTGCCCTTTGCACTCACCTATGCTAGTTTGAGCCCCTCTTGTCTCCTTCTGTTATGGAAACACCTTCTCCTTCCCTCTGGCCTCTCTTCATGCCAATCCTGCTCCCAAATATTGTAATAGTTTAGAGCCCAGACTCTGGAGCCAGGCTGCTTGGGCGTGAGTTCTGGCTCTGCCACTTCTAGCTATGCGACCTTGAGTAAATTCCTCAAATTTTCTGTGTTTCCATTTACATGGAGGTAATTAATTATATTTATTCCACAGGATTATTGAGAAAATGCAATATATTCATATATGAGAAACACTAGAACAGTACCTGCACATAGTAAGTGCCCTATTATTGACTATTCAAGTAGGTTTTCTCTTGCTCCCTTTTTCAAATACTACCAGTGACTCATATTGCTTCAAGACTGGAAATCAAAGCCCTCAGCATGGCATCTGGGCCATCCTCACCTGACTTTCCAGGTTTTCCTTATATTCTATGTTTCAGACACATGCACATTCATCGAGCTACCTGTCATTAATCAAAATGTGCCATCCATTTTCCCATCTCCTCACTGCCACTCCTGACTAAAGGCCCACTTTCCCCAAAATGCCTTTTAAAATACTGCATACCCGTTGAGGCCTGGATCACATGACCTGTCATCCAAAAATATAGTCCTGGTAACCCTATTTGGAAAAATTATCTCATCCACTATGTTTTTCTGGCACTTTGTCACTCTATTATAGATATCATCACATTCACTTTTGTATTTCCAGAGTTGGAGTGGAGAGGGGGCATAGGTGTACAGGGATGAGTCACCAAAAATTGTCCCAGATCATACTCTGTGAAGTTTCTGCTCTTAAAGGGGAACATTATACCAAGGATTTACCTCTTTAGATATCAGGAGTAAAAGGAGGAAACAGAAGACGCCCTGTGGAGCTATTCTGTGTACTAAAATCTTAGCTAACATCCTAAGAAAAGGAGGAGATGATAACATATATGACAGCAGTGGGGACCCCAGCTTAAATGAAGTAGCAATCAAGTCGGAATCACTCAAATCTCCAGCACTGAACTAACCCCCATTGAGGGATTTAGTGTTGAATTTTCACTCAAATGAAGGCAACTCTGATCCATTCAACATTTACACCATCATATATTTTACATTCTTTGAACCATAAAAGATTCTGTCTTATTACTTAAGCTCATGTCTTGAAATCTTTCTTTTTGAAAGTGTAGTTATGATCAGCTATTGTTAAATGTTGGAGTCCTTCAATCTTGCAGGATCTCGGAGCCACTTTAAAGGCAAAATGGGATGCCCTGGCCAGTTCCTACCCTAACGATCTACGATGGTGCAATTTGCGAACATATTGAAAGGAACAGATGTTAGAAGCTATGGTAACTTCATGTAACCAGTCAAGAAATAGCTGCCTTAAAGCATTGCTAAATTATTCTGGTCCTTTCCTGATTTTAAAGTTTACTAACATTTGGAAAAGATAGGATCTGTTATAAAAACTTTAGTTCTAGTCATTACTTTACAGGGTGATGAAGTGCGTTCCACTTTGGGGGAAAAAAACTAATCTACAATCAATGCAAATCTTGGGAATCAAATCTTAATAACAATAGTGTGTCTTGATGTTGGAGGCAAAGTACTGAATTTGGATATTTATAGGCAAAATAATAGGCTCCACCATAATTCATCCACAGTCCACAATTAATCCCTGGGGATTTTAGGAAACCAGAAACAAAAGGTAATCCATAATTTTGAAACAGCAAAACATACTCTACCCTCTAAGGCAGACCATGATTATTTGGGTTCATAGATACCAGTCCAAGCATGAGCTTTTGCATGCGCAACCCTGTTTCCTTACACAGTAGGAAGCCATTTTGTCAGTTGACCTGATAAATTAGCTGGGGCTTAAATTCAGTTTGAGTTCACCAAGTGAAAGACAAATGTTTGCACTTCATTTAGCCTTGGATAATCCAAAGGTTATACTATTCTAAGAAGATAATCCATTAAGCATAGTTGCTCAAATGTGTGTCCACTTGGGGGAAGAATTTATCAGGAGGCTGTCAGAGGAAAAGACACCAAATGATGCTTCTCCAGACATTGAGCTCACCCTGCAGATTTTAGAAGGGCCCCTGCCAAAGAGCCCACACCAGAGACAAGCCTACAAGCAGATTTATGGAGCAAGGAGACCACACTTGCTGAGGGGGTCCCATGGCAGCCTCCTCATCTCTTCACAAGCTTTGGGTTTGGCTTCACCACCACTGAACTTTCTAAGACATTTATAATGATCTATAGGCTCTGTTTGAAGCTCTTCCAAAGATAACTGCAGAGCCATCAAGTTTTATTTCTACTAGACTTCTTTGGAATTTACCGAGTCTGCACTGGACTTTGGACAAAAATGACCTTGGTCTGCTTTGTCACAGGAATATAGGAATCATACATTTCAATCATTAGATCCTCATAGACTATAAAAGCCCAATATTAAAGATTGAACCTATTAAAGGTTAGATTCTATATAAACGTTCTAAATGAGAAATTTTCTTCTTTGATTTTGAAGGTTAATGGAAGTGTAATGGAAACACTCACACATCTAATGATTCCATGGGTAAACATAGGAGGAAAGAATATTCATTGGTAGTTGTGTCTAGAATTCACACCACAAACAGAGAGCTGAATGGAGTCAATTTAATGGGTCATTGGCTGACAGACAGAAATGCTAAGTGAAGTCCTGGCATTAATACGTGACAACATAAACAGCTAGAGGAAAGTGACAAACTTAGTGTTGGGGGCAGACAAGAAAATACCTTGTGGAGTTCCACAGGATTATTGCTATCTAAACTGGTTGCATTCTAGGCAAGGGATATAACAAGGACAACTCACATTGTCTTTTTCCCAATACATCTTCCAATTCGTTTCAAACCTTTTGGATGATGAACACAGCATCAAATCTGCCAGCCTTCTGCCACTGATGCCCTCTTCAGGCCTTCAGCCACACTCTCACATCCTGCTTCCAAGTAGAACAATGTTCTGAAACACTGCCATCTTGCGGACACTCCCGGAGAAAACATGAGCACTAGGCACCTCAAACACCAATCACCCAAGAGAAGAAACTTGGAGATCAAGTTTTCACATGTGGACATTTCAGGGATGGGAAGTTAACACCCTCCAAAATGTAAAGTAATGTGCCCAGGGTGATTCACTCAACAAGTGACATTTATTTAAAACAGAATTCACTTTAACAAATTATAACAGTATTTCCAGAGTGTTGAGTGTATGCACAGTCAAGGCACCATTCTGGGCAAAACCAAATAGAATTCAAGAACAGTAAAATATTCTCAGGAAGACATCTGCCCACGGAGGACACTCAGGAGATGACTGCTGATCTGTGAGACGAGTTCTACATGTGGCATTCCAGAAAAGAGGTGCAGTAGTAGGGATCGTGTTCCCCCAACTTTTATTTGGAAAATTTTCAAGCCTTCAAAAAAGCTGAATAAATAGTACCATGAAACACCTGTATTCCCTTCCTTAGATTCACCAACTGTTAACATTTTGCTATGTTTTCTTTGTGTCTCTATTTCAATTTACTTTTTTTTCTTCTGAATGATTTGACAGCAAACTGCACTCATCATCAGATCTTATCCTGAAATATTTTAGCATTTATGTCCCAAGAATAAGAGCCTTCTTCCCTATAATCACAATATCAATGTCACACTTAAGAAAATTCACATCAAATCCATATTTCAATTATTTTCTGTTGTCCCCCAAAATATCTTTTACGTCTTTTCTTTTTCCTGACCTGACCCAAGATCCACTCAAGGTTCACACACTGCATTTGATTATTATGTCTCTTTAGTCTCTTTAAATCTAGAACAGCCCCTCTCCATCACCATTTTCTTTTTTTTTAGGAAGATTGGTCCTACACTAACATCTGTTGCCAATCTTCCTCTTTTTCTCTTTTCTCCCCAAAGCCCCAGCACATAGTTGTGTATCACAGTTGTAGAGTTGTAGCTCTTCTATGTGGGACACCGCCTCAGCATGGCTTGATGAGCGGTGAGGAGGTCCACGCTCAGGAGCCAAACCAGCGAACCCCGGGCCACTGAAGCAGAACGTGTGAACGTAACCACTACACCACCAGGCTGGCCCCTCCATCATCATTTTTGTCTTTCATAACATCGATGTGTCTGGAGGGCCCAAACAGTTGTCTATAACATTTCCAACATTCTGAATTTGTTCACACATCTTGACCTCAGATGACAATGTTAGCTGATGCCAGCCTCTCTTCTGTCTACTCTCCTTTTATTAAACATGAAACTGTTTTTTCTATGGATTTCCAGGATGAGCACTGGAGTCCCTCTGTAAGGAATTGAGAAATATCTCATTAAACAACTTGCCTGTCTATGTAAAATCTCAAGAGAGATACAGAGGTCCTGGGATTCTGGGGGGCAGGGGGAGGTTGGAGAAGAACTGTTCTGCTCATGACTGGCAGTTACCCTCAGAGGCTCCATTCTTTTCTGACCCACATCCACACAACAGAAGTTACCACCCTGTTTTTTATCCTTTCCTACCTCCTCGGTCATGATCATTTGCATCTGAGAGGGAGAGTTCTTTGCTGCAGAGTACAGTTGTATTTTCCATCATCGTTAAACTGTGCATCTGCCATCAGCCTGGTCTCCAGTGCATCACAACTGAGCTCTTTCAGATTTTCCTCTGTGCTCATTTGCATAATTGTTTAAGGACTTAAATAAAATGAGAGCCTGGTAGAGTTCTTCAGTTATTTTATTAGCACATTAATCTGGAATATAGAATTTACCAGTGTAAAGAGACTATACACCCTTCAATCCTATCTGGGTTGCTCCTTAACCCAGATGCTGTTCCAATTCTAACACCCCATCACCCAGTTATCCTTAATTGCTCCAGCCCAAATCTGATACCCAGATACGGGAAGAAGACTGTGCTGGCCCAAAGGACATCCTGCTTATACCACGGGGAGTAGCACCAGCTTGTCCAGTTGTGTGGCCCAGGCCAAGAGTTGGTCTCTCCTAGCCTTGGCGATCAGTCAGTTCCTTCATAATGTTTGCTTATCAAATAATTATAACCTGTCCATTCTGATTGCTGATTGCCGCTCCTTTCCATGGAACTAAATTTCACAAGGGCACTGAACCATTCCCCCACACCAAGAGAAAGAGTGCCTACAAACCCTCAGAGAAAAAAAATGATGAGCTCTGATTCTGGAGTCAGATATACCTGAAATTCCAACTCAACCAATCTCTAGGTGGTTAATCTGGGAAAAGTTACTTATCTCTCTAATTTTCAGTTTTCTCACCTGGTAAAATAGGAATACTGATAATATGTACCCTATAGGATGCTGATAAACCTTAGTGAGATGATGTATATAAAATGCTTTATGTTTTCAGGTTCCTTCAAATATCCCAACATGCTTGAGAGGCTGATTTCAATGTGTAGCAGCTGTTGCCAAGGTGATTCATAAGACTCACAGATTTCACTGATCAATGAGTTAATGTTAGGGAAAATAAATAGTAGGATTAGACAAGACCCTTCCAGAATTTGAAGGTACTGGTGCAGAAATTCTTCATATTGATAAAAATTGTTACTTTGTGATAAAAATTAAAAGCCCATGGAAAAGGGCATTGCATACGCATTGTCCAGGAGCATTTAACCGAGGCCTTTGCCAAGGAAGAGGAAATTTTAGTAAACTGGTTCCACCTCAGAGGATGACGGACTATTTGGCCAGCAGCTACAGGATTTCCTGACTGTGCTTGGCTGAACATTTGGCCTCAGCTGATAGAAGCAAGGAGAGCTATGTTCTGGCCAAAATGACAGAGATAAACTGTCTCTCTCTCTCTGAATTCTTCCAGAAGAAGTGAATTTGGCTCAATCAGCAGGTCTGGGGGCATGAACTTGCACTAGGCGGGGTAGGGTAAATGGCAGTGCATATGCGGCTCCCACAGCTCCTGGTGCTTAGCAACCCAGCCCAGGCCCACCTCGCTCCTCCCCTCAGTTCACATCGGCCTCACCACCTTCTCAACTCAGCGTTTCAAGTTGTCACTGTCAACCGGTCAGAGTGGACACACAAGCAGACTTTTCGTTTTGTGCTGGTAGGTCACTCTCGTTCTGGGTATGGGAGATTTTCATAATTCACTGGGATTGGACCCCTTTCAGAAGTTGAACCTTTTTATACTTGAGTGCTTTTCATCAACTCAATATAGATGAGTCCTATTATTATTAACTTCACCTTTACTCTATTTCTTCTAGAAGAATGAGAATGGAAAACAATCATATAACAAGAGCTAATACTTATAAGCTTACCACATGCCTGTAAGAGACTGTAATGATTTATATATTAAATCATTACATAACAATGCTATGAGGTAAAGATCACTATTATCCATACTATACATGTAAGAAAAAGTTCAGAGAAGTTAAGCAGTTTGCTCAAGGTCACATTGCTGGGAAGTGGCAAGGCTAGGATTTGAATCTAAGTAGTGGAGTCTGTGCCATTAAACACTGTTCTGTACTATCTCTAAGATTCATTAATTCACTCCATATGCACTTATCACTTAAGACCAAATACACAGGTACATAAATCCTACGTATAGAACATTATGGGTTTGATTTATAATGCTTGCCACAGCACTTTATTATAAGAAGGTACATGAGCATATTTCACACTGATCATATTTTAATATTATGAAAATTCCACTACTGTCCCTTGTCTTTTTAATTTTAATTACCTACACTGAGCTGTAATTGTTCATTCTTCATCTATTTCCAGAACTATTAGACTGATGCCTCTCTTACTTCTTTGCTATAAATTTACCTAAATTACTAAATGTAGGAAATGTTTTATGGTTTTCTTTCAATGAAAGCCGTTACCCAAAATATTAAAATACCCATTTCAAATATCCTCAAAAATATCCAAACGCACACCCTTTACTTTCTCAAAGAGAAGAGCTATTGACACGTCTGTCATCTTATTTAGAAATAATAAACATCAGCACATTGGCAGTAGACAGGAGAGGAAAAAAGCATATTATGCCTTTTTTGCTTTAAAAAAAGGTGGGTCAAGATGTTAGGATGATATAATTGTTCACGTATGTCCTGACAGCAGAAGCACCAGACATTGAAATAAACAAAGTGTGTTTATACCACCGATGACAGAATCAAATGATGAAAATGGGGTATTTATTTTAAATTACTACATATTTATGGTCATTTACAAATATGGTATAGAATGTGCTGGTTGCAGTGGTTGTACATCACATTTTTAAAAAGAAAATATGGAGAACACTTTTCATGAACTTCTAGTGGAATATAAATTAACCCCAGCTAGCAGTAAATTCAGAGCATCAGTTTCTATAACCACCATGAGAGAGGCACAGCTCACGGGTTTTATTTTCTAATTGGTTTCTTAAAATATAACTTTATCTGTTCCTCTATTATATGTACATACCCAGAAGTGCACTTGTAAGCACTCTTGTCTCAGTTAAACAAAGATTTGTCCGATATCTTAAACATTTAAACTGATTCATGGGTAATTTTTTAAAGTCAATTTCCGGTATACCCCTTCCATGCCCATCACTTTGGAGATGTATGCTATTATAAACTAATGACCTAGGTAATGATTCTCTAATAGCAGCACAGTCACCAAAATAACATTCCAGAAACTAAAAATTCAACCTACTAGGTGTTTAAGGGTTCGGCTCCGAAGTGGAGTTCAAAACTCAGGTCCATAGGCCTGAGATCAGTGTGACCTTGAGAAGGTTCTTAGCTTTCCTGACAGTCTCAGTGGCCTCCTCAATATAATAGTGACAAAAACAGAACCTACTTCATAGTGTCAAGGTGAGGATGAAATAAGATAGTTTACACAAAGTACTTAGCACACCGCCTGCCACATGGACTGCATTCAATATTGCTAGCCATCATCATCATGAACATCACCATCATCATCATCATCATTATCCAAAGATAAAATGTATTCTCTCAGTGTTGTGTCCTAAAATGACTCATCTGCATCACTTCTGAGACATACAAATAAAAAAGGCAAAAATAAAATTGTAAAAATTTTAAAACCCAAAAAAGTTGCCATTGGCCACAGTCTCCAGTCAAAAGGGAATAGAGCAGGAAGAGCCACATTGCTTTGCTAAGCTCCCGCCATCCTGGGCACCTGGCATTTTCTTTCAATCCTTACAGCCACCCTGTGAGACAGGGTTATCATCGCCTATACTGGGCCAGACTCAGTTCCATCTCTCAGAACTGCCCAAGCCTCCCCTGAGAGAAACCTGGTCTCGATGAAGGAGGGAAATTCCTTGCACAAAAGTGACTTTTGCTGGACCACGTGACCCCACCACCATGAGTCCATCTAGGTTAGACCAGGGATGGAGGTGTCATCCAATGGCAAATATTCTTACAAGTCTGTCCAACAGGGATGCAGTCATAGACCAGGTAGTGGCTGGCTAATGGGATGAGATCTTTCCTGAGGGCTTTGAACTCAAGACACTCAGAGAGAGAGTTGGTCATCAGGTGGCAGTAGGAGCAGAAGAAACAGTGGCCAAGTTACCAAAATGGCAGAGCACTAGGAAAGTGAGCAAATGTCTCCGCTGCTGAGGGGGAAACAGATGACCCATCTTTTCCCAGATGGCCCTAGAGACACACCTTATTGTGGGAGGGAGAACCAAGTGGTCACCAAGCACCACTGGGGCCCTTTTGAACTGGACACCATGAGACTGTTATGATGACCAAGATGAACATGAGAAGAAGTAAAATCATGGTTGGAAGTTAGCGGTAAATACAGACTTCAGGAACATTAAACTTCCCCCAAAAAGAAGGAAGTTTTTTTAAAAATGAAAGAAAAAGAAATACCAGGTGTAATTTTGTTATCCTTTTAATCTACTTTCTCAGGACTGAAAGCAACTACAAGACTTTATCTTCGTAGAAGCAGCCAAGATGGCATTCTTCTGTGTCTGGTATTCACCCCCATATTCCTCAATGCCAACAAGAGTCCAATTTGCAGAGAGACAACTGTGAAACTTCAGCAGATTGATTTGGCAACCACCACAGTCTATGTTTTTTGTTTTTCAGTTGCCTTTACAATTGACAATGTTTCTTTCCAATGTGACAGCTGAGTGGACGATGTTTTTAAGAGCACTCTCTCTCTTCCCGTGTCTCAGATGGATCACACAGAGAGTTCAACTCTGGACCTTGAGTGCTGCCTGACAAGGATCAACATTTACCTGACTCCAGTCACATCAAGATTGTTTTCTCACTAAAGAAAGAATACATGTAAGAAGGGAAAAAAGTACATATATGTAAACATATATATGCAGAGAGAAAAGGGATGTAGATATAAAAGGGAATGTATAGGTATATAAGGATCATTTTTCTATATTCTTTTATATTGATATCTTTTATGTATATGTGTGTATGTGTGTATATGTATAAATGGATTGATACACACACACCTAGTTTCTTATATGTCAGGTGACTGGAACTTAAACTTCTAAATGAAACTACATACAATTTTTGAAACAGAGATCAAGATAATAGCACATTTATGGTCCAAATTCTAATCTAGAAGTTTTGACTTTTAAATAACACCAACCCATACATTTCTGTCCTAAGGCTCTTCGCCATGTCAAATTATCACTTATATAAGCATTTGATAAGCACTCATTAACCCTCTGACTCTCAAAAAAAGGTAGCTATTTCAGTTCGTTCCATTTGAATTTCTGATCTGGATAGTATGGGAAGTAGTAGAGTTGTAGGAGTGCTAATCAGATAGGTTTCTTTTCAAAGATTGCCAACTGGGCTTCAGAAGAACAAGCTACATGAGAGTGTGTTACGTGAGGGTGAGGCCAGGCTGGTAGATTTCCTCCATCTCCTGAAGGCAGGCCAGCATGTTGCACAGTTCTTGACTTAACAAAGAAGAGGGCCAAGGCTAATAAACTGGGCCCTTTATAGCTCTCAAAGGATACAATGTTGGCATTTTAAAGACACCGTGAAGCTGTTTCACTTGAGATAACACCTGGGAGAAGCAATCTTCAACCAGGAACGTGTCCTCCTTCCTAATTACTGTCCCAGAAATTCAAATCAGCCACTGTGGAGAATCATATTACAGTTCCTACATTATGCCTGACCTCAAGGAGGCAGGGAGCTTGAAAGTGCTCAAGGCCAACAATCACCAAGGTTTAACGCTACTTAATAAAATCATGACTTGCTTTGACATATCACTTGGCACATCCTCTTATTAAGTCTAAGAACCAGGGTTAGTAATGCTTCCGAGGAATGTAAAATTTTTAGGATAGAAGGTAAAGGCATCAGAAATATGAAGAGCAAGGAAGCATTAGAATACTAAGCAACCAACATAACAATTGTATTCTATCCACTCATGTCACATATGCTATACACAAAGCCACCCACCTCCCAATCAAACTGCTTCTTTCAAGAGCTGAAAACCAAGTAAATACCACTCCTACTCACAACGCCCGAATTTCTTAATTCCAGAGTAATTGCAGCTTTCCACAGTGGCCCAGTGTCTCATCAATTTTGCAACCTAGGCAACCTGATAATACATTACTCAGAGATTATTGTTTGTTGCCTAAATGCTATGTAGATTGTTCATTGGCCTCATTTTTATCATCTAGGCTAATTTATCACCATTATCACTACTGCCAGTCCTTTTTTCTATACGGATAAATAAATTGGATTTATATGAAAACAAATAGGATACCATGATTGAGGATATTGGAGAGAAACTACTTAGATGGGGCACTCATGAGAGGCATCCCTGACATTTAAGCTGAGAATGTAAAGAGCAGATGGGAGTGGTCTAGGCAGAGGACAATCATTGCCAAGGCCTCTAGAAGAGAAAGGGAATCTGTGCTGGAAGAACTGAGCAAGGGGAGAAGGACATGAGCTGAGGTTGCAGAAGACTGGGTAGGACCACACAAGTCACATTCTGTGATTTGATTATACTTAAATGCCATAGCAAGACTTGAGTGTTTATGCAGGGGCATGGGAAGGTCCAAGTAACATTTTTAAAACATCACTATAGCTGGTGAGAGAAGAATGGAGAGGAAGGTGGCAGGAAAGGAGGCAGGAGGCTGCTAAGGACGCTATTGAAAGAGATGATGATGCAGATAGGGAGATGGAGAAAAGTGGAAAAAATCAAGGTATATTGGTAGATGCAGAATCACCAATATTTGTGCAGGGATTAGTTGTCAGCTTTGAAAAAAAGAGAGATGAGGGCTGACTCTTATATTTTCGGCTAGAGCACTAGGTGGATGTAGGAACCAATTCCCAAGATGAGAAATTGGAGGGCGGAGAGATTTGTGGAGACTAGAAATCAGGTGTTCAGTCTCAAACATTAGCATCATGATGCTTGAGGGATGGGATTCTCAAGCAGAAATGAGAAGTAGACCTGTGGGTACATGGACATGATTGCAGAGACCTTCTTGGAAGGATAGCAGAAAAGGCAACACTGAAATCATGAGACAATGAATAGGAAAGGGAAAAGCCATTTTTTTAAAACATCGATGTTGTCTACCACCAAACACAAGAAATCTAATATGGACCTGGTTCCCAGTTTGAGTCACAGAATAATCCCCCAAAATGGCTTCACAAATACACCTTCTAGCCATGTTCTTTCTCCCTCTCTTTTACCCAATATCTCATTTCTAAAACTGGTATTCTCTCTTCCCCTCTTCATATGCTTGTTCTTCTCCAAACCACATCTTCATAAACAAGACACCAAAGCCATACAGTATTTTTCTTCTTTTAGAATATTTTTTAAAATCTCTATTTAATTAAATTCCAGATCGAGGTATCCCACCAGTTTGTCTAGACAGCCGCTGAAATTTGATTAAAATAGTTGTGCACATAATTATATCAGGACCGTGTTAGGGTTATTGAGACTGTAGTATTTAATTATGTAAACTTTTTTATAATGACCATTTTTTCATAGTGAACTTCTACCCCTGAGCCTACCCCTCCCCTTGAGAAATATGTCTCACCACTTCTATACTAATTTTTATTCCAAGGAATCTTTTTTTGTGTGTGTGTGAGGAAGACCAGCCCTGAGCTAACATCCGTTGCTAATCCTCCTCTTTTTGCTGAGGAAGACTGGCCCTGGGCTAACATCGTGCCCATCTTCCTCTACTTTATATGGGACGCCACCACAGCGTGGCTGACAAGCAGTGCGTCAGCAGGCGCCCAGGATCCGAACCCACGAACCCCAGGCTGCCAAGCGCGAACTAAACCGCTGAGCCAGCGGGCCGGCCCCTCCAAGGAATCTTTTTAATGCTGCATTGACTGGAGTTACATCATTTTTTTTCTTTTCAAATAGTATCAAAGTACCAAATTCCGTGAAGTTAAATATTGGGTGGAGAGATTGCAATTCAAAGACCAGTGAGAGCACAGAGTATGGACATCAAGGATTAATTTGAGATGACTCCCTCGGTACAGCTTCTGTTCCTCCTCCAGGGGTGGCCGCTTTGTGTTATGAATAAATAACAAAGAGAAAGAGCTAAGTGCTAAACTCCATAACTAGGGAGCTATCAAGACACATTGCCATTTTTCAAAACAGGAAGCATTGTTTTTAATTCAAAAACAATTTGTCATTCTTTCAGTTTGGGAGAGAAATGTTTGAAATCATCTGAACTATTGAAATGTCAAAGTTTCACCAGCATCTGTATTGTTCAGAATTGACATACTATGGATGTTTATTGAGTCTTCTGGAGTTCCATAGAAGATTGATAACACATGTCTGAAAACTTTCCATGCCAAATTATCATGGCCATACTCTTTGGCAGAAACCACAAATTGGATGTCCACAGGCCAAATGCAGCCCTCATATGTGTTTTATTTGACCCATACCATGTTAAAAATAATTGATAGATTTTATCCAAACTTATTCATTCTGGTATTTGGCAAATATTTACCGAGTACCCTCATAAATGCCAATCTCAGTACCAGATGTTAGAAATACTACAATGAAAAGAGACGTGATCCCTGCTCTTAGGAAGCTTATAGACAAGAAAGTAAGACAGATATTTAAACAAGCAATTAGAAAAAGTATGGTAAATGTTATGATAAAGTAAAAGGCCCTGCTGTGTGTATAATAACTAGTATTTATTGAGCATTTACTGGGCATTAGGAATTGCATCACATGCTTTACCACATTCAGTCGTCACAACAAACCCATGAAGTGAGTACTGTTATTATCATCCACATATTTCAGGTGTGCATTCCAAAGCACAGAAAGTTTCAGCAATTTGTCCAATATCATAAAAACAGTTACCCTTTTGAATTTGATATTTTGATTTATCTATTCTGGATTATAGTCTCAAATCCTTTATTTCAGGAAGGGGACTTGGGTAGTTTCACAGCATCAACAATTATTCATCTCTTATTGGGGATGCCAAACTATTTTTTAATACATTTTTCTTATTTTAACCCATGAATAGAGCATTTACAGTATAATGAATGAATATTGACTTTGAAGCCAGTTAGATCTCAATGAGCATTTGAGTCTGCCACTTTCTGGTTTTATAGCTGTGGTGGATAGAATTTTGACCCACATGACCTTCACTCTGTGGTGTTACACCAATAATTGTGTTATGCTATGTGGCAGAAAGGACTTTGCAGATGTAATTAAAGCTCCAAGCCAGTTGACTGTAAGATACAGAGATTGTCCAGATGAGTTTGCCCCAATTAGATAAGATCCCTTAAAAGCGGGCAGATTTTTCCAGCTGGGGGAAGATGCAGAAGAAGTCAGAGAGATTAGAAGCATGACTCAATGTGCTGTTGCTGGCTTATTGGGTGCCTCCTACATTTCATGCAGTGTCCTAGGCATTTAGTAAATAGTGAATTTTGGTGTCAATTAAGTCTTAATGGGAAAGGCACTTTTATAATGTAAAATTACTTGCAAATATACTATCAGAATCCGAGTCTCATAGCCATGATTCTGCATTCACTGGCCAACACCTAGGTCGACCCAGCCAAAGTTTAACTCTCTATTCTCTATGCAACCACTGGGTATCAGTGTTCATCATCCCACCCCCAACTCATCTTATTTCTTTGGTTATACAACACTTTCCTTTATTGCTTGTTCTTACTCTAACGCCATTCCTATACACATCCCTAGTCTGATGCGTTATAACTTGGTCTATAGCTTTGGAGAACACTATAAGCACCAAAATAGCACCTCATGGTTATGAGCTATGTATACTTATATTTTGCATTATGATTCAGCAGTAAACAGCTTCTGATCCTTTAGGGAAAAGGCAGAATATAAATCAATGATCAGTTAACTTCCCATTCCCAGCCAAAAAACTGATTTATGCATGTGGAAATAGACAAAATATAATAGATCCGTTAAAATAGGACATCTACAAAGCTAGAATATAGTCTTTACTTTAGGTTATATGTTATTTTGAGTAAACCAATATGTTATTGTTTACTGTAAAACTTCATCAATAGATCAGTTACTGAAAAGTTGATTATAAAATGAATTTTTGAAACTGAACTTTGTTCTTAAGGCAATTTTTATTTAAAATAAAATATAGTTTTGAACTTACCTGTTTTATAAATTCAAAATACACATAACATTTTGTTTTCTTATTTAATGCACATCTAACAAGGCAACTTTGGCAGGAAAATTCAATGTGCTTTATAATTCCATCCATCCACCCATCCACCCATCCATCCATCCATCCACCCATCCATCCATCCATCCATCCACCCATTCATCCATCCATTCATCCATCCATCCATCCATCCATCCATCCATCCATCCATTCTTTCACTTTCACTTATCAGTAGCATTAGTATATACTGAGCTATGCTACAGACCAGGCACTATTCCCATTTTTCTGCCTCCAACAGTTTCCAATACATTAAGGAGATAAGATAGACCTGAATAATCATAGTAGAAGGAATAAAAGATAGATGTTATATTGTAAAGAATCATCCCACCCTCAAGTAAGACTTGGAAACAAATTCTAAATACAGTGGTGGGAAGGTAATGAGTCTTTGAAGCCCTATCAGTCATTCTTCAAGTGACTTTAAGCAGCAACCTCCCCTCTCTGGGCTCTGGTTCTTCAGAAAATGGAAGGAACTCTCCATGTAAGTCACTTGTTGCCCCGGGACCTCACAGCCAGTCCACACGGCCCTCTACCAACTGAGGGATCCAAAACAAGAAAGTGAGAACTGAGAGGCTGAGGAGGAACTCGGCTTCAGGCCTCTTTCTCCAACTGAAAAGTAGGAAACAGAGAGATTTCCAAAGGAGAAAATAAAACACTATGTGAGAACTTCACCAGAATACCTCAGCAATGATACAAGAATTAAAAACTAGGCTTTCTTGACTTTTGGGTTGACTGGTCACATGAATTCAGAACAAAAGTAACCTCATCAAGTCTTATCTTAGCATCTAAAGAAATCACTCAACACCTGACATGGCTAGAATTATGCTACCAGAATTTATAAAACTATACACTTCTAATGTGTTATTCTGTCTCAATGCCATAACTTTAATAAGTAGACATTGTGTATCTACATAGACTTTGAATTCAAATCTCTTCCTTTATGTGGAAGGTCAGTAACTTCCTTACTCCTTTCCTAAAGCTATGAGCCACCTCTCACATCTATACTCTGCGATGTAAGATTCTAAGCATATAAATGCTAGAGGTTTCTAAGATACATAAATATTATTTTTAACTACAAATATTTTTTAAGATGCCTTTAACACTCTCTGTTAATTACTCATCTTAATCCCTCTGAAATTATCCTCCAATCTTGAAACTGGGGGCAACTTAAAAGGAAAGACTAAGGATTTCAAATAAACTAGGTAGTGCACAGGTATCTATTACATCACAACTATGTACAACAGCAGCTAAGAATGTGAACTGGGAGGTCAGACTGTATGGTTCTGCAGTCCATATTCAAGAGGAGTGAAATTAGACCTCATCTCTTAAAGGCAGGCATCTCAAAGAATTTGTGGACATATTTTTAAAAGTACCACACTCCCTGATGAGATTATGGTCACAAGTAAGTGAATCAACACACGTAAAACACTTAGAACATGTAATGAGAGCTTGATAAATGCCAGTACTTACCACTATCTTTATTATTCATGGTGTGTCCACTGTGTTCCAGGCACTGTGATCTGTCAAGCAGAGGCAGAGGCAGAATAGAACTTATGACAGTCTAACTCTGGAGGCGGTGTCCAAACCAAGGATGGAGCAACACATGGGGGAGAAGAAGGAATACCAGGCAGCAAAGACAGAGGTCTGGATTATGTCAACCCCGAATCCCACCCTCCTTCTTATCTCATTGTTTAAGTCAGTTCAAGTTTTTGTTGATGATGTTTACATCCCAAATCATCCTCACTGATAACTCCTTAAACATTCACTGCCATATTTTACATATTTAATCATTGGTCTAAACAACTATAACTAGGGGGTCACTTTTGGTTATGTAAATGGCCTCAGGAAAATCAATTTATTTCGTCCAAATTTCATAGCATCTGCATTTAAGGCATAGATTCCAAGTGTCTGATGATTCATTTTCTTCTTGGTGATTAAATAGAAAGTACAAACAGTGGATTTGCATGAGGAAGCATGTCATTATCCCTCTGTAATTTTAGTTTCATCATTTAAAAAGTTAGACAATATTAGTAGGAAAATACGATATAGTCGCTCCCAGCTAAGTATGCTCCTTAAGCATATTTTCATTTCTTTGAGAATATTTAGTTTGGAAAAGAAAAGGAACCACAGAATTTTTCAATAAATTAAGAAGGATTTCTGTGTGGAGTTTTAGTTAATTATGGGAACTCACACACAGCTAATTCCTAGATTTATCTTTGGGCAGACTCTTTAAATTTCTTATTGGAGTCAGGATATTTTCTTTGGTTTGACATTAGTGATAGCTAAAAATTAATTTTTCACCCACAGGAAATATTAGTCTCTCATTTGAGAGTCAATAATATTATTTTTCTCAGATAAATCATCAGTGAGTCAGCCAGCTCTGAAACCTAAGATTCATAAATCATAAAATCATGAAGTTGAAGGCTTCTTAGGATCTGTAAGGCCTGCCCTTATATGGGTAAGGAAACTGACTCCTAGAGAGGTGAAAAGAATTGCCTTCAGTCACAGATGTTGAAAGCAGGCAGGGCCAAACCCAGATCTTCTAACTCCCAGTGCCCTTATTTTTCAACAACATTATTGCTGGAATTAGAAATTAATTCCAACTGTTATTTTAAATAAATAAAATTATGAACTGAATTTTAATTATTAATCACTAATCAGAATGGAAAAGAAGCATAAGCTGCTGTGTTCTTTCCCTGTCTTTCTAATTTTTGACCTCTCTATCTGATCTGGCTCCATCTTGACTTACCCCATGTTGCTGGCACTAAGGGAAGATTTCTCACTTTTTACCTTTCCAAGAGTTGCAAGTTAGAAGTTAGAAAAATTCTATGTTCTCAAGGAAAGGTCTTTCGCTTACAAGTCAGCCGTTTAATTAACCACCAGGTTTGCCTACAAATAATTTGTGTTGTATAACTTGGCCTTCCACAGCTTACTTCCTCCCCACCAGAAGATGGTCAGAGTTCCTCCCACCATTGGCTGCAGCTCAAATACATTAGAAGACAACAGAGGATTTTGTAGCCCTATCCCCATGCTCTTCACACGGTTGATCTGCCCAGGGAATGCCATGAATAGCAGTTATTAATCTTGTTGAAAGAATTTTGGCTTTGAATTTGCATTGTGCACTTCAGGGAAAATCATCTTTCACCTCTATCTGTCCTTCTCAGCATTTCATTGCAGTATCTTAAAAAGGGGGGTTTTCTCTTACAAAGGAGAGCAATTTTCTTGTTTTACATCAGCTTATGGAGTTTCTTCCTGGAAATTGTTGCCCAAATGTTTCACATTAGCTGATTCCTATTTGTTAATTAATCATCCAGTCAGTAGAGCTTTAGCAACAATTTTTCATATTTTAGTGTATCTTAACTTTCTAGAGCAGAGACTTTTGTATGCCTTGGAGATAATTCTTACAAATAAAGAATATTGCATTTCTACAAAGCCATAGCCAAATAGTATTTATTCAGACATAAGACTATGTCTCTGCCCTATGGCTATTTAAATGTTAAATTGATCCAGACCCATTTCAGAATGTCATCATGAAGTTAATAGGAAGCATGAAATAGATAGGTTCTGCAAGAAGGAAATGAAAGGAAGTTCACAGAAATCACATATTGGTTTGGAGAATGTAATAAATAAAGTTATGGAGAAAACAAAAGAAATGCCATCTAGTTGCAAAACCCATAGGTATGGAAGCATCATTCAAAAATGCAGCTGTTAGAGTTGTTCTTTTCCTTAGGCACTATGTACCTCTTCATGTCCCAAACATGAGAAGTGGGGGGAAAATTGGGATATCCCACTCTTAAACAAGGATAGTAGGAATGCATTTTATTCAATCAGGTGAAAGAAAACAAATTAAACCTGACTGACCCCAAGTTTCAGTTTACTGGAATGACTGGAAATTCAACCTCATTCATGTTTGGGGTTGAATGATTGACATTCGTTCATGTCCCATGAGAATCTAAGGGAATAAAGTTACCAGAAGATGCAGGGAAGAGGCTCCAGTCTTTGGCCCGCATGGCCCACTCAAATGCTGATGATCCTGTGCCCCCATGCCAAGCATGGGCATGGAAACCCCTCACCATGGTTCCTAAGATTGGAACTTTTACCCTCCATGAAACCATCTTGCTTAACATCTGCATGTCATCCAGCAAATGCTTCTCCTCTCTGGGAAGCCCAGGTCCTTATCATACTTTTTTAAAATCAGCTTTATTGAGTTAAAATTCGCATGTCATACAATCACTTACTTAAAGTGTACAATTCAATGGTTTTTAGTATATTCACAGATATGTGAAAATATCACCACAGCCAATTTTGGAACATTTTCCTCACCCCAAAAGAAACCCCATACCCATTAGCAGTCACTCCCATTCCTCATCCCCAGTAACCAATCTACTTTCAGTAGCTATTCTGGACATTTTACATAAATGGGACCATACAATATGTGGTTTTGTGTGACTGGCTTCTTTCACTTAGCATTTTGTTTCCAAGCTTCATCCATGCTGTAGCATATATCAGAACATTATTCCTTTTCACTGAAGAATAATATTGTATTGTGTAGACATACCACATTTTATTTATCCATTCATCAGTTGACAGACATTTGGGTTGTTTCTACTTTTTGACTATTGTAAGTAGTATTGTTATGAATATCCATGTACAAGTTTTTGTGTGGACATGTTTTCATTTTTCTTGGATATATGCCTAGGAGAAGAATTTCTAGATCAGATGGTACTTCTATGTTTAACATTTTGAGGAAGTGCTAGACTCTGTCCCAAAGTAGATGCACCACTCTACATTCCCACCGTCAGTGCATGAGGGGTCTACTTTCTCCACATCCTCACCACATTTTTTGTTATCCATCTTTTTTATTTTAGCCACCCTAGTGCATGCGAAGTGGCATCTCTTTGTGGTTTTGGTTTGCATTTATTTTTTTCAGCTTTATTAATGTATAATTGATAAATAAATTTGTGAGATATTTAAAATGTATATCATGATGATTTGATATACATATATATTGTGAAAGAATTCCTCCCATCTAGTTAATTAATATATTCATCACCTCACATATTTATCATTTTTGTTGTGGTTGTTGGAAACATTTAAGTTCTATTCTCTTAGCACATTTCAATGATACCATACAGTGTTAGCAACTATAGTCACCATTTTACACATTAGATCCTCAGACCTTATTCATCTTGTAGCTCATTTCCCTAATGACTAATGCTGAACATCTTTTCCTGAGCCCACCACTTTGAAAAAGTCTTAAAAACTTCCATTACTGGAGTGACTTCAGCATCACGGTGGAGTGAGATGTTCCCTTTGTCTCTCCCCTCTAAGTTACAACTAAATGGGCATTCATTAACCAACAGGGCATTCCCTACACAACACAACAGGATGCCTGAGAGATCCATGCAACCATACATCTGAAGGTGAGTGGACTAGATCCCCTGGAAGAAGTGGCACTAGGTGAGTGGACCCCTCCTCCTCCCCAGTTGCAGCAGTCCAGGTCACAGATCCTCACACAGAACCAGCACAACTGTGAGTGGAGACAGGGGCTGATTGGCCCACACACAAATGCTTTCAGAGTGGTAGCCCAGCCTGTGGGAGCACCCACCTACTGAGGTGGCACTGCCCTTGCAAACATTGCCCACCAAGCACAGCAGCTCAGCCTACCCACCCCCAAGCACAGTGCCCAGCCACAACTCACCTGCAGAGCACAGAGGCCCTGCCTTCATGGGGGTAATTTGCCAAGCAGCTGCAGCTCAACCAGCAAAACTACCAGCAGATGTGGTAAGATCAGAAAACACAGCTCCTGCCCCTCCTGAGTGAGGGTAGGTGAAGTTTGTGACCAGATACTACCACAAATGGGCCCACAGAGGATCAGTTCATCAGATATGAAGAACTACAGTAACACTGCAAAACAAAAGGAAGGTGACAAGTCTCCAGAAACCAATCCTGAAGTCACAGAGGATCACAATATACATGACAGAGAATTCAAAATGGTTGCCATAAAGAAACTCAAGGAGTTACAAGAAAACAGAAAGACAGTTCAATAAGCTCAGGAATAAAATTAATGAGCAGAAGGAATACTTCACCAAAGAGATTGAAGCCCTTAAAAAAAAAACTATACAGAAATTCTAGATATGAAGAACACAATCAATGAGAAAAAATAATGTAGAAACCATAAAAAATTGGGCAGACATTATGGAGGACAGAATTAGTGAATCAGAAGAAAGAAATGTAGAAATGCTTCAGGTGGAGGAAGAGAGAGAACTAAGATTTTTTAAAAATGAAGAAATTCTTTGAGAAATATCTGACTCAATTAGGAAAAGTAACATAAGGATTATAGGTATTCCAGAAGGCAGAGAGAGGGAGAAAAGAGCAGAGAGCTTGTTCAAAGAAATAATAGCTGAGAACTTCCCAAACCTGGGGAAAGAATTGGACTTACAGCTACATGAAGCCAATAGAACTCCTAATTACATCAATGCAAAAAGACCTTCTACAAGACACATAATAGTAAAACTGTCCAAAGTCAGTGACAAAGAAAAACTATTAAGGGCAGCAAGGCAGAAGAAAATAACCTACAAAGGAACTCCGTCAGGCTTTCAGTGGATTTCTCAGCAGAAATTTTACAGACTAGGAGAGAATGAAATGATATATTCAAAATACTGAAAGATAAAAACTTTCAGCCAAGAATACTCTATCCGGTGAAAATATCCTTCAGATACAATGGAGAAATAAAAGCTTTCCCAGATAAACAAAAGCTGAGGAAGTTCATCAAGACTAGACCTGTCTTACAAGAAATGATGAAGGTAGCCCTCTTACCTGAAACAAAAAGACAAAGGTTTACAGAGCTTTGAACAAGGAGATAAATGGAAAGACAAAATTAGAAGATTGCAGCTCTCTATCAGAATAGGTTAGCAAACACTTAATTACAACATAAAAGATAAAGGGAAGGAAAGCATCAAAAATAACCTTCAATACTTCAATTTAGTCACAAACTCACAACACAAAACAGAATAATTTGTGACAACAATAACTCAGAAGGGGAATAGGAAGGTGATGGAACCTGCTTAGGCTAATGGAGATAAGAGGCTATCAGAAAATGGACTATCTCATCTATGACATCTTTTATACAAACCTCATGGTAACCACTAAACAAAAAATCAGAACAGAGCCACTATTCATAAATAATGAGCAAACCATCACAGAAAACCATGAAACTGAAATGGCAGTCAGAAATACAAGGGAAAAGAAACAATGGAAATATAGAACAACTGGAAAGCAAAAGATAAAATGGCAATATTAAGCCCTCATATATCAATAATCGCTCTAAATGTAAATGGATTGAATTCTCCAATCAAAAGACACAGAGTGGCTAGATGGATTAAAAAAAAGACCCAACAATATGCTGCCTCCAGGAAACACATCTCAGCTCTAAAGACAAACATAAGCTCAGAGTGAAGGGATGGAAAATGATACTCCAAGCAAATGGCAAGCAAAAGAAAACAGGAATGGCTATACTTATATCAGACAAAGCTGACTTCAAGATCAGATAATGAGAGACAACGAGAGGCAGTATATTATGATAAAAAGGACATTCCACCAAGAAAACATAATGTTTATAAATATATACACACCTAACATAGGAGCACCAAAGTATACAAAGCAACTATTAAAAGACCTAAAGGGAGAAATTGACAGCAGTATAATAATAGTAGAGGACCTCAACACCCCACTTAAATCAATGGATAGATCATCCAGACAGAAAGTCAACAAGGAAACAGTGGCCTTAAACGAAACACTAGGCCAGATGGACTTAATAGATATATATAGGACATTCCATCCAAAAACAGCAGAATACACATTCTTCTCAACTGCACATGGAACATTCTCAAAGATAGACCATATGTTGAGAAACAAGACAAGCCTCAATAAGTTTAAGAAGGTTGAAATCATATCAACCATCTTTTTAGACCACTATGCTGTGAAACTAGAAATCAACTACAAGAAAAAAGCTGGAAAAGTCACAAATATGTGGAGACTAAACAACATGCTACTGAACAACCATTGGATCAATGAAGAAATCAAAGGAGAAATAGAAACCCAGAGACAAATGAAAATGAAAACACAACATACCAACCCTTATGGGATGCAGCAAAAGCAGTACTAAGAGGGAAATTTATAGCAATACAGGCCTACCTCAACAAAGAAGGAAATCTCAAACAAGTAATCTTAAACCACACCTAACAGAATGAGAAAAAGAAGAATAAACAGAGCCCAAAGTCAGCAGAAGGAAGGAAACAATAAAAATTAGTGCAGAAATAAACAAAATAGAGACTAAAAAAATAATAGAAAGGATCAATGAAACTAAAAGCTGGTTCTTTGAGAAGATAAAACTGACAACCCTTTAGACAGACTCACTAAGAAAAAAAAGAGAGAAGTCTCAAATAAAAAATATTAAAAATGAAAGAGGAGAAATTACAATGGATACCATAGAAACACAAAGGTTTATAAGAGAATATTATGAAAAATTATATGCCAATGAATTGAATAACCTAGAAGAAATGGATGCATTCTTAGACTCATACAACCTCCCAAAACTAAATTGAGAAGAAATAGGGAATCTGAATAGACCAATCACAAGTAAAGAGATTTAAACAGTAATCAAAAACCTCCCAGGGCCAGCCCCAGTGGCCTAGTGGTTAAATTCAGCATGCTCTGCTTCGGCGGCCTGGGTTTGGTTCCCAGGTGCAGACCTACACCACTCATCTGTCAGTGGCCATGCTGTGGCGGCAGCTCACATACAAAATAAAAAGAGGAAGACTGGCAACGGATGTTAGCTTAGGGTGAATCTTCCTCAGCAAAAAAAAAAAAAAAAAAAAAACTCCCAGAAAACAGAAGTCCAGGAGCAGATGGCTTTTCTGGAGAATTCTACCAAACATTCAAAGAAAATTTAATACCTATCCTTCTCAAACTATTCCAAAAAACTGAAGAAATGGGATACTTCCTAACTCAATCTATGAGGTTCTTTGATACCCTGATACCAAAACCAGACAAGGACAACACAAAAATGGAAAATTACAGGCCAATATAACTGATGAACATAGATGCAAAAATCTTCAACAAAATATTAGCAAATCAAATACAGCAACACATTAAAAGGATCATAAACCATGATCAAGTGGAATTTATACCAGGGATGCAGAGATGGTTCAACATCTGCAAATCAATCAATGTGATACACCACCTTAACAAAATGAGGAATAAAAATCACATGATCATCTCAATAGATGCAGAGAATGCATTTGACAAGAACCAACATCCATCTATGATAAAAACTCTCAATAAAATGGGTATAGAATATAATAAAGGGCATATATGACAAACCCACAGCCAACAACTTGCTTAATGGTGAAAAACTGCAAGCCATCCCTCTGAGGACAGGAAAAAGACAAGGGTGCCCACTCTCACCACTCTTATTCCACATAGTACTGGAGGTTTTGGCCAGAGGAATTAGGCAAGAAAAAGAAATAAAAGGTATCTAAATTGGAAAGAAAGAAGTAAAACTCTCACTGTTTGCAGGTGACATGATTCTATATATAGAAAACCCAAAAGAACTCATCAGAAAACTATTAGAAATAATCGACAACCACAGAAAAGTTGCAGAATACAAAATCACTTACAAAAATCAGTTGTATTTCTATCCACTAATAACAAACTAGCAGAAAGAGAACACAAGAATACAACCCCATATACAATTGCAACAAAAAGAATAAAATATCTAGGAATAAATTTAACCAAGGAGGTGAAAAAACCTATATGCTGAATACTATAAGATGTTATTGAAAGAAATCGAAGAAGACATAAACAAATGGAAAGATATTCCATGCTCACGGATTGGAAGAATAAATGTAGTTAAAATGTACATGTTACCTAAAGCAATTCAGTGCACTCCCAGTCAGAATCCCAAGGACATTCTTCATGGAAAAAGAACTAAGAATCCTAAAATTTATATCGAATGGGGCCGGCCCTACAGCATAGTGGTTAAGTTTGGTACACTCTGCTCTGGTGGCCTGGGTTTGCAGGTTCGGGTCCCAGGCACAGACTTACACCACTCATCAGTCACACTGTGGCAGCCACCCACATATGAAACAGAAGAAGATTGGCACAGATATTAGCTCAGAGCTAATCTTCCTCAACCAAAAAAAGAGGAAGATTGGCAACAGATGTTAGCTCAGGGAGAATCTTCCTTGGCAAAAAGAAAAAAAAAAAATTATATGGACCAACAAAAGACCCCGAATAGCCAATGCAATCCTGAGAAAAAAGAACAAAGCTGGAGGCGTCACAATCCCTGACTTCAAAATATACTACAAAGCTACAGTAATCAAAACAGCATGGCACTGACAGAAAAACAGACTCACAGATCAATAGAACAGAACTGAAAGCCCAGAGATAAAACCACCCAGCTACAGACAGCTAATCTTCAACAAAGAAGCCAAGAACATACATTGGAGAAAGGAAAGTCTTTTCAATAAATGTTGCCAGGAAAACTGGACAGCCACGGGCAAAAGAATGAAAGTACACCGTTATCTTACAGCATACACAAAATTAAACTCAAAAGGGATTAAAGAATGTAAGACCTGAAACCATAAAACTCCTAGAAGAAAATATAGGCAGTATGCTCTGGCATCGGTCTTAGCAGTATCTTTTCGAATACCATGCCTACTCAGGCAAGGAAAACAAAAGAAAAAATAAACAAATGAGACTACATCTTACTAAAAAGTTTCTGCAAGGCAAAGGAAACCATGAATAAAACAAAAAGACAACCCACCAACTGGGAGAAAATATTTGCAAATCATATATCCCATAAGGGGTTAATTTCCAAAATATATAGAGAACTCATACAACTCAACAACAAAAATACAAACAACCCAATCTAAAAATGGGCTGAGGATATGAACAGAAATTTTTCCAGAGATACACTGATGGCCAGATGGCCAACAGGCGTGTGCCACATCACTAACTATTAAGGAAATGTAAATCAAAACTACAATAAGACGTTGCCTTATACCCATCAGAACGCTATAATTAACAAGACAAAAAATAACAAATGTTGGAGAGGATGTGGAGAAAAGGGAAACCTCATACACTGCTGGTGGGAATGCAAACTGGTGCAGCCTCTATGGAAAACAGTATGGAGATTTCTCAAAAAAAATAAAAATAGAAATACCACATGATCCAGCTATCCCACTACTGGGTATTTATTCAAAGAACTTGAAATCAATAATTCAAAGAGACTTATGTACCCCTATGTTCATTGCAACATTATTCACAATAGCCAAGACATGGAAGAAACCAAGTCCCCTTCTATGGATGAATGAACAAAGATGTGGTATACACACACACACACACACACACACACACACACACACACACACACATATATATATATACACAATGGAATATTACTCAGCCATAAAAAAGACAAAATCATCCCATTTCCAACAACATGGATGGAACTTGAAATAAGCCAGACAAAGAAAGACATACGCCATTTGATTTCACTCATATGTGGAAGATAAACAAACACATGGATAAGGAGAAAGATTAGTGGTTACCAAAGGGAAAGGGGGTGGGGGGAAGAGCAAAAGGGGTAAAGGGGCACATATGTATAGTGACAGATAAAAATAGACTATTGAGGGGGCCAGCCCCATGGCAAATCAGTTAAGTTCATGCATTCCGCTTTGGAGGCCCAGGGTTCGCCAGTTCGGATCCTGGGCGCAGACCTACTCACCGCTCATCAAGCCATGCTGAGGTGGTGTCCCACATAGAAGAGCTACAACTCTACAACTATGATACACAACTATGTCCTGGGGCTTTGGGGAGAAAAAAGGAAAAAGAGGAAGATTGGTAACAGATGTTAGCACAGGGCCAATCTTCCTGAAAAAAATAAATAAAATAGACTATTGGGGGTGAGCACGATGCAGTCTATAGAGAAACTGAAACATAATAATGTACAACTGAAATTACACAATGTTATAAACCAATAGGACCTCAATAAAACAATTTTTTTTAATTTGAATCTCCAAAAAAACCCAGTAACCTCCAGTGCCTTCTCTCTAGAGGAAGCTCGTCTCAGCAGCAGCTTCCCAGCCCCAGAGCCTTCCCCATTTTTCAGGCGCCAACATCTCTTAACTCTAGCAAGAACCTTTGAAGTCTTAGGTCTCAAAGCAGAGTCTGTTGAAGAGAGCAGCATGAGAGAAGACCACCTGCAGGGTGAGGAGACCCCAAGAGTGGTGGCCTGTGTGAAGTGGACCTTCAGAGCAGACACTGAGAGGACGATCTTAACTGATCAGCTGGAAATAGCGATACCCGTGTCTGGGAGGGATGCAGTAGGATGGGCCCCAGCGCAACGACAAATCTTTCCCAAGACCCTCCTGATTCAGTTCCCCCACGGCCTGGACTCTTGCTAAGGAAGTCACGACAGCTATCGTTCAGCATCTCACTTCACCCTGTGTTGAAGCTTGCACACGTGTAAAAAATCTCCTGGTAGTGAGACAAATAGTATCAGAAAATGCTGACAAACCAACAACAAAAATATACTCAAAAATAGGATAAAAACGTGTTTGGGGACACAATAATTTGACAAAGACCTATTCTGAAAGTCTTGAGGGTCTGAGAGCGGGTGAAGAGGGAAAGGGCTGGATATTCTCGGTAAAGGCATTATAAGGTTCTCCCTTTATATGAGCCCATTCTAGAAAGGAGTTCTCTTCACAGATATAAAGCAACAAAGAAAACAAATTTTGCTCAAAAGCTTTTTGTCTTTAACCAAATTTTTTTGGGGTGAGCTAAATAAAAGGGTGTATTAGTTTGCTCTGGCTGCCATAACAAAGTACCACAGACTGGGTGGCTTAAACAACAGAAATTTATGTTCTCACAGTTCTTGAGGCTGCAAGATGGAGATCAAGGTGTTGGCAGGGTCACTTTCTTCTGAGGCCTCTCTCCTTGGGTTGTAGATGGCCATCTTCCCCTGGAGACTACACGTGGTCTGTCCCCTGTGTATGTCTGTGTCCTAATCTCCTCTTCTTATTAGGACACCGGTTGCTATGGTCTGATTATGTCCCCCAAAATCATATGTTGAATCCTAATCCCCAGTGTGATGGTATCAGGAGGTGGGGCCTTTGGGAGGTGATTAGTCAGGGGAGTGGAGCCCTCATGAGTGGGATTGGTGCCCTCATAAAAGAGGTTCCAAAGAGATCCTTATCCCCTCCCATCATGTGAGAACACAGCGAGAAGACCATCTACGAACCAAGAAGAAGGCTCTCACCAGACACTGAATCTGCCAGCGTCTTGATCTTGGACTTGCCAACCTCCAGAACGACGAGAAATAAATTTCTGTTGTTTATAAGCCACCTAGTCTATGATATATTGTTAAAGCAGCCCTAATGGATTAAGCCATCGGTCATATTTGATTAGGGCCCACTCATTTAACCTCTTTTTACCTTAATTATCTCTTTAAAGGCCCTGTCTCCAAATATAATCACATTCTGAGGTATTGAGGGTTAGGATTTCAACATACGAATTTCAGAGGGACACAATTCATCCCATAATGAGAGTAATCCAATGAATTTGCATAATGCTATGGTATTATACAAAGTGTGTTGACATTTATTATCTCATTCAATTCCTCCCCAAAAAACCTATAATTTTGACATTATTATTTTTTTAATGGAAAAAAAAAAAACAATAGACGCTCAGAGGGGCTGAGAAAGTTTTTCAGTTTTATTGAGCAAGCCAGACACTTGTCAACAATATCAATATAGTTTACATATAAAGTAAAATATAGTTTACATATAAAGTGTACAGCCCTCAATAAAAAGTAAACAATGCCAGAAAATAATCAGAATCTTAAATGCTGAAAATATAAATACATACTGGTGAGTCTCCATGACCTTCACAAATGCAATCAGGATTTATGCCAGGCATCCAGTCTGCCTAGCGTCATGCCCTCTTCTAAGAGACAAGAACTAAAAATTATCTTCAAACATGACTGCATTTGAGAGAAAGTCACAGATACCATTATACTATAAACCCCACAATGGCTTACACTTGTAAAACTTGTACAAAGTTCTGATGCTCCTTGAAGAATACTTTTTGCATTGGTTAGGGAGGTTCTGTTGAGAGTTTCTGAAAATATCATATAAATCAGTTAGGAAGCTTTCATTTGAAGGTAGGAGAAAATCTAACTTAAAGTAGCTTTAAAAAAAATAACAGTATTTATCAGATGATGTAAGCCAAAGTCCAGAGGCAGTATGGGATTCAGGTATAGTTTGATCAAGGCTCTCTCTTTCTCTGTGATTACCTCACTCCTCTCCCTGCCTTAAGGCCTCCTGCTTGTTGGCACTCTGCCTAGACTCTCTTCCCCGAGATCTCTGAGTATCTGCCCCTCTCTCGTTAGTCCGTTCTTAGTTCAAATGATACCACCTCATAGAATTATTCTGTGAACCTTTAATCTAAAGAACCTTCTTCCTGCTCAGCACTATCCAACTAAACTATGTTATTTTCATCAAAGGATTTCTCCTTATCTGAATTTACTTTATTTACTTGTTTGTTTGTTGAATGTCATCACCACTAGAATATAAGTTCAACAAGAGCAAAGCTGCTCTGTCTTGTTCAGCCCATCTCCCCAGAGCCTAGAATGGTGTCTGACATTCAGTAAATGCTCACTAAGTATTTGTTGAGCGTATTTGTTGAGAACTGTTGAGAGAGTGAGTGAAGGAATTATTACTCATCTTTCAGGAGTCAGTTCATAGGTCTTTTCCTCCAGAATCTCAAGGCAAAGTTTACATAGATTTGGGGAAGTAAAAATATATCTTCCTCCATATATGGTTGTGAAACATCCCTGTAATGGAGACAATGGCATCCTCTTGCCAAAAAAAATAAATAATTATAGTGAATTTACGGGTTTTGTATTTTCATGCCAGTTTAAAGAATAGTAGCTACAACAGATAAAAAGTCCATTGGTATCATGATCGTTTTTTGATAGAAAGCTGATCATTTTTTGGTATTCAGTTAGAAGAGTTTTATTAACTCTGTGGTTGTCACTTTTTTCTTCTTATAAATCTCCCACCATATCGATTTCAACTGTTGTAGCTTTGGCAACCAGGAGTGACTATGGACTGTCAGGGAAAGGCAAGCTTTCATTCACAGCAAGGAGAACACAGTCAAAAGACCTTTTCTTAAAGATCTTCTTCCTTCAGTTCGCTGCTGAGCTCCATACTGTCAAATAAAAAGGCTAGATTAACTTCGTTCGGTGACAGAAGGTAACCAGACTTATCGTGGTGATCATTTCATAATACGTATACATATTGAATCACTATGATTTACACTATGATTTACAATAGGATATTACATGTCAATTATACTTCGATTTTTTAAAATTAGATAATCTAAAGCAAAAAAAAAAAAAGAGGCTAGATTCTACTGAATTCTCCTTTTCAAGCTCTATAATATTGAATAGCTATTAGAATCCAAAGTTTGTTCTTCACCTTTGGCTGCTGGTGGGTTTTAAGATGTTTTTTCCCTGAGATCAAGTACCAGTGGGAAAAATCATTGCTGAAGGTTTTCACAGGCACCACGGTGACACGTCTCATTCCATTATACTCTTTGCATCGAGCAATGAAATAATCACATAAAAAGCAGACACATTTTCTACCACTAGTCAGTAAAAATAAATCTTGCGTCCTTACTCCTCTCAAAAGGCTCATTTTTGTTAATGAGCACCTTCTTTCACTTCACTGTCTTTTGCTATAAATTCATAGAAGAGAATGCCATTTAACAGAACTCGGTGCATGATGAAACTGCAGGACATCAGCATCCAGCAGGAATTGGGCTGAGATCAATTTTCTAATCTCCTCTGATTCCCGTTGCCTAATTCACTATTCACTATTCTTTTCTTCTTCTTTTTTTTTTTTGGTGAGGAAGATTGGCCCTGTGCTAACATCCATAGCCAATCTTCCTCTTTATGCTGAGGAACATTAGCCCTGAGCCAACATCTGTGTCATCTTCCTCTATTTTGTGTATGGGACACCGACACAGCATGGCTTGATGAGCCGTGTGTAGGTCCGTGCCTGGGATCTGAATCTGCAAACCCCAGGCTGCTGAAGCAGAGCACGCAAACTTAACCACTATGCCACGGGGCCGGCCCCCTGTCATTTACTATTCTTAACACGATTCTTCATCCTGCTTTTTTCATTGTTATCCAAACCCATTGGCCGTTAGGAACAGCTCCTCTCCTTTAACTCACCTTTTCAGGTGCCTCAGTCCATGTTTTGTTCTCACCATCCACCTGCATAACTCTTTGCTAGTTTCCTGTTCTCTATTGTGGAGTCCCTGATCCAGCAATGACAGACTCTTAAAGTCCCTTCCTTACAAGCCTGCCCTTCCTGACCCCATATTCTCACTTTCAGTGTATGGCCTCACCTCTTACTTTACTGAGAACCATCAAGATTGTCCAAATCACAGCATCCTCTACCTCTTCTGACCTCCTTCTCCCCTATTTGTCACTTCTCATATGCTGTCTTATACTATCGCGTATCTTTTATATATCTTTTGTCTCCATCTAAAACGTATGTGTGTTAAATCAGATTGTATCTTCAGCAAATAAATAGCAGCAAATAGAACCAAAAATTATTACTGAAGTGGAAATATTATGGGTTAGACAGAGACCCACCTGGATTGGAGTGCAACCCCAGCCACTTACCACCTGTGAGTCTTGAAGATGTGGCTTGACCTCTCTGAGCATCAGAGTATTGCTTTTCTCATCTCTCTCTGTGTTTTTAAAGTGGCCACCTCACAAGCAAAGAAAAAGTTTCTAAAATAAAACCACTAGAAATGTATTTCTGCTCTACAAATGGTCACTAAATTTGATACATAGTAATGGGGTTTTTTGGTAAGAGAGATAGGACTTCCATTTTTTCTCTTAGCATATCAATATACTTCTTTTTAAAAAAAATTTTTTAGTAGGTTCCCTTGATTTGCAGTGAATATTTACAACTAATCTAAGTCTACATTCCAGTAACACTGCACCACTTCACAGCGAGTACAGGGACCTTACGACAGAGAATTCTCAAGTCCTCCCTCTTGTTCTGGTAACATTGCTGTCATTCATTTCATTCATTCACAAGATATAATCAACCAATACATTGTTGCTATTATTATTTTGAACAAATAGTTACCTATTAGATCAATTACGAATAAGAAAAAGAAAATATTATATTTTATCTTAGTTTATTCCTTCTCTAACACTTGTCTTTCCTTTATGCCCAAGTTTCTGACCAATATCGTTTTCCTTCTCTCTGAAGAACACCAAACGCTGGCAAAGACACAGAGCAATGGGAACTCTCACTCACTGCTGGTAAGAATGCAAAATGCTCCATCCAGGTATGGTTCTGGCAGTTTCTTACAAAACCAAACATAGGCTCACCATACAACGCAGCAAAGACACTCCTTCGTATTTACCCAAATGAGTTGAAAACTTATGTCCACACAAAAACCTGCATACAAATGTTTCAAGCAGCTTTATTCATAACTGCCCCAAACTGGAAGCAATCAAGATGCCCTTCAAGAGGTAAATGAATAACAAATGAACTTAATTTTAATATCTCATATAAGAAATCTGTTAGCAAAAAATACATGAAAGATCGTTTTTGCAGCAATATTTAAATCAATCATGAAAAGCTGTTTGCGCATAATCACAAACACAAAGCACAACTAAACAAATGTTGTTTCACACTACCTTTAAGTAGTGTCAGCCGTGCACTAAAAGGTAAGAGTCAGGTAATATGAGAGATTTGATAAAGCCCTTTGATGTAGATATCTTCAGATCTGTTTTAGGTCAAAAAGAGAGAACAAATGCAAAACATGTCCTTATCAAAGTAAACCTCCAATGGCATAATTTAATATGCTCAAAAGACATATTGATAAACTGACATTCTCTATTGACAGCTGGCTGAAAGAATAAATGCTCAATATTTAGTCATTTCGGTGGAGGTCTTCTGTGAAAACATGTCAATTTGCAGCAAACTTGATAGAAAATACCTGGTGAGGAAAAAGGAAAAGATCAGCGAGTGTTTTAGCAGATATAGAGTCAACCGGAAAAACTGAATCAAAAAGCAAGTGTGGGGCCGCCCGGTGGCGCAGCGGTTTAGTCCGCGCTTGGCAGCCCGGGGTTCGCGGGTTCGGATCCCGGGTGCCCGCCGACGCACTGCCTGTCAGCCATGCCGTGGCGGCGTCCCATATAAAGTGGAGGAAGATGGGCACGGATGTTAGCCCAGGGCCAGTCTTCCTCAGCAAAAAGGGGAGGATTGGCAACAGATGTTAGCTCAGGGCTGGTCTTCCCCACAAAAAAAAAAAAAAAAAAAAGCAAGTGTGGGGCCAAATCAATGAAGACAAACTGCTGGCACGGTCGTTGTCAGACTCCAGCCCATGAAGAACAAATGCATCAGTATTCACTTCATCACTCACGAAGAATAAGTGCTCGCCTCTTGATTTTCTCACTGTGTTTGATGGGGTGGTAAAAACGGGTAATTTGGTAGAACAAACAATATGACAAAAAATGAGTGCTTAGAGACATCTTCAATGAAATGGGAAGTAACTTTGAAAACTTCCTCTGGAAGACAGAAAACGGATTGAGAAATGTCAACGGATTCATAGGAGCTGAGGAAGTCGAAGCCAAGAATACATATAAAAGAGGCTGTAGGAAGGAGAGAAAGGAGATGATCTAAGACTCCAGTCTTAGAGAGGCAAAATGATGGAGGGCAGGAGTGAAAAGAGGGATCGAGGAGCTTCACTGATATCATTAGAGGGAGCAACCATTTCCACTCTTCTCTTCCTACCTCCGGCCTAGATGGGAGCCAAAGGATGAAGAGTTCCAGAAGATAGTATCCAGGGAAAGGGGATATTCGGGACATTTGAAATATTTGATACTGTCAGTAGTAGTTGTCATTCTTTACAGTCTCCAGATGTGTCATTTTACCAACTGGGAGCCCTTATATGAAAGTGCTTGAGAAATCTTTGAGATACCTTTAAGGAAGACTGTTATAACACCCTCCTCCTAGCCCATCGCCAGGAGACCCACCATCACTGACCAGGATGAACTGCTCTGTGGATGTCAGCCGCCCTCCTTCCTCGTTCAGTCTGTTCCTGTCCGATGAACTCATGAACAAAGCAGCTGCAATGGCCCAGTGGACTTTGCGTGGCCTTAATAATGATGGGAGTCTGCTCTTGAAGGCCAGCCTGACTACAATCAGTGCAGGTTCCTGATAGTCCAGCAACACTGACCGACCCTGGCCTGGGACATGAGACCACACTTCAAAGGGACACGTCCTCGCGCATGTCAAACAAATAGCACTGTTTCTGCCATGGAGAGGAAAACCATTTGACTGACGGCACAGCTCCTGCACTCTGAAATTCACCCCCACATTTACACCAAGTCACGTTTCCCACGGCCTGCTCCCAGCCAATGACTGAGCATGGCAGAGATGTTTTAACCATATGCGTGTATTGTCCTGATAAAAGTTATAAAATTTAATATAAAAAAAAGTTTAATGTAAAGAAAATTAAATTGGAGAGTTAAATAAGAAAGTACATCATAGGAACTAAGAGTTAAGACTGTTGGTTCATTTTGATCTGATTAAAGAGATCTGACTCATGAATCAGAAATGTTCCAGTCTGCATATTACTCAACCCTGGTGCCTTTCGGGGGAACTCTCAGCAAAATGTCCACCAAGAGCTCCCTGAAATCGTGCCTCTTCTCCACCTCTCTGGCAGCATTGGGAGACAAAATTCCTATAAGAAGGAAGAAAAAAACCACAATTTATATTTACATATCTCTTTAAGTCTGAGTTGTTGAAATATTGTGACACTAAGAAGCAGCAGAGAAATAAATAGCCTGTATGGCAAATCTAATGGCAAATTATTTCATTGCTCTTCACTTCAGCCCAATTTTCTGCAATTGACAAATTCAATACAATAGTATTTTATACATAAACCAACCACCAATGAAACAGAGTTTTAAGCAGTTAAACTGTTGGTCCATGTTTGTTTTTTTCCTGAAAGTAAGTATGCTAAAATACTATTTTTATAACTAGAGAAATACAGAACTATGTGGATGTGACAATCACACATGAACTTTTAAGATTAAACACAAAACTAAAGAGTGTCCCACTTGCAGTCAGCTTCAAGCCACTCCCCAGATTTCCCAGGATTCAAGTACATATACTTGTCATTAGTATACTTCTAAGAAAAATTGTGAGAAGCAGATATTTATAGAATGTGTCTTGATTTTGTAAGCAATGAGGAGCCATTTAAGGTTCCAAGTGAAAGAATTACTTCAGCCTATGAGGAGAATCCACTGGAGGAGAGAAATATTATAAATACAATGATTTGGGTTTAAGATGAAGATTCCTCGTATAATGGCATGTTCAGTGGAGATAAAGGAAAAAATTAATCCTTTATTAAAATTTCTAATCATCTTATTTCTACTCTAAGCCCACTAAGCTAATACCATAGTTTCTTACATACTCTTATCAAACTCCACCCTCCCCATCAATCCTTTCCTACTACCCTCTCTTTAAAAGCTCTCATTCTTTAAAGTCATTACAAAAAAGCATCAGAGTTATGAAAAGTGAATGCAGGACTCAATTGTTCCAAACACTTTTTTTCTTACCTTTGTCTAAATACTGCAGAGCACAAAGTGTTAGCAAAGACCGAAGGACCTAGAAATCATTGCTGTGAAATCTGGAATTGCTTGTGGGAAGTATATGATTTCAATCTTTCAAATGAATTTCCAGGCACCATTGAAGTTGATCTGCCCTAATGAGGTGTCAAGGACTAAACAAGTAGGTTGCTAGACTTCCCTAAGCCCATTTTTTCTATTTCCCTTTTGGGAAAAAAAAAAAAAAAAAAAAAAAAGCATGATAATTCTGTCTTTGGAATGCACACGAAGAACCTTCATTATATTCTTTCTGTCCTCCAGTCCCTCACATTTCCCACCTTATGCTGCAAAGAGTGCTATTGACAACATTAGAGAGATGATAGATGATTAGAGAGATAGATGATAGATAGACAGATAGATGATGATAGACAGATAGATAGATACACTGGTAGATGGATGAAAGAGAGAGAGATGATGTATACATACATGCATGCATACATGCACACCAGGACTGGAGATAAAATGTGGATAAATAACCAAGATAACTTGACTTAGAGTAAAATTAAAATGTTTGAATTTTCAATCCTTCTATGTTATTTGGCATTGAACAGTTCTTCAGGTTGTCTTGAAACTGTGCTGCCCGATAAATTGGACATCAGCCATGTGTGGCTATATAAATTTAAATTTAAATTAATTAGATTATATAAAAATTAAAACTCAGTTCCTCAGTTGCACAGCTGCATTTCAAGTGCTCAATATTCCCATGCATCTAGTGGCAACTGAATGCAACAGAAGATAGCATTTTCATCGTTGCAGTTCTTTGGGTGGCTACTGTCTTGCAATTTTTTCACTCATATATTTTCCCATCATGAAAAAGTTTTAATCAGACTTCAAGGGTTGAAACATCCTTTTCTTAGAAGAAAAACTGCTTTTCTCAAACTCATGTAGAAACTTGAAAGATGTTCTACAGATCAACTTTGAATCACCAGGAGATTAGATTATAGAAAGTGGATTCAAATTCAAGATTCTATCCTATAGTGATTGAATCTCAGGGTTGAAATAGACCTTAGAGGTCATCTGATTCAATCATCCTTTCCATGTTTACCATTGCCCCTTCAAGAACTCTACTAAAATGCATTCTAGCCTACGCTTGAAAACCTCCAGTAAAATTTAGCCATGACTCCAGGATAAACCAAACCCAAAGAAAATGCCCAACTTAAGGAGTTGCTAAATCAACAACTAATTATAGAGTCATAGGTCTTAGTTGTTCATGGCTTTGCTGCTTGTGATTTTGTTAAATTGCCACTCTCCTGAGCATTAAGACTCTTCCATTAGTGACTTGTTTAAAACAAAATTAATAGCTTCTGCCCAAAATGTTTTTTGGCAGCCCTTTTAGAAAACATATCTGCTTTTCATAAAGCACTTTTGTTTTGACAAAGTACTTGCTTATTCAACAAGATGCTCTTATCATTTTGCTAATTCTTCATCCAGCACATGGTCAAGACCCACTCTAGACTCTCTACCCTAACCCCAGTCACTTTTTACGTCGAACTAGAGCATACACTGTTTGAGCAGATGCAGCAGGAGTCTTCCTCCCTCCTGGGTCTGTTGTTTCATTTTTTCATGACCTGCTGGATGGAATATGGTTATGATGAATAATGAAGACTGAACTTCACTTGCTTATGATACCCTCATAAGCAAGAGAACCAATAAAGTGTTCACGGATGGGAGCCGCACAGAGTATGAGATATTATAAAAGGAGGTAATATCATTTTGTCCTTTTATGTTTAGAAAGTCCCAGCCATTATAAAGATCCTATCAGGTCTTCCTAATGGAATTGTCATGGTTTAGTTATTGCATGCCAATAAATCTGCCTTCACCTTGGCATAGCAATCTAGAAAATTTCTAGTTAAAGGAAAAGTGGAACTCAGCCTATTCTGCAGTTCATAGATCATAATTAGTATTTGCAAGCCTATAAATAAAATCCATATAGTTTCCTCAAACAAACTGGTAGATTGGTTCAGGAATTTATGTTCTCCACCAGGTAGCTGTGATGACCCTTTTAAAACACACATCAGATCATGTCACTCCCCAGCTCAAAGCCATCTCACTAGAATCATATCGAGAGTTCTTTCCATCGCTTAGGAGGCCCTGCATGATCTGGTCCAAAGCTATGTCTCCAACTGCACGCCTTGTCCCGTCTCCTCTTCCTCTCTGCCCCGACTCCTTGCTGGCCCCCTTGCTGCTCCTCAAACCTGCCAAGCACACTCCTGACTCAGCATTGTACTTGCTGGTCCCTCTGTCTAAAGTGCTTCCCCCCAGACATTCACAGGGTTTCCTCCCTCGCTTCAACCAGGACTCAGATCAATTGTCCCCTCTTCAGAGAAGGCTGCTGTGGCCCCACAATGAAAAATCACACCTCTCTTCCATCATTTTACTGCCCCTTACCTTGCTCTCCTCAGAGGACTTATCCACACCTTGAAATGTTATTGCTTTTCATGTTTCAATATGAATCCCATGGGGTAGAGATTTTTTCTCGTTCATGGCTGTGTGCCAGTAGCCAGGTCAGTGCCTGGCATGTAGTAGGTATTCAATGAATCTGTTTTCATAAATGCACAAATGAGTGGATGAATGAGCACTAGCCGTCAACTGCCTCTCTCTCTGATGATAGTACCCATTATTTTCCCTTTACAACACTCATAACCCTTTTAGTTACTTGACATTTTTATTCTCTGCTAGATCGTGGCTGATTTCGTTCACTGCTGTAACCCCCAATGCCTTTCAAAGTGTTATTTCAATATGCACTGAGTGGAAATGGATGAATGAACTGTCTGCTTTGATTACCCACAGGATTCATCCTGATGGCAGATTAGACTCTCAGCCTCAAGCCATCAAGGCAGACAAGAAAAATCTCATGGATTCATTAGTCGTGACCATTGGCTGAGAGAACTGAGAGCACTAGACTCAGTGGCCAAGTCAAGTCAGAAAAAGCAGTGCTATATCAGAAGGGAGGTAGTGTCCTTGTAGTGCCCGGGAAAAGTGGTCAGAGTGCCGGGAGACCAACAGCCCGACTGACCACCTGGCCAGTAAGCCTGGAGCCACTCGCACCAGTGGAGAGGCTCAGAAGGAATTATTCATGCTGTGCACCAATGTAGAAAATATTCTTCATTCAGATTTTTCATTTAGGGAATATAAGTGACCCTGGGAACACGTTGGGAAATAAGTTACTAGACATGTCCTTTGTGATGCCCACCAGGCCCCCATGATCCCCCGTTCCCATTCTAGGTTAAACTGGCCCCTGCTTGGGAGACTGTTCCAGTTCAATGGACGCATGAACAAGGCAGCTATGATGGCCCAGTGAGCTTTGCATGGCCTTGGTAATGATGAGAGTCTCCTCTCAGAGGCCAACATGGCAACACCGACTGACTGCAAGTTCCTGATTTTCCGGCAACAGTGACCTAACCAGGCCTGAGATAAGATACCACACCTCAAAGGGACAAGTCTTCATGAAGGGTCAAACAAACAGAGGTTTTGAGGCCATGGAGGGGTGGACTGTTTGGATTTGCCTTTCTTATCTCCTCTGCCGTGGTATCCTCACCTGAGAGCTTACTGAGACTTTGTACATCACGTGTATCCCACACAATGTTAACTCTGGCCCAGAAATTCATCTCAAAGCTAAAGAAACAGCACTGCAGACTGATCCACGTGGGATTCACTGGCTTTACTTTCCACCTTCAGAAATAGGTACTGTCATTAAAAGCAAAAACGAAACAACAATGACTAAGATGTGGTTCAAGTAATTACAGGCTAGGTCATTTGGGCTAATTCCCTAATGAAAACAAAAACAAAATCTGCCCAAAACATAAAGACACCAGTCTGCTATTGTCCCAGGTGTTTACAAACCTCCTAGGAACGTGTGGGCAAGGGAGGATGCCAAAAAGGACAGAACTCAACATTCTAGGTCCATGATCACAATACCATTTAATTGCACCAAAACCCTCCCTTTAAATACTAACATTCCTATAAGATAAGGACAGGTATTATCCCCATCTTACAGGTGAAGGGGCTGAGGATTAAATAAAGTATTTGAGAGTCATAGTTTGTTCACAGTATAGCTGGGCATCAAGTTCAGTTCTGTCTTACTCTGTGGTCTATGCTCTTAACTACTAGAAAATTTAATCATAAGCCCCAAGTTTCTGTGACCTCAAGGGGGTGAAATATTACCCTTTAGAAAATCCAAGTAAATAACCTGCTTCAATGGCTTATTCCATACTGATGTGTAAGAAATTGTAAATCATTTCTATTATCCATGCTGAAAATCTGAACGCAATTCATAAAATACAGTCAGATCAATTTCCCACTGTTCTCAACTCAATACATCTTCATTTTACAACTGTTTATTTACAACGTGCTTGCTGCAGACCCACTTGATGAGCTTTCTTTTTGATTTAAGCAGAAAATAAAGAGGCTTCTGCTAATACAGGGTAAAATGTGTTATAGATGGACTGTCAACTCTAAATATTGGCAGCTGAAGAAAGGAGAAGAAAATTTTCCCAACTATGACCTTTTGCAAACATTTATCATGAACTCAGTTAAAGCACAGACATAGTACTCAAGGTGCTCAGGCTCAACCTAAAATATAGAAGCATCATAAGAGAGGGATGATCAGCAGGCTTGTGTCAGAACTGGAGGCCCCCTCTGCCTTTATTATTGCCCTGGACAGGCTTTAACCTCTCTGAAGTTCAGATTTTCCACCTAGAAAATGGCATAGAAATCCTCAATCTTACCCACTGCAAGTTTAAGCTGTTATGAGATTCAAAGAAAATAATACAAATGAAAACGTTTTAAATAGCACACATAGTGAAAATACATTATAAAAATGGATTATCTGGTGGGAGCCTCTGAAAGAACTAGAAAGTGGGGCAGCAGCTAATCGGAGGCAGTCTAGGAGTCTCCTGCCCCGCATAGCTCACACTCCGGTTTCTCCTGTTCCTACAGAAGCAAGAGGAGAAATGGGAACCAATCTGGGTTTGCTCTTGAACTGTGTTTATTTTTCTGGAGATCCTGAGAGTCAGAGTTTATAGCTGCCCTCAAAGGGGGATTTTATTTCTTCCTGATCGTTCCTTAAAAATATCCCCCCCTAGAGAACTACTACATCCAACCCTGCTGGATTTTGGACTTCCAGCCTCCGGAACTGAGAAAGAATATTTTCTGTGGTTTTAAATCACCAAGTTTGTGGTAGTTTGCTACAGCAGTCCAACGATACTAGTATAATATCATTTAAAACATTGAGACTGGATGAAATCACCAAAGAGTGAATGTTGATAGAGAAGAAGATGCAAGTTTGAACTCTAGGGCCCTGTGACTGCAAAAGGATGGGGTAAAGAAGGACCCAGGAAAGGACAGTGACATAGGAAGAAACCAGGGAGGGCAGTTCTGGAATCCTGTGAAGAAGGAAGGTTGGCTAATGTGTCCACTGCTGCTGATTGGTCATGTAGGAGGAGGAAGAACTGACCAGTGGGTTTATCAACCTGGAAGTCATTGGAGACCTAGACAAGAAAGGTTTCAGTGAAGCAAAACCTGATTTGGGTTGATTTAAGGCAGAATTGGAGAGAGAAATTGGAGACTGCAATGTCTGGACAAATCTCTCAAGGTTTTGTTGCAAAAGGAAGCAGTGAAATGGGGTGAAATTATGTAGGAAGTAAGGTCAAAACAAGGTTTTTCAAATGGGAAGAGTTCTAGCAGCATGCTTATATGCTGACGGAAATTATCGAGATAACACAAAAAATGCAACACTTAAGAGAGAGGGAAAATTACTGGAATGATGTACCAAAAAAAATTTCTTTTAATTTTTTCTACCTCCATCCTGCCAAGATAACAACTGTTTCATGAATTTCCTTAAAGTGGTTTTCCTTCTATGCATTTTTTTTTTGTGGTTAAGATTATAGCTGAAAGAATTCATATATAGATATTTAAGGATAGTTAACCCAGTAATACGCAGACCCAGAATGGACTATTATTTGAACAAAAGTTGATGACTGAAATTATCTGCTATTGGATGGTTTAAAAAATGACTCAGCCCATTTAATATAAGATGCCAAAAAATGTTAAATTCCTTGGCAACCAAATGGCCATTGTGGAGTTCTGTGCAATTCTGCTTTTGAGAGAGGCCTTTTTGTTCAGCAATTCTCCTTACACTGTGTCCTGCTGTTTTATTAGTTGCTGCATTCTTAGCAAGTGCTGGAAACTGAAGAGCACAGTAATTTTTATGTGGTTATCAAATATGTCAAGAAGTCAATCTGAACAGTGGGTTGAAAGATGTGCTTTGATATAGATTCCTGATATAGAAAAAGAAGCAAAAGAGAACAAGGAGAAAGTAAGGAAGTCTCTAGTTTCACCAGTGATCGCCTGAATCAAGTAGACAACAAAGAATGCCAAGCATTCCTGGTTTACATTCCAGTTTTCAACTCAGGAATAAATGACAGCTACATTCTTGAGTTCTTCACTTATATTTTGAAACTTGCATACCTAAGAGTATCTTTCTGATGCCTTTCCTATGAAAAGCAACCTCTCCGTGCATAAAATTATTTCATCACACAGTTTTCCCGACAGCCTCTAGATTTCTCTCCATTGTCTTTTGGTCTCTAAATTCTGCAAATAGTAATATTTTTCTGTTGGAATCTTTGGTAATTTTTTTCTTTACCATCCCAGTTCCAAATTTTAACCAGGATTTCTCGGGATATGTATTTCTTTTTAGTCATTTAACCTGAAACATAGAGTGAGAACATTTAAGGTGAATATCAACTCCTTATTCTTTCTCTTATATGGAAGTTATTTCAAGTTATTCTAATTTACACCTATAATTTTTACATTAGATGTCTCTATTTGTAATTTCCTATGTTATTATTTTCTCAGCTTGGTCTTCTTCCTTAAGGGCCTCTCAAGTTTATTTTTCGCAGTACCTATTTTGTATCAATTTGAATTTTAATTCTGGTATTATAAGTTTAGTTCTTCAAAATTTTCTTTTCTCATTTATTTCTGCTTTCATAATACCCTTCTCTTTCTTAAACTCTGTCTGGTTTTGGGGTGTGTGTGTGTGTGTGTGTGTGTTTTCCTTACAATTACTGTCTCTGTTACATAACAGCAAATTCCTCTGGTGACCTTTTGGAGAAAAGATGTTAAAGGATTTTCTAATGTCTTTTTTCTGATTCTTAAAATAAGTGATATTTAAATATTTCTTCTTCTTTGGGGGTCTATTGTTTTAAATAGATCCTTTTTTCTCTATTTTTCTATCCATTTTTAAATGGTAGATTAGACTTCATTCAAATTTAAAACTTCTACTCATCATTCTTCCAACTATAATATACCTATATAATGGAACAGTATGTAGTCTTGAGCAATTAGGAGGAACATATATATTTAACTCGGAAAAAAATTATTCAGTAATTGTTAGATGAGAAAAGGAAATTACTGAAGAGACAGTGGGAGCCCAGTTTGCTTTAAATATAAATATACATTTCAATCACTTATTGAAAAAATATTTATTTAGCACCTACCAACCGCCAGAGTCAGCTGTAAACAAAACAAACTGCCCATTCTGGTGATGAGGATGTTCTACTGGGGAGAATGGTAAAAGCAAACAAATAATGTAACGATTTTAAATCATTAAAAATTGAGATGATTCATCTGAAAGAAAAAAATAGGGTGATCAGATCCACAGTGCAGAGGCCGGCCCAGGGGCAAACAGGATGACCTTGCCATGACCTCACTTTGGGAAAAGCCACTCCCTTGACCTTTGGAAGGATGACAGTGAAACACCCTGTGTCTTAGGGAAGGCTCTCTACACAGAGGGAACAGCAAGTACAAAGGCCAGAAAGTGGAAAGGACTCAGTGTGTTTGAAAAGTAAATAAATGGGGCCCTGTGCCTGGCTGGAGCACATTTATGGGGAGAATCAGGGCACAAGATGCAGATGGATATCCAAACCCAACCCGGACAATGCAGGGCCTTAGAGGCATTGCTAAGGATTTAGTTTATTCTAAGAGCTCAGAAATGAGAGGTTTTGGTGAACAAAAATTAAACTCCAGAGTTTACTTCATTCTTAAATGAATATTGTATTTATTAAAGTTACAAGTCAAACTTGGTTTCACTTTAAGCTTTTAAGAAATATTATTGTTCAGAGGCTAGCCCAGCGGCCTAGCGGTTCGTGTGCTCTGCTTCCGCGGTCTGGGGTTCGTATTCCAGGCACAGACCGATGCACCGCTTGTCAAGCCATGCTGTGGCAGCATCCCATATAAAGTAAAGGAAGATGGGCACGGATGTTAGCCCAGGGCCAATCTTCCTCGGCGAAAAAAAAAAAAAAGAGGATTGGCAATAGACGTTAGCTCAGAGCTAATCTTTCTCACAAAAAAAAAAAAGAAATTTTATTGTTCAATTTCAAAGACTAGCAAATTTTAATAATCATTTAAGGGATCTGATTGATGTTTGACCCCACTTACAAACTCAATTTATTGCCTTCCAACTCCTTACACTGTATTTATAAATTTATCACCTGATTTTTTACTAATTTTGCAAATGTCTGACAAGTTTTCCTAAGTACTTAAGAAATTGTTATAAATACATTGTAAATACAATGATTCTTAAAGTCTCTTAAATGTCCCAAGAACATGTATAAGCTTAATATGATTTCAAATAAATCACAAACCTAAAATAATTACTCACTTTCATATTTTTAAACTGAAATCACAAGGTTAAGCTATTGAATTCTAATACGTCAGATAGTCAAACATCACAGATACTTAGTTTAACAAATGTACACAGCTTATATCAAAACTACTGTGAGTTTTTATTTTCATCATATCTATACTTAATTCTAAACCTCCCTGGAGATAAAGGGGCTTATCCACTAAGGGAAAAACTGTGTCGCCTCAAACAATTTTTTTGCTAGCTTTATTGAAATATAATTGACAAATAAAATTATATATATTTAAAGTGCATAATGTGATGATTTGATATACATACACATAGTGAAATGATCACCACAACCAAGTTAATTAACACATCCTTCACCTCATATTGTTACCTTTTTTTGGGTGGTGAGAACACTTGAGATCTACTCTCTTAGCAAATTTCAGTATCCAATATAGTATTATTAACTATAATCACCATGCTGTACATTGGATCCCCAGAACTTATTCATCTCATAATGGGAAGTTTGTACCCTTTAACCAACATTTCCCCATTTCTCCCAGCTCCCAGCCCCTGGTAACCACCATTCTACGCTCTGTTTCTATAAGTTGAACTTTTTTTTTTAGATTCCACATATGAGTGAAATTATACAGTATTTGTCTTTCCCTATCTGGCTTATTTCATTAAGCCTAATGTCCTCCAGTTTTGTCCATATTGTCAAAAATGGTATTCAGCCATAAAAAAGAAGGAAATCCTGCCACCTCAAACAATTTTGAGCTTGCTTTCCCAGGGGAATATTTAGGATTTCTTGGCATACTAAGACTGCTTAACAACCAGACCAAATCTCTGGTGGTATAATATCTGGAGCTACAGCCATCCAGGGCCATTCTTCTTCCCGCTCTGACTGTCAAGCCAAGTCCCTTTATGTAGTCCTTCTTAGACCTAGGAATTGAGTCACAGCATTACCTAATTTGCATGTCAGCTTAGTCTATAACCCCCATCCAGGTGGCCTCTCCATTTGATTAGATTTAACAAATCCATATACCGCTTCAATCTGTCCTCGATTCTTGTCGCATTCTTCCCATCTTTCAGAACCACAATTCTTACAAATATTGAAGTAACATCAGATCGAATTTTGGAATGCCCTTGTGGTTTTGTCTGACAGGAGCAGCAAGAAGTCATTGAATGATTTTGAGCAAGGATGTGATATAAATAGTTTTACATTTTCAAAATATAACTCTGGCAAAAAATGAGTTAGAAAGATGCAGAGTGGATTCAGAGAGACCAGTTCGAGATTCACAGTACTTCAGGCAGGAGATCGCTTTGTGATTCCAGCTGAGGATTGCACCTACTTCTACACCTTGACCTGAGAATGGTCCTCCTCCTCCAGAAACTCGGTCTTCTTCCACCCAGGGCCAAGGTGTGGAGGGAGACACACAGAAACTAGAGGGGAAGCAGACCCCACAGCCAACCACACCAGTCCAATCATCCTGTCTCAATCATATTACCCCTGTCCACGGGGCCCTGAACCTAAGAGCAGTAGGAATTCAGCAAAGAAAGAGGCCCACGTGAGAAACCATCATGGAGGGGAGAGACCTGAACTGGACTGGAAATAGGATCACAGGGCTGCAAATGTCATCCACTAGAATCTAAGAAGAATTAGCCATCCTGGAAATATTATGTGTATATGCCCTTCTTCAAACCCTCCAGCTGGTGAGGGGAGGGAGGGAAATAACAGTATCTGCAAGTTATTTTGCATATCTATATCTATTTTATCAGTTATTTAAATCTATGAGAAAAAGGAGACCTATTATTAATCATATTTTTATATGAAGACATTGAAGCATAGAAATATTAAATATTTGGCCCAAGGCAATATCCAAATGTGTATTCATAGACAGACACACACATAGAGGACAGAGCCAGGACTAGAATTTCTGAAAGTGTTTCTTCCTTCAGGCATCTACTCACATGATTTTTTTTACAGTATAAAAGTAGTATTGTGCTTACTAGAGCTAGACACTATATGTGGAGAAAATAAAGCCTATGAGATTTCTATTTTGTTCATTATTTTGTCCCCTGGGCCTACCACTGAGCCTGGCATCTATTCAGCGTTCAATAAATATGTAATCAGATATTTGTTGCCATGCATGTTCCACCTGTTCCCAGATGGAAGTGTTTTTAGGGCACAGTAGATTCAAAATAAGAACAGATTCTTGGGCTCAGTTCCTGCAGCATAATTGCTAAACTGACAGCTTCAAAGCCCTCTACTCCGGTTCAAGGGTTTTTCCCACATGTTGCCCAGGAGTCCCTCCCTCCGAGCCCTGAATCCTATAGATAGAAGCTGGTCTCGCTGCTTCTCAGGCTTCTTACAAGGCTATTTATTCAGAGCTTGCTATAGCAAGGGACCATCACGTCTGTTTTGGTAGAGACTCAAAGGTAGGCAGAGGAGTGGGACAGCTTCATAGTGGAAAATGGGGAAGGCTCAGGTATACCCTAGTTGGAGGCCATTGGCCTGGGAAAGCTGGAGGCAGACTAATGAGAAGTGAGGCATCCTATGTGATTGGTTAAGCGTGCATATCTCGCTTTCTCCAATTGGTCCCAAGTTGGAAGTAGGGATAAAAATTAGGAAAGCTGTCAGTTACTGATCAAGTCCCAGCCATTTGGGGTCAATTGTTACAGGAGTTGTTGTTTGGCTTCCTGATTTGTGCTAGAGAGAGTGGTCTGACTTTCTACAAGTCTGACATAGATAGCAGGCTGGTTTCCTGGGCTAGTTACCATAGATAATGGGTTGGTTTCCTGGACTGGTTGGGCATATTATAGGTCAGAGTTCTGTTTTTAATGTATGGTATGGCCAGAGTCCATTCATACATTCAGTCTCTTACTACTGTTTCGAATTCTGCTCTTAGGCCAAAATCCGAGCTGCCTTATTTCCATTATTTGTAAGGCTCACAACAATTCAACTTTTGGGGGTGACTTGCTTCCTAGTATAACCTCTTTCTCCCTGGGAACCTGATCAGAAAAGAGGACTGAGTTGAGAAATAATTTAAATATCAAGAACTCACAATTGCCCCCCTCTTGTGACCCCTTACTACTGTCTCCAGAAAAAACTTGGGCACTTATACTTTCTCCTTTTCCAGGGCAAATGTTCTTCCCTTCAGCTACACTACTTGAGGAAGACACAAGGATGTGCTGGCCAGATGTCCCTTCAAGGAAGGAGGAAGGACTTGCTCTCGTTTGCAGGAAGTACAGTCAGCAGACAGCCTCCACTGTCAGTTCCTTCAGGTTCTGCCTCAGCTACTGTGAGCCTCCTCCCCCTAGGTCATGCACTTTTTGGAGCAGTCCACACCCAGCAACTACGCAAGGCAGGGGTGTGAAGATGTCGCCATTTTGGCCTGATGAGGACACATTTCATGGGAGTGCTCCCTCCAGAGGTCCCTGCCAAGTTGGCCAAGATTTATCAGGCCTACAGCACCATTTTACTGCTTCCTCTGAGCAGTACTCCCCCATCACCCTTTCTTTCCCAGCTGCTGATTCCTAATAAAGTCTTGCACCCCAAACTCCATGTTAGCTCCTGGAGAACCCAATCCGCAACTCTACCTCAGAGGCTGTTTGCCATTTACTCCAGGATCTTAGCCCTACAGATAAAGAATCTGGTCAACATAAATACAAATACACTCTGGGTTCACAGCATCACCCCTCACCTCTTTAACTTAAGTCTGGGAGTAAACACATAAACACACACCCACACACATACACACACCTGTCTAACCACTGTGATCAACCTGTTCTCTGACTAATTGTGTATGTAGGCAAGACCTAAAACAGAGATGAGCAAGTGGCAGCTCATAGTCTGCCGCTAGGTCCCTGATATGCAAAGACTGGATTTAAAACTAGAAAAGAGTCCACCCATTTCTTCTCTACAGAAGTGATGGGGCAGCTGGGTGCTCTCATCTCTCCTCTGTACCCCTTAATCTGAGATATGAGTGTAACATTGAACCCTTGATGGTCTGGTCAATAATAGAAGAAGAGAAAAATAAAAGAATGGAAAATTCAATAGAAAGAGGAAGAAGATTTGATTTAGCAAAGTTGTTACTTCCAGTCATTCCTGATTTTCAGTTTAACCCCCAGGCTTAGAGTCTCATCCTAGAGCCAGAACTGACATGAATCCTTGGAGCCCCGAGCTGATTTGGGAGCTGGCTGTCTGGGCTTCCGATGGTGCGTACACAAAACCATTGGCAATCACAGGTGGTGGCTCCAGACAGCTACTGGATTAAGGAGAAAACTTTTTCATTGGTGCTAAATTAAACATGATCTAAATCCTCACATCACTAATATTTTGTACTTTTTTCTCATCAAAAGGTTATTTATTGAGTAGAGGAAATGGACTTGGGAGCAAACAGCAAAGTGAATGAGTGTGAGTATGGAGAAGGAGGAAAATGCACCGCTTCAGCCTCCATTCGCTAGTGAATCTCCCCCTATAGAATTATCACCAGTAATGAGAAAATACATCCTTCAAGCAGACAGTATACCAGAGAGTCTGTGAACGAAAGCCAAGAAACCAGCCACTGCCTCCTGTTTTCCCAATGTGAAAGCGTTCCAAAATTCAGAGAGCAAAGACAAGAGTCCCCAGTTGTTCATACTACTCTCAAATGAAACCTCATTACCATGAGTCATTATATTCCAGTAGCTTTATCTCCAATGCCTTTAAGCTGCAAGACTGAATATTTCAACTGACATGAACAGACCTGGGATAACTTGTGGTTTGAGGCGTTATAGAATCACAAAAGGCAACCTCAATCACTTGAAGGACATCAAATCAAATTAGATCAAGATGGCAAACTGCTTCCTCTCCTGTCCCAAGTCCCCAGAAATACAGGAAATTGGGAAAAATGTGTGTGTGTGTATGTGCGTGTTTGTGTGTTCGTGTGTGTGTGTGTGTGTGCACAAGAGAATAATTGTTTACCAGCATTAGAAAAAAAGATCTTTCAGTACACCAGAAATTTGGCTAATTCCAAAAAGATGGAAGCAAATGAGGTTGTTTTGACAGAGTAAACAGCAAGAGTAAAACTCAGCCCAAGAGAAGAAAACTATGAAACGTAGTAGCAGAGCTGGGTATGCTCTAAGTCTGGATGTGACTGTTCCAAGGAGCTGGGGAAACCATCACGGCTATGGAATCACGTTTGGAGCATTTAAAGGAGCCTGGTGGGTTCATCCTGCCTCCACAGTCCCTTCGCTCCACACCTCCACTTCAATCAGAAGAAACATTTTCCCCTAGGCTGTAGCAGTCAGTTCGAATGCTCAGGTTGGAAAGGCTGGTTGGTGCCAACAGTAACTTCTGATAAATAAGAGAAACGGGAAGCCCCCATGCCCAGAAGACAGAATCATCAAATGCCCACCAGGGAGCACATCCTATCCCCTTCTCCAAAATCACAGGAGGCAAATTGCAGCAAACAGAAACACAATTACAGGTGTGTAAACAGGGAATCTCAAAATTTTTAAATGAGTACATAAGAAAGAAACAAAGTATTAAAGGAAAACTAACACTTTGACAGAAAGGCACAACAGGCAAAAAATAGGAAAACATGCACAATAGCGCAAACAAGAGGAGATTTTAAATGAAGGATAATAAATAACCTTGGAGTTATAAGAGAGGTTCTCTCATCTATGAAATAAAAATGAGTTATTTTGACAAAGAACCAATTAGAGATCTTGGAAATAAAAGAACATGATTATCAAAATAAAAATATTACATAGACCAAATATCAAAATAGGCACCCAAGAGGGGCTGGCCCCATGGCCTAGTGGTTAAGTTCGAAGCACTCTGCTTCTGTGGCCTGAGTTCGGTTCCCGGGTGCGGACCTACACCACTTGTCAGCAGCTCTGCTGTGGCGGCCACTCACATACAAAATAGCGGAATATTGGCACAGATGTTAGCTCAGGGTGAATCTTCCTCAGCAAAAAACAAAAAAATAGGTACCCATGAGCAATAAATTACTAAGTTACAGAAGAGAGCTGGAAAATTCTCTCAGAATTCTGTATAGGACCAAAAAAAAAGGTATGAAATAAAAGTCTAAAATATGAAGGACACTTGCAAGAGTTTGAAAATCCACCAAATCAGAGAAATTCAGTGCAATCTAAATCAAAATTCCAACAGAACATTTATTGAATTTGACATGTTAATTATAAAATGGAAGAGAAAATGTAAAATTTAAGAAATGAGAGGAACTTGATCTACCAAATATCAAAACAAACTCTCAAGTTCTATCAGCTAACACAATATGGTGATTCTGTGTTAGGTACACAAACAAACATAGGTAAGTATGAAAAAATAGAAAGCTCATATTGAGATACATTTTATATGGGGAGTTACTGTGATAAATCGGAGATATGAACTATTCTCTTTAGAGAAACAGTTTCTGGCTTGTTGCTGGGCCTTGGTAAAGCGGAAGACCTAGCCGTGGGACATCAGATGACTATGCATCCTGAGTTTCCCATCATGAACCAGGTCTTGCCTGATCCACCTAGCCATAAGATTGTGTGTGCATGGCAGCAATCTATCATCAAATGGAAATGATATTATGATGGCTTTGTAATGTGTCAGCTGGGCTTGGCTGAACTATGCTTCCCAGAATTCCCTTTCTTGTATATTTCTGGTTATGGTGGGTCAAAAGGGAAATTCTTGAGATAGTTGGAAGGTGGAAAAGAAGCAGCAGCTATTTGTAGTGCACATACAGTTGTTGCTGATCTGTTGACTCATCTCATTAGCATGAAGCAGCATTTGGGCCTGCAAATTCTCTATCTTGTCCTACATCCTCCTTTAGCCTTTCTGAGTTCTGGGTCAGTGTATGTGTGTGTTTTACCTCTGTGCCAAAGGGTCATCAAAATCAGAGGTTTTATTTGGTCCACATGGGGTTCCAGCTCATGCTCAACGGGTTTCACTCTACTGGTAATCTTTCTTCCCTGACTGCCCACTCTATGGATTTGCAAGGACAACAGCCTTACAGAGACTGCTTAACCAGCTCCCACATTGCATAAGCATAGTAAAGTCCTACTGGTTCTTCTCTGCTTGGGTCATGATTGATACAGGCATACAAGAAACCAAGCTCAAGGAAATCCAGAAGGTACAAATAAGTTACTTCTGGATTATGAGCAGGAGGCTCAGACTTCTTCAACGCCAACGCCAGTCAGAATTGCCACCTGTCCCTCAATCCATGCAATGGCCTCCTAGGGTGTTCCTTATGACCAACTGACTAAAGGAAGAAGAACTCCAGCATGATATGCTGGCACCACCAGAAAGTGGAAAGCTGGAACACTACCACCTCACTCAGGGATGACACTCAAGGACGAGGTGAAGGAAAATCCTCTAGTGGGCAGCTGTTTGAGCAGTACATGTCCACTGTGACTAAAGCAAGAGATGGCCAGAGGTATGGCTCTACACTCGTTCAGGGGCTGTTACGAACTGTTTGGATGGGTGGTCAGGGACCTGAAAGTTGGAAGCTCCTGGAACTTCCAAGTTTGGAAGGTTGATGGCAAGGAAATCTGGGGAAAAGGTATGCGTATGAACCTCTCAGACTGTGAGATATATGTGTCTCATGTAAATACCCACCAAAGGGCATCCATTGATCTCTTATCCCAATTTTTTCCTTTCCTTCTTAATATTTATCACACTCAAAACATACGTATTTACTTCTCTCCATCCACACTCTCCTCGCTGCAACCACAATGACCTTCCTTGAAAAAAAGCTGAATTTGTCATTTCTCTTTACAGGTTTCCCTACCTCCCCTTTACTCTTCCTGTAAAAGACTCAAAAGCTCTTTGTGATATATCCCCCTCACCAACTCCCTACCCCACCTCAACTTAGAGCACCTCCAGGCTCCAGGCACACTAAATGTCTTTCTGGTCCTCAGACCACATCACACACCATCCTAGAGGCCTTGCCATGTTTCCTCCTCTGTCTGGAACACTCTTTCCATCTAACTCCTTCCTTTGGCTAGCTTCTGTTTGTCCTCCAATCTCAGAATAAATGTCACTTTTTCTGGAAAGACTTTCCTAAACCTTCCCCCTTTGTAATGGCCCCATGGCAGCCTCTATTTTTCATGTTATAACTGTCATCACCCTTTGTTGTAATTACACATTTAATTATTTATGGTGAAGTAGTGAAATATAGAGTTTTAGGAGCATGGGCTCTGAGTCTGCCTTCCTAGTTATGTATGCCAGCTCTGCCTCTTACCAGCTTTGTGACCTCAGGTAAATTATACCAATAATGGTATGCAGTTGGTGTGAGAATTGAATGAACTAATAAAACACATGAAGCCCTAATAACAATGAAAGATACAGTAAATTTTCAATAAGAGTTGTCATTGATGGTTTCATTGTTGTTGCTGTTTTGTCTTCACTGAGATATTGCCACAAAAAGTGGGAACTTGTTCACCTCTGGCTCACAATACCTGGTGCCTAGTAGACAAGAAGAAGTATTTCTTGAATCAATAGGTAAACAAATTGATAAAATCTTCCTTACAGTCCTAGAGGCAGTAAGTGTGGAAGCTGAGACTGGAATCCAAGTCTTCTGTCTTTTCTTATATTGTTTTTCCCCCTTATAATTGCACTTCTCAAACTGAGATGAGTTTACCCCCAGGAATGCATGTTAGTGTGCTCAGATACTCCAAGCTCCAACACAAATAGAGTTCACCTTTCTTGAGCATCAATTTTTTTCAGCGATAAGCAATTTAAAATGTTACCCTTATATTGGGAAATAAAATACAAAATTCACCTGAATTTTTTTAAGTAACTTGAGACTGGAAATAAAATTTGCTGCTTATGGCTATGCCTCACCCCCACCCACCCACATCCCCACTCCAGCACTCCTCTTCACCAACAAGGCAGCCATGCACACCCAGAGATGGCACTGGCACCAAATCATTCTTAGTGCCATTATTTGCAACAACGAGCAACACAACGTAATGAACTCTAATGCCCTCTAAAATACTGGATAGCATCTTAGATATTATTTTAATAGGAATTTGGTCCATATGGACATGAGAACCCTTTGGACTTTTAAACAAAATTTGAAATTATGTTTTCTTCCTTATTATTTCTGATTATAAGCTCTTTTAAAGACTATTTAAAAAGAAAAGATAAGCTATTAAATAAATATATGTTATTGCCTAACCTTGATTTTAGGCAAACTGATAATAAGTAATAAGCCCATTACTGGTGGCAAAACACAGTTGGCATCACCCATTTCCTTATGTGGTCACTGAGTTGGCTACTGGAAGAGGTATCTAGGGGATGGAAGAAAAAGTGTCCTAACAGAGTAGGGTTTCGCAACAGCAGCACTATTGGTATTTGAGATGGATATTTTTTGTGTGGGGTGAGGGGCTGTCCTGTGCATTGTAGGAGGTTTAGCAGCATCCCTGGTCTCTATCCACTAAATGCCAGAAGTACCTCCCCCCTCAGTCTGACAACCAAAAGTGTCCCCAGACATGGCCAAATGTCCCCTGAAGGGCAAAATCATCCCCCATTGAGAACCACTGTAGTAGAGACAGCAGAACACAGATGACAGGAGACACGGAAGCTAATGTCTTTTTAAAGTTAGACACATGTTCTATTTTGACCCTTCTGTGGCTTCAAAAAGAAAATAAATTCTAGTGTAAAACACTTGCCAGCAGTAAAATGCAACCCATTCTCAATGTTACAGGCATCATTTTTAACTGAAACAAAGAAAAGGGTGGGAAAATCTGCTTTTTCTGGAACCTCTCACTATTCTTGGACATGGATCTAAATTCCATTCCTTTGAAAGAAGCCACTTGGAAGGGCAGCTTACATTTTTTTCCCGTATGCCAGAAATTGTTTGTGGTAGATAAGGCCTTTTTCACACTTTCAAATGCCTCAAACAGCAACCTGATCTGCAGTCACCCCTGAGCTAAGAATCATTTTCTTGGCTTTTGCAGCTTTGGCCAGAAGTGCAGACGTGCCAGATGTCTTGGTGGCATCTAAAAGTGCTCATTAGAGACCAGGGCTGACCTAAGGGGATGCTAATTGCCCACCCGAACTTCAAGGGCCGACCTCACTTCACAAAGGGCCAGTGAACTCATATCAGTTGTGTACTTATTCAATTCCAACTGAACGTATTGTTGAAAATGTTTGTGACCCAAAAGTCCAAAGTAAAACCAAAATCCAGTTGTGAGAACAGCTGCCAAAGAACCACTGCCTGCTACAACAAAAGTACTTCCACGTAGAAGATCTGCATTTTTTTTTTCATCGCCAAGAATGTGTGCAGCTCTGGGTGGCCCACCTGGTCCTCGGGTTCCCTTACGTCCTGTTTCTATTTTTAGGTTTTGCTTCAACCTGAAGAACCCAACCTTTCCTCGGGGAAGGGAAGGAGTCTGTCTCATGGGTATCGAGGGGGGAACAGAGGGATTATTCATGGCAGAGGAATTGTTCTGACACTCCAGAACAATTTCACTCCATGAAACAGACCCTCCTCTGCCTCTACTTCTCATTCACTTTGCCTTTTCCCCTGAAAATGTTTTCTACTTCATAACCTAGAAAATAAGTCCACAATACATGTATTGGATATATTTTTTAAGAAGATCTTTTTCTGAAAAAAGCTACTAAGCTTGTTCCATTAAATTCATCTGAAGATGACTCTGGTGCTGCGCCTTTTTGCATAAAACTCATGTCATGTTTACCTTTTATTTCACGTGTCCTTTCTGTAACACAGTCAGACATTGGGAAGTTGACATCACTGTTAATGTTGCTACTCTACAGAAGGGGAAACTAGTAAAGGCCTCAGTCGATGGCATAATTCTAACTAGATCTCAGTTCTCCATACTTTTTCTCCCAGTTGATTTATACAACTTGATACAACCCACTTGATTTATACAACCTCTCTATCACTCCCAGTGTGGTTAGAACATCATTGTGAAACACGGCATGTGTTTTCTGAATGGCTCTATTTTCAAAATGAAGAGCATACATTTGAAACAAGAATTCAAGGATTATTCTTGGACAAAAGCTAACAAAAGTTCGTCTTTGTAAATCTTTATCTACAAGAAATATTGAATGTTTAATAGATAAAGACTCAAAATACAAATTACCTTGTTTACTATCCAATAAATTAAATAAATACATGACTGTTCAGTTAAAATATGTGATTATGAGAGGGGAAAGTGGTGAAATCTAACTGTAATTTTTCCGTGAAAGCCTGATGAAATCTATTTAAGGAAAATTGGTCTTCAGAGAGCCCAGGACAAAAGTAAGTTAAAACTGTCCTAATTTATAGCCTGCTGGATGAGTCTGACTTTTCTGTGGGAGTTTATTGGTGCCTCAGGAAACTACAAAGATATAAACATGTGCACACAATCAGCAGTGAACTGAATAGTAGAAAACTAAGGGCCGGCCCAGTGGCAGAGCCATTAAGTTCACACACTCCACTCTGGCTGCCCAGGGTTCACCAGTTCAGATCCTGGGGGCAGACCTACTCACCGCTCATCAAGCCATGCTGAGGTGGCATCCCATGTAGATGAGCGACAACTCTACAACTATGATATACAACTATGTACTGGGGCTTTGGGGAGAAAAAGAAGAAAAAGAGGCAGATTAGCAACAGATATTAGTGCAGGGCCAGTCTTCGTCAAAAAAAAATATACAATAAAAACTCAGGCATGAACCTCTTAAAAAAAAAAGAAAAGAAAACTAAGCAAAGGCTCAAAGGAGGTTGGAATTCTTTTGGGGCAAGAATATTGGCTATTGGAGTCATTCTGACACCAGGCAAATAGCAGATAGAGATCTAACTAGCTTTATCCCTTCAACTCAACTGTATAGGTACAATGATTCCACCCAGGAAGAAAAATGCTCAAATTATCACATTGTCTTTCCAGTAAGTGGAAGAGAGATGCTTTAAGGTTTTTATTGTTATTATTTTTCTCTTCAGAGGTTGGAAACTCACAACAGAGCCACGAACACTCAACACACTTGAAATCTCAAAAGTTACATTGGTAAGACATTAAACACAAGGCACTGGCCTCGAAAATGGGAAGGTTATTGGGTCATCCCATCATTTGGCTCAAACTCAGTGCTGCCAAGAAGTGGCTATATTGGCACAAAATACAAGAATCATTTCCCTCCCGTGCTCTTCACTCCCAAAGTGCTGACTCAAGAACGGTAAGTAAGAAGATACTGAACTAAACACTGATAAGAATGCCTTTTGAAAGGCCAAGTCAAATAAAGTGAAGGGAGAAGCTAGGGAAACAATACATGACATTTTTGAAAACCTACAGGAGTGACTTAGAAAATATAAACCAAATGACTCAGCAACATGGTTTAGAAAACATACACAAAACCTCTGTTAAAAAACAAAATGGAATGCCAATAAAAAGGGAGTATCAAAATGGCTGATAGATGGATTTTATTTCCCACTTGTCATACAGAATGAACTAAGGATGCCAGTCACTGTGAAAGTCTAGCTTTCTCTGGCCAATAACCCCCTGCAAAGGAGTATGACATTAAATAGAAAATTTAAAACACCATGGAACGTGGAGAGAGAGACCACAGAAGAAAGGAAAAAGTTTATGTTTGAGTACCTTTTTTTTTTTTTTGTGGGGAAGACTAGCCCTGAGCTTACATCCATTGCCAATCCTCCCCTTTTTTGCTGAGGAAGACTGGCCCTGGGCTAACATCCGTGCCCATCTTCCTGTACTTTATATGGGACGCCACCACGGCATGGCTGACAGGCAGTGCGTCTGTGGGCGCCCAGGATCCGAACTCGCGAGCCCCGGACTGCCAAGCGCGGACTAAACCGCTGCGCCACCAGGCGGCCCCTGTTTGAGTACCTTTAAGGGCACTTTTTCTCTGCTTTTTGAAAAAGGGCTCTTGCATTTCCATTTTACACTGAGCCCTGCAAATTATGTAGCCAGCCTTGCCTAGAACATGCAAAAGCTAAAGATCCCCCACAGACAGTGAACAGTGCTGAAGGAATTTCTGGGAGATAAACTGTCCATTCACAAAGCTGGAAGGGACCAAATAGTCGGCTCATTGCTCTCCCAGAGACTGAATCTTGAAACACACCAATGAAGACAAAATTGTGACTGTGTATTCCCTCCAATGGGCATAAAATAAACTGCCAAGCCCCAGATAAAATTCTGATAGTATTTTTTGAGGTGTCCCCAAAAGGATATCTACTCTAGACTCTGAAGTCTCTCAAACCAATAAATTCTCTTTGCTGCTTAAACAAATTTGAGTTAGGCTCCTGTAACTTTCAGTTGAAAGAGTCCTGAATCGTATAGAGTTATGAGATGGATGGTTGCTGTGAAGGGTGACTTCCAAACTCGTTCCTCACGATGCTGGAATTCTTAAAAGCCCCAAGAATAGGGCTTGGTGGGAGAGATGCCATTGTATCAGATCAGACTGGTAACTGGCTCCTGGAACCCCATTCCATATTGATTGAAGACCATACCCAGAGAAAAATTTAAGTTAATGGAAATTTTGTTCCAAAGTCCATAGAGAATTTAAAAATAGGCAAGAGATAAGGCCAACTTTAATGGGAAAATAATCCTAAACAATTTATCAACTGGAAATTAAACAAAAGGAATTTCTAGAGTCAGGGAAAGTAATGATATTCACGAGGAAAGAGAGATCTCTTATGGAAGGGTTCGCTCTGAATTTTATAAATGATTCACAACTTTTAGAAATAGTTTCAAGACAATTTTGGGAGGAACAGAAAAGAGTAAGTTGCTCAGCCCGGAGAACAAAAATTATGACTGCTTTGCCTGCGAGAGATAGAGGGCTTTACAGTTTGGGTTATAGAACTTGCTTTGGGATCTAGAGTATATATTGATGTGATTGCTGAAAATAATTCCAGAGGCAAAAATCTCTTCTTATTTGATCCTGGAGTACCTTTTTGCTTGATAGCAAGACTCACTATTGCAAAGAATCTGGGGTGTGTTTCCTATGTCATGTTCTCCTTTGTTAAAGGCTAACATATACTGTGCGAGCCACTGGGCTAAATGCTTTTATGTACTTTATCCCATTTAATTCTTATGTCTCTAGGAGATAAATTAGATTACTGTTCCCAATTTACAGAAATTGAGACTCAGAGAGGTCTGGTATTTTGCCCAATATCTCAGGGAAAACTAGTATGCCCAGGACTCAAGTGGGTCTGCCTGACTGCCCATAGTGTGAATTTTGTGTTACACAATTTCTCACGAGCCAGAGAAGCCCGATAGTCACAGCTTCTAGAGAAAATTTTTAAAAGAGGAGAGGGGAGCTACACACTGCAGACCAACCCCACCTGTATGTTGTCAATTTTTTAATTCATATGCCCTTTTCCTCGATTTATAAATGGAGAATAATATTACAATACTTCCTTCATTTTCTTGACTTTGACTTCCCAGAAGACAACATTCTTGTGCGCTCAGAATAAAATTTTATTTGATCATCCTAGAGCAAGATGAGGAAAAAAAAGTTAAAAATTATTTTATTTCAAGAAATTTGTTTTGGAAGAATGGTTTTAGTAAAATTCCAACTATACGTATTGAGTATAAAATCTTGCCATATGAGCACGAGCTCGCGCACACGTGTGTGTGTGTGTATCTTATACCTAGCATGTCACACTAAGGGAAAACTTGAAAATTTTACAAATTCCTGAAAACAGTGTAAACTGTTTGGCTGTCACTGGATCTTAGATGGGCTGTGACTCCCTATCAAGGATCTGCTACGTACACAAGCTTTACACCATTGTTCAAAATGGTCTTTTCCTGGTTTCCTCCAATTAATGAACTATTTCTAGTAAGCAAAAGAAAGCGCTATTTTCACCTTTGTTCAACTTGAAAACCTTAATTAAAAATGCCCCGGAGATCTGAAATCACAAGATGAATTTGTGTTTGCGGACGTAGAGAGCCTTGGCCACCCTTCCCGGCATGAAATAAAAGAAGCAAACTTGAACGCCAGAGGGCAACATTGTTCCTCCAATACACACTCAAGAAAAAAACTAGGGATGTATAAAATTCCTCAATGTTTTTTCTTCCCTTTAAGAATTCTCCCTTTTGAAATGTACAACTAAAACCCCACAGTGTTATAAACTATTAAGGCATCAATAAAAAAAAAAATGGTAAAAAAAAAAAAGAAAAAAAATCACCAGAAATGCAAAGAAACAAGAAAATATGATCCACAGTCAAGAAAAATTCAATCAATCAGGAGAAATCTATGTGGTCTAGATGTTAGACTGCCAGCCAAGCCCTTCCTGAGTAGCTTACCCACAGTAACCATGAGAAATAATAAAATAAGTGTTATTGTTTTAAATCAATAAATAAATAAAAAATAAAAGAATTCTCCCTTTTGATATATACAATTTGATGAGTTTGGAGATATGCATATACACAGGAAACCATCACCACAATCAAAGTAATAGACATATCCATCATCTCCAAAAGTTTCCTTCTGTGACCCCCCTTATTTGTAGTAAGAACACTTAACATGAGGTCTATGCTCCGAACAAATTTTCAAGTGTACAACACAGTATTGTTAACTGTAAGTTCTATGTTGTACAGCAGATCTCTAGAACTTATCGATCTTGTATTACTGAAACTTCATACCTGTTGAACAGCAACTCCTCATTTCCCCCACCCAACAGGCCCCGGCAATCACCATTTTACTCTCTGTTTCTATGAGTTTGACTATTTTAGATTCCTCATATAAGAGGAATCATGCAGTATTTGTCTTTCTGTGACTGGCTTATTTCACTTAGCGTAATGTCCTCCAGGTACATCCATGTTGTCCCAAATGTCAGGGTTTCCTTCTTTTTTAAGGCTGAATAATATTTTGTTGTCTGTATACACCACATTTCCTTTACTCATTCATCCATCCATGGACGTTTAGGTTGTTTCCACATCTTAGCTATTATGAATAATGTTGCAATGAACATGGGAGTGCAGATATCTCTTTGAGATCCTGATTTTAATTCTTTTGGGTACGCACCCAGAAGTGAGATTGCTGAATCAAACAGTTGTTCTATTTCTAAATTTTTAAGGAAACTCCATACCGTTTTCCATAGCCACTTTTTTTGGACAGTATGGATGATGTGCCCATGTTCCTAGCAATAGCCAAACTCTCTACTTGTCTACTACTTCCTATACCCTCTCGTCTGTTCAAGGACATTGCTTGGGTAATGTTTTTCTTTCACCTACTGCATCAATTTCTCCCCCTCTACTGCATCTCTACCGTGTCTACTGATGCCAACATCAGCCGAAGGGAGAAATGAGGTCAATAAAGGTAGTTTAAGTAACACTTTATTGAAATACAACATCTATACAGAAAAGTACACAAATCATAAGTGTATACTATTTGAAGGTTTTTCACAAAGTGAACCAGTACTGAGTTCAAGAGAAAGAACAGGACCAAAATCTCAAAAGTCCCTCTTGTGCCCCCTTAAACTCACCAGCCACCAATGTTAACTACCGTTTTGACTTCTCACACTTTTTGCCCATTCTATGTAAATGGAAAAGTACAGCATATACTTTTTGTTTGGTTTCTTTTGATCAACATTATGTGTGAGAGATTCGTCCACATTACTGTGGGTAGTTATAGCTCATTTATTCTCATTGCTCTACACCATTCCATGTACAAATTTACCAGAATCTATTTACCCTTTCTACCTGGGATGAACATGTGAGTTGTTTCCAGTCTGGGATATTATGAGTAGTGTTGTTATGAACAGTCCTGCATGTGCCTTTTTGTGAAAAGATGTACGTATTTCGACTGGTATATAACTAGGGATGGAATGGTATATGCATATTTTAGTATATAATATACTATTGGGTGTGTTACATATATATACATAGATAGATGAAATATCAGCATGCTTGTCTGCAAGAACAAAGGTCTCAATTGTATAAGACGTTATGGAACATAGTGTATAAGACTAATGGACTTAAGTACAATCAATATGCTTCAGTCTCCCAAATGTGTGTATGTACTTATCTGCAGCCTGGACCTTCTCCAAAACTCCAGACTCCCATCTCCAGTGACCAACTCAACTTTTCCACTTCACTGTCTAATGAATATCTCAGATTAACCCATCCACAGCCACACTTTAGTCCTTTTCCCAAACTTGTTCTCCCTTCAGTCTATCCCATCTCATAAAATAGCAATTCCATTATTTTAAGTTGTGCTAGTCAGAAATCTTTGAATCATCTTCAAATCTTTCTCTCAGACTCTGCTTCCAAACTTTTGGTAAATCTCATCAGCTTTTCCTTTAAATATCCAGAATTTGACTCCTTCTCAACAGTCCCACTGCTAATTAGATGAACTAATTAAAGTCTGTCAACCATTCTGGTCCAAACACTTCCACCATCCTTCCTGAATCTGCCTTTGCTCTTTTCCATTCTGCTCTTATCATAAGAGTCAGAGTGAACTCATGAACCTAAAAACATACTGGGTTCTGTGATACTGTGATTTATAGTAAGAAATATAAATTTGCTCTTCATCTGGTCCCTGGCACAAAGCTCCTAAAACCCATGGTATTTCCTAAGTGGTGAGAGCAAGCAAGTTGTCTTTTGTTATGTTAATGAGGTGACTTTGGACTTGCACCTAAGGAAGCAGGTGGATTGCCAAAAAAGTGACGGGAAGTGGTGGACAGAAACTAGAGGAACCAAAGTTGTGAACAGAGGGCTAGAAGTTTCAGTCCCACCCAACCTCCCAAACCACCCTCACCCAAGACCTGAAGGGAAGAGAGACTGGTGATTGAGTTCAATTACCAGTAGCCAGTGATTTAATCAACCATGCCTCTGTAATGAAGCCTCCATAAAAACCCAAAAGAACAGGGCTCAGAGAGCTTTTGAGTTGGTGAACTCATGGAGATTTGGGGAGAGTAGTGGACCCAGGGAGTATGGAAGCTCCGCACCCCATCCCTTATCCCCTTCCCTATGTACCACTTCATCTGCTGTTCATCTGTATCCTTTATAATATCCTTGATAATAAACATAAGTAAATGTTTCTCTGAGTTCTATGAGCCACTCTAGCAAATTAATCAAACCCAAAGAGGACATCGTGGGAGCCTTCAATTTATAGCCAGTGGGTCAGCAGCACAGGCATCTGATGTAGTTGGGGGGTGGGGGGAGTCTTACAGGACTAAATCATTAACCTGTGGGGTCTGACGCTGTCTCCTGGTAGAGAGTGTCAGAATTGAGTTAGTTGCGTGGTGGTGTGGAAAAAATACACTTTGGAGGTTCACTCTGCTGAGAACCATCCAATCTCTCTCCAAGTTAAAGCAAATCTTTATAATGACCTACAGAGCCCAAGATGATTTTCTCTCCATCACTTCCTGTCCCTTTTTTATCCTTGCTTCTGATCATTCTCCCCTTTGGCCACTCTTTTTCCTCACTCTGCTCTCTGGCCTCCTTGCTATTCTTCTCAGCCCAGTCCTGCATTAATGTAAACTATTTGCATTTATTCTTCCAACTGCTTGAAATATTCTTTTCCCCAAATATTTGTATGACTTTCTCTCTCACTTCCTCCAGGTCTTTATTAAAACGTCCTCTTTTCTGAAAGGCTTTCCCTGGCTACCGTTATAAGCGGCTTGCATAATCCATATTCCCCCTCCATACTTTGTTTCTTTTTACTTATTTGTTATTTTTTTTATCAACTTTTTTTTTGGTACAAAGTATGCTCTACCTTTCCCAGTCATTTTGTCTGCTTCGTTCACTTCATGCCAAACTAGGAAAGTTCACCTTGCAGCTAAACTAGGGATTAAGAAAGTGGCAGCCATATCATACTCACCTCACATATATATAAATAGAAGAAGAAGACTTCCTTTTGGAAAAATATTCCTATGTTCCAGTGGGAGTAGGAAATAATGTATTATATTCTATCATAAACTCAACATGTCTAAAACCAGACTCTTTATCTGTTCTGTCTTCCAGACTTTCTGATTTGGTTGGTAGTTAAGTACTAGCAGACGCCAAGATAGAAATCTGGAAGAGATTCCACCACCATCATGCTTATCTCACTTCATTTTAACTGTGTATTTATTTGTTTTCCAGCCTCACATGAATTTAGTTCAGTGGGAGCAGGAACCTGACTGATCTTACCCACCACTGTGTACTCAACGTCTAGCACCATATCTGTCATGTGATAGGAGTTTAATACATCTTGGTTAGATAGATGTCACTGAATACATTCTAGACTGCTCCCTTTCTTTCACTGACTACTTTCCAAGAGTCATCAAGCCCCTAGTTCTGTTCCTTAATATCTCTCTAATTCACCCCTCCCCTCCATCTCCAACAACTTTGTCCAGGTCATTCTCATTCTTCATATTAATTCTTGCAATAACCTACTAAATAGACTCTGCATCCACACTTACCCTGCCCCTATCCATCCTTTTGCACACCACTACAACTTCCTAACTGTCTGCTTTCAACCCTTTAAAGGATTCCCCTTGCCTACAACATGAAGTCTACCCTCCTTTGCAAGTTCTGAAGCTCACGTCTCTTCCATCAACCCCACTTCTCCAATTAGGCCAAAAGCATTCATGGTTCCCAGACCTCAGCAGACCCTGTCCTGCCTCCACACCCCTACCTGTGCCGTGGCCTCCACCTGGAGCACTCCCACCCACCTGTCCATGTCTGCTTAATTAACTCCTGCTCATTTTCCCAGGGCCCTGGGACATGCCTCTATGACAGCCCACATCCCACAGGCTGGTGCTCTCTGTTCATCTCCCTTCCCCATCTGTGCCTTGAGGACAGGGATTCTGCATGTTTCCTCTTTGTATCCCAAGAGCTTCACGGGGTGCTTCTGTGATAGCAGGCCCCTGAAGACTATTTGCTGAACTACAGCTTGTGAACACATCTTCATTTACGAATCCATGTCTTAACTCTACCTCATTTTTAGTTTCCTTTGTTACTCTGCTTTAAATGCTTATGAAGGGTTGAATTTTTATTTTCATAATGACTTTTAAGAAGTCTTTCTTTTCAAAAGTACACATCAAAAATTTATTGCGGTAACTGAGTTAAGAAAATCAAAATCCAAGAGGTGACTGAATTTTCAATCAGTTTACCAAGGCATGAGGGTTTCCAGGTTCTTTGACTAGGGTGGGAGTTGGGCTCTGTGAGTCCTGCTTGTCCTGAGTCACAATGCCCCACAGATAGCACTGCCCACCATCCCCACAAAGGGAGGCCTGGCACTCAGGCTTCTCACCCAGGACGCTTGCTGTGCACTGAATTGTGTCTCCCCCAAAATTCATGTGTTGAAATCCTAACCCCAGTACTTCAGAATGTGACTATATTTGGAGATAGGGCCTTTACAGAGAGTTACAAAGGTTGTTTGTAACAAAGTTTGTACAAAGTTTCTTGGGTCTGAAGCCCTAAGAACTGAATCACCACAGATAAAGCTCGGCAGACTTCAGCCATCGGTGGATATTATGGGATCTATTCTTTTGTGTAGAGTGGGCGTTGCCACCACAGTTCTGTAAAGTCACCTATTTCTGCATAATTTGGGGGAGGAACAGTTTTAAATAAAGTCACTCTCCTCTCACAAAAGTTTACCTTAGTATTTTAAGAATTGGAATAATTTTAATGCATCTTTGTAATGTAAACCAGTCATATTTTCTAGCTAGTTTAAGCTTTCCTTGGGGAAAAAAAATACACATCATACTTCCTTTGCTCAAGAGACCAAGTCATCTTTGTTGCTTTTTTATTTTAACTTAGATCTCCTTTCTCAAGTTCACTCCACAGCTTTTCAGGATTCCACTTCTTTCTTCTGTCCCTCATCAAACCACCTTTGATTATTACATCAGGTGCCTGCCTCTTACCCAGAATCCACGTGAACCCACCTGCTGATTACCTTGTTGGTCTAAACATTCCACCCATAACTCTGAGACTTCTAAAACACATCTTCCACAGAACACCAAAGACCACCTGGGCCTTGAGCCAAGACAGCTTTTCCCCCAGAATCACAAGAACCAGAACAATTCTTGACCATCTTCGTTAAGTGATTTTCTATGTTTCTCTCCTCTTAGAAGGTGATTAAGGGAACGATGTGTTAAGGTAGTGTTTTCTTTTAAAGGTAAGGAAAGAGAAGCCTCGAAGAAGACAAGCTTTGATTGTTGAGAAATTACTCTGGGCTTCACTCCATCCCTCCCTCCCTGCCTACCCACATCACTGTGGGCTACACTGCCTGGAGGAGGCAACTACGAGAATTCTGAAGAGCCAAAATACACTGACTAAATGGAACCACAGGGCTTCCTGACGTGCTGAACACTCAGCCTTCAGATGACGCAAGATAGTGGCGCAAACAAGAGAGCCCCTTGAGTTGTTTTATTTGCTTGGGTTCCAAGTATCACCACCTACACTGTACCAAGCCTATAATGGTAATGACAGTACTCGTTCCTTTATTCATGGGTACAGCAATCAGTTATTGAACAACACTATGCTAGATACAGCAGGAGCAAAGATGAATGAAGCAGAATGAAGAAGTCATCAATAATGCCTAATCTAATGGAGAAGAGGACAATACCAAAACAATATGGAAACCATGTGATAGACATGCAGCATAAAAGGGGAGCCTCTAACCCAGAGGGCAGAGGGAGGAGGTATTAGTGAGGACTTCCTGGAAAAGGCAGTGCCTGAACTGGATCTGATACTTGAAATCTCAGAGGTCTACAGAGATCAAAATATTTTTACATGCTTAGGAAAGTCCCTGTGTTTCAAGAAGATTACCTCTTAAGCCAACTTGCTCCGCAAACACCCTCAATTCTCATTGGAAAAAGGGCTCCAGAGCTCTGATTTCTTTATGGAATTAAATTTTGTCCATTTGCTTTTACGTCTTCTTCTCATAGGGATGAAACTATAAATCCTGTTCACAAAATAGGTATTTCTCAACTTTTAAAACTTTGGTTCGGAAAACATCCATTTCCTGTTCCAATGAGGCTCTCGCAGATGCTGATTCTCACCCTTCTGCCAAAGCCATTATACATGTGGGCTGTGGTGTTTGGACAGACTTTAAATAGGAGTGTTGAATCCCAACGGGTGTGTCCTGATGTGATAATTGCTTTTGGGACAGGTTATTGTGCGCAGCTTCCAGTTCGAGACATTTAGCTTAAAATACATTTTTGCGTATCGTGCAAATCACTTGCAAAAAAATCTTTGGTGAACTGCCTATAAAATTCCTAGCACAGGCTAAGTCATATCCTCAAGTATTTTATTTTTCCACTGGACCCAACTTCCAAAGAGTTTAAAAAAAGAGAGAGACTTGAATTAAAGGCAAATTTTATTACTCTCATTCTAAGGGTGGAGAAACTGAGATGCTAGCATAAAATGAATCACCCACAGTTGCAGAAAAGTTTGGATGCAAAATCTATTGGTAAGTGCTAGTTTGGATGTCTATTCATTAGAAGTAAGATGTTATGACTCCTTACATTCCCTTGTGATAAGATATTTTTCCATGTTTGGGATATAATGCAACAAATCTGTAGAAGTGAATGAAGAAAAGAAAATACAAACTATTGAGATGTATGTCAGGATGGTTCTGTCATCATGCTTTAATTATACTGTGCATTATACATGAAAACATCTTTAATTTTTTATCCTTCTGAGCACATATCTATTATCCCTCAAGATAGCATATTGGGGGTCATAAACTAAGCCTATTTCTGGTCTCTCTAAAGTATATTCTGGGGTTCTATTTATACTTTTAGGCTGCTGTCATGCAAATATATAGCTCTATTAACTTATTTTAAATTTATTGTCCATATCAGTGAATGTTCACCAAAAACTACACTGTCAATTTGAGCAACAGTCAAATGGAAATATCCTTTGACTGTTGAGTGTTGAGAATATTTTTCTTGGTAAATATTCACTGCTGAAGTCAATTAATTAAAAATAAGTTAAAAGGCCAATACCCTTGTGGAAGGGCTGCCCAGTGATCAAATGTAATCCTTGATAATTCTGATCCTTGCCATGGCCCAGCAATAGTTGCATTCCCAAAGGCAAGGAAACATTCTCCCAGGTGATGGAAATGTGGTCGCCTCCCAGCAGGGTGCCCTCCTCTTCTTAGCAGCTGCTTCATTGACTCCCCAGGTAGGTACAGGTGTCTGAGCCACATCAAGCTGCAGCTTCCCATCCTTTGGAGAGTGCCAGCTTCTGGTGGTGGGGAAACTTATAAATCCACATTCCAGCTTTCATTCTTTCCACAGTTTTATTGGGCACCTCCTAAATCCAGGCTCTGTGCTACACCCTGGGAATAGAGAAGTAAACACAACAGACACAGCCTCATGGAGCTGACAGTCTAGTGGGAGAGAGAATCAACAAATGCAGAAACGTACAGAGGATTATGAGCACATGTAATGAAGGAATCCAAACTAGACTGGGAAATCAGAAAATTAGGCATCAATCCGAAGAAAACATTTAATCTAACAACTGGTTCTCAAGCTTGGCTACACATTGAAGTCTACCTGCGGAGCTTTAAAAAATACTTTTCCCTAGGTCTCAATTCCAGAGATTCTGATTGAACCGGTGTGGGGTGAAGTCTGAGCACCAGATTTTTTTAAAGCTCCCTAAGCAATCTAATGTGCGGCAAAGTTTGGAAACACAAGTCTAAGGATAAGTAAGAGTGAGTCCAGTGATGACTGTCCTAGTGGAAGGAACAGCATGTACAAAGATGCTGAGGTCTGAAGGAGCTCAGTGCATTCTGGAATCATGGTGTCTGGAGTATAAGGAGGAGGCCAGAAGGGGCAGGAGATGAGGCTGAAGACGAGTATGGAGAAGTAGGCAGGAGCTAGGTCACACACGGCCCTGGTAAGTCAAGTGATGGATTTCACACTTTTCAGTAAGAGCAATGGGAAGCCATTGTATGTCTTTAGATGAGGAAGTGATGTTATCAGACTTGCATTTATAAAAGGCATCTCGGACTGCTGGGCAGAGAGTGTATTACAGGTGATACGACATCATGATATTAACCTAAGTCTTTCTCTCTATATTCAAGTAGCTCAGAGCTATAGAAAGAGCAGGATGATAGAACAGGAGCTGGACCATGGTCATGCCGAGTGAAGCAAAAATGAGTCAGGCTCTCCTAGCTGAGCCTGGGCAGTGGGAAGAGTCTGATTTTGTTTTACATAAGCCACCTTGAAGCCAACTCCCTCCCATTATGCTGACTTCCTATGTTCCATCCTCCAGATCTACATTCTGCCTTCACCCATCTCATACTCTCAACTGCTCCAGCAGCAAACCCAGACTGTGCTGAATGAGCAGAGACAGAGCACAGAGAAGAAGAAAGGACTCCAAGGGAAGAGATTTCTCTGCTCACCCACGGTGATCACCTGCAGTGCCCTGAGAATTGAAAATGAAAGCCCAGTGCCTTCTGCAACAGCTGGAGGGTATGCCCTTGAGAGGAGAGAGGAGCTATTCCCAAACTCCACCACTCACAGCCGCTGTACAGGCTGGAAGAGACGCTTGACCTCTCTGTGAACTTCTCTGGACTCCATGTGTGAGCAAACTCGCCAACGGCAGCAACACTATGTGGTGTGAATGAGCCGCTCCTTCCTTCCACCATAGATGACAAATTAGGAATGAGGTTTCCCTATTTTCCTTTCTACCCCAGATTTATTACTGAACACTAAAACAAAGCCTTCTTGTCCCGTTATTTTCCATCCACAAATTGAGTGTTTTGATACCTTGGGAAGAAGGTAGAAACTCCAATCACTGTATGATTTCAGCAGTCAAAGAAATTAAAATAGAAATCTACAAAATCTTTTAAGAAATTAAAATAGAAATCTAGTCATAGCCCTTGGATATCCCCTATGAGTCAGACTCTATTCACACACATCTCACCCAACACTGCCAACTCCTCCGTGAGTAGGGGATTATTATCTCCATTTTACAGAAGAGGAAACTGAGGTTCAGAGTGGATACCATAATTTGCCCAAGGACCCAGGAGGAATATCTGGCTGGGTTGTGACTAAAATCCAGTTCTAGTCTGACCCCGGAACACCCATTCTCAAATGATATGCCCCACTGCTTCCCAAGCTACTCATAATATCCTAGCAGAGATGCGCCTGATGGCACCAATGGAAAAAGGCCTGAAAATTCAATGTCAGTGAGGTGAAGAAGGTTTTCGTCCTCTAGATACCACATGTGTAACCTAGGCCAGTGACTCAAGCTCTCCGTGCCTCAGTGTCCTCACCTGTAAAATAGCGATAATAAGCTATAATAAAATAGCGAATAATATCTACCTCATAGAGTCTCGTGAGGATTGAATAAAATGATTATAAAAAGCATTTAGTACAAAGTCTATCACGTAGTTAGTGCTCAATGCACATTAGCAATTATTATTGTTGCTATTATTACAATAGGTTTGCACACTTCTCCTCCATCTTTTTACCCTGGTTGTACGGCGCCTTTAACTTTCAAAGTAGAAAGTGGCAACAAATTTAGACAAAAGGCTATAAATGGAGTTCTATCAGCTGTGCTTTGGCTGTAATTTGTTTGATGGATTTGGGGTGGGGGTAGTGAAGAAAGACAGCGTTGCCCATCACCACTAGATGGTGCTAATATATTACGACCCACCCACAATGCATTTCATGTAAATTTCACAATAAAAAATGTGCTTGAGGGCCAGCAGGCGCCAGGGTACTATTTTCTAAATGTTGCCTATTATTCTACTACTGGCACAAGGGCTCTACAGTACTCCTTACACTAAGCCATGCACTAGCCCAAGAAAAAGACAGGGATTGTATTCCAATTGCTTTGTTTTAGAGAGAAGACAACTTAAATAATTGTCTTTTGATATCATAATTAGGGTCACACATGTAAGAAATCTACATTTTTTGCTAAATGAATTATCGCTATGAAAGACTGACGATGCAAGTAGAGATTAGTGAAAGAATCAGACAAATTTTACAGTTAGTTGTTTCCTCGATTAAGAAAAGTCACATGACCTGGAATTAAAATGTCCTCTCAGACTGTAATTTAACAATAATTACAGTAAATTTTCGCTGCTTAATTTTAAAAGTAAATTCCTGCCTTTTCTCAAGTTTCCATATCAACAATACCCAGTTTCACCCACAGATGGAAGCCCTGAACACAATTTCAGGCTTGTTTTCCTGAAAGGGTCATTCAAGGATTCCCGCTGGTTGCCACATTGCCTGGGTGATGAAATGCTGCTGCCGTTGCCTCCTGGGAACCACAGGTGGGAAGGGTGTTGGGCGTTCTCTGTCCCAGTCAACAGAGGAGTTGGCTTCCCTGAGTTACATGCCTGTTCTTCCAAATGGAAAAGTTGTCTCCTCACAACCATTATCAACAGATTTCACACAAGATGTTCAGATATCTCTCACTGATGATGAGGCAAGGAGCTATTTACCAAAAGGAAAATATATTATTTTCTGTTCTCACAGCCAAAAATAATTTCAAAGGGAAACTGTTTTTAATTTCTTGTTTTAGTTTCCGTTCGGGCATGCTGAAGAGCCCTTGAAAGCTGTATCATTGGGGACTCCAGATACAAGGGAGAATGGTTTGCCTGTGCAACCCTGGCATAATTCTGATACTTCTCATGATTGGAATGCCTCCTATATTTCATCTTCCAGCTCATAGCCCATTTTACATGCATTTGCTCGTGTTGGTCTCCACACCAATGCTGTTGGAAGACAAGGCAGGCAATTGCTGTCGCTCCCTGTCAACGCACACCATCTGATTTGTCCAAGATGGAAAGTTAGCTAGTGCAACAGCTGGGACTCAAATCCAAGTCTTTGCACAATCTTGCTTTGGTTTTCAATATTACACATCATATGCTGCTTCTTAACCACTCCTGCTCATTTGATATTCATCATCAACTGCCTTCCACTCTTCACAGGTGTATGTAGTCTCTGTCCAACTAAATTTTAAGTTTAAAGACAATGACTGTGTCTAATATACCAACTGTTCCCACAAAGCCTTAAACAGGCAATAAATAATTATTGGTTAGGTCAGTATTGTGTGAAGAATGAGAGTAATGAAGGTATTTTATTTATATACTCTCATATCTGAATAAATCTGAATACTTAGATTCTCCTTTCGTATAAGGGGAAAACACATCAGGACTGAAAAATGGACCATTTTTTCAAATTCATTTTAAATGGAAAAAGTATGTCAATTCAGGGCAGACTCATTTTCTATTCTATATCCATTGTGGGTTTAGGTTATAATTTTGATGACAGCAAAGAGACTGGGGTGTTTCTCTGTTTTCCTTTACTAAATGACACGATTTGGGTACAAGTAAAATTATGTTTCTGTGGGTTCGCCTCCATATTTACTCTCTGCCAGACTCCCATTTTCCAGTGTTTCATAGTCTGGAGAGGAAGTGTGGTCTAGTGGTCAGAAAAACAGTTTAGCAGAGTCGTGGTTTCTATTCCTGTCTTGTTCCCTGACTCATTGTAAGATCTTAGGAGAGTCGCTTAAGCGTTATGAGCCTCAGTTTATCCACTTTTTTCCTACCTAGAGACGTCGCTCGGAAATAATCAGATCATCTGACAATGTGAAATAAGAAATAAGTTTGGCTCTAAAAAGAAATAATACCATCTAAGTGCAAGGCTTCATGAAATGGGTGATAATGGCTACAGAAGAAAAACAGGATTCTCGCATTAATTTTACCAACTGAAAGGAGTCATCAAGACTCTTCTAGTAAGTGTTGGTTCAGCTGGTTATAGGTACCAATTGAGATAGTACTCAGAGAACAATTCATGATGGGAAGAAAATCAAAGAACCAAGGTTCCTGGGAAGAGGAGAGTCAGGAGTTTGGGGGTCTTGCCCCTGGGCTCCAGAAGGAAACTGAGCAGAAGCACTCAAATTTTACTTGGGGGACACACTCTTAAGCATACTAGTAGACCTTCTTGGGATTTCCCACCTGGTCAGGCTACAAATTAAAGATCTACTTGAGATTCTGGTTTCTTCTCCCCTTCATTCTCTCTCTGTTATCCTGCTTTAAGAAGAAAAGCTACAGTTGATGTTATCTCTTGTTGAATTAAAGGAGGAGGAATCTGTAAAACAAAAAGCAAAGCCACTCAACTACTCACACAGAGAGAACCATTTTTATTCCGTCATCTGGTCTATTGACTGGTTGATTGACTCTGGCATTGAGAGAGGAACAGGGTTGCCTTCTGAGCCTCACTGTTGGCTCAACGACTGGTGTCACTGTGTTAGGGGTTGCTGTCACCTTCATAAAATAAAGCTTGAATAGAGAGCTCACTAGAATTCTGACACTAAAACTATTAATAATAGCTATTATTATTATGAGAATAACAATTATTTACTAAATATGCTCTATTTGCCAAGCACAATGCTCAGCATATTGTATTTTTTAATCATCTTTTTTTTTTTTGCTGAGGAAGATTGGCCCTGAGCTAACATCTGTGCCCATCTTCCTCTATTTTTGTATGTGGGATGCTGCCACAGCATGGCCTGATGAGTGGTGTGTAGGTCCATGCCCGGGATTCTAACCTGCAAACCCCAGGCCGCCAAAGCCAAGCGCGCAAACTTAATCACTACACCACCAGGCTGGCCCAGCATATTGTATACATGATCTCATTTAACTCTCCCCTAAATCCAATAAGAATTGGTATTCTCATTTTACAAACAAGGAAACTTAGACTCAGAAATAAAGTAACTTGCCCGAGGCCACAGAGTGAGGAATGAAGCCCAAAGCTGTCTGACGCCAAGGTGATGATCTTGACCCCTGAGATGTGCTGCCTCCCTTTAGCTGGAACGGGTCAAAGAGGAGCTCACTCCAGGAGGTGTTAGGGGGGAAACAAAGGACTTGACACTCAATACACCTTATTTTCCAAGAAGTAGAGAAGCAGAGAAGACCATTTCTATGGCCTGTGGGGATTTGCCAGGCCTCTTTTTTCCGCTGGAGGCCACCAGTTGGCCAAGCTGGTCTCCCTGCTTGAAGAGCAGGTGAAGAGGTAGAGCCAACTCCTGTCTGCGTGCCTGCTTGTTACACACAACAAAGTGTTCCTGGAAGAAATAAAGAAAATAACAATTCAGGATATCAGAGATTCTCAGGATACGGATTGGTGAAACAGAAGAGGAAGAGAAGACACTCAGAACCAGTTCACCTGTACAACAGGTATAGCCCATCCTCCTACAGACCGTGAATCCACAGACCTGCTGAAGGATTAGCTATGACCACACATCCTATAAGAAAAAATCAGAGAAACCAGCATATTGAAACTAGGGGGTCAAAGACGCAAGAGGAAAAAAAACCCATCAGAGTGGATGGCACAGTCCAGCCACATGTAGATTTGACATAGCCAGGAGCATGTGAATGGAAAAATCCCCAAGAACTGGAAGTGCTTGTCAGGAAATTAAAAGGCCAGGGGGCACAGATGTTGTTTTTACCTTTATTTCAATTTAGGATTCAGACTTTGAGAGAGGATACAGAATGTGGGAAGGAAACTTTGATAGAGTGATCATATAATTTAGAGCCTAAACTATCACACTTTTGAAAACAAAAGAGGGAAATATTAATTATTAATTACCCCAGGAACAACAGATAAACTAGGACTATCTCAAGCAAACTGGGATATATGCTCACTCTAACCTTTGGGGAAATCTGCCAATATAATACTAAAATGTTAGTAGAGAAAGCTGGGTAATGGTAAAATATACACACACACATGTACATACATATATAGGTGTGTATAATATATACAGAGAAGAACAAAGGAGGTACTGTAATGGGAGTATCCTGAAGAAATTGGTTAATGTAGTCCTGATACTGATCATAAAATTGTCACATTGACAAGTTATGGAAGTAAGGAGGGACTTCAATTACCTAGAAATATTGGAAATTTCCATCTGAAAATCAGATCATCTGATAAATGGCTGGATTTAACTTGCGTGACTTATAATTTCACTTCTCAGAACGTAAAGGAAGTGGCAAAGGAGCTGCTAGTTTGGATGTAATTCTCCTAAATAATGAGGAACTTCTAAGAGCCATGAGATCCAACACATGCTCTGATTTGTGTCCTGCTGCCCATCCCAACAGTCTCCAAGGAAAGAGAGGCAGGATCCCTCAGACTGAGAAGGATCAAAAGGAAAGAGAAGCCCATGAAAATGAAAATCACACAACACAGTCACAACCATCTCTGCACAATAAAGGGCACAATCCTTAGAAGACCTGTAAAAATAGAGCCAGAGATGCCAAAGCCAAGACAAGGTGAGGCTGGAGAAAAAGTCTAAAGCTACAAAGGAGACTTTCTTTGGAGCAAGATGGACATCTTGGACATGTCCACTCCTTAGAGAACCCCTGTCACGTTGAATGAGCGCAGTAAGTGGAAGAGTTGGGTGTGAATCTGCCTTGTTCCTTCAGTTTCCGTATTCTTCATGTCATGGCATGTTATTCATTTATTTCCACTGAAGAATTCCCATTCTGAAGTTAGTGTTCTCTCTCTCTCTCAAAAAATATGCCCAAGGAGAATTAAATTTGGAGTCAGTTGGTAGGGATAAATTAGAGAAGAGATGTGGGATTTATGGGATTTGAAGTAAGCACGAATATAGTTTGATGTACAGAAATTCTTCCCATAAAAAGCAAAAGGAAATAAAAATGAAAGGAAAGGAAATAATGTACAAGGGACAAATTACAAATTGAATATGGAATATTTAATTATAAAACTTCTGAGAATTGTGTTATGGCTGATTTAGAAATCATCACACATTACCATGTTCTCAGGTACTTGGAGTCTTGCGTCTTCCTCTTATCTCACAGTGCCATGCACATTGTAGTACTAAGTAAATGTTTATTCCATAAATGAAGTTAGGAATGATATTCTAGGATGAACATCCATCAAGATAGTACATCAAGGGGCTGGCCCGGTGGCGCAGCAGTTTAGTTCGCGCTTGGCAGCCCGGGGTTCGCGGGTTCGGATCCCGGGCGCCCGCCGACGCACTGCCTGTCAGCCATGCCGTGGCAGCGTCCCATATAAAGTAGAGGAAGATGGGCACAGATGTTAGCCCAGGGCCAGTCTTCCTCAGCAAAAAGAGGATTGGCAATGGATGTTAGCGCAGGGCTGGTCTTCCTCACAAAAAAAAAAAAAAATAGTACATCAATATCTGCGGTACAGTCTTCAAGGAACTCACCACTTCATTAGCAACCCAAGGAAGTTGAGAATAAGAATATACAGCTCTCACCAAGTAAACAATATTTTTAAAAGACTCAACTTACCTACATAGGTATGGGGATCCAAGTGTATCATGTAAATATAGAATAATAAAGTAAAATATAAAACGAGCAGAGCACACAGAATTTTTTAGAATAAATTGGTTATCCCACTTGGAATGAACCCCAGGTCCTAACAATGGCCCTGTGGGATGGGATCTGGGTCTCCCTCTTCTCTATGGCCACATCTCCTTTTACTCCTCCTCAGTGTCTCCACTCCAGCCACATGGATAAAAGGGCCTTTACCCTTGCTATTATCTCCTCTACCCGGAATGCTCTCCCCCCAATTATCTGCATGACCACTACCTGCCTTCTTCAGGTCTTTGTTCAAAGGCACCTTCTCAGTGACACCTTCCCTGGAAATCCCATTTATATCTGTAATTCCATCCCAACCAGCTGCATTCTCCACATTGGCCTGGGGTCCCCCAAAGCATAGCCTGAACAAAGGCTTAAATGCAGGGAGTTATTTGAGAATGCAATCCCAGGAGCTGAAGGTCAGGATGAGGCAAGTGAAAGAGGCAAGGAGAGAAGGGCCGCCAAGGATGTGCAATCTAGCTGTCTGTCTCCATGTGATGATTCATCCTTCCGGGCTTCTGAGGAACTTTCGGAAATGTGTATCAGAACCATCCCTTTGGGGGAACAAAAGAAACATTTATTGACTCCCTTCCTGCCTGTCTGGGCACTAACTGACTTCACTTTGGGGTCGTGCGTGTCTGAGTGTAGACCTAGTTCCCATGGAGTGTCCCAGGCTCAGCATCAGAGAAGCCCCAGAGTTCTCTGCAGCTCTGTGCAGAGCTGGCCAAAGTCTGCCAGGAACTGGTCTTGGCAGCTGGAGTCAAAGGGAGGATTGTGAAGATTTGAAGCAATGCACAGAAGGAGCCCCATGTCCTTTCCCTGCTCTGTATTTCTCCATCACTCTTACCAGCATCTGAAATTCTGTTTTATGAATGTGTTTATTCAGTGTCTCTCTCTCCCCGCTACTGTGTAAGCTCCACGAGGGCAGGAATTACTATGGGTTTAGTTCACTGCTGTATCAACAATATGCAGAAGGCTGTCTGGCACAGAGTGAGCATCAGTATATGATCGATGAATGAGTGAGTGAAGGAATGAATGAATGAATGCAAGCATTCATTTTGAAATACTGTGAAGGATTGCATCTTAGTGGGATTTTATGAACAGAAACCCACAGGTGATGTTTATTATCAGACATTATCATACAATAATTATTATCATACTATCCTCAAAATTCATCCAGAAATAATAATTCATTTTTTCCATGCATAACCAAGCACTGGTCATAATTAACCCAGAGAGACAGTAGACAAAAGCAACCAAAAATCCTCCAAAAGAAAATGGAAACATTTTTAGCACTTTCATTTCTCTAATTCTCTCTTCAACTTCACCTAACCATATACGATTTAGAGATGGCCAAGGTCAGCCACAAAACTCAGTTCCCTTTGCCCAATACTTTCCATCGCTTCCAGCAAATATAGCATTCAGCCTTAATTGGCTTAGCTTACATTTAAAATACATGTGTCTAATATATATTTATATATAAACACTTTTATTTTCATAGTCATACACAAATGCAAATTTTATATCTTATATCCTCTCTTACTTATATGAATTAATATTTCTTACTTCCCTTTCTTATTCTCAAACCAGGTCATATTTCTAAGCCCCTTCTTCCATGTACAAAACATTTAAAAGGTGACCCAAAATATACTCAGTTAAATAATCAAATGGATATTTATCCAATTCAGATACTGACCTCTCTGTGTCAGTGCAAGTAAAGATATTGATGTCTTCAAGAAAACCCAAATTTGCCAGAGACAAATTATTCTGATTCAAAAAGATTTCTTTATTAAGTAGCATAATCTACTGGTGTTTTCAAATGACTGTTTATAGACTGATAACTATTTAACAGACTTCCAACTGGTTGCACAGGCCTGCCCCAATCACTTCTTTAGCTGCACAATAATGCAAGCCCTTATTTTATGTGACTGAGTTTTCTAGACCCCACTAAGCGTTGTGGTAGGCTTTTACCATATTTGTCTTAAGGTGAAATACATTTGATCCTCATTATTCACGGATTCCATATTTGTGAACTCACCTACTCAATAAAATTTATCTGTAACCCCAAAATCAATAAAATTTGAGGCACTTATATGATCATTCATGGACATGTGCAGGGCAGCAAAAAATTTGAGTCACCAACATACACGTGTTCCCAGCTGAGGTCTAACAAGGCAATGCTCTGCCACCTTGTTTCAGCCCTCACCCTGTCAACAAGCATCCTTTTTGAGGTCTATTTAGTGCCACATTTTCTTGCATTTTTTTGTACTTTTTGTTGATGATTCTGTTGTTTAAAATGGCCCCCAAACATGGTGCTAAAGTGCTGTCTACTCTTCCTAAGCACAAGAAGACTGTGATGTGCCTTACGGAGAAAATACGTGGGTTAGAAAAGCTTCGTTCAGGAATGAATGAAAGTGCCATGAATCCAATATGAATGAATCAACAATATATATTAAATATGCTGTCTTTAAACAGAAACACATACAACAAAGTTGTGGGTTGATTTGTGGGCTGAATGTTGTGACCAGTGGCTCACAGGTACCTAACCCTATATTGCCTCTAGGAACAGTGGTTCAGGGACTTTGCTTTCTAACGTGGTGTTCATAGTGGCTTTATAGAACATAACTACCACAAATGATGCTCTACAAGCACAAAATTGGGATCTCCCCTGCCGTGGCGAATCTATCAATCCTCTGTCACATCCCCACAGCCCTCGCCTCTATGTGTGAAAGGCCGCCCAGTGCAATGCTGGTAACCCTGAGGTCTTCTATCTGACTGCAGGACATGCAGACAAGGAGGAAGTACAACCTGGAACTGCTCTCAACCAATGATGTCTGGGGACGTATGACAGACAACACCCAGCTACCTGGAACCTCAGCTGAGACCATTCTGAGGCATGTTCTACATTGCTTCCCAGAGTTCCCTGGAGGAATTGGGCCCCAGTTGCCTATAGGTAACTGATTTGATAATGCAATCTCTAGTGGTTTCATTCCCTTCCTGTCTCACTTATGTAGGACCATCTCCCAGACAAACTACATGCACTCAAATCCTTGTCTCAAGGTCTGCTACATGGGAACCCACACCAAGACACATGCTGGTCCCAAAGCTGTCACAAGTATCTCAGTTGATGCAAAAGTCAAGTCACCACCACTATGATGATGCCCCACACCAAGTAAAGTATTATATGACTTAAAGGCACACACAATGCCCCACACAGGTAGCCACTATCACAGGGATCCAGAACTCCATGCTAGGGACTGAGCAGCAAGCCAATCTCTTCATGACCCCCTGGAGCTGCTGGAGAATCTATGACAAGAGAGTTCCTGACAGCACCTGGCATGTGACACGTGCTCAGAATTGGTTGTTCAGTGAATGAACATACAATAGACTTTGAACATCATCTTGTAAGTAATGCAAAACCATTGTGGGGTTTTGAGCAATGAAATAGCAGTACAAATTTGTTTCAAAGAAATTAGTCTGATGTTGGCCTAGAGGATGGGTAGGAAGGGAGATAAACTCCTGTTTTCCATTTAAATGAGAGAATGAAGCATTTATTTAGATATTTTAATCTAAGTATATTTAAAAGCAATAGATCAAATTCTAAATGGAGAGAGAGAAGAGTGGGAAAGAAAGAAGAGAAAAAGGAGGGAGAAGGGAGAGAAAGAGAGACAGCCCAAGTCCTATAATGAGCCAAGGAATGACATTCGCCCCCACCATGTCGCCCATAGACCTGAACCATGTAAATAAACCTATGGAACAAAGGTCCTGTCAGAGCAGGGCTAGTGGAGGCAACGTGTTCAGGCTTCACCAGGCTGTCGATAGCACACACAGTAGCAGACGGCATCCTGTGCAAGGGCAAAACCGCGGGCAGGAAGCAGCCTCTGTCTTTATGCCTTTCTAAGATATTTATACACTCCACTGTGGCCAGCAAATATAACTGGTGTAACTTGGATGAAATTTTAATTATACAGGATTTTAATGATTTAAGTTGCTGTGGGTGGAGAGGGGACGTCAATAAGGAGGGAGCAAAGGTTCACTCAAGTACAGCTGCCCGTTTCCCCTCAGCCCTGTAGAAAAACAAGCATTCCAGAGGAAAGTCTCAAGGTTTACTGTTTAAGGTAGGAGAGAGCCACATAATTCTAGCTCCTGGTTATGGGCACTGGCTTTGTCAATACTCAGTCTCGCCACAACATGTCAACAAGTTTACAGATTTGGAGTTGATAATCTTGCTAGAAAAAGGAGTATGGGGACCATTGTCATCTCCAGACTCCTCATTCTTTGCTGCCATGTTCTCCTAGACTTTTCTTCCTTCTCTCCATTTCTGCTTTATTATTCTAGACTAGCCTGTCCACACTCCTCTCCAATGTAAAGAGCTTCCCCAGAGGGAGACCATTCTGTTCTGCCCAGAATATGCTTATCTTGCAAACAGTAAGGAGAAGGTTCGCTAGATTGGCCTCAACATGGAGCTGTAGAAGGGGCCTCGATGAGACTTTAACCCAATACTCACGTTACTGACACATGCTTGGCCCAGGTTGGAATGAGCTCAGCACTTGCTCCAGTAATACTTACTCAAAGCTCAAAGGTCCTTTTTTATCATTACATAACCCCATTCAGCAGACCTACAACATCAGACTGCTCGGGGGAGTTTTGCAAGATGGTGAGTTAGCCACACAGTAATAAAGTATGTGTTTTCATTCATTCAACCATTTACTGAGAACTAACTACTGTGCTAGATGCCTTGAGGACTACAATGATGAATATGACTGAGGTTCAATCCTCAAGTTGTTGATAATTTGGTAAAAAGTAAGATGTATGCTCAAACAACAATAGAACATAGCAAAGCATCCTGACAGAGAAGATGCTGTAAGATGGCTCTCGGCTGGGAGTTCAGGAAAGCTTCACAGACAGCATTTGAGCTTGCCGTGGAGGATGGATAGGATTTCCATATGGAAAAACAAAGGATTCCAGGTGAAATGAAGAGAGGTAAGAATGAACAGTTGAAATGAACAGAGAGAGGAATGTACAAGGTGGGGGGTGGAGGCATTCAGGAACAAGAAGTATTTCCTTATGGCTAAGGTATATGCATTTTAAAGGAGTTAAGGTTAAAAGAGTTAGATGAGGGCTAGAATTTTTTCACAGGCAGTGGATGTCAGAGCACCTGGTTCAACCCCTCACTTCAAAAATTAGAACCCAACACCTAGAGAGGTCAAGAGTCTTTCCAAAGATCCCATAGCCAGTCAAAGCTGGCTCTGGATTCCCAGTCCCAGGCTCCCTCACCGTGTGTGGTTATTTCACAATCAGAACCAAGCCTCAGAACAAATAATTTGGCAATAGAATAAAAAACAGGTGACGTAGGTGAAAGAGTGTGGGCACAGGAGCTGCTGTGAGGAGGGCTTTACAGAGTCCAGGACACGAATACTGGGCACCTGGACCAAGCAGTTGACAGTGGGAATGTGAGGGAAGGGACGCGTCCAAGAGTAATTGTGGAGGGAAAATTTACAGGACAAGATGACTGTTTGGATATGTGGGCTGTGGCAGGGGGAGGCAGAAGAGTTGATTCCATGGTTTCAAGCCCAAGTAACTAGGAGTCCCTTTTATGGAAGAAGGAAATCACCCACTCTTTCCTTAGTTCCTGGCAGTGCACCTTCCCCTCCACCCCTTCACTGCCAAGAGTGCTCCCTCAAAGTTTTTCCTGGCCCCCAAGTCAAGACTTCTGTGCAGAGCCCTTGTTCTTTGACATGTGACGGCATCAAGATTGTTGTCCACCCCTCCTTTTTGTTAGTCTCCCAATTTTTGGACTTCTTTTCTCCATAAGTTTTTATTACTTACTCTGTAATTTTTCTTCATCCCTCTAAATGCAAGTGTTTTCTAAGTTTATATTCTTTTCTCTTTTCATAGTAGCAACATATGACAGAAATTCATATTCAACTAGTTCGAGTAAAAAAGGGAGACTATTGGTTCCTAAAATCGAAAAGTTTAGAGGTGTGTATAGTTGTGGGTACAACTGGATCCAGAGGTCTAAATTGCATTTCTTCTCTCTTCTCCCTTCTCTCTCTCTCTCTCTCTCTCTCTGTCTCTGTCTCTGTCTCTGTCTCTCTCTCTCTCTCCCCCCCAGACACAGACACACACGAAGTTCTGCTTTTGTTTCTGTTGGTGCCACTCCTAGGCAGATTCCTCTAGTAAGATGACCTTCAGCAGCTCTATGGCCTTCCAGCTCTGCTGCTCCAGTGGAAGGAAAACTCCAATGGTTCCAACAAAAGTGCTGGGATTTAGTTTTATTAGACCCCATTTTGTCAGTTGCCATTGCTAACCCCGTCACTGTGACCAGTGGGATGGAATGTGCTGATTGGTCAGGCCTGGGTGGCAAGTGGCTGGGGTTATCCTCATCCAAATCATATGAACTAAGAGTTTCAAAGGGAGCTCCCCAAAGGGAAACTTCAAAGGAAATCACACAATTGTGGTTATCAGAGAAGAGGAGTGGATGCTGGCTGGGGAAAAACAACATGTTTTTCTTGTTGTTTTTATCTATTCACATCCTAAGTGTATAAGTCTGGTTTTTCTCTGGCTTTCTGGAACCCTTATTGGAGACTTTTTCCTAAACATCTCATTTCTACTTCAAACTCTACACATTCAAAGGTGAATGTTTCCCCTACTAGATTTTCTATTTATCTGTGGAGTGCCACCATATTCTAAGTCATCTACAATCATGACTTTGGAGTTATTTTTCATTCTTCCCTCCTTTACATCAGCCACAAACTCTCCTCCTCAAAACACAAGTACCTGCACGTACGGATGAACACACACATACACACAAGCACACATCCAACTCATCTAATTCCTTCTCTGCTTCATCTTACATCAGCCATCTCACCCTATGTGGTGGATTGGAAAAATGGCCAAATCCTTCACTCTTCTCTATCCACACTCTCTCCAATGTGATTTTGCACCTCCTCCCATCAACAGGTAGAGTTTATTTCCCCACTCATTGAACCGAGGTTGGACTTGTAGCTTTCATTGGCCAATCTGACTGATTTCTGTGACTTTGCTTGTGACTTGCTCCTCTGTCTTCACCATGAGACCATGCTCAAGCTAGCCTGTGAAGCAAAAACAAACCATCCCTGCTGAGTCCATCCTAGACTAGCCAGGCACCAGATAACCTAGCAGCTGACCACAGATGCTGAGAGAACAGATCCAAAAGCAGAAAAGTTGCTAGGCTGAGTGTAGTCCAACTTGATGACCCATAGAATGAGCTAAATAAAAGGTTGTGATTTTTAAGGCACTCAATTTTGGATTTCTGTGTTACACAGTAAATGCTAAACCTAAGATGCACCTTCCTTTTACTGATACTGACTAATTGATACTTTCTGTTTCCATCTTACCTGGTTGGCGAGTTGTTTGACTTGCTTTTGGAATGACTAGTAGTAATTATTTCTAGCACTGACATCATGCTTATTCTCTACCAGACAGTGTTCTAAGCACCTCCATATAATAACTCATTAAAAGTCTCAGAGCAGTAAACTATCACCGTCCAGAATATAGGGACACCAGAGTGCATGTGATAGAGAATCACTGGGAAACATTATTCAAACTGGAAACATAAGCCAAGCATTCAGGAATATTCAGTCACCCAGGAGGCATCGTGGACTTCCATGACCAATTTTATCTGTTATATACCATCTCTCTCCAGCATGAAATCTCTAACCCAAGAATGCAATATTCTTCTTAAACAACCACACTAAACCATTCATCACTCTTAAAAATACATGAGAATTCCATACAAATCAATGGGAATTGCCCATGCACCTCTGAGGACCGATTTGATCTTTATTGATGAAAAAAATCCACTCAAATAAAATATTACAATAATAAAAGGATTGCATTACTGTATCCTATTGCAATTTTTATCAAAGCTATTATGTTTAACAAATTTATTCAAGGAAACTATCATTAAGTATTTAAGGACAGCAATATTAAATAATAAAGATTGCACCAGCCTCCCATCAATTAATCTGCCATTGTTCTAAAAGTAAACTGTATCTAAAATGAATCCTATGCCAATTCTACCATGGAAAGTTCTCCATTGTAAAAAAATTTCCTGGACCTTGGTGGAGGGCATGAGGAAGAGGAAAAAAGTATTTTAGAAAGACACAGCATTTTTCAAATTATATTAAGGATTATATTTTAAGACTATTTGAGAATCTTACACAATTTAAGACTAGAGTCAATACTTTTTTTTTTTCAGTTAGTCCAATATTTCTAGTAGCTAATTTGTGTTGTTGTTTTTATTTCATTTCTTCCAAATATAGAGGAGAAAGAAGGGCTGTTTCCCTCTGTTAACAGGTGGGGTCGAAAGTAAAAATTTTATAGTCAGTCATGAAAATGAGTCCAGTTAAGAATTTTATTTTTGTTGAAAAAATAAACACGAGATAAGCAGAGGTCAACCTTAACAAGATCATAAAATAGGAAGAAATAGCAGGATAAGTTGGGTTTTGATTCTCAGCACAAAGGAGCTCACTGTGCTGATGGCACTATCGTAATACGAGGTAGGTGTTCTGCACCCTGAAAACACCATTTCAATTTTGTTCTTGGAGCCTGAACTATTTTAATCTTTGTCACTGCCAGAATACGCACAAACAGTCCGTAAAGTTGTATGAGCACAGCAGCAATGAGGAAATAGAAATGGAGCAAAGATGACCTGATTTTGAAGGTATAAGACGAAACCTAATGGTCTAATGTCATGAAACCATCAAATATATGCCATGCAACCTGCCATGTATTTAATCATTTCATATCCTGTTAAGATGCTCTTGTTACATGGCTTGTAAACAGATTGTCATTTCATTTCCTATGTTTGGTAATTGCAAAATGCAAAAGGTGAAAAAACTTTCATAATGGGGAAAGCATTAAAAATGACAAAAAGAAAAATCTCTTAGATCAGGTGAGAAAAATGATGGTGGCAATGTTATGTTTTATCAACTGCCTAGAAAAATTGAAAAATGTTGTAAATAGACAAGTCCCATTCTGTTTTACTAGAGCATACCACCAAGGAACATACCAGAAAAAAAATGTAATCCTTCTTGCCACTTGTTATCTATATTATATTGCTGAGTATTCTTGTTGTCTCAAAATGCAAACTTATGGCAATTTTTTAAGCTTTTCTCAGTCTCTCTTAAAGACAAACCTAAGATGAATTTAGCTTTAAAGGGGTCATAGAAATTTCTTTAATCTTACAACACAGTGAATGTACACAGTTAGAGGAATCTGATATGGCAGATCAAACACTTGGCCGCAATAGCACCATCGTGAATTCCTCTTCAGAAGAGCGCCACTCTGTAACCATTTCTTAGTGGTTAAAATGTATTGTTCCAAACCACAAAAATAATAGCTGATGAACAGGCTAGTCTTGTGTAACCATTGAGAAGGTAGTCATAATTTCAAAATCCTAATGTTCCCTACACCCTCAGTTTTGTGTGTGAGCCAGGAAAGTCCAAGCACTTTGAGTTTCCGTCTGTATATCCATAAAACTGTTGTGCTATCATTTTGCTCATAGAATGTAACAGCTAGACTTGGACATGGCCCCAAAGACCATCAATCCTCATTACATAAATGAGGAAATGGAAATCTGAAGAAAAGGAAAGGATTTTCCCAAGATCACACACCCAGCCAATTGCACAGCAAGAATGAAAAATCAGGTCTCTAGACATTCAGCTCAGTTTTCTTTCTATTTATGAGATATAATTGAACTTGAAGCTTTTGAAATGAACATGTGTTTCCTTGTACCATATCTACTAAAGATAGAATGTGGAAAACAGATATATAAAATGAGAATTATGGAAGTGATGTCAGCATCATGGTGGAGTGAGATTCCCTCTTTGAATCTCTGCCCCCTATGACACAATGAAAATATCATTCACATTCCAACAGAGCTCAATCAAACACTACGAAGGACTTCTAAGAAACCCCTGCTGCCATACATCGGACAGTGGAGGCGCAGGAAGCCCAAAAGGATGGGAGGAGAGGTAAGAAGTTGTATTCCCCCTCCCCAATTGATCGGCAAAGACAGCACGGCTCACAGACAGAGGGGGGAGGGGCGGCCCACAGCGGGGAAAACTATCGCCATCCAGGTGCTCTCACAGACTGTCGTGAGATCCCCACTGGGAAGCGACGACGGACTGTTTAGGGGGTGTAGCAAACACCCTAAGAGAGCCAGAAAGGATACCCCCGGGTCAAGCAGGACAAAGAGAGGACCCCTCCCCCCACACACCCGGCGTTTCAGCATAATCCCTCCAGGGGCTGCAGCCACCTCAGAGCAAACCACTCGCGATCTCCATCCAGTGGCAGCAGGGGGAAACTGCAGGACCAACTTTATCATGAGGGGAAAAAATAAAGCCATCCCCGTCGGATCCTTGTGACAATTTGTCATGGCTACAGACCAAAAGGAAAATGACAAACACCCAGAAACCAACCCTGAAGGCACAGAATTTGATAACCTGAATGAAAGAGAATTCAAAATAGCTATCATAAACAAACTCAATGAAATACAAGAGAACACACAGAAACAAATCAACGAATTCAGGGATTTTGTCACAAAAGAGATTGAAACCATAAAGAAAAACCAATCAGAATTATTGGAGGTGAAAAACAAAATCAACGAGATAGTGGAAAAAATGGAGTCTTTAAAGAGCAGAACTGACAATATGGAGGAACGAATTAGCACTATTGAGGATAGCCACGCAGAAATGCTCCAGATAGAGGAAGAGAGCTAAGACTAAAAAGAAATGAAGAAATTCTTCAAGAAATATCAGACTCAATGAGGAAAAGCAACATAAGGATAATAGGTGTTCCAGAAGGAGAAGAAAGAGAAAAAGGAGCAGAGAGTTTGTTCAAAGAAATAATAGCTGAGAACTTCCCCAACCTAGGGAACGAGAGGGAAATAACAGTGAATGAAATCAATAGATCACCTAAATATATAAACAGGAATAAAAAATCATCTCGCCACATAGTAGCAAACTTGAAGAATACCCGTGACAAGGAAATAATATTGAAGGCAGCTAAACAAAAAAACAAAATAACATACAAAGGGAACCCCATCAGGCTCTCAGCTGATTTCTCAACAGAAACTCTACAGGCTAGGAGAGACTGGAATGATATATTCAAAATCATGAAAGACAAAAACCTTCAGCCGAGAATACTTTATCCAGCAAAAATATCCTTCAAATACGATGGAGAAACAATAACTCTCCCTGATAAACAAAAGCTAAGAGAGTTCATCACCACAAGATCCCCACTACAAGAAATGCTCAAGAAGGCCCTTAGGCCTGAAAAAAAACAAATGAGAAAGGGGATACAAAGATTTCAGCAAGGAGAAAAGCAAGGAGACTAAACCAGAACAAACTACAGTCGGATAACATCAAAAATTAATTCAAGCTCATCACTGGAAACACACATTCATGACACAATCTGGAATAAAGAGATAACAAATAAGGAGGGGAAGAGGTAAGGGATTGAATCAACCCAGCCTCAGGAAAAAGGAGGCATCCGATAATGTACTTTCTTATCCAGGAGATCGTTTATATAAACCTCACGGTAACCACTAAACAAATAACCAGAAGAGAACCACACATGACAAATAAAGAGAAAACCAAGAGAATGAGCATGCAGAAATGCCAAATTGAATTTGCAGTCCGAAACACAAGGGACAAGAAACGAAGGAAATGCAAAAAGAACCAGAAGATGAACAATAAAATAGCAACATTAAACCCTCATATATCAATAATCACTCTAAATGTAAATGGATTGAATTCTCCAATCAAAAGACACAGAGTGGCAGGATGGATTAAAAACCAAGATCCAACAATCTGCTGCCTCCAGGAAACACATCTCAGTTCTAAAGACAAACACAGACTCAAAATAAAAGGATGGAAAACAATACTCCAAGCTAATGGCAAACAAAAGAAAGCAGGAGTAGCCATACTTATATCAGACAAAGTAGACTTCAAGATAAAAAAGGTAATGAGAGACAAAGAAGGGCAATATATAATGATAAAAGGGACACTTCACCAAGAAGACATAACACTTATAAATATCTATGCACCCAACACAGGAGCACCAAAGTACATAAAACAACTGCTAAAAACCCTTAAAGGAGATATTAACAATAACACAATAATAGTAGGGGATCTTAACACCCCCCTTACATCAATAGATAGATCATCCAGACAAAAAGTCAATAAGGAAATAATGGACTTAAACGAAAAACTAGACGCAATGGACTTAATAGATATATACAGAGCACTCCACCCAAAAAAAGCAGAGTACACATTCTTCTCAAGTGCACATGGAACATTCTCAAGGATAGACCATATATTAGGAAACAAGGCAAACCTCTATAAATTTAAGAAGATTGAAATCATCACAAGCATCTTTTCTGATCATAATGCTGTGAAACTAGAAATCAACTGCAAGGAAAAAACTAGGAAAGGGACAAAGATGTGGAGGCTAAACAACATGCTACTGAACAACCAATGGGTCATTGATGAAATTAAAGGAGAAATCAAAAGCTATCTGGAGACAAATGAAAAGGAAAATACGCCATACCAACTCATATGGGATGCAGCAAAAGCAGTCCTGAGAGGGAAATTCATAGCAATACAAGCTCACCTTAACAAACAAGAAAAATCCCAAATAAATAACCTTAAATTGCACCTAACAGGATTGAAAAAGAAGAACAGACAAAGCCCCGAATCAGCAGAAGGAGGGAAATAATAAAAATCAGAGCAGAAATAAATGAAATTGAAACCAAAACAACAGTAGAAAGGATCAATGAAACAAACAGCTGGTTCTTTGAGAAGATAAATAAAATTGACAAACCCTTAGCCAGACTCACTAAGAAAAAAAGGGAGAAGACTCAAATAAATAAAATTAGAAATGAAAGAGGAGAAATTAAAACAGACACCACAGAAATACAACGGATTATTAGGGAATACTATGAAAAACTTTACGCCAACAAATTGGACAACCTAAAGGAAATGAACAAATTCTTGGAAGCGTACAACCTTCCAAAACTGAATCAAGAAGAAATAGAGGGGCCGCCCGGTGGCGCAGCGGTTTAGTCCGCGCTTGGCAGCCCGGGGTTCGCTGGTTCGGATCCCGGGCGCCCGCCGACGCACTGCCTGTCAGCCATGCCGTGGCGGCGTCCCATATAAAGTGGAGGAAGATGGGCACGATGTTAGCCCAGGGCCAGTCTTCCTCAGCAAAAAGGGGAGGATTGGCGACGGATGTTAGCTCAGGGCTGGTCTTCCCCACAAAAAAAAAAAAGAAATAGAGAATCTGAACAGACCAATCACAAGTAAAGAGATTGAAACAGTAATCAAAACCCTCCCAAAAAATAAAAGCCCAGGACCAGATGGCTTCCCTGGAGAATTTTATCAAACGTTCAAAGAAGATTTAGCACCTATCCTTCTCAAACTATTCCAAAAAATAGAGGAAGATGGAATACTTCCCAACACATTCTATGAGGCTGACATCATCCTGATACCAAAGCCAGACAAGGACAATACAAAGAAGGAAAACTACAGGCCAATATCACTGATGAACATAGATGCAAAAATCCTCAACAAAATATTGGCAAACCGAATACAGCAATACATCAAAAAGATCATACACCACGATCAAATGGGATTTATACCAGGGACACAGGGATGGTTCAACATCCACAAATCAATCAACGTGATACACCACATTAACAAAATGAAGAACAAAAACCACATGATCATCTCAATCGATGCAGAGAAGGCATTTGACAAGATCCAGCATCCATTTATGATAAAAACTCTCAACAAAATGGGTATGGAAGGAAAGTACCTCAACATAATAAGGGCCATATATGACAAACCTACAGCAAACATCCTACTCAACAGGGAAACACTGAAAGCCATTCCTTTGAGGACAGGAACAAGACAAGGGTGCCCACTCTCACCGCTCTTATTCAACATAGTACTGGGAGTTCTGGCCAGAGCAATTAGGCAAGAAAAAGGAATAAAAGGACTCCAAATAGGCAATGAAGAAGTGAAACTCTCACTATTTGCAGACGACATGATCTTATACATAGAAAACCCAAAAAAATTCCATCAGAAAACTACTAGAAACAATCAACAACTACAGTAAAGTGGCAGGGTATAAAATCAACTTACAAAAATCAATTGCATTTCTATACACTAATGATGAAACAACAGAAAGAGAACTCAAAAAGACAATCCCATTTACAATTGCAACAAAGAGAATAAAATATCTGGGAATAAATTTAACCAAGGAGGTAAAAGACCTATACAATGAAAACTATAAGACACTATTGAAAGAAATCGAGGAGGACATAAAGAAATGGAAAAATATTCCATGCACATGGATTGGAAGAATAAATATAGTTAAAATGTCCATTCTACCTAAAGCAATCTACAGATTCAATGCAATCCCAACCAGAATCCCAATGTCATTCTTCACGGTAATAGAACAAAAACTACTGAAATTCGTATGGGGCAACAAAAGAGCCCGAATAGCCAAAGCAATTCTGAAAAAAAAGAACAAAGCTGGAGGCATCACAATCCCTGATTTCAAAAATATACTATAAAGCTACAGTAATCAAAACAGCATGGTACTGGTACAAGAATAGACACACAGATCAATGGAACAGAATTGAAACCCCAGAAATAAAACCACACACCTATGGACAGCTAATCTTCAACAAAGGAGCAAAGAACATACAATGGAGAGAGGGAAGTCTGTTCAATAAATGGTGCTGGGAAAATTGGACAGCAACATGCAAAAGAATGAAAGTAGACCATCTCCTATCGCCATATACAAAAATCAATTCAAAATGGATCAAAGACCTGAAACTATAAAACTCCTGGAAGAAAATATAGGCAGTACACTAATTGAGATTGGACATAAAGGGATCCTTTCAGATTCCATGTCTACCCAGACAAGGGAAACAAAAGAAAAAATAAACAAGTGGGACCTCATCAGACTAAAGAGCTTCTACAAGGCAAATGAAACCAGGATCAAAATGAATAAACAACCCACCAGCTGGGAGAAAATATTTGCAAATTGTTTGTCCAACAAGGGATTAATCTCAGTAATATATAAAGATCTCATACAACTGAGCAACAAAAAAACAAACAACCCGATCAAAAAATGGGCAGAGGATATGAACAGACGTTTTTCCAAGGAAGAGATACAGATGGCCAATAGACACATGAAAAGATGTTCAACATCACTAATCATCAGGGAAATGCAAATCAAAACTACACTGAGATATCCCCTTACACCAGTTAGAATGGCTATAATCACAAAGACAAATAACAACAAATGCTGGAGAGGTTGTGGAGAAATGGGGACCCTCATTCACTGCTGGTGGGAATGCAAACTGGTGCAGCCTCTATGGAAAACAGTATGGAGAGTCCTCAAAAAATTAAAAATAGAAATACCATATGATCCAGCAATCCCACTCTTGGGCATCTACCCAATGGACATGAAATCAACCATCACAAGAGGCGTATGCACCCCTATGTTCATTGCAGCATTATTCACTATAGCCAAGAAGTGGAAGCAACACAAGTGTCCCTCGACTGATGATTGGTTAAAGAAGATGTGGTATATACATACAATGGAATACTACTCAGCCATAAGAAAAGACACAATTGTCCCATTTGCAACAACATGGAAGGACCTAGAGGGTATTATGTTAAGTGAAATAAGCCAGAGAGAGAAGGACAGACACTGCATGAACTCACTCATATATGGAATATAAGTGAACACACGGACAGAGAGAACTGATTGGTGGTTACCAAGGGGAAGGGGGGTGGGGGGGCACAAGGGGTGAAGGGTTACATCCACAAGGTGACGGACAAACAAAAATGTACAACTAAAACCCCACAGTGTTATAAACTATTAAGACATCAATTAAAAAAATGGTAAAAAAAAAAAAGTGAGAATTATGCTTTCTAAGCATATCAGAACGTTTGTGGCACAGTTTTGTTATCTAGTTAAAGAGAATCATTGAAAGCCATTGCAAGCTTATAAAAATTTTAAGACCTTTTTCTACGAAGGATATTCTGATAAGGGTAATCAAGGGCTCCATGATGTTTAGACTCCCCAACAGCAATGATCACATGTTAAAACAGCTTTATAGAGGACAGAAAGGCTGATGAATACTGCTTAATGACTGTGAGACATTCTTCCATGTCATACTGTTGGTTTTTTCCCATCTACTCTTGATACAAATTCTGGGATGGTCACCGCCATCCTTGAGATTCATGTGACTTCCTTGTGCCCCAGATGCTTTTCACACCAGGAGTTAATACAGAGTGGACATTACTATATGTGGCATAATAGCTCTGACAAAGAAAGGCAACATTACCTGTTCTGTACCAAGTACTGTATTAGGTGCTACAAGTAATACAAAAAAGAATAAGCTTTAATCTTTGCCTTCAAGGATTTCACAAACTTTAATAAACTAAGTGCTAGTGAAATAAATAAAATTCTAAGGAAGCACAGAGAAAAGCTATTAGTTCTGGGCAAGGGAGATAACCAAGGTAGATAATAAAGGTAGATTCATAGAGGAGGTGCTTCCACTACTCATTATTATTTAACAAACTACTCTAAAACTTAGTACCGTAGAACAATGATGACATTTATTTTGTTCCTGAATCTGCAATTTGGTCAGGACTCATTGGGGTGGCTCATCTCTGCTCCACTCAGCATCAGCTGGGGCTGCTCAAAGGCTTGGAACTGGAATCACCCAAAGGCTCACTCATTCTCATTTCTGGAGATTGATGCTGATTCCTGCCTGGAACTTTACCCGGGCCTGTTAGCTAGAACACCCATACGTAGCATATCCATGTTACCTGGGCTCCCTCACAGCATGGTGGCTGGGTTTTAAGGATGACTTTCCTGAGAAGGAAAGTGCCATATGACCTGGGACCTAACCTCAGAAGTCACGCAACATCAATTTTGCCACATTCTATTCATTGGCAGTGTCACAAAGTCCTGTCCACCACTTGATAGGGAAATGGTGAGAAGAGCTTACGGGATTGGAGCTATTGCTGTGGCCATTTTTGGAAAGTAAAAGCTGCTATGGCAAATAATTTTTGAGCTAGACCTTGAAGGATGAGAATTTTTTTCCAGGAGAAGAAAGGAATGTTTAAACAGAGAGGAGATGAAGAAAATAACCATGTAAACAGAAATATATAGCATGTTATCTGACCATAAATAATATATAAATCATAGAGAAAGTAGTTAAAACTCACTAAATCAGAACCATTTTTCCATCAAAGTGAGAAGAATAAAAATAAAATATAATTCCTATCCCATCATTGCCTATTGATTAAATGCCAGGCACTGTGCAAAGTACTTTCTATTTAATTCTCACAATAATCCAGAATAGTAGGTATTGTATCCCCATTTTATGGATTAAAAAAATGAGGTTCTGAAAAGTTAAAATAGCTATATAGCTGGTGAGAGAATCCCATCCTAGTCCTATGTGATTTCAAAGCTCATGGTCTTAACAACTGTGTTATTATAGGAACTGAAAATGAGAACTAAATCTGAGTCAAAATCCTAGGGCTATCATATTGGTTAAGGAATTGCCAGCTGATGAGCAGATAAACCCCAAAATCTCAGCAGATTAATATAACTGAGCTTTATTTTTTTCCTGAAAATTCTGAAATGGATGTTTCTTATCAACAAGACTCTCCTTCAAGCAGTAATTCAGGGACCTATGCCCCTTCTCTTTTGCGGTTCCACTGTCCTCCACATTTTCCTTCCAAGTTTTCTCTTAAAAGAGAAAGAACTGGGAGATTTTATGGCTCAGGCCTGGAAATGGTGCCCCTCACCTCCGCTCACATTCTATTGGCTAGAACTCAGTCACATGACTATACCTAACCACAAAGGAGGCTGGGAAGTATACCTCTGCCATAGCAGCTTAGCAAGCAAAGTCATTTTCTCATAGAGCTATAAAATCTGCTTAAAGTGTTTAGAGGTTTTACCAGAATAAACACTTCACTCATGTTGTTCAAATCAATGGATTTTTATTTATTTCTCCTCATACCAAGATATGGAATTCTGGAGAGCATTAGCATATAATCTAAAGATGAACTCATCAGGAATCATTTCCCATGTTCTTCTTTTGGTTTTTGGTTTTTTGCTGAAGAAGATTAGACCTGAGGTAAAATCTGTGCCAATCTTCCTCTACTTTATGTGTGGTATGCCACCACAGCATGGCTAACAAGTGGTGTATGTCTGCACCTGGGATCCGAACCCATGAACTCGGGCTGCCAAAGCAGAATGTGCCAAACTTAACCACTACACCACGGGGCTAGCCCCTCCCTTGTTTGTTTTTAAGCCAGGCAATAAATATTATATAATGAATACCACAGTCCATGGGAGAGTTATAGTCTGAGTTAACCATTGTCAAAAACAAAAGTGAGAAAGACTTGGGACTTTTCAGCAGATGAGCTAACATGTAATTAAGAATTAGTAAGGAGTAAAAACACATTCCACATGTAAAAATTAAATATACACTACATTTTGGATTTTGATGACTTAAATTTTTATACTAACTACCTTGACTGCCTTTATCAAGGCCTTCCATGTCTGCCCCGAGGCACATTATCTCCCCTCCTACAACCCACTCCCAGCCACAACTGCCCCCTTTGCTGTTCCTTGAACACCAGGCATTCTCTCAGCTCAGGGTTTTCACTCTGGGGAAACAGCTAGAACTTTTTCCAGTATAATTCTTGTCAAAGAAAGATAATCTACCCACAATCTTGTATACAATTGAAAATTGGCTATTCATGCAATGGACTGATTTGCAAACCTGATCTGGAAGAGGAGAGATCCAAAATACTGCCCAAGAACAAATGATGGACTTCATAGGAGAGTCATAGACCATGACATGGTTCTAAAACTGCAACTTTGCAGATGGATGAAATGAGTTTGAGTTTAGTTACCTTGGAGAAACAGAACCACTCCCTAATACTTCTCTTGTATTAATTAATATTAATGGAACTACCAAAGCTAAGAATCATTCATCTTTATCCTTATCCCATTCTACCCTAGCAAGGACATAAAGCAAAACCACTGAATTGTAATAGGATAGATTTTGGTTAAGCAGAAAAAACATTGGGGGATTATTCACTAATAAGAATAGGAAACGATGAGAAAGACTCAGCCCTGCTAATAAGTACCCTCAGAGTGGAGATCCAACATGCTTTTGGTAGGTCCTTTTAATTCCAGTTGTAAATATACCACGCTTGGTGATGTGAGCTGAAATTAGATGGTATCATTCTAAAAATGCAATCGTCTCTGGAGGCCACATTTCCATTTTAGATGGTCTCCTCTCAGAAAACTCCCTACCCCTCACCTCCTGAAAGAAGTTGCTGTGGACTGAATGTTTATGTCCCTCCAAAATTCATATGTTGATGCCTAATCTCCAAAGTGAAGCTCTTTGGAGGTGGGGCCTTTCAGCATAATTAGGTCATGAGGGTGGAACTGTCATAAATGGGATTAGCACACTAACAAGAAGAGACATGAGAAAGATGATCTCTCTGTGCCATGTGAGGACCACAAGAAGGCAGCCATCTGCAAACCAGGAAGAGATGTCTCACCAGGAACCGAATTCACCGGCACATTGATCTTTGACTTCTCAACTTCCAGAACTGTGAGAAATAAATGATGTTTAATCTACCCAGTCTATGGTATTCTGGTATAGCAGCCCAAAATGACTAAGACAGAGGTTAAAGCCAGTCTCACTTCAGTGGTGACAGTAGAGTCCCAAACCCTCAAATGAGCTTTCCCTTAGCACAGAAGAAATTGTGCCTCTCACTTCATATGAGTTTACAAACCAGGCTTTTTGAGGGAGAGACAAAGGTACAGCAGAAATAAGGTCAAGGTGTCCTTCAAGACCTCAAGTACCTCATCTAAGAGCAGAGCAATACAAACAGAAAAAAAAAATTATAATGCTTTCATCTTACCCATACTCAATCAAGTACAAATTCATTTGTTATGTGCTTCCTTTGATGCTTTTCTCTACCAGTAGCTTGGTAGGGTAGAAACGTTTAATTAATTTTGAAAGACCCAATGAGTTCTGTGGTGTGGAAAAGATCACAAGTAATACGAAGATTTTTTCAGCAACTATTTCAAACATAGATGAAAAATTATGTCGATTTTGTAACTTCAGATACAAGGACATATAAGTAATCCCAATTCTAGTCATCTCTTCTTATTTATTTACATTTTTTACCAGGATTAGCTACAATAGCAAAAAGGAAACAAAATGGAAGCAACTCAAGTATTCGACAATGTGAAGGATGGTTCAGCAAATTACAGTAAAAACAAACATCATAATAATTAACAACTTTAGAGTGCTTATTTTATGCCCGGCACTGTGCTGTGCAGTTTAGATACATTATCTTGGTCAATCTTCACGATGGGCATCTTCACAATGATCTCCATTTCACATATGACAGATTTTCACATATAACAAATGTCTTAACAAACAGGTTAAGTGACTTACCTGAAATCACAGAACTAATTCACAGAAGTCTGTATTTAAAGTCAGGACTCCAGCATCCTTGTTTAAGCACTATACTATGCTGTAGTCAGATAAAAGCCCCTCTCAGAAGGGTATTTATAGTCTCTAGGAGAGTCAGATATATAAACTAAAATAACTACAATACCTCATACTAAGTACAATTATAGAACTATAATATCTAGGAAAACTTTAGAACTAAAATGATTCATTTGCTCAATCTTAAGGATCAGATTGATAGAGAGGAAGAGTAAATGGAGGCATTCCCAAGAGAAGAAAAAGTGTGTGCCGTGGCCCAGGGGAAGGGATAGAGGCATGAGACAACTTGGCAGGTACGAGGAGTGACAAGTGGTACTACACTGGAACATTCCATAAAAGCATGACTGAGGGTGAGGTTGGAGATGGACACCTAATCACAAGAGCCCTGCCCACTGGCTCACAGGCTTGGGTGACCCACAGAAGGACTTGTAGGGGGAGTAACAACCAAATTCACATTTTAGAAAGATGTGTTTCAGATCAGTTGGAGAATGGCTCAGAAAGAGCAAGGTAGAAGCAAAGAAGTTAGGAAGTTATGGCACAGCCCAGGCAAGAGATGAAGATGATGACGACGACACGCTGTTGAGTTCCCTGGGTTTCCCTTTTGCCTCACATGTCCCCGACAGAGTACTGGAGAGGCCAGTAACTCAAAATGACAACAGGTACAAATGAAAGAGCCCCAAGAAAAGGCTGCTCCCTCTATTTGAAGAACAAGGAAAGGGATAACCTAGCAAAACAAAAAAAGTTTAGACAATAACCACACTACCCCAAACACCATGGAAACAACATGGCTGCACTCTCTTCCATTGGCAAAGGCCAAGTGGGAGCCCAGACTTCCATTATCACCCATTCTCAAAATGATGAATGTATAAAGATGGAGAACAGATTAGTGGTGGCCAGGAGCCAACTGTCAGGAAAACCAGAAAGTAGATGGTGACTATTTTCAGATATAAAGATAGAGAAGCAGCCTAAGAATTATATCTCAGTGTTGGTACCCACTTGTCTATTAGGCAAAGCAATGATAAGACACTTTTATTATGACAAGTCTGCTTCTAATACTCCAACCACTGCCTGCTCCAAGAATCTCCATATTTTCATTTATTGGGTAACTAACATCTTCAGGGTTTACAGCATTTCATTTCATCTGAGTTTTGACATCTAGGCAGGCCCAGTGCATGTTCACACTCTACCCAGACCAGATCTCAGGGCTATTAGCAACACATGAGCTCGACTCCACCATGCTCAGGTTCCTGGCTAAGGTGTTTGTCTCCACACAGGATCTTCTCCAGGCTTGGGACCACATGAGCTACAGTCCTCAGCGTCATGACCCAGAGAGGCCAGGAAGAGCAGTATTTTCCTAGGCCAGGGGCAAATGAGAAGGGGATGTCTGGGGCTTTTTCCAGACAAAATAGGTAGGAGATGCTCACCCAGTGGCTTCAACAAAAACAATATTCCAGGTTCTGGGGTGATTCAAAAATGTCAGATACAGACAAAATTTTAAAGGTGAAAAAAAAGAGGTTTGTCTGGTAGAAAGAAAAAAAAAAAGGAGGCTGCCAGTTACGACAGCCACCATTGGTAATGTTTACTCTGTTTTTCCTTGGTTGAGCTGGTCTGCAAAGACCTGGCGCACCCAGTCAAGAGACAGTTGCAAAACAAGTGTCTGTACAGGAGACCTACAGGGATATTCAAAGATTTTTGACATTCATTAACCCTGATCTTGACTTTCTTTTTCTTAAAAACATGGTGCTAAATCTTTGTGGTCAAAACCCTAGGCTGACAGCCTTTAATAAAGAAATCCAGACGCTGGAAAACCAAAAACAAACAGAACTATGGACCAAATCACATTCTCCTTTGAAAGTTGCTTTTGAAAGCCCAAGAGAGCACCATTAACATCACAGGAAAAGTCGCAATTAATTTCCTTTCTAGAGGCTTTTAGAATGTCTGCCAGAATTGACCATGGAGAGCACACTAATGCCACATCAAGACATTAATCCAGATCACCAATTAGTCTACTCAAAGTCCTGTCTGGTAGTAACTTTTGTTTACTACTGGCTTGGATGAGGGTGAGAGTTGAAAAAGGAGTTCCTATTCCAACTATGGGGACTAATAGGACTATGCATGGCAAAAAATAAATACACACATTCCTGTGAGTATCTGTGTCATGCTGAAAAAGTGCACCTTTATCTCTTCTCCTTTTTATCTTTCTGACCGTGGGAGGAGAAGGGCTGGGCATATTAGGTACCAGTGTAGCTGTGGGACCCAGATTGTTCAGTACAGAAGAGCTTCTTTCACTGCCAATGCTCATGATGCTGCACCATTGCTGAATTTATTTTCTAGAAGTAGGCCCAGTGTTTTCCACCAAACTTTAAAGTGCCATAAAATCAATTTAATGAGTTACGACTAGTATTTTGGATATGACTAGGATAGGATAGGATAGGACAGGACAGGGATGGGGTAGGATGAGATAGATAAGATGGGATAAAACAGGATGAATAGGATAGGATAAGATAGGACAGATAGGAAAGAGTAGGATGGGATGGATAGGATGGGATAAAATAGGATAGAATAGGATAAGATGGATAGGACAAGATAGGATAAGAAAGGAAAGGATAGGATGGGGTGGATAGGATAGGATAAGATAGGATAGACTAGGATAAGATGGACAGGACAGGATAGGATGGGCTGGGATGTGATTGGATGGGTTGGGATAAGATAGGATAGAATAGAAAAGGTGATAAGATAGGATAGATAGGGTAGGATGGATAAGATAGGAAATATCTGAACCAATCACATATAACAAGGGAGAACTGGTCTGTGAAACTTCTATTTAAGTTTTGTGTGCAAGTGTGTGTCACAGACACAAGTGCAGTTGTGTTCTAAGTCACAACGTAAAATGAATCTTTCATAATCAAAAAGTTTGAACGCTACTGTAATAGAAATGAGACCACTCCACCTAAACCCCAGTGATTGCCAATTTTTCACCTATAAATAAAGAACTGCTCACGTTGGCTTAGCTTGTCAGCAAAATGTTTATTAAGCAGTGTTCAGAGACAAAGGTGAGCCTGTCCTTGCTGAACAGGGGCCTCCCTAGCACTGTGACTTCCTGAAGCATGGCCTCACTGGGATACTATGGGGTCAAATGTTCTGGGGTTGAAAGGAGGTGAAAGCAGAAAAATTGTGGGGCTTATTTTCAAGGTTCCTCAGAAATCATGTGTCCAGGCCTACCCACACCTCACTCACCCACGTAGGCAAACACCCAGCCTCAGTCCAGCCTCTGAAGACCACCCAATGACAGACTAATTAGCCCCACAGTTTGCGTTTGCAATTTCAAATGATGTTTTAAGAAAACACTTAAGTATTACTTTCCAAGAAAATGATTCAAGAGGCTCAAATACAAACACTCCTATTTATGTTTCATCCTCAATCAAGACTAAAAGGGTAGGGTGAAAATTTTCCTTTCCAGGCAGCACTTTCCAACCCGTGAGTTCTACCACCACAAGTTGAAAGGATGCCCTCCCTGCCTCCAGATGGCTTTCCCTGTGAATCCTGCTCTTGTTAGCTCACTGGACATGCCCTGGGGACACTTCACATTTGCACAAAATGTGGATAACGTTGCTTTTTACTCATGCAACAAATAATATTGCAAAGTTGCTTTTTTTCCTTAGAATTCTCTCAAGCTAATTTTATTGTGAAAATAAAAATCAAAATATTAAAAGTTTCCTTTCATTTTCCTCATCATGCTCAGCAATAGAATTTAAATACCTTAAAAAAAACAAAAATCCAAGAGTTTTACAAGGAATTTCTGTCATGCTCAAGAACATCAAAGCATCCCAGTGTGTGTTTTATTCATATCAACAGAACTTATATTTTAAAGTTACATTTGATGAAATGCAGGCTTCCCAAGAGATGAAAGGATCAAAAAAGCTTTTGGTGGAAGAAGGAGAATATCTAGAATCCCATTTGACAAACTACATTTAACAAATAAATTGGGTAATTATTTTCCTTTGTACTTCACCTTTGATGGGTCAGTATTTGGTGACCAAGGAATAGAATCTAGATCTAAGTTCAAAGTTATTTTCTTTCTTACTGGATGCATGTTACTTTCATTCTCATGGCATTCATTTGGTATGTTCCAGCATAATATATATTATAATAACATAAAAAGTATATGTAAAATAATATAAATATAATATAATATAAAATAATAATATAATGTAATCAATATAATATATAATTACATATTTATTATATATTAATATTATATAATTAATTATATATAATTTTTATATTTTATATATTAATATAAAATAATTATATATTATTTTATGTAATTATATAAAATTTATATATATTTATTATATTATATATAATATAATTATATAATATAATATAAAAGGTATAAAATTACTGAACAAACTAAAGAAGCTATACAAATCACTCTTGACGTTACTCCAGTTTTAAAAAATATGAAGCAACAATGAAAGTTTCTTTGGAATAAATATCGATTGGTACATTTTACCCTCTTTGTTCTGAAAGGAAATATTACCTGTAAGTAAAGGAGCCCTGCTTGCAGAAACTGTATTTGTGTTGGTATCTTTTTTGGAGGGTGAGGAAGATTAGCTCTGAGCTAACATCTGTTGCCAATCCTCCTCTTTTGGCTGAGGAAGATTGGCCCTGGGCTAACATCCATGGCCATCTTCCTCCACTTTCTATGTGGGATGCCGCCACAGCATGGCTGACAAGCAGTGCATATGTCCACGCCCAGGATCCAAACCTGTGAACCCCAGGCCGCCAAAGCCAAGCACGCAAACTTAACCACTACATCACTGGGCCGGCCCCATGTTTTGGTATCTTCTGAATTAAGCAATCCTTCAGAACCAAACAAAATATGAATTCTCAAAGGCCTTTCCCTATACCCCATTCTTCAGAAGCAAAGGCAAAGAGACAAGTAGATGGTTGACTGAGAGTGTGGATATTCTTTCTATATGGCTTTCATGAAAAGTAAGACAATGCAGCCTTAGAGTCTAGTCTACTAAGTACACATCCCCTATCAAAGTATGAGGAACCATGAGAACAGAAGGACATGATCTGGCTTTCTCTCACATCACTAGAAGGACTCCATTTAGGAGCTGGAGAGCAGACCATGCAGGCCAGGCCTCTAAGGGCTGATGCCACTTATAACCAATACACTGAATGTTACTTCCAGATAATTCCTTTCAAACCAGAGGAGAGTTTTTCATGACCAATTGCAATGGTTAGTCGTATGTGTCAATGTGGCAAGGCTACGTACCCAGTAGTGTAAGTGAAAGTATTTTGTAGATGTGGTTCAGTCTACAGTCAGTTGATTTTAAAGAAAGGAGATTACCCTTGATAATACGAGACTGAATCTCATCCAATCCACTGAAGGCCTCAAGTGCAAAACTGAAGACGAAATTTCACTGTAAATTGCAACATCAGCTCCTGCCTGAGAATTTCCAAACTGCTCTTCCTGATGGCCTGCCCTTGTAATGTCAGACTTAGCCACACAATCGCAGGTTCTGTTTTTCTAGTAGAATCCTGATATACCAGTCAACTGGTCTGGGATGGCAAATCTAAGTTCATCTAGAAATAAAGGGCCTCATTATACTCTAAATTTTAGTCAGTGACAAGTCCCAAAACATTGGTTTTATAAACTTTATAGCACAGAATAGCAGACCTTTAAAATGATTTGCAGCCATGTCCTTAAATGCTGGGTATATGGGAATTAGTAAGAATAGACTCTATTGTACAACCAGTTAACCCCAATTTCTATCAGGTTGAAAAGACGTTTGAAACTGGCACTTGCACTAGCTGGGTTTCCATTGTTGTTAAATGGCTGCAGCCTTTCAATGCAGAAAGGAACACACATAGAATATGGTTTCTGAAACGCTACCAAAACCAAAGTCATCTAAAATAAGTATGACTTGATAAATGTTAAAATGAAGTTGAAATTGGTTTCAGTCCATTTCCTAAATTGCAGCTGCTATTCTGATAATTCCACCTTACCTCCCTTATTTCAGTAGTTTCCTGGAGGGTTTTTGGGTTTTTTTAATCTACATCTAGGAAAGAATTTGTATTCTAAATTTTTCACACAAACTATCACTGATGAGTCTTAACAGTCTTCTCCCCACCAAGAAAGAGTACAAATTTTCTTCCTGTTACATTCCTCTTTTGCCAAAATAGGCCCCTATGGCTGGGTGGTTTTATTTTGTTCCATCGTAAAAGAGTTTAATATAAGCTTGTCAAAAAAAGAGACAGCAGTGACAGTTAAATGAAAAGTGGCACCAATTAATGTATTTATAGAATACCATACGCAAACAGACAACAGATGAGGAGATAATATTTATACATGAAAAGCACACCAAGCTTCAGCAATCATCAATTTTTCAGAAGGGCTATGCCCCTGACAAATTGTTAGAAGAGAAAATCCCAAAGCTCAAAGGAGCATAAAATGGGGCCATTTTTCTGCCACCTGACTTCTCCTAGGCCACAGCTGCAGCCTGGGAGGTAGCAGCACAGGCATAAAGATAATCAGAAAGTGGATTGGCTAACACATCAGCTACCTCACAGTTATCCATCCACTGCAGGGCTGTGGGTCCACATAGGAGATAAAGACTATCAAGCCACCTGGCCCCTCTGGTTATGGTGGCAATGGAAGGATTCACTTGCTTCTTTCTTCCAGACACTGCCAGAGACATGATCAAAATGTTGGTAGACTATTTTCCTCTTTTCTGCCTCTTTCCATGTGTTGTAGCATGCCTCTCCCAGTGCTCCAATCCTGTTCTTAAGGAAGAATCTGATATGTGTCATTCACCACACTTGGTGTGTTACCCTGGGCTCTCAGTTTTGAAAAGTTTAAACTTCACCTGCCTATGGAATCTGTTCCTTATTGAAGGAATTTCTGGCATCAATGGCAGGCTGGGGTGGGAGAGTGTAAGAGTCATTTTAAGGCTGGAGGGCCCTTTTGGATTCCTAAACAACACACTCAGTCAGTCACTCCCTGCATTATTTGTGTCAATCTGCATAGCGGAGCCACAGCCAGGGTGAGATAAGGCTTCATGTAGAGTGAGGTGCTATCTATACTCCATACTATAGGCCAGTTCAGAAGAAAGAAGGTCCAGAGTTGTCAGTGGTTCACTGGGACAAGGCAAACTCTCTCTACTACTTTCTCCATATATAGACTCTTTAAGTACCACATATGCTATAGAGTGAATGTTTGTGTCATCCTCAAAATTCATATGCTGGAACCTAATCTCAAATGTGATGGTTTTTGGAAGTGGGACCTTTGGGGATGATTAGGTTATAAGGGCAGAACCCCTTATGAATGAGATTAGTACCCTTACAAAAGAGACCCCAGAATACTCCCTTGCCCCTTCCACCATGTGAGGACACAACAAAAAGACAGCCATCTGTGAACCATCAGGTGGCTCTCACTAGACATCAAAGCTGCCAGGACCTTGATCTTCGTCTTTCCAGCCTCCAGAACTTTAAGAAATAAATTTCTTTTGTTTACAAGTCACCCAGTGTATAGTATTCTGTTATGGCCATCCAGATGGACTAAGACAACATACTAGTTTGTTTCTTAAACGATAAAATGCTTTCCATATACCAGAGAATATATGGACTAAAAGTATCATTCTAGGACTTTTGATACTGGCTGTGATGGAGTAGCTTAAAGAAAACTTGAACAAATAAAATTTTTTTTTTAATTGTTTAAAGGCATGGGAGAGCTGTCAAGGCAACCAGGCAGAATTTGGGCACCAGCTCCAAGAAAGAAAGGAAACTTACAGAGGTGAGCCCAACTTTCTGCATCCCAATTTCACCTTCCAGGCATGTGCCAATTCTTGGTACCGGACTAGAGACTGAGAAGCTGGGCAGAGGGCAGCTGCTAAGAGGCAGAGAAGCCAGCAGAACTTTAAGAAATTTTACAGAGCTAGGAAGACAAAATGGGATTTGAGGCTGCAAAAGTGGGCTTGAGAGACCAGGATATCTAGGAGAAGGAAACAACAGCCAGCAATGTTTTCCCCAATGTGTCAGGCTGAAGACTACAACACAAAAATACATACAGGCATAATGAACCAAGTAAATTTATGTAAATCCAAATGAACATTAATTGTACAAAACAGTAATAACAATGTCTTGTGGAGATTTAAATATGTATAGAATTAAACTTCATGAGAAAATAACAAAAGGAAAGAGGAGATACACGGAATTAAATTGTTCTAAAGAGTTAACATTGTCTTACACAGGGTAAAGAACTTATCTATATTAGACCTGGATAAGTCAAGAATGATTATTTTAATCTCTAGGATAACTTCCAAAGGAATAGCACAAGAATGTCTTAAAAGAAAAATCTTTTAAAAAAGAAAACTAACAAAGGGAAGAATAGAATAATTTTAAAAATAGTTTATTAATCCAAAAGAGGCAAAAAAAAAAAAAAGAGCATAAAGTTGTAGGACAAGCAGAAAAAATAGTAAGATCATGGATAAAAAACTTACCTAACAATAATTACATTAAGCATAAGTAGTCTAAATAGTATAAAGAAAAGACAAAGACCATCAGTCTACATTAAATAAGGAAACCCAACTAATGCTGCTCACAAGACACACATGTTAAATATAAAAAGAAACAATGCCTCAAAGGATGGAAATTGTATATCATGCAGACACCAAAACAAAGCAGACCTAGCCATACTAATATCAGACAAGGTATAATTTAAGGCAAGAAACATCACTAGAGTTAAAGTAGGACATTTCATAATAATAAAAGGATTAGTCCACCAAGAAAATACAACAATTATAAATTTGTATGTATATAACAACACAGAGCAAAAATTTCTTAAGCTAACAGGAAAAATTGACAGGTCCACAATATAGTGGAAGATTTTAACATTCTTCTCTCAAAAACTAGTAGAATAGAAAAAAAAAAATCAGTAAGGATATAAAAGATGTGAATGTCAAAGATATAAAAGATATGAATGTCACAATTAACAAGGTGGACCTAATTGCTATATAGAGAGCATGGCAACCAACAATGAAAGAATACACACTGTTTTCAAGTGCACCTAAACAATTACCAAAATGAACTATAAACTGGGCCACAAATCAGATTCCAACAAATTCAAAGGTCTGAAACAAATCAGAGTGTGTTCTCTAACCATGGTAGAATTAAGCCAGCTATTGATAACAAAAAGATGACCAGAATATTCCCAACTGCTTAGAAATTAAGCTTTTAAATAACTACTGTATTATATACAGGTCCTCCCACTTCAGGACCCAAACATTTATTTTCTTAGCTGCTAGGGACACCAGACTCCTGTCAGAAATTTCCCTAAACCAAGAGCAGCCACCTTGCCTGAAGTTACACCCCCTCCCTAATGACATTCTGTATCCAATGATTGGTCAGTGTAGCAGTAGAAAAGCCCTTGTCTCCATCAGACAACCCTGAAGTTCCATTCCAGGTTCAGACCTCCCCAGGAGATTGGCTAAGACCTCTGTTGCACATATATAATAGTTAAAGTTCTCCCTCTGCACAATCCTTACCTCACTCTCCTACTAGTGTAGTTCTTGAGAGCTCTAATAAATCTCCCACATATAACTCTCCATCTGACAATCTGTTTCCCAAGGATCCAATCCAAGATAATAACCATGGATCCAAGAAGAAATCACAATGGCAATTGGAAAATATTTCTAGTTTAACCGTAATGAAAATATGATATATCAAACTTTGGGGGATGCAGCTAATACAGTGCTGAAAAAGAATTGTACAGGGCCAGCCTGGTGGTGCAGTGGTTTAGTTCAGGTTTTGGCAGCCAGGGGCTCACAGGTTCAGATCCCAGGCGCCCGCTGATGCACCACGGCTTGTCAGCCATGCTGTGGCGGCGTCCCATATAAAGTAGAGGAAGATGGGCACAGATGTTAGCCCAGGGCCAGTCTTCCTCAGCAAAAAAGAGGAGGATTGGCAACAGATGTTAGCTCAGGGCTAGTCTTCCTCAAAAAAAGAGTTGTATATCTTTAAAAATATATTAGAAAAGAAGGACTGAAAATCAATTACCTAAGTGTTTATCTTAGGAAGTTAGAAAAAGAAGAGCAAATTAAACTCAAAGAACCATGAGGGAAGAAAATAATAAAAAGCAGAAATTAATGTACCACAGAGACTATCAGCAAAATTGATAAACGTCTAAGACTGATTAAAAGAAAAAGAAATGCTACAAAATATAAATATAGGAGTGGAAAAAGGGGCAATCCCGTTTTATCTTCCTAGCATTGACAATCCTACAAGTATGTAGAAAGATCTTAAGAGGATCTTACTAACTTTGGTCCAAAAATATTTTTTTGAAAATGCAGATGAAAGAGACAGATTCCTTTTTTAAAATCCTAAAATTGACACTAGAATAAATAGAAAATCTGAATAGTTAGACATCTAATTTAAAAATTGAAACTGTAATCATAATGTTAATCCCATGAAGATATCGCCAGGCTGTTAGAGAAAACCAGAGCCAGGCAGTACTTACATCAGTAAAAACAGATTTTACTCAGAAACAATTGCAACTGGGAAAAAGAGACCTCAGTACAGAACTGAGCTCAATCCCGAACACAGTCAAGACAGCTGGGGATTTTTAGCCAAAGAGCAGAATGAGGGGCCAGTGGTTGGAAAAATCGAGTAGGTGGGTTCCTTAACAGGATTCTTGCTGAAGTCAGACCAGGGTGGCCAGATATCAAGGATGGGAGATTCTCTCTAAACTGATTTAGCAGGATTTTTGCTACAATGGGGCCATGCAGGCCAAGCAAAGATGGGGGCCAATGTCAAGGCCTAGTTGAGAAGAGGGCTCAGAGGAGCCTGACTAAAGTTTGGTCAAGGAGTCTTTGTCAGGGTCTAGACAACCTCACTAGTGGATTCTCTCTAAACCTTAAAAGAATACTTGATACCAGTATTAGACAAACTTTTCTACAGAATAGAAAAAGAGATCACACTTTCTAACTTGTTTTGTGAGGCTAGCATAAACTTGATACCAAAATCTGAAAACATAAAAGAACAACTGCACACCAATCTCTCTCACAAACATAGATGTGAGAGAGAGAAAAGTGGTCCCTGACGTCTGGAAGTTGGCTGGCACTGTCAGCTAGGCCTTGGTATTATTCACACAAACCCTCCCACAGAACACCAACATCAAGTGAGGTCACTCTGTAACTGTGCTGGATCAAGTCAAACTAAGACTCCGTAATCATGTCTGAACACAGACAAAACCAAGATAATTGTTCAAACCACAAATATGAATAAACATCCCCCCCATCCTGACTAATAGCCTCAATGCATTCCTCCTGCCTTAAAGGTAAGATTTATTAAGACACTCAGTTGTAGAAATGCCCCTGCTCCCTGACAGCATGATTAGAACAAAGCTCTACTTCTTTAAATCCTCCCTAAAAACACCAAATCCTGTAACAAATCCTTACTAACTCCCTCTTACTGAGATGCCCCATGGTTCCCATTGTGTGCAGTTTTCCTCATCCCAATGAACAATAAACCTGACTTGTTCAACTTGAAGTGTGTTCCTGGTGGTCTTTGGCTGGCAGGTATTGACAAATGTTAAAGTACTCACCAAAGATTTACATATCAAATCCAACACTGTATAAAAATAACAATACACACAACCAAGTTGGGTTGATTCCAGAAATGGAATTCAAGATTAGTTTAACATTAATTATATAATTCATCTCGTAACAGGAAAAAAGAAAGGAAATGTCATATGATCATATCAATAAATGCACAAATTGCATTTGATAAAATTCAACACTTATTCACATTAACAAAAATGAAAACTTTTAGCAAGCATAGAAGAAAACTTCTTTTATTCTGATATAAAGTATTTACAAAAACTATACAGCAAACATCACACTTAATGGTCAAATATGAAAAGATTTTCTCCTGAAATAGGGATTAGAATAAGTATGCCACTATTATCACTTCTGTTCAAACAACTGGAGGTTTTATCCTATATAATAAAGAAAAAAAAATAGCTGGAAATAAATCTGACAAAGATTTGCAAGACATCTACACTGAAAACTACAAATATTGAGAGAAATCTTTAAAATTGAATTTAGTAGAAAACTATGCCATGCTCATGAATTGAAAGACTCAATATTGTAAAGGTGTCAATTATTCCCAAATAAATCTATATCCCAACAGGGATTTTTGTGAAAATTGCAATCTGATTTAAAATTTATGTGGACAATCTTAGGCAAAGGCCTAAGAATAGCCAAGACAATCTAGAAGAACGAACTTGAAGTCTTGCATTAGCAGATATCAAGACACATTATAAAACTACAGCAATTAAGAGAGTGTGGTGTTGGTTCAAGAACAGACCAATAGACCTATGACACAGAATAGAAAGTGAAGAAACTGTCACTTGATTTTTTTACAAAGGTAACACTCCAGTCCAGGATGGAAAAAAAAATGGCCTTTTTAATAAATTGCACTGGAGCAATTGGAAATCTATATGAAAAAAAAAATCTTAAATCCCTACCTCACACCATGCATAATAATCAACTTCAGGTGGATTGTAGCTATAAAAGTAGGTGGAAATAAAATAAAGATTCTAGGGAGGAAAGAAAGATAATATCTTCATGACCTTGGGGTAGGCAAAAAAAATTTTAAGAAGACACAACAGCAACAAACATAAATAAAATGATGGATAAATTTGGCTAAATTTAAAAGAACTCCAGTTCATCAAAAGACACCATTAAGAAAATGAAAAGGCAAAAAGAAAAGAAAAAAAAGAGAAAAGGCAAGCAAGACTGGGAGAAACTATTTGCAATACAAATATCCAACAAGGGACTCATATCCAGAATACATAAAAACTCCTATGAGTCAATGAAAAGAAAAAAAAGAAAGAAAACCATCCAACAGAAAAATAGGTAATAGACTTGAAAAGGCACTTTGTAAAAAGAACATCCAAATGGTCATGAAAGATATGAAAAGGTGGTCATCACTAGTCATCAGGAAAATGCAAATTAAACCACAATGAAATGCCAGTTTGTACCCACCAAAGCACCAACTTTAAGTGAGGATATTAAGCAATTGGATTCTCCATAGATTGCTGTTGATAATGTAAATTAGTACAACAAACTGAAAAGTTTGGCCACATCCTCTACAGCTGAACATATGCTTCCCTTATGACCAAGAACTCTACTGCTATGTATATCCCCAAAAGAAAATGAGCACATATGTGTACCAAAAGACATGTACAAGAACATTCATAGAGGCACTCTGCATAGTAACCAGAAACTGGAAACAACTTGAAGTCCATCAACAGCAAATGGATAGTAGTTTATTCATATAATGGAATGCTTTGTGGCAATGAGAATGAACAACTCTGCTATATGTAATGACATAAATGAATCTCAGACATAAATGTTGAATGGAAGAAATCAGATGCTAAAGGGTAACTACCATATGATTTCATTTGTATAAAATTCAATGAGCAAGCCCTGGTGGTCTAGTGGTTAAGATTCGGCGTTCTCACCACTGCGGCCCGGGGTTCGTTTTTCAGTCGTGGAAACACACCACCTGTCTGTTGGTTGTCATACTGTGGCAGCAGCTCACATACAGAATTAAACTAACAACTAGGATACACAACCACGCACTGAAGCTTTATAAAAAAGAAAAAAAATTCAAAAAAAATCGAAAACTTGCAAAACCAATCATCAATGATTGAAGTCAGAATATTGGTTACTTTCTGGGGTAGGAGAGAATTTACTGGGAAGGGTCCTGTGGAGGGCTTCTAGTTATCAATTATGTTCTATATCTTGGCCCGGATGACGTTGATAACTTGTGTTCATCTTGTGAAAATTAACACGTATTTTTCTCTATTTTTGTTATACTTCAATAAAGTGTTTATTTTTTAATGTACCAAAAATGTACATTTATTAATGTATAAAAGCAATAGTAAATGTGATGGGGCAGATAGTTCTTTCCTCAAAAATATATAGGTGTAGGACTATGTGAGGGGTTGATTTTGCCTGGTATTTGAATTGGGAATTTTAGAAGGCTAGAGAAGTACACAGAAGCTCAAATTACTTCCAAAGACATTATACAATTTCTTTGCTTATTTATAATGACCTTTTGCTACTTTATGTTTCATTCTATCCTTTCCACAGAATTTTCCAAATGCCCTGAAGAAATTTACATAATACAATAAACAAACTGTGCTGTTTGTTTATTGACGTCACATCAAGGCTTGAGCGAAAAGAATTAAAATCCTAAACTTTAATCTTAAACTTAAACATCAGTGCCACCTGAAGCACCACAATGGCCCAGAAATGGAAATGAGCATCCTGACCATTCCCTGAGAAATGCCACAAAGGCTCATTGTGGCACTGGGAAGAGCAAGACTCCCAGGGCAAAATCCCTCAACAAGAAGACCGTTGCCTCACCCTGGCAGTTCCAACACAGCTTGTGTAGATCGCACTGCAGAAACGAGGTCTTCCTGTTAGAGTCTGGATAAGTAATGTTCAGAGGAGAGAGTAAAGAAGGAAATAGATAATAGGATAGTGGGAAAATGCTACTGAATTGAAATGCTGGCTCTGTTTTTAACCGGTTGTTTGGTGCTGGCCAGATCATGGAATCTATCGGCCCTTAATGTCTTGCAAAATGTATATATGACTGGATGGTCACTAAGGCTTTCACAGTGCAAACATTCTTTGATACTCTGGTGAATCCTTTAAAGTGATTTAAAAAAAAAAAAAACCCTATATTGATACCCCAGGCTCTAAAGCAGAGCTATGTCCTAGTGCCCCCCGCTGGACGGCATATGCCAATGCTTCATTACACACACCGGAGTGTTGAAGGGGCATGTTGTAAAGCAGCCATTCTTCATTCATTCCCGGCCAGGGAACTTGTGTTTTGAGAACCTAAGATTGTGCTCTGTCTGCTAGAGCCTCGACCAGGCAAATGTGCTATTTAAGCCCATGACTTTTGGTTCTTTGTTTTTCAGTGAATATAATAGTGGCCAGTAACAAATAGAAGTCTTAAGTGGAGCCAAAACCAGCACAATTCTTTTAATCCAATTGGTCAGATGGTCATAAACAGGAAGAAAATTTTTACTTCTATTTTCTCAAATGTTTGGACAGGATGTGATTTTCAACCAGAGGCATTTTAAATTGTTTTGGGCAATAGGAAAACCTGTGTCCAATTAACATGTTCTAGAAATCGAAATCTCCCTATTTGCTTCTCACTGTACAGATACATTAGACAGCTTCCAACCTTAATTGTTCTGAGCATGATGTGGCCAACATGATTATAAGTTCCCAGTTACTCAGGACCAGGTATGGAATGCCTCATCCCCCATGCACAGGTTCACAAACCAGCACTATCAACATCTTTGAATTTCTCAAAATAGCCAAAGGGCAGACTGCATAGTCATTGAGCACAGTGTCTGACACTATTCTAAGAAAGGGAATATACAATGGTGCGCAAAAATAGACACAACTGTTGACTTCATGGAAATAACACTCTAAGACAATCCTTAAAAGTGAAGAAAACCAGGGGCTGGCCCGGTGGTATAGTGGTTAAGTTCATGCCCTCCACTTCAGCAGCCCCGGGTTTGCAGGATAGGATCCCTATGCACTGCTCATCAAGCTATGCTGTGGAGGCATCCTATATACAAAATAGAGGAAGATGGGCACAGATGTTAGCTCATGGCCAATCTCCCTCACCAAAAAAATAAATCAAGTGTAAGATAACCAGAAGCTGTGAAGTTTAACTATGTGAAAGCCCTTGGAACACTTTCAGTTTAAAAAAGATCTCATTAATTTTGTATACAAGGGGACAGGACGTGGGGGGAAGGGCATCATTCCAAGGCTCTTAATTATTTATTATTATTTAAGGTTGGTTCTACATGTTAATGGTGACTGCTGGATAATATTTGGAGGATGCCAATGAAAAAGTTCAACATACAGCAGAAAAGCAATCCTGTATAAAGTACTCTCAGCTTGGCAGTTAACCAAGTAATGATAATTGAGATTTAGTATTTTCCTGGAGAAGACAAAAAGAGATGTCAATAGAAGCAGGAGTCTGTAACACCTCACTGGGTGGATAAACCATGGGAGATGGAGCTGCTGGGAAGAAACCTGAGACCTTTAGGAGATCTAAGACATTTGGAAAAATTGAGTTCAGATGATAGTTTGGTTAGTGGATGAGAAAAATTCTTCTCTAGGATATTTGATTTGGACTGAGTTGTAGTAAAAGATTGATTTAGTGCCCAGGAAGTTTTTGTTTGGAGATCCTAGAGGGGTCCAGAGACAGGGTCAGCTTGTCACAGTCTCATGAAGGGTAACTAAAGTGGCCAGTAACTAAGTAATGAAAGGGTAAGGCTGGGTGAAGGCCATGGGCGTGACACAGGGAAAGAGTGTGAGACAACCAGAGACTGAACCTTCATGTGAAGTGATGACTCATTCCCTTGCATGGGCAATAAACCCTTTCAAGGGAATTCCAAAAGGATTTTATTATTTGAACACATACAGTGCCCACTTTGAGGACAGATGCATTTATTGTTATGATTGTTTAAAACCAATCCCATGACTTAAGTCATATATTTCTCTAATCATAAATAACAAAAAAAGAACAGCTCTAATGACAGCTGTACTTTATGAAGGTATAATGCTGGCCTTTGAGTTGGACAGAAAGCCTTGCTTTGGAGATGTGGGATCACTTTCAAAGCTGTGTACCTTAAAGTCAGCCAACATTTAAGTAGAAGAGAGGTTTTGACTTTTGGAAGAAACAATGAGAGACCAAAAGATAAACAATTCTGTGTAAATAAAGACATGCTTTGTATAACATCAGGTGAAAGCTAACAGTAGTGGCAGCTTGAATAATCAAAGATACCCGAGAAATTTTCCTCAGGAAAGCCCTTCTTGGCTCCTTGACCTTGACATATCTGTTTCTTCATCTGATGCATTGCTCTAATAAAATACGGCAGGACTGGTGAAAATGAGAATTTCAAACAATGCGTTATATCATATAACTAAATGCAACTTTGTATGATTGGTTATAGGGTCTAATTAATGCATGTGTTTTTAAAGCTATAATATTTCTCTTCAGGGACATCATTTATAGTTGATTAAATAGGATGTCTTGTCATTTCTATGAAAAATTGAGCATCAACACAATTCCCTCTCATACCAATATTTCAAAGTACAAATCACTTCAGATAATAACCCTTTTCCTGAAATATAAACCCCCCTAAATGGTGCATGTGTATATTGGTGAACATTCATTTGAGCTCTAAACAAAAAAAGAAAGACATCTAAAGTTAAACTTCATTATTTTTAGTCTATTTTAGGAATCTATTAAATAATATGATCTTGTCATTCTCCTCAACCCACACTTTTACGTGATGATTTGATAAATGTCACATCGGTGAGTAAGGTAAAGAAACCAAACTGTATTTAATGTGGCACGTGTAAGTAGCTGTCAGGTTTGGGATTTGAAATCAGGTAATCCTTTAGGTCCCGCCTCTACAAAAATCTAGATATCATGCAATTCTCCCAAGACCATGAAATTGAGAGGAAAGAGTTTTACGAATATGAGGGTTTTGATTTGTACTTTCAAATAGACTTCAGGTTTTCAGTTTGTCTTAACTACCATTTATTTACGGGTGGTTTTTTTTGTTGTTGCTGTTGTTGTTTTTGGTGCTTACTAGAATTAAAATATACCAAATTACCCTTTTTCTCAAATCCTGCTTCTGAAATAGGAACAGGATAACGAATTCAGAAGGTTATTTTTGAACTGAGCTGAGGCCACAGTTTCTAACCTGCTGAGCCATCATATATGCTGAGAAGTAAAAAGATAACCCAGAAATCATGCCAAAGATAAAAATGACATTTGATTTGATTTGATTTGGTCTGATAGTTTAGTTTTCCACCGAAAATGAAAAAAAAAAAACAAAACTCTTCATGGCTCCAAGCTCCCTGGGTCTGTAAGCATAGAAGGTGGGTTTTCAGTGAAATGAGGTCTTTTCATCTGTTCACAGAGGTGCTGGGACAAACAGAGCATCCCGGTACCTGTTTCAGGATATTACACCAGGTACTTCACTTCCTTGTACCTTCAAGCTAAAATGTGCTCTGTGAGGAATTAATTTTCCCCTGACACTAAATATAAAGCTCAAGAGATGACTGCAGTCAATGAAAGAAATATCTACTACTTTTATCTTTTTTAATTCTAAAGCATAATGGAAGAACAGTCTCTACTGGAGATCTCTACCTTCTCTAACTATATTAAAAACAAAAATAAAAGGCAAGAAACATGCCCTGGAATTGAACTTTCAGAAAATGTTGTCACAAAAGCATATAATATAGCTACCGTTCCCAACAGAGGGGGGAAAAGTTAATGACATCAGTGACTGGAGTTAGGAGCATTTAAAAATCATCTCTTTTGACTAATTTGGTCAACCTCAAGCGTATTCTTTTCGTTTCTCTACAACATAATGTTTCTGAGGACAGTATTATAAGGCTTTTCAAAAGGAACTATTCCAAGGTATATAAAAGGGTTCTTGCTAAGCATTTTGAGATTAAAGGGTAAAAGTTTCTATAAGAAAAAAAAAAAACATTCAATTGTTACTGCTAGAAAATGCTGAGCACTTTTTTCCTATGAACTCCTCAGAGTCACTACCCTTAATCCCGTTTAGATAACTATTAGTCATGGTTTATGGTTAAATGATCAGTAGATATTTTTCTAGACGGCTTTTGTGCTTTGTCATAAGCATAATGAGTTGTTCCTGCCACAGTATCAAATGTTCATTCAAACATAAGAAAAGAGACAGAAGTCAGGAGAAAGGCAAAGGCTAGTCTGCACATGATATTTTAAACAGATTCCAGTCATCCAGGGAGACAAGTTACAGAACAGTTTAGGTAGATTGTCCAGACTAGGAATTTGCCAGAGGATTATCTCAATTGATATTGGAAGCTTTGGGTTCTCAAATATTTCCTTTAAGGGACTGAATAATGAAAATGGTTCTTCATACAGGCGTGGCTTTAATTATAAACACTATAAACAGCTGCCGTCAAGGATTTGTAGATGAAGACACAAAATAAATAAGGATTTAATCTTATTCCAACAAGCTTTCATCAGGAAGAGCACTTTCCATTACCTCAAAACACAGAGAGTGTCTTGCTAATTATTTCTTTTTCATCAGATAAGAATCATTTCCTTTATCAAGGAACGAATAGGAATGCCTCCTAACTAGTTAGTTGTCCTTCGACATGGGCAATAGTGTTCCAGTCCGATTGACTACAGGCTAGTGCAAGGATAGCAGCTAAAATGGAGTCAACAAATTGCCCAGGAAAGAGATGCAGGATTTCAGAGGCACCATTTCTCTCTTGCCAAGACCTTGAGACTCATTTTTTTTCTGCAAAAGTCTTTATAAGGTGCAGCCAATCTCCTCTTGGAATACTTCAACTGTGACTTTCCCCTGCCAATCCAAAAAGAGTAGAAACATTCTTTCATCTCAGTGTCTTCGATTGGAATTGTAGACTGCTTTAACTGAGAAAAAGACAGTGGGTGCATGGTTTAAAACATATTACTACAGAACTTTGTCTATCCGCAGATGAAAACAAGGCTTACATTCCCTGGTTCCGTCTCACTTCCTTGTTCTTATTTCCTCAAAGAAATAATGATTTGATAGTGATGCAGAGCAAATTAGCACTTTTCTCTCTCTACCCTCTGCCCCATCAAATCACGGAATAAGAATACACTGATCTCACATTATGCTTCTTGTTGTTCAGGACAGTGCACCTGTTGGTGCAAAATAGTAGTAGTGCCGGTGGTGGTAGTAGTAACAATAATAGTCATAGTAGGAGTAATTAACATTTATTGGAAAAATTAATTAGAAAGATCAGTTAACATCTGCTTTCTAGGTCCCAGGCTAAGGACCTTCCGCACATTATCTAACTGAATCTTCACAAAAATCCTGTGAGGCAGTATTATTATTATTATACTAATTTGTCCAAAGAGGAAACTGAGGTATGGGAAAGGTAAATAACTTGCTCAAGGTCACACAGCTGGTAAGAGATGGAACATAAGATTTGAATCCAAGTAGACTAACTCCAGAGCACCCACTTTTAACAGTTTTGATGTACGACTTTGAGTGAATTAATAAATAAAGAGAAAGAGGAACCTACAAAACACCATTCCCAAGGCCTCCCTTATTATTATCAATGTTCTTTGAATTTCCAGAAGGCCAACATCAACAAAATATTGCTAATACTAACACTTGGAAACAGAGTTTCACATACATTTCTGGAAGTCAAGAAATAATTTCCCAAAAGATCTACCTTCAAATTTGTGTGCAAAATTATTGTAATGAATAGATTTGCATTGGATTGGGTACACAAATGGAAAAAAGAGAGACTACACTCCACGCTTCACATACCTCCCCAGAAAAGCTACGTAGAAACCTCAGAATAAACCAGTTCATGTGGCAGCAGAACAGGGACTATCCTATCAGTTTCTTCACACTTGTCATGATCTGCCTGGGTGACAAGACGTACAAAATGGCAGATGTTTTGCCATCTCTATCAATGAAGCAGACTTATAAGAGTCTACTCTGAAAAGTTTTCCTGGAAGTTACATAGTGTCAAATGGCTCGATCTTTCCAATCTACCTTATTACAGGGGTCTTGGTGGTTGACATCCGCAAATCCATTCCATCCCAAATGATTGACCATGGTGATCCCATTTCCCTTGCTAGCTTAGAGGTGGCATCCAATCCAATCCTGGCCCCAAAACTTTGGGGGAATAGTTTCCCTTTCTTCCTTGACTGATACCCTGTATGCTTCAATACCTGGAATTGCAGCCATGAGGTCAACACACGGTGAAGATCAAAGTAAATAGAATTGCCAGAAAGCATAGCCAGGATCCTGAACTATCACAGCAGGAGCTGCCCTACCTTGAATTTCTTGTTAAGTGAGATGGAAAAGTTCTTTACATATCTTTACATTTAAATCAATTTGAGTTGGAGATTTCTGTTCCTTAAACTTAAAGGCATTCTGAATTGTGCTTATGGACATAGAAATTAGTACCTACAAACAACACCTAAGGTATCCAGCCAAAGGCACCACCAGAGAAACCATTTTGAGAAGTGTTTATGAGGAATGCCTGATGAATGAGGGGGAAAAAGATCCTTTGTTCGCCCTTTCTTTTGCACATTTAAGCTCAGAGAAGAGAATCAAAGAGAGCTAGAAGAATTTTTTTCCTAAAGATCACGATACAGAATCTTCTTAACAACTCTTTTCACAGTGCTTTATACCATAAAATGTATCTTCAAAGTACTTTCTATGCATCACATTTGATGTTCGCCACCACCCTGGGGTTCAGGTAGGACCTGCATTAACCTCCTTCAACAAATTCGAAAACTATGACTCAGAGAGATCATATGACTTGCTTTTAGTAAAGAACATCTATGACTAGGACCCATGTCCCCTGATTTGTACCTCAGTGCTCTTTCTATTGTCTACAGTATCTGTGGATTGGGGATCAGTACGGCAGAGTAGAAAGGGTATGAGTTTTTCATTTCAGCCATTCTTCTAACTGCTGCTAATTAACCATGTTACTTTAGGCAAACTACTTGTGCCTGGTACATAATAGATGCTCACAGATGAATCTCATTGCTTTTATCATTCCAATAGTCATCGTGTTGAAAAGCCAGAGCTGGTCATTGAATTAAGAATATGCAGATTATGACCTGCTAAGTGAAGGGTCACAAGACACCTGCATGTGTCGGCAGGGAGCTCCCTCGGCATCTGAGTTCGCACTTCAGGGAAGTGAAACCCAAGGGGTCATTTTGATTGAAGGTGCAGTTTCAATACACTCACATGAAGGAAGTCACAAGATTTATTACTTACAGATCCTAGAAATGGGGCGGGGGAGGGGGGAATGAGTGAGAGGAAGAGAAGTCCTCCATCCCGGGTCACAAGCAAGCAGGAGACAGAGAGCAGGGTAGCAAGACTTATTACTTATCAAGTGGTTGGGGTGAAGGTCACTAACTTTTCCTAGGCTTAACTCTATGTGGTTATTTTAAAATGTGCCCCGAGAAAAGTAAAGTGGAAATTACAGCAGGCACCCTAAACTCAAGTCCTTATCTAAATGTCCAGACTCTGGGTGTGAGCAGGGTTATCACACTGTGGAATGCCTAGACAGTGATTCAGAACAACGAAAGTTGTTTTTCTCATCACACCATCCTTATCCTCTATGTCTTCATCATAGGGACACACAAATTAACAATCATATGCTAGAGAGTGATTATTCCAGGTAAGGTACTGCTGAAGTCAGACAAGTAACTTTTACCATGTTGAGCTAAACTAAATCATTTCTGATTTTTAACCATCATTACCTTTAGCCCTTGGAATCATAAATGACATTCACATGATTAAGTATGTTCATTTAATAGCTTTTATTAGGTAGTGATTGTTTTGCTGTGAAATTTACTTATCAACAAAATGGCAGGGAGTAAAACTATTCCTAATGAGAAGGGTTATCTTGCTGTTGCCTCTAATCCCTAGAAACAAGTCCAGTTACAGCCAAATCTTAGGACTTTCCCATGTTGTGTGGACCCTGGTGAAACTAAGGTGACTCCAGGCTGCCTTGTTTTGGTATGAAATCTGAGATGGGCACAAGAATGCCCCCAAGGATCTGAACTGAAGCTAGTTCCTCTTCATCCTGGTCTTGGCATAGACCTAAACCTACCAGGCAGCTCTGTCTTGGCCACACTCAGTATCAAATTGGTTTGGGTTGACCTCAGCCTGGCCTCATATCCCAGAATAGGCCATAGGTAATATGGCCACTGAAGTAATTAGCACTTAGCTTGCCCTTTCACTGAATTCCTTCTAACTCTGCTTTTCTTCCACATTCTCCCTTGTTGTCAACTGTCATTTCTCCAAGTGTCAGCTATTGTCAGTTCCCTATTCTCCCTCACTGCTTTTAATTCAATATATGTTATAAACCAGAAACAACCACAAGTTTCTAAGGAAAACACCAAGATTACTAAATCAGTACCCCTAATTTTACAAATGATGGGCTCACATCAGAAAACAGATCTAGTCCAGTAAGACACATGGCTTTGTGACAGTCATTGTCTTCCTCCTAAGAGGACTATCTCAATATTTCTATGTTCTCAGATATGTTCTAGACAGCAAATTTGCCAAAAGAAAACCCTAAACTCAGAAAAAGTGGGGCATTATTAAACCACTGGCTTTACTTCGTGAAATGAAATAAATGAAAAATGTCCTGCAAAATCCATTACTTTCAGTAGAATGTAGAATGGCAGTGGTGAAAAAGGGTATCTTTGTCTTGTTCCCATTTTCACCACTCTTATTAAATATTGTACTGAAAGTTCTAGCCAGAGTAATTTGGCAAGAATAATAATAAAAGGTATCCAAATTGGAAAGGACGAATTTAAACTACATTTATTTGCAGATGGCATGATTCTATACATAGAAAATCCCAAAGAATTCACCAAAAATCTGCAAGAGCTAATAAACAAATTCAGCAAAGTTGCAGAGTACATGCCCAATACACAAAAGTCAGCTGTGCTTTATGTATCAGCAATGAACAATCCCAAAAGGAAATTAAGAAAAACAATTCTATTTACAATAGTATCCAAAAGAAAAAAAACCTAGCAATAAAGTTAACCAAAGAGGTGAACAACACAGTGAAAACTATGAAATATTACTGAATGAAATTAAAGACCTAAATAAATGAAAAGGCATCTAGTGTTCATAGATAGGAAGAAATAGTATTGTTAAAATGGCAGTACACCTCCAAGCAATCTACAAGATTAAACGCAATCCTTGTTAAAATTCCGATGACCTTTTCTGGAGAAATTGAAAAACCATCCTCAAATCTATATGGAATTGCAGTGACTCTAAATAACCAAAACAATATTGGAAAAGAAAAAAAAGAGTTGAAAGACTCACACTTCCTGATTTTAAAACTAACTACAAATCTACAGTACTCAAGACAATATAGTACTGGCATTAAGATAGACATATAGACCAATGGAATAGAATTGATAATCCAGAAATAAACGCAAACATCTATGGCCAACTGCTTTTTGACAAGGTTACCAAGATCATTCAATGGGGCAAGAATAGTCTCTTCAATACTTTTCTAGAAAAAGTGTATAAACACATGCAAAAGAATAAAGTTGGACCCCTATCTCACTCCACAATCAAAAATTAACTCAAAATTGATCAATGACCTAAACATAAGAGCTAAAAATATAAAACTATTAGAAGAAAACACAGGAGTAAATCTTCATGACCTTGGATTTGGCAATGGATTCTTAGATTTGACGCCAAAAGCATGAGCAACAAAACAAAAAATGAATAAATTGAACTTCATAAATATTAGAACATTTTGTGCATCAAAAGATTTTATCAAGAAAGTAAAAAGACAACCCGCCTCAGAGTGGGAGAAAATATTTGCACATCATATACCTGATAAAGGCTTAGTATCCAGAATGTATATAACAGTTACAACTCAACAACAAAAAGACAAACAACCCAATTAAAAACTGGGCAAAGAATTTGAATATACATCGCTCCAAACAAGATATACAAATGGCCAACAAGCGCATAAAAAGATTTTCAACATCATTGGTCATTAAGGAAATCAAAATCACAGTGAGATACTACTTCACATCTACTAGGATGGCTGTAACCAAAAACATAATAATAATAATAATCAGTATTAGCAAAGACGTGGAAAAATAAGAACCCTAGTACATTACTGGTGGGAATTTAAAATACTGCAGCCACTGTGGAAAACAGTTTGGTAGTTCCTCAAAAAGTTAAGCACACATGGGGGCCGGCCTGGGGGCACAGCAGTTAAGTTCGCTCGCTCCACTTCAGCAGCCTGGGGTTCGCAGGTTCGGATCCCAGGCGTGGACTGACGCACCGCTTGTCCAGCCATGCTGTGGCAGCGTCCCACATAAAGTAGAGGAAGACGGGCACAGATGTTAGCCCAGGGCCAATCTTCCTCAGCAAAAAGAGGAGGATTGGCAACGGATGTTCACTCAGAGCTAATCTTCCTCACAAATAAATAAACAAGGTAAACACAAAATTATCATGTCATCCAGCAATTCCACTCCCAGATATATATCCAAAAGGACTGAAAACAGATGTTCAAACAAAAATTTGTATGTCAACCTTCATAGCAGCACTATTCATAATAGTCAAAAGTGGTAACAACCCAAATGTCCATAAAGGGATCTATGGATAAGCAAATTTGGTATATCCATACAGTGAAATATCATTCAGCCACAATAAAGGAATGAAGTACTGATACATGCTATGACATAGATGCACCTTGAGCATGTTATGCTATGTGAAAGAAGCCAGGTACAAAAGGTTACATATTACATGATTCTGTTATATGAAATATTCGTAATAGGCAAATCCATAGAGGCAGATAAGCAGTTCCCAGAGGACTGGAGGAGAGGGGAATAGGGAGTGATTACATAATGTACAGGCTATTCTTTTGGAGTGATGATAAAGCTTTGACATTAGAGAGAGGTGGTGGTTGCATGACATTGTGGATGTACTAAATACCACTGAATTGTGCACTTTAAAATGGTTAATTGTACAGTTTATGAATTTCACTTCAATTTTTAAAAAGTTATTTTATTAGTAAATAATAGCATATTTCTTAAATTCCAGTTCAGTGTCCCTAGTTCTCATACCTCTCGCATTAAATATCAATCACATTGGCTTTTTAAAAAATCACTTTCAGGGACAAAAAGTTTAAAAAGTGATAGACATGTCTCTTTTGAAGGTATTTGACAGTAAATTGTCAAAGGAATTGACCAAAAATAGATGACAGAGGTGATTCTCTGCTGTTGTTTTAAGAAGAAAGTTATATTTACAATACACATATTGACATGAATCCAAACATGAAAAATTCCTTATTGGAGCCCATATGCCTACTGAGTCTTTTTCGGGACTAGACTGTGTCAATCTAGCGAAGAAGCAAGACTACCAACCACCCCTAACTCCCAGTAACACCAAGAGAATGTTCTTCCATATTCCTAGAAAGCCTGAAATATAAGCAACAGTTAAGGGGACATGCAAAGAGGGAAGGCAAAAAAGAAAAGAGAGAATGAAAAGAAGAATATGAACAAAAGGTGTCTATTGGGAAAGGGATTTCTTTTATAGCACCTCAACTAAACTACACATTTCTTATCTTGGTCAAAACACCTTTCAATCAAGTCCAGTCCAGGAGGTTGGGGCAAAAATGCCTAATACTATTAGCTCCTTGTAAGAAATAGTTTAATAGGAAAATAATTGGGCCAAAAGCAATTTCGGTGAGAGACCACTAGATCTAGAAGACAAAGTATTTGAAAGCACATCTCCTGTTAAAGGTTTTTCACATATTCGTCATTTGGGAGCATCATGGAGTAATTTTCTGTTTTTTTAATTGTGGTAAATACACACAACATAAAAATTTATCACTTTAACCATTTTAAAGTGTACAATTTAGTGTCATTTAGTACACTCACAATGTTGTGCCACCACTGCCACTATCAAGTTCCCAAACATCTTCATCACCTCAAAAGGAAACCCCATACCCATTAAGTAGTCACACACCTTCTGCTTCTCCTCAGCCCGGGCAACCACTAATCTGCTTTCTGTCTCTATAGATTTACCTATTTTGGATATTTCTTATAAATGGAATCATACAACATGAGACCTTTTGTGTCCAGCTTTTCATGTAACATAATGTTTTCAAGGTGCATCTGTGTCAAAGCAAGTATCAGTACTTCATTCCTTTTTATGGCTAAATAATATTCCATTGTATGGATATGCCACAATTTGCAATCCCTTTATGGACATTTGGGCTGTTTCCATCTTCCCTGTTGTGAATAGTGCTGCTATGAACATTTATGTACAAGTTTTTGCTTGAACATCTGTTTCCAGTTTGGGGGAGCATATATCTAGGAGTGTAATTGCTAAGTCATATGGTAATTCTATGTTTAACTTATTGAGGAGCCATCACACTTTCCACAGTGGCTGAACCATTTACATTCCCACTAGCAATGTATGAGTCACATGTTTTATGTCTTTAAGTTTTTGAGTCTATTTTATAGTCATTTAGAAAGGATTTTCAGCCAATATAATTTTTGATTTTGTTTTCTACAAATTACACATGTTCTGCACTATTTACAATAGCAAAAAGTAAGAAACAAACGTCTAACTGTATGAAACTGTTTAAAACAAGTATGGTATGTAATGACACAGAAAAGTCATTTTCAGTCTTCTTGTTACTGTATTAGGAAATTTTTTAATCTTAATATAGATAAATGATAGCTTATCTCACCACTTCGCAAGATCATTTGACCAAGAAACACTCTTAAATCCTAACAGAAGTTAAGATAAAATACTAGGTTGAGTTGCTACAAGAAATGTTCCCAAATTTAATTGAGATTTGTAAGCTTTTCTTTTTTGTATGGAAGACCATCCCTGAGCTAACATTTGTGCCAATCTCCCTCTATTTTGTATATGGGATGCCACCACATCATGGCTTGATGAGCAGTGCAGAGGGCCGTGCCCGGGATCCAAACCTGTGAACCCTGGGCCACCGAAGCAGAGCGCACGAACTTAACCACTACGCCACCGGGCCAGCCTCTGTAAACTTTTTAATAGAGCAGAAAACAAATTGGAAAACAAAATTTTTTAAGTTTTTAATATGCTGCTAGAAGGAAAAATGTTGATAAATCCAATCCTGATATAAAAAGCAGCATGAACAGTAACCAATAAAAATAGCTAATCTGCCCCAGGCATTAACTACATACCAGACACTGCCTTAAACACTGCACATTTCACCCTCAGGGCAACCTTTAAGATATCTGCTGCTGATTTTTTTCCTTCTATGCTTGAGAAAACAAAAGCTTAATGAGGTCAAAAAACATGCTCAAAGTGAGAGTAAGTAGCTGGAATCTGGATCTGAACTCACTTCATTATACTAAATTCCAGGATCTCAACTCTATGCAGTACTCCAAATTCAAATATTTTGTTTCCAATACAGTGTTGTATTATGAAAAACCCTATTTATTACAGGTACACTGTAGCAAAGGGAGGGATATCAAATGCTGAGCTTAAAATATTTGAGTAATCATGAATTAGCCTGCTTTGAAATGTATAGTTTATCTGGAAAAATTTTTATACAAATCAAAGACTATTACTAATATTCTCTGTAAAGCATTCATCTATCAGCTCATCTATAGTAGACAAAGTTTGAGTACCACAATATCTCATTTTTCTGTTTAAACTTCCTCTGTCAGCTATAGATGTTGGGAAGTGAGTTTGTGTAATGTAACTGGTTCACACCCTCAGTACACAGAATAACATCACTGATATATATTGAAATGGAGAGACAGGATGTGTGGGACAGATCAGTGATCTTCAAAGAGAGGATTCACATCAAGTAAGTGAATAAAAGGCTGTCTCCATGTTGTTGATGGAGAGAAGTCACATGTGTTAAACAGTCTTCTTACATCTAGTTTTTAAATGCAATATAGAGGACAAAAAATTCATGGTTAGTATTTCCTTTTACAGAATAACCTATGACATCTCATGGAATCCAATGGGGAAATTTTGAAAGTAATTTAAAAGATTCACTTAGCTGAGAAGCCATCGGTGAATAACACTGATGAAAAGGGAGCTCGGATGCTGCCTCCAGCTACGTTTGCTTACATCTTTCATTTAAAACAAAGTGGTTAATTCTCACAATAATGGCTCTATATTTCTGACGGATCCTTTATTTCAGTCACTACCTGTACCTAGTAGTTTTCTTTAGAAAGCTCTAGGAGAAGAGGTAAAAATGCAGCTTACTTTCTGATTTTTTGAAGTAAAGCAAAAGCATGGGGAATTTGTTTAGGCCATTCAGAATTTAAACTTTTTATAAAGAAATGTAATTCCACCTAAATCCTGATGGAGTTGTCACAATTTGACATTATCCAGAATTAGGGGTCAACTTTCCTTCATCTGGGTAATGAAAATATTGCAGGACAAGAGAGGCTAAAAGGAGTTGAGTAGTTAATACAGCTGGAAGTCTTAATGATCCAAACATACCAATAATATTTTGTCTCTAGGGAGCAGCTCTCAGCCAAGAAGGTCAAAGCTGAATGTAGTCAGAGACACTAGAGGTCCCTAAATGTTCTTGAGATGCACAGACTTGCACTTCAGGTGGTGAAAGCTGACAATGGGTACTGGATATTAGGGCAGAATTGGATGGAGGAATGCCACAGAAGAAACAGTGACACAGGCCAATGAACAGCTTTCAGCTTGTCCCTCTTGCTCTCAGCAGCATCTTGGCCAGCGCCTCATGCCCCAGAGGAAATCTTATCTTGTTCAACAAAAGTCCCATACCCGCAGCACCCTGACTTATAGCCATCTTCCTAACAAGATAGGTTTCTGATAATTTTGCACTCAGGTTGCTCAAGATCGCACTTCTCCCAAGGGTGATCGACTTGAATAGGACTCCAGTAATCCCAAAGGGGTAGGTCTCTAGTAGGGAGAATTGTAGCTAAGTAGTGGAGTGAGCCCAGTGGGGTAGAAAGGACACAGATCTGGAGGAGAGGAAATGTGTACCCACTTAGGACTTGATCACAAGACACTCAGCCTCCAATTGGGCCTCAATTCCATCATTAGCAAAGCAAGGAGAATGAGAGGATGGCCACCAAGCTCTCTTCTAATTCTAGCACCTGAAGCCCCCAAGAGGACTGTGGCTCCCGCCCAGTACGGGTGAGCCGGGGGCCAGCCCTGCCTGTGGGACACAAAATGCAGAGACAGGGGATATGACTAGCTTACAAGCATGGGGTGAGTCAGCCTGGAGGTTAGGAGAGGCTGGCCTGCCGGAACTCAACCCACACTGGGTAAGGATGTGTGGGTGGTGGAGACACTCTCTCACACTAAATGTCTCACCACAGCTGCCTGCATTCCACCTTCATCTCCATCCTTGGAGATGAGATGTGATAGTAGAGAAACATTCAGAAGGCAAGGTGGTGATTAAGCCTTGTTACTACAGAGGAGACCCCACCACTCTCTACAGGCCATTAGCTTTACCTGAGCTTCAATTTCCCTTCCATCTAAGTTTCTTGACTGTGTGTTAAGGATGCCCTGACTTCCTTCCAGAATCAAATGACTGAGAAAGCAAAGAGAACACTGGGCAGATTCTCAGGTGATTCTTGTCCTATTTCCTGCAAAGAAGAAAGGAAATTTTTTGTTTAGAAAACAACTTTACCCATCATACACTATAAATTGTCCGTTTGACTGAAGACCTGTGTTCAGCGTTAGCAAACTGCTCCCACACGCCTGGTTTTAAACTTAAGCTTAAGAGTAAAAAGTTTTATTATGTGCTTGTTTTCCATAGTCAAGTTTATGACATTGGGTGAGGATGTTTCACAATTTTTGTTTGTAATAGAAGCCACAGTTAGACATTTAAAGCAAATATAAGAGGTTAACAACCTCTCCTTCGTGTGGTTAAAATAATACGAAGTGATTTAACTGTCGTCCGAGTTAAGTCAGCTAAGCAATATTGGCTTTTATCTAATTTAGGTGGCAGGATTTAAAACTCCTGGCAAACTAAAATGAAAAGTATAATATTCATCCATTGTCAAGCAATGAGATTCACAACCCAAAAAAGGCAAAACAAATTAAAAGAGAGTATAGATGTACATAACCTTTCCAAAATTTGGACTTAGATGTATAATGAAGAGTTATCTGGGTTAAGTATTGGTGATCTGTAACTCAAATATTTTGGGCATAAGCTAATTGCTAGAAAGATCAAGGAGAGTTTAACAAAAAGCTAACGTTATCTTTGTTGTTTTAGTGCCGTCAAGTCAATTCCGACGCCTAGCAACCCTGTATGGAGGGTCTTTTTGCGCCATCCTCTCACCTTCCGGCACCATATCAGACAATGCTCCACTGCTATTCATAGGGTTTTCGTGGCCAATTTTCAGAAGTGAGTAGCCAGGTCCTTCTTCCTAGTCTGTCTTATTCTGGAAGCTCCGCTGAAACTTGTCCACCATGGGTGACCCTGCTGGTATTTGAAATTCCATGGCATAGCTTTCAGCGTCATAGCAACACGCAGCCGCCACAGTATGACAACCAACACACAGGTGGTGTGGTTCCCTGACCAGGAAAGGAACCTGGGCCGTGGGGGTGAGAGTGTCAAATCTTAACCACCAGACCACCAGGGCTGGCTATGTTATCTCACTAACCTCTAAAAACCAGATACAGTCTACACCTGAATGCAAATGCTATATGCAATAACTGCAATGAAAATTTCAATGAAACTGTAAAAACCTTATTGCTTTCTGAAGATCAAGCCCATTTTCCAACAACTGATTAATTCAAATAGAAGTCTTCTTGATTCTGCCCCAGCTTTAAGCCCTCCACAGAAATCCCTCACCCAAGTTTTAATAAAGAGTTTTGTGGCAAACCACTAATTAAAGTGAGGTTTGTATCTTACACAATAGAGATTCTCAAATATTTGTTCATTAATTGTCCTAAACTTTTCCTCCACACCACTCACATTAACCAAAGACTATGGTCTTGGCACTAACATTGAATAACATATTTGAATGTCATTAGAAATAACTGGAAAAATATCTTGGTGTTTTGACATCATCAGATTAATAAAACTTGATTGCTAAACTTATTTGAAATGTAGAACACACAATGAGCTTTCAAATAACAGTGGCAAAATAGCCATTATCTCTAAGACTCAAGAAAAAAGAAATGTTCTAGAGTCTCACAGATGGATGATGAATTATGTGACAACACCTTAGAATATCATAGAGTCATTAAAAAATGAATTGGAGTTATGCCAAGTGACCAGCAAGGCTTTCCAGGAGATGGTGGTGAGCACAAAAGACAAAATTCAGAGACGTATTCATAGTGTGAGCCCATCACACACACACACACAGAAACAGTTATAAATGTATTTACATACATATGTATCTAATGTTTTTATGTGTGTATCTATGATGTATACATGTCTATATGCATATTCATATGCATTTGTACATGGTTATATAGAAAAAAGTACTAAAGTGTACATAGCAGGTTGCTAACACTTTACCTGGGGAAGTAGACAGTGAGGGTAAAACAGGGGGAGGGGAAAGGGTAGAAGGAAAAGGAAGAAGGAGATGAAACTAACAGACTATGATTCTGTTTGCATAAAATTATATTTGTGTGTTAAAGAACTTAGAAAAAAGAGATTTCTGTCTACAGACTTACAGGGATGGCTTTGGAACATTATAAGAAAAGTTGCAGAGGGATGTGTTTAGTATTCTCTTTGGTTTTTATGTTTAAAGATACTTTTGTTTTTTCTTTTTATAAAGTTAACACTTTCTCCTAACAAAATACATTAGAAAGTAGAGAACAAGAAGGGAAAAAGATGACATTATAATTCTAACAACCAGCGTGACCACTGTCAAGTTCTTGAAGCACATCCTTTCAGGTTTTGTTTTTAAGGAAAATGTGATCATGTGTACTCGGCTATACTCTTCCTATATCAGGTCAAAATAAATCATTAATAAAACCTGGTCAGGTGTTCCCTCCTGGCTGACCTGGCCTCCCTGTACCTCAGGCCAGGAGCCCCAAGTCTCCAGCACATCCTCTGTTAGCTCTTAGCCTGAATGGTCCATCCTGGCCTCTGAGGATGCTCCACCTTCCCCCTCACCACAACAAGACCTGGGCTTATCAGCCAACCCAAAACTTAGCTACCTTCTGTGTCAACACCAGGAGCACAAGAGAAATTCTAGACCCCATGCATGCCTCTCCGGAAGCAAAAGCAACTCAGGCAAGTGAAACCTCAGCCCACTCTGTGTTTCCTAGCTTACTTCAGTGGGGGTGTCCCCAGGCTCATGAGGGTGCAGCCTGGAAGACAATCTCCTCCCAGAGTTCCAAATATAAAGTTGGAGCAAAAGCTTCATGCTCTCAGCATTCTCCTCACCTTATAGGACACCGTCCTTTCTCTGGATTCTCTCCCAGAAAGAAGTGATCAAGACAATATGGAGAAAAGGGAACCCTTGTGCACTGTTGGTGGGCATGTCACTATGGAAAACAGTATGGAGGTTCCTCAAAAAATTAAAAATAGAGTTACCATATGATCCAACAATCCCCACTTCTGGGCGTGGGAGAAACGGGGAAGTGTTGGTCAAGCGGTACAAAGTTTCAGTCATGCAAGATGAGTAAGTTCTGGAGACCTAATGTACAACAATGTGACTATAGTTAACAATATTGGATTGTACACTTGAAATTTGCTAGAAGAGTAGATCTTAAGTGTTCTCACTACAAAAAAAGAAGAAAATAATTATGTGAGGTCATGGGTATGTTAATTACTTTGACTGTGGTGATGATTTCACAATGTTTACATAAAGCAAATCCTCAATTATACACCTTAAATATATACAACTTTTAATTGTCAATTATTTCTTAATAAAGCTGGAGAGATAAAAAGACTATACTTCTTATTCCTTCCCTTTTCTGGGTCTTTCTCTCCCCTCTTCTTCCCATAACCACTCAGGTGCAGAAAGGCTGGGATTCAGACCTTGATATGCTAATTTGGTAAACTTCTCTCAGCAAAACCTGTCAGCAAAAACCTCAAGCTTATTGTTTGGCAGCAACAAAGTCGGGCCAATCGTGGATAAGGTACATACCCGGAAACTCAGAAGAGAACGCATATTATTTTTTTTTCCTAATATTACTTCCATTTCGCAAAGACGTACCCTTTACATAATCATCAATAGCATTAATTTTCTCTAAACTTATTCTTGGATGCATTACAACATAACTGGTGGCACTGGTTACATTACAAAGTAATCTAAGCAGAGAAGTACCTTCTGCCCTTCAAGATAGAAAACAGAAGGGACTGGGTAAGCAGATGCACTCCTGGAACGCAGACCAATGAGCACAGCTTAAATCTCAATGGTGTAATCAAAGTAGTTAGGTTCATTGAAGGAAATTTATGCCTAAGAAGTTGGATTTTCAAACTCTGATGAATGATGAGAGAAGTAGACCTTAAAAAATCTCAGGTCCAAATGTGGAATGACTCAAAGGTGCCCAGAAGGAGTGTCCTATGTAACAATGCCAGGAACTCGGACACAACATCCTTTAGCCAAACAGGCTCAAGTGGGGACAGCCGGGCCAACAGCTTCACCGCCACCCATGCACATAAAGCACTGCAGAACAGGACTGATGGGGAAAGGGCAATGGCAAGATGAAAGCCCAGGTTCCCAGAGCAAACCAGAGAGCAGAGAAGAATCCAAGTCGGAGCACGGCATCCAGAGGCCCAAGCGGAGCAGTGAGCGGCAGGTCTGAACTTGGGTAAAGCTAAGACCAGGAAGTCAGCACCCAGGGGTCCAGGTTAAGCAGCAAGACACAGATCAGAAGAGCCGTGAGGTTGGAGCAGAGCACAGAAAACTGGTAAGAGGAAGAAGGCAGGTTCACAGAGGACAGTGCAAAGTGGATCCTCGAAGATGGGCTGACCGTGGTTTGCCCTCCACCTTGTCTGAAGCAACCTTCCTGGTGTGGCAGACAATGGCTGGCAGGCAGGTTTATGCACCAGAGCAAGGACAGGCCCTGAGGCTTTAGCAATCACAGCAAATCTCTGGGGAAGCCTCCCTGTTCAGGTCAAGAACTAAGGAATTCATGGGAGGAGCAGAGGGACGAGTGAGAACCTGTCTTTAAATGACCCGGGGCCCTGACACCCTTTCTCTGCCAGAACCTCCACCTCCTGGGACCCCATGGATAAGGGGCGAGGGAAGCTTGAATGCATTTTAGGGGTGCCTCTGAACTACAAAAGTTTTCCCTTCCTGGGATTAGAATCAAAGTTATAGGGTAGAGTGTTCCTGCAATGTGTGGAGCCAGTCATGGCTAAAGAGGCAAGACTGAGAGAGAGAGAAAAACAGAAAGACAGAGAGAAAAAGAGAGAGGCTGCAATACTAGGTAGAAGGAAAAGGTACAGTGACTTCATAGGTGCAAAAATTCTGAATTAAATGCCATCTCAATAGGTCTCTATTAAGTATGGAAAGAAGCACACTGTGGAACCAAACAGATGGTACTCAGAAATTCAAACACAGTGAAAATATAGTGGCCATTCTAAAAAAGCCGGTTCCTAGCAATAGCTGGTGTGTAGCCAACGTTCTCAGCTGGAAATTATACACTCACTTTATTTGGGGACATCTAAGGCCTCAAGGCAGGATATGATGAGTCCAACAAGTGCCAAAGATCCTCCCTACAAATATTTCCAGAATACATCACCTCCAGGCCATTCTCACCACCTGTGTTTGAATGCAAGCCCTCATCGATTCTCACCTGAATTACTAAAACAGCCTCCCAACCAGGCTGGCTGTGCCAAGCTCACTCCTCCACCCCCACCTCCAGATGGAAGGCACAATGTGCTTTTTGTTACTGCTCCAGGAGCCAGTCTGACCCAGGGAAGTGAAAAATGGATATGCCGGGGATTCGCTCTCCTTGTGTGTCCTGAAATCCCCTATGGGTTCCATGTGGGTGGATCTATGTCCAAGTACTAATGCCCACCGGGGAGAGAAGGAGAAGGGGAAGCACACAGAGGCTTGTAGAAAACCCATCCATTCACACATCCAACTTTGCCTCTGGCCAGCTGCCCTGGGGCTCACATTTGGCCCCAGCCTGAAGGACACAGAGTGGGGCTCATTCAAGCTCCTCCCTGCCCTCCTCCATCAAGCAAAAAGTTTATTTATTATTTCATCCCTCCCTTTCCTCTTCCCTCCATCCATTCATCCGTTTATCTAATAAATACTCAGCAAGCACCAAATACGGTCCAGGCTCTGTTCTAAGAGCTGGAGATAGAACACGGAATGAATATCGAAGAGACTGAATGCCTTTATCCTTCATGACCCACACTTTTCTCATCAGAGCAAGCCCCTAAATGCTTTAAACACAAGAATGATGGACCCAGAAGGGAAGAAGATTTCAAAATTGGCCTGCATCGAAGCCACGTGTCTGCAGAATTCTCTTGAGTGGGATCACACAGGAGTTTGGTTTTCAATGTTGACTCCTGCCTTTGGCATCACAGACTTGTCCCTGGTTTCCCCTGGTGTAACATCAGGGTCCCCTGGGCAGTCCCGGGATGGGGATGCTCACATCCTCCACTTCTCCTGAGCAGCTCCTGGTGTTGCCTCCTCCAAAGCATTCCCTCTTTAGACACATTCCCTCTTTAGACTCCCAGGGACATCAGCTGTGCATCATTAACTTTTACAAGCAACTCTCCTGGGTCACTCTTTTCTGCCCTAAATAGAGGAAACAGCTTTGGACTTGGGCAGACCTGGGTTCTGGTCCCAATTCATTCACTTACTAGCTGTGTGACCTTAGACAGGTTGAGTCACATCTCTGAGCCTCTGAAAAATAAGAATTGTCACTAACACATACATGGTTTACCCTGTGCAAAGCACTGACCCAAGTTCTTCACATTCATGACCTGACTCAAGGCTCACAACAATCCCTTGAGGGGCATGTGCTTGTAATTGCCATTTTGTAGGCAGGGAAACTGAGGCACCGAGAGGCAAGTGGCAGGGTCAGGATAGGAACCAGGCAGTTTCTCTCCAGAACCCTTGCTCTTAAAACCTCTACTGGCTTGTCAACCAATGGCAGACTCCAAGTAAAGGACATGTGGATACCCACTAACGCACCTCGTTCTAGTGTGTCATCCTCCTCCGCCGCCACTGCCCGCTACATCCACCAGACTGGCCCAAATTAACTTTCCAGGACTGGGTCACCCTTCAGGATTTAACACATATTTGGATATAAGTCTGAGGAACACAAAATATTGAAAAAGAAGCCTTTATTTTACCTTCTCACGCAGAGCTTGTTGCCTTGTTTATGGGATGTGAAAAATAAAGATTGGCCTTTTCTTTGCCAAGTGCGGTCTACTATTTTAAGACAGGTGTTCAAGAGTAAGTAAAAATTATTGCTTTCATCATAAGTATTCTCCTCCGGCTCAAAAACTCTATGATTCAATGCACAGCATTGTAAGTGATTGCCGGAAACAGTGGCTTCCTACCACTTCCTCGGGTGAAAAGTTCAATCCTAGGATCTCGCAGCGCATAGTGACAGCCAGCCATTTCCATGAAGGATTGTCTTGCAACCTAGTGTTGGTGCATTATGCCATTGCACTGGGTAATGACACACAGTGATGCCTGAATCATAAGAATCAGTTCCCTCTAGAAGGAAAAACAAAAAGAGAAGCATTAGTTGCTATCGCCAACTGGGATTAACCTTTTTAGGATCACTCGAAACCATGAAAGCTCAGAAAAGCCAAGCTGTGCATTCTCAATCCCCATTCAACAATCCTCGAAATGGCAGTTGGTCTAGTGTAAGAGTATGGACTTGGAAATCAAACAGACCTATGCCTCTGATCCAGGCTCTGCCTCCTACCAGGTCTGTGATCTCAGACTGGTTACTTAACTTCTCTGAGCCTGTTTCCTCCTCTATAAAACAGAGATAATAAAGCCAATTTGTAGTGTTGCCCTGAAGATGAAAGGAAGTATGATAAACACACCACAATAGTGTCTGGAACGTAGGAGATAATCAACAAATATTTCTGGCTTTATTTTAAAAAGTATGAAACCTATTGTGGGGTCATTTTTCTGGGTCTCTGTTTTGTTAATAACTTAGCAGTCTTCCTAGGAAGATTTTATAGTAGACACATAACAGGATTATTATACCCAAAGTTTAGAAAATTCTACTCTCTGGTTTTCTATTAACCAGACTTCCCACACTTCTTTAGGACAATTATAATTGTCACTCATAACCATGGCTCTTGAGACACTGCTGTCTACTGAAGTATCTTCTGAATCATCAAAAAACAGATGGAATTATGTTTTAAATGGCACTTGTTCAAATGTTATTTTACTGTGTTATTTTTTTAGATACACATTTGCTGAGGAAAAGATACTCTCCAGTTTTATTGGAAGACAGAGTGAAATCGCTCCCTCCATTTCTTGTGAATCTCTAATTAGTCGAGGATGAATATAACAAGAGTTAATGAAGTTGCCTCACTCATTCATCTACTGAAGGTTGGAAAATACGCAAATCTTCAAAGAAAGTTGTTTAGCCATCAGGATCACAGCAGGAACTAGGAGGCACATACAAACGGAGAGTATTGAAGGAGTGGGCATCCCACCTTACTTGTCTCCCACCCTCCCATCCCCTCCTTTGCATCCCATTGGCTGGAGCCAACAGGAGGCCAGATGGCAAGAGAGTTGCCACTGAAGTAGCCAGATAAGTCCAGCCTCCAGGGTCACAGAACATGATGGAGAAAGGAGAAGAGTGGATTCACAGGGGGCAAAGAAAGATATTCAGCATAGTATGCTTATCCCATTATCCAGTGATACATTGTTAATCTGTTTTTTTTTTAATTAGCTACAATGTGAGGGCTATCCATCTTCCCTGACATAAACAGAAAGTTAAAGAAAATAATCACACTATTATGTGGATAAGCCACTTTCCACATCCCTAGAAATGTTTTAATGCATTTTCTTCATTCAACAAGTCTTTATTTCTTGTCTCCTTGAAAAGAGACATCAACATTTCTGCTAGATTGCAACATGTGCATACCTGAACACACCTCACATTCTCAAAGATCATGCACTAAAATAACAGAGTTTATGAGAAAAATTGGGTAGGGCAGACCACTCCCAATCTATGCAAATTTGTAACTGGAGTTCTAACCAAAAACAATAATTGGTTCCTGGGGAGATAACTTGAACAGAGCAGACAGGCAGCTCAGCCTGGCTGGAGGCTACCACTGGGCTATTAAAAATGCCCAGAAACAACAGGGTGAAAATGTTAGCAAGACTCCAGGTACAGGAGAGCCGGGAGGTGCTGACAATGCAGGTGAGAGGGGAGCTCTGAGCTGGAGAGTTGCCAGGAAGGTGGGCAGGAGGCAGGGCAATCTGACCCAGCCCAGAGTCACACACATTCAGCCTGAGTTTCTCAAGGGAGGGAGCCCCAGAGACAGGCACTCATTTTCATTCTCTTAAGATGCAGCCAAAGGGCTCTTGCTGCTTGGGCAGCAGCTGAGTTGAAGACTTTTCCCCTACCTGATGAAGGGTATAATTCCACTCCCATTATCTATTCTGGCTTCCCTTGTGTGGGAAAAATCACGTATGGACCCAAATGACTTCCACGTTATTATACCAGCATTGTCTTCTCTGACTTCCCTAGAAAACAGAGCCCTGAGGCAAAGCTTACCCACTGTAGGGTTTGCAAGAGTGAAGGGAAAGGAAAATGAAGCAGGAAAGGAGAGAAGAAATTTAAGGTTGTGTGTTACCAAGATGGCCACAGCCTCACAAAGACACCCCTGACTCTGGGTCACACGGGACATCTCTAGGAAAGTCATAGGGAACCATTGCACCTCAGGAAAGATGGAGGGGGTAGGCAATTTCTTTGCCAGCTTCTTTTAGTCTCCTGTCCTTCGGGGTGCATGAATTCCACTAACTTCCAAGGTGTGTCACAGCTCCCATTCCCAGCCCAGGTAGCAGCTGAATGCTCTGAGGGTCCAGTCAGGCAGAATGGGCGCTGCAGCTACCACAGCCCCTAAAGCCTGACCATTGTACCAAGGGGAGACCGAGAAAACTGGCTGGAGATAAGCCATCACAGAGGGGGCTGGGGTTAGCAGATTTGGAAAGGTGCCAAAACTGGGTTCAGTACTGACATTATTCTTTTACTAACAAATTGCACGTGAGCTCATTCGTCTCCTAGAAGCCCACATCACCACAAAACAGACTGGGACCATCAACAAGGACATGACCCATCCTCCAGGAGCTATGTTCTTATTGAACATATAAGATAGATACCCACAAAGCATACCGAGACTTATTCTCACCTGAATTCCCATAACCACCCCCACCCACTAATCTATGCTTCAGTGGATATCAGAATGATTTTAATGCATCTCTATGTCACTTCTTGCCTAAAAGTCTTCAGTGCTCTCCAGGTCTTCATGGGTAAAATCTGTGCTCCATAATTTACCACACAGGTCACCTTTTCAGAGATTGTCCTTTTCAAGGGCATCTTTTCCAAATCAAGACCTGGCAGCCTTCAATCGTCTGCTCCCCACCTCTCCACTCTCTGCTCCCCCTGCTTCTCTCCAACACTCCCTTCTGCCATTGAGGACCAGGGATGATGGCTGAGGTTGGGTAAAAAGAAAAAGGTGTAACACTTGTGCTGAAGAGATAACTATCTCAACCTGATAATCATCTATGGATTAACTGGACAAACTTTGCATTTGGTTTCATATAAATTTATACAGCTTGACAGTTTCCTGTGATCCGCCTAGGACTGTCACATTCTTGAATGCAGACTTCAGAAAGTTTTTATCAAATAATATCATATTTCCATGCCATTCTGCACTCAGACACTGACTCACCATTTTTCCAGGACGATAGGATTAAAGATGCTTCATTATTTCCTTGAGTTACAAAAGAAATCATAAGCCTATGAATATGCAAGTGGAAAAAATTAGTGCGTGGGTTGTTTTTTTTTTTTTGATTTGTGATTCCCTTTCTTCTTGTGTCTTTCTTAGACAGTGATTTTGTGTTAGTGCTGACTGTAACCCAGGGTTTCACATCTTACCAGCTGTGTGTGGAATCCCATGCAGGGGACCCTGTTTATACACTGAGTTGGTGGCAGCCGTCACACCCTCTCTGCTACTGTCCTTTGCTCAACTGGGCTTTTCATCAGAGAATGAGGGAAAGTGGCAGTAGGGCCCCTCCCCAGATCTGCTTAGACATCACCGTGTATGTCTATGATTTTGATGAGTACTCTCCCACCCCATCTCTCCACCTCACTCTCTTTTGTTGGTACCATGCTTCAGCCAACAGAGCTACTAGGCAGCATCCAACAAATCAAATGCATAAATACCCACTTAGGCTACTAGATTCAGTTAATGAAGCTGATAACATCAATTTAATCCCCAAACGAGCCAGCTGCTTAAATAGACACCATTCCGTAGACCAGCTTGTTACCTGATTGTGTTTCTCTAAACACTGGTATCTAGCAAGATGGCAACAAGTTTACACAGGAAAAAATAGGGGGTCGGGGTTCCCATGAGCAAATAATTTTAAGAAAGACAGGGTTTTATAAATATGAAAAGGCATATTCTCTGCAGAACTTCTCAGGGCCTTTATGTTCATGCCTATTGTGATTCTCCATCCATAAGGGGATTGTAACATGCATTTTTCCCTTCTCCCTGTTTTTTCTTTTTTTTTTTCAACATAGTGATGGTTAATTTTATGTGTCAACTTGAAGGGTGTTTTTGGATGAAATTAACATTTAAATTGGTCACCTTTGAGTAAAGTAGATTGTCCTCCATAATGTGGGTGGGCCTCATCAAATCAGCTGAAGGACTGGATAGAACCAAAAGACTGGGCTCCCTGAACAAGAAGGAATTCTCCAGAAGAATGCTTTCAGACTTCATCTGCACCATTGGTTCTCCTTAGTCTTCAGCCTGACAGCCTTCAGACTAGAACTGCATCATCAGTTCTCCTGGATTTCAAGCCTATCAGCCCATACTGCAGATTTTGGACTTGTCATCCTCTTCCATAATTGCATGAGCCACTTCTACACACATATATATATATATATGTGTGTGTGTATATATATATATACACACACACACATAACCTATCAGTTCTACTTCTCTGGAGAACTCTGACTAATACAGATTTTGGTACCAGAAGTGAGGTGATAAGCCAGCTACCTGGTGGCAGGGTGATTACATTGGATTGTTCCCATCATGGAAGGGGCAGCATTTTGTTCTTATTGAAATAGACACTTACCATGGATATGGATTTACCTTCCCTGCATGCAACGCTTCTGCCAAAACTACTATCCATGAACTTACAGAATGCCTTATCCACCATCATGATATCTGCACAGCATTGCTTCTGATCAAAGAACTCACTTTATGGCAAATGAAGTACAGCAATGGGCCCAGGCTCATGGAATTCACTGGTCTTACCATGTTCCCCACCATCCTGAAGCAGCTGGCTTAATAGAATGATGGAACAGCCCTTTGAAGACTCAGTTACAGTGCCAGCTAGGTGGCGATACCTTGCAGGGCTGGAGCAAGGTTCTCCAGAAGGCTGTATATGCTCTGAATCAGCATCCCACATATGGTGCTGATTCTCCAATAGCCAGGATTCTCAGGCCCGGGAATCAAGGGCTGGAAATGGGAGTGGCACCACTCACTATTACCCCTAGCAACGTACTAGCAAAATATTTGCTTCCTGTCTCCATGACCTTGTACTCTAGGCCTGCTGGCCTAGAGGTTTAGTTCAAGGGAGAAATGCTTCCACCAGGAGACACAACAATGATTCCATTGAACTGCAAGTTAGGACTGCCATCTGGCCACTTTGGGCTTCTTATGCCTCTGAATCAACAGGCAAAGAAGGGAGTTACTGTGCTGGCTAGAGGGATTGATCTTGACTACCAAGGGGAAATTGGGCTGCTACTCCACAACGGAGGTAAGGAAGAGTAGGTCTGGAATACAGGAGATCCCTTGGGGCATCTCTGGGTACTACCATATCCTATGATTAAAGTCAATGGAAAACTTCAACAACCCAGTTCAGTCAGGACTAGTAATGGCCCAGACCCTACAGGAATGAAGGTTTGGGTCACCCGACCAGGTAAAGAACCACAACCAGCTGAGATGCTTGCTGAAGGCAAAGGGAATGTGGAATGAGTAAAAGAAGGTGGTTATAAATACCAGCTATAACCATGTGGCCAGTTACCGAAATGAGGACTGAAATTGTCATGAGTATTTCCTCCTTATTTTGCTATGAATATGTTGTTTGTGTGTGTGCATTAAGCAAATATTTCTGTTTTCTCCCACTTATCCCTTATCATGTAACATAAGATGTATTGGCCTTATATCACAGTACGTAAGCATTCTTAACTTTACATCAGAGTATTTAAGTGACAGGACATCAAGAAGAGTGAACATCATCCGAGGACTTTGCAACCTCTTCTTGAGAAAGGGTTGGTGTGTTTTGGGTTGTGTTGTGCACAGCATTGTTGTATCATATTAGGCAGAAGTGTGACCTTGTTATTATCTTTATTTGGAGATTAAGCATGGTTTAAGGAGATGCGTATGGGTGCCATGTTGATAAGGGGGTGAACTTGTGATGGCTAATTTTCTGTGTCAACTTGGAGGGTGTTTTGAGATTAACATTTAAATTAGTAAATTTTGAATAAAGCAGATTCCCTCCACAACATGAGTGGGCCTCATCCAATCAGTTGAAGGCCTGCATAGAACAAAAAGATCAGCCTTCCCCAAGCAAGAGGAAATTTTCCAGTGGAACGCCTTCAGACTTCATTTGTACTGTTGACTGTCCTGGATCTCGAGCCTGCTGGCCCACACTGCAGAATTTGGACTTCCCAGCCTCCATAATCACATGAGCCAATTCCTTAAAAGAAATCTCTTTCTATATATATGCGCACATCCTATCAGTTCTGTTTCTCTGGAGAACCCTGGCTAATGGAGCCAGGAAAACTCTTTTTTTCCTAAAACAACTATTAACATTTTGTGAGACACTAGAGTTTCAAGAAGAGTAATCAGTTAGGGAAATGGTAGTGTAGACCACAGCCTTCTAGAAGATCTACTGTTGCACAAATGCAGAATATTGGTAAGAAAGCATCTGAAAAAAGAGAAGAAACCTAGAACAATTATCACCATTGGTTAGCAAGCTTTCCCTTTAATGGGTTCATTCACAGGATAATTTTTATATAATTAAATTGCTGTTTATTCGTTCACATACCTCAAAAAAAGAAATTGTAACAAATATAAATATGATCTCAGGAATCTTTAAAAGATTCTTTTACCACTTGACACACCTGTATTCCATTACACATGTGTCACTGGGTTTTTTTGAGTATTAATTTGCAGGAGAGGCAGCGACACCATCTATGACGCAATTGATGCTGACAGGCCTTTCATTTCAATTCCAGACAACTGGCGTGAAGTACGGTGAGTGCATTCTGCACTCCTATTCCCTCAGGTGCTGAAAGACAACTTGCAAAGGAATTTTAAGATGTTTTCTCCTGACCCACTAGCAACCAATTATTTCCTCAACAGGGCAAAACATGTACCAGTTGGGCAACAATACTAAGATGAATGTGAATCCTTTGCTAAAATGCATGATAAAAACATAAAGGACTCTAGACATTTCTGTGACACAATTACCATTAACTTTATTCCAACTTTAAGCAAATAACTCCTTTTTGCTGCAGCTGAGGGATATTTTCCTTATCAATTGAAATGGATTGCTTCGGGCAATGACATCTTAGGAATAAAATAACTAGGAATGCCTAAAATTGTATTAATACCCGAGAAGTCCTTCCAACGGAGGGGAGGAAGGAAAAATTAATCATTGACATCAACTATTTTTAAGTAAAAATATATTAGTTCTAGAAAGGTCCATTTGCTTTTCATTTTAATCTTAATTAAAATTAGAGCAAGCCCTTATGGGGATGCCTTTTCTAAGTATACAGCAGATACAGTCATAGACCGTGTGGTTTTCTCACTTTACAGGTAAAACTAAAAAATTACCCCCTTTTATTTAAATATTTTAAATAAAAGGTGCTGAAATTCTACAAAGTATTATTTTGAATGATGGTGGCGTTTTAGCCAGGCCAGACTGGTCTACAAAGCACCAGGTACATAAGCCAAGGTTGGTAATTCCAAGGGATTAAGCAAACTCATGAGTCGATAAGGTTGCAATCCTTCAAAGATGGGCTTTGCAATCTAGGAGGAAGGGGTTGAGATATGCCACCAGTGATTATGTGAGATTTACCCTAAAACTAGCATTATTCATGCAAGTGAAAGAAAAAGGCAAATGAGGAAATATGGCCTTAGGAAGCACATCCCCACAAAGCCAATCTGAAGGAGGGGTACCGTTCAGGTAAGACAGAAAGCATGATCATCAGACACCATCTGATGCTCTTCAAATAAAGGAATGCCCTTGCCTCTCCAATTCCAGTCAGAGTGATGATTCAGCATGTCTAAAAGAGCACCACAATATTATTAAGATACAGAATCCTTTCTTTTTTTATTACGTCTGGATTTTATTAATATGGCAGCAAGGTATTAGAATAGTCGCTGTATATCACCATCTGTGATTTTTACAAGGGTGCAAATGGTCCTTGAATAGGAGTTTAAAATATTTTTCAAGTGTTTTGAGTCTCCAGCAATGAAAGTCACTACATAACGAGAAATTATTTCAATTATTTCAATTGAAAATCTTTTATAGGAAAGTAATGGGTTTAGAAAAATCCTTAAGGAAAATAACTCTATTCTGATAAAAATCACAAGACTTAGGACGAGCTGAAACATGACATTTCTCATTGAACAGCTTCGAACTAAGAAGTTTTTCAAAGCTTGATAAGAGGTCACTCACCTGTCTATTTCTATTAGCATCTGGTTAAAAGAGTGCAAGAAAGATTAGACTCAGGTGTATCTTGCCCTAAAACCTCATGTTGTGGAGCAGTTCCACAGCTGACCATTACCTGGGAGGCCAGCACCATGGAGGGAACCTCCTCCCCAGCACTGGCTCGTGACTCATCGGGGATAGGAGTGACATGGGACACACAGACAGAATGACCACTCAGATGTCTGTCATTGAAAACAAGGCCATTTTTGCAGTGCCTGAAAATGAAGGTGATAATGCAGAGAAGGAGGAAGATAATTTTTATGGTCTAGTTTATGACAGATGAGCAACATGTCACCTGTCACCGAGCTGGAAATTCTTTACAAGCGATCTACATAGAAATAACAGCAACTGAAAACATCTTAGGTTCACTACTTAATTCAAAGCTATATATGACCTTTTAGTCTAAGGATATGTTTCCACACTTTATTTTATTTACTTCACTTCTCTTGGTTGGGGGAGGAAAGGCTGTTATCTTTGTCTCTGCTCTATAGCTGGAGAGACAGACAGTGAGAGGAGAAAATAACTTGCTCAAGACCACTAAGTTCAATCAACTCCAGACTGAAGTTGGAACCCACATCCCCTGACACCTGAGCCTGTTCCAACATTTACCTTTCCACAATCTGGAAAGGCCAATAGGCTATGTTGCACACAAAATTATTTTGTTAGGGCGTTCTAAAATGCTCCGAACTTCCACTTCCAGACATCACAAGGCCATTGGCTTGGAATAATTCTCTATGACACCTATTATCTTGAAAGCTGGTAGAGTCAGCTCAGCTCTTAAGGATGAGAATGTTCAGTGGCTACTCTCTGCCCAGGAACTGCAGCTGAGAAGAGGGCAGCTATGGGAGGCAAGAGCTTCCCGACTGTGTCCTAAATCCCGGTCTCTAATCCCATCGTCAGATCCTGGTCCTCACATCTGAATTCAACCCACCCATCACACAGTGAAGCACCAGTGTTGATTTAACAATGTATACTGGCTGCATTCTGAGCATGGGAGACATGCGTGAATGGACACATAGCTAAAACAGCATCATCTGTCAGCATAGACCTCCTTCCTCTGCCCATCAGAGGAAAGAAAAGCCCCTTGCAGCAGTTAGTTCAAAGGAAGAATGCACCATGAGAAGAAATGACTGTCACACAAGAAAGATTTCTGCACTGGTCATCTTTTTTTCTTTTGCAGATTTAATTTATGTAACACAGAATGGATACCTAATTAGTCTTCCTTTTGATGTTTCAGTAATCAAAAAGTAATTTACTCACTCTGTGTGTAGTATACACAAAAACCACAATATAAAAATAAATAAGACGAAGCTCCTGCTTTCAAGGAGTTTGCAGTCTAGAAGGAAAACCAGCTATATGTATGTCTGACTGCATTCCAAACGAGAAACATGGAATCTTGTGCTGTAGGATAAGCCCAGACAGTGTGCTGAGGGAGGTCAGAGTGAGGAAGATTATTCCAGAAAGAGGAGGAGACTGGCTTGACTGAAAGATGAGATTGGCAGGGAGTCAGGAACAAACAGGGGCAGAGAAGAAGGAAGGCTGGGACATTAGAATGGATCCGACTTGGGAAAGCTTCGTCCCCCAGACTAACAAGGGGGTTGACTTTATTCTCTATGTGTTGATAAGAATAACGCTTTACACGGCTACGGGATTTTTTGGCTCGTGCAGACACTCAAGGGGAGTGAGAAGAGCGTGTCCATAACTCAGGTGGATGACGCCAGAGGCAGCACCTTGCTTCTTTGTCCTGAATTGAATTAAATTGGGCGGACTGGAGGGAGGATAGTGTGGAGACCAGTGGGAGGTGACTGCATGGGGCAAGCAAGAAGTAATGGTTGTCTGGGCCAGCGGGTGGCAGGGGGACAGGAAATGCCCAACAATGATGTCTTAGAATAAACACGCTCCCGTGTTATTTCATGAAAAGACAACAATAACATCCTGACCACAATAGAGAGACAGCAAATGCAGATCCACCAAAAGGGCTTTTCTTTAGAAAAGGAACTGGGGGCTGAGTGCTGACTGTCTAGGGAAGAACAGAGCCCCACCCTCTGGCTTCTTCCCCTTCATTCTAGATCATGCAGGAGACAGGGTTCAAAACAGCGTTGGTCTTCATGGGTCGAATTCCTCTGTTAATCTATACTATTGGCGCCTACCACATGGGCACCATCTCTTACTAAATCCTAGGGGGGATTGAATTTATAAAGAAATAGAAGACATGGGCCTTTTAATGTTGTTGCAGATATACAACCCACAGGCTAATCAAGTTAGTCCTCTCAAAGTAAAATGATAGCAATAGTAATATTAATAATAATAGTAATAAACTTAATAAGTATCATTTTATTGAACAAGCAACATGCACTCATCTCTTTTAATGTTCACAACCGTCCTTTGTGGTAGGGACTGCCAAATTTTGCCTAAATTCTAAGATATTCATTTTTTTTTACATGTTAACATGTCTACAAATTGGGTGTGTTTTACAATCAATATGTAGATTCAATGTTAGAGCAATGCTGATTTTTTTTTTTTGGAATGGTTTGGTATTTTTTTTAGTCATAAAACCAATTATTTAATTGAAGTTATAAAAAAAGAGGCAATATAATTGATAAAATGATTAGGAAAGAGTATTTATCGTGTTTCAAAAGATTTAAAACAGGAGCAGGACACTTTACAAAAAGTTGTCTGGGAAATAAAATTCTTAACCTATAAGTAGAAATGTAACATTACAGAGTATCTTATAAAGTACAATTAATTAATATGGAATGGTTTGGTTTCTTCCACTGAAAAGTTACTGTTAAATGATGTTCATCTTAAAGTCAACAGCCTTAGGATGGAGGAAATGTGAAAATATTGTCCCCGTTTTTAAGTGAGACTGAGGCAAAGGTCGTAACAAGGTCCCACTACTAGCAGGCGAGCAAAAGTGCCCTTCTTCCTGAAGCCTCTACTCTGAATGACAGTCTTTTATGGCATAAGAAATAATTTATCCTCTTGCAAGGAAATTGCATGTGAGGATACTCAGGCACTGCACCAACCCAGCCAAGCCATCAGTCGTATTCTGTCAGTATCCATTTATTCATTTGACAAGCATTGATTCAGCACCTCTCTGTCCTGCATTGTGCTGGCAGCCACACTGGAAGTAAGAAAAACCACCCCTTCCCTCGTGGAGCCCAAAGACCAATGGGAAAGGCAGACATCAAACAAAGATGACACAGATAAACATTGAATTGCAAACTATAAAGCATCACAAGCAAAAACACAAGGTGCTATGACAACATACATCCGAGGGTCCAGATGTGGTCTGGGGTATCAGGGACAGCCTTCCCTGAAGATGTCATTTTTGAGCTCATCTAAAGGATTATACCAAGACTGGGCAAAGGAGGATCCTGGGGTGAGAACTGCTGGGTCAGGAATAATTTTCAAGAGGAAGCAGACTATTCCAGGAAATGGAAATTGCATGTGCAAAGGCCCTGTGGTCAGAGGGAGCAGTTCTGTGTTTGAGGTCTAGAAAGAAGGTCAAGGAGGTTTGAGGGGGAGAGTTTGCACAGAATAGGCCAGACAGGCTTGTGGATCATGGTGAGGATGTGGCTATTTATCCTAAGAGCAGTGGGAGGCAGCTACTTTTTTACTTTAAAACTTTAAATGGATGGAAATCTTACGGTGACAGCTGAGTGTGCAAATAATTTCCATTTTGTATCAATGTAAGTTTAAAAGTAATACAGTATCACAAGGTGGAAGGCCTTCAAAATAGTTGGAGCTTATGCCTACAAATAGTTGGAGCTTATGTCTAGAAGTAAATATGTGGGCCATAACAAATATATGTCACATGCCAATTAACAGCCAGGACTAAACCATTAATTCTTCTACTGAACCATCTGATACTCATCAGTAACCCCTTAGCTAGAATCAGTTTCAGATACAGAGAAGTGTTCTGTATGGAAGGGATTTTTGTGGGTCACAGTGACCATCAGGGCTGGATTATCACATTTAGAAAGGAACAGCCACTTAGAGTGAATCTGCGTTTTTGCGAAGAGTGTTGTCACTGACTTGTTGATATAAGATGTAACAGCTACAAAATGATGGGTTGTCTTTCCTCTGTGAAGGAGGACTGACGTGTATGTGTTAACCACAGAGTAGGAGGTGGTGAGCAATGATGAGACTGGCCCTCAACCTAATGACTGGAAGTGACTGAATTCATCACAGGGAGGAGGTGGGCTCCAAGATTCCCACAGGAGCAAATATTAGGGAAATCGCCCACCATGCCTGTCTTCCAGCCAAAAGCCACTATCTTCCTGAGTTCTGAACTACTGCTAAAGGAAATCAAAAAGAAAATAGGCCTGGAGGACCAAGAAAAGCAAATTGGCAGTAGAGGTGGGGTGAGTAAGTAGTCTTTTCCAATTAAAGGACTTTAAAATCGGTTAGTATCTCATACGTTATTGATGGGAGTGTCAATTGGTCCAACCTTTTGGAAAATGAATTTGGCAATGTGTATCAATAGCCTTAAAATTGCCCACACATTTTGAACCCATAATTCTCTTCCTAGAAATCTCTCTTAATGGAATAATTAGAAATATACCATGCTCCCAGCCCCATCATTTATAGTGAAAAAAGTCGGAAATAGTGTATAGATCCAGTTATGGAAAAATGATAAAATATGTTTAGTATGTGCCGAATATGAACTATTTTGAAGACACTGAAAATCATATCTTAAAAGAACATTTAATGACGTAGGAAAATATAATACATTAAGTTTTAAAAGTATTTTACAAAACTGTATGTACAGTACAATTTCGAATACACATCTACGTACACATCGTAATAGGACAAAATGATGATAACGATTATATCTGAATGCTAGTTATTGGCTTTTTCTATACTTTATTTTCTAGAATAGGCATGAAAAGTTTTTAGAAATAGGATAAAGTTTGGGAAAATAATGGACCTTCCACCCAGAATTAACTGTCATTTTTGCCTCAGATATTTAATGAGGGAGTAAAATGTTCTAGATGAAGTTTGAGTCTGCTTTATTCCTAGTCCCAGACCCCTCTCTCCTGAGTATACATCCATCTAGTCTGTATTTGTATGCTTTTCTATATATTATGCTTTCATAAACATCGTACACTGATACTCTTTGTGTTCTTCAAAAGTTACATAAATTTAACACAGTGCGACTCACTTTTTTCACTAACATTAGATTTCTGAGAACCATTCAGGTTGCTCTGTATTGAACCAATTTATTTTAACTCTAGAGTATTCATCAAATATACCATCACTAATTAATCCATCCCCTTGTTGATAGATGTTTAGGTTGTTTCCAATTTTTAGCTATTACAAATAATGTTGCAATGTAGAGCCTTCATAATCAGAAAAATGTCATTCAGTTTAAACAATAGAGAAAAGATGAAGGCAGATATGCCAAGTCTAGGGAAAAGGCACTTCTGCTTCCCAGACCTGGGTTTCTTACTCATTGTCCTCGAGCCCTCCAGAGGTCACCTGCTTCTGAGCTCTCTCTGATGCTATCAAAATGGTCCAAAGGACCAGAGGTCATTGACCAGGCACCCTCTGTTCTGCCCTGTTCCTTTGCACCCATACCCTCAAGTGGTTGGACATCTACAACTCAGGCACTTTCCCTGACATGCCTCTTCCCAGAATTAGCAGACATATGAATAGTATGCTGGGAAAACAACCACTTTACCAGCTTTTTTAATCCTGAGTACAACTTTATAATCTAGTACCATTGTTATTCCCGTTTTTCACTTGGGGGAATGAAGCACAGAGAGGTTAAGTAACTTGCCCAAGGTCACACAGCTAGTAAGAGGTGGTGCTGTCTTCAACAGGCAGTGTGACTCCAAAGTCCACACTCTTAACCTCCGTATTCTATAGCCTTTATCATTTTTCCACTGGCCCGCTCCTTATCTCATTTCCCTTTTTACAGTCTCGCCTCTCCCCTGCTTCAAGGGAGAGAAGCAAGAATGTCCTGTTTCCTGTCAGTGGGACGGAGTGAATTTTCTGCACTTGTTGAACTCATTGCTCAGGTCAAGATGGTAAATTGTATCGCTCAAATATTTTTTATGTCTACTAACTTTTTTCCTGCTTATTCTATCCGTTACTGAGCAATGTGTGTTGTTAACATCTGTAGCTATAATGTGGACTGTTATTTCTCCTTTTAGTTCTGCTACTATTTGCTTCACATTTAAAGCGATGTTATTAGGTGCATACAATTTAGGATTGTTGTTTCTTTTGAATAGCTCATTTTATCAGTAAGAAATGTCCCTCTTTCCCTCTTTTCCTGGTAGACCTTACCTCATGGACTACTTGCTTTGATACTGATATAGCCACAACAGCCTCCTGCTGGCTAATGTTTGCGTGGTATATTATCCTCCATTTTCTTACATTCACCCTATCTATGTCTTTTTATTCAAATTGTGTCTCTTATAAACAGCATATAGGTTGCTTCTCATCCAGCATGACAATCTTTGCCTTTTTTTGCAATGATTGGTCTGTGTGTTCGTTTCCCGGGGCTGCTGCAACAAATTACCACAAACTGGATGACTTAAAACAACAGAAATTTATCCTCTCAAAGGTCTGGATGCTGGAAGTCCAAAATCAAGGTGTCAGCAAGGCCACACTTCCGTGGAAGGCTCTAGGGAATAATCCTTCCCTGCCTGTTCTGACTTCTGATGGTTGTGGCAGTTTCTGGCATTCCTTGGGTTATGGCAGAATAAAGCCAATCTCTGCTCTGTTGGCCCTACCTCACGTGGCCTTCTTCCCTGCACATCTCCCCTGTCTGTGTCCTAATCTCTCCTTCTTCTGAGGACACCAGTCATCGATTTAAGGCCCACCCTAATCCAGTGTGACCTCATCTTAACTTTTTTCCAGTTTTATCGAGATATAATTGACATACAGCACAGTATAAATGTAAGGGTGTACAGCATAATGACTTGAATTACACATACTGTGAAATGATTACCACAATAAGTTTAGTTGGTATCCATCAGCTCATATAAATACAAAAAAAAAGAAAAAAATGATTTTTCTCCTTGTGATGAGAACTCTTAGGATCTACTCTCTTAGACCTCATCTCAACTTATTACACTTGCCACGACCCTAATTCCAAATAAGGTCGTATTTGCAGGTACCGGGGGTTGGGACTTGAACACATCTTTTGGAGGGACACAGTTCAACCCACTACAGTCCATCTGTGTTTAACATAATTACTGATACTGTGGGGGGGGTGGAAAGTCTGCCAACACGCAGTCCGAGCCTTCTGGCTACCACCGTTCTTGTTTAGTACAGATCTTATAGCTCTTTGGTGGGATTAAGCTGTCCATTAGAATGAGTGAAATCAAAATAAACGTGTTCTCATTCCAGAGTGGTTAGGAAGTTATTGCCTTCCCAGTATTTTATGAAGTGACTTTTGTACATTTTTATTTCTAGAAGGTTTTCAGGTGCATCCTATTGCCACTATGCTTCACAGCCTTCATTTTGTGTTTTTGACTGCCTCAGACTTGCGCTCCCCTCCCTGCTCCACCCTCTCTCCAGAGTTGTCCATGTAAAGGACTGATCAGTCAAGCCCCATTCTTCTGGTCAAAGACCTACAAAACCATTGTATAAATGCTGACAGTCCATAAAATGCAAAGTTTATGATCATTGTGGCTCTACTAGCAAAGAAAAAAGAGAGTAAATAATATCTGCTGGGTATGCAAACAATAGAGTCTTTTGCAATAATCACATACAGAATAAAAATCAAACTCTTCAATCTAGTTTTCAAAGTTCCAACCTAGGCTCGTCTTATCTTCCAACCTAACTGCTCATCCCTAGGCACCAAACATCCCACCTGCCCCAGGTTACCCCCATGGAGAAAGCCCTATGTTTTCATACTCCTGCTGTTTTATCTTTTGGAAATGCACTTCTTTACATCTTGATGTGTCCTAGGCTTAATCACTAAGATATCAAATGTTTTTCAATCCTCTTCTACAAAAACTTCAATCCCACCCTCACACACAAATCAATAAAGACATAATACAAATTCAGGCTGAATTTTTGGGTCAGGTCTCTCATAGTGAAGAAATATCCCTGGACCATTCTCTCCTTTGACAGCCAGAAGTTCTTGTCTTCTTACAATTATTAAAAATTTACAAGCCAGGGGGCCAGCCCAGTGGCATAGTTGTTAAGTTTGCATGCTCTGCTTCGGCAGCTTGGGAGTCACAGGTTCGGATCCCAGGCACAGACCTACACACTACTTATCAAGCCATGCTGTGGCAGACATCCCACGTATAAAGTAGAGGAAGATGGGCATGGATGATGTTAGCCCAGGGCCAATCTTCCTTAGCAAAAAGAGGAGGACTGGCAACAGATGTTAGCTCACCAATCTTCCTCACCAAAAAAAAAAAAGAAAGAAAAATTCACAAGCCAGCCCTGGTGGTCTAGTTGTTAAGATTTGATGCTGTCACTGCAGAGGCCCGGGTTCATTTCCCAGTCATGGAACCACACCACCCATCTGTCAGTTGTCACACTGTGGTGGCAGCTCACATAGAGAACTAGAAAAAAAAAACAACTAGGATACACAACCATGCACTGAAGCTTTAAAAACGAATGCAGATGTGAAATATCATCAGATCTGATTCTTGACCATTACCAATTTCAACGTTATCTTGGTCAGAAAAAAGCAATTATACAACAGACATAATAAATCTGTTACATGGCAAAACGTTCCCAGTTGTTCTAATCACACTCTATCTTTCTGATGTTGGTCCAATGCTCGTTACCTCATAAAGGTGGCTTTTTAACTTTTGAGCTGCTTAGCAATGAGGGGTAGTTTTACTACCGGAATAGTGTATTCTGCTCACCTGCAAAGTTTGTCAGGAGGTTATTGGGTGCAGTGATTCATGACTCACCGAGGGGGCAATAAAAATGAGGCTCACCCCCACCAAGCCCTCTCTGGGGTCATGGTACATGCCTAACTGTGATTTATTTTGTGATCTACTGCTTTACACGAGGATATTCTTGTTGTAGTGTGGGTACCAGATCAGTTCTAAGTATGGCTGAGTGTTGTGAAATGTGCATAAGGAAAGGATTGTAATTACCTATATTTATCCTGTCAGTTGTCCTAATCATCAGACAGTGATATGAACACAGTGAGAAAGATCTCACACGACTCCATTCTCCCTGATTAAGAGAAACTGTTAGCATTCTGTCAGCTCTTCTGACACTTTCATGTGGAAACTGGCCCATTTCTGAGGACATCATGGGAGTTTTCTCTGCTGTGTTTATTTTGATTCGGGTTTTTGCTTTAAAGTAGGTTAACAGGTAAGTTCTGACCTCCCCAGTCTTTAATCTTCTCTCTGTGCACACCTTCAGCATTACTCTGAGTACGCCTGTTACTCAGGACTTCTCTCACCAGCCCTGTTCCCTCAACCAAACTCCCTGGCCTTCCTGGGCAGTGCCCTCTTCCCCTCCCCCTCCTCACCCCTCATTCACAACCCCACCCAGAAATTCTAGCTGCCTCGTTCTCAGTCTTTAGAAATGCACGCCCTCCACACACCTGCGAGAGTGTCCATTTGAACAGAACTCTTTAAAAGAGAGAGCTGGCAACATTTTGCTCAAATCAAACGGATTTTCCTTTCATGGATTTGGGGTCTTATTATCAAGGGCTGCTCAGAGCCAGCTGGGCATGGTGGGAAAGAGGACATTTATGAGCAGAAAAGAGCACCTGCCTATTTGCCCTCAAATAGAGGCTCGGCTGTTGATTGTTCCTTAACTTTCTAGAGCAGTCATTCCCAGGCATTGGGATTGCACAGAAGTCTAAAAAAAACAGGATTCCAACACAGTATGGTCAGTCTATTTTGCCAAGTAAGAATGTTAAAAAAATAATAATAAATACCAATTATTGATACTGGCTCTACACAAGGTTGAAATGAGGGAAGCCATATTGTAGAAAAGAAACCCTATTGTAACTTTGAATGACCTCTGAGTAACTAACCCAGACATGCTCTGTGGATTTTATGGCCGCTCCCAGCTGCTATAAGTCAATAACTTTGTTCTCTTGAGTTCTTTAGGAATGTGATGACCCCCGGGCAGAAAGTCTACGCTGATGGGCACCATCAATGGCAACTGAAAGATCAGGGTATAGGGCGTTGCTCTGGTCTCCGATGCATGTCCAGTAAAACAAAAGATTATCAGGAACTAAGAACAGATGGATGCCCCCACCCAGAGATCAGACGGGTGCCCCACCCTGAGACTAGATGTCTGCCTCCACCCTAAGCCCAGACACCTCCCCAACCCAGAGACCAGCTCCCTATAAAACTGGCCTGTAGTCTTTGTTCTGTAAGATGGTTCTTTCAGACACGAGTGAGCCATCTTCCCTCTTGCTAGCAAGCTGTAAGAAAAAGTTCTTTCTCTCCTACCTTCTTGCCTCCTGCCCATCTTGTGACGGGCAGGTGACCCCCCCAGGTGGTAACAATTTGGTGACCATGAAGGAACATTAAGTCCTGCTCGTGGCCTGCTAACCTCAGATGGACAACCTGTTGGATGAGTCCCTAGAGGCTGCCAAGGCTCTTTGTCTCAGGGGACTGAGACAAAGCCCTTCCTGCTTTCCCATACCGATGCCGACTGCCTCCTAAAGCTGATTGTGGTGGGAAGAGAAATGGCTACCTGGTGAGTCAACAGGCTCAATCTGGAATGGGGTAAGTTGCCTCAAGGATGCTCATGAACTCCCTTCCCCTCCATCTGGGGTCCTTCCGTTTATGGCAGGGCCATCTGGGGTCCAACAGGGTAATCTGGGTGTGCACTTGGAGTGGGAAGAGTTGTAGGACTTTTTACCCGAAATCTGGGAACTAGTTCACTGGTGTCTGGTTTTTCTGTGTCTGTGTCTGTGTCTGTGTTGGTAAATAGCTTAAAATTGGCTGTTTGGTGACTGAGTTTCTTGGTGATCATAACAAACTCTCTTCAGAAATTACCTTGTTTGTTATGGTCACCTTGGGAAAAGCCCTCTAAAACGGAGATAACTGTAAACAGCTGGCAAGATAACAGGAGAATTTAAAGTTAGAGTGGCCATTTGGGGCTCCTTTTGAGCTTCTGAACAAAGAGACAAAGAAATCTCTAAAGAGTCAAAAGCTCTACCCCTGGGAGCTCCCCTCTGGTGTGCGGGCCTAATCACCCCAGCAACCCCAAGTGAGGTGCCCTCTCTTGGGGGTCCTGGTTTCTGTTAATCTGTTTGGGCAACTGGAGTGATTCCACACTGGCCCCTGGATCAGTCATTTGACTGACAATCTGGAACCCTGTTTTGTCTCCTGTCAAGAACCTGTTGAGTATTTTATGTGCCCACTGAGTCAGTTATGGGAACAGGAGACCTGTAATTTATTCCGTAAACTGTCCTGCCGGGGTTGTGTGCCCTGGCATGGGAACCATTGTTTGTGTGACCCTTGTCTTGATAATCCTTGGGAAGAGGCCATGAGGGTGAGACCTGATCCCCTCTTTCCCTTCTTTGTCTCGTTCATCACCTCCCCTGCATTTTTTGGTTTTTGACTTTTTTGGTGAGGAAGATTAAGCCTGAGCTAATATCAGTTGCAAATCCTCCTCTTTTTGCTGAGGAAGACTGGCCCTGAGCTAACATCTGTGCCCATCCTCCTCCACTTTATAAGTGGGACACCTGCCACAGCATGGCTTGATAAGTGGTGCATAGATCCACACCCAGGATGCCCCAAAGCAGAGTGTGCAGACTTTACCGCTATGCCACCAGGCCAGCCCATGTCACCTCTGTTGAGTTTAAATTCAGGCTGGACCTGAGCAGAACCTGGACCTTCTGTAAAATCAAAAACTTGAAAACTTTTTGCCAGGGACTTAACTCTCAACCCTGGTGTTGGGAGCCCCAGCCTCCGGCCTGCTCCAGGCCTTTTGCTTCTTGCCTACCTGGCTTGCTTTGTGTTTGCTCAGGGACTAAGTGCCTGGGCTAAGTGGGACCTAACTAAATCTTATAGGTATATTGATGCCCACAGTCAGGCTCTTCACCCTTCTCTGAGCCTGCCCTCAGTCGGACACCGGCTTTACCACCCTGGGGAATGCCCCAACCATCCCTGGAGCCTCACGCCTCGGGTGCATTTTAACTAACAGGAAACTCAATTGGATGGGTTATGCCCCAGAAACTACCTCTTGGAGAAAACCTGAGTAGTTTCTCTGTGCCTTTGCGATATAGTTGGACAGGTAGATCAACATATGTCATTTAAATTACAACCCAATTTTTGAGAAATTGTGTAAGTTTGTCAGGCCATCAAATGCTAACATAAAAGAAAGTTTATAATTGCTTACTTCTTAGTTTTTACTTAAAAATTAAGATTTCTCAGGGTTAAAAATTCTAATATGATTAAAGCTACTAAAAATTAAGGAAAATATGTTTGCATTATGCATGGTCAAATTGGCTAAGATTAAGTCCAATTAAGTAAATGACTTTTAATGTCAAAAGTAAGCTGGCACAAAATTAAAATTTGGTCTTCTTTCTCTTAAAAGGATAATTTTCTTGAATTTTTTGTCTGCTCTTGATAAAGAGGTTATAAAAGGTTTTTCTTTACCTTTGAGTAAATCTACCTAAAAGACAGAAAAACTATGTTTTGTTAAAATAATTTCCTATGTTCAAAAAGACTGAAGTCTCTCTATTAAGATTTTTTTGACCATTTTAACTCTGTTTCTCCTTGACTGTTTCTGTTGTCACTTTGATTGAATGGACAACTGAGCATTGTTTCACAGTGAGCATTGTTTCCTACTTGATCAGTGTTTTAAAACCTTTTGATATTTTTGACAAGCTTCCCCGACCCCCGAAAAAAAATATTCAAATCCTGAATGAAGTCTTTTTTTTGACCTGGAAGAAGGGAAAAAAGTTTTTTTTCCTTTGAGACTTTTCAGAGGGCCCCTGGGACTTCTCAAAGAAATTTGCTTTCTTCCTGTAAGGAGAAAGATACTAAACTTATTAGGCTTATTTGGTGTGTTAAATTACATGGCAAACATTGTCAAATAAGTGATGATAAATTTTCTTAGGTGGTATTATGTGGGTAAATGTTATTGATATAAGTATTTTAAAAATTATATAACATTCCTAGAATTCTGATCTGTTTTGGTTATCAGTCATAATTCTAGATATTATCTTAAAGTGTTGTATGTCACAAAATTAACCAAATTGCTTTGTCAGTTGTCATTTTGGGCTCTTTTGTTGTTTACAGACAGTTATTGTTTTACTCTGATGCTTTCGCAAAATATGTTTCACCTTCAGAGAAGTTCATGGAAAGGACTCCGGCACTTACTCTAGAATACAGGTTTCTGATAAACTTTCATATCATAAAACTGAACTGGGTAGGAAATTACAGAACTCTAATGGAAAAGCTGATGGCTTCATGAAACTGCTAACAAGATTAAGATCAAGAATTGATTACACAGGACTGAATGAACTGATGAGGATGATTATAATTTTTATGACTTTTATGAAATATTGCTGATTTTTTTAATGGTTTTTTTTTCAGGTTTAAGGAAACCTTTTTCTCTTGAGCTAACTATGACTTATGGCAATTTGGTAAAATTACACCTTTATAAGCAGAATTGAAACATTTATCTTTTTCTGCCTACCTCATCCCTCCAAAATTTGGAAACTCTTAGTGAGCGAGTAATGTTTTCTTGGCAATATACTTATTTGCATAAGTTCAATAAGAATCTGTTCTCCTTATAATAGGACACAATTGGAAACACTGGTTATATTACCAAAGCTTTGACTGGAATGTCATATTTGAAAGAAACATGCATAGACTCAGATATGAATGGACAGCTTTTGAGAGACAAAGATTGCACTTTATGGAATAAAGCCACTTGGAAATATTGGCCTGATACCTTGTTTACAGAGTTCCAAGCAATCTGACTTGGTGAATAGAGAATGTCACTTCTCTGGCAGGTGCAAGGAACCTCGAAATATTTGGGGGGACCTCAAGAAGAGAGGAACTCACCCAAATCTGTAGGTATTGCAGGCAAAGTCTGATGACAAAGTCCTTGGTTTGGCTTTCCTGGCCTTGAGAGACCTTTAAAGAGGCCTGAGATTCCTTATAAAAAGTTCCAGCAAAGCAGCTTTAAAAGAGCTTATATGATCAATGGCTATACTTGCTGCACTTATGTAAATAATTGAATCAAGTTTTATTGAAACTAGACTTATTTTGCAAACCAGTTAATCTTAATTTGGCTATCTCCTGTTAAAAATTAGGGTGATTTTAGAGAGCAAACTTCTGTTTCAATAAAAACTATACTACATATTCATGGATATTAGATTCTAGTTCTGTTAATTGTCTTTGAAGTTTTTGTTTACTACCTGTAAACTGGACTGGATCCTGAATTCTTCTAGTCTCCTGAAATATCTGGATACAAATCTCCAAACTAATGTTTTCCATTTTTTCCATCATTTTTATTTGGAATCATTGAGAACTGAACCTGCCCTTTTTCCTGGAGACTTGCAAACTGAAGCTAGAGGACTTGATGTAAACTTAAGAGATTCATGTCTGTTGCTGTGTAAGTCACTCAGAAAGATACCTGAATGCCCAATAACATCATCAGAGACATTTCAAACTGCAAAAGATGCTTTGACTCTGACACCTAGATATCTTTTTGACTGGCTGCCTCCCTGGGCTTGCTTAAAAAGCTGGTTTGTGATTTGCTCCCACCATTAACCTTGTTTTTATTTTTGTCTCTAGAAATCTTTCTTATCAAATACCTGGTTACTTGCTTACACAATATAGGCCTAACCAGGGGATCCCACCTCCTTCACCATCTTACTAAGAAATTGATTCAATGAGATGGAACAACCTATGCCCCTCATCAACAGGATGTCCCTCAAGATTGAGGCTGAACAACCAAGGGGAATTGATACCAGCTCAATACAAGGTTGACATGAGAGAAGCTGTATTGTAGAAAAGAAACCATATTGTAACTTTGAATGACCTCTGAGTGACTAGCCAAGACATGCTCTGTGGATTTTATGGCCCCTCCCAGCTGCTATAAGTCGATAACTTTGTTCTCTTGAGTTCCTTAAGAATGTGATGATCCCTGGGCAGAAAGTCTGTGCTGATAGACATCATCAATGACAACTAAAAGACCAGGGTATAGGGCATTGCTCTGGTCTCTGATGCATATCCAGTAAAACAAAAGACTGTCAGGAACTAAGAATAGATGGGTGCCTCCACCCTGAGACAAGATGCCTCACCCACACAGAGACCAGCTGCCTATATAACTGGCCTGTAGTCTTGGTTCTGTAAGATGGTTCATTCAGACATGAGTTGGCCATCTTCCCTCTTGCTAGCAAGCTGTAATAAAAAGTCCTTTCTCTCCTACCTCCTTGCCTGTTGACTATTGGTCTTGCAGAGGGCAGACAAAGCCCCCTTTGGGCAATAATATTATTATTGCCATTATTTTGTGAAAGGAAGGTCACTTGACTATCAGAAAAGAATGGACATGATCTCATCATGAAGGCAGTTCTTTAACTGAATAAATTTAGTTTTATGTTCATATTTTCCTCATATCAAAGACTGGTGAATCTTTTGTCCTGAGCTGGCACTGGCCCATGGACCAGCATTTGGGAACCATTGCTCTGGATGTCAACATGTTTGGCCAAAGCTATGATTAGCCACCTACATTTTGCAGGTCATGGTAAACATAAAGTTCACCATGGGTGCATTTATTCAGTCAGTCATTCCAAAGCAGTTAGGAAGAACTCGGACCACAGAGCCAGACACAACTTCATCCAAGGCTCAGCTCCACCACTTGACAATTAGGTGACCTTAGATTCCTCACTTAACCTTTCTAAGCTTCTGTTGCCATGTCTACAAAATGGAGAGACAGCAAAAAAAAAATCACTGAGTTGTTATGAGGATTAAATGAGGGTTAGCAAAGTCTTTGTTTCAATAAATTCATCATTCATATCTACAATTGTTACTAGAACTAGAGTGTCTATTAACATGCCAGACGTTGTCCAAGACCTTCAAGACACAGAATCATCATCTTTCCCTTCAAGGAACTCACAGTCTAAAGGAAAGGATCCACAAAAAGAGGCTAGTTCCAGTGAAACCAGTGTGAGGAGAGAGACAAATACTGGAAGACATGGGGGCTTGTCAATGGTTGAAAGTGAGGGGGAAAAAATAATGAGAGTGCTCTGAGAAGAGCAAAATCTTAAGGGATATAAAATTAAAACAAAATGAGGGGCCAGCCCAGTGGCATAGTGGTTAAGTTCACGTGCTCCAGTTTGGAGGCCCAGAGTTTGTGGGTTCAGATCCTGGGTGCGGACCTACACGGCTTTCATTAAGCCAAGCTGTGGTGGTAACCCATATACAAAATAGAGGAAGACTGTGTCAGATGTTAGCTCAGGGCCAGTCTTCCCACTGAAAAAACAAAGAAAGAAAAAATGGATTATCAATTGGGATTTTAGATGAGAATTAGACTGACTTGAAGTGGTATACCTAAAATGTGCAGATTCAAGTCTGGCAGACAAAGGTCCCTCCTGTTATCCTGGGTCAACATGTTTATTGATTGAAGACATGGCTTTCATCAAAACAGTAATTTTCCTCTGTCTTACTGCCTCTGTTCTTTCTGGATTGCCCTAAGAAAATTCTTCTCTGCCAATTCTGACCTGAAGATGAGGTTTCAGTGAAAAAAGACAGAGAAGTTACAGCTGATAGTTTTGGGGGAATCCTGAGCGTAGATCTTTTGAGAAAACCAGAGTATTTGAGGGGCTGAATTCCAGGATGTTCTCTCCCCCCCTTGCTACTCAAAGTGTGGCCCTCCACCCAGCAGTATTGGCATCACCTGAGAACTTGCTAGAAATGCAGAATTTTGGGCCCCCACCAAGAGCAGTTGAATGAAAGACTGTATTTTAACAAGACCCCCCCAGGGGATTGGTAAGAACGTTAAGGTTTGAGAAGCACTTCCCTATCCTAACTCTTGGTGAGCAAAAGATGATCTCTGTACCAGAAATGACCAGCATCAAAACCATTCCTATTGACTTGGATTGACTTTACCTGCATTTCATGGCATTCATTGCTCATCTACATGCATTAAAGAATAATAGTTGTGGAACAGAGAGAAGGGCTCTGCCCCCAAGACATGTAACTTATAACTTCCCTATTAGATTACTTACACAATACTTTGAAGTTTAATCACATTTACTTCCATTTATGCCCATAATCTTATTTGTATCCAAAATAACCTATAACTTTTTTTTTTTTCGCACAGGAGAAAACGAGCTCAGAGACATTAGACAACTTGCTGGGTTCACACATAGATTGTCAGGTTCCAAGTCCAGGGCTCCTTCCCTAAACCAAGCAGACTGTCATCTGCTACAGGTAAGAAGATGGTCCCACCTGGACCAGTCACAGGGCCTGTTGCTCCTATCTCCATACCCTTAACTTCTATTCCCATTCCCAGAAGCACCATTCAGTCCACAGCTTCTGAACTGCCAGACAAGCCTACTGTTTGTTTATTCATAGATGGCCACCAGAAGCCTAGTTCTGGGTTCCCTAGTTAGCTAGCTCAGAAACATGTGAAGTGGTCACCTAATCCTGTGGGCCAGGACCATTGGATTCATCTCTGTATTCCTCACAAGTCTACTTGGTGTTTGTAGAGTTGAATTGAGTAGCTGCTTGATCTGCTCACCACGTGACAAAAGCCAATCATCAAAGGCAAGAGGGTGGAAAGGAAAGGGTTTATTACAGCTTGCTAGCAAGGGAGAATATGGCTGACTAATGTCTCAAAGAACCATCTTACAGAACAAAGACTATAGGCCAGTTATATAAGGGGCTGGTCTTCTGGTGGGCGAGGCATCTGGTCTCAGGGTGGGGTGTCCATCTACTCTTAGTTCCTGGCAGTCTTTTGTTTTACTTCACATGCATCAGAGACTGGAGCAATACACTATACCCTGATCTTTCAGTTGTCATTGATGGTGCCTATCAACATCAATTCTCTGCCTGGGAGTCATCACATCCTAAGGAACTCAGGAGAACAAAGTTATCAACTTATAGCAGCTGAGAGGGGCCACAAAACCCACAGAGCACGTCTGGGCTAGTTAATCAGAGGTCATTCAAAGTTACAATATGGTTTCTTTTCTACAATATGGCTTCCCCTATGTCAACTTTGCACTGAGTTGGTATCACCGGGTCTCTGGGCAAGAGGCAAAGAGAGTAAAACAGAAAGGACTGAGTGAGTGAATTTGAAGCATCTTGTGGGAACAGAGAGCCTCAACATACTTGCTGACAGAAGTAAGATATGAGGAACCAGACCAGGGTTCGACTTCCTCCTCTGACTGGGAGCTCCAAGGGTAAAAACTGGAATGCTGAAGGCTTCAGGAAGGCAATATGGCACCCTGGCTTGGCATGGAGAGATGGAGGACACTGACATTTATAGAATCATCTACACATTGTGCTAGAGGCTTTCCATTTCCTACCTCTTTTGATCTTCTCAGTGACACTCTGAGGTCAGTATTACTGTAAGTGAGCATAAGTGAGGCCATCTTGCTATGCTAAATGGCCCCAGCCCCTCCTCTGTGTGACTACTTGCTGCTCTGCACATACTCTAAAAAATTCACATGCTCTCCTGATTTATGGCCTCCACTTACATGTGTACTCCCCGATAGCTTGATAAATTAAAACTTTGTTCTGTGAGTTTCTCTCCAGGAACAGGCTGACCACGGGCAGGAAACACACCTACAAGGTGTCCATCACAGGTGACAGAAGAATAGAACAATGTGATGCCTGGAGACCAACATCCCTGGACCCCCTCCTCACTGCCCATTTTCCCTATATGACTGCCTCAAGATTCTGTAATCTTTGAAGACAGTTTTTTTGAGACATTAATCTGCCATCTTCCCGAGTATGCCAGCTAATCAAATTAAAACTTCCTTTCTCGATCCCTAACTCGTTGTGATTAAATGGCTCAGATCATGGTGAGCAGAGCAAGCTTATTGCTCAGAAACATTACGACTCACATTTCACAAATGAAGAAACCTAGGCTAAGCTAAATAAATCACCAAGGTCACACAGCCAGTAACTGGCAGATTCTGGTGGGTCTGATCCAGAGCACATTTTCTTTTTGTGGGACTCAGGCCTGCAAGGAGGGATTGCCAAGTGAGCCATTTCCTCTTCTATCTCTCATTTGTTTCTGTAAACTACTCACACACATTTGTTATATTCTCTTGAACACAGTGTTGTGCACAAACTTACAAAAGTAGTGTGGATGCAAAATAACCAATAACCATTCTATATATAAGAGAAATAAGGTGAGTTTTACTTGAACCAGAGTGACGAATATAACCTGAAAAGGCCTTAGAAAGTGTTCCAGAGAAGCATGGTTTTCAGTACAGTCTGATATCTTTTTAGAACAAAGAACATACATTAAACACACCCAGGATACACTTTCATCAAAATTTCAAAAGCTATTTAGTTGCAAATTCCCAGCTCAACATGACTGTGATGTCAGGAAAGGGACTAATCTGTGCATTACCAATAGGGTGTTACCAATAGTGTGTAGGAGGGGAAGTATACATTCTTATCTTAAGAGAGTGTATTTTTTACTTTAATGGTTAAGCAGTTGTACAATGTATGTTTGATAGGCCATAAGTCAGGCTTTTTAGGTCAAGCCAAATCAGTTTTGAACCCAAATATTTACCCCATATACCTCAATATGTGAGAATCTCTTGTCAGTAAACATCAGAGGGTTACACCCAGGCCTCTGATTCCTTCCCACCACTTTAGGGCATAACATTGTGTAGTGAATTGAATAGAGGCCCCCCAAAATATATGCCCAAATCCTCAGCCCCAGAACCTGTGAATGAGACCTTATTTGGAGAGAAGGGTCTTTGCAGATGTAATTAAGGATCACAAGATGAGGTCATTTAGGTGGACCCTAAATCCAAGCACAGTGTCCTTATCAGAGGAAGGCAGCTGAGGTTTGAGACATGGAAACTAGGGGGAGCAGACATGTTATGACAAAGGCAGAGATTAGATTTATGTGGCCACAAGCCAAGGAATGCCTGCAGCCACCTGAAGCTGTAAAGGGCAAGGAAAGATTCTCCCCTAGAGCCTTGGAGGGGGTGTGACCTTGCTGACACCTTGATTTCTGACCTCAGGCCTCCAGAACTGTGAGAGAAGAAATTCCTATTGTCTTAAGCCACCCAGTTCCTAGTAATTTGTGAGGGCAGCCCTAGGAAACTAATTCACTGAAATTAAGACTCTTTCATTTTTGTAACTATCATCTAAAAACTTGGCATCTAGAGCCTATAAAACTTACCTACTCTAAATCCATTCAATTTTGGATTAGGAAACCCAGATTTGAAAATCTATGTTCAGAGTACTACTAATTTTCAGAATATATAGTCAGAAAATTATATATATATATATATATAAGTAGGGCAGGGCATTAGCTACTTTTTTCCTCAAAAAATGAAAGTGGCTTTTCATGCAAAATATTTTATAGCCAATAAATAGATAACATTATTTAGGGATAAGGGTTACTTATGCTATTCCTATAGTGTTCTAATTAGCTTTTCTTTAATGGGCATTAAGCATAAAAGAGAGGCGATGAAAAAGAACGAACACAAAGAGCTTAGATTTCACCCACAAATCTGTTTTGTAGGCTGCAATCTGTCAGAAAAGCCTGCAAATCCCCTGCTACATTTTTTGCTATAAACACTTTTTATTTTGAGCCTATTTTTTCTCTCTCTCATGCTAATAAGAAATTTTTAAAGCAATCACAAGCTCAAACTGAAGATAAGTGGTAAAGGCAGGCTTCTCTTAAATGCTCTATATTATCCTCCCTTTGTCCTCATTTTAAATCATTCTCTCAGGAGAAGCTGCAATAATCTGTCATCCTCCCAGTGGAGTTGAGATAGGCTTGTTCCCTGGTGTGCTGTCGTTGTTTACCTGGGAGATGAGGTAAGAAGCCAAGTATTCAAAAACTGGAAGTAAGATTGGGACCGTGTCTTCCTCATTTGTAAAGTGTGGATAATAATGGTGCCCACCACATAAGGTTTTGAGGTGAATAAAATACATGTTGTTAAACGCTGTGGTCAATTCTGTCTTCATCTTACTCAACTTATTAGCACCTTTGACATAGTTGGTCACTTTCCTGATTTACTGTCAAAATAAGCACTTTTTCCTGGTTTTCCTCCCACTTCTTTGAACTCCTGTCAGCATTTTTCCCTTTCCTATGCATGAATGTTGGAGTATCTTGGACCTCTTACCTTCTCACTCCCTTGATGGCCTCATCAAGGCCCATGACTTCACTTAGCATCTTTTTGCTGATGACACTCAAATCTAAATCTCCAGCCTCCCCTCAGAGCTCCAGACTAATTGACCACTCAGCTCTCTCTCTGAAATCTCCACCTGATGTGTAACAAGCATCACAAAGTTGGCATGTCCATACCAAATTCTTGCTTTTCATCTCCAAATCAACTCCTCTTCACATGCTGCCCATGTCAGTAAATGGCACCGCTAGTTTGGGCTCAAGTCAAAACGTGCCTCCCCTCTTGCTCTCACATGCGAATCCATCAGCAAAGACTGCCATCATAACTTTAGAGTATTTCCAGAATCTGCCACTTCTCACCTTGTCCAATTTTAGCTCATGGCTGCAAGCCATCACCATCTCCCTCCTAGACATTTACAGTAGCCTCCAAGCTGGCCTCCCTGCGCCCACCCTTACCTCTAACCCAGCCTTTTCTCCAATAAACAAGCAGTGCAATTCCTTTAAAATCTATGTCAAGAGGCATCACCATCCCTGATTTTAAAATATACTATAGAGCTATAGTAATCAAAACAGCATGGTACTGGTACAAAAATAGACACACAGATCAATGGAACAGAATTGAAAGCCCAGAAATAAAACCACACACCTATGGACAGCTAATCTTCAACAAAGGAGCAAAGAACATACAATGGAGAAAGGGAAGTCTCTTCAATAAATGGTGCTGGGAAAATTGGACAGCAACATGCAAAAGAATGAAAGTAGACCATCTTCTATCGCAATACACAAAAATCAACTCAAAATGGATTAAGGACCTGGAAGTGAGACCTGAAACTATAAAACTCCGAAGAAATATAGGGAGTACACTAATTGACATCGGTCATAAAGGGATCCATTCGGATTCCATGTCTACTCAGACAAAGGAAACAAAAGAAAAAATAAACAAGTGGACTTCATCAGACCACAGTTTCTACGAGGCAAATGAAACCAGAATCAAAATGAATAGACAACGCACCAGCTGGAAGAAAATATTTGCAAATTGTATGTTATCCAACAAGCTTTAATCTCCATAATATATAAAGAACTCACACAACTGAACAACAAAAAAACAAACAACCCAATCAAATAATGGGCAAAGGACATGAACAGACATTCTTCCAAGGAAGATATACAGAGGCCAACAGACACATGAAAAGACGTTCACCATCACTAATCATCAGGGAAATACAAATCAAAGTTACACTAAGATATCATCTTACACCCATTAGAACGGCTATAATCACCAAGACAAAAAACAACAAATGTTGGAGAGGTTGTGGAGAAACGGGAACCCTAATTCACTGTTGGTGGGAATGCAAACTGGTAAAACCTCTATAGAAAACAACATGGAGATTCCTCAAAAAATTTAAAACAGAAATACCTTATGATCCAGCAATTCCACTCTTGGGCATCTACCCAACAGACATGAAATCAACCATCACAAGAGGCTTATGCACCCCTATGTTCATTGCAGCATTATTCACTATAGCCAAGAAGTGGAAGCAATGCAAGTTTCCCTCAACTGATGATTGGATAAAGAAGATGTGGTATATATATACAATGGAATACTACTCAGCCATAAAAAATGACAGAATTGTCCCATTTGCAACAACATGGATGGACGTAGAGGATATTATGTTAAGCGAAATAGGCCAGAGAGAGAAGGACAAACACTGCATGATTTCACTCATATGTGGAATATAAATGAACACAGGGACAGAGAGAACTGGTTGGTGGTTACCAGGGGGAAGGGGGGTGGGAAGTGGGCACAAGGGATGAAGGGATGCATCCATATGGTGACGGACAAATAATAATGTACAACTAAAACCCCACAATGTTATAAACTATTAAGACATCAATAAAAATTTAAAATTAAAAAAAAAACCATCTACGTCAAAACACGCCCCTGCTCAATAATCTCCAATGGCTTCCCCTTTCCACTTGGATCCCTAGCTACCCCTTGGACCTCATCCTCAAATACTGTCCCCCTACCTCTCTCCTTCAATATGCCAAGCCCTTCCCAGGCTCAGGGCACTGCTGTTCCCTCTGCCTGAGGAGCAGACAGATACCTACTCGACAGAACAAACTCCTCTGGCCAGGCTCTGCCCCCCTCTATCCCATGCTGAGATTTATTTTTATTCTTAGCACTTGTCTACTTTGCATTATATATGTATCTGTTTGTCTCATTCCTTGCTCTATCCTTGGCACCTAGAATGCTGCTTGACACATTATTAACTGTTGACCAATTGAATGAATGAATGAAGGATGTACTAGGGTAAAGCCCCAAGCATAGTATGGCATAGTATGTAACTGACAAATACTACCTGCTGCTGTGCTGTTCTTTTTATTATTAATTATTATTTGTCTAGGTGCCTTACACACCCTGCCTTTCCTCCTGGCCCTTCAACATTTTAGACTGCCCACCCCCCTTCCCCCTGGTAACCACCAACCAGTTCTCTCTGTCCCTGTATTCGTTTATATTCCACATATGAGTGAAATCATGCAGTGTTTGTCCTTCTCTCTCTGGCTTATTTCATTTAACATAATATCCTCTAGGTCCATCCATGTTGTTGCAAATGGGACAATTCTGTCATTTTTTATGGCTGAGTAGTATTCCATTGTATATATATATACCACATCTTCTTTATCCAATCATCATCCAAACTTCTCCACTGGAACCCAAGGACAGTAAGAAGAAAGAAATGGAGATTACCATGGCAAGAAAGAATGTCATTGGCTAACCCTCTACTGTTGTCCCAGATTTGGTTCTGCCAGATACACACATAAGGAGGATGGTTGGACTAAACTGTCTCCAAGTATAGCCATCAAATGCCCTGGATATTTTTTTGGACAGCCTCAATGCCAATAATGTGTTCTGTCACTTTTAGATACCAGCCAAAACTTAAATATTTCCACCTCCAAATTACAACTCCCAGACTGGCTTTGAAAAGTAGCCAAAAATAGTATTTGGGGTTCAGAAAGCACAATCAATCTTACCTTTAAGGACTATTATGCTGTTTTGGAGATTGTATACACTTAAATACATGGAATTTTGAGGGGAAAAGTTAGGCAAGTTCTGGAAAAAGTAAACCAAATAAACCTGTCCCATAATTTGCATTGGAAAGTGTTATACAACAGGTCTACATGAAATCTAACTTGCTACTCACTTATACGTGGAATCCAAAAAAAAAGAATGAGCTCATAGATACAGAGAACAGATTGGTGGTTGTGAGAGGTGAGGAATGGGGGGTGGGTGAAATGAGTGAAGGGGGTCAAAAGATACAAACTTTCGGTCATAAAATAAATGTCTTGGGGATTAGGGTACAGCATGGTGACCATAGTTGATAATATTGTACCGTATATTTGAAAGTTGCTAAGAGAGTAGATCTTAAAAGTCCTTATCACAAGAAAAACAATTTGTAACTGTGTGTAGTGATGGATGTTAACTAGACTTACTGTGGTGATCATTTCACAATATAGACATATATTGAATCATTATGTTGTACATCTGAAACTAAGATAATGTTATATGTCAATTACATCACACTAAAAAATATCTAACTTGTTATTGATTTACATATTTTTTGAGATTTTTACCACATGTTCTGCATGGACACATCAAGGAGCGGGCAGCCCATGTGCGGCACATCATGTAAACATGCTTTAAAAACACTAAGTGGAGTTCTTGAGAAACACTGGGCAAGGACAAGATGTTTTTCTTTACTTTCGGATGGGGCCTCCATCAAGCAGCTCCCCTGGCCTGGTAGGCAGCCAAGCCTCTCTGAGATAAGGCCCGTCATGGATACCTGTTCTGCGCAGACAGGCTGGCAATCGGAGCTGGTGGGGTTAGCTAGAGTCAGGCTCAGGTCAAACACCCATCTGTAGCCTCAAGGCCAGGAGGGAATTGGAAAATTACTAACTCAAAGGCTAAGAGGACTGTCTCAGTGCAGAGCCACCTGAGCGAGCCCCCATCCCCCCTAAGGGCAGAACACTCTTTTGGAGTCAAATTGGCAGCATTCTTAGACAGAAGGAGACAAAATCACTGACTCAGGAAAACCAGACCCTCTTCAGAGGGGCTAAGCCTTTTAAGACATGACTGGAACATTCTTGGGTGGGGCAGTTCACCAAAAAATAAACAATTTAGCAGTTCACCTCCATCCAAAACAAGTCTCTCTGTGAGCCATTCCAACCACTGCCTCCACCTCGGGCCAGGCCACTCAGGCTTCTCCTGAAGCTCCAGTCTTTACTTCGACCACAGAGACTATACCCTGTCTGTCCCAATTCCTGACCTGCTACGGATCCCGGCTCCACCTGCACACTGCCCTAGCTCAGTCCAATTTGGGGATGCCTTCCTAAGCGATCTCTATCTCTGTCCACCTCAGGCAGTGACTCTGGCTCAAACCCTCCATGGAAATGTTCAAACCATGTGGAGAAAAAGAGAATAGTAGCTAGGAGAACTGGCTTTGGAATCAGAGACCGAAAATCCTACATCCACCATCTGCAGCTGTGCAGACGAGCAGGCCTGCCTGATGAACTACTATGGATGCTTTCCTGCATTTCTGTTTCCTGGCAACAAGGTAGTGGGCCCGAGGACTCAGTCCTACCAGGCCATCCCCCCAACGCCCAGAGAAAGGAACTGCACATGAATTCAACTTACCATGGGACAGGAGCACTCAAGGTCTCCAGGTGGCCTTTCCCAGCCCTTCTTTAAACAGCTGGCACCTTGGCTCAGTGCTCCAGAGATGTTTATTCCCCTGGGCAAAGCCATCCTTCCCCAATAAAGAGAGCGAGCATGACCCCATGATGTATGTGCAGCTGTACCCCAGCCCAAGAAGGCCTCACCACAAGATATTGAGAAAAAAGTGGTCCTTGGCAGACACACCAGATTTTGAAGACTTAGTAGGAAAAAAGAATGTAAAGTCTCTCTTTGATATTTTATGTTGATGACATGTTGTCTTAGTAATATTTTGGACACATATTTTTGGTTAAACAAAATATGTTATTAAAATTAATTGTCCTGTTTCAGTGTACCCTTTTAAGGAAGCTACTTGTGATAGGTTAAATAATGGCATCTGTGGATACCTACTGCCTGAGAACATCACTTTACATGGCAAAACGGTGAATATTGCCTTATGTGGCAAAAGGTGAGATTGTCTATGAATTGTGAACCTCAGCTGTGCAGAGAGCGGCTGGACATGACCTTGAGATGTCTTCTATTGGGGAAAGAGTGTACATTTGCAGTTCATCTGGAATAGTTGGGCCTTATTAGGCAGAGCCATCTTTGAAGAATCATACATATGGGGTGATGTGTGTACATATGTTACATAGCCTAGGGCAGGGGGCCATGTGCTAGACACCTGTTGACTTGTCTGCCAGATCCTCCTCTCTGGAGATCCCAGTAGTCATTGTGGACAATAGGACCCCATCCCCTGACTCATCTGATTGAACCAGGGTGGGCACCTGACCCAAGTTGGTCCACCCAGGGTCCTTTTTGTTGATATATAGTCATGGGAGCAAAAGGAAACTAATATCTAAGCTCAAGAGTTATAGATGGGCATTTTCTACCCACTATAAGGACCAGAAAGGCAGAGGATGCCGGGGGTGGGGGGGGAGGGACTGTGGGAAGAAGGAAGAGGAAGAGAGAGAGAAATAGTGATTAGAGATGCAGAGAGAGTCCTGACAATAGCTCAATCTGGCTCCAGTCCCTTCCTGAGGTCATGCTGCTGTTGGCTTGGGTTCTGTGGGACGTACCCACATCTTCATAAGAAATCCCTTTTTCAGCTTAGGCTAGTTTAAGCTGATTTCTCTTACATTCAACCAAAGGAATTCAACTAATATACCTTCTCACAGATTAGTTGTGAGCAACTCATGTAATTTATATGAAAAGTACTTTGCAAATGATGCAGCATCATAGAGGGGCTGGTTGTGCAATTATTATCAAGGCAGTCCTCGATGCTGTTCAAGCTGGTGACATTGACTCCAGCTTTGAGAAACCCTGACTTCCCACTGTCTCTCCTCACAAGTTTGCAACACAGATCCCACTCTAAAGCCATCCCTCATTTCTTTCTTTCTTTTTTTTTTTTTTTGGTGAGGAAGATTGGCCCTGAGCTAACATCAGTTGCCAATCATCCTCTTTTTGCTTGAGGAAGGTTGTCACTAAGCTAACATCTGTGCCAATCTTCCTCTATTTCATATGTGGGATGCTGCCACGGCATGGCTTGATGAGCAGTGCACAGGTCCGTGCCCGGGATCTGAACCCGTGAATGCTGGGCCGCCCAAGTGGAGCAGGTGAACATAGCCACTATACCACTGGGCCGGCCCCATTTCCTCATTTTTGAGAAACCACCAGCAGTGCTGCTCTCACTCCAGAATCCCATAGCACAGACACACAGTCAGACGGAAGAATCTCTAAAATTCCTTGTAGGCTTGCTATTTTGTGATTCTGATACTGGCTCAAGACAAGGTTGACATGAGGGAAGCCATATCATAGAAAAGAAACCCTGTTGTAACTTTGAATGACCTCTGACTAACTCTGGATTTTATAGCTCCTCCCAGCTGCTATAAGTTGATAACTTTGTTCTCTTGAGTTCCTTAGGAAGGTGATGACCCCAGAGAATCGATGCTGATAGCCATCATCCATGACAACTGAAAGATCAGGGTATAGGGCGCTGCTCCGGTCTCTGATGCATATCAAGTAAAACAAAAGACTGCCAGGAACTAAGACTAGATGGATGCCCCACCCTGAGACCATATGCCTCCCCTACCAGGAGACCAGCCCCCTATATAACTGGCCTGTAGCCTTTGTTCTCTAAGATGGTTCTTTGAGACATTAGTTGGCCATCTTCCTTCTTGCTGGCAAGCTGTAATAAACTGCCCTTTCTTTTCCACCATCTTGCCTCTTGACGATTGGCTTTTGTCTTGTGGCGAGCAGACCATGCCCTTTGTGCAGTAACAATTCTGAGTCTCTTTCATCATCCACACAACTCTGCCGACCATTTAGACTGTAAACTAGGGGGAGCTGCATCAGCATCTCCTGGGGTGCTTGTGAAAATGCAGACCCCCCAAGACTACTCATATCCTTCAGTCTGAATCACAGTCTCTGGGTGAGGGCTGAGACTCTGCATTTTAAAAATCTACTTTAAGAAGCCCTGGCATGGAGATTAATATCTTTTAAGTCATGTGTCTCTGGGTTGAGTACCAACTTGGCTGCTTATTAGTTGTGAGACCTTAGACAATTTGCTTAACCGTTGTGTCTATGCTTATGCTGCCTAAGAAAAGGGGGGAGGTAACAGTAGCAAATTCATAGGATTACTTTGAGGATTAAATGAGATGATGCACAGAAAGAATCTAGCACAGTTCTGGCATACAGACAGATTCCAAAATATATTAGCTATTATTAGTAATATAGTAAATAGAAGACTTTGTACCAAATTCTAAGGCAAATTAACTGGATTGATTTAATATTCAAACATAAATTGCAGACTTCCTTATCCAGCCCTTCTTTATGATATGAGATGGCCAGACATATTTTTGAATGCAGTAGGCAATTGTATATTTATTTGTATGCTTATTTGTTTAATGGCTGCCCCATAAAGGAAGGGATTATGTTTTATTTTACTTTGTTTTAATGTACACGTATGCTTTATCTAAAGTAGGTTTCTCAAGATATAATTTATATATAATAAAATAATAGGTGGACAGTTCTATGAGTTGTATAACCACAACCACAGGTCAAAATATAGACTATCTCCATCACCCCAAAAAGTCCCATTATACCACTTTGTAGTCTTTTCAGCTTTTCCACCCCACCCCCAGCCACTGGCAACCAGTGGTTTGATTTTTGTCCCTACAATTTGTATTTTCCATAATGTCATATAAGTAGTATCACACAGTGACTCAGACTTCTTTTGCTTGGAATACATTTGAGATTAATTCATATTATTGTATCACTAGTTTGCTCTTTTATTGCTGAGTAGTATTCCACAGTGTGGATATATCATAATTTGTTTATCCACTCACCAGTTGATACTCATTTGGGTTGTTTCCAGTTTTTAGTAATTATGAATAAAGCTGCTATAAATATTCAGTTGCAGGTATTTTTGTGGACACCTTTCATTTCTCTTGGGTATATACCTAGGAGTGGGATTATTGAGTTGTGTAGGGGATCAGAATTGACTACCTCAAGATGTGTCGCTTTACTTTGCTCTGAAGGAGGCTTTGACTTTCACCCCCACCCCAACTGTCTAAAGGGATTTGGGATGGAAGCCCTGTCCAAGGGGTAGGCCATCACCTTGGATGACTCTGGGTATCAATAGACTGGGAGGGTTTTTGCTATGCCCATTCTTATCAAAGTTCTGTTTACCAAACATGTACATTTGTAAGGGAAATCCCCATTTGTAAAGGTATCTCCTTCTCTGTACTGGGAAGAGGGGCAGATGACCTCATCTCTAGAAACTTGTCAATGTGGAAGGCGAGGCCTTAAATCTACATAATAACCTTACTGTGCTTTTCTTGTCATCTCCCATGACTGACATCCCCAACCCCCCAAAAATCCTCATTTATCTATATAAGAGGAGAACCTCCACCATTCTGGTGAGAGATAATCAGTTTCCCCAAGTCTCTCCCATGTACACATGTTATAAAGCTTTGTTTGATTTTCTCCTGCTATTCGGCCTCATGTCAATTTAGTTTGTAGCCCAGCCAGAAAGGACCCAGAGTGGGTAGAGGATGTTCATTCTCCCCTTCAGTTTGGTGACTTGGATGGGATACAAATTCACTGGCTGGACACTCCTCGCTCCTGGAACTGCTGCGGCCAAGAGATTGTGGACCCCTAAGAAGAGCCAGCAAGAGGTGAGTGTTCTTACCACGTCAGTCTCCTGGGTCTCTGCCTACAGAGTCCAGTGGAAGCAGGACTGGTGAGTTTTTTCTTTCTAAATTTAGAATAGAAGGAGAAAATCATGGTGAAGCTAGCTTCTTGCACTCATTGACTCTAGGATATGGTCGAGTACTCACTGGTTGTGATCCTTTCCTCCCAGAAATAGACATTATTTCTCCTTGTCTCTGTCTTCTGTTGTTTGTCATAAGACACAGGCATCTCCATTAGCCTGTTGTCTGGGGCTTTTGTCTTATTCTATGTCTTGAGAGTTTGGCTTTGTGAACTTTCTGGTCTCTGCCAGCCAGAGGATGCATGTGCTGGCATGCATTTTGGTGGCCAGTCGAGTAGACTGGGGTTCTGGAACACAGTCTTTGTCCAGCTGTGTCTGCTCTCAGGGGTTTGTCATAAGGGGTCCCATTTGCCTTCATAAGGGGCCTTTGTCATCTAACTTTTGTTCTTTCTTAGGCTATTTTAGGAGTAAAATTCTCTGGATCACTTTTGGGGACACCTCTTGCATCCATAGTTAAAAGCTTGGGTGAGTCACTGATAAGGCTAAGATCCTACTCATCAATGTGGCCAGATGATGGATTGTTTAAATTGGGAAAACTTCTAAATTTGGGGGGGGGGGGAATTGTGAGAGCTCTCATCATAGTTTTCATTGGTAATTATAAAAAAGGCCAGATTTTTTTTTAAAAAGGAAAAAATTTGACTAGCCTTCTATGCACCTTAGGTAAGAGGAACCTATGAGGGAATAGGTAAGAGGAACCTATGAGGGAATTCCTAGAGAAGAAAATCCTAGGGGGAATTTCCTAGGCCAGGGAAGCCTAAGGGGAACTTTGGAGTGAATGAGACAGGCTGATGTTTTAATCTGGCCTTAAATTGGAAAAAAAATGTGTTTATAAAGTCTGAACAAACTGCTTGATAGAGAAATGAGAGACTGAACATATTCGGCTCCAAAGAAAAGGGACACTGCTCCTCCTGGCCTAAGGGTGTTCTCAGGCAGAGAAACTCAGTGCAGGTGTCAGAGGTGATCCTCACAACATGTAGCCGTCCTATAGGGAACACCACTATTGCTCACATTAATTAATTAAACGCTAGTCCGGAGAAGCGCCTATGACGGTTGGTCACCTGTGCTCGGAGCCCCCACAGCAGTCTTAGACTGCCAGTGGGAGAAGCTGAGGCACATAAGAGGGTGTTACAACCTTTCTTTAAGGTGTAACACTCAAGCAGCACACTTATGACCCACCACACTGTCCTTAGGTATTGTTCAGACTATATAGCAAAACAAAACTAAAAGAAAAATGGAAAATCAAGCTTCTAAAAGCCCACCAGTTCCTGACTGGGTGGCCTTCCCCTCCGAACTCAGATTGGCTTCATGCTGAGATCTGTGCAAGCGTTTGACAAAAGTGGCCTAAGATAGAAAAAATAATGTAAAAGCATTAAGTGTTGATAAGGTTATAAAGGTTGAAATGTTTGAGCTAATTTTATATAAGAGGTTATATCAACTTTGCCTGATTATGTTCTAAAATGTCTGACTGGGAATGCTTCCCTTGTCCAAAATCATAAAACCAAGACCTATTGATAAAGTCCTAATGAAAAACTATGACTAGAGGTACAAGAGATGATGGAATTCAGATGAAATTTTGTAGAAAAACTGATATTTTTACAGGTTTTATGTGAAGTGATTATGTCTCTTTTTGCCTGATTGTATTGCACTGTGGGGATAGACATTGCATCTCACTGAGAAAAGGGAACGTTTTCCCTGCCTGATTGTAAAACAGCACATAAATCTGCCCTTAAGACAGTGGTAATTAAACTTACAAAAGGGAAGTCAATAGGGTTGCCTGAGCCCATATTGTATGAGATAAAAACTAGAGGCTAATATCAGGATAATAAAAGCCCCCCCCCAAGGTACATTGGTTTAGGATTAACTTGTATGCTTAAAGAGGTGCAAAGTTTTAAAGGTATGATATATTGTCCTGAAGTTTTAGAACATACAAATCTTTAATTTACCTCATAAGTTAAAATTTTCCCTGATATAAAAAAGGCAATTAAAAAAATGTGGCTGGAAGGATGAGTGAACTTCTTTGTCATTTAAACTGTAATCCAGTTCTTTGGGGGACTGGAAGCAACCATCTTTGTCTTACAAATCTCTGAAGGGCCAGAGGGAGTGGCCATGGGAGCGTCCTTGCCAGAGGTCTGGCGTCTTGAGTGTCTCCTCCACAAATGGTAGTGGAGGAGGCTTGGGGCAAGATTTGGATTCATAACTGGGGAGCTTTGTGTTACTGCACCTGATTCGTGACAGTAATTTTAAAACAGTAGCTGTGGAATCTGTGTGTGTGTGTGTGTGTGTGTGTGTGTGTGTGTGTGTGTGTGTGTGTGTGTGTGATGTTTTGCCTTCGGATAAGATGGCTAAAATTAAGAGCTCTGTTTAACTGGCTTAAAGTAAGCACTTACAAAAATACTTTATAAATGCAACTAACCCCAATGTCTTTCAAGTTAATATGATATGCTATTACCAAACTGGTTACCAAAATAATAGCTTTAAGTGATAGCTGATTTTGTCCAATGTCTCATGAAGTTTTCTTGGGTAATCTAAAGCATACTTTTTGGGAACAAATGATTTAGATGTAAGTGATTTAGAGTTTATAGATAAACTTTTAGCAATAATTATAGTTTGTGACATATACTTAAAATTAGCTTCCAAAATCTCTTTTGAAACTTTAAAGTTTGCCAGTTTAAATTAATTTAAATGATAAAAATTCATTGAATATCTGGGTCATTTCCAAATAAGATAAAATATTAGGCATTAATTATGAGTTTATCTACATTTGGCTTCCTACTACAGAAAAACTAAAAGGTATTTTGGGGTCTATTGGTAAACATGCCTTGTGTTTTGTTAAGATTGTACTATAAAGTAACATGTTTCCAGAAATTGTGAAAAGCGTTTATAGGTTTGTCAGCCCATCCAATGCTAATGTAAATGACAGTTTATAATTGCTTACTTGGTTTTTATTTAAAAATTAAGGTTTCTAGGGGCTGGCCCAGTGGCGCAGCTGTATAGTTCGAGCTTTGGTAGCCCAGGGTTCATGGGTTCAGACCCCGGGCACCTGCTGACACACTGCTTGTCAGCCATGCCGTGGTGGCATCCCATATAAAGTAGAGGAAGACGGGTAAGGATGCTAGCCCAGGGCCGGTCTTCCTCAACAAAAAAGAGGAGGATTGGCAATGGATGTTAGCTCAGGGCTGGTCTTCCTCACAAAAGAAAAAGAAAAATATTAAGGTTTCTAAGGGTTAAAATTCTAATGTGTGATTAAGTCTACTAAAAATTAAGAAAATATGTTTGTATTCAAAGGAAAGTAAGATAAATGTTTTTAGTAAAAAAGCATATGAAGAATGGAAATATTTTGTCTGTTTTCTTTTTTTTGAAAGACTGCTTTTATTTATTTATTTATTTATTTTCTGAGGAAGACCAGCCCTGAGCTAACATCCATTGCCAATCCTCCTCTTTTTGCTGAGGAAGACTGGCCCTGAGCTAACATCCGTGCCCATCTTCCTCTACTTTATATGGGACCCCGCAACGGCATGGCTGACAAGCAGTGCATCAGCGGGCACCCTGGATCCGAACCCACGAACCCAGGGCTGCCAAAGCACAAACTAAACTGCTGCACCACCAGTCAGGCCCTTGTCTGTTTTCTTAAGAAAGATAAATTTGTCCTAAAATACTAGAAGGAAAAAAAACGAATGCATGGGACAAATTCTGAATGTAAAAAGTAGGTGATCACAACTTTGTGAAAGTAAAACCTGAGGAGTTTCATGCATGGTCAAGTTGGCTAAGATTAAAATAAATCCAATTAAGTAAATGAGTTTTAATGTCAAAAAGTAAGCTGGTGCAAAATTAAAATTTGGTTTTCTCTTTTTTTTAAATTTTTATTCATGTCTTAATAGTTCATAACATTGTGGGGTTTTAGTTGTACATTATTATTTGTCCATCACCATGTGAATGCATCCCTTCACCCCTTGTGCCCACTCCCCACCCCCCTTCCTTCCCCCTGATAACCACCCTGCCACGCTGATAACCAGTTCTCTCTTTTATAACAAAGAACACACATTAAACACCCAGGACACATATTCATCAAAATTTCAAAAGGTACTCAGTTGCAAATTAGCAGGTCAACATGACCGTGATATCAGAAAATGGATTAATCCTGGCATTACCAATAGGGCTTAGGAGGGGAAGTACGCATTCTTATCTTAAGAGACTGCATTCGTTACTTGAATGGTTAAGCAGATGTACAATATACATTTGATAGACCAGAAGTCAGGCTTTTTAGTTTCAGCCAAATCAATTTTTACCACATATACCTCAATATGTGAGAATCTCTTATAACTATTATTGTGTTCTGAAGGATATATATTCTGGATACAAGCCCTTGATCAGATACATGTTTTGTAACTATTTCTTCCCAATCTGTTGCTACTGTTTTTAATTTTCTTTTTTTTTTTAATTTTTTTTCTTTCTTTTCATTGGAGGGGGGAAGATTGGCCCTGAGCTAACATCTGTGCCCATCTTCCTCTACTTTATGTGGGACGCCTGCCACAACATGGCTTGATAAGCAGTTCGTAGACCAAACCAGCAAACCCCGGGCCACTGTAGCAGAACAGGCAAACTTAACCACTACACCACCAGGCTGGCCCTATTTTAAATTTTCTTAATGATAGCTTTTGAAGAGCAGAAGTTTTAAATTATGAAGTCCAATTTATGAAATTTTTTTGTATGTGGATTGTGCTTTTGATGTGTACCTAGGAAATCTTTGTCTAACCTAAGGTCACAAAGATTTTCAACTATGTTTTTGTCTAGAAATCTTGCAGTTATTACATTAAATCTATAACCCATTTTTAGTTAATTTGTAGATATGGCGTGAAGTATGGCTCAAGGGTCATTCTTTGGCCTATGGATGTTCAATTGTCCCAGCACCATTTGTCGAAAATATTATTCGTTCTCCATTTAACTACCTTGGCATTTTTGTGAAAAATAAATTGATCATACGGTCAGCCCGGTGGTGAAGCAGTTTAGTTTGCACTTTGGCAGACCGGGGTTCACTGGTTCGGATCCCGGGCACCCACCGATGCACTGCTTCTCAGCCATGCTGTGGCGGCATCCCATATAAAGTGGAGGAAGATGGGCACGGATGTTAGCCCAGGGCCAGCCTTCCTCAGCAAAAAGAGGAGGATTGGCAACGGATGTTAGCTCAGGGCTGGGCTTCCTCACAAAAAACAAATAAATAAATAAATAAATACAAATAAAAAATAAATTGACCTCATCTGTGAGGGTCTATTTCTGACTCTTTTCTATTCCATTGACTTGCACGTCTATTTTGACAGAACAACACTGTGGTGATGACAGTAGCTTTACGGAAAGTCTTGACATCAGGTAATCTGAGTCCCCCAGTTTTGTTAATCTTTTTCAAAATTGTTTTGGTTATCCTCAGTCCCATGCTTTTCATTTTTTGAAAGAATTTTCATTGGCATTCTGTTTAATCTGTACACCAATTTGGGGGGAACTGATATCTTAATAATATTGAGGCTTCTGATCCACTCATGCATGACACCTCGCCATGTATTTAGGTCTTCTTTGAACTCCTAACGTGTTGTAGTTTTCAACACACACGCTTGCACATACTTTGTTAGATCTATCTCTAAGTATTTTGTGGATTTTCATACTATTGTAAGTGATAATTGTTTAATTTCAATTTCCAGTTTTTCACTGCTAGTGGATATAAATACAATTGATTATTATATATTGACTTTGTAACCCATGACCTTGCTAATCTCACATATTAGTTATGGTAGCTTTCTTATAGAATTTCTGGAAATTTCTATGTAAACTATCCTGTCATCTGTGAATAAAAAGTTATTTTTTTCTTTCCAATGTGTTTATCTTTTATTCTTTTACTTGCCTGATTGCATTGGCTAGGACCTCCAGTATGGTGTTGAGTAGAGGTGGTGAGCGAACAAATCTTGAATCGTTCCCAGTCTTAGGTGGATTGTTTGTTTTGTTCAATACTATATACCCAGCCCCTTGCACCATGCCTGGCACACAGTGGGCACTCAAGAGATTGCTGAATGAATCAAAACAAAGTTAACTGATATATAGATAGATTAAAATGACATTGGTTTAATTAACACCTTGTCCAACCAATCAATCTATTGAGTCACAACTAACATTATGTAATAAGTAGCAGGATACCATTTTGAAATCAGGAACGTTTTCAAATATAAAAATGCTCTGGTGGGGATATAGGAATTTAGGGATAAGCTTATACTTAATGTGAAGGTGACACCATACTACATATTTGTCTGATGAATTAATACCTACTTTAATCTAATTAGTAACACTGAAAGGGGAAAATAGATTCAATTAAAATGCAGTAACAATTAAAAGAATCATTGTTTGTTTACCTCTTCTCTGGTATAGTAAAATCTAAGAAGTTAGAGAATCTGATTTCAATACATCATCAAAATACTAAGGATATCCAGTCAGTATTACCTGTATAATAATGGAAAGGGAAATACACTTGTCACCTTGGAGATTAGACATAAAAAACTTATGGAAAACTCAATTCAAAACACATCATAGTCACGCGCCACGTAATGTATTGGTCAAGAATGGAGTGTATATACAACAGTGGTCCCATAGGGTTAATACCATGTAGCCTAGGTGTGCAGTAGGCTATACCATCTAGGTTTGTGTAAGTACATTCTCTGATGTTTGCACAACTAAAAAATCACCTAACAATGCATTTCTCAGAACGTATCCCCATCGTTAATCGATGCATGACTAAATATAGTGTCTATTATTGTCCTAGGAATGGAGGTGAGAAGTAGGGGTGAAAGGAGATGTAATAGTATTTTAAATAGTTCCCAACCTCCGGAAATTTAATATCTTGTGGTAGATATCAGACTTATATCCTAGAAATAGAGACTAATGCAGCCCTGACTCTGATTGCCAAAATATAAAATGGAAGAGAAAATATCAAAGTGAGCTAGAATTACCCACGAAATCTTTGTGAAAGACATGATATTTTAAAAGAGTTTTAGGGACAGCCCCGGTGGCCTACTGGTTAAGTTTGGCACACTCCACTTTGGCAGCCCAGGTTTAGTTGCCAGGTGTGGACCTACACCACTTGTCTGTCAGTGGCCATGCTATGGTGGTGACTCATATACAAAAAGAGGAAGATTGGCAGCAGATGTTAGCTCAGGGTGGAGCTTCCTCAGGAAAAAATAAAAAATAAAAGAGCTTTTAAAAAAGATCTTGGGGCCGCCCGGTGGCGCAGCGGTTTAGTCCGCGCTTGGGAGCCCGGGGTTCGCGAGTTCGCATCCCGGGAGCCCGCCGACGCACTGCTTGTCAGCCATGCCGTGGCGGCGTCCCATATAAAGTGGAGGAAGATGGGCACGGATGTTAGCCCAGGGCCAGTCTTCCTCAGCAAAAAGGGGAGGATTGGCAATGGATGTTAGCTCAGGGCTGGTCTTCCCCACAAAAAAAAAAAAAAAAAAGATCTTAAATAAGTAGCAATAATAAAAATTTTAGCTTTATTAAATATTTTCAATTACAGGCATTTCATGTATTCTGATCATTTAAATAAAACAAGCAAAATCAGAAGTTGAAGAAAGAGAGGAAAAAGGGGAATGAAAAGTAGCTGCATTTTAATCTCAGTTACACCTCTCATTCCACTCAATTCATTAAGAATTGCCAGACCGAAGGTTTGCAGAGCCAGCATAAATTACATATAGTCACCATACTGAGCCAACAATAAGTCAGCAAATCATCAAATGCTCACCTATATAAAGAACATTACTTCCAGAATCCTGAAAGCCAGGTGGTGGTGGTTTTTGAGTGGCATGAGCAGAATCCATCCCAAAACTTACTTTTGTTTTTCAGGTCACTTTTCAGATGTCAGAGTGAGTTAATAGTTACCAATACACGATGCGATCAGGTTACATAATTGACCTGGCAAGAGGCTCCCCCAATATTTGATTGTCTAGCAATTATAGAAAACTCAAAATTTATAAAAGTACATAATCTGTGCTCTGATTAAAGCTTCCTCAAATCCTTTTCTCAGGCTAAAAGAGAAATAAACAAGAAAAAATATGCATGGCATTTATATGTCTGCTGTCTATAACTGTTTTCTTCTGATTTAATTTTATTTTTTCAACATGTAAAACAAGAATGTTTCCAAAGGCAAAACTGGATAACAAAGGAAATTCATAGAAGTCCTTCCATCCCTAGTCCACCGTGTTCTCTTTCTTCCCCCTAGATAAATATTTGATTAATTCTTGGTTTATACTTGCAGTGTGTCTTTTCAGAAATATAAGCAAGTACACATGTGCCTACAAAGCCATATTCATATTTTTTTTCCAATTTACCCCTCAAATTACATACCATTTAGTGGTTTGGCACCTTTTTTCATTTACTAAAATTTCCTGTAGATCATTGCATATCAGTATGCAGAAATTGTCCCCATTCCTCTTTACAGCACATTTCGAAGCATCTGTGTGGTCCCTTTAGAAATATTATTAGAGAAGTCATTAAAAGTGAGAACTATCACTCTTGGCAGAATTTAACTAGCTAATTCTAGCTTATCTGTAGCAAATGTTCAATTTCAGGATAATTTACCCATGCCACTCACCTCCTACCTCCAACTGTTGGGATGTGCTGAGAGTATGAAAACTGGCTTTGATAATTGGCCCAGGCAAATTATAACTGGGATCTGCACCGAAATGACACAGATTCAAATGGCAAAAGCAAAACTTGCAGTTGGGGGAAAGAAAATAACTTTTCTTTCTGGTCTCTGGAAACTTGGATCTGGGCAGAAATCATGGCTTCATCAAATAGAACAATATGTATATGAACACAATTAAATAGTCTAGAATCAGAGGCTTTCCCTCACCACATCCCCAGTGAGCCAGGTAGTAAAATTGCACTAGGCCCAGATGTAGAACCATAATGCTTGAATTTATATCTAGTCTATTCTATTTTGGGGGGTTTACTACTCATTTCAAAACTACACACCAACATCCAGGACTAAATCTTCCATCAAAACTATTTGTTAAATAAGTTGTTTATACTAAATACATGAGATAGGATAATTATGTGTGACCAATGTAGATAACTCCATAATGTCAATCTTACACAAATCTTTACACCATCTGCTTCCAAGACCATGTCCATTGCTACGACTCCAATCTGATGCCACTGGGCTCCTCAAGTCAAGGAAATCAGTTATAGAGTTTGAGAACTGGATGGTCTTAAACATGAGCATTTATTCTGTCCTTTGCAGCAGATGCTCCTTGGGGGTAACTTGAACATATTCATTTAAGATCAATTCCAGTAAAAAAGTAAATCAGATTATACATAAATTTTAGTTTCTCTTTTTGCATTAGCTTCTTCAAAAATTGGAGTTTGGGAGCCGGCCTTGTGTCACAGCAGCGAAGTTCACACGCTCTGCTTCCATGGCCCGGGGTTCGCAGGTTCAGATCCCAGGCACGGACAGACACACCGCTTGTCAGCCATGCTGTGGCGGCGTCCCATATAAAGTAGAGGAAGATGGGCCAGTCTTCCTCAGCAAAAAATGAGAAGGATTGGCAACAGCTGTTAGCTCAGGGCCGGTCTTCCTCACACACAGAAAAAATAAATAAATAAATAATTGGAGCTAATCATTTTAGGCATCAAAATAGTATATTGCTGGTCATTTAGGAAATTGTTTTGGGAAGAATAACTTTACCCATGCTCTGAAATCGATGCTAACTTGCACTTCTAATGAAGTTTTGTAAATATTTTTTAAAATTCTTTTTCTTTTTATACACTTGTATATGCCCACTGTGTTAAATACAAAGAAGTATGCAAGGAAAGTAATAATACTATGCAGCTATAACTAACCACGGGTAATAGTTGAGCATATTTTCTTCCAGCATGTTTTCCTATATGTACATATTTTTTTCTTACACTGTTGAGTGTACAGTCTGTAAATCTTGTAATGGTCTTTGGCCAAAAGTAATCAAATCTAACCTGAAGACTGTGTAAAGTGAAAATAAAATTGTACCTTCTGAAAGATAACATTCTCTGAATCTAACTTAAATGACTTCGTGATCTCTTCTTGGGTTCTGGATAATTTAAAAAACTTCCTATTCATTATCATCACTTGTATTCTGGAGCTTTCTTTTCAAACAACCACTAAGTTAAAAAGAGGAAGAGAGAGAGAGGTTAAAAATTCCCTTTGAAATCTGTTGTCTGATTTTGACTCTTTAACAGAAAAAAATAATTAAATGTCCTATTCACTTCCAGCTTGCCATCTGTGATGGAAATTCAGAGGACTTTCAAATCTAAAAAAGTGCTCTTTGCCATAATCAAAGATGACATTATTAAATCACTCATTAAAAAAAATACTCTTTTAGAACACTCAGACAAGGATGACGAGCTTGCATTGATTCACTAGAACTTTCTCACCATTCCTCAAGACGGAAGGTGTGTGTTTCCATCAGTCAGCAGCAGCCATGTGGCCAGTCCTTGTCCAGGGACCAACCAAAGCACACTGCACTTGATGAGGATCGATCAAGGACCTCATCAACCCCACATTCTAGACAAAGGTCAGTGTAATTAGATTGTTTTAAGTAAAAGGAGCCACAGAAACCTAGACTAACAGAATGGATAAACCATCAGGTCATATTTGCTTAAGAAAAGAGCTCCTTCCCAGAGAATTCCTTTAAATAACAAGCTGTCAGTATATTTAAAGTTAGATTTGACTATATTAAAACACACCTTTCAGGAACTTGCTATTGAGGAGAGTCCTGTACACAAGAACTTCCTGTTTTGCTTTTAAATAATATTACTTGACACATTTAACATGATAAATAATTACCAAAATTTCATTTTAATTATAGGGGATGTAATTTGAGGTTACATCAGAGCCACAAGGTAAATCAGCTTCCTATTTCTCAAGGCCTTGTTCAGACTGTGTGGAATTTAAAAAGATCTCTTTAAAGGCATAAAATACGGGAAATATTTGACACTTTCAATTTCAAATAATTATAATAATAAATAAAATTTCAACTAATTGTGAAATATCTGAAACCAGGACATTAAGGACTCAAGCTCACCACGAACACAAGCTTTACAAAGCTAAATGCGAGGTAAGAGGCTCATTCTTAGGTGCAAAATGACTTTATTACTTTTAACAATAAATTAATTTATGATGCTAACTAAACTTTAAAAGATGCACGTGTGAGGGGTGGGTGCAAAATAATATAAGCAGGACAGGCTACATAATTTGCCAGGCCCTTCCAAAAATCACGAATTTCAAGAGGGCAACAGCAGAGCATTCAACCAAACACGGGTCCTTCGGAGCAGAGGGTACAGAGGTTTCCCATATACCCCCTGCCTCTATGAGGCGCTTTTCATTCACGGGGACCTCAGCCCTCCTGTCCTAGTGCGCTGGGCGCAGAGATGGATGCTAGCTTTGCTGTTACACTGTTAAGTTTGACATAGCTATTATTTACCCTGAAATCACTGGGCACAGTATTATAAAACAGATTTTTCTTTCTTTCCCCTTGTTTATCTGAGAGACTTTTCAAGTTTCTTTTCTTTTTTTTTTTTTTACAACAGGGGTGCACGGAGGAGAATCTTGGCTCGCTGTTAGCAAACTGTGCTGGAGGCAGATCCAAGCGCCCCAAAGGGCTGCCGGCCCCGCCTGGACGCCTGCAGGGAGCGGTCCCCGCGGCCCTCTGCGCATTTTCCCCCGGGGTCACAGGTCACCGTCGCCCCTGGACACCCTGAGAGATGCTCCCTTCGCGGCGACCTTTACTCGACCTCTCGCGCCCGCTCAGAGCGGTACCTCCATCTCTCCCGAGCCCCGAGTTCCCCAGGTGGGCCCGAAGCAGGCCCCCAGCCGGGCCGGGAGCTGCCTCCTCCGCACGTCCTCGTCCCCTCGACGCGGCCACCGGGGCACCGGGCCCGCGCGGCGCCCGCCGGGGTGGGACATGCGGCGTCCCAAACCCGCTCCCTCCCAGCCCCTGCGCGCCCCGATCCCTCCTGCGCGTCCGCGCTCACGTCGCCTGCCCCGGCTGCCTGTCTTCCACACGCCCGGGCCTTCCCGGGACTGCGCGGGGACCCCGGGCCGGGCCGCAGAGCCTGGGCGGCCCCGGGGCCTCCGGATGGCTCGGTGCCCCCGCCCCACGGGCTCCCCACGCCGCGCCCTCGGGCTCCCGGCCGCGCGCCGCCCCCAGCCCCGCTTCCCCGCAGGCTCGCGCCGCCGCCCCTCGGCCTGCCCGGGACCACGGCGAGTCCCACCCCGCGCGCCCCCGGACGCGGCGGAGCGGCGGCCCCGCGGCCTGTGCGTGCGCAGCGCCCCCCGCGGCCGCACCGAGCGCAGGCGGCGGCGGAGGGAAGGAGGGCGCCGCCCGCCGGCCCGGCCCGGCCCCCTCCCCAGCCCGCCGCCCGCCCCCCGCCCCCGGGGCCGCCGGCGGTGTCCGCGCCTCCGCGCCCGCCCCTGATTTCTTCCGCACGGCGGCGGCGGCGGCGGCGCCTCGTGCGCGCGGTTATTTATTTATTTCCGGGCTCGGACCGCTTATAATGGAGCCGCTGTCAGCAGAACCTTCTGCCGCCGCCGCCGCCGCCGCCGTCCCTCCTCTTTTTTTTCCCGGCAGATCTTTGTTGTGTGGGAGGGCAGCAGGGATGGACTTGAGCTTGCGGATCTCCTGTTAGAGCAGCCGCGCTTGGAGAGGGCGCCGCAGCCGCAAGGAGGAGCCGCCGCCGCCGCCCCGAGACCCCGCCGGACCCGGCCTCTGTCCGCCCGCGCCCCCGCTCGGCCCGCTCGCCCCGCGCCTCCCGGCAGAGTCCCCTCGCGGCGGCAGATGTGTGTGGGGTCAGCCCACGGCGGGGACTATGGTGAAATTCCCGGCGCTCACGCACTACTGGCCCCTGATCCGGTTCCTGGTGCCCCTGGGCATCACCAACATAGCCATCGACTTCGGGGAGCAGGTAAGCCCCGGCCGCACCCCCCGCCTGACCCGGGCAGCGCCGCCCCGCGCCCCAAACCCCGCGCCCTGCGCCCCGCTCGCTCTGCCTTGGCCTTAGACACCCGGGCGCCAGGGGATGGGTGCAGAGGGGAGTCACCTACTCCAAGTCCCTTTTATCCTGGAACATTTGGTTGGGTTTGCAGCTTGTCAAGGATGACTTTTCAAGCAACTTCATTTCCCCCCTCCCCCCAGTTATTCAGCAGACTTTTCCAGCTCTCTCTGGAAAATGTTACAAGACCAGAGGATTTGGATCTTCACCTATAGAAGGGTTTTTAGTGCACAGCAGGAGTATTATGTAATTTGTTATTATGTAAACCTCAGGTCGGTAAGTAAAATGTTTCTAATAGCCCAAGTGCTGGCTGTTTATTTATCCGGGGTTGGTGGTGATGGTGATGGTGATGATGGGGAGATTTTGTATTAGAATCTGTCCAAGTTGATTTCCCAGGTACTTCTATAATTTTTTTTTTTAGCCCAGGTATTGATTAGGGGTGTCCAAATGTGTCCTGATAAGCCGACCATTGGCCATCTCTAGTTTGGGGTTTCTTTTCTCTTGGATCACTAAAGAAGGGGAGCACATTTTTGTTTGTTTTCTTCTCGTCCTTGTTTCTTTTTCATGTTTTTCCCCGTTTCTCCCCATGTGGCGTCATTGCAAATCTAGCGCTGCAGACTCTCCAGCAGCGGGGCATTGGTCCTCTGCACTTTGCCCCTGGGGACCGTTTTCGCAGGGCCTCCAGCGGGATGCCGTTGCATTTTAAGGCCAGGAAGAGGATCGGGGGGAGGGGGCAGCAGCACGCCACCTTGATGGGCAGGTGTGGAAACTGGCCAGGGCGTGTGGTGAGCAACACTCCTGGTGTTGTAGTACTTTCTTTGCTTTTCCTTTAAGTCAAGAGACTTCAAAGGATGTTCTTATAGAAAATGCACCTATTTTGATGCACTTTTAGTAAGGGGTTTTTCAGAAAGGGGTTTATTTGACCCCTCCTGTTGTTGAATAACTGCCTGAATTTGTCTCTCTGTGCTCAGAACTTTTGACTGATTGCAACTCTGTAAACTCCCTAATACTTAGCTCACACTTTAAGCTACTTTTTACTTTGAATTTTATTGCCGATAAGTATTCACAATGTAGCATAGTCTCTGGAGACCTTTGTCTAGCTAGTAAGACAACTAATTTCCTTTGATGAAACATTTTATCTTTTCTGTTGCCACTTTGCCCTGCCCGTATCTCACCAGGGCCCTCCAAGGGCTTCTCTGCTGCTCCATCTCCTTCCCGCCCACCTTCCCTTCTTGCATAATTAACTGGTGACTTTGGGCATTTCCTGTCATTTGCAGAAAGGTTTGTAGACCTGAATTAACTATATTGCACATTTTAGATGAGTCAAGTGCTGTGTGTTCACCTGAACCTTTCACTATTTTAAGGCTTATCTTCTTGGAGCTGCTCCAGAGGTTGTCAGAAAGCCCAGGCTATTCACCTGATCTCCCTGAACTGTAGTGTGTGTGTGTGTGTGAATTATATAGGAATAACTGGAGGAAATAAGAGTATTCCTTTTCTTAATTAAATGGCCCGAAGCATACCACAGTATTGGCTCTCATTTGTTTGATTTAATACAAGGCTGATATAACTAAGGATTTGATTTTAGTGTAAGGGAAAGGATCTCCTGAGGTTGCAAAAGGGAGGTTAGACATAAGAGACAACTATAAAGATGGGTTTTCCTAGTGCATCTAATAATTCAAGCTCATCCTTAAGATGTTGCTAACCTCGTTATTATAGCTGACATAAGCAAAGTACTAGAAGCATTATCTTTTTGCATAGAAGCAAGTTTTATCAACAAGTGTTGTTTGAGGTTCTAATCCTTTAAACACCAGCCTATTTATGAGGTTATAGGCTGCCTCGTGGTGGAGATATTTTATCAGAGTTAGGGGTGGAGAGATGGGGGGAAGAAATTGACAGGTTTTCAAAACCTTGCGTTGCCTTCTGGTATCAGATGATAATTGTTTTGCACGATGGTTCAGGGTGAGAAGAATGGAACTTCCTTTTTCTTGGTATTAAACCAGAGGGAAAGATTGACAGTGAGCTACCTGATCATATGTGGGTAATGAATAGGAGAGCATTTTACCCCAACTGCTTTGAGGCACAATAAAGAGGAGGAGAAATGAACCTATTTGTAAAAGTAGGTCTACATTAGACTTCTGAAAATGTGCACCACTTGGCATGAATTCTCATCAAGTTCTAGACAAATGGACACATGTAGGTCTCCCCCATTCTTCTTTCAGAGTGGGCAGGTGTATGACAACTTGCAGCGAGTGCACAATGATTCATATTTCAGTAATTCACTAATCTTAAAGTAGGAAGATGGCATGGGAGGACAAGATCAAAACAGCCCCCGGTTCGCATGCTTTCGAGATGATCAAGAAATGCAAAATTAAAAAATAAAATATCTCAGCTTCTATGTCTCTGACTTGTCAAGAACAAAAGGATAGTAAAATCATTTTAAATGTTTCTAAGATGAGGGGTTTTTTTATGATTATAAACATCACAGTTTGTGGTTTCTGTAGAAAATATGCAGAGAACTTTTAAAGATTCCACTGAAATTTGAATAAGCACACACGTGACTGTGTAAAGGAATTACACATTAATTATCTCAGAGGTATTAGTGTGTGGGGGGATGGGGCTGTGAAGAACACTGTAACAGTCCATCCACACCCTCCTGATATTCTCCATGAACATTATCTGTTATATATAGATTTCCTGTAATTTTATAGCTCAGTCAGGGAGGAAACCCAAATATTATGGAGTATTTATTCTAACAACACTAGAAAAGCCTATTGTCACATTTTTCAATTTTGGTGGTGGCAGTAATTTGAGAGGGTGGGAGGGTTGAATTCTACACTGGAAAAAAAAAAGCTATATGGAATAGAATGACCTGCTTTTTAATATTAAATATAGGCACTATAGAAAAGAATGAGAATACATCCATTATTGCAGAAACTAAAATAATATTTATGGAACCCTGTAGTTGTGTAGAACACATAATGATAATTGCAGTACATGTGGAATTATCATTTTATCTGTATTTTTACAGATTGAGAATCAAAAGTGTTAATTGCTTCCATTCCTTGAGCACTTAGTATGAGTTTATAACATCTCAGCACATGTTATATATGAGGAAAGAGTGAGAGGCCTAAGCGTGTTAAATCAATTGCCCAAGATCACCCAGGCAGTACAGAGCAGAGCTGGGGTTCAAGCCCAGATCCACCTGGCCCTTAGCCCTTCTGCTCTCTGCCTCCTGCAGTCAAGCTCACTCACTGAGATCTGCCCAGGAGTTCTTAGAAATTTAGGAATAAGTTCTGGCTTTTCTGATTCCCAGCCTAGGTTTTGATTCAATCTTAGCTGTCATGTTTTAAATTCTAAAGACTCGACAGATATAGGACAATCATAACAAAGCCTCCCAGGAAAGGGAGATGGTGACCAAGAAGTTCGTATACAAAGAGCTGAATTATCCAGATAATTAGTTAAATCAATAGGGTATCTGATTTTGACAAGGTTGGCACAGCCTTTGGTCAAGGGGAGGAAAAAAGATAAGAAGTAACTGATACTTCACAATAAAACTATTTAGAAATCACTTATTCTTTCTCATTAGAGCAACACAGATTGCTAAGAAAAGAAGGAGGATGCTAAGATAGATTTTGAGCAATGTATTTCTTCAAAAGTATCTGCAAATGTCCATTAGATTTCCCCATGTTCAAAGGACTGATATTTCTGTTTAAAACTAAACTTGGTACAAAGCTCCTGAATTACTTAAAAGCCAGTTTACCAAATTATGTAAAATAAATCAGTAAACTTTTTTTAAAGGTACTTAGTGACACCTAAAATGTAAGGACAACTGTGCTATAAAGACTTTAAAAGAGAAAAGAAAGTTGAAATTGTTCTCTCTTAAGAAGAAATGCATTCTGCTTAGTGCCAGGTAACCCATGCTTTCACACTCAAGTGATAACTAGGTATTTCAGATTGCCCTGAATGATTCACTGAATTTGGTTGGGTTCAATATGATAATTCAAAGACCCAAGATGTTTGTGAATAAAGAGTTTTGCATATGGATTGTTACAATTACTGGAGTAAGATATGTAATAGGAACATTGATATGTTTCCCCAGCCCCTCTTTCTAATTTAGGAAAGCCCTTTCTGACTTAGGAAACTTGGAGTTAGGCTTCCACAGTGTAAGAGGGTCTCAAATTACTAATATCACAAAATAGAAAAAAAGAAGCCCAGGAAGAATAGCTTCATAAATATTCTTCCTGTCTACTAAGTAGAGAAATGTACCCCGCCTTCCCGGCCCTTCCCCCAAAAGGTCTTCGTTAGACTAGGAGGTACAGGAATAAAAAAGGGTGAATGTAGTGTATGGCTCTGGCCACTGTTGGGAAGGAGTCTTCATCAAGGTCACTAAGTGATGGAAGAGACCTCCCCAGGCAGAGCCTGCCTTAAGTATCAATGAAAGTGTCCACTGTATGTTCCACTTTCCAAAGTACTTTAAGGCAGAAATGTAAATCCCAAGCTAAGTTTCTAAGTTACTGTGGGGGGAGACTTTTTTTTCCTTCCAATTTATTTTATATTAATGGAATAAATTTCAAAATAACATTAATTTTTTTCTAATTATAAAAGTAATATGTGCGAACTCTCTAAAGTTTGGTTAAGTATTAAAGAAAAAAGTAAAAATAGCTCTAGGGGCCGGCCCTGTGACCGAGTGATTAAAGTTCTGCACGCTCCGCTTGGGCAGCCCAGGTTCACAGGGTTGAATCCTGGGCATGGACCTACTCCACTCATCAGCCACGCTGTGGGGGTATCCCACATATGCAATAGAGGAAGTTTGCCAACAGATGTTAGCTCAGGGCAAATCTTCCTCATTTAAAAAAAAAAAGAGTAAAAATACCTCTAATTCCATTCTGAAGAAAAAACTCCTTCAACATTTTGTATATCTCCTGCCAACTTTTTAAAAACATAATTGAGAAGATATATATACACACGTGTGTGTGTGTGTGTCACAGAACACAGAGGTATTTTTTCTATATCATTTAAAAGTATTTAAGTCTGATTTTAAATAGCAGTGTAATATTTGATTATATGAGCACACTGCAATTCCCTTTGCTGTATATTCCCCTATTGTTTAAATGCTGAGGTTTTTTGTTTGTTTTTTGCAATATAAACTTTCAGTGAACATCTTTGTGTCGTTAAGTAGATAGTGTGTTTTCTCTGACTGCCTTGGGCTTTATGCCTGGCATAATTTGGTACCTATTTCAGTTTCTCATTCATACATAGAAAATGAGGTCACTCTTGTCTGGCAATCCGTATTTAGTCAAGGACACTGTGACCTCCTTAGTCCAGTTGATACCCCTTCTCCACCGTGTTTCCAATTCTCTTTAGATGTACATCTCTATTTAAAGCACCACTCTTTCAGTGCATTTAGGTAAGCAGATTATGTCTAAGCCACAGAGGTATAATCCCACAGTTGGTTTCTTCACTCATTTATTTATTGAGGTGGTTTGATGACCAGCCTAACTACTACTTGGTCAGAATACTTCTTTGCAAGCATCATATCCTTCAAAAGATAATCAAATACTTAATACATCAAGACAATATCTAAATCTCTTTCTAGTAATACATCAAATTCTCTAAAAGTGGTTTTTTTAAGTGTACCAAGTAATATTGTTTATGGTACCATCTCACTTTTTAGATGTGACAAGCCCAGTTTTCTCTTAGTGGTCAGGCATTTGTCTTCTCACTCTCCCTTGCCTGATTTGGGGCAGTGGGGCAGGTTACGTTGGGATGGGAGGACAAAGGATCATGGATGGAAAGTCATTCTTTTAATGTCTGTTGTGAGTTGGAATAAACCTCATTAAACTCATACCAGAGTAACTCAGGTGATGTCTACATTTTAACACCTGTAACTATTGGTTGCGGTAGAGATGCAATAGAAGTACAGAAAACTCTGTTTTATGCAGCATTATCTGGATACTAGCTACCTATGTGAATGCATTTTCTTGATAACTGAAGCTTATCCTTTACAATGCAAATCATTGGGGTTTTTTTTCTTTTTTTAGTGTGAGAATTATTGTTGATGGAAGTCTATATTGTACCTTTCTCTACCTTATTAAATAAATATAGTATGCAAAATATAATGTCACATTTTTTGGTGGCTTGTGGATGTTGTGCTGGGCAGTCAGAGATATCCACTGACGGGTGATATTCAAAATACTTAACGAAGAGTTTGGCACTGACCAAAAAAATAAAAATAATAAAATAATAATTAATAAAAATAGCTAATACATGCTGAGTACTTGCTTTTTAAGTTTCTGCTTTGAATCTGCTCTGGGCCCCGGAAACTAAAATTCGTTTGAATTCCATGAAAAATGAAGAATAACTCATTTTAGAGGCCTCCTTTGGGGAAAAAAGCATATACATTTTGTGACACCTGCTTTCCTGCTCTGTTCTGATTTCATTTCTGTTCTAGAGATTCTAGAGTCGATGTTAGGTAAGTGACCTTTGAACATGGGAGTTTTGCCATATTTGACACAGCCCCTGAGCTCAAATTGCCCAGGTCCTGGGTTAAGAAACCATACATGAAACACTTGTGCAGTCAGAGCCGCACAGAGCAAAATGTCTAATTGCACAGTGCAGTTTATGATAACACATGGTGAGGTGCTCAGTAATTGCAGTCGAGCGGTAAGTCTGTGGTCATGGCGGTGAAACAGCAAGCTGCTTAGACATGGTTCTTCTCATCTGGAGGTTGCAGCCCTGTCTCCATCTCTCCAAATGCCCATCATCAGAATGGATAGCACCCATCTGCAGAGATGAAGTTAGAGTCCCAAGATAGGTAAATTAGCAGACTTCATATCAAGCCACCCAAACCCGGGTTTTGTTTTTTTTGTTTTTTGCTATTTCCATGGCTTTGGGATCATTCAGCTCCTGTTCCAACAGTCAGATACCACTCTTGATACTAGGAGAACAGATGAGCTTACAGTTTCAAAGACAACACCTAGTAGTTATCTCAGTACAATTAGAAGATCTTGTATATCACAACTTACTGGTTCTCCCATATGGTTGCTTCTTCATACCAAAAATGTTTTCAGAGTCCATCCTGGGAAGGAAAATAACTTGGTTATTTGTCAGGGCAAAGGATATTTGTTCCCCTAGGTAAAGAGTCATCAAAAAACATCTGGTTGAGGAAATGCCTCGGGTCCCTAGGGATATATGGACCAGCTTTATTTCCACGTTGGGGACTACATTTTGGTTTAAGTTATCTCACAGGTCTTAGCCGATTTTTAGACGTTTTTATGGTATTTTGATATCATGAGATTGGTGAGGCTTTCCATGAGTCTGACACCTCTGGCACTCTGAGAGGATTGCCTTTTTGTACAGATGGATTTGTAGGTATGAATCAGCAGTGCTCTTACTAACATGGGTCAACATCACTGTCCCCCACCTCAGGGGTGGAGGAGGGGCTGTGTGTATGTGGCTCCTTATCCTTGAGCATAAGGAGGCCAGACGTGCCCCATACATGTCCAACCACCCCTGTTCACCGTCGCACTTCCTGTGCCTTGCTGATGTCTGCAGTTTGCCCGTCATCAGCCCACCTGGATGGAGACTATGGCTGGCAGTGGGGACCTCTGACTCCAGGCTGGGAGGAAATTAAAAGCAAAAGTGGGAATCCCTGGAAAGGTGAGGCTGGGACGTGTAATTGGAATTAAATGGCTGAAAAGAAGAATGTCTACTGGCAGGTGAATAAGACTTTCTAGGGAGCAAGATGAGCCAAGAAAAGGAAAGGGCAGACGTTGGTTTTGTGGCTGTCATCTTCCTAGGATGTGAGAAGTGAAGGTAACTCACTTTGTGGGAGACCTACAGAGGACTGGCTTGGGTGGGAAGCTTTCGGGTTCAGTAGGCCTGTGAGAGCCGGTCATTCCCGTTATTATCTTAACTAAATGATAGTGAGTCCACATCAATCAGCCTTTCAGAATGCCTGCTCAGTTTTCTAAAAATGTCACATTAAGTCTAAGGAAGTCTTTGAGTCCCTGACTGTCATTATCTAATTTGCCATTTTGGTTTAGGTGTGGCTGTTTTGTTTTCTAAGCTGCTTTTAGGATGATAAGAAGTTTGTATGCTCTTGAATGCTGCTCCATAAACAACCCAGAGATCTGTTGGCCCCTGGGTTATGCATTTTAATAGAGGAGAATGGTAGTGTGGAGAATCTAAAATAGCAGATTACAAAAAAATTGTCTGACGTCTGAGTGCTTTAAATGGTTTGTCAGGAAATTACCGTGACTGGGACCCTGAGGCCTCCCACGATGTGTGGCCTAAACTTGACATTTTATAAAGACAAACTGTGCAAAGGAGAGTAACAAATAACCACACTTAAGAAAGAGGTAACTTTCACCCCTTCACGATGCTAGCCAAGTCCAGTGCCGAAGCAGCTGGAAAGGCACCTTGCAGTCAGCCTGATCCGAAATAAGGGAGTCAAATGTCTCTTCTCGGCTTCAGGCTTCACATCGAATGTGGGTCCCCGGCTCTGTCAGAGACCTTGTGTTTTCTTGGGTTGTGGTTCTTATCCCCTCCCTTTTCAGATGCTGCATTGCATCACCTGGAGATGTGCAGTCAGGGTGTACCTCCTTTCTACTCCCACACAGAGGCGCACGCCTTTCGGTGTTACACCACCTGGGCCTCACACCTGTTGGGCTGTTTACCAAACTTGAGCAGGTTCCCCAGCTGACATTCTGGGTAGTTGGCCTACCATGTATTTACCAGACTTAGAGAAACCGGTCTTTCATCAGACTTAGTTCCAGGGACAGTTGAGACCCACTGAAGGGCCCTAAAGCAGTGGCACTGAGCATCAGTAGCTGAGCTGCAGAACCACTTGCATTTTTCTAAAATTCTTTACTCTAATTCCTTTTAGGCTTAACATGTCTTCTTTCCGATGGGGGCTGGTGAGCTTGTTTTTATTCCTTTTTTAAAATCAAGGTATAAATTACATAAAGTGGAATGTACAGATCTTAAGTGTATAGGTCCATGAGTGTTTCTTTTTTTTTTTTTAAGGAAGATTGGCCCTACACTAACATCTATTGCCAATCCTCCTCTTTTTCTTTTTTTCTCCCCAAAGCCCCAGTACATAGTTGTGTATCATAGTTGTAGAGTTGTAGCTCTTTTATGTGGGATGCCGCCTCAGCATGGCTTGATGCGCTGTGAGTAGATCCAAGCCCAGAATCCAAACCGGTGAACCCCAGGCTACCGAAGCAGAACACGTGAACTTAACTGCTACACCACCAGGCCAGCAAATGACAGATGTATACCCATGTGTAACCCACACCCCAGTCAAGATATGGAACATTTCCATCAGCCCAGAAGGTTCCCTGGTGCCCCTTCCCCAGAGGCAACCACTATTCTGATTGCTGTGGTGAACCTTTGCTCACGCAAAATGACATACATGTATTTGGTCCCAGATAACTGAGTTTTGGGCCATTCATTGTTATTACAGTGTTATTCTTTCCTGTTGCAACATATGGCTCAATATTGCAGATTTTAGGTGGGTGGAGAGTTTGGTTTTCTGTGTTAAATAATTTTTTTCCCTTAATTTGCACTATTTGGTGTTTTTAATTCTTCTAATGATATTCATCCTTTAATTATATGAACTTCTGATGGTTTTGATGTTCAGACATGCTTAAAAAAACTGACATCATAAGACAAAATGTGGTATATACATACAATAGACTATTATATAGCCTTAAAAATGGATGAAATTATGATATATGGTACAACATAGATGAACCTTGAAAACATTATGCTAAGTAAAATAAGCCAGACATAAAAGGGCAACTATTGTATGATTCCACTTATATGAGGTACCTGGAATAGTCAAATTCATAGAGACAAAAGGTAGAATAGTGGTTACCAGAGTTTAGGGAGAGGGAGGAATGGGAAATTGTTTAATGGATACAGTTTCAGTTTGGGATGACAAAGCTCTGGAGATGGATGGTGGTGATGGTTGCACAATAATGCATATGTACTTAGTGCCACTGAACTGTATACTTAAAAATGGTAAAATGATAAATTTTATGTTATGTGTAAATAAACAAATTAAAAATAAAAAAATTTTTAATTAACATCATAGGCTACTGGGAAAGCCTGTTGTTTTTGAAGAGGATCTCTCTTTTTAGAAAACAACATTTATTAATTTTATGCTAGTTATAAATATTCATTTTCATTGTAAAAAGAAGGAAAATAAAAGTATCAAGAAGACAATAAGAATCATATGCAAGCCCACTACCTAGAGATTATGGCTTATTTTAGTGCGTGTTCTTCTCATCTCTTTTCTGTGCATATATTTTATTTATTTTTGTGTGTGTGTGAGGAAGACCAGCCCTGAGCTAACATCTGTTGCCAATCCTCCTCTTTTTGCTGAGGAAGACTGGCCCTGGGCTAACATCCGTGCCCATCTTCCTCTACTTTATATGGGACGCTGCCACGGCATGGCTGACAAGCGGTGCATCTGTCTGCGCCCGGGATCCGAACCAGCGAACCCCGGGCTGCCAAGCGCGAACTCAGCCGCTGCACCACTGGGCCGGCCCCAGTGCATATATTTTAAAACAAAATTGTAACCTCTTTCCATTGTATATCATGGGCAATTTCCTTTGATTTTAAGTATTCATCTAAAACATGAAGATTCCTGGCTTCCTAGCATTCCCTCACACAGATGCGCCATCATTTATTGAATTTTCTGTGGCTAGATGCTCAGGTCGTTTCTGTTTCATTCTGTTATTAATGAAGCTCGGAAACATTTTTGTACAGAAGTCTTTGTACACATCTGATTATTTCTTTGGATTAGTACTAGAACTGTTTTCTCACATGTGCACCTTTTCTGCTGTGTGGGGCCACACTTCTGTAGAAAGGTGTCCAGTTTACCCTGCAGGCACTGTGTCGGATGTGTCCCTGTGCCTGGCTCCAAGGGGCATTCCCTCTCCAGGTGCTGTTTTACTATCCAGTGACTTCTGCCACCAGGAACTTGCATTCTAATTCTCTCAAAGCCACATGGTGCTGAACTCCTTCAAACAATTTCTTTTATCAAAACCGTTGTTTTAATGCTGAGAGATCAGTTTTTTATCACGTCATACCTTAAAACTGTTTCAAGACTTTCGTTCTTTTCAATGAGCACGTTTTGGACCAAATACATACCCTTCATGGGGTTAGGCATAAGCGCCAGGAAGACAAGAATTGTGTTGGTTTTATTTGCATATATATCTGTGCTTGCAGGTTTCAAGGCAGAGAACAGTACCCTTTTCAATGAGTTTAATGACTCTCAAGAAGTTTTGCTTCCCACAACTTCCCAGGTGAACAAGTGGAAGAGAAGAAAAATTGTACTGACCATCCTAGGTGCCAGGCCCTGCCCTAGGCACAGGGCATGCGCGGTGGGGGGGTTGCCCTCTCCACTTTAAAGATGAATACATTGAATAGCTGTGACCCGTCATTCAGCCTCTCAGCGGTGCCCCAGGCTCCTCTGACCCACGGCTCATGCTTAGAGTCTCATGGGAGAATATTTGGTGTTGACTGTGTTCTAGGGAAATACAAAGCAGTGATATTTAGGGGACTGGGAGGTGAAAATATTCTCTTTTCTACCGCTCTGACCACACTTCTTCCATTTAACCTGGCGTCCACCTCGGAGAAAAGGGGCAAGAGCGGAGGGAGAGGGGAAATGGTTCGAACTCATTCAGAGGTGCACGCAGTTCCTGTGGCTTCCCCTCTGCTCCCCCACCGCCTCTGCCTCTGCCGCAGTAGTTTCTAGCGGGGCTGCAAGCTGACCACAGCATGGTTGAGAGAAGGAACACCCAGTCCTGACAGCCGGGACTCCTGGATTTGACCTCCATCCCTGCATCCACTGGGTCTATGACCTTGAGCAAAGAACGTGACCGCTCTGGGCTTCAGCTTTCCCAACTGTCAAATGAGGATAGAGATTTGTGTACCTTCTTTGGGAGGTGTAGACCAGACAGACACAAAAGTGCTTTGGAAAGTGTGAAGTGTACACCTCGGTGAGGTAGTAGCGCTAAGAGTTTGAGCCTGGTGAGCTGGTGCTACACTTGGGTTTTCTCACGCATTCCTGACTAGCTGATTTTCCTTGCTTTGCACTGATTCAATGACTTGCATTAAAGAGATTTCTTAAACTAGAGCCAGCTGGGTTGGGGCAAGCTGAAGCAGGCTAAAGGGCAGATGCTGGAAAACACTTGGATTTCACAGCGTGTGTGTCAGCAATACTGCTGCTGCTTTTTTTTTTTGCACTTTGGGGAAAAGATAGTTAAGGCTGAATTAGCCTGGTGGTGTGTGTTTTTTTTTATTGCATTACCAGGATTTAGGTGAAGTGCTTTTTGACATGATAGGTTAAATTTAATTTTCTTTTCATTATAGGCTGCTGTTTGACATGGGTTTGGGGGAGAGTGGCCACATGTACCATTGACTCCTTCTCTGATCTAGGCATACAAATGGAACCGAGCCTTTCTCAGTTTTGTTGACGTTCTGGCAATAACACATCAAGGTGTTTTGAAACAAAGTATGGTGGCTGCTTAATGAGTGAAAGTTGTAACTCGCTTCCCTGGATGCTTAATATACTGTTTTGGAGTGTTTTCACTGTTAAATAATGGAGAATATGGAATGCAGAGGGCAAGAATGTCTTCATAAATGTGTTCATTCAACAAGTGAATTTCTTAGAGATTTACTATGTTCCAGGTACAGTGCTAGTCACTAAAGATGGACTAGGAAGAAGGACTGATGCAGGGACTGTGCAGTGATTTATCTAGAAAGGCAAGGCAGGCACTTACCAAAGAATGTGATCAGGACTGAGATAGAGGAAGAACAGGGTTACTGTGGGATCTTATAAGAGGAACCTTTAACCCATCCTCAGGGTCAAGGAAGCTTTCGGTTCAAGCTGAGACCTGAGACCTAAAGAGAAGAGTGTGTCCCTGTTCTGGAAAGCAAGAGAGTTCCAGGTGAGGAATTATGGTTGCTCATGAAGGGGAGGAAAACTATCCTCTACCCACTCTGGGTCCTTTCTGGCTGGGCTACGAATTAAGTTGACATGAGACAGAATAACAGGAGAAAATCAAAGAAAGCTTTATGACATATATACATGGGAGAGACCCAGGGAAACTGAGTATCTTGACAAGATGGTGGAGGGTCTCCTCTTAAATAGAAAGACAAAGGAGGATATTGGGGATTGGGAGTGTCAGCTATGAGGGATTACCAGAAAAGCACAGTAAACAAGAGTAAGGTTATTATGCAGATTTAAGGCCTCCACTTCTGCATTGATAAGAGTTTCTAGAGATAAGGTCATCCCCGCTTCTTCCTGGTACAGAGGAGATGCCTTTACGAATGTAGATTTCCCTTTTAAATGTAAATGTCTCTTACAAAGGTTAACTTCTACTTATACTTGGAATGGGCTTAGCAAGGACTCTCCCAGTCTATCCATACCCAGAGTTAAATTCTCTTAGGCAGTTTGGGGGGGAGATCAAAGTTTCTTTCAGAGTCTTTTGTTTTTGAAAATAATCAAGGTAAAGAGACATATTTTGAGGTGGCCATTTCTGATCTCCCACACTCAGTATGACTGGAACAGGGAACAAGACCAGGAAGGTACAGGAGGTGAAGATGGCAGGGTGAGCAGAACCCAGTTGGTCAGGGTAAGGAGTTTGGCCTTCACCCTGAGAGCAGTGGGGAACTTTGAAGGGTTCTTAGCCAGGGTGTGATATGCCCTGAGAGCAGTGGGGAACTTTGAAGGGTTCTTAGCCAGGGTGTGATGTGCCCTGAGAGCAGTGGGGAACTTTGAAGTGTTCTTAGCCAGGGTGTGATGTGCTCAGATTTGCATATTTGGAAGATAATTTTGGCTTTGGTGTGGCTAATGAATTAGAGGGAGGCGAGACCAGAGGCAGGGAAACTAATTAAGAGGCTCTTGTGGTAGCTACCAGAGAGATGGTGGTGGTCTAGATTAGGGTTGGGGGCGGGAGGAAGGGCGGAAAGAGAAAAGTGATCTAGGATTAAATGGACTTGGCCACTGATGGGATGGGGTGGGAAAGGATAGGGTGGATGATGGTACCACCAAACTTTAAAAGAGCTGATTTGGAGTGAAGATAATGAGTTCCATTTCAGTCATGTTAATTTGTTAATAGATTTAATAAAATGATTTAAATTGCTTGCTTGAGAGAGAATACAAATTATGCATAACATTGGGAGCTACAATAAATACTAAGTATCTGAAAAGAGCTCCCTCCCTCTCCTCTCTCTCCTCCCCTCCCCCTTCCTCTCCCTCCCCATCTCCCTCCCTCTCTCTCCCCTCCTGGGGCAACTACATTAGTTCTCTGTAAAAGGAAGCTTTTTGCCTTTTTACCTAAATGCAAATGCTATGAATATTCATTTTTTTCCTTCAAAATGTAAAACTCCTGTATTATAATACAGTCAGTTCTCAGCCATTTGCTTTAATGAAATAGTGAAATGGAAAATTCAAAAACATTGATGAATGTTTGGCACTGGAATACATCAGGACTTTATCTGCATCATCGTCGCGCTCTGCTAAGGATGATATTACATTTTGACCAGGTGCCTGGTGACAGCAGAGACACGCCATCTGGAATCAAATTGGATGAGGCTCTTTGGCTTGCTTTGTCTTTCTGTATATTGAATGTTTACTGTGTAAACAGTAGGGAGTGGACTAACCTTAGAGGGTTCCTTTTATGGTTTTTTGTTTGTTGGGTTTTTTTAGTATTGTCTACAGCTTCCAGTCTGATTGTAATTCACAAAATTCATTTAGAATACATTTTGCTGTAGAAATAATATTATAAATTGTGGTTAGGTTTCCAGTCCACCCTACCAAAGTTATATAACCCCTCATATTGTTAACATATTACCTGTTTGCAACGAGGAGTTATAGAAAACCATGCTGTTAGAATAGTAGTAACTGGAAAAAACAGTACTATTGAAAAACATTACTTGTCTTCAGTAAGTACAGTTGGTTTAACAATGTAAGGATGGTGATGGCAGTTGGCAGGAGAGGAGATTGCTGCCACGGGCCTTAGAGAGTGGGTTAATATAAAATCAAAATGTCTCTGGATGCACGTGACTCATCGGCTGTGATTATAGTAATTTGAAAACTCATAGATGAGAGAGTATCATGCACTTCCTCGGAAAAAACTTGGCAGGATTTAGAAGAGAGGAGGGTGGAAGTGAAACAGGTCCCCGGGTGGAATTACCAGGTGGGATTGGGGTGAGTTCTCCTGGGTGGACTGGGAGGCCAAGGGACTGAGGAGCAGGAGGCTGCAGACTCCTGCTTCCGAGGGCGTCTTGGACCCAGGACAGCTGGGTCGGCTGGGGCTGACAGATGTGGTAGAAGGAAGAGAATGTCCCTTCAGCCACTGCGTGTGATGTCATTGTCTGTAACTTGCTGCAGTCTGAAGTATGGTAGTGGTGAGCTCTCTGCTGCTCGTACAACATGGAAGGCAGTTTTAAATGTTTTCACATGAAAAATAACTCTGATTTCTTTAGGGTTAGAGAAATGCTTGTTCTACTAGTGACAGTCAGTAGCTACCTGGACTTACAAAAAAGTCGTGTTCCCTGACCTGTAATGTATTGTGACCTCACCATGTCTTACATGCCTGGTTAATTTCCAAGGGCCTCGCCACTTCGTCTCCTGTTTCCTTTCCCCTAATTAGTCCTTAAGTGGCGTTCAGATTCTATTTTTAAGTGTATTATTGCTGTCCTTTCCAGTGAGGATAAAATTTAAAAATACCTACCTGTATCTACTGATTTAGGCTTACCTGTGCCTCTGTTCCATTGATATCTTCTTGAAAAAGAATGCAAAATGTGGCTTTTAATAGTGGGAGACCTATAAGCTACTAGGAAGCTCAACATTTAGATGAGAATTTGTAACTGGACCATATCCACATTGTAAAAGGAATATCTCTAATTATATACATATTACATCCATTTACATTCCTTTTTTTTTTCTTTTTTGAGAATCAACCTTGTCATCTCCAGTGCTAGACAGTTGCCTTAGATTGAGAGTATGGAAAACAAATACCCCATTTTTTTTTTCTTTTTAGTTCCACAGAAGTGGACCGTCTTATTGCAGAAAACTACGACACAATCAACATTGCCCTTTCCCCTGCCTGGGGCACGCTTCACGTGTGTAGAGCCCTTCCCAGTTTGTAAAATATGTTCTCATTTAATGAAATAGTTGTTCCACAATCCAGGGGCACATAGGGTACCCTTGGCCAGGAGAGAGAGGCCGCCCCCACAGACCTCTGTCGAGGACGTGAGAGGCCACTGGCCCTAGTGCCCTTATTCCTCTCTTCCCAGGAAAGCTCCATCTTCCTTCCACGCCCTGGATGGTGCTTCTTAGCAGAGCTCCTTTTGGAGTGCAGGGGAGTATGGGGTCCAACCTTGAAGTTATGGAAGACTGAGATGGAGGGCAGAGAGGTGGCAAGGCTCAGAGCTGCTGAGAGCCTACGATCCATGCTGGCATCAAAGGACCACAGCCAGAGGACAGCCGTCCCTTCTCTGGGTGTTACTGTGTCCTGAGCCTCCCCACCTCCCCCTGTTTGAGGGCCTGCTCTGTCATGAGGAGGAGGAGGGTGCTCCCTTTCAGCACTGAAGTGTGGTCACAGCACAGGCTTAGCAGGGTTCAATGTCACTTGCAGATTCTGCCCCAGTCCTCCTGGAATTCTGTCCCTGTACACATAGCTCTCTTCTTCCTTAAACATTCATAACACACAGCTCTGTCTTACCAAAACCACTGGGCCCACTGTCCCCCTGCCCTCCCTGCCCTCCTCTGAACCAACGAGAGTACCTCCCAATTCCTTCCCTCTATCTATGCTGCAGAGTATTACTTTCTTATAATCTAATCATCAGGTGAAAAAAAAAATCCTCAGTGTGGCTTCTCTGGCCTTTCGTTGGCTGTATCTTCTGGCAGACATTGCTGTCTCCTTTGCTTTTCAGCACCTTTTCATAAATCAGGTGTCTTTTTTTAAAGATTTGTTTTCTCCTTCGAAGCATTCATTAATTTCAGATTAGGTTCCCCGGGTTTCTACTGTGATGAATTTCTTGCTTTTTCATGGCAGTGTGCTCCAGGAGAGGCAGGGAGAGTCGCATTTGTTCCACTCCTCTGGGAGGCGCCAGGGTTACTGCCATCCATGCCTCGTCGCATCGTCACAGTCCATCGCATCTCCATAGTTACACATCTGCCTCCCCATCTAAGCACGAACCCCTGAGGGCAGGGCTGGTATGTGATTCCACCTACTGTGCCCGCCTCCTGGCTCCCTTTCCTACAGCACTCAGCACAGAGGAGGAGCCTCAGAAGGGCCGGAATGAAATCAATGGATGAAGTGAATGAATGCTGGAAAATAGGAGCTACATAACAAATAGGATTTGCTCGACGTTCGTGCAGATGTCCCCATCTTCTATCAGCAGAAGCACATCTGTCCCTCTAAATGGAGGGACCACAAACTGAGTTCATTAGATTTCTTCCTGAGTACACTGCCTTGTACACATGCTTAGCTTTGGGTGTGTGGCAGGAAGATGCCAACGCATGAATATGCAGCCAGAGTCTCCCTCCCCGACCCAGAGAGGAAGGCAGCTCCTCTCAAAGGCTGAATCTGGACCCATGTTAGGGAGGGAATTACTAGTGGAATGGACCTGATATTTGGGTTTGTCAACTGGTCAGAATGTAGATGCCAGTGAGACCAACAGACTTGAAAAACAATTTCTCTTGTGGTTGGCTGAGAAATCATTTTCTGGTGAAAGAAAACATGCAAAACCATGCTTTTTGTGTGAGGTGATCTCACTGGAGGGAAAAATATCGTTGGATTTGGGCACTATGGAGGTACTCTCTGGTGAGGAGAAGGTGTTAACCCTACAGGGCACATCACCCCAGGGAGGTGAGAGTGCAGGTGGGAAAAGATGCCAGGGAGGCCCCTCGACCACTCCTAGCCCTGAGAGTCCACAAAGAAGACCAGCTTCTCTTTAGGGGGGCACATCCCCATGGCCATTAAAGCAGTATCTTAGTGGATGGCAATCTTGTTTGACTGACAAATATGTGTCTTCACCCAGGGCAGAGGAATCATCCTGCACAACTGTGGCTAGAACCAGACTGAACAGACCCGGATGTGAAGAGCAACATTAGTGAGAAGAGTTGTTATTAAATTAGCTGTTCTCTCCTCGTAAAGAGCATTCTGCACATTGTACTTTTGATCATCAAGGTGGGCTGTGGCCAAACCAAAATGCTTTTAGGTGCCATATCATCTGTCATAGCAATGGCAATATTATATTACATGTCACAGCATGGGATCCGGACAAAGAATAACACTGAAGTAATAGTAATTTAATAACTAGCAAACGATATTGCTGTTAAGCCTGCCTTGCCTCCCTCCCTCCATCCCTTTCTCTAATATATACCCTAATAACCTATAATAATTTTCTATGCAAATAATGTTAACAATGATAGTTTATGCACTATCTATGTATACAGTCACGCGCTGCACCACAATGTTTTGGTCAGTGACAGACCACAAATATGACAGTGGTTCCGTAAGATTAGTACCATGTAGCTTAGGTGTATAGTCGGCAATACCATCTGCGTGTGTGTAAGTACACTCTATGATGTTCGCACCACAATGAAATCGCCTAACAGCGCATTTCTCAGAACACATCCCCGTCATGAAGTGACACATGACTGTCTTGAACATTGTAAGAGGGGAAAGTCCTTTGCTGTAGGAATTCTGAATTTGTTACATCGTTTACCATTACACGAAGGTAGAGAATATGGTCAAAAATAGAACTAGAATGCTTTCCCTCCTCAAAATCCAAATGAGAAGCTGGAAGAGAAAATGCATTTGGGAATTACCTGCCATCCAAAGTTTACAAAGAGGAAATTTCATCTCTTATATATGCCAGTTCCTTCACAACTGAGGTTGAGGTGCAAGTCTAAAGGGAAAAGGATGGAGATAAAGAGTGATGGGTTTTTAAAACACAATACTGTTTTGTAAACTATAACCCTCCCTCCTTAACCCAGAACTGTGATTTATACATGTTTACAATTATTTCCCTTTTGAGGTTATGAAATCATTGATTACATAACCTTGGCACCATTTTGATAGTTTTCTGTTGTTTGAGGTTTCCCTTAGCATGATGTAAAATATTTTCAGGTTGTTTGAAATAAGCCAGTTTTTTTTTTTTTTAATGGGATGGGCGTTAGTTTAAAAAAGAAAAAGAAAGAAAGAAAAAAATAAAACCTTAGAAAACAAAGCTTGGATTTGCCATTAAGCTGATAGAGGGGCTTTGAAAATCAAGCCTACAACCCAACTGGGTGAGACCACAATACAGTTAATCTTTTAGTGACTCTAGGCTCCTGTAGTCTACCTGTCATTGTGGTTTCCCAAACTGTAGAAATAACCTTTTCATGCATGTGTTATTGTTTTTCCCAGGGGTGGACAGCTCCTAGACATAAAAACATTTTTCTTCTTTTATCTCCTCTTTGAGGTGTTTTTGTTTGGTCGGGAGGAGGTGGGATGAGATGGGGAGAGTGGAAAGAAATAAATCACTATTTTTGTTTCAACAGATCATTAAAAATAATTTATAACTTAAGTCTCCTCATAATAAAATATCATTTTCTTCCTAATAATTTCTACTGCTTTATCATAGGAAAATGAAATAATGACACTTGAAGTTTTTCTCCTTCCTAGAACAGAATGTAAAACAAAAAAGCAAATGAAAAATCCTTATTGAGTTTTTGACTGTCATTTTTCATGGGGTCTCATAATGAGCAGTGGTTATTTGAAAGTACATGGTCCTCCCATATTGAGTAGGAGAAACTGTCTTAAGACTGCCAGAGAGACTGGGTCCCTCTATAGGCACAAAATAAATAGACTCTTACACTGCCAATCCACATGATTTGGCAGCCTGAGCAGTAGATTGTCCCTTAGCTGACGTGGCCCCAAGCCATTGTTGTGGATCCAAAGGACAGCTAGAATGAAAGGATCGGTGCTGTATGGAGGTGCTTCACAGTAACACAGACGAAGCCCTTGATACACCATCCTTGTTGATTACAATCCTTTTGTTCACTTAGCAGCCCTGTGAACCTGCGGCTTCTGTTTGCTGAAACATGCAGGTCCCAAAGGATTACAGGGCACTTTCCTTTCTTCTGCCATCAGGGCATCCTCGAGCACAGCTGTTATTCAGAGCTGCACAGTGGCAGCCTCCACAGCAAAGGGGATTTTATTTCAAAACCAGTAACAGTCCTTTTTTCCCCTCAGTGATCTCTATATTCTTTACTGGCCACATAATCATTCACTTTGAGGTGCCTAATTTTTCCTCTTTTTCTTTTCCCCCATTGTGGATGAAAATAATACAATAAAGATTTTGTTCTTGTCCACTAACACTGTGCCTTTAGTGGGTTTTGGCTCCCTTCTTCTCCTTGAGAGCAATGCACTGCTTTGATGAAGAGCCCTTCATCTTACAGGACAACCTGCAAGACTGCAGTTTGCAAAGCAGCAAACTTGAGATTCATTCTTGGCAGTACATTTCATAGTGTGTCAACTGTGTGTGTTCGTGCTCCAATGAATTGCACTGGATGACATAAAGTAGGTCTCTAATAGAACGGCCGAATAAATAATAACCAGTTGCTTCTCTGTGGCTGTCCTTTACTCTTGAACTACATTCCATTGCCCACGTATGAAATAATTTTAAAAGAAATCCTTTAAAAAGCTGAATGACTAAAAAGCACATAAAACTGATTATTAAATAAACCTTGTCCACTTCTTGTCCTAGTCCAAACTCAACTGAATACAGGTGAATGGAGTTGTAGATATTGCTATTTCCCCATGGCTCTGTGTGTGAGGGTGTCATGGCATGCTTGTTGTAGGGAAAACTAAAGGAAAGTGGTGGGAATGCTTTCTTAAACACGTAAATCATGGAAATCGTCATCTGAGACACTTTGGTAACAGTCTTTAAACTTTTAAATTCATAACTTCCCAGCAGTTTGACACAGTGCTTTAAGCATGATTTACCAAAAGATACTCACAAGGTTAGAATTTGTCTGTGTCAAAATACGAGTTTTACTGGAATCTTTTAGTTTGTGGAAAGCCTTCACTGGGATTTCCTGTGGTCACAGTTTGCAGTACTGGGGTAATTAATCCATTACCTTTGGCTCCTAGCTTGTCAGACATACCCTAGGTCACCTTGCACCTATGGTCTTGGACCGGTTTGGTAGGACATTAAAAGTACCCCACAGAGCTCAGTGTGGGGAGAGTTACATTAGGCTCTGCCTGACTCCCTTGGTGGATTGGAATTCAAGGGGAACTCCAGCTCCCCTGTGTTGCTTCTCCTAGTCACTGTCAACCCAAGTCTTTGTGTAAGGGATTCAGAAGACCCTGTTAGTTTATGGCACTATATGTAAGGGCAGGAGGTATTGAAATCTTATGAGAAACTCCCAAGATAGCCCTTCCTGGACACACACCCCTAAACACACACACACATCATTTTGTTTAATTACTTTATACTGTCTTCTTTTCTTTCCTTTCTTAATGAAAACAGAAAAGTGAAAAACAAAAACCCCCATATTTTCTTCTGCCAACAATGAAGCTTTCAAACCTCAAGATAGTGGCTTCGGGTGCAGAACTGAGGGAAGAAAGACAGCTCTGGACTCAATTTTTTTCATCCAAACTAGACTGTCACCATATTCACTAACTAGATAAGTGGGTAAAACAATACTCACTTTTGTTCTTTGCAAAAATAACAGCTATTGGAAAGCATGTTGCTGTCAACACCATTCCTCTGGATGTTAATGGTCAGATATCTTATTATAAAAGTCTTCTCTGAAAGTTCAGTTGTAAAGAAAGAGCCTTTTTCCCCTTGCATGCTTAGGTAAACAGGAATAGAAGAGCAGGAAGAAGTTGATAATATGATAGGTTGGTAAGTAATTTCTCCCCCTGAGGGAAACATTTTTAAGTAGAAAATTGATACCAGTCCATGGCTCCAATCTTCCCTGGAAGACACTCCTAGGAGCACCAGAGTTCCCTGGGACACAGACAAAGAGCTTGTTATACATAAAGAAAGGGGGGCGGGCATGAAAGACCAAAATAACTCTCAAACTCAAAACAAACATAAAAAAAATCCTTAAAATCCAACAAACAAATCCCGAATCTGCAGCCTTTCTTATGTCACTGTGAAGCAGAATGTTACAGGCAGTGGAAGGGGCCCCTTGTTATACATCTGCCTGAGTCCAGATGTCCTGGCTTCCATGTGCAATTGGAAATAGAGAAAATATGAAGTTATCTTTGACCTCTGCTGTTTCTCCAGATCTCTGAGTTGTAGCTACAACACCCTAATAAAATCTAAATAGCCACAGTGAAACCTCAGCAAAGTGAGAGCATGTCTGAAGAGTTAGAAGGCTGCATTGAGATAGAAATAGCATTAATGTCTTTCTTTAGATTAAGGACCTCTTCTAAATTAAAGTTTGACTGCTGCTTTTGAGCGTAGCCAAGAAGTTTGGTGAAAGCACTGGACTATTACGTGTAGCTAGAAACACCTTAGGCCAAAAGTAAGGTCAGGGGATCTTGGCAAATGAAACATAATTACGCATTTAGGAAATAAGCAAGTCTGCTTATTTTGCAGAGAAAGAATGGACTATAGGAGAGAAACATAAGACATCAGAGTTGTCCCAAGACTTCCAACCTTGGGGATATATAAAAAAAAAGCTTTATGTTATACCTAAAATCAGAGGAAGTAAGGCGTGAGGCAGAGAAAGGCAAATCCCGCAGCCCAGCTAATAAAGTTGTGCTGCTCTGCAGCCACGGGACTCATTCGCTCGACTGTGAATGTGAACTTGACTCCAGGTCAGAATCTGTGGATGATGCAAGAAAATTCCATTCTTCCCCTTTATCCCCGCTCTGTGGATTCACAAGAGAAAGAGAAAAGTATCGTGTCTGTTGTGAAAAGGTCACCTTCAGGCGTCTAAAACAGGTCACAGTTACATTTACTCACCTGAGGATGTGAACTGTGTGCCTGCTGTGTGTGATGGTGCTGTCTGGGAGGTCAGTTTGCCAGTCGGGATTTCATCAACCCTGTAGGGTGTCCTTACCGCTTCTCTGACACCATCCTCCTTTAGTGATGGCCCGTACCCTCCCCGCCCAGAGCAGACAGCAAGAGCCACGGCAGGTTGGCAGGTTGAGGAGGTGTCTGGACGGTTGCTAGGACGAGGCGGTAGGAGAGGAACCCACCTCACACCTGAGTTTCCTCCCGTCTGCTGCTCCTCAGGTTTAGTCTTCTGAGCAGGGCCTTGCAATCTGCTCTTGCTTCAGCATTGCCTGGTTCACCTCTTCTGTTACTACCGGATGAGCTTTCCTCTTCTTTTTGGCCAACCCCATACTTGTTTGGATGGGGCTCTCGGTTGTTGGGGTCTAGTGTGCTACAGAAAAATGAGAAGCCCTGTGACCCGTTTGTTAGGGAGCTGAATGGCCCAGAAGATGGGCTCCCTGCCGCTGAGGTCGGCAGTTACCACACTCAGGAAGCACTGTCTGTGCACATTCTCATCAGTCCAGCGCTCTGGCCACACCTCAGAGGCCCCTTGCAGAGGCTTGCTTAGAAGCTCTCAACAAGGCTTTGCTGTTTGCAGAACCGCAGTGGGAACAGAGCATGCCGCACTTAGGAGATGGTTGGGTAGAACAGGTGTTCTATCTGGAAATCTTCATGTGTTCTGCCTTCTGTGTCCAGAACATTCTGCTCTAGGCTCTCTAATGGAGAGAAGAAAGGGAGGGAAATCTCCATCCAGTGGTGACACGGTTGCTCAGTCATGGCTCCTGAGCACTTCGTGAATGGAGGAGACACTTAAGTGTTTGTGACTCAGACTTGGGCAAAACAGAAGAATACTCCCAGTCCCTGCCCCTGCTGGCTCCATCTGTTTCAAGTTCAGCCCAAGACACTTAGCTGAGTGTTTTCTCAGGATGCTGCAAGCTAGAGGCTTTGACACTGCAGGCCTGGACAATCAGTTCATTTTAGTTCCCCCATGTCTTGTGCAGAGGGAGACATAGCTGGTTCTTAAGGAAGGCCCTATAAGGGGCTGAACCACCTGTGTATTCTATAGGCCAAACCATGCTAGCCAAGACTGAACAACCAGGCTGCATAAGACGTTGCTGATCTGGCGTGGACCCTCCAGGCCAGTCTCTTTGGGGATGTTGCTTGTTCAGAGCTGGTCTCTGTCCTTGGCCTTCATCTGCTAGTGAGCTGAGCTTTTGCTGTGGTTCACTCCTGCCTGAAACACACCAGCAGTCTCCAGATCTGGCAGGTGAAGAAATGATTGACAAGGCAACAAGCCATGTGAGACGCCACACCCCCATCCTCAAACGGCTGTCAGGTGAGGTCAGTATTATTGAGGACACTAATTAGCTGTTTACATCGCTCCCTTAAATGAAGCAGGCTGAAATGGTATTTTAAATTTCCTTACAATAACAAGCCTCCTAGGTAGCTATTACCTAGGAATTCATCTAATTTTAGTGAAACCACTTATCTAGTTAGCCGTTTACTATCTTCTGGGGGTAGAAATTGGTCAATGTTTAGTATTCCTTTGTAAAGCACTAATCCATTTGATTTTTCTTAAAAAAAAAGACTAACTCCTTAGAGCTTCAGAATTGACACCTAATTCTGGAATCCTAGGATTTTTGGTAAATTAAATTGTCACCTATTGACACATGCTACAACATGGATGAAACTTGAAGACATTATGCAAAGTGAAATAAGCCAGTGACAAAAAGACAAATGCTGTATCATTCCAGTCATATGAGGTCCCTAGAGTCATCAGATTCGTAGAGGCAGAAAGTGAAGGGTAGTTGCCAGCAGCTGAGAGGAGGGAAAATGAGGAGTTAGTGGTTGATGGGTACAGAGTTTCAGTTTTGCAAGGTGAAAAAAGTTCTAGAGATGGATGATGGTGATGGTTGTACAACAGTGTGAAGGTACTTAATGCCACTGAACTTTACACTTAAAAAATGGTTAAAATGGTAAATTTTATGTATATTTTACCACAATTAAAAAATAAATTTAAAAATTTATCACATATTTTATGCTTTAATTATTTTCTCTTGGATCCCCTGTTTGTTCAGACTGAAGAGGCCTAAGCTTTTTCTTTTGTTTTTTAACAAAACTTTATGTGTCAGCTCTTTGTCCCTCTAAACATTTTTTTTGCCCAGTTCTACCTAATAAATGTAAAACCTCATCTCGCCAGTAGTGACAGTTAGTATCCTTATGCATGTTAGTTATATACATTGCACCTGAAAACTTTCAGGACTGTTCCAGACGTGTTGTAGGATAAAGAAGAAAAAATCATGATTAAGGTCTTCGCCTGTCAGGTTGTATAAAAGCAAAGGCGCACTAATTTGGATCAGCTGTGAGTTCTTTTTCTGAGGCTCCACTCAATGGGAACTTGCCTGTTTTCCATTGTCATAGATGCTCTTGGGGTCACCTTCTAGGACACACTTTAGCTGTCTTTAGATCTCAGAACTTCTCCTTTTAAACTCTGAGTGAGGCTTCCTGGGCATCATTAGAAAGCCAGGGGGACACATTTAACCTCATAAATGGGTAGAATTTTGAAGCTTATTTGAAAATGCGGTACTTACTAAATCAAATCATTTGTCATTTAAAGAAACCACCTTATGCAGCAAATTCATAAGCATCTTCTTTTGTTTGAAACGGACACCTAAACCATTAAAATAAGTGTCACACTGTAGTTATCAATAGTGTATTGTATATTTGAAAGTTGCTAAGACAGTAGATCTCATCACACACACAAAATTATAACTACGTGTGGTGATGGATGTTAACTAAACCTGTTATAATCTTTTCGCAATATATACATGTATCGAATCATGCACCGAAAACTAATACAATGTTATGTCAGTTATAACTCAATTCAAAAAAATGTAGGGGCAAACTTTTGGGGTCATGGATAAGTTGATTATTTTGAGTGTGGTGATGGATTCACTGGTGTAGACATGTGTCAAAACATCAAATTGAGCACTTTAAATATGCATGTTAAATATACCTCAGTGAAGCTGTTTTTTAAAAAGTTAAAAATTAAATTTGAAGAAAAAACATGTAATAAAAAAATAACCTTCACAAATCAAGAAAATGCACAGTTCAATTTACCTTAGAATTAGATTACTAGATTACAAATTTAATATGGTAAAAACCAAGTTAGAAAAATCAGCATTTGGTTGAGCTCTGAATCTAGAAAAGAATAATCTATGTCTTGTAATTTTTTTTCTCATGTTTAACAGTCACCTCCTTCCTAGAAAATTGTAGTGGAAACAACTTTCTAAAAGTGTTCTCTCCAAGGACAAAATGGAAAATGGTGAACGCATACACCCTACTGGAATAAGATACCATTCCTTCTTAAAACTCTTTGAACCGTATCTTGGATGCAGAAAGAGGAAAAAATAAACAATTATAAAAAAGTATTGGGGGGAATTCCTTGCCCTGGCCAGACACTCCACTTGTTGAGAATAAAAGAGTGTTGGAGTCTCTCTCTTGATGAGCAAACCTGTTTATAGCAGATGTGGTAGGATGAAAGCAAAATATTATTCCTCATCACTTATATGGCAAGAGTCTCCCTTCTAAACCATTTAAGAACTTTTCATACGTTCTCTTGCTTATTCTCAGAAGACTTCTGTGGCATTCATAGAGGGGTATGGTTAAATGTCTTGGACAAGGCCAGCCTGGACATTCATTATGTTAGATCACAAAAAGGTCAGATACCAGTAATTTTCTCTGGTTCAACCTGCGATTGGTTACGTGGTACTTGACGGTCAAAGCGGAGTTCCTACCTCTGACGGCGACTGTTCAGTCTTCACATTCCTCCACAGGTCAAAGTAAACACTGAGTCCCATGGACGTCCACGACATGCATCAAGTATCTTATTTGTGGTACAAAATTAGAATATCGAGAATGAAAGACTAAAAAGTGATTATAATGACACTAAAAAGTGCCATTAGGACTTTCATTCTGTTGTCCAGTGTCTTGTAGTTTCTTTGAGGAAAACAAAAATTTAGGGCTTGGCACTTTCTAGTCTTGCTGTCAGCCTGAAGATAATATGAGATTGGAGACTGATCAAAATCTAGCCAGCCTTGAAAACAAAACCAAACAAAAGCTCTTTTTTATACTAAAGATAAAAAAAGAAGGAATCTCTCTACTTTTTGTTCTTAACTGATAAAACTCTAGTAGTTGAGGCTAGATGCTTAACCTTGACAGAATACACTGGGATACTATTCTTTAAAAGGACCAAGTCAGACAGTAAGCCAGAACCGTGTGTGTGTGTGTGTGTGTGTGTGTGTGTGTGTGGTTTTCAATTTACAAAGTTTTAACTTACCTATGTTAGCGTTCTTTTTACCTGTCTTCACTACTCTCTCTGTTAAGGATTAGAATGAAATAATGTAATCATTCCTTTTCCAAAAATGAAAAGTATCTTTCCCAATTCAGCACTTAGGTTTAAGCCTAGAGATGCAAGTCAGGAAGTGAAAAATGTGAGTGCTATGGTTGCTATGGCAACTCATACATTCCCTAGCTTTACTTTCAAGGCTGTTCCCCTTGCTGAACTAACATGGCACTTGGCTCAGTTTGCTAAAAGTGAAGTGAAGATCTATTTGGATAAATAGGTCAAAATCACTTTCAGGATCTTTGCTGAGATGTTTATGAATAGTTTTTCACTTGGGTTGTTGTTCAAAGAGATTCTCACGTTGTTTATAAACACCCAAGTCGCATTGCTCAGTCTCTTGGCGTTCTTTATCTTAATGGGATAGGATTCTGTTCCACGGCCAACATATGCACACCTTAGGGGCCCAGAGGGATTTGGCTGGGTTTTTTCCTGGGCACACCTGCAGTTTATATACACTGGCAGAAATGTTCACACTGTGGAGTGTTTTGTTATGCTCATTAAGTGATTTATTGAAAAAAATAAGCTGTTTCTAAACTTTCCTTTATCAGCAAGTGTGCAAAGAGTCATCTGCCAAAATAACACAATCCCATTGGAATTAAGCAAACAGCCCCTCGAGGACCATTTGTTTGTGTTGGAGCTTCTCCCCTGCTCTGTCTTCCCTCCTGTTTCCTCTCCCTCTGTCACAGCGGGCAGGGGAGTGTCCCTCCAATGGCTGCAGCTCCTCCTCCTGCAACAGAGCGTTCTAATTCCAGGCTTGCACAGAGGCAGAGCAGGGCTCTGGAGTAAAAGGTGCTTGTGGTTTCTGGAGATGGAGAGGACTTCCCCAGAGCGTGGTTCTCTCAGGAGACAAAGGGTGACTGGTTAAGCAGAAAGACGAAACAGGAAAAGTAATTTGTAGCCAGCAGGAGCAATCTGCCAGAATCTCACAAGCCAAAAATTCATAGTAACACTGTATCAGTGTTTCTGGGTCTTCTGAAGGCTTGAAGTTAAACGATGGTAAGCAGGAGAAGAAGCCTGTTTGGGTAGAGGGTAGGACTCGTGCTGCTTTTTATCACCAACGCAGCAAGCTATCGGAAGGATTAACAGTGTGATTGTGAGACTGGTTTTCAAAGTCAATAATACTGGACCTGAGAAGCATTTCAATGTGTCCCGAGCTGGCCGTGGGCATGGCCTGTCAGGTTTTTCTAAGGTTTCCTTTTACAACGGGACAGACTCTTCCAAGAGACAAATTATTCTAATGATTAACCAGAGGCACATATTTGTCTCTTTTAGCAACACTAATCTCTCTTAGTCTCAACAGAATTAAAAATATATGGGGAAGCACTTTGAAACTCAATAAGCTCTGTACAAGTCCAGAATTATGTATTTTTTAAAAAACCTTGTAAAGATATCACCATAAAAATTAAAATTAATTGTACCAGCATCAAAAGTAATGATTAATCCTTCTTGATTCATTAATGTTAGTGAAATAAATAAGCTTTTCTTTCCTACTTTGGCTGACTTATTTGAGATCAGAGCTTTTCTTTGTCTTAATGATGGTAATCATAACAGTTATAAAGCCTTGGCTATGTTCCACATAACTGCTCTAAGTGCTTTATGTATATTAATTCATTAATCTGCTAAATAACCCTGCAAAGCAGCTACTGTTATGATCCCCTTTCTCCAAATGAGGAAATTAAGACACTGGGAGGTTAAGTGACTTGCCCAAGACCACACTTTACATTTTTTAAGAATCTTTTTTTTTTTAAGAAATTTCTTGGTAAATCAGTGGTATATGTGGGTTTTTCTCCTAACACCATCCTTTTCTCCCTGTGGTCTTTGAGCATGCTTGCCTTTACTGTAATTATCAATTTAATAATAATAGCCATCACCATCTATGGAGGGCTTATTACTCTAGACCATGCAAAGACTAAACATTTTAATTCCCCGTATGATGTGGTTCCTGTATTATCTCCATTTTACAGATGGGGAGACTAAAGTTATAGGTGGCAGATAACTTATCTGGAGTCAGACAGTAGAGTTCTTATCTGTGCCGACAGGACAATGGTAGAGCTCATTTTCTTTGCCAAGTCATCAGTCTTTCTTTCCTTGTACCTTAAAATTTTATATAAAATCACTGTCTTCTGTCTCCACACTTTAAAAATGCTTATGAATTTTGTGGAAGGGGAACCACATTCTGTGTTTAGGCCAGGTGGGTGCACAACAAAATACCAGTGGCACAGCTTTCAGCATCACAGCAACACTCAGCCGCCACACTATGACAACCAACAGACAGGTGGTGTGGTTCTCTGACCAGGCAAGGAACCCAGGCAGCGATGATGAGAGCGCTGAATCTTAACCACTAGACCACCAGGGCTGGCTGTCAAGACAGTTACCTCATTTTTAATGAGCGCATCAAGCCAGTTCTTCTTTTCAGTCTTCCCTGGTAGAACTTCCAAAATATATGGCTATGCTATGATTCAAGAATGGAATGAGTATTCACCTGCCTCTGGGACGTCCAAAGATATAATCCATCAAGAGCCTTAACATGAGGGGGAGGAAAGCCACTGACCTCAGCCTTTTCCTGCCCACTCTGGTAGAGTCTTCGATTTATCATTGTGCATTTGCCTCTCCCTTGAGAAAGCAAGTGAAGCAAGCAAGTATGGGAAGCTGGCATTTCATGAAGGAGAATGGAGAAGGGATGGGATCAATGGAGAAGGGGAGATTGGAGATTGGGAATTAGCCATGGGTTCAATATCATGGGACATTGGCACCTGCCTTGTCCCCCCTCTAGGGACAGAGTTCCACGTGGGAGGCTACAGCCTGGCTTAGTGGCTTCTGGGGGTTACAACTCCATGGAAGGAATTCTATGGAACCACAACTTGTAAAACTTTGTGCAAATTTGAGTTGAAAGAATATTGCTTTTAAGTGTATCATCAATAGTACTATTAAATAATATATCTGAATATTAAAAAAAGCACATGAGATTGCCTTATATGACTTTAGAAACAGCTTTCAGTGTGTTTGTCACCTTATATGTGGTCCAGCATTTGGAATATTCAAAATTATAGTTTCCATTGAATTATATTCTATTTATCAAAAAACAGTCACTTCATCAAAAAGTGTGTGCTTAAAAACAAAGGACAACTGACCCACCTCTCCATGAAGGCATACTGAGAAAAAGATTCAACATGAGATACCAACTGACCCAGTTTGCCCACAACTGCAGGCTTTTAGGACTTTCGGTGCTATACCAGGTGAGTCCCGGGCAAACCAGGACAGCTGGTGCCTTCCGGCAACAGGCTACGTGTAGGGTAAAGTGGTGCATCAAATTCAGTCTTCTCCAGCGGGGCCAGCTCTAGTGCTGTCCTTCCTGGGCAGTGCTTGTGAAGGTGGCCAGGGGGCAGGCAGTTCGGGAAAACAGACCCACGACTTTGCGCTCTTAAACAGCTCTTTGCCAACATGCTTGGATTAGCTGTTGCTGTACTCTTTCTGTTATGACCAAATTATTTTCTAAGTCAGCAACATTGCTTTTATCCCTAAAGCTACACACATGCATCTTCCCCCTCACTTCCCTCCCATACACACACACGCACACGCACATGCACACGCACATCCCCAACCTACAACATTTAAATATCCCAAGCCATCAGGGACTATCTTCCTGGCCACTTCCTTTCTTCACAGCCCCGTGGTGTGTTTGATTTGGCTTCTTCTCTCAACACAGGGGCAGCGCTCTCCTCACTTTCCCATTCATGTCATCTCCACCTTGTGTTATTCTGGCCTGTGTGGGTGTCTGTAACCGGGCATGGGGCAGCGCCAACACTGGGGGCTAGCCACAGTCGTTTGCTCTCAGCGTGGTATGGCACTGCCTTAGGAAACCACGTTTGCCCAAGGAGCCCAGGCACAAAAGGTTTTGAAGTGCAACTCAAACACACAAGCAGACTTCTTTCTAACAGTTTTGCTTGTTACACCCATTTTAAAAAACATGCTGAGTGTAGTTATCCTTAAGTATGTGTTCAATCTGTTTTGGTGATTTTAGGGTATCATTTAATGAGGTGCTTTTCAACCTAAAACACTGTACTTTCCTGACATTAATTCTTCCCTCCATCCATCTTACAGATAAAGAATGGATAGGTAACTTTTTCCCCCCAAATCCCAAAATTGCAAAAGCAGGATCAGAAATTGAGCATTAATAATTCCCTGACATGGTGCATTTATTGTGAAGGATTATTTTAGAGGCTACGTTGATGTTTTCCTGGCTGAAATTATTATTCAGTTAAGAATTGATGAACTTTGATGAAGTCACAGAACTTATTTATGTATTATATCTTTTATAGATCCTGAGGATGGGAAAACAGCTTATATTTGTCTTTGGGTCCCTGCCTAAAACACAGAAAATGTGCAACAACTCTTTTTATGTGATTTGGTTTTTGTGGGGAGGTTTTTTCAAAGACTGATTCTTAAGACAACACGATGTGAATTGGTTGGGCAGCACTAGCCTGGCAGAAGTGAGTTCTAGATCGTATGTCAGGCACCCCTGTTGATCCGCTGCACAAGAACAGGCAACTTGCCCAAATACGGTCTTCCTCACCATTTGGTAGTTTATTTATAAAGTAGGGATTTGACACTTTTCTTCTTATGTCTCAGAGAAAAGCCTGTATTATTTGTAGAACTTTGATGTTTTCTGGTAGAAGCTAAATCCTAACTGTATAATATGTTCAGCTTTGATTGTCAGATTGAGTTATTTCTAGAAATCTGACCACCACCAAGATTGGGGAAGGAGAACAGAGGGACTTCGGGCATCTGTATATCAAAACAAGTGTTTCTGGTTTTACATAGTATGGTAGTGGTTAAAAATACCAATGGATTAACCTGAGTTCAAGCACTGGCTTTGCCACTTACTAATGATGTGACCTTGGTTAAGTCACTTAACCCCTCCCAGCCTGTTTCCTCCTCTGTTAAACGCTGGTAAATAGTGAACCATATTTCACAGGGTGGTAGTGAAGATTTGGCTAGATAAAACCTGTGGGGTGCTTAGCACAGAGCCTGATGCTGAATAAGTTCTTCTGGGTTCTAGTCTTTCTCTTCATTATAATGTACAATGAGTCATCAATTAACTAAAATTGTAGTAAAGGTCCATGCTTTGAAACTGTTTCTTCTGAATGATTGCCCTATAAGGAATTGCCTTGAGTAATTCAGACCTTAAAGATAGGTACATTTGACTTGGGCAAAGTCATTTGCTAACTTGTTCTCTTCCCTCTGATTTGGATACAGCGCAAGGAAATGTGCCTTATTTTGATAAACTGACATTTTCCTCTAGTGTGGCTAGAGTCTCGGCCATGAAACATTTCACAAGAAAATTTTCCATATGAGCTCCTCACAGGGCATATTACCAATGGTTTTTATTCCATGATATGGGCCCAAACTGTAGTAAAGACAAGCTTGTTTTTCATGATAGAAGGTATCCTTGGACAGTATCCAAGCCGACCTGCCATGGACAACTTTAATTGTTGGTAAGATGAGTATGGTTCCTTTTCCTAAATGGGATAAAATAGATGCTAGTGCTTAAAGTAGGATGTTGCAGCAACAGCGTAGAAACAAGGGGACGTGTTTGACAATCTGTCGGTAGTTAATGAGCTTTATTCTGTGATACAGTAGGTGCCCACATGGTGTGATCTGAGGTGTGCCAAATACTCCTCTTTCTCCAAACAAATATGGCTTCTACACCCACCTGGAGATGTTGGAAACTGTCAGCAATCAAATTACTATTTCAGATTATGGCATTGTCTTTTGAAGGCCTCTGTTGAAATAAAAAGATAATCTGAGAGAAGGAGAACCTTGACGTAATGTATCAAATTGCTGAGTGATCAAGTCTCAGTGAGCAGAACCCCAAGAAAAATAAGTCTTAGAACAGACTAGTTTTGATAATAAGGAGAGATAAAACAAAGGTCAGAGAATTTGTGGAATGTGCCCACAGTGGATCCTTAAATTAAGGAAGGAAGCCAAAGGAATGATGAGATGCCCACTTAACAGAGGAAGTAGGATGGGCTATGAAAGGGGGCTTTGGGAATCCTTCATTGACAACCAGCCTTCTTCTCAGCTATGCCTGGACTGACCGTATGTAATACCCAGGTGAATAATCCCAAAGGTGGGTGTGTGTAATATATGTGCATTTGTATTAAAAGGCAGTTTAGACAAGTGGTTGAGGATACCAGTCTAGAGCCAGTCTGGAGTTTGCATCCAAGTGCATCCACTTACCTGGGCTGTGTACCTTAGATAAATTATTAAACTCTTTCTGTTTCACTTTCCTTATCTGAAAACGTACCTGGCTCACAAGTATTTTAATTGTTGAGAGAATTGAAAGAGCTAATATATGTAAAGCATTTAGAACAGTTTTTGGCACATGATCAAAGTATTAGCTGTTATTGTGACTGACGTGTTAGAGTCACGCCTGCAGGAAGGAAAATGCATGGATTAGGGTTTGCTAACCGCCTGAGCAAACACTGCTGCCATCTCAGTCACTTCACATAATAAAAGTTTCTTTCTTCATTGTGCCACAGCCCATGTCAATGGAGGTGGCTCTGCTCCATGCGGACATCTGGCTATCTAGGTTCCTAGTATATGATAGTTCTGCCATATTCTAGGGCCTCTGAGTTCTTCACTGATTTTTAGCATCCATCTGGCAGGTGAGGGAAGAGAAGGTTTCTTTGCCCAGGAATTCTTAGGGACCAGACCTTCTCCCACGTTCCATTGGCTTCATTACTTCTCCCACACTCTATTGACTTCATTACACATTCGTTACTTCTCTCACATTCCATTGGCCAGAACTGGCCACATGGCCCCACCTAACTGCAGAGGAAACTGGGGGATGTAGTTTAGCTATGTGCCCAGGAAGCAGAGAACATGGATATAGATCAGAACATGATTAAACCAATAGCAAATGGATGATTTTGACTTTGGTTTATGGTTTCACTATGAAGCATAAGCATTTTTTGGTTTAATTTTATGAACTGATGAGAAAATCTACTCCCTTATTTGGCACACAACACTCAAATTCTAATGTTCATGCAGAACTTCAGCTACATTATCATTTCTGAATAAAATAATAATAAAAGCTAACAGCTACGGAGCATTTATTGTATACCATAATACTAAGCACTTTACATGCTTATTTCATGAAATTAATTTATTTAATCCCTACCACAGCCTTTATGAGGTGGTACCAGAACTGTCTGCATTTGGTGGGTAAAGAAACTGAATTACAGGGAAGCCGTTAATCCAAATGAAAAAAATATGAATTGATAAAGAATCACAGGATTAACAAATTTGCTAGTTTGTCTTTTTCTCTATCCCTTTCATCTATAACCTGACAAAATTTGTCAGAGAGCAAGCTTATAGTCGTCAACTCTGTTTTCTACTTAGGGAGACTAAATCCAGATATACAGCAGAAGAGGCTTAATCCAATATGGGGTGTTCACTCTACCTGGTACAGCACCCATTAATTTGTCATGAACTGGATGGTTTGTCAAGAAAACCTAATACACATGTGCATGGAAAAACACACATGGGTGTGTACTTTATCCTTTGGTTTACCTTAATTTATTTGCTTAGCTAAGCATGCTGTGTTTATCATCAGGTTAACCATGCATGCATTGCGTTAGTCTGGAAAAGTTGCTTCAGTGTCTTATCCTCTGATATCTGCTTAGATATTGCTTGAAAACTAGGCCCCTTACTTGTAATGAATCTGCCGTTAATATTTTAATCACAGACATTAAATAAGCTGATGTCACGGGTATGTGTGCTTTAATTTTTTTAGTATAGCATCATAGAAAAAAAGATAAAACCACAATTCTGTGAGCTCTTATAGATGGACGGTGTAAAGGCTAACCTTTGAATTAGATGCTTATTTTCTTAAGAGATTCTGCATGATCAGTTAAAAATGAGTCAGCCCACTGCCATCTTTATCAATTCCATAGATTTCATGTCCCTCTATGGAACTAAGATGTGTTTGCAAAAGCACTGAAAAGTTGAGATTTAAACAGGTGTCAGATGGAAGCAGCAGATGTGTAACAGTACAAAGGGTTTGGCTACGCCATGGAATAGCTGAGTAATTAGAATTTCTGTGTGCCGGCGTATCTGCTTCAACACTTTTGGCCAAGCCACAAGACACTTGGGTGTTTGCCCAGTTATTTGTGGCTTCATCTGCCTTTTGAAAAGTCTCAGTATGGCAGCCGAATGAGGGAAGCACCTACTCCTGAATGTTTGGCTCTGTGGCCATGTGTTTTTTTTTTCTTTTACATGCTGCCTTGTTTTGGTTTTATATAAAAACATGAGGAGAACTGAGGCTAACCATCTGATCTGTCCTTTACTAATGGGTGATGGTCCTCTGCTTTTCACCTCTAGATCTCAAAATATTTTCCACTGTGCAAAGTTATAATATTGCTTATCACATTTGTTCTTCAAAGTAATTTTCACTGAGTTGAGAAAGTGACATTGCTCCCCTTACAGTGTGTGTAACCAGAGCCCTGGGGCACTGAGGTGAGCTCTGACAGGCCAAGTTCAAGTCACAGACCGGTAGAAAATGGAAGTATCCTGGGCCTACGTCTTGGCCTGTAACATTGGTAATTTAGTAGTGACTTTGGATTTGGGACCTCATCATCCTTGAGAGCCAGGGACCCTTTTATAACACCTCAGGACCCAGAAACATCAGCAATCACTCGTCTCAGTGGATTCAGTGATCTCACAAACTGCAGAAATTTTCATTGTATTTATTAGCTGGCCCTGTTTGAAAATGACTGCATATTTTTATTATGAATAACACAACATGGTTATTCTCATTCCATGAGCTAATGTAGAGGGTATTTTTAATTCTATGGCACACTGGCCTGCTCTGTTTTATTTTTTTTAATTTAATTATTTTATTGAGGTCATGTTGGTTTATAACATTGTATAATTTCAGGTGTACATTATTATATATCAGTTTCTTTATAGACTGCATGGTGCTCACCTCCAACAGTCTAGTTTTTGTCCATCACTGTACACATGTGCCCCTTTACCCCTCTCACCCTCCCCCCCCTTCCCCTCTGGTAACCACTAATCTGTTCTCCTTATCCATGTGTTTGTTTATCTTCCACATATGAGTGAAATCATACCATGTTTGTCTTTCTCTGTCTGGCTTATTTCACTTAACATCATCCCCTCAAGGACAGTCCATTTTACAAATGGCATGGTTTTGTCTTTTTTATGGTTAAGTAGTATTCCATTGTGTGTGTGTGTGTGTGTGTGTGTGTGTGTATGTGTATGCATACCACATCTTCTTTATCCATTCATCAGTTGATGGGCACTTGGGTTGCTTCCACATCTTGGCTATTGTGAGTAATGCTGTGATGAACATAGGGAAGCATAGATCTCTCTGAATTGTTGATTTCATGTTCTTTGGATAAATGCCCAGTAGTGGGATAGCTGGATCGTATGGTATTTCTATTTTTAATTTTTTGAGAAATATCCATACTGTTTTCCATAGTGGCTACACCAGTTTGCATTCCCATCAGGAGTGTATGAGGGTTCCCTTTTTTCCACATCCTCTCCAACATTTGTTATTTATTGTCTTATTAATTATAGCCATTCTGACGGGCGTAAGGTGATATCTCATTGTAGTTTTGATTTGCATTTCCCTAATAATTAGTGATATTGAACATCTTTTCATGTGCCTGTTGGCCATCTGTATATCTTCTTTGGAAAAATGTCTGTTCATATCCTCTGCTCATTTTTTGATTGGGTTGTTTATTTTTTTGTTGTTGAGTTGTATGAGTTCTTTATATATTTTGGAAGTTAACCCCTTGTGGGATATGTGATTTGCAAATATTTTCTCCCAGTTGGTGGGTTGTCTTTTCATTTTGTTCATGGTTTCCTTTGCCTTTGGGCTACTGTGTTTTAGATTTCATAACCATAGACATGCAATATCATTCCTAATTCCAATGCATCTCAATTTTAACATTGAAAAAGAAACCACTTTTTCATATCTGTACTCTTGGACAATCACTCAGTCATTATTGCCCTTTAGGCTCCTGTCCAGTTTTGGTTTTGATGTCTGAACAAGAATAGGCTGTATGCAGCAGACAAACCATTTCTAGGCTAAGTCTGCTTGATTCTGATCCTCCCCTTCCATGAGAAATCTTGGGGGAAAAATCAGTTTTCTATCACTTGTTAGTTTTTTCCTACTCATATTTCATCAGAACCTATTTTTTTCCTCTTTGAGGGAAGGATGATCCTGCTGGAAATAGATGGTTTCAGCCTTTATATTTGTGGAGACAAAATGTAATGGAGAGGGTGTTTTTCTCCAGTCGAGGCTGTCTGAAGATTCTGCAGACTCGTCGTCAGTATAAGATATTCTTGCTGCCACCTACTTGTTCAGTGGGTTTCTGTGTGCTGCCTGTTTATCTGGGCAACGGCAGCACGGGGAGAAAGGAAAGTTTAAATGTGGAAATGACTTCTTATGTGTCAGAGAGGCTCTGAACTTGAAAGTCAGTTGTTAGTTTTGATCTCCACTTTGCTTGAAAATAACCCACTTTTTCTCTCTCAGTCTCCCAATTATTGAATTAGGAGACTAATTTTGTAGGAGAATCACCCACTCAAACTCCGTACTATGATTGCTTTCTTGCCGTATAACATTATAAATTGTTCATTTCCACAACAAATTGTTCATTTCATGAACAGGATCTCTCTTCTTTTTTAAAATTTTTAAATTATTGCTGTTGTTATTTCTGATATTCTGGGAGATAGACACGCTGACATTTAAATGAATCACAATTCACAGCACTTAGAACCAATAAAATAAATGAACTAAAATTATTTTCTTATCATATAGGTGTAAAATAGTATGGATTCAGCTTTCTGACTGCCCCAGCAACTGTTAGCAGTAATCTCGGAAGTTCATACTTTGCCCTTTGCAACAAATATAATCACTGTCAGATGTCTAGTTAAAAGTTTGGCTTCGTTTAGTATTGTAAAATTTCATAATGGTGTACTTAATATCACCAAGCCCGGATAACCTCAAGTTAATACAGTAGTAGTGATATTTAAATAGCAGATACTTAGGGCACAAGAAAAGGGCAAAAGTGGTTTTCATGTATTTCTTGGTTTAAACATTTGTGGTCATGAAATTTTTGTTGTTTATTGGCAGAGTTTTTACTATTGTGGTTAGCATTGCTTCTGACTGCATGCTGTATATCATGAAAAATGAAGGCCATTACCTTTTTATATACAGCAAAAAGATTATATAACAGAGTTATATCAGTATCTGAGCAGATGGGCCCATTGTAGGGTCACTGTGTGATTTGGCTGGTGTACTATTTCTGAAGTGTGAAATATTCATTCTGTTCAGATGGCTGGGAAAACAGCCTCCCCAAAGAACTGTCTGATGCAGCACTGTCTAACACAGATGTAATATGAGCCACATATATAATTTAAAATTTTCTAGTAACCCCATTTAAAAGGTGAAAATAATTTTGTACTATATTTTATTTAACCCAATATATCCAAAATACTATCATTTCAACATGTAACCAAAATAAAATCATTAATGAGATATTTGTTCTTTTTTTGTACTAAGTCTTTGAAATCCAGTGTGTATTTTACACATACAGCACATCTCAGTTCAGACTGGCCACACTTCACATGCTCAGTAGCCACCTGTGGCCAGTAGTTGCTGCACTGGACTGTCCTGGTCTGATGTTTTCATAAAGTAAGTCCATTAATGGTTTGATTGCAGCTTCAGATAGGAGGAAGACAGGGATCATGTGAAATGTCTGCTCATTTGCAGAAAACTAAATGTCAGTCCTTGAAAAGGAAAATGTTGACTGGACTTTCTGGAAAATATAACTTTATTTCTGAATTGGTTATTTGTACAGGTCAGATGCTGCTCCATAGCAGAGTTGACTTTATTTTTATGGAAAAAAAAAACCCACTGATCTAATGTTAGTCATTTCCTAAAGGAAATTAAAATTCAACATCATAGAGCCATAATGTAAAGGATTCCTTTTTCGCTCATTTATCTGGGTCTGCTGTTACCATAGCTACGTGGATGCAATGCAGTAGAAATTAAAGACTCCAGTTATAGTCACCATGCTTTCTTTAGTTATCATATAACTTTTCAACTACCAGTTGTTTTAATTGTATTGGGCTTTTGTCCTCCTTAAAATGTAGCAGTTTTGCTTAATGAATGCTTATATTTTTATTCGGAATGGTCAGTGGGAAAATGGCACATTAATACCATTACAAATTCTTCAAAGCCCTCACTTACAGCAACCATAAGCCATAATTACCAAAAACGATTAGCGTTAACTCATAACCAGAACCAGTCACAGAGCCTTTATTTGTGGTGAGTTTCCTCCCTTGGTGCTTCCTCTGGAATATGGGCTATTTTATGCCATTCCATTTTCAGAGTAAAAGAGCTGTTACTGTAATTCTAAGTGAGGTGATAACATGCTCTGTCTTTGTGGCCAATTAAAAGAGTGGTTGCCAGCCAGATGGCCCTCATTCTGAAGACGCTATGACCTTTGAGTTTATTACTGTTGATTGGAGATGGAGGTTTTGCTAGATTATTACCCTCAAGGGATTAGTAATAGAGGCATATGCTTGGCATTAACTTGGAATGTCTCTACAAACCCACATATCTATCATCTTTGTGTTGGGCTCTCATACAGTCTTTGCATGTTTATGAAGTTTAACATCTTAAATTTTTTCTGTGGTAGAAATTGACAAAGATTCTCTCCTTCACCAAATTTTAGTTAGTCCTCTTCGCAACTAGGCCTTGACCTTGGCCTTCCATGTCTGTCCTTGCCTGGCTGCCTTTAGCAAGAATCCTGCTATGTCAGAGAATCCCCCACCCTTGATACCTGGTCATCCTCAATATCTGATCAAATTCCTCATCCCCACCTTTGATGTATAAGTCCATGGCCTGCCTTTAGCAAGAATCCTGTTGGGCCACTTTGGCAAGAATCCCTCTACCCTTGATGTCTCCTCTGAGTAATTTTTCCATCCATTGACCCCCTCCCTCTGCTCATTGGCTATAAAGCCACTTATCTTTGCTGTATTCAGAGTTGAACTTGATCTCTCTCCGTTGTGATAGTGTTGACCTCCTATTGCAATAGTCCTGAATAAAGTCTTCCTTACTGTTTTAACGTGTCAGAATAACTTTTTTCTTTAACAAAATAATCAATATGTTGCATTGAAAGCCCATGTATTAAAATTTTATAATGATACACAATAAGTTCTTATCTCATCCCAACTAAAAAATACTACTTTAAGCAGGCTAAAGTCAAGTCTATGGTTAGATTAAAATTCATACTTATTTAGAAAGATCATTATTTGCTACTATTATATTATGTAGACATTTTATTGTACTTACAACCAAAGTGTAAAAACTGGCCTGAAACTTTATAGGATACTGAATTTCCCCAGTCTTAACTGTTTCTACAGGGGTAAGGTGTTCTTAATTTATACTGTGGAGTTTGGTCCAAAATACATGAGTATGTATCTCCCAGTGATGTTCTCTACTGAGTCACAAAGGTTGTGAGAGATTGGGTTTAATTTATTTTAATCCACTTGCAGGAAGTCAATGACAGTGCTCATGGAAAGTGGCTCTATGGCAAAAATAGGCATACTAAAATAAAGGTGATGAAGAGTGACATTGTAACCTTAGAACAGCTTTCACTGCAGAGAGGACCTCCTTGTATAAATGCTGGGCCCCGTCAGGAGAGCTTGTTTTCATTAGAGAGTCCAGATCCACGTTGCAGGCTTCCATGATAGCATTCCAGCAGTGTAGTCCCATATAAGATGTGGATGCATAGACTTGTGTATCCGTCTTTTTCCTGCCAGAATACCTTTCCTCAATGTTTAGTTACAAGTTATGCAAAAGAAAGAGAGAAAGACAGCAGAATAATATGTACTTTCCATATTTCATTTTTCTGAAGATAACTATGGAAACTCCCTGGTGAATCACTTCCCAGGACTAGATGAGCTCTTTCAGGACACCGGCCTACCTCGGCCATCCGTGGCAGACAAGGGCAGCTCCCACCAGTGGCCTGATCATTAATACCCTATTCAGAGTTGAGCCTTATAGTGAAACCACTTTCAGTCTCTATGTTAAAACCTCTGCAAACTTCTGTTTGTTTTTAGAGTAAGGTATTTCATGATTTTAAAAACTTAGTTGTTTTCGAAAGTAGCTCTGCAGAAGCAATTAAATAAAAGTTCTTTGTTAAGACCTTTGCTGATGGACCTTCTACTAAGTGTCCATTGTGTACATATATCAACAAGTCATAGACCAGAATGACAGTATTTCAGTGAGGCTTTTTATTTCTTTGTGAAAGAAGCCAGAGCAGAATTGCTCCATTCCCATTGGAAAATTGTCAACCACGAGACTGGGGTAGAATGGAAGCCAGTTTGCATAGCTGCACTTACTTACAGGAATATGATCCTTTTTCTGCTTCTACCTCATTAATAAATTTTTTTTTAAAAAGCTGGAACAGCTCAAAGAGGGGTAGATGGTGGTGGGAGGGGGTCAACTTTCTCCCCCTGCTGGTTCTACTGGAGAGCAGTAAAGACTTAAATATGGAATATGGGCAAAACCTGGGCTTTCATGTGGAATAAAGTAGGTGAGAGAAAAGGCAAAAGTCTTCGTCAGGATGCATAATGAATCATAACTGTTAAGGGGAGACTAATTGGATAGCTATTGGCTTCTTTAAATCTTGATCTTTTTACATCCACTTTTAAATTTTAAATTTTACTGCTATTATTTTAACTCTTTATTTTTTACAATGAAAGTGTGGATGACACCTCCATCCAGGGGAGGCTATCTATGCTGGATACTGGTGTTACAGGATGAGTGGCCATGTTTGAGACATGGTTGCCACCTGGGAATGATTCTCTCGACAAAATACCCTGAGGAAATAAGCAACCTTTTGATTCTTCGCACTTATGAAGCTAGACATATAAAGTGATGGCAGGTGTCACGCTTTCTAAAGCCGAGTCTGTCCTCTTGACTCTTTGTATATAAGATAAATTCAGTGGGAGGGCAGAGGAGTGAGAAGAAAGCTGGTTAGACAGGCTCTGGTGAATGCAGAGTATATAACTGGGGGAGGATTAATTCAACCAATGTATTCCATCTCACGGTAGTCCAGAAATATCTATACTCTTCCTTACATTCGTGCAAGCACTTCATTTTTTCTTTCATTCTCTTTTCGTTCTTATTTTCATCCTTGCATTTCACGCATTTCCACTCACATTTAATAGTTTCCACTGTTTCTTGCCTCGTGTTTTAGCATCACACACAGAATCCTACCACTGTCAACCAGCATCATGCAGAGTCAGACAGCCTCTGACACATGTAACGCGAGGCTGCCAAAATGCACCACGGAAAACCAAACAGAATCCGTAAGCTTTGATTCATCATTTCTACCCCACGGTGTCCCATCCCAGACTCTTACACGATACATCCTTTCCATCTGCCTATTTGGCAAAAACAACAGAAAAATGAGAATCCGTGTCTAAAGGAATGGAAGCATTTGATCCAGTGAAATATTTGAATTTAGAAAATATCATGCCACAGAATCATCAAAGGAGATTTTATATTATTTTTTAACTGAAAAAATGTATCCAGCAGAAACTCATGGCACTACCAGTCAGATGAAAGCATGTACTCCAGGCCCGTGGCTCTCTTTCTTCACATCCCCAGTGAATGTTTTTCTTTTCCCTGTGGGAGTGTTTGTTTTGCCATCACCTTGTATACTGGCCAGCACCCTGGCTTGTAGGGTTGATGCCCTGCCTCTTGGTTGGGTGAATTTTTAAGAAGCTTTTCTTGGTGCCAGACCAACCTATTACAGAGGCTCCAGTGAGGTCCAGTCAGGTGTCTTAACATTCACGTTCCAGGAAAGACGGCTGAAACGCTTGGGCCTCCTGAAAATATTGACACCTGAATAAAAACCTTTTGTGAGAGGGAGTCCTCAACAAGATTTCGACCTCCTTTGTAAGACGGTCATGGTTTATTCCCACTTCTGAATCTGACAATTTCCAATCTGAACCATTCTCTTCCCTCTCTTGCTGGGTCCTATTCCTTCTTATGCCCCAAATCAGGCTCTGGTGCTAAATTAGGTTGTTGGGAGTGAAAGCCTTGTAAAAAAAAATTACCAGTGCAGCTATTCAAGGTTTAGAAGAAATTAAACTTAGACCCATTTAAAGTAGCTCCTCTCTCTTTTCTTAGAGCTTCCAAACCAACCCTCTTTGATTTTGTATATAAGGAAACTGAGGCCCAGAGAGGGTATTTGTTGAGGGTAACACACTCAGATATGGCAGATCCAGAAGTTAGAATGTTCTCTTCTAAGACAGCCACCTCCTTCCTTCAATCACTTTAGGTCAACAAAGTAAACCATTTTTAGTTGGGAAAAGAAAGAAATTCAGCGTAATATGTTCTTCACATTAGAATAATAACTGGGGACATTTTATAGATAAGGAATACTTTTTCACTGGTGTATCTTCAGTGCTTTTCAAACAGATGTGCCAAAAATACCTTTAGCTGGAAATCAGGACTGGGGAGTCTAGTGAATGGGACACACAAACACTCAGAATTGGCCATTCACAACAATGACCCATCCAGCTTGGGCCACAGCTGGCTTACTGGCTGGAGCCCTTGATCTTTACCTGAGGAGTCTGAGCAGGCTGGCTTTCAGAGTGGCTAGATTCAACCAGGCAACATTCAGAATCCTTTTCAGCTTTCATTTAGTGCCTCTGTGCTCTTTGACACTCTGGTCATTGTTTCTGTCTGCCTTGTGGCCCCTGTCTCTGTGTGTACACGTTTTGTTCCTTTTTCTGTTTGTCTGGAAATGACCAAGTTGTAGTTATTATCTTATAAATAAAGAATACTCCTTGGTAGGGGCTACTGAATAATTTGCCATTCATGAGAACTGACTTAGGTACAAGAAACACAGAACTGGTACATCTCTAGGGAAATGTAGAACCCATGGGGCTCCCAGGAAATCATATGGATTTGGAATCATGGAAAATCAAGATCACTCATGTTTTTTTATAATAATCTATGGGAGGAAGTGCATGACACAGCTAAGACTGCGAGTGACAAGAATGACTATCAATGAGGAATTTCAAGGCTGTGGCTGTGTTCTTGTTACACACACAGGCATGCGCATGTACATTCACATGCGTGTGTACAGATGAACTTCAGCCTGGGCACCTATTAACTAGTGAATTTATGGAAAATCCCTCCAATTACAGCATACTGGGCGTCAATTTTTAAATCCTCGCATGTGGCACAACACAGGAGACTTGTAATCTCTCTTGAACACATCAACCCAGAGGTCCTGCTATAACCCAGTAGGTATTATTAGGGGGAGGATATTGAAAGTAAAACAGAAAATGTTCCCTTACTTTTCTAGAAAGCCACAGTTCTAGAATATTGAGCATAGTTTGTCTATATGGAATTACAGAATTTCCAGAAAGGGCCAAGTGAGATGTTCAAAGAGACAGAGATAAGATGCTGGTGTGTAAGAACATACTTCAAAGCCTAGGACTCTTCAGACTAGAAAGGTGAAAGCTCTGTTAGATATTCCAACTCTATTTTCAAGTCTGTGTAAAGTAAAAATAGCCTTGTTTAGTAAACATTAGCATTCTGGAATTAGGACCTCCTCCCCCCTATGAAATTTGAAGGAAGTGAAATTTTATTTAGAGAGGGAAGGAGAGAAAGAACTGGATTGGGCGACTATTAGTGAACTTAATGACCCCAGAGGTATTGTAGGTTGAAAGTGTGAGCTGTTCAGATAAATTCTTAGATGGATAGATCCAGCGTATGTCCTTGAGTCTGAGTCAAGGAATGCCATAAAATGTATCTTGGTTTCAGAAACAGACTATGGAACTTGAAAAAAAAAAAAGGGGGGGGGGAATCTGACCTAATCTGTCCACTTTCGGGTCCACTTATTTACACTTTTAGATATCTGGTATTTGCCAGAAGCTGGGCTGGTACATTGACCACACACACACACCACACACATGCAGTCTTCTGCCCTCACATCATTTATGATCTAGTGGAGCAGGCAAACATAAATAACTCACTTTATAAAGCTATATATGAATGAAATAAATGTCATGCAGGAGCTAACAATTGTCTGTAGAAACAACATTGGAAAAGGAATGATTGATTCTTATGTGAGAGATGGAAACACTGTCTCAAGGACCTTAGCACCTGAGCTGCACCTTGAAGGATATGTGGACTGGGGTAAGGGAGAAGTAGCAGGGAGGAGAGTCTGGCCTGAGAATCAATCCAAGCAAAATAGAGGGGAAGTGTCATGCTCAGGGACTGGTGAGTAGTCAGGGAGAGCTGGAACATGGGATGCAGGGAAAGACAGTGGGAGAAGAAGCTGGAAAAGAACATAGCACAGATCGTCCACGGGTAGGAGTCTAGACTTATGTTGTAGGCAATGGGAATCCTTAATGGGTTCTGAAGACGGTAGTGGCATGATCTTGTCTGTGTTTTAAGAAGACAACTCTGGAGCAGTGTGGAAAAGCAATTGAAGAGCTGAGAGATTAGAATTGGAGTTGATAGGCTGTGGGTGAAATATTGATGAGGGGCCAAGTACCAGTGAATCTCAGCCTCTGAGAGATGCCCCGCCCAGAAGTCCACAGGGAGGATCCAGGCATTGATGGTCATTCTGGCCTACATAAATACAGATCCTCTTCTCATTAGGGGTTTCCAGAATGACATGGAATGTGATCACCTTAATCCTCAAAGTTGAGGATACTGTTACACATTGTAATTTAATTTAATTCTCCTTCTTTCTTCTTATGACTCTTCTGTATTTACATTTTGCCCAAAATATCTCTTTAACAGCCACCTGAACTTAACATTTTCCTAGGGAATTCAGGTGTCCATTGGCATTACTAATCTACATAGTATTTTTGCTGAAATTCATATTCTGTGAGTATCTCTGGACCTATTTTTAACACTATCTTGTGACATCCTAAGATCTTTACCTGCACTGAAATTGGGTTATGCTAATCAAGACCATATATAGCCATATATAGCCATATATACATATGACAAAGATGATTACACTGAATAAAAGTAAAACAATGCTTTGCTTGTACTGTCCATAACACTCATTTCTTGCCATCTTGTATTCACGTTGGTCACGTTGCATGTCCGTTTCCCCATCTAGACTGTCAGTTGCTTGAAGGCAAGAACTATACTTTATTCACCTTTTGGTTATCTCCCATGTTAAAGAAAAAAATTAGTCTGATACTTCTTAAAACGGTGAGGAAGACTTTATTCAGGACTACGCGATAGGTGACAAGACTATCATAATAGAGGAAAGAGATAAAGCCAACTGCAAATACAGGAAGGACAAGTGAGGCTTTATCACCAAGGAGCAGAGTAAGGGGGTCAGTGGATGGAAAATTACCAAGAAGAGACATCAAGGGTAGGGATATTCTTGCTAAACTGACCTAACAGGATTCTTGCTGAAGGCAGGCTAAGGGCTTAGACATCAAGAGTGGAGATGAGGAACTTGATCAGATATTGAGGGTGACCAGATATCAAGGGTGGAGGGATTCTCTCTAAACTGACTTCACAGGATTCTTGCTACAAATGGACTAGGCAGGCCAAAAACAGGGCCCCAGGTCAACAAGGCCTATTTGAGAAGAAGGCTCAGAGGAACCTGACCAATGTTGGGTCAAGGACAGAGTCTTGTCAGCTACAAGCCCCAGAACTGCTTGTTCCATGTATTAAAACGGGAAAACATGTAGTGTTATGGGGGGAGGGCAGGGGGAGGGGGGTCTGTAATGCCCCCATGCCCTCTGTTTCCATACCAAGAGGCATCATTAGAGATGCTGTGTAACGGTCGAGGGGGCTCTTGGGGAAGAAGGTGGCCAGTACATTAACGTGGGCAGAGGAAAGGGGAGTTTTGAGAGCGTGGCCCAAATCAGACACATTTGCCCAAATGTTGGGTACTCCATTTACTTACATTTTGATACAAAATGACTTTTTGGTTTTGCTTTTAATTTGAGGAAACATTAACCCTTAAAGAAAAATCTGTTTTCCCTTGGTAGTTTTCAAACTTCCTGGGGCTCTTTTGATTTGTTTTATTTTAAAAAAGGCAAATACTCGTAACAGAAAAAAGCTACCCTCAGGATCAAATGACTAAAAATATATTTATAGAGGGAAATCTCTAGGAAGAAAGAGAAGAAAGGACTATGATAGTACCATGACTTGAACTAGAAAAATATGTTATTTTCTACATTCAAACTTGAAAAAGGGCTTCTAATGAGCCTCAATGGTGCCATATACTTTTCCTGTTGGTCTTCAGACCTTGAAGGATTAAGAACAGAAGAAGAGGGCCCGGCCCTGTGGCTGAGTGGTTAAAGTTCCCCGAGTGGCGCTCCGCTTCAGCAGCCAGGATTTGCAGGTTTGGATCCTAGGCACAGACCTACTCCACTCACCAGCCATGCTGTGGCAGTGTCCCACGTATAAAGTAGAGGAAGACTGGCGCGGACGTTAGCTCAGAGCTAATCTTCTTCAAGCAAAAAGAGGAAGATTGGCAATGGATGTTAGCTCAGGGCAAATCTTCCTCAGCAAAATATAACAGAATAGAAGAAGAAATTGAGTAAGATGGATAATATCAAGCACAGACTCTCTATGAAAAAGCGGATGAGATGTTGCTAGGGCCTTGTTGCCATGGCTAATTTGATTGTTTAACTTGGAAATGGGTTAATTGCAGTCAAGAATTTGTAGAGCAGAAAACTGGAACTTAGCAGAGAGAGGTAAAAGTTCCTCTTTGAGTTAAAACCAAGGACTAAAATAAGGGGGTTTCCTCTGAAATAGAAATATGTCCAAATGTTAGTAAACTAAAAATTCAGTGGGTTGAAAATCAGAGTTTCTATATTCTATTTCTTGGTGTTTTATCACACAAGGTTAATTGTTTGCTTGCATTTGGGGACAATGTGTAACATCATCAGAATGCTCTTAGGCTGTTAGTTTCAACAGCATACACCCACAGAGCGATTCAAAAGGATCTACAGTACACTGGTGTTTTTTATGAGCTGAAACCAGCAGTTCCGCCTCCCACTACGCTGTGCAGTTGCACACACGGGGCTCCTTCGTCTGGAAAGTCTAATGTGTCTGATCAGGGTGGCCAGTGGAGCAGTCAGAGAAGGGTCCTAAGACCACGGGCTTCTCCTCTTTTCCCCTTCGCTGTCTCTGGTCTGTCGTTACTGGTCAGACCTGTCTTTTTCTTCTGTATGAGTAAGGACATGGAGTGGCTGAGCTTGTTTCGTTGGCAGAGCTGAGACATTTGAAAGCTGAGTAACTGTTTTGTTACCAGCCAAAGTAAAGTGTTCAGAGTGCAGTACGCCGCTCGGGGCAATTTTCGTATTGAGGAGGCTGTGTGGGCTGTATCAGAGGGATTCATGAGCTGTACTTGTAGGAACATGATTTATCTTTTGCTTTTAATAGTCCATTTATTTCCCACCTACCTTCTTCACCTCACAGTGCCCTGTTGCAATCATAATGCTCTGTAAAATGACATTTTATCGCCATGGAAATGATAGCATCGAATCTGGAATTTTATGAATGCACTATACCATCCAGTAGTCTAGGTGTAGGAGAGGTAAAAAATAACCTTGACAGTGACTCCCAAGGTTTGATCTCATACTAAATCTTTTTTTCTTTTGCTGAATTTTTAGTTTAGAAACAAAAAGTTCACTGTGGAATAATAAGTCAGGGAGCCAAGGACAAGTAGTGGCTGGTGAGGGCACAGAAAGAAGTTAAACAGGCAATTGTCTTATTAGTTTCTTAGTGTCGTGGGAGATTCCTGAAACCTGAAAATGCTTGGGTAAATGGCCAGGCACTGAATTCAGGGTTAATGTAATTAGTCTTGTCACTTTAAACTCAAAATCAATGAAAGTTAATCCTAGACTGACTTATCAGTGAAACTGGGTACAAACATGCTCATTATTCTACTTTACGTTTTAAAAGTTAATAATTTGTGTGCCTTCATAATAGTTATTCTCCTCTCCCATGAAATTCAGAATTGCATCTTGCATCTTCCCTCCCTTGGATGGAATTCAGAAGCTGTTGGTGGTACTCAGCCCCTGAGAAGTCAGAATAATGGACAGCAATGCCAGCAGAAAACGAAAACAGAGTTCTTGTCTGTGGCAGCAATTCGGCTGGCATCCAAAAACTAACTTCCTGTTTAGGCTCCTTTGTGAGCAAAAGCTTGGTTTCAGATCTTAATTCTGTTTTGGCTTCAGGAGCCCAGTGCCCGCGCCAGGGTCACACTGAGACCAGGCTGACTCAGAGGAAGGAGCTCTCCTGTTGAGTCATCCACTCCACTTCCTGTGGGTCCAGAGTTTTCTTTGGAGGCTTCTCATCTGAGTGGTCCCTGGCCTCAGCCTGAAAAGTCTGGGAGACTCAGAAGGATGAGAATTGAACATCTGGGGGTCATACTTACTTCTGCATTTCAACTTTACAGAAAGGCATCATTTTATCCCATAAACAGTTTATTTCAAAGAGAAATAGAAAACCACGGGGAAAAAAATCAGAGGTTTCTGTTGTGATGGGTATACGTCTCATCAAAGCATTTAAACATTCTCCCTTATTGGTGCCACTTTGCTGGCATATAGACTTACTGTAGGGGGACACAGCACCTGCTTTTGAGAGATTTACAATCTAAAACAGATGACCCTAGTGCAGGCACATATAAAGATGTACATACAAAAACGGAAAATATGTTAATAGGCTTATCTTTCTCACAAGTGGTTCAGGTTAAGAATTGGTACCTAAAGAACCAAGAAATATTACAATTCTTAACCCTCGTGAACTCACTGTGTTGACTCAATGACATGGGAAGGGATATCAGGACAAACTGTTGAAGGATAAGTGTGTGGGTGTGACTGTGGCGGTTGGTTTAATGCTGGGCTAGTAGAAAGAGGCAGAAGAGACATTTCTTCACATGGAATAAAAAAAACTAAAAGATGAGGTTTTTTAAAATAGAACTACGTTTTCTGAATTCCTGACAACCAATATTGTTCAGAATTTTATATCTAAAATAACAGTCTTCCTAAAGTGAAGGATTTTCCAGTGCAGAAGTACTGCGTGCCGTGTTTCTTTCTCCTTTTTTCCTTTATCAGGTATCAGTTCAGGGATTCACTGTGTCTTTTCCAGCATTTCCTTTTTATACTGACAAGAGGTCACAAGAGGACAGTTAAAGCAGATGATGCCCAAAGATAGACCCTATCTGATAGAAAGCTGCTGTGGCCTGTTCTCATTAGCAGGGCCTCCAAGAACCCACCCTGTTCTTTCCTAACGGTCTACAGGGTCATCCCTGCCCTCCTAGCAAGAGGGTGACCTCCTGCCAGAGCCACAGCAAGCCCTCCCCAACCGCTTGAGAAACAGGTTCAGAGCACCAACGAGAAAATAGCAAAGCCTCATCAGACACTGCCCTGGGGGGGATGTTCTGTTGGACTCCAAGATAATTATTAAGTGGTAACTATTACAATTGTGATGCACATTCCATTCAAAACATTAAAGTCCCTTGTTTTAACCCTGTCCAAGCAGTAGGCTTATGCAGATGGGTTTTTTCCCCACCCAAATATATTTTATGATGTGATGTTTAGAGTTTTGTTGTTTTCGGGGGGCGGGGAGGAGGTGAGTGAGGGAGAAGAGATGCTACATGGAGGATAATTCTCTTTAACTGATTAATTGCTTTATTTTATTCAACAACTATTGAATTAGGCAGCTTGTCCCTTTAGTGTTTTCAAAACATAAATGTGGTGACATGGCAGAAGTGTGGAAGAACTGAATATGGTTACAAAGTTGCACTCAAGTTTCATATAACTATGTGTCTACTTGTATAAGTTTTATAAGTTTACTGTATCTCCCCCCCTAGATTGTGAACAAGTCAGAAATTACCTATTAATTTTGTTTTATCTTTCAAAGCACCTAGCACAGTGCTAATCAAAATACTTAGAAGCTCAGACCTTTGGAGCTGGAAGACTATCAAAATGACCTATTGAGTGACACATGGTTAGGTAGGGAGCCTGGTTTTACCTAGGTAAACAGCTAGCAGCACGTGCTGTTGAAGGACAGTGTTGTCTTCTGATAGGAAGGAAAGGGGAATATTTTTGCAGTCAGTTGGAACCACCTACAAAGTTGTTATACATCCAGCTTTGATAACATATGTTAACTAATCGATGTGAGTTATTATCTAGTAGAGAAAAGAATGTATGGATTACATCTGTAGACAACAACAAGGTCATTAAGAGGTCAGGCAGATTCTATGTAAACTAGATTCCTCAGAATAAATACTTGAAGCAAGAAAGGCTAAACGGGTAAAAACTAGACTATTGAGCCAGCCTGGTGGCATAGTGGTTAAGTTCGTGCACTCTGCTTCAGTGGCCCAGGATTTGTGGGTTCAGATCCCAGATGCAGATCTATGCATCACTCATCGAGCCATGCTGTGACGGCATCCCACATACAAAGTAGAGGAAGATGGGCATGGATGTTAGCTCAGGGACAGTCTTCCTCAAGCAAAAAGAGGAAGATTGGCAACAGCTATTAGCTCAGGGCCAATCTTCCTCACCAAAAAAAAAAAAACCAGACTATTGGTAGTGGACACAATGCAGTCTATACAGAAGCTGATATATAATAATGTACACCTGAAATTTACACAATGTTATTGGCTAATATGACCTCAATATAATTTTTTTTTAAAAAGGCTTGACATTCAGAAAAGTAGAACCTTGATAATTTCTAGCTGCCGCAGGCTATCATACAAATACATTGAGAATCACACAATCAGAGGACATCAAAGGTCATCTAAATCACACAAGGTGACCCAGTGACTTCTCCAGTATCCCAAAGCCAGTTGTGCCAGAGAAGGAACTAGATCCGAATAAGCCTGCTGATTCTCCATCTACTGCTCCTCACGGTATCATACACCCTGTTGGAAGTGTCAGTGAGCACTGATAGTGAATCTTTATTCTCCTGTTCCAAAAATATACTGTATTCAGTATTCACTTCCTCAGCTGTGTGTGTGCACCTAGCAAGAGTACATCTTATTTAGAAAAGTCAGCAGTGTGATATGCACCTCAAAAACAGGGTTCTGTAGGCAAAACATTTGGGAAACTCTAATACCATTGTCCCCTTGGAGATTTATAGGATATGTTGGCATATAAAGTCTTTGAGAAGTTCTGTTGTAAAAAAAAAAAAAAGTTTAATAACTTTGTATCCTAAAGTTATTTGCATGCCTAGTGCTTTTTTATATATAACAGCTAATAACATCTGGAAGAAATAGTGTTCCTAGAACATTCTTTCAGAGACATTGCATGATCTTGTCAATTTCCAAACCTAGGGTATTTCAGAGTCAGTGTTGGTAATCACTAGGTTAGGCATTAGAGAGAAAGTGGAAGCAGTGGAATTTGTTTTAGGAAGGTCATGGAGAATTTAAGACTTCAAGAAGGCATCTACTAGGGTCCGATACAAAAACAGGAGGTAAATGAAACAACCTGGTTTAAAAAAAACCTTTTAGTCCAGTGATTCTGTTAAATCTTCTAAGATACATACATCAAATCATACTCAAAAGGCACAGATATAGATTTCTTTATAAAAATATCACATGAAAATGAATTTTTTCAGCTGCAGTCCACCCTGACAATCCAAAAGGAAAACGTGTCCAATATATTTTTGACTGTAAAAGGTTCCAAGGAAAAGAACACTAATAAGGTGTCACATTGCAGAAAGAATAATTAACCAGCCCTGCAGTCTCTGGGCTCATCTCAGGATATTTGCTTTTATATATTTTGTGCTACAATCTGCTTTTGTAACGTCCCTTGTACAGTTCTCATCTGAAAAGGGTGAGCATTTCCTTAAAGAATCCAGCACTTTCCTTCTTGAGTTTTTCATATTTCATTAATCCATGTCACGTGATTTTGGACTTATTTTCACTTAAAGTGAGTTTAAGAACTACAAAATATTATTAAGGGGATTCTTCTAGTTTAGGAGAAAAGCTGCCTCTGGATGTGTTTGTTTTTTCAAATGCAGAAAATGCCGCCTGTTCAAACAGTGAACAGTGGTGTTTTAGTAGATCATGGTTGAGTTTTACTATCATTGAAGGTAAAGTTTTTCCACCCTCTTGTTGCTAACTGTATTTTGATGTTTCGTGGTAGGGGCTCCAAATCAGTGACCAAAGTTTATGTTACCATTAGCATGTCATAGAGAAAATGGTAAATGTTTCTGTGCACAAACATGAAAAAGCCAGCTTCAGAACAGAGCAGCTGCTTGCAGTGGCGTATGATGACTGAGGTGCCGTGGATAAGCTTTGGACCAGACTTGGGTCCAGGCATTTTTGTATCACTCAGCCAAGTAGCATAGAGCACACATTGTTTCTCTGCACTGCCTTCTCATTCCATGACCTCAGAAAATATACAGCGCAGCAAAGGGAAACACAAGAGCATACCTCCCAAAGCACAAAAGGAATTCTGTCTATTTCTCTTGCCTCACCTAGTGCTGAAGCAAGTGCAGTATGTATTTCTTCGAAGTCCTAGGACAATGTTAGTGCGAAATACAACCTTAACCTAATTCCAAGAAGAGAAGACTGGTCAGTTCCAAACCTTGGTGTACAAATCTTAAGGTCATGTCTGTTCAAAAGCAGGCTTATTATATGATGTGAAGCAAGCTCTATCATTTGCGTATTATGGTTATCACCTCCCTGGGAAAAATAATTAAATTGTACCTTAAGAAATGATCTGCCTGTGGGGCATCAGCTTTTAACCACAGCACATTTACAAATTAGAGCAGTTAGTTAAGCTGGGAAAATGTATCTTTAAACTGATCTAACAGTAAGCAAAAGGATTTTCTGTGGAAGGAGAACTGTTAAGTAATTAGGGTGAGAGGGAGCGAAAAGGCATTTAATTAGAACATCCCCCAAAGCACCATGAACACCCTCGCGGTGCTGCACCAGCTGTCTTCCGTCCGGGATCTGAGCCTCTCTCTGTAGCTCCAGCTCTGCCTTTCTGTGCATGCCCACTGCAGCTGCATTGTGGGTTCATAGTCGGGGTGGGGTGCATGGGAAACTACAGGTTACACTTCCAGATTGAATAATTTAGCTTTTTCCAGGTCTCCACTGGGGCTAAAATAAGCATCCTTGAAAGTGGGTTCTGCTGCCCCAGAACAGGCTGGTTTTCCCAGCACGCTTCCTGACAGTGCTTTCCTGCCCAAAACTGTTAGGACTTCCCAGGGTCCAGACACCACATTATCCGTTGCTGGAGAGAATAGACCTCTGCAGTTGCGTTGACTCCGTCTACATCCCACGGGATTCTGTTCTCACCAGTGTAAACAGATCCTAGTGATATTTCTGAAGAGTTTGCCATCAGATAAGTGTTAGCTTAGCAAACACATTTGCTTTGCAGACCCAAAGGCATTATTGGTTAGCATGACCTCTTTTACTTAGAGAAACACATTTTTCCCCCAGTGGGCGGTCACCCGATTCATTGTTCAACAGTCAGCAACAAAGAAAAGCAATAACAGCAAATGAAGAGAGAGAGGACTTACTGCCCCACGAGAGAGCAAATGTGGCAGGAAACTGCTCCTGCCATGGCCTTGCCTGCTGCCCTCCCAAGGCCACCCAACTAGCTGGGCCAATAGGTGTCACCTGCAACCTTCCACGACAGACTCGCTTGGGATTGGGTTTCTCAAGTGAGGAGCTGAGGCAGTGAAGCTGAGCAGCAGCGGGGTCCCTTCTTGCCCACCACCTGTCCTGCCATCTTACTCTGTGTTGCCCGGTCCTATAAATCTGGTTCTGCCCGCCTGGCCCTTTGCCCGTTGATGCTGCCCCTTTGCACCCTGTGCATCTTGGATCACTTAGCCTGCTGTGCCGTCAGGGCACTGTGCTGCTGGAGATCTAGTAGTCTCACTGGCCCAGATCCCCTGCAGTCCTCACCAGTTGTGCGAACACAACTCCTCAGGGGGTGGGAGCCATCCCCATGAGTTACCGGGCAAGGCCACCAGAGACGAGGGGCACATAGGGGTGAGGTCTGTGGCCCTGCATGGTCCAGGGATAAGCAGGACCCTGAGGGCTATTGCTGAGCACCATCAGAATCAGTGTGTGGCTGACTGACTGACTGACTGACAGAGCTAAGTCCTCGCTGCATCTACAGCACCTCACGATAACCCCTAGGCATTTTTCGTGTCTAGGATCCATAGATGTCAGGGTCAAGGGTGACAGAGTCTAAGGCAGCCTGGCTCTGGTCAAATGTCCTTCCCTATGGATTATATCCTCTTGAAATTGAGGCAAGAACATTGGCCTCTCTCTTAGTTTAGGCTCTGTTGTAACTGAGTATTGTTTTATTTTAAGTAGCTTAGAGAACAGATAGTCCAGGTAGTATTTCCAGCTTGTGTCCTCCAGTACCCAGTTTCAGGCAGGGACAACCCCGCTGCTTCTCAGCTAGGAACCCTGAAATCAGTCTTTTCATTTCACCCATGTTGATTGACAACCTAGACACGGGCCCCGCCTTCAGGGAGACTGATGTGGAATGGGGTGCTCGAGGCAGATGAGAAACAGATCTTATTTCTTGCATCAAAATAAATTCTGGCTCTTGTGATCCTTTCCCACCACCAACGCCATGCATCCTGGACTCGACACCTGTTCCCTGGGGTACTGAGACAAGAGGTGGTTTTCTGGCTCTGTTTTCTTGCCATCTTAGTCCACTATGCACATTCCAACCAGATCAGTCCTCATAAACTCTACGTTCACAAGCTCTCGGTCTTTCCTATTGCTTATCACATCCAATCTAAATTCTCCTGGGATGAGGTGACCCCACCTGACCCTCCATCCCCCTCCCCCAGCCCTCCTTTGAGTAGCCTCTCCTCCACAATCCCAGAGCACTCAGTCACTCGGTGGCTCCCTGCACCCCGCTTATAACCCTCCACCCTCCTCTCTGCCAACCCAGAACCCTTCCCTGTCTTCCCTAGCGCACACAGCTTGCTCTCTGTCGCTCTTCAAATAGGTTTCACTGCCAGTCCTCACCGTCCCACCATTTAGCATTTTAATCACTGTGTACTTGCTCCATATTATCACTGTCACCTCCTTGAAGACAGGGACCTCATCTTAAATCTGTTGTGTATGTTTCACGGTACCGGGCACATAGTACATACTAAATGAATACTTCCTAAGTGAGCAGTTGCCAGACAGACCAGGTCCACGAGCATCTGTGTGGCAGATTTAGTGGAGTGGAAGGTAAAGGTTGGGAGGGCCCCACACTAGAGGCCTGGGTAGATTTTTGACTTAATGAGGTATCACTGAAAGCTGCTCTTGAACATGTAAAACCAGTGCATCCTCACACACATCGTGCACATTCCCTTCTAAAGCTGTCAGATTAATGAGGATAAATATTGAGTAATAAGACGTTTGCTTGATTTTCTTAACTACTACTGCTTTTGACTGCATGGTTGAATTTATCCAAAACCAATTTCCACTCATTTTTTAAGCAAGGGAACCATGTTTATAAAAAGAAAATGAGAGGCAGAAAGGGGTTATTAGAGCTGGGGGAGCCTGGCTAGGCAGCCAAGGGACTTGGTATAGAAGATGCTTTTAGAACTACTTCACTGAAACTGTATTTTTGCATTTTTTTATGGAAATCACAAAGCAACTGCCACGGTCACTCTCCTTGCTGTCCCTTTCCTCCCACCGACTGGAGAGTCACTAAATCTCAGGCACTTGGGGTCCACACAGTCACTTCTGGAAGACTGAGCTCACCCATCCACCCAGAGCTGGGGTCCTTCACACACCCCAGCAGACCACACTAAGAGGCCATGTGGGTGTGGCCCAGGGGATCAAGGAAGTGATTGTTGGCCTGTATCTCTTCACTGGCTGTGACTATTCTAAAAAGCAAGTAAATTCCAGAAGATGTTTAGACCTGCCACAGATCTTCAGAACTAATTTTTAGTCTGCCCTGAACCAAAACTGCATCCTGAGGTCCCAGGGCGGTCTTGGGGGTCCCTGGTGTGCCAGGGCCTCTTGTTTAGGTCAGGGCAGACATCCCAACCATGGTGTTCTCAGAGCTCATATTTGGGGAAGAAGAGAGGGCTGGTGATTTGTCTCCTACTTCCATACACATAATCTCAGTTAATCCTAAAATCTGTCCTACAAGAGACAGATTGGAGTGAGCATTCCTCTTTGACTGAGAATACTGAATCTCAGAGAGGTAAAGTCATGTGCCCAAGATAACATAGCACTAACTCAGATCTAAATTGATGGGCCATATGCTTTCCAGATTCCTCTGCTGGATTTAGAGGCCAAAGTCTCATTTCTGCAACTAATAGTTTTATGACCTTGGGTAAATTATTTTTCCCTGTAAGCCTCAGTCTCCCCACTTTCACAAGAGCCAAGACTCTCTACCTTGCTGGGTTTTCAGGAGGATGAAATGAAATGTGTTAACTCAGAGAAAATGCCCAGCACAGACCCCTATGCAGTGAGGAGGGTACTTGAAGACATTTGGAGCTTCATACAACTCTGCTAATCTACACAGGGATGAGTGTGAAGATAATTTTAGATTTCTACTTAGCAGTTCCTTTAAAATATATTTTACAAAAAAGAAAGAAAAAGAAAAGAACCAGTGAAAAGAGTGATTTGGGTCTTATTCCGGATATATTTTAAGGTTCTATTCCTTTTCAAAATTTACAGCCAATGTCAACAAGTACTTCATTTGTCTCATCTTTGTGTGGTTTTTGTTGAAGGTGGATTGCATGTTTTTCAAAGTTGGGACTTCCTGTTTTTCTCTGATCGTGTTTTTCTCTTTGCATTCTTCAATTTTTGCATCAGCCAAGAGAACATGCAGAACAGTCATGTGGAATTAGTCGTAAATTCCATATGTGTTTGAGAGGATCAGAAATTTGGTGATACAATAGTTTATGTCAGATTCTGTCTATGAAGATGAGTATACTGTCATCTTCACACAGAAGTAAGTAATTATGGAGAAACGTTTTTTGTTCTGTAGAAATGGTTTTTGAGAAAGACCAAGGGGAAAATCTTAATAGATTTTAACTGTGAGGAAGCATTATATTCTCTGTTGAGCATTTGGAAGGCATCATAAAGCTTACTTTAAGACAGATTAAAATAGGGGCCGGCTGGGTGGCGTAGCAGTTAAGTCCACGTGCTCCACTTCTGGAGGTCTGGGGTTTGCAGGTTCAGATGCCAGGCGTGGACTGATGCAGCCCTTGGCAGCCATGCTGTGGCGGCGTCCCATATGAAGTAGAGGAAGATGGGCACAGATGTTAGCCCAGGGCCAGTCTTCCTCAGCAAAAAGAGGATTAGAAACGTATGTTAGCTCAGGGCTAGTCTTCCTCACACAAAAAAAGACAGATTAAAATATACTGTCAGAGTTATTGATTTTACACAATAAGAAAATCTATTTACTACTCAAAGTTGGTGTTTTTATCCTTAAAGTACAATTTTAAAAATCTGCACCTTGCCCTTTAGAAACTTAACATATAACTTTGAGAGAGTCCCTTTTACTCTCAGTAAAATAGGAAGAAATGTTTACTTTGGTTTATTCCTTAGTGTTAAGGAGAGGTTATCAAGCCAAAATGCTGAACGTTTCAAAGAATTTCTAGAAAAGGAGCTTAGCTTTTTCATCACCGCCACTCTGGAAGCACAACATAAGTTTAGGATGATTGAACTGGACCTAAATGTGTTCTGAGGATATTAAATTTCCTTTCAAAGAAATACATTTAAGCCATAAGGAAGCTCAAGAGTGAGACTTGGTAAAACAATTCTAACACTGAGGATGGAACGATTCTTAAGCTGTTATATAAACGCTGTCATACATAATGCCAAGTAAGTTTAGATGTAGTTACACCCAAGATGCTTGGGTGTAACTTTTTTCTTTTTGCACAGCTATTTAGGGCACATTCTTTACACCTTTGTTCTAAAGTTTCCTTTCACTCACTTGATCATTTAGAATTATCATCCTTTCTGTACAACTTGTGTAGCTGCGCTGCGATGTTTATGTCTTAGCTCTTGTTTGGTGATAGCCCTTCTGTGTAGCTCTCCCAACCTTTATACTGTCTCCCCACCACCACTTGTTCCATCTTCAGCTCCTTGAGTCTGTCCTCCTTCTTGTCTTACAAAAGTGCCCTAATCCTTATGACAATTAATCAATGAGTAACTATTCATACAAGCCCCTAATTCTAAGGTTTGTGAGGGATATAAAGAACGATTCAGATATACTTAGTGAGTATGGCATATTTGCCTGGCACCATGCTCTTTATTGATCAACGTGCATGACTTGATGGCCATAAAAGTGAACAGTCTCTTTGACCGTGGAGCCAGGCACATACGCCATAGTCACTAAGTATATTTGAATGAATGAAATAGTTCTATGAATAAATAAATGATGATGGTAATACCTGTGACAGGAGCCATCATGTGGCTGAGGCTGGGTAGACAAGGGTTCCTGGGAGACAATAGACTTGACTTTGTTCTCAGAGGATGGGCAGAAGGTAAGAGGAAGACGCTGTCATTTCAGCTGGGATTAAGAGAGAGCACAGCGAGGAATTCACAGGTTGGGGTCTTACCAAGGGGAGCGTTGATCACCTGTTGAGTTTACAGGACTCCTAGAACCCTTCTCTGACCCTGCAGACTTTATGCTCTAAGCAGACTGCATTCTAATTGTTAGTTCACCTATTTGTAAACAAATCATGATTAGGTGCCAAAGTCAAAAAGAGTGGATGTAGGTCATGAATGGCTTAAACCAGCGGCAGCAGAAGGGTGAGATACTAAAGAGAAGAGTCCTCTTTTCTCCTGCCCAGAGGTCTAGATTTTGGAGACTTGCAACTGTCTTTTTGGTCAGCACACAGCTGCTAGTTTTCATCCTTGTGTTTCAAACTGTCGGAAATCACGGCATTTTTCAAGTGAGATGATAGAGGGAATTATTCTACTAGGTATCATCACGAGTGATCATGAAAAGCATGCCAATAACATATCAACATGTGCTTTGTGGGGTGGTTATCTGGCTTTGCACCCTAGGAATTATCCATTTTGTTCATTTTGTGTGCATTGATAAAGTTGCACTTTTTTTTTAGATTTTAAGCTATAAAAGTAACATATACTCTTTGTTGTAAGTAAAACAATACATATGTGTGTGTAGAGTTAATTTTCCCCTTCCTGCCTCTTGAATCGCACCTTTCCTAAAATAACCAGTATTAAGAGTTTGGTATATCTCACTCTCCAACTTTCTCTCTGCTCATACAAATATATTTGCACATTTTTGAGGGTCTTTCCTTTTTATTTTTTTAGTAGAGTGAGGGTATACTGTATTGCTTAAGGTGCAACTTACTGCTACCTAACACTGTATCACGGGCTTCTTTCTAGTTCGATACATTTAGTTCCACCTCATACTTTATGATTGCTGTGCAACATTCCCCTGTGTGGATGCACCATCATTTTTTAGCTTTTCCCACATTGGCAGACAGACAGATTGTTGTCAGCTGTCTGCCCTTCAAAGAATGCTTTAATGATGCCTTCATATGCGTGGCGTTGTGTACTACTATTTTATTTTGTTTGGATGGATTTCTAAAGCGAGATTACTGGATCAGGGAGTTTGTACACTTTTAATTTTAATACCTCTTGGCATATTCCTTTTCCACAAGATTATAGCAGTTTACACTCCAGCCAATACTGTATGAAATTTCCCATTGCACCATATCTTCCCCAGCAAGGGATTTTATTAGTCGTTTTAATTTTTTTAATCCGATGGCAGGCTTGTTCCATTTTTATTTCCCTAACTACCCTTGTAGTAGAGCATCTTTTCATGTGTATATACTCCATTATAGCATTTCTTCCCCTGAGCCACCTTCTCTCTAGTAACTTTTAATATCTGGTAAGGGAAGTGCCCCCTCACTAGACTTCTTTATCATGTTTTCTTGGGTCTCCTCCCACATAGAGTTGAAAGTCATTTTACCCACGTCCAGATGAAAACCCAAATCACTGGAATTTTGATTGAAACTTCCCTAAACTTACAGATGAATTCAGAAAGTTCTCTGATGTATTTATAACATTGTCTTCTCACCAAGAAACATAACTTGCTTCTCCGTTTATTCAGGTCTTATTTTATGAACTTCAAGAAAATTCTGTGGTTTTCTTCATTTAGGAACTATACTCCTTGTTGAATTTATTCCCAAGAATTTTTTAGTTTTTTCTCTTTTATAATGGGAAACAGGCAGTTTATTAGTCTGATATTGGTCTAATAAATGTATTAGTCTAATAAGACAGACTGTGCCATCAGAAACAAAGAAACAGGCTTTTCTTTTTTTTCTTGACACATTATTTTTAAATAATAAACATACAGCGAGGAGTGTAATTAGAGAGTTATTCTTTTATCCATCTATAGTAATATTTTCCTAAATGATGCTTTAAAATAATTTCAATTTCAACTGGTAAGATTTAGTACTTGTACTGCATATTAGTCCTCTTGGCTTTGGGGTTTCTAGTTTAGTGGAAATCTCACAGGACTTATAAAGACTTCCATAGCCTCATTTGGGCAGTGGCTATTTTAGGGGAGCTTCCCTCTCTGTTCTCAGTTTGTACCAGGACAGTTATGTTAGCCTTTGACTGTCAGAAAGATGAACAGAAACTAAGGATAAAGACCTCAAGCCCAGCACACTTGGAAGATGTCACACGGTATCCTGGAGCCACTGAAAGAGTGATGGGCATGACCAGTAGACATTTCTGGAGTCAGGTGGTGCCAGAATTACTGTCCCACTGGCAGAGGGGACAACATCACAGATTTGTTTGGAATCATTAGGGCTTGATTGGGGTTGTACTACTTTAACAGATGCCCTTCCCAGGCACTCACAGAGATCTGTCTGGGAGCTTCGGTCCAGGGAGCTTTCCCAAGCTGGTTGTCCTGTAGGACTTCCTTGCCCAGACTGCAGGGTAGAGGCTGGCCAGGACTGTGCTCTGCCACCTATGGCTGCATCGCCAGATGCTGGGCCTGCTCTTTACTCCTTTCAAAGGGAAAAGTCTTAGGAAGTTGTAACTCAGCCTAACATACCTCCTTTGTAAGGGTGTTTCAATTCCCCAACTAAATAGCCATTACATAAAAATGACACCCCTTCCCCCGCTCTGTTGATAGTGGAGAGGTGTTTATCCCACCCCACCCCTCCACCATCAGTCTAGCATTGAAGGATGAAAGTGCCAGGCCAATGGTCTCACTGGCTTTTGGCTCGGGCTGCACTGTCTTTCAACCAAGAACCTGGGGCAAGTCAGGGAATCTCTCTGAGCCTCGGTTTCCTTTCCCAAAAAATGGAAATTTTCAATACTTAGTCTGTTGTTGTAGCATTGTTAGGTAAAACCAATAAGATACTGTGAAGGCCATATTTCTTTTTCTTTTTGTTTTTTTGCCATACTGCATATGTGAGAGGTTGTTATTCTTCACGTGATCCATAAATGTTTCTTGAATGAATTATTGTATACCATCAACAAATACGCCTCTGTGGCTGCAGCATCCTTCCAAGGCTCCGAGAGCCAGTGGAGAAGGACGCAGACGTCTCCTTTCACTGGGTCCCCTTCATCGCCTCATCCATGTAGGTGAAAGGGCTCGAGCCAGACAGCTCTTCAGCTACTCCAATTTTCAAAAATACATACCTGAATTATAGTAAGTCTGGACTCACATAATGAAGCTCAGCATGTGCATTTACTAGCTCATGTATTATATATAAGAAATAGTAAGTGATAAAAATGTATTGGTTCTCTCTTTAGTCTAGAAATTTTCTAAGCACTTTAATTTTATCCACATTGTTCTATAGCTTATTGCTTTAACATATCAGTTTTCTTGGTGAAAAATACTAGGCATAAAGCATGGCTATAATTGCAAAGACAAAATAAATTCAGGATCTATAATTCTTAAATCCCTGCTACAATCCATGACACCATTTGACGCTTTCCTGATTTGCTTGTGCTACAGTGATACCCTTTGTCCTCACTTGCATTGTGTTCTAAACAGTGTATTCAGTGAGATGACTTTACTTCACCTAGAATACCATAAATCAGGTCAATAATTTAAACTAATAATAGCAGTGGGAGCGTGGGGAGGTAATGACAAACCTACTTACACACAGCAAAACACACACTGAAGACAGCTTGTCACGTGAAATATTGGCTATTTGAATTCTGTTGGGATTCCTGTCTCAGTGTGTGTGTGCACATCTGTGCACATTTGCAAGCGTGTGTAGGACACGATATAGACGTCCATGGGCTGGATGGACTAAACTGTTTAATGACTAATTTTGACTCCCTTCACTCGCCTTCTAAAAACAATCAGATCAAAAGCCCCAGACTCTTAGAAATCTTTCACAAAACCTGGTGTGTGCCAGTCATCTAAATCCCAGCAGTGAGTCACAGCTGAACCTCGTGCAGAAATAAATGGATCCCATCACTGAGAAGCAAATAAAAACCTCAGACATGTTAAAGATCCTGGGACGGTGCATTATCTTAAGTGTAAAAGAAGCCCATAAACATTCTGGTCCACGTCTTTAGAAGGCCACTGTAGTGAGCCTCTTAGCATTTCTACCACACTGGTGATGGTGGAGTGGGCACCTGTGCTTGGTGATACAGCCCACGCGGTGCTGTGTTCACAGACTTCCTTTGTCTTCGTCGCCATGCTTTGTAGCACTGGTTGCAGAGCACGGGTGACCTGATTTCTTTTCTCCTCATTTTCTGGGCATGGATCAGATATATGATGACTTCAGTCTCATCCGTTCATCCTCCATGTGCACACTTGGAGTGCTTGCCACACAGTGCTGTTTAAAAAATAATCTTTCTTTCAGGATCTCTGGAATTTTTCGTAAAATAAATCTTTACCCCCAAATTCTCTTTGGTCTGATGTCTGATCCTCTCTGTTGAAAGTAAGCATTTGGCACCAACTGCAACATCTCATTCAAAGTGAAGGAAGGTTTGGGTTCAGTATGATAGAATGGTGATTAGCATCTTAAGCCCTGAGGCTAAGACGTCTGGACTCTTCTCCCAGCTCTCTGTCACCCGGGACAAGAGGCTTAGCTTCTCCATGTACCAGGTACCTCACGAGTAAGCTGGGAAATAATGGTGCCTCCCTCACAGAGTTGTTGGAGGAGTAAAGATCTTAGAACAGCATCTGTCACAAAGCAAGCGCTCAGTAGATGTTTGCTGCTGAGATATTTTTGTTGTCATTATTCTTGTGGTCATTGGGTTTCATAAGGTCCAAATGCAAATAGGTGTTCACTTTTTCCTCCCTTGGCGTAAATACATTTATAAATGTCGATGGAAGGCAATGGATGACACATCTCAAAGTCGCAGTTGAGTCAGAAAAAGGAACGGAGCCTCCAAGCTGCTCAGAGATCCACAGCCAAATTTAAGGTGCTAGAGTGATCAAGAAAAAAAACCTGCTACTAAGCAGGAAGAGAGTATGTGTGTAAGCAGGGTATGTAAGTATGTAGACAGAGAGAAAGGATGAGAGTTAGTAAAAAGACTCCTCAGATCCCGGAGTCAATCTTTTATTCCAGACTGTTGTCTATGGAGTTGTTTTTAATATAAAAGTATTTTAAATTCAGTTAAGAAGTAGGATGGATATGATCTTGAGATATTAACCAAGAAATGTCATCATTTAAGGACCATATAACTTTATAAGTATTAAAAAATTTATAGGAAATTTGGGAATTCCAGTAAGAGTAAAGATGTGAGATCAAGGTGAGGAATAAGGAAATATTCTTAAATGGCACAGGAAGCTTTGTTTTTTTAAAGTACACTAGAATTCTGTGGTTGTCTTTTTCCTTTGTCAGACCTCCCACCATCTTGAATTAAAGTTGTTAGCCAGATGAATAAGCTTCAGGTCTAAATGAAAGATGAAGAGGATTTGAGGAGGGTCCTACGTCACTAAAATATATCTTTTAAGGAACCTAATGTATTTCCAGATTAAGAGGTCAAAAAGTAAAATGCTTTTTATTTCCTCTGAAATCTTGAAGAAACTGACAGGAGAAAACTGAGTTAGCCAGACTTTGTACCTGTTTGGTAGTTTGTCTCTATTGTTTATAGAAACTCTTCTCCAGCTGTGGGAAGTGACAGAAAAAAACAATGTCATATTTTGGACTCACCCACTGCTGTCTCCGGGTTTTCAAGAAGCACTAAATATGGACAGCACTACACAGAGCAATGACTTTGACTACTAAAGAGACCAGGCTTCATTTTACCCCTGCTCCCTTTAAACCACAACCTCATGTGTGGGTGTCAAGTTCTTGGCTACATCTCCAGTTAAACAGAGTGAAAGTGTCTCATTTAGAGGGGTATAGATCCTTGGGAAAATAAAACATGGCTGGAAAACTACTGGGAAGACAAATGTTCTAATTTAACCCAAACCACTTTTTAAAATACAGATGAACAGAACAATAACAGTGGAAAATTACAGGAACCCAGACTCTTTGAGAGGATTGAAATCCAAAGATGCTGATTAACCATGTCATTGGAAGAAGCTGTTCCCACAGGTAGCTTTGCCTACACGCGTACTTCTGAATTTTCCATACTTCCATAAATGTAAATTTTCTGAAGACCTTGGGTTTGAGAAAGATTTTTAAGCTATATTTCTTTTGCAAGAATAGTGAGTTTGCTTCATGTCATAAAAGGTGTAACAGGATTGTTGAAGCTGTAGACAGAGAAGTAGACTCTTATCAAAGAGATTAGATGACAGTCTAGCAAGACAGAATTATTACCTAGCTCTGTGTCCCACTGGTTTTTCTAAGCCAGGATGTGAGGCAAGTGAAGGAAGTATTCATCTTATTAAAAGTAAAAAAGTGGGACTTTAAGCATTTCATATAATAATCTTTTGCTGTTTTAGGGAACAATACCAGTTTCCAACTAAACACCTTTTTGTGGAAGAATTTGAAAAGCCATTTCTATATGAGCCATATGATCGTTTTTTACCATGCAGCCATGAATGTCAGTTACGCGATCAGGGTCTGACAGCCCTTGGCACTTCCTGAATTTCTTGGCCATCTCTCTTGATGCCTTGTTACCCTTACAAGCACCCATCTTTTGGAATTTGGTGGTTACCGCCCTGGTTATCTGTCAGTAGCACACTAAGCTCTTAGCAGTGTTCTCTCAGCTTCTCCAGGATCTGAGCAGAGAAGGTTCTTTTATCCTTTGATATAAAATTCTGGTTTTCTCCTCACAGCAACTAACTTCTGTTACAGTACTTGACTCCATAGGGGAACGGTTTGTCCTGTATCCCAGTTGATATCCAAAGGACATGAAAAAGAGGGAGTTGGAAAAAATCTTTGCTTAAGCTTTACACTTAAGATACTAATCATGTGGCCCAATGTTGCATTCTATTTATGTCTATGTGTCTACAGTTAAGCAGCCAACCTTTATCCAATACCTACTGGGTACCCAGTGTGACATTGTAGAAATAGTAGTGGGAGTCCTTGCCTGTCTCTTGAGAAAATATCAGAACTACAAGAATGTGTACAGTGCTACTGCCATCACTTGGCATATTTTAAATACGTAGGTTCTGCCAAAAATAGGTTTATTTACCCAGAAAACCAAACCTGCAGCTGAAAGATTTTGTTTGTGAACAATCAGATGTAAGCTGTATGTTTCAGTTAACACATTCATTTGTTCATGTATTGATTTTTGACTGTGTGTTAGGCATTGTGCTGAGTAGATGTAGGAAAACTGGTGACAAATAAGCCCAATCCCTGCCTCAAGTAAGTCTGGGGAGATGGGCGGTCAAGTAAACAGATAGCCACAGTGCATCCTGATGAGAACAGTAATGGGGTCTGGGGTCTGTGCAGGCTGCTGCAGAGCACAGAGGGGCTGGGCTTAGGGGACAGCTTCCCAGAAAATGTGATTCCTAAACTGATTATGAGTTTACCAGGTAAATGGGGTGGGGACAGGGGTAAAGGTGATTCTATGCAGTGAAAAGAGCTTAAGCAAAGGCCTTTAGATGAAAGAACATGATGTGTCTAGAAAACCACAAGTAGTTTAGGCCTCATAAAGCACACAGTACAAGGGAAGTGTGGAGAATTGAGACCAGAGAAACAGGCAAGGCCAGATCATTAATGGCCTTTGTAATGATTCATTCATTGCACAAATATTTATTGGATGCCTTCTAACCGTGTGCCAGACACTGTTATAGACATTTAGAGCAACGTTTATGGAGTCCATGGTCTGTGAACAGGGTGCAGCCCTGAAGCACCTTGGATGCACTTTTAGGAATTTGGATTTTTGTGATCTGAACACAGTGTGGAGGGAAGGAAGGAGTGGGGACAGAAAGACCATTAGTGACCTGACCTAAGGTGGGGCTGGAGAGAACTGGACAGATTCAAGAGTGACTAGGGAAGAAGTATGGATGGGACCAAGAAATCTGTGGGTGTGAGGGATAAAAGGCATCCAGCGAGATCCTCAGACTTCTGGATGGGAACCCTGGATGGATTCATTCAAACAGGGAACCCAAGAGGAAGGCTGGGTCTGCAGGAACCCAAGTAGCCTAGTAGATGGTGACCTGTTTTGGAAATGTGGAGTGTGAAGTGCCAGTGAGACATTCAAAAGGAGATGTGTGGCTTTGGAGCTTAAGAGACGTCTGAGAAGTCTGGAGAAATGGATGTGAGAATCCTGAGCAGACAGAAAGTCATTGAAGTTGTGGGAGCGGGGTAGGATCACTGCGTGAGAGTAGAGAGTGAGAAGAGGAGAGGGCCCCAGATAGAACCCCGGGAACACCAATATTTAAGAGACAAAGAAAGAGAAAGCATCAAGGAGAAAGAGCTGAAGCAGAAGAAATGGGAGGAACACCTAGAAACCTCAATGTCATTGAAGCCAAGAGGGGAAATGTCTTTCAAAGAGGGAGTGGCCAACAGGGTCAGATCTGCTGAGGGTCAGAAAGATGAGGACAGAAAAGTGCCCATTTGGTTTAGCAGGAAGAGCATGTACGGGAGAGGGGAAGGCAGAAGCCAGAACTCAATGCGCATATTCGCAAATAGTAATTTGTTGACCATCTGTAATATGACCAGACCATGTTCTAGCTATAGTTCTGGGATATAGGTAAGGTTCCTGCACTTTTGGAGCTGCTATTCCAACAGGCTGAGGAGTAAATGGGAAGAACCAAAGTGGAACTAATGAGAACAGGTAACACTTTATGGAAGTTATCTATGAAAGGAAGGTGAGAAAGAGGGCAGAAACTAGAAGAAGAGAGGAGTCAAGTGAAGATTTATTTTTAAGATGGAAGAAACTTATGCAGTGTAAATGTTGATGGGAAAGAGCCAGTCAAGTAGCGAAGATCAGACAAGCAGGAGAGGAAGCTGGTGGCTCCTGACAAGGTTGGAGGGACATAAATGCAGAAACCAGATAAATAGCCTTAGACTCGCCCTGACCTCGGCCAGCTCAGACTTGCTTTTCCATAGTAACAGGAATGGAGAGGTGAGGAAGGGTTTGGGGAAGCTGTGTTTTGTTGAGGTTTGTTTTAGGGACAGAAGCAACAAGAAATTTAGTTTCTACCTGATCGATTCCATATTACAGATGAAGTAGGAGGTGAGATTATCTGCTGAGTACCAGAAAATGAGGCAGCCTAGGAATAGTGAGAGATGGGAATTGGAGAGATGGAAGGATAACTGAGCAGCTAACAGCCCAGTTGAGGAGGGAGATGTGTGTAGTGGCAACAGTCTGTGTGGTTGTATATTTGATTCCAGCTGCTCTCAAAGCCCAAGTAGAAGTCTATAAATATAGATGAGTGGAATAGGTAAATAATTAGATGAATCCAAGGTCAGAGATTTGCAAACAATGAGTTGTGGGTATTGACAAGGGCGTGGTTAAAGTGATGACCGTGAAATATAGGCTAGAGGATTCAGGAAGGACAGACAGGAGGAGCTGAGAGAGAGAAGGTAGAGGGAGAGAGAGTGATGACTTTAATGAAGTTGAAAACAGACACAGTAGGAGAAACAGAGAGAGCCTCACAGATCTCCCAGACAGGAAGTAAGCTGCCTGTGCACCAGGCCTGCTCTCAGGGAGGAGGCGACAGACACCTCCTGGACCTATTCCTCGGGGGATACCACATTCCTCTCCACTAGCAAGGAATGCTTGCTGTTAACATTGGCATGAAATGATTGGCAGGATGGGGGTGAGTTGGTGACTCTAGGCGTGAAGAATCAGAGTCGGCAGTGTAGAGATATTTCGGGTCTCTAGAGCCCAAGTTTGAAACGTCGGGATCTCTTTTAGGGTTTAATGATCTAAGACCGTTCATACAGGGAGATTACATGGTGGGATTTGTTAGCCATTTCCCGGGAGGTTGTGTTTTTTTTACTTTTTAATATCCTGTAGTTTTGCTAACTTCTCGGGGGGAAATTTGGGCAACAGAACACCATGAACTTGGCAGACACTGGGAGGTACTAAAGCACGTAGGACCCACTAAACTCCTTCTGAACCGGATACATTCTTAAGTCAGACATTCCACATTGTTGAGCGTCCACAGCATAGAGAACACTGATCTGAAGTGTGAGGAGGGCCCCAAGCCATGCCATCTGGGACCAGAACCAGGCTGTGAGTGAAGGGCAGCTCCGTATTTACAATGGTTGGAGTACTGTTAGATCTGGCCCTAACCTACAGTGTCTACTTTGGAAAGCTCATGAACATTTAGAAACTTGCCTTTAAACAGCAGGTGAACCTCTGTACTTATGACTATCTTGAGACAGAACTCTGACTCAAGGCCTAATTCATTCCAAAGACATCTCAGACACTTCTTTAGCTGAATTTCAAGACCATAGCTATTGCTCTGCAGCTGTTCTTCCTGGTCTTGGCTAGAGAGGCAGCAGCATTTGGGAGTGACATGGCCAGAACAGCACTAGCTAGCTAATTAACACTAAACTACAGCATAGTTACAATGCTGGTATAATACATAAGGCTTGCCATATCCTTAACATGTTCAGATTTATGTCTAGAGTGCTACTGGGCTGATTCTTGGACTCCTTTCTATCTATATTGGTCTAGATGATTTCATTTAGTCTTCTACCTTTAAATACTATCTGTATGCTGATGACCTGCAAATGTATGTCCAGAGCCCAGATGTCTCCCCTGGACTTCAAACTCACATAGCCTACTACTGTATTTGACTTCTCTATTTGGAGATTAAAGGGTATCTCAAACCCAATAAGGGGCTCCCAAATGGAGTTCTTGCTTTTTCCTCCCAAACCTTCTCTCCCTAGTCTCACCATCTCAGTAAATAGCTACATATACCAGTTGACCAGTGACTCAATCCAAAAAACTCAACAGTCAGCTCTGATTTCTCCCTTTTCCTCATGCCCACCATGTTGTCCATCACCAGATTCATTTATTTCGCCTCCAAAAAGCTCTCAAATCAATCTAGTTCTCTCCACCCCTACTATCCCACACTAGTCCAAGCCATCGCCTTCTCTTAGCTGGATTACCACAAAATTCTTGACTTCTTTCTTCTGCTCTTCCCTCTCCAGTCCACCTCCATCCCCACAGCCAGCATGAGCCTCTGTCCCACCTGTGCTCAGACCCTTTAATGGCTTCCCCCTGCTTGTAGAACATTCTTCACCATGACCTGGGATGACCTCAGTATTGCCTACTTTTCCAGCTAACCTTATCCCCCTCTCTATTTCTCTTAGTGGATCCCCCTCCCTACCTCTCTACTGGCCTCCCTTCTGTTCCTTAAAAACACCAAGCCCTCCTGCAGGCCTGTACCTTCCTCCAGCTCTTCATACAGCTGGTTCATTCTTGTACTTCTCGTCTCAGCTCAAATGTCACCTCCTTGGAGGGGTTTCCTTGTCTAATCCATCTGAATAAGCTTCCTACCTTCAGTACATGTAAAGCAGTATAAACAGTATATGTTTATACTGCTTGTGTACATTTTACTTCATTCTTTCAAATAGTTATAGATCACCTATTGTGTGATCCCCTACCATGTTGTAGGTCTGGGGATGTAGCGTGAATGAGACAAAGTTCTCTGTGCCCTGGAGCTTACTTTCAGGTGGAGAAGATAGACAGTAACACAAATAACAAGTAAATAGACAATATAATGTCAGGTAATGAACATCCTATGAAGAAAAACAGGGTAAGCAAATGGAGACAGAGATGAAGTAAATAAGAGGTGCCTAACGATATATAAGAGCTAATAATGGATAGAAAAAGTCACAAATACATGGACAATGGGTGTTTAATTCAAATTTGTTTTGAAGAAATAAACTATTTTGAGAAAATTAATTTTAAGTCATATCTCACAGCATAAGTTCCAGGAGGATTAAAAAATTGAGTAAATGAAACCATAAACTAGAACAAAATTACCTTACCTATGGATGGATAAGAATGGCAAAGTCCAAAATATGGAAGGAAACTCCATGAAATGATTGATTAGCTACATAATAACTTAATATTCCTGGTATCAAAAGAAAGTCATGAAATTAAAATGTGAATAAATTGGGGGAAATACTTGCTACAAATAGGAATAGTAAAAAAACTAATAATATTAATATAGCATATGTCCTCAATTCTAAAGCTCTTTTTTCCTTGCATTTTAATGTTTCCTGAAATCAGGATATGTTTTTCATTCATGGTGTACATTTAATGTGGTTAAATCAATGGTGTATCTTACAAGTCATAACATCTTATAATCAAAATGTGATTTTTCTAAAGTTCATAAAAATTAGTATGAACATTAAAGTTCCTGGTAGAAAATACCTAGTTCATTCATTCATCCAATAAACATTTGAGTGTTTATGATGTAGCAAGGTGGTAGGTGTAGAGTCGTAAACAAAATAGACAAACTCCTGGCTTCTAGTGCCTTCTCTAGGCCAGTCAGTGCTTGGCACCCTGAACACTACTTATATCCAATCTAAGAAGAGTTGGCTTATTTCTGCAAGAATAAGTACCTTGGCCCAGGCCACTCAGTAGTTAAGTGATGGAAGCAGATCCAACTCAAGTCTGCATGGCTCTAAACCCTGTGCTCTTCCCTCAAATTACCGTAATTGTTGGGCTTGGTGAAGCTTTCACACTCGATCTTGCTGACAGAGCCATCTTTCCCTTGTCCTTCTTTCTTCTCACCTGCCTCAGCCCTGAGTTTAGAACTCCATCAAGGAACTGTTAGTGGAAATAGAAGGCATTGCAGTGGATGCCCCAGCCAGAGCTGATGTATTTTTAACAAAGAATAAATAAAGCTTTGCCAACAAGACACATAAGAAGTCTAATTCTACATTATGGAGGTGCCCTCCTATATGCTTTTTCAACTTGTGCTAAATAATACATATCATTTAAATTTGAACAAACATTTTAGCAATAAAAAGTAAACAGTTTACAATCATAGGTTTTGAGAAGGATGAGAAGGAAAAGGGGCAAACTATACGTTCTTTGCAGTGTCTGAGAAATGTGATTAGAAGTTGTCCTAAGTTGGGCTTTCTGGAAGCACAACCTGTGTTGGGGAGTTCTTGTGCAAGTGATTTCTTGAGCGAGTGCTCTCAGGAGAAGTGGAGAGGGAAGCAGTGGGCAATGAGGAAAAGTGAAGCAAGGATGTGGCCTCCACTGGAGACCAGCTTCCACCTGATCCCACGGGGAGCCTCTGGGGCATGAATTGTACCAGATCAATCCCTCACTGAGGTAGGGGAGCTGGTCTTTTATACCCCCATGTCAGCCAGGCATTGACTGCATGCTAGCTGGGGATCAGATGTGGCACCCTGGGAATGAGTGCACTGCTCAACAAAGGGGATCTGGGTGGGACCCTGACAGCATCCATTATAGAAGTCCAAAAGGAAATTAATTTGGAAGATTATCAAGTGAGATGTTTTGACACACAGCAGGAGCCCTCCGACTAGATACACCTGCTGAACACAGGAATATCACCAAGGAGCTGGTTGGTTTTATTTTGCTTGAGGGTGTTAAGGTGTTAGATCAGCTTTGGTAGAAGGAAAATTTGTTTCTAAGGAAGTCATGATGGCAGGTATGCTCTGAGAAGGCTGAGAACGTTCTTATGGAATTTTTTAAGTTATTATTGGAAAAAGGAAAAAAAATTAGAGATATAATTGGAAACCATTATCATAAACTAGCTTATATAATACTAACTTTGTCAGAAGAATGGTTCTGAATTCCTACAGCTATCAGACATTTTTAATCTAGATTTTTCTAAAATCATTTTACACATTGGTATTTTCCTAAATACATTTTTGCTAACAGTGCTTTGCATAGAATGTTCAGCTATATAATGTTGGATACATGTCATTATATATTTGTCAAAACCCTTAGAATATACAACACTGAGAGTGAATCCTGATGTCAACTATGGACTTTGGGTGGCAATGACGCATCAATGTAGGTTCATAGATTGTAATAAATGTACTGTTCTGGGACGGGATGTGGATAGTGGGGGAGGCTCTGTGTGCATTGGGGCAGAGGGAAGATGGCAACTCTCTGTACTTTCTGCTCCATTTTGCTGTAAATCTGAAATTGCTCAGAGGCAATGTTCTGGAAACATGTTTTTAATAAAGTTCTCTCCACCTGGTCATCCATTCCCACCATCTCCAGTGTAATTTATTTGTCTAGTAGGTGGGAAAGTTAGTTTGGAAATGCTATCCTGACAAGGCGGCCAGTACTTTAGAGGGCCCGTCATGGAGGATGATCAAAATAATCAGAATATTCCATGACTGCATCTTCTTGAGCAAGCATTATCCAAAAACAGTGTATTTGGTTTAGAGTTTTCTCTTCATATTTCTCTTCATATTTGTCTGCACAGAGCTCAGGAATATATTTCAAGTTAAGATGTGGTAAGAATCAGGTGAATAGCATCCACTGCTGGTGTACTAAATTCCTTCAATACCTTTTTTCATAACATAGAACTCACTCTATGCTGTGAAGGATACCTACATAACACAGACACAGTATTTCAGGTTGTGCGTGCACATGCATGTGGGTGTGCACGCACGTGCACACACCTTCCTTAAAGAAAAAAGAAACCATCACCCACTCCATATGAAACAGTTGACTCATTTCCAGAATGCCTGTTGCTGTGATGTAGATTCAGCCTACAAATAAAATTTAACGTGTTAAGCCTTTAACCAGAACTTCTTAGAGTTATTTTCTGATATTAACATAGTATGCTTGTTAGGTTTCTTCTATTACTTTCACCCCAATGGACAGGTATCTCCCCCACAAGAAGGTATTTGAAACTGAAGCTAATATGGATGAAAATGAAAACTAATAACCTTTATCAAATTACAGTGCGATTTACCCTATAAGCTGCTTAGTGTTTCTATAGGAACATGATCTGCGGAGTTTTATTTTAGAAATGTGATGCTCCGGAGCTGAGGTGACATTTCTAATGCTGTTTGTGGGCTGTCTTTTCCCTCCACAGGCCTTGAACCGGGGCATTGCTGCTGTCAAGGAAGATGCAGTGGAAATGCTGGCCAGCTACGGGCTGGCGTACTCCCTCATGAAGTTCTTCACAGGTCCCATGAGTGACTTTAAAAATGTAGGCCTGGTGTTTGTGAATAGCAAGCGAGACAGGACCAAAGCTGTCCTGTGCATGGTGGTGGCCGGGGCCATTGCTGCCGTCTTTCACACCCTGATAGGTAAGGCTGCTGACCATCACTTAAGGATCTAGTTTTGGTAATTTCTTATTCCTTTTAATGTATTTGAATGTATTTATTGTAATAGTGATTTCTTCAGTAATTATGAAATATTTCTCATGAAAATTTCAAGGGATGGAAGGAACGGAGTTTGTGCTCCTAACTCAAGAAAAGAAAATGTGTTTTCTCTGGGAAGCTGTAGTTTTGTTTCTTTGATTCTCAAAGCCTGTGTCAGAGAGGGAGACATTTCGTTAATAGGTGATTGGATCTAGGATTAGCATTCCGTAAGGCCAACAAAATGGCAGGTGCTTTTGTTAGAGACATATATTATTCTATAGACTCATTTAATCTTAAGAATAAAAATAGAAGGATTGTTGTATAGAATTAATGCTCATCGGTGATAACAAATGTCAGAGTATTTTGTATGTTAAAATTAACTTATTTTAGGGCCTCGTTATTCCATTTTATTCAAAAATAAGACTAAATACTCTTTGCTTAACATTCTTTCCCTGAAAAAATAAGAAGCTATATCATACAGAGTGACTAGACTACAGTTTCACCAAGACCCTGGAAAAGTGCGTCTTTTTTTTTTTTTTTTTTTTGAAAAGCACATTTCTTTAGAGCTGGAGTTCTTCCTCTACTGCCTTCTTGGTGATGATAAAACCCCAAGGGCATGATTTCAGAACTTCTTGGCTTTGAAACAGCTCTGCTTCCCTGGTGTAAAAATTGAGTGACACGTCTATTGAACCCAGTTGCATAAAACCTGTGAACAGCACTTCATAAATCCATTGTGTACCTTAAAACTGGCATAGGTTGTATGAGAACCGTGTTAGTGTTGAATAAAGGAGCCAGAAGATTAACCCAAACCGTTGACAGCGTATTCAGATGGCAGCTAACGTTTACTCATATAACTGTGAGTGTAAAAGTAAATGGAGTGAGGCCTTTGTGGTTTCCTTTCTTAATGTAGCATAGAACTTTGTGTTAAGAAGAGTGTGGAAGAGACAATACTACCCGTGGGCCAAATATGCAGCCAAAGTGTTGCTATTGATCATTTAATTTGGGTTCAGAGCTTCAGGGCATGGGGTAGAGAAGAGATACCTTTCTTTCCCTCAACTAATGCCCAGAATGCTAACTTATTGACTGAGTTTCGAAGAAAACTTCTGCAGCCAGATTTGGTCTGGGCCATTTTCAAAGATGGTTTATGTATTTGAGAAAATTCCATAGATGAAATGAAGAGGTCCACATAAATTTTTGTCTAAATTTAGAGGTAAATTAGTTCTCTTTTGCTACTAGTTCTTTTATTTGGATTTCTAAATAAACCTCACATTCCCTGTTTTAATCATGGTTAAATAAGACATTGGGACTAATAGCTAATTACTAGCTGTCAGTAATTATGGAAGAAAAAAGCTGAGTGTACTGCGTTACTGAAACTGTTGTGAGGAACATTTGATCATTGAAATAAAAATCGTCATTTTCTAAGTTAAATCCAAGTTTTTCAATTTTAAAATGGAATCATAAAATCTTAAATTTGAACAAAAACGGTTCTACATCCCAGATATATTTAATAATCATTTTTATCACTTTTGATATTTTTACAATTATAGCTTTTTTTCCTTCCACCAAACAAATGCTTTCTACCATTGCTAAGAAAGCACGTATCAATTTCTTTCGGACATTTAAAACTCAGATTTTAATGAGTCATGCCATCTTCTAGTTTGTTGGCCTCATTTCAATTTTCTGCCTAACTCTTGAATCGCTCTCTTGGCTTCTGCTATCTGCTGCATTGGGCATCTTTGCTCACCTTCCTCCTTCCGTCTTTAGTTATTCTGTAAGCTTTTTCTATGCCCAGATCTATCCCCTCATAATCTTGACCACAAGCTCCAGGTGGGGTGTTGCTCTCTCTCCATCCCCACCTTCTCCTAGCATCAATCAACATCCCTCCACATCAGTTTCTACTTTATGTGTCACCTATGCTAGCTACTTAAATCCATTTTCACGTCTTAGTAGTACTGAAAACAGCTACTTACATTTCCATGTTCATAGTCAGCTCTTGGATAACTATGCTTGTAACAGGGGAACAGTGACATAGACAAAACAAAAGAGCAAATATTCCAAATATATTTGACTTGAGAAGCCATTGTATGCTGTCAGGCAGTCTTCCTAATTATATTTGCTTGGGCTGATATTGAAATGAATATATATTCCCTACATGATCAGCTTTTGAGGGACCTACAGTAAGGACCAGAAGCCGTATATTACAGATTCACCATGCTTAACTCACGGAGTGGAAATATGAACCAGAGTTGTCTAGGCTTGAAACTTAATTTGTCTATATTCTTTTATTCAGGCAAAACTAGTCTAATTGCCTTAAACTTTCCTTTTTAGGTGCTATTTCCCCATGGCCTTAATGAATTTCTTTCTTTGATCAAGAACTTCTAACTCTTCCGTGGTATTTATATAAGGATATGTGAGAGCATAGAAAAGGAAGAAGCTTTCTTTTGGGGGTTGGTTCTGAAAGGCCTCGTGGAGTGGCTCATCTCTAGACTGGTTCTGAAAGTATGGTATATTTCAGTACAACTCTCTCTCATTTTTCCCTTATCTTTGATACAAGATGGAGTCAAGAATTTGACCCAGTACTCTAAATTAATATTTTGCTGTAACCATATAAAATTCCAAATGGTAACTCTTCTCGCCTATTACATTTCTGTTAATTCCACGTAGCATCAGGCTCATGGTTTTAACACCACCCCAGGGTTCTGTGTTTTTTCCAGTTTAATGGCCAACTCTTCTTGGTTCCTGTCTGCTTTGTTTCCCACTTCACCTGTTTATTCATTTTATTCTTTATGATATTAGTTACTTTTCCCAGCATGATGCCTTCTGTACATTTAAAAAATATATTTCTCTTTTTAGATGTTCTCAAACACTGATAAAATCCATCCATTTTCCCTCACGATGTTGTTAATATGAATGTTAACTCTAAAGAGAGACACCGCTAGTATTAATAGAGCTGATCTTCCTGCTTTGAGTGTTGGGGGCTTTGACTAAAGAAGAGTGAGAGTCAGAATTGTCCTTTGTTTAACTCACTTTTAAAATAATCCCATCCCCATCTGTCCTGGCAGTGGTCCAACAAAATACTTATTAGACACATAGTATGTGCATGTCATTCCAGGTCCTATTGATCAAAAGTTGGGGACAGATGAGAGAGGTACAAAAGGTATGGTGGCCTGATACACCCTCCTCCTTAAGCAGATGTCTTTGTGCGTGTTCAGCACCAATTTCTAGAAGAATGTTGGCAAAAGCTGTTTTCAGCTAGTGAGAGCTTTTGAGAGATGGTGGAAGCAAACCAAAGTCAAAACAGGGGGAGTTAAAAACCACCCCTGGACTTGAGAGAGCAGAGCAACAGTGAGAAAACAGACAAGAAGGAGTTCTTGGTGAGGAAAAGATGTGGGAGGCACACAGTAGCCATGCATTTATAAATCAGGGGGAAAATAAAGCAAGAAAGAGTTCAGTGTCGAATGTCACGGATAGGGTGGATGCCCTGTGCTAGAGTCCGGGCAGGTAATGGGGGAAGGAGGTGTGCAGCCTGAGGCTCTACAAGAGCTCAGTAAACAACTCTGACAGCAAAAGGGGGAGAGCGGAAAAGAGAGGGGGACGGGGAGGAGGGAAGTGCAATGTAGAGAGAGGACCAGGCAGGGAGGGCATTATGCAGTTAGCCCTACAGCTGTGCCTGAGTCCCCTGGAGATCCTTTGACACCAGTGGGCATTTTTGTGACTTCTCAGGGACAACCACACTGAATAAAGCAGATTTATTGTAGTGTTCACGTATGTTTAATACTGCTTTAACCAAGAAAGATCTATATATTCTGTTTATTTGTTTCTTTATAACCTCGTGGTCTCCTAAAGAAATTTTCAATATTTGGAAAAATTAGATGTATTTTATCATTCTGCATCATCTCCTTGATTCTGAACTAGTGCCTTGGTTAGGTACTCTTAAGATTTTTTTTTCCAAAGATTGTGTATTCCCTGATGCTTCCAGGCATTGGAGAAATCCTGATTCCCAGCATGATCTGCTCTATCTTAGATTTTTTTCCCAGTGTAGGTGAACCTTGACACTCCATACTTTTCAGTATCTACTAATAATCTACCAATCGCTGGAGGCTTTTCTTCACTTAGAAGCGATGTCAAATGTGAGCATCTCTAGCTTTGAAAAACCAGTTTCAGATGTAGCTCCTTACTTTTACCAACCTGGAGTTATCTCTGGGCATAGTGAAAGGGTCACAGTCGGACATTTGAAATAGGCACAGGTCAAAGAGCACTGAAAGCTCTTTTATAGTGTCATCCCTTATTAATGGTGCTTGCCTCAGTAAAGGAAAGAACCTTCTACCAGGTCCTTTTCATTACATTTGCTATAAAGAATTCTTTTTCCTTGTGTTTCATATTTGGTTTCTCTGATTTATTTTTTTTCTTTTTGGACCCCACTGTGAGCTAGGCATTCTCCTCTCCTTGCGAGATTTGCACATGGTTATGGGTTTCCCCAGACATGGCTGGAGCAGACCCCACTGACCATACAGGCACTTCCCCAGAAATGCATGACGGGGATTGTGAGGGAAAGAGCTCCAGAAAATGTAGCCAACAACCCCCATCACAAAAGCTTATGCAAGAAGCCAAACGAGCAGACACTTTGAATTGTGTTGGACTGACAGACTTGCAGTCTAGAGGATCCACTGACTTCAAAGGTCATGTCTATTCTATGTGTACCCATAGCCTGGCTCTAGATACTCAAATTGCAGGAGCCTTGGAAATATTTCTGGCTTTTTGTTCTGGCCTGTGTTGGTCAACTGCCCATTAGTGTTCCTTTTTAACCTAAATTGTAGCCACTAATCTTGTTATGGACTCATCTATGAGACATTTTTTTTAATTGCAGGGCGTGAGGTTTGCCACCACCAGACCATAATTTAGGCCAGCGGTCAAGGTGCAGGTGTTATCCTGCGTCCCCCTCAATTAATCTATAAAAGAGAGGAGAACTTGCTGACCTTGTATTTGGTTTCATTTGGGTCCAAGTTAATTTCACCTGCATGGAAATTAGTGTTGCCCGACCTCCTATAGATCTACATCTACTCACATAGATGTAGAAACCTTTGCTGTGGGTTTTTAATTTCTTTACATGTTTATTCTCAACAGTGCCCTGTAAGGCCTGTTCCATGTTCTGAAGCAGCCTGGACAGTCAGCAGAGCACAGGGGAGCAAAACTTTTGTGGGTTCTTGTGCTCCTACAGTGAGCAGTTGAATAATTTCTAGAGTGGTTCTATCTGCCAGTCTTCCCTTATCAACAAACTTGTCCATTATTCATGGATTATAAACCCTGTAAAGGGTGACTTGGTACAATCTGGTATAATTTAAACCAACAAGGGTGCCAGGAATGAACAGGCAGTTTCATTATAGTATCGCAATTTATCTCTATATAACAAACCACCAATACTCAGTGATTCAAAACACATGCAATTATTCTTGCTCACCAGACCACAGGTGGGCTGGGTGATTCCTTTGGACGTTGCCGTGCTGATGGGTCTGTAGTCAGCTGAGGGTCAGGAGGAGGCTCTGCTGCTCTTGGTGGGCTCACTGGGGGGCTGTCAGCTGACTGTGGGCGGGTCTACATGACCTCTGCTGGGACCGCTGAGCTCTCTTCCACGTAGTCTCTCATCCTCCACCAGTGTAGCCCAAGCTTGTTTAGACGGTTGTGGCCATATCCGAATGAGAGGATACAGACACACAAGGCCTCTTGAGGCTCAGAATCAGAAGTGGCACACCATCGCTGCCACTGCACACTACTGGCCAAAACAGATCACAGGCCAGCCCAGGGTCAAGGGGTAGGGAAAGAGACTCCAACTTTTGGAGGAGCTATAGAATCACATTGCAGAGTGGGGATATGAGGAGGAGAGAAGAAGTGGGGACATTTCTGCAACCAATCTACCCCAATCACTGCTTGGGGGGCTTATGGACTCATGCATTTATTCAGTCAATGTATATTGAACACTTACTCTGTGGCAAACACTGGCTAAGTCCTAGGAATTCAGACATGAGCAAGACGTGTTCTCTAGAAAGCAGCAGATATCATACCATAAATTATTACAAACCCCACTCTACCGAGTCTTGATACCAGTGAGATAGAATTTATGTTCTTGTGTTTAACTTTCACATTTACTTTCCTTACTTTATACATGGGTTTATGATAACTCTCCAAGGCCTAGGCAGTGTTTGCACCTCCATCCCCATATCTTCCAGATAAATGTTGCCCGGTGCAGATTATAGATGAGTATATCATAGGTCTGTGTCCCAGCCCACATGCAAGGAACCAACTCTTCACAGCTGGGTTAGTTGGCACAGTGCCTGATGCATATAAGTCATTCAACCATATTTGTTGAAGTGATTTAAATATCAGCCGTACAAACACACACACGTTGGAAATGATACATTTAGAAACACAGGGATGAAGTTACCTACTCCTGTGAAAAGCCTATAAACAGAACATAGTAGGCCAACCAATAGTACTCGTATGTGGGAACTTGAGAATTTGAACTAGAACAAGAGTTCTCAAATTTGCCTCTTGGAAATGCATGTATTATCCTGTGACTAAAATGAGAGGGCTTTCTCCTCAATTCCCATGGGAAAATAGAGGTACATAGATTTGTTTTGATTAATATCAATATTTCATGGCATTTTGCAACAAGTGCTAGTAACTGCTGGATGACCAAGCTTGAGAACCACTGATTCTGGAAAGGTCCCTCACCCTGGTGGGCTGAGGTCAGAGGAGCTAGGGATTTGAATGGCCCTTCTGGTTTCTTCTTGTTTGGGTGGAGTCAAATCTGCTCTTCATAAGGAATAGAAGCTGTTTCAGAACAATCTTGGTAAGGAAGTTTATAGAACTCGAAGGTTACTAAATGCTGTTAGGGCAACTAGCCTGGTAATTATGCACTCTATGCAAAGCACTTTAAACAAGTCACCCCCACCCAACAGCTCCAGCCAGCAACAGCTCCAGGGCATGGGAGGGGAGGGGAGGAAGGGGAAGGAGGGGTGAGGTGAGAAACAGCTGCTGGGATTTTACACTGAAGCTTACAGGGTGGAAGAAACCTTTGTACAGTAGTTATAATCAGACTCATCTTCTGCCTTGCAGGGGAGGAGAAGAAAGGAAGAAAAATGGGGACAAAAAGCCTCTTTCCTTGGCCTCCAAATTTTTCCTCTAGTAGCTGAAAGAGGAAAAGAAGTAAAAAGAAACAAATGCAGCCTTGCCTGTAGGTCCCAAAGTACCTGGAAGCTGGGGAGGCGGGAAGAGCCCTGCGGGAGCTGCAGGCTGGAAGAAGCGAGGTGGGGTGGGGGGGCACATTCTGGCAGAGTCAGAAAGCTGGGCCGGGCTCCTCACCCAGCACTCCTTCAGACCCTGTCAAACTTGAATGTTTACTCTTCATCACTCTGCATAACCATATCATTTTTGATGTTTTAGTTAAAACATTCTAATAAGTAGGTGTATTTACGTATGGCAGAAAAGCTTATCTCTGTTGCTCTCTGCACCCCCAGCCCACACAAGCAAATGGCATGCCCTGCTCAAATTTACACATCCCATCTTTTCTTGCCACTACCCCAGACTCTCACAGGAAAATCATTCTCTCCCTTTCTCAGAAGCCGCCAGTCTGAATTTGCTGGGGCTGTCAGAACAAAGTACCACAAACAGGGTGGCTCACACAACAGAAATTTATTGTCTCACAGTTCCGGAGGCTGGATGATGAAGGTGTCAGCAGGGTTGGTTCCTTCTGAGGCCGTGAGGGAGAATCTGTTCCAGGCCTCTCCCCAGCTTCTGGGGGTTAGCTGGCCATCGGTGGCGTTCCTTGGCTTGTAGGCGCATCATCCCCATCTCTGCCTTCACGTTCACATGGCATTCTCCTTGTGCGCGTCTCTCTCTGTGTCCAGATGTCCCCATCTGAGAAGGACACCAGTCATATTGGATTAGGGCTCACTCTACTCCAGTATGACCTCATCTTAACTAATTATATCTGCAATGACCCTGTTGCCAAATTCTGAGGTGCTGGGGGCTAGGACTCAACATAGGAATTTTGAGAGGACACAGTTCAACCCAGAACACCGCCCTCTAGAACTCAGCCTTTCTCCAGTTTTTCTGTCCCAGCTTGGCCATACGGTCAAGTCCACTCAGCTGGCCTTTTATATCAACTCTACCCTTTACCAGGGAATTTTAGCTCATGAGCTATTCATAGCCAGCCCCGGGCTCCCGCACTTGGCATTGCACTGCTCGGCTCACCCAGCCTGGCTGCCTTGACCGTTGCCAGCGGCCTCAGCCAGGGTGGGGACAGTGGTCTGGGCAGGGTCAGGATTGTCCCCTTGCAGGTCCCAGCTCAGTGAACGTTTCCTGACTGAATGAAAATGAACGTACAAACACATAGCAGCAACAATAAACTTTGAGACAGAATTTCCAAGGTTCAGCACCCAAAGTAGACCCTTTGTATGATTAAGAAACGGCTTCATCCTGGCTTTGTGTTTCTGTCGGCTTATCTTACCTCACTGCAGAGGCCGGCTGGAGCTCCCCTCCCTGCCTTCCCCGGTCAGGTCAAGGCTCCTCTAATCCGCTTTCATCCGTGCACCTTCTGATCCAAACAGGGACAGCACAGCTGCCTCCTCCCTTCCTTGTCCCCTTGCCATAGCTAATCCCGCCTTCCCACGTCTTTTCTCTTCCTGCCATGTGTCACCCTCCCTCCTAGGTTTCTCTTCCTGCTGCCTCGGTGGCTCCGCTGGCCCAGCCATGCTCCACACCTGACATCATTGCTCATCTGGCAGCTCCCCTTTTAGGTTCCACCTCTGTCCCTCCTTGGAGGACTTGGACCCCTCTCCTGCTGTATTTGCCTCATCTGCCCCCTTGTTCTCTGGATGTCTTAGCCCTTCTGGCTCCCTACCCCTTGAAATCACTTACTTGTACCTCTGCCCCCATTGGGATTTCCCCATTTGTACATGTAAACATCCCTGATATCATCCCTAAAACCTCACTTGATTCAAAATTGCCACAATTCAAGACTAATCCTGACAAAAGATGGAGAGTTATTTCTTTTTACCAGTTAATGTGGTAATAAGTCATCCCCAAACTTTGAAATGGGGGGAGGGAGTCTTATTATTTCACATAAAGTGGGACTCTCACTGTGTTCTATCTCCTTTCTGATTTCAAAGCAGCTTCTGTAGTTGTCAAGTACATTAATATTTATATTTATGAAAGAATGAAAACAGCAGGAACACTACTATTAAAGCACCATGGTAAAACACTATGAAAAACACAAAGATGATTATTTTCCTACATAGTCTAAACATGTGCCAATGAGGTAGAAAATAACTTAATATTTTATTTAATCTTTGTTAATAATACCTAAAAAGCTAATATGTTAGGAGGACCTTTCTCTTTATTCCTTTATATCATCTAGCACCTACGCATTCATTCAGCACATTTTGGTTATGTGCCTGTTATGTTCCAGTCACACACTGGTCACAGATTCCAATGTTGGAGGGACTTGGAAAGCACCTCAGAGATATCATGTTTCCACTGGGCAGGACGATACCCAAAGTGGCCACTCTTCTCTCAAAAAAATGAAACAAAAGGAATGGCAAGTAGTGAAAGCTAACTTTAAAATTTTTATTGAAAAGGCATGTTAACATCTAGAAATTTTCTCTTAGTAAATAGTTAAGAATATGTGTAAACATTTAGTTTCCAACCTATCCATCAAGCATTCTTTTATGATATCAAAATAATGGAAATAACCTAAATGTACACTAGTAGGAGATTGAGTAAGCTGATGCTAAGTAAACCTACAAAGAGGAATTCAGTGCAACTATTACAACATAGAAGCATATCTTGGAAAGATGTTCATGGTTTGCAAGAGTATATCTACAGTGTGATCCCATTTATGTGGTAAAACACACACGCATACCCCACACTCACCCACCACACAGCCCCCCATAAAAGAACTGGGCAGTTAGAACCCAGAGTGTTAACTGTGACCCCCTCTGGATAGAGGGATGAGATTATAGATGGTTTTCTTCTATTTGCTCATCTAAATTTTCTACAAAAAGCAAATATTACGTTTTAAATTGTTTTTCAACCATGAGATAAAAAGCATATGAAGATAACTTTTTCTAAATAGAGCCATGTGTGTTTTTTGACCCTTTGCAGCTTACAGTGACTTAGGCTACTACATTATCAATAAGCTGCACCACGTGGATGAGTCGGTGGGGAACAAAACAAGAAGGGCCTTCCTGTATCTTGCTGCCTTCCCTTTCATGGATGCGATGGTGAGTAGAGAAGATGGTTGGCTTTTTTGTAATTATGGTAAAATTTACATAACATAAAATTTATTGTTTTAACTATTTTTATGTGTGCGGTTCAATGGCATGAAATACATTCACATTGTTGTGAATCTTCAGAACTCTTTGCATCTTGTGAAACCGAAACTCTGTCCCTCTTAAACACTAACTCCCCATTCCCCCACCTCTCAGCCCCTGGCAACCCCCATTCTACTTCCTGTCTCTATGAATTGGACCACTCTAGGGACCTCATATGAGTGGAATCATACAGTATTTGTCTTTTCGTGACTGACTTATTTCATTTTGCTTAACATCTCTAAGGTTCATCCACGTTGTAGCATGTGTCAGAATATCCTTCCTTTTTAGGGCTGAATAATATTCCATTGTATGTGTATACCACATTTTGTTTATCCATTTATCCATCAGTGGACACTTGGGTTGCTTCTACCTTTTGGCTATTGTGAATAATGCTGCTGTGAACATGGATGTACAAATATCTCTTTGAGTCCCTGCTTTAATTCTTTTGGATATATACCCAGAAGTAGAATTGCTGGGTCATATAATAATTCTTTTTTTAAATTTTTGAGGAACCATCATATTGATTTCCACAGAAGCTGTACCATTTTATGTCTAGGAGTGCAGAAGGGTTCCAACTGACCATTGACTTTTAACCAGTTGATCTGGTCAGTTTATTTATGAGAATTGTCTATATTTGCCACAAGTTCTGGTGGGAAGCAAGAGAGCCCATTTGAACATTTGATTCAAATATAAACTTCTTTTCCGATATATTCAGGATCAAGGGATCAGGATGGCTTTCTGATAAACTCACCACTTGTGTGGTCAAAGCACCCAAAGCTTTTTAGGATAAGAATCTCTTGAATATACTGCTAAGATTTTATCACATTAATAACCAGCTTTACCACATTAGCTAAGGGCGGCTCACTTCCATAGATTAAATTCTCGGTCATGATACTGAAGAGTTCTCAGACAATGCTTTTTTTCTATTCATCTGTGTTAAAAGAGACAGCCAAAAAAAATATTTCTTACAATGTCCAATGCTAGAAAATAAACCCTTTATTTAGGTTCCATTTTAAATGACCTTTGGAAAGAGATTTAAAAATATGTCATTCTGTACAGTGTTTTACTCCCACTTACCTCAAGTTTTATATGTATTAGATGTGTGGTAAGTGGGCATCTGTACTGAGGTGAGGCAGCAGCCCCAAATCCCTGGAGGGATGAGGCAAGGTGAAAGTACATGTGGTCCTCTATCTCCAGTGTTATCAGAAGTCCCAGTTTGCCTGTAGTTAGGTTAGAGGTGCGGCCTCACTAATCTCTGACAGCTTTCTACCAGTTTGCATGGTAGCCTTAAATATTAAACTCGGTTTTGATGTGAAGGGTCTGGTTCTCCATTGTCATGGCATCGGTTTAGGTGAGAAGACTTGGCCATCTGAACACTTGTACCTGGATTTTCTTTTTCTTACTTATCCGCGGCTGTATTTACTCTGGCAGTTGACACATACCCCCAAAAAGGCAAAGGGCCCAGAGTCCATGGAATCAGATTCCCCAGGGTGCCCATGCTGGCCTGTGGTGGCCCCAGAGTGCTCCCAACCCAGAGAACTGAATGGAGCGACCCTTTTCACATCCTAAGAGTTACTGCCCAACTTCCTGGACAGAGTCCGTGGTATTGCCCTACTGCCTGCCCTCCCATCTGTGTCGGGACTCTGTAAACACATAGAACAATTACAGTTATACAGTGAATTCAGGGACCTCATGACTGAAAGTGAATCACCAATCCTTAAGTGCTCTGTGTTCCACTTCCCTTCAGCTCGATTTATTTGCCAGGAGAGAGTTTCTAAAACTGAGTATCACACCAGAACATTTGTTAGTGGCACCTTTTTCTTCCATGTCACCTATCAACTCCCCAAAAACCAAGTAGTAAGAGACTGCTAATAAAAACCAAAATAATGAATATTTATAAAGAGCAGGTTGTCTCCACAAACACACACACGCACCTGTATGCACCCACACACCTGCACGCACACACACAACACACCTGCACGCATACACACATCCCCGTGCGGCATGCCCCTGATACATTGGTTGGACAGATAATATTTGAAAACCACAGAGCTTATCATCCAGATGGCTTTTGGTCAACAGAGATAGCCCACGGGCTACTATGTGCAGGTGTTATCTGCAGTTTGCATTTCTTTTCACATTTGGCACCTTGGGACCTGAGCTGAGGAAGGAAGCAGATGTAGCAGCTGCTATACAAAGTCTTGACACAGACCTAGGGAATAAATCATGCTTCGCTGACTGTGGTTAGTGCAGATGAAATGTGACTGCTGTGTCAGTCCAGATCTTGAAAGGTTAGAAGGATGATCCATAAACAGATACTATCGTGAACTTCAAACCTTCTCCAGACCTGCTGTCCCCTGGGCTTTTCATTGTCTGCCCCCCACACAGGCCCTTCCTCTTAATTTCTCTCAAAGACACCAAGTGTCAGATCACATCCTGCCCAAACCTGAAGAGAAGGAAATAGTAGAGCCCTAACCAGTCACTGAGAACCTGTAATGACTAATAACTCAGAACCAAATTAGAGTCCCCATTATAACCTGCTTCGTGTAAGGAGGATGCTGCTGCTTTGTGACTGAGACTGCTCAAAGAGAGAGAGTCGATTTCCTCCGTTCTGGTATTCACCCGGCTCTCCGGCCAGGCACGTGGACCTAACAAGTACACGGTCTGCATATAGTTGGTACTAAATAAATACTGAGCAGTCATTGACTTCCACTGAAAAATCTAATGTGGGTCTAGCCACCAAGCCAAGTTACAGTAATTTTACCAACCAAAGACTTATCAAACCTGTGCTACTAAGGTTTTTGGAGGTATAAAGCCTATTTCAGGAATGCCCAATAAATCATAATGACAGAAATTATATAATCCCAAAGGTGTATCTCATGCCAAATTCTTTTCTTTCTGGCAGGCATGGACCCATGCTGGCATTCTCTTAAAACACAAATACAGTTTCCTAGTGGGATGTGCCTCCATCTCCGATGTCATAGCTCAGGTAAATATGGTCTGTGTGTCGGTCAGATCTCCTCGGAGCCCCTTTCTATGAGTGACAGAGCCGACTGCTGCCTCATTTACATTCACTCACTCTGCGGTGCTTTCCTGTGTTACTCAAACTGAATGTGGACTTCAATAAATGTTTTTGAATGAAGGAGAAGATGAAACCCCCTGCAGTACAAGTGTGTATAATCTTGCTAGGATGAGGGTTGTAGGAATTTAAATTTAGTATCAGAGGTTTTGACCTTTGTTTTTAAAGAGCTTGCATGTGAAATGACTATGAAGTTGCAGCCAGTACATTTTTGGGTGGTCATAGGTCACTGTGCACTTGGCTGGCTGTACACTTGGCCCTCCGTGTGGCCTGACAATACATGGTCTGTCACTTGGTTCTAGAGAGAGCTCTTAGGAATTATTCTTAAATGTTCTTGTGTTGTTGCCATGCAGAGCCCACCATTCACACGTCATTTCCCCACATTTAAAAAGAAAGTCAGATGCTGTCTGAGAAGGACTATGTTGCACATTCTGTTGAGTCCAGTTCCCTGCGGTCTGGCACCAGCCCTGATTTTCCATTCTCCTTCCTTTCTTCCACCAAGGACATCGCATGAAAAATTTCAGCAGAAAATCAGATTTAATTCCTATCATCTATAAATTAGACTTAGTCCCTACACTCAGGTATTGGGGAGAATCTTCATAGAGGAGGAGGTTAGACTGATTTCTAAGCTCCCTTTGCAATTCTCAATTTCATTTTATGAACATTTCCATGCATTTCTTCCTGGTTTTTTCCTATTGTACATACTAGTCTTTTAGCTACCTTTTTGAAATAATCTACTGTTAAACTGTTAGTACCTCCCTGAAGACCAGGAATTAAATTCCCAAATTAATTGCATTTACTCCATAGATCAATATTAAAAGTAATTTACATTAATTCCTACAAACACTGTGGGGGAGGGGGGGCACACATGCCTGAATACTAGCTAACATCATTCTTTGTTATGTCTTTGTTAATTTTCTTGGTGCGTTATTAGAGATTTTTGTCCTGGTCTTACCTTTAATTCATCCTCTGAGAGATGAACTAAACTGCCTTATTCACTCTAATCAGTTAATTTGGAATCAAGGAAACACCTCTCATTTTCAACATTGGCATCAGCAACTCAGTGAGCATTTATAGATGTGTGTTTTTCTTAAAGGCAAAAAAACTTAACTTTGCCTAAGATAAATATAGTAAGTATCCAAGGGTAGAAGAAACCATATCCTTGAAAAATGCTCTGCCAGTACGCCTACAGCCATTTCCTTCTCAGTTTTAAACCTGGTCCTGGCCCCTGCCTGTTGGGAGAACTCGCAAATTCACAATAAACATATCTGGTTAGTGGGAGTGATGGAAGCTGGATTCAGATGCCATCTGGCCTTGGGCTATTCCTGGTGAAGTAGTTATTTTAAACCTTCTAGTCCGAGTTCCTACCACAATTTGGTTGGGGGAATAAATTCAATTTTTGTTAAGTCTTTTACCCACACCCCCCACCCCCAGCTTCATCCCTCTCATTACTTGGAAACATTTGTTAATTCCTGAATTTGGTAATGAGTAATAGGTCCTAGGCAGTCCTTTGATATACCACCTTGGCATACATAGATAGTGAGTAGTCACCAATGATAAAATGAAAATCGTTTATAATGCCTTGAGTCTTAGTGGCAACTCCCATTTTTTTTTTTTAATTTTACTAAGCTAATTGATTTCACACAGTAGTATAAAAAAGCTCTTGGTTTGGTTCAAACGTGCAATGCTTTTCTGTGCCACCGTTATTATAATAGACATCTGTTCCAATCAGATTGCCAAGGGATTTATGAAAAATATTGCTGTTTTCGTTTATCTCATGATCACCTGGACTTTCTTAGCTTGCTCAGTAACAAAATGAGAATTCTCTCGAGGTTGTTGGAACTCACTGGGACCTCCAGTCCTTTAACCTTTCTGCTCTCACCAGCCTGTGCCTTTGAAGTCAGCTGAGATCCCAGGGATGGGACCCAAGATCCCAGTTCAGTAATCTTACTGCACTGCTCTAAATCCCCTTGTCTCCCACCTTTTCAACTCAGCCTTCTGGCGAGATCCCAATCCTGACCCACCCCATGGGGTGCCCCTTTCACCAACCTGCACCCAGGTAGCAAGTGTTCCTGCAAAATGTTGCACAACGGGGCAGACTGATCAAACTATGAATTTGTAGTCTCATCACTCACCTCACTGCCTCTGGTAACTATGGATTTCAGAGGGTCTCTACACACCTCACTCTTCCCAACACAGCACCTCATTTCCCGCTTCACTGAGAAAATTGAAGCAACCGAATCCTTTAACTTCTGGCCACCAAACCTACAGGCCTACCTTCAAACTCTTGCATCATCTCTGTTTGCCCCCATTATAGGAGAAGAGGTGTCCTTCCTCTGTCCAGGGCCACTTCTTCCGCCTGTGCCTTGGATCCTGTCCTGTCCTGCTTTCTCAGGAACCTTATTCAATCAGTCATCAGTGATCCATGCTCTCTCTCCTGGGTCATTTCTCTTGACATATATCTGCCATCTTAGCACAACAACAAGAAGCTTTTTCTGGCTCCCACGTACCTCTCTAGCTACAATTCTCTCTCTCTCTTTATTACTTCACAACCAAACCTTTTGGAAGGGTGGTTTCCACTCACTGTCTCCATTTTTTCACTTCTTTTTCATTCTTTTACCTAGTCAGTTTTACCCCCATCAGTTCACCCAATTAGTTCTTACTAGTGATCTTTGTGCCATTAAGTCCAGGGGACAGTTTCAGTTAACTTATTGGATGTCTCAGCATCTCCTCACTCTATTGACTGCCCCCTCCTCAGGGACATGCTCCTTCCCAGTGGCTCTCACCACCACAGTCCTGGGTTTTCTCCTACTTCTGAAGTTCCCAAGACCCATCCCTCTCCTCACTCTGTATTCTGTTCATGAAGAATCTATTCATGTCCTAGGTTTATACCATCTATAACATGATTGATGGTCCCCAAGTAAACATCTATAGCCTGGCCCTCTCCTCTGAGCTATCTAAATGTCTCTGTGATATTTCCCCTCAGATCCTTCAAAGGCACCGTAAGCCTCAGTCCATGATCTTCGTGATCTTAATGGTTGCAATTTTAAATGAGTCACTGGCACGACCATCCCAGAAACTTGGGAACCACCCAAGGAGCATCCCTCTTCATCAGAAGCCATGTAGATTTTAATCCTAAATACTTCTTTCATCTGCCCTCTTCTTCCCATCGCTGCTGCCCTCACGCTGGCCCAAGGGATCACCACTCCCACCTAGAACTAGAGATGCCTCCTAACTCGCCTCACCCATCTGCACGGGCCCTCCTGCATCCCTCTCACTGCAGCCACGGTGATCTGTTCGCAGTGAAATTCTGAGAATTTCACCTCCTGCCTAAAAACCTGCTTTAAAATTTCTTCCTGGTGTTCTTGAGGTAAAAAGCCACAATCCTACAAGGTGATGGCCTGCAAGGTGGTGAAGACCCATGGGCCCTGCTTCCTGTCCAGCCCTGCACTCTCCTCTCATCCCCTCGCCCTCTGCTTTCCAGCCACAGGTCCTCCTTTCGGGGCCTTGGTGTGGCCGAACCCCTCTCACTGTGGGTCTTTGCCTGGATCCTCTGCCCAGAGGAAATGCTCTGCCTCAGTTCTCGCCACCCCCCACTGACTCCTGCCACCCTCTGCTGGCTCCTGCTGAGGTTGTAGGTCTCAGCTCAGACAGCACTCCACGTGGGGCACTCTCCCTCACCCCGCAGCACGGCTCTCCCAGCGCCACCGCCCTCTTTCCTTCACAAACCTTGTCACAGTTTGTCAATGGATGCTCTCTGGCATCACTGTTTGATTAACATTTCTGCCTCCTCCACTAGACTGTCAGCTCCTGGAGAGCAGAGTCCGGGACTGTCTTATTTATCACTGAATCCCCAGCACCTGGCACAGGGCCAGCATGTGTCCGGCTTTCGCTGGGAAAATCCTCTCCACTGAGATACTAGGTTCCTCTCAGAAAATAATCTGACATTTTTGATGGCTATATCAGATTTGAAATCATAATTCTGGATTGAAATGCAAAAGGCCCAGGTGTTATTTTAACTTGATAAACAATACAATCCACGATGAAGATGTAAGATCTATAAGTGTTGGACCACATGGCATCAAGCTTTTAAAAATACAGGGGAGGCTGACAAAATCTTCACTTTGGCCTTGGGAGCACTACTGGCTGAATGCGTCCCACCTCTCTCCATCCCGCTGTAGCCCGCTCTGCAGATCAGGCCATCGTTTTGTCATCTCCACACCTGCTCCTCTTTTGCCCGTGTCTCTCTTTTCCTTCAAGTCCAGATTCTCCTCCTTAGTCCTGTTCATCTTGCATTGCTGTCCTGAAGCCCCAGGAGCCTTCCTGGACTTGGCAGAGGAGGGGTTAGTCTTCACTTACCCATTTTTCATACAAGGAGGTTTCAGTCTCTAAATATGATCGTCTTAGTTTACATCGTAGGTTGGTTTATGTCAAATGTTAAGCTTGCTGCAGACATACTAATCTGGGTTTGTATATTAGGGTACCTTTGAGTCCTCTAATTAGTTAGAGAAATAAATGGGCATCTTGGCTCCATCACAAAACTCTCAATCTTCTGTTCCAAACACAGTGTGTTCTTAACAAGGCTTCCCCCAGCTGGTCTCTAGATCCTTGAGTTAATACATTACAGTAGTTCCCCTTGGAAGCAACAGGCGTGGAGACAGTCCTGGCCTCTTTGCTCCCATCACTGGGCTCCACTGTATCCTCAGTGAGCATTGGTGTGAGTGCCACACAACTTGTGTCTACTTATATTGTCTGTGCTGCAGGCAGCCTGGTTGTGTCCACGCAGCCAAGCAGTACCTCTGTCCTCTGCATTCCCCTAAGGACGTCTATGACAGGGTCTGTCTCATTTCCTGGGTTTGAGAATGACAGCCAGGCACAAGTGTCAGTCTATGCTATGAGCAAACCTCCTCTGGCATCTAATACTTCTATTTCGTTCAGAAGAGTCTCTCTGGATGACCCTGCTTTTCTGTGTTGCCTGCGGCAATGGAATGTACTCATTCAATGAATCTCCAGCTTCTTTTTCAACTTTCTATCATCATTGATTTGATAATGCAGTGATCAAGATAAGCCTCCTTTGGTCAGGATCACTCAGTGGTGGTATATTTTAAATGCCTATCCATCGTTCCATGGATATTTGGCTATAAAGGTCGATGTAGCTCAGAGAATATCCCCCCTCCCTACTATCCTACTTTTGCACTCAGTACACCTCAGTGTCTTCTGAATGTGTGAATCCTGAGAGGACCCTGAGGCTGGGCTGATTCTTTGATTTCTGCAGGACAGGAGGTCAAATATGTTGTTAAATTTGCTTTAGAGACTGTACTGTTCAATAGAGATCGATACTATTATTTCAATCCCTCTTGACTATATATTTTTTCTACCCATTCCACTTTTATAAATTAATATCTTAAATTTTAAATTAGCTTGTATAATAATTAGCGTTGGCATTTTTTGCAGCATTTTTGGTGAGTTCCATCTTATAAATTTTTCTGTAAACCATCATTGATCACCACTGTTTTTTCTTTTGTGGAAGGCAGTGTAGGTCCTCAGGTGTGGATTTCGTATGCTCGGGGAAAAACCTTTTTGCATATTTTGGGGTCTGAGGAGCCAAAGTTTCTAGATATTTTTTAATGATAACCGTAGACAGATGTGCAGTTGCCTTAAAATAATCTTACTGATGGATATAACAAAATGATTGTGCTCTTCCAGTGAATTTCAAATGACCCTGAATTCTACAAGAGCAGCATTGAGCTATAGCCCAAGTTTCTGTTCTCTTTCTCATCAACATCGAGGTTTTCGCTCTGAGATCTGTCTTATCTGGGTGCAAAGGTTGGGCTGTGCTTCTGTTGATTGGTTCTGTCTTCCCCCCTCTGACTTGTTCTTGTTTCCCCATCTCTCAGGTCGTTTTTGTAGCCATTTTGCTTCACAGTCACCTGGAATGCCGAGAGCCTCTGCTCATCCCAATCCTTTCCTTGTACATGGGCGCCCTTGTGCGCTGCACCACCCTGTGCTTGGGCTACTACAAGAACATCCACGACATCATCCCCGACAGGAGTGGACCAGAGCTGGGGGTACGTACTTAGAACTCACCGACAGTCTGTCTGCACACTCCAGTGGAATGAAGTTTTACCCATCCCCTATGTGAAATGAGAAGTCAATATAATGAGCAGGTGCTCTAGAATATCATACTCAAAAGCCAAGTGCTAAGTAGTGTCCACAAGGAAAGACAGTTGGAGAATTAATGAACTCTGGAAATGGAAGACCTTAGAGGCCTCCATCCAGCCTCCTTGTCTCCATAGGAGGAGGCCGAGGCACAGTGAGCCATGTCAGGCCGAGGAGTAGATACAATATTTATGGTTCTTCTTACTCTCTATTGTCAAAAAATTAGTTATTCTATAAGTCAACAAAGATTTTAAGACCCTTGATTCCTTTGAATTCACATTTGATTATTTTTAATTTCACAGCAGCAATCCAGGCTTTGTTCATACTTTCTGTACTGGCCGATCTCAACTGCTCATTCAGGTACCTTCTGTGGAATGAGCAGAGCATTTAGATACCATAGGGTGACGCAGAAAATTTTAAGATATGGTCCCTACCCTCCAGCAGCTTTATGTCCCATTTAGCAGATAAGACCAACAGGCAGAAGCAACAGGTAGATGTGAATCCAAGACACACATAGACTGCGGTGAGAACACAAGAGCCACTGAAGCTGAAAGGAAGGTAGTGATGTGGTCTGAGAGGCCTCCTTGATGGAGGCAGATCTTGGCCAGTCCCTCGAAAGTTGAATAAGATGCAAGTAAGGTAGAATCTTACACAAATGACCAAAGCATCCTTTTCATCATGAGTATAAGTAGTACCTGATTTATATGTATGCTAATCTTTTCTACCCTTGGGTATTAGACATCATTTGGGTTTGTTTCCATCTAGCTATAAGGCAGATATGCATGATTATATCTGAGTAAATCACCACACTTTACCCCCTGATCCCACCTTTGACCACATGCTACTTTAGTCATGTCGGGGCAATAATTGTATTGACCACATACCTCGATCCAAGGTCAGGCCATCAATAAAATCTGATCTAGTTATTTCCATCACTAGGACAACCACATCATATTGGTCTTGATGATAAAAATCCATCTCTTAACACTTAGCCACCAGCAAAGAGAAAGAAATTAAGGTGGCTGAGGTGGAACTCTTACCTTCATGAAGAATCAAAACCACAGTTAAATAATGAAAGTCTTTAAAGATAGGCTTTAAAAATAGCACAAATCTTTGCTGTAGAATTCTTGGTAAATTGCCTTTTCTTTACCATGCTTTTATTTTGCTTATGCTTCTAAACATTTACATGACTTCTGTTAGAGCTTTGAGAATAAGAACCTCTGTAGTAGATTTGTACAGTGCCCAAATAATTAAGCTCATTATGTACTGATTCCAAAATAAAGTATAATAATTCTTTACTTCTAAGAGTTACCTCTTACTGACCTGGCTTCTAGCCAGTCAGTTTGATGACTTAAACAAAAACTAATTTCCAACCTGTTTCTCAGGCCATAGAGTTGGGTTCTGCCTGGTTAGAGTTGTCCTTTTTGGAAAATAATTGTCTGGATCCATCAAGCTTAAATGTGTGTTTTGATTTCACAGTAGCTTGCCAACTGTCTGAGTTAATTTCTAATAAGACTGTACATTTTACTTTAATTCAACTTGGCTTGTCTACAGAGTTTCCCTATATTATTTTTAAGTGTAGTGAATTGACTCGTGATTGACATCAAAAGGAAAGGCTTTGGCTCTGAATTGGTTTTTCTGTTCTGCTTCTTGAGTTCAGTGAACTTTTCTCTCCATTTCTTGATGCAGGGCGATGCAACAGTAAGAAAGATGCTGAGCTTCTGGTGGCCTTTGGCTCTCATCTTGGCCACACAGAGAATCAGTAGACCTATTGTCAACCTCTTTGTTTCCCGGGACCTTGGTGGCAGTTCTGCAGCTACAGAGGTAGGGCATTTTCTGGGGATGTGGACACTCATAGTCACCTCATAAAGAGTGGGGACAAGAGAGGTGGATTACAAATTTGTTTCCAATTCATTTTGAGAGCTCAAGTAATTCTGTGATATTAAATTATGTGACACGTTCACACTAGGACGCCATGAGGCTCTCATTCAGTGACTTATAATCATGTAATTTTGTATCTTTGTGAGTATGGAAGAAAACATCTCCTTCATCCTTCTCATTGATCATATGAGGAAACTGAGGCAAAGACACAAGGTTAAGGACACAAAACCAGCAAGAAGCTGAGCTAGTATTAGAACCTAGATTTTCTTTCATCTGCCCAGTGGCCTTTCCATTTGTCCGTGGAGTCAGCATGATGCCTCTTCGTTGTAGCTGCAGGACGATGGCATATGCCATGGGGCAGCAGAAGAAGTGAAAATACCCAGAGGGAGAAGAGCAGTTGCCTCCATTTTGACCCACCTACTCTCACCTGTTCTTTCTTCTCCCTTCTGCATATACCACGCAACCCATAATGGCTTTGTGGTTTTTGGCAATCTGCCATCCTCCAAATGAGGATCTCCATTATTTACTCACTCACAACTCCAGAAATTTATCTGGAAACTGGCAGCTACTCCAAAGAAAGAGTTGAATCATCTTTTCCATCTTTCAAGTATGGTATGAACAAATAGAATTACTTCATTTGTTGCCTCCTCCGCTGCCCTCTGGAGAATTAATTCTGTCTCTGGAACTGCTGATCCTTCAGGAAGGCTGGTGGCTGCTCGTTAAGGCCTCCTGTTTACACATGGCCCTTGACTGCGCTGTCAGCGTGTCTCCAGCCCGGGTTCTCCTGCCAGTTTCCATGTCCTGGGAAGCAGCTCATGTTGGCTCGGAAAGAGAAGCACATAAATCGCGAGCAGAACACTTCCTCTTGCCTTAGTTTGTTCCCGGATTTTGTTTTTTGACTCATGAATGTCATCTTGGGTGGCTTCTGTAACACCACAGCTTTTTTACTTACACACTTTATGTTGCCCAGTAAGAAGTATGTGACCCCCATCACCTGTGTGCTAGAATTCCATCTTCCCCTTAAGAAAACAAGGTAAATTATGTATTAGAAATATTTCTAAATCAACCTCAGTGGCATAGAGACACAACATGTGGGGTACAAAACTGATGTTTATTGATCATCTAATGTGTCGGCCTTTATGCACGTTTCATTGACTCCCACCAACCCTGCGAGGTAGGTATTATTAGTCTCATGGCTCTGCTGGAGGAATGGAAAGGGAGGCCTGAGAGGGCTCGTGCTTCACACATCTGGTGGGGGATGAAGGGGAGGTCTGAATCCAGGTCCACCTAATTCCACTGCTCTTTTTTGTTCCATACCACTCCTCACAGCAGTGTCTTCACCCAGCTGGGGACTTACCTCATGTTCCTGGCATCGCTGTTATGTTAATTAAAATAGATGAAGCCTGTACTCCTCCTTTACTAGCTAGTTAGGGAGTTGAACTCTGCCAAAACGTAGGGTTCGATGCTTTGTTTTCCTTTTCCTTCCTGTCATCCACATAAGAAAAGAAACTCTCATTTTCATGGAAGAACATTTTTGGCTTCCTGTAAGAAATATTTATTTAGCTTTCTTAAATTAAAAATCAAAATTGGGCTATCCTGATGGAACAGATTGGAGGTGAGTTGAGTCAGAAGGAGGGTACCATAAAGCCATCGACAAACTCGTACCATCAGCCACCCTGAAGGATAGCATGTGGGCATAGACCTGGATCTACATCCAGAGAGCAGAGAGGGCTCAAAATCGCATACTGAGCCTCAAGAATTGGGCCAGACCAGAAGGGTGTGTTTGGCTCAATGGAAAGAGCAAAGATTCTGGAGTCTGGTGGACCTGGGTTGAAATCTTGGCTTCTCAAGCCAAAGATCTGAACCTGTTTCTCGGATTGGTGTAAAACAAGCCATATCCTCTGGTCTCAGGTGCCCTCCCTGGGCTTGTGCATCCTAGGGATGCAGTGGAGCACCTGCCCCTTCCTCCCAGTCCCGGGCCCTCCTGTGGCTGGTCAATGCTTGTCACCCAGCGTGGAGTGATCTGTCAGTGGGGGCCGCACCTGAGACAGCTTGCTCTGCCACGTGGCAAACGACAGCTACTGGAGATGGTCTCTGCGATGCCAATGCTAATTCTGTTGGCTCTTCCTCTTGCAGGCAGTGGCAATTTTGACAGCCACGTACCCTGTGGGTCACATGCCATACGGTTGGTTGACAGAAATCCGCGCTGTCTACCCTGCTTTTGACAAGGTGAGAACCTGTGCATTGTGGTGTCTGAAACACGCTTTTTAAAATGAGCGTTTGATAGACAGGGATCTTCGGTGAGGAGCACTGTGATGTCTCTCAATCTCGCCTCCCTTTGTGAGGTTAATGTGGTGTTGGGGATGTTGACGGTCATTGTGGAATATTGCCCTCAGAAGATAGCAGAGGCAGTTGAAGCTTACCTTGATGCTGATTCCATAATGCTTCTCCAAACTGACATTCACTTTCAGGTTTTTCCTACTGAGAAATTATTTGTTTGCAAAAAGGAAAATATACTCTCAAAAAATTTTAATATGTTGGATTTTATTTCTGTGGTTTGTTTTTTTTAAATTAAACTAATACTTTACTGACCTCAGAGCAGAGGTGAAGGTACAGGCAGGAAGTACAGACATGAAGTCATGTGCTTGAGCTAAAAAGCATATGGTCCTCTTCCTGTGTGCTGGGGTACACGCAGGCTCAAGTTGTCCGAGCCGCAGGCTTGGGTCCAGGTTGGTTTGGGGGCAGCAGACTGATTCCAGCTGAAAGCCCCTGCTGACAGCCGCTCTGTCCTCCTGCAGCCGCTGACACAGCCGAGGGAGGCGCATAAGCCTTCGGACCTACAGCCTGTGGCTGGGTCAGGGCTGTCCTGCCGATCATTCCATAAATGTCTATTTCATTTACCCTTAATTATTTGAACCTGTAGACTTGTATCGTAAAACAAAGGAGTAGGAAGACAGACCCCAAAAAAGATAGTGTGCAGTGTTTTCAAATGAAAAATAGGAAGAAGCACCCAACCTGCCACTTGTACTCTTGATAGATGACAAATTTGGCCTCGAATTGCTGTAGGACTAGCTCAGAGCCATTGTTGATACCATCTTATCTTATCCCAGCAAGAGCCCTGGGAGGGGAGGAGAGGAAGCCTCTTTGCCGGGGCCCCAGCAGATCAAATCTGGCAGGACGGGCAGTTTGGGTTCTGGCTGGCTAAGGCTGGCCTCCCTCCTCCCTCCTTCCCCCCACTCCCACCCGGACCCCCGTGGGTACAGGAAACCAGAGGAAGCCACACAGTGCAAGGCCAGGCCATAGGCTGCAAGCTTACCTCTTTCCTTCACACCCACCAGCTTCTGAAATGCCCCCCTTTAAACTGTTTGTGGGCTTCTGAGAGGGGGCAAGAACTGTGGCGTGGGGGCCCCAGAGAGGTTTCCCCTCCACTGGCACCCTGACCTGAGGGCACCCCCTGAGCATCTCTGACAGGGATGAGGTGGGGATGGAGGATCAAGTCTGGAAAGCCATCGTCCACTCTGAGTCCACCCCCTTCTCTGCACCCGCGGCCCACAGGCAGCATTTCCAGGTTAGTGTGCATGCTCGTGCAAACACACACACCCCCACCCTTCTGCTCACACGTCCCCATCTGCGGCATCCTTCCACACTACCCATCCCCCACGCTACTCTTCGTATCACCATCACCTGCCTCTCTTCTCACACCCACACTCAGCAGCTCACCTTGAAACCCTTCGAGGATTCCCACCACACAGGCTAACGAGAGAGGGTGGTGTGTTGCCCAGAACTCTTTACTGGGTGTGGAACTTCCCCAGTAGGCTATTAGTTGGACCTGCCACCTACTTCAAACATTCACTTGCAACATCAGGATGCAGAGCATCTCCTGAAAAATGCACTGGATTCCTGCTTCACAGGCCTTTGAGAGTGGACTTCAGAAGGCATGAGTCACTTACAGGAGAGAGCTGACGGTCTGTGTCTGAGTGGGCTTAATCCAATCTACTGATAGAAATCATTGTGTTCATTTCAAGGAACATGTGTATAGAAGTAAATCCTAGAAAACCAAAATGGATATAAGTCTTCTTGCTAAATTTCTGGCCCTTGGAGAATAAGATTATATAATAAAACTTGATGAGGATAGCAGATACTAAAGTGTCAGAACCCCCTGGCTGTGAAAGTCTCCTCTGAAATTGTTTTTGGCTACCTTGAAATAATAAAACTTAACAATACAGCTCTATACAGTTTCACTAGGAGCATCCAAGAAAAACATTGTTTTATTCGTGATCACAGAGGTTAGCCACTATGAAAAAATTCCTTTAACAAGCATACCTCTAGCCAGAAACTGGAGTTACTCAGAATCCTTTTGAAACCTCACGCATTGTTTCCAAGCATTCCACTGAGCTACTCCAAGCCATTTATATGAATGCCATCTATTCACCCAAATCTTAGACACCTCCGTGGGGACTTCCAGAATTTGCTGCATTGACAGTTGAAATCCTTAGCCTCTTTGTGGGTTCCAGAATAAGAGATTTAAAATTTCTCGCATAACTCTGATGGTTCTAGCTAAATATTGAACTGGGAGAGTTTTCCACTAGTACCAAATCTCTCTAATGTTCAGTTCTCATCTGCGAAAGAGTGTGTTTCTAAGCAGATTGGACGCACAAAAGGAAACACCAATACTGATCTGATGTTACATGCTGGTTTAGTCCATACTTGCAGAAATATTTGCTATTTTAAAAATAAAAGTGCACGTGAAGGAGCTTTGGCACATTGTTGTCACCACAGGTGACGGGTGCATTTTGAGGTTGCCTGACTCTGTGCAGCGTGGCCTCTTTGTCCCTCAGCCTGCCAGGCCACCACCCTCACGGATCCCGGGTGAGTGCAGACGGAGAGATGTCCCGCTCTCTCTAATCTGCACTTTGCTATGGAAGCAGCCCGTTATTCAGAAAAGCAGATATGCTTTAGAGACTGGAATTAAGAAGATGTAAACCCATCCAGAGGTTTGTGCTGGTGGCATCTGCAAGGGGAAGGGATTCGAGAGATTGCTTTGGCCTCCAAAGTCAAGGAACCATCAAGAGCTCTTCTCCGAGTAGAGCCTGTCATAGCCCTGCTTGGGCGTCTCTCATTAGGCTGGAGGAGGAGCCGGGTGCTCAGGGGTGGTTTTTGTTAGTCAGCTCTGGGACTAACTGGATCCATAAGAAGGCGGGGTTGTTTTTCTCTGCTGGTTGTCACAGGCCGGGGCCCGGCTCTCGTTTTGGTTGGGTGATGGGCATACTTAGTAGTGACGCCGGGATGGCTTCCACAAAGCCTCAGATTCAGGGATGTGTCAGAGGACAGCCAAGCCAGTTTGCTTAAAATTCAATTTAACAAAGGCTTTTTGAGCACCTTCTCTACTCAAGAAGGGTGGTGCCAAGTTGCAGGAGCTAAAGAGATGGGTGAGACACTCAGCCCTTCATTTCAGAGAGCAAGCACGCCTCACAGGGGCTTTGACACAGACCCCTGAATACAGTCCAGGATGCCCTGCCTGCTGCAGAGAGCTCCCAGGTAGTCGGCATTACAGGAACGGGGGCCCGGGGCCAGTTTGGAGGTACAAGATCAGAGAGACTTTAAGGAACTGGTGGGCCCTGAAGAGAGGGATGTTTCTGAAATCAGAAGACCCAGTGAGAGAAGAAGACACAAAAGCACAGAAAAGGGAAAGCTCCAAGTGTGCCAGGGAAGAGCAAGAGGCTCCCTTTGGGATGCAGGTCGAGAAGTTATGGCAGGGAAGTGAGTCTGGGTCAGGGCAACAGGCCGTGAATTGCCAGTCGAGCTTATAGTCCATTTAGGGGGAGGAGAGGGCCCCGTAGGTCACTGAGCAGGGCCATGGCATTCAGGGAGATGCCCATGGTGGCCTGGAGGGAGCACACAGGCTGAGGCCCTGGACTAGGCTGGGTGGGCGCCCAGCACCAAGGGGAGGGGACTTGATTCAGGAGACACTGCCAGGCATTCAGTCCAGAACTCCCTCTGGTTCATGTTCACATCCAGAAACCTGACAGCTGTCTGAGAAACACTCAAAGTTGTTGACAGCCATCTTCCAAGCTGTCACTTGACGTCTATACTTCTGATGCTTCATGTAAAACAGAAACCAGATGCACGTGTGGTCAGTCAAGGATAACCCATAGCCCAGTCACCATTGTGTTTTTCTTTCCCTCTAGAATAACCCCAGCAATAAGCTGGTCAGCACAAGCAACACAGTCACAGCAGCCCACATCAAGAAGTTCACGTTCGTCTGCATGGCTCTATCGCTGACGGTAAGGAGACAGACCAACACACACACTCGCTCTCGCTCTGTCTTTCTTCTTCTCTCTCTCTGTTTTTGTTTTTGGAAAGGGGGAAATAGTCATTTTAAAGGGAGAGTCTGGTATCGCATAATGTGATGTTGTACTAGATTAATTAACAACCTCTTCAAAACATTTTCTTCCCAAAATATGAACCATTGTTATTCGAGGAGGTCATTGAATCTAAGAATAAAGGGTCAACATTTCTTGGGACTTCTTAAATGCTGAAGAAAGGCAGACTTTGCCTTTAAATTGAATAATACTCTTGTCTTGCTGAATAATTTCCAGTCAATTTTTAAACATCCAGAGTCAACTCTACAGCCATCCCTGTCCCTTTTCCAAATTTAATTGGCGATATTTCCATTTCCCTGGTAAAAGTTCCTTTCCCAATTACGTTTATGCTAACATATCCACTTATTTATTCATCATTCAACACGGACTTATCGAACACTTACTACATCCCAAGCCCTGGGCCGTCTTCGAGGATACAGCTGTGAACGCGTGTGGATAACACAGCACCATTGGCAGGGCCATCGGTGACTCCATGCACAGCCTTAAATAAACAGCACCATCCTTCCTGTATCCACTCCCATGGGTAAATCACACAGACAAGATAATGTTCAAAAAACGTGGAGAAAATACATGCTCTGTAATCCAAAGCACATGGTATATAATTTAAGGTTGTTTTTAACATTTATAAACACCCTTACATTGTAGACTGTGCCCTTTGGATTCTAAAGATGGAGATGAGAAGAGGATAAAAAGAAATATGGGTCTTTTGAACTCAGTTCAGTTTTCCTTGTTTGTTGTTGTGGCCACACATTTCCTGTTGGGTCCTGTAGAAACTCTCCGTGTATATAGTACAGTATAAGCATGTTATAGAAATGCCTGGGTGTGCAGTTCCCATCATAATGACCGATCACAAAGACCTAAGGCAGTAAAAGGTGTTGGGCTGCGCTGATAACAGGAACACAGGATCCTGTTGTCCTTTCTACCAGGATCACAAGAACCATTTAGCTTGATGCGTCCTGGTATTAGTCCTTTAAAATCAAGCCCTACACATGTTTTAAACCTTTAATGGATATTTTTTCAAAGCCTACAGCTTAGTATTTGATCCAATGATCCAACACCTGAATAGATTGAGCAAGGGCAACGCAAGACAAATAGTCCATCAAATAACATCTCTGACACCGAGTCATGACCTTGTGTCCTCAGCCGCCCTGTCACCCCAGCGCAGCCCCTCTCACCAGCCCGTCCCTCATGAAAATGGGTGCCACCTCACCGTGAGGAATTGCTGATTGCATGCCTGTCTGAGTCAGGACAGGTTACCCCAGGCAACTCTGCTCCTTTGTTTGCATTATTTCTATGGTGTGCAAGTTTTTCCATAGTTCCCTAAAATATTAACAAAACCCTGAACAATCTTGAAACTGTTTTAAGAGTAATTTAGGAAAAACAGAGGTTTCTATTCTAGGAACAGACCTCAGCTTTTGGAGACAGTGTTAGATGGCTGGAAGTTGAAAGTCGAGTTGATTTGGATGCCAGGTTCTATGACTTGGACCTCATCCGCATGGAAAGCTAGAAGCTTGGGTTGTTGCTGGCTCTGCAGCCCGGGGTCTGACCTCCTCTGTCTCCTTTGCTCCACTTAAACATCTTCCCACAGCTACAGTTGAGTCCGGTGGAGAACGTTACCAGACTAGGTTTCAGGATATTCCTTCTCGCCTTCAGTTCGTGGGCAATGCTCTATCCCTCTAAAACAAGAGCAACAAATGTATTTGAAATGATAGCTACTTAAGATCTAGAAAAAGGCTTTGATTTCCCATGTGGAGGTTTTGTTTGTTTGATTATTCTAATCCTAGATCTAAAAGCCGCCGTAACTAGAAGTACCTCAAGGAAGATTTGCACTATAGAAACTGAGACTCAGAATCCTCTGTTGGAAAGGAACTTGGGGTTGAACAAATGAAAACCGTAATTTTTTTTTTTTTTGGTGAGGAAGACCAGCCCTGAGCTAACATCCATTGCCAATCCTCCTCTTTCTGCTGAGGAAGACTGGCCCTGGGCTCACATCCGTGCCCATCTTCCTCCACTTTATATGGGACGCCGCCACGGCATGGCTGACAAGCAGTGCATCAGCAGGCGCCTGGGATCCGAACCCGTGAACCCCGGGCTGCCAAAGCACTAACCAGGCCGGCCCCAAAACCCGTAATTTGTTAGAAAAGGAAATGACTCAGAGAGGACAAGTGACTTGCCCAAGTACTCAGTAATGGAACCAGCTAGAAGCCAGCCTTCCAGGCTCGTTCTCCAGGGCCCTTTCCTCTGAACTGCACTGTTTCTAGACGGTAGGCTATCTGGCCCTGAGGCCTCCTAGTGGAGCCCTTGCTGCCATGCTTGAAACAGGGGTTTCTTCAACACGACAAACAGTAGTATTTGAATGTCCAGTGTATATAGTGTCTCCCATACATTACCCTTATCACGAGTCAGTCAATTGGTCCAACATCTTGGCTAAAGGAATTGTCATTAAAAGATGCATAGAAACCCACCAGCTGGGAGAAAATATTTGCAAATCATTTGTCTGACAAGGGATTAATCTCAGTAATATATAAAGATCTCATACAACTGAGCAACAAAAAAACAAACAACCCGATCAAAAAATGGGCAGAGGATATGAACAGACATTTTTCCAAGGAAGAGATACAGATGGCCAATAGACACATGAAAAGATGTTCAACATCACTAATCATCAGGGAAATGCAAATCAAAACTACACTGAGATATCACCTTACACCTGTTAGAATGGCTATAATCACAAAGACAAATAACAACAAATGCTGGAGAGGTTGTGGAGAAACAGGGACCCTCATTCACTGCTGGTGGGAATGCAAACTGGTGCAGCCTCTATGGAAAACAGTATGGAGAGTCCTCAAAAAATTAAAAATAGAAATACCGTATGATCCAGCAATACCACTCTTGGGCATCTACCCAATGGACGTGAAATCAACCATCACAAGAGGCGTATGCACCCCTATGTTCATTGCAGCATTATTCACTATAGCCAAGAAGTGGAAGCAACCCAAGTGTCCCTCAACTGAAGATTGGTTAAAGAAGATGTGGTATATACATACAATGGAATACTACTCAGCCATAAGAAAAGACACAATTGTCCCATTTGCAACAACATGGAAGGACCTAGAGGGTATTATGTTAAGTGAAATAAGCCAGAGAGAGAAGGACAGACACTGCATGAACTCACTCATATATGGAATATAAGTGAACACACGGACAGAGAGAACTGATTGGTGGTTACCAAGGGGAAGGGGGGTGGGGGGGCACAAGGGGTGAAGGGTTACATCCACAAGGTGACGGACAAACAAAAATGTACAACTAAAACCCCACAGTGTTATAAACTAAGACATCACTAAAAAATAAATAAATTAAAAAAAAAAAAGATGCATAGAAAAAATGTAAAGTGTTGTTTTTGTTTTTGTTTCCTAAATGAGATGTTAAGCTGTCACTATCATGTGTACATGCCTTTTCATGGCACTTCTCATATTCCTTCTTTACATCTGTTGTTCCTCGTAGGCTCTGAACTTCTCAAGGCAGGGTGTGTACTTAGTCATCTTTTATCTCCAGGACCCAGCATCCTGCCTGACACAGAAGATGCACAATAAGTGGTTAATAAACACCTGAGTCAGTTAATTCTTAACTATAAGATAAGGATCAGAAATGGCTCCAACAATGGCACCCGCCCCCTCACCCCCATGAAGGACGGTCTCCTTATTTACACTCAGTTTATCCTATTTTCAGAGCTTTCAAGAGACCCTTTACTCTCTTGTCTATTCTCCTTTTTTTTATTTTAAAACTTCTTAGCATCAGGAAATTAACGTAGCAGAGGTCATTGAAACACTCAAGAGCAGCATGCTTCATGTTTATTCCAGTGGATGATATTACAGACAAAGTACGAGCTTTGGGTGGTTGCACAGCTTTCTCTGCATCGCCTAGGATTTGAGCACTTTCCTGTGTCCAGCTCCGTGGGGCAAGCTAGGTCTTCTTCCTGGGGCTTTCAGAAGAGCTGACCCTACGGATCCTGCAGACACTCAATGACCCAGCGATGCTAACTGCTTTTCAAAGGAAAACGTGTACTGTCCAGGACAAAAATTCATCTTTCCATCACAATGGGCTCACTTTTCAGGCCCTGACATTCTGGGTTCAGCATCTGCCTTGGATCTGGCTGTGTCACTTTTGACTGTTCATAAGAGACTAACATTTCAGCATGCTACACTGCACATATTTATTTATTCTCTAGCATAGATTTTCAGTTTAAATTTAGAATACCTATCCTACTCCAAAAGTTGGTTCTTTATTCATACTTTTATCCAGGAGTTTTTTTGAACCACTGGGCTTCAAGAAAAGCAGCAAACTCCTTCTGACCAATTGAAAGAGTTTAGGAAGAGTGCAGAGTAGAAAAGTAGAAGTACTTTCCTGTTGTCATCTTGCTTTCCCTCGTTCGGAGCTGCCTTTAGGAATGCTCGGCTCATTGCTGACTGATTTCTTTAGACCATCTGATGGGAGTGAAGCTGAGGAAAGGGGGAGCTTTAGTCGATCCAAAAGATGAGCTTCAAAATGGGAGAACTGTCAGATAAAAATTAATCCCCTCAGGGGGCCAGCGTGGTGGCATAGTGATTAAGTTCGCATGCTGCGCTTTGGCGGCCCAGGGTTCATGGGTTCAGATCCCAGGTGTGGACATGCACACTGCTTATCGAGCCATGCTGTGGCAGCATCCTTCATACAAAATAGAGGAAGACTGGCACAGATGTTAGCTCAGGGACAATCTTCCTCAAGCAAAACGAGGAAGATTGGCAACAGATGTTAGCTCAGGGTGAATCTTCCTCAGCAAAAAAAATTAATAATAATCCCCTCAATAGCAACAAAGGAGCGGACATAATGCAAACCAAGGTTAGAGCAAGATGACTGCAGCCTGACAAGCTGCTGTTTAGGCTGAAGAGTCACACAGTTTGAAAACAGACATAGTGTAAATTGATTTGGAAGAACAGGTTCAAACGGTGTGCTGCATCACGCAAGCTCACAGTAGTGGCCACGCAGAGGAGAACATAGCTGACCAGCCATCAGAGCAGCGCTGGAGAAGCCAGGACCACAGAGAACAAGGCCGTGGCTGGTGCGGGGGGCAGAAGCAAACAGCCAGTTCTGCCCTGAACCTCACAGAAGAACATGGTCTCCATGACTTATGTGACTGACTGTAAAGCACAGTGATAATTATTACGTCCTAAAAGGCTGCATTTCTCTAGTAGACGGTCGTGGTGATCACAGACGGGATGGTGGAGGCGATGAGCTTGCAATGAGGGAGCAGGAACAGCATTCCTTCCTCTTGGGGAAAGGAACTGGTAACACTAAACATACAAAACTCAGCCTCTTGCACACCCCTTGGGACTTATCATGATTCCCTCCCTCCTGGATTCTAGATTTGGGGGTAAAATAGAAACCACCAGTCAGGGTGGGGTGTGTCTTTCGACAGTCCTTTTGGTGAGGAAGAAGTGTCCTAAAAAGATAATGGACCTCCCTATTCCTGGATGCTAGGCCAGTTTGGTGAAACCAGTGGATCAGCTTATGAAATCTACCAACCTTTCAACTTACCCCAAACATGTTTGTTTTTTTTTTTAACTCTTTCTGAAGTAAATAGAAAATCATATTAAACAGGGAAGTTTTAACAGCTTTGGATGATTTTAGTTGACCCGTTTCCATTTAGACTTCACTATGGCATTTTAAGAACATTTGGTGTTTTCTTAAGCTCCCTGCTATTCTAGTCTGGGGGAGCTGGTGCCAAGAGAGGGGCCCCTCGGCTACGAGAGAGGTGGAGAAGAATCCATGCAAAGCACAAGCTTGGCTGCTGATGAGGCCTTGTCAACCCCCTTTTTACAAATGGAAATGGGCATCCATCCAGATGAATCTTGGCAGGCAGAGCTGGCAGGACACTTTTGTGCAGTGAACAACCTACACAGTCATATGCAGCACCCCCTGGATGCTGAACTCAGAGAAGTCAGGAGGGGAAGAGCAAGGATCAGGGAAAGGGAAGAGACTGGATGTCGGAAAGATGGAGTAGCATGCAGGTCAGAAGACGGGGAGAGACACTGAGTCAGGAAAAGAAAGAGGGGGCCGAGAGTCGGAGAAAGATGCAGAATGACAGAGGTCGGCACAGACAGGTGGGAGAACGTGAAGGCCCCAGAGACCCCTGGAGCCCTCACAGCCCTCCATGGCCCTGCCAGTCCTTCCAGCACTAATTACTATGAACTTTAGAAGAGTTAAAAAGAGACAAGTTTTTAAGAAATCAGTAAATTTGACAAATTGTTGGTTGGCCAAATAGGCCATTCCACAGGTTGGTTTTGGTGAACCGGCCTGTTCAGGAAGCAGGTATGGAGTGGGATTCTCACCAGGCTTCTTCAGAATTGGCTTCATGCTCCCAGATTCAGATTATGCCAAGGTCCTTTTAAAAAAAGTTAAAACAGGTTTTAACTTTGGATCTTTCTAAGCTTACTTTTTGATGTCAATGGGTGGTAAAAAGGGAAAGTATGAATCTGCATTCAATCCTGAATCTTCTATTCTGATTGTTATGGGTTGAAGTCCTAACCCCCAGTACCTCAGAATATGGCATTACGTGGAAATGGGGTTAAGATGAGGTCCTGGTGGGTGAGTAAGGTGGACCCCTAATCCTGTATGACCACTGTTCTTATAAGAGAGGGAAATTTGGGTACAGACAAGCATGCAGGGAGAACACCCTGTAAAGACTGGAAGCCAGAAGCCAGATCCTTCCCTAGAGCCTTCTGAGGGAGCGTGGCCTTGCCAACAGCCTGTGAGGTAGTAACTTTCTGTTGTTCTAAGCCACCCAGTTTGTGGTCCTTTGTCACAGCAGCCCAAGCAAACCATACACTGATGTTTCTGAAGAAAGGCATCTTCTTGTCATCATTTAAGGCCACATGGATTGATTAACCAGACCTAACCATTCAACTGACTGACTTTCCTTTTAAATTCTCCGTTTAGTGATTCTATAAGACATCTCTATTATGCTACTTCCAGATTCTCCATGTGAGAATCCGAGTGTAGGATTTGCTTAGAAATATTGTTCATGTGGGTCAGCACTATGCCTGAATTATGTGCTCAATTATATCTTTGCTGATGGGTTTTTTTTTTTTTTTGGAGGGGGGTATGGTTATTGGCATCATAGCATCCAATGGAAGTACCAGTGTTAGATTTAGGTTACTTTGCTTTTTGGTTTTATTCTGCTTCCCATTAGTTGAATAATGCAATGCATCTCAACCAGGCCCTTGCAGAGCCCACTGCCACCACTTACACTGAAAAGCCAAAACATGTCCCCAATTTTCAGGGAACAGATTAGGTTGCTAGTATTTATCCAGTTGTATTTATCCCCCCAAATTGTCTCAAAACCTTGATCCTGTCTACTGCTTCCCACTTGAACCTTATAAGTGGTATCTGATTTGGCACAAAATTGTAAAAATTACGTAGCTTCAGTTTAACGTGTCAGTACGCACCTGCGTTCTACAAAGAGCACATGTGGAGCTGCCACCTGAACAAGGTAGAGAGCCACAGGGAAGACACTGTATTCTTCCCCAGGGCCTGCTGAAGAGTCCCGATTGCCACTTACGGAAGAGAAGTGTAAGCGTGGATCCTGCCTGTGCGAAGTGCTGCCAGACCACAGTCTCACATCAAAGATATGGTTCCCAGGCTCCACCCCGAGGCTCTTCTGGTGCAAAAGCAGATCTGTCGGAGGGAGATGGCAGTCACGAACCGTTGTTCCACACAATGGCAAAGTAACTCAGTGGGGATTAAATCCTAGACTTCCAGGAGTTATATTTAATGATTCTCTGTAACTTTTTTTAAAATTATTTTTATTAGCCTCAGCTTAAAGACAGAAGCAGTCTAGGGAGCATTTTTCTTCTTACGCAGTGGGCAGGTTACAGTGCATAGGACCCAGACACCAGCTTGATCAGATGCGTAGTCCAGAGCCTCCCGACGGTAGTCACAGTAAGACGTGTGGACCAAAGGTTGTGGTGTTCGTGGCTTCTTGGTTTTCTACTTTCAGCACCTGCTCACACACTCCCAGGGGCTCTGGGCTCTGAACACAAGCGCCTTCCTTGTGGCCTGAAACTCCTGATGTCCTGTTGACTTATGTTGATACGACATGGCGGGAGTCCAGCAAAGCCCGTGCAGAACATCTCGCTTTTTGTAAATTATCTCAAAATATCTCAAGAAACACCAAATAGATGAAGCAGTGTGGAAGTGAGCACAGTGAAGACATAAAATACGGATTGGTATGCTAAATGGTCGTTTTGTATGATTAATGAAGCTGGAGACCATTGGACCCAGGAACAAAAGAAAACAATCAAAAAACACTCTGGTCACACGGAGGTAGTTCTCTGGTTTACCTCTCCCAGCACTGAGGTGTCTGCTGCACCTACAGGCAGACTTAGAAGGTGACTTGGAAAAGTAAAGTTGCCTTTAGCCAACTGATACATGGCCTTTGCTCAAAACGTTCTTTATCCTCAAGGGTTTATTACTGCATTTCCAGGTCTGGGTCAGACGGCCCACACGTTCAGGCACAGTGAAGTAAACACGTCTGAATTGTGCCATGAGATTATTCTGGAGGTCTTTTTGTACCTCCAAGCCCAGGGCAAGCCTGAAAGAACCACGATGGGATGCTGAGAAAAAGCACATGTGGCAAATAACGGCGCCCGGAACACCTACTCACCAGTAGGCGGGTGCCAGACGGTTTTCAAGGGTCTGTCTTTCATCCTCCCTGAGAGATGGCTTTTAAACCATGTGGCTTGAAGAATGAATTGGCTCTTACCAAAATAAAAGAAAAGGAGTTTGCAGAGAGCCTTGATGCACACACTGGAGCCGACACCTCTAAACTATGGACGGGTTCAGATGCACCGAATGGCCATGGGGCTCTCGTGGCACCTGACTCTCCTCTTTGTGGTTTTAAGGGGGGGAGGGAAAGAGATTTAGCTCAAGCTGAATTCAGCCACACAGCACAGTGCTAATGGATGTGGGCCCCAAAGCCACAGGGCCTGGATTCAAGTCCTGGCTCCACCACTCACCACCTGGGTGGCTTTGGGAAGGTCACTTAAACCTGTAAGTCTACACTTCCCCAGCTGCCACACGGGCATGATGAGAATACCCACCTTATAAGACTTTTCAAAGGGATAATAACTTAGCATGGTGCCTGGCATGCTGTAAGCAAAGAATGCCAGCTCGCATCATAGGGTAACCCCCAAACACCCGGGATTCCAAGTGAGGAAAAGATGGCTGGCTGTGTAAATAAACGGCTGTTGGTATATTTGATGCCAATGAATAATTTTATGAATTTTTCTAGTTTTACATATATGTATAATATCCTTCCTACTTTCTGTGGGATTTTTTGTTTTTTTAGTAATTTAAAATATCAGTCTCTTGATAGATTTATACATGCCTTCTATAGATAGGCCTCATGCATACACAAGACAGATGTGTGCACCGTTTTTCTCCCAGAAGCTCGGGAAAGTTCTTCAGATGTCCCATACGCCCTCCTGTTTATAACCTCCCATCCCAGGTGCAGACAGGGCTCACTCCAGCCTTCAGTTGTCTTGCTAATCCAGAGATGTCAGTTACCCACAAGCTGCAGAGAGCACAGAAAGAGAAATTGATATATTGAGTCTTCTGCCTTAGACATCTGATATCTCTCTACACACCAACCAAATCTTGGAAATGCCAGTGAGGAAAGATTTTAAGCCACACTTGTATGCATTGCCAAAATTATCTAAAGCCTGGGCAAAGGAACAGAGACTTTCCAGGGGGGTTGATGATGCCTAGGGATTCTCAATTTACAGGCACAGCTCCCCAGAGAGAGCATGTGCCTATTTACCCATGCAGTCAGTCAGCAAATGCTTGAGCCCCCACTAGATACCAGGGTCTGGGCCTACCACAGTGACATAGACACACAGAGTCTCTTTTCTTATGAAATTTATAATCTCCTAGAGAAGATAGGCAATAAACATATACTGTGGTGTTGGGTAGCATATTGGTTTCCTGTGGCTGCTGTGACAAATTACCACAAACCTGGTGGCTTAAAACAACAGAAGTTTATTCTCTCACAGTTCTAGAGGCCAAAAGTCGAAATTAGGTTCACTGGGCTGAAATCCTGGTGCCAGCAGGGCATGCTCCCTCCAGTGGCTTTAGAGGGGAATCTGTCCCTTGCCTCTTCAACTCCTGGTGGCTGCTGGCTTTCCTTGGCCACATCACTACCATCTCTCTCTCTATCTCCTCCTCCTCCTCTGTGTGTCTGCATCAATCTCCCTTTGCGTCTCTCTTATCAGGATAGTTGTGATGGTAGTTAGGACCCACCCAGACAACCCTAGATAACGTATCTCAAGACCCTTAATCAAATCACATATCTGTTTTCATATAAAGTAATAAATATTTACTTGTTTTGGGGATTAGAGAGTGAACATATCTTTGGGTGGCTATCATGCAGCCTGATACAGGGAGTCACAGGTGCTTTGGAGAAAAATAAAGTAAAAGGAAGGAGGGTGGGAGATGCCACGTTGGATGGTCAGGGAAGGCCCCTCTGAGGGGACACATTCACATGTCAGCAGAATGTCCAGGAGACCAGCAGCCCAACACTCCCCGTGCATGTGCAGCGTGGCCTGCAGTGGGCACACACCCTCCGTGTGTGGAGCATCTTGGTGCGTATCCGCCTACACTGCTTTATCCGTCCTTTCTGCTCAGGGACTGCCTCAGTTTCTCCTTCTCTCTCTGGTATCCATCTCTCCCGACTTGCTCCTTCCTGTCTGTATTTAAATATGATTTAAATATGCTCAAGGCCCCCAGCCTGATCAGCAGGCACTCTGCATTTCTCCTCTCGTTGGCATCCAAACTTCTTGAGAGAATCACCTGAAAGCACCGCCCCCCCCACACACACCGTCTACCACGGCCGCCTGTCGCCCCCACTCCCGGCCTCTAGCCTCCTCTCTCGGGGAGCAAAGGGCCCAGCTTCTTCCCCAAATCATTCTTTTGATCTGCGTTCTTGCCACCATTACCTCTTACCTCCTTATAGGGCTTGCCCAGGTCCCCACTGGCTCGCTGCCCCGACTCCAGTGGGCACCGTCCCGTTCTTACCTTACGTGTCTGACGCTCATTTCCCTTGGCTCCTGTGACACCATCCTCAGCTGGTTTTCCTTCTTCCTCTGTATTCCTTTACAGACTCCCTGGTGGGAGGTCCCTCTTCCTGACTACAAGTGCGCCTCAGAATTCTGTCCTAGCCACCTGCCCATCTCCCTCCCGACACCCTCTTTCTGCGGGGGCCTGGCTTCCATTGCCACGTTTGACTGATTCTCAGATCAGTATCTTTGACTCAGATCTCTCTCCTGGGCTTCAGGCCCGAACATCTAACTGCCTACTGCACGGGTGCACTTCGATTTCCCACAGGCACGGACAACTCAACCTGTCCCAAATGGGGCTCATGACCTGCACCTCCCCCCAAGCTCTTTCTCCTCCCCTTTCCCTATTTCAGTGACTTGCACAGACATCTGCGTGGTGTTGCCAAAGCCAGAAAGCTGGATGTCATCCTTGGCTCGGCCTTCTCTCTCACCCTGAAGTCCACTCAGTAGCAAAGCTCTATCAGCTCCCTCCTAAATACCTCTCCCTTCTCCATTCCCCGCCATCATGTCCCTATTTCAGGCCTCTATAGCTCCCCCCTCAATTGGCACCACAGCCCCTCGTGGGTCTCCACACACTCCTCCAAACCAATCCTTCTAGTGCGGCCAGTGTAAGGACGCTTTGCTGGCTCTCTAGTGCCAATGTAAACCCAATCCCTTAACGAGCAGTAGAAGGCCCATCAAGTGTCCTCCCGCTGTCCATTCCAGCCACACAAAGTCCCTGGAGCTGAGGGACCATTTTGTTCTCTCAGCCCAGGCCTCTGCCTACATTGTCCCTTCTGCGTGAAACCCTCTCCCTGCCCTCCTTGTCCAGCTTATGTGACTCTGACTTACTTTCAGATACCAAATTAGATATTGCAGCCTCCTTCCCCCACCCAGCTGCCCCTGCTGGCCCCGCCATGCCCCAAGTCCCACATCACGACACTTAGTGCTCTGTAATAGCGAAGCTCCATGAGGGCAGTTGTCATCTCTGCCCTGTTCGCCACTGTACACCCAGCATCTGGCATGGTGCCTGGCACGGGACAGGTGCTCAATAATTATTTTTTGAATGAATACAGTTATAAAGCATGTTATTATAGTAACAGACTAATAACAGATTGCTACAGGAATCCGCAGGTCACTGTAGAATCAAAACTATAGAAGCAGTTAAAATCAGACTCCTGGGGAGAGGAGGAGGAGGTTAAGATAGAATGTAACTTCTCATAGATGGAGGGATGCTGAGGCAGTCATCCTCATCTATGCTCTTTGCTACAGAGTCAATCTCATCCCTCTTCCACATGGCAGCGCTTCAAAAAGCTGAAGCACGTTTTTATAGCTTTTTAACAGTCTAGCTTCCAGACCCTTTGGGGTTTGGGGTCTGCTCCTGGAAATTGTTCCAGTTTCTTGGTGCTCCTCTGAGAACATGGGGCACAAACTCCCAACCAGGTTTGACCTCAGCTGAGCTAATGGACTAGAATTGTCCAATTTTGACTTCATGATTTTCGTTAATGCAGCCTAAGTTTACAATGGCTTTTTAAATTAACCACATGGCACTATTAGTATGTGAAACACGGGATCCAGTAAGATCCAGTTGGCCGTGTTCTCATGACAGTCAGGGACTGGCCCCTTCTAGAATCCATCTTGGAGGATACTTGTCAACCCCGGGGCTCCTGGCATCTCCCCAGTTCTCTATGCTTTCTCCGCCACATCTATGAGTGTTGTCAGTACAGACGATTTGAGTGATCTGAGCCTTCCACACATTGAAAGTTATAACAAAATCGTTTTGGTGTTCAAATCCCTCTTAACTGTGTTTGCTCACTGCCCAAGTTTTAGGATGACCCTCCTTCATGGAGAAGGCAGATGGAGAAGAGGGGGTTGGAATGTACCCCCGGCCCCTGGCGAGTCTTGCCTTTTTTTCTTCTTACTTTGAGCATATTTTTTTTAAAGCTCTTTCTCTTGATCTTAGCAGTTTCACCCATTCAGCATCTTCAGGCTTCGTCTTCCTGATCTTATTCATCCTCAAGGTTTTAAGCCTTTGAATTCAGGCAGTTCTTAGACTTCACCCGGGCTCACTGGGAGCTCCTTAAGAGAGAGCCAGTGGGCCGGCAAATGAAGGCGGGGAGACCGCAGATACCCCCTCCACATCCGGGCATGTTTATCTGCCACCTGCCCTCCTCCGCAAGCCGCCTGGGGAACCACCATGACGTCTTCAGATGCCTTCTGTCCTCCTCTATTCTGGTTGTATGAGGGAAGTTTCTCTTTTGAGAGCTTTCCAGCCTTCTTTCAGAATCTCTGGTGTTGTTAGATCATACTCGCCTTTTGTCCACAAATTTTGAAATGTGTTTTCTTTAATCCTTTTTTTTTTTTCATTTCCCTGGTTACTGTGAACTCCACCATGAGTATACCCTGAGCTGGGTGAGGACATGGTCACTCTTTCAAATGTGGGCGACCACCTCCTCCTTGACCGTCAGAATTCCACCCAGTGAGGCTTTTCTCCACCATGGTCCCCAGCTTATGAGATAAGCCTTGTCTGGGAGGGATTAGGTTGGAGGCTCCTGGAAAGTGGAGAGGGTGACTGAGTGATCTGGAGAAGTCAGGCATGGAATTGCAACACAGCTGGCTGTCTCCGTGGCACCTTGCCTGCCAGAGCCCTCGCGGCCAGGAGGAAAATACGTGCCATCGACGAGTGGAGGCCACTGCAGAATTTAAGGTGGAGATGTTAGATATTTAAAACACTTTAGTCCTAAAGCGTCAGGATTTCAGGCCTCAGAGGGGCCCTCCCAGGAGAGAAAGAAAGCAAAAGCCAGCAGCGTCATGGAAGGAAGCCGTCAGAAAAATCCACCCGGTCGCCCGATTCCTCTGCGACACGCTGAGATAACCTCTCTGGGTGAGGTTTAGCTCGTCTTAAAATGCTTCTTATGCTGTTCACTCGAGATGGAGTCCTCAGGAAAGCACAAATCCCAAAGATACAAACAGCAACTCCGCTCTGCCTCCCCCCCGCCCCAGAGCCAGCCGCCGCCTTTGAAGGACAGCGAAGGGACTGACAATGTCAGTGTTTATGGCCCCTGATCCCCGCCAGCGCCCAGGCTCCGGCCAGTCTGAGCAGCTGTCTGAGGCGCCTCTGGCAGGAAAAGGTAGAGTCTCAAGGGAAACGCCTGCCTACGAGTTGCAGGTGTGGAGTCTGGTCCAGACTGCCTGTTGCTGCCTCGGTTTCCCCAGTTAGGAGACTTTTTCATCATTTAAGGGCATTTTGCATCTGGTCCAGACTGCCTGTTGCTGCCTCGGTTTCCCCAGTTAGGAGACTTTTTCATCATTTAAGGGCCGGTTTTGCACCTTGCCATTCCCATCTGTTCTCCACATGTAATGGACAGGGTCTCAAATGCTCTGGTCAGCATTTCACCTCTCCTCTATTGCTGCTGCATGGGATAGCGTATTTCAACATCCAACAAGCACATCAAGAGTTCCTTTTTCTTGGTTGCATCCCATTATTCAGAGCTGGAGCTCAGTAAAGCCTGTCAGTCCTGAGTCCTTCGGTTGTGTGCTAGAAAGCTGCAAAATCCAAGCTGATAAATAGTAGAAGCCGCTATCCCACAGAGCCTTGTCTGGACGGCCCTGTTTTCAGACTTAAAAGTTCGCTTCCTAAGGATGACCCAGTCTCACCTTCTGTGGCTGAACTTACCCATGAGCTGTCACTCAGCCCCTGGGGCGGGGGACACTACAGGCCTTGTTCCGGCTGCAGTACCATGCTGACCCTGTGTGAGGCATTGTTTCTGCAGGGCTGCCCACCCCCGCGCCCCAGACTGCCTTCTCACTGTTCAGTCTCCAGGAGAAGAAAATGACTCCCTTGTGCATGGGGGGAAGACAAAAGCACCAAAGGTGAATAAACTGAATTCAAAACTTTCTCATTTGGCGCCCCTCACAGAGCCAGTGTGCTGTGTACCAAGAAACGGCCCCCTTAGACATCCCAAGAATATAGAAGGATCAGGGCTTCTGAGTCCCCAAGGCTGGGGTCGAAATCCTGGCCCCACTCTTTACCACTGGGGTGACCTGGGGCAAGTCACAGCTCCTCAAGGCTCTGGTGTCCTCCTCAGTGGAAGAGCAAAAAAATAGTGCCACGATCCCAGGATTGTTATGAGGATTAACAAGCAATTGATGAGAGTTAGTTCCTTCCCTCTGAACTTCTGCCCTCCCTTCTCACTTCCCCCCAAAGCTTCAATAGTCCCGCCTTCGCTCTTTAAGTCATCACGCCTTAATCCATGTTGTAGATTTGAGGGGTTGATTGGTTTGTTCCAGGGAACGCAAGGGACATGAAAACAATTAAGACTGGTCCCCCAAACTCCACCTAAGTCCTCATAAGGGACTGACAGTCCATCCACACATGCATTCTTAGAACAATTAGCAAATGAATAAGCATATTGTATTGTTATGAGCAGTTTCCAATTTAATTTTTTTTTATTGTGGTCAAATACACTTGACATAAAAATTAGCATCTTAACCATTTTTAAGTGTACAATTCAGTACATTCACGTTGTTGTGCTGCAGTCACCACCATCCATCCGCAGAACTCTTTTCATCTTGCAAAACTGAAACTACCCGTTCAACAGTAACTCCCCGTCTCCCCCGGCCCCAGCCTCCAGCAAGTTCCAATTTGACTAACAGTCAAGAAAAGTAAAGGCTATATGTAAGCTGGGGTTGGAACTTTCTAGATATCCTTCAAATCGGGTAAGACTGGGAAAGAAAGGTCGTGCACAGAGGGAATGGGCGGAAGTTTGGCAACCGGAGTGCCCTCTGCAGGCGTGGTGCCTGGCGCCCTCTGCTGTTGGAAGTATATTGTTTCTTTCAATCAACCTTGTGCCTTGATGAGAATTTAGTCTCCTTAGATCTGAAGAACACTGAGTGCTCTCATTAAGAGTGTGTGGGGCAGCTTCATTAAATCTAAATGATAGCAGGGATGATTTAGTTTTCATGTTCTTTAAAAAAAGCTGATTTAAAAAACTACATCTGAAAATGTTCATTGTTTACCATGAATGTGCCATAACAATTGATAGTTGCATCAACTCCCTATGGAAGTACTCCAGATAGATGTGTAGCAATAATTATGACTACCAACAAGCCACACTGAGAATATTAGGTGACAAAATATAAACACTTTGTGATATGCTTTTGCAAGCTGCCCAGAAAGCTTAACAGAACACCAAGCTCTGTTTCTCTCAGTAACAGATGCAGTGTACTCCATCTCTTTCAGCCGACTAAAAGGGTTGCTCACCTGACCTTACATAAAAGTCCCCCGCGTCTCCTCGCTGTGTAGAGGAGGCGTGTGTAGAAAGATCCTCACAAGGTTTTCCCTGCCTATAACTTTCTCCTACACAGACCTATTCCTCTCCCATCACCCTCTCACGGGCTGTCCCTTGGTTTTTGTGGCCGCTCTCATGGCTTTTCACCCAGCCGCTCTTCAGGGGATGAGTCAGAGTCCCCGAGAGTGGCAGCTCTGCAGGGCAATAGCCCATTCCCTCTGGCAGTTACTACAGGCTTGCTCCCTGTCGCCCTCTTTAAAGCTGATCCACAGAAACTGGGCTCATTGGCCACTCACCCACATTTTATCGCTTTCGGCATTTCCACTCATAAAATGGCATACTTTTCTTCAAAATTGGGACTCACTCGGGTTCTACGAGTCAGTCCTGATGCAGTGCTCTGCCATTCCACTTGGGATGTGGTGACTTCTCATGAACCACTGCTAGCATTGGCAAGGCTCTTAGAAATGACCCCATCTAGCTCAGGTGGCAGCCAGCACATGAGAGTGAGAAACTGTGGTGAGGACGGGCCAGAAGGTCCCCAGAGAGCAGCCCGGCCTCCAGCCTGAAGGGAGAGATATGCGCAGTCACTCACATGGCATCGCTCTCTCTCCTCCAAGCCACACAGTGGTCCCTTGGCGCATCCTGTTAGTGCTAACTGCAAACACCTCCAGATTCGACCACTTCTCACTTCCCACTGGTCTAAGGGCATTTCTCACCTGGATTGTTACAGGAGCTTCCTTGCAGGGCTCCCTGTTTCTGCCCTTGCCCGCCACAGTCTGTTCTCACGTGGCACTGGGAGAGCCTGTCAAGATGGCAATCTGACCATGTCAGTCCTCCACCTACAACCGCCCATGGCTCCCATCTCTCTTGGAGTAAAAGCCGGAGTCATGACCGTGACCCACAAAACCCTTCATGAATTCCCCCACCCACCCCCCACCACACACTTATGGCCAATGCAATTTGATGCTAAGAATCAAAAGGCCAAATGGCATTCCTTAGGTCTACATCAGCTCTCTCTGTCTGAAAACTCCAGCAAGACAGGCGTGCATGTCATCTGATAGTGTCTTGCCTTGTTTTGGCCCCTCCGCTCCCAAGTAAATCAGATCAGTGTGTCTTCTACATGGAGTGACGTGGGATGCAGTTTCCCAAGACACGGGCTGTGAAAACGGAGCTGTCAATCACCTTCTGAAAGCTTGTTTTCCCTCTGAAATAAGACTTCTCACATCCCTGTCATAAGCACATATTAAGATTGACTTTATCTATGAAGACAGATACAGGGGTCTTTTTTATTTTAAAATGTTTTTCTGATAAAGAAAAAAGAATACGTGCTCTTTATGGAAAACAGGGAAAAGTACAAAGAGGAAAGTAAAATTAATTCTAATTTCACCAATTGCAGATAACTCCACTGTGCACATTTTATTACAGTCCCAGGAAATCTTTACCATAATGATAGCTAAGATGGATCACATTCACCATGCCTGGCCCGGGTGGAAGCATTTTGTGCAGATCTCAGGCTCCTGGGCATGGGCCACAGATGTGCCGGTGGTGTGGTCATCCTAGATGCGCTAAGGAGCTGGCCCCAGAGTGTCGATCAGCTTATTCACCAAGCACACAGTCCAGAGCCAAGATCGTAACCTCCTTCCTGTAAGCAGTATCACCCAGGGGTAACCACTGGTTTACCCAGTGGAGACTTAAACCCAATTAAAATATATTGAACCTTTCTTTCTAAGTAAAATCTCCAAATAAAAATGATGCCCAGGGCCACCTATTTTAACTCAAAACAGCTGTATGTATTTTACTTTTTCTAACTGCAGGGGATGAGAATCTCTGACTTACTACTAATCCTAATTATTCAGGGTAATGGAGACAGCTTTGTGAGTTCCTCAAAAGCATAGTCAACAACTTCTGGAAATTAAGTCAAAATCAGAGTTCTTAGCAATGTTCCTTTGTGGGATGGAAACCTCTCAGGACACACAGAAATGGCTGCCTCACTGTGGCTGGGTTTGCATGTTCTCTGAGTTCAAATGCTGATGGAGACCACTGGCTTCTTTGAATTCCAATCCCAAATTCTTGGGAAAAAGACTCAGATTGTCCCAGAGCAGCTCAGGAACAGATTCCGTGGGTGAAGAAGCAGGTCTCGGCAAAGATACCCCCTTCTGTGATCCTAGTCTCACTGACTCAGACTGTAGCATCCTAGACCCAGGGGTGTTATTTCTGTAAGGTTTGGGGCTTCCTTCATCCTTTCTGCACACCGTGATCCTATGTGGAGATCTTAATATGTGGTAAAACTTCGTTATAACTTAGCTCATTTTTATACAGATTTAGAAATGAAATGTTAAATACTGCCCCCAGCGCAGAACAGCTGCAGATGGTTGAAGCCTCCTTAACAGATTGCCTCTTGGGGAGATGTTAAATTACACATTAATCTGCCCAACCAAACCATCATTAGAAATGTGACCGTGGCACATATACTGACCGGAAACTTCATGTTAAGGTTGTGAAGGAAAGGTTTCTAAAGAGGCTAATATTATTAAAGAAAAAAAAAATGCCAATGGTCACGAAGGCAGAAGGTTTGTCTGCATGGTCTACACTCTCCTAGAGATGCATATGTGTCTTGAAATACAAATAAGTATCTCAAAGGTCAAAGTAGAAATTTCATGGTCAGTGCCTGGTCCTCAGAAGAAGAAGAAACAGTCTGTCAAATAAAAGATGAGTGGGAATGGGTCATCTTCTTCTTTTTTAATAACCTTTTTGTTTTCGAATTTTTTTAGATTTACAGAAACATTGTGAAGACAGTTCAGAGTTCCCACACCCTCTTCACCCCTTACTCACATCTTCCTTTACTGTGGCACATTCGTCACAACTAAGGAACCAACACTGGTACGGTACTGTGAACTAAACCCCATAGTTAATTCAGATTTTACTAGCTTTCTCCTCATGTCCTGTTTCTGTGCTAGGATCCCATCCACATTACCACTTTACAGTCAGTCATCCTGTCTCCTTTGCCACCTCTGGTCTGGGAGAATTTCTCTGACTTTGCTTGTTTTTGTGGCCTTGCCAGTTTTAAGGAATACTGGCTAGGTATTGTGTAGAATGTCCCTCAATTTGGCTTTGTCTGAGGTTTTTCTCATGGTTAGGCTGGGCTTATGGATTTTGGGGAGGAAGACCACATGGGTAAAGTGCCATTCTCATCACATTGTGTCAAGAATAATGCCATCAACATGACTTATCACTTTTGATGTTGACCTTGATCACCTGGCCGAGATGATGTTTGCCAGGTTTCTCCACCATAAAGGTACTTTCCCCCCTTTCCATACTGTGCTCTTTGGAGGGAAGTTACTGTGGTCAGCCCACACTTCAGGAGTGGGGAGGCATGCTCCACTTCCCTGAGATGGGAGTATCTACATAAATTAGTTGGAATTCTGTGCAGGAGATTTCTCCCTATTTGTTTATTTATATCAGTATGAATTCAGGGGTATTTATTGTATACTGTGGGTCATAATTCAATACTACATTATTTATTTTGTTGTTCAAATTGTTCCAGCTTTGGCCATTGGGAGCTCTTTCTGCTGGGCTCTTGTGACCTCTGACATATTACTCCAGGCTGATCATCTTGTATATTTCCTGCCCTAGTCCTAGAATGAGCCATTTCTCCAAGAAGCCCTGGTTCCTTTTATTGGAGAATAAATAGAAAAACCAAGGTCTGGACACTGAGTGGGTTGTTCTATTTTGCTGGCTGCTTCCTAAAGAGATAATATTGACAGCAAGCTCTGCAGCAGAAAACCCAACCCTGCAGCTGCTCAGAGGAACAAATCATCTTCATTGTCCGTAGTTTATTAGGTTTGTGTTCTGGTTTGGAAAAGTCAATATTATTAGGCTCTGCAAATATTTGAAGAACACAGCATGTCACGGTCAACTGGGAGGGCTTGTTCTGAGTCAAGACTACTCTGGGTGAACTCATTAGATGACACTTTTCCTGAAATATTCTTTGTTAGGTTAATTTCTAAAGCTTCTTGTTTTCTGAAATAGACTGGTTAAATTTGGTCTGATTTTTATGCTAGGACTCAATACTTTTCTTAGGGAAAGTTGACCTGCAAATAGGTATTGAAGCTTTTAACCAACACCATATACTTCCTTCTCAGTTGCATGTATTCCTTTCTGGGCAATGCAGGAAATAGTCATTTTTTTCAGAACTTGCTGGAAGGCAAGGAGCATTTTCATACCAGAAGCATGCCAAAGGCAAAGAGTCGAATTCAGAGACTTCGGGAGAAAAAGAAAGGAAGCTTCGATACCTGCAGTATTCCTTCCCTTTAAATGGTTACCTGTGACTGCTCAAGCCCCAGACCTGACTGACAGCTTCCACTTTCATTGTTCTAGAAAACCCTATCTAGGTTCTAGGTGTGTGTGGCTGAAGACTCTGTAGAAGCTCCTCAGTGGACTGTGGCCTTGACAGGAGCATTTTGGGTCTGCTTGGCACAGACAGAGAACAGGGTGGTTTAGTGGTGCCAAGTCAAATCATACTGTGGAATTTCAGAAATGGAGTATCGAGCCACCCCCCTGGGAACCTCTAGTAGAGATCCACCAAACCTGAATGTTTGTTTTCAAGGGACTGTAACTATGGTCACCCACCTGGGTTAATTGATATGCATGCAAATGTCTCAATGATTTGGGTGTGCTCACTGTCATTGTGTCCTCATATCAGACTCCCTCCTCCAAAGGTCACTGATCATCTCCTCCAAGGCAGGAAAAACCCTCCAGGTGAACCTTATCCACTCGGAGAAGCCAGAGGGAAGAATTTGGCTTTGTCAGCTTTGCACCATCCTCTCTGACATGCAATTACACCCTCCTTTTTCCTTGGTTTGTTATAATTTAAAAGCCATTTTACAGTGATTTTTGCAAAGCACAGAGACATTGCAACATGAGGCATTATCTCACATTCAGATAATCACTGGCTACAAAATAAATAAAGCATGTCAATGATTCTCCTGGAAGCTTCAGTTTTTAGTGGAGTGTGGCCTAGGTATTGCACTCCAACCATTGAGGAAACACAGGATGACACCCTCCATGGGTCCTAAGGCCCCAATCAAATCCAGACTTGGGGTGGTGCTCACCTATCTTCACTCTTTAGTTTTACTATTATGGAAATGTTTGGAAGAAGGGATGATTGATCTATTTGTCCGGGAAATGAATTGTGTCCCAGTGCCATGCTCAGTGTCATTTTAAAGTCATAATATGAAATTGCCACCATACCTGGGCTGTAGGCGTGAGTGATGTCTCATCATTTCAGGCTGGCACCTTTGCAGTGGGAAAAGACGATAGGGCCACTTGTCCAGGCCACTAGGTAATAAAGTCTCTGAGTTCTGAGTTGCTAGATCTAAGGAAGTATTTTTCCCTTCATGTCAAAGATGGGGTGTGAGTACTGGCATCAGGCAATAGAGTTCAATGATAGTACCTCTGTCATTTTTAAAAACCAGTGGGATACCGCTCCCAGATGCTAAAAAATACATGATACAATAAAAGCTCCATTGCATTTATAAAGTAAAACGTATTTATAATGGATCCTCTGAGATATTTTAAAAAATATTGCAACATGGCATAGTAAATAGGACCAGCCGAATTCCATGAAATTGACCCAAAGCCTAAAAGATGGTATATTCGAAAATGTCAGCGTTCTGTTTTTACACGACTATAGTTCATTTTATAATGTATTCACCTTCATTTTAGGGAAGAGTCAACTTGCATCTTAAGAGAGAGAAAGAAATATTTGATAGAATTGGCATGTTTTTAACATTCTCTTCCAAAGCAGTATCATGTCATTTTTAAATTCAGCATCTTTTAATCAATTATACATGCACAAACTTTAAAAAGTCCATTTTCTAAGGATTGTTACCAACAATAGCCATTCTCCTGACCTGCCGTCTCTCCTTTCCCTGCTCCAAGAGTCACCACTTCAACTCTTGATGGATTCTGACTTTGGTAAACTCTGGCAGCTGAGCCCTGATTCCCTTCCTTTCTTAAAAAAGTGTTTCGTTTTCAGGGCCACCCCGTGGCGCAGCGGTTTAGTCCACGCTTGGCAGCCCAGGGTTCGCGAGTTCGGATCCTGGTCGCCCACCGACGCACTGCTTGTCAGCCATTCCTTGGAGGCATCCCATATAAAGTAGAGGAAGATGGGCACGGATGTTAGCTCAGGGCTGGTCTTCCTCACACACACACAAAAAAAAGTTTCGTTTTCCCTGGACTTAATCATTGTCATAATTATAATTTTTTTAGCTTCTGTGTACTTACCACTAATTTATTCCCACATTTTCCCTTCATTGCAGAAATCCCCTTTCATGTATTCAAACACATTAGGTATCCTGTCTGTTTCACCTTCTCAAACAAGCATCCGGCAGAGGCTTCCGACCAGCTCCAGTGTGGATCACCGGATCAGTGGGCCGGTCCCGGCCCTCCCGGGATCTCCCCTTACCCCCTTCCCAGAAATTCCATGTGCATTTTCCTCACGATTGATCCTATCTTTTTCTTCATCTGACTCCCCTGCTGTGGCAGTTATACCCCTGATAGCATCTTAAAAAGTGTGCATGGGAGGTAAATTTTTTGAGGCCTTGAACGTCTGAAGATGTCTTTTTTCTAAACACACTTGATTGACAGTTTGGTTTCAAGGTCTAGGATGGGAATCATTTTCTCTCCTAACCTATTGCTCCACGTTTTCTAACTCTTATTGCTAGCTTTCTAGCTGTCTAAAGCTGGGAGCTCTTAGAATCTTGTCTCTGCCCCCAGCATTGTTCAATGCCATGCTCAGGGGTTCTTTTTTCATCTACTATGCCACGTCCACATAATGGACCCTTTTGGTCTTAAATTTTCGCTCTCAGATTTTTACTGTTCTCTCTTCCTGAAACTCCTATTATTAGAATGTTGGACCTCCTCGACTGGTCCTTTATTTATAGTTTTTAAATCCATTCTCGTGTACTTCCCATATCTTTGTCCTTCTGCTCCACCTTTGTTGTAGATTTCCTCAACTTTATCTTACTGTCATTTAGTGAAGTGTTCATTTCTGGTTTAAACTTTTTAATGCCCAGAAGTACTTTCTTGTTCTTAAGTGTCTTTTTTATAACATTTCCATTCGGTTCTTGTTTCATGGATGCAGTATCTTCTCCCATCACTCTGAGAATATCAATGGGGAAAAGTTTTCTCTCTCTCTCTCCCCCCGCCCCTCTCTCTGCATTGTCTCTGTTTCCTCCAAGTTTTTTTCTCTTTGTTTGTTTTAGCCTCTTCATCTTGGAGGCCTTCCTCAAAGTCTGGTGATCCCTGGTTGTCTCCTCATTTTTATAGGTGGGGCACTAGAAGCCAACTGGCAGCTGTGCCCCTGTGGGTGATGTTTATCCCCTGTGGGCCTCGCTGATGGCTGGTCTGGTGGAGCTGCCTCCTTAGGAGCCTCTAGTTTCAGGAATGTTAGGTCTTCTCTCTTGGGCTGGTCAGATTCCTCAGAGACCACTCTGGGTCTCCTGCCTGGGGGGGTACTTAACTAGTTTCCTATGTTCTGGGAGCTGAATAGAGGAAGATGGCTGGGACCTTAGATATGTCATCCTTCTCTTAATCCTCCTGTTTTCTATGCAGTAACTCTGCCCTCAACTGTGCCAGTTTTACTTTATCCAGAGACTAAACTCCCCAGTTTGGGGAGGCACAGTCACCAACTGTGCGAGGGGAACTGTGGATGAGTTGCTTACTAACTAGACTTTCCACAGCCTGCTTTTGGCCCTGCCTCTACCTCCTCTTCCAGAAGGCCCTGTCACCAACTTCCCTGATCTGTGTGGAAGGGAAGGGCAGGAGACAGCTCCACTTTCCCCTGTCAGTTTAAGATTGCGTTTTCTTGAGTCTGTTAAATCAGTTTACCACTTGCTCATCTGCTTTCCAAATTTCCAAATTTTGTGGCTATTATCTCTCATTCTCTTCACCAGACCTTGAAAATCTTCCAGGCCTGTAATTAATCTAAGTATTACTATTTCCTTTTTCATGAGATGTACTGATTCAGTGTGGTTCTGCGTACATCCAAATGCTTTCTGGTCACTTTTTATTATTTAGTTAAAGCTGTAAAAATTACATCAATAAGCATGTTCACCCTGAACTGACTGAGCTGTTTAGCAGTCTAGTTAAGCCTTCCCTGAGAGCACACTGGTTGCCCTAACTAGCCCGGTTACCCACTCAGATGCCTACCACATCTGCCCCACTGCCAGGGTCCCTTGGGGGCACTTGTGGCAGATGGGCCGGGGCCTGGGTTGGCAAGTGAGCAAAGCAGAGTGATGGCAGCTTGAGGACAGGTTTGTCACCCAATTGGGTATGTTCATCCTCCTTCCTAGCTCCGCAAGATCATGTGACACCTGACTTTCTCATTTCACTTGTTTATGCCTTTTCCTAACAACCTGCCGACTGTCTTTTCCCCCCAGCTCTGTTTTGTCATGTTCTGGACCCCCAACGTTTCCGAGAAGATCCTGATAGACATCATCGGAGTGGACTTTGCCTTCGCAGAACTCTGTGTCGTCCCTTTGCGCATCTTCTCCTTCTTCCCGGTTCCAGGTAAAGAAAACGAGAACGAAAGAAAAATTCCTGTTTACCCTCATGCCCTATTCAATCTTCTTTCTTTGGGAATGTTTGCAATCATGTCCCAAACAAAAATGTACAATTTCACAGTGGATTAGAAACATGCAAAGACATTATCCAGTAGGTTGGAAGTTCAAGAAACGAATCAAACAGGCATAATTTGTTTCTTAAAGGACAGTGGTTGCAAACACAGCAAAAGAAAGTAGACCCAAAGGGATAGCATGAGAAGTTCTGGGGCGGGCGGTAGGCAAGAGGACTCTTTGGATCCTGATTGTGGTGGTGGTTACACAAATCTGTGCACGTACTGAAATTCTTAGAACTGTACACTCAGAAGTCAGTCTTATGGTATGTTAATTTAAAGTAAATTCAAAGTAAAATGAAAAGAAAAGCAAAGAAAGTAGACTGCTAAACCTTTGAGACATACAAAGAAGGAGAAGGACTGATGGAGACAAGAAGAATCCGAGGACAGAGTAGAGGCCTGATGGCGATGGCCAGAAAGGAAAATGCCCATAGCCAGAATAGAAGCCAGTCTGAAAATTCCCAAACTGATAGAGTAGTATGAGGAATACTATACAAGAATGAGGTGGTTCTCGATTAAATGAGAAAGGCAGGCTGCCGAATGGTTGATTAGTATGCTCCCTTTCCTATAACAAACATATTACACATATATATGTATGTCTGTGTATGATCTTTATTTATATGAGTTTATGGTAAGTGCTTGCATGTCTACGTACTGTTTCTAGAAGTCACTCACCAAACTGGTAACAGTGGTTGCCTATGGGAGGCAGGACCAGGGCCTGGGGAGTCAGGCCTAGGAGGAAGACCTTTATACTGGATCCCCTTGTGTACCTTTTAAATTCTGCACTAACTGCCTGTCGTTGCCTATTCAAATCGTTATTGCCAAAACAATCCACCCAGATCATTCAGCTGAGAAGCCAGAATCCACAAAGCTACAATTAGGTTAGAAATGGGCCATGGAGCTAGTCAAGGCCAGGCCGATGGTGCACCTGCCAGCCCGGGACTGTCCCCGAGTTGAGCCACAGCCCCCCCTGCTCTTAGACACCAAGCATTGGTGGAGGCTGGGTCTCTCGGGTGTCACCTTCCCAGCTGTGGCAGAAATGGAGGAGTGGAAGATCACAACAGTGGGGTGGTGTCTGGTCTTTGTCCGGGGGGCAAGCTTTGGAAGTGACGCCGCCTAGAGGATGCTGCACTCGCTGGAGATTAAGACACATGTTCATTCCCCAGTCTCAACTCAAGGAGGGGCTGGAGGTCCCAGAGGACTCCAGCTAGGACTGGAATGGGACTCGCCTTTAATCTCCTCTCCACTCCATTTCCTCACCTGACAGACTAAGGACTTCCAGACAGCCGGCCAGGCCCCATCTATCTTGGCAACCTGCTGGGTTTGGGCCAATCAGATTAGCATTCCACCTGGGCGCCCTCACCCTCTCCCTTGGCCAAACCCAAGTGTGCGTCTGTGCCTCATAAATACCACGCTTCCACCCTGGGGCAGGCAGGGCACACTGTTAGGCCAGGAAGACAGTAGATTCTCCTTCAAATGTACCCCAAGAGTGAGCACTTCCTCCCTCACCAAAGGCCTTTCCCTGGGGCTGCCCGCCACACGTGGGATAAAGGACTAGGCTTCATGCTTCCTTATTGCAGATTCAGATTGTAGCTAAACATTCAGGGTACTTCCTACTGACAGGGTGTCCATGCCCCCCAAAACCAGAGTCAGTCAGTAACTCACACCCGTCCATTGAGCCCCACCTTTGAGCCCAGGCCGGGCGCCCACCCTCCCACAGTTCACAAATCAGGATGGGGAGCCGGGTACAGGGAACATGGTGTGAGGTCTTTGTGAAAACGAGGGCGGGCACAATGAGGGGAAAGAGGGAGGGAGGTGACCGCTGTCCGGTGGTCAGGGACGGCCGGGGAGGAAATATGGAAGGTGGGACAAGAGCAGCTCCCTTTTCTTCACCGAAGACTCGAGTCTCCTCACCTTCCCCAGGCCGTCTGCAGGGAAGACTGGGCTTCCGGTCCCGCTTTTCTCCTCACCAGAATCAAACTGGATCACTTTTCTCTGAGTTTTTTATATTTGACAGGAATGATAGAGCTTGAGGCCGGGGGTGGAGGTGGCGGGAGTGGACAGGCCTATCCCAGGAACAGGCGGGGCCACCCAGGAGATGGCGTTGCAGGGGAGAAAGGAAGCTGCCAGGACTGCCATCTAGATCCTAAGGGCTATGACGAGCCGAGGTGGGGATGGGGCTACCCCAGGCCCAGAAGCAGGGATCAGGAACCCTGCAGGAAGATGAGGAGACCAGCCCAGGGCAACCGCAGCAAGGCCTGGGTCCCAGCCAGCCGCCCCGGGACCTTTGATGTGCTGCCCAGGCCCCTCCAGAAGCTGCAGGACAGGGAGAAGCAGGACATTCTGACGAGCCCTCTGCTCTCCCCTCAGTCACTGTGAGGGCCCATCTCACCGGGTGGCTGATGACATTGAAGAAGACCTTTGTCCTGGCCCCCAGCTCCGTGCTACGGATCATCGTCCTCATCACCAGCCTCGTGGTCCTGCCCTACCTGGGGTATGTTGTCGGGGGTGTGGGGCTGCGGGTCTTCCCGACACTTGAGTACTCTGTCCAGAAGTTTAAGTCTGCTTCTGCCTGTGAAATCCCCAGGCATGTCTAGAATTAGGAATGCAGGGCGATGTCTTGTTTCTCTGCCCGGGCACTAGGTGGAAGGCTGTTGAGATCCATTCTAGAAAAGTACTTCCAAGGTCATGCCCATACACGACATTCATTGAGCTCCTTCCAGGCCTGGCATGCATGGGAAGGTGAAAAAATGAAAGGGAGGGAGGGCGTCACCCTTGTCCTCTGAAGCTCCCAGTGTCCTTCGAACTGAGCTGAGACCTGGACGGGGAGTGGGAGATAGCTGCTCTCGGAGTCCAGGTCCTCTCCCCACGCAGGTGGACCATTTATTGGGTGCAGAACTTACCAGCAGATCTCAAATGTGATTCTCTGGTCTCTCTGGTGTCTGCACCTTTCCTGGGTTTCAGCTGGGTTTTGATTCTATTTGTGCCTCAATGTGGCTTTAACAAATGGCCTTTGTGTTCTCATCCCCAGGGTGCACGGAGCCACCCTGGGTGTGGGCTCCCTCCTCGCGGGGTTTGTCGGAGAGTCCACCATGGTCGCCATAGCAGCATGCTACGTCTATCGGAAACAGGTGAGACATGGTGACAGAACCACACACCTGCCATGGCTGCAAAACCCCCTCCCAGGTGTGAGGAGACCTGAGTGGCTCCCTGAGGGCCCCCACAGGGAAACGATGGTGGTGACACCCCACATTCCTCGCGTCCTTCAGCTAGACTCGCACTGGTCACCATGACTCCACGTCACACAACCCTCACGGCCAGAGTTGCTCAGCCCTCACTCGGTCAGGGTTAATAACAAGGGGATCCCTTATTATGTTATCATGTAGGTTATTCCTTACACTCTGCCTTCTTCAAAAGGCAGTTGTATTTCTCAGGAGAGACAACTCAAAGGATACGTGTCTACAATCCTGCCTCCTGTTACCTCTAGAGAATTAAAAAAGGTAGAAACTCAATAATAGTTTTGACCATGCAAGAAAATCCTGAAAAGATGATTCCCCTTGCCACCAAATTCCTCCCCTAAGTCCTTAAAAACTCAGACTTTATCACTAAGAAATAACCAATCTAGAAGATGCTGGGTGATTAGGACACCCTCTCCCTACTCTTTGCCTCTGCAAATCCTTTCTCCCTTCAGCCCCAGGCCCCACCCCACTCCAGGAAGCCTTTCCTAAGCCCCAACCACACACACACACACACACACACACACACACACACACACACACACACACACACACACACACACACACACACACACACACAGTATTTATGTACCCCATACCTATTAGCACATAATTAGATTATCCTGCAAGGTTATCTAATTATTGGGGGATATATTTCTTTTCTTTCTAAGATTGTGAATACTCAGGAAGCAGGAGCCCCATCTTACATTGCTTGTTCAACAGAGAAGGGATGAGATTAACCAGGGAGTGGGTGGAGGCAGAGAAGAGAAGGGTTTGAAAGGTGGATCTCTGGGGTGCCCCAGTGTGGGCTCCCCAAGCCAAGGCGGCCGCATCAGGGGTGTAAGGGCTGAAATGGGCAAGATTTGGACCTAACCAAGGTCAAGGTTTTGCCTGGCAAATATGATTCAAGAAAAGAGGGGCAAGGGAGTGAGTATAATTATTGAGCATTTCATTTAACCTGATGAAAGAAGGGCAAGGAGACAAGTCGGTCTGTGGATTGCGGGGGCCGGGTCTTGGAGGGCAGGCCAGACCGTGGGAGGTGGAGGACAGTATCCTTGAGTGGACCTGTCGGTGGTGCGGAGGTGTTGATATGACAAGGTCTCCAGGGAGCCAATGAGTGGCAGGGGTGGCGCTGGAGAACCTGATTCCTGAAGAGGTCAAGGCATGGAGAAGCCAGTTACTGCAAGGCGGGCCACATGGCAGTGCAGGCCCCAGGAATTAGGACAGGCAACCAGCGGGGCTGGAGAGAATGACAGCAGACCTGGGGCTGGCCCAGAGGGGAGGAATACTCCATAACATGAGATCCCAAGGAATGCACATGGCCCTGAGGAGGAGGGATGGAGAGGCCAGGGCAGAGGGGAGGGGAGAGCACAGCCATCACTGAAAAGGGCTGCAGGGAAGTGGTGTCCTCGGGCAGAGGCAGGTTTCCATCAGCCCACCATGGCTTCCAGAGGGCCAGGGAGGGTAGTCAGGGTGGGACGTGGGAGACGGGATCCCCCAAAGTGCCTAGCACAGTCCCAGGTGCAGGGCCGACGCCTGAGTAACCGATCTGAAAGGCATCTGCTGAACTAAGATGCAGCCTCAGTGAGGTCCCCCCAACCGTAACCGAGACCCAAGTCTGCAGGGCTTCCCTGAGACCCTGGGGGCCTCTCCCTGCTCATGGCTCTGCCATGCTGTGTCGCTGTCGCAGCCCCACACTGATGAGTCTTCTTTGGTCTAGAAAAAGAAGATGGAGAACGAGACAGCCACTGAGGGGGAGGACTCTGCGATGACGGACATACCTCCAGCAGAGGAGGGGACAGACATCGTGGAAATGAGAGAGGAGAATGAATAAGGCACAGGACACCTGGGCACTGCAGGGACGTTGAGATGACATTTCAGCATCATCTCCTCTCCCGTTGTGTTTTGTTCTGGTTTTGATTTTGGTTTTGTTTTGGTAATGAAAGAGGCCTTGATCTAAAGGTTTCAGGTAAACTCTCTGGCATACTGGGTATGCTCACACTGACGTGAGGACCTAAAGGATGGTCTTTGCCATGGCTTTGTAAAAACAAACAGAACAGTTGACTTCATGCCCCTGCTTCATGACATCCCAAAAGACATCACTGCCTTGTAGTCCAGGTTGTCTCCTCCTCCGTCGGACAATCTCCACTTGGAACCAAAGGACTAGGCTGTGCCATCCATCGCCCCTCGGCCACCACTGCCCAGCAGGCCACGGACTTCACCCGGTCCCTTTGCATCTCTTAAGAATCAACTCGGCTTTCTTTGATTGGCTTCCCAGTAACATGGCTGTACAAAGAGATGTAACCACGGTGGCCTTCCAGCCTGGAGTCATAAACTGTCTGCTACCCACGTGCAGTGGGTCAGCAACAGGCTACAGCCTGAAGTAGCCATGCACACTGAGGAATGGATATGTGAACGCGCTGGACAGGTGGATGGAAACAATCTCCCGTAGGAAGGCTTGAGATGCCACAGGAGTAGCACACGGCCAGGATCGAACGCTAGCATTTCACCTCGCCTCGCATTTTCCTAGATTTGAGCGAGCGCTCACCTTTCACGCCCCGCCGTATACGTACACGAGCTAACTTTTTAAACTTGTCACAAAAGCGCATCTGCAAACCTCAGCATCCTTCGGCATGACTTCCCCTGAAGGCTTATTTTTCGCTCACCTTTCCTTAAGATGGCACTAGAGCAAGTGAAATGGAGCATTCTAACTTTACATTTTAGTTTTTAAAGTGAAATGAAGCTTTAAGTCATAATCTAGCATTCTAACGCCAGGTCGCCATACCGTAACTGTTGAAGTAGATTTATTACCTGGTCTGCAGTTCTTAGGCCTAACCGTGCAGTACAGGTAATCCAGAGTGTACTTGGGTACTCCCTTCTCATGCCACATGACAAAGCAAGACATTTTATAAACGAGAGCAAAGTCACTATGTGATATTCCCTGAAATGACACATTTGAAATCCATTTAGTGCAGTATATTTTTCTAAGTTTGGGAAAGTGGGTTTTTTCTTTAAAAAATTATGGACACGGTTCACTAAATTCTTGATTTAGTCAAAAATCCTAGACTGAAAGAACCTAAACACAAAAATATTTTAAAGATATAAATATGTACTGTATATGTTATGTAATTTATTTTAGGCTATAATACATTTCCTATTTTCGCATTTTCAATAAAAATGTCTGTAATACAATACAGGGATTGCTCGTGTGCTCCACATAGCTGCAGTTGAAACGTATAGTATCAATCAACATTGTGTCTTATTTGCAGCCCTTTTACTGAGTCTGTCATTTGTATATAAATGTAAGGATCAGTAAATGACAAGGCAACTATTTTTCATTATGGGTAACAGGTATAAATGGGTCAGCTGGTGTGAATAATAGTGGGCATGGAAATATACACTGGAAGGGCAAGAAAGGAAAAGGCAAATTTTTGTGTTTTTTTGTTTTCAGTGCTGTGTAATCATATTGTCCCTCATTGAAAAAGAATGTAAGGGCAGAAAGTCAGCCATGAACATCTTGTATTCACATTTCTGGACACCCAGGGACCCTTGGGTGTGCCCACCACAGGGACAAATCCTCATGTGCTTCCTCTGAGTGGTTTCTCCTCCATATATCTGAGTGCTGAAAATTAAGATGCATAGCTTTGGGGTGGTTTCAGGGGCAGATCTGAGAAGATGGAGAAAAGAAATCTAATTGTATTGGCTTTTTTAAAATACATGACTAGAAAATTAAACAGCAGTATTTTTTAATATGTGTGACTATTTCATGCTTGTGGGGTTGGAGCTTAAAGAGAAAACTGAAAAAGCAAATCCTGAGCCAGCCCTGATGGCCTGGTGGTTAAAGTTCGGTGCTCTCATTGCTTTGGCGGCCCAGGTTTGGTCCCCGTCTTGGAACCACACCGCTCATCTGTCAGTAGCCATGCTGTGGCGGCGGCTCACACAGAAGGACTTACAACTAGAATATACAACTATGTACTGGGGCTCTGGGAGGAAAAAAAAGAGAGAGGAAGATTGACAACAGACATTAGCTCAGGGCAAATCTTTCCCAGCCAAAAGAAAAAGCCAATTCTTTCCCTCTAATTTGGGGAAAGGTCAACTAGACTCTTCATTATGCAACTAGAACATGTCATTATAACTTCAGAGATAACCGTCAGTGATACAGATTCATGGGCCACAGTATTTTGTGAGAGTTTCAGAGAACCCAGACCCAGACCATGATGACAGAGCTGCAATTGTGCACAACGTGTCCAGAATCCAGAACCTTTCCATGAAGCACATGGTCTCTCACACAGTTCCTTCACCTGGGCTGCTTAGGTCATGGCCTAACAAACACACCTTAACTCCTAAAGCAAAACCTATTGCTGGCAGATACTTACTTCTGCATCTGTTCTAACCAACATAGACGGGAAAGGAGGCTGAACTAGAGAATGGGGGACTCTCCTCCTTCCCACTTTTCAGAATAAGGAGAGGCACTCCTTTGCCGACCAAAGAAACGTTCCTCCCAACACAGGTTTCTTTTTCATTGCAAGTCACTCAGCTGGTAAATATATTTAGAAGGGCACCCGTGCCTGTGCAATTCTCATGTCAAGGACCATGAAAAGCTCAGGCAGGACTTTCTCAATGTTGAGTGATTGCTTATAGACAAATAGAATCTAAAACTCCAGGGGCAGGAAGCCGATTTTAATTTAAATGCTGAGAAGTGAGTTTGGGAAGCTCAAAGCAGTCTTTTATACTGCGGGCTTTCTCTGTGCAAGCCCAGGTCAGAGCAGCTCCTTTTGTGGCCTCGCTTTGCTTTTTTGAGGACATGTGCAAGGTCATTCTAAATGTGCAGCTGCCGCATGCTCTGCCCCCCCCATTAGCAGGATCTCGGTGGTGCCAGGCATCAGTGAGACACCCAAGACTTGAGCAGAAAGAATGACAGAGATGGACCTACCAGCCATGGGGCTTAGGGCATGGTGAGAGGTTAGCATGTTGCCCAGAACCACTCACCTGTTTGGGATTCTTTAATTTGGGAATGGAAGGCTGCTGGTTTGCATCAGTGGGTGAAAGCCAGGCATGGCCCCTGGCCGCCTGCATTGGGCTTGTCTTGTGCCAAAGGCCCTCTTCTCTGTCTTGTGTCTGTGTTTGTGTTCTGTGTTTTAGCACTAGCAGATGGATTGGCTTTGGAAATGTCCATGGATGGCTGGTACACTCAGAAATGGAAACTCTTACTGTTAGTTTAGGATATATTGGATGGGGCCAAGTAGGCTTCGTTAGGGTAGTAAATGAATTTCATTTTTCACTCTCCGAGTCCTCTCAACAAATAACCTTGGAAGGGGCAAAGGGTGAGAGGCCCAGGAGGCAGGAGGCCTGGGGCCCCCATCCTAATCCGGCTCCATTGAGCTGTGCCGAGTTTCCAGACCCCAGGTCACATCCCAACCAGGGGCCAGCTCTGCGGTCCTCACCAGCACAGAGGGGATCTCTCTTGGGGCTGGGATAGTCGTTACATTTCCCAAATAACAGAAGTTATTGAGTAAGAAGTGAAAAAACTCAATAGCTCCCTACTTTGCTAATTGTTCCTCGGGGGGGGGGGGGTCTTTTCTTCTGGAAGGAAGGGGCAGGGGGAGAGCAACTTTTTTGTACCCTTAGTTTCTAGAAACACATTTAAAGACTCTCTGGATTTTTTTTTTTTTTCTTACTTCAAACTGGAGTGGAAGAGAGGGAGAAGCTGTGTTGCAAAGTAGGAAGTATCTTTATTGTAATTAAATTATACTACCCTGAGAAATATTTTCTTGTATTTGAGAATCTACTTCTGTAATCTCTAAGCAGACCAGTGCCCGGGACAGCACATGCTGGAGTGCACCAACTAGCTGTGGCTTCTGGCCTCTTACTTTGCAGGTGAGCTGACCTCTAAACTTAGATGAAGTCTTCATCAATATCAAAGCAATGTAAAGTCCAGGAAATGCGGCCTTTTACATTCTAAGTCCTAATCTTTTTTTTCTTTTTAATAACCAAATTGCAATGAGCAGGGCTTTATACTACGTGGCGATTTGTAAGTGTCGAAACGTCTTGAGTCACTCCTGCAGCCAATTCCCTGAAACCGTCTGCCCGCCTGCCTTCTGTAGACAGACACCCTCATTACGGCCCTCACATGGCTCTTTCATAAAAAGCATTTGAACCATAGGAAAGCATGTTTTGAGCAACGTGCTTGGTAAACATTCCAGGAGCTCCTCTGTGTGGCTGATCTCTATTTCTGTCATCTGAAGGAGCAAAACATCACATGATTCATCAGCTGATCTAACCACACATGAAACAGGATGTAGAGAAAATCGAAGACAAAGGCCCCCTTCCCTGCCCTTTTAAAGGCTAGACGTCTAAAATTAACTACACAAATGTTCAAAATGAGAGGCATTTTATTGTGTCATCAAAATAACCCAAACCCCACTCAGAAGTCAGAAAAGGTGTAACAGATAAGAGAGTTTGCTGTCCAATCTCAAAAGGGAAAAAGAATGAAGAGGAGATGGTGAGATCTAGTTTTAAGACTTCCTTTTCTTCTCCAGAGGGGAGATTAGAACTATTAGCTGTTGCAGTCTCTACAAATAGAACCAAAGGCGGGCCTCCTAAGACATTTTTTTTTTTAATCATCTTTGCCAAGTCCAAGTGGTTCAAGAATTTTTTTCTGTGTCATCTGCAGTTAACCAGGGTCTCTAAAAAGGCTACATGAGATATATGCACTTTTATAGATGGCTGTCACTACACAGATTCAGCACACGTGTCTTACATGGTCCGTCTGTGTACATTAGGTTATGTAACAAAGTGCACTTTACTAACCAGACTTGACATCGGCTTCTACAATCTGTATATGTAAACAAAAGCACACAAGAGCTAGGAACCCTTTCTCTCTCCAGACGTCTGAGTGGTTTCCTTAGGTTAAAGAAGTGGGGAGGTGGAGAGACACCAGCTAAAAATGGTTGGACCATTCGCCCTATGGCTTCATGGAAATTCATATGAAGGTTGGTTGTTACTATAAGATTTAGAGGCAGATGTTCTCAACTATGAACCAGGGACAAGAAATGGTGCCTTTGGAGTGGGAAATATTATAGCCAGGTAGATTCTGGTTCCCTGAAGTGTGGGACCATGAACATGGGGGACCCACAGTTTGAATGAACCTGATACTGAAGGTGACGTTCAAACCACCCTGGTCAAACAAAGGAGGGACAGGGTCCACATCAACGCCAGTCACCCAGCACCCACAGCATGGACCAGTCACCACCAAGCGGGCCCATTTTCCCAGGGGTGCCACATCCTCAAGGCTTGTGGGGGCAAATACACAGCTCCTTGGATCTATGATGGATTTGGTTTGCTTAGTTATGTATCGAGAGGGCAAATATCCAAAGCTGGAATGACCAAGGAGCTAGTGTAGAGCTTCAGAAATCTTGACAGAGCCAAACACAAGATGCTGTTCAATACCGACAAGCCTACACTTATTCCTTTAAGGAAAGCTTCCATGCTGGAGGCCGTGGGCCCATAGCATGACCTCCCACGTCACTCACACGTCCCCAGCCTCACATGGGTCCCTGTACAATGAGAGGCTTAAGCCGTTATTGCCAAGGCTCCTTCCTGGGCCTACATGTTAGGTATGATCTAGGATTCAGCACACAGTGCAGGATCCTGCAATGGAAAAGTAAAGTTACCTCATTCTTCATTTCAGATCTGAACATGAGCAGTGATCCAGAATTTCTAACAAAATCAAGTCTACTGGGAGTCATTATTCTACGTGTGCTGTGGCTGTCAGTTTACAGGCTTTTCAGTTTCACATGAAAACTATGGGTTTAATTTAAACTGCTGAAACCAATCACTTTAAAATATTTGTGCACCTTTGATTAAAATTGACTGCAGAGGTCAATATAAAATATATGTTGCATTTAAACAAGTGCTGTGTATGTATTTAATAGTTGTTAAGTTTTTGCACTGTTAAGAGCATTTATATATGTTTTTCTTTTTTTGGTTTTTAGGGGGGATTTGTGCTCATATTGTCAAATGGCTTTCATACACTAATTTTACTTTAAGTAAAGCTTAAAGAGTTGGCATACCATTGAGATTGCTTTTAGTGTCTTGATTTTCTTATTCTAACCAGTAGTCTGTGTATATATCCCAGATTATGTGGTTTCCTAATCCTGACTACAATTTCCCTTTTTTGTCAAATGTACATGAGATACTAAAATTTCGCCCTTTGCCTTGGTAGTGAAAACCTCTAACTACTGGGATATTTCTCTAAACTCCCTATCGTATTTAAATATGACCTATTTCTTCAAATTTTCTGTAGTAAAATGAATTTTTACTTCCCATAACTACAGTAATATTGAAAGTACTTCTCTGAAGGGGAACTTCTCTAGGCCCCTTCTAGAATGGGGATACCAAACTTAGACGGGCGTTAGGAAAGTGAGAAGAACAGAATCTGAAAACCCCTCCCGCCCACATCTAAGAGACTCTTGTTCTCATCAGTCTTGATGCAAAAAGCATTACTCTTCTTTAAAACGTAACGTCTTAACCTCAAAGAATGATGGCTCTCGTTCTTTCAACCTCCTATGAGAGATGATATAAAGTGTTTTATGACAAACCTGTAATCAACAAGGATGTACGCATTCAACTGACTTGCTTGAGACTGCATGTTTTCTTCTCTATTGCCTTATTACATGTCTTTGAGTTAAAAATCCCAGATCTCAGCGCTACCTCGACCATTTTACTGCCTCGAATACTACCACGTTTTTGAGGTCTAAGAGGTCATCTTTCTTTCCACCCACAGCACTTGGGACATGGCATGTCTTGCTGACTAGCGATATGTCAGGATGTGAAGCTGGGCTGGCCCAAGCATCATTAATTTTCTCTGTGGGGAGCAGTCCTACCACAGGGGGCAGATCTGCACCCCTCCCACGCTTACTCCTGACGTCCCAGATGAATCACATCATCCACCCAGAAACTTACTCTATGATACACTCATCCCCCGCCAGTGGGGTCCCACTAACCCCCAGCAGTTCTCCCTTCTAGTGTATCTCATCCATCCTTCCCTCTGCATCCATCTGCTCAGATGCTCCTGGTCACTTAGGGCCTGGATGCTACAGAAGTCTCCAACACAGTTTCCCCTCCCCAGGCTCGTGTGTCCCTCTGGATGTAAATGACACCTAGAGTTTTGCAGTGCACAATCTGTACAACCATTCCCAGCAGCCTTCCCACCTCCCCCTGCCCCACCCCACCCCACCCTTTGCAGAGGACTTTTAGCATTCATACTTTTCATTTATGAGGGGTGAGGGCTCTCCATCAAAAGGATGTCAAAGTCAACCAGGAGCTGGTTCCTGGTTTTGAAACAGCTGCCTCTCATCTCTTTGCCTATCTTTAAATTATCCCAAACCACCCACCCCTACACCTGATACAATGGTGGTAAACTTCCAAAAGGCTTAGCCTTGTGACAGGTAGTTGAGATACAGTCATAGATACGATCTGATTGGTTTTTAGGTTAATATCATGGAAAAAACTATGCTCTCTTCTGAGTTTTCCTTTTCAACACTATTAGAGAAAACGCTGGGGTGGAGAAATGTTGGCATTGCTTATATTTTTAATTCTGCCCCCAGCAAGCTCCAGGTTTCTTACGTGGACAACGCAAGCCAGTAAATACCATGTTAATTTCACAGTTCAATACACTGGTCTTTGCATAAATGGAAAAAGAAAAAAACAGGAGCTGTGAGTCCTCATTCTATCTCTGCTGCTTATTAGCTGTGAGCCAGGCAAGTTATTGGATGCCTCTGGGTCAGCCTCCTCTAGTTCTAATCTATCGCAACGTCAGGATTTGCAGTCATCAACGGCAGAGCGCGAAGACGGAGGTGCGCGTCTGCCAGGCTTCCAAGCGGCATGGAAGTGCCTCGGCCGACGAATCCGTGAACAGTACTGCTGGCCTGCTTTCAACCAAGACAAACTACTCGAGCTTTTCCGAAACAAAACAAAGGCTAATCTTGGGTTCAGAATTCTTGAATCCAAAGACTAAAGTAGAATGAACAAATAATAATTATTATCAAACTTTACATTACACTACACACCTGAAATTCTTTCATCTGATTCATGTTAAAAGCTCTCTTGTTCTGAAGGCAAGTGGCTGAGGAAAGCTGGCTGTGGTCGGCTCCCCAAGCCCCGGGCCCTGCTGTTAGGACAGATGCTCGCAAGTTCACGCATGATAGAATCAAAAAGCGACTTCTCCCCACACCTGGCAGGGCCGTGTCCTAACTCAGCTCCGTTCTTCTGCCTGTCCCCCAAATGATGCCACCGCCCAGATTTCAGCAGCCTTCCTCACCCTGCAACTGTGTTGCTCAATGCTATTTAACTCCACTTTCTTTAGAAAAGGATAAAAATGGCTCCCACACCCCAGGCCTGCTCCCACCTTAGTTGGAAATCCAGTTCTACATGCTCCCTAGTGATCCAATCTGGGCCTGTTTCCAAGTCCAAATACACGCTGGTGATCCCCAAGGCTGCTTTTCCAGCCCTGACTTGTTCCAGAGCTTCAGATCAGTCACCTCCCAACATCTCCTCAGAGGGTCCCAGAGGGACCTTGGCCTTAAGGCCCTCCCCGTGCACTTCTTCCTCACTCCCTCCCATGCTTTCTCTGGACTAGAAGAATCACATTATCACCCACCCGGAAACCTGCTCCACGTCCCACCTCTCTCAGTCAAGTCACTAACCCCGCCAGTTCTCCCTCCCAGTATCTCTCACTTCTGTCCCTTCCTCTGCATCCTCTTTAGTCCCACTGGCTTAGCTCAGGTGCTCCTGGTCACCTAGAGCCTAGATGCTACAGAAGCCTCCAAAATGGTTTTCATTCTCCAAGGTCATGTGTCCCCCTGGACTACAATGTGAATGACATTTCCTAGAGTTTTGCCGTGCACAACCATTCCCAGCAGCCTGACCACCTCCTCCCCCCCCACCTCACCCTGCTTTTCCGGCTGACCCTTCCTCCCATCTAGGCATTGGGTTGCTACAAGGAGGACCCTGCACTTACTTGGGTGGGCACCAGGCTGAGCCTGGGCTCATGTAGTAAACAAGGGCCCAGCCAAAAAGAAAGAGGAAGTAGCAACACAAAATGGGGATTCCTGATGGTGCCCCAGCCTCCTGCTCCAGGTGTCTTAACTCCTGGTCCCATTCCAAAACCTGTTGTTACCTCTTTCATCCCTCATCCACCATGAGGGCATGAAAGGACCAAGAGTAGACATTTTAAAAAGAGGATTTATAGAAATGGTTTCTTTGCAGAGAGTTACACTGAGCCCCTCTCCTCCCCAGGGGTGTGTGTGCATGTGTGTGTAGGGGGGCAAGTCCCTTGACACCTTAAGTCCAGTGACAGGGCTCTTCAGGAGACAGAGAGCTGGAAATGGGCCCCTACAGTGGTGGGGACTCGGTGGATGGGTGTCAAATCCGACAGGACAGAGAGCCGCAGGAGAGGGAGCCTGGGGCTGGCTGGCCCATGCCAAGTTTGACTGGGCAGAAGGTGCACAGGTCTTTCCCATGCACCAGACCTGGGCTACACAGATCAACAAGCTGACCAGGGAGTCATCTTAAGTCCTGAGGGGCAAACAGGCCTCAGAAGAAAGAAGCTGGAGGTAACACTGGATTCCTAGGAGCTGCAAAGGAGGAAATGGTGGGTCAGAAGACAGAGCATTAGCCACATCAAGGAAACTGCCAATGAGGGGCCCTGAGCTGAGGGCAGGAGCTGGGGGGCAGAGGGATCTCCAAAGATCCCTGAAATTAACCCATGCGAGGACGAGAGAATGAGAGCTAAGTCCTGGCTAGGCCAGGGAGTGAGGCCAGGTTAGGACAGCAACTCTCCAGAGGGAGATGATCTTTGCTCCCTCTGCCCTCCCGCCTTGCCTCCTTCCCCTGCACCAGCTCCAGAGGCCCAGACAGGCAGCTGGCGATTAGTTGTAGCTTTGATTCTTACACGAGATGGGATATTCCAATTTCTGAATTGGAATAGCATTCAGCAATTTAACGTGACTATAAGGTCTCTTTATTACCCATGGATGTCCAGAAAAGTCATGGGACACCCTGAGTTGAGCTTCCATCTAGGGGCAGGGGAGAAAGATCTCCCGTTGACTACATCTTTAACAGGGGAAGACAAAGTTGCTTTGTGATTCTAGCCCTGGAGTCATGCCAGTTCAGCTCATCTGTTACACATGCAAGTGAGCTCTGTGAAGGTTGGGGAGGGTTGGAGAGGCACAGAGAGGGGAGGCTGGGTCGGCTCATCCTTGCATCCCCAAGTCTGGAACTGCATCCTTGCATCCCCAAGTCTGCCCAGAGCAGACACTCTTTGGTGAGTGAACGGGGCATGCACACCTTCCTCCCCTGAACATGCCCTGACCCTAGGTCACCTGCACAATCGCCCTCCTCCCTGCGGCCTTCTCATCTCCAACCCCCTCTTTTTGTCACTGAAGGTCAAGCTCTCCATGAACTAAGATAACCTAAGCCGGTTCTTGTCACTTGTCACCAAAAGGGCTTGACACACATCCCTGATAGCCCCTCTGTGGCCTTCCCTTCTTGATGCTCCCACCCCCAAATCTCTTTGTGAAATCCAGATAGGAAAATCAAAAGTATTCTTACATTCGACAGTCTAGTTAGAAACTGTAACAGATGGGCATGGGACATGAGCAGACGGCTGCCAGAAAAGAACCCTCAACTGGCTGTTACAAAGGAAGCAAGCTCAGCCTTGCTCAAGTAAAGGAATGGAAATTGAAAGTCCAACTAGCAACTCAGCAAAGATCAGAAAGCTTGATAGAGGGTTTGCCAGTTCGGATCCTGGGCACAGACCTACTCAGTGCTCACCAAGCCATGCTGAGGCGGCATACCATATAGAAGAGCTACAACTCTACAACTATGATACACAACCGTATACTGGGGCTTTGCGGAGGAAAAAAAAAAGGAACTTTAGCAACAGATGTTAGCGTAGAGCCAATCTTCCTCAAAAAAAAAAGTCCGATAGAGCTCGGCGGTGGTGAAGGCCTACAGAAATGGCACTCCTGCTCTTTGGTGGGAATGTCAACCAAGGATACCTCTTCAGAGGACAATTTGACAAGATGTTTCAAGCACACACTCAACTAGGGAAAGAGACTGACATCATGAGCAAAAGAACATGAAAAAGCAATGCAGGAAAGAAATACAAGTGACCGACAAATACCTAGGAAAAATGTTCACCACTACTAGAATCAAAAGCTAATTAAAACTAGATGTTTTTTTCTCTTTCCATTTTTTTTTTCTTGCCCAATTAAATTACCCATAGTGTCGCCTAGGGGACAATGAAGCAGGCCCTCCAGTATGTTGGTGAAAATGAAATTTCTGCAACTTTTTTGGAGAGTAGTTTGCAAATATATTTCAAGAGACTTAAACATGCTCAATTTAGAGATGCATAAGAAGATTCACGAATAAGAAGGCTCATTATAGCACCACTTATAACTTTGAGAACTGGAAATACTCAATGGTGTTAACTATACAATGTTTTTTAAAGATTTTTTTAAAAACCTTGTATCGTAGTGCCTCACCACCCAGCACAATTAGGATGTGATCTCCACGTCCATAAATCAACTACTGTAGTGTGTTTGCTTTTTATTTTCTCAGCATTCTCTCTGATATCTTGAACAGCACAGCACAGGTATCATGACAGCATTTTATCTGCCATAAACTGCACTCTAGTTGCTGACTTGGGGAGATGGCACTGGAGGAGTATGTGAAAGGCACCGTCCTAGGCTGTAATAGATATTCTAAACCATAAGAGTAAATGCAAAGTAGCAGCACCACTGTCAGCCACTTTGCGAGGGCGGAAGGCTGGGCTGCAGGCTCGTGGAGGGAGGGGCAGAAAAATCTTTCCAGAGCTGAGGGTAGGGTGTCACCCAGGGCTTTTCCACCCAGAGGCCAAATCTGATCTGCCTCTCTGGGGCTGTGCTAGAGGCAGCAGTCTGGAATCAACCCTCCAGACCCCGGGTCAGAAGGTCATGACCAGGCCACTCACACTGAGCCCAGACAGGAGGTGGAGGGCAGGAGAAGTGAGGAGGGGAGACAAAAGATTTAGAGAACATGCAGAAAGAATGCCCAGAAGGTTTCAAGCAAGATGGAAATGGTAAGTGGAAATGTATTGCATAAACACTCTCATTTTACAACACGTATCGCAGTGGTATTTTCTTCATCATTTGATGCTTCTAAAAATATCCCTAAGGGCTTCCCCAGGACCCACAGACTGGGTCCCTATTTTTCTCTACACTTCCTAGAGTGGGGGAAGCCATGGAGAAATGCCAGAAACACTGCCCTTGGAATCGAGGAGAGCACCATAACCCAAATGAAGGGGCAGTGGAGGAGGAAAAGTTCGTTGTTGCTGTTTATCACAGGGAGGTCTTCTTGCTGCCCAGTACCAACCTGGCACTGCTTTCTGATGGATGCCCAACCCCTAACCAATGGGTTCTTCAGAAGCCCAGCACCATCTTGCAAAAAGACTCCCAAACTCAGTTCTTCAACCAATAGGAAGGCAGGTCTCTGCTCGCTCCAATTTCATTCTCTACCCCCAGTGAAAGCCTAGTCTTCCCCCATCTTCAGATCATTAACTTCTTTCAGTGGCAGTCTGATTCATATGCATGCATTCAAGTTCTTGCTATCACACTTCCAGGTGCATTTCCATCGGTCCCTATGGTTCGTGAACACCTAAGAATGTTGCACACACTGGAGGCCTCTCCTTGGCAAACACACAGCAAGGCTGGGTCTGGATTATGGCTGCGGCCCTGTTTTGCAGGCCTAGGGGATCTTCTCCAAAGCCTTTGTTAAGTGCCTCACTTTCCCCCCCACCATCACCCTAGACAGACTGTGGTGGAGATGAAGACTGAGATGTAGGGAGGTTAAGTAACTGGCCCGAGCTCACCCTAACAGTGGATGATGGGACTGGTATTGAATCCAGACCAAAATCCAGAACTATGCACCTAATTTTTTTGTCAAGTCATCGGGCATCACAGGCCTGTCTTGGGGGTGCTGGAAAGTTAAAGCATTGAACCAAAATCTCCCAAAGTCCTCAAGGGCAGGCATTTAACCACAGCAACAAAGCCAGGCTTCTGAGTTTTTATTTTCTAAGTTTATTTTCAGTTATTCATTTTTACAATCCTAAGCGGCTGGGTTTGCTAAAGGGGATCAACAGCAAAGCCCCGAGTCAGCCCGGCCTCTGACAGTGCAGACAAGAGACTCAACAAGTCACAGAGGAAACGCATGCCCCCGTGAGCCGGGGTCCGGCTGCGGCTACAGGTGGGAAGCAAGGCCCCAAACTGACCAGAGCCTTGGGGGCATGTTTTTCAGAGCAGGCAACATTTTTTGACAAATGCTGACATTTTACAATAAACAGAGGACACTTTGCTAAATGAGCCAAGCCGAGGGGGACCAGGGTCACACCGTGTGTTCCCGGCTGCTCTCCCTTCAAAGCCGAGCCTATAGGGAAAGAAAACACAGTCGCCGGGGGCAGAAGGTGGGTTGTTAACCTCTCCAAATTCACAATACAGAGAGTTAGCTGCTGCTAAAATGCAGGGAACAATACCAAAACATTTTTATAAAAACAATGGAAATCAGAAGGGAGCTCATTAAATACATTTGTTTGGCTTGGTTCCCATCTGGAAATACCCAGAAGTAACCAACACGACTCTGGAGTGCTGCGGTTCTGTAAGGGGCACCATATCTTAGCACCATTTATGTGAACACAGATCAAGGCATTTTTCAATATATAAAAGCTCTGAAAATTAAGTACAAGAAACATTTTGAAGTTCATAATTAAGCTCAACCACCCCTGGTTACTGGGAAAAGGACGGCCAAGACAGGATATTTCGAGCCCCGGATCCTTTCCTTGTATTACTCATGTTTTGGTGATTTCCTTCCCGACCCAGACTCACACCCAAGAAATCACAAGACTGAGATAAAACTCCAGTCATTGTTCTCCTGCATTAACAGCCTTGGCTACTAAGGAGCACTCAAAATATTTAAATATACAGGTGGCCATACAGCCTAGGAACAGAGACATACATAATAAATGGTTTGTTGATATAAGATTTCAATACACTTAATATATCTCTATTTCCAGACTTACTGGCCACTCTGTATAGTTTAATTATACACACTAACCCATGTCACCAATCCCAGTAATAAATTTTAATTTACCATGAACAAAATGCAAATGGGGCAGGTCACCTCCACCCTCCCAAATGCTGCTGGGCCCCGGGCTGTGGGACCTCGCGCACACAAGAACATCACGATGTGACTGCAGACCAGCGCACACACACTTGCACTCACATGTGTGCACACATGCACATGCATGCGCACATACACACACCCCTCCTAGTCACGGCTGAGCCTACCTTGCCCCTACCGCCACCAGGGGTGGGGGCAGCCAAACCAGTTTAGTTTTGTGCTTTTCACAGCTGCATTACACAAGCATTAATAACTAGCGGCCCGTGTCTTTATTCACTGCACAACTCAGCACTGGTTCCCTGCTCTCTCGTCCCTCAGAAGAGGTCACCAATGAGGTTTCCCAAAAGAGTTAAGCATTAAATATTATACTTCTATTAAATAGGGGGCTTAAACTTTAGGAGAAGGAATTTGCAGAATCCATGCACAGAAGTCCTTCCCTCGTTCAGATTTTTATCCTTTTATAACTTAAGCCCAGGAGGTCTGTCAGTCATCTGTTGTTTTGTTTCTAATTGGCATTTTTAATCTAAAATCAGTTCCTTCTTCTTCAGTTCACTTCTTACAGTTCCTTGGGCCTTTTTTTTTTTTTTTTTTTTTTGGTGGGGAAGACCAGCCCTGAGCTAACATCTGTTGCCAATCCTCCCCTTTTTGCTGAGGAAGACTGGCCCTGGGCTAACATCTGTGCCCATCTTCCTCTACTTTAGATGGGACGCCGCCACGGCATGGCTGACGAGCAGTGCGTCCGCGGGCGCCCGGGATCCAAACTCATGAACCCCGGGCTGCCAAGCGTGAACTAAACCGCTGCGCCACCGGGTGGCCCCTCTTGGGCCATTTTTAAATTACCTGACATTGTGCCCTGCCTTTGCTAAACTATGTGGGGATTCTATGCCTCTCACACACACTGTAGATTCACCTCACACAGACCAAGGGCTTCCTTTTTATTGTTTTTTAAGTAGTCACAGATCTTTTTAAAAAGGTCTTTATTTTTATGTATGTCTATAATTAAGATTCCCTGGAGGGCTATGCTTCTGAAAATACTTTCTGGCTTTCAAAGGGGGAGCACTTGCAAAGTATTGCTTAAAAAACAGAGAGGAAGATAATCAAACTTTATTTTAACATCAAAAGGGAGACACTGCAAGAAAGTCGATCTGACTCCTACGTATACACCGCGACAGTCAGAGTGCTGTGTCATTAAAGGCGATGCAGCACTTCACAGTCGTCATTTGGAGGCTCTTCCAGAGGTAGACTAACTATAAACTCTAAGTAAAATAGCACCTGAGGGGGAGGGGGAGGGCAGGAGGAATAACACAGCCTCTTAAAGAAGAAAAAAACCCAAGCACATAAAAACTCACGAAGATTGTTTCTTCCGACAGAGGTGTTAGACTCACGTGGCCTGAGATTTTTACCTGAGAAGCTCTTGAATTGGAGGGAAAAGAATACTGAAAGGATACAAAGGAAATGTCTGTTTTCCTTAATCAAAGAAAAATTTCCTCAGACATTAACTGAATATGTAACGGATAATAAAAGTGCTGTAACACAAATGGCTGTATCAAGAAACCAGGGTGAGTGCTGCTCTGTGCATTTAAAACATTTCAGATAGGCCATATTCTAAGGAAGAGGAACTGCACACATTTCAGATCAAATCCCACCTGTGCCTAGATCCTAAGTTAAAGACCAAACACTGGCCTCTTGTTCTCAACTGCTGCCATCACTGTTCCACATGCATGAGTGAAATCAATGGAAGCTGGATATGCAGAAGGAACTTAGGTGAGGGGGGAACCAGAAAAAGTTCTGAATGTGCAGTGTTAATTCCATGGAACTTGTTACAGGGAAATTCTTTTAGGCTGGTGTTTTGTTTTTTTTTTTTTCTTTTGTGGCACTTCTATTGGGTAGGTTCTTTTAGACTTAAATGCACCTTAAATGAGCTTAAAGGTGTAAGTCATGCCTGCTTAAGGCAGAGATCATCTTTCTGCCAAGACCATAGTGTCCAAAACCTCTGAACTCTTGCAATAAATTCTGGGATAGAAAGTCAGCACAGTGTAGTTCCTACTACTTTCCTTTTTCCAGATACTATGTCATTTTAGAGATCCCTCTAAGTAGATTATCCTCCTGAATCCATTTTGGTCTCAATTCAATTTCTATCCTGCTGATGTCACCCAACCAGCCCAAGACCAGGAATGAGAAATGGAATTCAGACTCTGGGCAACGGAAGTTGCATGTTGCAACAAAGAAATGTTATTTTTAAAGGTGGCCAATTATTTATATTTCCTAAAGTACTTGTTTCTTTGAAAGCTTTGCTTCTCTGATGCGATGATCCCTCTAACCCTGGAGGACAGTTTGAGAGCTGTCTGATAAGGCCTTGGGACAGAAAGCAACTTAAAATAAATGCACCCTTTTGAATCTTTAGCAATATAGTGGTTAGGACCACAATTTCTGCACACACTCTAACAATATCATACACAGAAACAAGAAAAACGTATGAAATGTAAACAATTAAGTTGCCCAGAAGTCCAGTTCGAGTTCACTAAAATTAGAACACTTTCAAAATGCAAAGATAGATGATCATGAGTATTATTAAATTCAATAGTGGATATGAACCAACGGTCAGATTCAATGTCACCCCCAAAGGACATAGACCCCCTATTGCCTTGTACAACCTAAACGTTTGAAGTTGTGCTTTAAAACATGTTCAAGAGTGGGGGCCGGTGCGCTGGCGTAGTGATTAAGTTCACGCGCTCCACTTCGCAGGTTCAGATCCCTGACATGGACCCACGTACTGCTTATCAAGCCATGCTGTGGCAGGAGTCCCACATATAAAGTAGAGGAAGATGGGCACGGACATTAGCCCAGGGCCAGTCTTCCTCAGCAAAAAGAGGAGGATTGGTAACAGATGTTAGTTCAAGGCTAATCTTCCTCAACAACAATAAAAAGTTCAAGAATGAATGGGAAGGATTTCCTGTCCGGTAAGTTACAAATACTAAAATGAAGCATCAAAGCCAACAAGAAGTCATTGTTATTATTACTTTAATTTGGCTTCTAGGCCCCTCCTGATTTGAGGCACCATCGCATTTCACAGTGAAGAACCCAGCCTCTCCAGCACATTCACACACATTTAGAGCAGAATTGATTCAAACACTCTAATGAATAAACATCTACCAAAACACGGTGACTATTACTGACAGGTAACGGGAAAAATACTAATGTAACAGTCTGCATAGTTTTGTGTGTCCTTGAGTTTTCTCAGCTAAGAATTTTAATTTTTACGTGAAAGCAAAACTTAACATTTTCAATAAAGGTTTTCCCCTCCCCCCCGAAAAAGATTAGATAGCTTATAAACTATATTAAACTGGACCAAAGAGTTTAATTATTATAAAATAAAGCTTGGTACTTCAGAAGAACACTACCTCCACAAGCGCTGAGCCAATTCAGGTGCTGCTGGTACGGTCCTAAAGAGGGGCGCGTCTGGTTCCTGTGAACAGTCCTCAGTCTACGCCCCCCATGGAGGGGCCCTAATGCTCCGCCGGGCTGCCCTGTCCACACCCCCTAGTCACCACCCTAGCCTGTGCCCATGCAGGCAGTCGCTCACGGCCAGGAACACTGCCTCCCTCAGGCTTCCCAAACCAGATCCAGAGCAGATGCAGCTCAGCCCTACTGTTACAGTTTTAACACATGCTTCTGCTCAAACTCACTCATGGAAAACCTCAGACACTTTGCTGATACTCACCCCCTGCCAGCAGATGAGTTACATGAATTTGGCAATGGAAGCATCCTCAAAAACGTGGCATGAAAAGGGCCCAGGATCCAGCTCATTCCCACCTCTGAACTCGGATGAGTACTCAAAGTCATTTGGCTTTAGTTTCCTCCTCTAAAAACGCAGTGGATCTAAGCTCTGATCTGACTATAAAATGGTGAATCTATGGAACTGGAGAATCATGAATAGCCCGACACTGGAGCTCAACCGCCAGCAGCGCTCACTCCACTGACAGCGCACCACCTGCACTAGGCATGAGACCTGCTGTGTCCGCAACCCCAGGCACCTGTCATGCTCTCAAAGAGCAAGGATTTCCAGGTGCCACTGCCTCCCTCCTGCAGCTCCTTCTCCAGGCTTTAAATAACTCACTTTTGGACCCAATTCTTAATCTTCTATTGGACAATCTGCGTGGAATACCTTTAATGAATATGTAAATCCAAATCATTGCTTGCTAAGACTATCAGAAGATGTTATGACTATGCCGTTAACAGACCCCATCCCAGAATTCTATCATGTGAGCAGATTGCATAGGAAGGGCACTACAAAGACCCATTACCACCAAAACAAAAAAAAATTACTGTCTTAAAAAAAAATTGAAAGCCAGTTTACAACTAGAGAAAGTTTTGATTTGAGACATAAAGAATACATTCCTTTCCAAAATGAGTCTCCTCTGACATAAAAGTATTTGTTTTATGGAGAAGATGTAGTTTGCACCTTCCAACAGGTGTGCTCTGAAGGCCCCCACCAAAATAATTGCATCATAGATGAGGGGAAAACTTGGTTAATTCTTATCAAAAGCTAGTCTTCAGAACATCCCAGTCCAGCTTGGTCCACAGGGTCCAAGAGTTGTCACGGGTCATCCTAAGAGACTCACAGGCCCGAAGCCCAAGCCAAGGAGCTGCCTGCGCACCTCGGCACATCGCCAGGCTGTCCCGGCGTGCCCCTCTCACAGACTCGTCTCTTCACACACTCTGACGGGGATGTTGTAGTGCCGATCATCCTCAGCAATCAGGGTCACCACCGGCCAGTCTCTGGGTGGGTCAGTTGGGTAGACTGTGATGAACTCTTCAGTGCTATACTTGGAGAGGCGGTACACCTGGATGGTGTGGCGCACAGCATAGGCGAGAAGGAACATTTCAACCTGGGGGAAGAGCAAATGGTCTGCGGAGGGAAGCCAACTGAAAGATGCAGCTCACCACCTGCCCCATTCCACGTGTCCAGGAGTGCACAGCATGGCTGAGCCGCAGTCCCTCTCCCTCCCCGTGAGCCCAGCCCAGGCCACTTCTCTATGGTCCTCATAAACAAGCAGATCATCAAGAATCGATCATATGGCTGATAATGGACTTGTATCCAGAAAATATTAAGACTCTTACAATTCAACAATAAAAAAAAGCAAATAACCAGTTTAAAATTGAGCAAAGGATTTCAATAGAATAGCTATTTCTCGAAAGATATGCAAATGGCCAATAAGCACCTGAAAAGTCATCAGGGAAATGCAAATCAAAAGCACAATGAAACACCACTTCATACCCACTAGAATGGTTATAATCAAAGACAGGTAATAACGGGAGTGACAGCTTATCTTTTGGGTGATGAAATGTTTTAGAACTTGATACAGGTGGTGGCCACAAAACACTGTAAATGTACTAAAAGCCACTGAATTGTACACTTTAAAATGGATAATTTTGTGTTATGTGAACTTCACCTCAAAAAAAACAGGTGTTGGTAAGGATGTGGAGAAATGGGACTCCGAAACTTTGCTGGTGGGAAGGTAAAACAGTGCAGCTACTCTAAAAAACAGTTCCTCAAAATTTTAAACAAAGAATTACCGTACGACCCAGCAATTTCACTCCTCAGTATAGACCCAAGAGAACTGAAAACCTATGTCCATACAAAAAACTTATACATGAACGTTCACACCAGGATTATTCACACTAGCTACAGAGTGGAAAAAACCCAAATGCCCATCAATTGATGAATGGATGAATAAAATGCGATATATCCATACAATGGAACATCATTTGTCAATAAAAAGGAGTAAAGTACTGCTATGTGCTGCAATACAGATGAATCTTAAAAACCTTAGGCTAAGTGAAAGAAGCCAATCACAAAAGATAACATACTATATGATTCCATTTACTATATGAAATGTCCAGAATAGGCACATCTATAGCAACATAAAGTAGATTAGTGGCTGCCTAGGGCGAGGGGGCAGGGGGAATGAGTACTAATGGGTACAGGTTTGTTTTAGGGGTGATAAAATGGTCTAAAATTAGACTGTAGTGATGGTTGCAAAACTCTGTAAACTACTAAAAACCACTGTTACACACTTTAAAAGGGTAAACTTTATAACATGCAAATTATATCTCAAAAAAGTTGTTCATTTTTTTTTAAATGGACTCTCCATTACAGCAGACCTTTGAGGACTCAAAAAGGACTAACTTAGTCTAATATGCAAACCATGCTCTACTGAGCTTTTTTCTGCAAGGTATTTGCTACACTTCAGGAGACATAAGTAACCTAAATTATGAGTACAGATAATTTTTAAAAATAACTATCTTCGATCCTGCCTGACCCAGCAGTGATCATCATCTTTGCTCTTTCCTACATACCAGGAAAAGGCAAGCACAAGAGTCAGTCATGTAACCAGGAAGGTAGCACTTTGGAATGGAGAGCCTTAATATTATTTTAGTGGTTGGCTATTCCACTGAAAAAAGACAAGCTTTTTAGGGCAACATAATGAACATACTAAAAATAGACAGCGCAACTGCTGGCTCACAGGACAGTACTGCACTGGGTCTCTGCGTAAAACTCCAAACTTAGCATATGTGTAAAAAGATCCAAGAGTAGGCTGGGCTCTACTGGCTAAGGTGACTCTATTTCTATTTTTGAAGGATGCTATCTAATACAGCCACAGCTGCCAAGATTAAACAAGACCCTTCAGATGACTCTTCCAAGTGCTTCATTTATTTGTAGACTACCAGAGCCAAGGGTCCAGATCCCATCCACCACTCTGAAGAAGAAAGCCTGGGCTGAGATAACTGTGGTGGGTTTAAAATAGGTTCACGATTCTTTGGCACTCCTCCCCTGGAAAGGTGGGGCCTAATGCTCTTCCCTTGACTGTGGGATGGATGGAGTGACTTCCTTCTAACAAACAATATGGTGTAAGTGATGGTGTGTGGCTTCCAAGATTAGATCATAAAAGGCACTGTGGCTTCCTCCTTGCTCTCTTCTCGGGTCACTTTCTGAGAAGCCAGTGGCCGTGTCATGAGGACACTCAGGCAGCCCTACAGAAAGGCCCACTGGTGAGGAACTGAGCCCTCCTGCTAACTACCAATGAAGCACTGAGGTCTCCAGCCACAGCCAGGTGAGTGAGCCATTTTGGAAGTGGATCCTCCAGCCCCAGCCAAGCTCTCAGAAGACTGTAGCCCTCAACTGCACCCTCCCGAGACCCCGAGCTAGAACCACCCAATGAAGCTGCTCCCGTATTTCTGACCCACAAAAACTGTGATAATGTTTGACAGCTAAAGCTGCTATTCTGGGCTAAGACATTCCTAAAGGTTCAACTCACCTGTTCAAGGCCACCAGTGTGTCCCACCTGGTTTAGATGGTTCCTTAGCAGCTGTCCAGGGTCATTCGATGTGTCCCGAGCAAACAGAAGCACAGAGAAAAATGGTACTTCTTTTCCTTTCTCTTTATCGTCATATAGTTCAATGGCTCTGTTCAGCATTAGAAATTTTACAGCTTCATAGAGGCTGTATTCCTCCTCTTCATTTGTGAACAGTTCATCACAAGCTATCTGCCTTGCTTCGGCAGTTCTCAGTTCAGCCAAGCCTGCCCACTACAATAAGAAAGTTACATAATAATTAAGTTTTTGTTCTAAAAGTCCCTGGTATACTTCCATACTATGAGCACAAAATGATTTTCAAAAGTAGGCAACCATGAGTCACGCAGCAATGCCTAGAACGTTCATGTCTCCAGCTCAAACAATGGCGCTCTTTAAACCACACAAATTCCTTATTCAGCTTTTCCATTAATTTGAAACAAAAGTACAATGTGCTAAGGAGAAGCACTGGGGCCATGGAATAAAAATGTTGACTCCCTCTAACTTCCTAGGCAATGAGATTGACTCAGTCAATCAGAAACACTCAGAGAAGAGCTAACATGCATACATGAGGCCTGTGTGTGGAGCTGTGAAGGGGAGCTTAAACTACTGCGCCCCTGAAGGGGCTCACAGGAGCAGTGACCGCCCACAAACACCGAGCCAACCTTCAAAAATGAGCACGGGCAAAGAGGATTGTGAGGTCTCCTGAATATTAAGTTTACTAAACTTACCCCTCTGACCTCTTAAAAATATACGAGAAGTTTCAAATAAACTCATTCAGGAAATTCTTATTGACTCCTGATTACAAATAAAGCAGAGTGTTAGGTATTCAACTAACACAGGCAAACTCTTTAAGTGAGCAAGAAAACACTAAAAATATAAGTGGTTTTAAGTTAAAGTGAATGAGAATAAGAGATGCCAACACAAAACTAGTCCTTTTGAAGAACAAGTAACTACTACTTCTCTCAAAAACCATTAATATTTTAAATTCAAGAGTATATTTTAATGATAATGACTGCACTACAGGACTTTCTCCAATACTTGGATTGAAAGCTGGAACATCTCATATTTTCCAGAAGTAGACCAAGTTGGCAGTCGAGAGTATGGCTCTAGTCAGAGAGTCAGAATGGAATGAAAGCCTCGCCACCAAGCAGCTGGTGGCTTTTGCGGGGCACTAACCAACCCCTGGGCCTTAGTTTCCTCATCTGTAAAATGGGCATAAGCACAGCAACAACAACCTCGTGGCTGTGAGAATTAAATAACACCTGAAACTTTTAGTGTACAGCCCAGCACATAGGAAGTGGTAGTAATGCTGGCTCAGATTATTATTGAATAATTTAAATGTTATGTTAAATTGGAATCATTTAAACATTCCCCAAAATGAAGATCTAGCTACAGCAGACACACCTAAAAATGCAAAAATTGCAATTTCACAAGGACTTAAAAGAGATTAAAAAAGGAAATAGTCACCAGTGGCCAAGCCAAAGAGCCTTCCTGTTCACTCCCACATGGCCAGAGCCCTGCCCTCAACCCTCCACTAACCCAGGGCCTGGGTGAGCATGGGCCTCCAGTCCCCACAAAGCCTGTGCTCTGCTCAAACAGAATCCCTCTTCCCTTCTCTTGCTCCCACGTCTTTATCCTTTGATAGTGTATTTTCCAGTAAACATTTCTTATGTTTCTAAAGAAAAACTAGGTTCCAGGAAGTCAGGGTCCCCAGTTTATTCATTCACCAAATATTTACCCAGTGCCTATTATGTGTCAGGCTCGGTGCTCGGCACTGGGTGTAAAGGAATGAACAGGACAGTCTCTCATGGAGCTGGAAGTCTAATGGGGGCAGAAGACTATATTCAAGTAAACAGATCAACAACTGGGGTAAGTGCTAGAAGGAATCTTGAAAGCCGATGTCTGATGCCTCCTTAGCAGCCTCCCTCCTCCATCTACAAAGCCTGGAGCAATCACCAGGCCCTCAACTCAGGGTTCCTGGGGAGGACAGCTTCAAGCTGTTCAAAGGCGAGCAAACTAGTGGTCAGTGTGGGCCAGCATGCAAGCAGGAAATTCGAACCACATGAGACAGTGGAAAGCCACAGAAAGGGAGTATTTTAACAATCAAATCAGTGAGAATCAGTAGACTGAGTTGTCCCTACAATCTGTGTCAGAGAAACCCTCAGACAGTTTTCAAAAGACAAGTTACTAAACCAACTCACTGGGCAATCATCAGGAAAGAAAACAAGTCTAACAAATATGGACAGATGGTCAAACATGGACACGATCGGGAAGAGTCTAATAAATGTGAATTCGTGTCACGGATAGCACTATAAGAAGTATGACTAAATGACATGCCTGAAACTTGTCAGTATGACTTAGAACAAAGACAACATTTGCTAAGGGTTTCCTTTTAAGAAAGCTAAAACAATTCATTAAATATATCATCTCCTCTGAGAATATATGATACTGATATTTCTCCATTTTACTAAAGACCTCACAGGAAGGGTTTGAGTTTATTTAAAATTATTTTGCCTAAAAACCAGCCAAGAGCATTTGGTAATCCAGGAGGTGAGGACTGAGAAGTGGCCTGCCGGGCAGTGAGGAGCGAGAGCTTCGCACTCATCATAGAGAACAAACTACACGTTCCAAACCTTCTTCCTTAGCAGAGTGAGGGACTCCTTGATTTTATCAACCAGGTTCTCGCTCTTCCCCTCAAATTTCAGTCCAAGTTTCCACTGCTTGATCCAGTTGTATCTGCTTATGAGTTTTTCTGGTAACTGGAGTATCAAGAAACAGAGACATAAAGAAAGTTAACATTCCAAAAAGTCCATCACACGATCCAAGCTATAAGAAACCACGAAGCCACCAAACCTACCTGCATTTCCAAAATGAATCCCTGAAAATCTGTCGTGGGTTCAGGATGGAGGACCTAAATCTCGAGGACAGAAACTCAGAAAGTACCTCCCTGCAGAGGGCTGCCAGAGTGAAATGGTGGTTTTGGCTGAGACACAAGGGCACACTCTGCTGGGCTCCAACCACACCAGGAACACCACCCGGCACTTTGTTGGGTACGTTAAGGAATGTCCACACGGTGTCTTCACAGGTAGCTGGTGTGCTCACGGCAGCCTCCCTACCACTCCCAAATAGCTGAGTCTGGGAGGTGCTCTGGGGCATGTGAGATGGTCCAGGATAAAGTAAAAACCTGCTCCTCTCCTAATTAGGAAAATAAAACCTAATTTCTGATATTAATACATATACTCAAAGTTTTAATATTCAAAAAAATAATATTTTATCTAGTTTAACTGCCTCATCGACACAGTAAGATAAAAAAAAACAACTGAGACTAAGCAGCAGGGGTTAATGGGGCTGTGACGGCCTAGGTCATTAAAGCAGGGACAGCTGAACTACTATTGTGCTCACTTTTTTTTTTTCCTGGAGCACTTGTTATTTTGCTTTCCCCTAATCATCAATAGAATGTGGAGTCTGAAAGGCAAGCTGGGACACAACTTGGATGACAGCATGGGAACTCAGACTCTCCCAACAGTCTTGGGTGTGTCAGGAGAAAATCCATATAATTAGGCTGGCATAAGCATGTCACTTCACTGCTATAAAATTCAGAAGGGAAAAAAAGTTCACCTCCAAGTCAAAAGATCACTAAAGAATAATTAATTCCTACAACCTCCTATGTGGCACCCGAGCTTATTTAACAGTTATAAATACAGTTTTAAATAAGGCCATATGTTCAGTTCTCCTGGAATTTAAGACCCTTTCCTGAGTGGTAATTCCAGTTTTACCTTCTCAATCTACAGCAATCATGTGAAACGAAGATGGTTTTATGTCTGCAAAAAACGAAACCACAATAGGGATGTAAACTCCTCTTCAGGTGACCAGAGCGATGGCAATCTATAATCACTCTCTGGGCGGGGAGGTTGTGTTCTCCTCATCTTATGATGATGACAAATGACCACCCATCCAAGAGCCACCCAGCTCCGTACCCACACTGTCCTGCATTTCAGCAACATGGGGGCAGTTCTGCTGCAAACCTTCAATTAGGTTCTCAGGTTTATCACCAGAACCTAAAATGCCCTCAAGTGGCAACAAGCTGAAATCACAGCTGGGCACAAAGAAGGGCAACTGAGCAGAAAACACCAGCTCCCCAGATGAGAGCTGGGAAACGGGGTAAAGGGAAGCCCAGAGATCAGCTGAGCACCCTGGGACTTTGTGCAGGTCTCTAAAAGGCAGGCATAATACCCAACTGAACTACTCAGGAGACCCCACAGGTCTAACCACACAGAGGGAAACCTAAATAAAAGTCCATTTCCTTGTTCCCTGCATGTATATGCCAAACTGTTGCTAGAATAAGTATCCAGCTCAGGGTTGCATACTTTTGGGAGAGTAGAGATCCTGGAGAGAGTCCAAAAAATGAAGTGTGAACAAGAAACCATGAGGAAAGAATAATGGAGTTGGAATTATTTATTCAGAAGAAAAAAGTGAATATAACTTTCAATGCTTTCAGAGGTCATAATTCTGAACAAACATAAATAGCCATTCTTTTCTACTAGGTACACAGAGACTGGACTTCTGTTAGAATAAGGGAGATTTGAGCAAGAAACAAGACGTAAACAAGAAACAATGATGGGGGGGCCGGCCTGGTGACGTGGTGGTTAAGTTTGCCTGCTCTGCTTTGGCGGCCCGGGGTTCATGGGTTCAATCCTGAGTGTGGACCTATGCACTGTTATCTAGCCATGCTGTGGCTGTGTCCTACATATAAAGTAGAGGAAGATGGGCACAGATGTTAGCTCAGGGCTAATCTTCCTCACACACACACACAAAAAAAGAAACAATGATGGGAAATATTTAAGAATAAAGTAGGTGAACTGTAAAAATAGCACATTTTCTCTTGCAAGTGTCTGTAATTCTTGAAGTCACCACCAAGATTAAAGGGATAGCAAATAACAAAAGTGTGTCATCCCCAAAACTAACTCATAAAATGAGTTTTGATACAGCCTATCACACTCTAAGCAAACAGTGTGAGAGGCGCCATCCACTGAGAGACATTTTACAACTTAGCAAACTTGGAAATGAAAGGACCCCTGCCCTGAAGGATACCGCCTTCTCAGGGACCCAGGTGCTGTCCCAAGTTTAAGAAGACCCAGACCAAGCCACCTTCAAGCTTGGGGTCAGGGTCAGAGGATCTGACTGCAGTCAAACACTGAGACTGGGATCTGGGCAGAAGCAGGAACAACACACAGGGAGCCCAGGCAGGATGACAGGAGGTAAAGGGCGGCGGAACCATCAGAGAGGCAGTGAGGGCAAAGCGCACCCTCCCAGGCCAGGAACGGAGCAAGGCCAGAAGAGCTGAGCACTGGCAGAAAGCAAAGTCTGGACCCTCTTCCACTGAGTTCAGATTAAAGAGAGGGTCTCTCAATCTAGCTCTCCTGTGCTACTTTAATGTCCTGAAACCAAGTATGTCCCAGGAGAGAGGGAAGATGGCAAAATGCTACAGAGAATATCTCTCAAGGTGCATATGGAAGCAGGTACAGCTAGCTAAATGTGTATATCCCTTGGTAACAAAATATGGCTTCTGGGGCTGGTCCGGTGGTGTAGTGGTTAAGTATGCATGTTCTGCTTTGGCGGCCTGGGGTTTGTGGGTTCGGAACCCGGGTGCAGACCTACGCACCACTTATCAAGCCATGCTGTGGCAGGCGTCCCACATATAACGTAGAGGAAGATGGGCATGGATGCTAGTCCAGGGCCAATCTTCCTCAGCAAAAAGAGGAGGATTGGCAACAGATGTTAGCTCAGGGCTAATTTTCCTTACAAAAAAAGATATGGCTTCTCTGGGCTCAGCCAAATTCTTGATGAAATGCACACTGAGGTCAAGGGATTAGTTTAGTACAGCGTGTGGCCCACAGGCCTTGGGCCGAGGCTGGTTCTGGGTCTATGGATTCACACACAAACTTAGATGTCCCAGGACCTGTGCGATCCCAAAAGCTGAAGAGGTAGGTTACTGGAGAGCCTGTGCAATTCAGGAGACCCTAATAATGCTGAAACAAGATTCCCTCCAACCCACCTGCTGAGAGCAACTTTTTTGTGTCTCGAGAAGTAGTCAGTGCTCTCAGGGCTTTTAAAATCTCCATGGGCACACAGTAACCAGGGGTGTTTGTGCCATGAACCAGTCAGGACATATGACTGTCACTGGACACAGGGGAGTGGTCAGAAGAGACCTTCAACATTTCAGAAAGGCAAGAATCAGGGTAAACTGAGACAGATCCATTGTCAGAGGGCTACTGTGGGTCTGGTCCAAGTGTTTTTCATAGCAAGCCTACCCCATTCTTAACACAAATAATTTACACCAAGTTCTAACAGCAAGCAGGGTTTTACTTAGTAAGAGAGGAAACAAGTTACTCTGATATATCAAGAAGATGGGTAGGAAGTGGGGACACTGACTTTCACACCAAAACTCCTGTAAGATTTTCTTGTTTTGCAGCAATAGTTAAGTATCACTTGATCTGCTTGTCTTAAGCACACACGTTAACAAATAAGTATCAAGATGTTCACTTATTACAGTTACACAAGTAGTATCTGGAGATGGAGAGACCCCACTTCCCAGGTGAGGTGGCCCAGGTACCCACCACTGTCAGGCGCATTGCCAGCCTCTGCCGGCCTCACTACTCCTCCGTCTGCACACCTGGTTCCATCCCGAATTCTTCCAGTCACGCTGCACCACCCACTTGCTCACTCAACAAGGCCCCTGTCAGAGTGGACTTTCCGAGAGAAGACTGGTGGAGGGGCCAGAAGGAGAGCAGGAACAGAATGGCATCCACAGAAGGGCACAGGGACAACTGGGAGGTGGTTAAACAATAGTTTGGGCAAGCACAACCAACCAAGTCTGCATACTCCTTCCTGCAATGGCACCTCAAATCTGAAACACCTGGTGCATCTGTCACCTGCTCAGGCCTCGGAAGTGACACAACAAAACAGCTCGTGTAAAGAAAGTGCTCAAACCAAGGTAGGTTGCTGGGGTCTGGAGAGTTAACACCAGGACAAGTCTTCTAGTTGGACGAAAGCAAAAAAAGAACCAAGTCATTTCTTCAGCCAACATTTAACACAACCAAAGTTTAATAAACTTAAATACTAAACTCACAGACAGATATGATGTGCTTTTTCTCTCTGACATGGCCTCTTGACATTCTATAAAGGTTAGATGATAAAAATAATACCACTGTGACCAACTAATTAGATTATGCTCCCACGAGAAAAACTGTACTTTTTGGCTGATATGCACAGAAAAGGGAAGAAATTGGAAAGAGTACTTGAGAATTTAAAAACTATTTTCACGGGGCCGGCCCAGTGGCGCAGCAGTTTAGGTCGTGCTTGGGCAACCCGGGGTTCACGGGTTCGGATCCCAGGCGCGGACTGATGCACCACTTGTCAAGCCATGCTGTGGCGGCGTCCCATATAAAGTAGAGGAAGATGGGCACGGATGTTAGCCCAGGGCCAGTCTTCCTCAGCAAAAAAGAGCAGGATTGGCAACAGATGTTAGCTCAGGGCTAGTCTTCCTCAGCAAAAAAGAGCAGGATTGGCAACAGATGTTAGCTCAGGGCTAGTCTTCCTCACAAAAAAAAAACAACAACCTATTTTCACAAGACTCAAATTAAGTCAGGAAACCCACCTTAGAGCCCCATAGCTCATACATGTAACATACTCTAACATTGATCAGAAACCCAGCACAATCTACCTAGACTATTTTTAATATGGCAGATGATGTCACCAACGGTATCCTGCTGGTAAAATAAAAGGGACATTATGCTTTACTCTTACGGGGTGGATTTTATATGTTTAATTATGTAAAACACTACTTGTACCACAGTTTCTTGGAAAGTATAAAAATTCAAATTCATTATGTCAATTAAGTCCATAAACCTAAACAGCCCCTTCAAGGACAAGGCTTAAAGGAACTCAGCCTAGAGGATTTTATGTCACAATCTATAAATTAAGGTATGGTTGTCAAACACAGAAGTAAAAGTAAAAAGCCAACCAAGTGAAAATCACTCATGTTTGCTCCCCTAGCAAAGTCCCGTATCCACACGCATGCTTTTGTTGACTGGTCAACCATTCTGAAATATTTCACTACTAATCAATGCTACGATGGCAAAGAAAAAAAACAGCCTAGTGATCCAATTTCTTTGCCTCCATATTAAAAAAATAAGCTAATACTGAGAAATCTGCTGAAGATATACATTTTTGCTTGGAAGCAAGTATCTTTCCTAGATATCACTTAGACTGTTTACACAGGCGGGCTGATCTTCTATCGGTTTATAAAACGGATAATCACAGGACAGACAGGTAGCATCCTCCACCCACTCACTGGTCCTGGTTTTGCCCTTTGAGGACATGTGATTCCTCATCCACTTAACAGACCTCTAACTAGTTTAGCAGGTAACCAGCCTCCTCTACACATCTTCTTTATTCTACACAAATATCTCAGCTCCTTCAACTGTTCCCAAAACGAGATGAATCATCTTGGTCACACTCCTGTATGGACTGAGGATACAGGCCCAGCGCTGCACTCAGTCCTCGAGATGGGATTCAACCAGCCCGGTTCAAGACAGGACTGTCGCTGCCTGTGTTTAGAAGTGCTACTTTTAAACAGGGCTTCATTACCACTGCTGGCCACCACACGTTGTGTGGGCTCATACAGGGCTGGCAATCAAGTAAAATCCTGATGTCTTTTTTTTTTCCCCCCGTTAAGTTGCTGGTAAGGCAGGTCTCCCACAGCTGGCAGGCACTTTGGGTTTTGTTTTTCTTTTCTCGTTTTTTTTTTAATGTAAGCACAGGACTTCTGATTTTTTCCAATTAATGTTATACTGTCAGTTCTACTCAATCATTCCTGCCCTCCAAACTCTTCTGGGATATTCAATCATCCACCCTATGATGTGACCTCATCCAATGTGTGTTGTGGACACAAGACATACAGATACATGACTTCCTGGGGTGCCACTACCACACTATGGATTTAAAACACTACAGAGGTCCAGGCATGGGACACAGCTCCCGACCCTCACCTCCCGAGGAAGCCTCTCCCAGGGTGACATTAATCACCTCTCTCCTAATGTGGCTGTTTAGCCACCTACTAAGCCAGTCCTCCTAAGACTATGCACAGGGTGCTAACTTCTTGATTTGGAGCTACAACTACAGAAACGTGCATTCTAAAACCCCAGCAGGTTCTCAGATAGTACAACATACAGCCCACTTACTACAGACACCAAAACTGAAGTCAAACTGCTCCTACGTACTTCTTAAAAACTAAAAATCTGCTAATTCAGCTGAATTGTTCAAATAAAGTTTATCATTTTTCTCTTCTGGGAAATACCAATTATTTTTGGTCACTGTACTATGCAAAATCATTCCAACCACACAAAACCGAATAAACCCACACGCTGACATCACATTGCAGACAGAAGTAGCACACAGCACAGACAGAAAAGGGAAGTCTCTCTCACAAAAAACGATTGGAAACATTGCGGACTCAAACCTGCAGCAGCAGCGTACCAGCGTGAGCTCCGGGTCCTGCAGCCAGGAGGGCAGTGCCGCCGGCTGGCTCATGGCCTGGAACAGTGTGGCCCTCAGCGCACAGTAATTATCTCCACGGACTCGCCTTATGGAGGTGAATTTCTGAGATACCTCCTCGTAGCCCTAGGTGAAAGCATCAAAGAATTCAAAATGGTCATCCCTGACTTCAGACAGTAGAGAGAGTCTTATAACTGGGGGAAAAAAGTGCCCCTGACTGCAGGAAGAATAGAAACAATGCTGACTGAGTCCTTCAGATGAGACATTCTAACTCCTTTTTCATTCATCAAAAGAAATTAACAAATGTTAGTACTGCACAAAATACTGGTATATGTAACAGACACAACACACTAGAGCATATACTACACCACGTATTATTAAAACACCAGCCACCCCCAAAGCTGGAGTTATATCTCCCACTCTCAGCAATTGTTCTAACACTCACTTATTGATAACCAAAATTCTAAAGAGTTTAATCTGTGTTTACACTGACCCTAAACTCCTTAATGAAGAGATAAAAAAGAAGAGAGGGGCCGGCCTGGTGGCGCAGTGGTTTAGTTCGCGCTTGGCAGCCTGGGGTTCGCCGGTTCGGATCCCAGGCCCCGCTGACACACTGCTTGTCAGCCATGCTGTGGCGGCGTCCCATATAAAGTAGAAGAAGATGGGCACAGATGTTAGCCCAGGGCCAGTCTTCCTCAGCAAAAAGAGAAAGATTAGCAAGGAATGTTAGCTCAGGGCTGGTCTTCCTCATGAAAAAAAAAAAAAGGAGAGAGAGATATACTAAATTTGTACCTCCATATTTAAAAAAATACCCCCAAATCCCAAGTTTGCATGGTATATAAAAAGAGCCTACATGCTAGAAGATGTCTGGATAATTCTACTAGACTTTTTTAGAAAGTGGATTTAAGTGTCATTCTTATTCAGTCTGGAAGTGAAACAAGGAAATGAAAATGTTCAGTGACATGCTCAGTCACTCAAAAACAGCCATCCAAATGGACCGGTTTAAAGCACACCCTAAAAAAGGACACCATAAAATCCTAGTGACCTAGTCCATGGGCCCTATTTCTTGGGCTGGACACTGCTCAGGCCTTGGTATGGCCTTTGCTACTTCCCCCATCTCACTCATCCTGCTCTCCCTTGACAGTCACTCGAAACCCTGCTCCCTACCCTGCACTGACACACAGGAAAGGCTGTCACTCTCACTGTGCAGTGGACATTTGCAGAGAGTCATCCTATGTCCAAGCACTGGACCCTCATTATTAGTTGTCACAGGATGACACTCTCAGTGGATATGAAACTACTTCTTTCCAAAAATAAAATTTTGAGTCGCATTTGTATTTAATGGTCCAACTACTACAACACACGAGGGCCTGTCAAGCAGACTCACACCTACAAATGTGCACCTCTTCCCTGTGGTGGACCCCCATTAACCCCAAATTCTCACAATGGCTAGTTCGACAGCAACTGCCACTTTCCAAATGCAGAAATTACTTGTGCTTTTTCAGAGGAGAATCCAACTTTTAAACTAAATTTCAATTTATACACATTTACTTCCAAAAGAATATCCAAAGTAAAAACAGACACTTAAACAAATGACTGAAAAAGAACTGAGATCCAAGCTGTGAGCAGGCCCCAAAATGCTCTAATTACTGCTGTGGGTCCTGATGTGACACTTTTCTAATTGATGTGCCTTTGATTATTTGGTCACAGAAAAGTCCAACTACAAGGTCAAATCTTTCCCTCAAACTAAAATAACAGAGGAATGATTTCAGAATGAGTTCCAAAATATAGAACATTTGATAACTTAACAGATATCTTCAATTATGGACCTTAAGGTATGAATTGTTAGAACAGATCCTTTAAAGAGACTGCGGTCATAAAATAAAATTGTAAGTCAGTGACAGCATTTCTGGAGAAGATGAGAAAATATAGTGCAGATATCTGGCCTTCTGGTTATCTAGCTTGATACAGGGCTGGAGGCTGTTAGAAAATCTGAGTGGCCAATACACACATTCAGCAGATGGCCTCCCAAATCTAAACATTCTGAACCTCTGTCAGGAATGGAGAGTCCCAGGTATTTCGTGATTGAGTTCTCCAACAAGTACCTGAGCCACAGAGCCTACAGTCCAGACTCGCAGGGAGCAGAGCTGAAGTCTGCTCTCAGAGCTTTACAAGTGGCAGCTACATCCTGAGTAAGGAAATGTGCAGTATTTTCTACAAAAACAAGCTCTGAGAAAAAGAACAAACGTATTCAAATATTTAAAAACTTTAAATCGTAAACAATACAGTTCAAAGCAAAAAAAAATTAGAAAGATATTTCTACCAAATATGACAGGTCAACATCTCTAATATACAAGAAGTGCATTCAAATTCATAATGTAAATAATTCCAAGCAGAAAATGAGCAACGGATATAACACAGAGGTTGCAAGAGGTGGTGGCAGTGTTAGGTTGAAACTGCCATTTTTGTAGTTTAGAAATAAGTCAAATAGTAGCAATTTCACATGGTTCAAACTACTAAGGGATGTAGGATTCAGGGTACATTCAAGGGGGAACCACAGGATGTGCTGCTCAACAGGCTGTGCACCAGAAGAGGGTGAAGGGGTCTGACCTGAGCAGTCACCCAGCCCTGTCAGTCACAACAGGACCACGTCATGGGAATCCCCAACATCCCACAGCTTTGGAGACTACTTAGGGTCACCAACCTATGCAATAAGACTGGGAGGGGACAGTTCCTGGGATGCCCAAAATGAAGGGAGCAGTCCCAGACCCCTCCAATAAGGGAGTGCAGGAGGGGCCAGGCCTCTAGGACTGGAAGGCATGAAACCAAACCAGGATGGGGACAGCAGGAGGTATGACCTCTGAGGCTTTTACTTCACCAGCCCAGAAAGGCATTCCCAAATGACCCCAAGAGGACAACCAATGGCTGGCCCAACTCTAAACAGCATAATGTCATTTATGTGTTTTTCAAAGAAATCAACTCACTATATAACTGATGCTGATTCTACATTAATACTGTGACTTGAAACAAGTCCCTTATCTTCAGAGTCTGTTTCCTCAACTCTAAAATTAGAACACTAATATTTACATAGTCTAACAGCAGTTGTCATAACTAACATCTAAAAATAAAGAAGAATATATTAAATAATTACTTAATAGTTACTTATAGGCTATTTGAAAGACTTGAAACGTGTGCATCTAGGCATCATACCTTTTTCATACATGTTGCTTTTTGTGTATTTCCCCTCCATTCTTTTTTGCAGTAGTCCATGATATCCATTTCAGGAGCTACACTTAATCTGAGTTCTGTTCAAGAATTAAAAAAAGGGGGGGGTAATGAAATAAAGCATAATCAAAATAACAGTACTGCTTTACTTGGGGGTTACTATCTCTTTCACTTCATTCCAAAAAAATCCAGGATCCCCCCCCCCACTGCCTACCACCTGGTCCAGACCACCATCACCTCGCTTTAGATAACCACAGAGGTCTCCCAATGGGTCTCCCTCGTCACCACACTCTACTGACCATTCTCCACATGCAGCCAGAGGGATGCATTTAAAATATAAGTCAGACGATACCCATCATTCCTGGGCTCCGAGAGCTCCAGGGGCCTCCCCTCTTACTCAGAGTGGAATCGGTATCCTTACTACCTACAAGGGCCCCCTGCCTTGGCCCCTCACTGCCTCCCTGGCCTCAGCTCCCACCACTCCCCTCAGTGACAGCTCCTGCCTCACCTGCAGCATCCTCTACACTCCTCCAACACACCTGGCTCTTCCCCAGGTACCTGCTCCCTCACTCCATGCAGGTCTCTGCTCACCTCTGACACCCTCTACCACAATGTCTCACACACACCTTCACTCTGTTCCCCTTACACTGTTCTGTTTCTCTCCTTGGCACTGACCGGCACCTGACATAGCTCTTTTTCTCCACCCCTCCCCCCACACCCTACACACAGAGTGAAGCATGAGCTCCTTGAGGGCAGGGGCTTCTTGTGTTTCTTGGCTGTGTCCTCAGCACCTGCAACTGCACTGACACAGGTGCCCATGAATACTGTTCTAATCAGTTGAAGATGCAACAGTCTGAGCTCTGAGAAAATACATCTAATGATATGTAATTCATTTTTACATCTATTATACGAAAAGATAACACTTCTATAACAAAAAATATATTTAATTGTCTTTATTTACATCCTGCCCAGATCCCAAAAGGCTATAAGTTGTTGATAATAAGCCAGAAATTAACAGAGTTCTCAACATTAATTGAACAAAAGACCTCATTTGACTCTAGTAACACATCCCCAAAAATTAAAAACACGACTTAGGATCAAACAAATGACACAGTAAAAAAAAAATGGCCTTTAGATTGTCCTTGTTTAGCATATGAGGTTTGCAGTTGACTTCGTGGTATACGCACATGCACGCACAGCATATGTGTGTGTGTGTGTTTCAGGAAGAAAGAGGAGTAAATTCTCAGACATATTTTGACTTCCTTTTTAAATCATTGAAGAAGTAAACATTAGCAAAGAAATTAGGATATAAATGCAGAAGTACCTTACAACATATTTACTCTGGAGGAAGTTGTACATAAAATTAAAACGTTATAATTAGCTCAACTGAACAAATATTTGCTGAGTGTCTAATACATGCCAAGCATTGAGCTGGGAGCTGGGGAAACGAAGGCGATAAAGACCCAGATTCTGTGCTAAATGGGTTTACAGACCACTGAAGAGGAAAAGGCGACAGGCATTCCCAAGCCAGGGTGTGACGGATGCTGCAATGACTGAGTACGGAGCACAAGAGAAGCCCCTAACCCCTTCCTACAATTTAGGTAAATCAATTTTTTTTAATGCAAAACAGAATAACTGCCCATTTTTAAAAATCTCATCATGAAGCCTTTTATAAAGAAAATAAACCTCTCAAAGGAAAAATAACACATATACAAATAACAAAGATACAGTTATCTGTGGCATAAGTCAGGATTGGCTTAAAAGTGAAACAGACTCCTGAATTATTAATTATTAATATTCAGAGACCACAAATACCAGTGCTGCACAGCCAATCCTCAGATAAAGATTCATCCTTGTTTAAATTCAAGAAACACTTTTTGATTGTCTACTTAGTGGAGGGAAGAGTTCCCTTGTATCTGCCTTTCCACTTACCTCCCTACAAGGCAAGAGGAACTGCAAATGTCCCGAGTTGAGGACATTTACTGGGCCATGTTCTCCCACCAGGCAGAGCACATTTCCAGCTCAGGAAGGGCCTCCTAGGGAGAAAGTCCAGCCTTCCTGCTCTCCTTGCTTGCACCCCTCACTCCAGTCCTCAGTCCTGCACACACCAAGATAAGACCTGGCCTCTGGGCAGGTGGGGCAGGCCCAGCCCCTCAGGACTGAGGGAAGGAGGCAGGGGGCCTCACCTGGTCAAGAGGCCAAGCCACAGGCTACAACCTGTGCTGAATCAGAGGCGTGCGTGAGACAGTGAGGGTCGGGAAATGGGGTACTCGCACAGCAGCTGGCATCACAATGATGCTTTAATTCCCGTCCTGTTGCTGTTCTTTGGGATGAGGGCTCCAACAGCCACTGCACACCATCCTCTAGGATGGAGGAGCTGGAGGCGCAGGCCAGGCAGTGCCTGACCTCAAGCAGCTTAGGGACACACCAGGTCCTTTCTTTGTTTAATAGCAAACGACACAGACTGATTATTGTTTCCAGGAAAGAACACTTCTAATGGCAAAATAACAAAACCCAAAGGGGAAAGCTGAAAACCAGAGTAGTAACAAGGAGCTAAAATAACCAAGAGGTCTGGTCCTTAACCACCATATGGCGATTCAAGGATTCAGACTCTTGGAAGATGGGAAGTTAAAACCAAACCCCCTCCAGAAAGCTGGGACTTTCAATCAGAGGGTGGGCTAGGGCAAGAATCATAAACTTTTTCTGTAATAGGGCAGAGAGTAAATAACATAGGCTTTGAAGGTCATGAGGTTTCTGTCACAACTACTCAACTTTACCATGCATGAAACCCACCATGGACAATATGTAAACTAAGAAGTTTCAATAAAATTGTATTTACAAAACCAGGTGGAGTGTCAAATTTGGCCAGGGAGCCATAGTTTGCTGACCCCCGGGCTAGAGAAAAAAACCTTTTCTCTAACAAAGAGAAAGCATAAGAAAACTTTCGGCCGTGGTCTGGGCTCTGGCTTGTGGGGAGAGGAAGTCTCCCCCGAAATTTCATTAACCACAGGCTGGCTGTCATATATGGACAGGGTGTGATTCAGACTAGCCACAAGACCCTGGAAACTTACGTCTAGAAAGTAACATAAAGTGGCCCAAGGTAGATGACATCCTGGGTGCTTGGCAGAAACAAGGCCAAATTCTCTCACACTCAAGACAGATTGCACAAACTCTACACAGATACACAAAAACTGAGCCTACAATTCAAACTTTGAAGAAACAAGAAATAACAAAAGTAGCAACTGGCATAATTAGACCTGCCAGGATTTTCAGGGAATGAAATTATCAGACCCAGAAGAGTACGTTCAAAATACTTGAAAGAAACAAAAAACATGAGCAAAGAGCAATAAGCTATCAAAAAAAGACCAGCAGATTTGGAGGGAAAACAGAACTTTTCCAAAAAAGAAAGAGGAAAATAGATCTGAAGAAATGTCCAGAATGCAACAGAGGCTACAAGATAAAAAACACAGGGGCCGGCCCAGTGGTGTAGTTCACATGCTCTGCTTCAGCAGCCCAGGGTTCACAGGTTCAGATGCCAGGCACAGACCTACACACCGCTTATCAAGCCATGCTTGATGTATACGGGTGGGGTCTCATATACAAAATAGAGGAAGTTGGGCACAGATGTTAGCTCAGGGTCAATCTTCCTCACCAAGAAAAAAAAAAAAACATATGAAAGGATGTGTAACTGAAAGCCCTGGATGACTTGAATGGGGGCCAGCAAACATTTAATCAGAGTTCTGGAAGGGGTAAATAGAGAGAATAGGAAAAAGGCAATTTTCAAAAAGATAATAGCTGAGAATTCTCCTAAACTGATGAAAACTAGGCATCCAAGAACTCGAAAAAAAAAAAAATCTCAAGCAATATGTTTAAAAAAACAATCCATACTTAAGAGACATCAGGAGAAAGTGCAGAACACTGAAGACAAAAGAGAAGACAGAGGGAAAAGACAGATTATCCACTAAGGATTAGTCTGACTGCAGTATTTTCAACTACAACAGAAACCAGAAGACAATGGAAGAAAATCTTCAAAAAGATTAAAGAAAACAAGTATTCATCTGGAGTTATTCAAGAGGGAAAGTAAAATAAAGAAATTTTCAAACAAAGAGCTTCCCACCCAGAAGTTCTGAACTTTACAGAGGCACTTCCAAAGGATGTTATTTCAGGAAGTGCAATGAACTCAGAGGGGCTGAGATGCAAAGACTGTGAAGGGATCCATTTTAATCTCAGATTAAAGCTGGAAGTGACAAGGCCCACTGAAAAAGCTAAAACGCCTGCACAGGGCTACACTGGCAGACAGAAGAATCCCAACAGAGAGCCTGCAGAGTGAGAGAGAAAGCAAGAGGTTCCTGCAAATGCAGCAGGAATCAACAATGGCCAAAGAGGCACTTTCTCCTCAGGAATCTGACTATTAAGGACTCTGCATCTTAAGTGAATTTTGTGCAACTGCAGCAGTAGAAACCAAGCACCCTCTGAAGTTTTATGGAGGACTGGAACAGTGTGGCCCAGGGACACACCTGATCAGACCACTACAAAGAACACCTCCTATGGCTACCACAGCATACAGTTCCACCAATTCCTTGTGAGGAAGACTTGGAAATTATCATCAAAAACCCCACTCTGTATCTTTTGTTCCTAATTACACATATGATAATACTTTTATGAATCATAAAGTAAACAGCAGCTAGTTCTCAAAACAAACCAGTAGAACATACATATTACACAGATAATGAGAGAGAAAATGCCACTTGAGAATCATCTATGGCATATCCCCAAATCAGAGCATCCCCACTCAGCTCCTGCACAAGGCTAGCCGGGGAAGTAAGGAGGTATTTCTCCACACAAAGCCCCGCCAGCCACCCACTGGGAGAATGGGAGTAATGCCTTGCCCCAGCAGCAGTGGGTCCTGGTGGAAGTGAGAAGAGCAGGCATGACTGAGCTGAAACATGCACACAAAATCATGAAAGGACAAGAGAATTAGCACTATCAAGCCCATGATCAGAACTTTCTTACAAGTCAATCATATTCATGTGGCCATCTACATGCAAAGACACATAGAGCTAACTTCTCAATAAGTCCTTCCATCTGAAATGAAAAATGCATTTCTAATCCAAACTCTCCCTCTAAGAATATAAAGAGATCAAGAACCGAGAGACGGTGGTGTCAAAAGATTAAACAAATCCTCTGAGCTGCAAAAATGACATGAATGTAAAGAATGCAGTGAGAATATTTGCATTTAAATTTTAAAACCTTAGGCAACAGTCTACCCCAAACATACTTCAGCAAAATGAATGATCAAATGCAGATAAGACCATTCGCATAAGGATGTTTCTGAGGAAGTACATCTCAATATTTTATGAAAATGGATATACCAATTTAACTACATTAAACTGCATATAAACAGTAAGAACTCTATAAATAAAACAATTCCAAACATACCTGATGACCCTCTTTCATGTATAAGTAATTCTTTCTCCTTTTCTATTTCATCCGCGTCACGATACATGTCCTCCTCACTGAAATCACACCAAATTAGACATTTCAAAAATTTGTTGCACTGATATTCCCTTCTTATCACAATATGCAGCTGCTTAAAAAATTTATGACTCTAAAAATTTGATTTTTTTCACATTACATAATGACAATCTGATAAAATATGGATCTTATATCTTAGATGCTCATTCTCTATCATTCCAGTTGTTTCTTACTTTAAATGAGACATTTTAGATCCCTCCATTGCTACATGGCTCTGAGGCCATTTCAATTTTAACATCTATTAATGCCTCAACTACGTATGTAAGCATCTTAGTATGGTATCAATGAAGCCCTGACGTGATTCTATCAAGTTCCAAGAATGGACATAGTGCTAATAAAAGTATTTATACAGGAGTGCAGGCCAACTGCCAACTTTAATATATCACAAGCCAATGTTTACAACAGCTACCCTAAAAACAAGGATAGGAGAGCATTAATTATTACAAGCCCCCAAAACTAAAAAAACCTCTTCAAGGCTCCTCCTGCTCCCTCCCCCCCACAGTCAAGCAGCCACACATGTTCTGTTGAGCACATCCCTACTGACCCACATACTTTAATTTCTGCCACGACTACTGACTTGGTACTAATATAATAACTTCTAACGAGTCTCTAGTCTCATTTAGTGAACTAACAAGAACCTACTGAGTACTAGAAAGGGAAAAAACCCCACTGGATGCTAGACAAGGATGAAGGATGCAATTTCTGGTTTTAAGATGCCTCAAGATACACTACAACATGACAATGATGGGAAACAAATGCCAACTCTATCTCTGCTGAAACCACAAGACATGTGAAAGCCCAAACAGTCCAAAAGTGGACCAAGGAGTAGTAAATGATGGAGGACAGGAAAGCCGGTGGAGGGGCATCTGAGAGAAGGGAAGACCAATGTGGTGGAGGGGCATCTGCTGGAAGGGAAGCCAGTAAACCCTGCACAACCCCAGAAAGGCTAGAGAATTGGAGATGCCAAGTACTTCAGAGAGAACAAGAGACATCCAGAGCTGAAAACAAGGCATCTGGCTGATGTACACATAAGCATTCTCAATTCCCTATACCCCCTCCCCACGACAGCACACCTCCATCCTCACACAAGACGGGAGGCTCCAGGCACAGTGGAACACAGGAAGGAGGAGTTAATAAAGTCAATAAACAATAAATTACGTCAATGACTGAGATACTCCCATTCCCAACTCCCTTAGCAACCCGCTCCTAGTACATGGCCTAGCACAGCTGGGGGAAAGAGGAAGGGATGAGAGGGATACTGAGACAGACGAAGGAGGGATGTGCTGAGAGGCAGACTGAGGTGGGGAATCTAACATATCCACCTGTCCCACCCGGCTAAAACCCTTCAATAACTCCCAAATAAGCAGGGAAGTCTGATCTGGACATAGCCCACCACTCTAGCTTGGATCCCATGATTCCCTACACATACTCACATCAGTTCAAACACTTGACCAACACCAGCCTGCACTTTTACACCTGTGACTGGCTCTGCCTATTCTCTTTGCCTGAATGGCTCACCGCCTGATACATGAGGACACCTGCTGTGTGGGTGACCCTGCTGTACAGTGCCATGGTTAGAGTGGGGACCCCAGAGTTCAGATGTCAGGGTTTAACCACTCCTCGCTCCAGCCTTATTAGCTGCACATATGACCGTGGAACTAAAGTAACTACACCTCTCAGTGCCTAAATTTAACCACCTATAAAAAGGACAGTAAGAGTACTCACCTCAAAAGATCGTTGTGAAAACAGACACACGTAAAATACTGAGCATTCAAAAAACTGAATTCTCATACTATATCCATATCCATTGGTGCAGAGTATTAATAAATAATTCGCCCGATGATCATTTCTTATTCTTTTTTTCTCTCTAAATAAGGGTGATGGCGCGTGGGTGCTTTTTAATGTTGTGGGGTTGAGGGGACCTATTAGGGAAAAGGTACTTTCCGTGTACTGTGACTCCAGTGAGATTTCAAGTAAAAGGTGTGATGTCACCCACGGAGCCCGTGCCAGAGTTAAAGGCAAACAGCAACCAGATTCACAGGGATGACACATCAAACATCTAAGATAAAAAGTGACTAAATGTGTTAGTTCTTCTTTCACTAATTTAATGATTTTTTTGGCCTCCTTCCTAGCTTTATCAAGTAGGAGAGAAAATCTGATCCTATAAAACAGGCATGTGAGTCCATCACTTTCCTAAGGGCTTATCAGAAGCATGTCTTTGGGCAACCCACTTCCCTAATCTTGGCCTCAGTCTTCTCAACCTCAAAATGAAAAGACTGGACAAGACCTACACGATCTACCTGGTTCCTCTTCCAGTTCTTACTTCTAACAGACCATGAATCTACTTGTCGTTAAAAATTCTACTTCATGCGAATTCTGTGGCTCTGCCGCATGCAAATTTGGCTCCACTTTTGTGCTCTTCCTTCTTAATCTACAAAATGACCAAAGTGCAATCACAACACCAGGGCCCAGAAGAGGTTCTCTAAACAAGCATCTCTCAGTCCCCCCACAAAGGCCAACAGGAGAGGAACGGAAAGAAAATAACAGCAGAACTAAATGCAAAGGGAAGATAAACAGAAAGCGAGATTATTGGAAATAAGAAGCAGTGATTCAAGATACACAAAAGAAGCAAAGCAGAAATTGATGAATGGGAGGCCCAGAGTATATTCAAATTACTTTAGCCACAACTAGATTTCATTCAGATCCTGTGCACAAATGTTTGCTAACTTCCATGGCTACCAAGGACATGTAACCAAGGACATTTGCTAACTTTCCAAGGCCACCAAGGAAATTGTAATATGGCCTGTAAACACCACCTTAAAAATGATCCTACAGGGGCCGCCCGGTGGCGCAGCGGTTTAGTCTGCGCTTGGCAGTCCGGGGTTTGCGAGTTCGGATCCCGGGCGCCCGCCAACACATTGCCTGTCAGCCATGCCGTGGTGGCGTCCCATATAAAGTGGAGGAAGATGGGCACGGATGTTAGCCCAGGGCCAGTCTTCCTCAACAAAAAGGGGAGGATTGGCAACAGATGTTAGCTCAGGGCTGGTCTTCCCCACAAAACAAAACAAAACAAAACAAAAAAAATGATCCTACAGCTGTATTTCCTTGGAGAGGGGATAAGTTTCAAGTTTAAGCAATAAAGCTCAATCAATATGGTCAGAAAACAAGATATTTAACAGCCTTGGCTGTTGGATGAAATATTCATCCAACATAAGGACAATAAACTGAAAAGAGAGAGAGAGAAAGAAAGAGATGTGTGAAAGTGGAAAAAATAAAAATAATTTTATTTAAGAAAATATTTCACTCAAATTTTGCTTTAACTTTTTAAAGTATCAAAATATTAAAGCTGAAAATAATGACAAAATAAAATTATATTTAAAGTTGGAAATCTGAAATAGCTAAAGGTTTGAATTTTTGTTATAGGAAAGGAAAATAATGGAAGGAAAAGGGATATTACATGATATGATAAAATCATCGATGCTGAACAGTTTCAGAAATTTGGCAATCTTTCATATGTGTCAAGTTGGGGTGGGGTGGGAAGTGTCCACCATTTGGCACAAAAGAGGCCACTGCAGCCCACAGACTCAAAAGATCACCACAGCAGAAAGTTTCCTTCTAGAAAACACAGAGATAACTAGAAAAGTAGTAAATAAAAGTAAGACAAAGTCTTAAATGTGACTTGATTTCTTGGGGACCATGGCATGTGAGTCACACTGAATTACAGTCGAGTTCAATTTTAAAACCAAAAGGCTAATAATTCCTACTTAGAAAATTCTTAGTTTAGCACTATAATGTTATTTTCAAGCTCTCATTTTCTATTAAGCTAGAGACAATATATTTTATTCTTAATATTAAGGCAATATACACCAAGGCAATATACACCACGAAGTTACATGATGCTGCATACTATATTATAACTTCCCTCTTGCTCTGTTCAAAGACCTGCATAACAATACATTTTTGAAAACAATTTAAAAATGCTTACTACATATAAAAAAAATCATACTATTCCCCAGAACCAAAGCTATAAGCTAAAAACAGAGCTCAGTGAAGCAGAAGACATTTCTGTGAAGCCAATTTTTCAATTTCTGATACAAGTAAACATGAAATATAAAAAAAAATCAATGCTGATGTACATGCAAAGTTAACTAGACAGCACTTTAATCACTCACGATTATGAACCTTTGCACCAAGTTCCCCTCAGTCGTCTAAAAAAGCTACAGTGGCTGTGACTTTGTTCAGCTCTCTGGACTTGAAAGCTGCAGTTCATGCTTAACCTGGCCTGTTCTAGAAGACTAATGGCCCAGGCAGCGTTGGTGAGACGGTGTCAACCACTGTGACACCAATGCGCCTTCCCACACAGGCACAGGAAAAGCAAAGACCACTCAACCCAGCCTTTCTCCACCCCTGAGCGGTTGAAGAGATGGGTGAACAACACATCAAATACAGGAAAGTACCGGCACCCAGGCCAAAATTCCGCCTCCCTTCTGCAGTGGACTTTCCGTGACTGGCTCATGCTACTCCACGTGACTTCCAGAGGTATCTGGGGACAACCCAGACACCCTCAACAGTGAGGTTTGATTCTCAGAGACATCCCAGCTCTGGACTCTAAAGCAGGCTCTATATCTGGGTGGGGGAAGCAGCAGGAGGGAGAAGCTGTTACCCCAACAAACATACCCCCCAGGAGCTGCTAAGGTGGAAGGTGGGTGGGAAAACACATTCATTCAATAGTATATTTAGCACATCCAAGAACAATGGTTTAACAATTTGTTGTTCTTCATACCCCTTTTGAGGATCCACAGCTTTCATCAGAACCTCAACGGAGAAAAACATAAATATACATAACATTTTGCCTTCAGTTTTAAGGCGGTTCACAGACATATGAGCCCCACACACACAGCCAGCCTATGGACCCCAGAATGAAACCCTGTCCCACCATAAGGCAGACAGGGAAGGGCCAAGGAGCAATTTCGCCTCTCAATTCCCTAAGCAGATCTGGCCTGGCCACCAACCATGTCCCAGGACCATCTTGGTCCTCAACGACTGCAGTGCGGATTAGCTTAGCTAACAGCAAGAGTGGACACAGCATAAGTTTCAAAAGCAGGGGTGGGGTGAGCAGGGTCTAGAGCATAGGAGACCTGCTGATAGGAGCAGTGAGAAAATTTCAAAGTCAACTAAATCTGGTCTGATCTAAGACTTCTTCAAATGGGACCCTAAGTCATCTTGTGAGCCATCTCTAGGGCTTGTCCGGGGATGCCAGCCAACCACAGCTCTCAAATGAGCTAAAGGAAGGATGAGCTAAGGGAGGGAGGAAAGAAAGAAGGCAGGAAGGAAGGAAGGGAGGGAGGAAGGAAGATTTAGAAAGTAGCTTATACACATGGTTTTTATCTTTCTTCTCCACTATTTCTCTCCCTCATGAAATGCAGTGAGCTCAGTCAAAAGGAATGAGTATCTTACAGTACTGCCTAGGAAATGAGCCATCCCTTCCCCTACTCACTGCACCCTTCAAAGAGTCCCATCCCAAATGTGTAACGGCTGCAAAAGTTGGGCTATGATTTGTATTCATAATTACTGTCCACTGAATGTATTAAAAATGACTCTATAAGATATCTCAAAATATCTGCAGTTTTCTTTTTTCTTTTTGTAGGAAGATTGGCCCTAACATCTGTTCCCAATCTTCCTTTTTCTTTTTTCTCCCCAAAGCCCCAGTACATAGTTGTATGTCCTAGTTGTAGATCCTTCTAGTTCTTCTATGTGGGATGCCACCTCAGTATGGCTTGATCAGCAATCCGCACCCAGGATCCAAACCAGGGAAGCCCAGGCCACTGCAGTGGAACGCGTGAACTTAACTGCTACACCACTGGGCCAGCCCCTATCTGCAGTTTTATGGTGTTGCACGTTTCTAGGTGCAAATATTTTACTCAATTCTTCCGCAGGGCAAACCCAATTCTTTGGGTGGGAAGAATTGACTTGGCTCCAATGACAGAAAAACACAGGGTTTAAAATTAGGACTTATTAGGTCCTAATTCAGGCATTACAGCATTTAAATCTATGCCCAACTATTAGGCTGCATATATCATCATGTAAGAACTGATGTGCACACATTATATTGCAAACTATATAATAAGCAATGTCTATATGATGCAGTACATTTCTCTAGCCCTTGAGGAAATATGACAGAACAAAGAGAAATAGCCCCACTGCCAATACAATAGGCAAGAAAGCCCCAAACATAAGACATGATGTTCAGAAGCTGACATCTCAAGTTAAGTCACCTTCTTTCCCTCATGCCCCCTTGTTCTCTTAGGAGAGTTAAAGGAGAACGAAATCATCAAAGGCAACAAAAGCAAAAGAAAAAGAAATTAAGCTGCTTAATCTGGAACATCTATTCCAGAAAAAAGAAATCTGAGGTTTGCCGCCATTATAAATCATGTCCCTCTGCCTGGGTGTGCTGAGAAGTCAGAAAGAGATGGGGGAGGTTCCCATCCACGCATCAGGGAACTTGGCCCTGAAACCTACTCCCTCTGCCTTCCTGACCAAGCTGTACCTATGAATCTGCAACTCAGTTTCCTAACGTGTATAACGACAAACCTAGGCTGGGTTTCTTAGATTCCTTTCAGCTCTAAGTCTACAATTCTACTGACGGTAGACAAAAGAGCACACGTGCCACGAAACCTTTTCATTAGGAAAGAGTGTTCCTTCCACACACACAATGACCCATCTCCCCAGAAGCCCAGACTCTGGGAACCACATCCAGCAGAAAAACCAACCAAATAACTATGGGTACTTTTGTGAACATGTTTCTGGCTTCAAAGTTTCAGCATCTGCCAGGGGGCATGAAACTGCTCAGGCCAAGGCTGAAGAGCAGCATCTGAGGGCCAAGGCCACTAGGTGGGGGCACAGCTCCGACCACCAGGGCCCAAGCAAGGTAGCAGCTGCCAAGCTGGCAGCAGCAATTAGGAACAAGCATGGGGGTTTGGGGGGGTGGGCAGAGGCAAAAGACCCCCCTACTTTACCCACTGCAGAGTCTGAGGGACGTCTTGAACCCAAGGAGCAAAACTGCAGCCATGGGTCACACCAGCTCACACATGGGCCTGCACAGTGGTTTCAAATAAAAAATAAAATGCTACTATTTAAAAATCAAGACATTTCATACAAAAGTCAGGATATCTGGATTCTTTAAATACAGAAAATCCAGCAACTACAGGGTGGAACTTAGCTGGACCCTGCCGCCAAGAGAGATGGGCCCAGTTCTCCAGGAACTCAGGGTCTACATCCTGCCAGCTTCAGTCACCAGGTTACCTGCTTAGCTCCTGGGGGCAGCAGTTTGAGACCTCCCACTCCAAATTTTTCCCAGTGGTCGTTGACCCATTAAGTGTGGATAATACCATCCCAAGGGATTTGGGTTCTCAATAAATGAGAATGTCAAGGCCCACAGTAAAGAACCATGCAAATGAGACTTATTAAAATGCTACACTATCTGCATAACAGGCCTGACAAGGACCCCTTTTTAGGAAATGCCAAAAAAAAAGGTGCATTTGAACACTCCTTACAATTCAGCTTTCCGGCCAATTAAGATATCTGTCAAACTTGGTTATCCGAGTGCTTTAATTCCAAAGGTATTTACATGTAACTAGAACTTGAAAGCGTAGAAAAGTTTCAGCTATCAAGTTTATATTCTGCTTCCACCCCTACCCCCAGACCCTTGCAGAAAGTATAAACGCTTCCGATTTATGCCGTCTTCTTACAGTTCGGTAAGAAATCGATCTAACCAGCACTGGCTTTCATATTTAAAAACGAAGGAGGGGGGATATCAAGTTAAGCCTTCAATGGGCAAAACAGAATGGGGTCGGGCTCCGTCCACAGTCTACCCAACAAGTGGGACGCTCATCAAGCGGCGACTTGCCTTCCAAGAACAAACATGTCGCGCGGCTCAGTTTTCCTGTGGCCGTGACAGGGGCAACCTTACTTTCTTCCCGCACCAGGTTGGAGGAAAGATCTACTGGGAGTGAGTTATAAAGTAGGCTTCTCGAGTTTGTTTCTTAAGTTTCTGGAGCTTTCGTTAACTTTCACGCTATGTAGATATCAAAGACGGGGTGGGGGGACACTGGGTGACCAGAATTGTAGGAGGGGCCCTCCAGAAATACATCTGTACTCGGACACTGGATACAGGTCTCCAAATTCTTCTCCGTCGCCGACGACCTTACTTGGAATAGAGGGTGACAAGAGCTCTCCGCGCTACTCGCCAGCCCACCCCGCCCCCAGCCTGCCCGAGGGGACCGAGCCCAGCGCCCCCTCCCGCCCCCGCCGCGCCCCGCGACTCACTGCTCGGCCAAGGACCGCACAGCGGCCCGCGGCTGCCCGCCGGCCGCCGCCTTCCCGCCCTCCCGGGCCGCGGATCTCGCGGGTCCGGGAGACACCGCCCCCGCCTCCCGCGCCGGCTTCTCGGCGCAGCTCGCGCCCGGCCACGCGACGGGCTGCGGCATGGTTCCCCGACTCATGGGGCCGCCGGCGGCGGCGGCGCCGCAGACTTTCAACCGCCTCCGAGCAACCCGGGGCCCCTCCCGTCGGGGCGCCCGGCCGTAGCCGCCGCCGCCACCCTGCTGCCAGCCGGCTTCCGAGAGTGCGCAGGGCGCTTCCGCGCGCGTCACCGTCTCCCGCCCCGCGGCCTCTGACCCTCGGCGAGGGGGCGGGGCCCGAGGGGTCGGGGAGTCCGGCGGCGCGGCGCCTGCGCATGCGCCTGCGGGGACTGAGCCGCCGTGGAGGGCAGACAGCGCGGCGCGGCTACTGCGCATGCTTTTGCTTCCACGTGCCGCCGACCTGTCCCCGAATTCACGGCGCGCCCTCCTAGCCCTCGACGTCGCGCCCGGGCTGGGCGTGAGAAGGCGGGAAGGCACTGGACGAGCGGCGGGACACGTCCTCGGAGAGCAGGAGGAGGCAGGCCGGCGTCGGGTGTGAAGGGCGCCAACGTGTTTGGGCGCCTAGCAGTATTCACTTTGGGCTTCCAAGCGTCGCCCTTCCCCCGGAGGGGTTTCCTCGACCGTAACGCCAGGGATGTGGGCAGACTGAGTGGTGTGCGGTTTGCCTGGCCTTCCCCGAGGGACAGTTCCGTCACCACCCGCCCCCCAAGCCCGGGGCTCTGTCCTTCCGTATGGGCTCAAGCTTGTCGCTCCAGGGCTGGGAGTTATGGTCCCTCCCTTCCCTGAGGGCGGGAAGGGCCAGCTGCTTCTATTCAACAGTTGACCAAGCGCAGCAGAGTGTGTTTTGGGACTATATCCTTTCAAATAGAAAATTTGATGTAAGAGGAACAAGAGCAAAGTGAAAATATTAACAGACTTTGGGGATCAGAAGGCAACATGTTTCATCTCTGGGGAGAGAATGGAGGAGTAGATCTAAAGATGAGCAGCGGTCATGGGTGCAAGGAGCATTACTCAAGCAAAGAGTTCAGTACCAAGGTACGGAAGAAGGGAGTGGCATGGGCAATTGAGAAACCTGCAAGTAGTTCGGGAGCAAAACAGGAAGGTAGCAGGGGGTTTTACTGAAAGATGAAACTGGAAGAAGAATGCTGGAGACCAGATCATGAAAAGCCACCTTAGGCTAACTAGGGAGCTTGTGCTTGATCCTCCTTGAAAGATTGGAAGGACTGGAAGAAAATCATCTCTGTTTTGTAAGGTCACTTTGTAGTTAGAAGTTTGGAAAAGGGCAAGACTGGGAGACCAGCATAAGGAGACGAAATAGTAGTGGAGATCAAAGGGAGAAACTAGATAGAAAAAATGTTTGCATTTGAAGGCAAAGAACTATGGGGAGTTTTTTTTCCCTTTGATTTTATTTGAAAAAGTAATAAATACACATGCTTAAAAAATTCAGATCATACAAAAGAATATACAAGTTATATTTCTTATGGATATTAAGAGTGTGGGACTATAGTGGGTAGAACAGTGTCCCCCAAAATTCATGTCTACCTGGAACTTCAATGTGACCTTATTTGGAAATAGGTTCTTTGCAGATATAATTAGTTAAGATAAGATCATGCTGGATTAGAGTGGGCCCTAAATCTCGTGACTTGTTTTTATAAGAGAAGATGCAGAGATATATAGACCCAGATGGACTAAGGACATGTGAGGATGGAGGCAGAGGTTTGAGTGATGTAGCTACAAGCCAAGAAATGCCGGGAGCCACCAGTAGCTAGGAAAAGGCAAGGAAAGATTATTCCAAAGAGCCCCCAGAAGAAGCATGGCCCTGCTGACAATATGATTTCAGATATCTAACCTCTAAAACTGAGAGAATAAAATTCTCACTTAGCATCTATTCTAGATACATTTTACCTCAAGGGGTTGGAAAAAGCTTAACAGTTTGATCAGTTGCTGAGTATGTCTTATCTTATTATGCATGTGGAATTGGGAAAATAACCACAAGATGGGTTTGGAGACCCACTGTGAGAAGGACCTGAGCAAAACCTCCATTGACCATTTGACTTCCATCCACCCAAAAGTCTCTATACTAAATGAAGTTGAAGTGCCAGAACTGCTTAGGGTACTGTAGAGGAAGGTATCCAAGAACTTGGGGAGATTGGAATGTTAGAGTGGGTTTATCATGTAAGACCTGCTTACCCACCCAGGAGGGTCCAGAGGACGTAACGGTGAGAAATAAATTTGTGGGGGGAGCCCCAGCATCCTTGCAGAGATCTGCAATTGCTTTTCTCTGTAGTGGGATGTATCTTACAGTGGACACTGCTACCATCAAATGGATTCCTAAATGCAGTTAGGATAATTGGATCTCAGGGTGGCAGGGACCAAGGAGTGGCACTTAATTACCAAAAGCTAGGTGGATGTGGTTACTGTAATGGAGAGCTGAGTCAAAGCAGTAATCAGAATTGTCTGACTCGCAGAGACTATGGAATTGGCTAGTTGATCATGGTGTCCCTCGAGAAGAAATAAATGGACAATCTACTAAATTCTTACTTGCTCTGTATAAGCAGAAGAGTTCTAGGTCTATGAACAGAAGCCCTAACCTGCAACACCAAAACAGAAAGTCACAGCCCCTCAATCAGTTCCCAGATTTGAGCCAGTTTCCATACCCAGAACTCTTTGAATGAAAGGGAGGCCAAGTCTTCTCGAGGAAAGACCCTGCTACAATGACAAAAATGTATATTGTTAACTTTTATCCCAACCTTCCCCAAAGGGTCCTATGGCCATCTACCAGAGTGACTGTGCATTGGGGGGAAGGAAATAACCAGTAATTGGGGGGATTAGTAGAAAATGGCTCTGACCTGAGACTAATTCATGGCAACCCCAAACATCACTGTGTCTACCTATCAGAGTAGGAGCTTGTGGAGGTCAAGTGATCAATGGAATTTTATCTCAGGTTGACCTCACACCCAGTGGGTCTCCAAACACACCCTGTGGTTATTTCCCCAGTTCTAGAATGCATAATTAATATAGACATGCTCAGCAACTAGCAGAATCCCCACATTGGTCCCCTGACCTATACAGTGAAGGCTGCTTTAGTATGAAAGGCCACATGGAAGCCACTAGAACTCTTTCTACCTATAAAAATGTAAACCAAAAGCAACACCACATTCTTGGAGGGATTGCAAAGGTTAGCACCAAAGATTTGCATCAAGGACTTGAAAGTTGCAGAGGTTGTGACACCCACCATTCCGTTTTCAACTCACCTATCTGGCATATGCAGAAGAGAGATGGATCCTGGAGAAGGACTGGATTTTTGTAAATCTGATTAAGTGGTGATTCCAGTTGCACTGGTATTCCAGATGTGGTTTCATTGCTTGAGCAAATCCACACATTTCCTAGTACCTGGTTTACAGCTATTGATCTGGCACGTGCTATTTCCCTCTATACCTTTTGGAAAAGACCACCAGAAAGAATTTAATTCAACTGGCAAGGCCAGCAATATACCCTCACTGTCCTACTACAGAGATATAGCAGCTCTTCAGCCCTATGTCATGATTTAGTCTGCAGGGACTTCCTACCCTCTTCCCTTTCCCATCCCCAGAACATCACACTGGTCCATTACATTAATAATGATAGGATGATTGGTCCTAGTAGGCAGGAAGTAGCAATTACTGTACACATATTGGTAAGATATTTGCACGTCAGAGGATGGGAAATATATCCCCCAAAATTCAAGGGCTTTCTACCTCAGTGAAATTTCTAGGGGTCCAGTGGTTGGGCTATATCAAGATATCGCTTCAAAGGTAAAGGGTAAGTTGTTACATCTGGCCCCACCTACCACTAACAAAAGAGGCACAACCCCTAGTGACAGAAGAGAAGAGAAGGCTCTGCAACAGGTCCAGGCTGCTGTGCAAGTTGCTCTGCCACTTGGGTCATATGATCCAGCAGATCCAGTGGTGCTTGAAGTGGCAGTGGCAGATGGAAATGATATTTGGAGTCTTTGGCAAGCACCTGTAAGTGAATCACAATGCAAACCCATAGGATTTTGGAGTAAAGCCCTGCCTCTGTGGATAACTACTCTCCTTTTGAGAAATAGCTTTTGGCTGGCTACTGGCCCATAGCAGAGACTGAACACTTACCAGGGGGCCACCAAGTTAACATGTGACCTGAGCCCAGTGATAAATCATGTGGATAGATTGTAACCTTGATATGATCTGATGAAAATGGCACTGTACTTCTGCGATCTTCCAAAAACCCATAACCCCAGGATAATTATGATAAAAATATCAGACAAATTAGAAGTTCCATTAGAGGGGCATCCTGCAAAATCCTTGGTCAGTACCCTTCAAAACTAAGGTCATCAAAAACAAGAAAAGTCTGAGAAACTATCACAGTCGAGAGGAACCTAAGGGGACATGACAACTAAATGTTATGTGGTGTCCTGGATGGGATCCTGGGACAGAAAAAGACATTAGGTGGAAGGAAGTCTGAATAAACCATGGACTTCAGCTAATAATATTGTATCAATATTGGTTCATTAATTGTAATAAATGTACCATACTAATGTAAGATGTTAGTAATACGGGAAACTGGGTACAGGGTATACAGGAACTCTGTACTGTCTTCTCCATTTTTCTGTAAATCTAAAACTATTCAAAAAGTAAAATCTATTACTAGATTTTAGAAAAAATCTAACTCAAATCACCATGTCACAAAGAGTTGAACCAAGACTTTTCAAAATAATGAAGATATCTAGTCACATTGTTCTTATTTTTGTACTTCAGAAAAATTCTAATTTAAATGTTAATTATTTCATCTTTAATTTTTTAAAAATTTGTATTGTGTATATGTTTTATAACATACATAATACATAAACAGAGGTACATGTGTGCATTATTATTATATATGTGCATATTGGGGATGTGCTAAATTTTTTTATTGATATTACAAGACTAAATTATTAGAGAGCAAGTGTGTTAAACTAAATAAGTCAAAAACTAGAGTTTCTTAGAGGAAGTTGTGAGAAGTAAGTCCATGAACTGTGATATAATTACAACAATTAGCTTATTCTTAAGATGAATAAAAAAAACAAAAAACAAAAAACTATAAGCTTAAGTAAAAGCCCATGTAATAACGTTGCTAGAGACCATTCCAGTTAGATTTCAGCTTCCCCTTAAAAACAAACATTCCTAAATTAGATAACTAAAAGTTATATGATAATATTGTAATTTGTATGTCCTTAGACTTGGTAATTTACATTTTGAATCACTTTGAATTAATGTAACTACTTCTTCAGTGGCCTTGCCTGGAATAGGACATGCATGAAAGACTGAGTTCCTTTCTTTGAACACTTGCAGTAGCTGTCCATGAAGAGCACAGCTGAGCCATACAGTGTTTACTTTGTTTCTTTGTTTCACTGATTGATTTTTTAATCCTCTGTAAGGAACTTAGTACAAGTTGAATTCATAGCCCCCTTTTTAATACCATAAATTCATATGTTACAGCAAAGTCAAAACACCCTACATTTTTACTCTATGGAATTTCCCAATGTCACAACAATAAAAAATAGATTTCAAGTGTATTCTTCACACCAATTTCTAAAGTATTCACAAGAAAGGTACTTTTTGGCTTATTCTAGTTTCACAGGTTTGTGTAATTACTCAGGCTTGGAAGGCAGTATTGCTAGTTTCACTTAGAAATGAACTACTCTAAGAGTACTCAAGTATTTATTTGAAAGACCCCTTTTTCCAGCATGCCTCTTGATTGTGGAATGCTCATTATTTTTAAACAGGATAGGGTGGGAAGGAAACCTACTGTGTCTTTGCAGTTCTGAGACCAGAAGAAATAACTTTATAGAGAAAAAAAGAATAGGGGAAATAGTTAATTAGAAAAAATATCTTGTAGTAGTATTAGTTTTTACCTGGAAACCCCCAAAACTGTCCCCAAGAATTTTTCTTGGGAGAAGTATGGGTCATAATGAAATTTATTTTATCATGACTATGAAACTATTTCATACATCATGAGATAACAGAGAATGATGTTATACAAAGACTTGGAATTCTGGAAAATATTAAAGCAGTCATTTGCCTCCAGCTAAACAGAATTTCATCCTAAAGAAATCATCCAGGTAGATGATAATCTTAATTTATTTGGAGAGCTTCTGAAATGGAATTTCATAACTTTAGTACCTTAATATCAGCTATGGACTGAATTGTATCCCCCCAAATTTATATGTTGAATCCCTAACCTGCAATGTGACATTTGGTGACATAGACTGAATGTGTCCCCCCAAAATTCATATGTTGAAACTCTACTCCCCAATGGGATGGTATTAGGAGGTGGGACCATTGGGAGGTACTTAGGATCAAATGAGATCAGGAGGGTGGAGCCCTCATGAATGAGATTAGTGCCCTTATAAGAGTCACCAGAAAGTTTGCTACCCCTCTCTGCTCTCCACCAGGTGAAGATACAAGGAGAAGTCAGTCTGCAAACCAGAAGAGAGCTCTCACCAGATCTCAACCATACTAGCACCCTGATCTAAGACTTCAGCCTGCAGAACTGTAAGAAATAAATATCCATTGTCTAAGCCAGTGTATGGTACTTTGTTATAGCAACCTGAACTAAGACATTTGGAGATAGGGCCTATGAGGAAGTGATAAATAAATGAGGTCATAAAGGTGAAGCGCTAATCGGATAGGGCTGATACCCTTATAAGAAGAAGAAGATACACCAGACCTCTCTCTCCACCATCTGAGGACAGAGAAGGCAGCCATCTACAAGGCAGGAAAAGAACTCTCACCAGAAACCAAATCAGCTGGCAGCTTGATCTCAGACTTCCCACTCTCCAGAACTGTGAGAAAATAAATTTCTGTCATTTAAGCCACCTGGTCTATGGTATTTTGTCATGGCAGCCCAAGCAGACTAACATAGTATCACAAAGTACTTCCTTACATTTACCTTTTAGGACAAGCATCTGGATCCTTTGGAAAGGAAGCCCATCTTTCATACTGCACACTGGAACTTAGAAAGAGCTAGAGAGACACATTGTAGAAGTTTCCTCAGAAAATAAAAGTAAGGAAAAGATTCTTTGTCATTTCTGTGCCATAACATAGGAATCCTTCACCTCCTCAAGTAATCTGACATTAGGTTGATGATTTTCATATAACCCCAGGTTCTCCATCATAGTCAGAGGGGAAAGCATCACCCTACTGGTACCAACAACTCTCTACTTGTGATAAGGTGGGTTGTCAACTTTACCTTAAAAAATCATACCAGGATATTGCTGACAAAGTAACAAGGGCTTTCTGGATCTTCTGCTAATCTTTTGTCTGTTGAATGTTTCTTTTTACTTGGTATAGAATTTTAGAGGGATGGTTGATTGGGTCTTCTTCAGAAGATAAGGATGTACAACTTCACCATCATTGCATCATTCTAGAATGATGCAGCTAGAATCCACTTAAAATAATGGTCTTCAAACTGAGGTACCTCTATCTCTTGGGTTATACCAGGGCCACTTCATACAGTTGTGCAGCAGAGGCCCAGGGGTCAAAGACAACTTTCACAGCTGTATGGGGGCATGGATAGGCCTGTTCTCCTCTCCAACCACTGCCTTCATGTTCACCATGTTCTTATTTTATAAAAATACAAAACTTGTCTCTCATCCATCCCAAATCCTACTACAGTGTGTGCCTCAAGGGTTGTGCTAAGTACAGTAGCCATTAGTCACATGTGGGTATTGAGCACCTGAAATATAGCTGGTCAGAATTAAGACTTGCAGTTTGTATAAAACACTACAGAATTTCAAGGACTTAGTACCAAAAAAACCCAAAAAGAATGTAAAATGTCTTATTTATTTATTTTGCTGAGGAAGATTCACCCTGAGCTAACATCTGTGCCAATCTTCCTCTATTTTGTATGTGGGTCACCACCACAGCATGGCCACTGATGAGTGGTGTAGGTCTGCACCCGGGAACGGAACCCAGGCAGCCAAAATGGAACATATTGAACTTAACCACTAGGCCATGGGGCCAGCCCCTAAAGTGTCTCATTTTTAATTTTTCATATTGATTGAATGTTGACATGATAATATTTCAGAAATACTGCATTACATGCAATATTAATTTACCTATTTCTTTTTACTTTTTAAATATGATACTAGAGAATTTAAAGTTACATATGTGGCTCACATTATATTTCTATTGGATGGTGCTGTTCTAGAGCATCAAAACAAAGGGACAATTTAGATATTGCTTTTGGAGAAGCCTCCAACCTAGGGCATGAAAAACTTGCATTCAGGCTTTGTGTCTTTCCTTTTCTTAAGAGTGGGTATTTCAGTATTTAAATTGAGTATTTTGGCCAATATGTTAAGTCATATATTGTAGAGTGGGGTTATAAGAGTGATGATAGTTTGCTCCTGAGGGAGTCTCTAGAGAACAAAGCAGAATGTCGGGGAGAAACATTGGTGGTATCATATGTCATCCGGGTGACAAACTCACGGTGGCTGTCTGCCTTACTTAGCACTCTGTCTTAGAACGAGTGTTTGTAAGTGAGATGAGTGTCTTAGGGACTTCCCAGAAAGGAGAAGGTGATTGACTCTAATGACTGCATAACCAATCCTGTTGTGATTCAGGTAGTTTCTAATTCTTTACTTTCCACAAATTTGAAGGAGAACCTAAAGTTGTTACTGATTATTTAAATTAATATTTAATAAGAGATTACTATGATGCTTTTGGCACACAATTCAGAAGTTGAAAGAATTGAATGATTTTGTTATAACAAAACTCCATTTTCAACTATTTATGAGAACAGTGTTTCTCTGTGCTTATATCTGTAAAACCCAAAAATAGGAGTAGAATTGAGATTAAATCCTGTCTCTTTCTAACAATAATAACATTCATCAATAGATTTTCAGAGGTATATCCAATAAAATTTTACTATGTGTAATAATTATCAAAATTTATAATATATTGTTTCAATCAAATTTTTACTACTAATAATTATGATAATAAATGAAACTTTCAAATAATTTGAAATATAAATGAAGCTTTCAAACATAAAAATATACTGCATTAAATAAAATTCTGGGAATGGAGTGGAAATAAGATTTCAATGAAAAAAAGGATCGATGTAAAATTGCAGTCTTTCTTCATGAATGAAAGTGAAGTTCTAATACATATGTTATCTAGATTCAGTTGGAAACTTAAGTCACGTGATGATTTTTTTTAAATGACAATATTTATTTATAATACAATGGAAATTGCATCTCTTAAAGCTAAATTTCTAGTGGAAAATTTTAGACATAAACTTTCAAATGTGGAAACAGTTTCACAGTTTTTTCAAAACTCTTTTACGGGAGAAGGTGAGCAAAAATATTCAGATGACTGCCTGAGATGGCAACCAGTCAAAACCCCTTTGTTTTACAGATGTGGTAGCTGAAGACCAGAAGTTCTCTTCTTGAACCGGAACTGGAGGCCACATTCAGTCCCTGGCTCTGCAACCCCATCCCATCTCCCACTCAGATAAGGCACACGGGTTCTGTGAGCAAGCCCATGTTTATCAGTGATGAGGTACCTCTAACTAAGAGGCCATCTCTCTGAAATGTAGTTGGGTTCAGACTCACCGTCTGGCATCAGCGGTAGCCTGTTACTGCCAGTCTCACCCATGGTCAGGACTCTTTCTAAAGCAATCATTTAGAAATATGAGGTGTTCTTACAACTATCTCAGCAGGTCGTAGTGTAGTTTATCTAACTATTGATTTCCCTAACAAAGCTGGAAGCACCTGTGGGAAGTAGATAGTCATTGTCTTAGTTAGCTTGGGCTGGGCTGCCAAACAAAATACCATACAACAGAAATTTATTTTCTCACAATTCTGGAAGCTGAAAGCCTGATATCAGAGTGCCAGCACAGTCAGGTTCTGGTGAGAGCTGTCTTCCTAGCTTGCAGACAGCTGCCTTCTCACTGTGCATGTGTGCAGGGGAGGAGGGGCTGGGAGTAGGGGACCAGCTCTGGTCTCTCTTCCTCTTCTTATAAGGACACTAATCCTATTGGATCAGGGCCCTACCCTATGATCTCATTTAATTTTAATTACTTCCACAAAGGCTCTGTCTCCAAACACTGTCGCATTGGGGGTTGGGGCTTCAACATATGAACTTTAGTTGGACACAAACATTCAGTTCATAACACTCATAAATCTTTATATACCTTGTTCCTAACCCAATGGATGGTACTAGTGATCACTAATAAATTCTTGTTGAGTGACTTAATATTGATTCCTTATGTCGGTAGTATGGTGGTAGTGTAGTATAGCAAAGAGAAGACTAGCTACGTGACCTTGGACAAGTCATTCAACCTCTCTAAGCCTCAGTCTCTTCAGCTGTAAAATCTAGACAGTAACTCTTATCGTAGAGATACGTGATGAGGGTTAGAAGGGAGGTGTGTCAAGAGTCTAGAATAGTGCTTGTGAAATAACAGCTATATACTTTGACTTAACACTTTATGGATACACCATCCCACAAAGTCAAGAGTTGAATGCCTCAGAAGTTCTGGCACCAACCCTAGGGATGTTTTTTTAAGCCTAGTGATTTTTTCACTATACCAGGTGATCCAAGACCTTACAGAAAGTGTTAATTTTAAGATAACCTTGGACTTCACTGGGTTATAATTTCTCTTTTGTGGAATGAAGTAATTCACTGAATTGGTCTAGCCCTGAGGGTAGTCAAGAGGCCGGGATAAGAAATCTGCCTGGTAGGATGAGAAAAATATTAGAGTTTTAATAACTATTCTCTTGCAAAATTAGTCACTTACTTGCAATTTCCTTAAATTATTTTTCAGAATATTTATAGCCAAAGCTTTGTGGCTAAGTCCAATCACAGACACTAGGTGGCACCATAAGAGCCTCTCCTGAACCAGTTCCTGCAGCCCAACAGCTCCTCCCCATTTACAGCCTGAAGATTTTTAGCACAGAGTCTGGGGTAAAGAAAACTTAGAGAAATGTTGTTCTTTTTCTGTGTAGAATCTATAAGTTTTCTTTCTAAGAGCTTGATCTCCTACTGTGACTAGTACACAGAGGAACAAGCCTCCTACGGCAAACTACAGCCAGCGTGGATCTAGTCAGGAGACCAGATCTGGGCCTCTGCTACCCCCGCCCCTGCCTACACATTAGCAATTCCAAGATCACTCTCAAACATGTATAAAGGACTCTGACACCAGATCTGTTCATTTCAATGTTCACTCAAACAACTGAAACTCAGTTCTTAGCGTCGTCCACACCAGTGGTGTTCTCTTCAGCAACTTAGTCCAATGGCTATACCCTACCTAGACTTGTCATCATCTGGAATTTAACTCCACATGCCACTCTGTCAAAAGTCACCTCTCCTTTCCCCTGTCCACCTGCTCATCCATTTCAGTGTGACTTCCAGCTCTTTCACTTCTCCCTTCTCTCCCTGTTCATCAGCCCCCCTTCTCCACACACAGCCCCTCTTTCTCTTCTTGCCTATGCTGTTTACAGTAACAACTACTCTCCATCAACACCTACACCTCCCTCATGGCCTACTCCTCCAGTGCCACCATCCCTCAGGCCCCCAGTGGGACCACTGTGACTTTTTGTTTGAGGCAATGCAGAGCACTGAGGTGGCAGAGCACAGGCATAGAAGTGAATTTCTACTGTCTCAATAAAGAGCCATTTAACCCTGAGCGTGTTATTAATCCCTCTGAGCATCAGCCTTGGGTATTTGGGGGGATGGGAACATCTACTCATAGGAGAATTAAGAGAGGTGATAGGTGACAAGACATGTTGTGAAATATATTTTTATCTTTTGCATCTTTCACATATGTGACCTTTCCCTGTGATCCAGAGGTATCTATCTGGAGGGCCAGTGGATGGATGGGTAGACTATGACAATGAGAGTAAAAATGCAAAGAGAGGCAGGTGTAGTTTACTTCTAAAATAAGTAATTGAGATGTAAAACTAAAGGCCTGAAGAAAGTAGGGCTTAGAGATTACGCCAAAATAGAGTTTGGAAATAGAACAGGGGAGAGCCAGGTGTACCTGCCTCTTAGTCACCCACCACAATCAGAGAAGATTGTGAGAGCCACGGAAGAGGAGCCTGAGCAGGGCATGCCCTCCAACGAAATGGGTGGGAGTGGAGAGGAGCTAGGTTTGTCCCTACTCAAGAGTCCAACACTCACCTAAGTGTGAAACCAAGGTGGGGCCCTTAACCTCCAGCAGAGGTGTGAATGGAAAATCCACAGCATGTGTTAAGTCATTTAGTCCTCAAAATGACTCCACAAAACCATTATTACCTGCATTAAAGCAACATCACAAGATGATTGTTAGCCCCATTTTACTGAAATAGGAAAGTAAGTGACAGAGTCAGGATTCCAACCCAGGGCCAGCTGGCTTCAATAGCTGTGCTCTTAACCATCAAACACACAGCCTTTCAATAAACATCAGTGCCCTACGCTCACCCCAACCCCTCCTCTGTTCAGTGCCAGGGTTAAGAAGCACAGTTAGAAAAGTTAGGCTACCATGTGTTTCATGCTATTACTATTTAAGGTCTAAACTCAGCTGGGCCTTCGGTTCTGCTCCATCACCTTCTGTTTGTTCTTGGTCCACTCCCTTCCCCAAACCTGCAATGGGCCTCCTAAACCTTCATCATTCCCTGCCCTTCCCACTTTTAGCAATGAACTTGTCTATGATTCACAGAGAAAATCAGTGCCAATTAGCGATGGACTCTCCTTCCCCCAAGTCACTTATCTTCAAGGACACAATTTCATCCTCCTTTCTGACCAGTTTCTGAGGAAAAGGTGTCTTTCCATCTATCCTCCTATTTCAGACCTTTCCCTCCCATGCCCTTTCACCTCCTCCAGGATTTCCATCAAATGTCTCTTTCCAATATCTTCAACCTCTCCCCTCTCTCCTAGGTTCTTTTTCTCAACATATAAACAAACCAAAGTCTTTCTTTCCCTTCACATCATTTCCATCCATAATTATCTAGATGTCAGAAATTTCCAAGCACCAGTCCTGAACTCTTCCTAGGCAGTGATGAAATTTCACTAATTCATGAAAAAAAAATGCAAAAAATAAGGATAACTTAGGGAGTTTCTCATTAAGCTAAGGTCATTATATTTAAATGATGTTCTTTTGTTCTGACATTATGGCCTATTTTCTTAATGTTAAAATATTGTCACCTTTCAAAAGTGAGAAGACTTTGCATGAGTAAAAACCCCCGCCTCTTTGCCGTGTTAAGACATTGAGAATTGGGGCTTTTTTGTTATTGTGCATAACCTCGCCCAGCAGTTCTCAAATTTTTGGTCTCTGAACATCCCTACACTCTTTACACTCTTAAAATCTATTATGGACCTGTATTCACTATATTTTCTTACTTTCTGTATTCTTGGTGCTCTGGCATCTGGGACCTTGCTGGCCCAGGAGAGACTGCCCCTCCTAGAGCCAGCTAATTCTTAGAGATAGCTAACTTCTCCCCTGTGAGCACACCTTTCATATGCAAACTAACCAGTCCAAAGCCCACACCCCACAACCACCCTGTTTATCAGGCTCTCTTAGGGCTCTTAGGGCTTTTACATTTGGGGCCAATATTCCCCTGTCCTAATCACCCCAGGGCCTGATACCAGACAACCCAGGACAGCCCCTGGAGCCTGCTGAAATTATTCAGACTAGCCAATCCTAAACCTGCTTACCCAGCCTTGCCCATTTCCTTCTGCGGAAATCATAATAAAGGCTCTTGCCCATGCTTTCCCCCTCACTCCTGCCTCCTGGCCAACTCTGGTGCTTCCCCATGTGGCCTGGCATGCCCCCTTCTCTTGGGAACAAACTATCTTTTCAATGACAGTTGTCTCCTGGTCTGTTAGCCTAACCATACCTTAATAATAATAAAACCTACATTTTAAAATAGGACCTCAATGGGCTTTTGTTTATGTGGGTCCTATATATTGATATTTACTGTTTTAGATGTTAAAATTGAGAAATTTAAAAAATATGTACTAATTCTTTTAAAATAATAAGCCCATTATATATTAGCATAACATCTTAATGAAAAATAACTATATTTTCCAAAACAAAAAAAAAATGGTGAGAAGTGTAGCATTGTTTCAGTTTTCACAAATCTCTTTAACGTCTGGTTTAATAGAATGAGGCTGGACTTTCGGATCTGCTTCTGCATTCAGACAGCTGCAATATCACACTCTGGAAAACTCCGCAATACATTCATGAGAGATTGAGAAGGAAAAAGGCAAATCACGTTTTAGTATTTAACAATCAATTTTGAATTTGACTTTGATCTCCCAGACCCACTGAAGGGTTCTCAGACCACACTTTGAGAATGCTGACCTAGACAATCTTGATTCATACTGTACAGGCAAGTTTTTGATCTCCTGAAATTTGCACACTAGAAGGGAATTTATTGATTACAAGTTTAAATTAAGATTGTCCTCTACAATTTTTTATGGTCATAGTCTTAATGCAGGTCCTCAAGAAAGCAGAACATTATACTTGATATGGGAGATGTATTAGTCTCTTAGGCTGCCATAACAAAATACCAGGGCTGGGTGGCACAAAAAATAGAAATTTATTTTATCACAGCTCTAGAGGCTGGAAGTCCAGGATCAAGGTGCTGTCAGGGTTGATTTCTGGTGCAAGCTGTCTTCCTGGCTTGCAGATGGCTGCCTTCTCACTAAGTCCTCACGTGGCCTTTCCTCTGAGCACATGTGGAGAGGGAGAAAGCTCTCTGGTATCTCTTCCTCATCTTATAAGACCACCAACTCTATTGGATTAGGGTCTCATCCCTATAACCTCATTTAACCTTAATTACCTCCCTAAGGGCTCTAGCTCCAAATACAGTCACATTGGGGATAGGGTTTCAATGTATGAATTTTTGTGGGGGACACAGTTCAGTTCATAACAGGAGGTGAAAACCCAAGACAATGAGTATGAGGAAAAAGAAGAACTAAGGCAAGAAAAGAGGTCAAGCTAAGTGATATAATGTGTTACTATACTGGCTACCACTTCTTAAAAAAACTTCCAAAAAAAAAAAGGCCAGTCAATGCTTGCCAAAGTGGACTCCTCCAGAAGGGCTGCAAGAAAGAACTGCATCTTACAGTATTCCACAGGAGGAAGATGCTATCCACCTGACCCTCCAGCCCCATCTCCTATCTCCTATTAGTCCAGGTTCACCCCACGGAAAGCTAACTCACTCACGTTACTGGGTGGCGTCATCAAGCACTTCAGTGGCCACTCAGGAGGCGAGATTCCCTTCTGCATGGTGTAGCATTTCACACAAGCCCAGAAGTGCGGGAGTGACACAGCATGTTAGACATCAAGCCTGGACCTTCAACTCAGACTCAGCCAGCCTGACAAATGCAGCAAAAGTGGTGGAGGGAGCACAGTCTACGAGGTGAGTGGTGCCTTTAGAAGGAAGGAGGCAGTCAGAGGGTATCTGATACAGTAATTATTTGACATTTGTAGAAGGTTCAGAACTACTTCTGCTCTCAGTATAGAGATGGCTATCCTACAGTGGCAACATTTCCTGAAAGGAGCATAACCTATGAAGGTCATTGGGAAAGTATATTTTGAAAGTGATATAATCAATAATTACATTTTTAATAAAATGTAATGAAAATAATAATTGAATAATTTAACTCATCCAATTTGAACCTTGACAGATGAGTCTTGGCCTATAACAAATAGTCTCAGCCAATAACAAATATTATGTTTGATATTCACCATATCCAACTCTCAGTGCTCTTTAATACACTATATTATTCAGATTTGCTTAAAAACCAATGGAGTGAATTACACTATAGTTAATTTTTCTAATGAAATGTATGAAACCTATTAACTCACTGTGAAAAGCGTGAGAACTCAAGATACGTTCATAATGGCAGTCAAATTGAGAGCTATCTTATCTCGTCCAGGTAATTTTTAACTAAAAGTGACATTGGAAAATGCCTTGAGAAGGGAGCTGGCATGGGTTATGCTTATTACAAGGCCACTATGCCCTTGTTACTTTAAAAAACAAAAATCTCTGAACTCTACTAGTTGGCACTCTATAACAAGGAATATCATGGCCACCTGCTAAATAGTCTTAAATATTGAACTGTGGAACATCTTCATTTCCGTTTAATCTTTTTTGAGTTTTCAGATTACTTATTCCTGTCGTATTCATTGTTAGTTTCATGGTTTATCACATGATTTGGCATGGATGTGTGTATGTGTTGTGTTTATGGAGTAGTTTTTTCAAGTGGCTTATGAAAGAGCAGACATGCTCAGCAGATAATATTAAGACTATCTGAAGGGTTGAAAATGTATGTATAAGTTGTCATCTCCAAAGTAAACTGGAGTCATTCACAGAGTGCACAGGGATGGCTGGGCAGGTGTGTACTAGGCATGGCTGCAGGAACAGCATGCCCAATGGCCTTAACAGCTGTAAAACATTACCTACAATTCCTGTGAAGCAGAGGCAGATAATGAAGAAGACAGTTCTGATGGCCAGAAGTCACACAAAACTCTGAGATCCATACACAGTATAACATGTCTCCTTGATTAGAAATTCATTCATTTACAAATACCTAAGTACCCATGACTTCCAAATGTCCATCTCCAGCCCCATCTTCCCTACCAAGTTCCAGACCATATATTCACAGTGACGCCTCAAAATCATCATGCCTCAAACCAAATCCATCACCAATTCTCATGAGCCTGCCTTTCCTTCTATATTTACTATCTTAGTTAACAATATTGCAATCTACTTATTCTCTTAAGTGAGCCATTTCATTCACCCCTTCAAAAATATATTTGTGGTGGCCACTGGGGATACAACAGTAAACGCAGTGACTTCCTTTTCCTCATGAATCTTATATTCTACTAGGGAAATGGACAATAGCTAACATACGCACACAACGTATGTATGTGTTAGTGGCAAGTTCTTTGGAAAGAAAAATAGAGCAGAGAAAGGTGTAGTGAGTGGCAAGATACGCCATTTTACATAGGTTATCAGAAAAGGCCTAGTTATATTCAATTCCTCTCTCTTCTTTGCCTCTTATTTCCAACTGGTCACTAGCCCTCTCTTTGGTCTTCCTGCCTCTGACATCTCTCCTCCATCTCATTCTGTTTTCCATGCTTCCATCCAAGTCATTCTTTTAAAATTCACATGACTGTTCCCCATTGACTATTATTGATATGACATCCCATGTTCTTTACAACTTGGTCCAGCTTACTGTCTAAACTATAACTGCTATCACTGTCCAGTTGCCTGTGAGAATTAATTTCTCCATCTCCATTGGTTCCAAATGTAGACAGGTATAAAACAGCTTTATCGGTATTTGTTTTCCATTCCATTGTTCTCCATTGTAATGTGATCTGCCTTGCATAAAGACTGTACCATCTATCTTTGTGTTCCCACACCCGGCCCAGTTCCTGGCACACAGTAAGTAACAAGTAAATATTTGCTTGGTTCATTTGAAGTAAAATAATCTTTTTGAAATTTAATTTTTCTCTTTGTTCTTTTAATGGAAGTTAGCTCCGGCAGAATTTCAGAGTGTCTAATTGTTACCTGTTTATCCAGTGCTTTAGGATTGTTGCCCTCAGAGACATCCTCGTTGAGTGATGTTATCTAGACCACCAATGATAGGAAATTTTGTTCCCCAGGTGTCATAATAATTCCTGGTGAGTCCTTCCCAAAATTTACCTTTGTGAACTCCATGTGAACTTCATCAGTTCTGCACCTGCTCTGAAGTTTTTGACCAATAAGAGGGTGGGGGTTGGCAGAGCCCATGCTTCTGTAATGCTCTCATCTCTCTGACACTGTGGAAATGACCAAAGTGGTGACTTGACTGAGGGGACTGTTATATCAGGGTTTTGTGGTAAACTGTGAATTCTCCATAACCCAGTAGTGAACAATGGTTAAAAAACAAACAACCCAACAAAAGACCCAAAGCAAAACAAAAACAAAAAACTCTTGCTTTCCTGTAATTCTGGTGACACCACCAGAGAAAAGTTCAAAGCCAGTTTTACTTAATCATTCATGTAGCATCCTCAAAAGATGGAAATTAAAGTAGCGGTTCACCATCTTCTAGAGATCACAGTGACATCAAAGTTAGAACTCAGGTCTTCTGACTCCCACTATGTATTTATTTTTAAAAGTAAATCTACACAGGAATTATTTGGATAAAATATAAAAAGTACTTCAGGTGACTCTAACTGTTATGACTTTAAAATGCTAAGGTGAAACACATTGAAAACCATATAAATTAAATGGAAATTTCAGATATTTGTAAATGAAACTATTACATCGCTCTCATTTCTGTCCAAAAAAATAAGCATTTAAAAAAATGAACAATAAATATCATTTATTTTTATTAAATTAACTTTTTATTAACAAGTTAAACTTTAAATGTTTGAATGATTCTTCAATTATATTGATAGCAATTATTGATTTTAGCAGGAGGAAGAACATTCAAGCACATAGTGAGAACTGCTCATATAGGGGAGATATATTTTCTGCTCAGGGTAATGAAAGTTAGAAGATATTTTTTCAACTCAATGTAGGTGTTGGATAAATACTGTATTTGGAACATTTTAAGGGCATAAAACTAATCTCAGTTAACTCATTAGATTCTTTTTCTTATTCTGCTTTCCACCAAGGGGGGAAAAAAACTCTTGCAGAAGGTAATGTTTTTCAATTTAAAAATAGTTTAACCTCTTTCTGATTGTGTAAAAGAAATATATTTTCTTGCCAAAGAACAGAATTTGAAAACAGGAGCTTAATACTTGTTGGGATAGTAAACAGTTCTGTGCTTCCACTTACTTTTTTTTCCGGCTATAATTTTCAAGCAGACTTTGTTTTATTGAGGGGAGAGTAGGCTCAGGACACTCAGAAAAGTACAGCATTTGAGGTATGCTTCTTCTCCTGCAGGGAACAGATGTCACATATTCTGCATCAACCAGCTTCACAAACAAATCTTTTACTAGAGAACCACTAAAAGATTTTTCATATGCTATTTCCCAACAATTATGTTGTAAATGAGTTCCCTGCTTCATAATGAGCTACCCAGAACACAGATATTGGAATTCTTATTAGATTCTATTAACAAATCCTTGGAGAGTTGCTGAGGGAAGGATTGGGAAGAATCAGAGAAGAATCACTGGGTTGAAAATAGTCTTTTATACCATCAAGAAAGTGAAGAGACTACCCACAGAGTCAAAGAAAGTATTTGCAAATGATAATTTGAAAAGGGACTTGTATCCAGAATATGTAAAGAACACTTTCACCTCAACAATAAGAAAAATCAACCAACTTTTTAAAAATGGGCAAAGCATTGAATAGACATTTCTCCAAATGAGATAATAAATGGCCAATAAGTATGTGAAAAAATGTTCAACATCATTAGTCATTAGGAAACCACAATGAGATACAATTTCATACCCACTAGGATGCCTAAAATCAAGAAGACAGACAATAACAAACGTTGACAAGGATGTGGAGAGGTTGGAATCCTCATACATTGCTGGTGGGGATGTAAAATAGTGCAGCTGCTTTGGAAAAGCGCTCAGCAGTTTCTCAAAATATTAAAAAGATCATATAACCCAGCAATTCCACTCCTAGGTATGTACCCAAGAGAATTGAAAGCATATGTCCACACACAAAAACTTGTGCATGGATGTTCATAGCAGCATAGCCAAAAAGTGTTAACAATATAAGTGGTCACTGACTGATGAAAAGATGAATAAAATGTGCTATATCCACACAATAGATATTGTTTGTTAATAAAAAGTAATGAAGTACTGATACAAATTACATCATGGATAATCCTTGAAAACATTATGCTACATGAGAGACGCCAGTCACAATAGGTCACATATCGTATGATTCCCTTTGTCTAGAATAGGCAAATCTATAGAGACAAGAGATAGCTTACTGGTTGCCTAGAGGCTGAGGGGATGGGTTTCTTTTTGCAGTAATAAAAATGTTCTAAAATTAGATGGTGGTAATAATTTCAGAACTTTGTGAATATACTAAAATCTACTGAATTGTACACTTTAAAAAGGTAAATTTAATGGTATGTAAATAATAACTCAAAAAAGCTGTGATTTTAAAAATAGTCCTTGGACCAGCCCGGTGGCGTAGCAGTTAAGTTCCTGTGCTCCGCTTTGGCGGCCCTGGGTTCACAGGTTCAGATCCTGAGTGCAGACCGACGCACCGCTTGTTAAGCCATCTGTGGAGGCATCCCATATTAAGTAGAGGAAGATGGGCACGGATGTTAGCCCAGGGCCAATCTTCCTTAGCAAAAAGAGGATTGGCAGTGGATATTAGTTCAGGGCTAATCTTCCTTACAAAAAAATAATTAATTAATTTTTTAAATAGTCCTTAAAATATTTGAAAAAGGAAAAATATTTTATAAATATCATTTTTATTAATAGTATTGTCATTGGTCATAGACGCCCAGAAGAAAATGTGTCCAAAAATTGGTGAGGGCCATCCTCTGACCTACCATGGCAGGTTCAGCACCAGGGACAGCTCCATGACAATGGCTGTCTTCAAAGGTAGGTAGAAAAGGCTACTCAAGTCCTGCAAAAGTTTTCTAAAAGTGACATTTCTATTACGCTTTTCTTCTTTTCAATACCGCTGTATGTTATGGCAGCCATGATTGTCTTTACATGTACAATTTGTGAGCACTTGACCAGGAGACAAAAGTTCTGCTACACTACATTAATCCATTTGGCAAAATACATTGTTTGATTATTATGTGACAGGCATTCACTCAGCATGAAATCTTAGACAGGTCACTTGCCTCTGTTAGCTTCATTTCTTTATCCAAAACTTGTGAATAATTACACATGCATGATAAACTAAGACAATATATGTGAATAACTCATATGACTTGTATTCATGAAAGGTGTTTTTAGTATTGAATTCTTGAACATGTCATCCCATTGCATTATCAAGCAGTTTATCTTATTCTGGGGGCACATAATATCCTGTGACACTAGAAGCCCAGACTAGTGTCCTGGATATACTCAGGTTTAAGATTAATTCTGTTAAGAGCCTTCACAGCAAGAATCGTCTTCTTCAGCATACTTCAGATGGGCGCAAATTTCTAAAACATAATCCTGGATCTGGCCTGGAAATGGGCCCATTTCTAAGGATGAGGAAAATGTTAAAAGTTATGTATCTAATCTTTCACCTTTCTAAATTTAGTCCAAAGATGAACTTCAGCACATAATTGCAGGTACATGTCTCCTACATGTATTTCTATATGATCAATCTGTCATAACAGAATTTACCTGTTAGGTGGATGTTAATTCTAACCCCATATAACACTTTAGAAAGGAATTCTCTGATTTAACACTTCAAAGTAATAAATGATATAGAAAAGTCCCACAAATGTTTGAACAGCAAAATTACATCAAATCATGTAAACTCATGTTTTCATTTGTATAATTGTGGTGGGGGAGGTGGACAAGATAATCCACAAAGATCTGACTAAATGTATATGGTTCCATTTCACTGTTCTTAATCACTCTCATTCTTACTTCAATGGCTCAACTTTAGTTGCCATTTACCAATCTTACTCATATTTAAATATCAAAATAACTAGCACAGGATGCTTAACGCTGCCAAATTCCATAAAGCGAGATACTGCTTCCTTAAGAAGAAAAAAATAACATAAAAATAATTATTGATGTTTAAAGGGAACAGAGTGGAAGGCAGCCATTTGAACTCTCAATGTCCATTATTTCCTTTGCTCTGGCTTAAGTAAAAATGTTGGGTTAAGAGGTCAGAGTACATTTCCGTAGAAGCCCTGTGGTTCATTAACACTAAAGTTGTAAATAATACTTCTTTTCCTGAGGAAAGTGCATCACTCAGAACAGGCACAAACAGCAGCCCCTAAGGTGCTGAGAAGTTGGGAGATGCATCTTGAGTCCAAATGTTTCAAACAGCAAAAGCTTCCCATTTCCATTCCATAATGATTCTTTAATTTAATCCTTACCTTTACCTTCAGTGATTAATTTGTTGTTTTCTTCAACTATATGCCCATCTGATAGATAGCTATTTTCCTTTCATAGTGCCCAGAATCTCAACAGTCTGCTTCTTTCCCTTAATGATTTCTCCAACTTGCCCATCTGCCTATATTTTTCTCCAAGGCTTAAATACGCCATATCATTTCATATCACTCAGCAACATTTATTACATTTAGAACATCTTCTTTCCCAAATTTATTAATATATTTTCTTTCTGGTCAGTTTTAGAGTCCCATCATTTAAAAACTCATAATAATAATTAACATAGTCTTATGGCAACACTTGAGATGGGGGACTGAAAATGAAATTTGTATAGAAAAAAGTTATGTAATACTTATAAATACCTATAAAAAAGCCACCAACATAAACTATTAAATCAACTTCATTCTGGCTAAAGGCAAGCCATATTATGTCTATTATATTGGGTTTAGGACCATAAATTCAATTCCCACAGATACACAAAACAAAAGCATTTGCAAACCTTGCCCTCCTCAGTTTGGACCCCAGACTCAGGAATGTAGTTGGATTATGTGTTGCAGGTAGACCCTGTATTCTGGGTGTGACACGCAACCTTGTACACATTTCTGCCTGCGGTTCCTCTTGCATTTTCCAGTACCAAGAAAGGTATGTTTTGGTCACACAGTGTCCATCAACCGTTTCTAAGAATGCCTTGAATTCTTTTTGGAAATAGCCTTTCCTCTCTATGTGCATGTGATCTTGGTGGAACCATGATTACAGGAAGCAGTCCTCCTGCTAGCGAGATCTTCAGGGGTCCTGAGCACCTCCCAGTAGGTCCTGGTGTATCCGGAGAGTGGGCACATGATGAGTCTGGAGCTCTCTTCTGAGACTTTGACACTTGAGCCAGTGACATAAGTTTGAAGTAAGACAAGAATTCATTCATTCCAGTGGAAGCACCCTCACCAGACTGCCCCTGCTATGGGCCATCCCTGGAGTTCCCGCTTCCTCCCTGCTGGAGTTGCCTCAATTCCAAGATTAATTTTCTGGTCTTCCCAATAATTTTCTTTCCTTTAAGTCAGCCAAAGTCAGTCAAAGAACCCTGGCCGACTCATTTCTCACTTCTGGTAAAGTCTCTTGCCATGGTTAGTGACTACTTACAACAACCACCTGTGTTGTGTGCTAATACCGGATGAAATGCTAAAGCATTTACAGGGCTGGAACTGTCTTGGGAGAATTATTGCACAAAAACTCCATGCTTTGCCTCCACAAAATTAAAGATTCAAAGAACACTATAAAATACTACATAAAAGGAACTTGGGTCATAATTTTCTGTATCTTCAAACGTCATATTTTTGTTTTTTAATTTTAATATTTTGTTATACAAACTATATTGAAGTCCCAGAATCTAAGGATAAAATTAACCACAATCTCATCCTAAGTCAATTCAATGTTTTCACTTGTTCATGTCACCTGCAAGTCCTGGTCTATGTTCAGAACTCATTTTTATTATCAACAATATTGTCATAGATTATATTTAACACCTTGTTAACATTTTTCATACATATGTTTCCATTTTGCTAGTCTCCTTTTATTTTTTCCTCACCTCCCCCTCCCACCATCCATAGATAAATAATGCTAATAGCTCAATATTTATTCTTTCACACTTTCTCCTTTCTCAAACTATCATGTATCTCTGTCATCTATCTATCTATCTATCTATCTATCTATCTATCTATCTATCTATCTATCTATTATCTATCAATCAAGCAAGAGATGTAGGTATGGTGAGGTTTTAGTTGCTTCCTAAGCATTGAATCAAATTGAATCATACTTTATACAGAACTCTGCATGTTACTTTTTCCACTTCAGAACACATCATGAAATTCCCTCCAGTCAGTTGGATCTAATTCATTCTTTTTAATTGGAGGGTTTATAACCATTTACATTCAACGGTTGGGATCAAATTGACTATCTTGCTATTTATTCTCTATTCGTTCCATCTGTTCTCTGTTCACTTTTTTCTTATTTCCTGCTATTGGTTTGTTAGTTATATTCCACATTTTAGTTTTTAGTGGTTGTGCTAATGTTTGTAATATATATCCTTAACTTACCAAGTCTAATTTGAATAACAATATCTGAATGTTTTGTAATAACCTTATAACAGTTTACTTCCACTTTCCCCTTACATCCTTTGTGCTATTGTTGTCATACATTTTATTTCTGCATAAGTTATGAATCCCACAACACATTAGTTATTTTTGCTTTATATAGTCAATTACTTTTAGAAGAAATTTTAAAAGAATAAAAATACTTTCATCCTTACCCATATATTTACAATTTCTTATGCTCTTCATTCCTTTGTGCAGATCCAAGTTTCCATATAGTATTATTTTTCTTCTGCCTAAAGAACTTCCTTTAACATTACCCATAGTGATGTTAAATGACAGTCTCTCAGCTTTTGTTTATCTTAAAACAAAAGGTTACCTTAAAGTGAATTTTTTTTTCCTGAGGAAGATTCGGCTTGAGCTAACATCTGTTGCCAATCTTCATCTTTTCGCTTGAGGAAGATTCACCTTGAGCTAACATCTGTGCCAATCTTCCTCTATTTTGTATGTAGGTCGCTGCCACAGCATGGCTGCTGACAAGTGGTATAGGTTCGCTCCTGGAAACCGAACCTGGGCCACTGAAGTGGAGTGTGCCAAACTTAACCACCAGGCCACGAGGTTTTTAAAGGATGTTTTTGCTGGATATAGAATTCTATGTTAATAGTATTTTTTTTCATTCTGCAATTTAAAGATGTCATACTAGGGCTAGCCCAGTGGCGCAGTGGTTAAGTTCATGTGCTCCACTTCGGCTGCCTGGGGTTCACAGGTTCAGATAAAATAAATTAATTAACTAAAAAAATTAAGATGTCATACCGTTGTTTTCTGACTTGCATCATTTCTAAAAAGAAATCTCTCTTATTCATATCTTTGTTGCTCTGTACATCATGTGCCTTTTTTCTCTGGATGATTTAAGATTTTTCTCTTTATCACTGTTTTCAGCAATTTGATTATGATGTGCTTCTATGTGATTTTTTAATGTGTATGTGTATGTTTATCCTGTTTGGGGTTCATTAAGGTTCTTGGATCTGTGTGTTCATAGTTTTATTAAATTTGGAATTTTTTTCAGCCATTATTTTTTCAAATATTTTTCTCTCTCCCCAACCCCCCAACAAACACACACTTTTCTAGGACTCCAATTACACGTATAATAAACCACTTGATACACCCCCAGGTCACTGACACCTCATTTATTTTTTTCCATCGTCTTTCTCTCTGTGTTTCAGATTGAATAGTTTCTATTACTACATCTTCAAGTTCACTGATATTTTCTTTTTCCATGTCTAAAATGCAATTAATCCCATCCAGTGTATTTTTTCATTTCAGATATTTTGTTTTTCATCTTTAGAAGTTCCCATTTGGTTCTTTTTTGTATCTTCAATATCTCTCCTGATTTATATTCACGTTATTTTAAAGATCCTTAAACATAGTGAGCATATTTGTAATAGCTATTTCAAAATCTGTATACTAATTCCAGCATCTCTGTCATTGGTGAGTCTTCTTCTATTGACTCGTTTTTCTCCTGGCTACAGGGCATATTCTCCCGATTCTTGGCATGTCTAGCAATTTTTTGCTGTATGCTGAACATTCAGTTGTTAGGTTATTGAGTATCTGAACTTTGTTATCTTCCTTTAAAGAGTGTTAGCTTTGTTTGGGAAGGCAGTGAAGTTACTGGAAGATCAGATTGATTTGATCCTTTCATGGCTTCTTTTTAAACTCTTTAAGGGTAGGTCTAGGAGTAGACTCTATTTTGGGCTAGGTTAGCTCTACTACTAAGGTGTGACCCTCTGAGTCTCTTGAATCATCACTTTGGAAGTTGGTTCTCTTGAAGGCATAATGTGGAAGTTCCCTGGCTTGATGTTGGCAAGAGATTCATAAAATCCTTTCTCCACTATGGTAAAGCTTGAGACCAAAGAGTTGTTGGGAGGGACTGTGGAAATGTGAGGTTGGCTGCAGCTGCATAGAGGGACCAAACTTATGGCTGGATGCCAAGAAACAGAATACTCCTATAAAGAAAAGTAGCTGTCAGATAGAGTTGATCATTAATCACAGGGTCAGCAATTCAGTGTGATACTTGATTCTCTCTATACAAGGATTTGACAGCTTTCTGGCCTAACACATAGCTGATGCTGAACTTTCTGGTCCCTGTTGGGATACAATGGCACTCAAGACTGCATTCCTCTAACTATGCATCTCCTTAGGACCATTAGCCTACATATGGGAACTTGGAGTCATTGTTACAGTTTTGAAGAGGTTTTCCCTCATCATGTCTTTGCTTACATTCCTGAACTTTATAAACCTCTTAAATGGCTTTATGTGGAGAAGTTCCTTTCCAGTTCATATCTGAAGAAGCTGATTTTGTTTCATCCATTTGAAAATGCCTTTGGTTACAATTTTCCACCACTGCCCTTGTTCAACACAATAATCAACTTTGATAAACCTCCTTACCTGAAGGTAGTTTAGGAGTAAAGTAAGGAAGATAGCTTTGGAACCATTTGAAATTATTTCACCATATTTATTTACTTCTTTTCCTGAGCTGGAGTTAGTAACTATGGGTAATAGTAAGTAACTATGGGTACTGCACCAACCATATCTATTTGATAAGGTACTTGCTTCATCCCACATGGATATTCAACATGGTGACTGAGGTTATTAGAATGAAGCTCTAAGTCTGATTGCTTTTGTTATTGTGATTTTTATAAATGTGTTCAACACATTTATCCATTCCCCTAGGTCTTGTTGATCATTCGCTTGTAAGAAATATTTCCCCTTCTCTGTTATTTTTTTAAAGCCAAAACTCTACCCTTGGCTTAGTTTAGTTGCATTGTTAACCTGTGAAATGTAGGTAAGTTTAATGTCTCCAACACAGGTTGGTCCAGAAATAGATTTAGTGGATTATCCATTTACAATACCAAACTTACTTTTCTGATATCCACCATGAGGTCCTCCGAAGATTTCCCACTGTTTTTATTTACTTCAATGTCTAGAAAAGCACAAATGCAATCTGACCCACGAGAACAGCCACCACGTTTACCCTGCTAAGGGTCTGGGCACTCTGTTCCCTGGTCCCAGGCTGTATCTTAACAAATATAATATCCTGTAGAAGTCAAAAGGAAGGCATAGGAAAAACAACATCTTATTACAGTAAACATAAAACTAACCTTTGATGGAGCTGTTGGGAATTCTGTGCATGAGGTTCCGGACAATCAGATTTCACCTTCGTGCTTGTGCTCAAGAGGGGAGGAGCCAATTTCCATTGCTGGTAAGAATTTATGACCCATGGCACAAGGAGAACAAATTAAGGAAGTCGTCATGGAACCTTGAGGAAGCAGACATTGCCAAATCCAACCTTTGCAATGTGAAGTTCAAGTACTGGAGCCACAGTGCTTTGCAGAGCTAATCAATTACAGTGTAAAAGTGTGGCTGAAAACACAGCTAGGTGAGGTTTAGAGAACAAAGAACTGTAATCGACTTTCCATCAAAACACTGCAGGAAAGCTCACAGGATCTGCATTTTAAAAACAGCACGTGTGTATCTTTTCAGCTATTTAAACAGGTCAATAGCAACAAACTTGCACACAAAGGGAATTACTCTGGCACCAGTAACTTTTTTTTCTATCCTTCACCCTGACCACTGGGAAAACTACTTCACGAGGGCGACCTTGTGTGACTGCTACCCTAACACTTTGGTGCCACCCTGCATTTGTCTTTGTTTCCCTCCAACGAACTGGTTAACATTTCTATCAGGAAGGATGCTAACTGGATGATTACCAACCTTAAGTATGTGGTGATCTGAACTAGATTCTTCTTCCATCACTGAAGGTCACTCATGTGTACTCCTGAGCTGTGAAAATCGCCATGTTTATTAGATACGGTTTGAGGCACACCTTGCTCATGCCCGCTTCTCAGAAACTTTGAATCTGTGCTGCAGGCACCCCATTCCCATGCCCCGGCCACAGATGATTGGATAGAGTTGGGCACGTGGTTCAAGGGCCATAGGTGGGCTGAGCCAATCAGATTCTACTTCTCAGAAATTTGAACTGATGAATTAAGATGCAGTTTCCTTCACTGTAGGAGCAGCCTTACATGCCAAGAGGATAAAGAGTGGGAGATAGAGGCGGAGAGGCAAAAAAAGAGGAAGGGAGAGAGAACATACGCTGAGCCAGGTGGGGAAATCTTGAGCAATGGGACCATCTCTCATGTGAACCATGAGAGACACAGCTGGAAAGCTTAAATTCTTGGCTCTCTGGGTCCCAGGCAACTTCCAGGAGGATTGGCTATACTTCCTGCCCTGTTGCTCTGTGGGATTCTCCCTATTAAACTCACTTAAGTGGTTTTCTATCCCCACAACGTAAACTGCTTGAACAGAACCCAAAGTATGTTAGAAACTCATATTTCTTGCATTTCTGGCAAGACTGACTTAGGCTCAGGCAATAATTCATATTAACCGTAAAACAGCAACTTAAACTCGTAAACATTTGTCATTCACAATAAAACCCACACAGAATTGGAATTCATGGATGTGCTCAAAGCTCTTCCTTACTGTAGACATTAGCCTCTGCCTCCTCTTCAGCCCACTGTCTAGGAGGCCTGAAAAGGCCCAGCAGAGGGTTTGTCTTTCAGAGGTGTGAAGGCCGTCAGGGACCAAGGAATGATGACGTGTCTGGTGGAGAGAAGACCATCTCACGCCACCTGTTCTTTAAGAACTCCCTTCTATGCTATTTGCCACCAAAGGTATTTTCCTCTGTGTCGGTGACAAGCTTCTAGTCCTTCATTTTTCCTGATTTCAGCTGTGCATCTTGGGCGTGACCCTCTGTTTCTGACTTCGATAAATATCTGAGGTGGAGTCAAGTGTGCCTGCCTTGGCTTTATGGATTCAGGCTGCCCATACCCTTGTTTCCTGTTTGCCACACCAGCCTCATGCTACATGGCTGTCTCCAACCTGGGACCTGCAAGGAGGCTCTGCAGAGCCCGGGCTGGGGTCAGGCCTCTTCCACAGGCAGTGGAACATGGCATGTGTGTTCCTTGGACATCTTAAGGTTCTGTTCACTCTTAGGAGTCTGTGACCCCACTAAATAATGTCCTTTCATGAGCCCTATTTGTTTAAGAACCTGTTTCTGGGTGAACTCAATGTCCTTGGTTTATTTTTCCTTGCTTTCCATCCTTTTTAAAAAAAATTATTTTATTGAGGTCATAATGGTTTATAATATTGTGAACTTTCAGGGGTACATTATTATTTATCTGTTTTTGTATAGACTGCATCGTGTTCACCACCAATAGTCTAATTTTTATTTGTCACCATATATATGTGCCGTTTTACCCCTTTCACCCACCCCTCAACCCCCTTCCCCCCTTGGCAACCACTAGTCTGTTCTCTTTGTCCAAGTGTTTGTTTATCTTCCTCATATGAGTGAAATCATGTGGTATTTGTCTTTCTCTGTCTGGCTTATTTCACTTAGCAACATACCCTCAAGGTCCATCCATGTTGTTGCAAATGGGATGATTTTGTCTTTTTTATGGCTGAGTAGTATTCCATTGTATATGTATAGCACATCTTTATCCATTCATCAGTTGATGGGCACTTGGTTTGCTTCCACATCTTGGCTATTGTGAATAATGATGCAAAGAACATAGGGGTACATAAGTCTCTTTGACTTGTTGATTTCAAGTTCTTTGGATAAATGCCCAGTAGTGGGATAGCTACATTGTATGGTATTTCCATTTTTAATTTTTTGAGAAATCTTCTCACTGTTTTCTATAGAAGCTGCACCAGTTTGCATTCCCACCAGCAGTGTAAGTGGGTTCCCTTTTCTCCACATCCTCTCCAACTCAATGTCCTTGGATAATTTTAACCTCACTAGAGCTGCAGTGTTAGCAAAACTTGGTTGGATCTCTAATGTCTATTGTAGCCATTCCCTTTGTCACACTGACTTGATGAATATGTCAGGGTATCATTAACTTCAGGAATCTTCTCTCCCCAGGACTACATCCAAAAACTTGCTCTCTTCAAGTCCTTCAAGTCAATAAAAAGAAATTTCAGGGGAAAATAATCACACTACAGTCATGCACCTCATAACAATGTTTCAGCCAACGATGGACCACAAATATGACGGTGGTCCCATAAGATTAGTACCATACAGCCTAGGTGTGTAGTAGGCTACACCATCCAGGTTTGTGTAAGTGCACTCTGTGATGTTCGCACAATGATGAAATAGCCTAACACAGTTCTCAAAACATACCCTGTCCTTAAGCAGCACGTGACCGTATTAGATCATTTGCTTCTTTAAGAAGTAACAGCTGAGCTTGGCTCTCGTTATCATCTTGAAATTTGGAAAGCATTTGATATTTGTATGAGCACTGTTTTAGTCACAATGATGTAAAACCTTCATCCTTTCCCACACGAGCTTGAACTCCAGTGAAGAAATAAAATGTGATGAACAGTTTTAAGCACAAAGAACTAAAATCAGAATGAGGTTCTTGCTGATTTCTGCTAAGAGAATGTAGAAACCTATGCAAGCCTTCTCAAAAAAGTAGTATCCTACTGCAAATGTTAGTGGGACGATCTCAAGGCTGATCCAAGGACTTTGCCAAGCAGGCGTTTATGCACGCTAGGAAAAGGGGCGCCCCCGGTGCAGGACTTGGCCAGCGGACTGAGCCTTGTTGGTAGAAAAAGACACCCCTTCCTCTGGGGCAATCGACATCCCCTTCCTCTGGGGCCATCACTTGGAGGGGAGATCCCAGCCCCATTCACCTCCTCACTCAGGTGCCTGAGCAAGGTGCACATCACACAGCTCCATCCAGTGACCTTGGTTGCACCAGAAATAACAAAACAAAAACACTGCCCTCTCACTTTGTGCCAAATCCCAAACCCCTAGATAAATAACATCAGAATCTACTGATTCTTGCCTAAAACACATATTTCAGAGCTCTATAGACCAGTGTGCTCCATAGACCAAGGTCACACTGAGAACTCTTTGTTGCCAGTCTGCAAGAATACTTACAGAAATTGAGCCCAAGTGTTTAGAAACTTTTGTAGCAATTTGATCTCGGTGCAACATTTTTATTGTATTTTACAAAAGTGCCAGTCTGCAAAGGATTGGAAATTTTAAAAACTTGTCCATCACCTAGTTTTAAAAACACTGCTCTGCCACAACTTTCAAAGGGAAAAAGCCACTTGACTCCCTGCTCTAAAAAGAGAAGCATGTGGCGTTTCCTTTCCTGTGCAGTATACAAAGTATCTTTCAATTTGCTTGCACTTATAAAGACACACAGGAGGGACAGCCGAAAACGCAACTACTAATGTAACTGGTCTCACAAGCGGAGTGAAGTGATCCTTTATTACCTTGTGAAATATAAACCAAGAGGAAAAATTAATTTTTCTCATTTACCATTTGCTGACTAATAAATTAAACATAGATCGAAAATGCACCAGTGCTAAGTTTTTCTTTTAATCTATCTCGCATGTTGAATTATAGCTAAAGGTAGCTTCTGACAAGAGAGATATATTTATCTTTCCTATTTACCTACGATGATATGAATATTTTATAACAAACATCATTTTCACCATGCATCACCTCATCTCTGCTCCTTTTTTATTTAAGGGAGTCATAAATGTGTCTACTGGGAATCACATACTGAAAGTTCCAGAACATTCAAGAAGCTTTTCAGGCCTTCACCCCACTTGTCAGGTTATACCAGCTGCTTCTCTTCACCTAACCCTGGTCCCTCCCATGAAGCACAGTCAACAGAGAAGCCAGCACCCAAAGGAAGTCCATATACATGCCAAGCAGTGGACAGAAGCCAAGACTGGACAGGCACTGGAAGTAGTTCCCAAGTTGTTTCCCAGATTTTGTCTTTGGCGATGGCAGGAATAACAAGAAGTGGGGCCAGGAAAGTCGCAGGCTTTTGACGTCTATTGTTTTGATTCTATTTTGACGTCTATTGCGGCCATGCCATAGGTCACACTGACTTATGAATATGTCACGATATCATTAACTTCAGGAAGCTTCTCTCCCCAGGACTACATCTAAAAATTTGCTCTCTTCAAGTCTTGGGTCAATAAAAAGAAATTTCAGGGGAAAATAATCAAACTACAGTCATGAACTATAACGATGTTTCAGTCAACGACAGAACACATATATGACAGTGGTCCCACAAGATTAGTACCATATAGCCTAAAAAAGTGTTGTTACAGAAGTGTCATAAAAGCCTTATAAAAGTGTTGATGTATAAGGTGCAATGGAGTAAAGTTACGACCCTGTCCATAGAGCACTCTAGACTTACTGCTTTGACCCTCATGCCACCTTTTCAAACTTCCGTGGGAGAGCAAAACAAAACTGTAAACTGCTATGCTGATACTCAGTTGTAATTACCGACCTCAACTTGGTTCTGTTTAGATGTTCCATCTGTGGTTTTATAGGTTAGGAACAAGAAAACATTCTTTGCTAACAAATAGGCTATTTCAATGGAAAAAATATTTCTGTGCTTCAGGAAAGCTTCTTAGAACACATTCCTAGTTTAAATAAACTACTTGTACAGAAATGACTTTTACAACCCATCCAAACTAAGCTGAAAATATTCTAAGCACACATTTTTTTTTTAGGAAATTCTCTTGACTAAACTTTCCAAGAATCATTACAAATAAGTGACATTGGTGGCAGCAAAATGACTTAACAATCTGAGACCTGATGACGTTGACCATAAGGACCAATAGATCGACCATATACACAAATTTGGCTTTTAAGCAGAGAATGGAATTTTTTTCCAGAGACATCCCTATTTCTAGGAACATAGCTTGGACATGCCACATGTAGTCCACTCATCCACACTGGCGTTGAACCACGCTCGTTCCACACAGAGCTCTCATTTCCTCAAACACATTCTCTCATCTCCAAGGCAGACACACAGCACACTCCTGGCTGTTCTACAGAGCACTTTGGTCTTGGGGCTGTTGAATGCGTGAGTGAGTGGTTTTTCCATTACTTATAAACCATGTTGATATTAAGCATAAGTGTAACCCAGATAAGCTTTCATTTTCTTGGCCTACAGGAGTATGACAGGATTAAAACCAAAGTGCATTTAGGAAGACCCAACTATTTTGAATAAATAACATAGAAGTGATTGTACAATTTGGAACCACTTACTCTTGTGTCTGACTATAAAACAAACATTGTGACAAAAATAGAATTGGAAGGAAACTGAATGCTCACAGAGAAAAGTATACCTAAATATAGTAATACTGAGTAAGTTATGACAAGCAACCTAGTAGACTGTTAAAGTTTTAGATCCATAAAAGTATAGATTATATGTTTAAATTTTACATAGTAACTAGTCTTAAGCAGTGTGAAAGGCATTCTTGTAAAACGAATGACACAGCTGTACGAACTCGCCATTTAAGAGAAAACTGATACTAATTTTGAATTAGTCATCCCTTTATTCATATTTGTATAGGTTTTACCATGTCGAGTTAGTTATCAATTAAAAAACATTTCCCTTCTTTAATGTGAAATTCCCAACATTTTCAGAGTACTCAGAAGTTAGATTTTTTCCTCCCCAGACCAGCTTGGACAAAATTTAAATGGTCTTTCTTTGATCTCACTAATATGAGAAAATCATCTGATATATGACAATAACAAATATTTCCATATGAAATTCATTTGCAGGAAATTTAATAGGAAAATTTTCACTGGGAAAATTAACATGAATGCCCCCTGATCTGGGCTGCTCTTCTCTCCTGGGCTGGGCTGATCCCACACTAGCTCAGTCTGGGGCTCTCCTGTACACTAGAGAAGGCCCTTGGGGCTTTTCCCTGGTCCTCCCATGGGTGGAAATAACTGGTTCAAGACTGTAAAGGCCCACATCCAAGAAATTCAAGTCACCAGGGTGGCCCTGAATTAATAGTTCCTTGGGGGACCTTTCAAATGATGGTGTTCCTAGGATGAAACCAGAAGCCACTCATGGTTATTTCTTTACTTTGGAGATGAAGTAAAACATGACTTGCCTGATCCATTTGGTCACCTAAACCTCCCTTATGTTGGACTGCTACACTGAGGATCTTTTAAGCCTGGAGGAAATACTGAGATTAGAAGGGTGTGATATAAAGATAATGTGAAAAGTAAAAGAAATCCAGGTACCAGGTGGGGGAATTAAACTCGCCTCCTATTAAAAAAGTCAGTATTGAAGATAAAAAAGTTCTGAGGATGGATGGAGGTGATGGTCACACAACAATGTGAATGTACTTAATGCCACTGAACTGTACATTTAAAAATGGCTACAGTGGTAAATTTTATGTTGTGTAATATATACTTTACTACAGTAAGAAAAGTCAGTCTTGTACTAATATTCACACAACCCCTCATATGGCCAAAATGTAAGAGAGAAACTTATTCTAAAATCAGAAAAGAACAAGGGCATACGTTTTCATTTTTGCTATAATTCTCTCATCACTTAAAACATATAAGGTTAGAAAGCCTTTAAATGTTAGTCATCACACAGGAAATGCACCTCCAATTTATTGTTGGCATTTAAACATGGTGCTAATTTATATACAGTTATATTCATTATAAAACTGAATTAAAAACTCAACAAAACAAAAACATCCACCCTTAAAAATAATATCACCTCCCTTAAAATCTTCTGTTTTGATGCCTTCCCAAAACATAGCATCTATTTAAAGGTCTTCTTTACTTTTTCCTCTCACTGTACTGAAATGTCTTTTTTTCACAATTTGGTCCTGCCCCTCTATTTCAAGAATTCTTGGGGCCGGTCTGGTGGCACAGCAGTCTAGTTAGCGCTTTGGCAGCCCAGGGTTCGCAGGTTCGGATCCCGGGCACCTGCCAAAGCACTGCCTGTCAGCCATGCTTTGGCGGCGTCCCAGATAAAATAGAGGAAGACGGGCACGGATGTTAGCCCAGGGCCAGTCTTCCTCAGCAAAAAGAGGAGGATTGGCAATGGATGTTAGCCCAGGGCTGGTCTTCCTCACCAAAGAAAAAAAAGAATTCTTGCCCCACCCAACACAGTTAAGGATAAACATAATATGTTGATATGCCACAGAGCTATAGGCTCCCAATCCCTGTGAAAAAGTTCTTCCTTTCAGTTCTGGATTGATGTGGAAATAATTACAACGCATAAGGAGATGCAAGGAGGGTGTAATACACAGATGCCAGGTAGGTACCCGGACAGATCAAGTGGAGCCAGAAGTCTGGAGCAGCAATTCTATGAGCATCAGTCACAACAGCCTGCTGCAGGCTGTCGTCATGTCTGCTTGTGAACACAAAGCAAAGAGCTGATGTTTTCTTGGTCACAGTAACACATCAAGAGGATCACTTCCAACAGTGTCAATTAAATGACAGGGGTTCTGCAAAACCACAGAGCCTTCCAAGCAGGAAAGGGCTATCGAGATCAATCAAGAACTGCTGTTTTGTATGGCTATCGAGGTAACGCGAAGCCCCTCGTCTGAGCTCATTACTCTTCAACCAGAAAACAAAACAAAGCAGGCACAGCACAGTGCACCATCAGGCGTCTAGCTTATGTAGCATATCCAGGTGGTCATCCCCATTACAAGAGATCTGAGTGTTATTTTCACATACCACAGAATTTAACATACCTCTTTTTCATTGATAGAAACAATACGAAAATGTGGGAAAATGTTAGTGTGAAACATGTGAAGTAAGTCACTCTTGAAAGGGATTTGTAACTTTGAAGTAGTATATCATTAGCCAAGATTTTAAAAGTTATTTTGGTATTTTATTGAAATTCCAAACTGACTAGCAAAGTACCTCCAAAATAAAGATTACCAAAATAAACTAGAAAAGTATTTCCAAAACGAAGATGGCCAAAAATTAGTTAGCTGGAGTACATTAGTTGTCTGTTGTTGCCGTAACACGTTACCACAAACTTAGTGACTTGAAAACACAGATTTATGATCTCACAGTTCTGTAGGTTAGAGGTCTGACACGGGTCTCACGGGATAAAATCACGGTGTTGGCAGGGATGCGTTCCTTTCTGGAGGTTCCAGGGGGGAATCTGTTCCCTGGCCTTTTCTAGCTTCCAGAGGCTGCCCACATTCCTCGGCTCGGAGCTCCTTCCTCCATCTTCAAAGCCAGAAATGTTGCATCTCTCTGACCGTTCCTCTGTATTTCACATTTCCCTCTGACTCTGACACTCTTTCAATTCCTTCTTCCACTTTTAAGGACTCTTGTGACTACATGAGGCCGACCTGGAGAACCCAGAATAATCTCCCTATTTCAAGGTCAGAGGATTAGTACCTTAATTTCACCTGCAACCTTATTCTCCTTTGCCATGTAACCCAACAGTCACAGATTCTGGGGATTAGGATGTAGACATCTTTGGGGGGGCATGATTCTACCTACCACACATTAAATACACATGTAAATACACCAGAGTTTAAGATTTTTATGACAGTTCAATAATGTCATTCAGTTGCCTTAATCTACAGAATTTATCTTTGTGTGTGCATGTGTGAGGAAGATTAGCCCTGAGCTAACGTCCATTGCCAATTCTCCTCTCTTTTTGCTGAGGAAGATTGGCCCTGGGCTAACATCCATGCCCATCTTCCTCTACTTTATGGGGGATGCCACCACAGCACGGCTTGACAAGCAGTGTGTAGGTCCGCGCCTGGGATCTGAACCTGTGAACCCCAGGCTGCCGAAGTGGAGTGCACGAATCCAACCACTACACCACTGGGCTGGGCCCCAGAATTTACCTTTTTTATCTATATAAAACAAACTGGCCAGATGCAACAGTAACAAAAAAATGTAGAGAGATATAAAACAAATTGTACAACATCACAAAGTAGTGGTTATTTGTGTGTATGTGTTTATATATGTATATATAAAACTATACACATATACATCTGTGTATATGTATCTATATACATATGTAGATATATATACACACACTAACACATGACTTTACAGTTAATCAAGTGGTTCTAGAAAACTAGTATACCACAGAAATTCCGCATAAAATAAATCCATGTTTATGAAGATCCAAAATCAGCCAAAGACCAGATCCTTAATGAAAAATGTAAAGGTTAGAGACAAAGACATTCTTTCTTTCCAGGTTAGTCCTTTTTCCCCACTTGTTTTCTTCTCATTTTTCTCCTGTTGTCCAAATTGAACTTCCTTGTGCTCTTCAAGGCCCGCCATGTGTGAAGTGACCAGAGCCCTGATGAACAAGGTCAAACCGCCAACCCACAGATATATAAGTGCAGCTGCTTTGGAAGAAAGCACTAAAAACACAGGAAGGCCATCCGCGTGCATCTGTGCAGTGTACCTGTAATTCCGGGGAAGAAGGTCCTAATTCCTTCAATGGTGGCAACACTTGCTTTGGTTTTCGAGAAACATGACTTGCAAGCGTGACCATGGTCACTGGCAAGAGCAGTGCCCACTCCACGCCAGACTTAGAAGACGGGAATGTGATAGTGGCGGTCATTCTCAGTCAGCAGGGAGATCTCCGGCCACTCCCTGGGCGGCTCCTCTGGGTAGCAGACTTCAAAGTCTCTGGAGTTAAACTTGAACAGTCTGAACACTTTTATCTTCACTTCAAGGGAGTATCCAAGTATAAACATATCAATCTAGGGAAGAGATGAAAGAGAGGTCACAAATACACATTTCCAAATTCCTGCCCTCCCACCAGTGGAGGGAGAGTATCCTTCTGCAGCCTATGAAATAACGTGCTTGTTTACAGACCCACACATGAACCACTGAGTGTGCACAGAGTTAGGAACAAATGTCCATTACGTGTAAGGCAGGGGACGAGCGAGGGAACATCTCTGTAGACCAGCATGAAGAAATTACAGGGAAAAGCTGTTTGAAAAAAGCTAATAAAAAATAAAGGAATGCTCACATTGAAAATTATACTGTTTTCCAACTAGTCTTATATACTTTTAAATCAATTTTTATAAAAACATCAGACAATTTGTGCACTTCCCAAGACAGCAAAACAAAACCCCTTTTCTAAGGGGATATAAAAGCACTGTCTGGATTTTTAAAATTTCAGTAATTTCAATTTATCTGCAGTGAGTAACCGAATGCCTTCCCAAACGTGATCTCATTTTCCAACTGGACTTTCTCCTGTAAAGTCTCTTGTGGGAGAACCTGTTACCATCTAAGCAGCAGCATGAGAGGTTAGAGAGGTTTCCAGCCCTGGCACTTTCTGGCCAGAGGGCTGGACAGACACACAGCAACCAGCACGGAGCAGATTTATTGCTCTTCTTTGCCTCATTTGAGGGGCAATAATATCAACCCACCACCTCTTTGCAACTGGTTTTATCACGGCTGAAAATCAACTCCAGAAGCCTATGCGTTCAAGTCTTGCCAATATCACCCTTCATCAAACACACAATTCGTCTGCCCAGTTTACCTGCTCTAGGCCACATGTGTCGCCTATAGAATTCAGGTGATTCATCATGAAACTTAAAGGGTCAGATGATGTTTCCCGGGAAAACAGGAGTCGAAAAAGACCAGGAATGACCTTTTTAGTCTTCATTTGTTCATAAACTTCAGTGACTTGATATAGCATGATGAACTTCAAAGCTTCATAGAGTTTATATTCCAGAATAGCATCGGAAAAAAGGATGTTGCACATACTTCCTCTCTTGTGATAATCTTTAATGCCACTAAATTCAGTCCACTAAAAACACAGATGTGAAAGGGAAATTTAGAAGGGGCAAAGTGACTACATACCCCATTGCATAATTTCTAAAGTACTTATAAAATAAACCAAAGATTAATAGAGGGGTGTGGGACTTTAACTTTTCATTTTATATCTTTGACACTGATTTTTTTAAGCCATAAGTACAGTCGTATGTCACTTAAGGATGGGGATATGTTCTGAGAAATGTGTCGTTAGGCGTTTTCGTCACTGTGCAAACATCATAGAGTGCACTCACACAAAGCTAGATGGTAGAGCCTGCTACACACCTAGGTTGTATGGTACTAATCTTATGGGACCACTGTCATACATGCGGTCCGTCATTGACTGAAACGTAGTTACATGGCGCATGACTATATATTACTTTTACAATAACAAGCTAGTTTAAATGAAATATTTTTCCAAAAAAGCACAGCCTACTAGGTAAAATACTAAACAAGTCAATTTCCAAAAACTGCTTAAGATAGTTGGGTCACACAAAGGACACTCCAGAGACAAACAGTACTAACTGGTATTCGTCAACACCCACCATGTGCCGGGCGCAGTTGAAAGCACCCGACGTGTGAACTCACTGAATCCTCACAATAACTCTACAGGGTAGATGCTATTCATACTTCAGTTTTACAAGTCAGAAAACTATGGCACAGAGGTGTTGTGGTATGTCCTAAGGAGGATTCATTTCAACAATCCAAAATCTGCCTCTTTATTGAAAGGCAGGAAAAACTCTTAGTCAAATTGCAGCATCTGTGCTGTCCCCAAGTTATTAAAAGGGCATTTCTGAGTCACCTGTCTGGCCCTTGCACCACATTTTTCTAGGGAAACAAAGGCACATGATTGTTAGGCTTCCTGCCAGCCCCCAAAGGCCTTCTTAACCCATAACAGGCCTCGTTACCACGTAGAACAACGTTGCTCTCGTCCATTACTTGGAAGGAGAAGGAAGAACAAGGAAAGGAAGTCATCAGTTACTGGAAGTGTTTCTGCCTGCACTTCCTGCTTAGGTAACAAAGAGTGGCTACATTTGGGATGCACACTTTCATTCCTAGGCTTTTTCCCCCCTAAACACTCACCTGCATTTTCAATAATTCCACACATTTACGTAATTTTCCAAACACATTCGAACCTGTATACTTCTCAGGACCAAAACTGTATTGCTGGATCCAATTACAACCTTGTGAAAAGAGCAGTTTCTCAGGAAGCTTGAAAAGGAAGTAGACGCCAGCAATGATTAGCATCTTGACATTTATTACACACAATTTGGAATATGTCAGAGCACATATCTTATCTCATTTGGCAATCTTCGTTTTAAAAGACTATAACAACTGTTAAGGAAAAACATACTCATTCTTTTTAGATTTGTGGATTAAGTAATTTGGATCACATTCTTAAATCACTATTTCACAACTAATGAAGACCTAAATGAAGATTATGTCCATAGAAACAATCTTTTTGGATAAAACACTTCCCAAACTTCCTAGGTATATCCCTTTAGAAATTATTTTTAACCAAACAATGTTACAGTAACATAGTACATCAGGGAATGCATGGATTTAGACCGATATACTGTGGGATCCAAACCCAGCTGTCACTCACCAGCTGAGAGATTACTCAACCAGCACAGGTTAACTTCTTGGCCTCACCCTCCACTGTAAATCAAGGACAACACTATCCACTTTATAGGACTCTTGTTGGGATTAAATAAGATTATGGAATACAGAAGAATCTGATCCGCTGCAGATATCCAATACATTTTCCCAGCCGGCTGAGCTTGTGGAGCCCAGGGTCTCGGCTGCATTCTTTGTCCTCAGCAATGAGCAGCAGGGCTAGCACACTACATACACCTGACAAGTATTTGCTAGATGAAATGAAACTAACAAAAACAACTCTAAACATAAAATGTTAAGGAAATAGAACATGTGTAGCTATGTATATGCATATACGTTATATTTCTTTGCTCCTCCATTCTTAAATGTACATCCTAGATTAGACATACTACATTCAAAATAAAAATTCAGGTTATTCATCAAGAATGTACTGCCCTACGTAGCGGTTTCGTCCGCGCTTGGCAGCCCGGGGTTCGCCGGTTCGGATCCCGGGCGCCGGCTGACGCACCGCCTGTCAGCCACGCTGTGGCGGCGTCCCATATAAAGTGGAGGAAGATAGGCACGGATGTTAGTCCAGGGCCAGTCTTCCTCAGCAAAAAGAGGAGGATTAGCAACGGATGTTAGCTCAGGGCTGGTCTTCCTCACAAAAAAAAAAAAAAAAGAATGTACTGCCCTATATTGTCAAGAAATGAAAAAAACAAGCACAGACTGGGAGAAAATATTTGCAGATCACATATCTGATATAGAACTGGTATTCAGAATATATAAAGAACTCTCAAAACTCAATCAATAATAAAGAAACAGACAATAAAAAATGAGCAAAAGATTTGAACAGATGCTTCTCCAAGATAATATGGATGGCACATAAGCACATGAAAAGATGCTCAATATCATTACTTGTTAGGGGAATGCAAACTAAAAGCACAATGATACCAATGCACATCTATTAGAATGGCTAAAAAAAACCCCAAACCTGACAATACTAGTGAGAATGTGAAGCAACCAGAAATCTTACACATTACTTGTGGGAATGCAAAATGTCGGAGCCACTTTGGAAAATAATTTGGCAGGTTCTTATAAAGGTAAATATACACCTACCATATGACCCGGAAGTCTCACTCATACGGATTTACCCAAAAGGAATAAAAACTTATATTCATACAAAATCCTATATGGGAATATTTATAACAGCTTTATTCACAGTTGTCAAAAACTGGAAACAATCCAGATGTCCTTCTACTGGCAAATGGATAAACAAACTGTTACATTCATGTCAAGGAATACCACTCAACAATAGAAAGGAATGAAGTACAAATGCACAGAACCACATGGATGAATTGCAAATGCTTTATGCTAAGTGAAAGAAGTCAGATTCAAAAGGCTACCACTGGATAATTCTATCGATATGACATTCTGGAAAAGGCAAAACTACAGGGACAGAAGACATATCAGTGGTCGCCCAGGGCTGGGGGTGTGAGAAGGATTGACCATAAAGGGATACAAGGGAAGCTTCGGGGCAGTGGTTACACACTGTATGTGTTTGTGTAAACTCGAATAACTATAGAGTAAGAAGTGAATTTTAGTAGACCACCTTATAAAGGACAGATGCCCTTCTCAAGAAAAGATGGTGGAAACAAACAAAAATGAGACGGTTTATTTGCAAACTGACATGCGAGACGGAGGACTGTGCTAAAGGTCCTCTCCAGGTCCCTTCAGTCTCATGATGCACTGTGTACCCGCCCACAGAAGACCCGCAGTGTCTGTGTGGTAGGTGTGGCCACTGTGATGTTTCCTGTCTCTCCAGGGGTAGCACTTACCTTAACGATGTCTTTTTCTTTCATCCAGGATGGAAAAGAGAGGCCCTGGCTGAATATCTGAAACAACACCGATCTCAGTGCATCATAGTTATCTCTCTTTACTTGTCGAACACATTTAATATGACGCCGCCAAAACAGCTCCTCATAGGCCTATTAGCACAAAAAGAGAAGGTTGGTTTTTAATTCCACTGGATAACAGAATAAAGAAAGTAAATTCACTGTATTTTCAGCAAGGCGTTACTCCCAAATAAAGTGGACAACAGAAACAAAAACAATGACAAATGATGAACGTAACCACTTATTTTAAAGTGACATGTGTGTGCAGAGTCCGTGTCATGTTATTTTAGTTGACAAATTCCTGGAAGCCCGGGGCCAGTGGGTGTCATTTTGGGGGGGATAATGGATACAACTTGACCCCACTGAAAAACATCATATACTTTTAAGACTGTGCCAAGGAGCACCTTAAATGTACCTTTTTTTTTTTTTTGCTTTTGCTAGTGACTGCTGGGAATATTCACCAGGATTGGTCCAATGGAAAATTCTAAAAATCCTCAAAATATTTTATGTCAAGGAACTGATCCCTTCAAGGACAGAAGTCCGCACTCTCTGTGCAGATGGTTAACAAGCCTGGCCAGGAGAAAGCTGAAGAGCACAACGCCCAAGTTTCCTGAAATTACAGGCCTAATTTACCCACGTCCTTGAAGGCACTAGCTCTGGGTAAAAGGCCAGAAGCCAATGTCTAGCAGCTGTTTGGCTTTTTATTTAGAGCCACAATTGTTTCTTGCACACATTTGGTATTAGTTGATCTCTGGATTTAGTAAAGCAAAATGGAATGTTTGTTTCCTGATTTTCATACACGAATTCTCCACCTCCCACGAACTTTATAAACGACACACCTTCCTCATCAGCTTGGCCCGGGGTGTCTCTCCTTTCCATTCTCTTGCACAATAACTGAGTAAATCAACTTCCGCCTCCACGCTGAGGTTCCCTGAACCGAATCAAAAATAAAAGGTAGTTAATTTTCCCTTTCTTCTCCCTTCTTTAACCTCTCTGCACCTTACAAATAAGGAAAAATATTTACTTTTGAATTTTCTCTGCAGATATCCAATCCACCTAAAAGATAAAGGAAAAAATAATATCAAAATTCTACTTTAAATAAGAAGGGTATTTTTGAAATTTAAAGATGACACAACCACCTACCATTTCAGCCGGCGCCCTAAATATAAATGCAGCCTTCTGAAGTAGCAGAGGGCGGCCACCAGAAACGAAACTGCCAACATCACCGAGCCCTTTGCCATTCTCCACACAGTATCTAAGGCTTGGCTGGTGACTAGTGTCCAGGAGTGAACTTGGTCATTTCCTACAAAAATGTAATAATAAAAAAAGAAAAAGCACATCACATTTACACAAGGCTGCTTTAAGGGAAAAAGATACACTGAATAATTATACCTGCAAAGTGTTGATCGTTGATTTACATAAACATTTTTTAAAGCATTCAAAAATTCCATCAAAAATTAAAGAAACACCTAGTTCTCCTATAATGAGTGTCATATTTAAGAATATCTTTGTTCCACAAAATTCAAGAGGAATAGTGAATGTGAAGAGTATGTGTTTCAGAATCCTTCGGACCTGAATTCAAGACCTGCTTCTCCTACTTTCCTAGCCATATGACTGTGGGAGTCCTAATTTCTCTCACCCCGAATTGTCTTGACTATGAAGGGGGGGTAAAAATACTGACCTCCCTGAGGTAAAATGGAATGAAATCATTTAAGAACCAGCACAGTGCACCACGGACTGTGCTGAATATCTATTGACTCCAAGAATGCATCCAGGGACTCTGCTCGCACGGATGGGAGGCAGTCACACCAGGGGGCAAGCAATGCCGCCACCACCCACCTCCGCCCACCTGCATGTTCTTAAATCATCATGGGCTGCACACATGGCATCACCTTAACACACAGAACAAGCGACTCAAACACAGAACAGCAGGCATCATTTCCAGAAAGTGGACCACTTGGAAGAGTCATGAGATGGAGATAGATGTGCTGTTATGATTGACTCTGTGATTCCCAATTTGACAAGAGAGGAAATTAACAAGCCTGGAGAGCTCACACTGGGCACTGGCAATATTTCCCTATGCGCAGCAGACTCCTGATTGTATTATGTTTGAAGAAGTAAAATGCTGAAGTACCAATGAGGAAGAGGAGTTCTGAATGGTGACCAAACCTCCTGGGGTTCATTGTGAAATAGTTCCCTCCCCAGCACATGGTTTAGTAAAATTCCAGTGATTAACTTAGCAAAAGCCTCATCAATTCAGAATCTACCATTTTAGCATTTTTGATCATATGGATATTTGATCCGCATTTACACTCTCAATAAAGAAAGAATTGACCAGCAAAAAAAGAAATTAAGTTACCAGCAAATAAAAATACACATATTTGTAATTATTTACAAGGATATTTTCAAAAACAGGTGCTTATCTGTTTAGAAAAACTAATTAGCTGTTCATTCAATATTTACTCCTGCCTAGATATTTAGTAAAACTTTCTATGAACTGTTTAAAAATGTACAGTTATACTGCCTTTACTTCTATAATTTAGACTTTTATTAATTCAGAGCGATTTCCTAACTGAAAATTCTGATATATGCAAATATTTTTAGTAAATTCTTAAATTCAGAAAAAACTAGAATTTTGTCTGTGACACAATTTCCTTTATTGTCATCAACATTTTCTAGAAAAATGGAATATTACACGATTTTACAGTTTGTTTTTTCTCTTTATGTTAACTGCATATCAAATTATAAGTTGGACATCTTTTCATATCACTGCGTATAGATCAACACTACCTTTGTAAAGAATGCATAATATTTCAGTATAAAGATAGACCATCATATACGTACGTAATCATTGCTTTATTGATAAACATTTGGATTGTTTCCCATTTTTCACTCTTACAAACATTGCTGAGACAAACATTCTCCTCCACAGTTCTTGCGGACTCGTGGTAGCTCTTAGGATAATTTCAGGAAGAGGAAACTCGGGGTCAAAGGGTGTGCACATTTTGAGTTTTGACAGATGTTGCCCAAGAGCCTTCCAAAACAACGCTGTCCATTAACACTCCCACGACATGGACGAGGGCCCCTACTTCCCCCAGCCCCAGTACCGGTTGTGATTTCTCACTGCAGTCTGCATTTCTGTGGTAACATGTTCACACTGCTTCCTCTGTGAAGAGCCTTTTAAAGCATCTGCCTACATCCCACTGGGTGGTGCTCGTTTTTGTGCGGACCTGGAGGGCTTGCAGTCACTAAGGTGGCGTCCAGCTGCTGCCCCTCCAGAGGCACGTGCTCTTATTTGTCACACACTCCAACCAACCTGCTGCATTCTTTTAAGTTACTGCCACCCAGCCCCTTGCGGCACTTGGTTTGAGACCCCTGAACCAGGGCCTTCTCCTGAGCATGAGGCCTCTCCTGCACCTGCCCAGGGCCTCAAAGGGGACCCCCTGCAGATTATGGCTCTCCCCACTCCTACACACACACACACACACACACACCCCTCCAAGGGGACCCACTGCAGATTATGGCTCTCCGCACTCCTACACACACACACACACACACACCCCTCCAAGGGGGCCCACTGCAGATTATGGCTCTCCCCACTCCTACACACACACACACACCCCCCTCCAAGGGGGCCCACTGCAGATTATGCTCTCCCCACTCCTACACACACTTCCCTAGCCCACTGTCCTTATCCTCGAAATTAAACCCTGCCGACAACCCAAGAAAGAAACGATATGATCAACTTATCAGAAAAAAACATGTGCGGGCTCAATACCCCTTCCCATGCAAACCTTGAACACAAGCCAAAACTCCCAGCCTCCCTCCACTTAATGCAACCACAGTTTTGGTCAAGTAACTCAAGCCAAGAAGGGCCCGGGAGCACAATCACCGGGGGGCGATCTAGAGGTGGCAGCTCTCTTCACTCCCTGTGGCCCTGGCCACACAGCCACATCCAGGACCTCGTAGATCTGACACAAGAGCCCCTTCCTATTAGGTACAGCGACTGCAGCCCATAGACATCCTGAGGTGTTCACAGCTAGCATGATCAGGAGTGGGGCTTCTAAATCAAAGGAGAGGAAGTACAATGTTTTAGTAGGAAAAAGAATGCCTTCACTGATAATTAAAATACCCACAATTTGAGCTTTTGGATGTTCCAGACCCCATGCTCAGTGTTTTACAGGAACTATCGCATTTGCTCCTGCCAGCGCTGCCATGGTGTAAGGAGGCCCTGGAGCCCCCGGCGGGGCCAGCCCAGCCCGGCACATACCCTGGGTGGGCACCTCCCGAAGCTTCTGCTTCTTACCCTAGGGATGGAAACAGTACGCGACACTTGCCTGGTACACAGGGAGCGCTCAATGCATGCTCCTCTTACTGCAGGTGCTGCATAATAACAGGAGTGGAGCAGCATCCACTGGTTGGGGGAAGTGCTGGGGAAGTGGTGAGCACACCAGCTGACAACCCGTAAGTACCCAATAAATGTGCATTATTTTTCTTGCTGTTACCCTAATCACTCTTATTTTGCAGATGAGGGAACTGTGAGGGAGAGAAAGATTAAATAAGTAAGTGGTAAAGCTAGAATTCAAATACAGGGGGAATGTGAAGCCAGCAGCTGCGGGCCTCATCACTGGGCTATCCTGCCTTTGAATTACTGAGCTGCAAAAATCTTCAAACCATCTTTGCTACAGCAGGAGGAATTAAGACTCTAAAGAGTGAATTAAAAAAAATTTCTCCTGTATGTGTCAATAACTGGATTACAACTCAAAAACAACAGACACAGAAGAGAACACCATAAGTGAGGCACCTAGAAAAACACTATCAGGATCACAACTTGAATGATCTCATGCGTCAAATCTCATTTCCCCAAATACAGCCGAGAGGAGATAAAACTTCCCACATCAGAATCTTCACAGGGTCCCCCTTCTGCCAGCCTGCCAAGAAGAATTCAGCAGTCGCCCGCCCAACTTTCCCTCCCCCTGCCCTGAGAAGCTCTGCCTAACAGAGGGCGGGCCTTGGGTGATGCTGCTGGACTAATAGGAAGGGAGAGAAGGTTCCACCACCAGAGATTCAGTCATTCTACATAATAAGAGGAGGAGCAAGAAGAAAGTGCAAGAAACAAGGGGAGGGGGGAGGGGAAGGTTTGGGCAATGAAGAATCTCCAGGAAGTGAGGGTTGCAATAAGAGGCAAAAAACAGAGAAGTGTGGCCAGGAATTATGCATTTGATCCTCTTTAAATGTTCATCAAGGGACAAAAAAATGAAATTTCTTTTTAATACGTCTGGACTGCATCACTTGTGTGGTGGCTGAAATGAGGTTATATATAAAGCATCGTGCATTTCTATTACATGGGAAAGCGGATTAACTAAGTCTCACATATCCCCCCAATCATCAGCATTAAATCATGCTGAGAGACCCCAATCCATACAATCAGAAGCAATACTTGAGTAGTTAAGACACCCTTGATTAATTACACCAGAACCTCCTGAAATCAACCATGTGGCTCTCTGAAACTGAAATCTCACCTGTGATCATGCAAACTATATATGGCAGATGAGACCACTTGACTAGAACTGAAAAAAAAAATGCCACTGCTTTTTGTGGTAAAATTCTACTTAGAATTTTTTCCATTCTCTAAACTGTACCAAAGCTGAAATAATTCAAACATTAAAACAGGAAACCAAAAAGGAAAAAAAAAAACAAACCTGAAAACAAAACTAAAAGACTCTGAAGAGCCGGAAACCGAGCAATTATGCAGACAGTAGTTCTACCCTGGAGCCTCGGCCTCCCTCTCATGGAAACTCCTCAGTGTCTGGTTCGCCTCCAAAACTTCCAGTGATGTTCCAGGTCCAGACAGCCAAGCCTTTACTACCCCTACTTCCCCATGGTCTGGCCACACAGTCTTCCTCTACTTCCTCTCCCAATCTTGTTCATGGTGCAGCAGCACTACATGGCGCTCTCTCTCGACACACATCTACACTGTCAACGGCATTTAGCCCCTTGACTTTCTTCTGAAGCAGAGATGTCGGATCAAGGGCTACTGAGTGGGGAGGGGGGAAATTAGGCCTCAGCTATAAGACGTAAAGAGCAATTTAATTTAGATGTTTGAGACTGCAGAGGGAGTGAAAACATATATACACAGTAAAATCACCTTGTTAAAAATTCAAGGTAGGGGCTGACCCCATGGCATACTGGTTGGGTTCACGCGCTCTGCTTCAGCAGCCCAGGTTCGCAGGTTCAACACTGTGGTGGCAACCCACATATAAAGTAGAGGAAGATTGGTGCAGATGTTAGCTCAGTGCTAGTCTTCCTCAGGAAAAAAAAATTTAAGGTAAAAAACACTAAATCTGGGGGCCAGCCTGGTAGCTTAGCGGTTGGGTTCGCGCGCTCCACTTCTGGCAGCCCGGGATTCGCGAGTTCAGATCCTGGGCGCAGACCGGCGCACTGCTTGTCAGCCATGCCGTGGCGGCGTCCCATATAAAGTGGAGGAAGATGGGCACGGATGTTAGCCCAGGGCCAGTCTTCCTCAGCAAAAAGAGGAGAATTGGCAATGGATGTTAGCTCAGGGCTAATCTTCCTCACAAAAATTAAAAACCCACTAAATTTAATTTAATAAATACAACAGATATTTCTATCTGCTTCAATGCCCTATTATTGGTTAATTAGCAGGAGATGGAAGAAAAGAGTGGCCAAGAGAGACTGATGGATAAGGAAGCAAACAGAAGGGGTGGGAGAGGCGGCCAGGCACTTTCTCTGTGGCCAGAGGAGTGGAAGGATGGGGGTGGGGGTGACAAAGCAGAGGACACAGACATTTCAGAAGTGTCAGTAAACTTCTCACACTCTTCTGAGCTGTGTTGTGGAACACTGCTCCCTTTGAAAAAGGGAATGTGGCTTTCGGGTAATTCTAATCAAGGGCGGGAAGTGCTGCAGGAGGAGCACACTGAAGCCAAACGGTGGAGGGGGAGGGAAGGGCTGGAAGCTCGTCTTCCTGCCTGCCCACCTCCATGGCTGGGTGCTGTCTGGACGCAGGGAAGGGAAAGGAAAAGACACATGCCCTGCCCTCAGGGAGCTCATGGTCTGGTGGCGATGCCCTCCTGTCAGGAAAGGCTACTGGTCAGCTTGCCCAGGCCCACAGTGCCACGACTGTTGCTCCCCAGGGTTGGCACGTCCTGGCGTCGAGGTCTGGTCAGGATGCAGAGAAACACAAGGCCCCAGGAGCTGGACACCCAGACGGCAGGCAGTCCTCTACTCCCCCGCAGTCACCTCCCAGAGGCTAGTTCTGAGAAACTCAGAGGCTCGAGAATAAAATAAAACATCGTACGTCAGGCCAAACAAACTAAGGAACATGCAAACAGAATGATAAACACACAGAACAAATCCTGTTAGGTCATCAAGGTTTCTAAATAATTTGGAGGACTGGGAGACTACGAGAGAGTTTTAAAAAGTTAGCATAGAGCGAAAGACTGGGTTTAAATGGTCTCAGTTCTTGCAAAATCATATGTTGGTTGTTTTTATACCAGTTATGGCGGAAATATCCAGAAAGTTATCCTCTTAACAAATTTTTGAAATGGTGAGGTTGAGGACTTCTATGCTTTTATATTTCAGGTATTAATTCTGTTCAATTAAGAAACGACAGTCTTCCACTTGGTAAAGTACTATCACCAACAACTTCAAGATCAGTATCACTGAGGAAGGAACCACCAAGTGAAAGGTTTTTATCTTCAAAGTCATGACCAGTGAGACATACAGCTCTAGCCCTGTCATGCAACCTACTTAAGCTATGAGCACAGTCCCCGCAGGACTGGGCATGTTTTACCCAGGGCTCTTGTTAAACTAAGAGTGTCAGTAAATTCAACAGGAAACTGCTCCTTGCCAAACAGAGAGGACTGTGTGTGTGTTTTTTTAATAACATCACAGCTCAGAGTTCTTTTCATTTACTGGATACATCTTTAGGGGTGTAAATGCAACCCATCACTTTAAAAGGTAAGTTTAATTTTCTAATCATGTGGAGGAGTTTTAAAACCCACCCAACTATAAAAACACAAAAGCCATAGGTGGGGTAGGCTTCTGTCAAAGAGCAAGTTGTGATTCCTTCTCTGGGAAATCACAAAACTCCAGGATCACTTTATGCAACCAGGCAGGCTCCCTGGCCTTGGAGAGACAATTGGTTTGGCAGAACAAGCCCAGGACTGTCTTCATTCTGCCATTTTCTAACTGTAGGACCTTGGACAAATCACTTAGCCTCAATGATCCCAAAAAGTCTCCTAACGATCCCAAACAGTTGGTGGAGAACAACAGTGGTAACAGAGGGATGGAACAAAGTTACGGTCATGCACTGCTTAACGACGTTTCAGTCAACGACGGACCGCATATCCGACGGCAGTCCCATGAGATTAGTACCATGTAGCCTAGGTGTGTAGTAGGCTATACATCTAGGTGTACGTAAGTACACTCTATGATGTTCACACAACAACGTAATCATCTAACGACACAGTTCTTAGAACATATCCCGTCAAGTGGTGCGTGACTGTAAACACAGTAAGCCACGAGAGACTGCTCTAATCCAAAGGCACTATGAAGTGAAAACTCTCCAGCTGAATCCCTGCTAACAATCTCCCCTCCATCTTGTCATCGACCAGCGTTTACATACCTCTGGGGGGGGGGGCGAATTACTCCCTCTTGCGGGAGACCATTTCTTTCTCTGGAATATTTCTCTTTATTCATCAAAATCTGTCATTATTCTACGAATACAGATTAAGCTCCTCCTGCGGGCCAGGCACAGTGACAAGAGCTGACACTACAGTTGTGAACGCAGCAGACTGGCCTCTCCTGTGTCGATTCACAGATAGACCCTCCTCGTATGTTTGGGGCATGACCAAGGCAATGCCCCAGAGGAAAGGAAGGTGGCTCTGTCAGCGGAGGTGATATGGGAAGTAGGGGAAGACTTCCCCTAGGATGTGAGGCAGAGCTGAGACTAGAAGGATAGACAAGAGTCACAAAGGAAGGAAAGGAGGGGAGGCCGGCAAGGCTCAGAGCAGCAGGCCCTTCAGACCCTGTCAGAGATGCTGATCTTTAACTGCAGAGCAAGGAATGTCCCCAAAGGGTTTTAAGCAAGAGGCTGGTGTGATCAGATCTGTAACCACAACTTGAATCGTTACTGCTTGAGGTCATGAGGAATGTGTCTGATTCCTCTTCTATACCACAACCTTGTACATCTTTCACACAGTCACAGAATGCTTTGGGCTGAAGGGGCTGGAATTCTTGTTCTCCAAGGCCTGATTCACAGCAGCCCCTCAGTGGAACAAACCCCTCCCCTTGGTGCTCCCTCTGAACTCCGTCCACACTGTAGTTCGGTTAGGTGTATCCATGACTGTGTCCCCTATTGGCCTGACAGCACCCCTGAGTCAAAAGCTGGATCTTAGTTCACTGTGGACCTGGTCATGTGATGAGCTGTCACACGCATGCTTCATCTTTGAGGTGAAGAAACTGAAGCCCTGGGAAAGCAAGTAGAAGTCTGAACTTGAACCCACATGTTCTGACTCAAGGTCATTGCCCTTTGAACTAACTCCACAACTGCCTTCTCTGAGTAATTCTCTTCCAAGATTTCAAAACAATTAACAAGCACAAATTTAGAAGGCAACTATCATTTCCACTGTGCCTTTTCTCTTCTAGATTAAACATTCCCCGTTCGCTCAACCTGCCCTCCCATGATGTGGTTTGCGGGGAGTCTCTTCATCATCCCGGTCCCTCTTCTCTGAACCCATTCTACACTTAAAGGGAGACCCCAGGTCAGAACACAATGTCCTGAGTGTGACCCAACCAGGAGAGAATTCAATAATGTGGTCACTTCTTCACTCTCGATCAGGGGTCAGCAAATGTTCTATACAGGGTCAGAGAGTAAGTACTGTAGGCTTTGCCAGCCATCTGGTCTGTCCCAACTACTCAGATCTGCCCTGACAGAGTGAAAGCAGCCATTAGACAATACACAGTGAGGCTGTATTCCAAGAAAATTTTATTTATGGACACTGAAATTTGAATTTCATATAAGTTTCACATATCAGGAAACGGTATTCTTCTTTAGATTGTTTTTTCCAACCACTAAAAAATGTAAAAACTATTCTTAGGTCATAAGCCATATAAAAACTGAGGGGACTGATTTGCCAAACCTTGTTTTAGATGATACATTCAAATTAATGCAGCCTGTGACTGTATTAGTATTGTAGAGCTGAGAAATAAAAACGCCACCAGCTCACATTCAGCCTGCCAGCAATTTAAAGCCCTTTACACCAGCTGCTGAAGGTGTCTCCCCATCTTCCAAAGGGGGAGAGAGGGGCAGGCGCTTTCATCCCACTGTCCTCAAATTTCCAGGTGGAAGGGCTTTCCTGGAGATTGGGTGCTAGTCTCCGTCCCACCACTGTCTCACTTTACTCCCTCCTGAGGGAGAGAGACTTATCTGATGGGGAGGTTTAGGAGAATCTGCTCAGCTCAGCCCCCTCCCCTCCTCTCCAGATCTGCCTGCCTGCAGGGAGGTGCCCCTGGGCCTGCTGTCTCCCTGGGAGAGAGGACTGACCTTTTAGGGGTGAGTTCAGCTCAGGCCCTGCTAGTAAGCCCATCTGGCCACACAACTAAGACAGATGGATGTTATCTTTGAGCTGACATTTTAAAAATCTCTGACTCCGTGTCTACCTTTCAGTTAATTCAGAATCCGGGAAAGGAAGCAAGGGGTTACCCAGATCACGCATGCTAGTTTGTGCTTTTCAGACCCAGACACTGACATATATCCCCGCTACAACTTCATGTTACTGGATCTGGCTCACTGCTTCAACCTGCCATGGCTTTTGTGGTGCATGCTCTCTCTCTCAACTCTTAGACCTTTAAAGACTAAGCTTGTCTTCCACATCCCAGTACAAATCATTCATGAGCGTGTGACCAAGAGAGGACTAAAGGCACACTCTGAGACAGGCCACTCTTCTTCACCTTCACCCTGGGGTGATTTTTCCATTAATCACAATCATTTGGGCTCTGTCGCTAATGGTTACTAATCCTTCTAATTGGCTTCCCTTCTCCAATGCCATTTTCCACTCTGTAGCCAGTGGTGTGTTTCTGTTTTGTTTTTTTACATTCAATGGATGTGTCATCTCCTATTTAAAAACCTTTCTTGGGGCCGGGCCAGTGGCGCGGCGGTTTAGGTCATGCTGTGGCAGCCCGGGGTTCGCGGGTTCGGATCCCGGGCGCCTGCTGACGCACCGCTTGTGAAGCCATGCCGTGGCGGCGTCCCATATAAAGTAGAGGAAGATGGGCACAGATGTTAGCCCAGAGCCAGTCTTCCTCAGCAAAAAAGGGGAGGATTGGCAACGGATGTTAGCTCAGGGCTGGTCTTCCTCACACACACAAAAAAAACCTTTCTGGCTTTTCTTACTTGTAGGGCAGACGCAAATCCTGGCAGCCACTGAAGTGAGCTGGAAAGGCGTCTTGACAAGGTGTGAGAGAGGTGATGGTGCATCACAGGGTGCGCCATGCTGGCCAGAAGCCTCCGGGAGCTGCTGCTTCTGGAACCAGGAACCAGCCTCACCACGTAACCACCTCCTGGAACCACTGATAGGTGGAGAAGGGCCCACCACTGATGGCAGCACACGGCAGAAGCTTCCCTGTCCTCCTCCCCAGCCTCTACCTCTCCCTCCCCTCCCGGACCCATTGACGTGGTCCTTTAGATCTGCTCTCCTAAAAGAAACCAGTGGCTTCAAAACAAACTCATCAAACATTATAGAGCATTGCACTCGAAGTCTATGACCAGCAACATCAGTGTCACCTGGGCCCCTAGAAATACAGACCCTCAGGCCCCACAGAAGCAGAATCTGCGTTCGATTCACATCATGCACACTGAAGCCCGAGTGGCGCTGTTATAGAGCAATCATCCTTTCCCTGGCTCCACCTGTGGATTTTCTGATTTGGGGGGCTGGGGCCCAGGTACCGGTCTTTTTTTAAGTTCCCAATGCATTACCGGCCTTGAGAAACACTGTTCTGGAGTAAGGGCTTCCTCCACACTTAGCCATTTCTGTTATCTCAAATATATTATTGCATGCCAGTTAATTTCCAAAACCACCGTCAGGGGAAATCATGCCAGATAAAGACAAGTCTCTCTGGTCATGTGATCCAACTACGTGTAGGTGTTGCCTGTATTTTGTGCCACTCTCCCTTTGGCCAGTGTGAGGGGCTACTTTTACTAGTCAATCATTTTTCTATGGCTGGGAGCTATGTCTACCTAAAAAGGAATTTTGCTGAAATTAATAAAGGAACTCAACTATTAAAGCGGCCTCCAGGGAGGGTGACCAACTCATTCCAGCTTGCCTAGGATGCCCCTGGTTTTAGCACTAAAGGTCCCACGTCCCAGGACATCCCTGAGTCCCAGGCAAACTGGGATGAGTGGTCACCCTACCTCCAGGGCCCCGAGGTCTGACCCTGATTCCCCTCATTCTCTCACCTCTTCCTCTTACTCCAAGAGGACTGGCCGCCTTCCATCCCTCCATCAGTGCTCACTCCCACCTCCCAGCCTGCTTTGCCTATGCTCTTCCCTCTGTCTGGAACACTCTTCACTCTACTCATTCTCCAGCTCTCGGCTGCGATGTCACTTCCTTGGGCAAAGCTTCTCTGACCTGTTCCCAACCCCCAGGCTTGATCAAATTCCTGTTACACTGTCCCATAGCACATGGTGTCCTTTTCTTTCACAGCACTTATCACAGTTTATACAACTGTGTTTGTTTGACCTGTCTCTGTCTCCCTATGTAGGGTCTTGAGGACTGGGATTGCATGTTTTCTCTCTGCTTTCTTGATGCCCAGCACACAGTAGACGGTTAATAAATATTTGTTGAATAAATAAAATGAATCCATGTAATCAGGATCCAGTCCATATGTCTCCAAGACAGAGACTGCCAGCTTCCCCCAGTATCCGTTTTCTCTTCTCCCACAGAAATAGAATCCTGACTTTTGGCTGAATACATAGCTACTCAGAATAAAGGCTAAGTTCCATCCTCCCTAGGTGCTGGGTATAGCCGTGTGAGTGAATTCTGGCTAATTCTGCGATTTTCAGAAGACTTTGTCGACAGGGTGTATTCCTTGCCCTTCCTCCTCCCTATCAGCCAGAATGTAGATGTGATGATCGATCAGCAGCCACCTTGGACCAGGAAGTAGCTGTGGGCATGGAAGCCATGCACAGTGGAAACAAAGGAGAAGCAGCCTGGGGCCCTGACCTCATGGAGACCATTCCAGCCCTGGGGAGTCACCTCTGAGCTTTGGCATGAGAGAAATAAACTGGATTCACTTATTTAGGGTTGTTCTCTTACTTGAGAATACCTGATCCTAACAAACAGCCTCCATTCAGTGATCCCTTCCCCTAACAAATAGCCTCTATCTCAGTGGTCCCTTCCAACTTTTAACATGGACGTCAGAAATAGCGAGCCACTAGTGTGTTTTCTCTTCCCTTAATTGCACTCATGTAAATATAAAGCAGGAAGTGAGAATGTGAAGTGGTCACCTAGTGGGATGGTTCCAAGGTAGCAGAAGGAGCAGGTCCAGAGAGTCAGGAACTCACAGTCTGGTCCTAGAGAACTGAGTGACTCTGGACCTTTGCTTTCTCCCCTATGAACAAACATAAGAGGCCGGGCCACTAACTGCCATTTACCTTCATCCTCCAAAGTCCTCTTTACGGTAACATGCTTCAGAGTTACATTGGAGGAATAGTCACGTTGGGGCACAAGACACAGGATTTGAAGCAGTTGTGAAACCACTGAAGTTCAATTAAACTCAAAACATTGCACAAAACTTGCACCACAGGAAAGATGCCGTGAGCACGAACAGAAGACCCGTGAGCCCCTGACGAACGCCAGCAGATACTCCAGCCCTTAGAAGTGCATGCTTAGTTCTACAGATCAGTTACACCAGCTGACTCAAAGCATAGTTTTGATAAAGAGCCTTTTCCACAGGCCTTCCAAGGAGGTGAGCAGTTTCTAAAAGACAGCAAGGAAAAACGAAAAAAAGGAAGGCTGAGGAGATTGACAGGGAGGCAGTAGGAGAACTATACCCTCACATGTTCCAGGCTCCAAATTTTGAAGGAATCAGTCAATGAGGTGTATAAGGCAGAAGAAACTGCAGTACTGAAGCGTGAAGAAGAAGACAGTACAAGGTAGGTCAACAAGCACTGATTGTGCAAGTCCTCTATCATGAAAATCAGACAAGTACCCAAAACTGAGTTTAACAAATACTTAAAAAACAAAACAGAGGAATATACCATGGATAAAATTGATCTAATAAACTCTCTTTCAGTTCAAGTGATTTTTTCCTCTCTACTTCAGATTTCAGAGGAAGGAATCGATACGCCCAAGTCTTGCACTGCTTCAGGTGAAAAACTGAGGGACCCGACACTTATACTAATAATTCCACCGGCTAAGTTTGCGTTTCAAGGTGAGTGGCCAACCTAATCCTTAGCTACAGACTGAACTCCAAGTTCATGTTTTAAACGACAAAGAGCTGATCTCATCCGCTGACATCAGTGCCATCCAGCCGGTCGTATCTAGATGGTGACTGATATGTTCAGCCCACGCCAGCACTGTGCTGCCATCTCTTCCACTTCCCCTTTCCTATCAGCCGTTCTGCTTCCTCCTCGGCATTTTGACCAGTCCTAGCGGTTGATTTGGAAGACAGAGAGCACTCAGTTTTCCTGTCACTTTAGAGAGGTCACAGGAAAGTTGAGGCCCTCTTGTCACAGGTCAACAGATACACCTATGATGTGCCAGGCGTTATCCTAAGACCTGGGGGGAATCGTCTGTCTTTACCAGGCAAGAAGGAATTCACTTCACTTCTCTTAAACTTGGGAGACTAAACACTCCGGGGAACACTTGCCCTGGTTTAGAGGAAAGACGTAAATTGTTCAAAGCACACTCCCTGATGAGCTCCCACCACCAGCTCCCCTGCCCACCTCCATTCCTGAGCCACTCGGGAACTGGTTTGTATCCACGGAGGCTACCGCAAGCCTGGAGAGAGCAGGGAGCTCATGTTCACTGTAATGGGCACAAGACAGGGCAGTAGGCTTCTTTTCTGACAGTCAACCCTTCGCACTGAAGGAGATTCCACTTCTCTCTGAATTGGAGGAGGACTCTCTTGAGAAACTGACTTCCAATTACCTATTACTCCCTCTGCTAGAAGACTCACCCTAATACTCGTTAAAAACCAGTAACAGGGCAAGGAGAGAAAGAGCTAATAAGGTATTTTTAATTACTATATATGTATCATCCAACAATTCCACGTAGACTCGAAGTCATAGTCACGTGGTTAAATCAACAACAAAAGACTTACTATTAAATTCTTAATTCAGAGATTTATCGCGCATAGCATTTTACATGCTATAGTTTCTGAGATTTTTGTTTATTATCTGGGAATCCCAGCAACAGGACTAACAGACAATAGTCCTTAGTCTCCTAGTCTCCTAGAAATGAACATAAACATTTTATCACCCTCTTATTTTAAACATGATGCCGCCTGTCTATTCTGGCTCCAATTAAATGAGAAAGTAGAAAAATGGAGTATGATCAAAAGCTTACTGGAAAAATGAGTGCATAAACAACTTTTCTCTGTTGATTTATTGTGAAGTGACATTTAAATGTTCTTCCATTAAATTAATTACAAATCAATAAATGTGCATATATACATGTCAATTTTGAGAACAGACTCTCCTAAGAACATTTCCCGGAGGATTCAAGTGGACAGGAGAGAAAGGTCAAATATGCTAGTCTGATAACTCCTCTAAAAGTCACGTAGAGACTTTAACAGTCACATACAAGGAACCAGGTATGTAGGAAGTTTTAGCTCAATAATAATGACTTTTCATAATCTCTCTTCTTCTGACCCTAGACCTGTGAGTTACCTTGAGCAACAACGATGGTAGGAAAATGATAACCCAACATGAATTTAGAACTTCAATGTGATGAGGTAAACCTGGAAACTAGAATGCTCTCAGGTATAAGCCTGAACTGTTTCAGGAGACAGAAGCAAGCAATGGTTAAGAATTTGTTATGGGTGGAGCCACACTGCCAGGATTTGAATCCTGGCCATCATTTACTAGCTGGAAACTTTGAGCAAATTCCATAACTATTCCGAGCGTCACAGAGTGGTGGTTGTAAAGATTACAAAAGACTATCTGTGGGCAGTGTCTCCATGTCCAGCACCACAAAGAGAACTCAAATACCCACCGATACTGTGGCAGGGACAACACTGGGTACTACAGGCACATAGGACAGGACCCACCTACTCCAGGGAGCCAGGTAAAAGGACATTTGCAAATTAATAATTGTGGCAATCAAGAATTTCTACCTAGCTAAAACACATGGTACCAAAATTTACATTTTATTTGGTATTTAATCCATCTCACAGAAATGCAAGAATAGAAGTATAAAGTGGGGCAAACAGACTGGCAAAAAATATCAATGATGGACCATCTGGTTTTAAGCATTCTGTTGTGTGCATGTGTTTTTAACGGCAGTGTTTTATTGTTTTTTTTTCCCTAAGCCCTCAAACTATTTTTTAAAGAAGGAAAATATTTCTCTTTAAGGTTACAGCCAGCACACAGAGAACGGCAGCTACTCGCTCCTCTCCCTGGGGGTGCACACTGTCCACTGCCGGCAGCCCCTCTGCTCACTGTTCAGCTCCTTGAGAGCAAAGGCCTTGAAGGTACTGGTTCTAGAATAAGCTCGTAATCCTCAGCACCCCTTTGCAGTCCATGCTGAGGAGGGAATGTGTGCCCCACATCCTCATCACACCACTTGCTGCCAACCAGCCGCTGGGTCATTAGCTGTTCTGATTTGCCCAGTCTCCCTTTAAACACAGAAGTGCTCACCAGGTAAACTTACCTGCCTGCCTAGTGTGGTACCTGTGATCACCCAAGGGACAGGCCAAAGACAGCATACGGAGGGTCAGAAACATCTGCTTCATATGTAAAGTAAGTCGTCCTTGAATGGCTTTGGAATAATGGAATCCATGATATTGAGGAATACACACATTTTAATTAGCAGAAACGTCTAGATGGGAAGTGGGGGATCTTGTACAAGTTTGTACGTGACTCAGTTTGATAAAATGGGGATAAAAATAACAACTATCTCACAGTATAAGGTAATGATAACAATAACAACAGCTAACTTTTGAGTGCTTACTAGGGGCCATGCATGATTCCAAGCCCTTTACACGTAATAAATAAAGACACAAGCAGCACTCAAAAATATTAGCCATTACCATTATCTCTAAGCTGTTTGTTTAGCATTAGACTCTTCTCCCAAAACAAAATTTTACCTAGAACAGCGTATGAAACCGGGGCGGGGGGTGGGGGGCGGAGCAGAGCAGCTCTGCAAACAGCTGGAGTGGGGGCACTTGGCTGACGGCCTCCCATTCCATACTGGGCATTTCTGTCCCCCCAGGCCAGCCCCTGGGGTACCCCATGGGGTCCTGTGGCTCCTGAGAACACGGTTAAAAACTTCAGTCTTGTCTCTCCCCTCACATCTCCACTAAACAAATGGAGATGGACGGTGGTGAAGAACCACAGCAGAACCGGAACCATCGGAACAGTTAATGACTCTGAAGCTGGCCAGAGGTAAGAGGAGCCAGGAGGAGTGTGGGGCACACATCCCCTCCTCATTTAAACGCCAGGCTGCCAAAGGTGTGCTGAGAATTCTGAGCTTATCCCACACTGGGTGCAGGACTCTCCGCTTCCTCCCCCGTCCTCTCCGGGCTTCGGGGCATTGTACCAATGACCTTGGGTGCCTCTTCCCTGCCTGATATTCTGACAGTCTTTCCCATAATATTATGCACAGATGTTTAGTTCATGATTCTCAATATCCAAACACTTAAAAACAGTACAAATGGCTACCAAAAACCTCTTCCCACCCCTATCCCTGTGACTTTCTTCTGTTGCCCTTTTGTTTTTTTATTGTCACGTGTTACCTGTTACCACTTGCTATTACCTCAAAAGTGAATCTTGGTCTCTCTCTTACCAAAAGAGTTAGGGGTAGGTAGAAAACCTATCCACACCTAGTTTTGGCCACTGATTTTAAAACTTTTTTTTTCTCCAAACACGACCAGCACTGAAGGGAAACTATGCTCCTAAGTCCTCAGAGGTTATGTTTTGGAGAAAAAAGTTTTCCATAATCGGATCCTTGAATCACATTCTTCCACTGCCGCACACCAACTGCAGTCCCCACAGGCTGGAGAGGAGGAAAGAATTCTCCCTGGGCTCACAGTGCTGGCACACCTTGAACTTGGTGCATTGGAAGGAAAAATTCCTGGCGATTGTGTTAAGCCCAGAGTAGGCACCTTTCTGCCTCCCAACCCAGCTTTTTCCAGCTGTACCCTTACCTCCATCTCCGACTTTGCTTTCTCTGCCAAAATAAGGCAGGGAGAAGGGAAGTAAATCACATAACATAAAGTTCAAAAGAATACACCCATAGGAAATATTTGGCTAATTCTATAATAATCCAAGGAGCAGAAAGATTGAAAAATGAGTTCATTTTCCAAACTGTTGAGAATGGTAGATAAATCAATCACAGAATTCTAGACTGGGAGGGGCCTCATGGATCAGCTAGCCCAACGCCCTCATTTTATGGATGCGGATACGGAAGTGCAGAGCGGTTGTGGCTTCTAGGCACACAGTCCTGGGCAGAATGACGTCTAGAACTCAGGTCCTGACTCCTAGAACAGCGCTGTTTCCACTACACCCAACAGCGAGACACCCAACAGCTTGCTGTGTGAGTCAAAAGGTCCTGCTGGGACCACAAACAGCAATAAGAAGTCCCAGCACCTGCCAACTTCCTATAAACGCTGCGGTACCTGGAGCCCAAACTCTGTGAACGGGCATGCTCCCCAAATTCAAGGGCAGGCTCACACCCCTGGGATGGCCACCAAGAACAACAGAAACGGGAACGTGCTCCAAACTGAGAAGCAGAGATGCCCATCTTCCCCGGAGCTGGGAACCGAGGGCACAGCTGAAGGTGTGGCAAGGAAAACACCCATCCCGTCTACCGTGAGGGCCCAGCCACCAACGCAGAGCGGCAGACGCAGGGACACAGGGGCCCCTCCCACCCGACTTCAGCGACGGGATTTGCGCGCGCGACCTGGGCCATACTGTGCAGCTGATCTTGTCCCTGGTGACATTTTTGTTTAAAAAGCCAGTTTTCTCTTTGTTCAGCGAATCTCGATTGCTGCGAAGGTGTGGGCCACATCCTCTGCCACCAAAGCGCGAAACCCGTCAACTTCCCTCCGACAACAATCGAGTGCTCAGAGAGGACGCCGAGAAGGGGACACCGCCGCCCCTCGGTGGAGGGCCCGACCCCAACCGCTACCTGGTCCCCCAGCCCAGCCCAGCCCAGTCCAGCCCGCAGGACCGGCTTTCTCTTTCCATGAACCTGCCTCCCCTGCCTTGGCGGGGCGCTCGCCGCCTCGACCCAGACAGCTCTGCCTTCGAGGGCGTGGTTCCTGGTTTCCATGCGACCCCCCGCCCCCGACGGCTGCCCCGACCCTGCAGGGGGCGTGCGGGGTGCAGCCCGTCACCTCCCCGCCCTGCTCAGGCGCGCACCGGCTGCTGGGGCCCCTCGGAGCACGGGCCTCGCACCCCCAAACCCCGGGCTGCGCCGACGGCCGGCGGAGGACAGCGCGCTCGGACTGCCCGCGGCCCCCGCCCGCCCAGCCGCGCCCCCCGCCCGGCCCGGGGCCCACCTGCGGCGGGGGCGCGAGGCCGCTCCCGCGGGGGGCTCCTCCGCGCCGCCATGCCGGCCGCGCGCTGCGGACGGGAGCGGAGCCTCCGCCCGTGGGTCGGTCAGACGCGGCGGTCGCCCGCCGGCGCCCGGGCTCGCTTCACGGCGGCGCGAGGGCGCGGGAGGCGCGGGGCGGCGACGGTCGTCCGCGCTCCCGCCCCGGGTGGGGGCCGACTGACGTGCCGGGCCGCCAATGGCAGGCCGCGGCAGGGCGGGGCGAGGCCCGGGGGCGGGGCCGGGGACGGGCGGGGCCTCCGCGCGCCGTCTGGGTCGCTAGCCGGGGCTGCGCGGGAGCGTCGGGTGCTTCGCGGGGGCGCGGGAAGATGCTCGGGGGAGCCAGGCGGTGCTCCTCCGGAAACATCCTGGGAATTCCGCCTGGACGGATCCCCGGATCTCCCTGGGAGTTTACACGGAAGGCCCATTGAGTGGGAAGCAAAGAAACGTGGAGAGTGGGATATAGGGGAGAGGGACCGGTGCCTTTTTCCTCTCCTCGGCAAGGTTACGGAAGGATTCGCATCCCTGGCCCGTACATTAACCGCTGGTCGGTCACGGCCAAGGGACGGTGAGACTGGAATCCAGATGTACCTGTCGGCCCAGGGTCTGTTCCACCAGACTGGACAAATGTGTGATCTTTATTTCCGCCTGGGTCAGCAGAACGGGGTTATGCTTACTTCTAACTCATGGTTTACTTTAGGCGTGGGAATATGTGCATTATTAACAAAATTAATCCTCTAATAAAATGGTTTATTAAAACTAAAAACTGGGGGAGTAGATAACAGTAAAAAAAATACCCAAAGATAAAATGGCGCTCACAACAAGGTTCTTTTGCCCCTGATTTCCTGGTCAGATGGACCCTTTTTTCAGAAGAAAAATGAAGAAAATAAAGATTTTGGTGAACACTTCCTCTTTCTCCAGTATACGCAATTCCAGAGACGCACAGACTTGCATGTGACGTGTTTTGGACCTTTTGAAACAGAAATTCCGTAACTAAAAAAGATGTGGAAAACACCCTGGAATTTTAGGTGGCTCCAGTATACTTAGGGCAATGTCTGCAAGTAACTGAATCACTTTCCCCCTTTTCTGAATCTCACAGCAAATAATTAGAGGATCCAGTAAAATTCTGTGGTGACTCCAGTAAAATTCCAAATCAGAGCAACAGTAATGGAGATAATGCCAGGCATTTACTGACAGCTGACATCAGGCCAGGCACTTGGGTAATCCTTTTATGTATTATTTCACTTAATCCTCACACTTGTCCATGAGGTAGGTACTGTTATTATCTCCAGTTTACAGATGAGGAAACTCAGGTTCAGTGAATGCTGATGTAGGGTTTGAATGGAGGTCTGATCCCTCAGCCACCCCACCATTCTGTAATCCATGATTCACGGAAGATAATAAAAATGTTCCCAAACTCTGCTGCATGTTTAGAAAAAAATCCCCTTTATCCAAATCAGATTTTAACACAGAGAGGCAGTTTCCTATAGCCATAAACCATGACTTGCGTGTATAGAGCCGTGTTACTCATACAAAATAAATGACTTTAAATTACTGTGCCTAATTAAACCTAAACAAAGTTACGAGCAGTAATGAGTACAAACCTTCTATTCTAGAAGCTGAAAATACCAGGACTAATTTCTTGTGGTATAATAAAGTAAAATTTACTGAAATCCTTTAACCACAAGACAAATTAGCCAGTAACCTTCTCCTCCTCCCACAAGATAATATTTATGAACACAGTTATTTGGACTCAGCCTACAATCCTTTCAGTTAATTCAGGTTCAGGATTTTGTGGTTTGCTGTCATGTTCATTATTACTCCAAAAGATGAGTGGGAGGCCTCTTAGTGGAGACCTAGACTTTGGGGTCAGACTGCCTAGCTTGGCTGCATACTAGCCACATGATCTTGCACAATTATTTAACCTTTTTGTGCCTCAGTTTCCTCATCTGTAAAATGGAGCTCATCTGAGTATCTTCCTCATGGGGTTGTTATGGGTATGAAGTGATAAAATATGTGCAAAACCCTTAGAGTAATGCTTGGCACATAGTAAACACCATATAAATATTAGTCAAATAGAGGATGTGTCTACACATGGAGATTTCTGATTGGCTTTCTGATCTACCCATGTGTGATTTACTACATGTCTTAACAGTTACGAGGTTATTGATTTAAAAAAAAAAATACGTAGATTGTGAGCTTTTTGAAGGCAAGAATTCTGATCTATAATCCCTAATGTCTAGATCAGAGTTTGAATATTTGTAAATGCATGAACTGAGACTATAATGTGAGGCCAGCTAAAGGTTGCACTCAACAAAGCAAATATCTATGCTGAAATGTTGACATAAATCATTGCACTCGCCAAAATATTGGCCTTAGAGCAACAGAAAACAAAAGCAGTGCCTAGCATTGGGCCTAGAGCCACTTGATTGTGATGCTGGAGAGTTCAGAATGAGTGGCCAGGAACAGCAGCTACTCCAGTTAGTTATGTGGAGGATCCTGATATGGCCCAAATCAGGAGGAGGGAGGAAGGGAGGAAGGGAGGAAGGAAGGAAGGAAGGAAGAAAAAGAGAGGGAGGGAGAGGGGGAGAGAGACAGAGAAAAAGGAAGGAAGGAAGGAAGGGGGGAGGAGGAGAGAGAGAGCAAGCGAGCAAGAAAGAAAGGAAAGAAAGGAAAAGAAAGTTGATCAATAGCTCCTAGCAAATATTTTCTTAGAATTTTTGTTTTCACAAAGTTTCCTTGACCGTTTGAACTCTGAAAATGGAATGTGAACATGCAGAACCACTGAAGACATTGCAAAATGTATTTTCCATTGCTATGCCAAGTGTTTTATTTTACTCAAGGCTCACTCATTCGTATGGGTCAGCCTCAGGCTAGGACAAGTCGACTTCCCTTCCGAGAACAGTGAACCCAGTTACGCCTTTGGGCAATAATTGCAATCTTCATTTCTACTGCGAGCTTCCTTGGTTGACTGACTCCAGTTAAACATCCTCTTTTAGTGGAGAGGTTGTAAAGGGAGTCGCTGGTCAGTCACTATAATTCCTGTACCAAGAATGGTGCCTGGCACATGGAGGGTGATTATTCAATATTCATTGATTGAAAATATGAGTGAATGTGTGAGTAAAGGCAATGATTGGAATTACTACTAAGAATTAGTGAAATTTTTCTGCCTGTATTATTTCCAACAGTTCTTATCCAAATTCATTCTTTTTTGTTTTGTGGTGAAATACATATAACATAAAATTTACCATTTTAACCACTTTTAAGTGTACAGTTGAGTGGCATTAAATACACTTACGTTGTTATGCAACTATCACCAACCACCCATCTCCAGAACTTTTTTCCTCTTCCCAAACCCAAACTCTGTCCCCATTAACCCATAGCTCCCCATTGCTCCCCCTCCCTCACCCCCATCCCCTAGCAACCATCATCCTACTTTCTGCCTTCAACTACTTTCTGAATTTGACTACTCTAGGTACCTCGCGTAAGTGGAATCATACAGTATTTGTCCTTTTGCAACTGGCTTATTTCACTTAGCATAACAATGTTTCAAGATTCATCCCTTTTGTAGCACACCAGAATTTCCTTCCTTTTTAAGGCCAAATAATATTCCACTGCATGTATGCATCACATTATTGTTTATCCGTACATCCATCAAGGGACACTTGGCTTGCTTCCACCTTTTGGCTATCGTAAATGATGCCGCTGTGAATACAGGTGTACAAATATCTGTCTGAGTCTCTGCCTCTGTTAAAGGCTTCACATGTATTAATTAATTCAAACCCCCATTTGAAATAAGTAGTATTATTATTTCCAATATACAGCAAAGAAACTGAGGCACAAAGTGTTTAAAGTATCTTGCGCTAGGTGTTTCAGCTAGTAAATGGCAGCCTGGGATTTGAAGACAGCTTCTGGGCTCGTATGGAAATTATCCCCTAAAAAAAAGTCATGTCCCAGGGACTCAATAATTCCCCGAAAGCCATGTCTGATCTTTTCCTGGATGAGCAGAGGCTAGGAGAACCACAGTCCACCCTGCAACATGCCCGTCCAGGGCATGGGTGACATGCATGTCCACCATCACAGCGTGGGGGTGAGCAGATGCTGCAAGTGGTGAACCTACACGAAGCCAAGACCCAACTGGCGTTTCACAGCCAGTGCTGAGAATCCAGAGCGTCGAGGCAGCAGTGGGGAGGCCAAGGTGTGAAGCCTAAACAGGCAGGACAACCAGGAGAGGCCTTGAGAGAGGGGCTGCCATGGTAGGAGCAGAAGCGAGCCTCAAGAACCCTGAAGCTGTCCAGTGGGCACTGGCAGAAGCTTCTGTGACTCCCCACGTTGGGGCCTTTCAGCTCTCCAAGCTGGGGCCTCAGACTACAGTCCAAAATGTGTTCCTTGGTCTGGGACTTTGTCTACCATAAAAATAATATCAGGGCCGCCCGGTGGCGCAGCGGTTTAGTTCGCGCTTGGCAGCCCGGGGTTGGCGGGTTCGATCCCGGGAGCCAGCCGACGCACCGCTTGCCAGCCATGCCGTGGCAGCGTCCCATATAAAGTAGAGGAAGATGGACACAGATGTTAGCCCAGGGCCAGTCTTCCTCAGCAAAAAGAGGAGAACTAGGAACGGATGTTAGCTCAGGGCTGGTCTTCCTCACCAAAAAAAAATAATAATAAATAATAATAATATCAATCACTATCCTATCAGTCATTCACACCTTACTGTCAACAAGCCTTGGCTCTTTCTAAGAGCAGATGTTGAGAAGAAGAGTGCAAAGGGAGCTGAAGAGCCGGCCTGAAGGACAAAGGAGGTCAGCCGAGAGCCCTAAACAGAACTGAATGATGCGGGGGTGGCGTGTGTGGAGAAGAACTTCACGATTTCGTGTAGGTCCAGACCAGAACTTAGCATTTCCTTAATTTTTTTTATTTTCTATTTTTAGTGAATTAGATGGCTTCACTGTTTCCCAAATTCCTGACATCTGTCCTGCCAGGAGTTTGCATGGAGCAGTGCTAACTCACTGTCTTTGGCCTTTGACCTTGGTGTTTGCACTATGTGGGTGTGCCTCCCCTTTCCCCTTCACCTGGCTGACTCCAGTGGTCCTTCCAGACTCTGCTTAAGTCTGCTCTCCTTCAAGAAGCAATTCCAGACCACCCATGATGAGATAGGAACCCAGCTCCACCGCCGTCCCACGCATGCCCCCTGTTCCCACTGCACCCAGGATGCTGGGAGCTACTTGGCCAAGTCCTTGTCTCTCTCCACACTTGACTGTGAGCTCCTGAAGCCAGGGACACAGGTCTGTCTCCCCTGAGTCTCCTGCTCAATGCCTGGTGGACACTGAACGAGCACTTGCAGAATACAGAATGCAGGAATCACGCCTCTCTTCAAGGGCACAGTGTCCCCTTTCCTTCTCACCACCAGCCTCGTTGAGTCTGCAGATAGATTTCTTCCCTTTCTCTACAAATGGCTCTGAGTACTCAGCTGTCCTTGCCAATGAATTCGCCTTCCGAAGGATGGCACTTCCTCCTTCATACCTGGTAAGCTTTTTAAGATTGCAGGGACAGCAGGAACCTCACCGCATGTAATATACAAATGAAAAAAGAATTTGCCATATAATCTGATGATCAAGTAAAATTATATGGAAAGCTGCAATCTAAAACTTTGAGATACTTTACTGGGCTTGCAACTCTGATTAACCAACAAAGCATACTTTTTATACTTCGTTAAAGAGGAACAGACAGACGGCCTTTGCGGCTTTGTCTACCCTCACCCCACCCCCATTTTTAGAAGTAAATCCAGGAGTAGGAAAGAAAACCAGATTGTTCTCTTTCTCTGACTCATTTATTCTTCAGGATGCCCAGGCAGGCACACTCTGTTAGTTGACTGCTTTTCTAGCCTGAAATTTCGCTTCAGGGTTGACATTTAAGACAGAGCAGCTGGTGGAAGAGAGTGAATCTTGGAACCTTCTAGATCTGGCTCCCCACCATCAATTACTTGAATGATAATGGGAAATCACTTATCTTTTCTGGGCCTCAATTTCCTTTACTGTAAAAAGAGTAGAATGTACTGGATGATTTCCCAGACCCTATCTAATCCCACAATCATGATTCTGAGATGAAAGTTTCCTCAAACAAGTTGGTTTAAAGACTCGTGGTACAGCTAAATAATTATGTGTCAGGCAGCAAATAAAACTCACAGTGTCAAAAAGTATTGACTGATGCTGGAAAGACTCATATTTGTTTCTTTTTGGGAAGATAGGCTCTGCAGGGATTGTTGCCGTCTGGAGTAAAGGTGCAATGGGGACTTCTCAGCCCTTTTGTCACTATAAGAAAAGAGCCTGTCTGATGTTGAGAAGTGTATGGAGGAAGTGGAACCAAGAAGTGGAGAAAGAGCTCTAGTACATTGTTTGAGCTCCTGGATTCAGCCAAACCTGAAGCAGTAATGCTCCTATAGCTTGCAGTTACATAAGCCAAAAAACTCTCCTTCCCCCCATTTTTTTAGCTTAAGTCTATTTAAGATAGGTTTCCTACAGTTGCAACTGAAATAATACTAATATAGTGTATGCAGCCAAATTTTGTAGAAAAAAATATTTATGCACAGAAAAATATTGGAAGAATTAACCCCAAAATATTAATACTTGTTATCATGGGTGATAAAATTAAAGGGTATTTTAATTTTCTTTTGCATACTTTTCAGTATTTTCCAAAATTATTTATTACTGGTATAATTAAAAAAAATTTTTTTTAACACACGATCCCCTAAGAAACTGGGAGGACTTTTCTGTGTTGTAGAGAATCTTGTCTCCTCTGCTTTGACCCTTTTATCTGAATAATAGTTGAGATTTGATATACTATTGATGTTTCTTGTGGAATGGACCATTGCTCAGGCCCTAAATTCTGTAACTGGGTGGGCAAACTTTCTGTAAAAGGCCAGATAGTAAATATTTGGCTTTGAGGCTTTGTAAGCCGTGGCAACTCAACTCTGCCATTGTGACATGAAAGCAGTCCTAGATAATTCATAAACGAATGAGCATAGCTGTGTTCCAATAAAACTTTATTCAGGAACACTGAAATTCAAATTTTATATAATGTTCATGTGCTACAAAATATTATTCTTCTTTTGATTACTTTTCAACCATTTATAGACGTAAAAACCAATCTCAGCTCACAAGCCATACAAGGACAGGTGTCAGGCCACATTTGGCCTGTGATATGGTTTGCCAATCCCTATTCTAATATTAGGATTTCTGTTATCACACTAGCTTTTGCTGCAACTTGAATTTCTGTGACCTTCTGGGTTGAGTTTCCATTAAGAATGACCATCCTAGAAGGCCTGGCATGGTTTTCTAGCAAGCCTCACAGGCTCCAGAGTTGTTGACAATGGTAGCATCTCTTCTGGGGTTTGTATTCTTTCCTTTTACTGAGATGCTTATAGGAATCTTCCTGCTTTTCCATCCTTTATGTTCAAGTCAGCATTCCCACACTTCCCTCAAGACAGCAGCCATGTGGCAGTTCTTGGGGTTGTCAAGCCCGATTTTGGAATCTGAGCTCGAAGCTGATAGAACTTTAAATGATTTTTTTGTTAATTGCTGCCAGATTGGCTTTCTACTCCATAATGATCCCTAAGTGGAAGAAGTTTATTGCTCTGTCAAAAATATTAAGCAAATGATCAGCTAATGGCAATTTAAATTTTTAAAAGAATATTCGATTTGGGAACATTTTAAAATTTCATTTTAAGAAGGAAAAGAAAAGCAAAAGGGTTTATGTTGATTGCTATCTTGGTGTGTCAGTTAAGAATGTTTCCAGCTACGACTAACAACAAACCTGAATTATGGTGGATAAAATGAATAAGGGTGTCGGGTCACAGGAAGCCCAGAGGCAGGATTGTTGGTGTTTGTTTCTCTTCTCAACCCTGTGACTCTCTTGGTCCTTCCAATGTGAAGGCTGTTGAAGCTCTAAGCATTATGTTCAAAATCAGGGAGGGAAGAAGGGGAAGAGGTAGCACCAGCTACACGTATCCTTCCCAGAAGCCCCCAGTAGACAATTGCTTAAGTAACATTCTATAGAATGGTGTCATGTGACTACCCTGACTGCAGGGGAAGCTGGAAAAGCAAGATTTAGCTTTTTCAGCCTCTATGGGGGTGGCGGGGGGTGGCAATAGAGAAGGGAGTTAGGAAGAGCTGTTGGTTTGGCATAATATTTGTGTGATACTGAATAAAATTCCCAATGGCAGGCAAAGATATTTCACCCTACACTGATGGAATGGGCCACTCAAGGAAGCAGAGACTTCGTCTGCCTTGTGCACTGAGGTATCCCCAGCTCCTACACATTGCAGTCACTTGATAGACATTTGCAGAATGAATGAATGAATGAGCCAATGACAAGAACTCTTGGAAACTCGTTGGTAGGATCTATACTTTTTTGGACAACACACCAACAAGGAATCCTTTGGTTGACTCGTGACCCTCCGATGTTCAACCATGGTTTAAAGCTGCACCACACAACAGAAGGCCCTCACGCACAGCTCCATCAGTTGTCTCTGCCCATAATTTAAACCCTGCTGAAATCCTTCCTACTTGTTCGTGGACGTCTTTCTTGACTGGTGAGAGGAGATGTACGGCTTCTACCATCTTGCCCAGTTCGGGATGAAGCTTATTTAGTGGCTACCCAGAGCCAGAAATCATGAGACATGCTACCATAAAGAGGGAAAAGACAAAGGGTGGGAGGTACCACAAATCTTCATTCAGCCCTTCCTGTGTTCCAGACACCATGTCGGGGATTTTACGTATGATTATTCGTACTTTACTGATAAGGAGGAGAAAGCTCAATTAAGCGTCAGCCTTTGAGAAATGTCATGGGTTAACTAAAACAAGATAAAACGAGAAAAAGTTAAAAACAAAAGCCGAAAACTGGTCGACAGTGAGTAATAGTGGCAGATCGCCTGAGTGCATTCATCATCTCTCCTACCCTAAAATGACCAAAGGAATTAAAAGAAGACACAGAAAAATCAAAGAAGAAACACTAGTAGGCAAAAAACTGCAACACATTTTTGGGTGAGAGAAGGTAGATGGAGAAGTGGTAACTGGGCAGAGAGAGAAAGCTTCCCCTAAAAGGCCCACTATGGAGAAAACCAACAAGAAGAACAGCTAATGATAATCTTGATAATCAGTATTGGGTGGTTATTATATTCCTGGCACTTCTCAGTGCTTTATACGCATCATCTCACTTAATCCTCACCAAAACCTCACAAAGTAGGTAAGATTATTATCTCTATTTTACAAATGAGGAAACTGAGGCACAGAGCTATAACAAAATGCTTTGAAATTGGGTTCATCAGAGAGCAAGAAAGAATTCTCGGAAATTAAAAATGTGATAATCCAAATAAAACATCCAACAATAGTGGAATGTTAGTAGCCCAAAGGAGAAGTTTAATCAATGTTAATTATTGTTTTGGACCATTTACTTTCTGGTTCCACTTTTCTTTTCCATTATTGTTCTGTGATCTACACCGAAATCCAAGTCGGAGCAGGCTTTATGTTATAAGCTCTTATTGGACAGAGGGTAAGATTTTAGAATCTTGGATTATATCACTGTCAAAATTGACTCTAGTGGAGCTATTTTAAAATGGAGTTGGAGCCTCCTTTCCAGAGAAATTGCCTTGCTGTCTTGAACCTTGGACTGGGCCAAAACATCTATTGTTTTACCAGCAACTGTTTGAGAAGTCAGCAGGAGAACGGACATCCTGATCACAAAGACTGAGGACTGTGGACTTTCTGAAGACAGAATCAATAGTCAATCCATGTTTAGTCAAGATTAGCTCTCTGCCTCCAACTCCAATTAAAATTCTTTGTAATATAACCCCCCTTCCTTGCCTTTAAAAGCCCCTGACTTTTACTCCCTAGTGGGACTCTATTTAGGTTTCTAACTGAATACGTGCTCCCCAAATTGCAATTTTTGAGACCAAACAACTTTTTGCTCCTCTTGCAGTTGATGCCTCTTATTCATTGACATCACAAACTCTAATCTAGATGCTTCCTTCAAAGAGAATGGACACTGAGGTGAAGAGAGGCCAGTTTTCCCAAGGTCATGCAACTACTCAGTAGGTGCAACTAAGAATAGAGCCCTGGTCCTCTGGCTCCCAAATTAATGCCCCTCCATCTGTCTTTGCTTGGTTCAGCCCTGCAGTGGACATGTGGGGTGGGTCAGCTTGGCTCCTTCTTTCAGGGAACGCCCACCCCTCCTGGTTCCATCTTATCTTAAAGGGGATGCCAAACACAGGGGCTATTAGAGCACTTCATCTCTTCTGGTCAAGAAGGGGCCAATGACCCACACACAGACAACCGGAGCCTTCCCTGGGTTTGACATATGGACATTAGAATAAAGAAGTCACTTTTCACTAGGGTTGCCTGTAGAGGAGAGGGTAAAAAAATCTTTTCCCTTTACTCATCTTAGGTTCTCCAGCTGGGAGAACCTATAAATTAGGTGAAAGACAGATTAGCAAGAGAAAAACAAGCAGAAGTTTATTCACGTGTGATGGTGCGTACACATGGGAGCACCCACTGATGAGTAAACCAAAGAGGTGGTTAGAACTTGGGCTTAAGAAAAGGGATCTGGAGCTTCTGGGGGATGGCGAGACAAGTTATAGGAAAGTGACCAGGAAAAGTATGGTAAACCAGGGTTATTCAGTAAAGTTTGTTTTGCATTAAGTCCGTCCGTGCCTTCTCCATTGATAGGAGTTGTTCAGAGTCCTCTTCCTGGTGCAGGAGAGGGAGACTTCTTAACAAATGGAAATTTACTTTATAAATGGAAATTTACTTTACAAAAGGACAACTTGTGCCCTATTTTTAGAGCTTTTCCTCCTCCTGCGTGTGCTGGTTCTCAAAGGTCTTTAGCTCAAAATAAGCCATACACCAAGAGGCATATTTTGGGGCGGCGTATTCTGGTACCCCTCGTTTGTTAGGAAGGATCTGCAGTGAGACTGGCCACAGCCATCCTACTGTATGAAGCGTGATGCCAACCCCATGGATGGAGAGAGAGACAGAGAGCCTTGACAACACCATGGAGCGTGGCCAAGGGAAGTCCCTAGATGACAGCTGTGCAGCTGGTCTAGAGATCAATCAGACCCGTTGAGACAAGAAGCCAGGGGATTCTGGAAGGAAGGGCTCCAGGGAGAAAAATGGACTTTGTTATGTATTAATGCATGTGAGCATTTGGAAAATAGTATGCTAGGCACCTGGTAGAGCTAATGGCACACTTGGAAAAAAATTAAATATGGGTACAAAGAAAACCAAGCAAGTGAACAAATTAAGATAATGAACCCCAAGAAAAACAAACATTGTACAAGAGGGGAAACATACATGATGTCATGCTTCTTAGCTCAGCAATAAATAATATTAACATAGTCATATAAGGTTAAAAAATTGTGACTACCATATTGGTAGGATGGGAGGAGATAAAAATGTGAGACAGAGTAACAGAGACAAATTTTCATCTATTGTAACAGGAAGTCAAAAGGTAAAGTCTAAAACGATAAAGAGTAGAAACGTCGTATTATTTAGAAATATGAAAAGAAATACCAGAAGAACTAGGAAAAGAGCTGAAATTTTAGAGCAAGAATCTTGGGAGTTTTGCTCTTGTTATAAGCTTTTAAAAACTATGTGGTTTTTAAAACCATATGTACTTACTATACATATATAGTAAATATATATATATTTATATGTAACTGTATATATTATTTTATATATATAAATATATAAATAAATATATACTATATATAAATAAAAAATATATATAAATACATATACATATTTATATATATATATATATATATATATATACATTTTTTTAAAGTATGTATTTTGGAAAAATACAACATAGTCATCCCCAAGAAGCCGTAAGTGTGGGTTGCACCATGACCTTAAAAATAAGTCAATTATCTTATCCATTGAAATGAGTTAGCACGTAAGTACAAGAAACAAAATACATACTCCTCCTTCAAACACAAGTCTCTGAATACAATGAAACTTGATACAGAGGGAAGAAAAGTCAAGAAAAAAGAGTTTTCATTAAAAGCAACCTCTTTATAACAAAACGATGCAAGGAGAGGTCTTTACCTGGATGGTGGCCCTGGAACTCCAGCCAATGGGCAGGCAGCCTGGGAGCCGGCAGGAGCCAGGTTCTGGGGCCACACCTTTAGCACATCTTGTTCAAGGGCAGGGCTGAGATGTCAGTACATAAAATTTTAAACATCTTAAAAATAATAGCTATAAATGTGTGTGCATGAATCTGTGCCAGAGAAAAATGAAGGAAGTTTTCATTTTTCGGGAATTCAATATTCTCAAGTCTTCTTTTCTGGCCGCAATTCTTGGGACTAACTCCCCGCATTCCTTTCCCTTGATTGCAGCCCTCGAAAGTCCTGTGGGGGGACATGGGACAAATACCCTCATAGGACATTTGTGATGCTGTCAGTTCCACCCTCAAGGCCAAGAGAATATTCCCGAGGTGTGTGAACCACCAGAGAGGATTGTGCTGGCCTTTTTGTCCAGGCTGAACTCTAGGATCTCGAGGGGGTGTAACTTAGGAACTCCCTGGTCTAGATCACCATTTCTAACTACACCGGGAGGAGCTCTTCCATCCCGGAGACCATATGAGGGCAAAAGAGCCAAATGAGAATGGCAGGTCCACACTATGCAGTGTTGCTTATACACTAATGTTAAGTCAGGACCTCGTGCTTATAAGTGACAGAATCCCAAGCAGAACTAGCGTGTGTTAAAAAGGGAATTCATCAACTCTATTAACTGGGAAGTCTGAGAGGTAGCTCTGGCTCCAAGCATAACTGTTTCCCAATAGTCCAGACAATGTCATGTCGTTACTCTTGGTCTCCATCTGTCTCTGTCTCTGTCTCCCTCCCCAGATCCAGGCTCATGTGAGGCTTAGAATACACAACCTCAAAAGAAGACTCTCTCTCTCCCAGCAGCCATGGAAATCTTAGAGAATGGGTTGTGGTCCCACAGTTGACACACCACACACACACACACACACACACACACACACACACACACACTCCTGGAACAATCACTGCATGAATCATTGCATGGAGCCAGCCTGGATCACGAGCCCAGAGGAGGTCTGGTGGGGCCCTTGGTTTATCAGCCTCACCAGGTACGCGGTCAACCCTACCCAAACAGGCCTGTCCATTCCCAAAGTGGACAGGCCCATCCGTTACGAGAGAAGGGGGAAGAATTATGAGCAGGCAAGAACTACCGAAATCCGTGTTCTTAAAAAAAATACAACTTAAGCATAACTACGACTTAAACCTAATTATGTATTTAATAGAATGTTATTGTTGTATTAAGTAATTATCACTTCTTACTGGAAATCAGTGAAATCCATTGCCAGGAACAAGCCTCTGTCCTGGGCCTTTTCACATTTTCTCCTTTTGTCATTCTAATCCTGCAGCATTTGCTAATTTCCTATTCATTCTCATAAAATCATATTCAGGTCATCGACAGAGCTCTCTCCTAGGTTTCTCAGTCTCTCTCTCTGAGATTGCTTAGAGGACCTAGTTTAGCTTCATTAACTGCTTTTCTTTAATTCTTGCTCTGCCTATTCTTGTGAAAAGAAACCTGCAAATGCTGGAATACAAGAAAGTCAACTTTTCTACAAAGATTTTAATGATTTTTTTTTTTTTTGTATTGAGGTCATTGGTTTTCTTATAAAGGCAAGTCGATCCTATGATTTCCCATTTGTGTTCTTGGACTCATTATGGCAGGTATCCGTGGTGGCTGCACACTATTTCCCATCCCAGCGCCATTCTACAATGCCACCTTGCCATCCTCCCATTAAGAGGTGGCGCCTTATCCCTCCTCTTGAATCTGGGCCATTTGTGCCTCCGTTGACAACATATAGTATTGTGGAAGTGATGCTGTGTGACTTCCGAGGCTGTCATAAAAGGTGATGTAGCTTCCCTCTTGTTCTCTGGAATACTTGCACTTGGACTGTGAGCCACCCTGTAAGAAGTCCAAGTAGCCTTGGTCGCCATGCTGGGAGGAAGCCCTGTTACATGGAGAGGCTCTATGTGAGCACTCCGGTCGGCAGGCCTGCGTCTGTGATGCTCCCAGCCATGTCGTGCACCAGAATGAGAGTGAACATGCCTGGAGATGATGTCAGCCCCCAGCTGCCAAGCCACCTTCAGCCTTTGAGCCTTCCCAGCTGAGGCCTCATACATCATGGAGCAGAGAAATGTCCCTGCTGTGCCTTTTCCAAATTTCTGGCTCACAAAATCCATGCATATAATAAAACAGTGGTGGTTTCAAATCACCACATTTGGGGTGGTATCTTAGGCAGCAGTAGTAACTGTAAGAGGCAGACCAAGACCTCAGCACCATGAAATTGTCTTGTGGTTCTGTTATGTCCAGAAGGAATCCTTGTGGAGAGTTACCAGAGACATACATTGCGAATGCGCAGAATGCCAGAGCACAGGGGCTCTGGAATAAATCTCATTTTACATGCAAAGAAACTGAGGCTGTGACCTTTGAAGCCATGTCAAACAAGAAGAGTCCTTTTCTTTAGGGAGCAGGGTGTAGAGTAGTGATCTGAATAAGATGTCAATCCAGTTGGCTGGAGTGGTATCAATTAGAGGCAGATGCATTTCACTAACACCTTCCGCAAGAAAGGACAACTAGACAGTTCATTAACCATCTAGGTCCAAGTTTCTGTTCCAATATGTTAAGAGCCACTTTAGGTAATGCTTTATACATGGAGCTACCTGGGCCAAAGGGATGAGTCTGATCTTTGTGCAGTCCATTTGAATTCCTGGGCCCCAAGACGAGACATTTAATTCATGCACTGCAGGTTGACTGTCTCAGAAATGCATGTATCAGTTCACAAAATGGGCTGAGCAGGGAGGCCTTGGTTAACGGGTACCAGATAAGCTTCATAAGTAGCTTCTGAGGCTCCAGGGCCACACTCTGAGTGTGAACCCTGGTTTCACCACTGACTCGCTCTGCAAACTTGGGCAAGTTGCTCAGCCTTCCTGAGCCCCCGAGGTCTCATCTAGAACCCCAGGATCACAGTAGCACCTCTCTTTTTGGGGTATTAACAGGACAGAATGAAGTGGTGTGGGTAAAGTATTGAAAGCTTGCCTGACACATGGCAAGTGTTCAATATTATGGGCTGTGATAATCTGATATGATATAACTATGTTGTCAATCCAACCATATTTTCACATATTGCCACAGTGTCATGGCTACGAGAGGTAGGCTTTGGATCCAGAGCACCTGGGTTCAAAGCCTGACTCTACCATTTAGTAGCTAGGGGAACTTGGCTAAGTCACTTACCCTCTATAAGGCCTCAGTTCTAACTCCGCAAAATGGCGACAACAGCAGAACCTACTTGCAGGGTTGTTGGGAGTTAACTACGTAAAGCCTGGAGCCCATGCCTGGCACATACTAATGACCCAATGAATGTCAGTTATTTTTACTATAAAAAGGTCATACCTTTTACATTTTGCAGCATTTCCTGACTCCTCACAGCTCAGATATTGCTGCTAGATCTAAAGAAAATGGCTTAAATTTAAGGCCAAAGATTAGGATAGTGAGGGTGTGGTGCTGGCTTCCATCCTACAGGTCTGAGGTCATGAGGTTCCAGACACACTTTCTCTCCTCCCAGACCCTGTCTCTGAAGTCTGCAAGTCTCTAGTCTCACGCTTGGCTCCTCTGTGAGCTTTGTCACTGACTCAAAATTTACACACTTCTCTCTTCAGTAATCTCAAAAAATAAAAATACAAACAGTTACACATAACACGATGTTTAAATTGGTGCCACACAATGCAAAGCAAGGCTCAAAGAAACCAGAGCCCCATCCTTTAGGAGAGGAGGCCCCATGATTGGCCCCCTCCCCTTTCCCATATCTGTTCCCATCTCCCTCTTTTTTTCCCAGCTTTTTTGAGATATATTTGACATATAACATTGTGTAAACGTAAGGTGTACAACTCGCTGATTTGATACACTCATATATTGTAAAATGATGCCCATGCTGTCACATAATTACCATTTTTTTTTTTTGTGGTGAGAACACCACCTCCCCTCTTTGCTCAGAGAGTTGATACCCTTGTCCAACTTTTTTTCCACCTTCCACATTTCTTCGTTATCCCTGTCAAAGAACTAAAGAAGACAGTTAAATTAGGTCCTTACTTTCCTGACCCAGGTAGAGGTGAGGGTATTTCTCACTAGCTCACATTTCATACACGTTTAGGACAGAAGAGACTTCGGTCCCAGATGCAGAAGCTGAGAACGGTTGGCGACAATCTCCTGAATGAATTCTGAGTGAAGAGGGTGCAGAACCCCAGTTTCCTGTGGTTTTTACTCTAAAGTTGGCAGCCTGAACTTCTACCTTCTGGTAAGCGCGTCCACACCCATTCCGGACTCCACGCTGCAGCGACTTCACCTTCTCTGCTCTGCAGCTATTGTTGTGGCCCCGACCACCTGCTGTTTGCCACCAGGGCAGCTTGGGCAAACAGAAGAGATGGGCAGGTGGGGCAGGAAAGAGCCCTAATTACCCCGACTCAAAACTCAGGGCAGAGATGAAGGACCTCAGGCTGCTTTTACAACGAGGCAGGAGCGACGGGAGAATCACCCTCCAGGGCCCACAGGAAACAGAGAGGAACTGAGTTCACCACACTAGGCACGTCGTTCGCTTGAACTGGTTTGCTCTGAAGCAAAGTCTCATGAAACGTTTCAGCAGCCACTCAAAGAGAAGAAAGAAACATAAGTTGAGGACTAGTGTTACTCTGTCCTAGTGCTGAATATCCCTATAGTTAAGCATGGAGATTTTTTTTTCTTATCTTCTTTCTTTGCTTCCTTTTAAAAAAATTAACAGACAGCTGTCAGTGACCATGTAAGTTCAGCTTTGCTTTTTTTGGGTTGATTTGAGGCTTGTTTTGCAAACTGGGCTCACTCCCCAGTCACTCTTCTGCCCCCACCTCCTGTGGCTGCCTCCCACAGTCAGCTGGAGACATCTGTGCACGAAGACCAAATCAAAACATCAACGTGCACAGACAGAAATGTATTCTAAAGCCCTCTTTCCTTCGTGAAGATCTTTCCTCTGAACCTCTACAAGGGGAAGGGTTGGAATTTAGAACTACGGTGATTGTACGAACTACAATTTGAGGATTTTCTGGTGGGATTTCACTTGTGCAACTTGAAAGATCAGAGGCAAATGGGCGACTTCTGCAGTTTGCAGACATTTTCAACGTAAGCAGGGAGCGTCCAAGAATCACGCAGTTCCCCCTCTGGTTAGTTTCCTGGGAGAGCCGCACAGACCTGCGACTTCGGCTAGGGCGGTCTTTGGTCTCTGCTGATGAAGAAAAAGAAAAAGAAAGAGACACTCAAGGTGCACCAGTCAAGGGGAGGGACCTGAGTGGGGTCCTGGTATGGGGGTGTCCCCTCTCCTTCTCCCTCCCCTGAGCCAAATTTGCAAAAGTGCAATTGGTCGAAATGTATTTGGTGGCTGAAGGGAAAAAGGAAGCTCCAAGGGGCAGAGTGAGGCTGATGTCCGGAGAAGGAGGGAACCTGGCTCACCTTAGAGACAATGGGGCTTTTGTGGGCAAATGGTGTCCATAACCAGCGCTGGCCTGGCTTTTGTTTGTGATACCTGCCTGGCTTTCTGCCCTTCTGGCTGCCCCCTCGAATCATCCAAGGTGGAAAGGGATGAATATGAGGGATGGAGGGGGTCCCCAAGGGGCAAAAGGACTCACCCAGGGATGGTGCTTGTTCCCATGCACTTTGGCTGTCTTGGTTAATCCTCAGCATTGCCTTCTGAGATCAAGTACTGTCTCGGGGGAGCAAACACTGCTGGGCAGTAGTTCCCATGATGCAGAGAAACCAGGTTTAAATGCTGTGTTATATTTCAGGGTAACTATGAAGTCACCAAAACCAGATTCCAGGCCACCAGCCCCAGAGATTCTAAGATGGAGGTTGGGTTTCTATGGTTTAAAGTTTCTAGGTGATTCTGATAGGCAGAGTGTCTGGTTAGAAAGTGGGCTAAAGCTTAGATATAATTCATATTCTTAAGGGTTATTTCTCAGGCATCACCAGGTTGGTGGCCTGGGGGGGGGTAACTGTCAATCAGGTGACTAGTCCTACTGGAATGGGGCAATAACAGTCCTACTTCACAGTGTTCCTGTGAAAATAAATGAGATGGTGTAAATGAAGTGTTTAGTAGTGTCCACACTCAGTGGCTTAAACAACAGAAATTTATTTCTCACAGTTCTGGAGGCTAGAAATTCAAGACCAAAGCTTCAGCACAGCTGGTTTCTCCTGAGGCCTCTCTCCCTGGCTTGCAGATGGCCACCGTCTCGCCATGTCCTTACATAGTCTTTCCTTTGTGTGCACCCCCTGGTGTCTGTGTGTCCAAATTTCTTCCTTTTCTAAGGACCCCAGTCAGATTGGATTAGGGCTCAACCTATGGCCTCGTTTGAACTTGATCACCTCTTCAAAAGCCTTGTCTCTAAATACGGACACATTCTGAAGACTGGGGGTTAGGACGTCAACCGATGAATTTTGAGGAGACCCAATTCAGCCCACAACACTCTTCTTTCATGCTCCCAAATATAATTCCATCTCCCCTGAAATGATGTGAGCCACACAGGAGCAGGGACTTGGTCTCTCACTGCTGAGTCTCCAGTGCCTAGAATAGGGTCACACAAAATCTACTTTTGATCATTGGCTGAAAGGGAAAGATCTAGATCGAATGACTTCTCCTTCCTCATTTAAGCAGACGATGGTACATGCTGGAATTCCACTCCTCGTGCTGGGACTCAGGATACTGAGGGCCAGGGGTGGTCCGTGGCTGATCCTTCCAGGTGTGGGCAGTGGGGAGTCCATGTCTACCCCACAGTTATACTGGGGTGGTCAGAATGGCTGATGGTGCCTGAAGAAGGGGGAGAAGATGGAGGTGGAAGAGGAGAAGAAGGTGAAGCAACCCAGGGGACCAAGAGGAAAATTTCTCAGTAGGCATTTCAAAAACAGCTTCCTCATTACCTCACAATGAGGGAAGGTTTCCTGGTTGCTGAGGGAGAAGTCAGCAAGCAAGAAGCGACTGGTGTCCTGAAACTACTTCTGTGTCTTTCTCTTGTGCACCCAGGAAAGCTTTGTGGGCAGCTCAGTCAGGGAGATCAGGCACCATCAGCCATTCTGACCACCCCAGTATAACTATGGGGTAGACATGGACTCCCCACTCCCCACACCTGGAAGGATCAGCCACGGACCACCCCTGGCCCTCAGTATCCTGAGTCCCAGCACGAGGAGTGGAATTCCAGCACGTACCATCGTCTGCTTAAATGAGGAAGGAGAAGTCATTCGATCTAGATCTTTCCCTTTCAGCCAATGATCAAAAGTAGATTTTGTGTGAAGCTTCAAAAATTGTAAATAGTAAAGAATCATCACTCTGCCCTCATCGTGCTCTGGACTCCTCTCCCCCCTGTTAGAAGCCTCTGGCTTATTCCTGTGGTCAGGGCAAGCTATCTCTCCAGACTTTCTAGGGTCTTCCCCACTCCCAGCCTTCTGGCAAGTGTCCACTGAAAGAAAATTGAGAAGTAATTATGTAACGTTGTCTGTTGGATTTCCTCTTTGAGGGGCTGCCTGCTGGAAAGCAGTTACAGCAGCAGGAGGAGCTCGCTGGCACTGTTCAGAGCTTTTCAAGTGTCCCCACCTAACTCTTAGAGCTTGGAAAAGCTGGCGGGAATTGTGTTGGTTTGCATTGTCCAGACCAGCATTTCCATTATGACATAACAAGTCTGCAAAAGAGGGCTGAATGTGCAATTCCCAGCTATGAGAACGCATCCCTAGGATGTTCATCTATAGTTTAAAGTATAGTCTCATGATTCGCTTGTGATGGGCAAAATGCATTTGTAATTTTATATAATATTGTAGCCCACAAAATACTGGGCATGTGACAATGAAAACTGACATCCTTGGTGGTGCCCTGAGCCCCCACTGTTGAGAGGATGCTTGACAGTGTTAGCGAGGATGTGACACGGAACAGCCCAGTTGGGAGCCATTTTCCATACAAATGTTAGGGGGAAGAGATCCTGCTAACCTGGGTCGTCTGGAGAAATAGAGTCTGTCTTTCTGGGCACACTGGCTGCCATCAGACCTCCAGTCTGATTTATAACAGAACCCACTGAACAACCTATGCAAGTTATTGTTCATGGATATGTGTGAACTACCCAAGACTCTTGCAGCTGTGAGTGACAGAGATATAACTCAGACTGGCATAAACAAAAAGGGAATTCACGGCTCATGTTATTAACACACCTGGGTTGCTTCTGGCTTTAGATGTGGCTGGATCAGATGGTTAAACCATGTCATCATTATCCCTTCTCTTTCTCTTTAAGTCTCTCTTTCTCGGCTTCTCATCTCCACGTCTCTACTTGGCCTCAGTTTTCAAACATTTGGGAGCTTTCCATGTAGCTGCTCCAGACTCGGTGCCTCCTGGCTTAGCAACTGAGTAGAAAGAGACAGTTGTCCTTGTTAGCCCTGGTACAAAAGTCCCAGGAGGACGCAGGCCTGGCTTGCGCATCCCTGGCACAGCTCATCCTGTGCTGCAGGGATGGAAGACTCTCACTGGCTAGGACTGGGTCACCTGCCCACCCGTGTCATCTAGGTGGAGAAGGCAGGGCCAGCCCTATGGTGTGGGTTTCCTACAGCAATGAAGAGTTCTGTTGCCAGAATGGGCAGACAAAACAAGAGATGTGCACTACAAATGTCTTATAGAAGAATACATTTATTTCTAATTTTAGGTTCTGGGTTCAGATGTTCTCAACCAATCCTTTGTGTGTGTGTGTGTTTTTACTCTTGATAAAGAACCCATTGAAAATTGTCATAAAGAAATACCTCGACTCTGTTTGAACAACAGAATCAAGATTCTGGAAGTGGACAAAACTGGATGTTAGAGGATATTAAATTGGATGTTTTAGCGGAGAAGCCCAGATAAATAGACATCAGATACGAAAGAGAATGCAATGACACCGAGGGGCAGATTTTCTAAGGAAATCTCTGAGAACTTGCTCATGACTCTTGGATCCTATGAGATAATAGAAAAAATATATATTGGTCTCTACCCTGGTTCCTGGCACAGAGCTCCTAAACCCTTGTCATTTCCTAAGTGATAAGAGCACTAGGAGCATCTTTTTTTCTGTTGAGGTGACTGGTGGATTCCTACATGGCTCCTGCACAGGGGCTGGTCACTGGAAAGACCAAGCTGTGATTAGAAGCTTGGAATCCTCAGCCCCACCCCCCATCCTCTGGAGAGAGGAGAGGGGCTGGAGATGGGGTTAGTATTGACGATGCCTACATGAGGAAGCCTCCATAAAATCCCAATAGCATTGAGTTGAGGAGCTTCCAGGTTGGTGAACACATCTATGTACTAGGAGGGTGGGGCACTCCAACTCCACAGGGACAGAAGATCCCGTGCCCGGACCCTTCCAGACCTCACCCTGTGTGTCTCTTCATCCGGCTGTTCATCTGTAGCCTTTCTCATATCCTCCAATAAACTGGGATACATAAGTAAGTGTTTTTCTGAGTTCTGTGAGCTGTTCTAGCAAATAATTGAAACCAAGGGGGAGGAGGTCATGGGAACCTACATTTTGTAGCCACATCAGACAGAAGTTTTGGGTAACCTGAGATCTACTACTGGTGATTGAAGTCCAAGAATTGCTTGGTGGTGTGGGAAAAACCCTCACACACTGGAATTGGGTACAGAATCTTAGGTCCTTCTCCATGGCTGCTGAGGCGCCTGAGGCTGGGTGGTTCAGATTCCCAGGCACCTGCACCCACACTTCATACTCTGTTGCCTGGGGACACTTCAGAGAAGCTCTGGTCCTTGCATCCGAAAGTGTGTGGCTCGTACAGTCCTACTTAGTACCTTTGTTGAAACCGGTCGTGACATCTTCCCTGTTAGCCTGCAGCTTGGGACACAGGGGCTGAGCCCATTCTGTCCCCCGGGGGGAGGGCCTCAGACTGAACTCGTGAATACCACCTGCAGCACAGGAGGAGAGGTTTGGGGTTTTGTTTAGGTTGTAATGTGGTGTGAGGAGGAAGAATCAAATCTAAACTGAAAGGAGCGCTCTGAGAGCCCGTGGAACTGTTCCAGGGATCTCCTTAATTAAAAACAGGAAGCATTTTCAAGGATTTTTCAAGAAGCCTTCTCCAAACCCATAAAAGCAGGGTTTAAAAAACACCACCCTGGTTGGAAGAGTTTCCACCAGGGACCGGTGAGCCTATGTTTTGGAAATGACCCCCCTGCCCTTTTCTCCTCCAAAGCATGTGCTTCAGATAGCACCTGGCCCAGCCTTGTTGACGTACAGACCTGGGTGCAACCAGGGCTGGGACAGCGCTACTGGGTACCGGGACCCCTGCTGGTGCTGTTCTGCACACAGGTTAGTAGGGTGACCAATTGTCCTGGTTTGCCTGGACTGAGGGGTTTCCTGGGGTTCTAGAACTGGGAAAGTCCCATGCAAAGTGGGACCAACTGGTCACCCTAATATGAAACTGGGACAGAAATGATTTTCCCCCTTTCGCTCCTGTCCATCCCGTCCCCTGGATCCACCCGTATGACGTCATCCAGAACACTGATGCCCCTTTTGATGGACCGGTCTCTCAATTCTTTGGCTGTCTTACCTCTAACGAACTTCCTCTGACAAATTACATCATGCTGCTAGGAGGACTTCTGGCCAAATAAGAACATAAAGCTCAAATTCTAATTTTATCTTCTTAAAGAAATTTTTATTTACAACTCAAACTGATGAATGGGATGTTTAAGTATGAAGTCTTTTAATTTATTGGGCACTGGGCTTTCATTATCAAGCATTTATCTGCAATTTTATCCCCTAGTCAACAGAGAAGGGATACAGAGAGGGGGTGGGAAGACTTCTGCTGTGTTTGGGGATGTGAATGAACCTTATTTATGACTCCCAAGGCCCTGGCTGTCTGTATATTCTGGTAACATATTTCTTGAGCATCTTGTCCCTGGCCAAAGGACTCGATTTCCTTCCAAGTTGTTGCTGTAATTTATGGATTAAAAACTCTTCACTCTTGCAGGACATTGATGGGCTGTGTACAAGTGTTCTGTTTTGTTTATCGTTCACGACTAACATAGCCTGGTGTGTTTACCTCATTGAAGAAACATGGCTGCACAGACAGGACAGAGGGAGCGAGACTCAAAGGCCCGTCTGACTCACCGCTCCTCCCACAGCTCTGACTTTGTTCTATGCCGAACTCCTGCTTCAGAGAAACCCCAACTATTGATCTCGAGAGAGATATATAAGCTGGGGATGCTTTGTGTCATTCCTAGCTGACTTTCCACCCTTAGCTTTGTCGTTTAGAAAACTTTGCATTGACGAGTGAGAGGTAGGATTTTATCTTTGTGTCTGTGTTTTTGATGATGATGACCTGACCTTCGGAGTCTTATGCAATAGATGCCGTTCTCAGACTTTAATGAGCCTGTGTACTACCACCAGGGGATCTTGCTAAAATGCAAATCTTGATTCGTTAGGTCTGGGGTGGGGCCTGACATTCTGCATTTCTTTTTTTTCAGGCTGAAATATATTTAATTCTTTATTCATTATAGATATGCATGGACAGAAACACTAGGCCATGAATGAGGTCATGAGAAGTCATGAGGTAATGAGTAAGATCAGTCCTCTTGTTGTATATGGATCTGTTTAATTACTTCCATCTCCGTAGTTCTACATGCTTCCAGGCGGCAGTGAACTGCAGGTCTTGAGCAGTATGCAATCCCAAATTCTTTTTCACCACATGGGTTTTTACATCGACCGCTAAACTTTATACATGCATTCCACAGGTTAAAAATAGCATGGTGCTCTTTACTTTCTGTTGAGGGAAGGAAAGAATGGCTGGAATTAATAATCCAGGTAGGAAATGACATTCTGCATTTCTGACCAGCTCCCTGGTGATGCCGAGGCTGCTGGCCCAGGGACTCCGCTTTGAGCAGTGACAGAAATGTGAATGACAGATGCCAGGATTGAGGGGCCAGGACGAAGTTAACAAGCAAATTCTTTGTAAGACTCCAGTAGATTTAAACACCTGTAATCATTCTTTAGATCATGGATTCTACAACTTGTAAGCTTCTGTTTCTTCACCAATTCATAGGATTAATGATATGTGGTTATGAGGATTAAATAAAAATAACATTTGAACTCCTTCCCTACATTCTGGGGTCCACACATATTGTCTTGCACTGTGCTTTTTAATTTTTTTAAAATTTGTCCTAGGGATTTTTCTAAATTCACACAGAGAAATGACCTTATGGATTTAATAGACAAATAGTGTAGTATTCCTTTTTATGAATGTACCTTAATTTATTCAATTTGTCCTAGACAAGAGATGCTTAGTTTGGTTTAGATTTATCTCTGGAGGTTTTCAGAACACCTTGAACATCAGCGTCATTAATTAATGCCCAAAAAGTGACAGTGGAGGCCTTGGCCCATGGTTCAGCAAGCGCTCTCATCTTGGCATCCCATGGAGGGGTTAGGGGTCACACAAACCAATGCTAATCTAGTCAGTTGGCCTAAACCATACATTTCCCAAGAGGAAGTTAATGAAAGGGAAATCTGGGAAAAAAATGTTCTTAAAGTAACAGTGATATCACTTTCTGAACGACAAGCTAATGGCTTCAGTCCCCGTCTCCTTCCCTCACTTTCTCTGCCTTCTTTCCTTAACAGGAAAGTTTTAAGTACATCTGACTTCAACCTTCTGATGATTCTCTGACCTGGGGGTCCAGCCCAGGCTTTTCTCCTGAATACCAGCCATTTACTGGGTGGTATTAATTCCAGAATCTTCTCCCAAGCAATCACGGTCTCTGAATTCTGGCACAACCTAGAAAAACCAAAGACAAATCAGGCTGTCCCACAGGGTTGTCTATCCTTGTGTCAACTCCACAGTGTCCTGGTTACTGGAGTTTTATAATATGTCTTGGTAATTGGTTATGTGGTGACCAGTGCTCCAGCTTCATCGTTCTTCTTCAAGATTGCTCTGGCTTTTCATGGTTCTTTGCATTTCCATAGGAATTTTAGAATTGGCTTGTCAATGCTAGGGTTGTGATTGGGATTGCATTGACTCTATAGACGAATTTAAGTCTTTACAATATTGAGCCATCCAGTGTATGAACATGGTATTTCCCTCTAATATTCAGTACTTTTTAGATCTTTCAACAACATTTTGTAGTTTTCAGTGAAGAGGACTTGCTTTTGTTAGATTTTTCCTAGGTATTTTATCTTATTTATTTATTATTTTTTGTCCATTTTATTTATTGTTGTATCCATAGTGCCTAAAACAGTGCTTAGCACATAGTGGGCGCTCAATACACATTTGCTGAATGGATAAGTGGGCAAACTGAAGGAAGGAAGGAATCCTAGGTATTTTATTTTTTAAAATAAATTTTATAATATTTTTAAAAAATATTATTAGAAATGAGCCAGTTTTTTTAATAAAGTATCCTGGATACTCCCCCCAAAAGCCTTGTTTTCATGACTCTTATGTATATTTGCTTTACAATTTTTTTTAAACTTAAACTGAGCAATAGCTTCCTTGTTTTGGGTTTATTCACCCATCCTAAAACATGAATACCTTGGGGATACTGGGAACCTTTGATAGAGAAGATTTCACAATAATTTCCCACGATTAGAATTTCCTGAGGAATCAAAGTAACCCAAGGGGGAAAAAGACACGGAACCATGGAAAAGAATCCACTTGCTGAAGATAAAGTCAGGGCAGGAAGGTTCTGACTATACCAATGGACATGAAATAGTCAAATCACCCTTGGCCCTCTCGGCTTCTCAAGTCTTAGAAATTATCCTACAGAAACATTCTTAGATTTGCCTGCTATCATAATTTAGGAGCACTTTAGGATGTGAGATGCAAATGGGTAATCTATGGTGTGGAATTGAAAATTCTTGCCTAGAGTTAGGATTTTAATACCATTTTGCTCAATGTCAGACCCAGAATCTGTTGATTTTGATCGCGGGGCAGAACTGATAGCAATTATTGTTGGGTGAAGCGGGCAAAGACTTCCCCCTGCAGTGAGACCAGGCTAAGCCAAGAGCAGGTGCAGCCAAACTTCTCACGGATGGAAATCTATTTCCAGGTCTCTAATTTAGAGACCGAGGCTATTTGCTGGAGCCCTTTTTTCTTGTAATTACTTTGCTTATCTTCCAGGCATTGTCTTCATTCCTGGCCTGGGCAGCCATTTAACTTAAAAGAAATGACCACTAAGCTCCCTGGCGAAAGACCAGATGCCATCTAAAGTCAATACCAGGACAGATTAGTTCTCCTTAATGTCATTTAACAGTAAAGGGCAGTGTTATGTATTAAACTGGTATATGGAACTCTGTGCAAGGAGATGGTCTTTTCCATTTAGTGTTATAGATCTTAATCTTTTTTTATTAATAAACTTATGCTCTTTTTCTGGTACCTGCAAAATGATAAATAGCTATACTAAAAGTCTTTTCAAACTTGGCAATTTTTTAAGCAAACATTTAAGAATTTTACATTAATCATAGAAGCAAGTAGTCTTGTAAACACAAATATAAAATTGGAAGTTGGCACCCTCATTAAAAATAACCCGCACAGTCACTGTGCCCACAGAGTCAACACATAATACATGGTGGAAGCCGCTCTGACATTTGGTAGATAGCTTAAAGAGGTTTACTCATGAAGTTGATGTTAGGATAAGCATGGCCCGTAAGTTTCCACCTCAGCAGAGCACAGCAGGTCCCCACTTCTAAGCTGGGTTGTGGTTCCAAATGAATTAGGGGTTATGAATAAAATGTCCTATACAGACAATGGCTTATAGGTAGTGGTTAGCTTTTCAGTGCAGCCTGAAGCTCACTGGAACTCCCTCCCCAACCAGCCAGAGGAAGGCAGATGCCCTTGAGAATCAGAGGCTTGAACCCAGCCCATGGAAATTTGGCTTCCCTTTCCACTGAGAAAGTTTGTCCTGGCTTTGCAGCACTAGGGTTGGGCCTGGAAAAGGCCTCTGGGTTGTGGAGCCCAAGGGGACGATGGCGTGGTGGGTGTACCCTGGGGCGGTGCTGGCCTGGAGGGGAGGGTGCCCAGTAGCCCCTGAGGATGGACACCTCTGGGATCTGCCCTCAGCCCCACACTCCTGACCCTGTCCTGGCCTCGCACTGGCCTAGCAGGGGAAGAGGTAAGAGGCCTGCAGGGACTGGGCGAGAGAAAGGGCTGGCATGGGCTTTGCAGCAAACCCTCAGGGGCAAGAGGAGGGACTTCCGGCTATTGAATTGGGAAGGAAGGGTATTCTTGGGGCCCTGATCCCAGCAGCTGTTTGTCTGTGGGATGTTTATTGGTCCAGGGAAGCCTGTGCCTGGTGGTCTGGTGAGGGAGGGCTGGTCATTCCAAAACGTGAGTCCTGGGCCAGGGCTTTTTTATTTTTAAACTTTTTATTTTGAAATAATTACAAATACACAGATAGTAAAGATAGTACAAAGATAGTACAGGGAGGTCCCTCATACCCTTCAGACAGTCTGGTTACATCTTAGGTAACTAAGCAAAACTAGCAAATTCACATTGGTACAGTGTGTGTGTTTTATCACATGTGTAGATTTGTGTACCACCACCACAATCAAGATACAGAACTGTTCCATCACCACCAAGAGCTCCCTTGTGCTGCTCCTTCAGAGTCACGCCCACCCCCTCCCCCACCATCCCCAGCCCCCGGTAACCACTCACCTGTTTTCCACCTCCATAACTTTGTCATTTCAAACATGTTTTATAAATGGAATCACACGGCATGCGATCTTGAGATGGACTTTTTTCACCCAGCATAATTCCTGAGACCCATCCAAGTTGCGTGCATCAACAGTTTGTTACTTTTTATTAAGTGGTGTTCCATGGTGTGCACGTACCACAGTTTAACTGTTCACCTATCGTAGGACATTTCAGTTGTTCCCAGTTTTGAGTTATTATAGGTAAAGGCGCTATGAACAATTGCATACAGGTTTGTGCGTGTATACAAGTTTTCATTTCTCTGGGGTAGCTGCCCAGCAGTGTGATTGCTTGGTTGTATGGAAAGTATCTGTTTCATTTTTTTAAGAAACTGCCAAACTGTTTTCCAAAGTGTTGTGTCACTTTATGTTCCCATCAGCAATAAATGAGTGATTGAGTTTTTCTGTCTTCACCAGCATTTGGTGATGTCACTATTTTCAGTTTTTGCTGTTGTCATAGGGGGGTAGTGATATCTCGCCAGGGTCTCAATTTGCTTTTCCCCAGTGGTTAGTGATGTGGACACATCCTTCACGTGCTAGTTATCATCTGTGTATCCTCTTTGACTTTAGATTATAATCTTCTGTCTGCCATTTCTGGGAGCCAATGCCTTCATGCTTGCATTTTTTAAAAAAATCGACTTTATTTTTTAGAGCAGTTTTAGTTCACAGCAAAATTGAGCAGAATTTACAGAGATTTCCCTTACACCTCCTGCCCCCAAACACACACAGCCTCCCTATTAACATCCCCCACCAAAGGGTGCATTTGTTACAACTGATGAACCTACACTGACACATCATTATCACCCAAAGTCCATAGTCGACATTGGGGTTCACTGTTGGTGTTGTATATTCTATGGGTTTGGACACCATGTATAACAGCATGTAACCACCATTATAGTATCATACAGAATAGTTTCACTGCCCTGAAAATCCTCTGCGCTCCACCTGCTCATCCTTCCCTCCCCGCTAACCCCTGGAAACCACTGATCTTTTCACTGTCTCCATAGTTGTGCCTTTTCCAGAATGTCATAGAGTTGGATTCACACAGTGTGTCCCCTTTTCATGTTGGCTTCTGTCACTTAGTACTAATATGCATTTAACTTTCCTCCATGTCTTTTCATGGATTGATAGCTCACTGCTTTTTAGCACTGAATAATATTCCATTGTCTGGATATATCGGTTTATTTATCCATTTACCTGTTGAAGGACACCTTTGTTGCTTCCAAGTTTTGGCAATTATAAATAAAGCTGCTATAAACATCCATGTGCATGTTTTTGTGTGGACATGTTTTCAACTCCTGTGGGTATATACCAAGGAATGGAATTGTTGGGGTGTTAGTAAGAGTATGTTTAGTTTTATAAGAAACTGCCAAACTGTCTTCCAAAGTAGCTGTGCTATTTTCCATTCCCACCAGAGAGAAATGAGAGTTCCTGTTGCTTCACCTCCTCACCAGCGTTTGGTGGTGTCAGTGTTTGGGGATTTTGGACATTCCAATAGGTGTGTCACACTTGCATGTTGTCTACTCTCTTTTCTTTCCCTGGTGTCCCTCAGGTGCACTCTCCACTCCTCTCCCTGCCCCAGAGGCTGAAACCTATGGGCTTTATCAAGGGGCTCTCCTATCCTCTGGCTTCTGGTTGGAATCAGCCAGTGGGGAGCACTAACAGGAGGCAGAGAGAGGGAGGGTGGTGAAATGTATTCCCCTGGCTCCCTGCCTCACTGTGGCATTGCCTCAAGCTGTCTGGCTCTGTCCAATAGAGACCTCAGCTCCTGTGGAGCAAACTCTGCCCTGGCTGGGTAATGGACTGAAAGTGTGGAGCAGGAGAAGTCTGAAGTCCAGTTAGGAGACATCTGTGGGATACATGGGGGTCTGGAGTGAGGTGGTGGAAAAAGAGGGACTCTATGGAGGTGGGTGAAATGCAAAAGGCAGAGAAGAGGCAAGACAAACAGTGGCTTTGAAATTTCTGGCCCAGCATCTGGGTAAATGGTCATAGTTTGGGGGTCAGACAAGAGTTGAATTTCAACGCCCAAGTAGATAGTCGGGTGTAGGGGAGGAAAAATAATTCCTCCTCTACCCTTCTGAGTTCTTGGCCAAGACCCCTGTAATATGACAGATTAACAGGAGAAAAACAAACAGAATCTGTTAACGTGTAAACCTCATGAATACATGGGAGGGCCCCAGGGGAAAATGAGTAACTCAAGGAGATGGCTTAGAACTCTGGCTTATATAGCATCTTCCACAAAGGACAATAATTTGTGGAGAAATTATGGGACAAAGGAAAGCAATTTGAGGCTTCCAAGAGCAGAGATAAAGGCTGGTTAGCAAAATTTCATATATAGATCTCTTTGGCTGACTCCAGGCTGATAGGGTCTAAAATTGTCTCTGGTGATTAACTTTTGTCCTTCCTGGTAGAGAAGGGAGGAGGGACACCTTTGAAAATTTATGTCCTGCTTTTAGGCAAACAGGGGGAGGGTAGGGAGCTTTTTAAAATATCTACTTCTTTTTGATTGCCTTCAGCTAAAAATAATCCTTGTGCCAAAGTGACAAATTTTGGGGTGGTATATTCTGATCCCCTTCATGGGTGTGTGACCTGGAGCACAGGGGACTTTGCTGGATAACTTAGGAATTGTTGGCACAGAGATGGTGTGGTATGTTGAAAAACGGCCCCCCAAAAGATATCTATGTCCTAATGCCTGGAACCTGTGAATGCTACCTTACATGGCAAAGATGTGATCAAGTTAGGATCTTGAGATAGGGTGATTATCCTGGACTATCCATGTGGGCCTGAAATGCCATCACACGGTCTTCATACAAGAGAAGCAGAGGAGGTTTTTGTACACACAGAGGAGAAGCCAATGTGAGGAGGGAGCAGACAGAGATTTGAAGATGCTGACCTTGAAGCTTGGAGTGATGTGGCCATGAGCCAAGGAATTCTGGAAGAGGAAGGGAACAGACCCTCCCCTAGAGCCTCTGGAGGGAGTTCAGCCCTGCTCACACCTTGATTTCAGCCCAGTGATGCTGATATTGGACTATTTGCCTCCAGAACTGTGAGAGAATGAATGTCTTTTGTGTTAAGCCACCAAGTTTGTGCTAATTTGTTAAAAAGCCACAGGCAAGTATCAGTGTTATATGGAGAAACGAGATCACTTGAGGTCACCTATGAAAGAGCCTGTGTCGCCAGAGAAGGTGGTCCCCAACTGGGGCCTGAGAAAGTCCCACAGAGGAGGCGGCGTCCTCAAAGAAAAATGGGATGGTCCAGAGGAGTACAGGCAAGTGAATTTAACATCCATACTGCTGTAATGCCTACTCTCATTTATATTTCCTATTTTGCCCACTCGGCCATAAAATTGAAAAAGAAAATAAAGGACACTGATTTCTTCCCACCTTTGGTGACCCTACTCTAACTCCTGGCTCGGTGGAGCTTAGTGTTGGGAGGTAATTTTCATGTTTGCAAAAAATTGATGCTTTGCATCTTTTCTCTCTTGGTGTCAGCATATTAAAATAAATATGGAAACCAGGTCATTACCATATCTTACCAATCCAGCAGTGCAGGCAGTTCTTAAATTATCAGTAGGGTGTGTCTCAAAATCTCTTTTTATGTCACTTGTTCTGACATATTCTTTCCTGTATAAACACATTCATATGAGATAGATTTAGTCATAAAGACACTGATGGATAGGGTAAAATTGAGTAAAAGAGGTTTTTAACCTACAAAAATGGAGCAGAGATGCATGTTTTCTATAAGCAGTAATTAAAAATGAGGAAATTCATTTTAACGTCTCTACTTTTCTTGGACTTTCACAAGAGACTTTGCCTTGCAAACCCTTTAACTGTCATATTCTATGGGAGGTGGAAGCAGGAAAATGCTCTGGTAAACTCAGCCATCCTGAGAAGAGGCCTTTGAACTGGGGTTTCAATAGGATGAGAGCCACACAGTGAAAGATAAACCCTCAAAAAATTTTTGAATTGTAAATGAGAAATGGCCAATGGAAGCAAGAGACATCCGAGGAAGCAAATGTTTTGTCACCTCAAATTACACCAGAAACATACCCTTCGCTCCTGACCCCTTGCTGTTGCCAGAGCAATTTGACGCCTGGAGCCAATCTGAGGCCACTGCCTGGAAACCCTGCTCTTCCTTCAAGGCCCAGCACATTGCTTTTTTTTCCCCTCAGAGCTTCTGTCAGACAATTCACTGCATTCCCCTTTCTAGAAGTTACCTGAGTCGATACTTTTCCCTTCTCTCCCTCCAGATGATTGTTGAGAGCAGAGCCAGCCTTTGCATTCCCTGCATCCTCTCCAGTTGTCCCCCGTGCACAGCTCTGCATCAGCAGCCAGGGCCAGCCGAGGCCATTTGCTCTCAGTAGCCCGGCCAATCCCTTACTTATCACCTCTGGTCAGCTATCCTGTCAGGCTATTGTGGAATAGGAGTAGAATACTAGTGTTGGTAGTTAAGTAAGACTTCAACAAGGAATGAGACAGCAGAAAATCACAAGACAGTAAAATGTGCAATGAACTTAAATTCTGACCATTACTCTCTGTGTAGTTTCCCCTTTATAACTGATAAAATTGGTTACTTTTGAAAATAAGATTAAACAGTTGTTTTTGTACCTATCTTAGGAGACCAGTGTCACATAATCCTATAACAAATCAAAAGAGAAGCACTGATATTGGACTTCTGCTTCTGCAAAGCTGGAGTAGATATACTTTTCCTAACCCCCCACTAAGTACAACCCAAAATCCTGGACATTCCATATAAAAGGAACTTGAGAAGACTTTGCAAGGTGAAGAGAAGAAATCAGACCAGTGAGGGGCCTCAGGGCTGAGGAGCCACAAGATGGTGAGTTCTCTGGAGTTTCTTTCTGCCTTAGAGCTGAAGTAGCCAGCAACCTGGAGTGCCAATAGATGCAGACAGCAAAAGTCCAAACAAAGCCCTGCTCTCTTGAGACAGAGGACTAGGAAAGGCACAGCCTTGCAAGACAGAAAACTTTTAGACAATAACTTCTCTACTCTAGCCAGACACGACGGAAAACCCTGTGGCCCCCACCCCTACCTGACCAGTAGACTGAGCAGGGAACCTAGATTTCCACCCTTGCCAGGATGTAATGGGGTATCCCAATCCCCTGGCCCAGATGGTGTTAGAGAAGGCCAAATAGGGAGCCAGACTTTCATCCCTGATGGGCAGTAATGAGATTCCCCACTCGCTTTGCTATCAGCAGGGATTATGTGGGGAGCCTGTACTTCCATTCCCACTAGGCAATAAGAAGGTCCCACCCCCTCCCCAGTGGGGTGGGGTCAGAGGAGGCCTAGTGTAGAGTCAGGACTTTCATCATCCCCATGGTATCTGAGGCGGCCAAGTGGAACTTGGACCCCTGCCCACCATTAATGAGGCAGCATCCAGCCCCCTTCCTGCTGGAATGGTGTCTGAGGAAGCTGACTAAATCAGAAGGTTTAAATGAGACCCAGAGTCTCATAATCGAATACCCAAAATGTTCCCATTTCAAATGAAAATCATTCATCACACTGACCAGGAAAATCTCAACTTGCATGAAAAAAGATAAGCAATAGACACCAACAGTGAGATGACAGGGATGCTAAAATTATCTGACAAAAATTTTAAAGCAGCCATGATGAAAATTCTTCACAGAAAAATGACGAACATGCTTGAAATAAATGAAAAGATCAAAAGTCTCAGCAAAGCAATGGAAGATATAAAGAAAAACCAAATGAAATTTTAGAACACAGAACTACTACTTAATGTATGGGCTCAACAGCAGACTGGAGTGGACAGAGGAAAGACTCAGTGTACTTGCAGACAGAACAATAGAAATTACACAATCTGAACAACAAAGAGAAAACAGCTTGGGGGGTGGTGGAGAACACTGCCTCAAAGACCTGTGGGACCAAAAAAATATGTGTAACATTCACGTCATTGAAGTCTTTGAAGGAGAGGAGAAGAAGGCAGGGCTCTAAAAGAACTTGAAGAAATGGCTGAAAACTTAAAAAATTTGGCAAAAGACATAAATGTACAGATTCAAGAATCTGAGTGAATCTCAGAATAACCACAAATAAATCTACACTAAGACACATCATAGTCAAACTTCTGAAACCTAAAGACAAAGAAAAAATCTTGAAAGTGAGAGAAAAACATCTTACTTATAACGGGAAAGATTTGAACAACAGCAGATTTCTCATCAGAAACCATGAAGGCCCGAAGGAAGTGGCACGATGTTTTTCAAGTGCTGAAAGAAAATAACTGTCAACCCAGAATTTTACATACAGAAAAAATGTCATCAGGAAGGAAGGGGTAAATTAGGACATTACCAGATGAAGAAACTAAGAGAATTTGTTGCCAGTAGAACTATCCCAAAAGAATGGGTAAAGTAAGTTCCTTAAGTAGAAAGTAAAAGATAAAGGAAGAAATCTTGGAATGTCAGAAAGGAAGGAAGAACAATGGAAAGAATAAAAATGTGAGTAAATACAATACATTTTCTTCTCCTCTTTAGTCTTCTAAGCTATGTTTGATAGTTGAAGCAAAAATGATAACATTGTGTGATGTGGTTCTCAATTTACGTAGGGGAAATATTTAAACAATTATGAAGTGGAGAGGGTAATGAGACATAAAGAGAGGTAAGCTTTCTATATTCCACTCAAAATGGTAAAATGATGATACCAGTAGACTGTGATAAGTTATGTATATGTAATGTAATACCTAGAGTGGCCACTAAAGCTATACAAAGAGATACATTCACAACAGTACAGATAAATCAAAATGGAATTCTAGAAGCATGCAAGCAACCCACAAGGAGGCAGGTAAAAGAAAACAGAATTGCAAACCAGAGAGAACAACAAATAAAAAAATAAAAGGGCGGACTTAAGTCCTAACTTTATCAATAATTACATTAAATGTAAATGATCTAAATATACCAATTAAAAGACAAGGGGCACAATGGATTAAAAAACATGACCCAACTATATGCTGTCTGCAAGAAATCTACTCACATATAATGACATAGGTATGTTGACAGTAAAAGAATGGAAAAAGATATATCACGCAAACATTAATTTAAAAAAGTAGGAGTGACTACATTAATATCAGATAAAGTAGACATCAGAGCAAAGAAAATTACTAGAGAGAATACGGTTATTACATAGTAATACAAGGGTCAATCTACCAAGAAGACCTTGTTATTCTAAGTGTGTGTGCAACAAACAACAGAGATGCAAAATATGGGAAGCAAAAACTAAAAGAAGTGAAAGGAGAAACAAACAAATCTATAATTATAGTTGAAGATTTCAACATTCTTCTCTCAATAATTGATTGAATAACTAGACATAACATGGGTTAATTCCTTGAAAAGCACAAATTATCACAATTCATTTCATATGAAATAGATAATTTGAATCGCTCCATAACAATTAAGGAAGTTGAATTCATAATTCAAAAACTCCACATAAAGAAATCTCCACACCCATATGGTTCCACTGGAGAAGTCTACCAATCATTGAAAGAATTAACATCAATTCTACACAATCTCTTTCAGAAAACAGAAGAGGAGATCACACTTCGTAATTCATTTTACAAAGCTAGTTGTACCCTGATAACAAAATCAGATAAAGTATAAAAAAAGAAAATTACAGACCACTATCCCTTATGAATTTAGATACAAAAATCCTTAAAAAAAAATTGTGAATACAATTCAGAAACATAAAAAAATTATACACCATGACCCATTCCAAGGATGCAAGTTTGGCTCAATTTTCAAAAATCAATCAGTGTAATCCACCATATTAAGAGGCTAAAGAAGAAAAATTACATGCTCATATCAATTGATATAGTAAAAGCATTTGGGGGGGCTGGCCTGGTGTTATAGTGGTTAAGTTCATGTGCCCTGCTTCAGCAGCCCAGGGTTCGCAGGTTCCAATCCTGGGTGTAGACCTACACATCACTAATCAAGCCACGCTGTGGCAGCATCCCACATACAAAATAGAGGAAGACTGGCACAGACGTTAGCTCAGTGACAACCTTCCTCAAGCAAAAAGAGGATTGGCAACAGATGTTAGCTCAGGGCGAATCTTCCTCACACTCACACACACACACACACACACACACACACACACACACACACACGCAAGCATTGGGCAATATTCAACACCCATTCATGATAAAAACTCTCAGAAAAATAGGAATAGCGGAGGACATCCTCAACTTGATAAATAGTATCTTCAAAAATCTACAGCAAGCATTGTACTTAATGTTGAAAGACTGAATGCTTTCCCATGTAAGATCAGGAACAAGACAAGGATGTCTGCTCTCACCCTCATATTCAGTATAATATTGGAAGTTCTAGCCAGGGAAATAAGGCAAGAAAAAGAGATACAAGGCATACAGATTGGAAAGGAAGAAGTTTCCTACTTGCAGATGACATGATTATATAGAAAATCCAAAGGAATCTATAAAAAGACCTAGAACTAGAGAGTTCAGCAAACATGCAGAATAAAAGATAAACATTCTGTTTTGTGCCCGTCTCAGCCTATCAATAAAGAAATGTTGTAGTTGGACCAGTCTATGTGGTTCTTATTGATTGTAAGATGCCCTTCACCAATAGCCATCAGAAAAAATAAAGGATTACTACTTACGGGACTGGAAGTCACACAACATGGTCCGGATAGAGAGAGAGAGAGAGAGAGAACGCACAGGCCTGGGGTTCTGCTTTTATCGGTGTCAAGGGTGGTGGCCTAGTTTCAAGTGCTCACACTTTATTGGTGAATTTAAACATAAGAGTGGGAATTTAAAGCATGGGAAGAGAAAAAAATAAGTGGCCCAAATGGTCAGTTATTGAAATCAATCAAGATCTCTGAAACAGAAGAGCCTCTGTGGGAGGACGTGGCCTGACTCTATCTGTAGTGCGGCTGGCAATGTATTTATTCGAGACAGACATCATCGGAGTGCGTGCCTCTTTGAAGTGGATGCCTTGGCAATCAAAGCTTAAGTCAGGCACCTGCATTACAAAAAGGAAAAAAAAAAAAACCCCACAATTGTCAGGGCTTACACCACACGTTCAAAAATCAATTGTATCTCTATATGTAGAAATGAATTCATGGACCCCAAAATTAAAAATTCGATATCATTTATAATTGTTTAATAAAAGAGAAATACTTAGGTATAATTCTAACAAAACAGATACAAGAACTTGTAAAACTACAAGATGCTGATGAAAGAAATCAAAGATCTAAATAAATGGAGAGCTATATCGTATTCATGGATGGAGGACTCGACATGGTAACAATGTCAATTCTCCTCAGATTGATACACAGATTTAATGCAATTCCTATAAGAATTCCAACAAGATATTATGTAGATTTGGGCAAGACTACTGTAAAATCTATATGGAAAGACAATGGAACTAGAGTAGCTAAAAGATTTTGAAAAGGAAGAATAAGGTGGGGGAAGAGCAGGACGGTCTGACTCCAAGACTTGCTGTACAGCTACCGTAATCAAGACTGTGTGATACTGGTGCAGGAACAGATGACTAGATCAATGGAGTAAAGAACCCAGAAATAGATTCACATAAATAAGCCCAACTGATTTTCGACAAACTCAAGAAAGGGTAGTGTTTTCAACAAATGGCACTAGAACAATTGGCTATCCATCTGCAAAACAAGAAAACAAAAGACAAAAACCCAACCTAACTTTCACACTTATACAAAAATTAACTCAGAATGGATCATGAACTTAAATGTAAAACTTCAAAACTTTTAGGAAAAAAGTTTCAGTCTAGGACTAGGTAGAGTTCTTAAATTTGACACCAAAAAACTTGATCTACAAAATGATGAAAAAAAATTGGATTTCATCAAAATCAAAATCTTTTTCTCTGTGAAAGATTCTGTTAAGAAGAGGAAAAGACACGCTACAGAGTGGGAGAAAATAATTGCAAACCACATCTCTGACAAAGGACTAGTATCCTGAACATATAAAGAACTCTCAAAACTCAGCAATAAAAAAATGAAACAATCCAATGAGAAAATGGGCAAAAGACATGAAGAGACATTTCACTGAAGAGGATAAACTGATGGCAAATAAGCACATGGAAAGATGTTCAACATCATTAGCCACTAGGGAAACACAAATTAAAACCATAATAACAGATCACTAAACACTTGTCAGAATGGCCAAATAAAACATGGTGACAACACCAAAGGCTGACAAAGATTTGAAGAAAACTGGATTACTTAGATGTTGGTGGTGCAAATGTAAAATGGTACAGTCTGGAAAAGTTTGGCAATCCCTTAAAAAATGAACACTTACATTCACACAAAAATCTGTATATGAACGTTCATAGAAGCTTTATTTATAATAGCCAAAAGTGGAAAAAAATCCAGATGTCCTTCAATGGGTGAGTGGTTAAACAAACTATGGTACATCCATACCATGGAACACTACTCAGTAATAAAAAGAAACAAACTATTGATGCAATCTGGATGAATTCTAGAGAATTACACTCAGTGAAAAAACCCATCTCAAAAGGTTGCATACCGTATGGTCCCATTTACACAACATTCTCAAAATGACAAAATTTTAGAAATGGAGAACAGATTAGTGGTTGGAAGGGGTTAAGGGAGGGGGCTAGGGGCAGAAGGGAGGTGGCCGTGGCTATAAAAAGGCAACAGGAGGGATCCTGGTGATGGACAGAATGCCCTCCATCTTGACTGGATCAATGTCAAAATCCTGGCTGTGAGGTGGTTGACATTCATTTTCAAGATGTTATCACTGGGAAACCTGGGTAAAGGGTACATTTCTTTGTACTGCATGTGAACCTACGACGACTTCAAAATAAAAGGTTTAACTTAATTTTAAAAAGTATATACTGTACGATTATACTTAAATGAAGTTCAAAGGCAAAGTAACCTATGGGTGATAGAAATCAGAACAGCAATCATCCCTGGCAGGGAGGGACTGAGCGGTAAGGGGCACAAGGAATCTTTTAGGGGCTAATGGAAATGTTCTGCATTTTGCTTTGGGCGGTGATCACAGGTACACACATATATAAAAATTTATTGAGCTATATACTTATGATTTTTGTACTTTATTTTTTGTAAGTTAAATCACACACACATGGAGCATTGTCAGCCCCACAAGTTGTTTTTGTCTCTTTGGATTAACTATATAGCTTGCTATAAGATGGTGCTCATAATTTATTCTGCTAAAATATTGGTGATCTTTTTCCCTTCAGAGCTCAAGAGAATCCCTGGATTTCAAAAATTTATAAATTAACATGCAGAATAGAAAATATCTTAATATTTGAGGAAAAATCTGGGCAGTGGTCATGATGGGTCATTTTTCCCTGTGGGAATGCCTTTCACTTGTGGAATGCTTTGCTAATCCCACAGGAATAACTATTCATTCAGCAAGTGTCCAATTAAAAGAATGACGACACAGACCCCTTACCTCCCTCCTGCTGCTGAGAAGGTGTGACACTGTGGTGGCCAGGCGACTCACTCCCAGGCCTGATGCTCTGCTGCTGGGGAATTGAACCAACTTTGCATTTTCATCCTCTCAGGCCCACCGAGCCATCGGTGTCCCTGGGACTCAGAGGAGGCGCCCATCTCAGGGAGAGTGAGCTTCCCACACCCTGACTTAGGACAGTGTGGTCCTTTCACACCTGTCTTACCTTCAGGATTTCAGCAAATGGATGAAAAATAACACCTGTTATTTATGGTGTGCTGAACAATAAGTCATCATCCCAGGATAGGGGCATCAAAAAGCAAGAAGAATCAAAACAAGAGAGATGAGACTGGTTTTCAGGAAAAATAACCTACTGCCAGAAGCAGGGAGGAGCCACAGCTGGCGTCAGAGCAAGATCCAGAGGCGGTGGCTCCAAGCCCCCCAGGACCACGTGACTCCCGTGTGGGGGGCTGAGGGATGGCCACCACCGGGGGGTCCTTGCAGGGGCAGGATCTTTGGTTTGTTCGTAACACCGGTGTTTGAACCTAAGTGCTCCATTTTCTTCCATCCATCTGGACGACGTTAATTTTGCTTTTCTGCGGCCAGGATGTAGCGGCTCTTCCCTTTGCTCCAATTCCACATTTCCGGAGCACCAGGGGCGCCGGAGGTGCTGTAACCAGGCAAGGTGCAGCCCTGCTGTGAACAGGCAGCTGACATTCTGGTTCCCGCGTCAGCGTCTCCTGAGTCTGGGTTCTGTGAACCAGTCTGCAGCAGCCTGACCCACTCCCATTTCTGGCTGTGTACAGCGGATTCCCAATCCAGAATACCCCCCCCGCCTACCCCCCACCAACCCATGAGAGGCCTCTCCCTCAGAGATCTCTCTTTTCGATTCAATATTGACCACTGTAAATAAAAGACCTAACACAAAAATCAGGCAAATATGTTTAATTTTTTAAAATAACTGATGGCAAAATAAAATATTTACATCACATCATACTGTGTAAACATGTAAGGTCTCTGTACAAAGAAATATACATGCAAAATAATGTAAAAATTTAACTGAAATAATAAAAGAAACAATACACAAATAAAAGTTGTGAGGTTACGAATACACATCCAGTTTTGAATCCAATTTCTTTTAAAAAGTTTCTGTACAATTTTACAAGAAACAAACAAAAACCCAACAAAAGAATAAATAAAATACATTGGAAGCTGCAAAGCTTAACTATGCCAGTTTATGGCTCAAGACCCAGGAGTCTGGCTGGCTTGGGAAGCGGGCTGGTTTCTTGTTTAGTGTATTTCACACAACAAAGATAAAAAGACATCCAGAAAAATTCAAGCGTGCCCAGAAACCCAGCGCCTTTTGCTGAAAGGCCTCCCCGCACCAGTGTGATTCTGCCACAGTGACACAGACATCGGATGCCAGCCTCCAGGCGGCTAGTGCTTCATTGGCTTTTATTTCTTACCAAAAGCTCAAAATCCAGCCAATTTTTGTACAGAAAGTTGAATGTCAAAAAGTCTAAAAAGTAGTAAATGTCCAGACTGATTTTGGGAAAAAAAATAATACTTTGGCATTCTGAATAATAGCATAATAAATTTTAAAACATTACCCTATTATCCAGTTTTATATTCAGAGTATGAAATCACTTTTTACAGTCCTCGAAACCGACAAATTTCACGAAGAGTTAAGTCTCCTTGAACTGATGGCACAGGGCTACGACCCCCGCCCCCCGCCCCACCCCAGACACACGCACAAAACCATAAAGCTCACTGTACGAAGTATGTGCTTTTTCTATATATTTATTACAGGTACAACAGAGGTCTTCATAAATAGTTGCATAAAATGTTAAAGCCACAACATTGCACATGATATGAAATAAAACCAAAAAAACCCCAATGAGTGCATTTACAGTATTTTCATCTGACTGCATACTGCTCAACAATCTGATTGACGGCTTAGGGGTGGGAAGTGGGGGGAGGGGACAGCAGGGCAGGACCCAAGCCGATGTCCTTGGTCGAAGGGCAGAGCCCTCTGACCCCTGAAGGAAGCCCCGGGAGGTGGGCGGGGAGTGGGAGGGAGGGCAGGTCGGGACAGGACAGACAGAAGGCAGGACCAGTCTTATATACAAGTAAGGCCTACATTTCATCAGCAAAACGATTCATTCTATTTTTATGCAAAAGTTTGAGGTTGAACGCACGTTTCAGAAGCATAGTCTGGCGTCCCGGCGAGACGCACACAGACCAGGCAGCTGGACAAGCTCAGAGCCAGGTGGACCCTGAGCCCTAGACGAGGCCGAGGGGACGGCGCCGCGAGGGTGAATCTTCCCCAGAGGTGTCCAGAAACTCTGTTTTGTTCGTTAACACCAGTGGTTGAACATAGGCATTTCGTTTCCTTGAATAAATCTTGGAAAATGTTAAATTTGCAAAATTCTATTCATGTTCGTTTAAAAAAGTTTCATTTTTTGCAGAAACCTGAATAAAAGACTGTGATACAGCAATGCTGTCTCTGCTCTCGCAGAGTGTAAGAGAAGGTCCTCCACCCCAGCGCAGCTTGCAGCCCGAGTCCCGAGCACTGCCGAGCACAACTCGCTCGGAACGCAGTTTCACACGATGAGCATACGGCAGCTGATCAGTCCTGTTGGTTTGTGTTTCTCTTCAAAATTCAAATTAACAGCTGATTGGCAGGTGAAAGAGAATGAGAAAGAACTTCAAGACAGGTCAAACTCTAGGCAAAAGCCTGCTCTGTAAGAAGTTTTTCACGCTACGAACAGGTCGAACGTCGTTCTGGTGTTTGCGCCGCTCAATGAAGGAAGTCAGTCTGGACGTGTCGAGGACGCCCGCGCCTTTGCCGTGGCCATGGCCCGCCTGCAGCCACTGCTCCTGGAGGGCCAGCGCAGCCGAGGGACGTTTGGCAGGGTCCTCTTGCAGGAGGAAACACACGAAATCCTTGGCCTTCTGGCTCACTCCTTTAAAGTAGTCATCTGGGAAACTAAAGTCTAGTCGGCAAATGTTCAGGCAGGTCTCTTCCACGCTGTCATCCAGGAAGGGGGACACGCCGCTAAGAAGGACATATGTGAGCACTCCAACACTCCACGAATCCGAGGTCAGGGAGACGGGGTTCCCAAGGATGATTTCGGGGGCTGCAAATTCGGGGTTCCCCAGTAACGGGTGGATGTAGTAGGTCGTGTTGAGTTGGACAGCATCTCCAAAGTCAGCCAGTTTAATCGTTGGCTTGGCTAAACTCTGATCCACCAGGATATTTTCGGGCTAGAAGACAGGATAAGACAACTGCCATTTTCATCAACCCCAAACTTAACCCTACAAGTGATGCTCACTAGGAACCTCTGACGTCAACTGGAATACACTGTCCACGTGCAAGACAGGAGGAAAGTCTCAGCACACGGGCCTGGGAAGGAGGAGAGAGTGCCCACACAGAGGAACTGCTCCCCAGCTCGGCGTGGACGAGCCTCTCTCTGGAAATCCCTGTCAAGTCGCCATGCTACATGCGGTAATGCCGGCTGACGAAGCTGGGTATTCATCTTTGCTCCCAGGACTAATAGTGACGGTCCCCTTCCCTTAGTCCCACACCAGCCCAGCAAAATTCACAGGAACTTTCTCGAAGTCTCATGAAATGCTGGAAGATCTCAAATGTTTATCCAGTATTTTAGTGATTGCTTATATCACTGAAAGCAAACTCTTAACAACATAGATTAGAAATCTGTATTCCCATCTCCCATCCCCTCATATTTGTCCCCAGTCCCCCTGGGGGCTCCCGGCTTGGGTCCAGAGGACAGGCTGAGGGTGACCCTGTGCGGCCTGGGGCTGAGCCGTGGTCAGATATGCTGCTCTCCCCGACCCCGGGCCCCACTAACCTTTAGGTCCAGGTGTGCTATCCTGCAGTTGTGAAGGTATCGGACGGCTTCCAGAACCTCCCCCAGGTACGCCCTGATCTTCCCTTCGGTGAGGTTTCCCCATCGCACCACACAGTCCAGGAGACGTCCCTGGTCGGCCCTGCGGAGGGAGGAACGCGTGAGACGCCCGCTGTGGTGCCGGCTGGTCCATGTTAGAGACGTCTCACGGGACAGACGCGTCGTATCTGTGCCCCACCACCAACGTGCTGTCGCGTTTCAGGATGACGGCTCCACCTGAAGGCATGACTGTATGGAGAGGCTGATTTCCTCTTTCCTCCTCGTGGAGCTGCGAGTGGGAACAAGGCGTCTCGGAGGGCACTGGGGGCAGAGGCGAGCAGCCGTGGGCTCCCGCCCAGCAGGCTTGGACTCAGACCCTGCCTCCTGGATGCGAGGACATGGGCTGGCCAAGCCACCTGGCAGTGCCTGGCACACAGGAGGCGCCCTGTATCTGCTGAAGGAGGGAAGGAAGCGATACCACCTCCCCAGGCCTTAGTTTTGTCGTCTGTAAAATGGGTGATGTGAAGGCTGAATGAGACAGCCTAAGAGGCAGATGACAAGGCGTGATGAGAAAACAGCCATTCTGAGTGGCTGTCTAGGCATTCAGTGTGACAGCCCTGCTCAGCCCAGAGTCTGGGCACTGAGTCAAGGACCCAAGCTTGGGCTGCCCACCCTGGGTTCTGCTTTGCTTTTCCCAGGGCACCTTTTCAAAGAACCACTTGGAGTCGAGCCGGTGAAAAGTTAGTGACCTTCACCCCAACCACCTCATAAGTAACAGGAGCTTGCTCCCCCGCTCTCCATCTCCTGCTGGCTCGTGACATGGGATGGAGGACTGCCCCTCCCCTGGCTCAGTGCGTCCCCTCGCTTCTGGGGTCTGTAAGTAATAAATCTTGTGGCTTTGCTTGCTTTGTGTGAGAGTATTGAAACTGCGCCTTCAATCAAATTGACCCTGTGGGTTTTCACTTCCTCAAAGTGGGCGCTCAGATGTCGAGGGAAGTCCCTGCTGCTCTGAGCCCCGTCATTCAGCGGGTCATAATCGGCATAGTCTTAATTCAGTACACCAGCTCCACCCCCACCCCCCAGCACACAAGGCAATATAGTAAGTGCTTCCTACTGTGAAATTACTTTTAATATTTAAAAAACACTTATACAGCGTTGCCCATGTGCCAGAGATTATATGTTTTCTGTCAATTCACCTAATCCTTCATGACAACTCTCTGTCCCCATTTTACAGATGAGGAAACAGAGGCACAGAGAAGGTATGGAACTTTCCCAAGGTCACACAGCGTAAGTGAAGGCTGGAATTGCAATGAGGTGGTGTGGCCCTGGCCTCTCTGAACACTGGTTTATGCTATTCTCTGCTTGCAAAGGAGAAATTTATAGGAAGATCAGCCACTTGTCTGGCAATGGGGCATAATCAAAGAGAATTTGGTAGTAAGTAACTGTAATGAAAATAAATCCTATTACGATGATGGTGAAGCCAAACCATTTAGTTTTCCAATGAAAAGAAATGACAGCTGAACACACTGAAATTTTAAACCAGAAAGAGGTCTTGTAGGAGATTTTTGATGAGGACTCTACGACAGTTCTTGTTAAAAGTCCCAGAGAAGATGAATAGTAGCTGTCAGTCATCAAGCTTCCAGAGCAGAAAGGACCCTCCCAGGTACCAGGTGCCCACAGGGGCCACGGCTCTGCTCGGACATCGTTTGAGCCCCACAACAATCCTCCAAAGTAGCTGAGACTTTAAAGGACGCCAAGGTTGAGAAATGAGCCCCAGGTCACAGCCAGCGAGAGGCAGGGCAGGGATCGACACCAGACGGGGCTGTGTCCAGGCCCCGAGTCCACTGACTTGCCCTCTGCACAGGATGATCAGCCTCGGGAGGGCCTGCCTACTCCCTTCCACCACCTGACAGGTTTGCTATTCCAGAGAGAGGGGCCAAACAGGCTCATGCCGTTCCAGCGGGCAGACCCTCCTGACACATCCCCTTCCCCTGGGCTCGGGGGAACCAGCGGAGGGCTGGGGGGCGGCCGTTCGGGCACTGTGGCAGCCTTGCCCTGGGAAGGCCAGTGGGTGGAGGCACTTACAAATTCTTCAAGACAAAGAACACAAACAGAAGATCAGGTGCTGGGCCTCGAGGGACGCCCTGCACGTGAGGGGCCTGAAGCTCGAGCCCTGTCATCACTGTGGTCACTGTGAACACGTCCCTGGTGGCTCTGTGAGGGGGCTCCTGTCTGTCCTACTCTTTCCACTCAAGAATGGACCAAGAACTATGAAATAGTACAAAAGGTTTGGCTTTCGCCAGTGGAAGAGAAGCTGTAAATCCAAGTGCATGTATGAAATGACTCCCCCCGAAAAGGAGGACTAGGAACTTAAACAAAGCTAAATGCTGAGATGTTTCAGAGAAAGAGGGTTCTAAGGGCGGGTCGCCCAACCCCTCACCCACCCCCCAATGCTGGCACAGCAGGTGACTATCTGCTGTGGGCTGTCCCTAGCCCTGCTGGATGCTGAGCAGCATCCCTGCCCTCCACCCTCTTGATGCCAGTAGCACCACCCACCCCCAGCTGTGACAACCAAAGAAGTCTCCAGACATGGTCAAAGGTCCCCTGGGGGCAAAGCTACCCCCGGCTGAGAAGCACTGCCCTAGAGTCTGAGGTTTCACACCCTCTTCAAACGACTGAACCTGAACCCCTTACTGAGGCCACACACAGGGCCCAGGAAGCACAGCGGAGCCCAGCCAGGCTGCTCTGGTCACAGGCTCGCCCCGTCTCCAGAGAGTGTTCTTTAGGTGGGGTGCATCTTGCCACCCCCATCTAACCATCCTTCGGTCTGAGGGGCAGGACTGGCCCTGGGGCTGAGCCAGACTCCCGAGGCATCAGACGCGGCCAGGTCCAGTGAGCCACTCCAAGTGCCGCCAGGCTCACTGGCCAAGCAGACGCCTGGGGTCAGGTTAGCCTGAGGTCATGAGCAGTAACAGCAGTCTCCAGCACCTGAGATGGCCTGGCCTCTGGGACCCTGGGGAGCCTGGGCAGTGTTGGGTGTTTGGACGCTGGCCCTGCCGGACAGCACTACTGAAGACTACACTTCTGCCATTACTGGAAAGCTCTCAACTATAGTCTCTGATAGCAAATGTATTTTTTAGAAGTTCTGTGAATCCTAAAATCCCGATTTCTATACTTCTTAGAGAAAAACAACATAAGAGCACTTGGAGTTGAGGCCGAGGGTTACGGGGGAGGAAAGCCGGTGTGTACGCACATTTCTAAAACCAGGACGTAACAGGATGGGGTCTCAAAGGTATCGAGGAGGCCAACAAGGAGTGGGTGCTGGAGGTTCTGCAGGATTCCGAGCTCGTGGGTGACCTGGTCACGCTTCATCAACTTCTTGTTCACAAACTTAGTGGCCACCGCTCGTTTGGTTCCCTTCTGATCACATTTCTTAACGACAGAGAATCTGCCCCTGGAAAACAGGTCGAGAAAACATTTTCAGAGGACTCTGAGTATGTCACAAAGACTCTGTGACCCTAAACGGACTGGGTGGGGGCAGCCTTCCCTGGCTGGCGACCCAAGCCCTGTCCATAGGCCCTGCTCTCCCTGGCCACTCAGAGGAGGCGCTGTGGCCCCACGATGGCCCTGCTGAAGCCTGCCTGGGTCCGAGCCGTGCGACTTGGGCTCTTCCCCCTCTTAGAAGCAACTCCACTTCCTCACACCATGTCTGGGTAGGCCATGTGACTTCTTCTGGCCACTGAATGTGGCAGAAGTGACACCATGAGACTCCCCAGGCAGCTTCCAGCTTCACTTTCATGGAAAACTTTCACCATCATATGAAAAAGCTTGGGACGGACCATTTGCTACCTCCTGGTCACCCTGCGCCCCCCTTTATGAACAGCAGTGTCTACTGCTGTCATCTGCCCCCGACTTGTCACTGTAGGATGCATATGTGGGGCAGGCACCTGGTCCCTAGCTCATGGTCTCTGGAGCTGCACCCAATGAGCCACACCTGAGAAGCCTCAGCTGTATCTCAACTCGGTCAAGACAAGATCTTGGACCTCAAGCCTGAGCCTGCTGCCACAATGGGATGAAACTGGGGGTGGGGGATGTGAGGAATATAAATAAATCTGTGGCCAGGGGGCAGATTGTGGTGAGTTACAGAGGGCCACTCCTTTACTCCTCTTCCCACAGAGAGGTGGAATCCCTTTCTCCTCCCTTGAATCTGGGCTGGCCGGTGGCTGGTTCTTCCACAGAAGGCAGAGGAAGCACAGCTGTTGATTTCAGAGGCTGGGCCTCCAGAGGCCTTGCAGCTCTGGCTTTCACTCTCTTGGAATGCTTCTGCCATCGCATGAGGAAGCCCGGGTGAAAGTCGAGTGGAGAGGGGCCCAGCGTCCCAGGCGAGGCCGCAGACGTTTGGGTGAGGTGTGGGCGTGCCAGCTGACTGAGCTCAGGAGAGACCAGTAGAATAACTGCCCCATCAGTCCCCACGCTGTGTGACGTGACAGATCACGGCCGCTCTGAGATGGCAACATGGGTGTGCCTCATGCAGCAAACTGACAGCTATGTCAGGCTGACACACAGATGTGTGGACAGATAACCAGAGCCATGCCACCCGGTACGGCTGCTGGAACGTTACGAGGTTGCTGCTGGGGCAGTATCCTGGAAAGTTTCAGGTAAAGCTCAGCTATCATGCTTTTTATTGGGGGGGTGAGGAAGACTGGCCCTGAGCTAACATCCTTGCCCATCTTCCTCTACTTTGTATGTGGGTCTCCACCACAGCATGGCTTGATGAGCAGTGTGTAGGTCCACTCCTGGGATCTGAACCCATGAACCTCAGGCTGCTGAAGCAGAGCATACAAACTTAACCACTACGTCACCAGGACAGCCTCAGCTGTCACGCTTTTTAACCTCCTTCTTGCCACATGGGACTGACGCGAGATGTGGATGAGCACTGTGTGGATGCATGGTGCACCAAGTCAGAAGGAGTCTGGGTCCTGAGGGCACCGCTGAGCCACCACCCAACCTTGGGGTGGAGAGAAACAGCCCCTCTCTGCTGAAACCCCCTCTTGGTTGTGGAGGAGCGTCCTGCACCCCACCTAAATCTCCAAGTACAGCAGAAATCCGAAGACACGGTCAGCCTTTCTCAACCGGGACTCCACGGGAGAACTAAGTCCTACAAGAAATGGTTTGGGTGACTCTTCTCTGGTTCTCTCAAGGATGGGACATAGCTAGACCGTCCTCGATGCACAACAGAAAAGTTAATTCATTCCATCAATGGCTGGCCTAAGGCATTAGGCCTTAATTCTCTCTCGGAACTCGAGCTGAAACATCTTCTTGACTTCCTCAGTGTTTAATATCTAAACGCAGTTACGGGTTACATTTCAAATATAACACATATAACTTCCAAATCCTGGCAACATACACCGTTTCACTTAATCTATCTCTTCTGACAGTCAGTTATGTCCTACACTCTGCTTTCTGGGAAGGGGCTCTGGGCTTCAGACCGTACCTGCCAAGCTCAGCCACTTCGCTGTAGAAGGAGTCAAAGTTGTCTTTCCAGGTCACCATGATCCCATCACTCCCTGGACCTGCAACAAGAGCAGCATCTCCCCTGAGCCGGGTTTATGTGGTGCTTCTTGGGGAAGGAGTCTATAAGACCCGTGCTGTCCAATTCGGCAACCACATGTGGCCACTGAGCACCTGAACTGTGGCTCATCGGAATGGAGATGTGCTGTAAGCGTAAAATACACACTGCATGTTGGGACTTAGTATGAAAAAAGATGGATTTACATGATAGAAACACACACACACTTCCTTTTCCATCATTCTCCTGCTCACAATTCCATGCTGGGACTAGCCCTGTATGTCCCTAAACTCCCTCAGCTTTCATGTGTGATTTGTTTAAAAAAATAAAAATCATCTGTATAATTTCTGTGACATCTTTTAAAAATTAGAACATCAGAGATTCTTTGCTGTCAAATTCAAGATTTTCTTTCTTTCTAGTGCCATGATGCAAAAATCAGAGCTTCCTTTCTTTGACTAAATGAGGTTAAAATATACGGGGTTAAGATATATGGGATAACAGTTCTAAGACAATTCTGTTTACAGTCTACACACAGGGCACTCCCAGACTCAGCTCCCCTTTCAGTTCAGATCTTTACTCTCGCTCTCGGAAGCAGCTTCCGTATCTGGAGCAGCCACAGGGTCAACGAGGAGGCTCTGCAGCCCTTCCACGGAACGGTAGCTGGAAATCAATCGGCACATGTTGTCACCGAGCACCTGCACACGTGAAGTGCAACTACGGGAAATTTAAACAGGCCTAAGACATGGGTTCTGCCTCCAGTAGCTCATGGTTTAGCTGAGAAGACAGAACAAGGCCTTGCTGGGCAGTGGAGAGAGCACGAGCTCCACACCAGAGTGGCAGGGGTCCCACTGCGGTCGCTCTGTGCTCACTGAAGGGTCAGGAGGACGCACCCCCAGGAAGGGCTGTCATCAGGGTCTAAGAAGGCACAGAGCCTGCGAGAGCCAACCACACCCCCCTCCTTCCCCCTCTCACTCCTGTTCTACACAAGACCAACTTAGAGCAGATTCTCAGGAGCCAAGGCGTCAATGGAAGAGTCAGATAAAAGATGAACTGGATACAAGAACGCGTCTGAGTACTGAGAACACAGAACGCACCAGAGGCTCAGTGCCCAGTGTCCGTGGTCAGAGGCCTCCACGGGGCGCCTCCTCGGATCTCATGAAAGGGGAGATCACCCGCGCCAGGGTGTCCAGAGACCGTGCTCTGCTACTTGCAGCTCTCGTTTGGAAAGCTCCACGAGTGACTTATTGTCATCTATTTCCAGCCATGTCGTGTGTACGGGGGACTCTGGACTTGAGATTCCCAGGGGTGCAGCTTACCTAGAACCCTCAGACTGGCTGAAGACGAGGCTGAACCCATGTCATTCACAGCGACGCACGTGTAGATGCCATCGTCTCCTGTGGTCACGCCGACGATCTTCAGAGCGGCCTCTCCTAAGTCACTGCCATACAACGAGAACACAGTGCATCAAAAAGGCTGAGCTCCCCCAGCTGCTGGCTTCCTGTCATGGCCCCCTAACCTCTTTCCCTCAGGGTCAAAGGGAAGTAGGAGCTCAAGTACTGATGAGGAATTTCATGTGGAATTTTAATTTCAGTCGCATGCCCAGGTATGACAAGTTCCCTCAGGGGAAGCGTCCCAGTGAAGGTAACCGAGGGATCGAGCGTGTCAGTCACAGAACCAGCCTGCGAAACTGACCCACAAGTGGGCCTCCCTCACCTGTAGGAGATGCTGTAGTGACCATCGTTGTTCAAGGTGTTGTGTTCAGGGCCCTTCCAGGTGATGGAGGCCTTGGGGCGGCCACAAACTCGACATCTAAGAACAACGGTCTCCCCTGTCTCACACGTGACCTCACTCAAGGGAATGACGAATTCTGGGGGAACTGCATGAGAGAGGAGTCAGTAACGCAGTCACCCTCAGCTCCCTCCCCAGGTCCAATGCTTCCCTAACAAACACGCGAGACCTAAGCTGCTGTCCGAGCCCAGAGGTGCACAGAGAACCCATTTCTGTGGGCCACTCTCGAGGGTTCTAAACACGCCCCCGAGACCCGTCATCTGTGAGACCGAAGACAAAGATAACAGGACTCACCGTCATAAATGTAGTTGGGGTTGAGAAGCTGAAATGGAGAAAGCACAGAGGTGTTAACCAAAACCATGAACTATTTGGAGGTATATTACTTTCATTCCAGGGCTACAATTATTGTGGAAAGATGAGCAGAAATATGACCTGGCTTGCCTGGGTATCAACCAAAATACTACACGGTCCCATTGCCTGTAAAAGCACTAGAAAGTTTCATGTCATATGAATTTGGGTGAGTTTTTTCTTCCTACCCACAAACACGAAAACGCTGCTTAAACTCTGAGATGTCTGTTTTTCTCCTCTTAATGGGCTGAGTCCAGCTGGTCCCTGGATCCCTTCCTTCTGCAGAATGGCCAGTGTCCTGAGCCAGGGTCCCCGGATTCCCTTTAGGAGATATGTTCTTTTTCTCCAGGCAAAACCCCCACAGGTTTGAGGCAATCTGACCATAAAGGAGTAAAGCTGACAGAAGCAAGAGAATGTGCTAGAGCCATGAACCTGTGTCTCCACACCCGGTCGCCTACCCTGGGGTCTGAGGCAGGACAGCGAGGGAAGCCTGAGCACTCTGTCTGCCTCTGAGAACCTGGCCTCTGCCTCATCTGGGAACCTAACGGCATTCTTTGTAAGCCATTTCTGGTGCCGTGGAACACACACGCGTACCTGTGCAGCCAGCACCGTCCCCGCGGACCTCTACGCGGCCCCGCAGGATGTGCTTGCCGGGTGGAGGGAGGCGGCGCCGGGAGGCAGATCGCCGTCAAGCAGGCCCAGGCCCAGGCCTGCGGAGTGTGCCGCCCTCCCCGACTCCTCCTGGGCCAGCCGGCCCCCGCCCCGGGACAACACCCGCGCTCACCTTCACAGATACCTTGTTGCTGAGTCCTTCCCGCGACTTCCGATACCCGTTCTCTAACTTGCCTTCCCGTTTGCCGTCTTTCTCTTTTTTCTCAGATTTTTTCCTTAAACGGAGTGCTGTGTGCCAAGATGTTGACTTCCTAGGGGTAAAGACCACATTGTTAATATCACTCTTTCCAGGGTTCAGCAAATGAGCCCTGAAAGCACTGGAGAAAAGCTGACAATTCAACTTAGGCTGGTACAGGGTAATGGAGAATACTTCAGGACAGAGACCTCTGCAAAGAGCACCTTCCTGCGATTCTCAATAACCAGGAGAGAAAACCCACACTTTCTTTTTAAAATATTAATCCTTAAAATTTGTATTCAGTATAAAGATAAAGGTGCCTGTGATGGTTAATTTTATGTACCAACTTCACTGGGTGCTCAGATATTTGTCAGACATTATTCTGGGTGTTTCTGGATGAGATTAACACCTTAATTGGGAGAGGAAAGCAGATTATCCTCCACATGGTGCTGGGCCTCATCCAATCAGCTGCAGGCCTGACTAGAATAAGACCCGCAAGAGGGACTTCTCTAGCGGAATGCCTTCGGACTTTGTCTGCACCACTGGCTCTCCTGGGTCTCCAGCTTGCTGGCCCACGCCACAGATTTAGACTTGCCAGTCTCTATAAATGCACGGTCCAATTCCTTACAATAAACCTCTCTCTCTGTACACAGACACAGACACACACACACATCCTATTGGTTCTATTTCTCTAGAGAACCACAATACAGAGCCTATGAATATTTTTGCAGAAAACAAAGTATGAAATGGGATTCTTGAACAACGTATCAGAATAAAACATTTCTGTGTATCAAGGAGACACAGGACAAGGGACTGTCATGGAAGACAGGCTCTCTGTAGCCTGAACTCAAGCCCCGCCTCTCTAAGGGGCAAATGCCGAGCCCAGAGGCAGAAGGAGGTGCTGGGATGCTGGTGCAGGCTGCACTGCAGACCCAGCCAAGGGCACAGCCATGCTTGGAGAGGAAGGTGACCGCCTCCAGAGCCTTCGGGGCTGGGTTTTTGGGCTGAAGCCTCTGGACACTTCAACAATCACCACATCCTGCAATGCTTCTACTCCCGGAAGACATGTGACTGCCTCTACCACAGCCGGAGAGATTCAGGAAAGGGGAGAGTTTCTGAAACCAGCACTTGAATTCAGTTTTCTTTAAAATAATGTTTAATGCAGCAAAATTGGTTCCAAGTTTCTTAACCAAATTAACCTACCAATACATATACGGTGTGATGGTAATGGCCTTACACAGATCTTCACCCGCAGCTTACAGAATGAGTGTCTTCACTGACACACCCCGGTAACGAGTTAAGGGTCCTTGGAAAGTCCTCACTCCCCACTCAAGGCCTCTGGGGGCTAAGTTATTGTCATGCTCTATCTAGTGGCTTGAAAAAGCTGTGTGTTTGCAAGTGCAGGTTATTAAAAGAAACTGTTAGAACGAATCTGAGATGGAAGGTCACCCCATCTTCACTTTGGGGTTCCATATTGCACTTAAGAGATGAACTTGCACTAATAGACAACAGCGCTTCCTCTCAATGGGCCTCCTCCTCCTGGGGCCTCTGTGCCTCACTTGCGCTCGGGCCCTCCCCACTCCCGCTGCCCTGCCGGGCACTCACTTCAGAGTCCCATCGGGGTTCTCCATGATGACTGCACTGGTATGCCCCAGGACAAAGCCTGGAATCCAGCCCTCGGCTGCGGGGCACTGGTCAGTGGCGGCTCGGAACACCAGAAACATGTTCTGTTGATTGCTGGCCAGAATTTGAACGACCTCTCCTTGATAGACGTTGATCTCATCCTCCTTCACTGCCGTGTAATCGTGTGTCACCAACATGGTGGAGATGTTGCTACTGCTGCTACTTTCACTCTGTAGGAAAGACGGAAAAAAGGCAGAGAGGAGCTGAAATGAGATCCGATAACACGAACTCGCTCGTCAGTGTGCACCACGACACGGTGACCCAGAGCAGGCTCACCCGACGGACACGGAGGCAGTCTGCTCCCTTCCTCCACACTCTCTCCAGCTAACCTTGTGCCTTTTTTTCAATAACTGAGAACCAGGGTTTCTCTAGAAAACAATTTAGGAACAATCTGAAAAGATCAGCACAACGAGGACATGACTTTCAGAAGCTGATTATTTCAGACCCATCTTCCTTGTACCCTCAAAGGAACAGCTGAGTCCTCATGTTCATGCCATGCTGGGTCACACCTACATCACACTAATGTCACTGTGACCCTCATGCTCATTTTAAAAAGTGTTATTAAACTAAAAAGCTACGCAGAGTAGTTCTTCAGCTCACTCACAGGCTGGATCATGGAGAAGCCCCCATATCAGCCAGAAAAAATGTGCATTGAGAAGGCATATTCCAGGATCATGCCAAATTGCTGGCATGCCCGATCATTTCTACCTCTTTTTCCTTCTAAAAGAAGAATGCAGAATACTTTAAAATTAGTAAATCAATTACTATTCTGGTCCTAGGGAGAGCTCTCTGCCTCCTGTATGTGTCCCCCTTGGGTGGCCCTCTTACGAGCTTGTGTGATCCAAGCGGCCCAAAGGCGCTGTTGCCATGGGAACTCATCACACAGCACCCCAGAGGAGCTGGGACACCACTGGCCCCGAGACTCAAGCTCGGGAACAGACCCTCGCAGGGGAAAGCCTCCCCCAACCCTATCCTGCAGCCCCCGCTATGATACCCAGTCTCTGGGTCACTGCTGCGTCTTTAGTGTCCCTCACAGTGACTGACATGTAGCAGACCCTCAGTGCATGTTCAGAAACTCAGTCAACAAGGCACAATGGGAAATGTAAAACAGAGGTCATTTCTCAAGGCCTCCTACCCAGGCCCACAAGCTGAGTGGCGATGGCTGGCGAGTAGAAGAAACATAAACGGCAATACTTGTCCCAAGCTGTCATTTCCCAAGTGGCCTATTTGTTCCAGAAGAGGAGGAGAAAGCTGAGACCACTGCCCAATCCTGAGCTACCTCTTGCTCCACCCCCTCTAACAACAGCTGGGGTGTGGGAAATGGCGCCAGGCACCCTGTTCCTGTTAGTTTTCAGAGGCTTCCACCAATGATGCTGTGTGGACGTTCATGGATCCCCAGGACCCCCATGATGCTAGCCTCTGCTAGGCTCTTGTACGCCCGGGGCTGGTCCTGGGTCGGTGCAGATGCGACCCTGTAGATGTCAGACAACCCTGCCACAGGCCTGCCAGCCCTGGGCTACTGAGCTGGGATCAGGTCATGCCGGAGCAGACGGCTGACCACTGTCAACACGTCAGCATACTGGGAGTTTTGGGGCCAGGGCTCTGCATCCAGACCCGTAGTGGATATCTAAATTCAACACACCGGAGCTGCCAGGCTCTCATCGTTCCTGTCTTGACTGAGGAGTCTGTTGATGCTCCTGCCCCTCAGAGACGCTCCTGCTGCCCCTGTCAGGCTTTGGCCTGTGCAAACTCATTTAAATAATTTTGTCCTCTTAGCATGCACAGTCGTACCTCGGGATCCGAGGGGGATCGGTTCTAGGACCCCCGCGGATGCCCAAATCCGAAGATGCTCAGGTCCTTTACGTAAAATGGCGTAGTATCCTCCCGTATGCTTTAAATCATCTCTTGATTACTTGTAATACCTAATACAACATATATGTAAACAGTTGCTATACTGTGTTGTTTAGGGAATAATGACAAGAAAAAGAAGTCCGTACATATTTGGTACAGACGCAGACACCGGAGGCCTTTCGATCAGTGGTTGGTTAAATCTTTGGACGCGGAACCCGTGGTTAGACAGGGCCGAAGGTACTTTAGTATTCTGATTTATATAGCAACACCCAATAGCTTTAAGATTGCTAAGCCAAATTTGCTAGAAAGTATAAACAAAAAACAATTTCTTTGGCACAGCTGCTTTTGGTAATATAGCATACCAGGCTCTGTTTCATAAGTCAAGTATGTTGCCGCAATAATAGCAGCTATTAGTATTTTCTGAACACGTGTGCCAGGCTAAGTATTAAACATTTCAAATCTATCTTAATGCTCACAGCCACCTTGCCAGTGGGCACGATCATCTCCCCCTCACAGAGTGGGAGATTAGGAATGTGCACGGGCCACGCAGCCTCTGACAGAAAGGCAGGGCTGCACTGTTATTGCTGCCCAGGGCGGGGGGCAAGTACGGGGAGGTTGTGTGTCCACATTTAGGGGAAGTACAGTCACTGTCTGTGTTGACCCACACCCACTCCACTCCTGCTCTCAGTAGAACCTTCCAGAGAAAGGAGGAAGAAGGACCTGGGATGTGGGTTAGACACAGCTGCTGGCTGTGGCTGCAGACAGCTCCAGGGAAGAGTCAAGAAGGAAGGAGGCCACTGCTGACCCGCCAAGGGGATAAGACGGCCGAGTGGGTGGGAGCAGGGCAGGGCGACAGCTCCTTTTAACTGAAACACTTCGGAGCCCTAGAGACGCAGCCCCCACGCAGGCCTCGAGGGAATCTCTGTCAGGCCCCGACTGTCTACAACACTGGCAGCATCCCTTTCCAGGTTCCTTGCCCCATAAGAACAAGTGAGAGGCAGAAACAAAAGGTAACTTTCACAACCTAAACCTTGCGGAAAAGTGGTCCCCTGGACCAAGCCTCTGTCTCAGAGCGAGCATCCTGGGAGGGAGCCAGGCGGTGGCTGCGTTCGTGAACACTCCCGGCTGCCCAGAGACCAGCACGGGCTCCTGCAGCGGAGCGGTGGTGGGCTTCACTCTGCAACACAGACCCTCAGACCTCCTTGGGTGCTGTGGTCAAGTGTCCACTTAGGATGAGCTCAAAAGCCACTCCCTGGCTGATGTCATAGGGGTCTCAGCAGTAAGGCCACTTCTGCACCCTGGGAAGTCAACCGGGCGCCGGCAGGTGACGTCACGGAAATCACGCTGACGCTCACCTGGCATTTCATTTCTAAAGGGAGCCAAGCTACTGTGCAGGACACAGTCAGGACGCCGGTGAGGGCCACCGCGGAGGACATCTCCCCTGACCACTTATTTTTGATAGTAAGACTCAAGGGTAAATAAATGTACCAAGACCCATTTCCTAATTTCTTCCTCAATTAAATATTGAGTTTAACAAAATACATCAACAAAAAATGGGAAGAAAGGACAGGCTGAGTCAACACAAACAAGGCATTCATAGAAGTCCAGAGGAAAGAGAGAGAGACATGCAAAAGCCAGAATTTTTTTTTTATAAAGAGAGACACAGACCCTTTTAGGGAAATGTATTTAAAAATTTATAAATCCATCACACATACACCCATTAGAACAGTTCTATTCCCTCACACATGCCTTCAGGAAAGTGTTACGGGTTAGGCCATCTGCTGTGTAGGAAACAGGTGGGTAGGACAGTGAGGAAGCCACAAAATGGGGGAAGAACCCACCACAGCAACCCTTCCACATGAGAACACAACATAGTGACAGGCAGAACCAGGGCGAGGACGCCCAGGAGCGCCCCCTGCTGGACAGAGCGCAGAACACTCCCAGACCCGTCCGCCTCACCCCCGTCCCCCGCCGCCAACGAGCCCCAGCCGCCGACGCCCTAGAGCAGTTCTTCCAGAGTGAAACTTTGGGGGGGCACATATTTCCACTGGAGAGATTCCTTCCCCCCATTTTGTCAGCTTAGTTTGCTTTGAGTTGCTGCTGGAAGTTTTCTTGAGGGACTTTTTTTTTCCAGCAGATGAGTCAAAAATGCTGCAAAGATAATTTAAGGCATCAAAGAGCACAACCAAGCGATGAGCAAAAAGCTTAAAGTGTACAGGTTTCAATGGAAATAGGAGGTAGACAGCAGGGACACTGACTCCTCTAAAAAAACGTGTGAGAGGAAGGCAGAGGTAAGAAGGCAGTTCCGGATATTCTGCTGGTTGGAAAACGGAACAGACTTAAAGACGCTCATTCAAAAGGTTAATGATCTGCTTTCTCGTATTAAGGAGACACAGACAAAGCAAGGAGCGAGTTAGTAGAGATGAGAGCACGCTGTCCGCCCGGAGCAGAGGGTTAGAAGGCGTTTGTGTCGGCTCCGTGCTGGGCGCCCATCCAGGCCTGCGGGTCGCAGACACACACGCACACATGGCTACACGTGCGTCTACTCGGTGAGTGCACAGGGAGGCCGCAGGAGTTGAGGATTGCAGCGCAGCACCGGAGAGCCAGGAGTTAGTAGGAGGCGCAGGTTTAGAAGAGCTGGCGGGACAGAGCCAGTGGGGCGGGCGGGCGGAGGCTGCCGGGCGCTCTTACCCCATTGCTCTGGGTGGATTGCACGGACTGCTCGCTGGCCGAGGAGCACGTGCTCATGCGGTCTGTGTCCTTGCTGGGGGCTGCGTGGCGGTGCGCTTGCCGCTGGAGGGAGTCACTGTCCCCCGGGAAAGTGAAGGAGCCCGGCCGGCTGGCGGGGGAGGCGGGGATGGAGCTCCAGAATGAGCCCCCCTTCTGCAGGGGGCTGCTGGGGGGAAAGGGCTCCTTGCCGAATGGAGAAGGGAACGCAGTAGAGAGAGGAGAGTTCAGAGGCGAGATGGCCCCGGGCCTGGGCTTTCCCAGGGGCAGGGAGCCCAGGCCACTCCGAGAGCGGCTGTCCTCCGGGTTGGCCCGCGCCTCCTTGGTGTTTCCATCCTGGCTTGCACCTGCAGCATTCCCGGTGGATTTCCTGGGGCTCTCAATCACCTTCATCTTGGGGATCTGCTCTGCTTCTCGCTCAGGACCTTGGGACTCTCCACTGGGGGGGTGCCTGCCAGGCTGGCTGGGGCCAGCCTCCAGGGTGGGGCAGCTGCTGGGAGGAGGCAGTGAAGGGCTGGGAGTGGACATACCTGACATCTTGTCTGCCTCTGCCTGGCTCGAGGCTGCAGAGGAGACCAGCACAGGGGAGTGGTGTCTGACAGGCTGGGGGATCCGGGAGGGTCTGCTTCTGCTCGAGCTGGGGAGGCCACCACAGCTGCTGGGGCCACCGCTGTGGTTGCTGCCGCCACCGCTGGGGGCCCCACCGCTACTGCTGCCCCCACTGCTGCCCCCACTGCCGCCGCCCCCGCTGTGGTTCCTCTGGTACTCGATTGGTGATGTCAAGGCTGTAAAACATGCAAGACACAGTGGAAGAGATTCAGTCATAGGGCAATCAACCAACTTCTAATCATCATGACCTATAACCGTCCACCCATCCTGGAGACAGCCAAGGACACCATCCATCAGCAAAGGAAAAGGTCCTGAATGCTACTCTCCTGTCTGTGAACAGAGCTAAGTTGACTCCATCAAGGGAAGTGTGTGTGTGGAGGGGGAGAGGGCCAAGGGAGCAGAAGCACTGAGTGAATGAGGATGAAGCTGGGGGAGCAGCAAGCAGAGCTTTAGCATCCCTGCCAAGAAAGAGTCGAATTGGCCTGGAGCATCCCAGGCCAGTGTCAACGGCAGGCCCAGCACACTGCCAGGGGACATTCAGCTGGGTCTCCACAGGTGCCAGCTGGCTCCCGTGCGGTGGGCAAGTTTAGTCCAGCAGCTGCAAAGGTCTTCTTTAAACCAGAGAGCAGTCAGACAAAGAAGAACCTGGCCGGGAGTTGAGGAATGCCCCGGTTACCATGCGCTGAGGTGGCAGTACCGACCGCCTTTGTTTTGCAGACTGGACACAAGAGACAAGGGCAGGTGGGAGCCCCACCAAGACCCAGTGGGTCGTGAAGCTGTCCCATCTCTCAACTTTAGTGATTTAGTTTGTCACACTATCATCTGCAGGAAACATGCCAAATAAGATATATGAAAACACTAACACAGATTCTTAAAAGTGTTAAAACCTCTGAGAAATCCAACAATCAGGTGTAGCCCCTTCCTGCACGTGTAAGAAAGCATCCTGGAGTCAAACATTTTACAAACTTCGTTGGCCACGGCCTCTTACAGGAATAAGGGGAGACAGACAGAAGGGATCGCCGTGCCCAGAGCTCCCGCTCCATTCCTGATCTCGTCCAATCCTCCGGAATAGGCATTATTATCACTACCCGGACTCAGTGATGTCCAACAAACTTGCACAGCATGGCCTACTCACGCCTGCAATTTGGGAGGCAGTTCATTTTATTTTAAAGAAGATGGTAAAAGTTTAGAGATCTCCCAATAGCTACATGCTATGGATTGGCATTTAATGCACCACTTAAGACCAACATGTTTAAAGAGACCTGCATTTGCTCGCTGTCATAGAAATGAAACCTTTTTCTACACGCACAGGAACTGTCCCCTGACCCTCACCAGGCCCATGCATCTACTTCTAACTGCAAATGTCAAAAATGATCAGTCTACAATCTGGACAGGAGCTTGAGTTGACACCCAGGCAGCTGATGACCACTTGGCCAAAAATGCCACGTGACCTTGATTTTTCACTGAGTGTCTGTGTTCCCAGGTCTTCAATGTCATGCAAGGTGTGGAGGTGGCTTTATGGTCACAGAGAAATTACAATATCCTGTTGGGTTGGGGCATAGACACAGAACATGCACATGGAGAAAAGGACACAGAAAAGCCATTAAATGAGTATTTAGCTTCTGACTGAATTCTTGAAGCTCTTCAATGATCACCAAATTAAAACCACAGTTGAAGTCAGCCGTCACAAAGAGAAGCAAGCAATTTCAGGTCACGGATATAATGAGTCAAAGCAACTATCTGCAATGTAAGGTCAGTACGGTCACTCTCCGTGGAGAGAAGATGTTCCCCTATGTTATTCTGCAGCTCCTCTGTAATCACTCATGTCACAGAAGCTGGGAAGGAAAAACAAGATGTGTTCTTTTTCAATGGAGGAGGAAGGTATGGATGTGCAATGCAATTGCACACAAATTTTAAAACTGTGCACGAGAATGTATCCAACATCTCTGACCAATTCCATCTGCTGCCTCAGTTGTTCTCACGCATGCCTTTCCTAGGACAGGGCTCTGGTGCACACACGGTGCGGGAGAATGTGTGGGACAGGACGGAGCAGTTGGTTGTGAGGGCACACACCCAAAAGCCAGGGGGCCTGCTTGCAATCCTGACTCTTCCACAGGCAATTTGTGGGACTTTGAGCAAATTACTTGTCCGCTCTGTGCCTCAGCTTCCTCATCTGTAAAATGGGAATAGTAGTAGTAATTGCCACATAGGGTCATTGTGGAGATGAAATGAAGCAATATATGGACAGTGCTAGAACAGGGCCTGACACACAGTAAGTGCTAACTAAGTCCTGTGATTATTATCAGTATGTAAGAGGAGAGAGAAGAAAAATAGAAATAGAAACATTTAGTAACAGAACACACATTACCATTTAAAAAATTGCGCTGGTTTTCTAAAATTTGGTTGATTTCATGGATCCATGTTTGCCGGACACTTGGACTGGATGATTGCAAAATGAAGGTCTCCACCATGTCACCCGTCCTCGATGTCAGAGCAAATTTACAGGGATCATTTTCCACATTTTCCTCCAGGCAAAGGCAACTCACCTTAAAAAAATTAAAGCATTTACTCACTACAGCCAACCCAAGTATCCATCAATGGATGGCTGGATAGATAAACAAAATATGGCAATACACACAATGGAATATTACTCTGCCTTAAAAAGGGATAGTCTGACATATGCCACAATATGGATGAACTTTGAAGACATTATGCTTAGTGAATAAGCCAGTCACAAAAAGACAAATGCTGTTATGATTTCCCTTAGATGAGGTCCTTAGGGTAGTCAAATGCACAGAGACAGAGGGTAGAATGGTGGCTGCCAGGGGCTGGGGGGAGGGGGAGTGGGCAGTTAGTGTGCAGTGAGCATGGAGCTTTAGTTTTGCAAGATGAACAGAGTCCCGGAGATGGATGGTGGTGATGGCTGCACAACAATGTGAATGTATTTAACCCCACTGAGCTGTACACTTAAAAATGGTTAAGATGGTAAATTTTATGTTATGTCTATTGTATTACAATAAAAAAATGAAAGCACATTTATTCCCACTGGTCAACTGCAAAGTAAAGTTCATCCCATGTCAAAATTGAAACAACCATTTTTTAGTTGAGCTGTCACTTTTACTGCCTCAGAAATCATTATCTTGAAGCTTTTGAATGACTCTTTTAATTCAGGTCCATGGGGATCACCAGGGGTTTAACTAATAGCTTGAATAATTAACTAGAAAGGTGGGCCCGGAATAACCTGTTTTCAAACTCCTATAGGATGACCCAGTGTTTATCCCTTACTTCACTGACTGCCCAGGAATAACACAACACCATTAAAAAAACCTTGAATATTAACACAATACGTGTTATCAAGTTATATGTGCTATCACATGTAAAATGTGTAAAATAATGTTACAGAAAGAGGATATGTAAAATAACGTATAAAGGGAATGTCTATGCTGATGGAGTTTCTGTCAGGACACTTGTGAAAAGAGTGAGGGAGAAGTTCAGGGGATGGATGCGTATGCAGTGGTGACCATGGAGGGGCCTCAAATGGCCAGGGTGGGAGGGGCTGGAGGACAGGGTGCAATAGGAGAGGGCCAGCGGCCCCACGTCATGCAGCCTGGCTCTGATGCCTTCCTAGGCACTGGTGGGCAGAAGACCCCGTCCCCAGCCTGGGGGAGGCTGCTGGAGGTGGCCAAGAGAAGCCCAAGTAGGGAGCTGGATGGAAGAGGGTATAGTGTCCCGCCTGTGTGTGCTGAGGCCTCAGGGTTCAGAAGGCCTAAGAGGTTCCCTGTCCCTGTCCGACGGGGACCCTAGCAGCTTAGGGCAGGAGCCCTAACACAGGGAAGCACATTTCCCTTCTGACCTCGGGGCCTGCACAGCTGCAAAGGTGGAGGAACTGGGGGGATGGCAGGCTGCCGGGACCTCAGGCCTCCTCCTCTGCTTTTCTCTCTCTCTCACCCTTGGTTTGTCCCCTTTACAGGACTCGGCCATTGGCATTTATTTTGTCTTTTCTTTATTTGTCCTTCTCTTCTATCAGGGAGCAAGCTACCCCAGGCACAGATGGCCTGTCCTGCCCCTCCTGCAGCCCATGCCTAGCACTGAGAGCACAGTACGTCCTCATTGAATGGAGGAAAAGATTAAGACACTAGCTAAGCTATCTGCTCTGGTCTTCGAGCAATACTCCAAATCTGTGCCTCTAAACTTAGATAAGTTATACACGGTCCCAGAGAAGGTGGTGCACAAAAACTAACCAAGCTGAGGTCTCCTCACCATGGAAAGGAATGGCTGTGGTCACGCAAGACGTGTGCAAGACATCAGCCATGTGAGAATACAGACAGTAGAGGCATGGAGTGGATATAAAGGTTCTGAAATGTATTAGAAAATTCTCTAAATATTTAGTAAACAAAGGATCCGGACATGTCATCACTGAAAAGGAAACAGTCTATCAGCGTAACGGCATGTGAGAAAACGCAAGTATGCGTTACCTTGATGCTGTTCTTAAACAGGAATCCCGGCAGAGAGAAGCCCTTTTTTTTATCAAGTGGTTCGCTGAAAATGACGATCTGCTCGAAGAGGAAAACCCGCCTCTCTTTGCAGCGAGGCAGAAGTCCTGTGTCTTGGTCCGTGACCAAGAATGTGTCCTGCAAGAGCAGCTTGCCCTGGGCAACAATTTTACCCTAAAAAAGGGGGCAAAGGAAGAGGAGAGGAAAACAGTGCATTCTAAGTTAAGAGATAAGAAGTTTTGTTTTCTTTCTTATTCTCATAGAATAATGTATTTTTCTTCTATTTATAGAGCTTAAAAATTTCTTTTATTGGAATGAGTTCTTAGCCCCAAACAGAATAATTATCTAAATAAAATTCTTGCCAACCTTTGTATAAATCACCGGCCTCAGTCACAATCAAAGACTGAAAGTGGATTTAGTGTCCAGCTGACACTGGAATAGTGGTTCTTAAGGTGTAGTGCCTGGACCAGCAGCATTAGCAACCCCCCGCAGGACCCAATTAGAGATGCTCAGGGTCCTGTGTTTTCAGAAGTCCCCCAGGAGCTTGTGTGTGCTTTTTCGAGAAACCACAGCACGAGAACTTTAAACCCTAATTCTCTAGCAAAACAGGCAAGAAAAGTAAAAACTTCTCCCATTTCCTTACTCAACAGTTAAATTAAAAAAAAAAAAAAAAAAAAGAAGATCCTGGTTCTGAATATCTTCAGGATACTAACAGGTAATAAGTAATATGAAGAGTCTGGCAAACTCATAAAAAAGTTTGTTAGACTGACAATGAACACAGTGACCCTGAAGTCAAGCCCCCAGGGGAGGACAGATGGGCAGGGGCCTCCTGCTTCCCACTCCCTGCTGGGAAGGAAACCCCACTGTTACAGCAGCAGAGGGCCCAAGGGACAAAGCAGAGTCCCGCCTGTTTCCGCCACCAGGTGCTGGCCTCTGAGCAGAGGAAGGTCCTCAAAAAGCAAATCAAATGCACCAAAAAGAAGTTGAAAGGAAATATCAATCAGGCTGAAGTACAGTGAGAGAAGACAGAAAACCAAGCAAAAAGGATGACCTTTCTACACGTGGACATAAATAACCCAAGACAAAAGAAAGTGATGGCAGCCTGAGAAGCGAGTTTAAAGAACGGTAAATTACGTCAAATCCTTGTAGCCGCCCGACGTTCATCATGTCGTTGCAGCGCTTGGGTACGATGCACATGACCTCCACAGCTCTCTGCGGGTGGGGGTAAGCGGAGTGAGTGGTCAGCTTCTCTGGGGGAAAGCCAGTGTGCCGACCCTCAAACACACCTCCAGGTTCAGCTCCTCTCCCTCCCCGCCCTCCGATGTGCAGTGGGCACGTCCAGGTGATGGAGAAACCCGCCATCACCCTCTGTGCTCTGTGCGACCCTCCCAGGAGCAGGCCTCTCTGGGGACAGGCTGCTTAGGAGACACACAGGGATAAAGAGAGGAGCTGGGGGAGTCAGGGGGCCCAGCTCCCGGGATGCAAGTACCTCTAGTTCTGACGTATCCAGGCTGGCTTTTTTGGAATACTTGAGGAAGTCCTGCATGGGAAGTGGAGAGAAGGACATGATAAGGATGATGACCACAGCAGCACACCATGTCATCACTCATGACCTACCAGGCACGGGCTAAGCACTTAAGTTCTATTTTCTCCTCCCAGTAACACAACGAAAAGGTAGCCTTACATGGATTTCAAGCTGTAGTATAGCAAAGTCAGACCAAATCCTCCCAAGCAGTTAATGGTTCCTGTTTTACTCCAAGACAAGCTCTCGTCTCTCCTCATAACCAGGTTCTAAGTTTTATGTATGAAGGACTCTCAAGACATTTAAACAGTCACTTTTATCATGGAAAAATGTGTGACTCTGCCTTTAGTTGTGCTTAGGAATTTCAATCAATCAAAGGCCATTGCTGAGCCAACAGAGAAATATGCAGGGATTAAAATTTTAATTTTATCCAAGGCTCCAAAAAGATTAGAAAATATATAAGGTTGATAGAACTGCAGAAAAATCATTAGTATCCAAAAATCCGTGGCGGGGAAAAAAGTTCACTTTAACTGACATTTTGATTCAGAACTAGATGTAAATGAAAAATTGAGAAAATAGTGTAAGGTGTTGCATTAAATTTTTAAAAATTTACTTTAAAATAATTAAAATCAGAAAAAACAAGACTGCTTTATATTTTTAACAGAAAAAGATTCCCCTCATCGAGTCTCACCCTCTCACTAAACAAACTCCTGACACCAGAATGTGACCCGGGCCCTCACCTTCAATAACAGCTGGTATTTCATAATTCTCTGCACCGGCTTGATTAACAAATCTGTCAGTTGCAACCTGTGGCCCAGGCGCTGCTTTAAGTCCTGTGGTTTTAAAGGAGAAAACAAGACCTTAAGTGTTTTTTCAAAGGGCAATTTTTTTTTTTTTGCTGAGGAAGACTGGCCCTGGGCTAACATCTGTGCCCATCTTCCTCTACTTTATATGGGATGCCGCTACAGCATGGCTTGACAAGTGGTGCATTCGTCTGCACCCAGGATCTGAACCCACGGACCCCGGGCAGCCAAAGTGGAGCACGCGACCTTAACCACTACACCACCGGGTGGCCCAACAATTTGTTCTTGTAATTGTCAGAAATGCTAACTCCAAACTGTCAGTGCAAGTAATGAGAAAAGAGGCCACTGCACAAAAACCAACTAGTGCCACAGTGTTTCTCAGAATGACCAATTTTACACTTGAACCTTTCTGAGCTATTTTTCAAAAATAGTCTTCTATGCTTGTTTAAAGACCTTCTTTCAATTGCTTTTTTATTTATGCAAAGAAATATTTCATTTTTAGGTTAAAAGCTTAGATCATGAATTATTCTGAATTTGTAATGTGCCTTAAGTTTAAAACAGATTAAAAAACGCCTTATTTCAACAATGACTCCAGTCTTCTGAATGCGAAGGGATTTGATCATAGATTAAATTCATACTCATTTCTCTGATTTATAGCACAGAAATATAGTTTCAGAATTCTTATAACTGAAGCCAATATCCTGAGGATTGCTTAATCTCCTGGGAAACAAATGATGTTTGAATTTTTGGAAATCAACTGTAACAAAAGATTCAGAAATACTTTGTTTCTCTCTTGGGTCTTACCTCAAAAAAGGTATCAATGTATTCCGAGACAATGTGCTCAGACTTTGGTTTATTCTGACAATAAACTATGTACATGTGCAACCTTCTCTCCTAGGAACCAAAAAGGCGAACAGATGGGTTAAAACAATAGAGCTTCAATCAGAATGTAAGAGCACACAGACATTTCAGCACATTCATAAAGGAAATCTTCTTAAAACAAAACTGCACGGGTTAGGCTCTTGAGAGCACATTCCAGATTCATGATGTAGGTCAGCATTCTGCTTTGTGGCTCCAAAAACAGTCCTTCATTATTGCTCCCTCAGATATATCCAACCCTGCAAGCCTCAGAGGCAGCGAAGGGACACAGTTCTTACTATTAAATGAAGAATTACTCCCACCCCTCCCAACGGTCCAATGGTCCTAGGAAGCCGGGCTGTTCTTAGCAGGGAAGAAAAAGCTCTTCAATCTCAAATATTGAAGGCAGGGAAAAGTAGACAGTGAGCCATTCCCTGATCCGGGGATCCCCAAAGTGTGGTGTGCACACCCCTGGGGGTCCCTGAGGCCTTCCAGGGGACCCATTAGGTCAAAACCCATTAGGACTTTCAAAATAATACTAAGATGTCATTTGCCTTTTTTCATTGTGCTAACATGCGCACTGATGTGCAAAACCAGTGGTGGAACAAAGCCAGGGAGGAACTGCTGGCGTCTGAGGAAATATTCTTCACCACCACATGCTCACAGTAAAAATGCCAGTTTCACTTAAGACTGTCCTTGACAAGTAATAAAAATCCATTTTATTAAAACTCAAGCATGAGGTATACAGCTTTTCAACACCGCTTGTGACAAAATGACGGTCTTCCTAAGACTTTTGGGGAACAGCTGTCCCGGAGAAAAGCACCATGAGATAGAGCCACCATGAGCTGAAGCAGCTGCTTGTTTTTATGGACCGCCATTTTCACTTGAAAGAAGAACAGACACAAACTATAATTATTTACACTCGGGTATCTGGTAGACATTTTCTTGAACACAAACAAAACAAGCCAGTTATTTCAAGGCAAACAACTGGCAAAGTCTGTTAATAATAAAACTTTAAGCTTTCAAGCAAAAAATTAGCATTTTGGAAAACATGTATCTGCCACCATGAACTTGACAATACTGAAAGATTTTTCTGAAGAGATGGGTGGTGATATTAAGAAATCTGATTTTTTGATATTGTGTAGTGAAATGTTTCAACATCTGGAAGATCTGTCTAAGTTAGTGAACCGATATTTTCCAACTGACCAATCTATGATATCCCCCAAGGTGGTGCATGGGTGAAAACAAGATAGTTCATTGGCTTTTAGTGTAACAGCAAGGGAGACCTTTACAAATGGGTTTTCAGATTCCATGTTGCAACTAACCTTTAAGAAACAATCCCTTGTCAAATTTTGGTGTAGTATCTAAGATTATCCAAAAAGGCTATTAAAATACTCATCCCTTTCCAACTATGTATCTCTGTGAGGATGGATTTTTTTTCCCCATATATTTTAACTAAAAAACACATCACAACAGATTGAATACAGAAGCAGAGATGAAATCCATCTGTCTTCTATTAAGTCAAACATTAAAGAGATTTACAAAAATACAAAAACTTGTCACTAATTTTTAGAAAACGTAGTAATTTCTCTTAAAAAAAGCTTTAATATTAACACATTTACTTTACATATGTACATATATCTGGCTACATTAAACCCACTGCACGACTAGGTACATCACCTTCTCCACCAAACACTGGTTTGCCCACAGACATCCCCACACACGTTCCCGCTTCAGATCTGGCTCTGGTTCCCTCAGACCATCCTGGACTGTTTGTGAGCTAAAGAGCCAGCGGGGGGCACTAACTGGGAGAGCATATCATTTATAAGTAGAAGAGCAAGAGGGGATCTTAACCCCAACTCGCTGACCCTGTGCAGTTTGATTTTACTCTTAACATAAGCACTTTTGTAAACTGAGAGTTCTTTAATTTGATAAACCACTGACTAAACACGACAACACCAGAACAGAATATAAATAATGCGACTGTACTTACATGTTTAACAAAAAGGGATCCTAGTTTTTCTGGATCTTCAAGGCACTTCTCCAACTCTCCTAAAAAAAAGCTGAAATGAGAGGAGAAATATCAGAACCGTTTCCACTTTGGCCTTCTGATTTTAGATTGAGGTTTCTATTTTCAAAATAGTCTGTTCTGACACAAGCAATTGAGAAGTGTAAAGTACATACTTAAGAAATATAACATACACAGCAAATATTTCGTTAGGGCAGAAAGCAAGAAGAGACACACAGTCAAAAAAAAGGCAGAATGAGAGCATCCCTTGACTGGCAACCTTCCCTTTCTCTGGAAATTAACATTTTTGTCTCTTTTTTTTAATGACACAAGCAATAATATCCTGGCTGAGTATGGAAAGAAAAGTAAATTTTTCAAAGCAAGTTTTATTTCCAAAAACTTGGTCCTTGTACTTGTGAGTTTCATATTCTATGATAATTTTAAGAGGCTCAAATTGAATAACATATAAAATACTAAATATGTTACCTATGCCAGTTTTATGAAGTTTTCTCAAATACTATCTAAAGCAACTTCTAGGTTACAAATATTAGCTCCCATTAAGATTAAAACTAGGTCTGATCACAGAAACAAAACAGGGGTGGATGACTGCCCTTCATTCCTTCCGGGTTGTAGTTGTCTGTAAGATGCAGGCTCACCACAGTTATCGCTCACAGATGCTGACATTTATGTTATTTTATTAACCTGCAAACCTGCACGCCAGACAACGCTATATCGAACTGTGTAGCACTTGGGGTTTTAATACCCTCTAGCCCTGCACACTCCAGAGCAGAGACAATCTCTGGGTGCAAATTCTCTGTCTGGTCATCCCGGGAGAACTGTGTTGTCTCCCCTTCCTTGTCACAGCTTACAAACCAGCCTTAGGGGTAGTAGACTAGATAATAGTATCAAATATCCCTTTTTAAATTGGTTTCCTGTAGACTTTCGGTAAGTCTAAAGTCTACAGAGCTGTAAATTAGCGTGCTGTTTCTAGAGTTGACCAATAATTTATCTATGAGTCCGACTGAATCAGATATCACAGGGGATATGAGAATAAAGACCTTGTACCTGAGTTCAAGGGTTTTACGTTCTGTTAGGAAAGATAAGAACTGAAATAATACAGTACCACTTGATACACGCCATGATAATCCCTCCTTATGTTTGCATAGTATTTTACAGTTTCAGGAGCACATTTACGTGTGTTAACTGCAAGGACAAGGGAGCACGTCTGATCGGAGTGATCAGGTCTAATGGAGAAGTGAGCATCTGACCTGGGCTCTGAAGGTGATCAGCGCGTGCTCTAGGCTGAGGGGCAGCAACGCACATAAGGACAGGAAAGCAGGAGGCCTGTCGGGATAATGGGGAGCAGAACAGCCCAGCTGAAGCATTCCACAACAGTATCAGCAGCTGGCACTAAGCAAACCCCAGATGATTAAGGATTTTTAAAATTAGATCCGAGGTGACCAGAAGGGACAGATGCACAGGGACAAGCTCTGGCAGGCCGAGCAGCTGCTGCAGCATCTGCCCCCATGTGGATCTCCTCCTGGTCAGGACAGGAGTGGCAATGCCCTGGGACCAAATCTGATTTTCATGGGCAGTCATGTCTATTTATCCATTAAAACTGAGTTGGAAAAATGAGTATCTTTAAAACCCTGTAATAGTAATTGGCATTTATTCAAGAGGTGAGTGCAGTTCTAATTAGAAGCATTCATCGAGGCTTTCTCTATCCAGATGTTGTTCTAAATGCTCCACACGCATGAACTCAGTCCCTCTTCACAAAAATCCCATGAGGTGGGTCACACTATGACCCACGCTGCGTAGCTGAAGAATGGAGGTACAGAGAGGGGACGCAAATGGCCCAGGGTCAGGACTAGGCCACGAACCCAGGCAGTTAGGCTGGGCACCAGTGGTTCCAGCCACCCCACATGGACCCCCTGGATGGACCAGCATGGAAAAGAGACTCTTTCTGTGCCATGAAACGCTACCACAAAAGTCCTTGGCCCACGAACATTTCCTGTGCATCAGCTACCTCCATGAGGCCACACAGGTAATAAAAAGAAATGGGTCAATAGATGTCCTTTACCATTCGCCTGACATCACACAGTTTAGCGAGTGATGATGCTGGGCGCACCACCACGCGTGGTATGTATCTTACGTACTCTCTGTGCCAGTCGTAAATCTGATGGATGTTGCCAAACACAATCTTGTCTTTTCCTTTCATGTCATCGGGAACACCATCTTCTTTCATAAGTGCCATGTAGCCCTATAATGAAATTTTTTAAAAAGTTTATTTCATCTAACATGTTTGAATCAAGTAATGATTTGTTGATTAATAGTCATAAAGGACAAAACAGACATATGCATTGTCTGGTAACCAGAAATTCTTTATTTAAAACCAAACATAAACCCCATATGAAAAGTCTCCTTAACTGGCACTTGAAAGATACCATTACACTCATGGGCATGATTTTTTCTCCCTGAACTGCTCAGCATTCATAGATCAAAATTATTCTGAGGAACTGAAGAAGTTTAAATAAATGTAAATGGTTTCATAAAACAAATCATCTTATCAGCTTGTAAATATTAAATATTTGGCCGGAAACGTATTTCCTCTGTTCTCAGCATTGATCGCACATAAATAGATTTTCTTTTCTTTTTGGATTATTTACACAACTACTTAAATAAGGATTTAACAACATACATTTCATAAATTGATTTTTTAACAATACTTGATTAAATATGTTGCTAAAATGTGGTTTAAAACTTCTGTTTAACTCGGATGGGATTCAGCCTGTACAAGAACCTCTTAAGTATTCAAGTTGCTTATTCTACTATTAACGATGACTGCAGACAAATCAAGCAAGTTAAATCTTCTATGTCACACAATTAACTGTGATAGCCGTTACTTCTGATGGAGTGTCCACCCAAAAAGTATTGTTCTGTACATATTGGTGCAAAGCTCAAAGTGATAAAATTTTATACTATAAAAATAGCTTTTTTAAAATTAATATGATTATGCCTTGAACTTAATGGCAGGGATAAGCTTGGAGATGGCCTTTGATTCAGTATGAAAGGCAGTGATTTTGCTATGTCTACACTGGGTATAGCAACTTCTGGGCAATGAAAATGGTGACATATTCATTCTATGAAGACTATAAGCAAATGGCCTGGGGTAGCCACAGACCAAGCTCTGAACCCATGTGGATTCAGGATGGAAGTGAATCCACAGCTGGCTGCACTGACTTTGTCAACCAGTGGTGTTCCCACTTCTGCAGTCTGAAGTCTTTAAAAGTGTATACGGATCATGAAGATAGTTGGCTAAATTTTATTTTTCAGAAATACCTTGTTGGTTTTTTTGGTCAAAAATATTTTTAAAGCTTTTGAGAAGGTATCAGTGTTAAACTGTCTTAACACAACACCCCTCTGACGACTCTTGGGGCTAAAACAGATTATTAAATCTCTGGAAACACATACCTCAACCACACAGCCAAGGTCCCGCACATAGTCACGTTCTGTCTCTACTAATTCTTGCAAAACATAGCTGGAAAGAGAGAGAAAAAACAGTGTTTATAATCCAAACTCTTCGTTTTCCAAATGAATTCCTTCACACTTTTGCTTCTGTCAGGTCAGACCCCCACTGGGACTGTACTGTAACACATCCAACTTGCACAACTGGGCTTCCAATTCTTGCGTGCCCCAAATCACCGACAGGTTCATGGGGCTGACCCACGAGGGCTGCGGAGGTCACAAGACACTTCGCATTCAGGGTGAATTCACACCACTGCACCCTGATCACATATACGATGACCAAGAGAAGCTTAGACACATTATAAAGGCATGACATTAAAGGAAGTAGGTTTTTCGTGTGTTTGCTTTTTAATGATTAAGTCATTTTAAGCTTCACTGGACGTACAAGAAAAAATGTAATTCAGATGTTTAAAGCCTTGGAACTGATCACAACATTCAGAAATGCTTCTTTGTGTGAGGTTCAGTGACCGTTTAAGGCCACTCAGACAACTGAAGACAATCACTCGATCAATAGAGCAAACAACCTCAACTGGCCTGAAAAGGTTTGTTAGTTGATTCGTTCATTTATTCATTCATTCGAACACCACCAACTCAGCACCTCCTATGTGCCCAACATCACTCTAGGTGTTGGGGTACAGCACTCAGTAAAACCAAGTCTCTGCCCTCATGCAGCTTATAAGTTTTTCCTTTTCTCAAAGGCAAGTTTAAACCTTTGTAATATTTTTCAGGACTCTTTCTTTCACCACAAGCTGCTTCACTGGAACTGGGAAATAGTATCACTAAGCTACATTTGAAAAGTACTCACGTTTTCGGGACTGTATCTAATTTTATGCTGCCTTCTTTTTCCTTCACAACTGTGTATACAGTAGAAAGTATAGGAGTTTCTCACCAGAAGTGACAGAAGGTATTCTTGTCTCATATCATTCTCATTTACAAATAAAGTATAGTAACATAAATAAAACAATAAAACTGCAGCTATGGCTTACAGGACACTTATGAGGTTCTGAGTGCTTTTCAAACATACGTACAGTTACTCAGTGCAAGACCCTGGTCTTCTCACTGCGCTGATTCGGAGATGATGCCAGTCACGTTTTTGAGGGTGACAAAGACAGGAGGAAACCCACCAGATAATGACAATGGAAACATTTCTGTCTTACTGCCGTCTCTTTAAAGAGCTGGATTTCCTTTCTTCCATCTCATCAATGGGGGAGGAGGAGGAGAGAAGGGAGTTGTCTGAAGGGTTGAAGGAAGGGCTGCTACTGTCTCCCTGGTCAACAAGGAGTGAGCTGGGACGATCCTCCAGGGCCTGAAAGAAAATCAGATCACCAATCATGTTCCCTGCCCACCGTCCATGAGGCTGAAATTAGGATAAGAAAATCTCAAACATCAGAAAATACAGAAGGCCTGATTATAAAACTATAAAATCTATGTTTGTGAAATTACACAGCATTTAACAATAAAAACCCCCAACATTAATTAAAAACTTGAGCAAGAGGAGTTGGATAAGAGGAAAGTTAGAACGAAAAGGGCAGTGAATTCATATACATTAATATACTGCTTCTGTGTACCAGTTAGAAAATATACAACTTGTTTACATCAGCGCAGTGCACCTCTGTCAAATCTGGCAATATTCTTTTCAGTTATATTCCTGCCAAACGAAAGCATGACTTTCTCAGAAGTGTGTGGAATCGCCTCCATCAGGCCAGCTTGCCCCAACCATGTCAACCAGGCTCCTTGTAGCAATGTCAGCGATCTATGTTTTAGTTTAAATAGACGTTGTTTCTCGATTATCCATGAAGCCTTGACTCATACTTCAATGCACACAGGTCATCCCGCTAAAATCAATCTCTATCGCTGTGCCATTCAAACTCGGAACTTCCTTTCTGTCTCTTCTGTAGGAAGCAGCTGTCACACTGGCCTCAATTACTTTTCTGCAACTCCCTCTCCCCCGCTGGATCTCAGTTTCTGCAGGTGACTGTTTCCATTATTGTATCCCCTGTAGAACCTCGAACAGAGCTTTGCAGGTGGTCAATAAATCTCTGAGTTGAATATTGATGACAATTGATTCCTTTCTAATTGGTACATATTAATTTTCTTTCTTAACCTGAATTCACAAAGCTCCAAAGGGTATAGCTTATAGTTCTTTTACAATTTCCAAAGCACCCCAGATGGACATATAGAGATTGAACTGGGAAAATATGATTAATTATCTTCAAATGAAAAGCCTAATACAAACTGCGAACACACTTAATGTTTCCTATCTAATTAAAACTTCTAACACTCGTCTTATTTTCTGTGCTGAAGAGTAATAGACTGACGCTGACTTGGTCACTAAGCAAGCTTTGAGGACACAGAGTCTGTCCATACAATCTTGTTCCTCAGACCCACGGAGCTGTGGCAACACACCAACTGCTGCCCTTATTTATGAAAAACAGTTAAGGAACAGGGTTTGATGGGAAAATAGCACTCTTATTTTTAAATAAATAGCTATTGACCTTTCCAGGAAGCAAGCATTTTGGGGGGAGCAGCAGGCTTGATTCATGCTCGTGGACCTGGGTGTCTCACCAGAGACTGGAGCCGGAGGGATGAGGGGGAGGAGACTGCACCGTCCCCGTCTCCATGTGCAAGGAAACAGGTGAAGCTCGTTAGATCTAATTCTGCTCACTTGAGCAGTGAGAAGAAAGAAAAGACAGAGAAAGGCTCCAGATGGCCCATCACACAGAGGAGTGAGCCCGGGGGTAAAGTCTCGGACCTCACTGTGTCCATGAGGCCCTGTCTTCCAGAGCGGGTGGATGGCTGTCTGACTTGAACCGGCAGAGTCGCTGTGCTTTCTCTGGCTTCCTGTCCTCTGATATGGCTGGTCTGGACCTAGGCAGGCAGCCAGAGAGGGTGCAGACACCCTGACAGTACGTAGTCACTGTCGTCGTCAGGTTATGTGTCCTCGTCACATTTACGCTGTCCACTGGCCTCTTACACAGATGGCGTGCGAGTGAAAAGGCTATCACCAGCACAAAGCTGCCTCGGAACCAGAATTACTGGGACTTGACAGATTTGGATGCATTATTTGTGAAACTCTCTGGGTTTGGTGGTGCTTTTGTGGGTAGTTTCTTCTCAACTTTCTCTATTTCTTAGACGATGACAGGTCTGCAGAGATATCCAATCCCCTCTGAGGTTAGTTTTAATAAATTATAGTTTCTTAAGAAGCTGCCCATTTCATCCAGGTTTTCAAATATACTTTCTAAGAGCTGAACAAAGTAATGTATTATGATTGTTTCTATTTCCTGTTTCTCTCTCCCTTATAATTTCTTACTTTGTGAATTTGTGCTTTCTATTTTCTTCAGAAGGTTACCTGATGTCTATATTTTTTGAAAGAATGAATTTTTGGTTTTATTTTTCTACTATTTTCCTGTTTTCCGATTCATTAATTTCTGCTTTTGTCTCTATAAATTCATTCCTTCTGCTTTTCTTTTATTTTGTTGTTCTTCTAATACATTGAGTTAGATGTTTATTTCACTTCTTTTCATTCTTTCTTGTGTCTCCCATCATATTTAGATCCATGAAGAGAAGAAAATCTCAAAGTCAAGTTCAAACAGTCACTATGGCTGTTGACTCCTATTGCCGATGCTGAGGAAAGATGCGCAACCTTTCAAATGCTGGCTGGACAGCAACGTGGAGGTAGGAGAGAGGAGCAAAACCAGGGCACAGTTTTCAGGGTGGTTTTTTATTTTCTAGATTGAATTCTCAGGTTTTAGGGTTAGGAGGGTCAGTTCTTTGAACACATGCTGCATAACAGTTGAACACCTGCCTCTCTTCCCCAGTCCAATCAATTAATACAGAGCTTTTGATGGGTAAACAATTCAGTGTTCAAATCCTATTATGAAGGCACTACAGCCTACGAGATCACTCCCAAGAAAACAAACATGGATGACCAAGGATCTGCAGCATGTGCTAAGACATGCAGGAGTAACTCAGTCATGGGAAGCAGGACAGAGGGAAGGATATTAAAATGACTCACTAGAGTTTTTATCAGGAAAAAAGTAGTTCCATCTGACATTAGAGGGTTAGTGACAGGAGATCAATACAGAGTTATGTTTCCCTTGAACCAGAAAAAGAGACAGTATCTAGATTACATTCCATGGAGAAAGAAGGGATGAGTCCATCATAAACAGCATAAATATGGTTCTCCAGCGGGGAAGGGAAGGCATTAGTGAATGCCCACACCATAGAACCTTTTTAGGAGCTTCACAAATGGCCCAGGTTACAGGAGAGGGACACAGGCTCAGAGAGGCTGAAGCAGTGAGTAGGAGAGTTTGAGGCCAAGTCTATCTGACTCTAAAACCTATGCCCTTGCCGCTTTGCCAAGATCTTTCTCCCTGTTAACTTAAGACGAGATATAAGCAAGTGGAAAGAATTTAATTTTAACTGATGAAGTTTAATTTCTTAGAACTGAAAAGGGGAAATAAACCAGTAAGAGCTGAAAGAGACCAGGCCATAGAAGGCCTCTCCATTTGGAAGTCCATCTTAGCTAATTACAAATGAATCTCAGACCACTTAAAATGAAATGCAATTTAAATAGTTGCAGAATAATGATGAGCATGGCTGACAAAGTGCTCCTCATAACATCCCTTGGGAAAACTATTTCAGTTGTTAGACCAGAATGATTTTCCTGGTCATATAACTGATGTGTATAAACAGCTGTTTTTAAAATGTTTGAGGATGCTTGAAAACTCACTGGATACAATTTAAACGTCCTTTGTTTAGACCGTTAATCAACTTGTCTCTCAGAGACAGCCAGGATGTGGTTCAGCTCAGTTCATACTGACAAGATCCCAAATTCTTGACCAGGAGAGTTGAGCTCCTGAGTTATCTACCAAGTCCCATCAGCCTTCCTGCCTAACTTCCGGTCTAACCTCGAAGCCTGTCATGTCCTTTTCAGAACACAGCATGAGTGCTCAGGGTGGGGAATTCCAGTTATGGCAGGCGATACATTCAGTCTGAATTTTTCTTGATATAATTCCCACTTGACCTAGTCAACCAGTTTCATTAGAAGCTGTTAAGGAGTGGGAGAAGAAATGGGAATGTTATGTACGGGACCTAGTTAATACTTGACTCAAGGAAGATAAATTCCTAACTTTAAAGAAATACAGTCATGGGTTGCTTAATGATGGGGATGTGTTCTGAGAAAGGCATCTTAGGCAATTTCACTGTTGCTCGAACATCATAGGGTGCACTGACAGAAACCTAGATGGTACAGCCTACTACACACCTAGACTATATGGTACTCATCTTATGGGACCACCGTCAGATATCTGGCCCATTGCTGACCAAAACATTGTTATGTGGCACATGACTGTATACCTTTTGACCTAGCAATTCCAGAGCTGGAAATTTACCCTAAGGACATAATCATACACACGTAACTAACATGGATGTTTGTAATAGCGAAAAACTGAAAACAGCTTAATATATATATTATTATGGAATTTACTTAAATAAACTGTAGTATAATCATGTCTGCCTCTTACTAGCTGGTCAAGTTGTTAAACATTCTGTGTGCCTCAGTTTCTTCATCTGTAAAATGGGATACAACAATAGTGCATGCCTACCTTATAGAGCTGTTGTGGGGAGTATATAAATTAATACATGCTCAGGACTTAGAATAGTGCCTAGGTTAGAGTAAGCCCTTGGTGGCATTATCATCACTGCATGTATATAATGGAATATTATACAGCTATTAAAAGAACTGAGATAAATCTGTATGTACCGATGTGAGAAGAGCCTCAAGATATATAAACCCTTAGAATCTTAAAAATTGAATGAATCCAGTTTGAAAGAAAAAGCATGCACATGCGCCACTCCCCCATATGTTCGCACCTGCAAAGAAAATGTCTGGAAATGTCTGGAGGGAAACTTATCAAACTGTTGACAGTGGTTATCTCTGGAGAATGGATTGGTGGGAGAGGCTGAGGGCTTTTACTCTGGAAGGGGTGACTTTTAAAAGATGTTAAATAACTTTACAGGTGTAGTAGGATATACTAGTCTAAAAATTATTACCAGTAATGGTTTTTCCATTTCATAGTTAGGAAAACTGAAGAAACACAGAAATTAATTGATTTGAATCAGTTAGAAGCAATGCACACCTGTCTAACTTCAAGGAATCAACATTTGATTTGGGACTTTTATTAAACAAATCCACGTTGACCAACTGGCAATATAGAGGTCACTAAGAAAATAAAGCCCTTACATAACAATGCCAACGCTTCTCTCTCATACATTGTAAATCCAAATGAAAGATCTCGAGACAGCAAAAGAAAACCATCAACTACTGACCAGGCACAGCTCAGACAAGACTGGACTTGACCATGGTTGCTCTGATGGAGCCAGCACTGCAGACAGTGTGGGTGCAGGGAAGGATTAACCTTGGCTCTTGGGAGCTACCTCTAAGCCCTTGGAACGTCCTCTCTGATAGGAATGTCTGTCTACCTGGGGGCCCGGGGCCAAGACAGACAGTCTATGCCAACAATGACGTCAGGTGGGGGCTTTGGGCCATGTGTGATCTTGATCTCTGGAGGGGCAGGGGACAATGTGACCACGTGAGCAGCCAATCCTGTGTATGTGACTAACCTCAAATAAAAACTCTGAACACCAGGGTTCGGGTGAGTGTCTTTGGTTGGCAATACTCTACATACAGTCATACGTCGCTGCTGGGAGAGTCAGCATTGTCCACATGACTCTGCTGGGAGAGGACAACTGGCAGCTTGAACCTGGAACCCTCGTGCACTCTGCCGCATGTACCTCTTCCCTGGCTGATTTTAATCTATGTCCTTTCATGGTAGTAAACCACAACTGTGGCTTTTCTAAGTTCTGTGAGGACTTCAAGCGAATTATTGAACCTGAGGGTGGTCCTGGGGACCCCAAACTTGCAGCTGGTCAGAAGCGAGGGTGGTCTTGGGGACCCCTGAACTGTGCAATAGGCCACAGGCACCAGGAGCAGCACAGGGACAAGGGCATGTCCACCTGCAAGCAGCTCCAGACCTCAGACTCTCTGGGAAGCCTTACCATCTTGCTTTTCACGAGTTCCTCAATGGCACTGACAAGCTCGGCTGCACTCGGCGTCTCGGAGCTGGTGGGGCGGACTAGTAACCGAGAAGAAGCCTAGGGAAGAGGTTCAGAGAAAGAAAGGGCGGGGGGGAAGCCTCGTGTTAGTCACTGGACAGATGGCACATTCTCCTGCAAACTCAGTGTCTTTTTAAAAGTAACTCCAGACAAAAAGACCACAAGTTTGTCTTTGTTTGCATTTATTTAAAGTCATCCTTTTAAATTTACAATATTCTGACATGAAATATTAAATAAAACCTGTCTGGGATACATGTGGAAAGCAGACAAAGTCTGTTTTTAATCTGCAGTCATGTAACATCATAATGTTTTTCAAAGAGGTGACTGGGCACGGGAAAATTCTAACTGTAACTTATGCAACTGCTGGCTAGGCTACTGACTAAGGAGAAAAAATATAGAATCTGACCAACGGAAGAATGAAAGGCCTAAGGTCTAATGAGTGAATCCTTAAATAATCAGGAAACAAAGCAGGATACTAAAAATGGCTTTACTATGGTGATGGGGTTAAAAGAAAGAAACAAGAAAGAAAAGGGAAGGACCCAGGGCGCACTGACCAGACAGGGAAGAGGGGGGACGAGCTCACCATTTCCTGTGCCATCCACTTCCCCAATGATTAGTGCAGAGTACAGAAGATCTGCGGCCTCACAAGCTATCAGATGCCGTTTACGGCTAGAATCAGGGTGTACAGGGGTGGACAGGTAAGGAATCTGGGGGAGGGACTCCGAGTTCAAGTTTCAGTAATTAGCAAACACGGTGTGTTTGCAGATTACTTGCACCATTAATTAACTGGAAACTAGAAGGGGGCATAATATGAACCTTGCTTCATATTAAGGACAGCAGAGATGCATGCGACACACGGCTAGCTGTCCTACGATGCATTTCTCACAGCAGACAGATACGGAGTAATACATTTACAATGAGGCTTTTACAAATGTGGGTCCAGATATGCACTTTGCAAAACAAATGTTGGCTTGGTCTAATGAAATCTGGAAGATGAGGTGAAGAAAACAAGGAAAAAAAATTCAAATGGAGAGGTAAGGAAACTGAGCCAAAACAGACACAGAACACAAATCAACATAATGCTGCAGTGAAAGTTTACAAAAAGAGAAAACAGAACAAAACAAAATATTAGTCACAAGATAATCAACTCTCTGGGAACATCACTATAGATTTTTGTAAATGAAGAATCGCTATTGATAATACCCAACGAGGTAACACAATAACCAATAAACAATTTTAGCAAATAGAAGAATATAGTGCAATCCACTCTTTAAATGGAGAAAAATACTCTCTTATTCAGTGAATATGTCAACCAGGCCCGGCACCTCTCTTGTGGCTAACCATCCAGATTGAAGAAATCTCAGTTTTCTGCTTTTAAGAAAGGTTTAGCTTAGATGCTACAAAACAGCTTAGAAATTGTCAGAGAAATGACACAGCCGCGGTCTCCTGATGAGTCCGCTCTGTGCAGTGGAGGGTGAGGTCTTCTCCCAACCCTGACCCACCCCCTCCGCCCCCCAACATGGGGTCTGCACTTCAGACACCCCCACACTCCAGACTCAAACCCAAGCTACATCCTTCAGCCAAGACCTCAGCACCCTTGCTGTGCAGTGAGTGCCACAAAGAGGGGAGGAAGTAGAGTTCTACAGAGAAGGGGCAGTAGAAACATCTGCCTGAGGCTAAGACTAATGCGTGATTTGCCTTGGCCTCACAGCTGTCCAACACCAGGCCTGGGCAGACCCAGGTCATAAAACACGGGCAACCCAGCAGGTGATGGACCGTGTTAGCACTGTGGAGGGAGTCAGGGCAGGAAAAAGGGGAAGAATGGGGAAAACTGATGAAAACATCTGTTTTATTCAGAAAACTTAGTTACCACCAAAAAGAAAAAAAAAATTGCCAGTAATGACTTCACAGCACGGTTTTCAACACCTGCCAGTTTGGAGGCGCATAACAGGCCCGAAGGCAAGAGGATATGCGAGCCAGTTATCGGGTTTCCTTTTTGATATTTTACAGTTTTACAACTGGCATGCAAAAAATAATTTTAGATTATGTAAGAACTCAAAAAGGAAAAAAAAAAAACCAAAAAAGATTTACTTGGCTAGAACCCTCCACATATGTCCAAAGAGGAGATTCATGACTTTGAACTGATTCCTATACGTTGGTAACTATCTCCAGGCTCCAGCTTGATGCTGGTTTGCTGTGCTGGAAAAAGGCACTGGACAGCAATACAATCTCATCTGAAAACGACACCCCTGTGCAAAAACACCAACAGAGAGGACAAGACGGCCTAATGCTCCTTCAGGACGCAATCACGTGGCCTGCATGTGGTTTCTCTGTTCTCTCAAGGACCCTCGTCAGTACAGTGAGAAAAATTACAATTACTTTAAGACTAGTAATTACTGAAGCATCATTAAAAAGGCATTGAACGTATTTATACAAGCACACTATACTGCTTAGTCTAAATGGACTTTGTTATCCATACTTTTGGGGTGAAAACAGGCAGAATCTGCCTGAAGCAGCAGCACGCTTTCCAGGCGCCTTTTCATAGCCCTGGAGCTGCCTGTTTCCTGCAGTGAGGCCGGTGGACAGCAGCTGCTGCACGGCCCCTCCCCTCGCACAGGCGGCGTGGGCCCCCTTACCTTGTCCTCCTGCGAATCCGGCTGGAGCAGGCTGTGCTGCTGGATGGCCATGGGCGGGGGGAGAGGCACGGCGTCAGCCCCCTCCTCCCCTTCTTCCTCTCCACAGCTCTGCATGCCCGAGGAGGAGGATTTAGAGAGGGTGCCGCTGCTCAGGCCCTCGTTCCGGCCTCTCTGAAACCAAACCAATGTTCACTCATTATATTCTAGGCCTGACTGTCCATGTCAATTCACGGGAGCTGAGCCCTAAGAGGTTAACCGGGAAAGCAGAGCCAGGACAGAAACTGAGATGGCAGAAGTCAGGAACAAGTTCTTTCCACCCTCACGGTAACTTTTCATTCCTTCCTGCAACCCAACTACCTTGCTTGCCAACTTGGACGACAGAAGGGCCACTGAGCACGTCTTCTGAAGGGACTGCCAACGTTATCCGTTAGGCTTTGAACACACCTCATCTTCAAGAAGCCAATAAAAAAAAAAAGGTTCAAAAATTTGGACCATAACCCTCATGTTGATTCAGTTCCTTTGGTCTAGTTTCATTTCATTTTGGTACCTTGCTAGAAAAAATTTCACTGAAATAGTAAGGACATAAAGAAAAATACAATCCAAGACGCATTTTAAGAATCTGAATTAAGTATCACATTAATTTTCTTCTATTTTTACTTTTAGAAAAAAATTTCAGTTTAATTTCTCCTAAGAGGACATAGATTTATAAAACAGACAGATGAGGACATAATGAACCACACGCTCGAGTGAAACCCGTGGCCGAATGTGGCCAGGAAAAAAGCAGCAGAAAGCCCATATCTGCAAAATAAATTAAATGATATTAATCTTGTCCTTTCTCTCTGTCTGCCTTTTTCTTTTCCAGTCTGTGTGGGATGGGGGGGGTCTAAGTTAAAAACCCCGAAGGCCCCTCACTGATGCCACCAGGTGCTGACGGCCCAGCTTGGGGATCACGAAGGAATTCTGTTCCTTCCAGTATAATTTAAAGCCCCTCAACACCACCTCCTGCCGAAAAAAAGGAAATAAAAAAAAAAAGCCCTGGCTGACCTATGAACATTTATCTTTGATGACATGGGAATAACCCAGTGTTTACTACTGGGTTAGCAAAGTAAATTAATTGGGTATTTTCTACTCCAGACAAGATGTAAGTATGAATATTGGGGGGGGGGGGGGGCGGAAATAACTGAAGGATGCCAACATTCCTCCAGTCCTTCCACATCTAAAATTAGTGCTTTCCTGCAAAATGCTCCACCGTGGTTTGGTGCTAATCTCAGGGACTGCTTAGTCTTTTGTAAAAGGGAATGGTGCCTCCCAGCTTTGCCCGTGGTGGAGGCGAGGAGGAGAAGGGCTGAGGCCGCAGCACCCCGCCGTCCTGGAGCAGGCGTGGGGGGCCCAGCCTGGGGAGGAAAGCTCATGACCCTCTGATTTCTTTATCAGAGGCCACATGTGGTCTTGACCAGGTTTCCGTGGGAACTGCGACCCCCAGATCTTGTCCTCGCGCAGTCGAGCCATCTGCTCACAGGGAATTCACCAGGGCTCTCCGGCCCCGGTGTTTCCAGGTGCATACGGAAAAGGGAACCAAAGCAGTGTGCTCCCAAGACAAGCAACTCTTTCTACCACTGGAGGAGAGAACGCCAGAAGGCTCTGGTGCGGCCTCCCAGGGCACAGGCGGCTCAAGCCGAGCCGGGCTCTGACCTCTTCAATGGTCTCGTCCTGCGGGGTGGCGGCGCTGTCGTCCGAGTCCTTCTGCGAGCCGGCGTCGGCGCTCTTGCGGACCTCCCTGCTCTTCTTGTGCTTGTGCGCCAGCTTCTTCACGTGCCCGTCCGCCTTGCCGCTGCTCAGCCGCCGCACCGGGCTCGTCAGCCACTTGCGCAGGGTGTTGCCGGGGCGCTTGGGGCCTGGGGAGCTCTGGGCCCCTATCATGTGGGGCTGAAGAGAAGTCACGGAGGCCGGCGGGCTGGCATCGTTACTGGAGACGGACAGCGAGTCTGCGAGGAGGAGAGAGGAGCAGTGAGTTTGAGTGACAGCCCTCCAAGCCTCCCGGTCCCAGAGGAGCCACTGTGCCAACAAGCTTTGGCCCCGCCCAGGTGGATGTGGGGTCCAGGGGACGGCTGAAAGCTGTGCTGCTGGCTGTACCCACTGGGTAGAAACGTCACAGCGGAGGTCCGACACCTTCTACACACGCTTTTCAAACGTTTACCAAACTTAAGATTTCTCTCAAGGTATACTGCCCCTCCAAAAAACCCCAAGTCACCAATCCTGAAGACCGGTATCATCATACAGCGTGAAAATGTCATTATCACTTAAAATATCACAGACACTGGAGGACAGATGTTTAAATTATTTTCACCCATTTTCTTGATAAACAAAAACCAAGAAAGAATGGTTTAAATTAGAAGAATTTAAAGGAAATTAAAAACTAATCCTGTTGGATAAATGTATTAGTTTGACTCATTCCCAGTGAATAAAAAAACATATATAAATGTATGTGTGTGTATAAATCAGTATACAATTGATGCATTTTTAAAAGAAATTCGAGGAGGAGAAGCCTTCCTCCAATAACCAAAATGCTCTACAGAAAATATATCCAAATGAATCTTCTCATTGGATCTCAAAAATTAAGTATAGTCAACTCTGGTTGATGATTTTTCAGGAGTAAAAAGGAGATATGAAAACACTTAGGTACCAGCTTGACACTCAAACCCATGGAGTTTCGAGGTGTTACTTTACAAAAGGAAAACCAGGGACCTTGGACACTGCTTGGCCCTTTCCCGAGCACTTGACTCCAGGGCTCCTCCACCAGGAAATGGAATAAACTGCTTTCCTTTAGGAAATGGAATAAAGAAGATCATTCACTATGCTTGTTATTTTCTTAAATCTTTTGAAGTCTTAAAAATAAATTAAAATTAACCTTTGAAAGGTTTTTTATACAGACACCTGTATTAGCTGTCTTTCCCTCTGTGGCACTGGAGACCATTATGCAATGCAGTTAAAAAGCAGGAGTTAATTCCTCCCAATCCCGTGATTATATGGCAGAGAGTCAACAGCAGTTTCCCACTCACGCTCCAGACACCTGGCCTAGACAGCGGATCCCTGTCTAATTGCTGTCCCATTCCTTCCCTGGCCCAGGCCTCGCATGGGCAAAGGGTTTAATCTTCCATAAACAGATGAGGCATTTCAAGCAGGATCACTCAATCTTAAAAATCTAGATTTACTCAGAGGCCAACTTTGGTTCAAAACTAATCAATAAGGCATTCTGTTTAAGAGGAATAACCTTTCCTCTCTGTATATATGGGTGTATGTACATATATATGTATATATATGATATTCATATATGATTTTTATTTATTTTTAAATAAGAGTCACTAAAACGTTTCCACATCAGTCTTGTTTTCCTCAGGCATCATCTGGAAGAGGGAGGAGAGAATGAAACCATTAAGCTGACAACATTCCCACGGTGCGGCATTCACACAAGGGACTTTCTCAGGTGCTGATTTCGGATAAAGGGGAAACGAGGCAGATATGCGGTCTTTAGCCTCAAGAACTCTTGGTGTACTGACAGCAGGAAGGACAAAAGGAAGAGGAAGGTTTGGATAATCCATATGCCAGATGATAATTCATTCAACTAAAGTTTTTCTAAGTACCAACTATTAAGCAAGACACAGTGTTGGCCACAGCAAGTGACACATTTCATAGTCATTTACTGTGCTGTGACTCAGAGGCAAGCCTTGTACTTGTCATTGGACAGAGATGAATAAAACCTACTTCCTCCACTCATGGGGTCCACCACACAGTGTTTTCTGGGATCACACTATCATACAGATGAGAACAGACACATGCTACAAGGAAGTACAAACCCTGTTGGAGGTTGAGAAGAAGGGGAATCAGGTGCAGGGATCACGGAAGGCTTCATGAAGGAGGTGGCACTGAAGCCGGCCTTTGAATGAGCTGGGGTTGAAACCCATGTCTTAGGTCATGAGAACCTAAGCTCCATGAGGGCAGAGGCATCATCTGTCTTGTTACTTGTACTCCTAGGGTCTGGCATAGTGCCTGGCATACAGTAGGCAATTAAGTAATGAACGGAAACAGCAGAAATGCCCAGCCTAAAGAAACAGAGCAAGCTGATTCACAGCCCATATTTTAAGGACAGTCATTTCTTCGATGTACATTCACTCAGCCAAATAACTAACTGCACAAGATGGGGACCTGATAAGGTGGTGCACAGATGGAGGTCGGGAGACACCCCGGACTGGCCATGATGTGATGGGGTGTCCCTGATGGAGCTCTGCTGTGCCTCGTACCAACCGAGGGAGGCAGAGAAAAGATCGAGGCCCACTTTCCTAAAACTAAGTCAATACAGGTTGTAACATTCATAAGCAGCACATTCACGTCAGAAGTGACGAGGAACACCACCTAAGCCAACAAATGCACTTGACGTGTCTTTGTGCTAAGAGAATCTGGGGGGATCTGGCATGGGAGCCACGCAGCACATAACAGGAATCCCACATGAAAAGAGGACGTGTACCAGGAATTCTGACACCATCTCTGTCCACGCAAACTTGCAGAATAGTGAGAGAGCTCTTGGATGGGGGTGAGCAGGGTAGGCAGGGACACAGGGCAGTCACCCTAAAGCGTAAAGACCCCTCCACTGGTCAGCAGACCAGTGGGCCGTAGCAAGCCCGAGAGAATGAACTGTACTCAATCCCTAAACGCTGTGGGGACCCAGCTGGCTTTACAGAGTGATTCTCAGGGCATTCTAGCCTTGCTTGGGAAAGGAGCTGGTTGTTGCACAAATGGTTCAAAAAGGAGAAGAAATCAGAGACATCATTTCCGAGCTTCCCTCTGTGAGCTCAGCTGCACAAGATTTGCTTCCCTGCACTTTAGGAAGCAGGTTCAAAAGAGATTTACTCCTCACCTGGCAGGTGGAGCATTATAAACATGGCTGTGGCCTGAATGTTCCATCCTGGACCCAGGAAGGAGGCAGAGGTGCCCAGGGTCAGAGCTCCCTAGAGCTACAGAGGAACCTCTGTTCTGAAGGGAATAGCAGTTCTCTTCCTGAGCTGCTATTTATCAAATCACTTAAGTGACATTATTTCACTTTATTGGAGTATTTATAACTTAGTGAGTAGCAATGGAAAAAATACCCAAAAGCAAAAGTGATAAATGACTTCTTTTCTTCCCACTTGGTTTTAAACAATAATGCTCAATTCTCCATGCTGTTTGATACTCTCCAGAAAAACAATAAATTGTATTTTTTTCTTTTCAATCCAGAAACTCCTTGTGCCCAAATCAATGGACTGTAACAGTCCATTTATGTGCTCTTTACTTGATTGAAACATAATGCATAAACCAGGAATCTAAAAAACATAATTATTTAAACTTAATAGTCATTAATAGAATCAAATAAGTACCTGCTATTATTTTTCATTATCTGAAGAACAGACCTTGCCCACTAGACCAACTGCTCTGCTGCAAATTTAAATTTAAACGACATGTCCCAATGGTATCTCTGGTAGAGCGAAGGTTTCCAATGTTACTGGGCATAAAGTAAGCGTAAATCATATGTAAACACAGAGCTTTAGAAGGTCTCCTCGGGAAGATCTTAAATTACCGGTTTGCCTCTCCCAGAACAGCCCCCGATGGCTGTGGTGTGCTGTGTCTGGAGCGTTCTGTCCAGGCATCAACGCTGCCCGGGCAGGCCCCCTTCCTCTAAGACCTCACCTTTCTGCTCAAGGTAACTGTCAAGAGAGGAAGCCGACCATGACCTTAGACTCCAGGCTTCAAGTGGGTGGGCGCTGGGTCTGTTTTGTTTACAACTACATGCCAGCGGCCAGCAGGCTGTCTGGCACATCCTTGGAGCTTAATAAGTATATGCTGGATAAATGACAAACGGTAAGTGAATTGATGACCAGCTACAGGCTACTTCCCAGCCTAAGCACAGTGCCTGATAACTTAAGTTGACCACCACAAATGGTAAAGTCCTGACTTGGTGGTATATCCCCATCTGTTTTGAGAGGAGCTACAAGTAACATCTAATTTTAAAGTTCACAAGTTAATGAATTATTTATTTACAAGATGATAATTCAGAGTAGATCAAGGCTATTCTTGTAATGACCTGCACTATGCTATGCTTTCTTGCAAGGCAGAGCCAGGCCTAGGAGCCCTTGGTGAGGGTGGCGTGACATGAACGTCACCCATCATGTGTGGCGTGGTCACGGGGGCAGAAAGAGGGTTCGGGACCAAAGTGATCTGAGAAATACAACAGAAGACTCATTTGTCACTTAAAGAAATTGTATGTGTCCCTGTTTCCCATCTTCAATAACTGTCTCTTGCCTTCCCGTCACCTCCTACCTTCTAGATCAACCCTCAGTACTGCTGCTTTTCCACCCCATCACTAACCTTCCCATCTCCAAGAATGCCTGCAGTTCACACCAGGCCTTGTTTGGGAGTGCAGTTTCCTCTTTTCAGCTTGGGGAGACTCCACTGATTCAAGGTCCAGATGGACGATCAATTAGGAAGATCGGAAAGAACTCTGGACTTGTCAGAGGGTCTGAGTTTGAGCCTAGCTCTCTCATTGGATGGCTGTGACCTCAGGCCAACATTTTGGCATCTGAATTTCCTCATCTCACTGGGCTATGATAGGATTATCTGAAATAATGGGAACAAACGAGCTTTACAAACCATAAAGTACTATTTACAAGTGTAGGGTGGTTAAGGCTACCTTCTCCAAGGCTCCAGGGTAGTAGGGAACCTACTACGTTGTATTTATGTAAACTGTGAGCACCCGGAAAACGGGGGTTAGCTTTAATCATTTTTGTGATCACACGCCTAGCACTGTGTCTGGGATATACTAAAAGCCATTTTTAGATGTATGAAGGATGAAAGAAGCAACTTATATGAATTGCTCCATTTTATTTCTATTTTTTAAAACAACTTGTCCCTTATTAAGAGGACAAAGTAAACTTCAGCATTAAAAGATACTATCAGCACATCACAGTCATTTAAAAAGATGCTCAGCTGTGTCCATGAGAAAGCCGTTCGTGATCTGCTTGAAGCCCCAAGAGAGAAAATCAATTAAAGTTTCTCTCTTATTTTTAAGGGGGAAAACAACCACACAGAGATGGCTTCTTTGCTGAAGTCAGAGTTCACACAAAGTCCACGTTAGATTTCTTCTTAAAATAAAAAAGCCAGAGAAAGGAGGGGAATGCAAGAGCCCTGACCTTGAGCCCCACATAGAACAGAGCTTCACCCTATGAACACACACAGCACTGAAACTGCTGGGGGAAGAGAAGTCGCCTTCTAGTCCCAGTCTGTAAATCTGAGACATCTGTGATTAATAAAGCACTTTTTTTAAATGTAAGAAAAAAGGGAAAAGGGCCCAAATCCTGCTAGTTGCAGACTAAGATCACATTTCATTTTAACCCTCTCCTCGTTTTCACAACGGTAGAAGTCTTAAAGATGTTGATAAGTGTAGAGAAAAAACTAGATTGCGGAGTCTGGTTGTACACTGAATTAAAAACTCTAGCTGCTGAGTTTGAAAATGTTTCGCCAAAATCTACGCATTTCCTTGCAGCTCTCTGTTGCATTTCTTCTCTCTCCCAGTCTCAACAGCAGGGAGGCTCCAGGAGGGCAGGTTTCCCCTGCTCTGTTCACGCCGTATCTCTAGAGTTTAAAGCCTGCCTTTACCTTCAAGTGAGCACTTTACAGATTAATGGTCATTCCAAAGCAGTGGGGCCGGGGCTGAGTCCCACCCTGTCATGGACTGGGTAAGAGTATCTTACAAGTCCTTCAGTTTCCTGATCGTGACATGGTGGTGATTTCTTACTAGGCTGCTGCAGGGAAAAGAAACAAAAAGGGTCTTTGTAAACTTACAGCCTACACAAACATGAGGCGATACTCACATTTTTGCATAGAAAATGAAATTGCAAAAGACAAGAAAGCAGGACAAAGGGGAGCCCCGAGATGTGTAAGACGAGCACTCCTGGGCCAAGAGCAGGAAGAGAGAACAGATGGGCCAGTGAAGGCCTGATCTCTTGATGGCTGGTGCTGCAGTGCTCCACACTGTGACTGCACATCTGCTGTGACAGGCACCTGTCACTCCACATGATGTCAGCCCAACGCGCACACACAGGAACGGTGCTGACAGCCATGTCATGTCTGATGGGGCACGACCACCACACAGACGCACACATCCAACACTGGGAGACTCTCCAATAAACAGCTGTCTCACATTTCAAATTCTCCCCCACAGTCTCCCAGAATGATTTTAGGCAGTTAGTTTTAAAGAAAGATATTCCCATCTTTCTGTCCTGTGTAGGTATTCATAAATACCTGTCAAATGAACAATGCAGTGATGTCCTGCTACACACTCCGACCAGGATAAGCCTTACTCAGAGCATACTCCCACAGCAAAGTGCTAATTTACAGCTCTACTTGTAAGGACTTAAAGAAATGTTTATTTAGCAGTTATTGCTATGTGCTAGAGAGAGAGAATTCAAGGACACTTTGGGGCAGCTGCTTCTTATGTCTGAAAATTATTCCATCAGAACAGACGGGGCAGGGTTTAATCAGATGCACCTGGCCTATGGCAGTTTCTCAAACCTCTGCCTTGTCAAGAATTCAATGCAGCGAATCACGTTTCTATTTAGGAAATTCTTCTATGTACCGGGAAGGTTGTAATGCACATGTGGAAATCAGAGCTGTAAATGACTCATAAAGCAAAGACCGAGTAAGTTGTTGGCTTATGATTGCTGACTGGGTTGGTTCAAATATTCTAGAGTAAAATTTTTCTGAGTAAATGATTGTCATCTCTACACTTTTCAAACTGGAATTCCCTGCTTTTGGAATCGAGGTAACATTTTTTTGAAATAATAAAAAGGTCCATAGCGCAAAGGTCCATAGAAATTCTCTTAAAGATCATATAAAAAGTGAGCTAATCTGTAAATTAGTCTTCCAGATGTGTTTTTAGGTATTGCATGTTCTCTCTGTTATACACAGCGATTACAATCACCTTCTCAGCCAAGGTGTATTACTTTGCGAAGATGGTGAGTGAGACAAAGTTGGGGAATTTTAGGTAACTAAGAAAATGACCTGCCCACTGATATGGTTACACTTTTTTGGTGGTTCAGAATGTAGGGGCAAGTATTTTTATAGTATTTTTCTAAATGTAAATCTACATTCTATTTTTAAGTGTCTGAAACCTTTTGATTGACTTCTATTTTTTCATTCGAGTGACCTCCCTCTTAGGTATGTTTCCCTTGTCTTCTGAGAGTCAACGATTCTTGATTTGTTCTTCGGCAAAATAAAAATACATCAGGGGTCGAAACCGAGATGTGGATGGGACACCGCGTCCTCAGTGAGCTATCTGCTTCTCTGCACACACCTAGGTTCAGGTGTTCCAGAGGTCCAGGGCTTCAACTCTGGGCTGGCACTGGCATGCAAACTCATGTTGACACGGGAAATAATCTTTGAAAAAAGTTAGAAGTTGTACAGAGGCACTGAGCACTAGTTTTCTGGATGGTAGTGACTGAAATGTGGCAAGAGAATACTAAAAGCAAATTTTACATATTTCACAATCTGGTGCACAGTGGGACGGACCTTAATGCAAAAATGTGAACTCTGTATTTCCTTTCAGATGTGAAGTGAACACGGAAAACATGAAGGAGAAGGATGAATTCCCCAGTTTTTTTTCAGCAATCCCTAGATTCAACCAGAGGTCCAGCATAGCACGGCCATGGCTCACGCTGTAATGAAGAACACATGGTCTTTGCTGCCTGAGAAAATGCACATAAGTGACCAACACGTTCACTGTTCCCTGTGCGACCCCTTCCACGAATTCACACGGGAGTGTTCACTAGCGGCCAGCCCACCTCTGGGGACCCCTGAATGGAAGAACACAATGTATTAAAACCGATTCAGCTAAAAACAATTGGATTCAATTAGAAACAACGGCTCTCCCTTTTCCTCTGTGAAGGCTGAAAGCATGAGTTTGCCCACACACAGCAGTTTCACGGTTTCCTGCTCTAGTCTTAGGGAGTCATGTCAGGAGAGGACAGCTTCTCACCACCACCTAACATGAGGGGCATTAGAGACACAAGGCTCGTAACATCTCTCTAAACAAACAGAACGTGCAAACGGAAGGTGCACGTGCAAATCTGCTCTTTTGACCCTTGGAGAATCTCTCCGTGCTATTTATTCTTAGTGTGATTTCTGAAAACATTTAAAACATGACATAGTCATTGGAAAATGTGGCTATGTCAACAAACGCAAAACTTCAAGCATCATCTGTCCTCTCAAACTTATTCTTGTGAGGGGAACGCTAACCTGTCAGGATTTCTAGTTAGGAAACCATCTCATTTTAAAGGTCTTTCCCCATTTGAATTTCCAATAAAGAGATTAAATAAAAAGGAAAGCAGATGGCATAATCCTTTGCTCGGCTAACCAGATGAACTGGATATCACATACTGCCAAAGTGGAAATCTGAAAACACCTCAGAAATGAAATAATGAGGAAAGGGTCATTATTGACAGTGGGTAACAGAAATGATGGGTTAGTCTGGATCAACATGAGGAATTTAATACAAATCTAGTGAAATGAGTTATCCACACCCCAAACAAAAGAGGACCTGGCTCATCTGCTGGATCAGGAATCTCTGGCTACGAGTGGCTCTGCGGCTGGTGACAGTTTACCCCCAGGCCGTTGGCTTCCAGGAAAAGATGAGCTTGGTAACATGGTGCCTTGTGACCTTGTGTGCAAGAACGCTGGAAGAGGGAGCCACAGTGACAAGAGGGAACCTGGCCCCTAGCAAAGATGGAGGGCGGAGACGAAATCCGCCTCTCACTGCACTGCTGAGGTGTGACTGGCCCGCCTGACACGCCCTCCCGTGGTGGGACAGGGAGAACCACGCACTGTTAAAACCACAGTGTTATACAATACAACTCTGTGGTCAGAAAGCTCTCTTCTCTTCCATCTCGGGAGCTCACTTGTTAACGTGATTCTCCTCCACTCGGGACAAACACTGGCTTTGTTTGTCGAGAGCTTCTCGCCCATATTCTTGTCTTCCTGGAATGACAGGGCCATTTTCTCTGCTTTTTATGTGAGTTAGCCCTTGAGATATATTTTTTGGGAGATGAACAGCAGGCTTTTTCTGCAACCAAAAGTCTAAGCTGTCACAAAGGGAAAAGAAATTCCCAAGGAGCTCTCCCCCCAGTGATGACTGGGAGGGGATCTGGGCTCATTCTGGACTTTTACACAAGGACAAAAGCAGATGTTTCAAGATATCCTTGCTGGATGAAAGAAAGACGCTTTTTCAAAAAATTACATAAAAATGAGACCGGAAACACACAAATCCCTCAAGCTGCAGACATTTATGTCTCCCAGAGCTTTCTAACACCCTCCCAACCCGGCCCCCACACTCCTCATGTATGAGCCATGTGGCTCTTTAACATCCACGGGCTGGAGGAAATCAGAAGGATGAAGGCAGTATAGCATCAGCCCTCACGTGAAAAGTTCTCCAGCCCACAACTGGCCCCGCTGCCCACACGGGGCCCCACCGTGGCACTGTTCCATGTGAAGTCCTGGGCAGCAGAAGTGACTGGTGCTCGGCCTGACACGGAGAGCAGAGGCAGAGGGGGAAGGTCCTTTGACACCTCAACTGGTTCCACCCCGCTCTCCCACACGATTAAACAAAAGGTGTAAGCCCAGGTCCAGGCTTCTGTGGAGGCTGCACAGGAGAGGGTGCTGCTGTGACCCCACAGCCACCCAGGCAGTGAATGACCTCCTGTGACGTAGGCTGAAATGCTCCGAAACCACGAAAACTTCTGAATGCTCCTCTATTCGTTGGGCTTTCTCAGAGGCTGAGACCCTCTGTGTTCCCAAAAAGTCAAATGGCTGCTCTTTTCACAAAATGACTCAAGATTGATATCACTTACACAAAGAAAGATTATTAAAAAAACAAATTCTGTGTGTTTACCAGATTACTTAGTATTTAGTATACTGCTGACTTAGGGATAATGAGGTTCTCTCTGTGATAAAATAACGGGTTTTTGATTCTTAATTTTTTCCTTTGAGAAGTTATTCCCAAGGCAATACAGTATTTATTATTGCCCTGAATAGACAGTCATCATTTAAGGGAACAGAAAGTTAATTTTGAGGACATAAGCAATCACACAGTGCTCACACAACATTCCCTCCATCTGATTCTGCCTTTCAGAGGTTCTAAGACTGCTAAGAAACATGAATGTTAACTTGTGGGCACAGTCTTCTTGCTAGTAACACCAAGTGTCAGCAGTGAAAGATCTCACCTTATCTGAAGGAGGCTCACATTTGGGACTGTATTGTTCACAACAGTTATGCTTTTGGTTAATGTCTTCTCCTTACTTGTTGAAAAAATGAAACAGCTTAGGCTACCTTCTTAAAGAAACCAAAGATTTTTTTAGGGGGCGATTTGCAGATTTTTCACGTTGAAAATGTCTCTAAATGAAGCAGGGGACACATGAAAACACTCCCACGCAAAATGGTTTAAAAGAACATTCTGCAGTTAGTGGTTTAAACTACGGGATTGATTTATTTCAGGTGGTGACAGACTTCTCTTCATTTATATATAAATTTATTATTATTTTAAATTAAGACCAGATTCAGAATGCCAACATGCAAGTCTTTCCCTACATTCTAGAAAATGCATGAATTGCCTAAGAACATACCTAACCAAAATATGTTAAAAACCACACAAACTTATAAATGCTTTCATGGAGCCACATAACTCATTTCATAGAGCCATATACTCATTTTTACACAGCATGAAGATTAAAAAAAAAAAACCCAGCCCTGGAATGTTCTGTAATGAGCCTGCCAAAGAGTATCACTCCTCAGGTCGTCTACCTGGCAGGTTAGCTGGAGTTTCAGTCTCTAGGGATACAGTATTAGTTTAGAAGGAGTTACAGCTGTGGAGGAGGAAACGGATGATTTTTACCCCTCAAACCATAAAGCAAGTATCTAGGACACTGTATTCTAGGGTCCCTGGTTGTTTGGTTCAAAAACAAAGACACAAAAAGCCCTAATGGAGTAGGAATTCCTTTTACAATGACATTTTAGTAACACCTCACCAAAGGCAAAATGCTGCTCTAACTGAAGCTAAGCACTTGAAAACGAGATTAAAATGTGAACCACACAGTTGAGGCAAAAAGCCCAACGTGTGCGCGTGCATCCTGCACCGCTGCAACCCACCTCCAAGAAGACAAAGGGTTAAAAGGGTCGCAATCCCATGGCTGGATTTCATGACATCTTGCGCCCCACTCCCCTACCAGAACTGAATGGCACGGAATTCTATTTCTCAAATCGTTATTTTGTAATTTCTTGCCCTCTCCCGGATATCACTTACTAAAACAACAACAAAAGCCAAAAAACAAAAAGAAAAAAGAGTTGCAGCCCGTTTTCGGAGTTATTCACGCATCCAACATGGGCCTGAGGCGGAGACACCGAGTGCGTGAGGCTTTCTAAGAATCCCCGCATCTCCTCCCCAGCAGTCGTCCTGCTAGGAACTCTCCCCTGGGCCTGCTATTCAAGCAGCTGAGTAACTACAGGAGGAGGAAGGAAGGAAGGGAGGCCTGGAGTCATTCCAGGAGGGAACAAAGCCGGCTCGGAGACAAAGAGAATGAAAAGAACGCCTCTGCTACGAACGCCAGTGAGGGGCACAGATCCTGTCCTCGGCTTTAATTAGTGCCCCACGTGAGAGAAGGCACTGCCCCAACTGGGAGGCAGGCAGCAGGAGGAAAGAACCCAACAGCCTCGTGTGGGAGGGGGCGGAGGGTGACTGGGGTAAGCGCTGTGTGCAGGCTTTCTTTTTAGCTGGAGGGAGACAAAGCAGAAAACATTCAGTTTTTAGTTCGACGTCATAATAAGCACATTCCCTTCTTGTTATTAGAGACCCCCTTATTCAGCTTCACATGAGCTCTGTGCCTGGGGCCACTTCTTACAATAACCCATCAGCTTTAAGAGAGAAAAGAGGAAGGGGAGTTGTCTTAGGGCTTTATACTTTGTCTCTGACTTTAGACACAAGAATAACTCTAGTCTTTCCATGCTGATAGCTACAGGTCCATGTTCACCACAGTATGAATTGTTATTAATTTTAACAAGATGAACAATAGGAACATTCTTCAACTGTGCATTTGAGAAAATGGACAATGGATACGATTGAGGTGATTTCTTAGAGCCAAATTTAAAAAAGTATAAGTAAAAAGGTACATCATTTTACATAAAAAAAAAAAAGACTTGTAGAAAACGTGCCCTAATATTATCAGCTTTGCCTATGGGTTTTATTTCCTCCTCTGCTGCTCCATGTCTGTGAATTTTCCAATTTTTTCTTTACAGTTAGCATATAATTTCATAGAAACTATATATTTCGAGGTGATACACTGTTCATGTTTGTATGCTTTTATGTGAGAACTGTAAAAAATAACTAGGAGCATCTGGGCTGTGGTCCCTCCTCCCTGCCCCTACTCCTTGGAGACAGGAAGAGGAAATGGGGGGAGCCTCAATGGCTGAATTCCCAAATTCTGAGGCTCATTACCCCACGCTCCCAGGCAGACTACACTGGGTTTACGGACTTGTTCACTGACCCCAGAGGCCAACTTCGAGCACCTGGAGGAAATTCTTCAGAATAAAAAGCTATAAATTTGTGTTCTCCCTGAAGCCTAGCTGAAGGGATATACTCAGAAAGAACACATACCAAAGACAGATTACAGCCCAAGAGGAGGAGGCCTGCTTCTTGTCAGAGAGGAAAGAATTTCAGAACTAGGAAAGGTCATTTCATCTGAAGGCTCCCAAACCTGGGACCTTCAAGGTTTCTAGGGCACTTTGAGGGAACTTTTCAGTATATTTTTAATATTAACTTCAAAAAGTTGTAATATTTCAAGATTTTATATTCACCTTAAGTAAGGCCAAATAATTTTAAGTATCTTTGTTTTTTGGCTGGAAATATATATAAAATCAGTGTGTAACATGGTTTTGTTTTTTTCCCAAAACTGTCATCATAAGCTCAGAGACAATTAAATACATCTTTGATTAGTGAGAAGTGAGAAAACAAAATTATTTTAAAATTGCAGTTTGCTTAAAAGGAAAAAAATAACCTTGAATGTAGTTTTGGAGAACATAATAACCATAGCAGCAGTAAGCGTCCTCTTTTTTTATGCAGGTGAGGAAACTGCACTTGAGTGAGATTAACAAAGATTTAGCCAAGGTCACATTGGCAGAGGTGAGCCAAGAGAGGAACAATGGTGGTCTGACTTCCACAGTAACTCTCTTCTGTATCATCATGCACATAGAGTCAAACTCTGATTCATTTAAAAATACTTAAAGAGCAAGAAGGATTTGAGACAGAATTTAGTTCACACACAACTTGTGTGAAACAACCAGTGTTCACAGCTGAAACAATACAATACTGCGCTGAGCGCTGCCGGGGTTTTCCTTTACTCCCAGGAAACAATGTCCTGAGCACGGGCCTCCTGGAGGTGAGGTGGGCCTGGCTGTTCATCTCCCCACATACTTTCTGAACACGTTCTTACTAGGTGTTTCAGCAAAGAAATGTCTTTTTCTGTGTTTAGTCTTTAAAACATTTTCTTTTAATTTATAAAAACAAAAACTGCACTGGTGAGAATCCATACTCCTCATCAAAAAAGAAAAAACGGGGGCCGGCCTGGTGGTATAGTGGTTACATTTGCGTGCTCTGCTCCTGTGGCCCGCAGATCGAGGGTTCGGATCACAGGTGTGGCCCTACACACTGCTTGTCAAGCCATGCTGTGGCAGCGTCCCGTATAAAGTAGAGGAAGACAGGTAGGATGTTAGCCCAGGGCCAGTCTTCCTCAGCAAAAAGGGGAGGATTGGCAACAGATGTTAGCTCAGGGCTGGTCTTCCTCACACACACAAAAAGAAAAAATGACTTGCGAGTTCAAGAAGAATGAGAAGGCACACAGTTCACTCGTATATGGCTCTGTTTAATGTTAGGGGTTCACTACATTACGTTTCTCCTTAGGGGAGTATGTGCAGCACTGGGAGAGATTCCACGTGCCCTATAAAAGGGCAGACTTGGTTCAGAATGAGAACAAATTCCATAGTGCCACTATCTTATCAGTATACCGGCCTCTCCCATTGGAAACCTCTTAAAAGATAATTTATAGTTCTTCTTGACCCTGCCTTCTCTTGAGTTCTTTTCCTAGCAACTGCTTAGCAGTAAAATTCCCTGGACTTACTGCTGTGTAAGTTATTGGTAATGGCAACATCTGCATTAAAACAGGCTTGCATGCAGATTATTCCAAGAAAGACTATTCACATGTGGACAAGGAGAATGCCCCACTGCATACGTCAAAAAGCAGAAAAACTGCCTTTTCCCGAGGTACTCCAACAAATGAACCCCCAGATTACTTGTGGGTATAAAGAAAGGCTTTGCAATCACTATGATTTACTGGGCATTTTACAAGTTACTTTGGATTTCTTGGATATTACTCAAAATCATTTTTCCATTTCAAATCTGATGCACATATATTTCCCCATAATCAATTTAATAAGTGGAATCAGAATGTATTAAAATATCACTCTGATATAACATGGCATCCAGGAAATTGTCTTGGAATTATTATAAAGGTTTGGAAAGAGATGGACAGTCTTATTTCTCCAGAAAAAAAAAAAAAAATCAAACTAGAGTTTTGCTTTCTCTCATCTACCCTTAACTGTAAAAAGACTACTGGATTTTTTTTTCATGAAAATCTCAGTGGACATCAATTTCTTTCCAAATTTGTGTTAGCTTAAAAGTTCTGTGGTGACAGCTTGGATAACATCACCTGGAGTTTCCATCATACTTTGAGAATTGCCAGAAAAAAAATATATCTAGGGGAAACCAAAAATATAATAGCATAACTATCCCCCAGTATTTGAAAAGTTAGTTTAATAATGTCCCTTCAGAAGAATTCGTAAGGAACTAAAATACTGCGAGGATTCAAAATTCCCTCTATAAGAATGCTGTGTCTTTTAATATCCATTACTTCTTAGCAAATTTCTTAGCAAAACTGGTCATCAAAATATTTTGGTCTACACTTTGGGGATGTTTATGATACAGTAAGAGGAGTGCTCTGTTGTTATTCCCATTTTGCAGACAAAAAAATAAAGTTCAGAGACAGAAGGTAATTTACTTGAGACCCAGAGCTATTGAGTGGCTGAGACTTCGAATAAGACTTTTGACCTTGTCAGTTGTTCTTTTCACTGCACAGATGTCATTATTCTCAGTGAAGAGACCTTACACATCATCTACTTTCACACACCCAGTGCAGAAATTCCTAGAGCCTAGCATCACTAGTGGACCTGCCCAGCCTGGACCCCTCCAGAGAGGGAGGCCATTCTTCAACAATTAACACAAATATGATAAAAGTTATGGTCAGTAACTTTTAAAAATGTTTTGATAGCATTATGAAAAAAGAACATGAGGAATATCAAAAACAATGCTTATACCAACAAATTCAATAGTCAGACAACCAACACTTACCTCCTCCAGGGCCCGTTAGTTAAAGATAATTTTGCTGTTTTCCTCTGGTACTTCATGAACAAGCACGTAAACAAACAGTGCCCCTTCCCTTTCAGAGGCTGAAAGCACATTTTCTGCACCTCCCTTTTCCTTGGATGCCCCTTCTCTGGCAGGTCCCTCCACCCCAACCCTTGTCTCTTGCACTGGACATGCCCAGAAGGTCTCACGAGATGCCCTCAGCTCTCTCCCTCTGGCTGCCCACTTCTGAGATACATGTGAATAATGGCTGGAGAGAGAGAGAAGGCAAATGCTAAAAAAGTGCACAAAGCCAGGACCGAAATTCTGGTGGAAGCCATACCCTCTGGTACGCAGGAGACAGCCTGTGAGAGACTCATTTTAATGGTGGTACGGTCTGGACAGATGTCAAAGGTCACTGCCGGACAGATGTCAAAGGTCACTGCCGGACAGTTAGCCTCCTGGGAGTGCCGCAGGGCAAGAGTTCTGAGGGGACCTACAGACCCAACACCTTCCTTCACTTCATTCTTTGTGTCCTACTGCCTTTGCCTCAAAGTGGAGCTTATCTGCTTCTTGAATGACCTCTGCAGGAATCACGTTTTCTGTCGTGACTCCAGTTCTGTGTATAAAGCCAGAGCCTGGCACACATACTCTCTTGAAATATACTGGTGGCTACTGGGAGACCCCTTCCTCCATATAACTTTACATTATCTTATTATATGGCTGCAGTTCTTAAGAGAAGGAACCAGAGAATCTAAACATAAATGCAGGACACTGCCATTTTCTTGAATTGTCTGAAAAGCCCCCCCAAAATTAAACCTGAAACAGACGTAAGACCAACTTAGAAGGTAATTTACAGCATAGATAACTTCAGACTGTTTACATCCATTTACAAGAAGAAAGGGATAATCAAAAGCAGTCCCCAGATATCAAGAATGCCTTACAACCGAGCAATCAATCAACAGATGACCACACAGAGCACAGTTATCCGTTTCTTGTCCCATTGCTAGAGGTCCTCCCGAAACATCCCCACACAGCCCCCTCTCACAAGGAGGTTGGCAGATAACACTTCAGTGTTACAGCACAAACATTTCTGCTTTACAGCCCACAACTGTTGCAGCAGCCACCTGAAAGAACACAGCCAGAGAGAGAGCAGGCTGGCGGGGCATGTGCAGGAAGCGTGGGTACCTAGGTCGAGGATCCAGTACTTGCAGGTGCCGGGCTGCCCGCCGCCGCGGTAGGCTGAGCTGACAGAGGAAAGCGAGTCCAGCGGATCAACTGGCTTAATTCCGTTTGGCATGGTGAGTGCGGGCTGACTTGAGACTGAAGGCTCAGAACCCCTGTCCTCTCTCTCCCTACAGGCAGCCAGAGTAACGCACTCTTCTGCAAAATCAGACAACGGTTCAACAGCCGCTCAGAAGCAGGCTGGGATGGGAGCAGTGGCAGGCACACGGGCGGGGACCGTGCAGCCGGCGGGCCCAGCCACGGCCAGCAGTGCAGCTCCTCTCCCGGCGGACGGCCGCGCCCTCTGCCTGCTGCTGAGCACGGCTTTCCAGTTGGGTTTCACATGTGGGAATATCCAGACGCCTGGATTACATTCTACCACAGTGACTCTAATTGGAGCTCAAGGAAATTCTTCGGGCGCACTGCAAGCCAGATGTTTCTCCTCGCCTACACTAGCCCAAGCTACGACTTCCTCACTCAGTGAAACGTCTAGTGATGGGTGCCCTCCCCACGCCGGGCTTTCCAATGAGGGGCTTTGTGCGGATCTGGGTGTAGGTCTTCTCTGAGACATACAACAAACAGTGCCTCCTGATGCGACTTGATAACAAAAAGAAACGCAATGCGGTCTACAGCCAACTGGTGACATCACTGTGCTACAATGCCACTCCTCACTTATTAAAAACATATCTTCACTCTTCCTTACGAGAAGCAGCCATATGAGAGAAAACAAATATTCTTACATGTGATTTGTGAAGGTGTTCTTAGTAAAGCATCTTAAAAGCTCATTTTTGTCCTTTTTGGAAACTGGATATTTTCTTCAGCCTACATAAATTCTTAGTCATTATTTGAAAGTTTCCATGTGTTCTCTCCCTTGTCTTGTAGAGCACAACGGCTTTGTTGGAGAATAGCCACTGTTTAACAGTCATGAAGTCTGACTTTTCAACCTCTATGGTAAGCGTACGTGCTCTCCTGTTTCTCATTAATTCAAGAAGCACAGACGGTGTCTTCAAACCTGTACTTTAATGGCCTATCTCTTGCTTTGAGGCAGAGTCACCTGGAATATTCTTGACATATTTAAAACTACAATGTGGCCCTTAGTTACTTAAACATTTTCTGAGGGGGTTTTACTGAAGCCTACATTTACCTTAACAAAATAAGGCACTACCTTCTTTTTATTAATGTCTTCTCATTTTTGCTTTATCTACCATGATAGTACAAACGACTTTATCTGTGTTGTTTTAGTGCTTTGCCAAGAAGAGCGTTGTCTTTTTTTTAGTTCCCCAGTTAAAAAACAGTTAAACTTTGGTTCTCTCCCCCACTCCCCATTTGTTGCAAATTAAATTTAAAAAATTCTCAAAGGACAAAATGTGAAAATAGCATAGACTTCTAGTTTCTTTCTGAGTTTAAAATAATTAACAACTATAAAGAAGAAGAGACTAAACCCAGGGCACCCAGAGAAAGCTGTCCTGGGCCCTGTAATCCCTCCCTAAAACAAATGCCTCAAAGTGGGATTTGGCATTTATGGGCCCACACTAGGCCTCATATTTTTTTTAAAAGACCCAAAGCAAAGCATATGGTTGTTTTTCCCCATAAATGGTCCCGTGATAGATCCAGATGGCGTACTTATGCCAGGACCAAGCAAGAGGTGAAAGTCTGCACAGAACACTTTTCATGCAAGAAAAGAAAACTTTTATTACCAAATAAATAACCTTTTCTCTTACTGGCAAAAAAAGCAGTAAAAATTATGTCCTAAAGGAAATCAAGTTAATTGACATTCTAAGGTTTCATTTACTACAACCTTTATTAAATATTTTACTTTGTCCCTTTCCAAAAACACAGGCTGCTCAGGAAGGGCCATTAATTAAAAAATAAAAAAAGAGCTGTCAGGGAAATTAATTACTTTATGTGGAATGTACTTTTTCTACTAAAGAGGAAGGGAATGTTACTTAAAAATGAATGAAATAATTTTGGCTAAGATATATGGGATATTTCCCCAGTGACTGCTCTCTTCAAATTTCAAGTAGACATCTGTCAGAGAACTGTAGCAGGAAGAAGGGAATAAAGGAACGAAGCAATTCTCCTCCCCTCCTTCCTTCTATTCATGGAAGTGTGAGATTGTAGAGTGTCCACTAGGTAACATGGCACTTTATAAAGTAAAGATCAATTACATCAAGCAAAGGTACCACATGACTCTACCTGAGAAGAGTGATAACCCAGTGCACTACTAGACCGAGAAGAATGGAACCAACAGAAGCGCTGACGTCAGTGAGAGGGATGGGAAAGGCACTGAGGCCAAAGAGAAAAGGGAGGAAGTTCATACAACTGGCGAAAGCTTCCTGAAAATAAGTTTTGAACTTTTAAGACTTATTTCTACCTTTGTGGTATGACCAGGAATCTAGTCTAATAGTCTGAACCAAAGTTCAGGTGAGAAAGACCCTAAGGTGACCTCAGCAGATGGTGGGGAGAAAAGCTTGGTGAGAACCGTGGCCATGAGGGTGGGAAGGAGGAGGAGGTGAGGACAGAGGCTGGAGACTTCAGGGAACTGGGAGAGTTTTGAAGGAAGTGATAACGTGCCATGACCAGAAAGGAAATCGGAAGCGACTGAGAAGCTGAGAATGAGTGGGAGGAGGTTAACGCTTTGGGCGCAGAATGAGTCTCTGCAGTGAGAATATCGTTGAGTAAGGAATGGCGGTCAGGAAACAATGACAACAGTCTGGGTTTTAAATGACCAGGACGTAGGAAAGGAATGGAATAGTGAGATCAGTCTAGAACAGATGGAGCTGAGCCTTGCAAAGAAAGAAGGTGGACTAAATGCGGTGGGTTAAAGACGAACATCATAGGCATATGGCAGAATGAGAGAGACGCAACATAGAAATTAAAAAGTGGAGTGTGTGAAGGAAAACAAGACATTCTGTTTTTTGTTTGTTTTTTAATATTTTCATTTGTTGGCTGGATGTACAATTAAAAGAGTCACAAAGAAACCAGAAGATCCACTGCTCAAGTCAGTGCTTTTTTGGGGGGGGAGGGGAGGGAGGTTGGCCCTGAGCTAACATCTATTGCCAGTCATCCTCTCTTTGCTGAGGAAGACTGGCTCTGAGCTACCATCTGTGCCCATGTTCCTCTATTTTGTATGTGGGATGCCATCACAGCATGGCTTGATGAGTGGTGCGTCAGTCTGCGCCTGGGATTCGAACACGCGAACCCCGGGCCACTGAAGTGGAGCGTGTGAACTTAACCACTACGCCACTGGGCCAACCCCTGAAAACAATGCTTTTAAAGACATTCCCAGTGTTTGTCTGTGAGGACCAATGGCAAGGGATGTTGGGAAGAAAAAATGAGCGATATCTCAGAAAGTTGAGTGCCGGCTCTTGGAACCATGGTTATGTTTCACATATCCCCAAAATAAATAATATCAACCAATCATTGGGGGGTGTATGTGCTCAAAATGGAAGGTAAACACAGCAACAAATGAACCTAGCTGTATTACAAAGGAAAAACACAACCACATGTAAAGAGGGAGGTGAGGAAAAGAAGTCACCCAAGTGACAGTATTTTGATTGTTTACTGTAAAACCAAAGATAAAAAAGAATCGTAAGTTTGTGTCTCACTGGGGTGTGGGTTAGCAATTTTAAAACTACTAGAGTAAGAATACGTGGAGCTAAGTTTTTTAAAGTCAAGTCATTTTAGATAAAGAAAATATTCAATTTCCAAAGAGGAAAAAACTGGGCTTCTAGACTAAGATTGAATAAATAAGTAAACGTATCTTGGAAAATGAGATGCAGGTGTCTCACTGAAGGAGAAAAAGGGTACAAGTTAGGAAAGGCGGAGGGCCAGAAGGAAGCCTGTGCTGTTGGAAGGAGTCGAAGGTTTCAGTACGATATGAACATGTTTCTATATATAGGCACACCTAAAGAGAGAGAGGGAGATGGACTATGAATATAGACACGCGTGTACACATGGATAGGTACACATACAGGTCTGCTGAGAAGACCTAAAAGTCATGACACCACGTGGCAATGAGCACACCTACCACCCAGATCTTAGTCTTTAATACCATTCTCCAATAAAAGGAACCCCAGAGCTTCTTGGAGAAATGGTTGATCCAGGACTGTGGCAAGGAAAACACAAGATGAGCTGGGAGCATCTTGTAGTTCCAGAAAGCAAGAAAGTGCTCCAAAAATGATGGGGTATGTGCAAAGCACACAGAGGCCAACCAGAAGGAGCTCCTAATGGCCAAAGCTGGAACAATCTGAGAAACAAAATAATGACGGTACTGGATTATGGCCCACTGAATAAAATAAATGTCCATGACTTCATACTGATATAAATGAGGCAGAGGGATCATTCTTCCTCATGAAATTCCAATTAATAAAACTTCAAAGGAATGAGGAAAGCAGAAAATCACCAGTAGGCAAACACTCATAGTAATAATGGCTGCAGGCTAGAACCAGTGATGGATGCTAGAACCAGTGGGTCAAGACAGGATGAGAAACAGAATATTTGCAGAGTTGCAACTATCTCCCACAGGTATTTATGAATTACAAAGAGAACAGCAACTTTATAGTGGAGAAATCTGCAGACACTACTTTAACTAGGCAATCAAGGTCACACCACTAGCAATGAGACATATCAGGGTCCCCCTGTACCCCGATATGATGCACTGAGAGGGGCACAAAGTCATTTTTTGTGGTATTCTTGCCAAAAATGCACGAACTCCATTTAATCACGAGAAAACATCAGATAAACCCAAACCGGGGGTCATCTTACAAAATTAAGGACCAGTAATACTTCAGAAGTGTCAAGATCATGAAAAACAAAAAAGGTGGAGGAACCACCACTAACTGGAGAAAACTAAATACAATGTGGATCCTGGACTGGATCCTGAGCCAGAAAAAAGACGTTAAAGCAAAATCTGAAATAAGACGGAGCTTAGTTAACAGTGCTGCATAGGGCTGGTTTCCTGGTTTTGATCACTGAATCAGGGTCACGTGACATGTGACACCGAGGGAGCTAGGTAAAGGGGTACAGGAATTCTCTGCACTCTCTCTGCAACTTTTCTCTAAGTCTAAAATTATTTCAAAATAAAAAGTTTTAAAAAATAAAAAATTGAGTGTTACATTATATAAATGCAAATAGCTAAAGAAATTGAGAATGTGAAAAAAGTTACCAGAGAAAAACAAAGTCAGAGAAGAACTTCTGTGGGAAAAGAAACATATTAGGCAAATTAATGACCTATGAATAACGGGATCTATGATTTATTCAAAAATATACTGAAGGAATATAAAATCATTATTTGTCTGAACATTTGTGGGGCAAAGTTATAATACTCATCATTGTCATGAAAATAAAGGTATTTTTATTTAAATTGGTTGAAAAGAAATTTTTTTGGTCAAAATTCAGGCCAAAAAAACCCTACCAAAATCACTTCTCATGTAACCTTCTCTTTTGATAATTATTCTTCAAATATTTAAAATCAGAACTTCAATGTTCAAGTTCCTGTTATTAATCTGTCCAAAACAATGTGAGATAAGGTCATTTTTGCCAAAAGAGATCTCAAAAAAAAAACCCAAAAAAACCCAGTAAAAAGGGTCCATATACAAATTGTGCTTTTTAAAGCAGGACTAAAAATATACTTAAAGAACGCTATTTGCAAAACTAAAATTCAGATGAGCCAAAGGACCTAACATCTTTCTATTAAGATTATAGTACTTTTTGAAGAGGAAACAAATATTAATAATCAGGCAGTTAACGTAGGATGAAAAGGTCCCCAAAAATCTTAAAAGCAAAAGATGGGAATATATAAAACAACACAGCTACACTTGGAGATTGAAACTCGTAGTATGACATAACTATGAGGAACATTGTTCATAATTTCCTCTAAAAACTGGTGGTGTTTCCCTGAGACCCGAAACACGGTCAATAATCCTGATGAATTTTCAGTGTCTGTCTTCAAGACATTCCTGAACCCCAGTTACCAGGAGCAGCAGGCAGCTCCGCGGTGGGGATGTGGGGACTTGGGAGAGCCCTGCGGCCTTATCGGAGGGCGACTGGGGCTGCTCCCCGCCCCCGCCCCGGCCTGCTTCTCTTCCTGGGCTTCCTTTCTGCGCAGCAGGTCCCCAGCGCCAGCCTCAGCACAGCTGCACCAGCAGCATCGACTTTCTCAGGTTCCATGCACAAAGATACTCCTGTTCAGGGGACGTTCTGTCCGGTTTCCTACCCACAGATAACACCTCCCACTCTGGAAGGACGGACGGGATGACTGAACCCTGCTTCTGAGGCTCCATTCAGCGCACTAGTTCCTGCTGCTCTAGAGAGCAGTTGCCAGCTCACAAAAGCACCTTTATGGAGACATTCACACACTTCATCTGGGTGCCAAAAACTCGATAGGCTCCTTTTCATTGCCTTACTTGCTATCTTTTCACAGATGATGTGAGTCTTTCTCTTACTTTAACAAAACAAACATTCAAGTACTCCTTTTTCACATTTCACTTTAACTCACTGTGTGACACTGCATCAGCTCTGTGGATTAGCATAGAACGGTAACCTGAGATGGTACCCTCACAAATGCGTTCCCTAAAAATATAACAAAAACAATCGTGTTCAAAAAATTAGAACAATGTCCCAACCCCTGACAGCCAATACCTATGTGCTTTTGATGTCCCATTCTGTTCAACTTCAGAGGGTCAGGATGCTGGCCACAGAATCACTTGGTGAGGGTCGGGGAGAATGGCAGACCTGACAGGAAGCTTACTTCCCCAGCTCTTTCAAGGAAGATCAAGTGCAGATTTTGATTTTTTGGGGGCGAAAGTGGGAGGATACGGGTTGTGGAGCAAAAACCTTTTACTCCTGGATGCGAATTGATAAAATTATTTTTACTTTTGTGATTGGTTCTTCCATTCATTTACTCACAACAAGCTCACTGCGGGTAAAGTTCTGTGCTCAACTGGGGGACAAGGGAGAGAAGTGGCCCAAGAGAAGGAAAAAAGGACAGATTTCCATTAAGATGACTTTGGGTGGTGGGAGGCAATTGGAATTATCATAATTCAAATCAGAAAGTTGAAAACGGATCCTTCTCAGAGAAAGGGATGGGTGGAGGGGCCATGGCCTCTCAGGAACGTGTGCAACTCTGGGAGGGCAAGCAGTCTCGAGAGTGGACTTCAGAGATCAGCTTCTGGACCCCTTCAGAGACCCCTTCACAAATGAGGGCTGGCCCTGGGCAACTGAGTTTGTCTCTAGAGGTGACAGCTTCCTCGCTGGACCCAAGGTTCCTTCCAGCTTGTATGGAGAGTAGGATGCACAGTGGTTAAAACTCGAGCTCAAGCTGACTAATACATTCCCTTCCCCCATCTAATAACGATCTGCTCCATAATCTGGGATTGAAATGGTCTAATTATTTTTGAGACAGTAGGAAGCTAATCTATCTCTAAGAACAGCACTTTAATCCTCTTCCTTCTAGTAAATTCAAAGTTCTACAGACTCAGGAAAAGGGGTGGGGGAGTGAAAGATGCAATTGGACATGGACTACATTATAATTAAAAATAATACGGATTCCAGAGCTGCCTTGCAATGCGGCCAAGGGGACTGAGCCTGTTTACTGTCCTCCCGAATGTCTGAAAGGGCCCTGCAAATAATAAACACGCTGGGTCCCCTGTCCTGAGCTTGGCTGGAAAAGTTTTGAGAAAATGATGACCCCCTTTCATCGTCAGACTTGTGGAATGATCAAGCTGTCCAAAGTACCCCAGCCACTGTCGGTCAGACCACACTATAATGCTCCTCGACAGCTCAGATACTGAAGGGTCTCAGAAGATTCCAGGGTGGCCCTGCTCTGAGCCACACAGAACACCAGAAAGGGAGTCAGGACTCTTCCCTAGACAGGACTGGCTGTGGGGGCGAGAGCTCAAAGGTCAGCCTCCTTAACCCTCTGACTGACCTCCAGCCCTCCACATCCCTCCTCTGGCCCCTCCAAAATCTTCCATGGTGTCAGGAAAGAAGGAAGGAAGTTAGATTGGGGAGGGTTTTTTAAATAGTATTTTTCAAAATTCATGATGAAATGTTAGTGATAAGAAACTGAATCCTTTAGAAAGTACCGAGATTATATAGAGACTTTAAAGCCCATTAGAAAAACCACAGACAGCGCTGTCTCAGGATGGTGTTTCCCACAGGTGACGGTGTGGTTTGGATCCAGAAACAGCTCTGCATGGACAGAAGGCAAAACAGTGGCACAAAAAGCTATTTTTATACATGTTACTGGTTCTCTGGAAACCAGCATGACTTCCCTTTAGTGGCGAACTCTTAATTTGCATCCCTTGTCTGACTTTATAATAAAAATGCAGAAATGGGTGAAATATTATTTACATTAACATTTCATTGCATGCGCCTGTACAGAGTTCTGTGGGAAAATGTCCATCAAAATCTCACCTCTCAGGAGTCACACAGAGACTCAAGATTTAATTTGTAAGAATGATTTTAGGAGTGACCTTATTCAAAGGGGGCTTTTTTTTTCCCTAAGTGGGTAAAATGAAATTAGAGAACTCAAGGGGTTCGGTACACTCAAATGTCATGACTCTTTTATCAAAATTAAAAAAATATATACAAAAGCAAATGCCATTATATAGCAAGTTTACTCTGATTTTGTTTTCTCATGTAGTTAGTTCATGATTCAGGTGATTTTTCTTCAAAAGTTTGTTTTCCATAAATGCATTTACCCTTCAGCCCATCAATCTCACCCCCAGATTCCACCTTACGGATACACCTGCACACGAGTGTAATGGCACATGTGCAAGGAGCTGAGCTGCAGCACCGTTTACAACAGCAGCAGACTGCAATGCCCCGGCGCTGCTCAGTCGTGCACCAGTTCGTAACCCAAGCTGTGTGCACCAGCAAGTTCTGCACATCCATGAAGAACGAGGCACGTCTCCATGTGCCAGTGTGGAGTCGCTTCCAAAAAGTACAGCCAGGTGAAAAAAGCCAGGGCAAAATGTGGTACCTGCTATGTAAGAAAATGGAGGGAGGAATGAATACATGTTTGTATTTGCCTAACAAAATACTGGAAGTAAAAATGGTTATCTGTACACGGCAGATGGGACTGTGGGACTTCTCAGTTTATACCTTTTTACAGTTTTATTTTTAAACCATGCGAGACATCTAAAAAGTTTTATTATTTTTATTTTATTTTTAAAATTTTCATTTTTATTGATGTCTTAATAGTTTATAACATTGTGGGGTTTTGGCTGTACATTACTATTTTGTCCGTCACCATATAAATGCATCCCTTCACCCCTTGTGGCCAACTCCCCTCCCCCTTGCCCCTGGTAACCACCAACCAGTTCTCTCTGTCCGTGTGTTCATTTATATTCCACATATGAGTGAAATCATGTGGTATTTGTCCTTCTCTCTCTGGCTTATTTCACTTAAGATAATACCCTCTAGGTCCATCCATGTTGTTGCAAATGGGACAATTCTGTCTTTTCTTATGGCTGAGTAGTATTCCATTGTACATATATACCACATCTTCTTTATCCAGTCATCAGTCGAGGGATACTTGGGTTGCTTCCACTTCTTGGCTATAGTGAATAATGCTGCAATGAACATAAGGGTGCATAAGCCTCTTGTGATGGTTGATTTCATGTCCGTTGGGTAGATGCCCAAGAGTGGGATTGCTAGATCATAAGGTATTTCTATTTTTAATTTTTTGAGGAATCTCCATACTGTTTTCCATAGAGGCTGCACCAGTTTGCATTCCCACCAGCAGTGAATGAGCAGTGAAAAAAATGGTTATCTATATATGGCAAATGGGATTGTGGGACTTCTCAGTTTATACCTTTTTACAGTTTTCTTTTTGAACCATGTGAGACGTCTAAAAAGTTTTAAAATGTGGTTTTTCTTCTCTTCTTTAGAAAAGAATTTCTGAAAGTGGGGTTGCTGAAATTGAATGCAAATGTTGTGTATCTATGTATGTGTTTCCAGGAATAGGTACCATGGCTTTCATCAGATTCCATCAGGGACACATGATGCAAAAACTTTCAGGGCCCACTGCTTCAGAATTAGCCAGAATCTGTGAAGGCTGTTTTCCCTTCTCATTGCATTTCCAGCTCAGCTCTCAGGATCTACAGACCATTATCAAAATTCTCTAGGAACACAAAATAATTACAAAATCATCTCATGCTTCTTTGCACAGAGAAAGGAACATAGAGGCAACAGACAAAACACACTTTGGTTTGTCTGGCACACACTTTAGGTGCTATTTTATCAGATGTCCTCAGAGCCATGATCTACTAAGTCATGGAAACGTACCCGGATTGAAATATACAATTGCTTCCCTCCATGTACAGCACTTACTCATTTTCAAAATACTTAATGAAAACCAGCACACTGTACTTTTTAAACAATCTCTCACCAAACATTTCATCTCTCCGTAATTTTTCACAGCTTCTGCAGATGCTAATTAGAGTGAATAAATTTAAAGGAGAAACCCCAGTTTGTCTGATAAATAGTAAAGTCTGATATCTACAAACGTCAGACAGGAGGCAGTTAAAAACACTGAGTCCACAGAGAAGCAGAAGCAGACACCTCTGTCCTGTACCTGCAGCCACCTGCTGCCAGTCCATGAGTCACCTGAGCACACTTCTGTCTTCCCTGGGGATCTCTTCTCCCTGATTATATTTCTTTCCCTAAACACTGTGTCACGGCCATATAAAGCAAGTGTGGGAAGACGGTTTTCTCGTTCGTTGTTTATGACTTTGCTACATATATAATTTTGTGATCATCTAATATGGATAGTGTCAATACCTGCTCATGGTTCTCTCCTGGTTGAATAAACACTTTAATGTAAAGTTGGAACATGAAAATACCTCCAGCATGAAGCATTCAACAGAGTAATGGCCCACTTGTGCGGCTCCCTAATTACATGTTGCATAGAAAATGTTCCTTAATCACAGGTCTCGGACTGCTCATCTAGTCTTGGATGCACGGTGCTCAGGAGAGGGACGATGTCTTTGTTCTTGGTGCAACTCCATGTTCTTCATTTTTTCTTCCCACAGGGATTTACATTAGCAGCTGCTGAAACAGACTAAAAACTGCTCTTTTCCAGGCTAATTTTTTTAAACAGTATATAGATCTTCCATTATACCTATTTTAAAAGACTATGTGGGCAGATACAGGTTTGAAATGTCTATGCATTGGTGTGCCTGGGGTGTACTTTCTGATTAACAGTGGCAATTTGGCATTAAGCAAATGTCTACACACACCAGAATCACAATATATTCAACTAAATTTTTTAATGCTACTAAAGCCTTTTAATGTCCTACAGTTTTCGAAAACTAATTAGGTCACTTAAAAGTCCTAAGCAGTTATAAGAGGTAGGAGACTTAGATGCAGCTCTGGGGCAGAGTGTTTCATGATTTGGGAAAGATGAGATTTGAGTTGAATAAATTTAAACCAAGTCATCCCCAACCGACTTGGGGAAATGCAAGAGGCCTCGCGTGGGGGGGCTCCACTTTTGGGCACACAGATTTCGGGAGAAGGTGGAGAAGCACCTCAGTCTCTGCAGAGCTGTTGTTTTTCTGGGTGGTGGTGGGGGGAGGGGGTGGTAGAGAGCGAAGGATGAGGCCACAACCCTGTGAGTAGAGGCCAGGCTTCCTCTAAAAGGACAGGCCCTCCCTGTACTGTATTGGGCTGAGGCTGTCCTGAGAGCTGGGAAAGTGGTTTGGATGGGGGTGAGGAATCTTAGTAACTGCCTATTCTGAGGAGAGAAAACTTTGAGGTAGCCTCTGAGCTGGAGGCCAGCCGAACCCTGACGACAGGTACAGTCCGGGAACACAGGTGGCGAGGCCTGGGCCTGGGCTTGCTGGGGGAGGACACACTGGGTAGTCTTCTGAGTCCTTCCCTTCCACTCTGCAAACCTCTGCTGAAGTCCTGTCAGCTGGTCTCACCTGTAGAACATGGGGATCAAGGGACATGGGAGCTGAGGGGAGAGACCTGGCCTCCTTCCAAAGCCGGGGAGCAGGTAGTGGTGGGGCAGCCATGAGCAAACATGCAGTCACGACCTCACAGGGCCAGATGTTTAGACAGAGAGGCTGAAGAAAGGGGCACGGAGGGGAAACAGCCCCGGAGGGGGACGACAGGGGCTCGAGCACACTGCAATCCGGGCCTCAAGGCAAACACGCCCTAACTCTATACTCACACAGTGGCTGTGCCAGGGGTACCCCGAGACCAGACGTGGAGCTTCTAACCTCCAGGCATGGGGTCTGGGCACATTCACTCATTCTAAGAAATTACAGGTGATTGAGGAGTAACCCCTTGGTACACACAGAATGTCCCTTTCTCTGAACTTTGAGTAATGTTCAGTGAATAAATCTACATAAAGTATGTATCTTTAAAGTTAAACAGAACTCGACAAAGAGATTATAATGAACTGTACTCGTTTGCCCGTAATCCCCCTGCTGAGGCAGTATTCAGCTGAGGAGAGCCCCCGTGGTTTCAGGCCTCAATTCAAAGCTCCCCTCTGGGCCCCACGACTCCAGGGTCCCTTCTCTCCGTGTATAGCTCTCCCATGCTGGCCGTATGAGGAGGTTCTCTGCCTCCCCCGTCAATCCTGCAGTTTAAACCTGTGTTATTTGTACTTCCTCTACCACATCTTAAAGTTTAGCACTATATCTGCACCCATCATTCCTATTAAAGTCAGTTTTAAAGTCCTTTCAATGAGTTCGCATGCTGTTCCTTGCAGGTCTGTAGTGGTCCCTGGAGTTCACCTCACTGGGACTGTGTTTCTCGGGCTACCCTGATGTTAGCCTCTGTGCCAAGAGAGTCCTTAACTGGACCAAGACTTAGTCTGCTCTCCCCTCACCTCCACAGACTCACTGGATAGATTTATTTTTTTCCTTTAGGGTTTTTTATTTTTTTTTTTTGGTGAGATAGGACAGGAAGTATCAGGTAAGGAGTAAGAAAAAACCCTGTTACTTGATGTACCACACCAAGGGAAGGGAGAGAGCGTGTGTGGGCACACACTGTGGGGGTGCATGTGCACACATGTGTACCTGTGCACACACGTGAGGTGCAAGGCCTATGGAATCCATTAGGAAACTGGTATTTTATTCTATGACCAATGGAAAGTCACCAAAGAAATTTAAGCAGGAGTGTACTATGATCAGATTTGTGTTTTAGCTGCAATAAGAGAGGGTGAGAAGTCAGGTTGGAGATCTGGTGGGCAAAAGGTAATGGTGGAGATGGAGAAAAGAGAATATATTTGAAATATATTATTGAGATAAAGGTAACAAAATATGAGGGGCATGCTCAAAAAAATTAAAAATAGAATTATCATATGGTACAGCAATTCCATTTCCGGGTATATTCCCCAAAGCACTGAAAGCATTTATACACTCAAGTTTATATAGCAGCACTATTTACAACAGCCAAAAGGTGGAAGCAACCCAACTGTTCACTGACAGATGAATGGATAAACAAAATGTGGTATATATCCATATGATGGAATATTATTCAGCCTTAAAAAGGAAAGACGTTCTGACACGTGCTACAACACAGATGAACCTTGAGAACATCACTTTAAGTGAATTAAGCCAGTCACAAAAGGAGAAAAACTGCATGACTTCACTCATATGAGGTACCCAGACTAGTCAAACTCACAGACATAGAAAGTAGAATGGTGGCTGCCAGGGGCTGGGGGGAGGGGGAATGGGACATTGGTGTTTAATGTCATGCTTCTTACCTTTGAAATAAAATGCAAGTCCTGAGCTATATGCTCTCCAAAGGAGAAAAAAACTTTATAAACAACTTGTAGGGAGGTTAAGGCTAAGGTTTGTAAGTGGGTATTTTCTTCTCAATATATCAAAGAACTAGCAAAAAGACCACCTGCCATCTCATTATGGGTGAGCATAAGGAAAGGGGGAGGCGTGGAATTGGTCTTTCTTCAGAAAGGCCTCATAAGAAATATAAGCTTGGACTGTCAGCGCTGACAAGGGTCTCAGAGATCATCCGTTTCTATCCTATCTCAGGGCCAGGGCTGCAAGCCCTCCAAAGAGAGACAGAAGCAGAGCTCAGGTCCTCCTGACATGAAGAACAGACCTTGCCAGTTCCACCCACAGCCTCTTCTCAAAGCTCCAACCATAAATGTCACTCTTCCTACCAAAAGGTCTTCTCTCCAAGTCCACTTTTAACCAAACACAACTCAGCGAGGGCCGAGAGTGACTCTCCAAATTCAACTCAAACTGTGCCAGTCCGGGTGGTGGAAGAGTCTAGATGACCGGCAGTGCCAAGACACAGACACGCCAGCCGTTTTTCAGATGCAACAAGCCGCATGGGCACAATGGAAAAACCTCCCGAAATTAATGACGGATCCTCGTCTGACCCTTAAAAAAAGCGAATACAGCAAAAGACTGCCACCACGCACTTCAGACATGCGTCCTGCAGAAAGTACACGATGCTACTTGCCTACGTTACTGACACAGACCATTCTATTTTCACTATTTTCCATTCCAGTCTCACCAACTCTGGGCCCAGCTACCCATCAAGTACACCCTGCACTGCTCCAGGTGTGCTCACTGGGTCATCCCCTGAACCCTGGAACTAAACTCTTAGATACTATCACATATGGTAGCTTGTGCAGAAAGAGGAAAGCTGAACTACTCAGACTACGGTAGCATAAAAAAGGGGAAGTTTTGAATAGGCCTCGTTGGAAATATAAACATTTCTGATTTCTTGTTTACTTTCTGTGACCAAGACTAAGTAAACAAACAGAGAAAAGTGACAAGTTTTATAAGCTGAGACAGTGGGAAAGAAAAATCCCTCAGATTTACTAGGAGATTAAAGATAATTACATTTTGGTGGTAACTCAATGCATTATACACAAGGGAGTGTCGGAGCTCAGTGCTTCTCAATCCCGCTGCATGTCAGACTCGCTGGGGCACAGACACAAGAGCTCCACGTCCAGGCCCCGATCCCAGAGACCCTGATGTAATGGTGGACGGTATAAACCACAAAGATAGCAGACCGGATGAGCACAAGGATTTGCCGAATCCTTAGTCTATTTCAATGTGCTTGGTGTCTGTTTAATTTGTGACTCAGATGCTGTGAAAAAATGAGAACGGCAGCAAGAGCGAGACGAGAATGAACATCAAACACCAAGGCTGCCTGTTGACAGAGACTGCCCGAACAACAATCTTTCTACACGGACCTTTCCCACAAAATGGAAAGCGTTTTTTAATGGAATAGTGTTCACACTAAAGTCTAGTTGCAGACACAAATATATCTCCTTGAAAAACAAATTGTGCAATTCTATTTCTTGTTGCTTTTAAATAAGTACTATTCTTATCCCCTCCCCAGGGATGTCCACCACTCTTATGGATCTCCCCTTGGCAATATCAGACAACCAAGTTGTCTTGCCTTTCAAACATTTCAAAACTCATGAACACTAGGAAATTGTCCTTGTGTATTTGTCTCTAGTCACTTACTGTTCATCTCTAAAGATCGTTTCTTAAATGTCTATGATGCTTCTCTGACCTTCCAGGCAGGAGGAAGGAGCACATTTACTAATCTCTAGTTCCAGAATTTTCTCAGCCTTAATGCCTCAAAATTTTTTTCATAACTCTGTGGTCCAACAACTTAAATTTCCAGTGTAAAAAACATGCCTATTAAAGTCAAATGTCTATTTATTTGGTTGTGAATTATAAGATATTTTAAGAATCGCAGACTATGAGTATAAATACTCAAATCAGCCCAGAAGGGCCCAAGACTCACTGTGAGCCCAGTTCACTTGGGGGTTTTGAAGCACGGCTGTAACTGGAGTCTGATGGACAATGAGAACACGTGGATTTATGAGCACTCGGTTTCTTTTATAGTGGTGGACATCAAGTTTTTGCGAGAAGGGGCCACATTTAACTCCTCACTGCAGTATACTTCAAGCCCAGCACGGCTCTCAAAGTGAAAAGGGGCTCGAAAGGAGATGTGGGTGAGCAGACATGTGTGAGTAACAGGCACCAACGGCCCAGCACACACCGATATATAAACAATCATAACGGCACGTGTCCTTTTTACACAAGAGCAAGAAGAGTTGTGAGGCTAAGCAGAGGCAAGTCAACAACTCCTGCTTCCCCAGGTGGCAGTGGCCTCTTGCTCTCAGTCTCTGCGTCTTGTTCTGGACTTCATACCTAGATCCTCGTCTTTTTAGTTGCCCTGACTATCTGATGAGGGCCTCTTCTCCTGGGTGGAGACCGTGGTCATTGCTGTCTGATTTCCTGGACTTGAACATGGACAGGATGCTCTGGCAAAGGCTTGTCATAGCCCAAAGGAAGATCCTCCCTCCCTCAATCTACTGCCTAAGTCCTATCACTGCAAGGGAACAGATCATCTTCAGAGTTTCCTTGAATTATAGGAAAAATAAAAATGCGAGATAGAAGGAAAAAAGTGTGTAAGGTTCTGAGCCCCTGTCTACTGACTGGCTATTAGTTCACAACAGGTTCTACTCAATGCAGAAACACCTTCTTGTTACAGAGAGAGCGTTAGAGGGTTTGTGAGGGGCAGGGCTGAATTTTCAGGTGCCAGCATGTCACAGAGCATCAGAGGAAAAGGCCCAGAGAACAAAATCGTACTTAAACTTAAAACAAGCAAAAACCCAACCTCCGTAAGTTTTCAGGACAAAGTCAAGTGGATAAATACATAGTTCTTTCCTCTTGGCTAGCCTGCAATTGTGAACACCAGGAAGTAAAGAACACGCCACGGGAAAGGCACATATAAAAAGATATCTTTCAGAACAAATGTTATTTGCAGCATGTAAGTTCACCAGGGCTCCTCTGTATGATAGCTGAACTCGAGAAAAAAAGTTAACAGCTCAAGGACTGAAATATAGTACGCAACTTTGGAAACACTCTGGCAGCCCAGCCCAGATCTCCACTTGAACTCAAGTGCCACATGAGAGGAAGTCCAACGTGCTCTAAACGTGCTTCGCCAGAAATGAGAGTGGACGCCTCGGCTTTTGGCCGAAATCTGAAAATTCTCTGTCTTTCTCTTTGTATCCCTGGAAAAATAATAGTCAAATTCTTCTAGTTTCTTACTGAGGTGACAATAAGGTCATAGTTAGGCTCCGAGGGAACCGGAACTCGGCCGGGCCTGTACTTAGTGAGGTGAGTGAATCAGTAGCTGTATCCTGTGCAGCTTCATTTAGCTCAATGCAGTGACTAACTCTCCACAGCCAGAGGACGGCCTCCAGGACATGCGTGATGAACGTGAAGAGGGCACAGATGACAAATGCAGGGAGCAGCTGGAATGTCCCAAAATTAATAGAAAAGAATTTGACTGGCACAGTATAAAGATCTTCTCTCAGGAAGGGAAACAAATGGCATACTCCAAATCTGGAAGAATCGGCCATTTGCCAGTACTGCAGAAAAATGAAGACTGAGACATAAGATGGTTCAAGGCCAGAAACTCTACCCATTCTGCATTTTTCTAGAAGCTATACACCAATGTTTCTTAAAGGGGCTTACAGTCTCAAATTAGCTTTTACTAAGATGAAAGATTAAATTAGCACTGTCCAATAGAAATATAGCACAGCTGCACATATAATTTAAAATCTTCTAGTAGCCACATTTAAAAAAGTAAATGAAAGAGGTGAAATTAATTTTAATGATACATTCTACTTAACTCACTCTATGAAATATATCATTTCAACATGTAATAACTATAAAATAATTATACATTCATTTTTCAGACTAAGTCTTGAAATCCAGTGTGTATTTTACACTTGACCTGCATAACATCTCAATTTGGACTGGCCATGTTTCAAGTGCTCAGTAGCCACAATGTCCAGTGGCTAGCATGCTGGACATTCAAGATGAACAGATTCTCATCCTCTCACTAGGAGCCCATTACTGACCCATTCAGACACACCTGGAAATGCAGTCTTGCTGCAGTTACCTTTATCTAAAGGAGTCACCGAAGAATGCCAAATGCTGTTTTGTTCAAATGCCCTGTTATTTCTGTTTAAAAGCACTTCTTTCAAAAGTGACCTCTCTCATCACAGCCACAGAGCACTAACACTAAGCCCTGCCTGACTTGGCCCACCTCTCTCTCAGGGCCCAGCTCCACTCCCTCTCCAAGCAGAGAGCTTGGGGAGTTTGGGATGTCCCAAGATACTTTACAAAGCTACAAAGATGGCATGGTTAAACGCTCAGGGCCTGCATGCTTGATTTTCTAGCATTTAACACTAACGAAACAAAGAATCCACAATGTGAAAACCTGATTAAGGAGACGCTGAATATGGTCCCACCTCCCCGACCTGTTGATTCAATGTCACCTGGAGCAAAACAGTCCCTTCTCTGACTTCACTTTCCAACAACACTGGCTCAAAAAGAACAGCCCCTTTCTCCTTCCCTAAACTGATATCTTATTATACCATCTTGGGAAATGAGGCCATCATTCACTATTTCTGAGTAACAGGTGAAACCCTCATTCCCACTTCAGCTCCTGATGGAGTAGTAAGGAGGCCCAGAGACACAGTGATAATGGACTGAAGCACGAGTGACAAGGAGGGATCATACCTATCATAGGGCTGCAGAGAAGCGAGGACAGAGCACCAGTGTCATTTCCAGGAGGCAGTGTCATCACCACCCACGCCTGGTGAATTCCTACCTTTGTGGTTGAAGATGCCCTCCATCTCCATGCTACTTCTCGAGTGGGCGATGCACAGAGAGCCGCAGGGAACCAGGCCTTCTGCGGCAGGGGACCGGTCGGTGGTCCGCACCAGACACCAGTCAGGCTTGTCATGGGGCCGCTCCAGGACCTCCACAGTCTGGCCGCGGCGGATGGTCAGCTCGGTGCTGTTGCAGGCCGTGAAGTCGTGGATCACCACGGTCAGCTCGCAGCCGCCAGAGAGCTGAGGAGGGAAGAGGGGACATGTCAGCGAGCTCAAGCCACTGGGCCTTCAGTGGTGAGGCTGGGAACGGGGCCGGGAATTCCTACTTTCACTTGAAGCCGGTGAAGCGCACCGCATACCACCTGAGTGACGGCTCTCAACTCTTGCCGCCCACAACCTCCCTCTGGAATCACAGACAGCTACTGACTTTTTCACATTCTCACGTGTAATTATGATTTCCTGAGTATTTCATTGTCAGAATCTGACGGTTTTTCATATGAGTGTTCAAATGTTTTTCTGCCTGAGACATATCTCCCTCCTCAAAAAGTGCTAAAAACAGTAGTCCCCTCTTACCCACGGGGGATACGTTCCAACACCCCCAGTGGAGGCCTGAAACCGAGGAGAGTATCAAATCCTAAGTATACTGTTTTTTCCCTATACATACATAACCTATGATAAAGTTTAATTTATAAATTAGGCACATTAAGAGATTAACAACAATAACTAATAATAAAGGTGGCTTTGGGGCCATTATTAAGTAAAAGAAGGGTTACTTGAACACAAGCCCTGTGATACGGCAACAGTAGATCTGGTAACCAAGATGGCTACTAAGTGACTAATGCGTGGGCAACATATATAGCAGGATCTGCTGGACAGAGGGATGATTCATGTCCCGGGTGCCAGCACAAGATTTTATCACCCTACTTAGAATGGCATGCAATTTAAAACTTATCAATTGTTTATTTCTGGAATTTTTTCAATAATATTTTCAGATCAAGGTTGACCTTGGAAAGCAAAACTACAGATAAGGTGGGGACTACTATACTGTTTTTGTTTATTGCCGAGGAAGATTTGACCTGAGCTAACATCTGTGACCTGAGCTAACATCTGTGCCAATCTTCCTCTGTTTTGTATGTGGGTCGCCACCACAGCGTGGCCACTGTCGAGTGGTGTAGGGCCAAACCCAGGCCGCTGACGCGGAGCACGCTGCACTTAACCACTGGGCCGTGAGGCCAGCCCCTGTACTAATTTTTCAACTTAGGGCAAACCCGTAAAAACTGCTTGAAGGCCATCTGGACAATTATTGTGAAATATGGTGATAAAATGAGATAGTTTTGCTCACAGCTTCGGTTCTGACTTGGTGTTGCAAGTTCCGTGCTGTTGGAGTGTGTGGGCTCTTCAGCACCACGTGCAGTAGAGAGGGAGCAGCCACAGAGCAGGGAGAGCGAAAAGGCAATGGGCTCACGATCCCGAAACTCAGGCATAGCACGCCTTTTCCTCTTCAAAACCCTCCAAGAGCAGCGCCCACCCCTCCGGGTTACCCCTTAGTGCGACATTCCTGACCCTCTGCCATCTAACCCCAAACTCTCTCCAGGCTCCCTTCCCACTCCATGCTTCAGCACACCATTCCACATGCTCTATGGACACCGGCCTGTTTCCCACGTGCCATGTATTTTCTGGCCCGAAATTCCTTTCCCTTCTTCTCTCCTCTCACTAAACTCACTTCCACTTTCTATCAAAATTCTACTAGTTCATAAGCTCCTAAAGCACATCCATGAACTCCATAAAGACACACCAACGCCATGATCTCTGCTTACAAAACAGGTGCATGGCCTTTTCATGACCATTGGCTTTCTGCAGCCTGTGCCCTGTATGCCTTCCCCTTAGACTGTCCGCTCCTTGGGGACAGGCTCGTATATATGCTCATTAAGGTTCCTCCTACGTACCAATCTTGTCACCAGCTCCCTGTCTTTGGACTGCCCCTCTGGCCCTTTAATCCAGGCAGCTAGCTGCAGGAGGTTCCACGCCTCTGTCTGTCCACTATCCTTGGTGTGGGCTTGTGACTGTGCCCTCTGCTGATTACTCCCAAACCAGCATCCCAGCCTGCTGTTTCCCTATCCTTCCAGAGCAGTGAGTCTAGGACACAACTCATTATCTCCTCCCACCCCATCTGTTTCTCTTCCAGTGTTGCCTTTTGGGTAATGGTATCACAAGCAAGTCATCCAAGCTGAAAAAACTTCACTCTTTTTCACCCTCTGAATGTTGTCAAGTGGACTTTAGGACGTCTTTCCCATTACTTCCTTCCTTTGTACACCCAAAATAATCACTTCATCTGGATTTTTGCAGTGGCCTCCCAAGCCATCTACCTTTTAAAAACGTGGAACCTCCTATTCAAACATGCCATTCTCCTATTCAAATACCTTAGACACAAATTCCTCAGCCCAGGATTCAAAGTTTCCAGGAGCAGGTCCCAGCCCACCATCCCAAGCATGTTCAGCTGCTTCTCCTCGTGTTTCAGAGCCCAGAGTGCCTGTGTCCTCCTTTGGAGGTGGCCCTGCGTGCAGTGTCCATGCTCTCCCTTCTGCTTAGAGACACCACGTCCCCACTCTGTCTATTCTACCCCACATGAAATCCCTCCGAGAAGTTGCTCCTGTATCTAATATCCTTAGCACTTTGTTTTTAAACAAATTATGTCTCAATTCTGAAATAAGCTATGTCTTGGGTTATACGTGTGGGTCTGCCCTCGGCACCGGCAGGCAGGTCTGTATCATTCTCCTCTGAATTTTCCAGGCCCGCTCTGCAAGGGCAGAGACTAGGCCTGTCACAGTCACCGCTGAACCCCACACCAAAGGCAGGTACACAGTTTGTACAAGGAGGCTGTTGAGGAGTGGAGCTTCTCCTGAAGCCCACCTCACACAGGGCTTTATGGCCAGCAAGTGGCCAAACGTTTGCTGAAGTGAAAAAGGTAAAATAGGTTTGCTCTACCAATGAAGGCGCTGCATTTGAGAAACCTAAATGAAACATGGGCTTTTCCTCTGGGACTTCAGGAGCTAACTCTGCCTGTGTTCCAGTGCGACATGCCCAGTCTTCTGTTGCCCTTTGGGCACCAGCACAGAGAACGCACAAGGACAGAGAGTGGAAGGCTGGGCTGCAGTGGGGGGCGGAAGGAACGTCCTTGTTCCCGAGAGGCCTCCCAGCACCAATCCTCTTGCAGAGAACTGGGAATCCTCGCCTCCTGCATGGCTCAGGGCCTGCAGTGTCTCCTGGCCGCCCGCCCATGCTGAGGACCGTCTGCGGCCTTCTGTCGTGCTCTATGCTATTCATTACCCTCCAGTTCTAATAGCCTGTCTTTCAAGAGAAAGTTTAGACATTTAGAGTAAGAAACACATGTCTACTAGATAACCACAGAAAGCCAAAACAAAACAAAACTCTTCTGTAATAAAGCACAAATATCGACCAAATGAATCATCTTTGCTAGGCCACAAAGGAAATTTTTCACAAACGTTTAATCCCCTTCTAAATTTTCCCTTTTCTCTGTGGGAAAACCATGCTAAATCTTATACATTTCTCTGTGAACAACTGAAGACGCTAATGTTAAAGGTTAAAGCAGAGGCCCAGCCTGGAAAAGAGTCTTCCCTGTAAAACCCCACGTTATGGAAGTGGTTAATCCCTGTAACGAACAGGAGGAATGTCTGTGCCCCAGGGAAACCGTGACCAGCGAGCAGGCCCTGATACTGAGTCCAGCTTGCCGAGGCCCCGCAGGACCTGACTTCCTACAGACCCCCTCCTGCTGCTGGAGCTCTCCCATGACCGGGCTTGTCCACTGGGCCTGCTTGTGCACATGTGTGCCGAGCGTGTCCCCCTGCCCAGAGCCCCTCACCACAAACCCATCCCGCCCCCTTGATATTCTCTACCCCCCGCCCTGGGAAGTACAACTTCAAGACACCAGCTCTTTGCCAGTTTCACTCTCAAGGGTTTCATTAATTTTCCAGACTGCTCAAAGCCACGTGATGCATCTGTGGGTGGGGGAAGGGTGGGAAGGGAGATAGGGGCTGCCTGAGGAGGAGGAGGATTAAGCTAGACTTTATTCCTGGCACTGATTTTTCAGCCCCTTACAGAGTAATCAAAAACTATTGGAAACATCTGTGTACTTGACAGAGTATAAGAAAGAAAAATCAAGGCTGTTCTGACAGAGAATCACTGAGTTAAAATTCTTTTTCAAAGGCTTTAGGAGGACTTATTAACAAAATCTAGTATTAGAAGAATCTGTTTTCAAACAGTGCTAAAATTATCATTAAAAAAATATCATCTTCTTGGCTTTACCCCCTAAGAATCAACTGACTTTACCCATACGAATCTCCAGCACAAATCTTTAAGGTGAGGATTAGATGGATGTTTTCTAGTCCAGAGAGGAGGCACCCTGTGGATTTCTGTCTCAGTGTTCTTATTTGAATATTTTAAACTCCCTATTTCAAAACCTGTCTTGAAAACCAGGTTTGCTAATTAAAAAACAAACAAACAAACCAGTTTTTGTATAAAACACTTATAGTAACTATCTTGAGGAAGCAATGCAAAGCATTACTGCCTTTTAAGAAGAATTAAACTCCTAACTAGAAAAAGTTTAGATAATATATTCTACATCATTAAGTATGGTTGAGGTCTTACTTGCTTTCAATGACATTTCTACCCCCAGTAACCCAATTTCATTATTATGTTGAAAGAGTTACCATTCCATTTATCTAGTTTAAAAATTCACTTTTCCTTTCCAACTATATTTTGTGAAAGTTTTCACAGTATCTTTGTCACTTCTGTGTGTTGCATGGACTTCTACCATAGGCTCCCAACTGCATGCATTTAGTTTAGGATGGCAATTTATGAAAATCTCATTTCCCATGACTCACATTAACTCTTGTGAAATTCACATCAGAAGATAGATTTAAAAAAAAATCTTCCCACTTTTCACCTTTAAAAATTAAATATGGTGACTAAAAAGCATGACAGTAAAATGGCCTTAATTGGAGCATGGATCACAGACACCACCAATGAAGTGCCTCCTTCAAGCCTTCCCACGTCCCTCTAAAAGGGCTAAAAAGGGGAATTCCATTGACCCAGATGCATGGGCAATTAGAATCAAACCAGGGTCCCTTTGCCTGAATTCTGCTATGTTTCACCCAAAAGACTAAAATACTCATCTTTGGTTGCAGGCATGTGAACCTTCCACCATCGCCACACAGAACAGAATTTTACTTTTTATGTTTTCTGGAGAAACCATGTTATATTGTTACCCTGCCTAAACCCAGTTAAGACGTAACTAAAACAGACCCAAGGCTGGGGACCTCTCACTCCAGCACGCCTCGGAGCACCCCCTCTCTGGTGCACCATAATGAGGCAGTTTCACGTTACAAGAACACACGGTTCTTCAGAGACAAGAGCAAACACCTGGTTTGAATGACCAAGCTCCCAAAGGAGTTCTGGGGCCAGCTCTACCCGAGGAAGAGAGGGCTCTTTACGAGTGACATGGCAGATGAGGCAGGCCCTGCTGCAAATGATTCTACTTCAAGAACCCAAGATCAATTGCAGGTGGGTGTCTGGCCAATTTTCTGAGAGCAATTCAAAAGGAGAGGGGGAACGTGGTCTAATAAAAGCCATTTTTCTAAAGAACCAAGTGTATCAACTCTTGTGAACAGTCACATCCTACACCCGATGCAGGTCAGTCATTCAGAAACCTCACAAAAGGGTCTTGTGGTTTCATGGAGGTTTCACACAGAGCAGGCCAAAGAATGAGGACTTGGTTAAAGGGGATTAGAGAGGGGAGTTCCCTTACTGGCAATGGTTACAAGAGAAAGGGGACCATTGGCAGCCAGAACAATTCCCCAAGGAAATGTATTGCACCCCAGGATTTCACCCGCCCCGGCTTCTCACTGGGCAGCTTCACAGAGGTGTGGGCTTACTTGCAGCGGCCTCACCGCCATAAACAGCAGGGCCCTGTGCTCACCCCAACCCACGGCCAAGTTCACAGGAGAAGCTTTCACCAAAACCTGCTGCTGAGTTTCAGAGGACCACTATGACAGGCTCTCACACACCAGGGGTACAAAAAGAAATCTGGGAGAACTGAAAAATGCGTAAGATGGCAAATTTTATGTTTTTTACCAAAAAATACAAAGAAAAAAAAAAAACCTGTGAGAAAAAACTTTTCCTAAAGCAGCATCTTACCATATCCAACATTTTATCCAGAAAAGAAACACTTAGTATTCAGGGATGTTAATCCTTTGCTCTTTACTAACGTGATCACACAGTGGGTTTCTGACACAAAAATAATTCTTGGAAGACCTTCCTGACCATGTGATATACATGTAGTGGAATGGAAAATTAGACGTAAAGAAGTTAAATTAAAAGATACAAACTTTAAATGTAAAAAGTCAAGCAAATCAGAGAGAGGACAGCTATCGTGCACCAGGTTTCAAGGCTTCACAGCAGCTGACCTCGACCAATGTCGCGTTCCCCTCACCCTGAACACCTAGCAGGAGAGAAGCCAGGATACGAACAGGTAGCGCAGGCTGTGCTGGGGGCATTAATGAGAAGCCTACGTGGCTGTAAAGCAGAAAAAGGAAAGAGAGTTGGGAGAAGTGGACAGCTGAAAACCCCCTGAATCACTGTCCGTCACTAGGCCCTGGGAAACAAGAAACTCCTTAGGACAATTTAACCCAAAGAAACTTGTTCACTGCATTTCCTGAGTGAGCAAGACCATCTTTTATCCAGAAAACTTAATTTAAAATGCCTCTTTTTGTCTTTGATGGAGGGATACCCATCTGAAGAACTAAGGTACAACATCCAGCTGATCAGGCAACTGTACCCCTCACCAGAAGGAAGAACACCTGGAATAATCCACTGACCTCAAGTCGGAAACAAAACTAGGTCATCATCTTCAACAGTAAGTTCCATCAGCACTGTAAAATTTACATCGAAAAGCATTTTGCAATGTGCCACTATTTTTACAAACATTTTTGTTGCATTTCTACCCAAATGTTACATATATTTTTAAAATCTGCCTTGTCTTAGAACTGAGGCTTTCCACATTAGCCTGGGGGATTTTGTTTTTCTGATTGAGCAACTAAAGTTATCAAAGACTATATTCATTTTGTGGTTTTATGAGAGCACTTAAAAAGGTTGTTAAAAATTACAAAAAGCCACAGTCACTTAGAAAAATAGAAAACAAAGATTAGCAAGAGGAGGAAACAAGCTCCAGCAGCAATCCATCACCCCGGCTGCCCGCCAGTGGGCGGGGCTTGTCTCCTTGTTCCCTCCTGTGCTGAAGGCCCTGTCCCCTGTCCTGGGCTGGCACACAGTGGGTGATCCACAAATACCTGTGAATGAATGAACCTGCCTCGTGAATAGTATGAAGTCATTTTGTACGCATGTGCCACAAATGCAGTTAATTTGGGAGGATTAAAGACTAGTGGCTGGAAAAATATTTTAAGCAAGAGCCTCCCTCTTCTTCAGTGACTGCCCATTCAATACGTGGGCAGTGTTTTGCTGTTGAGCTACCACAATGCGTCAGTCCAGGCCCTAATGCTGAGCAATTTATCCTTAGGACAGCTTCTAGCTCCTAACGAACACAATTCGTTTCTAAATCCACTGCAATCGAGTGCCGAAACAAGAGGGCAATATAGACAGTAATCTGCAACAGCCAGTAATGAAGGTCAGCGGCCCGAGAGTGAGGGGGAAGGAAGCCATTTTTAAGACGAAGAGGCAGCAATGGCTACTATTTATTCCTTACTCAGTACATGCCAGGCACTGTTCTAAACACATTACACATTTTTAATGCTCATAGCTCTACAAGGTGAACAGCATTATTGTCCCCATTTGCAGATGAGGAAACTGAGACAGAGAGAAGTGACCTAACTTGTCCAAGGCTGCTGAAAGCAGAGCCCACAGATCTGGCTGCTGTGCACTTCCTTGTTCTCAACCATCTGCAATTTGATGTTAAATACTCTGTGTAACTGCTCTGTGACATTCTAAGCAGAGAAGGCTAACTGATGCCCGGGGTATTCTGTCTATGGAGATTAAACCTATGCACTGTCCCACAGAAAGCCTTCTGAATTAAATGACAATTTCATGCCTACACCGGGGCAAACCTACAACACGAGCCCCTTCCAGACTCAGAGAGCTCAGGAAAGGCCAGCAGGGGGAGCGCCTCCTCTGAGCAGACCCACTCCTGGCAGAGGGCGGCTCTGTGCAGGTATGCGAGGGATGGAGGCTGAATTAGAGTATATGACACCTCCTAAGTAGGCTGAATGCAAGTTTCCTTTCTCAAAAGTGTGGAGTAAGCCATATTTTAAAATGTATTGGCATTTATATACTACCTCAACTCTGCAATTTATGTAAGTCCAGCCAAGTTCCTATAGTGTAGAATGTCACTTGACAGAGAAAGTTGACTGACTCTTTAAGCTATACAAAATCTCACATCCCCAACATAACATTTTAACTTCATCAAGAATAACTGAAACCATTAAAAAATGTGGATTCATATATTCATATTAACAAGCTTAGGGCAGTTCATGCCAAGTATTGGTCTCAACTGAATTTATCATTCATTAAAAATAAGAACTGCATTACCTTAGGTCCAAAAGAAAGCTCACACCTGGCCCCTGCTGGCTTGGGCCAGCTTTTCCACAGGCCACCTCATCTTGCCTTGATGATTTTTTTCATCTTGACCTCAAGATGCTTTGTTCTCTAGTAGCCTATATTTGATTCCATATTTTCTATTTTGCTCATAATACAAATTTGTTATAGGAAATAAATCACAGACAAATAAGGCAGATGGAGGGGAAAAGTTTAAAAATGCTTCTTTAATACATTAAAAATATTTAGCTCCATATTCACACTAGTGGAATAACACGGTCTAGAAATTGATAGGTAATTAAACCCATATTCCGTTTCTGGCACTCTGCTCTCCTGCCGGGTGGCCTTGCGAGGATCATCAAGCCTCCCTGTCTCCCCAATGCCCCGAAGGCTGCCTCAGCATTCTCCTCCCTACCTCAAGGGGACGAGCTCAGGACAAATGAGATAAGAATCTGGCAAGCACTTGATTTCTTTGGAACCCAAATTATATTTTCAGAAGATCATTTTATCAGCATAAGTAACATGAATATGGGCAAGAATTGGTGCTAACCTCACTTTTAGAACAAAGTGATGGCATATTTTAAAAGAAGGAAATGTGCCTGTAGGGGTATATGGTTTATATCTGTGACCAGCCTGCTCGAGCTCTGCTGACTGCGCTCCCTGCAAAGAGGGTGTCTCTGGGAGCCCCTCCTAAGAGACTCTTCCACAAACCCCTGCGCCTCATCTGAGAATTACTACAGCACTGGGCAGATAACTCTTCCTTAAGAATTCTCCACGAGGTCGACTCAAAAACATCTCCCACCCAGTTTCTGAAATGGAACCAAATACCATGATAACTAACTCATAACAGGCATCATAAATTAAGTCAAACAGGCAGAATATGATTAAGTAATTTCCCCTGCCAGATCTATCTGCCTGTGTCATCAGAGGCTGTTTAAACTTGAAATATGGAGGGTGGAACGAACTTCAAGACATAGGAAGAATTACTGCCATTGAGATAAGGGGGTTTTCTGGCCAGGCCTAGTTCAGAGAAACTGCATTTTACAAACTGATTCAGGAAAGGATGCAGTTTCCTGATTTTCAAAATGTATTCTCCTGAATCATCTGCTGACCCTGGAACGTTCTACCAGATAAGTATAAAGAGGGGGAAACTGCAAGAAAACCTTTCCAAAGCAGAGACACACAGACGCAGGCATGTGGAACACGCACCTCCTTTTTCACAAGGCCTAATGGGCATGTCCTCTCCAAACTCCAAATTCTGACTTATCTTTATTAAGTCTCACATGCTGTTTATTCTCATCCCAAATGCAGCTCCCAGGAACTGAAGATAACACGTCACAGTTCTATGATGTTAGGAAGACATTTCATCTCTTTTTTTGGATTTTGAGCCTCGTATGGACCTCTGTCTCAGTGAGGAGTTTTAAGGGAAATGTGTGCATGTCCACTTAAACTGAGTTTGGGAGTGTCATTACTTCAAGACAGTTCAGAACCATAAGAACGTTAAGCTGAGTGAGAGGCTGCTGTCACAGCTGCACCTGGGAGCACAGCAAGAGCCTCTGGGAAACTCAGGTGCACTCGCAGAAGTGGCCCTTTAGGGATTTCTGAACTACAGAATGAAGTTTAGCGATAACGCATTAGATGAGGTAAACAGAAGTGGGTGAATTACCTCCGCAGATAAAATATTTAATAGGCAGTTCTTTATAAATTCTAATATCCCAGTAGACTCCCAGGGTAAAATGATTAATTTCTGCAAACCTATACTTTCCTGTTAGTGATTTATGCTTCCTCTCACTGGGCACAAAGAGAATTTGCTGTCTTAGCACTAGCCCTCAGGAATAACGCTTATTTTTCCACAGGAGTTGTGCAGGCTCACTTCCAAGTTCAGATGAGCCTATTACACTGTAACAGATATGAAGCAGAAATCCTAACTCCAGGACACAGCCTTATTTCTGTGGCAACCCTCCTGTGAATTCCAGTCAGCCACATGTCAGGGGAGCAGGGCTGCGCTGGAGCCCTAGCAAACGAATTCTCTGTGTGTCAGAAGGCAAGGCACAGCTCAGCCACCTTCACCTCAGAGTGGGGAACTGGACAGTCAGAAGCCTGTTACTAGACACTGGGGGCATTTCCTGACTCCCATCACCACCCTTTTGTACATAAACCACCTGAAGAAACAAAGTCACCCTTTCTTCTTGGACCAACCTCCAGAAAAGTCTTAAGGCACTTTCCAAAAGGCGTAACCTTTTACATTTATCTCTTTGGCAATTTCATTCCAATAACTTATTATTTTTTTTAAATGAACTTTTCAACCCATTTCTAGGGTAAACTTAGACCAGACCCATGACAGTATATCTGGTAAGAATGTGAATTCTGCGCTTGAAGGGCCTACGGCTGGGGTGGTGATGCTCCACCACGGCGAGTCTGTGAAACGGTCTGAGTGAAGGTGGCCATTCCCCTCAACTTGAACTGCTATTATTTCCGACTTTTCCTTCAGATGGAAGTCATGCATAACTGACTATTTAGGTAAGTCAATCACCTTATTATTTTTTTTAAAGAAAATAATCAGAATTACTTTAATGAAATGTTTCGAAGTTTAAACTTTATTTTCTTAACTAAATGGCTATGGGGTGGGGCAGCAGGGAGAGTTGCTATTACGGACTGAATGCCTGAACATGTCATTTATCTTAGTCCTCATTATTACTACTGGCAAGAAATATGTGCTGAGTGCTAATACTCCGAGCTCTGAACAAAATAAAATGAGACATTCTTTTTATTCTCTAGTCCTGTTTTCTAAGCATTCTAAGTTCTAGGGCTTAGTTAGTGAACTCAAAAAGTAGAATGAGAAAAAATTAATTACTCAAACTAGAAGGATTTTGAAAATGAAATCATTGTAGGAAAGTAATATATTTAAACTTACTTATTCTGTCCTAGAAACTACATTAATATCATGAATTCTTCTGTAAAACCGAGCAAGAAAAGACCAAAGCCTGGAACTGTGAGACTTGCTGCCTGAAATAACCCCCCGACATTGGACTCTCCTGTCAGGAATCATTTCCAAATGACGGTGACATCAGGACACTTTCTCCCTGCGAATGAGGGGGCTGTGGAAACACTGTGCAAAGAAGAGACTCTAATGTGTCATGATCAGGACTAAGGTCTCACTAAGAAAGTGCAGCCTGCATCAGACAGCGAGAAAGTCAGGACCTCTGTGCTGACGGCAAGTTAAGTGAAACCCCTATTTACTGTCAAATGTTTCTTTTGGAGAATTTGGTCTAGCGTTTTAGAAACAGAACAGATGCTCATCTCAGTAGGAACAGAAGACTTCCTTGGGATGAATGTTCCCCACTGGCTTTTACAGACGACTTCGGTCATTGGTGCATCAAGTAAGCCCGGATTCCAAATTCTCCTGTCAATTTATTTTGTAGATGTTTGGGATTCTATCAAGACAGGCCATGGGATACTCCAGGCCACTTCAGTAGAAGGTAAACCTACACAGACATTTTTGAAAACAAATCACCTCTGTCTTCCTAGTGGTCAGCATCGGTGCAGGCCATTCCAGGGCCATTTCTTGCATCCCGCTGCACCTGTGTTCTGAGACGGCACCTCAGGGCCAACCCAGAGGACGCCATTGCCCCTGCTTCAATCAGAGCAGCTCCACTCTTATGCACCAGGGCTCTGTGTAAGATTTAATTTAAAATAATAGGTTCTTCTGCTTAATATAAAATAAAAAAGCTTACACACACTGCTCTAGAACATCCTGATAGAAAACCACATAACTGCATTAGGAAGGGCAAGCAATTTTTCCTGAATTCTCAGGGTTAAAATCCTCTTACCCTGACATCCTAAAGTCTTTGCCCCTGCTTCCATGTGCTGGGACCACTCTTAGTACACAGCGACTGTGCGAAAATGTTGATGACAAACTGTCATTTATAGATAGAAGGAGCTTGCTTCATATCAGACCAAAAACTAGCTACATTCACCTCCCAAAGCAAGTGTGGGTTACAGCTCACCTTATCACTGTCCAGTGTGTTCTGAGACGTCCGGGAGGCGATCGAAATTGTATCAGGCTGGCTGCTGCCATCACCTTGGCTATCCAGCTCTTCTCCATCCCTGGAGATACAAAGAAACTTTTAATTCCCAACACTGCTAGATCTGTTTTTCCAGACTGGTAAACATCGTCCATCAGTCACTGGAGAAATAAAAGATGTGTTTAAAGAGGTGCAAATCAGGCTGTGTGATGGCTGCTACCCTCAGTGCACTAACAATGATGGATTACTCTGTAACGAGCACGGGCTTTCTCCTAGGCACTGGGCCAAGTGTCTAACATATATCATTCCATTTAATTCTCACAACAATGAAATACAGTTGATATGACTATTTCCATTTTGAAAATGAGAAACAAAAACATCTAGATGCACTATAACTTGTCCAAGGTCACATGCATGGTTTACACACGCACATTGATTCACACTTCGGTGAGACAGGGAAAACAATTAAGATTTGCATACAGCCCTTCATTTACTTTAAGTTCAAGGAGGTAAATGTCTTGATGAAGCAAGTTCATTACTAAGAATGACGTTATATATAAACTGTGTTAAAAAAAAAAAACGGGCTGACCCGGCAGCATGGTGGTTGAGTTCGCGCGCTCCACTTTGGTGGCCTGGGGTTTGCGGGTTTGGAACCGAGGCGTGGACCTACGCACTGCTCACCGGGCCACGCTGTGGCGGCGTCCCATATACAAAAAAAAAAAGAGGGAGGCTGGCACAGATGTTAGCTCAGAGCCAGTCTTCCTCAGCAAAAGGAGGATTGGCAGCAGATGTTAGCTCAGAGACAATCTTCCTCACCAAAAAAAATAATAATATTAATAAAGAAAAAATAAACAAAAAACCCATATTCCTCAAAATATTTGTGAGAAACAATAAGTTAACATTGCCTTATTCCCTCCCTATTAAATGGACAAGCTTACCAGCAAGTCCCCAAGCGCTCACCTCCTTCCCTTCTGTCTCGTTGCCGGGGCTGTTTTGGGAATGTGAATGGGCTCCTTCAGGGCTCCTTTCAGGTGAATAGTTCTGTCCTGTATCACTTCTCGGATATGCTTGATCCAGTCCTGCTTGTTTTCTATACTGGAAGCCTTAACAAGGTATCAGAATCAGTCAGGACACAGAAGAGGCCCTTTCCAGAACCTGCACCAACCATACTCAGGTCTCCCGCATTCCTTGAGTTTCCCATTTTAAAAATAACTTTTCAGCAGAAGAGCAACCACATCTCATGTTTAATTTGCCACCAAATAAATGACTCTAATTTTGAATGTTTTTTCATCAAAACCACTTTATTTTATAGCATCTATGTTATTCTAGATTTCTGAATATTCTAATAGTCAATCATTCCCAGTCCCAAGACCTTTTAAGCAGCCCTGGGTAAATATGAAAACACAGCCACCTCCAAACCAAAACATCTTCGAGGCTATTTAGGCAAAGACTGGTGGTCGGTGGCCAGTGAAGCGTCAGCAGGAACCTGAACCAACATCCATATATCTTGCTGCCTCGTCCACCGGACTCACGGAACAACAGCTGCCACCATTTCCGCACCTGCATCCTCCCCTCATTCCCACGAGCACTCTGTGGGGTCGGGGCCTCCCCTATTCTCGTGTCATACACGAGGAACTGTGCTGTGGGCATGTCAGAAATGTGCCCAAGGTCACACTGCTGGCAGGTGAGGAGGCTGGAGTTCCTGGGAGCGTATGTCAGAGCCCGTCCCCCAGCTCTGCATCTGCCTGCCTCTGGTCACACAACAAATAAACCAGTGTAACCTACTGCCCACTAGCTATAGTGGGTTCGCCTCAACTCCACCAAAGCTGTGGGGAAAGGGTCTCTTAAATGACAGAGATACTCAGTAAGCATTTGCTGAATGAAAACACATGGCATCACTATTCCAGATTTTTTTCTTTCACTGTGCCTCAAAGGAGGTGGTTTTTTTACGTGTTCTGGACCTTAATAACAGTTTTTAATTTCCTGATGGAAAACATCAACCTCCTATGATATAAGCACAATTCCCTGTAAGTGATTAAAACAATTGTCAGTGGGATTATAGATGAGATCATGAAGGGAGGAGCACTCAACATTTTCTCATGGTTTACCTTGTTTTTGAAAATGGAAAGTCAAAGTCCATGTTGGGAAAGAAAATTGAAATTGAGAATCTCTTTCTAAATAAAATGTTTTAATTGGAAGAGACGTCCTTAAAGTTCTTTAGGGGCAGTAACGGGGAAATAAATGAAGGATTAAAGGAGGCTCTTGCTCCCGTTCCCAGATCCGATGCCAGGAGAACAGTAACACCAACTTCTTCTGGGGAAGGAGGCGGCTCATGAGGGAACAGGGGGCACTGGTGCATGAAATAAGTGTCCCAGGATGGAAAACTTTGAACACGACAGATCTTTGGGAATTTAAAAGCCTGATACAAATGTTTGGGAAGTTGAACAAAGAAATATCTGAGAAAGAACATTTGGCAGATTTTGGAGACAACTGAGGGAAATTGTTACTATGGTTCAGAAATAAAGAAAATTCTCATGATTTAAGTAGAGCAAATTGATCGTTACATCTATGGAGAGTAATTCTCCTAACTTCAAAGAAATTAAACAAGGAAAAAAAGGCACCAACTTTTCAAAAATAGTAAGAGGAGGTAACCCAGTGAAAGTACTAAGTAAAAGGTCTCAGATGGCTAAGACAAGGGATAATTTGTTTCATACTCTCGGTAGTCTCAATCTGCTTACGGAAGGATTTAGGGATAAAATTTTCTGTTCTAAGAGTTAAAAAAGGCCACAATTTCGTTTTGTAACTACTAGATTATCACCATCATTGCCATTACCACCATTACTGTCACCACCTCCATCTCCACCACCACCAAAAGCTCCACCACTGTCTCCACCATCACCATCATCTCTACCACCATCGACACTCTCACCACCATCTATGCGGTAACCACCATCACCACCGCCACCACCACCATCACCATCATCTCTACCATCACCCACACTCTCACCACCATCTATACGATAACCACCATCACCACCATCTCCACCGCCACCACCACCTTCTTCTCTACTACCTCCTCCATCTCCACCACCACCACCATCACCACACAGCAATCTCTGAAATTAATAAGGACATCATTTCCTTTAGTTTCTCCTTGGAAGTCAGAAAAATATTAACCAAAATTCCTTAGAAAACTTTTATCTAGTAAAGCCCATAACAAGTCTTATTCTTCAATTGCATCATGAGCATTTTATTACGTCCTAAATGAAAGTAGTCCACGTCTGGCTAAAATATCTAGCACTATTTCTCAGATGCACCTTTTGGTACCTGTCACTGCAGCTAATCTAGATAAATATTTAATATAAGTTGGAAGTTTTAAGGTCTTGAGTATACTTAAAAATATTATGCCTTAGAAAAGTTCCGTTATCTAATATTTAGCTATCAGCGCAGTTTATATTTCATAGGGCTTTATGCCAGTACTAACAAGAACACACTGGCTTGGAAATCATATTTTCATTGCAAAACAATCCATCATATTCATGTGAATAAAGACCTTAGAAACACAATGGCTTCCACAGTTAGTGGTCACTAAAGTACAGGCTGTACAAGAGTGGCATACTGTTGAGCAGCTCACAGTTGCTAGAAATATCATAGAGAGGTTAAAAGGAACGGAAGAGACAAAATCGCTGACATGCAGGTTCACACACCAGAGTCCCATTAAGTTTTTGGCTCTTCTCCCAATATTCTACAAATCTTCAGCCACATCTTCCCCCAAATATATCCTGAAGTCGCTTATGGTCTTTCCAGACAACTCAAAAAGATAGTTCCATCTGTATTTTCTCAAACACAGAGGGAGGGAAGTACATAAGACACTCTTAGAGCCCTCTGCCACTCCTAAGAGAGGCTAATATAATCAAAACAGAGTTCAAATCAAATATTCAAAGATATTTCCCTCCCCCAAAGACTAAATACCCAAAAGCACCCTTAGTGTTTTTGAACACTTTAAATCATAACATTATCAAACCCTGTATGTGATAATTATCTCCCTTTTTTCTCTGCCCCCAAACTAGGACCCCATAAAGACTCCTGGCATGTTCAGCCCTGGAACTGTCAAAGGCCCTCACAAATTCATCAGGTGCCTATTTTCCTTTGGAGACTAAAAGTCAAGTGTGCAATGGGAGCCGCTGGCTGCTGGTCCGCACCTCCCTCCTCCTGTACTTCAACTTCCTGCATCTCTTATGGAATCACCTAATTCTTTTTGAGACTGAAACAATGGGAGAAGTTTAAAAAGACCTTTCTCCATTTGATTTTTTAGTAGGCAAGCAAAAGTTTAGTTCAAGGTATTTCATCACTAGGTACCAAACTGAATTTATTCCGCTATTCTTTTTGTGATAATCACCAATCCCAACAGAACACAAAAGAAACAAATAAAATGATATGAAAACCAACAGGTTTCAACAATAGGAAAAAAAAACATACACAGCACATTCCCAAGCTTCAAATGAACATACCTTAAGGACAATTTTATTATCTGAAGTCGGCGTCCTCCCCACCCACAGTGCAAATTTGCAAGGATCTCCTTCAACATGTTCTGTGACACCCAACTCTGAGGTCTACATGAAGAGACAGTGATATAATTAGCTGACGTAAAATTCTGGCAGGATACAGAACAGAGATCAAACCACTTTTGGTGACTTGTGGTCATGCTAGGTTATAAGAACATAGTTTGTTTACATTGACAGGTAATCCTTAGATCTCATTTTAGTTAAAATGAGGACATTTTGTTCTTAGGTTAAACAAGATCGGTCTCATCTCTTTCACCTCCTCTGAGCACCTCTACTGGAGACCCTAATGCAGGTCAACAAGCAAACCCAGAGGAGGTAAGACAAAATATCTGAAAACCCTAATATCTGGAAAATCAAGAGTTGACTATTTTCAACCTTATAAACAACAAAATGAGTCTGTCTTACTTGCAAAAGAGCTGCTACCATGCATTTTCAGCATGAATGAAGGAGCTTCACAGAAGGCAAATAAAGTTTTAACAGCTCAGTTATTTTCCAATTTAGTATTAACTTTTAGCATTTCATCAGTACTATTAAGGGCTAAGAAGCAAAATTTCTCTCAGTAATATATGCAGTTGTAACATGCAGAACATGGAAGAGTGTAGAGGAAGGCCAACATCTTCAGCCCCTCCCCCCCATGAAGTTCGCCCCTAACACATTGTCCCCTCTCCAGGAAGGAGAGGAAGTGATTCATAATCTGTAGTTCCAGAGGTGGCCTCTGAGGGAAGCCTAACTTTCGAAAGATAAATTAAGTGAAGATCTATCAGCTTCTAAATCAGACCAGCTTGGTCTCTAAGGATAGATTAAAGCCAGTGAAATTCCTAGCAAGCAATGCTGTCTTTTTTCCTTCCAGTCAGAATATGATCTAAAATGATGTAAGCTGGGCTGTGATCCAAAAGACAATCTCAAACAGGATGTAAGCCAAGAAAATGCTATGAAAATCATTAGCTTGAACTTGAAAATTCCAGATTATTAAGATGATTTCTACACTTGGTGGTATTTTATTACTTTGGGACTTTGATTAATATATGGATATCATAAAAATGTATAATGCATAAGTTGTCCAAGTCCCAAATATCTACCAATATTCATAAGCGATCTACCATACCTTGTGTAAAGAAGAAATTCAGTTCTATTGCATTTTCTATTCTTTCTCTGACGGTGACTTTTTCCTTAGTTTTGCCCAATCCTCCCCCTGCTGGACTCTGCCTAGTGTTGATAGCCCTCTGAGATATGGCCCAGGGGAGATAGAAGTACAGTGCACTCAGAGGATAACACCTGCCTGAGTCTTTTCTGAGAGTTGACGTGGTTTTATAGAGAGACTGGATGGGCTTGTTACATATACCACATATGGTTCTCTTGGCAGGAAGTTCACTGACAAGTCAAATAAGAATCCAAATGCACCACTGTATCTACCAAGCACTCAAGGGTAGCTGTCTCTAGATAGGTGGGGTTGTGAATCTTTAAAACTGTTTTTGTTTACATATATTTTCTGTAATAATCCTATTTTGCTGAGGGGTAAAGTACCATAAATTTATTTATATATTTTTTATAAACTTAATGAAAAAAAAATCAAATCTCATCATTAAGAGGCTACAGTGAGCCACTCAGTAAGACTGCTTAAGTACATTCCAACGTTGGTGAATGGAAAATTAATCACAATGATATGGGAACTTACGTAACCATAGTCTGATATGGTCAATCTATTTATAAAGCTAGTTAAGGCACACAGGAGATACATGGTTTAAATTCACTTGCAAAGTGTTTTCTTATCTTGCAGTTAAATTCTATGGAATTTAGAAAAAGCAAGTTTCCAAGTCCAGTGAAGCTCAAACTCAGGAGCGCCCTCTAGTGGGACACAAGGTGGTCAGAGAATTTCACTGAAGAAGATGAAAATATGACAACTGCAGACTTTCACATTTTAGGATCGTTTGAGAGGTTCAACTGAAAGGCAAAAATTATTTTTCTTTACCTACAAAAAAGATGCAATTGTGTTAGCTTTAAACTTACAATTCTGAACTCCTATACTTACAAACAATTTGCTTTTATAAAGGTACTTGCTTCTCCCACTGGAATCTTTCACTTCTTTACTAAACACTAAGGACATTTCAAAAAGGAAGAGATGTCGTTCTCGACCCTTTCGAATTAAGGTTTTTGGGTCCCACACTTGGAAGGATTCCTGCAGGATGAGTTCTCCCTGAGACTCGATATTTTCATCAAACCCTGCAACATGGAAAAAGGCGGCATAATCAATTTGAAAGAAAATAAAAAATAATACACAAGACAGCATTATGACTATTTAAACATTTGTAAAATGCCCATCAATTAAATCTCAGATTAAAGTTTCCCATCTCGGCCCCTGACTCTAGTCTCCCCAGCAGTGACCCATCAACGAAGGGTAATTCTTTCTCAAACACGACTTCGCATATATTTTCCCTTGTTAAAAAAAAAATGCAGCAATTCCTCATGGCATTATTCTTTAAGTTTTGTCTCCTTTGGGTGATATTCACACCATCTAAGAGCTGGTTTAACTCCCTAATTCTCTTCGGCCTTCACTCACAGCATCCAGCACAGAAACCTCCTCCTCCTCACTGACTTCCCCCCAGGCCATCACCTACTTCAGCCTGCATCTTGATCCCCTGCTTCCTCAGCCTAGAACACCCTTCCCAGACATTCTGCTGACGTCTCAGCCTTTCTTCAAGCCTTCCTTCTGGGAGACGTCCCTGGCTAGCATTTTGGTGAATTCTCCCTTCTGTGAATGCAAAATTCTTCACGTGATCAGTCACGCTCTGGCCACTGGCTGGCTTTTACTGCTGCTCATCTCTTCATGGAAGTGACCCGTTGTGCAGACTTGAAGCTACCAGGGCTTAACAGAGTGGTATGATACCTGGGGCAGGGTCTGCTAGTTATCTCCCAACCTCCACTCTCCCTTCTTCTCTAATAGCAGAAGCCCCCTCCGTGGCTGCTCCAATAAGCACTACGTCTCCCAGCCCCTCTGAAGTTAGGAGCAGACATGTACCTACACTCCAGCCACATGAGGAGAGTCATGTGTGCAGCTTCTAGTTTCTGCCCTTCTAACTGTTCCCTCCCCTCCCTCTTTACCCACTTTCTTCCTTCTAGATAGAATGTTACCAAGGTCTTGACACATCTGAACCTAGCTGGCCAGATGACATCCGAGGAGTGGAGAGAAACTAGACAGAGCAGAGCCTGAGTCCTCAATGACGTCATGAAGGGCTGCCACACCAGCTCAGGATTCTACTTCAGAGGAAGGAAAAGCCATCTCGCTTGGCCTCTAATTTAGGGGTCTCTATTACAAACATCAGCAGTCTTGCCTTAACTAGTATCCTGTTCAGTGTTACCGATGATGATACATGCTAGCAAAAGCATTTGGGGCGGATTACTCTTGTAAATAATTCTACGTAACGTAATAATAAGAGTTAAGCTCTGTAACACAAAAACAGCTTTCTTAAACAGAAGCATTCATGGAGATTACACTTGCGACAATAACTTTCAAGCATATTTATCTGATTCTCTCTTTACCATGTCATGCACCATATTCAGTTGCATAAGCAGGTAAGTGGTTCCTGTGACGTTCAAGGCTCTAGCAAGGGATGCAATGGACACAGAGATGGGGAAGCAACAAGCTCTTTTAAGGATTTTATAATCATGGGGGACTGATCTGTCCATCCTTCTAGCATCCATCTAACACCTCTAACACCAGGTAGCCAAAGGCAAGCGACAGAAAGTGCTATTGGGGTTCAGCGTGTGGAGAGGCTGCTCTCCAGTTAAGGGACGAGGACAGGCTTCTAATGAGGTAGAGTTCTCATCCATTTGATCCTGAAAGGAAGCAATGAAACCAATTCTTTAAAAAAGAAGGCATTCATATCTAACCTTAACTCTTAACGAAACATAGGGGCCTGGAGCCCAGATTTTCAGCGTGTGGGAAATCCACTTACAAACAGTGTCAGGAGAAAGGGTACAAACGCACGTTGGGGGCCGTGGACAGTCCCGTTACCTTCCAGCATGCTGAGGTGCATGGCGTCGTTGGCTCGCTTTGGCACGCTGAGCATCACCTCCAGGCCATCTTTAATCTCCCCCTTTCCTTCCTCACAGCACGTGAGTAGCTCCTGTAGAAGAACACCACCATGAACGAGCCAAGACTGCAACAGGCTCCACCCACAAGATCTTTGCAGAAATGAGAGGGTGGACGAAAATCCATGACTTTCAAGATAAAAACACAGTGTTCAACTGGGCAAATAGTCTCTTGAAAACGAATTACTGCCTCTTTATCCAATGGATGGGTTTGTCCTGCTCAAATCAGGACGTTTCTTCACATGTAGTCATATTTTAAGATGAAATCAGTGGTGTACACGTAAACTACCAGGCCTCAGAAATGACAAATAAAAATATTTAATTAGTATCGCAGAGTATAATCTGCTACCGGTTATATCTGAAGGTCATGCCAGAGTCCAACTGGCACTGCTGTGCTCCCCACACAATCCCAGCGTGATTCTGAACTCTGGTGCCATTGACAAGACGCCCCACCTCCCCTGGAACCATGCATCACGCAGTGGAACAGCACCAGGCACAAGCGCCTACAGCGACACGCTCTCCTTTGTACGCAGGCTGTTCAGGAAACTGCTGATGACTGACACACCTGCCTGGGCGTCACCACATCTCAGATCTACTTAGAGGAACGTCCGTTATTCAATGAATGAGAGCAGGGACAACAAATTCACATTCTGGCGGCTCCGAGATATTTCCTTCTGCTGTTGAGTTGCTTCCGACTCCTAGCGACCCTGTGTACAGCCGCGTGGAACCCTGCCCAGTCTTTCCCCTCACCTCTTCTCACGCCATATCAGACAGAACTACACTGCTATTCATAGGGTTTTCATGGCCAACTTTTGGCCAATATTGGCAAGGTATTTTCTTATCAGTGTATTAACGATTACATCAGTCAGTAAGAGTAACAACAGCTTTCTGTGTTCACTACTCAACAAGAGGCGGACATGACGCTGCAGTTGGCTTTGGTCTCACACTGGATGGTTTAGAGCAACTCGGCGCCCAGGCAAGCTCCTTTACTCATGACCGGACGCTGTTTAGCTATCACTCTGAGCAGTCTGACAAAAAGCCCTTTAAACATGCAATGTACTAACGTCACTGGCAGAAAATGTTCCTCATTGGGGAGCTCAACATAGCTTACTACTGTTTTCTTGAAGAACCCCAGGCAGAATACAGTAAGGTTTATAAATTAAAGCCCCAGTTTAATAGTGAATGACTATGTGAGGCCACTGAGGAAGAGATCTTTAGTAGAACCACGTGCTAAAAACGAAATCCTTAAATTTTTTTGGGGGGGGGGTTGAGGAGGATTGGCCCTGAGCTAACATCTGTTGCCAATCTTCCTCTTTTTGCTTGAGGAAGATTGGCCCTGAGCTAATATTGGTGCCCATCTTCCTCTATTTTGTATGTGGGTCACCGCCACAGCATGGCTTGATGAGTGGTGTAGGTCCATGCCTAGGATCCAAACCTGTGAACCCTGGGCCACAGAAGTGGAGTGCGTGAACTTGAACCACTACGCCACTGGGCAAGCCCTGAAATTCTTAAATCTTGAGGACAACAAGACGTAAAGTGCCTCTGCAGAATTAGAAAGCAAAGGGCAAATGTGAAGATAAACAACTTGGCCTCCTGACTTCTAGAGTTCATGTTTACAGCAACCACCTATTTCTGCAGTGATGGTCATAACATAACAGCTGAGGGCGATTTTGATATAGAAGTGCAGGCGAGTTTTTCCAATAGAAAAGTTCCATGATGGTACCACTTTCACAAAAGAATGCAGCCACTTTTTAATGTTTCTAGATTTTTCTTATTAACAAAAAGTAAAGATTCAGGCATTCATAACTCCAACTTCTCTATTTCTTTTCTATCTAGAAAAATTACAATCACCTCCTATTACTGTGCTAGGACCACACAGGGGACGTAGTCAGATTCGTAAAATATTGTTACTGGGATGAATGGATGGTCGGTACATTCTAATGCCTAATAACATTCACCAGCCAAGGAAATGGTACAATAAAATCATCAGAAGTTGTAAATTATTTTTCTTGTAGTCAAGAAAATGTGTATTATATGTAATAAATTCTGTAACAACTCATCACAAATTCTAAGTTTTCTTTACCATTCTATCGTCAAGACCAGTTGTTGTTAGATTTTTACAAGTGTGACTTCAATTATAATCATTCATAACCAAGAAAAAGCAGAGCTCAGTTTGACTCATATACTTGTGGTCTGTATAAACAATATGCTCCATAAAAAGGTATGAGACAGATGACTAGAGACAACACAGAGGAAGCTGCCTGCAGTGAGTTCTTCGTGGATTTAGTGGAAAACCTGGGATCAGCCCTATTTGGGTTGAGAGCCAAGCCGAGATAATAGGGATCCAGTGATGATTCTTGGCAAATCTCTCACCCTCAAAGGCTAGTTGCCATTCCTGCAGACCAGCATTGTTGTGAGGTTAACTTACCTACCTGCTGCTCTGAGAAATCAGTCAGGGCAATAAATGGTAATGAATTTAAAAATAAAATTAATTTGCTAGGTGCTCTTTCAAAAATTCAGGGTACTCTACATAAATAGAAAAGTGTCAAAATAGTGATGTACAATTCATAAAATTTTGCAGGCTGAAGAGGCTTCATACGTACTTTTAAAAGGAGCTGATACTTTGTTATTCGCTGAACTGGTTTAATAAGGTAGGAAGAGATGGAATTGGCTAATCCATGCCGCTGCTGTATCTCCTGAATTAAGAAAAAAAAATTATTTATATATACCAATATGCATCATAAATTAGATAGCGCACACAAAAAATTTCATTTGTTTACCCCCGAGATGAATGCACACGTATCACTATTTTTCCGTAACTATAAAATGGAAATCACTATTGATTCTTTTAATATACTCAACATAAAAATAATAAATCTCAGTCAAGTTATCACTTTGAACACAAAAGACAGCAGTGTTGACTCCGTATGGCAGTCTTTCACGTGCAGACGGCGAACAGGAGAAGCCATGTTCCCTGCTGCTGTCCCAGGGGCCAGCACTGGTGCCCGCTCAGCCATCAGACACCGCGTTAGGGACCTCCTGATGCTTCGGGCACATGTGCACCCTGGTTACAGAGCATGTCCCTTCCCACAGCCTGACTTTCCCTACAAGAGGATTCCTTCTTCCTCACTAACAAACTCGTGCACTACCAAGGATTCTCTGCTATTCGTTCTCATCATTCAACTATCTTCCAGCCCAGAATTTTCACACCATCTACTGTATTTGCATTATCTTAGTTCTTAGCATTCTTCTCAGAAATTTTTCAAAAAAAAGGTTTATCTTCCAATATTCTATACTTCAAATTAGATTTAAAAGCCACCCCATCTTGATATTCTCAACCTGTTCGTCACTTTGATTAGGCTCACCAGGAAGAGTAGATTAGACCGTGATTCATGTGCAGCACTTCCCATGGAGTGCCGGCTGCAGGAATCACCAAAGGACTTGTCACCCAAGATCATTTCTAACATCACAGAAAGTTCTCTCACACCCCCACCCAATCACTTCCCTCTCCGACTCCCCGACAGCCTCTGAGAGGCAAGCCCTGTTCCGCTTTCTATCACCATAGATTAGTTCTGCATATTCCAGAATGTCATGTAAAAGGAATTAAACATAATGTGTTCTTTAATGTCTAGCTTCTTTCAGCGCACTTTTTTGGATATTAATCCACGTTTTTCACGTATTGAGAGTTTATCCCTTCATAGTGCTGAGCAGTATTCCATCTCATGAATATGCCACAATACATTTGAAAGACATTGTAATGTCTTTTTAATACCTGTTTTAATAACATTTTTAGAAATGCATCTCTGAGATTTCTAAACACTATTCTCACTATTTCTGTTGATATCCTTATTACCTTATTAGAGGGTTATACTATTCAAAAATGGCTACAAGATCACAGTATTCTTCCAAAATACCTGACAAAGGTTTAATCCTGCTGAATTAATTATGTTCCCTTTTTCTAAAAGGCTGTTAGAATATTAACAAAACCTTCTTTGCTTCTAAAATTTGACTTTGGATAGGAGAGGGGCAGAGGATTGGGGGTAAAACGAGGATGAGGCTTATTGGTCAGTGGCATATCTAAAGCCACGATTTCTCCTTTGTATTTGTGATTAAGTTGTTTACATGCACTAACGTGCTTGCTCTTTGTATTCCTCTCTGTGGAGGTGGGCACCCTGTCTGTGTTACACACCACTACGTCAGGTGCCTGTGACGGAGCTCAGTGAGTTACACGAGCCCCTGGGAGTCGTGCAAAAAGACTGTACGATGAATACTGAAGGCAAGTAATTTGTGAAAGCTCTAAGTTAGAGAAGCATGATTTCCCTTATTCTTAAAGATGTTTTACGGCACATGGGTTGTCTCAGTGGCTTTGATTCCAAACATTAATTGTGCCACATGCTCTCAATGCTTAGGCCTCAAATAATTCTAACTGCCTGCAGCCATGGTGTTGGGTTTCACCTAGAGAAGACTCTAGACTCTAGAGTCGTGTGAAATACTGAAAAGAAAAGGCAGGGCTAGGCTGGGAGCAGACTTCATATTTACAAAGGCAGTGATGCATAAAGATAGAAACAAGTCTAGTATTCTTGGAGCCTTACGCACCAAATTATATATTCGAAAGTACCTTATCTTTCAATCAAAATGTATTTGGCACAATTTGACTACTTTCTGGAAACCCAAAAGCATTCTATATGTTACATAAAGCTCCATCCCCTTTTGTACTAAATAACCTCCCTGCAATATCTTTCAAAAAAAGATGACCTACATCTACGTTTACATCAATGAGGACATAATTACTGAAACTCCCAATGGTCATAGCTGTCACAGTGCTATTTGTAAAATTTTACTGGTAGGCTGGTTTTAGAAATTAGTAACATCATGAAATTAAAATGAGAAAAATAAATAATTAAAAAAGACTCAAAGTTATTTCTGTTTTATAGAGGGGAAAAGAAGCTTAATAGTTTATAACTTCTACACATTATATTACATATTACATGATTACATATAAATAGTAAGCAATGGCCATACACACACATATGTACATATTAAAATCTGAATTTCTTACAGGTATACAGCTTGCAGTACTTGAGAAGGATCTTTTAAAAACAGAATATAAGACTATGCCACCATAAATGTGACAGATAAAAACGAAAATAAAACATTGTACCATCAATCAGGTGAAAGTTATGAGTAATGCTGCATTTTATGTATACCAAATACAACTTAGAAAATTTCACAGCTTTACCAGGAATCTATTACTTACATCAAAGTAGGATCCTGCATGCTCTAATATCAGCTGAGTAGAATCAGGCTTATTTTTGCAATATGTGACATACATCTGAAACTTGTCTGCCTATAAACAAAAAAAATTTTAGAATATCTCTTTCAAATGGCAATAAGTCAAAATACAATAAACTTTTATATAGAAAAGAAGCTGCGTGGATTAAGAAAATTCAAGCCCCAGATAGAAGAAACCCTAGTTTTTAAAGAAAGTTATTAAAATGAAACACATTCTGCTGATATCACACACACAGTTGGGGCTGGGTATGTCCTCTCTTTTCCCACAATGGTGTGTGCAAACCCAGGCCGCATGCTTAGATGGCACAGCGCAATCACCAGGTCACTTGTCTGCCTCCCCTCCGACTGGATGATCCCCTGCCAGGCAGGGCTGTGTGTTCATTTACCTGGGAATCCCCAGGGCCACACAGAGGCCTAAATGTTCTATTTCAAACCATACCGACTGCCAATAAAAAGCTCATTTCGCATTAATAACTAGTTGGAGAATGTAACTCTTTGAGGCAAAGTTCTATTTCTCTGTATGCAGATACGAGTAGAAGATGGTGACATAAAAGAAATGAACCATTTTCCTTTTAACTTCCTTCAAAACCACCAAATAATTGTGAGAGAACAAGTAGCTGAGGTCTCATTACCCAAGTAACAAAGCAATGTCCAACATCTTCTGGCAACTGTTCATATTTTTCCAGCTCTTTTAGGAATATGCTGTAGGGAATAAAAAAGTTATCAAATTAGTAAGGCGTTTTACAACATTTTACTAGGGACATATGCCAGAAATTAGACCAAACATACCGTGAATTCCCATCATGACTGAATTTCATCATTTTAATCAAGCGCAGTGAAAAAATCTGTGCCCTTAAGAATTTAAGATTTAATAAGACGTGTAGCTGTTAACTAGGGTAACTTCTTGTGACTTTCAAATAAGCAACTGGTTTAGCCTTTAAACACCTTCTAATAGAAATCTTAATCTAGCAGATTACTTCTGGACAAGCGCCATGTTTAGTTGCTAAAGATATAATTTAGAGATATAAATGCTCAATCGGAAGAACCCATTTAGATTTTAGTGTTTTTTGCTCGAGTAGGGTGGGAGAGTGAGGAGAGACCCCACTAGCTCTGGCCCAGCGTCGTCTTACCATAGGCTATTGGGCTGCACAGACTCTACCTAAAGGAACTTCTGCTGCTTTTTCTGTTTTATCTTAAAAATAAAACCAAGTGCCTCCTGTGGCCAATGGAAAGTACATTTTATTTTGGTCAGACCACACATCTGTTCTGTCCTCAGTTCCTTCTTCCCTCTTACAGAAAAGACCAAACATCTGCCAACAGCCCATGGAGAGCTCTTCTTTCTTTAACTCTAAGAAATAACTGATGTAGCAGCTGATGACATGGCTTGAGAGAAGTTAGGGTTCTTACAGAAATAGTGTTCCCAGTTTTCCTAATCTTATTTCTATAGAAAGTAAGTACAAATACAAAGTTGAGTCTGTACTAAAACAGTCTCCAGAATGTCAGTCATCGTGAAGAAAGCCTGATGGACTTCATTCAAATTTCAACAAAATCACTGAAATCTACGCTTAATTCAATTGGAAACTTCTATTTCTTGTTATGAAATGTGAGCATAGTATCTAGATTTCAAGAGTAACTAACGCAAAGATAAAACCACTCACTTATTATGAAACTCATAGATTTCCTGCATGTTCCCGAAGATAATGAGCTCTTTGTTTACAATGCCAGGTGGGATCTCCTCCACACCACTGGTCATTTCCCACAGGTAGGTCTGGCCAGGAGGGAAAGAGGGATTAGACAAAAACTGACACCAAATTTTCAAGAAACAGCTCTTCCTGACATCTATAATTACATACCCAGAGTTAATGCATAAATGAAAACATATCTTAAGAATGGAATCTTTTACAAAACAACAAGAAAAACTTTTTTTACAAAAGCCCCTCAGTTGCTATTAATACTTGAGAACAGTTCCTATACTTTTCATCTCTAAACTTATTCCCAGCTTCGAATTCTGGAATTAACCCACCCCACAAAGTTACAACAAATATTCATTCAACTACTACTAAGTATTAGTTGCTGATCAAAACTAGTAGGCACATTTCTCTGAAGCTGCTGTAAAATTCTGTTCACAGAGAATGTCAGCCAGGCTATCATGTGATGAATGGAATGAGCGGATTAATGCTGTATCATCTCTGTAATGAGCAAAAACAAGCCTAGAACTTCACCGAAGTGCAGCAACATGAAACTGGCGGCTTACGCACACTTTAAATCTCAAAAAGAACAACAAAAAGTGTGGTTATTTTAAGAATTACCAATAGGTAAGAATAAATAGCAAGAATATACTCAATCTAAATAAACAAGCAAAAAAACTTACTTACATCCATACACTCCCGGAGGTCTCTTACGTAAGCCTTTTCAGTTTGAATCAGCTCAGCCATGATGAACCTTACACAGAGGAAGACAATGAATGCTTTAGTTCATAGTCAGGATACACGCTTGTTTTCACTATCTACTTTTATGGTTTATGAAATGATAACGTGGTTTTAAAAGCATTAGTCAGTAATGTGTTTTGGAGAATTAAATCAAGAATAGATAGGACCATAATAATATCCAGCCACCAATTCAAAGGAAAAAACATTTCGGAAAAAATTTTGTTGTGTTGCCTCCAGACCAGAGTTTCTCAACTCAGCACTACTGACACTCGGGGCTGGACAGAGCTCTGCTGGGGGCCGCGCTGTGGCTGCAGGACGCTGAGCAGCATCCCTGGTCTCCACCCACTAGACGCCAGTAGCACTCCCCCTACACTGTGTGACAACCAAAAATGTCTCCACACATTGTCAAACGTCCCCCGGGGACAAAATTCCTGACTGAGAACCACTGGTTTAGAGCAACTTTTTGTTAATATCTAGTATAGTTTACTAACTGGCAACTTTTAAACACCTCCACTTGTTTTATTAATTTCTTCTCCTTAGCATGACTACTCGTGACCTCTGGATGACAAATGATACTAAAGCAATCTGTCAACCCTGTATGAAATGGGGGCACAGGGATAAAAACAACAAGACACTTTCTGAATCAGGTGATAAGGGGACAGTGGACACAGTGGAGTTTGTGTTACAAAAACTAAGCACATTCAGAGCACCAAAAGTATTAATGCTCTTTGGTTTCAGGTCACACACAGAAAATAGCATGTTTGTCCAAAGTGACACTGTCTTCATTTTTTTCAATGAATCCTGGCAGGTTCTTAGGGACTGGCTTACTCTTTCCTGCGGGCAGATTTCCGTTTTTCTTCATTAAGTTCATGGGCAGCATCACGAAGCTTCACCTCTGACCCAGGAATACTGGCTGGAATTATATCCAGCTGAAGACTTTTACTCTGTGGAATAAGAGAGTCAATGAACTTCATTAAATCAACAAACAGGACACGAGGAAGAACATCGTGATTTATTCAGCTCACGCAAAGCAATTTACCGATTTGTTGGAATCTGAAGAAATCCCCAGGGCTTTCTCCAAAGAGGTCCTGTACTTCTCCATCCGCAGAGAGAAATCTCTGTACCTCTTATCCACTGCAGTAACACATTTTTTTATCTCTGCCGCATGGGCATGCCCCTTTTCACAAAAGCCATCAGCCAGCTGTATCAATAGCTTTACTCTCTCTTTGGTTTGCTGCAAAAAAACAACAGGAAAGTATTGTGAAGCAAATGAACCCAACTGCCAGAAACCAGAAACACAGTGGCAACTTGCCGACAACACTGAGCTCTGGACAGGAAAGAAACTGCTGGTGGCAGAAACTCAGACTAAACCCCCAAGTCCCTCCAATTCATCTCTCTGATCCTGGACCAGCTATCTTTCCTCAGCTCTCCCATAGTATGTGGCACTTTTATGACCTCAAAGACAAAATCTAGACTTTCTTTCAACAATGTCTTCATCTGGCAGATGCTCAGGAGAAATCTATCGAGTGAATGAATGGATGCTCACTGAGGATGTCCACTCTACAATTCCAGGACTCTCCTCCTTTGAATGCTGTGTGTTGGTTACAAAGACACCTCCCTGCTGGAAGCGTGTTTATTCTGTGCCCAGTTAGATCGAAGCTCTTTTAGGGCAGCAGCCATGTGAGTTTTAGGTTTTTTGAAGCACATGCAGCAAGGGCTATCCCCATGGCAGACTAACAAAACCCCTATGAAGCTCCTTGCATCACACGGTCACTTCTTTTTTTAACTCTCAGTAGATGAAAGTCACTAGTCAGGAAATTATCTCCACAAAGGTATTTAAAATTTTGCTCCCTGTTTTATAACTCTCTCAAAAAACACCAATATTATTTCATTTTATATGTAGACAGAAAAGATCTTTTCTTAGGTTAAGCCTAAGTTTATCCCACTTCATAAAGTTAAGGACAACCACAAAACAATGGTTCCATGTAAATGGCAGTAACTACACTCTGATTTCTCCACAGATCTTGTATCACCTCCATTTTGTTTGTTATTACTACTAGGCCTCTTTCAACATTCCCACTGGCATTTCAAATGAGAACTCTTCTACTATGGAACCTGCTTTTCTGTTAACCTTTGACTAGAAAATCTTTACAACTAACATTCAGGAAATTTACTTTAAAAGTCCCCAAAAGAAAGAAGGTCAGGGTTCAAAACCTGGATAAATTATCTTAGTTTATACAATAAGTTCTGAGCCAGAATTCACTGGGCAACCTGGGAAACTAGCTGTAAAGATCCTCAGACTCTCCACGGGCAACCCGGGCAACGCAGCCACTGCGGAGTGCCCAGTCCCCCAGCGTCCAGCTGCCCACATCTCTCCTCCAGGCGTGCTCTTGCCTTTGATTCTCTGCACTGGTGCCCCTGCTGCCTGGAATGCAATTCCCCTAGATGTCTCCATGGCTCCTTCACGCCTTTGCTCAAATAAAGGCCACCTTCTCAAGGGGCCCTCCCTGAGCCTGGCAGCTTGCCTCCCTGCTCCAACCATACTTACCCTGTCTGCTCTGTTGTTTCCCATAGCGTGCATCATACCTTCTGGGGAGGTGTAATTCACTTGTCATAATCATTGTCTCTCTCTCATCCCATTAGAATTTAACCTCCACAGGCCAGGGCTATTTGTTTTGCTTACTAATTTCTCACACATCTTCCATGTGTCTGGCACATAGTGGATATTCACCAAATATTTATTGAGAAAATAAATTAACAGTAGGTTCTTTATGCAAGTGTGTATACACCTGTGACTTTAATGGGTGTGGTAGTTACTCTTAACTGGTATGAATATATACTTAAAAAAACCCATGAAAACAGAACTCAAGGTACACTAATATCTCTGTGAAAAAAATCACTATTGCAGAAAATGTACAAGCTGTTTACTGGAAAAAGTCAGCAAAACCCAAACACTCTGAAAGATTTTAGGGCCTTCACCTTGTGTGGAAATGAACTCAGCTAGAGAGAGCTAAAATCTCTGCTCACTCCATATTGGTAAGTATCTGTCAAACCAACCTTTTGACTTGTCATCAACACTATACCTTTCTGGACATGAGACAAGCCTAATTATAATCCAAGGAACTAAAAGTCGAAGTTTCAGATTTGGAAGCCTAAATTCCAAAAGGGATTTAACTTAGAAACATTACTAAATTTTAATAACAAAGAGAATATGACTAATGCAGGATTTTTAAAAACTTAGGTTGCCTAGATAAGGTTTCCCTGCTGTGGGCCAAGATAGTAACCTGTGGAAAAGCACAGAAAAGTTGTGTGGCACCACCATTTAGGCACTTCTCCTCCACTGTCACAATCGCCATCAATGGAGGGCACCGAACACTGTATCTTCAAGGGGTTAAGAAAACTACTTCATGGTTTAAGCACTGGGGACAGAGAAGTGAAGGCAAAGGACAATGCAGCTTGCCTACGTTAAAACAGGAGACAAAAATACCCAGAAACCAAAGGAAGATTTCTGTATATGTCTAACACCATCACAAAATAGACCAGTTGCCAATATGTAACACCAACAGGCTGACACTGATTTTATGAACCTAGATGCAGAATGGAAGATTTCCCACACGCCAAGCCTGGTGGATTGACACATCTTCCATGTGTAAACTTCATTTAAATGAAAAATGTTAATCCGACAGTCCAAGGCTTCTTGATAAGGCCTGCCCTAGCCTCTCCATCACAAATGGCCAACCACCCCCCAGTGGCTGTCTCTTTTCCTCTCATTATTTAACATGTATATGTATATATAATTTACCCATTTATCATGTTAATGCCTGTTTCTCTAACTAGAATATGTGATCCATGAGCCCAGCACCCCAGTGGTTCCTGGTACACGGTGGGGGCTCAATAAATTGTTGAATGAATAGAACGGTGGGATCAAAATTAAGTACAAAAAAATCTGCTAATCCATGAGCCTTTTATATCTTGGCATATTTTTATTTTAATTGGTATTTTTTAAACGCATTCACAGAATTCAAAATTCAAAAGGTAAGAAAGGATACAAAATGAAAAGTCTTCTCTCCTCACTTCTCCCTGTCACTTGGCTCAATTATCAGCCTCTTGTGTAGCATTCTAGAGACGTTTTCTTATATACAAGCAAGTGTGTGTATGTATGTGTGTATTTTAATCCCTTTCCTTTTTACGTAAAAGCTTGCATATGATTAACACTGCTCTGCACCTAGTATTTGTCATTTAACAACTCCTGGTTATCCTTCACTATCAGGGCACAAGCAGTGCCCTTGATTATGTTTAGAACTGCATGATATTTCACGGTCTGGATGTTGTGTTGACACGTTCCCACTGATGGACCTCCATGTTTTTTCCAATCTTTTCCTATCAGAAGCAACAATGCAAGAACAGTCCGTAAGTCTGGGCATGTGCAGCCAGAATATATATTTCGAGATGCGGAACTGCTGGGGCAGACAGCAAGTGCATCTGAGCGATGCTGTCAGCCTGCCCGGACAGAGGTCACCCCAATTTATACTCCCACAGCAGCAGAGCCTTGTCAACACATATGTTATCAGGCTTTCTGATCTTTGCCAATCTCCTGGGTGAAAATGGAACTCAGTGTAAATCTGATTTACATTTTTCTTTTTTTTTTTTTTTTTTTTTGTGGGGCAGACCAGCCCTGAGCTAACATCTGTTCCAGTCCTCCCCTTTTTTTGCTGAGGAAGACTGGCCCTGAGCTAACATCCGTGCCCGTCTTTCCTCTGCTGTATATGGGACGCCGCCACGGCGTGGCTGACAAGCAGTGCGTCGGCGGGCGCCCGGGATCCGAACTCGCGAACCCCGGGCTGCCAAGCGCGGACTAAACCGCTGTGCCACCGGGCGGCCCCTGATTTACATTTTTCTTACTTTAAGTAAAGCTGATAATCTCGTATGTTTAAGAGCAATTTATAATTCCTTTCCTGTGAGCCATCTTTAATATCTTTTGTCCATTTTCTTATTGATTTGTAAAAGCTCTTCACTACTGGATGACCAGCCCTTTGTGATATGAACTGCAAATATATCTTCTCTGTTTGCTTTCTGTCTTGAGACTTTGGTTATGATGGACTGCCCTTTAGAAAACTGTACATTTTTTTGTGTAGGCAAATTTATCCATCTTTTGTTTTATGGGCTTGGGTTTTTGTGTCCTGTTATTTCTTCTAGTACTTTTAGGTTTTCACTGTTGATATTTAAATCTTCAGGCATTTATCTTGGTATCAATGTGAGATATGAATCCAACTTAACTGTTTTCCAGAAGGCTACTCAACACCATGAAAAGAATCTCCTACATCTTTTAAAATGAAATATGTAGGTTTCCATCCTTAGTCTGTTGTTATTTCTAGAGATTGTTATAAAAATAGATTTTTATTTTAAAAGTATACAAATATTATAATTTGAACAACCTCATCTGTAGGCATAATCAAGGGTTTGGAGAAAAATAAAAGCAAACTGAATTCTTAAGGCCACATGCTCAAAAGAGCTTTACTCATCACGTTCAAAAACCCAGAAGGATGCATATTCAATGGTCTTAGACAATTTCTGGCAAAGTAAGGCATGTGGCATTGGGGACACTGGTGACCAGGAACACAGGAAGCCATGTGGGAAGAAGGTGGCAAAGTTCTGAATGCCTTAGTGAGGCAGTGGGTTTCAAACTTCAGAGTGTTTATGTCAAAATCACCTGGGGGGCTTGTTAATGCCCATCTTCAGGCCTCGCTCCTAGAGAGTCTAAGACCGTATGTCTCGGTGAGGGCAGAAGTCTGCGTTAAGTAAACACCCATGACCTGGATGCAGGCTGTGCTTGCAAACACTTTGAGAAGTTTCGCATAAGGAGTTCCAAAGGAATCGAGTTGAGGCTTAGGGAGTGACCAGAGGCTTTATTTCCATTAATACTAAAAATGTTACAATACTAATTACTGTAACAATTGAATTGGAAGATTGTCCTGTCAGACCTAAGGATTCTCTATACAACAAAAGAAAAATGGTTTTTTAGAAGACGCTAAGATAGGATGACAGAGGCAACCAAGAAAGCAGCCTCACTTCAACAAGAAAAACTACATGACAGCTCCAAGCACCAAAGCAGGTGCTTCTGATTAAAAGAAAGGCAGCTAAGAAAAATATTGCTAAGAAAAAAAAATAAGAGGCATTCTTTTCAAAATCTACCAGTTCCTCTTAGCAAAACTGATTCAGTATACCTAATGAAAAGAACATCTCTGTATGTTTGGGAAACACAAAGGTCAGAAGTCACTTACAATTTTAGATGCTTATTCTTTATAAAATACAAGGGTAAAAATATGTCTGTTACTGCCCATTCGTTCAGAAACCATATCCCAAATTTGAGGAAAAGGGAAATTTAGGGAAAAATCTTTTCATCCACGCTCCATTGGTGTGTACAAAAGCTGCCACGCTATTTAACTCTAGATGGTGACGCTCACATATCCTGTGTGCACGGCCCTCTGGAGCTGGGCAGTGGACAGGCTGTTTGGCCTGCAGAGTGGAGCATTAATGGAACTTTAAGTTGGTAAATAGGAGCAAATCTTAATTCTACCTCTGAGTGCTATATTAGGCATTTTCTTAGTAACTTTATAATCAAAAGATATTCAAAGAAACAAATATAGATCATATAATACACGTAACAACTGTAATTTATTATCCAGCTATTAACAAAAACAAGAATTACACAGCCAGAGATGTGCTGTATCTGAGGAAGGAAAAGACATGATTCTCACCTGCAGAGGCGGGGCAGGTCGGCTCTCCTCAACCGAGTGAGTGCCCACCTCAGAGCGCTCATGGCCCCTCTGGGTGTGGCTGTTGGTGCCCGCCTGCCTGGGCCCAGCCCTCCCCCAAATGCCCTCGGCGCCCCACCGAGTGCAGCTCTCCTCCCCGAGCCCCGCAGTGTCAGTCTGTCCACTGTGCGCTCCTCCAGAACAGAGACCAGAGGTTCCCAGAGGCCTGCACCCCGAGGGTGAATGGAAGGAAACAATCTTAGAGCTTGGGGGAGCCGGGAGCAGAGAGAGGGGAAGAATAGCAGGAGGAGTCAGAAATCATTACAGAAGACATTAAAGAGCACAAATAAACATAATACAAAATAGCTGTTGTCACTGTAAATGATTTAAAAATTCTCCTTTGATATGTTTTCAAAGCCAGGTGAAGGGCCCCATGAGAAAAGCAATCTTTTTACTTTATAGGAACTCCTCTTTTTAACCAAAAATATTATCCAGCTTGATCATTTATTTTCTACTCTTCAGTTTGAATTAATTTTCAGCATTTTCCAAGAACTCAAATCTATCATCAAAAACAGAGGTACTTCTGAAAATATTACTAAGAATGTATATTCAAAAACTTTGAAAAACAAAAGCAAAACCACTGCAAGTTGAAAAGGGAACTCTACAAGAGTCAGAATTGTTTTGAGGTAAAAGAAGGAATTAGCCTCTGTGGGTGTATACACTAATGGGGAAAACATTCATGTCAAAATGTGGATTCTTATATATTTGCTTAAAAATGCATATTTATTCACACATATACTGAACATGCCACAAAGAAGTATTTAATTCTATTTTGATTTTCTGGAGAAAAGTGAAAATGCCTCCAGTTTTACAAACCTATGGACAACCACTAACAGACAAACTAAAACATCAACTCTCAGATAACAAACTGCCAGCTACAGAGCACAGGCAGCTCCACGACGGGACTGGGTGCAGTGATGCTACTGCAACAGTTCTCACCCACTGGAGACCAGGACAGAAAACACCCAGAGGACACATCCAAGGCCAGCCGGTAACACCGAAGTGTTTCATAAAAATAGCAAGCACTCAGAAAATACTTTGGAAAAGAAAACAAGAGAATAATAATAAAAAGGGCAAAAAAGAGGGGGGGGAAAAAAAGGAAGGAGATGGGAGGTATTTACAGAAATCAGAGGAACAAACAGAAAAAGCACAAATGAAGGGACACTGAGGAGCCAGCGTGAAAGGCAGGAAGAAGCATCAGCTAAAGTAACACAGAACAGTCCACCTGGGTCACCCTGTTTCTCCAGTTTCATGAGGTATTTCTTAAATGATCTCTTTGAGAAATACCTCATTTACACGAAGAATCCTGTTCTAGGTCATTTTGGAAAAACCCAAGCAGACGTACAGGCCACTAAACAGGTGTTTTCTGCTGATGTGAGTTTACCTTTGCGGTTATCTGAAACTCCTCATGTTCCTTCAGGAGCTCCTGGGTGTGCTGTATACTCGAGCCTGTAGAGGTATGTGTGGAAAGGTAGAACTCCCCATTGTCATGGATCCATTCTAAAGCCTGGAGAGGGAAGGGATGGAAACACATTCACAGCTCAACACGGGGGAGGAGGAAGTCCAAATTCCTTAGTATCTCATTTAAATGTGAAGTCACAAGACAAGGCTGGCACACATCAAGAAATACTCCCTCGAAGAGACAAGCTTCTGTAATAAGTATCATAATTCCAAAACTAAAAGAAAAAAAGTGGACATTCTATAAAGTTGTATCATGTCGCTCATGTAGCAACAATAAAAAGTTCAAGAGTTTCTTATAACCATGAACCTTGAAGGCACAATGAAAGTACAATGAAATAAACCACAACTAAGACCCTTTCTCAAGAATACTGAGGCGGGCTGGGTGACGGGTGGTCTGAGATCCTCCCACTGCTAAACACTGAGACAGTCACGTCACTGGAACTTTAGAACCTTATTGGGTGTTCTAGCTAAACAAGAAAAAGAAAGCAGATACGAATTCCCAGCTTTCAAATGTACAACTTCAGGCCTTTCTTCCTATTCCTGCGGCCACTGAGTACCCAGGTGTGTACCCAGTGCACTTGCTTTTGGGGGCTCCTTCAGAGGCCCCCTCTGCATTACGCATGAATCACCACTGGGAGACAGTGGCAAAGGATGCAGCTGAACCCGTCAGTTGTGGGAGAGAGATGACCACACCTGCAGAGAAGGTGGCCAGCAAGGTTCAGATTTCAACGGAACGACACAGTTCTAATTCATATGTTCTTTCATGTTTTTAGATGGAAGCCAATTTTTTCCTTCCATTTTCATACATGTGAAGTGAAATCAGACTTATTTAAGCATGCACATCTAAAAAGGTAATGCTATGGAAAAGAAGCACAAAAAAGTAGAAGCTTTTACATTTCCTGTTTGTAATCTCTAAATCATCCATTGGAACGCGGTGGTCTTGGAACAGAACATCACTGTCTCTACTAGATACATCACAGCACTTAGGGTGTTTCAGAAGGAAAAATGAAAACGAAACCACGACGCAGCTTACTGGCTGGGAGTTTACTTTTGTTATTATGCCTGAGCACAGCTACCCCATCTCTGAAACAATGTTAAATTAACACTGATACTGATATGAGTGTCACTGGTATCAGTAACTGAATCAAGGCAGAAAGCCATCTTTGTCCATTTACTCAAAGGTCCTTAGTTTCTCCATTCATACAGCAAAGCGTCCCTGAGGGCCAGCGATGGAGTCAGGTGCTGTGTGAGGCACTGGGAAAGGGGAGAGGCTCAGGCCCTGCCCCTGTAGACAGGGGAGGAGGGGAGACACGAAGACAGACACACAAAGACAAATGAGAGTGGGGAGATCTCGCTTAGAAAGACAGGGACCTGCAGGCTGAGAAGAGATGGCCTCGGGAAGGATGGGGGAGCAGCTCTGCAGGCAGAGGGGCACGTGCACAGCCCCGAGCTGAGTGAGCTCAGCCTGCTGCAGGGAGAGGCTGGAGGTGAGACTGTGGAGGGCAAGAGGGCCCCTGGAGGTTACAGGTAGAGCTTGGATTTTTGTCTGAAAGCTAATGGGGCTGCTGTGTGGAAAAGAGACTGGAGTGGAGAGTGAGTGGAAGCAGTTAACACTGGTTAGCAAACTGGTTCCGAGGTTTAGGCAGGACATGGCTGGGGTTTATATGCTGTGACGGCTCTGGAGGTGAAGAGGGGAGGGCAGATCTAACCCACGTGGAAGGTTTGCAACTACAGGACCCAATGAAGGGGTAAAAGTGGGAAGAGGAGGGAAAGACAGGAATCAGGAATGACACACCCTGTAAGATGAGGGAGGACACGGGGGACAGGGAATCATGAGTCCAGTTCTGCTTTTGGGATGGCCAAAGTAGAAGAGATGCCAAGGAGGTAGCTGGGATTTATACATCTGGAGACCAGAAATGGAGGTCAGGGCTGGGAGACACCAACAGACAGAGATAAGAAGAGAGGAAAGGGAAACAAGAACAAGCCCCGAGTGGAGCCTGGAGAAAGCCAACATTCAGAGGAGGAGATAAGGAAGAGGGGGCAGCAGAGAGCCTGGGAGGAGCAGCCCATGAGGCAGGGGGAGGCCTCAGAGGAGGTGCCCAGGAAGCCCAGAGGTCACCTCCCACATTCCCATCAGTGACACTGCATCCAGTCAACCTCAGGGCGCCATCCTGAAAACCGCACGTCAGCGAGGGGCCTTGAAGACTGGTCTGTCACAAGCATTTACAATGGAATTGTGATTCTGGTACAGAACTAAACCCAACAGGGCCGCAGGGCCTATGGGCCATCATTTGCAATGGCAGAAACTTCATGATTTTGTTTTTGGCAAATGAGCTGACTTCAGGAAAAAGCAACAACACATTGCATTATTTTTCTCTGTCAAGGGAATTATTTACAGTTGTGTTCTCTGTAGCTGAATGATTCCTTGTTTTTCAACAGAGAGATAGATAATAAAGAAAGATATGTGAGAAAAGATTATGAAACAATCTCTAATTAGAAACAAAATCAGGCCCTCACAAATTTGAAATATGGGTTGAACTACCTTTAAAAAAAATGTTAAGAAAATGTAATTTAAACATTAAAAAATACTACTGCTTGCCACCTCTCTTGGGAATATGACAACTACACCTGGCAAAGTCAGCCAAGACAAGAGGAAGGCCAAGTCAGGGCACCAAGTCCCTGGACCACGCACTCCAGTTTATCAGCCTACGGGGAACTGAGCAGTTCTGAGCACCAGGCTGTCCACTGTGAGCTAACAGTTACCAAACTGGAACAAAACACGCTCCCCAGGTGGGAAACCTGTGCTGAGGGAGATTTAATCTTTCGTAGGCCGTAAGATTTAACTGAATGCCTACTCTGTGATAGGCACATAGTAGGTTGACAGGTGGATTCAGAAGACAGTCCAGGTGTGACATGGTCACCAGGGACCGATAGCACTGAAGAGGCCCCAGTGACTCTAAGCTCAGTGACATGAAGGATGAGAGATGGCTCAGACAGGTGTTCCAAGAACAAGCCTCTCTTCCACTCCCTCCTGACCTTCTGAATTCTGGACGAACAGTTTACGAATTCCTATGCTACTGTTAAGGCCAAAGAGATATAACAGAAATCTTAGTGTTCAAGTTAGGCGTCAGACACACTTTACCCTAAAATGATCTTCCACGACTGACCATACAGGGAGAAGCCCTTTACCCCAAAATGACTTCAGAAGGCGGATACTCCTAATGTATTCTCCCCGTCTCTGCATTAACCAAATGCATGAACTTTTTTTTTTTTTTACTATACTGAATTATTAGAAAGTCTGTCACATTTCTTCCTTAGTTTCAGCTTGATTTATCTGAAGAACAAAACTTTATCTTGAAAATATAAATATAGCAATATAAAAAACTGCCCACCACAGTATTTACACAAGTACAGAACCTAGAGTCCACAATGATCTTTAAATAATCATCATCATTATTTGTACTTCGCTGTCTTAAATATGATGCAATGACAGCAAAGGCAAGCTTCATGGCACACTTGCTGAGGGCCAAAGTCACCGAGTGACACACTTTTACAAGAATGTAGTGTTTTCTTTTTACAACAAACTGTTAATTAAAAGGCATGACTGTTTTCATCACTGGAAAGTGGTTTTCGCAATTGATGAAATGCCAAAAGCCGCCCATCTGATCACGGAGGCCTAAGGACGAGGGGGAGGGCGCTGGCAGCCCCGCATCACGGCTGACCTGCTTGGCACTTCGTTCGAAGACCACGTACTGCTGGCACTGGTCTAGCCGCCTCTTTCTCATGGTCCAGTAATGCAATACCCTGTTCTCCCGTTGGAAGAGTTCATTCAAGATATCTGAGAGAATAAAGAGAAAGATGCATGTTGGTGCTGGCAATCAATGAAAACATCCCTAAAATCCCATTCTTTTTTTTTTTTTTTTTGGTGAGGAAGATTGGGTCTGGGCTAATATCCCTGCCCATCTTCCTCTACTTCATAGGTGGGACGTCTGCCACAGCATGGCGTGATAAGCAGCGTCTAGGTCTATGCCTCGGATCTGAACCTGTGAACCCTGCTCTGCCAAAGCAAAGTGCGTGAACTTAACCACTATGCCACCAGGCTGGCCCCCATTCATTTTTATGTAAAGACTTTATGCAAATGTCATCCCAAGACAGAATACTGTGTAAGAGCCACACTGCTGGCCTGCCCAGTGTTCTCAACAAGCAGATCAACCAGACCTCTCCACGATCTCTTAGCCCAATTTATTATTATCTTATGAATGAGATCACTGGACACTAAAGGTTGGCCTCTAATATCTCAGGTCAGCTGGATCAGGGGATACGCATATTACATCCTCTGCTGGGGCAATTTAATAACAGCTCGAAAAACATCAGTATTAGATATTTTGTTCAAGACCATTAAAACCTTCCTGTAGAAGGAATTTAGTATACATTAAAGGATGAATGTCAAAATGGTGGGGTACCAGAAGAAAAATGAAGGCTTTTTAATAAAACAAAAAGATAAACCCTTAGAAGAAGGAAGGACATGAAGTACAGAAGCAGAGAAGCATGAAGGTAGAAAGGCCAAAAACCCCTGATTATATAAAAATTCAAAATGTCATAACCAAACAGTAACCGCCATAACTATATTGCACAAATAAAAATCCAGGAAAAACTATTGGGAAAATAGAAGACACTGATGTAATTTACTTAATAGTCAACAGAAAAAAGATGAACAATCCATAGAAAAATGAGCAAAGCACATAAACATGAAGTTCACGATTTTTAAAACATGGCCACTAAAAATACAGAAACACGTTTAACTTCACTCAATGAGACCATCTTGCACCATTTTCCCGGCAAGGACTATGCTACCCAGTGCTGGAAGGGGCAGGGGGAACAGACCCTTTCAACCCTGAGTCACTGAGGGAGGACCACGGAGCACAACCCTTGCAGGGGGCAACCTGGCAAAGGTAAAGCATAGAGGTGTGCATGCCTCTGATCCAGGAATTTAGCTTTCAGATGCATGGTGCTTACACACTCTCAAAACGATTTGTACGCAGACACACGGACACTGAGGCACTGCTTGGAAATACTGGCAGCAACGTATGAGCCCATCACTTAGGGGCAGGTTAAATCAATTATGAAACCACTATACTGGACACTACAAAAGATAGAGCACATCTTTAACTTCTGACTAGAAAGATGACTAAGATTACTATTAAGTGAAAGCAGTAAATTGCAGGGAAATCTAGACTAATTTTGGTAAAAAACAAAAAAGTGGGATGGGTGAGTGGAATCAACATATGTTTATATCTCTCTGCTTATTTACATTTATATGCATAGGCAGGATGCACAAAAAAGTCTTGACAGTGGTTACCACTGGCAAAGGAGTTTGGTAATTTATATACATTTGTACACTTTTTAAATTTTTACAGTAAGCCTGTTTTACTCTATAAACTTATAAAATAGACAAAAAACTTTAAAGATTCCTAAGACAAATTGCGAATCAAATAAAATGGTACCCAGAACATAACTTCATTATATTGGAAAACCCTAAAAATATTAACTTTTCCACAAATATTTACTGAGTTCCTTGTAGGCTGCGTATTTTGTGAGAAACAATAGCCTGTGAGCAGCATTTACCTGTCAGCTCAGTGGTCATGCTACATTGTCCTTACTATATTTACTATAGCTTAGTGAAACAAATTAAGACTGAAATTTGAAGCCCATCAAAAAATTAAGCTACCATTTGCTGAAAATATTATACACAAAAATTAATATAAACCAATGGGTCTTTTCTAGTCTCTTATTTCCGCAGTCTCTGCCTGGGGCAGGTCTGATTTGGGGCAAGTAAGCAGCCGGGCAGAGGGATAACTGCTCTCGTGGGATTGAGACAGGAGATCACCTGGGGCTTCCTCAAGCTCCTGAGGGAACCTCTGGGGTAAGACTGCACCATGACCCTCACATGGATTTACTGCACTGTCCCATGCATAAACCCTTCATCTCCAAGTAGATGGTAAGAGAACACAGCACTTCTTTATTAATTCTCCACAGCATCCAGCATTAGGATGTTCAACAGCAAATGCATAATGACTATCTAGTGAGTGAGTACATGGAACATACTTTCCTCTCCACATGAACATACCTGTCCAACCAGTACAACCCAGAAAGGATGATAACATCCCTGATCAGAGAAAACAGAGTACAACCAACAACCAAAAGCAATATCCAGAGACGGGAGAAAGGAAATGATTTTCATATGAAATGAGCCAAGTAAACTGATCACCAACGCAAATAACTTGCTGGAAATGAAGATTTGTTCCTGCTGAAAAATGGCTGTTCTTGTCAGTCACTCATTTTCCCAAGAGAAACGTCCACTGATTAATAAATACAAATCTCATCTGTGGGACTTAGAGGATTCTACCAGCGTGACAGAAAATTATTCTGTGACAACTAACAGAGGAATGGGGAAGAGAATGTAATGTAGAAAGTTTTTGCCAATCATATTGTTTTAAAAAGTGTGAGAAGCATCATTTGGTTTACTGATTATTGCAATGTTTTTCCTATAATGCTCCACTCAAAGAGAGCAGGCCCTGTGACCTCAGCTTCCCCATTTACTCAGGACCGACTCCTCGGCTCAGGAGGAGGATTAAAGCTGAGAGAACGAAGGCTGAGTATCAAGACTGTTTTAAACAACATATCAGTTTCTGAGGATCCATTTCCATGTCATTTTAATCGAACTTGTCAAAAACTATGATTCAAGTTTGTAGAATAAAAATTATAAGTCCCCTTCACTTCCATACACATCAATCCTATTTATAGTTTAGTATAAAGTGTCCCAGAGCTTTTTCTATGCATTTACATATACATATAAAAACATGGTTTTATAGATTTTTATACTAAAATTATATCAAATTACATAATATCATTTTGTAATTTGCTTTTATTAATAATGATTTAAGCATATAAAATTGATACCACTTTACAACAATAATATTGGTATATAATTTCTTGATTTGAATTTTAAAAAATATTTTGCCTGTACCCAATTCTGGTTTTCACTTTTTCCTGATTTATAGTATTTTCACCTGCTTTAACAAAATAGTCAATGCCAGTAAATACCATCTTGAATGCTACATTGTCTCCCTGTCTATATTCTTCAACTTTATTCAATAAATTACCAATCTACGTATTTGTTTAATATTTCATAATTAAAGTGAGATAATTAGTGCAAACTTTAATAATATGAAATGGACACGGAGAACAAAGCCCTGGGTCCAGACTTTGGGACGTGTCTTCTCAAGCTCCGTCTTATCGCGTATCGGGAACCGACTCCGGCTGTACTCACTTTTCACTTGTTGCTCAGGGGCTTTGATATGTGTCACCATTCCCGGCATGTTCACACTATTCCTGTGCAGGTATTTCAGGAAGACATCTGCATTCCTTCTAGCAAGTGTGCACGCCTGAGAAATAATGGAGAGCAAGGTGGTGGTAACTGGACTCACACAAACACGTACCTTGAGTATACACGGATGACAAGGTAATACGGCTCCAACACATGTCTTGACTTAAAACGTTCATCTGGCCAACTTGTGGTTTGGAGAATATATAGGTTAAATCTTATTTCTATTAAAAAAAAGAAAATCTCGTTTTGGAGTTCTTGCTCTGATGAAGCCAGCTGCTATGCTGTGAGCTGCTCTGGGGAGAGGCCATGTGGCAGGGGACTGAGGGGGCTGCTGGTCTGCACAAGCAGTCTCACGGAGGAAGTGGAGCCCTTCCCAGTGCAGCCCCGAGGGGACCGCATCCCCGGCCAACACCATGATCACAGCCTGGGGCGAAACCCTGAGTCAGACGACCCTGCTAAGCTGTGCCTGGATTTCTGTAAACAGCAGATAGTAAATATTTTCAGCTCTTGGAATCATATGGTCTCTGTCTCTCTGTTGCAACTACTCAGCCCGACCACTGTAGACGAAAGCAGCCACGGATAATACGTGACGAATGAGCATGGCTGGATTCAGCCCTCAGGTCTCAGTTTGCCAACCCCTGGTTCAAGCCCTGGAATTTTGGGGTGGTTTGTTATGCAGTGTTATTGTGGTAACAGATAACTGGACATTACATGTTTACAAACTAAATAAGTAATATCATTAATGTATTAAAAAACAAGAGTTTTATATAAGAGAAAAGGGATATAAATATAAAAACAAAACAGTTAAAAAAAAAATCTCTTCATTATATTTGAATTGGAAATAGCTTACACACTTCCTGTGCCCGATCTGGAATTGACCTTTTCTTCAAGGAGCTGTCTCCTTCTTGTAAATGGTACAGAGAGACACAGTGGGCACCAGGGATGCTTATCATGACAGGCAGACCTCAGAGATATTGCGGGTTGGATCCAGACCACAGCAATAAAGCAAATATCATAATAAAGCGAGTCATACAAATTTTTTGGTTTCCCAGTGGATGTAAAAGTTATGTTTACACTCTACTGTAGTCTATTAAGTGTGCAATACCATTATGTCTAAAAACCAATGTACACATCTTAATTAAAAAATGCTTTATTGCTAAAAAAAAATGCTAACCATCATCTGAGCCTTCAGTGAGTTGTAATCTTTTTGCTGGTGGAGGGTCTTGCAAAAAAACACAGCATCTGCAAAGTGCAACAAAATGAGGTGTGTCTGCATTGGGTTGGTCACTGTTTCTAGGCCTTTTCAGTAGATGGAGCTAGGATACCTTTTTTTTTTTTTTTAATTAAGAGAAAAATACAACACGAGTCTCTACTGACCAGTCTGAAATAAGCTGCCATACCAAACAGCGAAGAGCTGGTGAAGACTGCTGGGAAACAAGGACATCTGAGCCCCTCTGGCTTGAAAGGGCCCCCACTAGGTGGGACAAGTTAAATATAAAAAGATAAATGACTGCAATTGACGGAAACACACCAAATACATTAAAATCCATGACGATAGTAAAAAATCAAATTAATCATCTGTAGAGGTTGCTAGGGCAATAGCTCATTATTCTGAAAATGGTACACAAAGAGAAAGAACCAAGAATTTATCCTGCCTTTTCTGGACAAACCATTTTAGAGTAATCAAATCGCTAAGGAGGGACTAATTCTAGCTGATCAAAGCAGAAGGAATGATAGAATATCACCATTTTGCAACTCTTAATGAAACAACATCACCACTGGTCAAGACACCCACTAGGTGACATGCTGACGTGGAGGTACATAACAGGTGACCTGGACTCACCACGTCTGAAGCTCTGACAATCCTTACTGCAGAGACTAAAAGAGAAGCTGACCTGATGTGCCTCCTCATGTAACGCCATGGGAAGCACATGGCACACCTAGCAGGTGTGCTAAGTGAGCACACGTACACTCAAATCTGATCAGGGCTCTCAACCTAACAGAAATTCAGAGAATCCAGGATGGTGCTACATGACTCCACAGGATGCAAGTCCCCAAATCCAGAATGAGGGAAATTCCACATATGAATAACTTATTTCTTCAATTAATAAACGGTAACAAAAGGGAGAGTGGTGTTTAGATTACAACAGATTTAAGAGACATACCAACCAAATCAATGTGTGGATCTTATTTGGATCTTGATTAAAACCACATAGAAAAAGACATTTATTGGACAGAGAAATTTGAACACTGACAGATTTTACATAAAATAAGGGTTAGTTTTTAAGATCTGATAATGTTATTGTGGTTATGTTTTAGAAAGCTATAATTTAATGTTTAGATATATGCTGAAGTAGTTACAAATAAAACGATGTAATACCTAGAATTTAAAATAATCTGGTGAAGGGGGACATACACCTATATGCTAATAATTATTGAAGCTGAGAAGTACATAGGGGTTCATTATCCATTCTCTGCTTTTGTATGGCTCTTTAAACTTCCATACTAAAAAGTTTAAAGAAATCCAATATACAAACACTATAGAATCCTAGTTGAACAAAGGAATCTGAACAAGCCTGTGATTATTTCTGTTCTATAATTTTACTTAAATATCTGTCTCAACTATAAAACTAAGGATTATTCCACTTTGTTTTATACTAAATGGATCTCAGAGAAAGAGAGGCAAACTATAATGATTCCAACTCAAAACGTCCTAGCGGTGGTCAGCATTTGGTAAACTTAAATAGTGGGGATGAGTAGGGGTGGGGCTTTCAGGTTCTGTTTGAAATAGTTACAATGAACGACTCTGGGGAAGCTACAACTGGTTTCCCACCCTCATTTGCTTAAAAGGAAAATCACTGTGGTGGAAGCTCAAAATAAGTATACCAGATAAGAATTTTCCAAGAGTTACAATTTATTCTCCCAGACTAAACAATAACTCTTGTCAGAACAGACCATCACCTTCAGAATCGAAACAAAAATTATTAAATGTAACAGGAAATGGTGTCAGGGGGGTCAGAATGCTGAAGCAATGAGAAAAACTAAACCCAATAAAGCAACAATGCAAAGTAAACACCACACCTATTTTTAACAGGTCTGAGTGGCAACAACCAGAAGCTCAAAAGATCTTGTTCAAGAGTGAAAGAATGCAATGTGGCAACATTCAATGTCAATGAGTCTAAACACTTGGACACTTTTTAAAATTTAATTGTTTCAAAGCACATGGGTGACTTATGTATGATTCTATATATATGACAAAGCAGGCTTGAAAAACTCCTCATTTAAAACGTCTCAGAGTTAAAACTTCCAGCCTGACCTGAGTGGGATTAAATTTCTCTTGCAGGAAATATTTCCTGAGTATTTGCAACTGATCCTGTAAACAACTAGAGATGTTCCTGCTTTGTGTCCACTCTACACTGGGTTCACGCGTCTTCTGAGATAGTCTTTACTTCTAAAAAGGCTGACTTTCCAAAGAAAGATTAATTTAAGCTACGGGCATATTTTTGTTCCACCAAATCAATCTCTCCTCTACCCTCTGTGTTTGTTCAGAATCATTTGGTATTGTGATTTCCACCCATTCTCTCTTTACACAGATTTCTAGCTCTTTCTCTGTGACAAATAGAAAGACACTGTTTTCAAGAGATTTTCAGATTTTCACTGATCAACTAACTTGCTGCTGATGGAGTGTTACCCGAGTCGCTTTCCACACAAGGCAGAGCTGTGAGGTGCGGGGCCCTCCGGTGGAGAGTGACGACTACAACACGTGCCTGGCATGGAGGAGCATCTGCAGTTTCCCGACTGACAGTGCAGACCCTCTACCGTCCTCAGGTGAACCCCCGTGGATGTGTGTACACTGTTCAGCGAGGCGCCAGCACTGCGGGGAGCCAGCTCCGTACCTTCAGGAACGCTTCCTTTTGTTCCAGGTGCTTGCTGATCATTGGGGTGACGTGGTCCGTCTCGGAATTGGGGCCCAGTTTGTCCGCTCCTCCACACCAGTCCTCCTCTCTCTTGTACTCCTGCTCCAGGCTCTCGAGGACACTACAGACCTGTAGCAGAAGAGAGTGCCAGGCTCAGAGGGGCCACCTGGCTTCTGACGGCACAGATCGGCATCTTTGGGAGGCATTATCAGTCAGGCTCTGGGTCCTTGGCCCAAGGACCAAGATCATCGGAAGGAACCATGGGCTCCATCTCACGTGAGGACAAACGCAGGGGTCAAAGGAGGCAGGCCTTCCAGAATAAGAATAAAATAAAAGCTGAGTTTCCTACCTCTCTCTGACGTGTTTCAGGCCGTGTATTTAAATGAGAGGAGAAGGATGTCTTCTCAGCTACTTTCCAACCCATTATTCTTTGATACCAAAGGTAAGCAAAACTACTCTTAACTCTAGAATGCTTTTCTGTGCTCGGCTTGGAATTTGAGTGGTTCAGTAACGACTGACGAGTTAATGACTGCACTGTCCAATAAAATTAAACTCAAAATAAAACGCCAGTGGGGAGCCCAAGGAACAGACCCCCCTCCCCACCTGCTCTGAGGTTTTGTAGAAGGCAACGGACGCGTTCACGAGCTTGAGGCGGTCTTCCATCTTGAGCATGAGCTGCTGCCAGTGCGAGGCCACCTTCTCTGCACAGTCCCTGATCATATCCATGTCGTAGTGATTGGCCTGCAACATGGCTTCTGCCTTCTGCTGCACCTGTAGGGCACTCTGGTGTGTTTTCTGCGGAAAGAGAGAGAAAAGGGCAGGCTCATTTAACAGGGGCATCGCGCATATACTGGGAAGGCTACCATTCTCCTGTTTTGCTTCCCTTTATAGAAACAACTTCAGTGAATACTCATTAGGACGCTTCTAAAAACACAGCAGACAGTTGCGTTAAAAAAAAGTTCTGATGCCCAGCAACAAGTGCGTTCATATTTAAATTACCTAATGAAGGATGAAATGCATTAAGACTTTCCAGAATGGGTCTGTTTGTGGGGTTCTCAGCTTGAGAAAGAGCAGGAAAAACCCTTAACAGCCAATATCCTAAGAAAGTTGTTGAAATGTTCCAAGTTTATTATTCCTGTTGATCCTTCTTATAATGGCAGCTAGAGGCAAACAAACAAGTGGAGACAAAGGTGGCCAAAGAGAGTGCTTTTTATTTTCATTTGTACCCTAAATTTTAGACTCAAGTAAAAAGTTTTCACGAACCATTAATTTAAAGAAAGAGAGAGAAACAATTAAAAGCTAAGAATGTACCGACTGTGTTCTCTGGAGGTCCATGCCATATAACAAATCTATCAAAATAACATGACAAACCCAGTAAGAATTCCTGCTCAAGTATCCTCACGAGAAGATTCCGTGAGGGGCTGAGAGGTCAGGTTCTCTCGGTAAAGAACCAGAATGCAGGGCAGGGTAGCAATGAGGGGGAGTACATGGGTTTCTGTGGACACAGATTTTTTCTTCTTTTTAACAACAGCAAAATCTTGCATTTCACTTCAAAAGGTACTAAGGATCCCATAAAACACTATACCCAATATAATCCTTTCCTTTACCCAGACACGTGACATGCACTGGCAATTTAATTACTAGAAATCACTTGGCCAGTGGACAATTTTCAAAAGATACCCCAAGTCTGGGCTTCAGGAAGAAGTGTTAATGTGTGTCCACTGGCACCGAGTAATTGAAAATAAACTAATCTAGGGAATAAACTAATGGGTAATTTCTGTGGCTTCCTTCTCTGGCTGACAATATGTATGTAACTAGAGTAGGAAACAAGTTTTGTGTAAGCAAATACTCTTTTTCCCTTGACACCACCTATCATAACCATTATCTCTCCCCTCCCTGCAAAAAACTCTGGAAATAAGTAGTCCGTATGCTGCGGGAGTAGACGTGAGCGGGCCTGGCACTGGCCCGAGCGGTTCTGCTGCAGTCCCGGCACAGCCCGAGCCCGCCGAGGTGGGAAGTGCTCTGGTGAGTAACACTGCCTCTAGCCAGGCCAGAGGAGTTCTGTGCACAGCACTCTTTATTTATTTTTGTTTGTTTGTTTGTTTTTTGTGGGGAAGACCAGCCCTGAGCTAACATCCGTCCAATCCTCCCCTTTTTGCTGAGGAAGACTGGCCCTGGGCTAACATCGTGCTCATCTTCCTCCACTTTATATGGGACGCCGCCACGGCGTGGCTGACAGGCAGTGCGTCGGCGGGCGCCCGGGATCCGAACTTGAGAACCCCGGGCTGCCAAGCGCGGACTAAACCGCTGCGCCACCGGGCGGCCCCACAGCACTCTTTATTGACAACACTGAAGTCATGACGTGTACCCCCGCCCAGTGAGCCGCCCAGAGCGCTCTGCTTTGTCGGGGCTGGTCACATAGCAGGAAGGTGCCTACAAGACCAGCAAAATGTAAAAAACCTCAGCGGAGACTCCAACTTGGGCTCCTTGGTGCCAAGGGGTTCCTGATGGGGAAGGTGCATCCTGCCAGGGCCCTCACAGCAGCGGGTCAGCAGGAGCCACCCACAGCCCTGCCGTGAGGTCGCCCTGGCTGGCATGCGTATCCTCACTTCACTGCAGTTGACAGACGGTTTCCTTCTGTGACAAGCTGTAAATTTGTAAGCACTGCCATTTTGGGTCCTATTGAACCCCTTTTGGCTCCCAGGGTTAGTGTCACATGAGGGGACTTAACAGGCTTGTCCTGAGGTTAGAAAGACCCAATTCAGAGGTGGGGCCAAGCGTTCCTACCTCGATGGCATGCTGGAACTGCTCGTGCTCTCTCTGGAGCTGCTCTGCCTCTTGTAAGGAGCTGGCCGTGATAAGACCGGCGTTCAACATCGACTCTCCATTGCGGATCCAGCCCAGCACCTGAAAAGTGACACAGGGAACTCCAAGCAGCAGCCCTTCCCAGGGCATCCATCCTGTGGACCAGCAGTGATGCGATCCGAGTATGCAAGGTGGTCGAGCTCCCCCAGTCAGCCACCAAGTGCTGGTTTCCTTACGATCTCACTGGCCACAGCCTGATATCCTTCAATGCTATCTGATCATAAGTGCTGCATTTTTAAATTAATTCTGCTATTCTTAGTTGCAAATGGCAGCCGAAAAGGCGGAAGGTCCAGTGGATTGTTATTAGTCCACAGGTCAAAATAGATCAAAGACGACATTAGAAAACTGACTGCTGCAAAGAATTCCCTGATAATCAGGAAAAGTACTGTATTTTTCATTCCTTTTAGTCCTAATGAACATGTAAAATTAGTAAGCTGCTTGATAAGGGAACTATTTTATTTCACTAACATATTTTCCAATTTAACATCAGTATTGAACATTACACTAACCAAAGAATGAATTAAACTGTACTGTAATGCTCAGGGTCAAACCACGAGATTCTCAACATCACACACAAACAAAAAGAGAAGTCAAATCTGACTGCGGGAGCCACAGGTCATTCTTGGTAGCTATTTGTGGCAGAGACTGCTCATTACCTACCCAATACCTATTTTCTTCATCTCCTGTACTCAGAAAACCCCAACTTTGGAGAAGAGCTTAAAATAAAACCACTTCTCAGCCCCTATTACAGCCTGCTTACAGATATGACAAAATTCTAGCCATTTAGATCAAAGCAGTGGCCTCTGGGGGATTTTGTGAACACGTTTCTTTTCTGATATAGGGGTTGCCTCTTTCTTGTTATGCTTTCCCCCTTCTGATGCCTGGAATGTGGAGGTGATAGTTGGGGCTACAGCAGCCATTAGGCAACCACAAGGAAAAAGCCACCCATCACTGAGATCTCAGCCTAACCTATCACAGGGCCACCAAATAAACACCAGCAATCTACCACCTCCCAACTTGTTACGTGGGAAAAATAATTTTTTTAAGCCACTATTTTTGGACTCTGTTACTCATAGGCAAATGCAATTCCTAATGGATACATTAGTTTATTCTTTTATTTCTTAGACTAATTGTTTTGTTTTTGGCAAGAAAGAACATGTTAGTAACTGATTTTTAAAAGGCGTGTCACAATACTTCATGTCATTACATGGGAGACCAATAGGTGCTGTCTTAAAGATTGCCAATTGAACAGTATATCTGCTTTAATATGAGTGCCACCCACCTATGCCCCACACTTGCTCATGGTCCAGAGGCACCTTAAGTCTCCTCCAGTCAGACTAACACATGCTTTTCCGTGCATCTATCAGAATCTCATGAAGCCATACTTTCCCTGCATGGAGCCAGTATCACCAGCGGTTTTCCTGCTCACGAGATAAAATGTCACATACATGCTGAATATATGTATGCGTGGAATCCCACTGGCTCCACATGCATGGAGCCAAAAGCAATCTCTTCCAAATGTTCCATTTGTATTTTATCATGCTATCTGGGATGTGGCAGGATAGCATCCTGATAACACTAGAAAACCCCAGCCATACACAGCCTGTGATCCTGTCCTGACCGCTAACAGTCTAACTGGCAGAAAAATCATATAGTTATTTAGCCTGGGAAGCAATGTGCTCAGGGTTTTAAGCAAGAGACTCCCAAGAACAAAACAAGCTAAATGGGTGTTACTCTCGGGTGACACACCCGTCCAGGCACTGGCTCAATTTTTATACATTAGCTATAGCTGTATTAGGGTGTGTGTTATACTATCTATCAGGACAGCTGTGTTCTGATCAGGCACGACCTTCCCCAATGCTTACATGTCCAAATTACCAATCACTCATCACGGGCTTATCGACAGTCCACTTCAGTCTGGTTCTACCTCCAGCAGTTTGCTTACCTGCTTCACCTCAGCCTGCAGATGGCGAAGTTGCACACACTGCTCCAGGTGCTTCCGATGCTGTTCTGCTGCTAAATCCAGCTCCTGCTGCTTTTCATGAAGAAACTCCAACAGGTCCTGGACCCGAGTTGCCATGTCTACGTCTCTATCGCAAAGCAGCTCCACGCCTGCGGGCATTAAGGGAGGCCCTGGAATTCAACTAGCATTTCAACCTGTTCTTAAGTGGTGCATGAAATTTACTCGGCTTTTGTGAACCATCTGTCCAGCTGGGTGCCAAGCCATTACTTTGAAGGCCAAGTTCAAGGAGGACAAGCCAGCAGAAGAGTGTTTATACCTGCCTCCAAGCACGCAAATGCATCTCAGAGAATGTACCTGATGTGTTCCAAAGCCAAATGTAACATATAGCTAATCAAACGAAACCCATTTCCAATCAATCTACTTCTACGTTGATAACTGGTGAAAATATGACAGCCTTTATAAACCAGCAAACTCTGGTTTTTGTTGTAATCAGTGTAGACTCCTTAGGAAGCATTTAATTCCATTTGTGTAAAATGAGTACTGTTGTGTGCAGGTTGTTAAGTTTCTAACACTATTACGTTCTCGCTACATTTTTGAGGTTATAGTGACATCTGCTGGTAAAATATAAACTAAGAAAAAAATAATGTGAAAATATTTTCTTGGGATTTATGTTTCATTCATGGAGATACAACAATATATAATCTGTTAAATTAAAGTTCATGCTACTTGAAATAACATGTAAGAATATTAAGTGTAAGTACACTAATCATAATGTTAAATGTGATATTTTGTGGGGAAAAAAAGGCAAAATGTTTCCTTTTAAAGAGCAGGTATCTATAACATCTATGTCATAGGGTCTAACAACTCTGCAGTCGTCATGTTGAAATAAGCTGGATGAATTCCTATGGTGACATGAAGACCCCACAACTGACACAGGATGGAAAGCACTTCTTACCAGAGGCCTGCACTTCGTTGACATACTGCAAAAGGTCTTGGCCTTGGTGGATGACGTCGAAGGTCAAGTTATTCATGGTCAAAGCTTTGTCTGCGTGGTGCTGGAGGCGCTGTTCTGCTATTGTGAGATCTTCCGTGTCAAAGTCATTCATTTGCTGAGAAAGCTCGTCGTTCCAAGATTCAAGGTCTGAGATGATCTGACAGAGCAAAGTATCTGCTTAGGACCAATACTTAAAAATAAACATCTGCTGCAACATCTCACTGTGCCAAGTAAGTAATGAAGAGACTGATGGGATTGTGTCAAAAGGACATAGAAGCCAGCTGAAGGGGAGCCCACTGGCCAAAGGTGGGAGAATTAGACACCAGAAAAAATTTACCACAACTGAATAAAATATATCAAATATACAAAGATCCATTAATTTCTAATGACGTTAAAAAACAAAGACCTAAAAAGCCAAAAATTAAATGAAAACATCTGGTTCCGATTACAGGTTGACAGGAAACCAAACTTTATTCTTAAAATTGGTAAGTAATTGAAGGAGAAAATTAATTATTTAAGCATAGAATGATGAAGGAAAGTTCCTCTTTATAAATAAATCTAGCTATTAAATGTAGGGAGAATAATAAAATTAGAAATTTTTTTTCTATTTTGTTTCTGAATTCTAGTAAAATAACTGTTCGGGTAATGAGCCTCAATGCATAGTAAATTCTCATAAGAAAGGCTGACAGGAAGTTAATGGAAGGATCAGACTGCCTCCACCTAAACCCACAGGCCAACCTCAGCATCCCTAAAGAAGTGGGACCAGACGGCCGTGCCTTCTGACAGGAGAAGGTACGATGCACCATCTGTGGAGCGTCTTCGCACAAAACAGAATTTGAATCTAATCAGGTCTTTACATCTGACATTCTAAGTTCACAAGAAATACCAAGGAAAGAAAAACTGTTAATCTAAAAGAAATCAAGTGAGCAAATGCAGAATGTGGAACCTGGTTTCTCTGAGAACTGATGCAGTTATTTGAACAAGTCACAGCATGGACAAAAAGGGTGGGTGGAGAAACGATTCTGGATTAAGAGACTAACCATCAAATGCAGGAGTGGACCCTAGGTGAATCCTAACTGAGGCACTTGCAGAACAGAGGCTGGGTGTCAGAAGATAATAAGGAATGACTGTTGCATTGCTGAGGTGTTTAGTGGACTGTGGTTATGTAAGAAAATGGCCTTAGGAGTCCTAAACTTAGGAGTGTTTAGGACTGAAATGATAAGCTGGCAAAGACTTTCTCTAAAATACTACATCACAACAATACCAAAAGGATACCTGAAGCAAGGGGTGCAAAATCCTGTTGAATTTGAGGACAGGCACATGGAAGTCCATTGTCCTATCCTTGCTATTTTTGTCTAAGTTTGAAAACTTTCATAATGTACTTTTTTTTGTGAGGAAGATGAGCCCTGAGCTAACATCCATTGCCATTTCTCCTCTTTTTGCCGAGGAAGATTGGCCCTGGGCTAACATCTGTGCCCATCTTCCTCCACTTTATATGGGACGCTGCCACAGGACGGCTTGACAAGCGGTGCATCGGTCTGCGCCCAGGATCTGAACCCATGAACCGCAGGCCGCAGAAGCAGACTGCATGAATTTAACTGCTATGCCACCGGGCTGGCCCTTCATAATACACTTTTTAAAAATTGTAAAATCCAGAAAGGAGGAAAAGACTTCTTATGAAAGAATATTATACTATACGCTTCAGTGGAGTAACATTTCCTGTGGATTCTAATTTACTTTATGCACCTGAGCAGTATCCAAATTAGTAAGAAAATGTGAGAATGTCAGAGAGTTTACACAGAATCCACCTACGAGATGGAAAGTAATAAGAAACTTAAGGCTTCCGCAAACTCCTACTGCACAAATCTTCCTGATTTATTCCTTTATTACTTGGGTCTGCATACAATATGTATTAATTTATGCTAATTTATTAAAGTGTACCAATTTATAAATTAATAAGTTTAAATAATGCTCAATTAGACATAAACCAAGAAGCCCCTGAGGGAAAATATTTTGAAAAAAGAAAGAATTACCATAACTTCAATCTTTATCTCTAAGGGAAATTTTCTTTCTTAATGCTTGTTTTCTGGCACTGAGGGAGAAGAGAGAAGGTGTGGTGGTGACGTACAGACTCAGCAGTGACGCCTCATGGAGACAACCTCAGGCGCACACGACACTCGGTCACGGATAATAAACAAAGATCAGTGCGCTAAAACCAGCAGCATTTGCACTCACTCACTGAGCATAAGGAGACCCTGGCAATGGTTGTGATCAAAAGATCATCAGGAAAAATCCTGCTCCAAAGTTTAGCATTCCGGCTTGTTAACCACACAGGCCCAGAAAAGAAATCCGTGGCAAAAACAGAGCTCGAGAAAGTGGAAATCATTTTCGAATATTGATTCTTTGGAGAAATAACTTTGACACGATTGTTTAAAATGTATCCCATTATTTTCTGAAAGTCTAAGTTTCTCTTCCCAAATGTACACATAATTACGACTGTTTTCCGTAACTAACCTGTCACACGATGCTACAGTAATGATTCTGTTGTTCTTTTTAGATCAATAGAGCAGATTTTACTTGGAGTATCTGGCGGCTGAAACAGCAATATCCTGAGCCACAGAAAACCTCGTTCCACTTTTGAGAGATGAGAACGCTACTCCAATTGAAATACAAGAGATATGGGGGGTTTTAAAAAATTAACCTAGTAACAGACGAATTTGTACCATAAACATAACTCCATGCTTCTCATGGGCACTGAGCTGGGGCATTTTCCCAGATAAGAGAGGAAATCCCAGCCGAAGCCTAAAATGCTCAGATTTTCATGGTTCAGGATTATTCAAGACAAAAAAGGTTCTCAGGCTGTGACATACTAAAAGTTCCTAAATTGTATTTTCGCCGGCCTGTGACTGAACTGCAGGCTGAATTTCCCTCAGCTCGAGGAAGCCCTTACCCCTGGCCTGGCACACTGCCTTTACTGAGGCCACATGGAATTCTGTGGCTCTAGGCTGGGGAAAATGGATGTTTTTGGTTCCTGATCTACATTTTAAAACACTGGTTCAATGAAAGTGTAAATACAACTAAAATTTTTTCCTCCTTTAAAGCAGCATTAATAAGTGAAGCCAAATATATTTTTTTCAAATATCAAAATGTCCCAGAAGAAAAACTTCAAATAATGCTTCTGATTGCTTTGTGTTTCTTAATTGAAACTCTCCAATAGGCAGCTAAGTTTACAAAAGCAATTCCTCTGAAGTAGAGAGGAAAACAGGCCTGCTAGGTCTTCTGTTCATACAACGCTGCAACCTGGAACCTGAATGCCCAGCCCACACTGTGGCAGGTCCTTAGAGACTGGTGCCGGTGTCCCCTTTCTCTCTGTGGCTTCATGTGGGTCTCAAGGTCAAGTCTCTGAGAGCACCTGAGCAGGTTTTACCAGGCAATGTGTATAGGGTTTAACTCCTTTCTTGTCATTAACCAGTGATGACAATGAAACAGCCAAGAAGGACTTTCTTGAACGAAAACATTTAGACAAATGGTGACAGGCCTGCACGGGGCCCAGCCCAGTCCCGGCACCACACACACCACTTGGAGCTGCGTCCACAGGCAGGCCCCGAGAGAAGCACAGGGGCTCACTTCAGGCAGAGGGTCCCCCCTCAGCTGAGGTAACCAAAGGCAGTCTACACAAGCCCTGTCATCTCTCTGCCATTGGTGGCACTTAGGGTCTGGCCCGAGTGTCCTCAGGGCACAGTCTTAAACCCAGGACAGGTAATAAACACAGAGAGTGTGCTCTGCAGATTCTGCTCAGTGGTCACATGGACCACCTGGGTGGCTCGGAGGTACCTGGACAGGTACTTGGTCACTGCCACAGGCTGAATGAAGCTGACAGGCACCAGGAGACCAGCCTCACCCAGGCTGAAGTGAGTTTTGGTTTCTTTCACCACGCTTCACAGAGAGATTCAGTGTCATCCTACTATACTTCTGCTTGCACTTCAAGTTCAAAAACAAGATCTTCCCTGGCAGAGAATTAAGAACCACCCTCTTTTCACTAACGAAAAAGAAAGGAAATCTGTACTTCTTTCTCCTAGTCACATATAAGGTGCAAAAGTCGATTTTTAGGCAAGAATTAAAGATCATCTGAGAACACTTCTCTGGGGAGAAAAAAATTGGGCGTCCTACTATCTATCACCACCTACTATACTATCACCACAGGCTAAGTTTATTCCCACTCCAAGAGGGAGAAGAATGGGACAGGGAAGGAAGGAAGGTGGAAGCGAATGAGGGAGAGGGAAAGGCAGGCAGGGGAGAGAGGGGAAGGAGGGAGGGAGAGAGAGGGGAGCTCTGCCTTGAATTTGTGTCCCGGTTTCAAGGGCAAGAGAGGGCCGTGCAGTGACGCAGTCCAGGTTTAAAGAAGCCAAGATGATGAGACGTTCTTGTTTGTAGAAGCTCTGCCTCGACTCCACTCCCAACTCTCGCTCTGCACTATCCTGCCGAGTGACGACTGCCTCCACCACAGTTTCAGAGGTCAGAGCCCACAGCTGAGTCCCTCAACTCCCAGGGACGAGCTGAGGAAGAATCCTTCTTTCCTTCCTTTATCCTCCTCCTTACTCGAGGCTGTGGGCAGTGGGAGAGGACTAGGAAATGAACCAGGGCAGGGGACAGAGGAGGGGACGCTGGGTGCCCCTGGCGGCCTCAGAGGCCGCAGGAGGCCACTGGCCGGCAAGGAAGCGGTGCAGGAACACTCACCTCGATGGCATCCCTCTCAAATATGCGCAGCTGCAGGAAGAGCTCCAGCTTGATCTTGCGCTCCTGGAAGAGCTCCTCCATCTGGGCCTGCGCCTCGTCCAGCTGCTGCAGCACCGTCTCGATGTGGCTGATGGAGCTGTTGTGGGGGGTCTTGTTACTGGAGATGGCGGAGTCCCTGCGAAAGAGCAGAGGAGGGAAACCGGGACGCTAACAAGACAAACAGGAATTGGATGGGAGAGCCTCGCATTGTCAGATAGCAGATCCGGCGGCTCAGAACTTCAGGGGGAAGAGAGCCGGCAGGAAGCGGGACCGCTTGTTTCAGAAAATGGAATAAGCTGCCCCTCCCGCAAAACAACAGCGTGCTTCCTCCTCTGAGCAACACCCCCAGATCCGAGGACACGCTGAAGGATTTCTTCCGCATTTTCTAAGTCGCTCTTATATGAAGCCTAGTAATTACATAAAATCATTTTAGTAGAGTTTCATTGTTAGCTGCTTTTCTCCTTAAGCAGAGAGTAGATGGTACCCATTTACTACAAATGGCAGAGCCATACTGGTTACGAGGGGTCACACTTGAATGCAATCAATCAAGCCTTTATCAAGTTTTGCCTGACTCTCAGCAACTGAACATCACGTGAAGTTATCAGTAACGACTGGACAAACTGTCCTCTGAGTGATACGGGGGACTGCAGTCACGTAAATGGTCCCTGTGATCCAACAAAAGGAATTTGCTTCCAGCCCCAGCACCTCCTGCTGCCTTCCTGCCACGGGGAGCACCTGAGGGCAGGTGTCACCGAGGCTGGCGTGCCCTGGACTCTGAGAAGAGGGACGCCCACCACACTCTAGAGAGGCAGAGCACTCGGCTGAAGGACACCACCCTAGGAGGTTTAAATTAACCTGGTTTGTAGAGAAATTTCAGGCAGGTGTTTAGAGGAAACACTAACAAAAGCTAAATTCTGAGAAGGCTTACTAGTCAATGCTGTAATGAGAAACATTATAGAGTCAAAAAAACTGTAAGGGAGAAAAAAAGAGAAGAGAAGAAAGAGATTTACTCTGCTTTGTATTCATAGATAATATTTGTTCTCTACCTAGTCGGACAGAGAATTATGGCTAATTGTTCAAACAAGTGAAGGGAAGGGGAAATCACTGGCAGGACTTCTAAGTGTGTGTCTCCGACAGGAGGACGGGGACGCGGCCCACCTCAGCTGCTGGATGAGGTCCTCCCCTTCCTTGATCACGTTGACCGTCACTTGCAGGGTAGTCTGCTGCTGCTGGCCGAAGCGCTTGATGAGGTCCTGCACGGCCTCCACCGATTCGGCGTAGACGTCATCCAGCAGCTCCTTCTGCAGCTCCTCCAGCCACGTCCACAGCTGGGGAGGACAGAGCGCACGGTGAGCCCAGGGCCCCCTCTGCTTCCCAGGGCAGTCCTGGTGCGGAGATCGCGAGTGACCCGCGCTGGAGGGAAACAGTGGCAGCCTGCTCCCGGGGAGATGGGGGAGGGAGGGAGGGAGGAGCACCCCAAACAGTCCGACGGCCAGTGGAACACACAGACACACACAAAACAGTGTGCAACTGCTGCCTGGTAAAAAAAACAAATAGGCAGGGAGCCGAAGGGGACTGTCCCAAAAGAGAAAAAAGGAAAAGGAAAGGGAGTCGCTCTTTCCAAAGTTTCCTAGGCTCAATCCGAGAGCAGTGGAAGTAAGAAAAGACCCCTCCGACAACCAAACATCTGCTAAACATGACATTCTTTTACGTGTCTTCTGACTCTGATTTAGCTGATAGTTTTATTTTTAGCAAGTGCATTACAATCCATTATTAGCTATTAAACCACTGCTCAGACATGGATGCTTTACATCTCTCAGAACAAAAGGAAGCATATAATGTGCTGGAATAAATTCATCATCATGCCTGGCAGGAGATTCGGATGTGGCACTGCTGGGTGACCACGCCCAGCCTAGGCCATGGTCAACCCGGCCAGAGCTCAGTCCTTCAGTGAAATGAGTGTACACAATGAAAATAAACACCTTCATTGCCTGACCATGAAAAATGTGTCCAGGACTTGGATGGGTAAAGATAACTCAGAACAAGAACAGCAAGAACTACTGTAGGCCCGGCGGGAGCAGAGCACTTTGCCCACTTCCAGAAAGTCCACTGCCTCCTCCAGATCTCTGGGGAGCCATTCAGTGATTCAAACAAGACAATTAATTAAACCATGTGGGCCCAGGTGGCTTGAGAGTGGTTTGTGTGTGGAGAAAATGCTTCCTCCTTCCTCAGGGACGTGAGAACCACTTCCCACATCTTCCACGTGACTATCACAGACAGCCGTCTCAGCCATGGTGAGATGGGGTCAGGGCCAGAGGTCTGCCCCACACTGCCCAGCCAGGCTGGCCTTCGTGGTAATACAGCCACAGTGCACTTGTCGAAACACACTGTGGGGTATTTGGTCTTTAGTTTGCAAGCTCATCTTTTTTTGAAGTGGCTTTATTGAGGTATAACCGATGGACAATAAACTGCATGAATTTAAAGTGTACAATCTGACACTTCTTGACATAACTATACACCCATGAAAGATCACGCCATCGAGACAGTGGACAGCTCCATCAGCCCAAAAGTTTTCTTGTGCCTTTTGTAATCCCTCCCTCTGTCTCCCTCTGCCCTCCCTCCCCAGGCAATCACCAATCTGCTTTCTGCCACTATAGATCAGCTTGCATTTTCTTAAAAAAGTATATAAATTGAATCATACAGTATGCGCTTTTTTCTTTGTTTGGCTTCTTTCATTCAGCATAATTATGTTGCGATTCATTGATACTATTTTGTGTATCAATGGTTTACTCCTGTTTATGGTTGAATAGTATGCCATTCTATGTATATACCGCAACTTATCCATTCATCTGTTGATGGACATTTCGGTTGTTTCCAGTTTTGGGCCATTATAAATAAAGCTGCTATAAAGTTGTGTACAGTCTCTGTATGAACCTATGCTTTCCTTTCTTTTAGGTAAATTCGTAGGTGTAGAGTGGCTAGATCATATGGCAGGTGCATGTTTAACTTTTTGAGAAACTGCCAAACTGTCTTCCAAAGTGGCTGTACCATTTCACATGGCCACCAGTAGTATATGAGAGTTCCAATTTCTCCCCATCCTCACCAATACTTGATACGGCCAGTCTTTTTAATTTTAGCCATTCTAAATAAGTGGTATCTCACTATAGTTTTAACTAGCAATTTCCTAACAACTAATGATGGCAAATCCAAGCCAATCTTTTAAGAGTTCTTTTGCTGTTATATGTATCTTTAGACAAAAACAGAGTATCACCAGTGGCCGTTGGTGGGTCAGTAAGTATTTGAAATATGACAGCCAAATTAAAAATAAGGGAAGTGCTGGCAAAGGACTTATTTTTCAGTCAAGTTACTCAGGGTCCTAAGAGTTAATTTAACTAAAAATGTTACAACATTTGTTAACTCGTCTCATATTATTTATCCATTTTTGTGTATGAGTTTTCAAATTTTATACAATCCAAGAATTTTAATTAAAGGAGTTTTAGAGATAGGCTAGTTCACCTCTTGGATTTTATAGATTAAGGAAAAGAGGCCCCAGGTGATGAAGTAACCTTCCCAAAGTGGGCAAAACCTATTGGTAGTGCCAAAGCCACCAGCAAAGCCAGTATGAGAAAGATGGCATCTGGATCTACCTACACTTTGTGTCAATACTGCATTTCAACACGAAAAATGCCATTTATTGATTAACCAAATATTGACTAATGCTCTGTACCATCTAAAAAAGGATCCATAATCAGTAACATACTCTTCTTTTTTTGCTTTCCTCTATATTCTCATGAATATGGTTGCTGCATTTATAAATAACAGGAAGGATGACAGCATTATGATCCTGAGAAATCTCCCACTTTGCTCTAATATTTCCCATGAAAAACATTCCAAGTTCCACAGGTCACATTGTACAGTAGTAGCAGGATTACGGAGTTAAGAGATGCTTTGACAAAGCACTGGCTCCGTGACCTAAGAGATCACTGAATTTCTCTGACACTCAGTTTGCTACAATGGGGATACTCAGAATACCAATACCGCCCTCACAAAGCTACTAAGAGGCCCAGAAGTCAGGGTGCAGGAGCGTGCTGGCTGATCAGCAGTGCTCCATACAAATGTTAACTACCCCAAGTATGATGACTCACTCAAATTAACTGAGGAGGCAAGATTTGCTGAAAGAAAACAAGTATGTGCAGGTTAGGCTGCTCTGAGCAGTAACCAATATTTTACCCAAACAAGGCTACAATATTTTATCGAAAGAGTCAAAACATTTAACCAACAACATCCATGATATGTTACCTAATTGGTGGACTTTTCTAGCTGAAATGGTTTCATCAACTTCATGGTAACCTGCCTTCCACATGCCAGTAGGCAAAGTGGGGGCAGGTGACCACTGGCCACTTGCTCCCAACAGAGAAAACTCTTTCAGTGGCATTTGGCCATTGTACCCTCCCACCCTGATTCCTGTCTTAAGATGGGACATTTATGAAAAACTGGACCTTTGCAACTGCATTTATTCTGCTATAAAAGGAAATAAAAGACCACTCACTTCACTCCCTTCTCTCAAAATCTCAACTATATATTCCACCTTAATACATGCACTGCACTGAAGCTGCCCCCCCCATGGCCCCCCATCACAGTGTGATGGAACCCAGGAGAAGGAGCACCCCCTGGAGTACACGTGGCCCTGAATCAGCCCCAGCAGCTAATTCATGGGTGAAAAATGGATACACTTAAGGAATGGATACAGGGACACTGCATATTAAACTGCTGAGTCTTTAGCAATAGTCCTGCCTCAGCATTTTAGGCTCATTCAGTGGAGCTGAATGATTTAAGCAAACGTACATCCAAAAATGACTGCTCTTCTTTCACTGTAATCCAAACAGAAGTATTGATAAGAAGACAGGTACAGGAGCAACTCTACTTCAAATATCGAATCTGTGTCACGGAAGGAAGCATCCAACGCATCAGACAACAAGCTGGCCTTTGGGGACAGAGAAACTGGGCCCACTGAGGGCTGCAGCCATTGTGGCCTCTGGTTTATTCCACTGCACTTTTAAGAGCTAGGTTCTCATAACACTAGTAGAAATTAGTATCTCTTCTTTCAAATTTACTGAGAAAACAGAAACACAAGTTTTTTAAAGCCCCCTAGAAAAATACTGCAGTATCAGCGAAACACAACAAGACAGCTGGTAGAGAATCTGCATGTCCTGGATAAGACACACCTAGTATACAGGTGTCCCAACCACCCTCCTGCCCCTGTCCAAGCAGCTGGGTCAGGTCTCCCCAGTGTCGCCGGCTTGCTGGGCCCCCTCTGGAAGCCCTGACCCAGCGTCGATCCTGCACTGGAGTCCCAGTCTGAGCCGTGAGGTGTCTGTGTCTCCACCTGGCCGCTCAGCAGCCTCTCCCCTGACTTAATCTTGAGGCCTAACTTGGGGATCCAGCTTGTAGGGAAGGATGGGAGCGGGGTGCAAAATTCCTCCTCTCCAGCAAATACAGAGAAAAATACCATTTAAATCACAAAATCATTGTAACAAGTCTCGCGTCTATACACCGTGAAGCAGAGAGAAGGAGATCAGAACCTACTCTTGGAATTGGCCTGAGGCACGATGCATAGGTGTTGTCTCCACATGACTCCACTGCCACAGCAGAAGAGTTCATGTTTTATCCACAAATGATTATTAAAACAAAATACTTCTCATAAGAGGTAACATGGAATAACGATTAAGAGCACGGGTTCTGAAGCTAGATTGCTGAGTTCAAATCTTGACACAATATTTCCTAGGCTGTGACCTTGGGCAGGTTACTTACTGGATCCATGTCTCAGTTTTCTCATCTATGAAATGGGCATGGTAAAAATGCCTACCTCAGAGAGCTGCTGGGAAGAGTAAATGAGATGACACCCGCAGAGTGAAGACATAAGTAAATGTTAGCACTAGTATTTGTTTTGTTCTTTCAAGAAAAATTCTTCTAATAATAAGAAACATAAAGTTTTAAAAGTCTACTTTCTCTAGATGTTTTTCAAAAATGCATTCAGGTTTCTACCAATTGTTCAAAATATGCCACTTAGTCTGGTAAACTTAACACTGTCCCACATTTAAACCTTTTTACACCTAAAAATAGTATGAGGAAAAGGTGCTAGAATTAGTCCATTACAGTCTATAGAAATCACTTCCCCTTGGCTCCAGGGGAAGTGTCATGAGTATTTGTGGGTCAAACCTTTTCCTTTCCTCCTGGTAATTTTTTAAAGAATTAGCTTATTTCCTCAACATCCTGGACATTTTAACATGCGCCCACAGTGGCACGTGCTCACCCCGCCTGGCTGGCTGTGGAAGCAGAGACAGGCCACGGCCAGGGAGGAGACCACAGGAATCAATCCAGGGAGGAACTAGGTAGAAGCAGAAAGCTACACTTAAATCCATGATGTCAAAACGCCCAAAGGTCCCTTGTCCACTTAGAATTTTCTTTCTGGTCCTACAGGAAATATTCTCATTCAATTTGGAGAAAAAAAGTCTCAGATAAAGGTCATTTCTAATGTCAATTGGTAATGAACTGATGCATACCGTAATGTGATATGACTCAGGCAAAATCTATTTTTTAAGCTTTTACATTGACATATATGATTCCTAAAATAACCTCTAAATAAAGGAATGAGAAAAAGTCTTCTGGATGTCTGTGAAATTTTTACCATAAATTTCCTAAAGGTGAAAAAAATGGCACTTCTGTGCATGCTGTTAATTTACAATAAAAAGATAAATCCTCACCCGACAGCAAGAGAGGAGCTGCATTCTATCGAAATTCTCAGCAGCATGGATTCTACTTCTAGAGAACTGTGCCCTGCACCCCTCCCCAACCACAGGCTGGTCAAGCGGCCAGAGAGTTAGGCAACGCTGCCCCTAGAGGTCCTCCGAGCTTGGCCAGCAGCATTACATGAAACAGAACTTGAATCCAGCCCACACCTGGGGTGCAGATGTGTACAGACCTGTTCATGGACCAGGATCCACAGAGAAGGCTGGGCTAGGGAGACACGTGGGGTTCTGGGGAGAAACGCCTGTGATAAAGATATGGGAGAGGGGCCGGCCCGGTGGCGCAGCGGTTTAGTCCGCGCTTGGCAGCCCGGGGTTCGCGGGTTCGGATCCCGGGCGCCCGCCGACACACTGCCTGTCAGCCGTGCCGTAGCGGCGTCCCGTATAAAGTGGAGGAAGATGGGCACGGATGTTAGCCCAGGGCCAGTCTTCCTCAGCAAAAAGAGGAGGATTAGCAACGGATGTTAGCTCAGGGCTGGTCTTCCTCACCAAAAAAATAAATAAATAAAAAAATAAAAAAATAAAAAAGATATGGGAGAGCCTGGTCCCAGGCGCAGCACCACTCCCACCTCAGCCCCTTCTCCACAGGCCTCTGTGCTGGGTGAAAGCCCCTGAAAAAGTCCCTTCCTCACTAACTGGAGAGGGCAGACCCCGCCAGAGAAGGCTCCTAGAGGAGCTCGTTGGGGTGGTGGAGCCCAGGAAAGGACTGAGCTTCCAGCAGATTCAACGGGTGGGAGGACAGGAGTCCTGAGATTTGGGGACTGCTCTAGCTGCAACCTTGCAGATGCACACCTGAACGCAGGCTACATGCCCACTACATCTGAGGGCGGGGGCACTCGAGACATGGGAGACATGGGAGCTTACCCCCTGTGTGACTCTGGGAAAATCCTCGGAGCTCTCCACCTTCAGCTATCCCATCTATGAAATGGGATCATTCCACCGTGTATGTCTTCCTTAACTGGCAAAGCCAGTTTGAGAGTCAAATGAGATGACCACAGATGTGAAAGTGCTCACTTACTACAAGCACTTTATAAACAGAAGCTATGACCATTGGCGTCTGTTTCCCTACTCTTGTTTATGATGAAGACAATCATTCGGGTACCAGTGGGGATGGGTGAGCCGTAGGCCAGCATGAGAAGAATGAAAGCTCCAGCCCCCAGCAGGAGCTGCAAGCCAGGAGCAAAAGTAGGTAGTTTCAATGGGAACGTGCAGGTGGAATTTCAGAGGGCACCCACTATGCACATAAAATGTGATTCAGTTTCTGGTATAAGAAGCAGGGGTCAAAGGAGACTGTTCCAGCCACGAACAGCATGTTCTTCGGCCTGAAATGACCAACTGTACCTTTGGTGCACACGCGTGTCGCTCTGATTAAGGAAGAGTAAGGGTTTCAGGAGTATCTCGTTATTTTTGGGTGGGTGACAAAAGATGCCTTAATATGATGAAAGGAAATTTATGAAGAATGTATTGGGGGTGGAGGCAGAGGGCAAATCAAAATCAGTATCATGAAATATGTGTCAGAGAGGGAAAAAAAGGAGAAGAAACAGGAGTATGTCAGGGCAGCCCACACATTACAAGACACCATGTGGGCATCGCAGCACCAGAGGGTGGAAGCATGCAGATGTGTGAGCGAGGACAAGGTGAGGCAAAGGTGATGTGGCTGGATGCATGACTGACAAAAATCAAGGTCAGTGCAGGAACCCGAACTACCCAGATATTTACATGAAGTCTAATTTGCTAAAAATAGAGATTCTGAGATGAGAAATTTTCTATTTTCTTTTTATTCCTCAACATCACTGAAGGATGAGACAGACTCCTTCAGGTGTCAAGTTTAGGAAAAGCTCCTCCCCACCCCAGGTCATTTTGAGAGCAACCACTGACTTCCTGAAATAGTCTGCAGTTGGTCACAGTGTACTTCCTTTTTAACTCTTCAAATCTCTGGAGACAGTGCACGTTCCTGCAGCCTGCCCTCCTTTTCCCACGGCTAACACTTCATTCCTTGAACTCTACCAGCATGACATGACCCGGAGCTTGGTCAACACCAGCTTACTCTCCCTGTCACACCAGGGGCTGGAGAACTGAAGGCAGCACCACACGTGATCCAAACAGCAGCGAGGAGAGCGAGAGGACGGCCCCCTCTATTCATGATTCTGTGAAAACTCATTACAGCTGAAGGTGTTACTTCAGGGCATGACAATATTGTGGACACTGTCAACACATGTAAGATTGTTTTTTGCTTAACACATGCTGTTGCCACCTATGTCACCCTTACTCTGTAACCTGGCTAGGTTAGGGTTTCTGATTCAAAACAGACTCATTAAAACCTATGAATGAAATTTCTGTGGTAGATTTTGACTCATTCCTGCTGAGATCTTTTGGGATGCTATTCTATTATCTGACACATTTGACAGACCCTGGTCTACGCTTTGATTAGCATGCCTGCCACACCAATCCACCCGCTCCCAGGCTTTCTGCATGGGGACAGAGACCCACAGTGGAAACGTGCTCCAGCCTGCTGACGTCATCCACTAACCAAGCCCCCCACTGACAGTCTCACTTGCAGGGGTTTTAATGCAGCCTCGATTATTTCTGCTGTGGCACCAAGTCTGTCCTGGCTTTGGAGCAATTTGCCCATTTTCAAGGTATAACAGCTCTCAATACAACAAAGGCAAGTTTTTCAGGGTGCCTGAATTCAGACAAGCAATCTCTCCAGATGTCACATGTGGATGTAAAAGTTCTGAATAGGTTAGTAGAGTCAGTTCAAAGACATGACGACTGCACAGGCTGCTCTCCTACAGAAGGTGACACCAGGGATTAAAACTACCTATCTGCTGGGACTCGGGTCCAACTAAGGTGACTTTGTCAGCAAGTCTGATCCGATTGTGGGTCTGGACTGAAATTATTTCCTGATTCACATACTGGTTATGAGTAATGCCTTACTATCAAAACACTTTCTTCCTGGCATCTTCTACTTGGAGATCAGTATAGGAGATAAAGAGAGTCTTGGTCTTGTGTTTACTGACATCCTCAGTTGATTCTTCTTTACAGCCATTCAGCAGTCCAATTCTAGTGACTGTACTGACAGCCCATATTGTTCCGTCTTACCTACAAATTAAATGTCAAATGCCTGGTCAAATGCTCACTAATTTCACTGCGTGCCCTTCATTAAGCCAGAAACCCAGTAAAGAATGAAATAAAGTTAACATGCTATAACTTGTTCATTCCCTTCTTTTACTGGCAGTTTATAAACTGTCTTTTCTAGAACTCTGCCCAGGATTGACCTCACCTGAGTAATATGTGAAATCTACCTTCTCTAAAAAGCACAAGTGCATTTTCAGCCTTCTGGCATCTCTTCTCTTTCCCACAGTCCCTTAAAGATTAATAGACCCAATTTGGTGATCTAATAAGTTCTTTCACTACCCAGGGATCTCATTTGTCTTGGAATAGAGACTTGAACTCATTTAGGAGAAATAAATCCTTTCTTATAAAACCTTCACCCATTTTGGTCTTTAGCTTCTTCTAACTCATTCTGAAGAGCAGTCTCCTTGAGGAGAAGAAGAAAGCAAAGTGAGAGCTGATGAAGTCTACTTCTACTTGTATTCATCGACATCATTGGTCCCAAGCAGAAAGCCCAACCCTTCCTTCATCTTGTGGTTCTGAATTTTGCGCTTTAAAAAAAGGAAGAGAAAACAAACAACAAAACCAAAAAAAACCTGTTCAGTCTCTACAAACCTAGCTTACCTACAGCTTTTAAGCTTTCCTAACGAAACCCTAACACGTTGCTGGTGATCAGTCTTTCTACCACTTATTCAATAAGAACAATAATAATCAGAAAGAAACTATATATATCAGAAATATACAGGGATAGTTTACTTCTCTCAATTAACCAGACACTTATCACATTTAGTTTATGAAGCTGAATATCAAATAAGAAATTAAGAATATTTAAAATGCCCTATAAAAAGAAGTCTAAAAAGGAAACAAGGTTACATACACATCCATTTTCAGCTTCGCATTTTAAGACCTATAGTGTTGCATTTCCTGAACTTCTGTTGAAGTGCCTCACCTTTCTATTACATTAATTGAGGCCAATCCACAAAGAGCTAATTAAAGCAGACATTTGCAACTCTCCATTTAGAAGTGACCCTTCAACAAGAAATTATAAAATTTGGAGTCAGTGTAACAATCCCTGTTGTAACACTGAATTACAAATAAAGCTAATGTAGCATAGTATTAACTAATTCACTTAATAATCATCTACTAAGTGACCATTATCTGTCAGGTAAGTTAGAGTTTCCTATAGTTTTCTATACCAACTTCTAATTTCTCTGTTGACAAAAATTCTCTCTACCTGAAAATATTGGGCCGATATTAAGAATTACAAAATTCATGAATTTAAACCAGTTTTAAACCATTCTATAGAAAAAAAATTGTTTTACATGAATTAAACTATTCTGACAAAAGGACATTCCTTCTAGATAATAACATCCCTCTGGCCAACACAAATGTTTTACACATATTTGTGAAAAAAAAATCATTCATTTATTTTGCAGCTTTGGCTGGAAACAAAAGTATTTACTGATGTGTACAAATAATTTACGCCAACTTGAATGGAACCACGAGTAAAGATTCTTTAAACAGCCTACTCTGCCCTGAAGGACTCCAGAGTGCTGCACATACCAAGAAGGCTTTGCGTTTCAATCTTAAGAGAAGGGTCACAGTGAGGTGCTTACTCTGAGAGAGGGCACCAGGAGTAAAAGCAGTTCTTGTTGATCAAAGACGAGTGAGGAAGATATCAGATTATACCTAGGTATTTATACCTTTGCATCTTATATTTAAATCTGTATTCTTTTGTCTGTCGAGTAAGTTACAAAGGGGGTGAAGAGAAAAAAAGGAGCATTTATTGGCAGCCAGTGTGAGACAAGCACTACGGTCAGTGTTTTATCGATGTAATTTCACTCGGTGTCCCACACCCCTTAGAGACTCTATTATTCCCATTCTGGAGTGGAGAAAGCTGAGGCACCACACAGAAACCTGTCCCAGACCACTCAGCCAGTTAGTAAGGGCACGTTCCACTATAATATGCTTTCTTAATTATTTTGATAAAGATTGTATTTTTACCGAAAGAAAGCATAAAAGACTAGATCTATTTTTTGGATATTTCCACCTATGGAAAAACTACTTTTTTAAAAAATCCCAGATACCAAAATCTATGTGAAGATATAGTTGCTGAAACAATAGGGAGCAACCGAATGCCCGAAGTGAAATCTAACCCTCAACCGTGCAAAGGCCGATGAGGTAGTGGATGGTTCCAGGTCCTTAGTTTCCTCTTGCTTTCTCTGGCTTGTGGCCTTTAATTGCTACTTGCATCTACATCAGATAAATAAAGAAATCAAATGTTTAAGAGTGCATGTAGAGAGTTCAACCAAGAAATTGAATGCTAAGCAAAAATTATTGAGATTGGATCATATAAGGCAAACTTTATCTCCAAAAATATTATGCTGGATCTTAACCTTTCTCACTGACAAATGTATCAAAGCAATCCTGGACTTCTGAGATGATAAAAAGCTGGAAATCACTCATACATTGCTGGTGGGAGTGTAAAATGGTACAGCCATTCTGGAAACAGTTTGGCAGTTTCTTTTAGAACAATATGCGCTTACCAAAGGACCTAGCAATTGCACTTTTGGGCATTTATCCCAGAGCAATGAAAACTTACGTTCACAAAAAAACCCATAATCGGGGCCGGCCCGGTGGTGCAGCGGTTTAGTTCATGCTTTGGCAGCCTGGGGTTCATGGGTTCGGATCCCAGGCACCCACTAATGCACTGCTTGTCAGCCATGCCATGGCGGCGTCCCATATAAAGTAGAGGAAGGTGGGCACGGATGTTAGCCCAGGGCCAGTCTTCCTCAGCAAAAAGAGGAGGATTGGCAACGGATGTTAGCTCAGGGCTGGTGTTCCTCACACACACAAAAAAACCCATACATCAATGTCCACAGCTTCTCTTTTTGTAACAGCCAAAAATTGAGAATAACCCAACTGTCCTTTAATGAATGAATGGTTAAACAAACAGTGATACATCTATATCATGAAACACTATTCAGCAATAAAGAGGAAAGAACTATTGATACATGCAACAAGGTAGATGGACCTCAAGAGAATTATGCTGAGTAAAAAAGCCAATCTCAAAAAGTTACATATTGTATGATTCTATTTATATAACATTTTTGAAATAAGAAAATTATAGAGACAGAGAACAACAGATTAGTGGTTGTAAGGAGTTAGAGATGGGTAGGGGTTGGGTATGGATGCAAGGAAGCATTCCAAGGGAGTAATGGAACAATTCTGTATGATTCTGTATATTGAAAGTGATGGTGGTTACACAAGTCTACACAATAAAACTGCACAGAACTAAATGCGCACACGCGCACACATACACACACACATATGAGAGCATGCAAACCTGGAGAAATTCCAATAAGCTCTGTAGGTTGCAGCAAAGTCACCCTCCTGCTTTGACTGTGGTTATGCAAGACGTGACCACTGGGGGAGGCTGGGAGAAGGGGCAGGACCTCCTTGTCCATTCCTCTTTTCCCACCTTCTTGTGATTATAAATATTTCAAAATAAAAAATTTAAAAAAAAAGAAGCTGGGGAATATGTTTTAGAGGTATCACACATATCTTTGGAGGTAAATACGTCGGGTAGCAATAGGCATGAACAAAGAAGCAAATCATTTTAGAGAATACAGACATCAGCAAATACCGTTAAGGCGGCCAAAAGAAAAGACTTGAAAGTTGGGAACCAAATTTTAGAGAACTTTGCACAGGAGATACAAGGGATCTGGAGGAATCAGACGCTCCGGAGGCTGGGATCACTCAGAGAACTAACACGCCCCTCAGCTGCAATGCCCACACAGGGCTTCTCTGGAAAGTCAGGAGTGGAGAACAGGCTCTCTACTCGGCAACTGCCCACGATGACAAGCATCCATCAGAGCGCAGCGGTCAATGCAAGGAGCTGTACGGACCTCGAGTCAATTTTCCTGAATTAGTTTAGCCACCACGTGCCTGACTGGTTCTGCAGCTCCATAAGGGAAAGAAGAGAAAAGACACTTGGGCTCTTTAAGCAGAGGCAGGTTGAGAAGGACTGGTATGTTTTCAACACACCCCGGGGCAAACTCGGTGAGGATGGAGAGGCAGCTCTGAGAGCCCCGCCGCCCAAGAAGGATGAGAGCTCCCGCTTCCTCATAACCCTCCTCCAACCACAGTGCAAGGTCCTCGGGGGCTCTCTCCCTGCTCCCCAGGGAGAGCTGAGCATTGGCCACGCATAAAGAAAGAGGTCTGCCTGCTTAACTCTTAGGCATAAAAATGAAGCCAGACTATGCTGCGACAAAAAAATCTCCAGGTGGTTGGGAGGCCTTTATTTTTAACTTCTGAATAAAATGAAAGGTTCCTCTTTTCCCAGGCATTACCCCAAACAAAAACTTGCCCCAGTTCAGGGTGTAAGTTTGGAGAAGCAGAACCAAAAGGCTTCTTTACTTAACCCAGCAAGAATCACAGCCCGATTCAAAGGGAATGATCTTTCCTGGGAAACCACAGCTTCTGGGAATCAACTGAACAAAAACCAACTTGAGGCCCCTGAATCAACTCCAGAAATAAACTCTGGTCAAGGACTCAGTGTCACCACCTGGTTGCCTCAAATAACCCATAATTTTCAAAGGTAATTATCAATTAACTCAAGACCTAATTTTGAGAATGAAGAATGAGTACGAATGGATGGAAATAACTACACTTCTGCTATATTTGAAAATGGAAATACATCCCTCTATCATTAAATCTCAGAGTGATGTGCCAGAAATAGACATCATTTATTCCACAAGCTAACTGAGTATCTGCTATGTCTGGGAGGCAAGCTAACGAGTGGGATACAAAGATAAGTGAGACACAGCTCCAGTCCTGATGGAACTTAACATCTACCAAGAGAAACAAACGTCTAAAATACTCGACATACACAAAAGTAGAAGGACGTTTTTCCACTGGTCATTCATTTTTGTATCGCCTCCTTATACATTACGGTTGACTTGTGAGACACTTTGGAATGAATGGATGAATGAATAAACAGCGGAAAAATGCAATCAAAAGGAAAGGAGGACAGGGAACAAGGGACTAAAAATGGGAGAATTATAATCAGAATTGACGTAAATAAAATGCCAGAAATGAAGAAGGGACTAGAGAGATTGAGAGTTAGACAAAATACAGGAGGATAAAAATTCTCCTAAAATAAAATCCAAATTTATGTTAAGCCAATCAAAATTCCTTTTAAATACTACTTAAAAACATAAAAAAAAAAAAAAGACAGTATCAATCTTCAAGTCTTCTGAAAGGAGCTTAGCTCTTATGAATCCCTGTTAGAGAAAAAAAAAGAGGAAAGGGTCCCAGAATGTTCCAAATCTGGGCTTAAGTGTGAAATTGGGGCTGACACCTCTAACAACCACCTTCTGCATCCAACCCCAAGGTATAAAATATTTGCCATCTACGTGGACATACCTCCCCCTTCCTCTCTCCCCGGGAGTGTTCTCTATTTTGTCCTCTGGGGTAAGAGGGTGAAGAAGAGTCTAGAGTTCTCAGCACACCCAATCTAAGCGCTTGATACGCGACCAGACTTACACCAACCTCCTTCCAGGTGACTCTTAAAAAGAATTTCCGAGCCAACACTGAGCAGACATCACCGTGAACGGGCACTTTTGTAAAGTCAGTTGTTAATGAGATCACCTTTGTGTTACTTGCTCATCAGAGCCAGAAATTTACTGCAAAGGAGAGAGGGCAACAGCTATGCTCCAGACGAAGTGAGAAAGGGAGGGAGGAAGGTTAACTTCCGTGTTGGGAGAGCCTTTGACACCTAACTTCCCAAAAGCTTCATGCGTTTGCCGAAATGAGCAAGACAAGCTGCTTTTTCTATCTTTCTCTCTGCTTGAGAAAAATTAACTCAGATAACAAATCTTTTAGCAATTTTTCATTCATCTGATTTGTTGAAATAGTGACTTTACACAAACACATATTTATTTAATTAGCATGATTTCCTCCTCTTGGCCCTTCTCTTCCTTTTAATTTCATTTTAAACTAAGTAAGTTTGTTCTAAACAAATCTGAGTTTTCATTCAACAACCAGTTTCAAAACACAGTGACTGAAGACACCATTCCTTCCTGCATAAAACCTACCAGGTATCCCTGTGGGTTTTAGGGCATTTGTGCAGCACAGTGAAAAGAGACAGAAAAATTCTGGGGCTGGTCAGGAAAAATTAATTTACCAAGAAAATGGCTGGGGCTAAAAATGCAGTCCCAGCACATCGTGGGGGAGAATCAGCCAGCGCTCCGCACCATGTGTGGCCATCTCCCCTAAATGTTTGTGTGGGTCCTGCCATGCACACTCCCAGAGCTGGTCACCAAATCCTTCCTCGGCCCCAGGTCACTTGAGGGGCACACATTTAACAGGGACCAAATCAGGGTCAACACGCCAGTGTCTCTGCAACTGTGATGGTCTTCTACATAAAAAGGAAGGAATGAATACACTGAAAATCCTCAAATTGTCAAAGTGAACCACATAACCTTTAAAACAGACTTAAGGTCTCCTTCATCCACAAGCTTCATACATACTAGAAGTTCCTATAGTGTAAATTAATGAAAACACAATGTCTTTTCACTTTTAAATAAATTTCCAACCCTAGGGACAAGACAGACTCCATAGTTTGCTAACTGAAATGCTTTCACTGTTAAGATTTTTCCTTAAAAATGTTGCTGATGTTACAAAAGCCAATGAATCCAAACTGAGCCTCTGGAGAACAGCTTTTGTAAAACGCTTTCCTTCCAGTTTTCCTTTCGTGACTGCTTTTTGAAAACCATAACAAAGTTGAAAAGGTGACCTAAATCATAAATACTGCTTCATGGAAAGAGTCTTTTCTGTCCTAAAAGCAAGTTAAATCTTTACAAATCCTGCTAAAGAATATCACAAGGCATGTCACACACACAATATCAGATTACAAACACCTGGCTCTTGTTTGGTCCCCAGACTCGAGGCCTGCTGCCTCCGCCCCTTTCTCTCAGTTCTCCGAACTGCTGGCCAGCTGCCTGTCCTGCCTCCCCACAGCATCTAGGCCACCAGGGCCATGGTGCCCCCTGTGGTCCAAATGAGGAACTCCAGCCCCCACCCTGCACATCCCCTCAGGAAGGTCCACGCTGCTTCGAGCTGCTTTCTGTCTGTCACTGCTTTTTCACACTCATCACATTCTTCCTCTCAGCTAGGGTGTAAAAATACACAAGATAACGAGAAGCTAACATACTAATACTGATGGGAAAGACAGAGTAACCCACAATTATAATGCAACACAAGTGCTATAACAGGTGCATGTAAAGAAAGTTCTAGAAAGTGTAGGAGGAACAGCTAACTCTGCCTGGGAAAGTGAAGGGAAGCAGCAAGTTAAGTCTCAAGGGTGTCAGAGTGTCACAGATTTGAGGACGCTGTGTTCAAAGGGAGGGGTCTTGGAGGAGGAGATAGCACAGAGGGGGCTGGAGGGAAAGCGAGGACCACATCATGAGGATGCTGAGGGGTTTTAGGCTGGTCCCTCAGATACAAGAAGAATCACTGATGGTTCAAAAGCAGGGGTATAACCTAATCAAATTTGTATTTCAGAAATATAATACGGTGGCAGTGCTGCGGGAGGCTGGGAAAAGAGCTGGCAGAGGCTGGGACTAGTTAGGTACGGCCTGACTCAGCTGAGTGAGGAACTTACAGTCTGATGACATGTGCATCTGTAAACGGAAACCGCCAGGGACAAATGTCTGCTTAACATATCTCCTTGGAAAAATAGTCTCTTTGTAAAGATTGTAAAGTCTTTTTTAGTTATGGCATTATTAAGAGCAAGGAAAGAAGCTAGTTGTGTTGGTGACAACCGTCCCAAGCCCACAAAGCGCCAGCCCCTTTGCAGAAAGGGCTGCCCAGCAGAGGAGGGCAGAGCGCACCAGCCCGGGGACTGAAGCACAAGCCTTGAGTCTCACTCAGCTCTTTGCCAGATACGCCCCTTACACTCTCTTCATGGGCTCACAGTTTCTGGGTGGGAGGGGAATGTGGTTTTCCTGGAGTCAGACTTTCAAGTTACAGTCAGCCTGGGTGAGGACTGACTGCCCAAGATGCCAGAACTGGCCGTGAAGTTCCTTTCCTTTAAACAGATTTACTGGTCCCTGATTCCTGACACTTTTTAACAAGGCAAACCTGACCCAGCCCTCTCCTAAATATCTCCCGATACTCTTCCTCTTCCTAGATCCTTCTTCCTAGCCAGTTTCTATAAACTTTCATGTGCTTAATCCCAAATTACCTGGAGGGGCTCCTCATTTCCAATTTATAAAGAGCTGTGGAGGATTTTTTTTCTTTAGAAATAAACGCAGTAAGTTGACATCCTTACTCAATTTGTAGTCCTACTGAAAACTTTAATTTTTATTATAAATCCTTTTTCTCAAAAGCTTCATAAGAGTTTCTTTAATGTAATTTTATATTTCTACTGAATAACATATATGAAAGGTATAATTGGTACCAACCTATTGTTCACCTACCAAGTAACAAATTATCTCATCACGAGATAAGTTTATTAGCAAGAGCATACCTATGGCATTAATATTAGGAAGGCCATGTTAGCTTTGATACATTTAACTTCAATATTATGTAAGATCCACTTTTATGAGTAGGTGGGAGTAGGCACACGGTCTGACGGAATCAGAAGGCAGCCATGACTCTGGCCACATGACAGGCTGAGGCACAGGGAGGAAACCCACAGCTCTGAGCATGACGTGCGGACCTATCTATGCTGAAATGGACGCGCGCTGCCTCTCTCCAAGTTAAGGGGATCTCCTTCAGTTCCTGTTTTTCCTGCTTGCATCCTAATCCACACCTCTCCTCGGCCACCCCCAACCCTCAAGGGTCCACTCCTGACAGACACACGGGCTCCCGCCACCCTGGCAAAGGCATGCATGTACTCGCATGACAAGGAAGCACAAGAAGTCTAGCCCAGTCCCCTGTCCACGCCGGCCCGCTCCGGGCGCACAGGCTACAGATCATCACTGGCCATCTCCGGTCCACTTTCTCACATCACGACCAAATCCATGTTCCTTCCAAGGAGCCCAAAGACCCTTGCAGACACGGGCTACATCTTTGTCTCCTGACGCCTTACCTCTTTTACGTGGGTGTGGAAGGACACTGACATGTCCAGTAGGACCTTCCGTTGCTCAACACGCCGAACAAAATCTTGTATCCGGTCTTCGAGCTGATGGGCAGCCTGGTAAATCTCTTCTGGGTCACATTCCCCCGTCTGAGCCAGCTGCTCTGCTGCTTCTAGTAATTTATCCGCATTTGTGTATGTGTTCTGCACAAGAGAACATCCAGAGACAAAGGAGGTGAATAAGAAAGAAACTGGCCAGGCTGGGAGCCATAAAACACTAAACACAGAGGCAGTTTGTGATATTCCTGATCATTTCCATAAATCAAACAGAAAAAATATGGGCAGAGATGGTTTTAGGAGTTCGATACATCTCTACGAGCAGCCTTTTCCATTTTTGGTTTAGATTGTTAAACTGAACCTCATGACAAAACCCTTCTGAATACAGCAGGGATGGGGGGTCCGTGGGCAGCTGCTGGCTGCCCTGTGACTCATAAAGGGCTTTCAGCTCTGGCTGCTGCACAGCCACAAGACAGCACGCCGCCACAAGTGCCCACTTCACTTTTCTCCTGGTTTTATGACAGTGGAGAGTTCCAGTTTTGTGTCTTTCAGTATGATATAGATTTTATGATAATTCCCCAAGTGCAAGTGAAAAGGTTAAGTTCCAGACAAACATAAGTTGCTGTCCCTCTTCACATGTTTCTACTTATTGGTAATTCTGTGCTTATCTTTTTTCTACTTAAGGGTACACATTTTTTGAGAAAAAGGAAATAATAACTATAATGGCTATAAAGTAGCCGGGATTTTAAAGAGCTGGAAGTGTAAACAGATGTCTAAAATACTCTGAAAATTACTCCTGTTTTAATTCTTGATAAATTAAGATGCTGCAAATGGGTTCCTCAAATAGACAGGTACCTCACACTGAGCCAGAGACCTCACACTGCTGAAGGAACTGCTCGCAGAGGCTCGCTGACGCGGATGGGGAGTGGTCGAGGCAGGCTGGAGGACTTCAGTGCCGTGAAAGAACAGAATGAGGCCTTCCCAGAAGGCCCGCAAAGTAAGTCTGCAGTTTCCGTTGAGAAACAGCTTGAGTCCCTCCAGCCTTCTCCTTCTCCACCACTTCAGTCCTAAAGCCGAGCAGGGTCGGCGTGTCATCAGGGAGGGCGGATGGTGGCCTGGAGTGTGGGGAGGCTGTTCCCGTGGGGTGTCCAAGCCTGATGGGGGATGAGGGCGCCCCTGCAGTGGGCAGACTCCCAGCTGGGAGACTGGTTACATCCGGGGGGCATTAATCTAGTAAGTCAATACATTAAGGATAATGAGAGGCAGGGTCCTCATTTTGGAGAAAGGAGTTACAAATATGGGAAAGGAGAAAATCTGAGTTAACCCTGTGGCACTGGGTTAGAAGTGGAGGTATCAGCATGAACACATGGTTTTCAACAGCAAGATGTGTAAATGTGCATGTCACACACATGTGCAGGCACGCACACACACACTCCCACATTCTCCCTCCCTCTGTCCACTGAGAGGGCCCTGGAGCAGCAATGGCCCGCTAGCAAGAAGCATGCTTAGCACCCGAATTTCCACTTCCACACACCATTCTCCTCTAAAGGGAACCAGGGTTCTGTGAAGAAATGGCTGATTCCAGGGTTGGGGTGGGATAAACGACAAGATGAACCTAAAACATTTTTGTGCAAGAAAGTAAGGAAATGCTCCAGAACAATATGGACAGGTTGGGACACAGAAGTCCACTAGAGGAGGCTCCCGCTGGCCAAATCAGGGCAATCTGAGTAAAAATGATAGTAATAGCATATAACGCACTGAACACAATAGGAAACCACAAGTCCACACCGCCATAAATAAATAAAATTGTATGAGGAACAGGATATTTGTAGATTTTCAAAGTACCTTCCCACAAAGTATTACTAATTACAAAAGGGGAAAGACTCCCTTTCCAGTGGAGAAGTCAGGCAGATACCACCTTAACCCAGGGATCAAACTGAACACCTTGTGTAACAGGACGAATTAAAACTGTGTGCCACCTGGGGGTATGGCATGAGAAGGACACAGCAGCTCTCCATGATATCCCTGCCAAAGACAGATGATCGGGATCTAATCATGAGGAATTTTCAGATAAACCCAAAGTGAGGAGCATTCTTCAAAATAACGAGCCTGAAATCTTCCAAAGGGTCAGATCACAAAAGTCAAGGCAAGACCAAGGAGCTGCTCCCAGCTCAAGGACACTGAGATGTGACAGCTAAAAGCCAGGGTGATTCTACACTGGATCCTTTAGCTATACAGGACATCATGGGGACCGAGGGTTAGAAGGTAATCCTGAATCCATGTTAATTTCCTGATTTTGATGGTGGTATTATGGTTGTGCAGCAGTATGTCCTTGTTTGGTAGGAAATACACACTAAAGTAAACAGTTCAGGGGAAAATAAGTTTTTCTGTGCTGTACTTCCAACTTTACTGCAAGTTTAAAATAATTTTAAAGCAGGTGTAACATACAGCATGATAGGTATGAGGTGATCTCAATAATGAGGATACCGACACCCATTTACAAAGCAAGCGTGTTCCCAATGTCAGGGTGGGGGTGGAGCAGTCCATCCTCTGCAGGCAATAAGGAGAGGTGCAGTTATGACAGAGAATTAAAAGAAATAAAGACCAGCTAGAAGTTGGTCTGCTCTTTATCACCACCACAGCCTGAACACTCCCCACTCCCCATGTGCCACAGTCATAAGCACTTACTGTGTGTCAGGTCTAAGTGCTTCCTTTGCACTGGGCCGTCCAATCCTAACCACAGCCCCTTTTACAGGTAAGGAAACTGAGGCCTGGAGGGCAGTCACCGGGCTCAGGGGACAAGGTGCCAGGTGGTGGAAGCAGTACTCAACCCACGTCTGTCTGACTCTGGAGCCCATGCTTACAGCCAACCACCGTACCGTCAGCTTGAGGGACTCCCCAAACAGTGTTCCACACAGTATTGTTTTACAAGCCGCAGTGAGGCAAGGTTCACAGTCATCTCTTTCTCTCTGTCAATATGACAAACCATTTTCAGGGGACTTTTCTTTTTGGTACTATCCAAAGTCTCATGAGGATCTTTCAGAACTCTTTTTAGAAATGAGAGATGTCAAAAGAATCCCTTAAAATTTACTAATTATGGCCAGATTTGGAAAATGTATATGTGTACATTTTACATATTCTTTGGAATCAATTATTTGAAATAATTTGAAAAGCACAGTCAGTTCCCAATCTGACTGCAGAACTTAAAAGCACAGTTAAAGGGTTTTATATATACTCGATATGACACAATTGGAAGCTAAGTTATAATTCCTGCACAGAGCAGAAACAGTGAAACTGCTCACTTCAAAAGAGCTTCGTAACAACAAAAGCATGTTTTATAAATGTCCACTCTCTATCCTGTGCAACTCCGGACCTCTGCACCCCCTACGGCGCAGTCTGGCAACCTGCCAATGATGACTGTGACAAGGAACCCTCCGTGCACATTATCAAACCACCTTGGAGATTCTGAGTGACAGGATGGAAAGACTCTCACGTCAGGGCTTAGTCCCAGCACCAGTGTGTCACTGACTTTGTGACCCGGAGCATCAGGCTGGAGACGATCACCGGCCTTGTGGATGATGAGGGAGGAGGTAAACTATGAGTTAGAATTAGAAAAATGCGGTAATGAAGGAAAGGATGAGGATGCTATTAGTGACAATAACAAAAAATAATGACAGACACTGCTGGAGCCAAGAGGAGACATGACAACTAAATGTAATGTGGCATTCTGGATGGGATCCCGGAATCGGGAAAAACTAAGGACATCTGAATAAAGTATGGACTTTAGTTAATGATAATGTATCAATATTAGTTCATTAATTATAACAAATGTACCATACTAATGAAAGATATTAATAACAGAGAAAACTGGGTGCAGGGTATGGGAACTCTGCATCCTCTTCATAATTTTTCTTAAATATAAAACTGGTCTTAAAAAGTTTATTAAGTACATATATGTATATGTGTGTGTGTGTATGTATAGCAGATTTTTAAGAACAGCTTTCACCTATGGAATGATTCTTGAGCACTTTCCACAGATTATCTCATCTAGTCCCTCCCTACTGAGAGGCTGGCGCTCCAGCCACTCAGTGCGGCCCGCACCAAGTAAACTCTCCTTGTGAGGGTCAACGATTAGCATCGAGGGCTCCTGCTATGAGGTTCTGCATACGTTTTGCCCACAAAGGTTCTCCAATCCCCAGGGGCTGCACTTCGAGGTAACTTTTCTGAGGACGATGGCTTTACTGAGACCCCCCGCTTACCCCTGCGGAGCCTCACCCTGGAAGCACGCCTCTGCATCTCTGAGACCCAAGGCCGAGGCCTTCCCAGGAACAGAATCCTTTTGCCACGGAAAACAATAGATTTGTGTGTGTTAATCGACACACCGATCATAAATGCGAACTTTGGAACACTTACTCTATGCCCCACAACAGCCCTCTGATGGGGACACTATTTCATTCGCCCTTCACAAGCGAGGAAATGAGGCACAGAGAGGTATCGTGCCCAAGTCAGTCAGTGGAGGTGGGATTGTTCAGACAGCAAATGCCTAGGCTGGGGCTCCTCTTACAAGGGAAAATTTCATTACTTAAATGGGGCAGGGGGTGTCAGGTGAGAGAGCCTGCTTTAGAGTCTGAAGAGACGGACTCTCTCCTACTTACTTGTCCTGTCCTGGGAGGCAGCTCTCTCTGGACCCAGTTCCTGTCTACGGGGTGGGGTAATAGTCTCCGCAATGAGGATTAAGGGGATAACATAAGGGCCGGCCAGGGTGGGGGCTGAACAGTTTCCTCTTTCTCCTGAAAAGTAAATTAAAATTGCATAATTGCTAGGACTCAGGAAACACCCAGAGCCTTTCAAAGGCGGATCAGACCTTCCTCTCCCTACAATCCTTAGCAACTAGAGCCCAGGTTTTACCTAAGACGGCCAGAGGCTCTATTTAGAAGCTGGTAGAAAAGATGAGTTTTCTTGATGTTAGAAAAGATAGGAAAGGAGGAACACACAAGCATTTCAAGGTCTGAATTTAGGGCATGTTAAAACTGTGAGGCATCCTGTGTATCCACATGCTGTGCACAGAGTATCCTCCTTGCAAAAGATGAATGAGTTCAGCAGTGACCAGGGAGACTGAAAATGGACCTGCTTCTCTTCTGAAAACCGAGAATCAATGTAAGGTCTCCTGCTTTCCTAAATGCCCCACTTCTTTATCCTGGAAGACAAGATAATTACATGGCACATATAAAAAGCTGCTGACAGAAATGGCTTCGTAGAGAACAACTTCATGACAGGTTACATCTTTGGAAGGTAACTTGAATCCCGAGGGATAAGCAGACAGGAGATAAGGTGGTGTGAGCACTGGCAGAGTAGGCATTTATGGGAAGACGCTGTGTTCCAGACTGACTAATCACATTAAAGAAATCTTCTGTGCTTTCAAAGCCAGCTTATTCCTTGAACCAGAATTTTCTGGGCTTTACTGGCTGTTGTATTCATAACTTTTTAAATCTAAAAAAGAATGTTAACTTGGATGACTATTTAGAAGGTAAAAATGAAGATGACTGTCAAAGAGCATCTTCCTTTCTGACAGTCATTTGCAAAAAGCTTCATGCGGAAAGCATTTTTAATTTCTTTTTAAAAGCTCCTGCATGAAAATGCAACATGGCTGCGTATGGTATGCCACACTCTATAAATTCACCAGAATGGATTCATTCAATAGGATATATGTACTCACAATCACTGTACAAAATAAAGAAGGAATGGATCTTCAGATTAGTCACGACTTGGTTCTTGGCTCTGCAAAACCATGTGCAAAAATGCTCCAAGTGCTTCCCGATGCGGCTATAGCAGTGTTTGAAACACAGCCTGACACCAGGGCTTTGCAGTGGAGTCTTGTGTCCTGCAGAAGCTACACCCGCCTGTACAACTCACTTCCACCAAGTCAACATGAGGATCTTTTTGGGTTCCTCCTTCCCAGAACACTACACTTGTTCTATATAATAAATAATCTATATTTAGTTCTTTTTAAATGAATTCAACCATAAGACTTGCACCACTTCCTTCTTGAATCTGTAATGTTACTTCATCATGTCATGACTCACTATTCTCAAGAAGATGATTATGGGAAAAATTTATTAAATAAATTTCTTATTCAATGTCTCTAAACTAAAGACAATTTAGAATTCATTTTATAAAGGATCCTTCAAAGCACAACCCCAAGAAACAAACTAACCAACCTTGAACTTAACTGTGAAAAGGAAATTTCTTCTCCCTAAACCCAAAATTTGTTTTACCTTTGTGAATATGTTTCAGAAAATGAAATAAGGTTCCTTATTAAGCACTAAAGATGCCTCTGTTCCCATTTTTAAGGTGCCTCACAAGGCCATTCTGTCCAAAAAGATACATAAATCTAAAATGTGAACTTGGGTGTCTGCCACAAGCACTTCTATTACAATTTGGTTTAACAGAAAGCAGCCAAAGACAGAGGGCAGAGAAGGAAAGTTGGAGAAGGTAATTCACTTCAGTGGGCTCATTCCCCCTGTGCCAGAGCGAGACTGGGGTCAGTGTGTTCTCTGGGGAGAGCTAGAGAGCTGCTGACGAACGACGCTACACACACGAAGTGTAACTGTGCCTTGACACCGAGGATACGGTTTACCTAGACCAAATCCAGTGCACAGGGTCTTACCTCACCTCAGGGAGCCACCTCACAGCTAAGAGCTCTTCTGGCTTAAAATACTATCCTCCTCCCTCCTACAGCCCTCAAAAAATCTTTATTAAACAAGGTGGAGGGGCTAAAAAGAGAAGTCCACCCTGTTTCTTCAGGTCTTAGGGCCCCCTCCCCACCTTACTATGATTAACCTTCGGCTAGTTCTTACTGTGTAGGGCAGTCCCTCTAACTCCATTGCCTGATGGTACACTTCGAGGAACAGCAAACTCCTTTTAGAACTAGCCTGAAGTGGTCCGGGGGTGTTCTCTGTGATTTACGGGATCTGTATGCACGGGGGCTGGCGTCCACTAGATTCAAGAGCTCCATTACCGACTCCCTGGGGCCTATCACACAACACGAGGTGGCCACATGTTTGTGGATGGAAAGGGTCAGAGATTTTCACTGTACAGCGAATGGAGGGGAATTATATGAGCAGCTGGGTCCCGGTCCCCAGCAAGTAGGATAGACCGCTGAATGCCTATTCTGAGCCACGGCAAATCGCTGTGCGCCTACCGTTCACAGTTTTATCAGAAAGAGAGGAGCAAAGCTGGATAGCCGGGGACAGCAGGCCATGAGGAGGCAGAGCAGAATGGCAGAAAATTCTTTCAGAACCAACTGGTATCTAAAAAATAGAGCAGAATCGAGTGACGCTCTTCAAGGAGGGGAAAGTCTATAAATATTTAGTGCCAGAAGGAAAAGAACTAAGAGAGGGAGAAGTTGAAGATGCTGGAAAAGAGGCCATCCTTGAAGGGTCCAGGTCCTGGCAGTGGGGTGGGAAGGAGGGTGCGGGTAGAGAGGAAAGCTGAGACAGGAGGGGAGGCCAGGTTTAGGGTGGAGGGCTCAGAGAACACTGTACCCAATGGTGGGTTTGCAAAGGAGAGGCCCACAGAGAGGAGAGGCTGGTCTCTGCACGCAGCTCCCCAGGGTCCTGGAAGGTCCAGCCCACGCTCCAGCCTTGCAGGCCACATGGCCGTGCTGCCCAACAGTCCCACCTGTTGTCCTCCATGCTTGCTTCTAACATCCTCTTCTTTCTTTGTCACCAAGCTGAATTTTACTAATTTGTGAGCCTTGGCTCAGAGAGCAAGAACCACCAGGGAAAGCCCTCTGACAGGAGGCCATGTCTCTTCAGGAGGGGTCTGGCCTACTGCCTACCCAACCCCTGCCCCACTCTGTGCCTGGCAGAATGCCTGACACATGGCAGGTGATTATTTGAAAACCAGAGGGAGGGAAACTGGGTGCAGATATTTGCAAAGTGAGCAAAAGGTGTTTATACTTAAGGTTTTTTCATGCACAGTTCAGATTTGGGCTTAAGTACTTTTGGTTTCAGGGAAAGAGGGTGATGCACCCTTAGAATCCCAGGGACAATGAGCAAGAGAGGATAAGAAAGGACTGCAACTCCGCTGGGGAAAGGCAGGAGCGGACAAGTCCCTGCCGTTCTTGAACCCAAGGTAAAAAGCGGACCAAAGCTCAGGGTGCCACTTTAATCCTTGGCTCGCCCTAGAAACCTTAAGGCAGAAACAATTCCACAAAAAAAGCGTTCTCACTCTTGCTGCCCCCGGAGGACCTGCGTGGACAGCTCTGATGGTCATCTGAGACCCGAGGAAATAAGTTTCCCATGAAAAGATAGAGCAACGTTAGCCAGAGAAGACATTTCCTTAATTTCGAATGGAAGGAACCAGAGGACTTGGAGGGAGAAGGGTCAACGGGGTAGTGGACACACGGGAGGACACTCAGCAGACCATCATCCCTCATATGAGAAAAGGCTCAGGAAGGCAAGAGGACAGGCTGGGGCAGGCCAGCCTGCAATCATGGGGAATATGCCACTTGAGGCAGGAGCCTCCCTCTTCAGCGCCGGGCTGTTTGCAGTTCCGCCTCTTAGATCCTTTGGTGCCTGAAGTCCTTGCTCATATGATCCAAATTTCCATCCATCCTCAAGCCACATTGGCTACAGCAGTAGCTTATCTTACGGAAAAAATAAAGGGGAGATAAGAGCACATTTTCCACATTTCTTCTGCTACAAGAGGAAGGCAAAATATTTTCCAGCAAGCATTAAGTAGGGAGATCACCCATAACGTAGATAAGAAAAATCCAAAGACGCATCGCATGTGTGGCAAGGCTGCTGAACACACTCCTTTGTCTTACTTGTTTCTTGAGATCGAAAAAGCAGAAAGGTTGGGATTGTCATTTCTACTTTACATAGGAAGACATATAAAGAAGGTAACTTTTTAAAGGCATTTTCTCTGAATAGGACTTAAGTCAGTTTGTTTTTTGTTCTATCCCACGTTTAGTTCCCTGACTAAACTAGTATATAATGGAACCCTTTGTCATGCAAAACCTACTGACACACCAGCCATGGTTTACTCATGTTTTATAGATTTTGAGACTATATTGTTAGATGAATATTGATACTCCTCCTTTTAAAATTGAAGACCCTCTTTATTTCTAATAATGTTTTCAAGTCTATTTGCTCACTATTAATATTCCTACACCAGTTTTCTTTTGGTTAATATTTGCCTGGTGGATCTTTTTTTCTAATACATTATATATTTTTAAACTTAATGGGTATTTGTGTTTTAGATGTGCCCTTGAAAACAATATATAGCATGATTTTTAAAAAATATTCAATCAGAGAATCTTTTTCTTTTCACAAGTATAATCTATTTTGCATTTACTGTAATTACTGGTATTTATGGACAAATTATTACATCTTATTTTGTGATTTCTATCATGATTCTGATTGTTCTCATTTCTTTTGCTACCACCAGACCCATTTTTGTGAGTTTTTAATTTATCCAGTTTTGTCTATTTTTTTAGAAGTGATGATTTCTATCCCTAGACTTTTAGTGGTCATTCAATACTGCTAACGTGCACACCTGAATGTACCAATCTAAGATACACAACCTCCTGCCTCCCTCCTCAGATACCCTCCCATCTTTTGTGTTCACGTGGTCTGGCATCTTAGTCCCACCTTGTTTTTAACTACCCCCAAATTCACCGTCTTTTGTTTAAATGGTCAATCCTTTGATTTACAAACATATTTAGAAATTTCTGTGCTCATTATTGATCCCAGTTCTTTCTTCTCATGTTTCCTTTTTATTCACTTAATTAATTCACTCAACAAATATCTGCTGAATGCTTAAATATGCCAGGTATTGTTCCAGTGCTGGTCTGTTCTCGCAGAGTTTAAATTATAGTGGCTGCCTCTGTTATTCTTACTAAACTACATGTTAGTTCTTCTGGTAAGCATTTGAGTGGTAAAGCTTTAAGTCTTGGTCTATATTTCATCCACACTATTGAACGACAGTTCAGCTGGGTACAGCATTCCAGTTCACAGTTATTTTCCCTCCAGACTCTACTCCACTGTCTTCTGGAATCTGTGGTTACTGATGAGAAGGTGGCTGTCTTTCTTTTTTTTTGGTGAGGAAGATTGTCCCTGAGCTAACATCTGTTGCCAGTCTTCCTCTTTTTGCCTGAGAAAGACTGTCCCTGAGCTAACATTCGTGCCAATCTTCCTCTATTTTATATATGGGACACCACCACAGCACGGCTTGATGAGTGGTGTGTAGGTCTGCACCTGGGATCTGAACCCATGAACCCCAGGCCACCAAAGCAGAGTGTGTGAACTTAACCACTACGCCACCGGGCCAGCCCCTCAGCTGTCTTTCTAAGAGTCATTCTCACAGGTGTCATTTTGTCATTTCTCTCTTCTTTTTTCTACGACCCTGTCTTTGGTGTTTCTCAGTTTCACCATAATGGGTCTCAGTTTGGATTTGTCCTACTAGACAACTTCTTTTTAAAACAAATTTTACCCTCCCTCCTATAGCTTCCATATAGATAGATAGATAGATCTATATAGATATATATACAGGCCACATTACTGTATTCTCTCCCTCCTTTACTCCTCTTTCTTTCAAAACACAAAACAAAACAAAAAGCACATTTAACAAACAACAATAAGTTGTGGGAAGGACCTGGGCCAGGTACCTTAGATGATGCTATACACAGATACCTTACCTCCTCTCCAGGAGTCCTTACTGGGCCTATTTTTCAGATAAGAAAGTTAACCTTAGAAACATTGAAACTTTTCCAAAGTCACACACTAGTGAGCATTATAGTAAATGCTCGAACTCCATGAAGCCCAAGCTCTAACACACTACACCCCTGCCTCCAGTTTCCCAAGCACACGCCTTTAAAAGAACTGGAAAAAGAGACAAGAAATGCCGGGCCCATCATTACAGAAATCCAAGAACGACTATAATTCTCTGACTCGAACTTAAATTTCACAAACTAGTCAACGGACATTGGTACAATAAATACAGCAAAAACATCCAAGACATTTTTCTGTTTCAACAATATCACATTTTTGGAAAGGGTCAATGACTAAATCATCTTTCTCCCTAGGAAGTGACAGCTTCACTCTGAAATCTGACCATCATCTTCTCAATCACCTGCAGACACACCTTGCTGAGGCTAACATCTCAGATGTGGTTAAAACTGTAATTCAAAACCCCACCACACGGATATTTATGGGAGAAAACAGTGAAAGCCATTGTTTTACCTGTGCTACTTCTTCAAAATCTTCATGACGTTTCTGCAAAGCTCTGGCCCGATGAAGCGATTTCCCCACACCCGTATGCTTGCTCAGAAATGCTTCTCCATGGTTCTCAATCCAGTCCAGCACCTACAATGAAATATAGGTTATGTATGCCATAAAAACAATGGCCTGCCTTGTTCAATGTTTAAGGTTATCTATTGAAGATACATTCTGTTGTCAAAATACTATAAGAAACAAGAATCAAAGGAGAAAAAAAAATTGGAAGCAATTGGATACTAATCTAACACACTTGAGAATCACATCATCTATCAGCCTTCCCACCACGACTCTAATCAGTTTTTACTTTACAAGGATAAATCTATGTATACATGTTACATGCAATAATGATTAAATTAAATCTCACCTCATTTTCTGCATGACCAAGCCTCCAAAACGGACTGGGTTTTGTATAAGATAGTGGTTATCAAGCCACAGAGGACTGTTTAACTTAACATTTTTATAAGGCTCAAAGCTTCACAACTCAGGAAATTCAAGTATAACTACAGAATTAGCATTTTTCTATCTCTTCTTTAGAAGACCCAAAGCATATAAGTAAAATCTAAGAAAACAAAACACTTCAATGTCTCAGTCCTGGTCTTTGAGAATAATCTACTCTATAAACTAAGCTGTTGTGAAAGCTAAACATTCCATGAATTTAAGTACTTACAAGTTCTTGCTAGTTGAAATCCACTAAAGAAAGAGTGAAAATAAAGCAGAGCAACCCAACGTTTTTAAGTTCAGAGTTGGACTGAGTAGTTCTTTGGCTCTTGTACTTAAGAAATTACAAAACACTGACAATACCTAACAAAACATTTACACTACATGAAATGCACACTTTGTCTCGTTCTGATGGAGTGGGGATGTCAGTGATGTCATTAGCTAAAAACCAAAAACTTCAGCTGAAAGATATTATTTCCATATTTAAATGCATTTGTTAATGAGCTGCTCAAGTACTGAAGGCTGCCTCAGACTCTGCAATTAATAAATATGGTAACTATGCTATGGATCAAAACAATCTTGGACTAAAGAACCAACTGGGGCAAGCACAGCTCCAATAATGGTCAAGAGGGCAACTGAGAAGCAGACCAGTCATGGCACCCTGCTACCGGCAAAATAAAATGGGCCTGAACTTGGGGTTCATTGCCACAAAAAGGATCCCTTGACCTTTGTTACCTGCACTATGGAAAGGTCAGCTGTGCCAACAGATATCTAGGAAAAAAGAGGCTGCTGATGAGGGCCAGAGCCCCCTGCCCAGGGACAACTGGACTTGCTCTCCATTGCTCCAAACCAGTGACGTTCAGAAGCCAAGGGTCTGACTGAGGGTCCTTTCTGCACAGGGTTTAGCAAAGTTTGTAGTAAATGTAAATAAAATGGCTTGTGAACCTGAATAAATCTCTGGTGGTCCTCTGTAAAGACCCTTGTAGAATTAGCAGAAGCGTGTGCGCATGTGCACGTGGGAGGGTGGGGCTGGGGCGTGGAGACCACAGCTTGCACTGGGTGCTCAGCTAAAGCTACATGGAGTTCATTATTACTGTAGTTCATTGCTGAACCTACTTTGTCAATACCACCACTCTGCCAGTCAGTCACCTGGGGTCACACCATCAGAGTCATTCTCACTGGACCCATTTGTATTCTCTTTGTCAACTCAGTCCCCTAGACCTCTGGAAAGCTCTCGTTTCCACCCTTCATTTCCAGCCCCCCTGAACACACAGGGTCTAGCTGTGTGCTCTTGGGCAAGTTCCTTACCCTTTCTGAGCTGCAGCTCCTCACCTGCTCAGTGGTGACAATAATGGGGGGTTGTGAGAATTCGGTGAGACCTATGTAAGCACCTGAATATCAGTGCGGCAAATACACGGCAATGTGCCTTCCCAACCCGCAAACCACAACGTACGGCAGGCTTCCACCTAATTTTAAGCTCTTTGGTGGCACAGGCTATAAACATTCCACTGCTTTTTAACTAGTGCACTTGGCACGTTATTTTTCTTTCTTGAGATTAAAAAGAGAGAAAGAGAGAGAAACCTTTTAGTACTATCATTAGTAAGTAGTGCGACATTCACCACCTGACTTCAAGGCAGACACAAAGCTGCTGAGTTGCTGACATGACAGTCTCTTAGGCCGTATTATAAAACACAGGTCCCGCTCCACTCCTAAAGCAATGTCCAATGACAAGTTCAAGACTCCTCAACCTCAAAGAATGGATACAGTTAATGGAATGTGCCTCTGGGCATGAGGCCAACACCATGCAGAAGACAAGGACCAAATATTTTAAGCTTGAAAAGAATTTAGAGATTCCTAAGTAACACCTATGCCACAGACCACCTGCCTCTCAGAGCTGCGTGAAGGGCTGGGAGGCTTTTCTTCTAACTACAACTCGAGTATATTCTGTATATTCCTTAATTTCAGCATAAAAAGAGAAATTAAGCCACTGGTAAGCAGCAAACCTGATGATTACTGGTAACTCAATCCAGTCTTGAAAGAAATGTACAACTGGAAAAAGTAAGAGATAAACATGATTTGGTAGAAAGGGCTGGAGGAAGCAAAATACAGTATTTTGAAAATAATAAAAATCTGTCTTTTAAGCCTAAGAGAAGTGTTTCAGGAAGCATAAGTTGGACACAAAAGCTACTATGAACCAACCACTTAGGGTTACAAATGCGTTACAATTTTTCTTTTAAAGTGGTTCCTTTAGACAGAAGTGTAAATACCGGGTGAAATTATATTTCCAACAAACATGGCAGTAATTCAAAGCAGACTAAAAATTCCAAGCACTTTTTAAAAATAGCAGCAGACAATTGTGAAATCTAGCTCACATTCAAAACCAAACTCCCCCACCAGGCTTTTGCTTCTTTTGCAAGTCTCAGGACACTTCCCAGATTGCCAAGGAATTCTGACTCAATAGACTTGTCCAAGGAGCATTCTGAAGACACGCTTGTGAAATCTTCTAATTCAAAACACAAAAATACATGCAATCAGGAGCTTCATCATCCTAGCCCAGCAGCCACCCCCTGACCTCACATGGCAGCACTGTCATCTCTCTGCCTTGTGACCTCAACCCCAGGGACAACGAGGCTGGCACAGGATTTGCTGCTCTGCTGCCACACTCGAGGAAAAGGGCAAAAGCCGACCCCTTCCCACAGGCTACCTGGTACACAGGCCAATGGCACCTCCCTCTCCATTCAGAGGATATGGTGCGAGGTCATTCCTCCATACCTCAGTGCCCTCTAATGGATACAGTGAGGGCCCCAAGGTCAAGGTTGCTCCAAAGTGAGCCACGAACACTTAAAACACTGATACCGTCTTAGCATCTAAGTCAAAATGTTAGATGTGCAGGAAATCTTACAGACTGTTTAGCTCAACTCCCTGTTTGTGATGTAATTACAAGACTGAACATGATGGTGGCAAGTATGATTATGCTCATGTCTTCACTAATAACTGTATCGTTGTCTGAGCACCTGCTGTTGAAGCAGGCACTGACCTTGGCTGTGCAAGCACTACGTCATCAATCCTCCCAGTGAGCCGGGGGTTTCATTCCACTTCACCAATGAAGACACAGGACGAAGGGCCCTCGGCTACCATGTGGAAGAGCCAGTCTGTGGACTTGGACCCAGGAAGGCTGGATGTGGGCTCCACTCTCTTACCCTCTAGTCTCTGTTGTGTCTCTGAGTTGGTATAAGTGGCATACAGGCACACATAACGACGTGTGGAAGGAAAGAGCTGCTTCTGTTTCCAAACAGTTCAAACTATTGAGTAAATTACCTTTGACGAAGTGACGCTGTTATAACCAACAGCAAGTGGGGCGGCGGGGGGGGGGGGGGGGGGGGTGAACCAGCCAACACCACCAACCCTTGATGAAGTAAGTGCCTCGGGAAATGGCCACTGGCGCCTCCTCTCCCCTCACGTGGCAGAGTTCTGGCCATCTTGTACAACCTGTCTGTAAAGTAATTTCTGCAATAAGTCCCCACTACCTAACATTCACTATGCTTTGTGGATTCATATCTCTAAGTAATTACTATTTCTTTAAGAATTTGTGAATAAATACTAAACCCTCATCAAAGAGGAGACTAATTCTCACAAGACTGCGTCTCAACAACATGCAATATGAAGACCAATGTAATGAAGTTTCTCCTTTAAAATGCAGAGGGGTTTATATCAAACACTTACCAGAGGGGCCCTCTATCATCACCAAGCACCATTCCCTGCCGCCGGCATCATTTATTGAGAGATTATTCTGTGCTATGCTTGGGAGGGCAATACAGTGCATAATCCCTTATTCACAAAAAGCTAGAACAGCACTGAAATTCTAAATATTTTTTCAAAACTTGGTCCCCCAAATTCATTTGGCAATAAGACCTTACCTGAGGCTATTAATAGTCTTTACTGATCCCTTTAGTGTGAGTCCTCATACATTTGGCTGCAGAAATCTCCATGCACCTGATTATGGAGGGCTGCCCAGACCCCACTAGAGTGTTGAGTATCACATAGTGTGTGGACTCTGTTAGCTTTGTAAACTTTGAAAATCTCTTAATTTCAAAACACATCTATCCCCAGGGGCTATAAATAAGAGAGAGCGGACTTTTATTATTATCCCTATCAAGGAAGAAATTGGGCCTCAGAAAACTTAAGTGACTGGCCCAAGAAAAGAACACCCAGAAAAGATTTCAACGCAGGTCTTCTTGACTTCAAACTTAGGCTCATACCCATCATTACATTACTTTACATTATGGTTTGTAAATACTACATGAAAACCTTAAAATATTTCTAATATTAGAGTTTCAGTTCTAAGATGCTGTTTGTAAAAACTAGATAAGACCTCTGACATAAAACAACCATGAACACATTCAGTCAGTCTATTTTTATTGGTAACATGGGATACAAAGAGCATTCAGGGAAAATATAAAAAACATCTGTCAATTCCAGCTACTGTTTTAAAGAGCCAACACACAGTGAATAAGTAAGCATTTTCTGTCTTAATAATGGGAGCCCCTTCCAAGTCACATTTTATGCACACAAAAATGAAACAATTTGCTCTCCTGATTCTATATTCAGTTTAAAAACTATGATTACATGAAGCAAATTAAAAACACATGTAATTCTAAAATACTCTGAATTTGTTCTTTTTAATATAAAATCAGATTTTTCCAACTGCAAAATATGAATTTCCTCCTTGCCCATCCTACATTCCCTACAAAACCAAAGTTAACCTAGTTACACTTATTTTAGTTACTTCCTTATTCAACCCGTTAGCTTTTATTTAAATCACAGGGGATTCCAATTTAGAAATGGATACATTGTTTTCTAGTTTTGCTTTGAAATAAGTGCTCCTGAGAGAAGCTTTAATCAGAGCTTTCTTGGTTATCAAATCAATGGTACTTTAGGGATCATAACAAAGGATGACTGATAACTAAACAAAGTCATTTCAAATTTTGCTAAACGTTAATAGATGTCTAAAAAGGAGGCCTTCACTTAGATAATGTTACGTTTTCTTACAGGCTGGTGTTTAGCATTGCCATGAGGATATCCAGTATTATACTATTAATGAGATTTACCCATGAAGTTAAAATCACAAATGAATTTAAATTCTTGGACTCCTCACATCTGTCAGAATGGCTATAATTAACAAGACAAGAAATAACAAGAGTTGGAGAGGATGTGGAGAGAAGGGAGCTCTCATACACTGCTGGTGGGAATGTAAACTGGTGCAGCCACTATGGAAAACAGTATGGAGATTCCTCAAAAAATTAAGAATAGAACTACCATATGATCCAGCTATCCCACTGCTGGGTATTTATCCAAAGAACACAAAACACTAAGTCAAAAAGATATTTGTACCCCTATGTTCACTGCAGCATTGTTCGCAATAGCCAAGACGTGGAAACAACCTAAGTGCCCATCAACGGATGAATAGACAAAGATGTAATATACATACACAATGGACTACTACTCAGCCATGAGAAAAGATGAAATCGTGCCATTTATGACAGGGATGGACCTTGAGGGTATTATGCTAAGTGAAATAACTCAGACAGAGAAAATCAAATACCATATGATTTCACTCATATGTGGAAGATAAAAACAACGACGACAAACACACACACAGATCTGGAGATTAGACTGGTGGTTACCAGAGGGGAAGAGGGGAGGGAGGAGGGCGAAGTGGGTAAAAGGGCACACATGTATGGTGACAGATGGTAATTAGTCTTTGGGTGGTGAGCATGACAGTCTACACAGAAATCGAAATATGATATACATCTGAAATTGATATAATGTTATAAACCAATTTTACTTCAATTTAAAAAAACAGGTAAAATTATTGGACTCCATATACTCATCCTATCTTAGGCTGCCCAACACTTTTTTCCTAAAGCTCAGAGCATATTTTACCCCCTGAAACTCTTAGACATGCTCCTTCCTTCCCAGCAGAGGCCCGACCACCTAACACCTGCACAGAGACAACACACCGCCTGGGGCAGCTGTGAAGAGCCGGGCTCAAGACTGCTGGGGGGGCCACACGTCAGGATGGAGGTGTTCTCTCTCTGGCCTTCTCTGTTTCCATTCATCCATTCCTAAGGTGACCGATGAAACTTCAAATTGTAAAAAAAAAAAAAAAAAAGTTTTCCTAAGTAACTTTTTCCCTCCACAGTAACGGGCAACTGCAGCTTCTACAAAAGCCCCTTCTCCTGCCAGAAAAAACCCTGCTTACATATTCCTTCTGAAGTAACACGTCGCTTCAGTTTTACTCTTTGATTAGCTCAGAAGTGAAGCATCCTTGTCAGGTCAAGAGTGGTGAGGCAGTTAAAAAACCACTAGGCTTCTTGGAGCTTCGGTCCAGCCACTTGACTTTTTCGAGGCTCGGTTTTCTTACCTGGAGAATGAGGGGCTTGGCCTGATATGACCACAAGGAACTCTGGCTCTAAATTCTGTGATGTGCATGGCATAACTTTCACAGTGAAATGAAACATATGAAATTCAACATGCATCTGCGGCTGTGGGGGACTGAGGGAAGAAGGAGGAACTTTTTAGGTCCAGCACTCACAGCTGCCTGACAGTAATGATGGTCTCCTCCCTAACATTTCTTTATTTCTCTCCACTAGAGCCAAGAACTCTCCGTTTCGTCATTCATTGTATTTCAAAAGTAAAAGTAAGTTTGTTCTAATAATATATATAATTATTCATATGGAAAGATCTTTTTAAAAAATGGTTTCTAGAACATTCCAAAGTACACTAAGCCTGATGCTCACTTAGAAAAAGGAGTTATTAAAAAAAAAATACCTCAGTCAAATAACACACAGCAAAACATATGATACAGACCCCAAATGCCCTGTGTTGCAAGAGCTCCTTTTGCTTAACTAACATAAAAGCATACGAAATGTCAGGAGCACATGCTTCATGCACACGTTCTTGGCTGGAAGGGAGAGTAGCTGAAATCAATGAAGAAGGGGTTGGCAGGCTTTTAAACTTTTACAACATCTATCCATCTATCTATCTTCTAAAAAATTTTAAATCACCAGTTCTCCTGGTATTACCCTCATTTTAATTACATAAGTACATAAAATTTCTTAAGGAAAACAAAGAAGCTCAGAAAGGAAAGGAGGGAGGGAGGAGGGAAGGCAAGTAGGTCATTATTCATATGAATAGTCTTACCTTGAATATTCCCATCAAACCCCAACCAAACCATCACTCTACCAACAATGGTTAATCCTTTTAGGAATATTCTAAACTTTTAAAAGTCCCCACTCTTAGTTTGGAAATGAATATAAAATAGTCCAAAGTTGTCCAAGAAAAATCTTCGTATGTCTAGATGTTATCTGGGAAACTAATGTTATTATGTATAGCTTAAATCTAGTTACTGAATTATATAAGTATACACACACACACACACACACACACACACACACGCACGCAGGTAATCTTTCCTGTCCAGCTAATCCCCAGCCACATTCCCCATAGGGGACCCTGGCACTGTGGCTGGCACTAAATAAAAGGGAGTCCCAAGCTGCCTGGGTTTGTTCTTGGCTCGGCCCACTCCTGAGCACCCTGGCCCCTGAGAGCATGCGTCCTTGAGGACTTGATGACCTCCACTCCTTGCTCCCTTGTGATCTGCCCCAGTCCCCTGGGTCCCTGCTTCTCGTCCCCCTGGCTCACAGTGCCAGCTCACGTACCTTGCACTCTCATATTGTATCTACTGTGAGGAAAGAGATTATCCATTTCTTCACCCTTTTAACTCCCACCATGGAACTTTCACCTCTTTCCGAGCTGTGGTTCCTAAGATTACCCTCACAGTCAAGTCTCTTCAGTGTTCACTACAACAAAAGGTAATTAAAGCTGGCTCTAAACCCAGCAGGAAGATCAGCAGACAGCCTCTATCTGCTCTTAGCAGGTCCCCAACCCCAAACACTTGCCCTCCAGTGCTCCCTAATTATAACTGAGAAGCTCTCAGAAAAGATGGCAACCCTCTAACCATTCTTACCAAGAGCCACAATCAGAACTGTGAGTGTCAGAATGTAAACAGAAGAGAATGTTCAATAGCTAGGACTATATAATGATTCTGATGAGTGGGATGAGAAAAACCCACCCTCCTAACTTAAATTATTGAGCAAAGGTTAAATGAGCTTCAGGAATCTTCACTTAAAAGCTCGGTCCATTGTAGGTGGTGCCAACCTAGAACTCCTGAGTCAAGCATCATGGAGAGATGGCTTTTATGCCAAAGGATAGCCACCTAGGACTTCAGGTAGAACTGAAATAGCTTCCCTCCCCCTGCTGCATTTAAGACCCTCATTTTGTATTCAAGTGGCCCAAATCTTTACTAGAGATCTCACCACACTTGCAAAATTCCCAGGCACTGAAATTATCCTTCCTTCCTTGGCTGCCCCTAATTCCACAACATTAGTCAAAGCTCCTGTTCCTTCAGGCAGATCTCCCAGTTTCATTATTTGATTCCAATATAAGGCCAACATTACCCTATTCCAGAATAAACAAAGAAACTTTTAACCCCAAAGAATCTTTAATTAGGAAAATTGGAGAATTCCTTAAGTTTCTTTATCTACTCACTCATTCATTCATTCAACAGATACTAAGCATCTACTATCCCAGACACTTGGGAAACACCATGGAATAAAACACAGATCACTGCCCCTGTGGCCTGACATTCCTGCTCTTCCAGAAGTCTCCACGACTGCATGGATGTCCACAGAGGGAATTCAACCTGTCTCCTCACCTGGAGTCTCACTGCCTCCAATTCATTCATCACACTGCAACCAGAGCAACCTTTCTAACGCACGTAGGATCATGTCATCCACCCGCTGCATCAAGTCTCAGTGCACGGCATACAAGCCCTTCATGGCATGAACTCGGTGTGGAGAAATGGGGAAAGCATTAACTCAACAGGCTGGCTGTGAGCATAAAGAGAGGAAAGAAACTTCTATGTTAGTGAGCACCCATGGAGCACCAAGATCAGCTAGATGTCATACAGATATTCCCTCCTTAATCCTCACAGCTGCTCACAAGCCACTCCAGGCCCTGATACCCACTCACTCATTTTCACTACACTCAAGTCAAGGTTCTCTGTGTCCCTTTAATGGTGTCCCAAAGCTTAAAGAAACAAGTCCCAAGCCTTCGTCATGAAGGTTACCCTTCCAGCACCTGCCCCACCTCATGCCTCCACATGTCTCCATCTGCCCACTGGGGCTGCCTGTTGCTCTTTGGATAGGCCCTGCTCTTTCGTGTCTATGCTCTCAACACAATTTCTGTTGTCCAATCCTCAACCCACTACCCATACTTCAAAGATCAGCTCAAACCCTACCTCTCCCATGAAGATTTTCCTGGCATCCTGGCCACTGTCACTTTCACCTCTATTACAGAACTCTTCATTTTCCTTGTACACTAGACCCTTGACGGTTAGGAATATGGACAAAGCTCTCAGGAACTTCCAAATTTGCACAAGTCACTAAAGCATAGATACGTCCCCTTAAAATGCAGGCACACGGCAGGCAGACAGCATGGATGAGGGCAGCTAGTTTTATTTACTCCCTCGCTCTGGCCAGCACCTGATAGGCACGGCTCAAATTTATGTCTCAGCAAAACTATGCCAGACAAGAACCAAAGACATATAAATGCTAAATCTGGGCATGTTATGCTCTAATTTATTAGACTATCAAACCATCTACTCTTACTAGATGACAATTCCTTGAGAAAAGGAACTTTGAGCTATTCAATGTATTTATCTCCACACCTCTCGGAGTGTCACACATTCAATTAAGACACTTTGAAAAAAAGAATCAAGTGTGGACAAGAAGAATCTAGAGTAGACTAAATGTGCTTGACCATTTTTTCAGAATGTTAGTTAATGGCCCAACATCAACCTGAAGGGTGTTCTTCTACGAGACAACTTGGTGAGGTTGATGCTCACACACATGAAGGGCTGCTGGGGGAAATGGGAGGCTTTTTTAGGAGAAGGTCTCCCTGACTAAAAGGCTTCTTTTAGGGGAGCCAGCCTGCTTTGGGAAAGTGGATTTCCGGGGCCCATTCACCTCACCTAACAAGTTGGAATAACTGAACGAATTCTGACAATCCAAGAGGCAGGCAGATGGAACTGGTGAGTAGGAAAATGAGTTTGAGAGCATCCTGATATGGACTACTTCCAAGACTATCATTCCATCCGAACAAATACAGCAAAAATAAATTATCTTATTGCAGTAAATTAAAGCATACTCTAAACTGAAAAACACTGATTAGCAGTAACCCAACTATTCATTCATTCATTCATTCAACCAAACCCCCACTGAGGGCTGCTCTAACAGTAAACCTAAGGCAATGGGAATATGTATACGATTTGATCAGCAAGAAATAAGACACAGTATTAATTTTACTTTTAAGTTAGCAATGACGAAGGTTAGTATTTGTCAGTGGCTGGAATGTGCATTTGGGCAAGTCTTCCCACTCCCCCCGCCTCATCCTTTGATTTGGACAAGTGTTAAGAGCTGTGCAATAGTAGCTTCACCCGCCCCCAAACCTCGGCACCTGACTCCCATCCAAAATGCCTTCCATATAGAAATTATGAAATTGCCTTTGCTCGTTATGACAAAAAAAAATTAACCACTAAATCAAAATTACTCCTGTTTAAAAAAATCAAACTGCCCCTGCCATTCTCCACCGTTCCCTTCCTCAGGGACACGCTGTGAATAGTCTGGCATCCATTCTTTCAAGTTTTTTTTCCACAGACAAGCATATAGTCTTTTGGAGAGTTGTCTTCATAAATGTCATCATTCCAAACCTACTGTGCAGTAAGGTGCTTTTCTTGTTTCTCAGCAGTATTTACAGATGCGTTTTCATCACCCAAAACAACCCAGCAAAAACCATTTGTGGTATCTCTAGTCGGCTTATTATGTTTCTGTGGATTTTGCTTTTGTCTTAACAAATTTACCTTCTGCTGACAACGTCTGTCTAAAGCGCTGTGATTTTTTTTGCTTTTATTCTCAGCTTACCTCTCCTGGTCTATTCTCACCATGGCAAAAATTTCTACGTGTTACAATTTCTTGGGTTTCAGAATCACATTTTTGGTTCTGACATCCCATGGACTCCTTCGAGGTAAAGTGTTTGCTTTATAATCTTATCAACTTTGCTCCTTGCTTCACAAGTCAAGCCTAGATAGCAATTTCCTGTTTGCATAACAAGTCCAAACCATTCCCGGACATTTAATCAACAAAATGTTTCTCTTAAAGAGCAATTATCTATTTTCTGTGGAATGCTAATAGGACCATATATGCATTATGTGTATTGCAAAACACTTTCTCCTGCTGACATCCAACCCAACAGGCTGTTCTAGAGAAAAAAAGCTGGCTGAAAGAAATGGCCTCATAATTACCATAATTATCTTTCTACATATAAAAATTAATGTTTGCTGTTTTCAAATTCAAGCCCATTAAGTACTTGGCGCCAAATTAGATGGCTAGACTCCTCAGCCTGTTCCCAAAGGCCTCCTCTCCTCACATATCCCCGATGACATAAACAGCCTAGTGGCTCATTCTTATGTGACTGGGTGCTTCAAGGAGCCCTGAGAGCTGAGGGCAGAAAGAAGGGGGGAACCCCTGCTGCTGCTTCAGACGCAAGTCCAGAGAGTACATTGGTCCATGGATGGGTAATGAATATTCGATCCAAGGATGGAGAGGGAGGCGGGACAATCCTTTCACAATTATATTTAAACTATTAACATTTCACAGTTTGTGAAAGTTTTTGGACAATTAAGAAGAACTAATATCTGTGCTTTCAACTTTACAATTCCAGTTCTCACAGTAACCCCTAGACATTGACTCCTCTCTCTTCACCTCACTCTATATTCTTTCCCTGGCAATTATCTTCTTTGACTAAAACAACATTGTAAAGAAGCATGAATAACATTAAAATAATCATTTCTGAGGTCCTTTGTAAATGCACCCTTCAGAGAACTCGAAAACCCTACGTAGAATCAAAGTATAGTACATAAAAACGAAAAATTATAGAATAATTAAAAGCGTTGTGAACTCAGCAGATTCACGTTACGTGAAGAATGACGGTCAACGACACGTGGAGAATCTACGTGTTCATCAGAACACAGCACGACTCTCCACAGTCGCAGCCCGTTCAGCAGAAAACCCACCCACTTCAGAGGATGCTTGGGGAGAGTGACATCTGAGCTCCGACAGGTCTGAACAAGGCACCGGACTCTTGGACGCGCAGGGAGAAGACAGTGGCTTTGTTCCAGACCCGTCACTGTGGCCTCACGCCAACTCCTCTGGATGCTGTGGGCTTCCTCGCAAACCCCAGAATTCCTCATCCTGAGTTCACATCTCACTCACATCCCTGTTTTTCCCTCTATTTTAGGGCAAGGACACCACTATTATCTTGCTTATCACTAGAACCATATCATATCTTATATGCTCCCACAGCTTTAATTCTCGAAACCCTGGTAACAGGACAATCTTCTTTATTCCATCATAAGGGAATAAACAGAATGGGGACTGGGCTTACTCTTATTTTTGTAACAACAAGAGATGTCAATTGCTTAGAAATGAACAGTCACGAAAGCCCACTTTTCGTTAATTAGACAAATATTTATTAAGCACCAACTCTGCACCACAGACTGCACTATCTACCAGACGGGAAGAGAAGCGTGATTAGCTTATTGCTTACGTCATCAGAGCAGACAAACCTTAAATTGTCACAACACCCCAGTATAAGTACCACCAGCATTCTTCTCACAAATGAATCTAACTGAGAACGACCTGTTTCATGAACAAGACTGAGAGTCTCAAGTTAGGTCCCCACATCATCTCGTGTATTCCGCACATATGAGGGGGCCGAGAGCAGCCTGCGCACACAGACCCAGAGCCCTGTTTTCACTCGTGGTAAGCAAAGGCGCTCCGTATGTGAATGTGTATTTCTTCCTCCCACCTCTCCTGTCTCCATCTTCTACGCGCTCCATCAGCACATGTATGCCCAGTGTGACGAGGCACTGACCTAAGCTCTCCACTCAGCAGAAGCCGTTCTCTGCGAGCAACAGCTACATGAAACTGACCTGCTGAACGTCCTGCTGGAACACACACAGCTGCAGCCTCTGGTGGAGCCGGACCTTGCGGTGCTGCCAGATGTTTTCGAGCTGCCGCTGGTGGTGCAGCACCTCGTGGATGACATCGAGGACGTGGTGCACGGCCTTGGAGTAGTTGGCAGAGGCCGTCAGGGAATCGGAGCTGCCAGGAGTCAAGGGCCGCTGGAGCTTGTCAAGGAGCGACTTCCCATCCTGGCTCACCTGCCCGCAAAACAGACGGGGGATCATAAACGAGTTTATTCGAGATTCGCAGCTTTGCCCAGGCTATGCTGCAGATTCTGTCCTCGGATGCGTGTGCGCATACACACACACATAAACTCACACACAAACGTGAACCACAGCTTTACGCAAAGGCATATTTTATACAGAACAAAATAAAATTTAAAAGAAATCCATCAGTTATCCAATGACACCACTAAACTATATGTGGTAAAACACTTAATTAAAATAAAAACAACATTCGGGCTGGCCCCATGGCTTAGTGGTTGCATTCGGCACGCTCTGCTTTGGTGGCCTGGGATCATGGGTTTGGATCCCGGGCGCGGACGTACACCAGTCGTCAGCCATGCTGTGGCACCAACCCACACACAAAATAGAGGAAGACTGGCACAGGTGTTAGCTGAGGGCAAATTTTCCTCAGCAAAATAAAATAAAAGAACATTCAATATCATAAAACATTGTAGTAGACACTATTCTTAACGAATAGAATAAACATAATATTTTGCCTTAAATGACATAAGTCAGCTGATATAAAATTGTATTGCTGGGATATCTGCGAATTAAAATTTAAAAGTAATAATTTTCTCTTGCAATACTATGTTAGAGAGAATACAACAATCACAATGGAGCAAAATTTTAATGCTGAATCTTGAAATCTCAGTTAAAAAAAAATCAATAATCTAGCACTATGCAGAGAATAGGTACTTAAACCTTCCAACATTTTTATTTCACACAAGAAAAAGAACATCAAAAATTGCCATTTTATTTGGTTCATTAACTTAAAAAAATAATTTTAATTAAAATGACATCATTTTTTTAACTGAGATTTCAGTGCTAAATTATGGCAGTTAACTATCTGAAAGCGTTCAGACTAACCAAAGAAATAAGAAAAGGTGAGGGTGGAATATGGAGGTAAAAGCATGATGTATTTTTCATATTTAAGTGATTCTTAAGACTTATAAATGATTATGCCAGATGTAGTAGAAAAAATATGACCCAATTAGAAAATAAAAGGACACTGTCATGTAAAATAATGTGACTGTGTGATTCAGGGGTTTCTTAAGTCAGTCCTCTTCACCATGATCTTTCTGCTCAGATACTTCGGAATCTGACAACCTCCTTGGGTTTCTACTGAAAGGAAGAACGAAGAAGGGCCTTGTTAACAGACACACAGGGCTGAGTGGTGAGCCCTCGGGACAGAGAGGAGGGAACGGCGTGTGGGACAAGACACGGTAACCTCTAACAACTGAAAACTGGTGGCGAGTGAGAGGCCTGTGGAATTCTCTAACCTCTTCCTCTGATCCTCGTGGAGATACTAGTCTTCTAGGACAGGGTTCTCAGTTGCCCCAGGAGTCAATGAAACCCGCATGGGCACTTCTAATACAATGATTTTGAGGAGGGGAGGCACAGTCACTGACCTGTGGGAAGGGGTTTATTGTCACAGATTCAGAGGCAGGATATACCACATATGAAGAACTGTCCTGCTGTTTGTAATTATCTGGGTTAGGTTGTACTTAACATATAAACATGAAGTTTTCTAACATATAAACACGAAGTTTTCTTTTTTTTTTTTTTGCCTATTCTTAACACACACTGATTTTTCCAGGAACGCAAATACCATCTTAATCAAAGGAAGGCAGTGTGTGATTTTCTTTGGAATTTACAAGAGTTGCTCACCATTCAAAATATCAGCAAGGTAACACCATTCTCAGTATTTGAGTCACCAATATAACACATGTCCAGTCTGCATCTGTAGTTGCTATATTCACAACGGTTTTAAATATATGGCCAGCATCTGAATATCTAATTTCTTCCTCTTCTATTCTACACGTAGTTAGGCATTTATAGACTGAAATACATTTTACCATAAATCATCTTTCTTCTGTCTCCAATGTATACTGAAGTAAAAATGTACTTTACATATATGTACACATAAATTTCATGTGAAGGTAGATGATTATCCATACATTTTATTTCAGCAGGCATCATAAAATTTTTGTTAAACAGCGGGGGTACAGCATCTCTTAGGATTGAGAACCAGTGCTCACGCATTTCACACTGTACAGGGCCTAGAAAGAATTCCTTATAAATATTTCCTCTACATTTTACTCCTTATAATATGCATAAGTCAGGAAATGTACACTAGAGCATATGATTTAGTAACCATGTGTCAGAAGGATATAGATCAGAAGGTGGGGCAGAAACTGGGGGCCTCCCCAAAGTCCACTCGCCCCCTCCTTAATAGCCAGACCCCTACAGTCAGGAACAGCAATACCTCAGCTATAAAACTGCATTTCGCAGCCTCGCTTATAAATAGGAGTGGCCAATATACAGAAGTAAAAAATGTAAAATGGGGCCTCCAGGAAAGCTGTGTTTAGGAAGCTGAGTATACCCATTCTCCTTTGCCTTTCTCCTCCCTGCTGCCAAGAATTTGGAGGAGACAGCTGGAGCTTCAGCAGCTATTCATGACCCTGAGGCAACCTTAAGGATGGCAGCCTACCTGCTAAGTCAAAACAGGAAGACAGAGGATCCAGAGATCCTCTTACTAACAGAGCTATCACACCTGGCCTGGAATGTCAGCCTTGGAACTTCTTTTACACCAGAGGAAAGCAAACCTCCAGCTTAAGCCATTGTTTTGGATCTTAAATCACCAATACAAAATGACAAATGAGTTCCCAGACCTCACCAAGTTTCCAAAGGCATCCGTGTGACACCATTAATATTCTGCTATGGGAATGAGTAAACAATCTGAGCAACAATACTTCAGTAAATCTTTCTTTCCCTGGGTGTCTTCACAACTGTTTATTGGAGCTTGAGAGCAGAAATCATCACTGGAGTTAGAACAACATGCTTGCTTGTGATGGCGGGGCGTGGGGAATGGCCAAGTATGTGAACACACAATTATCTTAATATAAGACAATGCATTGTGCAATGCTCTGCCTTCCAGGAATTCCTAAGCAGGGATTAAAGCATCTCTGTGGTGCCACTGCTGGTACTGTCATTTAATGATACAGACAGTGGCAGCAGAAGTGGCAGGAAAGATCCCAGGCAAGAGAACACCTGTTGCACCCACCAAAAGCAGACAGCACACAACTCCAAATGCATGGTCATATACAGCATTTCCCCAATAAGTCTTTCAGAAATAATGCTATTTTATTTCAGTGTGGCTTTCATAGATTTGGCAATTTAAAAGGTATTATTTAAGCACATACAGGATATCATATATATTTTGGTAACGTGTAGCAAAATGTCTTTGTCTTTATAAGTACAGGAGTATTAGGTAGGAAAAAATATGCTAGAATTTTATTAAGACTACTGTTTTATTGTATAAAGATTTTTAAACAGTAAAGAATAACTAGAAGAAAATTCATGAAAGAGACTAAAAAAAGTATATAGAAGCCAAAATATTCATATATAAATTAAGTACTAAAACAATTAATATATGTTTATAGTATGTAATGCAGGTCTGGATTGCTTAACTACATAACTAGGTGAATTAATTTACTTAAGTTATATGTTTTGTCTTAAAATGTGTTTGTAGCTTTCAGGCAGTCAAATCCTGTCCTCCAAAGGCACAACAGCTGCAGAAAAGAAAAATCAACCTTTATTATCAAAAAGCAGGACTTCTGTAATTTTTTGAACAGATCAAATTAGCTATTTTTTCAGGTTCTGCTCTTTGTTTTTCTTGGAATACAGTGTTTGGGGAATTGAAGGGCAGTGGAAATTATATTTTACAAAGATTAACTTTTTATAAATAAATATATGAAATAATATTCTCTAATACCTAAAAGAGTTAAGAAACATGCAAGTGTTAACTAAAGCCAAAAAATGTGATTAAAGTTTACAAGTTTACCATATCCAAAGTATGTTTGTTCCTAATATTTAAGAGGAAACTTAACTGTTTAAAATCTCTAACAATGATCTGGTTCTTGAATATTTACTTTTAACCCAAACCGCGCATAAGATCTGTAACATGGATCCTGTGTGCTATCCTAAAAACAGTCCCGTGAACCCTCACAGAGAGCGTATTCCTATTTCTGGTACTTGGATCTCTGCATCTCCCATTAAATCAGATTGGAGCTAAGAGTCTCTAAGAGGAATATTCTTCACTTGCACAAAGAATGTTGTTCTGATCCAAGGAAAGAGAACAGTGCCGAGAGATTAGTGCGTAAGGTTGTAAAAACAACCACAGAAGATCAAATATGACCTATGACATGTCAATTAGGTCCAAATGTGATGGTGTAGATCTAAAAGTGCTAAGGAGTGTTACTCCCAAGATAGAGGCAAAATACACAACATCCATAAAGGCATGGTTAGAAACGACTACACTCACCTTGCATGTCAAAAAGAAACAGTGGTCTTTCTTCAAAACTTTTATGAAACCAATTGCAATATTTGCATCAACCCAAACCAACATTCTCTGTTTTGATCCTTTTGCAGGGCTTGGCTCACCAGAGCCCACAGAGCACAAACCCCAATGCTAAGCCTGGGAATGGCTTCACAGCCACCACTACCCTCTCCAGCTCTTGCTGAAATGATTCTCAAATGCACCTAATAATTTCAAGGTTCAAATCTAATAAAACAGGAAAGAGTGACAAAGGGTCAGCATGTGAGTACCCAGCTTATTTTGTAGCTGTGGTTGACACTCCTCAGTCAAACACTTCGTCTTTGAGTCAGGAGGTGAAACCTGTCTTAAGATGGCTGCACTAAGAAGCTCCTACCAATAACACAGGGCAATGACCTTCTGAAAGGTCCCATACTGGCAGCGACGTGTTCCCACACCCATGGAGGCCGCCCAACAGAGGGAAGGCAATATCTTTGCCTTCAGAGTTTTCGGCTCCCCTCCGAGATGGTTCATTCTCGAGGCAAAGTTGTTAGGATGGACATCTAAAGGCTGATTTCTATTTCTTTCAGCTATTAGGTTTCTTAAAACCAGATCAATCTAACCAGGTTTGACTCTCTGACGCCTCTGGAATAATCAGAAAGGAAAGACCAAAACAGGAAACCGCTGGTGCAGCCCAGTTAGTTGTCAGTTTGTGCACACAACACGTGTGTTCTGTAGGTTCCATCTGGGCTTGACTTCTCTTGCTCCTATATTTCAAGGCCTTTCAGGGCCTCAAGTTTCAGATAAGGAGAGAGACTGCTGTACGGTCTGTTGGCTCTGATGCTGTGCCAAACGTTGACTACAGCCCCCTGAACATCTACAGCAATGCCGCAATACTTAATGAGGCTTTGAAACCACCGTTTTATAGAAGTTACTCTATAGCAGGGTAGCTGAGCTTCCACACACCTCACAGACAGATGACTGTAGTAAGTTTACCACTGAGGTGACTCATTTCACTGTTTGCTTTTCTCACATGCTAATAACACCAATCCTGCCATCACCCATGTATACGGTGCCTTAAAAAAGGAGCTCGACCCACTTCACAGGCAGCAAATCAGTCATTTCCACGAGGCCCTGCTGAAGTGCGCAGTAAGTCAGCACAGTTGTTAAGAACTGATGCAGAAACTAAAGCCTTCAGTCACACGGATTGGTGCGGCGTTTCACCTTTCTCCTGCCCCGAGAATCACTGCCTGGGGCTGCGGGGGCCAAGACCTTGAACCGTGCGTGGACACTCACCACAGTCTCGCCTCACAATCCAATACACGGTGTTTAGGTTTACAGGGTGGCACGGGCACACTGAGATAACAATCATTTGTACGAATTTAGTTCGTTGAGAAAGTAGTTGATGAGTTTGCTTGCTTAAAATAAAATGTTAATAATGACTACTCTAACTACAGCGTATCCCAGATGTTTATATGGCTTTACTGTGATCCACGACATCAGACAACAGTAGCCCCACACCTGGCAAGCTGAAGCAAGCCAACGTTTACGAGGCACAGGTATGCTCCTGTTGCTAAAACACAAACAGGAACAACATGGGACAAGGCTAATTAAAACACAGAAAAGCAGGTGTTTGTGTCCTGGAAAAAAATGCTGGGAAGGTTTTCCATTGCAAACTTGTGTCATCAGAGACTAGAAACTCTAGACACTGTTTAAAGAAAAAAATTGTGGAAGGAAGAAGGGAGGGTGGGAGGGAAGGAGGAAAGGAGGGTGCAAGGGAAGGAGGGGAAGGAAGATAAAAGGGAAAGAAGAGAAAGCCCTGCTTATACATACTCCTACTCTTACATAACCCCGCATCCATAGCAGGGCTCAATAAATTTCCGTGGGATGACTGCCTCCTGGGCAGACCTACGACTCTTCAGAACAGGGTAGGAATGTCTCTCAGTGTGTGGTCTGAGAGGCATCTGTATCAGGGTCCCTGGATCACTGGAGAAATCCACTAAAATGGAGATTCACTACGGGGGGTGCAGGGAGTAAGAGAAGCAGCACTTTTAACAAGCACGCTCAAGTGAGAAAACCACTGATTTAGGAAAAGAAAAATCATGTAAAAAACAAGAGCAGTCCTTCCCTTCCTGTCTTCCCCTCCCCTCCTGGTGGGGAGAAAATGGTGCCCAAGGTCTGAGGCAGTGAGGGGTGGAAGTGTCAACAGAGGTGTCCCGTGCAGGCTTTCTAAGGAAGTGGGCAGTGGGTGCGTGGCTCAGAGAGGCCACAGAGAATGGTTGGGACATTGAGAAGACTGAGCCAACAGACTAACTGAACAAATGAGTTAATATACTGAGGATAAAGGGAGCCGGGTTTCTTGCTGTCTGAGAAGGGATTATAAACACAGGAAGGGGAAGGCTGGAAAGAACCCTGAGGATTGGATTAGAAATGGAAGTACCAGTGTGGGTACTTAAAACGGGGTTTAAAATAGAGAGAGACACAGACAGATACAGCAACAGTTGTAGATGTATGTGTATATGGGATGGATGGATGGGTGGGTACGTATCCACATACATGTTTCCTGACTCTGCCTGCTCAGAGGGCCTAGAAGCACTGACGCCCCACAAGCAAACAAACACTCTTGAGCACCCAGATCTTAGTTTCTAAATAACACACAACACAACAAGGAACCAGAACCTCTTGGTGAGATGGCTGCCCGCAGGAGTGAGGCAGGGAAAGCACAGGACGAGCCTGGGAACTACTTGTTCTGCTAGAAAGTAATGCACTAATAATGATAAGGACATATTAGAAAGAACAGGGAAAGGGGCTCCTGCTGGCAAATGTGGACAATTTAGGCATCAAAATACAGTATTAGATTATAACCCATTGATTAAAATAAGATTTTATAAATTCACACTGAAATAATAAATAGGAAGAAAGGAAATAAAGTTCTTCCTTACAAAAGGTCACCTAATAACTATCGAAGGAATAACAGAAAGAAGTGCCCACCATCAGACAGCCACTATAGTAGCTGACATGGACAGGAATGGCCAGTGGACGCCAAGGCCGTGAGAAGAAGTCTGATGAGGAACACACACAGTTACATCAGTGTATCTCCCCACAAAATGCTCATCAAAGACAAATTTTTAAATGGTGACTTTACACTGGAGAAACCTAGCATACACCAAGCAGTCAAGGTTAACGTCACCGGTGGTGGGAGGGTCAGCATCCTGTACCCCTGCTGTGACAGTGGGGGAGGAGGCTGTCAGCCCATGAGGAAAACTGGATGGGCCAGGAGGTTGAGGGTCATCCTACAGCATGGAAGGTCTGTACTCTCTAAGACTGTCAAAGACAGGAGGCAGAGAAAGACTAAAGAATGTTCTACTGTGAAGGAGACTGATGAGACGTGTCCGCTACATGTAATGCGTGCTGCTGGACAGTGTCCTGGACCAGAAAAGAGAAGGGGATGTACCTGGAACAGTGGGAAACATGAATGGGTCTGTGGGTAGGATGGTCGTGTTGTACCAAAGTTGATGTACTGACTAGAGAGAGGTGTAAGGGACGGGGCAGAGCAAATGTGGTCAAACATTAAAAAGTGGGCAATCTGGGTCAAGGGAACGTGGGAACTCTCTGTTCTGTTCTGACACTTCTATAGCCTGAAACTATTTCAAAATTTAAATAATTTAAAAGGCAAAAAAAAATTCATTCTGTTCTGCTGACAGTCTTTTCTGTTCGACCAATTCAAATCACCGTCTCCTTGAATTTATAGCTCACTTGCAAAGATGTTCTTAGGCTAAAAATTGTGGTTTAAGACCTCAGCCTGGGAAGCTGTTTACTTGCTATAAAATTATTTTCAATTATTAGTGCCAATTTAAAAGCTAATGAAACCGCACCATAGGTCAAAATAAGTTCCCATGTCAAGATGCCACATTTCTATAGAATGCAGTGTTAACAGTGAGAGAACTCTGTACTTTGCTAGAAGTGAACTGGCCAGCTGGGCTGGAGGATGACACTGATCAGGGCAGGTTGATTCTGAGGTAAGTCCTGTAGGCAAAGACTGTCGCCCAGCTCCTGCCAATCATCTTGTGATTGGCTATCCAATCCCACAGTGGTCTGGAACCTACCACTGCAACCACAAAACAAAGCAACTCCTGAGAAAATCATGAGTGAAGGCCTAGTTCCACCACGGACAACAGGGTCATGCACTTTCTATATTACAGGTCGAAATTAGATGATGCACAGAGACAGGACGCCAGGGGAAAGAACTTAATGCTCTTTGAAACTCACATATAATTCTCATGAATCATAAAAATTAGAGATCTGTTCAATTTTCAGTTTTGCTATAAAAAAGGCTATCACTTATTTATACAGTTCCTAATAAACTAGATAGCCAAATTAGCTAATAAACATTGGATGCTAAATTAAGAAGCCTAATACAGAGTTGACTATTTTTTAATTACATGGACAACATAAAATAGTGCTAAAGAAAAAAGGGATCTTGTTAGGCAAAAAGGTGGCTAGAGAAACAAACATGGAGATGTCAACTTTCATGGGAAGAAAGCTTGATCCCATTCTGAAGCAAATATCAAAGTGCCTCACACGTCCATTTAATTCACCCATGGACACTAAGGGTGAGGAGACCTGGTCCAAGGACATGAGAGGGACAGCTGTTTGGTGAAACAGGAAGTGCCAGACTGAGATGCAAACGGCCAATTTCTTCCCCACAACTTTGACAAGTGTGGATGTGGTTCAACTCAAGGAAGATCTGGATTTAAATGTTTACGAAACATCTATTCAGTGCCCAGCTCTCTGCTAGGTGCTCGGAAACATTTTCTTGCTGAAGTCTCACAGCAATCTTTCGCACTAGCATATACTAGTATAGATGCTCACTGCTAAGGGAGAATGGAGGAAACCTCGCTGAAAGCAAGCACACACAGAATTCCTACCCTCTCCCCACTCACCTCCAGGAATTTCACCACTATCATATAGGCAGACTGGTCTGAAGGGCCAAATGACCAAGACGTGGACAAACGTGACATGCCTCGACCCATCTATAGTTGTTGTCACCGCATACAGCATGTGATATGACACAGAAGCAGCAGAGTACTGGCTGAGGACATGCAGCAGGCTAGCATGGGTCCATGTCCCCACTCCATCTCCTGCAGCTGTTGACCTGGCACAAGTCACTTCACCTCTGTGCCTCGGTTTTCTCATTTGTAACCGCTAATAATAGTACCTGCCCCAGAGTTGGGAGCCTTATATAAGTGATTGCATCAAGTCCTAAGAACAAAGCCTGGCACTGAAGAAAGTGGCAGAAAATAAACAGGGATATATTAAATAAATAATTTACCCTAAAATAATAAAGAAAACGCCACCCTTTGACTTCTAAGACAGCAAATACCTTTACACATTTGAGAAAACAGTGTGTACTTCGCAACCCAGAACATGAGGCTGCATCAGGTCTCCCTCTTTTCTAGAAAGCTTCCTTCAGGAAGATTAAATTGAATTTGACTAGACTCAATAGCATGCAAAATACATATTTCCTAAATACATGTAGACGAGAAGATTGGCATTTCATCTATTTTATCAGATGAAAATATAAGCACTCTAAAAGAAAACCACAGTGTCACAGGGCCATGAAAAGTCGGCTCACTGCCCACCACCCTGTTTTACTTACTAGCCCTCCACCCCCACTAGAGGTCAAAGGTTACAATAAAACTGCAGTTTAATTTGAAATCTATAAGCTTTTTCTAGGCTAACAAAAACTTTGCATTTTTCAGCTTCTGGTGCTATCACACAAAAAATAACGTTGCCTTGCAACTGAAGTAGCACCAACCGCTTACCTCAGAATAAGCCAGTGTGATGTGCTCGTAGATTCCCTGGTGGTGATGGATGGCATCCTCCAGATCCTGCAGCTCTGATGGCAGGTCCACCTCACCACAGGCTTTGCACCACGAATCCACGTTGCTCATATACTTGGAAGGTCAAAAACAAAAAAAGACTGTCTATCAATGACAACCTATATTCAAACATAGCTATTCTTTAACGTGGTTTTGAAGTAAGTGTCCTTGAGACAGATTCTGAGAAAGCAGCATGGTTGAATCTCCATCTCAAACAGCATTAATGTGAGTTCTCAAACTGGATTGCTGAACTCCGCGCACCCGCCCACCCGTCTCCCAGTTTAGGCTCCGGCAGCACTGTGACCCAGGAACCGGCTTGAAATGACAGCCTCAGGTGACTCTGCGGCCCACGTCTGGAAGCACACCTGGAGCAACTCCGCCCCGCATTATCTGTTCTGGGCACCCTGGTTCATTTTCCCATGCCACGTTTGAATCCACGTTTCCAACTGCCCTGTGCTGCCAGCCAGGGAGGACACAGAAGCCTCGTCCACCTGCCCCTCAGCCTCAGCTGAACAGCAGGATGCGGCTCCTCGTGGAGCAGGAGACCAGCATTCCTTGTTTCCTCCTACATTAAAATGCTAATGGAAGATGTACAAAATCATTTACCTAACACTAGGAAGAGCAGCTGGCCCATTTTTCTACCCTTTCAAAAGCAAATACACACAGGAATTAGAAGGAGACCAAGTGAAGGTGGCCTAGACTCCTCAGCTGTGCCCACTGAGTCACGGGCAGGCTGAGGGAGGCAGCGGAATCACTCAGGTCTCTCCCACTTCGCATGCGCTGCGGGCTGCAGTCCCAGGCTGCTGCTGCCAATCCACGCTCTCCGCAATTTTCTCCACTGCCACCCCCACATCGCCAGGATTCATCAATAGCTGAGAAATCACTGCCAAAATTCCTGGGGAGATCCTATCAGCATCCATCACAGTTAAGTGTCAAAGGCAAGCAGCAGAAGGCCCAATTAAAGACACTAATTCAATGAAGCCAAACAGACATTGACACATTTCCCTGGGTTTCACCTCTTACTCCAGTTCCTCACCGTCTTTCCACTTACCAGGGAATGCAGAGGGTGACTATTTAAAATGGGGTAAATGACCTACCAGACAGGAAACGTTCTCTTAAAATATATATGAGAATAACTTCCCAGGTACTTATGACATTTTTAGAAACTTAAAATAGATAAATCATACAAGTAATAATTATTTATAAAAACCCCTTTACTATTAATGTATTGGCTCAGAAAAATTTCTGCATGCAAATCTTAGGGCTTGAAACCAATTCATATGGCCTTCAGTGTCATCTGATAGCATGTGATTTCTGATGGCTTCAAACATGACCTAACCAATGCGAGCACAGGGGACTATCATCATGACTCTCTCTTATGGTGCCTTCTCAAGAACATCAGCAAGGCAATGAGAGTGGTGATAAAATTACTTGACACCTCTCTCCCTCTGCATATATTCATGTTTGATGACTTAGGCATATTTCTAAGCATTTCTTGGGTGGAATGTTCTATAAATGCCCATTAAGTCCAGCTGGGGGATTTTAAGTATTCTTGATCTCTATTTCACTCTATCTTCTTCCATTATTGCATTTCACACCAATTATTAAATATTGTAAACCTCTTCCAAATATGAATTGACTGAGGTTAACCATCATCATTAATAAATCATCAGGTCAAGTCAGCAGTTAATTGCTCTTGCACACTGGCCCGTACAAAAGGCCCAAAACAAAGCAGTTACAACATATTCTTAAGAAGAGGCTAAATTGCTTCTGAAATAACAAGGTAAAAACAAGTTTTAGTTATTTAATACTCCACAATAAGCAGAAGTGTCAGACTAATATGTCACTGTATCAAAATGACTATTAAAATATATTTAACTCTAATTTTTGAAGCAATCAGTAAAGAGAAACATTTAAGAAGTTTTACATATGCCTGTAGTAAAAGTAACTTACTTATAATTTCATAAAGTATCCCGAGAGGGTACTGATTACTCTTACCTGAAAATATGTAGCCAGGTTCTAAATACATAGGCAAGGGTGGCTTGCCATGCGGAAAAAGGATTCTCACTGGGTTAAACTCACTAGGTTAAAATATTCCAAGGACAGAAATAAACCTGGCCTTGGTTTTACAGGGACCTTTGCACAAGCATAATTTTTGTCTTTTACCTATGAGACAAGGGCAAACTCTAGGCTCTGAATGCTTTCTGAAAGGCTGAACACCCAAAAGATCTGCACCCAATGCCACCAGAGCAGCAATCCCCATTCAGAGAGCCAAGGAAGAGGGTGTTAACAGTATTCCACAAAGAAAAAGCATCTTGGGGTCAAGTTTGGTGTCAAAGTTCAACAGGTACCTATAGAACAGAACCTCTTAGAGCCTTTTAATACGATCATGTGCACTGTGAACATGGGGGTGGCAGGGCGCTAGTATATCTGTTTAAAAATTCTCTGACCACTCTACTACATTCCACGCCCCCTACACACACATATTACCAGCTTGAAAAATACAGTTTGGGATTGCAACACTGGGGGAATGTCTAGCACAGAGCCTGACACTTCATAAACGATAAGGACAGACGATGGCTACAGTACTCTAGCAACAGCAGGGCAGCCAGTTCAGTCTCTGATGCTTTAAGTGCACAGTGGAACAAAATACATCCCAGCATCTGGCTAGACTGAGGGTAAAGAGAGGAGAGTGCTAAGAGAATTAATGAATTCAAATCAGGAGCCAGTTTCAGAAATGAAGAGTCTGAAGCTCAGCAGAATGGTGACTTTTTTCAAGTGTAGCTGAATATAAGATGAAAGGAGTCTGGGTCAGCCAGTTTGCAAAACTCAGGCAAGCAGATGAGGGAAGATTGACTAATGTCAATTTTAAAAGGAAAGCTTGAATAATTAATTAGCAGATTTATTTTCATAAGCATTTATTCCACTACTCTCCATCTGCTGAGAGTGGGGGCTTCCAATTTGGGAGCAGCTCAGCTCTCCGGGCTGCTCTGCCTTCCCCCACCTCCTACCCCCCGCCCCGCCCCCCAGAGCTGGGATCCTTGCAGCCAGAGGAATTTCACTCCCAACCATCTCTCACCCCCGACCACCCCATGAAGGTGCTGCAGCTGAGCACAGGTGGTTAGCCCGATTTAGGAGACAAAAGGACAGAGACTTCCTAGAATATGAATGTTTAAAATATTTAGAGAGCTTTTCTCCTTTTTGGAAAAATTAAGACTGGCTGAAAAATTATTTACATATATGAATTCAAATTTCAGAGTTCTTTTCTTTCTAATTTCCTCATTTTGTTTCTAGAAAATATTACCCTACTTTCTCTTTTTATTTCATCATTCTACTCCCTGCGTCTTAACCAACACACTCCCTCTCCTGGCTCCTCTAGGGGAGATGGCTCCCATCTCCGCCCAGGGAAATAATCACAGGAGGATGAAGCATTTCCACCTGTGAACCTGGCTCTGCGGCTCCAACACAGTAACGTGGAGAAGACAGGTTCAGTTTGAACCAAAATATGCCAATGATCACTCCAAGTACCTTAAACCTGTTTTCAATAGTACTTTTTTCTTTTACATAGATTTATTTTTTTATTCCAATTCCTTTCTATTCCGTGAGAACCATGTTTTTGTTTTACTACAAGCCAAGAATTAGGCCTATACTTTTTATTATTTTTTTTATTTATTTTTTGTGTGTGTGAGGAAGACCAGCCCTGAGCTAACATCCGTTGCTAATCCTCCTCTTTTTGCTGAGAAAGACTGGCCCTGAGCTAACATCCGTGCCCATCTTCCTCCACTTTATATGGGACGCTGCCACGGCGTGGCTGACAGGCAGTGTGTCGGCGGGCACCCGGGATCCGAACTCGCGAACCCCGGGCTGCCAAGCGCGAACTAAACCGCTGCGCCACCGGGCAGCCCCCTAGGTCTATACTTTTAATAAAGTGGAACAACATTAAAATGGGAGCAATTCCATGTGTATTATTTGCCAGAGAAATTCAAAAGGGAATACTGAAGCAGTATTCTGATCATTTTCCTCTGAATTTCAACCCAGACTTATGATAAAATTATGCAGATGCTAAACTATGATAAGTCACGTTTATGTTACTTCTAAGATTTTTTATGGAAGATGAAATTTTATAAGAATATTAATGTAATTGTTTTGTTTGTGAAAATGTGCTATCATGTCAGGAACTAAAAAACTTTCATAGACCTCAGTGAAAGTCCCAGCTTTGGGAACAAGGGCAAATCACGCCCCAAACAGAATATTGGGACAATAATACCACCAGCCCCATTTACTTCACTGGCCTGAATGAAAGATGAAATGAGATTTTTTTGTTCAAGAGCTTTGTAAATTTTAAAGAACTATACAGGGGCCGCCCGGTGGCGCAGCGGTTTAGTTCGCGCTTGGCAGCCCGGGGTTCGCGGGTTCGGATCCCGGGCGCCCGCCGACGCACTGCCTGTCAGCCATGCCGTGGCGGCGTCCCATATAAAGTAGAGGAAGATGGGCACAGATGTTAGCCCAGGGCCAGTCTTCCTCAGCAAAAAGGGGAGGATTGGCGATGGATGTTAGCTCAGGGCTGGTCTTCCTCACACACACAAAAAGAACTATACAAATACTGGTTGTTACTTTATTTTTGGCTATTATCAAATTACAGAGGCCCTTAAAGTGATAGATAAAATAAGGTGACCAGATTTCTGGTTCACTCTGAAGGTAAACTCCCCTCAGCGCTAACAGAACTTTCTGCAGTGATGGAAACGTGCGTCTGTGCTGTCTAATACCCCACAGTGCTACTGAGCATCTGAAATGTGGACACTGTGACTAAGGAAGTGAATTTTAACTTAATTCTATTTTTAACTTATTTTATTAATACATTTTATTTAACTTTAAGGAACTTCAATAGCCATGCATGGTGACTGGCTACCATATTGGACAATGCAGCTCTAGATCATCTTTTTTAACAGAAAAATTGGAGATTTTAAGGTATAGTAAAATCAAGTCATTTTAATTCTTTGTTTTATAAAAATGCAATTCTATTAACATTTGCTATGAAAGCTTCTTAGTATAAAGAGACTGTCCAGTGGATACACAGTCTACCGGTAAAATCGTTAACATTACGGTCACGTCTCCATATCTGCAAACTGATGCTCTGATACCATACAGACCTTCACTGGAGATGAGGACATGAGAGGGAATGGATGGAAGAGACATCGTTGGAAGGCATAAAGTCTATCAAATGTCATTCTCATCTGGTTTTAACCTCAAGATTTATGTTTATAAAACCACAAGCAAATATCAACACAAGAACTCCCACAGAGACAGAGGAGTGAGGGTGAGCAGCTCAGCACACACACCTCCCTGGCTGGGAGCTGTCACCCTCATGGGGAAGGCCACTAACCATGGGGTCACATATTTGAGCTCTATGTCCCCTTAGACAGATTTAAATTCTTAATGAAAACTCTGTATGGGGTTCAAAGAGGTGGCTATGATGGAAACCTAACTTATGATGTCCAAGTTTCTGATCCTTTCCCTAGTGAGCTTATGAAAGCAGAGTAAGCATAACTGGAAGGGAAAGCTTTTAAAAAGAGGGAACAAACTTGACCTATTCCTGTGACTGCTCTCCTGGGAAGGGAAAACTACTTTAATAGATGTGGTCTCCCTCTATGCATCAGAATTTCAAGGATCTTACTTTTATTCAGTGAGGGGAAGACACACAATACATTTTACTTGAGGGTAAGGAAATACTTTCTGAAGACGTCCCAACGTCCCGTCTACACATGTCAGTTGCCCAGGTGCAGGCCTCATTGCCTCAGTCCAGGCCCATGAGAGATGCCGGGCCCTCCTCACCAGGCCACTCCGTCCCTAAGATCGTATTTGGCTTCCTCTTTGGTCACTTCATATGCACGGAGACCTCAAGCATTGTTATTATTTATGCAAGATCCCCCGAAATTCTGTTCAATAATGTATTCATCTAGTTTAGTTTCCTTCAAATCCATAAATTACAGCCATTCGTTTTATCCAAATAAAAACACCCCAGGCTCTTTCAACTTTGCTGCAAGACTGAAATTTTTGATAATAAAAAAATTGTGGGAAAAAAATGCCCCCTGGCATCCACATTTCTAGATTATTTTCAGGCAGGTCAGAGCAGCAATTAATTTTCTGGGTTTATTTACAGTTCTAAATGCCACCATGTTTATGAAAGAGATTTTTCTCTATGTGTTATTACGCTTCAGACTATCTGCCATTTACCCAAGTAGCTTGTTCTGTTTCAAATTTATTCATATCATATTGATGTACCTTTCTGGGGGCCCACTACCAATTTACACACCTCTCAGTTCCAGGGGGCTGCTGCACCCTGTACTGTGTTACCATCCAGCTGACACACGTGAGGGGACCACACAGCTCATCTTCCCACCCACAATAATGTCCAGTGAATAATACACCACTGCCTTGGACAAGGATGGGGACCAGAGGTAGCCACAGAGCCCTGTAGACAGTGCTGTTCTATGCTGAAGGGGCTTCCTGTTACTTAAAAAAAACTGTTTTTGTGTGTGAGTTTTTATCTATCCTTTATCACAAAACTAGCTTAATGCATAAGGTCAGTAAGCAGAAAAATCTTACTTCTGAAACCTGAAAAGTCTCTACTCACAGCTTTTACATGAGGCTATTAAGATTTTTTTCTTCTTTATAATCCACTCCGTTTCCTCTCTTGCCTCATACTTTAAAGGTTTCTAGAGTTGAGATCACCACTAATTAGTGTCTTGTGCAACATTCTAGCTGCCTTGCTGAAATCCCGGGCAGCTGGGGCCCCCACCTTTCCTCTACTGATTTCACTCCCCAACAGAGACTATTTCTAAACTAAAGAGATACTATTTCCTTCTTAGAAGCATCAGTGCAAATCCTTATGAATGGAGTTTTTTCTTCCCCGAAAAATAATTCCTGAGAAAGCTATATCAATAATTTTCCTTTAAAAGAAGGCAACAATTTGCCCTATGGCTAAAAGCTCCTGTGCTCTTTCCCCACATCCTGAAAAGGTATTTCATTGCCCAGCACATCTTCCACTCCTAAAGTCTGAGTCAGGAGTAAATCCCTCTCCTCCTGCCACACACAGTGTGTGTTTGTTTAAGCAAGTTTGCCTGAGGTGAGGACTGTGGAGGTGTGGGGAACGTGAGGGCATACATTACAGATTCTCTCTTAAATAAGGTATTTTGACCAGCAATCAGCAAATGAAGCCAATGTGAAGGCAAAACCCATACAAATAACTTAGTAACTGTGGAAGACACTGTCAGCTGCCTACCCAAAAGCCACTGCTGCCTCCCACTGTGTAAGCTAAAAAGCTGGAGCCTCCTGTTCCCACCATCCCCTGCAGCCAGGGCATGGGCGTGCACCCCATTCCTGGCCAATGGGAACTGAAGGGAAGCATGCTGGGGTGGAGGGACCTTGGGAAAATAAAGTCTCCCTGATGAGAGTGATAGGCAAAGACACTGCCGTCCCTGCCTACACTGGACGCTACGGTTGCGGGGCTGGTGCTGGGAGCTGTGGCACACATCTTGTAGCCATGAGGACAGGGCCAGCCAACGCAAGGAGCAGACCCCAGCTCTGACATCAATGTACAGCTAGAACCCCCTTTACTTTGCAACTTCTTGTTTTGTGAGAAAAGCAAACTCCTGATGGTTTGAACCTGATAATCAGGCATTCTGTTACTTGGGCTAAAGCATCCTAATTGGAATATTAAAGTGATAATAATGAGGAGGAAGAGTCGACGCAGGAGAGAGAAGAGGGGAAACAGAACAGCAGTTACACTTATTAGTACTTACCATAGACCAGGCACTGTGCAAGGCCCCTAAGACAAATTATCTCATTTACACGATAAAAAACTCCTCTCAAGTAGATACTTTTATTTCCACTTTACCAATGAAAAAACTAAGGAACAGAGAAGTGAAATAACTTGCCTAAGGTTGCACAGCAAGGGATAAGAGAGCTGGGAATTAACTCACAGCTGACTGACTTCAGAGGTCACATTCTTAAGCACAGTAAGTGCCACGTGAAAGTCCCCCAAGGACTTGGCCGCAGGTATGGAGGATATTAGAGAAGCAGTGTTCTGGTCACCACCTCAGGGGCAGGGGGCCCAGGCACTGACCTTTTCAGCCTTCTGGTGGAAAATGGAGGACATGTCCAGCAAGGTGCTCCGCTCATCCAGGGCCGCTGCAAATGCCTTCCACTCCTGCTCCAGCTGATTCGCAATCTGCTTAATCTGCTGAGAGGCGTAGTGGCCAGACTCGACCAGGCGATTGGCCACCGACATTATGCGGTTGATGTTCACATACACGTTCTGCAAACGGGGCAGAAAAAGCAGGCTTGTGAGGGGCAGGCAAACCAGACGCTGCTTCCTAAGAAACCCAGGTAGTGCCTTCTGAAACACGGCCTACTAACTTAACGGTTATCATATTCTTTTTTCTTTTTGGTGAGCAAGAGTGGCCCTGAGCTAACATCTGCGCCCATCTTCCTCTATTTTGTATGTGGGATGCCGCCACAGCATGGCTTGATGAGTGGTGTAGGTCCATGCCCAGGATCCGAACCCGCGAACCCTGGGCCGCCAGAGTGGAGCGTGCCGAATTTAACCACTGCACCACTGGGCCGGCCCCTCAGTTATCATATTCTTAACAGCACAGTCACCTGGTGCATAAGAGTATAATATTGCTATCTGGATTTCCATAAACTCTAAGCATTGGTTACAATTCTGTTTTTAAAACTGCAAAATTACAAATCAATTAGCTGAAATCAACTAGCTGAAAAGCATATTGTTAGGCACAAAGCAATCAAATACACAAGTGGGTGCACACAAACGTACTATTACTCACTTCTTGGCTTCAAATCCTGACAAGAGTCCAGATGGCGAGCCCACTGACAAGCAGTCACCCAGAACTGAAGGAACCCAACGTTTCAGTTTGTAACTAGAACCCAGAAACTACAAAGTATGTACTTAGCAACCAAAGGCTATTTGTGTGAAAACAAGCTCTCCTTTCTACATAAGCCCAAGTCATCTTTCTGGTGCCAACAGAAAATCTTCCGTAAATGGATCCACTTTCTCCAAGGAATAAGAATTGGGGTAGAAATACAACAATGCTGTGTTCAAATTTTAAAGCAGGCTTTTCTACTCTTTTGAGTCCACCAGTTTACTGCAAAAATAAGCATGTGAGGCTTTAAAAAATCCTACGTTTTTTTGCGAACAAGTTCTTGCTATGGTATTTTCCTGTCCACCCTCAATCTCCTTTAAGGTTCCTATGACAGCAAAGGCCGGGGTGGGGAATGCACACCTTCAACCATCCCAGGCTGCTGTCCGTCATGTATTTACTGTTTTTGCAATGAATCACAAGACTGCTCCTCTCGATGGGTCCCCCTAAATTGTACACACATCTTTGGCTCCTCCCAATCTTGCCCCTAAATCTAATAACCCCACGTGTCCAAACTCCTCTACATTTTTCCTTCCTTCTCTCCCTTCCACTGTGGCCCCTGGGCCAATCTCCCACTGCCTTGCACCCTGACCCTTGCAATAGCCTCCTCACTGTCACCTAGCCTGCAGTCCACCCATGTAAGCATCTTAAAGATAACACTTGTCCATTCTTTCTTTGTACCTACTTTTAGTCATTCTTTTCCTCCATTTCTGAACCCAGCCTCAACTCATTGGAGTCACCCTTATCTGGGATTAGAGAGCCACAGACTCCAGCCTGAGTTACTTTTCTGGGCTGCATCTGCAGGCTAGAATCAGCTAACACTCACCTGGGTGTCTAAGGTGGCAGGCAGACAATGCACTGTGTGAGGCCGTGACAGCCAGCTAAGGCCGCCATCAGTGGGAAGCTGGTCTCACTGGCTCGTGTGGCATTCATGCTGTAACCAGTGTCCTTTAAAAGCAATGCCTCCCCTTCTCATATTCATTTTCTCTCTTTAGTGACAGGCAACTAGATGCACTAATGTTTGCTTTCTCAGTATCCTTAAAGAGGAAAATCAACCCAAAGGTCTGTTAGGAAGAACATAAGCAGATGCCCTCTGTCAGGATCCAGAGAAGACCTGTCCATTCAGATGGCTCTACCGTGGGAACCACTGAGGGTCTTCAGTCCCACCTAGATTGTTACAGGGTCCTGCATTACTTCTATATCCTCAAACAGACTGTACTCTACACGTAGAGCACTGGTCCATGTGTTATACCTTTTCCGTATCTCCATCGCTTCTGGCACAGATAAAGGAACATGGTGGCACACAGCCTAAACAAACAACCTGCACACAAATACAGCAAGTCCCTACAGTAAAGGTACCTACACCTAGACCCTCAGCATCACAGCTTTTAAAACCATCTGTGATAGTAGAATGAGCATCATTGTTGGTATCCCTTAAAATGCTTTCTTTAAAGATTGCCAACTTTGCACACTGATATTCAGTATTTTCATTTTCTTTGTCAAAAGTGTTTAAAACACTGTAGATAGCACAAGAAAAGGTTGAAGGTCAACAGGCCCTTATTCTGCATAAATAAATGACCTAGACAAATACTAAGGATTCGTGGAGGTGTTGAGAACAAGAGGTGGGATACGCCTGGAAAGCTCTCCCAACAGTTGTCACCCAGCATGGCACAGGGCTACCACACTCTTTTTTAATTAACATTTTAACTTAGAAAAGTAATAGTAGTGTATTGTAGAAAATATACTTAAACCTACAAAAAAAAAAAAAAAGACATCACCCATACTTTTGTTTCTTACTTAACAGTATTTTTAATTAGAATGATAACATCACTGATGATAATCACCATTTACCAAGTACTTCCTATGTGTTCGGCTCTATAGTGTCTTACATACACAGAATAAATAAAATAATGTAACACCATGGAAGGTAGATATTATCTCCACTTTACAGATTAGGAAACCGAGGCTTACAGAGATTAAACCGACTGCCCAAGGTCACATGGTACATCGAGGAGTCAGAATTAGAAACCTCTACATTCATAACCCACACTCCTGTCTTCCACATCATGCTTCCTAGTCTGTTGATTCCTAAATCTGTCACTAATAATGCTGGGGAGGGAGGGTATATTTTCTGTTCATTTTGAGTTTTTCTAAAATATATTTTAATATTTCTGGTCTTTAAAGTATGTGATAAAGTGAACTGAATGTGCCTTTTGCCATTAGTTGGAAGTTTCAGAATATTCTGAAAAATTGATAAGAATTTTTTAGGAAGAAATTCTTCCAAGAAGCTTCTTCCCCCAAAGGCTAACATTTCGGCTCTCCTTTCTATGCCCAGCTTTGATCATTTCAACCAGAAATTCTCTTACCTCAAACTCTAGAACAGATAGCAAACTTTTTTGATAGTGTCTATTACAAAAATTTGATGGCTAAATCTTATCTTTGAAACTATCTAAATTAGAGCACTTAGTTGACCAAACTTTAATTAAATGGCATCTTACTGAATTCATTTAAACAAATACCTGTCTTCATATTGCTTCAATGCTCTGTAACAAATGTTACAAGGCCTTAGAGAGGTTAATTCTCATAAGGCTGGCTCAAAGTCCAAATCGAAACTGCCTGCCCCTTAAGAGGAAATTTCTAGGAGCTTGACTATCTACAGAAGTAACTATATATCCTGTAGAACAACATATAGTTTTATTTTAGTTATATTAACTCCCAAAATGTAACAAGAGTGCTATTTACAGTTCATCATTGGTTGGTTTTTTTTTCTGCAGTGTAGACCCTATCTGGTCACAACAGGCCAAGGGCGTCAAATGCATCAACCCCAAGTAGACCCAGGGGTTCCACGCAAGGCTGATGTCCAGACCAAAGTCCTTCAGATCAACTTGGAAGGAAATCTCATGTTTTAGAAGTGGAGGATGCCCGTGAGGTAAGCAGTAGGCTGGCTTATTTCTTCACCATGAAGGGCAGCCAGCAAATTGACAGTGGGTCTGTTCAGGAGACTCACTCGGCCTCTGAGAAGATTTTTTGGAGCTCCTGCAGGCTCCTTAGAGGCACAGCACAGGAGCGGCATCTAAATCATCCATGTTGAACTGGCCAAGTAACTGGTTCAAGTTTCACTGGTTTGTTTGCTTGATTCACTTGTTTGCTTGATTTCGTTTTTGTTTAAATCTTAAAACGAGCTACTTGGACACCACTAATACCAAGAACTTTCCACACTTGCTGGTCAGCTGCCACCATCTATCAGTAACTTTGAAGCCCCCATGGCCCCCTGGCAGTGTGCTGAGACATGACCTGTATGAACACCGTCCATTTGCTAGAATACTTTCACATACGGGGCACATCTGTTCTGAGGGTATCTTACCATACAGTTCATGGCAAAGTGGTTGTGCTGTGTCTGAAGCTCCATTGCATGAGGATGGCTGGTCCCAATCTCAGTGTAGCTGTTCAGAAACAGGCCCTTGTTGTGTGTGATCCAGTCAAACATCTACAAGAACGAAAAAAGACAACGTGGAATTCACTCTAGAAAGAGAAATATGAACACGGGCCAGGAATGGGGCCAAACCAAGGGCAGCGTCCTCCCTCTGACAACTTCTCAGGCTTTAGGGCCCAGAAGATTCTTGACTTTTCAGAAGTCAGCAGTTCTCAATGTGCAGGATCTACAAGAAAATCTTATCTAACGTGTTCCTTTGACAGACGAGGAAGTAAGGAGCAGACAAGAGAGGTATTCAAATCTCCCAGCCAAATTACACTCCAATCTTCTGACTCTTGACCCAGCTCCTTGCTGTACTGAACTGCTTAACTGGCTACACCGCTCTTCAATTAAAGACCCGTTAAGTGAAATTAGGCACTTACAGGTCTCTGATGGGTTTTGCTCTGCCCACAGATTACTGAAAACAGTCCAGTGACGTAATAAAAGATTATGATCTTCAGTGCAAGAACCATAAAAAAAATAAACCTGTGTAAATGCAAACAATAAAATTTCCCATAAAAATTTAAAAAGATTGGGGAAAAATTTAACAATGACATCTCTCTCAAGGTTCACAACAGATGCTACCGGGAAAAGGATGTCAGTGATGTTGTTCGCAAGGAAAACACTTAAGGAAAAAGAAATGACTATCAATTAGCACTGCTACCGTGACTTGAACCAGGATCCCAGAGACGGTCACCTGCTTTTCTAGTAACTGAAAGGAAGATTTTCTAGTGTCTTTGACAAGGCACTACTAAAACGTAAGTACACTGACAGATATGTTAAAAGCTTACCAAATAATAGTACTGGGTTGTCACCTTTCGAAAGGTTCTTTTATATCAAAAATTTCTAATGTAGTTTTTTTTACTTTACTCTACAAAATATTCTCCTGTCCATGGAGTTCAAATTAAGCGTGATCAATTCACCACGTTCACGGCTTGTAACACATTCCTCTAAATAAGTGTCCTGTTTTCACACTGCCAAGACAGAGATAGCCAGTAATTGACAAGAATTCACTTTGACCAGCTGGTTTGTCTGGAGCAGGAATAAAACACAAGACCACAAGTAATTATTGCCTATATTTCCCAGAACCTATTATTTTAAATGCATTGTTCACCTTTTGTTTTAAAAACATAATAACAGATCTGGATGGTGTTCTCTCACTGGCTTTGTAGTGGAAGAGCAGTTATTAGCAAAATACATACATACAAAAATTTTTTGCTCTCCAAGGGGATAAACAGGCAAACAAAACCAGAAAATAGCAACTCTCTACCAGAACAGATTAGCAAACACCAGATAAAAGGAAGGAAAATATGAAAAATAAATATTATCACTTCATTTTAACCACAAATTTACCAACACATAACGGAATAAGTTGTGACAACAACAATTTAGGAGGGGAAGAGGAAAGGGATGAAACCTGCTTAGACTACGAGAACAAGAGGCTATCAGGGAATGGACTATCTCATCTACGAGATCTTTTATATAAACCTCACGGTAACCACTAAACAAAAATCAGAACAAAGACACAAAAGATAAAGAGAAAACCATCATAGAAAGCCACCAAACTGAAAAATCCCAAATAAGCAACCTAAAACTACACCTAACAAAATTAGAAAAAGAACAAACAAAGCCCAAAGTCAGCAGAAGGAGGGAAATAATAAAAATTAGAGCAGAAATAAATGAAATTGAAACCACAATAGAAAGGATCAGTGAAACAAAGGGCTGGTTCTTTGATAAGATAAACAAAATTGACAAACCATTAGCCAGACTCACCAAGAGAAAAGGAAAGAAGGCTCAAATAAAATTAGAAATGAAAGAGGAGAAAGCACAACAGATACCACAGAAATACAAAGGATTATAAGAGAATACTATGAAAAACTATATGTCAACAAATTGGACAATCTACAAGAAATGGATAAATTCTTAGACTCATACAACCTCCCAAAACCGAATCAAGAAGAAATAGAGAATCTGAATAGACCAATCACAAGTAAAAAGATTGAAACAGTAATCAAAAACCTCTCAAAAAATGAAAGTGCAGGACCAGATGGCTTCTCTGGAGAATTTTATCAAATATTCAAAAAGATTTAATACCGATCCTTCTCAAACTTTTCCAAAAAGCAGAGGAAGATGGAACACTTCCTAACACATTCTACGAGGCCAACATCACCCTGATAACAAAGCCAGACAAAGACAATACAAAGAAGGAAAACTACAGGCCAATATCGCTGATGAACAGAGATGCAAAAATTCTCAACAAAATATTGGCAAAATGAATACAGCAATACATTAAAAAGATCATACACCATGATCAAGTGGGATTTATACCAGGGATGGTTCAACATCCACAAATCAATGAATGTGATAAACCACATTAACAGAATGAGGAATAAAAACCACATGATCATCTCAATAGATGCACAGAACGCATTTGATAAGATCCAACATCCATTTATGATAAAAACTCTCAACAAAATGGGTATAGAAGGAAAGTATCTCAACATAATAAAGGCCATATATGTCAAAACCACAGCCAACATCCTACTCAACGGGGAAAAACTGAAAGCCATCCTTCTGAGAACAGGAACAAGACAAGGGTGCCCACTCTCACCACTCTCATTCAACATAGTACCGGAGGTTTTGGCCAGAGCAATTAGTCAAGAAAAAGCAACAAAAGGACTCCAAATACGCAATGAAGAAGTGAAACGCACGCTGTTTGCAAATGACATGATTTTATATATAGAAAACCCTAAAGAATCCATTGGAAAACTATTAGAAATAATCAACAACTACAGCAAAGTTGCAGGGTACAAAATCAACTTACAAAAATCAGTTTCATTCCTATACTCTAATAACGAACTAAGAGAAAGAGAACTCAAGAAGACAATCCCATTTACAATTGCAACAAAAAGAATAAAATACCTAGGAATAAATTTAACCAAGGAGGTGAAAGACCTGTACAATGAAAACTATAAGACATTATTGAAAGAAATCAATGATGACATAAAGAAATGGAAAAATATCCCATGCACATGGATTGGAAGAATAAACATAGTTAAAATGTTCATACTACCTAAAGCAAGCTACAGATGCAATGCAATTCCAGTCAGAATCCCAATGATATTCTTCACAGAAATAGAACAAAGAATACTAAAATTCATATGGGGCAACAAAAGACCCCGAATAGCTAGAGCAAGCCTGAGAAAAAAGAACAAAGCCAGAGGCATCACAATCTCTGACTTCAAAGTATACTACATAACTATAATAATTAAAACAGCATGGTGCTGGTACAAAAACAGACACACAAATCAATGAAACAGAATTGAAAGCCCAGAAATAAAACCACACATCTACAGATGGCTAATCTCTGACAAACGAGCGAAGAGCATACAATGGAGAAAGGAAAGTCTCTTCAATAAGTGGTCCCGGGAAAATTGGAGAGCCACATGCAAAAGAATGAAAGTAGACTATTTTCTTTTGCCATACACAAAAATCAACTCAAAATGAATCAAAGACTTGAAGGTAAGACTTGAAACTATAAAACTCCTGGAAGAAAACATAGGCAGTACACTCTTTGACATCGGTCATAGAGGGATCTTTGAGTAGAATTTCATGTCTACTCGGACAAGGGAAACAAAAGACAAAATAAACAAGTGGGACTTCATCAGACTAAAGAGCTTCTGCAAGGCAAATGAAACCAGCATCAAAATGAAAAGACAACCCACCAGCTGGGAGAAAATATTTGCAAATCATATATCCAACAAGGGGTTAATCTCCATAACATATAAAGAACTCACACAAGTGAACAACAAAAAAACAAACAATCCAATCAAAAAACAGGCAGAAGATATGAACAGACATTTTTCCAAAGAAGATAAACAGATGGCCAATAGACACATGAAAAGATGTTCAACATCACTAATCATCAGGGAAATGCAAATCAAAACTACACTAAGATATCACCTTACACCCATTAGAATGGCTATAATCATCAAGACAAAAAATAACAAATGTTGGAGAGATTGCAGAGAAATGGGAACCCTAATTCACTGCTGGTGGGAATGCCAACTTGTGCAGCCTCTATGGAAAACAATGTGGAGATTCCTCAAAAAATTAAAAATAGAAATACCTTATGATCCAGCTATCCCATTAATGGGTATTTATCCAAAGATCCTGAAACCAACAATCCCAAGAGGCTTGTGCACCCCTATGTTCATTGAAGCATTATTCACTATAGCCAAGAAGTGGAAGCAACCCAACTGTCCCTCGACTGATGATTGGATAAAGAAGCTATGGTATATATATATATATACAACGGAATACTACTCAGCCATAAAAAAAAAGACAAAATCATCCCATTTGCAACAACAGGGATGGACCTGGAGGGTATTGTTAAGTGAAATAAACCAGACAGAGAAAGACAAAAACTGCATGATTTCAGTCATATGTGGAAGATAAACTAACACAGTGACAGAAAGAACAGTTTGGTGGTTACCAGGGGGAAGAGTGTTGGGCGGTGGGCACAAGGGGTGAAAGGACATATTTATATGATGACTGACAATCAATAATGTATAACTAAAATTTCACAATGTGATAAGCTATTATGACATCAATTTAAAAAAATGTTTGCTCTCAATAATACAATCCTATAAAATTTTCACTCCTTTAACTGAAAATACCATTCTCGTCTATCTTACAGGCATTCTAAACCAAATTATGAGTAATCAATAACTCAAAGTTTCTAAAATAGCACTGCATTGCACAATGAGTAAAAGTGGAAAGCAGATTTAGGGGAGATCTCTGAACTGACTTGTTGGTCTCTATCCAATGCCGTGAGAGGAGCTGACCCTTCCCCAGCCCTTTCTCTTGACCAAAGGAGCCTTGGCTGCTGGGACCCAATGACCCAGGAAGTCTCCCTCCATGTCTTATTTTAGCATCCCTCTCCCGCGCCTTTTACCTTCTCAGCATCCTGTTCGAACAGCCTCAGTTGGAAGCACTGGTCCAGCTTCAGCTTCCGCACATGCCACATCTGATGCAGATGCTGCCGCGTCGAGTGCAGCCTGTCCAACATGGCGGACACCTTGGGTAAGAGGCTCTGCAGGTCCGCATTGCCTGATCCCGAGTTCTTTTTGGGAAAGCTGTCACTGCTCTGAATCCTCTGAAGTAGCTTCTGTCCCTCTAAATCCAAGTCTTCTATGGGGGCCTTAATCACCTTCTTCTTCAGCTGGGAATGTTCCTCGATCATATTCCGAGCCCCCTCCAAATCCTGAGGCAACTCCTTTTTAGCTAGGATGTCCTGAAGTTCCTCCAGCCGAGAAAGCATGTGGGTTGCATTGCTAATGTAGTCTTCAAAAGCAACTCTGATTTCAATCCATTCTTCATGGTTGTATTCCAGGCAGCCATCAAACTCGGGAGTTAGCTGAGAAGGATCAACTACTTTGGTAAGGCCTTCTAAGGAGACCATGTTTGTCTTAAGAGGAAAAAAAATCATGTATGAGAAGATGAACCAATTTTATATGGTCTTATCATAATGCAGTTTGCAATGCTTAATCACAGATTTTCAAACTTAAAGTAAGTAATCTGTTTATAGAAAACATAACATACCTTGTTCTGGCCCCATAAAAATAAATGTAGATGAAAGAAGCATTAGTATAGTCAGTTACAGCAACACATATATGTTAGTTGCAATATCTATGTATTTCATGAGAGCTCTTTCCAAGAATGTGGAAATTAATCCACTATCTTAGGCACTTTAGGATATGAATGACTTTTTTGAAATTTAGAAAATATACAGGGGTTATAGCAAGAAAGCTGGCAGAGTTCTTTTCACAAAGTTGAAGACGAAGGGAATGTTTCATTCATTGCAATAATCTGCAGTAACTCTGAGCAGTACCAGTGCTGTGCATAATCTGTTCTACATTCTGATCTAAGGCTGACAAAGTTTTAATCAATTACAACCGGAGCAAGAAATCTTAACCTCACTCCATCAGAACGCAATGCAGGGTTAACATTCATATTATGCCTCAAGGCAAACACGGGGTGGGGGGCATTAAATGCAAAGATAACCGTAAAGGAAAAAGATTCATGGCCTAGAACCAAAAGATAAAACAGAGAAAGGCTGGTTAACCCCACCTCTGTCATCTCCTGCCTTAGAGAATCCCACCACTGCATCTCTGTGCTGTTTGGCATAAGAACAGCAAAAGGTAGCAGAGCTAGAGAGAGAGGCTGCTCCTGCTCCAGCACTTTTGCCTGCAATGTGGCTGTAGGTTCCTTCCTGTCTCATCTGCCTGGACTTCAACAACTTCACAGAGAGAGGCTGGTAACAATGTAGAGGCAAGTTCAACAGAAAAACTGGCATAGGAAACTTGAAAGGCCTGGGGGAGAGACCGCACTTAGACTAGCAAAACGTGTGTGCAGTAAATTTCCAAACCAATGTTTCTGCTTAAAACATGTATAATTAAATACAACACACTTTAAATTCTGCATCAAGAAAATAACTAATACCCAATAAACTGTCCTCCAAAATCACTTCTTACTATGTATGAAGACAAAGCCTTACTGGTTTCACCTTTCACCTAAAATTCTAGAGTTTCAAATTAAAATTCAAATTAAAAAACTAAATTCACATTTCAGATTGACAATCAGTACCATGGAAAGAGATTTAAAAATGCAAATAATACACACGTGAAAACACTTTGAAAAGCGTAATGTAACATAAAGCTTAACAATTAAACACTGTGTGATACGTTGAATACTATTGTTGCTGTTTAACCTTAAAACACATGAACACATTCACTGAAACCTAATGTCTGGACAAACTTGCTAGAAGAAGCAATCTATTCAACTAAAAATTATTATAATTTATTACCTAAAATATTCAAATTCTCTTACAGAATACGGCATGAATCAAGTTTCAAGCCAGCCAGAATACTTTCTTCTCATAATCATCTCATTAAACTAACTGCATCAAAGCCTTGTCAGAACCCTGGTAGCCCAAGGAGGTTACAGTGGAAGGGAAGTCAGTTGATGGGCTAAGGTTTGTTTCATACACTGTCTGAGAGACAGAGACCTCATGCACTAACTGCATCCAGGACTCTGCACAGGTTTTGAGGGAATATCTCCCCTTTCATAAACAAGAGGCCCGATACATGAAATACAGGACAGACCATTCTCTCCATTACCAAGGACAGGATGAACTCAGTCTCTCCCATATTTTCTCCTCTGGAAATCTGAAGTTGGGCATTTCTCCCTAATATTCCCTTATTTCCAAGGCTGAGGCAACGATAATGAATCTGAAGCCACGTAAAGGCACTTGTGCTAAACGGTAAAGCTGTTTTATCAAGTGAAGGAAAAGGGAAAGCCTTCTTTGTAAGGTACATGCCTTTCATCTCAGCAGCCCCACAACCCCAAACCATGGGAAGTGACACCTAAACCCCCTCAGGCAAAACAATCCACTGGGATAACACGATAAACCAACCTTTATTTTACACAATAACTAATTTTAAATCATCTGTACCTAAGATATGCAGTTCCTGTTTTATATGTGGTTTTAAGAATCTATTACCAGCCTAAAATGATGAGAGAAAAGTCAGCTTTTAATATACCACACCTATTGGTTCAGTTGGTCTGGCTACACAGAGAAGTTACCTCAAATTCAAATTTAGAACTGCCAAAATTAGTCCTCTGTTTCTGCCAAAAGTTGTCTGGCTTGATTATCAGTGCAACATGGATGCAGCAGGGAAACGACTCCTGCAGGATCTTCAGCAGAGGCTTAATGGAGTCCCACTTGGACCCACGCATGTCCACAATCACCGTGAATCCCCGCTTGCAGACTTCTTCACTGGAGAAAAAGAAAAAACAGGTTTAAACCATGCAACTCTTGCCCCTTTTCTGTTCCAAGTCCTACTGGGCGAGGCTGACTCTGCTTCCTTCATCCTGCTGTGTGTGGGGCTGCTTCGTCCTGTCAGGAGAGAAATGGAAGGGGTGCCTCCCACCACCCGCCACCTGGGGCCGGTCAGCACCTGTGCGGAGGGAGCTGAAGGACAAGGAAACCATTACAGAAAGACCTTAGGTCTCCCCCTCCCTTGTACCATAAAAGAACAGACTGACTACGCATGCATTGAGGAACATGATGTTTTAAAACAGGGTTCAACTTCAGAAGCTTTGAAATTTTTTGTTTTGTATTTATGGTTGTGCATCTTGTCTTCCCTTTGGGACAAAAACGATGACCATCTTGCCCATTTCTCATTTTTTGTGTATTAACTGACCATACACGCTGTCTACTATTACAGCAAAGGTCCTTGGTGAGCACTGCATGGGGAAAGACTCCCGCCAGTGTGCGCAGAGCCCAGGTGGGGCAGTCACACACTGTGACCAGCAGTCGCCCAGGACTCCTGGGATCACAGGCGCTGAAACCACCCCCACCGCGGGCTGGTGACAGCGGGAGCTTTGGAATGTCCCATTTTGTCCCCTTTAACTTGTCCGAGACCCCTGAGCCATCTCAGAGGTTCTCCAGTGTGGTCCCCCGACCCTTGGGGCTCCTTGGCGCCCTTCTGGCAGGGTCTGGGGTAAATCTATTTTAGTAATACTGAGACTATTTTTGCCTTTTGCCCCTGGTTGCACTGATGGTGCACAGGCAGTGGTGGCAACACTGCTGGCCCTCAGTACACATCAAGGCAGTGGCAGGAGTCACTGTATTCTTGCTCTCCACGTTCTTGCTGTTTACACAACAGAGCCCGTTTCCCTTAAGAATGTCCTCGATGAAGCAACAGAAATTATTAACTTTATTAAATCTCAACCCAAGTACACAGGAAATATATAATGTATTCCTGCAATAAAGAATAAATGAGTCAAAGTGTCCATAAATATATGTTAAAAATCCATAGTCTCACTTAAACTTAAGCCAAAATTGAAACCAATTTCATGCTCTCTTGCATGAGCTCCCTCCTCTACCCTCTCCCTCTCACACACGCGCGCACGCGCACACACACACACACCATTCTTTTCCTCATCTTGACTGACACTATCGGAGTAACTGACATTCCGAGTTTCACAGATGGAAAGTTCCTATGACAACTCCATCAGTGTAAGACGCATGTCACAAAAATATTCCAAAAATGTCTGTGGGTCTAGAACCTGAGTAGATGGTGGCTCACAGTCCTAGGGACACGGTGTTGAAAGCCATAAAGAGTAAACAGACTGATTCAGCAGCCTAGCTTATCACTCAAATGTGGAAAACTGCTGAGGAATGATCTGATTAACTTCTGTTAACTACTCATGAATATGAACTTAAAATGAGTTAACATTTGGCCTACACAGTCCTCAAGCAGGTCCTGGGCCACAATCTAGGGTCACAGGCCTCCTTCACACATCCTAGAGGCAGCCAGGGTGCTCCCAGAAATGTCTCCTAAAATCTCCCAAGTCACTGAAATTAAGTATTCTGGCCCTGCTCAGGCTCTAATGGGGTCTGCAATCCTGCAAGATTCCATTCAGTAGAAAACTCAGGGCCCCAGAGGTCCTCAGGGCTAGACCAGCCTAAGCACGAGGAGGTCAGCCGCCCAGCGGAGGCATCCTGCTCCGAAGTCTCCTATTCTGCTGCCACACACCAAAGATAGGAGCCTGTAAAACTGTAGCAACAGGTTTTATTGTTTTATTAGTTGCTGTTTGGTAGACTGCGCTTTAAGCATCAGTCTTCACCATATCAAGATAAATTCTCTGGCAGCCTGTCTTTCTCCTCACATGGCTCTACACAGTATGTACATAAAACGACAAAGCCCCTCCACTTGAAAGAGGCTTAGAAGGAATCCTGAATAACTCCAGGCTTAAAACAGGAACAAGCTGGAGAAAGACACAACCATAAGGTGCCCTGAGCTTGCACAGCTTACAGAAGGATTAACTATTCACCTCCCTCTACAGTCAGACTGTGACTCCCCAGTGACTTCCCGGGTAAGGAAAACAGCACAGGAACATCCTTTCGATCCATCTGTCTTTATCAAGTTAAAAGCCAGTCATTATTAAGAAAGCAGTGACTTGCGAACGTCCCCAAACCCAACTCTATTCATGAGCAGCTAAAGGACACGTACAGTTGCCTGCAAGAGAAGCGTTCCATGCCATTCCTTTACCTTAAAGACACAGCTCATTGGAAAGTGTGACTTATTAACCAGTTTTACCTAAGATCCTCATTTTATCTGTGAGATAAAGAAAATTTAGATAAAACTAAGGTCCTTTTTCAATGCAGGTCTCTAAAAAAGAGAAACTTCTTTAGTTCCTAGATGAAGAAAGGACTTTTTTATACGAATGTTCATGAATGAATCAATTACAAGTTTCACACTATTTCATTAGTGACAAAAAAGAGTCAGACAGGCTTATCCATTTAGCTACTATAAATCATTCTAAAGAAGACAAAATGTTCTAGAACATAATTAGCATAATTCAAGCAATAAGAGCAACAAACACCTAGAGACGTACCACAACTGATGCTATTTTCGGCACCGTGCAAGAACCCCAATCGCACCAGCGAGAAGTTCTGCTGCGACATGTTTCTCCTACACACGTTGAATGGAAAGTTTCCTTGCAAATTAATTCTATGACCATCACTCTATTACTCCAATTGTTTCTTTAAAAAGGAGGGGGGAAGGGAAGGGAAGGTGACTCAAATAGCAATACTCCGACTACTCATGGCTCACATCACGTTTATGTTTACCTTTGAGGCCCCCGTTTTAAGAGGCACACAGACAATCCAGAGGCCATGTAGGAGGAAACAAACACGATGATCCGGCTCTAGAACACACGCCAAAGGAAAACAACTGAAGGAAAGGAGAAGAGCGAATATGAACGATGGAAGTCACTGTGCTCCTTCCGAGGCGGCTCCTGTACAGCAGGCACCGCGCTGGGCACGTCCATAAATAATCTTACCCAACGCTCCCAATGAAGAAGTACAGACTATTATCACGTTTCGCAGATCAGAAAACCCATAAAAGGAATTAAGTAACTCGTGCCGGGTCACAGTCAGACTGACTGCCGCCACGCTTTCCCAGACGGCACGCTTCACACCCAGGAACGTGAGCGTCTGGCTGCGGGACAGCCAGGGGCTACCTTCACATGGCAGAAAATGTCAGGAACGGACAGGGAACCAAGTCTCACAGACCCCAGGACAGTCTATGCCACTCAGAAACTATAACAACAAACAGCCAGACTCAGAAATTAACTACAAGCAAGCCCACAAGTCCAAAAAAATTCCCACACCATGAATTTGCTGATGATGTTTATTGATCTTATTGTCTGGCTAAAGCCGGTGCTCTCGCCGTCAGGCGCTCACTGGAGGCAGCGTGGCTCTTTGTCAATCAGTTTTCAGACCTTGACCCAGAGAGGATTCACTTTGTTCCCACTCCTCTCTGCTTGGACCACTGTGAAATCCTCCATTATCACTTGGCAAATGCATCCTTTACATGTTAATCCCACCTCTCTCATTTGCTCATTAACCAAGGACAAGCAAAACAGCATTTCTTGTCACTTGGAATTGTAAACACAAAAGCAAATCCAGGCAATGAAATGAAGTGACCGTATTCAATAGCTGGAGGGTCACCCTACGCACGTAAGTATTTATGACATGAATGATAGGATGTTTGGGATTTGTTATACAACACTCTGGGGGAAAAGTAGAGAAAAACGAGACCAGCAAAATTTGATCACCGCTGAGGCTGTAAGATGGGTGTATGGGTGTTTGTTCCACAGATTCTCTCTAGTTTTGTGTTAGTTCACAATTTCCCATGACAAAGTTGTGGGTTTTTTTTTTTTTGAAGTGGGTCATCCAGATGATCTAAAATATACCTGAATCAATTTTTTGATAATATCAATGAAATGAAAAGTAATTTTTATACAATCAGTACAGATTTCAAAACCAGAAAGCAAGCTGTCAAAGTTATATACAGAATTCCAATTATGTTAACACTTTTTAAAAATCACCTGGATGCAATACAACTTGTTTTTCATTAAACTATATAACAAGTATCATTTTGGTTGGCAGGCACTTATTATTTTTATATTGTCCCTTGTATTTCTCTATTTCCTTTTCCATCATTAGCACAGTACCTGGCACATAATAAGAACTTAGTAAGTGGTAGCCATCAACTATGGTTATTTATAAATGACAGTGAGTGGGAAATAACCTCTAAAACTCTTTCCAACTCTATGATTTCAACAGTTCAGCAGTCCAAGAAAATACCAGAATAAGAGGAAAGGGACAACTTTCTCCATATATTTAAGTAGGGGCCCGTTACTTTGCTGCTGGTGATACAAGGCGATAGTTTTCCCACAAAGGATATCCTAATAGAAAAACCCAAGAACTTCCTCAGAAGGTCAGACCGTCAACACCAAAAGCTGACTTCATCAGCCACAACAAGGATGGGTTACCAAGGGGCACAGCTGTCTTCCCTGGTTGGTGTCAACCTAAATAGGTCAGGAGTGTCACAGACCATGTGCTGTGGTGACTATTATATTAACTTCAACCTTTTAGAATCCAGGATGCTGCTACTGACCATCTTTTATTATCCTCTTGCATAAAATAATCCTCACAGTTACTGTCTCCTCTAGCCTATATTATGACCGAGTTCTCTTTTACACGTCCTAATTTAGTCTCTTAGGAAATGCCTCCTCACTCCACCACGTCAATTATGCCCTCCTTTAGCATATGCCTTTCTAGAATGAAAACTACCTTTTCCTCACAGGGAAGCACTCCTCCAACCCCCAATACACACAATCTCTCATTCCAGCCATGGCTATATCCTTGGATTATATCACAGTGGTATCCTATTTTCCAAAAAATAACCTGAACAATTAAATGGAGATATTAATGAAGGGGGGAAATTTCCTCCACCAGCTGTCAGCCAGCACTATAAGTAAAACGTCACTAATACATTTTTAGAGCAGAAACAAAGATTCCCAATTCCTCAAGTATAGAAACAGGCCAATTCCTATTAACTGTTCCCCACTTCAAGGCTTTCTCTGGAAAACAAAGCTTTGCCTATTCTTCATGTTCTTCAGCATATCCACACTAAAAATCTCCCTATCAGTAATGTGCTCTTGGATTGCAGGTTCCCAAACTTGATGTCGTGGCATATGAGCTGGTAAGGTTTAATGCCCCACAAACTCCATGCTACAGATCAACAAAATACTTTTAAAGAACTGAAGCTCAGCACGAAGACAGAAACGTATTATCAGAAATAGCACTCCATTTCGGATCTTCCAGGCCGCTGCATCTCGGTATCAGAATCACCAATAACAACTCTGCTTTATTTCTACCTTAGGCACCACATCCTAATATCCCAGCCAAGCGGGCATCCCAACCCCACCATCACCTCACAAAGCTCTTCCCTTGTACCTTCTCATCCCTGCACCCACAACGGTCACAAAAGGGAAACAAGGAGAAAGATCATGATTTTAATTTTATACTCCTTTTCAGGCTACCGTGGAGCTGTTCTCTGGAGCGTGTGGTGCCACACCTCTTGAAACGGGGAAAACAGCGACAAGCGCAAACCACACAGAACTCACCTAGGAATACAGGCTAGATAGGAAATGAGCCTGCGGAGATCCTCCTGTCGTATTCTGTCATGATTGCTGCGGGCCGGAAAGGTTAAAATGGGACCTCCACGCTTATCTCTGCCGCCTGGAAAACAGACATTTGGAACACACTTAGGCAAAAACAAGAGAAGACAGGACTCTACACACCCTGGACCCCAGTGTTGTCATTGACCACTCACGCAGACCTGTTACCTCCACCAAAGGCAAGAGTCAGTGTTTCAGGGGAGACACGGCCAGGCCATTTCACCAGCTCCCAGGACGCTAAGAGAAAGTCTGAGTTTTGCACGCCACGTGGAAGATATTACAGAAGGCCTTGTCTTTTTCTTCTCATATGTTTCCTCCTTTCTTCAGTTTTATGTTTTGCAGAGAAAAAAAGTGTTCCTGTATGTGCTCTTCATTCACCTTAGACCACCACCTCCTCTAGTCTCTCTCTCTCTCTCTCCTTCTCCTCCACTTTATCTCCTCTCCTTCCCTCCACTGCATCCTAAGCTCTCTCTTTGCTACCAACCAAATTTGGTTTTAAGTCTTGAAAAGGATAAGACAAGAATGTTCTTCAAACTTCATGCAATGACGACTCTACATAACCTGATGTTCTAGGGCATCTTCCTTTCTCAAGGGCAGTACCTGATCCCAATGGTCAAGCGTGACCAATCTCTCACATAGCCATGCCTACAAAAAAAGAGAGATTGGCATGCAAGGATTTTAAAGAACTAAATGAACTTGAGGACTTTAGAAAAATTATGCTACACACTAAGTACAAATCTCAGATGACTGGCCTTTGACAGACAGGCAGAAATATTTCTCTTTTACATATGTACCATCCTAATGAAGTCTGCTGGCATCACTGAACACTTTTAGTGAAATTTTCACTTTTATTTTATGACTTCTATCAGGGTTTTCAGAAAAGAAAACTTAGCCTTCCCAGGTGAATCCTTCGTCGGTTTTACAACTCTGGTCATCTCTCTTCAGAAGCACAGCAATAAGATCTCAAAATTCAAGTCATAATATGAACTCTTAATTATTTTCTCATCTTAGTGATTTACCTCATCAGCAGAAAACCAGATTTTTTTCCTTTTAGAAAGGCCAAAAAAGTATTCAGCAGATGTTGGTATTTTAAAAACACATTTTACCAATATGGGTTTTTACAATTTCCTAGGATGATTAACACTCCTTCTAAATAGTAATGAAACTTAATTCTGATTCTGAACACTTAAAATGATCCACATGTACTACTGTTCAGTCATACAGTCTAGAAAAGTATTAAGTTATTCATAAATGCGGTAATTCAGGTGTTAAATGGGAACCACACTACAACACAGCTACCAATGACGCCAGGCATGGTATCGAGTGCTTCACGCACACATGCTGACTTGATCATCACAATGACCCTGCTGAGAGGTTTCATCATTCTAGCTTCAAAATTCAAGATACTGAGGCTCAAAGAGCTTAAGCAAAGACAGAAGGACCACACCAGCATGACTACACTCGGGTCCTGTGCCCCTACAAGAACTTACATAATTTCTTAAACTAGTGCCTTTAGTTCTTTCTAAAGTAGTAAAAATGCCAGGACAACTAAATGATGGGTTCCTAGGCCTTTTTTATGAATGAAGGGTACTATTAAAAAGTGAGAAGCAGTACTGTTATAAACAATAGAATGTCTCAAAGTAATTTTCTAAAATATCAAATAGCATTTTTTAGGATGATATCAATGGCTCTATAGTTTTTGGAATACCTCTTATCCCCAACATAAGACAGGTAATAATTTCACTATTTTTTTATTTCCCAACATCTTTCATTCTTTTCAAAAAAGAATCATCTCCTTGATCAAAAATATTATATAGATCAACACATAGAAACTTGAATTTTAAAAAATATAGTATGATATTTGGATTAAAACATTCACCCCACTTTTGGTAAAGAGAATAGCATTTTTCTGGACCACCATTCTGAATTTTTTAAATGAAAGTTAATGTTTGATTCAGTAGGGAGACTAAACGCCAATGACCCACGTTTGACTCTCCTCTCTCTGGAGTCATCATACCTCAAAACGCGAGCAAAGCATGCTCCACCATGAGTGTGAGAAGTAGAACCCCAAATCTGCCCATCAAAGACAGTCATGTGGGAAGTCACAGGTGTGCACGCTGACACGGCCACGCTGTTCACTCGAGAGGTGAGACCTACATGCAAGTGTGTGTGGAAGTGGTGCTGCCTCTGTTGCACTGCGTCAGCTCCCTCCCAGAGATCCTCCCTGGCCGGCAGCGCTAGATGAGTCCCGAGACTTGCTAGCCAGCTCATCCACCAAACAGGCCCTCATTCATGTCCGAAAAAAAGCTTATTTAAACCTCAATTTGAACTTTAATACAGAGGAAATAAACTAACTTTATCTTTTTCCTTTTCCCAGGATAGAGCTTCAGAAAACTCACTAGAATACTTTTAAAACTGCATCAGAAATCACTTATGAAATAAAAATTGCATAGTCTCTACTTAAATAATGTAATAATTTGTTTTCACATGCTAACCTCCCTGCATCGGAGTGCATCTTCCAATCTGTGGTGTGTCACAGTCAGTGACAGGCAGGTGCCCATCACCCATCTGCTGACCCGTCCCAGTGAAGTCAGAGCAGAGGCCCAGTGGACACCCTTTTAACAGAGCTAAACACAAGCTGTATTAGTAAAGATGAAACAAAGTACAGTTCTTGTTCATACCGTATAAAAACTCCATCCTCTCTGAGCTTCCTCTCCCCATACTCCATCTACTTCCGCAAGGCACCTCGCCTCTTCTAGAAAACTATGTAATTAACACCTCTCATTGTTTGTCTCTCTCCCCCCTAGACTGGAAGCCCTGTGGAGGCAGGCATCTCTGTTCCTTGCCTGATATCAATGTATACTCTAGATGCCTAGCCAGAGACCAGCACATAAAAGGTACTCACAACGTATCTGCTGAATGAATGGCCTCTTCATCTATATGCCCCCCAAAGTTAATTAAAGATACCTACCATCAGGTATCAGGAAGTTAAAAACAGAAATGCCTGATGGACATTCCTATAGAAACAGATGCCAAATGAACTGAGGTTTAAAGGTCCCACATTAAAGCTATAAATGTCTGTGTGGCACTTATTTCCTTAAACCCAGTGACACTCACTTCCCTCTTCTAAAAGGCAAAACTCCAAGGGACTTGGTCTCTTGAGCAGGGTTGCCCAGAATGACCACAGAAGCAGCTAGATTCAGAGTCCCCCCCTTTTTCTTTAAATGAATTAAGAACTCACCTTTCACCCAATTAGAATAAACTTCTCTTGTAAGGAGGGAGGGCATACTTACTCTGAAAAGTATAATGTAAATTTCAATGAACCAATTGTATTTTTCTCTCTATGGCCCTCGTTTAAATTTCTGGATTAGAACACCATTGAAAATGATTCTTTATGCCCCCCTGAGGTACAGTCTAACTCATTGACCACGAAAAGCAGACTTACAAAGGAAAGCTCTGAAAAGGCGTGATTTGTAAAAGAGAATTACGGCTGCTATCTATTAAGTCTGCTATCAACTAACAAAGCTCTGTTAAAAGGGTGTCCACTGGGCCCCTGCTCTAAGAGCAACCAAGGCCAACAGCTCACCTGCCCCATACCTTCATGTGCTCGCCTGTGGCTTTCCTGCTGAGTCCTGAGAACCAGAAATGGCTCTCAGAACTTTTCAAATGAAGACTGCAAGAGGATTCTATAGAGTACTGGAAAGGCCTCTGGCAGTACCTGGCCCTTCGGTCAGTCACTACAGCCTCAGACTGCTAGATGCTAACAAGAATATCTGAGTTAGATGGGAGGTACTCCCTTCCCTTTCCAAGAAATGTGGAATTTTGAAAAACTGGAACAAAAAGAACTAGGGTCAGTAGTCACAAAACAGCAAACCTCTGGGCAATCAAATCCTACATTCCTGTCAATGCCTCCATTTGCAAAGGTGAAGGTGCACCTTGCTCCGAAAGAAGCTATTCTAAAAAAGTAACCCATATGTCTATCCATAGGCAACTGATTGAATAAACTATGGTCTATAACCACAGTAGAATTATAGACAACTGTAAAAGGAATGATATTTGTATGGTTATACACTACTCTCTAGAATATTGTTTAAAATTAAACAAGCAAGGGGCCGGCCCCACAGTCAAGTGGTTAAAGTTCTACGCACTGTGCTTCGGTGGGTTCGCAGATTCGGACCCCAGACACAGACCTACACCACTCGTCCAACCATGCTGTGGTGGCGACCTACATACAAACTAGAGGAAAGCTGGCACAGAAGTTAGCTCAGGGCTAATCTTCCTCAGCAAAAAAGAAAGAAAGAAAGAAAAAAGAAACAAGCAAGGCAGAGAAAATAGTGCATTCTACATTCCTGTTTATCTAGGGGAGGGGACGATGAGAATAGACAGATGGATAGAGCAAGTGCTCATGTTTTAAAAGTATAAGAAATAAACCAAAACCAAAGAAAACAAAAACAAAAAAGGTTTCGTATGGGGGGAGGGAAGGTATAGGGTGGAGGGGGCAAAGAGAGAAACTAAACTACTTTGACTGCATCTTTACCCTTTTTTCAGTTTTTACCCTAGAATGATGTACACATTTTACTTAATATTGAAGCAAGATTATGTGGGTTTTTTTTAAGCCTTAAAAACATAAAGCAAAATAAAACAAATGATCCTGAGTTTCAAGGTGGTAAGAACTTGATCCACACAGAGACGAACTATTTTACGTGACTTTAAAATGCGACAGTAATAGGACTGTACGTCCCTACTGGCATATGCCCTGAGGACCACAAAACGATAACAAAAGTATTAAATTACATTTAGTGGTCATTCTGTGGTGATAGCATCAGTATAACAACATAAATAAGTAATTATGTTGATGAGGGTAGCAACTAAGATTTTTAGCATAAGGAAAAGGAGATACAACTATAAAATCAAAGAAAAATAAAATATCTATAATCCTATATTTGAACTGGAAATGTTAGTATGGACTCGTGACATCTTTTCTCATTAAAAATATATATATACACACACGTTTCCTAGATGCATCCACTGAAGAGGCACAGAAACAGTGACCCAACCAGTAACAGCGAGCTTCCCTACCACCTTGCACATTCCCCACACAAAGGAAGCTGGGCCCGTCAGAGAACGGCTGACTGAAGTGGAACAGAACACAGGGCGGGCCTGAACTCGCTGGCCAGCGAAGAGAGAAGCAGTATTACTGTGGTACGTGGGTTCCAGAGCCAGTCTGAAGATCAGGCTCCCACTGGCCAAAGATGGGAAATTTTAACTGCATAAGACGGGAAAAAAGTACAGTCAATTGAAGTACATCAAATATATTTAAAATCATGAGCTCAAAATGATACTAAGAAAAAACCTCAATGGTTTTTTATTAAGTCTGAAATGACTAATGGTCATTTTTCATTAGTCTGAAAACTGGTAAAGGATAAGAATCAATCATTTACCCTGCTTTTCCTGTATGAACTGTGTTCTCAGGGTAACCAAGAAACTGATGATGGGACATTTCTCTTTATGGAATATCCAAGTTGAAAAATAAAGAAGAAAGGATATAATTAGAATATCACAATTTTGCAACCCTAATAAAATAACAGATCTAAGCAATGATCATCAATGAATGATTAACATCATAAAAAAGAGACAGCCAGACTCTCCCATTAAAATTCCCAATAAAACTACCCAACACCACCCATTAAGGATTTTTGCCTCCTTCCCTGCAAAATCTAAGCTAAGTCTAATGGACCCTCAAGATCTGGCTCCTAGTTGATAGGAAACAAAAGAGCAGGGGAACATGTTAAATGACCACCCAGCAAAAGTTAGAATGGAGGGAAATCTACAGGAAAACATCTGGTTTCCTCACCTCATAAACATTAGGGGATAAGACAAAAAGAAGGAGAAGAAAGAACGTACAGATTAAGAGAGACACATCAAGCACTTCCAGTGTGTGTCCTGTAGAACAAATTATGAGACAAGCAGGGAAATTTGAATATTGATGGGCTTTTTTAATGTTAAAGATTATTATTCATTTTCAAGTCTTTTCAGGGTATTGAGGTTTTTTTAAAGTTTTCAAAGGAATACAGATGAAACCAGATTATTGAAGTGAACCATAGGTTCATGGAAATTCATTATACTATTCTCTCTCCTTTTGGATGTTGAAATGTTCACGATAAAAGTTAAGCGGGAAAAGTGTTCTTAACTCTGGTGGTTGTCCAAACTCTAGTGGCACAGGAACCACATGCAGTAGCTGACATTATATATATAAGATATACAATACACACAGAGGACATTAAGTAAAAATGATACACTAAATATGTATACTATAAATATATACATTAAAATATATATATACACATATAAATAATGTTGAATATAAACTAGAGGACACTTCTTTTACTGCCCCTCCTTTTGACTTCAGGCATGAAGTTAGATAAGCCATCTAACCTCATTTAATTCACCCTCTGAGTGGAGGAAGCAATACTTTGCTATCTTATGTAACTGCAATGAGGATTATTTTTTTTTTCTGGTGAGGAAGATGAGCCTTGAGCTAACATCTGTTGCCAATCCTCCTCTTTTTGCTTGAGGAAGACTGTCCCTGAGCTAACATCTATGCCCATCTTCCTCTATTTTGTATGTGGGATGCCGCCACAGCATGGCTTGATCAGCGGTGCATAAGTCTGTGCCCAGGATCTGAACCAGTGAACCCCAGGCCACCAAAGTGGAGTATGTGAACTTAAGAACTACACCACCGGGCCGGCCCAGGATTACTGTTTAAAGTACCTGGAGATGAGACCGAGGATCAGAAATACTCCAGTTCAAGGAACCCTCACTGGCTTTAGAGATTGTGAGCTAGTAAGCATCTCATGTAATCACTGATCTTTTGGCCTGCTTTTTCAAAGCCCTGGCTCTTCCACTTAGATTTAATTTACTAAAAGCCACTCACATGGAGAGCTTTTACAAAGGTACCATAATAAACATCCCTTAATGTTTTAAAAAATGGGGTCAGAGCAGAAAGCAGATTAGCAATTGCCAGAGCTGGGGAGTGGAGGGAATGGGGACTGGGTATGGGGATCTTTGGGGAATGATAAAATGTTCTGGAATTAGATAGTGGTGACAGCTGCACGACCTTGTGAATACACTAAAATCCACTGAATTGTACCCTTTTAAAAGGTGGATTTTTATGGCATGTGAAATTATATCTCAAGAAAAAAAAACAGGATCAGAGTTAAAAATTTTACTCTTTCATTGTAACTTTTAAAAAAAAAATTCACCACACAAGTAATCAATTTGTTTTTAATTTAATGATTTTTTTTTTCCTTTTCCATTCCTAAAAACAGCAAGCCTAAGGCAATCAGCAATAACCTCACGCTAACATAATTTGCCAATTCTGGTCACAAATTAGGAAATACTATAAAATTGTGGTGGCACCTACTAACTTCATTTTGCTAACACAGCTGGTTCATCTCTAATATTTAAAAATAGTTCCTTACTAATTTGTAACCATGCAAAACTTCCCTCCCCACTAAAGATATCCAACTTTAATTAACTCTGCAGAATTTAAGGTTTTAGTAAAGATTCAGGATAAACTCTGAAAGACTACTGATTTTATTTCTTTAATTAGCTAAAAGGGAAATGGTTTTAGTTTTGATACTAACTTAGATAAGAACACCATCTAATAATATGTTCTGTATTAAATGCCTAATAAAGAGTGAATACAAACAAAAATCATCAACCTTAACTTTCCACTGTTCTTTACATGCCCGTCTCCATGAGTTTAACAGAAGAAGAAAGTGGACTAACAAGAGGTTTAGGAACAAAAGAGAGGACAGAAGGAGCAAGTGCCCTCCATCACAGATCCAAACTTGAAAACAAAAAACTAATGAACGTGCAGGATCGGCTTTCTTGAAGCCTTTCTTACTGAAACCTCTAACATTCATAAGTAGAGATTTTCCAGTACATTAACTTTAAAATCCATCTGTAAACTACAAAGTCAGGAGTTCACGAAACTGACACGAGTCTACATTATGCAGTTTGTCAGCAAATGATCAGAAAAGAGCAAATGCTACTTTTAAAACTGAGTGTATTATAAGCCAGAAGGTGTTCTTTTTTTTTTTTCACTTTATTTTTACCATGTATTCCCAATAATCTTAAGCATCTTCTTTTCATGTACTTGCTACTCTTCTATTAACCTTTCCAATGCATTCTGAATTAGATTTACTTCAGCAAAATCATCAGTGTTTAATAGGGGCAAAGAAACACTATACTGGACATAAAGCATGGTAAGATTAGCAAAAACACCATGGGAAGCTGCATATATATACCAGTCCCACATGCCAAAAGGACACACAAAACATATAAAAAGCAGCTAGCAGTGTTATAAATTTAAAATAAAATGTGTTCAAGAGGAGACATCAGATCAGCATAGTATGCCTATTGGAGAAAGATAAAAATTTATCAAGGGAAACACATCTAGGAAGACTGTCTAAAAGCACGTGACAATCTACAAATTTAATTCCTGCTAAAATAGAGAAAAATCTTGCAAACCTTTGCTTTGTAGTAAGTGAACCGGTGCCAATGGCTGTTCTGTTCATGTAGGAAGGAGGCCCCAAGGAAAAAGCCAAAAAAGCCCTAAAGCTGATCCTCTATATGCAGGGGAAGGTGCAGTTTAGTGCCTCAAAGCCAGGAAGACTGGTCCAGAGTTTGTCACCGAGCTGTAGGAGGGCCAGGTGCCTCAAGGACCAGACTCTACAGTGAAGTGGAGGACCTAGCAGGTAGAGATCACAGGGGCTTTCACGGTCCACAACATGGGTTCTAGGAACTCCAGGAACCAGAGTACAAGAAACAGAGGTAAGGAATTCAGGACACATCTACACATGGTCACATTCCCACCACTTCTGCTGAGATCATGGCCTTTAAAAAATCAGTTTTACTGAACTGATTGTGGCAAAACAGCCAAATGTTTGCTGAATGACAGACATAAACATACTTTAATTACCAGTGCTATCTGACTTATAAATACGCCCGTGAGCTAGAAGAAAATGTGTTGGGCACTAATTTCTCAGGAAAATGCTATAAAAATACAGCAGTTAAAAATGCACTGAAATGCCAATGCTTCTGTGTGTGTGGCAGGTGAGCTAGTTTAGTATTTCAGACCCTGATATTGTGCCAGAGCAGTCAGAAGGAACAATAAAGCAGATTAGAAAGTTAAACTTTACCTGAAAGGTACGCAACTTTTTCCTTTAAAATTGGCAAAACGTCCATAGCTTTCATTTCATCGTTTTTTCGAAACCCTGAAACACATAAGAGGAAAACAAAATCACTAGGTTGCTTGAGTGACATTTAATTTCTTAACCATTCTATCCAATGCCAACACAGTAGCTTTCTTCACACCCATTAAATCAACTTCAGAAATATCATCATTTGAAAACATCTGAATTCTATGAAGGAAAGTCTCTGATCACAGAATTTCTTCTATTTTAATGTGGAATAATGATTTGCACACAAACTTAGAGGCTCTTGTACCAAGCAGGCTCTTGGCCATTTATAGCAATAAAGATCCAGTCTCAAAAAGACAGGATATAAAATCAGTCCAGATCACTTCAAAAATCTTCATTTTAATCTTGTAGGTTAATGTAAACACTGGCAAATAAAGCAGCAACAACTGTTTTTTTCTTAAAACTACGATTCATGGCCCACAAAAGCCTCTAGGGGGAGCTCAAAGCCTCCTCCTATCAGGCTTCAGAAACTGGTTAAAAATAAACAGTAGGAGGAGGAGAGAAGGGATTATAAATAGCTAGGGACTAGCCACAGCTCCCTCTTGGCTCTGTCCTTCCAGGCTTTCTGGGTCATGCCCCCCTGGAGGAATGTCACTGGCTAATGTGGTAAGATAGCCTGGTGCCACCGGCTTCACAGGGTGGCTAAGGTCCCTCTTCTCACTGCAAACCACCTATCCCCATGCCTCCAATATGGTAGAAGGCCAAGTGGAAATACTGTGGAAAAGAAGCACACAGCAGGCAATTTAGGCCAAGCCAACATCCATCTAAGCAGAAGGAATTCTTGCAGCCCAAACATGTTCGGTCCAGCTCACTTGGGCAAATGCCCACACGAGAGTTTAGGATCAAAAATGTTCATACTCCTGGGGCCGACCTGGTGGTGTAGCAGTTAAGTTTGCATGCTCCACTTCGGCGGCCTGGGGTTCGTGGGTTCGGATCCCGGAAGCAGACCTGTGCACCACTTATCAAGCCATGCTGTGGCCAGCGTCCCACATATAAAGTAGAGGAAGATGGGCATGGATGTTAGCCCAGGGCCAATCTTGCTCAGCAAAAAGAGGAGGATTGGCAATAGATGTTAGCTCAGGGCTAACCTTCCTCACCAATAAATAAATAAATAAATAAATGTTCACATTCCTAAGAACACCTCAGGATATTTCTCTCAGACGTCTCCAACAGAGGTAACCCAGGTTCAAGATGCTGCATACTCATCAAAATTAGTGACTATCATTATTGGCAGAGCAATCTCTAGAAAAAATAAAAGAATGCTGCCCCATCCCTATTTTCCTGTTTGTTTTTGCCAAAATAGTACAAAGAAAGCGTCCACAATGTTAGCTTGGTAACACAACCACTGTCAGATAGAGACCTGGAACTAGAAGGCAAGGAAAGTACTCCAAGAAAGCAAATGGAGCTTCCAAACTGTTGGTGTGCTCGAGTAGCTCCTATGGGACCAGCTCTGCTACAGGTTAAATCCATAGAAAAACAACTATCTCAAGGCACAGGAGAGTGACCAAAAGCAGGGAGAGACACTAGGAAAAAGGAAATGACTTTATTAGGGCTGTTAGCCTGAGAGTAGGGCCCAGTCTAAGCCACAAAGAGCTGCTAAACAAGAATGAGAATACAGCTCAGGGTGACCCTCAGCTGCTGACAGTGAGAGAGAAATCGTGAAAAGGATAAGGGGAGCCCCAAATTCTGTGTACAAACTTGGCCCAAATCTCTGCCCGTCCCCTGAGCCTCACATGTGCAGGGCAAGCTCCAAGCTAAGGTTAAAGATCTGACCCGAGATTCGAGTTGCTGCCACCGCAGAGGAGGCAGGGTTTGGAGCTTGAGCCCAGCCAAATTGGTAGCCTGCTAAAGCAAGCAAGGGAACAACAAAATCAGCACCTTTTGGAGGAATACAACAACCCAGCCTCTACAACATATCATTCACAGAAACAAAGAATGAGTAGATTAATAGCGTGATTTTATTTTTAAAGCAATCTCTCCTGTCCATAGAACACTTATACACGTACTAAGAACTCGGCTTAATGGGATTTAACTACAACACTGACAATCACTAGAGACTTTGTGCAAAGACAGCAGCAAACACATCCTGATAAGAACCCTGAGGTCCAGGCCGCACAGCGGCTCTACCCAGCCAGTCATGCAAAGGCCTGAAACAGAACCCGGGCCTCCAGAGCACCAGGCCACTTTGCTTTCCAATATACCAGGCTTTGTGCTGGCAACACACCAAGCTTTTAAAACAGTGGCTATTTATAAAAGGCAAAACAAGAGCCAAGAGTTCTGCAATTTCATCCTTAAGGTTCCTTCAAAACTCTTGAATGGATGCAATCTAGTCTCAGCAGTTTACTGCCAGTCATTGGGTAATTCACTGGACGCACCTACAAAGATTGATTACATCCTGATTCCATCTGAGGTGGACATAGATGGCAGTGGGGCAAATGCAAAGAGGAATTAGGGGGCCGCCCGGTGGCGCAGCGGTTTAGTCCACGCTTGGCAGCCTGGGGTTCGCGAGTTCGGATCCCGGGCGCCCGCCGACGCACTGCCTGTCAGCCACGCCGTGGCGGCGTCCCAGATAAAGTGGAGGAAGATGGGCACGGATGTTAGCCCAGGGCCAGTCTTCCTCAGCAAAAAGGGGAGGATTGGCAACAGATGTTAGCTCAGGGCTTGTCTTCCCCACAAAAAAAAAAAAAAAAAAAAGAGGAATTAGGCGCCACAACAGCCCTCAAGGAGACGAGTTTATAAATACCTACAGAACAAGGCAGAGCAGGAAAAGTTCCATAAGCACCAAACTGCTATGGGACCCCCACAAATGAGGAGGCAGATCAAATGACAGAAACACTAGGAAGGAGTAAGCCATAGCTGTAGATCCCAATCTACGGGGATTTGAAACAAGGACCCCCCTTCTATTGCTACCAGATAAGAAATGCATGCTTCCCACCACCCCACATAGCTTATGCCCACAGATGCCCTGGCCAGAACACCGCAAAGCCCTCAGAGAAGTGCACCACCAGCTGCAGTCCCGGATTCCCAGCCTGTAGAAACAGGAGGAGCCCCACTTGTGGGCCTAGCTCCTCTCACACATCCCTCAACAAGGAGAATGTCCTAATCCCAGTGCTGGTACCTCAAAAGAGGACCATGTGACTTACATAATAGTCCAAAGCATTCTCGACAATTCCCACTGACTCTGAACCACACCTATTTATTAACACCCTGGACTGAGTGAATGATGGAAGCCAGGGCTGCCACGTTCCAGGCTACCCCACAGGAAGAATATCACATTGATGTGAAAACAAGATGAAGAAAACAAAACTTACAATGAAAAACTCGATTTCCTATGTCCCACGATAAGCCACAGACTCACTCCCATGTATCTTTAGTTTCTGAAAACTGTAGTTACTTCAGCCTATCAGTTCCTGAATTTCTCCCCTAAATTAAATAAGACTCACAGTCTTTCCAGAGCAGGAAAAGCACATGAATCAACGGCTAAACTGGTGTTGAAATGTGTTACACTTCTACTGTGATATATGTACATGTCCAAACACAGACTAGAATATAAATTCCAAACAGTTTTACCACAATATTTTTGTTGAGTATGTCACGGGAAAAGAGACGTTAATTGTATTAAAATTGTCAGTTGAAACTTTTAAAACAGAAAATAGGAAAAAAAAGCAGAAATATACAACTAACTGCACAAATATATTGAGTTTGTGTCTATTATGGCAGTCATCTAATATTATTTTTAATCTCGTTTCCATTTTTAAAAATACACCCAACAAGCAAAGGACTGAGGAAGCACTTATACATATGAAAACTAGATTGAACACATCATGTAACTTGCAATAAAAAGCAGGAAGAACTCAAGCTATGAAATGTTCTCAAACAGGCAGATTCTGTTCCATGCCATGAAGAGATATTGATGAAAGCAGAGTGTGCGACTACTAACTGAATGAATGAATGGCTTCTGTGCTTTTCCAGTGATTCTACATTACACTGCAGATAAGACAATTCCTACTGTGTTCTTTCCTCTTGCATTCAAGGATCCAGCTGTGGTTCCTAAACCTCAGTGACTATCCTGAAAGCCCACACCTCTCCCCCCATGCTCACGGACTAGGAAAGAACGGCCAATCCATCTTGGAGTGAGTGATGCTTCTGAGATCCCAGACCACGTCTTTGTGCCAAGACCAGAAGGCAGCAGCAGTTTTACTTCTAAATGTCACCAAGGGAGTCTGAAAATGCCACTAATAGGTGGAAGGGGGTGCCACAAAGAGAATTTTGGTAAAATTAGGAAAGACAGGGCAGAAAAAAGAAGAGCAAGGTGGTAACTAACAAACAGGTACATGGCCAAAGTCTGAGGACATTTAGTTGTGCCCATTTCTTGAATTACACACTTTTTAAATTACATAGAGCCTACACTGAAGTGTGCAGCAGGACACACTGGAGCTTGTTACAATTTAAAGTACATTTCGCTGAGACAAAGAAGTCGATGTGAATTTGAATGAAACGCTAGCTTCAGGGGACAGTGAGCACAGCACAGGACGCATCAGCTGAGGCTCATCCGGGCCCACAGAGGACGTTTCCCAGGGGAGTCCTAGAAGGCCTGCAACGACTGCTTCCTTGAACCAAGTCTGTCAGGAATTTGAGCAGAATGTTACATGACAACGTTTACCATTAACTCTGCGATCTTGATACTGATATTTGTTGAGTGTTATTGGGGTAAAAGGGTTTCGGTTAAAAATCAGATTTTGTTGTTGTGAACTAAATATAAACGTGCAGTCAGTGGTTGATCATTTTCTTTCCTTTTTCCCGATTTCAAGTCAACACAAATAATGCCTTTCCCCAAAACAATTAAATTTGAGTATCTAGAACTTTTAATATAGTCATTTAGAAGTATCTCAACCCCAAGGCTCAGCGTGATATAACTTGCCCAAACTGATTCTCTTGTCACCTTTTAAATTGCTATTTGGTTCAGTAGCATGTCAATCTGAGATACATATTAAACATCTGTTCCCAAATCATTCATATCTCTTAAAATGATAAGCATTATGTTGCCCATCAAGAAGACAGTGTTTCTCCCTCTTCCTCTAAAGCAGCCTGCTAGCCAGAGAATGGTCTGTTTTGTTCTCTGCTGTTCCCCTGATGTCCAGGACAAGGCCAGGCACAGGTGGTCAGTAAACACGGGATGGCTGGATAGACGGCTGGATGAATGAAGGAAGGAATAAACAAACTAACAATGAACGTCCTTCTCCAGCTTCTTACCCCTGAACCCCGGCTCCAGCATCCCAATGCTAAGTTCCTTGGCGCTTTCTATTCTAGGTTTGTGAAATATAAGTTCGGTGTTGTTCAGACAGCCAGTCCTATAGTACGATTTATATTTATAACAAGGAAAATTAACCTTTCTGCCCTAAGAGGAAATACTCCACAGGTTATCATTCAACAATGGAAAATCTTTTAGCTGAATCAATGGTCTGAAACTTCAATTATCGAATACGCCACTGGTCAAATCCATTTCTCATTTTTTACCCTGCGAGTCTGCAAGGAGGTGCTGTATTGGTCTTGTTGACAAATACCTTTTGAAGCGAGTCACTCCTGACTGGAATGCTCAAGCACTTGGTCACTTCCTCGGTATTAAATTTTTTGAAAACAACAAACAAATAGAAAAGGAACAACAACCCCAAGTTTTTTATTTAAAAAGAAAAAAAGCACCATAGAAATATTTTCACAATGAGCAAAAGCTTTTATGGATCACATTATCCCAATAGTATTTTTTACGTAACTGGTTTTTAAAAAATTAAAATAAATCAAACGAGTTTAAAACTGAATCAAATTTAAAAATTTTTAAACTAAAACACAAGTCAATTTTCCCCCCCATATTTCTCCCAGGACTTCCGGCAGATACCAGTAATTTGAAATTTTACATAATGCTCAAATTAAACTAGTCAAATGGCTTTTTTAGTAAAAATAGTGTTAGAAAAAACTATACTTATTTCTTGATCATTTCAGCTAAACCAAGAGAACTAGCACCTTGTTCTGAACTGTCTGCCTCACCTCCTGCATGGAGATTTGTCCTTAAAAGACAATCCACATGACAAAGTATGCTCTCATCCATTTCAGAGGTCTTATTTGCCTGTCAGATACTACTTTAGTATTTACTAAATGGGAAAATCGAAAGTGGGAGAGATTGAAAAAAAATCCTATATTTACAAAAAACACAGGTCGTAGCAGTAATAAAAAATGTGTTAATAAATAAAGCAGCATTTTGAAAAAACAAAGAGGAGGAACATTAAATAGTAAGCTGGAGGGTAACTATTAGTACCGAGTCTTGGTGGTAATTACCGAATTTTACTCATTAGTTTATTTAGGGGAAATGAGTGCGCACAAGCACCCCTGAACACAAAGAGCAGGGTGATAAATCTCTGCATCAGTGGCGCGCGCATGCGCGAATGGAGGTGACGTCACCCTTTCCAGGCAGGCAGGCCGCAGTTCCGACTCCCGGACCTTTCTCTGCAGTGCCTGCAGGATTAGTCACAGATCACAGGGAGCGGCGGTGCGCGGCGGCACAATGTTGGCGCTATCAAGGCTTTCCTTGGGCAAGCATTTAGACCACTGCTGCGTAGGAAAGAAGCATTTTAACTAGCCTGGATCTTCTGTGACAATGTTTAAGGGGCGAAAGACACAAGGTTATAAATCAAATGGTATAAACGTCTTCTTTACTAACATATAAAAAAATCAAAACATATAATGCAAAGCTCATATTATTTTTACATAAATATATTACTATAGTCCACACATATAAAATGTTTATAAAATACATATAAAGTTAACTAAGTACTTATATCAAGACATGTTCACAGACCACCACACAAGAATATGGACGGGGTTTCATAGGGCAGCGTTATAATTTTTGTTTATAACCTTTATGGTTGTAACTGTCAGACTGGTTGATTTATTCCTTCACATAATTTTAGAAGCAATAGCCTGTAATATCATACCTTTAAGGAAGAAAAAGCACCATAAGTTTGATTGATTCAAGGGAGTTAAGGGCATTTCAACTTAAAATAGCTCTGGCTTTTAACATCTTGAGCACAAAACACAGAGGATACACCAAAATAACCCAAAGACCAGAATAAAAGATATTTTTTAAACTATTATATATATTTTAACACAAATGAAACCAGAGACATTTTTAATATTTGATGATTTAATTATATATTGGCTATGTATTAGAAGTCAATTAAAAAGCAGAAATAGACCAATCGAAGGGATTATTTCAATAATCAAAAAAAGGCATAGTATTATAAAAGAGAGTTCCACCTTCTTATGATCTCATAAATCAAAAAAGAACCAGGAGCCCAGACGTGCCATTCATCCTTGGATCACCAGGGACCAGTATAGGGCTAAGCACAGAGAAAATGGATCCTCATGTTTGCCTAACGCCAGAATAAAGAACACACACATCTGCGTGTGCATGTGCCTCTGAGAGTGTATTGTATGCCTGTGAAGCCTGTCAGGAGACGCCCCTGGGGAAAGCTCACCCAGACTGTACCAGGGAACCCTCGTCACCCCATCCTAAGCTACATACATACACACACACATACATATACGTGCCTACGTGCGGTTCTGTGATGCTGACATGTTCCAAAGAAGACTTGCTTTACACAAGCAACAGCCTCTCAGGAAGCTGTTTAGAAACTTAGTTTGATCAAATGAACCACAGTGAAACAACTGATACAATCTGATCACTGTTATCAAATGATTTGATTTATATGAAATCATCCAAGACTGAGTGCTAAAAGACACCCTGTTTAACCATTACATTGAACATTTCATACATGTTAGCAGATTTGCCCTCTATCAAATAAGGAAAAACTCTAATGCCCACATATATTTTTTTAATACAGATCACAATCATATTCTATAAAAGGCTTTGGAAAATAAAGCTATAATTCTATTCCTTTTCCTGTGTAAATATCTTTTTGATTATTACATAAGGAATAAGAGCACAGACAGGGTTTCAGTTACAGAGTAGTGGTATAAATTAGTGATATTAAAACCTCTCAGTGCACACTGATTTGCCCTGCATTGGGGCAGGTGGGGTGGGAGCTTGCACATAAGTGTAATCTAGAGCCCTTGCTGAACTCAGTCTGTGTGGGAAAACAACACACAAGAGTGGTCAGTCCTGTGGTACAGACACGCGTTATGGAGAAACCACGGCCAGAGGGATCAGAATAGGAGGAGACGTCTCCTAAAATGTAGAGGGAGACCATTAGGGTGGGGAGACTCTTCACTGGAACGGAGGTGTGATGAAGAAGCGGGCACCTGCATGCCTATGGTATAGCCAACTCCACCTAAATGTCTAACCCTGCACTCATCCTCACCTCTGCAAACACGCTCCCCATAGTGTGGGTCCCAGAAGTACCTGACCCCACAAACCATCCACCACGTGGCCAAACCAGGAACCCGGGCTTCTCCCTGCCCTCCATCCTCTCATGCACTCCTGTGGACTCCAGGACTTAACTGGAGCACCATGTCTCCCTGCCCCCACGGACCAGCATCTCCCTCATGTGCGTTACTCCAGCAATCTCCTAATCACTGTTCATGACTCCCTGTGAGCCATTCTGCCACTCTCCCCTAAGCACACATCTCATCATTTTACTCCCCTAAAATTCCTCACTGGCTTCTCAGTGTCTTCAAATAAAGCCCAAACTCCCTGACATGGCAAAAAGTTCCCCCTCATCCGATGTCCACGACCTCTGCAGCCTCACTACTTCCCCATTCAGGACCTTCTCCCAACGCTCACTCCAGGAATTCCAACACACACCCTCACTCACTGCTGAACTACACACACTGCTCCCCCACCAGCCTAAAACACCCCCTCACCTCCCAATATGCACACGCTCTTCACCTTCCCAACTCCTCTTGAAAGACTCAGACAGGACCCACCCCTTCTGTGAGTCCCCCAAGGCTGGATCAGATCCCCCTCTCTGTACTCCCACAGCGCCCCGAGCCCTTATCACACTGCACAGTAGTTACCTAAGTGCTCATCCGTGCCCCCCGTTAGCATGCAAGCTCCTTGAGGGACAGAACTGTCCCCAGTCTTACTGTAGGGTTCTCAGTGCCTGGCAGAGTACCAAGGCATACACTAAGAGCTTCACACCCAGCTAGCCAACCCTTGAGGTTCAGAGTGCTTCAAGCAGTGGGACGTCTGAAGTGGCAGTCTACCGTTCGGAGTTCTGTGACAGAAAGAATCCATCTCATCACAGACAGTCAGCAACAACTCCACAGCAGTCAACTCACTACACAAACTCATTCGAGGAGGCTGAGGTGGCTGCATTAGCTCTTCATCTAGTATATTCGGTGACTGGATAATATATAAAATTACATTTACATATTTCTAATTTATATTTTAGAGTAGGAGGTTTTACTTTGGGATTTTTACAATGTAGTTAAAAAGTTATGCTCTGCCCCAGCCACCAAAAAACTAATTAATTGATTATAAAAGCTCCTCCGGTGGGAAGAGCGCACTGTGATTTGGGAAAACAGCATTCAGTGGCTTTTTGCTCCGCCTTCTCAACAACCAGGATGCAGGACCTAAAGGGCAGTGGTTTCCAAGTAGGAAACAGGCCTGGGCGCCCTGCCTCTTTACAGACGGTAGTGTCTTCACCCGACAATTTCGAGTTACACCAAAGTCCTTGAATTATGAGACGTTGCAAAAAGAGTGGGCACGGCGGAATCAGTAAGCCAAGTAAACTCCACATAACTCAAAACTGAACCTCTTTCTTTTGTAAGTAGTCTGTGCTCGTCTTAAGTCCCTCAGTACCAGAAGGCTAAGTATGGCCTGAGGCAGCCTAACTGAACACTCACGTGAAGATGTCTATTAAACTCAAGTTAAGCCTCTGTGAATGTCATAGATCACAAATAGTCACACCCCAGAACACCTGCATTATGTCACCCACAACATCCTGCCTTGTTACTGCCCGTGAGGATGAAGAGAATGGAACAAACATCGAGCAGGTAGGCCGAGCCACAGCTTTCCAGCTGGTCTATAAATTTATGTAAGATAAAGGCACTTCATCCCCACCAATGAACCAAGGTTTGGGTTTAAAATTTGGCTTGGGGGGCGGGGGAGGGTGGAGGCACTGAACCCACAATCCTCGCCCAGGGGTCTTCCTCCAGGCTCCTCCTGGCTCCTGAGCAAACACCTCTGAATCCCTTCTACCCTCAAGACACTGTGTTGATTCGTTTTCCATCTATGGAGAAACGTAAACCAAGGTTGAGTGTCTTAATAAGCTATCAATTAACTTGAGTGACCAGTGATTTTATCTAAATTAATATACCATATCTAGTAGGAGTCATTAAATTACACACACATATATATATAAAAGATCAAAGTTTCTCCTAAAGTATTCAGCAAAGTTGAGATATTGTATGTCCACTTCTGCTTCAAAAATCTTCAGTTAATTCATTTATCCTTATTAATATATCACATAAGGTAAATACCACAAAGAAACAGCATTTTTAACTGAAGGACTGAAAAGTTATTTCCCCTTCAATAGGCATGGATTTAATTCCAACATAAACTCACTAGAAAGATATATCTTTAATAACATCAAAGAATTTGGCAGAACTTTCTACCAGCCAGTCCTTTGATGAAGCTTAGAACTGTGTTTTTCGTCACTTCGCATTCATAAAGGACATATTTACACACGGTGCTCTCTTAAGCCCAAGAGATTTTCCCCCTAAATGAGATGTTCCTGATTTTAAGAAGCTTATAAGCTAAAACAAAATAAAACACACATTAGACCAAACAGTGGCCGTAACAACGTGTACACAACAAGCAAAGTCTGATGGACAAATAAATGCCTTGCAAATACACGCACTGTTATTTATAAGAGATGTAGATACGGTTGTGATTAATTAGACAAATCCATTTAAAAGAATTACTTTTAGGGGCCGCCCGGTGGCGTAGTGGTTTCGTCCGTGCTTGGCAGCCCGGGGTTCGCCAGTTCGGATCCCAGGCGCCTGCCGACGCACTGCCTGTCAGCCATGCCGTGGCGGCGTCCCATATAAAGTAGAGGAAGATGGGCACGGATGTTAGCCCAGGGCCAGTCTTCCTCAGCAAAAAGAGGAGGATTGGCAACGGATGTTAGCTCAGGGCTGGTCTTCCTCACAAAAAAAAAAAAAAAGAATTACTTTTGTCACTGAAATTTTGTATCAATCACTGGCACTAAAACTAAGTCCTTGACATAACAAAGGTGTTTCAGAACATTTTGAAAGGGTTGGAAACTCTTGCTGCACGGATTAAAAATATAAAGCACAGAAGTGAATAGGAATATAAACAACATGGTCAAAGATTACTACTGTGATGTTTTAACCAATAGAAATCCACTTGATAGAGTACCTATAGCTGCTTTGCCTAAACCACTTCCATTAACCTACTTGGCTTTGACAATTTTCTTCATCTGTTTCTGAATGTATCAGAAATACATCTGAAATACATTGTGATACATCTGATGCTTGAAGATACAAACGGGAGCAAGCTAAGTCCTGTCCTTCAGATGTTTACTGACCAGAAGAGGACAGAGAGCCTGGAACAGCATAAGACGCCTAGGAGGAACAATTCTGTTACCGTTAAGTAAAGACAACTCAAAAAAAAAAAAAGCGGCGCTTGTAACTTGTTTTCAGGCTGAATTCCAAGTGTAACCTACAGTCAGGTTGGAAGTTTTCTCCAGGATCCTCCCATTTGGCATAACAAGATCTGACTGCTCAAAAAGTGAGTTGGCCCTGAGGCCATGTTGCTGGGCAGAAGCTTCCAGGGAGAAGGGCCAGCCTGACTTTGGTCACAGATAATGTGACCTGTCCTGTCTCAAGATGACACCAGTGAAGGCAACCCAAGCCTTTAGGACTCCCTGGCTTATAAGATTAAAGTAACTTTTTTTGCTCATGTTAACTCAGGTGCTGGTGTCCTGCCTTACCCTCATTTCCAAGCAGGGAAAAAAATTTTAATAAATAGATCCCTATCATTAACCTTTCTACCCAATTCCTAATGAGAAAGTTAAGAAACTATAAAGAGAGCTGAGAAAAGGAATGCATCTGCTAATGTAAAGAACAAAAAGAAAAGAGAAATTCATTTCAATTCTCTACCTCCCTGCCCCTCCCACCTCTTTCACCTCAAATTCCCTCCTGCATACATACAAAAGTATATATTTTTTAAAATCTGGTTAAGAATGTGTTTATTAAGCCAAGTAATTTAGACATACTGATGGAAAACAAATTTTAACATAAAAATGGATTTAATGTGGATTGACTCATCTCCCACTTGATATTTTGTGCATATTCATTGATGAAGAGAAAAAGATGCAAATCACAAGGTAAAGAAGACAGGAGTGCCTGAGAGGGGGTGAACCCTCTGGGAGGAAGGCGGGGAAGCTTGCTCAGAAGGAAATCAGTGTTGGGGACCCAGTGAACTTGAGGAGATTCCTAGCCCACGCATGGTGGTGTCTCCTCCGTTGATTCACTCAAGGTTGAGGTGGGAGCTCCCTAAGCAGAAGCCAGCCCAGGCTCAGAGGAAGGTGCCACAGCTGCTCCAGCAGGGCTGCAACCCTCACCACAGGGGAAGAAGCTCCAACTGTGTGACCACATAACTCATCATCCCAGCTGGGACACTGCTGAAGTCCAAGGGGCTGAGATGACAGGCATCAAGTCAACTGAGCCTGTGCTGGGGCCACGCAACTATGAGCCCCAGGGCCTCTTCCTGCTTGCCATGGGGTCCTGCGATAAATAACTGAGGGAGGGGAGACGGTGGCGAAGGGAGGAGGTCAAACCCTCCCACGAGTCTACTTCTTCGGACTTGCCATACACCACCCAATCTGAGTGGGGTAAGACCCACAGCCATATGCCATGCAGGCTGGGGAATCTGTTTTCCTTTTTCCAATCCTCTAATTGCTGTGTTCCTGGGAAAGTAAGTCAGTATCTTATCTACTCGGAAGCCCAGGGAACATTTTTTCCCAATCAACTCAGCATAGAAATGCAAATGGCAATGCAATGAGGACGTTATAATACGGTGTGTGGTTCTCACTCGTTCACCAGTTTGCACACCTGCAGGACCTTCCCAGGACTCCGCACAGAGACCTCAGTACACCTGCGGCCAGGTTACAACTTCCTTCCGAGGGCAATATGACCAGACACAAGAGGCGCAGAGGGCAGGTCAGGTGGGTGTAAAAGCTGCACTTCACACTCACTTCCACTAGCATTACATTTTATGGACATCACCTGAAAGCACCAGTGCCACAACTCAAAACAGAACGTTCTGTACCACTGTGTGTGGAGTCCCGGCTGGTCTGGCTGCCTGGTCTGCCAGCTCCCAGTGAGGAGACGGTGGAAGGGCACTGAGTTTCTCCGCACCTTTCTTTCCTCATCTGCGAAATGGGATCCCAGTAATACCACACACGGGACTGACCAGTAAACAGCACCTAGAACACTATTAGCACCACTGACACCTGAGGAAGCAGCTTATTCTTAGCTGCATGCATTTTGTAAGTGTTTTAAATAAATGAATTTGGGGAAATTTTGCCCATTTGCCTGCAATTATTATGTTCTATAAGGAGATGCATCTTTACTCAAAAAGAATAAGATTGAGACATGTAGTTATTGTTAAAAGCCACAAAGAAAAAAATAGACATTTTTTAAAATCAACACAGTCATGATAGATTAACATTGGCAATTTCCTTCTCCCGGACTGACTATATAATTTAAGGAACTATAAGGCAATTCAAAGTCAGAACACTCTTTTGCCTAAGAGCTGCCTAACAGTGTCTGTCCCAACCCTTTGTCACACTCCTTCCATCCCAGGGGCACCCCACTTCAATAAGCATTCTTGGGGTCCTGCTTACCTGTTCCCATCTGTGAAAAGGGGCAAATCAGAATAGAATTAGAAATGAAAACAGATGAGGCAGAAGGTGACCTGAAGGGAATGAATTTTTGGAAGAGATCACCTCCTCTTTAAAATGGTGGCAATAAAAATGTTAATAACCCAAAAAAGTGCTCTTTTCTGACATCTTTTCTTCCCCCTATTGTCAGGAGCCTGTCCACTGGTGTATGAGCTCCTTTTCTCCTACTCTGAAGGGTGGAGGGGAAGGAATGACAGTGCGTGCTATACTGGCAGCTTTGCCAGCTGGGAGCCTGAGCTTGCTGGTGACCACTGGATCTGGTGGAGACACCAGGGTGCGCTGGTTTGGTGCCCACAGAGAAGAGGGCACCTGCCCCCCATGTCCATAGTCTCCCACCTGCACCTGCCCTGCCTCCAGGAAGTCTGTAACCAACAGGAGGAGGTTGCTCCAAGCTACCTGGGGCTCAGGCCCAAGGCCAGAAGGCACAGACAGACCACACTCTCCCTCCATCCTCATCTTCTACCTTCAGTCTCTCTTTTTAATACACGACCACCTCTCATTTAAGAGATGATCAAGAACAAATAGGATTTTCTCACTCTGCCTAGACACACAGGTAAACACTGCAATGAACAGCTAGCTGTGCACGTAAGATGATGCTGGCCTTCACACATACGCTGTCCACGGAAGCACACCTTCAGCCCACTCTGGTGAAGGCAGAACTCATTCAAAAACAGGTTTTTAAAGTGATAAAAAAACCACACTAAGTTTTCCTTCTTTATTCCTTGCAAAAGCAAGCCCAGATGGTTCTGTGGAAGCTCATGGCATGACATCAGTCAACTCTGCAATGGTAGCACCTCAAAACCTCAAAACAGGAGAAGGACGGGTGAGGGTTATTGTAGGAAATACCTTCTAAGAGCCCTGATGGCCTTAAATATTCAATTATTCACTTTATGGTAAAATAAAAAAGCTTTTAAATCAATTTTTCTAATTCTTTCAGCTACTAAAATGAAATCCCAGGCAAAACAGGCTCCAGACTTAGAAGAGAATGCCGGCTGGTCTGTAAGAAGGTGTGAGTATGGATTACATGTACACGTCTGAAACCATCATCCTGTTTAAGAACCAGAACACTGTCCACACCCCTGCCTGACGGTACCCACCTTGGGGCTCCAGACATAACCACTAAGCTGACTTTCAGGACAACCATTCCCTTGCTTTTTTTTTTTTTTTTTAATAGTTTTGCTATTTATGAATCTATTGCTCCACGACGCATTGCTTTGTTTGCCTGTCTTTGAGCTTCATAACATGCATTCTCTTGTGACTTGTCTCTGGTTTGCATGGTTAATCTACACTGATGTGCACGCTGAGCTTTATTTAATGCTCCATTCTCTGACTACGCCATGAACTTATGTATGCAGTCTTGTTAATGGACATTTGCTTTGTCTCTCTTTCCTGCTATTATAAAGGATGCCGCATGAACAGCCTCGTGCACGTTATTACTTCCAGAGCGTCTCGAGGCCTGGTAATAGGCCTAGGGGAGAAACTGCTGGGTCAGACTTCACGTACTTTTTCACATTTACGAGGCAATGGCAAATTGTTTTCCCACACGGCGGCACCCTACATCCTCTCTAAAGCTTGTATTGTCGGTCAGATGAGTCTATGTATTCTTTAAGGATGCAACCATTTGGTACCTTTTACCAAAATGAGTTGAAGAAAACAAAAACAAGCATATCATGGGCAAGAGATTAGCTTGAAATTAATTTGGGGTTCTAACCTCTCTGAGCCAATAGAACAGTAAACTAGATTTTCACATTTTGTCCTGAAAGTTGAGACTGAAAGAACAGGATACCCCAGATGTTTCCCTTTCTATTTCTATCTCAACTGAATTCCCCTAATAGTTCCTCCTATTTAAGGCTCCTTAAGAGGAATTGCCAAAAAGGAACTGCCATGGAGACCTGCAGTCTCAACCTCCAACGGCCTGTGTTTCAAAACTGCATTGGTAAGTCTGTAGTTACCTGATTTCAGGAATGGACTTTCCCATAGAAATGATGCTAGGGATTGGTCTCAGGGGTTCCCACAAAAGCCTATTTAATACACAAGAACCCATCTATGTCTCTGGCGCGGGTTGGAGCAGAAACAAGGAGGAGGAGGAGTGGACACCAAAAGTACAAACCTTCCTGCCCTTCTCCAGGGAGGAGGGAGCCAAGACACAGGGCAGAAAGATGGGCCTCGCCTTCACGGTGCTCCCACTTGCCGAGTCCTCCCTCTCCAGGCTCCCCACGCGGGCAGTTTGCTGGATTGCATGACCCAGACCAGCCTATCTCTAAGCAGACCTCTAACACAGCGAGCAGTTCTCGAAGGTTCTGGTCTCAAGGCTCCTTTACACACTTAAAATTACTGAGGATCCCAAAGAGCTTTGGTTTATGTGCGTTCTATCTGTCGTCTATTGTCTCCACACAATATCTAGATATCTAATATGGACACTTACCATATTAAAAATTCAAACTGAGAAAAATTTAAAAGATTAATTTTTTTTAAAATAATAATAAACCATTAACATAATATGAATAATAGCTTCTATTAAAAATATCTGTACTTTCAAAAAAAAATCAGGAAGAAAGCTGGCATTGTTTTACACTTTTGAGGCTGGCTTTAATGTCTGGCTTAAGAGAACACATCTAGATTCTTACATCCGCTTCTGCCTTTGGTCTGCCATGATGTTACATACCACGCAGCCACTAGAAAACATCCTACACACTTTGGAAAGAACAAGTGAGAAAAAGCTAAGACTATATTTGCCTATTGTGAAAACAGCTTTAACTCCCAGATCCCTTGAAAAGTTCTTGGGGAGCCCCAGGGTTCCTGGAACCACACTTTGAGAACCACTGTCCTAAAGCAACACTCTTCGAATGCTTTTGCTCAAGAATCCCATCACCAAAAAATTTTACTACATGTCCCCAACGATAACTTATAAATGTGCTATTGTACTAGTATATTACATAACAGCAAATAGACATTTGAAAATAATAAGCTATAAATAAGTATCTTTAAAAAGCTCTTGATATTTTCTCCCACACTCAGGAGACCACGGCACACACCTCCTTTGGTGAATGCAGAGCTCCTGTCCTCCTTGGAATCAGCATTTCTTTTTCTTAAGCAAAGTCCTTCTGAACTACCACTGGAAAGAGAGTGAAATGACAGGGTATCTGCATCAGTGACTAAAAATCGTGCTGATATAGAGGGTATTTCCGTAATCAAATGAATGGCTACTCTCAATTTCAGGGCCAGACTGCCCCAGTGAGGGAAAATGGTGGCCACAGATAAACCCTGAGTCTAGGAGCCCACAGTGTGCAGTCCAGTCTGCTCCGGGGGTCAGCTCTCCTATGCTGCACCTGTTTCCCACCCACCCCCACCCCCGTGAGCTGGGCGGGAGCAGGAAAGGCTGCACACCTGTCCCGGCAGCTGACCCTTGTCCCTCTGCTCCCCTGGCAGTGCACTGCAGGGACCATTCCTTCTGGTTTACAAATAAAATAAAGTAAAAACCAAGACTGCTTCATTCACAGGCAACCCAATCTACAGTGAGTAATTCAGGTCTGGAATTCAGGTCAGTCTTAGAGGAATGTTCAAGGAATGGTTTAATTGTTTCTTGAGCTCTCCTGTCATCTTTTGTTCTTTCTATTCAACAGAAAGCGTAGGGTACCCCCTTGAAAGCTGTGCCTTGAAACAGGCTCCACCTCAAGAACAGACACGAGTCCCACAGTGACACAGGTGAGGCCACCTGACAAACCCGAGTTCAGCTTTTTGGAGCATCCTGCCCCTCTAGATTCTGTGGCAGGCTAATGACGAAGCCCGGCTCTCAGCAGGAGCTAAACAGAGATATGCGTGAGTCAGGAGGAGAAGGTGGGCTGAGGGCGGCAGTGTGGTGAGGTGGCCAGGCTCCGGGTTAGGCCATGGTGGGAGAGATGGTGAGAAAGGACTAGATGGAGAATGATCACGAACGGAAAAGCAATTAGATCTGTCAACAGACATGATGGGAAGGCAAGAGCCCTGACATATTGAAAATGTCTCTGAAGAGTCTTGCACAAAAGATGCTTAATTTTTAATGAGACAAAATCTTGAACAAGACACAAAATTATCACAACTGAGTATACAATAAGAAAGTGACCTTTTCCTTTTGTAAACAAGTGTAAACAAAGCCAAACCGGTATTTTTATTTCAATGTTTTATTTTACACGAGCTGGTTAAGGCTAAACCTTAACAACAGCTTGGGAAGGACATGTTCTGAAGGTTGGCTCCTTCAGAATCCTGTGCGAAGGCTTTACGGTCATCTCCCAGGTTGGCCAAATGGGGTCAAGTGCCTGGGTTGACCATCCCCATAAATAAAACCATATATGCAGTGAACAGGTAGACGAGATGGACTACCAGCCACTAGGGCACCTGAACCACTGTGGCTGTTCCAAACCCCCCGGTCTCAAGTCCTCGACCTCAGCTCACCCTTTCCACCTGACAGTCACCTCTTACTTCACCCAGAAAAGCTAAGTTTTAAGATACTAACTCACTTGATTCTCTCCCCTTCCACATCCAAACGCTTCTACTGTTACCTTCCCTTCTGATTTTAGAGAAGAAACAGAGACAGTCTTTTCTCCAATAACCACCCCCTGGTCCCCTGGCTTCTGCTGGCACCTGCTTTTTCCATTAATTAGGCCATCCCACCCCTCACGCCTTCCCCCTGGAGATGGAGTCAATGCCCCAGCCATCCACTGCAGGGACAGTGACACCTCCCAGGGTGCTGCAAGGATTCAATGGGATGACATGTGAGGCACCAAAACGCGCTCAGCGATGGTGCTCTGTGAGTGTCAGCTCAATAGAATGACACCAAGCCTCTGTCCCCACCACCCAGGCCTGAGCCTGTGCCATCCAGAGGAAGAAAGCGAGGCCGTCCCAGCCTGAGGTGCAACAAGGCTGCACCGTGGGGGTGGAGAGGGAGAAAACGAACGTGCATGACAGGCGGGAAGGCAGCAGCATCAACAAGTGCTCCTCTCCATCTCCCATCCACTTATCTCCAGATTCCCCCAAAAAACACGGCAGTTTCAGAATCTGGGATTAAGGCACTCTGATTTTTAATCATACAGGAGTTATGCTCTGTTACCTCATGTGCAGCCCATAAATGCAGATCAAAATTAGTGCTGACACAACTTAACAATAAAGTCCCCAGAGGCATGGGGCCCCAAATCAAGGAAACCTTATAAGTCCTTAAATATTGCAGGCTACAGCACTGTGATACCATCACCCCAAAAGCCAGGCCCAGTAGTGCAAAGCTCTCTATGTCACTAAGCCTCAGTGGCAGGAGGCTCACACACCCAGGAACTCTTAACAACTGGCAAGAGAATCACTAGGGTCACTTGAGGAGAAGGAGGGTTCCAACCTAATCCATCCCTTAAAGAAAAAAGTCACCAGAGACAAACGCACAGCGCTCCCCTAGCCCCTCTCTGTCTTCTGTGCGCAGAGCATCCCAGCCCCCCGGCTGCAGGTTCCTCCTTTGTAACGGTGTGTTTCAGAAGCTGCTGGCGGAATCTAATGAGCAAGTGCAGGAAAGTGCTCAGCCCAGAGCCAAACAAATAGGGGCGCCATCCACGGCAGCGATTACGTAGCTGTTACTGCCCTAAATCAACAGATGGAGTGAGACCACGGAGGAAGGACAACCAAAGACAGCCTACATGGTAGGACTCCTTCAGTCGAAAACGATGCACTTCTATGGAAAGGCAGCTGAACGCAGTATAGCCTTCTGTTCACCCCTTAGTGCACAGGCTCAGGGGAGCTACTGTCAGAACTCATGAGAAAGCAGTGGAAGGAAGCAGAAAGCCTGGGCTTTGAGCATTTCACCCCCTAATAAATAGGCAAGTGGTTGCTAATGGCAACAGAGCATTCCCTCCCCCAATTTTAATTTTGTGCACACACAGCCTCCACGGCTCTCTACAACATGCTACTCTGGTCATTTTTCTGCAAAAGAGTCACCCACGCTATCCACGAGCACAAAGGCACACGCGTGTGCACACAGGTAAAGGACAGCCTTGGCGAGGAGAAGAGAGGCACTGCAAAAGAAATGCGATTTAATTCCAAATGCACAGTCAGTCGAGCTGATAATGCGCCGGCAGCGCAGAGGTATCTGTGTGAAGACAGTGATGGCATGCTGACCACGTGGCCGGCAGTGAAAAAGATTACATCATCTCCTTTGTGCGAAGATGAACTGCGGGAGAAGCAACTGCTCGTAGCTTCAGCACCACACAGAGCTGCGCTACAGATGGCTGCAGATTCTGTTGGTGAAAATCACCCTTATTTCTCCGTTGTGTCAAAAATAAAACATGCCCCCAAAAGACGATAAAATCAAGCAGCTTGGATTCTCGAACAAATTCATATTCATCATTTCCCTGTGCCTTCTCAAGCATGCTGTTTCTTAACAGGATAATTCCTAAAACTGGAAAGGAAAAAAAATAGGTCTTTTTAAGAACTAGGTAAGAAAATTGGCAGAATAGTCATTCATTCCAGATCTATTTTCCATTCCAAACAAGGTGGTTTATTTATTGATTTATACCTGGTCTCCCTGTTCTCTCCACCATAAGATGGAGCTGCTCTGGGCATCACGGAGCCAAGCCCATGCAAATCTTTAAACAAGCCCTTAGGCAGAGCTGTCACCGGGTCCAGAACTCTGATCCTCTCATTTTAAATGATTCTATTAAACAGGCAAGCCAGGAGTCGGCTCAGAATGGCGTTATTACCAAGAACCATGCTCACAAAACAAGTCCTGGGAGCAAACACACCTGCCCTTCACAGTTGCACTAAACCTCACAGTCGGGCCTTGGCAACGAAGTATCTGTGCTGAGGGCCGGTCCAGCTGCTTGACCTCAACACATGCAAATTAAACTTACACAAAGGAACAAACGAAGCCTGAACCACATGAACACATTCTCCATTGGTGATTCCCTCCTCTAAAGCCCAGAAAGTTCAGCTGTTTTTCCAGCTGAAGTAATGAAGATGGTGTCCGCCTCACCCCCTCCCTTTGAAAACTGGCCTTAGCCCAGAGCGGTGGGTAGTCACTAATGGTAAGCCGAACCAACGTCTGACTGTCCTCAGCTTCACAGCGACAACACCTCTCACCCCAGGGTGTTAGGATGGCTCTAGAACCCAGAAATCAACTAAATCAGAAATAATTTTCAATCTATGCATTTGCAAGTCTGCTTTACCAACAAGACTCCATTTCTACTTCTCTTGTACATTTCCACTGCTTTCTTCAATGGAGAAGCCACATGTCCACCTCTGAGAAATGACAGGTCAACCTGCAGCCAGCCTGCCCTCCGTGGACCTCAAGGTTAGCATTTCCAAGACTGTCTATTCCCAACCTGTGAGCACCTCAGGCCAGGAACTGTGTCTCGCTCACCTTGACCCACCTGCGTTGAACCAGGGGCTTGGCAGATCTTTCTTGAGGGGCTCAGAATAGTGAGAAAGATCATCACCTTCAGGAAGTCAATCAGGCTTGCAATCAAAGTCCAGAAGTACCATCTGCAAGTTAACAAACTCTTTAGAGCTTCAGGGTTGTCATCTGTCAAACCGGGATAAGAATTCATTCGTAGAATTTGTAGCAATTGTAAATTGCTCTGAGGATTAAAGGAAAAGTCTATAGAACATCGAGCACAGTGCCCGGGACACCAATAGTGTCCAACAAATGTCACCTCTAATGATGCTCATTTGCTCCAAATCAGAGCCCAATAGAACTGTTCCTGCCCATGAGGAAGGATGGACAAGAGAGGTGCCCAGTGGCCCGGGCATCCATCCTGCAGAGCACTGACAAGGGGCTCGCCCTCAGCGAGGCTGACTACGGGCACAGAGTTCAGGCAGGACCTCTGTCCTCCTCACCTACAGCATGGGTGCACAGATACTGCCTGGGGCCCTGGCTCTGACATTTCTGCATATATTTAATCTACGCAGTTAACATAAAATTGACCACTAAAGTAACAAACAGTTCAAATCAGTGTATTTTACTTTCCTAATCTACTAGATGTCACTTTGAATTGGCAGTCGATGTTAGTTACTCACATGCATTCAACACACCTCAACAGCAACTGTCTTAACAAAGGGATCTGGTATGGGATTTCATTTATCTAATGCCTAAGGTTTGACATTCTATTTCTTTCTAATTTAAAAAAAATGTAGGAAGGCTATCACATAAACACATAATTCCTTCAAAACCTATTTTTGATCATTTTAACTTGGTATATAACCAATTTCCAACCCCATGATTTCCTCATACACCATGAAGTACAAGATCCTTTTCAATTTCCCACACTCATAAGCTGAAAACAAAGCGAAGCAAAAAGGCAGCAAATAGCCCATCTTTTTTTACTAACATGTCTAAGTCTGCAGATTCTAACTTGTGAACTGTTTTCAAAATGGTGTGCTCTCTTAGCATGGACTGTAAAGTCTTGAAACAAAATTAAGATGTATTTTAATTTATATAATCAAAACTCTTGTATTACAAATACAGATTGACTATGTGTGTGTGTGTATATGTGTGTCCTGTAAGAACTCTACCACAGAATTCAGTGACTTTTCCAAAACAAGGTTTAAATGATCATGAATTCTTCAATGTAACTTCAATTTCTAGGTTAACCTACAAGAATAAATTCCTTTAAAGACTTTAAATTTTTCTCATAATAGGATACGAGAATAAAACTGTTCATTTAAAGCTGTGTGTTGCTACATTTGAAAGTATGTAAACTGCACATTATTAAAATTTTTCATAATTCAGACTGATCTCCCCTAGGATTCCAAGGTTTATATCCATACATTAAAACAACATATTACAACAGCAGTGTCCAAATCCCCAACGTGACAGTAACAGGACATTCCTGTTGTCTTGAACTTGGCTCAGGCCTGAAGCTGAGGGCAGAAGGGGTAAGTGCCCACGCATTCTAACACCAGACCCCAGGCGCATCTCTGTGGGGCGTCTCTCCTGAGCCAGCCCCTTGCTCAGCAGGCTGAGGTGGGGGAAGGAGAGAGGGCAGCCAAGACAGTAGCCCGCTCCTTCCAGTCTGGGAGGGCACACATACTGCTGGTGTGGGCAAAGGGACCAGGGACAGAGGGAGGGCGACAGCCTGACAGGCAAGGGGGCCTCAGCAGAGCAGAATGGAGTGGGGTGCACCTCCAGGGGGAGAGTCCGGAAGGGAGTTATAAAAGGTCACCTGGAGTGTGCCTCACCAAAATCTAGGAACATTCCAGGAGGTTGGGGGGGGGGGGGATGTCTCTGAAGAACCCGAGAGACAGAGGCACAGATGCAGAGACAAATGGAGACAAAGCACAAGAGAATGGCAGATGATAACCGTCCAGGTCAAAAGAGATGTCACCCTTCTCTCTCCCCTGTCCCCAGCCCCCATCTGGAGGGGCAAAGAGGAACAGGGAGAGAAGCGGGTGAGCGGAGGTGGGATAGGAGAGCTGAAGAACAAATAGACATCGCCCCTTCCCTGCAGCTGGTCCACAGACTGGGGGAGCAGTTCAGTTTCTTCCTGAACTGGGGAAGAAAGGGGTTTTGTGCTGGATGAAAGAGCGACATTTTGGTTTACACTGGTCTGGGCCTTTAACACCTAGAGCAAGATGGTTCTAACACCCAGAAGAGAACTGACTGGCCTGCCTGAGAAGCTCTGGAGAGGTGGAGACCACCGGGCAAAGCCAAGCCCATCCCTGGTTGTACCTCCCCACGCTCTGACAGCTCAGTAAAGTGATGTGACTTCATGAACAGACTTGCTATTTTAAAATACTGACAAAGATATTACGTTCCAGGAGCACATGTACCTCCCAGCCCTGAATGATATTAAGCCTGAGAATTCCCACCTAGTTTAACACCTAGTAAATCAAGTTTTAAATTTAAGAGAAATGAAGTATTGAAACTTCAATACTGTTGATCCTATAATTAAGTTAGTTTATTTTTCTATTTTAAAGAGGCATTCTATTTATTTTGAACTTTCGCCTTCTGATTTAAATTGTTTCAAAGGATACAGTGAAACAGTGTTTGTAACTGCTTATCAGATAAAAGAAATGGTTTAACATGAGGGGGAAGTAAAACTTACAAGGGCTTCAAGTAAATCAAGGGGCTGGATAATGAGTGTTTATCTCATTATATCATTAACTAAGAGCTACTTTCCAGAACGATCAAGCCGTATTTGTATTTAATACATACTCTATCCCTAAGTAACTTCAATCTTCTCCTTGCTTGGAATAGACACCAGATATATTCAACACTCAAAATACACAGCTGCCCAATTTCATGGCCTGTATCACTTAACTGGAATGGGAATCATTTGGCGAATTGAGCTATTCAGAAAGGTCAACCCCCTGGCTGGCAGTGGTGACAACAAAACCACAGGCCACCAGTTATCCTGGATTCTGAAGCACTGGGCCAAAATACCAACACCCGTCGCCCACTTGTTCTTCTCAATGACCTCTGTGTGCCCAGGCAGAGACTGCCTCACAGCCAGCTCCGGGGCAGAAATGGACTATTGCAAAGGCCACTGATCCGCACAGAGCAGCTCCTCCAGGCGGAGGCATCGCCCATTCATGACAGCAGAATTGTCACCAGCTTGGTCCGACTTATACTATCATTAAGCATTGACAAGCACAGCTCTTAAGAAAACAAGATTTTTATTAGCAGCTGCCTCAATAATAATCTAAGCTTTTCTTTTCTTAATTCAAAAGCGGAGGAGGGGTGTGCAAGAACTGCAAGCATCCCCTGAATGAGAAACTTTGTTGTTGCAGAAAAAGACTGAACCATTTGAAAAGTGTACACTGATCCTATCACACACATTCAAAAAGAATGTTCTAGTTGAAATAGGAAACTTCAGTGAAAGAAGGGCTCAGATTTCTGGGGTTTACTGATGTAGAAATTATGCCAATATTTTCAACAGGTGCAAACGAGCTTTAACAATAACTTAATTTAAATACCAGGGACAAATGGATACATCACAGAATGTACGTGGATGTTAAAAGTCGAGAGCGGTAAAACAATTACACGGAAACAATATTAGAGATGCTTTGTCCCAACAAACGCTATCTTTTCACTGACCCAAAAGATTCACTAGCTTTTTCAGACTTCCTGTCAGTAATGTTTTAGTGTTTGCTGCAGGGAATTTTGTACACGTAGCTCTCCACGTTAAAATACTCAACTGCAAGCTGACTCCCATGCACACCCCAACCTCATGTGCTCCCAGCTCTGGTGATTGCAACTGCCCTATAAGAGCCGGACCCATTCCTGAAGGACCCACCAGAATCCACCAGGAATCTGCTACACCCTAAGCTGATGACAGAAGCAGACAGCAGAGTTCTCGGGCCACTGCCAAGGGTGCTAGTTCTTGATACGTGGGCTTCAGTAGGGGGCAAATGTGGTCCCATTGGCATATCAGAACTTCAAATGTATTATACTGATTACTGCTTATTTTCTCTACTATTCTTAATGCTTTAGTTCAGCGACATTACAGGGCAGGTCGATTTCTAGGGCCTGGCCTGAGAGCCTAGCCACTAGTAACAATTCTATAGGAAAACACATTCTAGAATGTAAATAGCCAACTCAGAAGAGTTGGCCACAAGTTGTTTATAAGTATTCTGTATACTACTGTGAAAACTCAGCATCTCTGACAGCCTTGAAAGAAATCATCTATCTCTACAATTTCAGAGAGGTAGGCCAGCCTTTTCTATGATGTTCGCCCCATTTATGACAGAGACATCAGAACCATAAATCAGAAATGCTGTGCATTTCTACAGTGAATGCTGTGAATTAAAAAGGAAATCACAACGTCAAAGTGCCTTCCCAAAACTGCCAACTTCAAATGCAAAACAACCATCTTCACGAAAAAGAGGTTACACTTTTTGAAGTATTACAATCTACTTACATGAAGGAAACATCAACTCCTGTGTTAAAGAGTTCCAACCAAAGACCTCAAAATTTTTCCATGATGTTTTGTTTTCCTTATTGTAACTAATGGACCTGAAGCATAAAATGCCAATTCACTTCCTCTCCATCAGGCAGTGACCAAGCATGATCTGAGTCACTCCTCTGCTGCCCTGGCCCACTCAGTGTGTCGCTTACTGTCCTAGTTGGTTTGCTGAACGGCAAGTGGAAAGCTCAGATGAGGCCTTTGCTTCTTTTCTAGAAAATATCCTCTATTTGATGAATTAGGAAGCTCTAGGCTACTGGCATGCCTATACTGAAAACTGATCATACAAGACAAAAACTAATGAAAAATGTAGACAATTAAGGGAAAAAACTGCCAGCACACAAAAGTCAATATGGTCTCTTAATGCACCTAATTATTTTCATGGCACGTTTTCTTATAAATGTATGAGAAAAGCAAATGCTGGGAAAAACTAGTTTGGCTTACATCCTCCTGCTGAATAATGTTTTTTCATCCAGAATACTACATTCATTATAAGACATAATGTTTTGTCATTATTATCTCTATTTGAAGTTTATCTTTCCAAAAATCAATTTCTAATTCAAGAGACTCTCACAATAAAAATGGCCACTATAGCAGGTTCCTGGAAATTTTTTTTATTCGAGCACCACAAAGAAAAAAATAAATCAACCATGGACTCTATAAGCTAAAAACAACTTATTGGGCATGGGGAGAAATTTTACTAGTACTAAGGAATATAACCTCGAATCAAGATTAAATTTAACTTTTTAAAAGAACATATCATTTCTAAGGTATGGGCTCAACATTGAGGAAAGAAGGGTCAATGTGAATGAAGAGGAAAGGGAGAGTGACAGCAGAGGCAGGGGCAGATACACGAACACCCAAAACACAAAAGAAAACGGAGAGAAGGAAACAGAGAAGCCTGAGAGAGAGAGAGAGAGAGAGAGACAGCACACGTGCCACAGCACAGTGGTAAGAGGCCACACAACTCTTCCCTGAGGACGCCACCCTCCTGACCTCCTCACACTGGGAGGCGGAGGAAGACAGTCGTCACCCAACACCTGCTGACTAGTCCATGTGGCCCAGGGAGGGGACACCCCTCCCTCCCTCATCACTGTGTGTGTCTCTTCTGCTGGAACTCACTGACAAGGTGATTCAAGGCTCACCTGTAACTCACCTTCCCAAGGAGAGGGGGAGTTCATACGGGCTGGGGATGGTGTTTCCCATTTCTGGTTTATTTTCCAACAATGCAGAGCATGGTGTGAATTTAAGGATTGGCTGATTTTGAGCAATGAGAGTAGATAAAAAGGCCCCATGTTATTATCTTTTCCTCATAATATTCATTTGTGAACGAGTGTGGCTATAAAAGCAGAAACTCCGCTATGCTGGCAGACAACTTTATTTTCTTCTTGTGAGGATTCCCCAAAAGAAAACCTCTATCAACTTTAATAATATTGTTAATCACAAAAACTGACCAGACTTCAGGTTTGCATCAGATTGGTCTCCTCTGTGTTCTATGTTAACAACCTTTATTCTATGTACAGATGAGCAAGTTGAAAAAGATGATTATTTAGTGTATCTTTATTATATACACAGACACGTATGTTCATACTCTAAAGCCGTATTAATGTAATGGAGAAAAGAATTTTCTATCAGTCAGCTGAAAACATCAAGAAGAACAGTACCATACGGAGTAAGACCACATTGCTTGGAATCCAAGCCTGGCTTTGCCACTTAGGAGCTGTGTGGCCTTGGATAAGTCACTTAACTTCTCTGTACCTCAGTATCCACATCTGTCCACCTTGGACATGTGGACAACAGTTATGTCCACCTTGTAGCGCTATAGTGAGGATTAGAGTTAATACAAGTCAAGAGTTTATACCAATACCTGGCACATGGTAAGTAGCATAAGTGACTGTGGTCATTATGACTATAATTGTTTAGAATACTGTTGGAATAATATAATTTAATTTTAATTTTAGTAAAAATTATAGCACTCAAATATATTGAACTGCTATAAAAAAGTTCCAAGCTTCCAATGGAATATAATTTGTCCCACGTTTGGCACTGAGAGGCTCCACCATGAACAAAACTGGCATATCCCAACATGTAAAACTAGAAGCAAATACAATTATACAGAGTGTCTGGAGTAAGAGAAGAAACACTAACGTAAAGTGAGCAAATACATGTTTTAGTTGTTACTGCTTTGCATTCTTTAAATGGTGCTATTTAAAATGATGAAATAAAATGGGAAGAATCCTAAAATCAGAGTTTTAGAGCTGAAAATTTCTCTATATCCACAATATAAAAATCAGCCTATAAGAATCTTCAATTAAAGAAAAGGTTCTAAAAACTTTCTAAAAGCACACAGTCTTAAGTAGGGACCAGTGGCTGGTTCTATCTATTCCCTCTCAGAAGGCTCCCATGGCATCTGATAAAGAAAACCCTAATCAAGTATTTGTTTTACTACGTAAGATTTTATGATCATACTAAACGATTATGAAAAAATTACAAAAGCTTCTGTCCACTCCATAATTTCTACCTGGTTTCCCTAAATCAATAGCATTTAATTCCCTATTATGACCTAAGGCAAATTTATGATGTTCAAAGGATAATTATACCTAACTATGAATTTGAATATGGATGAGACAGGCCCCCCAAAAGAGGCCTATATTTGTAGCTAATATGAAAGAAAGGTATTTGGAAAACATTCCTCTTTGAATAAAACCCTCAGATTGTTTTAGTGGTCCTCATCAAAAATAAGCTCAGTAGGAAAAAAGAAGCCTTAATTCTAGCACTGATAAATAACAAAATAGGGAATCAAAGTGGCATTTTTGTTTCTTTCAACATATCAAAATGCATTACTATTTCCCAAAAAAACTATCACCAGTACTTTACTCACTCAGACACTCTAGGGACCCGAGAACTGCTAAAAACTTTTATTTCACAATTCACGAGAAAATAATGTAAATTTCAAACTTTCATCATATTATATTCCAAAATGGGTTTTGCCAACAGTTTTAATGAAGAAATCTCATCTCGACTGTAAAAGGGAAAAAAAAGCAAGTAGGGAGAAAAATTCAAGTTGAATATCCTTTCAAATTCAAACCAGTTAGTAGATTTGTGGAATTTTATCAGATATTGATAATTGGCTTGTGTCTTCTATGACAGAACTTTTCCCCTTGGGTGAAATTAAGTAGTCTTTCTTGTCTGAATGTCTACAAAAGGGACCCCCTCCCCCGTCCTCCCCCCCATATGTCAGAAGCACATGGCCTGCAGCTGAAAGGGGTTTGGAAAATGTCTGGCTGGTTAACAGATGCTTGGCTTGGATTTCCTCCCAAATATGTTTTTAATGCTGATAATGCTTAAATGCAACTGTTCACAGCAAGGGGCAGAGTGAGGGGATGAAAATCTGCTGTATGTAAAAAGGGGCGGGTGAGAATAGCCTCAAGATAACAGCTTAGCTAAAATTTTACAGTGATTTTCACATACATAAATACATCAGTCAGTCCCAATCTTCTTGCCACCAAGAACCCCCCTTTTCTTCATTTATCCCCACTGCGAAGCTCATGATTTGAAAGAGGCGCCCTAGTGAATTGCATTTAGTAGATAATAACTGACCCCATTTTTAGAAATCATTTATCTGGTGGAATAAACCAATGTAACCACACTGTATTCATAAAAGCAAAAATATTTCATGCTTCACTTAGTTTCTAAAGCCTTACTCCAGAAACCTGTATGATTCCTATTAACTTTTTTATTATTATTTGAAAACTTATTACTCACAGACTAAAAACAAAATCCTGAAAAATAGCGAAATTTAGGTTGCAAAGGAAGGAAAACCAGGCAAAGAGTTTAGGAAGGAACCGTTACAGAGACAGGAAAACCTAGGGAACATTCTAGATGGAAAGATGGGGTACTCTCAACAATTTATAAATTATGTGTGAATTACTTAAAAATCGAGAAAATATTCCTTCTGCTTCTATCACTGTCTCCTCTCCCCAAAAGCATCCTTCTTTTAAGGCTGGTCTCAAACTTCATGAAGCCTTTCCCAGTGATCTGCAAAAAAATGCTCTCCTTTTAGACCCTATACAGTTCTCTACTCTTTAGTGTTTGTTGAACTGAATTTTGTCCTTCCATTATGAATTTCATAGTCATTTATGTTCCTGCATTATCCCCTCCACAAAATACGACGGCAGAAAATGGTAAAATGAATGTGGTTTTGTAGAGTTGGCTCAACCTGATCAGAATTCAGTTCTGCAGCTGGGTGGCCTTGGGCCTCAGAGTCCCCATCTGTGAAATGGGTGTCACCTAATGCTGTCAGTGAGGATTAAACAGGGACATCAACTCCCAGTCAAATGCCCAGTGAATACAAGTCAGTGCATGTTTATTCATTACGTGAAAGATATCTCCACACCTCCAGGGATTTGGGGGAACCAGGATAGGGGAGTGGCAGGACTAAAGCTGCTTCTCCCACATGCTGTGCTTGTGCATTTCTTTTCAGGAAAAAGACCAAAAATTCAAACTTTTGGACACATGAAAGCTGTCACTGTAGACTGAGTCATCTGTACATTTCAACCAAGTACAGGAGGAGGAATAACCAGCTGTATTTTGAAGAAATACAAAAGCCCCCAGAAAGGCTGGGGGATGGGTGGGGGGACGGGGAGGGAGGAAGTCTGTGCTGCTAACCAGAACAGAAAGTTACAAATTAATTGTTAGGACTTTCTATAAAAAACAGATAAACATAATATGTTAGAATGTCATTTACATATTCTGGAATTATTCCTGGCATTTTAATATTTGAATTTTCAATATTTTTTATCTTATTGACTATACAAGACATCCTGGGCATTCTGCTCTATATGTCAAGTCTATGGCCAACAACTTCAGGTTATGTATACTTCTACCATTCTATATGAAAATAAGGCCAACAACAAAAGCATCAATACCATCGGCGTCACCGTTCACTGAGTTCACACCATGAGCTGGCAACTCCACTAGGTCTATGAAGTGCTGGTTTTTACACCGATCTTCCATGAAACAACGGAGGTTTACAGGGGTTAACTAACTCGCACAGGTGCCAGAGAGCTAGGACGTGAAACCAAGTTCAAACCGGCATCAAGGAAAACATTGAAATGCTTTTTTTCACCACCTAATTACCTTCTCACTCAACAGAAAGTCCTTCCCAGCACTCAGGTAGTCAGTTCACCTCCAATATCCACCATACCCCTCCAAAAACAAAATCGCGGTGCAGTTTCTAACTTATGCCTATTAAAATCTACTACATGCCCCCAATTTAAGAAATCTGACCCAAACTCTACTTTCTCACACGTAAAAATCACTCTGTATCTCTGACTTCATCTGAACATTGTAATCACTTTAAAATTCACTGAAAATAAAAAGGAAAACGTATCTTATACAGCTCTTTGCGCATGTTCAGTTGATTATAGGCAGGACAGGGGCAGTAGCTATATTAACTCTTTAGAGTAACATTTTTAAGGTAATGTTGCCCAATAAATAATAATAGCACTAATGCTAAGAGAAATAGTTGGGCCATGAATTCTACTTTACACAGTATCAACCTCTAAATTAAATCTAGGCAAGCAGGTTTTGGCTCAGCTTGTAACCAGCTTTCCTTTTCAATACCTAGCTATCAAGTCCTGACCGATATTACTGGCCAACTAATGATCTAGCAGTCAACAGGTATACTGGGATGGAGATGAAGTTGCTAAGTTCGGGCATCAGTCAGGCATTTTAAGCACCATGCTGGTCAGTGAATTCAGTGACTGTGCAGAGGGTTTGACGTCTCATATTTAACTGTGTCGTGTTCACTTCCATCTGTGTCAAGGCTACAACTGTTGATTTCCACTCAACAACTGCTGGTGGTAGCAGGTGTGTGCACACCATGTGTACACAAACATCTCCAGCATGCCACGTCAGCCTGCCTCCATCAATTCTGATTCTCTGATGTTCCAAGCAACATACAAGCCATTTCCTACCAACCCCACACCACACCACACCTGCAACAGCACCACGATATCACTGAACCTAGCACATCTTAATCGCTATGTCAACAACCACGTTAGTACCAAAGAAAATGAACTCTCAGATACTGTCAGAGGGAAAAATAACTAACGCAGACAAGCAAGCAGGTAGGAGGTCCCATTCCTCTCCCAGCGGCTTACAAAGGTCCACCAAGTTATCGCCTAGTGCGACAGGAGAGGGGCCTAGAAACTCCCCATGAACACGTTTCTCAAGTTACGAAACAGGTCGTTTCATAGGCAAATCCACAGAGAAAGCAAGCTGAGCAGACGCCCAGGACTGGAAGGGATGGGAAGATTAGAGGGATGAAGGTTAAGGGATGTGGGGTTTCCTTCTCATGCTGAAGATGTTCTAAAACTGACTGCAATGACGGTTGCACAACTCTGGGAATATACTAAAAAGGCTGAATCATACACTTTAAATGAGTGATTTTTACACTATGTTAGTTACATCTCAGTAAAGCAGAGAGGAAAAAAGGCTGTTTGGAGATGTTACAAAGACATTCCACATAACACATTACTCTCTAACTGATTATTAAAAACACATACATGGAATGAAAGAGAGGTCATTGTGATTAGCCATGGTATGATTATTTCTTCCCTTCTAAAAGCACACAAAGTTTTGGTATATACAATAATAACTAACATAGTAATAATGTTGGTCAAATACTCCTCTGGAAAAATAAATGCATATATTCTAACTATTCCTGAATCCAACAGATCTGTTTGGTGTACTGAATAGAAAGATGGCTACTTACGTATTCATTACCTTTGTTACGGCATGTAGTTTACTACAAGACTAAGGTCCAAAGAATAAACACATAGATTTAATAACTAAGACAAAAAACTTTTTTCATAAAATGTTTTTTGTCATTGTATAAAAAATGCAAACACTTTAAGATTTTGAACACATTTGAAAAAAAATACCTTTAATCACCATTAAGTTTTTAGTTTCTGGGGACCTTTCATGCTCTGGAAAAAAGCTTTATTAAAACTGCCGCATTAAAGGGCCAAAGCACCACAATTCCATATCATCTGGACTTTCACTCTGAGAAATCAACAGTTCAATAAAAACAGTTTGGTTCCTGTCATAAATTATTTGTTAAAGAGGTGATCCATCTAACCGATCTGGTCAGTCAGTTGAATCTACAGTTGTATGTTTTATCTTTCATCCAAAAAGTATAGTTTCAACCATGAAACCACAAAAGCTTACATCCCTACCCAAAAGCTTTGACAACTTTCCCATGAACTCATTCCACAAATACATGCTTGCAGATTGGAATGGGATATCGAAGTGCTTAGATTTCATTCATAGTTTTCACGTTCTAGCTTTGGAAGAAAAAAACAGTTTCATTCTTCTAGAAGATTTCCAGTTTGTGTAAAAGAAACCACCTCTGGATCTAGTAGAATGATCACTGGCCAACATCCCACCTTCAAACCTCTAAAACGTTAACATCTGTTAGAGTCCTTTGCAGTTTTCAAAGCATTTCTCAAACCTAATTAGCTCACCTAATGACTAAACCCAGTCTGTGAGATAAATACATTTACAGTCTACACTTTAGAAACTAGGGACTTGAGGGTCAAAGATGAGACATCACCATTTACTGGAGATAACACAGCCAGGAAGCAGAATTAAATCCAGGTCTTCTAACTGCATGTTTTTTGCTCTACTCAACTCAGAGACTGATTTTTTTTTTTTAGGTTTGATTTTATTTCTAGAATTTATGTTAGTTTGTATGAATAAATTAGATTGTAATAGAAGATGCTTAAAATATACTTTTTAAAGTATCAAAAAATTATCTGAAATGTTTAACAAGTAGAAAAATACACTTCCTAGGAACCTTATATTCTGAATACGTTAGGCAACAATGGATAATATTTTATCTTGGTTTTGGTTTGTTTTTCAGAGATACCGTTTTTCCCTTCATTCCTTAATGAGAGTTTCCTCAAAAAGACCACTGTTCTAGGGGCGGGCCCAGTGGCTTAGTGGTTAAATTCCTGCGCTCCACTTCGGCAGCTTGGGGTTTGCAGGTTCAGATCCCGGGTGTGGACATACGCACTGTTTACCAAGCCAAGCTGTGGCAGGCGTCCTACATATAAAGTAGAGGAAGATGGGCATGGATGTTAGCCCAGGGCCAATCTTCCTCAGCAAAAAGAGGAGGACTGGCAACAGATGCTAGCTCATGGTTAACCTTCCTCACCAAAAAAAAGAACAAACGTTCTAAAACGAGAAGACAACCCACCAATTGGGAGAACATATTTGCAAATCACATATCCAACAAGGTGTTAATCTCTAAAATATATAAAGAACTCATACAACTCAACAAAAAAACAAACAACCCGATAAAAAATGTGCAGAGGATATAAAGACATTTTTCCAAAGAAGATATACAGATGGCCAACAGGCACATGAAAAAATGTTCAATGTCACTAATCATTAGGGAAATGAAAATCAAAACAATGAGATATCACCTTACACCTGTTAGAATGGCTATAATTACTAGGACAAAAAATAACCAATGTTGGAGAGGATGTGGCGAAAAGGGAACCCTCATACACTCCTGGTGGGAATGCAAACTGACGCAGCCACTATGCAAAACAGTATGGAGATTTCTCAAAGAATTAAAAATAGAAATACCATATAACCCAGCTATCCCACTACCGGGTATTTATTTAAAGAACTTGAAGTCAACAATTCAAAGAGACTTATGCACCCCTATGTTCATTGCAGCATTACTCACAATAGCCAAGACGTGGAAGCAACCCAAGTGCCCACCAACTGATGAATGGATAAAGAAGATGTGGTATATATATACAGTGGAATATTACTCATCCCTAAAAAGACAAAATCGTCCCATCTGCAACAATATGGATGGACCTGGAGAGTATTATGTTAAGCGAAATAAGCCAGACAGAGAAAGACAACCACCACATGATTTCACTCATATGTGGAAGATAAACTCATGGACAAAGAGAAGAGATTAGCAATTACCAGAGGGGAAGGAGGTTGGGGGTGGGAAGAGGGTAAAGGGGCACATATATATGGTGACTGACAAATAATAACATACAACTGAAACTTCACAATATTATAAACTATTATGACCTCAATTAAAAAAAAGAACAAATGTTCTTAAAGTTTTCATTAATACTTACTTAGATCAATTTTCAAAATTATTGGAATATAACTTAAGAGCAAAGTACAATCCCTTTTATTTATATATGTTTTATAAAATATCATTTAAAAAGAAAAACAATGTATTTTAACCTCAAATAAGATAATCTTTTCTTACCAACATTCTGTACTTTAGACATTCCTTGAAAATAATCTAGCTTTGTATATTAGATCAGAAAATATTTTACAATAGTCATTTCAGATCTTTTTATAAATAAAGCACTTTTTAAATGCCTCACACCTCTGTTAAATGACCTGATGTGACAATTCATACATTCCTCTTAATCGGCCGACATATCTGCTTCTATGAAATAGGCTCAATATATTTTGCATCATAATCTGCAATCATTACAGTGCTTCCTTTTATTCGTAGATACGTTATAGTTAGCACAGAAACAACTTTTACTGTTTATTTCACTCTCTCCGCCACAAATATGATTTTTTAATACCGATTCTCTAAATACAGATCTTAGAACATTTCCCCCAAGGCAACTGTGGTGCAAACCTTCCCCCAGACAGACAGGTACTAGATTATAAAACCTGCCCACGGGGGTTCTCTGCCTCTGACAAGCACCAGGTTTTACCAGCATCACTGAAAGTCCCTCACAGCGTGGAACGTTCAACACGCCGGGGCACCTACCCAGATCAGCAAAAGAACAAGCACTTCCCCATCCGCTGGTCTGGCCACCAGCTTCTAAGGTCACAACTGCCTGGTTCCCCATCCATTGCCCAGCTCATCCAAATGTCACCAATGAACTGCATTTTTTCATCCTCTGCCCTTCATTCTACCTTTGAAACCACCAGTATTTCTCTATGGGCTTAAAGTGATTCATGGCATCACACTGTCATACATTCTTTCTACAGGAACCTCATCAACATTTTCATTGATAATGACAGAGTAAATTTTTTAGGTGTCTCTGTAAAAAATTCTTTAAAAATCTTCTAAAAAAATTTAAGATCTTAAGAAGGAATAGAATAAATTGCACTTTATTTCTACTATACTCAGAGATAAGAGAGGGAAGGAAAAATATTGACTAATGGATAAGAGGGGGCAGTTAACCTGCTTCCTCAAGAACTGAGCTACCAGTCATTTCAGGATGGTGAAGTCTTACACCTTGAACTGGTATCATATCTCAATCACAGCCAAGTCCCAGCCTTTCTGACAAATCTTATTTCCCACCACTCCCCATGAACCCGGTGCTTCACCTTTATGCTCAATCGCTCATTCTTCCCTGCATGGTCCAGTGCTTCCCACTCTAGACCATCTGACCTGCCCCATGATCCAACCCATCCGATCCCACCAGGCACTGAAGCCTGCTTAGCTACTTCCTCTTCCCACAAAGCCTGCCCCAGCACCACCCTCCATGCAAGTGTAGCAGGTCCCTACACCAGTTAATCCTTTGACATATAGAAAAATATATTAGAAACTCTGTTTTTGAAACTTCTTCATCCTTTTTAAAGTTCCAATTTCGTGAATTTTTGCAATATACTAAGCATATATTAAGTAAACAAACACACATGTTGAAAATATATACTCAATTTTCTTTACTGATTTAGCGTGCAATTTTTTAAAGTTTGTTGCCCACACCTTGAAGGATGCACACCTCTTAGAGAATCTCTCACTTTCTGCTCTGCGTGTATGTAGCATAGGACACGGTGGACAAAAGTATAAACAACTAGTTACTCATTTAATAAATATTTCTTGTACATCCATCATGTGTCACGTGCCATGCTAGGCAATGACGACAGACAGTTCCTGCCCTCATGAAGCTAAGAGTCCAGGAAAGCAGACACACACCAAAACAACTAATCCCAGAAATGCAATCAAGTGTGAAGCTGAGGATTACAGGATGTTAAGGGGACATACAGGGGTTGGGGGGGGACGAAATTGGTGCAGGGTTAGGAGATGCCTGTCTGCAACACTAACAGCCAAGATGAAACTTAAATGATGGTGAGAACTTAGCCAAGCAGAGGAGGGATAGGGAGGGCGTGTTCATTGAAGCTAGAAGGAACAGAGGGCAGAGGCAAGTGGCCACATCCCACTCAAGGACCTGAGAGAAGTCCAGTGTGGCAGAAATGATCAAGGACAGTGGCAAAAATGCACTCTGCTCCTACCAGCCATGTGACTTGACAACCATGTGCTAAGCATTTCTCATCTTTAGTCTCTAGCACTATAAAATGAGAATAGCAAGATCAACCCTGGGAGGACTGTTGTAAGGATTAGAGGAGATAACCTAGGTACCTCTTACCACAGGGGTCAGTGGTTGCTGCTGCCACAGCTGTTATAATTAAGCCCTTATGGCCGGAATCTTAACCTGAATGACCTTGTGTATGTAGGTTCTCAACAAGTATTGAGAACCGCCCATGATCAAAGATAGTATGAGTAAATAATCAGAAAAAAAAAAAACTCCAGTCACTGGTTTATGCCTACATAAGACTCTCCAAAGGAATACAAATCCCCAGGATCAGAAAGGATCCTCTATTAGCAGTCTACAATAAAATATATAATTTTTATAACTTTGCATAATGAAAGTTTTAAATAACTGTGCCATAATGACACATTTTGTTCTTGTATGCTTTATGTTCTAACCATGTTATTAAATTAAACTCAAGGATAGAGAATGAAGCTGATACATCGCTCTTTACCTCTACCGCAGAGAGGACGGGAAGAAGAGGCAGAGCTACAGAGAGACCTGCTCAGGAGAGCAAGGTAGGCCCAGGAATAGGAGTCAGCAACAGACTCTCAACTTAACCCCCAGGAAAGGTTCTCTCCCCTACCCTGACAGCCTGGAGGGTCCAAGAACAAAACACATCTACCCTCTGGTTTAAGGAAAATTAAGTAATGATTATGATTCACTACCGCTCAACTGAGAAGTCTACAAAAGTCAACTGGAAATAGCCACAACTGGTTCATAAAATATAACCTTAACTTCTGTTTCAGACACGATAGCAGTAACGCACCCCCCCTTTCAACATTCGCTCTAACACTCACATTCACAGACCATCAATGGGTCTAGCCTGCATGGGGGACATGGAAAACGTAGGTGCCATTACTGAAAAATGGACTTGTTCGTCAGTACTGAGTATAACAGGGTCACAAAGCAAAGAAGAGAGTTGTTGAAGCAAAGTAAATTTCTAAACCTTTGGGTTGTTAAAATACCAAACGATAAACGTGGAAAACAATTCTTTGTTTTTTCCTTCTTTTTAACATCTACCACTAAACACATAGAGTAGGCATCTGCAAGTAATTCGAAAGCACTATCTTGGAAATTTAATCCTCAAGCAACTTCACGTGAAAGGTACTAATGTAGCCCATTTGTAGAATTATGATATGCATGAGCCTTAACTCTACCACTTTCTCTCCAGCTCAAAAAAAAAAAAACAAACATGAATAGGAAAGTGAGTGAAATTGGGAAAGGTACACCACAAATTTCAGTGCTTCAATTACTATTGGCAATAAATCATATTCAACACACCTTACAAACGATAAGACTCACCAGTATGTTGGAACACCAAGATAAGAAACTTTACCCTAGGGAATGACACAAAAGAGAAATGACCAAGGAAAGTGGGACAATACTAGAGGAGGGAGGGAAGCATAGAGGAAAAGATAGAAAAGGAGAATATAAGACAGGGAGAAAAGAGATTCAAGAAAAACAACTCAGAAGTTCCAGGGAAGCTTGCGCAGAGGGCAAACAGCTTTTATCACCTCTCGGCAGTCCAGGTGTGCTCTCAGAGCACAGGAAAGTATTGATCTGGACACATAACCATGTGATCAATACTCTTTACGGATTGTCACCTCCACGCTCCTTTGTTCTATTTTATATTTGGAAATCTGTGGGGGCATCTGTAGTTGTCACGAGGGGGTGACACTACTGGCATTTAGAGGATGAAGGCCAAGAATTCAGGACAGACATTGCACGTGACCCCCCCCAACACACACATACACATACACACACACACACACCCCTCCCTCACTCATTAAGCATCTTCCCTGACTTTCCAATGTCTTGCCAGATACTCAAGGAAGTGAAATCCTGAGCTTGGAAGCTAATTCCATTCTGTGCATTAACAGAAACAATATTTTGGCACAGTTTTTATACACTACATTTTTCAGGAGAGCAACTATATTGTAAATGGAGGAAATCTCCACTTTGGTTTGGAAATATACCAAGAGCTGTTCACTTCAGAAAATCATGTCAACAGCAGCAATGTGGTTCATGGTATCTGAGTCACCAACACATTAGTAGCAGCTGGCCTCCACAGACCTCCTGTTCATGGAGATTTTATGTACGGGTGCAAGCAGTTGCAAACATCATTACGTCTTCTGGAGCTACCAAAGTGTGATCCGAGGACTGGCTACAAGTCCACAAGTTTATTAGCACCTCTCTGCACTCACATAGGAGTTTGCGCCTCTTTTGGCTGAGTTTGTTTTTCCACACGAGACTCAATGAAGGAAGCTGCTGGGCGTTTTACAGACTTACATTCTCGCAGCAGACCAGCACTTCCAGTACCACTGTCCTAGCATAGAGTCAGACCTAAGCATTTCCATAAACAAACATTTATAAATGACATTTATTTCATTTCTTCTCTGTTAAAGCATTGTTTTGATTTTGTAATCATGTGTTCATTCCATTTCAGGACAGTACACGGAGCACTACAACATACTATGTTATAGACAGGGAGCTGGGGCTGACAGAGTTAGGAACCACTGTAAAGAAAGACAAGAATCACCTGGATCCAGCCTTGAACAGTGTCTTCCTAAAGGTACAGGGAAACCTATCAAAAGGGGGCATGATTACCTGGACTATCATCTGATTCCCCACACACCCTGTGAAACTTCTGACACACACTGTCAATTACAGGCTCCCAAGGTCACGGCTGCAGAAGATCATTTGTCCACTTCAAAAACAGCTTCTGCTTACCAATGCAGTGTGGACCTCGGAAAGACTGAGCAGGAAATAAAGTCTCAAAGTCTGGACAGTCTTCTCATTGTCACAGCTGTCAAGAAGGGAGTTCTGTCCCTGACATGCCCAGACACGACGCATCAGAATTGAAACTGTCAGTGCAGAAAAATGCATGAAAACACACAAACACAATTCCCCCCCAAACCTTATCAGGTAGTGATGAAATCAAACCATTTTTTCCTTCATCCTTTATTAGAGGCAGAGGTAGGAGGTGGGGTTTCCTCCATTCCGAAATTGGCCATCAGAAACCTGACCGGCCCAGCTCTCACTGGCCTCCTCTCACAGGCCCCACGGAGAGCTCAGCTATCAACTCTGAGGTGCCTCTCTTACGGAATATTTGCTAAATATTAATATGAGCCGTACTCATTGTGAGTTTCAAATATAACCAATATGATATTAGCAAACTGAATTCTAATTTCATTCATAAGAGACTTTTCCAGCACACAGAAAAGCTAACTTTATTCTTATACCATAACCTCTCAGTTGAGATTGAAGAACTAAGCTAAAGTTGTTTCCCAAATTTTTTTTTTTTTTGTGGGGAAGACCAGCCCTGAGCTAACATCCGTCGCCAATCCTCCCCTTTTTGCTGAGGAAGACTGGCTCTGGGCTAACATCCGTGCCCATCTTTCTCCACTTTATATGGGACGCCGCCACGGCGTGGCTGACAGGCAGTGCGTCGGCGGGCGCCCGGGATCCGAACCCGCGAACCCCGGGCTGCCAAGCGCGAACCAAACCGCTGCGCCACCGGGCGGCCCCATCCCAAATTTTCATATCTAAATTAAACTGCAGCATTAGAATCCTTATCATATGACTTAAAACAAACCCTCCTGATATGATTTCATCATATTCAGTACAACACAATTTGCTTACTTGTACTTGGTGAAAAACCACGTGGAGGGGCCGCCCGGTGGCGCAGCGGTTTAGTCCGCGCTTGGCAGCCCGGGGTTCGCGGGTTCGGATCCTGGGTGCCCGCCGACGCACTGTCTGTCGGCCATGCTGTGGCGGCGTCCCAGATAAAGTGGAGGAAGATGGGCACGATGTTAGCCCAGGGCCAGTCTCCCTCAGCAAAAAGGGGAGGATTGGCAACAGATGTTAGCTCAGGGCTGGTCTTCCCCACAAAAAAAAAAAGAAAAACCACGTGGAGCTCTAGGTGTCTCTCACACACAAGTCTTCCTTCCCCACCAAAGCCCTCATAGGCTGTTATCTTCCAGCGCCATTTCCTACGGAGCTTAGGGGACCAGAGTCCTGAGAACACAGCAGATACTAAGAAAGTACTCCCTGACGGACTGCATGCCACACAAAAACCAGAGTATGCTGCTTAGGAAAATAAATCTTCAATTCGAAACTCACAAATGAGGAAGCTGGGCAGGCATCGAGGGTCACACTGTAACCAATGACCTGCTCAAGGATTCAATTTCACAGGGCACAGGATGGATGTCCCTGTCCCTTTATCACTAAGGTCAAGAGTGTGTTGCTTCTTGACTTTTTCCTCATGCTTGTGATTTATAGAAAACATCCTCATTTTAACTTTCCAAGTGGCAATCTCAGAGTCAGTGCCCCTCACTTTTTTTTTTTTTATGTGAGGAAGACCAGCCCTGAGCTAACATCCGTTGCTAATCTTCCTCTTTTTTTTTTTTTTTTTTTGCTTGAGGAAGACTGGCCCTGGGCTAACATCGTGCCCATCTTCCTCTACTTTATATGGGACGCCGCCACGGCGTGGCTGACAGGCAGTGCGTCAGCGGGCGCCCGGGATCCGAACCCGCGAACCCCGGGCTGCCAAGCGCAGACTAAACTGCTGCGCCACCGGGCCAGCTCCCAGTGCCCCTCACTTTTATGACACAGTGTGAGCTGCTGACATCAATGCACTTCCTGAAGGCTACAGAGGGGGGAATGACCAAAATGCATGAAATTCCCCAAGGACTGAGGAGCACTGAACAAAACAAACCTGGCCTGCAGACTGAGTGCATAAAATGACGGTGTTTCCTGTTTCCGAGTGTTTTCCCCAAAGCTGTCTCATGCGCCTCAGCTCTTGATATTGCAGGAGTTGTGAGTCTATGGCTAGTTTCTCCGTTATGAGGACACGTTTCGTTCCCTGCTCGTGACTTCCACCCTTAACCACAGGGTAAAGGGAAGACCAGGGAGGAGGAGAGCTTCAGAACCACTTTCCTCCTGACTTCTCAGCCATTCCCCCTGTGCTCTCTGCTAGGAAAGATCTGGAAACACTCCCCATGGTATCTCTACTTGGAGGGTCAGCCTTTCAGAATACTGGATTACCAGGGCAACTGACTAAACAAGGAAGTCATTTAAATAAAGACGGCCTCTTCCACCAAGCTGCAAGGACAATGTTCAAGTATAATGTTCATGATTATTAGAAATTCCATGTGTTACAGACATAGCCTCTTATAAATACATAATTTGGAATAAAACAATATTGTTCAAAAGAAAACTGCTTCTATAGATCCTTCCATCTGGACACGCCTAGCCTCAAAAATAACATTCAGATTCCTGGTTTACTAACTTGAGGCTTCATGAGTAAAATTATTCTGCTCATCCCCCCAGCCGTAGAGTCTCACAACCAGAAAGCTGCATGTGGCTGGCACCAGCCTAGTTTTCAACCTCCACGGGGTCATCTTAAAACACAACTGTACTAGCATGCTGGAAGGCTGGGATTTCACAGAGAAAGGACTAGATGTTCTCTCCGCCTAAACTGGTGACACTAATTGGGGAACATCCTCACCATCATCAAATAACCTATGAGACTACAGGGACTGGATCCACGCTGGTCCCATGAAGACCCGCCCACCCGGAGGAGTCACCTCCAGCCTGCACTGCCTCTGCCTGAAGCCCACCCTCTATCCCTCCCAGAGGCCTCCTGTGATTGCCCCTGGCAGTAACCAGCTGCCTCACCTTCCCTTGTACCCCACCCCTCCCATTCACTCACAAACTCTGTGCTGAGCGACTCTGATAGAGGGACAAGAGCACTGCCCCTGCCACAGAGGAACTTAAGTTGACTTTTAATTTATTTGCCTTTTTTTTTCTTTCCTTCTTTTCATTCATTAGTTCAACCATTATTTATTGATTGCTGTGGTAGGTAGAACTCTGAAATGCCCTCATGACATCTGCCCCTGGGTTGTGCCCCCTGTACAATCCCCTTCTCTTGAGTGTGGGTGGGACCAGTGAAAGGGATGGAAAATCACTCGTGATTAGGCTATGAATGAGTTGGCTCTCAGTTCATCAAAAGGGAGATTATCCTGGGTGGGCCTGACCAATCAGGTGAGGCCTTTAGAAAAAGTGAAGTGTCACAGAGACTGTTCCACTGGCCTCCATAGAGCAAACGGACATATGGGGCAGAGTGGCCTGTAGGAGATGACAGGGACCATCAGTCAACAGCCAGCAAGGCAACTGGGGCCTCGGTCCTTACAGCACAATGAAGTGAACTCTGCCAACAACCTGGATGAACCTAGAAGCAGACTCCACGTTTCAGAGGAGAGGGCAGCCCAGCCTTGGTTCCAGCCTGTGAGACCCTGAACAGAGAACGCAGTCACGCTGTGCCCAGATGCCCAACCTATAGAAAGGGTGAGACAATAAATGTGTGCTGTTTTAAGTGCCACATTTGTGGTAATTTGTTAGGGAGCAACAGAAAACCATTACAGGCACCTACGTTAGTTTTTAGTTCCACAGATTTTAATTCCATCTGCTTTTTCCTCTTTTCTCATAGAGTGTGCCAAATCTCCCTTCTGCCTGCCTCACTCACCTCACCCCCATCTATAAAGCAGCCAATTAACGTTTTTGATCAGTGTGTTACAGCCACAACTCCACAATGATTCTCTACAATTCAAGTAAAACTTCAGGAAATGCATGCTTTAGGTAGCCAGCCCATGGGGTTCTGTCACACAGAAGCATATAATTTCCTTTAGGTTTTCAAAAAACAATGAAAATTGCTCAGGCATTCTATGCTAGACACAATGATATAGCACAACCCCTTCTAACCTCTTAGAAATGAGAAACCTGAGACTCAGAGAGTTTAAACATCCAAAGACCAAGAGCCTTTAACTTTTACACACTTCATTAAAAATACACATTATGAATTTAACATAATGTTACATAACTTAACCTATATACATGTTTACATTCTAGTATTCTTTTTTCTTTCTTTTGTTTAAAAGTTGATGGTACGTCCTACTTAGTTCTTTATTATTCTTCTAAATTTATAATTTCTACTTCTCTGCCTATATCCATTTAGAGTCAAGCCTCCAAAAAACAACTCAAAGAGAATTGTTTTTGTCAGCTGAAGTATAGTTCAGCTACTGAGTCCTTCCACTCTGCTTTTTCCATAAAGCTCATTTATTACTACTTGTTTTGTATTCCTGGCTAGCAACTTAGAACTCTTCCATCAGAGCAAACAGCCATCCGTCCTTCCAAAGCTACTCTCTATCCTTTAAAAACTGAGTCAAGTCAAAATGTTTCAGATGGTACTAACTTGACAGACTACATCACCTTCAGTGTAACTTTTAGCATATTCTTCACTTTATTCCGTCTTCACCAGAAGACTGCAGGTTAACTTGGCTGCATCACCTCTTACTCCAGGGGTAACCTGAAGTTGTAAGGTAACTTGTAACTAATCAGCTCCGCTCCATTTTAAAAATTATAAAAAAGACAAATGCTAGAATTTCTACTTAAACAACATGATTAAACTGAAGATGATGTATGGTTTTGGCTTCACGTACTTTCTGAAAACCAAAATATTATAATAATGATAATACTACTACTAATTGTTTCTTCTCCCATAAAAAAAAAATCAAGATATGGAAAATGGACAAACACATTAACATTAAACAAAATTAAACATGTAAATTCTCAAACTAAAGATACAACACTGCACTATCAAAGAAATATGGCTGCAATCTGTGGCTGAAAAACATTTACCACGATAAATACTATTTTCAGGCCAAATGTGGATTCTGCCTCTACCTGCTCTCCAGGATATCAGGCAGAAAGAATAGCAAATTGAATCAGTTGTGGATCCAAGTCATGGGTTTGGGTATAGTAAGCGTTGAATGCCTGTAAAATAGTATTTTAAGAGGATGTGTATCCCTATAATCCACTTAGATTAAGACTGAAAGTAGATGAGAATGAGCATAAAATGTCACATTTAAAAACAGAAGGAAGCACGTGTGCCAGAGAGAAAGAGACACGGATGGAGACGACAACCTTGAAATTAAAAATAAAGTGCCTTATTAGGTCCACAAAACACAGAGCCACACAGCGCCAGCCCAGTTTCCCGGAAACGTGTCCATTTCCTCCTGTTCTTACAAATCCCACTGGATAAAACTCCCCACCTACAGCTATCAGCTCCAAAGAGTTGCCTATTTTTGAAAGAAAATCTTTATCCCTTTATTTACACAGAGATTTACTTGAGGTTGTGCAGTCAGGGGGTCCTCTAGCCTAGCTGCTCCACCGCCTGGTCACAGAGTTCTCACCTGATGGACAGAACATCAAGGAAATGGCTGTAACACAATTTCCACCCCTCTCCTGCTGTAAAGCAAGGCTTATTCCCAGGAGGGGTTCTGGGAGTGCGCCAGAGACTCAGTGTGTCCAACACGAAGTGTGATCTGGGTGCAGTGCCCCCATGTGTGAGTGTTTACTCTCCCTGAGCGGCTCCACACATGTGCACACATCTTGTTCAGCCATCCAGTACCTCTGTCAGGGTAAGAGAAGGAAATATTACTTTTTCAAAAGATCCCAGGAGTTGAAGTCTGGGAGAGCTCTTAGGGCTAGCTGCTGTCATATACCCTCTTGTTTTACAAAGGAGGCAGCTGGGTCCAACAAGTGGAGTCCAGCCTAAGATCCCACAGCTGAAGGCAGAGCTGGTCTGAAGGCCCGTGCAGTAACTCCCAGCCCTGCACCAGAACGGTCCACGCATCTGTGCTCTCGCTTCTCTCGTCTCTAGTTCACACATGGAGGGCATGGGTCTAGAAGGCCAGCCTAGAAGCAGAAGCAACAATACTTGCTTCCAAGACAAAATGATTCCTGCCCAGTCTTCTCTCTAAAACTGTCATTTGTGTGTGTGTGTGTGTGAGGAAGACCAACCCTGAGCTAACTTCCGTTGCCAATCCTCCTCTTTTTGCTGAGGAGGACTGGCCCTGGGCTAACATCCGTGCCCATCTTCCTCTACTTTATATGGGACGCTGCCATGGCATGGCTGACAAGCAGTGTGTCGGTGGGCACCCGGGATCCGAACCTGCGAACCCTGGGCTGCCAAAGCGCATACTAAACCGCTGTGCCACCGGGCGGGCCCTAAAACTGTCATTTTTTTAACAATCCTATTTTTTTTTCCCATGAGGGTGAATCCCTCACAGGAATGTTTCTCTCTCATATCTCATGCCCTCCGATCCCAAGGAGGGAGGGCTCACCTGGGTGTGAGTCCAGGTCCTGTCTTTAGCCTCTCTGGGACACCATGCAAGTCACCAAATCCAATCAATGTGGGCTGCAGGGTCCCTATCTGTAAAATAGGGAGGAAGGGTGTCACCTCATAGAACTGTTACAAGGTTTAAAATATATAAAGTGTCTGCATAGGCAGGTCAGTGTTTCCTAAAAGGTGGTCCCACAAACATCTGCCTCGCTATGATATGGGACATGCAGTTAAAACGCAGGATCCTATGCCCCACCTCACTGATTCTGAGATAGAAGGTCTGGAGCAGGCCGCGCTTTACTCGGTTCCCTGGGAGATGCCAATGCATGCCCAAGTTCAAGGCCCACTACTAAGGCGAGATTAAAAGCTTCCCAGCAGCTGTTACTTTTTGATGTTCATCACCAAGATGATTTACTGGCTGGGGCAGGGGCTAAGGACTGCAAACAGTATAAAATGAGATGGTGGTGAGAAGGAACTCGGCAACATCATCTATTCTACCGGCTTTCAAACTTTACTGACCTTGACCCACAGTAAGAAATACAGTTTACAATGCAACCCAATAAGAACACTCGTATGTCACACACACTGACTTTACAGTCTCACAAAATAACCCTTGGTATATGCAATGAACTCTGATACTTTCTGTACTAATGCAGTCTAACTTCTATTTTTAAAAAATTCTGGTAACAACCTACTGCTTGAAAAATACCAATCTATTTTATTTCCTCCAGAAATGGTTCTTCAACATCTGTTTAGTTCTCACGTCAAGATCCTGGCGTAATGCAGTCCTGAACCTTATCCCAAAGATTCTGGTGCTTCATTCAGTGGGGCTCCGGATGCCGCATTTTCCAGGCAGCCCAGGTGGCGCTGATGCAGGTGATCCATCACCTCAGGACGAGGAGACATGGTCCACATCAACGCCAGGGTACTCTCTGTAGGCCAGTACAGCCCAAGGAGGCAGCTCGTTGTCACATGTGATGGACAGTGAGGAGATCTGCTGAGACTGAATCCTCAAACCTGAAGGTTCTCCGAGAACTGACTACACCCAGAAACAGCTGTAGGCTCTGATGGAAGCATCCAAACACGAGGGGACAGCAGTCCCATGGGGGCTGGGAGGATGGTAGGGATGCTGTAGAAAGAAGCAAGTCTTCCTTCAGCACGGAAATGGGGGACTAAAGACCCCCTGGCTGAGCGTTTTGAATAACAAAGCACTGCTCACAGAAGCCACAGCAGGGCTCTAGAAGGAGCTATCCTACTGGGGAGGGGTGCAGAGGAGGGAAGCAACCCCCCCAAAATAATAGAAAAAGAGAACAAATACCCTTCATTCCTCCCCACCCCACATACACACACAAAGCACCTGGCCCTAAACTTAGTTCTCATGTGCCACTGGCTCTGCTAAACTCCTAGCAGCACTTTTCCATTTAACAAACCTCCACCAATGTCATGTTACCACACTGGCCATGACATATTTCTACAAACTCTGGGCGACCTGCCTTCACCTTGGACCAAGTCTCTCTCCTCACCTCTCACAGCATCAGAAACTGAGGCACTTCGTTTGAAACCTAGTAAACTCACACAAAGGCGCAAAGCAATAGCCTCCCTGGGCGAAGCAGCTATCCACCGCAGTGACAGGCTTTCTGCGCCCAAGACCGCAGGACAGGACGGTGCTGCCGGCACCGCTGATTGCACACGGATCCCACTTCAACAGCTCTGGATCTCTTTACAGGATTTTATTTATCTTGGAAAGTTCATCAGCCTTTGAAATTAGTTTCCCACATTTCACCAGAAATCAGTGTTCAGTTTAATGCAGAAGGCTGGCGCGGGGACCAGGGAATGCAGAGTGGCTCTGACTGAGGTCCTGGCTCGTAGCTGCTGCCCCTGCTGTGAGCACCTGAGCCGCAGGCTGCCCAGAGCAGGCTCAACGCCTGTCCGTGCCTTCCCTCTCCCCCGCTGCCCTCTCCCTCACAAACTAACTACTCTATTTATTTGTTGTATTTCGATATCACTTTTGTGGTACAGCCGACTCTTGGAGAGTCAGTTAGCTAAGGTCCTTGGATGCTAATTGTTGGAAAGGTTAAAAATTTTTTTAAATTAAACTACATCATAGCATTGGAACAATATTTCTTTTGGGGTCTTAATACCAGACTGCTACTTGCATCATTATGGTTTCATAATAAAATAACGAAAATTACTCTAACAATCATCAGACCCTTAATCTGTCCCAGGCACCATCCTAAGCTCTTTACCCAGACAACTTCATTGAATCATCCCAACAACCTGCCCCGATGGGTGAGTTACCACCCAAGGCACAGAGAGGGCAAGAACTCGCTGGAGATCACATAGTAGAAGGCTGGGAGCCCCGTCCACACTGGCACTCTGCACACAGGATCCTACGCTCCTTTGTCCATTCTTCTGCTTTTTTTCTTTGCTTTTTTTTTTTTTATATTTACATCTTTACTTACATAGTCTACTAAGGAGGAAAATCCCATGAATTTTATTTACTTAGCAAAAGTTACATTTTAAAATCCAACCTGTTTGGAGAAAGTAAGTGAGAATCTTCCCCGTCCCCAAGAGACACAAATTATAGTTATATTAAAAATCAGTTGATTAAAATCATGTTTATTCCTCTAATAAGAAAAGCAGTTTTGCTTCTATAAGTTATTGAATGTTTTTAAATGTTTGATTTCAAACTTATAAATGTCACTCATTTAATATTTTCCCAAACCTCAGACTCTCACATTAGCAGCACGAGTAATAAAAACCAGAAGGTACTTCCCTGGGGACACCCACACAGCCCTCCTGGTGCTGTGGCCACCATGGCACCCACACCTCTGGAATGTTCCCCACACATGAAATAGCTGCTTGTGGTTTACCTTTACCATTTTCTTATTAATTTGGTCAAGTATACCCTTCTCACCGCTGAGAAAAGACAATTTTCCTGTAAATCAGAAATCTAATTTTAACAACTGAGCGTGTCTGTGACTGAGCAAACTGCATTTGACATCGGCTGGCTGGAGAAAGCACTGGAATCCTAATTCCCAACCTCCTAACACTTTATTTATACCTGGGGTTGTGGGGAAAGGGAGGAGGAGAAAACAATGGCGTCATATGATGACGATGATGATGACAGTATGTGGACGTTTAAATAAAACACTCTCACCCCTCCTGAGGAGAAGGGGAGATGAAAAGGGGACTAGACAAGCCACTACTGATGGTAAGAAAGGGAGCCAAAAAGGGATTACAGAGGTAGAGATCAAGTTCCTTTCTGTGACCTCTCCTGGCAATCAGGACAGGATGGAGTTAGGAGGCCTGACCGAGTGTATGGCTGGAGTATGATGATCACTGAATGGCTGGGGTATGATGAACACATACTGTATGGTATGAGCATTTTGGGTTCTGTTCTTTTAAAATTCCTGGCTCCAGGTAATCTTAATAGCAAACAACAAGTCAACAATGGGAGGAATGAAGTATGTAAGACATACCAAAACAGATGCATCATCAGAGAATCTACGTATTTATACCATGTAATGCCCCGGTGCACAAAGCTCGGGGAAGACCCACACTCTGATCCTCAGCGCCCCCATCTGGACCACTTCCCCCAGCTCCATGAAGTCGGGTGTTCCCTGCAGGCCTCTTCACTCCACAGGGGATTTCTGACTGCAGCCCCGGCTCTTGAAAGAGGGGGCAGAGCAGCTAAGAACCTGGCTCTGGGGCCAGGCTGCTTGTTTCAAATGCTAGCTCCACCTTCCCAGCCACGGGACCTTGGGCTGGCTGCCTACCACACAATGTTATTACAAGGATTTAACTAAGCAAGACAAATAAGCCAGTGATAAAAAAAGAGGAAAAACAAATACCCTGACCTGGTTCAGGAGACTCTCAGGGAGCTCCCCCCCAATCACTGCATCATATTAAAAGATAAACAAGCCCTGATGCAGCTGCTCCCACTGTGCTGCACATATCAAGTGGAATTACACAGGCAACTAACAGTAGGCCACACAATACACAGGGTCTTCAAAATCCGAGATGTACAGCTGAAATCCACCGTACAGAAGTTTATGTTACATGTTGGAAGTCCATTCTTCATCAAGATACCTCGGTGTTGGTAACACGAGGAGAATGCTGGGTCACAGCTATTTCTAAGAAACCATCAATACTCCAGGGACCATTCAATTCTCTCTTAATGGTTGGGGGACGTGACACCAACCCCGCAGTCCACAAACGGTGAAGCAAATACAAGAAAGAAGATAAGAATCATCTCATGGTTTGATACATCACTCCTCTTTTCAAATAATCGTATAAATAAATGGGCAGGCAAAGCTAACAACAATGACTGGACAAGTGTGAATCTATGGCCAGCACCCGACAAACGCCAGTCTAGGGGCACCACGCCCATTCATAAACTCTGGAAGAGAAACAGCATCCTAAGTATTTCCATAGTCAAACCAGACCATGGGGTTGGGTGCTGAGGGCAGATCTGAGAACTCTGACAAACTTACAGAGGGAAAGACACTTCTGCACGCTTGCTGGAACCATGAAAAGGAGAAAGTCATGATCACATTCCAAGCAGCCAGCGAAGCTCTTACTACGTGCCAAGCTCCGCACAGATTATCCCACTGATTCCTCACAATAACGCTAAGTAGACACCACCAATGCTCCTAATTTACAGACAAGAAACTGAAGCACAAAGAAGGTAAGCTACCTGCCCAAGATCAAACAGCTATTGAGTGGAGGGGAGGCGTTCAAAGCTGACTCCAGAGCCCAAGTTTGCATTTTTTGTTTGTTTTGTTTTATGAGGAAGATTAGCCCTCAGCTAACATCCGTTGCCAATCCTCCTCCTTTTGCTGAGGAAGACTGGCCCTGGGCTAACATCCTTGCCCATCCTCCTCTACTTGATATGGGACGCCGCTACAGCATGGCTTGACAAGTGGTGTGTCGGTCTGCACCCAGGATCCGAACCTGGGAACTTGGGGCCGCCAAAGTGGAGCACGTGAACTTAATCACTATGCCACCAAGCAGGCCTCCCAGAACACAAGTTTTTAATCACTACAGTATAAATAAATTAAAAATAACCAAATCAGCATAAATCGACGACCAGTTCTCAAAACTAACTTCTTTTAGAAAGAACAAGACTAGTGATTTGGTTTCTCAATTTCTACACCCTTTGCAGTAGTAGAACTTAGCCCATGTCGCCAGTGAAAGTGCACATAAGGATTGGCACAAGAGAGACCACACAGTTCGTGGGATCACTGGATCTTAGAACGAGAGAGACCTTAGGAGTCTTCACTTTATAGAGGAAAACCCAAAGTTCAGAGAAGGTGAACAATGTTCTCAAGGTCACAGATAAAGAACACAGATCTTAAGAAAGAAAGCCAAAGAGGGGGAAAATCAAGTTTTCATCACTAGCACATTCACTAGTAAAATATAAAAAGCATAATAAAGTGTGATATGCTTCCAGATCACAATCAAATGTCTTTACCACCAATATGCATTAACGGTGTGCAGCAACACACACACACAAACACACACACACTCTCTCTCTCTCTCTAATAGTAATGAATCCACTAGAGAAGAATGTCCCTAAAGGAAACGTGGCAGAAACAAATGTTACAACTCAGCACTCTCTTAATTAGCATCATATAAAAAAGATGCACGCTTTTGAGGTAAGCCTAGTACAATATTTTTTTAACTTAAAATAGTTATAAACAAGATTTGGGATCCCAAAATTAAAAGCCAGTAACACAAACTCCAAGTCATCTTTTTTAATGTAGAAGTCCAGAAAATCTAGACTACTTTACTTGTGTAAATTTCATTTTTTCCACTCTTACTTAACTGAGTATTCTAGCTTTTTAAAATTACATATGATAAAAATCATACATATAAAAGATAAATTTCCATCAAAAATAAATTTCTCATTTTACTTTCTTCCTCCAAGTTTTTAAGTCACTATATATAACATATTAAATTCTTTTAATATAAAAGGAAAAAAAAATCACTATAATGGCTGATTTGAAATCAATGAGTGAGGCTAAATGATCTAAGATGGGATGGTTTCATTACCTGAGGTGTTTCCTTCACCTTGGTCAGAAATAAATAGGATATATCCTTGTCTATATATGTACGTTGACTGATGTCAGAGACAAATCAATGAGGTCCTGCATCATCAAACTGAAATACAACACTCCGTTTAATCCATTCATTAAAAATAATTAGGTGAAATAAAGTGACAATGGGATTGATTTCTGGTTTGTATTATAATAGGTTTTCATTCCTTCTGCTATATTCTTCCAAACTTCCTGGTGAGCTATGGCAAATGTAAACTTTAAATAATAGATTTTTCGTAACCTTTTCAAAAAACTGTGTTGGTCGAGTTAACCTATATTTCCAACCTGAGATCACCCTATGCCCTTTCAGAAAGCAGGAGGTGAAGAAACTCCTGCTGAACGGCCAAACAGCCTCGGCTTCCCTGCCCATGAAACGAGGCCTGGGACCACACAATCTCCAGTGGCCCTTCCCAGGTGACCGGCAGCATCCCCTTCCTTCAGGCCTGGAGGTTCATCTAACTGGTCCGCTGGGTTAGCCGGAGGACAATTAAAGCCAACAAGTCATTTTCAGCCTTCATGATGGCCAGTCCCCAGACCCTCTCTAGTTTCTACAGACGTGCAACTGAAAGGAGGAGGAAACAGACCACGTTCCAGTAGGAGCACTCCGGAGGCGACCAACCCACGCTGGGACGTCGTCATCGTCTTTCTTGGATAAATCCTAATATACCAGTCCTGGTATTCACCCGTAAATGGAGCCAGAATATAGACACAACACTCCAGAAGAAATCTAAGGGCAGGATACATATAGATATTTACAAAATTTTCCCTTTTTACAACAGTCTCTCCCACACTTAATTTGAGTTTATTTTAAATATTTTGCCTTTATCAAGTCTTCCCAAATAATTCAACTGAGCTTTTACAGAAATATTTTCTCTTCCCACTCATGTCATTAGATAACATTTAATTAACATTTACTAAAACAGATAACATTAAATTATATACTGACAGTAAAAGCATATCTGGCATAAACGAGTCTGGAAACAAACACGGCTAACTTGTGCGTTAAGCACACCATTCAACCAGAGACCAAGGTTTCCAAGCTTGCTAGAGCAGCACACTTGCCTCTGCTAGCAGCTAGAACTAATTACAAGGTTAGTATTTATTTATAAAAAGGAGACAGAGGGAGAGAGGAGGAGTGGGAGGGAGAAGGAGGAGGGAGGAGGATTAGAGGGAGAAAAAAAATGTTTATTTCTTCCTCTTCATTCTACTCATAGGAATCCTTCTGCCCCAATTTAAACTACTGATATTTATAAATACACAGCCAACTTGGCTCTCTCTCATTCCTTATCAGTGTTTGTAAGGTTATTTGCACAAAATACACAAACTTCTAGGAGGGAGAAGACTCTCTCACCTGCTCTGAATTCCTCTAATGTATAGTCAGTGTTGCTCAATGGCACTCAAGCCTTTCTCAGGTCAGAAGCAATAACTTCTAAATCAGGACATCAGGCCACTAGTGTCAACTTTGTGACTTACTAATTGTACACTGCTTTCTTCATTCAAACACGGAGAAAATACAGCTTGCCCTACTTGGTTTTTTGATCCCTAGAAAATACATGAACTAGTATGGGGATTGTACAAATAAAAATCATGAGAATCATTTTCTCAAGATTTTTGACCCAAATCAAATTCAAATACAACATGTAAATTAAAAACTAAAGCAATGGAGTACCAAGCCGCATCTTCCTGGTTACAATCAGCAGACTTTATGTAACCTGGTCGAAAGAGTCATTTGCTTTGTTCTCCCAATCTTTCAGGAAAATAAGAAATTAGCTCTTTCTTTTTCCTTCAATAATACCAACAATTCTTCCCTACCTGTTCCAGCCCTTCCTCGGGCACTCCTACTATTTGTCATTGGTCCAGGCTAGCAATGAAACTTCGGACAGGCTCTGTAATACATCCTGCATGCCTGAGACATAAATTCAAAGACAGCAGCACACGCACATGTCTGAGCACGTATGCACATCTGGATGGGAGAGGAAAAATACCATGCCAGTGTCTTGTGTGAGTCAGCGTTGAAATGACTGTCTTCAGAGACTCTTACAACTGTGACACAAGGTCTCACAAAGAAGAGTCACTTTCCTTTCAAGATGAAGGAAGGAGTAGGCCTCATCCAGGGATAAGATCAAGAAATTTTTAAAAAATAATTTTAAGAACAGATGTCACCTTTTTATTTATATTTAAAGTGGTATTACAAGCACACCAAATTGAGAGGATGTAGCAAGCAAAACATCATTTGAAACAATTCAAAACTATAATTTTTTAATATTAAAATTTTAATATTTTATTTTAATATCAATCTTTTATCCAAAAAATCAGTTTGTTCCTCCTCTGTAAGTATTTGATGTCTGTGTATTCCACATTCAAATACTGGATTATGTCAGAGAGAATGTATTTGAAGGAATAAAAGTTGCAGACAATTAGGGGGAAATTTTTTTTTTTCCTGATCACAGTTTATACTGATAATAGCAAGCTGCTTCTTACAGAAATAATGCTACAGTATTAATCTGTTTGACAGTAGAGAAAAGGATATCAAAAGCACCTCTGTATGTTTCATGATAATTCTATATTATTTCCAGGAGTCATGTACTAGAGTCTTCTCTGCACCCGCTCCCCCCACCACACACCCATACGTAGCATTCATAATGTATTGACTGAGAGCTTTTTAAGTGAAAAAGATATCTAAGGATAAAGCTCGAACAACTCCGACCCTCTTCGATTTTAGTCAAGTCAGGGGACGTGGAAATTCAACACAAGCGTGGAGAAGCTGGCTGGAGTGTTCTGAAGGTTCAGCAGAAGGCGGGTCTGCTGTGCTAGGGTGTGACTCTCCCAAGGGAACCACAGCCCACACCAATCTACATGGGCCCTGAACTAACTTGGGCGAGCTGGAATCTTCCGGGCCCTCAGAAACCTGCCTGCTGGTCCTTGAAGAGATGGAGCTGGTCCACGCCACCTATTTCTAACTCTTTCTAATTTTTCCCTCATAGTACTGATTTGGTCAGAATAGTAACAAAAAATTTCCGTATTCTGTTTCTTAAACCCAAACTGCTGACATCTGTATTCAGATCTAACCAAGAGAGGACGTATGCAATAATAAGATTGTCCTAACTAGTTTCTAAATAACAGACCTTAAATTCACATACAAAAAGGAACATAGAGTTTGCACAGGAAAGTCCTATATATACTCCAGCTGGTAAATACTTGTTCTAATATTTTATACTTTCAGTCACACATGGCAAAATATTCCATTGTTTCATATTTTAAATTATTGTGTAAGTTCTATGATAGGTTAATTCACAGCAGGAGCAAGCTTACAATAATAATGCCTCCTTATATTGTCAGTACTTTTAAAGTTAGTAATAGTAAACATTTCAGAATATGGGCTTTATACCAGGTACGTTTATAAATAGATCTACATTACTAATATTAAGCATTGTGCAGGCCCTAAGTACTACAGGTTAACAGCTGAACTTTCTGCAGCAAATCTTTGAGATGATGGTTCTTTTTGAGACGGTAAACATCCATCTCTTTGCTTCTTCCCCTTTTAAGGAAATGATTTTGGTAGTTGTTATAAATATGAATCACTGGTCTAACTATAACCTATAGTTCTCATTGGAAAGTTAGAAGATAAAGTCAAAAGCCAGAAAAATTATGTTAATATGATTTTTTATTTTTTGCATTACAAGGAATCCTCAAAAGTTCTGCCTATTCCCTTAGCGGCCTGGCTACAAGTGGCCACCAGTAAATCTGAGCAATTTCTAAAAATGTCAAGGGAACAGATCCAAGGTTTGGCCTGAGGGCTCCTGACCAACTTACAAGGGCAGGAGTGGGGAGAGTGGCAAGAAGGGAGAGGAGAAAGAGAAGAGATAATAGGAGACAGGAAAAGTTATGGAATGAAGGGGGTTAGTGCAAGGACAAAGTAAGAACAAACAGGCCTCTTGTGTATGTGTCACTCTTGTGTATGTGTCACTCTCATGTACTTACCATTCTTTGATGTCCACCTCATTTTTGCTGACTTCAAATTTTAATCTAATTTAGAACTACTTGACAATAAATAAGGCTAAACAGAACAGAGTAAGTTGACGCTTTAAAATCACATGGTTATAATAACTGATGGAAAAATAAGAGTGATAATATCTATAATTTATGTTGAAATAAAAATCTGACTATTTCCTTTGTCTTCCATGGTTTTCCCCCCAAACAATTATGAAACAAGAAAACACTGCTTCAAAAAGTGCTTGAAAGGAGATTCAGAAGTAACAAATACTGCAAAATAACCTCCTCTCAACTGTCCCCACAGACCTGGGAAAGTGAGACCCCTCAGTGGCTCTGATACATGCCTGCCTATATTGAAGAAAGTCTAGACAGCAGTGTCAGAGGCGAAATATATCAGCCAGAAAACTGGCCCCAAATAGGGTCAACAAGGAGGTTCACAGCAAGGGATGGGGGGAACGTGGGGAAACCTGGACACACCCTGTTCCAGCCAGGGTTCACTCAACAATTACACACAAGGCCTCAGTTTCCCCCTCTGTAAATGAGGAAGCTAGACAAAACATTGTCTCAGAACTGATACGTGGTTTCTTTAAATGATCATGGCAGTTCACGCTTCCAACCTTTACACACAATCATCATCTAACTAGTAATCTTCCTTCAAACCTCAACTGAAGGGTCCACCAGCTCATCCGGTCAGACTCAGCACCCTCTCCTTGGGTCCCCACACCCCACACACCCTCTCTAGCTTGTGATCATCTGCTCCCTTGCCTTGCTGGGCTCCTCTATTACCCTGGGGCTCCTCAGGCGTGATGCCCCCCACACAGGGTGCTCCAGCCAGCACACTGGGGACCTGTCTGCTGGGGGCACTGCAGTGCTCCACCCCTCCCAGGTTCCTCTCCCTAAGATCTGAGCCTGACAAAATTTCCCGACAACGGAAAGACTAACAACTCTAAAATACAGCCTCGAGGGCTGACAAGGTACTTTTTAAAAGACCTCGATATAAAACTTCTAGCTTTGCTCATAAGACACATAATTACAAACGTGAGCAAAACAAAAACAAAACAAAAAAGTAGGGCAGTGAGCATGAATAACAATAATATCTTTGTTTCCAAGGAACAAACTACAAACAAAAGAGAAACAGTTGGGCTATTTCATAATGCACACGTTCTTGGACAAACAAAACTACCTAAGAGCTACTGTTACCGTGAATCTTGTTAAAACTTTTTAAATTAGAGTACACTTTAAAGCACTGAAAAAAATGGTTCTTCGGTACAATAACTCAAACAACCCAGAGTTCTTCTAGGCCATGGAGTTCAACTAAGAGATGGCTGCTCTGGAGAACAGGCACAAATATTTATCTGAAAGGTTATTTGTTGCAGCAAAATTTACCAAAGCAATCTGTAAGAATCACCCTAAATGACCAATGATCAACAACTGGTTTAATGCATTATGGTACAAGCAATGGAATGGCAAGCGATCATTTACAAATAATGATAACACATTAAAGTATTTACAGAAGAAACGATATAATGACTGAGATTTGCTTCAAAGTAATCCAGGCAGCGGGGAAGAGGTGAACCAAGACAGGCCATGAGATGATGGCTGAAGCCAAGTGATGAGTACGTGGGTGGTCATGACCAATTCTGTTTTTATGAATGTCTAAAATGTCCCAATATAAATTTTAAGAAACGATGGCAAATACAGTTCCTGCATAGGAACATAGGAATGTTCATGAAATGTTCTTTAAAACATGTCATGAGATATTTTAATGAAGTAAAATTTATATACCATAAAATTCACTCATTTTGGCAGATAGGGTGCTGTGGTCAGAACACCTGAATGTGGCTGCCTCGTCTGCCAGTTACCGGCTCTGAGACCTGAAAATCATTTACCATCACTGGTCTTTAGTTTCCTTTTCTGGAAAATGGGTATATCTCCTACCTCTTGGAATTAAATGAAACATCAAATGGCAAAGGGTTTTTGAAATTGCAATTTGTCAGATAAATTTTGATTGTACTATTTTAAAAAATATTTACCCATTTTAAGTGGACTGTTCAATGAGTTTTAATAAATTTATAGTTGCACAACCATCATCACAATCAGTTCTGGAATGCTTGCATCACTCTAAAAGGTTCCCTTGTGCTCTTTGCAGGCAATCCTCTCTCCCATCACTAGGCCAAGGCCACCACTGATCTGCTTTCTGATTCTATACAGTAGTCAGTCCCCCTTATCCACGGTTTCACCTTCTGCAGTTTCAGTTACTCAAGGTCAGCCGTGGCCCAAAAATATTAAATGGAAAATTCCAGAAATAAAAAACTCATAAGTTTTAAATTGCACACCATTCTGAGTAGCATGATGAAATTTTGAGCCATCCTGCTCCAGCCCACCTGGGATGGATCATCCCTGTGTCCAGTGTATCCACACTGTACACGCTACCTGCCCATTAGCCACTTAGTAGCCATCCTGGTTACCAGATCGACTGTCACAGTATCACAGCGCTTGTGTTCAAGTCACCCAATCTTCCTTAATAATCTCCCCAAAGCGCAAAAATAATGACAATGGCAATTGGCACATGCCAAAGGGAAGCCATAAAACACTTCCTTTAAGTGAAAAGAAGAAAGTTTTTGACTTAATAAGGAAAGAAAAAGAATCCTAAGCTGAGGTTGCTAAGATCTACGGTAACTTTTATTACAGTACATCGTATAACTGTTCTATTTTATTATTAGTTATTGTTGCTAATCTCTCATGTACCTAATTTATAAATTAAACTTTATCATAGGTATGTTTGTACAGGAAAAAAAACATAGAATATATAGGGTTCTGCACTATCCACAGTTTCAGGAATCCACTGGGGTGTTGGAATGTATCCCCCGCAGATAAGGGGGGACTACTGTAGTTCTGCCTTTTCTAGAAATTTCATATACAGTCATGCGCTGCACAGTGATGGTTCAGTCAACAACGAACCTCATTTACAACCCATATGTGGTCCCGTAAGGTTAGTACCACACAGTCTAGGTATGTAGTAGGCTATACCATCTAGGTTTGTGGAAGTATACTCCATGATGTTCACACAACAACGAAATCACCTAACAATGCATTTCCCAGGATGTATCCTCATCACTGATACATGACTGTAAATTTAGAGTCATATAATATGTAGTATTTTAGGTCTGGCTTCTTTCACGTAGCATAATGTTGGTGAGGTTCATCCTTTTTGTGGCATGTGTCAGAAATTTGTTGCCTGTTGCTGAATTTCATTGTATGGATAAGATACACCACATCTTATCTATCCATTCACCAGGTGCAGGCATTCAGACTGTTCCATCATTGACTATTAGGAGTAATCCTGCTGAACATTTGTGTAACAGTCTTTGCATGGACATACATTTTTATTTCTCTTGAGGCAGATACCCAGGAGGGGAATTGCTGGTTCATATGGTAAGTTTATGTATAACTTTTTAAAAAACTGCAAACTGTCTTCCAAAGTGACTGCACAATTTTATATTCCCACCATCAACTTATGAGGGTTCTAGTTTCTCCACTTCCTCATCGACACTGGATACTGTCAATCTTTTTCATTATAGCCATTCTAGTAAGTAGGTAATAGTATTTCCCTGTAGTTCAGATTTGTACTTTCCTAGAGACTAATAATATTGACCATCTTCCCATGTGTTGATTTGCCCTCCATATATTTTCTTTGTTGAAGTGTCTATTCAAATTTGGTGCTCATTTTTCAATCTGGTTGTTTGTTTTATTAATGAGTTGTAGAAGTTCTTCATATAGTCAGGTTCTTTATGGGATATATGATTTACAAGTATTTTCTCCTGGTTTGTGGCTTTCATTTTCTTAATGGCATATTGTAAAAAGCAAAATTTTTAAATTTTGATACTCAATTTATCAACTTTTTCATTTGTTGTTTATGCTTTTTGTATCTCATCTAAGACATCCTTGCTTAACCCAAAATCACGAAGATTTTCTTCTATGCTTTCTCCTAGAAGTTTTATAGTTTTACATTTAGTTTGGTGATCTATTTTCATAATTTGTTCCTTGGAGGCGAAAAAAACTAGTGATAAAACTGTATTGCACAATAACCTCTTTAGAAAATATGCTTCCATATAGTTACACATATACAAACATAAATAGAAAGAGAAAAGCCTGAACAGATATACACCAGAACAGCAGACAGGTACTTATATTTCAGAGAGTTTTATTTTCTTCTTTTTTGGCAGTACTCAGGAATAACATATAATAAAGTGGTTTCAAAATGGTACACTCCCAACTGTAGGCTCCGTCGCACCCAGCAATGAATATGTACTTTAGCCATGCACATGTTACCCAAAGATATCATCAAAATGGAACGACAGACGTCAGGAGCAAAGCAGCCGGCTGCCAGGCTGCATGAACGCCAGAATAGAAGCAGCGGCTGAGACAGCCTGGAGGTTAGTAGGACATCAGAGAAAAGGGGCAGTGGGACCTCAGAGAGCCTCGTGGTTAGAAAAAGGGTTGAGTTAAGCTTCTGAGGACGACAAACATCTGGAGAGTCTGGCTGCAAGTTGAGTGCAGAGGATGCAAAGTTCTCAAGATTGTAGCAAGAGTCTGGATGAACTGAGCAACATGTTTAATTTTTTTTTAAAAAGAAGTTTCTTTTTCCGAAGAGTACATTTTAAAAGGAAAAACTGGTATGTTCTAGAATACTAGCAATGTTTATATGTTGTGTTTTTAACAACACAGTGGCCAGATAAAAAGTAACAAGTTATTACAGAATGTGGTATGCAGTTTCTCATGAACTAAATCTAATCACAACTACGACTGGAAGATTCCTATTTTGCCGGAAGCTTTTATCCTTCTATCCTTGGCCAATGAACTTCAGATACAAGAGAGATCTTCATTTTGAACCAAGGGTAATGAACACCGTATTTAATTGTAAGGTTACTTCAGATGGTGAGGAATTAAACTGTTCACTGCTGTGGGTATTTCTGAATGGAACAACGGCTTCGTTACGTTGATGACTTTTTAATTTCTGGTTCTCTGGATCACATGTTCCATTTTTCAGAGAATTTCCAGTGCACAAAAGAAATAGCCAAGGAAGCCTGCGATGGATGTGCTCAGTCCACTCCCCCTACTCAGAGCTCAGGCCCCAAAGCAAACACTTCCTGCAGCTGCAGCTTACACAAGGTGCTTCGGATTTTTCCGGCAATAGTTGATGATTTAGGACAACAAAATCCTATACCCTCCTTAATTCATGGGCACTTCCCTTTGCACCACAAATATTGACATCTGTCTCTACTGCAGCCATGTGATAACACAGAGCAGGAAGAAAGCTCAGAAGTAAACATTTTAAAGAGAGGCGATGCCACGCCCACCAGACTTCTAACAAGTCTGACAAATATTATTAATAAAATGTATACAATGCTTATGTGGTGTCAGGGCCTCTCCTAGGCACTTTACACTATTAAGTGATTTAATCATCCTAACACACCTATGCATGAGTACTATTACTGTCCCCAGTTTACAGTGAGGAAACTGAGGCAAAGAGAGGGGAAGCAACCTACCCGGGTCAGAGTCACTACTCTAAACCAGCAGCCTGAGGATAGCCCTCCATGCTACACTTACCCTCTTTTTTACCCTTGTGTCCAAAAATCTCAACGATAGCGTAACGGGAGACAGGACTCATCACAACAGTCTTGCTCCAGACAACCTCTTCCCCCAAATCTTCTGTTTGAAATGACACTCTATCGTTTGTTTCTCCTAATCTCTATTTCATTAGACATTTCTCACTGTCCTTGAGGGCACATTCCCATTCCGTGTGCCGCCCTACTCCGCCCATACAATGACCGTCCACCTGCAGTAGCCCAGCAGTGCCAGGACCCTGCTCACAGCTAAGCTCCAACAATCATGAAGACAAAGACGACCTGACAGAGGAAGGAGGGCAAGTCACACTCCTTCTCTGTGCCCACCAACTGAGCAAAGTGGCTCCCCTTCCTCTGGTGCACCCCACAGGGCTGGCAACCCCAAACCTCATGCCCCTTGCTCCCTCCACTTGGCTCCCAAACCACCTCTGCAGGATATGCACAGGCTGGGGGCCCTCAAAATCAAGACTGTATTGTGTGAGGTCAAGGCAAAATCTAATAGGTGCACAACCACAGATGACACGTTTTTGGCTTCAAACAAGACATACAATTCCAAACAAGCAATTTACCAAGAAATAAAAAGCATAAAATCTTTTAAAATTCTATAGCTACTGTCAGGTTCTAGTACTTTTATCAAGGTCTAGAAACAATCAAGGCATCCATCAAGATCCTAGGACGAGAGGTGCAGTTCTTCCTACTTAGTTGCTTTTACTTAAAAGCACCAGATGTTTTCTGAGGCACAATGTAACAATAACAACATAACAAAAAGGAAAAAACTACCAGTTTTACAGTACAATCAACTAGAGCTCACTTTCCTCCTTGAATTCTGCACTCCACTCCTTGTGTTTCTCCAACACCACCAGCCCGCACCCACCTGCTCTACCACCTGGGCTCACACAGCTTCCACGCAAGCGCAGGGCAGCACCCCTGTCCAGAGGGACCGCGGCCCCCTGGCGCAGAGCCCCTCTCACACAGAGGACAGGGACATGCTGCTCCCACCCTGGACTCGCCTAGAGAGGGTGGGTCACAATATCCCTCCATGACTCACTCACATCCCTGAGGAAACTGAGTGTCACGCTGGACAGTTAGACAAAACAAATTTTAAAAAAGATTGCTTCTTAGAATGTATTACTTTTTTATACTAAGAATATAAAAAGGTAATTTGAATACAAGATCTTTGTCTTCATAATATTCCATTATTAAACACAAAACCAGAAACATCTGACCAGAAAACATGTTCTGCAAAGCATCACCTCCCTACTCGACTCTGAAGAATACTGTCAGAATTAAGATGATGGTTGCAAGGTTTTTGTAGCCCTTAGGGAGAAATGTTTCTGGAAACAAGAAATGTGCTGTTTATTTTTCCTTTTATTTTTATTTATTTTTAATGAAGATGTGAAAATGAATACTCCAGCTTGGTCACCTTCAGAGCAATCATCCTGGGATGCACAGACCTACTCCACCACACACCTCAGTGCTCACAGCCACCTGGAAGCTCTCTCTTCACATTGCCTATATAGCCTGTGGCACATTCTCTGGAAAATTCTTAATGCAATAAACTGTTATTCTTTCAGAACAGATTAGAATTTGGGAAATAAGTAAATTGTTCAGTGCCAAGTATAAGTGAATAGAATAATGCAACTTGGTTACTCCACTAAAGAAAGTTACGAATATACCTGGTGTATCAGGTATCCAATTACTGCAAAACAAACCACCTCAAAATTTAGTGCCTCAAAACCACAATGACTTATCACTTCTCATGACTCCATGGGCTGACGGAGTGGTTCTTAACAATTATAAATAATATCATAAATAAAAGTTATAAACGACTGGAATGGAGACACTGGCATTCACAGCAGGAGCCAGGGTATTTCAAATTACTTCAACTTGTAGATAGGGCCTTAGAATGGCCTAGAAATGTTGGGCTGGCTACATGCTATTTTCACAGCAGGTAACAGGACTCGTTTTTATCTTTTTTTCCTAAAACTGTCAAAGCAAAGTAAATGTGCCTTCCATTTAGGTCCACCTATACCTCTGGGCCCAGATTTTCAATCACTTCTGTGTTTTTGCTTTTATTTAATATAGATCTTGTCATTCGCAGACAATTATATTTTAAGAAAAACATGCAATTTATTCAGAGTTAATAAATGAGTAGAACTCATTAATATTTTCAAAGTAAATCTAACTACATGAAGCAATAAAAAGAACCTCTCCCTTTATGCAAGTAAGAGATCATCTCAGACCACAGCTCCTCTCCCTCCAGGAAAAGGTTCTGTTTTCAGAGTAGTTACACTTACGACTCACATTAACAAATAATGCAACCAAACATTCTTAAAAACTACAGGATGTGACCTGAGCAAAGTATTACACATAAAATGCAATGTATTCATCTGGAATCAACTCCATGCCAAAAGTTCTATTTAAAAGCATGTTTTAATTCTTTAAAAAACCGCTATGGCTCAGGTACAGTTTTAACTCTTATTATACTTTCATTGTATGATAAACAAGAAGCAAAATCTTCTTAAATTACTCTAAAAAATAAACAGCAGATCAGAAATAGGTTTTCCTTCTGGATACAGTTATCTTTGAAAGAATACTGATTTTCTAAAACATCATTTAAACATGGAAATGGAATTTTTAGCTAACTCTGAAAAAAGCAAAAACTTAGCTTTTTAACAAAAGAGAAGAAAAATTAATGAACTGAATAGGTGATTTATTCAGATGGTGAAACCGAAAATATCTAATATCAGCAACCACACCAAAGCAGAAACCGAGGAGGAGTTTGCTTACTGGACGAATGGCTTTCTTATGTAGCATGAACCCCAAAATCCAGTATCATTCAGTTAAGACCCTTCGCTTATTGCACTTGTATCTGCCTCCCCAGCAGCTCTACAGTGGGTAAGTCCTTCATTCTCTACTTGCAGATCCAGACCACCAATTTCTAGGCTGACACAGGCCCAATGGGGGAAACACTAAACCCCGTCCACTTAGTCAGCAGACATGTATTAGACACTGGCAAGGTGCCATCACATCTTAGTCCCTGGGAGTCCAGATATGAAATACAGACATTTAGTCCCTGTCCCAAGAAGCATGCTCATCCTGCAAGGGAGACCGAAATTAAATATATAATCAACACAGTATGTATCCAATTCAAGTGACAAGTGCAATTAAAGATTAAAGACAGGATCCTGTGAAGTGTCTAATAGGGAGTTTCCTCATCTGAAGGGTCAGCAGAAAGTGACACTTAAGCTATGACCTAAGGATGGGGAAGAATGGGGCCGGAGGGGCAGGAGCGCCCTTCATGATCAGAGTGAAGGTGCTATGGATCCCAGCGAGGGCAGGGCCACCTGATTCAATGACACAACACAGAAAACCCATAGGACACATCAACGTCCCAGAAGACACCATTGCTACAGCTGGTTCTCCCACCCTATGGAGGGAAAGAGCTGGGGTCTGAACCACTGGCTAGTGGCCGGGGCACCGCTCCCAGGATCCTGCTCTAGGCAGACAGTGGAGAACTATGCTCTGAGCCCTGGATGATGCTACTTCACTGGGCCTCCTAATCACCACCATTCACCCTGGGCACTCCACGGCCACCCTGATGTTGGCTACGTTCTCTCCTTCTGGTCTGTCTTGACCCAGTCTAATAGGCCCGCCCCACCCCTTCTCCCCAACTCCCTGCCTAGGCAGTGGTACAGCAAAGGGAATAGTCAGACCAAAGGTAAAACACATGTCCAGTCACCAACTGGAAATGAGACTGTAGGTTTAAGGCAGCAAAGCTCTGGTAGTGAATATGCCGTCACTCCATGAATCTCCTGCTTTCGGATAAAGGGGGAGGTGGGAGGGGCAGGGGGTGGAAAAAAGAGCTGGTCATGAGAATACATAAGGTGCAGCCCCAACAAGCATCTCAGGTATCTTCTCCATAAAGTCAGGTCAATGGAATGACATCAGGAGTCAAAATAATCCTTAATAACAATAATCTCTTCTTAGCAAAAGAAGCTGGAACTTGTTTTACTGTTTGAAGGCAGCACATCGTTATAATTTTCTGAGAACTAATAGGCTTAAATCATTCAACAAAGAATAATATTTTCTTGAAAGCAAGATAAGACAGCTTTGAGCCTTTCAAAAGAAAGACACCATTCAAAAGAATATTTAGCAATCCTGCCTTAATCCAAAATCTAATAGTACTAAATTTTTTTTAAATCAAGAAATTCTATTTATATAAATACCTCACAACTGTCTTTAAAGGAACCCAGAAATATGAATATTTAACACCTTTAGTTGCAGGTTTGGGGGGGGGTACTTTTTAAAAAAAGATTTTTTTTTTTTGATAGTTTTTAATAGATTGAGAGAAGTACATGTCTGGAAATGAACTACCTTGCTACTATTCACAAAGACTTGAGTCTGACTGGAAGAATAGTTTTTAAAACTAACTCCTGTTTGGGCAAGTACTTCCCAAGGCTCTGCGCCACTTAGCCCCATGATGACCTCCAGTCTGGTTCCAGAGGGGTTCTGAGGTTACAGGTATAAGCAAAAGTGGTCCTTGGAGTTCAGTCCACAGGAGTCAACTGTGGGCTTCACTGGGCGAGACCAAGGGGGTCAAGAGGTTCTAAGAACCAGACCCCAGGTTTAACAATCTAGCAGAGCCTAATGCAAAGGCCCTCATACTTATGGCACAACCTCAGGAGTAGATCACCCAAGCAATACAGCTAACCCACCATCTTCTTACAATGCTGCCAACTCCCACCATCACAGTTCCATATTAAGGTTGTCTTGTTGTTTCCAGAAGGTCTAGATGAAATGTAATTATGTTAAATGAAAGCATTAACAGTTTCAATGAAAGGGTTGGACCAAATGCTCTTGAAACCTCTCAAATCTCTAAAATTCTGATTCTATGCTTAGTATAATTAAACGCTAAGCACAGGAGGGCCCAAGGGACCAGAAGAGTGGGCAAAGATGTTTCACCATGTCAAGAAGAACCTAGATGACAGGAAGAGGGAAACAGACATAATTTGGTGTTAGCTAAAAAAAAAAAAAAAACCAAGTCACAAGGTAGAGTGTACAATATTACCAATTTTCATGAAATAAATGCTATATACAACATCTGTATTTATGGAGATAAAACACTAAAAGTATATATTTTAGAACTTTTCACAGTGATTATCTTAGAGTGGCAGGATTGCAGTGACTTATTTTTTCTTTTGTTTTCTAAATTTCCAGAATGCCTATTATTGGTAGACAATTTTCCAGGACTCTCTTGTGATATCATGCAAGCAGAGGCAACAAGTATCTTTGTTCCAAGCATCATTACAAGGATTTTTTTTCAATAGCAAATAGACTTAGAAGATAGAGATAGTGTCTCTCTCCAGAGCAAAGAGCAGGTTTGGTTATGGCCTTGGAAGACAGAAAGAGTGTCTCTCCTCAGAGCAAAGAGGAGCCATGTGTATAGAGCCATGCGTATGTACTGGGTACATGTGTACCCAGTACAAAAGATTTGGGTACCCTAAGTTCTGGGCTCCTCTCCTGCAACAACCCACTGTGTGTACAAGTGTCAACTGGCCTTCTGCGCATCACCCTATGGGAATGGGGGCTTGGGGAACTGGTGCAAAAAAATGCTGATACCATGAGTAATTAAAAGTCCTTTGTCTCTGACCCGGAGTCTTGTGTCTTATGCCAGCAACTATCAAACTGTGACAGGCAAACCTTTTAGTTGCAAGTACGGTAAAAAACACTCAGACTCTTTGTAGTTCTTGACAAATATGTACTACTGTTACCATCTGAGATGCTTAAAATTGGCTAGAGACAGTTACTATTGCTTGCAACCAAAAGCCCTGACTAATGATATAATTGCTTTAGGAATCAGATCTTTAAAAAAAAGGAAAGAAAGAAGAATCAAGAGGAGCCCCACCTCTACCAGACAGCACTGGACAGGGCAAAGGGCATTCTCATTTTTACTGCAGTTCCGCTGTGAACGGTACAGGGCCTGGAGCTGAGGACAGAGCTGGGGACAAGATGGATAGCAAGCACCTCTACACAGACAAGTATGTGACTACATTACAGAAAGTGCAATGAACCATGACAAGGCGATCTAAGAGGGTAGGAGAGGGGAATCGAAGCAAGTCTGGGGGGTCAGAGAAGGGCTTCCGTGACAGTCTACGATGTCACTTAGTGCGCAAGTAGACTTTTTTCTCCTGACAGGCACGTCTTCATCCAAGAAAAAGTTTACAAATTTAAATAACTGGCACAAATTTACCAGCCCTCCATTCTTTCAATCCAACTATGTGTTTACAATTATAGAATAACAATGTAATTACAAGGTGAGTGCTAAGCAGTAGACTGATCAGCATTTCACAACTCTGGTCTACCAAGAAACCAATTTAGAGTCACTTGAAGTCGTTAATCATCAACCACAGCCAAATGGACTTTGATAACTTTTACATATAAAGCTTTGGAATATTATCCAGTGAATAGCATATGCAAGTTTAAATAAGCTTAAGGCTCTTTTAACATTTCATATAGTACCTTGTAGTTAGAAGGTGGTTAACAAACAATATGAAGGGTTTTCTAAAAACAATGGACTCAGAGCCAGAACATCAAATTTACTCTCTGTGACTTTAAGCAAGTCCCTTAACCTCCCAGGCACCAGATACCTCATCTGTCATAAGAAAGGGTTAAAGCATAGGTTATTATGACTCCTTAACTTCTAAAGGTAGAATAATTATTTCAAGTGAGTAGACCAGCATTTAGCGCAGTGCTCCATTTCACATATAACGTGTCCTGAAAAACACAAATACTCCCAAGTGATAGGCATAAAATGCATGACAACTACAGTTAGGCTTTGAGGTGTGTGATTTCCAATCATGACAAATCTTTGCTGTTTAAAAAAAAAGCCTTTTCTCCCTGTGATAAAAGTAATAAACATGCTACACGGCCAATTTTTTTTTTTTCAGAAAAATATAAGGATTACCAGTAATCCCACAACCCAAAGACAACCATCACTAACATTTACCTAATGCTCAGAGTTTTTAAAATGTATGTAGATTCAGACATGTGGATAAGCTTAGGGAAAATCTAGTAGAACAGTGATTTCACATACACACAAAAGTAAGGAAGTGCTCAGAAAGTCCTCAGGACAGGGACAGAAAGTGCTGAAGACGAGCTTGAAAAGGCTCCCACTGGCCAACTTGGAACAAGTGCAGCAATAAAATAATGATAATAATGGGTTATAGCCAATGGAATAAAATAAGAATATATGAGCCTATTCTGATACAAATAAATAAGTGAGAAGGTGAAGCTTTCTTACAATAGGATTCCAACCGATAAAAGTGAAAGAATTAGAAAATTATCATTTGGCAAATACCAGAGTAATAACTGTTTCGGGCAAAACTCATCAATGGGTATAAAATTAATCAGTGAGAATATGATGAGAAATGAAATAGTCACATATTTTCAAAGAAAATCCCCACAAGATACTCATCAATTACAAAGAGAAAAGTGATTAATTTTACAGTGGAGACTGCAGACACCATCTTAACTAAGTGCTTGAAGTTAATGTCACCAGTCATGGGACAGACATATCAAAGCTGTGTGCCTTCTGATAAAATGCACGGAACACATCACTTCCATAGCAAAGAGAATTCTACCAAAAATGATCATCTGAATCTAGTCACAAGGAAATAACACAAAATCCAAACTGAAGGACGTTCAACAAATTAGCTAGAACTAACTAGCTTGTATTCTTCAAAACTGTCAAGATCCTGACAGATAAAGACTGAGTAACTCTTCTAGATTAAAAAGGGATGCAGCTAAACGCATGTGTGATCCTGGAATGGACCCTGCAGCAGACAAAGGTCATTACTGAGACAACTGGCAAAATTTGAATAAGGTTTGTAAATTAGATGATAGTATTGAATTAATGTGATTTCTCCGATTTTGATAATTTTACTGTAGTATGTAAGAGAATGTCCATGGTTTTAGGAAATACCCATGGAAGTATGAGAGGCATCATGTTTATAACTTAATTACAAATGTTTCAGAAAAAATGTTTATCTAGATAATAATAGATTAATAGATATCTTATTTTCTCTAAAAATATAGAAAGAAGGGGACATGAATGACATAACAAGTGTGGTAAAATATTAACATCTGGGAAATTTGGGTGAGAGGTATGTAGAATTTTTTGTACAATTTTTGCAACTTTTTTGTATGTCTGACTATTTCAAAATAAAAGGTTAAATATATGTTTTACATATGCATGCATACAGTGGGCATCCTTCTGTAAAAATTAACACAAATCTAAATCAGTCTCCATAAAGGCCAACTGCCACTGGCAATGCCTAAATATTCAAGCATATACCTATGCATACTGTTTATTGCAGCAGAATTCCTAGAATATTCCAGTAGTAAGAGCACACAGTAAGCGGTCAGCATGATTTTCAGTAGGTTCAGCAGCAGCAGCATCACCATCACGTGAAGAATTTGTGGAGGCTCTAAGAAGGCAGGTGAGGTCTTATTTTCCAATTTCATGTAAATTAGTCACACGAATGTTTGTGGAAATAATCAAAAAGAAGCCCTTGTCAGATGAGACACTCACAAGGCTGAGGTTGGAAGAACCTCAAGGACAATGATGGGCCTGACGGTGATGACATTCGTCAACCACATGACTGCCTAACCGGTTACAAAGCATTTTTTGAATGACGTATAGTGACTTATCTCTTGCTTTTGACCACAAGAATAAGATGGCAGTGAATGATTCCATCACTTGAAAACACCATCTTGAACATAAAGAACTAACCAGCATCCGAATACAGACCACCGCCTTTATAAAAGGAAAAAGGTTAATTTTTATGTGCTCACATTTTAAAAGTTCACATGAACAGAAAATCTGGCCAATTTATCATTAGGTAGCAGGAAGTCAATTTAAATTCCACTAATCCTCAAATAAGCAGTTAAATTTAGTAATACATCCTTGCACTATTTTACCTGTATATGTTACCTACGAGTATACTCTTTCTTAAAACAAAAATGGAAGCAAATAATACTGTTTGGTAAATTGCTTGATGCACTTATTTACAGTGAACATCTTTCTGTGTCATTATTTATTATTATTATAGTATTACTTTCCTACCTACATCATTTTAATGTGCATAAAAATATTTTAATCAAAAACATGTATCATACAATAAACATAAATTCAAAATTGTTACTAATAGAAGCTGAATGGAAATACAGATTTTCATACAAAACTTCCAAATCTGAACTCTTGTAATTAGAACAATTATTGACACAGATTTCTGAGTTACTTCCCAGCAGGGCCTCCATTTCATTCCCACCACTAGCAGAAAGCTTTCTAAAATATCCAGAGTTCTCCAAATCTCATAGGCTGTTAAGAACAATGCCATATATGGCACTTCTCCTTAACTATAATCACTCTTTTACTTCAAAGTAAACTATGCCTTACAAAGTAACCATTTCTAACTTGTACACCACCATAGAAATAAATCACTACCACACTCAAGATTTAAAAACTTTGATTTTAAGGGCAGTCCAAACCCAGCTCTGAGAATAGGTAATGTCTATAGAGAATTTTAGTTCAATCAATGTAATAACAAACCAGATAAAGTCAATGAGCTGATGTACTCCTATTAAGCAGATCCTTCCCTCTTCTATTCTTGACCTGTAAATGCTCATGGAAAGGCCAAAATTATCTGTTTAGTGAATAAATAGGGTCCTATTATATTCTTTTTATTAACTGCCTTATAAGCAATTCTGATTTACACCTGCTGTCCAGCATAGTTATTAACAGCACTCTCTTTCATTCTTAAAAATATTCTGGTTTATACAACAAATTATTTGGTAATCTACTTTAGGCTTCCAAGAAGTTACCAAGGGACACGTCCTTTATATTGAATGAGATAACGTATACATCAACTCAATTAATGAAAATATTCATTATTGTCATCATTATTGTCATTATTATTAATGCTACATATGTTCCCCTTCTTTACAATGCAACCGCATTATCTCCAAAGATTAGATGCATCATTCTTTCTGAATTCCTTTTATTTTTTTCACCTTAGGATGCATTAACACCTAATTCTAGTCTTGATTACTCTTTCTAAATTCCTTCTATTTTTTTCACATCTTCGATATGCCGGCATCTCCTAATATGTTTAATGTGAAAAAAAAGAGAGAAAAACTATACAAGCTATTTAGAGTTATTACTGAATACAAAGAGGTTAATCAACAGTCAGGATTTCATGTGAAGAAGCAGGGCTACTAGCTTCAGGAAGACAGATTAAGAACCGCAAGAATTCTCTACTAACCGTCTTTTCTAGTCTGCAACTGTCCTGACCGTGGCTTACTTCTCTAAGTCCTAATTACTGTCTATCATCAGAATGAACTTCCCTACTCATTCCACCTATAATTTACTCATTTTTCTAAGAAAATATTGATGAATAAATGAAAAGCAATAGGATACACTGGAGTATATGAGGAAGCTGTTTGGTTTAAAACTAATTCAGCTCGACCTTGTTTTTCCAGAAAGGCCTGACGTGGCCTGCTGAGCATGCAATGTACATCTGCTTTAAACATTTACTAGGTCCCAAAGACAAGAATGAGGCCCTTAAAGATAGGGATGTCACCTCCCCCCATACTGGCATTTCTTTAAGGATAAGCATCTCTTTCTAAAACCTAAGGCTTAATTACTGACCTGCTATGTTCACCTTGTGACCACTGACCTGCTATGTTTACCTTGTGACCACTGACCTGCTGTGCCAGCTAAGCATCTCAGGACAGTAGTAAAGGAGATATTCCTGTCATATGTGATGTAGCTCTTTGTTCCAAGATGGTATATAACCACTCTGTACATCCCACTTCTTTGGTGCCCTTCATTCCTTGGGGAAAGAAGCCCCTGGACTATAGTCCTCAGAAGTGGCTCATTATAATAAACTCACCCCAATTTTGATTTATAGATTGATTATGGATTATCTGTGTGGACAATATTACAAATTACACTCGACGTGTTAATAATGAAAAAGTGGACAGTTTGCTGTGCCCATTCTCAAAATGGTGGTAACAGAATACTAAATGTGCACTGCAGGATTGGCAAGTGATTTGTGGTCGATAACTTACTTCTGACTAATTTCTAGAAAAATCATTTCAACGTTTGTGGAGGCAGAGTGCAACACACATATATGCAACTAGGTCAAATTGGCTTTTTTGATAAATACTATGAGAACTTTAATACACCACCCTTGCCCCACGGAGTCTGGCCCAGACACAGCCATACAGTGGACAGCCCTGATAGTCAACAAGCTGCAGTGCAGGGCCTCTCATGGCCTGCATCCCTCCTGCTGGTGGGGGAGGGGCGAGCGGGTTGCAGAGGCCGAGGTGTTCTGCCCGCGGCACCCCCATTTCCAGAACTGGCTGAGCTAGTTAATTAATTATATATGTATCAATCTCAGGAGAAGAGCATTGTTAGCTAATTCAGGAGAGAAATCCTAGAAGCACTTGTGTGGAATCAAACTGATTAAATTAGTATGTAGTGTTATCTGCCTTTCTTTTTAAAAGCCACAGGTGTCAAATGAAGGGGCATGCATGTAAATTTGTCCTGAGATACTTCTGAGTAGACTAGGCCAGCCATTCATTTCCTTTTGAGGAGGAATTAAAAAATATATAGTGTTCTTCGAAGATAGGGGAGCCATTAGAAGCATTAGAAGTTCCACAAGCCACTGCCCCAGGCATCTGAGTCGGGCTTCAGATAAATAAATGAGGGGCAGACAGAGCAAAGAAATTAAAGGAATCTTTATACTGAAATTTCATGTGCCTGAATCATTTAAACAGACAGGAACTGAGTAAATGCAATGCCCCAGCCTACAAAAGAGCATGTGTGTCTGCAGGAAGGCCACAAGCATGAAGCTTCAAGGGAGCCAACTCCAATCTCTCCTTGAACTGACTCAGATTTCTTACAGGAATAGACATATTTTGTACACACATACTTTTCAAGTGATCTCTTATGAACAAAGAGGTGCACCAATATTGTTTTTTATATATTTGTATAAGTGGCTGATTTTATGGATAATGTTTTTTTTTTTCTTTTTCAGACTGCTTTAATTTGATATTACCTTTGTCACTATCTAGACCTCCTTATACAACAAAGTGGTTTTTCCACTACTGGATGGGTCTGCCCTGTGCCATTTGCCCTCTGCCCTAGTACCCCAGTAGGGCCATAGGTTAGCAATGGCCACTGGGGATTAGGGAAGCAATCCCTTTCAACAGACTGTCTTCCCTCTAGTCAAAATTAGTAGCCTCTGTTAGATCCAAGCCTGTAGCTTTCTCTCCCCATAGATCCATTCACCAATACTATGTAAACTAGCTCTGTTGACCAAAAAAGGCCAGTCATCTGTGCCAGATCTGAACTAACTTCTGAAGACGTTCAGAACCGCAGCACCTCGGCTCTCTGTAGTCCCAAATGAACTACAGACCTCTTTAATGCCTAGGCTGGCAGATATAGCACAAAATACATTCCTGAGAGCACGAAAATTAACTGCACTCATACATGAATTTACACAGTGCCTTGGTCATGTGTACAAAGATGGAAATAATCCAACACATTCTCCCAGGCCACACACTTACTTATGATAAAGAGGAACCACTGCTGTTTTGCTTTTCAGGATTAACCCCTTACTGGCCCCCTCCAATCCAATTCTACAGAAATACCCACTTGTAGTTGGGCTAGTGATTTTAGTCCAAATTTGATAATAAATAGCATTAAGGGTATTACATGCTTCATCAAAGCATGGGAGCAGAAGTACCAGACATCTACATGGTATTCAAAAGTAGACAAATGCTACACGTCCTGTACCAATGTCCTCAGTAAAGTGTGGGCTTAATGCAGAATAATTTTACATGTAGACACATTTTTACAATCCTACTAAAATAGAAAAAAAATAAGTGAAATACTAATAGAAATAAACATAATTCAAAAGTCCTGTGAGGGAGCTGGCCTGGTGGTGCAGTGGTTTAGTTCACACTTTGGCAGCCTGGAGTTCGCGGGTTCGGATCCCGGGCGCCTGCCGACGCACTGCTTGTCAGTCATGCTGTGGCGGCGTCCCACATAAAGTAGAGGACGACGGGCAGGGATGTTAGCCCAGGGCCAGTCTTCCTCAGCAAAAAAGAGGGGGATTAGCAACGGATGTTAGCTCAGGGCTGGTCTTCCTCACACACAAAAAAAAGGGTCTGTGATTCCATAACTCTTATACCAAACTGGCAATTTGTATGAGTTTTTCAAGGGAAAAACCAAAGCCAAATTTGTAACATGTGTAGTAAAAACCCAAGACCAACATTAAAGAATTATTCATGGAAAAACATTTCACTGCGATGAGCCAAAGCTCAACTGCTAAAAATATATTTAATGTGCACACAAGTGCATGGGCTTATTGAAGTATTCATTTCACAGTATTTCCGCTTGAACTACATCACCAGACTCTCCCCACCCAAACGTTCCCAGGCAACATGGGATTTGATCCACAGGACAAACCTGGAAACTGGTAAGGAATTACAGCAGAAAAGCTGGAAAGCATCAATGGGTCAAGAAGGAAAACTGTATGGAACCAAAAGCTGTTATTGGTGGGCTTGCCTCCTCCTTCTCCTTTACAATCCCTGTTCATAGGGTTTCAGCAATGGCGAAGGGAAAAAGGATGAAAATGAGGACAGAGAAACCATTCAAAAATAGGAAACAACTTTCATAACATTAGACTGTGTATAAGGCATGGAAAATAATGGGTCTGATTTTATGTCACATAAAAAATAAATTGTGTTAATTTATACTCATGTCTACTGAATTAGTTTACAACAGTAATAGCTAAGTGGTCATGAAAATAGACCAGGATCTAGGTTCAAATCACCCCATCCTTTAATTAACTATAGACCTTGGGCCACCTAACTACTCTGTACCTCAGTTTCCTCATCTGCGGAGTGGGGATAATAGTATAGTTACTAAATAAGGAATACAGACAAGAACTGCCCTGAGAAGAACAGATGGCACAGTGTCGGCGCCCAGGAAGTGTGAGCTGGCATCATGATTACTCTAAGATCACTTGAAACTGTATCACAAAATATTTACTCAACTCCAAGAAATGCAGTTTGTCCTTTTCACCAAAAGGTTTTTTAAACTCTTCATTTTGTGTAACCTGGCAGATGTCACAAACAAAACACTAGTGATTTTATAAAATTCGTATTCACAAATCTGAAGTTACACTGATGTTCCAGTCTAACTTCTCGGCTGCGAGAAGAAAGCGAGGTTACAATTATGAAAAAAGCAAAGACAGATTCAAGCTTCCTATCAGCAAATCTAACACAGCAGAGTCTGCTCCCAGCTCAACCGGGACTGGCTCAGCAGCAGAATGAATGAAAACACATTTATCCCTGTAAGAAAAGCATAAGCCTTTCTTTTATTACTTTAATAACTCCTTTCTCCTCCCCTTCCCCCATGTCTCATCCTGTCATTGCTTTATAAGCAAATACATCATTTTAATAATCAGGAAACCCCACAAAATGTAACATCTAAATAACAATAATCCCTTAAAGCACTCTGTATAAAACAAACATTCATATCACCTTTTACTCAATTGGAGTTCTACATGGAACCAATTTGAAATAAAAACGCAAATGTCAAATCCCATTACAAATGTTCATTTTTGTTCATAAATTGAAAAACTCCAACAACAAAAGAAACATAATTTGTTCACATTAAATACTATTGACTGTGACTGTTATACATACTCCTTGGTACAATGATTTTGAAAAACATAGATTCAAAGGTACACCCTGACCAAGGGCCAATTATATGCCAGATATTGTGCTAAGGACCGTGGGCAACGAAATTGAATCAAACAAAGCCCACCACACAAATGTTGACAGTTTCATGGTAATACAGAGTGAAGGGCAATTCTCTTTGTACCTTTGAGCCTCAACCACCAATAAAACAAAACAACAACAAAAATCACCTGGTAACTTCTGTTTTTTTGAAAAACTCCCTATTGCCCCTATTAACTGTTGGCTGGGCATCAGCTTTGCAGTCCTTGTTAATATTATCCATTTCAAAACGGTAAGGGAAATAGCATACAATATACTCCAGTACTTATCAACTTGTGTTTGACACTATAATTAGACATGCAAGAAAGACCAAAACTGACATTCCATAAAATACCATCAAGTCTCATTCATCGCCATAGGCTGCTCTGGCCAAGTAACTTTTTCATCTCATGACCTTCCCACATTTATACAACTTGGTATTATCAAGCACTCATGCTCTAATTTGCCCAAATGTTACTAAACATTAATACGAAACTTTAAATAAACATGGGTTTATCCACCATGAAAACAGAGTTTTGGCTCACAATGACATGGTCAAACCACGAGGCTTTATGTCCATGGGTCTCAAACACGAGAAATCAGTTACTGATGTATAAATGAGAGGCCGTCATTTTAGAAGTGAATACAAGTACACCCAGTGCCTCTGTCCAGGTGAGGCTGACCCTGCCCGCCCAACAGCAACTCAAAGGCGCATCAACCAGAATGTTCCATCAGGGCACCAAGGATACAGCCTTTCACGTCAACTTCAAATGAGTCCAAATTTAGACTGTGCGCTGGAACAACGTGAAAAACTATCTTGAAGCATGTTTTTATAGTTCTTAAAATCCACTGGATGACTCACAGTTATGTATCACAGAGGCCAGGTACTTTTATTTCTAAAAAAGGAATATGTTCGAGCGTGGGGAGGCCGGCCTCCAGCTTGAAAGCCTGGTGACTAGGCAAGAAAAACAAGGGGACGTTGGTTCATCTCCAGCTCAGGAAAAGTGACTTTAAGGACCAAAGGCTCATTTAAAATGTCACACAACTCAAGTCTGCAATTTATTTTCCAGCAAAGTCTCATGAATCTAGTCAACATTTAAACACCACTCAGTAGTGCTAATTGGGTCTACCTCTTAAAAGTCTGTTTAACAAGCTATTCAAAACACCCTGGTCCCAACCTGCCTAAAAAAATATTCTGAAAATATTTACTAGGGTACAACTAGGAATCAGTCTTTCCAGCAGTTCTTTCCAGGCTGAGGGACTCAAACCAGCAAAACCGTCTTCTCTGGTTGGAAAAAGAAAAAACTTCACACTCCACACCCCCCACCCCATGTCCACCATCCATTACAGCACTATTCATTGCAGAACTTTTGGGAAGCTTCGAGGAATCATCAAAGGAGGAACAATTGTCTATTTCACTTTGCAAATGAGAGAAATCAACCCAAGTGGAAGAGGAGCAAGACAGCTCTGCATGTGGCAGTTACATTTTCTACAGATGTATCCTCAGGCCATGAGGTTGTTCTCCAACCATCCACAGTTTGGTTTATTCTCTCAAAGCATTCTAAACACAATATGTCAAAAATAAGCTCCTTCTGCTAAATCAAATCACCTGTAGGAAAAAGCGATTTAAACTATGGACAAGTACAGTAAGCCACCAAATAAACATCAGGGACAATCATATCTCCTCTTAAAAGTTCTATTACTGGCCACAAACTGCTTAATGCACACTCAGAATTTTAGGCAACACAACATAAAATATTTGTGATATTAAATGCAAGACTTAAAAACATACAGGCAAAAGTGAAGACTAAATAAATAGGCAAATGTTTTTCAATTGGCAGTAAGAAAATGCTTCATTTAAATTTCTGTTACGAAAATACATGTCACAAATTAGCCAAATTCAAGCAAGACTACTTCTCATCAATTAAATCAGCTTCAAAATATTGTTATATTTTTCCCCATGTGCCCCAGAAGTCACTCACCACCTATCACCTTCCCATCTATTTGGTCTTTTTTCCCTCTCCGTCTTCTCTGAATCATTGTTTCCACTTATCTTTTGTCCTCTCCCCGCCCTTTCTTAGTCATTTGGCTTAAGAATAGCAATACCCCCAATTCCTCCAGGCTCCTCAGCCAGGGAGCCATCTCTGCACCCACACAAAGGCCAAGTGTGCACAGGACTCCACCAGGGGGTGGTGGCCAATCTGGGCCTGGGAGTCCACTCAATAACAAGCAGAGCAGTTCTCACTGCCATGTTTAATTATGCTGGTCATGTCTTCCAACTGTTCCTCAGATCTGGCCCACCATGAGCAGAATGTCCACCCCACTTAGGACTGGGAAGGACATGCACCATCAGTATTTTTATGTATTTACTTTTCTGTCGATGTCAACAGTCTTCAGGATTCAATTTGGATGAAAAATATAAAACAGGACCAGGCTCTCCTGTAAACCTCTGTAATGTTGTTTTGGCTTCAAGTTTGGGGACACTCACTCACTATTAGCCTTTATAAGGGGAAGAAAGGAAAGGAGAGAGAGAAGTGGGTGAAGGGAAGAAAGCAGGGAAAGAGAGAGAGGGGCCCTAATTTTATGGGAAGAAGATCCAGGTGTTCAGGATTCAGGCACTGAAAATGGCCAAAATGTCTTTGAGATCTGGCAGTCCACTTACATTTTAGGGAAATCCAGCCACCCCCCACACCACACACACAGTCTCACTTACGCCCGCCCTGCTGCACATCTATTGATCATTTGCCTGAGAATCATTTCCAAGGCTGGGTTAAACGAATTGCTCCATTTTTCTCTAAAGTGCATCAGCAAATCATTTTTTTTTAATTTCCTTGGCTCAGGATGCTACAGATTGTAAGAGACACTAAAGGTTTAACAACAGCTTTTCACTGGGGAAGAGGAGATATTAATACATTAAACAAACATCTCTATTGAAAGATGCACAAAAATTTCAGAAAGGTACCGTATCTATAGTTACTCACCACCTCAGATACTGATGCAGACAGATACTGGGCTCATAAAAGCATGGACAAATTTTCAGACTAAGTTTTATAATCACTGGAATTTGTAGCAATGACCCCCTGACTAGACCCATGGAAGTCTAAACTATAGGAATCCTGGGTGTGAAAATCCTATGTACTGAACACTGGGCAAAAAGTTCTAAGTACATGGGGCAGAAGAAGCTCATAATTTTTAAATAATGACTAAAATCATGGTAAGTTCTACCACAAATAATTATCACTAATGGTTTTAAATAAATGGTCTTTCCAGCTTCCAAATAGCTCTATTTCTGTCACTTCACTATATTCATCGACAGGACAAAATCTAACACATCCACGATCCCTTTGGTGCTTTTTGCAATCACACACACACACAAAAACCAGGATCCAACAGTCCACAAAAAAATCTTTACTATTTTAAATTGCAAACAAGCTTTATGAAGTGAAAATGTTGAACTACCAGAAGCTACAGGGTACATCCATACGAACAGATCATAATGTACATTACTCAACATCGAGGTCCATCTACAAGCAGCACTCAGTGAGCCACTGGAGGCTGGGGGGGCTCCTGCACACAAGGCACCAGCAACCCCGCTAAGGGCTGGCAGTGAGGATGAAAGCAGGCTGCTCACAGGACGAGGCCAAGCTTTGGTGAGGATTCAGAACGGCAAAAGTGATTAATGAATAAGAAGACGACAAGTGACGTAGGAAGGCACGGAAACCCCAGGGAATACACGGCAACGCTTGAAGGGTGCCGGAATGCAGGATGAACACCGAACCCAGAAAGTGTGTACCCTCACTCCCACTAACCTAACTTCAATTATTTCCTGAAACACCAAGAACTTTGCACACGTAGTACATACTGAAAAGAAACATGATAGAACAAGTGTTTTACAGTGGATGTTTATTTCAGCAGCATTTAAAAGATGCTAAGATGCAATCTCTCCTCTAACAGTACGTGGGCTAATCATACAAGGACATAACAGTTAGCAAGGGGAATAAGACTCCTCCAAACCCATGAAGCCCTGCATTGTAATCGAGAGCTAATATTAAGTAAATGCAAACACGGTCCAGCAAACTGATGCCTTCTAATGTTCTCAGAACGACAAAAATCACCAGTTCAAAGCCTGGACAACACTGTCAAGTGCCTTTAATAGATCAGAGGGCAGTGAAAGGCACCTTGCAGAACAGAAGCTCTGTGATCCGATGACTGGACAGGGGCCATGGAGCAGGGGCAGCCTCGCAGCCACAGGACGCGGCATTTCCAGCCGCTGCCGGTTGTCTCCTTGCTGAGAGGACACACAAACAGTGAGCAGTATTCCCTTCAACTCCCAAAACGCTGCTGCTACGGTGAGCAGCAGAGCTCTTCTAACAACATTTCAAAATCCCGTTGGGATGAAGTCTGCGAGCCATTCAGTTAGCAACCAGCCGGGTTTTCAGTAGACCTGGAGCAAGCAGCACGTCTGGCTAGGAGCTCTGAAGTCAAGGTCAACGCGACGCCCTCGTTGACACACCGGAGGGCACACAGAGCTGGAGGAAGAACTGTGAATTTTTAGAGTTTGGGATCCATCTTTCCTTTACAAGCCATGTCCTCTTAGGTAATATTTTTAAAAAACAATTGCTCACCATGAAAATAAATTCAAAGTAAAAGAGACACTGTTTGTCAAAGGTTAATAACCAGCAGTGTCGCACAGGACCCCAGGCCACCAGCACACCTCTGGAGGTCCTCCAAGTGCAGCCAGGAATGGCCGCAGCTGTATCTATGTGTCCTGCTGCCTTCGCCGGCAAATGGGGAGGGAGGCAGCACAAAGTCCTGAAAACAATCCCATTAAGGAAGAAAACAAATAATGAGACTCTGGTGGTTAAGGACTGAATTGGTTGTTTCCTCTTTTTAATTATTTAGCGTTTCTTTAGTGTTTATTTTGAGGGTTTTTTTTTTTCCCTCAAAGAAAGAAACATTTAACAAGTAATACTTTCTTTAAACTAGTAACTTTTAGGTGATGCATTAATTCTTCTGAAAGAACACATTACATTTTTAAATAAATTGATGCCTTTTAACATCCTTTTAAAAAACAAGTCTCCAAGGATATTTCTTCGTTATTTATATTTACTGCACTCCTACTACTGAAGAAGCCAGCCCCGGTGATCCAGTGGTTAAGATTCGGCGCTCTCACCACCACGGCACGGGTTTGTTTCCGGTCAGGGAATCACACCACCCGTCTGCTGGTTGTCACACTGTGACAGCTGTGTGTTGCCGTGATGCCGAAAGCTATGCCATGGTATTTCAAATACCAGCAGGGTCACCCACGGTGGACAGGATTCAGCAGACCTTCCAGACTAGACAGACTAGGAAGAAGGACCTGGCCACCCACTTCCATGAAAACCGTACGAAGAGCAGTGGAGCACTGTCTGATATAACACTGCAAGGTGAGAGGATGGTGCAGACAGACCGGGCAGCGTTCCGCTCTGCTGTTCACAGGGCCCCTAGGAGTCAGAATCGACTTGATGGCACTAACAACAATAACTGAAAAGAGGGGAGACAAAACAATCCTGTTTAAGTCACAATCTGGTTGATGGAGAAAGAAGACAAATCACAAAAATTACTGCAAAGGCACAACCTAAGCACCACAGACTGCCAGAGTTGAGAGACTGGGAGTCATGGCTTTCAGTTGAGGGAAATTAAGGAAAGTTTCATTAAGACTGTAGCTTCCAGGTGAGGGGTAACACCCCGCATGTGATAAGGGGTTAGCCCCAGGAAAGCAGGAAGGAGAAGGCATCCTTCCAAACGCTGATGGAAGACACCCCACATCCCCAGATCATAGGGGACATCTAGGCTGCACCCTAAGACCCACTGTCATCAACCCCAGTGCTGCCTGCAGGCTGTGTGAGAGGGACAAGGAGACTGTTCTGGCTCGGAGGAAAAGTGCCACAGGGGACCGAGGCGTCGCAGCCTAGGGCTGGAGGGAGAAGCGAAAATGCCTCTCTGTGCCATCCCTGCTCCAGGAGGTAAATGGCAAAGCAGAGGTTCTCGGAAGTGTTTGGTCCCTTTTTCCTTATTAATCCTCTAGAAAATCAGGAAAGGATTAAAAAATCATCAGAACTCCAAATTCATACCTAAAGAGCACTTCACCTGTCAGGAGAAATTAAGTGAATTTTTAAATGCTAGTGAGCTTTCCAATAGGCAATTTCTTAGGAATAAAAAATGTAGAAAAATCCTAAGATTTACTCATAGAGAAACAGTACATAAAGTATAACACTGTCTTTTTTTATTAACAATATTTTCTCACAGACCAAGCTTCTACATGTAAATTTCTCACTAATTTTTACACTTCAATCCTTAACAAAATTAAGGCATAGACTTTATATCATCATTTAATCACACTTCTATTATTAAAAGGGAGGTTTTTAGCCATGTCTGTGGGCAAATAAGCAGCAGCTAAGTTGCACTGATAAACCAATCACTTCTACAACAAAGACTGTCTCCTTGCCTTGACAACGTCCCTATTCCACCCACATTCTGACAACAGTCTCTATCAGATATAAGTTTGTCCTGAGGCTGAAGCATCTCCGTCGGGCAATCCAGGGACTGATATTAAGATCCAGGGACCAAGGTGCTGTTTTGGTTAAAGATGATACCAGCAGAAGTCAAAGGGGGTCATCTGGTAGAATGTGTCCCCACTTCTCACTGAGCCTGACGGGTAAAGGAGCCAGCAACCAGCAGGAGCCTACACATTTCACGGATGGGTCTCTCTCCTTGGAGCTTGCTAGCAATGACTTAGATAACAAGATAGAGAAGTCCCAGTTATCAAATCCTCACACCACACAGCCCAGAGAAATCATTATTGTGTCAGGTGGGGAAAAAAAAATACTATCCAAAGATCTGAACAGGAAGAAATGAAAGTAATAAGATGAACTTCAACGATACGTGTAAAGTCAAATTGACGTTCAAAATATTAATTTCATAAATACAAGTCAGGAAGTACCTGGGTGAAAAAAGGAGATAAAGGGACAAAAAACACTGGGCATTCTGGAGAGTTCTATGAGCCAGAGCTCTCACAGGAACAGGTCACAGCAGTGCGTGCCCTGCACGGGTCACCAAAGTCAGACCTGGGATTCTGTGACCCACGTCAGTGCAAAGTGTGGGAGCTACTGGGGGATAGTGAGGGAAAGCGTGGGTGTTTAAAGAAAGAGCCTGAGGCCAGGGGGGACCTGATCATTATCTTCAAATATTTCAGAGGCTCAGCAGAAAGAACTTTTGCAGTTCTGGATGCTTGGGCACCAACAGCCAAAACTGGAATAAACTGAAATTTTAGGGAAAGAGATTTCAACTTTTAAGGAGTGTTGAGGTGGAGGGACAGGAGAGAAAAGACTAAAAATAAGGGACAAGGTGATTAAAACTAAAAGGTTATGCTCATATTTAGGAATTTCTTTCCTGACAAGTTTGAGGCATCTCTTTGGCCTGTGGCAGTCATTCTTAATTCTGAGTTCTGAGCCTCAGGTCTAGGAAAAGGATGAGGTCGCCCCACTTCACTGGTGTGCTCTCTGCTTGGGGCTCAAGAAACTTACTAAATACTTCAATTTACAAAAATGATTCCAACAATTATTTTTATTCACTGTTTCTGTTGCCCCATGTCATAAGAAACCCTCCAAGGCCTTTCTTCATGAAAATTAAGCTGATGAGTTCAAGCTGCCAAACCTTTAAACTGTATGGTTGTCATGAGCCCTTGAATCACGTCATTTCTTGAAAACGAAGACAAAATTGTATAACTTTCCCTAAAAGGCTGTAATCACTAAAATTTATACACAGTCCAACGTTCATGGACCAAAATACATTTTTGGCAAAAATCAGACACCACTAATATACATCAGGAATAAGGTAAATCCCAAAAAGGATTTCAACTTCAGAGTTCCTCACCTGTGCCCTGGAGTCATTAGTCTCTCAAAGTTGCTCTGTGACACTGCAGGCTCTCTCTGGTTCCCCTCCTGGTGAGCACATGCTGGAGATGAGAGGCCATGAAGTCACTGACAAAGCAGCCATGTTGGCTATGAGATGCCCTTGATCCACCCGGTACCTCCCCACCTCCACAATCACACACACCAGCCAGTTCCTGCCAGGAAGGATGCTCAGCTCCAGGGCCAGGTGCAGACAGGCCGTGTCCCAGGGAATTCAAAGTCACACTCTGGTTCAAGAGGGGTCTCCCATGCGAGGCCCTTGGCCCCTGCTGCTACTCATCAGCCCTGAGCCACTGCTCCCCTCCAACCTAGTCTGCCCAACACTCAGGATCTCCTCTTTTCTGTGCCATCTTAACCAGGAGCCTCCAGGTATACATACATCCTTTGCTCCCTATACCCTGGTCATACCTCTCCACCCACACCACATGATTGAGAGCTTAGGTGGAAGAAACAGTAAAACTGAAGGAAGGCAACAGTACCAAAAAAAGCACACGATAAGCTTCAGAGTTACACCGAGCCAGGTCTAGATCCCAACACTTCTACACTTACTAGACTCGTGAGAATCAGCAAATTAAGTGGGTTAATGTCTCTGAGCCTTGGTTTATAGCCTTCTCCTCTAGAAAATGGAGAGAATAACAGTATTCACACATCAGAGGGACACTGAGAGGAGCACTTAAGATAATCTACAGAAAAGGCTCAGCAGGGGCTCCACACAGACGTAAAACAGCTAAGCAGAGATCCTCATTTCTTACCCCACACAGAGCACGTGTTTGGTAACCAAGAGTTACGTGCCAACACGCGTTACATGGCAGAGCCAGAACGTGAAACTCTCGTCTGATTTTCTCTTCTTTCCACTGTGCCCAGTTACTTCTGCTGTCCACTCAGATTCTACACTTGGCTGAAATCCTTGAATTTGTCTTTGACATTTGTCTCTGACATTGTCTATAAAGCAAAGCTAGAGGAAGCCAGAGGATTCAGAGTGCAGAGAAATGGCCCTGAAAAAGGGATTTCTGTAATGCAGTTGTCCTGGGGCCACTGCAGACACAGGTCCCGTGTGAGTGGTCCCATGAGCCATCTCAAGGACTGCCTGGCCCAGAAACACCCACCGCCTGATCACGGGCCAGCCCACAGCCATTTGCAACCTGACATGAGAGCCATCATAGATTCTCAATTTGAAAACCTATGGACAGATCACAGAATGACCGTGAGGTTCTAACAGCCAGCATCAGGATCTCTGGGCAGCTAACGACAACTGATGGGGATGGATAACCAGCTCCCAGACTCATCTGTGCTAGAGTGAAGCAGCCTGCTGTCTTGCAGTGTCCATAAAGCCCTGAGTGGAGCTCCAACCTCGGTTTCAACAGATGCCGAAACCTTTAGAGAGGCACTAACACGATTTCACCGGGCCAATGTCTGGATGGACTTTTCCTTTTCAGTGTTCTCTCAAACATTTTAAGGCATCTAAGAACAAAATGGTATCTGTAGAAAATACCACCTTTCATTCTATACCCCTTAAATAAGATGTCAAATAAATTTCAAAAGAAAATTAAATCTATCTGTATTCTCATATTCAAAGATCAGATAGTTCTAACACATGTCCTACTTCTGTGATTTTTTTTTTAAAGCTAAACATGAGATTCTTACAAAAGTCCAATTTGGGTTACATTTTTTTAAAAAGCAAGCAAATCTTATTTATTTAGGTAAGAATATTGACAGCTTTCATTTAACTCAATACTCAGCAGAGTTAAAGAAACAGAGTGGTAAAGTCAGTTATCTTCTTTTGCCCTATTCCCTTCAAAATCGTCTCTTTTAATCCAATGAGAATAGGACGCTCCAGGCAGTATGTAAGGATCAGTCTGGAAATTCAGGCCACATAGACTGAAAATATCAGCATGTAACCAGCTTTTTATCTAGGTTATTCCAAGAGGTTGTACCAGAAAACTAGGGAATATAAGGCACAGGCTTGACTATATCCATAGTCCAGGTAATTGGTGCTTTACCCAACATGCCTTTGAAAATCAAGTGAATTTAAAATATATATACAATATGCATGAAATTCCAGATTGCGAGAAAAAGATATATTTTAACAAATGTTACTTTTGGTTTGTTTATTTAAATGCTTATACTACTGAAGAATTCTGATGGCAGAAAAAGCAAAAAGAATCTATTTTTATTTAAGATAGTTTTAAAATTGCATTTAAAAATGCATTTTAACGTAGCATTACAGAACATTTAAAAACAAATACAGAACAATTCCTCTAACGTACGGTGAAAAAGTTGCCAGGCATCTTATTCAGAGAATCTGGCTGCTGAAGAGGATATTTTCTTCATTCTGGGACACCAGACCCACTCAGGGCGGATGGGGTGGGACACTGGCCAGGAGCAAGAGAGGACTCTGACCAAAATAATTTCACTCACTCAAAATGGGACCGAAGTTTAAAAGCCTTTTTCACCACCCTTCTTCTGTGACTGGGGGGAGGGGGTAGCACAAAGACCCCCTTCTGAGTTCTTGTGAAGAAGGGTAGGACGCATGCCAGGTCCTGAGTGCTGACAAATCCTGATTCACAGCTCAACTCACACTTAGCTCACACACAGAATGGGCGATTCAGCCACTCGAGAAGCTGGGGGGGTTCTTGGAATGTACTCTAGGTCTGTTTTTAAACAGACCACTATTGACAGGAGCTCTGACTCAGCATCATCTCTTCTGACTGCTCTTCACGGCCAATTGTCAATGCCTTTATGTGTCTGAATCAGACATCATCTTATCCAAGTTAGGGATAAGCCACAAAACACTCATCACCAGGAGTCACGAATATCTTAGCATGACTCTCATCCTCTGTATAAGGAAATTATAAAACCGGTCAGTAAGTCGAGTGACCACGCACCCTGGCATGACAGGGACAGTCTCAGTTTACACCTATTGTTCAGAATAATTATCAGGAAACCCTCTTTCACTCTCAAAAGCATCTCTGTTTATATAGTAAATTATATGATCAGCCTATCAGTAAAGAACATCAAGCTAACGAAGCATCAACATTTGGCAGCAACACCTGTCACCTTTTAAACACCAAGCAGGCAGAGGGCTTTTTAACCACACCACACAGCACGAGATGATAACTCGGGCTTCTAAAATTGAATCTTAGCAATAACTCTGCGTCAGCCAACTCGAACATTATTCATCTTCTCTACCCTTTTAAGTGGGCAGCATTCCTGTGCTGACAACCATCACCTACAATGACCTCCCTTTTGATCTCTAGCACTAAGAGAAAGCCTTTGCTGTGTGGTCTTAGCACCACACATACAACTTGCTGCTTCTGCTTGGCAAGTATACAGCAGTAAGGGCGAAATGAAATCTCTGGCCTAAAAGAGGCAGTTTTAGGGAAAATTGGTTAAAAGAAATGGGGAAATGAAGAATTACTTCATGAACTAGGAAAATCATTGGGTAGAAGTATTGCTAAAAAATAAAAACAAGACACAACAAATAGTAATCTACAATATTAAGTGGTAAATAATATATATATATATGAAATAAAATGGAAAGAGACAACATTGATAAAGTCCTTGCTGGGGGTCAGAAACAATGATAAGCCATGCGACAGCCATAGCTGATTTTGTTTTTCTGTTTAATCTGCAATAATGGGCTCCTGTAATTTCCAGGGAAAGCCTTATACTTACATACAGACATAAAGCAGCCCCTCCTTCACACAGCCTAAATCCTCAGGGGTAGGAAAGCAGCAATCAAGAGGAAGAAGGACTCCTCGGTGCCCGACCCCAGCGAAGAGGAGGAGGAGGAGGAGAGCTCTCAGCAGAGACAGGAGCAACTTCCTCCCCAAGGGGTCCTTGGAGAAGACGGACGAAGAGGGAGCCCGTTAGTCCAGCAATATTTATTATCCTCTTTCTTTCTCTCTCCCTCTCCTCTCCCTGTCAGCTATACTCTCCATTCTTATGTTTTTAATTTCCTATTTGCTAGTAAACCAGAGGCATGTTTACAAATGTCAAAATCCTGGGCTGTCCAAATCTCCAGGTTCCAGGACAGGAGCTCCAGCAAGGAAAGTGCAAGGCTAGTGTTGCATGTTTCAAGGCAGTCAGACACCAAGGATTAACATGAAATTCACACAAATGCCAGAAATGCATGGCATTAAAAAGATCTCTGTGTTTGAAATTTTCCATAATAAAAACATTTTTGTAGGGGCTGGCCCAGTGGCACAGTGGTTAAGTTCTCATGCTCTGCTTCAGCGGCCTGGGGTTTGTGGGTTTAGATCCCAGGCATGGACCTACGCACTGCTTACCAAGCCATGCTGTGGCAGGCGTCGCACACGTAAAAGTAGAGGAAGATGGGCATGGACGTTAGCCCAGGGCCAATCTTCCTCAGCAAAAATAGGAGAGGATTGGCAACAGATGTTGGCAACAGATGTTAGCTCAGGGCTAATCTTCCTCACCAAAAAAAAAAAAAATGTTTTTGTAAAAGGTATCTACTCATATTCCAGTTACTATCCAAAAACTTAAAATGTGACCTTTAAACTCTGAAACCATTACACTTGTAAAATAGAAACCACTGAAAACAAAATGTAAACAGGGCAATTTATTTATAAAAGTTTGAAATATATGAATATTAATTTGTTTTCAACATTCAAAGGATTCCAGAATAAATCATCTGCCCCACAGGGTGTCCATGTCTGCTCACTCCTGTGAAACCATGAGTGCCTTCGGTCTCAAATCAGGGCAGGGTCCACGGGACAGATCTAAGGTACGGAAAGTGGGGCACAAAAACAAAGTACAGTAAATGGGCTGCTCGTACTTGTATAAAATACTCTTGTAAAAACTAAACTTAATGGTCAAGTGTTTCAGAAGACCACTGAATTTATGAAATTTATTTATGACATGCATTTATCCAATATCATTTTATGAAATGAATATATCCAATATTTTTCATAACAAGAAAAACTTTCTGAGTCTTTTGTTTCTCAAAAAGAATCAGCCTAAACTAATCCTCATGTTAAAGAGATACACTATGGCTGGCAAATTTTGTCCCCTCTCTTCAGTACACTCTATAATGTTCACACAACAATGAAATCCCCATCATTAAGGGACACATGACTGTACTACAATAATCTAGAATCTTCAGCTCCAAGGAATATACAGTTTATACAAAAGACAAACAAAAAATGGAATCCAGGGCCAGCCCCAGTGGCCTAGTGGTTAAGTTCAGCACACTCCGCTTAGGCGGCCTAGGTTAGGTTCCCAGGTGTGTACCTACAGGGCTCTGTCAGCAGCCATGCTGTGCTGGTGGCCCACATACTAAAATATAGAGGAAGACTGGCATGGATGTTAGCTCATGGCGAATCTTTCTCTGCAAAAAAGAAAGGAATTCATTACTAGTCCTTAAAAGACAAAAGGAAGTAAGAATTATGGAAAGGGAGAAAACAGTTCTAAGCAAAGAGTGGGGAAAATTGGAAAACTCCTAGAAAACATTTGAATCTTAACAGTCATAAAGAGAAAACAGTGGTCTCAATTCCAGCTAGCAATTTTTCAGGAATAGTGTATTTATTTCTAACTAGTGGCAGTCTGGTGAAACTTAATGGATCTCTTCTTAGAATACTGTTTCTAAATGCCTAAAATAAAATACAGAAACTTACACAGAAAACCAATTTTATTTTTTAAAGTTATCAAAATATTTTAAAGTATTACATCCTTCTTTACTACACATTAAATAAAAAGATCTAGCAGTCTAGTAACTACTGTAATTTTGAAGTAGTGATGAGCATGAATGATATTTTGAGAGATCTGCAATCACTGTAGTGTAATTGGATAATATCTGCAGTACTCACTGGTGACAAGGCACAGGTACCACTAGAACCACCACATTTCATTCATAATTGAAAGCAATACTGTATTTAGTTGGAGAGCTGTGAAAATAAAGATGTAATTAATTTTTTTCCCATCCAAGTTCATGCGTCTTGACTCCAGAACAAAATCTTACTCTAGACACTTTGTCACTTATTTGGCTTTCTGGTCTCTACCTTTGGAGAGAATATCTTAAGAAAGTTACCAAGAACAAGTTCTTAATCAGGGGACCAAGAGTCCACAGCAGCATCTTCTCTCAGGCAAGGGTTCAGTGGCAGCCCCATGTGTGCTGTGTATGCCCCTGACCATAACTGACCAACTTCTCAGAGCTGCTAGTCAATTCCTTCTTGAACTCTGAAAGTGAGGTAAAGCTGGCTGGGCAGACAGACCAACAGGCAGACATCAAGCAGACCCCAGGGAGAAACATGAAAGAGAGACAAACTAGAGCAGCTATTTCAGAACTTGCCAGCTCTAACCCTAGCAACTCCTCCCAGGGGGAGGCGAGGCCACACCACCTCACTTCCTCGGATGGACTGAGGGACTCCTATACACTTACGATAAATTCCCTTTTTTGCTCCAGTAACCAAAAGAGCCCTAACTAAGTCAGGCCCTGAAAGTATATGCCAAACTGTACATGTAACTACTCCCGTGCAAACTACTAAAAACCACAGCCACAGACTGTTAAATCAATATAGACTGATGGCGACTAGGGCTGATTTTCCCATAAATCGACACCACTATAAAGTGGATTTTCCTACAACATACATGAAGAATCCATACCTTAGTGACGCTAAAGTGTCAGCAGACGTTCCTTTGTTTCACTTGCCTGCAGTGGCCTTACCTAAGCTTCTTTACAGTCCTTGCTGTTCACTGCTGGTTATTTTGGTAGCATCATACTGTATTTCCAGAGGACAGCCAAGCCGTACAGACAGCATGTGGCTCTATATTTATGCTGACCACTCTAGGAGAGCAAGACTGCTCATTTATACGTGGAAAACAAAACATAACCTCTGTGGTTGATGCCAGTGTTTTTGCTTTTAATTAGCAATAAGCCAATTTCTTTCTTGCGTTCTAATCTTATGACCAAGGAAGAAGTTTCAGACTGAGAAATGCCCAGGAAGAGGAAGGAACTAGTCCTTAAACCTCCTAGTGAGGTTTCAGATACACTTAATGGTCTACTAACAAATTATTCTGGAGCACCTATCTGTGTCTCTGTGAGTGACTTCTACCTGCATTCCAGCAAGTGATAAAACAGACATAAGAACAGCTACTGGCTAAACACTGCCTCTGTCCTCCATCATCCCAGATAATTTAGATTGTCTATTTTGACCTCAGGCTCTTCCGCTTCTGGTCTACATTCAAACGTTACAAAGTTTAGCTAGCCAGCATTACCTTAAATGGTGCAATTTTAGAGTCTTTCAAATGCTGAAAAATTTAGATTGGCATTCCTGTAGTTTTAGTCAAAAGTATGATTACTTACAGCAACCAATGAGAGACTTAGTCAACGGGCTTTACTTATAATGGCACTATATTTTTGGCAAACTATTATAAAATAGTTTGTTTATGTTACAAGGGTAGAATAGTTTGCTATGTGTACAGTTTTTGTGGACATAAGCCTGTTCTTTCTTTGTGGTCATGCAACTGAAGTGGTAACAAACCAGATGTCTGATTTACATATTTTCTTGGGCAAATCAGGCTTGGTTGGATCTTCTGGACATTCTTTGTATCTTTAATACTCGAGGATTGTAAGAATTTCCAATCCTTCTCCAAAATATCTTGATTTTTCACTTTAAGGCAAAGCTGGATACAATTTAAGAATTGGAATGCTGAAATAGAATCAAGTCCCAATATTTTCTCATTATCATAAATTGCTAATATTTCATTTTCATTTCAAATACTGAAATTATATCAGGTTAAAAGCAGATTGGTATTTAAATTTTGTTTTAATATTTTTAATGCAAATGGTTGAAAAGTCATAAAATATATTTCCACATAGAATATTCTCTTTCAAGAATTCCAACTTCACAAAAAGTTTTACTTCTAGTAACTGCTTAGCACATAGGAGGTGAGCAATGAATGTCTGATGCAGGAATGAATAAATGAGCATTAAGATTGTTTTAAGTAATGGTTAAACTGAAAGGTGAAGGGTTCCCAGACTAGCTAAAGATTACCGAAAGCAAAAATATCAAATTTTTAAATAAAACCAAAATTTTCTAACCACAATATATACAAACTACACTCTCTCCACTGAATGTGTTTTTTAATTAAAAAGGAAAAAGTTAAATATTATCTACATCATAAAGCTATCACAAAGAACTTTTCTATTATCCTCTCCCTTTTATATGTCTCCTATGAAACAAACAAACAAAATTTCCAAAGCATGTTTCAACAACAGGAATCTCTGGTTTGGGTAATATACAGAAAACGCACCCCAAGAGTATGAGTTCTGTAAGGCATTTCCTTAAGTCCCTAACACGTGGCCTGATGTTCCATCCCACCTCCTCCTCCTCCTCTCCCTCTCCCCAACTTCATCTGCTTTCCATTTAATCAACTAGAACCTTGCTTTTCTCAACTACTTTGTCTTTCACCTATAAAAACTGGCTACCATTTGTTTTTAATATTAAGCCCTTTCTAAAATGCTTTGCCTAATTTCCACATCACTGTACAGCTGGTGACAACACAACTGTATGATCCAAGTACCATCAACTTAGAGATATTTTCAAGCTAATCCTAAAATACCACTAAGTACTTACCACTTTTCATTTTCCAAAAGTAGACTTGAATCTATGTGGGTGATCCTTTTTTTAAGAACTCACTATGAATCCAATGTGAGAAATCATGATTAAGAAGTTTAGAAAAGAATTTTATTACCACCACTGCACAGAATAAATGCAAACAAGTTACAGTGCATTTCTCTGATGGACATTTTATGATAATAACTCAAGCATTCCAATTGAATAACACAAAGAACATCACAGACTTGATAATCACCCACAAGAGAAGCCTATGTGTACAGATTTTATGAAACAGAGCAAATTATTTCCTGGGACTCAGTGGTAAAGTCAGAGCAGTAACCCAAAATTTCCACCTCTTAAACAAAATCTCTTATTTTAGTCACTATTAATAATAACCAGGGGGCCAGCCTGGTGGCATAGCAGTTAAATTTGCGCTCTCCGATTTGGCAGCCCGGGGTTTGTGGGTTTGGATCCCAGGCACAGACCGACGCATCACTTGTCAAGCCATGCTGTGGCGGCATCCCATATAAAGTAGAGGAAGATGGGCACAGATGTTAGCCCAGGGTCAATCTTCCTCAGCAAAAAGAGGAGGATTGGCAACAGATGTTAGCTCAGGGCTAATCTTCCTCACACACACAAAATAATAAGAATAACTGGAATCAAAGGGGAGATATTCAGACATACCCATCAGTGATCATCAGAAATGACATTGTCCTACAAAAGTGAAGTACATGGAAATGTAGGAACACTTTCTTAAAAATACAACTCTTGTACAGTCAGATAAAATTGTGTGAAGAAGAACACAATGTAAAAATAAAAATACAGACCTTCCCACCTGTAAAAGAAAAAAGAATGAAAAAAGGCAGTCTTAATACCCAGTAAGAGTATAACAGAGGTGATGAACAAAAGCAGACCAGGATGTCTTAAATTTCCTTTTAATTCCATCCTACACAAAGAACAAGAAAGTGAAACCATGCATTCACCTCAAATAACCTAACTAAAAAGTAAAAATCAAATAGCAGGAGTGAAAAATCTCACCCTCTAAGTAGTGGCCCTGAGGACACTGACTGCAGAGGTTACCTAGTGACCACCAGCATTGGCTGTCAGATCTGGGTGGGAAAGTTGGCAAGGCCTCTCTACTCCCTTCTCACCCCAGGAACAAAGGCCATGGCCTGTTCCAGGAGAGGAACGCCAGACAGACTTGGGTTTCCCAGTGACACTTCCAACAATAAATTTGCATTTCAACACAGGTTGTTCCAAAAATTCCTAATTCCAAAAATTAGGCTGAAGTATAGATCAGTGATTAAAATGAAAAAGAAGGACATAGAGGAACATGAATTTAAACATTTCTCTTGAAAACGGTAGCATGAACTCATAAGCCCTGGCTCCCACCAAGTCGACGAAGCCAAATAAATCAAACAAACTAAAGGCTAGCTCAAAGGGCAGCCTTCCAATTAGAAGGAGCAGGAGAAGATACACACACACAAGTTCTTCCAGCGCCAGAAAACAGTACCCAAAGCAACAGAAAAGTAAGTTATTCTACTATGGGGAAACGATAAACTGGAAATCAACCCTCTTGAAAATCAACTAACTATAAGGAAAAAATTAGTAGATTTATACCAGGCTGTATAAGTCATATTCTTTGCCAAATATTCAGATTCGTTGGAGAATCTCCTATTTTAAAAACAGGATGAACAATGTATTTATGGAGAGTTCACCTATGTGGGACCTCACTATTTGGGAGACTTTAGGGTAAACTTAAAGTGTATCTCTAGCATTAGGCTACGTTAACAGCACAGAAAACTTGGTCATGAATTAAACACGTGGCGTGGGCACTCTTCATGGATGATGAGGCCCATGAAATCAGTGATAAAGCATTTCACTGACTACAGGATGATACGCTCGAGTGTGACGCTGTGAATGTTTACACCTGTGAACACAGCCAGTTTTCAACAGCTATTCAGGTTTCTTTTCAATTTTACAAATGTAAGACAGAGTCCTAGACGTTTTTCCAAAGATCATGCCAGAAACTATTACCATTCTTTAAGGGTGTCTATTCTCAGACAAATGTGAAGAACCACCTTACAAACCCCACCACAGTTTCTTCCCTTCCTGATTTGCCGTGGTTTGAATACCTTCCCGACATCACACTATTAGTTGTTTCTGATAGATAGATAAAAAGCACAATCATCAATAAAAAGAACTTAGGGGAGAGATTTAAGTTGTTCCCTATATGCAAGAAATGAATGTTCAGTAGTTAGGTAAAGCAAGAATACTTGTTCAACTGAAAAAAAACCTGTCTCCGTTACCCTCCTCAGGTGGAATGCTGCTACTAAGGGCTCCTCACAGCAAGCCTTCGGAATCAAGCTGCCTCCCGGGACCAGGAGCTCCTCACAGGTCGGCACCTGGCCTTTCTCTTTCACGGCGATCCCAGGCCTCATGCCACATCTGGCCCTCACACGTTATTAAGGCTCTCCCTTAATAACGTCTGTGGCACCCGGCAGTTTATCCAAATCAGGCCCCAGAAATCAGTGTCTTCTCGTGCTAGGGTTCTCAGGCCCTGCCAACAGCTAAGCTTTGAACACCATCTTTCCTTAAAATACCTTTTTCTTTAAAGGATGGAGTGTTTCTGAAATCCTACTTTGTAGAAACATCTTGACCTATTTATGAAAAACTGGGTTGGCCTCATCCTGATGTGTATAATTTTAAGAGGCCCTGTGGCCTGCTTTCAGATTCATGTCAATAAAGCCTTAAAAGGGGTGGGAAGTGGGGGAAGACCCAGCAAAGGAAGCAAAGCATGGATAAGGGAAGACAGAGAAGGACCCGGAACATTCTTCACAGGCTTCTGGAAAGCTCTCCTGTAAAAACATTCCTGAGAGCTAGAAAATCTTACCCATGCTATATTCCCCCAGTTTGACCCGTCCACAGTCTACTCACTAGGAAATCAACTCGTTGAAATAAAATTATTCAGAGGCAACTAGATCTTAAAATCCCAAAGGAAACCTGATACAAGATGCTTCCTCACCCTCCCCTGTCACTGATCAAAGCTGAGAATCAGTCAGCAAACATTGATTAGAGCCCGCGGTGAGGCTGGCCAGCCTAGAGACAAGGATTTCACAGGAGACACAAGTCCAAACGCAGAGGCACTGGTCTTGAGGATCAACTAACCATTAACAGTAAACAACAACAAGCAGATGGACAGCAGCAATGTGAACACAGCCAAACCAGAAAAGGGGACAGCTGCTTCTGCTCCAACCTTCCTTCTCCGTGGCTGCCTGTGCCCATGTTCCACACGCACAGAAGCACACCCCAGCTGCAAAAACGTGTGATCTCCTTTCCTCCTGTTTTTTCCTCCCACAATTTTCTGCTGGAGAGGATGTTGTACCATAAAATGTCTGGGCCTCTAGCCCACGTTTGCTGACTTAATGGTTACCACTTCACGGCAGCCTCCTGCCACTGGATATGAGGATGCAGCGTGAACTTGTTCATTTATCCAGCCAGCATTCAGTAAGCACCAACTGTGTGCTGGGCACTGGGGACACAAATATGAGTAAGATTTAGCCTCCATGTAAATTACAGTTTAGAAAATAAAATATCAAGAAGAAATTAAATGATGCTAGGGCAACTGTGAGTCAAATCGAATTACAAAGAATAATATACCGTGGTTTAGGGAAAGGGTTTAAATTACCCCCAAAACAAGAAACATCAGGTCTATTTGCTGAAGCAAGTTTATAAAATCATCATAAAATGTAAGTTTTACATTAGATAAAATTGTGGTGAAAGGGAGGCTGAGTAGAAAGAGATTCAGAGTCAGGGTCCTGGCAAGTGCAGAGGCACAGGAGTAGACAGTAGGGGACATGAGGAAGGCAGGGGCAGAGGAGGAGGGGGGTACCTCCCCGGCAGCTCTTTCCTCCCAGTTTATGTAGGTGCCAGTGCATATCTAGACCCTCCACAGGGAGCATCCCCCTCAACTCCTGCCCCAGAAATCAAACTCATCTCTGACTGCCTCCAGCAAAGTCTAGCAATGGCCGGCACTGTCACTCTTAAGTGCTCAAAGAAGAGACAAAAGAGAAATGTAGGAAAAAGAAAGAAAGGAGAAAAAGAGAGATTAAAAAAGGAAGATAAAGAGCCCATTTAGTGAAGAAAGGCATTTGTTATTTCACCAAGCCTGGAACCACTGCATGTGCCCCTAGCAGCCACCAACCACCCCATTCGAGCTGACTTCACCATCTCTGGAAGCTGGAAAAACCAGAGACATGGGGTTAAGAATGATACATGGTAAGAGTTCACACAGCTCTGAATGCGGGCACTGGTGACAGCTATTTATAGGGTTTAGGGCCTTTTGAAAAGGTTATTTCTGTGCAGATGGGGCTGTTTGGGAAGGGCTAAGGCTGTGAGAATGACCTCTGGGTAAGTCACTCTCCTAAATAGAGGAAAGTGCCTCTGAAGGACACATGGAGACACAGAGTCTCAGAAAGAAGGATGGATGGTCAACAGGAAGAATGAAATAAAATATAGGTACTGGGAAGTTTAAAGGTGGGGGAAGGGGTCACGGTTGCTTTCATTCATCTGTTTTCCTTGAGAGTGTCCTTCCCTTACTGAGAGATGGCTGGCTCCACCGCCACTGCGCATCCAAGGACCAACTGGAAAGGGCCAATCTGTTCTGCTGCCCACGGTTCTCAGGGGCCTGACTCGCCCTCAGTGTTGCTAACAAGCAATTCAACAGGCAAAATGACAGTGACACTTCAGGCCACGGGGCCTCTATGTGAAAAGCTGACTTTGAATTAAACATGCAGACACTCCAATGAGGAAATTCCTCCTGCAGAGGTAACTGACAAACAGGGAATAATTTTAGAGGATTATTAAAAGGAAAAAGACAATCACATCAACACCAGTGGATTAGGTGAGAGGGACAAAACAGGATTCATTCCAACTCTGACCAAAGGCAAAAGAGTAGACTTCCTTATTAATGAGAAATTAGCTCATGGAAAGCTACCCATTGACTCAAAATCCAGTTGGCTGGAAGGTCATTGTCCAAATCTTCCCAAAGCAATCTCAGGAAAACAAGATTCTGGGCTTGGACACCACAGTGTTTCTGTCCTTGATGCAAATAGGATCCTGGGCAGATTCTACTGTCAGTCTCACCTTACCACCATGACCTCCTCTCAAGCCATGCATTTCAATAACTGGGCAATTTCATCCTGATTCATTCAAGCCAGTGCCAACAGACTCTCACAGATCAGTTCTCAGGAGGTTGAGTCAACCTTGCCAAATGGTGTGCCACGCTTATCAAAGAAATTAGGACTTAATCCCACATTTTTTCCCTCACTCCTGTAATAGCTCAGAGCCCTCTGATAAGATGGTTTTTCAGATTTTTTTGATATAATTACCAAGCACTCTTTATTTTAATTTCCTAGCACTGACACAAAGGTGTCAAGGAACTTAAGTCATCTGAATGGTTCATCCTGAAGGAGGAATTACTACATCCAATGGAGTTGGGTTCACAACTGACAGACCTGTTCCACCGCTGAGTGGCATCGGAAACCACCATCAAGCTAGTAAAAACTACTTATAGAGGCAGAGAAGGATTCAAAGAGAAGTGCCCAATGTTGTTCATGTCTGGACTCAGCTTAAAACACATTGACACACAATCAAGTGGGAACTGTCTGGAGACTGAAAAACTTACTTGTTAATTTCCTTTGCAAGTAACTGTTAATGTTTGGCACATGAGAAATTCGACTCATAAGAATGTATGTAGGGACAGCCTGTTAAGATTCCTGAATACTTTAAGAATGTGAGAATAAAAAAATCTAAAAATTATGTTAATATATGTGTAACTACAAGTACCTAAAAAACAAGGTAAGTTTTACTGAATTTTTAAATTACACTAACAGAATTATCCTTTCCTTAATTTGAAGTGGTTAAGGTATATATCCACTCTGGTCATTTACACAAGGGAAATTATAAGCAACGGTATAAGTGTGTGTATGCCAGAACTCCAGTCAAACTGCAGTTCCCAGCAACAAACAAAGAATAACTGTCCTTCATGAGGGATACGATCTTAGAGTTGCACGTCAGTCCACAGACTAGAACAGGAAAAAGGAAAATAATTCAAAAAAGCTTCTTACAGAAAATACCCTTTACATGGTTGACCACATACAAAACACCCTGGAACTGAATATGTTGCCTGAATCTACATGATCTTGTAATATTCCTCTGCAAGCAAAACTCAGACCACATCTCAATTACTATCAAGCCAGGAGATAAAAATTATCCTTGACTGGTACTATCAAAATAATAAGGGAGAGTATGAAATCTATAAGTGGAACTGAAAAAAAAAAAAAAAACGCAAATTACATATGGGCTCTAAGAGCAGAGGTAGAGAGGCCATTCCTGCAATGCTTTAAATATGCCCCCACCTCACCTCACTGCCACTGTATACTGTGTGTGGCACATATAACACCCATTTTAAATTGTAGTATGAACCCTGCCATTCTTACAGGTGAAAGAACAAAGCAAGAACTGATATTTTTAAATGTTCTCAAGTATCAGTAGAAAGAATATGAGCTAGGAGTGTTAAATTACAAACCATCTGTTCTGATAATTTACGATGTGATTTCTCTAATCTCTTCAACACCACACAACATCTCTATGGCAACACAATGACTTCAAATGCGAGTTTGGAGGGCCAATTGTGCCCTCAGTCTGTTCACACAGCAGAAAGCCAGACTGGTGGGTGAGCTCCTCAATGAGCCAGGATCTTCTCCTTCGGGAAGGATGTCCCCGTCATAAATGGACTGCATTCACTTTCTCCATTCCCTCCAGATACGTAAATGAGATGATTCTGCAAATTGCACATATCATACCTTATACAGAACTGGCCATGGCCCCATAACCCACAAGCAATACGTGTGCCTTGGTGTAACTCGGTGGTTCCTAAACCCAGCTGTGCGTCTGAATTACCAGTAGGGCTTTCTCAAAATGCAGATTCCAGGGCCTTACTCTAGAACTATTAAATCAGAATCTCTAGGGATTCTTAATTTTTAAAAACTTTCCAGGCAATTCTGATACAGTCCAGGTTAAGGAACCACGGGTATAAATCACAACAAGCATTTACTGGGCCTCTACTTGGGGCCTGCCCTGGGCCGGTGGCCCAGCAGTTCGCACTCACCAAGAACAATCACATCCCAAAGAAACCAGAACCAGAGTGCGGTCTACTCAAGGTGCTGCGCCAACCCTGACGGCCAGAGACGCTGGAAGAGCACAGCCAAGTGCAGTTTCCCAAAGGAAGTGACATTTGAGCTGAGTCAGTTAGAAAAACAAGAAGGGGAGGGAACATCCAACATAAAGACAGGTATAAGAGCACGACACAGAGTATGGTGTACAATGGGGCCGGAGAGGCTGACAGGGACAAGACGTCCAGGAGCTTCCCTTGAGGCTGGCCCAGCTAGCCTGGATGCACTGCCTGGGTCTGAAACTCAGAAATGCGTGTTTGTGACTCACACGTGGCGTTGGTTACAAAGCACCTTCCTAGACCAGGCAAAGAAAAAGAGGAGGTTTGAGTGAGAGAAAGAGAACTGAGAATGATTCTGCCCCAGTCTTGACCAAAATTCTCATCTGTGACACAGGAAAAACACTACATACATCAATAAATGTGTGATGAATGAGGGCTAGTATACTATGTCTTTTTAAGAGCATCTCAAATTTCATTTTCACCTTGAGAACAATTTCAGTTAGGTGGACTTGAGCTAGCTGATCACCTCTTACAATTTTAATTTCTACATTATTCCCCAGCACACTTTTAAAAGAGGCCAAAAGAGAGAATTTGCCTAATCATCTTGCCTCTTTAGAATATAAACTCCCACTGGCCAGAATATTATTTTTGTCTTCTCCAGCTGTATGGCACCTGGCATATTGATGCTGCTCAAAGGATAAACAGCTCATTCATTACACAGTGCCAAGTATCTTAAATAATGCCCATAAAGTCCTTTGAAAATGAAAACCACTTCAAGTGCTAAGTAATTCTGAGCCAGGCATTTGAAACTGAGAAACAAAGATGATGGACCAAACATCATAAAAAGGTCACCACCCAGCAAGAAGGCTCTTGTTCCTCCAGACCTCTGGTCCCTCTGCAGGCATGCTACACAGCAGACAAAACCCCAACCTGCTTTATGTGTTTTCATATATGTAATCAGAGGAAAAGGTTTCAAAATGCCAAAAACAACAAAAGTCTTCAGTGGTTCATTTCTTCCAGGGACCATGCCCAAAAGTAATTTCAAAGCCACACAAATTCTTCTTTCTGAGATGTCTCCTTTTAAGTGAGGCTAAAATACTCTGTATGAAGTGTCAACTCAATTCTAAAACAGGCACAATGAAAATTCTTGCAACAGAGCATATGTGATTTTATGCAAATTAATACAGTTTCTGTCTTAAGAGTCTAACATGTACTCTCTGCCTCGGCCGTGTGTGTGAGTGAGCAAGGCTGACTGCAGTGTTCAAGAGTACAGAACTCACACTAGCAAGAGAACCCTGGCTGCGATGTTTAAGGTTAAAATCGTTTTCAGTAGGACCACAGCAGAAAGCTGCCTCCCGCTTCAACTTCCCCAGAAGTTTTATTAGGAAAACTCAAGTATCATCAGCTTGAACTATTTCAGGTGTGCCTTTTGCGGTCCCAAAACACACCACCTATAAGGAAGCAAACTCTGTCCTTTTCTTTTTAACTGAGACTCCATGAAATTTCCAACAGGAGAGTTAATCCAAAGTTTTCTAAGAAATTACCAAATATACCATCAAATCATGACTGAAGTCCAATCAGGTCTTAGCCATCATGCTCGCCTTCAAATAGGAGTGATTTCATTTTTTTCTCTGATACCAAAAGAGAGTGGGGGAGGGGGGAGTAGAAAGCTCCCTCTAAATGGTGTCCAATACCTCCGTGTGATATGCACAGGAGAGCAGGGGAAACCATCAGCACTCCTGTTTCCATGCAGGCACCTGCTTTGGGGAGAACACCACTATGCAGTGGGCATCCTCGTCTCTATCCCTAAGAGCTACCTGATCTGCACCAAGTTAAAAAATCTCTCTAAGCTCCCTTCCTCAGGTATAAAATTGGATGTCACTGCCTACCTGGCAGGGGCTATGAAAATTAAGTAGCTGGTGCATAGTAAGGACTCAATAATGAAGTGTTTAAGAATCTGAAATATGTTACCAATTTAGCCATGACTTTTTTCTTTTTTTATTGATATATAAATTACACACTATAAAATTCACCCTTTTAAAGTGCACAATTCAGTGGTTTTCAGGACATTCACCAGGTTGTACAACCATCACCACTAATTCCAGAACTTCTTCATCACCCCAAGACTTCCCCCAGAACGCCATTAGTGATCATTCCTACTCTCCCTGGGCACGACCTTTAACTCTCCAGGTTTTCTAGATATCAAAAGCTTCTCCTCCTTAAAATATTAATAAGCAAATCATGATTCTTCTTTCATGCCAAAATGTCTAGTTGTAGGAAGGGCTTCTAGAAGCCAAATTTTCCAGAACACGATCTAACAAGCATGAGGATGTTTTACAGAAAACACAGAACACAATATATGAAATTGAGACTCTCTTTCAAAATCTAGGGCCTATGTTCTACGTCATCCTTCAAAGTAGAAAAACACTGAACAGCATATATTCACTTTGCCTGTAACATAAGACCCGCACCCACTGTTCCATGACTTCTAGAACTGAGTGCACACAAACACACTTCCCAGAAATCCCGTGCTAGAGCAGAAACTACAGAGCTGCGTTAAATTTACTGCAGGTGGTTTCTGGGAAGAAACATTTAGTCAATGAAGGGCAGCGAGCAACAGTCTCTCAAATCATGACTCATGACTTACTCCAACAGATGAACTCAGCTCCTTCCCCTCCGAGTAGAATGTAATGGATTCCTGAGAAGAGATTACCCCACCCACCGTTGTCCCATCACACCCCATTCCCCGGTGGACCGCTCACATCTATCTCATCATTCATTCTTATTATCTCAACACTTTCCTTTTTCTTCCTCTCTTCCGGCAATTAGTACATTGAGATGAAGATGATAAACTGTTTTTCCCACAACAGGTATCATCGTTATAAACTGTACTTATTAGAAACTAATCTCCCTTTCTTTTCTTGCAACTCCTTATTTTTCAAGTGTGTGCTTCAACATCACCAGAAAGTGAGCTGTTGATGGAGTCTGGCAGCTCTTTTCCTAAACATGCCTCTGGGGAGTTCCAGCGCATGACTTCATCTGTTTTCTTTGGATGACTAACTGACAAGGCACTGAGCTGAACAGAAGCTGATGACCACTAACTGCCAAACTGAACAGTTTAAACTTGAAGATGTGGGTTCGTTAATCGAAGTGGTATGATTAGCATTTTGAAACTACTTTCTGCATATTCTAGGGTTGACTAACTCAGTAAAGACAGTAAGGATAAAGGGACCCTTCAATATCAGAGAAGGGAATTAAAAACTTGGAAAAGGCAAGACTTAAATGCACCCTGTGGTGCTGGACTGAAATTGAAGGCATGAGTATAAACTCATGGTTTTTATTATAGACAATCAGGTGCAGAAAGAGATAGCAGTATGTGTGCATATGTGACATTATACATATGGGTGTGCATATACATGTATGTGTACATGTATACACATACACTACACTGCCTAGCTCTGTCCACTGAGAGGTTCTAGAAGCAATGACACCTCTGTAGCAATGAGCACACTTAGTGCCCAGATTGTGTTTCCAAATATTCTCTGCTAAAATGAACCAGGTGCTCCTTGGAGAAATGGCTGATTGCAGGGTAGGAGCAAGGAAAGTACAACATAAGCCTGGAACATCTTATTGTATTAGAAAATAAGAAGTGCTCAAAAAATGATGGGGACAAAAGATAAAGGAGCTAGCCTGAAAGGACTCCCACTGGCCAAATCCTGGACAATTTGAGTATCAAACTAAATAATAATAGCTAAGGATTATAACCCACTCAATAAAACAGGAATCAATGAGGCCAGACATATAAATAAATAAGCGGGACAGAAGGAAAAACTCTTCCTTACAGTAGAAAGCCAATGAAATATAGAAGGAATGGTGAAGTGAGAAAAATCACCACCATCATAGTAATCACTGATTCAGGCAAAAATCATCAATGGATGCTACAACTAGCAAATGAAAGTCGAGAAAGGACAGGATTTTACATAGACTCAAATTATCTCCCCCACAAAATACTAATTAATTACAAGGGAAAAATATGATGGAGAAACCTGGTAGTCACCACCTGGACCAAATCACCAAAAGGAACATCCCACACTGGGCAGCTGATAGCTGTGTCCCTGACATAAAGATACAGCCCTTCTGCCAGAAATGTACCACCTGAATCTGGTCATGAGGAATCATACAACCCAAACTGACGATAGTCTTCAACACAACTGACTGGAATCTTCAAAAATATTGAGGTGAGGCCAACCTGGTGGTGTCGTGGTTAAGTTCTCATGCTCTGCTTCGGCTGCCAGGGGTTCGCAGGATTGGATCCCAGGCAGGGACCTACACACCACTTATCAAGTGATGATGTGGTGGCATCCCACATACTAAATAAAGGAAGATGGGCACAGATGTTAGCTCAGGGCTAATCTTCCTCACCAAAAAAAAAAAACCAAAGTAACAGAGAGACAGACTGGGGAAACATTCCAAATTAAAGAAAACCAAAGAGACTCGATGACTTAAATGCAATATGTGGTTCTGGATGCAATGCTGGAACACAAATATTTTTTTTAATTGCCAAAAAGGACGTTTCAGGAACAATTGGTGATATTTTATTAAAGCCAGAAGATTTAGATAATAATATTGTACCAAAATTAATTTCCTGATTTGGATCATGTAAGAGAACATACATCGAACCACGATTTAAAGGTAAGGGCACCACCACCTCTGCAGCTTACTCCCAAATGGTTCAGAAACAAAATAGTATGTAAATTTTACAAATATATAAAACACATATATACACACACATGTATGTGTGTGTGTATCCAGAGAGACAGAGGACGGGGGTGGGGAGGAACCCACCTGTGGTGAAATAGTGACAATGGGGAATCTGAGTCTGAGTTGTTGCTTCCTTGAACAGGGGTTCAGGCTTCTCAACACACACTTACCTGTGCCCCCCTGCCACCTCCCGCAAAATATTCCACCGAACATTAAATGTAATCAACAATGAAGACATGAATCAACTAAATAGCCAAAAATAATACAGTGAAATCTCAATTCGCCTAAGTTGATATGGATTTGAGCTTTGTACTCCTTTGTCAGTTTAAAATCAAAGGTACTATATAAAAAGTTGTCAAAAGCAACCCATAATCTCACATTAAACAGCAGGCCAATCCTATTTTTTTAATCTTAGAAATTTTTAAAAAGCAAGAATTAAACAAAAACAAAAAAACTGGAAACTTAGAAATTCCTTGAGCAAACCAGAGGAAATGAAAAGTATAGATTTTTAGAGTACAACATACCTCAAGAGAACAGCATTTCAATCATCCTCTGACTGAAATATTAAAACTCCAAGGTAGACATGGAGTTACTCAGAGACATACAAAAACAGAACACATTCCCAGTGTGGAAATGATGCTGGGAGTTCCATGTGGGGATAAACCTGACCAAGCATCCCATAACATCAGGCTACAATGGTGAGGCGGGCCAAATGAGGTGTGACTGACAAAAATGCACCCCACAAAGAGAAAAATCTAGAACTCTTGAGCAAGAGTTATCTTGCTCAGAGAGGACAGTGGGAAATAACTCTATTCCCCATGACCATAACACATCATCATCTACGTGCACATTTCCATGAACTACAGCAAAGAAATGAGTAGCTACAACAAAAAGCTGTATAGAGAGAACCCAGGAGTTACCACACCCACCTTGTAAAACTGTCCCCAAACAAGAGGCCTAGCAGCCTCCGGCCCCTCCCCCCTCCCCCACCTCTGTTCCCTTCCTCAGTTAGAAAGGAAGCCCTAGTAATCATTATAATGTGTCACACAGAGCAACCAGCTGAAAAACTTCCCTCCCTGGCTAGCCTCTCCTTGCCCTCCCCAAATCTCCCTCTGCCAACCCTGACAACCACAGAGGAGACTTCCTATCCAGCACTTCAGTCCAAGTCCACAAGGCCAGGGACACAGAGGACCAGCATTTCCACCAGGATTCCTCCCAAGACTGAGAAAGGTGAAAGCCAGGGAAACTCACACTGTCAACATGCCTCTATTGGAGAGCTAGGGTTATTTATGTAAAAAGGAACATCAGGTTTAATTACGTGAGAGGAAGAAAGGCACAGAAACTAAATTATAGGGCCCAAACCAACATGAAAAAATGATTGCTATATCCTGGAATCTTGCACTCAACTTTGGTTTGGTGTGAGACTTGCAAATTATAACTTCGATCTTCAACACACAAAGATATACGTATTCAATTTTAAAGGTCTGAATATTACCTTGTAGGATGCTGCACAGAGAGAGGGTCATTTCTACTCACTCCCTCCATTAGGGAAGGAAAGGGCACGCAGGGGCTTTGTGGTTGGCCAGCCTTGGGTTTAAATTCCAGCTCAGACCCTTACAAGCAATGCAAACTGGGGCAGGTCATTCAACCTCACGAGAGGCTGAGATCTTCGTCCTAATAGCATCCACCTGCTGGAAGTGGGGATTTGATTCTATATGAGAAAACATACATAAACACCTGAACAGTATATCTAGAATCACAGGCACTCAGATGGTAGCCAGTGGTGGCAGTAATAGAGATAATAGTTAAGAGAAAAACTTTACCAGGTTTTCTTGGAGGACAGGATTGGCATTAATAGCATTTGGAGAAAAGAAAATAAACAATATTTTAAACATCATTCTACGACCTTATAAGCAGGTTATTGCTTTCTGGATGCACTTATTTTACTCTCTTATGGAGCAAAATTCCAAAGGTGTTATCTGACCCCTGATGACGGGGGTCCTGGCCTCTCACACTGCTGTGGAAGCAGCTGACAAAGATTTAGATTACAGCAAGAGCCTGAAGAGCACAGAAGAGGCACTGCAAGACCACCCAGCATCCTAGTTTCCAAAAAAACGGTTCCATATCCACACGGCAAGTTGTCACAAGAAATTTAGCAATTCTGCCTCAACCCTGCATAAGCTTTACAGTCAAAGGTTTCCAGCAATTTGGTTCAGTGGATAGGTCCATCTCACAAACAGGTTGACCCCTTCTGTCAGTTCGGCCAACCAGGAGAGTTGAGACAGGACCTGATAAATGATGCCATGAGAGACGAGAGCAATGCCTAACAATGAATCCTGCAAATTCTGCATCTAGCAGACTGCAGTGAAACACTGGGGAAGAAACACGGACACAGACCGGCTAACAAAATGCAGAAACTTGATGACTCTACCGTGAAGCCTCTCCCAAGAGAAGCTGCTCTCGCACAGGCAACCTATCAGAGGACATTTGAACTGAACTCTCAGGTGAAAAAAATGTATGGCCTGGAAACCATCAAATTAGCACCGGTTCTTAAGGCTCCTGAGCCCAAGATATATTAGGACAAGTGCAACAAAATTTAGATGGAGGTGAAATAACTCTAAAATGAAAGTGTGAAATATATTCTGCCTCTGTGCAATCCACTTTTCTGAGCTAGTAATGGTCCCTCGCATGCCAGCTATCATTACGCTGGTACTGGAAGGGGCAGTGAGGGCAGGAAAGAATTTCCCATAGTCGTAAATTTTTTTTAAAGCTACCTACAAACAAGAAACATCTATTTATTTAGTATTAGACTAATGAGAAATTTATTCCAGTTATTTGGATGCCAAAATACTAGACAATTTAAACTTTACAGAGTTTATTGTGTGAATGAGGCTACCTAAGTAGAAATATTTATAACACACATTCTAGTCAAAGTATTGTTTCCCAATATTTGGGTGCATCTTCAGAATAAATAATAGATGAATTATACTTTTGGGGACTTATCATTTAAAAGTTAAAGTTATCCAAAAAATAATAAAATTTGTATGTTATTCTTGTAGACCCTATATCGTGTAGTACATCTGTCGTGCAGAACAAGGATTAACTAAAAGTAAATGCAAGTAAGAAAATGTAAAACTTTCAGAATCAAACTACCCAGGAGTACCCTCCCATAGGTTTGCAGTGGTGGTGTTCAACAACAGGGGCAATAAAGAAAGAAAGGAGTCCTTGAAGATGGGATCAATGAGAAGAGGAAGCGAAGTAAAAGAAAGAAATGATGCAAAGCAATTTTATATATCTACTCTTTTGACCAACTTCTTAAAACCATTTCATACGCATAACTTTCAAATTAAAATTAAAACATTCTGCCCTAAAGCATACAGGTCATTTATACATGTTAATTCATATATACTGGGGGACATGAGTTCTTTTAAAATAGATTTCAAATATTAGTCTCTGATATCTTCATCCATTCATTCTTGCACTGACACCATCTATTCCACAGAATGCCAAAACAGGGTGTTTTATGACTTTTCCAAGATACATACACACACACACACACACGAAGACAAGCCAGACACCAAGAAACTCTATCTAAAAACATTCGAGGATTACACGTTTAAATTTGAATTATGTTTTTCTCAAGTTCAAAAACAGCTTTATTTTATGGTTATGAATCTTAAGTGGGGGGCTAACACTTTATAAATTCATTCATTCACCATCAATTGACTGCAAAGTTAATTATCTACAGGAATGCCCAAGAAGAGAGGGCAAATGACCTCAGAAACTAATGCAGGAACAAAGTGCGCCCCCCATGAAACTTTCCCCTAGAAATTCCTTCTTTAACACCAAGAACGTTAAGGCACTGCAGACCCTATCCTGCACGTACTATTCATTTTCTGTCTTCTATCTGGACAGCAGCAAAACTCACCAGAGTGGGAAAATCTGAAGCAGGAAAAATGGTGACCATCCATACCTAAAGATAGATCTTTTTTTTTTTTAAGTCAGCAGACTTGACTTATATGCCATATGGATTTCCATGTTAATACTTCTTGCAGAATCCAAGAAAAAGGTCTTTATTTCCCCATTACTATCTTTAAAGTTTCTCTACCCCTAGAAATTACAGTAAGTCTGGTCCTACACAAGGCAGTCTGAGTGACTATCATTATCTCTCAAATCAATAGAAAATATTTCCAAAATAAGTCAATTTTGTTCAAGTTTACCTAGAGAAATGACTTACACTGGATTTGGTTTTTGTTTGGTATCTCGTGGTTTTTATTTGCATTTCCTTGACTACTTGTGAGGCTGAATATTGTCTGTTTGCCTACTTTCCTTTTGGATTGTCTTTTCTTACTGATCTGAGGAGCCCTTTTTTTATTATGTATATACAACGCTTCATCTGATTCATAATAAATGTTATCTCCCAGTTTGTTGTTAGCCTTTTTTATGTTATGTTTTAAATGAACATATGGTAAAATGGGATTTTTTGTGTGTGTGTGTACAGTTCTATAAATTTTAACCACCACAACCAGGATATAAAACAGTTCCATCATCCCCCAAAATCTCCCTTGTACTGCCCCTTTGTAGTCACACCCTCCCCACCCCTAACTCATGGCAATCAACCCATCCGTTCTCTGTCACTGCAGTTCTGTGTTTCTGAGAATGTCCCGTAAGTGGACTCATACAGTATGTAGCCTTGAGACTGCCTGCCTTCACTCAGCATTAGCTGAACAGATGCAGCAGTTTATCTGTTCACATCTACATCATTTTAATGCTAACAACAAAAAGAGACAACAAATAGCCCCCAAGCCGTTCCCAGCAGCAGGACAGTAAGGGAGCAGCACACCAGGGACCTCTTTCATGGAACTAAAGGGAAAGCGGGGAGGGTCCACGTACCTGTCAAGACCCTACAGAAACCCCTCCTAAAGAGAAACCGAGTGCAATTCATCACTTGTCCATAATAGGGCTACAGACTGTAAGAAAATAAGCCTAATTAACTCACATGGACACCACTATGTGTACCAAAGTACCGTAGACCTAGAACCTATTCTGTATGTCGACTAACGTTTTCTGTCACTGTAACTGCTAAAATGTACTAATTTATGACCAAGCCCAAATAGGGTGAGGCTTCCAAAATACAAGATATGCCCTATAGATTACTCACAATATTCCCCATCAGACAAGAGCAGACACGTGGCTAATTAAAACAGTCAGTAATCTAAAACTCAAGTATATTTATTACCAAAAGGAGGTGCTGTATTTCCACAGCACATCTGGCATTAGACCAAATATTCCAGACTCACTCTGAAGTTTCACAAAGAGAAGAAACCCCAGAAGCCGCTAAACTCCCCACGCCTCATGCTCGAAAAGTCCACACATCCTCACTCTCGCCTGAGACATACAACCTTCCCCAGGGGGCAGGTGGTTAATCATTTGGGTTTTCAGGGGCTTCCTTACACGGAGAAGGAACAAACAAGAGGATGACATTAAGGTAACAACTTTCAGTAAGTAAACTGAGTGTCTCCATTAGTGAATGAGAAATGAAAACGAGTATCAGGCAGTTGCCTACCATTAAACACGAGAGCAGGATTTCCCATAAACCAGGATGTCTGCATGTAAGGCTTCATGATGTCAAAAGGTTGGGACACTACACTGGAAATTCCAGCCAGAGATCTAGGTTTCCTCTTTATAAATTGGCAGGGATGGGGTGAAATCGGGGCCTGGTAGGGCCTGGGCACTGTGGGGAGTGAGAGAGGAGGCAAAGGCCCCGGGAAGCAATGGCTCCACTATTACAGGGATGGCGGGGAGAGGGCTGGTGGGAAGGCAGCAGCAAACCAACATCTTGCAGGGCCTTGCCCCAACCCTACTTCTCTCCTTTCCCCGCAGTTCAGAGGTACAGCGACAGGAATTCCCAAAACGGCTCCTGCTGAATAATACATCAGCCAGAATTCCTAAATGCAAGGGTCACTGAGAAGACTCCGGTCCATGCTCATGCCCTCACCCGCTGCTCTGCTGAACAGCTCATCAGCAGAATCTGGAGTAAGACAAGAGGGAGAACTCTGTCGCTGCGCCATCCAAACCCTCTAACCCTTTCTCCAACAGCGGGCCCACCCCGTTCACTGTCCATGATCAGCTTCAACGGGGCTAGGAAGCCTGGAGAACACACAGAAGACAGCATCTCTGTCCACAAGACACGTAACACAGTCACCCAGGTCAATTCACGCAAGTCCACTCAGCTGGACACTCAGAAGAGGAAGAAATGAGAGAAGGGACATCAGTGCATACTACCACCTTCCACCTGAATACAGTGGATTCTCACTCAAATCCATTTCTCACTGTCCACACAGTAGCTATTGTTCCTGCCAGTGGCACTACTAAAAATCTGTCAAGACAATGCACTTAAGGAAATAAAAACCAATTCATTACAGAACTGAGGAGGCATGAAGGGGGTTGCTAAGACTGCTTTTTATAGTAAAATAAAATTCATCCCTATCACCATAAGTGATTTTACTAGGGAGTCAAGTGTGGCTATTGATTAAGAATTTGACTTTTCTCTGGAATTCTGCCAAGGGTATGAGATAAAATTTTATTTTCTCAGAAGAGTCAAGTAAATAAACTTAAATATCAGATACACCTGATTGAGATTATGACAACCTCAAACACATCTTTCACTTTCAGTTAAAAACAAATCCCAAATTTAGGATAACATTTGAAAGGACATATTTTTTACATTTGAAAAACGTATTTTAACCACAGACTTCATTTTGAACAGAACCACTGGCTTCATTTAAATTTTTATTAATCATTTAAATGGTTAAATGGCTTCATTTAAATCTTCATTTGAATCTTGGATGGTTAAATTGCAAAGGGAAAAATACAATATCCCGCGTCAATAAGTCAGTTTACAAGGTCTCAATGAAAAGCTGCTTTCAATGAGTGTTCTACCGCTGGCTGACTTCTTGAAAGTCACTTTTGGGATTATTTTTAGGTATCTCTGCTTTCCTCTAAAACTGAGCCTCACTGTGCCACCAAAAAAGGAGAAACCAAGATTCACTATCAAATTACATTTTCTTCAGCTTCCCTTTTCAAAATATTGAGGATAATAAGGACCGACTTTGTAATACAATAATTGTTATTTATGCTCGAAAAGACAACGCTTCCAGGCTTCTAAATACACACAGAAGTAGCATGGCAAGCTTGGCAGCCAGCTCCCTAAGTGATGTTAGAGGCATAAACATGAAGAAAAGCTTCCCTGGACACTCCGTGAGGAAACCATCATGTCAAAACATAGCAAGGAATGAATGCTGCTCCCTAAGAAACAAGACTGGATTTCTTCATCTATTTCGCTGGAAAGAGAAGGGCTGCAGCCAGGAGTCCAGGATGAGATTTAATAATGAAAGAAACTCAGCACGATGGCCCATGACGCTTCAGAATAACCACAAACCTTTATTCTCTGCACATTCATTTAATGCCAACCTAAAACATGCCGGCCAGGTTAAAAATAATGCATTTATGTAAGCACCCCCCCCACAGACACACTCTTGCAAGGTTAAATGGAGAGCTCTGAAAGAATGATTTACTGCCACAAGAACAGAGCCCCAAAATAGATTGGCAATAAAAGTGATTGGTCCCAGTGGGGTTGAGAACTAATGTAAGCAAAGTCCTGGCCATGAGAGGCATCCGGGAAGGAGCACCAGAGTCAGGGGCGTGCTTCCCGGCCCTGACCCCACCTCTATCAGAGCTCCACTCTGGGCAAGTCACTCAACCTCCCTAGAAGCCTGACTCCTCTTCTGTAAAATTAAAGAACCGGACGAGCTCATGTCTGTAATGCCTTTTTTTTTTTTTGCTTTTGCTTTGAAATCTGCTTTACCTTTCTTGGTGCTGAGCTCTGTGCAAAGAAGAAGAGAGAAGTTCGGAATTCATGAACACTTGCAGAAAATCTCAGCTGCCCTTTAACACACAATCATGGTGACTTTACCCACATATGTCAGCTCAACTCAATTTAACACGAATTGACCTGCCTGCTCGTGCCAGGTCTACAAAAGGGAATCGGGATTGTGAAAATGAATAGGGAGTCTCTGTGCCAAGGCCCTGAGTAGAGAATGAAATGACTGCCTATGAGGTGAGACCTTGAGCAAGGTGGACCCTGAGTGACACAAAGTGGGGGAAGGGCAATCATTGTTCTGTAGCCCTGAACTACTCAAAGACAAGTGGAGAACAACAATTAGGTGCTGGGCGCTCAGAGGGAACCAGAGAATCCGAGAGGGAGAAACAGCCCGTGAGCCATCTCCCCGGACCCCTCTCCAAGTGCAGGAGTCCTGTCCCCAGTAGGCAACTCCGAACCTTGGCTGGTAGCAACTCCAAACCTTGGCTGGTACTGCTTGAGCACTTCCAGTAAAGGAGAGATCACATGGCAACCCATTCTATTTCTGAACTGCTCTGTTTAAAAGTTCTATTAAGCTTAAGTCTTTCTCCTTTCATCCAACCATGGGTACCAGCTTTCAATCTGTGACTACAAAGATAAAATTTAATGCAGGACAAAGAGGAATAAAAAGAAAGGAAGAAAATAAGGTGGCCAAGCAAACAGTGCCAGGGCTGAGAAATGAAAGGCAACCAGTAGAAAGTCCTTGTCTAGGTCACGCTGGCAATCTCAAAGACTAGGCTCAAAAACACTGGAAAAAACCTTCACACTCAGATCTGTCCTTCCCAGTCAATGAGAACGTATTTTCTGTGTTTCTACATCTTAGGAAAGAACATCAGATTTTACTGGCAGACTCGGCCTCTCCATTCTCCTCAGCCAACCAAATTCAATCAAAACTGCTCAGGAGGCCCCTGTGCCCGAGCCACTCTACCAGGTGAGGTTCCCACCCAGGGTCCTCCTGAATCAACTGTCATGACTGCCCAAACCCCCAATTCTACCCCACCAAACCAACGGAATGGTACCTCTCTACTCTCTGCTAGACATCACTGTCCTAGATGCCAGAGCCAAGATCTAGGTCAGGGATTCAGAGCTGCCCAAAGGAGCAAAAGGCACTTTTAAAAGACTTTCCAGACTATCCCTGAGATGGGACAGTGCAGCTGCTGCCTACTTTAAATCTGCTCTGGCTCCTGGTTTCAAGTCAAACAACTAAAGGGGAAGTTTGTCAAATCATTTTGGAGAGTGGAAAAAAGGAGGAAGCATCGCCTGGTTCTGTCCAAACCTGAACATGAACTGGAACCTGGACATCGGAGCAAGCACAGGCCTAGACATGGCCACCAACAGATTTATCTACCCAGATAAATCCTGGGGAGAGCCACGCTGACAGGTAGCAAGTTTTCTATGGGCGGCCAGTCCAACCTGATGTCTTCTGGAGGCTCTTATAAGCAAAAGAAGTGATTTCTCTACTACGCATAACAAAGACGTAAGAAAGTCTGGTCTCACAAGCACCCAAAATTCCATCTCCAGGGCACGAGAGCCTTTCTAACAGAAAGGAGTTGAATTCTGCACAGAATCTATTATTCTATGACAGGTGGTAGAGACAGAGAGAAGACAGGCTAGACTTTAGCTTCAGGGCATGAAGGGAAAACGTCCCAGTTCTGCTATTAAGAGGTAAGACAGGGCTGCTCTGTCAGGCTAGTTGCACAAAAAAAGGCTTTCATTTGAAGGAGTTCATGTTTTCCTAAACCTTTGCTTTCTGCAGAGATCTCACGGGAAAAGGGAGCACTGGGGAGTATATTAACCCCAAGCTGACACTGTAGAGTCGGCGTATGTCACACCCAGCAACAACCAATCTATTAACACGACTCAAAAATAACCAGAGAAAGTACTAAAGCAGGTATCCATGGGCACTGCTAACTTCTGCATCTGACCATCGCCCTCCTACTGCAAATTGCTCCTTGTGACCCGGATTACCGAACTGATCTCAACGAATCTGAGGACTTGATTTTGAAAGAAGCCACCAAGAAACACGAGCCGCCGGCCTCCGGCGCGCGCCCCGTCGCAGGCCGCTCCCCCGGCGTCCCCGGTCCCGCCATCCTCCCAGGTGCCTCCACCAGCACCCCGCACACGCCCTGAGCCCGCCCCTCTCGGCCCTCCAGCGCCCAGTCTGCATCCTCCCCGCCCCGCGCCTGGCCCGCTGGGCACGGCGCTCCGGGCTGCGGGCCCCGAGGCCACCGCCGCCTGTTCCTCCGCTCCCGCCCGGAAGCGCGAGCAGACCGGACTGGGCACGGGGACGCAGGGTCGCGGGCCCCGGCGGGAGGAGGCGCCGCCACCTCCGGGGTCCTGGGGACGCCCCGGCACACCCCCCGCGCCTCCTCCCCGCGGGCCGGTCGCAAAGCTCGCCTCTCCAGCAGCCACCCCTCCCTCCTCGCCGGAGAGCCACCGGCCCACCTGGCACTGCCTCCACCTCCACGCCATCCAGGCAGTGTCCCGCAAGCGCCCGGCCCCACGCCTCCCCCTGGGCCACCACGTTCCCAGATGTCCCTCCCGGGCCGCCCCCGGAGACAATGGCTCACCCGTCGCCCAGCCGACTGCACTTCATCTCGGCCACCTCTCCCCCACCCTGGGCAGCGGTGCCATGGCTGCCCCGTTTCACAGAAGTGCAGACCGAGGCCGGGGAGGTGACAGGCTAGAGGACCGAGCGAAGAAACCCGGCTACTCATCTGGGTCGAGGAGGGTCCAGGGACAAACCGGCCACCGAGACCGGCCCAGATGACGGCCCGCTTTCCCGGGCCCGGCCCCGCCGTCCCCGTCCGCTCGGCCTCCGGGGCAAGGGCCTCCGCCCTCGCCGTCCCCGCCGCCGCCTCCTCGGCCCTCCCGCGAAGGAGACAAAGAGCCGGCGCCCTACCCCATGGAGCTGTGGGCGCCGGGGCGGGAGCCGGGAGATTCACCCTGGAACGAGGGGCGGGCGCAAGGAAGGGTGAGGCGGCGGCGCCCGGGCCGAGCGGCGGCGCACGGGGCGGCGGGCAGCGGGACACGCCGGGGTAGGTCCCGGAGCCCCGGCGCGGGATGCAGTGGCCCGGGCGAGAGCGCGCTGGGCCCCACGGCTGGGCGAGCACCGGGCGCGCCGGGGCCCGCGGACCGCGCCTCCGCGGCGGGGATGGCCGAGCGCGCGGGCAGCGCCGCAGATGCACTCACCGGATCGGAAGAAGGCCGCGATGTCGGCCAGGTCCTTGGCCGCCTCCTCGGCCCCCTCGCCGGCACCGCCCCCGCAGCCCGAGCCCGCCGCGCTGGCCGTGGCGGCGGTGCCCGAGGACGCGGCGGGGGCGGCGGCGCCGCCGCTGCTGCCGCTCATGGCTGCGGCGGCGCCCGCGGCCGCGCCCGGCTCGGGCCCTGCGCCCCTAGCGCCGCGCGCCGCCCGCTCCGCGCCGGGCCTGGCGGCTCCGAGCGCCCAGCTGCCCGCGCCTGGCGCGCGGACGCAGAGCCCCGGGGCGGTGGCGGGCGGCGGCGGCGGCTTCTCGGCCCGAGGAGCGCGCCCACATAGACGAGGACTCCGCCCGGCAGCCGCGAGCTGGCCGCGGGGCGGGGGCACGGAGCCACGGCCTCGGCGGCGCCGGCCGGAGCGCGGGCAGGAGCGCGCGCCGCGCCGGACACGCAGTGGCGAGGGCGGGGGCCCGTGGCCGGCGGGAGCTCCGGGATCACGGGCGCCGGCGGCAGCCGCGAGCCTCCATCTTGATTTCAAATAGGGAAAGAAGGAGGGGGAGGGGGTAAATCACAGCCGAGGGAATCCGGGTGAAAGGAAAAGGGAGAGCAGGGAAAGGAGAGGAAGGAAAAAGAGGGGCTTCGGCAATTTCCGGCGAATATCGTCAGGGGCCCGAGCGTGGGCTCGGCGAGTGGGCGGGGCCTGGTGGGAGGGGCGGGGCCACGCCGGGCTGCCGGGCGCCCGGAGGGCCGGCGGCGGCCGCGGGACCGTTCAGCCGTGCTCGTCCTCTTCCGCCCGGGCAGCTCCAACCCCTGGAAGGAGCAGGAACGCTCTGACCAGCTGGGCGGACGTCTCCAGGTCCGGCGTAGCGCCCCCACGGGGGCGCTCGGTCCTGCATCGCGAGCACCGTCTTCCGAGCGCTCCCGCTGTGCATTACTGATCTCGCCGGCGGGGCCGTGTGACTCGGGCATGGGGTGGGCACTGGCACGTAGATGGGGCTCCATAATAGTTGTTGAATGAACAGAGAGTTAGTGAAAACCCGGAGGCGGGTGGGGCAAGCCTCTGAACTCATGAGGGCACAAGCCTCCTTGTCTGTGAAATGAGATTCCGGACCCACATCCCCTCCGTCCTTAACTCCACCGAAATGTAGAGAATGGGAAAAGTGGTGGGGGCTGGGGAAACCAAAGGGGATGGGGCGTGGGTGACATCAGCTTTATGGAAGGTCCATGTCAAACCAGCATTTGACAAATATTCAAGTTCAGAATGCCTATGACGGGGCTACAAAAGGAGTGAGCAGAAGGGATGGGTGTCAGAAGTTAAAGGAGCCAGTGCTGCGGAAAACAAGAGACTGAAACAGCATTGATTAAAAAAAAAAAAAAAAACCGGTGATGAAACCACTATACATGTATACTGGAACTGAACAATTAAATAAATGAATGCTGGACGGTGATACCAGGTTTTCCACTATTGGAGAGGGAGGAGGCTAGAAAGATCCATGCGGTATTGCATTAGAGTTGGAGACACCAGTATGAACCCATGTTGAGAGTAACATAAATACAGATGGATATATAAAAAGATTTATGGATATGTGTATATACACGGGTTAGTACACATACACATATTTCCTTGCTCTGTCAGCTGAGTGGACTCAGAAATGACACTCCTGCAGCAACAGCACACCTGGCACTCAGACCGTTTTTAACACCATTCTCCAATAAAAGGGACCGGGTTCCTTGGGGAAATGAGTGACTCTAGGACTGAGGCAGGAAATACACACGATGAACCCAGAGCATCATGTTGTGCCAGAAGGTGAGGAAGTGCTCAAAAAAAGTTTGTTTTAATCAACACCCACAACAATGATGGGGGTCTGTCAAAGGGACACAGGAACTTGAAAGAGCTTCCAGTGGACAAAGCTGGAACAATTTCAGCAACAAAATACATAAAGCAACACTTGACTCTAACTCAAAGTCTGAAATAAATATCCCTGAGTTCATACTGATGTAAATGAATGAGTAAATAAATGGGAGAGAAGAAACAAATTTCCCATGCAGAAGAATTCCAAATCATGTATGTAGATACTCTGCCCACAATGAAATGGAATAGAACTCCCCTCTCCTTAACTATGGGCTGCACATAGTGACTTCCTTCCAAAGATTACAAATGGTTGGAGGGGCTGTAGAGTAACTTTACAATGGAGAAACCTGACAAACCCTACTTCAGCCCTGCGATCAAGGTTAACATCAACAGTGATAAATTATCTGGGTGTACCCTTGTGATATGATGAAAATGGCACTTTACCTCTGTGATCTTCCTCTCCAAAACACATAACCCCAGTCTAATCATGAGAAAAACATTAGACAAATCCCAACTGAAGGACATTCTACAATCTACCTGACCAGTATTCCCCAAAACTGTGAAGGCCTTCAAAAATAAGGAAAGTCAGAAAAACTGTCCCAGCCGAGAGAAGCCCCAAGGAAACATGACAACTAAATGTAATGTAGTATTCTTGATGGGATTCTAGAACCAAAAAGGACATTAGGTAAAAACCAAGAAAGTCTGAATGATATATGAATTTAATAATGTACCAATTCTGATTCATTAATTGTGAGTAACGTGGGTGTGGGGTATATGGGAACTCTATACTATCCCTACAACTTTTCTGTAAATCTAAATCTATTCTAAAATAAAAGTTTATTTTAAAAGTTTTTTTTAATTGTAAGTGCAGTATCTCAAAAAGAAAAAATGCAGTGCGTCCAAATTTCACAAGCCATTAGCTCAGGTGTGCTGACAATGCTTCTTTTTCTTGTTTTTCTCTCAGTTAATTTGTGTTCCAGCTCCCATTCCCTTCATGGCAGAAAACTTAATCCTAGTTCGGGGAAAACTCCATCTCCAGGGATTTTCTTTGTCTGTTGAGTGCCTTCCTCCTCTTGCCTTCTCCCCAAGGTTGCAGCCAAGCTCCCAGAGGCATTGGTGATACCACAGCATGGGGTGGGGATGGGGAGGTTGCACCTGGTCCTTAGTCATCATGGGTTCATGCTGGCGCCAGTGCAGATGTGTGTCCCATGGCTGTGCCCCTCCCTGACACTCCTGCCTGGACTGCTGGCATTGCTATGACCTTGCTGCCTTCTGCCTTCATCCAACCATGAGGCCTCTTGAGGTCTGCTGGCAATCAGCACCCCTCCTGAGCTACTCCCAACCACTCAGGAAAACATTCAACTGCTCACTGGGGTGCTCAGACCCACCTCCCACCCCAGAAAGTGAGGCCACGTTCTCCCTCCTTCCAGATCCCTCAAGCCTACCTGGGCACAGGCTTCCTTTTGCAGAGACTCACATCAGGGTCTAATGCTATCCATCTCCTCTCCCCCAAATTGCAAAATTATTTCCTCTGCAGGAATAAAACCTCACTCAGTTTTATCATGCCTTCTTCCAAATTTGTTGGTTTTGGCAAAGCCTTTGTGTTCTTAGGAGACTCAGTTTTAATATTCAAAAATCCTTTCCCTCCAATTATGATCTCTGCCATGGGTTTCTGAAGTGTCTCAAAATTCAGAAACCAAGTGCTGACTTCTTTCTCTCCCTTTGCATCCCTCCCATTGTAACTCTACCCTGAGCATAGTGAATACACAGCCCCCCTCTGCTGCTTAAATGGTGGAGAAAGGTCAAGAATTTGAAAAATAAAAACTGCTGGGGCAAGGGACAGATTGGATATCACGCAGCCACAGAAAGACTGGCAATACCGTAGTGGTAGTACTTGGGAAGTGACAACTAGAAAAGGCTAAATTGTGTTGGAGGGTTCTTGGGTGGAGGCAAGTTCTGGGTGTTGGGAGTTGGCCTGAAAGGGAATGTGACTGCATGGTAGTGACTGCTAAGGTTGTTGGGGATCGGGGTGAAGAGGGAATGATCGATGAGTATTTGGGCAAAAAGATCTCTCTAGGGTTGAGACCCAGATAGTGACCAATTCTTCCATCTCAGGTAGAGTCATTTCCATTTATCATTTCCAATATAAAAGACCTGTGCCTGAGTGTGGGCCATGCATCAAGGCTCACCCAGATTGCAATAAAAGAGGCTGCACACAGGTTTTTTTCCTTCTGTCATCTGAGCGTGTGTAGGGGGATCTAAACAGGGTTTCATGACAGCTGCTGTTGATCCTACCCAACCTTCAAAACTCAGCTCAAATTTCACCCCCTTTCATGAAGCTCCTACATAACTCAAATTGATCTCTCCCTCCTCTGTATTCTGCAGCACCCGTTGTTCTGGCATTTGATCATGGACTGCATTATATTATTCACATCTTTCGTGTTTAATGTCTTGCCTACAAGATGAGGAGATCCTTTGGAATCCGAACACAAGCATTGGCATGTCTCCTGTGTACCTAGAACTGTACCAGGCACAACGGCGTGAAGCAAAAGAAATGGAGAAAGTCAGCTGGGGCAGACATTGCAATTTGTCTACACATTATTCTTTCTCTCCTTTTCAGAACCCATGCCTGGCTAAAACACTCCATTTCTCAGCTATAGTGGCCATGTGAAAGGGTGCTGGCCAATGAGATACAAATGGAAAGAACTGGGCAGGGCTCACAAAAAAAGGGTTCAGACTCGGCACGTGCGTGCCCTTTGCCCTTTGCCCTTTGTTCTCTCTGGAATACAGACAAGATGCTGGAGGTGAAGAGGCCACTGTGTGATTATGAGAGGGTGAACATGAGGACAAAAGCATATGGTACTGATGGCTGAGTGAGCTTCCCATGTCCAGACTTCTTGTTCCATAGAAACACACAAGAAAAAGAGGACTCTGATGTCATTAAGGGGCTGCAAGGTGGGTGTTCAGTTTTGCGCAGCCAAACCAGTTCCTAACAGATAGACAGGCCATGGTGCTTTATCAGCGCTTCTCAAACTTTTCCACCAGAGAAACCCTGAAGATGGAGAAGGGTAAAGAGGCAGGTGAAAGTTGTATCCTTGAGGATCTTAGAGGGGAACTTGAGCACCCACCGCAAGATGAAAATGCCTTTGAAGTTGCTGGTTTTTTCTCAGACAAGCATGTGAATTTTTCCTTCTTCTTATATATCTGTATTTATTTTAATATATAAAACTGTCTTAACTCGTTTGTCAGTTGTTTTGGGTTGAATTGTGTCCCCCCCCAAAAAAGATACATTGAAGTATTAACCTTAAAATGTGACCTTATTTGGAAGTAGGGTCATTGCAGATATAATTAGTTAAAATGAGGTCGTACAGGAGCAGAGTGGGCCCTTGATCCAATGGTGTCCTTACAAGAAGATGGCCATATAAGGACAGAAACCCACTGGGAGAATGCCATGCGGAGCCGGAGGATTCGAGTGATGCATCTGCAAACCAAGGAATACCGAAGTTTGCCCACAAACCACCAGAAGCTAGGAAAGAGGCAAGGAAGAATTTCCCTACAGGTTTACAGAGGGAGCATGGCCCTGCCCACACCTTGACTTCAGACTTCTCACCTCCAGAACTGGGAGGCAATAAATTTCTATTGTTTCAAGCCACCCAGTGTGTGGTCCTCACAGTTATGGCAGCCCTAGGAAACACACAAGCTAATCTAGTCCTCCAAATTTTTGAGTGAAACTGTCATTCTAGAGAGAAATTTATATATTGATCTTATAGATAATATTTGATGGGTGCTTAAGATGAAAAAAAAGAAAGAATCCAGGTGAATGTGGAGAGTTCCAGCTTGGGTGACTGCAGGAGTAAATTGCTGTTAATGAGGACATACTATGGAAATGTCCAGATAACTTGAGACAAGGGGTTTGACCTCTGGCCAGAGCTGGAACTCTAACTCTAAATTTGACCTAAGGAGCATAAAGATACTTGGAGCTTCTAGACTTGACTAGTTTGCCCAGGAGATGAGTGTAAAAACTGAGAAGGGCGTGGGGCCAAGGGCCGGGTTTTTATGCCATACAGTGGTAGCACTGGGTGGAGATGTGACTTGAAATGCCCTGAGAGTCCCCCCGCTGGTCCTGGAGCAGATTAAGAAGCACATAGAAGGAGAAGAGCAGACTCACAAGGGCCAGGGCATCTAATTCAGCCTGGCCATGCTGAATCAGCTCACAAATGACTCCAAATGAACCCAGCTTCTTGTATTTCTTTGATTTGAGGTGATCTCCACTAAACAGAAAGGTCCAAGCCAGAGCTCTGCTTGCCCTGCTCTGAACCCATATTCATAGGTGTGAGCCCCAGGAATTCGTGACTGGCCTTGAGGGTTGATTGGTCAAAGCCTTTTTTTTTTTTTTGATGAGGAAGATTGGCCCTGAGCTAACACCAATCTTCCTCTTTTGGCTTGAGGAAGATTGTCCCTGAGCTAACATCTGTGCCAATCTTCCTGGATTTTGTATGTGGGACACCGCTACAGTGTGGCTTGACGAGCGATGTGCAGGTCTGCTCCCAGGATCTGAACCCGCGAGCCCTGGGCTGCTGAAACAGAGCATGCAAACCTAACCACTATGCCACCAAGCTGGCCCTGGTAAGAGTCTTTGGAGCCCTTTCACACCAGTCTTTTTTCTGGTCATTGAGATACCACTGAATATACAAATCAAGCAAAGAGGCTCCGGGTGGGAGGTGGAAGAGGGAATTAGGTGGAATGAGCCTGGAAAGGGAACAGGGGATGGAATTTGGGAGCATTGAGGTACATAGGGGCAAAAGACATGTGTGTGTGTACTTGCACGTGTGTGCACAGGCTTACGCCTGCATTTGGGATGGGAGTTGCTGGAGATCTTGATCTGGCCGCAGGGAAACCCAATAATATGGAAAGAAAAGACAAAGATAGATTTGGCTTTGAAATGAGCTCAAATTTGGAAGTTGCAAGGTTTTATTATTACTGGTGTGTAAATGAGAAGGTGTATAGGAGAAGTGACAATATCTATATTTGCTGCCTTGGCTTCAAACTGATCAATGTTACAGGCTCATTGCTTAGAAACTGCTGACTTGCTGTTCCTGCCCAGTAACTCAAAGAACTCCAGATTGAGCGCCCCAGCCCAAATATGCAGACTCTGAAATTCTACCAGGTGAGATTCATTCATTCTGATCACGGCCAACTTTCAGTCTTCAAGATTTCTCTTTAAAGGATAAATGCTCCTGGGAGCCAACACCTTAAACCTTTATCACTTAATGCCCTATAGGGAGGATTAGGGGTTAGCCCAGTGTTGGCCCCAGAGTCATAAGGGATAAAAGAAGGAAGAGAGTGATGGAAGGCACCAATTAAAAAAAGCACCTACTTTGCTCTTGCCTAGAGCTGGTCTTACTGCTTCCATCCGGTGTAGACCCTGAGAAAGATCTGGCCTTGGTTCATTTGCAGAGGTGCTGAAGGTTTTTATATTTTAGGGTCATTGATTACTCCCTTTGCACACAGGAAGCCATGTAAAGACTCCATGTCCACATTGGGACTGTTCTAGAGGTCTTGATTTATTCACTCAGTAAATATTCATTGAGCCCCTACCGTATGGCAGAGACTCACTTAAGCCACAGTGAACAAAACCAGCAAAGATGTGTGCCCTCACAGAGCTTACTTTCCAGTGGGGTAGGGAGAAAGACAATAAGAAAATAAGTAAAATGCATAGTGGCCCAATGATAATATGTACAATGGAGAAGGGTTAGACAGGAAAAGGGGAGAAGGTTGGAGTGGAGGGCAGTGGGCAACATCACATGTGACATTTGAGCAAAGATCAGAATGAGAGAATGGACCAAGTGGATATGTAGGAGGCTCTGGGGGAAAGGGACAGGAGAGGAAGCCTCATGTGAGGCTTTGTATACTTTATTTCTCTCATTTAGAGTCAATCATATTTTCGCTACAGGAATATTGAAGGATGTGATTTTGCAGTGCTGCCCAAGAGCCTACTGGGGGTATTAAGCATTTTACAGATATGAACTGTTATCTTTCCATATCTGAAAAAATTTTAATGAACTTCAGGAAGGGTCAGAATTCTGAAATCCATCTGTCTTCTAAGGTTTCAGATAGGGAGTTGTGGACAAAAAGATTGTATACAGATGGCCAATAAGTACACGAAAACATGTTGAACATCATTAGCCATCAGGGAAGTGCAAACCAAACCTCAGTGAGATACCACTTCACAACCACTAGAATGGATGTAATCAAAAAGGCAGCCAGTAGCAAGTTCTGACAAGGCTGTAGAGAAACTGGCAACTCATTCATTGTCGGTGGGAACGTAAAACGATGAACTACTTTGGAAAACCGTTTGGCAGTTCTTCAAAAACTTAAACGTAGAGTTACCGCATGACCCAGCTACTCCACTCCTAGATATACATCCAAGAGAAATGAAAACATGAGTCCATACAAAAATCTGTATGCAAATGTTCATGGCGGCTTTACAGTATTCATAATAGCCCCAAACTGGAAACAACCTAAATGTCCATCAATTGATGAGTGTACAAAGAAAATGTATATCCATGCAATGGAATATTATTTAGCCATAAAAGCAAAGAAGTATGGATACTTGCTACAACATGGGTGAATCTTGAAAACATTATGCTAAGTGAAAGAAGCCAGTCGCAAAAGGCCACATATTGTATGATTCCATTTATGTGAAATACCCAGAGTAGGCAAATCCATAGAGACAGAAAGTAGATTCACGGTTGTTAGGAGCTGAGGGAGGGAGGAGTGGGGAGCAACTCTTAATGTGTACAGGGTTTCTTTTAGAGGAGACGAAAATGTTCTAAAATTAGATTTGGTAAGGGTTTCACAAGCCTGTGAATATACTAAAAAGCATTGAGTTGTATAATTTAACTGCGTGAGTTGTATGGTATGTGAATTATATCTCAATAAAGCTGTTTAAACATAAATAAATAAAAACCCAGTCTGATAGATTATGGCTGTGGCTAATTCAAAAGAGGGCAGTAGGGCATCCAGGCATGTGCTGTGGACTGAATGTCTGTGTCCCCACAAAATTCATGTTGAAATCCTAACCCCCAACGTGATGGTATTGGGAGGTGGGCCTTTGGGAGATGATTAGGTCATGAGGGCAGAGGCTTCAAGAATGGGATTAGTGCTCTGATAAAAGAGGCCCCAGAGGGCTCCCCTGCTCCTTCCATGAGGTTACAGGGAAAAGACAGTTATCTAGGAAGAAGACTCCCAACCAGACACATGGGATAGCGCTGTGATCTTGGACTTCCCAGCCTCCAGAACTGTCAGAAATAAGCATTTGTTGTTTATAAGCCACCCAGTTTATGGCTTTTTGTTATAGCAGCCTGAATGCACCAAGACAGCATCTCAGGAAATTCTCAGGCCCTCGCATAAAGGACGGAAGGGTGAAACTGGCCAGAAATGGGCTACTGCAGGAGTACAGGCCCTGAGGGATTACTCCCAGTGGACAACATACACCAACGACCATAAGATTCAGGGGTCTGACCATATATCTCACTATCCTCAACTGACAGGCCTCAAAAGGCCAGCTGGGAATCTCCCATGGCGGGTGCTGTTCCTGACCAGCCACAATGTCTAGTACTCTCCCTCCACTAGCCAGAAAGGGTTTAGGGATCTTTTACCCACTTTCCTACAGGAGGAGTATGTAGCAGTTGTTTCTGTTGAGCTCCCCAGTTTTATGTGGGGTGTGCAGCTGGTGGTTACATTCACTCTTCAGTCAAGTGCCAAAGAAGCTGCAAAGTGGCAGGAGAGGATCATAACAAAACCTGTGCAAGAGTGGACCTTCCTAGATATTGTAGAATATGAGGCTAACAAGCAGCTCTTGATACAATTTCTGGATACAGTGGTTTGGTTGTGACCCCATAACTTGGCAGGGAGAAAACTAGAGGAATAAACACCCCAACATCTCTCTCCTTCCACCCTCCATCTGCAGCTGGTGCCTCCTATTGGCTGCATTCATGCAGGAGCAAGAACAGGAGAGCCTGGGATGAGTCCATACTTGTCAGTCTCCTGAGGACAGAGCAGGGTGGAGAAAGGCAGAGAGTGGATCGAGTGGGCCAGAGGAGGGCATCCGGTGCAATCATGAAATGGCTCCAGCATTTGGAAGTCATCAATCAGCCAACAGACAGTCGGTACCACTTTGAGCATCACACTGTGCACGGGAGCTCTAAGTGACGAGACATAGTTGGAAAGATAAGACCTAGTCACTTGAGAAGACAATTATGATTACATAACAGAATATATGTTCACATGAGCAGAAGACACAATGAATGCCAAAAGAACTCAGAGAAGGGAGAAACCCCCTTGCAGTGGGGTGACGAGGGAAGAATTCCTAGGTCAGAGTTTTATTGCTTTTGGTGAAAGGCCAAGACTCACAGAACAAAGAATAAATACAGTGTGATTTTAAATAAATTATGGAGATAAAACTATGCATGTGGAATAAACAGAAACTGGGTTCTGAGCATAGACATCAGTAATAGCTTAGGCTGATCTCCAACCTGGGACACTGTGGGCAGGTCAAATGTGTCTGGATAGCACTTCTTGGCTTTGAACAACTGTCCTCTCTTATGTTGCAATATCCTTTAGAACAATAGCCAGCAGCCAGCATCTTACCACATGGGAGGAGACATTACCTCCACCTCCCTTCCATCCTGCCCCAAGGTGCAAAGATTCTTTCCTGAAGAAGATACCTCCCACTTGTAGAAGGAAGCTCCTGTTTGGGTTCTTTCAGCAAGACTCTTCTCTGCTCAGCTCTTCCCAACCTCAGAGAAGTAAGGAAAGAAGTATCTATTGCTTGAAATATGTTATCTTGATTTTTCAAGGTGGTGGGACTGGCATTTGAAGCCATTTAAAAGCCATCCTCTTTCATTCATTCACTCCCCTCCATCCCAGTTCCCACCTTGGTGACATCTCCTCGGGTCCCTGGTCTTGCCTTTCCATCTCCACCACTCTCTCTGACATTATCTAATTGTTGCCCCAGTATATTTCTCTTTCCTGAGATAGAGTGAAAGAGAAGCCAACAATAAAGTGAAAGTAAGACTGTATTGAACTACAGGGGAGAAGTAGGTCATACACCACGCTCCAGAACTCCGGAAACTACCTTAGAACATGTCCAGATCATTTTACCCTGAAGTCTTATAGAAATAATGAATATTTAACATTATGTGCTCTGCCTTTATTGGGACTCATCTGCATTTGAAGATGCAGGCCTTATGTTATTTAATTTCCCTTTAATAAATAAAGATCCATGTGTTAGCTGTTTTAGGATTTGGTAGTAGGAAAGTTTGTCTCTGATGACAGATGGTTATGCTTCCTTTTATGAGCTAATGCAAACTATGGAACTCATCGCATTTCTTTTTTATTCCTTGGAAGTCAAGATGCTCAGAATCAAGTTATGTACTTATTTTTATCAGTTTTACAATAATCTACTCCCCTTTGTTGCTTGGCTTTTATTCTTTTATTGTTATTTAAAAAGTTTTTACCTCTCTATTTTTCTTAAGCTTCCTTATGTTCTTTCTGAAGAAGGTTGGGGATGGATGGATGGATGGATGGATGAGTAGAGGGGGTTAGATGACATACAGATAGATAGGTGGATAGACAGACAAACCAATTGGATTGAATTGTGAGCAAGGGACAGACGGACTCCAGCACCGTTCTCCTTTCTGATCTTCCTTTATGCCACAGATCTATCTTCTCTTTCAAGGATCCAGTGCTTTCTATTTTTACCAAAATCTTCGTGAGAGGCTGTGTAGCATAGGAACTAAGAGTATGGCTCTAGAATTAGGGTCAGTTTCAAATTCCAAATTAGCTACTGTATATGTGTAAATATAAGAAGTTTACTCTCAGTTTCCTCATCTGTAAAGTGGGGATAATAGCATTTCCTACATCATATAGTTGTTCTGAGGTTTCAATTAGATAATAGCAAGTTGCTGAATATGGCCTACCTAGCACATAGTAAAGTCTTGATGAATGTTGGTTATTATTATTACTCAATCATGTGACCTCCTTTTCATCTTCTTTGATGCTTCCCTCTCCAATTACTCATCATCATATGTTTGGAATATTGCAGCAGCCTTCTAACTTGTCTTAGAATTAAGAGTCTTACAGCCAAAAAGGATTACCTAATTCAATACCCCCATTTTACAAATACAAACTGACAGCGTTGACAAGAGAAGTGTCATACTTATTGCAATATTACGGTTTATAAGAAATACATATTTGGCCATTCAGATGACCAAAATATATTCCTCATATACATTTGGTCTTTGTCCACTGTTCTGGCTCACAGCTCCCAAAACCTTTGGAATTTCCTGAGCGATAAGAGCAAGGGGAGCATCTTTTGTTATAATATTTGATATCTTGTCCTCAGTTCCTAAAGTCACTTCAGAGCCATAAAGGTGAAATGGGTATCTTGTTATTCATAACAAGCCCCTTTCCACCACAACTGGGTTTATGTTAATGAGGTGAGTTTTGGAAAGCATCTAACGATGGGGGCTGGTTGCCAGGGGAACCAACCAAGAATAGAGGGTTGGAACTTTCAGTCCCACCACCTCTCCCCCACTACCAAGGGAGGGGAGAGCGGCTGAGGGTTGAGTTCAATCACCAACGGCCAATGATTTAATCAATTGTGCCAATTAATGAAGCCTCCATAAAAACCCGAACGGACGGGGTTGGTGAACACATCGAGGTGCTCGAAGAGAGAATGGAAGCTCCATGCCCTTATCCCACACCTTGCCCTACACATCTCTTCCATCTGGCTGTTCCCGAGTTATATCCTTTTACGATAAACCAGTAATCTAGTAAATAAAAAGTTTCTCTGAGTTCCGAGAGCTGCTCTAGCAAATTAATCAAACCCACGGAGGAGGGAGTTGTGGGAACCCCCCGATCGATAGCTGGTTGGTCAGAAGCATAGGTGATAATCTGGGCTTGTGGCTGGCATCTGAAGTGGGGAGGTAGGGGGCAGTTTTGTGGGATGGAGCCCTTAACCTGTGGGATCTGATGCGATCTCTGGGTAGATAGTGTCAGAATTGAGTTGAATTGTGGAACACTCAACTGGTGTCAGAAAATTGCTTGATGGTGTGGGAACCCCCACTCCACACACACACACACACACACGCGCACACACACACACACAAATATGGGAATTGGGTGCAGAATCCTATTACCTCTGTGACACAGTCACATGATGTGGATTCAGCAGAGTGGGGAGCTTAGCCATGTCTAGGTATGAGTGGTGAACCATTGAGTACCTTGAATCTTTAATGAGTCACCTGGGAAGAGAACTCAGCTGTGCCCACTGCTAGGGTATTTCTGACAAACAGGTGGGGTGGCCGGTTGGTAGAGCCTCTCTGAGGAGGCTCTGGCACCAGAACTCATCTACAGGGGAGAAGGATCCAGGTATGAGGAGCTTTGACGAGACCCAAAACTGTCAGCAGAGAGAGAAAATTCAGAGACAAGGCTTCAGTCCAGTATGTGCATTTCCCACGTCCTGGATGCAAGTCTGGATCCCAAAGTGAGGGACGACCATAGTGAAAACTGAAGGAGCTGATCACCAAATCTGTTACACATGAGGGTTCAAGTAATGTGTGGCTATGGGACTCCTTACCGCTAAAGGAAGGTGATCATCTCTCCTTATTCTCCTGCAGCCCACAGCCTGGCTTCAGCCTCCCGAGGGCTCAGGCTGCTTGCTCAAGGGGTGGAGCTTCAGGAGGGACTATGGCAGCAGGTGGGGTGCACTGGACAGTGGCAGGGCCTGCTGAACCTGGTGGGAGGGGACACACACCTCTGAGATGCCCTGGAACTCCTTCAAGTACTTGTACAAAGCAGTACAGGGCTGCTTTGCAAGAATTTGAGACCCTGCGTTATAGTGGTGAGTTAACAAGCCAGTGAAAGTTGAATATTCACAGTAATGGGATGTCATTTGTCCCCCCAGGTGCCTGAAGCTAGGGAAATCTGGGGGAGAGTCACAAAGGGGTACAACAATAGGGGGGTCTGTCTCAGCGAAGGGCTCTTCCTCTGGACCTTCTCCACCTCCAACCTCTGCTCCTTTGACCACAGACCAGCCATCTTCCCAGAGCACATGTTGGATTGTGTCACTCTTTCTCAAAAACGTTTGATTCACTCTCTGCCCTTTAGAATGTTCTTCAGATTTCTTTGCATGACATTAAAGATCCACAGTGTTAGTGTCCCAAACCTCAGAATCTCCTGGAGCTTTTATTTTAAATCTGCGTTTTGGAGCCTGCTGCAAGCAGAATGTCTTAGGGTGTCCCAGGGGCCCCATAGTTCCAAGGCCTTGATAACCATACCTGGTATAGGACCTGAGTAGGAAGGCCCCTGGAATGCCAGGACCCAGTCACCCCAGGACCTCAGCCACTTATTCATATGGGGCTGGTGGGGTGCAGCCAGGGAACACCCACTGTCCCAGAGTCTTCCACCAAACCTGTGCTCACCATGCGGCCTTTGCTTTTGATGGTCTGAGGTGAGCACCAATACCCAACTCTAGACTAACTTTCTCATCACTTTATTCAGAATCATTTCCCTTTATAATCCAATGAGACATTAAATAACTGTTTCCCACTAGCTCCTGGGGAGCTGAGACTAGCCCATTTGTTCTTTGTATCCTTCACTCTATCTGGTACAATGCTTTGCAGATTTAGTAAATGTTCAAAGAATGCCTGTTGAAATAACAAATTGCAAAATCTGATTTTTGTCATTTACTTTTAAGTAGGAACGTTAGTCAAGCTATTGTCTCCCAAAGAACAGTTTAAACCTTTTCTCCAAGTCAGCAACTGAATGCCTTGTCTTCCCTGTCTCCCTGTCATAATAAGCTACTGGGCTCTGGCCCTTTGCATGTGCATTTCCTGCTTCCTGTGTCACTGCTATAGCCATCACACCCTTTACAGCCCAACAGCATAAGACTTTCCCCAGAGATGCTTCCCTCATCCCCCAAACCACGTACAGTAAGTCTCTTAGATGACCCCATAGAGCCCTGTATCTAACTATCCTATTCTCACCACAGTGTATTCTAATTTCCTGTGTGCTTCTACGTATCTCCCGACTGGACTGCGTGTTTGTGGTGGGCTCCATGTTACACATCCAGACCTCCCTTCAATGAAAGATCTGTTGCCCCAGCTGCTGGGAACACAGTCAGCAGACAGCCTTCAGCTGTCACCCTCTTCAGAGAGTGTCTCGGTTGCAGAAAGCAGTCTTGCCCAAGGTCATGTCCATTCCTGGGGCAGCCCATATCCATATTGGTTCGGGGGTATAAGGGCCTGGCCATCTCAGCCAAACTGAGGACAACTCTGACGGACTATTCCAACTCCTTGAAGTTGGCTGAGACTGTCATTGGGCCTGACTTGCAGCTGACAAATGGCTGACAATCTTTCATATTATTAACAGAGGCCCAGGGCCATTCACTCAGATGTAAGAGGTCATTCTCTCTGGACGTAAGACGTGAAGGTAGATATGAGGAAACTAGGTGTGTTGCAACAACCATCACGCGATTCTCAAATTAGGTAAAATTAAGTCTGTACTAAGCAATGCCCTTGCAAGATGATACAAATCTGTTCTCCCATCTTGCAGCAAGCTAGTTTCAGAACAAGGTAAGAGTTTCTACTCCAAATATTATATTTAGGTGTGTGTCTCTATGACTGGTCTAGGGCCAACTAACATCCATTTTACTTAAATATTGTAACTGACTTTGGAAAACTATTTTTCAGAGATCTGTAGGTGAGGGTTGTATTCAGAACACGCTAATTTAATGAAATAACAGATATTGTCATATTAAGAGTGATCATTTGATTTGAATTTGGGTCTTTTAAAAAACTAACAAGTTCCTATCAAATGGAAGAAAAACCAAATGAAAACAAGGAATGACTATCTGGAAAACAAGCTAAGGGCTGAGAAGAGTTGACTGCACTGGGGCTGGGTTTTATCTTCCTTAGAGTTCTGTCATTAAAGACACAATCTGAGGATTTCCTGTCTGAAGCAAATGTTTCAGGTGGCAATATGTCTGATTATTGTCAGAAGAAAAAAATAATGGTAGAAGTGAAAGACTTTCAAGAAAAAAATAATTACAATCTGATGGGGTGTGGTAGAGGCCCATTTAACTCTTTCGGATCACAGTCACATGGTGGTCTTACCACAGACATGGGAAAACTTTTCACTCCCAATGTAGGACATAAAATGGGGCCTGCCTGGTGTCCTGATTTACAGAAAGTCAACATATAAGCTGGAAGATATTCCTCCCAGGCCAGGCTTCTGAATAAACCTTGGCGATTGTTTTCCTCTGGTCGTAACCATGTCTCTTGTCTCTTATTTCTAAGTATGTCACTTTCTTAATTACATCCCTAGATGAACAAACTGTAATGTGAATTATTCCAGGTCAAGGACCAGTTCTGCATCCCCACCCTCATTCACTCATTCATTCAGCTGCTATTCAGCATCTTCTGTGTTGTGTTGTGTGCAACCTGCTTAGGAGGCAAAAAAGAAAAAAGAAAAAATGTGATCCCCCACACTCATTCATTCATTCAACTGATATGAGCATCTACTGTGTTGTGTGCAACATGTATAGGATGCAAAAAAGTATGTATCATTCATGGGTCCTGATGTGAATGAAATTAGAGTCTAGCAGAGGAAAAAATCTATGTAGATATGAATAATAGGTTATGAGAAGAAAGTGGTGGTTGACACAAGAGAACAGTTTGGAGGAGATGGAGTCTGTCTGGCCAGCAGAGATGACACATCTAGACAGTGGCACCTCTTTTCCTGGGCAAGTGAATGGGGTGTGGCCAGATCAGATCTGGAGAAGAAGCCTCCCTGACACAAGGGGAGATCACCTTCTCTCTGAAGGGTGACAATTGACTTTCTCCTCAAAGCACGTGCTCTTTTTGACATCACACTTCTCACAAACCTTTTTTCTTTCAAATTTAATAGCTAAGTAACCTCCTGATACAGGTAACACCACAGGCAAACTGTTTGCCAGTTACAGAGGAGACAGTATTAGGTAGAGAGTGGATAAGTTGGGGATTTTCAGTTCAACAGACCTGGCTTCCAATTTTATGTCTTCCAATTTCATGTCCAATTTTATGCCACCTTCTAGCCCTGGGCCTCTGAGCAAACTACTTAACTTTTCTAAGCCTCAGTTTCCTCATCCATTCAAGGGGTCAATAAGTCAGTGTCAGAGCCCAGAAGGGCTACATGGAAAGCATGTAGCATTGAGCCTGGCACATCTCTATGGAAACATTGTTTCTCTTATAATTTCTTTGGTCAAAAAAACCCAACTCAGTTAAGAGATTTAATACTGATTGGAGACAGTTTAAAAGAGGAAGAGAAAGTATCCAAAAAACGCTTCATGGAAGATCTAGTTCTTCCCAATGGATCTGAAGGACCCTGGGGTCTTAGCTCTACACGGCTAATATTTAGCCTACCATTCCTTACTTATTTGAATGTCCTCTGCCCTAGACTTTCCTTTACACAACAAAAAGCATTGTACAGTTACTCACACTTTGGTAACTTTAAGGTCTGAGGAAGTCTTAAATGGGATATTAAGTCCTGCCATGAAGCACATGTGTAAAGGTAGGGTTGATATACAAAGATGTTGGCGTGGTCCCCTGTGGGGGCTGCATTTCTTGAGGATGCCTCAGGAGAACGCTGCCTCTGGCTGCCTGGGCACTGGGCACATCCCCAGTACTATTGTCTTGGCCCTCCCTGGCTGGGACTGGGTTCATGTGTGGTAGTTGCTGTGAACTGCCTGGTGCACTTACAGGCTGGCAGGTGCCAGGTGGCCCTTGGAGCTGCCCACCCCTGGCTTTCAGTGCTGGGAGGGTTGGCAGAGGTGGAGAGATGGTGAAGAGTTGCAGCACTAGGAGGGTTTGGGTCAGCAGCTTTTGCCAAACAGTATGGAAGTATGTCATTATTATTATTATTATTATTATTTTTAGTGAGGAAGATTAGCCCTGAGCTAACATCTTTGCCAATCTTCCTCTGTTTTGTAGGTGGGTCACTGCCACAGCATGGCTGACAAGTGGTGTAGGTCTGCGCCTGGGATCTAAACCCACAAACTGGGCTGCCAAAGTGGAGTGCACTGAACTTAACCACTATGCCATGGGGCTGGTCCCTATGTCAATATTTTAATAACAGAAATAACCTCACCAGAGCATACTTTCCATGTATCAGCCCTATATGAAGACATAGCCAATACTTTTCCATGCTAAATATCCTTTATGCTTTTGCAATTTATTATATTCTGGATGCCCAGCTCTGGGCCTCACCCTTCACAGTGCACACCAGCCTGCAGCCATGGCCTCAAGTAAATCGGCATTAGTGAAGCTCCTTCACCTTAAGATGGTCTTCAAGGGTAGTCCCGGTGGCGTAGTGATTAAGTTTGGTGCGATCTACCTTGGCAGCCCAGGTTCACGGGTTTGGATCCCAGGAGTGGACCTACATCACTCACTGGCCATGCTGTGGTGGTGACCCACATACAAAATAGAAGAAGATTGGTCACAGATGATGGCTGAGAGCAAATCTTCCTTAGCAAGAAAAAAAGATGGTCTTCAGCCTGCACGTTCAACTCTCTTCTCATAGTGTCTTTCATGTGTTTCTTTAACTGGATTTCCTTAGGGGATCTGTCAAGATATGTTAGCCCTAGAATTCCACCCCTGGTGATAGAGTAAAGATTTGTGTATTGGTTTTGGTTTTAACCTGATTCCCTTGCCTCCTTCGAGGAGGTGTTTTGTCAGGAACTGCCCCCTCCCTCAGCCCCGAGTAAAAATAAAAAGCATTAGGCTGAGCCCATCAGGTGTGAGATCATTCCCAGTTTTAATCCTGGAGAGTGCTAACTGGATGCCTGTCCATGCCAACATCCAGGCCTGACCCTTTGCCCTAGTGGCCCACTTCAGGGACCATACCACTTGTCATGTGAAGGCTTTTGACGAGCTGCAGAAACTGTTAAGAGAAAGTTGTAGACAGCAGCTTGGAGATCATTTTTCTTTTCTAATGCTCCTATGATGCTCATTTCTCTCTACCAAGCACTAGTTCTCTTCATCCAGAGTGTTCTGCATATTGATGTCAAATATCTGCCCAAGGCAGTGACACAGTGTCCAGCTGTGAAAGCGTGCTCCCAATTTTAAACAGTTCAGATACTTTAAAAACTTGTTCTCCTTCTTCCAGGCCTTCTGAGGGTGGGATTGGGGGGGTGGATAAAAGATGTTAGACTTTTTGCTTATTCGTCCAGCCTGGGGAGTGTGTGCAGGTGGCTGTTGAAAAGTTTTCACTACAATTTACTACAGTTTGCAGGGAGCGCTAGATGCGAGAGTGTGGGCCATGCAGTAAACGCCAGCGCTGGGAAGGAGACGCCACACAGAGCTAATGGCCCATTGTCAGTGCCTCCCTGTCGTGTGGTCTCCTCAGGGGCCAGGCCCTCCCTAGACAGAGACCTGGCTCTTGGCAGCAGCCCCTCAGCTGCTCCGTCAGCCATTGGCAGCCACTCCTGGGGACACAGGCGCTTCTGTGTCCCTCTCCACTATAACTGTGCCATGGGCCAAGAGACTGACCCCGGAATCAGCAGCAGCTTTCAACTTGAGCCTTTTGTAACTGAACAATGGTTAACTATGGCTCTCAGAGGACCTCAGAGGCAGCTCCTTTCACAGTGGGATTTCCTTCCTTGTGGGTTTTCCCAGCTGTCTTTGTCCTGGGTCGTGTCTAACAGATGTCTGTGGCCTTGGAGAGCCTTCTGAAAGACCAATGACAACTAGACCTGGGGGGCCCTCCGGGGAAAATTGCAGCAAAGGCCCTTCCGGGTCAGCCGAGGCCTTGGCAGGAATAACATTGGCAAATCACAGGCCGCTCCTCGCCTCTCGCCTCCTGAATCCTTCTCCTCCAAGGATTGCCGAGCACTTTCAGGGAGATTTAGGAGATCGCTGGTGGTGCAGTCGGACAGAGATAAAAATCAAATTCCGAGAATTCCTCTTTGGAGGCTTTCTGTAAACTTATAAAGAACTCCTCAAGCATGTGAAATATGAAACCTCAGGGTAAGATTATTGTTTTTTTTAACCAACATGATAAACCTGATATATCCACATCAGAGTCATCCCTCAGAAGTGTTTCCCAGGAATCAGTGAATTCATTTTGATTATGGTTTCACTGCTTCACACATCACTGGAGCCCCTCTTTTGGATTTTCTGAACTAATCGATTCAATAATTAATAGTGAAAACATTGCAAACAACCCAAAGTGCTAATAACAGGGAATGAGTAAGGAAAGAATAGCATATTATATGGTCATTAAAATATTGTTTATATAGGCTGTGGGAATATGCTTATGGTAAAATATGAAGAGAGAAAGGAATATATGAACAGACATTAATGATCTCAAATTTATCAAAAAAGTAAAGTAGATACAAAGAAAAGGCAGGAAGAAAATCTCCCCAAATACTAACAGTAATTATATTAAGCCAGTGAAGTTATGGGTGATTAATTTACTTTTTTCCATTTTTCCAAGTTTTTGACAGTGTGATTATGTACCTATGTAATAAAAAAGTATAATTTTTAAAAAGCCCTATGAAAATTATTGCCTGGGAAAAATTAGTTTAACAGGCTTAGACGAAAATCAGTCGTTAATTTATAATTGCAACTTACTTTGGGTAAAAATTCCTACTATGTAGTAATCGCATCTTCTCTGACTTTTGGCTATTTCTAAAAATCAAATTTACCTTAAAAAGTGGTAAAATTTGTCAACACTAAATATTTCTGTGAGAGCACGGATTTTTGCCTATTTTGTTTAGTGATATATTCTCAGGTCTTAGCAGGGTACTTGGCACACAGTAGGTCTCAATGAGTATTTGCTGAATGAATGAACAGGCTGTAGGTTGTAAAAGGAGGAGCTGGAATATAGGACAGAGAATGGAGGTTGTAGAAGGAGAAGGCTAACCAAAGACAAGAATTGCAAGAAATGCTTTGCAGAGACAGCTATGACACCCACTGCAGGACTCACTCAGATCCCCTTAGGTCCCCTCTATATTCCTGCTTGCCCCTCCCAGCTCCAATGTGCTTTTGTTTCTCAAGGGCCACACCTGCCGCTCTTCTTGGAGGACTGCCCTTGGCCTACTGGAGCTGATTTGCCTGTCAACGAAGAGAGCAGGCAGTGCCCGGGAATTCTTTCCGCCAGGAAGCCCTGTGCCCTTGACGATGGGCGCCCCACACTCTTGATTCTGCTGAGGGGTTAGGCTGAAGCTGCCTCTCTGAGACTTTGCCAAAAACAGACTCTTCCTTGTCTCAGAGCCTGCTTCTGAGAAGCAAGACCTAAGACAACAATAATTCAGCAACAACAAGAACACTTAGCATTCGGGGGCTGCTTATTATATACCAGGCAGAGTTGTAACGCATGAGTGCATTATATCATTGAAACAGGAGTTTTCTCCTCATTTTCACTTGAGGAAATGGAGACATAGAGTAGCTAAATAACTTGCCTTTGCACATTTGAAGACTTAGTCCCACCTTGAATTGGATGTTTCCGACTGTCCTCCATGAAGGGCCTGGAACTCCTCTTGCTGTCTTTTCTCCTGGTATAAAGACCGACCTGTAAGAAAGTAACAGAGGTCAGCCCAGGCAGTGGAACAGGTTAGGAGCTGCATGGGGAGCATGGACGGGTCACCCTAGCCCAGTGTGCATGGAGCAAAGACAGAATCAGGAAGGATCAGCAAGAAAGAGAGCGACACTGAGAGCCAGTTGGACGTTTGGCTGCCAAGGGCATGCTGAGTAGAGGATGATGAAAACCAGGATCCTCCAGTGGAAGCCACATTCAGGTCTTCATGGACAGCCCCTGGATAGCTCCAAGAGACATCTCTTTTGGTCTTGGAGGAACCAAAATTGGAGTAAACACGTGACATGTGATGCCTGTTTCCTTTGGTAAGATAATTTTGCTTGTGGAAGTGGGATGATTTAATGTAAATCCAGAGTTACGGTGAAACATTCTGTTGGTTTAGCACAGGAGTAAGCCCAACTAATATCTGTTGAATTAATGAGTGGATTTATGGATGAATGTGAACAAGCAAAATTCCCTGAGAGTGAGGGAGCTCTTTTAGAGGCCTAGGCCATTAGCAACAATGACAGTATAATGAAAATGACTTTCCTGGAGGTTCAACCCAATTTAACACACGTCAATGGAACCCCTGTTGCATGGGAGGCATTGTGCTGAGTTGTGTAGGAAATGGGTGCAAAGGTAAGAGGCGGGTATTAGACAAGCCTAAACAGGACTGTGGCTCCAAGAGGACAAGGTAAGGGTCCTGAGAGATAGCAAGTGAGAGTCATGGAGGTTCAAAGAGCAGGGTTATATCCAGTTGACACAGAAATCAGGAAAGTCAATCTAGAGGAAGTGGCATTTGAATTTACCATGAAAGAAGTAACATTTCAATAAATGGGGATGTGGGTGTGGAATCTGACCTGTGATGGGGGGAGAGGGAGTAGAGGAAGCAGACCAAACAAGGCCAGGAAGCCCAAGGTGAGAAGTCTAGTTTGGTTGGAACGTGGGTGCTGGTGAGAAATACTGGAACATCAGGTTTGAAAGAGAGATTAAATAGAGTTTTCCTTACCGTGATGGATTTGAACTGATCTATTTACATATTCTTGCCTGGTCCTCGTTGAGACGCTGGAACTGCCAGGGGTACACAAGTCTATGTGAATGTTAGCCAAACAGTGGAGACTTCACCCATGACCTGGACCCCATGAGCATTCCTATCACTGGGCCTAAATATGTATTTGAATTAGAATAGCCTTAGAAGGTATAAAAGGGTATGCACTAATAACAGCTAAGGCCCAAAATGTAACCTTGGCAACAATAAAAAAATAAATATTACTGTGTGCCCAATTAGCCACAGAATAGTAGTGTGAAAATGGAAATTTGTCTGCAGCTGGATAGCTTCATTGCAGGTTAGTGACAAAGCTGAGTGCTGTGGATTGTATTTTCCAAAAATGGCTGCAACATCTCCCATCCCACGTGCTTTTAGGCTATGTGACCTTTCAACTCCCTATCAGAAGGGGCAATTTATGTTTCCACACCCTGGAATCTGGGTGGGCCCCATGGATGCTTTTGTCAATAGGATACCATGGAAAAAACAGTGTGACAGTTCTAAGCAAAGCCCTTCTCTGGCCTGCCAGCTTCTGCTTCCTGCCCTTTGAAAAGCTCCTGGAATGCTCCTCTGGAAACCCAGTCACCATGTTGTAAGAAGCCTAAATCACAGGGAGAGGCTCACATAGGTCAACAGCCCCAGGTGAGCCATCATTGCTGTGAATCACCTGGGCAGGCTTTATAGGATGTCCAGCCCAGTCGAGTCTTCGGGTAACTGCAGCCCCAGCTGACATATTCAGCTGCAATGAAGGGAGAGGCTTTGAGCAAGAACCACTGGGCTGAGCTCAGTCAACTCAAAGAACCATGAGAGATAATAACAAATTGTTATTTAAGCTGTTGTGTTTTGGAGTGGTTTGTTACTTAACCTGGAACACCAGGATTAGGAGTTAGACTGTGGGCCAAGAAGGGCTGTATATGCAGGCCCCTGGTCATGAAAGGGATGGGCAGCAGAATGTGAGTGGTCAGGGGACATCTGACCCCACGATAGGCAAGATACCCCAGGCTAAATGCCCGTGGTGTGGGGGTGGGTGAGAGGACAGGAGGCTGGATTTTGGCTATCACCTAGAGCTCAGTGTTCTCACTCGTAAAGTGGAAATATATCCTCACAAGGTGGGTATGAGGATTAAACAAGGTGGCGTGAATGAAGGTACTTACACTCTATGAGCCTTCCCTAGAATGTATCATGATTTCTTACAGATGGTTGGATGTTAATGATTCGTTAGCATCTGAAAGTGGTGCATCCCATGTGGCTTTATCATGAATCGGTTTCTCCTTGGAATGGTCTGCTCATAGCCCAAGAAGCAATTCTTAAACCATAATCAATAATCATAGAAACCACTCCCCCAGGGGTCCTGTAAAGTTCTCCACATGAATTCATTCATTTATTTCCTCATTTGTTCAATAATTACTTGAGTGCCAATGACATACCAAATAGTGTTCTAGGCACTGGGCACAGAATGATGAACTAAACACAAATACCCTTCCCTCCTGGACCTGCAGTCTAGGTCTAGATTTAGTGTCTATGGTAAGACGTTGTCAACAGTTTTAAACTATTGGGGGCAGCATGGTGTGGTAGTTAATTGTGTGTTTGAGGGTCAGATAGGCCTGGGTTCACATCCTGACTCCACCACTTACCAACTGTGAGATTTGGGCAACTCACTTCAGCTTTCCATGCCTCAGTTTCTTCATCTGTAAAGTAAGCATCATCATCATAATAATCCTTGTCACAGAGTTGTTATGAGGATCAATGAGTTAATGCCTGTAAGGGAAGTGGAACAATGACTGCCACACAGGAAGGTGCGTCATAATAAATGTTATTAATTACTATTATTACCATTATTACTTCATTTCTGGTGGGAATAGTTTTGCTGTATTTCTTCTTGCATTATGATCAATAGTGTGCTCTCCATTCTATTCGGTGAGATAACTTCCTTTCTTCCTTCCTTTCCTTCTTTTTCGCTGTGGAAGGAGGTATGATAGATGGTTTGTGATATTCATTTACCTGCCGAAGTCGTCCATGGGTTGCAAGTTTGAGAAATCTGGTCTAAATTAGCCGCTAATGAGATTAGAAAACCACAGATTGTATTAGTGATTGTTTAGCCAATATTGGAATCTAAAATTCCCTTTTTACCTATCTCCTTGAGGATGCAACCCCAAGAAGATCAAAAGGTAAGCGGGGAGTTCCGTGAAAGCAGGGCAAGCTAGGACCACAGTGTGACCACTGGACCCTATTCACATGTAGTCTAAGCGAGAGGTACCCACTGGCCCACAATATATATGGGATCCTCTGGAGATATGCAACATGGAGGCCTTAGTGGATCTATTCTAGAAGGTCAAGGAAAGCAGTACTGATTGTATTTCTTCAAGAAATGAAGGCAGTTTTAAAGAGAAAAGAAGGTTACTTAAACTCTAAATGTCATCAAGCTAGCTCTATTAGGGAATAAATAACGAAAAACTCAAGTAAGAGGCTTTCTGTTATGTAAAAGAAACCCCAAGGCAGGCAGTTCAGAGTGGGTGTGACATCAACATGGTCATCAGATGTGTAGGTTTCTTTTACCTTTCGTCCATCTTCCTCGGAGTGTGGCCTCCTTTCTCAGGGTCTACCTTGAGATACAAAACAACTGCTGGAACTCTAGCTATCACATCAACAATCCAGGTAGGAAGAATGAGGCGTGCAGTACAACAGCACCCTTCCTAGCTGAGTCAGCCCTCTTTTAGGAACTTTTCCAGGGGCTTTATCCATCCAACAAGTTCCATTTACATCTCATTGACCATTTCAGAGTGGAGAAATTGTCCCTTGTTGTGCTCTGCTGGGAAGGACTCTGCTGAACCTTCTGTGATGAGGCTGAATGCTTCAGGGGGGCTGTAGCAAAAGCCTTGTGGTGGCTGACACTCTGCCCTCTAAGCTCCTTTGAAGTCAAAATCCATCAGATATAATATAAAACATCTGAAGTACTTAATTATCATGACACTTCAAGTTTTGAAAGTAGGGAATCTTTCTCTGATTTCAAATAAAAATCATAAATATTTAAACAGTCTTTGTCTGCTTCTTCTCCCTTTCTAATTCCTTCCCACCCTTCCTCCTACCTCATCCCCAAACCTGAATTCCTGGATTAATTTTTAATCATGATAGTTCAGAGAAGAATTTCAGCTTCTGTAATTTTTTTTTTAAGCTGCTATATTCCTTGGTGGGTTGCTTCACACATTCCACCCCTGGAATTTCAGATGATGCTTTGTGAGGGTTCTTTGTATGAATTTTACGTCATGAAGCCAGAAAAGTTAGTTTCCTCTGAATGAGCACAGAACTTTCCAATTCTGATCCCAATTAGGTCAATCACTTTATTTATTTAATTAGAATTTATATAAACTTATCAAGAGGCTTTTAGGTAATTTATAAAATTAAGCATAATTAAAAATAAAAATCTTAGGACTAAACCCAAAACTTGCCAGATGGATTTGAAAAGGCAATTATCTTTCTTTTCTCTGACTTATAAAAAAGGAAATCATAATATGATGTTCCTTCAGCATAATACAGTGTTGAAATGTAATGAATATTTGCCAATTGCTCTGAGATCCGCCCTGAAAGGTGTTATAAGCTTCAAGTGCTATTGTTATTTAGCACTGTCATTTTAACATAGCTTTTAGCATTTACACCCTACCTCTGACGTAATGTGAGCTGTAGGCATAATCTTTAGATTCAAGGGACAAATAATATCCCAATATAATAACATGTCATGTCTCTTATATAATAACACTCCACCCAATAAATAATTACAGGAGAAATGAATAGGATGTGTGCTGACACACGCAATAGCCACTATGGATGGATTTTCCTTTCTTCCTTGATGATCCTTCTTAAGTGCTTTTTAAAAAGATGCCAATGTGACCTCCATAAGAATGCAGGAGCCTGGCTAGCTCCTCAGAGAGGCGTTATTCAAGCCAACCTGGTGTTTGTGTTGCCTTCTTAGAATATCTTTAAAGGACCTAGGCACAAAAAAGATCCTTTTAAGATATCATCTCTTGCTGACACGGCAAGAAGAGCAATAAATAGTGTTTATAGATAAAGAGCATCCTACAGCAAACAGGTCCAAATGGTTGGATTCTAATCTCTATTTTGTCACCACCTGGCTGTGGTCTCTTGAAAGAGTCACTAAGATCTCTCTGGATCTTACTTTTCTCACCTATGAAATGCAATGGTCTCTTCCAGCTTCACTGATTTATAGACTTATGAAACACTGAACTTCATGAATTCTCTGAGAGAACCATCTGTCCCCGGGTGAGCATGGCCTGGGCCATCTTTTGCTCCCTGTGTACTTCATGGTGACCATTCACTTCTGGTTTGTAATCAGCACGAATCAATGATTAACACTTGAGTCAAGCCGAATCTTGTGGTATCTTAAATCCAGTACATAAAAAATAATGGCCATTTGGTCGACAGTTACAAAACATATTTTTAAAATCTAAATGGAGGGAAGAAGTGGGTGGAGATGGGAAAGAAGTGGGTAGTATAGAATTTATTTTTTTCATTTTAACTAATCTCTGCTTATGAAAGGAAAGACATTCAACTTTGCATTACTGGTTCCTGATTCAACGGCGTGGATTCAACACTCAATCTGTGAGTACGTTTTATGGATTTTTTAAAAAAAATGAGGACACAAATGGAGTGAGGCCCTTCAAATGTAACTTTAAAAAATAAACTGTGTTTTAAATCATGGAGATTGAAAATGGTCAAATGGTTCTGCCTTTGTTATTAAGGCCTCAATTACTGTGCCTTGGTTAGTGGAGATTACTCATAGCCTCTGAGTGCTTTGAGGAAGGAGATAGCTGAACTGTTGTTTATTTATTTCTTTAATCCATGAGAGGTTTCTGTAAACATATGGCTTCTTTAAAATCTTCAGGGCTACAGAAAAAGCATTGGAACTAGTGGGAGATTATGGGCACATCTCCCCCTACTGGGCACAATTTGCAACTGCTCACTTGTATCGTCCCCGCCGACAAAGGTGTGTGGATGGGAGAAGATTCTCCTCGAAACAGAAACCTTGGGATTCAAACTCTTGTTCAGGAGGTAGGGGAGAAGAAAGATAGTTGTGTGTGTATGTGTCTATATTTTCTACTAGACAGGGAAAACATCATAGATGAAGGCATGGAAGTCAGCAAATAGACTAGCTTAACTGGGGAAGAGGTGTTATGTATGAAAAATCACAAGAATGCAGCTGGAAAGCCAGGTTGGAGCTAGTTGTGGAAGACTTTGAACAACAAGCTACAAAATGGGGAGCCACTGAAGCTAGTTTTGAATGAAGGAATTCTCTTGTTGATTAATCCTCTCAGCAGCCATTTGTTGAGCACATCCCACAAGCCAGCTGTTCCCTCAACGCTGTGCGCAAGCAAAGACAAATCTCATTTGGACCCTGACCTCAAGCAGTTCAGAGTCTAGCAGTTGCAATTAGGTACCTAAGTAACCATAACAGAATAGAAAGTGGTGTATCATATGAAGTAAAAGTCGGAAGCCAAAGGGATTACTTTCAGCAGTGGACTAGGGCAAAATTTGATAGACGATTGTCATGGTGAAGGGAAAGTTGATCTTGGTGGTAAGAATGTACTGGAGGCTGGAGTGAGAAAAGTTAGAGGCTACCAAATTTTTGTATATCATATCTTATATTGAATATGTACAATTTCATAATGTAACAATTTATATTGCTTACATGTATGGAATGAATGTGAATAAACAAATTGTAGTATATTCATACAATGGAATACTATTCAGCTATAAAAAGAAACAAACTACTGATTCATCCAACAATATGGCTGAATCTCCCAGACATTGTTCTGTACAAGAGAAACTGAACACAAAAGTGGGAAGACTGTATGATTCTGTTTATATGATGAAATTCTAGAACAGACAACAGGAATCTATATTCATAGAAATCAAATCACTGGTTGATTAAGGTGTGGTGGTGGAGGTGTTGACTGAGCACAAATGAGCACAAGGAAACTTTCTGGGGCGATATTCTGTATCTTAAATGTGGCATTGGTTACATGGATGAATACATTTATCAGAATTCACCCATTTCCACTTAAAATATGTAAATTTTATTGTGTGTAAATCATACTACAATAAAGTTTTCTTAAAAATTAGGAAATAATAAAGCATAAGAAGTTACTATGGTCAGCAAGGTACTTAATTTGTAATTGGTCATTTCTAAATTGTGTTAATTAGTAATTAAAACATAGTTTAATAAAGTAAATAAACCACTTTAACAAAAAATTATGACTTTATTCAAACCAAAACAAAAAGAGACATGGTGGATACAGTGAGTCACTCACATATTTTCTGAAGGGGTGAATGGATAGAAGGGAGTAAAGGGAATATTCAAAGAAATAATGATTGGAGAATATTCCAGAACTGATGAAAGACATAAATCTACAGAAAGCATAACATACACCAAGTATGGATAAGTAAAAATGTTTATCTCCATTCATAGATTTAATCTACCACAGAAAAATAAGGAACACTAGGGATTTTAGTGGAAATAAAAAAGAAAAACTAACAAAACTAGATGAATTGAGACAGCTGAGTGATAATAAGGAGATATACAAAGAGTAATCAATCATTTCTCTAATTAAATCTTTCGAGTGCTTGCTAAATCTGCCCAAATTGTCATTATTCTTGGTCCTTTTATTTGAAAACCAGAGTCAGGTTTTCTTCAGTCTCGAAAAAAAGTCACTTTTTCAAATGAAACTAGAATGAGAACTGTGAAATTGTAAAGGGAGTTACAGCAGGTCTGAAGAGCAATTTGATTTGCTCTTTCAGTGAAAGTTGAAAGAAAATTCCTTGATAGGCAAAACTTCCCATAAAATCTCGCTTATAGAAATGAGTATTATGGAGAGTTTTTTTTTTCCTTCAGTATTCAGGCAAGCTCCCTATAAACTAGGAAAAATGTTATAAAAATGAAATTGAGTTAAAAGACTGCAAGCAGATTTGAAGCTGCTTGAAAATAGAACAGGGAATCTTGCCATGGGTTAGTGGTAATGGAAATCGTTTACTCTGGACATCTGATTTTATTATTCTATAATCATTTACATAACTATCTGCTTAAGCCATGCATTCATACATGTTCCTCTCATACATTCAGATTTAAGGAATAATTTTGTTTTCTGTAAAAAGATAAGAGGGGTTAGGAGATAGAGATTAAAAAAAGAGCAATAAATTCAGGCACAAAGTATCTTCCTTCATCCCTGCCTATGTCTGTATCCTTGTCCTTATTTATTCCTGCCCTTGGCAGAGAGCCTAGAGACCACAGGTTCGGTCATTAAGCAAATTCCTTACTGATGACTCCAAGAAGAGATTTTGGTTATGTCTAATCTGGGAGAAATGTGGTAATTTCCATTCATCTGTTCAAAAGCTCCACTGGGGTTAGAGTGCCCAACAAGGTCAGTGAGCATTCTAAAGGGGAGTCGCTTGCCCCCTCTTCCCTAAAACTGTTAGAGCTTCAGAACACTACCTGCCTTTGAACAGATCCATCTTTCCATAAAAGTGCATGGAGTTAATTTCTCTTCCCTGAAAATCACAGCATGTTTCCAGACGGGTGATGTGTACCAAAGGGAGAAGTTCTGAATCCTGTCTGAACAAGCTCAGTAGACCCCATTCCATCACAGATTTTGAGTCAATCTTATTTACTTCCTATTCAAAAGTTCCAATTCCATTGCTCCTCAGTCAGTGGGGTCATTGTGAGAAATTTACATAATTTTATTATCCGTTTGGTGGCAACAAAGAAGTGAATAGACAATAGGTTCTCCTTCTAAGGATGAACCCTTAAAGAACTTTCTTAATACTGTAAAAACATCCTTGAATTTATTGGGATCTTGGACCAAATTTTGGGGAAGCATCTTCTCATTAATTGTTTTTCACTTTTTTTAGTGTTTGGGTTGTCCAATGTCCATTTGCATTAGTGAATGTGATCAACTGTCTTTTTAAATTTACATTAAATGAATATTTTTGAGTGTAACATTTTAATTCCTTTGATGATTTTTTTTTCACTATATTTTTGAGGGTTTTTTGGTAGTTTCTCTAGAGCTTGCCATATACATCTTAACTTGTCAGATTTATACTGACTTAATTCCAGTTAGACATCAAAATGTTACTCTCATATAGCTCTATTCCCTCTTCCTTCTTTTTGGGGCCATTACTGTTATATATATTTTTATATAATATATATAACACATATTTTATATACTATAAATATATAATATATATTTTATGTAATTTCATGTGTTTTAAAGAAAGAGAAGAAAGGAGAGCAAGCATACAGTTATAGAGTTTGTTATATTTTCCATCTTATTTACCATTTCTGCTTCTCTTCATTTGTTCCTGTGGGTTCAAGTTATCATCTGACGTAATTTCCTTACTCCAATACAACTTTGCTCCCACCTACCTCCTCTGTGTTGCTCTTGTCAAATATATTACTTTTCCATATGTTATAAGCCCAACAGTACAATTATATACATATTATTTTATATAATTGCTTTTGAAATCAGTTAAGAGAAGAAAGGAGATGAAATACACATTTACACCATCTTTTATAATCACATAACTACATTTACCTGTGCTCTTTGTATGTGTGTATGTGTGTGTGTGTGCATGTGTATGTGTGTTCAAATTACCATCGGGGTCACTTGCTTTCAGTCTGAAGAACTTCGAGTGTTTCTTGTAAGATGGGTCTGCTAGCATCAGATTCTCTCAGTTTTTGTTTATCTGGAAATGTCTTTATTTTGCCTTCAGGTTTTTGCACAGCACCTTGAACACATCATCCCACTACCTTCTAAACTCCCTTGTTTCTAACGAGAAGTCAGTTGTTAATCTTACTAGAGTTCCCTTGTACTCGACAAATGGGTTTTCTCTCATTTCTTTCAAGATTTTTCTCTTTGTATTTGTCTTTCAACATTTTTACTAAGATGTGTCTAGGTGTGGATCTCTTTCTGCTATAACATAAATTTTGTTGAGCTTCTTGGATGCTCAGGTTAATGGTTTTTTTTTTTTTTTTTTTTTTTTTGTGGGGAAGACCAGCCCTGAGCTAACATTTGTTGCCAATCCTCCCCTTTTTGCTGAGGAAGACTGGCCCTGGGCTAACATCTGTGCCCATCTTCCTCCACTTTATATGGGACGCCGCCACGGCATGGCTGATAAGCAGTGCGTCAGTGGGCGCCCAGGATCCGAACTCGCAAACCCTGGGCTGCCAAGTGCGAACTAAACCGCTGCGCCACCGTGCGGCCCCAAGTTAATGGTTTTTTTAAAAAAATAAATATAGGAAGTTTTCAGTCATTATTTCTTCAGATATTTTTCCTGCTCCTGTCTCTCTCTCTTTTCTCCTTCTGGTACTCTTATTATATTCATGTTGGTGTCCCACATTTTTCTGAGGTTCTGTTCGTTTTTCTTCACTCTTTTTCCTCTCTGTTCTTCAGGTTGCATAATCTCTACTGATTTATTTTCAAATTCATAAATTCTTTCTTCTGCTCATTCAAATCTACTGTAATAAATTTTTCATTCGTTATTATACTTTTCAACTCCAGAATCTGTATTTATTCTCTTTTTAAAATAATTTCTCTTTATTAATATTCACTATTTGATGAGGCAGTGTCACCATGCCTTCCTTTACTTCTTTATGCACAGTTTCCTCTAGCTCTTTGAGGATATTTGTAATGACCTTTTTGAAGTCTTTGCTTGTTATGTGTAACATCTGGATCCAGGCAGTTTCTGTTGCTTGCTTTTTTTCCTGTGTATGCATCACATTTTTTGTTTCTTTGCATGTCTCAAAATTTCTTGTTGAAGGGCTGGCCCAGTGGTGTAGTGGTTAAGTTCAGCACACTATGCTTTGGTGGCATGGGTTCGCAGGTTTGGTTCCTGGGTGTGGACCTATACCACTCATCAAGCTATGCTGTGCATACATTGGTCCACAGTCTGATCCAGTTAAAGTCAGGCCTCTTTCCAGGGATGAGTTTTGAATCCAGTCTTGGAAGTTTGTTCTAATCCCAGGAGAGTTCTTATTAACAGTCTCTTTTCCTGGTTTTCTCTGGGAAACTAGCTGGCCTATGGTTTAGCTTCATTTCTCATGAAGCTACCAGCCTCCTTTGAATTGCTCACCACCAAAAATCTCTATTGTTTTTGAGAGTGCCCTTAGGCTTCTACTTCCCCACATTCTGTTTCAAATAAAGTCCGTTCTTTTGGGGAGAACTTCAGAGTTCTCTGTTTTACAGCCTGCCTCTCCTCCTTGGCAAAATCTCTGAGCCATGGCTCCAGAGCTGAAGGCAGGGACAGTGGCATGCTTCCCTCTGAGTGACATCCTGCTTTAGGCACAAGGTGCTGGGCTGGGGGCAGTAGCCTCTGATCGTCTCAACTTGCCTTTCTTGGTGCAGAACCTCTGAGTGAATGGGGATGAGGGCAGTCAGAGCTCCTGTATTCTCAGCCTGTTGCACTTGAGGTAGAGCCTTTGCCCTCTGAGTCGGGGCTGGGTGGGGGAAGGGAGCACTTGACCTCTCTGCCATACTTGCTTGAAATTCAGCCTCTGCAACACAGACCTAGGAGCAGGAATGAGAAATGCTGATGGCCTGCCCCTCCCAGGAGATACACAGCCATTGAAGGGAGCTTGGGGGAGACAGAGCCCCATCTTCTTGGCCACATCCACCTGGATAGAGCTTCCATCACGTTGAGCTGGATGGGGGGAGCAGGTTGTGGCTTAAGTGCCACAGATTCTTCTATTCTCACCAAGATTTACCAGATTTTCCTGAATACGTGTTTATTCATTTCCTTAAGACAATTCCTGAGAATTTAAACGGTTGTTTTGTTTCTCAAAAAATAATTGTCACCACTGTGGTGGTTGTACTGATGAGTGGGTACATGGAGCTCGCATCACTATTCTGAAAGTGGATTGCCCAATTGTCTTTTTATCATAAAATTTGAATATTAAAAAAAACACAGTTACATCTGCCTCTGTGGCATTAATTCTATCATTAAATAAGATTTGAGATTCCTTCAATATTTCATAGCTGAATTTTGAGTTGACTTAGGTCAAATCATATTGCTTAAAGCAATTGTATATATAAAGGATTAAACCACAATTATGAGACAAGTGTAAATCCCATGCGTACAGATTTGTAAAGAGATTCCATTATGGCACTAACAATTGGAGATATTTTCACACATTTCCTGATTTCTATTAAGACACACCACTTAAATAAGAAAAATGGTAATTTTTGTTCAGAATTATGAAGACGTCTGCCTTTCCATCATGATTTATTTCTTGTTCACTTCTAAAATAATTTATAAAATTCTCCTAACTGGTGAATGCTAAGATATTGTTCGAATTTTCATAAAGAATTAGCCAAACCAATTAAGAGCTGACTTCTGGTTGTTAGTTTGAGCTCAAGTTAACAAAGTTATAAAATATTAACATATCTGAAAGCAGAGCTGCTTAATTTCATCTTCTATATGAAAATGAGTCTGTGATCTTAGAAGTTTTCTTGTGAGAATTAAGAAACAGAATTTAGAATTTTATGCATGGTCCAGTCCAGGCCCCAGCTGATACCTGTTAGCATCCTTGATGGGAGATCCTTGTGAACACCTTTGCTTCCTAACAAAGGCTTACCCAGCCTCTGACCGATTTCATGTGTAGAAGGTTGTTTCTCCTACTGAGTAAAATGCTCCCTTCCTATACCTTTCACTGACTAGTGCTAGGCCTGTCTTCTGAAAAAATCTAGATCAATTTTATCTCATCTGCTAAAGAAGAACATTGACGTAGGACTGAAAATGTAATTTTATGAGAATTCACAAATAAGCCCACTTAAGAGAAAATGTATCAGTTAGCAGGCTTTCGGCCATAATAAACAGCACATCTGACAAAATGTGGTTTAAACAATGGGGTTTATTAATAAATCTCATTTGACAAGAACTTTGGAGGTAAGTGGTTCCAGAGATGGTTAATACAGCAGCTCTGAGGTAGCTTCTCTGTCCTTCCTGTGATTATGTACCCACAAGCATTACTTCCTTACTAAATAAAGTAAAAAAGCAGGGAATGTAGAGATCTTTCTTTTTATCCTGAACTTTGTATCCCGTTAAGACTTTTGGCAGATTTCTCTTTAGTGTCAACGGCCAGGACTGGGTCACCTTCCACCCCTAAACCAATCACTGTCAAAGGTGAATGAGGGTACCATGATCGACTAGGAGTTAGGCTGATTAATACACACCCGGGATCAGGCACATTGTTGCCTCTTATCTGGACAAAATTGAGATTCTATGCCCCAAAACAAGAGGAGAATGGTTGTTGGGTAGCCAACTCACAGTGTCTACCAAAATATCTTAATCCAAATTTGAAAATTAAGTCTTATGATAGATTGATCTGTTTTTTTCACTACTAGATCCTGTGCCAAAGTACGTTTTTATAAGATTCAAGATATATTTCATGCACCATAAAATTCACGCATTTAAAGTGTACAGTGGTTTTTAGTATATTCACAGCTATGCAATAATCACAGCTTAATTTTAGAACATTTCCATCACCCTAAAAAGAAACCCCATACATATCAGCAGTAACTCCCCACTCCCTCCTGCCTCAGTCCTGGGAACCACTATCTACTTTCTGTCTCTATGGATTTTTCAATTCTGGACATTTCACATAAATGGAATCATACAATTTGTGATCGTTTGTAACAGGCTTCTTTCAGTTAGCATGTTTTCAAGGTTCATTTAACATGTATCAGAACTTCACTCTTTTTGTATTGCCGAATAATATTTCATTTTAAACAAACCCACCTTTTTATCCATTCATCAGTAGACAGGCATTCGGGTTGTTTCTACTTTTTGGCTGTTAGAAATAATATTGCTATAAGTATTTGTGTTCAAGTTTTTCTGTGAACACATGTTTTCAATTCCCTTGGGTATACACTTAGGAATGGAATTGCTGAATCATATGGTAATTCTATGTTTAGCATTTTGAGGGATTGCCAAACTATTTTCCAAAGCAGCTGTGCCATTTTACATTCCCACCAGCAATGAATGAGGGTTCCAATTTTTCCACATATTCATGAACACTTGTTATTGTCATCCTTTTTATTTTAGCTATCCCAGTGGGTGTGACATGCTATCTCATTGTGCTTTGATTTACATTTCCCTTATAACCAATGACATTGAGCATCTTTTCATGTGCTTGTTGGCCATTTGCATGTTTTCTTCAGAGAAACGTCTATTCAAATCTTTGCCCACTTTTAAATTGGCTTATATGTCTTTTTATGATTAATTTGTAGGAATTCGTTATGTATTCTAGATATAAATCCCTTGTCAGATATATGATTTGCAAATATTTTCTCCTATTCTGCAGGTTATCTTTTCACTTTTTTGGTAGTGTCCATTGAAGCACAAAAAGTTTTAATTTTGATGTAATCCAATTTGTTTATTTTTTTTCTTTTATTGCTTGTGCTTTTGATTTGTATCCAAGAAATCATTGCCTAATCCAAGATTACACAGATTTCCTTTGATATTTTCTTAGGAGTTTTATAGTTTTAGTTCTTATATTAGGTCTATGATTAATTTTGAATTAATTTTTGTGGGTGGTGTGAGGTAGGGGTTCAACTTAATTTTTTTTTTGCATGTGAATATCCAGTTGTCCCAGAACCATTTGTTGAATAGACTATTCTTTCTCCATGAATTGTTTTGAAATTCATGTCAAAAATCACTTGGCCATAAATGTAAGGTTTTATTTCTGGACTTCAACTCTATCTCATTGATTCATGTGTCAATCTTTATGACAGTACCACAGTGTTTTGATTATTGTAGCTTTGTTGTAAGCTTTCAAATCAAGAAGTGTGTGTCCTCCAACTTTGTTCTTTTTCATAACTGTTTGGCTATTCTGGATCCCTTGCATTTCTGTATAAATTTTATGATCTGTTTGTCAATTTCTCAAAAAAACCACCTGGGATTTTGAGAGGGATTGCATTGAACCTGTAGATCAATTTGGGAAGTCTTGCCATCTTAACTGTATTAAGTCTTTTGATCCATGAATATAAATGTCTTTCCATTATTTAGATCTTTTAAAATTTCTTTCAACAATGTTTTGTAGTTTTCAGAGTATAAATTCTGTACTTCTTTCATTAAATTTATTCCCAAATATTCTATTTTTTAATGCTATTGTAAATGGAATTGTTTTCTTAATCTATTTTTGGGCTATTCCTTGCCAGTGTGCAAAAATACAATTGATTTTTGTATATTGATTTTGTATCCTGACACTTTGCTGAACTTGTTTATTAGTTCTAAACATTTTTCAGTGGATTCGTTCGGATTTTGTAGATACAAGATTATGTCATCTGCAAATAGAGATCATTATACTTCTTCCTTTCCAATCTAGATGCTTCTTATTTCTTTTTCTTGCCTAAATGCTCTGGCTAGGACCTCCAGTACAATGGAATAGAAGTGATGAGGGTGGACATCTTTGTCTTGTTCTTGGTGTAAGGGGGAAAGCTTTCAGTTTGGCTCCATTAAATATGATGCTACCTGTGGGTTTTTCACACATTCCCGTTTTCAGCTGGAGGAAGTTCCCTTCTATTCCCTCCTAGTTTGTTGCCAAAGTACTATTTATTTATTTATTTTTTGTGGGGAAGACTAGCCCTGAGCTAACATCCATTGCCAATCCTCCCCTTTTTGCTGAGGAAGACTGGCCCTGGGCTAACATCTGTGCCCATCTTCCTCCACTTTATATGGGACGCCACCACGGCATGGCTGACAGGCAGTGCGTCTGCGGGCGCCCAGGATCCGAACTCGCGAACCCTGGGCTGCCAAGCGCGGACTAAACCTCTGCGCCACCAGGCGGCCCCGCCAAAGTACTATTTAAATACTGTTTGTAAAGTAAAGAAGTAGAATCAGTTTCCATTTTCAAAAATTTCCCTTCTCCCCTCACCCTTCTTCCATTTTTTTCACTCAATTTTTCATTTACTAAGTAAATGTTTATTAGGCCTGTATTCAATAATAGAGTAATTTTAAGAAGTAAATTGTCTAGTAGGGTATTCTCTTTCCCCATCCTCTGCATGCACCAGAATTTCTCTCTTCTCTCCCCTTCTTCTCAGTATATGTTGCTAATAATTTAGACTTACTGTAGAGCTAAATCAAGGTGTCACTGGCTGAGTGAAGCATTTCAAACCTTTCTCTAATTGGTGTATACAAGACCTTTTCCAGCTAAGGAACTTCAGGAATCAGTAATGATCACTTAGGCTGCCACCTACTCTGGTGAAAGAAAATAAACTGATATTTGATATGAAGTCATCTTTAGCAAAATGGTAATCCAGAAGCTCTTTCAGAGTTGCATAGAGTGATTCAGCCACTTCAATCTGACATTCAGTTTCCTACCTGTTTATGTCAACTAGTTTTTGAAACCAACCTCTTGGACTCTGAGTTTGGGTTCATTCAGCCTGGTAACTAAATAAACAGTGCCATGAATGAGGTGGGCAAACCAGCTCTGTTGCGTCTCCGAGGTGCTTTATTTATGTCCAACCTTCTTTCAGAAAGGATTTAATGCCACTTCAATTAAGTGATGAGGAAATTGGAACACTGGGAAAGTGAGAGCAGGAAAGACAATCTGCACCAGATCTCTTCAGGATGTGTGAACTCCTGAAGACACTATCCCCTCCTGGAAATAGATGCTACTACCCTGCTAGCCAGGGAATGTGGAAGGTGATGGCAACCCTTCTTCAACTGGCCCAGATGAGGTGAAGATGGTTTGAACCTCCTGGTACTGTGACAATGGCTGCTCTCCCCAGTCCCACACACCAGAGCAAGCACACACCCACTCCATAACCCCGAGGAGTGAAGGTGTGAGGTAGTAGATCTACACTGCCATCCTCCCACTTTGAGCCTCCTTCCCTGCCCTAGGCATCTATCAGTCTCTTAGGGTGCAGAAAGGGATAAAAGTCTTCAAAGTTACTGCCAGCTAGAGACAATGAGTGTGAGAGCTGTGAAATCACACTCTCCAAATGTGTGTTTGGGAGGTTAAGTGAAGGAGATGTGGGTTAAGACTGCTCAGTTCAAATCCTGGCTCTACCATCTCAGCCTGCTGCTGCCATAGAGTAAGTGCTCAGAAAACAACACCTGTTCTTAGAATTGAGATTGCCTCTTGGAACAAGTGGAATGCAATGTCTCACCACTTTTAAATCCTAATTCAAAAAGGGAAAATAAACCTTAAAAATATTATGGATAGGTCCTTAACCCACACTTATCAATAGTATATAATAAATGTAATAGGCAATATTTACTGCAATGCTAAAACGTCCACCAATTCGTATTTCATGTATATTCTTTTTCAGGTAACTATGGTTTAGCATAGTGAGAATATTATGCATGGGGGTCTGCGTTCTGTATAACATATGTGACCACTATTTCATATTCTGTTATTTATCAACCATACCAGATTATTTCCGCTAAAAAGATTAATTCATGCTACCAATTGGTTTGGAACTAGAAATCTGAATTCCAGACGGCATAATGGATTCTTCCTCTTAGATTTGTTTTTATGACTTCTTTGATGTCAAAAGACCCTGAATTAATCTGCATAACATTATTCCACTGGTTTGTTGATGAATTTTTTCTGAACCATTTTACACCATTGTTGGATAACATGTATTTTCTGAGTTTTTAATGAGTCCCCCGTCTTGCTTCATGAAGCAGTCCACAGATACACATTTGCTGCTGATATGGTTTAAATCTCATTTAAAGTTTCAAAATTTGTTAAATATTATTGCACTGCAACGGTTGCAGAATCAAGCACTGACTTCCTTTCTTATAAAAAATAAATATAAAAATGATCCTGTCTCACTAGGAAAAATCTGGAGGCTATAAAATGGGATCAAAGTTTTGTTATTAAGTCAAAATTGCTGCCATTATTCCTTTTTTTGTGTATGTGTTTCTTATCTAAGATGCTTCTTGCATATGCTGCAAAGACAGATTGAGAATGGGAGGCAGTGGAACATCCCACCTCTTTGGAAGTTCCTCAGGCTCTGATCGATTGTTTTCCTTCAATCTTTCGAGCAGGGGGTCCCATTTTTCCAGCTAAGATGGCAGAAGAACATGTATTTTTCTTGAGAGCGTAAGAGGAGACTATGCCATCTACCCCCTAAAAAGAAATTACATAAATTTAGTCACTTACTGAAGCCTCGTTCTTATGAAATGAGCCCCAAATATCGACTTTATTTACTTTTTCAAAAGTCAGTGGGGAGCGTCTTGCATTCTGTTCTTTTAGAAAGAGAGTGTTTTTTTCTCAGCCTTCATTTCACACTCCCTTTGCTTTCTCTCTTTAACGAGACTATGAAACCAAAAAGAGCATTTTCCAGCTTTGTAGACAATATCACCAGAGCTATTTTTAACTTTAGTTTTTCCAAATAGTCTGCCTTTTGTACAGGAGGGAAAAAAATCAGTCTTTTCTATTAGAAAATAAGGTTGTGTTTCAGGGAGGTCACCTTTATGTATATGTATTAGAGATTTTAGAGAGTCAAAAAACCAAATTCTCATAGTATTACGTTTCCCACACCATGCATATGTACAGTAGCATATTACTGGCTGAGCATTAACTTTACAATTTTTCCATTTTTCATTCTTCTTCTCCTTCCCCTCCCCCTCCCCCTTCCTCTTCTCATTTGAATGGATGTTGACAGCACTGTCCCCAAAGAATTAGCAGTGGCTATTTCTTTCACCAGAAATTTGTGACTTTGCTTACAAAGTCACAAGTAGATCTGCTGAAAGACGCAGGCGCTGATGCATAACTGAAGCCAGTCACAGAGTCAAATTGCAACTGTTGTACTCCAATTCTAGGCACTTTTTTGTTATAGGATTTGGTCCTGAGGTAAATGCAACTTAAAAAAAAAAAGAAAACCTCCTTTGCTGAAAAAAATTTCCTTTATTATTGTAAGAGAAAAATGTTTCAATATTTTAGCAAAAATGTAGGAATATTTTTAGTAATTGGGAAAATCTAATGAACAATTTATCTTTAGATTTAAAGTGGAAATTTGCTTTGGATCTAAAATTTGAGAACAGGAGTAAATTTTCATCTTGGGTTCTGAGTAAGAGTAAAACCAGAGAATCAAAATATCCAAAGAAATCTATTCTTTTGTGTCTTAGGACACAGATGAGTAAAAACCCTTGCTGGAAAATTCACTCCAGTTTTTACAGAATTGATTTTTCCACCTGACATTAGAGACTGGTGATTATTCAAGCAATGCTTCTACTTTGTACCATTTACAATCTATGTATATTGAATATTTCTGATGGGTATGGAAACTGAAAAATGGTAGTACCATTTAACCAGGATGGTAAACAGAAAGATTAATTAAATATGCCATGATTATCAATTAATAAAACATGAAGATAAAACACATTGGCAATTTTTGCTATAATCATTTTTTATTTTATGATTCAGAAAGTGTCTTAGGAGTTTTCAGGGTCATGAATAATCATCTGAATAACAAGGCTATTTGCATTTGGAAATACTCTTTAATATAGAGGTGGTGAGAGGCACCACAGCAACTTGGTTGGTTGACATCCTGGGTCCAATTCCTATTATGTGTGTGATTTCAGATGTTAGCTGTATCAATTACCTATTGCTACTGTAGGACTATGTAACAAATGACCCTAAAACTCAGTAACATCTAACAACACGCACCCATGAGTTTGCTTGGTGTTGGCTGATCCAGTCTGGGCTCAGCTGGGCTTGTCTTCAAGCTGTGAGTTAGGTCCAGCCCTGCTCTACACGTTTCTCATCCTCCTTGGACCTTGGACCTTGAACACCTACCCACGACACGTTTTTCTCATAGTGACGGCAGAAGCACAAAAGTGCAAGCTCAACCATGCAATCACATTTTAAACTTCTACTCGTGTCTTTTCCACTAAAATCCTTTTTCCAAATTAAATCCCATGGTCCTAGTCCGACAAATATGGGATGGGGACAGTATACTTCACCCATGGAGGTTGGGTGTGTGTGTGAATATTGACTGGGTAGTCATCTAATCTAACATGTTATTTAACCTTTCTAAACCTCCACTTTTCTCATCAGCAGAACTGGGACAACAGTAACTGCCTCATTATTGTGGTGAAAATTAAATGAGACATCGTCATGTGAAGTACATATGGCAGAGGTGATAACCAGTAGGATTTCCTGGGATGGTAGCTGTTTTCTTCACCAAAAGGAATATTGTAGACTCATGCAATGACATGACAGGAGGGGATGTTAAGGTATCATCAATACTTTCAAATGTACAGAACAGCTGCGAAAATAGGACAGAGAACTTTTGCAGGCACCTCACCCAGACTCACCAATTGTTAACATTTTGCCACATTTGCTTTTCCTGAACCATTTGAGAGTTAGCTGCAGGTATCATGCTCTTTCATCCCTAACGGCTTCAGTGTATATTTTCTAAGAACAAAAATAGCCACGGTACAAATATCAAATTCAGAAAATTTAGCATTGACTCAATCCTATTATCTACTATATAGTCCATAGTCAGATCTTGCCAATTGTTTCAGTAATTTTATAGCAATCTCTGTCCCCTCTCCCCCCACCTCCCCTCCTCCCATTCCAGAATCTATTCCAAAATCACTCATTGTATTTAGTCTTCATGTTTTTTTTAATTGCCTTTAATCTGAAACAGTTCTTCAACCTTTATCTTTCATGTTGTTGCTTTTCAAAGATTACAGGTTAATTACTTTGTAGACTGTCCCTCAGTTTGGTTTAGTCTGATATTTTCTCATGATTACATTAGGTTATGCATTTTGGGCAAAATCCTTCATAAGTGATATTGTGTTCTTCCTAGTGCATCACATCAGGAGACACATGATGTCCATTTGTCCCATTATTGATGATACTAACTTTGATCCCTTGATTAAGGTGGTGTCTGTCCAGTTTCTTCACTAGACATCGCTATTTCCCCTCTATAATTTATAAGTATTCTGTTGTAAAATACTTTGAGTCTATGTAAATATCCTATTGTTCTTAACACATTCACCCTACTTTTCACAGCCACTGATAATTCTACCTTCAGTCAGTTATTACTAAGATGGTTATAAAAGAGTGACTTTCTAACTCTTGTTTTTTCTACATCTATTAGTTAGTATTCTGTTATGAGGAATCACTTTCGTACTCATTTATTTATTAATCAGTAGGGACTTGTGAATTTTTATTCTATTCCATGGATTATAGGATAAAATATATAATTTTTATTATATTTTGATGTTCAAATTGTCCCATATTTAGCCAGTTAGGAACCCCTTCAAGCTGGTTCTTATGTCTTTTGATCACATCCTTACTTTTTTGGCATAACAAGTTATTCCAGGCTCATGTAATACTTTCTTGCTCCAGCTCTGGAATTAGCCATTTCTCCAAGGAACCCTAGTTTAATATGTTCTTTTGCCTTCAGGCTGAATCATATTAATTTAGATGAAAATGTAGCCCGTAAGCTCAGTAACTCAGGTTTAAAAACATTGTCATGAGCACTCTGAGGAACTATACACTCAAACATGTTTTCCTGACTTTTACGTAAGAATTCCAAGTTGATGATATTATAAAATATAATTTGGCAAATCGACTGATGCACAAAAATTGCATTATTTATTAATTGACCACATCCAGTACATTTAAACATTATTCATTAAAACATAAGATGTGATCTGCAGATTCCACACTAAACAAAATAGATACATACTGTCATATAACAGACATTTACTCCTGGAAAGTTTCTTTTTTTCCAGGAAGAAAACTTAAATAAATGGTGAGACATAGAGGTCATCAGTTCTTGTGTTTGCTGTTATCTGTGTACATTAAAGAGATTCTAAAGTCCCTGTCAATGATTTAAAAATCACAAACAATCAAATACAGTGAAGAATCTGGACATTGTCTCGACTGTTGTCGGAGAAAGATGTCGTCCCTCTGAATGTAACACGCAAACCTGAGTGAACATGTCAGCAGAAATAACTCATACGACAGCATTAGTTAGGCCTATTCTTTAAACCTTTCTACCAACCAAACAGCCTTTTCATCACGCAGTCCACCTAGGCGGTGGGTTAGTTACTTATGAATTGATTTTTTTCTACCTCCTTCTACTTGTCCTTCCTTCTAGACTAGCATTCTGTTTACATTCCCATGGATGTCAAACATAGCACCCTTCTTCATCTCACATTCCTGAGGATGCCTGCTTCTCTAACAAGAGGCTGAGTTTCCTGAGGCTTCTGTAAGGAGCAAAACATTCTGGTACCAGTCCATACCTTCTCCTTGAGACTCCAGACCTACCCAGACAGTAGAAGTGTCTGGATGGAGCCAGAAGCAGCAGCAGAGAATTTCAGACCCGGCCCAGCTGAGGGGTGACCACCCGCATCACTCCACCCACCTCCAGGGAGGGTGAGGTGAGACTTGAACCTGCAGCCCCAGGCTGGGGCAAGGGGAAGAGGGTAAGAGAGAGCGTACGCATGCCCACAACCCTTTACCGTGCCCATAAAAGTCCCTAAAATATCATCTCTTAGTCCCAGACTGTATGAGACCTCTCCCTCTTGGTGAATCCTGGGCATATTTTTATTCATAGTACTTTGTCTGCAATTGTCATAATATGGTTAATATAATTTATCCTATTATTTGTGGGCTTGTCATATCTCTCTGCTTTACAATATTTATGTGAGCACCTTGAAATCAGGGATGTCTCCGGCTGATCTTTACACACTTCTTACAGTCCTTGCATCGTGAAAGTGCTCAAAAAAATTTGTTGACCTAAAATTTGATTGTCTCCTTTATCCCCAATATCCAATTATGCAACATATTCATCTCCAAGATTTCTTTTCCCCCCAATTTCTTTTTACACAGGCAACACTTAGCCCAACACTTAGGTCCTACTTAGACCCTCATCACTCATGATGGATTACAGCACTTTACAAATGGTGCTCAGGCACCAGAGTTCGTTTTAACAAGGGAGTGCATTACACACTCGAGATGGAGTGATGGTGGCTGGGCTCCCTGTCGTGCAGAGCCCAGCCACCGTCCACTATTCATCATCTGTTCTTCAGGAGTGGGAAAGTTCCACAGAGGAACAATACCACCTTTCTGAATTAAATGTCTCATTTCTGGTTCTAGAATAACAGCATATTTATTTATATCTGTTGGATTGACTTCATGAAGTCTTAATCCTCAAAGCATAAGTGCTTCACACACGCTTAATCATTTAAATGAATGACTAAAACAGGAATCAGAGCTTCTCTTAAACAGAAGTAATGGTTGAGTATAAACCAGAAAGATGAACTCTTTGTTCTCTGACCTCATCATCCTTGAATCTGGGCCAGCTCTGTTACCCATGGTCTGAAGACCGACCGTCCTGCCTGGACTCCAGCTCTGCCACTTTCTGACTATGCCATTTGGACAAATTTCTTAGCCTCTCTCTGCCTCCATTTCTTCATCTTTAAAATGGGCATTACAACAGTTCACCTACCCCCAGAACATTGTTGTCAGACTTAAATAAGTAAACACGTATTAAAAGCTCACCATCGAGCCAGGCACGTGGCAAGCACCAGTAACTGAGCTATTTGGCGAGACTACGAGGTGTTCTGGGAGCACACGTGCCGTATATGTCCAAGTTGACCTGCCAAGGCTCTTCCAGGGTCACTCGGCTCTTTGGAGCCCATTTTGGTTATTCTCCTCATACTAAAACAGCTGAAAGCTCTGCTGATTTTTGAGGTTGAGGAAGGCTAAGCTAGCCTTGTGGGGCTTGGAAATATTTCGGGGCTGAGGTTATAAGTTTATGGAATGGAGTTTCCTGCCCTTGGGTCCCTGAGACCCTGGGATTCTTGGAGGATCCAGCTGCTCCCTCACTGGTGGGCAAGCTGGCTTCCTAGAGGACACAGAAGTGAGGGGAGCCAGGTGCAGCGATATTTGGATCAAGGGACTCATGAATAAGAAAGCCACTTGGGAGAACAATGAGGAGGAAGGAGGACCAAGGTGCCAAAGGTCAGGCTTTTAGCAGAAGTGGAGAGATGCTGTCAATGGTGGTAGCAGGAGTGAGAGCCTGTAAAGACTTATTCTCCAGGCTTAAGTGTACATCAGGCAGATGCCAGGGTTACTCTGCAAGTGATTCTGCCAGGGTAGTGTCTGAGGGACGCTGTAAAAGCTCTTCTAAGGGACCTCCCCACCCACTAACATTCTATAGTCTCTCCTTAGAGAGACTTGTGACATCGTGCCCTGTGCTTTCCAAACCTGGGCTCACCCGACAGTGTCTCAGCAAGTCCTGGGCAGTCAGGTGCAAACAAACCCAAGGACCATGAAAGGGATTATGGCACAAGGTATGGTCAGGGGCTGACTTCCGGCCACTGGCAAAGCCCTTCTAATTTCTCCTGTGTATTTCCTTGGGATGCTTTGTAATCTATGGTCTGCCTTGGGAGACCACTCTGGGATACTGGGGACCCAGATATTTGAAGAAACCTGAAAGCAGGTTTCGATGTTTAGGCTGTTCTGCAATGAGTGAGCAGCACAGGTTATGTTTGGTCATTCACTGTAGTTCCATTTCTATGTTTACATTTGTTTGCCTCTCGTTGACCTGTTATGCTTCAATGTATTTTGTTTTGGTTACTCAGCTTCCTTGACCTAGACCCAACATCTCCAACACTGCACAAGTAATTAAAATCAAATATTGTCTCTCTTCTGTAAGAAAAAGGATACATGCATTTTTCGCTGAGCAAATGGCTACCACATTTATCCTGACGCTGCCCGCATTTTAGAACACCTATTTCCTTCACCTCCCGTAATAGGAAGAAAATGAACACTTTGAATTCTACGGTGGATTTGTGGAAAGGTTTCTAATTCCACAATGCTGAATTGTTAAAATGGCATGGCCTATGAATGATCTCATGTCACTAATACAAAATGAAAAATCCCCACAGGCAATTGCTTTTTCTAATTCTGTTTGATTTTCTGAGAGCAGATACCATTATTCAGAGCACATATGAAATCGTGCACCTGGGCATTTAAATTTGGGATTGAATCTCCTACAGACGTGAGCATGAAAAAGGGCTTCAGGGAATTAGCATTTTCCCAGCAGCAGATTTAATAACCCTGAAAAAGTGTTTCTGAACCCTACTGTCCATCACGGAACTCGGTTGTTTTAAACTGCCATACAAGGGAAATAGATTTTATTAAGGAGATTTCTATTCCACTGACAAGGTATTTGAAAATTGTAGTAGCATAAAAAATGAATCATGTGTTATAAGATGATTTGTAAGATTTCTGATAAGTTTTTCTTCTGGTTTATGCTATTTGGCAATGCAAATAAGCAGTACCCCAAAAAAGTCTTAAACAGCAGCTTGCTTTGGAAAAATAAAATCCAGTCTGTGTGAAATCTAGAAAGGAAAGCTTCTTTCTACCATCACTATGTGCTTTTTAATGCATCACTCATTCATTCATTCTTCATTTGAGTTTCATTGTTGCTTCTCATGTTAAGTGCAGAATTCATGGTCCATGATGGATCTTGTAAGAATTTGGAAGGACAGATTGAGCATCTTTCTCTGGTATTTCCTTTTCTTCTCATTCTAGGATCATCTATCAATATGTTCATGTATCTGTGGGATCAGCATCCTAGTAGGGGAAATAGCATCTGTCTTGTCGAAGGGCAGGGCAGAGGGAGGCAAGAGGGATTTGCCATGACACTGCCATCTAGCTGTGATCCCACACAGGACAAGGCTGTGATTCTTTCAGGCCACTTTGACCCAATCTTCAGCTACTAAGGGGGCATAATCAGTACAGCTCCAGGATTTTCTAAAATGATTGCCTCAATTTCTTACTTTGAATTGCCACTGGAAATTTTAGTTGTGTACCTTTTATGTACTTTTTAATTTATGATTACCTATCCATTCACTCAACAAGTATTTATTGAGTATCTACCATGTGCCAGGCATGTTCTAGGTGCTGGAGATATAATAGTGGAAAAAAAATCATAGACATGGTCCTCATCCTCACGCTATAGAGATGCTGGTTTAGTGGGAAGGAAGACATTAAATAAAGAAAAACACACATATATAACTACAGACTGGCGGGGAGGGGCGGCTCTCTGAGGGTGTGTATTGAGTGACTCTGGCAGGGGAACCTGTTTTAGAATGGTGAGGTTCAGGGAAGTCCTCTCTAGAAGTGAATTTATGTGAAGATTTGAAGAATGAGTGGGTGTTGGCCAGGCAAAGCGTTGAGGACAAGAAGGTTTCAGGTAGAAGGAACAGCATGTGGGAAGACCCTGAGTCAAGGCAAATAAAAGCTAGTGTGATGGGAGAATAGTGAAGGTAGCGGATGCTCTTGGTGGCCCTGCCATACTCCTGTGGCATTCACCATTCCAATGCATGCTATGGCTTCCAACAGCAAGCTTCTGTGACTCTCCATCTGAGGGCTACTGGCATGCTCGTTCTGTGCAATGCAGAGTAGACAGAAAGTACTGGATAGGGGAGGTCCCTGCAAGTAGCTATTAGCCAGTGGTGACTAGAGTTGGAGGATAAATGCCCCAGCTCCCTCATCCCTCAGATGGGATAACTCTGAGGCATTCTCTACTTCATCTCCTAATGGTTACCCACAGGACTGAGCCCCAGGTGTCTGCAGGGGTCACCTGCTCATGCATTGGTTTCCTTCTTTTCTTCATATCATTCTCCCACTCCCCTCCCAGTACTTCTTGGGGTCACCTCACAAATAAACTACTTACCTTTAAATCCTTGTCTCCTGGTCTGCTCCCGGGGGAACCCAGTGTAAGCCACTGAAGGAGGAGGAGGTTGAAAGGAAGGCAGTGAGTGGAGGGATGGGATTCTCAAAGCATGGTCCATGGAACCCCAGCATTGCCTGAGATCCTTTCAGGGAGTATGAGAAGTGAAATCAATTTTTCATCATAGTACTAAGATGATATTTGCCTTTTTCACCATTTTTGATATTTCACTGTTAAAATGAAAATCAAGGGTAGGTAAAACCAATGGGGCTTTAGCACAAATCAGGCTGCACTGAGTCATTTTATTCTTCACCACATGCGTTTGCAAAAGAAAAAAACCCCACAAGTTTCACTTAAAAATGTCCTTGATGAAGCTGTAAAAATGATTACTTCTTATTAAATCTCTTCTCTTGAGTATACTTTAAAAAAATTTGGTGTAATGAAATGGGAAATATGCATAAAGTGCTCTGTGCACACCAACTCTAGTGGTTGCCTTGAGGAAAATCACTTGAGTTGCAAGCTGAACTAGCCTTGTGCTTTACGGAACACTATTTTTACCTGAAAGAATGACTGGCAGATGATCAACCTAGGATTATTCAGATTTGAATACCTGACAGACATTTTCTCAGAAACGAACAAAGTCATATTATTTGTTGCCAATAATAAAAGTTGAGCATTCAAATGAAAACTAGAATTTTGAAAAACTTGTATCTGTCATGATTAAGTTGGTAGTTTCCTAATACTTAAAGACTTTTCTGATGAGATGAGTGGTGTTATTAACAGATGTGATTTTTGACATTGTATAAATACACTAAGACAACATTTAGAAGATCTGCCTAACTCAGTGAACTAGTATTTTCCAAATGACCATACATGATGGTTCCAAATCTTATATGGGTGAAAGAGCCATTCAAAGGGCAAGATAGTCCAATGGATTTTAATATAATAGAATATGAAAAGGTCACTGATATTTCATATTCCACATTGCAACTAACTATTAAGAAATGACCACATGCTGAGATTTGGTACAGTATCAAAAAAGAATATCCACAATGACCTGAAATGCCTATTAAACACTCCTCTGTTTTGCAACTACATGTGTGTGTGAGGCTCGGTTGTCTTCAGATTTATCAACATATCACAACAGACTGAAGGCAGATGTGAGAATCCAGTTGTCTTCCATTAAGTCAGACACTTAAGAGATTTGTAAAAATGTAAAACAATGCTACTCTTTTCACTAAAAATGGTTTGTTTTGGAAAATAGATATGTTAACAACTTCTACAGCTATGGAAGGCTAGTGGATCCTAATGGGGTATTTGCAATCTGTTCCATCAATCCTGACTCAGTGGAGCTCCCCAGCAGAAGCACACAGGGGTTGAACTGCCTGATAAGTGAGGTTTCCTTTTTAGTCTTCAAAGAATGGCCTACAAGACATCTGAGATATGCAGAAAGCATTCAGTTCGTCACAAGCCACTTAACAGATACCCACAAGGCACACTGCGGTCTAGGAGGTGATGGGGGCCCCTGAAAAAGATCAGACAAAGTCTTATGCTTGAAAGGTCTGATGTCTAGGAGGGGAGGGCCGAATCTTCTTTCTCAAGGTGAATGATTACCATCCTTCCCTCCGTCTGACCTGCTTTGACCTTATGATTCTTATTCTCCTAAATTTCTCCTGACCTTCCTCTTTGCTTTGGAAGGCTGGGTCCAGCTGAGCTGAAGGAGGGTGAGAAGAAAGATTTAAATGGGGAAGTGGGGAAGACCAAGAAAAGTAAAGAGGAGAAAGGCATTCTAGCTGAGACATCATTTTCAATGTGTTAGGAGCCCATTGTTCATGCTCCCAAACTTGCCTGGCTGCTCTGACTCCAGGGGGTTCCTTGAGTGTTTACAGTGTTTAATAGGGTGAGTGCGGAAGCGAGCATTTTTCTCCCCGAGCAGAGGTCAGCCCTCTGCAATACCTCCAGGCAGCAGTGGGAAAATAGAGGGAATTGTTGTAAAATGGCCAATGTCGCGCAGAAGTGAATGCTAACTTTTGGGCTTACAGCATGACTGGGCAACAAAGAATGTGCAGGCCAGCGTGAAATGGCTGCACATAGAGCTGAGCTCTTGACAGCACATGCAGAGCCCACAGGCCTCTGCCGCTCAGCCCTTCCCTGCCTCTGCCCACGAAGCTTTGTACCTGGAAGGGATCCTCTGCCTCGCCTCCTTTCAGGGGGCCAGATGACCCTCTTGAAAGAATCGATTCCTTTCAGTGTTGTGTTTAAAAAATCCCTTCAGCAATAAGTAACAGGTTGCTTGTTTGTGAGCGTGGGTAGTAGAATGGGAAGCAAGTAAGTGTGCATGTTCCCGAGGAAGAAATGTGCAAATGGTGCTTGAAAGGTGGGGCTCCTTCCTCCTGGAGAGCTCTTCGTCTCGCAGGGTATCGGCGTCCTGGAGGAAGTTTTTGCCAGGAGCACAGAACTCACACACATGTCCACGGGAAGTCGCCACCTCCAGCTAGGCTCTGGCGTGGACTTTGTTAGCCCTGGAGCTGTTTTCTTTCTCTCTTCCAGGAGCAGTGCTGAACTTCTGGCACTATTTTGCAGAACTGGCATCAGAGCGGAAACATGAAGCCTCCAGGGTATTTTTCCAAAATTCATTCCTGTCCCTGTGATCGCTTTGCAAAAGAGAGAAAGTCCCCAAAGAGATATTGCTGGTTTGAGTTTGCTCCTTCATCTCCTTTCCAGGCTTCATGACATGAAAAGCCTTCATTATCTCTGGTGGTATCCACAATATAGACAACTTTAGCACAATGATCTGGTTTTGGAGATTTTGCGCCGTGAAACTTTGCAAACTATTCAGAAGAGTTTCTCCAAAGCAGACTGTGTTCCTTTGGCTCAAACCCTTTAATGTCCTGATGTGAAGTGACTGTAAGTCAGAAAAAGGATTCCTTTTTCTTCCCCTCTGTCTGGCTGTCCGATTCTACCTCCAAAAATTTTATCAAACCCATTTCCACCTCTCCCTTCTTAACAATACAGCACTGTTTCACGTCTTCATCATCTATGCTCTGCATGATTTCTACATCATCTCATCTGATCTTCTAGTCTTCTGAATTGCTTTTCTCCACTCTGTCCTCTCCATGACCAACACCCACTTTACCCCTCCCCTCACTCACCTTACCCACACTTTGTGGCTTCCTGTTGCCTCAAGAATAAAGGCTAGACTCCTGAATCGGGAGGTCACAGAAGACACTGTTGATGCCCACCAAATATCCATGTCTCCTCCACATTTCCCAACCTCCCTTGCAGTTAGGCTGGGACCATGTGACCAGGTTTTTGTCAATGGGACATGGACAAAAGCCACTGACAGGCCTGACCCTTAAACCCATCCTGTGGTATCCTCCAGCTTTCTCTTGTCCTGCCATAGTGACATTGTAGCTATATGTGGGTTATGCATTGAATTGCATCCCCCTAAAAGCTATGTTGAAGTCCTAACCCCTAGTACCTGTGAATGTGTATTTATTTGGAAATAGGGTTTTTGCAGATGTAATCAAGCTAGAGTGAGGTCCTAAGGGTGGGCCCTAATCCAATATGACTGGTGTCCTTACAAGAAGAGGGAAATTTGGACACAGACAGAGACAGATGGAAGAAGGCCATGTGAAGCCGGAAGCAGAGACTGGGATCATGTTGCCACAAACCAAGGAACACTACCAGAAGCTGGAAGAGGCAAGGGAGTCTCCTTTCCTAGAGGCTAAGTGGGGAGCATGGCCCTGCCAGACTTGAGTTTAGACTTCTAGTCTCCAGAACTGTGAGACAATACGTCTCCATATGTATACATCAATACATCTCTGTGGATGTTTGTGATACTTTTTATGGCAGCCCTAACAAACTAATACAGTGTGCTACACAGAGTAGTTTCTGGATGAAGGAGGCTTTCTGTGAATGAGAAGTGAACCGTTACTGTGGTAAAGCACAGAGATTTAAGAATTTAATTGTTATTGCAGCACATCCTGGCTCATCCTGATGAATACAGTATTTAAGCACGTTTATAAATAGATCCCCATCTACCTTTTAGGCATCATCTCTTTATCATTCGCCCTATTTTCCAGTGATAGACTTTATGCCTCTGGGATTTATGCTCTTTCTGTCTAGAATGTTCTTTCTCTCTCTTTTTTTAATCAGGAGAAATCACATCCCGTTAAAGCCCAGCTTTAAAGCCCATCACTTTCTCCAGAGACATGTTAGCTGTATCAGTTACCTATTGCCACTATAGTGCTATGTAACAAACGACCCTAAAACTCAGTAACATCCAACAACACGCCCCCATGAGTTTGCTTGGTGTTGGCTGATCTAGTCTGGGCTCAGCTGGGCTTGTCTTCAAGCTGTGCATTAGGTCCAGCCCTGCTCTACACGTTTCTCATCTTCCTCGGACCAGCAACACCTGCCCACGACATGTTTTTCTCATGGTGATGGCAGAAGCACAAAAATGCAAGCCCAACCATGCAATCACATTTTAAGCTTCTATTCATGTCTTTTTCACTAACATCCCTTTTCCAAATTAAATCCCATAGTCCTAGCCCAACAAATGTGGGATGGGGAAAGTATACTTTGCTCACAGAGATTAGGTGTGTGTATGTGAATATTGACTGAGTAGTCATCTTATCTAACCTATTATTTAACCTTTCTAATCCTCTATTTTTCTCATCAGTAAGATTGGGACAATAATAATTGCCTTGCTGTATTGTAGTGAAAATTCAGTGAGACATTGTCATGTGAAGTACATAGGGCAGAGGTGATAACCAGTAGGATTTCCTGAGATGGTAGCTGTTATCATCACCAAAAGGAATATTGTGGACTCATGCAATGTTATGACAGGAGGGGATGTTAAGGCAACATTAATAGTTTCAAATGTACACAACAGCTGCAAAAATAGTACAAAGAACTTTTGTACGCACTTCATCCAGATTCACCGATCATTAACGTATTGCCCTATTTGCTTTTCCTGAACCATTTGAGTTAGCTGCAGGTGTCATGCCCCATTATTTCTTATGGAGGTGTCTCTTGGCCTGGAATAGGATGTTATGCCTGGATCTTCAAGGAGGATGGGGGTTTACAGTGGGAAGTGACAAATTCCACTAATCAGCTCAGGAACTGAGACGGGAGAGGCTCCTGTGTGGTGCCTTTGGGCTCTGACATTCTCTTGTTTTTTAGACGAAAGCTCAGGTGCTAACCTAGACCACTCGACAAAAGAAAAAATCTGCTTTTATCTAAATATAAATTCAGAAGGAACAACTAGGCTGTGGAATATGCTTTTGGGATCTGGGTCTCTGGAGTTATTCAGATGGATCCATGAACCCATAGTGGGTGGGAATTTTCCTAATGAATTGTTCTGACCCACAAGCCTGATCATGTTGCTCTCCTGATTAAATGCTTCAAAGGCTTTGAACTAACAGAAACAGAGAGTAGAATGGTCGTTGTCAGGGCTGGGGACAGGGAAAATTGGGAGATGTTGGCCAAAGGGTACAAACTTACAGTTATAAGATAAGTAAGCTCTGGGGATCTAATACAGCATGGTGACTATAGTTAACAATACTGTATTGTACCATTGAAATTTGCTGAGAGTAGATCTCGTGTTCTCACCACACACACACACACAAAGGTAACTCTGTGAGGTGATGGGTGTGTTAATTGGCTTGATTGTGGTAATCGTTTCACAATGTATATGCATATCAAATCATCACGTTGTACACTTTAAGTACATACACTTTTTATTTGTCAGTTATACCTCAATAAAGCTGAAAAAAAAAACCTCCAAAGGTTTCCCACTAACCAAAGGATAGAGTGAAACGTCCCAGTGTGGCAGACAGGACCTTCCTGTCACAGTCCCACACGCCATGTTCTCCACACGCCTTGGTGCTCTGCACAGGCTGGGCTCCACAGGTGGAGTTTCTTTCTCTTCCTTTTCCATCTGGAAAACTTGTCCCTTCCCTTCTAGAGTCAACCAAACTGTCACTTCCTGTGTAAAACCTTGGATGGCTTCAGGTAGGATCAGCACTGGCTTCTCTGTGCTCCTGCCAGCCCTGGCGTCCATGAGCAAGGACTCAACGCTGGGGAATCTGGCTCCCTTCACTGCTCCATTCTTCAGGTTCGAGCACTGGGTGGAGACTCTGTCTTCTCATCTTCACGTCTCCCACGCTGTGTCTGACACAGACTAGACAGTCAACGAATTGCATAAATAAGTGAATAAGTGAACAGGTTCTTGGAGACATACTCTCAAAAATAAATAAAAATTCATGGCTTTTTATGTAGCGAGAGGGCTTAAATTGTTTCCTCGGCTATCAGCTGAGGAACTTGGGAATTAGAAAGCAACTGTGGGCTACTGTGGCGCCATTCCGTCTGGATGGCTAAGAAAGAAGTAGTTTCCATCTAGAATTCCTTCCCAGCATTTCTTGGGAAATTTATATGTGTTTCCAAATCCTGAATCCTGAGGATAAAATCAGACAAGAAATTGGGAAAATGGGAAAAACGATGATAACTCTCATGTGAGGATTAAAGCTTAATAACAATCGACCTGGAGACATTACTGGTTAGAAGGAATCCACTGACATCAGGTAGAAAGCAAGAGCAGGAAGCAATGACAAGCCAAGTTGAAAGGTCAGGTCGACATTTCTGGAAACTAGGACAAGAGCACTTAGGAGAGAAGTGGTCACAATCCACTGCCAGTCTTGCTGTAGCTGTTTGGGTGTGTTCATGGCCCTGTCTCCTGCTAATGGTGGGTCATTCTTGCAAATAAAAGAAATATGAGTAAGTTCATATGCATAGTGTACTTTATACAAATGCTATGAGTGGGGTTACAAGAAACAATAATTTTGGAAGCAAAATACACCCTTCAACTGCAATTTTGACATGCATTTTTTTGTATGTGAGGAAAACTAGCCCTGAGCTAACATCTGTTGCCAATCCTCTTCTTTTTACCTGAGGAAGACTGGCCCTGGGCTAACATCCATGCCCATCTTCCTCTACTTTATGTGGGACGCCACCACGGCATGGCTTGACAAGCGGTGCGTCGGTCCACTCCCAGGATCCGAACCCACGAACCCCGGGCCACTGAAGTGGAGTGCACGAACTTAACCACTATGCCACCGGGCCGGCCCCTTGACATGTATTTTAACAGCAGTGTTGTTAATCTTTCTGGGAGATCTGAATGTTATGTTACTCAAATAATATCCAACGGTATTTGGTGGTGTTTTCCTGCATTTGAATATCTGCTGTAGGTTGCACTTCTTTGTAAAATAGACAATATTTTCATTGTATAAAAAAAAGGAAATGAGCTTATTTTTCACTGTTTTTTATTGTAGCCACTCATTTAAAAACATGTCAACAAAATGTTATGTGAAATATGTAATAGTGTATTCCACATCGTGTTCACCATCACTTTAGGAAGTCCTGAGAATACCTATTTCTTGTTCTTGAATCCCAAAGATTAATATTTATTGAGAATTTGCGAACACTAAAGAAGCTTTGTCAGTTAGTGTGGGGACACTTTGTAGATGGGAAAAAAGCCAAGAAAGAAGCAAATATGTTGGGTAGAGCCAGGGAATGGTGATTATGTCACAGGAAATGGGATCAAAGTCATGGTAATAGAAGGAGCGGATGGTCTTCACATGGATTAGACTGGGAGGCTGTTGGAAGAAAACCAACTTTTGTGCTGGCAAGTTATATTTGCCTGCAGGTACTTCAGGAGAAATCTCCCCCCAGCAGCACTGCTGGGCAACTGGGGAGGAAGATGGAGGAGAGGAGGCAGGGCTGAACACCGCCCCCCCCCCCACTCCCCAGTAACCCAGGGGCCAGGGCCTATGCCTCCCCTTTGCAGAGCCAGCAGGAGCTAGAACTAATAAAGAGGATTCCCAGATTTTGTGAGAAACACAAAGGAGATGGAATGGAAAGGCTTTCTCCTTCAGAGAGGAGCAGAGTGTCCTGAGAGGGGGCATGCTGGGTTGTGAGGGCTTGAAGGAGGATGCAGTGACTTGTGGTGCAGGGACAATCTCATTTCCTCTGGAAGTCTAGGCAGTGAGGCTTGTGTTGACCTTTTGGGGTTCAAGGGAATGAGCTGCACCAGGCTGTCTGGTTGTAGTTTATGTGGCAAACCCAAGCCCCCACCCAGGCTGGAATCAGAATTCAAGTGTTTGATGGTGGTAGGGGCTGCCATTGGGTTACATTTTTATTTACCACTTGGCTCAGATACTAAGATCTAATTCTTGGTGAATTGGTGAATCCCTTTTCAGAGGCATGGGAAATGCCTTTGGGAAGACCCCACGCTCAAACCTCTATGACCTTCTCAGATTCTTAGAAAAGTGGAAAGAAAGAAATCAGAAATGCTATGACCTCAAGGAAGAAAATGCTATGACCAGCAGGGAATGCAGGAATTTGCTTGAGAGAGAGAGACAATGGCCTATTTGCACAGGCCAGGTAGAGTTAGGTCATGTCTGACTTTGATCACTACTCAAAACTCTCATAAACACACACCCACTTCCTGCAGACCAACAATTGCAGCTGCTATAACAGCGCCCTGGCTCTCAATCAGAAGACTGCATGACACAGAGCTGAGAGCCCAGTGTTTGAAGTCAGACAACACCAAGAACAAACCCCAGCTCTGCCTTTCACTGTGTTACGTGCCGCTTCCATTTACTCATCTTTTTTCTTTTGAATTATAAAAAATATTCACTTATCTTTCCCATTTTGCCTGTTGACATGTTTGTGCAAGGAAAACTTTTTTCCTCTTTTTTTTTTATTGAGATCACATTGGTTTATAACATTATATAAATTTCAGGTGTACATCATATTTTGACTTCTGACTATCCCACATCGTGTTCACCATCAAATGTCTAGTTGCCATCCATCACCCTCCCCCCGACCACTTACCCTCTGGTAACCACCAATCTGGTCTCTGAATCTGTGTGTTTGTTTGTTGTTGTTGTTTCTATCTTCCACACATGCCCATTTACTCATCTTCTAATGTCTACCCCAAGGCGCAGTAGGATGGACTGAGGTAACAGGTCGACAGCCCTCAACGCAGGTTCTGCTTCCCTGTCCACACTGAATGCCTGGGAGCCTTTACATTTACATGAAGGATGGATTTCAAGGTTAATCCCTTGCTTTGATTTGATTCAAGTCAGGTGGTCACATCATTGTAGACTAAAGAACTACCTCTGGTTGGAGACTGGCTGCACATTCTTAAACATTAAAGTAGTTGACGAACTTTGAAACACAGGTAAGACTGCAATGGCTTCCATTGATAGCTTGTCTGGAAAGCTCAACCAATAACAAGCTGTGACTGGAACCGCTTACTTCTACTAATAGTTATTCCAGGACCTGCTAAGTCTCTCCCTCTGGGCCTCTCTCCTCTTCCTATCTCCCTTGTGCTCTTTCTCCACCCCCTCCCATTTTCTCCCTTCCTCCCTCTATTTCTTTTCATTGTCCTCATCCACCCTTTCTTCCCATTCATGCTATTCATACTCTCTCCCATCCCATCTTTTTTTCCCTTCTCAGTATTCATTCTTTGACCTGGCCTCAGGTCAGGTGTTCATAATTTTCAGAATGTCCGTATCTTCTGTTCTGCAGTCTCTCCCTTGACCAGGAACAGTCAAATGTTGCAGTACTGCATGGCCTGTTTCCCAGTAGATTAACCCTTTATGTAGAGCACAGGAGAAACAACTCACTAAAGACTACACACATTTTTCAAATTTCTCTGAGTTCACTTGAATGAAAGGAAATGCACACCAACAAGAAGCAGTGGGGCTGGCCCTCGGCAAGACAGGAAGTGAGTTATGTCTGCCTGTGCCTTTGGCAATCCAGTGACCTTTGAGGGACATCCTGTGTCTTCCCCATGCCCTCGGTCAGTCCTCACTGGTCTGTTAGTCCTGTTCTGGCTCCTGGTGCCCAGGGGTCCCACTTCCTTTTGCTGTCCTATATCCTTGAGGTGCCTCCTGGTTACCCAGCAACTAGTTCATCTGTACTCCATCCTCATACCCAGAGAGCCTTGATAATGATCTAGCTTCCATCCTGCTTCTTCAAAACTTTGTTTCATGCCCCTCAAAGAGTCAGTTAGCTAATCTGCTCAACTAGGGTGGACCTCTTAGAAGCAGAACATTGGCTTTCTGATGTCAATTCACCGGCCTTCTTGGGACACCGCCACAGCCCTGAAAGGCTAAGGACCATTAGAAAACACTTCTGCTCAGAAGGATCTGCCCTCAGTCAACCTAGCTTCCATGTTCCACAAATTGGAAATTAATCTGTGTTTATAAATTTTCTTTTAAAATGAAACACCTCCTGGGAGGACTGACCTATACATTGTTATTGCTCTAATATCTGTGATTATTATCATGTGGAGTCATTGGTCAGAAAGGAAACTCCCAACTACACTATTGCTATTATGGGAACATTCCATTCACCTTCTGATGTTCTTCATGTATGGTTTCCAGAAAAATATTGTTGGGATAGAGGAAATAATAATAATACTTACTTCTCTTAATGACCTATGAGGATCTATTATCCCTCAATTTCAAAGTCCTTGCTAATTCTATGTATTTTTGCTTAGCCTGCATTATCACTTGCAATAACAAATTTCCTTATCCAAATACTGGTTTCTCTGAGTTGGCCATGTGGGAAGGGGTGTAAATTGGTGCCATTCTGGGTCTAAGGGCAGGGGGAGGCACACACATGGTATGATTTGAGAGGCAACCCAGGAGCCTCTCTTAAATCAAGCCCTCCTCTGACCCTACACGCATCCCCAAAACAGCCCCAGTGTTCATTCATTGACTCAGGCCTTTTAGAAAGAACTTGAAGGGCCTTCAGTGATCATCTAGCTCCTTGCCTTCATTTGTTTCTACAGAGGGAAAAATTGAGGTCCTCTGAGGCTGGTGTTTCAGCTAAGCTCACATCAAAGCAGTGCTGGGTCTAGAACTCCAATCTCCTTAAGTGGAGAACAGTGCCTTTTCCACCCTGTAACACCTTGGTTTGGAGAGGATAGTGCACTATCAATGGCCACAGTCACCAGGCAAATACCATCTGGGAGGAGTAATACCTAAAACTGTTACTCTCCATCCTTGGCAGCCCAATGTTGATGTAGCAAATGAAAAGGAGCCAGAAGAAGGGCTACTCCTAGGAATGAGTTACTGGATCTAGAACAGCACTGTCCAATAGAAACACAACACAAGCCACACGTGTTATTTAAAATTTTCTAGTAGCCACATTAAAAAAAAATAATTTAAATAATATATTTTAATTCTATACTAATTACTTAATTGATTTTAATAAATTTATTTAACCTGACACACCCAAAATATAATTTCAATATGAAAATTTTTAACAAGATATTTTACTTTTTTTTTGCACTAAGCCTTTGAAATCTGGATTGTATTCTACACACTCAGCACAACTCAGTTAGGACGAGCTGCATATGTGGCTATTGGCTACCATACTGGACAGCGCAGTTCTAGAGGACTCTACGCGGAGTCACTCTATCTGGTCTCTGTTTGTTGTATTAGTGTGTGGGGCCTGTAAGCTGGGAGGTTCAGGGAAATCACACTGACTTTTCACCGCCTGTAAATAAGGGGATCATATAATTTATTAAGCAAACCAAGACACTGTTGAGGGTGAAAGAAAGTGGGCGCTCTTAAAAATTCTGCCGGACAACAGGCACACACCCAGCACTATACGTGGTCTCTCTGTAAAGAGATTCCCGTCAGAGGGTGCTCGGGCCATGACCCTGAATTCCAAGGTTATTGTGGTGTCCTTGGGCAGCCCTGGGTGGAAGACACCTGAATGAAGGCAGTGAAGAGGCAGCAAGGGGCACCTGGGCAAAGTGCTTGTGATTGAACTCAGGATGAAGGAAGCTCTGATCAACCGAGGAATTACAAAAAGGAGGAAATGAGCTTAAACTGCACAAAGCGAGATTTGTGTCAGACCCAAGAAGAGTTCCCTGGAGTTGAGAAGGCATTTCTGAGACTGTGGTGCTGGTGCCTTCTGGGGACATTAAAAGCAGCATGAATTCACTTCATCCAAGGCAAAGATCTACCCGCCGCACGGAAGGAAGATAAATTAGCAGATGTCTGAGTCCCTTCCAGCTCTAGATCCCAAGATAAGATTAAACTATTGGTTGTAGGAAATGTTCCAAAGATAAAAAGAAAAGTTTTAGCCAGATAAAAATTTGTTGCAAGCGTTTGTTAAAGGGTAAAGCAAAAACCTTGAAGAAACCTAGGTTTCTTTCCAACTTACCATTTGATGGTAAAAAAAAACCCAACTTACATTTTGATGACTTGATACTGTAGAAAGAAATGATTCTCATATTTTATTTATGTAAGGTTTAAAAAGAATAACTGCAAGAAAGAATTTTTCCTGGCAGCTTTTTCTCACAAATGTTGTTTAAAAAAACCTACAGTTTTTCTGGAGTACATATCTAACAGAGATGATGCTATTTCACATATTACATTAAAACAAACGTTTTCAGATATAAATTAATTTCTATTGTAAAATAAGACCAAAGCAGGCATCTATATTATGCATTATCACATTCAATAGATATCTATTTTCCCCGATTTTCTCTTTAAATTGGCTAAAGTTTCCATTTTTTACAACAAAAAATGGTGTTTTGATTATTCAGCTGATATTCACCAAACTAGAATGGGTGAGATAATTTCAGCCAATTAACAGCAGCTGGAGAGGGAAAGATGCCCTGGCTGATAGGAGATTGGGTCTCCAGTTCCAATTTCGTTTACACTAACAACGTGATATAGAGCAGATCGCTTAACCTCCTGGAGTCCCAGGTAGGGCTATGGTACCAGGATCTTTTCTGCTACAAGTGATAGAAACAGGAATCCGAGTGGTTCAAGCAATAAGGACACGTGCCATCTCACAGACCAGCTGGAGGCACAACGGCCCCAGGGCGAGCTGATCCAGAATCATCAAGGTCAGGTTCTCTTTCTCTCTCAGCTCTGCCATCCTGTGTCATCGTCCTCAGGCTGGTACGGGGACCGGAATGCCGTGGCAGTTCCAGGTGTTCCATCCAGACACGATAATATCCAGAGGAGGACAAGAGATCCTTTCTTCCTGTGGCTTTTCTTGGATCACCCTTAAGATGTTTCTTCACATCTCATTAGCTAGGTTGGGTCACATGCCCATTTCTGAATCACTCACTGGGCTGAGGAATGGGGTTACTCCGACGAGCTCAGACAAATCATCTGGGGTGCAATAGATGAGGGAGAGTTGAGAACAGTGTCCCCTCGATGATGATATCTTACGGTGGCTGGGAAGACCACCAGGAGACGGACACTATGTAAATGGTAATACAATCTAAAAATGCAGGGTGTCATTGTTCCGCAGAGATTCTTAATGTAGTGATCATTCAACTAAAAATCTCGTAATGATAAAAGAGGATGCATTAGAATGTCTAACATTTGTCCATCAGAAGAATATATGGTTCTAGGGTTTCCTTCCCTGAAAATATTTTAACATTTAAAATGGGGACATTTAAACAGGATTCTCTATCATCCCTCACACATCAGGAGGGAATAGAGGAATATCACACCGTATACTCTAGTCTCACATGTGATGAGGATCAGATTCCCATTATCAGGGTCCACGCGTTTACAAGAATCAGATCAGAGGCGCAGAGCTAGTCAGAGAGGCACAGGAAAGCGCGTGAACTGCTCAGGGTAGACCGTTTGGATTATAAATCCCAGTTTCTCCATTTAGTAACCCCAGACCTCCACACAGATCCATTGACTTAACCTCTCTGAGCCTCAGTTTCTTGATCTGTACAATAAGGCTAATAATATCCACCCCACAGAGGTGAGGGGATTTCATGAAACACAGCTGAAAAGCATGGGTCTGTCAGAAAAGCAGATGCTCAATAAATGGTAGCCACATAGGAGCTGTTTTCAAATTATTATTTAGCAACAAGGATAGGATAACCCAGAAACCTTCATTTCAACAAATTCAACAAATTCAAGGGATATTTAATAAGCATCTAGTGTGTGTGAAAGGTATCGTGTACCTTGACACCACATTCTTAACTTATAATGGTGGTTCATGCCTACTAATGCCCTTTAGGTTCTTATAGTTTCCTTCATGCTCTTCAGTCCGGATTCACAGTCTCCTCTAATACATGAATGCTAGAAGTAGAAATGGTGACAGTATCTTAATCTGCAGGAGTGGAGTAGTGGCAGGGGAAGGAGGGAGGTGAAGACTGAGTCTCAGAGTCAATTAGTGGGGCTAATAACAAAATAACTAAATGTAGTTCTATGATTCCATGAACAGGCAGAAAGAGGAGTGAGTTGTGTATGCGTGGGTGTGTACGTATGTGCACAGGAGATGTATTTCCACACCCAGAATAGATATCTTTGGTCTTTATTTTTAAGTCAACTTTGTTGAGATATAATTTACTCGCAATAAAATGCGTCCATTTTGGGAATACACTTTGATGAGTTTTGACAAATGTACCCACGTGTGTTACCACCACCACAATAAAAATTTAGGGAAGTTCCATCATTCCAGAAAGTTCGCTAATGCTCCTTTCCCCTAGCCTCAGGCAACTATTGTTTTTCATGGTTCCCAAACCGCACCAGGGCACTGTGGGGCACTACGGCAAACTCATGGGGCATCTTGGACATTTTAAATTTTGGAGGAAAACAGAGAGACTTCTGTTGGACACCTTGGGAACCACTATTATGAAGTTATTTGGACCTAACTACTTAATAAATGGAATTATTAGGTATTTCTTTTAGATTAGGTGCCATGAAAAACTATTGAGACACTAATAATAACATTTGCAAGGCTCCTCCATGTTGTTACGTGTATTGCTTTATCATTCCTTTACATGGCTGAGGAGTGGTTTAAAGTAACACAATTTCCCCAAAGAAAGCTGCTATGAATGTTCACATACAAATCTTTTGAGTACATATGTTTTCATGTTTCTTGGGTAGAGATCTAGAAGCAGAATTTCTGTGTCATATGTTAAGAGCATGTTTAATTTTTTCAGAAACCGCCAAACTTTTCCAAAGCACAATGTTACACCCCCAGTTGTTCCACGTCCTTGCCAACATGGTATTGCCCGTCTTTTTAATTTTAGCCACTCTACTGGGTGTATGGTGCTATCTCACTGTGCTTTTAATTTGCATTTTCCCATGACTAACGACGTTGAGAATCTTTTCATGTGCTCATTGGCCATTTGTATATCCTCTTTAGTGAAGGCGGTTGAAATCTTTTCCCATCTGAAAAACCTGACTACTTGGTCTTCTTATGACTGAGTTGTAAAAATTTTACATGTTCTTAAGACAAGTGCATTATTTCTCCTGGTTTTTAGTTTGCCTTTTCATTGTCTTAACAGTATCTTTCAAAGAACAAAAGCTTTTAATTTTGATGAAGTCCATTTTATCAATCTTTTCTTTTATGGTTTGTGCTTTTTGGGCCCTAAGAAATTTTTGTCTACCCCAAGGTTACAAAGATTCTCTCCTATTTTTTTCTAGGTGTTTTATGGTTTTAGCTTTTACATTTAGGTTTACAATCCATTTTGAGTTAGTTTTTGTGTATGGTGTGAGGTAAGGCTGGAGGTTCATTGTTTTCTTTATGGACACCCAGTTGTTCAAGCAACATTTGTTGAAAAGGCAATCCTCTCCCCATCGAATCACCTTGGTCTCTTCATTGAATATTAACTGATCATATATGTGTGGGTCTATTTCTACACTCCCTCTTCTTTTCCATTCATCTTATGACTATCTTTTGCCAATACCGCACTGTTGATCACTGTAGCTTTATAGTAGTCTTGAAATCTAGGCAATGGAAATCCTTCAACCTTGTTTTTCAAAAAATTAGTTTTGGCTAAATTGTAAGTCCTTTGCATTTTTATATAAACTGTAGAATCAACACAACACTTCTACAGAAAAGCCTGCAGGAAATGAGACTTTTCCTTGAGCATGAATGAGGTCGTCAGGCCAACTCACAGTGTTTGTCAGCCTCAGGAGTAACAAAAACAGAATTAAAAGTATTAATGATATTACCCCAAGATAGGCAGAGGTCAAAAGGACAATAATAAAGTTGGAAGACAGTGTTTGTGAGGTAGAAAAAACCCACAGCTATGGGAGCCAAACTGTCCTGGATTCATGTCCTATTTTCCTACTTTCTTATTGGGTGACATTAGGGCAAGTGGATTGTAAGACAGATTTTATAGTTTGCCATGAAGATTAAAAAAAGGTCTCTCCAGCTATCTCCTGGATATCAAGGTACCTCACATTCAATTACAAAAATGAACCCCTCATTTTCCCTGTCAAACCAGCTCTTCCTTGGGGGTTTTTAGTCCTTATTGACCTAACCCTAACTCCCCACCGTCTGCTCTAGCACATATGTGCTCTTCCTAGCAGCCCAGAATCTTCAGAATACCTTCTTTACATTTTGATTTTTCCCCAATATAAAAACCAAAACCAAAGACATTTCTTAGCCTCCCTTGCTGCTAGGATGCAGACATGTGACTTATAGTCCACCAATCAGATGCACCAGCAGGGACTCTGATTCCCAGGGGAGCTGTGTGAGGAACGAGGCAGGACGGGCCATGTCCATCCTGCACAAGCAACATCCTTCTGGAGTCTCCTTGCCACCTTCACCAGGGAGTTGTTTCTTGAAACTCAGCCTAGAACCTGATCCACTCTTCCTTCTAAGATTCTCTTAGGCAACTAGTGTCCCATTATAATCCTCTTTCTTTCCAAACTAGGTAGAGCAGATTCTAATGCTACAATTCAAAACCCAGAGCAATACCCTAGAAGCAATACACACTGAGTACTGAAGCCACGTGGCCAGCCCTGACCCCTTTTTCTCTCTTACTCCCATGGCCAATAAATCATGCAGTCTTCCTGATTCTGTCCCCACCCTTCCAAACATCTGAATCTGTCTACTTCTCTCATTCTCCACTCTTCTAGCCCTACTGAAACCACCATTATCTGTCATCTGGACTTTGGCAATAGCCCCTAATGGGTCTCTCCTTCCACTCTTAGTCCCCACCTTCCAATCTCATCTTCACACTTTTTCCAGAATCATCTTTAAAAAAAGGCAAATCTAATATCATCAAGTTCCTACGTAAGACCCTTCAATGGCTCATTATTGCTCTTAGTGTAAAGTTCAAAATCTTCAAACTGGTTTACCCAGCTCTGCATAATCTGCCTCCTGCCTCTCTCATCAGATCCATCAGGCACCGCTCCCTCCTCTCTGTCTCCAGCTATACTGGCTTTCTCTCTGTTCCTTGAGTGGGCCAGCTCTTTCCCCTCTCAGGGCCCTCACTCCCTCATCGTTCCTTACACCTGGAAGATGTTCCATTTTCACTCAGCCGACCCTTCCTCATCCTTCAGCTCCTAGCTCCGCCTACACCTCAGTGAAGTACTACCTACTCTACTTCCTCACAGCACTCCTTACAGCTGTAATTAAATCTCCTGTTTTTGATTGAGTAGGCAGTAGAGCATAGACTGTAAAGCACAGGTGTTACAGCAGACTGTACCATAGATCCTGTTCCTTCATTTCCTACATGTGTGACTTAGAACAAGTTACTTTGTCTTTCTGTGTCTCAAATTTTCTCATTGGTGAAATGGGCATAATAACAGCACTACGCCTACATCTGAGGTTTGTTGTGCTTAGAACAGGGGTTGGTATATTTTTCTGTAAAGGGCCAGATAGTAAATATTTTAGGTTTCATGGTCTCTGTCTCAATTACTCAGCTTTGCCACCATAGTGTGCAAGCAGCCATAGACAATAATATGTAAATGAATGGGTATGGCTGTATTCCAACAAAACTTTATCTACAAAAACAAGAGGTGGGCCAGATTTGGCCCAAGGATTCCAGTTTGGCAACCCCAGCTTCGAATAGGCTTGACACAAACTACACGCCTGGTGTTAGCTATTATTATTAATTGTTTAATTTCTTTCTTTCCTGCTAGAATAAAAGCTTCATGAAGGCAGGGACTGTGTCTCTCTTCTGGGCTGTATCCTGAGTGCCCAACTTGGTGACTAGTACACAGTAGAGGCTAATAAATGCACATTTAATGAATGGGTGAGTATGTCAAGAACTTAACCCAGAACACAGGGCAGAGCTGGTGCTCAAGAATTGTTGGTTTTCTTCACCTCCTTCTTGTTGAAGAATGGTACTATTAACTCATTCTTGATAGGGTATATATTTTGAGGGCTTTTTTTCTTAGTAGAAATGAGGAATTGCTTTCCTTGGCAGAGATTTTCAAGGGCAGAATTTTCTAGCTAAATAACATGACTTTAATGGCTCTCAATACATGATAAATAACATTATCCATTATAATAACAATATCTAGAACTTGTAGGGTGACTACCAGATGCCAGGAGTTTTAATATAACTCTTTAATCTTCACCACAACGCTATGAAGCAAATATTCCCCATTTACAGATGAAGAAACTGAGGTTTGGAAGGTTAAGCATTTTGCCACCTAGTAGTTGGCAGAGCTGGGAACTGGACCCAGGTGTATTGGCTTCCAGTTCTATTCCCTGTCTAATAAGGCTCAGCACTCCTACATCACTACACCGCTTTTCAAAGGGGCCAACAGCAATGCTTCCTTACTAGCCCTAGGTGTTATCAAGGAAAAAAAAATGGATTCTGAATTCATTTGGCAAAAATCCATAACAATGTAAAAGTGGTGCAGATGCTGTGGAAAACCGTTTGGCAGTTCCTTGAAAAGTTAAACAGAATTACCATATAACCCAGCAATTCCATTCCTGGATATATACTCAAAAGAACTGAAAACAGGCATTCAAACAAAAAAGTGTAGACAGTGTTCAAAGCAGCATGATTCACAATAGCCAAAAAGTGGAAACAACCCAAATGCCCATTAACAGATGAATGGAAAAACAAAATGAGGTATATCCACACAATGGAATATTATTCAGCCACAAAAAGGAGTAAAGTTCTGATACATGTTACAACACGGTGGAACCTGGAAAACACGCTGAGTGAAAGGACCCAGACTCTTTAGGCCACATATTGTATGATCCTGTGTATATGAAATATCCAGAATAGACAAATCCATAGAGACAGAAACAAGTAACGATAGAGAGGGGCTGCGGGGAAGGAGAAGCGGGAGTGACTGCTAAGGGGGTGTTTTGGGGGGGGTGATGAACATGTTCTAAAATTAGTGGTGATGGTCGCACAACACAAATGCGGTCATTTCAAGTGGTAAATTTTATTTTATTAGTATTTTGCCACAATAAAGAAAGGCCATAACAAATCTGGGATATGACAGGGAAATAACTTTCCAGAACTATCAACGTTTGGGTACTCCCACAACCACTTCTTATTACTGCTCACCCTATGCTCTTTTTTCTTCTTTTTCTTTGGGGAAATATTTAGCTTTCTCCCACTTACACTCGGGGGTCCACACGGCCTACGGACAACCTCCCCTGGCTGTGCGGCCTTCCACCTCCTCTGGACCCGAGCACATGCTGCTGCTTATCCCGCAGCGTCTACCCTCCTCTCTGTCCTGAGGAGCTGTGCTGAGCTCTAGCAGAGGGAAGCAGGCTTTCTGCTGATACGTGAGGCTTTCTCGGAGCCTCACCTCTAACATGCCCTGGGAGCCTCTTGCTCACTTTCCGCCTGTGGCTGAGGCAGAAGGACAGAATTCTATGGGCTACTTCCGGAGTCTGCGTCAACCTCCACAAGCTTTTCTCCAACCTGGAGAGTTTCCTTGGCAACCCAGGCCGTCACTCACTGCTTCAATTCTTCAACTTATTAATGCTTGTTCAGTTTTGAACAGTTTGTCTTGCTTGAAAAGAAACTGCAGAAGCTGCACTTTTGTTGTTAATTTTTTTTTAAACCTGGGTTCCTGCCAGGCTTTTTAAAGGGCCCCTACAGATTTCCCCTATGAATGCTTGAACGCAGTTAATGAACACCACAAATTGTATCTACTATGTGTCAGGCTTTCCATATAATCACTCACTTCACCTGCACGATAACCCATGAGGTAGGTACAATTATTATTCCTATTTTACAGATGAAGAAATTGAGGCACAAGGAGGTCAAGGACCTTGCCCAAGGTCAATGGCAGTACCATTTTTAGACTATATTGTCATTTCTTCAAACCCGTATGGGGTACCTGCATTTTATGGGAGGCCCCTGGAGCGGGGGGTCTCAGCCCAAGGGGTGGACTCCGTGATGGAGTGGCAGGCACTGCTGCAGGTGGCAGGAGAGAGATTTTGCAGAAGGGGACCTTTCAGCAGAACTCCCCACATCCCCCCATCTGGGCATCCTGAGCACCATAGGGAGAATGTCCCTGTCTTGACAGACCTTGGAGTATGACAGAGAGGTTAAAAAAAACACAGACTCTGAGGTCAGGCAGAGCTGGGAACAAATCCTGTCTCTGTCACTTAGTCACTGGGCAAATGACTTCGGAGTTTTTCTGAGGACATGCATGCCTGGATGGGACTTTGGATTCGACTAGGGTTTCCCAACCTTGACACTACCGACATTTGGGGTCACATAATTCCTTGTCATGAGTGGCTGCCCTGTGCATTGTAGGATGTTGAGCAGTATCCCGCCGTCCACTAGCTGCCAGTAGCATTTCCCCAGTTGTGACAACCCCAAAATGTCTCCAGCCGAGGCCAAATGTCCTCTGGGGGGCAAAATTGCCCCTGGTTGAGCACCACTAGATTAGACGACTTAAAGCCTCTCCCTGTTCAGAGATTATTTTATGATTCTATCGAATACTCTCAATACACAGCGCTGTTTTGTGCAACATCACCCGTTTGCGTGGTGTGGGATCAGAGTTCAGAATCACCATTCAGATATGCAGAAGGGTAACCCGGCTTCTGGAATTTGTTATGAGCAGCCTTTTCCTCTCGGTGGGAACAATCTCCACAACAGTCTTGCTTCATTTCCAGTCAGAAGAGCAATCTCGCGACTCAAGGTAATTCTGTATTTTCTGGTTAAAAACGGAAGCCCCTTTTGAGTAAATTTCTCAGTCACCTCGAAGTATGAAGTTCCTATCAGGCCTTCTCCCATCTGCATGATCTCTCCTCTCACCCTCCTCCTCCCTGACAAGTCCCTGGGGCAGGGAGAAGCTTCTGGAACATTGGGGCATCCGAGGCAGGTGGCTGGGTCTCTGAGCTGGCATAGGAGGAGATGTGTCTTCCAGCTTGCTTTTGGGGTGGGACCTCACCTTATTTTCTGTGTAAGCTGATTGCTCCCCGGGATCTGGAGGCCCTCCCCTGCTGCCTGGGCACTCAGCCACAGCGTCCTTCTGGCTCCCTGCTCTGGGCTGTCACCCCTGGCCTTCTGTGTCCCCTTGCTCCAGTCCAAATGACCCCTGGAAGGCACCCTGATGGAATTCTGTTACTGCCTGGCCCCTCCAGGGCTACAGGAATGTCCCTGGATCTCCATTGTGCTGGGTGGGGTGTGGGCGGCTCTTTCAGGTCATTCTTTCTCCAGATCTGCCCTGTCCCATCATTCCTTCACTGTGGCCCGTTCCCATCCCCCCACCTCCCCATGTTCTGAGGCTACCTCCTGCCCCGGTTCCAGGACGGAAGTGCGCCACAGTTCACCGTGCCTTTGGAGACTCAATCTTGCAATTGCAATTCTGGAGATAAATGGAAACAGAGCTATTTCGGTATTTATTTTGCATAATGCTAATTTGAAAGTATTTAGACTTGACTTTATAACTCGTCTAATGCCCCACTCCAACAATCCTTCAAGACCGTGGGGACCACAATCCACTGAGCTCACCACCAGTAATTTACATCGTCCCTCTTGGGCCCTCACATTCCTCCTGATCCAGATGAAAGTCCACCCTCAGTGGGTTGTAAACACCTCAGTTCCTTCTCCTCTCTCCAGTTCCAGTGTTCTCCAGAGAAACAGAACCAACAGGATGCATATATATATACATGGAGGCATAAAGAGATTTATTTTAAGAAATTGGCTCACATGATTGTGGAGGCTGGCAAGTCCAAAATCTGCAGGGTGGCCTGGCTGATGTTTCAGTTCAAGTGTGAAGGCTGTCTCTGCTGGGGAATTCCTTCTTGCTCAGGGGAGGTCAGTCTTTATTCTATTAAGGCCTTCAACTGATTAGATGAGGCCCACCCACATTAGAGAGGGTAATCTGCTTTGCCAAAGTCCACTGATTTAAATGAAAATCTCACCCCAAAAAACTCTCAGAGAAACATCCAGAATAATGCTTGACCAGATATAAGGGCACTGGGATCCAGCCAACTTGACACATAAAACTCACCAAAACTGTTGGCTAAACCACAACCCTGGTTAGACCCACTCACTGCCTGCTCTGAGACTGAACCCACACAGCTGGAGGTGGCAGGAGCAAGAGGCCCACGGTGTTCCACTGGGAGTGAAAGATCAGTAACCCTCATGGCTGTCCAGCAATGTACTGTATTCCCTGGTCCAGTCACTCCCACTCCAGACGACTATTTCAAACCTCCTCCTCCTCCGTCTCAGTGAACAACCTTGCTCCCTGTGTCTCAGAGAGACTTCTGCAGGTCCTCACCACCACAGCTGCCCACCTACAGACTGCACCTGTGCTCACGTGTTCTCCCTTCTTCCCTCCTCCCATGGATGAAATGCCTGGGCTCCTGGCAAAGGCCAACCCCTGCCCCACGTGATAGGTCTCACCCCTCTCCTCTGCTCAAGGTCATCTCCAGTAACTCCTTCCTCTCTCTCCCGAATCATCAATTTTGTCGTTACTTGTTTATTCCCATTGGTGCACACACATTTCTTGACCTCACTAAGAGCTCCCACTTTAATTCTCTCCTTTTTACAGTACAACTTCCATTTCTGCTGTCTTCAATCTCTTTTCTCCCATTCTCTTAAAATTTTTTTATTGTGGTAAAATACACATAAAATTTACCACTGTAACCATTTTAAACTGTATAATCAGTGGCATTAAGTACATTCACAATGTTGTGCAACCATCACTACTCTCTAGTTCCAGAATTTTTCATCATTCCAAATGGAAATCTTGTACCCATTAAGGAGTCACCCTTCATTTCCTCCCCTCTTCCAGGTCCCCCCAGTCCCTGGCAACCACTAATATGCTTTCTGTCTCTACAGATTTGCCTATATTGGATATTTCACATAAACGGAATTATACAATATGTGGTCTTCTGTGACTGGCTTCTTTCACTCTCTGTAAAAAGATTAATCTATGTTGTACCATGTATCAGTACTTCATTCCCTTCTATGGCTGAATAATATTCCATTGTGTGGATATACTGCATTTTATTTGTATATTCATCTGTTGATGGACACTTGAGTTGTTTCTTCCCATTCTCTTTAAACCCAGGCTTTCATTCCCACCAGTCCACCAAAAATGCTCTTGTCAAGATGACTGATGACCTCCACGTTGCTAAATCTTACAGTTGATTCTCAGCCATCATGTGACTTGAACTGCCAAGAGCACTTGGCCTGGCCAATCACTCTCTTCTCAAAGCACTTCTTCGCCAGGCTTGTAGCACATGCACTTTCCAGGTTTTTCTTCTTCCTTTCCGGAAGGTTCTTCTCTGTTTCCGCTGCTGGTCCCTCCTCTTCTCTAAGCTCTCGATATTGGAGTGTGGTTCTTGGACCTCTTCCCTAGCTACTCTCCCTCCTTTGGTAATCTTGGCTAGTCCCCTGACTTTCAGTACCATTTATATTTCGGCAATTGCCAAATTTCTATTTCCAGCCTCAAGATCTCCCCTCTATTCCCAACTTATATATCCTCCTGCCTGCTCACTGTCTCCATTGGGATGCCTAACAGTCATCTCAAACTTAAAAATTTGTCTCAAATCTCAAAATTGCTGAGATCTCGGGGTCATCCTTGATTTCACATTTCCTCTCCTGCTCTGTATCTAATCCATCAGCAAATATCATTGGCTCCATCTTCACCTATATCCAGAATCCAACCACTTTTCACCACTTCTACTGCTGCCACCCTGGCCCAACGCACAAGCATCTCTTCCCTGGATTACTGAATCATCTTCCCCTGGGTTCCCTGCGTCCACTTGTGTTTTCCAGTCTGGTCCCAGCATAGCAGCCTGAGTGTCTCTGTTAACAGTAAGTCAGACCATGTCTCTCCTCTACTCCAAACCCTTCAATAGCTCCCTATCTCACTCAGAATAAACGCCACATCTTCATCATAACCCTTCCCCAAGTCCAGGCCAAGACAATGAGTTTCCTTTTCATCTCTCTGCGCCAATCGGTCAAGTTTTTTCTTAGACCACTCCAGGGGCTTCAGCTCCAAGTGTCCACCTGGGACAGGCCTAAGGCCTTCCCTCCTGCCCATGTGTGGCCATAAGTTCCTTAGCTACCCAAACTTCCCACCTCTCTTACCTCCAGAGAGCAACCTCAGCATCAGTTCATGTTTACTCTGCTGATTTTCAGATTCATTTTTGTTTTTGGCCTCGGGGCTAATCCTTACTTGCTTGGGAGCTTGGCTATGAATTATAAAATTGTTTTTCATATTTTGTGGGGCCAGCCTGGTGGCGTAGTGGTTAAGTTTGCACTCTCTGCTTGGGCGGCCTGGGGTTTGCAGGTTCCAATCCCAGGTGCAGACCTATGCACGGCTCATCAAGCCACGCTGTGGCAGCGTCCCATATACAAAATAGAAGAAGATGGGCACGGATGTTAGCTCAGGGCCAATCTTTCTCACACACACACACACACACCATTATTTGTCATATTTTGCTCAGCACTTCTCAGTGCTTTGTAGCAGGAGGATATTTAGGTTATATCGTTTCCCATATAGCCAGAAACAGAAGATCTGTCCCTTGTCTCTGCATTTGGGACCTGATGTCCACCTGAGACCCTCATTGCTTTGATGACACACCTGGGCCATTTTCTAACTTGAATCTTTGTCCCTCTTTCAGACATGGTTCTGTACTCACCTTCCAGATCTGCAACTAACAAGAGGTGTTTTGTCACCTTGTTTCAGCCCTCAAATTTTGTGTGTGAGCCTCTCGCCTGCCTATTAGGGTGTGATAGTCTGAATAAATGCCCTTCTGCCCCAAGATGCCCAGGAAATCTGTGAAATCCCTGGAACCTGTGAAAATATTACCTTATATGGCAAAGGAGACTTTGCAGGTGTGAATAAGAGTCTTGTAGTGGGGAGATTCTCCTGGATTATCTGGGTGGGCTTGATGCAATCACAAGGACAAAGGGCCTTTCAAGAGTGATGGACAAGGGGGGAGTCAGAGAGGAGAGAGAAGGCCATGTGAAGATGGACACAGAAGTTGGAGTGATGTGTTTTGAAGATGGAGGAAGGCCACAAGCCAAGGAATACCAGTGGCCTCTAGAAGCTGGAAGAGGCAAGGAAACAGATTCTAGAACCTCCAGAAAGATCGCAGCCCTGCCAACAGAGTGATTTCATTCCAGTGACACTGATTTCAGACTCTTGACTGTCAGAACTGTAAGATAATATATTTGTATTGTTTTAAGCCACTAAACTTATGGTAATCTGTTCCAGCAGCAATAGGAAACGAATACACAGAGGATTTGGATCAACTAGATGGGGATCTGGTTCCTTGTTCCTTCATGTGAGCGCTGTCCAACAGTGTCAGGGCCGTGACCGGACGCTGAAGACTGGCCGGTTCTGCAGGTCATCCTTGGTCTGGGCCAGACATATGTGTATGTTTCGGTGCCTTGCTAGAAAAGGGTCTGTTGCCAGTTTATCATTCTGAGACTCTAGGAAATGAAGCCAGACAAGAGCTGAGGACGGGGGTCAACGGAAGCCTCTGGTTGGAGGGCTTCCATGAGGGCAGTTGCAGGTGGTGGTGGAGAGTGACGGTCAGTTCCAGGGTGGCCAGGGACACAGAGAGGTTGAGCAGGTGGAGAGGGGAGTTCAGCACCCAGGCACTGAGCATTGACTCTCTCAGGGCTGGCCTTTTTTCTTTATTGTGGTAAAATACACATAACACAAAATTTACCATTGAAACCATTTCTAAGTATATAGTTTGGTGGCATTAAGTACATTCACCTCATTGTGGAACCATCTCCAGAACTTTTTCATCATCCCAAACTGAAACTCTGTACCCATTCAACAATAACTCCCGATTCCCCTTCACCTAGCCCCTGACAACCACCATTCTACTTTCTATTTCTGTGAATGTGACTATTATAGGTTCCTCATATAAGTGGAATCTTATAGTATTTGCCCTTTCGTGATTGGCTTATTGCATTTAGCATAATTTCTTCAAAGTTCATCCATGTTGTAGCCTGTGTCAGAATGTTTTTTTTTTAAAAGCTAAATAATATTTCATTCTATGTATCTATCGCATTTTGTTTATCTGTTCATCCATTGATGGACACTGGGGCTGCTTCCACCTTTTGGCTATTGTGAATAATGCTGCAGTGGACATAGGTGTATAAATATCTCTTTGAGTTCCAGGGCCTGTCTTTAATGTGTTGCTTTGTTAGGTGAGGAACAAGCTCTGAAAAGGATAGTGTGAGCCTGATATGGGGCCACAGTCTTTTGTCCAAAAATGTATTAGATGCATTAAATGCATTAGATGTATTTCAGAATTTTTTTCTAATTTTAGAAAGACAATTCAGTCTACACATGGTGTGTTATATAATACCCACAGCATCATTATAAACAGACCACAAATGGCCACACATCAGTTTCAGGATTGGTTTTGCCATCAAATATATCTGCCACAAATTTATTTCCGACTTTTTAGAGCTTTTTAGATTTCAGAATTATGGATAAGGAGTTGTGGACATTTATCAAAGGTTATCAGTTTGCAAAGATAAAAAATAAATGTCTTCACTTCTAATCCATTCCTGTCCCCTGTGTATGGTTTATCTCTGTAAGTATTTTGGTAGAATTAATTAGTCAATTCTGGGAAGAAAAGCAATTGAATTGAAACAACCAATTAAGAATTTGGTAACTCTATCAGTGTGGCCAAAGGACGTTAGGGCTGCACACAGCCCTCAAGTCAACGGGAGCTGTGGGGAGGACGGCATTTTGACAAAAGTGATAGGGAGGAAATGAAACAGACCGTGTTAATTACTTGAAAACTAAAATTTGAAACTGAGGTCAGAGATGTACTCATAGCATTTATTAAAGAAAGTTAAGCAGAATTTAACTAATGGTTCTTAGATTAGATGGGTGGGAAGCCTTGAGAAAATAAATACATTTGTTTTGGATTTAACTACCAAGTCGGGATGGTTATACCATTTTTGAGAACTTATTCTACGTGAAGCTTTGTGTTATGAACTTTAAATGCATTCCCTTATTTAATCCTTATAAATCTCTGTGGTGCATATTTTCCTGTCCCCAAGGGAGGCTATGCAATTTGTGGGGCCCAGTGAAAGATGAAAATATGGGACTCCTTGTTCAAAAAGTATTAAGAATTTCAAGATTGCAACAGCAGAGCATTAAACCAAGCACAGGGTCCTTCTAAGTGTGGGGCCCTGTGCGGTGGCACAGGTTGAAGGCCATGGAGCCAGATGTTACTGTCCCCATTTTTCATATGAGGACACTGAGACAGAGAGGGGCTATGGTTATGTCTTGCTCACAGTCAGACAGCTGTGATGGTGAAGGCCAGAAGACAGGGTGGACCTTATTGGTCACTGTATTCCCCATTGAGCTCAGTGTAGATGCTCACTGAGTACATTATAGGACAGCAAATCAAGACAATTCAGCAAGTGCTAAGGAGCATCTAGAACTTTCATATGTATCACTGGGAAGCACAAGAGAGGGCAAGCTAAGATCTGACAACATTAGCAATTAGTTCATGCTAGTAAATCACTATAAATATATAAGAGACACTTGTCCTGACTTCCCCACCAGGCTTTGTGGGGTCTGTTTGTTAATTCCTCTGGGAGGGTAACGTGAGCCATCTAACATGTGAAGATTTCTTATTAAACAACTATTTGCCTAATTGGAGTAAATCAAACTAAGTGCTAATTAGTATCTTCCAAAGAGTAAAAATAGATCTTTAATCACTCACTTATCGCTGAGCACAGAGAGCACCAGCGAGCTGTGTCTTCAGAACCTCAGTCTTATGTCATGTTTTACAGATTTCATGCAAAACCCCACACATCAGTTGCATGGCAATAGCTGACACACAGCTGAGATGCTTGCACATGGCTGATTTCCAGAGGCGGTTGTCATGAGAAACTCATGTGCTATAATTGTGCTTGTGCAACTCTGACAAAGAATTCCTCCACAATTATGTGGCTAGAATTACGCTAGCGAAATTCAAGTGACAGCTGAAGACAACAAGATGGAATGAGAATGGCCAAAGGTATGACAAATAGTTACACTCACCAGATATTGTGACTTGGGGAATAGCTTTGGCAGACGATGGCACATTTGGACTTCTGTGTTCCCCTTCTGCAGGATTCCGGAGAGATGGTTCTGTGACAGCTGATACTTCCAGCTGACCTTCTATCTGAGACTCCTGGCTTCACTGGTCTAAAATTAAAATGCTTCTCTTGCCTGCTAATGACATAGACGTCCTGGAACATCCTGGGGATCACTTAGGTTGCTCCAATGAAAGTGGCCTAAATAATGGAATGGGGATCTATCATCTCCTTCCAACAAGGATGGAGAGAAGGAGCCAGGTGTGAGTTCAGAATCTCAGGGATGTCACCAGGGACCCCCAACTCTTCTCATATTTCCACTCCACCATCCTCAGCATGTTGGCTTTCTCCTCAGGTCTGTCCTCTCAAGTACAAGATGTCATTTCTTCATAAAACTATGTCCAGGTAGAGGAAGGGTGTCTGATTTTGAGTTCCCCCAAAGGCAGTCCTGACACCCTTTATTTGAGAGCTGATCCAGGAAGCAGGAGTGAGGGACTGGGGATATGAGAGAGGGAAGGAGAAAAAGCCAATTCAAGGGTGTGTCACTGAGCTGCTGCCGTGGGTACCATGGGCTAAATTCTGCCTGGATCTACTGGAAGTACACAGAGTGTGGTCAGGATTGTCCACCTGGAAGACAAGGCACCTGGAGTCTTATCCACTGCTCCTGTTCCCCAGTGGCTGGGAGGGTTGAGAATGCAGGTGTTTGGGGTGGCAGGGAACAGGATAGGAAAAGACTCAAAGGCAAAAATGTAAAGAAGCTCAGTGTGTGGGCTTGAGGTGGGATGCCGTCAGCTCAGGGTGAGTATGAGCTCCTAAGAATGCCCACCATGGTGGTGGAAGGCCAGATATTAAGGCTCAATAGTATGTGCTGTCTTGATGTCTGAAACTGGGAGGGCAAGTCCTCCTCCCCACTCTGCTCCCACAGATATGGTCTGGTAGCCAAACACCCTCCTTATCACAGGACCACTCTTCCTGCTTATCCCCTGCTATGGGCCTCAGTTTCCTGCCCAACCACAGAATTATTCAAATAAGCCCACCACATTCTCCCCTGGGAACCAAGGGGCACCTCAACCTCTTGATACTACAAAGGCTCTCTCAGCCCTGCGTATTCACTGTCCCCAAGTGCAGCCTGTGTGGCATGCAGTGTCCCCCTCCCCTGGGTGTGAGTATATGTGACTGATACGCTGCTGTTGCTCTCATCTGTCCAATGTCGGGTATTGTGTGTTCAGCCATGCCCACAACCATAGGGTGGCAAGCCCCTCACTGATGGTGTGAAGATGAGGACATCCACCATCTAGCTATGAATGTCCACGAGGGCTGTGGCTGAAATCAACGTGGACGGAGAGGTGTGCTGCAGGAACCAGACGCAGCTGCCACAGTGGGGAAAGTGGGGAGTTTTTCTTGTCTTCTCTCTCTTTTTATCAGGGTCAAGAATCTTCCCAGAAGCCCCCAGCAGGTGCCTCTCATGTCTCACTGGCCAGAACTGGGTCACCTGCCTGTCTCTGAACCAATCACTGGCAAATGGCAACGAGATTATGATGACTGGGGACCCATCACAGTTTGTCCTCTCCAGGGGGTAGGGCCACTTTCCATGACTACATCTTCCCTCAGTGCCTGAATGAAATCAGGGTTCTATTAGAATGAGATAAGGGAGGAACGGCTGTTGGGTGGGTGACCAGCAGTATCTATTCTCTAGATAATGGAGAAACCATTCAAGGTTTAGGGGACAGAAATAGTGCCATCTTTATTATGCTTTACCTAGAAAGGAGAGGCAAGAAATGGGGGCAAGACAACCAATTAGGCGGCAACTGTCTGAACTGAGGACAGTGACCATAGCAAATAGCAAATAGTGTGGGATATTGACTAAAATGGAGGGGGACAATCCCCGTGGTCACTGTTGCAAGAGACTGATGTTCATTGGTTCCCAAACTTTAGGGTTCTCAGCAATCACTAAGGCCTCCTCACAGCAATTCTGATTTGGAAGGTCTGGGTAAGGCCCAAGAATGTGCAGTTTTAACTCACATCCCCCAGATGATTCTGAAGCAGGAGGTTGGTGTGACATGTTGAGTATCACTACCCCAGTGAGTTATTAACCCGGGCTGAAATTATTACAAACACAGTGGCACCCCAGTAGGGGTGGGAGGTAGGCTTAACCCTTCCTAAAGTTTCTTTGTCTAGCCCCTACTACAGAATCCAACACCACTGCAGACCAGGATTCTGTGCCCCTGAGCTGGCATGTTAGGAATCTCCATCAGCACAGGCTTGTGATTTCAATGACGAACTTCTTAGTCAAGCTGGAGCACTTCTCACTTTGCCCTGGTGCCTCCTGTATAGCCAGTGATCTTCATCCCTGGGTCCACCTGACATTCATGGCTGACTTTCATATGCTGGATTGCTGTTGTCATGGCTTCCTACGGAACCAGTTATTGGCTGACCTGGCTTGATCCATAAACAAGCTGTCTTATTCCTTCATTCTGTAAGTACTGAGTAGCTATGTGCCAGGCATTGTTCTAGGATATGGGGATTCAACATGGTAACAAGTGGGTAGAGTCCCTACTCTCCTGACCACTTACGTGACATGAGTCACATAGTAAACAAATAGATACATAGTAATGGGTTGAATTGCGTCCTTCCCCAAATTATGTGCAAATCCCTGGTACAGGTGAATGTGACCTTATTTGGAAATAGGGTCTTTGCATATGTAATTAAGTTAAGGATTTCAAAATGAGATCATCCTGGATTTAGGATGAGCCCTAAACCCAATGACTGATGTCTATAAGAGAAAGGAGAGGGAGGTTTGAGACACAGATACAGATGAAAGAAGGAGATGTGAAGACAGAGGCAGAGATTGGAGTGATGCCACCACAAGTCAAGGAATATCTGAATCCACCAGAAGCTGGAAGAGGCCAGGGAGGATTCTCCCCTACAGCCTCCGGAGGCCGTGTGGCCCTGCTGACACCTTGATTTAGGATTTTGGCCTCCAGATTGTGAGAGAATAAAGTTCTGTTGTTTCAGCCACCCAATTTGTGGTAATTTTTTATGATAGCCCTAAGAAGCTAATACACATAGTAAGTCAGGTAGTGTAAGAGCTGGGAAGTAAAATAAAGCAGAGTTAGGGGGTGGAGAGGCTAGAAGGGTGGAGGAGATGCTACTGTAGGCAGAGTGATCAGGAACACACTAGTCCTGGCTCATCCTTTTGTCTGATTTCCCTGATCACAGCATCCTGGCCTCTTCATATGTGTCCTGCCCCAGCTATCTTCTCAGATCTTGATTTATATCTCGTCTTACACTCATCTGAAGATGGCAGCTCGGTGGGGGCTCTGTTTACTCTCTGCAGAAAACAAGTGGCTTCCTTGTGGGTAGGGGCAGGGTGACAAACTCAGATGAGGGCCTCGCTGAAGGTCAACGTGGAGGGCAAGTGTCCTTTCCTCAACCCAGCAGCTGCTGCTCTGCACTAGCTGGTTGTTGCCATGTGGGGATGAGGCCAGCAGTGCCAGATCTTCTGCTGTCTCAAGTCAGGCCAGAAATCTGACAGAAGTTTCTCTCTTTTCTTTTTTGTATATACTTTTAAAAAAATGAGGTGAAATTGACATAGCATAAACTAACCATTTTAAAGTGGACAATTCAGTGGGATTTGGTCCATTCATCACCTCTATCTAGCTCCAAAACATTTTCATTACCTGAAAAGGAAACCCTGTACCCATTAAGTAGTCAATCCTCATTTCCTCTACCCCCAGCCCCTGGTAACCACCAATCTGTGTTCCATCTCTATGGATTTACCTATTCTGGATCTTTCCTATAAATGGAATTATGCAACTGAATGTCAATAACAAACAACAATGGCAACAAGAGACCATGTGGACCAAATAAACTGGCCCTTGGACATTCAGTTACTGACCTCTGGCTTGGCTGCTGACAGGTGGCCCCTCATATCAAAGTGATGGGTTCAGCAGCTGTCTCTGTGGCCTGTTAGGATGCCGATAATGCCAGGCCAGGGAGTGGCCAGGAGGGTCTACTCTGGGTAAGCGGTTTTGGTGGCTGTATTCTGATTCCAATGTTGACCCCAAGATGAAACATGGCTGTGACCACTGGCACTGGAAAGGCAGCCCCTTCCCTGCATGTAAGAGGGCTCTAAGGGGTTAGAAAGGATGCTCCCTCTTCTCAATGGTCTACTCTAACCTGCTACTTGGTGAGAGAGACTGCTCTGGAATGGCATCCAAACAGGAGATGAGTGGAAAGAAAATGGCGCCAGCATGGGATTCAGATTTGATAGCCACAATGGTCTGTGTGTTCAAGAATTTCCCTTTTCAACCTGGAATTCTGCTCTGGAGAACAAAATACATACTGGTTGGTTGTTTTCCCACAGAGAAGATGAGACACATTTTTCAGCCAGGCTCAGGAATACTGGAAAATTCTTCCTTTCAGTTTAAAGTGAGGAAAAAATTAGATGTTAATGTTCTAAGGCTGAGTTCATTTTTCCCAGTCATTCATTCCTTTAGTGGATGGCTATTGAGCACCTGCCAGGTACCCTGTGGGATAAAGATACATTACCTGTTGGCCTTCATATTTAATAGGGTGACAGAAAAAATAAAAAGTGTTACCAAGCGTCAGCAACAAGAAACCATGGGGTTAAAAGTAGGAAAAGATAGATTTTACCAGGAAGAGGGGGAGAGGGAGGCACTAAAAGTTTCATTTACTTCTCAGGCCACTGAAGGTGGTTCTGAAATTTGTTATCTGCACAGAAGTGGGGATGGGAGTGGTGGGGAAGGGAGGTTGGGAGTGGAGGGTAAAAAGAGTGAGTGGGGACCAAACCCATTTGCTCAGTTCACCCAGCTCTGCACACAGGCTCTGAGCAGCTTCTGCCCCGAGTGGGGGCCCTTTCCTAATTCCTTGGCCCTCAGGGGCCACTTTTTCCTAATTTGCACAAAGGCATTGTATAAACTGGGCTTCTGGCTTTGCATTGTTCTGCTCTTTAGTTTGTACTTCGGGGTTCAAATTTGCAATGCTTTTGTTGTTGGTTTTTGGAATATAGGTATATAGAGGAATGGGATTTATTATTGTAAATGATCCTTCTCCGGACAGCTTATTAAAAATATGATTTTTTCTCTTCTGGCTGGAGTGGTCTAGGTGTGGTGCTGCCTCAGGCAGAGCGAAGGATACAATGACTCATTTAGGTTCTTTTCTAACGTCTAATTCAATAAATTCGGTTTTCTTTAGAGCCCATGAGTCACTTTCCCTGCTCAGTAACTTGCATGTCAGGGTGGTGAGATAAACAATAACTCAGGGAGCCAACTGGTAGGTTCTGTAAAGGATTGTAAAGAATGTAGACTTTGAAAGACGGGGGAAACCCAGAAGTGTGGAAAACGTAGTCATTTAAGAATATGGCTCCCCAAACAAGGAAAAATATCTTCCAACAGTCATGTAACTTTTCACCTTCTCACATTTCACTTTTGTTTAAGAAAGAAGTCTGACATCACCAGCATGATTGGCCATGTCAGAAATACTGCGGGTGCTTTTGCAAACAGCTGTAGCGTCTGTGCTCTGCTAATTGTGCAGTTGGGTAACTGTGTGGTCCACTGAGGTTAGAGTGTCCCCTACCCCCTTCCCCACTTAGCTACTCAGCATTCCCGGCCTGCACTGTAAGATGGATCTACAGAAAATGCATTTTCATCTTAGCATCATCAGGTTAACTTGAATAACGTGAGAAATAATAGATGAGAAAAGATCTTGTATATCTGGGTGTTATTAAATGGGATAAGGACAGGGAGGAGAAAAGAGATGTTATCTCTTGTTTCCTTATCAAATTTGACTTCAACAGTGAAAAAGCTGTTGGGTGTCAAAAATGGAAACGGCAAAATTATCAAAAGAATGCCCTATCTGTCTCAGGCTGTGCTCTCACAGACATTTTCTTTTTATCAGTGTTTGATAACCTTCAAAGGAAAAATTATTTAATGGGTGATATTTCATATAAGTCCATTGAAAGGTTATTTGTCTGAAATACAAATTTACCATCATCTTTTGTTTGGCGGGAATTGCCATATGAAAGAGAGGGGAGTTTGTTTGGTTCATTATGACTATTTATTCGCCTGGCCCTTGGCTATTTATTTGTTTGGCACCATGAAGAGAAAGAAATGTTATACAATGAACTTGTGGCATATTTTAGTTATCTCTTGCTGTGTACCAAGATACCCGAAAACTTACTGGCTTAAAACCATAGCATTTTTATTATGCCTTCTGAGTTTGTGGGTGAGGAATTTGGGCAGGGCTCAGTGGCACAATTATTCTGCTCCATGTGGCATTGACTGAGGCCACTCGGCGGCATTCAGCTGGCATATGGGCTGGTCTGGAGGGAGGACAGCTTCAGTCATGAGTCTGGCATCTCATTGGGAATGACTGGAAGGCCGAGCTCAGCTGGGACTGTCGAATGGAGTGCAATTCCAGCATGGCGGCTCAGGGCTCCCAGACACCAAGGTGCAGACGTGAGGCTTTTATATAGCCCACCCTTGGAAGTCAAGCAGCATCACTTTCTCTGTGCTCTAGTGTCCAATGCAATGAGAGATCAAGGGAAGTGGAAATAGATCGCCCCTCTCAATGGAAGGAGGGTCAAAGAATTTTTGACCATTTTTAATCCATCACAGAGTCTAAGAGACACATTTTTCAGCCAGGCTCTTAGGAATACTGGAAAATTCTTATACTTTACCAGATTGGATCCTTTGGTGACCCCCAAAGCAGCTGCTTGGAATCTTTTCCATTTCTTTCTCTCAAGCCTTTAGCCTAGCACTTCCTTACTAGGAGATGTCTTTATTCCCATTTTCCTGATAAAACATGGGCCATTATGCATAAACTAAGTGAAGTGGAAAAAAACATGGGTTCTTGAGCCAAAGAACCCACATTCAGAAGTTATTATTTACCATCTTTGAGCAAGTTACTCAACCTCTCTGACTCTCAGTTGCCTTGTCTGCAAAAAGCGGATAATAATACCCAAATACTGGGGAGTTATTGATGAGATGTGTATAAAAAATGCTTTATACAAACCTTGTTATTAGTGCCATCGAGTCGATTCTCACTCCCAGTGACCCTATGTACAGCAGAGCGGAACCCTGCCTGGTCTTTTTGAGCCAGCCTCTCACCTTCCGGTGCTGTATCAGACAGTGCTCCGCTGCTATTCTTAGAGTTTTCACGGCCAATTTTCTCAGAAGTGGGTGTCCAGGTCCTTCTTCCTAAGCTGTCTTAGTCCAGAAGCTCTGCTGAAACCTGTCCACCATGGGTGACCCTGCTGGTATTTGAAATACCAGTGGCATAGCTTTTAGCATCACAGTAATATGCTGTGATGCCACCACAGCATGACAACCAACAGACGGGTGGTGTGGCTCCCTGACTGGAGAACCAACCTGGGCCTGGGTGCTGTGAGCACCAAATATTAACCACTAGACAACCAGGGCTGGCTATACAAACCTTAGTAAGTGTAATTTCAAATGTTGTTGACTTTGAGCCCTGTTCTGTCCAAACTTGTCTTAACATGGGTTATTTTCCTGACACTGGCATTTATTAAAACAAATCACCTAAACTCTGAGAATTTTAGTTATTTACAAGGTTGAAGAGATGATTAAATAAAATGATACCTCTGAAACCCTCTGTAGCTGTCAAGTGCATTATAATGATAAGTAACATATCAACAGTATCAGCATCGCAATCCACTTTTAATTGCTTTGTATTCTATGCTGTCAGAAGTGATTGCCCATTTCTCTGCCCATTGCTTATTTTCACATTTCATTGCTTATTTTCAACATCAGGTGCCCTGATGTTGGAGATACTACGGAATGAGGAATAGAGGAAAGAAACTTTTTCAAGGGTGGGAACAGACAACCAGCTACATCCACAATAATTTATGTAGTCTAAGCGTATGTGCATAATTCACTATTATAATGAAATAAAACCCAACCAAGTTGATCTGACACATCTAATGATATACATAATCCTTGCTTTTACTGCATGGTAATTAGGCATAAAAAGTAAGATTTCACATAAATAACTATAATTAGTATCACTTGGATGCCACCAAAGCAAATTTTTAATCTATTCTATCTTTTGTTATTTTTTTCTACTATCCATAATTAGCAACAATGCTAACAGTTTTCCCTGATAACCTGTACTGTTTAGTTCTTTTCTTTCATTCATTCACTCATTCATTCATTCATCAAATATTTATTGGGTGCTCGTTGTACACCAGGCACAGTGCTAGGTACAGCCGATACAGCTGGTAATGGGGAGACAGAGGGGTTATTTCAATGCAGTGTTAACCCTCCTGCAGTAGGATAGTTCAGCATCATCAGAGCACAAAAAGGGCACATAATCTAGTTTTGAGGTTCCAGTGAGGACTCCCTGGAGAAGACGAGCCCTAAAAGAATTTAACCAGGACAAGGGATCGGGTGATGAGGAGAATGGCAAAAGAGAACACAAAACTGGTGCTGAGAGATCAAGTGGGTGCAGCCAGGGAGGAGTTGGGAGGGCCGGATCAGGAAGGGCCCCCCTGGCCACATTAAGCAGTGAGATCCCAGGGGTGGAAATATTTAGGAGGTTTTGGGTTGTGAAACAGGCATCTTTTCTGAGACAGGAGGAGGAGCAGCTTTGAGGGGAACACACTTGTTCTGAACATGTTGAATGAGTTTGAGTTGCTTATGGGATATCTAAGAGGAACTGCCTGCAGGCATTTGATATGTGGATCTAGAGCTGCACTGTCCAAGATGGTAGCCACCAGTCACTTGTTGCTATTTAAGTTTAAACAAATTAAAAGGAAATAAAATTTTATTTCTTCAGAATTTCAGTTCTTTGGTCATACTAGTCACATTTCCAGTGCTCAGTAGCCACATATAGCTAGTGAATACTATATTGGACAGTGCAGATATAGAACATTTCCATCATCTCTGTATTAGGGCTGCCATAGCAAATTACCACAGACTAGGTAGCTTAAACCAATAGAAATTAATTCTCTCACAGTTCTGGGGGCTAGAAGTCTGAAATTACAGTGTCACCAGGGCCACACTCTCTCTGGAGTCTCTGAGAAAGAACCTGTTCTGTGACTTTCTATTAGCTTCTGGTGTTGCCAGCAGTCCTGGGAGTTCCTTAGCTGTGCATGCATCACTCCAATCTCTGTTCCCATCCTTACACAGCATTCTTCCCTATGTGTATATCTCAATCTTCTCTCCTCATGAGAACACCAGTAATTGGATTTAGGGGCCCACTCGAGTCTACTATGACCTCATCTTAACTTGATGACATGTGCAAATACCCTATTTCCAAATAGGGTCACATTCACATGTACTGGGAGTTAGGACTTGAACATATGTTTTGGGGGAACACAATTCAACCCATAACCACTGCAAAAATTGTATCGAACAGCACTGTGCTAGAGTCTACAGGACAAAAGAGGGAAATTGAAGTTATGGGAATAGAGGAGACCATCCAGGAGCAGATGTAGAGAGAGAAAGGAGGAGTCTTGAAAGAGACCTTGAGGAACACTGATATTTATGGGATGGGCAGAGGAAGGGAAACTCACAAAGAAGGAGAGGTCAGAGAGGTAGATGGAAAACTAGAGTATGGAGGCTTGGAAGTGGAAGATCCATTTCAAGATGATGAGTGTGGTCAATACAATTAAAAACTGCTGAGAGGTCAAGTAGAAAGAGGACCGAAAAGAATCCATGAGATTTAGCAACAAGGAGCCTGTTGGCAGACTCTTTCAGTGGAGTAAAAAGGCAGAAGTCAGATTGGGCTGGGAATTAGTAACAATTACAGAAGTAGAGGCAGCAGTGGTGGAAATGAAAAAGGAAACACAAATTCAAGGGATGCAGGCCAACTACAGGGCTTGGTCACAGGATGCACTTTGAGAGAGGAGGCAAGGAGATGTGGGAGACGCCTCTGGCTTGGGGGCCTGAATATTTGGTGATGTTGTGCTCTAGTTTGGCACAACTAGAAGAGAGTTTATTTCTTAGGATCTACATCGACTAGGCCTGGAGCTGGAACCCTGGCTGATCACCACCCCCCCGCTGAACTATAATGTATGTCCTCTACTTACCTCAGCACATCTGCTGCATTATCCTGTCTCTACTGTCCTAATCAGCCTTCTATATTTATGTATCCCCCTCAAACCTTGGCTGTAAGTGACTTTAACTTGTCATCTCTCCCCCTCTCCGGGGCCCACATCTCCCCCTCACGGTGTCTGCATGACGTGGCCCCTGCTGATCTGCCTTGCTCCATGCACTCTCTAGGCACACGGGTCTTGTCTCACTTTCTAAAAGAGGCCACATTCAGGGCTCTTCCTGGAGAGCTTTATACTATCACAACCCATAGCCTACCCCTGCTGACTCTAGGTGCCACCTTAAATGTCACTTTCTCAAGGAAGTGTCCTTGGGCTTAAATCAGGTCCCCCTGTTCTAATCTTCACTACACCCCTTCCTTTTTCTTCACAGCCCTGATCTTGCTTTGTAATTATATACTTACTTGTGTGATTAACATGTTGACCTGCCTCCTCCACTAGACTGTAAACTCCATGGGGGCAGGCACTGTGTTTCCTGTTCACACTGAGTCCCCAGTGCTTAGCATGGTAAATATTCGAGAAGTATTTATTGAATTAATTACTTAAGGAATGATACCTTTTGATGCATCCTTCCTTCCACCCCCCCCCACTATTTTATTATAAACAGTTTCAAACAGACAGCAAAGCTAAAAGAACTAGACACTGAATACCCATATACTACCACCAAGTGCCACCAGCATTTTACCACACTTGTGTTATCACATATCTATTCCTTTGTGTATCCCTCTGTTCTTCTGTCAATCTGTCTTATTTTCTTGATTGAGCCACTCTCTTTGATGCTTCTTCATGTGGGTAAATATGTCAGTCTTTCAGTTTCCCAGTTCCACATTCCTGAAAGACTGGCAATTCAGGGCAAAGGCCACAAGGAAAGCCTATGGGTCAGCTCCCTTTAGATTTGGTAGCCACCTCCTTGGTCCAATCAGCTGTGGTGGAGTGTATGGGATCCTACGTTCCAAATGATCCCTGTCATCTCATTAGTAGGGCTGTGGGTGTGGCCGTCTCCCTTTGGTGGTGACATGAGTAGGATGGGCACCATGATATTGCTGGTATAAGCTGCAAACAGGTACAGGAACTAGGGGAGTATCAAGCGAGAGAAATGATATGAATTTCAATTTTGTATTTGTTGTGTTTTAGGTGTCTGGGGAATATTGATTGGCACTGTCCATCAGGGACCTGGAAACGCTATGTCTGAGGCTGAAAGTAGAGGTAGGGGATGGACATATAGATTGGACATATAGATTTGCATTCAGTGGTAGTTCTGGTATATCTATAAAGGAGGGGCAACAATTTGACTGGAAGTAGGGCAAGGGGACCACACTGCATAGCTCCTTACATAAGAGGAAGAAAATGTCAATCGCCTGTGAATAAAGGGGGAGCTGATATCGATTGTCCCCTGTCCCCTTGGCCACCATCACTATTGCCTAGAGATGATAGCTGAAGCTGCGAAGGTGGGGGAAATCCCTCATAGACAGAATGACTACATAATTTGTTGTCTAAACATCAAACACTTTTGCAAGTGAAGGTGGGGCAATAGATGCAGACCAGATTGTCCCAGCAACACTGGTCTGGAAGGTCACTGGACCCCTAGAGGGAGAGTAGAGAAGAATGAGGGCGGGTGACCAGGGCAGAGCAGCAGCTACATTTTAGGGTTGGGTGAAATAACTAAGCTGGTGAAGGAGACAGCATGCTTAGAGTGATAGAGAGGAGAACAATGCCCTGTGGGTCAAGGTAGAAGAGAGTTTACGGAAGCGATAACGAATATGGCCAAGTCTGCGGTTGTCAAGTAAGAAAAGAACCGAGACAAGGTCTGTGGGTTTGCTCTTTAGGGGCTCATCCAAGAAATGTGTCCTTTATAGAACTGGGGGGGCGGGGTGCAGATTACAGGGACAAAGAGAGAACATGAGGCAGGAGGAAGGGGCCGTACTGCAGACTACTTTGGAAGGAGTTTGGCGGTGGAGAGTAAGTGAGAAAGAAGACACTGATTTCAGTGCAGGCGTGCAGTAGAACACTGCTCTGGGGAACTGTTAGTAGGTGCTCATGGGTAAGAGAATTTGGGCAGCAGCTATATAACATTCCCCTTTTGAAGATTCACAAATAATAATTAACTATTATTGCTATTAAGACACATTAGTGATTACTACACATTAATTAGATACATAATATAATACACATATTAATACACATTAATACTAGTACATAATGATAATAATAAGTGAGAACTTACATCAGGTTTATTATGTGCCAGGCACTGCCTTAAATTCTTTACCTAGAAAAATTAAAATTAATTAATCCTTCCAATTGCCCTCTAAGGTAGGTGCTCTTATTTCCCTCATTTTATTGATGATGAAACTGAAGCACAAAGAGGTTAACACTTGCCCAAGGCTGCAAAGCTGGTGTCAGGACTTGAATCCCCGTCTGTGCATTAACCTCTTTATCCTATAAGGGGTGGAGGGCTGAACCTTGGTAGTGTTCAGGACTCTTCTTGAGAGAGACCAGAAGGAGAAAGTGAGACCCAAACCAGAGGAGAGGAAGGGATTTTGAGCCAAAGGAAGGGATGCTGACGGAGGTTGCAGCCCATAGAATCATCTTTTCACACAAGGTGAGATTTACTGTGGGGAAAGAAGAGGGTAGGGGTGGAGGTGGGGAGCTGAGAGAAGGGGGTGAAGACTTGTAACAGCTGCAGGGAGGGATGGAAAGGAAATCATGTAGTCATTAGGAAACCGATTGTCAAGAAGCATTCAGAATCCAGCTGTGAGATAGAAAACATAAATTTGTAGTGGAACCACTCAGCTCAGTTACAATTTTTTGCCATCAGCACTTAGGCAATTACAAAGCAGAATATGTTGTCTTGACCCTAACTCTTGAATCTACTAATGTTCTGGGGGCATTAGGTATTACTGCCCTGTTAGGTCCTCTGACTTCCACTCTCCTTCCTCTTCTTTCTGACTAATAAAAATGTGTCCAATTCTCTACTCCCATCCCAAAGACCTGAGACAAAATTCAGAATGTGAATTCCTTACTTAGGACCTCATCACGGGGCAAATGTGATGGCTCTGGAGAACCAAGAGCACAGAAAGAATGGCACCAGGGAGGAACAGAGGGTGGGGGGAAGGAGAAAAAGGAAGCTCATACAGCAGCTCATTTGTCTCTCTATCCTCAGTGTCGAGGGCAACACAAGCAATGACCATCCCAGGTCAACCTCTGTATCAGTGTCTTTCCAGGAACATCTGAAAGGAGACCCAGTCACTGATTCTGAGGCAGATTGAGCTAATTCACTCTTCCTGCCCAAAGGAGAGGAATATTACAGGCTTCAGCATGGGGTAGAATGTAAGAACTAAAAGGCCAGAAGGTTGTACTGTGGCCAGCTGAGGGTCCTGTCAGAGGGCAGACCATGTACCCACAGAGAAACAGAAGCCATTTCAGGGGCAGTAAGAAATTATTGGTAGATCCTTTGGGCTTCTTTGGGGTTCATATTGTTTTAGACATGCCACTGATCAAGTCCTAGAGGATAAGTAAAGTCTAAGCAGAGGATGAGAAATATCTGCAAATCATGGAGGCTCTGCAACAAGAAAGTGATACCGGAGAACCGACCAGGCTGAGGCAAGAGTCCTATGCGACGCACCGAAATCCCATTAGAACCAGCCTGAGTCGGGACAATGAAAAACCTGGCTGGACCAGCACAGAAAACATTCTCTTACCCTCACATTATTCCCAATGGAGAAGTCAGAAATTACTAACTCTAAGTTCATTTCCTCCTACTCTATATCATTATTGTTTGGGGTGTATAATTATGCTTAAGTCAACTATACTGTAAACTACATTTAGTTTTCATTCCATGGCATGAATTCAGTCGTTCTTACCGAGTCCATAAGTACTGTTATGGATAATTTTCTGAACTGGTTGGCTCCCTCCTATCTATCGAATTCAAAATTCTAATTCTCAGAGTGGACGAAACAAGGAAACTTAGAAATTAGTATTTAGAAAATGCCACTCTTATGAGGCTTATTTCTGTTGAGGAGTGTTATTCATTATGTTAGTATTTACATTCAAGAATGTGTCTAACTAATTTGACCTTAGATCACATGAAGCATTTCCTTCTCTTGCTTTTTTACAGCTTTATGGATATTTATATTCCACACACCATGAAATTCACCCATTTAAAGTATACAGTTCAGTGATTCTTAGTATATTCACAGAATTGTGCAGCCATCACCACAATCTAATTTTAGAATATTTTCAACACTTCTTCCCATTGGGAGTCATTCTTCATTTCTTCTCTCTTCCTTCCCAGGCCTATGTAAGCACTAATCTACTTTCTGTCTCTATGGATGTGCCTATTCTGGACATTTCACATAAATGGAATTATATAATCTTTTGTCTTTTGTGATTGGCTTCTTCCACTCACCATTATGTTTTCAAGGTGCATCCATATTTTAGCATGTATGAGTACTTCATTCCTTTTTAATGCCAAATAATATTCCATTGTGTAGGTATACCACATTTTGTCTATCCATTCATCATTTGGATGGATAATGTGGCATTTCCATACAAAGGAATATTATTCAGCAATTTAGATTATTTCCACATTTGGCTATTATGAATAATGTTGCTATGAACACTTGTGTCCAAGTTTTGTTTGAACATATGTTTTTACTCTCTTGGGTCTATACTTAAGAGTAGAATAGCTGGGTCAAATATAAGTCTATGTTTAGCATTTTGAGGAACTACCAGACTGTTTACCAAAGTAGCTGTACCATTTTACATTCCTACCAGCAATGAAAGAAGGTTCTAATTCTTCTACATCCTTACCAACACTTGTTATCATCTGTCTTTTTTATTTTAACCATCTTAATGTGAAGTATTATCTCATTGTGGTTTGATTTGCATTTCACTAATGACTACTGATCTTGAGTATCTTTGCATGTGTTCCTTCTGTCTCTTTATTTTTCCCCTCCTACACATATTTCTGGAGAGACTTCAATGTAATAAGTATGGGGACAAAATATGTTCTCCATGGTTTTACAATCTTATCTAGTCAACAAGAAAGTGGACAAATGAGAGTCCCAGACAATAAGGGGGTTGGAAGTTCAGAAGTACAGTCATGCACCGCATAACAACGTTTCAATCAACGACAGACCGCATATACTATGGTGGTCCCATAAGATTAGTACCATATAGCCTAGGTGTGTAGCAGGCTACACAATCTAGGTTTGTATAAGTACACTCTATGATGTTCACACAACGAAACTGCCTAACAATGCATTTCTTAGAACATACTGCCCACCTATCTATACTAATACAGCCCCCCATTCAACAGATACACAAGCTCAAACATCTTTACCTACAGTTACATGGATGAATTTAGAACTAACCTACCATTTGCAAATGTTCTTCTCTTATTACTGTCCTTGATCCCTATACCTTGCACATATGTGCTTCTATTATTTAAAAGTTTAAAAGTTTGGGGCCGCCCGGTGGCGCAGCGGTTTAGTCCGCGCTTGGCAGCCCGGGGTTCGCGAGTTCGGATCCCGGGCGCCCGCCGACGCACTGCCTGTCAGCCATTCCGTGGCGGCGTCCCATATAAAGTAGAGGAAGATGGGCACAATGTTAGCTCAGGGCCAGTCTTCCTCAGCAAAAAGGGGAGGATTGGTAACAGATGTTAGCTCAGGGCTTGTCTTCCCCACAAAAAAAAAAAAAAAAAAAAAAGTTTAAAAGTTTCATCATATTATATTTATTGGTTGACTTCTGGGTTTTGAGAGTAGGGGCCATATTTGTCTCATTTGTCCTGTATCCTATTGCTTATATATTTTAGTTCCTGCTGTGTAATTTGTCCAAATAAATACTGAACTATATCAAAGAGGAGCCGGGGACTCATGGACATTATTCTGCTCAGAAGTTAAGACAGAATTAATATCTTCTTTTGAAAGACATTTCTGGGAACCAGGAAACAGAAGAAAGAATTCTGACACTAAATTTTTTTACTTACATTTATAGGCTCACAAACAAACTGGTGTAGTTCCAAGGTTCTCCTATGTAGACATATAAGGGCTTGGGTCTTGAAGTGCCTGAAGCAGCAAGTGAGATCCTTGCCTTACTGGGGCAGGAAGTGCACAAAAAAAGGGAAGGCACTCAGTGGAGTGGAGAAAAAGTCCAGTGTCTAGAAGAAGAGACGAGGCGCAACAGGGCCAAGGCTAAGTTTTGGTCTGAGACTCCTTGTAGTTCTCCTTCTAGTGATTTCAAGGTCTAGAGAGGGCTGAACGTACAGACGAGCTGTATCCATAGGCAGGGAGTGTAACAGACAAGATGTAGAAAGGAAGTGGAATGTCCAGAAAGGGAGAGACGGTAACTGGGCAACTCAACCACAAGAGGCTGGCTATGGCTTCAATAGTTGACTAATTACCATATTACCAGACCTGAATGTGGAAGGGACTTTAGATTATGACCCTAGTTCTGGTGTGGGTTTTTTCCTCACACCAAGCAATTTTCTGACACCAGCTGGGTGTCCTACAATTCAACTCAATTCTTACACTATCTACTTGGAGATAGCGTCAGATCCCACAGGTTAAGGACTCAGTCCTACAAGACTGCCCCTCCACCCCCTTTCAGATGATAACTGCAAGTCCAGCTTGCCACCTGTGCTATTGACCAACCAGCTATAGGTGAGGGGTTCCAACGACCCCCTCCTTGGGTTAGATGAATTTACTAGAGTGGCTCACAAGACTCAGAGAAACATTTTGTTACCGCTCAAAAAGGGGCTTCATCTGCCCACCGCAAGACATGCCAATAGTCAAGAGGCAAGGTGGTAGGAGAGAAAAGACTTTTTATTACAGCTTGCTAGCAAGAGGGAAGATAGCCGACTCATGTCTAAAAGAACCATCTTGCAGAACAAGGCTACAGGCCAGTTATATATGGGGCTGGTCTCTGGGTCGAGGAGGCATCTGATCTCAGGGTGGGGCATCCATCTGACCTCCAGGTGGGGGCAGACATCTGGTCTTAGTTCCTGGTAGTCTTTGGTTTTACTGGATATGCATCAGAGATCGGAGCAATGCCCTATACCCTGATATTTTAATTGTCCTTGATGATGGCTATCAGCATGGACTCTTTGCTAGGGGGTCATCACATTCCTAAGGAATTCAAAAGAACAAAGTTATCAACATATAGTAGCTGGGAGGGGCCATAAAACCCACAGAGCATGTCTGGGCTAGTTAATCAGAGGTCATTCAAAGTTACAATAGGGTTTCTTTTCTACAATATGGCTTCCCTTATGTCAACCTTGTCTTGAGCTGGTATCAATTTTACTTACTAGATTACTGGTTTATTATAAAAGGATATAACTCTAGAAACAGCTAGATGGAAGAGATGCATAGGGCAAGGTAGGGGGAAAGGGCCCAGAGCTTCCATGTTCTCTCCAAGTAAACCACTCTCCCCGAATCTTCGTGTTCACCAACTTGGAAGCTCTCTGAACCTGTCCTTTCAGGTTTTTATGGAGGCTTCATTACTAGGCACGATGGATTGCATCACCGGCCATTGATGATTGAACTCAACCTCCAGCCCCTCTTCCCTCTCCGGAGGTCAGGGGGGTGGGACTGAAAGGTCCAACCCTCCAATCACATGGTTGATTCTCCTGACAACCAGCGCCTATCCTTCGGTGCTTTCCAAAAGTCACCTCATCAACATAACAAAAGACACCTTTATCATTCTCATCACAGGGAATTCCAAGAGTTTTAGGATGTCTGTGCCAGGAACAGGGATGAAGACCAAATACATACTTCTAATTATAAATCACAATATCACAAAGGGTCTTGAAAAGATCTTCTAGAATGAGTGGGGAGATGCTAGTGAGATTCTCACAGCCTATACTATTAAACTCTGCCAAAAGGAGGAAAGAAAGTGGAGAGGATGCGTCTTTCACAAAATAGATTGATGTATTGCTGAACTGTAATGTCATCAGCCATTAACTTCTCGTTGCAGAATAACCAAAACAACAATATAGTGAATGCTAATCCAAGTGGTATTTGATGTTTGTAATTGGGCTCAGCATTCACATGTGATCTTCCATCCATCACAATTCTTGCACTTGATCAACCATCTGTGCTTCTCAGAATTTAAAATCACATCTTGTTAAAATATGCACAAAGTAGCTTAAATATTAACCCTCTTTGCTACATTCCCTATTGCGGCACAGCCTTTTAAGCAAACGGAAGTAATGCTGCAGTAAATTGAAAACTCAATATACACCTTCTAGTACCTTCTGCTTGTGGAATTTGGGAAATAGGTCTTGCCACATTTTAAGGGACATGTGCCTTTTGGTATTAATGTAACTGTTATTGCTGGACACAGAAATATGTTTCTTAGAACTAAAAACTCTTAAAAAATCCATATAATGAAAGCTAGTTTTGAAAAGAGTGTTATAATCACCGTCATTTCTACAACGAATCTAAGAATAGAGGATCCTTTATTTAACCTGAACCAGATCTATAACTTCCCCAGGATTTTGACTCTCACTATTTATGACTCATGCTGTAAATATAAACAAACACCTTTGCAATGATTTAGAGGAAAATAAATGAACATTTTGGAAAGGTGAAGACTAAAGAGAGGACTGTATGCTTATTCTCTGCAATGAATTTTCCAAAATATTGGCTTCTTGAATAAATGGTTGTTTTGAGAAATGTTTTAGAGGGGGTTATATGTACTTATGACACTAAAGAATGAAAAGATAAATAAATAAGAATAAATAAAAAAATAAAAAGGAAGAAATGTGAGCCACCCTTCTTCAAACACTACCAAGGAAAGATGTGGTTAGGGCACAATGGAATGGAGTTGAGCATCTTACTTACTATTTGCCTGACCTGTTTCTCCTTCCAGCTGCTTAAACTGAGATTGTCACCTGCATTATTAAGCCTCCTAGAAGCACAAACAAGGTCTTGGTTGCTTGAATTTAATCTTCTCAAACCTGCCCTAAAGGTAAGGCAGGAGTTAACAAGAGGGAAATATTTTACTGTATTTTTTTGGTGGTTCTGTAGCTTAAAGAATTTCTAATAGAAATGTTCATTCATTTAAATTGCTTTTGAGATATCTTTTTGAAGAGTGGCCAAGGGCTCCCTGAGTGCTCACAAAAACAAGCTGTGACAGCCTTGGGTCTTCTGGGACAGTTTCTCTCCGAATCTCCTCAAACTCCACACCCTTCCTGGCTATACTTCTCCATTTGCTCTCATCTTTCTGCAAAAATTCTAGGTCTGAATCTACAATTCCTTAGGACTAGCTTTAACTTTCTCTCTGTGGCTTTTTGGACATCAGTTTTTCTACACTTTTGTGTTCTGCCCCTTCCTTGATTTGGGTGCCCCTGGGCCCCCGGGTCTGGAGGACCTCATCCCAGCTCTTGGCCTGGTCAGCTGGGCACCCCATCCTCACTCCTGTCACATTACCAGGGAAAGGAAGGGCCATTCAGATAAGGAAAACTGAGAGGGATTTCTAAATATTTATACACACACACGTCTGTATTTCTCACTAATTCAGACAAATGAATGAACTTCAGCATGTTGGAAAAAGAAGTACAGTGTTTATTACTTTTAAATACACACAGCAATTAGGCTCAGGATAGTGGAGCATTGCTTAGCAGGAGTCCCAAGGGAGTCCGAGTTGATGAATATATAAGAATGCTTTCCAATTAACTTACCAATGATTTACGAATACATAATTCTCGGGAGTGCTTACAAATATTTGAAAACCGCAATCACTTACAGAAGGATTCAACAGGCTAAATTTTTTCCCCTCAAATAAATTTTGTATACACCATTAATTTACTTAGCAAATTCCTTCTTTACAAATAATGAAAAGACACACTTGAGCCCAGACTTATTCACAATACCATGATCAGCCAGTTGGGGTCTGAATTACGAGACTTTGTACATCTAGGGTCTTGAGGAGGTCTATCCCCATGTTTACCTTAACACATTGGATTTGTAGGGTCATTTCAGAAGGAATACGGCTTCCCTAACATCTTATCACACCATCCTTGCCCTGGTGAGCAAAACTCAAGAGATGGACAGTGGTTGTCTCAATAGTAGCAATGACAAGTGGCCTAAAATGAGATTCATTTAAGTTTTAAAAATTACATTAAAATATTAATTTTATTTAAGTCTTTAGGTATTGCTTAAGTCTCTCTCTTAAAGTCCAAGTTATTAATTAAATTACTTAAAAAAAAGTTTTTCTACCCAGACTGACCTTGATTATCTTAATCCAAGATTCCTGGGATAAAGAATATGGTGACAGCTTGACTGCCAGTCAGACTGCAGCGGCTACATGTGGGGTCCATGCATCAACAAAGAACTGGTTCGAGAGAGATCTGAAATTTTAGTATGTTTGGCCATTAAGGAGAATAGACATATTCCTTGAACTAAAATAGTCATTATTTGTTCAAGGAATTTAGTAGACTTTACACTCTTTCATTTGACAGTAAACAAAGTGTCTTACTCATCGTTTTTCCCAAGTACAGCACCTGGCGCGTGGCCTGTACTTACAACATATTTGATCGATGAATGAATGAATGAAGAAATGAATGGAACGTTATGGTGCGAGATGGAGGTTGAAAGGGTGAGAAGAAAGTTTTCGCGTCCTCGAAGTGGCCCCTCTTGGATTGTAGTAGACACTTACTAGGTGCCTGCCTATTCCGTGCCCTTCCCTCTAGTGAGGATGGGTCCCTACTTCTTGTGGCCTCCACTGGCCAGAGCTGATTGGATCAGGGTGAATGCGATATCCAAGATTCTCTCCCCAGGAACCGGGGTTAAGACAAGCTTGTCAGTCTGTCTCTGCTGGGTGCCTGAACTAAGGACTTGTAAAGTGGGGTGTCATGGGGAGCAACCTCCTGCTGTGTGCGTGGGGAACCACAGCTCTGTACAGAGAGCTACGTAGAGAGAGGCAGAAGCTCAGGAGCAAGTTGCATGGTGGAGACACAGAGGAGCTCCCTGGATACTTCCATCCTACCTCCAGGCTACATCCCCCACCCCCGTGCTCCTGAGATGCTCCTGTATCCTCCCTGTCCCTCATCCTCTTTGCTTAAGCCCATCTGAGTGGGTTTCTGTTACTCTTCACCAAAGCAGCTTGACAAAGATGAGGTATTTTGCAATTCATTTTCCCTTTCTGGATTGAGTTTTCAGAAAGGAGAATAAAGATTATGAAGCATGTCAGAGGCATGTGACAAAGTTGCCTCTTTATTGGCAGGAGAAATTTTTTAAGTGCCCAGTTCTAGGAATCCTCTAGCATATATTCTTCCTGATATCCCTCCCCCAGTATATCCTGTGAAAGACTGTAACTCTACGGTTATTTCTGTCAACTGATGGTAGTATCCATACTGTTTTCCAAATTCAAAATGGCAACTGAGAAAAAAACTGTCCCAAACAAGGTCTGGTACAGAAATTTTTTACAGACATAATTTATAACTCCTTCTGGAAAGTAATTAGCATTCCCCAGCAGTTTTCTGATAGACTTTAAGGAGGGTTAGAAATCCTTCTGGAAAGTTATGTGCCTACCTACCCACTCAACTGACCATCCCCTCTGAGGAGTCTGATGTCACCAGGCATATTTTATGTTGTATCATATCAAAGTATAATTTAAAAAATCTAAAAGTATGATTCTTATATAAATGTAAAACAGCATGTGTCAAAAATTTAACTTACTAATGAGAGATCCAGCTAGTTTAAAAATTATGGGAAATACTGAATATCATCAGTGAAACAATGAATGAATGAAGAAAACAAAGTTTGATACAAAACTGGTAATGTCCTACATGACAATAAAATGGTAACTTTTATGATTATCTTTTCTCCCAGACAGAAATCATGTTTCATTTTCATTTTTACCACACAGAAATCTACGAGTTAACCTGTAACTTCAGACTCTGTACCATAATCAATGGTAAATAATAATTCAAATGCAGGTACAACCCCCTGAAGAATTAAATAATCCTTTAGTGGGCCAGTTATTAAATGATGCTCCATTATAAGACTGAAAAGTCACACAAGCTGCTTTCTTATTTCCAAGTTTTGGAAAATTTTCTTAACAGCCACTTCTTTTTTTTTCTATAAATATCTCTAACAGAAGGGATATCTTTGAAATGGCTGGCTCTACTCTTGCGGAAAATTTGAAATAAAACTTTGACACACGCTCTTTTCAATTTGGCTGAGAAATAGCTTTAACACTTCAATATTAAAAATTATTAGTAAGGTCATCCAAGTGCCAGAAAGCAGTTGTTTCTTTGACAGATTATTTCATTTGTTTTTGATAATCTGAGGCCATACCTTAAGGCCCCAAATAAAATATACAATGTAAAGGCAATTTAAATAACAAGGAACTCTTCATGCATTTATAGCATTTTAATTTTTCATCATTAATTTTTCTTAAACATTTAAGTAATGAATTGGCTATATTCAGATATAGATGGAAAATACTGTTTGGACAAAAATCGAATTCCTTTTTATGAAGCTTTATTATTTTATTAGAATAGTGCACATTGACCAAAAATAAAGGTAGTTTTATTATATATATTTCATACTAGCATTTAATACTTTCCATAATTGCACACCCCAAGTAACTTGTTACATTTTACTATTAGATACTTAGGTCTGTGCACTGCTTTTGTGGGTAATACTTCTCTCCATTTTCAGGTAGAAATATTTTGGTAAACCATGATTCTACAAATATAAAGTACAATGTAAAAGTCTTTTCTGTTTCTTTTCTAGTGTGTACCTTTTCAGTTTAATGCTTCTGTGGCAATTTTATATTTTCTCAGATGGATAAAAAAATCATTCATCCTGTGTGCTGAGCTTTCTATGTTATGAGATGTTATTTTTGGTAGAAAGTCTAAGTTTTAATTATAAAAATATTTTTATCACTAAAATTTTGCAAATAATGGCACTTCAGAATCTCTCTTTTGTTTGTTTTGTATCAGGTTGCTGTTGAGCAAGTGGTAATTGTTGAAAGGTCTGAAGAGCCACGCTGAGGTTTCCCTGAGGAAGAAGAAATTCTGCCTGTCGGCTGTGGCTTCAGCTCCTGCCCAGGTGTTAGCAGCCTGAGCTTCCCGACAGCCTGCCCTGTGGATTTCGGATCTGCCAGCCCCCACAATCATGGAAGTCAACTCCCTGAAATAGATCTCCTTATAGACATAATATACATAGTTTGCATGTGTGTGTGTGCACGTATGCATATACTAGACATATACATCCTACTGGTTCTGTTTCTCTGGTAGAACTCTGATTGATATACATTAGAAATTGGTAAACAAGTCTAGGAACTAGCAAACTGCTCCCCTCTTCCCTGTGAAGAAACTCTCTTCGAAGAGCTTAACTTATAAAAATTTGCCCCGCAAATTTGAGGTTATATTTACTATATTAATTAGTATTTATTAATTAGTATTAATACTATTAATTAGTATTTCCAAACTTTAATAAAGTGCATCACACACAACAGCCTCATGTTGATGTTGTTAAGGGGATTTAAAGGATGGGGCAGTATTCAATGTGTGGCTGTCTCAATCAGGGTTCTTAACTGCAAGCAACAGAAACTGACTACAGCTAATTGAATAATAATAATAATAATAAAAAGAATGTATTGAAAGCATATTGGACAGCTCAGAATAGCTGAGAATGTTGGACAGTGAGAGTGAGGTTCGGAAAATGGCCAGGAGGATCTATAACAGCAGCCAGGAGCTGGTCAGACATCCTGCCACAAAATTAGCCTGTTGAGGATATTGATACCTCCCCAACTGACGCTGGACACATGGATTAGGAGGACACCTCGGCCACACTGCCTTGGAAACTCAATGCAGTGTTGCTGCTGCCACCCTCTGCTAGAATCTATTCTCTACTGTCCCCTGTTTTGGGTTACCAGCTCCTGGTTCAAGTCCAAGGTGGGTGCATCTGCTTGGTCACACATGGGTCACATGCTGATCCCCTAGTGGTAAGGGTGTCTGGGAGAGTATTGGGTATTTTTGGTTTCTATAGAGGACGGAGGGCTCTGCTTGGTGGGCAAGTCTCCAAATGTATGAAGGGGATTTGCATGCGGGTCAGTAAAAGAGGACAAATGCCCACTACAGTGCCTTCTGGCACCAACCTTCTGTGGAAGCCTGCATGACGGTAGCAGCCTAGACACCTTGAAAGAGTCATGTTGGAGCAGCTGGCTGAAACCAGCAGGGAAGCAGAGCTGAGTGAGAGTGGGAGGGGCAGGTGGAGTAGCCAAGTGGCTGGAGGGCACCTGAAGATGGTGCCCATGGGCCTTGTGGACCATGCACGACCAGGGGGAGAAAGGTCATCTGCACAGAGAGCCCTGGCCAACACCCACAGATCCTTAAAGGAGCATCTCTGAACAATACCTGTGGAGAGGAGCCATGCCTGCAGCCCTTTTCATTAGCATCAGACAAAGCATCCCAGGGATGGCTGGCTGCCAAGTATCTGCTCATTTTCCAGAAGGACTGACACTCACCTGTGCCTGGAGGCTTTGCTCAGCTCACGTTACCTACATGGGGTAGACATCCCTGCTTCAGCATCCAAGGGTATTTGTAAGCCCTCTTATCCCCTACCTGCAAAACAGAGAGTGGGATTCTGGATACCCAGGGAGATGGTGGCAGTCATGGAGTAGAAGAGATGCCACCCACCCAGCATCTGTACTTGGGTGGATCTGAACAAAACCAACTGGAGATTTTATTCACGGATTATTTGATCCCTGCCATCCCTCCTTTCCTCAGGTTGGGATGGTGGTGAAAGCTACTTCTAGTTTGTGACTGTCCAATTTATAACTCTTATATTTGTAAAATAAAATCAACCCACAAAAAATATAATGGTTGGCAGTTGCCATGTCACTTAGGAATGCTTTCAGTTGCAGGGAACAGAAAAAGCAGTCTACAAATCTTTAAACAAATAGGGGTTTAATTTCCCTATTTTAATTTCCCTAATTATGACAAGTGGGTCTGGGAGTGGCAGCTGCTATTGTTGGTTCAAAGACTCAAAGATATTAAAGTGGTTACTTTTGTGATTCAAAGAGCTTTTCCCTCATGGTCATTGCAATGGACTGAATATTTGTGTTCCCCCCAAATTTCATATGTTGAAACCCTAATCCCACTGTGATGATATTAAAAGATGGGGCCTTTGGGAGGTAATTAGGTCATGAGGGTGGAGCCCTCATAAATGGGACTGGTGCACTTATGAAAGGCCAGAGGGTTAGCTAGCTCTCTTTCTGCCATGTGAGCACACAATGAGAAGTCGGCAGTCTGTAACCTGGAAGAGGGCTCTCACTAGAACCAGACCATGCTGGCACCCTGATCTCAGACTTCCAGCCTCCAGAATGGTGAGAAATAAATTTCTGTGGTTTATAAGCCACCTAGTCTATGGTACTTTGTTAGAGCAGCTCAAACTGACTAAGATAGTAGTAATATGGCAGACTACAACACCTCCAGGCATCATGGTCACATTCCAGCTGGAAGAAAGTGTGAAGGGGACAGCTGAATCTGTCTCTTTCATGAGGAAAGCAAAAGCATTCCCAGGAGCTCTAGTAGACTGCCATTTACGGTTCATCAGCCAGAACCACGTCACATGGCCACCTATAACTGCAAGGGAGCCTGAGAAATATTTACCATTTTGTACATATATAGGAGGGGCAGGCAAAGAAGAATGAGATTGAAATGGGAGTGGGTTAGCCAACCAACAGTGGCTTCTTCCATTGCCAAGTTTTATAATTTGAATTAATATTGATTTGTGAACTGATAATTCCTTCACTGTCTATTGCTGCTTGCTAGCCCATAATTCATGACAGACAACAAAAGTTTCCCCCCAAAATTAGGAAGAAAAACAGTTAATAAAATTCTATCCAGTAATATATTTTTTTGTAAAAACAGAAGTTACTATTATATCATTTCAGTGACAGACAAATACAAGCAATGTCATGAAATGCTATATTCCTGACAGAGCACTGTAAAGCACTGTGACTTTGAAACTCACACCTGGAGAAGGAAATGTTTCATTTTTAAATCTTGAAATACATTATAAAACACAGTACAAAAAAAAAGACTCGGTTTCTAGTCCTGTCTCAGTCAATAAATAGCTATACGGCCTCTGGCAAGTCACTCTTTGTTTTCTTTTCCATAAAACGATAATCTTTTCTATTAAGTGAAATCATAAATTACATTGGTTGTCAGATCTGAAAATTTATGATGTAATTAGTCTTGATGTCTTGATTCCATGTGGGTGGACAATAAATAAATCACCATGTGTTCATTCATTTGGTCTTGAGCACCTACTGTGTGCTGGGCACCAGAGGCATCAAGGATGAATCTCTTGTTAGATGACCAATTTAAGAGGGGGTTTTAGTTTGAGGTTTACTTCAACATTTTTTAGGAAAAGAAAGAAATTGAATTATTGTCCTGAAGCAAGTTAGCCCAGCTCCTTCAATGGTGGGATCATTCCTAGCCATGGTCCGAACAGGCAGCATCTAAGGAACCTGCCATCTCCTCCAGCTTGAGCATCTTCCCCGCCACTCCGTCATCTCATCAAGGTTCCTATCACTGAGCCGACTCTATCTCCAGAAGGTCAAGTTTAAGAGTACAGCTGTGGGGGATGCGGGAGAGCAGCCTGAGACAGCTATCTGCCCAACTATGAACTGCTGGAATTAATCTAGAATATTAGTCAGGAGGCCAGAAGGAGGTCCTCTGACGATGGTGCCCAGGGCTGGAATTCGTGGTTCAGGAGAGCTGCAGAAGGTCTATGACTCAGGCCAGACCCAAGGAAGTCTGCTCTAGCTTAGGGATCCTGAACAACATACACCCCTCTGGGAGCAAAGAAGAATTTTTGGCAGGGAGAGAAGACCAAAGACAAAATTGTCTAGTTCACAATTTTGCCTAAGATGGCACAGACCAGGGAACTATAGGACTGTATCGACTGTATTAGCCCTAGCTTTCTTTCCGAAACCAGCCAGATCTGTGTGTGCCATCATTCCTGGAGGTGCCCCTCCTTTCTCCCACCCTCTCACCTTCCCTACCTTCTGGCATCTCAATGTAGCCTAGAGGTTAGGCACCAGGTGGAGCCAAATTGCCAGTGCTTACAAATCATTCTACTCTTCTGGTTACGTGGCCTTGGGCAAGCACTTCATCTCTCTGTCTCCTCTGTAATATGCGGGCAATGTGATAATGGGCAAGCTTAGAGGGTGTTTTAAGATGAAATGAGTTAATGCACAATAATTACCTAGAAAAGTGTTAGCTCTCATTTCCCCTTCTCAGACTTACCTACAACAGACACCCTTTTTTCTTGGGGTTGTCTTCCCTGGTCAAGCCAAGTTTTCACTTCTATTAAAAGAATAATGTTTTTCTTGAGGGCCTGTTTCTAAACTCCTCTAAGGTGATTATTAGGGTGCACAATAAACTCTGACAATATGCTAATAAGAAAGGCAGGTTGTTGACCTTGTGTAGTCCCTGAGATAGCAGGGGCAGATGGAACCCAGTTACCTTGAGTCCCAGGTCAGCATTCTCTTTAGGCTAACATGCAGGGCATCACGTGGCAAAGACACCTTTTGCAGGCAAAGTTACACAAATTGCTAACAAAATCAGACAGTTAAAATGTCATTTCTTTCCACTCAATTTTGCAGTGAACCTAAAACTGCTCTAAAAAATAGTTCATCAATTAATTTAAAAAAGGACCAAAATCATTTCTAATTTTCTTAGTTTCTGAAGAGTATTTAGAGTCTATTACTGCCTAAGGATTTTTTTTCCTAATATGAATGTGAACAATTGTTCAAGAGTTAATCCAGTTATTAGTAGCCCTTATGAACAGATGTAATCCTCTCCTCTCCATGGAGATTTGGGGCTGGTCTTCCTAGAGCTTATAGTCCAGTAGACCTGAACTGTTTAATATGGTGGCCACCAGCCACAGTGGTTACTGAACATCTGAAATGTGGCTAAAATGTGCTGTTGCTACACATAATGTTTCGAGAACTAGGTATGATACAATGAATGTAGAATATCTCATGAATAATTTTTATTTATTTATTTTTTTGTGAGGAAGACCAGCGCTGAGCTAACATCCGTTGCTAATCCTCCTCTTTTTGCTGAGGAAGACTGGCCCTGGGGTAACATCGTGCCCATCTTCCTCTACTTTATGTGGGACCCCGCCACAGCACGGCTGCCAAGCAGTGTGTCGCCGGCGCCCGGGATCCGAACCCGCGAACCCCGGGCTGCCAAGCGCGAACTAAACCGCTGCGCCACCGGGTGGCCCCTCCCGTGAATAATTTTTATATTGCTAATACAGCAAAATAATATTTTGAATATATTAGGTTAAGCGAAACAAAATTAAAATTAATTTCACCTGTTTCTTTTTACCTTTTTAAAACGTGGCTCCTAGAAAATACAAACTTACACATGTAGCACATAATATATTTCTAATGGACAGTGGTAGTTCCAATGAGAAAGGAGTTTGCAGATATGAAATATTTATATCCTTCCTTGGAAAAGTCTGCTAAGGCAAAGTTCCTAGGAACTTCACACATGCCAATGCAGATACTGCTCTGACAGGTCGACAGTATTTAGGAAATTATCTTTGTCACTTCCAGGTTAAACCTCTAGGTTAAAAATTTCCATTGAGTTCTAAGCCGAAAAATGAACTGTGGATGTGTCTGACAAGGAAGCAATGAGAGGAACCAACGGATGAGTCAAGGCTGCGGGAAGATGTGTGAATTAAAGTTGAAACATTCTCTATTCCATTTTGAACTTTTTTCTCCTGAAGCTAGAAACACATACAATTCCACATTCAAACAAAATAAGTGGACTTGGCTGATGCTAAAGTAACATTCAGCTGAGACCTAACAGAAAGCCAATGGAGAACAGTCAAGAAATAGCACCTGGGGCTCGGGGGCCGACAGCTCAGGATTTCCGCTCTCCGGGGGCCGGCTCCGAGCGGGCTGCGGCGTAAGTGGCCCGGGGAGCGGGCCCGGGGCGGCGCTCGAGCGCGAGACGCAGGAGGGACCCGGTCCAGGCGGAGCATTGCTCGTCGCCATGGCAACCGCGTGAGCAGCAAACCGCCGGGCGACGCGCGGCCCGAGCGGACGCCGGGGAGCAGCGCGGGCAGGGGACGGCGGCGGGCCCCACCACCCGACGACCGGCCCACCGGCCACCTCGCAGCGTGTCCCCGCAGAGCGCCGGACACGGCGCCATGGACAAGCTGGTACTGTGCGCGCTCGGTCCGCGCGGCTCCCGCGTCCTGCCCGCCCCGCCGCGGCGCATGCGCAGCCGCCGAGCTGCCCGGAGCTCCTGGCTCCACTGGATCCGTGCAGTGGCGGGGCGGGGCGGGCTTCAACTTCAGAGCGTGAGGCCTGAAAGCCCTGAAAGCGCTTTCAAGAGCTTGCAATGCTAGCGTTGCTGGTTTTTGAGATTTGCAGGTTTTTCTCAGGGGGTGGTGGTCAATCATGTGCACCAGGGCACCCATAAAATATAAAAGCAATAGGTTCAGGTACTACTGCTCACCTTTATTTTCAGCTTGTTGCTTTTCCTCTTCCTCTTGCTGAGGAAAGGCCACTGGTGGTCAGCCGCGTGAACCCAAGTAACCGATTGTCCCACTGCGAGCATCAAACATATCCAGGTGTGGCGGAGGCTGCTTTTGTGTCGAGTTGTTGGCTGTTACTATTATTAGCTCTTGGGTTTGGACGAAAGCAAATGTTTAGTTCCCTTGGAGAGAGGGAGAGGGATGGTGTGCGGAGAAAGCCCCACTAGGTAGTTTTCGTGCTGTCTTTTGCGTTTGTGTGGGGGCACAGCGGGTGAGAAACGGCTGGAAGTGTATGCAGTGCATTTAAATCAGCTTTCACTTCATTTGGTCTCTCTCTGTTAAATGAATACTGTGAAATGAAGGAAAATCCAGGTACTTGTTTTTGCATTTACCTTCAAGGGAGGTTGTTATTTATATATTGTTTTCATTTAGCTACCCTGTCTATAGCTATATAACTATAGGAATCTATTATTCTAACAATAAGATATGCACCCTGTCATGGTTTAATAAACGTAAATTTCTACTTATTTAATTAAGAGCAGTGTGGATACTTTATGTGAATAATACTTCAACGTTTTCCTCCTCTCTGTAGATATTTAGTTTGCTCCAAATATGCTGTTTTATTCTTGTGAGCATCTTGTTATGGTAGACTTATATTAATGTTATTTTCATATAATTTAGATGTCATAAATACTTGGAGTTTCTAGTCTATTTTGTATTTCATTAAGACAAATACTCATTAGTTCTTTTTAGTGACTTCTCTCCCCATTTTCTGTCAAAGAAAATAGTGACCCTGAAATGACAGATGGCATTGCTACCTCTAATGCTGGTAAACCAATGACTTTTGTGTCTTAATTATAAATCCATATATTATGTAATTTTACCTAAGTTTATCAAGTTTTACCCTTTAAGGATATAAAATATGGCTATTAGCCTTATACCATGTTCTTATGTTTTATTAATTATGCCTGCTTTAAGATTTAGGTGCTATGCTCTTTTCCGCTACTTTTTCCTTGGTCTGTTCAAGTTGAAGTTACAGAATTTAAAAATTAGCAAATTGTTTAACCTCAGTAGTAATCTAGGAAATTAAATTGATATATCTCTTTTCACCTACTAAACTTGCAAAGACCAAAAAAAAAGTTATTGGAGAATGTTTAATAACATGGAAAAATGTTCACAATTAATATGTGAAAAAAGTAGGCCACTAAAGCAATATTGTTCCAATTTTGTAAAAATAAGGTATGTAAATATGTATAGAAAACTATACATATTAAAAGGACGTACACCAAAATATTGATGGTAACTATCTCTGGCTGGTGGCATTAAAGAAGATTTAAATATTCTTGTTTTTGGTGTTATTTAAAAATTTTCCATAATGAATATACATATGATAAATATATAAATATTTATATTATTATATTAAATATGTAAATTATACATTTAAATAAAATACATTATTATAAATTATAAATATTTATATATATATTTATCAATTTTGTAGTTAAAAAAATTATAAAGAATAATGCCCCCTAAGTGTTTACACAACTTTCTTCTCCTAAGACAAACTTAATCATCCTTTGGTAAATATTTTCTGTTTTCCATGTACATGGGCCACATCCTTGTAAACACTATTTTGCAACTTGTGCTCTCTCCCCCAGCTAGGTGAGCAGCCCCTCTTTTACATAAATTGGAAACAGAAGGTGGTAAATAAGCATGCCCAGATCAACGTGAAGAGCAGTATGGCTTAGTCTGTTTCCTACACAGGATCATTTTCCTAAACCTTATCAGTGGCAGCCTATTGTCCCTAATCCGAGGTTGATGTGAAAGGATGTTAGCAGCCATAATAATTTATCATCAATGCTGCAAATATGGATTTCGGTGGTTACATTATTTAGGAAAAATAGAAACAAATAGACTGGAGTATGTAAATTGTTACATCTATGAAATGTGAAGTCTGCAGAATTTAAATTCCCCCGGCAAAGGCAGGAGTTCCTGTTTTTCTCCCAGGTTCAGGTAGATGGCATGTCTGAGGCTAGGATCAGCATTCGAAAAAGGCTGCTATGAGTTGTGAGTATTTCGAGGAATTGGCTCCCACTGCATAAGAATGTTAGGAGGAAGTTTACCTGTTACATTTTCTCCTTTGGTCATGCTAAGTTCTTTCCTGGCACTGAGCACAGTGGCTGTTTATTTATACCTCTCTCCTGTTTGCATTTGGCTTTACTTTTTGTAGCCTTACTTTTAACAGACAAAAAAAAAAAAAAAAAGGGATGGAACAGCTGCTCACTTATTACTGTGTTTATGAATAAAAACCAATAGCTTCAACTCAAGAGTAAATTGCCTATCAGGGATATTTCGGTTTCCCAGACTGTTGAGTTATACTCAAGACAGTGTTTGGGTCAGCTTGCTCCCTCCTCTCAGGGACAGGCCCACTCCATGGTGGTTTGATGGTTGTGAATCCGCTGAACGAATGGTTTCTTGTAGTATTTACTCCTCTTTGGAGAAAATGCTTAGAGAGGCTGGGGAAGGAGAAATGGTATAAGAAGATACTTGAGCAGTTCAGTTCAATTCAAGTCTCTACCCTCAGGGAGTTCAAAATTTAGCTGGAAGAGACAGAGAGTTTCAATGTGTAAAACTTTTTAAAAGACTGTATGATGGTTAATTTTATGTGTCAACTTGACTGGGCTAAGGGATGCCCAGATGGCTGGTAAAACGGTATTTCTGGGTGTGTCTGTGAGGGTGTTTCTAGAAGAGACTAGCATTTGAATCAGACTGTGTAAAGACAATCGCCCTCACCAATGCTAGTGGGCATCATCTGAAGTTCCAAGAACCAGGTGCACTGATATCTGAGGGCAGGAGAAGATGGATGTCCCAGCTGCAGCCGAGAGCAAATTCCCCCTTTCCTCTGCCGTTTAGTTCTATTTAGGCCCTCAGCAGGTTGGAATGTCCAACCACGTTGGTTTGTAAGAGGGAAAAGGGAATAGTAAATGACTTCTCATTAGTAGACTTCAGCTCAAACTGGGGCTGTTCACGGTTCAAGACCCCCTGGGCCATGCTGACCCCACATTGCTTGGATTTCAGAACAAATCTGTGGTTTCGCACTCATGACTTTTGCCTTCTCTGTTTAGGTATCAGCCTTTCACTAGCTTGCCCACCACTCGTGGCATAAAGGTGGCTGTTACCTTTCAGATAAAGGACAGCTGGGCCAGGACTCTTGACCTAGATTTGACACCCCTATATTACAGTAAAATATATTTAGACAGACACTAAGCAGTAATATTAGAAGCATTCCCTTTCAAATAAAAGAGGAATCTCTACAACATTGGTGACTGTGCTGGTCATCATTGCTGCACATCAGATCACCCCCAAACTTAGTGGCTTAGAATAGCAGCAATCATTGTATATCTCTTCCAATTTTTGCAGATCAGGAAGCCAGGAGTGGGCTCAGCTGACTGATTCTGGCTTGAGCGTGTAGGGGAGGAAGAAATATTCCTCTACCCTTCTGGGTTCTTCTGGCTGGTCTAAGAATTAAAGTGACATGAGACAGAATAACAGGAGAAAATCAAACAAATTTGATAACATGTATACTTGGGAGAAACCTAGGAAAACTGAGTAACTTGCCAAAATAGCCAAATCCACCACCTTAAATACCATCTTCAGCTAAAGACAAAGAAGGATGTTGTGGGTAGTGGTTTGGGATTTCAAGAGGAGGAAAGCAATTCACATGGAGATGGAAAAGCAAATGTGTAGTAAACAAATATTTGCCATGCTTTACAGAGACAGTGGGACATGGAGAGGACTTTGATCAAATGGGCCTTTGGTAGAGAGAGAGGTTCCTCTCTCTCTACTACACCTAGTTCATATTATACTATAGTTGTATATGGTGATAGCTCCTTCCTGGCACAGGCCGTCTATCTTAAGTTATTTTAGGCAGGTAGGGGAAAGATCAAAGTTTCTCCCTGAGTCTTTTTTTTTTTTTTTTTTTGTGAGGAAGACTGGCCCTGAGCTAACATCCGTTGCCAATCCTCCTCTTTTTGCTGAGGAAGACTGGCCCTGGGCTAATATCCGTGCCCATCTTCCTCCGCTTTATATGGGACGCCGCCACAGCATGGCTGACAGGCAGTGTGTCGGCGGGTGCCTGGGATCCGAATCTGCGAACCCCTGGCTGCCAAGCACGAACTAAACCGCTGCGCCACCGGGCCGGCCCCGAGTCTTTTGTTTTTAAAAATAATCAAGCCAAAGAGACACATTTTGGGGTAGCAGACTGTTCCCGTCCATTCCTGCCTTTGAAACATCAAGAAGTTTCACAGTCCAGAAGCTGAGGTAGTAGATTGTTCCATCTTGTTGAACCAGTCTCTTAGGCCTGTCAATAGGTCAGTCCAGTTAAGTTCATTTTAGGAGGCAGCAATGTAGGTGAGCTCCCCAAGTTAGACCTATATTGTGTAAGCAAGCAACCAGGTATCTAATAAGAGGCATTTCTATGGAAACAAAAAGAAAAACAAAGTTAATGGTTGGAGCAAATTATAAACCAGTTTCTGAGCCCAGGGGACTGCCAGTCAAGATTTCTAGATGTCAGCGTCGAAGCATCTTTTGCAGTTTGAAATATCTCTGATGATATCAGTAAGTGTTCAGGTATTTTTCTAAGTGGCTTACACAGCAACAGGCATGAAGATTGCCTAAGTATGGGCTATCATGATGATCTTTTTAAAGTTTAAATCAAGTTGCCTAGCTTCAGTTTGCAGTTCTCAATGATTCCAGATCAAAAGGATGGAAAAAATTGAAAATGTTAGTTTGGAGATTTGTAGCCAGATATTTGAGGATACTAGAAGAATTTAGGATCCAGTCCAGTTTACAGGTAGAAAACAAAAACCTCAAAGACAATTAACAGAACTAGAATCTAATATCCACAGAAGTGTGCTACTGAAACATAATTTTTCTGTCACCCTCATTTCTTCCAAAAATAGCCAAATTAAGAGTAATTTGTTTGCAGAATAAGTTTTAATAGACTTGGCCTGTTTATTTACATAAGTGCAGCAAGAGTACTGATTGATCATATAGGGTCTTTTAAATCTGCTTTGCTGGAACTTTTCATAAGGAATCTCAGATTGAACTTTTAAAGGCCTCTTGAGGTCAGGAAAGCCAAGCCAAGGACTTGTCATCAGACTGTGCCTGTAATTCCTATAGATTTGAGTGCATTCCTCTCTTCTCAAGGTCCCCAAAATATCTTAAGGTTCTTGCAGCTGCCAGGTTACTCACCTGGTAAGGTCTCTGGGAACCCTGTAAGGAAGGTACCAGGCTGATAGTTCCAAGGGGCTTTATTTGTTCCATAAAGTCAACCTTTGTTCCTTAAAGCTGTCTGGTCATATCTGAGTCTATGCATGTCTCTCTCAAATATGACACTTCAGTCAAAGTCTTGGTAATATAACCAGTGTTTGCAATTGTGTCCTGTTACAAGGAGAACAGATTATTTTATTTTATTGAGGTCATATTGGCTTATAACATTGTGTAAATTTCAGGTGTACATTATTATATTTCAGTTTCTGTATAGACTGCATTGTGGTCACCACCAATAGTCTAGTTTTTATCTGTCGCCATACATATGTACCTCTTTACCCCTTTTGCCCTCCCTCTCCCCCTTTCTCCTCTGGTAACCACTAATCTATTCTCTTTATCTATGTGTTTTTTTTTTTTATCTTGCACATATGAGTGAAATCATGCGTGAAGTCTTTGTCTTTCTCTGACTTATTTTGCTTGGCATAATACCCTCAAGGTCCATCCATGTTGGTGCAAATGGCATGATTCTGTCTTTTTTATGGCTGAATAGTATTCCATTGTATATATATACCACATCTTCTTTATCTATTCACCCACTGGTGGGCACTTGGGTTGCTTCCACATCTTGGCTATTGTGAATAATGCTGCAATGAACATAGGGGTGCATAAATCTTTTTAAATTATTGATTTCCCCCAATAGTGGGATAGCTGGATCATATGGTATTTCTATTTTTAATGTTTTGAGAAATCTCCATACTGTTTTCTGTAGTGGCTACACCAATTTGTATTCCTACCAGCAGTGAATGAGGGTTCTCTTTAAGGAGAACAGATTCTTATTGAACTTATGTAAATAACTATATTGCCATGGAAATAAGAATACTCACTCACTAAGAGTTTCCAAATTCTGGAGGGGTCAGATAGGGTGAAAAAGATAAATGTTTCAATTCTACTTCAAAGGCATAATTTACCAAGTTGCTATAAGTCTTAGTTAGCTTAAGAGAAAAGAAGAAAAGGTTTCATTAAATCTGGAAAACCAAAACATTTTAAAAAAGCAGTATTTAAAATAAAAAGTCATAAAAATTACAATCATCTTCATCAGTTCATTCTCTCATGTAATCAATTCTTTTTTTTTTTTTTGGTGAGGAAGACCAGCCCTGAGCTAACATCCGTTGCCAATCCTCCTCTTTTTGCTGAGGAAGACTGGCCCTGGGCTCACATCCATGCCCATCTTCCTCCACTTTATATGGGACGCCGCCACGGCGTGGCTGACAAGCAGTGCGTCGGCGGGCGCCTGGGATCCAAACCTGCGAACCCTGGGCTACCAAGCGCGATCTACACCACTGTGCCACCGGGCCAGTCCCCCATGTAATCAATTCTTGATCTTGATCTTTTGTTAGCAGTTTTATGCAGCCATCAGTTTCTCTGTTAGAGTTCTATAATTTCTTACCTAGTTCAGTTTTATGGTCTGAAGGTTTATTAGAAACCTGTATTCTAGAGTGTCAGAGTCCTTTCCATGAATCTCTCTGAAGATGAAACATATTTGAAAAATCAGAGTAAAGCAATAACTGTCTGTAAATGACAAAAGACTTAAAATGATGTGGTTAAAGATCTGATTACATGCAATTGACAAGGAAATTTGGTTATTTTTTTTAACTTCTTTTTTTATTGATGTCTTAATAGTTTATAACATTGTGAAGTTTTAGTTGTACATTATTGTTTGTCAATCATCATATAAATGCTTCCCTTCACCCCTTGTGCCCAACCTCCCTGCCCCTTGCCCCTGGTAACCACCAAACAGTTCTCTCTGACCGTGTGTTAGTTTATATTCCACATATGAGTGAAATCATGCAGGGTTTGTCTTTCTATTTCTGGCTTATTTCACTTAACATAATACTTTCCAGGCCCATCCATGTTGTTGTAAATGGGAGAATTTTTGTCTTTTTTATGGCTCAGTAGTATTCCATTGTATATATATACCACGTCTTCTTTATCCACTCTTCTATCGTGGGACACTTGGGTTGCTTCCACTTCTTGGCTATAGTGAATAATGCTGCAATAAACATAGGAGTGCATAAGCCTCTTTGGATTGTTGATTTCAGGTTCATTGGATAGATACCCAATAGTGGGATAGCTGGATCATAAGGTATTTCTATTTTTAATTTTTTGAGGAATCTCTGTACAGTTTTCCATAAAGGTTGCACCAGATTGCATTCCCACCAGCAGTAGATTAGGTATCCCATTTCTCCACAACCTCTCCAACATTTGTTGTTTTTTTTCTTGGTGGTTATGGCCAATCTAATCAGTATAAGATGATATCTTAATGTAGTTTCGATTTGCATTTCCCTGATGATTAGTGATGTTGAACATCTTTTCACGTGCCTGTTGGCCTTCTGTATATCTTCCTTGGAAAAATGAAATTTGGTTATTTTTGTAACACACATTTTAAGATACTCGAATTATACGAGAGCATATCAGATTTTTAGGAATTTTATATAAATTTCTTTAGAACATGTATATTAATAACACTTACCCATGCAATATACCCTAAGAAAGTTTATCATCATTTATTTGACAGTGCTTCCTATGCAATTTAACATACCAAATAAGCCTAATTATTTTAATATCTCCCTCTTTTTAGGAAGAGAGAACAAATTCTTTGTGAAGTCCCAGGGGCCTACTGAAAATTCTCAAAGTTACTTTCAGGTCATAAGAAAGACTTTATTTAGGATTTGAATTTTGGGAAGTTTGTCAAAAAATATCAAAAGATTTTGAAACTCTTGGTCAAATAAGATCATAGGTCACTGAAACAATGCTTAGTTATTCATTTAACTAAAGTGGCAACAGAAGATGTTAAAGGCAAAACACAGAAAGTCAAACAGTTAAAAAATCTTAGCTCTCTTAATGAAGAAGTCTCAGCTTTTTGAACATAGAAAATTGTTTTGACAAAACACAAGAACCTTTGCCTTTTAGATAGACTTACTCAACGGTAGGGAAAAACCTTTCATAATCTCATTATCAAGAGTAGACTAAAAGTCCAAGAAAACTGTCCTTTTAAGAGTGAGAAAACCGAATTCTAATTTAGCACTATCTCTCTTTTCTAGTAAAACCCATTTACTTGATTAAATTCATTCCAGTCTTAGCCAACTTGACCATGCACAAAACTCTTTTTCTCAGGTTCCTCTTCTACAAACCGTCTATAACTCTCTCTTTTACAGTCAGAATTTGTCCCATGCCTTCCCTCATTCTTTAGCCTCTCCTTAGGACGAAGATTACTTTCCTATTCCCCATAACCAGTTTACTTTAGGACAAATTTACTTTCTTAACAAAACAAACAAACAAAAGTATCTCCATTCTTTATACCTTCTTTTACTGAAAACATACAGTAGTTCTAACTTAAATCAATCAGCTCTAATTTAACTTAATCATTTAACTTGGTTTAGCAAAATTCTAAAGTTTTCAAGTTACCGAAAAGATTTTCGAAGCTATTTTAAGTACACATGCCATAAAATAGAATTATTGTTATATTTAACAATACAATTATTGTTAAATAAAAATTATTATCTAGAAACTCTTATCTCACTTACATCTATCTAAATCATTTGCTCCCAACAATTATGTTTAAATTATCCACAAATACTTCACGAGACATTAGACAAAATTAGCTATCATTCTAAGTTATTAGTTTTACTGACAAATTTTGTAACAGAGATAACATGAACTTATTTGACTAATAAAATCAGGTAAAATAAAGGCTGCATGTCTGCATCATATCCAATACTGATAACTCTGGGACATGCCTATTTCAATCAAACCAACAAACTTAAATAAGCTTTTATTTACCAAAGATTATTTTGTATCATGTTAATTTGAAAAATATTTGAGTTAGTTTCTATCACATTTAGAAATAATTTATGTAAGTGCTTACCTTAAGCCAATTAAATAGAGCTCTTAATTTTGGCCATACCATCCAGAGGCAGAGAAATGTCTCACATTTACAACATACATATATATATATATATATACATATATATATATATATATATATATATACACACACACACACACATACACGAAAACACAAACATGGACCATATAGCTTCTATTAAATTTTTGCTATGCATTAGGTACAATACAAAACTCATTCATTTATAAAAGAATGATTGGATCCAAATTTTGTTTTCAAAATTGGAAAGAGTTAAGTTCACCTGTTAAGATTTTTTTAATTAATATTTCTGGAGAGGACTTTTAAGATTTTTTTTAATTTGCCAAATTTCCAAACATTTCCTCTCTCTTTCTTTTTTTTTTTTTTAGATTGCATTGATTGAGCTCACTGGGATCAGTCTCAGGCAATTGTGGGCTACGTTTACATTTCTGATTTTTTAGAGATTTGCAAGACAAAGAGGGCTGCTTTTAATTTCTCAGATACTTGGGTTGTAGCCTGAATGACAGCAAAAGGCTGATCTGCTCTTCCAATTACATTTTCTTTAATTCATTTCTTTATATCAGGGAGATTTTTTTACTAAGAGGTAAATCAAAAGATTTTTTAAGTTCTAAAACTTTAGGACAATGTACCACACCTTTAAAGAGTCTGCACAAAGTATTTAACCAAGACTTTCTTTGTGAGTGCACAATTCAACCCTAGACCAATTCACCTTGGGGGTGGGCTTCCATTATCTTTCCTATTAGCTGCGGAATATCAGCCTCCAGCTTTTACCTCACACTGTATGGGCTCAGGCAACCTTATTGAGTCTTTTTAGCATGTTTAATTAACATTGCCTAAAGGGTGGATTTATATGCTCTCTGTTTTACAATATCAGGCAGGGGAAACATTCCCCAGTGAGACGCAATGTCTATCCCCATAATATAACCCGTATATCCAAACAGGCAGAAGAGATGCAGTCACCTCACATAAAGCCCATTTAAATACACCAATTCTCCTAAGAAATTTCATCTTAGTTCCATCAACTCTATGCTTCTAATCATAGCTTCTATTAGGACTCCATCAACAAGTCTATAATATTGGGTAGGGGAAATGTTCTTGGACAGACTTAACATCTGTTCCCATAAAACATGCAGGCAAAGTTGATGTAATTTCTTCATATAAGCTCAAACATTCCAACTTTTTAATCCTATAAACTCTTACACTTGTACATTTTCTCAATCTGATTGTAGTCTGAGTCAGGGTCCCACCAGTAGGTGTTGGTACCATAGCTCCTGGGTTCCTGCATCAAGGAGTCTCAGAAATTTCTCCTCTCCATCTCCTGATCATTGTACCCATTCCTGTGTAAAAGGCTTTGAGTCCCCAGCGAGAGGTTGGGCCAAGCGACCCTGGCCCTTTTGTCAGCCTTTAACTTAATTAACTGGCTTCACTGTCGCCCCAAGCGATTGTTGGTCAGGCTCCTCATTGTGATCTCTGCCTTCCAGCCTTTTAAATTTCTCCAGACTGGGGTAAATGGGGCAGACGTGTTTGGGGCCCTTTAATGTTGGGGGGAATGGTAGGAGGTCCCTTTGGCCTGCCTAACCTTAGGCAGTGGTGTATTAAAACCTTTTTTTTTTAACTCCATTATTGTCCACTTTATTCATCCTATTTTTTAATAACCATCTAAAGATTTCCATCCTGCTGGGATGAGTCCTGTGACTCTTCCCTTTCTGATTTCTCTTTGTTTCCCCCCTTTCAATGTTTGCTTTTTTTCACTTTATTTCCTAATAACCATTTAAAAAATTTCCGCCTTGTTGGGAAGTGTCCATTGATTCTCCCCTCAGCTTCTTCCTATTCTCTTGTTAATTAACTTAATGCTTTCATTAGCATCTGTAAAGCCATGAGAGGAAGCTGAGACCCCAAATTCAATGAAGTTCTCAAGGTTAGTCATTATTTCTTTGTATTTTTTTTAAATTTGGTCTTTCCGTAGGTACCAGTAAAACAGCTGTTTATGATGAAAGCTCTCTAAAAATGTTTCCAATTTAGAAGTTTTTCCAATTTAAGCATCCATTGTTTGGCCATTGATGAGTGGGATCTTAATAGTGACTTAAACCAATAAGCCTTTTATGGCTTAACCATGGAGGTAAGAGGCATCCCCAAAAGAAAGTGTAAAAGAAGCAACTCTCACAAGATGCAGCAAGTTCATTCCCCCAAATAGTCTGAGAAAACAAAGGCCTTCATTGCACAGTGGTCAGGATGGTGTAGTGAAAACAGCATTAGCAAGCAATGAAGGTTGAGACAACAAAGGACCCTTATGGACTGGGACCCCTTGTGACAAACTCCCCTGAGAGTTGACACAGCTGGACAAAGAAAGTGCATCTCGGAACCCCAGTCTATTCGACTGGCTGCCAAGATGCACGCTGGTACATGAATCCTAGATGGCAGAGACCAGAGAGGATATTTTCGCCAGTCACAAAGCCAGGCTCTCAAGACAGAACAAGATAAAAGGAAAAACCTCATCCGATTTTCTTTTCTTATATGCACTTAACAGCTTTAACTAAGCCTTGGGTCTCCTGGAGCCAAACTAATACCTAAGAGGGATGTGCCACGGGCCTGAGGATTGTGTATTGTCTTCTTGAGGTGGTGAGTGCCCTAATGGCTCTTAAATGCTCAACCTGTTTCCACCAATTTTGCAGCTTTGGCTTCAATAGCTTTTACCTCATATTCATGTTAACCCACAGCAAAGTTTGTCACCAGATTGTAGGGCCAGCCTGGACAAGAGGATTCTAGAGCCTACGCCTGTATTTTGCCCTATGGTTTTTCGTTTTTATGACAAATGACACAGAAGACAGACAAGGAGAAACAATGACCATCTCTGGGAGGAGAAAGATCAATAAAAACCAAAAAGTACTCTACCCAATTTCCTACAGTCACTGAATCCAAGAAACTAGCTTCACAAATATTTTCTCCTGCTAGTCTAAATTTAGAAAAGGAAAAAACTCACCACTCTTGCTTCCACTGGACCCTGAAGGCTGAGATCTGGGAAACTGACTGGTAAGAACTCTTACCTCCTGTTGCTCTTGTCAGAGGTCCAGGATCTCTCAGCTGCAATAGTCTTGGAGTGAGCAGCATCCAGCCAGTTAAGTTTTCTTGCATCCTTGTCACCAACTGTAGGGGAAGAAGAAATTTTTCTCTACCCTTCTAGGTTCTTCTGGCTGGTCTAAGAATTAAAGTGACATGAGACAGAATAACAGGAGAAAATTGAACAAATTTAATAACATTAATACATGGGGGAAACTCAGGAAAACTGAGTAACTTGCTAAAATGGCCAAAGCCACCACCTTAAATACCATCTTCAGCTAAAGACAAAGAAGGAAGTTGGGGTACTGGTTTGAGGCTTCAAAGGGGTGGAAGGCAATTCACATGGAGATGGAAAAGCAAATGTTTGGTAAACAAATGTTTGCCATGACTTGCAGAGACAATGAGACACAGAGAGGACTTTGATCAAATGGGCCTTGCTAGGTTCCTCCCTGTCTACCACCCCTAGTTCATATTATACTGTGGTTATCTATGGTAATAGCTCCTTCATGGAACAGGTCTTCTACCTTAAATTCTTTTAGGCAGTTAGAGGGAAGGTCAAAGTTTCTTCCTGAGTCTTTTGTTCTTAACAATAATCAAGCCAAAGAGACACATTTTGAGGTAGCAAATTCTGCTCCTCTATAAGGGTATCTCCTAATGTGTTTGTGGGGCTGGAGTGGCATCTCTCTCCATGAGTCTCAGATGGCTCCATGTGGTCTTTCCACATGTGCTTCTTCACAGCAAGGTGGCCGCAGGGCAGTCGGTTACTTTCATGGTGGCTGAAAGCTTCAAAGAGAGAGCATTCAAGAAAGCAAGGCGGAAGCTTGTGACCTTTATGACCTAGACATGGAAGTTACTTCTGCAGTAATCTATTGGTCAGAACAGTCACAACCTCCCCTTTCCCCATTTGGAGGGTGGAGACCTCACTCTCAATGGGAAGAATGCTCACCTCACATAAGGACACCAATTACTTGGACTAGGGCCCACCCTAATGACCTCATCCTAACTTGGTTCAATCTATAGGTAAGGTCACATCCTGAGATACTGGGGGGTTAGAACTTCAACATATCTTTTGGGGAAACACTATTCAACACATAACAGTGATGTAATGCATCAGTCTATTAATTTTTCTCTTAGTATGAATTCTTATTCTTTTCTTTAAAATATATATAATATTTAATTTAAAAAGTAGTTAATGGTCATGGAAAAAAAAAGAAAACCCTCACATAATATAAAAGGGTGTACAATTCAAAGCATGTCTTCATCCTATCCCTGTCCACTAGCTCTCTCACTGGAAACAATCATTTCAACAGTTTTTTTCAATATCCTCTTAGAAACTTTTACACACCTCAATATTTTTATCTATAAAATGGAAATATTTGCCTTCCCCACAAGGTAGTGTTTAGAATAAAATGAGTTAGTAAATGTAAAATACAGGGTGAGAGAAGGTACGTAATAAATATTACTCAATTTCCCAACTCAGAGAGGACAGCCTAGAGGTGGGTTTACAGTGAAACTAACGAAGCTTAGGTTTCAGGGTGCCTTGCTTACATGCGAAGGGCCAAGCAGTGTGTTCATCGACAGATGTTTTTGTAACATTTGCAGAAATAAGATGTATTGATTACAGTTAACTCTTTCCAGTCTGACTTCTCTTTCATCCACCTTCCCTGTTGTCAGGTGGAGTTGGAGTGGCAACAGCATTTGTTAGATCCAGTTAAGGGGAAGCTGAGTTGAGAAAACACGTCCTTTAGTTTTGTGGGATATATTGAAGTGCTAGCACAAATATATATTTGTTACATATGTTTCTGCTACTCTCCTTCCTCCTGCTGTGTCCGTTCTTCCAGAGTCACGATCTGAAGGTCCAGGGCTGAGGCCTCATTCAATGTGAACGTGCCCAGCATGGACGTATTTGATTCATGGAGAAGAGACTAGGTCTGACGGGGATGAGCCAGAAGCCAGTCTATGGAAAACACCTTTAATCACCAGATGTGCCCAAAGTGGAGAAGTTGGTTCTCATGAATATCTACTAAAAAATGGAAATTCTCTTCCATCAGGACTAGTCCTGATAGTGCAATGGTACAATTATAAAATATGATACATTTTTTTCCTTTACAGTAGGAATTGTGAAAAATAGAATTGATCAGAATCCTGTGTTTGTAGGGTACAAATCTGCAAGCTGTGCTACAAAGAGCCAGAAGATCTGTCTGGGAATGTGCATGTTTTGAGCATTCCCATCTCTCCATAATAAAAGACAAATTTCAATCAATCCTGCTGGAGGAAGGACTGAATTATCTTTGTATTCACTCTATGGAAGATACTTCATAGCTGTTGTATGAAGAGGGGATCAGAGTTTGCCACCAAAAACTTATCTATACCTATATTTTTTTTCATATAGATGTCTTTCAGGAAGTTAATCAAAATATTTTGTTATGTTTTCCTGGATTTTGTGTGGTCAGCTTTTAAAAATTTGTATTTGTTATATTTTATTTTTTCTTTCTAGGTAAATATCCACTTTAATGCCTAATTTTGTGTTTTAAATTTTGTATTCTCTTTCTTAATGTGGGATGTCCCAATTTGCATAAGCCTCAGGCCCCACTAAATTGAGATCCACCCCACATTGGCCTAAATAAGTGCTATCGTGGGTGACTTGAGAACTCCGGCTCTGGAAGGATGGGAGGGGAGATGGAGAGAGGAGGTGAAAGGGAGGAAGAAAGGAACCAAAGATTAATTTTGCCTTTGTCACGATTTTCCTCCCAGCTGGCTTAGGTGGTTGGGGCATCAGGCATCCTTTGTTAAATGCCCACTGTATGTGCTGTATTCTACAAGGCAGTGTGGGAGACTTAAAAACTGAAGATATGGATCTTTGTTCTCCAAAAGGTTTAACCATCTCATTGGGAAGATAAGCACGCCAAACACTGCTGAAAATCCTGAACAAGTTAAAATGAAAACAGACTCAGCACAAAATGTCGTGAACAGCACGGCGGGAATCAATGAGGGGTGAAGCTTCAAATAGATCTCCATCAGCCACTGGGAGCCCTGTCTGATAACAGGCTTGTGACTGGGAGCTCCTGGAACGTGGTCCGTCTGCCTGCATTGACCCAGGTTCACTGCCAGTCGGGTGATGGACGGATGCTGCTGAAGATGGATTGTGGCAGTGAACCTACCCAGTTGTTCCAAGTGAATCTGAGGAAGCAAACAGCTAGCCACGCAGGTAGAAGAAGTGTTATCGCATATGTGGTAATGGCAGCAGACAGACAAACTGGGTGAGCAGCAGTCTTGGAGCAAAGAGGCAAACCTGGTGAAGAGCTTTCAAATTGAAGGCATTCTTCCCCAACCAGGTTATGATTCCTTTTCCATCTAAGCTGATAAGTGGAGAAGACTGTTAGAGCTCTGGTGGCTTCTTTGTAGTAATAGTGCTGAAGAATAGGATAACCTTATTTTCCGTGTCCTAGCGGGCTTTGATGGTATGTAGTTGTGTCTGGGATTAGGTATCTTTTCATATCTGTAATGCGTGATGAGTCATTTTACAACAGGGTTGCACTCGTCTTTGTTCTTCATGGTGCAACTGCTTTGCTGAAGTTTCTTTGTTCATGATTTTAAAGGTCTATATTTCTTCAATGTATCCTAGTTTTTTAGCTATTACAGAATTAGTGATGGTACTTTTCCAGGAAGGTCAACGTAAATAATTAATGATCTCAATGGCACAATTCCTTTTGAGGGAGGAAATTGTCTTTGGGGAAAACAAACAAACTCCTGTTAAGTCACTAGAGATAGGAGATGAGACCTGAGGGCAAAGCCAGAACAACCCAGGAGAATGGCTTACAGCAAGTTCACTGTCTGGCATGGGGGTGGGGGGAGTTGGGGGGTGGGGGTGGGGGTGTGAGGGTGGAGGAGATATGGAGGTGCTCAGGAGGAAGGCTGGGGGATGCCTGAAGATGGAGGCTGGACATGTGCAGTGGAAGAGTCGTGGAAAGATCCCCCGGTGTGAGATGGGCAGAGAGCCTGAGAATGGGAATGCTAGGGTTCCTTTGGAAATTGTCCTATGGGGAGGTCTTCTCTATTTACGAGCTTCTTTGTTGTTCCGTGGAATTTGGGCAGTGGGCTGTGTTGTACCCCTGACCCCCTCAGAGGACGAAGCTCGGAGCTGGAGGTGATCTTGAGTCCTTCAGCGCTCTAGGGGGCTGCTGAAATCTTGGGGAGGGCAGGGAATGGGCACTTGGGCCAGATTCATCTAGATCTCAAGAGGCTAGCGCATCACAGCTGACTTCTGGGTATCTCATTGCATGGGGTATGACTATAAATTAGTGAAGCTGATTCCAGAACCATCCATTAAGCAAATCTTTTTATAGCCGCGCTCATGCTTTTTAAACTTTTTTTAAGGTTGGACTATAGGATTCATTTTATTTATGCCCTTATCCTATTAGGGAAAACACCTACCTATGTCTAACTCTAGCCCAATGCTGAGTATATTAGTCAATTAAAAATGCTTATTAACCAAATAGTCTTTTCATGAGACTAAAATTCTATGTAATCTACATTTTGTTACCTTTACAGTTAATAATGGAGTGGGTGGAATATTTGATTTTCTTTTTGTTGATAAAATTAATCTCAGAACGCTTGGGTATTCAGAACTCTTTTCCTAGGCTTGTGGAGACCTAGAAACTAAAAAAATGAGAAATCCCTCCCAGTCACTTCATTTACCTTTAAATTATGTTCCACCTGCTTAAAGAGAAAATTTAGAGAGAGGAATAAAAAAACAGTGTATTTAACTTCTTTCTGAAACATGTTGAAGCATCTGCATCATGATTACATTTGTTCATTAACTTCATAATGACTTTGGGAGCTAATTTTATCTTTGTTAGATTCTCCATTTTAAACCTAAGCATGTGTAGACAGGTACCACCCAGGAAGAAGGTGGGTGCCCATTCATTTAGGATGTTAATCATGCCCCGTTTTTGTGACCTCCCATTGCCATTTCATTGGCTTATATATGCTTTAACGGTGTTAATGAATAACAGAAATAGATTTCCACTTCTTGAAAAAGATTCCAAAGTGTTTCTGGCATCATTAAGGCATCTGAAGGAGTAACTGGGTCCCTGCCTAGGGTCCTCTGTAGTTGTGGCTGGTTTAGGAGGGGAGAGGCTGGTTAAATTTCACCTTGGGAGTTTTAATTATGTCTTGGTCACTGCATGCAAATATATGTCCAGTGAACTAATGTTTTAAATCTTATTGTAAAGATTTAAAAATGGCTAATAATGTATTCTTACCTTCTTGATCTCCTTTTAGAACTGGGAAATAACATTAGATGGCAGTGGAATACCAATAACTTGGCAGTTTTTCATTAAGTATGTTACATAAGTCCAGCTCCATTACAAGGGAATCCCTAGGATATAAAAATGTATTCTTGCAGTGGAATTTCTTAAAAAGAGACTTTGAAAGTCAAGTTTTTAGGCGACTGGTGCCAAAATGAAGTAAAATAGGGCCCAGTACATCACTAGTAAATTAGTAAGTGAAAAGAAATTAGGTTAAAATTTTTATGTTTTGGTCAAAGCCTATAGAGCAAAGATTAGGTGCAAATGATCTTTTAAAACAGTGATGTAAAAATTCTGAAAAAGAGATATCATGGGCTTTCCTCCATTTGCACCTTTATCCCTGTCTTTCTCTGAATTTCTTAAATGGGCTATGTGCACTTTTGTGGGTAATCTGGAAATATGGCAGATTTTTTGGTTGGGGTCTGGGATTAGGATGCTTATGGGGGAGATGATGAGGATCTTCCGTCATTTTAGGCAGAACGTTAGGATTTGAAGAATTGAAAGCAGTTCAAAGCTGCTCAGTTCCGCTCAGCAATACCTGTTCCTGCAGCTCAAGTAGCAACCACCACCCAGCCCAGCTTTTGAGGATGCGTACCAGACGAGCCGTTCCATCTGTGAAGTGGAGGAGAGAGCCCCTTTTAACACGACTTGGCAGTTGCAGTGACATGAACAATATTATTTTAAAACAATTTAATCCTGACTATTTAAAAAATACCTGTTTCCTGGAAGGTAGGTAAGTGGGTGAACTGAATGGGCAAAATGAACTTTTGTTGCATTCTTTGTGAGTTTGTGACATGACTTTGCAGCTTTTGGGACTTGAATCTTCCTCTCCTGAACAGCGCTTGCTTTATTTATATTGAGATTACTTTTTTAAAAAGTCTGTTAATTCCTGCTTTGTGTACTGGAGGATATTGCGGTGAAATAAAGGATTTTCCTTAACGCTTGTTACATATGACACTCAAACTTCTATACAAAACTTAATCCTGACCATGTTTTTAAGAGAGAAAGACACATTCACCACCTTTGCAGATGGGGATTTTTGCCTGAAGTCTGTGCTGAGGGACAGAGGAAAAGAAAGAAATAGTTTTCTTCCTGTTTTTAGACTTCATGAGTTTCAACATATGTTTATGTCCCCTTCCTCAACACGTAAAGCCCAGTAGAAGAAATATGAAGAGCCTTCCATTTCATCCCTCTCTTTTCTGTCTTCCACCTTCTCCCTCCTTTCTCTCACCACTCTTCCCCGTTCCTCCAGCTCCCTTCTCCTCTTCCACCTCCTGCTCTCCCTTTTCCCCTTCCTTCCTCTCCCCCAACCACCACCCTGTCCTCTCGGGTCTGAGCCTACCTGAAAAGCAGGCATCTAGATGGAGGGAATAATTCAGGCGACTTGCCCTCCTCACACAGCGCTGAGTGGAGCGGCAGTCTGGAGAAACGGGCTGGTTTGTTTTTGCTGCAGACATAGACTTCATTTGTTCTTTCAGCCTTGGTCTTGAAAGAGCACAAACTCCAAGACTGCGAACTAATATTTAAGGTTTGTCATACTTTCAGCTTGGATATTATGCCTTTTCCTTTCTTTCTTTTTTTTTTTTTTAACAATTCGGTTTTCTTTTACTTAGTTAAAAAAAATGATGACTTTCCTGCTAGTCAGGTTGAGGCACGCTCTAGAGAGGCGGCCGTCCAGACTTGTAGGTAGAGATGTAAATCCAGCCCCTGGACACCTATGGTGCTCTGGGAGGGGGAGCAGCCAGCTTGAGGATTTAGAAAAAACAATTGAGAGCCTCTTATTTAAGACATTTTACTTGCATGTTTCTGGATTCTTGCAGTTAATTTATTCGGGATTAACCATTTCAATGTTTGTCTATTTTTCAGTTTACATTTTTCCTTTTCTTTTAAAAAAACCCAGATTCCCTTTAATGATAACATTTTAGAGGCATTACACCACTTTAAAAAAAAATTTTAAAGCAACTGTGTGTTGTTCCCTTGTGGCACAGCTTCCTCCCTCCCTCCCCTCCTTCCTTCCTTCTTTGCTTCTTTCCTTTTTCTTTATGGTTTTTACTTTTTCTCTCTCTTGTTTTATTAGTTAAGAACACAGAATCTGGAGCAGATTCCCTGGGTGTGAATCCTGGCTCCACTACTCATTAGCTGTATGACCTCAAGTAGGTAACTTGACTTCTCTGTGCTTCAGTGTTTTAATCTATAAAAATGGGGATGGTAATAGTAACTATTTTATAGGCATGTTGTGAGGATTAAGTGAGTTAATATTTATAAAATGCTTAGAGCAGGGCCTAGTAGAGAGTAATGCTGGTAATTAAAATAAAACTAAGACAGAAGTAAAACTAGGAAATACAGATAAGCAAAAAGAACATGAAAATAAGTCAGCCTACTTCTCAGTCTCAGAAATAATCACTATCAATAGTCTTTCTCTATCCCCACATATAGGTGCTTGTAATTTATTTATTTATTTTATTTTTAATTTTTCCTACAAAAATTGATTCATACTCTTTTGGAGCCTGAGTTTTTCATTTCATAACGTATCATAAACATGTTTCAATTTCATTAAAATGCTTCTTTAACACAATTTTTAATGGGTGCATGAATTCCATTGTATAACTCTACAGTAAATTATGAATATTGTGAAGCTGTAAGGGTTTTGTTGGAAACTATTTCTCATATTAATAATTACAAGGAAATATATTGGCTGTTGTTATCCCAATATCCCTATGCTTCTCCTCCCATGCTACAAGCAGCATCCCTTCCACTCCCTGGCCCTTTCTACCTCCCTTGGGCCTCTGTTTCTGCCCCGGCTTCATCTGAGAAATGCTGTTCTAGGAGATTTTTTGGTTACCAAAACACCATGTTTAAACAGCAAACACACATACCCCTCCAGATTAAAGTGAAACAGAACCAAAGACCTCATGAAACACTCCTAATGATAAAAATACTTCCCTCTCAAGAGTAGGAAGCTAAAGAAGTAGTAACAGAATACGCGTAGCTAATGGACAAATAAAACATTCGCTATGATTTAAATTTATCCTACTTTTATTGTATTTATAATAAAACAATTTTCAACTTTTTAAATTTAGAGGTTTCTTAAATTCTCAGATAATCGCAAGTAAATTTCAATTTGTCAAAACATCAAATTCTTATCAACCAAAGAGCAGAGCCGACCCTGGAGTGAATCTTGAACTGGGTAAAGAATCCAATGAATGCTTCAAGCTCCCCACCTAGTGGCTGCCCAGGAAGTGGCTTCCTTGAATTGGCCTTTTTTGGTTTTGGTTTCTAAGTGGCAGGTTTATATATGTGTTATAAATGAACACTGTGTTTATTTTTCTCCAGGCAAAAGTAGTCATTACTGGGGAGTCCCATTGAAGCATCTTATTAAATTCTCTCATATTTGGTGGATAGTGAGGCATTAAACTGAGTTTATTTGCTAATATGATCTTTGATTCTCTTGCATGAGAAATGATGATTGATGGTATGTTATGAAAGTAACTCTTGGTGTAACCCACTCACAGGGGGATCAACTGTTTATGTCTTGTGTTTCAGTCACTGTAGTATCCTATTGCATTTTCAGTTACAAAAAAGAAAACTAGCCAGGAATTTTTTTATCTCAGCCATATTCAGCTTCTAAGTTTACCATAGACCTCATTTAAATCAAGAACATCTTGGAATGAGTTCCCTAAAAAGCAGAGCCCAAGGCGTGGATTTATGTTACCAATTTATTAGGAGTGCAATCCCAGGGAAGCAAGAGGGAGGGAAAGCGGAGTGAGGTAGGGAAGGAGGGAGAACCAATGTGAGGGTGTGTTATTTAGTGGGCCGCTTCCAGGCAGTGGTCTGATGAGACTATCTGCCATGAACCTAGGGCAGTCTAGGAGGCAGAAGGAAGAGAATTTATCTTGTGCTCCACTTTCCCATTGGTGAATGTTTGCTTTGTTGATATTAATTCCCCTGCTCTCTGGTTGTGCATCGAGGGGGCCAAGCAGATTCCAGTGTCCTGTGACAACAAGGAGGCCCTGGGGCAGGAGGCAGGAGGCATGCAGTCTGGGCATGAAGCAAGAGATGTGGGACTATGTGCATGAGAAGGTGTTCAGTGCCACCTGGATGCAGCAGTTGACATCTGGGGCAGAACAAGTGCTCCAGGGCCCCAGAGACAGGTGAGGCTGAGGGATGAGAGGTGGTGCATGAAAGTCTGACCCAATGACCTTGCTTAGTGTGTTTACCCCAGATTCTGCTCACAGGAAACTATGGAGGGACTAAACAAATATTGGCTATGGATTTTAATATGTTTTCTAGTAAATGCTTCCTGCAGGATTCCCTACCCTTATAGTGGTGATATCATGTATGGGTTAGGATTCTTTTAGTTGCAAGAAACTTAAGCCAACAAAAGGAGAGAAAGGGGAATGGGCCAGGAATGGGCCACGGTTGTCTCGGGGAATCATCGTGTGGGCACTGGTGATGCTGGATCTGAGAAAGATGCAAGAGCCAGGACTGGCAAGTAACCCAGACTCTCATCTCTGCACACGTGGGGTTCTGCTTCATTCTTGTTTCTCCTTCTGAAGACTGGCTTTGTTGCGTCCATAGCCTGCACGTAGGCAGAAGAAGCCAACCCGTGGTTGCTGAGGTTTCACGTTTACAGTCACCAAAGAGATGATTCTCTCTTAGTTCTAATTCCAGATTCCAGGAAGGGAATCTCTCCAGCTTGGTCAGGTGTTCTCATGTGATCCAACCAACGCTGTGGGGTGGAGGGAACTGGCCATTCTGAAATGACTCCCTGTGGCCTAGAGGCTGTAGAAGGGAGGTTACCAGGGCAGGGGGGGATGTACTGTGTTCTGGGCTGATACACCGATTGATACATGATTTTCCATCTCTGGGCTGCTGGGATGCTCAGAATGCACACATACTCCTTCCGACGTTCATTTCATTCCGTAATGAATGCATGGCCTCTCCCAACCCCTCCATCCTCCACAGGAGACAACCTGAAGTTGTGTCCAGCTTTTGCACCTAGTGGTGATGTCTCCCGGTCTCCTGATGGTGGTCACTCCTTCGGTGTGGTCATGATCCAGGCCGGGGAGTGCTTCTACAGCGGGGGATGAAGTGAGAAGTAATTTAATATCCTTAAGACAACTGATATAGTGTCATGGGGCTGGCAGATGGGGAATAGGGCCACTGAAACTGAAATGCCTATTTGAAAAACACTGCAAGGATCAGAAGCCTCAGTGAAACCCCTGTGGCCTGGTCGCTGGTTCAGAGCATAAGCCATTTGTGGACGGGGAGCGAGGGGGATAGCAGGTCAGGGATTCCCATGGCATCCTGATGGCCAGTGCTGTGAGCTCCTTGCTTTGTCTGTTTCTGCCAAGCTCTGCCCACAGGAAGGCAGGCCTCCTTCAGGGCTCTTTGGGCAGTTCTCTGTTAGGTGCAAGGTTCGAATACTATACAGCTTTAAAAGGTGAGTTAACCTTCTATGGCTGTTGTAACAAATTACCACAAACCTAGTGGCTTAAAACAACACAAATTTATTATCAACAGTCCTGTAGGTTAGAAATCAGACCCAGGTCTCACCTGGCTAAAACCAAGGCATTAGTAGGGCTGCAGTCCTTTCTGGAGGTTCTAGGGGAGAATCTGTTCCCTGGCCTTTTCCAGCTTCTAGAGCCCACTCACATCTCTTGGCTTGTGGCCCCTTCAAAGCTAGCAACATTGCATCTCTCTGATCATTCTTCTTTAGTCACATCTCTTTCTCTGACCCCCTCTCCTTTCTCTGTCGTCCACTTTTAAGGGCCCTTGTGATTACATTAAACTCAGCTGGAAAATCCAGGATAATCGCCCTATTTTAGGGTCAGCTGATAGCAACCTTAATTCCCCTTTGCCGTGTACTCTAACATAGTCACACATTCTGGAGGTTAAGACGTGGACATGTTTGGGGGCTGCTATTCTGCCTGCTACAATAGGTATTTTCTGTGGATGCCAGCACTTGAGTCCTAAAATTGTCCACGGGATTGAGCAAGAGGCAGGCATGGAATAGTTCTGGTGTTGCAGCTTCTGTGAAATTTGAGCTGCCCACCTTACAGATTTCATTTTTGAGAACTCTCTTTGCTTCCAATTAAAGCGGGAAATAATGTCAGCCAGAGTTTGGTCATGCCTCCATCAGTTTCCTGCAGGAAGCCTGGAGACTCTGCCCATTCCCATAACCCACAGGTTCTCAAAGTGTGGTCCAGGACCCCTGTGAGGGGAGGCTCAAATCCTTTCAGGGGATCCTTGAGGTCAAAACTATGTTCATGCTTATCCTAAGTCATCTTACCTGTGGAGTTGCTGTCCAGTGGCTACATGACATGTGGCAGTGTCATTGCTCTGATGGCTGATGGAATGTGTGCTTGTGTATTCTTGTGTTTTAAACATGTCTCAGTTTTAATTTCCAGTGCATTAAATAACAATAGATATAACCCACATACACACAGGATCTTTGGGTCCTTGCTAATTTTTGCCTGTGTAAAGGATTCCTGAGACATAAAAGTTTGAGAACCACTGCCCCAGCCATTTAACGACTTCAGCTTCCATGTTTGGATGGGAACCAGCAGATGGTGTCACCTGGAGGGCTGCACCTGCCCATAAGCTCAATTGAAGAGGAGTAAAACTCTTGGAAGGCGTCCTTACCGTCATCCAGAACGAGAGGGGCTGAGCACTTGTGTCCACTCTGCTGGTAGTCCTGGAACCCCCGCCCTGACATGGGACTGGTGCTGGGGGATTGCATCAGCCACAACTGGGAGTCAGGAAAAATACAGCTTCCTGGGCCCTTTGCACAATGGTTCTGACTCAATGGCTTTGCAGTAGGCCTGAGAATCTGTATTTTTCCCAAGTGTCTGAGATAATTCATATGTCTGCCAGGTTTGGGAAGGACTGCCCGACCTGTCAGGTGTGCCCTTTTTGGAAATCAGGAGATGGAGGTTTTCTATACAGATACCAAAAGTCTGAGAAGGATAGGGTGGGATGAGGTGGAGAGAGAGAATGGAGGGAACTAATTTGGGAGTGAGGGGCTCACAAATAATCGCCCCCTTTCCCTCCTTGACTCAGAAGGATTGAGAGGTCAAGACAATGTCAGACTGATGGAGGTCAAAATATTTATCTGTTAGTACTGAGAAAGCTGATTGGAAAACATGGCTTTCTGTCTGCAGCTATTCAGGCTTCCCTACCAGCTGGATAACCAAGGCCTCTCTCTCAGGGCTGCCCCTTCTAGAAAGGATGATAGCAGCCAGGCAGCAGCCTCATGGAGGATGGGGGAGAAGAAAGGAGAGAGAGCCAGCAAGTGTGAACAAGATATGATCCTGACCCTACAGAGCTCACAACCAGGTGCAGTTTTCTTTGGAAATGTGTGTCCTAGACCACCGATGTCCAAATCATCAACATGTATTTACTGAGTGCCTGCTACAAACAAGGTGCTGTTCTAGGCGCTGGGGATACAGTGCTGAATACAACAGACTAAGTCCCTGCCCTCCTTAGCTTCCATTCTAGTGGGAGACTAGGTACTATGTCAGCTATTGATAAGTGCTATGGACAAAAATAAGTGAAGCAAGGGCTGGAAAACTCTGGAGAGTGGGTGGGGTGGTGGGGCTTGTTATTTTATATAGAATGGTGAGAGATTGCCTCACTGTTAAGGGGGTATTTGAGCAGGGTCCTGAAGGACTTGAGATATCTGGTAAATAGAGTTCCAGGGAGTGAGAACATTATATGCAAAGGTCCTGTGGCCTGAGTGTGCTTAGCATGTTAATTGAACAGCTGAGGGAAGTTGTGGCCTGGAGGGAAGTGGGCAAAGAGGAAAAGTGGTAGGGGATGGAGTAAGAGGTATGGGGAGGTCATGGAGCACCTAGTAGGAAGAACATATTCTGACCTCCATTTTGAAAGGAAACTTCTGGTTTGTGTGGGAGAGTGGAATAGGAAAAGTAGAAGCATTTGGTAGCTATTGTCATAATTTGGGTGAGAGATAATGGCAGCTTGGGTGGGAGTGGAAGTGTTGGATGAGCTAAGAAGTGGTCAGATTCTGGATGTCGTTTGTAGCAGAGCTGAAAGGATTTGGTGATGGATTAGAAGTGAAAGGAGGTGAGAGAAAGCAGAGTCAAGGATGACTCTGTGGTTTTTTGCCTTAGCACCTGGAAGGATGGAGCTGCCTTCCCCTGAGATGGGGGAGACTGAGGGAGGAGCAGGTTTGGGAGGGAAATAGGACATGATTTGGGAAATGCTGAGTTTGATGTCTGTGAGACATCTGCGAGGAGAATGGGAGTTGGATTTCCATGGCTGGAGTTCAGAGGAGTGGTCTGGGTTGGAGATAGGAATTTGGAGGTTCAGTGAGGTCATCTAGGGGGTGAGAGTAGACAGAGAAGAGGGTTGAAGCCTGGGCTCTGAGAAAACTTGACCTTCAGAGGTCTGGAAGGTGAGATAAGGAGAAGTCAGTGGGTCAGAGCAGAATCCAGAGAGGTGGTGTCCTGGGTCAAGTGAAGAAAGTGTTTCAAGTGATGAGGGTGATCAATTTTGCCAAATACAGCTGAAAGTAAGATAAAGACAGAACTTCCCCTTGGATTGAGCCACATGGAGTTCCCAGTGCCTCTGATGAGCTGTTTCAGTGTAGCTGAGGGGACAAAAGCCATATTGGGGTGAGTTCAAGAGAGAAGGAGGAATGCAATGGGAGATAGTGAGTAGAAACCATTCTTTAGAGGCGTTTTGGTGAGAGGGGAAGAAGCTGGGGTTGGGGGATGTGGCATCAAGAAGGAGTTCATTCATTCCACACATATTTGTTGAGCACCTACCATGTCTCAGGCATGGCTTTAGGGGTTTGGGTTACATCAGTGGACTAAACCAAAAAATCCCCATGTCAAGGGTGACAATACCCAATAATATGAAACAAGCACATTTTATTTATATGTTGGAAGATGATTCATGGAAAAAAAGGAGAGAGAAAGGTAAGGAGCTTCCAGTGTGTATGGCCGGGGGGGGGGTGTTGAAATTTTAAATAGGGTGGTTGAGTAGGCCCAATGATGGAGGTGATATTTGAGGGAGGACTTGCAAGACGTGTAGGCATTGACTATGTGAATGTATGGCACGGGGCGGGGGAACTGTTGCAGCAAAGGGAATGATGGGTGCAAAAGCCCTAGGCTGGAGTGTGGCTGGAGGGCGGTAAGCATGTTATCTATCTATCTATCTATCTATCTATCTATCTATCTATCTATCTATCTATCATGTCTCATCTAGGTAGATTTATTTTAAGGAATTGGTTCACACAATCGAAAAGTCTGGCAGGTCCAAAGTGTACAGGCTAGGCCGGCAGGCTGGAGACCCAGGGAAGAGTTGATGCTACAGCTCAAATCCAAAGACTATCTGGAGACAGAATTTCCTCTTCCTTAAAGTACCTCCATTTTTTTCTCTTAAGGCCTTCAACTGATTGGATGAGGCCCACGCACATTATGGAGGGTAGTCTGTTTTACTCAAAGTCTACCGATTTAAATGTTAATCTCACTTAAGAAATACCTTCACAGCAACATCTAGACTTGGGTTTGACCAAATATCTGGGTACTGTGCCTAGCCAAGTTGACACATAAAATTCACCATCACGGTAGTGGTGAAAGACGTTGGGTTCTGGTACCGAGGCATCTCTTGGTTCTTATAACCTGGCTGGGAGGCGGGTGCTCTCACAAACCTGAAGCCATGATGTGCGTGTGCATGAGCGTGCTCGACACCCTTCTCTCATGAGCGATGACAGTTGGCCCCATGAACATTAAAGCTGCACCAGCTTTCCCCCTCGGTTCTCACAGAATTCCAATGCAGCTCATGTGCAGCCTCTTCCTATGAGACTCAGGCCTGAGCCACAGTTTAGGGCCTGAAATATTATCTGGGAGAGACAATTTCTGTTCTTCCCTCCTGGTTCTCCCCTGAGACCCTGTGCAGTCTTCCGTGGATCCTTTCTCTCCACCGGCCAAAATAAGGGAAAGAAAAGAAAATCCCTAAAATTCTCAGTAATTCAGCTCTTATGAATCACCCTGTGTAAGGACTTCCCCAGCTCACTTCACACGTCCACATGTGTCCTGATGTGTTTGAATCCCGTTTGGCCTGGGATGGGATACTGATGTGAGAGATCTGTGACAACTCCTTCCACCTCCAAAGGAGAATTTGGAGCTTCCAGTCTGGCAACAAAACCGAGAGGCAAGAAAGGGGGAGGGATTTAGTCAGAGCCATGAAAGAGGAAGATGGAGGAGAGAGGCGAGGGGAGAGAGAGGCTGTAGGAGGTCTGTGTGTGAGAAATTCTGGAACAGCTTTGGAGTGTGAGAGGATGAGGGGGCAGAGGCAAGGAACTTTTGAGAAATGCTGCTATGGGTTATAAACTGAGCCTCCTTTAATCTTCTTGGAGATATGCAAGCAAAAATTAGAATTTTTTTAGCCACTTTTGGCTCTAGGACTCTAATACTTTATATAGGACTCCATGGTGAGACTGAGCCACGTGGCTCCCAGCTTTCTAAGTAGGGTTACAAACGTCTATGTGACCACGGTGTGGTAGAGGAGTCAGGAGACTTTGCAATCAGACAGACCCTTGCTTTCCAGCTGGGCCACCTAGAGTAAGATGCTTCTCCTCGCTGCATTTTTCTCCTCTATAAGATGAGGTGGATCAAGCTACCTTGCAGGGTTGTTGTAGGGACCCAGTGAGATGAGGTATGTAGAGGACTTCCTGGCAAACAGGACTTGGTCAGCAAAGGTGACTGAGCCTTCCCCCAGTCTTCCCACTTTTCTGCCCTGACCGTCATTTAAATAGACCTGAATAAATTGTCTGCTTCTCCTGAGCTAATGGAAATCTTCGAAAGACCTCTGACACTTGGCTTGGCATTTTTCTTCTGAGAAGATGAGGGGCTAAAGAAGTGCCGATCACTGGCAACAAAGATGGAAGAGCTGCATGCTTCCCATGCCCTTCACGCTGGCCTTCCCAGTGAAGTAGAAGACTGGGGAGATGTAGAACGCGAGCCTGGACTTGAAGACCACTGTGTAGTGAACAGAGGCTGAGAAGTTACAGCTCCTCAAATGGTGCCAGAAATATTTATCCTTTATCTTAACTAATGATTCCTGGAGTTGCAGGTAATGAGCCATCCCATCAAGACAGCTATCGTGAGTGACACTTTGTGATCAAACGTTTCCAAAACACCAATGCATCCATCCTTCGCAACAGAGTTGCTTGGAGACTAGCCCCATCTGGTGGAGAAGCCTAAAAATATTTTAGTGACATACTGCTCAAGGTTAAGGAATTGAGGCAAAATACATTTGAGTTTTAATGTTATTACTCTTTTTGGAAAATACCTTGAAGTTTTATATAATCAGACCAGTACGTTTTGTGTGAAACTTATAAATATCATTTTTTGTAGGTGATGCAGTCACTTCATCAGGTGATCCTGACTCTTTGTAATTGCATTACAACAAAACTGCAGGTGGCTTGCCCTTTATTTCTTGCACAAAACATTATTTTTACAATTCTAATGCATTCTCTTATGTCAGTTTTAAGATAAGACTAGGACAAAGTGTGCTTATGATTACCTTGGACTTGAATAAGGATTCCTACAAGCTCGAAGAGACTAGGTAAACCATCTAGGGATTGAGACACGAAACAGAGCTGAACTGTTGAGGTTTTGTGTTACGTAGTTGAAACTTTCTCTTTTTTCTAGAAGTTTAACAATATTGTAAAATGCAACAGATTGATATATTTTATTTCTCTGGGTATGGTAAATGTTAAGGAAAGGGCTGAAGTAGGATGCAGAATCACTTTTTACTAAAGACTCTTACACCAACTCTTTACCTTCAAATATGCAAAAAGACATGAGCAAGGAGCCCCGAGTTCTCGTTCTAGCCAGTTACCACCTGCCTCTTTGGGAGAAGTGACTAAACCTGTCCAGGTATCAGTTTCCTAGTCTGTCTTCTGAGGAAGTTGGAAAAGATGATCTTGTAAGATTCCACTTTCAGGTTCTAAGAGTGGGAGCAAACCAGAGGTATTACATGATGCTTGCGGGGAAAGGCAAAGTGACCTCTGCCCCCAAGAGGCCACTGGCGTGGGCTGTGAGGTGACAGTGCACAGGTGTAGGTGCACCGGGGATGGGAGCTTCCTCTCATGGAACTCACCTGGGCCTGCAGGACCTGGTGGACAGTCATTGCAGAAGCCCAAATGTATGGCTTGAAGGATCAGAAAACACTGGGTTCATGATGGGAATTTCAGGTACCATGGTCACTCGGAGTTTCTATTACTGGGTTCGGTAGCAAGCCAAGAGCTGCTTAAAAAAGAGAAGAGTTATTTCCAAAGTGGGCAAAGGACCTCTGCTTTGATTTTCTCTTCTGGGCTCCAGGCAGTATCCCATCTTCCCCAGAAACTTAAAGCTGTTTCAAAGGGTCAGAGAGGTTTGTACCAGATGGAGCCATATCTTGCCCTGGGCCTCACTCAAAGCTGGAAGCTGTATACATTACTATGTACATGGCAGGAACAGTACACTCAAATATGGTATATATTGCCTCCAAAATCCAAAGACGCTTAAGAAGAATTGTGCTTCTTTTTAGTTCGAGAAATCATATCTGGAACAGCAGCGATAATTGGAGTCAGTCTCTGATTAAGCTTATTTCATGTCATTCAGTGCTTCTCAACCAAGAGCAATTTCATCACGCAGAGGACATTTGGCAATACTATCTGGACACATTGTCACAACCAAGGAGGGTGTGCTACTGGCTTCTGGTGGTTAGAGGCCAGGGATGCTATTAAACATTCCACAGTGCAAGAATTATCCAGCCCAAAGTATCAGTAATGCCAAGATTGAGGAGCCCTGCTCTAAGATCATCTGTCTTGAGACAGGTACTGGTAGAACAGGAGAGTTAAAAGGATTCATGGTAGGGATTGCCACTTGCATCTGTCACATCTCTGATGGTGGCACTGCTTTCTGTTTTCACAGGGAGAGGGTGTTCCAGGAGAATTCTCACCTGGAAAAATGGAAGATTCTTCCATTTGCCAAGGGTATCTATTCTGACTATACACTTAGGCGTTGTGGAAGTGACCACAGGATGAATTCATGAGTCCACTGGATTACAGGATGAGTTTATGCATCCACTGGGTCGCTGTGAGATAGACTTGGCACCAAACACCATTTATTACTAACCACTTTGACTGGTGGCCCACAGTGGCATGCTTTGCTAACCCAGAGCTGGATTCACTAATTTTCAAAGGTCTGGAAATCTCCCTTCCCAAGTACACAGTTACCCTACTCAGTGGCTGCCACCCTAGTGTTCTGTATTCTTCCTGCTCCTTGTAATTGTCAATTGTAGGAGACCTTGGGATTTCTAAGACCATGGTCTTCAATGTCACTTCATTCTAGACAACCACAAGTGACAATTTAAGTAACTGCTTTGTCACTGTGTGCCATGACTGTTACTGTGCTAATGTCTGAAGGCATCTGGATACAAGTCAGATTCCCCATCCCTGTGGGGAGCTGTTTCCTGAATCTCACTTCTGGTACCATTTACTTGGTTATTGTTCTCAGTTATAGATATTAGTATCCACCTTAGCTGTTTAAAGTGCAAAGGACTTGTCCAGGGGTACAGCTATCATAACTGAATCATTGGGACTTTTGAATTAAATAAGTGGTAGGCTGAGCTTCCAAAACCACACCACAGAACTGGGCCACTGAGGTAAACGTGGCCTCTTTATGATTAGTGAGCTGCTATCCTGGTTCTGGTTCCAGGACCACATCACCTCTGCCATAATTTGCACTGGCAAAACGGATGTCTCACACTCTACCTCTCCTCAAAGCTTAGTCTGAATCAAAATCTCATGCAAGTTCATCTGATTGGAAGAACTTAAATTACATGTGGATCCCTAGCTGCAAAAGAGTCTGGGAAATGTAATTTTTAGTTTTCAAGTTACTACAAAACAAAAAACAAATACTAGGAATGGATTGGCATAGATGGAATGAGTGAATTTTTAATATTCATGCAGAATGCAAGATGGAATTTTATATAAGGCTGAAATTCAGCAGATATGTACTGGTATAGCCATACTAATTGTTGAAAGGTTGAGTACCTCTGTTCCATATGGTAAGTAAACCCTGCTTCAGAACCCTCAGGGCCCCATTTGTTGCCCTGGCCACTCTGTCCCCTCACTTGGAATCCTTGAACATTCTCTTTTATCCGGCAATTTAAGGACTACTGCCTGAACAGAGCCATGGGCTGGCATCTGTTCTTTTTGGTGGTGTTCAAGTCTGTCAGTGCCCCTAAAATTCTGCCTCTTGGATGTCTGTTATTTTCCCTCTCCCTCTGTGGACTCCAGAGGGTCAATGTGTGCGTGACCAATAGTCCCCAGCTCCTGGGAAGCCCCAGGGCAGCATGCCATAGGCCCACTCTCAGCCTCCTCCCGGCCTGACCCAGCTTTCCATGACTTCTGGGTCATCCATCTGTCTCCTCCTGGCCAGGTAGGCTCAGAGGCGATGGAGAAATGGTGGGAGCACTGGCACCCCAGTGGGCAACTACCTGGTGCCCATCTGGGCCATGAAGCTGTGGTTGCGCACTTTTGTAGAAACTGGTCTCCTCAGGACTTTGGTTATAAGAAAGTCGGGGGAAGAAGATGAGTAGTAATGGAGCCAGCCAGGTACCAATTTGGCATTTCAGTCTCCCTGGACATGATGGCTACTCCTGAAGCAGGAGAGAGGCCCTAGATGATGCATGGGACTTGTGGGGGTGTTTTAGGGACAGGGAAAGTCCCTTTTCACCATCCCTGTTGAACACTTCCTCCAATGAATGGAATAAGTTCATTAAAATCCTTCCAGTGCCAACCTATCATAGGCATTAATGAATACACACATATATATAGCTCTGCTCTGTGCCATGCATGTTCTAAAAAATGATTAATTTGGGTACTATAATGAGCATCCTCCTCCTCCCCATTTTACAAAGGAGGAAACTGAAGCACAGAGAAAAGACTTTGCAGCAAAGCAATAGAGGAGGCAGCCTAGCCTGAGAGCTGTCTCTCTTAACCACAGCACTGCACCATCTCTCACACAGCCTGAATGCTTGGCTTTGACCTTTCATATGACATGCCCACAAGCAATCTTGAAGACTTGTTTATTATTTTCCTACTGCTGCTGTAGCAAATGACCACAAACTTGGTGACTTAACCCAAATTTATTCTCATACAGTTTTGGAGGTCAGAAGTCCAAAGTCAGTTTCAAAGGGCTAAAATCAAGGTGTTGGCGGGGCTGCATTCCTTCTGGAACCTCTAGGGGTGAATCATTTCCTTTCCTTTCCAGCTTCTAAAAGTCGCCCCATTCCTTGGCTCATAGGACCCTCCATGAATTACTCTAACATTCCTTCCTTCATCACATCCGCTTCTGTCTGACTCTGACCCACCTGTCTCTCACTTATGAAGACCCTGTGCTTACATTGGACCCTGGACAATCCAGGATAATCTCTCTCCTCCCCAAATCCTTAATTTATTCGCATTTGCGAAATCCCTTTTTGTATGTAAAGTAATATATCCACAGGTTTATGAGATTGAGACATGGGACATTTTTGGGGGCTGAATAATAATATTCAGCCTACCACATTTGTTACCAGAGATTCTGAATATGTAAAAATCTCAGTATTCTAAGGGCTAGGATGCATGCTTTTGTGTATTTCCCCATTTTTGTATGAAAAGTGGCATACGACACACACGGCGCTGCACCTAATACTGTGTCCAAGAGATCACTCATAGCAGGACAGAGAGGTCTCCCCGTGCCTCTTTGCTCCATTGCATGGTTGTTCCATGGTTTATTCAGACAGGCTCTTGTTGATGGACATTTGAGTTGAGCTTCAACACTCTTGACTCCTTTTTTTTCCTTGATACATTTTTTTTTTTTTGCTTTGAGTTCCAGTACATTCCCCTGTCTTGGCTCCCCTGCTGCCTCTCTGTTCTTAGTTTCTGTCATTTGCTCCTTTCTTTCAACTCACACACTGAATCTCATTGTTTCCTGTTGCCCCATGTTCAGGTTTCTTCTCATTTTCCCCTTCTCCTTGGGGGAACTAATTTCCGTCATTATCACTTTTAATGCCGATGACTCCCAGATCCATATCCCTAAGCACCATCTTTTCTGAGATACAGGTTTACATTTCCAACTAGTCATTGAACCTTTCCACATTAGTGTTTTTTAGAGACCTCAAATTCAATATGCCCCCCCCAAGTGAAACTCATCAGTTTTCCCTCCAAACTGCTCATCTTCAGGTATTTCTTATCTCGGATAATAGCTTTACCATTTACCATGTTTTTCAAATGAAAAATCTTAGGATCTCCCTCAGATCTTCTCATCACCAGCTTCTGCTCAGCCACCAGCTTCTGTCAGTTCTGTCTCATCTCCATTCCTGTAGCTGCTGCCTTGGTTCAGGGCCTTCAGTCAGGTGCCCTGGTCTGGGACTTGGAATCTGGAGGGAAGGGTACAAGGTCAAGGTACTTACAGCTGACGCAGGGTTGAGAGTCAGGGGGCATCTGGATGCTATGTCTCTCAGTGTGACCTTGGCTGATCTTTGGACCTCCAGCCTCTCTTAGTTCTCATCCAGTTCTGAGCCTAATCCTCTAGTCTTCCTGTCTATCCTGGGTGCCTTTTTCAATATCATTCCGATAAATTCCTCTCCTGCCATTTATCCAGTTGTCCAGAGTTGATTCCAGTTGTTTCCAACCAGGAGTTCTGGTTGGCCCAGGTAGTGATAGGAACAGTAGGAACAAAGGGAGACAGAGAAGGTTGCAGAGTCATCAAAATGGCGGGACATTTGGGCTTGGAGAATGGTCTCTGCTCCTGGGGCCTGACCACTGTAGTCACGGATGACCACCAGAGCCACTGTTGGGTGTGATGGACATGGCACTTCTCTGCGAGGCTGGCTGAGCAGCTGCCGAGACAGGTTTTCATTTGATCGTTTATTTTTAAACTCCCGTTATCTGTGACAAGGACTGTCTCCTTGACCAAACTTTAGCCAGGCTCCTCTGAGCCCTCTTTTTGACTAGGCCTCATTCTTGGTCTGCCAAGCTGTTTTAGTAAGAATTGTGCTAAGCCAGTAGAGCGAGAATCCCCCTACCCTTGATATCTAATCAAGTTCCTCATCCCTGCCACCAACGTGATATCTAATCAAGTTCCTCTTAGCAATTTTCTATTCACTGACCCCTGCCTGTGGCTATAAGTCCCCAGCTGCCCTTGTTGTTTTTGGAGTTAAGCTCAGTTCCAAACTGAAGTCTCACTTCCCTAGACAGTATCTTGAATAAAATGTCTTGCCATTTTTATCAAGTGTCTTTTGCAGTTTCTCTTTAACATCTGTGTTTATGAGTGTTTCTCTGTTCCTTGCAATTGAAAAAGAATCTTAAAAAAACAGAAGTGTTCTGTAATATTAAAATTTAAACACATTGAATGTTTTATTAGAAACATTGTTTTCTAAGGTGTCAACACATGATATTTCATTATTTCTTGGAGTCGTTTTTTCTCTGTGAAAAACTTAAATTATGACACATAAATGAGAAAATATCTGATTTTCTAAAACTCAGTTTACACACACTAATTCAAGTGCTTATCTGTTATATAAAGGTATCTATACACATTGGCAGCTGCTTTGAATTCAAAGCAAAACATAAACATACAAATAATACATAATAGAAATATAAAAAAATAAAATAATATAAACAGATAAGAAAAGCTCTAAGGGTTGAATTCTATGTGTAGGAGTACTCAGAGTCAGTCAAGAGAGAGTGTCAATCAGGGCATCCTTCTTGGAGGAGGTAAGTTTTGAGTCAGGTGGTGAAGGATTTGAGAGTCAAGGATTAGTAGAAAGAATGGGAGAAGCATCTTAAAGAGAGAACTATTTAAAATGCTGTGTTATGAACATGGAGACACTTTTCCCCATGGGCTTTGACAAGTCTCTTTACCTTTCTGACTCTGTTTCCTCTTCTGGAAAATGGGTATAGTAACACCCACTTTTATTTTAAAAACTGAACTGAAAAGTGGTTAGTGGAGGGAGGTATGGAAAAACTTACTCAGCCAAGAAGCTCCTTATCTCACCTGCCTTTCTTGATTTAAAGAAAGCTGCCCACAGCAGAACTGAGCCTGGGAAAAATCCATATTCTAATTTCTTCCCTTCCTTGGAGGTTTGGGAAAGGGTGGAAGGTTCTTAGGCTTTCAGGTTATGGAAGAAGCTATGAGGACGACAAGAAAGGAATTACAGCCTTATTTCTAGTTGGTCTCCATTCTTGTGAAACTAAGCCCAGCCCCACCCCACAGTACTTGATACCCAAAAGAGAACCTCGTGGCATTGAGCAGACTTGGGCACCGATGTGCTGAGCAAGGAGGCCGGGTCAACGGGAAGGGGGCGTGCTGTACGTGGCGTAGAAGCAGGGAGGTGGTAGAGCTGGGTAGGAGGGATGCTGAGGGACTCGTGGACGGAGGTGAATGGAAGCCTCAGAGACAGTTTTCCAGGATGCAGCTGAGCTGTGCCTTGTCCAGGGTCTTAAAGGACTCCCCCTATACTGATGAGAGGCACAACCAAGTTGTGTATGACGTTGGTCCAGACGAGAGATCAGCAAACGTTTTCTGTCAAGGACAAGATAATGACTATTCTAGGCTTTGTGGGTCTCAATTGCAACCACTCAGCTCTGCCGTTGTGGCATGGGAGCAGCCACTGGCAATACATAAATGAATAAATGTGTCTGTATTCCAATAAAATTGTATTTACAAAGACTGGCAATGGGCCAGATTGTGCCCATGGGCCATAATTTGCCAAGCTCTAGACTAGACATTAGAAATGCTGAACAGGGGGATGCTGATTTAGATCACACTTCACCAAGATGACGTGGGCTGCTCAGTGCCTGGGTCTCCACCTCTCCAGCGTCGGGGGTCATGTGTCTGTGCACCTTCCTCACATTCAGTGGATCACAGCAGGGCCTGTCCCAGTTTTTCCTCACCTTGTTTCTTGCATTTGTTCTCCCAAAGTCGTGAACCCAACAAATTCCTTAAAATTTACTGGGATTGAAAGAACTGCAGAATGCTGAATGAACACTGAGGGTCTGGATATTTTTTAAAAAGAAAACAGAGCTCTCTTTGTATTATAGGGAAGCAGGACACTCATTTTCTACTTTGATCTTCATATTTAACTTTAACACAGAGTGAGTCCAGATTTGGGGGCACCTTTCCTGGAGAGGGTGATGAGGAATCTTGATAGAACACACCTAGAATTTCAGAGAGGGACCTGGGAACCAGGTAAGGAATGAATAAGGAGACCTAACGTGGGAAAACCACCTCCAGTTCCCACCCGTTCTCTCTGCCCTGGCTCCCCTCCCGCCTTGTGCCCCATCCCTTCTCTTAAGTGTCTGGGAGCTCCAAGGACGTATCCTGGGTGCTGGACTGGTCCTGAAAGACCTGCACTGAGGGCATCAAGAGACAGGGCCCATCCTTGAGTAGGGGGTGGTTTGGCCAACTCAGCCTGACTAGGGGCACCCCTCCCCTGACCCTCTCTGCCTGCATTCCTCGGGCGCTGGCAGTGAATCTACGGATGTTCCTCTTTTCCCTTTCTCTGTTCATTAGTCCTCTTGAGTCTTTAGTGGGATTTATTATATTGCAAATGGTCTTTGTGATTTCTGTTCTTTAAAATGTATTCAGGTTTTCTGTGTTCTAATAAATGGTTAATTTTGTTAACCATCTACACCACTATAAAAGAATAATATTTGGGGAGTATAAAGTTTAATATATCTCATTTAAAACATTCTGTTAGAATATCCTTTTATTATGGTTTTTCTGTTAATGTTGACTATTTCTAACAGGTTTTGCTTATTTTATTTTAATGCTGTTTTTCGGCGCATAGCTACTATATACTCATGGTGGATTATACCTTTTATAAAAATAAAATGTCTGTCTTGGTCCAAATCTTTAAGGCTTTTGTCTTTAATTCTACTTTGTATGTTAGTAATATTGAAGCAGCATTCATTTTCTGTATATGTGCTGTATCTTTTATCTATTCTTAAAAAGAGCAATTACAAATGAATAGAAAGAAAATTACCGGGAGGAAAATAGGAAGGGACATGAACAGGCAATTCACAAAAGTAAAAAAACCTCATAAATGTCCAATAAATATTTTTAAAATTTTCAGCTTCACAATTGTCAAAGCCTTGCAAATTATGCTAGCAGTGGGATAACAGTGACCTACCATTTCTGATCTATCATGTAGGCAAAGATGAAACAAAATTAAATGAATTTCTCATGGGAACCAAAGGGTATAATTTTTAAGGAATAAATATTTTCTAATAATTCATTGAAATAAATAAGCAGAGATCTATACAAGGGTTTGTACACAGAGATATTCATTATAGTATTGTTTATGATAGTGAAAAATTAGAACCAATCTAAAAGTTAAATAAAAAAGTATTGACTAAATAAATGAAGGCTCATCTAATCAATATGATATGCAACTATTAAGTCATAGTTTGAATATTCAGTAGTATGAGAATTTTCATGATAGCTTGTAAACTAAAAAAAGGTATATATATGCATATACTTATATACATTATATGTGTATATATACACATATATGTGTACATATATATAAAATACATACATAAATATATATATTTTTTAAGAAAATGGGAGTCAGGGCATTTCTCATAGAAAATAGACTGAAAGAAAATATTCTAATAGTGCTCAGATTAGAGTGATATTCATTTTTCTATATTTTCCACAATAAGTGTGTATTATTTTTATAATAAAAACATCAAAACTGTATTTAAAAACATTAGTATTAAAAGTGTTTAAAAGAGGTTAAGGATCTTAAAGAAGAGAATGCTATTACCTTTACATAAGAGAAAATGATCATTCCAAGTGAATTCACTGTGTAACTGTATCAAAACTGTGATCACTAGGTGGATGTATTTGCATGTTTTTCTTTAGAGATTGATATCAAAATTTTGCCTCTTCAGTATGCCATCTTCCATACAGTCAGATCTATTTTGTCATTTATAATTATTTCATTGTTTGGTTCATATGATACAGATAGGCAAAATTTCTAAATTGGGAATTTTTGAAAGGGAAGCCATTTGAACATAACAAGTTTCTTATGGATTAGAATGATAAAAAAGGAGACTTTGGGGGCCGGCCCAGTGGCGTAGTGATCAAGTTCTCGCACTCTGCTTTGGCAGCCCAGGGTTTGCAGGTTCGGATCCTGGGCGTGGACCTATACACCTCTGGTCAAGCCATGCTGTGGTGGCATCCCATGTACAAAATAGAGGAAGATTGGCCTAGGTGTTAGCTCAGCAACAATCTTCCTCAAGAAAAAGGAGGCGGTTTGGCAACAGATATTAGCTCAGGGCCAATCTTCCTCACCAAAAAAAAAAAGGAGACTTTGGCTTCTCCTCCATTAAAGCATTCAATAATTTCCCCATCATTCTGTCTTCTTTGTAAATATGCGACAGTAAATGTAAATTATTGATAACCCTTGATATCCTCGGGAGACATGGGTCCGCCTTCCATTTCATTAGTTCTTCTGGCAATGGGTACGGGTGAGATATACTTCCAGCCACTGGATGGCAGCTAACCTCCACTAGTAGTCAGCTGCTTCCAGAATCGTTGCCATAATGCTAGGCTGTGCATCGTTGAATGTATTGTGCTTGAAAGGAAAAAAGAAAAGAACCCAACATGTAGTATCTCTGGATTAATCTGATTTTATTAACCTCCAAACATAAGAGTTTATAGGGCTTAAGATCGAAATGCTGTAAATCTTGTAACTGGAATTCTGAGGATTTCTTTTTAAAAGGAAACGTAAAAAGCCCGATAAACCTAAGCCTGTTGATTGCAGGCACAGTGCTCCTTTCATGCATCTATTGATCCATTATTAATAGTAGAGCTTTACCAGTTTGACATTCCCACACTACAAGTAATACTGCAACAACAATTCCCTCTAAGGAAAATATTTGTAAACCTTAGTTGATGGCTCAGAGCAATGGTAAGTCAATGCTCGGTATATTGAAATTCACTCTTATGAATAATTCAGTTCACAAAATTCCAGTTTGCAGTTCTATCCCATTTGATAATCCCTCAGTAAAATGACAATAAGAAAGAGCACCTGCTTGTATATTTCAGTGCAAGAAAAAATGTGAGGGTTGATCATGGTGTAAACCTCACACTTCAGTCTAGGCTAATGGAAGAAAGTAGAAATGCAGGACAAGCAAGTACACATCCTCTATTTAGGGGCACAGAGGAGGAACAGTGACACCTATAGGAGGGGCTGGAATTTCCCTTTTCCGCTTATCAATGATTCCTTCTGCACACACCCAACACCATCACTACCAACAGCAACAAATAAAAAAAGAAAAAAGACAAGAATGAGAATGACAACAGTGTGAAAACTGACACCTTGAAGAGGGTTAAAAAAATAGAGGTTATGTAACAAAAAGAAGTGTCATTCTTGTTTATTACCGTATACAGTATAGGTGATTTAAAAAATGATCACTTGATTTATTTCTAATGGGCACCTGTTATGTGTCAGATGCAGTGCCAATCACAAATTCAAAGCCCTCGTTTAAAAAATATCCTAGTACAAATTATATTTCTAAGAGGTAATTATTATTCAGGATGAAAACTGTTAGAATCAAGAAATGAGCAATAGAATTTCAGCGAAGGGAATCCTGAGATTCAGGAAGGACTCCATAGAGGAAGGGACGTGGGAACAGATTCTTTGCCCATGAATGGGACTTTGACCTGCACGGAAGAAGGGGGGTGTGTTTCAGACAGACCCTGAAGGTGCGTTGGGAGCTCAGCTTGTACCCCCACAGGTGAGAATGGACGATGGGCGGTGACCTCACACAAAGGAGTGGTTTGTAGGGAAGGACAGGACGTACCTTGAGGCTCTTCCTTTCTTCATTGTTGCAGACTCTTGGCAAGGACCTCTCCTCCCCTTCAGGTCTCACTTTCCCCTATATATTAGAATTAAATTTTAATATTTAAGAGTTTTGAACTAATTTCAATATTTAATCTCTGCAAGAGTTGAATAGAACTAAGTAGGGAAAAATAACTCTAAACCCACTGCTTACCACTTGGAAGACTTCCTACAGGACAAACTTCTCTGATTTAAAAACATTTTCCATTTCATTAATTTTCTTAAAAGAAGAGAGAAAGAAATGTAATTCCCAAATGGGGATAACAGTTTGGAGAAAAATTGCCTTCGGCTGTAGTTTTTTAAGTAGTAATTGCCTCACGTTTTCTCTAAGGAGACTGCTGTTTTCGGCTTTGTGCATTTTCTGGATTAGAAAAGCAATAGATTTTCTCCTCTTGCTCTACATCACTCAGTGAATTAACACCGTCAGTTTTTGTTTTTCTATGCTTTGTTATTATTATGTAATGGGCAATTGGGTACATCATGTTTTCTTCCTTCCATTGTTTGGCAGGGAAACCCACTCACCAAGCAATGCTCCTTGGTCTGCCTTAGCCTTAATGTTGATGGGCGATCCTAATTTGTTTTAAAATGATGCTCAGAATGGCAAGAAAATCAGTGATGATGTGAAAGAGAATGTGTGGGATCTGGATGAGAGATGATTTTCCTTTACACTTTAGGATAAGAAAGGAAGGAGACTGAAGCAGATGGGGAGGTGAAGAGAGAAGGAAGAATCTGAAGATGGAATGGGGTTTGTTCAGGAAGTGGAAGTGATACGAATGCTGGGTGGTTTTATGGGGAACAGAGAGGTGCTGTCCTCTTTCTAGAATTTTCTGTTGGAGTAGATGCAAATGTTAACCGTTTGCTTTGGGAAAGGGGGAGAAAGAAGGTGGAAAAGCAGAAGGTATTTTCTCCTAGCCTGCTTTAGTTCACTTTGAGAACACTTACCTCAGGAACATATTTTCCTTTATTTTCTTCTATTATGAAAGGAAAATAGTACAGATTTTTTTTTTAGCTTTTTAATTTTTCCCTTTAACTTTTAGATGTGCTATTGCTCCTACTTTATTTAAGTGATTTAGACTAATTTCAAAACTGAGTTTTATGAAAAGTACTTTTCTTTTAAACCTTATTGTGTATTAAGGATATATTTTATGTATATTGACTCATGAGCTTGATATAGCAGCCTGGATTCCCATATCCCTTGATGGGTTCTTACAATTTAGTACTTTACTGTTGACTAATTGTAGCTTTATCTCCCTTGCTAGATTATAAACTCTTTATATCTTATACTTGAATAACATTGTGTTGGGTGCTTCAGAGAAGCTTGATAAATATAATGGTGGTTGACTTTGATGAGATTAATGAGCTATACCAAAACATTTTCTTAAAATATATAACACTTCTTCCCGGGGCCGCCTGGTGGCGCAGCGGTTTAGTCCGCGCTTGGCAGCCCGGGGTTCGCGGGTTCGGATCCCGGGCGCCCGCCGACGCACTGCCTGTCAGCCATGCTGTGGCGGCGTCCCATATAAAGTAGAGGAAGATGGGCACGATGTTAGCCCAGGGCCAGTCTTCCTCAGCAAACAGAGGAGGATTGGCAATGGATGTTAGCTCAGGGCTGGTCTTCCCCACAAAAAAAAAAAAAAAAAAAAAAAAAAAAAAATATATATATATATATATATATATATATATAACACTTCTTCTTAAATCATACCTGAAAATATGGAATTAATTTCCTTACCACTAGAACAGGAGTTATACCACCAAGTTTGATCCTTAGGGTCTTTATTTGCTATCTTTGCTTCCTATTAAACAGGAAACTTCCACATTTTTGATGACATAATATTTGAAAGTTAAAACAATCCAAAGAAAGTAATTGTTCAGATTAATTTCATGGCAAACACTAAATCACCAGGTAAGGACTACATTTTCAAAATCCTTGCCTTATCCTGGCCTTCATGTTTTCATCTCTAGGTGCGTTTATGTTCCCAACTTGGAATTTACTTTCCCAACTTTCAGTCAATGAAAGTTGATTTATGTAATTAACTGCACCATTTCATTTGGATGTTTGAATCTACCTGGGGGCTACCTTTGAATACAAGGTTCAGTGTTAACTGTTTTCAGTGGCAGAGTTAATAATAGATGGAAAATCAGGAGGCTGGCAATTCTTTAAGAAGCAGGAACTAGATATTGCTTTATAAAGCAATTGTTAAATGTACCTATGATAAGAAATGTATGTATACATTAATTAATGTTAATTGGGTGTCCTTTTATTTCTGCTCTGTCAGGAAAGTTGTGGTGCCAGTTTTGGTAGGAAGTAAGTAATGAAACTCATCCTTAAAGAAGCTTTGAAAGAGGATTTGGTCTGCATAGCATTTATATAATTTAGTTTTATTAGCAATAAAATGAATTTATTCTTTATGTATGTGGTAATGGAGTTTATATTTGCTCTCTGAAATGCTGTTTTCTCATTTTTGCTGTTGAAGGAAACAGCAGTGTTTGAGATTTGCCTCGTGAAATCTATAGGTAGTAATGACATTTATTACAAATTATATTATGGTCTTTAGGAAAGGTGAAATATAGAAAACACCTACAGGTAAATAAATTGGGTTATTTTTGTCTTCTCTGGCAATACAGATTTTGCTTTGTTGGTAGCAGAGTAACTCATTTGTAACTGTAGGTAGTTTGGGGTTTAAAGACCTAATTAGTTCCTGGATGAGATTATGAATGGGACTGTTCTTCATTCATTTAATGAGCAGTAAGAAGACCCAGAGATACAGCTGTGACACAGACAGATCCATCCCTGACCTCTAAGAGCTTGCAGTGGTATTGGTGGAGGTTATAGGTCACCAAAAGCAGAGCACCTGAGACTCCCCTTGAATTCTGGTCTTCTGACTAATGCTTTCTTTTGAGGTGATCAAATCACTCTTGGCTCTGGCTGGAAACATTGCCCTTTGATGTCTCCCTAAGTCTATCAAGCTTCTCAAAGAGAGACAAAACATTCTTTCCAGAAATTACTGCTTGGTTTTAGGTAAATGGATTTTTGGTATCTAATCACATTCTGGTAGTCAAAAGATTTTCTGTCTCACAAATCAATGCATCTCATTTTACTGTCAGACCCCTTGGCAAGAGTGTGGGTGCTAACCATTGGTGTTTATAAATATGTCTTGGTTATTTTCATGGGTTTGTATTTATGATAAAAATGATAGTAAATGGAGGTTTGCAAAGTCAAGCTATCATAAATTGGGAAGTTCCTCTATCATGGTGGCTAATTAACGTGCTTCTGGTGGGGTGATATCAGAGGCCCTGGGATAGGGTTATTCTTTGTTGCTTTTAGAAGCTGTCTCTTGAGTGAATCAACTAATAATTCCTGATATCAGGATTTGATTTTACACCAAATGACATTTGACTCACTTTTCTCTTTAAATATTTCCATAGGAAAGGAACATGATTTTGAGGTTACCATTTCATGATATTTTAGCATAAGAGAAAAGCGAAGTGGAACAAAATGAAGGATTAAGTGAGAATTTTTGTGTTTGCTGTGAATCTAACTCTCTACTTTTTTCTTTCCCTGTTTAACAAAAGCAAGTGCAACTGTGATAACAGCAGATAGCTCTCAAAATAACCCCCCAGTGAGACCAGGGCCCTGATCCTCATTTCCACAGCTGTAGCCTTGGGTTCCTGCAGGGTGGTGTGTGTCTGTTGCTGGGAGTCAGCAGGAGCAGGTGAGTGTGAGCTGAGAGCTTTCTCAGTATTAGTCACTGCTCCTTGGGGTCTTCAATACCAGAGACCAGACCTTGGTATGGGCAGTGACTCATGTAATGAAATAATTTTTCTCCTAAATAAATACCTGATAAAGTAACTCAGAACCAAAAAAGAGGGACTATGAATTGGAGTTTTTGTTGCTTTATATTTGGGAAAATGATCATGCCTTGGTGCCTTAGGATGCCCATGTGTGAAGTAGAATAGCAGCAACTAAAAGGTAACGTAAAGGTAAAGACCATTTGCATCTACTGCTTTCACAAAGCAAGAATTATCGTATTAACAAGGGTTATCTTCATATCTCTCTAATTGATACTGGTCATATATTTGTTTGGACCTTGAATTTCTGAAAGAACAAGTAATTAAGGCATATATCAGCCCCAAGCTGTTGACTATCCTTTAGATTATAACTACAAACAAGATTCTAATTAAAGAAGTGTTATTTTTCTAAGTTGTGTATGATATAATGCTGAAATTTTGGTCCCCAACAAGGAGCAACGGGGATGACTAAGCTAGGCAACATGATCTGGAACGGTTCAATGTTAAAAATTATGACCATGTCAAGGAGCCAACCCAAAAGCAGAATGGTAGAAGGACTTAAACAGTGAACTCTATGATTTGCAACTAAAATCTAATTTCCATATCTTCACTCAGAGCCCCTCAGCTTCATGTTTAGGTTTGGGAGAAGAATCTTTTAAAGATTTGCAGCTTTACGCACAAAGAATGAGTATCATGGTGCAGGGAGCATCATCTGTTCGAGATATGGCGTCTAGAATGGAAAAAAAATTCCTATGGGGAAAACAATATTGAAGGTGTCACAGCATGCAATGCTAATGTGATCAACCTCATTTTAGATGATTCCAGTGATATAATTTTTCCAATGCTTTGTATCCCATAAGATTGTACGTGTAGAATTCCTATTAAGATAACATTTTGGTAGCTTTCAGCATGCTATGTGCTTTGGATCCAAGTGGCAGAGATCACTCACTAAGGTCATGCATTTTGCTTAGAGCTGGACAGCGCCTGCAAGATCATCTGGCTACCTACCTCATGTTGTTCGTGGGGAAAAGAGGGCCAATGTGGCTGGAGGTTTATCAGCGTCCCACTACCAACCAGGATATGGGAGTCAGGCTCAGAAGTGTGGCTTCCCAAAGCCAGGACAATGCTATTTCTATGGTGTTATGTGAAAGTGTCAGTAGGGGAAACAAGAAAATTCGGAAGGATGTTCCTGAGATTCTTTCCCATGGTATACCCCTCTCCCAGTGCCAAACATTCCTAATTCTTACACTTTCCACTTGGAAGGTACTATACACAAGAACGCCAGGAATGTGCATTCAGCATTGAGCATTTCTCTTCCTCCAATCTGTCTGCAGAACCTGGCTGTTCTGTTTAGTGTATGCTTTTTCCCAAGTGCTTCAGCTTCCTGTATGCAGGATCTCTGGGATTTCTGCTGCCTTTCCCTCTTCCTCTCTTGAATTTTGACAGATGAGGCTTCCAGAAAACATGCATCTTTTTCAGCTTTTGCTGAACTCGTAGAAATGGTGGCAAAACCAACAAAACACACCACTCCATTTGAAGCTTTCAAAATCATTTTTTTGAGGGGAGGTCAAATGATTATTGAATCAATATATTATTGGTTCTTCTATTATGAGTTTTTTATTTGTATTGTGAATTTTGTTTATTATGATAGAATAAAGAGAAAGGTGCTGGATGCATTTGGTGTTGCGTATACTGACATTCATGTTTTGAAGATGAAAAGACCAATAGGAAAAGTAAAGAAGCAGAGCTTTATTTACATTTCTTTAGTCATCTAGTCTCAAAAATTTACCCCTTCTCTAGATTCCCCCATTCCTGCTTGAGATATTATGATTCTTCATTTTGCCCAAGCTTGACAAAATGGAATCATCTTTGACAACTGTGTCTACTTTGCTCCATTACCAGTTGTCAAGTTCCATCTATCTGTTCCTTCCCATTCCTTCTTCAACCAGGATTTCTATATAGGAGTAGCTGAGGGGGAGCAAAATGGTGGATGGGACAAGAGGACTTGCCTCTTTTTATTTAGCTTATTTGTCTTTGGGTGGCTTGGGTGACCACTGCTTTCATCCCTCTCTCAAATCCTTTGTTGCCTCGTGCCTAGAATGCTGACTTCAATCTTTCTCCACCCCAATCCTTCCTGCATTCAAAGACCAGCATAATCTTCCTAAACAAGACTTTCATCAACTTATTTTCCAATGACTCCTTAAAGCCTGCAAGAGCCAGCTACCACGCGACACCCACAGTTCAGCCTCCACATGCCTTTCAGAGATTAATCAATCACATTTCCTCGCAACTGCAGCACAAAAGAGACTCTCTTTTGAATTCCAAACTCCGTGCCTTGATTGTGATCTCTTTCCCATAAGTTCTATCCTACCTTTTCCTATTTGAGTCTTACCCTTCTTCAAGGCTTCAGTCCTACCTTCTTCAAGAATTCTTTGATCATTAGATATCATAAAACTGTATTTCATCTGATCTAAGCCATCATCAGATAAAAGAGACACCACTGTTTCATTTACCACCAAGATAGAAAAACAGCTGTCGATTAAACTAGGATGCAATGCTGTCTTCGATTTTTATTTTATTTTAATTGAAAAAGCTCTTTTAGATTTACTTCAAGAGATTTAGAAAAATTATATATCACCTTTGTGCATCCATACAGATGTAAGTGTAATGAATAGGTCAGGAAATTTCTAAAACTTCTTCTCATTCAGGGCCTGACTCTCCCAGGATTTTCTTTCCATCCACTGTCATTCATTCTGTAAGCTGGGATGCTGGTGTTTCTTGATCTTCCCAGAAGGTGTCAGTGGAAGATTTTCAGAAAGCGAGCAGGACACACAGTGCTTCCTCAAGTGGATCTTCAATGGTTTGTTTATTATAATACCAAGACGCTGCAGTGGACCTGTCATGCCACCTGGAATGACAATCGAGTCTGCACAAACTCTGGCAATGACAGCTGTGTCATGATTGCTGCCAACCAACAGCAGTTATAAGGGGACATAGAATACCAGATGCACCCAATTTCAATATGGTAAAAAGCGAAAAAAAGGGCAACTCAGAATGGATGAAATATGGTACTTTCTCATCCCACAGAACTCATTTACCATGTTTACATGCTGCCCCTGTGTCATTGTTTACAAGGCCATGAAACTGATGAATGTGTTTGATTCTACTGGGTCTCAGTAAGACATTCTTAGAAATGGAAATCTATGACAAATGTGTAGATGGTAACTGATAAAACTTGGATCTGTTCTTCTTCTTGGGACATACTCATAAATCAAGAGCAAAACTTCCAAAGAGACTAGAATTTGTGGCTTAGGTTAAATTCCTTGAGAATTTGTCCCCTACGTTGATATTGTTACTAATTATAGTCAACTTGTTTGCAAATAAAAAATATAGTTATATTTTTCATTTATTAGGTGCCTGTGAGGATCCAGAAGTTTTACATACATTTAAATCATCACAAGTCTGTTAGGCAAGTGGGTTTATTTCTAATGTATAACTTAGGAAACCAAAGTTCCGATGTCACGTATCTAGAAGGGGACAGAGCTGGGATTTAAATCCAGGTTTGTCTGACACCAATGCTTGCGTGTTTCTATTATGCCCCAGGGCATAGGTTGTATATACAGGGCTGCAAAGTCCAAAACAGGTGACTCCATAATTTAGCAATGAGTTCAGAAAATTTTACGCTTTAGAATGTAAGCATAAAATGGTAATAATTCAGAACACAGATCCAAGTGAAGCTTGCACCTTATTTTCTTTTTGTTATAGCACTTTCCACAATTTGTAATTATATTTTATTATTTATAATTACGCATTTATTTACATGTTATCTGTTTAGTGTCTTCCCCCAGTGAACGCAAGAACCATGGTTTTTCATTGATTCTGAGATGTGCATTTTTGACATTTTACCATCTGTGAATTCAGAATGCATCTTAAAATTGGTATTGTATTTAAGTTTAATTGACAGCATTTTATTTTTTCTCTTTGTTCCATAAAATAATTATGCATCTTACAATTAATATTTTTTAATGTTTGATTAAATGTGTATTTTAATTAGCTGTTCTATGCTTAGTACATAGTACAGAGCCTGACCCCATAAAGGGCACTCACAAATGTTTGTTCAATGAATGAATGAATGAATGAGTCAATGAATGAAAGTGGAACTTTAAACTTTGCCTGAAGGGATTTGGATTTCTGGATGAAGTCTCCTGCCTACATGAGGCCCATTGTCCACTCTTGTTTTCTCATTATGTCTGACAAGATTTGTGTTTGGCCAATATTTTCTGCCTGGGAGGGTGGATTATCCATACAAACAGGCCTGGAGAACTCCTTAGCTTAAGAGTTCCTGTAGAAGGAGTCTCACCTGCTGAAGCTGTTGCCTGGTGGAAACCACTCATAGGAAAGCCCTCCTGAGTCTCCCGCTGAGCAATGTTTGATAACTCTTGTCCAATGACCAGAAATCAGTTTTATTTCAGGCAGGCAATTAGGGGGCAGGTGGTCAGATGTAGATTCAGGCTTGTGTTTTGCTTTGTTTGTGCTGCTAAATGACAATTCTCAGTGAGCCCCCTCAAGGGCTCCCTTACTGCCTCTACCTTACCCAAAGGGGGTTGAAATTCAGCCACAGAGATTGGAAGACTTTGCAGTTTACTGTGAAGCCTCGAGAAAACCATGGTTATGCCTGCCAAATACAAAACGAATACCATCAACCATCTGTGGAAATCTTCCCAGAAAGTAACTCTCCCCAAGAGGTAACGTTGTAAATAGGCTGCTGATGAAATGAGGATGGTGCCTAAAATACCATTAGGGAGGCACTGATTTAAATGTCACTAATGAAAGATACGTGGTGATATAATGAATTGTAACCTCTGTCTGAGGTCATGTGTTGACAGAGGATTCTTGGGACTGATACCGAGATGCTGAGTGAGGAGGATGAGAAAATACTGTGATTTGCTGGTGACCTTTCAGCACCACAGAGAGGAGAGTGACTGCTAGTCTAGACACTGTCTTCATTCATAATTAGAACAGAAAACAGCCACTTACCAATACTCAGAGGTGGATTTAAAAAATATCCCGTAAACAAACTCTAACTTCCTGTGCTCTAGTTCTTTGCTTACCAAATAATACTCAGGTCCAAATGTCTCTTTATTAACCCTACATATGGAGCCACAGCCTACTGTTGGCTACCAGGTCAATCTCCCAAGTTCAGATACCAAATTAGCATCCAAATTAGCAATGGGTGTCTTAAAACCGAATTATCATCCTAGCTTTCCAGTCAGTTTTGTGAGGTTGATTAGCAGGATATTAGCAGGATGAGTTCCCTATTTCCTCATTATCCTTGGATGACTTGATTGGATTTGAGTTCCTGAAACTGGAATTCCAAGGATTAAATCCTGGACTCAACAAGCCCACCCTTAAATGTCCTGCCTTTTATTCATCTTGCGGAGAGAAATCATGTATACTAGATCTCTCAAATCACGTTGATTGTGATTTCCCATCGTGTCTTCCCAGTAAGGATGATCAAGATGTTTAGCCACATAGAATAAATTACCTTGGTTTATTTGTATGTGCAGCTGTGTGAGCACAAGTAATTTATGGACACCATTTGCTATTTGCATATGAAATAGGCTTCTTGTTCTTTATGGGGAGAAAATGGCTCCTTCGGGTGACAATTAGCCTATCTGACAATTAGTCACAATTAGTCACAATGCTGGCAGTTAATCGTGCACACAAAGTTGTTTAGACAAAGTAAGACCAAATTTCTTGAGCAATTCATTCAGAGCTGTGGCTTCTCTGCTTTCTATTTTGATATGGTTTAAAGTTTCTCACTGTGCAAAGAAATTATTCAAATACCTCTATTGACTTCAGCCTTATTGTTGGGCAGTGTATAGAATTAAACGAACATCAGAAGTGTTGCAACTGAGCAGTTCAAATGCTTTGACTGACTGATAAACATGATTAAGAGGCACAGTTAAACTGTATAGCATATAAACAGTATTACCCTAACAACACAAGGCTTTGGAACAGAGGAGAGACCCAAGGGGAGAAACTCTAGAAGGAAAACTTGAATAATATAGGTGCACTTATAATTTTTATTTTGTGTATATGGTGAATAATACACGCAAATTAGACACGTACAAGTGACCTTCTGGTCCTGCAGAGAACTCTTCATTTGAAAGCCTGTTGGATGATGAGTAGGTCTCCCAGGAGTTAGAAGATCATTCTGGAAGAATCCATCAGTGAACAGGTTGCTGTAATGTTTAGGATCGGCAGGAGACAGCTCTGGAAGCAGAGCGTCACCCGCGTTTTAACGGTAAGGAGCTGCTGTCTATAAGAGCCCACGTGGGTCTTGGGTTATCATCTCTCACACATGTGTGGAAAAATACCTTAAAAAACTCAAAGTTATACACTAATGAATTTGTGAGAAACATACTTGTCTACTAAGTTTTGGATAGTGCATAAGTCTACGTGTTGATATTTCAAATTTAAAAAAGAAAAGTTTGCATCCTTAGGCTTTTCTGTACATAGCAACTATAACTACTTTTAGAAGTACACGCTGCATCTTTAGGGATGATGCTTGCCTGAGGGGAAAAAACACATTCACGGTGCTTTGGAGACTTTGCATCCTTTCAGGCCTGTAAGCTTTTGTTGGTGATGAGAGAGAGTTAAAGCAGAGTCTAGGCCGCCAGTTTTCTGGGCTCTTTGTAGTCCCGCCCCTGTTCTATGGGCCTGGAGATGAGGTCACAGACCATGAGATGCAAGGATGTGCCTTTGGAGTCACATTGAAGAATGAGCCCCTCGCACTGGGCTCAGCTCAGCAGCTTTTTATTATGCAAATGCAGAGAGAGCAATTTGGAATTTCTTCCCCTGCCAATTAATGTCAGAAGAAAATGGAGGTTTCTCTAGGACTCCCTTCCCAACTCTAACCCATGCTTCCTCAGGGCTTGATCACTGTGTCTTTTATGCATCCCCAACAGCCCAGATGATTCTGTCTAGCCTTGTTGCCTGTTGTTTCCCCACAAAACAGCAGGAATGCTGTCTCCGCATTTTCTAAGCACGCTGCCACCTGCTACCCTCCACTTCCCCGGCCCCATGATTCTGATGCATCCTTCCCAAGGTTGACGTCTTCCAGGCAAGCCCTTGAACTTGTTTGCCTGCAAACACTTACTTATTCTTTAGGACCAAATGCAAGTATCACCTCCTCTGAGAAGCCTCCTTGACACTTGGCGGCGGAGGCGTGAGTTCCTTCTCTGCCCTCTCAGCACTTGGCTTCTGTGTCTGCTAGAGCCCTGGTCACATCACTGTAGTGAAATGACATTTGTCTACCTGTCTCTTTCCCTCACTAGATTGTGAGTTCCTGGAGGACAGGGATGGCATTCTCTCCATTTTTAAATAGCCTTCCCCTAACACAGAGCCTGATACTAATACACCTTAATTCATGCTTGTGCAATGAATTGAACTTTTCATGTCTGAATATTTTTCCTGTCCTTCACTCCCAAGCCTAAAACATTAAAATCAATGCTAAAATCTCCAGCATAATTAATGAATTATATTCTTCCTTGGCATGAGCTGCCTTTTGGGAGTAAGTTAAGTTTTTTGGAGGTTTCATTTATATATTTAGGATGCTAGTTCTGTTCACGCCACTGAAGAATGATATTAACAGAATTACCTTAATAATGTTGCAGTATTTTATGTAAATAATTACACATTTTCTATTTAGTGCACTGATATGACAATTTATTAAATTATAACTTTGTAAACTAAAATATCAATGGCAAAGATTCCAAAGCTACTTAATATAAAAACTATAAATCTGTATTCATTTATCTTTCGTCTGGAACTGTTACTTTAATGATGCTATATTATAACTAGGTTATTGTAATATAATAATTGACTTTATCCAGAATATACATGCAAATAACCAATGAACTGTAAGCATTATGGGTTTAGAAAAGTCAACCCGTACATCCTTTCTCTTGTATAATAAGCCCAAATGCTTTTCAATGAAAAAACTTGAAATAATTCTGTGTGTATTCACTCACTTTTGCAAAAATATGTTCCAGATATGATGTCTGCCTTCTTTCTGCTTTTCTCATAGGTGAAAAATTCTTATTACCAAGTTATAAGTGTACAATAGACACGAATTCCAGACTTGTGGATTCTGTTATTCCTTTTTTCCCTAAAATTAAATTGAAATATATAGTTTTGTTGGTTGACTTCCAGAAAAAAAACTTGCAAGATTTATGACAGTTCTTGACTTAAATTCACCTGATTGCAAAGCTGGCTTTAAAATGGAGGAAAGTTCTCTCTCTGTTACAGGGATACGTAGTGTTCATGTTTTACGCTGTATGTATTTCTGCTGTGAATAATGCTGCTCACCGAATTTCAGATTGCTAGGTTTCTCTAAACTGTGATTCTCATGAGGGTGGAGACTGTTGCGGGGGAGAGAGGGCATTCTCCTCTGGGGAGGCCCAGCTCCTTCCCCTGCTGAGAAAGTCTGCAGGGAGGCTGCTGTTGTCCCTGTGGGAGGGCACAGTAGAAGCCAAGACAGAAAAGAACCTTTGCATTCAGATATCTTTTGAAAGCTGAAAGGATGTCAGTTTTGTTATTCTCTGGCAAAATAGCCAAACCGGTTTCAGTATCCTGTGTTAATCAAGTCCAGGCGTGTCTGGCTCAGTGAACAGATTTCACATATATAGGTCAAAACAATTTCCTTAGAGCTTCAGGAGGTGAATGGCTCTAGGATTTAGCCGGGGAGTGGGGAGGGTACAGCTACTGCGTGTTAATGCCCAGGTGAATACTCTTGAGACTGAATGAGTTATTGCCCAAGATACCTGCATGGTAATCATGTCATAGCTAGACACTGGGAGAATGTAACTCCAAGTGTAAAACTCATCCATTCCACAAATATCCATTGAATGCCTACTTTTGCCAGACTCTGTGCTCCATGAAGTGGCAGGGAAAAGCGCTTCTCAATCTCACGGAATTTAGAGTTGAAACTTGTTTTTCATATCAATTTTTCTGCAACTCTAGTAATAAGAAAAAAAAAAGAGGTTTAGAGTTGGAGGGACCTAAAATTTATGCCCTTGGACTTTTGCTATTAAGTTCCTACCTCAGGTGAGAACCTGGTAGAAGGAGAAATGATCAATCATGAACAATTCATAGAATGATTTCCTTTGGAGCAGTGTTCTTACTGGGTGGCACGTTAGAATCACCAAGGGGAGCTTTTGAGAAATACCAATGCCAACGCCCCACTCTGGACAAGAGAAGTCAGGGTTTCTTGGGGGTGGGAGGCTCAGGCATCAGTATTTTAAGGCTCCCAGGTGATTCTAATGAGCAGCCAGCTTTAAGCACTCTGGTTTATTGTGATGAATAAGGGAAGTTTGGAAATTTCACCCCCGTGTCATATAAAATGTGAATAGTGACATATTATATTTAGTTAGCATATGGGTTAAAGCCACTTGAATTATATGGCCCCTCCTGCCAGAGGGAACTCTTGGAGTTCTATAAAAAGGGGTATTCCTAATTTTGGAGTAAAACCTCTGTGGGGTTGGGGGCAGACAGCATATATGGCCGTGTGAAGGTTCGCTAAGTCTTGATCAGGTGCAGAAATTTGGTGTGCAGAAAACAGACTCTAAGTTAGAATTTGGATGATGGAATGTTGTGGGGAGAGGAGGTTTTGGATTGGTTTGGGTGAAAAAAATCCCTGTGTAGTAAAAGGTAAAGAGGGGATCTTTCATTTGCTTGGAAAGAATGACAGATAAGGGAGTTAGTAAATGGGGAGATTTAGGGGCCCTGAAAACTCCAGCAAAAAGAGACAAGATTCCAGAGCTTACTTTTACGACACAAGAAAATCGATGGGACCTTCTCTGTTTAAGTGCTATCTCTTAGCAATGGAGGGAGAGTGCAGCTCTCGTTAAATAAAGGAGGGCTTCACTGTAGCACCTGCTGTGAGTGGATTAGCCAGCGTGGAGTGTCTTTTCCTTCCAGAAACCACTTCGCTGAAGTGCTCTTAATGTCGGAAGGAGGTGCAGCACTTCCTCTGCAGCTGTGGCCCTTCACCTTGGAGAAATGAAATGAAAAGGGAATAAGAAGAGGCAAGACGTGAAAAGTACAGTTAGGAGTAGAGAGTTGCTAAACTGTGGTTCTCCCAGCCAATTAAACAGTAGGTTCGGATGGTCCAGGAAGCATCACGGAGCAGCCTCTCTCAGAGAGGAAATGGAGCCCTGTGGTTAAAATGAAAATGCTAGAAGACGAGGAGGGAGGCTTTTCTTTGTTGGAAGACATGGAAATTGGGTTAAGTTTGTAGAGAGGGCTCTCCATAACAGTGAGTGGGAGAAACTGCTTCCTCAGTTTCTGTAATTCAACACATTTAAGTGGGATGTAGGCTAAGCAAGGTTAGGTATATTTGCCGTAATTTGCGGGAGAGCTATAATCCATACTAATGGTAGAATTTCATGCAGTGGTTTATGCTCAAGTCACAACAGCATCGAAGATCTTGGAGCTTATTGACTGAATTCTAAGCCTGCAATCATGGACTCACATTGAGCTAGAATAATTTGTTCCAGCCCTTAATTACTTGACATGACTTGTAAAATGATTAACTTGGTAAATTTATCCGCTGATCTGATATCAGTTGAGGCTCTCCTATGTGCCAGGCACTGTTCTGAGCACTGGGGTTGTTGCAAAAATCAAAATAGAAAACATCCCTCCATATGGAGCTGATACTTTTAGCAATGGTGAGATTCAGTTGATATTTATTTTATTTGACTGCACAGGAGATAAGAAGGATCAGGTTATATATAGGGCAGATAGGTGAGCTAAACCAGCCTGGGCCATTTGGGTATCCTCTTAAAAAAAGAAAAGAAATACATATTTTACAAATAATCAGGCATTTCAGCTGGGCGTATACTTTGAGTAGTTTTCCCTTCTGCTCATGGATTTGCCCTCATTTATTCCACAGTTGGGGAAAATGGAATAAAGTGAAGTTAACTGGCCTAAGATGATCAAACCATGTCCTTGGCCTCTTTAGCCCCATGTTTCATTTGGTGATTAATTATCTGTGGACTTGAGATTGATATTGGGAGCCAAAGAGAAATCAGTCTCAGACGTATTTACTTTGGAAATTTAAGATAAGGAGTTTCAACTGTCATTCATAGACTCCACATTATTTACCATTATCTCTGGTGGGTATTTAATCTATATTATACTGTCTTGTACCTAACTCTGTTACATTGCTATATGCATACATATACATAAAAAAACAAAACACCCACATCAAATAAATAGAAATATATTCATCAGAAAATATGCAAGAGACTCATTAAAACAGATCTCTTTCTCTTTCTCAGATTCAATAAGATTCTTATTTCTCATTTATTTAGAATTAGAATCATTTCCGTAATGATTCTAATTCTCATGATTAGCAATAAGGCTAATCATGTTGCCTAGAAAAACTCTTTTTTTTTTACACAAAGAAATATGTTTTTTTGGCTGCAGAACCCATTCCTTTGCCCCATGCTGTGCAAAGGCATCGTATGAGGACCTAGTGTATACAGTATGATGTAGATAAAAGTCAAGTTGTTCAGGTAGAGTAGCAATGAGTGGGGGGAACCATGGAGCCCACCCTACCGGCTGCCCAAGCAGGGAGCGCACCTCCCAAGGACTTTTGGGAGTCACACATGGGATGGGGAGTTACCACTTATTGAGACACAACAGTGTGGTAGGAGAGCTGAACACAGGGCATGCCAGTTGGAAGCTACCTGGGTGCCAGTCCATCATGGCACTAAAATATCACCAGTATAACTCTGAAAATGGTGCTGGTTAACTCCAGTCGCCACCCGCAACTCCGGCTGTAACCCATGCAATGTATATGGGGTCTCCCCCCAGAGTGCCCTGGATAACTCTCAAGTGGAAATTTAAAGAAAACATGTTTATGGAATATCAACTTGAATGGGACACCCTGTATCTTGGCCTGGCCCTGCAGATGCACCAGGCCTTGATCCCCAGCCTTGCCACTTACTTAGCTGTGCGCTCTTGGGAAAATTGTTAATGGTTCATAGTCTCGATTTCCTTGTGTGGAGATAATAACTTTTGCTTCATACAGCTTTTGTGACAATGAAACCTAAACACAGTAAGCAAATGAGGACTAGCAGATCCATAGCTAACAATGCAACCAGGAGAAACAGAGCAAAATGTACCCTCACACCTTTAGGAAGGTTGGGGAAAAGGGTGTCCCTACTCAGCCACAAAGGGGCTCCTAGACCAGACAGCTCCATCCTCCATCCATTTCTGGCTGCCAGTGACATCAATGGGTGGGCCTGGGTGAGGGACAAACCTGCCAGGAGGGCTGCGCTTTCTAAGGGTGGGGGGAGCTTAAACATTTGCACATTAAAAAAATCATTATAAAAAGGTTTTGTTTCACCTAAATTTTGATGTCCGGGGTCAAAGCCTTGGTCGTGCCATTTAAATTCAAGTGCTGATTAACTTAGTATTATCTCAAGACTGCACCCAGCTTAATCTTCACAAATACCTTTCAAGTTTGGACTTTTCTCTCCATTTTACAGACAAGGGTAAGGTCTCTCACATAGTTGGGGATTATCAACCTAGAGCCAAAATGAAGTGTGTGTAGTTCATACACAGTTTGTGTACACAAACATGTAGACTTGGGCTTGGGTTCTACAGAATTAAAGGCAAAGGTTAGTATATTTAAAAAGTTGGATGGATGGGTTCATCATGAGAAAAAGTCACAGAGCTTTGTTATGAAAATACATGGCATTAGGTCCTCATTGAGATTCGTATTTAAAAATCTCAAGTCTCTGGTCTCTATTAACTTTTGAACCAGTGAGAAGTAGCCCACATCTTAGAGAAAGGAGCTGAGCTGTCATCTAGTCCAGCACTTTGATTTTGGAGTTGGGGAAATTGAAGCCTGGAGAGGTTAGATGACAGATGCAAAGTCTTGCAATTAATGGCAGAGCTGGGACCGGAACCTACAACCCCCTCTGGCACGAGGGCTCGTTTGTCTACATGAAATTGCCCCGCCTTGAAAGCTGCACTTGTTTCTTGTGCGGTAGCACGTTAGTCACTCTCGAATTCCAAGGTGGTAGTAACATACCCTGTCGCCAAATTGCAGAACTGTTTTAGATTTCCTTGGACATTGGCTAGGTTTCTGGCCATCCTCCCCACTCCCATCAGTTGGTGCTTGCTCATGCAATGCAAAACAATTTTAATGTGACTCAAAAAAAATTCCATAGTTTCCTCCTCGCCCTCTTAATCCCATCCTCACTCTTGAGTGTCCTAAATGTTTCAAAGGCCAACAGGACAAGCCCCCTCTAGACGGCTAGTCATCTGACTGTTTGTTGCTGCAGTTCCTTAGCAGCCAGGAAGCTGCAGCTTTAAGTTAATGGACTGACAATGCCTGATCTGATCACTAAATATTTGTTTGACATCATTGACATTTTGTGGTCATAAAAAAAGTCCCTCAGTGTACCAGGATACCTTAGTATAAGGCAACGAAAGTTGAGATTGATAAACATTGTGGCCTTTTGTCTACCTGGCTTGGGGTTTACTTCATATTACTGTCATTGGAGATAGAGTAATCAGTTTATGTAAGAACATATTCAGTGCTTAACATGCTTTTAAATACAGCTCTGAAAACATTTACTTTAAACACACGATGATAATTTGCTTTCTATACATAAACTGCTTTTGGAAGTCTTTTCTTATGGGATATTTAAATAGAAATGGAATAATTAGTGTTCTGTTTTAGGGACCAATCTCTCCTTTCCTCCACTGGAATATATATGTATATTTTTTTCCTTTGGAATCTTACAAAATCAGGTCATAGAGTAATGTGTTTCCCTGGCAGAATCTTATTGAAGTTTCTGTATTCTTTGCAGCTTTCAGTTGCTTTACATCTTGACTCTTCTGGCTCTCTGGTTCTCGTTCTTTTTGGCCACCCATCATTTGCCATCTCACTGTTTTGTTACTTGGTTCCTGGCTCCCCCGCTTGCCCACCGTGTTCTCAAGCTGCTGAAGACATTTAGTACAAACTCAGAGAGGTCGCTTTGAGAAAGCCTTTTATTCCTCCCTGCCAAGAAGGTAGAAAGCAGTCAAAACAACAGGATGTCTTCCTGATTTTAGCCACATTTGAAAAGAGATTTAAATTTACTTCTATTTGACATCTATGGAACTTATACTTTGTGTCAGGACCTGTGTTAGTTTCTTTTTAGAGAAATGGCAGGAAAATAGGGAGATTGCTTGTTTTTTTTAACCTTAAACCCTCCCTCCATCCCTACCCCCAACTAATTCCTCTCTCAAGCAGTCCTTTCAGGCTCGGAAAATGCATGTAAATTGCATAGGTCTAGTGATGGCCTTTCAATCACCCTGAAAGCTCTTTTTCCTCTTTACTTTTTCTTAAGTCTTTTGTGTCTTAAAAAACTCTCCCTTGACTCTAAATTCCTCCCTACCTACTATACCGCAATTCTTTCCTTTGTAGTCAAGTTTCTGGAAAAAGTAGTTTATATTCAGTATCTTTGTATTTCTCTTTTCCCAATCATCTTTTTCTCAAGTCTACATTCATTTGCTTTCTGTCCAACCAATGAAATTATTCTAACAAGGATTACTCTGTTATCTACTGCTGCGTAACAAACCATACCAGAGCTTAATGTCTTAAAGCAGCAACAACTGTCTGTTATCTCTGTTGATTCTGTGGGTGACTGGGCTCAACTGGGCAGTTCTGTTCCATGTGGCGTTAGTTGGGTTGCAGTCATCTGTAGGCTTAACTAGGTTGGAATGTGCAAGATAGCTTGAAAGTTGGTGTTGGGGTGTCAGCTAGGAGGTAGCTGGGGCTGTTGACCAGAAGGCCTTGTTTGTGTTCCATGTGATCTCCGCGTGTGGCTTGGACTCCTCACAGCATCGTGGCTGGGTTCCAAGGGAGCACTTCCAAGTGCAAAGGCAGAAACTGAAGTTCTCTTAAGGATTCGCCTAGGATGTTTTACAGTCTCACTTCTCCTGGTCACAGGGCCAACCAAATTCAGGAGGAGGGGAAATAGAGTCCATCTCTTGGTAGGTTAGTGGCATGATCACATTGCAAAACAGCTGAGGTGTGCTGCAGCCATCTGGTAAGCACAATTGCTAAGGATATCCTAATTGACCCAACCAGTCCTCTATAGCATTAGCACTATTGGCTACTCTCCATGGTTTATTGGTGGTGCTGCCTCCTGGTCCCTTTGATGTTTATTGACAGTTTATAACATTGTGAAATTTTAGTTGTACGTTATTGTTTGTCAGTCACTGTATAAATGCATCCCTTCACCCCTTGCACCCACCCCCCATCCCTCTTGCCACTGGTCACCACCAAATAGTTCTCTCTGTCCATGTGTTAGTTTATATTCCACATATGAGTGAAATCATGCGGTGTTTGTCTTTCTCTCTCTGGCTCATTTTGCTTAACATAATACCCTCCAGGTCCATCCATGTTGTTGCAAATGGGACAATTTTGCCCGTTTTTATGGCTGAGTAGTATTCCATTGTATATATATATATAACACATCTTCTTTATCCAATCACCAGTTGATGGACACTTGGGTTGCTTCTACTTCTTGGCTATAGTGAATAATGCTGCAATGAACATAGGGGTGCATAAACCTCTTTGGATTGTTGATTTCAGGTTTGTTGGATAGATACCCAGTAGTGGGATAGCTGGATCATAAGGTATTTCCATTTTTAATTTTTTGAGCCACCTCCATACTGTATTTCATAGAGGCTGCACCAGTTTGCATTCCCACCAGCAGTGAATTGACGCTCCAGTTTCTCCACAACCTCTCCAACATTTGTTGTTTTTGTCTTGGTGATTATAGCCATTCTAATGGGTGTAAGGTGATATCTTAGTGTAGTTTGATTTGCATTTCCCTGATGGTTAGTGATGTTGAACACCTTTCGTGTGCCTATTGGCCATCTGTTTATCTTCCTTAGAAAAGTATCTGTTCATATCCTCTGCTCATTTTTTGATGGGGTTGTTTGTTTTTTTGTTGTTCAGTTGTGTGAGTTCTTTATATATTATGGAGATTAACCCCTTGTTGGATATATGATTAGCAAATATTTTCTCCCAGCTGGTGGGTTGTCTATTCATTTTGATCCCAGTTTCATTTGCCTTGTAGAAGCTCTGTAGTCTGATGAAGTCCCACTTGTTTATTTTTTCTTTTGTTTCCCTTGTCCGAGTAGACATGGAATTCAAAAAGATCCCTTTATGACCCATGTCAAAGAGTGTACTGCCTACATTTTCTTCCAGGAGTTTTATAGTTTCAGGTCTCTGATCCATTTTGAGTTAATTTTTGTGTGTGGTGAAAGAATATGGTCTACTTTCATTCTTTTGCATGTGGCTGTCCAGTTTAGCCAGCACCATTTATTGAAGAGACTTTGCTTTCTCCATTGTATGTTCTTGGCTCCTTTGTCAAAGATTAGCTGTCTGTAGATGTGTGGTTTTATTTCCGGGCTTTTAGTTCTGTTCCATTGATCTGTGTGTCTGCTTTTGTACCAGTACTATGCTGTTTTGATTACTGTAGCTTTGTAGTATATTTGAAAGTCAGGGATTGTGATGCCTCCAGCTTTGTTCTTTTTTTCTCAGGATTGCTTTAGGTATTCAGGGTCTTGCTTTGCCCCAGATGAATTTTAGTATTCTTCGTTCTATTTCTGTGAAGAATGTCATTGGGATTCTGATTGGGATTGCATTGAATCTGTAGATTGCTTTAGGTAGTATGGACATTTTAACCATGTTGATTTTTCCAATCCATGTGCATGGGATTTTTTTTCATTTCTTTATGTCATCATTGATTTCTTTCAATAATGTCTTATAGTTTTCATTGTATAGGTCTTTCACCTCCTTGGTTAAATTTATTCCTAGATATTTTATTCTTTTTGTTGTGATTGTAAATGTGATTATCTTTTTGAGTTCTCTTTCTGTTCATTCGTTATTAGAGTATAGAAATGTAACTGACTTTTGCAAGTTGATGTTGTACCCTGCAACCTTGCTGTAGTTGTTGATTATTTCCAATGGGTTCTTTAGGGTTTTCTATATATAAAATCATGTCATCTGCAAATAGTGAGAGTTTCACTTCTTCATTGCCTGTTTGGAGTCCTTTTATTCCTTTTTCTTGCCTAATTGCTCCGGCCCAAACCTCCAGTACTATGCTGAATAAGAGTGGTGAGAGTGGGCACCCTTGTCTTGTTCCTGTTCTCAGAGGAATGGCTTTCAGTTTTTCCCTGTTGAGTATGATGTTGGCTGTGGGTTATCATATATTACCTTTATTATGTTGAGGTACTTTCCTTCTATACCCATTTTGTTGAGAGTTTTTATCATAAGTGGACGCTGGATCTTGTGAAATGCCTTCTCTGCATCAATTGAGATGATAATGTGGTTTTCTTCATTTTGTTGATGTGATGTATCGCATTGATTGGTTTGCAGATGTTGAACCATCCCTGTGTCCCTGATATAAATCCCACTCGATCATGGATTTTTTGATGTGTTGCTGTATTCAGTTTGCCAATGTTTTGTTGAGGATTTTTGCATCTCTGTTCATCAGCAATATTGGCCTATAATTTTCCTTCTTTGTATTGTCCTTGTCTGACTTTGGTATCAGGGTGATGTTGGCCTCATAGAATGTGTTAGGAAGTGTTCCATCTTCCTCTATTTTTTGGAATACTTTGAGAAGGATAGGTATTAAATCTTCTTTGAATGTTTGGTGAAATTCTCCGGAGAAGCCATCTGGTCCTGGACTTTTATTTTGCAGGAGGTTTTTGATTACTGTTTCAATCTCTTTGCTTGTGATTGGTCTGTTCAGATTCTCTATTTCTTCTTGATTCAGTTTTGGGAGATTGAATGAGTCTAAGAATTTATCCATTTCTTCTAGATTGTCCAATTTGTTAGCATATAGTTTTTCATAGTATTCTCTCATAATCCTTTGTATTTCTGTGGTATCTGTTGTAATTTCTCCTCTTTCATTTCTAATTTTATTTGTTTGAGACTTCTCTCTTCTTTTCTTCATGAGTCTGGCTAAGGGTTTGTCAATTTTGTTTGTCCTCTCAAAGAACCAACTCTTTGTTTCATTGATCCTTTCTACTGTGTTTTTGGTTTCAATTTCATTTATTTCTGCTCTAATTTTTATTATTTCCCTCTGTTTGCTGACTTTGGGCTTTGTTTGTTCTTCTTTTTCTAGTTCTGTTAGATGTAGTTTGAGGTTGCTTATTTGGGATTTTTCTTGTTTGTTAAGATGGCCCTGTATTGCTGTTAAGTTTCCCTCTCAGGACCACTTTTGCTGTATCCCATATGAGTTGGTTTGGTGTATTTTCATTTTGGTTTGTCTCCAGATTTTTTTTTTTTTTGTGAGGAAGACCAGCCCTGAGCTAGCATCCGTTGCTAATCCTCCTCTTTTTGCTGCGGAAGACTGGCCCTGGGATAACATCCGTGCCCATCTTCCTCTACTTTATATGGGACGCTGCCACAGCATGGCTGACCAGCAGTGTGTCAGCAGGTGCCCGGGATCTGAACCTGCGAACCCTAGGCTGCCAAGCACGAACTAAACCGCTGCGCCACTGGGCCGGCCCTGTCTCCAGATATTTTTTGATTTCTCCTTTAATTTCATCAATGATCCATTGGTTGTTCAGTAGCATGTTGTTTAGTCTCCACATCTTTGCCACTTTCCCAGTTTTTTCTTGTAGCTGATTTCTAGTTTCATAGCATTATGGTTAGAAAAGATGCTTGTTATGATTTCAATCTTCTTAAATTTATAGAGGCTTGTCTTGTTTCTCAGAATATGGTCTATCCTTGAGAATGTTCCATGTGTGCTTGAGAGGAATGTGTAATCTGCTGTTTTGGGGTGGAATGCTGTGTATATATCTATTAAGTCCATCTCGTCTAGTTTTTTATTTAAGTCCACTATTTCCTTATTGACTTTTTGTCTGGATGATCTATCCATTGATGTAAGTGGGGTGTTGAGATCCCATACTATTATTGTGTTATTGTTAATATCTCCTTTTAGGTTTGTTAATAGTTGCTTTATGTACTTTGGTGCTCCTGTGTTGGGTGCATATATATTTATAAGTGATATGTCTTCTTGGTGGAGTGTCCCTTTTATTATTAAATATTGCCTCTCTTTGTCTCTCATAACCCTTTTTATCTTGAAATCTACTTTGTCTGATATAGGTATGGCAACATCTGCTTTCTTTTGTTTGCCATTAGCTTGGAGTATTGTCTTCCATCCTTTCACTCTGAGTCTGTGTCTGTCTTTAGAGCTGAGATATGTTTTCTGGAGGCAGCATATTGTTCAGTCTTTTTTTTAATCCATCCCACCACTCTGTGTCTTTTGATTGGAGAATTAAAACCATTTAAATTTAGAGTAATTATTGATATATGACGGCTTAATGTTGCTATTTTATTGCTCATATTCCAGTTCTTTTGCATTTCCTTTGTTTCTCGTCCCATGTGTTTCAGACTTCCAATTCAGTTTTGTAGTTCTGTATGATGATTCTCTTAGTTTTCTCCTCATTTTTAATATGTGACTCTGTTCTGATTATTTGTTTAGTGGTTACCATGAGGTTTGTAAAAAAATCTCATGGATGAGATAGTCCATTTTCTGATGGTCTCTTATTTCCTTAGACTAAGTCCATTCCATCCCTTTCCTCTTCCCCTTCTAAGTTATTATTGTCACAACTTATTCCATCTTGTGTTGTGAGTGTGTGTTTAAAGTGATGAGGTTATATTTATTTTCCCTTAATCTTGATGTTTATAATTAAGTGTTTGCTAACCTATTCTGATAGATAGCTGTAATTTTTCTACCTATTTTTCTCCTTGCTCAAAGCTTTGTATCCCTTTTCTCTCTCTCTTTTTTTTCAGGCGTGAGGGCCTTCTTGAGCATTTCTTGTAGTGGGGGTCTTGTGGCAATGAACTCCCTTAGGTTTTGTTTATGTGGGAAAGTTTTATTATTTCTCCATCATATCTGAAGGATATTTTCACTGGATAGAGTGTTCTTGGCTGAAAGTTTTTGTCTTTCAGATTTCTGAGTATATCATTCCAGTCTCTCCTAGCCTGTAGAGTTTCTGTTGAGAAATCTGCTGAGAGCCTGATGGGAATTCCTTTGTACGTTATTTTATTTTTTTGTGTAGCTACCCTTCATATTTTTTATTTGTCATTGTCTTTTGCCAGCTTTACTACTATATGCCTTGGAGAGGGTCTTTTCATGTTGATATATTTAGGATATCTATTGACTTCACTCACTGGTATTTCCAGCTCCTTCCCCACGTTTGGGAAGTTCTCAGCTATTATTTCTTTGAACAAGCTCTCTGCTCCTTTTCCCCTCTCTTCTCCCTCTGGAATACCTATAATCCTTATGTTCCATTTCCTAATTGAGTTGGGTATTTCTCAGAGAATTTCTTCATTTCTTTTTAGTTTTAGTTTTCTCTCCTCCTCTATCTGGAGCATTTCTGCATTCCTATCCTCAATAATGCTAATTCTTTCCTCCATATTTCCATCTCTGTTCTTTAAAGATTCCAGATTTTCCTTTATCCCCTCCATTGTGTTTTTCATCTCCAATATTTCTGATTGGTTTTTCTTTATTGTTTCAATCTCTTTTGTGAAGAAATTCCTGATTTCATTGAATTGTCTACTGTATTTTCTTGTAGTTTGTTGAGCTTTTTGTGATAGCTATTTTAAATTCTCTGTCATTTAGGTTATAAATTTCTATACCTTCAGGATTGATTTCTGGGTGCTTGTCATTTTCCTTCTGGTCTGGAGATTTAATATATTTTTGCATAGTGCCCGCGGATGTTGGCTTATTTTTTCTCATACTGAAAATATCTGGTTGCAGTTTCCACTTGCCACCACTGGATGGGGTACAAGCACTGTGTATTCTGAGCCTGCTGTGATCCACGGGCCATATGGCTGACTAGTTGTGCTGAAGCGGTGGGCATATGGGGGGAGGGGCCCTGTCTTTCGCCTGCCTGATCCCGGAGGCTTCTCATTCTTCCCTCACTGTCTGCTCTCCTTGGGTGGTCAGATGATGGTGGCACCCCTGCAATGTTCAGTCTCCTCTGTGTGGGAATTCCCTACAGGCTGTGAGAGAACTTCAAGAGCGATGGTTTTCCCACAGAGGGCTACCCCTTCCTCCTCTCTCTCTGTGTGGTCCCAGAGTTGCTGATCAAATGGGGATGGGGAAGATTTCTCCTCACCTCTTCCCACTTCCTCTGGGGGCTCCAGCACCTCCACCTTCAGGTGTATAGCTGCATGGGTCTCTCAGAAGTCCTTTGTGTTGTGTGAGTATCCTCTGTTGGTATGCAAGTGTCCTTTTTGTTGTATCTTAGCAGAGGGAGGGTCTAAAGGGGAAAGCTCACTCCGCAATGATGCTGACATCACTCCTTCTCCCTGGTCCCTTTTTATCTGTCTGTCTACTCATCCTCAGCCCTCTCCATTTGTTCTTCTTTCCCTCCTGGTTCCTGGCATATTGGTGTTCCCCAAGGTTCTTCATCTTCTCGGCTTTTCATTCTCCATTTCTTTCTTTAAAAATCATATTTGCACTCATGGTTTAAACTTTGATTATTCATTCATTTGACAAATATTTATTGAATAACAGTATGCACATACCACCAACTGGATGAAAGAGTTGATCTCATAAATTTGCAGGTTCTGCACTGCACAACCCCCAAAGATACAATTTACATTGTAGTTTTTGTCTTGACTGTCTATGTCTATGTCTATGCCTATTTTTGTCATCTATTTTATGCCATATCAGTGGTTCTCAGCAGAGGGTGATTTTTTTTCCTACAGGGGATGTTTGGCAATGTATGGAGATTTTTTCATTCTCACAACTTGGTGATGGGGAGTTACTGGTATCTAGAAGGCAGAGACCAAGGATGCTGCTGAATACCTTCCATTACAGAGGACTGCCCCTCACAGCAAGAATGATCTGGCCTATAAGATCAATTGTGCTGGATTAAGAACCTCTATCTATACCTGTATCTGCAATGCAATTTCTCCTTGAGCTCTAGATCCACATTCCCAATGGTCTGTCTGTCCCAGGCCCTGGGAATGCCACCATGATCCACCTGATTGGCCTTCCTGCCTCCAGGCTTGCATCACTCCAATCCACTTTCCACACTACTGTCAGAATGGCTGATTTTTTGATGCAGCACAGACAACTAAACATCTCTCCTGATTTGAAACTCATCAGTGACCCACCATCGACTTCAGATAAGGTGTAAACTTTCTAATGTGGTCCACAAGATATTTTATGATTGATTTCTTTCCCATTTCCCATTATGTCTTTCTATTCCTTTTTAGTTCAGCCATCCTGGAAGCCTTGTGGTTTCCAGAATGTGCTGTGCTTTCTTATGCCTCTTAGCCTTTACATGTGCAGAAATACCCCATCCCATTGAGTGTGGCCAACTCTCCTTTAACTCTAGGCTCAAGTCACCTCTTCCTGAGAGTTTGCCTGTATCGCTATCTCTACCCCTCCTCAGCCCCAGGCTAGAGTGGGGGATCCTCCTTTTGGCTTCTTCTCTGGAGACCCATAAATACCCCTGCCTATATCTGATGCTCCTGTAACAACCATAATGCCGTCCTGTCATATTTACTTTTTCTGCTCACATCCTGTCAACCAGGCTGTGAACTTTTTGGAGGTGACTGGATTGCATTTACCTCTATAGTGCTTGTACATATTTGGGGTTTAATAACTGTTTGTTGAATAAAAGAAAGGATCCAGAGGGGCCATCTTTCTTTTTCCTAGTAGGAGCTACTGGTTGACATTAATGGTAATGCGCTTAATTCAAGAAATGAATTGGAAGTTGAATATTCACCAATGGTATAATGGCTGAATAAATTATGGTACATTCATATTGTTGAATATTTTGCAGTGATTACATAGGTTGAAATAGTCTGTATTAAACTAGAAAGAAGTCTGTGATGTATTATTAAGGAAAAATGCATGAAAAATTTTTATAGTGTAATATATGGACGTACACACATCTCTACACCTTTGCTTATGTTTGAGCATAGCACATATGGAAAGATATGCTTCAAACTGGTTACACTGAACATGCCTTATTATTGTAATTAACAATCAACAGTTAAAAAAGTAAGCAATGGTATTCAGAAATTAATTTCAAGACCAGATATGAACCTGTAGACAGACAATAAAGATAGGAGATAGTGTAGAAGAATATTACTTTAGTAGCTCAGAGAATGTTTACAAAATGGGTATCTCTTTTCTTGTGTGTCTATTGGATGCTTATGTATGCATAGAAATAAGTCTGTAAAGATTTAGGACAAAATGTTAACAGTAATACTTTCTGGATGGCAGATGATTTTTATTTCTTCTTTTGGCTTATCTGTAATGAGCAATTTCAAAACAATGAGCACACCTTATTTTCATAATAGAAATAACTTTATTTCTAAAAATGGAAGATAGGACAAAAAAACCTGGTACCAATAAGTGATGTCTTGTCTGAATACTTGAGACTTGAAAAAGCAACAATAGTATAAGATTATTACAAAATGAATCCACTTGAGAACAGCAGTTACTACATAATATTTTTGTTCCTTTCCTGTAGCAAAGACTGAAGGAAGAGAAGGAAGCAAAGCAGGCGCGTTTGGATGGTAGACATGACTACTTATTTGCGATTGTAGCTTCCTGTGTGGACTTGAGCAAAACTGAAGTGGAAGACGCCATTCTTGAGGGGAATCAGGTGCGATGCATTTGAGTTCTCACTGACTTGACTATGGAGGGCACAGAGGGTCTGTTGACACTGTCCCATGTCAGGATCCATGGTGGACCTTAGAGGAGGGTGTCTGTTTTAACATGGATAGGACTCCATTCTGATCCTGTACAGGTGATGGCGGAATAAGTGTATGGCTCTCCAGCTCCTCCATGTTGAATGGGGTACTTATAATTGTCATTTGAGTCCCACGATTCTGACCCTGATGTCTGCATCTCTCTACATCCAGTGAAGCCAGGCTTGGGTACCATTTTGGAACCTGAGGTTGGAGAACGCAATCTCCTCTCAGCTACTAATTTATCCTTTTTTGCATTTATCCTGTTCTAATCTGGGAGATTGTGCCATAGTTTCCTGGCTTTGACTTTGGTTTGGCAGCTGAATCTTTTATCTTTTGTTCCTGACCTTGATTTCCATTTTCTGCCATGATTTCCCTCCAAAACCTGGGATGTACTTTGCTTGGTAATTTGACCAGGGATGGGGAAGACAAAAATAGGCAAAGATATAATTTTCTGGGGCAGTGAGGAAAGCATACCAGGAACCCTGTGATGACTCCCAAAGTTTTTTTTTTTTACTTTGAAAAAGCAAGCAAGCAAGCCCTTTTTGTTGGAGGGGTGTCACACTGTTGATAATGCGTTTCGGTACTAGGCTTGTAAATGTTTAACAACCAACTTTGGGCAAGAGAGTGGAGGGAGGCACTAATTTGAGTATTTGCTGATTTCCATGGTGTAAATACTCTCACCATGGCTGATTCCAAACTCCCAACATGGTGTTACTAAACGCTAAGTTGGAAAAGAGTTGTGATCAATCGGTTGTCATGAGCCAGTATGATCCAGCTCCAGCTCTAGCACTCCATTGACTTTGTTCCTTCCTACTGTGCCACTGTGGTGGGGTTAGTAGGAATCAGAGGAACAATTAAGGGTGAATGACACTCAGATGGTTAAACTACAGGATGAATCAATCAGGAACTGAAGAAATGTCATTTTCCTCTTCATCACAGCTAACATTTATTGAATATTTACCCTGTGTCGGTCTCTGTTCTAAGTAATTTTCATTTATTATCCCACTTAATCTTCATAATATCAGGAGGTCGGTAATATTATTCCTCTAACATGGAGGCATAGAAGGAGAGAGGGTCACATTGCTGATTCAGTCTTGGAGAGATTGTTCCGGAAGTGAAATGCTTAACTCTTCCCTACTTCCCAATTCAGACACCTGGATTTGGGATAATGCAGGTGGAATAAATGAGTAAAATTTCTGAACCGCAGGAAGCCCAAGTTAAACTGCCATGTCATGTTCAGGGCCCAGGAGTGTCAGAACCTGGATGTGCAAAGACAGCATCCTGGCTGAGGCCCACAAGCAAGGCTAGAAAGGCAGGAGTTTCAATACTGGCTGTGATGGAAGTGTCTCCTTCACCGCATTCTTGGCTTGGAAGTTAACCTCGATGAGTCCATCCTACTCATCCCCATAGCATCCTCAATCAAGGAAACGTAACAAAGAAAACAGAGTAACTTGCTTTTCCGTATATATGATGGTTTTATTGAGAACATGACAGAAATTGAAGGAGGCTCATTTTCAAACTTAAATTTCAGGCTAATTTTATCATTAAAAAAAAATTTTATTTTAAATTGTGATAAAATACACACAACATAAAATTTACTACCTTCATCATTTTCAGGTTCAGTAGTGTTAAGTACATTCACATTGTTGTGCAACCAATCTTCAGCACTTTTTTCATCTTGCAAAACTGAAACTCTATACCATTAAATAACGACTCTCTATTCCTCCTTCCCCCCCGCCCCTGGAAACCACCATTCTACTTTCTGTCTCTGTGAATTTGACTGCTTTAGATATAGCATATAAGTGGAATCATACAGTATTTGTTTTTTTGTGACTGACTTATTTCAGTTAGCAAAATGTTCTCAAGTTTCATTCATATTGTAACGTGTCAGATTCTCCCTCCTTTTTAAGGCTGAATAATGTTCCATCATACATATATACTGCATTTTGTTTATCCATTCATCTGTCAATGAACAGTTGGGTTGCTTCCACCTTTTGGTTACTGTAAATAAAGCTACTGTGAACATGGGTGTACAAATATTTTTCCAAGATCCTGCTTTCAATTCATTTGGGTCTATACCCAGAAGTGGAATTGCTGGATCATATAGTAATTCTACTTTTAATTTTTTGAGGAACTGTGGTACTGTTTTCCACAGTAGCTGCACCACTTTCCATTCCCACCAACAGTACACAAGGATTCCAATTTCTCCACATCCTTGCCAACATTTGTTGTTTTCAGTTTTTTTTGATAGTAGCCATCCTAATGGGTGTACAGATTTTATCCTTTTTCTTCTCATTTGAATTCAAAACTGTACTATTGACTATTTATGTAAGCATTTCCATTGGTAGCAGGCCAGTTGGCAGACTTCTAGACATGCAGTGAACCTCATGGGTGGGACTAAATTCCAGGTTGCTATTGGATGGAGTGTTTTTTAGTCATATGTGCTCTCATGGCAGTTTTCAGTGATTGCAATTTAATAGTAATTATCTCTCATGTGTTAGACTGGACTTTGAAAGGTTTGTTCTCTCTTTCTGATCTGCAATTGAGTGAAAATGAAACATCTATATTTATATCTGCTTTCAACAGCTCAACACTTTTGGAAATTAGCAAAAAAGGAGGGACAATCTCTTCAAATGTGTGTATGTAGCAAATATTTTTATGATTAATTGAATTACGTCTTTGAATTGAATCTTTACTATGGTGAGACATTTATTCTTTCATGGTTTTTTGTTGAAAAACCTATGATCCTTTCTATATGGTTTGTATTAGGTGTAGTCCTATCTGAATAAGAAAGATCATAGTAAATGCTGAATAGCACGGTTTCTACTTCAGAACAAAGTCATTACCTTGCCTTTCCTTTTTCCCAGATTGAAAGAATTGATCAGCTTTTTGCTGCTGGAGGTCTTCGTCACCTCATGTTTTACTATCAGGATGTGGAGGTAGCAGAAACAGGTATCCAAATTTGATGTGACATAACCCAGAAATGTGTTGTTATAACCCAGAAATGTGCTGTTAGATTTATCCAAGGATGGCATGAAGCAGAAGGCCACTGTGAGGACTTTCACCCTCGAGGTGGGACAGGTGGAGCAGTGAGGTGGGTGGGTGAGGCCCCGTGGAACAGGTGCCATTTTCACCTCAAGCAAAGGGGACAGATAATGGTGGGTATTTAGCGTGGTTGTTCGAACTTTATTGGGGATGTTTTGTTTTTCTTTTCAGGCTGTGCTGGTAATTGGGGAATAATAAAGTAGTTTACATTTTGAGACTTCCTTTCCTTACATGCTAGTTCATTCTGTGAAGTTATGTTCTAGAATATGCAGTTATGTTCTTATGGGCATCTGTTTTTTCTCTATATAGGCACTATTTCTTTTAAACATTGGAATTGTTGCCAATAAGCATAACATGGGTTTTCCAGTTAAATATCACATTATGTTTATTTTCTGCTGACTATGATTCAAATGTGTAATATTGAATGACAAGTTTAGTTATTTTCACTTAAAAATTTGCAAATCTTTGTGTGGATTCAACTGGCATATCCCATTCAGCTTTTACATGGATTCATGTAATTTTAAAGCCAAAGTAGGGACATACACAGATATCTTATGATTATATTAAAATATCATATGCGATCCTTTTATGACCTTTTTGAAGAAAGGGAAAACAGTATTGCTGTTGGCATACAGTGTGACTATGCTTCTTTGTTTAAATACTGAGGAAATTATATATGCATACTCTAAATAACTGGCATTTTCTCCAAATTATCCATCTGATATTTTGTGGCTAGAAAATCCATTACATTTTGAGTGAAAAATCAAAACAAGGCAGAAGTTTTGAATTCAGTCCCCAACTGAAAAACCTAAGCTCAGATGAAATGTTAGGTTCACCCATGGACTAGGACTGGGTGAGGTTGGCCTTTGTGTATAAACCTTATGTTGAACAAGAAGGGTTCATGGGATATAAACATAAATGCAGGTTTGTTTTGGTTTCCCACTCTCCCTTTAAACCTTTTCAGTGGGAGTAGCTTTTCTTCTGAACTTGGACTAAAATTCAGACAATCCCATGATTTTTCTGGATATTTTTAGATAAGAAAAATTCCTATGGTTGCTTCAAATTACAAACACAATCTCAATTCAGAAACTAAAAATATCCAGTTGATCAAAACTAGCTGATCTAATGTTAAATCTTCTTCACTCCTGGCCCTCCCTCTCACCTCCACCTCCTCCCTCACAGCAGGGGCCTCCGAAGGTCGATATTTGCAATGGAGAGAGGAGCACGTGGTCCTCCTCTGCTTCCTGAACTTAGCCATACCCCTTGCCCACATCACGTTAATCACAGCATCTGACTGTGTCAGGCTTGAAGCAGGACAGAGACAAGAGGTAAGAGGTGTCAGGGAAGTTTTTACTTGACTGGCACTGTCATGAGCTGGCTGACCTGGCATTCTCTGGGCCTTGGCTCAGAAAGATTAAGCGACTTGCCCAAGGTCACATGGCTAGGAAGTGAAGCCTAAGACTGAAGTCCTGGGAGTCTGACTTGAGAGCCCACGCCATTCATCACGATGCTGTCCTGCCTCTACGTGATCCTAAATGTAACAATATACTGAAGGGTCAACCAGACTGTGACAGAGAAGGAGAAGCAGGGGGAGGTAGAGGGCTGGAGTTCTGTGGTCAGAGCTGGTTTTGATCTTGGCTCTGCCATCTGTTGGATGTGTGACTTGCGACAGGTCACAGCTGCCCCCAGGGTTATAGTGAATTTTAATAAGGTGGACAAGTTGCCAAGCAGAAGGCCTGACCCACAGCACATGCCAGTAGAGGCTGTCTCCTCCCTCACCCCTTCTCACTGGCCCTATGAAGGCCCATTGAAGATGGAGATGACTTTTGTAGCTCTAGCAAGAGTCTGCTCTGGACCAAGCTCTCTTATTCCTGTGCCTCCCATTCCTGTTTTTTCCTGGAGCAACAATTTGAAATGAACTTGTGGTCTGGAATCAAACAGATCCATTTAGATTCCTTTAGGACTCAGGCTAGAGATTATCCAAGTGGTGGACCTTCTAGGGCACATGGATGAGTCAACATGCCAATATTTTAACAGGAAACCTTCATTCCAAGAGGCAGCCACATGGACTGTACATAGCATTTGTGAAACTAATATTCTTTTGCATTTGTAGGACAACTTGGCTCTCCAGGAGGAGTAAATCCTATTTCTGGAAAGATTAAAAAACCTAAGGTGTTTGTGACCGAGGGAAAAGATGTTGCTCTTATGGGAGTGTGTGTGTTCTTCATCAGGACTGACTCTTCCAGAGCTATCACCCCTGAGAACATCCATCGGGTAAGGGGCAAGAGCAATCCTTTACCCCAAACTACCAAAAATCACATAAATACAAAAAACATCCCTCCCTGTGGAGACAACCGTTGTGTTCATTAAATATTTAAAACTACTTTCAAAGAAGTATTTTTAAAAGCATTTGAAGCAAGCAGTTAAGGGGACATTTCCTTTAAATCTATTAAGAGGACTTAATATTCAATTTATTAACAAAAATTGATATAATATTATACATGTGTATGTACATGTGTGTATGTATGTGTGTGTGTCTGTAACAATGAGGTCTTTCCTTTTAAAAAGAATTCCTCATATGTAATTCACTTAATGTCAAATTTCATACATTTGAAATAAGATTTATAAAAGTGCGTATATAACTTAATTTTTTGTGCAAAGTAAAGCACTTCTGTACCAGTCTCCCCTGCCTTCAGTGGGTGCATTATCTGCTTGGAGCAAATAAACTGGTAAACATCCTGTGTTCTATTTATTTTATCCTTTTATTTTGATGATTGCAATTTAGAATAGTATGAAGCTTATGTCTTAATCAAGGTGTCAAAATAATAATTTACTGGATTGAGAGGCTGAATATACAGACGGACAATGGCCAGACTATATATAAAAATAGAACTTTGACCAACAATCTGCAGCAACCTCCCTGGGAAACTAACCCCCTTATCTACAATAAACAACCCAGGTAGCCAGCCTGCTATGTCAGACTTGCAGGAAGCTAGCTGGGAAGCTAAACAAGAATTGCTGTAACAGTTGGCCAAAAGGGCCAGGACTTGGCCGATGATTGACAGCTTCCCTAATTTTTGTTGGTGCTTCCAACTTTGGACCAACCTGAGAAAGCCAAATGTGTACCCTAACCAATCACACAAGCTGTCCCCTTTCTAGTTAGCCTGCCTCCAGCTTCTCTATGCCAACAGCCTCCAACCAGGGCACACATTCCCTGCTTTCCGTTATGAAGCTTCCCCGCTCCTCTGCCTGCCTTTGAGTCTGCCAAATGCAAGTGATGGTAGTCAACTCCCTTGCTATAGCCTGAAAAAATAGCCTTTGCTTTTCTCATTTGATTGGCCTTCATCTATTTCCATAGGATATTTGGTTAATTAACAACATTCAGAAATGACTTAGTAGCTATGTTGCAATTGAGGATAATTTTTGCAGTAAAGTATCTCCTCACTGTTTTCCAGGAGGTGAGCTTTAATATGTTAGATACCGCAGATGGAGGCCTGCTCAACAGCGTGAGACGTTTGCTGTCGGACATCTTCATTCCCGCTCTCAGGGCCACGAGCCATGGCTGGGGCGAGCTCGAGGGTCTTCAGGAAGCATCCAGCATTCAGCAGGAGTTCTTGAGCTCTCTGGAAGGCTTTGTGAGTGTCCTGTCGGGCGCGCAGGAGAGTTTGAAGGAGAAGGTAAGAATGAATAAGTTATTCCTTCAAAAATTATCAGATGGTGATCTAAGACAACATATAAGTGCATAATATTTCCCTTGGATGGTCTTAATTCCACTACCCTGCAAATCTTGAAAAAATTTTGTGGGCATTTTTATTGCCCCCTCAAGAGGTGGTGGTGACTAGACTTAAGCTCCTACAGTTTGTAGTGATTAATGCCTTAGTGGTTCCATAGAAATGTTGGCTGTGGTGGAGGGTTTTAGTCAGTCATGTCAAATGTTTGATGGCAAAGAGAAGAGTATGAAATGCTTGTGGCATTGTTCTTTATTCTAGAAGGAAAAGGATTTGGAACCAGAGAGAAAGAGTGTGTGTGTGTGTGTATGTGTGTGTGTGAGATGGGTGGATGGTGGGTGGTGGATGGTGGGTAGGGATGGAGGAAATCCTGAAGAGGAGGAAGAAGGAGAGAAGAATTGATATCTCAAGAGAGTGGGTCTGGTCCTGTCGTTCAGCTAGTGACCAAAGGGCCTTTAAGAATAAGTTTGGCAAATGTGGGGTTTAGCTTCCATAAAATGTGTGCTATCTACAATAAGCCTGTGTAAGTGATTACTTGGGGTAGAGGGTGGTGAATGTGAAACTGTGACAGATGACAGCCCAGATCAGGCATGTACGGGAGGTAGAGAAATGGATCCCATGATACCAGTGATGATGTAGCACTCACCACCTCTAGGGGATACTGAGACCTCTTGGAATATTGGGAGGGAGGGAGGCATTAGGCTTTCTAAAGGCTGTGGAATGGAGGAGGTGAGTAATTTTATCCAGACAGGGGCAGGATGATTCCAGCTAATGTCGGAGTTGTATTTGCTATTACCTATAATGCAGGCCATACTCCAATGCAGGTTGAACCAAATTGAATTGCTATTCTACCTAAAAAAGCCATGCTTTCATATAATCACACTTTGTATTGTAGTAGAGGTGTTAAAAAAAAGTGGAAGGGATCCCCACACAGGAGGAAGGCAGTGCCACTTCGTGAAGACCAGAGCCCTCCCCTGTAGAACCAAGGAGTCCTCTAGATGTGGCAGGTGGAAGGTGCAGTGTGGGAGAGGCAGGGGTGGAGGCGTGCTGGGAGGTCTTTCCAGGCCTGGGGAAGCATGAGTGAAGGCACAGAGGGGTAGGGCATGTGGTTTCCCAGTGGTTTTCGGAGCTCTGTCCAAGTGTAGCAAAGTGAAAAATACGGAGTGGGGGAGGCCAGGTTCAGGGAGGACAGAGTGGTGCCTCTGAGTCCCATGTCGATGGGGCAACATAGAGCTTCTGAGCCAGGACTGGGGGCCCTCAGAGGTCAGAGCTGGCAGGGCTTTATTAGGAAGCCAAGTGAACAAAACAGGAAACCTGGAGGGGGCTGTCCAGGTGCTGCACTGTCCCGTTGCAGCAGGCCCTGGTAGCAGGGCCACTGCCTCATCCCACAGGCCTCTCTCTGCTGGTTTGAGGGGAGCAGAGTATGAACCCAGCATCTGGCACTCTCTGCTCCCCAGCCTGCACCTTCTACCTTCCACATCTTCCAGCACACTCTTTGGTTTTACCTTGGTTTACCAAGAAGCCCTTAGGGCCTGGGCTTCATGAAGTGGTTCCTTGGCCACATTAGCATTTGTGGGTAACAAATAGCCACACCCTTTCCTGCTGGTTCTGAACCAATTGAGAGAAACATGCTAGCTCTATTGTTTGTACAGTGGGATTGGGACTGAGATCTAAATTTAGAGATTCACAGTGCCAGGTGCACCTTTACCAGAAGGACAATGTCCTTATCAAATATTCAGGTCCATTTTGTGTTATGTGTGTTTAAAGATATACTGGGTTTCTTTATCAAGTCAAAATTCAACATACCTCCTTCCCTACCCCTTAACTATCCCCGCCCCTGGGCCCCCATGAAATGAATCCATGTGTTTGCAATTGAACTTGCTAACTGTATGGATGTTATTGGGTAAGGACGTGAGAGTCTTCCCCCCTGGTTAGTTTCAAAAAAGAATGTGATAGATTAGAAATGACCCCTCCCCTCCATCAATTTCCTTAAAGCTCTCCCACTTTCTTTGGTTTCATGAGTTGACACTTTAATTTCCAAGTTCCCTATTAATTCCCAAATTCGGTGATGTTATGACCCTCTCTCTTTCTAGTTCACTCTTCCTTTTTTTTTGTCACCCCAAATTTGACCTCAAAATCAATCTTCTCAAGTGGTGTCCTCAATGCATAGAGAGGATTGGGTATTACATATTGCACTATGCGTTCAGGGATCTTTCTTCAGGGAGAGGGTAGGTTAGACTAGAGGATTCCCTTAAGATCCTTCTAAGCCGAGGGATCAATCAGAAGTGTGTGTGAGTTTAAAAAAGCATCAACTTATTATTTACCTTTCCTTTTAATTAGGTGAAGCTGCAAAAGTGTGACATATTTGAACTGAAAACCCTGAAGGAACCAATAGACTACTTGACTCTAGCTAATAACCCTGAGACTTTGGAAAAAATAGAAGGTTGTATGAAAGTATGGATCAAACAGACAGAACAGGTAATTGTCAGAAATCAAACATCAGTTTCAGGTGCCATGTTACTGAGCAAGCCAGTGGAAGAAGTTATATCATATGCCATTCTCATTTGCCTAAGTATTTTAATCACAAGTCCTTACAAAGGTGACATGTTCAATGTGGTTTTAATTTATAGTCATTAGCTAAGAAGAGATAGTAAGAATTCTAAAAGGTGAATGTAAATGACTTTATATACTTATATAACTAGAAGACTGCACATTGCCAGTTTTTTTTCTCAAGGTATTATTTGCTTTGGAGAGAACCTCTGTAGAAGTACAAGGAGTTTTCTAACTCAGAGTGTCCTCCAAAAGGAAGCTTGAGACTTAACCTTTAAAAAAAATTTTTTTAGAAAAGTCTTAAGTGAAGGTGGACATTAAATCAAAAAGTAAGCACAATGAAAATTAACCAGCGTAAGGCATGGGGGCTTTCCAAGGTTATATTGCTCCGAGGTTATACAGTAAGTGAATAGCCAAGGCTCAGGTCAGGTCCTCCAAAAGTTCATTCAGTCTCCTTACATGAATAGTTTACGGTTAGAACAAGTCAACTACATTTTTGTTGAAGTTTTAAAAATGGATACGTGAAATTATTAAAAGGTTGTCATTTGAAGCATCCTGATTCGGATAGCATAATTTACTTATTTTTTGCTTATTATAACTTTCATAGCTCCAACCCTACTCAATGGTCCATGGTTCTCCTGTGCATTTACAGGTCCTTGCTGAAAACAATCAGCTGCGGAAGGAAGCGGATGACCTTGGGCCCCGAGCAGAGCTGGAGCACTGGAAAAAAAGGCTATCCAAATTTAACTACCTTTTGGATCAGTTAAAAAGCCCAGATGTGAAGGCTGTGTTGGCAGTGCTTGCTGCAGCCAAGTCAAAACTTCTGAAGGTTGTCAGCCATTTCTTTTTGCTTGACGAAATGGGAATGAAAATGCTCTAGGCGTGTTTTCATGTCTTAGAGTAATTAGGAACAGAAATATGTTATTATACCTTTATGAAAAAAAACTTTAAGATTGGGTAATATTGCCGTGTTATAATTTTGGATACTGTGGAAATAGTCTTTGATTTAAAGATATTTGTTGGTTGGTGTGTATGTGTGTATATGTATTATTAAAGGGCATTGCATGTAATTAAGATGTAACATGATAACATGATTTTATATATATTATGAATTCAGACCAACTAGGAGTAGTAATAATGAAAACTTACCTCATCTATTTTTTTGTAGCCCTAGTATGTTAGTTTATATCCCTGTGTGACAAATTACTTTAAAACTTAGCAACTTAAAACAAACATTTATTATCTCCCAGTCGTGGGTCAGGAATTTGGGTGCAGCTTCGCTGGGTGCTTCTGCCTCAAGGTGTCTTATGAGGTTGCAGTTGGGGTGTCGGCTCGTCTGAAGACTCAGTTGGAGCAGGATCCTCTTTCAAGTTGCTCATGTGGTCGTCGCGGGGTTCGGTTCCTTGCTGGCTGTTGGCTGGAGGCTTCCTTCGATTCTTTGCCACGTGGGCCTCTCCAGAGGGCAGCTCACAACATGGCAGCTGGCTTCCCTTAAAGGGAGTAAGTCAGAGAGTGCAAGAGAGATCCCAACATAGAAGCCATGGTCTTTTGGTAAACTAATCCCAGAAGTGACATCCCATCACTTTTGTCACATTCTATTTATTAGAAGTGAATCGCTAGATTCAGCCCACGATCAAGGGCAGAGGATGACACAAGGACATGAATACCAGGAGTTCACGATCATTGGGGACCCTTGTAGAGGCTGCCTACCACACCTGGCATTGGTGCCGTAAAGACACATTAGCTTTTTGCATGGATGTTTCAATCTATGAAAACAATTTTAATAATCAACAATAATTTGTTTCAATAACTGTGCTTTAGATTTACCTTGTATCATTGCTCAAGTAAGTGCAATCATTTCGTTGTGCTACAGTTCAGAAATATTATCAGTAGGACTTCCATGTAGTCAACTGAACATGTTGGCTTGTGCTAAATCATTTCCTTTTATTTCTCCCACTTTTAGATGTCTTTCCATTTTGAAGTTCCTGGCTCATAGCACAGTCCTGGCATATGGTTGGCAGTTAATAAATAATGGCTACATTAATGGATGAACAAAAGTGTAGGGTTATAGGGAAAGGAGTCCAGGTTAGAATACAGGGAAGATAGAAAATATGGGAGTGAGGTGCAAAATGGATCCAGTAGCCAGTGGAGGAGAGCAGGTGTGGGTTTAAAGGGAGGTGCTGCCCTCTTGATCCTCTGTCCTAGTTATTGAATAGATTTTTATAAGAGAAGGCCTGAAGGAGACACCTTTAAAAATTTAGTCAAAAATTTTAAATTGCTCTTTCGTGTGGCAATGTCCTTCACTCATCTGGATTCAGTTTTATGCAAGATGCACAGGACAAACTGAAAGTCTGACCCAAGGGACTTGTGGTGACTCTCAGCCTTTGTTAAACTGGAAGTTCCTCTATTAATAATTGCATTAAAATTGCTTTCCGTATGTGCTTAGACTTGGCGGGAGATGGATATTCGAATCACTGATGCAGCTAATGAAGCGAAGGACAATGTCAAATATTTGTACACACTGGAAAAGTGCTGTGACCCTTTGTACAGCAATGACCCTGTGAGTTAAAGATTTCTACTCCCTTAGTCTGCTGATGGTCGTTTGATACTAGCTGAGTTGAGGTGGAGTTTTGGTTTGTAAATTTTATAGCCTGTTGAAAAAGTCTTAGAAACCTCTTTTTACTCTCAAGAAAATTATATGTATATATGCACATCTGTATATCTATTTCCATCTATCTATCTATCTATCTATCTATCATCTATCTATCTATCTATCTATCTATCATCATCATCTATCTCTATATCTATCTATCAAAGATGTATGTATCATGTTATATTTTAAAAACATTTATCGCATATTCCATTTTCCATTAAATATTGACATTCTGGACCACACTTGAAGAAGGTAGGAAGAGTCATGGCTGTTTTTTTTTTATCTTTTAACTTTAGGAAGTTCCTGCTTTAATTTATTACAAAATTGACGGTTAACACAACCTCCTTGTCATTAACAGAAAGCTAATGCATTGAAACCATTCATTGTACTAACTGCATATGACTAAACAATAAAAATAAAATTACCGTTAAATATATTTATGTAAAATGTTAGATAATATTTAAAAAATTTAAGTAAAGATTTCTTAGCTACACTTTATTCTAATGAAGATGGAATGATTGGACCTTAGAATTTTGCTGAATTTGAAATTTATTTTCCTGAAAACTTTTGTGGTGTTTTACAGATGTCCATGATTGATACTATTCCTACACTTATCAATGCAATTAAAATGATCTACAATATCTCTCATTACTATAACACCTCTGAGAAGATCACCTCTCTGTTTGTAAAGGTAGGTGCATGGCGTAGCGTCCACGGTCACTTATATTTCTTTGCCAATGGTCAATATTTTGATAATTAAAAATTACCACATTAACACAATCCAATATCTATGTATCCTCCAATTTAATTAATCTCTCAATAGAGATAGAATTAAGTTTATGTGAGAGGCTGATTCTAGCAAATCATAAAGCATTATTTCTCAAAATAGTTATTATAATGAATATTGTGTTATATAACAAAAATGAAAAAAATTCCTTTGGAATTTCTTTTCCTATGTTATTTAGCACATTATTTATTCCTATTGGGTAAATTTTAATTAAGAAAAAATATGTTTTATTGGCTATCTCCTGTTTCATATTTTATATGCCACTGTTCCAAATTTATTTGATGCCACAGTTGTTTAGTTGGTATTATTAGAACAGTAATCATGGTAATAAAAGCCACTTGCAATGTTCCAGTAATCCATAAAGCAATTGTAATGATTCTGCCAAAAAGCATAACAATGTTTAAACCTTACGTCGTAACTCCTAAGTGTTTATGGTGAGCACTGTTGCTTTTCCCATTTTGAACAGTCTTTAAAAAGTAAATGACTTTTACATTACCAAGCAAAAATTTAAAATGTTGATTAAAATAGAGGCAGTTCCAACTCATCAGGACTTGTGAATAACTAATGCAGTAGGAGGCATGATTTTTCCTGGGGATAGGGGCATCCAGCCTTGGCAGCTAGAGGGGAAACTTCCTTCTGCTCTCCTGTTCAAGTAGAAAGGAGGGAAATCCCCTAGATCCTTTCCCAGCTTCTTCACACTTTAAAACTATGTGTTGGGGGCTGGCCTGGTGGCATAGCGGTCAAGTCCGTGCGCTCTGCTTCCGCAGCTCGGGGTTTGCAGGCCCGGATCCCGGGTCGGACCATCGCACCACTTATCAAATGATGCAGGGGCCGTGTCCCATATAAAGTAGAGGAAGATGGGCACAGATATTCGCCCAGGGCTGGTCTTCCCCAGCAAAAAGAGGAGGATTGGCAACGGATGTTAGCTCAGCAATAGTCTTCCTCACCAAAAAAACCCCCAAATAACTACATGTTAGGATCGTTGGGGATATTCCCTGCATAGAAGACTCAAAAGCCAATATGCTTTGTTACTCTAGGTTTCATGTGTATTATTTGCAAGCCTTGTTTTTGAACAAAATTGTGAAACCACTATCTTCCTAAATTTCAAAAACATTTCATTACGGAAATTTTGAAGCAGGTACAAAAGGAAAGAGAATTGTATACTGAGCCCCCATGTACATATCATCCAGATTCAGCAATTATCAACACATGGCCAATCTTGTTTCACTTACATTCCCGACTTTTGCACTGCAAATCCCAGCCATCGTATCATTCCGTGCATACAGTAGTTATTTAATTTTCCTTTTAATTTATAAAAAAATCACCAAGAAAATTCTGAAGTTTTTTACAAGTTTGGATAGATGAATAAAATGTTAGAGGTTTTGTACATTAACTTTACTCTTTTCTCTATTGCCTTCTCCTCGTGACATTTCTGCTACAGATCATGGTGGCATGAAATGATCAGGGTGGACAATCTTTTACATGTCACTTAGAAACTGTGAGTCAAATGTTAGAACAAGCCACCTAAGGAGATCAGGGAAATTCAACAGTTTTTAGGTAGGGAAGTGAATCTTTTCTTGGTTGGTTAAGACATTCATCGCGCATAAACAAGGGGGCCTGAATTGTTGATTTTCCATGGTGCTCCCAACTCTGATTTCACAAATGATTTTGATAATATATGTGTGAAATCTAAAAAAGTTGAATAGAAGCAGAGAGTAGAATGGTGTTGCCAGGGGCTTGGGTTTGGGGGAAATAGGAGATGCTGGTCGAAGGGTACAAACTTCCAATTATAAGATGAATAAGTTCTGGGAATCTAATGTACAGCATGGTGACTCTAGTTAATAGTACTGTATTGTATACTTGAAAGTTGCTAAGAGAGCAGATATTAAGTCTTCTCAACACACACACACACAAATGGTAATTATGTGAGATGATGGATGTGTTCACTTGATTATGGTAATCATTTCACTATGTACATGTATATTAAATCATCATGTTGTACACCTTAATATATGGAATTTTTATTTGTCAATTATACCTCAATAAAACTAGGAAAAAAAAGGGTTAGTGCTTGATCATAGTTGTGATAGAAAAAACCCCAAAGCTCAAGTTCACAGATTGTACACACTGAGAGGTAGAAGAGGACCCTTTGTCCAATTTATAACTGACGACTGTTTCATGTACATAACATCATTTTGTTGGAAAATTCCAGGTGACCAATCAGATGATATCTGCATGTAAAGCTTATATTACCAACAATGGAACTGCTTCCATCTGGAGCCAGCCACAGGATGTGGTTGTGGAAAAAATATTATCTGCAATTAAACTTAAGCAGGTAATGGTCAGCCTAATGATATATTTAGATAACATTTCATTATTTTTATGTTGTTTTTGCCAATGCATCTTAAATTACTTAGCAATTATCATACTGTTGGTTGCTAAAAAGCACAGTAATTCTTTACTGTTGAGAAAATTGAGTATTAATAAACCTTTCCAGAAAATTTATTCACTTATTCTATCCCCTTTGGGGGCCTACTATGTCCCAACATCACACTAAGTACTGGAGACACAAAGATGACTAAAACGAGGTAGTTTCCCCTAGACTTCTTATAGACAAATGGGGAGATGGATGTAGAGTGAGGCTGTTGCTAACGTGGTGGGCCCAAGGTGGAAAGGCTGCATCTTTGAGTTGCATCATGAATAATTAGAAACTTGCTAGACCGGAGGATGGGAAAAGATGATATTCCAGGCTGATGGCTGAGTGAACACAAAGGCATGAAATTGTGAAAGGGCTTGCAATTCCATCCTAGGTTTGCCATCACCTTCACTTAAGAGGATAAGGTTGACATCTTTGTTATGTTCTCTGTCTTATATTCTGGTTTTTTATTTTAAGGAATACCAGCACTGCTTTCACAAGACAAAGCAAAAGCTTAAGCAAGATCCAAATGAAAAGCAATTTGAATTTAGTGAGATGTATATTTTTGGAAAATTTGAAACTTTCCACAGACGCCTTGCCAAGATAATAGACATCTTTACGGCCTTCAAGACTTATTCGGTCCTGCGAGATTCTAAAATTGAAGGGTTGGAAGACATGGTAGCTAAATACCAGGTATTGTACTTTAAAACTAAATTTCTACTCTTATCCATAACTAAAACTTTAATGTTTTGTGCAAATAACTATATTTAGAATGATTCAGATAGTCCATAATGTAAAATATAAGCTTGTGTCCCTTAAATAATAAAGAAATTAAATTTGTTTGAGAATTGTGGAATGGTGCTAATATGTTTTTTTCAGCTGTGTGGTTATGAGAATGACTTCCCAGTAATCTAAAATTAATCATCACTAGTAAAAGCATTTTCACTAGTGGCACAAGAAAAAATTTTAAATATGACTTATTATTTCATTTTATTCACGCAAGAAATATTTAATGAAACATATGCTATGTGTCAGGCACTAGTTGACACCGAGTTCTGAGAGGCGTCTCGTTATTTCTGCATTTAAGCGTTTTACTTGGACACATGTTAAAAAATAAGAGGGACCAGATTATACTGTATCTCTACCATTCCTCATTATTTTGATTTTTAACTGCTTTATTTTGTAAGGGTATATGTGACTAATCTTAGTTTTTAAAGTGGGCATAGTGACCTAATAATGTTTTGAAGATTTTTAAAAAACAATTTACAGACAAACAGACAAAATGTTTTAAATTCTTAATGTGCATATAGTCAATTTTTTCTTGTTTGGGGACAGTGACACTGAAACTCACATTTTTTTTGCACTTAAATTTGAAAAGGATCATATAATTTATTGGCGCACATTGGTTTTTGTACTCTAACAGTTTAGGCCAGTGTAAGGAGTCTTTCTCATTTCCTGACTACAACAGATTTTGGGAGAGAAAAAGAAAAGACCTTTTTTATGTAGCAGGAAACAGTTTAGCTGAGCCGTCTGTAATCTGCAAGGTGGATAATCCATACTTTGAAAGTGACAGTTTTTCAAGACAAAGAGGGAATACGTCCATTCATTTTTCAATTTCGAATTAATTATTAGTTTTTTGTTCTTAATGAAAAAATAACTTTGGAATATATTTCAAAGTTTATTTTTGAATGAGAAGTTGAACTGTACATTTACATGCAGATAAAGACCGTTCTAACGTGATAAAAATCCTGGGAAGAGAAATGGCTTTGACATCTAAAATGACATACTGATTAAAATGGATGTACCGGAGGGTAGAGAGATAAAATCGAGATGGTTCATGAAAGCTTAAGGGGAGATTTTTATGTATTAGTACCAGTGTTCGAAGCTCAAAATGGTGGTGGCCATGGAAATGAAACTCAGGTTCCTTGCATGGCTATCAAGGCCCTGTCCACCCCTCCTGCCTCCTCGCCTGCCCCTCTTCTCCTCATTCTATGTTGTCTAGGCACAGGACAGGTCAGTTCGGTCTACCTTAAGTCTTGCAGAGCTTCTTTTCTGGAAGGTTCTGCCCCTGGATCAACACATGGTTATTTCCTCCTTGGCCTCCAGATGTTAATTTAAATGACTGTCTCAATTAAGTTTTCCTTTATCTTTGTTTCCCCTCAATCACTCTATATCACATTACTCATTTTATCACTGTCTGAAATTATCCTGTTCATTTATTTGTGACTTACATACATTCTGATGCCCTTTCCCCACCAAGGGTGTAAGTTTCCCGAGGGATGTTTGTTTGTTCTGTTCATTCCTGTATCTTCAGAGTTTACTGACATCTAATAGGTGGCAAAAAATATCTGTCAAGTAAATGATTAGGTAGGTTGAGTTTGATTGGTTGGTTTAAAAGTCATGATTAATCAGTTTATTTACTTAACTCAATACTGTTACGTGACCATTAAATCCAATCATAGAGCAGAAATTCCTAAGGTTCCCAGATCTTTTAAATTACCACATTAAAATGTAATGCAGCTTTTCCACACTGCTTTTACACATTTCGTATGATACAATGGGTCGTATTCTACATATACAGTTTCTAAACAGAACTCATTTTATAGTTATACAGCATGAAAGAGTAGGTTGTTTTAACTAGTAAACTTGATTCACAAAGTCATGCAGTTTATACACTTTTGTCTATTGAGAAATTTGAATTGATGAAGTGACTTTGAAGAGGAGATTATGGAAGGAGGTCTAACATTCTTCATAAAAATTATATGCCTTTGTCAACAGTGTGGTCTCCTGAGTTTCAGAATGGCTTGGAATCTGGTTAAGAATGATCACAGAGCATTATAGCTCATTATTCAGAGCAAACAAAACTTCGGATAATAGTATTTTCGAGGAGATAAGTTGCCTGATTTATACTTTTGTAGTCACAGACTGTAGCTTTGCAGGGCAGGAGGAAGCAATTAATTCTAGAGATTCTTTAAATTCTTGTGGTTTGACATTTTATTTAAGACATTTGAGGCTTGGAAGATAGTATTTCATCTGTAGATATTATAACATAACCATTTTCTTCCTAAATTTGTGTTCTGTTAAAGTCTTATTTGCTTTCTGAGAAGACAAACTTTTTAATAAAAAATATTCTAGTACATTCTCCTCTGGGCTTCGTTTTTATTATTTCAGATGTGATTAGTAAGAAATTTTTAGAGAAAAACACCTTTCCTACTTTCAGATGTGGTTTTTATTTTATATTTTTCTTCAAAAATACATAAAACCTCATAAAAATGCTTTCCAAATGATTTCTTTGAAGGCAGTAGGCAACATTATACTGCCTGTAATAAGCATTCAGCAATGTGAGTAATTAAAGAAATAAGGCTCCTTTTAAGTGGATTTTTTGAAAATGATTGTACGGGTTCCATATTTAAAGGTCATTTTAATTAAGTAATGCAAGAATATTGAAATACTGTCTTATTTCTTCCATAACTTTTCAGGGTATTGTTGCCACTATAAAGAAAAAGGACTATAATTTCTTAGACCAGCGGAAAGTGGATTTTGACCAGGATTATGAAGAGTTTTGCAAGCAGACTAATGACCTTCATGTAGGTTGTATAATAAAATTCCTGTTGACAGTCGCTTGTTTATTTTTTCTGTCTGTATAATGCTGCTAATCGTTACCCATTCAGAAGGGAGAGGCGTCTTCATCATGGAGGTGACCGACAGCAACCTCGGCCTGCATTTTGTGATTTCAGATTAATAATTGAAGGCTCTTTTTCATGGATGAAAGGGTCATAAATATAGCTTTGGATAATGATCTGTAATCACAGACTTCTGCGTGTCTTCCATTTTAGTTCTTAGAAGATTAACTTTCATCTTCTGTTGAAACATAACGTTCTTAGAATATAGAAATTTGTTTCCATTTGTTTGTCACTTTATAGCATGGTTATGAAAAGAGGTAGCTTAAGCAAATGGTCAATGATGGCTGGCAGATCCCAAAGGCAGGGCTGCAGCTGGCCTTAGAAACAGCGGCACCAGGACTGACTCAGCATCTGGATCCCTTTCTCGCTTCCTTCTCCCAGGCCCCACCTCTACTCCTACTCACTGCAGACCAGCCATCTTGACTGCCAGGCCACATGAGCAGCGTGTGGCCATGCTTAGCTTCTGAGAACATATCAGAGGACCAGCCCCAGCTCTAAATTCCTAAGGAAGAGTTTGGGTTGGCCAGTTCTAGTGGAGTGCCTCGCCCTGGGTGTATCACCTGTGGGATCATGTGGTAAAAGCAGGGGGATGGGACCCTCTGGGGTGGTTGAGAATGTTTGTATCAGAGGAAGGAATCAAGGAGGGTGGGGTAGGGAGAGAACCCAATAGGTGTCTACCATTATTCATATGCAGACTTCTTTTCATCCCAGTGAGGTGCAAAGTGTGCACCTTTCTGATTATAAAAGGAAAATGGCCATTCTGTTACTTCTTTTTGAGAATTTTTGAAATAAATTGGTTTGAAATAAATTGGTACACCTCAAGGGAAAAAGAGCTCTGTGGCATTTTTTGGAGGGGTGGGTTCAATGGCAAAAGGAATCATAATAAATCTAGCTAATTCTATGTGTTAGGTTCTACGTATGTTATAGGTGTTACTTCATTTAAACATCACAATAATCCTATAAAGTTGGTGCTCTTATTACTCTCATTTGCGGAGGAGGAAAAAAGCACAGTGAGGTTGAGGGACTTGCCCAAAGTCACAGAGATAACAAGTGGTAGAGTTGGGATTAAATCCAGACAGTCTGGCTCTAGGATTCAAGTTTTTAATGATTGTGCTATAGGACACTTTTCATTTGATGGGAAGATATAGTGCCTGTAGTAATTTAAGCAGTGATCTCTCTTGGGTGCCAATTCAGACATAAGGACTTGATCTCAATAGATCTTGCTCTCTTGTTGGAAATTGATGGAGAGTGGCAGATCCTGACTCTCAGCTCCATGGTCAGTGTTCATTTGTCAAGTCTTCATCTGTGTTTTCCAGCAGTTTCTGATCACATGGTCTTCAGTAGCTTATATGTGGGATATAGGTAGATGGTGAACACATTGAGGGCAGGAATCATATTCATTCCTATTTGTGTCTCTAGAGCCTGGGGGATAGCACTTTATATAATTGGGGAGCAAAGAATGTTGGCTGAACTAATGTGTGAGTAATGAATTAATAAGAACTAGATTTATTGCAATTAAACAAACCTTTACAGTACATCAATTATGTCTTGGGCTTCTATGGTATGGGTTATGAATACAGAAATAAATTTAGTAGATTTGCCCTTGAAGCTCACGGTCAGACAGAAGCAGACATGTGATATGATTGAAATATAAGTACATGTAGGTTAGAAGAGAGTAATGAATATATCAATAAAAAAAGAACAAATTGTGGCTAAAATGACAGACTATAGAAGTATAATATTCTGATTTTGTACCAGGAAGTAAGGATTCAAAGATAAAGAGACATAGTCCAGAGAAGTCCTAAAGAAACTTATACGGAGGACAGGCCTGCAAAACAGGCCATAGAATCTGAGAATTGCTACAACCCATCTGGTAGGATGTGAACCCAGGGAGAAAATAATCCCATACTTCTACTTGACTGGGATTAGGAAAGTCTTCAGAGAGGAGGCTGTGCTTGATGCTGGCACAGGGTTTACATTTTCCAAGTAAATAGAGGGGGAATGGGTGCGATGGGGAGACCTTTTCAAACCTGTGCCCACTTTTTATAATGCTAAGAATATAATTTTATAATTGTTCTACAGCCAGGTTTTTAAGCACCAGTTATAGACATTGGTTCCTATTCTCCTTAATCTCTCTCTCTTTTTTTAAAATTCAACACTGTTATTCATCTTATCTTCCATCTCAAAAATGGTCCACTTATCTCTTTGGTTGGATACAAGTTTTCCTCTGACTTCTTTGTCCTTTTTTTCTGTCCTCTTTCTCTTGACTAGCCTTTCTACTCTCTCTCCTTTATATCATGCCCCACTCTCATGAATTCAGCCCTTGTCTTTATAAAACTGGGGTGAAAATACTGACCTTCCTATGACTCTGGATGTAGTGAGTAGGGGGATGAGTCTTGGAGATGAGGAATGGAGAGGACCAGTAACTGTGGTATTTCCAAGATGAAAGGCTGGAGGGTGGAGGGTACATGAGTGATGCGGATTAGTGTTGTGTCCAGGGCTCCACTGTCAAGGGGATCAGAGCCTGGAAGCCTGTCCAGATTTAGGGTTCATTCTGGTACTGTCAGGTCAAAGGGAGGCAGTAAGTTTGACCCAGGTGGGCTGTTGGAAGTTGAGAAGCCCACTAACTCCAGCAGGTAAAGTAAGGTAGGGCTTAGTAAAGGACAAGCTGTGGAGGTGGCAAACTGAGTTAAGAGAAATCTGAATAAGAGCTGAGAGTCCAGAAGTAATAAGGGGACTAGTATGAAGATTCCATGGCCGGACTCCAAAAGACTGTAAGAAGGACCTAAGTCTCAGAGAGAAAAGAAGACCAGTTCGAGGTCTTAGATGTTCATAGAGAGTTCCGTGTAGGCCTTTGTGAAGCCATAGGGTGGAAGACAAAGAAAACCAGGTCCAAGTGTTAGGGCTCAATACAGATGTGCTGGTGTTTGAAGTTTGAGGAGGGAGTGAAAGCATTGCCAAAGTTCTAGTTGTGCATAGTTTATACACATTGATGTTTTTATGTAGTGAAAATATTTGAGTGTTTATTTAGGTAGGTTAACTGTACTGTTCTGTAGTGCAGGAAAATTTCTCGATGCTTGGATGTGGTCTTTGCAGAAGAAATAACATTTAAAAATATATAAATACATATTTTTATATATACTTATATATATAAAGTGTATATATGTATGCTTTCAGTAGAAGTAGCAAGAAGTATTGGAGGCAAGAACATATTATAATAGGTTTAGCGATCTTTCAGCTTTGGGGCTTTGCTGAATGGGGAAGGGAACATTGCCACTTGCCCCAGATAGCAATATCTCTTCCAGTATTAAGTGTTTCCAGGGGTGTCCTGGATATTTCTGACTGGTTGTCTTGCCAAATTACTTGTGTGAAGTCAAGCTCATCCAGGTACTAATTCTCACTGCATGTACAATTGGCTTCCCAATTTTATCACCACATAAATTAATGATTTCTTTAGAATTGTAGAGCCTCAAAACGTCTGTCTGGTAAATTGAGAAAAAAGGATTGGTTAGAACTTTACCTTGAAGCACGAAATAGAAAATAGTGAAATAATTTTTCTGCCTTTTATTTAACTCAATATAGATTTTAATGACGACTCTGTACTAAATCTTAGAATGAACAAAGAATAAATCATGTGCTTCATATTTTAGTGCAATTTTTGGGGGGGACAAAATTGTACAATGGTATAAGATGCATGAGGTTCTCAGGACAACCCGTGATAAGATCATTTTGGAAAATAGATTTGAGGGCTTTATGAAAGAGGTATTTCTTAAAACTTTGATATTCTTTTTGAACTTCTTAGGAGCTATTTATTTATTTATTTTTCCTGTAGGGGTCTTGTGGCCCTGGGAGGGTTTCTATAGTGTGGCTTTACATTCTGACTGCTGGGGTCCTAGTGGTTTTGCCATCCCAGACTAGCTGTTATGTTAATTTCTTGGGTTAGATCTCTCTCATTTCCTGTGTAGTATAAATTCAGACCCCTTATCTAGGTGTGGTATAGGCATGGGATTTCAATTGCCTCTTTTTGTTGATGGGTTGTCTGTGGCTGCCTTGGCACTGCAGTGGTCGGTGAGAAGTGAAAGAGACCTACCTCCTGCAAGGCTGAAGAGAGTTACTATCTTGCCCTTGACAGAGAGAGTGTGGATTCCTGCTCTAGGGGGCCTATTTTATTCATTCACAGCTCTGGGCAGGTGGCAAGCCCCCTGCTGCTTTCCCCAACTTGTAGATGGAGTCATTTAACCCCACTTGCATGGGCTGGAGAGCTCTTCAAGGCCCTGGTTTTCTGCGGGGATCTGTTAAGAATGTTAGGACCCCACAGCTGCTCTACCCACATTGTGATAAAGCCCCTACCTCCAGGCCCTGTATCTGGCCCAGTCCCCCTGGAACCTGCCATGTGCCAACCCCCATGACTGCTCTCGCTTTCAAATCCCTCTTTGTTCTGGCTTCTGGGCATTTATCTTTCTCTCAAGCTCAGGTGAGTATTAAATTTTCTGTTATATTTGTCCTATATTATATGTGTTTGTAGAGAATGGGGAGCTGTTTTATCTTGTGGCTAAATAGGACTTTTTGCAATGCTAATTCATTGTGCATAATCAAACTTTATTCTATTTTAGAATGAGTTGCAGAAGTTTATGGATGTTACATTTGAAAAGATTCAAAACACAAATCAAGCTCTAAGTATGTTAAAGAAGTTTGAAAGGTAAAAATTGGAAACATTTTTCTAAGTTTTATTTTCTAAAATTGGGGTAATATGAACATCGTTTAGTCTATGTTGTTACTGTTATTATTTCTTTCTATTGGAAAGAAAATCCTTTCTTGACAATCTGGATAATAAGATCACAGTTTTTAAGTTCTTCAGAGGATTAAGAGTTTATTTCTTCTTAGCTTTGAAGGACCTTGTGAGTGACTATCATAACATTACTTAATGTTTAAGTAATTTGAAGAAATTCTTAGAGCTAATAGTTTTGCCTAGATTTTGAGGATTGATACTATTTTTTTAAAAACCATTTTATCAAGATACGATTGGTGGATTGATACTATTTTGATGTTTCTAACATACCAAATATATATCTCATTCTCTTCCATTAGCATGTGTTTTAAAATAAATCTTAATAAAGAAGATTGCTAGATATCTTTCCATTAATTCCAGCCTTTCACTTTTTAAATCAGATTGAATATACCTAATCTTGATATCGATGACAAATACCGGCGTCTCCTTGAAAACTACGGGGCTGACATTGATATGATCTCAAAGCTGTATACAAAGCAGAAATGTGATCCTCCTTTGGCTCGAGACCAGCCTCCAATTGCTGGGAAGATTCTGTGGGCCCGGCAGCTCTTCCACAGGATTCAGCAACCAATGCAGCTTTTCCAGCAGCACCCAACTGTGCTGCGGACGGCTGAAGCCAAACCTGTGATTCGCAGTTACAACAGGGTGGCCAAGGTCCTCCTGGAGTTTGAGGTTCTCTACCACAGGGCCTGGCTTCAACAAGTGAGTCTCTGTATTTATACTCTTCAAAGACATCTCCACTGTCAGATCAGTGGGAAACCCTCCGCTAGCACTGGACGGTTTTATTCCACAGAAAGTTGGGTTTGCAGGTATTTTGTAAGACAGGTTTTGTTGGATGTAAGTAATCAAAGAATGTAATAGGCCCATGAAGAAAAATAATGATTAATTTTGAAAAAAAAATCATAAGCCAGGTAACAGAAACTCACTTGTATTTAATTTACAAACTCCTAAGGGAGAAGATCCTGTTTATTGGTTCCTTTACCTGGTTGCTTAGGATTTCCTTCTTTCTTTTCTCCTTAAGTTCCTTAATGTGTCAGTAAACACTAGTATGTCTGTAAAGTCTTAAAGTTTCTTTGACCACACTAGGTTAATAAAATTATATTTCATACCCTATCAACCCTTGTATTTCCTTGTAGATTGGCAGGAAGTATTTTGGAGGATAAAGTTCAGCCTTAGAAGGACTTTATAATGGTATCTCATTTTCCTGGTTCAGTTTTTGGTGTCTGAGCCAATAACAGAGATGTCTTCATAGTGGTATTCATTGCTATTCTAGATAATTGAAAACTGAGTTTAATAGGTTTTATGAAACTTTTATTAGGAAAAATAACTGAGTAAGCATGAAGGTACCAGGGAGCTAAATGGCTTGTGAGAAGTCACCATTATTGCAGTATCCACTTATCTGTCAGGTGTGAGCACCATGACCAAAGCATTTTTTGAATCGACTGTGCAACATCACTATCAAAACTTGAAGGCGTTTTTCTGAAAATGAATTTAGGAGAAGAGTGAGTGACCCATTGTCTTTAATTTGAGAAGCTCAAATCCATGGAAGAACACTTAATGATCCTTATTCCCAGAAATGGCCAAGCTAGAAACCCCATGTATGCACTGAACTTCCTAATAGTAATAATGTTGATCTCTTCTCACAGATTGAAGGAATTCACAGAGGACTTGAGGCTTCTTTATTGGTGAAGGCTCCAGGGACGGGAGAATTGTTTGTAAACTTTGATCCTCAGATATTAACCTTATTTAGAGAAACAGAGTGCATGTCACAGATGGGTCTAGAAGTTTCACCATTTGCAGCTGCCCTTTTCCAGAAACGGGATGTATACAAAAAGAACTTCAGTAACATGAAGGTATAGTACTTTCATTTATTCCCCTTCCTGGCTATCCCCAGTTTGCATTAAAAAAAATCTGGTGGTGGTTACTGTTGAGGAATAGAAAGTGCCCAGGATGACTGGAGTGGGATGAGTGAGGGGGCCATACCATGGGGCAAGGCCATAGAGTTGGCCAGGTCTTTACAGATCTCATAAACCAAGGTTATAAGTTTGAGTGCACCAGGAAGCCACTGGAGGAATTTGAGCAGGAGAAAAAGGCATGATGTCTTTTACACTATGTGTCTTCTTTGGAAAGCCATTTAACACCTTATTATAAAGTTAAACCTACATTTATCATGTGACCCAGAAATCCCACTCCTATGTATTTACCCAAATGACATCAAAATCTATGTTCACACATAAATTTGTTTGTAAATGTTAAAAAAAATCATTCTTGTTGCTGGGTGCAGACAATTCAAGCAAGTAAATTATCATCTGGTTGACATTTATCATATTTTGGAGATTCAAAGAGTTAGAGGTTCCTACCCAACATAAGTAGCTGGTAAGAGCAGATCTATCAGCAGGTCTATTTTAAGGGGGCAAGAGTGTCAGTGCAAAGCTGGTTTGCAGGCCGTTGCACTGGTTCAGGATGGAGATGATGGTGGCTTGAACTAGGATGGCAGCAGAGCTGATCAGTGAAGTAGAGAGTTATGTCAACAGGCAGGTTATGAGACAACTCAAGGATAATTCCTGCATTTTTGATTTGAGCAACTCAATGGATTTACTCAAAGTAGGGCTATTATATATCTCTGTGTAGGCTGTATTCTGCACAACTTGCTCATGCAGTGGCTCTGAAGGGAAGTTCCATTTATGGAGATGGCAAAGACTGGAGCGAGTTCGTTTTAGGAGGCAGGAAGGAATCAATAGTTCCCATCTTAAGTATAAGATGATTTTTAAATACCCAAGTGGAAAAGTTTCCATGCAGTTAGTCTGGAGTTGAATGGAGATGTCAAAGTTGAAGGCATACTTTTGAGAGTTATCAGAATATAGTTGTTGTTTAAAGTCATTGTCCTGGATGAGATCTCCAGGGAAGAGAACATAAAGAAGAGTAGAGGGCCTAGACCAAACCCTGGGTGGCTCCAGTGTTAACAGATCTGATAGAAGGGGACGAATATGCCAATAAAACTAAAGATTGGCCTTTGAGGTGGGAGGAAACCGTGTGTCAAGGAAGCCAAGGGTCAGAAAAGCCTCATGAGGGAGGGACTGGTCAGCAGTGACAAATGCTGCCCAGAGGACGATCAAGATGAGGTCAGAGATGCAGCCATGACATCATGGAAACTTGATAACATGGAAACCATTGTTCCCGTTTTATAGTGGTTAACATCATAGGATAAAGCCAATAAGGCCATGCATTTGCATAAGGCTTTATATTTTAATCATTTTCAGGTTCATTATTCCATCTGATCTTTTCTGCAACCATGTTAGGTAATTGGGACAGAATACTATTATATTATTTTATAGATGACAAAACCCTGGCTTAGAGAAGCTAACTGACTTAGCCAAGGTCTCATAGCTAGTAGGTGTCAGAAGTAGGACCAGAACCCACACTTGTAGTCCACTGTTTTCCCACTCCCTCATGTTGTATTAAAATGTTAATATTGGCAATGGACAGACATTCCTCAAGTGTAGGCATGTCAAACTAGTCAGCATGTTGGGATTCCCTTTTAGATTCTTCTTGCATGTTCGGAAAATCCCTTGGTCAATCTACATATTTACAAAGAAAATAGTATTTTTACTAAGAAATAATATTTATCAGAATATAAAATTGCTAATAATAATTTTGTCCACAGAATTGCTGTTTCAGTTGTCTGTTGCCTGTAACAAACAATCCCAAAATGTAGTGGCTTAAAACAACCATTTCATTATATCTCATGATTTTATGATTAATGAATTTCAGCAAGGCTTGGCTAGGTGAGTCTTCTGTTCCATGTGGCATTGACTAAGGTTATTTAGTTCAGTTGGCAGATGTTCCATCTGGAAGGTCCAACATGGCCTCATTCTCACGTCTGGTTGTTTGGTGGGGATGGCTGGAAGCTTTCCTCAGCCGGGACTAAGGATTGGGGTGTCTATGTATGGCCTTCCGAAATGGAGGCCTCAGGGTAGTGGAATTTCTTATATGGCAAATCAGGGTTCCAAGAGTGTGCATTACAGTAAACAAGGAGGAAGCTGCATGGTCGTTTGGACAGCCTCATATGCCTCAGAGAATCACTTCTGTTGTAATCTGTTGGGTTCCATAAGACCACACAGATTCAAGGAGAAGGGACATAGACCCCCATCCCATGAGGCGAGGAGGGTCAAAGAATGTTTTAAAACCACCACAATTGTAAATGACAATTCACGCAAGTAAATTATCTCCTGTTTGACATTTATCGTATCTTGGAGGTTGAAAGATTTAAAGGTTCCTACCCAACATGAGTAGCTGGTAGGAGCAGATCTACTGGCAGGTTTGGGGGACCATTTCAGATGTGGCAGAATTATCGTGCTGAATATTTAACAGAGCGTTCAGGCTTCTACAGATATGTCAAAGTAGCTGAGAGCTTGTTTTCTTCATTTGTTCATTGGAAGGCAGTTCAAAGTAAAAACGATGAGCAAGCATAGACTAGTAGTTAATGAGTATAGATTCTGAAGCCAGTTTGATCTGGATTCAAATCATTATATTTGGGCAAATTACTTTATCCTTCTAAGCCTCAGTTTCTCATTTATAAAATGGATGGAATAATACTTCATGAAGTTAAAGGATTAAGGTGGGAAGTAGAAGGCTGAATGTAAGAATTTCTTCCCAAATAGAGTAAGTGATGGACATTGAAAAAAAGGTAATCAGTGGAGAAAAGTTTTAGGAAGTGTATAAGTAGCTGCTAATAGAACCATCAAATTTAGGCTTTTCTAAAGTGGCTTTCATGGAAATTGAAAGGGTATATAGAAATTGTGGAAAAGTATTGAATGAAGAAAGATTACGTGGCCCATTTGGGAAATGTTAGGTTTAACAAAATTCGCTAAGTCCATTGGGCATCTTATTTCCTTCTTGTACTTTCCTCAGAATCATTAATATTAATTGACTGTCCAAGAGGGGAGATATGGTATACAGCATTTTCCAAACTTGTCCATCCAGAGACCATGTTTCTTATGGAATCTCTTGAGGCTGATATTTCAGGCAAAACATTTTGGGACACATTGATCTAATGACAAAGCAATAACACCATGCACATTACAAACATGAGCTTAAAACAATAGTATTTAAGAAGTGCATTAAAGTTGCTTTCTTATAATTAATTAATAATGACGTTACTCTAAAAGGTAGGCTGGAAACACTATTAGTCTTATTTAAAAATGGTAACGTGAGCAAAATAATGACACAGTTCAACATTATACAACAGGTAAATTTCAGTGGAGCACGAGAATCCATGAGTTTCTGATCACAAATGCTCCTTCTCATAACAACTAATTAATTGGAGAGATATTGACTGGTTATCTCCTATGTGCCTGGGACTGTTTCAGACAACATTCTTGTTGTTATAGAACTTATATTCTAATTTGGTAAGATAGAAAATAAGAAGTGAACATTATAAATAGGTAAATTATATAGCCTATTAGAAAATGATAGGTGCTATGGAAAAAATAGAGCAGGGCAAAGAGGATAGAGTACATAGGTGGTTTTTGGTGATGATTTACAATCTTAAATAGGTAGTCAGCTTAGGCCTAATTGAGAAGGTGGCATATGAGTAATTATCTGAAGGAGATGCGAAGGCCCTGAGCCTAAGGACCAGCAAGGAGGACAGTAGAGCAGGAGCAGGTAAGAGAGGAGAAGAGTGATTGGAGATGAGATCAGAGAAGTCATAGGGACCAGACTGGGTAGATCTTTTCACACCGACATAAGAACTTGTAGCCCTGAATGATATGGGAAGCCATATGACCGTGTAAGTAGAAGAAGGACATGATCTGACTTACATTTTGAAAGGATCACTGTTGCTGCTAAATTGAGCATAGGCTGTAGAGGGCATGAGTGGAAGCAGGGAGACAATGGTAGAGCATTATAATAATTTAGGTGAGAGTCAGTGATGGTGGTAGCAGTAGATTTGGTAAGCAGGTCAGATATAGGATGTCTTTTAAATATGGAGCAAGCAAGATATCCTGATGGATTGCACGTGGGTGTGAGAGAAAGAGAGGAGTCAGGGATGACTTCCCAAGGGCTGGATGAATGGAGTTGCCATCAGTTGAGCTGGAGAATATTGTGGGTGGAGAAGGTTTGGGGTATGAACAAACTTTCAGTTTTGGACGTGTTAAGTTTAAAATGTCTGTTATATATTCAAGTGGAGATATTGAGTAGGGGCTGTTGCCTTATATGAATCTTGACTTCAGGAGTGAGATCTGGGCTGGAGATGTAAATTTGTTTTTCTTTGGCATGTGGATGATATTTAAAGCCATGATGATTGTTGACATCAACAATGATTCTTGATGCCTTGTATACTTCGGGTCTTGCATCGAGACTTGGTCTATAATCCCAGGAATGGGCTGAGGCAGACCTCTGGTGACTCTGACACTTTGGGTGATGAGTAGGGTCCACAGGAATTGCCCAGAGCGCAGGAAGCAGGTGGTGCCAGTGTACAAAATTGAATGAATGTGCTTAGTGATGCACAGGCTTAAGGCACTGGTAACATGATTTAACCTGGTTTAGAAAAGTCACTTAACCTTGGAACTTTTCTCCCCTTTTGGGATGGGTAGGGGGTGAGAAACTCTTACTCTTCAATTCTTTTTCTCCCTTCCTCAACTGTATTTTATTTGATTGGGAATTTATATTTATGGAAAGATTTCTCACCTTCAGTTCTATTCTTATTTTGTTTTGGTTGCTCTACCTGCCAGGTTGCTGTTGGAGCCCTACAGCTGGACCCTAAATAAAAGTCATCCTTTTGGAGAAAAAAATGAGATATTAATAGAATAGCTATTAAAAGTGAGATATGAATTGATTTTTTAACCCCCATTTCATTGCAGATGATGCTGGCTGAATATCAGAGAGTGAAGTCAAAAATGCCCCCCACCATAGAGCCACTGATGGTCCTTCATTTGGCCAAAGTGGATGAAGCTCTCCAACCTGGCCTGGCGGCACTGACCTGGGCATCCCTGAACATTGAGACGTACTTAAAAACCACTTTTGCAAAGATCAGTAAGTCAGTCTAAATGGTTATTATTTCTCAATTTGAAAGGCTGAGTTCTTAACATCTATTGTACAATTTCTTATAGATGTTGTTATATAAATAATGAAACGAGGAGTGTTGTTCTTAAGCTGTTCCATCAGGAATTTTACCAAAATATATGAATTCATTAATTTCCTGGAAACTATGTATAGTCACTATTTAATTTTATCCCCAGAGGTTAACTACATTTTAAAATTATACTTATTGCTGGACATTAGAATTTGAAGGATCTTTAGAGTCATTCAGCTTTTTATACTAATAGGTTAGTGGGTTTTGAGACCCCGATTTGAAAGATTGGAGATTTGGACAGAGTAGGGTGCTGAACAACAGGATATATGGGAAAAGTTCAAGCAAACATTTTTGCTTAGTGAGGGATATAATATGCTTTAAAATATGTGTAAGGTGGTATATTCCATAAAATACAATTTCCCAGAATGTGTACAGATGTGTTGCAAAGAACGGGTCTGGGCTCAGATAAGTCTGGGAAATCCAGGTTAAGCAAAGTAAGGCAGGTTTCTTTTCTGGAGAACTTTTCAGAGCCTTTAATATGCCAACATCCAGTGAGTGTCCAAAAGTGGGCTCTTGTAGGTGGTCCAGAATTCCTTGGCTGCCTTCTAGAATAATGTATTAACACCATATAGGCCTTCCGTGGTGGGCAGTGGAACACAGTTTGGAACATGCTAATGGAGCGGCTGTTCCGGGAAGACTTAGATGTTCTCCTCTCCTAAGCACTGTCCTCCTTCTCTTTATGGCCCAATTCTCCCCACGTTTTATAGACCAGAGTCAGTCTCAGGAAGCCCACTTCGACTATTCTGCTACATGGGACCACTTCCTCCAGTGGCCTCTTGTTGTTTTACAGTTGGGACCAGAGACTCTATATTTTGGTTTCTTTTAATGGTTTAGTATAATTCCATCTTTCTCCCCAAACTGACTGCAAAGGGCATGAAAATCAGGCTGTTTCTTATATTTCTTTTGTATTTTGTTGTCTGCATATTAGACACCCATACACTTATGGATTCATAATCGCAATAGTTTTTTTTTTTTTTTTTTTTTTGTGAGGAAGACCAGCCCTGAGCTAACCTCCGTCTCCAATCCTCCTCTTTTTTGCTGAGGAAGACTGGCCCTGGGCTAACATCTGTGCCGTCTTCCTCTACTTTATATGGGACGCCGCCATGGCATGGCTGATGAGCAGTGCATCGGCAGGCGCCCAGGATCCGAACCTGCGAACCCTGCACTGCCAAGTGCAGACTAAACCGCTGTGCCACCGGGCGGCCCCCATAATTGCAATAGTTTTATATAGTTAGTCTTTTTCTGTGTCTTTACCTCCTTACCCCCATTCCTACCTTTTGATCCCATCACCTCATTTCTGGGTTACCCTTTCCTGGACCTCTTTTCGTTTTTTTTTTTTTTTTTTTTTGTGGGGACGATCAGCCTTGAGCTAACATCTGTTGCCAATCCTCCCCTTTTTGCTGAGGAAGACTGGCCCTGGGCTAACATCTGTGCCCATCTTCCTCCACTTTATATGGGACGCCACCACGGCATGGCTGACAGGCAGTGCGTCGGCGGGCGCCCAGGATCCGAACCCGCGAACCCCAGGCTGCCAAGCGCGGACTAAACCGCTGCACTACCGGACGGCCCCCTGGACCTCTTTTCTAGATACCTCTTATGATATCTCCTTTTATCAACTTTTTCTCCCTCTCCCTCATTCTTTACCTCTTCCTCTCTCTCTTTCTCTTTCTTCCTCAGATCTTTCTCTTGGTCTTGTATTTGTGGCTGCTAGGGTAATACCTAGTCTATTCATAGTCTAAATTATCAAGAGCTTATCTCATTGGTACGTTTTTTAAAATTTTTTTATTGAGGTCTTAATAACATCTTAATAACAAGTTTATAATATTGTGAAGTTTTAGTTGTACATTATTGTTTGTCAGTCACCATATGAACGTATCCCTTCACCCCTTGTGTGCACCCCCCACCCCCCTTGCCCCTGGTAACCACCAACCAGTTCTCTTTGTCCGTGTGTTAGTTTATATTCCACATATGAGTGAAATCATGTGGTGTTTGTCTTTCTCTCTCTAGCTTATTTCACTTAACATAATACTCTAGGTCCATCCATGTTGTCGCAAATGGGACAATTCAGCCTTTTCTTATGGCTGAGTAGTATTCCATTGTATATATATACCACATCTTCTTTATCCAATCATCAGTCGAGGGACACCTGGGTTGCTTCCACTTCTTAGCTATAGTGAATAATGCTGCAATGAATGAAGGGATACGTAAGCCTCTTTGGATTGTTGATTTCAGGTTTGTTGGGTAGATACCCAATAGTAGGATTGCTGGATCATAAGGTATTTCTATTTTTAATTTTTTGAAGAATCTCCGTACTATTTTCCATAAAGGTTGCACCAGTTTGCATTCCCACCAGCAGTGAATGAGGGTTCCCGTTTCTCCACAACCTCTCCAACATTTGTTGTTTTTTGTCTTGGTGATTATAGCCATTCTAACAGGCATAAGGTGATATCTTAGTGTAGTTTTGATTTGCATTTCCCTGATGATTAGTGATGTTGAACATCTTTTCATGTGCCTATTGGCCATCATATATCTTCCTTGGAAAAATGTCTGTTCATATCCTCTGCCTATTTTTTGATTGGGTTGTTTGTTTTTTTCTTGTTCAGTTGTATGAGTTCTTTATATATTATGGAGATTAACCCCTTGTCAGATATATGACTTACAAATATTTTCTCCTAGCTGGTGGGTTGTCTTTTTATTTTGATCCTGGTTTCATTTGCCTTGTAGAAGCTCTGTAGTCTGATGAAGTCCCACTTGTTTATTTTTTCCTTTGTTTCACTTCTCCGAGTAGAAATGGAATCCGAAAGGATCCCTTCATGACTGACGTCAATTAGTGTACTGCCTATATATTCTTCTGGGAGTTTTATAGTTTCAGGCCTCACTTTCAGGCTTTTGATCCATTTTGAGTTAATTTTTGTGTATGGTGATAGAAGATGGTCTACTTTCGTTCTTTTACATGTGGCTGTCCGGTTTCCCCAACACCATATGTTGAAGAGACTTTCCTTTCTCCATTGTATGTTCTTAGCTCCTTTATCAATGATTAGCTGTTCATTGGTAGGTTTTCACTGTATCTTCCAAATAACTTAGAGCTCAGAAGGGTCCAGCTATTTAATTTACCAGGTGCTGTATACTCAAGAATATTTTAGAGATACTGGATTGGGTGGGGTTGTGGAGTGAGGAATTAATGGTTGAAACCTCCTGCCTGTTTTATTTTGCTTCATAGGTTGGGGGCTGGATTCAAAGACAAATTGTAAAAGGGTCTTTAGATATGATTGAGATGTGTTTTAGGCTCATTACAATTTGAAGGTCAAATTGTATAAAATGTTTGACCAGACAACCATAGCATCATAGGAGTGGAGAAAATTGTAGAAATAATCTTCAATAAGACCTTCAATTTAAAGTTGGAAAACTATGACCCAGAGATGCTAAATGGGTTCTAATGTTGTATAGATGTAAGTAGTAAGGATGAGTTTAGCACCCAGTTTCCTTGTGTCTAAACCAATATTCTTTCCAAAATATATCTCCTTGGGAACTAAAACTGGAGGAAATTGGCTTAAATTCTAGAAGGAGGCATTTATAAAATGTATAAAAACTTTGTAATAAGAGTTATCACAACCAAATTAGAACAGGCTACCAAGGTGGACTTTAATAACATTCTTCCCAGAGAATATCAGGTTTAGAGTGTTAACAATTTGAATGTTTTTTTAGGGTGTTAGCTGGAGACAGGAGATCGTTTCTAAAGAAACTCTTGTTAGTTCTCTGATTCTGTTTTCTCTTTGTAATTTAAATGAAGGAACTGAGGTGAAACAAAGATTAAGTTTCTTTGGGAGGCAAACTGCTAAATCTCAACAACAGTTGGATTCTTTATTGGGTTAGTGACCCAAGCTTTCTATTTACAGGTGGTTATTTGTATCATGCATTTAGGAGAGTATTGACCACTCTTGAAAATATCACACAGGACTTCTATTGATATGATTTTGCACAATCTATGCATAGATGTTCTATGAGTTTCCTATTGCAGCTACAACAAGTTACCACGAATTTAGTGGCTTAAAATAACACAGTTATGGAAGTGAGAAGTCCAAAATAAGTCTTAAGGAGTTAAAATCAAGGTATCAGCAGGGATGGTTCCTTCTGGAGGATCTAGGGGGAGAATTCTTTCCAGCTTCCAGAGGCTGCCCACATCCTTTGGCTTATGGTCACTCCATTGTCAAAGTCAGCAGCATAGTATCTTCAAATTTCTGTGTTTCTGTCCCTCTGCTTCTGTAGTCACATTTTCTTCTGTCTCTGACTCTCCTGCCTCCTTCTTATAAGGACCTTTGTGGCTACCTTGGCCCCACCTGGGTAATCCAAGACAATCTCCGCATCTCAATATCCTTAACTTGATCACACTTGCAAAATCGCGTTTGCCATATAAGGTAATATTCGCAGGGGATTAGGATGTGGACATCCTTAGGAGGCCACACATGTCCTTGAAGATGCTTTGAAGAATCAATCAGATTCTTCAAAGACATCAACTTATTACAGATGTCTTTGAAGAAGCTTTGAAGATTCAGAAATACTAAAGAATTTTATTGAGCATAGATGCTTAAATAAAAGTGTTGGCTCTCTTTTAGTAGTGAATAAGTTTACTAGGCAGAACTATTTGGTATCTAGAGTAACCTCTTTAAAAATTAGCTTAGAAATGTTGGAAAGCTTTTAGGTCTTTAATTTTTAGGAAGTAAAGGTATTTTTCTAAGGAAGTGTTTGCATCTCTGGTACATCATGAATATACAACATGCACTTTTCTGTATTCGATTTTAACTTCATTTCCTAGAAGAAAGCAGTATCAGAAAAAAAAAGAGAATTTACTGTATAATTATCTGTTGAAAAATCTATTTACCCCTTAGATAGAGGTCCATTAGCCATCATTTCTACTTTTGATGTAGAATTGTTAATTTCCTTTGGAATTGGCCTCTCCATCTATAGAACTTAGTGTTCAATATTACTTCAGCACAACTTAAAAAATATACCTTATGATAGTAACAGTAAAAGAAAAATTGGGGGAATTCACTGTTGAATACGTCTGTGGAATAGGCACTGGGCTAAGTGTTGAAAATGCAAAGATGAAAATAGATGAATTCCAGAAGAAGATAAGACAATGAGTAGATAATATGATATCTCTGTGTGTACAGAGATAGAAGGATGCTCGGGGGTCCATGCCAGTACCCTGGAGGCGGCCATTTGAATACGTGCAGATTCACAGAAAGCCTCCTGGGGAGGGAGGCATCTGAGCTGGATCCTCCAGTCTGAGTCAGAGTTGTCAGGCTGAAGAAGGCTGGGAAACTGGTTCGAGAAGGAACAGGGTGAGAAAACCAGGGGTGAAACGGCAGTGTGGAGCGACTTTAATCTTGCTTTTACGACTGCAGTTTAATCAAGTGTTGACTTATTTTTTAAAACAAAATGCTTTATCTCTTTTATATTTTCCATAGAGGACCTGGAATTGCTGCTTGACAGGGTCAATGACTTGATAGAGTTCCGCATTGATGCCATTCTAGAAGAAATGAGTAGCACACCTCTTTGTCAACTCCCCCAGGAGGAGCCACTTACCTGCGAAGAGTTTCTCCAAATGACAAAGGTTATTAGAATATTGATGTTTTTATTTTAATATTTTTTTTGTGATTCCTTTTTCTATAAAGGGCATTTTTTGAAGGATAAATTACATTTTTTTCTCTAACCGTGATTGGTCTGTGATAGATGTGATTCACACATGGAACCTTCTGACAGTAATTTGAAAATGAAGAGGAGTGTATCTAAGGAGTCACTTAGACATGAGAAACAAATCATTTCTTTTCAGATCAGTTGAAGAGAAATTGCTGTAGAACACATTTCTTGTTTTACCATATTTTTTGAAGAATAGAGCTGTTTTGCTGAAGAGCTTTTAGTAAGCTAAGGCTAATTAATAAAATAATCGTTTCAAACAGCTTCTGGACAGAATTTCTTCTTTAAACTTTTCTGTAGAGCCCCATTTCCCAAACTGGTGTTCTGTGGCACGTGGTCCCGGAGCTGTTGCTAGGGAACCTGGGGAAGGTGTGGTCTGTGTTCAAACTGCCTTGGCTAAAAACTGTACCCTCCTTTCCCCTTACGGATTCTTTACGCATTAGGATATTAAAATAAAGACCTTCAAAAAGTGTCCTGGAAAAGAGCCCATTTAACTTTCTTTAACTTGTTATTTCTCAAACTTATTTGGAAATGGGACACTTGCTTCCCTGTGCCAGGATTAAGATCCTGGGAGCAGTGCTCCATGAAGGGCCCCTTTGAGAAAGCCACTTTAGCATCATCTACAGTGTTCCCAGTGGGCTTCCTGATTATAAGAACTCATCAGTGATGACTGTAATGTGATATGTCAGGAGTCCCCAGAACCATCCCCACTGGAAGGATTCATGGAATTCAGAATCTAGTTGCAGTAAAGGCTAAGACTTATCACAGCAGCTTAGCAGGGATACTCAGTCAGACCATAAGGGAAAAGACAGGTGGAGTATAGAGGAATGCGTCTGCGGGCTTCCTCAAGATTTCTCTCTCTCATGAGGGACCACACAGAGCTCTCTCCTCCTAGCAACAAAAATGTAGCAACATATGTGCAGCATTTCTGCCCAGGAAAGCCCGTTAGAAACTCTATGCCCGAGGTTTTTGTTGGGTCTCATCACATAGGCACCCTCTGCCCAGCATGGACCAAAAGTCCAGACACCCAGAAGGAGAGCAGGAGTTCAGCATAAACCACGCTGTTTGCGCAGGCGGTCCAGACGCAGTGAGCCGCTCGTCAGCTAGGGAACTGGGAATCCTCCCGAATCCAGTCTCCCACATGCCAGCCAAAGACCAACCTCGCAAGCAGGATAGCCATCTCAGGCTTGCGATGTTAACCCTTTTCTGCATGTGTGGTAATCTTCAGTTTATAGTAAATTATGATTATATAATCAAAATTAAATGTCTACATTTTAGAAATTTCTGGTTCCTCCTTCTCTCAGACTGACTGTAGGTAGACTCCAAACTCCTCCTTGTCCCTCCTACTTATTTATCATGCTTTCCCCTCCGAGAAATCACTTGGCTCCATGGTTTCAATATTACCTCTAGTCTTATGATTGTTTTATAAAAATGCATTTCTTTTCATTTAAAAGCAAGTTTTAGAATTTTTTTAAAAAATAGCATTTTTACCAATCACACCACCATTGTTATAATTTTGATGTATTACCTATTTACATGCCTCTTAGTAAATTTGTGATCCCTACCATAGATACAGCAGATTTTTTTTTTTTTTTTTTGGTGAGGAAGACCAGCCCTGAGCTAACATCCGTTGCAAATTTTCCTCTTTTTTGCTGAGGAAGACTGGCCCTGGGCTAACATCTGTGCTCATCTTCCTCTGCTTTATATAGGATGCCACCACGGCATGGCTGACAAGCAGTGTGTCGGGAGGCACCAGGGATCTGAACTGGTGAACCCCAGACTGCCAAGCGCGAGCTAAACCGCTGCACCACTGGGCCGGCTCCTAGATATAGCAGATTTTGAATAGTGTTTTTTTTACCACTTGGCTTTTCTTCACAAAGTATTTTTCATGTTACTATTTGGCTTTCATAGCAGCATTTTAATCATGCCTTCAGAATGTTCTATTGAGTTGATGTACCTTAGTTACTAGTTTCTTGTTGCCGGACATTTAGATAGCTTCCAAAGTTTTGGTATTTTGCCAAGAGCTGCAATGAATATATTTACATGTATCATGCTTTTTTTCCGTTTAGGATTATTTTTTCCTCCAAAGTAAGATTATTGTGTCAAAGAATGTGGCATCATTTAACGGCTCTTAATATTTGCAGCCAAGTTGCTTTTCAAAAGGATGGTGTCAGTTTACAAGGCCACCAGCAATGTGACAGCACCGATTTCACTATCTTCCAACAAACATTGTTTTATTGTAATTGTAATAAAAATTTTATTACATTAAATTATATAATAAATATGTTCATTATAAATAAATATAATAAATCAATTATAATAAATTATAAATTATTATAATTTATAAATTTTAGTTTAAGCAGCAAAATCATAGAACCTAATTTTAATTTGCACTTTTGATTACCAATATAATGAATGATTACCAATGCAAATGAATGGTTACCATTATAAATGAATGATTTTTCTTGTTTGTTTACTTTTTATAATTCATTTATTCCTTCAACAAATTTTGTGGAGCTCCTATGCAAATCACTGCTGGGGATACAGCAGTGAATAAAACAGATGAGATCCCTGCCAGTGTACAGCCCACTTTCAAGTGGAGGAAACAACAAACAAACAAAAAAGTCAGTAGACAAATAATGTGTCAGGTGATAGGTTCAATGGAAAAAAATTGAAGGTAATGGAGGAAGGAAGTACCTGATAGAGAGCTGTGATTTTATGTTGATGGTCAGGGATGACTTCTGTGATTACATGTGAGCGCAGGAAGTGAGGGAGCAAGCCAGGTGAATATCTTTGGGAAAGAGCATTCCAGGCAGAGAGAAGAGCAAGGGCAAAGGCCCTGAGGCAGAAGCTTGTTATGGTAGCTGGAGGAAGATGCTGAGCTGAAGTTCACTGAGTATGTTCATATGCTGAGGGGGAAAATCAAGTGGAGAAGGAAAAAAGGGAATGGTTGGTAAGCGTGGTCTCTGAGGAAGCAGGAGAGTCTGTGATTTAGAACTCAGGTTGTGTGATTCTTCTTAAATAGAAGGAGAAACATTGCAGTCACTAAAAAAGGAGGAAAAGGGGTTAATGATGGTGGCTTGTTTGTCTTCTGGGTGAGGGCATGGAGTCAGGGAGTTGGGTGAGTCCCGTGTCGTGGCCTTCATTTGCTTTGTGCTATAGAAATCAAGGTCATTAGCTGAGTATGATGGAGGTGGGTGGTGGAAAGATTTGAGGACACAGGGATTTGAGGACACAGCTGTTATGAGGCCTGGTAGAGGAACATGACTGCAGTCATAGAGAGTGACTCCTGGGTAGCATTGGGGTAGGTCACCTGGTTCATTTGGGTGGGGCTTCTCCTGGGTGGGGCAATGGAAGGCTGAGGGAGTGATGGAGTAAAGGACATTGGCAAAAGAGTGGTTGAAGTGAGAAATCACGTCATTAGGAGAGGGTGTGTAGAGTCAGAGGATTTAAGATGTAGACTTTAAAAAATATTAGCGATCTCTCAGAGCGCAAGGAGCTAATTTATATGGGATGAGATGAACAAGCTTGGCAAACATAGGTTCTGTGGTTATATGTGATTTGCTGACAAGTAATGATAACAAGCACTTCTTCAGTACTTGCTTTGTGGCAGGCACTGATCTTAGCATTTTATGTACATTATCTTATGGAATACTGACAACAATCTAAGGTAGCTTCTACCATAATCACCATTTTGCAGATGGGGGAATCAAGACCCAGAAGGATTTCCCAGAATTACGCAGAGCTAGGACTTGAACAAGTCTATACTTGTTACTAGATGATGCTAACTGTATCCCATCCCTTACTCAATCTCTGACTTTCCTCTTTTTCATAACTATCTCTATTTCTTTTCCATAACTGTCTCTGGGCTAGGGATGGAGATTGATAGTTGGGTAAAGTTCTGAGTTGGAAGTGAAGTTGTTATTTTGTACTTTATTTGATGATAAAGAAGTTTAATAATTAGTTTTGGGGCATATCGGAATGTTCCTGTGTTAATGGCCTCAAAGTGTCATGTGCCCTGCATCAGTGGAATGGAAGTGAAGGTTCTGGGTGATAAGGAGGTAAATGAATTGTGAAGCTGATGTTTGGAACGGATGGTCCATGAGCACATTAGAGTCTCAAGATGAATAATGGTGGAACTTGGAATGGAGCTGGAGACTATAACCAACGGAGTCCATTGCTTCATGAGCTTATTTTCCCACTAGGTGGTAAATCACTTACTGTTTACATCATCTGTCCCTATCTGTGTGTGTGTGTGTCTGTCTATCTATCCATCATCTATCTATCTATCTACTTGTCTGTCTCTTGTCCTACAGAATTGATCACAGTGCCCCAATCACATCAGTTTATGTTTATTAAATCTCATTCTTGAAATATGTGTAATCTAGTTGGAGGGAAGGGGACTATCTGAAATTAATTAGGGGTTGACTGTGGCCTGTTGGCAAAGGTGAGGAGGGACAGAAGGCTGGCTAGAGCAGATTTATGTGAAATGAAGGAAACTTCATGGGAAGAGAGGATGCTCATGGCTGTTGGAGTTATTTCCTCCACTGCTAGAGAAGTAAGTGTAGTTTTGGTCCATCCATGCTGCCTCAGTTGGTTCCTTTGTCTTTAATGCATTCCTTTACAGGATGCCTGGTCTGGGTCAGTGTGAGGGGTGAGGCCAAGCACTGTTGGAGGCAAAAAGCTCATGTGGAGGCTGAACCTGTGGCATTACTACCATTACCGATGTGCTTGCAAGAGCTAGATAAACACATATGACACCGTGCTAATTTCTTTTTGGTAGGACCTTTGTGTAAATGGTGCTCAGATACTACACTTTAAAAGCTCATTAGTGGAGGAAGCAGTCAATGAGCTAATAAATATGTTGCTGGACGTGGGGATTCCATCTAAAGAAGACAGTGAAAACGTATCCGATGTGAATAGTGCTGATTCAAAAAACAAAATTTCAGGTAAGAGATGGGGTCCTGGAAGGTCTTGTTTTCCTAGGACATTGCTGAAAACTAAAATTTAATTTCTAGATAGCAATTTATTTCACACTTCTATAAACATCCTCCCAATTTTATAAGGATATTTATTAATCTGAAAGTATGATTCTGAGCATATTGTAATGACTCTATGTCATTAATTCCCGTTATTTTTTGTTAAGCTCTACAAACATGTACTTTGCATTGACCCTTGTTAGCTCTCTTTGCATTTAGGTATAAGTGTGTGTTTTTTCACCTTATCAGTAGAGTAGGATGGATTATGGATTGGAATTCCCATTGGAGTACGCCTACACTAGAGCAAACTTGTGTGGGAAGATGAGGACACTGAGAGGCAGAGAAGGAAGTTATTCCCCTAAGGTTGTATGGCTGTTGGTGGAAGAGAGAGCTCTAGAACCCAGGTCCCTGAGGCCCAGTCTTGCCTCTTGCTTGAAAAATCAGCCATAGCACCTGCCTCTCCTCCTGGTTCCTCACATCGAGGAGGAGAGGCCTCCATCTGTCCACTGGTGCCCCGATTTCCTCTTCCTAGCCTTTGATGGCTTCACTTTCTAAGAAGTGTGACATTTGTTATTAAACTTGCATGTAATTTATCTTAATTTTCTTCTCTTTAATTGTAATAGATGGTTCTCTCTCTCTTTCTCATCTCATAACAGCAAAAAGAGAAAATGGAAATTCCAGCACCTTGATATCTTCCCTGAATGCTGAGGCAGGCCTCCCACCTGTGACAGCAATGGCGAGAAAGAAGAAAGACACTGAGATGTTAGAGGAAGAAGCTCGCGAGTTACTCTCTCATTTCAACCATCAAAACATGGATGCTCTTCTGAAAGTTACAAGGAATACACTAGAGGCCATTCGTAGACGCATTCATTCCTCCAACACGATTAACTTCCGGGGTAATAATCTCACATAGTTTGCCCACTGGCTGGCCAGGTGTGATTGCTGGTTTTGTGTGTGTGTGTATTCCTGTTCTATTTAATTAATTTAAAAAATCCACCATGTATTGAGTGCCTCCTTTGAGTTTATGCATTGTGAACTTTGATTATCCCCAAAATTCTGTGAAGTAGATACCATGATTACTCTCATTTTAAAACTGAGAAAACCAAGCACAGAGAGGTTAAGTAATTTGCTTCAAGTCACTTAGCTTTTGTTAATAATGTAATTGACATCACTTTTAATCTTTTTGTCATAAGGTGAGAACATGTAAAATGAATTATTTTAATTAGTAAAAGGAAAAATACATACTTTGAAAAGAAGATATATAGAAAGATAATTTCATTTAAATTAGTAGGTTATTAGCTAGTCTTATAAGATGATAAAGATCTTATTAATGCCATTGTCTCCAAAGCAGAAAAGTTTTGACTATTTTTATGTAATATTTTGTATTTTTTACTATTTTGTGTCAATATACTTTCCAGCTGTTTTCCTCATTCTCAATACAATCATCTCTTCCTCAGCACAATTCATAAATAGGTGTTGCATTTCCCAGGTGGGCCACAAAAATCCATCAAATCTAGAGACATTCTGAAACTAAATTTTAAGTTAAAAAATGGTAAAAAAAATAAAATAGCAGTAATTAATTAAAATTGAAAAGGAATAGGATAATAGAACCTTTTTATTCATTTTGAATATTGGCATTTAAGGGAAAGCATCTCTAATATTTAGTTAAAAGTGGATGAATAAAAGTGGAAGCATTGAAAGAATTTTTTGATTGGTGGCATAGTTTATTATGTTTTATTTCATTTCAGAATGAAGGAGAGTCCTTTTCTCTGACACAGAAATATTATTAGAACTCATCAACCGTTGGTTGATATGCTGAATATTAAATCATGTCTTTCCCAACTTTATATATTACAAGTATTTCCAACTATATGTAAAAAGTAACATACACACACACATACATATCTGTATTTATATACCTATACTTATATCCAATTTTAAAAGCCCTTTGGATATAAAGGATGAGTCATACTTTATTTTTTCTCCACTCTTTAACTGCTTTGAGTTTGGATTATACACACAGTGGTAGGAAAGGCATATGTTTTATTTGAAATTCTAAACCAGTTATTTGTTCTGAATTTGACTTGTTCTGATAGTTGTTCTTGTTCTTCATGCCTTGCTTACTTATTCCTCATTATTTGTTGGCATCTTGTTATTTGGACAGTATGGTCTTTAATATTTTAGATAAGAGTTTACATAACAAGCCTGATCCCACACAGTGGGTGTCCTTTATGGAGGGTGCACTGGTAGATCGGAATCAGCAGAAAATGACTTGGATTCCACTGAACTGCTCTGTTATACTGAGCAAAGCTAGATCCTCCATTAGCTTTTATTCATTCATTCATTCACTCAAAATATTTGTCCAATTATATAGCTGTTATGTATTGTTCTAGGTGCTTTCATTTTTCCAGTTAAAAATGAAATAAATCCCATTTTGAATGGAAAAGATTAAATCTTCCCTGTTTTGTGTTAACTCAGACAGTGACAGTGCATTTAAGATGAAGCAGAACAGTCCACCCATTTTCCGGGCAGGCATCACTCTGGCCATTCCCAACGTTGCTCTGGCCCCTGCCCTGGAAGACATACAGCAGACGCTGAACAAAGTCGTGGAGTGCATCGTCAGCGTCACCAAGGGGGTTAGACAGTGGAGCAGTGAGCTGTTGTCCAAGGTGGGTGTGCAATGGAGTCATTTCACATGGAAGCTGGTATTACAGATGGGACTGAGCTGAACACTATCCTTCTCTGTTGTAGAAAAAGATGCATGAAAGAAAAGTGGCTACTTTGCAGAATAGTGAAGACAGTGATTCTGATACTGAAACGGGAGAAAACGAACCTCAAGGTAAATGTTCTTTCAGTTCTTTCTAACTAGTCATTGTAAACCAACATTTATTGAGCTAAAATGTATTTTCCTTCTATGCAATTTTCAAATCAGGTTAGATTGGAATATTAATCTATCAGCCAATTTTAAGTTTATAAAATATAAAGTTCCATGTATTTTTTTTGTGTGTGTGTGTGAGGAAGACCAGCCCTGAGCTAATATCCATTGCCAATCCTCCTCCTTTTTGCTGAGGAAGAGTGGCCCTGGGCGAACATCCGTGCCCATCCTCCTCTACTTTATATGGGACTCCGCCACGGCGTGGCTGACAAGCAGTGTATCAGTGGGCACCCGGGATCCGAACCCGCGAACCCCGGGGCTGCCAAAGCACAACCTAAACCGCTGCGCCACCGGGCTGGCCCCAAGTTCCATGTATTTTAATATCACCATTTAAAATAGCATATTTTTAGTGGGTATGTTACATTGGTGGCTGCATCACTGATTTCTGGTCCAATGTAACGATGAGAACTGGGGGACGAGTAGCATTTTCGTTTCACAGTTCAAAGAGAAACTTGTCTTCACAATGAATATTTGCTGACATTTAAGAGATATTTTGTATTTTAACCTATTACATGTCCTGTTTTACTAACATGCTGTGATTTTTGCTGTATATATCATGGTTTTCATTTAGATTTCATTTACATTCTGTAAAATTAGTTACTTGTCACTGACTGTTTTTTGACAAACACCTTGGGGATCGGGATATTTTCACACAGTGAGTTCTGAATCAGGTCAAATAAAGGTAAACTCTTTGAATGCGGCTTTTCCAGGGAGCTTCCAGACAAGTCAAATAGTGACAATTCTGTGGGGCTTCTTGAGGGGCTCCAAACCCAATCTAAGCCCTCTGGTGACTTCTAGGCTACTGTTAGGCTGTGGTTTTCACGGCCACAGTGATTGCAAGTCTCCTGTTTTCTCAAGGCTACCAGGAAGCCAAAGAGGGGGCAGTGGGCATAGAGCCAGTTAAAACACCACAAAACTCACTGTTGTTACCAAGAGTCAGCAGTTTTTCTTGAATAAATAACTCCTTGGATTGTTGCAAGCTTTGGTTAATTTCCAGAGTCCCGAAAATTGATATTGACAAATTTTCCCACTGTTTTCAATTGCTTTTATAAAGAAGAGGATTTTGAGAGATCTTTACTTTACCATTGCAGAAATCCTCTCATCTTTTTAAAGCGTGTTCTCTATGCTGTCGATATGATCTTTTCTCTCTTTTTTTGCTTGTAGATACCTTTGAAATAGCATCTGTAAACTTACCCATTCCTGTGCAAACCAGGAACTATTATAAGAATGTTTCTGACAACAAAGAGATTGTAAAATTAGTCTCTGTGCTTAGCACTATCATCAACTCCACCAAAAAGGTAGGTCAAGAGGATTTGTCACTAGGGCCCTTTGCTTCACAACATGTGCTTGTGTGACACTGAGCATCACAAGCTTTTCCGACAAGCAGCCTGGGGCTCACCCACTGTGGGTATGTTACGTGTTACAGTGAGAGGCTTATGGCATCGTGTATGTGCTCAGCAAATGTTTGCTTAACTAAACATCTTTTGTTCTAGATTGCAAGGTAAAAGAGAACTACTCTTCCTATGTTTTATATTGTGTCCTGTTTAATGCCTTTAACCTATTTATGTATTTAGTACAAATAAATCTGTTAAAAAATATGCTATGTCCCAAATCACAGGTCAGACTGGTGTTACAGTTCACTTTCAGAGAGTCTGCAATAATAGTACATGTGAAATAGAATAAGATTTATAGTCAATTTTTCATATTTGTGTAGTCAGGAAAATCTTATAAAATATCAGATGAAAATTTATGTATATTGCCACATAGAAATCAGATAATGCTGAGAATAAAGAAAATATTAGTATTATCAATACAAACTTGTACTGGACGTGGATATAAATCTGGGTTAATTTTTAGTTCTAACCTGCTCTTCTCTCAACTTCCCATTTTTGTTCAGGCAAATCTGTTGTTGTGGTTAAAAAGACTCAAAACCCTTAAGTTAATTTCTACTTAAAAATAATCTGTGTTCACATTGCCACTAGGACCTCTCGACTCTTTAAAAATATTTCTCAGTGTTGAGGGAATAGTTGTCACTCAGTAAATACATCTTTTCTATTACTGAGTTTTGACAGAACGAATTGCATTTGTTTGAAAGCATTTTGAAAAGCCACCATTGCTGTAACCATGTGAGGAAATATTATTCAGTTTAATTTTAATGTGTTCCCAAGGGTACTGGAAGCTTTTGCATTTATGCATTTTCAATTTTCCTTTCTTAATATAGTGATGGTCCTGTAATTAATTTTGCCTGAGGGACAGTGTTCACGTAATTCAACTTAACAAATATTTATCTATTGCTTAGTTTAGCAAGCTCTACACTAAATGATAAAGGCAAGTACAGTATTCTATGATGATAATAAACATTCAGATATATTTTCAGATGTCTCAGTAATCATGGAGAATACAATAAACTAAATCAATAATAAAGTCCATTACTTTCTCTGAATATATAAGCAGTCACTATTATGAAAATCTAAGGGTAAGACATAATACTTGAAATTAACATACTGCTGGCAACAAAATGCTTATCTGTGTTATTTTTGTTGCATTTGCTTTTATATTATATGAAGGAAATGTTTAGATCTTAGTCTTAGATCTTAGTCTTCCTTAAAATCAGAGAAAGAGTTAGCACTGAGAATAACTTGAAGGACTTTTTTCAGATTGATAGGATGGATAAATTGTTTCTGGAAGAATAAATACACACTTAGTGATAGTACTGGACATGACCAGCCCTTCACAACCATAGACCCTTGTGAATTATTCTCCCTCAACCACAGACAATCATCCCAGTCCCTTTCCTCTTGGCATAGCTGATTGGATCAGAATGTAAGCCTGACCCACCTTCAACACATCCATAGGCTGGCCATCAACTTATAACGTTGCCTGGCTTGAAAAGATGAGCTGGACCAAAAAATAAAATAACCTTGGCAATAAAAATGACTTAAGCAGAACAGCTCTACATATGTAGTTTGTGTAATTTTTTCTTTAAGGTCTAGGTTACCCTCACTCAAAAGAGTTCCAATTGAATAAAGACTGACACTTTCAGATGAAACAAATGGGAGTCTAAAACTTATTTAGTTAGGGTATGGTCTTAATATTATAAACTCTTGGATGTTGAAATAGCTCAAGATTCTGGAATTTCTACTCATATTCAAGGGTCGTTGATAATCTATAATTCAATTTCCATGTCATCATACATTTCTGAATATGTCTACATGCTGTTGCAGTGCATTCTGGGTATGCACATCAATATCTCAGCCCGTGCCAGGGGATCAGTTGTGGTTGGGACAAGCAGTGGCAGGCTTAGCTTTCTGCATTTCAGTGGTTGGGAAGTCTCAATACCCATTAAACCTGAGGCTCTGAGGGACATTTTAGCTGTGTGTGGGAAGTTGGAGTGAAGCTACTGCTTACATTGGTGCAGGTTGGTGAAATTCACTTAAGGCAACTGGACCATTTAGAATGCTGTTGGTAATGTTCTATTTTTTTCAAGTAATGGCATTTTGGTTCTATCTCAGTTTTGAAAATTGTTTCTCATGCAGATGTAATTCTGAAATTATAATATAAGCCAATAGAAAAAGTTGATTCCTAAGAAGTAATCAACTTAGAAATGAGGAGACAAACTTTTAATTATTTGTAAATGATATGATTATCTACCAAGTAAATCCAAGAGGCTAATCTGAAAAAAATATGGCCCAATAAGAGTTAAGTTAGTAGTCAGTTGGAAAATAATTATAGGCGTTTCTACTGCAATGCAATAAACATGTTCCTGAAATCCTGTTTTGCAAAGTTGCACATTTAATATAATAGAGATTATGAGAAAGACAGGGTTGAGGAAGACATACAAAACATAAGAAATTTTGTAACCAGAGTAGTAACAAAAGCATTAACAATCATAGTAAAATATTAACCCATTTAATAGCGCTATAATGAGAACTTTACTATCAAAAGGTGAAAGAAACTTGGTAGAAGGTGGTATAAGAAACAGTTGAAGCTGCTGAGTTATAGAAATAAGGCTAAAATATGCGAAGATCAGGTCGAACTGTGCAAAGAATGTTCTCAAAACAAAGTGGTGACCAAATTGGCCCAAAAGGAAGAAGTGGCAGAGGGAGTGTGGCACAAAGGATTGCCACTTTAGCTGGTACAAAACAAAGGGCTGGAAAAAACAGCGTTTGTAATATGACCTCCCCATTATATTCACATCATTCCTAATTGTGAGTGAGCCAATTCATCTTACAGAAGCACACTTTGTAACAAGCAGGACTGTTTATTTAAAAATAAGTCAGATGGGGGGCTGGCCCAGTGGCATAGTGGTTAAGTTCGCACGCTCCACTTTCGCAGTGTGGGGTTTGCAGGTTTGGATCCCAGGCACGGACTTAGGCACCACTTATCAAGCCGTGCTGTGGCTGGTGACCCAAATATAAAGTAGAGGAGGATGGGCACGGATGTTAGCCCAGGGCCAGTCTTCCTCAGCAAAAAGAGGAGGATTAGCAACAGATGTCAGCTCAGGGCTGATCTTCCTCACATACACACACACACACACACACACACACACACACACACACAAAAGTCAGACAGAGAAAGCCAAATACTGTGTGATTTCACTCATATGTGGAAGATAGAAACAGCAACAACAAACAAACACACACATAGGTACAGAGAACAGATTGGTGGTTACCAGAGGGGAAGGTGGTGGGGGGAGGGCAAAATGGGTAAAGCGGCACATGTGTACGGTGATGGATGGCAACTAGACTTGATGGTGAACATGATGTGGGCTATACAGAAGTCAAAATGTAATGATGTACAGCTGAAATATATATAATGTTGTAAACCAATGTGACCTCAATAAAAAAGAGAAAAAAACAGTAAAAAAAAAATCAGTTTTTTTAAACTTATGTAGCCAGTTATAAAAATAGTGGAAAAGATCCTGTTTACAATAGCAACATCGTTGAAAAATACCTGGGAACATACATAATAATAAGTGTGTGGGGTCTCTATAAAGATTCCTCTAGGGGCCACCCGGTGGCGTAGCGGTTTCGTCTGCGCTTGGCAGCCCGGGGTTCGCCGGTTCGGATCCCGGGCGCCCGCCGACGCACTGCCTGTCAGCCATGCCGTGACGGCGTCCCATATAAAGTGGAGGAAGATGGGCACAGATGTTAGCCCAGGGCCAGTCTTCCTCAGCAAAAAGAGGAGGATTGGCGATGGATTGGCTCAGGGCTGGTCTTCCTCACCAAAAAAAAAAAAAAAAAAAAAGATTCCTCTAAAACTTAACGAGGAATTTAAAAAGAAGATGGGAAGATTTGGAAACATATACTACGCTCCTGGATAGGAAGATTTAATATCATACTAATGTCAGTCCTTATCCAGTGAGTTTATACATTATATGCGATTTCATGCAATCTCTTAATGGAGTTTGATGCTGGATATATTCTGTTTGCCCCTCCAGATCTAATCTCCACCCTCTGACCCTAGGGAACAAATCAGTAGTTTTCCACTGAGGCTTCCAGTGGGTTTGACCAGTGAGAGTCTTGGAGGAGGGTTGGGGCAGGAGGGTGGGTGGGGGAAGAGAGTGACCTCAGAGTATTTTTTCTGTGACATGATGTTGAGCTGTGGTTTTTGATCTAAGGTCCAGCTCCAATCAAGAGGGCCCTGTCCACAAGAGTCTTCACGGACTCTTTTTTTTTTCCCTAGAAACTGTCCCCCTTTCCTTTTGGCTAGGGATGGTAGCAGTTTCATTGTTATTAGTCTTGGGTTACTGTTTACACAATTGTATCCAGTTCCAGTTCTGTGGCATTTCCAACTAGTCACACAGTTCACTAATTAAACATTTTAATAAATCCGTCGGGACCACCAGCAATTGGCAAATATTCACTTATACTGTGATGCCATTTCTGATTCTTTCCTCTCAAGACAAATCTGTTATCTGTATTCTAGGAAGTTATTACATCCATGGATTGCTTCAAACGCTACAATCACATTTGGCAAAAGGAGAAAGAAGAAACCATTATGACGTTTATTATGAAAAACCCCTCGCTTTCTGAATCTGAATCTGAGATTCTCTATTTCCAAAACCTAGAGCAGGAAATTAATGCTGAGCCTGAATATATCTGTGTGGGTACCATAGCTCTGTACACAGGTTGGTCCATTTTCTTTCAGTCATAAAAATTCAACAGTTTTGTTCTCTTTCTTTACCTAGATTAGTATTCCACAGTTCTAGCTATCTTAAAGATTGACTTTCCTTTTATGGGCCTCAACCTTTAAGATCAATTTGTAGATTTGTTTTTAATTCCTTTCCATATAGTTATTTATTCTGGACTATTTTGGACACTGTGCTGCTAAACCTTGAAAATAAATGCTAATTCAGAGAAAGGGGATGAGTCTGTTGTATTTGGAATTGAAATTTATCTTTAATAAATAATAACAAACATTTGAGACTTACCTCCAATGGTTTTTTTTTAAGATACACAAAATTCAAGATTTATTTTTCCTACAAGAAAAAGGCCAAACACAAATGTCTTACCATACAAACAACTATGGAAACATGCTGTAGTGACAAATCAAAATCTGAATCACAACACAGGAATAAAACACTATTAGTATCTGCAGAAAATATTTAGGAATATTGCCAGTGTCTTCCTGCTTTTTAAAAAATCTGTTTTGCATATAAGGAAATGGCTTGGAATGTTATGTGCTGCAAGTATATGTTGAGTCCTACATACATGTGAAAATATTTTTTTGTTGCTACACATATATATTGTCTTTTTTCTTTCTATCACAGTGAGGAAAATTCAGTCAATAATATGATTTCCCAGAGGCCATGTCACCTTTAGTAGCTTAATGTATATGTGAAGGATTGGGGCTGTTGATGTTTCTTTATGTGGTATTTTGTAATATCTGAGCTATAGAACAGCTTTTGAAAAACAAGTGTCCACTTGGCTTCAATTGGGTCTGGGCTGAAAGAATCACCCTGAAGATTTGATTGGTCCAAATATGTCCTAGTTCTCCAATACATCTCTCTGTGGCCTTGTAATGTTAGGTTGCACTGTGTGGGGTGTGAGTTTGTGTGCGTGTGTGTGTAGTGGGTGTGGGAGGACATGGTGATGACCAGAAGCACCAAATACTATAAAACAATGAGTTTTCAAAATGCAGTCATTTTTGAATGGTCCTTGAGATGTCCATGAAAGGTGCTGGTGGTCCACAGATACAGGTTCTACCTTCCGACCTCATCTTGGACTTACTGGTGTAGGTTACAAATCTTTCTTAGTTTAGGATGTTGGCAGTGTGCCATACACCTAAATTTGCAGTCTTTGCAGTAGTTTATTCTAAATTCCTAAAACAACCCTCAAAGCTTTTCCTCTTGAATAGCTAAATTTATAGTTAGAAGCTTGTAAAATCCTTCATTCTTTTCGTTAGACTGTGACTGCTGAGGTTTATATATTGCTGGCATATAATGACAATAAAATCATAGTTTGGCAGTAGCCCATTCTGTGCATGATTTTCTGACATCACTTTAATAAATTGTAGTGGAAGCAGGATAGTTTAGAGTCCCGTGGTATGCATTTTAGTAAGATGCGGTTCTACATCATTGGCTTGTAGCCTTAATGACTTTCTGTGACCCTTTATTTTCCCGTTTAGTTATTTTTATTAACAGGGTTTTGTACTTTTTTAACCCCTTTCTCTGTTTATAAATGAAAGATACGGTTTGGCATGGCTGGAAATCAAATTGTGGGAAGTATCCTCTCTTTCCAACTTAAGATTTTGTGATTCCCTATGTAAAAACAGTTGAATTCTGCCCTCTCTTGTGTGGCTCTCTCCAATTCCTGAGATCACTGCTTAGCTTACTATCTCTAATTCTTTTTTTTTTTTGGATTTTTTTATTGATGTCTTAATAGTTTATAACACTGTGGGGTTTTAGTTGTACATTATTGTTTATCCGTCACCATGTGGATGTAACCCTTCACCCCTTGTGCCCACTCCCCACCCCCCTTCCCTTTGGTAATCACCAATCAGTTCTCTCTGTCCATGTGTTCATTTATATTCCATATATGAGTGAGTTCATGCAGTGTCTGTCCTTCTCTCTCTGGCTTATTTCACTTAACATAATACCCTCTAGGTCCATCCATGTTGTTGCAAATGGGACAATTCTGTCTTTTCTTATGGCTGAATAGTATTCCATTGTATGTATATACCACATCTTCTTTAACCAATCATCAGTCGAGGGACACCTGGGTTGCTTCCACTTCTTGGCTATAGTGAATAATGCTGCAATGAACATAGGGGTGCATAAGCCTCTTGTGATGGTTGATTTCATGTCCATTGGGTAGATGCCCAAGAGTGGGATTGCTGGATCATACTGTATTTCTATTTTTAATTTTTTGAGGAATCTCCATACTGTTTTCCATAGAGGCTGCACCAGTTTGCATTCCCACCAGCAGTGAATGAGGGTCCCCGTTTCTCCACAACCTCTCCAGCATTTGTTGTTATTTGTCTTTGTGATTATAGCCATTCTAACAGGTGTAAGGTAATATCTTAGTGTAGTTTTGATTTGCATTTCCCTGATGATTAGTGATGTTGAACATCTTTTCATGTCTATTGGCCATCTGTATCTCTTCCTTGGAAAAATGTCTGTTCATATCCTCTGCCCATTTTTTGATCAGGTTGTTTGTTTTTTGTTGCTCAGTTGTATGAGATCTTTATATATTACTGAGATTAATCCCTTGTCAGACAAACGATTTGCAAATATTTTCTCCCAGGTGATGGGTTGTTTATTCATTTTGATCCTGGTTTCATTTGCCTTGTAGAAGCTCTTTAGTCTGATGAGGTCCCACTTGTTATTTTTTCTTTTGTTTCCCTTGTCCGAGTAGACATGGAATCTGAAAGGATCCCTTTATGTCCAATCTCAGTTAGTGTACTGCCTATATTTTCTTCCAGGAGTTTTGTAGTTTCAGGTCTCACTTTCAGGTCTTTGATCCATTTTGAATTGATTTTTGTATATGGCGATAGGAGATGGTCTACTTTCATTCTTTTGCATGTTGCTGTCCAATTTTCCCAGCACCATTTATTGAAGAGATTTCCCTCTCTCCATTTGTTAAGTTCTTTGCTCCTTTGTAGAAGATTAGCTGTCTAGGTGTGTGGTTTTATTTCTGGGCTTTCAATTCTATTCCATCCAATGGTTTTGATATGTACTTTTTTTTAGAATTTAGAATTATGTTTTGAATTAGTGTAAAACAAGCTTTATAAAATGATGAATATATAATGATTAGGAAAAACTAATTTTTTTCCAGGTTGATTTTTCCTGAGTTAGAGGGCTGTAAGCTTCAAAGTATTTACTATTGGTGAACAGTATCTCTGTGTCTTCTCATAGTGGTTCAAGTTTTTCAAACTGAACTGTGAACATTTGGGTTATACAGCTGACTTGAAGTTCACTCTGACTGCTGAGACGAAGGCCTGGATGGCTGTCATTGGCCGTCACTGTAACAGAAAATACAGGAGTGAGATGGAAAACATTTTTACTCTTATTGAAGAATTCAATAAGAAACTGAATCGTCAAATTAAAGACCTTGATGATATTCGGATTGCTATGGCGGCGCTGAAGGAAATCAGGGAGCAGCAAATCTCCATTGACTTTCAAGTGGGACCTATTGAGGTAACTGATAATCATTTGTTCATTATAGAAATATCTCCACATGTTGGGAGATATTAGCAGAAGTATCGACCAGGTCTATATTACAAATGGATGGTAAACTTAAGAACAACAATTTTGGTAATGATGATACCTAACATTATAGGGTGTCTTCTGTGGGCCAGTTCTAGTCCCTTCCACAGCATCTAAGATCCCTAAGAGCAGAGCCTGAGATGAGGATTTCTGTACAAGTGATTTACTGATGGATGCTCACGGGAGAAGGGGAGGGGCAAAACAGGAGAGGATGAGGTTGGTTTGGGGGTTGGGGAGCTGAGTGACGATGTTGTCTTAGCTGTAGACTGGCTTCATCATGATCCCACAGGGGGCTCTGGGACACGAATGGTACCACACAGTTGGTCCCACCTTAAGGCAAGGGGGATTGTCCTTTATTCCCCCAAGTCAGTCGGTCACTGACCATGATCTCCCATGAGGAGGCTCTTTTTCACCTAAGGACAATTTCCAAGGGAGGAAGGCAGCTCGATCCCTACAGGCAATGCTCCCAGCAGTTAGGGATGCAAATACCAGCTCGTAAACAGGACATGGATGATGCGCTAATGGTGTCCATTCATGTATTAACTCTGTGTTAACTTGTGTAATCCTTCCTACAACCCCCACTCTACACACAAGGAAACTGAGGGTCAAAGAAGTTATGCAATTTGATTAATGTTGCACATTACGTTTGTTTTTATTATCATGCTATCTTTCCTAGATGAAAATGTTTTATCAAGAATGGGTCACTGTATTTATTCTTTTAAATGAAGCTCGTATAAGTGTAGCTTTAAAACCGTTCCAGCCATAGAAGCATCTTTCATCACACCATAGCTTGAATGTCTGGACTTAAATTCTGAGGGTCAGGATCGTACTCTAGTCTCAAATTTTCTGCATCCTTCTTTGAATTTTGGAAAATTTCAAATCCCGTGAAAATGATTCAGCTGACCGCATGTTTGCACCTCTGCTGTGTTGGGTCAGGGAAATCACATGGCCCACCACGCTCTTCTTGGGAATTGAAACATCAAGGCAAAAAGCCTGTGCAGTGTGTAGGACCAGGGGAGTCCCTGGGGTTTAAAGAGGAGGACCAGTAGCTGACAACCCTGTTTTCCCCCACATGAGGGTTAAGACAAGATTGTAGTCAAGTAGTCAAGATCAAAATACAGTCTTTATTACTGATAGAACTTATTTGGAAGACATGATTTAGTGTACAACTCCCATATTCCCATTACGCCTCCAGCTCCCTACCCTGTGCACATACACTATGGGCTTGTGAATACTAAATTCCAGAATTGTACTTACCCATTGGAGACAGCATTGGAAAGCTGCAGGCCTCTCTAGTACCTTACTCCATTTGATTGGTGCTGGGATGCAGACCATAGGCATGACTTCAAGGAGAAAGAGGGAAGAGGGAGAAAGGCACTGGGCTGGGCTGTGTTTGCCTGAACCACCAATCTTTTCCCAAATCAACAATCAGGTATCCATTCTACCTCTAGGGGGAAAGTAATGGTGGGAAAAGAGGCCAGGGATGTTTAGGGAAAATCCTTTTTCGTGAGAACCAATCTTTGCCTCATTTTAATCTTCTAGCCAAGAGAGTTGTCCAGAATTTTGAATCCTGAGGGCAATGACTTGGCCAGGCTCTCAAGAACGCTCTCTTATATCCTGCTATTGAAACCTCTTGCCAGCAAAGTGAAATGGAATAGAGTTAAAACCCTGGTTTATTTTGTTATTTTAATAGTAACAGTTCAATTGTTTCATATTTCTCATTTACTTGATATATATTTGTAGTCTTCAAAACCAATGGGGGGGGGCCTAAGTAAAAATACCTTTTATTTGCATAACTATTTATAGTTTTCAAAATGCATTTAAAATGATATTTTTCAATAGTCACAAAAATTCTGTGAAGCAGTCAGGGGATTTTCCTGTTTTACAGATGAGGAAACTGAAGCTTAGAGGCTCAGTTGCTCACTTAAGCTCCTACAGTTTGCAAGTAGAAGAACTAGAACTTTCTGGGCAGTTTCCCTATCACGCTGGTCTTTCCCATTCTAATGCTTTAATAAATGACTGTGTGTAGATTTATGCATCTGATTGGCAAAAATTAAATTTTTCTTCTCTTGTGTAGGAATCCTATGCCTTGCTTAACAAATATGGGCTTCTGATAGCAAAGGAAGAGATGGACAAAGTGGATACTCTGCGTTATGCTTGGGAGAAGCTTATGGCGCGTACCAGCGAAGTTCAGAATGAATTAGTCTCCCTGCAGCCCAGTTTCAGGAAAGAGCTTATTAGTACTGTGGAGGTCTTCCTCCAAGACTGTCACCAGTTCTACTCGGACTATGATTTGGTACAACTCTGGCTTTCTCTGTGTGTATTTTTGGAGAAGAGTGAATAGAGCATGCAAAATGTAGTTATTGTTTAAAGATTATGTGTCATATTCAATGAAATTCTCTAGGAATGGAAATTTTATTTTCACGAGAGCAAAGACATTTCTCTTTCACAATCCTTTCCCCTTAGAGTTCAGCCAGAATAATTTCAACAGGAAATGAGGAATTTAAAAGTGCTGTTTATATTATATCATTGATCTGTTATTGGAGTTGTTTGATGCTTTCTAAATTTGTGTAGACAAATACTGTTCACGCATAGTTATAATGGTTATCCTTCCCACAGCATTCCTTAGTTCCACAAATACTGTAGAGCACCCAGCATGTGCCAGGCGCTGCCCTTGGTGCTGAAGACATAAAAGTAGACAAGACAGATGGAGTCCATATTTTAATCATACATCTATGAGTTTTAGTGCAGAATCTTCTATTGGGAATATGTGTGTAATGAGACCCATTTCTAGCCAATTATAATATGCTACATAAGGGAAATATGTAGAGTATAGGGTAAATTTGTACCTGGTAATGAGCAGCACACCACAAAGTGAATAAAGTTAGGAGGTTGGATCCATGCACTATCTTCATGGATGAAGAAGCACAGAAATCCACATATTTAAGCATTCTAATGTAATAAAACCTAATTGGAATGTTAAGATTATAGGACACTTTACAAATAGATATTAGAGTGGTGAAATCCGTGACTTATGTTGCATTAGTATTTTAGTTCAAAACCAGACACAATATACATGCTTCTTATAGAATAATTATTGAGTCTTCTTTGCCTGTGTCACCTAAGAAATTAATAGTACACATTTTTAATTTTCAAAATCTCTTGACATATGGAAGTTGTAGCATTAACGTGGCCTTTTTAAACTTGAAAATATTCCCCAGAGTCACTTTCCTGAGTCCTTTTTTACAAATAAAAAACTGTTTCCTATCATGTATGTGATATGTATGAAAGCTAGCTTTGATACTGAAATACTTTGAGTTCTTGAAATTTGCATGCAAGCACCCATTCTATTTTATGCCTAACTTTTTGTTTCAGAATGGTCCAATGGTTAGCGGCTTGAAACCCCAGGAAGCCAGTGATAGGCTTATCATGTTTCAGGTAATCTTTTTCGTTTCTATGACCTTCTAAAACCAAAACTTTAATGTGCTTTAAACATATACATTTTTTTTCTTAAGATAGAAAGGCCTATTGTGGAATATGGTATATACCTACATTTTAAAAACTGTGATTTGGTATCGTTATAATTAGAGTTGGTTTCTATGTAATTACTTATACTCATTTAGTACTCCTATTTACAGGTGCTCGGAGATCATACATGTTTGCTTATTTGCCAGTCTTTTTCTAAATTTGCATATTTGTTCATGTGTAAAATCATTTTGTTGAGTTTTCACTTGTTTTTATTAGAATCAATTTGATAATATCTATCGAAAATACATCACCTATACCGGGGGAGAGGAGCTTTTTGGTCTACCAGTTACGCAGTATCCTCAGCTTCTCGAAATAAAGAAGCAATTAAGTCTTCTACAGAAAATATACACTCTGTACAACAGTGTCATAGAAACTGTAAATAGCTATCATGATATCCTTTGGTCGGAAGTGAATATTGAAAAAATCAACAACGAACTTTTAGAGTTCCAGAACAGGTGAGAAATTAAATGTTTAGCATGCCCAGAGCTGTTGAACCTCAAATGCTTTCTTCTTTGATAGGCTGTCAAATTTTCTTTTCATGCCAGATGTTTCAAAAGCACTTCGTGCTGCATTGCTGTTGTCTGTTGAAATCACCCTGTCAAATTGCTATGTATTAATTGCCCCTGTGTGTACATGGTGAGACAAGCACATCCTTTAAACCTGGATGAATCTTGTCAGGGGCTTTTCTGCAGCTTGGAGGGAGCTGATCTATATTTATATTGTACTTACCAAACATTTGAAGTTTATGTTAGATGATTTCCTGGAATGAAAGCAAAAGCCCCATGATTTTTCTATAACGTTTTAAGTGTTGAACCTGAAGAAAATGAAAGGTCATTTGTTGTATTTTTTGGTCGATAGCTCGATGCATTCTGCTGTGCTTTGTACTTAGTAGGATCTTAATACTTGTTTGCAGAATTGAATCAAATCAGGAGGCACCTCTATCCTTTAAAATAATGCCTTTTGCGTAATTATTATGAGAGATTGAAAAAAATTCCTTCCTGATTGGGAGAAACAATTTCCTGTAATATAAAAATATATTCTATTAACAGATATCCTCTGAGTCGTGAGATTTAAATGTGATAGGTATTCAAAGCAACTATTTTTTTTGGTGAGGAAGATTGTCCCTGAGCCAACATCTCTGCCAGTCTTCCTCTATTTTTTACATGTGCGATGCTGCCACTGCATGGCCTGATGAGTGGTGTGTAGGTCCTGCAACCTACAGGACCCCCTGATGAGTGGGATCCGAACCTGCAAACCCTGGGCTGCTGAAGCAGAGCACGTGAACCCAACCACTACGCCACTGGCTGGCCCCCAAAGCAACTATTTTTGATAGAAATGCTAGCAGACAATCTTGGACTGGAGACTTCTGGGCTCATATTCCAGTGACCTTTCACGTTGGCTTCCCTTTGCAGGTGTCGGAAGCTGCCCCGCGCCTTGAAGGACTGGCAGGCTTTTTTGGATCTGAAGAAGACCATCGATGATTTCAGCGAATGTTGCCCACTGCTGGAACACATGGCCAGTAAGGCCATGATGGAGAGGCACTGGGAAAGGATAACCACTCTCACCGGGCATAGTCTGGATGTGGGGAATGAAACTTTTAAGTTAAGGAATATCATGGAGGCACCTCTTCTGAAATACAAGGAGGAAATAGAGGTATAGATAGAGAGCAAGATGTGGTGGGAGATTGGAAGATCTCATGGGATTTATTTGAAGTGTTCCCACATTGTAGAATGTTGGCTTAATAAACCATGCCAGGACAATTAAAACCCTTTTCCTGGCATTCAACTATTAATTCCTTCAAAAAATATTTTTATGACAAGTTCTGTGCTGAGTGCTGGCGACATGAGGATGCATTCCTGCCTTTATAGATCATTAAATAATTTGTGTAATTAAATAATTATACAAATAAGGGTATAGTTGCTAGATGTGATAAATTCCATTGAAGGAAAAGTATGCTGCTCTACCAAAGCCTACAGTAAAGGGGCTTGACCTATCTGGGGGGTGGGTAAAGAGTGATCAATGTAGGGAAGGCTGGAGTGCATGCAAATGACTGCTGGGTGAAGGGAGTGAGCTCTTGTGGTGGTGGTGAGAGGCTCGGAAAGTGCAAAGAAGACAATGCCAGGCAGATAGAACAGCAGGTGTGAAAGGTCTGAGGTGCGTTTGGGGGACCAGAAGAAGGCCAGAGTGGCTGGGGCATGGGAGTGGGGGAGAGAGGAGACAGCTGACAGTGGGGAGATGGAGTGGGGCTAGAACATGTATCGATTTTGGTCTTTGGGTCAATGGGGAGCCATCTGGGAGATGTATCTTGAACACGGAAGGGATGACATGGTTAGATTTGCACTTTGTAAAGTTCAATCTTTATAAAAAAAGTGGAGAAAGTATTGGAGTAGGGCAAGGGGGAATAATGGGAAAACCGACTGGGAAGTTATAAGAATATCTCAGGCAAGAGATAATGGTGTGTTGGAGGAGGAAGCAGGTAGTGAAACAGGAGAGAGTAGAAAAGATTGAAGAGAGCTTTCGGAGCTAAAACTGGGTAAGTCTTGTTGGTGGTGGGAACGCTGTAAGAGAAACAAGGGGAGGGGCTAAGGATGGACCCTAGATTTCTTGCTGAGAGATCTAGATAGATGATGGTACTTACCATTGAGATAGGGAATATTGGAAGGCAATCAGGTTGAGTGACGAAGTGCAAAAACTATGAGCTTGATTTGGGGCATGAGTTTGCTGTTTCACAGATTCTCTTTGGGGTTCCCTTGATACTTCCAAGCTGAGAAGCCCAGTAGGAAATGGGTGTGGGTCTCACCCCGAGGTACAAAATGTTTGTGCCTGCATGGGCATGGATGAGCTCACCCAGAGAGGGAGTGCAGTGTGAGATGTGCAAAGGCCAAGGAGAGGGCTTGACTAATGGTCCAGGGGAAGACAAGGCCACAGAGGAGGCTGGGAAAGTGATCCGAGAGCTGGGAAGAAGCCAGGATTTTGCTAATTCCCTCCTCTCATACTACATTGATTTGACTTTAGAGTTAAATCAGAGTTACATTAAATTTTGTCTTTGATTAAAGTTCCAAAATTTAAAAGGTTATTGCATATCTTATTTTGTCCTGATTTTTAAAATTGAGATATAATTGACATCTAACATTGAGTTTAAGGTGTACAGCGTATTGATTTGATACGTGTGTGTTGCAGTATGGTTGCTATTGTAGCACTAGCTAATGCCTCTATCACATCACGTAATTGTCATTTCTCCTAGTGGTGGAAACAATTAAGATCTAGTCTCTTAGCAAGTTTAATGTTTATAATATAGTTTTGCGATCTATAATTGCAGTACTATGTATTAGATCTCCAGGACTTATTTATCTACTAGTTGCAAGTATCTACCCTTAAACAACATCTCTCCCATTTCCCCACTCCTCAGCCCCTGGTAACCACTATTCCACGCTGTTTTTTTGAGTTCAGTTTTTTGGATTCCACATATCCGGGATATATAGTATTTGTTTTTCTCTCTCTGACTTATCTCACTTAGCCTAATGTCTTCAAGGTCCCTCCATATTGTCGCAAATGACAGCATTTCCTTTTTTCTTGTGGCTGAATAATATTCTATTGTTCCATATCTTTTCTGTCATCTTCCTTTCTAGAATAGTTTGGTGGGAAATTTTACAAATTAAGGTTTGGTTACTTAGTAATGTATCTGTCCCTAAATCTGTATCTACATACACACATGCCACTTATTATATTGCAGTTTAGATCTGGAAATCTGAGTGTAGATATGTATGAAGGAAAGAGTGACGATAGGACCTCTGCTGAATCTAGACTATTCGGGAAGGATGTGTGACTTTCATGTGATAAAATGAGAGCTTGTAATTTTAATAGGACATCTGCATCAGTGCAGTGAAAGAGAGAGACATTGAGCAAAAGCTGAAGCAAGTCATTAATGAATGGGACAACAAGACATTCATATTTGGCAGCTTTAAAACCCGCGGAGAGCTCCTCTTACGAGGAGACAGTACCTCGGAAATCATCGCCAGCATGGAGGACAGCTTGATGTTGCTGGGCTCCCTACTGAGCAACAGGTAGGAAAACCATCCATCTCTTCCCTGAGAATTGAGAACCATAATAAACATTTCAAGGGAAATTAATTTAAAAATGCAAGAATACCCCTCATACAATTTACTGCATATTAAAAATACTTGTTTTAATTTTAACGTTTGGCACAGCACATGTAATACTGTTTTTATTTCCTTGTCTTCTACTTGTGGGATGTGTCTGAGACCATCAGTTGGACAAACTGATGCAAGATGTAATTAGCCACTTGGATCTTGAGGAACATTTCAGTGTTGCTGCTGACAAGCCTCACCACAGCTGACAGCTGACCAGGCTCTAGAGTCCAGGGGGGAAATGATTCTGAATTTCAGAAGAATCATTCTACTTGGAAAACCCTTTTGCCAACATCTATGGCCTACAAACTCTTAGTTGTGTACATACTTTAATGAGATGACAGATTCAGATAGAGAATGAATTTAATTCATAAAGATAAGTAAAGCAGCACAGATCAGTACGAGTCTAACACTTCTATCTGACAGTAACATCAAAGCCGTTGTCCTTTGGACACGTAAGCAATAGATTCATGAACTTACATTTCCTCGGTTCCTTACTTCCCTTTGCTCTTTCTGAAATAATTTTTTGTTTACCAGGATCTTCTCAAATATAGGGTAATTGGGTAGAATGTGGATATCATTGGGATATGAATTTATTGTGCTATTCTATATTTAAAATGTCACTCTATTTTCTGTGTATATATGTATCAATAATTTTAGTGTAGGAAGTAATAACTACTTAATACTGTTTTGATTAAAAAATTCCTCTTCTTTCCATTTACCTGGTACACTTAAGTGTTTGAAATAATTAATATAGAATATGAAATTTGGTCTTAGAAATTTAGGCCATTTGTAATTTCAAGTTTGGACTGCTTAGGATTTGGTGAGTTTTAATGAATTTGGTTCCTATTCATATCCAACCAGAATGAAGGACAGGTGGAAGACAACACACCCTGGGGAGGTAGAAAAGGCATACATAATTTTAAAAAAGATGATCTGTGTTAGGGATGGGGAAACTTTCCTTACCAATGGCATTGAATCCACAGGCAGAATTGTGTGAGGAACGTGTATTCAACACAAATTTAGTGAACACCTACCATGTGCCATGCTCTCTTGTAGGTGCAATAGATAGTGGAGTAAATAAAAGAAATCTCTGTTGCTATGGAACTACATTCTCATGAAACGCATAAACCAAAAAAAAAAAAAAACCCCAGAAAGATGTGGGGAATATTAAAACAATCTATTTAACAGTTAAGAATATGGAAATTAAAATTTTATTAACTAATATAGCTAATATCTGAGAAAACACCAAGTCCTTATTATGTTGGACTGGTGAGATCAATAAAGGGAGAAGAAAGAGAAGAGGAGAAGCAATGATAGACAGTGTAATAATTTTGGATTAAATTTGTCTGCAAATAACAGAAGCACCACATACATCACCTAAATAAGACTGAAGTTTACATTTCTCTCATGCAAAAAAAGTCCCAAAGTCGATGGTTGAGGTTGGAGTGGGGGCTCCATGTTATCAGGGACTCAAGCTTTGCCTGGCTCACTCGTCTATGGCCCTTCTCCTCCACATTACCCCTTACATCAGCTCACTTCTCCACTAGAAGAGTGGTTCTCAGCCTTGGCTACACACTAGACACACCTAGGGAACTTGTAAAAATCCCAACGCCAGGGCCACGTCCCAGATTGATTGAAGCAGTCTCTGGGGCTGAGACACAGGCAGCCATGGGAAGTTTTTAATGTTTGCCGGAAGATTCCAATGTGCAGCTAAGGCTGAGAACTGTCAATGGGAACTTAGTCCCAGGACTGCATGTTGCTGCAAAGGAAGCTGGGAAATTCAGTATTTTAACTGGGCAGCTATGTGTCCAGGTAGAAATCGGGTTCTATATCTAGAGAAGAAGGAGAAAAAGACATTGGGAGGCCACTGTCAGTTTCTGCCTCAAGAGGAAAAAAGAGGAAGATAGATTAACTATGAGAGAGGCAGAAAAGTGTCTATCAGGGTTTATATGTAACATGCAGGAGCCCTCATACCCATGCACACAGACATGAATGGGTTGGACATCAGTGGGGGAAGTTGGAAAGAGACCAAGAAGAGGGGAGGCTCAAGAGATATTCCAGATATCATCGTATTTGGAAAATGAATTTGTTGTTTGGCCACCACCAATGGCTCTGTAATTGCTCCATATTATATGAAAAACCAGAGACTCCATGGAATAGGCATAACAGCTCAGTAGACAGAATACTATTCTCTTGGCTGGAGCAACAATGACCTGAAATGTATTACTCTGGCAGCTGGGTGGAGTCAAGTCTAATGCCGGTCTGCTCCTTAGATGATATATCTCCAACCTCTCCATGTTCTGGATCAAAAGGGAAAATGTCAGTCTAACAATGCCCAATAAATGGTGATGAATTAATCACTGGGTAGCATCATTTTAAAAGGCAGCAACATAATCAAAGTTGCAAAGAAATAGGTAAAAGTTAGGATTAAAAGAATCCTTTTAGTTTGAAAGCAACAATAAAAACAAAAGAACACATGCTGAACGTATTTCTCTTTTTAGGTACAATATGCCATTCAAAGCCCAGATTCAAAAATGGGTTCAGTACCTTTCTAACTCAACAGACATCATTGAGAACTGGATGATGGTGCAAAACTTGTGGATTTACTTAGAAGCCGTCTTTGTGGGAGGAGACATTGCCAAGCAGCTTCCCAAGGTGGTAGAATTTTCTATATGGTTTCATCAGGTTTTTAACTTAGAGAACTATCTAATAACTAATAATTCCTTTAAAAATGCAATAATGTTTCAACCTCTAGTGAGCTACCCGCCCCCCCCACAATCTTTTTCTTGTTGTCGAACTGTTCTTCAAAGAGAGAGAGTAATTGTGGAAAAGAAGGGGGTGAAAATCAGAGAGTAAGAATGCTACAAAACTGGGAGGTTGTATAGGAAACAGAAGGTTAAAAAACACAAAGAATGAATGCCTGCATAATTGAGATCCTTCTTCAGATAATTTGAAGGTAGAATTTGGAACAGTGTAGAATTATGAAGTAGTTATCTTGACAATGGTGGGATAATTTGTTCTTCTACTACTGACAGTTTAAAATAACTCACACCGAACAATATATCTGTACTGTAAAATTGAGGGGTGGGAATCTGCGGGAAAAAACCTCCAAAACAAAAAGACCCTTTTCTCAAGATGTTGAGTATATTTTTCTCATCAAATTGTAATCATCTCACAAGATTTGTATGGAATGTATTTTGAGATTTTTTTTTAAAAACATTTTTACCAAGTCTCAAGGATTCTTATTCAATTACCTTAAAGTGTTTGCAAAATTATAACATCTTAACAATATGTTCGAGTTTTGGAAGCACGGTTATGTTGAGCATTCTCTTCACTTAGGTTTCCTAGCTTTCTCTTTGGTTAGTTTTCAGTTTAATTACAGAGGATAGAGCTGTTAGCCTATTTATTTTTTGACCGCCAGTGAAATGTATCCATACACTAAACTTTTAAATATTTATTTATTTATTTTTGCTTTTTATATTTGGGTGTGTTTTCCTTCTTGGTGGGTGGAGAAGAATCTCAAATTGGACTTTATAATGGAAACTTTCACCTACAATGTTGAAGGAGCTGGGTGGGTTTTTTTGCTCTCTTATTTAATAGTACATGCTCACTGATAAAATTCAGAAAGTTTTTTTTTTTTTGCTAAGGAAGATTCACCCTGAGCTAATGTCTGTTGCCAATCTTCCTCTATTCTGTATGTGGGACACCACCACAGTGTGGCTGGATGAGCAGTGTGTAGGTCCACACCCGGGATCCAAACCCACAAACCCCGGGCCACCAAAGTGGAGCACGGGAGCTTAACCAGTATGCCACTGGGCCAGCCTCCTGTATCTTATTTTTAAATGTTTGTTTTAAATTCAATGCTCAGTGTAGAAAACTTGAAAAACATAAAATTCAATTGTTTAGAGATAACTGGTGAAAACAATTGAGAGTATCCTTTCCTCCCAAATTATCCCATATGGTATTGTTATTTTTGTATGTTTCTTGTTTTTAATTAACATAATGTTAAACAGTACCAGGTGAGCTAAAGATTCTTATTTAAGAAAGGGAGTGGTGTGGTGCAAAAGGCCAAAGGAGAATTGTAATAGAACAGGTGTGACATTCAGTGTGAATGGCTGGGGTGTCCAGACTGGGCCAACTCTGGCCTCAGTGTGGGGTATGTGAGATCACAGACATGTCCAAGCGTGCTTTGTTACCCCGTTCTCATAGGAAGCCAAGCGCTTTTCTAACATAGATAAATCTTGGGTGAAGATGATGAGTCGTGCGCATGAAATGCCAAATGTGGTTCAGTGCTGTGTCGGAGATGAGACCATGGGGCAGCTATTACCACACTTGCTGGACCAGTTGGAAATATGCCAGAAATCCCTTACTGGGTAAGTTCACTGGCTCCATGTTCACTAGCATCCTAGAGGTGAAAGGGACCTAGCTAGCGTTAGCCAAATTGGGTTTCTTTTGCTAAGACTTAATTCATGTCTAATGTTATTGCACAGATAAAACTGGTAGTTTGGAGCCTTATATTCTCGCCAAGCACTTTACTAGATTTGCCGTGATGTTGGATCAGAGGTCTTAGGCTGCTTCCATCACTGGGGCAAGATCTTGCAAACATTCTCATGCAGTCCTAGCATTTTAAAATTAATATACCTACTTTTCTGATCTCTTTCTTAGATAAACATCTGAAAAACCAAAATATTTTATTATACTCAACCCCAAACATTATGATATGAAACAGTATGTAGTGTACACAGCTATCAAGATTATGCAGAAATGAGAGCCTAATATAATATCCATAAATATACACAGACACACACATATATATGTAGACTGGGTGAATTCCCAGAGTAGTAAATATTTTTCTTTTTTTCCCTTTGGCTAATCAAGATAAAATCATGTAAGTAGAAATATGTTAAATAGTAATATTCTAAAAATAGTTATCTATACATGCTTTTAAATATCTCCCCATCTAAACTGTTAATCTCCTTGGAATAATCAGTATATATGGAGAAATTTTGTATAAGTTATATGTATATATGTGTGTATGTATATGGAGAGAAAGACAGAGAAACATAGATGGATATGTGACTGTGGAGACTGGCAAGTTCAAATCTGCAGGGTAGGCTGGCAGGCTGGAGACCCAGGCAAGAGTTGATGCTGTTGCAGTTCAAGCCCAAAGGCAGTCTCCTGGCAGAATTCACTCTTCTTCCAAGGGGTTAGTCTTTTCTTATTGAGGCCTTGAATTGATCGGATGAGGCCCACCTGTATTATGGAGGGTAATCTGCTTTACTCAAAGTCTACTGATTTAAATGTTAATCTCATCTAAACAATACCTTCACAGAAACATCTAGAACAATGTTTAACCAAAAATCTGGGTACCATGGCCTAGCCAACTTGACGTATAAGATTAGCCATCATAATTATCTGTGGTCATGGATGGGAGCAGCATCACGGATAATAACTGTGCTGGGATGTACATTGACAGTTATGGCTTGCCACATACTCTGAGCATTTAACTCAAACTAAGTGATGATGTCTCCTTGGCTGACTCTGGGAGATGGATGACCTTTCCCCAGACAGACATCCACAAGTCCTTACTACCTATAATAGTGTCCTGTGAATAGCCAGCTTTCCTGTGTACTGAGGAACCTGGGCCACCTAAGCCAGGCTGTGCTCATAGACATGGATGATGCTTAAATACGGGGCTTTTAATGGTGTTTTGAGAGAATCTCTGTGAAGAAAATAGAGGAGTTGCTCAAACTCGAATAAAAAGAGTGACTAAGCAGAAAAAAGAAGGAACATCTGTATGATAACATGTAAGTAATATGGTTTACTTATTTATTCTTGGCTGACCAAGAAAAGTTTTGAGATGGCTGGTGAAAAATAACAAAGTAACAAGAAAATTAAGGTCACAGAAAAAATAAGGCTAATAAACTCTGATGGTAAATTTGGCTCAGAGAAAATCTACAAATGGACCTTAGATTCAGATCAAAGGGCCTTCTGAGGGACCAAAGCAAAGAGTGATGTAAGATTTGGTACAACCTTCATAGGATCCATACCATAAAACGTACCAGTTGCTCAGGAAAACAGTGTTTTTTTGTCTTAAATTGATATGTTGGAGGAAATTCTATTGTGCATCTTCTTAAAAGGGACCACTGAACAGAATCCTGACCTACTTATCACGGTGTGAGTCAAGGATGAGCCTTCCTGATAAAATGCCTTGATCCAAGGGAATGAGGGAATGGAGTGGCTGCATCCTCCACAAAAACTCCTTCCTGAATGTCATTTTCATATCCAAGTTGGTGGAAGGTATTGGGCAGCATCAACTGTGGGAGACTTAAACCTGAACAAGAATCTAGATGGTTGACAACCTGCGCTCTGGTTAAGGACCAATTCATAGACTTTGGTATTCAGCTGGGGAGATGAAGTTGGTACGCTTTTAGGAGAGGTGAAGAGCTTAAACAAGACCATGCCCAAATGGATGTCTACCCCACTACATATGGAGGCAAGTTCAGTAGGAGCTAGAGGTAGGGCCAAGATTTTCCTTAGCAAATATTTGCAAGTTTAATCTCCCCAAAGCTTATGCTATGGGCCTATGCTAATACTTTTCCTTTGGAAAATTGTCCTAAGCAGGCATTATTAAACATCATGATCATAACCAATTAAAATATTAGTAAAGCACCCTTTAAATGTCTACTTTAAGGCAAAACTACTTGCAAGTGAATCTTCCAACATAAATCTTTAGAAAAATAGACTCTCAGGTATTAATGATTTGATCTGCTTTATAAAATTGTTGAATCAAGTCAGGTAACTGTTGAAGGACATATGACAAAAAGAAGGATTTTTGTTTCCAAATGGTTGATGCTGTGCTTTTCTTTTTAACCATAATGATTGTTTAGCACGATCAACTGTGTTGCAGGCACCACTGAAGGTTCTTGGATGTAGACCTGGCACGATGGCCATGCAGTCTACCACCAGGCTTAGGCCAGAGGGAAAGGGGAAGAGGGTTAGAGAGGTTCCATGTTCCCAGGGCTCTTCAAGATCAAGGACTGAGAGGCCTGAATCACTGGGACATCGTGCAGGGTTCGGTTACTGCTGAGGAATTTTACCACTGGTCTACCTACAGAGAGCTTTGTTACTTTTCTCTCCCTTTGTTCTCTTCCACCTGCCACCATAGATACACACAGACACACACACAATCTCCTCAATTTTTCTCTTTTCTCTTTCATTCCTTCTTTTTATCATGGACATATTCTACTCTATCATCTGACATTTTGGCATTATTTTATAACTCCTAAGAGAAAAAGTCTACTCTAAAATTATTCACAGCTTTTACTGAGCTTTCCTTGACTTTTGATTCTGTTACAAAGAAGAGGTTATGAGCCAAAATGTGTAAGCCCTTGAGTACTTGAGTAAGCACTTGAGTACTAATGCTTACACAAAAACAACAGGCTGGAGGGGATCTGCATCGATAGGAAGGGTCTTCACACAGATCAGGAGTAAGTTTTCTTCTCTCCTCCATCAGAGAGGTTTGGTTGTTACATTCCACATGCCTCCTTCCATCCTGTCTAACTGCATAGAAAACGTTACCTGGTTCCTCACTAGAATCAGACTAGGCTCCTCTGAAGACAGCAACAAGTAAGGGACAGGAATTATTCTCAATAAAGAATAAAAATCAAAGTTATACAAATAAGATGGATTGGAATATTTAAAATAAATTAGCATATTTAAAGTAAGGAAAGTAAAAAGCTACAACAAGCAGAGTAAAACATGATGAGTATAAAAATAAGACTTTAAGAAAAATGTGGGGAGATATAAGAAAAGAGATTCTTTGGGCAGCCTCTGCTCTTATCCTGCCCCCTCTTTGAGGTCTGACTTTGTGGTGTTTCACAGGCCCAAAGTGAATAAACCCAGTGGCCGCAATGATAGCTTGTCATGCCTGTTTTCCTGAGTGTCTGTCTGTGAGGGTTGGAGAGGAAGATTACCGCACATACAGCAAGGCTCACCCATCATCATCACTTGAGACACGCCCATTTCCTCCCCAAGTTCCTCACTTACCACGAGCCTCTCCTTCGATCTCCTTCCTTGCTTTGCCTCGTTCAGCCTCTGAAAAAAGGAATTTCACTTTTGCTCTCATCCTGGACATCCCACACAACAAAACAAAAGTCCAGCAGTTGACTGAATATGGACCGTCCAGAGTTCCCCATGACTGCCCTCGGAGATTGCCACCTGCCTCCAGCTTCCGATCCACACAGTCCTTTAGTAAACACTCTATTTCTCTACAAAGAGAATTCTACTTCCATGAAATAAAAATATTTTCCCCAGGGAAAAAAATAAATAATACAAATGACAGGGAAGGAGTAGAAATAAAAAAAAGACAAAGTTTAGAAAGGATTTCTGATAAGATTTCAAAAAGAAACTGCAATTTAAGCTGCATTAGTTTGTCAAAATGTGCTAGAAAATGAACATACAGAAATATAGTTATGAGAATAACAGAAAAAATATATCCATCACATAAGCAATCACCATAAAATAAAGGAAATAAAGAAACAAAAGTGCAATAGAGAGCAAGGTGATGATAGGAAGGTTCACTGGGTTTTGGTCGCTCCTGGAGGCAGAAAACAGTGATAGGGTCCCTTTGTGTGGCTCATTCATAGCTGGATTTTGTTTCTGCTTTGGTTTGTGTATTCACTGGATTCTCTTAAGATACAATTCCAAGAATGAGACGTAGCCATTAGCTGACACAGCGTTGTGTTTGCAAACAAAACAAAAAACTCTGTGTGTATTTTTTCTGTTCTTTACAAAGAAAAGGCAAGATTTTCCAGATTAAGTCAACTGTATACACTACATTTGTGAAAAATGAAGACATTGTCTACTAATTCTGGAAACAAAAGTTGTTTCCCCATCAGAAAATGGAATGCTATTTGGCAAAATTAGTAACAACATAAAAACATTGAATAGTATGTGGGAAAATCAGATTGTCTCAAAATCTTTCCCCTTTTCCCCATCCAGATTAATTTATTTCTAGAAAGGACTGTTTTTATAAAGTTGATCTTTTTCCTCCCCACTTAGATACTTGGAGAAAAAACGCCTTTGCTTTCCTCGGTTCTTCTTCGTCTCGGACCCTGCCCTTCTGGAGATTCTGGGGCAGGCATCAGATGCACACGCCATACAAGCCCATTTGCTGAACGTGTTTGACAACATTAAATCTGTCAAGTTCCACGAAAAGGTTCGCCTGATTCTAAGTGCTGGCCAGCAATTACCATGTCTTAGAATCTCCACTGTCTTCATTAAATAGCTCTCTCATACTGTGTTTACAAAGGATTACTTCCCTGTCCATTAACTCTTAGCCAGTGACTAAAACCAAACTTTTGGGCCCAATTTCCCTCCAGAGCTATGTGATTTCTTAATATCCAAAGTGTATGTTTGAATAACAAATAATTTAAATATGATCAGGAATGTGCTGTATGTAGCATTCATGGTTTTACGTGCTAAGTTAACTGTTTAGAAATCCAACAAAACAAAGAAACCGATGGCTCATAAAGTAGTGCCTTGACTAAACAGAGTTGCCACAGTGATTTGATTGTTTTAATCAGGATTCAGAAGTTTTTGGCATGATGATCTTCCCTGTTTTTCATCATACTTGATTGAGACCTTTTTTTTTTTAACACTCCAAGCAAGTTTCTAGAATCCTGGAGTTGTATGGGACCCAAAAAAGGTCATTCAACATGAGGGAGACTATTTGCACAGCTGCCAGAGGATATTGTCTAATCCATCCCTTCACCCCAAATTCCCTAGTGAAATGACCCTTCCAGTTTGATAATGTATCCAGTTCCCCTCTGGTGCTTCCTACAAACTCATAGTATCATTCATTTATTCATCCTGGCATGCAATTTGCATTTGTTGAGCAACTATCATGTGCCAGATGCCATGCTTAACAAGGGGAATATACCATCCTCATGGACCTCGTGCTCTCATGGAGTCTATAGAGTGCAATTAGTGCAGTGGTAGAGCTATTCCATCGTAAGCAATTAAAAGACAGTCATTTAAGTTCAAGCCCCTTGCTATGTGCCAGGCATGATGCCAGTCTTGGGGTTCCAAGGAAGAATATATCATAATCAAACTAAAGTCATTTTTATGCAGCACAGCATTCAAGAGAAATTTGGCAAATAAACTGTGGATAATTTTTGACTTGCTGTGCTTGTACTATGCACAAGGAGCATGGGAATGAATGCCCACCAAGGAGCCCTAACCTGGGTGTAAGGGGTGTAAGAGAAGGCTCCTTGCAGGAGAATGTGGTGTCTGAACTGATTTTTTGAAGGTGAATGGAACCAGGCAGGTAGAGAAGAGACACATGGTCCAGCCAGAAGGAAGGGCAAGTGCAAGGGCCGGGAGCTGTGGACAGCCCAGGATGTCCTAAGTGTGGGTATGTGAGGGAATGCATTGGTTTCCTAGGGCTACCTTGGATTAAAACAACAGAAATTTATTCTCTCACAGTTCTGGAGGCTAGATGTCTGAACTAAGGCATTGGCAGTGTTGGTTCCTACTGGAGACACTGAAGGAGAGTCTGTTCCATGCCTCTTCTGGTGGCAATCGGCAATCCTTGGTGTTCCTTGGCTTGTAGACACATCACTTCGATCTCTGCCTTTGTCTTCACATGACGTTCTCCCTGTGTGTCTGTGTGTCTAAATTTCCCTCTTCTTATAAGGATACCAGCCATTGGATTAGAGTCCACTCTAATCCAGCAGGGCCTCCTTTTAACTTGATAACATCTGCGATGACCCTATTTCTAAATAAGGTCATATTCACTGGTTCCAGGGCTTAGGACTTCAACATAGATTTTTGGGGTCCACATTTTAGCCCACAACAGGTAGTGATGAGCAAAGGGAGAAAAGCGAGAAGGAGGCATGGACCAGATTCCAAAAGGACAAGTGAATTGCCCTTCATTGTGAATGGGACAAAAGGCATGGGAGGTTTTCCAGCAGGATGGGGAGCTGGTTTGTGTTTCAGAAAGATTCTCTGTCTCAGTGTGGGAGATGGAATAGAAGGGGGCAAGGAAACCAGTGTCAGAAGTGACTGCAAAGTCAGGATGGAAAAGGCTGAGCTGCTACAACGAAGCCTTGATGAGGGGAAGACAGTGTGGATTTTAATGGTTTAAAATCAATGTTCCCTATAGATCTACTAGATGTGTGGGTTGAAAGAGGGGATTGAATTATTCAGGAAGTTCTTTTGCTCAAATCTTTCTGCTACAGCGCCAGGACTTCATGGTCCTAGATCTAAGCTTCTCACTGTCTCATTGTACATTGAAGATAATTTAAACGTCCTCATTTTTAGACTCTATTCATGGCAATTAATTTTTAAAATAGCATTGCTTTTTTTGTTCTTGCTGTAAGGTTTCTACAACCAGGGGCAGATTCTGGCTTTGTGCGTCCTAAATCTTACAAAATTATAAATACAAATTTATACTCAGGACCTAGAAGGATCCATGCAAGTGAGGGGCCCTGAAACTTAGGATTAATTTGATTCTTGGTAGACCACTTCCGTCTACAGCTAAGGAGGATTTCATTAATACAGTACTCAATCTGAGCTCAAGGGAACAATAGTCCGCTTACTAAAGAACAAAAACAATAACAAACATTTGAATTTACTTTACAGTTTGTGTTATTTTGTCTAATTGGCACGAACAGCCTGTGAGGTGGGTAGGGAAATAAACAGGCATGATTCTTAATGACTAATTATAGGTAAGAAATTTAGTCTCAGAGATATGTCCTCCAACATAGTCAGTGAGTGGCAGAGCCTCATTTGAACCTATATTTTAGAACTTCAAATACCATGCTGTTCTCATTATGCCATGCCGCATGGAAAGTGAAGTGAAATGACTGGATTTGGAGCTGGGTTTGAGTCAGAAAACATAACGTGCAACCAAGAGCTCCTGTAAGGAGCTGCACTGTCTAGTTCAGAGTTGGAATTACCTTGTAAGGTGTTTGCATTGATCATATTGGCCAGGTCATTGCTGATGTCAAGTTGATAAGCTTGTGGTGTGAATGACAGGCTCTTAGAGAGTCCTATTTCTTTTGGGGAAACTTTAGAGATTTTTCGATCATCACTTTTGTATTGAATATTTCTCTTAGAAAACAAATTTTCCCTCTCAAGTATAGACTATTTGGAATTGATTTAGTATTTTCTTTTCAATTTCATAGATAACTTTTTTATTGCTTAGAAATTGATTTTATATCATATTTCACCTTTTATTTTATAATCTGTAGCTTACCTTTCTATGGGAAGGATAACATTGACAAGAGGGCAATGGAGGATTCGTTCTTTATATGAATATAGCTTTTGTTTTTGGCTTCTAACATAGATCTATGATCGCATTTTGTCAATTTCCTCTCGAGAGGGTGAGACGATTGAATTGAGTAAACCTGTGATGGCAGAGGGCAATGTGGAAGTTTGGCTTAATTCTCTCTTGGAGGAATCTCGCTCCTCGTTACATCTTGTGATTCGCCAGGCAGCTGCAAATATTCAAGAAACAGGTTTCCAACTGATTGAATTTCTTTCTTCCTTCCCTGCTCAGGTTGGTGTGTTGAAATTGGAAAGTATTTTTTACAGAATAGTCATTTTAGATCTCATACGTTGTCTATTGTAAATGACACAACTGGCTATAATTTAACTCTGGACCAATATTAAGATTTTTATAAGGATTTGGTAAATAGAGATAAGCTTAAAGATTTCAACTATAGATTAATATTTAGTTATACATACATATACACACATATATATGCATTTGTGTTGTAGAGATATTTGATATATTTTCTTAAACTTAAAAGTTTTGCTCATACTGAATGTGTTTAGAACATAAATCATAAAAGATATTGAGTGTATGCTTTACCAGAAAAATGAGAAATATATTTAAGCATTAGAATATAGAAAATGATGTTTTCATAGTTATTGTGATCAATAAAGATTTTGTGAGTAACTACTATGTGAAAACTCAGTCTTAGTTTAGGGAAAGCAGGCTTAAGACATATTTTTTCCCTGCCATAACGTAAAATCTATCTAGCGAGAAATATGACTTAAACAATAAATGACTTAAAATTACAAGAAAAAAATTATAGACACATCACGAGGCTGTGCGTATTTAATTGTCAGGTGAACAATATGAATAGTTTCCATAGATTTTGAAGCAACATATCAAGTTGATGTGATCAAGGATGACTTTAGATTTGCATAATAATCACAACTATTCACTATATTGTAATTTCTATTTAAATATATTCATATGCCATACACACTCATAAAGCCTTTTTTATTTCCATAAGGTGGGATTATTAGGAATTCAAATGATATGGACACGGGATTCAGAAGAAGCCCTTAGAAATGCCAAGTTTGATAAAAAAATCATGCAGAAAACCAATCAGTCTTTCCTGGAGCTACTGAATACCTTGATAGACATCACAACAAAGGATCTGAGTTCCATGGAACGAGTTAAATATGAGACTTTGATTACTATTCATGTGCACCAAAGGGATATCTTCGATGACCTGGTAAATGCTTTCTAAATGCTGTGGCATATACAGAAAAGGAAACACGAGACACTGTCTGTGTTTACCCACCAGAATTAGTTTGAATGAATTCAAAGAAAAGGTTAAATTCAGGCAGAGTCATCTTCATGATGAGAGCTTGTTTGTCAGATTTTCTATTCAATCTTCAGCTGAAATTTCAGTTATATTCCCATATCTCTGCTAAGATGTTACTGAGGGAATTAGGCTTTATTTTAAAATTCTTTATGTGATGATTTTTAATGCTAAACTGTCGTGTAGCATCTGAAAAGCTTTCATTCGTCTTGTGCTTCTTTTAGTTATTAATTGAAGATTACCAGGTTCTTGCTACAGAAATAATAAATAATATAGCTATGAAAGCTGCTGAGTACTCCCACTAAGGCTTTTGATAAATCACATCCTTAACAAGTTTTGCTACATTTTATGTCATTGATTGTAAATGGTTTTTCCTAATATATTTGGTGACATTCAGGTGTCATGGAGATTTTTGCCTTTTAAAACAAAAACAGGGTGGAAAAGAATTTAATAGTTATAAAAAAGAGGAAATGTGAAAAGAAATGAAATTTGTCTTCTACTACAAAATACCACATGAGATAAGAGGCAAGAAGCTCTTATTTTCATAATAATTTTCTGGATCGTGTCTCACTCCATTATGTAAAAAAGATTATGAAAGATTGGTTCTGATGTAATGGAAATGAAGGCAGCACGTCCAAGCTGTTGTGTGCGAATCTCCTCTCTTAATAGTTAAGCACACCATTTGCCTCTGAGAAATAAAGGGCTCAGGGTAATTTTAGATTTCTTATTTGTCAGAGAAAAATGATTAAAGTGGCTTATAATTTTGGTTAAAAAAATTCAGACAAAAGCATCGCTGGGCAATAACTTGCCATTTAGATGTTAGAAATTTTGGCCCTCTGCAAATCGTAGGGAAAATAATTAATGGATTTAAAAAAACCCAACAGTGTACTTTGTCATAATCATAGCAGATGCCTTTTTCCTAATGAGATTATTTAGTTCTGTCTTTGTATGTCAAAACGTGTTTTTCGTAGACTGTATTTCATGGTTAGGACTATGGTATTGGGCATTTAAGGGTGAAATTTAAGAAATGAATATCTTACTATTAAAATTATTATGTTTTTTAAATTAGAGGGCACAATTAGAGGTTTCTCTTGAATTTTCACATTCCCGTATCTTCTAAAGTATCTTTTTTGCTGATCAATAAATGAATGGGTTGGATGGCAATGTAGTTGACATCTCTGAACTAGTTGGGCTGTCTTTGGGTTCCATTTACTTCGCGTTATGATCTACATGAATGCTAATGTGCCTATTTAATAATGGTTCTCATCTCAGTTTTAACATGTACCCTTTGCATTTCAGTGTCACATGCATGTCAAGAGCCCTACAGACTTTGAGTGGCTGAAACAGTGCAGATTTTATTTTAATGAAGATTCTGACAAGATGATGATTTGCATCACAGATGTGGCTTTCATATACCAGAATGAATTTTTAGGCTGCACTGACAGGCTTGTCATAACTCCACTCACAGACAGGTGATAGAAGGATTCTGTGATTCCACAACCGCTCTCCTCCCGCCCCTCTGACATTTTTATTCTCTGGAGTTGCTCAGGGGATTTCTGCTTAATGTCTCTTTAGGGTTTATAAACTCTTTTATACCCAGGTCTTTGAAATTCAGTATTTTTAGCTTTACACACATGTCTTCACATGGGATTTGGGTTTGTGATTGAAACAGACTTTGCTTCCTTTGCCTTTAATCAGACAGAGACAGAGTGTAAATGACCTTGGTGGACATCAAATGAGCAAGAAAGGGAATTAATTGCCATGTGTCAATAGGTGCAAATAACAGTGGGTCTTGAGGGCTGCTTTGGGGACTGTGGCACCTGTTGTCGTCAGAGAGACAATTAAGATTGCTTTTTAGCAGAAAAAAATTGAGTATCAATTCAGGTGAAAAGCGACGAGGCAGCCATTGGCCTGGACATTTGGAGTTCTTAGTTCTGCCCTTTGTCTGTTACTTACCAATGGTGTTAGCTAGAGCTGCCATGCAACTTCGCTGAACTCAGCTTCCTCATCTGTAAGGTGAACTGGGCTATTTCCAAGGGTCCTCCCATGGCTATTATTCTGTGATTCACTTAGTCTAATTTGAACTTTGTGGCATCAGCCAATTGTATAAGCTCTGTTCAGGGATGCATTGAATACTTATTTTGGACAAAATCTCTGAGCATTAAAATTAAGATTTGGCCTAAGTAGAATCTGAAGCTGAATATCAATCATTTTCACAGAATGAACCTCTGGGCTGTTAGATTGAAAATATTAGACAAAATGTAAAAGTTTGACATAATAATGCTGTCATCTGCTAGATTGTTCCTTCTGCTCCTTCGTGATACTAGATGAAATGCTCACTTTCAACTGAGAATGAAGGATTTTATTGTGTGTCATTTTCTCATCTTCATACTATTTATATTCCTTCTTATGTCTGGATTGAAGATGATTTATACTGGATGCTGTTGGACATCCTTTTGGAGTTTTTTCTCTTTGTTTCGAAATGGCGAGGTGGATAATCACAAAATGTGAAGAAGTTCTTGAAACACTTGGAGCTTAGGCGGTTATTTCACGCCTTCTCTCTTTTCAAGCCTCCAGCACTTCCCTCCCTTCCTCTCTCTCTACCAAGGGCCTCTTTCCTATTTTACTGAGAAGATAGGTGCTATCACAGGAGAAAACGTACATTCATTTCCCACTTTCGTGTCTGCTCACCAAGCCGGCTGTCCTCACACAGTAGGCTTTTTCTCCTGGTTCTCAGGATAGATTTTGTGCTGCCATCCAAAGCCAACACCTCTACCAACACAGTTCTTCCTCTCCGGGAGCATCATCAATTTTCACTTTCTATTGGATCAGTCTCATCAATGTACAAATATGCTGTAATTGCTTCCAGAAAGAAAATCCTACCGTGAACTCTCCGATTTCCTTCGCATTTCTGTGCTGCCATCAAAACTCCTCAAAAACACAATTTCTCTCCACCTGCTTTACCTTGAATTCACTCCAGTCAGGCCCTCTGCATTAGTTTTCTATTGCTGCCATAATAAATTACCAAAAATTTAGAAACTTAAACAACACAAATCGAATATTTTACAGTTCTGTATGTCAGAAGTCTGACACGCGTCTTGTTGGGCTAACTTTAGGCGTCTGCAGGACTGTGCTCCCTCCTGGAGACTCTAGGGGAGAATTAATTTCCTGCTCTTTCAGGTTGTTGGCAAAATTCCTCTTCTTGCAGTTGCAGGACCTATGTTCCCGTTTTCTTGCTGACTGTCAGCTGAGGGCTGTTCCCGACTTCTGGAAGCTGAAGCATTCCTTGACTCGTGGCCCCTTTCCTCCATCTTCACAGCCAGCAAAGATGGTTTGAGACCCTTTCGTCCTTCCAATTTCTCCTCCTTCTTCTGTCTCATGTCTCTGGTGTGCTCTTCTGCCTCTCTCTTCCCCTTTTAAGGACTCATGCTATTAGCTTTTCTCTACCAGGTAATCCAGGATTATCTCCCCATCTCTTTAACGTTAATTACATCTGTAAGTCCCTTTAGCCATGAAAGGTAATGTATTTACAGGTTCCAGGGATTAGAAAGTGTATATCTTTGGGGGGGCCGTTATTCTGCCTGTCCCACTTTCTTCTCCCTCTCTGCTAAGATGTCACCCAGACCTTCTTGTTGCTAAACCCAATGGTCATTTCTAGTTCTCATCTTCCTTGACTCATCAGCAGCATTTGCACAGTTGGTCACTCTCTCCTTTTTGATATACTTTCTTCATTCAGCTTCCAGGACACCACAGTCACCGGGCTCCTGCTGTTCTGGTTGTCTCTCCTACTGGGTCCTCTTCATCTTCCTGACCTCTAAACATAGAACACGCCAGGACTCTTCTTGTCCCCATCTACACTCACTCCTTAGGTGATCCGGTGATCTCATATAGCTTTAAATATCATCTAAATGTTGACTCCCCAATCTCTGCACCCAGCCAAGTCTTCTCCCCTGAGCTCCAGACACATATATCCACTTGCCTACACAATGTATTTTCTTGGATGCTTACAGGGAGTTCACACTTAACATGGTTGACTGTCCCCCACAAACTTGCCCTCTTGGCATCTTCTCCATCTTAGCAAATGGCATTTCCATCCTTCAGTTGCTCAAGCCAAAATCCTTGGAGCATCCTTGATGGCTTTCTTTCTCTCTCACCTCATTGTCCAGTCTGTCATCAAGTTTGGTCAGCACCACTTTCAGAATTCATCTAGAGTGTGGCCACTGTTCACCTCTTTGCTGTTATCACCCTAGTCCAAGCCACCATAATCTCTGGTCTGGATTATTGCAATAGCTTTTTAACTAGTCTCTCTGCTTCTGTCATTGTCCTCGTACAGTCTATTCTCAATTCAGACCCTGGAATGTAAGTCGTATCCTGTCATCCCTTTGCCTTAATCTCTCCACTATCTTTCCATCGCACACAAAGTAAAAGTCAACATTCTCACATTGGCCTACAAGGCCCGGCATGATCTGGCACCTGCTACTTCTCTATCTCTCCTTCCTCATTCAGCTCCAGCTACTTGCTCCTTGGTTATTCCTTGAACAGCCCCAGCATACTCCTGCCTCAGGGCCCTTTCACTTGCTGTTCCCTTGACCTAGAACCCTTTTCCCGTCAATACTGGCAAAGCTCACTTCCTCACCTCCCAGGTCTCTGCTCAAGTGTCATCTCAGTGGGGTCTTCAGACCCACCACATTTGACGCAGCAATCTCCACATTCCCTAACATCCTAACTGGCTTTATTTTTCCTGTTTCCTGTTTTTAAGTAATCTATTTCCTTCCTTTAGGATGTCAGCTCTTTGAGGCATGGACTTCCCATGATTTAGTCACTGCTTCTAGAATAGTTCTGTCACATGTTTATATGTATGTCAAAAGTCTTTTTAATTTTTGCATATAGATATCAGACTATACAAACTTTTCTGCAGCTTGATTCTTTCACTATATTTATTATCTTGTACATTGCTCTGTATCAAAAACTTGAGAACTTTAAAAGCAAAGTAGTATTGATAAGTATATAAGTGGAGGTGATTATAAAGTTTGTTTCAGCCTGTTTCATCCTAAATGTTCACTGCTTTGTTTTTCTCTAACTTGATTATGGGTGGAGTGAGTCACCATTTTTTGCTGGCCATTGGGATTCCATCGCAAGTTTTGCTGCCCTTTTACAATAGAGTTCCTCACTAAAATTAATACTTAAAAACAATCAAAGGCCAGAGGCATTGGCATCTTGTCAGCCTTTCACTGCCCTGTGAAAATTCCACAACATTGGCAGGTGTGGTGTCTGGGAAGCTCAATGTTATGTCGATGGAGTTGCAGATATTTTAGATGATAAAACAGTCATTATGATATGCTAAAAATATATAGCAGCTTTCTCTGAAAGCCCTTGTGTTTTTCACGATCCGTCCTTCCTTCCACTTTGGAGCACAAGTAGAGAGGATTGGAATTGTTCTTCCTACTGCTGTCACTTCAGACAGAAGGCAGCAGAAATCAAAGGCTGATAGAGGCATCTTATCTGCTTGATAAGACGTGTAGACAGGTCTAATGACGTACATCTTTCTCTGATGGATTCTCACAGTTTCCGTAAGATATACCTGAGTGTTAGCCGCCGGACTCTGCCGTTATCAGCTATGTAGTCTTGGCCAAAACGCCTAACCTCTCTGATTCTCTTCATTTGGAATCATTGTGTGGACTGGAGGTAATGCAAGTGGTGCCCATCCCAGGGCCTGGCACTGAGTAAATGTTAAGTCATTATTATTATTGTTGTTACGACTATTGTTTTTCTTAATCATTGATAACACATTCTTTCCCAACCTTTCCTTTCGTTTCTCCTTCGGTGTGTTCTGTGATCAAAGAGTCTATAACCAAACCAAGTTCTCAACATGGAAAACACCTCGCTGGCTCATTTGCCATCATTGCGTTAAAAAGCTTTTCAGCATTTTAGAATGAATGCTGTTTAAGAATAGAAACCAAAAGCACTTCTGGCTTACGTGTGATGAAATGCGTCTAGAGTGCTGGGAATAGTTGACACTAAAAGTGCTAATGAGCCCTGCACTGGGGTTGATCACTGTTCATTTGGCGCCCCCGGTCACATTCTGCATCTCTAATTCCGGCAGCTGTCGGGACAAGAGGAACCCGATAAGAGTGTGTGGCCGGACTGGCACAAGCCATTTATTCACCCAATGTTCAGAGGGTACCAGGTGCCGGGGGTTCGGCAAGTAGTTGGGGGTACAGGTGTGAACCAGACCCCGTTCCTAAGAGCAGAGAGCTTATGGCCGTCTAACGGAGAGGCAGAAAACCGTAGTAGAGCTACAAAAACGCCACTAAATCACACAGCAGTTCAAACCCTGTTCAAGAATGATGACAGTTTTGAAAGCAGAGAAGAGACTGGAAAGGAAAACAGAAGAGAGGGAGCAAGGCACACACATGCAGACTGTGGGGAGAGGTACGGAAACATGTATGGAAGATGCTCTGGCAGATCCGTACTTGTCTCTGAAAGACAAGCCTAGAGGGTTTGGGTGCCAGCGTAGCGGTCACACTGAAGCCCCCCCTGGCGGAGAAAGGGGGAGATAAATCACCTGGCGTGCCCGCCCAGTCTTCATGTCAATAGGATGATTTCTTTTAGGCAACTTAACAACTTGCTACTTCAGTTTAAATATAAACACAGATGATCCCAGTTGTAAGGAGAGTTTGGAAGACAGGGCAGCTGGGTGGCCAGAGTTCCTGGAGATTTATTCCTCCCCCTGACAGGGTGACATGTTCTGCAGCTGGGCAGTGCAAGGCCTGGCAGCCAGACAGGCTACCTGAGTCTCAGCTCTCCACTGAGGTCCTGAGAAAAGTTGTTCCGTCTCTGTGAGCCTCTCTCCTCGTCTGTAAGGTGGGAAACAAGCTCACTGCAGGGTTCTCTGGGGTTTAAGTGAGAGAACGAGGTGGAGTACATCATGTTAGCTGTTGTTACAGAGACTGCACCGCAAGGGATAACAGAAGTGCAAGAGGAGAGCCAACCCCTTGGGTTAAAGGCAGAATCAAAGTGAGATCAGGCGTCCTCCTGACTTTATATCCATATGATTTACTCTGTATCTAAGCTCCACGTCCATTCAGGGCTGAGTCATTTACTTGTCTTTCCGGAACCCATTTCCAAGAAAATTGAGACCCTACAGGACCTCCAGCTGGTGTGCTCCCTGTTCATTCCCACCCTTCGTGCTGGATAATTTCTTTACTTCCTTTGAAATCGTTTTCAGGTCCAGATGAATGCTTTAGAGTTTGGCCATAAGAAAGTCCTAAGCCGCATCACTTGATAAATTGTCTCCTTTTACAGCACTGGGCGATGCTGGGGGATGGAGTAATTTATGAGCAAGTTATCAGGTTGAATTTTTTCCTTTGTAGGCATTCTTGCATTGTCTCACCAAAATCATTTATTTGTTAACATCATACAGTAGTATATGGCAGAAGGTATGTGCAGGTGTAGTAGATGCTCCCAGAAATGGATTTAAGATGTGCTTATTGGGGCAAGCCCGGTGGTGTAGTGGTTAAGTTCGTGTGCTCTGCTTCAGCAGCCCAGGGTTCGCAGGTTTGGATCCCGGGCGCAGACCTATGCACCGCTCATCAAGCCATGCTGTGGGGTGTCCCATGTGCAAAATGGAGGAGGATGGGCACAGATGTTAGCTCAGGGCTAATTTTCCTCAGCAAAAAGAGGAAGATTGGCAAAGGATGATAGCTCAGGGCCGCTCTTCCTTACAAAAAAAAAAAAGTGATTATTTAGCAGTGTGTGGTTTAAATCTCATGTGATCATTGGTCCACAAGTATGTCAAATTATCAACTCTTAGATTCAAAAGGGGATTAATCTACTTTAGTGATTTCCAGTCTGTTTCCTAGAATACTATTCTTTAGATGTTGGTAGATTTCTGTGAAAAAGTTGCCAAATAAGTTTTGGATGCTATGTACTATTTTTCATACTTGAAGATGCTCAATATACATTATCATAAGAAAGCCTGTTTAACCTTTTAAGAAAGGAGTTTTCAAACTGATTTGACCATAGACCACCCCTTCCATTTTCAACACATGTTAATATCCACGAGGATAAGTGTATTTTAGGATGCAGTTTTGGAAATGTTATGCAGGGACAATGGCCTGGATCTTCCGTTTTTTAATTTTATGTGGGTTTCAGTTCACTGCGATGTCTCAGCAGTGTCTTCTCGGTGCCTGTGGTATGGTTCTAGTGATGTGTCTACCCCTCAAGGTGTTATATCACATTGGCTCAAGCTCTGGGAATGAGCATGGGAGGAGCCCCCGCTGGACCTGCAGGAACAGGCAAAACAGAAACTACCAAGGATATGGGACGATGTCTTGGGAAATACGTTGTGGTTTTCAATTGTTCAGACCAGATGGATTTCCGAGGACTTGGACGGATTTTTAAAGGTGAGGGTTATACTTTTTTTTATCTGATGAGAAATTTCAGTTAAGGTGGAATATCTTGTTAAGATTTTTCAGCAATTGGCTACATTTTAGGGTCATTTTTCATCTTTGTAAAACTTTTTGGAAAATCTGAATTTTACCAGGGTTGTGTGGGTCAAATGTCAATATGACTTGCCTTTTGTAATTTTTTTATCACTGCAGGTTGGGTGTTTACAGATAAAAGTGCCACATTGTGAGCTATTTGGGGGGTGCTTTATGCATCATCTATTTGTTCAGTTTATTTTTGAACAAACTTATCTCTGGCTTGTCTTGCAGCTGCATAATGCCCTTTTCCTTGGCTTTCCAGAATTACATACTAATTGGATTTTCTATTTAATTTCCTTTCTAAGGACTGGCACAGTCTGGATCCTGGGGTTGTTTTGATGAATTTAATCGTATCGATCTACCAGTTCTCTCGGTTGCAGCCCAGCAAATTTCCATTATTCTGACATGTAAAAAGGAGCGTAAAAAATCTTTTATTTTTACTGATGGAGATAATGTGACTATGAACCCTGAATTTGGACTTTTTCTAACCATGGTAAGGAACCATAAGAAGAGCTGGTGAATTTCAGCCTTCTTATCACGGTTTTCATGCATCTTCCTGGTCAAATGTCATCTATTTTCCATGAATGGAAATTGGGATTGTAATTTTTCACTTCTGATTTGAACGCCTTTAAACAAAGCTCATATTAATAACTCATGACTTAGTCTCTCCACTTAAAAGGAGAGTGAGATATGTAAATGAATTCTCCGGTTGTCATTCCAGATTTGTTGTGTGTACATAATGAATCTTTTAATATTATGTGGATGTGTGCTTGTCCCACAATTGTAATATTCCTCCTTGGGTTTTATCTTCTGTGTAGAATCCTGGCTATGCTGGGCGGCAGGAACTCCCTGAAAACTTGAAGATTAACTTCCGCTCTGTGGCCATGATGGTCCCTGACCGACAGATTATCATCAGGGTGAAGTTGGCTAGTTGTGGCTTCATTGATAACATTGTTTTGGCCAGGAAGTTTTTCACGCTCTACAAGCTGTGTGAGGAGCAGCTTTCTAAGCAGGTGTGACACTCTGAAGGTCTCTGTACTTGTGCATGTCTAATTTTTCTATCCAGTTCTATTTTCTCATTTTGAAAAATTGTGACTGGGGTTGTTGACACAGTACCTTACTGACACAAAGTAGAAAGTTGTATCATTACAGAAATAATTTTATATGCATAGTTTTATTAAGAAATGCACTTAAAAAATTTAAAATTTACAGCATAGAAATGAAGTGAATACTATCTGAACTGATTTAAGAGCCAAAGAATTATGGATGTTAATATTTGTTCTTTATTCCACCTGTGCATTCATCATAACATGTGTTGTGTGTCCCCATGGTTTTCAGGAACCTCTCAATCAATTTACTCTTCTCACTTCCAAGCTTACTCAGGTATTTGGCCAAGCTTTGCTAATTGTCTGTGTTATCTGTTGTAACTTTCTTGCTTTCCTGTACTATTTGAAGTAGCAAGTTCTGACATCTTATGGGTTTGGAGTTGAGGCATGAAATTAATCATATATCACTTCTGTATTAGTTATCTATTGCTGTGTAACAATGTTACCACAAACACTGGCTTAAAACAATACACATTTATTATTCCACAGTTTCTGTGGTCAGGCACAGCTTGGCTGGGTCCTTTGCTTAGAGTCTAACAAGACTGCAATCGAGTCTTGGCCAGGGCTGCAGTTTCATCTGCTGCTCGACTGGGGAAAGATTTACTGCCAAGCTCACTCAGATTGTTGGCAGAATTTTGTTCCTTGAGGTTGTAAGACTGAGGGATTCAGTTTCTTGCTGGCTATCAGCTGGAGAAGGCTGCCTCCAGTTCCCACAGGCTGTGTGCAGTTCTTTGCTACATGGGATTCCCCCACACGGCCACTTGCTTTCTCAAAGTCAGCTAGAGAAAGAGGTCCCAGCAAGATGAGTGCTACAGTCTTGTATTAGTCAGGATTCTCCAGAGAAATAGAATGAATAAGATATATATATGTATAGAAAGAGATTTATTATAAGGTATTGGCTCGTGCAGTTGTAGAGGCTAAGTCCCATGATCTGTCATGTGCAAGCTGAAGACCCAGGAAAGCTCGTGGTGTAGTTTGAAGGGTTGATGGTGTAGATTCCAGTACAAGTCTGAAGGCCAGAGAACCAGGAGCTTAAATTAAGGGCAGGAGAAGGTTGATATCCCCAGCTCAGCAGTCGGGCAGAGAGAAGGTGAATCCATCTTTCTTCTGCCTTTTTGTTCTATTCGGGTCCTCAACAGGTTGGATAGTGCCCACCCACATTGGGAAAGGCCATCTTCTTTATTCAGTCCACCAATTCAAATGCTAATCTCTTCCAGAAACACCCTTACAGACACATGCAGAAATAATGTTTAATCAGCTATCTAGGCTTCCTATGTCCCAGTCAAGTTGACACATAAAATTAACCATCACACATATTATGTAATGTGACCACATAATCACGTACATGTAATCACATACAATCTGTCATCTTTACTGTATTCTATTGGTCAGAAGCAAATTATAGGTTGGTCCTGCCACACTCAAGGGGAAAAGCATCCAAGGGCACAAACACAAGCAGATGGGGATCATGTCACAAATTTCCAGGACATATAAATAAAAATTACTAAAGGCATATGGTAAATGATAATACATTGCAATAAACAAAAAAGTATAACATGACTAAAACCTCCTAAAGTATATAACACTTTGATATCTCTCCTCACTCTGGCCTCCATTCCAAACTTGTTTGAATCTAGATTATTTTTTATACCCATAGATTCAGCTAAATTACATTCCCACTCAAAACATTCCTGGTTTCTTCTGCTTATTGCAGCTTTTACTCATTCAGTCTTCTCTTTTTCTCTGTCAAAGAAACATTTTTCCATGCTGTTTCTTGCATGTAGAAAAACTCTCCATGTCACTGACTCCTGCCCTCTTCTTCTCCAGTATTTCATTTCTGCTTCTTCCCTCCTTCAGCGCTTGTTCACAAGGTCATTGTGAAATGAAATGAGTCCATGCATACAAGACAATTGGCCCCCTGCTGATCTCTTGGTGAACATTCTGTGAATCTCACTCCATGCCCGCAGATTCAACTGCATCCAATTTTGACAAGTTTTCCTTAGTTAATTCCACCCACCAGGACTTTCAAGTTGTTATTTCATGCAAGTTCGCTCATATTTTTATTTTATTACCGTTTTTAGAATTTAAGCTCCTTGAAGGCAGGAATTCAATCTGAATGTTTTTATGTGCTTCATCCTCCAAATGATTTGTATTAAGTGATGCATACTGCTCCCAATTGTCTTAGCAGTTTTTTTTCCTGCAGGTATTTTTTTTTATTGTGGTAAAAAATATGTAACATTAAATTTACCGTCTTAACCATTTTTAAGCATACAGTTCAGTAGTGTTAAGTATATTCACAATGCTGTGAAACAGATCTCCATAACTTTTTCATCTTGCAAAACTGAAACTGTATATCCATTAGACAACTCCTCTCTTCCCCTTCCCCCTCAGGCCCTGGTGACCACCATTCTGCTTTCTGTGTCTATGCATTTGACTACTTTAGATACCTTACATAAGTGGATCATACAATATTTGTCTTTTTGTGACTGGCTTATTTTACTTAGCATAATGTCCTCAAGGTTCATCCATGGTGTAGCATGTGACGGGATTTGCTTCCTTCTTGTGGCTGAATAACATTCCATTATAGGTATTTGCCACATTTTGTTTATCCATTCATCTGTCATTGGCATTTGGGTTGCTTTGACCTCTTGGCTATTGTGAAGTGTTGCTACGAACATGGGTGTGCAAATTACCTCTTTGAGACCCTGCTTTCAATATATACTCAGAAGTGGAATTGCTGGATCACATGGTAGTTCTATTTTTAATTTTTTGAGGACCTGCCATACTGTTTTCCATGGTGGTTGGATAATTGATTTTTAATTATTCACTCTACATGTGTTGAAATTTGGCATGATTGAGCTTTTGTAAATATATATATCAAGGGAATAACAAAGCTGGGGACTTGGTTTTCTGGTTTGTCCTTTTTCTTCCCTCTTCTCGGTAATCCTGGAATGTAGCTACTTTTCTTCCTCCTCAATACCCCTGTCTTTTTACTCATCTGTCTCTGTATCTGTATGTGTCATGAATGAGGTTTCAGTTTAATTCTGGTTCAGAATTTTAGCTTTAGAAATATGAGGAAATTTTCTTATGAATGATGGATTAAGGAGAGTCTCAAGGGGATGTGTATACTCTAAGAGGGAATTTATTCCTTTCTCTGTCAAGGTGTACCTATTAGTTCAGCTCTAAGGGCTTAAATTAATGATGGGACATGAGACGACTCTTTTGGGCATTCTTTATTTGCTCAAAAATATATTGATAAAAAGATTTATTGCTCTGCTAACTGTACAAAGTTTCTAAAGGAAAATCAGCATTTATTCATTATTCTGAATAGGTCTTCTGACAAATTTGTATAGTTTCCATAGGTAAGTTAATATTGAAAATAAGCCCAGTATGCCTCAAATTCTTTAGGTACATTATGACTTTGGTCTGCGTAACATTCTGTCAGTTCTGAGAACACTGGGAGCAGCAAAAAGAGCCAACCCCACGGATACAGAATCCACGATTGTCATGCGTGTACTACGAGACATGAATCTTTCTAAACTGGTAAGATTCACAGATGGGAATGTTCCACTGCTTTAATATCAGTTCAACTAACTAAGCACAAATGAGATTTGGAAATATTTATTTAAAATGCTCATTTAAAATGCTTAATTATCAGATAAAGCGCCAGAGAGCATAACTTTAAATTACACTTTTTCAGAAGTTATTTTTGTGGCGACTCATATCTAGTGTAACATATGCCTATTCCAATAGAATTGAAATAGATTTTTTGTTTTTTGGTGAGGACTATCAGTCCTGAGTGAACATCCGTGCCCATCTTCCTCGGTTTTGTATATGGGACGCTGCCACAGCATGGCTTGATGAGCAGTGTATGTCTGCGCCCGGGATCCGAAACTGTGAACCCTGGGCCGCCAAAGTGGAGTGTGCAAACTTAACCACTATGCCACCGAGCCGGTCCCTGAAATGGATTTTTAAAAACCCATGTTAAGTTTCCAAATACCTCAAATCATTTTTGTGCTTTAGAGCTAAAATCTCACCTTCTTTAAGTCTGTAGAGCCTGGCAGGAAATTGGATATAAATGTTAACAATGTGTAATAATTTCACACTCTGTCATTTCGTAGTAGGGACTGATAATCAATTGTCCAGTATAAGTAGATCTATGTACAGGATGAGAGAATGATATGTTTTTATTTCAAAATAAAAGTATGAACCAAATTCCAATTCATGAATATGTTACTATCTCTAATTTAAAAATAATTTTTAATTTAGATTAGAAATTGTAGGCTATGTAGGAACTCCCCAAACTGGTTATTTTATGACAACCAATAAAGGTTGTCATGTAGGCAATATTTTCTTTCCTTTCATTTCCATCCTTTTTTTCTCTCTCTCTTTTTCCTCCCCTTCTTTTTTTTAAAAATAATTTTTAATTTATGGGAAATGTGAAGAAAATATTCCTCAACTTCAATGAAGTTGGTATTTTGTATGTTAATGGTCATGATAAAATAATCTGGGCTGTGTTGAGCATTTTCAGTTTATCTATACATTGCTAGTTTTGTGCCAAAATAGTTGGTCTGATTTCCCTTTCTTTTCTTTTTTAGATTGATGAGGATGAACCTTTATTTTTGAGTTTGATTGAAGATCTCTTCCCAAATATTCTTCTGGACAAGGCAGGATACCCTGAACTGGAAACAGCAATTAGTAGACAGGTAATATATTCCACAGGGCATCAGTACTTTGTCTCTTTCATCTGAATTTATTTTCTTTTTAAAAATTTATTTATTTATTTTATTGAGGTCACACCACTTCAAGTCTAGTTCCCATCTGTCACTGTACACATGTACCCCTTTACCCCTGGCACCTCCTCTGCCTCCTTCCCCTCTGGTAACCACCAATCTGTTCTCCATATCTATGTGCTTGTTTGTTTGTTTATCTTCCACACATGAATGAAATCTTACAGTGATTGCCTTTCTCCCTCTGACTTATTTCACTTAGCATAATACCCTCAAGGCCCATCCATGTTGTTGTAAATGGCACAATTTCCTCTTTTTTATGGCTGAGTAGTATTCCATTGTGTGTATATACTACATCTTCTTTATCCATTCATCCATTGATGGGCACTATAGGAATCAAGTGGAGTTGGTGTGGCCCAAATCTATGGGTTCTGTGAGAACAACACCCCAGGCTGTGACTACTGTTTTAAGAGAGGCTGTTGCACACCATTGACAGAGCTCCTCCAGCCAGGGGTCTCCTGCCATCCCACAGCCACATGTCCACATGTCCACTTGGCCACATGCTAGTGGCTTTGTTATTGATGGAAACCTTTCCACACCAGATTCCAAAATGAAATGTGATGGGTCAGCCAGAGCGAGTGGAGTCAGCTGGCTGCCTTGCCCGTGCTGGGCTTGGCTCTGTCTGGGGCTCTGGTGTTTGCCGTGTTGCTTCCATCTCCAGACTCCTGCCTCTGAGTGTCATTTGCAGTGGTCTCATGTGGCTCCTAGCTGTCCCACTTTTTCCCCAGGCCCAGGATCACTTGTGATTTCTTCCTTGAGTTCTGGGGAATCTACCACGCTATGTGGATCATTAGGTGTCTGGATTTCCCATGATCCTTGGTGCATTTTTTAACTTTTTATAGTCTTCCTAGGAATGGAAATAAATCATGTCAACCTTATGCCTCAATTTCCTTTCCTAAGAAGAAGAGTTTGGGAAAAAAAAGTTGTATAGAATTGGTGATTAGCTCATATTTATAAAATAGTTTTCAATTCCTTGCAGATATTTGTAATAAAAATCCAATATGGTAGTATTTAATGGATATTTTTCTTTTAAAAAGTCAGTATATAAAAGTCTTAATCTTCTAATCAAGTAAGAGTGATAATGCATTTTGCAAGTGGTTTCTTTATCATATGGCCAAATTAATTGCAGCATTGCCTAAAGGTTAAGTATAAAGTAATTTATAAGGTGACCTACATTAGTAATTTGTAGCATCTGAAAAATCTGGAGAGCAAATATGTGGCCTAAAATGATACATGATTATTATCAAAAAATTATTTAAGTAAAAATAAAAGCATCGTTTAAAATGGGTTTAAGTATAACATGATGGTTAAAAGCATGGACCATGGAGGTAAATTTCTTGGGCTTAAATCTTCAAGTCCATAACTTTACAGGTAATAATCTTGGGTAAGTTGTTTAGTCTCTGTGCCTCAGTTTCCTTACCTGTAAAATGAAGATATCCATAGTATCAATCACAGGATGTTGTTATGAAGATTAAACTTGGAATAGTGTTTGGCAGAGTAACTTCCATATATGTGTTTGATAGATAAAAACTACTCAGACTTATAAAGATAGCTTGAAGTCTATATAAAATTTCTGTCAACTTGGTATGCTACAAGTTTTTTCAGTTATTCAATATCTTTTAAATTGAACATTTAAAATATATTTTGATATTTGAGCCTTTATCCTTAAGTTGCTTCTGAGACATACATTCAACAAAATGTTAATATAAATTTAATTCCTAAAGACAAATTCAGATATTTCTTATTAGCTTGGGATAACATTTTGATTGTGTTCAGCCTGCTTTTTGTCTATGTATATCTATATTTTTTGCAATTTTTAAATTGTGGTAAATACATAACATAAAATTTACCATTTTAGCCATTTTTTAAGTGTATAGTTCAGTGACTTTAAGAACATTCACATTATTGTGCAAACATCACGACCAGCCATCTTCAGAACTTTTTTCATCTTCCCAAACTGAAACTCCACACCGATTAAACACTAACTCCCCATCCCTCTATCCCCCACTCCATGTTTATGCTTATTTTGAGCACAATGGTAGGTCCAGATTGCTGTTGATGTGGCCCAACGTGGGGATTTTGTTATGTTTTCAGGTTGAAGAAGCTGGTTTAATCGACCATCCTCCTTGGAAACTGAAAGTCATCCAGCTGTTTGAAACACAGAGAGTGCGGCATGGAATAATGACCCTGGGGCCAAGTGGAGCAGGGAAGACCACCTGCATCCACACCTTGATGAAAGCCATGACAGGTAAGGGGACAGCCAAGCTGTGCTGCTCTGGGTGATACATTTAAATAGTTGTGACACATTTGAATGCCCCAAAAAGGGACACAAAGGTAGCTACATTGATATATTTTTATAGGAGGGAATGTTGCTTTACTGATTATTGGGTACATTTTAGATTATTGGGTATATTTACATATTGGGTACATTATTGGGTACATATTACACTAATGGACCAGAGGGGAAAAACATTTTTTTTCAGTTTTTTTGAGATATAATTGACACTTAACCTTGTGTAAGTTTAATGTGTACAGCGTGTCAATTTGAAACATTTATATGTTGCAAAATGATTACTAACTTGCATTAGCTACCATCTCCGTCCCATCACCTAGTTACCATTTCTTTTTTGCAGTGAGAACATTTAAGATCTACTCTCTTACCAACATTCAAATATTTGGTACAGTGTTAATAGCTATAATCACTATGTTGTACATTAGATCCCCAAACTTGTTAATCTTATAACTGGAAATTTGTACCCTTTGTCCAATATCTCCCCATTTCTCCCACCCCCCAGTCTCTGGTAACCACCATTCTACAATCTGTTTCTCTGAGTTTGGTTTTTTTATATTCCACAGATGAGTGAGATCATACAGTATTTGTCTTTCTCTGTCTGACTTCTTTCACTTAGCATAACGCCTTCAAGTCTCATCTATGTTGTCACAAATGGCAGAATGTCCTTCTTTCTCATGACTGAATAATATTCCATTGTGTATATATACCACATCTTCTTTATCCATTCATTTGTTGACAGACACTTAGGTTGTTTCTGTATCTTGGCTTTTATGAATAATGTTGCAGGAAGAAGATTTTTTTAAAGGACTTTATGTGCTGTGTTATGTTTTACATATGTAATGTCATTCAGTTTTCATAATGGTCTTGAGATGTGGCTGTTATTATCCCCATTTTGTACAAAAAAGTCAAGGCTCAAATTCAGAAATGTTCAAGGTTGCAAAGATGGTAAGTGATGGGACTCAGAATTAAAGTCAAGGCCCACAAATGAAAAATCCAGACTTTTCCCAATATACCGTGCCATTTCCCAATAATGACTTAATACAACATGCTGCCTCTCAATAAATAAAAAGTAATTCCAATCCCAACTCTTAAAATCTATGTATTGAAAAATCATCCTAATCATAAACTAATTTCCCACCTGGAATCAGATATTTTTCTGGTGAAGTTAAATAAATACATTTAATTTCCAGATGTCCCTAAGCCTTACCTATAAGTCCCTAGCCTGAGGTCATCTCAGGATAATGGACATTGCCACATTCATGATTATTCTTACATTCTCCAGTTCTGATCGAATATTGATGACTCTCTTCCTAAAATTCCTTAGCCATGGAAGAATTGAGTTCCAAAATTTCACAAAACTTTGGCTGTTGAAATGCATCATACATGGTCCCAACGGGAAAAGGTGCCTGGTTGGGTTTCCAGTCAGCTCATGGAACCCCAATGCACTGATATCAAGTTGGTGGTGACTAGAAATTGTTTATATTTGCACTAGGGTCCTGGATTTAGTCCCATTTTCCTTAGCTGTGGGATGAAGTGAATTCTGTACATCAAGACTCCACCAGGGAGTCTTCACACTGAGACGGGATTATGCTCTTTGCTGTCACCTGCCTTTGCCAAAACTGAGAGCTCACAGCTGTGGGACCTTCCATGAGGTTTCCACGTGTGGTGTTAAGATTCTGTTTGGGGATTTTTCCATAGCTTTAAAAAATGATGTGTTCTCCTCTCAAATTATGCTTAATACTACTTTTGCTGTTGTTATGAAGCTGCCTTCTGTGAACAACAAACTACAGATGCACCTGGTACTTGAACAAAATGGGTACTAAATATTAAACAATTTTAATACATTATGTATGATATGTCTAAATTATGTAATCCATATGGCCTCACTGGTTTTGGAGAAGTTCTTTGCAAAGATGAATTAATCATTAGACTATTTGCTGTTTATTAACCTGTTCTTGGTATTAGTATGTAGGGCAAACATTTGTTATCTTAAGTGACACATTGTTTTTTGCTGAAAACTTTAATTATCCAAAAGATTGAGAAGGTGATTGGGTTGAACTTCTGCTAGACCCACGTATGTGATTTTCTCCCTTATTGGTCACGTATTTGTTCATCAAATATCTTTGATGGTCTGTACTTTGAGGTTCTGCTAGGTTCTGTACTAGAAATGGGAAAGGAGGCATGAAAAAAATAGCCATGTCTTCAAGGAGCTTACAGTCAGTAAGTAGAGTGACACAGATGATTATAAGTCAACATGGAATTCCTATGAGGAGGTTTGGACAATTATGCTGTGAGCAGAGGCAAAGGAGATCAGAAACCTTTCTAAGGAATTCTAGAAAGAATGCTACATCCGGTGCTACTTCAGCTGAGGTTTAGGGTTGAGTAGCAGATGGATAAAAGGCATTCTTAGCAGAACAAAGAGCCTATGCAGGTAGGAGGGACTGGAGAGAGCATGATATACCCGGGGAAGTGCTTTGCATGGATGAAATGTAACTTGTGTGTGAAGTGGGCGTGGGGGAGAGGAAGAGGTGTAGCAGATGCTGTTGGTACCCAGTGCCGCATCCCTTTGGCCCTTTCCTGCTTTAGATGCAGCTGTTTGTCATTTTCTCCCCCGAACTCCAGCGATGTCTCCCAGTTTTTCAGCCTTATAACTTTCCTTGAGGCTAGGGAACTGGCTTAGCCTGGACATAGGAGTCGGGTGGGAATTAATGCCCCTGAGGCAGCCATACCCTCAACCAATGGGGTAGAAGGGTTGAAGGCAAATGTCCCACCTCCTCCTGTCTATTAGAGGGACACTACATCTGTGACCAGCTCATCAATTAGCCCATTATTGGCTTTCTCTCCTTTCCTGTCTCACTCTCCTCTCACTCCAAACTTCCAGCACCCACTTCCTTGTTGAGGCTTTGCTTTCAGGGGGAGTTCAAATTAACACAGTAGGCATGGCATGAGGAGCCTTGTAAGTCACACTAAATACCTAGGTTTTATCCTGTAGGTGATGGGAAGTCTTTGAGCTGGGGTGTGGACAATCTACCCTGTGTGTGGAAGGCCATCTGCTGGTCATGTAGAGAATAGATTGTGGGATAGGAGGGGCAGCATGGAGACCCTAAGGAGGTGGCAGCCAGAATTAAGAGGAATTAGTTTAACCCACATTTTGAAAGTCAAGCGTTTTTTTCTTAAAGTACTCATAAAAATGTAAAGGCATTTTAAATGAAAATGATACAATTCTACCTATTACCATAATGAAATAAGTTGATAGTTTCTCTTGTATGGGCAATAGACCAAGTCCAGTTTTCACCCACGATACTGTCATACACTTTAAGAATTTGCTGGCCTTTTGTAAAGTGTAACTAGATTAAAAACTGTTGTCAATCTTATGGGTATCATTTATTTAAAAAGCTAAATTGTGACTAAGTTGAACTTCAGTACCATAAAATCTTGCAAATAATTACCCTGATTCTTTTTGTGATTTTGAAAAAAGAGAACTATGGTCAATTTTCTTCATGGGTTTCAATGTAGCACCTTTTCTAATGTGCATATGTATGTGTATGTGTTCTTGTGTTTGTTGATTTTTATTTTATTTTATATGTTTATGATTTTATACTTTAATCCTTATTCTTTGCTTTTCCACTGATTAACCACAGTCCCTTACATACAGAATCCAGCCCATTTTAAGAGTAGTTTTAGGGTTTGAAAGATTTGAATACCTTTCTTGAGGTTGACCACAGAAGAAAAGTCTTTGTTTAGCATATTTTTTCCAAACGAGCAAGAACACATATCAGCAAATCAAAGCTGATAATGGATAGAATGAGGCATCTTCTAGGTGAAATTTCAGATACAAGATTTAATCTTGTACACCGTAAACCAAAAGATTTTTGAGTTGTGAAATTTGAAGATCTTCCAGGTTACATTAATTTCTTCATCAATTCCAACATGGTATCCTTTTTCTCCCTTTATGTAACATGTAATTTCTTTTTCAGAAGGTAAAAACAAAAGTGCTCTAGTCAATAAAATCTAATGAGGCTAATTATGCTAACTTGGAATGCAGTAAGACATATATATTTTCAGTGTAATTTTGCATTTGTCATATCTTGAATGCCTGCTGACAATACACCACAAATTAGTGCAATGTTGCCTAATGATGGTTCGCTCTGCATCTGAGTTGTTTAAAATTTGGGTTTACTTGGTATAGATTGTGGAAAACCACACCGGGAGATGAGGATGAATCCCAAAGCGATTACGGCCCCACAGATGTTTGGTCGGCTTGATGTGGCCACAAATGACTGGACCGATGGAATATTTTCTACTCTTTGGAGGAAAACATTGAGGGCTAAGAAAGGTAGAGGATGAATTACAAATGTTATTTTTGACATGTACTTCTAAATAAAATCTTGGGTGGCTATTTAGAATTAGTGGAACAACTGTCTTCTTTATATAATATCTTAGCCAAGACTAAGAAGTCATAAATCAGTATATTTGTGAATGTTGAAGTACTGAACTTATTGATTAGTGTATTTAAAATCTCCCTCTCCTCTCCTTTTTTTTTGGTTACAAAGGGAATTACGTTCCTTTTGAAAAAACATTTCTGTATCCTTATGATACCTTAGAATAAAATAGATAGAAAAAGCTGTTAAGGAAAATTGATAGTATTGAATAAAGTGATTTTTACCATAACTATTTTCACTGAATATTTTTAAAATGCTACTCTTATTTAAGTACAGCCTATTTTTAGAAAACTGATTGCCCTATAAAATCACAGGGGGAAATGGGCTTCTTTGGGAAGAAATTTGTGTATATCAAAAATGAAGTCTATATTGAACTAACAAATTATTCTGTTTAGATGTACACTGGTGTTTGGTTGTTGTGTAAGAAAACTTGTTAAGGGCTAGTGGTTCACACTGAATGTTCTCTCCCTTATGGGCTCTGTAAATTGAACCCAATGTTCCCAGAATATAAGCTCAGGTGGAAGAGGTGATAATAACTCTCCTCTCATTGTGTTTTCTCACTCCTGAATGAGTAGGAGACAGGAATAGTGAATGCAATTGCAAGGAGAAAGAAGAATATAGGAGGAGGACAAGATGTTTGTCATATCACTTTATGAGTCTATGCTTTGGGCAACAGTGTTCTATTGAAAAATGTTTAAGGTGGTGCCACCGAAGTCCTCATTTATGGAATGTGGCTGAACAACCTAACATCAATTGTCCAAAGAGAAATGAATATGCTTAATTTCTAGAGTGTAGGCATATTAGAAATTGTTATTGTTTTACTGGAAATAAATCAAATTTTGTTTCTGATTTGTTCCAGTAATCTTGTGTAAGTACAGATCCAGTGACCAAATGTTACCTCAAGAAATAGGAGCTCAGAGAGGTGGTTTTTTTTCCTCCTTAAAAAAGGCAACATATGCTTTTTCTTTTAAAGTGACTCTGGTGATTAGATCATCATTTTACTTAAATTTGAGTCGAATGAGTATAATTTGGATTTTGAAAACAGTTTATTTGACATAGAATATTCCACAGTTGTTACATAGTAAGTAATAATTAGAACTACAAACTTGGTCATGGTATTGGTAAGTAAGAGAAACTAGTGGTTAAGAAATTAAAAGGAACTATTAAACTGAATACCTAAATTTACAGTGGCATTTCTGTTGAGAATTCTGCTGATGTTTGTCACTTTCTTTATCTCCAAATATCTCCTTAAGTGATTCCCATCAGGTTTTGTCCCCAGTGTCCCTCTGTGCTCTATTAAGGACACTTGTGACCTCCAGCTTGTCAAATACAAATTGTCAATTCTTGGTCTAGTCCTGCTGTCAGCAGCATTTGGCCCAGTTGATCATTCCCCTTCTTGAAACTCTTCTGTCACTTGGCTTCAGGGATACCTTATGTGCTGGCTCACCCACTTCTGCTTCATCGAGAGGTCTACCAGAGGGAGAAGCCAGCAAAAGAGATCCTACCAGAAGTCTACCAGAAATCTAAATGTTGAAGCTGCTCTGTCCTCAGACCTCCTGTCTCTGTTTACCCTTATTATCTAGAAGAAACTTACTCAGTCCATGGTTTTAAATGCCATCTCTAGACTGATGGCTTCTATATTTTAATCTCCAGCCTCAACCTCTCCCTTGAATTTCCAATTCCATAATTCTATGCGATCTCTGTTGGACATCTCAAACTTAACTTGTGCAAACTAGAATTGATTCTGGGGCTCTGCCTGTCTCACCCCCCGATCTTTCTGACTAGCACTCACATCCCTCTCCCTCTTCCCCTCTTCTTGCTAACCAGGTTCAACATCTTGCTGCTCCTGGAACATCATCACCCTAAGCTTGTATCCATTTCAGGACCTTTGCACTTGCTATTTCCACTGCCTGGAAAATTCCACATTTAGATCTTCACATCACTTCATTCTACTCCTGAAATATTTCATTGACCACCTTATTTAAAACAATGCCCCATCCTCTTATCCTGCTTAGTTTTTCTTATATTATATATTTCTTTGCCTATTGGTTTGATTATCATCTGTTCCCCTTAGAATGTAAGCTCTGTGAAGGCAGGATGTTGTCTTATTTACCACAATATCCCTAGACTCTAGGACAGGGTTGATCCACAGAAGGTGCTCAATGAATATTTGTTCAGTTGACAAATGACTTTCTGACTTGATGATGGGCTTCAAACAACTGCTACATGAACTGGAAAAGTCCCGTGTGATAAAATAAGATAATCCTTTAGATCAAAGCATTATTCAAATATTAATGAAAATTACATGAAATTATACTACTTCTTCAAGCATCGTAGTTGTGTGTATATGCATATATGTGAATGTATGCTTTTTCCCCACCTTTGGTGGGATATTCTAGGGGAACATATCTGGATAGTTCTTGATGGTCCAGTAGATGCCATCTGGATTGAAAATCTGAATTCTGTTTTGGATGATAACAAAACTCTAACCCTTGCCAATGGCGATCGGATTCCCATGGCTCCAAACTGCAAGATTGTTTTCGAACCTCATAACATTGACAATGCTTCTCCTGCTACTGTCTCAAGAAATGGGATGGTTTTCATGAGTTCTTCTATTCTTGATTGGAGTCCTATTCTTGAGGTATGATTGGAGTTTTTCTTTTGTACAATTAAAAAGGAAAAGAGATCCTTTAGCATTTGTGTAGTATGCATGCTGATTTTCCTGAGATCTGTGGTGGAACTGCATTTTCCTGCTAATATTTATGGCAGATCATTGAATGCTCTGTGACCTCTAAACCCTGATTGCTCCTTATGGGTTCTTCTGTGTTTTTCTAATATCATATTAGACCCGTGATTTCCAACCTGTGGGTTGTGGAGTAATTGCAAAGCCTAGGTGAATCAATACTCCTGCCAAACTGTGACTGAATAAGTAAAATTTAATTTTATCACTTTGGGGATGCATGACATTTTTAAAAGGTGCTCATTTGCATGACATTTGGGAGCAACCATCTTCGAATATGAACTTGAAGAGACAATTTATTAAAATTGCATATAAGGAATTTTTATGAGATTCAATAGTCATAAAATTAGTTTTAAGTTTGTACTTGGAAATAATATTTCAGATAATATCTCTTCAATTCATAATAAGGTATATTATTCTATTACCACCAATATACTCTAGAGTATATTCATTATAATTAGAGTATAATTAAATGCCTTGTATGCTTAGATATTTTATTAAATAAATACTATAATGTAAGACAGAATGCTTATTAGATAAGCCATCTGTAAATCTTTTTTGACATTGTTGGTCATATTCGTTATTTTCATTTATATAAGTTTTTTGAAGATGATTTTGATTGAAAATTTATGAACTCGTCATTTAAATAAAGTAGTTGTTTATTTTATATTGGCATTATATTTTTGTGCTTCTTTCTATATGGATATATCCTAACTTTCAATAATATCTTTTCAGAATTTACACAACTCTAGGTTGTAAAAGGGTGTAGATTTGGTAAAGTATGAAGATGTGAAGAAGGAGGGGATTATATAGCAAAATGATACTGATATGTGGTTGTGATATGTCACTAAAAATGTTTCTAAAGATTTTCAGATTTCACAATTAAATTACCCACCCATTAAGGAGAATACAGAGCAAGGGTTTTCAACTCTGGCTTTGCAAAAATGATCATCAATGACAGTTCTTTAAAATACAGATGATTGGGTCACACCCCAATCCTACCAAATTAGGATTTCTGGGAGCAGGAGCAGGAGTTGTTGTTTTTAAAGCATCACAATAGATTCAGGCTTGGTAACCACAGATGCAGCAAACTCCAAGTAAAAATGGATTTATGTGATTTTCTCCAAATACTTCAAATTCACAAAGGCTTTTTAAAAATATTTTTACACTAGTAGCTAATATGAATATTTGGAGTTTGCTATTTATGAAATAAGCTTCTATTATAGTCTGTCCATGTTGAAGCTGAGTAAGGCCTTTACATTAGTGCTACACTTCGGTAATCTTTTAATGTACTCTTAATGCAGTTTCTTCTTGCAAACAGTTAGGAAGAAGCAAGACTCACAAAGAATCAGTTGGAAATGTTTAGAGCAGTGCAAGGCACCTCTGAGAATTATTGGAGGACAGATAATGGAGAAGTTATGTTCTTGGGAGTTTGTCAGCTTCGGGGAGCCAACTTAACCACTTGGCCCGGTGTATGATGTTTTTTGGTTCCATCAACTCAACAGTGCTATGTTTTGTTTATGTGGAACGGTGGTAAATTCATGAATTGATGAATAATTTGGAGTCAACATTTTATTGCTTCTGTTCAGAGCCTGTAAGAATGAGTTGATCTCTTGTTGCCAAGAGAACTTGCCTCACCCTAAGAAAATGTTTGTGTTAAGTGGTATTTTGTTATGACTGACATGCACTTTGCTCATATTGGGTTCCCCAAATAACTCAATTCTCCATTTTCCTGAGTATTCTTTGATATTTTGCTACATTGGTTATTAATTAAGTTAGAAGAAATAAAAGGAAACAGCTAATTGTGATAAATCTTGTTTCCCATTAAAAAAATCTGGGTATGGATTTCCTCTGTTCATCTTTTATTCCTTTTTCTTTTAAAAATTATTTCCATAAATATGCCTCCTCATTTTCTTCTAGCATATTTTAATCCAGAACTGAAGACTTTTTCTCCATCATAGCTTCAAGACCTGAGCATATGCATAGTATAGTAGCTGAACATGTGGATGCTGGAGCCAGACTCTGGGTTTGAATTCTGGCCTTGTCACCTACCAGCTGTGGGACCTTGGACACTTAAACTCCTTGGGCTTCAGTTTTCCCATCTGTAAAAGGAAGATAATAATAATAATTCCTACCTCACAGAGTTGTTTTGAGCATTCAATGAGTTAATACATGAAAGAATTTATAGCAAGGCCTGGCACATCATAAGTGCAATACTCATTAGATATTATTGTTAATTGATATTTTAAAAACTTTTGTCTAAAAATGGCCATTTTCCTGGTGTGCTAAGTTTAATTAATGCATTAATCTGTGAACTAACAGGGTTTTCTTAAAAAACGCTCGCCTCAAGAAGCTGAAATTCTTCGTCAGCTGTACATCAAGTCTTTTCCAGACCTGTATCGCTTCAGTATTCAGAACTTAGAATACAAGATGGAGATGCTGGAGGCCTTTGTAATTATGCAAAGTATTAACATGCTTCAAGGCCTGATTCCTCCGAAGGTAAATCACTCAACTTTCTAGAAATTTCTTTCTCTGTTATTAACTGAGCCATACTGTGCAGAGAATACAATATTTGAAATTGATTCTATTAGAGCTGTGGGAGGGGGGGATGTTTCAAACATGGACCCACATATTTTGTGTTTTTTCCCCAAAGTAAGCCATGGATGTGTAATTTAGTTGCAGGTTCACAGTCAGCTAATAAGCATCCCAAATTTATTTCGGAAACCAGCTTGGTATTCCTAGAAATGCGTTCCGCATTGTTCTCCAGTTTTATTCATCTCTCCCTTGTTCTTGTCTTGGGGAATACTGTTGTCCCTTTTATATCTTTGCTATTTTCATTAAATCTCAAAGCAAAGTTTTGGTTTTAGAATTAAGTAATTTTAAAGAAAAGTTTCTTTCGTGCTCAGGAACAAGGTGTGGAGGTCACGCCAGAACACCTGGGGAGACTCTACGTCTTCTCCCTGATGTGGAGCGTGGGGGCTGCACTGGAACTGGACGGCCGGCGCCGGGTGGAGCTCTGGCTGCGTTCGCAGGACACACTGACCCTGGATCTGCCGCCTCCGGCGGGTCCCGAGGGCACCATGTTTGACTATTACGTCACGTCCGATGGTGAGGACGCTGGCTTCCATAACGCATGGGAACAGTTTTCTTCAAAGTGGCTAATATTTACGAGAAATATATGCATTTTTCTAAATGGTAATGAAAATTCTGACCGTAAAATGAAAATGGAAATTTTCGTGTGTGAAGAAAGCTAGTTGTTTCTTTTTCAAAAATTTATTTTGATTGTGTTTCAAATGCACATTTTCCTCTTGTTAAATATATTGCATAATGAATTTTTAGTGAATTAAAACCAAAAAATATCCCAAATCAGATCTATTTCAGCCATTCGTTTGATATAATCAACAATTTATATAAAATTACAAAGTATGAAGTATATTTTTTACCAAATATATGTGTGCCTATACATCTATATCTACATATATTCTTTAAGCTTATTTATATGTGTATACATATATACATAAAGTACATATATACACATATATGAAGTTCATATATATACAATATTTATATATCTTTTATTCTATTTTATTTTTTTTTAAGGAAGATTGGGCCTGTGCTAACATCTGTAGCCAATCTTCCTCTTTTTCTTTTTCTCCCCAAAGCCTCAGTATGTAGTTGTGTATCATAGTTGTAGACTTGTAGCTCTTCTGTATGGGATTCCGCCTCAGCATGGGTTGATGAGCGGTGAGTAGGTCTGCGCCCAGGATCTGAACTGGCGAACCCCAGGCCACCGAAGCAGAATGTGCAAACCTAACCACTTTGCCACTGGGCCAGCCCCCATGTATCTTTTATTTTTGGTCTTACAATTGTGGAAGTGTGTAATGAAAAGCTTGTGAGATTAGACATTTTAAAATGATTTCAGGTACATACTGCTGTCACAGTTATAAATTTTTATACACACCATGTTATTGAAAACCTACATATTTAAAAAGAAAATTTCAAGATACTTAATATTTCCTAATATTACCATGTTGGGATAGTTGCTTGGGGAATTTTGACTGGAGTAACACATACTTAAATACTTAGATCTCTGATTCTAATGATCTTTATTTTATGGGAATTTTTGGAAGATGTCTTCATGGGATGTCAAGGATGTCTGCTCATTACAGTTAGGAGTTCATTTATTAATAGGAATGTGAAGATGTAAATGTTCTCTGTGCCCCTCAGGTAAATGGATGCACTGGAACACGTGTACTGAGGAATATGTGTATCCATCTAATATCACCCCAGAATATGGCTCCATCCTGGTGCCAAATGTTGACAATGTGAGGACTGACTTTCTAATTAAAACCATCGCTAAACAGGGCAAGGTATGGCTCTTGACCTTTTATTTAAAAAAGCATATTTTACAATGTCACTTGAAAACTTGAAGCATCTTACATTTATTTTATAATGTTTTATGTTGCTGTTTAGAATAAATGAAAATATTACCCAAATTAGTATACTTCTTTTATTATTCCCCAGTAACAATATTAGAGTCAAATAGTTCTAATTCATAATTAATTATTTCTCATGTATTAGTTGAGAGAAAGTAAATTTTGACTTGTTTTTCTGAAGAGGAGTCCTTCTTTTTGGATCATTATATTAGTTTGCTGGGGCTGCCATAGCCAAATATCACAGACTGGGTAACTTAAACAACAGACATTTTTTCTCCCACAGTTCTGGTGGCTTGAGGTCCAAGATTAAGGTGTTGGCATGTTTAGTTTCTTCTGCGGCCTTTCTCCTTGACTTGCAGATGGCTGTCTTCTTGCTGTGTTCTTACATCGTTTTTGTGTGTGTGCATCCCTGCTGTTTCTGTGTGTCCATATTTCCTTGTCTTATAAGGATGCCAGTTAGATTGAACTAGGGCCCACCTTAATGGCCTCATTTTAACTTAATTACCTTTTTAAAGACCCGATTTCCAAATGCAGTCACGTTCTGAGGTCCTGGGGACTGGAGCTTCAACATATGAATTTTGTGGAGACACAATTCAGCCCATGACAATCATTTTATTGTATTTCTTAGATTTCTTTCTCAACTCCTATTTTAGGCTGTGCTGTTAATTGGTGAACAAGGAACAGCCAAAACAGTCATAACCAAAGGATTTATGTCAAAATATGATCCTGAAAGTCACATGATCAAGAGTCTGAACTTTTCTTCTGAAACCACCCCGCTAATGTTTCAGGTACTGGCTCTTTGGTATTGCTCCTGAAGCCCAAGTTGGTGATAAACTTTGGGGGCTCAGATCTCTTCACTATTCTGCCTGTGCCCACTGAACTTCATCTGTACTTTCACAGCTGTGGTATATCCGCTACATATGTCTTACTATTATTATTCAACTGCAATAGAATCTCTCCTTAGTTAGATTATAATACATAAATATCTTAAATTATGGAGAAATGAAAAGCTTATATGAGATGTTAAAGGCCTCAATACTGTTTAAAATATGCAGAAAAGCCTGTAAACAAGCAAAATCCAAAACTGAAAGAAATATAATTTATTCCTCCATCTAAACCTACTTCCTTTCCCTATTGTCTGCTTTTCGGTGGGTGTTAATATTATTCTAGCCTGTAGAAGAGATGCACTGGAGTTATCTTTAATGGGTCTTTCTTGAATCAAGGGCTGTTAATGTATCTAAGGAAATATTTCTCACATTTCTTCCTTTTTCTTCATTCTCCCAGTCTATCTCCACATAATCCACTTCTTCATGATTCCACACCAGGTATTAGTGTGGAGAAATTCCCAGCTGGTCTTGTTTCAAGTCTAATTCTCTTCCATTCTAGCTTTTAGTTCTCTTCCAATCTCTCGTTCCTATATTGCTGCTTTTATCTTGTTCCCTGACTTACCATTCCACAATGGCTCCCATTATCAATTGCAACAAGGAATAAAATCTTAGAATCTTAGCATATAAAAGATTTTACCCTATCATATCATTGAAGAGTATCAGAAAAAAAAAAAACCCCTCAAATTTGCATTGCTTTTGTCAATGAAACTGCCAAGATTGAATGGGTTGGCAGTGGCTGACTGGTTACTTTGCTTCTGTTCCTAAGTTGTTTAAGACCTATTGAAACTGGGGAGGAAAATTCTCAATGTCAGCTCATGCTTCAGTTGTTTTCAAATCATCTCTCATATCTGTATTAGAACATGAATACATTAATAAAAGAGATACATTTCATTAATTGAAAATGGAAGGGAAATTTTTGGGAGAATCCAAACCCAAAGAACTTTGCTTTTGATTAACTTTGTTGTTCTTTAGTTGTTGGAATGAAAATATCAAAGAGCAATGAGAATTGTTGAGAGCATGGCTAAATCATGTACATTTATCACTTAATGTAATTGGTATCTGCAGAGTGCTGGTCAACTAAGACCACTGATTAAGTTTCTAAATAAGACTGTCAACTATGGTATCAACAGACTATCATCCTCTATTAGAGATGGAATTTCCGCTACTGGCTAGTCTTCTATCAGATGAATACCAATTACACAGTGTCGTGATAGGAAGTTCTGGATGGAAGGTCAGCCTCAAATTGCAGTGACTCAGCAGTGGTATTTTTGTGTTTGGGGAACAGCACATTCAGTTATCCTAGGCTGGCAAGATGCTAACATTATACACATTCCCTTGATATTGTTTTACATTTTGGAAACTTTTGTTAGTTTTACTTTTGGAGGCATCCTCTTTAAAGGTTATAATTGTAACTACTTGTGGATGCAGGTTTTAAAACGTTAAATCAAAGTGTGATTTTTTTTTCATTATGTTGGGTAATTATCTAGCTATTCACGTTTCTTGAGACTGGATTAAATCTTTAGGACTGTAATGCAGTTCTGACAGTAACTACCTGGAGTCACTGAAGACTTCACCGGTGAAGGACCCAGTCTCCCACAAGACTTCCCTCACTTTGGAAATCAGCCACAAGCTCAAGGGTTTGCAGGCCACCAGCGTTTTTGACCACCTGGCTACAAATTCCAGGGTTCTTATGATCCTCTCAGTTTTGGTAATTTGCTAGAATGACTCACAGAATTCAAGAAAGTGCTATGCTTGTGATTACAGTTTTATTATAAAAGATATGAATGGATCTGCCAAAAAAAAGAGACACATAGGGCAAGGTTTGGAAGGGTCCCAAATGCAAACCTTCTGTGTCTTCAGAATGTGTTACCCTCCAGGCACATTGGTGTATATCACCAGCCAGGAAGCTCACCTGAACTACGATGTCCAGAGTTTTTATTGGAGTTTCATTACATAGGCATGATTGACTGAATCATTGGCCATCTGATTTAACTCAATCTCCAAGCCCCTTCCCCTCCTAGGAGCTTAGCTGATATCAATCACGTGGTTCAAAGCCCCAACCCTCAAATAACATGAGTGGTCTGAGGGACCCACTGTGAATAACAAAGACATTCCTGTTACTCAGGAAATTCCAAGGGTTTAAAGGCTCAACCTAGGAACCAGGGACAAAGGCCAGCCAAATTCTTTAGTATATAACAAGACCTTGTCACTGTATTTTTGTTAGCAACTCTTGGTGATATTTACCCCTTTAAGGTGGTAAAGATCTGTGGTCTATGTCTCTTTAATCTGAGATATTTATTAATTTCCTGCAAAAAGGCATACATGATCTAGAAAGCAACCTGTTTGTCGATATACAATTTTATAAACTATATAGCACATTTCTAGAAGTGGTACCATATTGAAGTAGAATATTTAGAAGAATAATAAAGCAGGCATTTAAACATAAAAATCTGTATCCTGTAGGGTGCCATTATCTGATTCACAACCACTTTAGCCCAATTTCTTCCTGTCCTTCAGTGTGAAGGTGGCATCAGCACTTCACTATTTCTTCTTCTGTTCAGAAGCATCATAGGATCATCTACTCTGTTTAGTGCCTGTTTTGACTGCTGAGCACCAGAGCTTTCTATTAAGCTAGACTCATTAGTTTTAGAAAGCTTTCAATTAGCCAAACTGCTGTAATTAACATTCTCACTGTAATTTTCAGCTGTTCGTGCTAAACGGGCTGTTAGAGCCGAGTCTTTGTCTCTGGTCTCCCACTTGTCTGGATCCAAACCAAACTGAAATCGTAGATGAGAAAATAGACACTGTCTATCCCTCTTGGATTCCCATGATAGCACGTGTTTTCAAGGACCTGTCTGTGACCTGACAGGTTGTTTTCATCAAAGTTTCCTTTGTTTTCACCATAGTGTCACTTTCACATCTTTTATCAGTAGGAGGACAGACCAAATGTCCCTCTTTGCCTAGGACAGTCCAGTTTACTTCCATTTTCTTAGATTAACAATTAATGGAATCCCCTGTCACTGTCAAAAGTGTGTGATTTGGACAAAAATTATATGGTATCCCTGTTTTTTGGCTAAGGGAATTCAGTTGGTCTTTTAAGAGATTATTTTTTCAAAACATATTGTTTTAATGTTTTTTTCTATTTTTGAAAGTAATCCATATGTATATTTAAAAATTTGAACAAAACAGAAAGTTAAGAAGAAGAAAGAGAAAGTTTCGTAAGAGAATTTCTGAAAAGATTTATCTCTTCTAAAAATAATCTTGAAGTGTTTTGAATACAGCAGTCCTCTTACAAATGGTTGCATAGCAATAGGTTTTGTTTTTTTAAAATGAGAAATCATAAAGCCTGGAAGGAAATTCCACATTTTTTTCTAGACTCAGAACCACTTTCCCAAATGATATCTTATTCAGAAGACTAAGCTAAAAAACAGGTAACCATGGATTTGCTTTGGTGGAATTGGAGCTGGGGTCCTGAAATCCCTTTCAACCTCATCTTGCTTCCTGCAGGGTCCCTGTGACTGAAGAAAATCCTTTTGCCTCCTCAGAGCACAGTCTAAAGACTACTTTCCAGGGGAGAATCATAGGAGATAATATGTGAAAGTGTTTTTTCATGGTAAAGCTCTGTAAAAATGTCGGGTTTTACTGTTGATATTAATGCACTCAGGTGGAAGGAGATTAAAGTATTTGTTTGAGTTCACACTCTTAGTTGGTAGCAGAACCCAGCAGGAAACCAGGTCCCCATATGTTCTGCTGTGCTTTTCCAGTTCATCCATATGCTTCCTTCCAATGGCTTTTCTTTATCCACATTAACATTCAAGTGACTGATTTATCATTTAGTACATTTGTTTTATTTTTAGCTTCTGGTTATGCATTATTGTATTTTCATGTTGTTTTAGATATCATTTTACTTTTTAATTTTTTTGCTTGAGGAAGATTAGCCCTGAGCTGACATCTGTGCCAATCTTCCTTGACTTTATATGTGGGTCGCCGCCACAGCGTGGCTGATGAGTGGTGTAGGTCTGCACCCAGGATCCAAACCTGTGAACCCGGGACGCAAAGTGCATCCATTACACCACGGGGCCAGCCCCTCATTTTACTTTTTGTAATGTACTATTGAGCATTTTAAACTATACTAATGTAAGACTGTTTTCATTTGGTTTTGGTGAATTATAATAAAGTGGGACAATCTTATTTAGACAGTAGATTTTTTTAATAAAGAGCATAAGCTCTCCATTTTTATCTTTTAGTTAAATAGCAGATATATGGAAGCCTAAAATTCAGTATATCTTATATTTCAATTTAATTGGATGTAACACCATAGTCCCCCCTTATTCACGGTCTTTCTGCACTTTCAGTTAGCCCTTTTTTCTGACTTTAAACCCAGTCAGAGCTATTGTATAAGGCCATGCAGTTTGTGCAGATTTGTGTGTGTCCCATTCACAGAGACAATCGTGTGAATGGTAAACCCAAGAATTGGGCAGTGCACAACTTTTTCAACTGTACATGACACTGCCAATACCCCTTCCAGTGCAATGTTTCTCTCACTGTCTGGTTGAGGAAACAGACATGTGCACAGTCAAGTACAGCTGATGTGATAAGTGCTACTTGTGGTGTAATCTAAGTATTGTGGAGCCCAGAGGAGGAGTGGATTAATTTCTTTAGGGGATTACAGAAATCAATGTAACAAAAGAGCTGACCGTTACTTGGGGGAATAGTATAATATAATATTAATATTATATTAATTTTTTTAGGAATTATAGAGGCTGAATTGTCTATTAAGAAATCAATTCAGAAAATTGAATTGCCCCTAGTTTTTGGGCTCCTAGCTTAGAATGGAGAAAGACAGCTTTCCTCACCTCCATTCCTAAGTCTATCTGGATTTCTAACAATCTGTTTTTTATTTCTTAAAATGCCACGGTCACAACGGGGGTTAACCCTGCTACCACATGTATATGTGAGAAAGACAGACAGCAAGATCAGAATCTTTTTTAGGTTCCACACATTGCTTAAGAGAATGACATGCTGACTACCAGTCTCTTATTTCAGAGTGAAGTTTTTGTTTCTTCTCAGAAAACAGCATAAATCTCCCTTAGTCAGGCCCTTGCTAGAGATTTCAATTTTTTATTAATAGCTGGGTTGAAAGAAGTGACATTTATGGAAGATCATTCATCTAAATCAATATTTCACAAATTGTGTTTGGCTAACGCTAATCCTGAGAGATTTTTTGGCTCAGAAATGGCTACTCTAGGAATGTGTAGATAAGGATCTCATAATGAACTCTGTAAACCAGCCTGTGAGATGAGCCTCAATTTATGGTATGTGCTTTCTTGTTAACTGAACATGAATGAATTAAGACCCTGAGGGACCAGAACAAAGAGACTGAGGCGTGTGTAGAAATGAGTCTGGTGAGGTAAGCAGGCAGCATCATGGAGTTCCTTGTAAATCACTAATGGGGAACCACTGGAGTATTGAGCAGGATTAGATTGCCCCTTAGAAAGTTCATTCTGGCTCCAGAGTAGAGAACAAGATGGAAGAGATGTGGCTGCTCTCAGAGACCAGAGAGGCGATGGTTACAGTAATTCCTCAGGAGGGAGGTTGGGCTGGACCAACAGGGCACATTCAAGTTGTAGTTAGGAAGTAGAACTGGTAGGACTTGTTGTTGGTTGAGTAGATATTGTTGGAGGAGAGGGATAGAAAAGAGAGAAAAGAGTTAAATATGACTCCCAGGTTTCTTGTCTTTATCTATGTGTCAAATATTTACTGATAAATGCATTGTATCAGATACCTTTCTAGACACTGAGAATGCAATGATGAGAAAGATAAATAAGATGCTTTCTCTCCTTACATTCTAGTGGGAGAGACAGACAATAATCAAATAAATGAATTTTTATTCACTGGACTATGGTTTATACCACCAAAATAATGGATGAAGTGGGAACACAGATCAAGGAGATCAGGAAGAATGTGGGTGACAGAGTACTACAAAGATGATCAGCAATTTTTTAGACTGATTTCTTTGGGGAGACAGAAAATTCTAGATAAAATTGTGTAGATAAGATATAGACAGTGTATATGACTTATAAAGAAGTTTCCAGGACTGATTGGAGGAGGCAGTGGAGGAAATATAAGAGGTAGTGACGTTAATCCCCATGAGAAAGACAAATAACTGACCTAGGGCATGTCATTGTTCAGAGAGGAGGAGATACATTAAGGGCAATATTGAAATTGTCATAGAAAGAAGTTATCGTTGTTGGATGTGGAAATGTTTGGATGAAGCAATTAGGTAGTTGGTGCCAGTTCCTGAAATGAGCACCCCGGGGGGGGAGGGGCGGTGCAGACTTTGGGGTAAGAGTGATTTGTGTTTGGATATGTTGATTTTTGTGAAGCTATGGATCATCCAAGTGGAGAAGTCCAGTTGGAGATACCAGTTCACGTATATGGTTTTCCCAAACATTCCCAAATAGATACATGGTGGAATAGAACATCCAATTACTGTGTTTTAGGCCTTCAGGGGGTCTTATACTCCAAAATTCGTTAGGTGACTATTTAATGGGCAGCAATTCTAAAAGCAGAAAGAAGTCCCACCTTCAGGTTCACAAACTTTAATTTTTCTCCCTCCTTTGTTTTCGTTTTTGTCAATTTAGCTCTTTTATGACATACATAGTTTACTAGTAATTTCCTGCTATTTCAAAGAAATAGGGTCATAATGAAGGGGAAGAAAGTGCAGGTATGTGCCTATTACTCCATATTATCCCACCTATTCTGCCTATGGCTTTTTGGATCTTAGAAGGCCCCCCAAGACCTAAAATCTTCATGTGCCTGTAAATTCTTATTAATAGACAAGGGAATGCCTGAAAGGCTCTAGTTTGTCAGAGGGAGGTGTCAGGAGAATATTAATTGCCTTGTGCATTTAAATTCATTGAAAAGCAGAGCTAAATTTAGCCTAGCACATTACTTTAAACAGTTTGCTTTTACGTCAGGGGAATATGAAATTTGTTTTCCCATTGTCCTGTGGTCATGGGAGATTTGTAGTGGAATGAGTGTGATATATTTATATACCTTTCTATTTAAAAATGGTGAAAAATTTTCACATCTCTTGCTATTATTCATTAAAATGATGGTGGAAACATACAATTTGAAATTACCAAACTATGAAGATTTCCGAGGACAGATGTGTAGTTTTTCGCTTATATTGTGGCCTTATTTTGTGGTTCTATCTTGGATTATTAAAGTTATTTTTGACTGGTTTACTCTTCATGGTAAAATAAGAAAACTTTTTTGGATAGGAGGAGAATGCATATTATCTCAATATACCTCCACTTTCTCCTATATTTGTATATTATCTTTAAGATGACTTAAAATCATGGATCAGTAGCTTCCTACAGTGGTCGGAATGAAATGAGTCTTGAAGACTGAGCTTCTCAAGCATGAGAACCGTGAAGCCCTTTCTGTTTTCTTTACAGTGTTAGCTGTGGTTACTCAGGGCATACATTGTGATTGAATGATTGATTTCCAACCTACATTGTACTACATAGAAATGATAATGCTGTAATCAATAGTCTGGGGCCTTCCCCCATGCCCCCTTACCCCATCCAACACGCCTTTCATCGTTTTTTTAAAAATCAAAGTGTAATTGATATATAACATTATATTAGTTTCATCAGTTTTAATGTTCTTTTCATATTTCTAGGAAAACTTTTTTATAGAACACAGCGTAGTGTCCTCCTGTGCCACCTAAGCTCAGAATGTAGAAATGAGAGAGGAGACACAGGTGGGCGTTGTTCTCCGTGATGTATGAGGGGATGAGAAGTGATTCAGTGTGATTGCATCTGCAGTGGATCTGGATTGTGTCAGGCTACACATGCCAGTTGGCAGCCTTCTCAATGGAGGGAGAGCAGTCTTCAGATTATGGCAGGCTGTGCAGCTCAGAGCACAGACCTGAGAAGCTTCTTGGATGGTAGCCCTGTTGAACTCTGTCCCTGGTTGTAGGGAAACTTTTAGCAGGGCTGGATGCTTTGAATAATGGGGGTTGTGCATTATAGTGTCATCAACGTAGGCACAATAAGACAAAAGTAAATCTGTAGAAGTGGACCGAAGAGTTTCATCCCGTTAAAAATGTACATTGATCAGAATTTCATTTACTCCTAAATTAAAAAGATTTTCAAAGGTTGTAAAAGTTATGCAAGATAATTTAAGTACTTCATGCCCTTCTTCCCAGAATTAAGGGGAGTTTTTATGAGTAGTTCCTGTCCATTTAAATGTTTCTAGATTTTTAAAGTAGCTTACCATGTCTTAGAGGATATTTTCACAAATGTTTCTGTTGGATTTCTTGTTTAACAGAGGACGATAGAGAGCTATGTGGATAAATGCGTGGGTACAACATATGGGCCTCCTGCAGGAAAGAAGATGACTGTTTTTATTGATGATGTGAATATGCCAATAATCAATGAATGGGGAGACCAGGTATGTCGATCCCATTGTGCACTTTATTTCTTCAATTCAGTGTTGATTTATTCTTTGTTGAGTAAATATTTTTCTACTTTTTCGACGTGTGATTCCTGAATTCTAATAAAGTCCCTTATTTGGAAACACTCAAGGAGTTAGGTTCTGGGATATAAAGAAATGACATTTTAATTCTGAAAGTCGTCTTTCTTAGGTTACTAATGAGATAGTACGACAGCTGATGGAACAGAATGGATTTTATAATCTGGAGAAGCCTGGGGAGTTTACCAGCATTGTGGACATCCAGTTTCTGGCAGCCATGATCCATCCAGGGGGCGGACGCAACGATATACCCCAAAGACTCAAGAGGCAGTTCTCTATATTTAACTGCACATTGCCCTCTGATGCTTCCATGGACAAGATCTTTGGTAAAATGAGTGTCAGTGGGGCATGGTGGGGGGAATGTCACTTGCTTGTGTTCTAATGAGAAAATATCCACCCAGAGGTCAACACAGAAGGAGCATTAGGTGGCTCCTTAGTCTATTGCCCTCATCACTTTAAATCAGTGTATTTTGTTTATGTAAGGATTTGTTATATGTATGTACTGAATTAGGTGCCTAGGTAGATCTTTTCTACCCAGGTTTTTGTTAAAGTAACTGTTGCTAGCTTCTTACGCAAGGAGGCAAAATGTCAAATGAACATTAATTTCCTCATGAATACACATATTTGGAGTCTGGATTGATATAATTCTATGCCGAAAGTTTATGTAGCTGATACTTTAACCAATCCATATAATGATTTTGGCCAAAGAAATAATTTTGCACAGAGCAGAGATTAGCCAGAGTCTGATCTTCAGAGAATTTATAGGATTGTAATAAGTTATTGATTGATTTAATATGTAGTATTTCAGAAATAATTATATTGAAGAAACACTAGCCCAATAGATAACCATAATTATTTAGCTGAGTAATGAAAATAACTTTATAGCTGTTTTTGTAATTACTCTTTGCAGAAAAAGAGTGTAAAGTTATGTATACATTCATGTTAGGTATTAATTTACCATTTCTGAAACTGCTACTGAGAAAAAACTCATTAGGGTTACCCTAATTAATTTCTGGCAGACCAAAATGTCATTTTAGCGCCCTAGGCTAGTAGCGTATGGCAACATCTGCCTTCAATCACAGCAGTGGGCAAAGGTTTGGAAACCAAATGACATGTGAATTGTCTAAACTTGGGAAAAGTAAAAAGGACCAAAAAGAATGCCTGTTATCACTTTTAATTGTTTTTTTTTTTGCTTGGAAAGTTTTACATATTAAGTAAAGTAAAATGTTTTATAATGCATGGAAAGGCAACAGCAGAATGGAAAAATCTTAGAAAATTCATGAAGCCTCCCTTTTTCTTATCTTTTATAAGGTAACTTTGTATATTTATCAGTTACCCGATTAATAATATTGAATTAGTTCAGCTAGAGTTTTCAGTGTATTTCTTGATCAATTTTTCAGTATTTGAATGCTGCCTTACATCTATTTTTTTAGGTTTAAAAAACAAGAGAAGATTAATTAATATAAATTTCTTTAATATGTGGTTATCTATTAAAATGTGTAATTGTATTTCTGCAAACTCTACATGATAATGTTTTTTATTTTAATTTAGTTGATTTGAACCATCAGTCAAATGTTATGATTTTTTTCCCCTTTCAGGAGTGATTGGGGCAGGCTACTACTGTACCCAGCGGGGTTTCTCAGAGGAAGTGACAGATTCAGTGACGAAATTGGTTCCCCTGACACGGCGACTGTGGCAGATGACTAAGATTAAAATGCTCCCTACCCCTGCAAAATTCCATTATGTATTTAACCTTCGAGATCTTTCTAGGATCTGGCAGGGAATGCTGAACGCTACTTCAGAGGTTATCAAGGAACCAGATGTAAGTAATACATAAGAGGGGAAAACAAATGAGATTGTTATTTATTATACACCCTAAATATTCTTAGTAATGTGATTTTTACTGGAATTATGAAAATATTTTAGGATGTTTTAGCATGGATATTCTTTGCTGCTTTTCAACTAACATAAATAAGGGACAAGTATGTCAGAAAATTTCTTTAAAAAAATTCCAATTAAATTAAGTTTATGCCTAAGGAGATAGTATACACAATTATTTTCTGATGGATAGAATAAAGAAAGAATTGATTTTATTTTCCCATCATCAGATATTTTTCTTATACGAAATAATGGAAAGAGTTATTGATTTTATTATATAACAGTCTTCCTGTTTTAAACTTGACATTTTAAGTTAAAAAAAGTAATTATCTTTATAAATGTTAAAAATTGAAGAAACCATTTTGTTGTTAATCATCCATGATCTTTCCTTTTCATGTAACTAGATGCAGTAAAAGAATTACATATATTGGTAAATTGAAAAAAGTCAGAAGAGTAGAAATTTCATTTGACAGAAAAATGAGCATTTGTACATATCTTTGAATGTAACAGTTCCCAGCGTTATAAGAATTCCCTTTGAACTAGGAACCTTATGTAAAAATCCAGTGTGTCTTTTTTTCCAAAGCATGGCCTACATGCTCAGGCTTAGGCAACTTTGGCCTCTCTTTCAGCCTTTTATGGAACCAAGGAGGTGGTTGAACAGGAGGGTTTTAGGGGACTTCTCCACATGAACACACAGAGACAGTAGAGATATTAACCACACTGTCACTAGGCACATCCAGTGTTGACTATCAAAAAACCCAGTCTGCCCCAGATGCTCACAAAGTAGGTCACCCCACTGGCTGACTGTTGAAGACAAGACATTTTGTAGAAAACTCACTCTCCTTGTTACAGAGAATTGAGAGTCATTTCAGCAGCAGTGAACATTTTAACATGATTTTTTTCCTCAAAGTTATTGACAAATTAATGGCGTTGTGAATGCATTCCTCCAATATGACTTTTTGAGTAGCCAGTTTTTGGTGCTTATTTTAAATCAGCATAAACTGTTCCAGCAATTGGTGTTATCGTGAACTTTTGCCTTAACTGAATCATTGAATATATTTTACTAAACTCCTTTTATATTCTGGCCAAATAGCATTTTATCATTAGTAACACAATGGTTTAAAAATCTTCTAACTTGCGGGCCTGGCCCAGTGGTGTACTGGTTAAGTGCACATGCTCCGCTTTGGTGGCCTGGGGTTCACAGGTTTGGATCCCGGGCGAGGACCTGCACACCTCTTATCAAGCCATCCTGTGGCGGCATCCCGCATATAAAGTAGAGGAAAATGGGCACGGATGTTAGCCCAGGGCCAATCTTCCTCAGCAAAAAGAGGAGAATTGGCAACAGATGTTGGCTCAGGGCTAACCTTCCTCACCAAAAAAACCCAAACAAACAAAAAAGGAAGAACTTGCAAAATGTTACCAAGTTAAAAAATTTCCACCAGTCTTTCTTATCAAATAATCAACTTAGACAAACATTTGTTATTCTTGCTATAGGAATGGGTATATTGGGTAATTAATTTCCTCAACTTCCAGAAACTTTGGGCCTGGATTATCTAGACTAGATGATTGCTTTGTTCAGATAATCCAGATTTTTGCCCCAACTTTTTTCACATCGTGTTAAGTAAATATACCTTTGTAATATCTCAGTTGTATACATGGAAGTGGTTTAGATAATGAATTTTATATTATGCTCTGGTCACATGAATGTAGGTGTCTTATCCAAACAGACTAATATGTCGCAAATTTAAGACTTTTACATAGATTATTAGTGTGTTGGTTGATCAGAGTGATTTTAGATTTTGTCTAGAGATGTTTTCATTTTAATTTAAAGACTGAAAATGAATAGACACTACTTTCTATTTAATGTACTTGAAATGAGAACAAGTTGAAATGAAGTTAGGTATATTTTAACCTTCACTTTTTAAAATGTAGCATCTTAAATCAGTAAGGACAGTGCTGTACAGTAGTGTCAACTTGAATTCCCTACTGTGGCAAATAGGAAATCGTAACGTATTTGAATTCTGCTTTCAACAGGACCTGTTAAGGCTCTGGAAGCATGAGTGTAAACGGGTTATAGCTGACCGTTTCACGGTGTCTGACGAGGTGACCTGGTTTGATAAGGCTTTAGTAAATTTGGTGGAGGAGGAGTTTGGTGAAGAGAAGAAACTCTTGGTGGATTGTGGCGTTGATGCTTATTTTGTGGATTTCTTGAGGGATGTACCTGAAGCTACAGGTAAATGATTGAGACAGAATTTGAAATTCCCCAAAGGGATATCTGAAGACAGAAGGTTCAGTTTAGAGATGTTGAATTTCTGTCTGGTACACTTTACTGAAACAAGCCTGGGACCTAGCAGGTGCTCAATAAATATGGAATGAGTGGATAAGTGCACACTCATGGAGTTCAAAGATTATTTTTTTATGCATGTCAGTCTTGGATATTAAGGTAGAGTTGGGAGGCAGGATGAGGTAGAAGAAAGTGCACGGGCCTTATAGCTGTCACACAGAGGTAGATTTGAGGAAGAGATCTACCATACATTGGCCGAGCAAGTCTCTGAACTTTCTTGAACTTCATTCCTCTCATTTATAAAAAATGGAAATATTAATATATGCATCATGGGGCCCTGAGGGGAATAAATGAAATGTTATCTGTGGAATAGCTTGGGCAGTCTATGACTCATAGTCACTGCTGAATGAAAGGCAGCAAAAATAATGATAATTATTATTTGGGCCACTCTGAGTGTTGAAAATAAGAAGAAAAACCTCAAATGATCTCAAAGGGCCATTGAATATAATTGGAAAGAGATGAGTGGTGTGGGGTCAGGCCTTTGTGGGTATAGTTCCATGAAATATATATTACTTTTCTTATGAAAAGAAGCTGCACTGCAATTATTTTTTGCCCTCAGAAATAACCAAGTTAAGTAGAATATTTTTCTTTCATTTAATTACCTCTTCTAATACTGAGGATGAATTTTAAGTTAATTTCCATATTTAAAAAGGCATGTTTAAACACATGCTATTTCTGTCTTCTAAATGATAGAAAATGACCAGGCAGCCCCTTATTAGATTTGATAAGGATGTGTGTGATCTATCCAGTTTCTGAGTGACAATTGCAAAAGGAGGTTTATTGCTGGCTATGCAGTTGGAACGATCCTTCCATAGAAAGAAGCTGACACATTTTATTTTAAATCAGGTCACACACATACAAAAATCCTGTAAAGGTAAGAGCATCTACGAGATAATTAGATCTTATATATTTTATTTCCTCTTATTCAGAAGGATACATAATTAGATTATGGTTTTCATGGAGCAAAGCACAAGTGCTGTATTTTGGGGAGGGGGCGTGTCAGGAGGCAAACACTTAACCTTTTGTAGCTTCAAAGCGCTTTATTTCTCAAAGCTTGAGTTGAACATTTATGAAACAGTGAAGTGACTACTGAAATTCAATTAGAGCTTTGCAAATAGGCCAATCTTAATGATTATGTTAAATCAATTTCCTTGCTTTGTCATAAAAAGGTTAATATACTATTATGTTAGGACAAGGTCAGTTGAAAATAATTATGTACTATTAGATTTGCAAGATCCACTCACTTTTCTAGTACCCAGTGAATGTCTAAGTTGTTATTAGTATATTCAACTAACGTATCACTTTTTCCCTGTTACTAGTGTTAACTGATAGTGAACTTATATATGCCCGCTTTAGCTTTTTCTTTGGTATTATGCTTTATAGTTGAAGTTGGAAAAGTGTTAAGCTAGTATGTATTTCTAAATGCTAAAAAACTATATTGATTTTAATACTTTTTCCAGTGAAATAATTCAATATGTTTATTTATTTAGGAAATAACTTTTCTATTTTCTCTCAACCCTTCACCTCCATTCCCTCAAATTTACTTCTGTCCTCACCACAAACCTGAAATTCCTGAATCATAAAAATTTCCTGAGCAAATGCAATGAGCTTTTTCTTTTCATTCTTATTAAAAAATCACTTAATTCTTGACCTCTCTTGCTGATTTAGACATTAAATCCCTGCTTTTTCGATCTTCATTTTGACCATTAAGCAAATATCTCTGGGAGGGACCTTGAAATGCCAATGTTCAATTATGGATTCAAATTAAATTCAATGCATATAATATTTGAAATTGGCCCTTTCTAGACAGGAAAGAACTAAGACTGCATATGATCTCAAAAATCCTAATGCTTTTGCTATTATTTGCTTTCTTTTCTTTTCTAAAAATACATAATATGACAACTGGATGAAAACTGATATTATTCAGTGTTCAATTGTAGAGCTATGAGTGCGTTAATTTAGGTTGAAGGAAGTGGTAAAGTCTAGCGATTTGAAGACACTTAATTGATTCTTCTTTCTCTACCCCAGGTGAAACATCTGAGGAGGCTGGCGCTGAAATCCCCAAAATTTATGAACCAATTGAATCTTTTGATCACCTGAAGGAGCGTTTGAATATGTTCCTGCAGCTCTATAATGAGAATGTCCGTGGTGCTGGCATGGATTTGGTGTTCTTCACAGATGCAATGGTTCATTTAGTCAAGGTCAGTGGCCACACCCAGTAGCACCTCCTCAAAGTGATGGATGCTTGGCTTCAAAATTTTTTCCCTCCTCTTTCATTTTCGTCTCCTAGGAGAATATTCAGTTTAAAAATAAACTCAATGCTACATTCCAATTTAATTTCTAAATTGAATGCAACATGTCACACCTATAGGCTTGAAATCAGAGTGTGTGTACCTCAAATGTGTGATATGATAATTTTATTCAGTGTTGCTATACAGCTTCCAGCTCAATGTTTTCACTACATAGAATGAATGTGGTTGACATCTGAGTTCAAAGCACAGGGGAAAAGTCTGCTTATTTTTTGTATCATGCAAAGGATAACTAAATAAAAACAGTGCATAAACCTAAGGCATTATGCTAAGTGAAATAAACCAGTCACCAAAAGACAAATACCTCCCTTATGTGAGGTCCCTAGAGTAGTCAAATTCATAGAGACAGAGTAGAAAGGTGGTTGCCAGGGGCTGGTGGGGAGGGAGGATGGGTAGTGTTAATGGTGCAGAGTTTCATTTTTGAAAATAGTTTTGGAGATGGATGGTGGTGGTGGTTGCACAACAATGTGAATGTACTTAATGCCATTGAACTATACACTTAAAAATGGTAAACTTTATATTATATGTATTTTACCACAGTTAGAAATAGTGATTAAAAAATTGTGCATAAAAAATAGTGACTTTGAATGAAATCCACCAGGAAAGTACAGTTTTCTTTCTACTCTGTCCTATAAATCATTATAATATCCATTCATAGGACAATTGATCTTCAAAGGTTGGAAGTAAAATATGCTATTTACTGGATAACTTATGTGACCTAATTTATCTGCAGTGGAAGATAATGCCATTTAAAATCCCTTGTTGATATTCTCACTTTGTTGATGTCAACTACTTTTTCAGACTACATCCTTTTAGTTAGAAAGAAGACAATTCTAGGCTGTCTTCCATTACTTAGGTTTAACCATAAGGAATGATCTCATAATTACAAATAGTCACCTCTAATAATTACTGAACCTTAGAAATAGGGGAGGTTTTAGAGGTTATCTAGTCAACTCTTCCTCTGAAAATGGAAGAATGGGAGAAGGTCACTTCTGCAAGGCTGGAGTAAATCTGGGTGAGGGAGGAAGGCAGAGAGTTTGTTCTGAGATTGGGTCTCCCCAGTGTGAGGGCAGTTAGCTTAGACGCTCTGAATTCTCCAGAACCTGAGACTTCTGTACTGAATTATGAGCACAAATGTTCTTCCAAAGCCAAATATAAATAACATTTTGAAATTAGCTCCTAATTTATAGTTGATTAAGAGTTAAGTGTTTCAGGAAGAATAGACATTCTGTCATATTTAATCATTAAAAGGAAGAAGAAAAGAAAGAAAACATGTTTTCTAAAAGAATAATGCCAAAGGCAACTTCATGAGTAGGTGTCTGTTGGAGACAAAATCTGATTGGCCTGGGATTTCATAATGGCTCAAATCGAAGACGAGGTTATTTATGTTAGTCTTGTGCTTGAGGAAGTTCGCTACAACTGTCTTTTTTCCATGTTTCACAGCACAGATGATGAACGATGAGCATTTCTTCACTTTGGACGTGACATTTGAGGCGTGCGTGCCTCAGCACAGGCTCCTTGACTATGTTTTCCCTCACTCTCAGCCTCTACTGTGTCTGCTCTAGGATTGGCAAGAGAGTCTGTGACTGGAGTCTTTGAGCTGAAATACTACACTCCTCACTGTCTTCTAGGCCAACTCTCTCTTCTACGCTCTTGTTTTCTGTGTAGAGTATATCCAAACTCTGTTGTCTGGCTGTGAGCCTTGAAATATGTGACCTAGTTATAAGACATGATAGAAGCCAAGAGACAGAATTGAAGATGAAAACTGCAGCAAATCAGGATGTGATATGAGACCACGCATGTTTCTTAGTTCCTTTCTTAATTCAAATAACCATTTTTTTTTCAAAATGGAGAATGTCTCTGTGATATCTCTTTAGCCTCTTTGGCTAAAGTTCAAACCATGGCGTGAGTGGTTTGCCACGATCCAGCCCCTTCCTACCACTCTACCCCTCGTGAGTCGTGCTCTGCTTGGCCTGAAATCCAGAAAAATCAACTGCAGTGATGAAACACACCCTGGTCCCAGAGCACCTCAGCAGCACTGCATTCCCAGCAGGTGCTGTGTTGTGTGGAATTTATCTGTCTGTGTGTTTGTCTTCCCTACTGGACAGCAAGCTCGGTGAGGGTGGGCGCCCAATTCGTTCACCTCGGCATTCACAGGATGGAGTTCTGCTGAGACAGGCACACTTGAGATGCTTGATAAATAGGTTTGGAATTTAACCAAGTCCCCAGTATGGCTCTAAACAGCCCTTTGCTACCTCATCTCCTGATATTTCCATACCTGGTACTGAATTCCCTCCTCCTACCTCATGGGGACACCTCAAGCCTTTTGCTGACTCTTGAGACTTTGTGCCTCCCATTCCTTCTTCTTAAAATGTAGCCCAGCTCCTGCCCGGCATGCCCCCTTGTATGATAAATTCTAATCATCTTTCAAGATTCAGATCAAATTCCAGCTCCACACCTAAGCCTTGCCTCCACCAAGCAGCGTTGTTTCCTTTGCGTCCTTTCCTCTTACTGCCATCATTCCTGTCTGTCCCAGCATTCACCAGGGTGCATGACCATCTTTCTGTTCGTAGGTCTCTCTCCCTTGCTAGAGTGGAGCACCTGCAGGGCAGGATGGGCATTATTAATTTTTGAAATATTTGCTAATTATTTAATTAGAAAACAATATTTGAATTAAAAAACAAATTATCTCTATCTCACATTCTGTACATAATCGGACAAAATAGGCTCATTTGAAGGTCTCACCTGACTGTGTTTTCTCCTATAATTTCTGTTTTTAACTAAATCATGAGTTTTTGAGTCTGATTTTAAAGCCTTCTATTTGTTTGTTTGTGTATATGTTAATTTGTCAAATATGTTTTAAGAGTTTGCCATGTGCTAATAACAGGGAATGGAAAATTTTTTTATTAAGACCTAGGCCCAGTTGCAAGAAGAGATGTTGGGATGAAGGTTCCCAGTACCCAATTGACAACAATTATCTAAACTCTTAATATATTTGGTCACAGCAAGTGGTTATGACAAAAGCCATATATTTTGAAAATTGTTAATTAAGGAAAGACACAGAAGGTTCTAGTGTGGCCTGCAGTTGCTCCTTACCTGCAATATCTGTGCCTCTTGAAGTAATACCAGGGAAAGAATATGAATAGACATTGGCAAAATCCTAAGAATTCTTGTCAGTACCCCTCCTCCCCTGCCTACTGCAACTTTGGAGAGAATCACATGGAGAGGGTGAGCACGGGGCTGGAAGAAAGGAGTGTATCACCTGCCTATCCCATGGATTCTTAGGTCCACAGCAGAGATAGGAAAATGGTTTCCATTTCCTGGGCTCACACTAAATTGGGAGAAATAATTTAAAAATCAAGAGTAGTCCCAAAAGGAATAGAGCATAGCCTCTGCCAGCTGAGGGAATCCTGAGAAAGGATGTTTAACAAAACGCTGGCAGAATGCAGAGCTCAGAGTACGCCAGGAAGCTTCCCCAGTCAAAGAGAAGAGACCCCTTCTCAGCCCCCATCCCACTCTCTATCATCTATCCTTATCATCTATCTATCTCTATCATGGAGAAAAGTGGGTATTTCAGCAATACTCCAGGCTTAAACTGCAGTTAGGAGGGAAAGATAAATAGTTATCACACAAGGTAAAGAATGCGTCAACAAGAATTCTGCCCTGAATCCCCTCTAGGAAGGGTTGGAGGCCTAATGGTGTAAGTAGTTCATTCAATACCAATAAAAATCAAGAAACATGGAGGGACTTGGAACTGTCACAGCGGGACTTGGAATGGTTTGGGCTACTGACGGGCATAGAGTGGACTTCTGGTGCACCCATAATCACTTCTTGGTCAATAACTTAGGTATCACTATCTTGACCAAATAATAGGTAGGTGTTTATGCTTATCTTCTTCTTTAAAAAAAATTCTATCATCTATGCCATATTTTGGGAATTTTCTTCACTTCAATTTAAACTCTCTGTCATTTTTCAAATGTGAAGGATATTCTAATCAACTGTGTGTTCTATATTCTAACAATATATATTGCTTTGAAATTTCTGTCCTCTTTCCTATCCTACTGCATTAAGGTTGGGCAAACTAAAAAGAAACTTAGAGTCCCCTTTATTTCTCCCCTTGAAAATCCAGAGCAAGCCCCAGTCTGGGCTGTCTTCTGACTTTTCTGTGCTGGTCTCCTTCTGGTTTCCTAAAGACACAGCCCATACTCCCTATCCTGTCGAATACTCCCAAACACTGTTCTGTTTCAGAAATGCCCTCATTTGTCCAACAGCATATCTGTCCATTCTGATCCTGGGACACCTGCATCTTCCAAAATGCTTATATTGAATAAACAGGAAAAAATGGACTATTTACATGTTGAATAATATATGCTTTTTCTATTTGATATTCTAGATCTCACGTGTCATTTGTACTCCCCGGGGAAATGCCCTCCTGGTCGGAGTGGGTGGATCAGGAAAGCAGAGCCTGACAAGGTTGGCTTCATTCATTGCTGGCTATACTTCCTTCCAGATCACTCTGACAAGGTAACAAGCTTTCACTTTAATTAACCTGAAATGGATTTTGATAAAGGGTTCTCAGAGGCCACTTGAAGTTAAGAATGCGTTTTTCTTATACATAAGGAATTGTAATAGTTTTCCTTCTTAAATGTTGACTTAGCATTTTCCCCTTTCAACCTCTATCATAGATCATGAAAATTTCACATTAATAATTTGCTTTTGAAACATTTCAGCCTCTCATTGAAATGAAGAACTTCCTCACTGTTTTTATGTTATTCATGATATGAGTATTATGTGTATTTTTGATGCTTTTCAGAAGAAATTTATCCCTATTAAATGTTAATTCAGATTTCAAGAATGTTAATAAAGTGGAAAAATAGATGAAAATTTTATATTGGTTTACTCATTCATACATTAAAAATATTCATTTAACACTAACTATGTATCAGTCACTGGCTAGGTGCTGGGGAATACGTGGTAAGCAACTTAAACCTGCCCATGTCATCACGGAGTTTACAGTAATTCAAGGTGGATAGACAACTGAGCAACTCATTCAGTACAGTGTGATATGTAGGTGCTATTTATGATAAGGAAATAAATGCAGGCCAGATTCTGTTGAAACGTGAGGTAGAGACTCCTAACCTAGTCTAAGGGATGGTCAGAAAAGGCTTCCTGGAGAAAGACATGTTTAAACTGAGACCTGAATATGAGTAGGAATTATCTCAGAGAAGAGGAGTGGTAAAGAATGTTCCAGGCAAAAGGATCAGCACATATGAAGTCACATTTGAGGCCATGGAAGAAGTTAAATATTGCTGGGTGTACAGTGTAAGGTAAAAGGTGGGAAAGGAAGGGAAATGGAGACCTTTGAAGTTGTGATAAGGAATTTGAACTTCATCCTAGAGCAATAGGAAACCATTAATGAGTTACCACTAGGGAGGGGATGTTAGATTTGTATGGACAGAAAATGGATGGAAGGAGCTGAGCTGGAATAGTTCTAAGGCTGTCACAGGGATCTAGGCAAGAGATGATGATGTCCTGAGTGGTAGCAGTGAAAATGGAGAAATGCGGACAGATTCAAGAGATGGTTAGGAAGTTGGAGCTTTTGGACTTGGTACATCCTGGTTCTGGCTTGGGAAACTAGATAGATGGTGCTGCTACTCATCAAGATAGGAAACCCCAGAAGGGATGTCCTTGGATAGATGTGTGTAGTGCAGGGAGAATTAGGAAGTGAAAAGTCAACATGAAGAGAGAAGCAGGGGTGATTCAGAGAGGATGAACAGAGTTTAAAGATTAACCAAGAGAAGATGAGAAGCAGGAGGCCAGTTTAGTTGGGCTGAAAATTATTACAGGTTAATATCTAGGTTTGGGAACAGGAACTCTGGCCTATTGGGCATTGATATAGAGCTTTGTCTTGGCCCAGTAGGCATAAAACATTCAGCTGATCTGTCTCATTGATGGGGGTCCATAGTCACCTGCTAGGACAAAGGTTGAAAATTATTCAGCATTGGGTTTAGAAATCTAGATATTCAAGTTGCTGTTGTTACACTTTTTATTTGGTCTGAATTATAGGGTTCTGCTTGGAGAATAAATCCAATAAATACCTTATGTATAATTCTAGTTTGTGGCTAGAAGCAGAATTAGATAAAAAATAGCCTATCCAGGAAAGGGATTGGACTCTGAGATTTTTGTTCCTAACATTTGTGTAAAACCTTATAGTTTTCAAAGCAGTTTTAGATGCACAAGCTAATCTGATCTTTAAAAGAACTTTGTGGGTTAGCCTGTCTTACAGCTGAGACTCGGAGAGTCTATGACGTGTCTGAAATCCCAGCTCTACCTGGGAATTGACCATGATATTTCTGGTTTCTGGTCTGGCTTGACTTTCACTGCACCCCACTGCGTCAGTAAAAATAGCTGATGACTCCTCTCTCTGTGATAAGTTAATTTCTCTTCATGTCATACTGGGGCTGCTCCATTACTGATGGAAAGGAGGGTCAAGGCTTCCTTGCCTTTCCATGGCCCTTGGGAGACCACCCTACTGTGTAAGCCTTTGCACAGCCCTGTGGCCAAGGCTCAGGAAGCCTGAGCCTCATGTTTGGAAAGCACAGCCATTTGTTAGATGACTCAGGTCATATTATTTGAGGCAGTGGAGCTCTTGATCCAGGGGACTGGGCTGAAAGTTTTCCCCATACCACCAGAAGCTGGGGTGAAATATTTTCCTTTGTCTTTATATTTTTTTAAGGGGCACTGTGTCTTTAAAATTCTTTTCTAATTTCTCAGATCTCACTTCTCTAGAAGTCTTAAAATATTGATACATGGTAGTGGTATTTCTGGTTCTGGGGTTTAGGTTTTAGATGTTAAAAAAGCACAAAGTATAGACGTTAAATATATAGTAGCTTTTAGAAAATCAGAAGGCCATTTGCTTTTGTGCTCTGAACTCTTGAGTTTATTTAATGACAACATTCAAATAATAATTTAGTAAGTCTGAGTCTCCAGGATTGGAATATCTTTATTTTCACTTTTGGCAGTTATGGGCTACTCTATGTTGTGACCTCTCTAACATTTCATGATTGCAAACTGACTTCCACTGAAGGAATGCTTTTGACAGTGCAAGAAGATTTAGAATGGGATAGCATAATGTTTCTAGTTGTTCTGCTACAGTGTACTGATTGCTCAGCAAACCCTTTCATGTGGGATCCAAAGAGGCAATGAAAATAATTGTATTTGGGGTGAGGAGGCACCATTTATAATAGGGCATCTCCCTCACCCTATATAATAATGGCTTGAAATGATTTAGTTTAGTTTCATTATTTTATGAAGTATCTTCTAAAATATCATTGCAGATAAGTGCTTAGGAAGTATTGCAATTTGACTTTTCTATTATCATGACTGACAAATATTTTCAAAAAGAAACATGTACATATCAGATGATGTTTAGTTGTGGTAAAAATTATATTTTTGTTTCAGGTTGACTTTTCACTCTAGATCTTTTGTGTGTGTAGAAAAAATTAATTACAATGTTTCATAAAATGTGGAGTTTTAAAAATCAACTTTATCTTCGCAAGTAAATATAATGTTACTTCACTTGATATTAACTAGACTTACTGTGGGGATCATTTCACAATATGTACAAATATCGAATCATTATGTTGTACACCTAAAACCAATATAATGTTATATGTCAATAATATCTCAATAAAAAATAATTTTTGATTTTAGTGAACAGCAAAGTACACAGGATTTTACTAAGATGGTGCACCTCTGTTTGTCCCAAAGAAATAGCTATTAGAAACTGAAAGAAATAGAAAAAAAGTCAATTTCATCTTTGTAAGTAAATATAATGAACCAGTAACATTCACATACAATAAAATATCTATCTGTTGGAAAATTATCAGCATTTTTTTGCTTAACCAAATGGCATAAAGCATTGTTATAAAGATCTTTCCTTCTCATCAAAATAGTTTAGCTAATGACACAGTAACAATATTTCTTTAGATCCTACAATACATCAAATCTGATGGAAGACCTGAAGATTTTGTATAGAACAGCCGGTCAGCAAGGCAAAGGAATCACTTTTATTTTCACAGACAATGAGATTAAGGATGAATCATTTTTGGAGTATATGAACAATGTTTTATCATCGGGGGAGGTAGGAGCTCATTTATTCTTCATGTGTTTTGTCTCATCAGTTTCCCTCCAGCTTTAGGGTTGTCTATATTTCCTTGCATTAGAGTTTTGAATAAGTGCTATTATTGGGGATTAGGTGATCAGTATGAAGAATGGCTTTTTCTGTTGGGTTTTTGGAGAATAAAACTTCCAATCAAAATATGGAGCTATGCGTTTAAAAGGTCAATGACTGTTCCAAGTGCAAATGAAAAAACAGAAGAGGGAGTTTACAAGGAAAGCTGATTGGATTTTTGATATGTCCATTTACCCTCTTAGTAGTAGAATTGTCTGTGTATTTTAAAATGTGGTGTATTTCATTTTGAAGACTTTTGGTTAATTTTGTAAAGGTGAGTTTGAGAACACAAATGGAGGAAAGACATTATACTAATATACTGACCTATATATTTTGATCGGTTTTCATATGCCTGAACTGAATTTGAATGTCTGCACTTCTTTTTCAGGTCTCCAACCTATTTGCTCGTGATGAAATTGATGAAATTAATAGTGATCTCACATCCGTCATGAAAAAGGAATACCCCAGGCGCCCTCAGACCAATGAGAACCTGTATGACTACTTCATGAGTCGGGTCCGACGGAACCTTCACGTTGTGCTCTGCTTTTCGCCAGTGGGGGAGAAATTCCGAAATCGAGCTTTGAAGTTCCCTGCCCTTATTTCAGGATGCACCATTGACTGGTTCAGTCGATGGCCTAAGGATGCCTTAGTTGCTGGTTAGTGTGGTGGAAATTTTATCCAGAGTTTCTGGTCTATGGTGTTTGTTTATTTACCTTCCGTGATGTTTGCCATCTCTGGACTGGATTGAGCCAAAAGTCACTTTGTCCAGTGTTTGAGGGTTTTTGCAAGATGGTGCTCTTTCTCATTTGGTAGCTAATTTTTCCCAGAGCGTGGTTGTCAGAGAATGAGATCCTCAGTCTGTTGCCCCTTGGATTAATGTACAGTGATTCTCGTGTTTTCAGTGATACCTGAAGACTTTGTCTCAGATGGATCCCCAGGCGGGTTCTGGGATATCACAGGAAGGCATTGAGGTCTTAATATCTTTGATAGCATTTGTGTTCTTTTTTAAGTCAGTTGGTCAACCTCAGAGTAGTTGAAGCCAAGTGTCTCTTGGACATTTCCTTCTCATGGTGGCAGTGCTAGAAATCAAAGAGGAAATCATTATCCAGCAATCCTTTGATGGCTTCTGTCCTTGAAAGAGGATGTTTACCACAGTGTTCTATGACTGGAGTCTTTGCTTCTGTTCAGTCTTTCATCCGATGGAACATAAATGCTTCTCTTACTCTGTAAATGAAATTGAACATAAAAGTAGTATCGGAGATGTTAGAGATCATTCATGTAGTTTATGCTTTTTTCAGCTTTCAGTGAGAAATTATCTGTGAATGATTTAGATGATATACTAGGTCTCACCCCTCCCCTCAGGGGAACCCTGGTTCAAGGCAGTGGCTTTCAAACTTTTTGTCTGATTATTGTGTTTTAATAATAATTAAGAAGAGTCTTATTTCCCAGGAAAACCTTATAGGTAGCCCTAAGAGAGAAAACAGTGAAAAATGGAGGGGAAAAAGGATTCTGGAGCCTCAACCTCTCATCTCACTCCATTCCTGCCACTCCCATACCTGCCTCCTCTCCAGCTATGTGGTACCAAGTGACAGAATGACTGATGAACCCTTCTCCTGCCCTTTATAGCTGGAGAAACTGGGGAGAGTGAAGCTGAGGGAATTGTCAGAGGTTCAAGAAGCCAGTAGCATCAGCATTGGGGCTAGAACCCAGATATATATAAATGTATGTATGTATGTATGTATGTATGTATGTATGTACGTATCTATCTATCTATCCTCTATCTGTTTTTTTTTAACAAACATTTATCCACTGGGGAAGTTTTGTTCTTGACCCACTACTATTGACAATAATGGTTTTCCAATCTGTGGCTTTTAAACACAGAATATTTTGATATATTTGAAGTACAAATGTACAGTTTTCTCTTTTGTGTTATAAGATTTGAGAAAAGACCAGTGATTTAAAATGTTAAGTTCTATTAAAATGTAAATACAACTAAGGGTAAAACTAAAATTCCTTGAAGTAGGATATAAATGCAGAGCACAAAATGACAGTATTTAAGAGCTATATTAAAGTTTACTATGAAATACAGTCATGCACTACTTATTGATGGGGATACTTTCTAAGAAATGCATCGTAGGGGCCGGCCCGGTGGCGCAGCGGTTTAGTCCGCGCTTGGCAGCCCGGGGTTCGCTGGTTCGGTTCCCGGGCGCCCGCCGACGCACTGCCTGTCAGCCATGCCATGGCGGCGTCCCATATAAAGTAGAGGAAGATGGGCACGGATGTTAGCCCAGGGCCAGTCTTCCTCAGCAAAAAGAGGAGGATTAGCAACGGATGTTAGCTCAGGGCTGGTCTTCCTCACCAAAAAAAAAAAAAAAAAAAAAAAAAAAAAAGAAATGCATTGTTAGGTGATTTTGTTGTTGTGTGAACCTCATAGAGTGTACTCACACAGACCTAGATGATATAGCCTACTACACACCTAGGCTATATACACCTAGGCTATATGGTACTAATCTTACGAGACCACCATCGTATATGCGGTCCGTTGTTGACTGAAACGTTGTAATGTGGTGCGTGACTGTATGATAATCAGTATGTAAGTACTTTGTGAAATATCATGTAAGGTATTATTATTAACAATAAAAATAATTTCAGGTGACAAACTGTAATATACCATAATTAAGATGATTTAATTTAAATATAGAGCTCTTCCTGTTGAGTCCTTATTTCAGTCATCCCTTCTATTACAAGACAAATGTCTTAGTGATCTTTCCTTTGTTAATTTCTTACAAATCTGCACATTCTTTCAAATCTCGTTGCATCAACCCAAGCTAAGATTACATGGAGGACAGGAAAACTTTCATTTCTGTGTCCTCAGTTTCTAGCAAGTGTCCTGACCTTCATGCCTGCATTGATTTGTTCATTTATTCAGAACATATCTATTGAACTTTATGCCATTTATTGAGCCAGGCTTATTGGAAGACTAGGCAGACTCGTTTCTTCACTCCAGATTCTCTTTCCAGGAAAGCTCATTCCCGGCCTTCTGTATAATAATGGCTCATCAATTTTTATCTCCAGTCTAGGCTGTCCTCTGGCTTGAAATCCGTGCACTCCACTGCCTGCTTGACACAGTCTCATGGATGTTTCACAGGCTCCTTAAACTCAAAATGTCTGAAACTGAACTATTCTCCTCTGGTCTCCCTCTCCCAGGAAGTCTCACCATCATCCATCAGATTGTACAATCAGTGAACTCTTTGTCTTTCACACCTCCTATTCATTCAGCAATCAAGTCTACTCCATCATCGGGTCATGTCGACTTTGTCTTCTAAATATTAATGGAATCTATCCAACTCTTTCCCTTTCATTGACATCCTGGGCCAAGCTATCATTTTTGTTCACCTGGAAAACCCAAATAGCTTTCTAATGATCTCTCCTCCTCTTTCACCTGTTTCCCATCCATTTCACATTGCTGACAGAACAGTGATAAAAACCCAAACCCAATCACATTGCTTTCTATTTAAAACTTTCCATGTCTTCTCATTGCTCTTAGGAAAAAGGCCACCTCTCTAGAATGGGCTTCAAGGCTTGGACGAGCTGGCTCTGCCTACCTCCCCAACCTTACTTGAGGTCACATTTTCTTCCTGCTCTGTTCTCCTTGATCCTTGAACATGCCCCTTTACTTCCCATGCAATGCCCTCCTCCTCCCATCCTCCCTGCACCCTCCTCCCTTTGCCTGGATAACGCTGGCTCAACTGAATGTCACTTCCTCAGGGAAACTGTCCCCTGATGCCCCTCTACCCTAGTAACCCCATTCCCCTGTTATCCATTTCACGGCACTCTGTGGTTTTCCTTCTTGGGACTAACCACAGTTTGCAATTTGTCTACTTAGTTGTGTCATTTATTTGATTAATGCTCATCTGTCCTGCTAGACTGAAAACTCCATGAGGAACATATCTTTTGTTCACAGTTTTGGCAGCTACCAGTGCCTGACACTTATCGTGTTCAATGAATGAATCCATTTGTCAGAATTCATCTTCCTTCCATAATATGGCCTTGACTTACTTGCAGTCTTCTCTAACTCAACACAAACCTTCTCTATACCTCTTTTGTTTGTTCTCTGAACTTGCTTTAATCATCCTTATCTTTCCACACATATTCCTCCTTGTCAAGAATGTTCTCTGCCATCATCTTTGCTTATCTAAGGTCCAAAGCTTAATCAAGACTTTTCACATCCTTTGCTCTTCTTTTGTTCACTTAGGAATATTTAAATTTTTTCCCTGTTTCTTGGACCTCCTGTATCTATAGCACTTAAACTTTACATAATACACCTAGACATTAGATCTTTTTATTTATTTATTTTTTTCGTGAGGAAGATTCGCCTTGAGCTAACATCTGTTGCCAATCCTCCTCTTTTTGCTGAGGAAGATTGGCCCTGTGCTAACATCAGTGCCCACCTTCCTCTACTTTATATGTGGGATGCCTGCCACAGCGTGGCTTGATAGGCAATGCATAGATCCGTGACTGGGATATGAACCTGCGAACCCTGGGCCACTGAAGCAGAGAACGGGAACTTAACCACTACGCCACCCGACCAGCCCCATAGATCTTTTTAAACTTTTGATAACCAGTGAGGTTTTGTAGTTTTGTCTCCAATCTAGTTTAGTAAGTATTTACAGCCTGCATACCGTATGAATATTTAGTACTGGGGTAGTTACAATAGTGTATAAAACAATGATAAGACGTGAGACATAGCTCCTTTATTTAATAAATATAAAATCTTGTTGGGAAAACCAACATCTACACCTAATACTAACCTGCCTTATGTTGTTTTGAAAGAATACCATCTGTGGGTATTAGAAGTACTTAATACACTTAGGGATTTAAGTGTTATTTATTCTTTTTAGAAAATTAGCAACAAGGTTTCTAGAAAAACCATCATTTAAGTTGTCTTCAGGATGCTGATTCTAAATTAAATTATCTCCAGCCACATCAATAAGGAAATATATTATTTTGTTTGTTAACATATTTCTTTTAGATTATAATACACATTTCCCATAGAAGTCTTAAATTATTGTGTATTTTTCTAATTTATTTATTTATTCTTTAAGATGCATTTTATTTTTTTAAACCACTTTTTTGAGGTATGCATGACATAAAAAGAGCTGTACATATTTAATGTATACAACTTGATAAGTTTGGAGATAAGTATACATCTGTGAAACCATCACATAATCTATGCCATAACCTCCAAAAGATTCCTCACGACTTCTTTAATGATGGTAATGATGATGATTTTGTGATAAGGACACTTAACGTGACATCCATCCTCTTAGCAAAATTTTAAGTATACAATGCAGTACTGTTAACCATAGGCACACTGTGCTGTACAGAAGATCTCTAGGACTTATTCATTTTGTTTAACTGAAACTTCGTTACCTTTTGACTAATACCTCCCCATTTTCCCCTCCTCCCAGTGCCTAGCAACCACCATTCTATTCTCTGTTTCTATGATTTGACTATTTTGGATTCCTCATATCAGTGGCATGCTGTAGTATTTGTCTTACTGGTCTGGCTTATTTCACTTAGCATAATGTCCTCCAGGTTCATTCATGTTGTTGCAAATGGCAGAATTTCCTTCTTTTGTAAGGCTGAATAATATTTCATTGTATGTATATACAACATTTTCTTTATCTATTCATCCATTGATGGACATTTAGGTTGCTTCCATGTCTTGGCTATTGTGAATAATGCTGCAATGGACATGGGAGAGCAGGTACTCTTCAGGAACTTGATTTCAATTTCTTTGGATATTTACCTGGAAGTGGGATTGCTGGATCCTATGGTAGCTCTATTTTTAATTTTCCGAGGAACCTCATACTGTTTTCTGTAGTGACTGTACCAATTTACGTTCCCACCAATAGTGTACAAGGGTTCCCATTTCTCTTCATCCTGGCCAACACTTGTTATCGTTTGAGAATAGCCATGCTAACTGATGTGAGGTGATATCTCATTGTGGTTTTGATTTACATTTCCCTGATGATTAGTGATGTTGAGCACATTTTCATATACCTGTTGGCCATTAGTATGTCTTCTTTGGAGAAATATCTATTCATTTTTTTGCCCATTTCAGTCAGGTTACTTGTCTTTTTGCTATTGAGTTGTAGAAATTCATTATATATTTTGGATTTTAACCGTTTATCAGGTTTGCAAATATTTTCTCCTGTTCCGTAAGTTGCCTGTTCATTTGCCTGTTTCCTTTGCTGTGCATGAGCTTTTCAGTTTGTTGTAGTCTTCCTTGTCTGTTTTTGCTTTTGTTGCTTGTGCTTTTGGTGTTGTATCCAAAAAATTATTGCCAAGACCAATATCAAAAAACTTTTCCCTTATGTTTTATTCTAGGAGTTTTACCCTTTCAGGTCTTATATTTAAATCTTTAATCTGTTCTGAGTTGATGTTTGTGTATGGTGCAAGATAAGGGTTGAGTTTCATTCATTTGTGTGTAGATATCCAGTTTTCCCAAAACTATTTATTGAAGAGACTATTCTTTCCTCATTGACTCTTCTTGTCACCCTTGTTGAAGGTCAGTTGACCATGTGGGTTTATTTCTGGACTCTCTATTGTGTTCCATTGGTCTATGTGTCTGTTTTTATGCCGGTACCACACTGTTTTGATTTCTGTAGATTTGTGATATATTTTGAAATCAGGAAGTGATTCTCATTTGTTCTTGGCTCAAAACTGCTTTGTCTATTCAGGATCTTTTGTGGTTCTATATGAATTTTAGGAATTTTTTTCTATTTCTGCAAAAAATGTCATTGAAATTTTGATAGGGATTGCATTAAACCTGTAGATTACTTTGGGTAGTATGGACATTTTAACAATATTAATTCTTCTAACCCATAAACATGATGTCTTTCCATATATTTATGTCTACTTTAATTTCTTTCATTACTGTTTTATAGTTTTCAGTGTATCAGTCTTTTCCTCCTTGGTTGAGTTTATTCCTGAGTATTTTATTCTTTTTGGTGCTAATGTAAATTGGCTTGTTTTCTTAATTTCTTTTTTTTGGATAGTTTGTTATTATTGTTTAGAGTATTTTTCTAATGTAAAGATACTCAAAAGGAGCCAAGTATCCTCCCCTTTATCCCACACATACCACAAATACTAGATTTTATAGTATTTTAATAACTATATTGCTTTTGAAAAAAAAGTGAGTTTTTTATATGTATGAATTTAAATTGACTGAATCTCTTGATGAAACATTTAAAAAAAATATACTTTGTTTTATGTTATAAAGTCTTTGTCCTTCCCACCATTTAGTAATACTTATTTTGGCAAATCTTTGTTTTTAGCTTTATATGGAGTCGTTTTGAATTAATTCTTTCTAAATATCTGTGTTATCTTCATTCTGGTGGTCTTGTATTTCTTAATGAATCTCTGTGATTCCAAAATCACTACTAAATCAGTTAACTTCATTTAGATTTCTCCAAAGTAAAGATAATTCTTAACGTTCTTTTAGACTCTGTTTTAAATCAGCACGTTGTTATTAAAATAGGCAATCGTCACTTGGAAAAAAGTCTCAACAAAATCAGTAGCGTATATGTGGCATGTGTATTTTTTTGAAAGACGGTCATTTAAATAAAATGGCCATCTTTGAAAATATTACTTGATTTATACTCTACAAGATTTTGGTCTTACAAGTTAGTCACCACTGCTTCTGCAACTGCTCACAACCAATGATGTAGCGTAAGGAGAATGAGGCAGTTGCACACAATAACCCCTCAGAAAGTAATACCAACCACAGTACTATCCCCTATTAAACAACAAAATTCAACCAGGTAAATCTGAAGACCAGGTAATTGGCTTTATTAGGTGATTCATGAATCAGGCAGCATCTCATCTAGCAAGCAGAGGGATACTCTGAGGGGCTGTACAAAATGGAAGATTTTTATCGGAAAAAGGGTGGGGCGAGGGGAGCTATTAGCAAAAGAAAAGATTAATTTGGGCCAGGACATCTTAGCAAGGGTTTTATCATGTAGATTGCCTCTCTTTACTCTGGGGGATAGAGAAGGCCTACGTGACAGATCACCTCATTGGCACTGACCGGGAAATTCCAGTCTGGTTGATTAAGATTATATTTCTGGGAGAGGTTGAAATGGCAATTAAATCTTGGTTTGCTGTCATGGGAGCCATTTTGAGCCTGTTATTCTTTTTTTAATATTACTTTTTCCCTGAAAAATTAGTATATTTTCTTTATGAAGCACATTAGTCAGTAGATATTTTTGAACTTTGGGCTTCAATTAAAAATATTTGTTTAGTACGCTAAAGATTCTACATGGTTTGATTCTATTTGAATTTCTAAATCAAGGCAATGTAGGCTTTGAGGTTCCATCATCCTTGGGTTAGAATTCCAATTCTGTAACCAGAATCAAACTCTCTATGCCTCATTTTCCTTGTATGTAAAGTGTACATAAAAATATCCATCACTTAGGATGTTGTAAGGATGAACTGATAAAGTTTTGTGATATGGGATCTGCCAGGATTAGATATGCTTGCCCTCTGAAGGTATCACTTAAGAATGTGTTTGGCTGTAAGGGAAAACCAGGTAAGTAGTGGCTTAAACAAGTAGGGCTGTTTTTTTGTTTCTTTTTCCTGCCACCAAGGAAATGCAGAGATGCGCAGTCCAGGACTATGCCACTGGGGATCTTACTCCTCCTTTTACAATGCTGTCATCCTTAGGTTGTGGCTCTTCTAGGACAATATGGCTGCTGCATCTCAAGGCATCGTGTCTGTGGGCGCCTCATGAAGCTTTGCCTTTTACTTCACTACAGGATTCTTCCCCAGGAACTTTTGTCTACATGTCATTGGCCAGAACGAGATCACCCCTAGTTCCAAGAGAGTCTGAGGAATCAAAGAGTTTTAGTTGGGCCTATTGTTACCCTGAACAAAACTGAGATTCTTTTAGTGACGAAGAGAGGGGATGGATACTGGATAGGCAATGAATGTGCCTTCCTCGCTTTATTACCTCAGTTCTTTTAATCCAAATAAAGTGGAAATTCGAGGACACCGAAATTCAGGGAGCGAGCCCAGTGTTCTGCCTTCTCTCCTACACATACCTCACCTCATTCCCCATCAAGTGAGATGAACACACAATACCAGGATATAACCCACACCAACCACAGACATCAGCCTGAAGGTGGGCCCCCAAACTGGCAGTGACTGGATATTGAAGATGACAGAAGGGTTTTCCATGGCCTCTTGTCTGAGTCTCAGCAGGCTTGAGTCACCCTTAGAGGAAGTGATCTGATCCTTTTTATAACTCTTCCTGCATCGAAGATTGTGGGTCTATGGAAAAATGTACTTTGAATCCATTCCATTTTTATTCTTTTTGACTTTTTGGAGAGAGAAAAAGACAACTTGCTACGTAAAGAAACAGTCACTATTATTGATACTCTCTGTTCACATGAGAAGGAAAAAAATCATTATAACAAGGATGTTTTCAGAAAGTGGGGACTTCCCTGAGGATATCCCATAATGCCAAGTAAAGCACTGAGTGTCGTGCCTGGCACATAGTGAATGTTGCAGCCGTTGTGGTTAACACCTACAAAAAACTTGCCATAGGCAAGAATTGTTCCTATGTTTCCAGTGACCAGACTTAGACTTCCTAGAATTTTAACTTCTTTATAGTGGTTGCTTAACTCATGTGAGAAAAATGGCTTCTGAGTGTCTTAATTTATTGTCTTTCAATGTATATGGTAAACTGTATTTGTAACCAAGCTGATAAAGAGTCTCTGTTATTTACATAGATGTGAATACTGCCCCACAATTACTGCACTAAGAACTTAGTTTAGTGATCAATTACTAATGGTGAAAAGATACCATTTTTCATTTCTTTGCCAATTATCACCTGACAGGTTTGTCCACTTGATTTCTTCTCTTTCCTTCCCCCCTACCTTTTTTTTTTTGTGGTGAGGAAGATTAGCCCTTAGCTAACATCCTCTGCCAATCCCCCTCTTTTCGCTGAGGAAGACTGGCCCTGAGCTAGTATCTGTGCCTGTCTTCCTCTAGTTTACATGGCCTGCCTTCCACAGCATGACTTGATAAGCCGTGTGTAAGTCTGTGCCTGGGATCTGAACCTGCGAACTCTGGGCTGCTGCAGTGGAGCATGCGAACTTAACCACTATGCCACTGGGCCGGCCCCTCTTTCCTTCCCTTTTTATTGGCCATATTTCTATTTGCAACTCTTATGTACATTATTCAATACTGTAAGTACTTTTTAAGCAAATCCATAGGCCATGCTTTCTAAGATACATCAAGAGGGTTGTGATAATTTTTAACTGCATTGTGCACAACCTTTGTAAATTCCATGGGGTTGAGACCAAGTTTCCTGTAACTCTTTCACTCCATGGCACCCATCACAGTGGCGGATGTGTAACAGACACTCAGTATGTATATGGTGATTGATTAGCTCTGAGTTTATGGCTACTCTGATAATAGGAAATACTGTCTTAGGTTTGGTCCCATGTTTGGCACTGTTAGGAAGATAAAGGTCCCCAACAGGAGATTTTAACCCAAACATTTTTGAAGGATGCTGTAAATTAGAATTGACTGCAAATGGCTAGCTGCCACATTTAATAACAAGATGGCCCAGGCATAAAAAAATTTAGTGATGAACTTTCCACATGTCAGATGCAGTCAGAGCCTGGGGGAATTAAGGATACCACAGATTCTGAGTAAAAAAATAAATGAGATTGTTAAATATGAGTCCCAGGTGGGCACTGATTTCTGGGTTGTTTGTACCACTTTTGTTCTCACGTAAACCATACAACAGGCTGGCTGCCAACCAGAACCTGTAGCTGTGTCAGAGACTTCTTCGCACACGTACCAGAAAACAAAGAGTGATGATAGGCTTACAGTCTGTTATAGTTCTATACATGAAGGGAAAATAAAATTGTTGATGTCATAGTCTTGGGGCCAAAAATGCTGACATCTATCTACCTGGTTGGGGCTGTAAAAATGGTATGCAGTCCTAAGAAATGTCTACGTCTTTTAAAAACAGCCAGTTAACTTTTAAAGTGGTAATTCACTTTCATATTTCACATGCTGTCATCTTTATTCTTTCTAGTGTCTGAACACTTCCTCTCTTCCTATGACATTGACTGCAGTTTGGAAACCAAGAAGGAAGTGGTCCAGTGCATGGGCTCCTTCCAGGACGGGGTAGCTGAGAAGTGTGTTGATTATTTCCAGAGATTCCGACGTTCTACCCATGTGACACCCAAATCGTACCTCTCCTTTATTCAGGGCTATAAGTTCATATATGGAGAAAAACGTGTGGAAGTGCAAACTCTGGCCAACAGGTAAGTGTGAAGTTCAAATATAAAGATATTTTAAAGCAGTGGCTCTCAACTGGGGGTAAATTTGCTCCTAGTGGACATTTTGCAATGACTGGTGACATTTTTGTTTGTTACAACTCGGATGGCAGGGGGCAGAGGTGTGCCACTGGCATCAAATGGGTAGAGGTCAGGGATGCTGCTAAACATCCTAAGAGTACACGGGGCAATCCTCCACAGCAAAGAATTATTCAGCCCCAAATTTCTCTTCTCTGCCCTGCTCTTTTCTGAGCACTTATATCTTCTGCCTGAATATGGCCTGCATCAGCCTGGGTTGCTACATAAGGGACCCCTGGGTGGGTGACTGGACTAAGTGACTCTGACGGCTCCAGTCTTTAAGATCACGTTATTTCAGGTTTAGGCAGGCAGCTAGTCCCTTCACAAGGCTGTTCTGATGGCTTTAAGTTTGTTTCTTTTCTTGATCCCAAATCTTCTTTTAACTTCATTGATCCCTTTTAAAAAACAGAAGTTATTTTCCTTCCTCCATGACAGAGCTTCAAGCATTTCAAGTCTGTTGTCATTTAGCTAAACTTCATTCAGCGTGTTTCCCGTGTGATCCAGATTCTAGGCCTGCTGTTTTTCCTCATGTCACGCCGAATATGTTTAGCAGGTTCACTCTTCCCACACGCGGTCTATGAAGAACACAAAAGTGTCTTCAGTCTGGAATCAAGCCTGGACAGTATCCCATTTTTGTCAAGGCCTCTTGGATTTGCTATTTTTCTATACACTCATTCTTCAAATATGACCATTAGTGGACCAGGACTTGGAAAGTGTGGCCAAGTCCCATAAATTTTAACATTGCTCGCTTGGATTTTCAATCCCAGAATGAATACTGGATTGGAAAAGCTGAAAGAAGCTTCAGACTCAGTTGCGGCCCTGAGCAAAGAGCTGGAAGTGAAAGAAAAGGAGCTGCGGGTGGCCAATGACAAAGCCGACACGGTGGGTGGACATTTACACGTGTACCGTTTTCGTTTTGGATTCCCAGTTCATAAATGTTAATGACGTATGCATATTCACTAAATTATAACCATGAAAGTATAGATTATTTATTTCCATTAGAACACAGTACTCTTAATTTTAGGTATGAAAAATTGTGTAAGTGGACAAAATCAACAAATCAAGGCAAAAATGTGCTGTGTCTTTGGTAGTTTTTGATGAGGTATTTTTTTTTTCTTTTGTATCGAATTAGGTCTTAAAAGAAGTGACAATGAAAGCCCAGGCTGCCGAAAAGGTCAAGGCTGAGGTCCAGAAGGTGAAGGACAAAGCCCAGGCCATTGTGGACAGCATCTCTAAAGATAAAGCCATCGCTGAAGAAAAACTGAAGGCAGCAAAGCCAGCTTTGGAAGAGGCAGAAGCAGCCTTGCAGGTAAATCTATGTGATATAACAGATGTCAGCTTTTAGGACTTTGGAGGAGGGTAAGGCAATGTTGAGTAACACCAGGCAATGCTCTGCTGCTCCCGACCACAGGTCTCTCCACTGGAACGATTTCAAGTAATATTTTCTGGTTGGAGATGTTATTAGCTCTTTTTAGATTTTGCACGTGCTGCTTCACATCTCATTTTCCTCGCTCATGAATGATGGGCAGTGTCATATGATGGCGGTCAGGAGTCCTGGATCCTCATTTCAACTCTGTCACCCATAAGCTGTGTGACATTGGGAAAGTCACAAAATTTCTAAAGTAACACTTCCTCACTCATTCTTTGAGGACCCTGGAGTAGGTCTGTAAGACGACATTCTCTGAGTGTGTCTATGAATTATCCAAATAAAGAACTACAGGTCTAACGTAGCTCATTAAATCAGAGTTTGAGCAGGCTTCCAACATAATTATTCAATGTAATCGTGTAGCAATAACAGAAATGGTGAAATTAGAAAGGAGGTTGGATTCTGGGAAAATATGATGAGTTTAATGAAATAGGCCACACCTTAAAGGGCTGGTCTAGTTTTGAAGACTCAGTTTAAAATTTTTGGGGGGCTCAATTTAAGATTGCTTTTACTTCGGTCTTACCTATCTACTGCCTTATGTTATTGATTGCTGGCCTAGAAAATGCTTGGAGAAATAGAACACTACTGATCGGTCCACTGCTAATTCAGGTTCTATAACTTCAATTGAGCATGAGTCATTACTTGATAATGTAATTGGTTTTTTTTTGCCACTTCCTTAGGACACTGCCTGATATACTTCTGAAATCTTTTTGGTCCAAGTTTAGTCTTTAAGCTTTCTGAGTCAATATACAAATATGAATTTCTATTCTTTTAAGACAGTGAAGATATTGCCTTCTCTTTTATCTCTCCAACTTTTCACACTACTCTTCCACGTGATCTGTCTTTCCTTGTTGCTTCTCCATTCCTCCTCATACTGGCTAAACTGTTCTCCCTAATCCTTGAAGTCCTCCAGGGTCTTCAGTCTCTCAGATGGGTGGGCATCTCATCTGTCCCCCACCCCCCCCTTTTTAAACCAATTTATTGAGGTATGATTGACATGTGAAAAGCTGTACATATTTAATGTATGCAACTTGAAGAGGTTGAGGATAAGTATAGTACACCTGTGAAACCATCACCACCATCAAGGGCATAGACATATCCATCACCTCCCAAAGTTTCCTCCACTCCTTTTAATATTATTATTATTATCTTGTGCGGTGAGAACATTTAGCGTAAGATCTACCCTCTTAACAAATTTGAAGTATATAATGCAGTATTGTTAACTATAGGCTCTATGCTGTGTAGTAGATCTCCAGAATTTATTTATCTTGCATAAATAAAAATTTGTACCCTTTGACCATCACCTCCCCATTTCCTCCTCCTGCCAGTCCCTGACAACCACCATTCTACTCTTTGCTTCTATAAGTCTATTTTAGATTTCACATGTGGTACTACCGATTTATACTAAGAAAGTGCCAGATACGTTCAAACTCTAACATTTTGGCGTCAGGATACATAAATCTATACAACAAATAAGGTAACAGTAAAGAATGTATCTCCTCCTATCTCAGTGGTACTCTGACTCGACACAAACATACAAAACACTTCCAGATGTTAAATAACTATTATATTACAATGATGTCCAGGAAATTATGTAACAGTCATATGCTTTGCCTGCAAAGAAAAGAGGAATCCAATACTTCGCTGAAATAGGTTGAACTTCAGAAATACCTCTTCCCCCAACTTCTACCTGGGTACCTAACATAATAGAGCTCAGTTCTGTTTGAAAATTCCCCCTTCTAAAGCTGAAGCAAAAATAAGTGTCTTACATCAACTCTTACATCTTATATAACTTTAATTTGACCATACTTTCCCCAGTGGATGCTATTATATTTTTCTCCTTTCTTTTGTAGCCACATATCTCAAAGTCTGTCTGCCATTTCCAGTCCTTTACTGCAAATTCTCCTTCACTTCCAGCTGTCTAGCTTTCATAAATGCTAGTCTATTGAAACAAACCTTTTCAAAGTATATAGTTACATTCCTAATTATCAAGTTCAGTAGTTTTCTTCTTCTTTTTTTTTTTCTGAATCCTCGGAGAAAACATCATTTGCTTTGATGAAAAGGTCATTGGTTACCTTCTTTTGACAGGAGGGATGCAAATGCAGATGAGATGGAAGGTTTTCAAGATCTGGAAGGAATGAATGTCCACTATTTGTTCTAGAAATAGGGCCATATCAGATTCTTATATTCAATACTTTTCCAATACTTATTCCACAAAGTGTATAAGAGAATAGGACAGTTATTATCAACCACAACGGGTCTGTGTGACTATTAAATAATTTACTCTATAAGAATCTCCATACTAGAAATGGAACAGAACTTCTCTAAGAGCTTGGTGAAATTCATATTGCTCAAGTTCAATCATTTAAAGGTCAGTTCCCAGCTAAGAAACCTCTAATTATTCAATCTGTCAGCCCTGAGGCTACCCGCTAGTGTCCGTCCACTGTGACAAGTCTGAGTTGCTTAAGAGAGAGAGGCAGATCCTTGACCTACATAACTAATGAGTAAAAATGCACTGCAAATACTGGCGTTTTCCTGGTTTAGAATCCCTGGTTTCTGCTTAAATGCTGAGTATTCTTTTTCTTTCAGATTACCCTTTTGTTTTTTCTGATACAAAGTGGTCTGTACAATTTTAGGGAAGTCACAGCTCCTTATCTGCTCGCTAAAATGTTTCTCACTGTCTGTCCTCTAGCTGTCAGTTTGAATTGTAAAAATTTGAACTTTTGGGGATATGTTTTTCTTTGGAATTAAATATGCATCTAGCCCCTATGACTGCATCTAACTTAAAAATACTTGCTTTCCTCTGTCAGAATAATATTTAGAGATGAAAGGTTGGTTTGTCTTCACTTTCTTCTCCGAGATTGCATGATAATGTCCTTTCCTCCCCCAGACCATCAAGCCTTCGGACATCGCTACGGTCCGCACGTTGGGCCGACCGCCTCATCTCATCATGAGGATCATGGATTGTGTACTGCTGCTGTTTCAAAGGAAAGTCAATGTGGTGAAAATTGACCTGGAAAAAAGCTGTATAATTCCTTCCTGGCAGGAATCTTTAAAACTGATGACTGCAGGGAACTTTTTACAGAACTTACAGGTTGGTAGTTCAATAATCATGGGCTACGGGAGTATCTGAGTAGTCCTCTAATAGAATAAGTTTCTAAAAAGAATTTACTGTGCATACACATTTTTACTTATTAAAATTTTTTGCCATCTTTATTGAGGTATAATTGACAAATAAAAAACATATATATTTAAGGTGTACAACTTGATATTTAGATATACATATACGTTGTGAAATAATTGCCCCAGTCAAGCTAATTAAAGCATCCATCACCTCACATAGTTACTGTTTTCTTTTTTCTTCTTTCTTTTGTGGTGAGAACACTTAGGGAATTTTAAGTATACAATACAGTGTTGTTAACTATGTTTGTATTGCTATCCATTAGATCTCCAGAACTTATTCATCTTGCATCTTGATACTTTGTACACCTCGACCACCATCTTCCCATTTCCGCCTCCCGTAGCCCCTGGCAACCACCATTCTACTCTGTGCTTCTGCGAGTTTGACTGTTTTAGATTTCACATATAAGTGAGATCATGCAGTATTTATCTTTCTGCGTCTGGCTTATTTCACCCAGCATAATGTCCTTCAGGTCCATCCATGTGTCCCAAATGGCAGGATTTCCTTCCTTTTTAAGCCTGAGTAATGGTCTATATCTGAACATATATTTAAGTATTTTTTCAGAGAAGAACTTTCTCTTTCAACTGTAAGATATTGTAAGCATTAGAACTTTTCCTGACAGATTTTAGGCATATTAAAGCATCATCAGTGACATATTTCAGTAAAAGTTAAAAAAATCATTTTAAGGAACCAATCATATGTGCATATATTGTATGCATATAAATACAAATATATATATGTATTTGTATTTTGCAAATCTCAATAGGAATTTTTTGGGTATTAATTTGCATCTTTTAAATTTCATTATGAGATAGAACTTACATATGATAAAATGCACACATTTTAAGTATACAGGTTAGTAAATATTTACATACGTATATAACATGAATGAACACTGAAATGAAGATTTGTATTTCCAGACCCCAGAAATCTCTCATATCCCAACCCAGTCAATAACCTCCCCTAAGATAACCATTATTCTGACCTTTATCCTGATAATTACTTTTGTCTATTTTGAAATTTACGTACATGAAATCATATCATACAAACTCTTTTGTTTTGACCTCTTTCATTCAACATATCTTTGAGGTTCATTCTTACTATTGCACAAGACAGTATTTCATTGCTATATAGCTTTCCAATATACGAATATGCAGTAGTGTGTGGTAAATGTTTAACAACTGGTTCTCTGGGGAGAAAAAAGAAAAAAGCTTTGATTTTTAATGTTTGCCAATTTCTATGGTGTAAATATCCCCACAATGGCCAATTTCAAGGTACCAACGTGATGTTGCTGAATGTAGAGTTGGGAAGATGTGCATAGTGGCATGCCATAATATAATATTCCCACCATATAGATACAATAGATGTAAATGACCTCAAAAACATAGTAAAATGTAGTAAAATAATTAGAAAGTGATGACTTTTGACTACATTATTTTTGTTTTAAATAAAATTTATTTAATTGTAACTTTATATAATTTAATTTTTAATACTGGTTATATTTAACAACCAGTTTGCAAGATTCCTGAAAATTTAGCATTCGTTTCTCATGAGCTTGTATGAATGAGCACGAACGTGAAATGCAGTAATATGTTTCAATTTGTTTGTCCATTGTACTGTTGATGGATTTTTGGTTGTAACTAGTTTTTAGCTATTGTAAATAAAGCTTCTATGAGTGTTGGTCTACAGGTCTTTGGTGGGCATATTTGCATTTTTGTTGGTTCTGTACTCAGGAGTGGAATTTCTGGGTGTTAGGTTATACATTTAATCAGCTTTAGTAGATAACGCACAAGAGCTTTCAAAAGTAGTTGGATCAGTTTACACACCCACTAGCAGTGTGTAAGTTGCTCTACATCTTAACCATTTTCCATTATTAGCTATTCTGATGGGTTTGTAGTAGTGTCTTATTATTGTGGGTTTAGTTTGCATTTCCCTGATGACTAATGATGCTGAAAAATCTTTTCATCCATTTATGGGCCTCTTGAGAATTCTTTTGTTAAATGCCTGTTTAGGTCTATTGTCCATTTACATTTATTACTTTGTAAAATTTCTTTATATATAAAAAGTGAGTAATTTGTCATTTATACATTTGCAAATATCTTCTCCCACTTTCTGCCATAGTAGTTCATTCCATTAATGGTGTCTTTTGATAAGCAGATATTCTTAAGTTTAATGTAGTCCAATTTATCAATGTTTTCCTTAATAGTGCTTTCTATGTTCTGTTTAGGAAATCTTTGCCCACCTGTAAGGCAGAATAAATGCTTCTATGTTTTCATATTTCGATCTGGAGACAACTAATTGGGAATACCCAACCCACATCCATTTCCCAAGCAATCACTTTAGCACTATCTTTCATTCAGTTTTCAACTTAACGTTGCCCAGGTGGCTGCTGTGGCCAGAGCATCTTGTGAGGCATCTTACAGCAGCCATAACAATAAGTAGCTTCTGAAACCAGTGGGCCACCCAGACTTGTCCAAGATAATTAAAATACGAGGCTATGATGAAAGTGGCACTGTGAAGAAGTAATGCACTAGTGAGTGGAAAGGAGGTGGTGATTAACTCTGATGGTGTGAGTGTGGAATGACAGAGGTGACAGGGGAGACTCAGTTTTCACAGAAAAATGTGTCAGTGAAATTGGCAGGATCCTGGCAATGACCCTAGGCTCCTGCCTTATACACTTGGTGCCAGAGCCACTGCCCTTGGAAGCTCTCTTGCTGTTTGCCTTTTGTCACCACTGCCCCTCTGTTGCTCCCAAATATTCTGATTTTTCTTCTGGCTTCATTATTTTTTAAGTCTCATAAAAGAAACTTACATTAAATAAGGTATAAATGAGAGCGTGTTCCACCCTATGTTATGTTCTGTGAAGGATTGTTTCTCTGAATTATTTAAGTACTAAATTTCTTTCTATTTGGAAAATATTTAGTCATCCTCTTTTTGGTGATCAAACACCACTTTTAGAAGGTCCAGTTTCATGGTTTGGCCAGTCTTCTCTTTTGATGCAGGAAGGCATTCTTAATCCACTTCTACTACTATTTTAAAATTTTATCCCTCCAGAAAATAGCAGTTCTCTCATATTCTTGATAGTTCTGTGATTAAAAATGAATTCATCACCCTCAAGGCCTAATGTGCAAGTTATTATCTTCACATTTCAGGTAAGTTCAGTAGAACCTCTGTCTGAATGTATTAAGCATTTAGTTGCTGCTAAATGCTAAATATATATATGTCCTTAGGCTGACTACACCTGTGTGTGTTTGTTTCCATTGTTGATTTTATGGGTTTGTAATTCACCTATTTAGGATTAATGACAAGGAAATTTTATTGCCTTGGAAATTCTAATACACGTATTAGTATTCACCACCTAAATAATTTACTCTTTCCCTGGATCCCAGAAAAGTATTTAGGGTTGGTATCTCTTGTCCACAGAAGATAAAGTATACTCTGACTTCTTTGCTCTCACTGCTTACTCTGCTTTCAACTTCAGGACTTTTGCCTAATATCCTGAAATATCGACAACATATGATGTCATTCATCCATTCTTGGTTGTTCAACAGTTTCAATAGCATTGTGAGCATAATGTGAGCATGACTTCATGGAAAGAAGTATTTTGACTTTATTTTACTCTTTTCTTCCATAGCAATTCCCAAAAGACACAATTAATGAAGAAGTGATAGAATTTTTGAATCCTTACTTTGAAATGGCAGACTATAACATCGAAACTGCTAAACGCGTATGTGGGAATGTAGCTGGTCTTTGTTCCTGGACCAAAGCCATGGCTTCCTTCTTTTCTATAAACAGAGAAGTGTTGCCTCTGAAGGTAAGCCTCCCAGGTAGAAAGAACTGCATGACACGTGCCTGCAGGGGGTCTCTAGGTCAACTGGTCTTATCGTACCGCACTGGAGCCTGCAGCCTCTGGTGTTATTGTGCTTAGGTCCGCAGGAGAGAAAGTGATAGAAAGGCCGAGCACAGGGTGTTTCTTCTTCTCTGTAATCCTACTCTAATCAGAATTGGAGGGGCCTTTAAGCATGGACTTTCTATAAGGATGCTAAGTCCATTGTGGGCTGCTGGATATTTTTCCACCACAGTGTCAACTTGGAAAAAAGAAACACAGAAAACTATAGCATAGAATCCCCTTCTAACATCCAAGATCTCCTGCCAGGGAATCCTGTGAGTGAGGCAGGGTCAACACACAGACATTGGTGGCTGGTCTTGGTTGCACGGCATGACATAGTACCCCCTCGCCTCTCCTTTGTCCCTCAGGAAAGAAACTGAATGTCCTCAGTTATTTAATGTGGTTTGAGAATATGTCTATGTTTCCCCTTGAGTAATTGCATTTCTAACCTTCATTTGTACATATTCCCCCACCATTCGATGACACTCAGTCTTCAGCAGATGGAGAGGCAAGTACATGTTATGAAAATGGAATACTGATATCTCAAAAATCACACCTTATGGCTTGGTTGATTCTTTTGCTTTTGTATAAGTCTGATCTCTCTCAGCCATCAGCTAAAATCCACTTACACTTATAAACTACCCAGGGAACTTAATTCTCAGATAAAAATAACCAAGAGGGCTTGACCTTGTGGCTAAGTGGTCAAAGTTCCACATGCTCCACTTTGGCGGCCTGGGTTCTCGGGTTCAGATCCTGGGTGCAGACCTACTCCACTCACCAGCCATGATGTGGTGGTATTCCACAGCCAAAAAAATAGAGGATGATTGGCACAGATGTTAGCTTAGGGCTAATCATCCTCAAACAAAAAAAGAGGAAGATTGGCAGTGGATGTTAGCTCAGGGTGAACCTTCCTCAGCAAAAATAAAAAAGATCAAGAGTAGAAAGAAGATAGGGATAGAGTTGAAAGATCTATTCTATTTTCTAATTGTTACTAACCAGGGTCACTTATTCAGCTGTTGAGGCCCTTGGGGTCCTAGGGAAACTTAGAAGAACAAAGACTCATTTGGCTTAGAGAATTTTAGAGCAAATCATTGATGTCATGCTGTATGACATTATGGATTTTTGGACCATTGGAAACTCCAGCATAGCTCAAAAATGGTCATTCTGATATTGACTGAAATATAACCACCATATCAAATGGAAAGTACATGACATCCTCTGCAAATTTTTCCAGTGGGTAAGCATACCTAGTGTCTTTAAGGGAACTAGTTGAATTCACGATGAGTAGTTTTTATTTTGTTGTGGTTACTTTAAATAAAATGAACTGAAATCCATACAAAATAATGGACATTCTGAACAAGGCTTACATAAGAACAATGAAGTCTCCCCTTTGTTCAGTACATTTCAGCCTCTACCAGTCCCAGGACAATCTAGATCCTACAGTAGGGAGTGAAGGGAACACCATCAGAAGGGGGAACCTTTTACTTGCTCCTGGAGCCTGTGCTTCTCTTTCTGAGGAGTCTAGCCTGGAAGCACCCTTCTATATTCTTTTGAGCATCCAGCATCTGGGATCTCACTTCGCTTATTCCTGGAGGGGTGTCACTTGCAAACTCCTGCTTCCTAAGTTAGGAGAGATTGAGGACGCTCTTTCAACTCCAGTTGGAACCTCTTCAACATTAATTAGTAGTAGAGACTGAGGGGCTGTTCTCTTTCATCTTACAATCCCGATAGACAGGCCAAGTGACTTCTACTAGTGAATAAACCAACATATTAATTACGGCAATAGCAATTTGGATTTTATTCAAGTTCATTACAATGAGATCTCTCCTTGAGAACTCTATGAAAAACAGTAAATATCAGTCCATATAAACAGAACATTACAACAGTAGAACCTTAAATATTGAACATGGATAACAATAACTATACCTGTTATTTATTGAACTCTCCTTATATGCCAGGTCCCAGACTTGGGTTTTTACATATGTTATCTTATTTAATCCTCACACACACACAAATCCTAGGAGGTAGTTTTTCAAAATCTTAATGGAGAAATTGAGGCTCACAGAGTTTAAGTAACCTACTCCTGCATCTCCTAAGGTGAGCCGTTGGATTTGAAGGATTCTGTACCTTTTGGTTAGCAACTTTTGAGAGCTTCATTTACAAAAAATTTTTAATTTATTTTTTTCTGATTAAAGTTCTAGAAAGTATTCAAAATGTTTGGGGCTGTGACAATTTGAAATTTGTGGGTGACTTTAGTAAGTTGACACAGTGGCTGTGCTTTTCTTGCATGTTTAAGCCATGGCAACAGGTGCAGCTTAGAGCAGAGCTGAGAAAAAAATGTTCCAAGAGTCAGATTCTTTTTAAACTGTAATTTTTAAGCCATGCTTTTGCCTGTCATTGGTTCTAGTCAGTTATGGAACTCTGACTTTCCCTTAACGAATTATTCTGCCAAAATTTGGGAGCCTGAGGTTTTTAGATAGGAAAATAATTTATCTCAAAAGAATATTTTTAAGGTAATCTTTTCTTTTAAAATAGTTCATAAATAGTCTGGATCTGCCCATTAAAGTCTGTTTTAACATTTCAAAGACTTGAAAGGGAGAAATTTGATTTCAAAAATTTTTTGAAAAGGATCTAAATTCCTGTAAGCATGGACTATTTTCTATGCCTTGTCTTTTGCTAATATTGCTTTTGATTATGTCTTTTGAATCTAATTTAGTATCTTTGTTAAAAAATATTTTAAATTAGTCACAGCTCAAGATATCAATTCTTTTCTGGATGGCAAGCAATATATGGAAATTACGGAAACATCAAGACCACCACTACCCACAAAACCTAGATCTTTATATTCAGTGAATAATTATGTTCCATCCTTTGTCTTGTTTTAACTTCCTCATCAATAGTGAGGAGTCCTGCTAGGCAGATGCTTCTAAATATTCAGTTTTTCCTTTTTATGCATGTATTAATATTACAATGTTCTGTAATGTACCTGTATGCATTTAATATTACAGTGCTCTGATCTAGGAGCTGGCAAACTATGGCCCACGGGCCAAATCTAACCCACCACCCGTATTTGTGGCTCATGAAAACGAATAGTTTTTACATTTTCAATGGTTTTAAAATAAGTACCTAAATAATAGCCTTGATTTTGCCTCTTGGGCCACAAAGCCAAAAATATTCACTGTCTGGCACTCTGGAAAAAAATTTGCTGACCTGTTCTAATGAATTACAATTTTCTGCCTATAAATGTTTAGGTCAAGTTCACATTAAGACTTAGTCTTGACTTAATGCAGTTTGAAAAGACTCTAGGGGTGGAACAGAGAAAAGGTATAACCATATGACATGGCTGGGTTCTCAGACGCTGAAATGCTGGATGTTTGCTTTGCTGCCCATCCCTTCACCTTGTGTGTGTCCCGTGCAGGCCAACTTGGTGGTGCAGGAGAATCGCTACGTCTTGGCCATGCAGGATCTGCAGAAGGCCCAGGCTGAGCTGGACGACAAGCAAGCAGAGCTCGATGTGGTGCAGGCCGAGTACGAACAGGCCATGACTGAAAAGCAGGTACCTGTCCTCTGGCATGGGAGGGGCTGTCACACACCTACACGGCTATTGTAAGCCCTTCCTTCCTTTTCTACTTTCTCTCTCCAAGGGTTGGTTGCCAGCAGGGATTCATTTAATTTACACGTCATACATCCACAGCATTTAATCTCTTACAAAGCCCTGGAGTTTGCCTCTAACAGACACAAGGACCTTTGGTGAGGTGTTAGGACATTCAGCCAAGATAGGAGTCAGTTCTGGAATGTGAACATTCTGACTTTCTTTATAAATGATGATGATAACAGCATCTTGCGTAGCATTTTTTGTTATGTTTTTCAAATCATGTCCTCCCACTTTATCTCATTTAATCTTTGAAACAATCTTTCAAGGTAGGCAGGGTAGATATTTTTATTTTATTCTCATTTTAGAGAAAGGAACTGAAGCCCAGAGAAGACAAGAGAATGGCTCCCAGTCGTAGGGCTGGACGGTCTGGACTAGACCTTGGTCTTCTGATGTCCATTTCAGGCCTCTCTGCTGGATTGTTGTGACTGACCACATGGCTGTATCTCAATGACAATAACCATCCACAGTCTTCTCAACCTGTGCATATTTTGCAGCTATAGAACCTTTCAGAATCTAGGTTCATACATTTCCTATCTATTGAACAACAAACTCTTTATCTTATTTATACTAATTCCAGTTCCACTGGGGCCTCCTTCCTCCTGATAATCAAGGCAGATTTAACATAGACTGAATGTAGCTGACACTTCATGGCCCCTCACTTGCACAGGCCCCCGTGAGTACTGGGGTTACTGGGAGTTGCAGAGTGTTCTATAGGGAGGCGAAACCAGGTTGTGATTGGCAAGCATTTGTGTGTGAGCATTCAGATAAAATACCTAGAGATCGCAGAGGAAAGGCACCTGAGTTTCTAAGTCACTAGGACTTTGTAGTGATTTTTTCCTTCATTCTGACTACATGTTCACTTTGGTATTTTATATTTGTACAAATTCTTTAATGATTTTCTTAAAGTGGTCCACAGATTGTGTAAGCTTCTAACCCCACAAAATCTGTATCTTCCTCTGATAAATCCTATATTTGGTAAATAAGAGCTAGATTTACGCTGTGCTTTCCTTAATGATTTTATGGAATTCACCCCTTCCGCCTCTCAGCCTTCTCTCAGCTGGTTTGAGATTCCTGCTCTGTTAGTCTATCCTCTTATAGGAGTCCTAATAAGGGAATTTAGATAAATATTTCAGTTTCACTATATGCAGAATGTATATTTTCTCTTAAAGATAAGTCTTCTGAAAGCAAAATAGGAGCTTTTTAGAAATTTTAGAGAAATAATTATGTTGCACCTATTTGGGTTTGTTACTTAAGCCCTATGAAATTTACTTATAAAGAGAAAATTAATATTTTAATTTGAGAAAATCTACTTTAGAAATTATGAGGAAGGCATGTTAATTTCTACCATTCTGGACACTCACTTATATTGGGAAGCACTACTGAATAAGTAAAAGTATTTTACGGCCTCATTTTATGTTTCAGTTTTAACATTTTTGCATTAGTTCATTCAATAAGCTTTTTGTTTTTGAGCATCTCCTGTTTGTTAGGTAAGCAATCATAAGACCACACAAGAACTGCTACTGTAAAGTTATGCCTCTAACTTTAAAACTTGAGTTTCAACAAATGTCACATTTTTTAAATTAAAAAATCAAAATCTGGCTGTGAGCCCACATACCCCCAACATGCTGGAGTGAACTTGACGTTTAGTCATTCTGTTGCTGCTTCCCCCTCCATAGGGCTCCCTAAGAGTCCGGAGGGCTAATGGGCTACAAGAAGGCAGGGGAAGGGCCTCAAGTCTACGGTTCATCATGGTCACAGGTGGTGACCTCACGACCCAGGCCTGTGCCGTCCCTGAAGGAGTGTGTGTCTGCTACTCTCTGCACAGGGCAGTACCTGTGCTTAGGGTTCACTTCCCTGGGCCCTCTGCACAGCTAGTCACACTCTGGGAGCACTATGAGAGAGTCGGCCAAGGACACTACTCATGCAGCCCAGCGAGTTCTGAATCTCCCCCAACCAGGGTTGGAGGGAACATCTGCTTCTCTCTCCTGTACTCTCAGACACCTACTCCTCTCCCTCCTCTTATTCCAATCCCCCATAGAGGCCTGGGCTTCCAGAAAACAAAAGCCAGGAGAGGAGGGGCTGACCATTTTCTTATTTGGCTAATTGGGAGTGGGGATGAGGAATTTTGGGAACACAACTTAATCTTAAAAATATCTTTCACATGAAAAGTTTGTTTCAAAGGTGGGCAGAAATGAATGATATAGTATCATACTTCCCAGCTGGCATCTTTCTTCTTGGGGAGAAATAGACAAACAAATATGGGCAATGTAGATGTGGGGGTGCACCTCTTAGCTGGGCTTTTAGGTTTTCTGCATTAACTCTGGGGGTAAGGAAAACAGAGAGTAGACTAGAACAAACTGGAATAAATATCTTGCTTTTGAAAACCACTGTATTGTGTTATTATTACAAAAGCAATTCATGTTCCTTATAGAAAATACAGATAGGTAACCCTGCAGATGAACACTAAAGATATTTTGTTCTTTATCATTTCATATCTGAACATACGCTTTGATTTACATATACAGTCACGCATTGCTTAATGACGGGGATACGTTCTGAGAAATGCCTTGATAGGTGAGTGTGTCGTTGTGCAAACATCACAGAGTGTACTTACACAAACCCGGATGGTACAGCCTACTACACACCTAGGCTACAGGGTACTAATCTTATGGGACCACCATTGTATGTGTCATTCATTGACTGAAACATCATTATGTCATGCATGACTGTATTTTTAAATACATTTAAAAATATAACAGATAATTCAGTACATAGTGCTTTATAAATTGAATTTTTAACTTGACACATCATGATTAACTTTTTTGGTCATAAAAATTTTTATAATTTTTAAAGGTTTCAGAGTATTCTTATTCACAATATACCATAACCTATTTAAATAATCTTCTATTCTTAGACATTTAGCATATATATGCTAAATGTATATAAATATTATATAAATATATATAAATATTATACATGAACTTCCAGTGACTGGTCACATAGCTAAATCTTCATCCATATCCATTATTATTTCATAAGTATAAATGTTTGTAAGTAGAATTAGCAGTTGTCTCTTGAACATAGAGGAACAGAACCATTTGTCTTTAAGAACTAAGCACCAAGTGGCAACAGTATGCAGCAGTCTGGTTAAAGGTCTTTTATTGATGCAGGGAGCATCAGGGAAGGACCTGCTGAGTTGTGTGGCTGGAATCTGTGAACGAGCCTCAGAACACCACAATCTGAAGATAATTTAAAGTTTCACCTAAAATAAAAGGAGATGTAGACTTAGATAAAGCAATAATGATGCTAAACTTTAACAAGAGAAATATTTCTAATTTTTAAGTAGGGCTATGTATTTCTTCACATTTTTTGTGCTATATGATATTACCATGTACGCTTGTATTTTATTTCCATTTTTCCTTATACAGAAATCATAAATGATATAAGTTTCTGTTATCTCTCAGTTACTAACATCTGGGGAGGGTCTGACCAATTGGCTCAGGGCCCCACATGAGGAATCCATCCAAGTTCCATGGATATGGTTTAAGAGACAGCCTTGGGCTGACACAAGCACACGGAAATTTAATCGTGTGCTTCCAATGAAGTAAATGGCTCACATGTATCAGAAAGGCAGATAATATATAATGTTTTAAAATGATATTTATATTTATCTGAACAAAAGTTTTCTTCTGATTTTGGCCTTTTTTAGACCTTGCTTGAAGACGCAGAGCGGTGCAGACATAAGATGCAGACTGCTTCCGCCCTGATCGGTGGCTTGGCAGGAGAAAAGGAAAGATGGACAGAGCAAAGTAAAGAGTTTGCTGCACAAACTAAAAGGCTTGTAGGTATGTAAATGCCTTTATTAATGAAATTATGTGTTCACTGTGATACGGAGTTAGCAAATTTAAGCTTTAATCAGAATACAAACCAACACTCGATTTCTTAAGATTCTTCTGTGTGTGTGTGTTTCTCCAGCTATTTCAGAATGATGAATATTGGTCTGGCATCCATGCAACTCTTATTAGATGTGTTAATGACCCTTAAAACCTCTTATTATCAGATCTCTTTTGAATTCTCCTATGAGTGAATGGTCTTGTTGATCAAGGTCACTTTGGATGGAGGCTCTGTCTTCTGAGGTTTTGCATCTTTTAAACTTAGAAGTCATCCTCTCACATCCAATAAGAGTCAAAATAATCCAGGACTTAACTACTAGAAGCCATTACTTGGTGGATCATTTTGACACTTTTTAACAATGAACCAAACTACTGCTTATTCACCAAGACATAGGAACATGTGGTTCCAGTTTGGTTTCTGGAATTTAGTTAAAAAAAATTGCTGTCTTTTTTTTTTTCGTTTTTAATATTCTGCACAATAGCAAGGCTGATCATAAAATGTTTCAGTGATGATGTTTCATTTTCCATTTTAGGGGATGTATTGCTGGCTACCGCTTTTCTATCGTATTCTGGTCCATTTAACCAAGAATTTCGCAATCTACTGTTAAATGACTGGCAGAAGGAAATGAAAGCCCGGGAAATTCCACTTGGAGACAATCTAAATCTCAATGAGATGTTGATCGATGCTCCTACTATTAGTGAATGGAACCTCCAGGGCCTGCCAAATGATGACCTGTCCATTCAGAATGGAATTATTGTCACAAAGGCATCTCGCTATCCTTTGTTGATCGATCCGCAGACTCAAGGCAAGATCTGGATTAAAAATAAAGAAAGCCAAAATGAACTCCAGGTAATTTGTGTTTGAGTATATTTATGTTACTAGTCAAGTTTTATTGCCCCAGATCCAGAATAAAGAAATAGTTGATATATAGAAATAATTTTAGATGTTAATATTTAGATATTAATATTTAGAAATAATTTCTAAAAATTGTGTTCTTTGCATTTGTGTCGATCTCTACCGATACCATCTTTCAATCTTTTGGGGCCTAAGGCTCTCTTTGATACACAGAACGGGGCAGAGCTGTATCATGCTAAGTGTGTAGCACTTTATAAGGACACTCCATAATTATTCCATGATTATTTGTCACAAAAGTGGTGGTGGTGAGGAAAAGGCAGCATTGCCACAAAAAGCCTTTACATGCTTCCCAGTAGAAGGGAATGACTGTTAAGGAAAAGGATGGAAACAGTTTAAGCTTCCTGTACTATTTCACCAAATATGATTCCAAGTTAAGGGTCTCTGAAAATCTCTGTATTTGTCTCCTGCAATAGAATGCTTAGGCTTCGTTTACTATCGGTTATCTCTGTGCATTGCATCATGATGCTGTCTGTCAAGAGCAACATTTTGATCTTGTTTCTAGATCACATCTCTAAATCACAAGTACTTCAGAAACCACCTGGAGGACAGTCTTTCCCTTGGAAGGCCCTTGCTTATCGAAGATGTTGGGGAGGAACTAGATCCAGCCCTGGATAATATTTTGGAGAGAAACTTCATTAAGACTGGGTCTACCTTTAAGGTAGGTTAAACCTGTTGATCCCAATGTGTGGAATGATTACCATGAGGCCAGGTTAATGTGACATAGATGAAATTTTCCCAATAGGCAGCAGCTCAAATTTGAGTCAGTGGCAAGAGGCATTTGCTTTTCTCGTCTACACTTCCTGAGTTGGGATTAAAGCATTCAAGAGTAGTCCTTTGAGGAATGTCCACCTCACTTGTGTCATAAAGTCTGACTCCATTTTGATGTTTGACTGTGGATAGTTTTCAAGTCCCATCGTGCCTCTCCCCTTCCATCCCAAATCTGGGCAAGCTGATAAGAAAATCTGGGTGCTCTCTCCTTTGGCACTGGTGGGAAATTCAAACCATGCAACTCCCTGTCCATGCCCATGTGTGGGAACCCTCATCCCAGCCCCATCCTCTAACCACCATAAAACCCTAGAACAGCTGCCCTTCCCTACTCTCGCAAGCGATTTTTTGGATCTTCTTACAAGCCTACCCTATTCTCCCCAGAAAATCTCATTATGTGAGTAATTAACCTTTTCATACCCTTTTGATGCATGTGTAACATCATTAGTCTTGACTTCTGAACCAAATTTTGGGTAGGGAATCCATCTGACTTCTGTAATATGATCACAACTGTTTTGGTAATAAATTCTATGTTTATTGCACGGTATATACTGAACTTCCTTCCTTTCGTCTTAGTGGCTTGAAGCCCTGTGAATGCCTAATGACCATATCTTTTTTAGTATACAGATTATCTCCAGGCACATAATTGTTTAAAGCAATACTTGATGCTGTACAAAAAGCACACACTAAGGTATATCTCTGTTTTATTACTTTTAACTTTCTTTTTATAAAAAAGGTGAAAGTTGGTGACAAGGAAGTAGATGTGATGGATGGCTTCAGACTCTACATTACCACCAAACTGCCCAATCCAGCCTACACCCCTGAAATAAGTGCTCGAACCTCCATCATTGACTTCACTGTCACCATGAAAGGTCTGGAAGATCAATTATTGGGGAGAGTCATTCTCACAGAGAAGCAGGTGAGTGAAGTATGGCCACCTCCTTTTCTGTATTGGGTTCTGCTTCTTTCATTGACAAAAATAATATGATAAAAGTTGTAATAGGATTGACTTTTCCCCCTTTTATTCCTATGTTTTTTTTCCATTATAATTCCCAATGTTTTAGATAACTACTAACCAATTATCTACCCAATATGTTTCGTCTGCATCTCATAAAGCGTGTATATCATCAATTGATTTTATATAGACTAATGGTGTAACTATGAGAATATCAGTCTCATTTTCAGCATCATTATTCTGGTTTTATATTACTTTATTTTTCTGAAGAGTTTGTTCTATTGTGAGTTCTATTCATCTATTGACTTGTAGCTTTCTAGTACATATCTAGGTTTGCTTTTGGAATTTAAATTTAAAATATTGTACTCTGATGACACACAACATAGTCAATTCTTATTTGTTATCTGAGAGAGCTCTGTGTATGTTGTGAAAGGACAGAACCTTGTGACATTAGAGTTTCACTGTGCACCTTCTGGAGGCCGCTGGCTTAATTATGCTCTATAAGCATAACTCTGTATCTGTTCTCTCCACTTCTATTCTATGAGATAACTTAATGCTCAATGAAAAATGGCCGGTAATTTATAAACTTCCTCGTTCTGGGTCAGCGTTTTCTCTAGGGAACATATGAGTCTTAAGGAAAGAGATCTAGTGGATTTTAATAGGACTGCTTTGGTGAAACTGCATGAACTCTGAAAGTTGCTATTGATTTTCTCCTGGGTTCAATAGCAGTGAGGAGATTATTTTACTTTATGGCCCCCTTCTGCACTGACCTAAAGATTTATTTAGGTTAAAAGTATTGGCAAAATCTTTGGAATCAGTCCCATTATTTTTACCTTTTCTGTATGTTGTACCATGCTTGATCTTCCGAGCCCTTCCATATGTTTATCTCTTTTTCTCTCTCTCCCTCCCCACTTCCTTTTTTCAGTGAATCTTCTCTTTTTATTTTTTAAATGTATAGTATATAAGTTACAGGGTCATACATTTGGAAGTTGCATTAAGGGCATTTAATCCGACTTTGTAATTACATTGTTTGTTGACCCAGTATGGCAGGAACTGGTTGATGCTAGAGTTCCCCCCACAGATTAGCTATGGAAGTAATAACAGCTTCAAAATATGTACTTGTTTATTTTTGGAGTCTCAGCAGAGGTGGGTGAGGAAGTTCAGCCCTGCCATATCATTACTTTAGGAAGGACTGGGATTCCTGGTCAACAGCATATAATGTTGAGTAGGGGAACCCCTGAGAGTCTTCAGGGCAGTGTCCCTTACCCATATCTTAGGCTCTGCTTTCACCTGTGGTGCTGGCTTCAGGGAGACAAGGGACTCTGATGGCAGTTTGAAAATATCCTTGTTCTTGGTTTTCTTTCTGTTCAGTTGAGATGAATACAGTCTCCTTGGAAAAAATAATTTGGCCTCATAGATTTTGGTTGCAACAAAACAAAACAACAACTCTAGCAATGAGCCATAATTGTTGCTGCAAAGGTTTAAGATGAAGCAAGGAGCACTTTAAGCTCCTTTGAAAAGACTTTGAACATCCTTGAAAAGCCAATATGGAGGCCAGGCCAGGCTTTTTCTTACTTCCTGGGAAAGTTGAGTGTCTTGAGAAATTATTCCTTCACTATCATGTCATTATCAGAATCCATTTCAAGCTCACAGTAAATAATTCTTACAAAAAGAGTGGCCAGAGTAATGTGACACTTATTTTCTTGTAATAATACAGGGTCATCTTACCCTGAACCACATTATTATACAGCATGTAACCTGTTATTTTCTTTTCTCGAAAGCAAAGTCTCATGCAAGAAGTGAGCTGCTGGACTTAATTTTGATGCATTTTAAGTAGTATACTTTTTTGCAAGCAGCTTTTTCTTTTCCTTGTCTATTCTTCCCACCATATTCCTGAATCTGCTCACCCTGCTGAATCTTTTCAGCCTGGGTGGTGGTGAGTGGGTCTGTAATGATCTCTGTGCTTTCAGGGTACTTCCTGTAATCTAGTGACTCAGCTGAAAAAAGCCTGTGTGTGTGCCTTATACACACAGATATTAAAAGGGTTTTTAAGTCCAAATTGCTCCTTTGACTTCAGTGACAATGTAGTCTCTCTGACTGTGATTACTTCTTGGGTGATTATAAATTTGAAACTTCAGAATAAAATGTTATCGACCCAAGTGAGGGGTGCTGTTGGAAGCTAGGAAGATCGCACAGATAGGAAGTTGATGTTGGAAAGCATCTAAGAAATTCCGTTAAATGTGGGGCTGAAACAAATGGTGACTGTCTTCAGTCAGGATGAGTTATGCCTTCACTGGTCTGTTGATTCTTCTTGTGAAAGGCAGCTTGGAACAGTAACTTATGATGCAAGGGAAAGGCCATTCTTCTTTGATTCCATAAATTCACCAGCTCTCCAGTGTCCTGGGAATACGGGCAGTGAGGAGACTTACTATCACACGGGATCTGCTCTCATAAATGCTCAGCTGTACAGCCTGCCGGACCCTAGGGTTTGTTTATTTCAGAAACAAACAGAAACTTCAGAGCATATGAATCCAAGGAAGGCAGACTTTTAACTGACTTTACACTTTTCTATGTGCTTCAAGCCAACCGTTTTAAATGCGTGAGCTGTTCAAGTTTACATCAAGGCCATATTCAATTGTTGACATGCTGTGAATAGATTTAGACAGCTGGCTGTTGTCACCAGAAGGTGGTATATGGAAACCATTTTAAGCAGGCAGCAAACCAGTAGCCCTCCAGCAACTCTCCTTTAAAGAAACCCAATCTCTTCAAAAAATGGGCAGAGGATATGAACAGACATTTTTCCAAGGAAGAGATACAGATGGCCAATAGACACATGAAAAGATGTTCAACATCACTAATCATCAGGGAAATGCAAATCAAAACGACACTGAGATATCACCTTACACCGGTTAGAATGGCTATAATCACAAAGACAAATAACAACAAATGCTGGAGAGGTTGTGGAGAAACGGGGACCCTCATTCACTGCTGGTGGGAATGCAAACTGGTGCAGCCTCTATGGAAAACAGTATGGAGAGTCCTCAAAAAATTAAAAATAGAAATACCGTATGATCCAGCAATCCCACTCTTGGGCATCTATCCAATGGACGTGAAATCAACCATCACAAGAGGCGTATGCACCCCTATGTTCATTGCAGCATTATTCACGATAGCCAAGAAGTGGAAGCAACCCAAGTGTCCCTCAACTGATGATTGGTTAAAGAAGATGTGGTATATACATACAATGGAATACTACTCAGCCATAAGAAAAGACACAATTGTCCCATTTGCAACAACATGGATGGACCTAGAGGGTATTATGTTAAGTGAAATAAGACAGAGAGAGAAGGACAGACACTGCATGAACTCACTCATATATGGAATATAAGTGAACACACGGACAGAGAGAACTGATTGGTGGTTACCAAGGGGAAGGGGGGTGGGGGGGCACAAGGGGTGAAGGGTTACATCCACAAGGTGACGGACAAACAAAAATGTACAACTAAAACCCCACAGTGTTATAAACTAAGACATCAATAAAAAAAAAAATACACTTCAAAAAAAAAAAAAAAAGAAACCCAATCTCTTAAACTCGCTCTCACCTTAATCCTAGAGAACAAGATAGAAACTCAAAGAGAAGTATGTACTATTAGGAGAAAAATACTAATATTGATTAATAGCTTCTACTTGTCTCACAATACAAGGCCTCAGGGGTCTTCATTGTTCAGAATTCTGGATGAGCAAACAGGTGTGTGATTTATTTCCTTTGGAGGTGGAAGGATCTCAACTTGGTGGAACTGACATGGAAAATAAAGTAATAAAGACACTAAACAGACATTGTTATCACCAGCTCACTGGTGGGGAAGAAAAAAATAAATCTGTTTCTGAGTTCTTTTGTTTAATCTTTAATTACCAGTGCAAGGTAGAGAGAGAGAGAGAGAGAGAATCCTTGGGAATGAAAGCCTGGGTGATACCTTAAAATTGAGAACTCTGAAAGGCTGTCATTGATTTCCTTTTCTTGATTTTAAAACTTTGGTTACAGATGCAGTTTATATACACAAAGATTTTTAGTTTTCATTAGCATCTTTGTTGAGCCACTTAATTTTTGATCACTTAATTAATAACTAGTATGTTTCATGAAATTGTACTGAATCACTGCTGTACTGTCTTACTCACTTTGGGGGTACTTTTTACATTATCCCAGTTTATATAAAATTTTACATCGTAGCCTTAGTGTATAGATTACAGAGCACAAATGTTTACTGCTCTGTGTGTGTATTTATGTTAAGAGATAATCCGTTTGGTGGGCAAAATGCTTATAGACAAAATTATTTTGATTAACTTTGCCCTATCGTATTAATTTGAAAAAGAACTATCTTCCTAGATATTATGGCAGTAAAGCTGTAGAAATATGTTTCAAGAGAAATGTGTTTAAATCAGTCATACAAATGAAAATATGCCTAAAACCTTATCCCAAATTAGGTTTTCCAGTTTTAAATCTTGAATGAAATGTAAACAGCAATTGTCCTGTTTTCTTTCAGAGAGAACTTTCTTTTTCTCATAACTATTGTCCTAGTGTTTGGCTCTTGTGTGCTATTTAATACACAGTTTGCTTTCATAATCCCAAATATTACTTTAAATTGTACTGTTTACTTTAGAGTATATTATTTCATTAGTTTCAAACATTTGGGGAAATGTACTTCTTAGCCTTATTTTAATCCTTTGGGAATAAAAGCATCACTTTAATTGACAAATTTATTTAATAAGTGTTGTTAACAATGATATTAAATTGACCACAACCATCTCAATAATGTTCAAGCTTTGACTGACTACTTTTCCTTTTTCCTTTTTTTTTTTTGGTGAGGAAGAGTAGCCTTGAGCTAACATAACAAAAAAGAGCCCTGAGCGTCTTTTTGTGCTGAGGAAGATTGGCCTTGGGTTAACATCTGTGCCCATCTTCCTCCACTTTACATGCGGGATGCCTGCCACAGCGTGGCCTGATAAGTGGTGCGTAGGTCTGCGCACAGGGCCTGTAGCTGTGAACCCCGGGCCGCTGAAGCGGAGTGCACGAACTTAACCACTACACCACCAGGCCGGCCCCAAGCTTTGACTGACTACTTTTTAAATCAGTAATTAAATTATTTGCCCCTTACTGTATATATTACTAAGAACTGTGTTTATTTTATTAATAATGGTTTTCATAAGCAACAGGGAGGCATAATTTTAGTCCCAATCCCATGGTTCTCAAGTGGGGATGAGATTGGAAATGTAGGTGATAACAGGTTTTGCAAACGATGTTGAGAATTTTGGGCCTTTCCAAATAGCTAAGGAAGATCCCCTGAGTGACCAGGAGCAGAAAAGCGGGTGGTGGCGGAGAAAGGATCGGCGGGGAGACCAGGTGTGGTTAGAGTAGTCAGCAAGGAATAATTAAAGCTTAAATTAGGGCGGCAACTATGTAATTGGAAAAAATGGACAGAAGAAAAATTATTATGCGGGAAGGCTCAATAAGACTTGGTGCAGTTTTTAGAATTGATAGTCCATGCTCTCATCCCCAGCAGACATGAAAACATGTGTCCTTAGCATTATAAGTGCAAGATCGGAAAGTTCTCTTTTTCTTTTTTAACGCTTTTTAGCTACCTTATTATGCTTTCATGATGATATGTGAACTGCTGAAGTATGATTTATTTTGTACCAACTTATAATTTTATTTTTCAAAGTCATTTCTAAATAAACATTATAATGCTTCTGACAATTCATAGTGGAAATGAGTCAGGGAGGGGATAGAAGGGAAGAGACGTATTCTGGGCAGCTATAATTGTCCAGTCCCTGTTTTAGCTGCTCTACTGGTGATGCCCTCAGAATCACTCTCTGAGCTGTTTTTGTGTCCATTTTGCAGATGAAGAAACTGACACTTATAGAGTTGTGTAACACGGCCAAGGTCATGCAGCTTGTCAGTTCTGGGAGTTAGGATTCAGACATGTCTTCCTGACATCAAAACCATCCCCCTTCCCACTGCTTTACATTCCTCCCCTTACCTGTCTTTAGGTGGGGACTTTTGTAAGACTCATCTTTTGGAACTCAGAAACGATAGTGTGTGAAATTTAGGAATGTGGCAATAAAAAAATATTTGAATTTTTTTCCCTTTAATTTTATTATCACTTTATTTCCTAGTATAGCTATAGTGTGCATGCTTTTATTATAACTGCTTAGGGAAAGGAATTTTATAGGAGCCATTAAATGTCACTTGTTTGTACTAATTTCTACATTGTCTCAAATTTGAGATTCTTATATAGTGAGTAAATGAATGAAAAATAATCGTTAAGGAAGCTTTCAAGTGTAACCAAATAACAGATGGAAGCAATGATGAGAAGAGCAGGTTTTGCTTGAGTTGCTACATCCCGAAGAATTAAGAATTAATGCAAGTTCTGAGCTTTTGTTTTACTTAAAGAGGGAATTTTTCTTTTCTGGAATGTCCCCAGACCAGACTCACTGGGCTCAGAGCACGAGTTGGGAGCCTGGTAGAGTTCTACCCACCATAACTGTTCAACCAGTGGTGATTAACTAGCTGGAACGTACAGAAGAGACCAGCGGTCTTTGCTCTCTGGCTTCATGCGATCTTGTTACCGCAATCTTTACTTTTAACTGCATGGTTTTCAGTTACAGTGAGAATTTTCATGTGTATTTCTGGCACTGAGACCTGACTAGGTTTTCTAGTTCACTGTGTGTCTCAGTTTATCAGTTTGAAAATGGGTATAGTGTTCAATCATTCACTCCACAATACTGAGAGTCTACTATGTACCAGGCATTGTACTAAGAATTCAAGAATGTATCAATGAACCAAAAAATCCTTGGAGCATAGCTAATAAGTAAATTATGTGTTATGTTAGAAAGCAGTAAATGCTATTTAAAAAAAAGACATAGAGTGGGGTAAGACGAAGAGCTAGGGAATCAGAGAATGGGCTGTGATTTTTAAACAGTGTGGTCAAAGTGGACCTCACTGAGAAGATAGCATCTAAGGCAGACTTGAAGGAGAGGAGGGAGTGAGTTATCTAGGAGAACAGGTCTGACAGAGCAACAGCCAGTGCAAAGGCCCTGAGGTAGGAGAGTATGTGTTCAAGGCAGTGGGTCTCAAAGTGTGGTGCCTGGAGTAGCAATAGCAACATTGCATCAACTGGGAATATGTTAGAAGTACAAATTCCAGGGCCCTGCTCCAGACTACTGAAAACTGCTGATTTAGGGAAGACCAGGTGTGGTAGAGCAAAATGAAGAAGGAGCCTTGCGGGCCTTGGTAAGGGTCTTAGCTTTTACTCTGAGTGGGATGGTTAGTCCTTGGAGGGTTTTGAGAGAGGAGGTGTGTTTCAAGGTATCATTCTCATGCTGGGTTGGGAATAGACTATGGGGAGTAAGGGTGGAGGCAGGGAGACCTGTGTGGATCCTATAATTTAAAGGAGAGGTGATAGTACCTTGGACCAGGGTATTGAATAAGGAGGTGGTGAGAAATGGTTAGATTCTGAATCTGTTTCTGAAGTAGACATGATAGACTTGGTGATGAATGGGATGTGGGGTTGAGTATGGGAAAGCTGTGAAGGGGGGCTCCAGAGATTTGGCCTGAGCGGTTGGAAGAATGGGGTTACCATTTGCTGGGATGGGCAAGGCTGGGGGGGAGCATGTTTGCAGGGATCAGGTCAGAAGTTCCGTTTTGCTAGTGGTACTAGTAGCAAACGTCTCTTAGATGTTCAGGCGGAGACACTGGAAGGGTGGATGATCCAGAGCTGATGAAGAGCTGAGATACGAATTTGGGAGTTATCAGCAAATCAACAGTGTTTAAAACAAGGCATAATTTGTGGAGTAGTTATGGGCATAAGTTTCTCAGATTCAAAAAGAAAGTCCTAAAATGAACAAATGTATTAAGCACTAAAGTGAAATATCTTGAGTAATGATTAGCCATGGCAGTGTCGGCTACATGTGGCCTCTCCCTTTCCTGGATGTTTGTGTGAGTTCAGGATCAGAACAAAGGTAAGTCACCTAATTAATGATGTAATTAGTGAGTAGTCCCATTATGTTTTATATGATTTCATATGATTCATCACTGCATAACTTTAGATTTCTGGTTCTGTCAGTAAGGAGTAGAAGCTCCAAACCCCACTGTGCCGTATGCAGACTACCCAATCGAATATTTACCTTTCTGAAGCTGCTCGAGAAATTTGAGCTTGGTACCACCTGCCCAGGTGGCTGCACTGAGTCGCAAACAGAACTGCCGACAATTGTGATTTTATCGTTCAAGTCACCTGCATTTCACCCTACTTTTCCCATTTTGCATTTATACCGAAATGTGCATTACTTTATTAATGCAGCTAAGTGTCGGTCCCTTGTCAATTTAGAAAGCTTTTCAAGCAAACTTGCTAATGCATCTCTTTCTTTTCAAATTTTTAAATACTATTTATTCATTGTCCTTTCCATCTTTGATTCTTTTATTAGCTTCCAACAATTTGACTTTCAGGTACAACTTGACTTGGTGCCAGGAGCATATCTGCTCTGTTGTCTCCTAGCCTCTGGGCTTCATGCTTCCTCTGGCGTGTTCAGTGTCATGGGCATTTCTTCCTTCCCCCACCCTCCTTGGCCCCATCTTTTCTTTCCTTCTCTTCCACTGTCTTTCCCTCTCCAAAATACCAAAAGGAAGAAATAGCCAACAGGGACAATAATCTTCCAGGGCCATTATCTCCCCAGCTATCTATAAAGGTCCTTTAGGAAACATACAGAACTGCACTTCTCTTGGAGTGAACAGCACCTTTTCAAGCCAAGATGATTTTTTTCATTTAAATGTATCTGCAGTAGCAGCACAGATTGCCTGCCTAACTCTTTGGACAGTTGCTTTTCACAGAATTGATACTATTTCGACTAGCAAAGTGAAAATAATCTCATTCAAACAACAGAGCTCTTTTAAAGAAGAAACTAAACAGAAATAAGTGTATTTAAACCGAGATATATATTGGTCTTCAAATATATTTCAATATATTTTCAAATATTTTTCACTTTTGAAACAAGCTTAAATATAATCACAAAAGTCACTTAAAATTATTTGACTTTAGGAAATGAATAGATGGTAAAGGGGATACTGATAATATTTTTAGCCAATTTCACATCGTCTGCCACCAATGCTTCTTTCCTCCTTCAATTCTCCTCCTCTTATTTTGATGTTTGTATTTCCTGCAGTCAAATATAATAAGTACAGTCCAGGAGCTTGAGAACAGCCCTCTAGGTTAACTTTTTAAGGAATGGTCAAACAATAATTGTTAATTAAGGAAGACAATATATTTATGCAAATTAACAGGAATTGGAGAAAGAAAGAACTCGTCTTATGGAAGATGTAACTGCAAACAAAAGAAAGATGAAGGAGCTAGAAGATAATTTGCTTTACTGTCTGACCAGTACCCAGGGGTCCCTGGTGGAAGACGAGAGTCTCATTGTTGTGCTGAATAACACAAAAAAGACAGCCGAGGAGGTAACACAGAAGCTGGAAATTTCGGCTGAGACAGAAATTCAAATTAACTCAGCCCGGGAGGAATATAGACCTGGTGAGTTTGGTAATGAAAGACAAATGTCACAGGAAAATGAAGCGAGAAAAATGAGAATTAGAGAAATGGAAGGAAGTAAGGACGTCACCACATGCAAATGACTGTGTGAAGTGGGGTGGCTGTGTGTGTTTCCTTTGGGAAATCTTCAGTAACATTGAGATGAAAAAATTTTATAATGGTGTAAATTTTCTAGGTGCTTATAAGTCATTATAGTTGGCAAATCCTTTAAGGTTCCTATGAACTTATTTTTAAATTAGAAAGTAAAGAGGGAGAATTTTTAAGGAACGTCTGACTACAAATTAGTGAAACCTGAGGAATTACTGCAGCATTTTCGGGCTGTTCACTAGTTGTTTGTTATTTCGTACTAGTGAAGCCAGTCTTTTATTTGGAATCTTTAGGTTAGGAGGGTGCTTCTCTGGTCTCACGGGAATGCATCAGTTTTATCCAACAATTTGCAAATCAGTGTTGTTCATTGGTTACAAGGGAAACCTGCTGAAAGAATTCAATTTCCTTTAGTAACTTATCATTCCTCCTGGAAAAATAATCAAAACAATATCGTCTGCTGATGGAGAGTCAGCAGCATCATCTTTGCGATGCCTTGTTTTGCCAACCTGAGGCCCAGATTAGTCAGGGCTTCTCCGTGGAGCTTAAGAATGAGGTTACAATGCCTACACAGTTTGTTGGATATTATAATCTTTGCTATCCCATTGGTTGTCTTTTCTATCTATATTATAAAAACCAGTAAAATATATTTATAAGAGATTTAGAAATTCTAAAATGGAAGGTAGCCATTTGATAAACACAAATAGCAGACTGCTTACACAATGTTTATAAGAATTAAATGTACATACATGGGCATTGCTCTCAACTCCCACTGCTGGTAGATAGTCATTCATAAGACATAAGAATAAAACTTGTTGTTTTCATTTAGAGTTTAGACTGATCCGTGCGTGGGTCATTTATTTTCCATCCTTGTAGCGCATGCAACCTTGCTCTTTGTCTTTTAGTTGCTACACGGGGCAGCATCCTCTACTTTCTCATCACCGAGATGCGCTTGGTTAATGAGATGTATCAGACTTCGCTCCGCCAGTTTCTCGGCTTGTTTGACCTTTCCTTAGCCAGGTACGCCTGAGCTCAGGAAGCTGAGCTGAATTCTGTATCTGTAGGTTAGAGTGATGGCATTACGTTTATGAATTCCTCTCTCTTTGCTACTAAAAGTCTTTTTTTTTTTTTTGTAATCTAAGATTACTGTAATTACCAGTCTGTTAACAAATCATTCTCATTTGTTGTTTTATGCTCAGAGAAAGCTCTCCCAACTATTCATCCATTGATTGATTCCTTTGGTTTCGTGTGTTTCTGTTAAACAAGAAAATCCCCAAGACGTTGTTGTGAGTGATAATGCCCTGTGGGTAAAATTGATTTAGACAACACTGAGGATCCTGTTATGTTATTTCATGTTGAGACAATGCTTGTTATTTTAGATTTAGGAGGCTTACTCTTGATGTGTAAAAAATAAGAATTGCTCCTCCAAAGTTACTCATTCTCCATTAAAGACGTTGCTTTTATAGACAATTGAAAAGGGCAGTGAGATAAGCCTGATTCTCTCCTGCAGGTCTGTCAAGAGCCCAATTACAAGCAAGAGGATTGCTAATATCATCGAGCACATGACCTATGAGGTTTATAAATACACTGCCCGGGGGTTGTATGAAGAGCACAAATTCCTGTTCACCTTGCTGCTTACCCTAAAGATCGACATCCAGAGGAACCGAGTCAAGCACGAAGAGTTTCTCACTCTGATCAAAGGTCAATATAACAATAGAAAGTATTATACACTCGGTGCAGATGTAGGAATTATTGTGAAGGTCCTGTGCAGTATTTTTTTTTCTGGCTATAACAGTTTCCCTACATTTCCTTGAAGATTGCATTTACATGAGATATTTTGTTCTATTTATTGAATGGATAATTTTTGAGCACCTACTGTGTGCTGGGACACAGAATAGGCACTTGGGACACATAATAAAACAATAAGTAAATTATGTAGTATGTGAGAAGCTAGTAATCAACATGGAAATAACAAAGCAGGATGAGAAAGGTGGGGAGTTACAGGGTGTGTGGAGTGGGGGAGGTTTAAGATGTTAAATGGGATATTTAATGGAGTCCCTGATGGGGTAGGCCTCCCTGAGAGATGACCAGCTGAGCAGGGAGTGCTTGTCCTGGGAACATTTAGAGGAAGAGTGTTGAAAGAAATGACACTGAACATAGCATCCGGGTCTGGTTGGAATACTTAAAGTGTGTGATAGTTTGGCATGATGATAATAAACATGGGATTAAAGTTAGGAAGACTCTACATGAAAATATTGGCTTTGCCAGTTTCTTGATGAGTAGTCTTCAGCAGGTTATTTAACCTTTTCAAACTTCAGTTTTCTTGTCTATAAAACAAGGATAGTCAAATCTACATAACAGGATTACTGAGAATTCACACAATTTTATGTAAACCCTAGCACATAGAATATGCTCAGCAAATGATAGGCATTGTCATATTATCTTTAGTATTTTAGTCTATTTCGATTAGTTTGAGGCTCGCATAGGTTGGACAGGTTATTGGTGGGCCTTTGGCGTTCAACAGCTATTTATAATGCTGCATTATGACGTAGAGTTTCAGAGGAAACTTTGGAACACACTTATGTTGTAAGATTGCCCTTAGCTGGTTATGTTGGTGAGAGCTACCCAATGACGTGAACTCCCTCTGTAAGGAATTTAAAAATCTCTTGTTTGAAATGTTATTTAGATAGCCACAGTGTTTTGCTACTGATCTTTTAATTTAGTCATCTCTAAGATGTGAAAAGATCAGAATAGATGACTTTCTATGTCTGCCTTAGCTATGACACTTTATGGATTATGTCGTATAACATCTATAAATCTTTCATTATAAGCACGTATAATTTTTACAAAATAGTATGGCAAAAATTGAAACCCACTTTTTCCCAAAGCAAAGGTTTGAAGAATGAAGGGACTGGCATAACTCTCAATCATCTTAAGAATTTATGTTGAATTATTCCTACCTTAGCTGTTTATTTATCTGGAGTCCATCTAATCTGGTGCCATATTATCCAGGAATATGCCCTCCACCATTCCAATCATTCCTTGGGCCCACTGAACACTATTAAAGCAGTCAAGGTATTCGTGACACAGTTACCTTCTACTAAATAATGAATGCTGCTTTGGCTGCAAGGAACACCCTTTCCTTTCCATAAATAGCTTCTCCCTAAACCTCTGGTGAATACCTTATTCTTTTCAATTTGTTGGAAAATGGTCAGTCTCCATGGAAATTGGTGTGACATTTTTCAACACAATGCCATTGTCCTTAGGTCTTTAACTGCTCCCTGGCATTGAAGCAATCTGTTTTGATTTTATGAGCTAATATTTTCATTGAAATGGCTTCAAGGCCACTCTTACCTTGTTGGAAATATACTAAGATGGATTTGGCAAAAGATAGCAATATAATGGGATCCATGGTGCCTGGATAAAGTAGAGATTGGCTCAATAAATATCTTGAGTGTTATTTTTTATGACCTGCTCTGTTCAGAAAAGGATTTTAAGGGTAGCCCAATGGATTGGTCATATCCTTTTAAGAATTATACTTAGAGCATATTTTCCCTGAAACACTTTAATAGATGTTATTTATTAAACAGTATATTTTATCCTATAGATGACATGCTAACTCTTTCTTTGACTTAAAATATGATTGTTCACACATTTAGGTTTTCTGAGATGGGCAACAATAATATTTTTAAGGTGTCATTCATTTTATGGTGCTGTGAGAGTTATATGAGTTATATGAACTTAACGTAAATCATCAGCAAAAAGTTAAAAGCCCATACCCAGGGGAGATGTTTGTTATGGTTAGGTTGACCAAATGTAAGTGATGTAGCACAGGGCCCTTGGGGTATGCTCAAAATGGATGTAAATAATATACTGATTTATAGAAGAGAACCCTTCAAGCACATGTAGTGCTACTAACATTTCTAGATAAATTTTCTGCTTAAAATGAGCTTGTGCCAACATTGGCCAAATCTTAATATTGACAATAGCTATTCATTTACTGGCCTCTGCTATGTTCTTGATCCTGTTTTGGTTGCTTTGCACACATATTTTCTGTCAGCATCACGACACCCAGGCTTCATTGTTCCCATTTTATGTATTTGGAAACAGAATCTCAGACAGATGAGCTGCCTTGTTCCAGACCTTGGCCAGAATCCAGCATCTTCCTGGCTCCACACCTATATTACTGACTCTTAAATGTGTTTTCCTAAAATTATTTATTCCTTTACTGAATTTTAAAGCTTGTTCATCACTATGATTTATATTTCTGAGCTTAATAAATATCAAGGAAGTAAAATAATTGAAATTAAAATAGTTTAAGCAGAAGTTTTTTAAATAGATGTTTTACAGTAAAGAAAGAAAAATCTAATAATTTAATATGTTTAATTTGAAAGGTGGTGCCTCATTGGACCTTAAAGCTTGTTCTCCTAAACCATCTAAATGGATCCTGGACATGACCTGGCTGAATTTGGTGGAACTCAGCAAACTTAGACAGTTTTCAGATGTCCTTGATCAGGTAACTCGTGCTTTGAATAAACTTATGATAATGTCACTGTGAGCAGATTTCTGATTTATCACTAGCTACGATATTTGTGAAAGAGAAAGACTTCTTAATATTGTCACTCTTCAAATGGTGTTACCTGTGTTTGACCTTCCCTGCAGCTCGCTCAACTCTGGTAAAGTATGCTCACTCCATCATTGCAGACCAGTCTTGCAGGAAGAAACTATTTGCCCAGGAAGTTTAACTAGGCTGTCCTGGGCTGTATGTCAGTATCACCAATTGGAGATCCACAAGTGGAGAAACTGATAGATTCAATTAGATTAAATCATTAGATGTGCTTAAGAGTTGTTGCCTTCTTTCTAGAGATTAAATGAAAAGAAGTATGAACAGCTTGCCTCTAAATATCCTTTCTTGCCTCTTGTTCCTCTCTCTCTTCTTCTTCCTCTCCTGCTCTTTCCATTCTACTGCCTTAGCTAGGCATCTGGGTATGAATGCAAACAGCTGGCCTCTTCTCTTTAGCAGTTATTTTTCTTGCATAATCAGTCAGTTCCTATGAATTGTGTATATGCTGGGATCATGGAAGTTGGGTATAGAGAGTTGAATTGGGACAAAAGAGGAAATAGGTTTTTGAAAATCAGATGATCAGAGAGAAATCACATTGACAACAAGGTGGCTTTATTCAGCTACAAGTTGAGGGCTCTCTTTTGACCAGAAAATGTCCTAAGGCTGGTTCTTGACCAGAAGCTTAAATTCTGCTGTATTTTTGTGTTTTGGTTTACAACTGGTGATTACCATGTAATTAGAGTACAAACCATTCTTTTGGGTTAAATAGCTTTCATTTGGAAGATTTTAATGCACTCTGGCTTGTTCCCCTTTTCTCAGACCATTATCTGTTATTGAAATTGCTATCTCCTGGAGATTATATGTTACGCCTGCAATCCCTGTACATTGTGTAGTCTCATGATTGAAAGAGGTTATTGTTTTTTATTCTTACATGATACTTTCTAAATACAAACCTGAATGGTTTTTTCTTTGATTAGACGTCAAGAAATACGCTTGGGGCTTTAATCAAAGGGACTGTACCAGAGAACACAAGATTGTATTTATTTGCAGACATTATTTGTTTGTTCTGTGTTTTTGAGATGCTTGCCCATGTAATGCTTGTCTCTCTTTGATTTGTTAAGTTCCAAAGGATAAGAGACTGTGTTCTTTTCCTTTATCAACTGCCTGAAGGAAGCAAGGGTCTGATTATTCATTTGATGATGATATTAAGTGGTATATTTCAAGTTACTCTAATAGAGTATTGACCAGAAAACTTCATTCAATAATAAACATGTATTAAATGTCTTTTTTTGTTCTAAGAGTGATCCTGGGCAATGAGAACATGTGAGTGAATGAGATTTGGCTCCTGATCGTGAGAGGATTTCATGGAGCAAATCAGAGTTCCTTAAAATAATGAAGATGAGTTTCCATTGATTTCTTTGTTCTTTATAAATTTGTTGCCACAAAGGCATAGAAGAAATTAAACACAACAGGACTCTCCCTACTTTGAAAGCTAGCTGTAGGCTAGTATTAACACAGACTGACTTGAGAGCAAATCACATTTGATTTTAAACTCTCAAACTTTTTGGCACTAGAATATAAAATTTAAAAAAAAGTCAAAGGATATCATTCACACATGTCTGGAATGGTCAGAAGGTTTGATGAAAAATGTCGTGAACTATTGCTGAAAGATTCTTCTGTGGTGTGACATAATTCTTGTCCCCTGGTATTTTCAGATATCAAGAAATGAGAAAATGTGGAAAATTTGGTTTGATAAGGAAAACCCTGAGGAGGAACCTCTTCCAAATGCCTACGATAAATCTCTTGACTGCTTTAGACGTCTTCTTCTTATTAGATCCTGGTGTCCTGACAGAACCATTGCCCAGGTACAAAGATCATAGTAAAAAAATAGAAGAATGTTTTAAAGAAGAATTTCCTTTTAAATTTAAAGAAGTATTTAAAATATTAATGCCAATGAGAATTTTCTTTTAGGCTTCTATGTAGTTTTCTAGCAATACAAATGTGAAAAATGAAAAAGTAAATAAAAAATACATGTACCAAGGCGTACATTTATTTTTTAATAAAGTGATTTAATAATGTTCTTTGGTCTAAACTGTGCAATAAGAGTGAGTGAGAAAACCATGTTTTTAAGGTGGGTATATAGGTATAACATAAAAGTAATGTATTGTTCTTTCATATCATTTTTATATTAACTCAAAACTGATATGGCTGCTCCATTTTGCTAGTAGTAAAATAATGTTTCTTTAATAGGAAGAATGTGAGGGTACTAGGGAGGAGACATAGACTAGAGGGAAACATAGCATTCCCAAACCCATAATCATTTCCCCAGAACATGTCACAACCCTCAATGCAAGAAAGTGGATTGGTCTAAAGTTTTACATGTGGTTGAAATGTAAATCCAGCCTCCAGAAGATCCGTCTTTTCAAAGACTTTTAATCTGCTGGCCTATCATCATGGAAATTTACCCACTAAAAAGATTGGTCGAGTCTTGCCTTCACAATTAAAAATTTAACTCTAATATTCAGCATAGGTTGATTCTTGAAGGGCTTCTCCAAATAAACCATGGAATAACAATAGGCTGGGTTTGTAATAGAATGTAGGAAGTTTTCCCCTTCACTCTCCAGAGGGAGTGTTAAAAACGTATGGACTAACCATCTCCAAGTCCACTTAGGTACTGTGGAATCATGAAAACAACTAGATTCAGTGATTTACTGAGAAAAGAAAAATGAGTTTTGCAACTCAGGTCACTTAGATTGCCCTTCCTTCAGTTTTTCTTCTCAACTTCATTACTTTTATTCTGCCCAAATGAATTGTCAAATAATTACCTTGTTTAAGGGCAGTATAGGAGGTTCACATAGTTTTTTTCCCTCTTTGTTTCTTTCTTTGCTTCTCCTTCCCTCCCTCCCTTCCTTCTTTCCTTTCTTCCTTCCTTCCTCCCTTCCTCCCTCCCTCTCTCCCTTCCTTTTAATTTTTTTTCCCTATAACACTCTATTCGGTTCAATGCTGAAATTTAAGTCTCCCCTACTCCTCTGTAACTTTGTCATCTGCATCTCAGCTTCTGTCATCCATAGGCTGATGACAGCCATGGCTTCTTAACTGGTCTCCTGTAGTCCATTCTTGCCCACTCTAGTCCATTCTTCATATTCTAGAAGGAATGGACTTCCTATGGCCCTTTTGATAACACCCAAGTCTTAAACAAGGTCTGGAAGACCCCTCTGGAAAAATGTTCTGTGAAGTTCTTATTCTCTCATTAGATTCCTTTTGTGATTTTCAACCAGACACCTTCTTGGGAAGCATATTAGAAGGTCTACAACACTGATGCATTCAATTCCCGTTCCCCATAAGCAGCATCAGTCTTGTTCTCAGCCTTTCAACTGAGCATGACTGCCCACAACAGGGGATATTCAACTGTAAGAATGACACCCTGTCAGAGGGTGTCTCATGCTACATGTACATTTGTGTCTCAAAAATACTCAACAAAGAGAGGTCAGCACAGGTAAAGGGGTTTATTTGTTCATTTTTTCCCCCTGACTCAAAGATTGAGTCTGTTTCATTGGGACTGGATATTGGGACAAAAATGTTCTTCAGGGTTGTGTGAAGAGTATCCTGTGAAAATGTGGTACTCTATTTCCATTCACGCCAACGAGGTGTTAGCTTTCTTTATAGATCAGCAGGCTATGCAGAAGCCTGGGTGGCCCCCACTGGGATCTTCCATGAGTTATACTGGATGTCCTTCTGTCCCTAATTGGTACTTGCCTTTTTCTACTTCAAGGTCTCTTCAAGGTCTACTTCAAGGTCTACTCCTCAAGTCAGAGTCACCACTCTGACTCACCTAGCTGTCCTCTCTGTCTAGATAAATCCCACTCATCATCCAAGCATCACCTTAAATGCTTCTTTCATGAGGGAGCTTTCTCTGATATATTCCTGCAAGAATAATCTGTTTTATGCTTTCATATCAGCCTGTAAGCTGTAAAGTCCTAAAACTAGTTTATTTTCTATGACTTGCTCAGCATATGTCTAATTCTGGGGAGATCCCTAAGGCGAGGGTCACGTGTTCACTGCTCTGCTCCTAAAACCTGGTAGACTGCCTGGGATAGAGGAGAAGGTTGTGTTCCAAGGTTCATACCTGCTATATGAGGTGAATTGTATGGGATGGGGAGACCTTGTAATGCCTGAAGTTATTGTTCTGCTAGCCCAGTGGGATAGTGCAGTGTGTTGGGTTGGAGTTTAAGTTTTATAAAATGGGGCAATGCACTCTTTCTAGCACACATATGCTTCTCTTTCAAATCCATATGCTACATTGCAGGCCTATCTGAAATCGTTGAGCAACCTCACATAGTACATATTTGTGCCACAGACTCATTACAATCTTTAAACTTGGACTCAATTTAAACCAATGGCCATTATCCTATTTGAGAATGTCTATTTCCCAGGAACAAGAATTTCATCCCTAGAAAGGATCTTCAGTCATAATTTCCATTAATAGCAAAATAGACTTCCCCATAGTCTATTACAGGGATTGGCAAACTAGGGCTCACTAATAAAATTTGGTCTACTGCCTGTATATATACAGCTGGTGAGCTAAGAATGGTTTTCATATTTTTAAATTCCTGAAAAAAAATCACAGGAATAATAATATTTTGTGATATGTGAAAATTATATAACATCCAAATTCCAATGACTATAAAGTTTTATTGAAACATAGCCATGCTCATTTGTTTATGGACTATCTATGGCTGCTTTGTGCTACAATGGTAGAGTTGAGTTATTGCAACAAAGATTGTATGGCCAGTAAAGCCTGCAATATTTACCATCTGGCCCCTGATGTGTGCAACAGAGCATGTTAGCTCATAACTTGGGTGGTAGTGTCCATGTTGGGTCAATGCTGAGTTCAATGGCAGTATTGGCCCCTTCGAACTCTTCACTATCCCGGAGTAGAAAGCACGTGGATCTTGATGAAGTACATTATAGAGATGCTGCAGTGATGGCAAGTAACCAGGGCTGAGAATGAAACTTGTAGAACGCCTAAGCATCCAGCCTTTGAAGTCCTTCCTGATCACAAAGCACACTGCCTCAGTAACTGTGACCGAATGTGTACATAGAGAAGACGTTTAGAGAAGCCAAAGAACATGTCAGGCAAACTTTCAAAACATCTGTCAGAGGCCTGCAGAAAAACGTGCAGGCATTTATGCTCAGGTTAGAGAATTTGATGCTGGATCTGGCCAATCTAGAAAAAACATTGAGAGATACAAAAATAAATGGCATCCTGTGCCCCAGATTCAACTGGACTGAAGTCTACCTTCTCAGAACTTCTCCCAGGCACTGAAGCTAGTGAAGAAGAAGAAGGGAGGAATGGGCGATCATCTCTGTGAGTGAGGGGCCCAGGCACTGGTTGGTTACTTCATTGCCACTGGCCGAACTCTGCCAGCCAGGGTCTCAACTGCCACTTCTTGGACCTTTGGAAAGCCAGGTGGGGTGCCTTTCCTCAAAGTCGTCTAGAAATAATTGCCAAGGAAGGAATACCTGTACAGTCTACCAAATTGGCATGCCTCTTAATCTGCCATTTATATGGTGGCCTGGACATTGTGGGGAGGGATTATGACTTGAAAAGAAGGAGAAGTGACCCCATAGCAAAATGGGGAAGATGGGTGTTTCATGGCGGACTGCTTTTAAAAGAGATCCTTTGTCTGTGATGTGGATGATAAACTTGCTTGGGAATGTCCACAAACCAGAAGGAATCAGGTAGTGGAAACACTCTGGGCGTTCAACATTCTAGACAGCTGGCACCCGTTTCCCCTCTTACCAAGATATGAGAGGAGATAGAGAGGTAAGCTGGAAGATTCTTTTATGTAGCCGCTACCATCCCACTCTGACCTGCAAAGAGGGTAAACATGAGTGGAGGGCATCATCCTAATTTGTAATATCAGAGATCTGGGGTATGGCAATAACGTTGAGAATGTATAGAGTGTAGTCAGATGTTCAAAACGAAGGAACAGCCTGTATTACTGACTAAAATAAAACTTTGGATGTTTTTAAGTCAAAGACAACAGTTTAACCAGCTCCACCTCCTGTTTGGTCCAGGTCTATGTGAAGCCTCTCTCATGTAGGGGAGTCCTGCCTAAAGCTGTTTTGTGTTTGTCTAGGAATGGGAGTGGGGAGGCTCACCTACCCATCCCTTGGAAGGGGTATAGGTTGTGTTGCTCCCACAGCTGGACTCTGTGTATTATGTGAGAATGATTCTTCTGGGGAATCCCACTGAGGAGAGAAACTTGAGTTTTACCTCCTTGGGGTGGAGAAGATATCAGAATAGGAAGAAAAAAATTTTTTTGAGGGAATCCAGTTATTTACCAGGGGGAGAATTTACACCAAGGGTCAAACTCACAATAGTATTTGTTGAAAAATAAATAATAATTCTTTTACCTTGTTTGAAAAAAGGACTATGTTTTTATTGGAAATATTTTTATATAGTTGATAATATACTTGACAAAGTCTGTGATATTGTGAGCATGGATTTAAGTTAAAAAAATTAACAGTAAAGGGGATAAGCCAAAAATGGAAAGGGATGGTGACAATGATTAGCAGAAAGACTATGGATTAAATCTTCAAAAAATTAATTCTTTCAATAAGTACCCAATAAATTTCATTCAATAAGTAGTCATTCAGTAATTATTTATTTGATAAGTGCCCATTAAATTCCAGGCATTGTGCTGCTTACTTGATTATTTGAATGCCTATATATTTCTCTTAAAGGATCCTAAATAATAGAGTTTCCTAACATTTCTATTTTTTATGTCCAGCAGGAAGCAGCCAATGTATTGTTATAGGTCCTATATAAGGGGTCAGCCAACTTGGCTTCTGGTTCTAATTGTATGATTGTGTGTTTGGCAAGTCACACAGCCTCCATATCTATAGAATGGGGATTCAAACAGACAAGAAAAACTCTCAGCCCTATTTCCTTGGCAGGGTTACTGTGGACATCATTGAGATAATCTTCAAAAATGAATTTTGGAAAGCACACTGCGTTTTATCCATGAAGGAGTTGGAACTAGTTTTGGTGACGCATGTACTGTTTTTGGCAGGCCCGCAAGTACATCACAGATTCCATGGGAGAAAATTATGCAGAAGGGGTTATCCTGGACTTGGAAAAGACATGGGAGGAATCTGATCCACGGACGCCGCTCATCTGTCTCCTGTCTATGGGCTCGGACCCCACGGATTCCATCATCGCCTTGGGGAAGAGATTAAAAATAGAAACCCGTTATGTGTCCATGGGCCACGGCCAGGAAGTCCACGCTCGCAAGCTCTTGCAGCAGACCATGGCGAACGTGAGGCTAAATGTCTACTTTTGTGTTGTGCTGTTGTTTTTACAGGTTATGGAATAGCAATGCAGAAAAGAACTTATGAATCATCGAGAGTTTAAATTTACATACTGCATGCTGTTTACTAGATAGGGAAAAGTATGATGTCTATTAGAAAATTTTCATGGAAAACAGATATAATTTAAAACACTTTGTGCTGAGCCTTGACTTATGGGAAACTTACCCAACCAGAACATCTTATTTCCCAACCAGTTTGCATAACACTAAAGCCTACTCTAGATCCCAAACCCTCTGTGGGTTTCACAGCCCCGCCCCCTCTGCCAAATACTCCAGGCACTTCAGCTCCACTCTTGGAATCCCCAGCACTCCAGAATCCACAGTGCTGTGCCTCTCTTGGGTTCCAGAATGCATAACCTGTGCCCTGGAGTTCTCCAGGCCTGGCTTGTGTCCCAGAGGCTGGAATCTGAAGTTACCCTGAGGTGGTGCCAGAGGTTTTAGGAAACCTGGCCTGTCACCTTCCAGGCTGGGGCTCTTAGAGCCCTTTGTGGCTTGTAAATTCTAGAGCATACAGAGCATGTTGGGCTCAGGCCTGGCCTAGGGGTTTCTAAGCACTGGAAACCACGTGGTGTCCCTGCTAGGGGCAATCAGAGCCAGAGCTGGGACACTTTCACAGACTTAACTTAACTGAATGCAGAAGGTCCTCCATTTCGACTCCAGAACTCGGGCTCCCGGAGAGGCACTCATGTGTTTACTTTGGGTAAAGGGAAGAGCAGAAGGGGTGTGATTGAATGTGTCCAGAGATGGAAAGTACGTCTATATTTAAGAATCCCAGGTCTGGTCCGACATGAGGGCTTGGAGGGCCTTGATCCTGGCCACCCCTCCTCTTCACTTCCTCTGTTCCTCGCTCTGTCTACTGTACTTAGAACAAAAACACTAACATTAACAGGGCACTTATTTAACTTGAATTTAAAATAATTGTGTAACTAATAATTATAGTTTCAGTCAACTAAATCAGAATTTAAATGGAGTATTTTTAGCCTTCAGTTTATTCATGTTTTCTGTTTAGTAGTTTAATTTCAAGTAAAATAAGAAAAGTTTTTCCTATTATTAGCATGCTTATCACTTGTCAGAGACAATAGTTTCTTTAAAAGTTCGTAAGAAAGGTGAGAGGCAATATGACAGAATGAACCAGCCACCCAAGAATAGCAAAACGGATGATCTACTCAGTAAAAAGAACACAGAACATTTAAACAGAATGTGGCAGTACCAGAGAACAGCCTTGGCCGAAGGATTCCACAGGTGAAGACTGAAGCATCCAAGTTCTCACCTAAGAAACTTAGATCAGGATTCACCTGTGGGCGAGATGCAAGAGGGCAACTAAAGCCTTTGTGCTGTTGTGTTTTATATTTAACTTCTTTTTTTTTGGAATTTTGGACAGTATCAATTAAAAATTTCAAAGGACAAAAATTAGACATTTTATTTATTCAGCAGGGCTCTGTACTTCTGAAGAAAATATAAAGGAATATGTGAAATTCCAAAATGATCAGTTTTGTATGTCACTCTACTAAGATTTTTGATCTGGTGCTTGGTTTGTTCCTTGGAAAGAGAACTAACTCAGGCTGCGCTAGACAAATCTAAATGATCCAAAGTTACAGAGTCAAGAAAACAACTCAAGATTATGATCTGGATATTGTAGATGATTTTAGTAAAAATATCCTATAGGTTAGATGTTGAGTAAATTATTAAGGCCTGACCTAAAATTTTGCTTGTGTTGCTTTATACAGGAAACTTCTTATGCTTATAGAATAGTTTATAGGAAAGATATGGCTTATTATTTTCTAAGGCTCTTGTTCTTAGAGTGATCAGAGTCCCCAGAGAAAGTTCTTTCACATTCTAGAGGATATATGCCCTGCTGCCAGTATTCTGGAAACTCAGTGGGAGAAGAGAGGGAATAGGTCTCACAGTAAATTTTATTTATTTTTATTTTTGCAGAGGAAGATTAGCCCTGAGCTAACGTCTGTTGCCAATTTCCCCCCCCCTTTTTTTGCTTGAGGAAGATTAGCCCCGAGCTAACATCTGTGCCAATCTTCCTCCACTTTGTATGTGGGTCACCACCACAGCATGGCTGATGAGTGCTGTAGGTCTGCGCCTGAGATCTGAACCCATGAACCCAGGCTGCTGAAGTGGAGCACACTAAACTTAACCACTACTTCAAGGCGCTGGCCCCAAACTTTCTTTTACCTGTTTTCAGTGAGGTTCTTATACCCTCAAGGTGCTGATGTCTTTACTCCAAATCCTGTCTGTTTTACCTTCCAAAGAAAATCAGCTTTCCATCTTTCTTTAGGGGAGGCAGGAACACGTTATGGGTCTGGGCTTTCAGACTTGTGTTAGCCCATCTTCTTACCCCGCATCCAGAGGGACCTCTTGTCACCTAATCTTGAGTGTTTTGGGTGTTATGTGGTATAAAGCAGGTTATATCTCAGCTTTCCCCAAGTGCCAGTTGAGAATTCAGCTTTCTTGGGTCTATTTTAAATGTTATTGATATTGTCTTCACCCTCACTGTCTTTGCTGTTAAGAATTCATGCCTTCAAGAAAGTCCCTTCACTGTAGTTTTCATGGAGTTTGGGGAGGGAGCTGAGCTAAATGAATGTTTTCAATCAACCATCTTTACTTGGAAGTGTTGTTACCTCTTTTTATGTTTCACTTTGGTTATTTTCATGACTCCTACCATATATTATTACTACATTTGGCGTGCTAGGTTACTGTGGAACAAATACATGGAACAAGAAAAAATATATCTTATCTCAATTAAACATTATTTTATGCTTAGATTTGACCTAGGTTAATTTAAAGTGGTTCTCGTGCTTTTCTATTAAATTGTAATTAATTTCTAAAGAACATACTAATTTAAATCTCTGGGTGAAACACAAAATAGCCTAATTTCTATTTACTGTTGTTGACTTAGGGAGGATGGGCCCTGCTGCAGAACTGCCATCTGGGACTCGATTTCCTGGATGAGCTAATGGACATAATTGTAGAAACCGAGATTGTACATCATGCTTTCCGCCTCTGGATGACCACCGAGGTTCATAAGCAGTTTCCCATTACACTTCTTCAGATGTCCATTAAATTTGCCAATGAGCCTCCACAGGGCCTCCGGGCAGGACTCAAAAGGACATATGGCGGTGAGTCGAGGAATCCTTCCAAGTTTATGGGATTCTTGTACTTATAATGTTTTCTTACAGAAATTACAAAAACAGAATTAGATGGGATGTAATTATAGCATATAGTACTATTATTTAACATGATGGGAAGAGATAGCCCCCTCGATCCTGCTCTGTGTGGAGTATACGCTGGCAGTGTTAGGGTATCAGAACTAGGATTTCCCACCTTATATTTTTCCTGTTTTCCCAATATTGCTCTACTTCGGCCTATGCTGTTCTCCGCTAGACACCTGCTTTTTCATGTTAACATCTAAAATTGATAATTTTGTCATTTGTGGTCTTCATGCTCCATATCTAAAGTAGGGCAGTAGCCTTTTCCAACAGGAGAGGCTGAATTAAAATTATGGCCTGCTTTCATTTCATGAAGCCATATGTCAGAATGTTAGCTAAGTTAGAAATAAAACAATAGCAACAAAATCAGACCAAGATGCCCCTCCAATCACAACTGGAACTGAGACTGTTCTCCTTGCTTTTGCTTCTGCTTCATAGCTTGCTATCTGGGACTCATGGACATGAAAGGAACGTGGACTGCAGAGCCAGAAATCCTCATTCTGGTCCTTCCTGAACAAATGCTTTGTTCTCTTGGGGGCTGGTCACTCAAGCAACCAGAGTTTCATGTAAAATAGGGACAATAAAATCTATCTAGGACTATTGGACTAAATTTTATAAAATTTATTTACTTAATAAAATTTTATTCTTTGATAATAAAATAGTGTATTTAATAATATAATGAATATAATAATTATTACATATCAATCTGAAAAATCTATGAGGAGATTTTTTTGGAGTTGCTAACAAGGCTCAAATTCCTGCCAATCTACAAGGTAATACGGGGATAAAATAGATGTAGAAGGATAATGGCAGTTAAAAAAATTACCAAATGAAAAGATATATAATAATATCTGTAATATAATATTTATACACATATATAATAATCATAATTATTGGGGCATGTACTCAGACTATAATGGGCTTCTATACACACCATATTAAGTAATATTAAATTATTACTAGTATATATAGAAGCTCATTGCAACCTGAGTACATGCCCCAAATAATAATAATAATAATTGTATTATATATAATTATTACATATATTATATATTATTACTATTATCATTAGTTGTAGTAGTATTTATTTGTTGCCATCACTCTTCCACCTCCATTTTTATCCACACATTGTCTTGTTAGGTTGGCAAGAACTTGACCCATGTTAGCAATCCCTCACCCCCCAAATCTCTTTGCAGAGTTTTCAGAGAGAAATCCCCTCCAGACACCCAAAAGTTAAATTATAATTGTCATATGAATGTGATAAAAATTATTCACAATAAGTGATGTTAAATATCAGTAATTTACAAAAATAATGAATAGCTTATCAAAGTAATAGAAAATAAAGATATTTTAGAGATGATACAGTTTTTCACCCAACTGACCACGACAGGTGTGAGCCAAGACCTGCTGGATGTGAGCACCGTGGCCCAGTGGAAGCCCATGCTGTACGCAGTGGCTTTCCTGCACTCCACGGTCCAGGAGAGGCGGAAGTTTGGTCCCCTGGGGTGGAACATCCCCTATGAATTTAATCAAGCCGACTTTAATGCCACTGTGCAGTTCATCCAAAACCACTTAGATGACATGGATATCAAAAAGGTACTGCTGTGTGCGCTGCATCATGCCACTGGTGACTGTGGGCCTGGGTCTAACATGACTGCACAGCTTGGGGGTAAATCCTGTAAGAGTGATGATTTTCTGTGCTTGCAAAGTCATAATCTTTAGATCATAGCAACTTGGGTCATACTTGCCTCTTGATTTCAGGTGAAAAGTGGACGAATTTTGATTATCTTTTTATTTCCCCAAAGCAAGTTGACATTACATATAAGACAACCTAAAAGTGTCTATTGGGGTGGGGGGGAGACTGGCTGGAGAAACTTGTTTTTTAAAATCCTGAAAAATGAAAATAAGAGTCTAGATTCCTTTTGAAGTGTGTGCTTTTTAAAGAACTGCCTCAACATTCTCAAAAAATAAACATTTTTTTTTGCCTTTGAAATTAAAGTATGAAAATATATGAATGCATCAGGAAGTCTACCTCAAATCATGAACATGAACTTTGAGTAATCTTTATGTTTGCCTTGTTTAATTTTCTGTCTGGACTTTTCACATTACTGATGAAGAATGAATAGATGAATGAATGAATGAATGAATGACATTGATGACAATGAACATAGATGTTACTTGGTGGGGAAAATGAGGATGAGACAGTAGTCAGTTCTACACAATTATTTTATAAATTTTCCCAGGGCGTCTCCTGGACCACCATCCGCTACATGATAGGAGAGATTCAATATGGAGGCAGAGTCACTGATGACTATGATAAGAGATTGCTGAACACATTTGCTAAGGTTTGGTTCAGTGAAAATATGTTTGGACCAGATTTCAGCTTTTACCAAGGATATACTATTCCAAAATGCAGCACGGTGGATAACTATCTTCACTATATCCAGGTCTGTCACCTTCAGAATTTTATGCATATGGCAAATATCCATGGCCATTTGACCTTTCTTATATTTATTTACACTGCATATACTTCTTTTAAATTAAAATTTTAATGGTGATGCACATTGAACCTTCCCCCGTAGATGCTTTCTTCATATGTTTATGTTCACCTAATGATTAAAATGTTTATATTTGTTCTCTGTGTGTTTTATGTGAATTCCCTCCCTCCCTTCTTTTTTAATATGTCAGTGAGGAATATTCTTTGGGGAGATGATAGATGGGGCGGATTTAGAACTTGGGAACCTAAACAAATCCCCTGCAGCTCTCCACCCGTGAGACTTGGGCTCCCTGTGATGATAGGACAAAGGCAGCCTCTAGACTCAATCTGTTCTATTTTTCAAAACACTTGCCTTATGCCGCAACATCTGTTCCTTAATCTTGGCCTAATGGGCAGCATATGAGTATGTTTGGGAACCCGCCCTGGCTAAGAGCTTCCTCTAAGCCTGGGTTTCTTGACTCCGCCACTGTTGACATTCAGGGCTGGATACTTCATTGTAGTAGGGGGCTGTCCTGGGTGGAATCGTTAGCAGCCTCCATGGGCTCCACCCACTAGATGTCAGTAGCACCCCCACCCAGCTGTGACAACTAAATATGTCTCCAGACATCGCCAGATCACCCGAAACTCCCCCCCCGACTGAGAAGCGCTTCTCTAAGAAGGAGTAGGATTTTGACAGGAAATTTGGGGAAAAAATTGATTTGTGTTTCAAGGTAACTACATTTCCTGTCTCTATACCTTGAATTCATTAGATAGTTATTTAGCAATCTCTTTTGCCTTTATCTAATATTTATCTCACAGTCGACAAACTAAAGCACAACAGCCCCAAAGGGCTAAATTTATCAGTGTATTTAGAAGTTCTGTGATATATATATATAAATGTAATGAGTTTATCATATATTAACACCTCTACATTTTTATTCATTCAAATCAACAAATATATGTGTCTTAACTGTACTATATGTGTCTTTAAATCATTAGCACTGAATAGAAAAATGCCTATGAAGGTGTAAATTTAGGTATGCCTGTACGTATATTTATTTATATACACCTAATTTCACAATGAAGTTGAGATAGCTTGTAAGAAGACGTTACATAAAAAGGAATCAAATAAGGGAGTAGAATGGAGGGAAAATATGAATAAGACAATAATAAAGTTAAGGATACAATTCACACAAAGAAATATATATCAAATTGTAGGTAAATTTTCTTTTTTTCCAGTAGCTGAAGGAGATTTTGGCCACTTGTTCTACTTCTCATCGTCTCTTGCTGTCTGTTTTTGTGTCTGACTTTCTTGCTCTCTCAATATTTCTCTTTTCCTTGTCTCTCTGTCTTTCTCCCTGGGAGAGTACAGTTCCCACCTGCAGCCTTATCTGGGCCGTGACTGCTAAAACTGTCATTTTCTGATATCTTAAAAACATAGTAACCATTAGTCATACAACAATTATTTTAACAACTGGTTTGAGTTAGATTAGATCTTCAGAAAACAAAATGCTGATGCACAGCTCCCTTTCTATCTCACATATTATGAAACAAGACAGTATCTCTTTGATTACATTTACTCGAGGTGCAGACCTTAAAGAGCCACGCGCCTGTATAATGTTTCTCAATGTTAATTTTTTTCAAGACAATTTTTGACCCTTTTCTGGAGAAGTTATTGAGATTGTAGCCTGACACAAGTAAGACATATCATGTAAATGCTTATCCTAATAAAAACATGTTTATTTCCTAAGACAGTATGATTTAGCTGCTTATGTCAGTAGTCTGTGCTTATGTGGGGTGCCTGTCGTTTAGAGCTTGCCCACCTATGACAGCCCGGAAGTGTTCGGGCTGCACCCCAATGCCGACATCACCTACCAGAGCAAGCTGGCCAAGGATGTGTTGGACACCATCCTGGGCATCCAGCCCAAGGACAGCTCTGCAGGAGGGGACGGGACCCGGGAGGCTGTGGTGGCCCGGCTGGCTGATGATATGCTGGAAAAACTGCCCCTCGACTATGATCCATTTGAAGTGAGTTGAGATCCTGACAAAATGTCAGCTGTGCACGTGTCTGTTTGGTTGGGAGGCTGAGGAAGGAGGGAAAAAAATAATTTTTCTGAAATTAAAAATTGTCTAAAAAAATTCACTTCCTGAAGCACCAGAAGAAGAAGTTTTTGAATCTATAAATGTAATCATGTCAAAATATAATAATAAAGAAGCCTGGTGAGAATGTTAATATTCGTAAATAAATTGCAAATTTGTACACTGCTGGGTTAGGATTGCTTTTCTGGAATTTTCCCTTGAAGTACTTCACATTGTCATTTGTTCAAAGGAAACTAATGTATGCTTAGAGTAAATCACCTGATTATTTTAAAAAATGCTGTGTAATTTAATGCACGCCTTAAAATTCAGACCTCCTTAATTTCAGGGAGTGTATATTTATATCATTAACTCTTTGGAGCTTCTTCATCTTGTAGGTTTTGAACATTGATTTGTCTTTTTAATATGTGAGTAACTTCTAAGCAAAATTTATGATTATGAAAGTTAATTTTTTAGACATTTTAGCAAATATTGTGAAAAGATTTACCATGGTAACATTTTAAAATCTTTAATAAAAGCAAAAGTAAGTGGCTTACTTTCCATGTAATCTTAATAGATGACCTGGACTGTGTGACACTTTTGTCACAGGACCACTGTATTTCTTTGTCTATTGCCCCTTTTCACCTGGTTTTCAAAAGGAAACCTGCAGCCTTTTCTTTCTTTAGCATCCTATTACTTTCCATGAGGCAGGTCATTTTGGCTGCTAGGACTACAGACTGAACTCAACGACCATTGCAAGGGAATTATTTCCCCGGTAGGAAACTCTGATCACTTGCTTGGAGAAAATCAACATTACTATCAGCTTTCATAAGCACCTTTCATTATCGTATCGGAAGAGAGGTCATTCTTGTTTAACAGTGGCAGAAATATTTATGAAGCAATAAAAATATCTAAAAATATAATCACAATTATGTAAATAAATATGGTAGGTAATGGCATTTAGAAGCATCTCCTTCCTTTTGCTGAATTTGTCAGAGTTGCCTTAGGATAAAGCAACTCACCCTGATCCATAGAAACTCAATTAATACTTGTAAGATGGAAATGAATGCGCAGATGGATGGGTGGGTGGATGGATGGATGGATGGATGCTTTGGTGGAAAAAATAGAAAGCTTTGAAAACAAAGGCTATTTTTTTGAGGCAGCCAGCAGAATGGTTGTGTATGTGTACACGTCTGTTTGTGTGTGTTTGCAAATCTTAGATTGGCAGTAAGTGAGTATTTCCCAGTAAGTGCATTTGCTATTTGGAAGGTTGTGTGGTTGTGGTCATGCATTTTGTATTCTTCTGTGAATTAGTGGCTGCCTGTTCTCTTCCACATGAGATGAGAAATTGGCTGGTCACCTAACAGATGTTTTCTTTTTTATTTCTTCTTTGTTTTCTGGCAGTAAAACAAATAAAAGCTTACTATTTGTGGAATTGTAAAATTTCAGGCCTTTTTAGAAGCCCTAGGGTACCAGTTGCATAAACATTAGTAACTGTCCAATTTTTAACGTGTGCCGAATCTCTCCATGGCAGGTAAAAGAGAGGCTGCAGAAGATGGGGCCATTCCAACCGATGAACATTTTCCTCAGGCAGGAGATAGACAGAATGCAGAGGGTGCTCACCCTGGTCCGAAGCACCTTGACCGAACTGAAACTTGCTATTGATGGCGCCATCATTATGAGTGAAAATCTACGAGATGCATTGAATTGCATGTTTGACGCCAGAATTCCTGCTCAGTGGAAAAAAGTACGTTTAAGTCTGCTCTTATTCTGCCTAATCACTTTATTGTTGTGAATAGTTATAATTGGCAACTGGAAAGCATCTAAGGATAATTTACTTAAAAGCGTTCTTTTGCTTAGGGACTAATCCCCTTATAGCCTTCTGTTTTTAGATTGTAGGCAGGTAAGGAAATTATTTAGCATCTTCCACATATTTGGGGCTCTAGTAGGCAATTTACATGCATTATTTCATTTAAATCTTGCATTTTATTGCCCTCATTTTACAGGTAAGGAACTTGAGGTTGGGATAGGTTAAATCTTTTCCCAGAAAACACACACCTAAGAAGTCCAAGAATCAGAATTTAAACCCAAGTCCATGATGTTAGTTTTATAGCAGGGAATGTTCCTAGGCACACATATATGTCAAAATCACACTAAAGAGAAACATTTTTCCTTGCTTTGTCTTCTATAGATATGTGAGTATATATATCTCAAGATAACAAGTTAATAATTTAACTGTATGCTTACTGATTACCTGTTGGTAATTGTAGTAAATGACAGATATGGTTTTAAGAAATAATTTTCTACTTGGAAAAGTAAAGTGAGTACCTGAGTGTCTTTGTAAGTAAAGAAATGTGTGTATTTGAGGGGATGGAGCCTAAATGACATATTTTTCTTTGTGCTGCATTTAAGTGCATGTGTGTGTGTGTGTGTGTGTGTGTTTGTGTGTGGTGCATGCAAGCACATCTTGTGGGGAGATGTAAGTGAAATTGTTAAGATTAATTATGGTGGAGAAAAGACATAGGAAAAGGGTAGGAGGTGTTGCTGTCCTTCTATCCCATATTTCCTGAGAAATCTGGATCTTCCCTGTGCTCCCATTCCACATGACTACTACCATCACGTGGGGTGACTCTGTACCCACAGCAGGAAATCATCAAGTCCTGACCCCACAGCTCTCTCTGAATGTCTTTGCTCCCAAGATTTTCACTTCTACTCCACTTCATAAATGCATATGCTCTCCATAGCTGAAAGTTCAGAAGAAGGAGGAAACTGGGATAGATGCAGGTAGAGAAATGTGACAGGATTCACCAACTTGCAATCTGGAGTTATGAATATAAGGTGAGCCCGGTCAGTATAGTTGTGTAATTTCCTCCAGTGGGACACAGCTGACTGGGAGCAGGCCGGGGAAAGGTGGATGTTGTGGCCATGTTGGCCATTTGTCAGGCAAGTGCAATGGAAGATGCCTTAGTTTTCTGGGACTGCATAACAAACTGCCACAGACCAGGGGGCTTAAACAATAGTTCTGGAGATGGGAAGTCCAAAATCTAGGTGCAAAGACTTCCAGTGAAGTCAGCAAAGACTTCCTGTGACACTAGAGCATGCAGGAGCAGAGCAGAGTGTGTGCACCCTGCAGGCATCTCAGTTCCCTTCAAAAAGAGAAAGGGGCTAGGTTTCTGAACATGTATCTCCATCTTCCCACTGCTGATGGGGCTAACCATCTGCTGCCTCAGAGCTGAGCTAATGCCGTACATTTTAGGAACTTGCTATTATAGCAGCAACCCACTTCTATTTTCCCCCCAGAAGTCATATGGGTCCTCGGCTCTACAGTTACTCTGGGACCACCTGATGGAGGCCTTGCCGTCTGGTAGTGGCTTTACCACCTGGAGCATATGGCTTCTGAAGTTTTCACAGTGGGGGGAAGAGAGAGATGGACAAGGTACTGGGTCTAAACTTCCTGAGCAGTGACCCATGTCACTTGCATTCACAGTCCATGGATCAGAACTAGATCTGTGGACCCAACTTAACTTCATGGGAGGCTGGGAAGTGTAGGGGGGCACATGGGATGTTTGATGAGCACAAACTGTCTCTGCAACTCCCCTCGACCCCAGTCAGATAAATTTCTTTACCTCCTTGGAGTGAGGGGAGTGGGGTAGAGGAGCCTGGAGTGTTAGGTAAATGGAGCTCTCTCTCTTTGGAACGAAATACAGTTGTGGAGAAAATGTGCTCCATTCAACAGAACAGTGTTTGATGATGACAAGATTTAAAGTGTGAGTGTGGGGCTGGGGGAATGAAATGCAAGGACATGAGGATCATTAGAGATCAGAGGCCGTGAGATAAGAAGATAGGGTATTCAGTGGGTCATTCACATGGATCCTAGTGTTACCAGGAATGGTTAATGAAAGTAAAAAGAGGAGCTGGCCCAGTGGTATAGCAGTTAAGTTTGCCTGTTCCACTCTGGGGGCTAGGGGTTCGCCCATTCAGATCCTGGGTACAGACCTACTCACTGCTCATCAAGCCATGCTGAGGCAGTGTCCCACATAGACAAGCTAATAGGACCTACAACCGGGATATACAATGAGGTACTGGGGCTTTGGGGGGGAAAAAAAAGAAAAAGGAGGAAGATTGGCAACAGATGTTAGCGCAGGGCCAATCTTCCTGAAAAAACAAAAAACCCCACCATACCTTAGAAAAAAGAAAGTAAATAAATGAGCTGGACTCTGGAGCCAGAATATCTGGGTTCAAATCCTGTCTGTGTCACATCCAAGCTGTGCAACCTCAGATAAGCTCCTTGTCTTGCTGTGCCTAAATTTCCTCATCTGTAAAGTGGGAATTGCTATTCCCACTTTATTACATATGTCCTCAGTTCTTGTGAGGATTAAATGAGTTGATGAATGTAAAGTGCTTAGAACAGTGCATGGCATATGCCAGTGTTATGTAAGTTCTCACTGTTATTATTATTAAAACCACACACCTCCAGTACCACCACCACCACCATCACCACCACCACTACCTCCACCACCACCACGACTTCCATCACTACCACCACCACCACCATCTCCACCCTCTCACCTCCACCACCACCACTTTCACCACCACCACCTCTATCACTACCACCACCACCACACCCCCATCCACCTCCCACCCCTGCACCTCCACCACAACCACTTCCACCACCACTAACTCTGTCAGTACCATCACCGTCATCACCATCACCTCTATCACCTCCACCATCACCGTTTATACCATCACCATCACCATCATCACCATCCTCATGATTCTTTTGGGAATGGAGTGGAAGAGTGAACCAGGAGTCAAACTCCTTGATAAATAAGAGGAAGTGACCAGTAGTGATAGACATAAGAAAGGATGAGGATGGTGTGTCCAGATGGCATGAGGCTCAAAGGAAGAGAATAATGGGAAATGATGACCTGACAATAACAGAAACAACAGGGATACTTACTCCTCTCCTGGTCCTGAGACCTATGAACCTAGAGTGCAGTGAACAGTGGCCTACATTTTGAGAAGAATGGAAAGGAAGTAATCTTTCCTGGATCAGGGTGGGGAAAGAGATTTCAGTTCAGAGAGGAGCTGAGGGGAATGTTCGGAGAAGAGATGAAGGATCTAGAGGAGTTTGCTGATCATAACACTAAAGATCCTGAGGGTACGATGGAAAGACTTGGGAGGGTGGGAGGGCTGGGGGTTGGGTCAGATTTGGGGCTGTACAGGGAGGGCAGCATATAGAAGTGAGATTGGGTCATGGAGTGACTGGAGGCTTGGCCTTTTGGAGGTTACTCTGGTAAATGGGAAGGTGAGGCACGATGGGGTTAGAACTGATGGTCTCTTAGAAGGGACTCATTTAGTGATGAGCCTCTGATATCTCATCCAGGACAGATTCCAAGGCAGTGGGTCCTGCAGGCAGCCTGTAAGTACCTGGGGAACACTCTTCCTATTGTCTTTTCCATCTTATTTGATGTCACCACCATCTATCCTACTAGTCACACAGCTTAGAAACTCAGAATGAGCTTTGACTAGACACCTTCCTCTCCTTCTCACTGTCAGTAAGTTCATTGCCAAGGCCAATTTCTTACCTGAATTGCCTCTCTTCATTGCCGTTGACAGAGGGAGTACCTACCTGGCCGCTGGCCATTGCAGGGTCCTTCTCCGTTAAACCAGCTCATCCAGCTCTGTCCACATCTGGGAGGCTTTGGAACAGGGATCCTTGCCAGGAGGCACCCTCTCCTTAATGGTTCCCTGTGCCCTCAGATCAAATGTGGTATAAACACATTTCTTTTAGTTAGCACATCTATAAAGGTAGGATAGAATGAGTTACCCAATTTTTAAAATATGATCTTTTTATACCGGTTTTTCTTTTACTCATTATCAGTCTTCGGAATCTCAGTGTCTCTTGAAAAATAGGCAAATTAATCCTTAAGATATTTGAAATTCAAGTGATATATCTACCCAGGTTGATCACTACATTTATTCATACATAAAATATTGCAATTACAGTAAAATGTTATAAAATATGATTTGGAGATACCTACCAGTGCGGCTGCTGATAACATTAATGGCATGTCCGTGCCAGTTGTAATAATAGAAGTTCCACACTTGAATTCAGGCAGAATGTTGCAGGCAATGAATGCAATTAATGTGTTGATGATCAAAGGATCTGTGTTTCCATTTCTGCTCTTTCATCAGAGGAAATAAAAATGCATTCTAAGAGACCAAAACTTCAGAAAATAACTATTGTTTGCCTCATTAAAAAATGATAAGCAGAGAAAGGCTTCTACGATTTATCATCCGCAGAAAGTATTTTAAAGTGTTGATGAGGCCATGAGCACATTTATATAAATAGAAATCCTGTTTTTATAGTGTATCTATTGAAAACGTAATCTAAGGAAAAATAGTTAAATTTTCCTGTTAAATTTAATTCAATTAGTTGTTTTAGTAGCTTTATAGCAGGATTGGTAATGAATGTATTCGTACATGGAAGGTGATTCTATTGACATTAGGCATTTTGAACTGCGTACTGAGCTCTGAACTGATCGAGAATTCGTGTGATGGTTAGCCAATTCTGTTATATCTTAATATCATCAAAGAGGAAGAATAGTTTGAAAACTTAAATGTCAGAACCCAAGGGAAATTCATGTCTTAGGAACTTTTAAATTCTAAAAGTGAAATTACTTCACCATTTTCTTCTGTGAACATAGCCAGTTTCGCAGAAGAACTAAACCTGAACTAATTAATTGTTTTAACGTCTGCATTTCAGGCATCCTGGGTTTCAAGCACATTGGGTTTCTGGTTTACTGAGCTTATAGAAAGAAACAGCCAGTACACCTCTTGGGTTTTCAGTGGGCGACCCCACTGCTTCTGGATGACAGGCTTTTTTAACCCCCAAGGATTTTTAACTGCAATGCGACAGGTAAGAGCTCTGATGTGCACCTGTGTGTTTTTCCTTTACGAGGTTTTCTCCTTTCATTATAGTTTTAAAGGATATAGTAAGACAGAGAATGGCTGTCTCTTTTTGGCCTCAGCAGTTGCATTGTTCTGAACATAAATCCAGCAACTTGTTCTCAGGCTGCTAGCTTGAATTTCAGAATATCTATTTATTATTTTTGTATTTGATTTTACAAGTAGTTAAGTTAGGACACAGGTATTGTCTTTGAAAGAATATTTTTATTTCTGTAAATGCTATTCTGCTTCCTTTGAATTAGGGTAATTTGGGGCTACACTGTCGTCACTGTTATTCTCTTTATATTAAGACAAACCTCTAGTGGGTGATTTCATCCATTGCTTTTGTTCTTGCCCTGGGTAGGAAATAACTAGGGCCAACAAAGGCTGGGCTCTGGACAATATGGTCCTTTGCAACGAAGTCACCAAGTGGATGAAGGATGACATTTCTGCCCCTCCCGCAGAGGGTGTCTACGTCTATGGCTTATATCTTGAAGGTGCTGGCTGGGACAAGAGGAACATGAAACTCATTGAGTCTAAACCAAAAGTGCTCTTTGAGTTGATGCCTGTCATAAGGATTTATGCAGAGAACAATAGTAAGTTGTCTTGCGCATTCAGGGGTGGTTGGTATTATTGAGTTGGATGGCATTAGAAACACAGATCTTATTGTTTTGTTATCAGGTAATAAGGATTTTACTATTTTATAAAACAGCGTCACATTTACACCTGTGTTTAATGAGTACTTATTGACTGCTACATACTTTCTTGATGCTATTGGAAGGCAATGGTTCTAGATAGTTCTTGCCTGTCTAATAAAGTAGATAAAATATGTATGGATACTCATGAAACGTTAGCTGATTAGATAAGAAACAAGTGTTTCAAATAGTTAATAAGTGGTGGGAAAGGAGGGTAAGAGTGGGATGAAGTGGTCAGGGGCTCAGGCTCAGGAGCAGTTGGGCCTGGACTGGGCTTGGAAGAATTGATATAATGAGGTGGGACAAGAGGTGGAAGGAAGGCTTTCCAGGCAGGACTGCACAGGGTGCACCCAGAGGCAGTGGCTCTGCCAGATTGGAGATTGAAGCCAGGTTGTGAAATCCAGGTTGAATTCAGGAATGTCCGGTGTAATCTGGTGGCTAATGGTAAAATGCTGGATTCATTTTTCAGCCTATATATGTAATAACAATTCTATGAAGCACACACATATTCTTTGACAAAATTATGAAAGCTCTATTTGACAAGTTTAAAAGTACCTGAACTGGAGCTGGCCCAGTGGTGTAGTCATTAAGTCTGTGCACTCTGCTTCAGCGGCGCAGGGTTTGCAGGTTCGGATCCCGGGCATGGACCTGTGCCCCACTTGCCAAGCCATGCTGTGGCAGCATCTCACATACAAAATACAGGAAGATTGGCACAGGTGTTAGCTCAGGGCCAATCTTCTTCACCAAAAAAAAAAAAAATCTAAACTATTTTCCACTGTTGGTGTGATGTTTTCTGGAGACTTTGGTTGCATTTCACTCAGCTGACATCTCAGCAATAACCACCTTTCAGCACATGAGGAAATTCTGTGTTCATTTAATTTAATTTAATTTTTTAAAATAAAAATTGTGTATATTTAGGGTGTACAACATGATGATTTGATACACATTTACATAGTGAAATGATTCCTATAAGCCATAAACTCTAGAGGGGGCCATGGTAATACATTCCAAAGAAGTACTGATTTTATGATAGGAGCAAAAAAGATTTTTCTTTAAACAAGGGATAAAATAATCTCTCTTTAAGAGACAGTTTTTAGTATCCCTGTCCTTTAGATAGATATCACATTTGGAAATACAAGTCAAGGGAAGAGAGTTTATAAACTATGAGTCTTTATTTTCTAAGCAAATATTTGCAGGATGCCTAATATATACCAGCCAGGACCTTAGGCGGAAGGGATAGAGAAATAATTATGAGCCAGAACATGCCCAGAAGGGACTCACATTCTAGTGGGGGAGACTGATAAATGAATAAATAATTAAAATAGAATTTGATACATCTTATGATAAAGATACACTCAGGAGCTCAGGGAGCCTGAAGGAGAACATAGCTAGGCCTGGGAGGTTAGAGGAGATTGCTTCTGAGCCGTGCTTTGGAGGACAAGATTGAGTGTGACAGGGAGCTAGAGTTAGACTTTTCTTGGCAGAGGGAGATAGCATTAGTTCACTTGGTCATCCAGTGAATATTTATCTGGTCTTGACCATCTGCCATGCTCTACTCTAGTGCTGGGGATGCAACAGTGAAAAAGCCCGGGCAGAACCTCCCTTCTCGTGGGACTCAGTCTCAAAGAGGCAAGGGTAGCTGAAAAAGAAGCGAACACGTGTAGTCGATCCTTGTTACTCATCGATTCTGTGTTTATGAATTCGCCTATGCTCTAAAATTTAGTTCTAGCCCCAAAGCAATGCTTGTGGCACTTTCATGGTCATTTGCAGACCATGCAGGAAGCAGTGAAAAATTTGAGTTGCCCGACATGCATTTTCCCATCTGGGGTTGACTAAGGTGACACTGCCTTCTTGTTTCAGCTCTCACACTGTACACAAGTGTCTTTTTTGTGGTTTATTTAGTGCCATGTTTTTCATATTTTATATTTTCACTTTCTAAAATGGCCCCCAAGTGTAGTGCTGAGGAGCTGCCTAGTGCTCCTGAGCACAAGAAGGCCGTGACGTGCCTCATGGAGAAATGCGTGTGTCAGATACGCTTCCTTCAGACGTGAGGCATAGTGCTGTTGGCCTTGAGTTCAGTGTGAATGAATCAACAGTGTATGCTAAAAGGTGTCTTTAAACAGAAACATAAAACAAGGTTATGTATTGATGGGTTGACAAAAATGTTGTCACCAGAGGCTCACAGGAACCTAACCCTGTGTTTCCCCTCGGAGCAACGGTTCTGTAGTCGCTAGTCAGTGTTCACAGAGACTTTACGTACATAAATTCCATGAATAATGGGAATTGACTGTAAATGAACATCCTGCTTTCAGATAGTCCTTGTTTCCATAAAGAAAACACACATGGAATGCTAGGGAGTGAGATAATTTAGGGGTTTGGGGAGGCCTTGTTGAGGAGAGAACGTTAGACTGAGATCTGAGTGACAGGAAGTGGCTCTGCTAATGTCCAGCACAGGCAAGAGCACCAAGGCATGGGGTAGCATGGAGATGCTGGGTCGGAGGAACAGAAAGAAGGTGTATGAAGGAAGAGGAGCCTACGGAGAGAGCTGAGCATCAGAAAAGAAACGCGAGGGTGCTCGGCACCATTCTTGGCTCGTGGTGTCACTCGGAATGTCCTCGATGAATCTGAAAGGATGAGTGTGTTTGCCCGGGCTTAGGCAAGTATGCCGACTGGGGCTTTGTGTTTATTGATTCTTAGGGTGGTGTGAAGTCCTGGGGTAGTGATTATTTTATAGAAGTAATAATCAAATGTTCTTTTAGCCAAAAATAATGTTTTAGAAGTTTTGCTTTATTATATCATTGCATCTAGTTAACAAGCTATAAAAATGTTTACCTTATAGTGAAAGAAAAATCTTTCTCACATTGTTAGGTGTCACTTTTTTATTTCTTGTCACTAAACTGTAAAAATCCATTGCAGTATGACACTAAATATCTCAGCATGGTAGTAATAGAGTAATAATTTTATAATACAGGCAATTCTTTATTATTTAAGAATAGATTTTTATAGAAGAATTATACTCAACCTGCTGGGCATTAGTCAATGGTGATGCTCATTAGCAGCAGGTAAGGGAGGAAATAAAATAAGCAAAGGAAAAAGTTTCTAATTTCAAAGTACTTAAAAAAAAAGAAAAACTTCAGTTCTTTATTCTCCTTTTTGTTTCAATAGAAGTTGATCGAAGCTTGTTTTACCAAATAGCTTTGCTGTTCGAGGTGTTTTTTTAGTGATTAAAAGGTAACATTTCATCCCTCTTTTCATGCTGTAAATCTAATTTTCATTCAATTTTGATAACTGAATAGGGCTCTAATTGAGATAAAGAGGTGTAACATTGTGAATGACCAAGGATGCTCCAAAAGTACAGTTTTTTAAAATTAGAATTCTTATAATGAATTGTTTTTGTATTAATATGAAGGGCAGTTTTCAGTTTAAATAATTCATCATTGAATTTTACACACAGGACTGATTTATTTGTTTTCAAAAAGAAGCCAAAGATTTATTTTAACTCTAAAAATGGAGTGATATATCCCCAAATGTTTATTTTATTCATATTTCTTGTTGGGACATCATGGAAAAGTCACCCAAATAGTACTAAATTCATCAAGAGGATGAAGCCACCCACAACAACCCTAGATCCTCTGAGTTCAAAGACAGTTGAAAAGAGGCGGGTATAGGAGAGATATGTCTCCGCCCAGATTTACTATATAGAGAGTGATGCTTCTCAGTGAACTTCAGTGCTGTAGCTGATGTGATGGGAAAACAGTGATGAAAACATGTGCGGGAACAAAGCAAGACTTCTATGTCCCTCTGGTCGCAGTTAGGGTGAGGAGGATCTCAGGGTCCCTGCAGAGATGAGGATATTTCCTGCTAGGGAAAAGGTGTTTCTAAGAACATCCCATGACCCACCCTGGTCCAACCCTGCAGATGTGGGGCTGGGGGTTAGAAGAGCCCCACGTGATGACGGGGAGATGGAGACCTCCTGACTCCGGAGCCCCACAGCATTTAATCCACTTTCAGGTGTAAACCTGGAACTCTGTTAAAGTTATGGGGAACATGAGTCTGGGGGATTTGTTTTAGTGAAAAGGTAACTGTGTGTCTGTATGTGCACGTGTGTGTGTGTGTGTGTGTGTGTGTGTGTGTGTGTGTGTGTGTGTGTAGAGAGAGAGAGAGAGAGAAAAGAGAAATGTAACACATCTTGGGCATCTACTGCATCCAGGCATTTTACTGTGTCAGGCATTCACATATATTAACTTATTTAATCTTTACAACAACTTTGTAGGATATATCATGCCTAGTGTGCAGATGGGGAAATTATGGTTTAGAGACATTTTGTAACTTGCCTATGATTCCTGGCTACAAAGCTGGTATAAGAATCACATTTGTCTGTTGTGTGATGAATGCAAACCACTGGGAATTCCTGGGGTTGGTGTTCTGCTTAAGACTGTGCATTTAGGGAGTCTCTGCGGTGTTTGGGATGAAGCTTGAAAATAAAGGCTAAATTGAAAATGCGGACAGCTCCCTTGCATTTTGAAGTCATGAGTTCCTTTTTCTCAAAGTACATCTGCCCTCTGTGGATGAGTGCTCTCACTCCCTATGGCCTCCCTCCGCCATGCTGCAGGCTAAAGGTGGTCATCCGCCCTGCCCCATAGGGGAGCCACATGTTCTTGGGTAAAAGACAGTGAGCCAGGGCCTGGATATTTGGGTTGCTCTCCTGGCCTTATCACCCTAGTAATTAGTCACGTGGCTTTGGAGGAGTCTCAAATATGCCACAAGGTGAAGTCAGGTATTCAGTGAGCTCTGGTTCATTTTCGCATCTTCCTGGGAAGACAGAGGCACACATGCATGGTGTGTCCCAACTGTTGCTGAGGCCCTGCATCCATTCTGGCCAGGGTGGATTCTTATCACCTACAGCTTTGTAACCGTGGACGAGTAACTTACCTCCTTATGTTCTAGTCTTCTCATCTGTAAAATTTAATAAGGAGAACCCATCTCATAGGGTTATTGAGAGAATTAAACTGACCATGTCCAGCACATAGCGTACAAGTCATTTTATTATTATTCTTATTATTAATATGTGTAACTCACATGCTTGTTGTGAAGGATTAAAAGAAATATCATATGTAAGAGTGCACTATCTAATGATTTAAATGTTATTAGCAAAAGAGAGGTTAAATAAAGGAATTATTTAAAGGTTATATAGGGAATCTTTATGTAACTTGGTTATTTTGTATATTGGAAGGAATATATGATGTAACGATATACTAACAGTTGGATGAAAAATCTAGGCTAGAGAGGGTAATTACATAGTTAGAAAATGAAATTCCCTCAAGATGTTTTATTAAAACCTTTAGGATCCTAAAGCATATAGTTCACCAGTTTATATAATTCTTCTCTCTGCTCCTCCTTCTGGAGCCCTAAGGCTTTAAACATACTTAGCTGATTTGTTCTACCTACCTAGCATGTTTATTTTTATCTTCAAAGTTATTTGTCTAACTAGAGGTAATGGTTTCAAATCATCTGTTTATGTGGTTGTTGAGCATCTGTCAGCACTTTCAGTATGAAATTATATTTTCAGTGGCTTCTAATCCTGCTGCAGAAGTTTGCTTCATGCTGTGACTTGGCGTGGGCACGTTCAGTTCTGGAGCAATTAAAAATAATAAAATTGGATAAATATTTCAGAGAATTGTTTTTTACCAGCTTATTTAAAAGAATGCTATTTTTTTTTCCAATTCTGTTTTTCTTTTGGGATTAAAATCCAAGTAGTCAAAATACTTCCCAAGGTGTAATTATTATAATTATCATTTGGTTCAAATGTAAGACTCCAATTGCTTACTTCAAGATTTATTAAAAGGTTATTAGCCAGATTTGCATCAAGAAGAATAGTTGTTTATTTGTTGTGTGTTTACAGATCCTAGGATTAAAGGGTTTAAATATATCAATATAGTTAATATTAGCTGCACTTCACGAATTCACTGTCCTTCACTTAATCAGAACTTTTGTGTATTTGCCTAATTATTATTATTAATGATATTCTCATAGTAATTTAAAGAAATAACACCTAGACTGAAAAATTAGGTGTAACATTAATTTAGGTTGTTTCTAATGATTAATTTCGTGGGATTAAGCGAGCACATAGTTTTAAAGTATGGTAAAATATCTGTGTCTGTGGGTTTCTCAACCTTGGTATTATTGACATTTTTGGTCCATATAACTCTTTGTTGTGAGGGGCTGTGCTGTATGCTATGGGATGTTAGCAGCATCCCTGGCCTCTACCCACTAGATGCTGGTATCACCCCTGCACGTGTGATAACCAAAAATATCAACAGATATTGGCAATGTCCCCTGGGGGTAAAATCATTTTTGGTTAAAAATCACTGCTTTAGAGTATTTATTTTATGTTGAAACTTATGTATAAGATTACCATATTCAGATATTTAACTTCTTCCCATAAAATTACTTAAATTTATAGTGGAGGTATAAAGACACATGGTACAGCAGGTTGAAAGTTCTATTGGGTCAAAAAATGAGACTTTAGCTTATGATAGGGCCGTGCTTTTGTAATTTGCTAGAAAAAGCTAAATTATTGAGCAAGTTAGCTTGGGGAAATAAATTCAGTAAGTTTGGTATATCAACATGGCATTTAGAAAGTTTCTGTGTTTCAGTGACCATGTTTGTAACTAACTCACGAAAGCAAAGTTATCCTCTTAGTTAAATGCGTTTTTGTCTCAGTAGTTATGTGAGGGTCATTTATAATACTGGCCTTCTGGAAGAGTATAAGAATGGGGAGAGACACAACTTTTGTCCTGAAACAATTTCTAATCTGGAAGAAAAGAGGAAACAATATACTGCTTCCTGAGATGATGTTATGAGATGCACAGATGAACTCCTATGGGTAGAGTGGATTTAACAAGAAGCTGATGAAGCTTAAACTTCAGGGTTGCTGAGTGCAGAGGCTCCTTCCAAAGCCTAAATTAGTATTTGTAAATTTTTAGTCTTTTTCTTAAAGACATCCCCACCCCCCCGCCCTGCCCCAAATTGTGTAAGTGTAAGGCCCCACAGACCTGGATCTGTCTGATCATGGGATTCCTGGGGCTAGAGAGAAAGTGAGCCTTTGGTTAGAAGGAATGTATTAGAGAGGATATTTGAAGAATGAACATACACTGATTGTCTTTCATGGCATATGTGGGTTTGAATACTCCATCTCTTCATCTACTCCAAGAAGGTAGATTGAATGTCAGGGAGCTGAACTGTGCCATGGGCCTCTGCTTCCCAGGCATTTTTATTCCTCTACACGTGGAAAACTCACAACACCTGGTAAGAATGGGGAATATCTTCTGTCCTGTGATTTCAAATGTGGTTTGGACTATAGTACAGGGGTTGAAGACAGGATTTTGAAATAATAATAGTGAAATAACGCTTACTGGTGCTGGATGTCTGATTACAAGTGGCAGGTGCCTTGTGCCAAAGGCAAGCTATAAGGGAAAAAATGGAGAGTATGTGTACATGATTTGGTGGGGAAGTAAAGGAGAAAGGGTAGAGGGGGGATGTTGAATTGGCAGGTGGAGAGGAGAAGGAGGAAGCAATGGAAGGTTCATGGTCATGTCATGTGGGCAGAGGTTACTGTCAAGGACATGGGACAAAAGGCCAGCGGGGTAAACCTGAGGACCTCTTAGTGTCTTGTCACATCCACTGGAAACCTGCAATGGTGTCTGCTTCACATCTGGGGATTGACCGACTCAGGAAGAATTTCCCTCATTTTACCAAACCCACCTCTCTTTGGGATGACCTTCAAAATGCACAAATTGGGCTCTGCACTCTGAGCTGCTTAAATTAGAAATTCACCAAGGTTTTTTTTTTTTTTTTTTTCTTCAATGAATTCTTTGTAGGTTTAAGAGATCCTCGGTTTTATTCCTGCCCCATCTACAAGAAGCCAGTCCGAACAGATTTGAATTACATTGCAGCCGTGGACCTCAGGACGGCCCAGGCCCCCGAACACTGGGTGCTCCGCGGTGTTGCCCTTCTCTGTGATGTCAAGTAATGTGGGGTATGTCCCCCACCCAGTACTTTGGAAAATGCAGGATCCGAGTGATCATAACCTTTTTCTTCTATGAGTGCTGGACAATGTGTAAATCAGGTTGATGGTGAATTAATGAACTGCGTAGGTTTTCCCTACTCCTTAGATAGTTGCTTAATTACATTAAACCTGTTTTGTTATGAATGACCAATCACTGTGTTTGTTGAAAAGTTACTTGGTGATTTAAAAGTAAAATTTACAACTTCCTAATGAAGTGTGGCCCTCAAATCCACAGTAATACATATTCTTCTTCTTTCGACTCTAAAGACTGACTGGGTTAAGCAGATGATATTTCCCTCCTTTAAACACCATGAACCTCATCAGTAATCTCTCAGAGGGATTATTCTTTTGTTAATGAGGTTCTGGTGACAGCCCAGTTCTCTAAGGTGACATGGCAAGTTTGTGCTGATTTTGCTCCTGTTGCCTTTTGCATTTAGGTCAGGTTAAGAGATTTATGTTCGTAGCTCAAGGAGCCAATTAAAAAGACCTTTTAAAAAACGCATAGACATAGAAGAATGGGTTAAGAATGTGAATAGATGAATAGACAATTCATATAACCTACAGAATAAACAGATAGAATAATTATCACTGATAATTAGTAATGAGATACTAACTGATGTCTGTTAAAATAAAAAAAATTAAAGCTAAAAGTAAATTGTGGTGAGGTCTTTGTAAAAGTGATGCAGTCACAGATTCCTAGAGCAGTATAAATCACCCCACCTTTTTTGTAAAATAATTAAATAACTAAGCACAGAAAGAGCCATAAAAATGTTCACATGCTTTGACCCTTATTTTCTTTCCTGGAAATCAACACCAAGGAAACCATTTAAAAGACTGAAAAATTATATATAAAAATGTTTTTAATAGCAGAAAAAAATAGAAATGCCTTAAATGTTCAATAATAAGTCTATGTTTAAGGAAATTAGGAGATATTAGGCATCTGTGAAAAGCAATATTGAAGATTTTCTAACATGGAAATGGAAAGCACATACTAGTTAACAAAATAGCGAGTACACCGTGATCATAACAGTAAAATGTATTTTAATGTGGACAAAGACTAGAAGATAACAGGGAAAAATAAAAACGGTGTGACAACATGGTAAAAGTGTCAGTTCACTTGAAAAAATTTAATGATTGGAAGAAAAAATAGGGAAAGGATAAAAGTCTTAGATGGTGTGTGGACTTCAAATGGCTTTTATTAATTAAGAAAATACTCTCTAAGGAACTTTTCATATATTCTTATTTTAAATTCTGATTATAGATTATAAACTGCTTCATCTATAACCTATTGTCTAGAAAACTTAACAGTACTAAATTAGAATTGTGGTTTACAAACATTTGGTTACCTTTAGATCTGCATAACTTCATGTTTCTGGTGATGAAGGATTTTGCAGGGAGGGAGGGCTACAAGGACACAGGTGTGGGTCCCTCTCTCTAGGCTCTGCTCTGTGACAAGTGTCATTTTTCCTAGTTATGATGAGAGTTAGGTCTGAGTGGTTCATGCGACTCCTACCCATCCTGGATGACACTGTTTTCATTTGAGCAGCTTCTTTTGATCCCAATCAATATATCAGTTAATTTGTATGGATTTGTGTGTAAAACAAATTTTCTATGATTTGTGTGTAGAACGATCATTTTCTTTTGAAGAACAAAAAATGAAATTGTAAAAATGATGCGAATTAATAAAAAGTTGTTAATGAATGTCTGAATTGTAATTGGTATTTATTAGCAGGGGGGTGTCATTGAGTATCCAGAAATAGGCTTTCAAAACTGGATTTTTTAAAATCAAATAACTTAAAAATGTATAATTCATATAATTTTGAGATATATCTTTTTTATATATATGCACGAATCTTGGAGACCCACAGTAGAAAAGGATGCCATGAAAATAACTAGAAATTTTTAGGAACTAATTCAATGAGAAGAATGTTGCTGAAGCAGTGATGAGCCAAGGAAGGCCCCTTTCTGCTTCACCTCCACCTCCCATCCCCCAGGTCCCAGTAGAAGGGGCTCAGCTTTCTACTGAACCAGGGGGCAAGGGATTGAATCTTTTTATTGAGTTGATTGAATCTTCCAGGTGATGGAGAGAGTCGCTGACTGCCTTGGATGTGGAGAAAGCCACAGCAAGGGTCTTGGTGCCATGGCAGTGATGGAGCAGTCTTTTTCATCTGTCTCAATATTGATTTATTTAAATAATTATTTATTTTGCACCTCTGGTGTATCAGGCACTCTGGTGCTCTGATGGAATAATGGTGGAAAAGAAATTGTCACAGTCCCTGATGTGATGGATTTCATGTAAGAGGACTCGACACAGAAAATAAACAATTATTCAGGTATGTAATTTTATATGATCTCGATCTGTGGTTGTATAACATGACGTGTGTGAGATACATAGAAGAAGATATAAAGGTTGGAGGTTAAGTGCTATGAAGGAAAGTGCTGGATGCCATGAGTGAGAAGAACAAGGGGGGACTGCAGCTATTCAGGTGTCATGGATTAGCAGGCAAAAGCCACACTCCAGCGTCCTTATTTATTTTTAACAAGGACATAGAACATAACCCCAGCCAGGAGCCCCCCTGAGCGGAAGCAGCCACTGCACTTCCTTGCCTGGCTTTTCTTGGCCCTCTGGTTCCCCTGTGCAGCTCACAGCTGCCAGTGACCCTCTCTGTGCAAATAGGGTCCTTCCAGAATTGAGACAGAAGAGAAAATTTTGCTGCATTCAGAACTGTCCTTCTGTGCTTGGGGCTAACATCAGCATTCCACAGCAACTTCCCTCAGTCTTCTGTGGGCCTCCCTTTAAGGAAATGTTGGCAAACATCCAACCAACTCAGCATCAGTGAGGCCATGTCTTCATCAGGGGCCACAGCAGAGCCACGGCCCAGGTTCTACCATGGACGATCTTTCCCTGCAGAGACCTAATTTGATTGCACCAAAGGGAAGGCAGCTATGCGGAGGTGATGGCTAAATTAGATCTGAGGGGAAGGGGGAAACATCTCAGACCCACAAGTATTGAGTATTCACCTCTTGCTCCCTAAAGGGAAGAGGGGAGCACAGCGCTGGAAGGAGGAGTGACAGGAAACCCGGCCTGGAGTGCAGGGCTGAGGAGGGCTGCTTTCTAAATGAAATTTCAAACCCTGTTATGACTGCTGCCAACTATGGAGTAGTGGCTGATGGAAATCATGTGTTTCTAGTCACTGGAGTGAGAAGTACTTCTTTGTGTTAAATGCTCTTTGCAGTGGAAAAATCTTGTAAAGAATTCAACATTAAGTGACACGACAAGACAAACCACAAGTGTTATAGCTAAGTACCTTGCAGGATTCTCCTGTATAGACAAAATACACAGCATCAACACTGTCTCCACCAATGATATATTTTTGTTCAAAGGTGTAGCATTATAAAAATTTAGATATGCTAATGCATGCTGATATGTAGTTTATAAAATTTTTGCAACATAAAAATCTTTAGTAATGATATAAATATATATACATGAGTACTTTTCTCTTAAAGACATACTTTCCCCTCCCCCTGAATCTGCAATACATTTTTTTTCTTATGTCAGGCTCTGGTGAGGTGCATAATTGCTTTTACGTAATACTTTTCTCTTGCAAGAGTTAGGAGTCATTTAAAAAAAATTATATTGTGCAACTGATTACTGTTGATTAGCAGCCCCCGTCAACACATCAAAATAATGCCTCTTCAGGGTAAACAAATGGTACACTCACATTCACGTTATGGTCTTCCAGATTGGGTGAATGCTTTGGAAAACCAATAAACTAATCAGCAGGTTATGAAAACATGAGAGAATCTAGTAGTTTGGGTTTGTAATTTTTCTAGCGTTTAGTTCTAGTAATTTTCGAAGTTCATGCATTCTGGTCAATTGACTGACATCTGTTCTATCCAACGTGTGCATATTAAGGGTCCACAAATACCTCGAATGAAAGACAGAACAGTATCCAAGGTCAGCTTTACAATCAGATATGAGATTTGGCTAAAATGCTGTGAATCCACAAGGGCGTTCTTACCTATCTTGAATCGTGAGCCTCCTTCTCTGTTGTCCTTTAAACACCATGAACCTCATCAATTAAAGAGCAGATGGTGTTGCTTGCCCAGTGTGCAACCTGAGGGGCTTTTTTGGTTCTGTTCTTCAGCCTGGAAAACCATAAAGCTAAGCAGGCAGGTAGACAGTAATTATAGGTTGAATCCCACTCGCTCCTTTCATTTGCATGAAAAGAAATGAAAATATATAGAGACGAGGTGGGAAGGCAGGAACCTGAAGGGTGGAAGGACGTATCCTGAGTGGGATGGGATGGCAAATAAGAAGGAGCATCCAGTTTCTTGTCCTCAGACACTGTTAGAATTCGATTATTAGCAATAACTCTGGCAGATCAAGACAACGAATGAATAATCCCCTCAAAACTCCTCAAATGAGCCTTTAAAAAATAGCTTCTTTATCCCCTGGATTTAAGTTTTCATTACAAAATGCCAACAGCATTATGACCTAATATTTTAATTTCAGTGCCTTAAATGATTTAATCTGAGGTTTTATAAAAGTCCTATCAGCTCCTCTCTTTTAGGAACATCCATAAAACCACTGTGCGCATTTGGCTAATGAGTATTCTTTCTACACCTTCTTTGTGCCTTCTCTGATTTAGGACTCCATTTAGTTTCCCAAGGCTCTGGATTTATAGACAAGCTTAATTGTTTCCAGGTTTGAGTTTATGTTGGGTGGGTGCAGACCCACAACTGGGAGCCTCACCTTGTCTTTAATTTGCGTGCCAAATGCCATTTTTCTTTGAGCTGGACGTTATTGCTCCTTGCTGTGCATCATGGGGAAGAGCCAAGACATATTGTGCAGCACGATGATGTTTTATGATTACTGTTAATACCTTCCTTCATTTATTTCTTCACTTAGGCTAATATGCAGAGCATTCATATCAAATGTAATCACAAACAGACTTGCCTGGAAAGCCAATTAAGTTTTCCCCAATACTTTGTGCAGGAGTCGATTTTCATAAGGCCACACAGAGTGTTCATGAGTACTTGAGAAGGGAGAAAGATTAAATGTGATGAAGGACACCGAAGAGACTACCTGGAAAGTCACAGAAGGGGGAGATTTGTGTAGGATTCTGAAGCAAAACCTGTGCTCCAGCTGGTATTGAAGACTCCTCTTTACTGCTGGGCGCAGTTTAAAATTCCGTCTGTTGAGCGTCACTTTGCTCTTTGAGGTCGGCTGTGATGTATCCATTTATAATTTATTTATGCAAATAAAGCAAATCCCAGGAGACCTATAGAAAAAGAGCTTATAAAACATTTTAGTGTTTTATCATTTGAAAGGTGATCATTTGGATGCACCAGTGAAACTTTTTGCTATTCTAGCAAATAGTGAAAATGTTTTGTGTCTTGTCTTAAGAACATAATAAATTGCTGTCGTTCACATCTTATATCCCCCGATACATTACACCACTGACTGGAAAGATTTATAAGGGGCACAAATTCGGGGCTTTAAAAAAGTGAGCGCCGTAAGTGAATTATATTCTTGGGAAAAAAATCTTTTTCTAGGTATTTTGATTGTATTAAAAATCAGAAAATTGAGTATTAACTAGAGAATATAGCTCATGAATATGTCTAGTTTGCTTTAGCTTACTTTGGTTTCCTTTTATTCGTTTGTTTGTTTTCCCCATGCTAAAAATCTACCAATAGTCTGCAGTGGAAAAAAGCAGAACATGTTATTTAACCATATCCATAGGGTTATGCCAGGGTGGGGAATTTACTGATAAATTTGGGCTGAGTGTGGAATATAGTGAGATAACTTTTCTAAGTTGATGTTGGAGGTGTGGAATCATTGCATGTTTAATTATTTTCATCCCTGCTAACACCTAACATGTTTGCATTCAGATGTAAGTATGGTATTGCTAATACAAATATGTATTATGTTCAATACACAGAACAAATATGTAATGTTCTAATATCTATGACTTGTATGTGAATAGAAATCAACTAGCTTATTTCAGGAAAATTTAAATCCCTTTTTTATATAATGTGAGTAGCTCTTTAGGTGAATGGTAAAAGAGAATGAGGAGTCATCTGGGAATTAAATAGATCTTAGCAGTACAATGTCACGCCAGCCTCTTCATAATTTATGACTATATATCTTACAGAAGAAATATGACACCAGACAGAGCCTTATCGTACTCTTGCCCGTGGTGTGGGTCTATATCTTGCTGCAATGATGTCCTTGTGGTTGTACTGGGATAAGATCCACAGCACACAGTCTCTGCTACAGGAGAGCACTTAGGGTGAGCTGTGGCATTACAGGATCTGCAGCCTCTGATATAAATGCCAAGGTGGCTTATATGATTATATACACAGGGACAAACCTTTTTCAAGTTGTGAAACCATCAGATTGTGTCTTTGCATAAAGACCCTTTCCTCTACCCCATTGCCATCTTCAGTCATATCTTTGGTTCTCAGCAGACTGAACTGCTGATGGCTAAGATGAGACCCCTTGGAGGAATACTTTCATTTAGATTGAGACCTAGACTTAAACAGACCTCTGTTTGCTCTGCTTCACTTCAAAAGACTATTCTTTTGCTCTTCAGGAAACACAGCCAGAATCTTCATGGAAGCATCTTTACCGTGTGGGGAGTGGTTGACCCATGGACATCACAGGTTGTCTTTCAAATGTAAGAGAAGAACTATGCATCTCACACATGAGACCAAGACTGAAGCTGCAGCTTCAAACCCATCCTGACCTATTTCAATAGAAATTAATATGATTTTGTTACAAAATGAAAAGTCTAGGAATGCCAAAACCAAATGGCACCCCAGGACAATAATTATAAACCTGGAATCTCCAGGCCTGAACAGTAACTCTGTTTGAACATATTATTTAGGCTCCAGTCAGCTCACTAAAGGCTCTTTTAACCATGAGCATCTTTATAACAATCGTGACACTAATCATAGGTACACAGGCTACTCTGTAACAAAATGTCCATGGGAAAAAGTCAGAGTTCAAAATTAGGATGCTAATTCCCACCCACATCCACACCCCCATCTCAAGCCCTTACTTTCACCTCTGCTCTGCTGAAGGTTCTGGTTTCGTACCTTCACCATCTGCTTGACCAGCTCAAATCATCTGATGGTGGCTGTTATCATCTGGGCACCGCAGGAAGGGAGTATGAGTAATTCTAGGCTCTGGAGGTCCTGCACGGATAAATCCCTCCTCTCCAAGACCCTCCTTGTCCCCAGTTGGCTACCTGGGCCCACCCTTTCTTGACTACTGTGATGCCTGGGAGGTGGGAGGGTGACCAGAGAAAGAGGAGCATTTGGAGCCCACAGACTGGTTCACATCCTAGGTCTACCGTTTACTACTACCTGGGTAAATTTGGCAGAGTTGGTTAGCATTTCTGAGGCTTTGTTTCCTCATCTGCAAAATGGGTACACAATACTTTCCTTGGGAGGCTGTTGTGAGGAGCAATAGAGACAAACTACTAGGAAGTGCCCAGGACAAAGCAGTGCTCAGCAGAGGTCAGTTTCTCTCCCCTTACATGTTACAGGTCAATTTGAATGAGGTGGAAAGAGGTGGGCTGCCACCACTTGGCATGAGGACACTTTTTAGGAGGTGACCCTGATGGTCAGCAGGTGCGGTCCTTCTACTCCTCCTCGTAAGGTATTACGCTTAGCTTTATCTCCATCAATGCCATTCCCTCCTTGTTTTCAGTTTAAAAGAGAACTGATTTCTTGGGCTTCCTTTTGTTTTTATTGTTCTGATGTGAGCACGTTTGTTAGTCAGTTCCAAAGTAAAGCTTTCCAACCTCTTCAATTTCTCTTTGCGTGGTGTGTCATAAATACACCAAGTATGTATGCTAATATGCCATTTAATGCTATGTCTGATGTGATATGCACACCATAAGTTGTGAAATGATGCTGCTTTTCCTTTGTGCTTGTTCGGACCAGTGAGGCAGATTATTTCATTCACAAACCAGTGACCATCTATATGAGATGACAAAAAGGAGATGTGAAATAAGTAACCCATATTGGGTTGCAATCAAAGTTACTACTTTTGTTTATTTAAAAAAAATCTTAATTTGTTGAAATAATGGTTCTTAACCCTGGTTGTATGTTAGACTCATTTGGAGAGCTTTTAAAAAATATTGATGCTAAGGCCTCACCACAGTCTAATAAAATCAAAATATCTGGAGGAGGGGCTAGGGTCTCCTGTTAAAGCAGCAAGGACTGAGAACCACTAAAGCATAAACAAGTGTGGACTATTAAAAACACTTATTGATAAAATCGCTGGGGAATGTATTTGTGGTTCAAACAGCTTAGAGCAATTATGCAACTGAAGAGAGCTGAGATGGTAAAAATTACTTTTTAAAAAGTGATATTAAAATGTTTCTCATATTGATAGTCTCTTTTAGTCTCCAACTTGCAAATCTTTATTGTAAAATACTGTTGCTTCATTCTGTATTCCCTATGAACCCATGAAGCTAAAAGATTATTTTTTTAAACATTAAAATAATTGTAACTATTGGACTGAGTTCTTCACAGGTTTATTGAATTGTTTTATCATATTTAAATTTACAATGGAGAGTTCGTGGTGGAATATATATTTTAATTGAATTTTTTCCAGCTTTATTGAGGTATAATTGACAATTAAAAATTGTAGATATTTAAGGTGTGAAACTTGATGATTTGGTATACATGTACATTGTGACATAATCATCACAATCAAGTTAATTAACATACTCATCACCTCACATAGTTATCCTCTTTTTTTTTTTGGTTGGGAGAACTGCTATGGAAACATACCACCTGAGTGTTTGTTCTTTATTAGAGATGTAGCACAATGCACTTTATCAGTGTTCTTAGATTTTAATATGCACTCGAATCACATGGGGATCTTGTTACAAATGCAGATTATAATCAGTAGGGCAGGGGTGGGGACCTAGGCTCTGCATTTCTAGCAAGCTCCCAGATGGTCCCAATGCTGCTGAAGAGACACTATATAATATTATCTCTTCGTGGATTTTGAAGCTCTGTATTTAGATACATGCACATTTAGGATTGTTATGTCTTCATGGTGAATTGACCTCTTTATTATTATGTAATATTTCTCTTTATCCTTGTTATTCCTTCTTCTGATGTTTGATATTAATATAGCCACTTTAGATTTATTGTGATTATATTTTCCATCTTTTAATTTTCTATCTTTTTAACCTATCTATACCTTTATATTTGAAGTGGGTTTCTTATATAGTTCAGTCTTGCTTTCTATTATAATCAGGTAATCTCTGTCTCCTAATTGGGGTGTATAAACTATTTATATTTCATATAATTATTGATATGGTTTTATTTAAATCTACTATCTTTTTTGTGTGTGTGAGGAAGACCAGCCCTGAGCTAACATCCGTCGCCAATCCTCCTCTTTTTGCTGAGGAAGACTGGCCCTGGGCTAATATCCGTGCCCATCTTCCTCCACTTTATATGGGACGCTGCCACAGCATGGCTGACAAGCAGTGCGTCGGTGGGCGCCCGGGATCCGAACCGGCGAACCTCGGGCTGCCAAGCGTGGACTAAACTGCTGCACCACCGGGCGGCCCCTAAATCTACTATCTTATTAGTTGTTTCTATTTGTTCTCTCTCTTCTTTGTTCTTTTTTCTTTTCTTCTCTTTTTCTGCCTGGTTTTGGATTGAGTATTGTTTATTATCCCATTTTATCTCCAATATTGGCTTTTTAATTACAATTCATTCATTTTCCTTTCTTTTTGATGAATGTCCTCGGGTGACTAAGATGGCCTTCCTGCCCCCCTTAGCTTGACTCAATAGGCTTCTTACTGACTATAGGCACATAACTCCCCTTTTCTTAGAGTATTTACTTTAGAAAACTTATAATTGTAAATCCTTTCTCTGCTTCTTTGAGATATCAGTCTTTCTCAAGGACCTGAGAGCCATCCCTTTGAAATGAAATCATCAAGAAAGATAGGGCCTCTGTCTCCCAGTCTCTGTGGGAGGGTAGGAGCCTAACTTTGATAAGCAACGATTAGCAAACACAGATGGCCTAATCACACTTACAGATCGTCCCCGTAATGTCTTCCAGTACTTTTCCATTAGCTCACCCCAGCATTTAAAAATCCTCCTGCCTTTTGTTTCAATGGGGTTGAATTCAGTCTCTCTCCCCTACTGCAATAGTCTTGACCAAAGACTTTTTTTTACAAGTGTAAAAAAAACTTGTTAAAAACACTGCTTTTAACAAGTGTTTAGTGCAATTTTTCTTTTACAAGGGTTTACAATATGCGCTTTTGCTTATCACAGTCTGCTTTCAAATTATATCACTTCATGTATAAGAACCTTACAATCTCTCCCTTTCATCCTTTCTGCCATTATTATACATTCTACTTTTACATGTTATAAGCCCCAGAACACATTCAAACTATTTTTGTCTTAGTCACTTATCTTTGAGTGATTCAAAACAAGGAAATATCTTCTATATTTACTTATTTTTCCATTTTCTTCACTCCTCATTTCTTTGTGTAGATCTAAGTATTATACCGCTTTTGCTTGATGAAATTTTTTGAACATTTCTTGGACATGTCTGCTGGCATTTTTCAGCTTTTCTTGTCCAGAAAAGTCTTTATTTCACCTAAATTTTTTATTATGTATAGAATTTTGTGTTGTCACTTTTTTCTTTGAAACTCCTTTTAACATATGGTTAAATTTAAAAAATGGACTGTGATAACCAAATAATCCATTTCTCTTTTCCAGTTTTTTCAGGGGTGGCAGGCCAGGTTGCTTTTTGATAAAACCTGGTACTCTCAGTGTGAAAAGCTGAACTCATCTGAATCCTGGCCTATTCCAGGGCCTGAAGGGCATTGGGGGCATGAGACACCCTCTGGGTCAGCCACTCCCTACATTACAAAAATGCTTCAGGGAAAATTCTGGGAGTGTTCCCTGAAAGGTGAAAGAGTAATCTGGGTCAGTGAAGCATAACAAACAGAGGTCTCTTCAATTCCAGGTCTCTATCTAATAAAAGTTATAATTTTATGACTTATCTGGCTTTGGGGGCAACTTTCTTTGAAACTTTCTACATTTTATCTGGAAGCAGAATATAGGATTTTACTAATTTCCTAAAATAAAGTCTCATTGTCAATATGCCATAGTCTCTTTATGTTTTTCATGAAGGTCAGAACCTTTACTTAAGCAAAGAGAAAATAATTTATTCTGTAGAATGCTTAGCTTTTGAGATATTAGCAACTTAACTTGTATACATATTAACATTTTACTTAAACCAACTGTATTTCTTTCCTATGAGTGCTGTAACAAGTTATCACAAACTTAGTTTCTTAAAACAATAGAAATATATTTTCTCACAGTTCAGGGGCCCAGAAGTCCAAAATCAAGGTGCCAGCTAGTGCCCACCATGATAATCCAGGAAAATCTCCTCACCTCAAAATTCTAGATTTAATCGCATCTGCAAAGACCCCTTTCCCTTATAAAGTAACATTTGCAGGTTCCAGGTATCTGGATATTTCATCCTGATATAGGACTTGATATCTCTGGGTGGCCATTATTCAGCCTACTAACCCAATGTTATTTTAATTTTACCGTAAGCAAACTTTTCTTGAACAACACTGTTCCTGGGGGTTAGTAGAGAGTTATGGAGGTGTTCCACAGCTGAAAGGAAAGCCAGCATGCAGAGTTCTCTGATTTTGGGTTTTTAATTAATAATACTCACAATAAAAAGCTAATAATTACTGAGTATTTACAGTATTTCAGGCCTGAGATAACTTTTTTGAAGACTTCCTACTGAAAAGATGGTCTGAACCAGAAGCACTGAAATACCTGACAGCATAATCTTGGTTTTGCATCACATCTACTCAGAGTCTGCATTTTACCAAGATTCCTACTGATTTGCATGAACAATAATGTTTGAGAAAGTTTTTTTCAGTATCAACTTATTTCACCCTCATAAATACCCTACAATGTAGGTATTTTTGTCAGCACCTATTTTATTTATCATTTTTTATTGAGGTCACATTGATTTATAACATTATTTCAGCTATACATCATTGTATTTTGCCTTCTGTATAGATTGCATCGTGTTCACCACCAAAAGTCTCGTTGCCATTGTCACTGTACACATGTGCCCCTTACCCCTTTTGCCCTCTCCCCACCCCCTTCCCCTCCGGTAACCACCAATCTATTCTCTGTATCTATGTGTTTGTTTATCTTGCAAGTATGAGTGAAATCATATGATACTTGTCTTTCTCTATGTGACTTATTTTACTTAACATAATACCCTCAAGGTCCATCCATGTTGTTACAAATGGCAAGATTCCTTTTTTTTTAATGGCTGGGTGATATTCCATTGTATGTATACATATATATATATATATATATATATATATATGTATACATATATATATATACCACATCTTCTTTATCCATTCATCTGTTGATGGGCACTTAGGTTGCTTCCAAGTCTTGGCTGTTGTGAATAATGCTGCAGTGAACCTAGGGGTGCATCTACCTTTTCAAATTAGTGTTTTCATGTTCTGTGGGTAAATACCCAGAAGTAGAATAGCTGGATCATATGGTATTTACCTACTTTACAGATGAAGAACACAAAGTTCAGAGAGTTTGGGTAAGTTGCTTAAAGCCACTTAATTAACAGGGGTGGATTTAATAATCCAGTCCACATCTGTCTTTTCCCAGATGGTGCTAGTAACCACCTATGATATCCTGCCTCTTCCTACAGCAAACAGTAGATGTTGACTCATTAGGAACACAGAGAAAGCTACTTTTCCAGCAGTCCTTGTAAGTCCCAAGGGTCCATAGCGTATTCTAAGTTTCTCCAAGCTAGTCATTACTCAAGATCAGCCCTACGGGGCTCCCTAAAAACAGTATTTCTATATAATATCATCCTAGATGAATTCTGTAGACTTGCTAAAAGGACCAGTTAGTCAATTGCTTGAGTGTTAGTTAATGAAATGACTTTATTTTGCAGAAAATAAAAAAGTGCCAATTAGAACCAGAACACGATGATTATAACCCCTGCCATCTGCCTCCTGTTCATTTGCATTGAAGAAAAAGCTGACAAACAGACATGGCATCACAATGGGGTGGAGACCTGTTTATGGTCTATGAAAGGGGTTACAAGGGCTTTGTGGCATTTTCCATCCCTTAATAACTTTATGTGTGCTGATTTGAATTAGTAATTTCTCAGAAACTGATATTAGGTGTGATGCTCCTGGGTGACATGACAGGGTGACATGAGTGTTCCCTTTTCTCTCCTTTATCTGAGCATCAAAAATTGTTTTCAGCTCAAACCTCCTTCCATTCTAAATTATGGTCATGAATTCTACACATCATGTTTATTAATAAACAAAATACTCTTCTTTTACTTTTTTTTGAGAAAGATTGGCCCTGTGCTAACATCTGTTGCCAATCTTTCTCTTTTTCTTTTTTCTCCCCAAAGCCCCAGTACATAGTTGTATATCCTAGTTGTAGGTCCTTCTAGTTCTTCCATGTGGGACCCCGCTTCAGCATGGTTGGATGAGTGGTGAGCGCGTCTGCGCCCAGGATCCTAACCGGTGAACCCTGGGCTGCCAAAGCGGAGAGCAAGAACTTAACTGCTAAGCCACTGAGTTGGCCCTGAAAATACTCTTCTTGAAACAAATATTCATGAAAAATGATCAATCCTTACTTGTAAAGATTTTATTTTAGACATTTTTTAAGTTGGGGATAATAGTCAGAAAAGCAAAACAAACTATATTTGCCAAATTAGCTTATAGGTGTTTTACCCAAGTGTCTCATTTATGCCCCCAGAACAGTCTTGTGAAGTGAAAAGTATTATCTTCCTTTTACGTATGAGAAAACTGAGGGGCAAAAAAGTTAACTTGGCCAGAGGCTGGGTTACACAGTCAGTAAATGGTGCAGTCAGTGTGCCTGGTGGAAATGCTTGTGTTCATCCCCCTAGGTGCTCAAGATTCAGGCCAGTATCCCCGCATTAGTCTTAACTAGTCTTTATCAGCTTACCCTGAAATTCAGCTTGGGGACAAACACTTTTCCTGTCGGATACTCCTTGACCTCCAGGTTGACTCGGCTGGGACCCGTCACTGTTCATCTCTCAGCAGTGCTTTCGCTTTGCTAAGTCTCAGCCACGCTTGCTTGTTAACTCCAGGAAAAATAATTTTTTATTGCAAGGAAAAGGATGATGTTATAGTTAGTGTTTCTCATTCAATAAAAAGGCTGTTCTTATAGTGTTATAGAGGAAAAGAGGACAGCTGCGAAGGTGCATGCCATTAAAAACATAAAAATCACAATGACGAAATTCTCTTCAGTCAAAGACTTTCCTGTTAATTCACCTCACTCTTCCCTTCATCCACATGTGTTTGTTTACTGTTCACAGATTTCCTCAGATCTAAGATTTACAGACTCTTTATTAAAGAGTATGTTTTACACAAAGGGATTCACCTTGAACAAAACTGAGGGCACAATTTTTGAAGAGATTTGAAATGATGAGAATGGCAGGCCCTTCTGGAATGGCTCGCTGCTGGGAAAGATCTGAAGTTTTAATGTATTATGAAGCGAGCCTGCAGTCCAGCAGTTTGGAATCCTTTCCCACTGCTGAGAAGATTCGTAGGGAAAGATGTGGAAATGATTTTACAGCAGAAATCATGGTTGTAAGTTCAACTTTACTCCTGTTCCCCTAAGTACACAAAAATGTGATGTGAATTAAATCACCCTTAAAGGAAAAAGAGCACACATATTTATCTGAGGCAAAAAAGAAGCAGTATGAATCCATATGCTCTGCAAATCATTATTTAGATGTATTTTGAAGCCGTGTGGCAAGTTAGGAAAAAGCAACTAAGACCAAATTCTTTTTCCATAAAGCTTTTAGTACCATTTGGACAATAATTGTATTATCCATCTTTGAACTTATAATAAAAATTGCAACCTGGCTGGGTTTCCTTATCCCTGAAGATTCAGTTAAAACTGGTTCAAATCCCATCTTAAGTGCACTGTGAAGCCCAACATTCCTTGCAGTTTATCAGCTGCTTCCTGGCTGCTTATGGCTCAGTCCACTCTGGCTTTGATTCTTGATCGTTCTTCTATTTTACTACTTATTCCCAGTGCTTTCTTCTCCATATCAGTGGTTCTATTTAAAAAAATTTCCCAACACTAATTGCATCTGGCTGTTGTGTATAGTAGATTTTTGCTGAAGAGTTGGGTATTATGGTGGTAGAATAATAAAACACAACACACAATAGAAATTAAAATTGAACAGACATTCCTGCTATAAAATATTTTTAAGCCATTTTTCTACCCCATCTATTTTCCTGCCTCCCACCTATTTTCTTGATCCCCACTCCCAACCCTCTAATTCTAATCCATTTCAGGCATTATTTCTTTGAATACATTTTCTACTCTCCTTCTGGTGCTTCCATTATATATATATTGGTGTGTTTAATGATGTCCCACATTTCTCATTGGCTCTGTTCATTTTTCTTATTTCTTTTTTCTCTCTGTTCTTCAGATTTCACAATCTCTATTGATCTATTTTCAAGTTTGCCAATTCCTTCTTCTGTCAGCTCGTATCTACTTTGCACTCTGTTATGGGTAGAATTGTGTAAAGCACTAAACCTCCAGTACCACAGAATATGACCTTATTTGGAAATAGGGTTGTTGCATATATCATTAATTAAGTTAAGATGAGGTTGTGCTGGAGTAGCGTGGGCCCTTAACCAATGTGACTGGTGTCCTTATAAAAAGAGGACATTTGAACACAGATACACACAGGGAGAACACCATGTGAAAATGAAGGCAGAAATTGGGGTAATGCAGGAGAAGTCAAAGAACACCAAAGATTGCCAGAAAACCACCAGAATCTAGGAGAGAAGCATGGAAGAGATTTCTCACTTATGACTCTCAGATGGAACCAACTCTGTTGACACTTTGATCTCAGACTTCTAGCCTCCAGAAGTATGAAACAATAAATTTCTGTTTTTTAAGCTTCCCAGTTTGTGGTATTTTGTTATGGAAGCCCTAGCAAACTAATACATACTCCTTCAGTGATTTCTTTTTCCTCATTTTAGCACCGTGCTTTTCAACTTCAGAATTTCCATTTGATTCTTTTAATAATTTCTATCAATATTCTCTACTTGATGAAATATTGTGTTCATACTTTCCTTTAATTCTTTTAACAGGGTTTTCTTTAGTGATTTGAACATATTTATAATAGCTGCTTTGAAGTTTTTGCCTGTTAAATCCAACATCTGGATCCCCTCAAAGGCAATTTCTGTTGCTTGCTTTTTCCCCCTGAGTATGGGTCAAATTTCCTGTTTCTTTTCATGTCTCATTTTTTTGGTGTGGAACACTGGACAATTTTAGATAATAAATTGTAGCAAATCTGGATACTAACTCTACCCCTCCCACACAGGACTTGCTTTTGTTGTTTATTTTATTACTTGTTTATTTGTTTAGAGACCTGGCTGAATTAGTTCTGTGAAGTCTATTTCCCCAGTAGTGTGTAGGCTCTGAAGTCCCTGCTTAGATTTTTTTTTTTTCCCTTTGTTTTTGTCTTTCAGTGTAGCTACCTAGGAGTAGCTCCTGAGTCAGTGGTCAAAGGTTGTGCTTTAGCTTCTTAGCCAGTTAGAACTCCTCCTTTATCATTGGATATGTGTATGGCTTGGAGACTGCTTTCACATTTTAGGGATTTTACAATTTTTGTCCCACATTCAGCTAGGGACTAGTAATTTTCAACTTCCCTTTCTAGTTACCCCTAAGAGGGTGCAGTTTTGAACATTTGCATAGTTTTCCAGACCACCAGGGATGAGTGTGATTTTATTTTAAACTTGGCTTCCTATGGTCACCCCTGGGTGAGAATAGCTTATTTTTCAGTCAGTGTTTGGTCAGATGTGGTGCTTACTAATCCTTTTGAGCCAATAAGCCTTCTGCTCTTTGCTGATGCTTTTTTGTGTGGCTTGGGGAGTGCTTTCAAGTTTATCCCACGTCCTGCTCTGATTGCTGCAGTCTATTGCTTGCACACAGTCTTTTCAAACACCGGAGTTAACTGCAGCCCCAGAAGGTTCTCCTTGGTTGTCTCTTTCCTGGCTTTTTTAGTTAAACTTCTGTTGCTCTTCCAGTTTATTTGTTGCTACTAACCATGGAACTACCAGCCCCCCTTAATTACTGACCACCAATATCTCCATTGTTTTTGATGCTTAGGTATGCAGTTCTTCATGCTATGTTCCAAATAAAGTCAGTTCCCTCAGGCAGAGCTGTGGAGCTCTTTGTCCTTAATGCCTGCCTCTCTGGCCTGCCTGTCTCTCTGGGAAGAACCAAAGTGGCACTCCCTGCTCTGGGAGATGGCGCTAGAAGGAGGTTTTCATAGCTTCTGGTCTTTTGTCTTGCCTCTCCAAACACAGAAACTCTGCTCCATGAGCAGGGTGCAGGAGATGGGGGTCCCAGTGTTTTTGACCTGCCGTTCCTGGGATAGAGCTTCTGCACAAAAGTGGAAGCAGGGTGGGGAAGAAAGCCTCCAACCCCTCCACCATGCCTACTGGGAATAGAGTTTCTGTAACACAGAACTGTGATTTTGAGAGACACTGGCAGCCTGACCCTTCTGAAGTGAAAGCTTAGCCTTGGACTCAGAGTTGTTGAGGGAGCAGAGAGAAAGCCCTGTCTTCTTGGGTGCACCTCTGTGGTGTAAAGATTCCATAACACAGAGAGCTGGAGGTTAGGTACGAGGAAGTCATAGTTCCAATGGCACAGACTTTCACTATTCTTACTGAAATTTAGTAAATTTTCTTGAATACGTGTTTCTCCTTTTGCTCTATATCCTCATGACAATTTCCAGGGACTTTACATTTTTTTTTTAAATAATTTCACCAGTTAAATGGTTGTTGTGCTAAGAGTATACTAGGCTAATCACATACCCATTCCAGAAGTCCTGCTTGCCGATTTAGTTTTTACTGAGTCTCCAGCTTCCCATCATGCAGTTGGCCATCCTTTCTCTTGCCTGACCTCGTCTCTTCCCCTTCCTTGCTTTTTATCCCATCCCAAACAACTCTTGCTTTTTTGAATGCAGAGTAATTTAAATTTTATTACTCCTAATCCTTCTCTCTAAACAAAAGTGACTTATTAATGTGTATACTAAACAAAGTTAGTTCCTCTCTCCTAGGATGAGTTCTGCAACCCAGATCTCAAATTAACAAATGTTTTAAATCCAGTGATGTGTTTTCTTGTATTGCACATCTACTCAAATCCTAAATGGCTGTGAAGAGCCAGGCACTGTTCCGGGGCCAAGATAAGAAGAGGATTTCTACACCTGAGCTGCTCTCCATCTTCTAGAAGAGAAAAACTTGGGAATAACCCATGGCAACTGTGTGTGAAGGCTAAAAAAGGGGTTACATGCAGAGGTTATGGGGAACTCTTGTTTTCTGGGTGGCAACATATGGTTTCAGAGATGGAGTCAAGGGCATTACATGCAGAGGAATTATAGGGAGGCAGAGAGGTATGAAAAGTGAGGTTCAGGCAATTACAAATAGTTTGGTGAGAACAGAAGGATTGAGTAGAGGCATGCTGAGATGAGAGACTAGAAAGGTAGATAGAGACCTGCTACTTCTGTTAACTAGGTGTTTCAGACTCTACTTCCCTAATTAGATATGGTTTAAGCAGGGTTGACTCATATTGGTTGAGGCTTCTTGTTATTCAGTCACTGTGTTAGATTCTGCTAGACATGCTGAATTATTTCATAAATAATTGCTTAACTACTGTCTGCAATATTGGCTGTTTCTAAGTTGGCAATTAGTATTTCACATCATAGAGAGAGTAGTCAGACACTCTTATAACAGGGCTTGCTAAGAGGTAGCTAAGCTGGTCCTTTGAAATTCACCCAACTCTCCACTCAGCCTATGTAAGTAGAAGACTAGATCCTAAAGGGAAGTTCATGTGAGGAACCCCTGAGAAAAGGTGGATGTCAGCCTAGAGATAGTGGTGAGGATCTGCTTCTGATCCCAGGCAAGTGAAGGGCACCAAGAGAAGTGATTGGGAAGATTGGGGATACCTACAAGAAAGGGACCCAGGCATCTTAGTCTTTGGCTATCACTTGCTAAATGCAAGGCACCATAGTAAACAATTTATATGTGTATTAACTCATTTAATCCTTAAGAAACCATATGTTATTGATATTCTAGCTTTTCCATTTTATGTGTGGGGCACTGAGACTTGCTTAAGTTCATGTGGATGGTAAATGAAAAACTCAGGTTTAGATATTGCAAGTCTGGCTGCCATACTGCCTTTCATGGTGGGTGACTGGGCTTATGCTATCTTGAAAGAACCCACTCAAGACAGTAGCTTGCTGGGATGAGGGAACCCCAGGCTATGAGGAAGGAGAGCTGAGTAGGGCCATCACAGAGGTCAGGAAGGGAGGGCATTGCCTAATAAATAGGGGAGAGGGGAAGAGTGAAACAAGGAACCACACTCCTTTCCCCACTGGAGGTGCGTGGACCATGGGTCAGGCCTGCGTGAAGGAAGAGGAGACATTTTGAATTAAATGTAGTATTATATCATAACTCTATGCCTGAAAGTGCATCCCAATTATCATTGGGATTCAAGGAGCCAACACTTAACATCCCTCTTCCATGCCTGATTTCTGTGTGCATCAACTGATTGATTCAGAAGTTGGACAGAGGGAAATGTAAGATACAGTATTGTTTCAAACTTTTTGCAGATAAAGCTGGTTGGAGAATGAGGCTTCTGTTGTGCCCCACTTAGCTTTGCTAAAACTTTGTCCCAGAATTAACTTGCTCATCCAGTCATAGGCAGTGTTTGACAACTGCTATTCGAGAGGTAGTGAGGGAGGAAGAAGAGGGAGGTGAGAGCTTCCTCCAATGGACTTTCTTCCACTTGGATATATGAGGAGTGGAGAATAAGTGCCCTTAATAGTTACCTGAATGAAGTTCTTAAAACTGAAAATGACCACAAAATGATGGAACCTTCTACCAATACTGGTAAAAGGCAGGGACAAGAATGTGACAGAACATGTTTGAAGATGGTTGGTGTAAAATAAAGCCATTCCCTGAAACCCAGGAGCTCAGCTCATTCCACATTTCAGTGATGTTTGGACATGAGATCATTCGTACTCATCTTCCACATGAGGGGAGAACACACAACACTAACTTGTTTCTAAGTACAAACTATAGTCCCTCTTCATTTATTTATTTCACTTCATTAATTATTTATGCTATTTTTATGCTTTTCCCATCCCAATTCTCCCACTGATTGCAATGTTATTCAAGTTAATTTTCATAAATAAATTATTCCAACAATGGATTAAGTATAAATTAGTTGACATAATTATGTATCCATTTTGGTAAATACAGAATGTCACATTAAGTATTTTATGGTAACATAAGCTCTTGGTTTCTCTGATCATTAAAATTTTCTGAATAATAATAAATCACATCCTCATTATCCTTAAGGTTTCTTTAAACTCCATGAATTTCAATAGAGAGTGATGAAGGGAAATGAAAAGAATTCTTAGCTAGACTCCTGCATAAGACATAACAGAATAGAAAAATACACACACTCACAGCTTCCTTTCTTAATGAAAGGAAGTGTTTTTCACTCCCATCAGTGGATCATTTTTCTGCCTTAATTTTGAGGGACTTCCCAACACAGCAAGACTGAATATAGTCATTTAAAGAAATTCAATCCTTGAAAATTGGTAACTCCCTTCCATTCAATAATTCAAAGTAAATTTTGGGCTTAAATATTATTCCAAGGCAAAAACAATTTATTTCAAAGATGTTTTGCATAGGCAGGATTCTCGATCATCGTCTTCTTTTCCTTTTCCCCCTTTATCTCTCCTGCTGTAAGGCTCTGGAAACCTTGGAGGGCTGGCTCAGGTTACACCCCCCCAAGTATATGGTGTGGCCTGAAGGATGTGGCTCCGATGGGCCAGGGCTTGATTTTGATCTAGAACTGGAGAGAAGGGTTGGTGAGTCACAAGGACTGAGCAACAGAAGGAATGGTTGCTGAAAGCTTCAGAAGTATTCTTTTACTAAAATAAGGAGGGAATGGATACTGGTAAGAAAGAACAATAGACTATCTCTATTGTTGTGTGTGTGTGTACCTAGGTGATATGCTAAGAAATTCCTTTCCTGATACGTGTATAATATTTTTTATGTTTCTACAGTTATATTTAATGTGATAAGAATTTGGTTTTGGTGTGAAGTAGAGGTAGCTTTTGAATCTATTTTCCAAAAATTGTTTATTGAATAATTCATCCTTCCTCAACTGATTTTAATGGCCATCGTTTTTGAAATCTAAACTGCGATATACACACACTGTGTAAATAAAGGACTGGTTGCTCCACCATTTGCTACAATGCATGTCACGTTGTGAAAGCTCCACAGCTTCTCTAGGGAGCTCCCTGGATTGGCTCTCATAGTCACCTCCTGCCAAGACCTGAACTTGAGATCTCCACTCTCTGCAGACCACTGTTATGGCAGCATTTGGATAACCAAGGACGTTCTGTTTTTTATACATTCATTTCTTTATCCATGGCTTATTAAAAAAAATAGTGAAGGAAACACTCACATTCTTCAAATCATCTTAAGACAGACATCTTATAAGCTCTTTTGGCTAACTCCAGCAAATAATGTCAGTTGGGAGCAAAGATATTTCCTTTAGATATTTTAAGATATAAGAAATTAAATTAATTTAAAATAAGAATATTGGGTAGCTATTGTGTGATGGAAATAGCACTAGACATGAAGTCAGAACACTCCTACTCATTATCTGCTTGACCTTGGGCTAGTTGCCTAACTTCCAAGCATTGGTTTCTTCATCTATAAAGTAAGGGTAACATTGTGACTTACAAGGTTATTTTGAAGACTAAATGAGGTTTATTGAATGTCCATTATCAATCTGGTAGTATGCTAACATTGCTGAGTCAATGCTTAATTAGCTGTAACTCATCTTTAAAGCCTGCAAAATTATCCTCATATATCACCATAGCCAAACTCTCTCAATATAGGAAACAACTTAGTATTGCTTATTCATGTTAATAAAACATTCCCTACATCTGTTCCAGCACTATCTATGGTGCTACTCAAATCCAAGTCCATGCATTCCAAAAATTAATGGAGGACAAATAAATTGACACAACTGTAACTGCCTGGCTCGTAGTAGAAGCTTCTCAAATGTGTGTTATTTTAAAATGCAATCAAGACAATTGAAATAGATGTTGAAAGTGTGGTATACTATCAGTGATAAATATTTTGGCTGTACTCCCTACAGAAGAATTCATTTTAAAACTTCAAATAGTTATGTGTCTGTAGGGTTCATGCAAATGGATTTATTTTATGTTTTTGCCTATTTTGTATCTGTTTTGAGACAAACTTTTCTCCACCACATCTATCATCTCTCCCAGAAGAGCATTTACAACCTCATTTGAGTGACAGGAATACTCCTGCAGTTTTTGATGGTGACTGGTCAGAGGTTGCTTCACTCTAGGCCCTTAACTGGAGCTGTTTCATTTGTGGAAGGGACCAGCAGCCCTTAGGTGTTGTTTTATATTAAAATAAATATACATACATTTGCATTTTCAAGGCAAAATTAAATATATGGGCACTTTTATGTTTTTAAATGCCAGTTGGATATGAATGTGAGTTTGGTATTTTCGGATCTCTTTTGTGGGGGACGGGTTCTAGGGCAGCTCCCAGGATCCACCCCTCCTGGTTTTCTCTTGATTGTGGTTGGGACCTGTGATTTGATTCTAACCAATAGAATGTGGCAGAGGTGACAGGATCTTTGTGGTTACATGTACCTGATTCTGTGGTGATGTTACATAAAACTGTAGCATTGTCTTATGGGGGTCTCTCTCTCCCTTGCTGGATGTGAAGAAGCAAGCTGCCTTCTTGGGGAAGCCCACCTGGCTGGGAGCTCCAGTCAGTCTCTAGGAGCCGAGGGCAGTCTCTGTCCTACAAACAGTACGAAAATGAGGCCTTTGGTCCCGTAGCTACAAGGAAATGAACTCTACCAACAACCTGAGAGAACTTGCAGGCAGATCCTTCCCCAATTGAGCCTCTGATGAGACCACAGCCCCAGCCAACATCCTGGTTTTAACCTTCTGAGACCCTGAGGTAGAAGACCCAGCTAAACTCTGCTTGGACTCCTTACCCACAGAAATTATAGATACTATCTACAGAAACTGCAGATAATAAATAGTTACTGTTTTAAGCTGCTAAGTTTATAGTTATTCATTATGCATCAATAGACAACTGATAAATTTCTTTCCCAAATTTGTCACTGGATCATATGCTGTATTGTTAGGATCTGATAAACAATGAGTTGAAGTAAGTATTTATCTTAATCTATAATATAATGCAAATAGTTGCTATCAAGGGGTAAATCATAAGTCAACATTTAAGGACAAATGATACAGAGATTGTATGAAGCACTGGCCTGGGATTCAGGATCTGGGTTCTAGGTGCAACCCTGACATTTCTTGTAATTTTGATTGTTGGACATCCCCCCCATCCCTGATCTGTACAACTTAAAAATTAAAAGTTTAAACTAAATAAATTTTAAGTTCTCTTGTAACTATAAAGTTATTAAGCCCTTTAAAATTACAGCTTTAAGAGTTATAGCTTTATTACCTCCAGTTAACTATTAAATAAACCTCTTGTTTATTTTGGAATTCCTGATGCTCATAAATGCTTGGTTGGGATTAAAAGGACCTTATTTAATGAGTTAAGAGAGCACATTAACTTCTCATTGGAAACCAGCTGATTAATTTACATAATATTTTTTCATCTTATCTGTTTTGTTAAACTGAGAGATCTACTAGCAGGAATGTGACAATTTAGATACAGCTTGTTAAGTATAAATAGATTTTCTCAATTCATTACTATATTAAAGAAAAGTGATACTTTTTCTTTCCAAGCCAAAAAATTTGAAATGTTTGACCTTTATACATTCCCTGCCCACAAAAAAAATAAAGAAAAGAAAATTAATTTGGACCATACAAAGAAATTAAGAGTTAATTTAATCAGTTAATCCCATCCATTTTATTCTTGAAAAAAATATCTCATGCATCACGATTAGAATAGAGAATCTCTATTGCCTTACTTGTATTATATGTTCGTGTAAAAGATCCTATCCAGTAGGTGTCAGCAAAGTAATCTTAAAAATAATCATAGAGGGCTTCTCATATTGGCTTCATAATCATTTCTGGGTCAATTATAAGCACTTTTCTTTCTACAGAACAGATGTTATTTCAGTGGATCTACAATTTAAAAAGAAAGAAAAGAAGGAAAAAAATGAAAGAAAAAGAAATGTTCTGATTCAAAAAAAGCTACTTTCTCCTCTTTTTTTCTACCATGTAATAAAATGTCCATTCTGAAACATCACGTAGAGAACCAATATTGTCTCATGGTTTCAGACATCACAGTGAAACAGGGATCTCGTGTACCTGGTTAGCACTAAAAGAAGACATTATGATGTCATCAAAAGATTTTAAGATATATGTGGGCCTGTGTATATCTACTTATCATAGTCAAAGAGGCCCAGATGGTAAAATGTTGAATTCTGATGGTAAAACTCTGAAATAAACAGCCCCATATCAGCATCACTTTGAAATATATAGAATATAAGAGGAAAATAGACCCAACATGTAGAAAGCTAACCCAAGGTAAAAGGCGTGTTCCTTCTTCCTTGCCCCGAAGGTAAGGGGTTGTGGGAAGGCCCAGCATGGGCAGAGGGAGATGGTAGTTTTTGGGAGAGGACAGGGGACCTGGTTTTTCAGGGAAGATGTGTACACTTGGAGGGCAGCCACATTCTGAGGAGGGCTTGGGTAGAAGGCAGGGTGTCCACTAGCTCACAGGGCTGGAAGAGGACAACAGGGCAGTGGGGGAGGTGGACCATGAATCAGGGAAGAAGAAAAGAAGGGAAGTAGAGTAGGAACAGGAAAATTAATTTCTTTTTTGTTTTTAGTGAATTTTTATTGAGTTGTAATATAGGTCAAGAAAGTGCACATATCATAAGTGCAGAACTCAATGAATATATATATATAAATATTAATATGTAGTATATAAACATATAGCAATAATGATAAAATTTGCCCTGCTGGCAGCTAGACTGTGAAGGGGGAATTGAGAATTGAAACAGAAAAATCAATTTTCCAAAGGCTGGGACCATCAGTCTACTGGAGAGGAACTTAAGAGAACAAATGTTTTACAGTCTTACCTACAATGTCAATGTTTTATCAATGTTAATAAAAAAGTCATTCTTACTTATGAATAAGGCAGTTCTTAGAAACATCTATCTGGCAGGGCTCTGTTAAATTTTTTTTTTTTTTTACAGAATCCTGAAAAGCTTTGGATGCTAAGATTTACAGCCCTTGGTTCTGAATATTTGCTCCCTGAGAACCCGTGGAGGGTTCTGTGGCTCTGCAGTTGCTCCAGCCCCTGTCCCTCTCTCCCAGGCCAATCTTCCTTCCAGCTTCTGCTGATCAAGAAACTGATCTTCAGAGATATTGAACACTTTGTTTGAGGTCCACCACTCTTAATAAGTGGTTGAGTGTGAGACTTGAACCCGGGCCTGCTGGCTCCAAAGGGAGCAGACTGGACATGAACTAAACCCTGCTGCCTCTTGATAGAGTCTTCAGATGTGAGTTAGAAAAAGATGTCATTGAGCTATGGCTAAGTTTGAGACACATTTGGGCCTCAAAATAACATGCTATGGCCTCTAGTCCTTATCCCACATCTTCTCTCTTAAAACTTGCATTATAGAAACACTGCAAATCACCTGCTATACCTAACTACACGTTTACTGAGCATCTACAGTCATGTGCTGCATAACGACGTTTGGTCAATGACCGAGGTCCCGTAAGATTAGCACCACATAGCCTAGGTGTGCAGTAAGCTATACCATCTAGGTTTGTGTGAGTACACTCTATGATGTTCACACAATGACAAAATCACCTAACAGTACATTTATCAAAACACATCCCTATCGTTAAGTGATGCATGACCATACTATGGGCACGATGGATACAGTGATAAGTAAGAGAGACATAGTTCCTGCCTGCGTGGAGCTTACTTTAGACAACTATTGCAAAGGAGGTTTAAAAGGCCCACAGAGAGGTGATAGAATCGATGTATACCTGTGCTTTGGGGGGCATGACTACAAAACCACGGATATTGAGCTCAGGATCCGATTCCTTCTTGTCTCCTCAGACGTCTTAATCTATTCCAAAAGATTGTTTTCCTATTTACTGGCTCCTTCTCATCAGAATGTAAGCATCTAAGTCTTTCTTCTCTTTAAATGAAAATGACACCAAGAGAAAACCACCTTCCATGACCCTGCATCCTCCCACAGCTCCCTATTACATCACTCCTTGTTTCACACCAAACCTCTTGAGAGCACATCCTCTTTCTGCCTCCTCATCTTTGCTCAGTCCTTAGTGCTCTCAGTCTGCTTTTGCTACTGGTTTACTGAAACAATGGCAGTGGTGCTGCATTTAAATGATGCTTCTCATTTCTTAGCATCACACGACATGGTTGGATATGCCTTTATTCTTCTTGCTGGTTTTCCTTCTCTGGTTATTCTCATGACTCCTCAGTCTCTCTGGGGGTTCTTTGTCTTCTGGTTGTCTCTTAGGGTATCACCCTAGAAATTCTTCTCTCTCAGTACAGTCTCCCTATGCATCATCTCACTCCGTGATGACACCACCCAAGTGTATCTCCAATGTAGACGACTCACAACTGAGATCCAGACCCACATATCCAGCTGTCCATTGGTCATCTCCATGTAGATGTGTGACTCCACTTATTCTGAGTTAAATTAACTATCTTCATCCTTTGTTCTGCTTCTCTATTCCTAAAATCAATGAATGGCACCCACGTCTAAGAAATTGTGTTATCCTTGAATCCTTCTCCTTCATCTAGCATGTCAAACCAATCACAAAATTTTACCTCTTGAATTTTTCTCACATCTCTCCATCCCCCATCATTTCTTGCCTTTTTTTTTTTTTTTTTTTTTTTTTTGCAAACACAGCCTCCTAAATGGTCTTCTGGCCAGCAGTATTGTTCCCAACCAAAGTGAGTTTCCTCATAGCAGCTGGAGTCACCTTTCTAAAAGGCGAATTGATCATGGACCTGCTCTGGAATACTTCAACAGCCGCATATAATCCTCAGGAGACATTGCAAGCCCTTTAACCTGACTTGTGAAATCATTCTCTATCTACCCTGGCTTACCTCTTCCTCTCATCCCTCATCATTCTGCTCCTTTGCACTCTGGACTGCAATCACATTAAACTTATTTCTGGTTCTCAGCCCTGCTCTTCTTTCTCTCCCTTGGACTTTTCTCTTTTGTAATGCTGTGTCTTCCTCTCACAGTCCAGCACCTTGCCACCTCCTGTTCACTCCTCAGTTCTCAGCTTAACTCCCACTTCCTCTGGGAAGAATCCCCTGCCTCCTCCCCAGCTACCTGGAGTTAATGACTCATCCATGTGTTTTCACAGCTCCTAAACTACCTTACTCAGAGCTATGAATTGAAATTGTGTGATTACCTGTGAGGACAGGTATGAAACTGTTGTGTCAGGTTCATCATTTTCACCGTAGCATCTAGCATAGTGCAGAAAGAATGTTTAAGAATTATATTCAAGGGGGCCGCCTGGTGGCGCAGCGGTTTAGTCCGTGCTTGGCAGCCCAGGGTTCGCGAGTTCGGATCCCGGGCGCCCGCCGACGCACTGCTCGTCAGCCATGCCGTGGCGGCGTCCCATATAAAGTGGAGGAAGATGGGCACGGATGTTAGCCCAGGGCCAGTCTTCCTCAGCAAAAAGGGGAAGATTGGCAACAGATGTTAGCTCAGGGCTGGTCTTCCTCACAAAAAAAAAAAAAAAAAAAAAAAAAAGAATTATATTCAAGCCAGCCCTGATGGTCTAGTGGTTAAAGTTCGGTGCTCTCACCGCTTCGGCGGCCCATATTTGCTTCCCAGTCATGGAACAACACCACCTGTCTGTCAGTTGCCACGCTATGGTGGGGGCTCACATAAAAGAACTAGAAGGACTTACAACTAGGATATACAACCATGCATGGGGCTTTGGGTAGGCAAAAAAAGAGGAAGACTGGCAACAGATGTTAGCTCAAGGTGAATCTCTTCCTGCCAAAAAAAAAAAAAAAAAAAAAAGGAATTATATTCACATTAAAACTGGCCAAATATTTCCATACCAACATTTTTTAAAGCCAAATGTAAGAGTTCCTTAGCTGAGAGGAAATGCTTCTATATAGTGATGTCTGCTAAACATTATTACTTTCCGGCTACTGTCATTACATTCCTTTCAGTCCCCTCTTTACCCTCTTTCTTCCCCAGCTCTCCCATAATTACAGAAGCATGTGATATATTATAGGAGGAACAGGCAAATCAATATATTTTTACATTCTCTGCCGGAAGCAAAGTTGGAGACAATATTCTCTATCTTCATGATTTCACATGAGCAGAAGGGAGGTCCCAGCAGAGTGCAGAATCCCAGCTGTATTTTATCTCTCTTCCATTTTGGGGGCTTGGAAGTTCTTGGGCTTCTCCTCTGAGAAATGTCATTCAAGAAAGAATGAGATGCCACAAATATCACAGGATTTGGTCTACTATGGTGACACTGAGGATTGCTTTTTTTTTTTTGTAGATAAGTTCTCTCTTTCTCTCTCTGTGAGTGTGTGTGTGTCACATAATTGTGATTTCACATAAACCCCAGAGAATTTAACCTTAAACATCTAGGAACATGATTAATATCTTTAACTCCCTCTACTTGCTAGTTGTGATTGTCCGCAACTTTTACCCAAATCAGGACTCCCCAAAGAATTTTCTATGGAAACTTGTCCCCTAAGATGCACATCTAGATGGAATTCTTGTATTCAATAAGCTTGGAGGCTGCATGTTCTCTTTCCTTGTGGAGAGTCACAATCCACATCAGCCTAATGCAGGTTCTGTGACGTGCACAGTCATGTTTAACTGAGCATTTCTCGTACATATTTAACCACAGAACACTTTTTCTTTAAATTTATTAATTTTCTGCAGAATACAGTTTGGAGAATATTGATTAGACCCCTTTGGGCTTTTTATTTCTGCTTTGCAGCACCCCTTGTACTAATGAGATCTCTATATTTATTAGAAATTATGTAAAATAATAATAGCAATAACAGCTAACAGATACTGAATGTTACTGCATCCCAGGCATTATTCTAAGTGCTTTTTAAGTATTAGTTCATTAATGTTTCCACCAATCCTCTGAAATAGATATTATTGTCACCCACATTGTATAGACAAGAAAATTAAGGAACAGAAAGGTTAAGTATCTTGTCCAAGGTCACACAGCTGGTGAGTAGTGGAACTGAGACTTGAACCCAGGTAGTTAGGTTCAAGAGACTGGAATCAATACCATTCTTGGTGGCTTCCCTACTTTATCTTCTTGTACTAAGTGTCCTGAGCCTGGCCCATGTGTAGTTCCTGGCAAAGGGTAGGATTTTATGAATGTTTGATGCTACATGAATCATCTAGCATTCTGTCTTTGATAAACAAGCCAACTTTCACCCCATCTATATCATTCCCTACAATGTAGCTGCCTAGAATGGGCCCCCTCCTTCCTCTACCCCCTCCAGGGACAACTCTGCTGGCTAGTTAAGGAAGCAGAGCAGGAATTATATTGTGGTGTGAATCCAGCACATGGTGGGCATCTTCAAATAATGTGCCAGCACACAGCTTGAAAAACATGCTATAGTCATGGGTCACAAAACAAACACAGACATCCCAAAACAGACTGCCAGAGGAGGACAAACATTTGAATATAAATTAAGAGAAGCTTTGCAGACACGGCATAACAAAAAGCCCAATTAACGAAACTAACCATATGCTCCTACCAGAATGGTTGGACACAGTGTAACACACACACACACACATTAAATGCAAAGAAACCTCAGATGACACAGCTTTATCAGACACACTGAAACCAGTGCCAAACGGAGATGCTGCGGTGACAAAAGAGATTCTCCAGAGAGTCACTCTAAATGTCCCCCAATAAAATAGCTATGAGGTATACACACACTGAAGCCCTGAACAAATAGTCATAGAAACTAAAGCAAACAATAAGATTTTGGATCTGTTTTATTTTTATTTCCACATTGAATTACCACAGACCTTGATTTATTCTGCAACATTTTTAAGGGTATTATAAACTAGTGGTGAAGAGCACGAGCTCTGGAATCAGACAGGCTGGGTTTAAATCCTGGCTGTGTAACATGCTACAGGTGTGACTTTTGCAGGATAATTTAAGTATCAGTTATTCCATAAGGAAGTGGGGATAGGAGTCCTCACTTCTTCAAAACTTTTGCAAGGATTAAAACTGTTGATGTCTGTAAAGGACATAGCACAGTGTTTGGCACAGAGTAATAATAACCATTATTGTTTATTATTTAAATTTTTATGTATTCCAGGATGTAAATTGGAGTTTACATTTTAACTTGTTTACTGTTTGGTTTAACCAAATAGAAGAGAATTCCATCTTGGAGAGTTCTGTCCTTGGCATTACAGTGTTGCAAGGATAGTGACAGTGAGAGGCCATAAAACATTCCTTTGTTCGTTCTTTCGTTCATTCACTTACTGAAACTATATTGGGAGAATGATAGATAATTGTTCTCCAGGACCATTCAACTAACTTCTTATTTATTTATTTGTTTGTTTTATTGAGGTCATATTGGTTTGTAACATTGTGTAATTTCAGGTGTAGATTATTATATATCAGTTTCTGTCTAGACTGCATCTTGCTCACCCCCAATAGTCTAGTTTTTGTCTGTCACCATACATATGTGCCCTTTTACCACTGTCACCCTCCCCCGGCCCCCTTCTCTGGTAACCACGAATCTGTTCTCCTTACCCATGTTCAGCTCACTTCTAATTGTCCCACACAGGAAGGATTTTCCAATTTTCTTTAGCTTATCCCCCACCCCTCCACAGCACAGTTTTAAAAATGTAGATATTTAAGAAAGTATGTGGCCTTTGGGGTTTTCTAGACTTGAGTATGAATTTCCCTGATCCTTTCTAGATGTGGGACTTAGAGAAGTCATTTAACTTCAATTTTCATCTGTAAAATCAGAAATTATGTGTGCCTTATTAGGTATCAGGCAGTATGTGTCTATAGTTAGGTAAACCTCAAGAAACTGGGAAATAAGGTGATAAAATTGTTCTTGGAGAGTTATGAAATTAAAATATAGCATCCAATTAAAAAACCAAAGCAGAGATTCTCAAGAGGAAGTAATCACACTCAGGACACATTTCAGAATTATATGGTGGGAGTGGGAGTGAAAATTTCTGAGTTAAGGAAAGAATGTGTTCATTGGTAGGGGAGGTGGTCAGCCATGGATTTGTAGGAAAATAGGTGTCATTAGAACAAAGATTAGTGGTGCCCACCCTAGACCTGTACCGGGGAAGTGCTCACCATGTTTATATGAATATCCAGTCTGCTTTATAGTGACACTTACTCCAGTGAACTAACATGGTCTTGTTAGTACTTTAATGTCTTATGAGTGAGCAGACCCAGTCTGATCAGCAGTGGAACATTGACTCAATCACATTTCAGAACCATCAAGACGGAAGGCAAGGAATCCGCAGTGTGGATAATTCACCCAGGCAGGTGCCACATATTGGTTTCTGCCTGGACAATCATGCAGTCTGTCCACGTCTCTTGCAATTTGTCCATGTCTATTTTGACGTCTCCACTGGGATGTCAACTGGACATCTCAAATATAATACATCTGAAAACAAACTCTTGATTCACCACTCCCATGTTAAACCTTCTCCCTTATCTTCCCTGTTTTAGTAAATGGAAGCTCAATTCTTCCAGTTGCTTGGGTAAAGAACTTGGAGTCATTCAAGCCCCCTCTTTTTCTCTTACACTTTCTGGGAGTCATGCTCTAAAGTGACTCCCATGATTTCTGTGCCCTAGTGTCCATATCCTTGTGCAATCTCCTCTCTTTGAGTGTGAGTGGGACCTTTGATGTGCTTCTATGCTATAGAATGTGGCATAGTTGATAGGACATAATTTCTGTGATTATGTTATGTTTTATGGTAAAAGTAAAGGGATAGGTTCCCTAATAAGTTGACTTTGAGTTAATCAAAAGGGAGATTATCCTGGGTGGCCCTGACTTAGTCAGGTGAGCCTGTTATTAGAGGACCCAGACATTCCCTGAAGTCAGAGAATTCAAATAGCAGAGACTCTCTTTCTCTCTATTGCTGGCTTTGGAGAAGCAAGCTGCCACTAATTCTACAGCTGCAAGGAAAATAATTCTGCCAAGAACCTGGGGAGACTTTAAAGTGGATCCTACCCTTCTTGAGGTTTCAGATGGGAATGCAGCCTGGTTGGCACCTGGATTTCAGCTTTAGGAGACGCTGAAGAGAGGGCTCAGATGAGCCGGGCCTGGACTCCTGATGCACAGAAGCTGAGAAAACAAGTGGCTGCTGTTTTAAGCTGCTAACTTTGTGGTAATTTGTTGTGCAGCAGTAGGAAGCGAATGCACACGTCATGTCCAATCCATCAGCAAACTCTGACAGTTACCTCCTAAACAGATCCAGAATCTCAACACTTCTTTACCTCTCACCCCTTCCTATCTAATCAAAGCCACCAATATTTATTGCTGGGATAACTGTAACTGATTGCCAGTTCGTCTTCCTGCTTCTACCCTCACATCCCAACTGTTTTTTCTCCAAACGGCAGCCAGAGTTATCCTTTTAAAACACAAATCATGTTATGCCCTTCCCCTGCTCAAAATCTTGCAAATGATTGATTGCCATCCTGTTGGCCTTACCAAGATCCTCACCTCAGCCTGCAAGGATTCTTATGATCTTTCCACCTGCTACCACTCTGACCTACCCCCATCACTCTCCTCTTGTTTCTGTTTGTAATGCCACACCAGCCCCCCGTTTCTTAACTGTACCAAGGCCATTTGTATTGGACACAAGTGTAATTCCCTATGAATCTGCATCAGTGAGTAATCGTTTCGTATTGACTCTGGCTTTCAAAAGAAACATATTTAAGAACATATATGTATGAAAATATATTAAACGATTTTGTCGGGCTCTTTTTAAAGGCTTCAAGAAACCAATACACGTATATGTTAAACTGGGTATTTGGACTTTATCATAATGATATAGGGAGAAGCAAATAAAACATGAACAGCCGTCCCTACAGACTTCAGGGGAATAGATGTTGAACTAATTACTTAGAATTGCTGTCCATCAGTTTCCTCATGTATAAAATGGAGATTATTATAATACCAACTGATTGAGTTGTTGTGGAGAAGAAGGTAATTTAATTCATGCGGAATGCTCAGACCAGTGGCTGGTGTAATATAAACATGAAAAAAACCCATTAGCTCTTAAAGTTATTCTTAATTAGGGTTAGAAGTAGTATCAGTCAGGAAAACAGAATCATTGAAAATATTAAGGGTAAGGTGCTCTTCCTATACAAATGTAGGAAGACTGGAGGAGGTGAAAGTCTGGAAGACGAAGTCAGAGAATCAGAGAAAGTCACAGACTAAGACACTACGTAGAAAGGGTTAACTTGAGCCTGCATTTTCCAGATAGTTTCTTCTGCGGACTAAAAAAGTGTAGCTTTTCCTGCTGACTCTGGCACAGTCCACGTGGGTGGTAAAGCAGGCAGCCATGTATGTACTCCTGTTCTCACTGTCTGGGCCTCTCCTACCAGTTCTGCCACCACAGACTGGCAACTGACTCTTTTCTTGCCTCGGGCTCTGCTTCTTTGTGCATTCTGTTGTCTCAAGTATGTACATGTGTGTCATTTAGCTTCTGCCCCGGCTGTCATTAGATTCTCCTGCTATCTCTCATTCTTGCCCAAGAGAGTTTTTTCTTGGTTCAGTTAATTACAGTCATAACTTTTGAGCAAAGATTTTTGCATTAGGCTACCTCATGGGTCTCTTATCAGCCTTTAGATTGACTGTCCTTGTATCAGACTCCCTGCCCTGGTCAAATCCACCTTGGCCTGAGTTCAAATCATGAGATCCATGTGCAAATGACCCTTCAGAAGGGGCCTGGGTGAGTGGTAGCCGTCAGGCTTCCCACAGGACAAGTGGTGTGGTTGGCAATTTCTGTATAGTACTTATTTTAGAAAACATGGGAAGTGTCAAGTACTGTACAAAACACCTTGTATGCATCGTTTAGTGTGATACTCAAAACAACCTTGTGATGTAGATTTTATTAAAATGTTCATTTTTCTTTTGAGGGAGAACTGAGACTTACAGAGGTTAAGGCCACATATATGGCATGTGGTGGAACTGGGATGTGAATGCTGGCAATTGGCCTCTGTAATACACTCTGCTAATCTGAGCATGCCTCTTAGAAGCACGCTTTTGATTGTCTTAAATCTGATGTCAGATATCTGAGCTGGTTATGCTGTGTTGGAGCAGTTGAAAGCAGACTAGGGAAAATTGCACCTTTAACAAAGTCCTTCACTGGGGCAAATAAAGCTTTTGGGGCTATCAGTAAGTCATTCTATCACGCAATCCATGAACTCAAAAAGAGTACACTAAAATTGAACCCCAGCTCCCCTTGCACACCTAAGTAAATATCATTACTTCTTATTCTTAATTCTAAGTTGAAAGTTTGAAAAAAAGGTAGTGTCACTTCTCAGAAACCTCTTGCCTTAAGTAACTTTAAAAACAGCTTGATTTCTCCTTCATGAAGAAATGGCTATCATATTACAAATTTAAAATGACTGAATTGTAATTGTATGCGCTGGTTCCACTGCACATCACAGTGTGTGCCTCCAGAGGGCAGCACAGCACGGCAACTCTGGTACACGCATGCAAGTGCTGGGGGGCTTAATGACAGAAAAGACAATGTTGTACTATTTACCATAAATGTAAATCCCATTTGTTTTCTTTTCCTTTAAAATTTTTTTCCCTTGTCTTTGTTCCATTAGCTCCCAGTCCTCCAGGCTGTCACTTGTTATACACGACTTGAATAATTTTACTGACGAGGAAATGCTTTATCTCTTGAAGAAAACTGAATGTTAGAAAAGACCTTCTTTCTTTGCTGTTTGGATGCACTTATCATTCAATAATTAGCCACCCCTCCAGACAAGGAATTCAAAATGTGAGTTATGATTTGTCTGGGCATCTCACAGTTCCAGCCATTAGTGTTCACCCAGCTGAAACTACAAGACTAAAAATAATCCAATTAAATAACAACAGTATATTTTGAATCAGTGCTGAGCAGATGGTAACGTATCCTCCGTTCATCATTAATTAATGTTCATTTAGCACCTACAGAGAATGACTCTGGGTTACTGCTTCCCGAAGACAGAAACAAAACTTCCCCTGCATTGGAAGCTTGTTTGGTTTTATTGGTGAAAACCACCTTATAGGATCTGAAATAGTTTTATGAAATAAATCACCCCTGGAAATGGAAACAGTAAGTGCTTCAATGGATTTTAGGACCTCAACAGAGAATTTCAGAAATAAAGGCCCTAGAAACTATGAGTTTTCTTGTTTAAGAAGAACTTAAAATTGCAAATATGTCTCCCTCCCTTTCTACCCAACATGCCAGCAGAGATACCGAATGTTTTTCTCTTCTTTTAGTATTGCCTTTACATTTTTTATTTTATGAATACCTGGCTTATGTCTTGTAACTCTTTTTTCTCTCTTGACCCTGTATGATATTGCCACATATATATATATATGAGTAACATTTAAAGTTGGCAAAATGATGTTCAAGCATAATAATCTCTTCTGAGAATGTTTGGACACCAGTGTTTCAGAGGATATCAATTTGGCCCACATTTTGTGGAATGGTTTGCCATAATGGAAATAGTTTTCTCTGCCTTACTAATTATAGAGTTGACCCATGCCTCGCTTGTGCTTCTTTGCTCATGATTATCTTTGAGAGGCATGTTTTCAGTTATATTCCCATACCAAAGTAAAAGAGCTTTCCGAGTTTTCTTAAAATTCCACTGATGGAACACTCCTTGAAATAATTTCAAAAATTGGTTTACTCATTTATTTTATATATCATTTTATGATACACATTTATTTTGTGGATAAAGTGACTGCCAAATTCAGAATTTCACTTTCAAATGTATCCAATTTCTTCATTTTCTGGTTAAAAGCTATAAAAATTTTAATCATCTATGGCAGCTAGTTGCTCCCTCAATCCTCATTCTTCTCTCTCCATTAATGAGCTCTTAATTTGGGGGGATGGCAATGTATTTACTTAAATTCAACATTTTCTCACCCCTATTATAAAATAGGAATGGCCAATGGTATGTAAGAATGTGTCCTTGGTAGGTAGTTTCTGAGAATGCCTTTTAAAGGGGCTTATTCAGCTGGTCCCTGCATGGAATGCAGGCATTGGTTAGAGTTCCAGCATCCATTTCATGACCATGAGGTAATCTTAAGGATGGAAGCCACAGACTAACGAAACCAGAACAGAAACAAAAATAGAACTTGAGTTATGATGATTATAATAATCCTGGACTGTTTGTCTCTGAACTGCATATGAGAAAACGAACTCCCCATTTTACCAAGGCACTCTTTTCTTGGGTCAATTCTCTATTCTAACTGAAACAGACTTTCAGAGTCAAAGTGGATCCTTACAGCGACCTATAAGGGCCCTATTAGATGTGGTTCCCCCCTCCAAGCCCCAATATCTTTCTGATCTTGTCTCCTACCGCTCTCTCGTGAATACACTATATTCCAGCCCCATGACCTCTTTTCTGTATCCATATTAGGCACACTCCCGCCTCCAGGATTTTACACTTGCTGTTCCTCCTGCTTGAAGTACTGTTGCCCCGAATGTTTGCCCAGCAAGTTCTTTCACATTCTCCAGGCTGTTACTCAAAAATCCCCTTTCTAGAAATTTTTTCTAGAAATTCCAGAATTTTCTAGAAATTCGAGAATTTCACCCTGTCACTTCAACCTCCTATCTCCTGACATTTTATATCTTCTTTCCCTGATTTAGTTTTTTTCTCTTGCATGATCTAACATATAGCATATTTTACTTTTAAGTTCATTTTATTGCCTGTTTCCCCCCTAGAACGTAAGCTCCAAGAGACAGGTATTTTTGTCCATTTTATTTACTAGAATAGGGCTGGATTCTAGAAGTGCACATACATATTTGTTGAATAAATAAATGAAATAAAGAATTGGTTGACTGAGGAAGATGTGGAGGAATAATATTAAGGCTCAAATACGGAAAGCCAGAAACCTGGCAACCCTTATTTGGCTTAAATAGCAGGAAATCATGGCCAAATTTTAAAGCATAAGTAAGGAGGGAGATAATACATATTTCCAAGAGCAAAGGAATAAAGAATAAAGCGAGGACATGCAGAAAGATGAGGGGCAAAGAGCTTAATTAGAGGTCACTGCTGCAGTCAAGGGGAGCCATGTGCTTTTCTTGAGAGCAGGAATGACAATATCTAGAGATTGAATGCCAGAGAGATTTTGTGATGACTAGGATGGAAGTGGAGGAAACTCAAATTGGACAGTCTCAACCTTTTAAGAATGGGATGCAGGCAATCTGCTGAGTGTGAGGGAGGGAGTAGAGATGGAAGAATGGAGTGAGGGGAAAAGTTTTCTGATATCAGCTACTGTGGAGAAGGGAAATAATGAAGAACTAAATGGAAATTGCTCCTGAATGTTGCTGAAAGCCTGGGTTGAGGTAGATAATGAGAATTCATAGTCCAGCCAAGTGCTGTGGCTTTGTTTCTTTTCTGATAATTCCTTGCAGTTCAAAAGTGAGAGTGGGAAATGAATAACAGATGGTCAGTTTTTCCCAGGGTTGGTAAATGGTAAGTTGGGCATGGCGGAAGACGAGGTGGTCATGGTTGAGTAGGTTGTAGAAATGACTGGAAATGGCATCCAAGTTGGAGAAGTGAAAGTGGAGATAGAAGGAGGAGGATAGTACTTGGGTGAAGGCAGGACATGCCATAAAATCCCAGGGTGTTCCCTGACCATGGACTCTATCTTCATCCTCAACTGGAAGGCATTAGACTTTTCATTCCACTTCCATCTATTTCATACATAAAGTTTAGTTTCAAGGACTCATAGCATTCTTTACCCATGTTCCATCTGGTCTGATATATAAACATGACTCAGCAGAAAACCTCTATGACAAGGTTTGTGGTTCACACTCTCAGGCACTCATGCCAGGAAGGACATCCGGCTCATCAGTATAAACTCCAGTGTGCAGCTGGAGGAGAATCACTGCCCATTTCTGTTTGGTTCTAAGTGCATGATCTTCACATCAGCTTTCATTATTCCAGCTTTCCTTTTTGTTCACATGCTTCACACAATAGCACAACAGGAGGGTTGGGAGCTGAGAAGTTGGGCTCTGGAGTCTGTCATCTGGTATCTAGCTGTATGATCTAGAAGAGCAAGATCACCTCTCTCCAATCCAACGTCCTCATCTGTGGAGTGGGGTTGATGGCAGTGCATACCACGAAGGATTGTTAGGAGGATTGGTGAGATATGTGTAAAGTACCTAGAATGGAGTCTAGCCCATAAAACACACTAATTAGCTGTGATGATGATGGTGATGGTGATGATTAATTCAGTAACTACAAGTAGTCAGTCAGACCTGCATAAAGAATACACCCACCATTTTCTTGAGGGGGAGTGAGTGGGACTTGTGTCCCCTGATCATAAGAAGGGTACGGTTAATTATTATAATTATAAACTGTACAATTCTTTCATGAGTTGTACATCAATTAAATATTTTCCCAGGGCTTTCCACATGGTACCTTCAGATAAAACAAACATAAACTTCTAAGAGATGTCTAAATTGTTCCATGGCCTTTAAAAAAATCAGATAAAAAATATTGATTCTCAATTCAAATCACTGAAGTCTCATTGTCGAAAAAGTTGGAAATAAAGCAAAAATATGAAAATGAAAATACCCATAATCTCACTATCCACATATAATCATGAATAGCTACAAATAACCAAGGATATCTTGACCCTTCTGAGCCCTTTTCCATGTATATACATCTGTCTCCTCCAATTTAAAGGAATTTGTTCCAAATATTAAATGCTTAGAAATCCAGGCCAGGGTAACTGGAGAGAAACAAATGCTGTTGATCATACTCATTAAGAATTTTCACATGGAGGGAAAAAATACATCAAAAGGATTCCTAAAGAATGTTGAATCCAGAATGAACAGAAGGATGTTCAGACCACACATAAATTTTCTTTATCACTCTTTTGTCCTTTGTCATGCCTGAATATTTCTCAGTTTTGGTGTGTAGTTTGATGGTTTGGGGCAGATTTTTAGCATGTTCAAACAAAGGAATTATAAAGAGCCTGGTTGGAGTGGGCTCTGGTCGTCTTTTCAGCCTGTAATATAAATATCAACCGGTCAACTTGAATGGATAAATATCATGACCTTTTAAAATGGATGGGGAGGAGGTAAATCCACTATAGTAGATTATTCATGCTACATGGAAGTCTCCATAACCAGAGCTGTTAAACTCTGCGTTCTTCAAATAATCTGCCAGGGTAGCTACCTCGTTTTCTGTCTGAAAGACATCAGATGATTCTGATTCAATGGGAGCTGTGTTACAACTATGTAAGTTGTAGGTAACTGGTAGAAATGCAAAGTAATTCTTGTCTATAGACATCCAAATTAATTCTGTACTTTTCTAATATTAGCTCCTTGAACTGGTTGTGATACCTCATCAATTTCCTCATTAATGAGTTAAGTAAAATCTGTAACACATGTTCATTTTTGTACCTGTATGAGAGTCACACTTTCTTTATCTTTTTTTAGAAATTGCCTTTTGACCAGGTTATTTCTCTCTGCAGTAATGATTCAAGGCAGGTTTTTGTCTTCCATGGTGTCTCTTCCTGATATGGCCAGTGGCGACAGAGGTTGACACTCTTCCTTCATTATAATTTAATTTTTAACTGCTATTTAAAAGTTATCACTCCTTCACATTTGGACCATGCAATTAAAATGCCTTGTGACTGTCCCACAGTGGTATACAATTTTCCTAGCCACTTTCTTTTGTTTGGCTTATTTCAGCAGAAACTTAGGAGGATGAGGGCCTAGCTCAAGCTGCCATAACAAAACACCATAGACTGGGTGGCTTAAACAGCAAATATTTGTTTCTCACGGTTTTGGAGCCTGGGAGTGTGAGATTAGGCTGCCAGCATAGGCAGGTTCTGGTGAGGGCCCTCTTCCTGACTTGTAGACTGCCACCTTCTCACTGTATCCACAGGAGGCCGAGAGAGCTCTGGTCTTTCCTCTCCTTAAATGGGCACCAGTCCCATCATGGGGGCCCTTCCCCCATGACCTCTTTTAAACCCAATTACCTCCCAACGGCCCTACCTCTAAACACTATCACACTGGGGATTGGGCCTTAATATATGAATTTTGGGGGGACACATTGAGTAAGGAAGCCAAATGTATCCATTTGGTATTCTCAATTAGAATTAGAGACTTAAATTTCCCCTTTGATCCAAGAGTAGTTTAGGAGATTTTTGGGTGCATTATATTCATTTTTCTTTATTATTTTTGTCTTCTTTTGTGTCTGAGGAAGACCAGCCCTGAGCTAACGTCAGTTGCCAATCCTCCTCTTTTTGCTGAGGAAGGCTGGCCCTGGGCTAACACCTGTGCCCATCTTCCTCTACTTTATATAGGATGCTGCTGCAGCATGGCTTGACAAGCAGTGTGTCTGTCTGCACCTGGGATCTGAACCTGTGAACCCCTGGCCGCCAAAGCAAAGTGCACAAACTTAAGCGCTACACCACCGGGTCAGCCCTATTTTTGTCTTTTGATTTGTCACATATATTTGTTTTTAAATTACTGATATTAATGCATTGTGAGTTAGAAAAAGTTCTACTGGTGGGAATGTGTTGTGAATTTCTTTATAGTCTTAAACATGATCATTTTAAGTAAATACTTTTTAGCCAGATAATATAGATATGTCCATTGACAGGTTATAAAATATATTATGTATTTTAAGCTTTTAAATAATATTTCTCAAATGCCTTCATCTCTCCCTTACCAAATTAATCATTCCACATAATTCAGAGTTCAGCTATTTCTGTCTTCTCCTTCAAGATTTACTGACATTTATTTTAAGGAATTGGCTTCCATGATTGTGGAGTTGGCAAATCCGAAATCTGTAGGGAAGGCAGACAGGCTGGAAATTCAGGTAGGAGTTATGTTGCAGCCTCTAGTCCAAAATCTGCAGGGAATGCTAGGAGTTTGGGAACTTAAGCAGAGTTTCTATGTCACAGTTTTGAGTCAGAATTACTTCTTGGGAAACTTCAGTCTTTGCACTTAAGGCCTTCAACTGATGGATGAGGCTCACAGCTTTACTTAAAGTCAACTGATTGCAAATGTAAACCACAGCTGCAAAATACCTTCACAGCAACAGCTAGACTCATGTTCGACCAAACAACTGGGCACTGCAGCCTAGCCAGGTTGACACACAAAATTAACCATCACACTCCTCCAACCAGGATACGAGCCCTTGTGAAATGCTTTCAGGTGTACTTTACCTCCCATACGTTGAAAGCAATATATTAAGACATTATAAAAATTGTGCTCTTTTTAAAACTATGTATCATTCATTTCTATTTTTATGAAGTTTTCCTATGGCATTTTATGTGGGTGTGGCTCGTCTCTGCTTCTTTGGCTGCTGTTCTGTGATATTACTGAGTGAGCTGTGGTTCCTTTGGAGCCTGTTATCCTTCTTCTCTCTACTCTCCTCATACCTGTGCTTCACTGTGCCCATCACTGGGGCCTCTGCAGCAATCCAGGCAAGGACCTGGGAAAATCAGGGCTTCGTTAGGCTTCCAGCCTGAGCTGTGGGCTCCCGTGCAGCCACCCCAGGAATTTTGCTTCGTAAGTGTATTAGGCAGTGGCTGACTGTTAAAAAACTGCCTTTCATTTCCACTTTTCCTGTTAATCATTGTTAGCCTCAGTGGAAAAGACAAATAGGAGCATTCTTAGCTTCCTGGAATAAAATATCATCAAATATCACCAAATTGAACCCAGATTCCTAATGACTTATCTCATTTCCTGACTCCACATAAGTCCATTGTACATGCAGCTGAATATGTTCTCTTTCTTTTTAACTGTAATTAGCATAGAGCCCTTACTCCACTACCTGAAGCAAAGTTAGCACTTAGTCAATTTCTCATAATTATTACTTCATCTTTAAATACAATAAGTATCAGGATATCAGTGAGCTCTTAAAGCAATTATTATATACCATATCCCTTTGAATAATCTGTGTGGGAATTTGGGCTATTCAGTTTCTTAGACGTTTCTGGTTACCTGAGGGTCACGCACTGAGGGCGTGAAATTGTTACCGTGCCAGGTCCGTTTTTGCCTACCGTCCGTTTTTGAATCTCAAATCCGCTTCCCCAAAAGCAGGGACTCAGAGATATTTATGGGGTAGGGGGCAAGGTGGTCTGAAATGATTGGAGGTGAGGAGAGATGAGGTAATTGATGATCTGAGCAAGCGTAGGCTTGCCTACGCTTCATGCCTCCTCATAGGATGCATGTCCACAGAATGGCAGGTCCTGAAAAAAATAGCTCAAAACCCAATTACCATGGTGATCCAGGCCCCAGGGAGATGTTGTCTAAAGGAACCTAGTGCGAGTCAGATAGCACATTGCCCAGACAGCACAATTAACAATGGGTAAGTTTATCATGCAGATTTAAGTCCTCACATTCCATTCTGACAAGTTTCTAGGTAAGTCCACCCCCCCTTCTTCCTAGTACAGGGAAGAAGAAAGCTTTACACATGTGAATGTCTCTTTTAAAGGGTAACCAGAACTAAGAATGGCTTAGCAAAAACCCTCCCCCATACTCGGAGATGTCTATGGTGATGGCCTGTTCTGGGGTCAAGCCTCCTATCCAAAACTCTTTTGATCAGTTAGTGAGGGTGGGGGTCAAAGTGTCTCTCCAGCAGGCAGAGATATATTTTGGGGTGGCCAATTCCAATCCTCCCTAGCTATAATCTGCTTAATCATCAATGGCTAAGTGTTTGCGGGTTTCAAAATCATTTAGGCAAGAAACCCCTGGGGAGGATTAGGATTGTGCATCTTCAAGAGTCTTTCCAAGGTTGTTACATTGCCTTGGTTGTCCTTTTGATTGTAAACCATGAGGAATTCCACAATTTACCATGCAAAGTTCTTGCTTGTTAAATTAATAATCAACAAAGTTCAAGTTACTTTGATGACTTTAAGCAGGTTACAGCAAGAGAAGAAAATAAAATATATCTCAAAAATATGACACAGATGAAAAGAAATAGAAAGATTCTGAAATTCATGAATGAATGCTTCATGGATATCAAACTATTTACAAGTTTAAAAATAATGATAATGAAAATTGTGATGCTTTACATTGATATGGAACAATTTCTAACATTTTGTTTGGTGATTTTCATAATATCCTTGTAACTATTTGACTATGCATCATACATTTCTATTTTTATGAATGTTATCCCCCTTTGGTATTTTATGTGGACGTGGCTCATCTCTGCCATGTTTATAAGTAAACGATGAAAAGCATCAGTGAAGCCGGATACCTGAGGGTTACTGTAGATAGTCAATAAGAATGTGATCGCCTTTTGACCTTTTTCCCAACACAGACATAGATGAATCTTGTCAATTTGCTGTTTTCTTGTTTAACCTGAGGGGTGACTCAGGTCTTGAGGATTTGTGAGCTTGTTTTGCAGAAGAAAGAGAATGCATTTGGTGATGTTGTGATCATGGGATGGCCAGCCTCCATCAGCCGTTGATGCCGGAAGTCAGATTGGCTTATTGGGAGTGACCCCTTTGTTTCTCTGAAGCTCCTCCTGTCAAGCCCCGTAGCTCTACAGAACTCCCTGCTTTTTGCTCTGGGGAAGGCAGATTTGAGTGAACCCATACTCCCACCTTCTCGTCTTGGCCAACTCAAATGGGGTCTTTCTCCATCTCCAAACACTGATGTCTCAGTGTTTGGCTTGCTGTGCATGGGGCACACAAACCTGAGATTAAGAGGTTTGGTGTCAATGGGAAATACCTTTTGCAGTACTGAAGTGAAAAGGAACAGTAGTAAAAATCTAAATTTGAGGTTGCAATGTTTCCTTACTGATAGAATAAACCTAAGTTCAAGATTGAACTATTAGTTTTAATCATTGTAGCACTATAGTTTTTCAAATGAATTAGGAAAAAATATTCAAAATTTCTCAGGAATTGAGAGATAATACACTAAATGTAACTTGTATCTAACCAAAATATACAGTGAGTTTAAATAAAAATTTTATAGCCTGAGCCAATGTGACCACACTCATAAAATAAATTGTAGTTTTCATGTGTGATTTAATCAGAACACCAAAGCTGTAAGGTATCGAATATTATAAAGACTTTATTTTACTCATGGTGAGACGTAATGTCAGTAGTAATATTTTATGGTACTATGAAGGGTGCAAAGTCTTTATTTTTTCTTATCTCATTTATTTGACATCTCAAATCAGATAACTTTTGAGTGAAGGTCTTGGGGGTAATCAGTCATCCATAATAGCCTAGAATGTCTTGTTTCATCCGGGGATCCTTCACTTAAATAAAAATGATAACTTACTTTTGCATAATCCCTTAAAAGGTATTAAGTGCTCCATGTAGTTTTGCCTGGTTTGGTCTGCAGAAGAATCCTAGGAGGTATGTTTGTATAGGACATTGCAGCATGGTGGCCAAGAGCACAGACACTGGTACTGAAGTCCAAGGCTAGAACCTTTACTTTGTCCTCATTCCTTTGCTGTGTGACCGTGAACAAGTAGCCCAACCCCGGTTTCCTCACCTGTACCAGAAGGATGGCCACCTCGTAGTGGTAACGATTGAGTGAGTTGACAGCTGTGAATTGCTGGGAGCACCCTCTGGCTGTAGCAGGCACCACACCAGCCTCTGCTGCTCTTGTTTTGCACAGGAGGAGCCCGCGCTTAGAGAGGTTATGCACTTTTTCAAAGTGCTTTCTTCCTTTCCTTTCTGGAAGGTTAGCTCTTCATCGTGAAGCGAGAAAGGGGCTGACTAGTGCAACAAAGAACAATGAAAAATTAAGGGACTGTGCTGAGGTTTTAAGACATTTTCAAGAATCATTCAAGAAAAGCTTTCTACCTTGTTTACTTCTGGAATAATTTGTCTTCTTATAGTCTTGGGGGGTGTACAATTACCAAAGAGGTGATATTTCAATATACCAGCAAAAATGAAAGCACATTTTCATTCCCTATCTATGATATCAAAAGACTTTTCTTAACAATGGGTTATTCCTATGACAAGGGCATTTAATACATGTGGATACATTTCTAATGTTTTATTCTTCATTTGGTGGCTGCTAGTTCTGTGTTGATCATATAAACTACTTATATATATATATATTTTTTTCACTTCAGTTCAGGTATTTACAGAGTGTTATGGGCTGAATGTTTGTTTCCTTCCCAAATTCATATGTTGAAATCCTAACCCCCAATATGATGGTATTTGGAGGTTGGGACTTTGGGAGGTGGTTAGGTCGTGAGGGTGGAGCCCTCATGAATGGGATTAGTGTCCTTGTAAAAGAGAACCCAGAGAGCTCCCTTGCCCCTTCTGTCATGTGGGAACATAGTGGCCGTCTATGAACCAGGAAGTGGGCCCTCACCAGACATGGAATCTGGTGCTTTGATCTTGGACTTCCCAGCCTCCCAAACTGAGAAATAAATGTTTGTTGTTTAAGCCGCCCACTCTATGGTGGTTTATTATAGCAGTCCCAACAGACTAAGGCACAGAATAATGAGATTTCCCCCTTCTTTTTAAGGTTGCTTTAAAATTAAATAGCAGGTATTAGAAAATTTGAACTGCTAATCAACTTTTCTACAAATCTGTGAACCGACTTGAGTCACAGGTTGGGCAGTTTATGGTGATACAATAGCTTCTTTTTGAAGTATAATGACAGTGCTGGGTGGGGAAGGGGTAGAGGACAGCAAGAAAGAAGGCATGTGTGGTAAGTTATTAGTTTTATTTAAACTCTTATCTTCTCAATTTCTAAATTCCCTAAATTTTACTCAACTTCTTACCTGTTCTCAATCTATGAGTCTGTCTTGGCTAAAATTTTTAGTATTTTTGTGTCTTATATGCTAATTAATAAATAATATGTGTATGGTATATACCTATATACACATATCCATATATACATCATATATACATACATAGACCCCCCCCCCCATGTGGGCTCCAATCAATATCTTGACCAACTCTCTAACCTGAATGACTTCACTGCTGCTCTGTTTCATAGCATTTCTCTGTGTGGCAGGATCTTTCTTCTTTCTATGCCAATTTCTATTAGCTCTGGTATAGTTGTTTCCTCACTGGGATGCTTTTTCTCTTCCCTTCCTCCCTTCTCATTTCCTAGTCCTATGAGTGGAGCCCTTGATCTTCTCCTTTGGACTCCTACATCAGTCACTGCCTCAGTTCTCATTTTGGCTTTGAATTGCACAGGGCTTTCTACTTAACTTCTCCCAGCATATCCATCTCGGCCCTTCGATTAGACTAAACCCCAGGTAGGTTAAGACCACATATGTGCTACCACTGTGCCATGTGCTTAGTAATTATTACTGAAAAGAACAAATTTCCTCCAGGCCATTGCAAATGATGGTATAAAGGAAACAACTGTTAATCAGGAGAGTTTTAGGCTGTAATTAATCTATTAACCACAACCAGTCTTTTGACATTAACCATCTAACCAACCACTTACCTAACATTTCTCCTTGGATGCCTGAAAGGCACTGAACCTCTCATTTGACCCCTGACTATGTCAAATACCTCGCCAATGCTCTCATAGTTATATCTACTTTAAAATTTTACTTTTTTTGTGTGTAATTGTTTGCTTAATATTTGATTGTCTCATTGGATTACAGCTCCATGAGGGCAGAGAAAATGACTGTTTTGCTCACCATTGTGTCCCGCGTATATATCAGAACAAAGGAAGGAAGGAGGGAAGGAGGGAGGGGAGGGAAGAAAGAATACAGGGAAGCAGGAAGAAAAGAATGAGATTTCTCCAGTCTACTGCTGAAGCTTCAAAGACTGATAGTCCCCTTGGCTGTATGATTTGATGTTTCTTTGTAGACTGCACTGATATTTCCAAACAAAATTGCTTTTAAAATGTAACACCAAGAGCAATTTCCATTTCAAAATTGTGCCAGCTATTGAAGATGTCTTCAGTTGTGTTACAAATGGTCTTGAAGTTTCCCCTAAAGTGCTAGGTGTTTAGTAATGGGTGTCTGTAACTGTCTCCTAAAAATTGCTTACCTAGTTATCTCTAAACAAAAAGGGGGAAAAAAAACCCTGGAGAACTAATCTCCATGCTGTGTGTAAAATAAGTGCAGCGAATAGCACTATAAAATAATATTTTTAAAAGAGTGTTTTTTGTTTTGTTTAATGTCCCAGAACCTTCCAACTGAGAATTAAAAGAAACTGCTATAGTGAGTAAAGTTGGTTAAAATTACTTCAGGACCAAATGCAGGAAAAAGAAAAAGAGTTGGGGAGATCTAGATAGACATTTACATCCTGAAAAATGAAGCACGCATAGAAATAAAAGTCTCCTTCTGGCCTAGGATGAGACAGAATCCTCCCAAGGTGATCCTCAAACAGTAGGCTTACCCAGGTCTGTTGGAAGCAACTTTCCATTGTCACTGTGCAGAGGATCCAGCAACATTTATTGTGAAATTTTTCTTCTAAATCTGGGGATCTCTGATATCAGGCAAATTTACCCACTTCTCTTAAAGAAGTATCCCTCTAGGGCCAGCCCCAGTGGCTTGGCAGTTAAGTTCGGCACACTCTGCTTTGGTGGCCTGGGTTTGGTTCCTGGGAGCAGACCTACACCACTCATCAGCGGCCATGCTGTGGTAACAACCCACATACAAAAAAGAGGAAGATTGGCAACAGATGTTAGCTCAGGGAAAATCTTCCTCAGCAAAAAAAAAAAAAAAAAAAGTATCCCTCTACTCCTGGATACCAGATCATTCAACTAAACTAGTGTTCATTCTACCTACGAGGTCTTACAGGTCCCTCCTTCAGGTGGGGCTCTCAAACGTTGAGTGGGAAGCTCTTTAAAAATCAGATTTGAAAGCCTCACCCCCTAGACAATCTGTTTCAGTAATTCTAGAGTGGGGATCCAGGAATTTGTTTTTATTGTATTTTAATTTTAAGGCTTCATATGTGGTTCAGATGGATCACCCCAGGTGAACCTAATATGGAAAACACAGCACTGCGGTCCTTAGCCCTTGAGAGAAGTTGTATACACGTAGGATTTATTTCTCTGGTTGTGTCAACAGAGACTTAAGCTCTTTAGTATACTTGTTGTTTCTCTTGAACTTAGAAAAGTTCTTTTTCTTTCTTTTCCATTTTCTAGTGCAGTTCTTTCCTCCTCTCTTCCCTTCCCCTGGAGCCCTGCCTCCCCTCACCCCACAGATCTCGGAAATTTTAACTTTGCTAGGCAGACAGATCACCCCAGTTCTTCTAACTTTGTTCAACACATTTTTCTGTTCATCTCATCTTGATGTCTAGTCCCTTTCCAATAGCTCTTGACCTCCAATACAGCCCCCTTTTTCTTCAACTAACTTGCCCTCTAGGACCATTAGCCCTCACTGTCTCAGAGCCCTGACTTCACAGCATTTCTATTCTTCAGGGTATTGTTTTCCCTTGTATCCATGTTTTCCTGCTTTCAAATATGTTTTAGTGTTCTGGTTAGGAGGATTCTCTATCACTTTTGGTTGAGGGTTGGGTGGGGGGAACTGTGATAATAAAGGCTGATATAGATAAATATTTCCCTGTCTTTGCTAATAATCCCCCTAAAATTGTGCTTCCTAGATCTGCTTTTGATGGTTTCTCTGTTATGGTCCAGTTAGAAGGCAGAAACCACTCCAGGTGTTTCAACAGAGGGAGTTTAATTCAGGGAATTTGTCTTTGGGTAATGGAAGATCTGAGGAGCCAATAGGGGTGGTTGATGCACCCAAAAGGTTAGCAACCACAGGAAGCTGTGCTCACCATTAGGCTGGAGAGACAATGGGAGGTGGTGGTGTTACCAGAATCCAGAAACCCAGGCCACCTTCAGGGAGTGAGACCCCTGGCAGGGACATGGTGGAATCTGGAGTTACAGGGAGACACAGCCACTGCTGGGAGTGCTGCATGAAGCAGAGCAAGAGAGGGAGAAATACCTGGCTTCTCTACTCCTGCCCTCCAGTCTTTTGCCAGTGCCTCTCCCTGGTTGAACCTACTTGGAATCCAGGTGACAAGAGAGACTTGGAAATGTAATTCCTTAGAGGAAGAGGGGAAAATGGATTTGAAATCAAATGACTTATGACTGGCACAGTTTCTGTACAAGGATAATCTCATACAATGTATGAAGTCTCTCTTTTCCACCCAGGCAATAGTTACTCTCCATATCAAGGTACCTGATTGTATGCCATTAGATGGTAAATGAGAGACCAGACAGTAATAAAACTGGAAAGTAGCTGAGATGAAACCAAAGAATAAAGATCTGTATTTAAGTTATTACTTCCTCCTTTGTTCTGCCAACAAAGATCTATATCACTCCTCTCATCTTATAGCTGCCATTTCTTCTTGTCCGTGAGCCTCTCATCAACCTGCAGCGAGATAAATGGGGTGGGGGCTGTGGGGAGGGAGAATGTGGTGGGAGCTAAAGTTTTTAACTTCTGGAGGGGAATGTGAGTTAAAGCAGGAAATAGCAGACAACTCTCCTGGGAAACTGGAGGCAGAAAGTGAGTCCCAGTCCAGTCTCCCTGCTTCAAGCCTATGAAAAGAGAGCTAAGTGTGTAAATCCCAGCTAGACCCTGAAACCAGCATGGGTCCCTAAAGATATTTATTTTGGCACCAACAAATGGCACCAAAAAGCATCAAACTGCAGATGGGACCAGATACATTTAGATGATGCAGACCTCAGCAAGAGCTGTGACAAGCTGCCACACACACACACAGCAATTGTGCTTTATGCAATTTCGTTTTTATTGACCCAATGGTATGATGTGGTGTCAGTGTTGCAGGCTAGTGTCTCAACACCGTTTTTACTTTCCTGTCTACCCTTCTATCTTCAGCCCATTTCAACTTGGCTTTGGTCAATCCTGCCTCGGAGAAAAGTCCTCTCAGCATGACCCACTAACTGCCAAATCCAGTGGTAACTTTTCCCAGTTATTTCCGTTGGCTATTTAGTAGCATTGAAAACTGCCGAGCACATTCTTCCTCTTTGAAACTTTCCAACTTTCATTTGAGATTATATATATGTATATATTGCTTTCCTCCTAATTTTGGACTGCTCTTTCTCTAATTCCCTGTTCATCTTAAATATCTGTGTTGCCTGGGATTCCCAAATGGGTCTCTTGCTTCCTCTCAATCCACTCCCCTCTTTTCTGATAGTGCTCCCTGGATCTTCTCATGCATGCATTTAACTATGACCTGAACCCTCCTGACTCTCACATCTCCTGTGTTAGACTGGAAGTATTTCCTGAACTTCAGGCCTGATTTTTCATCTGTCTACAGATTACTTCCACCTGGATGTTTTACCTCAAATTCAGCATGTCCTGAACCAACCTATTATTTTCCCTCCTCAAACCAATTCCTATCTCAGTTAACAGTAGCATGTTAATGAGAACATCTATTAGTCTCTGACCTCCTCCAAGTTGATTTAGCAACTGTCACCTGTGCTTCCAAAACATGAAATATATTACTCTCATAACACTTTTTGCAGTGAATTCTTACTTGTCTCTCTTTTTTCATCAGACTGTGAGCTCATCAGAAGCAGGGACTGTGTCTTATTCATTTCTGAATCCCCAGGGCCTGACTCACTGCATAGCCGATTCTCATCCGCCCCTTTCTTCTCAAAGATGCTGATCATCCTCCAAAGAAAATGATACCATTTGTACGAAGAGTTACTTGTTTGGAGAATTCATGTTATCCTTCATTTCCTTAACTGTGTTTAGAGCAGTTGTTTATATTTGCTAATTCATTTTAGAGAGCTTGGACATAGCTATTTCATTTTCAGCTGCCCGAGGATGTGAATTCCAGCCATTGGAGAGATGTGCAAGTTTTAAGCCACAAGAAATCAATTTGTCTAGACCATGAAATTCATTGTAATGAGAATTTTACTTGTCACCTATATTTGTTTATAATGTGGATAAAGAGGATAAGTCATAGTCTTTGACAATTTTTTGTTTGTTCCCCCCAGAGTTTCACAGATCTTTGATTTTAGGCATATCGATTTTTTTTACAGTTATCATTTTTATTAATGCTAGTTGGAATGCTTGAAGGAGGATAGTTAATTACAAAAATTTGCAAGGATATTTTCTTGATTTAAAATTGGTGAGTTTGTGTTTGTGTCAATATTCCCCCCAAGGACCTGACACATTTAATTAATTAATTTTTTTTATGTGAGAAAGACTAGCCCTGAACTAACGTCCATTGCTAATCCTCCTCTTTTTGCTGAGGAAGACTGGTTCTGGGCTAACATCTGTGCCCATCTTCCTCTACTTTATATGGGACGCTGCCACAGCATGGCTTGACAAGTTGTGCGTCTGTCAGCTCTGGGATCCGAACCTGTGAACCCCAGGCCACCAAAGTGGAGTGGGCGAGCTTAACCGCTACACCACCGCCCAGCCCCCTGACACATTTAATTTGAACTTACTCTTGTTTATATTTTAAGTCTAGAATTTGGATGAACGAAAAAACTCAAAAGTCAAGTTTAGGTGAAACTTCTTAAATTCAGTCTCCGCCTTGGTTTCTTAGAAGACAGAATCCAAGGCAAAGATTTAAAGTACTAATGTGTTACTTGGGAGATGCAACTCTAAGGCAGTGAGAGTAACGGAAAAGGCAAGCAAAGATGTGAAGGAATGCATTACCAAACCAGCTGCTGCATTCCAAAGAGCTGTGAAAAGACACAGCTGGGCCAACAGGTGCATGTCCTCGGCACAGGGGAGGACAAAGAAGCCCATATGAACAGAGCAGTCCATGGTGGGTGGGGCTTGGCTACCTCCTGTTTCTTGTTGATCATTATTCCAAGTTCACTCCACAAAGAGTTAACGTCCCTGTACTACTGAGTAGTATTTTTCAGGTTTGCCTGTGGCCATTAAAGATGTCAAATTCCATCCTGTGGGGTGGCATTCTTTTATTATTTCCCTGTTTTGTACAAGTTATATATCACCAGTGGCCTAACCTAAGTCATGTTGTTTGAATTCCAGAAACAGAGTCAGGAGCCACACACTTTGACCAAGGCTGATGGGCCAGGATGCTGGTGGTAATTAAGGACAAAAGACTGGTTGGCCCCAAGGAGGGTGCAGGAGGCAGGAGATGCACGTAAAACTCAAGGAAGTGCATAAAATTCTAATAGAAGCATTGACTCAAAACCCTCCCCTTCCGAGTTCACAGAGAGGGGAGGAGAGCAGAATACTTCCACACTGAAGTTGCATCAATCATGAAAAAGTTGCCATGAATAAGTCATCACAGACTTTTTTAATCAAGATATAATTGACATATTATATTAGTTTTGGGTGGGCAATGTAATAATTCCATGTGGATATATTGTGAAATGATCACCACAATTAGTCTAACATCCATCATCACACATAGTTACAGTATTTTTTCTTGTGATGAGAACTTTTAAGATCTACTCTCCCAGCAACTTTCTAATATGCAATACTGTGTTATTAACTATAGTCACCATCATCACAGATATTTTGACCTAGAAAAAAGCACTGAAAGCTAAAATGTCCTCGTAATCTTTTTTTTTTTAAAAACAACCTCTGGATAATACACTTAGAGAAGTCTGGGCTATCCCTTGGTGGGGCATTACTCCATGGAACATCCTCTGTGACTCTCCTGATGAAACTTTCTGGTCTGATTGCCTTTTTCCAAAGTGTTTTAAGAGAATCTAGGTATCATGCCACTAGCTTCTGCTATAATAAATACAGGAAACTGGAAAAATTAGTGACCTACAGTTTTCCAGTGATAAGAGTCATGCATGGAGGAGCATTATTCTGAGAACTTGTGACTTTGCTGCTTTGTTGGACTTGAAGCATCATTTTTAGAGAAATCTATGTCCTGGCCCCAACTGCATTTCAGATTTTCTATTTTTCTTTGGTTGGAGAACAGAGCTAACAGGACATTTTGTTTTCACTGGACATATTAGGAACAGCCATGCTGTGTATAACTCTCCACACGGCCACACACAGTCAGCTGGTTCAAGTGGTGCCTTCAGAAATAAACAATCAAAGCTTTGGCTGGAACCACTTGTCCAGCTCAGTTCTTCACGTGTGGGCTTTGGACATTGACCCTAGGCCTGACGAAGCCTGAGTCAGGGGGTTGTCACTCCTGATGACCCTCTTCTGCTGAGGTTAATATTGGACTACTGTAATATATTTTTGAGATTCTTTCCATAATGCCCAGGAGTCCTCTCCCTCTTAACTTGATTCATTCAATCCGCAAAGCATTATAATAAGCATCTTCTAATAGTATATTATCTTTGAATTTTCCTCTCTGAATTGTGCTTCTATTCTTTAACTGAAAGAAGTGGTATCTAGACCTGAGTCTAGAGCTGGGGTGAGAGTCCTCCATTCTGCTGGGTGGCTCACATCTCTCAGTTGGCTGCTCCTTGTCTGTTCCTGCACTGTTGCTGCCTTTCAGCAATTGCCTTAGGAAATCTCCCACCTGGAATTCCAAATGGTCATTTGTGAACCAGAGCAGTCGCCTAGAGTTGGTTGAAGGACATCCTATGGCATCCCAGACTGCTTAGAAATAGCTGATAAAATGGAGACTTCTCTTTATTTCTCTGTTTTGTACAACCTCTATCACTAGTGGCCTAAGCCATATGGCTTGAATTCTGAGATGTACACCTTATCATTTTTAGAAGTCAATGCAGACTAATTATTTCCCAATATCCTGCTGACAGAGAAGAAGGCTTGATATGGCAGCTTTCTCACCTTTCTTCCCGAAAGGATGGACTAACTCTACAAACTGTTGTCCAACTTGACAGAAATCAATGAAATCTACCACTAGAAATTCACATTTCACTCACCGATGTGAAAAAGCGGGTAAATAAAAGTCTACTCAATTCTGCAAGTGCTTTGCAAGCTCTGTTTTGAAAGAAAAGTAAAAATAAATGACTTCGCTGATTTAAAATTCACTAGGATGTTTCAATCCAGGATAGTTCACGGTTTTATCATGGAGATTTCAGTTACTTTTACAGTGAATAACTGAAAATTGTGGCATACTCTTAGCCTTTGTAAAATAGTAAATAGTTTAGTTTTATTGCACATTCTTCTAATATTAGTTTAACTTTGGCAAGTGCTTTGCAAAGTACTGTGGGGGAAACAAGGACTTGCTATCTGCCTTATAGGTGTTATATTCCAGTGTGGGAGAGAAAACACGGATGATATAAACATATGCCATTAGAGTTAACCAGGCATTGTGTAAGTTTAAGATGTATCACACAGTGATTTGATACACATATATTGTGGAATGATTACCACCACAGTCTTAGTTAACACCTTCATCCTGCCATGTAATTGCCATTTATTTTTTCTGGTGAGAAAATTTAAGATTTACTCTCTTAGCAATCTTTAAGTATATAATACAATATTAACTATAATCCTCATGCTATACATTACATCCCCAGAACTTATTCATCTTATAACTGGAAGTTTGTACCCTTTGACTAACATCTCCCCATTTCCCCCATTCCCCAGCCCCTGGTAACTACCATTCTATGTTCTGCTTTTATGAGTTTGCCTTTTTTAGATTATAAGTGATATAATACAGTATCTGTATTTGGCTTATTTCACTTAACATAATGCCCCTAAATGTGGCAAATGGCAGGATTTCCTTCTTTCTCATGGCTGAATTCCTTTGTGTATATATATATGTAGCACATCTTCTTTATTCACTCATCCATTGATAGACACTTAGGTTGTATCCATATCTTGGCTATTATGGATAACACTGCAATAAACATGGGAGTGCAGATATCTATTCGAGATCCTGTTTTCATTTCCTTGGATATATACACAGAAGTGGGATTGCTGGATCATGCATTGTCCTAATTTAGATCTAGAAGGATTCTCCACTGATTGTCCTCACTTGGCTAAAGTTATACAGTAAAACAGTAAACCACCATCTTTATTGGAAGATAAGTATGCTCAGAACTATCTCAAAGGTAGTCATGTACTTGAAAAAATAGACATTGCAATGAGTGAATAAATCAATGTCAGTAAATAATTCATATTTTTCTATTGAAATCATGAGTTCTAAAGCTTACCTAGATTCTTGAATGTTGGAAGCCCCTCTTTAGGCCAATTCCTTTTTCCAGTCCTGCAAAATGCACTCGTGGTTTCATAAGCAAACTTTAAACTGTAGTTTTTGCTATTCATTCAGTTTTACTAGTTTTTTATTTCCTATGGGAAATTTAGCATCTGTGGGGGATTATTTAGGGTCTTCTGTCAGCACACAGTATTCAAAGCACAGTTCAGATTTCATTGAGTGATTTCCAGTTCATCCTTATTATCTTCTGTTTTGCTTCTATTCTTGGCTCTATTGTCAGTTTCCCACATCTGCATTTTTCACTCTTTTTGGTTCTTGGATCCTTGGTAGAACACCTACTGTTCCTCTCTAGTACAAAAACGAATCCTGAGGTTCCCCCCTCCCCAAAGAGTCTTTGCTACTAGAAACTACATTGAAATACAGAAAGGCAAAAACAACTAATTAAGTGAAAGTTTAAAATTTCCTAGAGATAAAGCAGCTGAGCAGCAACCTAGAGCTGTTTCATGAACTGTCATCACCCAGACTGGGGCTGGTTAACTCTGCTGCCAGCTCTACATGCTAGGAAACCAGGCTCCCTGGATAGGAATCACAACCCGTTGGTGCTTCCAGATATAACATGAAATTATGGATTGAAGAGGAAGTCAGAAGACAATTTATAAGTTTAATGGACTAATTGTTGCTGGCATTCGTTGAATATGAATGGCTGGGGCTCCAGGTGATCTGGTAAGTTTTTGTTTTTTGTTTGTAGAAACAATCTTTGGAATGTCAAGACACTTTTGAGTGTGAATAGTGGATGTCTCTGAGTGGCTGGGATTATGGGTATTCTTTTTGTTAAACTGCATAGTCTGTAATGAGAATGCATTGCTTTTATAATAGGAGAAAGTAGCACTTTAAATTACAAAATAAAAGCAGTTGGACAGTTTAATTTAAAATATATATTTTTTGTCAATTATGTCTGCTATATTTGGCAAAGTTTGTATAATTTTTTTTAACTGTGCAAATTGGAGTTGCCAATTAATGTTGTCAATCATTAGTTTGTGTTTCGTTTTCTACAACTTGTGTCTACACCGTTTCTACAACTTTCATGTGACTTGTAATTTTTAAAAATCAGGTGTCTCTAATACAAATCTCACAGAGAAGAAATAAAAAATGATTAGAAGTTGAAAAAGAATAAGATAGGGAATAATGTTCTGAAAATGACCTGAAGGATTACAGAACTTCCCTATGATGCCCTAAAAATTTGCCAATGTATGAAAAACAAGTTGTTAGGGGATATACATTTTCTATAAAGCCATCATTTTCAACTACTCTCTTGACCTATTTAATTTTGTCCAACTCTTTTTGACCAAATTAAATGCTACAGGTGGAGTTACTTCCAATGTTTGTTTACTCCAGGTATTAGCAACCCATCTTTAATTCTGTTTTTTTTAAGTAAACATTTTTATTTAACTTTTTGAATAGGTAAATCATTTGCATGGTTTGAATATCAAAAATTTTTTTATTTTTATTGAAGTCACATTGGTTTATAATATTATATAAATTTCAGGTGTACATCATTATATTTCAATTTCTGTGACGACTACATCATGCTCACCACCCAAAGTCTAGTTTCCATCCCTCACTCTCACCGTACACAGGTGCCCTTTCACCCCTTTCACCCTCCTCCCTCCCCACTGCCCCTCTGGTAACCCCCAATCTGTTCTCTGCATCTATATGTTTTTTATTTTTGCATTTTTTTTAATCTGCCACATATGGTATATGGCTTTCTCTGTCTGATATAATTCTTATATCAAAGGAAAAACCAAGCTTTATTAAGCCCTGTGCATCTCTTAATCAAGGATCTGGTGTGTTTGCGTCATTCTCTCTCTGGTAGGGGAATCTCCATTCTGCTTCTTACCTTCTCCCCTCCCCTCCTCTCTCTTCCTGTCCTGTCCTGTAGGCTCCCCTCCTCTTCTGGTTCTATGGCTCTATTTTCATCTTTTCCCTTGTCTTCTTCCTTTTTCTCTTTCCCTTCCCTTCTCTCTTCTCTTCTCTCCTTGGCTCCTTTCCTCCTCCCTTTCTCTGCTCTCCTCTCTTCTCTCCCCTTCTGCCTCACTTTATTAAATAAAGCTGGAATTAAAACAAGACAAAACAAATGAAAAGAAATACAGGTACTAATTTTAGGCTTTTCCTGTTCCCTGGGAACGAATGGAAAGATTCAGTTACATCCTGATGGAAACTCTTAACTCCATTCTAAATTTAACTCTATTCTAAGTTTCATCCCTGTAACAGAGGCTAAGTATTCCCCAAGAAGCTTCTTGTCATGTTTTGTCTTATTTGGCCAGGTCATGAGTTAATTGAACATTATGTTAAAAAGTCAATAAATGGCTTTAATTGTACTTAATCATTAATGGACTTTTGTGTCATACAGTTAAAAACTTCATAGTTCATGTAACATAATGAGATAAATACTAGGGTTATGAGGTTAATACAGGTTAATTAATATAAGTCAGACTTGCTCTGGTTTGTTTTGTTTAATCCAGAAATAACCTTAAAACAATTGAATTTGTACTATAGTACTTATTTTTTGTTTCAGATTTAATTTTAAAGAAATAAAGCTTGCAAATACAAAGACTCCTTTGTACCCTTCTGCAATTCCATTCCTCTCTCTATGCCCAGAAGGAATCACTCCCTTTAAAGTTGTATGTATCCTTTCTAGCTATGTTTTCCTATTTTTACTATATACATATTTTTTCATGGACAACTTATATAATTATTTTGTATGCTTTTAACCTTTACATAAATGTCACCATATTGTCTGCAATTTGTGTTTTTCATACTACATTATGTTTTTGAGATCTATCCATGCTAATGCATGATCTACTTCTTTCATTTTATTTATTTACTTTTTATTGAGGTATAATTGACACATAACATTATATTGGTTTCAGGTGTACAATATAATGATTTGATATTTGTATGTATTGTAAAATGATCACCACAATAAGTCTAGTTAACTATACATATTACATATTACAAATTTTTTTCTTGTGATGAGAACTTTTAGGATCTATTCTCTCAGCAACTTTCAAATATGCAACAGTATTATTAACGATAGCCACTGTGCTGTACATTACATCCCCATGACTTACTCATTTTATAACTGGAAGTTTGTACTTTTTGACTCCCTTCACCCATTTTACCAACTCCTCCCCCCATGACCACCAATCTGGTCTCTTATCTATGAGTTCATTTGTGTGTGTGTGCTTTAGATTCCACATATAAGTGTGATCATATGGTGTTTGTCTTTCTCTGACTTATTTCAGTTAGTACTTCTTTCATTTTGAATGCCCTGTAGTGTCCCCTAAGAAACTGTGTGATTTAATGAGTGAGTTTAGAATATTTGCATTTACTTTAATTATTGATATATTTGGATTTATCCTCAACTTTTCTGTTTACCAATTTTTTTTTTGCTTCTTTCATTCTCTTTTTTTGCCATGGACTAGATAATTGATAAAGTTTTCTTTATTTCTATTTTTTTTCTTTCTGGGGAGTTAAAAGTTCTTAAATTTTTAAAATGTTTAAAAATAAACTTTATTTTTGAAAAATTTTAGATTGATAGAAAAGTTGCAAAGATAATAGAGATTTCCCATGTATCCCACATCCAGTTCCTCCTATTACTAACATATTACATTAGTGTGATGTATTTTTTATAATTAAACCAATATTGATGCATTATTAATTAAATCTTTTCAGATTTCCTAGATTTTACCTAATATCCTTTTTCTGTTAAAGGATCCCATCTAGGATACAGCATTGCATTGAACTATCATGTATCCTTAGGCTCCTGTTGGCTGTGACAATTTCTGAGACTTCCCTTGTTTTGATGACCTTGACAGTCTTGAGGAATACTGGTTGGGTATTTTGTAGAATGTCTCCCTATTGGGAGTTTTCTGATGTTTTCATAATGATTGGACTGGGGTTATGGGTTTTGGGGAGAAAGACCACAGAGGTCAAGTGCTACTTTCATCACATCATGTCAAGGGTACATGCTATCAACATGACCTCTCACTGTGGATGTTGACCTGCATCATCTGGAAGCTGAGGTTGTGTTTGCCAGGTTTCTCCACTGTAAAGTTACTCTTTTTTCTCTCCCTTTCCGTGCTGTGCTCTTGGAAGAAAATCACTATGCACAGCTTACATTTAAGGGATGGGGAATTACAATCCTCCAGAGTTTATACATAAATTATATGGAACTCTTCCACATGGGAGATTTGTCTGTTCTCCCCATTTTATTTATTTATTCAATCATTAAAAAAATTAGTGTGGACTCCTGGATATGTATTTGAAACTTTGTGTTATAACACAATACTGCTTACTTTGTTGCTCAATGTGTTTCAGCTCAGCTCTGGACATTGGGACCTTAAGTTCTAATATACACAACTAAAGTGCAATTGTTTTCAAAGGTTTTAAAATGAACAGCAGACTTTTTAGCTTGCTTTAACTTTATTCTGATTATTTTTGTATTTATTATTGTCTAGAATTTTGTTCCCCCTTTTTAAAATACAAACTTACTTTTTATTAAAACAATCAATAGCTAAGTAAATATACCAGAACATTTAACACTTACTGAGAACCTTCTAGCTTCATTTTTCTTTTCCTTGAAGTAAATCCTGAAGTGATTATTTTAGTGAGGGTCTGTGGGTGGTGAGCTCTTGTACCCATGTTGCTAGAGTCGCCCAAGACATGTGTGAGGCTTCTTCAGTCTTCCTCAGACAGATAATTAGTTTAGGTTATTCTCATGCTCCAAGCAGTTAATTCTTGACACTAACTGTATAAGTAAAAATGATGTAAGTTGAATCAAATGTCTCCATAGAAACAATGGGAAAATAAATGGTAATGGTCCCACTGAAGAGCCTGATACTTAACTGTTATGAAATGACCATAAACCCTGGCTTGAATCGACTTATGTCTTTTTGTTTTAACATTGTTTCTATCACAGTTGGATTTTCATCTCACTCTTTTCATTAACTATTGCTATGGACTCCTGATTAGTCCTATTTCCTTCTAACTGTCCTCTCCAATTCATTCCATTTCCTTGCCAGGTCACTTTTTCTAAGGGAGAATGGAAACTCATCAACTGTCTGCTTGATTCCTCAGACATACTTCCTTCAGGAATTCTGAAAACCTCAGGATAAAAGCACAGCTTCAGCTTCTTCATGATCTGGTCCCTACATAACTCTAAGATCTATTCTAACATTTTCATCTTCTACCCATTGCCCCTGCCTATGCCCACCACACTTCCATATAAACCAGACTTCTGCCTTTTGGATGTGCTATGATGTCTACCCAGGTCTTCCTAACTGCAGCAGGCGCCTCCGCCTGGAAAACACACGCCTTCATTTTTCCTTTTGGAAAACTGACCCTGAAACTGATCAAACATCTTAGGTTGGTCGACTCTGATGCCACCCAGGCTCAGCTGAGAGCTCTTTCCTCGGTTCTCTGTTAGCAGGTACCCTCAAGGCATTATCTTTGTTTGTTTTACCTCCCCCACCAACCTGAGAACATTTTAAAGTTGGCTCTGGACTTTGTCCTACTCGTCTTTGTATTCTAGGCAATTAACGTTAATAGGGAATTAACGAATAATGAATAATAATAACAATTAATGAATAAACACGTGTAAATGCTTATTGAATGGGTAAGCAATCTGCTAGTAGAAATCAAATCTTACTATTAGATACTAAAGCACCACACGAACTCCAGATGATGGTCCAAACCATCCTCACTTGGCTCCTTGAGTACCCTGTGGTTCATGATAAGATGACTTGGCATGAGTGTCAGGGTATCCCTCCTCTTTATTACTCTTCATCTTTCCCTCTCCTACCTCTCTTGTCCCTTGGTCCCCGTGGTCCTCTCAGTCTGTTTTTTTTTTTTTTTAACTGCTTTGTCTTCCTGGTTTCCCTTCTTTTCTTGTCCTCTGGCTCTGGCTATCCATTTCCATCTGGATTTAGCTTCTGTAGAGTCGGTTGGAAGTTGTGGTCTCCTCAGTTCAGTGTGCAGGGAGACTGGATGAAAAAATTGGCCCTAGCTCGTCCAGCCTTAGGTAGATTGTATACAAAACTAACTCTTCCTTTACAAATATGAATCTCTTAGTGCAAAACTAGGAGGTGATTGTGCTAAAGTATATCTGTCTCATTTCTATCTCTCATCAAAGACTACTTTCAATTATTGCAGCTTACTGTGGGCCAGGGTCTTAGGAGGAGAGAATTAAGTGTCCCAGTAAGTGGACAGCTATAGGGGAATGTGAGGAGACTATCCTGCTTCCATTAATTTGCACAGAACTGTATGGAAAGTATACGAATTACTGAGGAGGAAAATGTTCTTATATTTCACCCAGATGTCTCATATCCCTAAGCATTCTGTCACCATTATGAGTTCTCACCTCCCACATCATCTGTCACTGCAAGAACTCTTTTCTCTAACTGCTCTGCACACCCCTGAACCTGGCCCTGGCTCCTGCCCCTCCCAACTTTCCTAACTGTCCCACTGTGATCTCTTGCACAGTCTCTTTCCTTCCTCTTTTTCCTCCCGACTGAAAATGGGCTCTCCCCCAAGGATACTGCTCTGAAGAGGAGGCTGTGTTTTCTCTGAGCACTTTAGGTACCTCAGAACCTGGTGGAGGGATCACTGTTCTCCTTGCTTCCCATCGTTTGAAACACACATGTTTTGACCCACCCGTATGTTTTAGTCTAGCTCTCAGAATCAGTTGTCTCGTCAGAAAATGTCAACGTTAACTAGGCAAATATTTCAAAGATTGTAAACATATACGTAAACGAGGCCTGAAATATAAAATGTGTGACAAAGTATTATTTTTTAACTAAGCACAGGGCAATATTAGTGTGTCATGCTGAGCATAAATGATAATTTGGATCATTCAGCTTCATTTTTCAGTACACCTAGGGAAATTATCTTTACAGTAAAATGCATAGCTTGGAATGCTTGTACATAAAAATGAAGAGATGACGTATGAATGAAATCTAACAAGTATTATCTCTGGACATTTTTTGTACCCTGGTCTTAAGGAAGCAGCATAGTATTAATAATGCAAAACTGTATAAAAACAGATGATATTTTGGAATTTCATTGAGCCTCATCACTGGAAATGTATTTCTCAAAACACGTCTACTATCATTTGATTTTCTTTTTTAAATTTCTGGGAAACCACCCCAAATGGCAAGTGAAAGAGATGGAGACACAGAATAATAATCTTGAGTCTTGAATCCTTGTTGTGGTTCTACCACATGCTGGTTGGACTTGTCGTTCACTTCTCTGAGCCTTAATTTCCCCACTATAAGATGAAGGTGCTGGATAGATGGTCTCTAATGGATATTTCAATTCTAATAATTCATGAAATGACACAACCAGAATTGCTGAACTCCTCTATTGGTGAGCCAATGGATCGTTATATCAGATGAGGCTGTGTTTGGTATGTTTGCCACCAAGAATGTTGATTGTCTCGATGTCTTATGGACATGAGAGGTTTCCTTGCAGATTATAAACCTCTTATGTCTACCAACAACTCATATTTCTTAAAATGTCAACCTTATGTTGGTCTTTGTATCTAAAATACTTGAACATTTTCCCATCTCTATAGAGGCTGTGCTGGCAAATTTTGTGCCAGTTATGGGGAGTCCTTGTCATCCCATCAATGGCAGCAGTGTTACTGGGATCAGTATGGTCCTATAGAAAAGAGGGTAGGTTTGGAGTCACTGGGCCTGGGTTTGAATTCTGGTTTCAGTCTTTAGCCTATGTCACTGAAGTTTCATTGTGACTTTTAAATGAGGCATCAAGAGACAATGAGTAAAAAATTCCAAAGGGAACTTCCAGATGGAGAGGAAGATTTTTAAAGGAAATATATAGGAATCAGTTTTATAAATCCCCAAACTCATCACCTGTAAGGAGGATATAAAAAGATTCAAAAAGAATGGAGAGAGAAGATTTGAGATAAGGATGCTTTTTGAGAGAGTTCTTGGAGTTCTGTGAGTCTCATCCCTGCTCCACAAGCTGTTAATGAGATCATTTGGGGCTTTAACAAGACCACTTGAATAGCATGAAGTTCTCCTTCTGAGGTGGACACAATGGCCTGGGGTTCTCTCTTGCTTGAGAAATCTCTTGCCCTTGAGAGTGTGGCTGGTAAAGTGAGGGCTGCATGAATGGAAGAGGGGCTCTCTTGGGTCCTCCATGGGTCTTTCCTGTGGGCCACATGTGAAAGAGCTGACCTGGAGTCATTTTACATTTTTCCTGAGAGGACCTCATTGAAGGGTGATGGACTCCAGTGGAAAGTGCATTTCCATGGAATGAACCAGCAGAAATCCAGGGTGGAAGGTCAAGGGACACCCAGAGGAAAACTGCATCCCCTAGGTCTTAAGAATTGTTGTCAGAGAGTCCTTGAAGGTACGCCCTAGAGATGGAGCCAGCTCTCTGATCTGCCAGGCCCTTAGCAGGCAGTCAGCATAGGACAGGACCAGCAGGTAGGAAATCTCTGTGCCTTTCCTGCTCCTCCCTCCCGTTACCTGATCAAGAGGGAACCTAGAGACAGCCACTGTATACAGCTCAGGGAGAAGGTGAATGAACTACTAGGTAAGGAGGAAACCGAGGTCCCCTTTCTGTGCTTCTTGCTTTGTGAAACGATTAGATGCGATTACCAAATTGTGGCTGAACTGGCCATAAAGACTTTAATTTCCTCTGATTGACAGCAAAGTCCTGAGTCTGCCCAACTTTTCATCCATCTTAAGGTACAATTTCAAGGGACAGAGGGAGACAAAAATAAAGTTGCATTCTGAACACGTCAGAGGTAAGATGGTTCCATGCACCTGTAACCCATAGATAGCGCCATCTAGGGTGATTTAGTTGATCGCCTGATCCTGTTTCCTTGTCTCTAAATTAGTGATAATGATACTGTCTTTGGGCAGAATCAGGGCAATAATGAGGGTAAAGTGTTTCACTTTTGATAGGAGTCTGATCAATGCTGTCTTCTTTCAAAGCTTTTTACTTAATTTTAAATTATTTCATAAAATAATAGTTTTGATTTTATTACAATCTCCTAGGAAGAGGAAGAAATTGAGAGGAAAAAGCATGTTGAAATGCCTCAATTTTTTTTCTGATGAAAGGGTCTCTTTCCCCATCTTCACGGCCGCTTTTCAATCTTCAACAGTGGCAGGCAGGTAGGGAGACACATTTATTTTTGTTCTGGCAGCCTGCAACGGAAGAGCAGGATTTCCATCTCTCCTTCTCAAAGGACTTGGGGGCGTGGAACAAAGCTCATCTCCTGTGAGAGCACCTGACAAAACAATGCCTATTTTTAATATCCATGGAGGCTATAAGTTTTCTCAGAGGATTCTTAAGAGCAACAGAAAGAGAAATTCTGCTCTGACAGGGTCTTAGAAATTGTCACCTCCTCCTCTGCTGGCTGTTGGGGTGACAGTAAACAGGTGACACTAGAGCAGATCTTAAACAAAAGCTATAAATAGATGCTGAAGAGACACAAATATCCCTACCCTTCTCCCCCAACCTCCTCATGTGGTGCAGAACCACAGTGACTCAAATAAAGTAAACCTGTTCGTTTTGAAGCACAGTTCCTGATGACTTCTTATCGCTTGTTAACTCGTGGTCTTTCTAGGAGAAAGGAGTGTGTATGTAGTTCTCTTTTGAGAATACGTCTGTACTTGGTGCAGAAATATGAGTAGTCTCCACATCAGAATTTTCAGGGGCTACAGAAAAGTTGTCCATTTTGCAGGGTAAAGGAGACCTCTGTGATTCCTCAGTGCTTATGAACGGGAATTTAGCACAAGATGATTTAGGGATCATGGCTGATATTTCTGCTGTTGTCATGCTGTGTTGGGCAGAGCTCTGGTGCCAAGGGTCAAAATAAAGATGACACACAGACCCATCTGTATCAGAATCTGGAATGACAGGCCTGAGGACCCCATTAGAGTGGGAGAAAAGCCCCTGCTTTAGTTCCCAGCAGAAAGTAATTTCCGTAGCACAAATGTTCAGAAGGTCAGGCAGAGCAGTCGGCTCTGTATGTATGAACTGTTTCTGGATGGTTTAGTCCAATGATAGAAATGTAGTTTCATCAGAGATTTGGTAGAATTGATTTTGTTGAAAAGCACATTTTGGATGATAGCAAACATAGCAAATGTATCTGTCAGTCTGCCTCTTTCTGAAGAGAAAAGATTTGCTGATGACTATGAGTATAAAGATTGCAAGTCAAGAAATACTGGAGAGAATTGAATGAAAAACAGCTGTCACCTGTCCCACCATTTCTCACCCCTGAGTCCAACTCCAAAGAGCAAACCATTTCTAAATCAACAGTGCTTTATTCCCCCTGGTATTTGTTTCTGTTTCCAAAGACAATTCATATGCTTGCTGTTGCCCTATTTATTCCTTTTAGATGTAGTCTATTGTCTTCCCATCAGAGAAGATAAAAACTCGAAAGGTATGTTTTTTTTTTGATATGTTACATATTATAAAATGTCTTTTTTGTGATCTCACTCTTAGTTTAGAAGTTGTCTGGGTATAAAATTCTGGGTTGGAAACCATTTGCATTTGGAATTTTAGGCCTATTACTCCATTTTCCTCTAGTTTCCATTCAATTTCTAGTTTTTGGATTGCAACGTTTTTCCCCATCTTTCCAACCCTCAGGAACTTATAAGGTCTTTTCTTTATTGTTGGTTTCCTGGGCCTTTGCAGTAATGAATCTTGGTGTGCATCCTTTCTCTTTCATTGGTCTGGCGCTTCCCATGTCCTTTCAGTTGGGAAACTGTATTTTATAATTTATTTGATAATTTCTTCCCCTCTATTCTCTAGGGCATTATAACTTGGTGGCTAACTTAGATGTTGATATTTTATATGATGTTGTTGTTTTATATGAGGTTAACAGATATAAGATGTTGATCTTATGTCTGTTTCCTCTCAGTTTTGTTTTCATGTTGATTTGTTTTGGTCTCTTTCATGTTATCAGATTTCCTCACCTGTCTGGTGACCTGAGCTGTCTATTTATAAATAAGATTAAGGCACTAAAAATCCAATTTACAGCTCTATGGATGTGAGTGAGTCATGTTGATTGGTGGCTTTTCAGGCTTTTTGTCAGTATCTGTAGGACTGCTCAGTGGACAGTTCTCAGCTGGCCACCATCTCCGGGGGGCCAGGTGGGAGAAAGGGCCTGAGGATCTCCCTTTTAGTTACTCTCTTAACTTGAGCTTCTGTTTTCAGAAAGGCGCTTCTCTCCCATTGTTTTCTACAGTCTGAGGCCCCATCCGGTTCAGTATCTCCAAAGAATAACTTTACATCTCCTGTTGGGCTGGAGGAAGGGTAGTAATGGTGGGAGGACGTGCTGGAGGGAGGGTGGTATGCGAATTCTCCTTATATAGACTTTCCACTATTTCCTTTGCTTTCAGCCTCTTGCTTTCCCCTCACCTTTCATGGTAGCTGACACTTCCAATAGCTGAACCTTTCCTGGGTTCTGAGGCTCAAACTGACTTTCTTGTCATTGGCTTCTCCTCTGCAGGCTCCTAGAAATCAGCTTTTAGAAATCTACCAGGTCTGATATCACTCTGTGTCCCAAAATGTGTTGATCTCTCTCCGCCTTTTTCCTCTTTATTTTGTGTTTATCTGCATAGGTTTTAAACCCCCTTTTTGTAATTTTTCTTCATTATTTTAGGGCCTTGGGGAAAGAACAATGATAAAAAGCATATTATTTAATCACTCAATTTTTGCCTTCTTTTTATCTAAGATTCCTTTTACCATGGGGTCATGCTGGTGTAGGGCAGGAAGAATTATTCCTCTACCCTCTAGGTTCTTCTGACTTGTCTAAGAGTTGAATTGACATGAGACAGACTAACAGGAGAAAATAAAAAAGTTTAATAAATATATACATGGAAGAAACCCAGGAAAACTGAGTAACTTGCCCAAATGGCCAAAGCCACCACCTTAAATACCATCTTCAGCTAAAGACAAAGGAGATGTTGGGGGTAGTGGTTTGGGACTTCAAAGAGAAGGAAGGCAATTCACAGGGAGATGGAAAAAAGAATGTTTGGTAAACAAATGTCTACTGGGCCATCCACAGACAATGGGACCCGAGAGGGAATTTTGATAAAATAGCCCTTGCTAGTGCCTTCCTGTCTGCCATACCTAGAATTATTTATGGAGATAGCTTCTTCCTGGGACAGGCCTTCTATCTTCAATTCTTTTAGGCAGTTCAGGGGGAAGGTCAAAGTTTCTTTCTGAGTCTTTTGTTCTTAAAAATAATCAAACTAAAGAGACATATTTCGGGGTGGCAAATTCTGATTCCCCACACTGGCCTGAGATTCAGTCCTGCTATCACTTACTACCTATCTGTTCCATCACTTAATAGTCCTATATTTAATATAGATAAAATAATGCCTACTTTGAATTCATGAAAGCCCCAACTGGAATAATATCTGGAACAATGTCTAACAGTAATAGTACAAACATTAACAAGTACATATGTTTTGACTAGTTCTCCACTATTTGTTCCTACACACAACTCACCCTCACAACCAGTGGAAGCCCAGTGGCTATATGCCTGCCGTATGCATTTGGCAGGTGTTCTTCACCATTGCACTGGGGCTCTTGAGCTGAACAAAGGTCCCTCCCCTTGGAAACTTACATTCTAGGGAGGGAGGAAGGCAAATAAATATGCAGGAAACCTATAGAATGTCAGATGATAACAAGTCATATGGATAAAAGTAAATTATGTCAGTGCTGAGGGTGTGTGTGGAGGGAAGCTGCTATTTTATGTAGGATGGGCAGGGAGGATCACACTGAGAAGGTGACCTTTATGGGGAAACCTGGATTAAGAGATTGTGAGTAAGCAGGCCACACAAGACTCTGGGGGAAGAATCTTCCATGCAGAGGGAACAGGCCATGCAAAATCCAAGGTGGGAGCATGATGGTAAAGTTTGAGGAGTAGCAAAGGAGCCAGTGTGGCCCAAGTGGAAGGAGATGAGCTCATACCTTGAAGGATCTTAGATGCCACTGCTAAGACTTTGGTTTTCACCTGAGTGGACTTGTGAGTTATTGGGGGAGAGGAGTGACATAAACCCCTATTGATGGATGGTCCCACTTTCACTATGATATGCCATCTTTGCATGATTATCAGTGGAATGATGTTGGCATTGTAATATCTGTTGGGTGTTCAGCTACTTTTGCTTACATTAGCTGTGCCTTGATTTTCCAAGACCAGGATCTGTGCCCTGTTGATTTTTCAGGCTCAACCAGGACCAGCTTCTAGTTCTCCATGCCCATGACCTCCTACTTCTTTAAGAAATCTCTCTCAATAATGTTTCAAGTTACCTTCCAATTTTTGCCTAAACTTACAGCTCAATTATTTGCTTGAGGGTAATAAGACTTTCTACTCTCTTTCTTCTCCTGTCTCCTGTTTGTTGTAAAGTTTCTGCCAAAGATTCTGGAACTTAATGAGACCTGTTACTCGATCGTGTTATGTCTGGCAATTCACATTTAAACAAATCACTAAGATGAGGTTGTGCTCTGGAATGGAACGGAGTCGTCTCAGTTCTAAGTAGTTTATCAAAATATGCTCTTACCTGAAATGGTTCTATGGAGACCATATGGACCCTTGGAAACACTGCTTGGCTACTTACCACAGAAAAGCAGAAGTGATTGATGAGACATGCTGCCTATCCAGTCTTGTGTTACACAGCTTTAATCTTTTCAATGTCAAAGGCAGTACGGGCGACCAGGCATTTCTTCCAGCCGAGGCTTCTATGCACAGAGGAGCTACATCAAGGAGCAGAATGGCAGGGGTAATGTGACAGTTTCCCTTTGGGAAAGCCATGCCGTGTTTCGCAGAGGCACCGTTCATGGGAGGGCACTCTTATTTACAGTTTGTGAACCACTCCGTTTTCTTGGGTTCTTTGTTGGTCACTCCTTTACTCTTAGTTTAATATTATAGGTAATAATTCCATTTAATTAGCCTTAAGTTTTTGCTGGAGTCAGTGCTCCCAGTGGAGGTGTCTGGTATCAGCCATGGTAGCTATTTCAGGATACAGGTAGGCAGTCATTTCTTTCCTAGTCTTAATCGTAATCACAAAATCCTTGAAAGAGACTCCAGTGCTGCACCTATAGGGTAATAATTTAGGACGTAGGTAATCACTGGGGTCCTCACTTTAGACCTATGTATCAGTGCCTTCTTTGTGATAGGAACTGTGCTAACTGCTGGGCACATAATGTGAACAGGACACAGTTCTCAGGAAGTTTACACCCTGGGGGTAGAGACAGACCAGGAAACAGGTGGAAGATGTGCCTAGCTCTGCATTGGAGATCTCTGTCTTCTCCTATAGTGTAGAGTTGCTGCTGGGGAATGGGTTCTCGGCCTGAGACTACATTTCCCAGTCCCCTTTGCATATAGTCAAGACCATATCGCTTGTTCTTAACCAATGGAATGTGAGTGGAGGTGATGTGCATTGCTTCTTGGCCTACATGGATAAGAAGCAGAGGTGGTTTCCTTACTGTCTCTACTCCCCTGTCCCCTGTCTGCTTCATAGTTCTAGAGTAATTTTGGAAGCCACATATTAACCATGGCAGAGTCTCCCTCAGTCTGAATCCTAAAGGACTGTATGGAGCAGAGATCCCCCATCTCCTACTTAACAGGTCACCAACATTGACTGTTACTGTTATTGTAGTAAGCATGACATTTAAAAATTTTCTTCTAATAGTGGGTGGAGTTGCTTTCAATAATTCCCTTGACAATTTTGTGAACACATAGGAACTGACCCAGGCTTGGAGGGTGAGGAATGGGTTCTAAAATGGCAATTACATTGAGTGCTGTTGAGTCAGTGGTCTGACTTGAAGATCAAACTCCAGAAATTGCTCTGGGCTAGAGGTAGAGGCTTGCTGGTTTTCAGCTTCTTGGCTCCTGAGAGGGGAGTGAGGTGTTTGGCAATGTGCACATCATGTCATTTGGTAGATACCTTATCCCTAAATAGTGAGTCCTTGGAATTTCAGAGTCATTTGGCAGTTTTTGATTAAGCACCGCTCAAAATCTTTTAGATGAAACATCAGATGTAATAAATAGTAGTTAATGTTCATTGTAATATAAATTTTAAGCCTATATACCTGACTTAGAATTTTCAGTGCTTTAAATACCACCTATATGCTGATGGCTTGTACATTTATATTTCTAGACTTGACCTCTCCACTGAATTCAGACTCCTCCATCCAATTTCCGCCTCCTTAGCATTTCCATTGGAATGTCTGATAGGCATTTCAAATGCACAACAGCCAGAAAGAAATTTTAGATTTTCTCACCCTCCAAAATCTCTATTCCCCATCTCATAAAATTGCAAGAACATCTATTCAGTTGCTCAACTGCAAACCCTATGGGTCATTCTTTAGGCTTCTCTTTAGTTATCCTCACATCTAATCCCTCAGCAAGAATTTTCAGCTCTATTTCTGAAATAAATCCCTCTTCTGTCCACTACTTTCTTCTCCATCGGTATCACCTGGTCCAAGGCTACATTGTCACTTGCCTGAACTACTATAATATCCCCCTAATCTGTCTTTCTGAAAACTTTATTGCTCTTCTCATCTCCATTTTCCACACAGCATCAGCATAGCTTTTCACAATTTAAGTCAGATCACTTCACTTTCTCATTTTACTCTTTACTCTGGTCTACAAGGCTCTGCACTTTTGGATTCCATCATTTGCTCCCCGGGACCCAGCTGCACTGGCCTGCTCTTTTCTCAACACACCAAGCTCCTCAACACCTTGAACCTTTGCACTTACCCCTCATGCTGCCTGGAGTGCTTCCCCCCACATCTTTTCACCCTGGCTCCTCTGTGTGGTTCTGATCTCAGCTCAAAACTTGCATCTCCTTCTTTGGTGTAACCTTCCTGTCAATGCAAATAATCCATAATCAATCTACAAATCAAAATTGGGGTGAGTTTATTATGATCCAGGTCTGAGGACTACAGATTGGGGCCTTCCTTCCCGAGGAAGGACATGCACGAAAAAAGTGGGGTATACAGTGTGGTTATATACCATCTTGGAACAAAGAGCATACATCACATATGACAGAAATATCTCTTTTACTATTGTCATGAGATGTTTAGCTGACACAGCAGGTCAGTGGTCAGTAGGTCAGTGGTCACAAGGTATGCACAGCAGGTCAGTAATTAATCTTTAGTTTCCAGGAAGAGATGCTTATCCTTAAAGAAATGCCGATTTGGGGGGAAGTTACATCTCTATCTTTAAGGGCATCATTCTTGTCTTTGGGACATTGTAAATGCTTAAATCAGATATACAATGTATGCTCAACAGGCCACATCAAACCCTTTTGGAAAAACAAGCTCAGGACAAATTAGTTTTAAACCAAATGGCTTCCTCATATATTCCAATATATCCTATTGCTTTTCATTTATTTCTCATTCCTTACCGCCCATCTGGAGAAGTCCTCTCTTTTCAGACACACTCTGTGACCTCATGCCTCTACAGCATTTATCTTTATTTGGATTATCTTGTTCATTGATTTCCTTACTTGTGTTTGGTTTGTTTAAACCAAACCAGGGCTTCTCATCATCAGCACTATTAACACTGTGGGACGGATGATTGTTTGGGAGGGGGAGTGTCCTCCTGTGCATCATAGGACATTTAGCAGCATCCTTGGCCTCAGCTCACTCATGCCATTAACAATCCTCTCACCCCCCATTCCAGTCATGACAACCAAAAATGAATGTCCTCAATCATTGTCAAATGTCCCCTGGGCGGCAAAATTCCACCTTCCTCTCCTGTTGAGAACCATGATCTAATCCATGGACAAACTAGATTTACAGCAAAGTTGCTCTTTCCCAAGGCCATGGGAAGAGTCCTGCAGTGTGTTCACATGGGGGGTGTGTGTGTGAATTTTTCACAAGTAGGATACTTTAACCATAATTGGTTAAGACTATAGTCTCTTCCACTCTAAATTTCCCTTCATTTCCCCATTTGGTGGGTTGTGTTGAAGTGACCATAAACATGCTAAAGATTTAGGTAAATTGATTTAGTTGAGCTTAGAGAAATGTGTGAATGTGGTTTGCAGCCACTTCCTTGAATAGTGTAGTTATTTCTAGTTTTCCTGGTAAAGGAGAGGCTTCCACTGGTACCTCCACAGCCCATGTAGCTCCACAGTGCTGGCTGACCTGGCATAGACGCACGAAGGTACAGAGCCAGATGTCACATCCCTATGTGAGCATGTCCTATGGCACCTATGAGGATTTGAAATGTACAAAGAGAGAGGTTTGTGGAAAATTCTGCCAATTATTAAAAATGAAAAATTGTCAAAGGAAGATTTGCTTCTCCTCAACTTTCAAAATACGTATTCTTTCCTATCAGGAATATGGCCAATGATGTACCATATATTTTCTTCTTCTTTTTGATGGGGATCACACAATGGAGAAATTTTTGAAATTCTGCTGCTCATAGGGAACACATCTGTAACAGAATTATCTCTAACAGCTCATATATGAAAGACACTCGATAAAAATTTTCCCCAAATTGACAAAAATGCTAAAAATGTCACTCCCAATAACAAGTCATAAAGCTGAAATAGACTTTGGTTAAACTCTCTATAATAAAAACAAATTTTGTCAACCATGCTACAGGAAAGACTAGATTATCTTCCTATTCTATTTAAAGAAGAAGATATTTAAAACCATCATATGAGAAGCCATCAAAGAGTATGCAGTCAAAATGTGGGGAAAAGTACTCTGGGGATGCAATAAGCAGGAAATTAATTTAAATGTTAGGTATTTGTGATATTTGTGGTATTTGCCATGAACACATGCTTCTATCCAATAAGTTATTTGTTGCAATTTTTTTCAATCTAAATTAATATTCACTTTTGTACCTAATTTTATATTAATAACTTTTGGTATTCCTATTTTAAAGAGGTCCCCCTCACTTGGAGAAGCTAGAGGCCCACACTACCTGGACCAATTGCTGGCCTGACTCCTCCAGAAAGTGGGTGACTTGGGAATAGGACTTGGCCTGCGTTGTTTGCTACTGTATGGTACGCTGCTCATAGCAGACTCTCAACATACAAGTTCACAGTTGCTGTTAGGCATTTTGTGCAGACAGCATTGAGACTCTCCTGGAAACCCAGAAGCCTCTTGGCCGGCATGCATGCTAGATCGCCTACCCCTCAAGTCGAGTGGGTGAAGACTGGCAGCTTTCATCGGGTTGGTCAGAAGTAGATACCGGGAACTCCAATTCTGCATTTGTTCTTCTCTTCCTTTTCCTCATCTTCATTCTTCTTCCCGCAAATATGTAGCTTTTCAAAATGTAAGATTTCCTCATTTATATTCTTGTGAGTTGGTCTACTGTCTGATCATATCATTCAATTGAAATCCAAGAAACAATCTTGGGTAAATTCTGCAGCCCCTCTAAGCCATGGTTTCCTCACTGGCATAGTATGAATTTAAAAGTATCTACTGTCTGGGATTTTTGAGGGGATTAAATGGGGAAAAGTATGTAAAACCCGCATTACAGTGGCTGGTATATAGTAAGAAGTGATTAAATCTTAGCCACTATTTTTCTGATCTTATTCACAGAGTACTTGTTTCTATGAAGTCATCGTTACTAATAATATTGGTGCAAGGTGGGTTTTTATATTTCCACATAGTCGTCACAGCCCTAATATGAGCTTAGTCACAAGCATTAGGGATTCATGTTTGGGTTCCATAGACATTAGGGAACATAATCACATGCCTCTGTTCAAGGTCTTCAAGCTGAACTGAGAGCCTCTCAGCATCACGAATCTTCCATAGCAGGCACACCAGCCTGTCGTTCATTAAAATCTTGAAAAACAATGCTTAAAAGTCTGAATTAGCTACAATTTCATGAAATGTAGTCCTTGAAAATAGGTTTAACTATTAACTATTATTTAACTATAATATTGTCCAGCTTTCTTTTTATTTGCTCCCATTTTTGTCAGAATATATTTTATTGGGCAACAACAGACAGGCTGACAATGAGATTCTTTCAAAAACAATTATTTATTGAGTCCAAAACCACAGGGTGAAGTCCACCTCAAATTCCTACAACAAAAAATGACAGAACTTAAAATAGGTTAGAAATACTAAAATTAAACTCTGGCATTTCCTGTTATCAAAAACAAACTCCCCCCAAATTTCCTTTTTGGTTGAAATACTTACAAACTGACCTTTAAAACTACAATTTACACTAGATCAACAGCCATGAAGCTAGAGTAGTGAAAGCACAGTGATTTGTTTGAAATTAAGGAGCTCAAGCTTTGATGTTAACAGCTTTCATTCTTTTTTTCCAGCAAGATATCAAAATCAAAATGTGTCATTCCAGAACGTCGACATTTCCCCCCATCCCTTTTTTTTTTGGTGGAAATTTGAGTCTTCTGATTCTAACATGGAAAGGTTATGTGGCAGAAAGTTCACCTTTCTGAATTTTTCTCCTAAGTCGAATAGAATTTAATCTTGTATTGGTGGTGATGCTGTGAAGTAAGGAGATATTTTGCAATTTACTATGAAATTCATTAATTAACTCCACAAGTGTTTATTGTACAACTAACTACTGCCAGATACTGTGATTAGTCCTAGGGATTCAATTTCAGAAAGCAATTCACCCTTCAAGGAGCTTACAGTCTAGAAGAGGCTGGAGTATACGAGCTGGTCTTTGCAGTGCTGTAAGTTGGAATAACAGTACCACTGGGTGTAAACCATGGAGTGGTTAGGAGAGGCATGGAAGGGAGATGTTTAAGGTGAGGCTTGACAAGGGATTTGGTGTTTTTCAGGTGTCTGGGGAAGGAGGTGGGGAAAGGGAGGGGCTTGGTGAAGCAGCAGTTAAGGGGTGAAGCAAGATTATGGAGGTGCCTGTCTGCTATCCATCCTAGTCACATGCGCAATGGGAAGCCACTAAAAGGTTTTTAAGTACCAGAGACACAAGATGATAGTTGCAACGAAGAAAGATATTGTGGCCAGTGTGTGAAAACCAGAAAGTGCAATAAGCACAAACAAGTTGGAATGTCTCAGTTCCAACGATTTTATGGAAGCAGTATTTGTGTGTTTATCACTTGAAAAGAAAAAACCCAATAGATGAACAATAAACTGCTATAAATTAAAATTGGGTGATTATTTTCATTTCAAAGGTATCATCCTCTTGATTTATTTAATTTAGGGATTACTTTCCAGTAGCTAAAAGAGAATTCGATTACTTCACTCTCATTTTTAGAGCACATTTCTCTTTCTTTCTCTGTCTCTTTTTTCCTTAAAGTTGGATACATCTAGGTTAATGAACTATAAGTGAGGATTTTAGAAGGAACCCTGAGGGAAAAATCCAGGCAGCGTTCCTTGGGACGACCACGTTTAAATGATTTCTGTTATTCCACTTTAAATAAAATAACCTTCAGGGTAATCATTCATTGCTTTCCTTATTAAGCAATTCCCCTGCTCAAACTCTCGAGAGAAAGTGCCCAACTCAGAGACCTCATTCCTCTAGTTATATGTTGCATTTTACTCAGGTTTTACTCAAGTTTTCCATTTCTCCTGTCCCTTGGCCTTCTCAACATAATAAGGCAAAGACAAGAGACAGAGAATTCCAAAGCCACCAGCCATGTTATCATCCATCTGCATCATGAATGTGTCCTCTAGCTGGTCCACTTCTCTCAGGAGATATGGTGAGGACAGGAGAGAGTGAAAGAGACTTAGGCTTATAGGAAGTACAGAGGTGAATGGCAAGCAAAACAAATCTACTCTCTCTGCAGTAACTATGTTCCCAGAGGGGCCAATCAATCAAAAAAGAGTTTGTTAGGGAGGTGAAGGCCACTAGGCAATTTCCCTGGGAGATGGAATTATGAGTCTGGAGAGAAAGCCTTGCAATGCAATAGAAGCAAAAGGCACCTGGCTTGCAAATGAAGTGACAAAGACATTCACTTGCATGTTGCAGACTGTGCATCACTGTCATCTGCTCCCAGCTTTGCAAAGCCTGCCACCCTCGAATGCTCCACACCTTCTTGGGCTGTTGATGTCATTTTGTGCAACATGGCTCTCCTTTGGGATCACTGTGCATAGCCTTCAGGAGAGAGAAGCAGGCAGAATTTGCCCTCTTCTCCTCTTCTGTACTGTCTTTCAGGGTCCAACCACTGAGCAGTGTTCTATAGTCCTCTGGCGAAAGATCTCTTGACAGCTTTTTAACTAGGTCATGTTACCCCCCTGCCATGGGCATACCTCTCCATTCTCCTTTCTTCAAAACTTATCCCTATGTCTTAAGTCAGAGTTCTTAGAAGTAGAGTCATGCATTCAGATGCATGCCATGTATTGAGGGAGGGCTTTTGGGAGTGGGAAGTGAGGAAGCTGGATAGGGGAAGGGGATGCTGATGGATGTGGTCTTGGCTTGGATGCTCTGCAGCATGACCTGCACCAGAGAGTCACGTCGCCTTGAGGTATGGGAGCCGGCCATTTGTACCACGTCAGTCAATGATTGGCTATGGGTTGCCCCAGCTGGAATGAGGGCTACCTAACTTCCCAGGCAAGGCTACTGCCATTAGATTGAGGATAACTGTTTACAGAAGGGGTTGCTATGAGCCATTAGCAGCCAACCCTCAAAGCAGCTGGAGAATAGGTTAACCTGGAGGATAGGTTAACCTGGGTGTGCTGCCTGCAAAGGGGTCAGGGCAGAGCACCAACTGCATCAACTACCTGTACTCTCTGCTTTTAGGCCAAGGTTTTCTATTAATCTTCAAGAGATGATAAATGCCTACCCTGTTTCTTCTCCCAGGAGTGTTTGCACTGTTTTAGGCTGGAGGAAAGATGGCGATGGTGAAGCCACAAGCATTGTGTTTGACTGGTGTGGTGATGCTTTTAGGCACTGGTTGGGACCATCCTGATATTTTCTTGTTTGTCATATTCACATAACCTCTCTGGGGCCCTGGCAGCAAGTCTGGTGGCTCTGTCGACTACAAATATTTCCTGATAAATGTCAGGGCTGCATGATTTGATTTGTGCTCTGTGTGCCAGATTCATGCAGTCTTTCCATAGTTCCTAGAAGCATGGATGTGATTTTGTACTCCCATCATTGGAGCAAACTACCAAAGTGGCAGAACTTAGTGAAATCTTTCACTGAGTTTCTGTTAAGCTCAAAAGTGTTGGTGTGATGCAAGTTGATACATGATCAAGACCTGGTCATTTTTGTTAATGATGCTGTAAAACAATTCTGACATTGCAAAGTAGCCCAGAAAATACAAAAGAGAGTGTTGATAACCTCTGAAATAAGTGCTGTAAGAATTGATAATTCATTCTCTCATGCTTTTAGAACGTTTGCAACTTCTCTTCAAAATCCTTAAGAAATTACATTGTATGATGTAATTCCCATTTACTATGTCTCCATGGAGAGATATTAAATGAAGTCTTGGAATACTAATGTTACCTTTCCCCAAATACAGACAAGAATTCCTCATCATTTGGATGGAGTTGGTTGGCCTGGCATATTTACCAAGATAAAAAGGAAACATTTAAACTACATATTTGAGGAAATACATCATAGCTTCATATCACCACTGGAACAATTACTTGTCCCCACTGTGTCTTATGAAACCAAATTAGCAGGGAGGAAATGGGTCTCTTGTATTAAAATCTATTTCAAACTCACTGCTGAAGGCAACTATTAGAGACGATACGCAGAAAGGAAGTGGTGCTAACCATGTTCTGCAAAAGACAGGATCAAGTCAAATGTGTTGGGAAAGCAATTAATATAATTCTCCTTTCTTTAGGCAATTGAATCAAGGTCAAGAAGAAAGCTCAATTCTTTTGAAATTCTTACATGTTTTCTTTACTTTGTGGTATGGAATCTGAGTGCTCACTTGCAGAGTTTTCTCCTTAAACAACATAACTGGACTAGATATTGCCAAATTATTTTAGGAAAACTTAGAAACTAAGAGTTATTTCTCTCTTTTTTTTGTTTAAAAACTATAAAAGAACTGTGTGCTTTCTCACTGAAAAACTTCAAGCAAAACAGAGCAAATATGGTACAAAGTGAAAGTTGCCCCTCCATTCTCTAACTACCCTTCCCATTTACCAGGAGAATTACTAATATTAGCTCAGTGTATATCCTTCTAGGTATAGAATGTATAATATGCTATATAGTGTATTATATAGAGTATATAGTATGTGCTGTCTACTATATATTATGATATATAGTGTATGATGTATAATATATGAATAGAATATCTATATCTATACACATAAACTTTTCTTTAATAAAATAATATATTTTACATATTCTCATACAATTTGCTTTTTCTTCACTCAAGAATGCCTTGGACAATTGAAAAACTGGGAAAAATACTTATGGTTTATGTCATAGAAAATGTGTTAATATCCCTAATATCTATTAATCCTTCTCAAACTTGGGAGGAAAATGGTCAAGCACCATTTAGAAAAATGAGCAAGAAATATGACCAGACATTTCATAGAAAAAAATGGACATTAAACAGGAAAACATGTTCAATTTCACTCATTATAAGGTGGATAAAAATAGAAGTCTACACTGTGACACTATTTCTCACTTATCAGATTGTCCAGATTCTGCAAGTCTGATACATCTTCTGTTGGTGAGCAAGTGGAAAACAAACATGTTCACACATTGCTGGTGGGAATGAAACAATAGACAATCTTGTGGAGGGCAATTTGGCAATAGCTAGTAAAAGCACATGTGCATTTACCCTTTGACCCAGCAATTTCACGTTATGAAATTTCACTTCAGTGTCTGGGAAGATACACTGGAAAAACTACAAATTTACATCTTAACAAAGCTGTTTATTGTAGTATCGTAGTATTCACGAGTATTGTAGTTTTGTAGTATTCATGAGTGAAAGACTGAAAACAACCCAAATCTCTATCCACAGGGGAACAGTTGGATAAACACAAAATACAGCTGTAAAAAGGAATGAATGATATCTCCATGTAATGATATGCATGGTCTGTCTACAGGATAAATAGGTCAGTGGAAAAAAATTATGGGCATAACAAACTATATAAAGTACATTGTCTGATGTCTAATACCCCAATGAGATGGTATTAGAAAGTGGGCATTTAGGAGGTGCTTAGGTCATGAGGGTGGAGCCCTCATGAATGGGATTAGTGCTCTTATAAAAGAGACCCCAGAGAGCTCCCTTGTCCCTCCAACCATGTGAGGACACAGTGAGAAGATGGCCACTGTGAACCAGGAAAAGATCTCTCACCAGACACCAGTTATGCAGCACCTTGATCTTGGACTTCCCAGCCTCCAGAACTGTGAGAAATAAGTGGGTATTTTTGTTATAGCAGCCTAAATGGGCTAAGACAGGAGAAAAGAGTAGAGAGGACAGTGATGGAAACTAGACTTCTCTGAATGGACCTTTTTAAAAAATAGTTTTGACTTTGGGAGCATGGAAATGTTTTACAATGTTATAAATAAAAATTAACTCAAAATTCAAAAGCCCATCCCTAAAATAAATAAATGAGTGAAATTTTGATCTTTTGAAACAAATATATATAATGACAAAGCAAATATATAATTATATTAATGTCCTTAACAACCAATAATTTCAGCATAAGAGAAAAGAGTTACAATCATAAAATGAGAAATATCACTATGAACTCATGATATATCTTTGTCTGTCAATGTGTGTGTTTCCAGAGAAAAGAAACAGAAGTTGTGAACAACCGAGTAGCAATGAGCACCCCTAGCACCTAGACTGTATTTTCTAAATACCATATCATACTAAAGTTAACCAAGACTCCATGGGGGGAAACATGTATAACTGAAGATCTGGGGACAGGAAATGCATAAGGTATGCCTAGAGCATCTTGTCGCGTTAAAAAGCAAGGAAGACATCAAGGATTGCTGGGGATTGTGTCAAAAGGATAAAGAAGCCATCTTGAAGAGATACCAAAAGTAGGACAATGTGAACATCAAAAAGAATAGTGACTACAGTGGATTGAAATAGGATTCAATTCAATGGATTGAAGTAGGTTAAAAATCTATGGCATCATAGTGATTCTCCTCCCCCCACGAAAACCCCCTTATTGATCATCATTGGAAGTTGTTAAAGCCACAACTCATTATTCTGAAAGCTGATAAATAAAAGGAATAAATTAAGCATACATCAGCTTTCCCTAAAATTACTGTATTTCAGGGGAACCACATAGTTGATGAAGGAAAGTTCCTTTCTGAGAAGAATTTCATTTCATGTATGAGAAAGGAAGAATAGGATTTAAATATTACTCTTTGGGATCTCCATTGAAAGGAAAGAACAGAAGCAGGGAAGTTAACTCAGAGGATGGAGAATGACCAGACAGAACCAGATAAGAGCCAATCAGAGAAGAAATCTGATATTCTGAAAGAAAAAAAAAAATCAGGAGTTTTTGGACTTCCGGTTCCAGGTAATATGGGATAAGCATACCCCATCCCATATTTTTCGCTAGCAACAACTAATAACCTTGGACTAAAATACATACAGCAACTCTCAGAAGACTCTGAAAGGTAGAAACATGTAGGTACATTGGGTAAGAATCTCTAGATCTGAGGAATGACCTGGAACCTAGAGGGTTCCTTGAATTTTAACTTTTGCCTACCATTTATCTTTGTCTGGGTGCTAGCACAACCTGAAAGCCAGAACTGCCACTGGGAGAAGATGTTAAAAGCCCCGGGAAGAGCCCATTCTTTCAAGTCAGAGGACCAAGAAGAGGAATTGCTTTGAGTCAGAATCTTTTTGACTTTACCTGCCCTACTTGAGGTAAACAGAAGCAAAGGAGTGACATCTGCTCTTTCCCCTCTGCTCAAATTTCATCTTTGGACCCTATGGGACAGTGAGTGCCCTGTGGACTCTACCCACCCTACAGGAAGCAGGAGCCAGCAGAGGCATGTTCCTCCCCATGGGCATGGCAGACCCAGCAGGACAGAGCCTGGTTGACTCTCTCCACCCTATTCCAGCACCGGCTCCCCTCCAGCCCATACATACATTCTGCTTGATTTTAATTATTATTTTTGAGCACGTAAAACATGGAAATTGTTCTAAAAGTCAGAGGTATACAAAACAGTCTACTCAGAGAATGTCACTCCCATTTCACCATCCTACTCCATGTCCATTCCCCCATTTTCTCCACCCTATTTTCACCCACCCAACAATCATGTTAGTTTCTGTTCTTTGTTCTTTCACAAATCTGCTCATTCACAAACGAGCAGATATGTGTACATTTTCCTTTCTTATCGTATGTGTTTTGAAGTCTTTCTTTGAGTTGAATAGAAGCACACTAATCCAATGGGTTTGGTACTAACAGTTGGTTAGTTAACTGAAAAAAAACCAGTTAGTGTTCAGAAACATAACAGATAACGATTTTTGGTTGGACACATTTTATTGTAACAATACACACACACAGGAGTTCATTTACAACATTTGGTGTAGGGACAAGGTCTTTCTTTGATCATACATCAACTATTTGGAGCTCCAAATTATCTATTTTTTTATGTAAAGCACTATGGTTTATAAGATGAATGGAGAGAGCTGTGATTCACCCAGTAGATCAAATAAGTGGAGGTCAGTTAAGAGGTCTATTTCAAAAGTATTCAAAAATACAAGTTCTTGATTCAATTTATCAAGCTCATATTTTTTTCCTTTTCAATAATTTCCACTCTCATCTTGTTAATTCTTTGCTTATATTTTATCTTGGTTTGTTTTGGGGCAGTGCTTTTTCTAGGTTCCTGAGCTGAAGGCTTATATCTTGGGTTGGGTTCCCCAGAAGCAGAGCCTGAGATGGGATTCTTGTGAAGAAGTTTGCTATGGAAGTGCTCACAAGAACCTGTAAGGAGAGAGGGAGCAGAGAGGGAATGAGGAGAAGTCTAACTCACTCAGCCTGACCCTATGAGTAGCTTTGTAGCATAAATCAAGCATAAATTACACCATAACCTGTCCTAACTTGTGGCAAGGATGCAGGACCTTTGTGTCCCGACATTAGTCAGCCATTGGCTCCAGCCATTAGAACCAACAGGAGCTGGGACATAACTCCAGTCGCCTCTGGGAAAGTCAATCGTCCAGGAGCAATCCGCTGCAGAAGTGTGCAGGTGTAGGTCATTAGCAGGAGCACACTCCACAGTTACTAAAGGATCCCTGGGCAAGGAACCCACAGAATTTGCTACAATTTAGTTTATGCATTTCAGTCTTTCTTCTTGAGTAATAAAGTCATTTAAAGCTATCACTCTTTTTTTTCTGTTTATTTTTAGCTGCTTCCCTTAGGTTTTGATATTTGATATTTTCATTTTTGTTGAGTTCTAAATCCCTGAGCACTTGCCGTGAGCTAGACATTCTACTAAGTCCATTATCTCATGTAATCCTCACAATGGTCCATGAGGTAAATACTACTGTCCTCCCCACTCTTCAGTGGGGACACTGAGGCAGGCAGGAGGTGTGGAGCCTGGACTTAAATTTGGGCATTCTGACTTCAGAGTCTTCCTCTGCTCTTAGCCCTGACCGTGGGGTTATTCTCAAGTTCTCTGTGGAAATGTCCTTCGTCTTAGTCCAAACTTATGCCTGTATTTTGGGTTCTCTTTATTGAGTTTTATCATCAGTTTGATTCCATCAGTTTTATTTCTTTGAGAAATTTTTCTCTGTTTTGGTTTGCTGGTGAAGCCATTCTCTGACTCAGCTTTAATTTATCCTCTGTTCTGTTTTACTTCACTCACGTCAGTGGGGTGCTCATTCCACAGAGAGGCGAAAGTGTGTGACCTATCAGCTCTTTTGAATTGGAATGTCCCCTATATTTTTCTGCAAACTATCTGAAGCAAATATTCCCTTTAGTTTCTCGTGGTACCAAACACTGTGCAGAAAACGTTCTCCTTGTGTATTGTCTTGACACTTACTTTCACCAAAATTTTTATTAAATTCTGTAAAGGCTTATGTTTAATTTTAAATTTCTTATTATTGGTTGCAGATCCCCAAAGTTTAGTTTTCAGTTTCTGTCTTGTTAACATTCATCTCAAGCCAAAAACTCATCTTTGAAATGATCAGTGATCTAGAAAACACGTTTGTGCCCTAATAAGACACATTATGAAAAGCAGCACATTATGGGAAGTGGCAAATCCTTTCGCACTGTAAAGAACAAGTCCTTAATTTAGCTGTTTTATAAATCTTTTAATCAACTGGAATTATCCTTGTTTTGTTTTTTTTTAAACAAGGTACATTTGTTTAATACTAAGATAGTGTTTCCTATTTATAAGATACAAACTAGATATAACAGAGAAAAGAATCTCCTTCTTGACCTTTATCTATGCTTTTCTACTTTAATAGGTTTACTTGATTATTAACCAGTTACCCACTTTTTTTAACTTTTAACAGTGTTAAGAATTTTTATCACCATGCTTCTTCAAAAATATTGTTGCAAGTTTATATTGTCCATCCTTTTCCAGGGGGCAGATTTCATTTAAGAGAAGAAGGCCTTGTGCTTCATGCTTCCACCTTTTTAGTGGCAATACTTGATTTCATGAAATGCTTTATTATTCTAAGATTTGGCTAAAAAATATTTGGTAAATAAAGAGATGTTCTCTTGAATGTATAAGCTCTTAAATGATTTAGAAATTTTTCTGCTTCCTCCCACAAAGAAATTTATCCTTGCTGTAAAAACCTGGTGAAACTAATCCAAATCTAGACTAATATTTAACCAAGACACTAGGAAAGTATGAATACACCACTGTGGCTAAAGAATTCTTAACTTTTTTATGTTCTGACTTTAGGGTGTTTGACTGCAAATTTCTTCCACTGTAGGTTTTCCTTATGCAATATTAATAGCTACAACAGATTGCTGTCTTCCCACTGCAGGGACCTTGGCACCAAAAAGAGCTATGATGGCAGATGTACTCTTACCTCTCCCACATGTAGAATCATTCTACTTTTTTCATGAAAAAAGTTCTAGGACTCAAAATTAAAGAAGGAACAGGTTTTGAAGAATAAAACTCATACCAGTTGCTTGGCAGTAACTCACCATTCTTCACAATACTAACGAAAAAGGATTAACACTCCATTTAATGCTACTACTAATAAATGATGGTATTGCTTTCTATTTGGATAGCACATTTTAGAGAATGCTAACATGGAAAGAATACTGTTCTCACCTCATTCTTTGATGCTTGAATCTTCTCTATAAAATTGTTGTCACTGGCTCTGTATAAACCAGGTGCATCAGATGGGAATTCTGTCAGGGACTAGAATTCTACTCAGATGGCACAACTAAACAGCCTTTAATGAGAAACTGTAGAGTTTGTGGCAAGGGTAAGGGAAACAAAAGAGGATGTTGAGGCTCCCAGGGGCTAACAGAGTGGGAAATCTGAAGGACAAAGAGAGGAAAGAATGTTCCTGGAGCCCTATGAGAGCTAGAGCCATGGAGAAGACTTGGTATTGAAAGGACACAGCCACCATCAGGACTACAGCATCAAAGCCGGGAGAGAAGAGAGAAGAAATGCATCAGCTCCTCTTTCTTCCCTCCTCCCATCTCTTGCTGGTGCCTCCCAGTGGCTAAGAAGCAGGTAGCAAGGAAGCCAGGACAATGCCAGTCTTTAAAGATCAGACTTGTAGGGCACAGAGCAGGCAGCTAAGGGCAGGGAAAGGGTGGGAGACAAGGGAGGGGAGGGCAAGCAGAGAATAAGCAGCACAGAGGGTAATATACTAGATGTTTTAAATAGATTCCCTCTGTCATTCATCCCCACAATGTCCTGGCAGGTTCTGTTGCCATTTATGCATGAAGAAAGTAGAGCTCAGACCCCTTAAATGTGTCCAGGGTCACACAAGTCAGCAAGAGTGGAGGTGAAACGCACACCTGGGTCTGCATGTCCTCAAAGATGGTGTTTTTACACTCTGTATAAAAGCTGACTTTAATACATTTTAACACAGGATGGTGCTATTTTTCTGCTATAAATTATTCAGTAATTTCCCACTATCTTGGAGATAAAATCAGATTCTTGAGCTTGGCATGAAAGGCCCTTCCTTACTGGGCCGTTTCTCCTTTCCCAGCCTCATCTTTTCCCTCATCCCAATACATGCCTCAAGCTCCCAATATCTGAACCCCTTGATGTTTCCTTACTCCCCTCTGGCTTAGGTTTCATATTTCCATGTTTGTAAAATGCTGCACATTTTTCTGGCACATGCTCTTTCAGTTCCATTTTCACATCCAGCCATCTCATTTTGGCCTTTCAAAACTCAGCCCAGCCTCAAGGTCCTTTCCACCTGGAACCCTTTCAGGACTCCCTCCCTCCAGTCTGGTTAGCTACCTTTCTCCCAGTTTGCACAACATGACATGATGTTCATAATCACAGCCTTAATCACATGGTGCTGTGTACATCCCTCACTGGATGGTGCCTGAGGGCAAGGACCACATTTTATGTATCTTTAGATCCGCTGTGCCTAGCTCCACAACTGGCATATGGAAGGTTCCATACACAACTGTAATTGTTGAACAATAAATAGATATTCTGAATTATTAAGGCTTAATCTTCTTTGCACACAGTAACTATTTTTGGAGGGGAGAAGGGACACTGAATCCTTGCCCATGCTCCAGGTGTAGGTAATATACATAACTACCTGTGTAGTGTTATTTTAGGGGAGATGCTGCAAGGTCAAAGGATTTCGTGTATCATTTAACTTCCCAATATTAAAGTAATTCTTTTGATTTAGAGCAAAGGCAAGAGAAAAATTATTAAAATAAATTTTATCTTAAAGCTGATGGATGGCTACCCAGGATGTGTGAATTTGCTGGACAAAGAGCGGAAGATGACCCTCAGGGGATAGGAAAAGATATGACAGGTTTTAGCTATCTGGATAGCAAGGAGAGAGAGAGAGTGAGAGAAAAAACACCCCCACAAACCTGGAGATATTTGGGGGAAACGAGGAACAATGCGCAATTAAAAAAAGTCATATGGGTCCAGCTGGTGGCGTAGCGGTCAAGTTTGCACCTTCCACTTCAGCAGTCCGAGGTTCGCCAGTTTGGATCTGGGGATGGACCTACTCGCTGTTCATCAAGCCATGCTGAGGTGGCATCCCAAATACAGCAACTAGATGGATGTACAACTATGACATACAACTATCTACTGAGGCTTTGGGGAGAAAAAAGAAAAAGAGGAAGATTGGCAACAGGTGTTAGTGCAGGGCTAATCTTCCTCAAAAAAAAAAAATCAATGAAACTTCAGATCATCATCCAAGGACAGGCATTTGACTTCCTTTGAGTTCTTGCTTCTTTTGTGTGGCTCCATTTCAAAGGAGAGAAAAAGATGACAGAAGAATTGAGTGAAGAGGTGAAAGATGAAATAGGACGGTGGGTTAGGAAGATAGAATTGGACGAATTAGAAAACTAAAACTAAGGGTCAGAAAGAGGAGAGATTATCATAAGAAGTATTCAGATACGGCGGAGAGGGGTAGTAAAGGCAGTGGCACTTGGAAAGATTGCACAGCAGAAAGAGGACATTCAAAGACTTTTCCTTTTTCTGTGTCTTGCCTTAGCTTGGCCATGATTCCTTTAGAGTTTTAATTGAACATTAAAGGCTAAAGGATTGGAAGAAAAGCTGTTGAATATTATGTAGAGGGGGCCAACAGGCAAAATGGCCCAATAGGAAGGCAAAACATTTCTTTGAGTATAAGTTGATACAACAAGGGACCAAGAGATTGAATGAAAACCATCAATTTGGGCTATGGTTAAAAGGCCTAATGGGTGTTATGCAATTTTGCTACTTAAATCTGCTTTTGATTTCATGGTTTCCTCAAGGAAATTAAATATTAATCTTGTGAGCTTCAAGGTAAAAAGAATTTAAGAAATATGAAATTTTGCAAGTGTTGGGAACATTTTGTTATGTAGAATTAGTGAAGAACTTGACTAATAATGTGAGAACAGTAACAGCATATTTGGCATATGTGGGTTTAAAAATATTATTCATAGGTAGCATATGTCATGGGGGACTTCAGAATATGAGATAAAGAAACAGATTTTTAAAAATTGTGGCAGAATGTGAAGGAATTAAGAATTTCATTTAAACATGTAAACACCCCCATTCTTTTTCCCTACTTATAGCATAAGGAGATTTGGTGTAATTATAGTCTGGTGCTGTTGTGGAAGAAAGAAAAAATCACAGACCATTTTTTTCCTATGAAGTGAAGGAAACATCTAGAAAGCTTTTGAGTTACTCTATGTGCCAGACAGTAATAACACATGTAAGTTTAAATAAAGTATTGAAGGCAACTTTTGCCCTCTGGTGATAAAGGATTTTGCTATGCATTTCAATAAGTTATTTAACTTTTCATTTGGCAGTGGATAGAAAATCTCTTTGCCAATGTGCATGAAGCTTTGACAATTTTTCTTCAGAGGCTGAATTGTAGATTAGGAATTAGAGTCTAGGGACTCTGGAGGAGGCCATACGCCAAGAACCTAAACCCCAAAGACCAGTTTTTTGAATATGTTAACAGTGGATTTGGAGTCAGCACTTAAACTTGGTTTGAAGAGTGGTAAAAATTGAGTCCTAGGCCACCCTAGTTATGTTCTTGCCCGTGAAAATGGATACTAGAAGATTGTCTCTGTTGTTTTCTCTACTACCTTATCAGCAGTATTCTTAAAAGAGAGAAAATAAAGTGGCTACAAAATGCTATATTCCTTAATTATTTGCATGACTATTATGCAAATTATCATTATGTTTTCCCATTTAATGACATTTATTCTTATCCCAGGCAAATAATGTGCATGAAATTAAAGGGGTTACTTTAGAATGGAAACATACATCAGGATATAGGAATATTAGAGATGTCAAACTATTATTTCTTTACTCTGGGCAGCTCATGATTGCGGGGTAACCTGTAGAGAGATGAGCTTTGGACAGACGTGTGGGCTTGCTTTCCTTTTTCTGCATGAACAGAGCCCCAGTCTGGATTTGAATCTGAAGGTTGAATTGTACCATAGCTGGTAATGCCTCCCAAGGGTCCAAAGGGCAGATATTGATGAAATAGCAATACCACATTCAAGACAATATGAGGTAGTGGTCATTAAAAACGAGGTGACTTCTTCAAACATCCAACAGCAATCAGGCAATTTTGGTTTACTTCTATATTGTATTTATTTTCTAAAATAGGCACCAACTTTACTAGACCATGAGCTTTTGGAAGTTAGAGCCTATGTCTTATAAAGTTTTGCATCTGTAGTTCTTAGCACAATTCCTGGCATATGTGTATACTTCATAAAATTGTTAGATAAAACTCATACCCGAGTCCCAGAGAAAAGGAAACCTGGAGATAGAACGGAGTGACCCGCTATATGTTCTTGTTCACACGTAAGACCTCAACCTCCTGAAAAGATAATTTCACTCCTTACATCCCAAGAGAGTAACATAGTGCCCCCGCTTAGCCTCAGGCACGCAAGTTTGGTTTCCAGGAACTCCCCTGCACCTAGGGCAGTGGAGGGAGGTCGTAAAAAAAGTCCCACCAAGGCAGATGGCGGAAAAGTGGAAGTCACATATGACTGAGGAGAGTTACTCGTGTCTCTATATGTGACACCTGCTCCAGAAATTCTTAGACATGAGTGAACTTTTAAGGGGGTTGAGATATCTGAGTTAATGCTATTAACATAATTCTTTTGTACTCATGAATTTGTGATCAAGGAAACTTCTTGATACTTCATAATAGATTTATTATTTCTTCCTAGATGCTAGACCTCCCTATGGCATCAATTCAGAGAAACTTTCAAAGGGCACATAAGACTTTTTTATAAAAGGCTGGTTAAGCCTGCTTTATAAAGAGATGAATATTGTTACCACCTATTGATAATAACTGGACTTATCTGCTCTTAATTGGAGAATCCTGGTTTCTGATTTTGTTGGCCTCATTGATCTGCGGACAAATAGCATTGTTAATGAGGATGGTTCTCGTCATCAAACCCTGATGTTCTTGTCATAGCATCTGCTTTCCTTAGATAGTTGCTGTTCTTTAACACTAATGCCACTAATTGCAACACTGAGTGTTAATAACGTTCAAATGAATCACTTGATTCACACAAATTGATTTGTGTGCAAACTGTTCATAGAAAACATTAATAAAAGAGTACAGGATATTTTTTATTAAAAAATATGGTCTATGCACATCAAGTTTATAAAACAAGTGATTGCTAGATAACTAGTTATAAGAGATTCTTCATGATATTTTAAATACTGATTACCAAATATATTAGAAATACAACTCAAATGTTTTTTATAGATTTTTGTACAATAAAATAACCTCTAACTCTTACAAAGGTTGCCAAAGATAGATCAAAAACCATATCAGAAAGTACATAAAATACCTAATATTTTGAAAATACATAAAGAAATATTATTTTTTTCTATTATAAAGGCACAATATTTTCTTGACTCTAAAATGCAATCTACAATTTAATTATAGCACGTTGAAAAACAAAAATAAAACCTACCATTAATATATACATGTGATATGTATTCTGCATTCAGAAGTAGTAAAGTGTGTAAATATGCACTTATTAGAATCTAGGACACATAAATTAATTGCTGAAATTGTAGAAAACCTAAAGAACTGGAAAACTGTTCTACATCCTGGATGGAAAGACTAAACATAATAATGATATCAATTTTTTCAAAATTAATCTAAGAAAGCAAAGATATAGAAATAAAGACTAAAGACCTTTTCATGGAATTTGACAAACTAATGCTAAAGTTTATTGCAAATAATAGCCAGGAAAATTTGGAAATTTGGGAAAAAATCCTGGGGTGGGGAGAGGATGCCCTAATAGATTGCAATTACATTATAAAGGTAGATTTATTTTTTTAAAAAAAGCAGTGGATAGTCACATAGATCAATTAAATGAAACAAAATACAGAGATATGTGAGTGTGTTTGGGATAAGGGAATTTTGTATAAGACAAAATTGATATTTCAAGTCAGCAGAGAAAATTCAGATTATTTAATAAGTGGTATTGAGATAGCTAGGCATTCATTAGGAAAAATATTAAATTACCACACCACAGTTTATTTAAATATCAATTTCAAATAAATTAAATGTTTAAATGTAAAAATGAAACTATAAACATTCTAAAAGAAAATATAGAAAGATAAATTTATAATCTTAGGATAATTTATAATCTTTTCTAAGCTTGACTGAACATCAAAGAGATAAAATGAAAAGGACTGAATGATTTAATTGTATAAAAATAAAAAACTTGCCTACAGAAAAAGACATTATAAACAAAGTTAAAAGAATAAAATTTGAGATAAAATATATGATATATACCACAAAGACTAACATTTTTAATAAAATGGTCCTACTTCTAGAAAGATGAGAATAGAAGGCAGACAAATACATAGTAAAAGAATGACAAGTAGCCAGAAAGTAAATTTAAAGAAAATCAAACCCATTGTTAATCAGAGAATTACAAATTAATGCAGTTAAATTCTATCTTGGTTTATCAGGATGCAAAAGTTTGAAAAAAACTAATCAATTACCGTTGGTAGGGATGTGGAAAAATGGGACATTGTACCACTTGTTGGTGTTATAAATCTACTTCTAGAAATATGTTCCACATAAACACTTGCTGTCTCGTGGTTCCCTGTGGAGAGACAGGATCAACCACCCACCCAAATCTGGTTCAGATGTCTTGACGCCACACGTGTACTGAGAGAGTGTGAGAAAGTTTCTTACTCACATAGTGAGGCTGTCTGGGGACAGAGGGCAGGCTCCCAAGCATGGGAATGGTTTGAGAGTAAAGCGAAGCGAGTGGTTTGGGTTTTTACTGTGGTTAGTGGGTGGGACTGGGGAGAGGGTTCACACTTGTGTGGGGGCAGCAGGTACATGGTTTGAACTTCCCAGTGGCACCCAGAAAGGGAAAGCATGGTCTTTCCTATCAGCTTCCCTAGACGTGGACAAGAGGAGAAAAGGGTGGTGTGAGGCTTGAAAGCTGTCAGCAGTCAAACATCAAAAAGTGGCATCATACTCTTCATTTTACGTATGTGTAAGTGCAGATATACATTTACTAGGACATTCATTATGGTATTGTTTGTAATAAGAGAAACACAGCACCAATGTAAACAAATCCTGGTCTACTCATATTATGGAATGCTATGCAATAAGAAAAAATATACAATGGGGCGAGTCTGTGAGTCCTGACATGGGAAGATGTCCATGCTACATTACCAAGTTAAAAATAAAAAGGTATATGTGTGTAGTATGATCCTGTTTATGCAAAGAATAAAAATGCAATTTTTAAATGTGATTTTTCATATGTCAGTCATATGAAATCAGGATTATTTGGAGGCCTGCCTAGGGTTGGTGTCCGATTTAAAGGAATGCAAAACCCAGCATACAAAATAATTAAATAGTTTATCCCTTCACCATTGTAGTTGGAGGAAAAAAACAAAACATACAAGAGTTGGTGGAGATGAGGTCATGGAGGATGCATTCATAGCATTGAGCAAGTAATAGAGCAAAATTTTAGAAATTCCTGCGATCCTTTATCTACCCAATTCTCTCCCGACATTGTGGTAACTTTCTGATGGTTTCTCTTCTCTCCCCCTGTTCCTCCAGGCTTCCCTCCAGCACAATGAAGTTAGTTGCCCAAGTCATTTTTATCTCTCTAGGAGCTTCTCCTTTTTGTATATATCATTTCCTTTCTCCCATCAGAAGCTCACTTCTCTTCCTTATGTGAAAGAAAAGCCCACTACTTCTCTGTCATCTCTCTCCCTCACTCATGACTCCTACTACCTAGACATGACTACCACGAATTTTTCATATTTTTTACCAGATATTTTAAAACAAGTTTATAAGCATACAGAATATATACTATTTTTTCTAAGTTTGGGATGTTTTACATTTTGCTTTTTTGATTTAACATTACACCATCTTTCTCTATATCATTAAATAGCCTGCCATACATAAAAACAAGTTGTATTACTATATTATCAAAACCATATTGCAACCATAATCAGATGAGAAGACTCAGTCTTGCTGCATTTAAGTAACTTGCCCAAAGTCAGGGAGTTTGTAAGTGGAGAAGCCACGGCTGACTGCACACAATCTGCCTCTAGGGCAAGGTCACAACCCCGTGCTCTACTCTCCCCTGGGGAAAGAAAGCTACTACTGAGAAAACTTTCCTCCATCTGTGTTTGGGAATTAGTTTAGGGATTTTCAGAGAGTGCTATGCGATGTTTCTGTTAGTCATGACACCCCTTAGTTGTAATTGCACCCCTGCCTCGGGGCACTGATTGTTAGTGACCTGAAGCCAAACTCCTTTGGCTGTTGCAGTCCTCCATAGTGGAGCACTGTCTGGTCTACTTTGTGCAAGACTCTGGAGACAGTATGGAAAATTCTTCTAGGTCTATAAACAAGAACTCTAAGTTCAGGTTGCCAATGAGAAGTATGAATACCAGTCCCAGCTATGTGCCCTTCCAAGGGAGATTTGTTTTTGTTACATATGACCAACCGTCTTAGCATTGTTTTCTCCATCTCGACAGCAACAGGTCGTTATTTGGAAAACATTAAATGCTATGAAATGCTTGCACTACACTCTCCCTTTTTCCCCTTTGGTATGTATTTAATGAGTTATACTCATGGGATAGTATTTACGCACATATAGGAGAACCAGAGGAGCTCTGTGTAAAGACTGAGAATTTGCACATATTGATATGGTTTTTGTTCCCCAAATTAACTGAAAAAATACACACGTAATTTTTTCATTCCTAGTTTGTACAATTCTTGTATACTATAGTACAGTTGTACCTAACAACTGACCAAACTCTCCATTATAACATTGTTTTTCTAAGGGTATAACTCAGTTTGTCAAATTTCCCTCCAAGGCTGAAATGTAACATTGCACAAGCTATTAAGGCCAGGAGCAGTTTTTTGGGGAAAAAAATTAGTTTGACCATTTTTTTTAAGATCCAAGAGGGAAAAATAAATATGGAGGACTTTTTTTTTTTACTGCTATTCTTCTGCAACTTTAAAGAATGGACTTGTTACATTGTATGATTTATACAACCGTGTAGAGAACAAAAACAAGTTCTTTTTAACAACTTTGTCTTTTCTGAAATAAAATACTATGGAAGAAATTCATCCATAGTTGATGGCTAAAATCTTTTATTTGGAGGTAGCTAGAGGGCACTGATTTTATCATTAGATTAAACAATTAGAGTGAGTCACAGAGAATTCAAGGGGTAACTAATATTTATTACTTGCTATGAATTATCATGTTAAACATTGACATGAAGACCTTTGATATCTAGGACTGAATGTGACTAAGAAAATGACAGTTCATATCCCAATACACTTTTGTTTATGTTAATTTACCAACTTGTTTTTATACCTGTTAATTTCTAGCAGAAATTGCTTAGATGAAATGAACTCAAGGCAATGCTGCGTTCTTTTCTTAAGTTAGGCATAAGGATCATTTGGAGACTATCAAATATCTTGCGAGTTTCATTTAATTCTGTCCATCAAATACTGCCCTTCAGCTGAATTAATCCAAAAATTCTTTAAAGAATAGAACTGAGAAGGATCAAAATGTAAGCTATGAATATTCGCTTTCCTCATTTAATCAACTCCATGAATGGGTAGCTTCTAAACTCAGGGTTGTTTCAGTCTGAACATGGTGAGACATCCTTCTCATTTTACCCTATTTGTCCAAAGAAATATTATTTAAGAAACAAGGTAAGAAAGGAAGAAAGATCAGTGCCTGTTCCACTCTAAATACTCTAAATTCAAAACTTCCAATTTATTTCTCATTTACATTCGTGTACAACCTTGACTTAATTGTCAGAGCCGGGGCGAACAAAGTGAAGCAGCCTGAGAGGAGCAGGGGTCTGAGGGGGCAGGGGCCAATTGCTACTTCTGAAGTAAGAGGCTGCCATTAGAAGTCAGTCGTGGAATTTCTCTGCTCTGTGCAGTCAAAAGCTCTCAGAGGAGAGAGGTAAAGAAGAGACACAAGTGGTACAGCGAAAGGGACGCGAGGAAAATATGGACTGTGCATAGTGGAAGGGAGCTTAGGATCCTTCAACCTCCCTCCCTTCCTCCCTCCTGTCTTCCCCCCACCCTTCCTTCCTTCCTCCCCAGAAGCCGTCCACCTTTCACTGTAAGAGAAAGCAGAGGACATCTCTTGGGTGTTCAATGCTTGGAATGGAGTAGATTAGACTTTGCTCTGGGGCTCATTTTTACTGTTTGTATCTCTGCATATACATAAAAATATTGAACTGATTTCCTAAGGTTTCTCTTTGTCTCTGAATGTACATTATTAGTAGAAATTGTGGCATACAATATTTCTATGTGTTTTTAAAACTTCATGTTTTTTAAAGACATTGGTTTGAGAAGAGAGGAACATAGTTTTTAAATAAATACGTCTGTTGATATTTCTTATTTCTTTCACTGAGTCATTAACTTGTATATTAAACAAACATTTATTGAATGCTTACTAGGTATCAGCCACTGCCTTAGGCTGTGGAGATTCAACAATGGTACTATGCATGTGACATTTTCATTGTCTCATAGTTTCCAAGGGGGAAAGGTTGATGTAATGGGGCATAGTTCTGTTGGGCCTTCTTTGTATCAAAGAATAGTCTTACTCATTCCTGCTCAGTGAGCTGGGGATGCCCAAGTTGTGTACACTGTCAGGATACATGTGGCAATAAGGGAGCCTGGGATGTTCCAGGGATTCAAGTATAGGAACCTTGTGTCTTCACCTCATAGAAGCTAGAACTGAATCTGAGGCAGCTCTAGGGATATAAGCAGCTAGACTTTACTGATCTCTATGCTAATGTCCCACCATTAATGTGCTCTGTTGGTCTTTGCTTCTTTGTGCGTGCTCACATTCCCACTGATACTACTTGGCATCAGGGTCTTGTCTGTTTTTTTCCCCCCCAATATCATAGGGCTTTAAAGCCTCTTTATTACTTTGGCTTGCCCAGCTACTTTCAACCTCAGCTATTGCTGTTCACTATTTGATTCTTTATTTTCCATTTTATTTCCAAGAGAGAAAATCTGGTTGGCTCAGCTAAGTCCTGCTTTACTTTGCTTGGGAAAGACTCTATGGAGTAGGCTCACCATCGGTCCTCTGAGCAATCCACTGGCTGCGTGTCTTTCCCCCTGCGGCCCAATCTTGTTTCTGACTCTGGAGCACGGAAGTGAGGGCTGATTCCATGACACAGAACAGGAGTGTCTAAGGTCATTCCTCAGTAGGGCAACCTAAGCAAGGGCCTGGGGCATGCTAATCACCGTGATTGTTGAGTAAATAGCATAAGAAAGATTTTTGTCTAGATTGGAGAGGATAGGAAATATATGACATTTTAGACAACAATTTGATCCATTTGGTGAAAAAATAATCAAACTGTCTTTGGCTATAATGTAGAGATCAATGAGATTTGTGGGTTTTTTCTGATTAACTGTCCATATATTGAAGCATCTACTTTCCTGTGTACATTCATATGCATGTGACTAAAAATGTCTGCAAAATTGGCTTGTGGTGTCATTTCAGTGATGCTGGGAAGGTGCCTAAATATCTTTCCAGAGAACAGCTCAACTCTTTGAAATTCTATCATTAGACACGGTGCCCTGAAGTATTCCCGATTTCCCTTCTAGTATAAATAGGTCCAACCTTGCGGATACCGATCTCTGCCTGGAATGTTCTTTGCCATCCTCATTGCATGGCTTGCTTATTTTTAACATTCATTTCTGAGAGCAGCCATTTCTTATCGCCCTAGTTAAACTAGATCCCATCTTATTGTCTATTTCAGGTATTTTATTCCTAGAACTTACCACAGTTTGTAGTTATCTTTTTATTTACCAGTTCCTATGTTATTTATGTCTTTACCACTAGAATATGATTAAATGAGGGTAGGGCTCTTGACAGTCTCACAAATGGGTTTATCTCAGCTGAGTGCCTGGCATAAAATAGCATGTAATAAATACTGGTTGGGTGAATTAATCAAATAATCAATGACTGAACACAAAGAGGATTGACTCAGATTTATATTCCTAGGGATTCAGGAGCACCTGGAGGTGGAAACAAGACAATTAGGTAAGAGGTAAAGGGAGTGAAGTTGTCTCTTCCCATACCCAGTCTCCCCAGAGTGCCCTCACCATTTTTCACATTTCTTCTATGCTTTTCAAAAGTACCTTTGACAGCATAGGTGCCAAAAATTGTCAGCTGCTTTTAAGTCATGAAGTCAGATTTCCTGGGAATGATTACAAATATAGTCACTGTTCCTAGTTAAATGCCCTCCTAAGGACACAGTAAAATCCTTGCCTCACCTTTGGCATTCTATAAGAATATTCTGTAAGAATATATTTTGTATAAGATAATTTTGATATACGAGGAAAGAATATCTTCTTACCAAGCTGTGCTCAATCATGCAATTAGCTAATGATCATTTTTAGTAAAATTTTTGTAGAGAATTTAAATCTCATACAATTCAATTTATTGTGTCCTAAATGCATAGCATATGCTGAGACCTGTGCAAGAAATGAAAAAAAGAACTTACTGTCATTTGTTTTGTTGAAAAAATTTAAACAATTATAATATTATTTAGAAGAATTTAGAATTAAATGTCAAATGAGTATATGCACAATATGTGGATTAAGAAGCCAGAGAACAAAAGAATCAATGTAGATTAAAGTCGTTACAGAAGGATTCATTTAAAGAGTAAAGCTTGACTATTCTTTAAAAGGAAGGAGAAAATGAAACAGGACATGGTAACCCTCTTGAGGTCTGTAATGGTCAGGTGAACCTACTGTGGGTCGAGATCAAGGTCTCCTTTGAAATACAAAGATGTTCCTGACACCAGCCACCTATTCTTAGAAAGGCCTAAGGGACTCAGTCTCTCCTGTTTTACCTGGCAAGTCAGATTGCCTAAACTAATGGCATTCTATGTTAATTTCCTTTTTTTTTTGTTTTTTTCCTCAGACCCTAATCAGGCCTTTGACGCTCCAGCCTTGTCTCAGCTAGAAGGAAGGAAAAGGTAGAGATTATCTCCATTTAGGATGATATAAAATAGAGAGAAGCCCCACTTTTATGCTCAGTGTGAAGACACAACTCTGATCTCTGGGAGATTCCTAAGGGGAACATGATTCTTGGCTTCAATTCAGGGACTCAGCCTGGCTGTCCTTCCCACCTGGAATGCTGTTTTGTTCCCGGTAGAGGAGTCGGTGATGCCTTGTAGACTCTATCCATAACCAGTTTGGGTCCTTTGCTTCCTCTTCTGAATATGTAATTCGATGAGCATTGTTTTGTCTTCTTTCTTATGACATGTCGTATTTCATATCATATTTCCCATCTGGTTACCACCTTCTCTCTATTTGGCCCTTGGGTCCCAGGCCAATGTCTCTCTTGACTGAAGGTACCAAGACCTGGTGTCCTGTCCCAGGAAAATTGGCAAGCTGGTCCACTTGCCTATCCTTAGCCTTGGATTTTAAGGCCATGTGGATGGTGGAGAAGCTACACTTGCCTTGAAGGGTAAACTCAGTGATATTCTACCAAAAAATGATTGCTAAGCCACTCACTCACAGGGAGGACAAGGTTGATCTTTGTGGGAAGGTTGCATCTATCAGGTACCTCAGTAGTTCACTTGGTAATTAATTGTATTTTTGCATTATTATTATTTTATATTACTCATTTTATTATAATTTGATGATATTCTAGAACACATCTGCTTAATTAATTTTTTGCTTAAGAAACTTGTGGCAACAGAGTGTGTCAGGGGAATGTATACAATTGAGTGAGTGTGTCTATGCACACAATGTATACACACATATACATATTTTTGCCCATACTTTGAATAAAATCCCAAGTATTTTGATACTGTGAAAATTAGGAAGAAATAACCTATTTGGTTTTAAAAGAGTTTAATGTTCTTGAATTCTTTAAGCACCAAATATAATCTGATGTTTTCATTTATAGGCTTTTTGAAAATGATCTGGTTCCTTTGATAATTTCTTGGCCTACTTGTATATCAATTTGACATGAAGTAGATGGATTTCTTTATAATCATAACAAATTTGAAACTCTGTATGAACAACGATAAGTTGTAAGAAAGCACCACTGCTCATTTGTTCTCTTCAAGATGGAATTAAATCAATAAATTTTACACTATTGATTTAAGTGGCATGGTATTTTAAAGCTCTATTTGTATATGATGTGTATGACCATGTATATATATTTGTCATCAGGTTATTGAACAAGCAAAGTGACAGTTTAATGTTTATGCTTGAAAGATAGAGGTATAAAATATTACACTAATTCATAGAGAATAAAAGAACTTGACTCTTTTTTACTAAGTCAGTAAAAGAACAAGTACTACCAGAAAGGACTTCTTTAAATGACTTTAAATATTTAGTTGACTAATTAAGTTAATCAAATTTAATCATTTTGTTTTTACATAGACCTAGTTTGTCTATATGTAATAATACTCATATCAAACACTTGATTATTTGCAAGTTAATTATTGTTTTAACTAGCTGATTAACAGCATCTTACATTTGCTTCAATGATCAATTTGAACCAACCATTTGATGGTTATTTGGCCAAGATAATGGCCAAAGTATACGTTCAGAAAAAATTTGATCTACTGACCACAAGACTTAGTTCCATATGAAATTCCAGTTTCTTTTCATGTATATCTCTTCTTCATAAATCTCTGGGTGCCTTCCTCACTGGCAACTCTTTTCTTTTCTTTTTTTTTTTGTGAGGAGGACCAGCCCTGAGCTAACATCCGTTGCCAACCCTCCTCTTTTTGCTGAGGCAGACTGGCCCTGGGATAACATCCGTGCCCATCTTCCTCCACTTTATATGGGACGCCGCCTCGGCATGGCTGACAAGCAGTGCGTCGGCGGGCGCCCGGGATCCGAACTCGCGAACCCCGGGCTGCCAAGCGTGAACTAAACCGTTGCACCACTGGGCGGCCCCAAACCTTTTTCTTTTTTTGTAAATCATTTTAAGTTTGGTCGATAACACTAGATGTGGTTCTGTCTATAACATGACAGAGTAAATTTATAAAGAAAACACATCTGTCAAATTGCTGATTTAATATTTTAAAGACTAATGTGGATGTTTTGCTGAATTCTATTTATGATTCCAAATTTAGCAAAACCAATTTGTATCTGGGCAAAGTCTAAATCTAAATTCACTTTGTTATTTCTGATTTTCTTTTTTGGCATGTTTAGGCTTGTTGGCTAAAATAAAATACATGCATTTTTGTGCAAGGTTGGAGGCTTCTATTTGCCTTTGCCAAAGCCGATAGGTAAAGACATTCTTTTATTTTACACATTGCCACATTTCAAAAGGGAATCAAGCATGTTTTGGAAAATACGTTTTCTAAAATATATGGAAACAGAAAGAAATTTTATGCATTGATTTTCATTGACTAGCACTCTTCTATTAATGCCGTCAAACTGTATAGCTGGATTATCGATACTGAAGGTATTAAATTTCTATGAAGAAGGTTTTAGATGGAGGGTTAAGAGGCTTCTTTTATGCTGACAGACAGGTGAACTAGACTTGGGAATCTGGCTTTGAACTAACCCTGCTACCCAAAACTCTTTCCCATTTAGGCCACCGTGGTCTATGAGAATCACCCCAGCATGAGAGAGGACTGACTCACCATTTTATTTGATAATTTTAATGATCAATGTTGAACGGATCATCATATGAACCTTGTTTAAATGTTTGAATTAATTTTTGGGACCAGCTTATCTCTCTGCCTGAGAATAAGCTCCTTTGTTCAGAGCTGAGATTTGGAGATCTCTACTGGTATCTTCATCCTTGTCCCAGGCCTTGATAAAAGGCTTATCCTTACAAAAGGAGTTTTCAGAGCCTTCTTTCACTAGCTTAGATGATTCTATTCTTATATTCTGTCCCCATTCAGATAATTAGCACCTCTCTTGTTTCTGTGATCGTATCCCCTCATTGTTCCAGTCATGAAGTCTCATACACCCATTCATGAAGTTCTGCTTCAAAAAGGTTCCATGACTGAGGCCCTACATCTACTTATCAGCATAGAGCACTCAGTATAACCAGTGTCTAGACTGTCCATCACAGTGCTCTAGTAGTCAAATATCACCTACTACTATTTTCCAGAACATTCCTGACATCAACTGTTTGCCTGAAGGTCACTTTTTACTCTCAACATTCTCTGTCAGGGTAAGGTTGGGTTATACTGCAGCAACAAATTAATTTCGGTATCTCAGTTGGCAATACATACAATTTTTTCTTGCCTATGCTACATCAGTTGCGGGTTGTTGGTGGTGGTCAGGGACCCAGGCTGACAGAAGCGCCACCATTTTGTGACACTGGCCTCTCAAAATGTAGATCAATACAGCAGGGGACAAGAGAGTAGGAAACCTATACCCATTCTTACATGCTTCAAACCAGGAATGGCACATTACATTCCTACACATAGTGCATTGTCCAGAGTAGTCACTCAGCTCCTGCTACCTGCCAGGGGACTGGGCCATGTGAAGAGGCACATGGATATTGGTGACCAGTACATGTCTGTTTCCATACACCCTGGAGACCATGCCGCACACGTGTGGGTGATTTTATCCCGTCATTAGACTATCCACAATAGTTGTTTCTACTGTAAGGGTTGGTTTTGCTTCAGAGTCCGGACCACCCTGGAAAGACCTGTACTGGGTCCTGGGCATATTTCCACTAGTTTCTATAAATACTAATTTCCACACAAATAATTTACATGTATGGATTTTTATGCTTTGTTTCTGTATCTGGTATTAGATCCTGGTAACCCTACAAACCAAAATTTTAATAGTTACTTATACTTGCTGAAAGTATGGAAAAGCCAGTGTTTAATGCCTCAATCTTTGAGGTTCTTATTGACAAGGCAGATGTATCACCTGATCTTGCAGCTTAGCTAAGCAAGTTTTCACTATTACAAACTTCCAGGCTGGCAGTTCTTTACACCATGCAGACTTATAGGTTAAATAGTTTCAAACGGAGGGTGCCAAGTTTTGATGTTTGTCATTCTGGCAGTGATGGATTCAAGACCAGGGAGACTCATTAAAATGGATCCTTGGTCTTCAATCAGCTGTCATTTCTCCAGCATGTGTGGCAGAATCCAAAAATGTCTTCTGGGCTTGGCTGGGTTTCTGATGGATTGGGTTGCCCCAAAGTGGAGCCAAGGTACATGATTTTCACATGGCACTGGTAATCATTGATCATTCCAAACGAATGCTGTATATAGTAATCAGCAACAGTTGGGGTAGCATCAGTCCCAGGAAAGCTATGGCCGACTGCAATCAGTTAGGAACATAATCTGATAATGACAGCAGTAACCATGAAGTTGAATGTCTTTATTGTTATAAGCCACAGACATTCTGAAGTGAATGCCCAATTTATTGCACTTCAGATTGGCTGATAGGCACATGCAGGAATGCAGTAGCAACGTTTACTAGATCTAAATCTTAAATACAGTTCATTCAACAAATGGAAAGTTATCACCTACATTTTCCCAGAGACTGTACAAGTATTATTGTTATAGCAGCTGTTCTAGGAACATCTGTTTGGTATCTAAATCTAATTTTTCTCTGAGCTATATTATTTTCTCATTGCTTTAGTGTCTGAAGTTATACCTATAATATTTGGTTTAAAGAACTCTCTCTTACTCTAGAGTAGTTAATAAAATAAAGACAATGTTTTTACACCTTTGATATGCAATTTTATTTTCCCCTATTTCTATTTATTTCACATTGTTTATTTTTCTGTTACTGATGCCGATAGGAACGATTACTAGGAAGTACATATAGATTTATTCTACAGGTTTCAAAGTTGGTGGCTTACAGAAAATATGAAGCATTGTGTTTCCAATATTTATTGGAGATATTTCTAAATGGCACAAAACAAGGACACAAAATAGATAGCAGTGGGGAGATCAGATGAAAGAATTCATATTGAGCTTTAGAAAGACTTTATGTTTTTGTTAAATCTCAGGGTTAGTACTAAATTTGTTTATTGTAGGCTCTTGGAGAAGGGCATATTCAATGAACCAAAATCTAAATTCTAACATTTGCCCTGGCTGTCTCATTTTATCATATACAAATCAGTAAACTTTAACAATATAAAAATTTTAAATGAAAATTTATAAATTTACTTTTACCTGTCGTATCACAGTGATTCAACATGACTACAGAGAAAAAAATTGGTTTAATAAGCTCAATTAAGAAATATTTACTCAAACTTTTTTTATACCAAAAAAGGCAGCAAAATAAATTAAGGGAAAGTAATTAATTTGTAGATGTTCACTGGTATATGCTGAATATAATTGTTTTTGTGGCCCGGGATCTCTTTAAGGTCCCTAAAATTTAGAACTTAAATAGAATTTAATATAATTTCAGTGCCTAAATATCCTGTATAGAAGTTTCCCTTATATATGAGGTGACACTTATTATTATAGAATTAGTTATCTCATAAAACAAAAAAAATTTAAGATGTAGCGTGCACTGCAATCGTTTACTTCTCATGTTTGCTTAGTGAGTTCTTCATGAATCTCTCCATGTGCTAGTCAAAGACTTTATTCTTTGAGTGAGAACATACAAACATGGGGAAGAGGATATTATTTCTCTATTTCAAAAAAGTGTGTGAGATTTGTAAGACCATTTGTGAGAGAACAACCTTTTAATGAAATGGCCCTGATCTGTTGTTGTTTAGTTTAATTTTTATCTTTTGAGAGGGAAATAAATTGGTGCACATTTTTCCCTCTTTGAAAGTGCATTAGTTACTATGGCAACAATTTCATTGGCAGAAACAGAGTTTTCAAAGACTCACACATATAATATAAACTTAATTTAAGCATTGGATTGGAATTCATACCTGTGTAGTTAGAAATAAAGACAATCACGTAGAGTTCCTTATATGGAACTGGAGCAATGGCCAATGTGATTATTGTATATTTATAAATTCACGCATTCAAAGCAAGGGCCTAATTGGGACCTACACAGGGAATTTGGCTTTAAATTGTGAAAAATTCTTCTTTATTTATTACACCAAATTCAAATATCTTGGGTCCACTCTATTTTTTTTTAACCTTCCAGACTTCAACATTTTATCCTGATCTAAAAAATGTGACCAATTTTAATCCTTCTTCACACTTTTCTTTTTCCTAGAGAACCAGACTGGAATTATAATTTTCTGTCACTGGAAACTTTCCTCAGCTAGTAGAATTGGATCCAGCTTTTTCTTCATGGCTGGATTAGACATTCTGCATTGCCAGGAATGGCTGGCCATTCATTAGAGAACTAAATAGTTGTGATTCCCAGATTAAGCTTGTGACATGCATGAAGTAGGCATGGAGAGGAACAAGGAGGATTTTTAAGTGGGATTTTTTAAATAGATTCAGTTTATAACTGAAGTAAACCAGAAGCATTCCAGACATCAGGGGGTTTCAGTAAGTCTTATGGTCTCTTAGAAACTTCAGTGAAAAATTCCCTTCTTTTTCCTCGCTCCTGTGTGGCAGATGGAGGGTAAAATGATTGATAACAGCCAAGTTGGAGGATATAGCTTACTGTGAGAGTCAAATGGATCAGAACTCCAGACTGCTTACAACTACTTGCCCAATTGCAGAAAATGCTTGATGCCAACTGTGCCCCACTGTGGGACAGCAGCAGAGATGGTGTTTTTCCTATGGGGAGCTTGCATCTAAGAGGGAAAAAGTAGAAGCTGATCTAAGCATTCTGAGTTTTGTCTTCCCAATTCAGCAGTCAGGAAAGTCACACCACTTCCCACGGGGCAGAGTGAATACGTACATAGAAAGACCATCTGGAGGGAAATATCAGGGTTTGGGCAGAACTGGTCCCCTTAACTGCAGCTGCACACATAACAATTTCAGTCTTCTCTGGTCTTTGTAATTGTTTGATAACTCAGCTTGTTTTGCGTCTCTCTATTCTACCAACATGAGGGACTTGAAACTTTCCTTCAGGACTCCACTTTCTGGTTCTTATCTGTTGCCTTTATCCCTCCTTCTGGCATCCCTGTGGACTCAACCATTCCTTCTACCTCACTGTTTTTGTAGTCTGCCTGCATGACCAGCGGTCAGCACTGACAGATTGCTCTCTCTTCGCCCTGGACTCTCTCCCCACCCTGACATGCATCCACAACTACTTTGCCAAGTGCTTGCCTAGGATGATGCTCTCTCTGCTGTCTCCGCTCTTCCTGAATTGGCAAGCACTTCTGGAGAAAGTCACAACCCAATGCCAATTAGTTAACCTTAAAAAATGACATTAATAATGGTGTGAGTGGTGAAGAAGAAAGCCTAGTTTCACTTGAACCCTCCATTTGGATCAGCAATCCTTTATTAGTATCTGATTGAGTCTCTGCTTTAAAATTTCCATCCCACATAGTGACGGCTTCAAAACTTTTTACTCTTTGTAAGAAACCAGCCCCTATCCATCTCACTTCCTAAAATGACCTCACTTTCTATTTCATTAAAAGTTTAAACCATCTAGTTAGGTCTCAACTTTCTTCTTCTGCTTCTCAGGCTTTTCCTTCACATTCACTTTTCTTTCCTTCAGTTTAGGGGAAGTGCCTTGTCTGTCACCTTAAGGCCAGCACATTTCTCTGCGCCTGAACTTCTGTCCTGCTGCATGTTTTGGGGGATCCTAGTCCCTGTTTGCTCCCTTCTCTCTTGCTTCTCTGCATTCCTTTCTGTTCACTGACTCTTCCCCCTTTGCCTACAAACATGTCCAAGTACACATATTTTAAAATGTCCACTAGACCCTTTTGTCTTCTCAAGAGATGTCTTCTTGCTTACTGACAAATTCCCCAAGATCATTCTAGACATGTTGCATCCACTTCTTAACAGTTCATTCACTCTCCTACCCTTGAAATTTGGACTTCTTGGTTTTAATAATTCCACTGAAATGTTTCTGGTGATGGACTTCCTGAGGGCCATTGTCAGTGGTTCCTTCTTATCCTGTCTTCAGCTTTGACCCTAAAGACTACCTCTCATTGAAGCCCTGCCTCTACCTGGGTTTCCACTTTTCTGGGTGTTCTTGCCATCTCTAGGGGGAGATTTTCCTTCTCTCAGTCATTTTATATTGTTATATACTTTCGAATGTTAGTCTGATGGCTTCTACGGGTTCAGTAATTACCTCCGTGCTGAGCTTCAATTCTGAATCCTGAATCCATTTTCTAATTCCCTGATGCGCCTTTCTGCCTGATATTGCAACAGCGCCTGAAGAGCCACATGCTTGATCATCCCATTTCCCCTTCAAATGTGCTCCTTCTGAGTTCTGATTTCTATTGTTAACCAGACTTTCCTTCCGGTTCTCAAGTCTCTTTTTTTATTTACATTCATTCACCTCCTTTGGATCTAGCTCTACCATGACTCTTGAGACAGTTTTCCTATTTTTATTCCCACTACAGCTGCCCTAGTTCAGACCTCACTTGTCTACAGCTTATATTATTCAGTAGCTGCTTATCAAATCCCTGTCCTTCAGTGCCTTCAGACTTCAGTCTCGCCTACACACACTGGATGAATTTCCCTAAAGCAAAACTCTGCTCGTGCTGTAACTTGATGTTAAAATTGAAGTTTCAGCAAGGCACTAGACCATACGCAGATTTTCAAAGGAAATATCAGAGAATCAGTTTCACAACTCTGAAATTCTCCACCCATAAGGGAGGTTTGAATGAGTTGAGAGATTGAGGATGGGAGATAATTTTGAAGCTGAAATTATTGAAGAGCACTGTGCTGTAAGTCCTACCTTCCTGCAATGGGTAGGGATGAGGAGATCTTCAAGACTAAAGATGATGCTTCAGTGGGGCCTCTCAGAGCCCTCGCTATGCGTCCCCTGCAGTTGGAGGACACAGCAGGATAGCACCTGACTCCTGTGCGAGGAAGCTAAAGCAGACTGTTACAGCAGAATAGATGCCGCTGCCACTCTGAGAAGGAGTGTCCGCCTGGCACGGTTCGAAAGGAGATTCTGCCCAAGGGAGCGGATGTTCGGATAGGGGTGCTCAAGTAAAATGGTGCAATGTATATTGCCAGGGATAGAGGCTGACTGGGGACGGGGAGAGGCTAGCAGAAGACAAGGTCCAGCTTCTGTCATAGATGTTGCAGGCAGAGGGCCCAAGGGAGACTCCGGAGAAAGTGTGAAGAGAGGTCATCTTTAAGTAGAAGCTAGGCCCAGAAATTACTGAGCTATCTCACAATGGTACTAGACAAGGATGGACTCTTCCAGCCACCAAGACTTTCTTCCCATCCCCACTCCCTTCAACCCTGGCAGGATCAGAAGTAGCAGCTAGTATGCAGGGGCAGAGGTCCATGGGATAGAGAGAAATGTTAGTCACGTAGTAGTCCCAGGCGCCAGGCAGCCCATCTGCAGCTAGAGAAGATGGCGAGGCATGACATCTGGATGAAGGTTGAAGGGTTGGTCAATGTATTAAATCGAACACTTTTAATCACTGAATGAAGATTGTGTCTGGACAAAGCAGCCATTTCTATTACCTAAGAATGACCAAAAATGTTATGAGACTCGGCAGAGTTTTCTTTCTAGAGCAGAAGAACAGCTCCTGTGAGCAGATTTAAAGAGACAATGAGAGACCTTCTCAAGAAAGAGAAAAAGTGGCTTTTGTGATCACACCCCGTGAGTCCTGCTTGTGTGGTGAACTGGCGAAGATCACCTACGTTTTCCCAGTGTCTACTGAAATGGAACAGACTTTGCATGGTGGCTTCCAGAGCACTCTCTTTCTTTGGCCTTATCTTTCACTTAGTTCATGCTTTTTCTGCTTTGAGGTGACTGAAAGAGTGAAGATTTGAATGTCACTTTTGCTAATCACTAGTCATGAATTTTGATAGATCACAGAATCTCCCAAGGCTTTATTTCCTTATCAGGAAAATTGACTGTAATGTGTACTGTACAGGTTTATTGGGAGGATTAAATGAGAAAATGTATCCAAAATACCTGACACACTGTATTAGTTATCTATTGCTGTGTAACAAATTAGCTCAAAATTTAGCAGCTGACAATACACGTTATCTCACAGTTTCTGTGAGTCAGAAATCCAGTGCAGCTCAGTCAGGTGCCTCTGGCTCAGGGTCTCTCACAGGCTGCATCGAAATGTCAGCTGGCGCTGTAGTCACCTGAAGGCTGGGCTGGGCGAGGATCTGCTTTCAAGCTCCCTCCTGTGGCTCAGGTCCTTGCTGGATTTTGGCTGGAGCCATCAGTTCCTGGTCATGAGGCCCTTCCATAGGACAGCTCACAGTGTGTCAGCTGGCTCCTCTCAGAGTGATCAAAGGAGACAGTGAGCAAGAGGGGAGCACGGTATTCTTGTAATCTAAACTTGGAAGAGACATCTCATCACATTTGTAGTATTTTATTCATTAGAAGTGAGTCATTATGTCCTGCCAACAAGCAAGAGGAGGGGATTGCACAGGGCATAAATATCAGGAGGTGGGGATCATTGTGGGCCATGCTGGAGGCTGCCTATCACACATAGGGTCTAGAAAATAATGCTATTTTCCCCCTTACATACCCCCATGTCAATACTCAGCTTCCTATATCACTTTCTCTCTTCCCTCCATTTGAAGGTACTCTCTACTTCCTCTGAGTTCATGTAGCATGTTGTTGTCCTACATATGTTTTTCTCATCACTTTCTTCTTTATATTTTATTTATTCATTAAATAATGGCAATTTGCTATGTACGAGGACACAGAGATGGATGAGGTATTTTCCCAGTCCCCAAGAACTGCTGTGTGTTGTTCAACTCCAAGGGAACTTGCCATGTTGTGTACAGTACACATTTACTTGGACAACAGAAGTGGCCCTTTCCCAAGGAGCTCATTGTTTAGCAAGAACGGTAGATTTGAAAATTAACAATCATAATAGTACTATGCAAAAAAGAGAAAATTAACTCTATCTGATGAAACTGAGAATGACTTCATGGAAGAAAGAATGTGTGAGCTAGTGTGGTAAAGTGAGAGGGGATTTTCCAGTCAGAGAAGGAAGCAAAGAACATTCTAGACATTATTGAGTGACCACTATCTGTCATCTCCATTTTCTCTCCCACTCTCCCTGTTTGTGACAGTGGTTGGCAAACTACAGCCCACAGGCCAAATCTGAGTTGATGCACTAGATACCTGTATGTAAATAAAGTTTCCTTGAAACACAGCCACACCCATTCATTTACGTATTTTCTATAGCTCCTTTCAGATTACAACAACTAAGCTGAAGACATGTGACAGATTCTTCAAACTCACAAGTTTGAAATATTTGCTCTCTGGTCCTTTACACAAGTTTACTCCCTCATGCTCTCTGATACATGCACGATTCAGAAGTAGATACTCAGGTGTTTGCTAAACTAAACGGCTGAATAATCACCAGTAGGCTGTAATCCCTCTGTTCATGGCTGAGTAATGAATGGATCTGTATTCAGTCAGTGGCTTAGATGATTCCTTACCATGATTCTTGACAAAAGTTTTAACCAACATATGGCTGTCCATAGTAATGAGAGCGCCTTTGAAGGAAGAAATAAACCACAACTATGCCATCCTCCCGATCTGAGAGAAAATGATGTAGTTTTTCTAGTCTAGAATATGTTATTTAAATGTGTTTCTAATGAATTTTCTTTCTTTCAGAAAATAGGCCAAGCAAATCAGGGAAACACATGACAGATATAACAACAGAACTCTTGTAAAGAAAGGATAAGTCCAACAATATCGTAAAAAAATATCCGGGAGAATTTTACAGAATTTGCTCTCCATTGAGGCTGAGGAATATCTTCTACGTAATTTATAATCACACAAGAACCTGAGACCATCAAGCACAAACTCAGCATCAAGTGACTTACACAGTTTTTGCAACTGTGCGTGTGTTATTATTCATAAACATGAAGTAGTACCACAAGCACATCAACTTTAATGAAATACAAGAAATTTCAGACATTAACATGAACTAGATAACAGAAATCTGTTGAAGCATTTCCTTTTAAAACTTGGATTCCTAGTAAATAAGCTACCGTGTCATAAATATTTGTGTTTTATCAAAACTGACTGGTGATTAAGATTTCAGCTTTTTGTCCAGTCTCTGAAAACGAAATATAGGTGTAAAAAATGAACTGAAATATTTCAGGAAAACCAAATTTCTGTATCATATATTGACTTGAATCATAATTCTGTACATTTTATTTTAATCTGTAGTGTTAGATGCCCAGAAATTATTGATCTAATGGCTCAACTGGTTGAGCTAATGGTCCAACTGGTTGAGAATACAAATAGTGTTATAAATGTTCTGGAAAAATGATTGTTTAATGATGTTTCTGCTGAGTTTTGGCCATAAAGGCATGTTACTTTCTTGAGTTCTACAAAGCATCACTGGAGTGGATTTACCTCCGAAACTAGTCCTTAGAAACTCCATCTTCGCCTCAGTCATGGGTATCGAAGATGAAAATAGAGTCCACTGTAGACATGAGTGTTGGCATTTGATGGCAGTGGGGGTGGAGGGGTGTGTGAATAAAACTCCTGAATTTGAATCAATTGAGAAAGATTAGGATAATATGGAGAGTAAAATATACCTTTATCCATTCTAATGCTGATATTTTAAGAAATAAACTTTCTGTCTTAGAACAGTTTTGTTTTCACAGAAAAATTTGAAGTGACTGTAGAGAATTCCCACATACCTCACACTCAGTTTCTCGTATTATTAACATCTTACATTAGAATGATACATTTGCTGCAATGAATGAACTAATACTGAAACATTATTATCAACTTAAAATCCTTACTTTATTTATATTTCATTAATTTTTATCCAAATACATTTTCCATTCCAGGATCCCATCCAAGACACATTACATTTAGTTGTCATGTCTCCTTAGGGTTCTCTTGGCTGTAACAGTCTCTAAGACTTTACTTCATCTTGATGACCTTGACAGTTTTGAGAAGTACTGGCCAGGCATTTTGTAGAATGTTCCATTATTGGAATTTGGTGTTTTATTTATGATTAGACTGAGGTGATGTATTTTTTTTTTTTTTTTGGTGAAGATCGCAGAGGTGAACTGTCATTTTAATCACATCAGATCCGGAGTCTGCACTCTCAACATCACTTATCACTGTTGATGTTTACTTTCATCATGTGACTGAGGTAGTGCTTTTAGGTTTCTTCACTGTAAAGTTACTTTCTCTCCCATTTCCATAATGTACTCTTTGGAAGGAAGTCACCATGTGACGGCCACACTTAAGGAGAGGGGAGTTATGTTTCACTTCCTTGAGGGGGTGTATCTCCATAAATTATTTAAAATTGTTCTTTATGCAGGACTTATCTGTTTTCTCCATTTTGTTTATTTATTTAATCATTTATTTGAATCAGTATGGAATTATGGATATTCATTTTTTCGGGGGGGTTATAAACTAATACTATTTTTATTTATTTTGTTAACTCGAATTGTTCAAGCTTTGGCCATTGTGAGCTTTTATGTTGGCTCCTATGCCCTGCTGCCACACTCCATCATTGTGTGTATGTGTGTTTTTTTTGATCACTGCCCTACTTTCCAGTAGTATAAGATGCTTCAGCCTCATCATGCATATTTCTACCCCAGTATTTTCTAAGGACACCTGGTTCCTTTTTACTGAAGAATGGTGTTAGGAAACTGAGATCTGGGCATTAGGTGTGCTCGTTGTTGCTGGGGTGTCATTGCGTCTAGGCAAGGAAATATACGTGTGTATACTAACCTGTGTGTTTATAGATCTCTAGAAATACTTTGTGTAACAATCTGTATTTATATTAAGCTAAATGTGAGTTTATACTAATGTCTCTGACTCTAACTCGTTACCACAGGGGTCATTCTAACCTCTTGTCTGTCTAGACCCTTGTCTCTGTAACCTGCCACTCCAACAGTGAGAAACCTGGCTCCCACCATACGCCATCCATGTACTTAATTTTTCAATTCCAGTGTACATGTGTAGCAATATCATAATCGTGAGTTTGTACCTGCCATAGGAAGCAAACTTTATCAACTAGAGTACAGTGATAATATGTGGTTTCCTTTATCTTCAGTGTTGTAGACTCCACTCTTTTCCAGTGTTACTTAGATCAGCACCTTTTGCCTCGACTCTAATCAGTGAGGTTGTTTTATACATTTGTAATACAGTTAGATTGTTTTGTCACATTCTCCCTTCCATCTTGGGATCCCTAACTTCCTAATTAACATTAAAAATTTGCATATAATTAATGTTCACTCTTTGTGCTGCCTATGGGTTTTGACAAATGCATAGTGCCATGGATACATCATTATAGGATTATACACACTCGCTTCACCACCCTAAAAAATCCCCTGTGCTTCACTCATTCAACCCTCCCACCCTCCCCTCAAGTCCCTGGAAACAACAGATCTTTTACCATCTCTATAATTTTTCCTTTTCCAGAATGTTATATAATTGGAATCATATAGTAGAATGTAGACTTTTCAGACTGAATTATTTCAGTTAGCAATATGCATTTAAAATTCATCTGTGTCTTTTCATGGCTTCTTGGATCATTTGTTTTTATCACAGAAAAATATTCCGTTGTACTGAATAATACTCCATTGTATGGGTGTACCTGTTTGTTTATCCTTTCACCTACTAAAAGATATCTTGTCTGATTCAAGTTTTTGGTGATTAGGAATAAAGCTACTGTAAAAATTCACGTTCAGATTTTTGTGTGGACACGGGTTTTCAACTCATTTGAGTAAATATCTAGGAGTGTAACTGCTGAATCATATGATAAGACTAGTTTAACTTTGCAAGAAACTAACACCAAATGAACCTGCATCCATGGGGAATAAAACAAAACAAAACAAACAAACAAAATTCCTCCCTATTTACAGTCTCTTGCAATGATAGCCGTGGGTAAAAATTGCAATCCAGTGAGTGTCTTTTGCCACCCAGAGGTGACTGGGATGGACAGGGACTCAGTTGCCTTCTCTAATACTAAATGTTTTCAAAGTGAGAAAAGATCATATTGTTGGTAAGCGGTTAGCAACCAAAGAACTTAAGGAAACATATTTATAGGGGCTACTTTTACCCGAAACTGTGTAGTTCAGTTGTAATTGACTGCTATCTGCGTGTGTTATATAACTTATATAATGATAGCTTATTCAGACAAACCTTGTCTTTTTCATGCTATTCTATTGAAACAAAGTGAAGCTTTAAAGAGGCAGTATATATAGGTCAGTATCCCAGTCAATAAGATAAAGTATTGTTTTATTGCCAAGAAGCTGAATCCAGAGCACTACACATACACACAACACACAACACACACACACACACACATCATTAGACAGATATATACATGGCTAATTTGATGAGTGGAGCAAATGAGAGCGAGACTCCTGCATCTACTGTTTTCTATGGAAGTAAACATTAGAAACACTGGCAACATAAAGAAATAGCTGACAACCATATATTAAGGCTCTATAATCACCACCAAGAAACAAGAGTTCTGGGTGTTTTCATGCTGTGGCAATGAGTAATTCCAAGCAGGTTAATTAGAAAAATGCATACCTACCCACAACTGTACCATTTCCTCTTTTGTGGACTCCACATCCTGGCTTGGTGATAGTGTGGCACTAGAGAAATCTGTCCAGCAGCAACCTCACTGTTAGACAAGCTGAGTTGTTCAACCTATAATTAAACATCGTTTCCACTGAAATATCACAGTGACCATCTGCACAGCTTTTTAACATGTTTTTGGCAGATTCCCTCCTTAGTGAACTCCTGAGGCAACAACCTCTACCTTTCTCAAAACCATCTGGATCAATCCTCTAGTTATTTGACAATCAGCTCACTGAGCTTCAAGCATCCTTCTGTGAATTATGACCTATTCTACATTATGATTGAGATTGCTTCAGAGCTTCCAATAAAAGGGAGGGCACAGGGGTGGTGGTTGGACTTCTACTAATATGTCATTCAGCCATAGGCCTCATACAGATATTGACAGGGCTCCCATTGTACCTCCAGATGCTTGTGTGCCTCAAGAGTTGAGAAGTGACTCTATCACATGGCAAAACAGATCTCTAAGACTGGTGGAAGAGTGAGCATTTGGGTCAATGTGACATGGAGTATGGAAGTTAAGGCATACTTGTCAATGCACGTATTCATGAGTGACTGTGTACTTTCCACAGGTCCTTTAGTTGTTTTTCCTAGAACTTTCCTAGGGAGCACTTGGAAGTTTCTTGAACAGATGTCACAAGATGTAACAATAAGAAGTCACATCAAACTTTGTTTAAGGACTAGTTTCTGTTTCTTTGTTGACCAAGAGCAACAAATATAAATGATGCATCATTATATAAAACACTAGAATTAGAGATCAAGTTGATTTGCTTGAAATTTAGAAAAAAAAGAACTTTGGCCAAGTTCCATTCAAATGTAAAATAATTTCATTGTGAGTTAGCTTGGGATTTGGGGATCAAAAACTATTGAGCTTTTAGGTTGATGGTTAAAGGACTATAGAACTATAACACACATTAATTTCCTTGACTGTGTCAGACACAGAACTGGGCATTATCATTCAGAAAGGAATAAATCAAAGTTGTTGTGCATGGGGAACTCATAGTGTGCCGAACAGAGTGGCTGTTGAGTGCTTGAGTGAAGGATGCAAGGTGATAAGTAAGTAAAGAGGAACAACCCAGAATAGATAAAGGCCAGAACACATTTCTAAAATCAGGTCATACTGAAGCTGGTTCTTAAGGAATACGTGGGTGTGGTAAGCAAAATAATGGCCCTTTAAAAATGTCCGCATCTTAGTCCCTGAAATCTATTAATATGTTACCTTATATGGCAAAATGGATTTTGTACAAATGATTAAATTAAGGATATTGAGATGGGGAGATTATCCTGGATCATCTGAGTAGGTCCAATGAAATCTCAAGGGTCCTTATAAGTGAAAGAAGGAGGGAGGAGAGTCATACAAAGATGTGATGATGGAAGCAGAGGTCAGAATGATGCTATCGCTAGCTTTGAAGATGAAAGCAGGCCATGAGCCAAAGAATGTGGGCAACCTCCAGGAGCTGGAAAAGTCAAGAAATCGATTCTCCCTTAGAGCCTTCAGAAAGAATGCAACTACGCTAACACTTTGATTTTAGTCCCATAAGACCCATTTTGGATTTCTGCTCTCCAGAACTTTAAAATAATAAATTTATGTTGTTTTAAGCCACTAAGTTTGTGGTGATGTCTTGCAGGAGAAATAGGAAATGAATACAGTGGGAATTAGATTGTGTCAACTGGTGGTGGGAAATGGTGGTAAGAGAGTAGGTATGAAAAAAAGATATTCCTATTGGCCTTTGGGGAACTCAAAAATTGACCAATGTCTGTAAGAAAGTGTGAGTGTAGGAATATATTCAAAAGCCATGCTGCAAGGCTGGATGAGGCCACACCCAGAAGGGAAGTGCAGAGGCATTGCGTCTGTCTAGGAGGTGGTGGGAACCACTAAAGTGATGAAATAGCGAAATCATATGTGTGTTTTAGATAAATCACTCTGCTTGCTCAATGAATGTTGTGGGTATAATACTAGTGGCAGAAAGAATCAGTCATGAGGACCTGTGAAAGCCAGGTGTGAGGGAACAGCAGTGGGAATGCAGGGAGAGACTGGCTTTGAATGATATTGCAGAAATAGAAGTGAATGGGTTGTCGCCATTTGGCTGCAATGGGAGGGAAATATAGGTGTCTCATATGATGTCAAGTTTTGGAATTGAGTAAGTGAGTGCCATTAACTAAAGGAGGGTCAAACTGTATTTGTTAGTGCCTGGCATCCACTTGCTTTAGTCTAGCATCAGTTCTGATTTTTATCTGAGGTTCTGTTCCTCCTTTCCCCCCTCTCAGTCGATGGGAAGGTCCCTAAGGGCCCTATGAAGAGTGAGACCCAGGGCTAAGAAGAGCAGCCCATTGCATTTCTCTGGCCAACATGATTAGTTCAGTGTTGAGCATGTGACCTAAGCCAGTCCAATCCGAGTGCCTCTCAGAGCTTTGGTGGGGATGTGGGGAAAACAATGAAAACAGCAGCTGCACAATTCTCATTTTTTTTGCCTGGTTAGGACCCGGAAGCATGTAGTGTGGGGAGATGGTGGCAGCCATTTGTGACCATAAATGGCTATCAATCTAAAGATGAAATTTAAAAAATAAAGGGAACTTGTAGAACTGAGATGGGGCATGATCAGTCAGACTTTGTATCAGTGCTGGAGCTTCCGCATCCAGCCAGTCCTGTCCTGGAGCCAATAACTTATTTTTAGTTTTATTTATGTAAGTTTGACTTTGGTTTTCTCTTACTTGCAACCAAAATAATCTTAGGAGAATACAGAAGAAAGGGAAGGCTTGGATATTTAAGTTTAAAGGTGTTCAGGTAGAGCTATGCAGTAGGAAATTGGAAAAATGGATTTAATAATGATCAGAAAGTTGTGTAAACAGCAGATGTTTATTTGGATTTATCAGCTTATAGATGAGATAAAGCTAGGTATATTGATCACATTAAGCAGAGGGTGAGACTAGAAGAGGTTTAAGGTCAGAAGTTAAAGAATCCCCAAATTTCATAGGCAGTAACAGTAAGAGAAAATAGCTAAACACAGTAAGAAATCATTGCCAGAGAATAAAACCTAGTTTGTAAGTTATGAAAAATGTAGAAATTAAAACAAGGGGAAAAGACTTTGAGGGAAGTTATCAAAATATGAATTAGTGCTGTGTGTCTTTGGGTATTGGAAATATGAATGGTTTCCTTCTCTTTTTATTTCCCACTTTTTCCTAATTTTCTGAGTACTGCTTCTGAAATAAAAAATACATTTTATTTAAAAGCAAATGAAGTTTAAAAATATACTTTTCCTGGATTTTTCTCCCCTAGAGAAGAATAACTGATCAAGACTTTCCAAAGCCACTGGGAGAAGGGGCACAAATAGAAAACCTGAAAATAAGGCACATTCTGAAAACGTGAAGTCTCTAGAGTCCAGAGAAGTGATGAGTTAAAAGGAAAGTTTCTCTCTTTAAGAAGTTTGGTGTTCAAATAGACTGATTACTCAGTCCACTGCTTTGGTGCTGTGGCTGCGTTTTCCTTTATTTTTAAATTTTAACAGTAGTCATAAAAAAATCAATAAAACATTATTCATAATCCTAATACATAAATATGGTAGGCTCACTCAGTGGGTTTTTTAGGCAGTTCAAATAGCTGTTGTTTGGTGAAAAATGCTTTATTCTTTGGGGAATGCCTCAGTTCTTCTGTAGAACATTAGTTTGAAAATCACCGATCTCACGTTTCAAACGACTATTCATTTTTTTCTAATTCTACTGTACTTTATAACTACAGACAGTACTTCTGTGTACGGCAAAGGGAATTCTATGAAAATAAGCTACAATAGAGGAGAAAGAGGCAATGATATACAGAGATCAAAAGAGAGCTTTGTCTTAGAGAATACTTCAGAATATATTGTTTTCTTAAAATGATGGAACTTGATTTAAGTGTATCTCAGGAGATCAACTCCTCCAGCCCTCTGCCTCTAGACAGGTGTATTTGCCATATTTCTGACAATCTTAGGATGGCTAAGCTCCTTTCTTTAAAGAGATGGTTGCTAACTAGTCTGTCGAGGCCTCCTGGGGACCCCTCAAGCTTCTGGGTAATGAGATTCTCGTAGCACCACAGCAACAGAACTACCCGGGACATAACTGAAGACGAAATTTTCTATTGTTTTTCCTATAGTAGAGGATTCATGATGAATGTTGTAGGGTCATTCCCATTGGTGGGGTTTGATACAATCTGGCGGAATTAAAGTAATAAACTGACTTCTGATTGGACTTTCATTTACAAATATCTGGGCCTTGGGATTGCCAATGTAGGCTTTATTATAGTAGGCTCAAAATGAAATGACAAAATGACAGGCGTGCTGGACAGGGTTCTGGGATCTCAGGGCATGACCGTGAGTTGCACTCCCCGGGCTCTGTGTCCCAGGAGCCCTGGTCTTGTTGCTGGTGCTGGCCCCGGCCTTAACGCTGGCCTGGGGCCTGTTCACAGTCTTGGCCCAGTCGCTGCACCCCGCCCACAGCAGGGAGGAGGAAAATAAGCCCATTTACAGCTTAGTGAAAGGTGTGGTGTTTGCTCTTACTTCTGGAAAGGACCAGGAAAGACTCTACCAGAGGGTGTGGCCAAGATGTCCTTGGTTCCTGCAGAACTTACCCCTGACACTAGAAGTCTATCGGCCGAGGAGTTGGAGTCCCCAGGGTGACGTCCTCATCAAAGTGTACAAAGCCAAATATCCCATTGTTGGTGTCACACCCCTAAGAATCCTTAACTAGGACGGCGGCCCCAGTCTGGACTTGAAGCCCAGAGAACAGCCCCATTTTGACATAAAGGGTGAGTTCTAATGTCCCATTGGCAGGAACAGGGAGGGTAAAGCACCCAGATGCTAAATCTTCTCCTGCAGAATAGGCTGCCTGAAGCCTCTGACTCACCCAAATCTGAATAAAACAGACAATTAACCTGGAAAAGAAAAATGAAATGACAACAAACACCCTTTTACCAGCCAGCAATTCAACCCCTTAATTTTAATCAGTTAACTCATTTTAACCTACTCACTATTGGCAATAATGCAACAATGCAAATGCTTAGAATTAAGTCTGGAATACTAATATTTTAAACATATTTCTAAGTTTAGTTTTACATTTTAATATGTATTTGTTTGTCCCACTCTCTCTCCTCCAACTTTTGTAATCAATCAAAAATAATGTTTAGAATCTGGTCAGTTTTTATAATGGGAGACTATTATTTCAATATCTAAGGCAATAGGACCCAGAACACAAATAATGTGTGGGGCATATAGTTAACAATTCTTCATTAAAGATAACCTTTTTTCCTTATTTATTTAATCTAAACCCTATAATGACAAATAGGGTGCTCCAAGTTTTGATGGTTCTGACTCTGAGTGAGAGAAAAACTGAACCAACGTTGGCTTAAAGCTGACAATCTGCGCACACTAACAAGTTCAGAAGTGGAGCATTCCGGGGCTGTTCACCTCAGCAGCCCAACAGCTTCATGATCCAGGTTCTTTCTAACGTCCCAACCTGTCACATTGGCTTGTTCTTTCAGGGTATTTCCCCATAAGATAAGCACTCAAGTTCTAGACATCAAATAAAATCGACAAAGTTCAGAAGCAGGAAAGGGAGGAAATCTCAGAGCTTTTTTTTCTATTTCTACTATCATGGAAAATATTTCCAAAGCCCTCAGCGGATTTGCCTTCTCATCCTAATACTCAGAATGGTATCACAGGCCCCCATTTAAACCACTCACTCACTGGGAGAGAAATAGTTGGCTTCGTTCTCACACTGGAGTTGTGGGGCCAGTAGCATCAGCATCACCTGGGAACTTGTCAGCAATGCACATTCTTGGGCCCCATGACAGACTTGCTGGGTCAGAAACTCTGGGGGAGGGCCCAGCAAACTGTTTTTAACAAGCCCTCTAGGTGAAGCTGATGAGAGAGAAAGATTGAGAAGCACTGGCTTAGACTGAATGCATTTCACCCTGTGGGACTGGGGGGAAGTACAGCTTTCCCAGAAGTGCTCAGTCACAAAAGACCGAACAAAATCAGGATTTAGTTTGCAGAAAAGGAGTGAGCAGTGACTGATGGTTGAGCGACTGACATCAGAGGCCTCAATATTTACTTTTATATTCGCTGTGCACCATAGTAATACCTGCTTACAAGAAGGTTCTTAGAGATTTTCCTGCTTTATCATTCCTTTCCGGTCTGATGGTTAGAGACATTCTAAGGATTGAACCATTATTAAATTGTGGTCAAATGCCTGTTAAAATGACACTTCACTTGTTTGGGAGCTCCATTTAACTTTTGTAAACCTTTAGATATGATCAAACTTTATTAGTTTTGCTTAAAATAAGTTTTCTAATAAAAGTGCTCGTTCTATAATGAAACAATTAGCTAAAGGCGAAACACCTGAATGACTTTTACTAGTTGCTATATTGATAGCTAACTAAAGAGAATTGAAACAGTTTCCTTGGAGTTTAAAGATAGATTAATGAAGAATAATGTCACTGATTATAATTAGCTATCTGTAATATGGACAGTTCTGTTTCTCCTATGGGAGACAGGGTTCTTTTGAACATGCGAAAACTATTTAGTCTATTTTGAGGCTTTTATTGGGATGTTTTCAGGGGGCAGGTGGAGTAATGGAAACAGAGTTGTCACAGCCAGTGCCTGGAGGTCTCACAGAGCCTAAGCAATTCTCACTGCATGCCTTATTGGACTATTTCAATGAATTAGAAGGAATCATTTGGACTCCTGTGTTGTTGCCACAGCAACATTCATCACTGTAAAAAATGCCATGGGGACAAGAGGAGAGAGACACTAACACGTTTCCAGATCCCCAGATGAGTTCCTCCTGACCCAGCTGTGCCATCTGCCATACAGTGGGAAATTTTGAAGGCGAGTAGAAGAGAAGGGTGAGCCTCATCTGTTAATTAAAATTTCCCTCCTTTCTCCTGCAGGACCTTTCCCTTCTATTACTTCCTATATTCATTGTCTGATGCTGCATAACGAATACCATGAACTGAGGGCCTGAAACAACATAGATTTATTATCTCACAGTTTCCGGGGGTCAGGAGGCCAGACACAGATTAACTGGGTCCTCGGCTGAAATCAAGGTGTCAGTGGCGTTCAGTCTGATCTGATTCTCAGGGTCCTTCTCCAGGCTCCTAGGTTGTTGGCGGAATTCATGTCCTTGCAGCTGTAGGACTGAGGTACCCCCCCTTCTTGCTGGCTGTGAGCTGACGTCCATTCTCGGCTCCTAGAGGCCTCCCACCACTCCCTGCCACGTGACCCTCTCACAGGCCCTCTCTCCAACATACCAGTTGCTCCTTCAAGGCTGGGAGAAGAATTTCTCTCTTACACTCAAGTATCTGACTCCAGGAAGGGCCCAGTCCTTTTTAAGCCTCACATTATTAGGTCAGGCCATCCAGAATAATTTCCCTTTTGGTGAACTCGAAGTCAATTGATTGGGGATCTTCTTACACCTGCAAAAATCTCTTTATCTTTGCCCTATAAGGTAATCTAACCATGGAAGTGATATCCCATCTTATCCATGGGTCCTGCCTACGCTCAAGGCGAGGGGATTATATAGGGTATGCCCACCAGTGCTGGGAATCTTGCCTCCCTTCACAGAATTCTGCCTGCCACTCTTCCCCTCCTTCCATCCTATCTTTTTCAGTTCTTGTTGGGGTAGATGTGCACATGTGTGTATATGTGTACCTGTATGCCTGCACCTCTGTAATAACAGTCATAACAAAGCCCACAGAAAAACAAGAACAGAATTGCCAAATACATCAGGAAGAAATGGCTCGTGATTTTTCTCTGACAATTTACAGCTTGTGAAAAAGTTGAGATAATTGCAGCTCTGAAGGCTGCAAGTTCTTTCAGACAGGTCCTTTTAGAAAAATAACCTTTGTAATAGCAAATCATAAAGTACCACTTTGTCTTGGGTTTGACAGGCCATACTGACACAAATGAAGAAAGAGGTATTAAGTTCTAGATTTTAGGCAGAGCATGCAACTTAAGCAAACTGTAATTCACTGTTCCCAGCTGAAATGTATTCTCGCTGTCATGTATAGGGAAGATGTCTGGACTTTTCCAGACCCTGGTGTTCCAGTTCTGGCTCAAGATCTGATGGGGGATTCAGCTGGTCTACAAAATAAGGGAGTAATGATAGATGCTGTTTAAGGCCTCTTGAGCACCAGTGAAACTGACTGCCCTGTTTCAATATTGTATGCCCTAAACCAAAGTCAAACCCCTTTTTAGAATAATGCTGTTCATCCAGATCCATGAGTAGAAGTAAAACCACTTGGCAATTCACTTCTTTGTGTTAGTAAAATAATTGCTGAGATAAAGAGAGCAGATAGACTTTGAATTTTCAAAAGCTATACACAGGCACTGCTGCCAATTTACCCGTAAGAAAAAATTGAAAATTCAGCTTGCTATCGAAGAGAAGAAAACTTTTACAAAACGTTTTACATGTGCTCTTCTGAGTTAATAACTTGCCAACAAACATGTCCTGTAGGTGGTGAAACTAATGAGTAAAAATAGCAAGAAGTGTCTTAGGTTATTGTGCCAAAAACTTTTGTGGGCTTGTGGTTGATTTTGGTTATTAAATAACCTGATACAGACAGTGTGCTAGGTTTATGATATAATACTTTAAAACAGGCATTGAAATGCCATGGCTGTGCAGTTCATTCCCCCTTTCCTTTACCAATTCTCAAAGGGGTGGGAATAGTTAACCCCCAATACCTGTAAATGTGACCTTATTTGGAAATAGAGTCTTTGCAGATAATCAAAGTAAGATGAAGTCATTAGAGTGGGTCCTAACCCAATATGACTGTGTCCTTTTAAAAAGGGGGAATTTGGACACAGAGACAGACACATCGAGAGGAATCACTGTGAAGACACCATTTACAAGCCAAGGAAAGCCTGAGGCTACCAGAAGCTAGAGCAGAAGCTTGGAATAGATTCTCCCTCACAGCCCTTGGAGGGTGCTGACATGTTGATTTCAGACTTCTAGCCTCCAGAACTGTAGGCAATAAATTTCTGTTGTCAAAACCATCCAGTTTGTGGTACTTTGTTATGGCAGCCCCAGGAAACTAATACATGTGGATTCTTTAACGTTTTTATTCTTTGTACATAAGTAATTTCCCACAATTATTTCATGAATATTGTACAACGTAATCACTTAATATTTGATTTTAATACTGTTTTCTTTTGAAGACTTTTAAGTTGTTTTCAGTCAATTTCCCTAGTCATAAAAGGATTTATATGTGATCCAGAAAGTTCCTAAGTTTCCACTTCCAAGAGTTCACTTCCTGTTGTTTTTAGGACACTACCTACCATAGGTTGAGATTTTTCACAGAGAGCATTTTCTCTTCCTCGGGGCAATGTTATTGTTAGGAGTATCATTTTCTTCTATTTATCAGTGCAGAACCTGAAAACTAGCAGAATTGTGCTGGAAAGTTTCCCTTCATACACAATTATTTTGAAGATGTCTAGAGAGAGCATACGAAAATGTATTTTTTTAGGTGAATCCATGGGGAATGTTATCTGGTAGTTTTCCATGGGGAGAAAGGCCGGAGAAATTGACCTCACCCAGCAGGATGCCAGGCCTGAAGATATAACATTTTTATTGCAGGGTTTTTCGAAAAAAGGAAAACCCTCAGCCACACAGCATGAGTTCTTAATACCAGTTCTGCTGGTGGCACAGAGTGGTTCTGAAAAGGAAATTTCTTACTCTTAGTATAATTGTAAACCATCTGCTAAGGTGATCTTCGGAAAGCACCTGATTGTGACTTTACAGTGTATGTCACAGTGTAAAAAGTTGCATATACTCTACATTTACAAATATGGACAAAATATGCATAATGAGGAAAAATTACAAGAGGCTCACAATAATGTCATTAGAGTAGGAAATTTTATTTTTCTTCTCTATAGTTTCTAAATTATTTAATATATACTCTAGTCAAGTTGAAAATCATACATAGTTAAAATAATTAAAATACCTTGTAAGCATCAGTACTGTGTATAATTTGCATAGTGTCTTCGCTTTTGAGCTTGACTGACAGGACTTGTTTGGGACTTGATCAATCACAATTGCCGAACCCATCATGCTGATGGGGATGAGCTATTGTTGCTGGGGATGATTGACTTCCAGGCCTGGTGTAAACTGAAGGAAGGACTGACAAGGCAATGCTATGGGCTGCATTGTCGGTGTTCAAAGGGGATTTATTAAAAACAGTTTAAAAACTGAATTCTCTATACCATAATGGTCATGTGTTATGAGAGAAATACAAATTTAGCATAAATTTAAAATTCAAAAGTACTCTTCTTGGGCATACAATCTCTCAAAATAGCTTAAGAATTTATATTTTAACAATTTTCTCACAAAATTAGTTATCTTGATTGAAGCTGCTGAGACAGATGGATGTAGTTACAGCAATCAAGACCAAGGAAAAGGAAACAATCTTGAGTTGGTGGTGGTGGTGTGAAATTTTATTTTGTGTGTATTTTTTTGGATATGTGTGTGTGTGTTTTAGTGTTAAGCCCTAGGCAGAAATATCTTGGAGTGACAATAAAGAGAGGAAAACTAATAATAAGAAGTTATTAGGTGTGAGCATCATATTGTTTCTTTTTCCCATCTTTCCACGCTTGCTTTCATTTCAAACCTATGGCAGGTGCAAAACCATTATAGGAAAAGGCAGGTTTTATGCTTGTGTTGTCTGTATATGTGTGTGTGTGGGATGAGTGAGTGGTGGTCTGCCATATTATATTAACATTTGCCCCTACTGTCCAAAAAGAAAGAAATCACAGCAATTAAACACTATTATTATTTTATAAAATTAATTGTAATCACTTTTGAAGGATTACTACTGAACTAGGTGGGTGAAAAAGTGGTGGAAAATTAAGGATGCAGATGACATTGTAATTATTCTTTACCGGCACCTACAGAATGACGGGAACTGGGCTGCCTGCTTATACGTGTTGTCTCATTTGCTCTCACAACAATACTCTGAGATGGATTTTATTGTCTCTCCATCACTGGTAAGCAGATTAGACTAGCCAATTGTGTCCTTTTTTTAAATCTATTAGTTAGGGTAACTCCAGTTGCCATACAAATAAAGCCTGAGATTTCGGGGACTACATACACTAGAAGTTGACTTGTCATAGTGTAACAAATCAGTGTAGGTGCTGATGGGCAGTTTGTCTCCTTGTCTCAGTGACCTGGATTTATTTCATCTTGTGGACCCATCACTGCCCACAGCCTCAGTGTCCTGTGCATTCATCTGGCATAGAGGAGACAGGAGGATGGAGAAGACAAAAATGCTTCCTAAATACTCTTGTCCAAGAGTGACACATAGCACTCAGGCTTGTACTCCATAGATGGAACTTCGCTATGAAATATGCAACACAGCCACCTGGGCGCAAGGGAGGTGCTGGGAAACATAGTTCCCATTGGGTAGGCACATTGCGATACATGAGGGAAAGCATAAATTTTGGTGGACAGAAAATTGTCTCTGCCTCACCTATTCATTAATAGGACATTACCCACATACTACATATGCATCTGTGGTTTTCATATAACTATAATTTCATTAAAAAAATCTTACGTGAAATTCCTATTAGAGAAAAGGGTCAGCTATTGATATGATGATTCTACATCGTGTTGACAGAATGCCTTCAGGTAATTATCTTATATTTTAATATTAAGGTTGAGGCGAAAGCATAGATGAAAGATAAATGGTGAGCCAGGAACTATTTCACAGGGGGAAGTTGGCACAATTAGGGGGTATGTTTGCCTAGAATAACTGGCTGTGATTTTTACTGGATAGGTAGATTATTTCTTCTAGGGTTTCTTACGGTGTTGGGAAAAATTTGCCTCTATAAGGAGAAGTTTTAAGGGCTACCAGAAATACGCCCCAACATTTTCTTTTGAAGACAGCAAAGTGGGCATTGATGTCTACCCCTAGAGCAGAGGGTCCTTTGGGTTTACCCAGTTTGCAGTTTAAGATGGTGCAAGTGGGGGGTGACATAATGCCCAGGGTAGCCACTCCTCCCACATGACTTTGAGCTTAGGTTGTCTTAAATTTTGTGAAATCTGAGTGTTTGGATTGAGGGTCATTTTCAGTACTTTGGGTTCTCAAATTTTAACCAAAACCCAAGGGCACAGCAGTCACTCAGTTGGATGAGTTAGTACTAAAAGAGATAATAGAAAGTCCTGCACCATCTTTATGATTTTACAGATAAATTAACAGAAAGCCTCAAAACCTTTGCCATAGCTCTAGTTAGTAACCAGACTAGAGTTGGAATTCAGGTCTCACGTGTCCCTGCTCATCATCCATTTCATCAATTCATTTCCTTTTAAATTCACCTAATTCAACAAAAGTCTACTGAGCGCTCTCTAGGCACCAGGCACCGTGCTACATTCTAGGGATGTGGTGGAGTCCAAGGGAGACAGCACACCATGACGCTTATTGAGAGATTAACTCTCCACCCTGATAGCCAAGGCTCACAATTCAGATAATGGATAGAATTGTGGTTGCCTCTTGCTTGGATCCCTGCTGTAACGTCACAACATTTCTTATTGTCTTTGTGGAACTCAAGCTGGATTTGTTTTTCCAACCTGGTGCCCTTTAGCATCTCTGTCTGATACCATGTTAGAAGTGCTGTGGAAATACATCAATAGATTTGTTCAGTCTGAATCTACCATCATTTCATCTACCACCACCAACCTCTTTTCTAGGTATAATTTTGATTTCTAACTGGTGTTTCAGACTCTAAAGAGAGGTGGCAGCAGATGGACCGCCTGAATTACATGCAGAGAAGTCCATACAGTCGATCAGTGGCCGTCTGCCTGAAGAGGGAAGACAGGGCAGTCCTCATTTCCCAAAGGTACATATAGTCACCAAGTTGCCAGTAAGTAGCCATGCCAAGAAGTATGGGATAATTATTGGAGAATATAAACTGTCTTTGGACCAGTCTCCCAGAAAGTCTCCACAGAGATTTTCCTTTTGGCTGGTTAGCAAGCATCTGCTGGTTGTTTCAAGAGAAAAATGCAGTTTTGCTTGATTTCTGATCTTGACACAAATATGGCTGGGGATTGGGAAAGCGGGTTGTGTGTTTCATATATCCTAAGTTTTGTCTTGAAGCACGTTCACTTAAAGATACATGTTACTAATTGTGGGTAGATTCCCAATTTAGTCTACAAATACCCCTTCACTCTCTACCCCAAGAGGAGGAAATAAAACAAACCATTATACTCATAACTTGGCTGAAAGGTAATACCATACATCTGGGTTGAATGGGATAGCTTGGGAACCATCTTCATTTACCACCATTTCTACTTTTGAACCCGTTTCACAATATGGTTTTGTATTACCAGCTTTCCATATATAAAGTTATATTAAAAATCAGTGAATAAAAGAGAAAAAAATACTTTAATAAAAACTTTCAGTATCAGAAGGGAATTCATAGGTTTTTAAAGTTCAACTGCTTCATTTTACAGATAAGAAAACTGAGCCCCAGAGAGGTAAATGACATGATCATGATCACATAATAAATGGAAGAAGACTAGGATATATATCTTAGCATAAATCTTGTTCACTCTCTATTGGTTTCATGTCCATGCAAGGGTTCTGGAAATGCAGCACTGGCAGGGTGAGGGTCACAAAGGAGTTAGTTGTTGTCTGCTCCGGGGTCATTCTGAAAAGAAGTTCAAATACAGCTGGGACGATATTGACATACAAATCTTATTTCAACAAATACTTATTTAATGGCTACTATTTTTTTCCTTTTAGATAATGCTTGTTTTTAATCCCCCTACTACGTGCTAAGTGCTCTCTCACCTGTTATCACGTCCCGACTGACTTATTTTGATGATAATTGTTTAAAAATCAGATTAACTGTGTACTGTTTTCAGCTAATGTGAATCACTTAGTCAGTCAAAGCAATCAAACATTGTGTGGGTTCAAGACCCAGACAGGCTTCTGGGAACTTCCAAACAGTATGTGTTTGTTGTCTTGTTAATAAACATAGAACTCCATCATTCTTTGGCACTCATTTTCGTAATCACAGCAATGGAAAATTAATAGGGAAATAATAGTGGTGAACAGTAAGTTGGTTTTAAAACATGGCAAAACATTTCTTGACACTCTTCCCATTGAGATATGGATGTATGTCCCCATCTCTTGAGTCTGGGTGGTCTTATGACTACTTTGACCAATAAAGTATAGAGGAAATGATGCTATGTTACCCCTCAGTTTAAGGCATAAAAGGTTAGATAGCTTTTGCCTCGTTTGCCATAATGCTGTCTCTTTGAGCCCTGCACTTCCATAGAAGACACAAACTACTCTGAGGCTGCTGTACTGTAAAAGCAGCCTAAGCCACATGGAGAGGCCATGTGTAGACAATCCCAGCTGACCCCAGCCTTCATGTCATCCCAGCCCAGGTATAGGATATGTGAGTGTAGAAGCTTCCAGATGATTTTATCCCCTAGTTGATGAGTCACTCCCTGTCATTTGGGTCTTCCCATCTGAGTCCACAGACATTGTGGAGCAAGGACAAGTCTTTGCCACTGTATGCTGTCTGAATTTCTGACCCACAGAATGTGTGAGCATAATGAAAGTGCTAATTTCTTACAGGACTAAGTTTTGGGATGACTTTATGCAGCAATGGATAACCAAAATAGACTGGAAACTGATGAGTTGGCAGCTAACAGTTGATTGGGATAGCTTTTATTCCAGGAGAAGAAAAAAAGAATAATTCATCCCAGTCAATTTAGAGACGTCTAATAATAGTTTCTTTCTCATTCCAAAAAGTTAGTTTTCTAGACTTTCCTTATATTAGCAGAGAGCATGTTAATCAGGAAAACAAAGTAGATTGCAAACAAGTGTCAGCACAGAAAAGCTGACTTTCCATGGCAACTGAGATGAAGTCTTGTTTTTAAAGTTCACACTGAAAGCAAAGCAACCTTGCAGCCAATCCTCATAATCTTGAATTGATTTATACACTTTCTTTGCTTTTAATCAACATTTCTCTCCTTCTATAAATACATTTCTTTCTGAATTTAATGTTTATGTATGCTGATTCCTTGATTTTTTACCCCAGAGACTCTGAGTAACCATAGCAAAAATTCTGTTTTATATGCAGAAGCATTTTGATCAATTTTATTAATAAAAAATTATATGGATATATTTCCTACTATGATGTTCTAATGTTTTCTTAGTTGCCTTATAGTAGATTACCATTACAAAAAAACCTCTTCAATTCAGCTAAAAAACTACCTTTAAATACCTAAAGTGTGTTGGGTACAGGCTAAGTCCCGAAATAATAAATTAATAAAATATGTTTGACATCAGACATCAAATATGAGCTAGATTAAAATGTAAAAATAAAATAGTTATGATTTCTTCTGACATATATATTTTAGAAAAGAGATCTAAGAATTTGAGTGGTACGTGGATAAGAAGATCCTTAGTACATTGGTTGATCCCTGACTTTAGACTTGAAAATAAAGGTGCACATGTATGTATATTGTCTGTCTAAATTTGTTAATGATACCCAGAATTTAAAAAGCACTCACCTTTAATGTTCTTTCTTTTAAAGGTTTGTATTTTGTGGGAAGCAATGGATTCTTTTTACACAATACACAAGCATTCTTCATAGTAGAACACTTTTTACTACTCCAAAAATATTTATTCTCATGAAAAAAAAATGGGATTAGATTCCAGTTTCTGAATATTTGAATATTTTAAATACTTACACTCCCAAATATTCACTCTTGCATACTTATAGCTGAATGTTCTCAACAACCATAATCCTTATATAGAAACTGTTTAGGTGAAAAGGAAATTTTTGGTTGAAGGAAGAGTGATGTTTGCCTTTGAAATGAAATTATTATTTGAGATCTCATGTCCATGAAGCTCTTCTGCCCTCTGATATTTTATCGTTTTTAATTATGAAAACATCATAGTTCTCAGCTACAAATCTTGTACTGCAAAACCATTTCTAGAATGAAGATTACTTTTTGAGATTCAGAATGAAATCTAAAAAGTGGAAAAGGAAAATGAATTGCATCCTGGTGTAGGTATACACGCATGTGTACTGAACTTCTGTTTTTCTCCTGGAATCCCACTGGATGTTGTGGTAGGCAGAATTTGGCCCCCCAAATTCTCCCTCCCACTGTGTACACACCCTTCATAACCCTCAGGATTATGGATTTGATGGATTTTTCTCCCTTGATTAGGTTGCTATATGGCATAATCGATGATTATCTGAAAGGACCTGAGTGGATGTCACAGTTTGAGGCATGTGGCAGCCTCTATGAGCTGAGGGTACCCCCAGTTAACAGCCAGGAAGGAAACGGGAACCTCAGTCCTTCACACTGAGGTCCCTGAATTCTGCCAATAAGAATAAGCTCAGAAGCAGGTTTCCCCCAGAGCCTCCAGATGAGAACTGAGCCTGGACGATTTTAGCCCTGAGCAGAGAGTGCAGTCACACCACGCTAGCTTTTCTACAGAACTGTGAGCTAATACATGGGTGCTTTTTATGCCTCTAAGTTTATGATAATTTGTTATGCAGCCCTAGAAAACCAGAACAGAAGTGTATTTATCAAGGATCCCTCTCTAACTTCAGCGTTCGGCTCTTAAGTCCATCCACCAATGTTATTTTATTTTTTTGTTCCTTTGCTTGTCTGATGGGGTCAGGATTTGACACAGTGAGAAGCAGAATCACAGTAAATCTCTCCACCCGGTCATGTCAGTGTGTGGGATGTTTTCTCAGCAAAGACTGAAAAAATTCATTAAATTCTCTTCTTCATTAAGGTCTGTAGGATTGAGTTCTCTGAAACTGTTATAATGAACATTTCCTTGCTGTCTTTATTGCCATCTAAGTGTTTAGGATAATTTGGTGGAAACCTCCTCTGTGATTCTTGACACAGAATTTTGAGTAAAAGAAAATCTGGGCTAAGAACTCTCCTGTGGTGAGAAATGCTGTGAGAATAGCTGAGAAAGTAGATCTAGGAGGACGTTACATATTTTCAGTTCAAATCTTCTACTATTGAATTGTTGGCTCTGTGTTTCCTGATCATTTTATCTGCAAGATTGGTAAATATAAAAAAAAATTTAACTAAAACAGAAAGAATATACATAATGTGTGCCTTATAAATTGGATTGTGAAAAGTCAAAACTTTGGTTTCTACTAAGAGAATCAAGCAAACATTTCAAAAATAGACAAAACTGCATATCATATAAGATAAGCTACCATTTAATTGTGGCCTAGAATCTTAGATTTTTTTCCTTCTTAGGACCTGATAAGAAAGATTATCCAGCATCATTTAATATAATAAAACAAATGACCTTTCAGTAGACTCTGTCTACAATTCTAGCAGCCCTTGTCAGACCTCGATGCACGTGCAAAGGAAATTTTGTATTTCAAAATTCATTTAACTGGGCAATTGAGGAGCTTCCACCTAACCTTCAACTGGAAATGATTAATCTGCAATGTAATGATATGCTAAATGGCAAATATCAAGAGAAGAATCTAATAGAATTCTATAAATGCCTGATTCCAAGTGGTGGACATGCTCAAGTGAAATCATATGCTCATGGATTTATATCACTACTTGGTAGTACCTATATGTGTGAAAAGATGCTTTCAGAGATGAAATACATAAAATCTAATCAATTTTAATCATAGGAAACGCTAACTTTGAAGTCATTAGCAAGATGTTATCCTCCCCCCAAAAAGAATTCCATTCTTCTCATTAGTAGATCTGTTACAAGTAAAAGTTGTACTCAGTTATTATTATTAATCTTGATTTTTGTCAATAAAAAGTGTGAGAATTTCTTCTTTTCCTGATGTAAAATACCTGCATAAAATCCTTGGTTTTGTTGCTTGGTCCACAAAGCCTAAAATACTCACCATCTGGCCCTTTACAGAAAAAGTGTGCCAATTCTGCGTCGAGGACTGTCTCTGGTCTGGCTCCTGCACCTCTGCAGTCCTGTCTGACACCATTTCCACCTCTCTCACCCCACTCCAGCCGCTCTGATCTTCCCTCAGTTGATCGAAGCTCTCTCCTGCTTCAGGGCCATGGCAAACGCTCTGCCTTCACTCTGCTAACATCTATGCATTCTACTTGGCTCAGTTTAAATGTCATTTCCTCAAAGAGGCCTCCTGTGACCTACCCCCCTCCCTGCCAGCTAAGGCTGCTTCACCTCTTCTAATTGCTTTTCAAATCTGTCACTGTTCTTTCTAGCATGTAAGAAAAATTCAAGTAGGTATTTTTTTATGCTAATATTTGTTTAATTTCTGGCTCACCCACCCACTGGAACATACACTCCATGACAGCATGAAGTGCATCTATATTATTCACTGGTATGTCTCCACTGGTACATAATTAGCAATTCTATTTATGGGCACAGCTTGGCTATCATTGTTGTTAAAAATCTATTGGATGAATGCTGTGAGATTCTATGGCTGGAAACTCAACAGTGACTCTTATCATAGCGAATATCAGGAGTATTTCATCAGAGCAACTTGTAAGCGTTGCCACCAGTGAAGTCTAAGTGTTTGTTTTGTATTTGCATAATAACCACAATGATTTATATCTAACTTCACCTGATGGCCAATTGGGAAACAGAGTAAAAGAAAGAATAAATTTTGAATAAAGTATCTTCAGACTTGATTCATATTTTATTGCTCAAATTCCCAAGGATTGGGAGACTATCTAGCAAATTCTGATGGGCTGCTGAAAGGGCCACTGGTTTCAATAAAAACAAGAAATTAACTTAAAAGTTAAAACCATCTTTTTCCTAGTCCTTATTCTTATCAGTGGACATTCAGAACATCTATATATTAATGGAACCTCATTCTAGAGTCAAACGTGTTCCAACTTTGTTGAGTAACAATATCTGTAAATATTAATCACAAAACTTTTTTTTTGTTAGACAGATAGCATGATTTCTGGGCTTGTATAAAAGAGTAGAGTCCCACTTTCCTTAGACCAGAGCTGGCCAGTTTATGATTCCTATTAAATATCTGTGCAAGAGTGTATGTGTCTATATGTATTATTGGATGGAACTCCCAGTTTAACTAACCTACAGAAAATGGAAGGTCAAGTCTGCCAGCATCTTTCCCTAATGCAGGCCCATTAACACTTGTAGGACCAGTGCACAAGTCCAGAGGAGGCCTGCATCCCATATGTCTATATATTTTAAGTTATACATTAGCTAAAATACGTTAAATAAAGTGTGTTCTCTCCTCCGGCCTTGACAAATACATATTTATAACAATCAAGAAGACCAGATTTAAATTTAGAATTCTTGGACTCCTTAGATTTTCTCAGTGGAACACGGCAGCACAGGGGAGCCATTCTCTTCTCATCTCCAGCTCCATCCTGCAATGTGGGAACTCATGCCTGTGTGTAGGGACACAGCAGTTTGCATTTCCAAGAATAACCTACACCCCAGTGAATAACCAATCCTTGACTACCCCTGCCAAGGCACAGGGGTGTACACACCTGAGGTGCAATCTGTCCTTGAGATTGCAGGTCCTTTAACCTGAAGTTAAAGAGGTTCATGCAGGCCCTGGAAGGGGACTCTGAGTCTTTTGGACAGAGAAATCCAAGGTCCCAGATAGTCTAGAGTGGGGGCAAATGTATTCTTTAAAGGGCCAGATAATAAATAGTTTAGTCTTTGCAGGCCTTATAGTCTCTGTTGCAACCACTCAACTGTGCTGTTGTAGCATGAAAGCAGCCATAGACAGTACATAAACAATGGACATGGCTGTGTTCCAATAAAACTTTGTTTAAAAAGAAAGCTTATTTGTAAACACAAGGGGTTCCAGCTTGTGAAAGCAGCTTTTGTGTAACCTCTTGGGAGCCTTGCCGCTGTCTGGGGCATAGCAGATAAAAGCCAGGTAGATCTTGGAGTTCACTTAGAAAAATCTTCACTAGAATCTCTGGTTAGGGCAGGGCACATGTGCTGTAGTTTGCCAGCCCCTGGTGGAGAAGAAAGAGATGCAAATGCCAAGGACAGGAAAACATGTCTGCACTGATTTGTAACAGATGAGGAAGAAAACGAAGAGGTGGGCAAAAAAGGAGAACATGATATTTATTAACAATAAGTAATGGTGCAGCCTTGTAGTGACTAAGGTAGAGAAATGTTGCAATATTCAAGCAAGAGATGATTGACAGTGGCTTGGCCCAGAGAACTAGAGTGGGAGGTAGTGAAAGTGGTCAGACTCTGGATATAATTTGCAGGTAAAGCCAACAGGATTTGCTGCTGGAGTGTGTGTGAATGTGAGAGACAGAGGACTTGCAGTCACTTTGTCTGGGGTTTCTTAGCATGGGGTCTGTATTAGTTTCTCAGGGCTGCCACAACAAAATGCCACAAACTGCGTTGCTTAAAACAACAGAAATTTATTCTCTTACAGTTCTGGAGGCTGGAAGTCCAAAATAAGGTGGTGGCAGGGCCATGCTTTCTCTGAAGTCTCTAGGGGAGGATCTCTCCTTGCCTCTTTTAGCTTCTGGTGGTTTCTAGCAATATTTGGCATTTTTTAGCTTGTAGGTTCATTACTTTAATCTCTGACCCCATCATCACATGGCCTGCTCCCTGTATATCTGTGTCTCCTTTCCTCTACTTACAAGGATGCTAGTATGCTGGATGTAGGACACCTTCCTCCCCCTTCCAGTATGACTTCATCTTAACTTGATTACATCTGCAAAGACCCTATTTCCAAATAAGGTTACATTCATAGGTACCTGGGATTAGGACTTGAACATATATTTTAGGGGGCACAATTAAATCCACAATAGGGTCCATAACCGGACTGTGGTGGCTCATGAAGTATCTGAAATTTGTGTGTCTATACACGAGTTCATATTTCAGGAGTGGAGCCCATCACTTTTATTAGATTCCTTTTATTTTTTTGAGGAAGATTGGCCCTGAGCTAACACCTGTTGCTAATCCTCCTCTTTTTCTTTTTTGTCCCCAAAACCCCAGTACATAGTTGTATATCATAGTTGTAGAGTTGTAGCTCTTCTGTGTGGGATGCCATCTTAGCATGGCTTGATGAGCTGTGAGTAATTCCATGCTCAGGATCCAAATCCGTGAAGCCCAGCCCGCCGAAGCGGAATGTGCAAACTTAACCGCTACGCCACCAGGCCAGCCCTACTAGATTCTTGAATGTATCTGGACCTCAGCAAACAAAAAGTATGATTTAACCTCCCCTTTTAGGAAAGTCTGAGTTCTAAAGAGGTCAAGTTACTTGAATACACTCTTGAACTAAATCATAGTGGACCTAGGGCAAGGATCACCTGAGTCTTTTCCAGAATCATCCAATGACTCATTTTGTCGTGTGGGAAGTGGAAAGAGTAATAATACGAAGAGGTGCACTATTACTGTATGGAATAACATGCAAGAGTTTTTTGTTTCCAGGCAGCCTCTCCGTGTTCTATATGTGACTTCACTTCAGGGTCTGCGTTCAATTATAAACCATGGTAACAAACAGCGCAATTGCAGAGAGCATGACACTGTCGGGCACATCTTGTTGACATATATAGTTTGGAAATGTGTATAGAATTGCTGTCAAGCTCAGCCAGGCCACAGGGCAATAGCAGAAGACATCCCTGTGATGTTTGGTGATGTCAGCACTTTTTTTTTTTTTCTTTTTTGGTCAAAGGGCCTTCCAACCAGGCTTCTGCTCTCTTACATGTCTTCTGTCCCATTTTTGTTCCATTCAGTTCAGTTCTCCCATAGGGCTTACTGATAAGACTGGCTGTTGTGATGGTAACTCGCCCTCTTCCTGCTTCCCTGTCTCTGAGCTCCCACGTGTTGCTTCTGTCTCTCAGACTCTTGCAGAACAGGCTGTGTGTCTCCAGTTCCTGAGAATAGACCTGGACCCCTGTCCTCTGGGACAGGAAAGCACATTCGCATTTGGTTTGTAACAAGAAAGGAAGAAAACGAAGAGGGGCCAAAAAAGGGGAACATGACATTTATTACCAATAAATAATGATGCAGTCTAGCACTGACTGAGGTAGAGAAATGTTATTATTCAGTGATTTTCCTTTCCTGATTGTGGAGTTGAAAATATGGCCCCCCCTTTTTTTTTTATTTTCTCGTCCCAAATAAATCATAGAAATTGGCTGAAAATACCTGGGAGATGGCAGAGCTATAATTCACTTTTTAAAACCACTAGCAAAGCATTGCAATTTCACTAATGTTCTTTTTTATTACAAAGGAAGAGGAGAAATGATTTTTCAAAAATAACGTGAATGCTCAAAAGAAACAACTAAGACATCATTGTTCCAATTTATTATGATTACTGATCAAAGAATTACTCCTTAATTATATTGGTTCAGTGCAACTGTCCTAGACTATCCTAAAAGCACTTACATTTCCTCCTCTTTACTATTTGCAAATTACTGTGCCTCTGACCTACTGAGAAAATCCCAAAACCATCTCTAAGCAGTCTGTTGATTGGACCCCCTGCCACTAAAAACATATGTCTCTCTGCTTAGCCCTCCTCCCTGCTCTGAGATCTTGAAAAGGATGGAAGCCTTTTTCTATGCAAGGCTAATCCCCTGGTAATTAGAGTCCCATGGTCTCCTGGAGAACTTTTTACAATCAATCATTCCTGCTCTGAAGCTGTTCACCACTTTTTCTCTGAAGAATCTTTCTCTTCATAGTGGAAACATTTAAATCTCTCACTTCTTATATAAGAAACTTTCTTCTGTTTACTTCTGGCTATCTCCCTATGGCTTCACAGGCAAGTTTCCTAGGAAAGAAAAAATCAAAACAAAAAAAGGAGACACTTTACTACTTTTTACATAACATTCATTACACTTATAGCATCATCCACTATACCCTCCACCATCCACTACAAATAACGTAATGTCTAAAGTCATCAACAGTCTCCAAATAACATAAAGCACACACTCTTTAAAGCCATAATTTTACTTGATTTTTCTGCCAGATTGGACATTGATTTTGTCCCTCTTTGAAGCTGTCCTTCCCCTTGGTTCAGGTTCCTCATTTGGCCTCCGATGACCCCCGGTGGAGGGGGCCTCCTTGTTACTGCTGGCGGGTGTTGGGAGTTTGGGATGCCCAAGAGGTCACCTCTGACACCACAGTAGAGGTGGCTTCATTATTGCTGGGTGGGGGAATCCTGACTCCTCACCAGACCTCTTCATACCACTCCAACGGGGAGGAGAGGGGTGCCTCAGGACGACCAGGTGGGGTGATGACCATCAGGATCAAAGTCCTTGGGTTGTGTCTTTTTTTGTGTGTGTGTGTGAGGAAGATTAGCCCTGAGCTAACATCCGTTGCTAATCCTCCTCTTTTTGCTGAGGAAGACTGGCCCTGGGCCAACATCCATGCCCATCTCCCTCTACTTTATATGGGACGCCACCACAGCACGGTTTGATAAGCGGTGCATATGTCCCCGTCTGGGATCCAAACCCCCGAACCCCGGGCTGCCAAAGAGGAGCACGCGAACATAACCGCTACGCCACTGGGCCGGCCCCAGGCTGTGTCTTTTTAACTTTGTATTTCTACAGCCTTGTTCAGACTAGTCACTCCATTGGTGTAGGTTGAAGGAACAAACAAATTCATGTATAAATCTCTGTTAATCTTCAATCACTGTCATAACAAGTTGCTACAAACTTAATGACTTAAAAACAACACAAATGTGTTACCTCCCAATTCTGTAGGTCAGAAGTCCAGGCACAGCATGGCTCATCTTGGTTCTCTCTTTTGAGTCTCATAAGGGCAAAATCAAGGTTTTGTCAAAGCTGCTGTCTTTTCTGGAGGCTGTGGGGAAGAATCTGCTTCTAAGCACCTTCAGATTGTTGGTTGAATTCGGTTTCTTGAAGTTGTAGGACTCAGGGTTCCGTTTCCTTGCTGGCTGTCAGCTGGGGGCCAGTCTTTGCTGCTAGAGGCCACTCACAGTCTTTTTCATGCCTTCTATGTGGCCTGCTTCCATCGATGGCAGGTCATGTCTTCTCATCAAATCTCTAACTTCCCCTTCTGCTGCGTCTCTCAGATTGACTCTTCAGCCTTCCTCTAGGACTTGTGTGATTATATTGGGCAAAATTGGATAGCCCACGATAATTTCTCTATCTCGGGTCAACTGATTCAGGACCTAAATTATATCTTCAGAGCCCCTTCAGAACAGTACCTAGATTAGTGTTTCTTTGCATAACCAAGGGATGGGGATCTTCACGGGATATCTTTTGAATTTTGCCTACCACAATATTTGGGTGAAAATACATGAATGCAAAGAAAAGATACAAGATAATATATAATTAAAGAAAAGTTATTAGTACACCAAGACTATAACTGCGATGGCATTTCAATGTTTTGAGTACCCTCAATGAATTATATTATATACTACATGTGAAAAAAAGTCAAGACATTGTCCTTTCAGGTAAATTGTAGTTTATTTCTAGAATATTAGCTTCATGGAGGTCAGAGACCTGATTCTTTGCTTCCTACTCTGTCTTCAGGAACTAATATGGTGACTGATACCTAACAGAAGATTAATAGACATTGTTTTGATTGGCTGACTGAGTGGTTTTCAAAAATGTCAATATATAAAAGGAAAGACAGAAAATACAATTTAAGGCAGAGAAAGAGCCCTGTGAACTAAAATGCTCTAAATCATGCCTTGGGTTATGTTTTCAAGTTGAACCTTTATGGATGAATATGATGTAAAGAGATTTAAGTCATGGAAAGGGGCATGGATGTAACCTTTTGACTTACAATGGATCCACTGGAGCAGGGGTTCACCTTGGGGAGAAGAAGGTTTAAGGCTACACCCAGATGGAGGAGGGCTCTTGAAACTGAATAAAGATGTTCAAGTCTTTCATAAGGTTAATATAAAGCCCACAAAAGTGTTTGAAGAGGGAAGTCAATGGGAAAAATACACTTATGAAAAATTAATTTGATGGCAAATGAAGGCAGAAAGGTAACTGGAAGGCAATTACGTATCTGCTGTAACAAGCATCCCTAACGTGTTCACGGCTTAATACAAACAAGGTTTCACTCAGGTGAACATACGATTAGATGTTTGGTAAGTGGCCTTCCATGTGGTGACTTAAAGATGTTCCTTCCTTTTCCTGGTGCCACCATCTTCTACAGCTTCCTTAGAGGTCCCTAGTGGACCTCTGCATTCAGCTTCCCAAGGAGTGAAGTGAGTAAAGAGAATGAGGTGGGACATTTGATAGCCTTGGAAACAGCACATATCACTCTCCCCATGTTCTATTGGATAGAACCAGTCACATGGCCCCAACCCTAATAATAAGGCAGCTGGAAAATGTGGTAATCTCGTGTGTCTAGGAAATGAAAACAGAAGTGGTCAGCACCTAGGCAGTCTCTGCTGTGGAACTCTAAAAGCCCAGAGAAGTCCTGCAGTAAAATGCCTGTTTAATTGTGCTTGACTTCATACTTTCCAAATTTACTTGATTATGAAATTTTATTTTTAGAATAATACCTATTGTTCTCATAAGTGATGTTATGAGGAAGACAATTTGGGAAATGAGTTCTGGCATCTCTCTTGGCAACTTTTGGAGATATATCACCTTGTTTAGAGCACTAGGCTGACAAAGTAAGGACTTAGAGATCTTAGGCCTAAATGAATGAACATTTCTAAGATAGCATAATTTGTGCTTAGAGTATAACTCCTTTTCCCATATAATATGATCTTGTTACATAGTATTACAACCTCACTACTCCAGTGATCTCAAATCTGGAAGCTTCTGAAAATAGGTATGGTTCCTGTTGAATATTGCTTTATTCTTAACAGAGTTTATTACACAAGTCAGAAGGTGTTTCTCTTAATTTTTAAGAAAAAGTCTTAAAACAAAAAATTAGAAAGAATTTAAAGAGCAAAAATCAGATCTGCTTCTTTGAGAAGGAACCCTCAAGCAAAATAAAGTAATGTTTGTTTTTCTAGAGCAAAGAGAGGTCAAGTTAGTTTTTTTGACATAAATGTATAATGATGTCACATTCAGAGACCATAAAAATGGGGAACAGACCCAGAGGAAGTAAGACAAGGCATGAGGTGCACTTCTGTGAGGATGTAAATGAGTGAGTGGTGTCTTGCTGATCAGGCTCTGAAGATGATGGTGGATTGAAAAAGTGTAAGAAAAATACAGAAAAAATTAAAAATAAAATAAAAGGAAAATGACGTGCAATTTTGCTTACTTTTTGATTTTGCTTTCTCACTGTATGAATATGTGTAATAAGAGTTTTTAATGTTTATAGAAATGGAGACAGAGGATGTCTCTTATTATTTTCCAAAAGATGTCAGCCAACTGTGATACCCTTTGATAATTTTCCATCCAGAAACTTCCAAATTCCAACACTAATAAAAATTGTCCCTATGAAAAGTTCACTCCTCAATGTGCATTTTATACCCATAGATTTTTTTACCACTTTGGAAAAGAAGTTCCTTGGAGACTCATTAAATAGTTTTGTTGGGGGTCAAATTTTCTGTTATGGCCCATAATTAGGAGGAAATAAATTAAAAATTTTGACTAGGGAATGCTAATACAGACCTTGTCACGTTTATATAAGCAAGTGCCCTAGGAATTTGCCTTGAGAATAGACTAGTACACGATGCATTGAATTCTTCCAAAGTTAAAAATTAACCTTTAGTTATTGAACAAGAGTCATTTCTAGCTATTTTTTTAAAGAAAAACCTATGCATATTTCTCATTGTTGTTTAAACTGGTAGCATATTAAGGTCAATCACTATGATAAAAGCAGACAAAAAGACAGTTGTTTGGAGAATAAATTTGGTCTAGTCTCCAGCTGAAGATGGAGTAATAAATAATTCATGTCACTTGGAGACTCCTAGGGCAAGCTCCCAACCAGCCAAGGGGGCTTGTACCAATTAATATATAGCCCAAGCTTAAGGATGAGGGCAGGATCTGAGCATCCTATATTCTACGAGCTGTATGGGTCTAGTACTCTAGTCCAGTGCTTTACACATAATAGAGTATTTTTTAGGCAAACGTGGATTTGTCTGAATCATGGATTCCTTATCCCATCAATATTTGTCATCGTGATAAAATGAACTGATGTAGAGGGCAATGATCTTCACTCTGGAGGGATTTAGTGGCTTATGTATCAAGGTAACCTCTTTGTTTCTATCATGAAACCAACTCTGGAAATAATTGAGGGAGGAACTTGATTGGTGGCAAGTACCTTTGTATATAAAACCCTTGTCACTCAAAATGTGGTCCCTGGACTAGCAGCATCAGCATCACCTGAGATCTTATTAGAAATGCAGAATTTCAGGCCACGTATTAGATCATTCAAATTAGAGTCTGAAATTTAACAAGATCCCCAGGTGACAGAATATATGGAAAGTTTGAGAATTCACCACAGGTGCATATACACCCACATGCCTGCGTGTGTGCATTCCTGTGCACAAGTGCACACACAGAATTTTGAAAGCTTGTTACCCAAGCTGTGCCAAATTCACTGCAGGTGGGGGTGAGAAATGAGACAGCTGAGAGACGCATGTGTTCCATACCTCCTTGCAGATTTCATCTACCATCCACATTAAATGCCAAGGCGTTAGGTAGTTCCCTCGACGTTAGTATAGTGCCTTGCCCCACAGGTCACCAAGACCTTGGGGAAAACAACAGAGTGCCCAGTGGACGAGCTTTCTGATAGCTGGAAGCTCAGCAGTAAGACTGAGGGCACGCTGGGTGTCAGAGAAGTTCACAGTCTCATCGCTTTTGTCTTTACTTTTTCTCTGGATAAACAGAGGATTTTGGTCTCTTGCACTGTCAATCCAACTCTTTCAGCAAGCATCAGATAAAACAAAACAAAACAAAAGTTGGAAGGTATGGGCAGAAATGAAGTGGATAACAGTCAAAGCAAATACCAGACAAGGCAAACTGAGTGGCATATACATGGCAATAAAAGGAAAGAACACTGGAGGGGAAAAATGGATTTTGCAGGTCTGAAACGTGGAGCTACCGCATGGCGCTGCTGGTGACCTAAACTGTCAAAAGAAAAATGAGATTTTTCAGCTGTGGTTTCTGAGATTTAACCCCTCATTGTTAGATAGCTGTTTAAATGGAAGGTGGTTGCTTTCATGTTACTGTAAATCAGTTAACGTTTTCTTACATTCTGATATTAAATTTTATGGACCAGTTTATATCAAGTGCAATGGACAGGTTCTCTAAAATTTATGCACCAATTGAATTGTGGCTTTGGGGGCATGTTATGTGATACAAAATTAAGTTTTCATCAGTATTTGTTACTTCTTTATCAGGAGAAATAGACTGTATCTAAGGCCTTATCAATTTCATATGTCCCCCCACCTCCTCAGCTTCTTTACTGAGTTTTATTTCTCTCCTCTGCTCCTGTCGCTTTAACTATTTGCCTGGTGTCACGCAGCTAGTCCTCTGAATATAGATTGAAGAATTAGTACAATATTATGTTTCACTGTTTGAATAGCACTTTTCTCAATGAACTCTAAAAAATATCAATCTTCTATAATGGCAAACCAAGATTTTGTTTCAGGAGATTCCTGGATTGTAAATAATCATGGGCAAATTGCTATCTAAGAATTCTTCAACACTAAAATTCTATTCCATGATTTTCAATTTGCTTAATTCTTCAGAACTCTTGGTCCTCACTGGTGAAAAGGAGTAAAGGCATTTTTCCTGGAGGGAGTGGTAGATTATTGCCTTTCTTCTTAATGAATGTATGCATTTCATTCAAGAGACAGGTAGAGATAATGAGATTTTTGGCCATGAGACTGCCCGAGATGTAGTTTCAGAGGAGACACTCCTCTTTGCTTCTGAGGCAGGATTGTTTCCCTCCACCCTCGCTCCTTTTCCCTCTGCTTTTCTCTTTCAAAAAGCCTCACCAGTGAGGTTGTGGAAATTTACAGCCCACAGGGACTGATGTTTCAAGGTTAATGCAGTCAATCCTGACATGCTTCTTGAAAAATTATCCATCTCTCTCCACGAGAACAGTTGGTGCTGGGCCGACGTCAAACATTCCTGTGGCCACAAAGCCTGCTTATTTTTCATTCCTTCTCTTCCTTCCACATAAGAATAGGATTCTTTCTAGAGGCTGTTTATCATTGTTGGCTGGGAAATATAATAAGGAATATAAAATATATAAGGATACTGAAGGAAATAAATGTTTGCTTTCTTCTTTACCTAAGACATGCAGAAACCCACCCAAATACAGAGGCATGAGAGGGCACATGCAAAGGGCAGAGAAATGAGAGCTCACAATCTTGATGAAAGAGATTAGAAATTCATAAAGCCATGCTGCTCAGATTATATTATGCATAAAATCATCTGTTGATCACGTTAAAATGCAGATTCTGATTCTGCAGTTTTGGAGTAGGACCCAGGAGCCTACATTTCTGCAAAGCTCCCCAATGATGTCTACGCTGCTAGCCAGGTGACCACAAGTTGAGTAGCCAGGCCTCAGATGTAGATGGAGAGTAAAGCTCTGTGTTCAGAAAGCCATGGTAGCTTTGCTGCTCCAGTATGATCTGAAGACCAGCAACAATGACCTACAGAGCCACACTGGAGCCTGAGGCCAAAGGGAAAATATTCCCCTACATATACTTATCAATATCAATATATACTTATCAAATATCCTACCACAGTTCAAACCAAGCAAAAAATATTAATAAAATTTCTAAAATAAAAAAAAGATTATGATATATAAAGCACTGCCACGCCCACACCACTGTTATCCCTCATAAACCTGTGTGGTGGGTCCATGAGGTTGTATGAGTTGCAAACAACTCTTTCTGTTGCACAATACTGTAGGGTTGTAGAGCAAAGAACAAGCTGTCTTTGTTAAAATTTTTATATTTTTAATCATGGATATTTTTACACTCATTTTGATTTTTTTAAGTATTGCATTAAAAGATTGTTTTTAATTAATTGATTGACTTTTTTGTGAGGAAGATTGGCCATGACCCAACATCCATTACCAATATTCCTCTCTTTTTGCATAAAGAAGAGTGGCCCTGAGCTAACATCTGTGCCCATCTTCCTCTATTTTGTTTGTGGGATGCTACCACAGCATGGCCCGATGAGTGGTGCATAGGTCCACACCTGGGATCTGAACCTGCAAACCCTGGGCTACTGAACTGAAGCATGCGAATTTAACCACTATGCCACCAGGCCAGCTCCAAGGTTATTTTTGATCACTGAGGTTTGGGGCATCTCTTTAAATTTTGTGCTTGAGGCAAGTGCCTCTCTTTCCTCACCTGAATCCCAGCCCCCATCAGAAGCATTGGAATCACTTGGGAGCTTGTTAGAGATGCAGAATCTCAGGCCCCATCCAAGACTTATGGAATTGGAATTTTAACAAGATCTTGGAATGATGTGTGCGTACATTAGTTTGAGAAATGTTCTTAAAAGATCAGGCTTTTCAAACTTGAGTTTTCAATCTGTGTCTCACGTTATTCCGGAAGAAGACTTTTTGTTTAACATTGAATTATCAGGCCTGAGATTCTAAGAGTTTCTAAAATGAAGATGGTCCTAAATTTCCTAAGCTTATATGAAGTGTATTTATACGGCAACTATCTTTTAGAAACAGCCGTGAGGTCCTGTCTACTTTTTTTAAACTTGAACATGTGCAGAAATAGATTTCAACACAGAAAGGTGGCTTTTATAACTAGCAACCTAGTCCCAGAAGAATCTTAAGGCAACAAGAATAGATCTCATTTGGAGTCTCTTTCTATTTTTAATTTATCTCATCATGAAGGATGAAGGACAACAAAAAATGCTCCAAATTCTTTGATGCACTCTCTTTTTCATTGTATCTTTGAGGAGAGCTCTGAAAGGCATCAAATAAATCCATTGTCAGAACAATCTTGGAGCGTAATGAGAATAGAAAATGACACAATTATCTTTTCTTGTATCAATGATTGTGAGGAGAGTTTGGAAAGGCATTAAATGAAGTCTATCCTTTAGGGAATTTAAACCCGTGCTCTACCAATTGTGCTGTGGGAGGAAGTGAATACTTTAGTTTCAAAAGAATTGAGTAGAAGTTTACAGAGGTTTTTCACCAGAAAAATGGTGGGTCTAGGTTTGTGGATGTTTAATGAATTAAAATTTCTTTGAACACTATCTTTTTTGTTTCATTTACATGAAAAATATGTTTTTCATGATGAAATAAGCAATATATATTTTTAGGGTGACTTTTATTTAAATGTCTCCCTTGCAGTTAAGCTTTATTTAGTGTAACTCACAGCTGTGTAGATTGGTTATACCATCTAACTATGATATGTTGCTTGTGAGGGGAAAAGATGAAGACCTATTTTCTTATTAGTTATGGGTCACATCCATAGAATACAAAATAAACAGAAATTTAGCAATTTTGTGGTCAATTTCATAACCAAAGGCAGCAACGGTTCTCAGCCAGAACTATACTGCCATGTGACATGCATTTGAAAATGCGCGGGGACAGTTTTGTTTGTCACAATGATTGGTGGGTTCTATGGCATTTGGTGTGCAGAGACCAGGGATGCTCAATGTCCTATGCATAGGGGACGGTAACACCCAAGGAATAACTGTTCCACCCTGTGGGAGACAGACTCTAGGGTGGCCCCCATGACTCCCTCCTCCTGGGATTCACGCTCTTCTGTAATCCCCACCCTTTGAGTGTGGAAGGTACATGTGACGTGCTTCTAAGCAGTAGAATACAACAAAGGTGACAGAATGTATGTCATAAGGTAAATGTGATTATATTATGAAGGTTTGTAATATCTGTCTTGCTAGAAATTCTTTTTCTCTCTCTCTCTCTCTCACTAGTTTTGAAGAAGGTGGCTGCCATTTTGCTGGCTGCCCTATGGAGAAGGCCATGTGGCAAAGAAACTGAGAGCAGCCTCTGGCTGACAGCCAGCAAGAAACTGAGGCCCTCAACCGGAAGCCTACAAGAAACTGCTTGCTGCTAACAACCTTGTAGGCTTAGAAGGGGCTCCTCCTCCAGTCAAGCCTCAGGAGAGAAGCCAGTCCTCACTGACACCTTGACTGTAGCCGTGTAGAGAACCAAGCTACCCAGAGAAACTGTGAGAAAATAAATGTATTTTGTTTTAAGCTGTTAGGTTTGTGGTAGTTTGTTACTCAGAAATAGACAACAAAAACATACTTGTTTAACTCAGTTCAGGCTGCTATAACAAATTACCATAGACTGGGTGGCTTAAACAACAGAAATTTATTTCTCACCGTTCTGGAGTCTGGAAGTCCAAGATCGAGGCACCTGCAGATCCGGTGCCTGGTAAGAGCCCACTTCCTGGTTTTCAGATGTCAGTCTTCTCATTGTGTCTTCACCTGGTGGAGAGCAGAGAGAGGAAGAAATGCTCATGTCTCTTCTTATAAGGGCATGGATTCCCTTCAGAAGGACTCCACCCTCATGATCTAATCACCTCCCCAAGACCCCACCTCCTAACACCATCACATTTAGGGTTAGGATTTCAACGTATGGATTTTGGGAGGACACAAACATTCACTCGGTAACAACAACCAGATGTCAATAGAGCCTATGTTGGGATATACTACCTATAAAAACCCTTAATATATATTGCCTAAACTGATTAATTTTTTAGTGACCTTTCTTAGTAGACTTGGTGAATTTAAGCTAACTGGATTATTGCACACTTGATCTTCATACGGCCTTATGAGTGCTTGATGTGGAGGTCTTATCTCCATCACTATGGCCCTGGGGCACAGCTAAGAGCCCAGAACATAATAGATGCTCAAAAAGTTTGTGAAATGAATGATATGTACACTCAACCTAGTGAAACCATAACTGTCTATGAGTGCCTACCGACAGCATCAAATTGAAGCACATGGGGAGTAAAAGTGGAAAACCACTGGCTTCAAAAGTGCTCCAGTTGTAGATTTATCCAACACCCAGGTTAGGAAGAATATTTGTTTGACTGTAGTTTTGTTGTTTTCCCCTGGTAATTTGTCGCTATGTAATCACAGCCATATATCCCTATCTCAGTGAATTTAAGGAAAGCTTCCAGTGTTTAAATGGATGTTTCCTTGTTTGAGGAATTTGATAATCCTGCCCATAAGACTGATTTCAGCCTGGGACTCCTCACTCCTTAGGTGGAGGATGAAAGATGATGTGGCTTCTGCAATCCCATGGCAGACATTCACAGAATTTCACTGGGCTGCAGGCAAGGGATGGAAAGGGGAGGAAACTTGTCATTTTGGGGTGTCTGGGGCTAAACCAAATGAGGGCAATATATATCCCTTTTCTTTTTCAAGGTTCAACTGAGTACATGCAAGGCCTCCTCCATCTAGAGATTACTACATTTCTAAGCCTCCTCTGCAGCTGAGTATGGCCATGTGACCCTGTTTTAGCCAGTGGGGTATGAGCACAGGTTTGGGATCACATTTCATAAGGAAGATGGTTACCTTTACTCTCTCTCACTCCCTTTCCATTGACTGGGAAATGGTAGAAACTGGAGCTGTTTCCTGGAACACAGAGATGGGAGCAATAGTGGGCAGGAGCTGGCTGGAAATGTACGTGAGAACCAATAGTGCACATTTCCTCCTACTTTGCATTCAGTGACGTCTCGTTGGTAGCTTGGCATCAGCTGTGGTGAAATTTTACACCATGGAAATTGGCAAAGGCTACAAATCAGGAATTTTGCTTTGTTTTCTTTCTTTGAGAGCTTGTAAGCTTTTCCCAGCTCACCACTTGATGAAAGTGCTCTGTTGTGGATTGTGGTCTCCCTTGCAGCCTGGATGCGCAAAGCCTCCTCCTCACCTGGACTATTCACCTCTGGACCGTCCTGTGGATGAGAAACACCTTCGATTGCACTTCAGCCACCGACTAGTGGGGACTATTTATTGCAGCTGCTATACACTAAGGAGGTCACAGAATTCTGAGCTGCGGGCCACCTGCCCGAGTTCACTTACTTCCTCCATGGCCTAATCTGACCCTCTCAGCACTCTGAAAGACGCTGCACTGGTGTCTTTGGGAAGCTCACCTTCTTCCTCCTATATTTCTGAAAAGGAACTGCTTGCCAGGTCTCAGATGTAAAATATCCCTCTAAGAGACTCTGTCACAAGGTGACGGCCTTGATCTTCTCAGACCGGCAGGTCTTTCATGTGAATTGCACACTGAAGAGTCCTCTGGAAGGTACTTCTGATGGAGCCTGTGGAGTGGAATGGCCTCACAGTTGGAGTATGCTCTGCTGTTCCACAGTGGCCAGGAAGCCAAGAGATGCTTTCCAGGAAATCCTTCACCCTGTTTTCTATGTGTGTTAATAAAATTTCCGTTTATCAGGTCTCTCCCTGATTTCCTTTGCCTTAACAGTCGGGGCAAATAACACTGCTTTGCATTTGCAACTCACGCCAGTTGCAAGACTTTGGGCAAGTTGCTTAAGGAATCTAAGATTTAGTTTCCTCACTTGTAAAGTGGGACTAATAACAGTTCTATCTCATGGCTTATTGTGACAAATAATACCTAGCACAGTATATTTCACAGAGGTGGCATTCAATGGATGTTTGCCATGATTGTCCTGTGGACCTGGCACTACCCAGGGCAGGGCTGGCTGCCCACTGCTGCTCTTTTTCCAGACTTTAAATCTCTATTTGATCCCAGCATTTCCTCTGGATCCATATTGCAGTCACTCTGTCTCTGTTCACACTTTTGAAATGAATCCTTCCTAGCCACCAACATTCCCCGCAATATGCTGCCACCCTCTCAGACAAAGAAAAAGGCTGCAAAAGGGGCAAGGTGGAAGAGAGGGTCCCTACTATTTGCTTATAAGTGACTGAATAGAATTAAAGTTCTCAAAGGGTCCCAATGGCCTTTTACTCAAAACTCGGGTCACCGCCTGACATATGATTTTAGCTCTCTAGAGCAGGCTGCTAATTCATTGCACTTGTTTATTCTTCCCCGGCCACTTTCCTGGGCATGAATATCAGACTGAGAGAGGAGGCTGTGGAGCTAATGCCCCTTCCCTGGAAGCTCCTTCCCTCCCGTAGAAACGGGGAGATAGGGGGTCCAGCTCTTTTGATGGTCCTATTTCAAAGAGGTGGCTCCCAGGTTCTTGAGAAAGACATTGCTGAGACTTAAAGCTGAGAAGCCTATTTAGCTTTCAAAAAGATTTACATGTATTTTAAAGAGATAGAGAAAGAACTTACAAGTTTCGTAAGTAATTGCTGTAAGAGAAGGGAGGAATGAGGAGTTCCTTCCCTTATTTTTATTCTTGTTTCAGGAGGGTGAAAACAATCCTCCTTCCCTGTAGAAGAGTTTTTTTTTAAGGTGACACTTGCTGACAAGCTGGCCTGATTGCCTTGGTTGGACCAACCTGTTCTCTTCCTAGAAAACACTTCTGGATGGCTGAAGAACCCGGAGATGAGCTACTGATGGGCCTGGAATGGGCTGGAACAAGTAAAAAGGGCCTTGGACAGAGTGAGGAGTACCATAAGAGAGATTTCCAGGCAAAGTAAAGAGAGGTTTGAAAGGGACTCTGTTGTTTATTTTAGTCTACATTTCTCTACTGTGTGAGGTAGGACAGACAATTACATGATAAAATTAAATGTTGTTATTGTAATCCGATGGAAACTTCATGCACATAGTTGAGGGATATCTGGGAGTCTAACTCTCGGCACCCACATAACCTACAGCATCCTCGAGACACAGCCAATTGGGATCACAGAGACAACTATGCCCAAAAGTGCACTCAGGCTTTACCTGGTTCCCCTCGATCTCTTCATTGGGAACTTTTCTCTGTTCACCTTCCCTCCCGTTGAAGAGGCCTTACCCTAGATAAGAAGAATGTTTTCCTCCAGTCTTTTATAATAGTAATAACACCATGTATTTTGCATGAAATGTTGAGGCAGTGCTACTTGCATTCTCTAATGTATTCCTAACAACAGGCCTTTTTAGACATGAAAACACTGAGGCTCGAAAAGTTGAGTTCCTTTCTCCAGGTCACACAGCTGATGGAGTCAGGACAAAATCCAGGGCAAGTGGGCAGGGATAGAGCATGAGCCTAGTGGCTCTGATAATAAACATCTACCTCAACCCTGACTTAGAGGTTTGGCGAGTGAGTGCTGAACGGCATCTCAAATACCACCTGTCCCCGGGATTTTTGGACCTGCAGACCATGACCCATCCATGGGTCAGGACATCAATTTTACTCAGTCCCAAACCACCTACATTAAAAAAAAATGATATGGAATAGAATACAAAGTGTAGAGTAACCACGTGTAGAAAGGGTAAGTACTGGTTAGTGAAACTTTTATTTCAATTGTGTGTGCATAAAATGAAATTGGTTTTTTGAAGGCTTTAATTTGCAAGGCTACGAAGGCTCTAATCTCAACATTTTCATTCTACAGATGGAGAGACTGAGGTCCAGAGGGAGTGAGGGGGTGGCCTGAGGTCACAAAGCTAATTATCAGCAAAGCCCTGAATAACCCCAGACACTTTTTGTTTTACCTCATATGTGCATTCTTCCTTCTTTGTTCTCCTTTTCAATCCCTGTGTAATACAGCGCTGGGAGCTCAAAAGCTCATCTCCCGTCAGTCTTGGACAGTGGCTTAATAGGGCTTAGCTTTTCAGAACAGAAATGAGTGCTGTTTGTTTTGAAAAGAAAGCTAAACCTAACAGGCAACTGGATGTTGAATAAAGTTCTTGTGGGATCAGGACAAAAACAAGGAGCTTGTTTGTGAAGCTTCTTGGGGAAGCTGGGAATTGAGAACTCCGGGTGGTCCTGAGAAGCAGTTGAAATTTCCCTGGTCTGCTGGGCTCTGCATGCAGGAGAAGGCAAAGCCTGCGGCAGAACTGCAAAACAAAGGCTAACCTTTGCTGGAGATCTCCAGCCTTTGCAAAGGGCATGATAACCACCATGTTGATTGCAAAGCCCACCATAATTGGAGAAGGGAGGGAGGCAATGGTGACCCAGCTCTCTGCAGGAGGGTTGGGTGTGATGAATTTCAGATTTGATTTCCTCGGTGTGGCATGCAAAGCCTTGAGGCATGCCATTTAGCTGTTGTGTGTCTTAGTTTCTCATCTGTAAAATAGAGATAAAAATCCTTCATTATTTTGCCAAGCTGGATGTGGGGAGTAGTTAGGTACAACATGAAGATGAGTAAGTGTTATATATTTTTACAACTGTTAAAATGAGAAAAGGAGGGGGAAAGCATGAAAAAAGAACAGAAAGCCAAATGTTATTGTTCATTAAAATCAAATCCTAAGCATCTAAATTACAAGGCCTATTTTATTTTGTCAAATTGTAGAAAGCATCTTGCATTCATAAATGATATTTTTATTTTTACGAATAAAAGACTTCTTCCAACTGAAAGAATTCCCAGTTGCCAAAGCTGGAACAATTAGAGCAAGAAAATAAACAAAAAAGTATTGGACTATAACTCAAAGTATAAAATAAATATCCACGAGTCCATGCTGACATAAATAATTGAATAAATAAATAAATGGGAGAGAAGAGACAAATTTGTTCAGAATTCCAAATAATTCATGTAGATGCTCTGCCCTCGAGGAAATGGAGCATAACTCCCCCTTTTTATGTGTGGGCTACTCATACAGACATTTTTCCAAAGAGTACAGTATGGAAATGGGAGAGCGAGAATAACTTTAGGGTGGGAAAATCTGACAATCAGTACCTCAGCCAGGTGATCAAGGTTAACAGCAACAATGATAAGTCATGTTGATAGTATGTACCTTTGATATCACGGGATGAGAACAGCACTTTACTTCTTCAGTCTTCCTCCCCAAACCCATAAGAATAGTCTAGCCACAAGAAAAACATCAGGCAAACCTAAATTGAGGCACATTCTACCAAATACCTGAACAATCCCTAAAACTGTCAAGGTCATCAAAAACAAGGAAAGTCTGAGAAAGTCTCACAGCCAAGAGAAGCCTAAGGAGATATGACAGGTAAATGTAATGTGGAATCCTGAATGGGATCCTGGAACAGAAAAAGGACATTAGAAGAAAACTAAGGAAATCGGAATAAAGTATGGAATTTAGTTAATAGCAACCAGTGTTGGTTCCTTAATTGTGACAAATGCACCATACTAATGTAAGATAATATGGAAAACTGGGTGAGGCATATGAGGACTCTCTGTATTATCCTTGTACTTTTTCTCTAGATCTAAAGCAATTCTAAAATAAAAAAACTTTATTTAAAAAAGACTCTCTAATCTAAAAGTTACCTTCATTTCAGCAAACATATATGGCATGCACACCAAGTGACAGGTACATAATCCCTGTCCTCAAAGATTTTAAAATATTGAGGGGACACGTATAAATACACACTGGGATGTGGGGAGATACAGAATGGCATAAATGCTACAAATTATAAATACTGAGACCATGGAGAGAGGCTCATGGAATGGATTGCATTTGGCTAGTGTTGGGAAGTTCCTCCAACAATTACAGCATCTACCTTCATCAACTGAGTGAGTGGTGGTGCTACGAGAAGGAGCCTGTTTGGTTTTAGTTTTGAACATGTTGAATCTGAGGTGCTTGTGGGGTATACAAGTTTAGATGCTCAGTGGGAATACCAGTCTGTGGGTCTGCCCACAGCTATGGATTTGGGCATCATTAATTTTTAAATGGTAACTGAAGCAGCTGATGATGTAGAAAGCATATGATAGTTCTTTTACTAAGAAAATGTTTTAATCGGTGAGTTATAATGTAGCCTAGACAAAGAATGAGTTCCAGCTGTGCCAATTATTAAATGAAACTGAAGCAAATTGTTTTGGCTTTCTGAGTCTCGATTTCCTAATCTATAAAATGGGGATAGCAATAGCCCTGGTCATCTGTCCCTTTCTAGTTGGATGGGGAGGGGAGATCAGAGGATGTCTTATGGGTCTTTTATAATGTGTAAAGAGTTACAGAGATGTGACAGTTATTGCTCATTGCTGTTGAACAAATTCTCTTCCAAACTGATACCTCTAAGAGCTTAGCTCTCTAAAGACTTGGGTTTAACTGGATGCCATTGCTTTTTTTGGAGATCCAAGCTCTAAATATCATGGTAATTGGCACACAGTTTGGGGGGGATCTTTGCAAGTCATGGCTCTTGGCCCATGATCAACTTTCCTTTTTAAGTAGTTGACAAGATTGCATCTCTGATCATCTATTAGTACCATTTCAAAGGAAACCTAGAAGCCATTTTTGAAATTTTTCCAATGCAGTTATGTTTTTTCATGACAAGTAGGTTTTCTGTTTGCAAAACTTTCTAATAAGCCCTTTGCCAGAAGTTCTTGTCTGTTTTATTGGCATGACATGGCAGGACATAAAAAAACTGATGAAGAAACCAATGCAATTCTCACTGCAGAAGTCATGTAATTTTATCAAAATGTGCACTGAGAAGCCAACCAAGCCAAAGAATATATTCAACTTGGGTGGTAATCAAGGAAATGAAGAAGCATGAATCATGCCAGAGATTTGATTCCTGGCTTCCACATTGTGGCTTGACAGAGCTTTCTTCTCATCTAACATAAGCACACATGCTCTCCAGGTGTAAATTTGACTGTCTGCTGGCCATGGATTTTCCCTGCTATTAACCTTTTCAAAATTTCCAGCATTGGAATTAAGTGCTCCTCTCTGAGATTTCATTATGAGGCAGTGCCGTCTTTGACCTATTCATGCTAAGTGTTTTCTTCCTTTTGCCTGAAGCCCAGGCACTGTCCTGCCACCTAGTAAGTTCCAACAAAGGTCATGGAGAAAACAGAGGGTAGAGCTGTAATGAGAAGTGAGCCTTTTCTTCCTCCTTTGGAATATACAGAAAATATGCTTTCTTAACTAATAAGCACCTACTGACTGGTTAGCCTTTGAGTGACTTTGGCAGCTTCAAGCTCTCTCTGAAGCACATTTACAGCAGCCCTCCATGTGGGAATGATAATCTGTCTTTTGAAAACTTTGTTTGATATGTATTTTATTATTTTTTAAAATCTGAATAAGAGGAGAATGAAAGTGAACTAAATGGAATTAAGTTAGATAGACCTTTTGTGATAAAACATAGGGTTGTTTGGCTCGGGAAAATATTGATCATGACATGTCTCTTTTAGGGAAGAAAGATTTATCAGCTCTATAGTCAGGAGGGAGCTGAGATTCTGAAGAGGTGATTTCTCAGTTTACCTAAAGGGAATATGATGCACCAGGAAGGGATAATTTTGGTGAAAATTTTATCTAGCGAGTGGTAGGATCACATTCTTGTATTTTCTCACCCTTCATCATGACTGTCTTTTCCAATTTCAAGTGACAGATGATCTTAAGCCATGTTTTAGCAGCAAAATGGTCCCAACTTGCGTTTGAATCCCATACTTAACACTGAGGAGCTTTGTGACCTCAGTCATGGTGGTAATGTCTTTGAAGCTATTTAATCTTCATTAAATGAGATTGTTAATTTACATTTCACAGAGTTTGGAGAAGACTAAATATGAAATACCTATGCAGAAGCTCCTTATAAAGCACTACAGGAATATGTGCATTGTGGTTATATTGTCTCTCATTTTCAGAGATGACCAAACAATATTTGTAAATGCTCAAAAGAAAACTAATTTAAGCCAACCATATCTAGGTCAAGCCTAAATCAATTGTGATCTGAATGACCTCGGTGCCTAAGGCTTGCCTCTGGTGGAAGATGGTCAGTTAAATGTTATTATGCAGATCCAGGGGAACGGCGAAATCAAGAGAAGGTGAACAGCACTCAGTAATTGGAAGAAGAGATTCTGAAAACTTGAGAGAACCTGGTGCCAGGAAGAGTGTGAATGTGTAAGTGAAAGAGTAATCTTGGTAAAACAGCTGGAGCCGGTGCCATGAACCATAGCTTTCCCAGTATAACACCATGGAGGGCTGACTGGAGAAATCCCCAAGGATTCAACTTGTGCCTCTGTGCTTCCAGTTAGTTGGTTTCAGGGCCTTCCTGCCTACCTGTTATGGGTTGAATTGTGTCTCCCCCATCCCACAAAGATGTTGAAATCCTAACCTCCAGTATTTCAGGTGGCCTTATTTGGAAATAGGGTCTTTGCAGATGATCAAGTAAAGATGAGATCATTAGGATGGGCCCTAATCCAATACGACTGGTGTCCTTATAAAAAGGGGAAATTTGGATATAGAGACACATATGTGCAGGGGGAATATGATGTGAAGACACAGGGAGAATGCCATCTACAAGCCAAGGGACACCTGAGGCTTGTAGCTAGGGGAGAGGCATGGAATAGATTCTCTTTCACAGCTGCCAGAAGGAACCAACACTGCAAATACCTTGATTTCAGACTTCTAGTCTTTAGAACTGTGAGACAGTAAATTTCTGTTGTTAAAGCCACCCAGTTATGTGACTTTGTTATGGCAGCCCCAGGAAATTATACACCACCCTTTGCCTGAGAGGCAAATATTGTTTAATTATTTGTCTGCTTCCTTCATTGACTGTCTAATTCCACAGGTATGTAAGCTACACGGGGACAGCGACCTTGTTTGTCTCCATCACAGCACCTAGAACCGTACCTGGGAAGCAGTAGGTGCAACACAATCAATATTTGTTGAACGAATTGTTACTGTTGGGCCCAGCGTGGGGAGTGTCAAATGCAGGAGTGACTGAGCCCTAGTTTGACTGGATCAGATGAAGCACACACAGATGATGTGTGATATTTTTCACCTTAAGGTTAAATACAGATTTGCTCTGGAAAATTACCTCCAATTAACAAATAAACTATCCCCAAATCGTAGATATACTATGCTCTGATCTACAAAGTATATCTGATAGTTAGGATGGCCTTGCTGTTGCTCTCATACAATCTAAATTGGATTATAAATATTTAAAGCATAACAGCACCCAAAATGAATACTAAGCACTTATATTTAGCAATTATGTAACTTCTCTAGCAAGCATATAAGTTACCCTTGGAAAGCAACAACTTTTAAGATCCATCTAAATGATCCTAGTAAGGTCCTGTATTAGTTTTCTATTGCTCCCATAACAAACTACCAAAAATGTAGTGTCTTAAAAGAACTTGAATTTACTCTCTTACAGTTCTGGAGGTTGGAAGTCTGAAATGGGTCTCACTAAGCTAAAACCAAGGTGTTGGCAAGATTGTGTTCTCTCTGGAGGCCTTAGAGGAAGAGGCTATTGCCTTTTCTGGCTCTTAGAAGCCACCTGCACTTTGTGGTTCATGGGCTGCTTCCACCTTCAAAGCCAGCAGTGGCCACTCAAGTCCTTCTCATGCTGCCATCTCTCTGGTTCTGACATTTTTACTGCTCTCTTACCCATTTAAAGGGAACTGTGATTCCATTGGCCCCACCTAGATAATCCAGGATACTCTCTTTATCTTAAAGTCAGATAAGTAGCAACTTTAATTTCATTTGCAAACTTCATTTCCCTTTGCCATATAACATAATATACCATAGATTCCAGAGATTAGGATGTGCCCATTTGGGGGAGGCCATTCTGCCTATCATAGAGTTACAGAGCACAGCTAGCACCGTTGCCTTATTCTGCCTACCAGAGGTTCTATAATGTTGGTACTCTCAGTCGACAGCATTATTGTCAGGAGTGAAAGGGCTTTCTCATGCCCAGCTGATGTCACACTCAAAATCCTAACCTTGGGGTTGATTTATGGGATTAAGGCAAGAATATGGGTTTCAAAACAGGTCTAGGAATAGCTTTTCACACAAATCTATTCTGCAGGATATGAAAAAAATTGTTTCATTGTCAAATCACATTGGGAATGCAGATTAGGCAAAACTAATTCTGCCATTTCTTTGCTGAAAGATTTCAATGTCTTTATCAATGTGCATTGTGGTTCTCCAGGAAGGATACCATAGCGTGCAGGATTCCCCCAAATTAGTTGGTCCCAGAAGCTTATTATTGCAGAGCACTTTGTGGGACTAATGATCTGTAGAACATGCTGTGAGACATTCTGGTATAAAATGAAGTGTAGAGTTCTAGAGAATTAGGAGCATTTCTGGGCTGAAGGACCCATAGCAAATCAACATCTAGAGTTCCCAACATTGATTTACACTGATGGTTCCTAAAACAGATGAATCATCACTTGGGGATTGACAATAAGTTTGCTAATAAGTTTGCTACTCAGACATCTTCATAGAAGGAAATTGTAGGCTATCTTGACATCCCCTTAATTCACCAGGCTCAGAATTGAATTTTTCATCTTCTCCCTTCCTCTCTCCAGTCTATCTTACTGTTATGAGCTGAGTCCCCTCAAACTCATGTGTCAAAGTCCTAACCCCCAGTACTTCAGAATGTAACTATATTTGGAGGTCAGATCTTTAAAAAGGTCAATAAGTTAAAATAAGGTCATTAGGGTGGGCCCTATTCAATAAGACTGGTATCTGGTGTCCTTATAAGAAGAGGAGGTTAGGACACAGTCAGTTACAGAGGGAAGACCATGTGAAGACATAAGGAGAAAACAGCCATCGGCAAGTCATGGAGAGAGACTTCAGACCCCGCCAACACCTTAATCTCAGACTTCTAGCCTGCAGAACTGTGAGAAGATAAATTTCTGTTGTTTAAGCCAACCAGGCAGCAGACTAATAGACCTACCTTATTAAATTCTTCATATTTGGTCAAAGCCAGCACCATTTCTTCCCATTTTTTCTTATATCCAGTCTATTTGTAAGCTTTAGCATATTTTCTTGTATATATTTCTCAGTTTTATCCCTTCTTCTACTCTGTTCCCACTTCTACCATGCTTACCTGGCAGGCCTGACTCTCCTAACTGAATTACTGCACCAGCCTTTTCCTCTGAGATTGGTCTATATTCTAATCTACACTATCTTTCTCTCTCAATCTCCTCTTGTTTTCCTAGCATGCAAATGTCATTGCATTGTTTCCCTGCTGGAAGAAAGAATGGCTCGATTCTGTACATCCTATTAGTAATAGTTTACAGTCCTATCTGGTCCCCCCTTAATTTCCACTCCAATCAGCCCAGTGTCTCCAGGGACACAACTGGGTTTATCCTGCTGCCTTGTCTATACTCACGTGCAGCTCTCTGCCCAGAACAGTCACTCTCCTCCCTTTTACCTATCCAAACCCTTACATCTTTTAAGATTTGGCTCATGTCTCCCTGATTCCCTTCAACAATTTTTCAATCCATGCTGATTGTGCTTTCTGCTCTCCCACAACACTCATTGTGCTACCATGAAATGCTGCTCTTTTCAATAAAAACAAAGCTGGCATCACCAAGGCTGTCAAAGGAAAGATAATGAGCTGGTGGGAAAGAGCACCCAGTTCCCTGGCCTCATTGGATCCCTGAAAACCACCTTCTCCTTGGGATTGCTCTTGAATTGCTTTCTCTGCAGTCAGGCTGGCCTTTCCCTAAAATTCTGGCCCTAATGTGGGATGATGGCCACTTACATAAATATCTTGTGTAGCTCCTATGTAGATATCCTATAGATTACCTGAGAAAATGTCTTTTTTTTTTCAGTTTATGATAGGTAAGAGACAGAAGGTAAACACATTTATAAAATAAGATTGGTCCTCAGGACTGTAGACCAGCTTGCTGGCATGGGGTCCTGGGAGAAATCACACACTTCCAAGATCCTTCCTTTCCTGGCCCTGGCATGATTCCACAGGAGAAATCTCACTTTGATCCCTACGGCTTTGGTTGGTCACCTGAGTCCGGATCAAGAGTGAAATATGTGTTCCTTTTCCTGCCCCCAAGCCCTTGAAGACCTGCCTCTATTCACATGATTGACCTGGAAATAGTTTCTCCTCTCAAGTGAACTCATATGTTCCACCTTCTGAGACACAGCCCAACACTTGTAGAGCCACAGAAGGATGAAACTACCACATAACACAGTAACCCCAACAGTCATGAGACAGCAGCTTACAGCAATGGACATCAGTGGAGGTTCGTTCTGTCTCCATTGGCAGCTGACTATGACTCTTGTCACTTCATTCATTGTCAGAATTGATTTGGTAGATATACGAGTCTCCTACTGCTGCTATAACAAGTTCCCACAAACTTTGTGGCTCAAAATAACACAAATTTATTATCACGTAGCTCTGGAAGTTGGAATTCTAAAAAGAGTTGGCAGGGCTGTGTTCCTTCTGGAAGCTCAGGGAAGAATCCAATCCTTGCCTTTTCTAAAGTCTAGTGGCTGCCAGCATTCCTTGGCTTGTGGCCCATCCTCCTCCTCCAAAGCCAGTAGCAGAGCATCTTCCAATCTCTTTCCGCCTCTGTTGTATCATTGCCTTTTTCTTCTCTACTCTCATCATCACGTCTCCTTGACTCTGACTTTCTTGCTTCCCTCTTCCCTTGTGAGCCTACCCAGATAATCCAGGATAATCTCCCTATCCCAAGATCCTAAATTTAACCACATCTGTAAATTAGGGTGGGGACATCTTTGGGGGGAAGGGGCCGTTATTCTGCCTACCATGGTGTATATGGATAGATAAGTAAATGGCCTCTTCCAACCTCAGCTAAATACTACAAAGAGGATGACTTTCCAGAAGAGTAAACAGTTTTTTTTTTTTACCAAGATTATGGAAGTAGTTGAGCATCTCTATTACAATCTCAAATTGTCGTAATCTATTGTAATTGTAATATATTATATATATAGTAATCTATTATATATATGTATTTCAGTCAGTGCATTTGGTCAGCTATAACAAAAATACCATAGACTGGGTGGTTTATAAACAAGTGTTTTTTTTTTTTTTCTCACAGTTCTGGAGGCTGGTGAAGTCCAGGATTAAGACACCAGCAGATTTGGTGTCTGGTGAAAGCCTGCTTCCTGGCCCACAGATAGCTGTCCTCTCACTGTGTCCTCACACGGCAGAAGGGAGGAGGGAGTTCTCTAGGGTCTCTTTTATAAGGTCACTAATCCCATTCATGAAAGACCCACCCTCATGACCTAATCACCTCCTAAACGCCCCACCTCCTGATACCAGGGGATCAGATTTCAGCATATGAATTTGGGGGGGACACAAACGTTCAGTCTATAGCAATACATACATACATGTGTGTGTACATATAAATATATTTATATATATATACTTGTATAAACATAAGAAGTATACATATTTCTTGTCCACTAAATTGCCCATCCCTGTACAAAGCACATCATAGATCCTGATAAAGTTTTATGGAATTATAATGACTTTGACAAAAGTCTAAAAGTCCTCTGACAGAAGAGAGAAGAGAGCCCACACTTTATTTCTTTTAACTACTGTTGACTGGGAACTGATGAATAAATCAGGAATAGTGAAGAAAATCTATTGTGTTAAAAGACAGATGTACAAAATGGTGTTTCTTGGGGCTGGGGAGCAAGTAGGTACCTTGGAATAGTTTATAAGTTTGAAGAATACGAGGGGATATATTTTTTCCTATCTTTTTTTAAAAACAAATACACACTAGGGGATATTATTTGCAGGATCTCACAGCTTTCCTCTGAACTACAGGGTAAATGAAACAGTAAGAACAGAAGTTAAATGATGATTAAAAAACAGCATGGCAGGATTTAAACCTGCAGATTAAAGATGAAAAGTTTTGCCAAAGACTATCAGGTGAGACATCTGCTACTGTACATGAAAGATGCTGCAGAGTACAAGATATTTTTTAGAAAGTGCTTGTTTTAGATAAGAAATTTGGTCTTGGCTTAGTAAACAGAATAATTAGTAAAGATTAAAAAAATGCACCCTGAAGTTTCTCGGTTGATGATATTTGCTTGGCATGAATTTCAGTAGAATAAAAGCTTATCAATGTAACCATGCATGATTTTTAAATTAGGCACTGTTATTTGATCTTATGCAATCAAACTGAATTGACAGCTTCTTTGGGTCTCAAAAACTACCTAAGTTAGTTGCCATCAAATTTATTGGCATTAGATCTTGTGACTGGAGGGTGACTTTATCTCCACACAAGCTTGCATTAAAGTAATTAAAGCAGGAGGTCATTAGATTGGGGTGGCTCTAATGCCTCAGTAGCCTACGTAAGCAAACCAAAACCTAAGCCACAGTCAATGCACTCGCATAGGAGAAAATGACATTTAAGAACAGCTATTATAAACAGCCAACTAGGGTTTTCCTAATAAGGCAGCCGCTTATGCTATAGCCAATCAAATCATTTCCTTGCTTTGCTTCCTCTAGCTCCTGTTGGTGGAGTGCTCCTAACCACCTTTGGTTTGGCACTGACTTATTTGAATCGATGTACGCTCAGAGAAACTCGAAAATTTTAACACACCTCAGTTTATCTTTCAACACAGGTCAGAAGGAAATGGGATCTCTGCTTTGAGTGGACATCTAAATGGTTTAATTCAGTCCTGAGAAACCTTGTCTATGTTTTTTTAAATCTGTTTGTAATTCAGTGTGTGCTTTTCAGAAGGGGTAATGTGAAAAAAAAAAACCCCACAAAACTTTGGAGTAAAAAATCTGGCTCTTCACATTACAAGTTGGGTTATAGTGAACAAGTTTACCATGCCTGTCTGATCTCAAGTTACCTCAGGATTTCCTGAGATAATTTAGCAAGAAGGGTGCTCAGTGCAGGCTGATGATTATCACTACTGACATCGGATGTGTTTCCTTATGTCTTATAGAAAGTCTGATATTTCTGAGTGGGGTACTAATAAACTTGTAAAATATTGAAGAAGTCCCCCTTTCGTATTTCCCCTTTCCCTCATAAAGCCTCAGTTTTCAGGAAGGCGATCAGCTGGAGGCAGGGAGAGGTTACCGGCTGCACACACTATTTGGTGATTAGCTGGATCCTGGGAAGCGGAGCACATATGTCCCTGCGTGACAGACTTTTCTCTTAGATACCAAACGGGGCTGAAAGATGTGAGAAATGCTTGTCCAGCTTAAAAAAAATCTTGCAATATGAGAGGGCCCAAGAGTATTACTTATTTCTGCTGGGCAGCTGGAATAAATTACGCTACACAAATTGGCTTTTGAAAAGCCCATCTCCTCCAGTGACACAACGTGAAGAGCAGCGTTAGCCTGAATCCTTTTATTTCGGTCAACCTCTTCTCTGTTTTGGATCCTGCAAGGAAAATACACAGAACCTATTTTTAGGTTCAAGAGGGAAATCTAGAAGATCGAAAGTTGGCTCTGGAGACTGCTGTTTTCATCTTACTCATATATGAGTTTAAAAATCATACTTTGTTCTCTGAAAATCTGACGGTAGCCTTAGAATCTTTTGTCATAGAATCATATTGAAGTATTGGCAGACTGGAATGCAAAATGTTTTCAATTGCTTTTATTTATTTTTTCATTAATACCATTACTTTATTTATTCATTAGGTTGACATCCATCAACATTCATTGAGCATCCTTCCCATACAGGCTCTGTTCTAGGTGAAGGACACAGGTGTGAGAAAACCATCTGTTTTCCTGTTCCCTCACCACTGCTCCTTCTGTATCTCTTTTTCTACATCCTCCTGCTCTCCCTGACTTCTTAGATGTTGGAAGATTCCCCCAGCCCACTCCTCAGACTTCCTCTCTTCACCTCTGCTCATCTTGAGATCAGGAGTTGGCAATTTTTTTCTAGACAGTAAATATTTTAGGCTTTTGCAGGCCACACCGTCTCTGTCACAATGACTCAACTCTGACTTTGTAGCACAAAACTGTCCACAGGCAATACATGAAAGAATGGACGTGGCTGTGTATTTATAAGACAGGGAGGTGGCCTGGTTCGACTGCAAGCCATAGTTTGTGGACCTTGATCTAGGTCATCTCAACTCTGTGGCTTTAATGCCCTCTAAAGGGCATTGTGATTCATAAATACACATCCCCAGTCACGTACATTCAATTGCCCACTTGATATCTCTACTTGGATATTAATAGGACTCTCAAACCTAACATTTCCAAGACAGAAATTCTAGTTCTCTCCTCCCTATCCAAACCAGATCCCTCCTCAGCTTTTCTCATCTTAGTAAATGGCGTCTTTGTCCATCCATGTGCTCAAGCCCAAAACCTTGGAGTCATCTTTGATTCCTACTTTTTCTCATATCCCTTCATCAACTTATCAGCAATGCCATTGGCTCTACCTTTAAGATATATCCCAAATATGATTGCTTCTTTGTCCTGGGCCATAATCCCCCTCTTGCTTGGACTCCTGCAAAATTTCTTGGGGGAATCTCCTTCCTCCACCCTTAACCTAATCTCCAGCCAGTAAAAAGCCTGCAAGGGCTTCCCATCCCCCAGAATAAAAACCCATTTTATCATGGTCCTCAAAGCCCCATGTGGTCTGTTCCCTGACCTCCTCTTTACCTTATTTCTACTATCCTTCTCCTTGCTTCTTGCTCTGACATCACACTGACCTTCTTGCTATGCCTTCAGCCCGTGGAGCCTGCTTCTACCTTGGCACCATTGAACTTGGTTTTCCGTCTGCCTGGAAAGCTCTTCCTCCAGGTCATTGCATGCATCTCTCTCCTGCTTCCTCAGTGAGGTCACTCACCTTAAATGAAATAATACCCTCATCATTCTCTCTCAGCTTACTCAACTCTAGGTTGTTTAAGAACTCGTATTGCATATATGTTTATTTATTATTTGCCTCCCCTACTAGTGTGCAAGCTTTCCAAGATCAGGGAATTCGCCATTTTGGTCACTGTGGTTCCTTATTCCTAGAACAGGTTGTGGCACATAACACATGCTCAATAGATAGCTATTGGCTGTCTGAGTAAATGAATGCATGAAAGAGGGAAGAGAGACACATTCCTTTTCCTCGTAAAACTCACAGCCCAGTGGGATGATTCAGAGAAGTAAATATTCAAACAGCATTGGAAGATCCACAATGAGAATGGAACAGGGGACAATGGAGTTCCATTCCTCTCCTAGACTGTGGTTGCCAGAGCAATCTTTCCAGAGAAAGTGATATCTTAATTGAGACCTTAATGATGGATAGTAGTTAACCATCTCATGCAAGGCATGGACCTTTGGGTGTGCTGGGGCTGAAATGTGCCAGGCAGACTGAGCCACCTGAAAGACTGAATGAGATTTTTTTGTTGCCTCCCTCTTATCTGAATTAATATGTAGTACCTGCATTTTTACTAATTTTAAGCTGAGTAAATTGTTTAACTGACTCATAATTTTGTAAGTCTGGTCATGGGGTTGCAATTGTTCCTACCAAGACAATAGCTATGAAATTGGTGACATTTATAGGGGTCAGAACTTTCCAATGGTAACACACTGGGTGGTGGCATTCTTAAGGGGCAAATCATGTCTCCTGCTTGGTAATGCCCTGGGGCTGTGATTCCAATGTGCCCACTACCTTCACTCTTTGTTCTCATGTTAATGAATCACCCAGTCCTGGGGAGATTCAATTGTCTTGGATTGTCATGGCAACTTCGCAAAGACTAAACTTTAAGAAAAACAAGATTAATAAGATTAGGCCATCATTCTTTCCCCTGCTTTGCCAGAAATGCAATTTCACCACACTTTTCACTTGTAAAACATACACCCCAAGATTTACCTTCAGTTTAAATGTGCCAATGCTTTTAGCGTGTCTGCATTTTCATTTTAAGCTTCATGAAATCTGCAGGGGTAGGAATTATCCCCATTTTACATGGGATAAGTTGTTTTCCTTTTCCTGCTGATGGTATCCTTAGGTAAATGTTTGAAAGCTCAGGAAGAATTAATTAATGAGACACCTCACATTGACAAATACCACATAATGGCACCTGAAGTAGGGCTGTAATCATAATAATGCATTTCCCACAATAGACAATGGTGCTTTTCGGTAATTTCAGGAACTGTTCAAGACAGGTATTCACAGCCAGACTACACAAGCCCATTCTATTCATTTTGAACACATGATATGAGGACTGTAAATTACAAGAATCCATTAGATTTTACTTCGGACCTGCTAAAAGGATATGGAAAATGCTTCATAGTCAGTCTTTGGAAAACTGTATCCCTTTTCTAGACAAGTGATGTCAACTCATGTGTTAGTGGTATGGATCCCAAACTAATCTCTGAAGCAAGAAATTATTTGGTACGGAATTGGGAAGAAGGTGTAAGGTCTAATATGCTGAAATTGATAAGACACAAACTGTGCTTTAAAACTAAGGATTTTTTTCCTAATCATTTTATGTTTATTTATTTAAAGATAGAATCCCATAGATTTTAGATAACATCCTCAACCTTCCCCAATTCATTTATGATCAATGTTTTGGACTAAATTATGTCTCCCCAAAATTCATATATTGAAGCTATAACCCCCTATGTGACTGTATTAGGAGATGGAGCTTTTAAGGAGGTAATTAAGGTTAAAGGAGGTCATAAGAGTGGGGCCCTGATCTGATAGGACTGATGTCCTTATGAGAAGAGGCAGAGACACGAGAGATCCCTGTCCTTCCACATGTGCAGAGAGAAAAGGCCATGTGAGGACTCAGTGAGAAGATGGCTTCTGCAAGCCAGGAAGAGAGGCCTCACAAGAAACCAACCCTGCTGGCCTCTTGATCTTGAACTGCCAGCCTCCAGAACTGTGAGAAAATAAATGTTTGTTGTGTAAGCCACCCAGTCTGTGGGATTTTTGTTATGGCGGACCGAGTAGACTAAGACAATCATGTTGGGGACACAGAGCACATACGGAATGTGGTTCTTACTCTCGGGGATCCTACATCATAGATTTAATATACATACTATATTTGAAGAGTAATATTGATATTTGTTGAGCACTAGTGTGCCATTAATTGTGTACATTAAATATGTGCATGTTTTTGTATGTCAGTTATATTTCAATAAACCTGTTAAAAAAATAGAGTGCCAGACATTTTCTATATATCTTATTTCTACTCCAAAGAATTACAACTAAAATCCCTGGATTATTCTCTTCTGAGTATTGCAATGTACATCTGATCAGTGACACATAGGATGACTGACTGTCTGATTTGCCTGGGACTGAGTGAGTTTCTGGGATGTGGGACTTACAGTGCTAAAGCCAGGGTTGTCCCAGACAAATGGGGGCAGTTGGGCACTGTGGCTCAGGACTGTGCTGGAGCTGTCATGACCACTGTGCAAGTGAGTCCTGGGTCCCACCTTTGAGAGGTGGGATTTGTGATGGGAATTTATGTCAGGGTCCTGTTAAGATTGAGTAATCACACCAGTCATTTTAACAGAGATATTTTGGTACAAAGAATTGCTAACTAAGTGTAAGGAATTGTTGACTAGAAAACTGAAATGGCCAAAAGTAATCCCATGAATGTATCATAGAGTAACACGGCAGGTGACAGGGACCACCCCTAGAGGTTGGGAACAAAAGAAAGAGGTTGGAGTTACTAAAATTTAGATGCTTAAATGCTTGGAAGAGGGGTCCCATTGGGAGGGACCAAGACTTCTGGAGGGAGTGCTGTCTTGCTGGTGCATACTGTGCCTCTGAGTAGGGAGCAATGAGGCCAGTCATGTAAGTGTTAGAAAAATTGCAAACTGGAACCAATGGCCACTACCAGAACAAAGTGCTACTTTCGGGGTGAAGAAGCATTGCCTGAGTGAGGCTAATTGGAGCAGGAGTCAAACTGGAAGGACAGTGCTCCTTCTCATTCCTCAAGTTTTGCAGTCTCCCTCTAGAGCCTCCTTTGGCAGAACCCAACAGGGAGCAACAGGCAAAGTAGACACTTGGCTTAGAGAGTTCCAGTTCTGCATCACAAAACAGAATATAGAAGAGTTGGTTTGTAGATGGGACACTACCTTAGTAACTGGCCCAGTGGAGGGACTAATGAAACACAGGAAAGGTGTTCAAAAGGCCGTGGACAGCACAGATATGACAAACATCCACTGCAAAGTGATAGGCTGTCACAAAGCCTGTGCACTCCACTTCAAGAGAAGAGGGCGGAGGCACTCTCAGCCATCAGTCAAAAAATGCCATGTAAAGTAGAGCAGCTGGTTAGAAGCTGAAGAGACACACAGCAGCAGCAAGAAGTGACACCTGACAACAGAAGAAGAGGCAAGCATGAATAAACTTAGTATTACTGAGGATGTTATGTGTAGAGGCAGATAGCCTGTTTATTTCAATAACCATTGAAAGTAATGGGGAAGGGGGAAAGGTACCATGCTAAGTGCTCTTTTGCATGCTTGAAGCCACATCATTTAATCATCAGAATGCTGCTAGGACGGAGGTTTTAATTGCTGTTTTATAAAAGAGGAAAGAAAAGCTTAAAGAAGTGAATCAACTTAATCTGGATCATAACGTTAAGTAATCTGTGGAGCAAGAATTTGATTCCAGGTTTGTCTGGATTTAAATATTTGCCCCAATATTATCATAAGGCCTCACTGTATAAGTCACAAAGCATAAATAACGCATTGCAGTAGTGGATGCTTGTAACTATGGTCTTGAAATAACAACAAGGTTATGACTCTATACCTTCTCCTATTTCTCCCACACTGAGACGGGGAGGATCCTGGTAGATAACAAGGGCAAAAATGGAGGCACTGTAGAAATAAAAAAGAGGAGGAAAAAGAAAAACTCCACCATCCAGGGAACAGAGGAGTTTCCTTTTTGCTTTCTAGGTACGTGGATATGAGATCCCTGGCTGGAAGAGTGAATTGGTATGAATCTAGGAGTCCTGGAGGAGGCAACTTTATTGGCGACATTTTTGGTGGGGCCTGGGGTGGGTGGTAGAAGTGTCTTCTTTTAATCCTTTCTCTTCTTTTAATTGGTTATTTTAGGAAGAGGCCAAGTTTGGGGCTGGATTTGTCTTCTGCAAAGGAAGCAGAAGCTAGAAAACTAAAGCCATGATAAGTTGGACCCCAAAGAATAGGCTTTAGGAGACCTGGTTCTGCAAAACTCTCTGGGCTGTAGGTAAAGACAACTTTGAAGTTCCTACATTGGCCAGTCCAATCCACCATGACAGGGAAGCCTTCCAGGAGAGTTAGAAAAGCCATTTGTCTGAAGTACACAGGAGCCCGAGTGTGGTGGCAGACGCCAAAGGGAGTTTGGATTTGGAACAGAAAAATTTACCATCATACTTGCTAAACTCCATTTAAGAAAGCAGGAAAGGGTGAAACACATTTTAGAATGATCTTGCAACCATGTGTTTGGGTTATTAAGTAAGACTCAGGTGGAAAATTTGTGAATGTGGAATGTTTTAACCACCAACGATGCCAGGGTACTGAACAAAGATACCTGCTTGACAGGAGACAATTTTTAGTCCCCTGCTGTAGTATTTCCTGAATAATATTCATGACTTCTCCCCACTCCCTCACTCATTCCTCCCTCAAACATACCTGAGTGGAGAGCTTAGCACAAGGAGGAGATTGCATGTACATTGGTTGCTTCATCTCCCTTTTCTCTTGGGAGTTGGCACGTCCACCGAGATCCAACGTTCTCCATCATTTGTCGCCAGGGGTTAGCTTAGCAGGGAGGGTCTGTCCCTGTGGTTCTGCAATGGCTCAGGGTGTAAGTCAGCCCAGTTCTGGGATTCAGCATTAGAAAGTTGCTTACTAATGCAGACATAGGCTAGCCACGTTATCCAATATGAGCTTTACCAGCAATGTTGGTAATATTTTGCTTATCTGTCTGCTTTTGTCTTAGTTTTAAATTGGTTCATGACTTGCCAAAAAAGAAGGGTGGAATTTATCAATTCCCCTCGAATCTGAATGATACCAGAAAAAACACATAATTCTTTCTTTTTTTAGATATTACTTTGAGATGATTTTCTGTAAATTTATACTGGGGATATTAAGTACAAAAAAAAGGAAGATGTTTTCGTTGTCCTTTCTGGACAATGTACGTAATTATTTGTTTTCTTTTTTTTATTTCAGCCTACCTACATAGGTTTCTTTTTTTTTATTCGATATTCAGAACTCTTATCCGCATGTGTAGGAACTAATTCATAATCCCAATTAAAATATTGCATTGTTCCTAAATAATAAAAATTGTATGCAGACTATTATTTTAGTAAATCATAGATCTTTAAAAACTTCTAGACCAAACAATGTTTTGTTTTTTATGAATAATTGAATATTTATCAATAATTTAAAGGGCTATAGTCTAGGGTGGATTATGCAAAACTAGAGGGTTTTTTTCCATTTTTACTTCCTTAAACATTTCATATATTTGTGAAAAGCATATTTTAAAAAGTCACCCATCATCTCATTGACCGGAGGTGAACACTGCTAACATTTTGGTATACATCCTCCTAGGCTATATTTGATATATGAGCACACAACACACACACACACAATGTACAACACACACACACACACCACTGTCTCTTATTTTTCTGAGAAAGAAATTGAGTCCCAGAGAGGTTGTGACTAGACTAAATTAACTCTGTTGTTGTCAATGTAAGAGAAAAATCAGAGCTCTTACATCAGTTTTAGAAATGGCTCAAGGAATCTTTCCTAGTGAAATACCTTTAAATACTGAAGGATCAGTGAACTGGCATTAACTTTTCTAAAAGTGCTAACTGAAAGTCTGTTTTGACTAGATGCTCTCCAAGTCTCCTCATTAAAATGATAAACACCAGAAGCAGGATGGTGTTCTAGCAAAGGCTCTCGGAAACAAAGGTAAATCTCGCCAGGATTAACACATTTTGGGGAGCTACGCACTGCTGCATTTTGGAAAAGAGGCAGCTAACTGTAAATGATGAGCTGCAAAGGTACTGCCATTTCTCAAAAGGACGAGAGGAAACCAAGACTCAATTAGACCAATTGGGAGACTGTATCTCAAATGACATCTGATGGAGAATTCCATGTGGAAAAATGTACTATCACCAGCTGTAGAATTATTTTATAATTTCTGATTTTCAGTTGGATTAGTATATAGAAAAATGCCATATTTGAGCCTGGCCATATGCTACTTAGAGCCACCATGTGTGCACAACACCTCTCCCTACAGTCTACTTCCTCACCACACTGAGGACTGAGCCTCTAAACCACTTTAAATCTGACAATTCTAGAAGAGGAAGAAACACAAATACATCACAATTCAATTACAATACGCATTTTTGTCCTATAGAATTCAATGCAATTTCTAAGCCTTGCAATTTTTTTAAACTTTTTGCCATATATTAAAAGCTTTATAGTTACAGCCTGAGTTTAAATAGGCAACGTTTCAAAAATATTTGAGATCTTTATAATGCTCATCCATAGACCTAAATTTAGATATTGGGAGCCCACATTCATTTTCCAGAGGCTGATAACTGCTCCAAAAATTATTCCAAGAGTTATCTGCTGGTGCCACTATGTGCAGTGGGAATAGCATTTGCTGGGTTCATCAAGCAGAATTATTCTCTTCCTCTAGGGTCAAAGCATCTTTGATGGGGATTTTGATATGAGTGCAATAAAAAGTGGATTGAATATTCTGTTGCAGAATACAACAGAGAATGACAATTTGATTAATTAAAAGCACATATACAACTTTAAAAAATATCATATTTTTTTCTGGCCATATTTATGAAAGAAATGTATATTCATTATAGATTGGGAGAATACAGAAAAAAGCTCCCATGAGAAACTTTAGTCTTGAATGGTCATACCACTCCTGGATCACCCCTGGATGTGTGTTGAGCTTTCTAGGATACGCAAACACACACACATGCATATCCAAATCAATGTACAAAAATAAGTTTATGGTCCATATTGTTTATAACTTTTTAACTCATCCTTTATAATGTGAATATTTACCCATGTCATCAAATATTCTTTTAAAATGTAACCTTTAATGGATGACAGATATTTCTTCTTATGGGTATTTCATCATATTTATGTTTGAGATTTAGACTGCACATCTATAAGTTGTTTCTCTCTCTCTTTTTCTTCTTTATGAATAACCCAGTAGTTAATACCTTTATTAATAAATAATTGTTTATATTTTTGATTATTTGCTCAAACTAAATGCTTAGAAGTAGAATTAGGAAGATAAACATTATATAAATTGTTAAGGATTTAATGCATATTGGTGTATTTCCTATTAAAAAGAAAGTAGCAGGTAACATTCCCCCAGCAGCATATAAATATCCATATTCTCATAACTTTATAAATACTCAATATTATCATAAAAATAATTGCTTATATGATGAGTTAATAATGGCTCTGGTGTTTGACGTCCCTGTCCTTTATTTGCACATAAGTTGAACTCTAAGAAACGCTTTCATTGTCCACGTGTATTTTTTCTTTAGTGCATCAGCTTTTCATATTTTGCCAATTTTCCTACTGGTGTATTCATCTCTTTCTTCTGTAGAAGAGCATTTTATGTATTAGGAGTAATGACCCGTTGTCTGTTATTTATGGTGGACCAATTTTCTTCTAGTTTGTGCTTTTCAGATCTTGCTTTCAGCAGCTTTTGTTGCATAAACATTTAAAATTTTTATGTGATCAAGCCCATCAATCTTTTACTTTACATTCTCTTTCTTTATTTCTATGCTTGGAAATGCTTTCCCTACTCTGAGACAGATATTTATCTGGAACTACACGTAAAACATTGTTTTACAACTGTTGCTATTTTCAGTTGTTCTCTTTTGGAAGGGCGTGTGAAGTGAGGGAGGTGACGAGGTGAAAGCAGAACAATGGGGGAGCTGAGGAATAGACACTGACGAGACTTTCACTTCTGATTATGCTCTGAAGGCTTTTCCTCTTTCTATTAACTACAAGCAGTGAAGACTGATGAGAGGAAGGAAGAGCAAATCAGCATGCTCGGAACGATTGTCCTTTGGAAGGACTAAAAGGATGAACAGCATCCGTCATAATCGTGGCCTCTGTCTGGCAAGCCTCTTGGGGACCATTTCTCCCAGGGAGGCTGGGTTCTCTGCTGGCCCCACTGCTTGCTTCTTATCTGGCTAGAAATGGGAGGGGGCCCCGGGGGAAAGAGAAGTAAGAGGTGCGGGGAGCACAAGGTAACATCTTGAGTTGTGCGGTTTGTGAGAGGGAAAGTCATTCTTGTGTCTCCACTTATCTCTATCTGCTCATCTGTCTCCCTTTCCTGAGTCGAAAATCAAAACACACACTCAGATGTTTAATTCACAATAAGGGATACAGCAGCAATGTGAGCTTTCATGTGACTGAGGGACAATCACTCAAGAATGAAATTGAAGGGATCAACCAGAAGGAGCTGAGTGGTCTGGGTGCTCTAGAATTTGAGCGCCGAGGCAGCCACGATCTGAGGTCATGTTGTCACCTGATGTCACCCATGAGTCCGGTCTTGTCATCCTGATCAGTCCCCACAAGCACCATCAAGACAAATAATCCTTGATCTTGGCAGCCATGATCAGAGCTCTTCGTGCTGTGGAAATTATTGGGATTTTACACATAATCAGTAGAGAAAACGAGAATTGGAGAATAGAACAACCTTAAAGAGTAAATATGTCACCTTTAATTTCCCTTAAATAGCTGAGGTCCTTGCAACTTATTTAGCTGAATTCTGCTCCACTGTGAGAGCAAGCAAGGGTCTTTGATGTCGGGAGGAGACTGTCCTCTTGTTCCTGTGGTTTTTTATTTATTCATTTATTTTTAGGAAGATTGGCCCTGCGCTAACTTCTGTTGTCAACCTTCCTCTTTTTTCTTTTTTCTCCCCAAAGCCCCAGTACAGAGTTGTGTATCATAGTTGCAGAATTGTAGCTCTTCTATATGGGATGCAGGCGCAGCATGGCTTGATGAGCTGTGAGTAGGTCCATGCCAAGGATCCAAACTAGTGAAGCCCGGGCTGCTGGAGAGGAACATGTGAACTTAACTGCTATGCCACCGGGCAGGCCACGTTGTTCCTGTGGTTTTGCTTAAGGATAAGGCATACGCTTAAGACTGCCTAGGGTCCCAGGAAAAGGACATGGAAGGAGATAGAGTGAATGCTACCATCCATATCTATCAGAATCTGATATTAAACATAAAAATGTTCTCTGTATATTTGTATCAGTTCATTTATCTGGCTCAGCAGAGAGTAGATCTTCACTGAAATTGCAGAGTATGTTTGAAATGGTCTGATTCAAATATAGATTCCTTGGAGAGTGAAAATTTCAGCTTGGAGGCTCCTGCAGCGGCACCCAAAGCAAAGGCAGTCATCCTTCATAGACACTGCTGGTGGTGAGACCTCCTATAGCTGCTGGGGTCTTGCACCAGTAGGTGTAGCTGTGACAGGGTGCTTGGCAGTGGGGATTCATCACCGTATTTCATGATGGTTCTCTTGACTTCTGATTCAAATCCCTACTCTGGTCAAACCCAGTGCCCTGGGTGAGGGCAAGGATTGAGGCAGTAAGTCAAGGAGCAAACTTACGCTGGGCACCAGGGGGCAAGCACACGCCTTTGCTTACCAGGAGTGATAACTGAAGAGTAGAAAGACGACACAAGCACCTGCATAATTTATTACGTGTATTGATTTGACCTGAGGAAGTGGGAGAAGCTATAGGTCAGCAGAACCCAGAAGCTCTCGAAGAACACAGACTCCTGAGCTCTTTTATACATAATTTATCTTCTTCCTCTTTACGTCTTCATTCTTTTCTGTGGCTCAAAATCTCCATTGTCCTCCCTGACCCTTCTCCACATTGGAGCTGACTCGACTGTTAGAACTCTGTCTCCAATTACTGTTTATTTAATTCACAAATAGATTCTTTATTATAATATCTTTATCATGTGGTAGGAGCCCTATTGTCAGGGTGACATAGAATGGGGTAAACACACTCTAAACTACCCGGAGACCTATAACCTTAGTTAGCATCCCACTCTTTTGGGCTCATCTTACTTGCTTTGGTGATCCCAAGAATGCAAACTGTTTCTGAATTCTGCAGGTTTTCTCTCCTGTTTTGTCCCTCTCCCTTCACGTTCCCTGGCTAATCTGTACAGTTTTCCTTGAAATTGCTAATTTAACTCCTCAACGCCTTCCACCCTCCACCACAGAATAGTGGACAATGTTTCTCAGACTTTTCTTCATATTGGAATCATCTGCCTTGAAGGTATCGATTACATCAGAATTCCTGGGGGTGAAACCCAAGCTGCAGTGTGTTTTGCAGCTCTTCAGGGGATTTAAGCAGGCAGCCTATTTATTTGAGAACCAGTGGACCAGAGCCTTGCTACTCAAATTGTGTGCCTCAGACCAGCAGGATGGGCATCCTGGAGTTGTTAGAGATGCAGAATCTCAGGCTCTATCCCCATCCTGCTGAGTACAAATCTGCAGTTAAACAAGATCCCAGGTGGTTCATATGCACACTGATGTTCGAGAAGACTAAAGACTCTCCAATCAATATGTCACAGTCGACAGTGTCTCCCTTTCCACCGTCTTCAGCCGAAGATCAACAGGAATACACTGAGTCAAACAAGGTTAGATTTATTTAGCTTGTTACAATGTGGGAAGCTGGACATCAGAAAAACCACGGGGCAGCTAGGTAAGAGGGAGTTGGGAGAGGCGTATTATAGGATTTCGGGCTGTGCCATGTAATGTTTTTTTGCTTGGAAAGATTCACCCTGAGCTAACATCTGTTGCCAATCTTTCTCTCTCACTTTTTTTCCCTCCCCAAAGCCCCAGTACATAGTTGTATATTCTAGTTGTAAGTTCTTCTAGTTCTTCTGTGTGAGCCACCACCACAGCATACTGACAGATGAGTGGTATGGTTCTGCGCCCGGGAACTGAACCCAGGCCACAAAGCAGAGGGCGCCAAACTTTAACCACTAGGCCATTAGGGCTGGCTCTGTGCCATGTAATTTTAAAAGCTGTAAGCTGAAGCCCACTTTAGTCCTCCCTACTCCTAGGTGAAAATGACCAAGATCCAATCACTGAATTGCTTCCCCCTCCCCGTCCTGATGGCACCTGATGCAGAACTAATCTCTGCTTTCTTGAACTCTTCTTAAAGGGAAAAGCATTTTGGCATACACAATGCAGTGCTGTATGTGGTCAAGGAGTGGAAGAGTCTTGATGATCATAAGCAGTTCAGTATTTTTACAGCATGTAACTAACGAGCAGCCATATCACACTGCTGACTTACAGTAAGCTGTGTGATATGGTGCTACGAAGAGTTTTTTGTAGCAACAACCTGAGACATTAAACACTGCTCCTGACCACTCTTGCGCTGACTGTGAATGAATGTCTGGGCTCCAAGGAGACCTTGCCAACCGGAGCCAATTCTGCTGAACAAGTTGGCAGCATCACTGTGTCTTCCCTACTCCAAGGAGAGCAGAACACTGGCTGCCAGGGGCTGAGAGATGGGGGAAACAAGGAGTTGCTGATCAATCAGTATAAAGTTTCAGTAATGCAAGATGAATAAGTTCTAGAAGCTTGCTGTACAACATTGTGCCTATGGTTAACAATATTGTACTGTACACTTAAAAATCTAAGAGGGTAGATCTCACGTTAACTGTTCTTACCACAAAAAAAATAAAAGTAGTAGAGATTTGGAAAGAAAAGGAGGGGCCTTTAGGAAGAGAATGCTGTGGAAGGTGTTCAGAGAGCAATAGCGTGTGAAGAGTTACCCTTTTTCTCTTTCTACTGAGGAAGGAGCCACTGGATATTATTTCCCTTAAAGACTATGGTGTTTCTAAACCTAGGGTCTGAGGCCCAATTTCACCTGGTGGTTGTCCAGTAGCAGTACCTGTAGACAAGCTTCAAGGGCATCAGGGAAGTCCTGTAGAAGAAGGTAAAGTGGCAGAGCTCGTCAGGACAGGGCCATGGCCATCTCCAGAGCCCCATCTCCTACCTGTTTTCTGTGGGTACTAGATTGACAAGACAGGGAATCCTGGGTTTCCCAGGGCAACAGATTAGCTAGGGCAGGTCTGGATCTCTAGGAAGCCCCCACTGAATATCTCAAAAGACAAAGGAACTCCATATAAAGGCTTGGGGGTGGACCCCCTGCTAGGAGGATATGGTCATACCATGTCACCCGTGTAGACCTTCAAGATCAGAAGGTTTCATAGGCAGTGTTCAGTTGAGCGTCTTGGGCTAAGTTGCCGCCATTAAATATACCAACCGTGGCAGCCAGCCCCGATCCCTTGGGTCTCTGCAGCTGGACGTCATCAGAGAAGTGGACGTGGTCCGGACATGCAATTTTGCCCCACCCACAGAGGCTGACTCCCCTCTCCTTTCTACCAGTGGCAGAAGAAATTACAAAGAAGCTCAGGAGGAGAGGTAGAAAAGGGGGAAACATTCCGAGTGAGCAGCTATTAATGATAGAAAGATGGGATCAGGTATAGGCAGTTGCACAGCAGCCTTCCAGAACCAATGGCTTATGCTCTAGTACAACTGAGATTCAGTGTCAGCTTGTCATCACATACAATCCACAATGTTTGTATACCATCGTTTAATCAGCTATCAGGCTAACTAACCATATAATAATCAAGCATATATTTCTTTATATTGTCCACAAAGCTATCCATGCAATTTTTGTCAAAAATCTTGCTAAAATCAAAACCCAGTATCCCAAGAGAAAGCTCTAAGGCTGACATAGTTATTATTAACCCTGCTGGCTTCTATGTACTGCCCCTTCCTTTGCTAAGTGCTTACAAAATGCTTAAAAGCTACCTCATCAGGGACTTATGCAGTGACCATTATAGTTACAATTACTGAGTTTTGCTGTACTCCAGGCACTTTACAGTTATCTCATTTTATTCACTGGCAGACCTCTAGGTGGGGACAGAGTCCCAGAAACTCGGTAGATTTTTAGCCAAGCTTGGAGACTCAGAACCAGGATCTGGGCTATAGGACCCAGTGGAAGGTGTGGCCCGAGGGAAAGTGTTCTAACTGTGGCCGTAATTTCCATCATTCTTCATATTCCAGGGCTCACTAGAGACTCACTCTGTGATTCTGCCTCCTCTCTGGTTTCCTTTACTACTTTTTTGGTTTTTTCCTCACTAGGATATTTGTGATGTTACAAATGTAGCTTCATTTTCAAATGTCTCCCATGATCTTTCAGCTGTGTTTCTTTTTAGACTCTGCAATGGACCAATGTGCTCCACCTGAATTTTTGAAATAATAGATTTTTTACGAAAGTCTATGAAATAGCTGATGATTTTCAGTGTTCCCTTTCTTTATCTTTCTTTTCTTCTTTCTTATTTAAATTAAAAATCCCTTGTTTCTAGTCTAGTAGAGTGATTTGTAACATTTCCCCAAATTGCATGGAATCACAAGATCACAGACTTATATTTTAACCTTATTATTATATACCATTAATTGTTACAGCTTCTAAAAAAGGATTTCCCTCCTCCAGGTGATATCCTTGTGAAGCTGAAAAGTCCTGCAAGAGGTTTTAGAATGTGGAGTTTGAGTCTGGACTCTGGGGCCCAGCTGACTGGTTTCAATGACCAGCTCCACTTTGTGCCAGCTGCATGACTTTTGAGGAGCCCCTTTACCGCTCTATGCCCCAGTTTCAGCATCTGCAAAATAGGAGCAAAACACAGCATCAACCTCATAGGCTAGCTGGGACTAGTAAATGAGTTATTCCCTGCAAAGTGTTTAGAACAGTGACAGGCAAAAGTCAGCGCACCATTGATGCATCCCATAAATGTGTGTTGAGTGCCTGCTAGGTCCCAGACACCGTTCTAGGTACTAGTAAAAAAATAAAAAAACAATACCTATGTATCTTAGCTGATGCTGACAATTGCTATGAAGAATGATGAAGTAGAGGAAAGGAACAGGAGAGGAGATGTGCACGCACGCACACACACACACACACACACGTGTATTTATATACGAGATTCATCTTAAGGAATTGGCTCACAGAACTGTGGAACTGTGGTGGCTGGCAAGTCTGAAATCTGTGGGACATGCTGGAAACTCAGGCAGGAGCTGATGTTGTAGTCTTGAGTCCAGAAGTCTCGTCTAGTGTCTCTTGTAGACTAGAAACTCAGGCAGGGTTTCTATGTGATAGTATTGAGGCAGAATTCTTTCTGCTCTGCTCTTGCTCTTGAGGCCTTCGACTGATTGGATGAGGCGCACCCCTCACCCCCACATTATCAAGGGTAATCTTCACTTAAAGTCAGCTGATTGTAGATGTTAGTCACATCTACAAAATACCTTCAAGCAACATCTGGACCACTGTTTGCCCAAACAACTGGGCACCATAGCCTAGCCAGGTTGACATATAAAATTAACCATCAGAGGGGAGGTATACTCTCTTGTTAGAGTCATAGGTGAGCTCTCTGAGGAGGTGGCATGTGAGCTGAGATCCAAATAAAGTTGAGAGGGAGCATGCAAATTCTGGGAACAGATAGCCAGAGAGAGAGGCAGCTTGTGCAAAGACCTTGAGATGGGAGCATCCAATACACATTCGCTTTTATTTGCAATTGTCTCAATTCCATTTCCTATGCTTTGGTAATAACTTTACACTTTACGTTACCCTATTTCCATTATTTGTCTTAAAATATTTGGATTTATACTTTAAACCATTTGGTTGTTTAAAATGCCTTATTGAAAGTGCCAAATAAAGAGCATAAAATGATGGCATGCAATTACTTTTGAAGTCCAACTTCCCAGCATCATAATGATGTCCACTAGCATTGTTCCCTTACTTTGGTTCTGCCACAGGAAGTTCTATTTCGCCCTGGAATCTGGTACTGTATATCTATTTTTTCTAGGGATAAACAAGAAACCGAACTCTTGTGACATTTTATTTTATTTTATTTATTTATTTTTTTGATGAGGAAGACCAGCCCTGAGCTAACATCCGTTGCTAATCCTCCTCTTTTTGCTGAGGAAGACTGGCCCTGGGCTAACATCCGTGCCCATCTTCCTCTACTTTATATGGGACGCCGCCACAGCGTGGCTGACATGCAGTGCGTCGGTGGGCGCCCGGGATCCGAACCTGCGAACCCCGGGCTGCCAAGCGCGGACGAAACCACTACGCCACCGGGCGGCCCCTTGTGACATTTTAGAGTTGTTAAAATTTGCTAGGAATCCTCGTAAATGCACAACACACACCTGAGCGTGCACACATTCACACACACGCACACACACATGCTTACTTTCTCTTCCTTTCTGAAGCGGTCTTTTTTGTGTTCTTAATGACCTGTTGTGTTCTGAAAAGAGGGCTCTTGCTATTCCTTTATTGTTTGGCTCACAACGTATTGCAGATTTAGAAGTGTGTTCCCAGATACAATGCCGAAGATTGGGCAAGTTTTTTGTTCTCGTTTAGATTGAGATAATGTTTAACTTCTGTTGGATTTCTGCTGCTGAGGCACTGTGCTTTCCGTCCCTTAGAGTTTTCTTTTCTGTTTACTCAGTTTGGCTTGCCTGTGAGGTGGTGTGGCTATAGGGTCTGAGGTACAGCTATGCACTCTGGGGAATTCAAAAAGAATGATAAACAACGGTCAAGCCTTGTCTTAGTCTGTGTGGTGCGTAATCTTCACATTACTGTAATGAAAATTACATTTATGATTGCATCCTTCTGTGAACTTCCAAAACGCAATTGTAATAAAATTGCTGCCTGGATCTCAGAGAGCGTCTTCAGCTTTAAACCGTGTCACAATAGACCAGGGCCAAAGAGAAACTGAAGCAAAGTTTTCTTTTCCCTCTAAGAACTCAACTTTGATATTAATGTTTTATGTCACACTGAGTGAAAATCTGTGAAATTCTAGGAAACAGAACAGGGTTTGAAAAAAATGAAAGATAGGTCATCTCGTGGGAATTTTTTTCTCTGGTTGAGGTTTACAGCCTAATTTTGTTTCTCCAAAAGGATCGAGATGGTGCCCACTGGAGCTTACCTGAACAAACTCTCTGAACCTTTTGAAATTACTCCTTCAGTTTGAAATCACCCCTTCTAAAATCAGCATCTTCTGCTTTGGCTACTGGAAGCTGACATTTCCCCTGAGTCAACAGAGGGAATGAATTCAATATGTGGAAGTTTTAAAGCAGGGGCTCCTCTGATGTTATTGCATTGCAGTGACCATCCGCAGAGCTTCCATGTTTGTTAACTTTGCACAGACACATCTACAGTAGCATCTAAACATCAGATTGTAAGCTCTTTAGATGTTGAACATCATTCGATTACTTGCTTTCAGAATCTCTTAGGAACAGAATCAAACTCACCTTTGTCTTCCCTATTTTGTCAATTTGATACTGGCTGTCAGAGCGGCCCTGCAGTTTTCAACGAGATCGATTCATCTGCCTCCAAGACCTGAGTTAGATTTGATCCCATCAATTATGCCCACCATGACATTCCCAGCTGCTTCGTGATTGGCCAAACATGCCCTATGGATGCTTCTTTCCTAAGCTCCTATATTCCCCCTAGAAAGGCCATGCTCACAATTAGTTATTCCAAAGGCCATGGGTGCCTGAGATACTTGGCATTCTGTGAAATAAAATGCATTTTTTATGCCATTTTCTCCTTAATTCTCACAGCAGCACTGGAATGATTTTCCCATGTTTTTGGTAAATATTGAGAAATATGAAAAATATGTTTTTCTTGCAAGTCCTGCTTTTTAAGAGAAAGCTGAGTAACTAGAGTAAGACCCGGAATCCTGAATCACAACCTCTAATTTAATATTTCTAGGGGAAGTGCTACCTCTTCATTTAAACTGGAGTCACAGATCCATATTTCTTTTCTCTATTTTCTCCTAAGTTTGACAAGAATGGCTTTCTTCGAGCTCCACCAGTAGCAAGCCAAACCTCCTAAAGGAAATTACAGTGAGAACGGGAAGGAAAGTGTGACAGTTATCAGCTCACAATATGACAAGAGCATCCATCATGTCTGCTTTTAGAACCAGGGTCTAGGGAGAGGAAAAAAGCAACAAAGCAAATAAAAGCGCAGAGGGCTTGGTTGATGTATCAGTAAGCACACTGGTTGTTAACCTCTGACTGCAACCCTATCCTCTTTGCCCTCCTCACACCTGAGGTTGTCATCAGGTGCCCTCCTGGACCCAAGGGAGGTGCAAAGCTCTGCTCCATCAACAGCTCCTTTGGGTTCTCTCTTATTACTATTTATTTATTAAAAATTTTAAAAGAACTTTTTATTATCCTATTTGGCAAGATGTTTAATCATCGAATAGTTATTCAAGGATATACTGCTGTAATTTTCTTTCCATTTTAATCTTTTAAAATTTTTTAATTGTGGAAAAAGACCACAGCATAAAGTTTAACATCTTAACCATTTTTTAAGCATACAGTTCAGTAGAGTTAAGTAGATTCACCACGTTGTGTAACAGCTCTCTAGAACTTTTTCATCTTGCAAAACTGGATCTCTATACCCATTGAACAACACCCCTTCATTTTCCTTTCCCCTTAGCCCCTAGCAACCATCATTCTACTTCCCATTTCTATCAGTTTGATTATTTTAGATACCTCACATAAGTGGAACCATATAGTATTTGTCCTTTTGTGACTGGATTATTTCACTTAGCATAATGTCCTCAAGGTTCATCCATGTGATAGCATATGATAGGATTTCCTTCTTTTTTAAGGCTAAATAATATTCCATTGTATGTATAGACTGCATTTTCTTTGTCCATTCATCCACTGATGGACATTTGGATTGCTTCCACCTCTTGGTTATTGTGAATAATGCTGCTACGAACACGGATGTGTCCTTTGGGTTCTCTTTTGCACAAATGTATTTCAAATGTTCAGGGGAAAAACTACAGCTACAGACCCTTTATGACACCTCTTAAGATGTAGAAGTTGCTAGCCGGTAACATAACATTTAGAAATTTATGCAAAATAACTTGCACTAGAAAGGCCAGTGAAGGAGGTAGGAAGATTAATAGTTCCAAGGTATCCTTTGCCTGATTGAAGAAAAGCAAAAGGCAGTTGTGGAGAAATGAAATGCATTTGTAGGTTGCATGTTTTGGGAAGAGTCCATTGGTCTCACCAGGGTAAAGAAAGCAGGGCGAGGCAAGGAGACAAGGGGGGGCACCATGGTTCTAACAAAGCCCTTCCACCCGAAGACCACCATTTCTTTCCCAACTAATCACTCTGTTTCCATCAGAACCACACACCGCATTAACCAGCACTCCCAAAACACAGAAATTTGGTGGCCTTTGGCCTACAGAATAAAATTCACTACCTTTAGCTAAAAATGGAAGATCTTTATTATGTGGTCCTGAATTTGTTTTCTGGTTTTACCCCCAATCTTCATTTCATGGAGGCTGTGTGGGGCAGATTTAGTTGTTTGACCTGGGTTTTAATCTCAAGCCTGCCAACCTTCTGGTCGTGTGATCTTGAACTATTTATTTAGCTTCTTGGAATCCCAATTTCCTTATATTTAAAACATTACCTACTTAGTTGTAAGGATTAAATAAAATTAAATAAGCTAATATTTGTTTAAAAATGTAACATTTAGCAGGGCCGATTTGGTGGTGTAGTGGTTAAGTTCGCACGCTCCACTTTGGCAGTCCGGGGTTCGTGGGTTTGGATCCCGGGCACGTATCTACACACCGCTCATAAAGCCATGCTGTGGAGGCTTCCCATATACAAAATAGAGGAAGATTGTCTTAGATGTTAGCTCAGGGACAATCTTCCTCAAGCAAAAAGAGGAAGATTGGCGACAGATATTAGCTCAGGGCCAATCTTCCTTACACACATACAAAAATTATAAAAATTCAACATTTAGCAAATTAAAAAACATTTCCTTCCCAAATCTTATCTCTTATCACTCATGCCTCATCCCTATCCAATGGTCCGATGAATAATTACTTGTTCCTACAAATTACCTGTAATTTGTAAATTTACTCTGTAAATTTGCTCATATTCTACCTTTTTCATGTAACACTTCCATCTTTTCTCCACCCATTCAAATTTTACATATTTCACAAGACCCAGATCAAGTGCCAGTTACTACATGGAAACTTTTTGGATTAAACTTAAAGGTGATAGGCAACTTGGCAAAGATTTGACCTTGTAAGTCATATAAAAGTAAATCTATTCAGCAATGAAATCCTAATTTCTCCTCTTGTATGCCCCACACAACCAAGTTAATCCAATAGAGCTTAAGTTTCGTCCAATTAGTGGAATAGAATTGCTGAAAGACTAGTTTCTGAAATTCAACTCAGGCTTATCTAAATTCTCCCTAGCTTGTGTTTGAAATTTCATAACCAACTACTTACATTTTTTTAAAGGAAAGAGGAATATTTTGGGACATATGGATAGAGAAGGAAAAAATATGAGTTGATAATCCCTGTATCTCCTACTCTTGGGCCAAGGTAAGCTATTTGCATGGTTTGGGAGTCCTCTCTTAGAATGGATGTGACTGGAGATGGGTGTGACATTAGTGGACTGTGGCACCACGCTTAGCTGTAGTGGTTTTTCTGTTTCTGTTTGAATTCTTCATACAGGTAAGTCATTAGGTTTACATTGGGACATAGAGTATCATCTGAACAAGAAAACTGGATGTCTAACTTTCCCTCCCCACCCCACTGGGTTTCCCTAATATATCCATTGGAATCAGGCTTGAGCCTGACTGGTTTTCTCCTAAGGCTGTTACATGAGAGGCAATGGCTCTTCCTCATGGACATTTCTTCCTAACACCCAGTGAGAGGAACAGGATCTGATTATTATTGGCCCAATTACTTTTTCTTAATTGGGGGGAATCACAGCATTCATATGGCTAGGTTCTACTGACAAGAATAAAGTCTGTCAACTCAGATTCTGTGTCCAATTCTGTGTCAAAATTCTTTTTTCCTCAGTGCAGTTACCTGAGTAAATGGCTACAGGCCATTTCGTGGAAAGAGTAGGGGCATCATTAAAGTTTACACATGCTGTGGTGTCACAGGGACCTTCTTCTTGGGGACTTGGACACCCTTTTAGGCAATATGCTCTGGGTCTAAATAGACTCATTTCTGGGAAGTGGGCGAGGGGTTGTTTATCTGGGAATGTCTTCATTTCTCTTGAAGGATATTTTTGCTGGATATAGAATTCTTGTTTGACAATCTTTTTTTTTCCAGCACTTTGAATATGTTATCCAACTGTATTATTCTCTCCTTCACTATTTCTGATGGGAAATCAGATGTTAATCTTATTTAGAATCTCTATCATGTGATGAGTTGCTCTTCTCTTGCTACTTTCAAGGTTCTCTCTTTGTCTTTGTCTTTTGACATTTGGATTAATAGTTCTGGTTTAACTTACCCTATGCCCATGGCCCTCTTGCCAGCGCTGTGGGAGCCTTGAAAACCATCAGCTCCACCATCATAGTGAAAAACAGAAGACTAGCAACCATGAGGAGTGGTAGAATGTGGAGTTAAACCTCAGTTCCAGAGAATTGTCATGATTTGACCTGTCTGGCAGTTCCCTGGGAAACTCCACTGCAGGGCTTGTCTGTATTTGACCTGACTCTGAGTTTACCCAATGCAAATAGCCTTTTTCTCAGGAGTGTTTGTCAAAAACAGAGCACAGTTGTTTAATATCACAGCCACCTGTGGCAGTGGTAATGGTGGGGCAAACAACAAGCTACCAAAAAAAATTTTAAAGGAAAAGTTGAGGAATTACCTGCCCGTAGAAGGCTTTAAATAGTGCCAACATATTCCAGGGAATCTGGAAATCCATGCCCATATATAGGGCTGTGTGCATATCGGGACACATCCAAGAAGGCCTCAAGTTCTCATCTCTGGCTGATCTTGAGGCTCTTTGCAAGCAGGAGGTGAAGGCTAAGACAGAGTTGTAAGCTGCCTGCTGGCGCTGCCACAAACATGCACAGAGCCCCTCGGCAAAGGCTGGGAGACTTATTGGTTCCAGGGATTTGAGGAAACCTCTGTCCAATCATTAGCTGACCACTAAGCTAGCCAAGCAGAGACTTTAGTGGCTACATGTGACTAAGAAACAGACTTTAACTAATTAGTTCAGGAAAGTCACTAAAAAGCGAGAGCAGTAGAACAATAACAACAAACAGCAACAATAGATGTTTTTGGAAGTTTTGGAAGAGCGAATGCCTGAATAAATATATCTGCTGACCAAAGGTAGTATTTAACCTAAACCTGGCTTGCTATATGCAATTCGTGGTATTTTTCTATAGGTAGACAGTCAAGGTATGCCAAACTTTTGCTAAAGACTCTTTGACCTTTGAAGATATAATGCTAATTTTTTTTACCACTGTGGTAGATTGGAATATTGCTCCCAATTCTTCACTACCTTGTTATAAATTATGGACCCACCTCCTGTGCCATGAACCTCTGCAGTGCCCTACCACTGTGGGCACAACACATTTTCCTGCCCAACTGATATTGAGCCTGGCCATATGACTTGTATTATCCAATGAGATGTGACAGAAACTGAGGGCTTAAATATGATGATGTTATTTTGCCTTGCTTTCTTGTGCTTCTTCCATTTGCCATGAGAAGAACATGCCCTGGGTTGCCACTGGCTCAAGGACAAGGAAGAGATGAATGAGCCAGACCTGAATTCAACCCGCAGGCTAAAGCCAAGCTCAGCTGACTGAGAGCCTAAATTGAGCCATCCTAACCAACCTACTGAAATGTAAGGGGGAAAAATACATGCTTGCTCTAAGCCAGTGAATTTGAGGGTGATTTTTTACACAGGTTATTACAGCAATAGCTGACTAATACTATCACTAATTGAGAAAGGAACAATGTTTTATGACACATTTTAATTTTGACAAGTTGTTAGACTTTTGTACTGATTTTAGTTTTTCACACTTTTATCTAGATTGTAACTCTTTGGAAGTCAGAGACAATATCTATTTGAAGAGTGGGGTTTAAATAAATATAGGACATCAAATCAATGCCCAACAAAAATTTACTGACAATGAAGTATAAAATTGTCCTACTTTCTTTTAATAACTATTCTGCTTCTTATATCAGTTTAGCTGATAATTACCAGTAATTTCTTTACCTCCTCTGAAGTTGCAATCTCAGTTACTAGTGTAACTGAGAAAGTTAGGACTCTATTTTGAGGTGAAATCTCAAAGGAATTTTTAGGTCTGATAAGGTCTCACCCTCTAATTAATTAGCATCCCGGTGAAACACCAACACTAGAATAGAGAATAACAGTGCACATTTCTTTTCTGCTGATGCTTGTTAGCCAGAAAATAGATCATCCCTCAGGTCTGACTCACAATTATTGGCCAAATTTCACTTTACCTGTTGGAGACACATGGGCATGTTTCTTGATTGAACCATTGGCTAAAAATGGAGTACTGGGAAATAAGAATTATAAAGCTTCAGCTGTATTCAGGGAAAAAATGGTGTGGAAAACATTTGTCTACTTTAATAAAAGAATGCTTTATCATCAAATTAGTTTTTGCTTCTTTGGAAATATTGCTTTGTTCTCTGTCTTACACCGGCTTCTTAAGCAGAGAAGCATTTATTAAATTAAAATCAATAATGGGTATGCAAAAAGAAACTTTGGTGTTGAGGGACTAATAATGGCAATTACCTCTCGTGTTACAAGATGGTAGAGGGAATTGGGTGGATTTGGGACAAGGATTAGAGGGACATTTTTAAAATATATTTTTTAGATTTTCTATTTCTGAACCATGTGACTGCATTCCTTCTTTAAAAATTATATACAATTTAATATAAAGTTTATGACTTAAGATAGAAACTAAATTTGGTAGCCCAGGCAGAGTTTGATTCCTTTACATGATTTATGTAATTCAAATGCTTAATAGCTAGTATCCTAAGACAGTTGACAAATATTGTCTAAAAGTGATAATTTTTTTTAAGGAAAGCATCCTGTTTTTTTGAGGACGATTGGTCCTGAGCTAACATCTGTTGCCAATCTTCTACCTTTTCTCCCCAAAGCCCCAGTAGATAGTTGTATGTCATAGTTGTGCATCCTTCTAGTTGCTCTATGTGGGATGCCACCTCAGCTTGGCTTGATGAGCAGTGCGTAGGTCCGCATCCAGGATCCGAATCAGTGAACGCTGGGCTGCTGAAGTGGAGTGTGCCAACTACACCACCAGGCTGGTCCCTGAAAGTAATAATTTTTAAGTGAAGTGAAATCTTGACCCTCAAAGCCATACCTAATGTGTATCTGTTCTGACTTTGCTGCTCATAGCTATTGCTTCATTTAAGGTGATGGTATAATTGATCTTAAAATGCTATGCTGTTATTATTGAGAAGAGAGCTAGCAAGAAAATCGAGGATTTATATACTCAATTGGATTGAGAAGCAACTGGTTTATTGCTATTTTCATAAAGAGAAGGACTACAGATATAAATCCTATTGGAACTCTGTATTCAGCAAAATTCTTCACATCTTTATTAAACAGCTTTCCTGGTGGCTTGAGGTCATCTCAGGTGGTGTCAGTTTTACCATTTTGTAAAAGTAAGCTTTGGGAAAGTTCAATTTCAGAAAACATCCTAAAATGGAAATCTGACTTTTCAATGAGCAGGCAGAAATGTAAGTGTCTAATTCGATTTTCAGTTCTTACCATTATAAGAGTATGTTTTGAACACCCAGCTTTATATCCACATAGACAGATGGAAGAGGTTGGGGGATGGTTATCTCTGAGAAGGATGTAGTGAGAATTAATTAGTTAATGGTAAAAAGTGCTCTATGTGTTAACTGCCATTGATTATGAGCTGGGGTTATAAGAAAAGATACATAGATATATATATTTTTTGCTGCCTCTGGTATGTTACCTTTCATTTCTTTCTTATGATCTTGAGGACCTCTCCCCCTCATCCTTCTCCAATTAATGTTATCATTACATTGCAGATCCTCTTGCATGAGATTTATTTTTTTTAATGACTTAAAAGATTAATTTGGAAGACCAAAGTATGTTACTTTTCTTATTGAGTAGGCAGAAAATGAGGTTTGTAATCGAAGTCTTAGCTGGCTTAGTTCTGCGCCCTGTGAACCCAAGAGGCTGTATTCTCAAACTGAGGGGTCACAATCTTGCTGGCTTCTTGGGAGAAGCAAGAGGGCATACATCACTATTATCTTGGCTCTGCAGCACCAGCTCAGCCAAAGTGAGAGAATGGCTTGAAGGTCTGCATTCCCTTTCTGACGCGGTGGCCCTTCTTTCCTCAGGCGTTCAATTACTTAAATTACAGAATTGGCAGTGACTTTTCTATTTTAGAAAGCTGATTGAATGTAGTCTTATGAGATGCAAGACCTATGGAGCTCCAGAGGGATCCCTCTATATTCCACTGAGATTTTACAATCAACATGCTCAGACGCAGTCTGAGCTCAGTCCAGTGCAGTAGAGGGGAGGGAGTTAACCAGGTGGTTCGTTACTGTCCTTGAAATTTATGTTTTGGATCATCATTAAGTGAGGTCTGGTAGTCCACTACTGGAGGCCAGTTATTGATCCTATTGATGATAATATTGGAGATAATATAGCTGTAAATAGAGCAACATTGGAGCCTGTAGCAATATCTTAGTTAGCTTGGGCTACTACAACAAAATACCATAGACTGGGCGGTTTAAACAAACCATTTGAGGAAAAAAATATTTATTTCTCACAGTTCTGGAGGCCAGAAGTTCCAGATCAGGGTGCCAGCATGACTGGATTCTGGTGAGGGCCATTTTCTGGGTTGAAGACTGCTTTATATCCTCACATGGCTGAAAGAGAGCTAGCTAGCCCTCTGGCCTCTCTTATAAGGGAACTAATCCCATCACGAGGGCTCCACCTTCATGACCTAATTATCTCCCAAAGTCCCCACCTTCGAATACCATAACATTGGAATTAGAATTTCAACATATGAATTTTGGGGCAATACAAACATTCAGTCCATTGCAAGCAGGAAAAACAACAACACTTTCAAAGTCCCAAATGGTACTTTATAAAGACCTCCCCCACCCCATACACACACAAACACGCATGTGTTATGATAGATGATTTTATGGAAATGGGGACAGGAATTCAACAATGGGGTCTTCTAGTCAGCAACGCTAATGGCTGAAATGTATGCATCTGTGGCTATTCTAATGATACAGTCTTGATCAGGGCAGCTGTAATGTTCCCCTCAGCTTGGCTAAACTTTAGGCAGATTTCTTCCTGACTATAGGCCCCTGACATCCCTTTCCCTAGAACATTTTCTTTAGAAAAACTTACAGTTGTAAACGCTTTCTCTGTCCCTTGAAATGTATGTGAATCTTTCCCCAGCTTCTTGCCAGTTTTACAAACCAGGAAATGTCTTTCTCAAGGATCTGGGAACCATCTCTTTGAGACTTAAACATCAAGCAAGATAGCACCTCCATGCCACTGTTTCCAGTCTCTGTGGGAGGGTACGAGCCTAACTTGGATGGATGTCAATTAGCAAACACAGATGGCCTCTTTACAGAGAAAATCATTTACAAACTTGGGAACAACTCCACGTGCTCAATGCATCCCACTGATCAACTTCACCCCTAACGCCCTCTAGGATTTTCCCACCAGTTCCCCCAGTGCTTTAAAACCCTCCTGCCTTTTGTTTCAGTGGAGTTCAGTTCAGTTAGTTTCTATCGCTTATTGCAATAGCTTGAATAAAGTCTTCCTTGCCTGCTTACATTTTTGTTTTGACACTCTTTGTGTTCTGGAATTGAGCAACAAAGTCCAAAGAGATAGAAAGATACAGGATAGACAAAGCAGACTAGGGAAGCTTTAAGGAGATTATAGATGGAGCATGTGGCATTTTTTATACTCATAACAGAAAGAGAGGTGGCAATCTACATTTCCAACATAATTCTAGTCAGGAAATAAGCTCAAATCCACACCCAGAATATAAAAGCTCATAGAAAATATCGAATTGTTTGCAATTGTGGATAATATGTTGCTTTATTTCTTCAAAGTTCCTCAGAAAATACATATTAGAAGATGGTTTCAAAAGGATGATTGCTAAAGACTTAAAACTATAGGAAAGAACCAGAGTCTCCCTTTTGAGTATTTTTTTCTAGAAATAACCATTGTCATAATGTGACTGATATAAAAATATCACATTTGCAACAATGGAATGCAGATATTGTAGGACATAGAATTCAAGAAAAACAACCCTGAATATCTGCAGTGAATGTTATACAGTAAGATAACTAACCTCTTAGGATCACATCAAGATATTGTTTAAAAAGAGATTTTTAAATAGCCATTTTCCTTGATTTAGAGCTAAGTTTATTACATTATGCATATTTTGGCATAAAATATCTAACAATGTTTTCCCTTTTATTTTCAACAAATCATTATTAGCCAACTTCTATGAATTGAGCATAGAACTAAATTTTGTGGGAAATGGAAAGGAAAAGGTTGCAATTCCTCTCTTCAAGACACATATAATTTAATGTGGAAACAAATATATAAACCAACAGTTTAATGCCATATAGTAAATGGTCTGGGAGCCTATAGAGGGAAACTTAGATTCCACCAGTCTCCAGTGCCCTCCTAGCCACGCTTGAAAATAACTACTCACCCACAGAGATGTTCACAAATCTGTTGCAAGTGGCTTCATATATTCATTCATTTAGCAAATATTTATTGAACACCTCCTATGTGCCAGCATTGTTCGAGGTGCTGGGGATATAGTGGGGGTCAAAGAAGATAAAGTCCCTGCTGTCCAGTGTGGGACATATGTAAGGTAGTGATACATGCCATGAAGAGAAATGCAGCAGGACGAGAGTGTTGGGTGAGAAGTAGAAGGGTGTAATTTTAGGTAGGAGGGTCATGGAAAGCCTCTGGGATAAGGGAACACGAACATATTGCTGAAGCAAGAGGGAAGAGAGGCGGAAAGAAGAGTCAGAGCAGTCATCAGGGGCTAACTCATGCAGGCTTTGGAGGCAAGGCAAGAGTTTTGAATTTCATTCTAAACATGATGAGGAGCCTTGGAGCTGAGAGTGGTATGCTCTGGACAAATTAACATTTTGTAAGGATGACTGGCTGAAGAGGGTAACAGAGGAGACAGGTAGGGACCTACTCAGGAGGAAGATATTGAAATCATCCAGGTGATAGCTGGTGGTGGCTCAGATGAGTGTTTCTCAGCCTCAGCACTGTTGACATTTGGGGCCGGATAATTCTTTGTTGTAGGGGACATCTTGCGCATTGTAGGATGTTTAGCAGCATCGCAGGCCTCTACTCATAGACGCAGGAATACTCGCACAGTGGTGCCAACCAAAAATGTCTCCAGACATTGTCAAACATCCCATGGAAGGCAGAATCACTCCCAGTCAAGAACCACTGATTTAGATGAAGATGGCAATGGTGGAGGTGATGGCAAAGGCTGGATTCTGGCTACATCTTAAAGGCAGAATGACTGCATTTGTCAGTCAATTGAAAGTGGGGCGTGATGGACAGAGAGGAGTCAAGGATGACTCCCCAAATCCCTTAGGTGAGGAAGCTCTTTGCAGCTGAGAAAAAGACTTGAGGAGCTGATAGTTGGAGGCTGTCTGCAGGTATGCAGCAACAAGTCTTTCCTTGAAGAGGAAGCTGGGCAGCACATGTCCATCTCAAACTTTGTCTCCATGAGTCAACCTGACTAACTCCTGCAGCCTATATTGGCTCTGTGTTTTCAGCCTCTATGGCTCCTGACCACTGCCTCCCCCAAACTTTTCCCCTCTGTGATTTATTTTTGTAATTGTGTTTGGTAATTTACATCTATTGGTTATGGAAAAGCAGATTGGACTCCTCAGATTTGACTCTCAGGCCCAGACACTATTTTCAGTATTTTCCCTTTGGTGTCAAGCACAAAGTCCAAGAGCAAGAAATATTTTGCCTTCACTTTCCACGCTCATACTCTCATCTATCAGCCAGGCCAATACAGTAGGGGACAAAATCAGATACAGACTGAGATGGGGCAGTCAGAGAAGAAGATCCACAATGTGGATTTTACCAGGTCACGGAACAATCTTTTCAGGTAGTGTCGTCAGAGGAAAAGCATGAGTCAAGGTATGAGTACACATGGCATACTTGGTTTAAGGAATTCTGATTAATATGGGGTGGAGTCTTTCATTTGTGATTGGACATAGCAGTAGATAAGCCTGGCATAGCTTCGGTTGGTGGATGGCCTTGGATGCAGTGCTAAGAAGTTAAAACTAAATTCTGCAGAATCAGACAATGGATCTGCATTTGGGGATTAAACTATTTTCTCCATTTAGAGAGATGACTGTGGTGGAGGTGTAGGGAATTTGTTGGAAGAAGGAGAATGTACTGGTGGTTTATATTTTTGTGGATTTTCACCAGGCAAGAAATGGAAGATAAATAATACTGCATCAAATGCCACATAAGGGGGTCATACCCAACCCTCCAAAATGGGTCCCTTCTATCCCTTCTTCTATCTTGGGTCCCTGTTACAACAAACATCAATGAAAGTGAAGTGAAACATGAAGCAAATGGAATGCCTTGGATGGACAGTCACTTAGTGTTTAATTGCTTGCCCAAACCAAAAAAAATGAATTGTGGCTTTTAGATATCAATTGCAGAAGGCAGAAAAATATAAGTATGCATTTTATTTATAGCTTTTGGATATTACAATGAAATCATGGAGCAGCATATCTAATATTTTTCACATAAATGCATATGTACTGTTTTTAACTTCCTCCTAGCCCATTGTCTGGAAGTAATAATAAGTTCAATAATAATATTTAAATTTTATTGAATATTTAGCATGTGCCAAATACCTTATTCTTTATTAACTTAATTTTAATTTATTTTAGTTAATTATCACTACAACATTATGAAGTAGGTTTTTTCTTTTTTTTTTTTTAACCTCCATTTCAGATGAGGACATTGAGATTCAGAAGAATGAGATCACTTTTCAAGGTCACATGTGAGTGAGTAGCAGACAAAGTTCAAATCCACGTCTACAGAATCCAGAAACACCAGCTTTTAATCACCTTATTGCTCTGCCGTCCATATCCCTTGCGCACTTTGCTCACTAGGAGATGAGTCTCTGAAAAGGAATGGAAAGGGGGAGAGACTTCTGCTGGAGGTAGGAGGGCTGTAGGAGGAAGAGAGATGACTCAGCGATGTTGGAGGTCACCTTCCTTGATTAACTGGATTAATGCTGAAGCCATTTACAGAGAAGGAACATGGAGACAGAACATGTGTTTATGCAACTGAAATTGGTTTTTATTAAACATTTTGATTTTGTGCATCTAAATAGCATAGCTTTTAAGGTATATTTAACATTTCAGTCTTAAAGAAAATCAAGTTTGAAACTTTTTAGGGAACTATATCTCTCCAGTATGGAGTCTGATTTCTATGTCAATGACACTTTTCAAGAAGTTATGGTTTTCACGTATGCTCTTTGGTTTTCACCAAACTCAAGTGATTCCTTAATAGTTTCGTGTTCTTGCTAAGGTGTCCATATTTCTCCCTAAAGCACTAGATAGTTATGCTTTTTTCCTGATTGGTGTCTTGCCTTTTATCAACCAGACTAAGTGGGAGACAAGATGGATTGGAGCAGAGTTCATTCTCTAACTAGCTGCACTCTGTAAGATATAAAACTTCAGTGTTGAACATTGCTCCAAATTCTGCAAGTTTACTCACTTTGGAGAAACACATTATTAACACTTGCATGGAATTTCTTTGAACATGCATCAAAAAATGTTAATAATTTAAAAATAAAATCCAAACACCCATCTATGCAAAGCCCTTTATGTAATATTTTTGAAATGAGGCTAAATATGGAAAATAGCTTAACTAAACCCTTTAACTTTTTAGTGATGTGTTTTCTGGTCTCTGTACTTACAACCTCCCCACCCCACACCCACCACCTTCTCTACACACACACACACACACACACACACACACACCTAGAATGTTGTTCTCTATTTGCCTGGTGAACGAGTTATTCTTCAAGCCCCATCAAGACCATCTTCTGTGTCATTTTTCCTCTCCCTTGTCCTACATCAGATTATAGCTTTCTCCACTCTCTGTACACACCTTCTTTTGTAGTGTTCTGTACTTGTGTTGTGCTCACTCTTAAATCTCTCCTTGGACTGTGACACATAAAGGACGGGTCTGTCTAATTTTCCACATTTAGCACCTCCCCAAATGCAAAACATGTAAGTCAGTTGTTTAATTGGCCTGTTGCTATTTGTATCTCCGTCTCTTAGGCCCTGAAAGTGGACACTCAAAAATAAAGAGCAACTTCAGCATCTACCCTTCCTTCATTTGATCTGTTGGCAGTTATGGTTTTGCAGTTAGTCTCAAGGGAGCCCCATTAACAAGATGTAGATTCCAGTTCCCTTAGACTCCATCTTCTATCCTTCTCCATGATAACTACATTTGCAACTGAAAACAGAAACTGCAGTGTCATTTGAGACTCACGTTGATAGATACATAATGAATGTTTGAACACTGCTAGAAAATGCTGGAGAACACCAACCCAGGCAGGGAACAGATGAAGTTTATTCCTGCTTGCTATGAAGGTCACAGATCAAGAGACATAAAAAGTCCACCGAAGCCCAGGGTTCTAAGACCCACTGACCTTATACCCTAAAGTCGGCTGGTACTTCTTTTAGAAGGATCAGCCTTCAGCAATATTAATTTTTTCCAGAATATACTACTTTATTCCTCCTCTTTTAATTACCATGCTGTGCAGACATATCTGGGCTTCCTGGAATATCCTTAAGTTAGTTCAGCAATCATTTTCAAAACATTCAATTAATATTACAAGGAGCATAAGCCAAAATGAACGTTCTCAGTGGTCTCCTGCAGTGCCTTGTCTTCTGTCCTGGGAGTCTGACAAGAGGAAATAAAGAACCATCTCACCACACCCTTCATGACATCCAACCTAAGGAAATCCTTCATTTAGGATGCTCCAGTTCCAGACTTCACTATTATAAACTCTCCATATTCTTCTTTGACTATTCGTTTGTACACTTTCAATTCCTCCAGCTATATCTGTATGTCTAGATCCAAATGCTAAGCTCTTAGTTCCTCATTTCCCCCCAATGCTTGGTTCATCTCTAGATCTGTTCTCTTATGTGCTTGTTCACATGGGTGCCTTCTTCAGTGGTTGACTTAACCAAACTACTGACGTTTACAACCACCCTCCACCCTTCTGGTTCCACTTGCCCAGCTCTATTTCCCATAGCAATTCTCACCATCTAACTCACTATATAATCAACCTGTTGTGTTTATATTTCACTGCCCGTCTCCCCCTGCTAGAGTCTAATGACAGAGATTTTTGCCTGCTTTATTTATGCAGCCCTCCTGGAACATAGTGCGCATGCAACAACTGAACAGTGAATGAATACTTTGCTCTTATAGCCATTCCCATTGGTGCTGACTATACCTGTACTCTCATGGGGCATCCTCTTCTGCCAGTCAGCAGAGGGGTCATTGGTGTTGCTGTCCTTCTGCAATGCCTGGTCTGGGGCTCCCCACACACTGACCAAAGGTCTCAGTGTATGACTTCCATCTCTTGGTTCCCTCAGAAACTAATTTGGATTACCTTTGGGGGACAAAATCTATTTGCTGGATGCTAGTTTTCATTGAACCAAAAAAATGATAAAGTAGAAGTATTCTTATGGCACATTCGGGAGTCAGTTTTTACCTCCCTCCCTCATAAGACTTTGATCTTTTGAAAAATAATGGAATTCTTTCCTACCTGATAGAGTCAACTTTCTAAATTTTAGATCTTATTTCATCAAGAGATTTGCCATGTTTGAATCTGTTAAGTCCCAAAATGGAATTCAACCTGTAAAGATTACCGGTCAACAGAACAAATTTATGCATCACCTACTACATTCCAGACACTGTACTGAATGCTGAGGTTCCAAGATAAATAGGACATAAATTATGTGTGGGATCAGTCAATGGCTGAGCAATCTTAGGTATGGATATATTTACACATAAGCAAGAATATGTATATGTATATAAATGTGTGCATAAATGTAATATAATAAAAATACTTGTTTCCCTCCCTACTCAAACATTATTCTGGGACAATAACTCCAGATTATTTTAAGTATGTAAGACATAATCACATAGGTGAACCAGTTTTCTTAAAAAGGAGAGTAACTTGGGACATGTGCTGTAAATTGCTTCCAGTAAAATCCTTGTTTGGGGAAGTGAATTTTAGGGTCCACTGAGTTACTTTAAAACAGTGTTCTCTTCACTTAAAAATGACGTCTTTGAGGTTTAGACACAGAAGTGACTTTATTCAAAACAAAATGACGTGCTCCTTTTACCACAACATGAGCAGCTGATGCCATTAGTGGGCTGAGTTCACGCCTTCCTGTGTGTGAAATGCTGTACATCACAAGGGATTGCACTGATTCCTAACGTGTTGTTTCGGCATTTCCCCCACCTCTTTGTTGGTGCAGTCTGCCTTAGTTCTTTCTCACTCTGAGCTATATAATTTTATATAATTATAAACACCGCCTAAACCTCTATTACTGTGACATGAAATCTCAGGCTTGAAGACAAGATGCATTTATATCGGCATGTTAACATTGTTATTGGCAGCAAAAGCAGTTCTAATGTTATTCCTCTTATAGTCGAGGAAATAACTCCTTCCCTTTTGCATCCTACCTCATGCCCTGAGCTAGCATTATTCAGTTTCTTTTTTGTCTCCTGGAAACTCTGCACAATTCTATAAGACTATTTAGGCATTCTGAGAGAAATATATATGAAAAACATGGTGAAGGCCCCCTCTTCCCTTTGAGGGTTTATTTTCCACACTCTCTGCTAAGTTAATTGCTTAAAAAGACACATCTTCTTTCTCTGGCCCCACGTCTCTCAGGACACACGTTTCAATGTAGAACTCAATGGGGAGAGAGAAGAAGGATTCTTTTCTTAGCTAAGTGTTCTTATAAGAGCTTCTCATGCTCAAGCCACCCTCTGCTGTCACTGGTAAGTCCTTGGCATGAGGTGGGTGTGGAGAAGAGACACTGCCTGGAGCCTCACCAGCCAGTGGGACACACTCCATGTCCAACAGGGGAAGGAGCCTCTGCATGTCCCAGCCTTTGTGACCCAGTGACCTAAGGCTGCTGCTTCAGAGGTAACACAGAGAGGCCTGAGGACTCTAGAATGCAGAGTCAGGACATGAAGCTTTGGGTCCTGGGCTGGCCACTTTAAAAGGCACACAATCCTCAACACAGTCATATGTGGTAGGTCCTATTAGCTATATGTGGCATATATGTACATATGCACTATATGTGGTAGGAGGGGCTAGAGATTCATAAAAAAGAGAAAAAGTACCTGCCTCAAACTGCACAGGTGTTAAATGGCAGAATTAGATTAAATCAACCTGATCCCAGGCCTCTTGCTCCTTTCTAATTCTCTGCTGCATTCCTGGGCCTCACACTCTCTAGAACACCCCATCTCTTTGGGTGTTGCCAGATAGCCTGCCCTACTATTTGACTAAAATTAATATTTTTTTGAGCAAATATAATATGGCTCGTGTCATTTAACTAGGTATTGCAAGGGAGATAGAGATAGATAATACTGTCTTTGCCCTCAAGGAGCTTAGAATTTAAGAGAGAAGTTAGAAATGAATGCATAAATGACAAGAATACCAGGAAACACATTTTAAGTTGTCACACAGGGAAATGAGAATCATTTATTTTTGGAGGATTGAAGAAGTCTTCATAAAGAAGTGACATTTGATCTGGGTCATGAAAATATAGAAAGAATTTTGATAGAAAGAAATGAAGGTCTTGAGATTCCTGGAAGAGGTGAAATTCTGAGCCAAGACACACAGCTAGAAGCTTCTGGATGTAGTCTAGGGATGGTGATTGGTTTATTTTGGCTGGAACATACGGCAAGCAAGAGACAAGACTGGAGATTGTTGCCAAATTGGAATGTCACCTTAAGGCCCAGGTGGTTTATTCTATAGGCAAAGGGGAACTGCGGATGGGTTTTAAACCAGGAGAGTAATGTATTGAGAACAAAGCTTTTGGAATATAGCATTGACCACTCCAGGCAAGCAAATATAAGAAAGTGTGCTACCAAACCTGCCACTGCCTGTGGATGAGCGGTCACTTGTTCTCCCAGCACACCTCTTCTGAGAAGATATATGAAGCAACTGGGTCTCTGGGCAGAATGTCAGGGAGGAGAGAGGCAGAGGAGGTTAGCTGATGGCTTCAGCTTGTGCCTGCAGCATACTGACAAGGTCCTTTGGTGTCTCTGGCTTTAGCGGCTGCATGGAAGTTGCAAGGCAGGAGAAGAGAGGTGCATGGAGAGGGATAAAGGCAGGATGTTGATGGGCAGTAGCCACGAGCAACAGGAGGGGCTGGTAGTTACTGCTGCAGTGGTTCCTCCATCTACAGTAATGGTGCAACCTGGATCCATGACCACAGGAATAGCGTCGCCATTCCTAGGATTACTCCAACTGAAAGCAAGGCAAGTGCCCCAGTCTGGGGTGGCACATAAAACAAATATGGGACAGCATTGAAATTTATATAGGATTGTCAGGAAAGACATCCCTGAGAGGTGACTTTGAATAAAGGAAGTGAGGGGGACATCAGGCAGACATCTAGGATAAGAGGATTTCAGCCAAGTGGAAAAACAAGCACAGAGTCCTTGCTACGAGACTGCGGCAAGTATGTCTGAGGGACATCAAGGAGTCCTTCATAGCTGGAGTGAGGAGCGAGGGAGAGAAGAGTAGGAAAACAAGTGAGAGAGGTAACAGGGAGCCAGACAGCGTGCAGACCTGTAGGTGATAAGAATTTTGTTGTTTACTCTGAATGAGATGTGAAGACATCTGAGGGTTTAGAGAAAATGGGGTTCCGGGCCTGCTGGAGCTTTAGTAAGACTGCTCTTGATACTGTGTTGAAAATAGACTATAGAGAGGAAAGGGTGGAAGAAGTAAGATGAAATAAGAGGCTACTGCAGCAATCCAGGCTAGAAATTATGGTGGCTTGGACTATGAGGGTAATGAGACATGAGAAGTGTTCATACTGGATTTAAGTTGAAGGTAGAACAAACAGAAGTTTGAGACAGGCTGGATGCATGGTGTAAAAGGAAAAAACCTGTTAAATATGACTACCAATTTGTGACCTGCCTACCGGAAGAATGGAGCTACTATTAACTGATATGGGGATAGCTGCAGGAGTAGTTGGTTTTGGTAAAATATTAGAAGCTCAGTTTTGAGCATGTTAAATTTGAGATGTCTGCTAAATATCCTGTGAAAACTGCCAAGTAGATAATTGGAGATGTGGTTTTGGGGTTCAGGAGAGAAGTTGGAGCTGGAGATATAAAGTTGGAAACCATCAGTGTATAAATGGCACCTGAAACTATGAGGGTGGATGAAATCAACTGGGAAGTGGGTGCAGAAAGGAAATAGAAGACGTCAGCAAATAAGCCCTGGGGAACTCCTACATTTGAAACTGGGGATTGGAAAAGATAGCAAAGGAGACTGAGAGAGAGATGAGGACACCAAAGAAAATTAGGTGTCCTGGAAGCCAATAGAAGGAACTGTTTCAAGGAAAGTGATGATCTATTCTGTCAAAATCTGCTAATGAGTCATGGCAGATAAGGATCCAGCAATGTCACAAAGAGACAGAGATTGGATTGGTGGTTACCAGAGCGGAAGGGAGAAGGGAGGAGGGCAAAAGGGATGATTAGGCACACGTGTGTGGTGATGGATTGTAATTAGTCTTTGGGTGGCGAACATGATGTAATCTACACAGTAATTGAAATATAATGATGTACACCTGAAATTCATGTAATGTTATAAACCAAAGTTACCACGATAAAAAAAATAAATAAAACAAACAAAAAAAGGATCCCGTAATGACCATTAGATTTAACAAAGTGAGAATGATGGTGACTTTAAGAAAGACAGTTTCTTTGGAGTGGTAGAAGCAAAAATATGATGGAAGTTTGTTTAAGAAAGAATAGGAGGAAAGAAATTGATAACACAAGCAGAGATGAAGGTGTGTGCAGGCAAATAATTGTGATAATTGAACATGGGACTTCAGCTGCACAAGGAAAGAAGAGAGGAGAATACAATGATTGAGGGAAAGTAAAAAGGTGGTTGAATCAATAGAGTGTGGGTCCCAGTGGGTTTTTTTTGTTAATTTAGTCAGCTCAATTTTATAAGAAAATATCACAGACTAGGTGGCTTAAATAATGGATATTTGTTTCTCATAGTTCTGAATGCTGAAAACCCAAGATCAAGGTAGCTGCAGGTTCCGTCCCTGATGAGGACTCTCTTCCTGGCTTGCAAACAGCCTGCCTTCTCACTGTGTCCTCACTGGCAGAAAGAGAGAGAGCTCTGATGTCTCTTCCTGCTCTTCTAAGGACACTAATCCCATTATGGGGGCTCCATTCTCATGACCTCATCCAAGCCTAATTACTTCTCAAAGCCTCCACCCCCAAATACCATCACATTAGGGGTTAGCGTTTCACAATATGAATTGGAGGGGGGGGCACAAGCATTCGGTCCATAACATTAGATTTGGGTTAATAGAGAGTGTGGGCTAAAAGTTAAGAGGTAGTGATTGGTGTGTGAAATTATTGAAATTCAGGTAACAATGAGGTACGACCATGGAAATAAGTGGCCAAGGTGAGGTTAAAGGGAAGATCTTTAGAGGAGAAGAATTCAAGGAATTGGGAGACCAGGTTGTTGGAAGGATGACAAATGCGGGTTTTAAATTATGATAGGCAAGTATTGGGAAAGAGTGACAGTAGTCAGAAGCTAAACGCCTCTAGCAAGAGAGAGTGTGGATTCCTGTGGGCGTGTGAGGTAACTGCAACAGGGAGGCAAGATGTCTGATGAGATGACTCAATGCTAGCAGTTTCAGTGGGGAAAGGGAGGGAGAATATTCTGGAAATGATAATGAGGACAAGAGGGACACTCACTCCAGTTCCAGACCCCATAGCACACAGACAGTGGGAGACAAACAGCCTGCTCAAGAGAGCTGGAGAGGAATCAGTGTCCTCAGGGGGAGCCAGGTTTCAATCAAATTAAGAATGTGATGGGGACTTTCAGAGAAGATGTTGAGGTTAAGGAAGAGGGTTGGTGACTGATCTAGGGTTTCAAGGGCACAGGTTTTAGGAGATGGAGGGTGAGAGATAGGGTCAGAAAAGGCAGCTTATGGAACCAGATAAGGGTTCACGTTCAGGGAATGAAGAATGATCTTGGAGTCCTGGGTCTTTTCTGGTGACTGGGATGAACAGGGATAAAGCACACAGTTCGATTAGTCCACTTGGTCTAAGGTGCAGAGAGATGGAAATGCTGTGAGGGTTGAGGGGAGGGAGGGACGCGGAGGCAACTTGACAGAAGCAGGAAGAGTTCTGGTCTTCCACTGGAGTCCCACGTAAGAAGCCCCTTGTGCTCTTGGATTTAGCTCAATGTTGGGCTGCAGGATTGGCCTTCCTGCAAGGCCAAGTGGGAAGGAACTCTCCCACTCCTTCACAGTGCTTTACACACCCTAAGTGCTTCATGAATATTGTTGAGTGAGTTCAGAGTGCCAAGAGTGAGAATGATATGTGCACAATTCAAGCCAATTCTAGGAATTAATCACAAAGGATATAGTTCAGTTCTATGAGGGTCTTAATCCATAGTCTGATTTTTCACATAGGCAATGGGGAAAGGGTGGTCATAAAATTTATAATTCTAGGTGTAAAAGATAAAGCACAAGTAAATTTTATGCAGAAAAAATATAGAGCAGAGGTTTGAGGTTTCTGTAACCAATTTATAGTTTTGTGAGGTGTACTTTCTTTTCTCTAGGGGAGTGTATTTTTGTTTGTTTTTGTTTTTTACTGACCAAAACAAGATGAAGAACAACTGTCCTGAAAGAAAGAACTGCTATTTCCATCAGCACAAGCTCTGGAAGAAGGGAGAGACACGGAGGAAGGGCAGATTGTGACAATGCACAGATCTTTATACTTCTTAACACCTCAGGACAACTCATTAAAATGAATGTCTCTTGGTGTTTTGGATCTTTTCCAGACAAATGAAGAGTTTTCTTTGGCTTCTGTGTCTTTTTAGAAGCTAGCAGGTTTCCTGCAATTTTTTCAGGGTTTAAGCTATCTTTGCAATGAATTTCTAACAGCAGAGCATCTGCTAACAGAAAGTTTCTCTTGATGTTCCCCTGAATCAGAGAGCAAATGGTTATATGCAGACATGAGCTCTGTCCTCAGCTAAGAACAGTGAATTTTGAAGGGTTTGAGGAAGGTTTGGGGATTAAGTAACTCAGTCTGCGCTTTACTTCCCTTGTTCCAACTTATCTGGAACTTTTTTCAAAGTGCTCCAGAGAAGTTACCTAGCTTGTCACGGCCACAGTCAGTTGTAGCTTACACCCATTTTGGGAATGCACTAAGCTAGGGGCTTGGTGATTACGTACATACATGAACTTCAAGCCCTTAGAGATATGGTGGTGGTGTGACCAGGTGGTGGTCCCTGAGCTGCAGAGGAGAGAAAAGTCTAGTTAAACCTTTCACAAAGTGTGAGGTATAACTGCTCGATTCTCCCTACTTTTTCAACCTGCAGGGGAAGCCATTTCTCCTCATATTTGCATCAGCCACTCCTGGGGAAGAAAAAGTGGGAAAGATGGGGTTTCCTTGACATACCAAGGAATATTATAATTTGTGATTCATTTACTTTATGACTTTTTTCTATTTAAAGAAGCAAGAAGTATGGCTGAAAGGTGATTTTAAATGTGTCACATAACAATCACCTATATATGAAATGAAATTTGTTGTATTCATAAGTTTGCTAAGGATGGTTTCCTGTAAATTGGATTGATTCTGAAATAAAATGAAAACTTGCTGAAAAATAGCTAATAAATTTAAAAGACATTTTTATTTTTGCTTTAACACGAAAAAGTTTTGTAATTTGCTTGATTATTTTTCTTTTTTGAAACTTATTTTTGAAACAAATATGCAAAAATTAAACCAGTGTAGTGTATTTGCTATGAAATACCTCTTTGGAATTGGAGTATTTACTTAAACACTAATAAATACTGACACCACATGATTTAGAGTGGCTATTATTTTCCCATTATCTGATTATTATATTTACTGTGAAAACATAATTGATTACCTCCAAATCATTCATGTATGTATGTGTGTATATATGCATGTATGTGTATATATGTATATACGTGTGTGTGCGTGTACATGTATGTATATATATGTGTGTGTTTGTGTGTGTATACATATTCAAATAGTTAAGAACATTTTTAAATCTTACAATTGTTTTTCTAGTACTAATGTCATCCAAACTGATAGTATATACTTAAAGTGATGAAGAGAAATTTGACCTAGAAAGCTGAAATCATCTGGGTTCTAGTCTCAACTTTTCAGTGACCTTGAAAAAGGAAAGAAACATCAGTGTGTCTCAGATCTTCATTTCTTTTAAAATACTGTGCCATTAATACTGACTGTCTTTCAGAAGGTGATTAATATTGCCAATTTTTATGAAGATAATTGGGAAATTCAATTAGTAAGAAAAAAAGGGTTTCTGAGGGACGAGACTGTCATTTTGTGCTCCCAGAAGCCTCTTGTGTCAGGGCTGAGGTTGCACTGCACACATTTATATGATACTTGAAGACTCACCTGGGCTTGCCCTTCCACCACCATTCTCGGGCTCTTGGAGACTTTTAAACACCTGATTTCTTTTCATTGTTCCTCCAGGAGCTGACAGTGTTAGCCTGGCCTGTTGAACACTGAAACTCTCCAAATTCCCCCTTTCCAAGTTTCTCTTTTCTATTATTTCCCATATCAATGGCCCTGTAGCTTCTTTTAGTCTCTTCCCAGAAGTCCGTGGAAAGGATGGAGAAGAAGGAAAGGGCACACACAAGTGATGGGAATGACTGAGTTGTTAACACTGTCTTGGTTTGAACTTGCCAAATTCTGGGAGTTTATCTGTGCCTACATTATGTCCAGCAGTTTACTAGGTGCCTCAGGAGATATGAAGGAGTTTTAAGACATGGGTTGTTCTCCATGACCTTTCCATCTATTGGGAACAATAAGGTTAGCCAACAAGATATAATAAAATATTAATTGTTAAACTGAGATGTATGTATAAAAAGGGCATGGCATCCCCTGTACTAGACTCTTTCATATATCGCCCATGATTTAATGCTCACCGATCCTGTGAGAGAGTCATCATTTTACAGATGCTGAAACTGAACCTTAGAGATGTTAGGTAACTTTCCTCATGTCAGTCAAGTAGCAAATGGAAAAGCAGGATATCTGTATGACTAGAGTCATTCTCTTTCCACTAGTAACAACATTGCTGATAAAAATTCAGGAGCAAAACAATATTTCCCTTTCAGTGGAGATCCAAATGAATTCCTGATGATACTACTGACAACTCAAGAATCCCGCCAAATGCCAAAGTGTTTCTGTCCAAGGTAATGTAGTTTTCAGAAAAACGGACAAATGAATATATTTTTATGAGTCTCCAACATAGAGACTCAACATAGACCGGAAAAACCTGTTCTTCAGTTTTCCCGGTCACTACAGCAGAAATTAATGTCTCAATTGAGTTGTAAAATATTTACGTGTTTCAAAATGGAAAGTTGTAGGAACAACCACAGACACTCAGTAAACTTCCACAGACTCAGAATAATACCCTCCACTAGTGACCTTGGTTTCTTTTGTAGAGAAGTTGAATGAGCTCCCAGATCTGAGAAGTTTCAAGACTCTACCAAAGGTGCAGACCTCCTGGTAAAGACATGGATTAAGAGATCAGGAGAACCTAGAGTGCTGGGTGGATGAATGGGAGGGTCTTGAAAACACAGATTACTCTGATTTATACTTAACAGAGATACCATAAGACAAAATTACAGCAAGGAGTTGCTTGACATGGGAATTGACCAGATCTCACCTTACGTGGCTTCAGGGAGGGATCAATGAACAATTAATCTCTGTCTCTAGGAACATGGCTACTTCCCTACTGTCACAAAAACCCACATCTGCAAACTAGGATAATCATACTTGGATTGTTGTTACTATTAATTGTAATTTATTTGTAAAGACCTTCACAGTTCATAATAAATAGTAGCTCTTCTCGTGAGAAAACATTTCCTACAAGCAATGTAAAGTTGATTGGACATTTACTAGATGATAATAGCTGTAGAAATACATCTCTCACAACTTGACCTTGAGACTCTTTCACTCTGATAGGTTAAATGAGGCAGGTGCAGCAAAGTGATGCAGTTGCAGGCCAGGAATGCCCTGTACTTCTGCTGCCATTAGGTATTGCATACCGATTTTTCTACACAATACACATTTTCAGCTTTAGAACAAGACTTGATCCGCGTAATGTTTGTTTTTTTCTTCCTCGTCTTGTTTTTGAATAATTTGTACTCCTGAGGCAGTTTATGCCGCTCTGATTGTTTCATAATTAGGGTTGCTGTCAAGGGTTGAACAGCACATTTTTTACCGTAACACCCTGGTACAGCAACTACACTCCCATAGTAACTCTTACTGAAATATAATAATTAACTGCTTAATTATTGTTTGGAAAAACATATTATAATTCTTTAAGAAATGAGCACAGTATTAAAATACTGAAGTTATAAGAAAAATGAAACAGTTACAGAAAGTTATACAGAAAGGCAAACATGTTTAAAACTACTACTATTGCAGATTATACATTAATAAATTGCTTTTTCCTATAATTTAATTTTCTCCATTTTCCTCTGAGGTTTGAAAGTATCAGCCCACCTTGAATTTTCATATTTCTGGTCAATTCCTTCTGCACACCTGAATAATACTTCAGAGTACCAGATCCTTCCATTCATGGATAAAAACATGAAAATTTCCTGATTACAAGTTGTTATGAGAAAGGTTTCTCTTTTTTCCTTTAAATTCCTTGTGTACAACTTCTTCTGTTCTTGCCAAGTCACACAGAAAAAGAGAAAAATAATCCCACCACATAAGACCAATTTTTTTCCCTGTATGAATGACCCATATCTGATATTCTTTTCTATTACTTTCCTCTCTTTTATCTTTTTCTTTTCTTTTCTTTTTTCGTCAGGTAGAAAGGATTTCCCCTTCTCACATAAGAGCTTTGAGCCCATTTGAACCAAAAGTTAAGTCATCCCAACAGGCACAAATACCTCTGTTCTAAATGGACCATTACTCTGTTTTCCCCCAAATCATCAATTGTAAAACTTCATTTGAATAAAGTGTAACAAAAATAATAATCGTCAAATTATACAATGTTTTTTCTTTGTAAGAAAACACAAATTATCAATGTAAACGTTTATCTCAGGTGAAGAATTCAAATGAAGCCCATCTGTGGCTTGGAGAGCAACATCTCATGGATAAAGCAGAAGATGCATCACCTGAGAAGGAAGAATCTTAAGGCAAATGCGGAGAGAGCAGTAGGAGGGAATTATTTAGTGCTTGAAACCTCTGGGAGCAGACCTAGGTAAGGTGAAACTCTGCTTGTAATTTACTTTACATAAGCAGAATTCTGAAGAATAAATATAGAACAAAGATTGGTAAGTATTAGTTATGTATTTAAATCAAACAGGATGGGCTAGACAAAGTGGATAGGATATGTGAAGAGAAGTATGGGAAGAGAAGAAGCAACAGATAAAGTTCAGATTCAATCCTGAGTGGAGAAGGCTGAATCTGTGATCCAACATCAGATGTGACACTGTCAGAAACCGTAACCTACAAGTCATAATTCAACCAACAAATATATTGAGTGTTATTGTGATGTTTTATTGTCATTTCTTTTTCAGTGTAAGTCATTCTTCAAACTCTTAAAAGTCATACAGCGTAGTTGGAAAAATATCTAATATACACAAAATGATTAGAAGGACCCTTGGTTAAGTAATTTAATCCCTCTGGCCATTTGCTTTCTTGCCTGAAAATACTGATAACAATACCTAACTATGCTTTAGGGGATGATGCTCATAATGATTTTATATGGCCCTGAATTTTTCTATGTTGCACTTCATTTGATAGTGAGGAGCTGGTGTAAGAAGATCTCTGCAAAAGTCAGTACTAATCATGAATATCACACTTAAATCTGTGTCTACACACAGTAGATACTCAGAAATATTTGTCAATTCAAAAATAAATTTTACCCATTTGTGTTATAAAAATAACATCTAATAATGCTTTGATATTTTCAGCTATGCACAGTGGTATTATCTTTGCCCATTAGTATTATCTACAATGCCCATTAGTATTATCTTTTAAAAAATTATTTTATTGGGGTCATATTGCTTTATAACATTGTGTAATTTCAGGTGTACATTGTTATATATGTTTCTGTATAGACTGCATCTTGCTCACTCCCACTAGTCTAGTTTTTATCCATCACCATATGCATGTGCCTCTTTACCCCCTTTGCCTCCTCTCGGCCCCCTTCCCCTCTGGTAACCACTAATCTATTCTCCTTGTCTATGTATTTATCTTCCACATGTGAGTGAAATCATACAGTGTTTGTCTTTCTCTGTCTGCCTTATTTTGCTTAACATAATGCCCTCAATGTTCATCCATGTTGTTGCAAATGGGACCACTTTGTCTTTTTTTTAAGCTGAATACTATTCCATTGTATATATACCACATCTTTATCCATTCATCAGTTGATGGGCACTCGGGTTACTTCCATGTCTTGGCTATAGTGAATAATGATGCAATGAACATAGGGGTGCATAAATCTCTTTGTATTGTGGATTTTATGTTCTTTGGATAAATACCCAGTAGTGGGATAGCTGGATCCTATGGTATTATCTTTATTTATGAACAACAGCAAGGTAATGTAATCAATGTGCTGACTGAATATAAACACTCATAGTTTGTAAGTACAATTTTGGAACTGTTCATTTCATGCATACATGTTTATATAATTTCAACTTTTATTTTTCACTGAATGTCACAAGGCCAGTCTCAGTTTATCGAGGAGAAAGCCATTTAAACAGGCACATGAAGGATCTGGTTTCCCTAGCAACTGGGAACTCTTCCAGCACAGTGTTCCTTCAATTCAGCTTACATGTCTGCACATTTTCTTCTTTTATTTTTTAAGTGGGAATGCCGTTTTAGAATAATGAGTGCCAAAAATGGATAGTAGCACAAATCAGAAGACCATTTACATAAGTAATTGGGATGTTATTACGTTTTCTATTCCATGCTCTCAAAGAGTTGATTTGAATACTTAATGGTTAACTAGCACTTATCTCTAATTATTTTTAGTATCTTTGTGAATTAAAAACAATAAAACACGTATTTCTGGAATTTGGTTAATTAGCAAGATAGCATTATTTTTCTGATCAATAAAACTAATCAATTGTCACTATTTAAAATACATAATAATTACCTGTGTGCATATAGATGTGTGTATAATATTTATATTGCATTTGACTTATCTGTTAACATTGGTGTTTTAGCATTTTAAAATGTGCTGTGTTTGGACAAAACAATCAGAGACTAGCCTAGGTGATAGTGAGATGCTCTGCTAACACAAAAAGTATTTGGAATGCCTCTGTTTGTGGAAGGCATCAAGACTTACATCCAAAATTTAAAAAAAAAAATCAGTCTATGTTTCCTGACTATAATATACCAAGCCTTAGTGCTTGAATAGATTCTTCACTTTGGGCAAGACAATTAGACACTAAAGTCCTGTTATATTCCTTCCAGTGACATGTTTAATGAGGCATATAGAAAGTGACAGGGATCTTAAAGATAATTTTCAGCAACTGTCGTCCTTTGCCCCTCATTGCTACAATTCTCTCTTATCATTTGCTTACATGACCTTGTTGCCAGGTCTCGGAGACGCAGAACCAATGTGCTGTGTGAGAGAAAGAGACCACAGTATCATCCCATCACACATATTAGTTAACTGAATTTATTAAATGGAAGCAAGTTATCCTGAAGAAATTAGCTTATAAACATCCAATAGTTAATAGTCTACACTTTGAGTAATTGCGTTTTCAAAATCTAAGACCTCAGTAAATGACTCTGAAGCAAGAAGCTTGCATCCCACATAAACAGCATGAAACCAGGGATATAGAAGAAATTCAGCATCAAAACTCTTTTCTTAACCACAATACTTTTTAAATGAGAACCTGGAGACTAATATCAGAATCTACCATATATCTTGAATGGTCTGTTGTGCTTAGATCTTCATGGACATAGTGGTTTCAGTTATTCTCAGCCTACTATTTGTCACCTTACTGAGTTCTAGTGAGCGGATCTTTCTAGTTATTACTATCAATAGATTGAATGGACACAAGGATAGACACAGAATTAGGAACTGCACGTCTCAGAAAGGACAAATAATTAGGTAGCTCCTTGTCTGGAATTAGCAACCAGGCTTTTTTCTTTTTCTAGGTGTTTTGACACAAGGGATGCTATGGATAAATACGGTAATTTTTGAGAGATTGAGCTACAATGTGGTAATTAATACTCATAGTCAAGGCAGGAATCAGATATAAATCACATATCAACATGAAGCCCTATTCTTTTCAACTTCTCTGAATTCCATTTAAGCTACATCAATAGCATTCCAAAGACTGTGTGATTGACCTTGGCTGGAGAAAACTGAGTTGGACTAGATTAACTTAAAAAGATGAGTATATCCTTAGTTGATGATTTTACAAAATTTATAACGTCACATAATATGGTCATATTCACCATCTTCACTGAAAGAGAATTATCTTTCTGGTTAATGAGGCAGTCAAATCTTGAGTTGTCTTTTCTAAGATGAATGAGAGCAAAAATGTCACAAAACTTCCTAAGCCATATCTAAATGTGACGAGAGTCCCTGATAGGTAAGTGCATTGTATACACAAAGCCACCTCCACATCCATGCGTGATTGTATTAGCTTGATCCTAATTATGACTTAAATGCATCTCTGTTCTGAATTCCTGGGGGGTCAGAAATTCCTGATGTCCTATTTTGAATACCATTTTTAGGCTCTAAGGTCAGAGCAACAGTTTGGTACAGAAATCCATGCAGACCCAAACTTAAAGTTGAATTTTATATATAATTTGTTTTCCTTTAATTGTCTAGAATATATTAAACCTCTTGGAACATTTTAATGACTTTTGTACTAATTCATTTACTTGTGCTTCAATGGTTCCTTGAGGACATCGTCTGCCCTGATTTAAGTCTCTCTGAAACGTCTGTGCCTTTGCCGGGCAATTATAGTCCCTCTCTGACATAATCTTCACGATCCCTCTCTGTCTGCTGTGTTCCTGCTCATTTTTCAAGTCACAGCTCAAATGTCACATGCTCTGTGTATCTTTCTTGATTTCATCAACTTGGTTATTCAATCATTTGTATTCCCTTAACATTTATGTTCTAGCACTCTGTGAAAGATGTTTTGAGTGCTTTATAATAGGGATCTATTCACACTATATCTATTTCACACTATATTTCACACTTGTTTGTAAGCTCCTTGAAGACAAGGACCAGAGATCACTTCTGTGTATCTCTAACACATAGCTCAGTTCTGAAGTGAGGTCAGTTCATTTGGTGTATATTACAGGCTGAATTGTGTCCCTCCAAAATTCACAGGTTGAAGCCCTAACCCCCAGTACCTCAGAACCTGACTGTATTTGGCGATAAGGTGTTTAAAGAGGTAATTAAGGCTAAATAAGGTCCTTGGGGTGGGCTCTAATCTAATATGATTGGTGTTCTTATAAGAAGAGAATACTGGGGCACCGATACAGCACAGAAGGAAGACCCTGTGAAGACACTGGGAGAAGATGGCCATCTACAAACCAATGAGGGGAGCCTCAAAATGAAACCAACCTTACTGACACCTTGATCTTGGACTTCTAGCCTCCAGAACTGTGAGGAAATAGGTTTCTATAGTTTAAACCATCCAGTCTGCAGTACTTTGTTATGGCAGCCCTGGCATACTAATACAGTGCCCATATATACCATTTCTACACATTTGGAATACCATCAGTTCTCTCTCAAAAGCATTCAAGGGATCTGCATTCCATAATCATCTCCTTTTATTCCAATGTTTTCTGTTCCCTGTGTAATATCTTTCCTCATAAAACCTGCAGGTACCCTTAATCTGGCCCTATATCTCACCTCTCTGTCCATCACTTCAGCATTTCCTCAGTTAAAAATGGACAGACTGGCAGTGCTTCCTTTTAAGGATAGACTGTTTCAATATGGCTCCATTTTAATCTCCCACTTTTCAGTACAGAATATAGACCAGTGTATAAGCTAGTTATACAATGCTTATCTTCAACTGAATTCTGGTCATAGCTTTGAGTGTCAAATATCAGTTTGGCTGGGAAGAAAATGTGGTGTGTGTGTGTGTGTGTGTGTATTTGTGTGTTTGTGTTTAGGAAGATGAGGATCTAAACTATGCAGTTTCACTGCCAACTAGTTTTAGGGGAAATCTTGCTACTAATCGTTTGTTTATTTTGAGCTTTTTTCATGCACTTTATTCTAATTTTTAATGCTTATCAAACTGCATCTTTGAGTTCTTGTTAATTCCTCCCTGCCCTGAGCATTTCTTCACTATGGACATCTTTTTAAAAAATATAACATTGTTCTTAATAGTTGACAGACTTGTAATTGCAACTTTTGTCTCTCATCATGTGAACGCTTTGCCAGATTTTTCCTTCTGCTCATCTTTGAATGCTCAATGACACTGGCATTTTCAGGAACTGTGTTACAATCCTTTTCCAACTGTCTTCCTGCTATTAAGTGTATAGTACACAACAAGGAGTACATTCCTCCAATGTGTTCTCCAAAAAGTAGCTTTGAGCATGGCACATCAAAAGCAAAATGAGTTTGGCAATCTTCATGCAACATCTGTTCAGGGATTTTTTTCCCCACACCATGAGGGGAAAAAAAGAGAGAAATAAATGTATACTATATGGCACATTAAAAAAAAAAATCAGAGAAAGCTGTTGTGTGAAAAAGGAGTAAAAGGAAACCTAAGACAGAAAAAAATACATGAAATTATACAGAGCCCCAAAGACAAATTCACATTTTATTTTCTGACTGTGGAGTAGTCATACAGGTGGCGACACAACTACGGGGCAAATCACAGCACTTCCCTTGTGTTCCCCTGTCATCAGTAAGCATCAATTACCATTGGGCAAACGATTTTCTCCAAACATCTGAGTCGTCATCTATTCCCATTATTCTGCATTTTGTTTCAATGACCCAAGTGTAGATAAAACGCCTCATGTGCCTGCTGTGATGTTCACTGAGGCACCTGCACCTGTTAGAATATTGTTTCTGCTTATTACAAACATTTGGCAAACATTGAGGCCATGTCCACATAAGGCAATTATTTTAAAATTAATATTGGATCACTTGTCTTCTAATACTGTTTTCTTCTGTTTTTTTTCCATTCTCACATACACACAAAGTAAAAACAAGTGAAAGTGGAATGTGCTTTTCAAGCAACACAAGCCCTTGATGGTTTTGAAGTGGAGTTGTCTCGCCAGTGTCCTGGGACACCAGCACGCACCCTTCTAATACTTAAAGTCACTTCAGGTTGCTCATACCAATTTATCCCTGAAACTTCCTGACACAATGCGACTGAGCTTGCCTTAGTGCTCTGTAAATCCTCTCCTCTCATTCCCTCCCCTCCTCGCCTCCCCGCACCTCCAGCATCTTACTCTGAAGCCAGGGGAGAAGGTGGAAAGCGAAGAAAGAAAAATGGAACTAACGTCTCCTTTTTAGCGCCATCCACAGCGGGAAAGAAGTATCTTGACATGGCAGAGAGGGAATGATCAGGCGGATGTTGGGTCTATCACTTCAATATCTACCTACCATACCTCCAGGTCTCTAGTTTCAATCCCTCCATCGTTGTTTTACTTAAAGCCTTTATTAAGTACCTGGCCAACTGCAGCTCTCTCAGAAGTGGTTGCTCCCTCTTGTCTCTGTTCCTCCAGCTTGTCCACACTTTTATAAAGTTATCTTCCCGAAACAGAGGTCTCTTCACATACCTTCCTTAAATTAAGGTCTCTAATGGCCCCCACGGCTACGGGAAGAACAGGATCTTTTGAGTCAGACTTGATCTTGAATCCAAATCTGCTATTTCTTGGCTGTAGTTAACCTTGAGAAAGCTGCTTCACATCTCTGAGCCTCGGTCTTCTCAAATGTAAAATGGGAAAATCATGTCTTCCTCGTGATTTGTGAGAATTAAAGTAATATACACGAGGCACATAACACAGTGCAGTGAGGCTTAGTAACCACAGGCTATATCATCAAGCTCTTCTAATTACTCCCCCCTTTGAACGCACTCTCTACAGACTCTCTAGGCACAACCTTCTTGCAATCATTCATGTTCATTCTTTAGGAACAAACAAAGTCATAACCTTCTAAAAGAATTATTCTTGCTAATATGCATATTTTTCCTACCATTCCCTTCTTTCCTAAATCCTCTCACCTGTCCTTATCCCTCCCTCACCCATTTATTCAATGCCTGACCTCCATTTTTCACTGACAAAATGAGTGAAAAATATTGTGGTGTATATTTCACTGCAAGTATAATTTCCCCTTTGCACAGATTTTACACTTATTTTCTTATTTTGTGGAAGGATTGCCACAGAACCTTTGGCATATAAATCTCTCCACTTGCCCTCTTTGCCTTTCAAAGACTGACCTCCACACTGGGCCCCAGTCTTACAGTCTTTCATGGATCTTTCCCAATAATATGAAAATATGCTCTACCACCCCCAAGTAAAAACAAATTGTTTGCCCTCATCTACTCTTGCAGCCATATTTCTTTGCTGTGTGTCAGAGCAGACCTCCAGAAAGGACTTGTCCTTATTGCCATTCTTCAGTCCCCACCTACTTACTTATTTCCTCCTCAATCAGTTCATTTTAAATCTTTATTAAATGCCTATTACACATCAGGCTTTGGATGCCAAGGTGAAAGGCACTACTTCTGTCCTCTAAGATCTTGTAGTTTAGTGATAAAACAGAAGGAACCATGTGATAACAAACAATATCCATAATGTATTGAGCAGAAATACCCTTGAACCACTGAAAGATCATTTTTAAACTTTACCATATTTATCACTTTTTTATTGAGATGTAATTGACACATTGTGTAAGTTTAAGGGTACAACGGACTGACTGGATACATTTACATTGCAATATGATTGCCATTGTAGCATTAGCTAACACCTCTATCGTGTCATGTAATTATGATTTTTTCTGTTGGTGAGAATCATTAAATCCACTCAACATGGCTTTGGCTTTCAGTAAAACAATCTTGTCCAGGTCATCAAAAAAACTCCATGTTGCTAAATCTGGTGCGCACTTCTCTTTGTGTTACCTGATGTCTCAGAAGCTTTCTACACAGCTCTTTGAAATATTCTCTACTCCATTTCCATGACACCAAGCTATCTTGAATATCAATCTACCTAATTAGTGGCCCGTCTCTTGCCCTTTGTCTTGCCTTCCTCCTATTCTAATCTCTCCGATCGTGTAGAATCTCCTTGCCACAGGATTCCATTCCCTATTCTTTTCTGTATGTAGTGTCCTCATCTATTCCTGTCTTTACATGTCATATTACCTATGACTTCCAAATATAATCCTGCCCACATATAGCCATTGATCTAATATATCCAACTGTTCACCCAATAATCTTCCCTTAAAAGCATAATGGAAATTCCCAACTTAATATTTTCTAAACGGAGCTCTTAATTCCCACCATCCCCTCCAACATCCTAGTTCTTCCCTTACTCAAATCAAAGTCATTATCATCTACCATATTTTATCAAGGCAAAAAACCAGGCATCATTATTGACTTATTCCTCTTAGTCAATGCTTCACACTCACTTCATCATCACTAAGTTCTATCACTTCCATCTTCAGAATACATACAGACTTTGTTCCCATCTTTCCATCTCCTTCACAGCTGTGCTAGTCCTTGTCTTGGCATCTTTTTCCTTCATAACTGGTCTGACTGCTGCTACTCTTGTTCTTCTTGCTCCTCCTATATAATGCATTCTCAACACAGCAGCCAATGTAATATTTTTTTCCCATCACCTCCAATAAATTTTTAAGTATATTATGCAGAATTTTTAACTACAGTCACGTGCCACTTAACGACATTTGGTCAGTGGCAGACCATCTATATGACAGTGGTCCCATAAGATTTGCATCATATAGCCTAGGTGTGTAATAGGCTGTACCATTTAGGTTTGTGTAAGTACAGTCTGTGAAGTTTGCACAATGATGAAATCACCTAATGACACATTTCTCAGAATGTATCCCTCTTGTTAAGTGATGCATGACTGTATAGGCACTATGCTGTATAGTAGATCTCTAGGACTTATTCATCTTGCATAAGTGAAACTTTGTACTCTTTGACCAATACTTGTAATATTTTAAAATGTAAGATTTAAAAAATATAAATTACAGTGCAGACTGTGATCCTTCCTTGCTTGAAAACATTCAATGATTTCCCTTTGTCTTCAGAATAAAACCCACTTTCTTTCTACGGATTAAAAGCCCCAATATGATCCATCTCTTGCTTCTCTCACTAACCTCATCTTATCCCATTCTCTCTTCCTCTTTAACTTGCTCCAGATATAGATCTCCTGGCCTCCTTTCCATTCCTTGCCAGCCTGATTCCTCTCCCGGAGACTTAACCTTGTTGTGTTCAATGGGGAGTGTACTTCTCTGAGAGACACTTCTCCCTGGGTTTCTCACATTTCTGCACATCTTGTAATCAGAAACACGGCCTATCTTTTCAAGGGTGTTTGTATAGCCTTGGAAGATAGAGAAACTGTCTCTCTCTGCAGCAAAGAGCGGACTTTGTTTACTGTCCAGTATAATAAAGACAATATATTCTTCTTTGATCAAGGTAGGAAAGTTTGCTTGCAGCACTTTATCAAAGTTTTGGGCTCTGTGACACCAGGACACTGTGTGTACAGGATCCTCCTGTGCCTTTCTGCATTGCCTCTAGGGGATTTGAGGGGCCAGAGGAATGTGCCCGAGCACGAAGCTCATGCTGCTTGCAGTGCCTTGAGTAATAGAACCCTTTGTCTCTGACCCAGGAGTCTCAGGTCTTCTGCCAGCATCAGTGAAACTGTGGTTACCTTGCAACCTGTTAGCTTGTAAATAGGGTAAATCTCCAACTCTTCACAGTTCTTGATAGGTTTTGACAAGCAATTTCAAAAAATTACAGAAACATTACTTGCTTTACCAAAATATTCACTTCAGGGTTCTTTCCAAGAACACATTTAGGTTAGCTACAACATTATATACTTTGCAATAGCTCCCCAATATTCTCCTTTCTCCTTTCTTCAAACCCCACATGCACTCTTTCCAGGAAGGCATGTCGACCTATATTTTAATATGTTTAGGAATACATGTCAAAGAAGACAATAACCTACTTCGTAAAAATTGCTGCAGTGTACAAATAACTGTGTCAACAGAGTGAAAAGGTTTTTCATATACTTTTCTATTGGTTTTGCATTGGTATTTGCAGAAGGCTCTGCTCCCTATCTTATTATACACTTAGTACGATACCAAAACAATGCATTCTATATTTAATAGTATCAAGTGGGTCATTTTCACATATACATGAAAATATATACATGTATATATTTCTACTTTTAAAATGAATTGTTTTGAAAGAGTAATTGGCTCTTGTGTATGTTTTTTAAGTGTGCTTTTAAAATTATAATCTATTTTATGATTATTTTGTCTTTACAGGCAAATAGATTATGGCTTTCATTTGAAGGAGTCAAAGAAAACTTTTAAATATTGCCATGGTTAAATAGGAAGCCTGGGACAACTGACCCTCAATAAGTGTAGCTCTCATTACTGACTATTCCTTTGGAATAGATTTTACACCAATATTTTAACATATATCTCTATTTTCCATGCTAATGATAAAAGTTGAGTTCAGGATTTGTAGAAGAACAATTTTTTCTCATCCTCTCAGGTCTAACTCAAAAGATACCTCCTCCCTAAAATTTCCAGTCCTCCTATTAGAATAATGACTGCTTTTTCACTCCTCTAGTATCCACTAGATTTAGGTTTGCCTTTATTTGATAAAGTACACAAACAAATATGAATGAGATAAAGTGGCCTGAGCATGACAGAAGTTTCTTTCTTTCCACAGATAATGTGGTTGCTCCACAATCACCAGGGACTCCAGCTGTTTACCATTCACTATTCTCAGCACGTGGCTTTCTTCCTCAGCATTACCTCACGGTCCAAGATGGCTTCTGGAACTCTGGTCATCATGTTCTCATCCTAAGGATTCTGCAGAAGGGAAGGAGTCAGCTCTTTTTAAAGGGACGTTCTTGGAATTCTCACGTAGCACTTGCTTATACTCCATCAGTCAGAGATTGGTGTCTTAGCTCAGGCTGGTATAACAAAAATACCATAGACTGGGTTGGTGAAACAACAGACATTTATTTCTCACAGTTCTGGAGGCTAAGAAGTCCAAGATCAAGGCCCTGGCAGGTTTGATGTCTGGTGAGGACTCTTCCTGGTTCACAGATAGCCTTCTTCTTACTGTATCTTTACATGGTAGAAAGGACAAGGGAGCTCTCTGGGGTCTCTTTTATCAGGGCACTAATCTCATTTATGAGGGCTCTACTCTCATGACCTCATCACCTCCCAAAGGGCCCACCTCCTAACATCATCACATTGGGGGTTAGGATTTCAAAATATGAATTTTAGGGAGCCACAAACATTCAGTTCACAATACATGGCTATTGCAACTACAAAGGAGACTAGGAAATAGTTATTCTAGGGGACCATTTATCCAGCTAAGAATGGGGGTCTGTTAAGCAAGGAGGGAAAAATGGTAGCTAAGTAGGGAATTATCAATCTCAACCACTTACTTCTACTTAATTCTTATGTTATTTTGCTTGATCATAATTAGCTTTCACATGAATGCTGCCATCACCAGAAAACTACAAGTTCCCTGGAGGAAGGAATTGTGTATTCCCAGCACCTAGCAGCATCCTGTCATGTAATTCATCCCCAGTCAATGTATGCTGGCTTTAATAGTATTTATTGAGCAACATAGGCTGCTATATACCAATTTTTAGAAAAAGAACTTTAAATTGCTTTTAGTAAACGATGTAATTCCGTGATAAAAGTCTGTGAGGATACTTTTTAATCTCCAAAACTTTAGTTAAAACATGTCTTAGTCAATCTGGGACAAATCGTTTACTAGACACCTGAAATGAATTTTGAGTGTAAGCACAGAAGTTATATTCATTAATTCCTTAATTAATTGGCTCCCTCACTCATAAAATATTTATCAAGCATTTTTCCTTGCAAGGCTTTGTGGTAGGTATTTGTGTATAAAGATGAGTAAGACCTACTCCCTGCTCTCCAAGAACTCGCAATCTGGTGGACATCTATTGTGTTTATGAACGTCATTGCCTGTTCTATACTTTACACATGGCACAGGTTTTCAATATCTTTATATTCTGATGTGAGTAATTTTCTTTTGTGATATTTTCCTTTGATCATCACCATAGAAAAATTAATGACCATTTGGGCAGAGAGGTAAAGAGAGGATTAACCCATCCTTTTTGAAAAATCCATTCCAGGGAAGAACTGAGATAAATGGATAGAGTTTAATTATAAAATAAAGATTTTTTTTTTTTTTGGTAAGGAAGATTGACCCTGAGCTAACAGCCGTTGCCAATCCTCTTCTTTTTGCTGAGGAAGATTAGCCCTGAGCTAAAATCTGTGCCCATCTTCCTCTATTTTGTATATGGGACGCCACCACAACATGGCTTGATGAGCAGTGCATAGGTCCACGCCCGGGATCTTAACCAGCAAACCCCGGGCTGCCAAAGCAGAGTGAGTGAACTTAATCACTACACCACTGGGCCAGCCCCTAAAAGAAAGATTTTTTAAAAAACTCCTTTACCTCATAATTTCTTTTGTGGGATTGTGAATTTCTTTTTATCACCATGTAAGATTTCTCTGAACAGGATGTTCTTTAAAGTCTAAGATAGTCAGTTTCAACATCTTGTAGGACTTTATAGAAACCTGTTATTTTTTCAGGTTAGTATCAACTTTACCATTGCCCCAACCTACTTGTATGACATTTTTTCTATTGAAAATATATTTACTCATTCTATTGCCGTGCTAAATTTATTTAGTGTCATTGTGGACTTCAGTCCCAGGCGTATTTTCTAATGACCTTGTATAGTGGACACAATGGTGTTTCATCCAGATTCCAAGGCATGCATTCCCCCATTTGCTAAGAGTGTTGCTTGCCAATGGTTCAAAGCTGAGGCCCTACTCAGGATTGCCTGCCGCTGAAGGTGGCCTCACAGAGGTTATGTGCACTCACAAAGGGAAGTGCACATGGAATGGTTCAATGATAAAAGGAGTTCAAAGGCCTGGCCCTCTTTCTTAGGACACCTCTTAAGGGCCATCTCAACTCCAGAGCTTTCCATGGTTTAGGCTGAGACCTCTATTGTAACTGTTATATAGTGGGAGTGCAATGGTAAAACATGTAGCAGTATTGAATTGGGATGGGATTCAGTTGAAGGGAATGCAATGGTTTTTGAGGCAGGGATTTGAGACAGTTAGGGTAATCGGTAATTATTTTAGTCCTAGGGAATAAATTGGCTCAGGGTGAGTGCCACTGACATATTAGAGAAAGAAAATTAAACACTTAGGGTGATTGCCCACTTGTGCTTGACTGTGAAATTAGCGTAGCCTCCCTGGAAACATAAAAAGGCTCACCCTCTGGAATCCAAGGGCAGAAAAAGCTGAGGATTAGACCCAGAACCTAATTATAAGGGTACTAAGGCTCTAGAGAAGGTTAAGTTCTCAACCTCAGAAAGTCTGCTATGCCAAGGAGAGCAGACTGGCTAAGTATGGGATCCTGAGACTTGAGATGGGAGACATCTATTGTCAATACACTTGATAATCAATCTTGAATCCCTAGTTTTTCTTGACTGTTGTAAATCTGCAGAAGTGGTCCATTCTTCCCTGTTAAAGGATAGCACTCTTATATTGACTGAAGATGATGCAAGGGCCTATGCCTTACAAGAGATCATGTTTTCTTCCCACCCTCTGTCAGGATCTACCTCCACTTCCCTTCTAGGCGCCAGACAAATAGCTGAGGTTAAGTCACTGTATAAACCATCAAGACACATGCTGGACCTGCTAAAGGAGGAAATAGATTCTACTCTGAAAAGAGCTGTAGGACCTTGCCAACACATAACAGACAGGAGAATGTCTGCAGGCTGGATGCTGAAGAGCTGGATCAAGGTGGAGGGAGGAACAGAACATAATGTTGGATAAGGGAGGATTTATTGATAAGAGAGAACATTCCTATGATACAGGATTTAAATGTCTGGCAAAGACACCAGGAGATGGTGCTGCCATGGTTTCTAGGTTGGCCTTTGAAAGCTTGGAGAAAGCTATGGCTCATACTAAGTAGGAATGCCAGAATTCTGTGCAAATGGTGGAAATGGAACAAAAATCTCAGATAAGTGGGCCTTCTAGAGTAGATATACCATGAAAAACTGGAAACCCACTGGCTATCTATACTATAGGATGGCATGGAAGACACTCCAATTCCTCAAAGCTATGTGGTATGTGCTGGTGAGAGGGATACCAACATTGCGGAGAAGCCCAATAGTGACTATGCTGAGAATACTGGAGATGACAGTAGAGATGTTCTTATAGAACTGAGCTTTCTAATCACAATGGGGATGATTTAATGACAGGAAATAAGAGAAGACAGATGGAAGAACTTACCACTGAAAACAAGGTAGGCACAATTATAATCAAAAGGGCAAGGTTGGTGTGGCTGTCACTGGTCCCTGACCAACAAGGAGCAATAAGGATGATTATTAGAACAAAGAAGCTCTAAGGGCAAGAGAAATGATAAGTGTGTTGGAAGTCTTGGTAAGACATATTCACTCCAGAGGTAAGGAGATCAACCATATGACAATTAAGGAAGCCACCACATCACTGACATTTTTAAGAAGTTCAGGTTTCTGGGGTATGCTGAAAGAGGCATGATGAAGTAAAAGACAAATTGTGGCATCTCATGCTTCCAACTCTAAGACACAAAACCACAATGACTACTAGTGATTTGGGATCTGGAGACAGTATGTTATGCAACTTAGAAATATTGCTCTGATCCATTTGCCCAGTGACATGTGAGACTACCATCTCTAAGTGGGGTCCAGAACAGAAAAAGAACTCTGCAATGGGTCCAGCTTGCAGTACCAGCAGACCTTCCACTTGAGCCATACAATCTGGCAGACCCTGTGGTATTGGATGTATCTGTGATGGAAAAAATATCATGTGGAGTTTGCATCAGGTAATCTCTACTAGGAGGAGTACCACATGGATGCATAGGTTTCTGAAGGCAAGACCTTGCACTTTTCAAAGCTTCTGGTTTGCTCTTAGATCCTGGTAGAAATGAAGCAGCTGACCAGGTGACATCAAGTGAACACGTGTCCAGAGGTGCCAATAAAGAGTTGGGTTCTAGCTAAGTCATAAGATCATGCAGGTTTAGCAGTGAAACACAGTAAGGTGGAAGCAATACATCTTGAATCATGCACAATCTATGCCAGAAGGCACCTACAAGGTCACTGAGCAAGGATCCCAGTCCCCCATATCATCTGCTACTGTTACACAGGTACCTCTCCCTTAGCTCACACCCGTGGCTGCAGGGAGGGTCTCTTATGACCATCTAAGTGGACAGGAAAAAACTCAAACTTCATGGATAGATCATTATTATAATTTGGTGCAAACCAAAAATAAACTGCTGCTGCTCTATAGCCCCCATCTGATGTGGTCCTGAAAAATGGCAATGAGGGAAAATATTCTTAATGGGGAGAATTTTGTGAGGCACACTTCATCATCCACTTTGTATGGAAAAAGTTACAGCCCAAAGTTAACGTCTATACAGATTTGAGAGCAGTGGTGAGTGGCTTGTCCTTGAAGGATCAAGATTGGCATGTCAAGGACAACGACATCTTGTGAAGTCATGTGTTTCTACCTATGGGAGTGGGTATACAGTGTGAAGGTTTTAGGATGGCATGTTGAATTTCCACTGGAGAGCATTAATCATAGAAGAGGCACTAACAACGTAGAAGGACTGGGGCACGTATGCCAGGCAGCTCTAATATCGTCCTCTCTCGTGGCAGGGCAATTGAATAGGGTAGCCATTGTGGGAGAGAAAGAGGCAGTGCAAGGGTCCAACAGAATGAATTTTCACTCACCAAAGCTGACCTAGCTAATCCTCTGCTGAATGTCCAACTGGCCAGAAATAGAGACCAATGCTGAGCCCCTGATAGGGAGCTATTCTTTGAGAAGACCAACCAGCCATTTTTGTCAAGTTTTACAATGTATCTGTTCCACCTGGGAAGGGACAGCAATTGATATTGAATGGAACCAACATATATTTCAGGACGTGTTCATCTTTCCTGCCCACGAGCCTGAGCCAGTACCACTCTCCGAGGACTTATGCAGAATTTGATCCACTGATGCAGGATCCTGTTGAATACACATTGGACTATGGGATGAAATTTGCAACAAAGCAAGTGTGATAGAGGGTGTATCCACTGGTTCCGTTACATACCACGCTATTCAGAAGCTGGGATTTGGAACAGATTTTTGAAGATGCAGATACCCTGTGATAATGGGGTGCCATCCTCCCTCCAGAATGTAGTACACATACTAAATTAGTGACAGTTGTATGGCATTTTGTCCCCAATAAGCAGAATACATAGTCTGAGAACCAAAGGTGGAAATAGGATTAGCCCTGCTTATCATTATTCCCAGTAATCCGCTTGGGGAATTTGTATGTCTCAGCCACATACCTCTAGGCTTTGTAGGATAACAACTCTATACTGTGAGGAAATCTTCTACTAATTGACAAAATGGAGTATCATTAAGTGTTAAGCAATGACTCCCACCCAATCCTTTGAGCTTCTTGTGCCAAGAGACCAGCTGGCCAGGAAAAGAATGATCACCCTTGAGGAGTTAGTGACTCTGAATATCAAAAGTAGGTAGGATTGCTATTACATAGTAAGGGCAGAAAGAATATATTTGGCACCCAGATGGCACACTGAACTTTCTCTTTGGAATCCCCTTTCCAATAGGGAAGCCCTCTTGATCTGATAAGGGCAAGGTGACCAGTAGCTCCAAACCTCTCAGGAACGAGAGTATAGGTCAATTCACCAGATAAGCCATGTAGACCAGGAATATTGCTAGTGAAGAATGAGGGGAAGTCTAAAACGGGTAATAGAGGAAGAAGATGATGAGTATTAGTTGCAGCCCTGTGACTGGCAGCAGCAGATGCTGTAGCTTACCCCACTATCCTTCCTCTTGTAATTTTCCCCAGGAAAAGAGACAAATTTTAATCTTGAAGGAGATAATCCCTGATAACATCACCATATTTATGAAGCAAACAGCAATTAATAGTGACTGTTGCATGGGGTGGACTGTAGTGGATGATGTGGTGTGCTGCCCAGAACACCCCCTCAGAACCAAGGCACTCATTCCTCTAGCTGCTGAGAGCAATGCCAAAGGTTCAAATCTGAGTCTCTCTTGAGGCCTTCTCTCGGCCAAAGGAGCTACCTCTTCTAAAGCATGACCCTCCCCAAGAGAAGCCTATATCCAATGACTGGTCTATGAGAAGATCAAAATTCTAACTCCTTTTGTCAGTGAGAAACAGGTCTAAAGGATCATCATAGTTCCATAGCTCTCCACGGGATCAGTTGAGGCCTTAGTCGTGACTTAATCTCAATTCAGTTTCTCTCACTGCCTACTCTTGTTTCCTTTATTCTCTCACAGATGTTGCTCCCAAGAATGTTCCTTAATAAAATTCCTTCATGCAAATCTCCATTTCTGAGTCTGTTCTTGGGGAATCCGTATGATAGTACCTGGTTCTTTGTAGTATTTTTTTTAGTTTTCTATAACACCTCATTATTATTTCTATTTAATCTCATAGCTAATAACAGTTCATTACTCTACATTAGAATATATTGCAAATTAAGCATGGAGAATGCATATTCTTCTACAATTTATATCTTTTACTTCATGGTATATTTTTGATTCAATACTTCCCCTTAGTTCACTGACTAATCCTATGGGAAACATTTTATCTGATTTGCACTTTCCTGAAGAACTCTAATTTATTATAGTACCATTATATTATCTATTAGGATTATCTATCATTTTCTAATAAATGTAGAGTTCAAGTTCCTTCAATTTTATCCTATGAAACAGATTTTTAAATTCATGCAGAGATATTACTCTTCTGCTTCAGTGCAGGTTTCATTAAATGCATAAATCAAAAATGTCTTTTGCAGGATGGAGTGAATCAGGATTCAAGCAAATAACTAAAACATTGCTTTTAGTAGGGCTGATGAGTTTCCTATCCATTGTCTTGATAAATTTTCACATAATGGCCTCATCCAATTTCCAGATTTATGCACTACCTTTTTAATGGTTCTTTTTATCGACCCAATTAAGATCTTTTGAGCATCTATCTTGTTGTGTAAGATCCAAGATTATCCATGTCCCCAAAACACATGAAGCTGGTGACAATAAAATTTGTTAGTTACGGTAACTTACAAGAAGAGAAGAAAGTATGATATCTCTCATGGTTGTTCCCCATGGACATGTCTGTGCTGGCTGCCTGAACATACAACAAAAAGCACCCTAAGAGCGAGAACATCACTTCCAATCTGAGTTCCTTATTTGTACATTGGTTTGAAAGCGGTGTATTAGTTTGTTGGGGCTGCTGTAACAACCAAGTATCACAGACTGTGTGGCTTAACCAGGCGGCTTAAATGGTAAAAATTTATTTTCTCACAATTCTGGAGGCTAGAATTCTGAGATCAGGGTTTCAGCAGGGTTGGTTTCTTCTGAGGCCTCTCTCGTTGGCTTACAGATGGCTGGCTTTCTCTGGTGTCCTCACATAGTCTTCTTCCCTATGCATGTCTGTGTCCTAATCTTCTCTTCTTATGATGATACCAGTCATAGGATTAAGACTCACCCTAATGACCTCATTTTAACTTAATGACCTTTTTAGAGACCCTGTCTCCAAATACAGTCACATTCCGAGATAGTAGGAGTTAGGAAGTTTGGAGGGGACACAACTCAGCCCATAACAAGAGGGTAAGAAACACCTAGTTTTTCTAAGAAGAAATAGAACAACAAACCTCTAGACCTCAGAACAGTGCTGGGGAGTATACATGCTGATGGCCAAGGCCTGCATACTGAGAGCCCTAGGGACAGTGTTGACATCACCCCAAAGCCCTGCTGTCTCTCTGCAAAATATCTTGATCTAGGTGAGCTGGCTTGTTGCTGGGCATCAGGTAAGGGGAACAAGACAAACTCATAGACAGCTAAAGCTATATGGATTTCCCCCCCCTTTCATATCTGTTATACAGCAGGCACTGTTTCAGTCCCTGTGGATGCAGCAGTGAACAAGCAGAGAAGGTCCTTGTTCTTGTGAAGTTATATTCTAGTTGGAAAACAAAACTGATGTGAAAACAAGATAACTTCATATAATGATAAGTACTTTAGGGTAATATAATAGAGGATATTTGAATGGCTTCTAGTTTAGTGCCAAGGAAGGATTTTCAGAGATCTGCATGACAAGAAGAGGCATTCATGGAAAAGGGGTTATGTACTCACCTATGTTTAACTTACTTTATTTTTCTCACCTTATTAAACAATTATTTGAGACAGCTTTAAAAATATATTGTGTGGCATGTATACACACACACACACACACACACACACACACACATATATACTTATCTCCCCGATTCTTTAAATTCTTTACTCCTCCTTGTATTTACACCATTTGCAATGTGATTTTGTAGCTCCTCCCATCAAGAAGAGCTATTTCCCCTTTGAATTTGGGTTGAGATTAGCCAATTCTGGCCTAGATCAGAAGAATTAGCAGATGACCTATAGACTATTGAGAAACATTAAATGCTTATTGTTTTAAGCCTCTAAGTTTGGGGATGGTTTATTATGCAGCAACAGCTAACTGATACATATGATAAAATCACCTTTAAAAATAAAAATAGAGATTCAATGCAATCCCAATCAAAACCAACAAAATGATTCTAAAATTTATATGGAGAGGCAAAAGATCCAGAAGAGTGAACAGAATATTGATGGAGAAGAACAAAGTTGGAGGACTGATGTAATCTGACAACAAGACTTATAAAACTACAGGAACCACGACAGTGTGGTATTGGTGAAAGAACAGGCAAATAGATCAGTGGAACAGAACAGAGAGTCCAGAAACAGATTCACATAAATATAGGCAACAGATCTTTGACAAAGGAGCAAAGGCAAGACAATGGAGCATAAACAAAAATAGAGTTTTCAACAAATTGTGCTAGAAAAACTGGATATCCACATGCAAAATGGTGAATCTAGACACAAACCTTACCCCCTTAACACAAATGAACTCAAAATGGATCATAGACCAAAATATAAAATGGAAAACTATAAAACTCCTAGAAGATAACATAGGGGAAAATCTAGATGATCTTGGGTGTGGGAATGACTTTTTAGATGTAACACCAAAGGCATTTCATTTCACCAAATGAAATAAATAATTAAGCTGGACTTCATTAAAATGAAAAAACTTCTGCTCTGAAAAATGTCAGAACGAGAAAACAAGCCACAGATGGAGAGAGAATATTGGCAAAAGACATATCTGATAAAGGATTGTTATTCAAAACATACAAGGAACTCCTAAAATTCGACAATAAAAAAACCAAACACCCCAATTAAAGAATGAACCAAAGATCTTAACAGACACTTCATCAAAGAAGACAGACGGTAAATAAGCATATGAAAAGATGCTGCACATCACATGTTATCAGGAAAATGCAAATTAAAATAACAATGAGCTACTACTGCACATCTATTAGAACGGCCAAAATCCGGAACATTGACAACACAAAATGCTGGTGAGGACGTGGAACAACAGGAACTCTCATTCATTGTTGGTGAGAACGGAAAATGGCATAGCCACTTTGGGAAGGCAGTTTTGCAGTTTCTTATAAAAATAAACATACTCTTACCATACAACCCAGCATTCATGCTCCTTGATATTCATCCAAAGAAGTTGAAAACTTTCGTCGGCACAAAATCCTGCACATGGCCATCAATAGCAGCTTTATTCATAATTGCCAAACCTTGGAAGCAACAAAGATGTGCTTCAGTACGTGAGTGGATAATAAACTGTGGTACATTCAGACAATGGAATGTTATTCAGTATGAAAAAGAAATGAGCTATCAAGCCATGAAGAGGCATGGAGGAAACTTAAATTCATATTACTAAGTGAAAGAAGCCAATCTGAAAAGGCTACATACAATACAACATTCTGGAAAAGGCAAAACTGTGGAGATAGTAGAAGTATCAATGGTCGCCAGGGGTTGAGGGGAAGGAAATAATGAAAGGTGGAGCACAGAGGAATTTTAGGGCAGTGAAAATACTCTGTCTGATATCATAATAATGGATACATGTCATTATACATTTGTTCAAACTGGTAGATGTACAACACCTAGAGTGAACCCTAATGTAAACTGTGGACTTTGGACAATTACAACGTGTCAATGTAGATTCATTAATTGCAACAAAAGTACCACTCTAGTGGGGGATGTTGACAACAGGGGAGGTTATACATGTGTGGGGGCAGGGAGTAAAAGGGAAATCTTTGTACATTTCTCCCCATTTTGCTGTGAATCTAAAACTGCTCAAAAAAAAAAAAAGTCCTCAAATACAACACCCCCAACCCTGGCCAATGAAAACAGAGGTAGAAAAAAATAAGCTAAATCCAGGGGAAAAGTTAGAATAAAATGTAAACCATACAAGATATGTGTATTTCTTAGAGATGTGCTGTTTATTTCTGAGCTTCATAGCAACCAATGGGCCATCTATTGTGTGGCACATAATATTCACAAGAAAAAAGTAAAACAATCGTAACTATGCCTTTGTTACTCCTAATAAACATCCGAGTGCAATTATTCTGCACTGGAAATTGAGGAAGAAATGAAGTAAAACACAACTCTTTGGGTTTTAGCCATAGTCTTTTTTTTCCAGAGAGGTTTGATTACTCCACAGAATTTTTCCTGCTGCTACTTTATGTGCTACGCTTTCATTCCTCTTTCATCTTCGTTTCTCCACATTATTTTTCTTGCCTTTCCTTATTTCCCTCCATTTCTCCTCACTAGCAAAAGGCCAAAAAGATTAGAAAGGCAAGGTCAGTGCTAGACAATATTTTGTCAGGGTTTATAAGGGAGAATAATTCTAATGATAATTTTTACCTTCTCCCAAATAGATTTAGGTGCATGACATTTCATGCCATTCATCATCTAAAGTGCTTCAGTAGTTAGTGAACTTCCCTGTTTCACAAATTTATCAGATATAATATTAATTAGAATTAACATATCGCTTATTTATCAGTGCATGCATATACCAAGAGAAGTTTTTGTTTCATAAACAGCAATTGTTTAGTAGCAAGTTTAGAAATATATCATCAGCATGTTTTAAAAAAAATCAGTGAATATGTGTCACTCTGCTTTATTGGCCTCCCAAAGGCTAATTACAAAATTTGCCTTCAAAAACGTACTTGATGGTAGCTTCAACATTCAGCTCTTCATCACAAATCATTTAAAAAAAATATGCTTACCAAATGCCAGTGCAGGCCACACCAGACAGGATAAGGGTGTCCAGGGTGGTACTTGCTAGAACATGAAGACAAATTAGCGGTTATGGTGCCAATAATATAAATTACTATCGGACATGTTGATGTCTCTATTCCAGTCTTTCAGTGCTCGGGGCAGTAAGATGCTAACGACACCCCGAGGGCATGAGAGGAGGCAGCTGGTCCAAAAAATTGGCCATGTACTAATTTAATAAAAATTTTAGTGACATGGAAGATTCTCAGAGATTCACTGTGGAGTGATGACTTGAATAGGAAATTGGACACTAAAGCACACAAATTAAACAGTACAAAAATGTCCCTTCTCTTTCTGAGACATGTATTAAAGCAGGTAATTATTTTTAATGGTCTGTAAAAACAATGAAAAGGCCTTTGGTTGAGCAGCTGAAAGGAGTTGCTTAACTCATTAACCCTTTCTAGCTCTTTTGACCTTTTTCTCTCCCTCCTTCCTCCTCCCTCCCTCCCTCTCTCGCTTTCTGCTTTCTGTTTTATTAGGGTTGCAGTTTTAGAATAGGCAGAGGAAATGTTCTGTTAAAGAGTAGTTGATAAAGAGGCTCAGGAAGGGTCTGCTATCTGCTTTCCTGTCACAAAGGATGCAGGAAAAAGTTGAGATAGAATAAAAAGCCCGGGTGGTTTGAAGAGAGTGACCCTGAGAGAATAGACCTCAGCCAAATTTCCATACGCTCTCATTCAGCTTCAAGTGTGGGTCAGTGGGCTGATTTCTGAATTCCTGTTGGAGAAGGAAGAAAAAGAAGTGGAGAGAAGAGAGCAAAGGAGGGAGAAGCAAAAGGAGAGCTGGTGGGTAGGCTCTAAGACAACCCCCCAGTGATCCTGGACTCCTAGAATTTATGACCGTATATAATCCCCACCCCTTGAGCGTGGTCTGCACTTCTAGATGTGCTTCTAATGAAGAGACTCCAGTAGAAGTGATGGAAGATCATTTCCAAGATTAGGTTCCAAAAAAATGTGGCTTCTGGCTTGGGTGCCCTTTCTCCCTCTCTTTCTCCCAGAGCCCTCACTCTGGGAGAAGCACACGGCCATGCTGCAAGTAATCCTATAGGGAGCCCCATATGGCAAGAAACTGATGTCTTTCGCCAATAGCTAGTGAGGATCCGCCAAAAGCCATGTGAGTGAGCTTGGAAGACGATCCTCCCCCAGCTGAGCCTGGAGATGACTCGATTGCGGTCCTGTGGGAGACTCTGAACCAGAAGCTCAAATCTACATATTTATTAATCAGTTATAGAAATTGGCTCACACGGTTACAGAGGCTGAGAAGTCCCACTATCTGCAGTCCACAAGCTGGAGAACCAGGAAAGTGCGTGGTGTAATTCAGTCCAAGTCTGAAGGCTCGAGAGTCGTGGGGGCTGATGGGGTTAAGTTCCCATCTGAGTCGGAAAGCCCGAGAACCAGGAGCGCCAGTGTCTGAGGGCAGGAGAAGATGGATGTTTCAGCTCAAGGAGAGAGCAAATTCATTCTTCCGCTGCCTCTTTGCCCTTTTGTTCTATTGTTTTATCTACAAAACTATATATTATACTTTGAGGTTTTTAAAAACTAATATCTTTGTGGTTCAAGGCTGTTTGCGTGCTGCTCCTTTAAAGCCCAGGCCTTTCAGCCATACCCAACATTCCCTACTTCTTTGTCATGCATCACTCATCAGTCTCCATTATCAATCAGTCTTTTGAGGGACCTTGATCTGCACTTAGGAAATTTATAATAAATTTCATTGTCACAATCCATTAAGCTTGTCTGTGTATGGATGTGTCTGTGTGTGGGTTTAATATGCTCTCACACATTGACAACTGGCTAAGTCAGTATTCATTTAAGTTTTTCTCCTCTATATATTACATATATTAAATTAACAATGTACTAGTTAATGTATATGAAGCACTATCTGTGTTAGTTTTTATTATTATTCCATCCCTCACAACTGGCATTACTTTTACGGCATTTATTTTTTTTTTATTATTACTTAATCCCTTATTAAGTCACATTTTCCTTTGTTCTTTCCCTGTTCCATTAAGAAGAGATCTGCAGTATTTTACTTTCTCCGCCAATTCAAAAGCTAGTCGTATATGGTAGGAAGGTTCTCAATTTTAGAAAAGAATTAAGGACTTGGTATGTTTCTAACACTTATTTGGATAATGTGTTTCATCATTATGCCTCAAAAGCACAGGTTAGGCTTCTTTCAGTGTGTTGGACCATGAAAGGAGGAAACAAGAATAGATTTTCACATATTTTTAAGTGAAATAATAGCCAAATAACTATATGGTTCACTGCTTTTGGATACTTTTGCAGATGAAAGCAGGCTTTTAATGACAAACCGGTTTCTCTATTCTGTCCTTCATGGTGAGCTCCTTGTTTCTGTGGGAGGAAGGATTTCTTAAAAGTTATGGGATGCTGTGAACCTGGGGTCTTCTCAATCTTTTCAGGCACTTGCAGCTTAAGCAATCCATCTAATTCTGAAATACTCTAAGAACAGATCTGCCAAATAATTAAGTGAACAATAATTTAAATCTGGCCATCAATGTATCTGGGCATTAGGAATGGCATTTTTATTGGTGGCTGTAAGTTACATAGTTCTAACACTGAGTTTAAGCTCAACAACTGGTTACAAAAGGATTAAGCAGAATTTAAATCAGAATTTCAATGTTTCAATATTGGGATTTTTCTCTTAGGCTTTTTTTCCCCACCCCTTCTGGCAACTGTATTTTCTTTCACACAGTTTTAGAGTTTGTGTGACACTGATTTCATAAAACAAGGTATGTCAATTAAAGGGAAGCTACTTTGTTGTTTTTTCTGAAACAAAGTTTTTTGACAGCACTAAATGCGACATCTTCCAACATCTTCAAGGAAGCATCTGGACTATGGTTATAGATGAACATTTCTCATTTCATTGTCAGAGTTCAAAGCCATTTATAGGGCAACTTATCACATAAACACCCCTTGGCATCTTGTAATAGAAATCAATAACATAGCAAAAAAGAAGACAGATGCAGTTTAACCATATGCTACACCAAAAAGAAAATAAAAGATATCCTGTGAACTTCTCAAAAACTTAGTGTATACTATATTTACCTTGCATTGATACCTAACGTATACATTTAATTTTCATGAGTCTTTGGCAAAAGGAGAGTGAAATATTTGTTTTAGTAGGAAGATTAGAAAAAAATAACCATTTTTGGATTCATGAAACATTTTCAGATTTCTTACTGTTTTTAAATGCACTGTTAATCATTGATGTATGAAGAAATGCTTTTGAGACATAAAAGGAAATGGGGAAGGGTCTATCTGTCAATAAGTAGAAGTCTAGAAAGAAGCAGGAGGTGATTGTCTAGTCTATAGTATGGCCCAGGTAGGGAGACATATGGACAGGCAAGGCAAGCTGATTGTCCTAGAGAGGGAAGGTGCGGGTGCAGAGGTGACCAGATGCTGAGAGGATCAATATAGCTGATACTCTGGGACCAGAGCAAGATCCCAACGCTGAAAAGAGAGTGGTGCTGCCCCAGCCCAGTCAGGGCAGTGCCACATGCCTGCTCAGGTGGTGGCTGAGGCAAAGATGGCAGCAGTGACCATGGAACATGAACAGTGACCCCAAGAGGCAGTCATCATTTAGAAAAGAGATGTCTCAATGGCAAGGAAAGTAACACGCTTGGACTTGAAGGGAGGAATTCAGAATATCCAAATTTGGAGAGGACACATTAAGAGACCTAATATGGCTTTCTTCCCCAGGAGAGCTGGAGCAGAAGGGAGAGCGTGGAGGGAGCTGGGGTCCCCAGGATGGATTTATGGTAGTGAGACTGGTGCTAATTATCCCTCAAGCTGTCCACAGGTCTTTATTTTGTCGAGGTACCTTGAAGGCAAGGTGATGATGTCTAGTAGCCACGTCAAACCCTCATAAATAACTCCAGAGTCACTGGCACTGCAGAGGTCCCCAGTCTGAAGAAGGCAAACACCTGATTTATGTTTTAATGTTAAGAGAAAGCCCAGTCAAGCATCCCGTCATCTCTTGCAATAATAATTCACTGATATTCTCTTTCTTTCACCCCACATATCCACTCCCTCAGTTCCTTTTATTACTTAGTGTCAGAATCTCACATTCGTAGGAGGTAAACTTGTTTTTGCTTGCTTTTTTTTGTTTTCTTTTAGTACATTTACCATTTGCTTTTGTAATTCACATTTACTTTTGTGATTTAGTTAAAACAAAAAGAAGAAAACTTTTAAAATATTATTTTAAATTTATAAAATAAAAAGCTGTAATCTCATTATCCACTGTAAATGTTTTGCATTTTACTTCACCAAATGTCGGAGTGGACTATTTTTTCCTTTCCCTTAGCTCTTTTGAAGCAATTATCCTCTTTCCAGATAAAGTATTAAGAAGTCGGGGCTGGCCTCCTTTTCGTCTCTTTTTTGTTTTGTAGCTATATTGAGATATAATTCATATACCATAAAGTTTACTTTTTTAAAGTACACGTGTCATTTCAGTGGTTTTTAATAGTCACAAAATTGTGCAACTATCACCACTCTCTAATTCAGAACACTTGAATCAGCCCCCAAATAAACCACATACCCATTGGCAGTTGCTCTCTATTCCTCTCTTCCCTAACCCCTAGCAACCACTAATCTACTTTCTGTTTCTCTGGATTTGCCTATTCTGGAGACTTCACATAAATAGGATCATATACCATGTGACCTTTTGTTTGGTGTCTGGCTTCTTTCATTTAACACAATTTTTTCAAGGTCCAGCCATCAGTACTTTATTCATTTTTATAGCTGAATAATATTCCATTGGGTGGATATGCCACATTCTGTTTATCCATTCATCAGTTGATGAATATTTGGGTTGTTTCCACCTTTTGGCTATTATGAGTAATGCTACTTTGAACATTTGAACATGTTTATGTGTGGACATATGTTTTTTATTTATCTTGGATATATACTATTTTAGTTTGCTAGGGCTGTCATAACAAAATACTATGAACTGGGTGATGTAAACACCAGAAGTTTATTACCTCACAGTTCTGGAGGCTAGAAGTTCAAGATCAAGGAGTCAGCAGGTTCAGTTTCTTCTGAGAGCTCTCGTCTTAGCTTGCAGATGGGCACCTTCTTACTGTGTTCTCACATGGTCATCTCTCAGTCGGTGTGTTATCTGTGTCCTAATTGCCTGTTCTTATAAGGACACCAGTCATATTGGATTAGAGCCTGCCCTGAAGACCTCATTTTAACTGAATTACCTCCTTAAAGACCTTGTCTCCAAATACGATTACATTCTGAGGTTCTGCAAGTTAAGACTTCAACATGTGAATTTTGAGGGGACACAATTCAGCCCACAACACATTCTTAGGAGGGAAATTGTTGAGTCGTGTCATAACTCTCCATTTAACATTTTGAGGAACTGTCAAACAGTTTTCAAAGCAGCTGCACCATTTTACATTCCCACCAGCAATGTAGAAGGGTTCCAGTTTCTCCACATCCTTGCCAACACTTGTTAGTATCTATCTTTTTGATTATAGCCATTCATAGGAGGTAAAGTTTTGAAGTGTATCTTTTTGTGAGTTTTCCATTTCTCATATTTCTGTTTCTTCTCTTACATTGTCCCTCTTGACTATGATGCCAACATCACATCTATGTGTACACTTGGCATACTCAAGGGCTTAAACATTCAATCATAAGAAAGATAATATTAATAATTAAATACGTGGGGGAATGCTGTAAAGTCTGATGAACTGTGTAGTTGATTATCAAAAAAACCAAACTGCACAGATTCCATAAAACCATATTATTACTGAGAAAATACAATCTGGATGAGTGATTGACATATCAAACATTTATTTATATATTATTAGCTTAAATTTGGAAACTGCCCACATTGTTGATACATGTAAAGCCAATAAAACACTTACCATTCTGTCCTTTTGTTTATTTATTTTTGCTGAGGAAGATTCGCCCTGAGCTAACATCTGTGTCAGTTTTCCCCTGTTTTGTATGTAGGTCACTTCCAAAGCATGGCTGACAAGTTGTGTAGGTCTGTGCCCAGGATCCGAGCCCTTGACTCTCAGCCGCCGAAGTAGATCACACTGAACTTAACCACTAGGCAACAGGGCCGGCTCTGATTTTGTCCTTTTGAATACCTCTTTGCTTACCAAAAAACGTTAGAACTGGCCTGAAGGGACTGTCTCAGCCAAAATGCCTTTTGGGAATTGTATACTCCATTGCAATCATTCCTCTTGGAGAATGAAACTTATTAGGGAACAAATTGTTTACATGAGTTGGAAGTCCCTTATGTAGACCTATTTACATTCCAATGAAGAATTTCTGAATTTAGTTTTTAAGTTAATTTATAGTTTTTCTGGTAGACCGTAACACCTTCCTATAATTGCATTCAAGAATATTCATTTTTCGCAATAGTGAACAAAGAAACCATTAAAACAAAAACAAAAGTATTCTACAAAGAGCTATAAGTGGAAATGATTTTTCTTTTTGCCAGGTGTCTGGAAAAGGAGTTTACATTTGCCTGAGGCCAATACTTTTCTAATGTCTTCTTAATATCTTTGAAACTTACATAAATGCAGAAACAAACTGATAATGTTACTCTAAACACTGAGGTCTCATTTCCAGCTAGACTGTTTTTTGAAAGGCAAATGTATTCAGTCTAAGCTTCTTCCTTGGGTGTATCTTGTTGGGCTGGTCACACCCAGAAATGCAGCCCAAATGTCATCTTTGTGAAGCTTTTGTGGATGCTCTCAGTGGAATCCCATCTCTCTCTCCTCTGGGCTCTGCTTGTAGCCTCTTGTAGCATCGTCACCACCAGCTACATCCGTCTCTTACTTTGGCTCAGTGGTTCTCAAGGGAGATGACACATCAGCATTGCCTGAAGAGCTTTTCAAATATCTGCGTCCTCTGAGATCCTGACCCAGGAGAAGCTCAGTTGTGTCCTAAACTGAACAGACGCCTACAAGTTCCTTGATGTTGGACCCTGGCATGGTTTATCAGAATCTGGGAAGGAGCAGGAAGCCATTCTCCACCATGATTTTAAGATCGACTGTCCTTTCCTCCCCCTTCCCCTCTCCTTTGCCTATCTGTGGTCTGACTTTGCCAGAGGAGATAGTGGTTGTTTGTATGTGAAGAACTTACCAATTATGCATTTTATAGACACATCTAAGGAGGTGGGTATAGGATGGGATTTTTAAGAAGTCTTGGCTGAAAAGACATCCTACTAGCAAAACTGAATAAAGGGTGGAGATATTGTTATTGAACACACGTGTTATGTGCTAATAGTTTAAGTACTTTATAATAACTAAATTCTCCTTATAACTCTATCAAGCAGGTATTATTATCTTGACTTGAAAGATTAAGAAATATCCTCAGAGAAATTGAACCAATTGCTTGAATACACACACTAGTAAGTAATAGGGCTGGGATGAGGTAAAAGTCTTTTATCTCCTACACAGTTCTCTTTTATGTTTATTTTTTAATGTTTATGTTTTTATGTTATTTTGATATGTTATTTCATTGTTTATATTATTTTATTTACATTAATATGTTCATTGTATAAATTACACAAATTATGTAGTTATAAATATTAACATGTTATGTTAATATTAACATATTAATATTACTTTTTTTTGTTTGTATCAGGTTAGGCAACAAAATTAATACCCATTCTAACCGAGAATGACAATGTCTAGATAGAAGTGTGGACTTTACTATTTTTATTCAGTACTCAGGCCAAAGCTGAGTCTGCTGGTTGTTGCACCTTGTATTGATTTTCAAACAATAGACAACTGCTTTAGTATGAACATGGCAGCTGGTGTGTGTCTCTTTGTATGTGTGTGCGTGCGTGTGTCTGCATGTGTGTGCATGTGCACTGGATGTAATGTGTGTGGTGAGAGTGCCTGCCTCTTCTTTGGTGCACAGTGTGGTCCTTTCTCAGAGTCTGATGTGAGCAGCAGACTCCCAAGTGCCTTCCTGAGATTGGTCTCCCTTATTTTATCAAATTAATCCCTTTAGGGGCCGCGCGGTGGCGCAGCAGTTTAGTCTGCGCTTTGGCAGCCCGGGGTTTGTGGGTTCGGATCCCCGGCGCCCTGCGATGCACTGCTTGTCAGCCGTGTCCTGGCGGTGTCCCATATAAAGCAGAAGAAGATGGGCACAGATGTTAGCCCAGGGCCAGTCTTCCTCAGCAAAAAGAGGAGGATTGGTGACAGATGTTAGCTCAGGACTGGTCTTCCTCACAAAAAAAAAAAAAGAAAGAAATTAATCCCTTTAGTTTAAAGCATTAATACTGTAACTGTGGCATATTTACAGTTTGGGGGTGCTGGTGGGTGTGCCTGGGTGGAGAAGCTTCTGCCTAGACATGGCAAATCTATCAGAGATTTGCTAAAGCAAGCATGGCTAAATTATGATGGGTCGGGGTGAAGTTGGGAGTGGGGACTACAGAGTTACATTCACAGGTGTGTACACAAACAGCTTTGTGGAAGGATTATTTGGAGTTAGAAGATCCTTGTACAAAAATAAGCATCAGTTAAGGCATTATATCAAGAATGTCTACCTCTTCATAACATCTATTCATAACAGAGATTTATGTTCATAGGTGTTACTTCCTTAGCACAGTTTCCAAGAAGAATTCAGAGATTCTGTGGGGATAGGAAGCTTGGGACAACACATAAAATGAAAGATCGCTGAAGAGGAGGTAGGAGGGTGCTCTGGTTGAGTGTTTCAAACCATCTGTCGTGAAGACCAGTTATTTTCCCCCAATTTGTTGCAGACCAACATTGGTATCAGTTCATACCAGATGTGATTCATCATTGTGTTAGACACCCTGTCCAAAGAGACATGTTCCCCGATTATACACTTGGATATCAGACAATGTCAAATTGCTATACAAGTATCTAAATGCTCACTTCTAATTTCTGTATTTATCTCATCAAAGGACGGATAATTGTTAGCAGACTGGTGCCGGTCTATGGACCACACTTTAAGTAGCACTGCTGCAGACACGTCTTACCTACTGGACAGCTCCACCCAAGGCCAACACTGCCAGTGGACGTTATGAGCATGTAGACATTCTTGGTGCAATGCCCTGGATGATGCGTGTATACATACAAGGATATTCCAATTCTAGGGCAGTCTTTATGTAACACTGTATTATTTGAGTGGTAATTGTCTTTTGACCATTTTATTTCTTATGACTTAGATATGATTAGGACAACAGCTATTCTGACCTGAAGTGTGACTCCCTTGTATAGAAATGGCACATGAGCAAATATCGTAGCTGCAAAAGCAATTGGGAACGTTGCCCATATCTGTATAGGACCACAGTCAGTAGTCTTAGCAACTTGCTAAAATGAGAGGAATGGTCAGTTGCTTCTGGGGAGAAAAACCACAGCTGGTGACCCAGAACAGAGGAAATGGTGCCGCTTAGGCAGAAAATTGGGGGAAAGAATAGAAATATTTAAAATGAATTCTATAAAATTTTGTTCTTTTCTCCATTTTCCTACAAAATCATCTTTCTCTTTAAGGTTTTATGGAGTTTGATTTATTTTTCAAGTGCCCATTCTTGGAGAGACTTGCTTCAAATTGAGGGGTGAGAGGTGTTGACAGAGAACAGAGGCTATTCAAACAGAGAAAGGGGTAAAGTAAAGAGAGTATTTACTTGATCTGAGTATTTAGTTTCATTAGCATAAAAATCAGCATCAATAATCTGTGTTTCATTACTGAGTGACTACATTCTCTGGCTCTCATTCAACATCAAATTCATCTCTCAGTGTTTTGATACTTAGATCATTATGAGGAAAGGGGTTCTCGTGCCCTCTTCCCTCTGTTATTTTTCTGTTTGTGGGGCGGGTATTGGAGAGGTTGTTGAACTTCCCTTTTCAGCATTTTGTGCCGGAGATAGATGTCTGTGGGATGATTAAGTTGAGTGGATTGATTGGAGAATTGTTTTGGTGCAGAAAATATTCAGGTTGAGACAGCAGGTCTAGTTAATAAGGTAAACATTTGATCTCCAGTGTGATACCATGATAGCTCAAAGCTTGTTCTACAGCCGAGCATTTAATTGCTAAGCAAATTCTCTCCTTTGATCCCCAGGCAGGGTGCACATATAGTATGTAGGATTTTCCACCTCTCACTTCTCCCAGCCCAGTAATTTTAACATCTGTGTGTATTTTGTAAGAGAAGCCTGGAAATAAGGTAAGGAAAAATCAGAAATGGCAACATTGCTTCTTTCAAGAAATAGGCATAATCCTTGACAATCAATGCTCACGAATTGCAACTTTTTTATTGATGACATGAAACTACAAGAAAGACGAAAATCCCCGTGCTCCAAGTAACTACAATTGGATTAATCATGGATTCTAGGGATAAGGGAAATGAAAGAGGAAATATAAAATTCTCTAAAATGTGGTGAATTTTCAAAATTGAAACCATCAGTCGAAAATTAATCTCCTTTTTTTGCTGAAAAGGATCATGAGGTCACTTAAAAATATTTATTTCATTTTTATTTTGGGCACTATTCTGTTTTATTTGGGGAATCATGAGCCTTGAACAGAGATGGCAGTTGTACATTTGCAGGTTAATAATTGGTAGTCTTGAGCACAACTAGATACAGCCTGTGACCTAGAAAGCAGGTGGGAAATGGGGATGTGTAGATACTGAATGCACATAACAGAGACTCACAGTAGATGTTTCATGAACGGTCAGCCAAAAGTGAGAGACGGCTGAGACGGAGAAATAGGGAGAGGAAGCATTTGTGGAGAATTCAATATGGTGAATTTTGAAGCATTGTGGCACATCCACTCTGCTGAATACTGTCCTAGAACACCCCTCCACTTCCAAAAGTAATAGAAAAAGGAATGTTAGCCTTAAAATATTTTCTTGGCTTCTTCTGTTGGCAGTTAGTATATTTCATTTAATCTAAGCTGACATCAATCATAAGGAAGAGCTTATTTTATTTCCACTAAGAAAGAAAAAACACTTCTGATTAAACTACGACACAATCATGTCTTCTCATTGAGACTTTTTCTTTTTTACTTTTTGTAAGAGCTTTTTTATACTTGATTAATTAATTGGTCACACCAGCCTCTCAATGCTTTGAAATCTCTTTTTATCCTTTCCAGGAATGTGACCATTTATCCTGCCTTCAGTCGCGTGCTTGGTTTGTATTGGGAAGTCCTTTTATACATATTTCGGTAATAAAATTTTAACAAAGCTTTATATTCCTGTGGATTCTACCCTTCTTTAGGTTCCATAAAACTCTTTTTTTTTTTCTTGCAAGAAAATATATCTGGGTATATATCTGAAGGAAACAAAATGACTATTCCAAAGAGATATTTGCATCCCCATGTTCATTGCAGCATTCTTTACAACAGCCAAGACATGGAAACAACCTCAATGTCCAATGATGGATGAATGAATAAAGAAAATGTGGTATGTATATACAATAGAATGTTATTCAGCCATAAAAAATAAGAAAATCTTGCCATTTGCAACAACATGGATGGATCTTGAGAGCATTTTCCTGAGTGAAACGTCAGACAAAGACAAATACTGTATGATCTCACTTTTATGTGGAATCTAAAAAAAAAAAACAAACACCAAACTCAGGGCCGCCCGGTGGCGCAGCGGTTTAGTCCGCACTTGGTAGCCCGGGTTCACAGGTTCGGATCCCGGGCGCCCGCCGACGCACTGCTTGGCAGCCATGCTGTGGCGGCGTCCCATATAAAGTAGAGGAAGATGGGCACCATGTTAGCCCAGGGCGAGTCTTCCTCAGCAAAAAAGGGGAGGATTGGCAACAGATGTTAGCTCAGGGCTGGTCTTCCTCACAAAAAAACAAAACAAACAAACAAACAAAAACAAAAACCAAACTCATAGAAACAGAGATCAAATTTGTGGTTGCCAGAGGCAGGGGGTGGGGGGGTGGGTGAAATGGGTGAAGGTGGTCAAAAGGTACAAACTTCCATAAGATAAGTAAGTTCTGAGGATCTAATGTAAAAAGGATGACTATAGCTAACAATACGGTTTTGTATGCTTGAAAGCTGCTAAAAGAGTAGATCTTAAAAGTTCTCAGCACAAGGGAAAAAATTGGTAACTGTGTGAGTTGATGGATGTTAACTAAACTTATTGTGGTAATCATTCCACAATATATACATATGTATATCAAATCATTATGTGGTACACCTTAAACTTACACAATGTTCTATGTCAATTATATCTCAATAAAACTAGAAAAAATAAAATAATAAAAAAAGAAAATAAAGAATTGTAGTCATTCCTTTAGCAATCAGTTTCACTACCACTGAATGTATGCCCCACTATTCTGTTTCCATGTCTTTCTGCTTAAACAGTAAACTTGTGTGCACTCTTTCAGAGCCCAGCTGGTAGAGAGGAGGACTGTAGGATGGAACTGTGTAAACAGTAAACTTGTGATTCAATGTTGAATCACAATGCAGTATTTTAGAATACATTTTCAATGGATATAAAGTTCATGCAGGGATTAGCAAAAATTAACACCACTCAATTAAACTGACAACTGAACCACTCTGACCAAGTTCAGGCATTCACACATAACACCAGTGGTTGCATGGCCAACAGCAACCAGAAGAAATTGACTGTAAGACACATCCAGCTATCAGAGAAGTTAGAATATTAAAAAAGTATAGTTTAGAATTGATGAAAATAATTTGGTGAAGTTAGGGGATCCCAATATATCTATTGTGTATACCTAATATATGTATAACCAGCTCTGACTGTATTTTAAGGAACTATTCAAATAATACATTATATAACTAAAGGGTGTGAGTATCAAAGTGAGTTCAGGTGAGAACTGCATCAGGAGAAAGGTCAACACGGTTTGCTGTGCAGTATCTTCTTGGATTTCTCAGTTCCTAATGAAAAATAAGCTTTATTCAAAAGAGCACTTTTGTTTTGCTTCTGCTTACTTGTATGTGGTGATCTTCATCCATACTAAGGTAAGCTGACAAACAATAATTTTTGAGTTATTCTATTTTTATAATAACAGAAATAATACATTTCGTCAAAGGTTGGAAATGCGACAAAGCAGAAACAATGAAATAAAGATATAAGTTACTTTTAGTGCTACCATCCAATGATAAAAGTAGCCTCTGCCCCCTAATGATAAAGGGCATTCAACACATATTTTGCATAAGACACTTGTCTTCTGTCTCATGGATTTTCCAATGAACGAAACCTTCTCCTCCCCCCAGTGCAAGTAGTTTTGTAGGGAAGATAAGAATTATCCAAATAATTGTGACATGAGATAATGTGCTGAGTGTCATGAGAGAGGTATTGAGAACTAAGGAGTTTGGAGAAGAGAAGATTACATAAGATCGGGGTAGTTCAATGAGAAAATATTCTGTGGGGGAGGTAATATTTGATATGAATCTTCACGGGTAGGATGGTCAGGTTTATATGGAGGAAGCAGGCATTTTAGAGGGAGGGAACTGTTAAATCAACAAGTGAGAAGTTCAATTAGACTGATCGAGGTGTCATTAATTCTGATTATAAATGCTCCAGCTTTTCCTGGGCATGTGGTAGGGTTCTGCACTCCCTAGAAGTTGGGTGTGGCCATGTGATGGATTTAAACAAGTTAAACTTTAGGGGCAATTGCATGATTCTCCACATTCTGCCCTAATAATGTTTGCAGTGGTGACTGCTCTGTTGGCCTAGGTTCCTGAATGATTATGATCAGTAGAGCTCCTTGACCAATCCACAGTGGACATGTTATGAGAAACAGAAGTAAAGCTCATTTGATTTAATCCACTGAGATTTTGGGAGGTTGTTTATTACTGCAACATAACCTAACATATCTTGACCAGCTGGAGATAGAACACGTGACGACAAAGAATAGAATATAAGGTCAAAAATTTTGTTAGGGCTGAATCATTCAAATGCTTGCATATCGTAAAGGAATGTGGACATCTGGACTCCATGTAAGAAGCCATATACAGCTATTAGGGTTTTCTGTTGTTCTTTTTGTTTTGTTTTCAGTAGGAAAAAGGCATTATCAGGTGTACATATTAAAAGGATTTGTATTGCAGTGTTCTGGAGCGTGAGTTGGAGGAAGTACAATAACCAAGTAAGGACACCAAATATGAGAACACTGTTTAACCAAAGTGAGAGCATGAGTTTTAACTAAGGTTGCAACAATGAGAAGAGAGAGTAAGAGAGCTTGCAGCAACAATACAGAGGTCAAGTTGAAGAGGTCTGTAGACAAAATGACTATTATGTGACACTATTGTAATGAGTTTGTGTCCCCTCAAAATAGATATGTTTGAGTCCTAAACCCTAGTTCCTTCAAATGTGAGCTTATTTGGAAATAGGGCCTTTACAGAGAAAATCAAGTTAAAATGATGTCATTAGAGTATATCTTCATCCAATATGACTGGTGTCCTTATAAAAAGGGGAAATTGACACAGAGACAGACCCGCATAGAAGGAAAATGATGTGGAGAACCACAGAGAGAAGATAGCCATTTATAAGCCAAAGACAGAGATCTGGACAGATACATCCCTTATAGCCCTCAGAAGGAACCAACCCTGGAATACCTTGATTTCAGCCTTGTGGCCTCCAGAAATATCAAACAGTAAACTTCTATTGTTTAAGCCACCTAGTTTGTGATATTTTGTTACAGCAGCCCTAGCAAGCTGATATAACTATTAAAGTAGTTTTAAATGTTAGCCTCCTTGAATTTTAAAGATTTCAGTCCTCCTCCTTCCCCCATGTATGCTTCCTTTATTGTCTAAATTAATTCAAAAGCCCAGGAGTAACTTTCTGCTTCTTAGTGCATAGACTGAGCCTATTGTTCCAGCCAACTGACCTTTGTTCAAATTTGCATTTTATCTTTTACCTATTGCCTCCCTTCTCATATTTAAAAGGTGGTAAAGCTTATATGTTTTTGCAAGCACAAGCCCAACCTTGAAAGATGGAATAAGAAGGTTACATTTTTTAAAATCCAGAGAGTCCTGAATTCTGCTTAATTGAAAAAAGCCCTTTGGTGTGATGAATGCAGTCATTAATTTAATATCTAGCTCCATTGAAATCTCTTACAATCAGATTTTGAGTTAAAAGCATCAAGGTAAAAGTCTGCCAGGCCTTCATAGATTTCCTTTCTAATAGGAATGGGCTGCACACTGGGGATTTCTACTTGTTATCCTCTAAATTCCTCAGAATGAGAAGGTGATGTGAGAAATTCTTTACAGGAAAAGAGGGCTCCAGATTAATGATGTTTATAAACTCTTATGCATCAAATTTTAATGCCCAATAGTTGATAGAATATTGCATTATGAAATAATATTTAGTATTTAACCACACTTTGAAAGCCCTACACTAGGAACATATAAGTAATTTTCTTAGTAATCTTAATTTGGCCTTGGGAAATTCAATCTCTTTTTATTTTGCAATATGACTATTGAATCAAACTGGAATGGAAAAGTTGGCTCAGTAAACTCTCCAACTAAGATTTTATCCAAACCTTGCATCACTAACTCATTCATTTCACTCATCCGTAGTATGGGTACAAAACCTCAGTTTTAAAATGCCTATCTGGATTCCTATCATAAGATTTTTGATATGTACTAGTTTTATTCAAAAAATGAACTGAAAGACAGCCTTGAGAGAACTCATATGGGTATAATAAACTCTGCGTTAATTTCTCAACCAATGCTATTGGCAATGTTTAAAAGTGAGCCCCAAATTAAGATATCCCTGAAAATTAGGTGTACTGAAAGCCTGTTCTAACACTCCTTGACATATAAGAGTTAGTAAAAATAAGTTGTTTCCAAAATCACATTCACAAAATATTTAATATTTTTGTACCCAAATTCTTGTTTTATTAGAGCGTTTCACATATAAGATGAACTTAAGGATAGCATCATTCACTCATCAAACATTTGAGGAGATGCTACGGATAAAACAATATTTTAATTACTAGGAATTCAAAGATGAATAATAAGTCAATGCCACTGGCACATTTTGAAGGAGGCATATGTGTAAATGAATAATAGAGAAATAAATTTACGCACATGCACACATACACATTTAGTAAACCATTAGTTCTGCCTGGGTCTGGTGTGTTGAAATAAATTAAAGGTTATGCTTGATTTACCTTCCAAGAACTAGTAGATCATTTTCAAATGGAAAATCTGGAAGGATATTCTGGGCAGAGGAAACAGCATAAGCCAAGACTCAAAAGCATAGAAGTGTGTGGACAATCTGGGGCCCAGCAAATTAGACCTGGTTCAAGAAAGAACTGGTTGTGCAAGGGGCAATTTGTATAGGTTTGAGCAGGATATCCATCTAAATAACTTGGGATTATAGAGCTGATGAAAATGGAAATCAAATCCAATAGTCAGACTGATCCAACCAGCACTTGATTCCAGAGAAAAGCGAATGCGAAGGCCACACTGAGCGTGCATAATTGCATCATTGCAGTTCAAGCTCTGCAACTGATTATTTGGGTCATCCTTGCCAATTCATTGTTTCCATGCATGTGTCAAATGAAGGAGCTGACTCAGAGGGTCTTTAAGCCTAGCTACAGCTTTAAAAGATAAGCTGGAGTTCTGAGATGACCACTTCGGTTGTTACCAGATGCTAGAATTCATGTGCACTTTACCAAATGCATGCATTCGGCACCATCAGAGAAACCAACTAGAAAGCAATGATATGTACAGATATTTGATACACATTTTGACATTTTTTTCTTAGCATTTAAAGGACCTCATGGCATTTATTTAAACCTCCCTTACTTTAGTGGACATTTAGCATACATTTTCAGATACCTCGCACCGCTTGAATGTCTCTCCTATGTGAGACGTTTCCATCTTAAGAGTTCCATGTCCTCAAGGTAGGAGTTAGGAACCCACTTTTCCACTTCCTTTGCATCTGGGCTTAGCGCATGACCTCAGCTCCATCATTCAGATGCATCCGACTAAAATTCCTTTTAGAAGAGAGTGAGCTGAAGAAAGAGGAACACATGTGGTGCAGATGTCTATCTTTTCAAGGCAGCCATTGGAGAGGTCTTGGTAGAGGAATCCCCGACCCAGTGTCAATGATGCAATCTCAAGTGCCCATGCTGTGGAGGGGAGCACCCAGACTCCACTATAGCAGCCTGCCCGTGTGACAGGGGCATTTAAGCTAGCTGTTTAGCCTCTAGGTGTGGTTCTTGACCCTCCTGGAAAGTCTATGTGCCACCTATGTGGTTCAGAAAATATCTTTCTGCTTAAACTAATGAGAGGGGATTCTAGTATTCACATGTAAGAATCCTTTCTGATCTGGCAGTCTGACCTCCTCCTGAGATCCCTCTTTTTGCCAAATTTCTTGTCTGCTAGATAGGTAGAGCTTTCCATCATGGGTCGGTGCCAGAATCCTATTCCTATTAGAATAAACCAAAGTATTCTGTTGATCTTTCAGTAACAAAAATGGCCAGTCTCCAAATAAACCATCTTAGAACTCAGTAGTGAGTCAATCTGGTGTTACTGGGACTCTCTTCTGTCTGCCACCTTACTCCAAACTCTGATGTAGAAAATTGATCTAAAGAAATAGCCGCTAAAACTTAAAATCTCTTGATAGAGAGATTAAGTGATAGAAAAGATAAGGAAGAGAAGAACCAGAAGGAATAGGGAGAAAGTGGATCTGTGATGGGAACAGAGGACAAAAACAGCTGGAAGAGAAGAGGTGAAAGGAAGTATAATGGGGGCTGGTAATTGTCTTCCTGGAGCTTTGGATCCAGAAGGATGCTCTACGTTTAAATACGTCCCAGGTACAACCATGCGTTAAATTGTACCACTCAACTATGATTTATTTTGATTAATTACTGCTCTCCCCGGTTGTCTCCTTTACAATGGATATGTCTAGCACAGGTGACCCACCAAGGCATTAACAACCCCAAGAGACCAGGAGTCAGAGTCTCGAGATTCTCAGTGCTTGGTTTGGCATCCTTCCCTTGTAGCCCTCATCTTTTTAATGCACCCTACCTTTTCCCCAGCCCCGTCATTCTCCTTTTCCAGAAAAATTGCCCTACCTCTAATCTCCCATCTTGTTTTCACAGGCTTTCACAAAGATATTTCAAAAGATTCACATTCACCATGTAACTGTAATGGAGTTTTGCTTCCCCAAGGATGCGAAACCCCGGATGGGGTAGACTTTTGGTCCTTTTCTTTTCCCATCTTCTGGATCTGTCCCACCTCTGCAAGTTCTATGGAGAGGCATCTTCAGTTTTGCTTTATCCTAATTTTCTTACAGTGCATGGCTTCAGAGAGTACCATGGGGCCCTAATAGAGCCTTACACTGATCGGTTCATGTGCTGTCTTTGTCCATTCTTTTCAGGTTATTGAGCCTAACTTTGGCTCACCTTGAAGTTCTTTGCATTTTACTGTCTTTACTTCATACTTCTGGCTCCTTAGACACCTTAACTCTGTCTTCCCATGGTCTTCTCCCCATTCCATACACAGATCTGACATATAAAGTACGTTTGGGGGGATTATTTGGACAGGCATATGATTATCTGAATGGAACATGTGTCTGTGCAGAGGCTGATACAGCCATTTCATGTATGTAGAGTTCTCCATGACTTCATTTCTATGGGCTTACACAACAAAAAAGTAAATATTCCCAGGTTTCCCAGCCAGAGCGTGTGTCCTCCAAAATTGTATTTCTCAATGTTTTTCTCCATGGAGTGCTCATGACGGATGCAGTTCCCAGAGATAACCCTCTATTGACAATTCTCAGTACGCCCATTTTTTCTTCTCTTTAGGACAGTGTAACCAAATGCACTTTCTATTAAAGAGATTGCAGGGGTCATGGGCATCCGCTCTAAATGCAAACACGTCAATCATTCACAAATGTTACTCATGTTGGTAACACAGGCTTATGACAGACCTCACTGCTGATTAGAACACACTGGTAGGAAGTGACACCTCAGCCTAGGGTTCTATGACTGGATTTCTTATCTACCTCTCCATCGCCTCCCACACTTAGTGTTCTAACTGTGTCTTGTTTACCCCCTTTGTCTCCTCATGTCTTACCCTTTTGTTATTGCTTCCTCTTTTGGCTTATGTTTCACAATATAAAAGATCCTCACTCTTAGTAACAGTGCCTTTTCAAAACTTGTTAACACAGTTAGCTCCTCTCTTCTCTGCTAGGAAGGAACAAAGTATTTGAACTCCATCCATCCATTTTTACCTACCTTCACTCACCCAACTGACACTTACCCAGCTAGCTTTTCTGGAAACAGATGAATAAGACACTGGCCAAAGCCTTTACCTGGCTTTGCTTTCAGTAAAGCTAGGCTTATGCTTTTAAGTGAACACTGACCTTTAGAAGGTAGCAAACATCTTTACTTTGTGACAGTCGAAAGAGGACTCAGCTAAGCATATTTCGCTACAGTAGCACAGGTGAGCTGGAACACTCAGCCCAGCAAATCAGTGTAACTTTATTTTGCGCCTCTGTTCTGTGACTTCCCTCAGCCACACACTTTGAGGACCACTGATAATAATTAGATACACGCACGGGGGGAGGGCGCTCCATTGTCTCTTCAGCAAATCAGTGAAAATTAGACATATCTATGAGGAAGACTCACAAGTTTCCTTTCTTCAAAACGTAGAGCCACACTGGATTTCAATTTTTATGTAAAACATATTCGATGAGATATACACATTTATTCACTGAGCGGTGGGAGGATGAGAACTCAGAGGGTGAATGAAATCTGATTTTTTGTTTTAATTATTTTTTGTAATTTATAAAAAGTGTATTATTTTAACCAAAAACATAGTTTAACCCAAATGAAGTCTTCCGGAATCCTCTCAACGTGACGCAAAGTCTTAGATAGAGCTATATGTATATTTCAGTTTGCTATATCTACATCTCTCTATAAAATTACCTCATTAGAATTTTAATTTCTAATAAATTAAATTTTAATGAGAAGCTAAAATAAATATACTTGCTTTAACTGGTTGTTACATTACATTTTTAGAAAATATTTTTAGAATATTGATTTACCCATTCATTTTGAAAATATTTCCAATGACTTTAGCTTCACATAGGATTTATTCACTTGTTTATATAACTCTAATATTGTGCAGTTTTTCTTTCTGAAATTGTCATAAACAAGAACGTGCTTTGGTTTTAGCTGGTGTCATTTTATATGACCAGAAGAGGTTAGTTATTGCAGAGTCTAAGCGAAAAAAATGTTGCTAAATTGACACTCATCAGAAAGGCCCATTTATTGTTTCTGTGTCTAACTAGATATAATAAGCCCACTTTGAGAGAGTTTGCTCAGGTGACGTGTAATGCCATCCTGGCTCCGTAATTGAATGATATGCCCTTTATCACCCATGTTTACATATAACAGAGCAAAAACCTGTGCAGACACTTCTGATGTCAAGTTGTCCAGGTTCTCCTTTCTGGGTGTAATGATGGACAAGCAGCTTTTCTGTGTGTTCCATTCTATTCCTGTCTCATGATGGATGGTCTGCTCTAAGATGCAGGGGTCGTGAATTGGATTTCTTTTTACAGAGTATTAGTCTTTCCTTACGAATTTGCCTGGAGTACAGTTTGAGTTTCATGAGCCTTTAGCAACTGGTTTCCATGCAAGCCTTTGGCTTCTCTCTTTGGTGTTCTGAGAAAAATCTGGCTGAGACTGGGGGTTGCTTCCACTCCCTAACTCAAGGGTATGCTCCTTCTGCGCCTTCTTTGCTGGGACGAGCTCTCCCATGTACATGTTCATGTTGAGGAAAACACAATTTGTACAGCTTCACAATGCTCACGAGGTAACATCACTACCCTCACCAAGATGACACTCATGTAGAAGCTACCGCTAATCACTTTGTGTCCAATAACGTGACAGTAACATACACATGCACACATATATGTATACGAACACATATACACACATATGTATATATTCATATGCATTGCATAATACATGATGCGAATGATTCTATTTTCTATAATTACTAAAATTTCAAATGTCTACATATAAAAAAGAATTATATATAAGAAACCAGTGTTATCACATGATAATATCCCCAAACAGTGTCTCTATAGTGTCAGAAAAAATAAAACCCAACAAGCAACCAAGCAATTCAAAAAGTGTGTGTGTGTGTGTGTGTGTGTGTGTGTGTGTTGGAGGAGGTCATTGAGAGGATGTGACTGCAGGTTGATCCAAGAGCTGGACCCGGGCAATTGGAGGCTCCTCACCCCCTCCCCTATCCTTGCAGTGTACACTCTGCCCACTGTTTCCACAGTGGGAGCCATTTTCAAGGACGCAGCTCTGAGAGAACAATGTGTTGTTGAGACTATCTGGATGGTATGTGTGACTGAACCCAGGTAAAGCCTCTGGATAAACTTTTAAGATTCTGACAGGTGGACTCAGAGATTACTCGTCTTGCAGCTGCCCAAGACAAGCCTCATAAATAAGTTCCCTTGCTTATTAAGACTGCCACCTACCAGTTGAGTGATCTGCCACTTTCTTCAGTCTCTCCTTGCCCTACATGTACGGGGGCCAGTTTATGAACCAACGGTGCGTGTGAAGGAGAGAGGGTTAGGATGTGATTATAAAAGTAGAAATTGCTCCTTAAAGCAACAGGTCTTTTGCTATAATGAAAAGATGATTCCCCACTGAAGAAGAAAAATAAAACCCCAAACCTCCTTTGTTCTTGACTTCTACCTGGCCTTTTGTTTAACAAATGGTCCCGCTGTCATAAAATACAGAGGCCAAAGTGAGGAAATGTGGTGCCTGCCTGGGTAAATAATCTGAATTCTGCCATTCACTAGCTGGCTGCCCATAGACAAATTCCTTAACCATTCTAGATCCCTATAATCTATCCATTGATTGGGGTTGCCTTCTGTGAGGGAGGTTTGCCGTATTTTTGGCAGAGCCCATTTCCCAGTACAGAAGCTAAAAGATACTTGTTTCCCAGCCTACTTTCAGCCAGTGCACAAACATGTCAGATGAACTTTCTTATTTTCTTTTTTTAATTCTTCTGGTTTTGTTTTTGTTTAAGTACAAAGAGAAAGAGAAAGACACAAAATGCCATGGTCAGTGGAGCCTTGTCTTGGTGGTAATGGCCAGAGCGAGGTCCAGCGAGTTCTTGGTAGACCAGACCCACAGTATCTACTAGTTTTTCAAAACCAATTCTTCAGAGTTCCCACCGATCCAAGAGTTTCCCATTATGTTTTTATTTAACCTTAAAATAACTTAAAGCATATGTTTTATATTTTATGAACCGAAGAGTATCTATAAACATATAATTTAATGAAGAATGAACACTCACACACACTCCTATGTAACCACTCTCTAGCTCAAGAAGTAGTACTTTAAGAATACATTTTAATCCCGTTATATATTCCTTCCCACTTGCATCATCTTCCTCCTCCCCAGATGTAAGCATTCTTTGAAATTTATATTATTATTGCTTTGCCTTTTTTATAGTTTTATTCCACAGATACATATCCCTAAACAATATATTATGTGGTTCTTTTGAACTTTACATGAATGAAGTCTTTCTAAGTATTCTTTAGTGATTTTTTTTCTCCATTATGTTTTTTGAGACCCAGTCATGATTGTTGCATAGTTTCATTTCATTTACAATGTTTTATAGCAGTAGTTAATCAACATTCAAATAAGCTGGGGAGCTTTTTAAAACTATCAGTGCCTGGGTCCAACCACACAACAACGAAATCCTTATCTCCTGGGGTAGGGCTTGCTCACTGGTGCTTTTTAAAACCTTTCCCCACTGTTTCCAATGTGTAGCTACAGTTGATTCTCACTGCTTGTTAACATTGCATTTTATAACTATGCCATATTTGTTTTTCTCTTCTCTTCTTGTTTATTGTTTCTTACTGTTCTAAACAATGCAGATGCAAGTATTCTTATAAAATAGATCTCCTGAGGCTCTATGCAAGATTTCTTGCAGGTAATACATGTAAGAGTGAATTTTTCTGGTTCATAGAAGATGTGTATGCTCAAATTTACTAAGTTATGATAAATTGTTTTATGAGAGTTCCCATTTCTCCACATCTTGCCAACATTGGAAGTTTTCAGACTTGAAAATTTTTGTCAGCACAGTAGATGTACAATGCTATATTGTTATGATTTCAAATTTCATTTCTCTAATTACTACTGAAAGTGTGCATCTTATTATATGACCTTTTAGACATTTGAGGTTCTTTTTTCTATTAATTGCCTGTTCATGTCTTTATTTTTGCTGGGGAAGATTCACCCTCAGCTAACATGTGTTACCAATCTTTCTCTCTCTGTTTTATTTTTCCTCCCCAAAGCCTCAGTACATAGTTGTATATTCTAGTTGTAAGTCCTTCTAGTTCTTCTATGTGAGCCACCACCACAGCATGGCCACTGACAGACAAGTGGTATGGTTCCGTGCCTGGGAACCCAACTCAGGCTGCCGAAGCAGAATGCATGGAACTTTAACCACTAGGCCATCAAGGCTGGCTCTAGAATGTCATTTTTTATTGACATTTTATGACATTTCATGTGGTAAAATATACATAACAGCATTTATCATTTTAACCATTTGTAAGTGTACAATTCAATGGCATTAAGTACATTCACAATATTGTTTGACTATCATCCCTATCTACACCCCCAATTTTTCCTCATCCCCGGCATAAACTTTGTTCCTGTTAAACAATAACTTCCTATTCCCCTCTCCCCACAGCCCCAGGTAATTTTACTCTACTTTATGTCTCTGTGAATCTGCCTATTCTAGGTACCTCATATAAGTGTATAAGTGGAATCATATATTACATGTCTGGCTAATTTTACTTCTCATAACGCTTTCAAGGTCCATCCATTAGGTGGCATGCATCAAAATTTCATTCCTTTTTAGGCTGAATAATATTCATATATATATTCACACACAAAATTTCATTATCTATAATGAAATATATATGTACACAAAATGTGAGATATATATATTTTGTTTATCCACATTTTGTTTATCCATCCATCTGTTGATGGACACTTTGGTTGTTTCCACCTTTTGACTACTGTGGATAATGTTGCTTTGAACATTGGTATACAGATATCTGTTTGAGTTCCTGTTTCCAATTCTTTTGAATATATACCTAGGAGTGGAAATTTCTGGGTCATATGGTAGTTCTATGTTTAACTTGTTGAGGAGCCACCAAACAGTTTTCCACAGCAGATGCACCATTTTATATTCCCACCAGCAATGCACAAGTGTTTCAATTTCTCTACATCCTCACCATTTTTTTTTATTATAGCCATTCTAGTAGGTGTGAAGTGGTATCTCATTATGGTCTTGATTTGTTTCCCTAATGACTAATAACGTTGAGCATCTTTTCATAGTTTATTGACCCTTTGTGCATCTTTGAAGAAATGTCTATGCAAGTCCTTTGCTCATTTTTCAGTCAGGTTGTTTATTTTTCGTTATTGAATTGTAGGAGTTGTTTATGTATTCTAGACATTAACCCGTTAGCAGATATATGATTTGCCAATATTTTCTCCTGTTCCATGGGCTGCTTTTTCACTCTGTTGATTCTGTCCTTTTATTCACAGAAGTTTTTAATTTTGGTGTAGTCCAATTTATCTATTTTTTCTTTTGTTGCCTGTGCTTTTGGTGTCATATCTATGAAATTGTTGCAAATCTAAAGTCATGAAGATTTTTCCCAAATATTTTCTCCTAAAAGTTTTATAGTTTTAGCTCTTAAATTTAGGTCTTTTGATCCATTTTGAGTTAATTATTTTTTGCATGTGGTGTAAGATAAAGGTCCAGCTTTATTCTTTTGCATGTGGATATCCAGTTTTCCCGGCACCATTTGTTGCAAAGGTAAAATGTCATTTTATAGATCTTCATTAAAACCTTATTTATTCTAATAATTTGTCTATAGACAAATTAATCTATAGATTAATTTGAGTTTTCTATGAAGATACTTTTATCAGTGGTCAAAAAGAATTGTTTCTTTTCCAATCCTCACATGGTTTTTCTTTCTTCCTGTCCCTCCCTCCCTCCCTCCCTCCCTCCCTCCCTCCTTTCCTTCCTTCCTTCCTATTCTTTCCTTGTATCCCTTCATAAATAATCTTTATGTCACTACAGATCACCATCAATCCTGTCATCAACATTGACTCTGGATGATCAGTTACCTATGGATTTGTTCTTTATTGTCGCTTCTAACCAGTTCATTAATACTTTAAAAATATATTTTAAGTTTTACCCAGTGTTTTTAGTTGTGCTCTCCAGAGTGGTTTCTATGAACATTGTTTCCCTAATTAAACCAGTCAGATTGATTTCTGTTGTTTGCAACCAAGAGCCTTAATGACACTTGTCTCATAGGGAAAATGGGGAAGATCTGATGATGTACTTTCTATGTTAACATAGTGCTGGTTATATGATAACCAGTCAGTAAATTTTAATTATTACTATCATTATTATTATTATCATCATCATTATCATTTATTTTATGATATATATGTGTTTGAGCTAAGTGTTGTCTTCCAGGGAGTATCCTATTTTAAATCAAATAATCCTGAGATGTGATCATTTTATTTGAGTTAAAAAAGGATACTGCCTAGAAGACAACACTTAGCTCAAAGGCATATATTTCTTTAGGCAAATATTAGGCATGGATGAAATAGGTGTTGAGGAGTAAGTGAGAAGTGTCCTATCCGATATACATTATTGGTAGGAGAACAGCACAAATATTTTTTCTAGATATGCCACCTATGCTTCTGTAGGTTTTACTTTAAAATGAAAAATATTACAATACACACCAGGGCAATATTTCCTGTTTGTTTCAAATTGTAGAACAAGATCATAATGAAGGCAAGACTACTAACTTTACTTTTGGAGTATTGATAAGTGTCAAACAACTGAGCACAAATTCATTAGCCAGACGGTACTCCTGCAGGGTGGAAGCTGGTGAATACGCAAGTGCTTGTTTAATTTTAAATCTTCTGAATATCTCTTCAAACCATGAAGCTTCTGGGACAACACTCTATGCATATGCACAAAGAGTTATTAGCAGTGTCACATTTGAATTTCATGTGCTTCTGGTTTGAATTAGACTTCTAATCCTTAGTATTTCAATATAATTTGCAATTTCTTTTTTATTTTCAAAATTAATGTTTCCCGGTAAGGATAGATTTTAAAATGTTATGCACCTTATGCTTCTTTCTAGAAACTTCAGTCTTTGCCAATAGGTTTTATGCATATTATGTGCTATCATTCGGATGAACTGTAGTAATTTTAGTGTACTTTAAAAGTTTTTCTTGGGGCCGTCCAGTTGCATAGTGGTTAAGTTTGCACGCTCTGCTTCGGTGGCCTGGGGTTCATGGGTTTGAATCCCAGGTGAGGACCTACACACAAAATAGAAGAAGATGGACACAGATGTTAGCTCAGGGCCAATCTTTGTCACATACACAAAAAAAGTTTTTCTTATGTGTTGGGAGAGCCTCTCTCAAACTCCACCTTATAGACTGTCTCCCCCAAATCTCGGCATTTATAGAAGGGTTTTAAAATTTTTTCTTGAAAAAAGATGGAAATAAGCTGTGACAAGCTATTCTTAAATAAGTGACACCAAAACTTACTGTTACTTTCTTCAGAAAAATGAATTCCACATTAGCACAAGTTAACACAATTGTAATTATTAAAACTTTGCAAGTTCCTTTAAGAAAACATTTTTGAAAAATCATGGTAACTTTATATTTCATGTTGCTATAGGGAACAATCAGCTTGTCGAATCCATTATCATTGAGGAAATGAAATTAGAACTTGACTTCATCTCTACAAATCTTTTCTATCCAAATGCAATTATAAAAGAAGCCAGGCCTCCCTGTGCTGTTTTTTGAAATAGTTTGTTCATTGTAATAAAACTTTTCATGCCTGCTTCTCCCTAGAATTGGGGTGACAAAACTACTTAAACTTTCAAAATAATTAATCACGCACACAAAGGGTGTGGGTAGACAGAAAAACGGCCCCCCAATGATGTTCACATCCTAATCCCCAGAACCTATGAATATGTTAGGTTACAAGGCAAAGGAGAATTAAGGTTAAGGTTGCTGATGGAATTAAGTTTGCTAATCTGATGACTTTAAAATAGGGAGATTATCCTGGATTATTTGGGCGGGCCCAAATGTAATCGCAAATTTCCTTAAAAGGGTAAGAGGGAGGCAGAAAAGAACTAGAGACATAAAGATTGAGAGGGACTCAGCCCAGTATTACCAGCTTTGAAAATGGAGGGAGCGGTCATGGGCCAAGGAATGTGGGCAGCCCTTAGGAGACAGAAAAGGCAAGGAAACAGATTCCCTCTAGAACTTCCAGAGAGGATGCACTCTGCCAACACCCTGATTTTAGCCTAGTGAGACCCATTTCAAACTCCTGATCTCCAGAACTGTAAGATGATAAATTTGTGTTGTTTTAAACCATAAAGTTTGCGGTAATTTGTTAGTGCAACACTGGGAAACTAATACAAGGGGTAAAATCAGTGTGATGGTATATGAACTGGCACCATGTTGAGCAGAGAATAAAAATAAACTACAAGACACCATTCCATCTGGCCTTTCGGTATCTTACCCTAAAGTTTCTGCCTTTTCTCACGTCCCCTAATCAGGAGACATTGACAAGTGTCTAATACAGCTCAGTATAAATGAGTGGATGCCTTGCAGTGGTCCAAGTGAGAACGTATATTGAAGGGAAGCAATAAGTATAATTTACTGTAGTTTGAGCAAGCTTTCAGACTATTTCAGGTAGCTGTGTTCAGGTTACATCAGACTGACAGCACAGTTATGGATTCTCACCATTTTAGTTTTGTCATACTCGGGCAAGACAGCTCACCCATCACTTGCTTAATTCTTTGAAGGCACTAAATGGAAAGTACCATCTTGCATCTTATCATTAAACTTTAGAACAAAATTTTTTTTGGAGAAAAACAAGCATAAACAAGAGATCTGTGCAGAGGTACAGAATAATTGATGTCTAACTGACCACAGAAAAGGTACAGAGTAAAATTCCTGCCCTGGCAGCCAATGGACAATCTTTAAATCAAGTTCCTGCATCTACTGAGAGAGAGTGACTCTGAGAGAGAAGGAACACCATGAAGCAAATGTTATATGAATAATGTGCTAATATTTCCTGGGTTCAAAGTTATCTTTTTTCCTGTCTAAAGCCAACAAGAAAAACACAGTAGATACTTTTTTTAGGTGTTTTTGTAGTAGATTTCATTAACAGCAAATCCACAGCATGAATGTAGGTTGGTGGAGAGCAACACCCTCCTCCCCTGATGCCAGTGCTTCCCTGACATATGAAGAGAAAGTAGAGAACTATCTAGAGCCAGAAAAGTGAATCTGATGAAGTGTGCATTAAAAGCCCGGGGGACCTCAGAGTCTCTGTAGTTAGTGTGCAATTTCTCATTTGTGAAGTGACTAATTAAGCAGGGTGACTCACATGGACGTTTTAATGTTGGCTGCGGTAATGAATCAGAGGATGATGCAGAAACCAACATCCGAAGGACAGAGACTCCATCCTCTCATGATCAAGGACTTTCTAATAAAGTAATTGGCAGGAATTGTTGATTAATTGCAGAATCACTCTGCACTCTCATGTGCCCATTAGCTATAGTTCCTGTGACCTTGTGCATTGTATGTATATGTGTCTACTTACATCTCTCTATGCTTAAGTTAATTGCATTAGAGGGTTAGATCATTACATATCCTGAATTCCATAGAATAAGTTCGTTTTCCAGTAGTACTTTCGCATCTTTATAAGCCATTTAGATGCTTATAAAGCCCTATAGAGGCTTATAAGCCTTTGCAGTAATTGTCCTGTGTATTTTTAATGAGAAGATCTGAACAGGGCGAAATCATTGTCGTCTGAACCAATAAGCTGAAAGGAAGAGTAAACAAAATCTCGTATAAAATGTTGCCTAAACAGGACCTAATTCTGCCTGAGTGCCATCTCTCACATAAATATTGTTAAGAGGAGGTACAACAAAAGTAATAATATAATAACAGTGGTATTTAATATTATTGCACACATTATATTTATAAAGACTTAAATGGATTATCTAATTTAATACTCAGAAAAATACTATAAAGCATGGACTGTTGTCATCCCCATTCTATAGGTGAGGCATTTGGGACTGAGAGATACTTACAACTTGTCCAAAATCAGTTAATAACAGAGTAAGAGGGTCAGGATTTGAACACAGGCCTGCCCAATTTCAAAGAGCATGGGTTTAATGGGTATGCTATGACAGGAGACCCAAGTATTGGGTCATAAGCTTTAACGGTGTCTACATTTTTTATTTTGACTCTCTCCCATTTTCTGAATGCTGAAATCCTCTAATATGAGACTGGATGAGACCTCAATCCAACATCTCTACATCTCTAATTTTCTAGTCATCAACCCTGTAGCACAGAAAAGCAAAGATAGTGGATGTTGCCATTGAACATGCCCCGTATTCGTCTCTCAGTCCCATTATTTCCTGGGCTTCAGCTTCCTTACCTTCCTTATGGACCTTTCTCTTGTTGAGAGGTTTAAATGGAGGTGGTCACCTCAAGTCTGACACGTGCTTTCTCAGCTTTGGTCATATCAATAAATATACTGACTCAGGCAACCAAAGATTGTGTTGGAAACAAAGTTGTACATTTCCAGTTATCAAGAAATTTGGTGAAAACACCCTAAACCTGGGCCCCCACAAAATGATTTATTCAATGGCATTCAAAATGGAATATTTGTATCGTCAGTGATTCAAAGTGATGGCAAGACTAAAGCACATCGTAAGCTGGCTGAAAGGATTGATAATTTTTTAGTGAGCCAGCAGATGGCAAATGTAATTCAGTAGAGGAATGCAAAATAAACTGATCACAAATGTTATGTGCTAATCATATGACACACGGATTGGAAAACAGATTTTTTGTGGCTATTATACGAAAATGATGAAACCATTAGTTTAATGCATAACTAGTAAGCTCCATTTTTAATATCCACTGTAATATATGCATGCCTATATTAAATGAATAAGGCATTGTCCAGTATATTCGATGTAGTCTGAGAACTCGTAAGCTGGGCCACACTCAGCAGAGGGCTGTTGCGTGTCTCTAAACCTAAGAGATCAAAATTTCTACAGGGAGAGTTTTACCATTCAGGCATATTCAAGTTGAAATACAAGACACTTCAACATTTTAAAGTAGACTTCTTGGATCAACACGATAGTACTAATAGAATAGAAAGCTGCCTTTTTGTTTTTAGGTGAAAAATCCTCCCAATAAAACTAATACACTCTTAGATTGAATCTGTACTCCTGTCTGGATAGTTTACTAGGGCTGCTGTAACAGAGTACCATGGACCAGGTAGTTTAAACAGGCAGATCAACTCTCAGAAATTGATTTCATCACATTTCTGGAGGCTGGAAGTCTGAGACTGAGGTGTCTTCTGGGTTGATTTCTTCTGAGGTCTCTCTCCTTGGTTTGTAGATGGCCGTCTTCTCCTGTGTGGTCACATGGCCTTGCTCCTGTGTGCATCTGTGTCCTACTTTCCTCCTCTTTTAAGGGCACCAGTCATATTGGATTAGGGCCCATGCTAATGACCTTATTTAACTTGATGATCTCTTTAAAAACCCTATGCTCAAATACAGTCACATTCTGAGGTCCTGGGGGTTAGGACTTTAACATATGAAATTTGGGGAAACACAATTCAATCCATAACACTCTCTTATAAATATAATTTTGGAAATAATTTTTTCTTATTGTGGAATATTCCTGTTGTGCAACATTAATTGAGATGTATTATATGATAGATATGGTTATGTTGAAGTTTGCAATTATACTTGCCCAGAGTATGGAGTCTAACTACATCATCAACTAATATTTTCATTTCACATAATCACAGGCTAGATTCTAGGTGCTTCATTCCTTTTCCTCCCCAGAGGTAGAACTGAATTCCTTTTGTAGGCTCAGACCCACTTTTCAGTTCCCAGATGCATTAATTAATTAATTTTTTCATCAAATATTTATTGGAATGTTTGTACATTCTAGAGTTTCTCATTGCTTCATTGTCTGTCTGCTTCAACACTGACAAGCTACTAATGGTGTGATTAGAGATAATAACAGTTGGGTGTTTACTATGGGCTTGGCACTGTAATAAAATTATTTACATTATTTCATTAATCCTCAACAGTCCTATGAGGCAGAGAGAGTTTTAATCCCCACTGTATACATAGTGAAAATGGGGTACAAGGAAAATGGGGTACACATCACAATATTAATTTTCTATTGGCGCATAACAAATCACCACAAATTTGGTAGTTTAAAACAACACTCCTTTATCGGCTAACAGTTCTGCAGGTCAGAAGTCTACCATGGTGTGGCTGGATTTTTGGCTCAGTACATCATAAGGCTGAAATCAAGGTGTTGTCTTGGCTGAGTTCGCATTCTAAGGCTCTGGCGAAAAATTTGCTTCTAAGCTCATTCAGGTTGTTGGCAGAATCCAGTTTCTCGTGGTTCAAAGACTGAAGTCCCTGTTTCCTTGCTGGCTGTCAGCCAGGGGACCACTCTCAACTTCTAGAGACCATCTCCATTACTTGCCAACTGGCTCCCGCATCTTCAAGTCAGCAAAAGAACATCAAATCCTTCTCAAGCTTCAAATTTCTGACTTCTGCCATTCTCTGACCTCTAGATCTAGATGTAAAGAGCTCATACGATTAGGTTAGTTCTACCCATATAATCTCCCTTTCATAAAGTCAACTGTACCATATAATAGAACTTAATTGTAGAAGTAAACTTCATCATTTTCACAGTCTAGAATTATGCAAGTCATGTATACCAGACTGTGAGAAATCCTGGAATCCATCTTAAAACTGTGCCTAGTACAATTGGTTAACTGTGGCCCCAATGATGCTGCATAAAAAATCACCATAAAACTCAGTAGCGTGCAGTCCTATGCATTTCTTTGTCTCACACATCTTGCGTTGGCAGGATGAGAGGTCGGTTGATTTAGTCCAGGCTTAGCTTGAATACCTTTGCTGGGGCAGCTTTGCAACATGTATCTCTTGTCTTCTGCCTTACACTAGCAGGCTCCCTGGATGTGATGATGGCCGAGCAAGAGGGCAAACAGAAAGACGCAAAGCTCTTATGGTCTAGGCTCAGAACTGGCACTTCTGTTTCCAATCACTTGCTCTTCTTTCTATTGGCAAAAGCAAGTCACAAGGCCAGTCAAGGGGCAAAGAAATATTCTCTCTACCTCTAGTGGGAAGAACTGCAAAGTCAGAAAGCAAAGAAGGTAGGTTCAGGGAGGAGTGAAGAACTGGGACCAAAGATAAATCTAGCAGAGTCAACTTCCTCTCAGCCCCTACTGGGATTTCCCTTCCAGCACCTGTGCCATCTGAATAGGTGAGCTCAGTTCTAATCACTCCATGCATGAATGAGTCTTCTATGCTTGGTTGACCAATGTTTTCTGTAAAGAGTCAGACAGTGAATATTTTGGGCTTTGTGGATCATACTGTCTCTGTCACAATTACTCTGCTCTGCCCTTGAGGCATGAAAGGAGCCATAGACAATACACAAATAAAACTTTATTTGCTGGATTTTGCCTGCAGGCTGTAGTTTGCTGACCTTTGGTCTATATCCAATTAACTATGATTTGACCATACCTGGAATTTTGGTCAAATGCTGCCACAACATTAAATAACAAATTATGCAAACACTCAATGACTTCCCAAAACAAACATCTATTATTATGCTGATAGCTCCGCAGAGGAATTGCAGTTTGGCTGATTCAGGATGGGTGGCTCTGCTTCAAGATGTGGGTTGGCTGGGCTTGGATCTGGGCAATAGATTGAGTCAGGTCTGCTACACAGGTGTTTGTTCTGGGGCCCAGGCTGAGGGGGCAGGGATTACTTGCTGCAAGTTCTGCTTATGGTGGCTCACCAGAATGGAAGATGCAACCCAAACCCTGCTCATGTCATGTCTAGTAACATTCCATTGGCCAAAATAGTCACAAGGTCAGACTGAACATAGACAATATGATGAAGTACACTCTGTCCATGGTGAGAAAAGGGGGGAAATGAATATTTAGAGAAAAAAAAATCCAAATGATCACACCTGGTTGAATTATAAGATATGACAATTTCCCCTAATTGTTGTCAATGTTTTCTTTTTTTGCATCTAGAAACTTTCTGCACAAAAGAACTCATTTACTATGATATCAATGTGACTTGTAAATGGTGGAATAATTTTAACTAAACAGAAAGCACTTCACTCTAAATATGTACATAGGAAAGAAATGCTTATATTATCATTTATGGATTTCCCCCCATTAATTCACTTGGGATATCTATCAGCTACAAAACAACGGGAAGAAAGTTGACTAGAAGAAGCCAATCACTGCCCACAGAAATTATACCAAGGAGCAATCAAATTCCCAGCAGGTAAATTTGCAGAAGCACTGCAAGGAGGTATGGAGAATCTACTCTACTGCTGATCAGTTCAATTTCACTCACTTCATGGTGCATCTGGGTGAGATTGGACCATACAAACCAAGAGGAAAGCCCAGATGTAAAGTTGACTCCAAGAGTTGAGAATTATATATTAAAACCAGTTCATGTAAGCAAGTGGTTCTCAAATCTGGCTGGACATTAGTGTCACCTTAGTGACTTCTTAAAAATTCTCTTCTGGGAATTCTGGGAAGATAATGGCAGTGGTAGCATAATTTTACAATCTTTCCAAATCTCCACATAAAACCAGCGAGAGCAATTCAATAGCAAACCCCAGAACCTATAGCCAATATTTACAACAAAACTAGGTGACAAGGTGTTTCAGTTACCTATTGCTGCACAACAAATTGCCCCAAAACTTAAGGGCCTAAAAGAACAACATTTTATCATCTCTTACGATATCGATAGACCAGAAATTTGGAAACAGCTCAACTGGATTGTTCTGGTTCTAGGTCTCTCATGAGGTTGCCGTCAGATGGTGGCTGGAACGGGAACAGTGGGGTGCTGAAGCAGCTGAGGACTGGCTAGGCAACTTACTCTCTTCATGTGGTGTCAGAATCTCTTCAGATCAACTAGTTTGGGCTTCCTCAGAGCATGATATCCTCTGGGAAGTCAGACTACTTGCATTACGGCTAAGGGCTTCAAAAGGATTCCATCAAGAAAGGTGGAAACTGTACCACCCTTCATGACCCAGCTTTGGAAGTCACTAATGACATTTCTGCCATACTCTACTTAGAAATTCAGCCAAAAAATCCAGTCCAGTTTCAAGGAGAGGCTCAACCTCTCAATGGGAATGGTGTCAAAGCCATATGTGAGCATGCGGGATGATAGATATTATTGCAGCCATCTTTGTAAAGTATTATTCCTATGAACATATTCCTGTGAACCCCAAAGACACAAGTTAGTGGGGACAAATTAGCCTCAGCCCCAAGACCTGCATGGTGTTGGAATGTGTATGGAGGAAGATGAAGCAACAGCCAGCATTCGAGGAAGCTGGAAACAGAAAAATCACAAAATAGCCAACAGGTGTTCACTGGAAGTACAGCAGGTGAATTCCAAAACAGTAGCTGAAATGGGGAGGGAATTTGCCTTTTCCAGTAGCAGGGGATGTAAGGGTTCAGGGGTAAGAAGAACCAGAGGGGCTGGAGGAGTCTAATGCTTTTGTACTCTTGAAACTGACCTTCCAGGGCTTGCTTATAAATCAGGGCCCACAATGGGGAGAAACTTATGGAAACTGAATCAAAATTGAATAGGATGGGATGGTAAAGATAAAGGAAAAGATGCTCAGATAAAAATCAGGAAGAGAACAGCTTCAGGATATCTCAGACAGGAAGTTGCCATGTTTGGATGCTACAGAAATGGAGTAGGACATTGATCATCAAGAACACAGACTAAGGCTAACCATGTTGAATTCAAGAACTTAGCAACTTAGGCCAGGACCCTGGCTGATAAAACCTAAAAAAGAATCTAAAAAAGGCAAATGTCAAGCAGGCTGAGGCTGAAAAACGGGGCATTTTGACACGGAGACTCATGAGGAATAATTCCAAAGGCAGAAAGTGACAACCTAGTGTTGTAGTTACTTTTCTTTTTTCCAACTTTGTGTGTGTAAGACATGACCAGTACTGGCTGGGAATAACTGTCACACCTTTAACCACTTGAACTTCAACTCATTCTCATAGGCATTCATCCCTTCAGTCACTCATCAAATATTTATCGAGCCCCTATTTTGTACTGGGAACCACGACAGGAGCTGGAAGTAGAGTCTCTTTGTTTCTCTGCTCACCTCTTCCATCCTCATTTTGTTTTCAGCCTGGTCTTGTTTGCATGCTCACTGAGTTCAACTCTAATTTCTTTGATCTTCACATGGTCTCAAAGCTTGTATTTATTTCCCTGAGTTTAACTTCCTGTTCTCCCTAAAGTGCTGTGACGGGCTAACCGCTTCGTCTTCTTGCTCTGCACTGCAGAAACATCTGTCCACCGTAGACTTGGATATTTGGGCTCTGGAAAAGTTAGTGGTGTTCTCCTTCCATTGGGGTAGCGAGAAGTTTTGGGTAAACACCATGGCGAGGAGATTTTGACATGACTAATAGTGATTGAGGGTTTACTAATATGTTGGGCACAAAGGGGCAATATTAGACCCAGAGAAGAAATGTGAGAATACATTTCTCATGTTTTAATACAGCAGTATAACTTAGAGAGCATAGAGGGATGGATAGTTATTATGTCCTTAACTATATTTCTTAATATCATATGTCTCAAGAAAGGTTGTGTTAAATCCTAGATTGAGGACAATTCATATTTGATTTTTTATAAGCACTTGAACTGTTAATATTCTGTAATTTTGATTATAGTGAGAAATCACCATACGCTTTAGTTGCCAGATGTGCGAGTGACAGAACTGGTAATTGATTTTGAGTATTAAGGACTAATTAATATTCTTGCCTGAAAGTAATACCATTTTACTTTTATAGGGAGGTGGGTTCAAAGATTACTCGCAAGTAGGACCTATATTTTTTTTAATCAAAAAGTAATTTTTAATCTGTTTTAAAACATGGGATAGGTACATGTTTCTGTGTCATATTGCACTTGAAATATTGATTTTTGGTATTAAAAATTCAGAAGAAAATAGCAGGCAAGAGCCTCCATGACAATGAATCTTAGAATGTCCCTCAAAGAACTGCTAATTTTGAGTGGAACTTAGTGCAATTTTCCTGATATTACTAGGAGTTAATCACAATAAATTGATTCATTGCAGAACCACTGAACACTGCCCTTTCAAAATCTGAAGAATGAAAATATACCTCAAGTAAGTGATGCTAAGTTGTTCTTTCTGACAACATTTAGTTAAAAGGTTTAATGGCTTCTTAAGGCAGCACCTTGTTATGGTACTTAAACAGTACCCTCAGTATAGACAGCGCTTGTCTACTTATAAGTAATTGCAATTAATCACTCATTCAACTCATTGAGTGCACTGCCCGTTATTTAAATGCATACATGGGAGAAGGAGAGGCAAGCTGTAATATAGCCCTGTTTTACAGCATTTCTCAAATGAGGATTCTATTTGTCAAGACATTGATTTTACTCATCCTGAGTCTGACTGAAGAACAACGTCACTGGACAGGATTTGAGAGACCATGAATAGCTTTGAATCTATACTAAAACTATAGAACATGTCAGAGACACAATTTGTGATCAATACAAAAAGTTAATCTTTTCTTCGGTGAGATGAAAGGGAGTAGGGCTTTGTGAAGCCCTTGGGCATATGGTGTCCAATTGATCCTAGAAGCAACATTGGAAGGTACTTTCATTTCATTTATATAAAATAAAACTCAGGCTTGCAAATTGTGGGAGGAAATATAAAATCAATATATATTTATACCACAACCAATAAGACTCCCCATTATGCTTGTATCAATAAGATAAGAGGCCCCCCAAATATTAGCTCATTAATACTCACAACTCTATAACGTAAGGGCTACTCTCTCCGTGGTACAGATGAGGAACCTGGGTTAGAGAAATTATGTAACATAACCAAGACCACACAGCTACTGTGGGGCAGATTTGGAACTTTTACTCCAAAGCATTTGGATTTGAAATTCATGCCTTTTTTTCATCCTATGTTGCATGTTGCATTTCCCTAAGACCTATTTTAATAGAGACTTGTCATATTGACAGCTGCCTTATAGAAACAATTTTGAGTTGAGTGGGTCTGCATAATGTCATTGGAAATTAGTTATTATTTTTATCCATACATTTCATGCATGTTTGACTAATTCTTTCTTTAAATACAAAGAAATAATTGGATTTGGCCAGTATTCAATTTGAAAAGGTAAATTTCTTTTCTTCTGAGGAGATGTAAGAGTCCTATTTTGATTCTCAAAAGAGTTGATGTTATTTGTGTAACTGTGTACGCTCCAAGCAATCCTTTAATCTTTTGAGAAGAGCCTCTGCAGGGGACAGATTTTCTTGCCAGAACGTCCCAGCCTCATCCAGTTCTTCTGCTAAAGATCTTTTCGCACCTTGTCTGTTAGAAGTTTTATCTTTTTCTCCTCCATCTCTTATGTTAGATTATGCTTGATTAACACTGTTCCTCAGGCTTCCTTCTCTTTTTTTATATTATATAAAAGGAACTCATCACATTCCCTTGAGCTCCCCAGCTGAGAAAAAATTGTAGTCCACCTGTGTAATTGCTGTGTCCTGCAGCTAACAACAAACCCTACGAGAAATATCGGGTTTTTCCTTTATTTTCCCGGCAAGTCCTTAATGTTTTTGCTCAGCTGTCAAGCGGACTTTTATTCCAAACAAGCTTAACAAATGACATTTCTGATTCAATTAGCTTATTCCTTTATATAATTGTAGGTTAATAAAAATACACATTAGTCATTTAGTATGCTTTGCCCTGTATTCTTAGCTTCGGTATTTTAAATTTTCCTGAAACACACGGCATATGTTTATTATTTTTTTTAATTTAATGAGTATTCCACATATGCTAAACTCTATATTCACATAAATAAGTACATGTGTGTATAACTACTGGTTTCTATAATTTCTTCTAAGTTAAAATAGTGAATATATCATTCCTCTCTTGATAGTCTTTATTAGTAGAAGTACGTCTTTCTGGGAAACTGTAATATTCCATTCGTATGACAGGGCAAAAGAATGTTTTGGTAATTTTAACAAGGAGGGATTGTTAATCTTCTTGTTCACCTGAGGCATCTAAAGAATTACAATGAAAACCCAGAATCCAGCCATCTGAAAATATGTTAATGCTGTGGTCGGTTGCCTTCCCAACAATCATTCCCTCTGGACCCATCCCAAGAGTCTACCTCCCCTGGTGAGCAGTGAGCTCTGCAGGCTCTGCCTGCAGCTCCAGCTGCAGGAAGAGACACTTAATCAGCCCACCTCCCTGGCCACAGTAATTAGTTTAGAAGTTGGCTGGAGACTAGGCGATTTTTTTCTGGGAATATCGGCACTCACCACACATCTAATCATCTTTGGCCACTGTTTAAACTTCTTCTTGGCTCTCTGTAGCTTTTTGGGAAGTGTTCACACCCTTTCCTTCAGCATACAAGGCCTTTATGAGCCAACCTCTGAGTTATTTGTCTAGATTCATCTATTGCCTCCTCCTTTCCCCCACCCCATCACATACACACACACAAACTCAAAATCTGTTTCAGGTGCTCTTTTTACTAAAATTCTCCTAAATGAAACTTTTTCGGGCCTTGATGGCTTTACACATTGCAGTTCATTGCCTGGAACTTCTGTGCCCTGCCTGTCTCTCTACCACATGCCCTGTAGCTAGGTTTCTTTGTCTTTTTGGACTCAGTCAAGTTTCACCTCCTCCGAGAACTTTTCCTGACAGACACAGTCAGAGTTTGTGTGGTCATCTATGCTCCCATAGCTTAAGCTTCATAGTCTACCCCAGCACTCATCACACGGCATTGTAATTGTTCGTTTTATTATCTGTCCCTAGAAAACACTATAACCTTCTAGAGCGCATGGACTGTGCCTTAGTCACCAGAATAGAGTAATAGGAAGAGTATGTACTTTGGAGTCTGATGGACATTTACTGCTCAGATATTTCCCAGACATACAACTTATCAGCAAGTTCCTTTCCTTTCCTGAGCATTGGCTTTATTTTAAATAGAGCTACTAATGTCTACTCTTCAAAGAGTTTGTTTATGTAGGAAATACCTTATATAAACCACTTACTATGGTGCCTGGTACGTACTTCTTGTCATTATAAAGCATTCAATACATTTGCTGAATAGATGAATAACTGCTTATTACTAAAAATCAAAGAATTGAAGACTGCAGGGAATTTAGATTTAATTCCCATTGAGATGTAGCTTCTATGACACCATTCTAACACCTTTTAAAATGATGTCCTCAAAGTCACCAATGACCTATTAATGACTTAAACATTTTTCCTTCTTTTAAGTTTCTTTGTATTAGATTAAATCCATCATTTTATTCCAACAGGTTTTTTCTGTATATATGTTCTATGGTACATTAACTCTTTTTGTCTAGCTTTGGATCATCAGTAGATCTGCCACCGTAATCATTGTCAAAGGCATTAATAATTTTTAAGGAAGATGAAGGATTTAGGTTATGGCAGAAACATGACAGCAGCATAATTTTTATGTTTTCTCAAAACTCTTTTTGAAAACCAAGCAGAACAACCAGTAACTATACAGCAAAATTAAAAATCCCACAAAGAATTGTCTTCAACACAAATAGAGAAAACTTGCAAATATAACCAGGAGCAAGTCTGTCTTTAAAGGACTGACCAGTCTTTCCTCTCTGTTTGCTTTGCTGCTGGGCTTTCTGGGTTTCCTGTGCAGATGTGTAGTTTAACATTCAGCCAGGGAGATGGCAGGGGCGGGGTGGCTGGGGGTGTGTTGTACTCAGATTTTTGACCTCAGCTCTTCTGAGGTTTTCTTGCTTCTGGAATATATTCCTTTAACATTCTATTCATCTGCTCCGATGCCCTGAGCTTTATCATCTATCACTTCAAAGTGTAAGACTGCAGTTTTCTGTTGTCACAGCTGGGTGAATTGGGGAGTGCACCCAGGCTAGAAAACCATCAACCCACAATTCTAACTTAATGAAATAGGTATTTTTCAGGTATAAACTCTTTTTCAAGTTTCTCCTCACTTTGATCCTTTCTGTTGCTTTCAAATTGCTGTTTTGAATATTGTTCAACTTTTATAATTTTTATCTGATGGGTTGAATTGCCAGACCTCTTTATGACATCATTATTGCAAATCTTGCCTTTTATTTTTTTGGTTATCCTGAGCCATTTCTTTTAAAGAAATGATGATCAAGTATTTTACGAAATCTTAGATTTTAATGTGAAGAATGACTAGGTTGCTACAAGATTTTCACAGTTTGAGGGTCTGTATTTACCCAGACATAGAGTTAAAATACTTTTCTAATGGATAAAATTTCTCATCTTTAAAAAAAATTGGGGGCCAGTCCCATAGCATAGTGTTAAGTTCAGCATGCTCCACTTTGGCTGTCCGGGTTCACGGGTTCAAATCTCAGGTGTGGACCTACACCACTCGTCAACCATGCTGTGGCAGAAACCCACATACAAAATAGAGGCAGACTGACACAGATGTTAGCTCAGGGCAAATCTTTCTCAGTAAAAATAAATAAAAATAAAAGTAAAAATAAATTTGTACATTAATGACAAAAGTACTTCCAGTGACTAGATTTAAATATATCCAGGAGAGACAGAGAAATATATTAATAACAATTAATAACATTGCAATTTTTAAATTTATCTGTAATAGAAAAACATCTTCCACATATAGCTAAGACAAGTGTAAATACCCCAGGATATTAAAATGTAAAAAGAATCAGGTGTGATATTCCAATTATGTAAAATCATATATATAATCATATATCACTCCATGATCCCTTATCTGAAATCACTGGGACAGATGCATTTCAAAATTCTGTAGGTTTTAGATTTTAGACAGGTAATATGTTATTTAACACTTTAAGAAGTACAAAGGGCAACATACCATAATCAAACACATTACTATTTCTGCTGTGAAATGTATAAATATTACATTAATGGAATGAATGATGAGTATGTACAAGTTCATGTCAGGACTTATGGGGATTTGTCACTAAAACCACAGGGTTGTGCAGGTTCAGATGAGTATTTACTTTTCTTATTATACTTCTAACTATTTTTGAATGTTTTTCCAATCAGATGTATTATTTAGGTAGTCTTAAAAAGTGTTTTTTTTTTTTTTTTTGCTGAGGAAGATTAGAGCTGAGCTAACATCTGTTGCCCATCTTCCTTGGTTTTTTTTGCTTGAGGAAGATCAGCCCCTAGCTAACATCTGTGTCAATCTTCCTCTAGTTTGTATGTAGGTCTGTGCCTGGGATCTGAACCCACGCACCTGGGCCACCAAAGTGGAATGTGCTGAACTTAACCACTACACCATGGGGCCAGCCCCTAAAAGATATTTTTTAAGTGTTTCATAAAAATTTTATATCATCATTGGGACCTCTATTAAAAAGATTTTATGTTTAGATTTCATTGTTTTTTAATTTATTTGCATACTATTTAGATAAGAGGTCAAGATTGCATAACAACAGTTCATTGCCTTGTTGAAGTCCTGCTTTAATGAATGAATAATGGTGGTTGATTCATGACTTACACATCAAAACAGCAGGTAAACAAGTCTGGTCACTGGCATGCTCCTCTTATTGGTATAGAACATTTATTGTGTGAAAAGATGGATGCTATTGATGTGCTTGAAAGAGATTTGCTTCTTGAATGTCTTCCAGTCTTGTTCATCTTATCCTTTTGCTGGTCAAGTCCATTTTCCCATGCACAATGCAAAGGTGACCTTTCCTTTAGTCTTTAGTGTGACTGTAAATAACTGATTAAGATTTTATAAATGAGATTTGAGAGTACCTGCTAACACGTTTCCTCCTTTCCATGAACTTTCGCTAAGAAACGATGTTTCAATTCTCCCTTCCTTGTTCTACTTGCTATTGCAATAAATTCCTCAGTGACCTTGGGCTTGAATATCACTCTTCACTTTTTCCCTGAATGATTCATCTACATTCTTTTGAAGTTGGTAGAGGCCTTATACATGAAAGAAGTAGGCAGAGTGAGGAAAGGGACAGAAGAATCAGAGCACAGAATTTTATACCAGAAGTTTCTGGTGCAGAACAGGAGGGGTGTGGATATCTTACGTGAGTTGTCTCCAAGTGATCTTCTATCTAGACAAGTAAAAAAAATAAACCTATATGTAAGTTTGGTATTCTGTTTGTAGTTGATACATGGTTAATATTATGGAAATGAAAAGTTTAAGAATTTATAGAAAATATATTGTTTCCTGCTCTGAAGGCTAAATAGCCACTTACAGGGAAATAGAAGAATATGACTTTCCTTTCAGAAGCTCACTAGCTCTGTTAGATGTTAAATGTAAGATGCTTTATCTCAAAAATCAATATGGATTTCTACCATTGTATCTCTTTTGCTGCATTACTGATAGTAACATTTTCATACATAGACACTTGTGCTATTTTCTGGAAAACATAATTTTGAACAATGAACTGAGAATTGGAAAATTATATGCCCACATTCTTTAATTTTGCCTTGTAGAGAAAACTAGTAGAAGCAGAGCCTGTCATTTCCAGTTAGCCTAATGGTTGTTAATAAATAACCTTGAAGAAATAAGAGATTGTTGACACAAGTGCTTTGAGAAGTCGAGCCTTGACTTAGTCATTTTATTATATAAGATAGATGTGATAGTTATCCAATATTTTATATCTTGTCACAAAATTTAGATTAAATATGTGTATCTACTTGCTGCATGTCTTATCATAAAGTTGAGTTTCTTTTTAAGACTGTTTACCAAGCAAGATGGGAAGGTTTCTTTGTAATAGCAAAAGATCTGCTTTAACAATTACAAAGATTGTTGATTTGTAAACTTGAGGCTAAAATATATGTGTTATAAAAAAAAACTCTACATTTTTAAAGGCTTATCAGAGCCAAGAATATACAATGAGGATTGGATAGTCTCTTCAATAAATGGTGTTGAGAAAATTGGACAGCCATATGCAAAAGAATGAAACTGTACCACTATCTTGCATCATCCATAAAAATCAACTCAAAATGGATTAAAGACTTGAATATAAGACCTGAAATCATAAAATTCCCAGAGGAAAACACAGGGGTAAGCTCCTTGACATTGGTACTGTCAATGATTTTTTTGGATTTGACACCAAAAACAAAGGCAACAAAAGCAAAAATAAAAATGGGACTACATCAAACTAAAAAACTTCTGCACAGCAAAGGAAATCATCAACAAAACGAAAAGGCAACCTACAGAATTGGAGAAAATATTTGCAGATCATGTATCTGATCAGGAGTTAATATCCAAAAAATATAAAGAACTCATACAACTCCATAGCAAAAAACAAACAATCCAATTAAAAATGGGCAGAGGAACTGAATAGACATCCTTCTAAAGAAGACGTACAAATGACCAACAGGTACATGAAAAGGTGCTCAACATCACTAATCATCGGGGAAATGCAAATCAAAACCACAGTGAGATATCACTTCACACCTGCTACAATGGCTACCATCAAAAAGACAAGAGACAACAAATATTGGTGAATGTGGAGAAAAGGAAACCTTTGTGCACTGTTGGTGAGATGTAAGTTGGTGCAGCCACTATGGAAAACTGTATGAAAGTTCCTCAAAATTAAAAATAGAACTACCATATGATCCAGCAGTTCCACTTCTGGGTATATATCTGAAGGAAATGAAATCAAGATCTGAAAGATGTATCTATACCCCCATGTTCATTGCAGCGTTATTTACAATAGCCACGACATGGAAACACTTAAGTGTCTGTCAGTTGGATGAATGGCTAAAGAAGATGTGGTATATATACACAATGAAATTTTTTTCAGCCATGAGAAAGAAGGAAATATTGCCATTTATGACAACATAGATGGAACTTGAGGGCATTATACTAAGTGAAATAAGCCAAACAGAGAAAGACAAATACTGCATAGCATCACTTATATGTGAAATCTAAAAAAGAAAAAACCAAAAATCAAACTCATAGAAATAGAGAGTAGAAAAGTAGTTGCTAGGGGGTAGGGGAAGTAGGGAGAGGTTGGTAAAAAGGTACAAACTTTCAGCTATCAGGTGGATGCTATAGATGAGGATCTAAGGTAAAGCACGATGGCTATAATTGATAACACTGTATTATATAATTGAAATTTGCTAAGAGAGTAGAACTTAAATGTTCTCACTAAAAATGGTAAATAAATAAATAAATAAGGTGATGAATGTGTTAATTAACTAGATGTTGGGAATCCTTTCACAATGTGTATGTACATCAAACTACCATGATGCACTTTAAGTATCTTACAGTTTTATTTGTCAGTTATACGTCAATAAAGATAAAAAAATAAAGTGGAAAAAGAAAAAAACAAAAAACAAAACAAACAAAAAGAGATTTATTGTAAAAAATTACGTTCACTCAAATTTATAAACTTCTCCAATCAGTTTTCTTTCATTCACTAAGTATGGGTGTAATTGGTCATTAACGGCATCACAAATGTAATTCTAATTATCTTAAGTAGTTAACAAAGACTATGCATAGCTTCATAAAATTAAAATGTCACTCTAACAGATTAACTTTAAAACTAGTGCAGAATCCCGCATTTGTCTGCCCAGAGCTTAAATACCTGTTTTAGAGGATTCCAGGCACTGTCTGGCTCATCGCACTCACTGACATTCCGAAAGTCATGGTTCTTCTTCCTATCACCTGATGACAGTGTGTCTTGTGGATGGAATACGCATGTTTTTCACTCATTTCATTTATAATTCACTGATTCTTATGCTAATAGCTCTAATTTAGGAGACAGAAGGAATTTAGCTACAAAGATAACACAATCTCTGCCCACAAAAGCATGCATAACTGAAAGGAGTCTTTTTAGAATTCTGATAATTATTTTCCATAGTAGGGTAATGCGAAGGAGTGTCTGCATGGAGTGGTTGATCAGCTAGACTCAATGGTCCAATGTCAAATCTACTTGTTTGCCTCACTGGAATTGCCTAAATTCTAGATAATTCTTTGTAGTAATTATGTTAAAAAACAAATTTCAAAGGCTAACAATATGATTTGCATTCATATATATATAGAAAGCATGTGTCAGATTGTTATTTTATTTGTTAACAAAGAAGCCAGCAGGGTGGTAAAGCTGATTAAGAAGAAAATTTGCTGGGCAGATTATGTATAGTCACTAGAATAAATAATGCTGGAATAAGATTGCTGGGTAACACCAAACTTGTTAATGTCCTGCAGAGCAATAAAATTATAACCTTTATTATTATCTTTTCTATTAGATGGAAATTATTTGCATCTCTAGCAGCCAAAATCATTTATAACTTATTAATCTTCTACAAGTCTAACTTTATGTAGTCTTGGCATGATCAATAGTGATCAATAAGTCAACCAATGGTATACCAGATGATTAGATAATAATTGTTTGGGCCTGTTAGACAATGCATCATTATAATATTGAAGCACATCAATTTTAGCCCTATTTTCAAATTTCAGATAATATTTAATTAACAATTATGGCTTCTTGTAAACCGTAAGCTCCCTTTTTGTCCCTTTAAAATTTTTTTAGAAGCAGAACCACGTTCGTTCAGAGAAGAACCAAACCCCAAGTTTCTGTGGTATAGTTGTGGATTGATACGTATAATTGTCTATAGGGTCTTTGAAATAACCATGAAAAAAGATTGGCACATTCCTTAATTTTGGACTTATTTTACATTAGCAACAGGTAAAATTATACATGATTGCTTAAAGTTTAGTTTAATTTTGTACTTTGGAATTTGAGTAGTTTTAGGATGCTAGGATATTTTGTTGGGGCCTGGATTACAATGTCAGATATGGGAAAGTTCAAGGAAATCTCTATCTGTCTGAAAATGGATCATATTCTGGGAGTCACACCGGAAAGATAGAGTGCCTTTGTTGAAAACAATATGGGTAAAGAAAAGATAGTGTTATATTTCTACCATAGGTCTTTAGTTTCTAGCTATTTCTTCATCTTCTAAGCTTGGGGCAAGATGGTGAATTCTGGGTAAGTCCACAGTGCATGCGTTAGCATTATACTCAGTAACTCAGAATTTTAAAAATATGTACATTAATTATGGGTTATATTTTGCTATGTAATTTTACAATGAGTTTACTATGGCTGTGGTTTGAAGATGTAAAATCATAATGAATTGGGTCTGGCACTTACCCATACTTTGGGAGACTGGTAAATCAGAAGAATTGAGCATCATAATCTGTATATCAGGGCAGCTGTGAAGCACTAATTCATCAGGAACTATCAGAAGAGACCAAAGCAAGGTAGAAAAGGCCGTCCAACAGCTCTAAGGTCATGGTTTATTATGGGGTCAAGTATCTCGGAGAGAGCCAAGCAATCTCAGTCAATCTTAGACAAATCATTCCTGCAGGTCATGGTACGATTTTCTAGGGAGCTGCGTCTTCCCTGATGTTTGAGGTAACTATTGCCTACTCACTTAGGAAGTCCCCTGATCTGGGAGCATATAGAGGTTATTCAACAGGGAAGAAATGATTTAGAATTTTTTTTGCTTGTTTAGCTTTTATTAACTAAAGCAAACTGAGGTCAGTTTCCTTAGAATTTCCTGATTACTTTGTCTTTACTAATGTTTGTAAGTTATTAATACTCATTGAAAGTAGTTGACAGGTGTTCAAAGATATTTCACTATGCACAGGGTTTTAAAGTTTATCTATTTGATTTAATTTACTTTGACTTCCCCAAGGTTACTCAGCTAATTAGAAAGAGAATTTTGAGTTGCTCAGTCCAATCCTTTTTTTAAAAATTAGGATCAGAACCTCCTCTTCTTACATAATCACTTTCATTTTTCACCTATTTATTTTATCAATCACTGCTTATTGACTGTCTACTATGTGATTGGCACTGAACCAGGGATTTCAAAATTATTCAGACATACAGTTTCGACTTAAAAAACATAGAATTAAATGTCAGATACTAGGTATTTATGTTGTATCCACATGAGATAGGCATATTAAAGTTGAACTAAATTTTCTAGAAGAGGTAGAGATGAATTTGGATTGATTGAAAGGATTAACCAGGGAAGGTTTCAAGGAGGAAGTGGCATTAAAGCATGTCATTAAACCATGGGACGATATTAACAACTGGAGAGAGAGGGAGGGCTTTCCAAAAAGAGGGAAGATAATGAGAACGCAATTGTGGCAGGAAACATAGATGTGTTCAAGAAATGACACCAAAGAAATTAGCCAAAATATATGATATATACACATATGAGGTAGAAGATAAGACCAGAAATATAGATTGGGATCACATTTTGGCTGATTTGGAATGCCGTGCTGTGGCGTTTGTAAAGTTGGCAAGAAACTGGGAGCAGGCGAAGTATTTTGAGCAAGAAACGAATATATTCACGAACTTTTTTCTTCTATTTTTTTTAAAGAAAGATTAAACTGGCAATCATTGCAAGTTGGTTTAGAGAGTGTGCAGACCGGAAGTAAGGAGAAAAATTAGGAGGCTGCTACACTAAAAGAAATAGGATCAGGGTCAGCCCTGATGGTCTAGTTGCTAAAGTTCAGCATACTCTGCTTAGGTGGCCTGGGTTTGGTTCTGGGGGACAGAACCACACCACTAGTCTATCAGTAGCCATGTTGTGGCTGTGGCTCACATAGAACTAGAAGGACCTACAACTAGAATATATAACTACGTACTGGGGCATTGTGGAGGGAAAGAAAAAGAAAATAAGAGAGGAAGATTGACAACAGATGTTCGTTCAGGGCGAATCTTTAAAATAAAAAAAAAAGAAACAAGATCAAAGGAGAGCCTCAAATCTAGGTTGGCAGGGAATGGAGAATGGCATTGCTATGAGAGCAAAGGGAAATTAAGTAACAACAGTTTTAGGAAGGAGTCTGTGTTAGACACATTGAATTTGAGGTATTGCAGAGTAGAAAGAGATCGTAGAGATAACCCAGTTCAAATGTTTCATAGTACAAATGAATAAACTGAAACTCAGTTTAGGCTTGGAGGTCCAATTGCAGATAAATATTCGTAAGTTATCGGCAGGTGGAGATAGTTAAAACTCTGGACATGAATGAAATCACAGAAAGAAAATGTGTAGCTAGAGAGTAAAAAGAGAACTAAGCAGATCTTTGGCAAATATCTACATATTTGAGATAGAAGAGTAAAAAACCAGCAAAGCGAGCAAACAAGGAGTGTTCAGATATAGGATGAGAAATAGGTTACAGTTGTGACTTACAAGTGTTGATATTGAGTATTATAGAGCATTAAGTAGTTTTATATCTCAAAGTCTGAGTAAAGACCATTGACTTTTATTCATTGACTCATTCAGTTGCTTTCTCACTCAAAATGCATTTATCAAATTCTTTATAATGTGCCCAGCCCTCTGGTAGATATTTAAGATATGATAATAAGCAAAGGAAAGATGTGATCCATGTCCTTAAACAGCTATTAATTTTGTGGAGGGGAAGAATAGACATTTATCAAATAATCATACACATAAATATTTCAAAACTGTAATAAATACTAGGAATAAATGATTCAGGGTACTATGAGGATGGAGGATCTAGGTGTATGGGTGAAGGGCTGGGCAGTGGAGGATGGAGGTTCAAGGAAGGTTTTCCTTTGTGTTATGATCTTTTAACTTGGAGCTCAAGGATGAGTAGTTTGGAAGGAGAGAGACAGGATAGTAGCTTTGGAGATTATCACAATACTTTTTTAAGGTGAAAGAATCAATTTTTTAAGGTGGAAGAGCTTTTACTTCTCTTGTAAGGACCTTTGAGCTATCAAATTCTGCGTTTTTCCAGACGAGACCATTATGAACTTGTTCTCGCGGACCCCAGTCACATATACTCACATAATTATTATGTGGTGATAACCGGACAGAGAATCTCACTTGGGAATTGGTACAAGGGACAGAAAATTACTGCTTAAGTATGTAACATGCCCAAGACCATAGAGCTGGTAGAGCCAAGCTTTGGATAATGGCCTTCATGCTTCTAAGGCTTTAGATCTTTCATGGCCCACAGCAGTAATCCACTGACAGGTATTGTGCATTAACCAAAAGTCAGTTTAATTCTTTAGTTCCTTGTTGATCATCATTAGATCTCAATACATGCTTGACTTGGAATAGGTGAGGAGAAAAATTACTCTCCTCTATTAAGGTAACTTGCTTCCAACCACATTTAATGTGCAAAATTCGCACGCATACTTTTTGCCTGTACAAACTATCACTAATAAGGATCTTTCAGGAAAAGTTCAACTCATTTATAGCAACAGACGTTCAGTATTCCCCACACTCAGTTAAAACCATAATTGTCTTTTGGTAGTTACAAGGACTCTATTAAAAAAAAGCAGCTGACAAGCAATAAGATGAATGATCCAGAAGTACCATGATAAAGAAACACTGGTAGGTGACAAATCCTTCCCTTTCTTTGAGTAACTAAAGCAAAGCCTCATTTTTCAAATATGACAGGATTGCTTAAATATCTGGCATTTCTTTCTGGGATATTTGGGATGTCACACTATGAGAAAAGCCAATGAAAAAGCCATTTTATTTTTTGAGTACTCTCTGCAAAAAGGAATAATGATTTCTAATTGGGTAGGTGGAGAAATTTGTTCCTCATTAAGTGAGTGAAACTAGTACGACGTTAGAACATTTTTCATAGGCAAAGGAGTTCTGTAAAAGATGTTGCCAAAGAAATCCATGTGCAAAATAATGCTAAAATTGATAAGACGTTATATAAATCTCTCCTTCTTTGAGTTAGGTCACTGCAAAACTAAGAATATTTCAAATGTACAAAGGAAACTATTTGTCTAAATAAAACTTATATTAAGTACTTTTATTTTTTTTAATTTCAATAATGTTATAATTTCTCTGTTCATTTGTATTATCGTACATTGAATTTTTCATGAATAAGTCACACATTCGCTTCCAAAGTTTGGATTTTGTACAACTATTAAATAAAATTGCAATTATTTTAGGTACTTTTTATCTTATTCAATTAACTAAGGAAGCTGCAACACACTTACCCATACTACTGTGACTGTAATGTCTTTTATTTGACAATAATTTCCTGAAAGAGGCAATTTGAAAACTCTAAATTAACTTAGAAATCTTATACACTCACACCTCTGGATTCCTGTTTCCTAAAATTAAAAAGAGGGAAGTTACTCCTAAATTGCATGAAGTTGAACAAAGCAAAAAATACATCAATAGGTAGATGAGAATGATCATATTTTGTCCATCAATGTTAGAATCACTGACTTTTGCACATCAACTGATTCTTCATAATTTTACATCTCAGACCATTTTTCCTTCCCTAACATTATTTTATTGGAAGAATTTCTCATAGACAGAATTCATGATAAATAGAAAAAACATTTATTTCATGCTCATCCTCTCCTATTAATTAATGGTTAAATTAAATGGTGACTATTGAATAACATATCTAGAGAGTCACAAGGATTAGTTTAATAATTGGTACAGGGAGGTGGGAAGCAGAAAGTCATGGAAAGTCCTAATTCTAAAATCCATCCCATCTCATGCAGACTTAAGATATCCCAACAACCATGTAATCATACATACGATTTATTTTAGAATGAAATTGATTAGGAAATGATTATTTGGAGGCCCCAGGGGAAGGGAGCACATAAGGATAATTTTAGCAGTCAAGTGTGAAGACAATAATTAAGTTTTTATGAACATGGAATTAGGTACAAGATCTCACCTTAAGTCTCAAAATCACCTTGGAGGAAAAAGCAGGTTGGAGTGAGGGTGGAGGTGAGAAATAGGGTGCATGGCTGAGTGTATGTGGAGATGGAGTGGGTAGCTCTCAGCTTTGTAATTTCCTGACCTTCCAAAACTTTCCACTGATGACTTGGTTACTCCCAACTGCATTTAATGGGAAAAACAAACATTTCATTTCAGCATGTTAAACAAGACTTAAAAATGCTCAGAAGATCTGACAAGAGATTGATTTACATCAGTATGGGACTCAGCTGAGGTCCTGTTTGTTTTTTCACAAGTTGGTTTTGATGGAGATTGACTGAGACCCTGCGTATGTGTGGGGCTGGTTCCATCAACAAGAAGGTCTAATAATACACATAGCAGAGGTGACATGTGTGACACAATTTCCACAGCTCCACAGTATTACCTACTTAGGATTATTACCTTCTTCACTTTATTACCTACCACTATTACTTGTCTGACTACCATGGGTAGACTGATATATGGGATATATTTGTGAGGCTAAAATTCCTTCAGAAAATTTGCTAAAGGAAAAGAAGCATAAGAGGTATCTATTATTATAAAATACTGGCATTATGATTTGAAAGTCAAACCTCTCTAGCACAGGCAGTTAAATGATATTATTTGTCGAATACTGAGGACTCATCAAAAAATACACATTTATGGCTATAGAAATGATGGAGTTGCTTAGCCCCTGACATTAGATACTACCCAGCCATGGACTATTGTATTTAAATTCCAGAACTTGTGGATGGCATTCTGAGATTTTATGACTGCTTTGAAATCTTAAACATTCTCTCTTTGAAAAAGCTCGTTTCAAAGTATCTACTCTGGCTGGTGGCTAAGGTATTCATTCTCTTTTTCCTCTAAAGTTATTTTTTGTTGTTGTTCAGGCTTTCAAATGATGAGTCAGAGTGTAATTTTTGAAAGTTAAATAATAAACACAACTGTCATAGAAGTAGAGAATGAGCCTGTGTCCAAAATTATTTTATTCATAAATGAGGAATGCAGCAGGACTGTAAAGCTGGTTCAAAGAATATTTGAGGAATTAGATATGTATGGGTATTTAAAAAGGTAAAAGCGTATTAAAACAATATTGTTATTCCATGGGACAGTCTAATTCCTATATTTTATAGGTTACTATCCTATAGAACAATCAAACCATAACCTTTAGGAGTTTTCTTTTCTATTCAGAGATAACGTTTGCATCTTTACTGACAAAAATATACAATTTAGTAACTAACTTCATACATCTAGGACTTCAATCAATAGTCGATTGAAAGTCACACAAAATAAAATTCATTTAGAAATTAAACTATCTTTGGGTGAGCTTTAAAATACTTCATTGACTGCTGCCATTCCTTTGCCTTTTTCACAAGTTGTGGATACTTAAAAAAAAAAATACATTTTGATGTAAAAGAAAGTGAAAATAAACAAAAAAGAATCAACCAAAATGCTATCGTACACGCTTTTGCTCTGGCGTATTCACTGGCCTAGGATACGTTAGCTTATGGAGAGTGAGCTCATCACTGTCAGCCAAATAACTTCTACTTTTCTTAAGGTTTTGAGATTGGGAGTATCCAAGACACAATGGGAAATCTCAAATCACTGCCCCATTTATTTGGAGTTTGTACATAGTGTTAACTTGAATTAAAATCTATAAATCATACAACTCGTGGAATTGTTAAAAAAATAACTCAAACACAATTTTTTTGTTTTTAATAATAATATACTTTGATATACTGTTTTTTCCAAAGATTTTGTGGTGTGTCTGCTGACACCAAAGTGGTTGGGATGAATACAACTGTTATAACAATGTATTAACGTAGAGGGAATTTTCTGATATACTTTATTGGCAGAAGCTTCATTGCATTTTCACCCATCCAACAAATATTTAATTGCTATTAAGTGTTTTACAAAACACACAAAGATGAATTTGCTCATACAATAAATATTAATTGTGTTCTTACTGTGTGCCGTGTCCTCTTCTAGGAACCGGGTATGACATGGTAGACCAAAGAGAAAAACACACTTGCCTAAAAATCAAACATACTCTGTCTAGAATGAGGAGACTAACAATAAAATAAGATAGATGTGTGAAATTAATGTATGTTAGATGATGATGAAGGAAGGAAAAAGTAAAGCAGGCAAAAGTGTATAATAAAGCATCTGATTCCATTTTTGATGTTTGACTGCTGACAGCTTTCAAGCCCCATCAGGACCCTCTCACTTCATGCCCGACATCTGAGAAAGCTAATAAGAAAATCTAGGTGTTCCTTCCTTTGGCCTTGGCGGGGAGTTAAAACCTGTCCATGCCTGCATGCAGGACTGCTCACTAGAGCCCCACTCCCTAACCACCATAATGAAACCCCAAACCTGTCTCCTCTCCCTGCTCCCTCAAGACAGTTTTTGACCTGCTTAGCAACCTGTGCCTGCTGTCCCCAGAAAGCCTCATTATGTGAGTGATAAACCTGTTCTACTCTCTTGGCATGTGTGTGGCATCATCAGCCTTGACATAGGAACAAATTTTGTGTGTCTGTGTGTGGGGATCCCGACTCTGTGGAGTGTGACCACGTAAGGAGACAGGGAGTGTTGTTTTTGGGAGAAAGGTTACAGAAGCCCTCACTGAAAAGTAGCCATTGTAGTGAAAATCTGAAGGAAGTAGGGGTGTGAGTCATGTGGATATCTTGGAGGAGACTGTTCCAGGAAGAGAGAATAGATTGTGCAAATGCCCGGAGGCAAGGACATGTTGTGAATTCAAGAAAGTGCAAGAAGGCCAATGAGGCTGGAGTTGAGAGACCAAAGGGGAGGGTAGGAGTAGATATGACTAGAGAAGTCATGGCTGGAAGAGCAGATCAGGTGACATCTAATGGGTCATCTTGAGGATATTTAAAATTTTTCTCTGAGTGAGATGCAAAGATCCTAGGGAAATTTTGAGCTACTCTAAGGTTGGATGACAATATTTGAACTTTAAATGTAACAGAATCCCTCTGTTGCTGTTTTCAGAATAGACAAAGGTTGTGGTTATGTGTGAGTATGAAGCACTTGGGAGGCAAGAAATGATAACAAGGTTAGACCTGGCTGGTAGCAGTGGAAGTGATAAGAGGTAGTCAGATTCTCTTCTGAAGGTGAACCAGCAGAATTTCCTCAGATTGGACATGGAGTGTGAATGAGAGGGGTCAAGAGTGACTATAAGGTCTGTGGCCTACGCAAATGGAAGCACTGATTGGGCATCTTACATCTTATAATAGGGAAGGGTAGTGAGACCAAACACAATACTAGATAAAAAGTGATACTCATTATGTCGTAGGGGTGGACTTTAGGGAGAGTGATCAACGTGACCAAGTAATGAGGAGAGAGATTATAATATGTACACAAAGAAAAGAAAATATTTCAGGTTTGATTTCTCAAAATAAGAGAGAGGAAGATGGAAAAGAGGAAGATGGAAGGTCCTCCAGATTCAGAGAGGGCAGCCCTTCCCAGTTTCTCATGATAATTCACTGTGGCCTGAACTGCTTTGCCCGCTCCTGGCAACTCTCATGTCATCCTCTCCTGGCTTTAGCAGAGGTTTGCACATATAATGATAATACAATTGGTTCCTTTCCTTCAAGTAAGGCCAGCACCTTTCCATAACTGAGGAACAGAGACTTCTGGTGACCTGTCAATTGTTAGTAAATACTGTTCTCAGGTGAGTTGCTGATCAAAGTAAACATACATACATACATACATACATATATATATTTCATCACTTATTTGTGGTGATGAAAATGTTCTGGAATTAGATAGTGGTGATGGCTGCACAACTCTGAATATAGTAAAAAACTACTGAATTTTACAGTCTGAAGGATTAATTTTGCGATATGTGAATTATATCTCAAAAAAGGTATGTATATTAAAAAAATCCTACTTATACAAAGCCAGATATCTGGCTGATAGCCTCTCATGGAAGTGTGCTGGATGGCGTGGGGTGTGTCTAAGGCTTTCTCAAATGCTGTGAGCATGTGGGAGTGACCAGGCTGGTGCTGAATGATGACTCTCACCATGTTAAGCATTAATGCTGGCTGCTCACTTTCCTCTCCACCCCTAGGGTCATACATAGCTAATAAGTATTCTATATCATCCTAGCAGTAGAGTGGTAGTATGATTTACTAGTTTGGATCTCATGGTAGAATAATGAGTACCCAACTTAAAGAGCTGTCCAAAAATGATATATTCCCATACCATAATGTCCCACGAACATAGTAACACTACTTTCCATTAAGCTGAAAACAGAATAAAAAAGGTTTTAGTTATTTACTTAAGATCACATAACAATTTGATAGTAGAAGATCTATGGATATTTGCACCATCTTTTTCATGTGCATTGGTAACGTGCTACCTGCTCATTTTATTAAAGGAAAAGAAAATCCAGTTAATTGCCAGGATATTTCAATGTGGTTATTGACAGACTAGGGGTTGCAAACTGGTGGCCTATAGGCCAAATGTTTGTTTGGTTGTTTTCATTTCTGTCTTACAAGACAATAAACATAGGTAGACATTATGTTGGGTTCTTCATTCAAGCTGCTTAGAACCCATTGTCTATTATTTGCCAATTGTAATGAATTTGTTAATTCTCCATCTTTCCACCGGCAGCAGGGCTTCAGTTTGAGGCCCCTGCTTTGATAATCTTAAAGCCGAGTTACTTCCCAGGCTTGTTTATGATATCAACTAAAATGGCAGTAATGGCCCATTCCAGAGTTTGCCTGCTACATTATCTTACTTAAAATAACTGTGCTGATTGATTACTAGGGCTAATTTAAGTTCTCGTAAGAGTAGCTTTGCTTTATTCTAAGTTTGGTAAGATTTTGGGGAATTCAACATTGTTTACTAAATATTCTTCTCTGCAGTTCCACTTCCTTATGGGAAGACTTTACACCATTGTTCTTTTGAACTCAAGAGTGGCCATGTGAATGCTTTGACTCAAGACATTTGGGCAAAAGTAATGAATGCCACTTTCAGGTAGAAACTTCATCCTGAGCATGATCTGCCATTTCTCTTTTCTCTCTCCTACAACCATGAGTCGTTTCCAAGACATTGAGAAATTTTCCTTTCAACTTCGAACTCTTCCCTTCTCTTCTACAATCAAGTCCTTGGTTTGTTTTATTTCTGCTATTTAAGACGTATCTCTGCGTTATTTAGCTGTCAGCTCATTTTTTATGACTTCAATTGCTGAAGCCCAACTTCACCTTTGAATTCTCTAAATAGAAGGGAAAGAGGGTGTAAACAGACCTTTGAATGAAAAGCAGAGGACATGTCTGAGAGGTAGAAGATCAACACTGCCAACCGGTTCAACTGAAACTTGAGCCCCATTTTCACTGCTTCCTATTGGTTAATGGGAGGTGTGTCATCCCTGAGGCATCTCAAAATCTGCACCTTTAACCTTGCCCCTCCTGACCTCTTGCTTTTGAGGGTACACAAACAGTGTCAATATATATATATATATAAATACCAATCTTGTTGCTATAGCTGACTCTCAGTTTTCCTACAGGCTCATATTTTCACTTTCACTTGGCAGCCATTTTGTCAAGCTCTGAGACAGGAGTGAAGGAGATCCCACCTCTCCCAGCCTACCCAGCTTCTTGCCCTACCCATACCAGAACAGGGTGCATCCTTCCTTTCCTTTCCTCACAGACTTCTTGAGGCCCCTGGAGGGAGTTAAACTGCTTTCCTAGAAGCTAGTCCAGATACATCCTTTCACTTTTTCGTGCTCATTTCATATTTCTTTTCATCCAGTCTCATGCTGGAGAGTTCAGTTCTCCTCCTCTCTATAGCATGACTGACAATCCTAGGAGCTAGCTAAGCAGCCTCTCCAAGGCTGTAGTGTTTGAGTCTGAGGCTGGAGGTTGAAGTCCACATGGCACACAGTCAGGAAGGGAAGATAGAGGTAAGATGGGAAAGAGCAAGAACAAGCTGATATCCACAAGCACAAGCTGGAGCCCAGGACAGGGGGCTGTGCTTCCAATCTCTCTGAAATCCTTTTGTGCCCCCAGTCAGAAAAATCTCTGCTTTTAAAGAACTAGTGTGATTAGATTAGGCCCACTGGAATAATCTGTTTGTCATGCAAGAACTGTGTCAGTTCTTTCTGTCTCTGACTTAGGTGGAATGGATGTCCTGTAGAAGCCAGGGGTCTTTGTCACAAAGCTAAACACACACACTTGGTCCTGGGGCCAAAGAAGCCAAAGTAGGATCCGGGGTGGATGGAGACCATTGATGTGAGTCAGCAGGTCAGCAACAATATATACGAGCTAAAAATGGCTGCTCCTTCACTTCCAACCTCCAAATTTTGCACAAGCATCTCTCTAATAGCCTGCTCCAACAAAAACACATAGGATCAATCAGAAGATATTCAACTATGAACTTTTGCCTCAGATCATTCTGAAGCTTTGAGTCTAGGCAACTTGGAAAATGGTGGACATTACCCACAAAAAAAGTGAAGACAAGAGAAAGACTGTGGTTTCAAGATTGGTAGAGGTTGTCTAGAATCAAATATATGGCCTTTGAGTTGCTGTTAGCCTTGGGTAGCTCTCCTGTGACAGTAAACATTGTAAAGTGTACTGAGCATTTGCTGTATTTTAGGAAGTATCTAAAATATGATACTTTTATAATCCCTTCTATAAGATATATACTGTTTCTCTCAGTTTTACAGATAAAGAAACACAGCATCAGGTTTAAGAAACTTGCTCAAGGTCACATTGTAAATAACTGGCAAAGCCAGGATTGGAAACCAGGCAGACCTACTTAGGAACCCACAAGTTTTGCCACTGTGCAGCACTGCTTCATGTCTGCTGTGTGTGGTTGGAACTGCCACCTGACTTGTCATGGAACTCGAACAGGCTTGATTTTAGCAAACTTCTCTAGCGAGTCTTAGAGATTGGAAATACCAAGGCTAGAGGTGGAGGTGAGTGTTTTGTGTCAAATATAACAGTATTGCTGAAAAGTTTATCCTCATCATTCATTGAGGTTTGTTTATTGGTTTGTTTTCTAAGATGCTCACTAACAAATTAGTATTTCATTGAAAAAAAACGTTGACAGCTAACAGAAAAATGTGAGATACACTGTGCAATAATAGAGTAAAAAAGATGTGCCTCAAAGATTACCTGGAAGTTTCCTCCTAAAAAACAATCCTTTTAAAATAAATATCAGAAGGTTATTGTGTCAATATTCCTGCCAATTATTGGTAGGAATTATCATAATTTCATAATGTAGACTTTTGGTTTTGTATTAACTTTATATTTCTGTGTAACAGATCACCACAAATGTAGCATCTTACAAAAACACCTGCACGTTGATTATTATCAGTGTTCTGCAGGTCAGAAGTCCAGGCTGGCTCAGACGGTTCTTTGTTGAGAGTCTCACGAGACCAGAATCAAGATGTTAGACAGGCTGAACTCTGACCTGGAGGCTGTAGGGAAAAAAAAAAAAATCTGCTTCCAAGATCATTCAGGTTGTTGGTAAAATTAGTTTCTTGTAGTTATAAGGCTGAGGTCTCCATTTCCTTGCTGGTTGTGGAGTGGGGGGTTGCTGTCAGCCTCTAGAAGACACTAACTGGTCCTTTCACATGGCCCCCTCCATCTGGCTAGCAACAGTCCTTGTGCTTCCAATCTCTCTGAATTCCTTTTGTGCCTCCAGTCAGAGAAATCTCTGCTTTTAAAGAACTAGTGTGATTAGATTAGGCCCACTGGGACAATCTGTTTTTCATACAAGGTAACATAATCATGGGAATAACACCAGGGCCTGAAGGTCATGGACGCTATCTTAAATTTCTACTTACTACAGGTTTTATAATCTATGACTGGATAGAAGGACTCAAGCTAAGGAGGTTAGGACAAATTAAGACATGTACTTACTGCAAGTTATTAAATGAAATATAGCAATGAAAAAGATTGCTCTTAATGTGACCATTAAGTGAAAATTTATCAACTCTCCCCAAGAAGCTTATCAGAATGTATGACCTACTTTTTGTAATTTGGTCAGCCACTGAGTTATTCTTAATTCAGGAAGATTAAAAAACTCTCAAAGTGAACTTTGTTAAAATTTCATGGAATATGCATCTGTAAAACCTTTGCTTCATATCTCGCCCTGGTTTGCCTCTCACAGGGGCTTTCCTAATATTTTTGACATGCTTGAACTTGAAATAGAAATGTATGTCTCCTTAAATACCACAAACAGATAATGGTGGAAAGTCATGGTTGGAAGGAGATTAGGATAGAATGTCTCTCTCTATCTCTTTTTAAAATTCAGATGCGAAGGTCATTGGAACTCAGAGGACAATTTTAAAGGGCCAGGAAGTTAGAATACAGAGGAAGACGTTATAGTTGACACTTCACTAAAAAGGGATGCCAGCTGTGGGTGTTAATATAATGTTCCTTTTTCTTCATATATATACATTTTCCTCATCTTTGCATCTGTTTCCATGCTAGCCTCAACCATTTTGAAAGTGAAACAGCCAATAACATTGGTCATTCTATAGAGGATAGAATCCACAAAACATTTCACTGAAAAGTGGGATTCCATATCCAAACCAACTTAAGAAGCCCTCCTCACACCCATTTCTCCTTTCAGTCTAGATTCTCACCCTTGTACCTGATTGGCTAATTGCACTCCCATCGCTCTGGTAAGAAATCTGTGACTAGGAATACAGTAATTGTCTTAAGTATCAAGGCATTCATTTTAAGACACTTAAGTACCTAATGATTCCTCTCAAGAGCTCTTAGGACATTCTCCCAGTTACTCCAACAAGGTGGTTCTAATGGATAATTGCCTCAAATTTACACTGGACTCTGCTCTACTAAAATCAACCTTGGTTTTATTCTAAATTTCTCTCTCATTCTCTTCCATCCTTTCCAGTTTTACCTTCCTTCAAGCTCCTCCCACCTCCCTTCCTTCCAAGTGATTGTTGTTTCTGCTTCTCTGATGTACCTTCATTCAGCTGATGGTAATTCATTTATCAAGTTATGGGACACCCTGCCTCTTTAGATCATCAAGATTCCTTGTTATATTTAGAGGCACATGCGGTGCATCGACTTAGGAAACATTCCTCCTCCACAATTACGGAAAGGAAAACAAAGGAGGTAATTGATTACTGAGGCAATGCTACAGATAAGTCTTTTGGGCTTAAAAAGAATATTTTAAATTGTTTTCCTGAATCAAACTTCTCATGTGGAAAGCTAACCTTATCACTCATTAATTAACATCACTCATTATCACATACTCATTAATCTAGATATGGGACTTAAAAAAAAAAGATGACATATATTGTGACATCCTTAGAGCTTTCTATGTCTGGTAAGCAAGATCTTGCTACTCCCAGGTAGCTGAAGCTTCTAAAAAAGGAAATAAGGAATTTCCTTAGGAATAAGGAAATAATCCATTAGAAAAATGAAAGAGTCTGACATAGGGGTGAAGAAGGTGTACCTCCTTCAGACTTGCCTGGTGATAAATATCAAGAACTAGGAAGGATCTGAGGTTTTACTCTACTTGCAAGTTAACAAGGGAGCCTGCCACAGTTTTGCAGATACTGTCAATGCTATCAGAAGACATGAGACTACTGGGTCAGAGACAAAGGACAGTTTATTACTCAAAGCAATAGGAATATCCAGCCTGTAGTATTTGCACTGGTTCTCTGAGTCCTAGTTGGCAGGTGACATGATTGGGACACACAGGTTGCATTACAAGAGAGGAGCCATGAGCTTAGGGAACCCAAATTGTTTTATAATGGGAAGTAAACCTATCTGACATTTTCCTCTGAGGGAGACATTATCTTTATTACATGGAATAATAAACAAACCTCCCCTTTGTTCCTGAGGGGTACGTTATATCTATTTTCCAAGGCTTTTGATGTACAAATACTTTTGAAAACATAGTCCAGAACAAATGCAGTCAATGCTCATCTAATATACAGAAATGTGAGAGACCCATGGACAACTGTCTCCCAAAAACATGGTGTTGAGCTCAGAAGAGACAGGTATGAACAGCAGCCTAAGGCCATTTATGCAAATTTGCTGATGCAAAGATTCAAGCCAGCCTTGGTGCCATCTTGGATTCTAACATTTCCTTCACTTGCCACCTGCCCCCATCAAGTCTATCAATCTATCAAGAAATCTGATTGAGTCTGCCTTCAAAACACCTTTCAAGCTTAGCCATTTCTCTCCATCTACTGGTTGATTCAAGACATCTTTTTTCTCTCCTGCACTCTTGTAATACATAATAGACTACTATTTTTTATTTTTTCTTTCTTCCTTTCCTGACCCTTTACAGTCTGTCTCCATGGAGCAGTTAGAGTGACCATAGTCATCATTTACAAACTTAGATCATGCAACTCCCTCTTTAAAGCCTCCAGTAGTTTCTAACTGTACTTAGAAAGAAACTCAAACCCCTTGGTGCATAAGGCCAACTTCATCAAGCCTCTCTCCTCATCCTCCCAAAGGCTTTGGCACTGTTTTTACTTCTCTTGGACATGCTCATCTTTACATGTCTGGTTCCTGACCAGTTAGATCTCAGTTGAAAGATTTTCTCCTCTTCTTGTCCTCTACTTTCCCAAGATCACTATTTATGTACCTATGCACATAACTGATATAGAAACCCCATTTATTAGGTTTATATCATGTATCACTATGTACATCATATTATTTGACTTAAAATTTTTTTTCTCCTCTTCTCATCCCAGCCTTAGTGTAGCTAGGAGATCAGGGACTTTGGCTCTTTTGATCAGTTATATTCTTAGAACCTAGAGCAATGTCTAAGCTTGTTTGGAAAATATTTGCTGAAACAATGTAGCACCATAGGGCTCTTAATTTAGCCAAGGGTACAGAGTTTCTAGAACTTCTCTAGGGTCCTCTTCTGTGACCACCTGAGATGGGTGAAGCCTGTGTGTTGTGTAGTGTTGCTCCTGGCAACCTTAGCAGAAGTACTGGCAATGTATAAGTTCTCTGAGTAGCATAAGGATTCTGCTCTGGCTCTGGGCAGTCAGCCAAGAAGAGTTACCATAGCAACCTGGAAACATGGTACCCATCAGGAATTGGAAAAAAACCATAGTTGTTAGAAAATCTGGGAAATCTCCCTTGCAACAAAGGTAACCTCATCCCTTCTCACCCAATACACATATCCTTTATTTATTTTTAACAGACTTTATTTTTCAGAGAAGTTTTAGGTTCACAGCAATATTGAGCATAAGATATGGAGATTTCCCACATACCTCCTGCCCCCACACATACGTATTCCCCCATTATCGACATCTCCCACCAAAGTGTTAGCTTTATTACAATTAATGAGCCTACACTGACACATTATTATCGTCTAGAGTCTACAGTTTACATTAGGGTTTGCTATTGATGATGCATACCTATGGATTTGGACAAATATATAATGACATGTATCCATCATTATAGCATCACACAGAGTATTATCACTGCCCTGAAAATCCTCTGTGCTCCACCTGTTCATCCCTTCTCCCCAACCCCTGGCAACCACTGACCTATTTACTGTCTCATAGTTCTGTCTCTTTCAGAATGTCATATAGCTGGAATCATATCTTATGCAGCCTTTTCAGATTGGCTTCTTTCACTTAATAATATGCATTTAAGGCTCCTTTGTGTATTTTCATGTCTTGATAGCTCATTTCTTTATAGCACTGAGTAATATTCCATTGTCTGGGTATACTACAGCTTTTTATCCTTTTGCCTACTGAAGGACATCTTGGTTGCTTCCAAGTTTTGGCAATTATGAATAAAGCTGCTATAATTGTCTGTGTGCCTGTTTTTGTGTGGACACAAATCTCCAACTCCTTTGAGTAAATACCAATGAGCACAACTGCTGTATTACTTAGTATGTTTAGTCTTATAGGAAACCACCAAACTGTCAGACAAAGTGACTGTACCGTTTTGCCTTCTGATCAGCAATGGGTGAGAGTTCCTGCTGCTCCACATCCACTCCAGAGTTTGGAGTTGTCAGTGTTCTGGATTTTGGCCATTATAAGCTTAAATATTCTCTTTTCCTTTTTTTTCTGATACAAAGGACAGAGTTTGGAGGATCTGAGGTACAAAATAACTGTTGTGTTATTACTTTGCAACCATAGGTTGATGGCCTGGAAATAACTGTTTAAATTTCTGCCCACCTTTGGATTTTTGTGGCTGTGGGTAATGGCATTGGTTAGCCTGAACCAGCATCTCGTCTCTTCTGGTTTCACATGATGCACAAATAGAAAGCCAGCAGTAGGATAACTAAAAAGAGTTAGGATTCAACATTAACTTTTAATAACACAGTAGTAAGTTTTACTTCTTAATAATAATATTAAAAAACTAACCTTCAAAATTATCTTGTAGTTTCAGAAACAATCCTGATAAAGAATGATTTTTAATTGCTTTCAACAGGCAGGTGTTCAATTAACTTAATGAGCACTGATAAAGGGTGTTATAATGTGACAAGGTGATGCTGGTATTGTAAAAATGCCATCTAGACTTTGAATTAAGTGTTATTTGTTTAAAACCTGAGGAAACTTGGAATTAGAGATGGGACACAGAAAAATCAACTTCATTGAAATGTGGAAGTTATTCTAGATTCATTGTGGAAAAGAGTGGGTCCTGGAAGATATTTCAAATCATCAAAAAACTTCACGATGGAGAGCTATCCCAAGTTTATAAAAATTCTCCTTGTAAGTTTGATATAGGTGATTTGGATGAATTTTTATTACATAACTGTGAGTTCTCCATTGTGTCTTCATAATATTTATTTTGTTGTGACTTAAAAAGAGGGCTTGTCTACTCTCTCACCTCTCAGCAGCCTAGAATTTTTGTCTTCGTTAGGAAATTGCCACCACAGTTAAATGATGTATTAGTTTCCTAGAGTTGCTATATCAAATTTTCATAAAGTAAGTGACTTAAAACAACAGAAATTTATTCTCTCACAGTTCTAAATAGCAAAAGTCTGAAATTAAGGAGTCGGAAGGGTTGATTCTTTCTGGATGCTTTAAGGGAAAATCTGTTCCATGCCTTCTGGCTGCTGGCAATTCTTGGTGTTCCTTGGTTTGTGGTTGCATAACTCCAATCTCTGCCTCTTTCCTTCTATGAGTTTTCCCTCTGTGTATCTCTGTGTCTCCACTTCTGTCTCTTATCCAAACACTCATCATTGGATTTAGGGCCCACCAAGATAATCCAGAATGATCTAATCTCAAGATCTTTACCTGAATTACATCTACAAAGATCCTTATTCCAAATAAGGTCAAATGCTGAGTTTCTGGGTGGACGTGGATTTTGAGGGACATTATTCAATCCATTACAGATGACAAGAAACTATTTCAGAATGTCTGGAGCAACAAAATGCAGTGGGAAAATCCCCTGTCCCTATGTGAAATTTAAATTTTTAAAAATGCAATTTTCCATGGCAAAAAGACTATAATATACCTAAAGATAAACTTCAAAAGTATGTGCAAGACCTGTAGAGAGAAAAACTTAACTTGAAATGGATCAAAAGTAAGTGTGATGAGGAAAAAGACTTCCAGAAGAAAATCTAGGAGAAAGTTGTGGTAACTCTGGGTTAGGCAAAGGTTTCCTAAATACAAGAAGCATGAACTATAAAATAGTTGATAAATTAAAACCTTCTACTCTTTGAAAGTCATTGTTTATTTCCAGGATTGTGGAGGTATTGCCATGGAGGGGTAGCACGGAGGAGTTCATCTGTGGTGATGAAACAGTTTTGTATCTTGATGGTGGTGGTGGTTATACAAATCTATACATGTGATAAATTTACATAGAACTATGCACTTACATTCATATATGGATACATACATGAGTTCGTATAAATACTGATAAAACCTGAATAAAGTGTCTAGTTACTAGTATTGTACCACTACACTCTGATAAAGAAATGGGCAAAAGATCTGAATAGATACTTTACTAAAGAAGACAAACAAATGGAAAATAAGCTTGTGGAAATATGTCCAACATCACTAGTCATTAGGGAAACACAAATTATAATCACAACGACATACTACTACAAAACTACTAGAATTGCTAAAATTACGATGGAAAAAAGCAAGTGTGGGTGAAGATGTGGAACAAATAGAATTCTCATAAACTATGGGTGGGAATGCAAAATGACACAACCACTTTGAAAAATAATTTTATGCTTGTTTATAAAATTAGATAGTCAACATAGGACCTAGGAATTCTACCTCTAGATATTTATCCAAGAAAAATGACAATATATGTCCACATGAAGACTTGTATTTGAATGTTAATAGCAGCTTTATTAGTAATAGCCAGAAAGTGAAAACAAGCCAAATGTCCTTCAACAGATGAATGGATAAACAAATTGGAGCACTTTATTCAATGGCATACTACACAACAATAAAAAAGAACAAACTACTGATACATACAACCACTATGCAAAGTGAAAGAAGCAAAATACAAGAGACTATAGTCTATATACTATAAGGTTTAATTTACATACAATTCTCTAGAAGGAAAACCATATGGTAAAAAGCAGGTCAGAGATTGCCCGGGGCAAGGAGTGAATAGAGAAGACTGATTGCAAAGGGCCTGAGGAAATTTTTTGAGTAATGAGAATGTTCTATATCACTATATATCTACAGTGTTACAATGTTACAAAACTCTATACATTTGTCAAAAGTCAACAAATTGTGCAGTAAAATTAGTGAGTTTTATTTTATGTAAATTATAATTCAATAAAGCTGATTTAAAAATAAAAAGGGCAGAAAAGGATCACTGAATTGGATCACTGAAAATTTAAATGACTATTCAAATAGTCTTAAATTGGAAGAAATCAGAATAGGTTTGTAAGAAGATAATCCATGGAAAAAGACATAAATAATAATCCACGAGATTTTCAGAATTTGAAGATTAATTCTATATTGTGTTTTTTGCCTACAAAGAGCAAATACCTCTAATTTTACCCTCATAACAAAGGCCTTTTGTCTCTAATGGGTCTTTCTCTTGGCGTGTAAGCTCCAGGCTTTTCTATATTAAAAAAAAGCTCCCACTCCATTGATATCCCACTCCAGTCATTATTTTATATTCCTCCTTCTTACAGCCAAGTTACTTGGGAAAAAAAAGATATCCCTTCTTGTTTTCACTTGTCATTTTTTTCACCCTCAACCTACAGGAATTAGGCTGTTGTGTTGATGTTTCCTGGAAATGGGATAAGTCCTTCTTCTCTTTTCACTTTGTGCACTATCCCAAGCAATCTTTTCCATGCCCATGGCTTTTAATGACAGCTTATATGTTGATGATTCCCAGGTCCTGATCTCTTTTTTGGAATTTCAAGTCCATGTATGTCTATGTCAAATGACATCCAACTCCCACTAACAGGTGTCAGCTAGATGCTTGGAAAACACCACCTCACAATGAAAGCAAATGGCCTGGAGCTCAAGCTAAATACATGAATAATTTCACAAACATACTATTGAGTAAAAGAAACAAGATGCTAAAGAACAAATTCTACACTTCCATTTATGTAAAATTAAAAAATGCACCACTAGGCATTATAGCTTAAGATGAATAACTATGGGATAAACTAAAAACGAAAGTGAAACACAAAATTCAGACCAGTTATTACATCTATAAGGGGTTTCTGGTGTGTGGCAATATCCTCTTCCTTGACTTATATTGTGGATACGCAAGTGATGACATTTTTTTCTATTTTTAAAATTGTGTGTGTGTGTGTGTGTGCTTGTGCATTTTTTTTTGTATATATATTATGGATACAATACAAAATGTTAAGATAAAGCAGAGAAATAGACGAAGGGCAGTTCTATGTGATCAAAGTCAGGGAGACGTAGTAACAACTCAGGGAGCATAAGCTCTTTTGACAGGTGACAGGGGGGTCATGTCATTAGACTTTATTCAGCACAGAGGCGGGCATCATTAACTATTATTTTTAAGGTGAAAGACATGATCAGAATTATACATTAGGGAATATCCTGGCAATAATTGAGATAATTGATTAGAGAGGGATAAAATGGTGGTAAGAAGCTAGAATAGGAGATTTTTATAATATTGCAAGAAATAATGAAGACAACTCTGGTGAGGGGGTTCAGTGTCATGAATAGAAAAGTGAAATGGGATATAATAAAAGCATTAAAAAGGCTACATTAATATCAAATGTGCCAAAAAATTGCTTTTTCCAAATACAACAAAACATTTAACTACAAATGTCAATTTAGTAAAAATAGAAGTGGCCAAATATTTTATATATTTGATTTAAGAAATGAGCTAACATTCACAATTATTAATCTGGTTATTCAAGAAGACACAAGTTATTGGTAATCTTAGAAACCACTTGTTTTATTTTGGTGGGACAATTATGGATGATTTTACTTTAATAAAAAATTTTTCTTACATGCATACTGTGAAGTGAAAGAAGCTAATCTGAAAAGGCTACATAGTGTATGAGTCCAACTTATAGGACATTCTGGAAAAGGCAAAATTATGGAGACAATTAAAAGATCAATTTGATTACCAGGGATTTGTGAGGAGGGATGAATAGGTGTAGCACAGGGGATTTTTAGGACATCGAAACTGTTCTGTATGATACTATAACAGTGGCTATATGTTATACATTTGCCAAAACCCATAGAATGTACAACAGAAAGAATGAACTCTATTGCAAACTATGGATTTCAGTTAATAATAGTGTATCAATATTGGCTCATCAGTTGTAGCAAATATACCACACTAATGCAAGATGTTAGTAGTAGGTGAAACGGTGGGGGGATTGCTATGTGGGAACTCTGTATTTTCTGCTCAGTTTTTATGTAAACCTAAAATTGCCCTAAAAAAAAAAGTCTGAGAATTAAAAAAAAATTAACTTTCTATATCCATCAGGATAGGCTAGGTGATGCTGACATAACATTCAGCCTTAATCATTTCAGTGGCTTGAGACAAAAATATGTATTTTTTCATTAGTGTTCCATGTGCAGCATGATCAGCTGGACCCTGCTCTGCTTGTGTCCACTTTGGGCCCCAGATGAGGGAGCAGCCACCATCTGCAGCACTGTTGTCACAGGGGAGAATAGAGAGTGGGGAATCCTACACTGGCTCCTAGAGCTTCTCTCCAGAAATAGCACCTGCCTCTCTGCTCACACATCATTGGACAAAGCTAACCCTTTGGCCACACCTGACTCCAGGAGAACTGGGACATGCCACCCTACCATTTTCCCAGAAGGAGGACTTAGAATATTTGATGAATTGGATAATGACTACCTCAGATCACCCTCTGTTCTCCAGGTATTTGTTTCACTCTCCTTATCACATGCAGAAATGCACTTGTTCCCACTCCAAGGAAGACAATTCAAAATTCCTATCTAGCCACAGTGTTGATCTTAAAGTACAGGATCTTTGGGCAGTGGTAGAGGTCTCTTCATTATGGGTTGATGTGTGATTGTCTTCATACCAGGTGAGGATGAGGCTCCTCTCAATCCAGTGATTTATAGACTAAAAAGGAAATTACCCATATTAAACCATGGGAGAATGAGTATGGGATTACTATAAGATACATTCACATTCAGGGAGAGGATGGGTGTGATGCCTATAGCAGTCAGTCACTGGTCCATAGCAATTCTGAAATTCTCTGGACAGATGTGGTAAGCATCCTCTACCCTGGTGATGGAAGGTGCTCCTTGAATGGACTCTGGTCCTGTTCTCCCTGTGAAAGTTTCTCCAGTGGCTTGGTCTCCATGGCTCAGGAGATCCTTTCTTCCTCCTGATTTCCCTTAGACTCATATGATTTTTTTCCAGTTTTATTGAGATAGAATTGACATATAAAATTGTGTAAGTTTAAGGTGTCCAATACGATGATTTTGTATACTTATATGTTGTGAAATGATTACCACAAAGGATTAGTTAACATCTCCATCATCTCACGTATTTACCTTTTTTTTGTGTGTGGTGAGAACATTTAAGATCTATTCACCTAGCAACTTTCAAGTATAGAATGCAGTATTGTTAACTATAGTCACCACGCTGTATGTTAGATCCCCAGAACTGATTCATCTTATAATGGGAAGTTTGTACCCTTTGACCAACATCTCCCCATTTTCCCCACCTCTAGCCCCTGAAACCACCATTCTCTGTTTCTGTGGATTTGGCTTTTATAGAGTCTACATATAATAGATATCATACAGGATTTGTCTTTCTGTCTGACTTATTTCACTTAGTATAATGCCCTCAAGGTCCATCCGTGTTGTCAGAAAGGACAAGACTTCCTTCAAATAATATTCCATGTATATATACATATACCACATATTCTTTACCCATTCATCCATAGATGGACACTTACGTTGTATCCATATCTTAGCTATTTTGAATAATGCTGCAATAAACGTGGGAGTACAAATATCTCTTCAAGATCCTGATTTCATTTCCTTTGGATATATACCCAGAAGTGGAATTTCTGGATCATATAGTTATTTTATCTTTAGCTTTTTGTGGTACTTCATATTGTTTTCCATCGTGGCTGCACCAACTTACAGTCCCACCGAGAATGTACAAGGGTTCTCTTTTCTCCACATCCTCACTAATACTTGTTATCTCTTGTCTTTTTGATTACAGCCATTCTAACAGGTGTAATGTGATACCTCATTGTGGTTTTGATTTTCATTTCCCTGATTATTAGTGATGTTGAACATCTTTTCATGTACCTGTTGGCCATTTGTATGTCTTCTTTGGAAAAATGTCTATTCAGATCTTTTGCCCATGGTTAAATTAGGTGTTTGTGGTTTTGTTATTGAGTTGTATGAGTTTTTAAATATATTTTGGATATTAACCCCTTATGAGAAATATGGTTTGTAAATATGTTCTCCCATTTCATGGGTTGCCTTTTTGTTTTGTTGATTGCTTCTTTTGCTGCGCAGAAGTTTTTAGTTTGATATAGTCTCACTTATATATTTTTGCTTTTGCTGCTTGTGCTTTTGGTATCATATCCAAAAAATCATTGCCAAGACCAATGTCAAGGAGCTGTTTTCCTATCATTCTTTCTAGGAATTTTAAGGTTTTAGGTCATATTTTTAAGTCTTTAATCCATTTTCAGTTAATTTTTGTGAGTGGTGTAAGACAGGGATCAAATTTCATTCTTCTGCGTGTAATTACTCAGTTTTCCCAATACCAATTCTTGAAGACACTAGCCTTTCCCCGATGAGTATTCTCAACTCTACTGTCAAACACTAGTTGACTTTATATACGAGGGTTTCTTTCTGGGTTATCAATTCTGTTCCATTGGTCTATGTATCTGATTTTATGCCAGTACTGTACCATTTTGATTACTATAGCTTTGTAATATAGTATGAAATCAGGAAATGTGATACCTCTGGCTTTGTTTTTCTTTCTCAGAATTACTTAAGCCACTCAGGGTCTCTTGTGGTTCCATAGGAATTTTAGAATTTTTTTTCTATTTTTGTGAGAAATACCATTGGATTTTGATAGGGAATGCATTGAATCTATAGAAGGCTTTGAGTAGTATGGACCTTTTAACAATATTAATTCTTCCAGTTCATGAACATGAGATATATTTCCATTTGTTTGTGTCTTCTTCAATTTCTTTCATCAAATCTTACAGTTTTCAGTGACCAGATATTTCACCTACTTTGTCAAATTTACTGTTTTTGATGCTATTGTCAAAGGGATTATTTTCTTTATTTCCTTTTCAGATATTTCATTGTTAGTGTATAGAAATGCAACTGACTTCTGTATGTTGATTTTTTAATCTTGCAACTTTACTGAATTCATTTATCAGTTCTAACAGTTTTTGTTTCAGTCTTTAGGATTTTCTCTATATAAGATCATATCATGTGCAAATAGAGGCAATTTCACTTCTTCATTTCCGATTTGGATGACTTGTATTTCTTTTTCTTGCCTAATTTCTTGGCTAGGACTTCTAGTACTATGTTGAATAAGAGTGATGAAAGTGGGCATGCTTTTCTTGATCCTGATCTCAGAGACAAATCTTTCAACCTTTCACCATTGAGTATAATGTTAGCTGTGGGCTTGTTATGTATGGTCTTTATTATGTTAAGGTACATTTCTTCTATACTCAATTTGTTGAAAGATTTTTTTCACAAAAGGATATATTTTGTCAAATGCTTTTTCTGCACCTATTGATGGGATCATGTGATTTTAATCTTTCACACCCACACTAATCTCCTTACCAAAGGGTCACTTGACCACCCCCTTAGCATTCTTTTCCAAACATGCTTTCTCATGTTTAGCAATATGGATAGGCTGAACCTTTTCCAAATTTTTAAGTTTGGCTTCCTTCTAATCACCAGTTCTGTCTTTAAATCATTTATCTCTTCTCACATTTTGCTATAAACATTCAAGAGAAAGCAGGCAGCTTTTTCTACACTTTGCTTAAAAATTTGCTCAGCTAAATATCCAATTTTATTTCTCACAAGTTCTACCTCCCATGAAACACTAGGATACAAACACAATTCAGTCAAGTTCTTTGCCACTTTACAAGAATCATCTTTTCTTCAATTTCTGATAATATGTTCCTTATTTCCATCTGAGACTTCATTCGAATGGCCTTTACCGTCCATATTTCTACCAACATTCTGTTCATGACTTCATAGAGAATCTATGCATTCTCTAAGAAGATTGAGGGTTTCTCTACAACTCCCCTCTTCTCCATCTGAGGCATCATTAGAATTCCTTTTAACTCTCTGTTCATGGCAATGTAGGCTTTATCTAACATGCACCTCAAAACTCTTGCAGTTTTTACCTATTACCCGGTTCTAAAGCCACTTCCACATTTTTAGGTATTTGTTACAGCAGCATCTCTACTTAGTACCAAATTTCTGTCTTAGTCCATTCCAGCTGCCATAACAAAACACCACAGATGTATGAAAAACAAATTTATTTCTCACAGTTCTGGAGGCTGGAAGTCCAAAATCAAGGTACCAGCATGGTCAGGTTCTGGCAAAGACCCTCTTCCAGGTTGTAGACTGCCAACTTCTCACTCAGTCCTTACCTGGTGGAAAGAGTTAGGGAGTTCTGTGGGGCATCTTTTATAAAAGCACTAGTCCCAATCATGAGAGCTCTACCCTCATGACCTGATCATCTCCCAAGTTCTCACTTCCAAATGCTATCACATTGGGCTTTAGGTTTCAACATATAAATTTGGGGTGGGGGCACAAACATTCAGACCATAGCAGAAGATGAATATGGAAACAGAAGTTGAACAACACCATAGATAATTTGGACCTAAAAGATTATTTACATGACCCTCTACTAAACAGCAGAATACATATTTTTCTCAAGCGCACAGGATGGATCATGTAGAAATCGATAGCAAAAGGAAAACTGGAAAATTCATAAATATGTGGAAATTGAACCACATACTCTTGAACAACCAATGGGTTAAAGAAGAACACAGAGACAAATGTAACTAAAATACTATATACCAAATCTTAGAGGATGCAGCAAAACACAGTAATAAGAGGGAAATTTACAGCAGTAAATATCTACATTAAAAAAGAAGAAAGATCTCACCAACAACTTAACTTTACACTTCAAGGAAATAGCAAAAGAGGAACAAATCCAAAATTGGTGGAAGGTAGGAAATAATAAAGATTACAGTAAATATAAATGCAGTGGAGAATAGAAAAAACCCAACAAAGCTAAAGTTGGTTTTTTGTAAAGATCAAGAAAATTGACAAAGTTTTAGCTAGACTAACTAAGAAAAAAACAGCAAAGACTCAAATAAATAAAATCAGAAATGAAAGAGAAAACATTACAGCTGATGCCACAGAAATAAAAAGGATTATAAGAGATCACTATGAACAATTACATGCCAACAAATTGGATATCCTGGAAGAAATGGATAAATTTCTAGAAAGACATAATCTGTCAAAACTAAATCATGAATAAATAGAAAATCTGAACATACCTATAACTAGTAAGGAAATTGAATCAGTAATCAAAAAGCCCAGGACTAGATACCTCCACTAGATAGATAGAATTGGGGAATCCTACCAAATATTTAAAGAATTGACACCAATCCTTCTCAAACTCTTCTAAAAATTAGAAGGGGAGTGAACACTTCTTAACTCATTTTATGAAGTCAGCATTACCCAGATATGAAAGCCAGAAAAAGGTACTATGTGAAAAGAAAACGATGGGCCAATAGCCCTGATCAACATTGAAGCAAGGATCCTCAACAAAATACCAGCAAACCAAGTTCAACAGAACATTAAAAAAATTATACACTATGACCAAGTGGGATTTATTTCTGAAATGCAAGGATGGTTCAACAAATGAAACTCACTCAATGTAGTACATTGCATTAACAGAATGAAGAACAAAGACCATGTGATCATCTCAATTGATGCAGAAAACCATTTGACAAATTCAACACCATTTCATAATAAAAATATTCAACAAACTAGGAATAAGAGGAAGTTACTTCCTCACAATAAAGACCATAAATGAAAAGGCCCCAATTAACATGATACTCAATCATGAAAACTTGAAAATTTTTCCTCAAAGTTCAGGAACAAGACAAAGATGCCCATTCTCACCACCTCTGTTCAACATGGTACTGGAAGTCCTAGCCAGAGCAATTAAGCAAGAAAAAGAAATGAAAGCCATCAGAAGTGGAAAGGAAGAATTTAAATTATCTCTGTTAATAGAGATGATCCTATATGTTGAAGACTCTAAAGATTCCACACACACACAAACCCCTTAGAACCAATAAATGAATTCAGCAATGTTTCAGAATACAAAATCAACACACAAAAATCAGTTGCTTTTCTATACATTAGTAATGAACATTCTGAAAAGAAAATGAAGAGAACAGTTCCATTTGCAATAGCATCAAAAAGAATAAAATACTTAGGAATAAAGCAAACCAAAGACAAAGGAGTTTTACACTGAAATCTATAAAACCTTGCTGAAAGAAACTAAAGAAGACACAAGTAAATGAAAAGCCATTCTATGGTCGTGGATTGAAAGACTTAATATTGTTAAAATGTTCATACCCCTCAAAGTGATCTGTATATTCAATGTATTTCCTATTAAATACCAAAGGCATTTTTTTGCCTTACATGTCCTGATTTCAAAGCCATGGTAATCAAATATTACAAAGCTACTGTGGTCATGTTATAGTAATCAGTATTACAGTATAGTAATTGATATTACAAAGCCATCGTAATCAAAATACCATGGTACTGGCAGAAAGACATATCGATCAATGGAACAGAATATAAACCCACATATAAATGGTCAACTGATCTTCAACTGGTGTCAATGGGGAAAAATAGCCTCTTCAACAAATGGTTCCGGGAAGCTCGACATCCAAATGCAAAAGAATGAAGTGGGACCCATATGTTACATCTTATACAAAAGTTAACTCAAAATGGATTGAAGACATAAATATAAGACTTGTAACTATAAAATTCCTAGAAGAAAACATAGGTGAAAATTTTATGACATGGGATTTGGCAATAATTTCTTGGATACGACATCAAAAGTACAAGCAATAAAAGCGAAAACAAACAAATGAGACTACATTAAACTCAAATATTTCTGCATAGCAAAGGAAACACTCAACAGAGGCAAAAGACAACCTAAGGAATTGGAGAAAATATCTGCAACTCATATATCTGAACAGGGGTTAATATCCAGAATATATAAAAAATTTTTACAATTTATTAAAAAATAACAATTAAAACATGGGAAAATGATTTGAATAGACATTTCTCCAAAGAAGATATGCAAATGGCCAAAAACATAAAAAAAGATGTGCAACATCATTAATCATCAGGGAAATATGAAACAAAACCACAATGAGATAACACTTCAGTCTATTAAGATGGCCATTATCAAAACAGTAGAAAACAACAAATGTTGACAAAAATGAACCTTGTACACTTTCACAGGAATGTAAATGGTGCAGCCACTATGAGAAACAGTATGGAGGTTCATCAAAAAACTAAAAATAGGACTGTGATATGATCCAGTAATCCCACTTCTGGGTATGTATCCAAGAGAGTGAAACGCGATCATGAAAAGAAATTTGCACACACATGTTCATTGCTACTTTATTCACAATAGTCGAGAGATGAAAGCAACTTAAATATCTTCAACAGATTAACGAATAAGGAAAATGTGGTGTATACATAAAATGGAATATTATTCAGCCTTAAAAAAGAAAAACATCTTGTCATGTGCTACAACATGATGAACCTTGAGGACATTATGCTAAGTGAAATAAGGCATACAAGACAAATATTGCATGATTCCACTCATATGAGGTTTCCAAAGTAGTCAAACTCTTAGAAACAGGAAGTAGAATAGTGGTTACCTGGGGCTGAGGAAAGGGGGAATGGGACGTTTTTCAATGGGCGTAGAGTTTTAGTTTTACAAGATGAAAAGTTTTAAGAGATCTGTTGCACAACAATAGTTAACGTAACTGTACTGAATGTTTAAAAATGGTTAAGATGGTAAATTTTATATCTATTTTTACCACAATTTAAAAAAGCATAAAAAATTGGCATAGTGTGGATTTTCTAAGGAAAATTATTATTTTTTGTTCATTTTTTTTCTTTCCTGGGAGAATTATTCCTCTTGTCTGAATATGGCTTAAAATTAGTTTATGCTTCTGAACTAAAGGACCTAGTATAATATCTCACTAGTTAATTATTGTATGTTTGTTGATTTGAATTGATTGAATTGAACTGAAGCAAGTAAGAGAAAGTTTAGTGTTCTATGATTTTTTTGGTTTAACTGTCAATAATTTTTTTTTTGCGAGGAAGACCAGCCCTGAGCTAACATCCATTGCTAATCCTCCTCATTTTGCTGAGGAAGACTGGCCCTGGGCTAACATCTGTGCCCATCTTCCTCCACTTTTTATATGGGACACCGCCATGGCATGGCTGACAGGCAGCGATGTCAGCAGGAGCCCGGGATCCGAACCAGTGAACCCCGGGCTGCCAAGCGTGAACTTAACCGCTGCGCCACCGGGCGGCCCCTTAACTGTCAATAATTTTGAAGCACAGTTTAAAAATTTTCCACTCCTGTTTCTACCTATTGATCCACTAAAAAAAATACAAAGAAACATAAGAACTAACTAAACTGTAAAATTAGTGTATGATTATTTATAGGCAATGGGTATGTGTACAAGGCTTTGGGGCAAAAAAGATGAAATTCACAACCATGTATTCAGACTCAGATCTAATGATGAATTGGTCCACGGAAGGACAAGTAATAGATTTTGCCTATGTTTGCAGAAAATTGCTCATAAGAAGAATATGTCTCTTCGAGCTTAATTTTAGATGCTTTTTAAAACTGCAAAGCCAACACATTTTGACTTCAATTTAGCAGTTCTACAATATGCTTATGAAAATTAATATTGTCCTTACAACTTGCAGTGGTAATATAAAAACAAATTTGAGAATTTCTCATAAAATAGACTATTCTCCTGGCTATTTTAATGGCATTCTCTTGCAACCGACATTCCCAATATTTATGAATCGTTTGTGACACAAACTGCATATCCCTACCAACTTTGTGAACTGAATTTGGTAACAACAGTAAAATAAATAACTAAAATACAGATTTGCGAGCTAAGAGATTATTTTTAGAGTCCAAGTCTTGTTACTGCAGATGCCATTAGAACAGAAAGCTTTCTGTGAGAACAACAACTGCAATAACAAATTTGAGACAAGACTTCTAAGTATATGCCACTTAATTAAATTATATTTTGGAGTTTGCTTTAAGTGTGTCTTACTTTTATCATTCTAGTGAACAACGTATTTTAATAGATGCATTAAAAATACATCCTAGATCAGATTCATTCTCCCAAATTTTGCCTTTGGTAGAAATATCAAGATCACAATTTGGCAAAATATTTTTTTTTGCTTTTTCTATCAAAATTTAAGATCCTAACTCTATAACTCACTTTTTTTCTGTTCAAAATTGTATTTATCTATAAAACATATTTATTTCAACATTTCTAGAACCTGTCTATACTTTCAGCCCATACTCCATAAGACAAAATAAATTGTAAAAGTCTGTGACGTTATAAGTAAAGATTTTGTATTTGCTTGATCTCCCACTGCATTTATTAAGCACTAGGGTTGCTTTCTTATTTTTCACTTCTTCCATTTTCTGGCCAATTTTTAGTCTTTAATTGTATCCTTCTCAGTTTTCAAATTTGCTGGATGAAATATCTTATTATAAAATATAAAGAGAACACTAACAATCTTGGCATTTTTAATCTCCTAGAAAAGCTAGGAAATTATAACTAATTACTTGTACCATTTTTAGTCAATTTATTATTTTTCTCTGCCATGTACTTTGAGAATAAGAGCACCTAAACCACACACAATGTCAGCTATTCAATCCACCCGGAAGATATCATTACACGCTGGAAATATAATTTTCACATTGTTGCCTACTGGCATCTTGAAATCAGTGAATGGCCTCCAAGACTCAAAAATTACTTTCAAAAGAGAATCAAACTGTGGTTGATTAGAGTTGGCGATCCCAGCATAGCTCCTCTGTGGTCTGCTCTAGCCCAAATAGGACACAATGTGAGGAAACACTGATGACTTTCCAACTGCCCCACGTGTCATTATGTTGTCCGCTGTTTTAAACACGTGATGACAATCACCTTTATGATGATAATTTAATCTGATGGAGGTAATGATGATGTGCAAGTGGCAAAAATGCCAGGGGTCTAGTCATGTTAGACTCAGTTTAGACAGATACCGAAGAAAGAAATGTAACTGTTTGCATGATTTTTAACATATATTGCTTTAGGAATTTTGACCAAAATAATTTCTATGTTTTCCCCAACCTCAGACACACACATCTAAATGTTTTTGGTCCTATGGATTGGGGATATGGGATGAAGTCAGGTTGCAGTATACACTAGCTCCACCTTTTGACTGAAGACATTTGTCATGGAAGCACCACGAATAGTTTTTCAGATTCTAGATGAATGTATAAAGCCTGGTCCATGTTTTAGCTCCCTTTTTTTTTTCTTGGTGGAAAGCTGACTCATTTTGAAGTCAATGAGACATTAAATTGAATCCCAGGTGCAATAGACACTACCCTTATAATCTTGGACAATATACTGTAATTTTACCGAGCCTCATCTTTCTCCAGTAATAAACAAAATTGGAGTATATATAACTTACAGGGTAGTGTAATTGTTTTATAGTGTAAAGTATGTGAAAGCATGCCTAGTACAATATCTGCATGTAGAAAATGTTTAGTGACCATTTCCTTTTCTCCTTCACTTTCTTGCATCTAAATCAAGTTTGAGAGGCAGCAGTGGCAATTAAGAGAGAAGACCATGAATTAGTCATCTTTTTAATTTTGTTGGATAACAGAGATTTAAAGAGAAGGCAAAATGCAGAGAAAAAAAGGACTAGAAGGGTCATACATTGGTGACCTAGCTCTGCGTCTGCTATTACTTAAAAATTTAGCCATTGTATATTCCAAATATCCCTACCTGTATGACAGTGCTTGAATTAATATTCACAAAGTTATCATCCAATTTGAATATATTTTTATTCATATCTTTGTTTTTACAAAATAAAAGCACATTTAACTAGACTTGTGTGTTTTACTTCTAGTTAATTAGTGAATCACCCAGTTATTAACCGGCTTAATAGTAGACCATTTGGTGGAGTTAAAAAAGATGTTTGTAAAATAATGAGTTAGTGCATGGAATTTCTCATTTTATAATTGTTTGTTAATTCTACTTGTTTTATTGCATGAAAGAGTTCATGTATGCTATGTTAGCTTACCGGCATCCTCTCCTAAGAAATTTCCCTTTATCACCTACTATTTCACTTCACCGTATTTTGTTAATGTTTCTATACCTAGGATTCCCTTAGTCATCTTGGCTACAGTACCTTTAGGACTTTGTGGTTCTGAGGAAAGAAGGATAAACATTTCCGTAACACAGTTCCCCTTTTCTCCCATTAACACTGATTAAAAATCCCTAGGACTAATGGTTGACATGGGTAGAGTGGAGAAAATTAAAGAATCACAGGGGTAAAAGCATTTTAATTGAAGTCCTAAATTATAAACTTGTAGCTTGGGAAAGATTTAATTTTGAACGTCAGTGAATTTTCCCTTTGCTTTCTCTGACCTACTCTAATGAGAGCCATTCTTCCAGTTTATCACTTATTTCCTTGTCTTTGGGAGATGGCTTGATGTTGTAAATGGCTCAGTATTTTAGAGATGGGAAATTCTGGATAAACAGAAAACATAATATGGATATTGGATAAGCAGGTTTGCTGATACAAAAAAGAGAACTTGTTCTTTGAATGCTTCATTTAAGAACATCATGAACTTTTATAATTGAGTAGCTACACACTTGCCCTCTCAAGTATCTGACATTGATAGCCTTTCATGACATGAACTTGTGACTGAAACTAAATAGTTTAAATAATATGCAGAAATTAGCACTTACTTGATAGAATTATTAGCTGCTTGTGTGAAGACTAAAATTATGTATCCAATAAATATAGAAACATTAAATTATAATACTTTTGTAACTAATATTTTCATCCAATGCCCTTTGTGAAATAACAATATGTAAAATAAGTACAATTTATTTGCTTCCAGAGAAGCATTCTAAGACCCTTTTGAAGCCAGGAGTCCCATCTGCACTTCATAGATATGCAATAATTTATTCCAGGATTGTGTTCATGAAAATAAATGCAAATATCTACCTCACAGTGCATTTTTAACCTTGAAACGAAAGAAATAAAACACTTCGGTTCATCACGAGCCATAGAATTTGCTAGCTTGAGCAATGTACGTTCGGTCAAATAATGAGACTATGATAACGCTTTTGCAACATAGAAAAAAGGAGAGCAAGGTTGGACTTATAGACCCGCTGTAGAATATGAGGAATCCTGACAGAATAATTATGGGAGAGTGTAAATCTGGCCTGGCTTCCTTTCCAATGAGCTTAATTTCTGAAGCCAAGGCTAATTAGGATCAATCATATCATCTTCAGAACAGCCCAAACCACTCCAAATAAAATAAACAATAGGCAGAGAGAATATTCCAAAGGGATAAACTCTGTGTTAATCAGGGTGAGGCCATGGAGATACCAAATCTTTGCCAGGATACTTGGCTTTATTTCTGAATGTCACGCATGACAGCCTGGCCCTTTCCATCTGCCAGGACTCTCAATATTGCACCTTAGTACTGCAGTGGCTGAAAATTCATTTCAGAGTTAAATATACAATGAAACAAAAATTTACTAAAACCTAAGAGTTGTATATCTGTCTACCTTGAGCTAAGCCACTCAACAAGCTCAGAGCTTTGTTAGTAGTTAAAAGAGTAAGACGTTCCATAGGGTATTATAAACTTTATGGTGATATGACTATTCCACTACTTGCAAGATAAAAAGCTAAAAGAAGAACCTACTTGTTTTGCACAGCCGGCTTTATGGAGCTCCCAACCAATTTAATTACCTAGCTAGTATTGAAGGTCACAGGATGCAAAGGTCTCAAATTATGCAACAGTCTCAAATCCCACCTAGTGTGTCTAGAAGGACGAAATTAATAGGAGAGACTAATAGACCAAGAAAAAGAAACAACAATGATGAAGTAGTTTCCTTATCTTATATTGAGGAAACTGAATCTTCTCCAAAGGTGACTGTAAAGGGGCTTTTCTTGGCAGCACCTATCAAAGCCAAGATGTCTTTACCCAGTTAGAGAGAATGGCCAGTCCAAATCATGCCCATCCTGTCTGCTGCCACCTGGTGGTCTATAAGTGAGTCATTTCTTTTAAGTTTCCCACTCGCCTGCTGAAACACATGGTCCCTTGTTAAATGTTTACATTTTAAGACATTAGTGCGAATAAAATAAACAGTTTTAATGGGCTAAGATAGAGATGACGCAAGTCGAAGTAAGAAAAAAGCAGGGGCGGGGGTGGTTGCAGAAAATAAAGACTATTGATGTTTTAAGTAACAGCAGGCCTATTCTGCACTTCTGTGAAGTCTGAGTTCTGGCCAGACCATTGCACTCTCTCGATTAGTGCTTCTCACTGCGGATATGGGGCTGGTGGGGGTCTGCTGAAAAGATAAATAGAACCTTTAAGAGTAAGAGTTTGGAAACTTTTACAGCAATTTGTTACTACTAGGACATCCAACATATAATCAGTGGACTCATCCTGTGTTCAGGCGTTGTCGATCTTTCCTTGTAAGATGCTTGTGGCCCCAACTCTAAAGTGGTTACACACAGTCAGAGCTCATTAATGTGTGTGGTATTTTTAGGTGAGTTTGTCAACTGTCGGTAACAAGTATATGAAAACCATAATTCATTTGTTTTCATCAAAATGTAATTTAAACTTAATTAAAATTTTACAGAATAAATGATTGGAAATGGCTGCTGATGTAGGAGTAAAGAAGAATTTTTGTGCCTGTGTATGAGGAAGATTAGCCCTGACTAACATCTATTGCCAATCCTCCTCTTTTCGCTGAGAAAGATTGGCCTGGGGCTAACATCCGTGCCCATCTTCCTCTACTTTATATATGGGACACCACCACAGCGTGGCTTGATAACCAATCCGTAGGCCCATGCCTGGGATCCGAACCTGTGAACCCCAAGCCCCTGAAGCGGAGCGTGCGAACTTAGCGTCTATACCACCAGGCTGGCCCCAAAATGAATTTTTAAAACACAGAATCACTTGCTTTAGATTGTATGAAAGTTAAATACGAATATCTTGAGCTTCCTGAAATTGCTTTAAAAATCTTTTCTTGTCTCCTTCAATATACCTCTGTGAGACTGAATTCTCTAGGATCGATGTCTTTAAAACAAAAGCAAAAAAGAAATTTATAAACATTATAGAAATAGCTTTGTTGTCAATCTAACCCAGAATATTTAGGTTAAAAGCAAGAAGCAAGTTTGTCACATCAAAAACTGATAAACATGGTTTTCATTCAAAGTATATATGTGTTTAATATGGGGAAATTCATGCTTCATTCATAACTTCTGGTTAATTATGATTGTAGAATGACAAAAAGTTATGTGTAACGCAATGCTCTCTGTTATTGCCCATATACACACTTTAAATAAACAAGACATGGTTTTAAAATGATTTTCCTTTTCTCTATAGTACGTTTGTTCTGCATTTATTGAAATTTGTCTATTGAAGCTAATATTAAAAATTTGGCGCTTATTATTAGTTTTTATTCATTTTAATTTATTAGTACTTCATATTTATCACATTTAGAAAACTATTGGTTCACAATGAAAATTAAAACAAAGCAAAGCAAGTAAGCATAAAGCGTCCTTGTTTGAATACTGTTCTGGTTGAATGTCCCAGACAGAACTGATTCGTGGCAGCTTGCCGGATAACTGAGACTGCTATCAGGTGACATCACTTGTTATTACTCATTTGCGTCATCTCAGTCATCATACATTTCAGCAAACCAGAACATTCCTAGCATCCACCTCATCTTTTGCTATGTTGGTTTAACTAAGCATAACTCGAGGGTATTAATCCTTTTGTTTCCTTGCATTTTGTTGTATTGAGAAATATTTGAAATTTAAGAGCCATTGGCCTAGTGGGATTTGGAAAGCTTTTTTACAATATAGAGATTAGGTGCTTGGGGTAAGGGGATCTTTCCTGTAGAAAATGAAATTATTCAGAGATAGGTTAATGCTTTTGGTTATTCAATGTCCCACTCAGTGCATAAGAGCCAGCAGATTTCTCTGTGCAAAGTCAAAGAATGGCTGCCTGGGTCCAGTGAACTTACTGTCATCCCAAGAGTCTATCCACCACCAGCCTGATATTCCAACCAAGGGTATCACTCCCTGGGGTCATGGCATTCCCTCAAGATGACTGTACTTTCTGCATATATTATCTGGAGAGGGTAACTATTCAAGGAGCCACTGCATCAGAGTAATTAAACTGCTAAGAAGAGAAGTGAGTCTAGAGGCAATAGCACAGAGAAAGGTATTTTTTAAGGGAGGATGTTATGACAAAGCCCACAGCATGGGTTATTGCTTGAGAAGGACAAACTCACATCTTTTGTAAACTATGATGGAAGCAAGAGATACCTGCACAGAGTCGAGCGGGTACAAACATGGACTTTACATGTTTACTTCTTTTCTCTCCCTCCAAGTCCTGTTATCTAATCTTGCCAAGCCTAAATTGCCCCCACTGTGAAACCAGGGCAATTATATACCTCCAAGTGTTGTGAGAATTAAATGGTAGAATTCATATGAATCATGTTATAAATGTTCCATAAATGTATTATAGTCACAATTACTATATACTTTACCCCAGGTTTGCTCAGGGTAGTTGAGGTGCTTGTTCGTTCATGAATCTCCTCAGATGCTCCACAGGATTTAGGAGTGCTTTCAGCTGCAAGTAACAGGAAACTCTAATTAACATACCTGAAACAAATAAGAGTTTGTTTTACTCACATAACATTAAATCCAGAGGGAGACAGGTTCTCACATTAATTCAGATGCTTAGCAACACAGTGAGGTGTTCAAACTCTTTTTATCTTTCTCTTCATCATCCCTAGTGTGCTGACTTTTGCCAATATTCTTCTTGCCTCATGGTCACCAAATGGCATTTGCATTTCCAGAAATTTTGTGCAATTGCCACACAGAAAGAAGAGAAAAGGAATAAAAGGCCTTCATCTTGGAAGGCTTTGTCATTTTATGCAAGATAGGAAGCTGTTGAGAGACAATTCTCCACGAATACTTCTTTGCGATGTCTGCACCTTCTGAACAAAGGACATGTTTGAACAGCAAAGGCCTTGAAAGCTAGAGACTCACAGATGCCATCTTTCTTCTCCCTCTCATCTGGACACATTTGCTTACATGTATTAACCTAGAGACCTTCCCAGATGGGATATGTTCACATTCCAGAGTAAAGATAAAGTCTTTCTCTCTCTTTCTCCTGATTGGAGCATGGGCAGATTGACTATCCTATGTAATTTCCTAGTCTCAAAATTTTGGAGTCCTCTCTTATGGTGCAACCAACCGCATAAGCTTGGAGGCATCTGGGCCTCACGGCATTGCCTTGTGGGAATTGGGATGTGGGGAACTGGGGCAAGATATTTCTCTGGCTGCTTCATTTTGACATAAGTATTAAAAGATATATTCCTCTGACCTAGAGGACTGGTAATTTTCTGTCAGAGAATGTATATTAAAATGTGGCAGGATAACTTGTTAGCTTGAAAATGGCAAAATCTCAGACTCTTCATAGTTTTTGACTTAACAGGAGGAAGTTTCCTCAGCAAATCTTCTTTTATATTTTAATAGAACAGGAACACAAGCCTAACCTTAGACAAATCAATGGCAACCAAGAATGAGATTATGCAACTCGTTTATCACAATCGTGACTTATCTCTTGGTCTTGGTGTAGCACTCTTTCTTCGGTACAAGGTAACTCTATCCACCCTGGAGATATATTTTTTTAAGAAGTTATTTGTGTGTGCAAGTGTGGGTAACCAATGCGTGGGTGATGGATGGTATATCTGCCGTATACCATAAATCTAAAAGTCCATTAACAGTGTATATATTTGTCAGTACTAGACACTAAATTACTTCAGGTCAAAGAATTGTGTCTAATTTATATTAGAATATACTTAAGAGCTTAGTACAGATTCTTTTACATAGCAATGCTTAATATAGGTTGATTTAATGAATGAATTTATGTTAGTCAATAGCATCCTACTTCTAAAAATAATAAGTTGTGTTCAATTAATTGAAATACCTAAACTACGTAACAGAAAGGAAGGGGAAATGCATATCATCGAGTTAGAATGAGTTCTGTTTCTTGACTGATTGATTCTGGAAGTTTCCTACATACAGGAAAAAAGTTCCGATAAATTACAATATTGCCATTTCATATAACTATTATCTTTCTTTAGTTTCAAGGTTGGTTTTGTTGTTCCATTTCTACATGCTACACAGACACCTTAATATTGTAACTCTGTCAAATTCCTATGATTTACAAACTGGTAGCTAAAACGTCAAGGATGTTGTCAAGAAAAATGTTCTATATTCTTTAAAAATATATTTATAGTCAGAACAGAGTAAATATGGGGGCAGGTATTTATTCTTAGTGACTTGTTTCTCACAATTTATTGAGTTTACTTGTCAGGTGAGCACTAATCTTATAGTCTGCACTATAAAATCAACTTGGCATTGGAACAACAAGCTGTGGTCTTCTATTACGGTGTCACTATTGATAGTATACATTTTGAAATTGAAAATTATTGGTCAATGTTAGTAATGAAGTCAATAATGCAGCATAAAACTTCTTGACTACAGTACCCAGCAAACTACTTTCCCATGGTTTCTAACTGTGCTTCATTCAACCTTTCTAGTCTGTGGTTCTGATATGAGAAGACATTCCCCTTCACCTCCTGGAGCCTGCCCTTTTGGGACAGGCCTGAATTCTCCACGAAGAGGGAAACCTCAGACCCACTAACACAATGCCTTACACATTCAAATGGGCCTATATATATAAAGCTGCAAAAATATCTTGGTAATTTCTACATTTACTAATGGAAGAAAAGAAACAAACATTTATTAGATATCTTTATTGAAATATGTCTTTTAAGAAACACTTTATAGATACTATTTTATTAAATTTTTACAATGACTCTGTAGGATTGGTATTATGATCATTTGACAAGTGGAGAAAATTGATGTTTGGAAAAGTTAAGTAGTTTGCATAAGTTTCTACATATATCATATAGTGAATATTAAGTAGAAATTCAAATCCAGGCCTGTCAGTCCTTTAGTGTCCTTCTCATGAAATAATGACCACTTCCTGGTTTTTTTGGGTTTTTTTTTTTTTGTGAGGAAGACTAGCCCTGAGCTAACATCCGTTGCCAATCCTCCTCTTTTTTGCTGGTGAAGACTGGCCCTGGACTAACATCTGTGCCCATCTTCCTCTACTTTATACGGGATGCCGCCACAGCATGGCTTGATAAGTGGTGGGCCTGTCCCTGCCCGTGATCCGAACTGGTGAACCTCCAGCCACCAGAAGCAGAGCACGCGAACTTGACCACTATGCCACTGGGCAGGCCCAAATAATGACCACTTCTTAACACTAAAATATTTCCAATTAGAGAAGAGCTCTATTTGATATATTGTCATTAAGGGTATTGTTGTCTAGAATCAATAATTGCAATGATGCCCAAATTACACAAATCCTCCAAATTTATGGAGAGAATATTTCAAGAGAAATAGTCACCATCTTTCCTTAGAAAATGAGGTGTGGAAGACTGGAATAGTGCCTAACACTGGAAAGCACAGAGGGAAGAAGAAATTTTACCCAAGTATCTTCAAATCATGGACAACTGCTGACACATGGTTGGGCAATTTAACATTGGGTGTCAATTTTCTAATTCATAAAGTATAACATAAAAATTTTTGGTAGCAACGTCTTCATTAAGTAGACAGGCTTCACTGTCCACTTGCTGGATCACATACACTTGAGCCCCTTTATCAAGTGCCACTGTGGTCATTCCACGGCATGTGTCCCTGGGAATGCAGAGAGATTTGTGTGGAAATGTCTTCACCCTGATAGTGGTTGGCAGCCTATAATGATGAAGTGATGGCTATTCTTCCATGTCAATTAAATTGTGGCTTCTGTGCTGAGACTGTCATTTCTGGAGATGTTTTTCTGACATCAACCTTCCCTCTAGCAGGAATCAGAAATGAACATATAAAGTCCCTCACAGCTTTGATCACTGCTGACCTGGTATATATTAGAATTGGTGACCTGGAGCCGAAAGGCTTGGTTTGCCCTCACCAATTAACCCCCTAGCCAGCCACTATCCTATATACTCATGATTACCATCCTTCCTTCACCCGTCAGGGGCCTGACTCCAGAGGAAGGTTAAATAGTTTGTTTTCCAACAACACCCTGAAAGCAGAATGTAACGCTATAAAACATTTCATCCATGAAGGGCAATCACAGTTTCACTCATTGAAAAAAACAGAGCGTCGGTACCTCATCTCATAAAGGATGCTTGGTGCATTTTGAAAGAAGAGTTATATTCACCCTCTGGAGTTAGAGAACCCAACACATATCTGCGAGCAACGTTAGTACACGATTGAGTCTGGCTGTTAATTGACTGGACAGTCAAAATTGCACGCAGCCAGGGAAAATGTCAACTTTAATCTTTCCAGAACTGCTTCAGAAGAGAATTAAGTAAAAAGCAATTTTTATTAGAATTAAACGAATACTGGAGGTTTAAATGGAAAACCTTAAAAGTGACGAGAGAAATAGACAGATACTTAAATGGTCTTTTGAAATGCCCACTATGCAGTAGGCACTCCTATTGTCTCTCCTACTATTTTAATTGTTACAATAAAATTATGAGATAGTTGTGTTTTGACTTTTAAAAAAAAATTCATTTTATAAATGAGGAAACTGTCTCAGAAGGTGAAATAACTTGTCTAAGCTCCCACAATGAGAATGTGGCTGAGCTGGATTTTGAATTCAGATCTTTTTGACACCAAATCCTATGATTTTCATTCTTCCAATGCATTGAGGCTATTTATTCTATTTGATTTATTGTAGATCCTCCAGGATGCCAAAATACAACAGAGAGAAACATACTTCCTATAACTCTTCCCCCAGCTCTCTTTCTTCCTCAGAGAAAAGGGATAACCACCATAGCAGGTAACTGTCTTCAGAACTTGTGTGTGGTCGTGACACGGGGAGTCATGCACCACTTGTAACAGAATCTTCTGTGGAGTAATTAAAGATGCAAACTTCTTGGTTGCACACCAGACCTCTGACTCAGATTCTCTGGAAGTTCGGGCCCTGACTCCGCATGTTTAACAAGATTCCCATGTAATGCTTATGAACACAAGTTTAAGAACCACTTTTCTATATGGAAGGTGAGAATGTGGTTGAGTGGGTGAGGCAGACTCTCCTTGTCTCCAGAATAAATATCACCAACACTAGGACAAATACCAATTCTCATATAATACTGGTATATGGCTGGTACAGCCTTATGGAGGGCTAGGGTGAGCATCTATTAGGTGGTATTTAAAAGATCACAAAATATCTTCAAAGTATATTTAAAAATACCAAAATATCTGTTTCTCTGGCTAGCAAAGTAATAAAATCCCCACACTAGAGAGTTATTTTATTATTATTGTTGTTGCTGTTAGCCTTGAAGCTTTTATTCCAAATTTGTTTGCTCTTACATCAGATTTGCTTGTGGAGCATTTGAAAGCACAGAACTCTGGGATTCTGTATTTAAGAAAATAAGTCCACTCCTACAATGTGGTGAATGATCAGCCAGTCTAGGGAGCCACAGCCAATTGGGGAACCACAAGACAAGTTGAACCGTCGACGTGGTTGGACAGCATGCTGCAGGAAAGGAAAGTGGGGGAGGGAAAGGGGATGCTTCCTAGAAGCAGGGAAGAGGAATAGGCAGGGGGAACGCATCAACACCAAGTTCTGCGTTCTTCCTGGTTTTGCCCCAGCACAGACCCTGCTGTCTACAAGGTACTCACTCACATCTGCTGTCTGACCTGGGTGATAAAACCTCCTCCTCCTTCTGAGAAAACACAGGCATGCACTGTGGGACATTTTTCTTGCAAGAAATTTTATAAGAAGTTCACAGTTTCCTCTATACAAAGGAAGAGGAATTTAAATGTAGAGTATAAAAATGGGCTCTTATTTTACCACCAGCCATTCACGTGAATCTAAAGGATTTCCGCAAAGAATCATGCCTTTTAATTTCTTGATAGTGACGACAATAATGCGTATTCTATGTGATGTATAAATACAATATATGCATCCATATAATTTATATATTTTATATAACATATAAATGTAGAATACGTACTTCTGAACTCATGTAACTAGAAATATTTGTACAATATTGCTCAAATATGTTAACTAAATAACTTAGGCATTTTCAATGTTTTTCACTGAGATTCACAGCAACTAGTATTAAATATTGTTTCCTTATCACACTACTCTTGATTGTAACTGAGATATAGAAAAATATTATAAAATATTTAAAAAATAAATTATTCTATTTTTTTAGAATGATCCAGTAGATTTTATTATTTGTTTTCTTTTCTTTCTGGATGACTTAGTATTACTAAGCCAAATTAAAATTATGCAAAGATCAAGCATAGTTGTCTCACAAACTGCTTTACAAAATTTATTGGGTTTAACAGATATTTTCAAAGCTAATTTAGTTTGCATTGGACTGATACTACAGCGGTACTAAGTAAAGACTGTGATGTATGAACCATGTTTGACAAGGAAAGAGATAAAAGTTTATATTAGAGGATATAGCAAAAAAAGAATTTGGATAAACAGGAATGTATCCTGAGTATTAATATAGAGGAAGCAGAAACTAAGGACATGTATTGGATTTTTTTCTAAACCATTTTGTAAGTGTAATTTTGTACTGATGAGAGAATACATGTGTCTCATATTTCTGCTCTAAAAGAGATGTCCATGTAGTTAACAAAACCAGCATTTTTCATCAGTCATAACATCTGTATTGGTACGGCTAGGCTAAGTTGTGCTGCAACAACATACAATCCCTAAATCGCAGTGGCCTGAAAGAATTAGGTTTTATTTCTCACTCACTAGCTCTACACGTCCATTGTAGGTTGGCAGGTGGCTCTGCTCTGCATCATCCACATTCTCACTTTGGGACCAAGGTGATAGACTCTTCATGTATCCCTTTGCCAGATTCTGCAGCACAGGGAAAGTGAGGCCTGAGAGTCACATATTGGGAACAAAATGCTTGGCTCAAAGTTATATAAGTTTTTTTCCTCATAAATTCTTAATCAGAATTAGTCACACAGGGCTCCACCCAGCAAGAAGGGAACCATGAATATAAATGCTCCTGAAAGAGGAGAGATGAAATATTTTGCAAGACTAGTGACTACCATAGTACTGAACTCATTGTTACTGCCTTCTAAGAAATGAAGACCACCGAATTATCATGAAACCATTAGGTGAGGGAAATATTCTTTGATTAAACTATTTTACAAAATCACATACCCAGAGTTGTAGCTTTAAAATCCTATTCCCATGCTGAAAACTTTTGGAAAAAACAAAAAGGAAAATAAGCTTATTATGCTAAATGGGAAAGCAATGAATATATGAAGAAAAATGGGTCAACTTGAGAAGAATTGAAACAAAATTAAAACACTGAAGAACTCCACTGAGAGTAAATGTATGTGGATATGTATATGTACTCACAGTGCAGTGATGTGCCAAGTATCCGAAAAAAAGTTTTAGATTTTGAAATGTCATATCCTCTCTATGAGAGAGAAAAGCCATGTGGCCTGACCCTCATTGCCACAAGTTATTAATTTAAAAAATTATAAGTAGGAATCATGGTTATTTCTACAACACAATATTTAGAAATTTTGTTAAGGTTATTTACCTTCCATAAATAATCACTATATATTTTATATAACAAATATCATACTTTTATGTGTCCAAATTCAAAAGTAGAGTATGAAAGATAGATTTTAATCTGTATGACACTATGCAAAAAATTTCCTTTCATGGAAATCATCTAACTAGTACCAAAAAATTATTATACATTCTCTGCCTTAAAACAACAATTTTACTTATCCATTTTAATTGAAAAATTAGGCTTATACAGAACACATACACATATCTATATCTTCATATCTATCTCTATCCATTTATCTATATATACAGAAAGAGAGTAAGAGAAGTAGAGAGAAGAAAAAGGGAGAGAGGCTGAGAGGGACAGACCAAATAATAGACTGAAATACTAATGCAGTGAATAGAATAATTTATAATTCCTCACTAGTATGCTCTTTGACTTTGCACAACTCAATTTTTAAATGTTTCCTCCTCTGTAAAATGGGTAGTTGTGAGACTCACGTAAGATACAGTATATGGAAGTATGTTAATACTAAAACACTATGCAAAAATTAGCTTGTAGTAACTGTATAGTATTCTAGGAATTAATAAAAAAGCTCAAATTGGGTGACTGGACAAGGACCAATTAGCTGTATTTGCCTTTGACATATAATGGAAATGTCAAATAGGAGTATAAGATATCAGAAATTATACCCATTCGACAAAAGGGCTTATTTGCTGACTCTACAGGGAGAAAAGGCACTTTGGCATTTCTCCCAGATTCTCCACTTTGTCAGGACTTATTTTCTGAATGGGAAGCAAAAATATTATGTTAGAGAAGCAAATTTATTATCCATTAGTTTTTGCTTCCCTACTTTAAGGGATATGTAGATCAACTTAGCAAACTGGTCTTTTTAAAAAAAAATCACAGCTCTCTGTTGTCAAAGTAGACAACTAAATCAATGGACTGTCATTTTTTGTTCATCTTGTCAGTTTGATTTTAAAAATGGCTTACTCTTAGAATTACATTCTGAATTTTTTGTCAATTCTAAATTAGCACGACCAGTACTAAACTATGATGAGTCCAAACTGAGAATGAAAATCTACATCTATATGACATATAAGCTATCTACAGGGTGATTCCAAGTTATCATTAGCTAGATAAGCTTTTCCTTCCTAGGAAAGATGGCATTTGATAACACACTGGAAAGGTAGAGTATGAAGAAAACTTCAAGGGTCAAACACGAGAGGAGGTCCAATAGTGATGGTGGCAGGAAAATTTAGGAAATTACTTATTATCTAATCTGGCTGAGAGATTGAGATAGAAAAATGAAATGAATCATATTAAAGTTGAGTTCTGGGTTCAGGGGTTTGGTTTTCATGGGATTGACGACAGTGAGCCACAGAACATTTTGGAGAGGGGAGACCTGATTAAAACTGTTCGTTCCTTAACCAGTGGAGTTTTAGTTGAATGAGTGGAGGGACCACGCTGCTTTTGTTTTTGGATATATATCTGTTATATATCACAAGACCTGTTACATGATAGGCTCTCAATTAACATTTGCTGAATTCTGAATAAAGGAAGAATATTCTAATGATTATGTGGAAGATGGATTAAGGGGAAGAGGTAGAAATTGAGCATAATTCATACAATACTCAAGACATGTTTTGAATAGGAATCGTATAGTGAAATATAGACGTCTTTGTCTAAAACTCTGTTAAATAGAGTAGCTACTAGCTGTGCAAAGCCATTTAAATTTAAATTAAATTAAATTTAAAGTTCTACTCCTCAGTCACACTAGATAATTTCAAGTGCCCAATAGTCACACATGGCTAATGGTTAGCATATTTGACAGTACAGATATAGAACATTTTCATTACCACAATAAGTCCTATTGGACAGTGCTGGTCTGGAAAACACTTTGGAATGAATCAGCCCTCTTGCAAGACAGTCCATTACTTATAACTACTCTTGTTTAATGTATCATGTCCCTTTAAAAAAATATTGCTAGAATATTCTATCTTAAGCAAAGTGAAAGCATTTCAGATATCCATAAAAGACAGAAGAAAGTAAAAATATTCCCTTTCTGAAGTGGTAACACCAACTGAATGATGCTGGTCCCATCTGGATTAAGGATGAACTCTTAGGATGAACATATATGAATATCTCATCCTAAATTCCTTTCATGGTACATGGAATTGCTCCTACTTATATGTTGATGATTGCTGAGAAGATAACAGTTATCTTTTACTTTCTTCCAGAAAGTTGTCAGTTCAGAGAAAACATCAGTTATGTTGATACGTATGGAAAGAAACAAACAAAAAAATTGAGTAATAACAGTATATTTAAAATGTTTCTGCTTTTACTAGTTTTCTTCTTTTAGGAAAGCAGTTAGGTAGAGAAGGAGAATGATATACATCAGGTGCATGTGTGTAATATCTGTTTGTCTTGTCAGTAATTTGGCCTGGGATAGACAGCAAGTAGTAACTACATGCTCCTCACGACATACTGAAGTAAAGTGACTACAAGGCTATGTCTACATTTCAACAAGATTATGTTGTGGCAGGGTATAAGGTGGAAAGCTATAAATTGACAGCATGTATGTAAGTTTTGTGCAGGAAATAAAGAGGTGTAAGTGAATATGAGTTCCAGTGTGTTAATTCTTAAACACGTCATCCATTTTTATGGCCATTTCTAACCCGTGTAAAGAGAAGCAAAATTATAGCACTAGTTCCAACTTATTTTTTCCCAAACTATCTGCCTCTAGGCCAAATCTTCAACGTGCCAGAATCACCATCCACTTCATTTGTAGACATATATCTTCCATTTTTGGCTTAATGGAAAAAAAAGGAAGAACATATTTGCCTTGCCAAAAGATATAATTGGAGAAGCAGTTTTGAAATAAAAAAGATTATAAACTGATTATGAGTGAGATATTCAGTCTGAAAGAATATGAGAGAGATTGGAAATTTTCTAGCTATCCTGATTAAGATTCCATTTTACTTATCATCTTTAGAGACAGACACCTAACTCTTTTCTGTTCACTCTTATTTAGGACTTCAGAAGCTATAATTCAATTTCTAAGCATGTATCAGCACAGCAAATCATAATACACACATCCATTCCTTTATTAAATAAACATTTCTGTGGTTCCTCTGTGCAGCGTGGTGGGCTAATCCAAAAATCACATAGCCAGTAATTGCTAGAGCTGAGAAATTCTGGTGCATTTGATGTCCAAGCATGAACTCTTGGTCCCTAATGATGAATCATGATGCTGAAGGGTCAGAGAAATCTGGGTTTTACGTAGACCTTGCTATTTCCTAGACTTGGAGGCTTACACAACTTACTCTGTTTTACTAAGACTCAGATTCCTCATCAGAAAAACGACAATAATTATGGCACCTACCTCACAGGGTTATTGTGTGAGTAAGTTAAGGTAATTCATAGTCAGCATTGTGACTGCACATAGAAAGGACTCCATAAGTGTAATTTATTATTATTCACTTTAATATGTAAAAATCCAAGTAAGAAGTAATAGAGACCTTTTTAATATGTCTTCTTTTGGAAACTATTGCTTCTCTCCTCTCTTTTGGGTAGTTCTAATGGGGCTCGATGTCACAGCTGGACACCTCTCATTTAGCACAGGAAAGGGAATATGGCCCCAACCTTGTTAATAATAGGACTTCATATTTCTGGAAGACTAATCAATGAAGAGTAGGCACATGATCCAGGTAAAATCAATCTAAGTCCTTCTTTGATAAGATAAGAAGAAGATAGTTTCTCCCCTTCATCTAGCCTTGCTAAGATGGCAGAATGTGAATGAGAGCCTGTCAAGCATCTGTACTACTCCTTGAAGATAGTGTGGATTCAGAATTAACTTAAAAAGAGCTAAGAAACAGAAGGAGAGAGAGAAAGAGTCTCAGTGGTGTTGAACTCTGCTTCTAGTTCCTAAAGTCACGTTTATTTTAGTTCTTCCAAGTGTCGATCACAAATATGAGAACTAATATAGTTCTCTTTTAGCTTAAGATGTTACAGACTTCTTTACTTGCAAATGAAATAGTCTTAACGAACTCAATGATGGGAATGAGAAGTGAAGTGTTATAAGTGCACTATACTAAATGCAAAGTTTTTAAAATGGTCGTGTCATAGAGAATCTCTATCAGCTATCTTTGTCAAATGTTAGCAAAGTTAAACAGTTACTCGAATCTTGTGACTTAGAAAATACAATCTTCAAAATTAAAGCTTTAGTAGATTTGGCCAAAAAATATTCAGGGTGTTGGAGTGTTTGGGTAGCATTCATCATTTTTAGAAAGAACTTGAATAAAGGGACAAGCTTTAGTAGATTTCTGTCCATTTGAAGGCATACAAGAAATGACATAAAGCTTTGATACAAGTGAAGCCTTCAAGGCTACCATCCAAGATGACAGGATGTCAGATTATTCACGGGACTTCCATAATTATAAATAAGGTTTCAATACTCATCTCTTATTGAAAGTGAGTAGAATTCAAGGCAGGGAAATGGAAAATGCAGAAGAATAAAGAATCAGAGAAAAGGGGTGAAGTGTAATCCTGCAGGCCCTTCACAAACACTGTCTGCTGTGTATAACTTTCCCAAGGTGAATACTGTTTATTGTGAGACAGTTTGGAGCAGGGTTTAGTTGATATGCCTTACTCTCTAACTTGTTTTACATAGGTCAAGATGGAAGTATTGAAGGTAAATTCAACTAAGTTTTAGTTACAATTAAAGTTGTAAATTACAACTAAGGGATCTACTGGGTTTTATGAGAATTAAATACAAAATAACTATAGCATTATCCAGAACAATACACTCAAGAAATGTAAGATAACATAGTAACATGTATTTTGTAAAGCCCCAAGGTCTCTTGCTAAAGATAGGAATCCAAAGTGTGTGTATGTGTGTGCACTTTTCTTCTTTCTACTCTCCCTCACTTCAGGGAACCTCATGATTCTGGTGGGGGTGTAATTCCCAGAAAGGAGACCTATCACATTAGAAGAAGGTGGCCAGTGCAAGCCAACCCCAACCCCCTGATGGTGGCAAACAGACTCTGAAATCAAGAGGCTTTGCCTTCACCTGAATTGGTAAACTTTGAGAATCTAAATGTCAGGTGACTGATAGCTTCTTTCCCTTCTCTATGAAGAAAGCTCATCTGTAGAATTAAGTCCAATGGTAGAAGCAGAGGTCAGAGCCAGCTCAAGAGAGATAGGTCATTTGGTGGCAGTGGCTCCCCATTTTAGTCCTTATGATGTGGTTCCTGCAGAGCTTTCTTTGATCTTGTTGCCTATCTAAATATTTTTTTCCAGAAAATAGTTTCTCCTGTTTTCTTATAACTACCATTTTCTATAGAAATATAAATAATCTCCAATAAGTTGCTGTTATTTGCTACCTTAAAGTCCTGACAAATATGGATGGCAAGGCATTCTTGTATGAAAAATTAGCCTACATTACAAAGAAGTATATAAAAATAGATTAATGTGCAACATGGAATTGCAGGCTTTCAGATCCTTGTGAACTAGAACGATGCAGGAAGCATCAAGGAGGGTGAGAAACTTAAGCTTGGCTTGGGAACATTTAGATAAGGAAAGACGAGTATGGGGGCTTCCTGGTTTAAGGGCTCAAAGTGAGAAGAGACCGTGAAGTTCTCAATTTTCAAGGAGCTGTCACCCATAAGGCCTTGAAGAGTTTATACTCTCCCAATTAAGAGAATTATTTTTCCACTTGAAAGTCTCTGAGGGCAAGCTAAGAGGGGAGAAACCACCCATCTCTAACCAGCTAAACTCAAATGATACCACCCTTTGTATCCACGAATGGCAGGACCATTTCACTAGTTCAAGATATTGTTGCAGTACCTAACCCATTCTCAGTTGGAAGATGAGTATTTGAGAGGAATTCATGACACATTCACTCCCTCATCTTAGTTCCGTGACTTGGTGAAATGTCACACTTCCTTTAATAAATGAATGAGCTGCAAGCAAGCTTATTAGAACCAGTCTATCAGAGAGACACTGAAGAACTTAGGGGTAACCTACCCCAGAATAGGTCACTGTCATGAATCTCAGTGGAGTAGACTTACCCCATTAAAGATAATGGGATCTATCATTCCATCCAGTTTTATGGTTTATAAAGCGTTTCCCAAAAAGAGTTTCATTTCTTAATGTCTCCATCTACACAGTCCCACGATTAGAAATAGATGTCTTTGGGTTTATGTTATTAACTTCGTACACTTTCTCTTTTACAATGAGTACTTATCAACTAAAAAATCCCTAGATGTGAACTTGCCCATGAGAGCAGAACTCTGAAAAATTTGGCAAAAGAGAGTAAACAGGAGAGGAAAATGATAATTGAACATGATACCCCTTGAGGGATCAACCTGAATTTGTTCATATAGTGTTTGTCGTCTCTCCAAAATGATGTTCCAGAAGACAGTAGAGCAAAATGTTAGCTGCAGTGAAGATTATACTTTCTGAACATTTACTTTGGCATTAGATAAGTTCTAGAGTTGCGGTCACGATTCAAGTCTGCTGCTGCATATCTATTTAAATTTGGCTGTTGCCTTGTCTCAGTTAAAATGACTTATGCATCAACTTCAGGAAGACAGGGGTGAGAGTAGGAATTGTTAGGTGGTTTTACAATAAACCAAATTTATGCTCAACCATTTTAGGTTTTGAGCATACCTAACTGCTGACCAGCGTTTCCTGTGGGGAATAGGAAGGGAAACAAAAAAAGATGAAGCTATTGCACCATTGATGAACTTGATATCATATCCCAACTGGGAGAAACTCCTTAAAGTATACAAGTGATTGATTGTGTTTGCCAGTTATTAAGCAATTACTACATGGCAGGCACTCTGTGTGTTATCACAATCCTATGAGGTAGATATTTTTAATATCCATTTTAGATAAGAGAAAATTGAGATATAATGGTTAATGTAATTACTCAAGTTCACACAAGTAATAAACACAGAGCTAGACCCAAACCCCTCCCTCTTTGGATTCAGGTGAGATTTAAGATGTATTTTGAAAATGGAGATGAAAGTATTGGTGAATGAACTGGTTTTGGGATATGAAAGAATGACAAAGGTGAAAAATGACAAGAAGATTCTTTGGCTTGAGCAACTGAACACTGGAGTTACTATTTCCTGAGATGGGGAAAAATTGGGAAAATGCACCTTAAAAGGAAATGAAGAATTCAGATTTCATATTACATTTTAGGTCCTATTCACTTTTTTTGGTAAAGAAGACTGACCCTGAGCTAACATCTGTTGTCAATCTTCATCTTTTTGCTGAGGAAGATTGGCCCTGAGCTAATATTTGTGCCCATCTTCCTCTACTTTGCATGTGGGACACCGCCAGATCGTGGCTTGATGAGTGCTGTGTCAGTCCACGCCTGGGATTTGAGACTGCGAACCCCGGGCTGCCAAAGTGGAGCATGTGAACTTAACCACTACATCACCCGGTCGGCCCCCAGGTCCTATTAAATATTAAATGGAGATGGATGTCACAAAGAAATTTGGCTATAGAACTTTTGAATTTGAGGGAAAATTCAAGGCTGAGATTTAAATTTGGACGTCATCAATTAAAAAAATTCACTTCTATCCAGCAGACTTCCTGCCGTGACAGAAAGAGTAAATGGTAATAGGGAGGGGCCAGAGGACTGAGCTTATCGCACCCCACCTTCTTGAGCTCATGAGGTATTACGGGTTGAGTTGCATTCCTCCCGAATTCATATGTTGGAGTCCTAACCCCCAAAGTCACTGTATTTAGAGATAGAGTCTTTAAGGAGGTAATGAAGGTTACATGAGGTCATATGAGTGGGGCTCTAATCCAATAGCACTGGTGTCCTAATAAGAGGAAGAGACACTAAGGTTGCATGTGCATAGAGAAGGCCAAATGAGGACACAGTGAGAAGACAGCCATCTAGAAGTCAAGAAGAGAGGGCTCAGGAGAAACCAAACATGGTGACACCTTGATCTTGCATTTCGCACCTCCATAACTGTGAGAAATAAATTTCCATTATTTAAGCCACCCAATCTGCAATATTTTGTTATGGCAGCCCTGGCAAACTAATACATGAAGAGAGCCCTCAGTCCAACAAGAGTGACACAAAGCAGCTTCCAATGAAGTGGAGGGAAAACTGGCCATGGGTGGTTCCTTAAGCCAACTCAAAACAATGTTTGGAGGAGGGAATGGTCAGCTGCATCAAATGCTGCTGAGAGAACTGACCAAGAGGGACTTAAAGTTGCTCTCAGCTTGGCTAAAGTTCAGACAGGCTTTTCCCTGACTCCAGCCTTCTGACCTCTCTTTTCTTAAAGCATTTACTTTAGAAAACTTGTTATTATAAATTCCTTCTCTGTCTCTGAGATGTAAATCTTTTAAAAAGCCTGTAACCAACTTTACAACCCAGGAATGTCTTCCTCAAGGACCTGGGAACCATCCCTCTGAAATATCATCGTCAAGGAAGATGGTGCCTCTATTTTCCCAGTTTCTTTGGGAAGATTGGAGCCTAGCTTCCATGGGTTCCAGTTAGCAAACATGGATGGTCTAATCACAGAGAAAAACATTTGCAACCTCAGTGTGCTCAACACATCCCATTAATCAACCTTAAGCCTATCTTCCTCCAGTATTTTTCCCACTAGCTCATCCTAGTGATTAAAAATTTTCCCACCTTTGGTTTCAGTAAAGTTGAGTTGAGACTTTAGTTTTGGCATCTCTCCTCTATTGCAATATTCTTGAATAAAGTCCTCTTGCTTGTTTAACTTTTCCTGGTGCAATTTTTCTTTGGAGAAGATCCAATAAGATGACGATTGAGGACTGATCACTGGACTTGCCAACATGGATGTCACTGGTGGATGATAGCTTTCAGATTATAAATTTAGTGAATAAAATATTTTTAGAATCCCAGTACATGGTTGATATGAGGAAATTAGTTTACTGGTTTCAATGCCAATATCTCTTTAGTTTGGGTTTCAGATATATGCTATGAATAGTCACTTCTCCTGATCCTCTTATAGATTTTAGCTATTTGAAAATACTAAGAACAATAGCATAAGCTGTTTAAATATGTAAGTATACAGTTGGTTATTCAAGCACAAATGGTTATATTTTATGCTTTAAAGTTAAGGGCAGAAATCTACTTGAGGTCAAATGAAGTTTCTAGACTATGAAATTTGATACACTGTTCCATGGAGGGAGCTATCTTTATGTCATTTGACTAGCATCCTCTGAAGCATTTTTTTAAGCTCCTGAGGAAAATTCTATTTCTTTTTTCTTGTTAATGCTTTTTTTGTCATATGATTCTTTTATACAAATATGCCTGTTTGAGATTTTGATGAACAAGTTAGGCCAGACCTACACATTGGTGTCAAAGAAGTAGAGGTTTTCAAAACTCAATGCTCAGCTTAGGGATTTGCAAACAAATCATCAAGCAGTATCTAAAATTACCTTTGCCGTTTGGAAAATGACTATTAACTTGGACTATACTCAGAAGTGACAATTGCTAATTATATGGAAATATTTCAACTTAATGAAGTAAGAAAAAGTAGTTGGCTTTCTTTTCTTAACATCCTTTTCTTTCCCCTGCTGGTTTGATGTCCTAATCTACTTGAGAATTTTCTCTATTGCTTCTAGACAAAAATAGTCCAAAGAATATTTATTAGAAAACTCACCAAAATGTGTAAAACTTAAATATTTACAAACGACCTTTCCTTTTCAGATATTAAATCCATCCATTCTTTTCCTTTGTCAAAAGAAGTACATGATTATTGAAGAAAAGTCTGGAAATACATAAAATCAAAAAGAAGGAAGCAATGAAAATACCCTGAGCCACAGAAAAACAATTGAGAATGTTCTTCTGTATTCAAGTCAAGATGGCAATGGAATCCATATTTTAGATATCTTCCTGCTCCAAATGCATAATGATGATGGCGGAAATTTAAAAGAGAACATTAAAGAAGATGAATATATTATAAAATTAATACAAACATCTTTGTGTAAACAGTAAATGGAAAACATTGTGCAAAGCTGATGCCAAGAAGCTATGACGATTAGAACTAAAACAACAAATGAGCAGCTGAAAGCTTGACCTTCTTGGGAAAATGAGGATAAGAGCTCTATTTGATCAAGTTTCATTGCTTGGAACCAGTAGCTGGAGTAGGGCTCTCTCAGTCCTAAGGTTACACTTTATAGTCTATGACATGAGGGAGAAAGGAAATAACAAAATAGCATATGTTTAAGCAAATCTGCTCTCTGGTTTAGTTGCCTGATGCCTATATGCTCAATATCACCAGAATACAAGAGTCCTCAGTATCCAAAATAGATTAGGTTCTGAACTGGGGCCATGGAGAGTGGAGAGAAAGGGAGGGAGAGGAAGAGAGAGAGAGAGAGATTTCTCACACAACATGAGCCTTACATCCATAAAAAAATCAGTACTATATAAGGCAAAATAAAACAGACAAACAAGATAGTAGCTGAATATAAAAATGATCAATAAGAAATATTAGAATGGGAAAATATATTCATTTAAATAAAATTTAATAGATTGATAAACTCCAAGCTGGATAAATGATAGAAGAAAAATGAATAAAATCATATTTAGAATTAGCTAAGAATCCAGTAAGAAATACACACACACACACACATACACATACAAAAGTGCTTGCACATATTAGAAAAGCTAATATCAAGCAACAAAGAAAACAGAAATTGAAAAGTTTCAATATTTATATAATTGGAATTCCTAAAGAAGAGAGGAAATGGCATAGAATCAATATTTGTTCAAACTGAACAATTGAATAAAATTTAAAAAGAAATGAGAGGTTAGCTAGGAAGTGCATTTCAAATATCATGTAGTTAAAAAGAAATTCGCACGTGGACAAATTGTATTAAAACTTCAGAACATCCAGGTAAAGAGCTACCATAGGAAAAAGCAAGATTTCCTAATTACACTGACATCAAAATATTCATCAACAAAAAACTGTTAGAAGACAATAGCATAATAGCTCTAGAGTACTTGAAGGGCATTGGACAAATATACCAGCTAAACTAGCATTCAATGGCAGGTCACACCAGCGGCATTTCTGAAGTGAAAAGACTAAGACAGTTTGTCATTCACAAACCCTGGGATTATTACTTTTTCTAAAACAGAATCCTTGCGTGTTTCTTTACTTTCACATGAATTTCTATTTCTTTATAGCACTTATAACTGTAACATATTAGGATATATTTATGGTATTAGTATATTATATTATACCATACTATTTGTTTTGTTTTTCCACCTGCTTTTCCCACTAGAATGCAAGATCCCCAATGGCAAGAATTTTGTATATTTAATTTTTTTCTGGATTTCCAGTGCCTTGAACACTCAAAACGTACTCAAAAGTATGTTTCAAATTGTTAAAATGGAACTACTTTATGAGATAGCTCTGCTTAGATCAACTATATAAAGAAATGAGATTTCAACTGCTTAGCCCTTCTTTATTTGTATGTCTATAATTATACTTTATCCAATTTCTTCATCTTCCACTTGCTTAATTAGCATAGTAAGATTTGATATCTCTTTCTATTGTCAATGCCTTACATTCTAGTCTATTATTGACTCTGTAGTGGGATAAATTACAACCTAGACTTGATGACCCATGTGATTGTTAAATTTCTGCATGATAAATTATTTTAACCATATTTCATCATAATCAGTGGAATTCATGTCTAAATAAAGATAACTTGTGGCCATTATTTGAAACACCTTAATCTGGAATCTATATCTCAGTAGTTAGCATTAGGGGTTCAAAAATCAGGATTATTAGTGAAATCTAACAATAAGGATTGTTGAAAATACATCCTCACTAGGGAATTGAGTTCAAGTGATGAGAGTGGCTGGAGAGATGATGTGGGCCCCTCACCCTTTTGTGAGAAAATTGATAGGATCTAGCAAGGACTAATGAGCAGTACCTTAGGTCTACAGCCTCTGGCTTTCTGGAGACACTGTCACTTGACCCCACTAGAAGCCAGACTGATTCTGCCATCAGAACATTGTTTCATCCATCTTAGAGTGAACCTTTTGATCCTGGGAGTTGCTGGAGTGTCTGAGATAAACAGTGTAGTCCTTGGTGATTTTTTTAAAGAATAGGTTGTAATACTGCGTTTGTGCCTTCTTGCTAAAAAAACCCCATATTTTGTCTAAACATATTTTCATTGTAGCAAATCACCTGGTAACCTGATAACCAGATAGTAGATGAGGCTTAAAGCCTTCATTTAACTCTAATTGCCAAAGACAATGTGTATTCGTATCAAAAGAATCTGACCTTGTCTTACAGCTACATCCATGGTCAGATGGAAACATTGGAGAATAGCAGGCTGTATCAGTCATTATCTCCCAGAGAAACAGAACGAGTAAGACTACATGTATATATATCTAACACACACATATAATACATATATATACATATAATACATATAATATACTATATTATATATGTATACATCCGAATATACATGTACATGTATATATGTGTGTGTATATATATACACATATATGTATACATATTATACGTATATGTATAATATGTATATACAGAGAGAGATTTTAAGAAAATGATTCATGTAATTGTGAGGGCTGGCAAGGGCAGGTCAGCAGGCTAGAAAATTCAGGGAGGATTTTTGTGTTATCGTCTTGAAGTAGACTTCCTTCTTCTCCGGGAAATCTCAATTCTTGCTCTTAATGCCTTTAGCTGATTGAATGAGGCCCACCCACATTATCCAGGGTATTCTCCTTTACTTAAAGGCAATTGATTGTAGATGTTAATCATGTCTACAAAATATCTACACAGCAACACCTAGACTAGTGTCTTACCAAACAACTGAGCACCATAGCTTAGCCAAGTTGACACAAAAAATTAACCATCACACAGGCCTTCTCAAAGTGAAGAGGGCTCACTCAAGAGGAGACACTGCACAGAGAGTGGGAGCTCCAAATCTGCCCAGGAGCATAGGTGGACACCCAAGAGGAAGCAGGAGGTGAGAAACAAGCCGTGTATCATTGGGAACCTTCAGTGAGAACGATCACACAATTTTCTGCCAATGCGGAGACACTTTTAACAGTGAAAGGAGATGCTATTAATAATTAATGTCAAGGTACAGGTTGAAACCATGATGGTCTCGATTAAACTGTGATGCTTATTTCCTAATAAATGTCAGACTCTCCTTAATCCCACTCATCTAATTAGTCACTTTACCACTTATCTGTAGGTGCAAATACAGGGGAGAAAGAGGGACAGAAACTGCCCTCTCAACATCCCCGTAATAGGATGAAATTATTGACAGAAGTTTCCCTCTCTGTGGTTTCAGGGGTAATTGTGGAGAAGAGGAGCAAAAACTTCCACCAACATGTGGAGACATCTAATCAGAGAACGGATTGGCAAACAGATGATTGGCACAACCTGTATTTAGTGTTCCAAAAAGATTCTTCTTCTTTACATGTCTAAAGGTTTACATTATCCCCAAAAGCACGGAGGAGGCATTGAAGGAACCATTTCTTTCTCCTTTTATATTTTCTCAGTTTTTTGGCACTGGCAACACTCCTCAGACCACAGACAGATGCCCTGAAGATCACACCCCGGGCTGTCTTTTCAGAGTCTCCAGATCACTAGCAGTGATGTTATTGCATGTTGGAAATCTGATATAACCATGCTCAAGTGGTTAACTCCATTTACATTAATGGCAAAAGAAATTTGAGTGGATAAAATGAGCAAAATTTAGTGCACCTGGTACTGCTGCATCAATATTTTTTGTAAAATTATTCTGAAGTTCTTATTTTGTCTGCTAAATTGTTCCTACTTTTCTCCTCCCCAGGTACATATAAGGAATGAACTTTTTGTCTCCTTGTGGTTTCTTGGAGCCATGTAAATAGTTCTGACCAATGACGTGTCCTTCCAGGACAAGTATTTAATTGTCAATGCATGATCATTCAGAAGAAAGGTTATCCTCATCATGTACTGGCAAATTATTTGGTGAAACTGTTGCCTGAATAAACGTGGAAAGCATATAATGTACCTAATGAACATGTAGCATTAGTGAAAGAGTCTGGAAAACAGATTGTTATTAGGTATGTTTGCCACTCCATTTGAAAAGGCACTAAAAGAAGGAGAACCTAATTGGTTGGTTTGCAAGCAGAAATAAAGAAAATAGAGTGTAGATATTCAGCTTCTTGTAGGTTTGGCAGAAGTAACTGCTTTTCAATCCCAAACAGTAAAAGACAAATAAAGAAATTCTCTGAGCAACAAAATCAGATTAAACCACTGTCTAAATTCAAGAATCAAATTAAGGGCATAGCTTTCACATCCATTGTTCAACCTTGAATGGTTTAGGTGCAACCATTAAAACTTTTAGTTGGACAAATGACTTAGGGAAAAGAGACCAGAGGGGGGCTTTCTCCTGGAAACCTGATAGGCTTCAGATAGCAGCAATTATATCCAGAGAGGGAGAGTAAAAGTCTTGGAAAAAACTATGGGTGTGGCTTTGGGATATGCTGCTGGCTAGAATAAAAGAGATAAGACGCTAAGTGTTTGAGAAAGCTATACTGGCAGAGAAAACAAGACTCTGTTTTAAGTTTTGCTGTCTTGAACATTGAGCAACATTGAACTCTCACATTTTTATGGGAGGAAAACAGTCTGAGAAGGTGCTCAATCCCAAAAGAGAGTGTGGTGGCCATGAGGATGTGCTGCTGAGATCATCAACAGCAGAGAGCATAACAAGAAGTGGCTCCAGTGGTCCCTCTGAAACCACCGTCACATGTGTGCTGAGGCTACACTTCCCACAGGCTGTTTCCAGCTAATAACTGAATATGGGCAGACTCATTTCTGGGAGATTCAGGGCCCCTCTGACGGGTGATTGGCTCAAGGACTCACTGATGGCCTTGCCAAAATGTCCTTAGAATTGCCCTGCATTTTAACATGCTTCAGCCCCCACTTCCTTCCATCTTTCCTCACTTCCTTCTCTCTCCTCTCCTTGGGATCAGACTTACATCATGAAGGTTCCCCAGCCTCTCTTGGTATCTTTCCTGTTTCCTCTCACAAGTATTTTTCATAATAAATTTCTTGCATGTTTAATACTCTCTTGGCGTCTGTTTCTCACAGGACTCAGACTGTCACAGAAGGCATATTAACAAATACCCTCTTCGGAGTTGGCCTAAGAGGATAAGGGAAAATGAAGGACCTTCCAGAGGTTGGAAATAAAGGGCCCAAGAAAACAACGGACTGGGAATCCCCTCCCAGGAAGTAAAACCAGGGCATAACCATGAACATTCCCCTTCCCTTAGAAATTCCTGCCCAGCCCCAGAAACTCAACTGCTTAGTATCTCATATTCTTTCTATTTTCTAAATAGGAGTGTTTATTGCAGATACCTTGTCCCTGATCCAAAATTTTTTATAGGGTGGGTTGTTGACAAATGACTTGTCTTTTGAGTACACAGTTCCCTGGATTAAGAGGAGCTGGTTCCAATCTGAAATATACACTAGTCAGTCAGGACTCCGGTCAGGATACGAAAAACGCACCAGCTATTTTAACAGAGAATTAGATGTGAAACATTGTTATGTGAAAAAGCAGAAAGGGAACATTCGAGTTTTCACATAGAGTAGCTAATGGAAGCAGCTACCACTCCCAGGGGTTGGATATTGAAGGGAAAAGTTAGAGCTATTGCAGAGCTGGAGTCTGAGCTGGGATTCAGCCCCCTGACTGGTAAATCTGCAGAAGGAGTTCTGGGCAGATGGAGTGCAAATCTCGATGGAGTGGCACTCCCTCTGGTTAGCTGGTGCTGCTGTCTCTGAAGGAGCAAAGTGAGGCTCTTTGGTGAGTATAATTTGTAATCAGTTGCTGTTACTGGACTAAATGCCACTGATGGACTGAAGCAGTATTGCTGGAATGATTTTACAGGATTAAAAAGCAGACATCATGTATTTTTTTCTTCTTCTAGTCTTCCAGTCTCCTTCTAGAAGCCTCTACTGCAAATCCTAACTGAGTCAGCTGGTAAAAGAGAAAATATGGTTTGCAGAATTTCAGTGTCATAAAGTAGAATATGCAAAGGTGGAATTCAAGCTGAAAGATAGTAGCTTAATGATGAGCTATATAGTTCTGATATAGATATTACTGTATATCACTCAGAGAGCCGAGCCTTTGAGCTTCATGGCATGACTGGATGGACATCTTTTCAGTTTTCTCACTCGGGGAGGCTGTAAGCATATTTGGCTGGTGAAATGAAGAGTGAAACAAATATTTGTTGATTAGAAAGGTAGACTGTACTGGTCTTTGGGATTACTTACAATGCATGTCTTTTTCTCCCCCAGTTTTGGGGTACAAGGTTGGTTCACTCTCTGACTTCTTAAGATTAATAGAGCCACAAATCCATTTCTGACCAAGGAGTTGAGACTGGAAATGCTGTGTATCCTTTCTGGGCTCTGTATCTTAATATTGATCCAAGGCTTGCAAGAACACCTTCTTTCCCTTTGCACTCAGAATGACCCCCAGAGTTCAAGATAGTGGCTGCCACACTAGCCTGGATCCTGAGAGACTAAGATGAGCAAAGTCTCTAGTTAACCACTACAGCCATGAAGCGTGAGGAGGAAAGGAACCATGGTTGTGCTTAAGCCAGACATTTAGAGGTTGTTTATTACTGCAACACACCTAGCTCATTCTGACTGATAATATCTCATGTTTATTTCAAAGCAGCATCTTCCTGATGTACTCTTTCTCTAATGATATAACAGATTAACTAAATCTTTTGAAGTTTATTTTGAAAATTTTTTATTCCTATCCCACTTCTTTTTCAAAGAGGATTTGAGATAGTTTATAAGGATGTGCTGTAAAAAAATGCCAAATGATAGTTGGAGGAGGTATTCAGGGCACATGATCGCCGGTTGACCTGTGAGCTGAACCTGGGTGATCAGAAGCTCCTCACCCCCTCTCCTGTCCTTGGAATGTACTCTTTGTCGACTGTTCCCATAGTGGGAGCTGTTTAAAGGATGCTGCCTTGAGAGACTAAGGTATTGAGAGCATCTGGATGGTATACATGACTGAACCCCATTAAAGCCGCTGTATAGACTTAAGATTCTGGCAGGTGGGTGCCCAAGACAAGCCTTGTATGTAAGTTCCCTTGCTTATTAAACCTGCCACGTACCTATCTGGAGTGGCCTGCCTCTTTCTTTGGTCTCTTGTGCTGTGTGTAAGGACCAGTTTCTGATTTCACCTGGGAAGGTCATGAGGTTGAAAATCAACAGCGATATCTTTTTACAGAGACAAAATTGATTTGAATTACAGAGCTGTATGAGTGTCACAGGCCTTCCCTCACTTTGAATTTTTAAGGAAATTAAAATATTTTTTATTTGGCCAAAAAGATACAATTTAAATAAAGACTTAAAGAAATAGGAAATCATTTAGTATTTATATTCAGAGTTCAAACACAATGTAACTGTTAGTGGTTGATTATTAATGTGGTCTTAAAATCTTGTCAAAATCCAAAAGATTTAACAATGCTAAGCATAAAAACTCAATAATTCATCATAGGAAAATAAAATAATTTTCTCTTAAAAAATTTAAATTACATGCATTTGAAAGAAATGACTATAGCTATAATTTCAAATCTGTGTCTTTAAAACAGTGGAGAGAGTAGAATAAAAGCTTTATTGTAAGTGACCCTACAAGCTACTAAATGGTGATCTGAGTCTTTATTTTCATGATGTTATGCTGGGTGGTTTTTTACACTAAATATCATTGTAAGCTTTTAAAAAGCCAAAATTTTAATTATTAGGATAAATTGGCAGACTTTTTATATCTATCAAGTCTCATAATCCATTTGATTTGGTACAGAGGTCAGGTAACAACGAAAATCAAGTTGGTTTTGTATGTATGTTTTTTTCCAGGTTTATTGAGAAATAATTGACATATAACATGTCACATAACCACAGGGTTAGCAAACGCCCGCATCACATCACATAATTACCATTTGTTTTTCATTTATGTTTAAATTGCAGTCTCTAAGTACCAAGATTCCATATTGGCAAAATTAAATAACTGTAAATATCTTTTTTCCCCTTAGGTTCAGCCTGATTGCATGCCCCAGGTGTGAAAGTTCAAGTGTGGTGATTGTCTTTAAATGTCAGAGTTTACAGAGCAAACTCAGCAGGCCGAGCACATTTTTTTCACTCCAGCTTCAAGTTTTCTAGGGCAACTTGGATTATATCAAGCAGAAGCTGAGAGGCAACCCTTGATCAGCTAGAAGCAGGGAACTGACTGACTCTAGTTTTCTGCTTTTCAAAAGAATATGCAGTAATTATTTTGCCTAAGTCTAGGTTAGATAAAGGGAATGTTCTAGGGAATTCAGTGAGAGATCACTTCTCAGTCCTGGTGTGTTGAGGTCTGAAATAGGGGAATTATTCTCAGCTGAGACCCTCAGCAAAATGGTGACAGAGGCCAATTTACTGTCTAGTGTTTAATCTCCATAGGCTGTGAGAGTGAGAATGAAAGTTTCATGACTTCCAGTTTGAAAAATACTGAGCTAGATTAATTTCAGGTAAATTATTGATGGCAATTAGATGGAGGGCAGTTTGTGGCAAAAGTCAGTCTGTTAAAGGCTAGGATTAATTTGCTACTGATATTACTTTACATTTGTAGAGGTCTGTTAGATTTTAAAAAACATTTTGAATAGATTATTATTTTTTTCCCCAGAACACAGGAAAGAGATTATTTTCACCTTTTCATATGTAGGTTGCTCAACTCACAGGATTTAAAAGTAAAAAGCAAGAAAAAACCTCAATCTTCTAACCTTGAGACCAGAGCCTGTCCCAATACACTATGCTAATTAGTTTTTAAATATGACTCCTTTATTAGGGTCATAGTATATTGTGGGCATGTGGATCCATTATAATAAAGGAATGTCATTATTAATCTTATATACACCAATAATTCAGACAATGGTACAAAATATTTCTGTACTTGTTTCCATCAGTCATTTTCTACCCTGACATCCTTTTTTTTTGAGTGATTTTTCTCCTCATATTGGATTTGCTAGATATTTTTCTCCTTCTCTGCCTTACCTTCAGCTCTCTGTTTAGGCTTAATCCTGGTGAAAAAGCATGTAAGCCTGTGTTCTCCCTGTATCCTGTGGGTAAGCAGTGTGGAAATTAATAACAGAAACCTTGACTAGATTGGAGTCCGAAAGGCCTGTGGGGGGAGCTTTCATGCCCTATCACACATCATCAATTACACCAAACAGGAAGGGACAGATACTTGCATCTCCAACAGGAAGTAAAACTACTTTACTCCTGAAGGAAGATGTCTCTCCTCACCTGGCAACAGCCCAGCCAATGAGAAATGCCACAGCTCAGCTAATGAGAAGCTGTTGCCACCCTGAACTGTGACTTTCCCCCACTGACTTTCATGTAGACTTTCCTATTCCCCCTTTCTCTATAAAAGCAGCTCCCCTCCTTTGTTTTCTGGGTTTGACTATGGTTCACCATAGCATGCACATTCTGAATTGCAATTCTTGAATTCCGAATAAACTTGTTTTGAGATAAAATAATTGGTGAATTTGCTTTTTAAGTTAACGGCAGGGATGAGGGACACATTATCTCCTTAAAACGTTCAGTCATTCATACTTTTTCACCACGGAGCATACTCAATGGCAGTGATATCCACTCCAGTAGCATAAAGTGGATGTGCTATTAAGGTAACAAAGACACTATCCTTTTTACTCTGTCTTATCAAAGTCCCTTTCCCTATAAGAAGTGAAAGAGAAAGAAAATATAGCCCTGCTATAGCCACCTTCCAATTTTTGTCTTACATCCTATTCCCCCCACCTCCCATCCCCACCCCCCACCAAAAAAAGAGATTTGCAAGTGGTTAGGACTTGTAGCACATGGAACTAATAAAAGTAGTGTTGAATGTTGCGGCTTCATGCTAACATGCACCTCTAAAGGCAAGGAGACATTAGAGAGGAGATCAGATAGGTGAATTGAAAATCAAACAAACCAAAACTCTCCCATATATCTAAAAGTCCCAGAGGTTATGAGTTAGCAGTCTCATCTCCACAGAGAAAGTAGAACATATTATAATATCTAATCTAACTGCCAATATGTTTAAGCAGAAAAAGGCATTATGGGTAATCACCTTTTGGCTGCATGACGCACCTCAATCAGTAAAATGTCCCTAAAGGAGATTGAGTGGCTGTAAATCAGAATTAAGGTCTAGTACTTTGTCCAATAATCTGAAAATCAGGTCTGTGAACCGTGTGAACCACAGTGTACACAAAGCCTACGGAGACTTGGCAGACAATTTGAGCACTAACAGTATTAGCATTTTAGCAACAAATGATGTGCAGAGAAGGCTGGTTTCAAAAGACACACTGAAGGGCTACAGAGCACTCGTACTGTGAGCCCCATTGGTGTGATCTTCCTTTCAAATGCCGTCCTAGCCTTTGATCGCCAGCTTTGCTTTGAGTCTGAGCACCATCAGTCTATAAAAGCGTAAAGGTTAGCTTTCCATTGGAGGAGTGTGTAAAAAAGGTGCAAGAGCAGAGCTGAAATCATAAAAGGAAAGCACTCCAATATGTCATAGGATTGCTGAAACTTGAAGGCGCAAAATTAATCAGAGCCCTTTCCCCCTTCTCCTAAAAGGCTGCAACAAATAAGAGACAAAGGAAAGAGTGCCCTTCACTTCCCCTATTGTTTGCCCTTTATTAGCGCCACAGTCAGAGTTCTTCAAATGCCAGACAGAAGGTTAAGGAAGCCTCTAGTTAAAATGCAAAATAGCTCTCACCCTGGAGGTATTCCATGGTGAAAAGATTGAACCAAGCCACGAAGAAGTTAATCTTAAAAATCTTTCAACAGAAGGTAAGAGAGAATCCTCCATCTTCCTCTTTTTAATAGGGAGAAGCAGAATTTAATTATAGAATTCTAAATTGTCTAATTTATTTTCAGGATTTATGATGTGATCTTTGAGGAGTCTACAGCATGTGGCGGGGTCTGGCAATGGCAGTTTGATGGTAATGTCACACCTTCCACTTGGGTAAAAGACAGATGAAATATAATGACAATAATAATAAAACCTAACATTTTAAAATATAGTCTTAAACCAATTCACCATATATTAATACTGATTTTTTTTGCCAACCTTAATTAAACCAAATAATAGGTCAGTTTAATTTTAAGAAACATTAAAAGAACACTTTGACTAATAATGAATAGAGTTTGTAATTACAAAATAATAATAATAGTTTATATTTACTTTGCATTTACCATGTGTTAACTCTATAGGTTTTGCTAATATGAATTCCCTTCATCCATATAAGTACCCTATGAGGTTGGTCACATTATTACCCTCCTTTAAAGATAAGAAGACTGAAGCAGGAAATTAGGTAACTTGACCGCAGTCACGCAGGTAGAAGCTGGCAGAGGCAGGATAGGAATCCAGGCAGATGATCCCAGAGTCCAGCTCCTTGATCCCTACATTTGGGCAGCTTTTGTATAATGAGATGATGTTTGTCAAAGTACCTCCCATAGACTAGATGCCCAGTGGAGGTTCAGTTCCTTTCCTTTCTGAAGAACCTGTGAGGTAAGCATCCCCACTAAATCTGACAGTTTGTAGATTTCACCTTCAAACGTAAATAATAAGCTAAAAAATGTTGTATTCAAATTTATAGTTAAATGCAGATATAGTGATTTATATTTTACTAGATTATCTTGTTTTATTTGTAAAACAAAATTGAGTGTACTTTGAAAAACAGGGGAACAGAGGTCAAGTTTTGTCTCAGATGTTTTGATGTACTTACTAAGATCTGTATAAGTGCTGATTATTCTTCGTGGCCAGTTACACTGTCAAGTATGGAGTGGCCTGGAAAAAGCTTCGCCTCTCGCTATATACAAGTATTGTCCATGAGCCAAATAGGACAGAAAGAGTCATCAGAACCACTTGGAATACTCACTAAATTTCGGATTTCCTGGCCTCTGCCCTCAGACTCTTGGGCAGGGGTGAGCTGAAATATTAATTTTTAACAAATACCCTCCTCATTTTAGTGAACAATAATGTTTGAGATTCATAATGAATACAAAAATAAAATATTCTCTACCTTGGCCTCAAACCTCCCTAAATCCACCCCAGGACTTTTCCCCATTGGCATGGCCCACACGGGTCTGAGTCCCTCGGGAGCCTGCCCCCTCCACCCCTGTCTAGAGGAACCCTGACTGGGATGTGGCCCATCACTGGAAACTGGGCCCAGAGAAGTGCAGAAACTTGCCCAAGTTGACACAGACAAGCAAGAGAAGAGCTACGACTAGAAACAGTGATGAAAAATAAAAAAAACAAATACATGGCAGTATTATAAAAATTGTAAATCACTGAGGAAATGTGGTATTATCATTATGGCTGCTATTGTTACAGTAAGTAACAATTTAGTAGAGGGGACATTTCCTCATTGTGTACAGATGCATCAGGAATTTATTTTCCTCTTTGTATGGCTCATTTCATACAGCAGTTTTGAATCATAAAAAGGGAAGAGTAGTCTTCATGATAATAATAATAATAGTAATGGGGAAAGCATCTGTATTATAACTGGAGATGGTTTCAGGACTCCTGCCACACCTGACTGCTGTTACCTTACAATGCCCCACTCTCACCAGCCTGCTCAGGAAAGCTCCTGCAAGCTGTGCCTGCTCCTTCAAGGCTACTGAGTAGTGTGGGGAGAGGGGGTATGTTGGACCCTGGGGAAGTGGATTCTATTGCATGCAAAGAGGACAAGGTAATCATGGATCTGAGCAGGAAGCAAAGAGATGGAGAGCTCAACAGACATTCTGTCACCTGAACACTAAGCTCAAAGCCCTGATGTCTGCGTCAGTGCCTGGTACATGGGCCCTGCTCTTCCTGAGGCCAGTCGTTCACTTTCTTCTACGTCTCTGTTAATGTAAACTCCCATTTCTTGCTGTTCCTGGTCTCCATCTCTGTTCCTTGCAATCAGAAGGGCCTACGTTTTAATTGTTTAAAGTGGGAATGACTGTTTTGAAGACGTGAGTCCTGGATAGTGGAAAGACATGCACAGTTGGTCCTCACACGGAGAGTTAGGTGTGAAACAGGCACGCAAGGTAGATTGAGTGAATTACGGGCCCCGATACTTTTTCCTCTTTGCAGTCACTTCTTTTGCCACGTGACTTTGCTTTTCCTCTCACTAAAGAGGTGGAGACCATTTTTTTCCCATCTCTTGAGTCTGGACTGGTCCTGTAAATTGTTTGGCTGAGTAGCATACGATTGAAGGGATGGTAAGGTTCTAAGTCAAGGCCTCAAGAGTCCTCTTGTGACTCCATTCCTGCTTTTGTTCGTCTTCCATTGCCATGGCTAGCCTGCGGGAGGATGAGAGACCATGAGGGCAGAGCTGAATCACCCAACAGCCAGCCAGTCATCCTGTGTGCAAACCCAGCTAAGATTAGCAGAGCCACTTGGTCTACTTGCAGCTGACTCCATGCACATTTGCAATAAACAGTTATTGTTTAAGCTAGTGATGTTTTGTATTGTTGGTTATCTATCATTATTGTGGCAATAGAAACCGATACGGCATAAGATGGATGGGGATTACAATGAAGACAGTAGTGAAAATATTTGCCTGTTTGGGGTGGGGTAGAGGAAGGTGTAGATTTATATTTGAATATTAATTGCATCATTCCTCTGATAGGAAGATACACAATTAGCTAGTTTAACATCAGTGAAAGTAGATTACATCTAACTTTAGTATTCCCGGAGCTTCAAATCTTAAAGCTTTCCTTAAAAGAGATTACACATTATCAGTTAATTATTTCTGTTGGGATTTATTACTTGCCTAGGTTCTCACTTCAGTATCAACAAAACAATTTTACTAGGAAATTTTTATCCATTTTCTTAGTCATTTGAAAAGAACCTGTTGGTTTCCATTTTTTTCAATTTCATTAAAATCTCCTATCCCTATTTTTTTCATATGTTATGTCAGTCAGAGTCCCTGCAGAAAAAAGATGACACACATAAATTAGGATAATTTGAAGAGGATTTAATAAATGGACCATCTACATAGGTTTGGGTGAGCTAACCCACAAGGTAATGTACAGGAATTAATGCTAGAAATACTGGGGCTATTGCTACTCTAGTTTCAAGGAGCGAGATGGTTCATTCCTGCAACCTGAAAGGAGAGAGCCCTTTGCAGAGCCTGCAGTAGAGGGCTGTGAGGATTAAAATCCCAAGCTCACTCCCCTTCTCCATTCTCCTTCCTGGAATCTCTATCAACCAAAGCCAATATGTGGGCAAAGAAGTCCACGGAGGTGGCTAACATGCAGAGCCTTCAGAAACCAAGGTGGATAAGAGTGGGGGTTAAACTGGAAGGGCCGATGTGAGCATCTGAGCACACATGTCTCATGTGTTTGACCAACAAGCCTCTTTTCTAAATAGCAAATCAGTGTTCCTGGAAGCCCTGGGTACTAGGCTCACTAGGTTCTGAATCATCACTGCCTAGATGCCTGATTATTAATGTTATGCATTGAAAAACTTACGTTATTCCTTTTGTTGTCAAAACACTTTTATCTCCCTAGGAATCCCTAAGAATCTCCCTACACACAGCTATTGCTCCCTAACCTGTGTAACCTGCCAGCAACAGAGACCAGTGCTGAAACCCTGACATCGCGCTACCAGCCACTTGGTGGTAAATTGATTACATTGTGTTGCTGTGCTTCTTCTTTCCTGGAAGCAGCAGCCATTAATCTTTACTAGAATCTACACATTTCCAGCTACCCATTTGCCTTTTCTGCCTGCAGGGCCTCCACCTGCACCAGTGTACAAGGGCTTATAAAGGGATTGATACACTGGCACAGTGTACTGGGTAATATCGCCTTAAACCAAGGGGCTCACTAAACTTCAAAGGGAGTGTCGCAGTGGGAACAGGACCACGGGATCTACTGCTCTTACTACCATCCAAATGCTACTGGAAATGCACCACCTTTATGATGGGTTGCCATCTTCCAAGAGGCAGTGTGAATCCTATATCAAAAGCTATTATCTCAAGCTGTGCCCATTAAAGATAGAATATATGGGTCTGAACAAATAGGTGTGGAAATAGGAGTGGCATAGCTTCCCATTACTCCCAATGATCCACTTGGGAAATTTCAGCTTCCTGTCTTCAAAATTTAGTTGCTTACCAGGATGAATGTGAAGTGAGGAAAGGGATATAATCTCCAAATTTTCAAGGATTACTTGAAATTGACTCTATACTGATTCTAGTTCCTGAAAAGTTTAGTCAGGTTAGCCAGTCAGGTTAGGGGTATAGAAGGCCAATTACATAATGGACTTTTTCTGGGATTCACCTTATGGTGGGCCTATTTGGTCCCTGAACACATCCAATGGTTACTTTCCTAGTTCCTGAATGCATAGTTTGGTATAAACACTCAGCAAAAAGTAGAATCTTCACATTGGTTTTCTGACAAGTGGAGTGAGGGCTATTATAGTAGAACCAGTCTAATGGAAGCCACTAGATCTGCCTCTGTCTAAAAAACTAATTAACCAAAAGCAATATTGCATTCCTAGAGGGTCTGCAGAGATTATGTCACTTTCAAGGACTTGAGAATGCAGGGGTAGTGATTTCTACCACATTCTCATTTGAACAATCTATAAGGTCTATGCAAAATAGATATGGACCTTGGAAAATGGCAATGGAGTATCATCAACTTTGTCATGTAGTGACTCCAATTGCAAATGATGCTCTAGATGTGTTTGCTTTACTAGAGTAAGTCAACATAGATTTTGGAAACTAGTATGCAATTATTGATCTGGAGTATTCTTGTTTTTCTCTGTATCTTTTAGTAAAGACCACCAACAAGAGTGGGCTTTCAATTTTCTGACGATTCACTGACCTACCTCGTAGCTATTTCAACTTGCCAGTCCTCTGTCATTATCTTGTCTGCAAGGACCTCTACTGCCTCTTCATTCCAAAAATATGCTAATCCACTATATTGGCAATATCGTGCCATTGGACCTGGTGATCAGGAAGCAGTTCTTTTAACTACTAAATACAACTATCCCACATATACATATTTTAACACTTTTATAAGATGTATATGTGCCAGAGAGCGGGAAATTCAGTGTCCTGCTAGCTCAGTTACATTTTGATGGTTCCAGTGGTTTGAGCATGTTGTATATCCCTCCCAAGATGAAGGACGAGTCATTGCATCTAATCTGTCCTAAAAGTAAGAGAGAGGTGAATCACACACTGGGGCTCTAGAAGTTGTAGGCAGCATATTCCTCCTTCTGGTATGCTGCTCTGACCTATTTACCAAACGATGCAAAAAGCTGACAATTTTATGTGAGTTTCAGAGCAAAAGAAGGATCTACAAGGGGCCCAACCTGTCATGTAAGCTTCTCTGCCATTTGGGCCACATGACTCAGCTAAAATGGAGCTTGAAATACCTGTGTCAGATAGGGACGTCCTATGAAGCCTTTGGGACCTTTAGGATTTTAGAGAAAAGCTATACTATCCTTTGCAGATGATATTCTCCTTTTGAGGAAGAGCTTCTTCCTCAACGGTTGCTTGTGTTGTGTTTTTCTAACAGAGAATAGTTCTCTGATGCAGAGTTATAAGAATCTGTGCTGTGTCTCTTCTGCTGGGGCTTTCCAGAGCTGATAAACAGCATCTTTATCCACAACTGATATATCTAGCAGCATCAGATCTATGCAGTCATATAAGATAGGTTGTGGGGCAACTTGAATCTCAACTTGTTCCTGTTGTAAAGCCCTTTCTTGCTCCGTGTTCCCTTTGAAAGTCTCATCCTTTTGTGTCCCTCAGTAAAAGGGCTGGAGCTGTGTTCTTAAATGCAATATCTTCTAAAATACCTTCTAAAATCTAAAAAGGCCCACCAAGTTTTGTATCACTTTCTTAATGGTTAGAATGAAGAGGAAAATAACTTGTCCTTTATTTTAATTGGGATATTCTGGACCCTATAATCATCATCGATATAGCAGGTTCCTAAATCTTTCTGGAGTTTTTATTAATCTCTGGTATGTATGAGACTAAATATGGCATCTAAATTATTTTCCACTTCTGGCTAATTATTCTACTTAGCACAATACTATCAACGTTATATATAGATCAGTATGATTGCCTGAGGGATGTCAAGGCAATGGAGGTTACTGTATGATATAACACGACAGAGAGCAGAAAAGTTGACGTAACCCTGGGCAAAATATTGAATGTACACTGCTACTCCTGCCATGTGAGTGAACTGATTTTGATTCTATCTTGTATTAGTTTCCTGTTGCTGTGTAACAAATTACTCCATACTTAGTAGCTTAAAATAACAGTTGGCAACTATTATCTCACAGTTCTGTAGGTCTGAAGCCTGGGATCTGTTCTGTGAGGTTCTTTGCTCAGGGTCTCACACTTAAGATATGGGCTGGTCTGCGTTATTATCTGGAAGCTCTGGGGAAGAATACATTTCCAAGTTCATTCAGGCTGATGGCAGAATCCACTTCCTTGCAGCTGTAAGACCCATCTTCTGTTCTTCCCGGTTTCCTGTTTCCTTGCTGGCTCTCAGCTCTTGGAGACCACCCACATTCCTTGTCACATGGCTCCCTCTGTCTTCAAAGCCAGCAATGAAGAATCTCCTCATAGAATTTAGTGCAGAGATGCAGAGGTACCCTAGAAATAACCTGTATCTCTTAAATGAAACATCAGAGAAAACTTTCCATATATACTTGTGGTGATATTGTGGGATATTTCCTCAAGGAAAACTGGATTCCACTTCAATTATTGGGATTGGGCTGTGTGATCCATGAAGGACCATGATATTCCATTTCAATGGGTGACATCAACCTTCTCCTTGTCAGCTCTTGATAATGTTTTTTATTGAGGTGTAATTGACATATTACATTAGTTTCAAGTGTACAAGATAATGATTCAATATTTGAATATATTGTGAAATGATCGCCACAATAAATCTAGTTAACATCCACCCCTATACACAGTTACAAAAATTTTTTTTCTTGTGATGAGGACTTTTAGGATCTACTCTCCTAGCAACTTTCAAATATGCAGTACAGTATTATTAACTATAGTCACCATGCTGTACATTATATCCCCAGGACTGACTTATTTTATAACTGGAAGTTTGTGCAAGCTCTTGATTATTTTTAAATTATAATAGTCAAGGGACATTATATTTTGCTCTTTGTCTATCGTGCCCCTAGGAACATCGTGACCTATTAGCTGTCACTACAGACTCCAGTGGTATCGACATACTGATAGTCACTCAGGCTTTCTTACCCACAGGAGTACAGACAGTCCCAGGCTTACAATGGTTTGCCTTACAATTTTTTGACGTTCCCATGGTGAGAAAGCCATACACATACAGTAGAAACCATACTTTGAATTTTGAATTGTGACGGTTTCCCGGGCTAGGGATATGTGGTAGGATCGTCTCGTGATGCTGGGCGGTGGCAGTGAGCCGCAGGTCCCAGTCTGCCACGTGATCAAGAGTGTAAACAACCGATACACTTACAACCATTCTGAACCCTTCCAACCATTCCGTTTTTCACTTTTGGTACAGTATTCAATACATTACATGAGCTATTCAACTCTTCGTTGTAAAATAGGCTTTGTGTTAGATGATTTTGCCCAACTGTGGGCTACTGTGTGTTCTGAGAACGTTTAAGGTAGGCTAGGCTAAGCAATGATGTTTAGTGGGTTAGGTATATTAAATGTATTTTCGACTTAATATTTTCAACTTACAATGGGTTTATTGGAAGGTAACCCCATTGCTAAGTTGAGGAAGATCTGCAATTAAATCACTTTACCTCTCACAGTTGTGTTCCCACCCTCCCTTTCTTCCTTCCTTATATGACCACCTTTACAGTATAAAGGAAACAGATACTGTCTAGTAGGAATTTGCCATCTTCCCCCTGCCCCAAGCCCCAAACTTGGATGTGTAGCATCCTTGTAAGCCAACATTCAAGGAAGTTGTTTTTTGGTGTTTTCAAACCATAAGGTCTATTTCTTACTATCCAAGTATTTAATTCATTAAAAATGAAGGATGAAAAGCATAGGTATTTTTCCTTTAAGCCAGGAGAAATTAGGATATATATCATGCCAAAAGTCTTTAATAGTGTCAGATTGTGACTTACTAGCTGTTGCCTCAATGTTTGTTGTACAGAAAACTGAGTAATCCTATTTGGGACCCTCACATATACATATGGAAAATATGCAAACATCTTGAAAGAATTCTTTCCCAAATCTACTCCATTATCTCTATCTAGATGCAAATTCTGTCTATATCTTGTCTATCTTTCCAAACACTTTACAAAATTTTTATTTAATTAAAGAACTAGTATTTATATTATGATCATGTCAATGTTCAATGCAGAGGGAAGTGTATGGTATGATTTTATTTACTTTCTTGTTCAACTTTTTTTTGACATAAAATTTCTTTAACTTACATAATTTTCTATGTACTTATTCTTATTTATGTTATATAAAATCTGTCTTGTGCCTGTTTGTGCTTTCTTCTTCCATATATTCAAATGCACAGTAGATAATCTATCAAAGCCATTTTTCCCCTTGGAGACCTCCTTCCAACATTCTACTCTCCTAGGTACATCTGGACTGGTTTCTCTTCCAGAGTGCTGCAAAGTTGTTATCCTGCACTTCTTTGCCACTTTTACTTGTTAAATCCCTTGTACGCTACATTATCAGTCTTCCATTTCTTTGGTTTGCCTCACTTCAATTGATTTGTAATATGACATGCATGGAAAGTAAATATTTTGCATTTATGAAGGATTTAATCTCTCTTTATTGTTTTCTCAACTTTTGAGGCAACACTTTTTAGAAGAGACTGGGGAATATAATATATCTATATGAGAACTTTCTATCAATCCCCCTATTTTCAGACTCATAGCTCATCTACACTTTCCTTGGAACTGAATGCTTCCAAGGAGGCAAATTAGCTTGCTTCACTTCAGTCCTGGCCTCTGAATGCACTTTGGATTTCTTATCTCTGAAAAGCTTACCATTTTATCAGCTTGCTGCCTTCCAAATATTTGTGGAAATCTTTTGTTCACTGATATTTTTACTCCCTTTCTTTGTGTGTTTGAGGATTTATGTATTGTAATTTTCTTTTTACTTTCATTTTAGAAGAATTTTGAGAGTAAGAAGATAAGTATGTATGGCCTAGCTGCTGTGTTTAACTAGATATTCTTTAATTTTTATAGATTATCTTCAAAACTCCATGCAATTATCAAGGTATATGTCTTCCCATGTTTAAAGAGGCAGGTCTCACACAGAATCATGAACTCAGGACCATAAGCATGAATAACAATCACAAGTTCATAGAAAGTTAGTGGTAAAAGAGATCTTACAGATTTCTGGTACAATCCACTTATTTTTCAAAGGGTAAATAGGCCAATTTCATGCAGGTCATTAATAGCAAAGCTGGGAGTGAAACATATATTCTGACCTGTTCGTTCTATTCTTTATGCTTTCTTCCTCTGATCAAACATTTTTGAGGGCCAGATATGTCCTATATGCTGAAGACAAAAGTTTGGATAAGAAATTATATCTGCTTAGGGAGCTCAATGTCTATTGGGCAGCAGGTCAGTGGTAAAGAGGAACATTTAATATTTCTAAAAGGAATTAAATAGTATAATTTTGTATTTGGAAAAATTAAAAGAAATAGTTTTCATAAAACAAATAACAGAGTGTAAAGCTTGACAGAAATTCTTCTCTGATTGGGGAACAGAAAGTAATAATTTGTAACTGGAGTCTTTGTTAAAGTTATCAGAATATCCAGGTGTTAGAGGAGGGCTGGGAATTTTAATTTATCACAAAGAGGGTAGATAAAAATCTTGAGAAAAGATGTTTATATATATATATATATATATATATATATATATATATATATATATATATAGTGCAGGTTTTAAAAAATCACTTGTGTTGCTTTCTTTAAATAGCTTTTGCCTAAGCTTGATCATCTTGGCTAGGCAAAGAGTTCTTGGTTTGGAATAAGGCTGGTTTTCTAGCTCCTAAAATTCTCTTGGGTGACCTACATTGTGTTTTCTCAAGATTTTTATAATGTGATGCCTAGTTCTTGCCGCAGGACTCTCATTACTAATCACGGGTTGTTTGAGTTTCTGGTTGTCAACTGCAGAACAAATGGACACAGTCACTTTTTGTGTCAGTAGTATTGGTAAGCTATGTTTTCTTTCTGGTCGGGGGCTCTGTTACTTCCACTGAATCAGCGTTCTCTGTGGACTGTGGAAATGGGAAGGGCATTTAGAAATGCCTCCTTAAGTAGAGCCCCTTTTTGCTAGAGTACACACTTTTTTGAGTCCCTAGTGCAAAGTACCATGCTCCTTTGCTCCTTTCTCCTCAGTACCATTGAATACTCCCCAGAGCAAAGTATTTCAGGCTATTGTTAGCTAGTTATTTCATGGCTAATGTCAGGTGAGTTATGTTAGGAACTTTGTATTAAATTTAGGGTACAAAATAAGATCTTTGTTAAAGAGTGAGCAAAAAAGTTAGTAAGAAATAGAGGCAATTTTTATTATGACTGGATAGAAACTGTCTACCACTTCGTATTTGTATTGGAAAAAAAGAAAAAGGAAAAGAATAAACAATTCAGCAGTTATTGAACCGATTTGTGCTTTTATTTGTGATTTTTATATTTAGGTTTAAATAATTCAGATTGTCTTGTGTCTCAGTAAATCCAGTTATATATATATATATAATTTGCTTTGATAACCCAAGCACTTTATGCTACTTTTCAAATGCAGTAGCATATTCTTAAGTTCAGTTACGTTATATTTTTAATATAATTAAATGGATTAAAGAGGTACCTAAACTCTATTAAATACATTAATTATGAAATACTCTGATTAACTGATTTCTGAGAAACCTTTTTGGTACATAGCCAATTTACAAATTGGGTAGATTCTATAGTCATAAAATTCAAAAGAAAAACAGGAATGATAAGAAATTGTTTAGAACTAACCAGAAACTCCCATTTTCATAGTTCTTGTGGAACATCTATTGTGGTTTATAATTCCTGTTCTTATGAGAACTCCTTTTTCCTACTTACAGTCACATGAGGAATGGTTTGTTAGCACTTCTCTAAATATTAGATTGATTTTCATAGCTTGTTAAAATTTGCTTTTAGGAGGTCAATTTAAAAATGAGTGGTACCTAAGAAATTAAAAGTTAAGTACAAATCTTCATCTGTACCTGTCTGAGCAATAATATATATTGTCAGTCATCATGCCAATATTTCTAAAAGATGTAAATATAATTAATTAAGAAATGAATAATGTATATGCACTTTTTGCTTTCAATGTAATGCATGTTATTAAATGAAAAAAACGTTACTAAATAGTTTTTAAAACTATCCTCTAATTAACCTGATTTTTTCCAGAGTCCATGCTACAAAAAAAGCTTTGGAAAATATTGAAATTAACTTTGAAATTAAAAAATGGTACAATAATATTCTCCATTTTCTTCTTATGTCAAAATGTCTGAGTCTTGGAAGACCAAAACAACGAAGTGGCATTCATCCCAGCATTTTGAAATTTGAGAGCCTGCCAGAAGTGCCACCAGGGGCTCACTGCTGACAGCATCTTGGTTGGTCTGGTTGCTGGTGACTAGTTAATAGACATGTCAGGGTGATTAATGAACTCATTATTTTATCAGAGATCAGGTTTTTGGTCAATATAACTGTCAGATGATCAAAGCAGTGCTTTTGAGGTTTTTTTTTTTAATATGATTGAATAATCCCCATAAATTTTCCACGGTATCTAGAATTTTAACATTATCACAAACTTTTAAAAACAATTTATGTATATTTTTAAAATGTGAAATCTCAATATGATCTTTATGAATTTTTAAAAAAATTTGTGAAAGCAATGGCACAATGCTTTTGTCCAGTGTCCGTCTACGGATGATTCAGCAGCAAAGCAAGCCAGAGGGATTGAGAAAACAGTAATTAATTCAGACAGAGCTTTTAGTTGTCCATAAACTTGTAACCTCTTGGCTGTTGAGGCATTGACTGTGTTTTGTCTATCAGCAGGACACTATTCCTCACCTCTTCTCTATTCTGGGGAAAAAATGCTGTGACAGTGACTGCCTTGACAGTTGGCTTCCTGATAGTGTCTGCCGATGGGAAGCCACAGCACAAGAAAGGCAGAGGGAGCTGGAGGACATTTTATCTGGTGTCCTGCAGTGCCTCCACGTTGTCACCTGAGGTGCCACCAACAGTGCCTTTAGAAGAAAAGTGGCCACTAGCCTGAAAAATACAGCTTGTTTTAAAAACCATTGTTTCAAACTTTTTTTGTGTGTGTGTGAGGAAGATTAGCCCTGAGCTAACATCTGTTGCCAATCCTCCTCTTTTTGCTGAGGAAGATTGATCCTGGGCTAAAATCTGTGCCCATCTTCCTCTACTTTATGTGGGATGCCGCCACACCATGGCTTGAAAGCAATATGTCAGTCCGCGTCCAGGATCCTAACTCCAGGCCGGCAAATTGGACAGCACGAACTTAACCGCTACCCCATGGGCTGGCTCCTCAAACATTTTTTTCAGAAGTGGTCATACGCATCACTCTTCTAGGAATAGAAATTTGTCTCTGTCAGGGGCCATTTTTTAAAAGAGCAGTCCTTAAAAATAATAATCAAATATCAAAACTCACAAAAAGACCGGTTACTTTTTAGTTTACATATTTCTTATAAAGATGGGGAGAGTTGTGTAAAATAAAGGATGATTGTCAGTGGACTCTTTTTCACTACATTAAATTCTTTATCCCCCCATGAAAATGTAGCCTACTGTTTCTCCACCTACCCCTTTTTTCTGCTTTGAATGGGAAAATTATAGGAACTCTATGCACGTGGGACAGAATGGCAAAGCATTTCCCGACATTAGCAGAAATCAGTTCTTCTCCATATCATCACCTAAGTGGAATTTAGAACTAATGTTTCCTTAATACGTGATAGGTTGTCAATTGAGGGATTTTAAAATGAAAGTTCCTAAAACATTTTAAGCACACAGAGCAGACTGAAATACTAAACTGCTGAGAAGGTGAGGGTAGCAAAATTATAGAACTTTTTAAGACTGAAAGCAACATAAGTAAAGAAAAATGTAGACAAAAGCTGTGTTAGTTCCCTATTGCTGCTCAAACAAATTATTACAAATTTAGAGGCTTAAAAGCATACAAATTTATTATCTTACAGTTCTGGAAGTCAAAAGTCCAAAATCGGTTTCACTGGGCTAAAATCCAGGTGTTGGCAGACCTGTGTTCCTTCTGGATGCTCTAGGGGAAAAGGGGATTTTTTTTTTTGCCTTCTCTGGCTTCTAGAGGCTGCCTGTGTTGCTTGGCTTGTGGCCCCTTCCTACATCTTTAAAGCCAGCTCCATACCATTTTCTCTACTCTCTGGCCTCCTGTCTTCCTCTTTTTTTTTAAATTTATTTTTTCAATTATTTTATTGAAGTCATAATGGTTTATAACAATGTGTAATTTCAAGTGTACATTATTATGTATGAATTTCTGTATAGACTGCATCGTGCTCACCACCAATATTCTAATTTTTATCTGTCACCCTATATATGTGCCCCTTTACCCATTTCTCCCACCCTCTAACCCCCTTCCCCTCTAGTAACCACTAATCAGTTCTTATTCATGTGTTTATCTTCCACGTATGAGTGAATTCATGAAGTGTTTGTCTTTCTCTGTCTGACTTATTTCACTTAACATAATACACTCAAGGTCCATCCATATTGTTGCAGATGGGATGATGTTGTCTTTTTTATGGCTAAGCAGTATTCCATTGTATAGATATATCACACCTTCTTCGTCTCCCTCTGTAAGCATCCTTGGAATTACGTTGGCCCATCCAGATAATCCAGGATAACCTCCCCATCTCGGGATCTTAATCACATCTGCAAAGTTCCTTTTGCCAATAAAGTAACATATTCACATGTTCCAGAGATTAGAATGTGAAAATACTAATGTTTTATGTTTTCTCAAAAACATAATATGTTAACCAAAAATTAAACCAAATAATAAAAAAAAAAATGTTAAAAATATTACATTTCCAGGTCCCAGATAGTATATGAACTATTAGCTTTTATTTATACTTTTCCACATTTTATGTTTCTATATTTTAGACATCATACATTAGTTAGGAATCTTCTTTTTAAAGGAAATTTATGTGTATAATGGGCTAAATCCCGTGACAATGCTGTTCAGTGAGTTGCTTTATACATAGAGGAATTTTAATCTGTAGATTCACACAGTTGTAACCCAAGAAATTCATTGGATGGTAATGCCCCTTGGATTAGAAGCAGAGTTATTACTAAACAATAACACTCTCTTAATTCTAGCTTCATATACTCTCAGTCAGGGTGATGTAGGTTATACTGTGGTAACAAACGTCACAGTAATCTATATAGTTTAGCACAGAAGAAATTTATTCTTTGCTCATATCAAGTCCATTACTGGTCTGAGAGATTCTCTAGGGCAGCTCTCTGCTGCTTTGCTTTGGTGGCACCCCATTCCATCATTGGCTTCCTTGATGTTATGGACTGAATGTTTGTCTCCCCCAAAATTCGTATATGGAAGCCCTGAGCCCCAGTGTGATGGTATTTAGAGGTGGGGCTTTTGGGAGGTAATTAGGTTTAGATGAGGCCATGAAGATGGGGCCCCCATGATGGGATTCGTACCCTTATCAGAAGGGGAAGAGAGACCAGAGCTTCCTCTCTCTGCTGTGTGAGGGCACAGCAAGAAGGTGACCATCTGCAGGCCAGGAATAGCACCCTCACCAAAAGCCTGAGCATGCTGGCACTCTGATCTCGGACTTTCCAGCTTTCTGAAGTGTGAGGAATAAACGTCTGTTTAAGTCACCCGGTCTCTGATACTCTGTTAGTTACAGTAGCCCAAGCTGACTAAGACTCTTGGTCATTGGAGCAATGAAAAACAGCACAGGAATCAATACTGGTACCTCCCTTCTGTTTGCATTTCCTCAAGTAGACCTAGCCAAATGGTCATGCCTTGCTGAAAGTGGGCAGAGGAGGTAAATGCTCCATGTGCTGAGAATTCAATGAGAACGGACATAGGGAACACTGGTCATGTTGCCATATTTGCTCAAACTGAAAAGGTCAAAGCCGGCATCACAGTAACAACCCTTCATAGCTTTTCAAGTAATATGAAAATGGAAAGTCCTGTCAAAAGGTCACTTGCCGGACTGAAAATAGCTTTTATAGAAAGGATTACCTGTATTAATTTCTTGTGGGTGCTGTAACAAGTGACCACAAACTGCGTGGCTTAACACAACAGAAATTTATTCTGTCAGCTTTCTGGAGGCCAGAAGTCTGAAATCAAGTTGTTGGCAGGGTCACATTTCCTCCAAAGGCTCTGGGGAAGAATCTTCCCCTGTTTTTGCCAGCTCTGGTAGTTCCAGTGCTCTAGCTCATGGCTGTATAACTCTGCCTCCTTCTTCACGTGGCCTTCCCTGTGTGTGTGTGTTTCGTCTCCTCTGTTCTGTCTCTTACAAGAACATGTTATTGGAATACGGACCAACCCCGATGATCCAAAATGATCTCATCTGGAGATCCTTAACTTACTTACATCCACAAAGACCAGGATGGTCATATTCACAGATCTTGAGTAGACACATCTTTTTTTTTTCTTTTTTGAGGGTGGGGTGACATTTAACCCACTATAGTTATAAACCAAGGACTTTTTAAACAACCTTACCTAGGGCAAGCCATGGTCATCATCTCATACGCTGGACAGATGTGCTAGTCTGCCAGTCATTATCTTATATGAGAATTACATAGCAAATTTCCCCTTCGTCTATTATACTTGTGCAAATGATTACTGGGTTTCCAGAGTTGAAGGATCACTTCCAGTTATCCCTTTGCACCAGAGACTATACAGACATAAGCCTTCGAGAGTTCAAATTGAGAAAGAAGTTGAAAATATTAATAATATTATTTTAATAAACCTTTTTGAGCTGCTATCATTCACAAGGCATAGGCTAGGTGCTCAAGACATAGACAAAAATCAGAATTCATCGCCTTCTCATCTATTTAAAAGAATTGTTAGAGATACCCCTGTCATGTAACTATATTAATAATAATAATAACCGTGAAGTTAAAAATAAAACAAGATAGAGTCTATCATTTATTTCCTATTTCTGAAAAATTACCAAATATAATTTGTCCTTAGAAGACTCTAAGAGATTTGAGGAAATAAATTATAAAATATTTACTCCATCCTGAACATACAAAAAGATGTTTTTACTAATAACAGCAAAATTACTAAAGAACTTGGACTTGTTACTCTTAATGACTAAGTTAACTTCATGATTCTGGGAAGTAAAACTAACATTTCTAATTACTGTGTCAGGTTTCTATTCCCAACTTAGGTAAATTTGACATGAATGTATTTTACATCACAATATGATTTCATCAACAATTACCAGGAAATAAAATGCATAGCACTGATGAAATATCTGAAAAATTTGTGAATCTTATTTTCAGTTCTAGAAAATAATAATAATAATAATAATTCTTTCTTATCTTAATTACTATTCAGATCTCTACATCCCTATTTATGAAAATGTAAAGGTGAATATGAAGAAATATATGTAAATCACAAGACAAGGTAATGACTCCTGAAAGCCTGGGGGACATTTCAGCCGGTCCTGGTGTCTTCAGTTTATGGGAACCCCCTACAGTTTCCTCAAGGCATGGGGTTCCTAAGGTTCTGGGCTAGTGAAGACTTTGTTTAGATTTTTCCTGCTGATGTAGTAGAGCAGAAAACAACTGGGCTTACTTGTATCCCCTCACCCTATGACTCTGCTGCTGCCTGACTTCCAGCACCTGCTTCTTTTCATCTGAAGACTCTCTATGGCTGTAGAAGAACCCTATGACTTGCATGCAGCAAGCCACGCGTGCTATAGGCACAGCCCTCAAGCAACTATTAACAGGAGGTAGCATATCACTCCCCTAGCTCTCACCCTGCAGAGAGGATAACTCTGGTCTCCTGAGTTTCTCCAGCGGGATTTAGCTCTGGGCTGTAAAACATACCCTGTCTTGGCCCTTACTTGTCTGATTTCTCTTCTCCCACACTGGTATTTTCCTTATCTTCCAAATAACTAACATGTGCTCAAAACCTTGTCTCAGGACTACTTCTGGGTGAATCCAAACAGCCATGAGGGGGCCCCATATCTTCTCTTCCTGAGAAGAGAGGCCCAGTTTTGCCTTGAATTTTAAATCATGAGATTTGCAGGTGATTCATGTTGAGGTGCTGGGACACTACTTAAATTAAATATAGGATTTTCTCTCTAGGCTTAAAATTGGTCTGAGAATCAGACACTTTTTTTTATTGTGGTAACATTGGTTTATAACATTATATAAATTTCAGGTGTGCATCATTATACTTCTATTTCTGCATAGACAACATCATGTTCACCACCCAAAGCCTAATGACAATCCATCACCACACACATGTGCCTAATCATCACTTTTGCCCTCCTCCCTCTCCCTTTCCTCTCTGGTAGCCACCAATCTAATCTCTGTCTCTATGTGTTTGTTTGTTGTTGTTTTTATTTTCTACTTATGAGTGAGATCATACGGTACTTGACATTCTCCCTTTGACTTATTTCACTTAGCGTAATACCCTCAATGTCCATTCATGTTGTCACTAATGGCTGGATTTCATCTCTTCTTATGGCTGAGTAGTATTCCATTGTGTGTATATACCATATCTTTTTTATCCCTTCATTCCTTGATGGGCACTTGGGTTGCTTCCAAGTCTTGGCTATTGTGAACAATGCTGCAATGATTATAGGGGTGTGTGTATCTTTATGCATTGGTGTTTTCATGTTCTTTGGATAAACACCCAGCAGGGGAATAGCTGGATCCTATGGTAATTCTATTCCTAATTTTTTGAGGAATCTCCATACTGTTTTCCATAGTGGCTGCACCAGTTTGCACTCCCACCAGCAGTGTATGAGAGTTCTCTTCTCTCCACATTCTCTCCAACACTTGTTGTTTCCTGTGTTGTTAATTATAGCCGTTCTGACGTGCGTGAGGTGATATCTCATTGTAGTTTTGATTTGCATTTCCCTGATAGTTAATGCTGTTGAACATCTTTTCATGTGCCTGTTGGCCATCTGTATATCTTCCTTGGAAAAATGTCTGTTCAGGTCTTTTGCCCATTTTTTAAGTGTGTTGTTAGTTTTTTTGTCTTTGAGATGTATGAGTTCTTTATACATTTTGGATATTAACACCTTATCAGATATAAGGTTTGCAAATACCTTCTCCCAATTGTTAGCTTGTCTTTTCATTTTGTTGATGGTTTCCTTTGCTGTGCAGAATCTTTTTAGTTTGACGTAGTCCCATTTGTTTATTTTTTCTATTGTTTCCCTTGCCTGGTCAGATGTACTACTTGAAAATGTGTGGCTAAGACCGATGTTGAAGAGCATAGTGCCTAAGTTTTCTTCTACAAGTTTCATGGTTTCAGGTCATACATTCAAGTCTTTAATCCATTTTGAGTTAATTTTTGTGTGTGGTGTAAGATAATGGTCTACTTTCATTTTTTTGCATATGGCTGTCCAGTTTTCCCAACACCATTTATTGAAGAGACATTCCTTTCTCAGTTGTATGTTCTTGGCTCCCTTGTTGAAAATTAGCTGTTCACAGATGTGGGAGTTTATTTCTGGGTTCTTGATTCTGTTCCATTGATCTGCATGTCTGTTTTTGTGCCAGTACCATGCTGTTTTGGTTACTATAGCTTTGTAGTGTATTTTGAAATCAGGGAGTGTGATACCCCCAGCTTTGTTCTTTTTTTTTCAGAATTCCTTTAGCTATTCAGGGTCTCTTATTGTTCCATATAAATATTAGGATTTTTGTTCTATTTCTGTGAAAAATGTTGTTGGAACTTTGATAGGGATTGCATTGAATCTATAGATTGCTTTAGGAAGTACCGACATCTTAACTATGTTAATTCTTCCAATCCAGGAGCATGGAATATGTTTCCATTTCTTTGTGTCTTCAATTTCTTTCAACAATGTTTTATAGTTTTCAGTGGAAAGATCTTTCACCTCTTTGGTTATGTTTATTCCTAGATAGTTTATTATTTTTGTTGCAATTGTAAATGGGATTGTATTCTTAATTTCTTTCTGCTACTTCATTGTTAGTGTATAGAAACGCAGTTGATTTTTGTGTGTTAATTTTGTTTCCTGCAACTTTACCATATTCATTTACTATTTCTAAAAGTTTTTAGGTGGATTCTTTAGGGTTTTCTATATATAAAATCATATCATCTGCAAATCGTGATGGTTTCACTTCTTCCTTTCCAATTTGGATCCCTTTTATTTATTTTCCTTGCCTGATTGCTCTCTCTAGGACTTCCAATAGTATGTTAAACAGGAGTGGTGAAAGTGGGCATTCTTGTCTGGTTCCTGTTCTTCGAGGGACAGCTTTCAGGTTTTCACCATTGAGAATGATATCGGCTGTGGGTTTGTAATATATGGCCTTTTTTACGTTGAGGTACTTTCCTTCTATACCCATTTTAGTCAAAGTTTTTATCATAAATGGATGCTGTATCTTATCAAACACTTTCTCTGCATCTATTCATGTGATTTTTATTCTTCATTTTGTTAATGTGGTGTATTGTGTTGATTGATTTGTGGATGTTGAACCATCCCTGCATCCCTGGGATGAATCCCACTTGATTATGATGTATGATTTTTTTAATGTATTGTTGTATTCAATTTGCTAGTATTTTGTTGAGGATTTTTGCATCAATGTTCTTGAGTGATATTGGCCTGTAATTTTCTTTTCTTGTATTGTCCTTGTCTGGTTTTGGTATCAGGGTAATGTTGGCTTTGTAGAATGAGTTAGGAAACTTCCCCTTCTCTTCAACCTTTTGGAAGAGCTGGAAGGTGATAGAGATGCTATAATTCCGTATTCAAATCTCTTTATGTTATACTTGAGGAAATTGTATTCCAGGGGAGCCAGGGGTATAAAGTAGTTAGCAACAAGCCAGAATAAGAACTGAAAACGATTAACTTAAAACATATACAAGTTGGTACACACAGTAACACTCTTAGTAGATAATATTCATATGGCTTTCTCCCCAATTTGTTTTTCAGTACCTTCAAGGTGATGTGTGTGTGTGTGTGTGTGTGTGCGTGTAAGTTCTCACATTTCAAGTTTGGACCTCATAGGCCAAAGACTTCAAAATTTCTACCAACTTATTCCCTGGAAATCCATGATTAACAACAGTACTTTCAAGTTCATTGGACACATAAATTTAACATGTTTAACAGGCTGAACCAATCATCTGATCCAGCCCCACCTCTTTCTGTGCTTCTTACTACTCTCTCTCTGCATTCTTCTAATGGTCTATGTCTGTCCCCACTAGCAAGCCTCCTCATAGGTGTTCTTGCTTCCTGTGCCCCCTCCAACTGATTCCCCACACAGCAGCCAGGATGATATTTTCCAGGAGTCAAACCTCATGATATCTGGTTGCTTAATACTCATCACTGGTTGTCTACCAGCATCAGGATAAAACATCAAACTCCTTAGCATGGGGGTCAAGAGAAATTTTCTTCTCCTTTATTTTTTTGATAGATAATATAAGGTATGTGTAATGGATGAAATGATTTCAAAGAGAGGCACAAATAGATAAGACAGAAGGAAAAAGTCTGACTGCAAGAGAGAAGTCCTTGAGAAGGCTAGATGGAGAAAAATAGAAAATACCAATGGACAAAGCTGGAGGAAGTAGTGTATTTTAAGAGTAGTGGAGGTAGTGAGTAGAGACAGAGATATCTGGGTAAAAGCCATACAATGGTAAGTCCTGGAATATGACAGTTTTGCTCACTGTCGACATTTTGCATATGCTGTTTCAGTGCCTGAGAAAAGATCCACCCTTGCTTCACCCAGATAATTCCACCTCCTTTCTTCTGGCCTCAGAGTTGAATATACTTCTCCCAGGCAACCTTTTCTGACCTTCGAAATTTGTGTCCCCTCATCTCTGTAAGCACCATGACGCGTGTGCTCATGTATTTGGTAGTATGATATTGTAATTTTATGCTGACTTCTCTGTCTCTCCCATTGTGAGCTCTCTGTGCTATCTATAAGGAGCATGCCTTTCTCACCATTGTATTATTAGAATGTGATGCATGGTAGATATAAAGTAAGTGTAGTTGTTGGTTGAATTAATACACTAGGTAATAAAAGAGATGTGTGTGCTTGGTGGTAATAAGGGTGGTAAGAAGTGCTTGTCATAAATTTTACTTACATGATAAAGACTGGCAATAAATGGTAGGATAGCGACAACAGATTTTCCAATGTAACTTCCTTTCCAATATGGCTTCCAGATCATATTGCTAAGACTCTGTCTCTGTTCCAAGAAAATCCCATTATAAGAAATTTTGACTTCAGCCCAATGGGCCTTAGGAGGTGGGGGTGGTTCCTCTTCGAATTACACTGTTTAAAGCTTAATTATGAAAAGCAATTGTCCTCAGGAAATGCAGCTGAGCTAGTTCAGCTGTCCTAATATGCTCTTTTGACCTCAGCCTCTGTGTGACTGCTGGGAACGTGTTGGGTTTTAATTACTAGGTGTAGAAACATGTATTTGATGTCAATGAGATTTGCCAAGAATTGCTGTAGACAACAGAAACCCAGATCTTTCCCCAGTGGTCCGTGCAAAGCAGCTGGGCTCAATTTTTCTATTTCAGGTTAGTAATGCCTGTAATTGCTCTGTGATTCTATGTGTGATTCTTCTTCCTTGTCAGAATCTCCATTTGTGGCTCCCACCAGGGCTCTCAAGCTAGCAAATTCGTGGGGATTGTTCGGTGGTTTGTTTTGAAATGGCAGGAATTATGAAAGCAATTCAAACTCTTTCTGGTTATATTTCCTTCCTAGTCATCAGTCTTCCTAACTTATACCACAGTTTAACATGATTGTTCAAGTCATGGAACCTCCATCATGCTCCAATATTCTTGAAATGGATGACATCTATTATCAGAATCTCACCCAGCTTTCATATTTTACTCTATATATTGAGTTGCCAGTTATTACCCTTTTTATACAAAAATGGCTGCATGTCTACCAGTTAAACTGCCTAATAATTCCGAGAAAGCAAACACACCGATGCTCGATGTTTTACCATAAAAGCAAGAGATGGAAAAGACCTTTCAGGTCATTCTCTCTACCCCCTGTCAAGTTTCAGTGGAGTCCCCAGAGCAATGATACACGAAGTGTGTCATAGTTTCTTGCATGGTGATGAATAAGAAAGTCTCAAACATTACACTTCAAAAGCTTCCCAGAGGACTCTGACAGATGGAGTACATTTTACACATAGTAGGTTATAATGCATATGCTTCAAAGATAAAGAAGGCAAAGCAGAAAAAAAATGTGAGGAATTTTAATAAAACATCTACAATATGGTATTAGTTTCTTAAACTAGACTTTTTTCAGTGCAATAAAATCCCTTAGCCATCCTTTGCTTAAATCTATTTTTCTTCATAAAATATGTTTAGACTCCAAGTTAGTGACAGAATTCTCTATGGCTTAGTTCTTTGAAAAATAATTCTGACAGTGCCACAAAAGGATGATTGAGTGATACTTCCCTCAGGATATTTCACCATAAAGAATACAGATTCATCTACTTGCCTGTTTGTTTGTTTGTTTCTAGTACCTTCTGGTTAGAAAACATAAACCAAATAATCAGTAATAATAGTTATAACAGAAATAAAAGGTCAGTGATATCATGAGGTAGAAATTTTGTGTAAAGCAAAACGAGCATTATGAAATGAGGGTAAGTCATGTATGTGAAGAACTGAGATCTATGGTAAGGCGGACAGCTTTCTATTAGCAAGAGAAGCAGATAAGGTATGCCACTTTCAGGCACTTGAAACAACAATATCACTTTTGAATCTGTTATCTAAATATTTTAGTGAAAAGTATTATATTTTGGGTCCCACATGATTTGAGTAATCAAAATGGTTCTGTTTCATCATACTAACGTAGACTTGATCTTGGTACAGTAATACAGCCTGTAGAAAGCTTTCTCTTTTTTAAAATATGAGTTATGATGTGTTGCTCATGGCTGAGGGTGGCAGTGGTGGTGAAAAAGGCAATTTTTGAGTGGCATTAGAAAGAAAAGGAGAAAAGGAAGACAGTAACTACAGCTCTCTGAATCTCTGGTTATGACAGATTTGAGATATGCAGTCTGCTCAGAAAGTTCAAGAATAAAATTCTGAAGTATAGTATATTGTATTCTTTATTTTTTAATGGAGAGGATTCATATTATGCTGACTTTAAATAACTTTGGATAAACTGGAATCAGAAAGATTTACAGGACAGAAGAATAGAAGTCTCTAATGATCTCAGTGAGGATTAATTTAAAAATACATTTATAACTAAATAAATACTTCATAACTTTAAGTAGAATGTGGGCATATTTATTTTTATTCGGTGTATGAGAGTTGAGATGTATTTTAGAAATGTGGTGAATAATAATTGGAATTTTACGTCCATTTTATTTTATAAAGTCTTCATTTGAAATTGCAAAATTACAAAAGTAATTGAGAAGTTTTTCTGTTTCTCTTTCCCCTATAACCCACTAAGTTATTGCATATCTCTTCAAAATTTATTTCTGGCATATGAAAAAATATATATTTAATACCATTTCTATAAATGGATAATACAATCCATATTGTTTTCCATTACACACACACATACACACACATTAGTGTATAACAATTCGTTTTGGGAGCAATAGAAAACTCCTACAAACGCATTGATTTTCTGCTATGAAAAGAAATTATTATGTTTTCAATAGGCCACCAATTTTGTCCTCTTTTTCCTCCCTATTTTAGAAATATTATTACAGATTATTTTAGAGGTTGACTTTTAAGACTCAATATGTGTAAACTTTTAATTTATGAACTATCCCATTTAAAAAATATCTTCTATCCACTATAAACGAGGATGATATTAATGTATATACTGTTAACTTCATTTCTCCTTCCCCTCCACCTATCTGCATGATTTCATTATTATCAAATGTATACAGCATTCTGATTCATAACATGAATAATAGTTCTTTGGCTATTAGGTGACTTTAAAAATTGAAAACCATTTAACATTTGTTGAGTGATTTATAATGGGGAGGCACTTACCTAGGCTGTCTGCATACGTTATCTTATTTAATCCTCCAAAACATATTTGTCAAACATCCAAAAGCTTGAATGCATTGACACTTCAGTGTTTATGGGCATCTCAAAATTAGCATTCATAAAACTCAGCTCTTGATTTCTGTTTTAATAATCTACTGCTGTGTAGTAAACTGTTCCTAAATTTAGCACCTTAAAACAGCTGTTTTGTTTTGCTCGGGATCTTGTGGATTAGGCATTTGGGAAGGGATCGGATACATGGCTCATCTCTGATTCACGTGGTATCAGCTGGGGTGACTAGGGCTGAAGGATCCACTCCCAACATAGCTTCTTCTATTGCATACGTATCTGGCACGTTGTTTCTCTCTCTCTCTCTCTCTCTCTCTCTCTCTCCCTCTTCATGGTACTTCATCCTTTATGGTCTCTCCACATGTCTTGGGCTTCCTTACAGCATGGTAGCCTAGAGTAGTCATACTTCTTACAAAATACTTTAGGTTCCAAGTGTGAGTGTTCCAAGAAGGAAATTGGAAGCTGCCAGGAGAGATTGCTCTTAAGGCACGGCCCCAGATATAGGCACAGCATCACATGCACCGTATTCTGTGAGTTCAAACAGTCACAGAGCCCACAGAGGTTCAAGGGGAAAGGCATAGACCCACCTCTCAATGGCATAGTGCCAGTGAATTTTTGGTCACCTTTAATTTGCTGCAGTTTCCTATCATACAAATCTTCTCCTTCTAGTCTTTCTTGCCACAGAAAATCATCCTTCCAATCACCTTGGTCAAGAACATTGGGAAGCAGCCTTCATCACTTTCATTCTCACAGCCCATCTTAGAAAATCCTGTCAGTTATACCTTCAAAATACATTCATAATATGTCTACTAATTATCACCCCACTGCTACTATTCTGGTATAAGATGTCAACGTCTGTGCCCTTGACAATTAAAGATATCTCATATTCCCTAACTGTGGCTATTATTGTTTATGTATAAGAAAAGGGTAATTTGTGGCAACATTTTTTTATCAGTGGAGGCCACCAGAAGAGATAGATTTGGGACGGAAATCTTAAGAAGACGAGGAACTTAGCACATTTACTATTTTTTAAAATTATAATATCAAAAGTAATAAATGCACATAGCTAAAAATTTTTAAGTGTTCAAATGGGTTTGAATGTCCTTTCACATTTCTTTTTTCTACCTTCTTACACCATTCCCAGACTGGATCATTTAAACTTTAAAAACTTGTCTTTTTATTTAATTCTTTTGCTGATCGTCTCCATATCACTGAATAATATGCGTATCCAGAAATTTATCAACTCATCTCTTGGGAAGGTAATCATGCTAGATAATTCCATTTTCTAGTCTCCTAACTATGTGGAACTTTTGAAGCATTAAATTTGTATTTGTGGATTTTTTTAGGTATGTAACTTAGCTGTGAAAAATGCAGGCCCAAAATTTTCATTTTCATTGTGCCTCAGATTTATTATTTATGTTATTTATATTTGTTGTTATATTATTTATATTTGTTATATATTGTTAAGTATATGTATTGTTATATATTGTATATACATTGTATATATATGTATATAAATATGTGCATTATTGCATATACATAAAATATGTAATATTGTTAAATAATATCTTATTATTTACATTTGTTAAATATACCTGTACACAAAAAATGAAAATAAGCTATGTATAAAATATACACTCCATCCTTAGCCTTTATATTTTAACATGCATTCTTTTATATATGGATAATAGATTAATTATAAAAGAGAAACAAAGTCAGTATTTTCTAGCATCTATAAAGATTACATTTTTTTGGTCTTATTCTTTTTTCATAGAAAAGCTATAGGTCTCTGAATATAAAATTGATTTTCTAAATGGCTTCAAAAGTCACAAATTCTGCATATTTTTCTGGGGCACATTCTTATTTAATGTGAGTCACAATCTGGATAATTAAAAATATCAATATTTTTGTTTGGTCTTTGGAGATTCAATAATGAGAGGGCTGTTACTAGGTTCAGGTGTTTTAACTGGAGAGGCACATCATTTATGTGCTGTTAAGATTGGTGTACTGTTTGTTTACACAATAATTATCATTAAGTTATTATTGTTTTTCCTAACAAATAATATTGCTTTACATATACAGCTTAAGTGATGGTCATGATCAAATCATTTTTTAGATTACTCCTAAATTAGGAAAGCTGCCAGGTGACTCCATCAAAGTTTTGAGTAATTCATTAAGCATCTTTTGCAGGTGGTGAAATATTTAATGTATCTAGCACGTACTTAACTATCCAACATCTTGGTGATGAATATCATAAACACATATATAATAGACAGGTAGAAAAAAAATCTATGAGTGTTCTTACATATTTATCTTATTTTGATAAATAACATTATGTGAAACTGAACCAAAAAAGTCTTTCATCCAAAACTTGCAATGCTGTTTAGAAGGGCAGCTCAACAGCATTGTGTCACAGTGTGATAGGGAAGTGCAGTCCCTTCTTTTCACAATGACTGAACCTGTGTTCTTCATCTAGGGGACGAACGACCCACGGTATGTGTGGAAAATGTTAATCTCCTGGCCTTGCTGTTAGAGCACTTGGCTACCTCTTTTACTCAATTTTTGAGTCAGCTGGTATTTAGTTGCTGCCGTTATCCAACAAGCCCTATCTATACTTCTGACTTAAGAACCAACTTTCATCCTCTTACTCAATTGCTTAATTCTTCTCCCAGTGTCTTCATATAATATCTTATTTCTCATTCTCAGATCTCCAGCTACCCTTTCTTACAGTTTATCCAATTGTCCAGTATATGCTGAGTATGAGGCCCTACTGAAAGACTCACAAATACACACACGTACCACATCTGTGTATTTGTATAGTGTTACATTTTCATCATTCGGTAAACTATTGATATTGACATTAATGTTGAATGTAATGGTTCAGTTTGACTCTGACATTTACTAATTTTATGTATGATTTAAGCTAAATTGTTTCACCTAAATTTCACTTTCTCCAACTAAGAAATGAAATACCTATACATATCGCATAGTGCTATTGTGGGGATTAATAAACATAGGTAATATGCTCAAATATTTCCTATTACTGTTGTGGTTAATATTATTATTTTGCATGTAAAATCTATTAATGTGCTGGGATAATTTGTTAGCTGAGTCTAGACACTGTGATTCTTAACCTTCGTCCGTGGTCTGCCAACGGCATAAGGATAGAGTTTAGGAAACTTGTGAATGTGTATGGAAAAATGGTCTGTGTTTATTTTCACTAATCTGAAAGGTTAATTTCCTTATGGGAAATTTATTTCCTTCCATTGTGACATTTTTATGAAGAAGCTTCTAAGTATTTGTAACTTTCCCATTTGGCAACGTCTTGATTTCTATGACCAGACTAATTTCTTTTACTTCTATTTATTATTTCCTTTTGTATTTATTTTAGAATTGTTATACTTTTATAATTATTATTCACTAGAATTGTGGAACTATTTCAAAAGTAAAAAAAGTATACTACTACTTTACTCTTGGTATGAATTTTTAAGATGTCAGCCATTCATTCATCAAAGCTGTTTGAAAGTTGATTATTCATTATGTATTTTCTGAACACCCCCTATGCCTTACTTGTGACATGTTTTACCAGGCAATATAGACGGGTAAGATGATCTCTACTTTCAAAGGGTTTGAATCTTGATGTAGAATAAATGCATGTGACATATTACATAACCATGAAAATTAACAATAAAAAAGGCTATAGGAAAGGAATAAAAGTGTAATGATGTAGGCAAATGTTCAAATCTATCTTTCTTTTCTTCTTAATTTCTTTAGAAGACAGTTGTCTATTCAAACAAATTATAACATTGTATATAATTAACATATATAAAAATATATGAAAATTGCTGCACCAAAAATATAGGTGTGGGGGGAAGGCAACTGCTACATAAGAATACGAACTGATAAATGAGGAAGAAATACTAGAAAACCTGTCATTTTACAACCACTGTGATAATTGATTCTGGCAAGAATCATCAATGGACGTTAAAAATTATTGGAGAAAAAAATTGTAGAAACAAGACTGTCACATAGTCTCAATGTATCACCTAACATATTGCCTATTTATATGGAAATGATAACAGGTAACTGTACAGGGTAAAATAATAACAGAGAAATTCAAAATAAAATGAGTCTATCATTTATTTGGAATGACTCAATTGTTTCTAAGAAAACTGCTTCCCAAGAAACAAGTCTCCTTTTACTGTTTCCTTTCCTAAAGTTTTGCTTTCAGAATTATCACTTTTTTTTTCTTAGCCTTAGAACTACGGCCAAAAGGGTTATATTAAATAGGCCAATACTTCCACTTTAATTCAAACACTACTATTACAGAAGGAGATTTTTATATCCTAATTCATCAGCCTTTAAATCCTTTCCTACTATGTATGTATTGTAGCAACCTGAGAGACTATGGACTAGCTGATGTAGGCCACGGATTAAGGACAACCCATCAGCAGAAAATATTTTCATGGATCTGTCTATCCATTTTAATAGCTTCCTCTCAACAATGAAGCCCCCAATCGATTTATCTGTTCTGCTCATTTTCAAGGTCTGGAGTTAATGTGGACACCCATTCCTCCTAAAAGAATTAAGGCAGAAAATTTGTCTGAAATTGCTCAGTAACCTACAAGTCTGAGGATGGTTTTGAATAGCACTTATTTCTACTGTTTTCCTGTAGAATTTTCATAAGGTGTATGAGACCTAGCTGATCTAGCACAGCGACCCCTCAATGACTACACGTGTGTGTATGTACTAAGCTGACGACACTAATGTAAGTGCAAAATGATCCTGCAACATTCCCTGTCACTCATCTTCACACAGCCGTGTTTTGAGGGATCCAGGGGATTTTTATATCCCAGAAAGTACTGTTAGGATTTATCAAGTTCCTTCTCCCCTCAAGAGACGTGCCCTGCAGTTCTCAATATTTCAACCAGAGACACATTTGTCAAAAAAGAGCCACTCAGATATCATTACTATTGTTCCTTGGAAGCAAATAGTAGATAAGCCCTTTGAATAATGAAATGCCCTTCTCCCTCGAGTCATTAGCAGAATACACTGTTCTTTTTCTCCAGCTCCATCGGTTCTACAGAACAGAACATTTGATGTTAAGTTTCTTCAGCTGTGCACTCTTGTATTCAAGCCTGAGGCTATGGCATTTTTGACTGCTACAATCCAGCTGCTTTTCAGTCTGCTCTCACTAATAACTCTATTATAATATTTATAATACTGCCTATTAAACTGAGAGTTTCTTTTCCCCGCAGACACTATCAAATTATCCTCCATCTTTAGTTCATGCTCATGCCTTAGTGTTTTTCTGAGAGAGGGCTGATCTGTTGACAGGGAGGATTGCTACTAAAGTTCTTTGCCAACATTCCACCCACTGTAGCTAAAAAAGGGCGTCCCATCTGCCTTGCCTTGGCTTAAAGCCACCAGTGCTCTCAATTCTGGTGTTAGGCGCACAGCTGGAGTCTTACTCACCACCTCAGCCAAGGTGGGTCTTGGGAATGTGCATGGGCTCGAGCACTTGCGTTTTTTGTTTTATTTGGTTATGGAGGCTAAATTTATCCTTGTTAGTGAGGCAGGTGAATTTCTGACCACAAGGTTTGCAAGGCACCATATTCTGAGATTGATTGAACCTCTTTCACCTAATGAAAATATCAGAGAGATAAAATTGTGTTTTAGAGACACATTAGGTGACATTAACAGACTGATGACAGAAATGAAATGTGTTCAAGGTGGGTCAACATGAGAGAGGGGTCCTTGAGACTGTTTCTTGACAAGATAATTGCTCTAAGCATTTTTATAATTGAAATGGACGGTGACATGCTAAGGACACAATGGCTGTTGTGGAGGCCATTTAAGGTCATAATACAGTGAAGATGAAAGTAAGTTGGCAGGAATTTCTGAGAACCCAGAAGGCTGATATCCTGTCTTGGTGTAGAGAGAGGTTTCCGGGAAGGGCAGTGACCAGCTATTCCTTTGCACTGGATGGAAGTATTTTTATTAGTAGAAACAAAATAGCAAATGTGGGAAATCAGCCAAGGCAATTAGCTCTGGCAGATTACAAAGGCCCAGCATACGGGCATACACTCAGCAGCATTAACTATAAAATTAAAAAATAGCCTCTATTATGAGTTATAAACTACACTGATAAATTATAACGTTTAATTTAGATACCAGAGAGAAAGCTTCTTTTTTAAAGTGTGTGTGTGCTATGTTTTATGATCCTATATAGGCAACAGGAGTTACATATCAGAAAGAAAGTTTGTAAGTTTTTAGGGTGAAACCACAGTGAAAGTCTGGTCACACAAGGTGTTGTTTTCTCCCAATTAAGCCAGAAAAATAAGCATGCTGCTATGTCTGTTCATTTTATAGCTGTTTCAGTTGGTTAATGAGTGAAAATGGATAAAGGAACTGATGAAAATTACTGGAGGGAAAATGTTGGAACTATATAATCAGGTTGAAGGAAATTATATTCCACGGTGAAGGCCAGAATGATGGGAAATAGATTTACACAAAAATGAAGTTGCTTAAGAGGTTTGAGTATCATAATCAACTTGTTCCATTTATATTTTCTTTCTTTTTTTTTTTTTACTGTGTAAGATAAAAAATGCACGTGTAAACAAGCCTTTAAGCGATCATTTATTGAATAAAAAAAAAACCAATTCTAAGTGATAAGAAAAGCTTATTTTCTTTTTTAGAGGATAGTAAAATAATGGTGTATGTTACAATAAATGATGTTTAAGATTTTCTGAAAAATACATTGTATTTAGTTTACTTATCCATCTATTTCAGCACAGAACTTGTCCTAAATTTTTTACCCAGCTTAATTGCCAAAACAAAACAAAAAGTGGGAAGAAAAAGAAGAAAAACACTGATGCAGCAGAAAAAAATTATAGAAGCTATGTACTATAGAGCTTGCATTTCACTTCGTATAAATGGCTTTGATTCTCAGCCTCTTGACTCAATATGTACAGAAATTTTACAATCAAAATTTTATTTATCAGTTATATCTGATAACAAGTAACAGATTAAAAAATACATTTATGGGGTGTTGCATTTCATAAAAGGCATGCAAACTAAACAAAATACTACAATTGACAGCTGTAAAAACAAGGGAGACAGCATTTGGTATATAAATGGAAACTAATCATAATAATGCTGATTCATCTGGACAAAAGCATATTTGCATCCATTTTTCAGAAAATATGGAACTGTTGAATATATTTTGGAAATATTTCCTCCAAACAATGGCTATTTTTTTATGATGATACTAAAACTCGGGTATTCTGAAACCTCCTTCGGAGCCTCTTTCCCTCAATGTCCTCAATGGTGACAAACAAGTAAGTTTTTATTATGCTTTCTCTGTTTTAAACAGATACTAAATTTAGTTCATTGGATAAAATCATATTCAAAAGAATGCACCAGTAGCAGAAAAATTACTGTAGTTGTGATGAAGGAATCAGTAAGATGTTAAATCTGACATTCTGAAAGGAACATAAGTTGGACAGGCAAGCCAAGGATGGAATTAATGACAAAGTCAGGCAATTTCAATGCAAAGTGCCAATGTCTATACCAATTATAGTACCATCATCACTTTCTAGACAACTAAATGTCTGCATGAGAGAAGAGAAGATGACCCAGCTCAGATTTCTCACTAACAGCAAAATTAACCACCACAGCTTTAATATACTTACTTGGAAATATCGTTTCTGCTCACTCATAATAATTGAACTGTAGTTAAAACTTCTGTTTCCACTTTACTCCATGCTGTTCTAAGAAAATGCAATAAAATTATCCTTTTAGATTTTTTTTTTTTTTTTTTGGTGAGGAAGACTGGCCCTGAGGTAACATCTGTGCCAATCTTCCTGTATTTTGTACGTGGGATGCTGCCACAGCATGGCTTGGTGAGCGGTATGTAGGTCCGTCCCCAGGATCCTAATCCATGAGCCCCAGGCCGCCAAAGCAGAGCACTTGAACTTAACCACTACGCCACTGGGCTGGCCCTTAGATTTGTTTTATAGGACAGAAACATATGTGGACTTTGTTTTTAAAGAGACAGTCTTTGTCTTTGTAGACAGACATTTCTTCCTCCTTGAATTTTAATTATATAGATCTCCATAAAACCAAACTTGTACTCACAGAGTGCTTTTTAGAGCCAGGTTGAATAGAGCAAAAACTTTGAGTAGTTTTCCAGAGCTTTCTTAAAGGACAGCTAGAGGAGGGTCATATCTCCTTTATATGCAGGAACAATTAGTGAGGACTGATCTGAGGATGATTTTACATGCAGGGAGTCTCCAGGTGTCTATTCTCTGTATTCATCGTTTACTCGTTACTCAGCAAGATTTTCTGAATATTCACTCTCACCATGTCATGCTCCTTGCAGGAGGTTTTGGGAAGGGGGATGAGAGAAATTTGAATAAAACACCTGTCTTCAAGGAATTTCTGGTTAAGTTCAGGTCGATATAACTGTCAAAAGTTAATTATAATGCAATATTGTTATATTACATTCATTTGTTCCTTCATTTTTTTGTTCCTTTATCCATTCATCCATCCATTAGTTCATTTAGCAAACAATAAGTGAATACTATTGTGTTTCAGGCCCTGCAGTAGGTGCAGAGCGGAATAAATCACAGTGCTTTATTCAAAGAGGAAAAATTCTAGAGATAAAATTTTCAAGTGAATTTAATTAAGGAGGTAAAAGGTGGTAGATTGCATTGTTGTTCCCAAATATTCACTCATCTTTCCAATAAAAAGATTATTCATCCTTGACTGTGGCCGTCGTACATGCAGGGCCTCCTATTGATGCTCCGTTGGTCCGTGTGACTTGTTTGTTCAATGGCATGTGACTGGATGTGATGAGCAGTGAATCTGAGAGGCAACTTTTATAGCTATTGTGTATTTCTACCAGCTTTCAAATTCTTCTTCTCTTTCCAGGAAAAAAGTGAGTTCAAATAGGGGCTTGCCCTTCAGTCTGAGTCCCAGAATGAGTGAGAAAATACATGGAAAAGAGTTTAGCAGTCAGCCCTCAGCTGCTTACGTAAGAGTTGAGAAATGAAGTTGTCGTAAGCCATTGAGATTTTTTTTGGTTGTTATCCGTGTAAGACTGACTAATACCTTGCTATACAATTTTACCTATCAAATTCTGAAAATTATATATTGAAAAGGTTCTGAGTTAGCTGAATTTTGAAATTTTTCTGCCAGTCAAAGATAGGATGGTTTTTGTCATTTAAAACAGCATAAGAAAATCCAAGGAAGTACTGATAAGGATGATTGGAGAAAAAAGATAGATTTTGGTGAAATCTAGGTGAAAGAAAATATTTAATGAGAAATTACACTGAAGAGAGAAACAAGAGTCATGCCTTGTATGCCCTTCTGAAAAGTTCGTATGTTTGTCCTCAAGCTAATAGGGAACTTATGAAGGGCTTTTGAAAAAGGCGAAGAATTTTGTACTTTTGAAAGCCTTCTATGGAGTCACTGCTCAAAATCCTTTGGGGACACACACATACACAAACAGAAAGAGAGAGAGAGAAAGAAAGAGAGAATGGCCCTGCCTGAAGGCTGTGGTCCATCGAGGAAATGTTATTTTAAAATACAAGTGTCTTAGTTCATTTTGGCTGCTATAACAAATCACCACAGATTGGATAGCTTACAAACAACAGAAATTCATTTCTCACAGTTCTGGATGCTGGGAATCCAAGATCAGGGGCCAGCATGGCCGGATTCTGCTGAGGGTCTGCTTCCTTATTTCCTGGACTGCCAACTTCTCCCTGTGTCCTCACATGGTGGACAGGGCAAGGGAGCTCTCTGGGGTCTCTTTTATCAGGACACTAATCCCATTCTTGAGGGCTCCACCCTCATGACCTAAGCACCTCCCAAAGTCCCCACCTCCTAACAGCATCACCTTGGGCGTTAGATTTCAACACACGAATTTTGGGAGGGCACAAACAGACCATAGCAATGAGCGAAATTTTATTTGGCCAAGCTAGAGACCAAGGCTCTTCTAGGGAAAGGGGACGTCATTACAGAGAATAAGAGTTACACAATTAGAAAGGTAGATAGAGTGACCTTAAAGTTGGTGATACTTCAAAGTAGGGTTCATTTGGGCCAGTGGTGGGAAATAAAGCCATAAGGCAGGCAGATTACTGGATCATCAAGAGACTTATTTATGCCACACAAAGACATCTGGAATTTCCTTCATAGACAATTTGGGTGACACTGAAATAAGTAAAGCAGGGAAACAGCATGGTTTGCTTTGCATTTTAGGAAGAGTTATCCACAGAGAATGGATTGGAAGTGAACAAAAGAAAACATTGTTTCTAGGAAGATTACTTAAGGCATTAGAGTAGCAGTCCGGGTGAGGGACAATGAGAACCTGAACAAAGGCAGTGGCAATGAATCCGGAGACAAAGAACTGCTTCTGAGAGAGATTTAGGAAGGTGAATTGGCAGAATTTACTCATTATTTGGTGGAGAGGGTTCAGAAATAAAGTTGACATCTGGATTTCATACCACATGTCTATGTGGATGATATCATCCAAAAAGACTGGGAAACAAGGAGGAGCTGTTGTGGATGCTCATTTAGGAAGAAGATGATGTGACAAGTCAGGCTTAGCCAGAAGGCAGTACCCTACTCCACATCGCCTTCCTCCTGCTCCTTGGACCAGCAGAGTTGTTATGGAAAGGCACTTACCTAAAATGAGAAATCCTAGGTTCAAATGTTTTCTCTTCCATTTGTCAGTTTTGAAACTTAGGCAGTACACACAGTCTTTTGCATTTTCAGTGTCTCAATCAGAAAAATGCAGATAAGTACACTGATCTTGCAAGGTTGTGCGGAGATTCAGAGACTCAATGTATGTGAGAATGTTTAAAGCCACCTTCTCCCCCTGCCACCAGAAATATAAGTAGATATTTCTTACTTTATTTTTTCATCATATATAAAATTTCATTTCCCCTTGGAATTGGTAAATTGGGTCAGGAGATGGGCCCAGGAACTCTGTAAGAGTATACAGGAAAAAAATCCCCTAACTTCTGTCTTGCGTGATGCCATTTAATAGATGAAATGATTTATTTCCAAGATAACTAAGTGATGTGTATCATGGAAAAGAGTCTTAGTTGTCTTGGTAAGTTTTGAAGTTATGCATGTAAACTGAAATTTCCTGATCTTGTTGAAAATGCAAGGTATAGGAAACCATTCAAATATTTAAATAATTTTCCCCAACTAAAACATTTCCTTAGGATCCTACGATCCTGAAAATAAAGGTGGATCTGAAGCATACAATTATTGCCAAAGGATTTATTAACTTACCCTTAGAGAATACTAAATATAAAAAAATACTGGATTATTTGTATGTGTATATAAAATTGTTATGCTTTATCAATGACTTTCAAATTAAGTATATCAAACATGGAGGCCCAGTAATTTAGAAAATTTACTCTCAGTGCTTTACAAAAAGCTGTATACACGCGCTGTTTTTAGTTCCTTTATTTCTAGTAAATTATAGGAGCATCTTTTATGACCACAGCCTATTTATCTTAGCAGGAAGCATTAGTAAAACGCGTCTGCATACCGTGGATGCTCATTTGGTAAGTGCTTCTCTGAATGTTTTAACTTTCATAAATAGAGAGAACAATTCTTCCCCCTGGGTAAAATCTATTTCATAGATTAATATACACCGTTTCGTCATTTAAATGGGCTGCAGTTAGAGATCTATGTTTATGACGCTCCTTTGGTGCACTGATAGGTGGATAATACATATTTGGTTCTTTTAAAAGCAACACAGTTGTATTATTCACACCATTGCCTTTAATGAGCTGGCTCTGAGCCATCATCATCAATTCTGACATTTACGCTCCCTTCATGTTGTACCAGAGCCTTGTGATGACATAATTGTTGCTTGTATAATAAGCGCCGATGTGAAGTACATTAGCCATGAAAAACCTAATTTATAACCCAAGTGGCCAGTTTGACTATTATCTGGAAAAAAATGAGACGATCTCACAGTTTCAAAATCAATGCTACTTCAGGGCAGATAAAATATATGTTTAATATCTTACAACTTGGTGAAGATTGCAAGGTTGATTGAAATGCCTCAAAAATAGGAACGAGGGCCAGGCAGCTGAGCAATATGAGACTTGTAATTTATTTCTTTAATATAGGAGCAGTTTGTCGGGAATGTCACAAAAACGTGGATTTGGCTTTATCGTTGTTTGCGTACTGCTCAGCACCAATGAATAAATTCATTCTAAGGCAGGGAAAACAGAAGAACTAGTAACAGTTATTTAACCTGACCACTATTGTATTTCAGGGAAGTGCATTGTCATGAGGGTTTCCAGATAAAATACAGAACACCCAGTTAAAATTTAAATTTCAAGTAAGTAAATGCATATTTAGCATGTATGTCCCAAATATGGCAAAAAAAAATGGTCACCATATTTTTGGTCCCATACTGCATGCTCTACCATTTGGGTGAGGATGGGGTAAGAAAGATGTGATGATGTGTTAAGATCCGCTTGGGTTCTTTTCAGTACTATGGTGTTGTGTATATGAAAAGGCATTCCCAAGCATTCTCTGTGAATATCTGTTCAGTTACCCAGAAATGAGTGAGAAAATAAACTATATGCTGCACTTAAGTCATACTTTAAATCAATCTTGCTCACTTTGATCTAAAAGCAGTGCTTATTTTTAAGATAGGGCCAAATTTAATAAGGGATTTCTCAAAAAACTTTCTAGAAAATAAGCATGCCTTAAAAGGCATTGTAAGTTAAAGAAAGCCATAATTATGTGCTAAGCTTTAAATTTGTTCTGAAAATTATTCAGATGAATTATGAGTTTGGAATATTTTCCACACCATCAATTAAGGAAGGAATGTATGGTGTCAAAGCAGCTGGTAAATTTCATTCGTTCAATCACTAGTCAGTGAAAAAGTTCATCAACCTAATTCTCTGCCAAGCCAATATTTGACCAAATGACTGATAAATTTTGTCGGAAGAGTTCATCTGATAATTTTAGTGAACGTAATCTTTGATTTTATTCCAAGACTCATTGTGTTGTAGCCTAGAACATGTTTGCTAAAGATTTTATGTAAAGAAACTAATTTAAGAATCATGAGATTATTCCAGCTAGCACCCTAGTTTAGGATGTGTTTGTACACAATAGTTTGTACACGTTTGCAGAACTGGCAGAAATTGAAGATAATCTGTATAATAGTGTGATTGAAAAGACTCAGATTTCTATAGTCTTTCGTGCTATACTGTTTTGAAGTTTTTCTGTCTATATGATATTAAATATCATAAGTATGACATTAAACACCGCATGATATAATGCTATTATCGCTAATAGATAGATGCACTAAATTTTGCCTTGGAAACATATTGTATTCATAGCATTTGTCATAAAGAATCTTTATTTTAAGCCACTAAGATTTAGAGCTTGTTTTTTCCTCAAGACCTAACCTAGTCTATCATGACTGTATCACACATAGAGTGGCTACAGAGTGTAGAGGAAAACATATTAAGTGTCCAATTTGTTAGTGTGAAGAATTCACACTAATAAGAATATATATATACCAGTAATAGTTAATTTAAAAAAATAACAAAAACCTGAATTACACACAAACTTAAAGAGTTTCTATTTTCAGGAAGTTATTTCTGGCAACTTGGCTGTTATTTAATGTATTAGGCCCTCGATTTCACTGTGAACCATGATCTGTTTGGTTGCTCTGGTTGGTTTGTGTAACACCCGTATTAGGAAATCTGTACTTAGAATATAGTTCAGAAATTTCATTCAGGCTCATTCCTCTCCCAAAGTGAGGTTATACCTTGATTCATGCTGCATATAGTGTGATGTTTTAACATTATTATTGTTATTACTAATTTTTATTTTTTAAGCCAAAGTCCTCGGTGACTTGTATGATTATACAAAAGGAAAGAAAAAAAGTATTAAAATGTGTTGACTCTCTATTTTGTGCCTAATATTTAGTGTAATAGATTATTTAATCATCAGAAAACCTATGCTAGGGAGAATAAAACATCCAGATCTTACAGGTAGGAAGCAGAAGGGCAAAGTCTGTATCATTTACAACATGTCAACTTCTAATCTTCAGTTACCCAGAACCAGCTCTTTAATATATCAACCTTGAACATTGACACTCTATTTGCATGTAGCAGGCAGGACAGGCAGACTAGGCTTTGGAACAAACAAGCCCAGAGTCTCAGTGGCTTAAAATAGTCATATTTATTTATTATTCATGCTACATATCAATCTGGGTTGGCTGGGGGAAATTCTCCACTGTTTCCTCTCTCCAAGACCCAGCTCTATCTATTATCTCTTGTTATCTATCTGTTATCAGAAGAAAAAAAAACCAGACAGTAAAGCTTACACATTGACTCTTAAATTTCCATCCAGAAAGTACATATGTCATAGGTGTGTCACTTGTCATATTATGTTGGCCCACATAAATATCTCATGGATGCACCTACTCTCTTGTTATTTGGAAACTGTAGTCTGACCGTGTACCTGGAAAGACAGGGAGTAAGATATTTATGTGATCAGCCCTGATGACTATCATAGCATATTAACTCAATTTTCCCATTTTTATTCAGAGAAAAACATGTTTTGGTTTGGAAACCAAACCTCTTTGTTCCTTTGCAGTTTTTATGTAGAGTTTCCATTTCTTCTGATGTGTCAGTATGGTACTGCAAGCCGAACACAGGAAGCTGAAGCTGAATTAAGATCAGTGTTTTTGCTCATTTCTATTGCCAAAAAATTAAAAAAAAAAATCTACTCACATTAATTTTATATAGCTGAAATTCCTAAGCATTTTATTGATTTAATCTATAAAATTGCATCTCTCTCTCACTCCATTTTTCTGTTCTTTAATAGACTTAATTTTTTTCTATTTTTAGTTTCCTTAGTCATTGCTTCAGGCATGATATATCTTACCTACCTTCATATCAAATATGATGACTCTAAACTTGTGATTGAATATGCTATAGAAAGTGAGGACAAAGACACTAAAAAGACTTGTTCAAAATCTCAATTTCACTTTGATGCACACCTCTAGATTTCTCAAGGAACTGTCAGTTTTGATAACTGAATAAAGGCCCAGAATTTGACCTTAAAATGCTGACCTTGGCTTCACACTGAGAAACAGTAGGGTGATTGAGTTGACCTTGCCCAGTTCAGGCAAGATGTTTGGGCACTGTTTATAGGATCCAAGTGCAATGGATACTTGGTTGGCTTCCTGGTAAATTAGACTTACTTTCTGAACTAGCCCTTTTCCTTAATAAAAATGCCCATCCTTTTCCTCTTGAACCATCTTTATCACATTTACTTCTGAACAATGGCCTAACTGGACTCTTGACTATGGAGAATAGGTCTAATAAAACTAATAGGTAATTTATAAATGTTCTTGTTCTTTTGAAGATTTCTGGAGATAAATCACAACAGCAAGAAGTAATGAAGGTGATCCTGTTTATATTTAATTTAATATTTATAAACATCACTCATCATCTTCATAGCAATTAGTATGTTGAAACACATTTGTCAAAAATGAGACTCATTAAAATGCATACATTTTTAGCATCATACACAAAGAAACAAAAGAGTTTACCATAATTTATTTACTTATTATGTCCATTTTTATTGTGCCAGGCCTCATTGTGGGTCGTGGCGTTTTAAAAAAGGGTGCACCTGCTATCACCTTCATGGAATTCTAGACACGTGAATTTTCAAAGTAGTGGTGGCTATGCTAGAGTAGAAGGAAATCAAGCCCACAGTAGATGTGCTCAGGTAGGGTGTGGTCAGGAGAACTGGGCTGAATGTGGGCAATAATTGTGCTGGTACTGTAGGAGAGGGGTACGGGAGGAGAATGGGTCGAGTACTGAATGCAATCTTCATTGTCTCCAAAATTTCATTTTAGATCAGACTTCTTTTTTGGTACAGATAATGAAACAGGTTTTGTTTGTTTTTTAATTTTTTTCTTTTGTGTGGGTTTGTGGTGGTGTGTCCCTATGGAACACAAGAATTCATATCACCTCCATTGCTTTGTATTGGTGGGATTTGGGGCACAGTTCCTTACAACAGCCCAGAGCACCCCAATGACCAAATGTCTGCAACTCTGTGCAGTAGCCACCAGGTGGCAAGTTAAACTTGTTAGGGATAAAATCCTAGCAATCTCTTGCCCTTTAAATGGCAGTTGACAAATTCTTCCTTAAAATAGGTCGTTGTAGAGTGCCTTTAACCCTTTGTCTCTGTAAGCTTTAACAGTTTTAACAGAAAATATCTTGATTTGTTACTCAGAAGTTTGGAAGCAGTCATATTTCCAGACTAGTTGTCTCTCTAATAAAATTTCCTTAGTTTTATCTCTATCTTCTCTCTAGTGTTTGCATCCTTAGTGTTTTCCTCCAAGTCTTTGGTCACAACTTCATCATATACTGGCTTCTGCTAAACCCCCAAAGTACAGTGGGGTTGTATTTTATTGTTTCTTTGCCAGTTAGAAAGTTTTGATATTTTCTAAAGTCTAAACAGAAAGCTTGAATTGATTAATTGGTTCAAATGCTTATGTAATGTCTACTGTATACCAATGAGTCTTTGTATATGGGATTAGGGACACACAGATAAATAGGAACTCTCACAGCCTGCTGCTGATGATGGCCAGTCCCACAACTGGAATGCCAGAGAATAGGGGTGGGGGATCAAGGAAGGCTTCCGAAATTTTTCTCTGACTAGGATACTATTCATGCAAATGATCAAATTACTTTGTTAGCCAATTCCTTTTATGTATTTGATTCTTTGTGCTCTGAAAAGATACCTACATGTCAAAGAAAGATCCTGGTATAAAATTTTGTAAACATATGACAGTCAAGTTAAATCAGTTATGGATCTTATGCTAGAATATACTCTTCTTAATTAAATGATTAAGGTGTTGTAATAATGAACTTCTGGAATTACTGTAATAGGAATAACTTAGCTTTATAATCGTTCAGCCATAAGTACCTTGGCATTTCTTGAAAGTTTTACTAAAATCCACGCCTCTTACAATATTGCCTCCACCGTGATCCATGTCAAAAACACTCATGACATTATTATTCCTTCCATTTATTTTGTCACATTCAAGGTTATAGCTGTTGGATGACTGTCAAAGTCTATGCAAAACTTATGAGTTAATACTTAGGTTATCTCAATTTTAAACGTGCAGCTCTAGTATTGAACGTAATAAATTGAGTAAAGACAAAGGAGGGCTAAAAATCAAATTCTCTCAAATTGTACAGACCTAAATACATAATAGATGGCACATATGAGTGTACAATTAAGCCTTTTCTTTGTTAAAAAATGTACTTCAAGGGGGCCGCCCGGTGGCGCAGCAGTTTAGTTCGCGCTTGGCAGCCCGGGGTTCGCGAGTTCGGATCCCGGGCGCCCGCCGACGCACTGCCTGTCAGCCACGCCGTGGCGGCGTCCCATATAAAGTGGAGGAAGATGGGCACGGATGTTAGCCCAGAGCCAGTCTTCCTCAGCAAAAGAGGAGGATTGGCAACGGATGTTAGCTCAGGGCTGGTCTTCCCCACAAAAAAAAAAAAAAAAAAATGTACTTCAAAATTTACTGGGAACATACTTTAGTGAAAGACAGAGTGGAAGTAAAATGATTAAATTAAAAGAATTTCACGCATATTTTAAAAAATACTGTCAAATCTCATATTGCTTACATGTGATTCTGTTGTGATCCCTGTCACCAGCACAATGCTGACTGTTAGATAGGAGGATTTTAAAACACGAAACTGATTTTGAACGTCTCTCTATTTTTGCCACTATCTGGTAATGTCGGAAAAGCTCAAAAGTAGTTAAAGGACGACTGGGACTTCATTGCCACTATGATGTCTGTGTTTTTCCATGGATTAAAACAAATGTCAGTTTTGTGTGTGTACAGCAAAGGACACCAGGTGGCTTCGGCCTCAGGATAAAGCTGTGAGGTATAGAGCGTAAACAATACGAACATTCCACTCACCCCTCTTAGATCCGTCACTTGCCATCTATTGTGGGAAGACTAATATGTTTTTGTCCTAGGGCAGCTGATTTAATACATTCTTACTGAGTCCAAATGGTTGTCAAGAAGAGGATTTTGTTTTCCCTTTTCATTATTTGATGAGGTGAAGTGAAATCTGTTATGAGGTGTAGGAAGTTTTCAAAAGCACATTTTATTTACCTGAAAGTTATAAGTGATTTGAGACTCTTCAGCTCTGCTTTTCTGTGACTGCCGCTGTAATGGACCCATTGATAGACAGAAAAAAAAAAGAAAGACAGGCTTCACAAGAGGATTTTGCTGAAATGTCCACAATCTTGATGTCTGCTCGAATAGTTTCTTAGATTAAATAAAAGGATGTGGCAAATGAATATCAAAGCAACTAATTTTCTGTGCCCTTTGTTGGCTAGAGGTAGTAGAGGAAGATGTTGAGAGAACTTTCAACTGTTTCTGATGATGCTGGTTCACCTATGGCCCATCGTTGGGTCTTTGTAAACTCTCTGATTTTCCTAATTGTTTCCTCCATCTTTGTTCTACTGCCCTAACCAGATTTTAGACTTGCCTTGTCATGTTTTGTGCTTTTCCATGGTGCCCAACATGTAGTCAACACTTAATAAATGCCCCATAATCAGTTGTTTTATAATAGTACAGCAGAGGTTTTAAAAGAGTGAAAAGTAGTATATAATGTGAAGACACGAGGCCCAATGACTATTGTTGTGGAATGATGAGTCTCAAACTTTCTGTGATGCAAGACAAGTTTTTTCCCCCTAATTTATTGCAGACAAGAAATGAAATTAACAAAACATATAAAATATAATCCATTATTTTTCTCGTTAGACTCAACGGACATAACAAATTACCACAAGTGTTTCCAAACACTTACTCTCAATTTCTCTACTTAATTTGTTGCAAACAGGTGAAAATTCCTGCGTCAGCTATGGTCCGTGAACCACACTTGGAGCAGTGCTGGATTAGATCACACGACTAGTTTTTATTTGTTTTCCATCAAGTGAGTCATAGGCTTTATATGTGTATTTTTCTCAACTATAAATATGTAATATTGAAGAAAAACATTCCTTAAAATGCAATAATTATATGGGTGTGCAGTGATGTTAGGAGTTTTTTGGTAACCAGATATTTTGATTTCTTCAGTGGAAAGACTGTCTTTTTTTTTTTTTGACTTGAATTGTTTCACATATGCAAATTGACATATGAAATTAAAACATTGTAAATGACCATGAAGTAGTTTCTTGCTGCTTTTATAAGTGAGAAATTCAAGAACCAGAGAAATGTAAACCAATAAGGTACCACTTTTTAAATACAAATGACAAGTCATTCTTTTACATGCATCTTTATTGTAAACATTATTGTGTATGCATGGAGAGCAGAGTGAGCAATCCACAGACAGTAGTTAATGCTGAACAGTGGAGGCGAGATAACAGGGTTAGATAGTGCTGTAAGACAAGAAAGATGCAATAGTAAACTGGGAAATATGCAAAAATGTAGACTCTCAAATATATCTAGATATCAACACTTATTAAATATGTACATGGACAATGGCTAGGAAATGAATGAGGAAAAAAACATCTTTCATTCAGTTTTATGTGGGATTGTAGACAGATTTCCTTTAATAGTATCTACAATGAGCTAACTAATTTTCTTTCTCTTTTTTTGTCTTGTATTGAGTTTCATAAATGGAAAGGAGATTAGAGAATTGAACTGAAGCAATTTCTTTATAGTACTGTGTATATCTAACTCTCTCTCTCTCTCGATCTATTGATGGATCTATCTATCATATCTGGGATTTGTTAGTGCTTTGTTACTTGGACAGGAGACAGAAATATCAGGTGCCCTTAACTCTAACTTGGATTGAGGCAAAACTAGAAGAGAAGAGAAACTACTAGAGATCAGGGATGATTTGAAAGGGCCAAGGGGTCACTGTGAGGGAGTAGGTGGAACAGGCTCCTCGTTGTATCCTATCAAAGTGGAAGACTTGGGCAGGGGTCCAACAGTTCAACAGTCAGCTTTCAACAATTCTCAAAGTATCAGTCTGGGGGATGGTCACTGGAATGTGGCGACCACGGGTAGGTAGGTAGGCACCAGTCGTTAATGCACAGACATGTGTTGGGGATTGGAATTCAGGATGAGCTCAAAGAAAGATGAGAGAAAAAGTGTTCACCTTGGAAGAAGAGGATTCCTAGAGGATACTGACGTCAGTCTTCTCTGGGGGAAGCCAGTGGATCTGTCTAGACCAATGGCTATCTTTCCTCACTTTGCATAATAGTCAGCCTTTCTGATGTGGAAGAGAAAGGGCTTAGGGAATATGCTCTCTTCCTCAAACATTGACAGGCCTGGGTATTCGCTGATGAACACATCAGGGGACTGAGTCCTTTGAGGAGCCCTCATAGATGTTTTCAGTGCTTTGGGCTCCACTGTGCAGAACCAGCCTACTGGGGAATGAGGGGTGATGCTGCCTTAGGAAGTACCGTCTAGTCTATATTCCCTCCCATCCCCCACACAAAGTTGGTGTGTTCTGTATGTTGGATGATGGGGGATGGAAGGAGCTGTGCATCAGAAAGTGAAAACCAAGACAAACACAGCAGCCAGCCTTCCAATTATTTATTTTCCTCCCACACTTAGACTGCCACCATTCTGTAAGATTAAGTGGGAAAATCTGAGCAATTACTGAAATAATTTAACCTAAAATAAAACAAACAAAAAACATTGAAAAAGATCCAGATGACATACATTTTAGCTTGCATTGTCAATATTCGTATTCCCCTAGAATTTCATCAATTTTCTGTTTACTTTTCATCTTCAAAGACAATGCAAAGTTGTAGTTATAGTGCGTGAAAGACACAGTGGAATAGTGACCACGAGAGTAAACTCACCTCTCCACTGACCGTGGATTCTAACTCAGGCTCTGATTGGATACATTCACCTGCTTTTCATTTTAGAAGATATTACAACTGATAGTTAGGATTTTTTATCATGACATTATCTTAGAAGTTATAACATTCTCAAGTTAATAATACATTGATCTTCACATGGTAAGCAGAGAGAAATATGTGAGTGTAGCTCCTCTGATTACTTTCATCTTATTTATCTGGTGAGTCAGACGTAGTTCTTCAGTCTTGTCAACTGCCATTCTAGTCTTGTCAACTGTCATATCTCCTCTTTGCCACAAGAAACTACTTGTTACAAATTTTCTGACTACTGTTTATATTTGTTGTATTTAAAAGAGAATTCAGAGTTTAGATATATGTACTCACAGACAGTGAAATCATGATACTCAAGTAGCTTAATTGAGAATATTTCCCTCAGTAAAGTTTAAATAGGGTTAAAATATTTGAGGACTCTGCTTTCATTTTGTTACATATCTAGAGCAGGGGTCAGTAAACTACACCCATGGGCCGAATCTGGCTTACTGCCTGATTTTGTTAACAAAGTTTCGCTGGACCACAGCCACGCATGTTTGTTTGAATGTTGTCTGCAGATGCTTCCACACTACGATGACAGAGTTCAGTAATTGTAACAGAAACTGTGTGGCCTGCAAAGACTAAAATGGCAGCTAGCTGGCCTTCTGTAGAAAAAGCATGCCAATTCCTAATTTAGATGATTAACCAAACTTCAACAAAAGCTCTAGAATTTTTGAATAGTATGACTAAAACATTCAGGTTTTTAACTGAACGTCCATTAAAGATATAGTTTTATCTTTATCTGGGCAAGAAGATATAAACGGAGAAGTTTGTGAGTCATTGATTAATTTCATCTAGACTATCAATAATATTTCTACAATATAGGCATTTAATTAAAAAAGCTAACCTGTGTAGGGAACTCACAATGTGCCAGCCCCTGGTTTATGTCCTTTATCTGTACTTTCCTATTTAAGCGTCACAACACTCCTATCAAGGAAGTGCTCATACCATCCTACTTTACAGATGTGGAGACAGCAGTCAGAGATGTTAAAGACCTGATGATGTTCACATAACTAGTACTGGCAGAGCTGGATATGAACTCAGGAATCTTGCTCCTGAATCCTCATTCTTAACCATCACACACCCTCTATTTAGCAACAACAGTGAAAAGTTTCCTAAAGGGATTTTAATGCTTAAATCCACTATTAATGCCAATTATAGGTGTTAATGGTAATCTGTAAGGTTATATTTGCATCTGTTGCCATAGAGCATATTATTTCTAGTTATTATGTAGAGTCTTCTCACTAATTTTACTGATATGTAGCCCATGACTACCACATTTATGATCAATATTTGAAAAAGGGGCCCTCTCTGTACCCCTATCTGTGGAACATAGTTGCTAGAATGAGCTTTAACTTCCCTGCTAATAGTTTGAAATACTGTAATCTTGGAGACAAATTGAAAATAGTTAACGATGTAAATATCCTTGAACATTTTGCTTTGTAGATGGTTTCATTGTCTTCCTTATGAGACAAGGGTGGAAAAAAAGAAAAGTATCTAGGTTGAGAAAATGAAGTAAAAAGGTACAATTAAATAAAATTATAGGTAGGACTTTATGTAATCATTTCACTGAAAATTATAGGGTTTCTCTATCTTGTGTAAAGAAGTGTTTTACCAGAAGTGTTTCTCCAACTTCTCTTCAGCAGTGAATTAACAATTGTATAGTGGCAATGTGATCCAGAATTGAGGTGATTATGGTGTAAATTTAGGCTAAAAATATGCATTCATCTTAGGTATTTGGTAAGTGAGGTAAAAAGAAAAACTTGTAAAATTTAAAGCTTTCAAACTTCTTTTTCAGTTGGTGGCCTGGCTTCAGAATTTGAAACTCAATCTCTTTGTTTCAGGTTAGCATCATGATTTGGGATCATTCTGTCCAGAGCCTAGAGGTTCTGTCACAGGGAGCACGCCGTGGCACTTCTGAACATTTCAATCTGAAATATTTTAAACTACTGAAGTTATGAAATAATTAGTCACTTGACAGTAGGAAAAATAGTTTTGGAAGTTTTTTGGCAAAGTAATGACTTACAAAATAATCTATATGCCTAGTCTGAGTGAATAGAAGTTCAGAATAACATGTATTTATCTCTCCTTTCCTTTTTGTAATTTCACTTCCAAAAATTTCTCATTACTGAACACTCTTCTATATTTAGTACTGTGTAAATAAAAGTACAATTTTTTTATAGATCAAAGTCTTTACAACATGGAAAGTAAGAAATTTTAGTATTGGAAGAAGTAACCCAGGCTTTTCTCACTGAGCCCTATTAAATCTACTGAAATATTGTTGCACATCCTTCCTACATTTTGGTATTTTCTGCATTGTCTCCCAACACGGAATCACAAAGTACTACATTTCCAGTTTTCCAGAACAGTAGAAGGCAAGCACGAAGCTTATTTTCCACTGATCAAATGTACACATAGTGGGATTCGAATGAAAAATGAGTTACCTGAGGAAACAGGTAGTAGCATGAGGCACATCTATTTTGCAGAACCAGGTGTTGGGGGTGGTGGTGGCAGCTGCCTGACAGTGGGGACATTTAGGGTGTTGTAGCATGGCGATGTCTTTGTCTTTACCAGAGAGTGGTGGTGTGATTCTCAGAACTGGTCCTGGGAGTTCAGCCTAGAACATTTCTCTGAGCCGTCCGTCAGTTCTATGATTTCTGTGTCTCTTATTCAATCTATTTCTTTTAGGACTAATTAGAGTGAATATATATAGGGCAGGCTAAGCACTCTAAAACCAAAAAAGAACTAATTAGATGTTGGGAGTCAAATTCCTGGGTCAGAGTCCAAAGTGCTGAAAGCAAGTGCAAAGTGAGTTCATAGTCAAGGGGACTAGATGAAGCTCCTGGATTGGTCCTTGTAGCTTCACTTTCTGACCACACCAGCAATATAATTCCTTCTCCCTTGTTCTAACTTATGTGTGCAAACAATGCTCTGTCTCACTCAGATCTTCAATCTATTGATCCACAGATGTCTGATTTTCTATCTTCATTTCCCTCTTTATTCAGCTCAGATTCCATAGTCTCTCGTTATAATTGTGCTTTTGCATACACTCTTAGATTTCTTGCCCGTTTTTTCCTCACCACCACACAAAACTGCATGCACCCAGTTGTTTGTCTGCTTCATACCTAAAACTGTAGTTAAGAATTGCCAGAGAAAATTATAGTAAGTGTGCTGATTTTTATTACTATATATTTATAATCTCTAACCTCAAATGGAAAGAAGCCATCTGTGTTTCTATAGTAAGGTTGCTAATTCACTTTGTATCATGACTAGTCTATCCATTTTTCCTTTTCCTAACATCCTATCCATCTCTCCTACTGTTGCCATCTTATGGCCAATTACTCATATCATGCTTCATTGAGAATATAGATGCTACCAGGCAATAGATCTCTCCTCTTCCCCTGGTTAGATCAAAATTAACTGCACATCCTACCTATGCATTCACCTTCTTTTTTCATCCTGCGTGCTTCCCTTACTAGAGGCAAGTCCCTCCCTGAAAGACCGAGATCCCATGCCTTCTGGCTTTCTCAAGGACTTGACTCCTTTGGCAATTACCATTTTCCTGCACCATCAGCTTCTTTTTTTCTACCGAAACTTTCATATCATATACAATCATGTTCCTAACTTTTACAAAAGTCCCCCGACATTCATTTATCCCTTTAGCTACTATACCGTTGCTTGGCTACACTCAGAGTCATTTTTCTCAAATGAATTATCAAATCATCTGGTGTCTATTTCCCCAAAAAACAGTCCACAGGAGCATCTCATAGAACCCAAGGGCAGAGAGTAGAGCTGGGCCATATGGCGGGCTGGTTCTGAGAACTAGAAAACCATCAGGGATTAGGATTTCTCTCTCTCAGCATCTTGTTTTGTGTAGTCTTTTATGTCTGTTTCTTTCTTTCCATATGTTTAAATCTTTCTTCTCTCTATAAAACAGAAATAAGGTATAGAGAAGATTTCTGGAAATATTTTTATCTGTTAAAATATGTAAAACTTTCGGTTTGGTCTTTTTAAGAAAACTCACATTGTAGATGAATGATGTGCCTCAAGGTTTCTCCAATAAGATCTGGGGTTTCATTTGAATGTGTCTCTAGGCAGAGACTGGCCAGATGGGGGCCCAGGTTTTATTACAGTTATGTCTTCAAAAGACTAGCTTTTACTTAACCATTTTCCAGAGCTCTCTTTTCATAGATTTTCATGTAGAATATGATATAGGCAGGAACCGTAAAGGCTCAGTGGGAAATATGCAGTTTATTTCATTGAAATGAGACATAAAACATAGTGTTCAACTACAAAGATTTTTTATCAGCAAGATAATATGTTAGATGGAAACATTCCATAAAGATAGCCTGATCCTACTGCATTTAGTGCCTTGCTTCCAAGTTGACTTTTCTTATTGTTGATAAATATCCTTTAACAAACCCTCTAGTGTTATGTTAAACACATAGACTCTGTATCTAGAAAGTATGTGGTTTCAAATTCTTACTTTGCCACTTAGTAGCTATACTACCTTGGGAAAGTTACTTAACCCATTTGTGCCTCAATTTATTCATCAGTAAAATGAAACTATGTGGGAATTATATGTCTAGAAGAGCATTTTCTGATTAGTAATATTATTTATCCTTCTATATCTGAAAATATCTATTATGCTCTCACTATTAAATCATCGTTTGTTTGGGTATAAAATTCTAAGTTAATAGAATATGTCCTTCAGAATTTTTTTGTGTGTGTGAGGAAGATTGGCCCTGAGCTAACATCAGTGCCCGTCTTCCTCTATTTTGTCTATGGGTCGCTGCCACAGCATGGTTTGATGAGTGGTGTAAGTCTGCTCCTGGGATCTGAACTCACGAATCCCAGGGCCGCTGAAGCAGAGCATGCTGAACTCAACTACTATGCCACCAGGCCAGTCCTGCTCTCAGAATTTTGGATATAACATTAAATGCTTTTCTGAAATCTTTGTTGCTGACGAAAAGTCTACCAATAGTCAGATAACAGGAATTAAGTCTTTTTCCTCTGGTGGACTTTATGATTTTCTCTCTCTTTTTAAAAATACATACATTGTATTATTTAATATGGTGGGTAAGGTTAATTGCATACATATTTTTGTCCTTTTTCTTGTAGTAAGAAGGCTTAACATGAGACCTACCTTCTTAACAAATTTTTAAGTGTAAAATACTGTATCGTTAACTATAGGCACTACGTTGTATAGCAAATTTCTAGAACTTGTTCATTTTGTGTAACTGAAACTTTATACCCATTGAACAATAGCTCCCCATTTCTCCCTCCCTCAGTGCCTGGCAATCACAGTTCTATTCTCTGCTGCTATAAGTTTGACTATTATAGATTCCTCATGTAGGTGAGATGCAATGTTTGGCCTTCTGTGACTGGCCTATTTCACTTAGTATAATGTCCTCCATGTTCACCAATGTTGTTGCAAACGATAGGGTTTCCTTCTTTTATAAGGCTGAATGATATTCCATTATATATACATATAACACATTTTCTTTATCCATTCATCTGTTGATGGAAATTTGAGTTGTTTCCATATCTTGGCTATTGTGAATAATATTAAAATGAGTATGAGAGTGTAGATATTTCCTTGAGGTCCTAATTTCATTTTTGGGGGGAAATATATCCAATATTATAGAAAGCATAATTATGCATTTTTTTTCATTTCTAAAGCCCTACTATCTGCCAAAGGATTTACTAAGTGTTAATTACAAAAAGATGAATAGAATTATCCAAAACCTTGAGAAACTTAGCATTTTATGAGGAAGGTACTCATGGTGTGCGTATGTATACACATGTGTGATTACCATACTATATATACTTGGTAAATTATACAATAGAAGCCTGGACACTATGCAATAGAAGAATAAATAGAAAAATAAGAGGTAGTAGAAAATGTTACCTATGGCAGTCAAGGAAGATCTCACATGGCAGAATTTTAAATTTTATCATATCTTCTCTATCAAGTACTTGTCCTTTTAATATTCTGGGTGATGGAATGGACACATAAAACACTTATGCTGCCTACTGAAGTGTGATGGTTGTTTCCAGAAAAAGCACTTGTGTGATTCAGTTGTGAGCTGATCGAAATGTTCTTTTCATGGAACAACTTTTCACTTGGAAAAACAGCTGACAAACAAACTCTGGTTATTCAGACCTGAGTATCTGACAGATAGTTTCTCATAAATGAACAAGATAAGACTGTCAGTTCAAGGAAAATAACTGGTAGAATTTGAGGCCAATGATAAAACTTGAACTTTCAAGGGATAATCAGATTTTGGAAAATGTGTATTTACCATCATTGGTTTCCCAAAACTTAAAGAATTTTCTGATGAGATTGCCAGTGATGTTGACAAATCCAATTTTTGATATGCATAATGAAATGTGTTAACATTTGGATGGTCTACATAACTGAGTGAACCAATATTTTCTGAATAACCCATGAATATTGTTAGCAAAATCTTGCAATGGATAAAAGAACTGTTCAAAGTACAAAGACAAACTACCTTGAAACCACAAATAGATTATGGTGTAGCAGAGTACAAAAAGTTAATTGATATGATTTCAGATTTCATATTGCAACTTGTCATTGTGAGTTTTGGTGGGGTTAAAAAAAGGAACATTCACAATTCTGTGAAAAGACTATTAACATCAGTCTCCCTTGCCAACTAGACATCTATGTATTTCTTCATTTGCTTCAACTGAAGCCACTTATTGCAATAGATAGGTTGCCAGGCATTAAGGAGATTTGCAAAAATGCAAAAATATACTACTCTTCCCACTGTATTCTTTGTTTAGGAATATATAGTTTTGTTGTTGTATTTGTTAACATGTAATAAGGTTATTACTGTTATTTTTAAGTGAATTAATAAAATACTTAAAAATTCTGTTTTAATACTTACTGCGGCAAATACCGATACATATATCATCAAGAGCTCTTTGTGGTCCTCGATGATTTTTAAAATTATTGTAGAGGATGCCTGATACTAAATAGTTAAAAATCTGCTGCTTTCCAAGACATTACATATAAGATTTTGTTGGAAAAACTGCTAGTTCCTCTGTTCCCATTATCCGTGCAAACTCACTGAAACCATCCAATTACATTAGAAATAATTCTAAGAAACTAATGCAATCTGAGATTATAACTTTTTTTTTTGCTGCCTTATAGATGGCTGTAGTTTAAATTTAAATTACTAATATTCTACTACATTTTGCTGTATTCTGGATGGTGTCAATTCTGATTCTGCCTCAAATGCATCAATTGCCAAGTCTGAAGACCGGCTTCAGTGACTTACATTTGTTGATGTGATGTTATATGTAAGCAAGATGAGTGGTGTATCCAAGTCAGTAAACTTAAGCACATGATTGTTAGTTTAGGATAATATTTCAACATACGTTAGGGTTTGTTGCTAGGCCAACAAATCTTAGTTAGGATTACATGGAAATGCAAAAAAGTCAGCACACTCTGTTAGGTATGAAAGAATAGTATTTTTCCCTCTGAATCTTATTTGAGATTCACACAAATGAGCAACAATTTATCAAATATGTGTAATGAATCAAGTTGGATATTACATTGGTAAATTCAGAAGCAAACAAAAATTATGAAAGGATAATATGTAAAATGATCAATTGGTTCTGCAAAAAAATCATATAAATTATTAGAGGCTGGTATAGCAATATGCAGAATAATTTTTTCAATCCAAAAATATTTTGGTTAGTGAAATGAAGAAATAAATCATTCTATATTAAAGAATATACAATTTTCTTCTGCTCTCAAAGAAAAATATATATCACAAGCATGACAATAAGGTTTCCCCAGTAAGAGATCATTTTTCAGAGACTAAAACTGTAATTGATTTTAAAAATTCCACCAGGCACACTGAGAGTAAAAACATAGAAGGAGACAATCCTGATGGATGGCTATGGATGCACCTCTCATTAGATCTGTATTTGAAATAACTGAGATAAAGGTGGACATTTCTCTCCCTAATGTTATTTAGTTTTATATTTTCATTTTACCTCCGGCTTGTACAGCAGACACCAATTAGTGTGTTCAAGGGGAAGCTTTGTATTCAGGTTTCAGCATGAAAAGATTATACATTTTCTATTTTTAGCACATTAAAAGTAACAGCATGTCACCCAGCATGCAAAGAAACAGCAGTGAGTTAGATGGATGACGGTTGTGTCAAGATACTCCAGCTGAAAGATCCCCAAGAACACACCTGCAGTTGAACAAGTTGGCTTATTACAAATTGAAGCAAGGGAGAATACACACCACGGAGGACTGTGGGGTGTCTCAGTAAGAAGGTATTAGAAGGATTGGGGCTTCTGTTAGGTGAGTTGAGGAAGCAGGGCTTTGCTATGGATTGGATGCTGTCATGAGGTGAGGATAGTATGGTGACTGGGTATCTTAATAAACTTTATCTAAAACATAGGAAGACTAGCCTGAGACTTAAACTGTAGTTAATAAAGGAACAAAAGCCAGCATAGGGGGATGTTGGTCATGTTTGTGGTTTGCACAACGTTCATGCTTTGTCTATGTTCAGACACGATTATGGAGGGGCCATGTTTTTTTCTTGATTCATCATGGTCATAAAGTGGCCTTGTCTGATTTGACAGTCTGAGAAATAGTTTATGTTCAGGAGGAGAACACCGACACCTAGCTGTGTGTCCCAGACCAGCTCGCAGCAACACCAAGACCTGACTGATGGTACCAGGTCAGCTCTCAGATGTCGGGAGCTGCTTTGCTTTTTCTCAGTTGTTAAATTCAATTTGGGCAACATTTATCTGATGCTTCTTTCTAGGCTGTAATTTGAAGTTGAGTAGCAAATTTATTTAAGTACAGCTGGTAGATGATCTCTCTCCTCTCCAGGCTTTTTATTCTGCTACCCAACTCAACAGTAGTCTTTCTCCATTCCCGAGGCCCCTGGTTTTCCTGTCCCAAGGTAATTACAGCTATAATTACCTACAACTTTAACTCAAGATCAATCGCAACAGAAAAACTTCCAGATGTCAGTACATTTCAAAGGATCTTGTCTAGCTAGAATTATTCACGACCACTTTGTTATAGCAGCAATTGAAATTCAATGTGATAAAGTAAGAGATACCAAAGATATGCAGGACGCAGTCAGAACTCAGAGACAGCTGACTTACGTGGGGAGTAGGGAGGAAAGAACATTGCTTAGGGAAAGCTTCCCAGAGGAGATAATGTATCATGAAGTTGTTTACTTATCTCCCTAAGCATCAGATTAAATTCTTAAAAATTCCTTTGATCTTATCACTAAGGAATGGAAAAAAAGAAATTCTTCCCTACATCTTCATTGTCTGTAAGTCCAGATCTTTAGCATATCTTTTGAACCACGTGCACTTTGAGAGCTTTATTTCCTCAGCCTTTAATTTCTAGTGTCTGTCAAAATGGTCTCCTGACTACTTTGTTCCCTATTCTAGGATTTTTTAAATTTCTTTTTAAAAATGTGAGCACCTGAACTCTTCCTTCCTTCCTTCCTTTTTTTTTTTTTTCCTGTATCTCTTCCTTCATCACCACGACTCCCTCTTCTAGACAACCTTAAGTTCCCAGAGGGATCACCTTCTCCATTGTATGCACAGCTACTGTTATGGACTCTTTTTGGAAATTAATATGATTTTGTGTAGCAGCAACTTCTATACAACGTTGTTGACAAGGTATACATTTCTGGCATTGCTGCTTAACTCTTTGTGTTTGTGCTTTATATCTCCAACTAAATTTGTAGTTGCTGATTTTTTAAAAAATCAAACATCCCAAGTATTTATGACCACCTCACAAATCATTTTTGTATTCCTACAACTCCTTGCACTATGTTCTACAGTCTGTAGAGGATCAACAAATATTCATTAATTTGATTTGCTCGTGTGTATGCTATAATAAAACAACTTTATTTCTCTGTTCATGAAACCTACTTATAGTTGTTTTAAATGGTCTAGTCCCAGGGATGTTGGTTCTTTTATAAAATATTTCTGAGAAATTGAGCTGACGAACTTGTCGAGCTAAAGTTGTAAATATGCGAGATGTTAGATGATCATTAAGAATAATTTTAATTTACTATTTTATGTTGATTATCCTCGCCACCAAGAATAAGAAAGAATTAGAAATACATCATTCATTTAAGTAATATATAGGACCCTGACTATCAAGTAAGAGAAATCAGCCTTGAACCAGCATTAGGAATGAAAGCTTCATCTCCTCTTCTAAAGGTTCTTGCAAATAGCAGATCCTCGGAGAGGACTGCAAGCATGGCGCTCTAGGCTCCTGTCCCCTTCCCAAGTCACTGCTCCCTGGGGAATGAGAAGCGTCTTAATGTGAGGATGAGTATGCAAGAAGAAGCTGAGCATTGAGAGGTCAGGTCCTTCCCTCAGGGAGCATGTCCAGCTCTATCCCCCTTTATTTTAAATTTGCAGCAGCAGATCCAGGAGGCCCAGAGATGTTTGGGTAACTGTGTCTACTTCTGGGTCCTTTCAGTGTCAGTTTTATCAAATGATTTTGATCTCTCAACTACCTTTCCCTTTTGAGTAATTTTGAGATGCTTCAGCTCTCAGAGGGAGAAAAAGTAGTGTTCTTCTTTGGTCCCCTTATGCCCCTAAAAGAGAGCTTAAGCAAAAAGGTGACTCTAATCTAAGAGTAATGAGATGTAAGGGAACAAAACACTACTCAATTATTTCAGGGAAAAACAAGAAAAAATTACCTCTATGATGCATAGATTCACTTAAACAATGTATCTGCAGTTAAGCAAAAAGAAAACCATACAGCAAGGGCTTATGGAAATGGAACATTTCCTTCCACCAGAAGGAAATTGTTGGCTTTGCTACAATGGCTCACTGATGCCGTAGCCAAGATCTCTGCAGCTCCAACAATCATCTCCTTAGTCAAGGCAGGAAGTAAGTGTCAGGAGGAAGTGACTTGCCCACTTCTTCTTTCCCTTCCTATCAAAACCATTAACTCAAGTTAAATTTTATGAGTCAAATTAGGTGATATGGCCACCTTTAGTTGTAAGAGAGACTGGGAAAAAAAGTAGTTGACTTTCCAGCTTTAGTATTGGGAGATAAATAGTGAGAAAGACATTGGGTAAAGCTTTTGGAACAAGAGTGTCTACAAACTGAATTTGTCAAACCTTTTTTTATCTGCTTAATAATTTATTTCACACTTTGGGCAACATTCAGACTTCTAGTTTTAGTTACATAAATTTTATCATAATTTTAAATAATGAGAAATATATTAACACAATAATGTTTATCATCTTATGAACAGTGATTATACAGTTTTCTGTTTTTCATGAAGACATATATATATATATCTTATATATATATCATATATATATATACGTATGTAATCTCCAACTCTTTTAGGTAACCATAGATATGGATAGTCATGATCATGTTTCACCTTAATTCAGTTTCTTTTTTTTTTCTTTTTATTTCTACTACAGTGGAAATTCTTAACTTATAATTTTGTCTTTATCTCCTTCACATAGAGCTAGATTTTCAGGTAGTATGGGTTTGGGATAATGAAGAGATTCCTCAGTGAAGACTACTTTCAAATGTCCATTAGACATTAGGTCAATGAGTAATCAGGATCTAAGGTTAGTAGGTTGAAAATTTTACGGTGTTGGCTAATGGGAACTTAATAAATTCTTGGTTGACATTTGGTTAAAGATAAGCAGAGGTTTTGTACAAGCAATGATTCTGAGAAAGAGCTGCCAACTTATTGGAAGTGGTAGATACTGTGGCTACAGCTGAGAATTCAATGGAGGGAGCAGAAATTACATGGGGACACTTAGCTTGACCATTGCCTAGCCCAGCCCTTCCTACCAATAGCCCATCATTGCGTCTACCATGACTGCATGCTCTGTGAGGGAAAGATTCACGATTTAAAAGGAAGACCTGTATTTCTAGGCAACTATCCTCTCTATTATTGGAAACTTCTGGAAAGGATCTTATCAAGAGAAGGAATAGTGGTTTTGCTACTTTCTGGAAAACGGTCTAGTCCCCATTCTCCATACTCCCACTCTTCAATCGGGGATCATCATAGGACAATGCTAACTTTCTCTTATCAAAATAGCCAGAGCTTAAGAATGTTAAACCTTGTAATTTTGCTGTAAATGTGACATATCTATGCATTTTGTTCTTTCCTTGTAGGAACCGAGGACTTTTGATCACTCTTTAACGGTAATAACTAAGTTTAAACATTTGCTCTTTCAGCAGATATTTGTTGAGTGCCTGCTAAGCCCTCCTTAAGCAGTGGGGATAAAGGAGTAACTTGATGGAGTGAACTCTCTCCTAGAGAGTCTAGATCAACTTTAGAATGGAGTTATTTCTTTTTGATTAAAAAGAACAGTGAAAATCAACTTCCATAATGTTTAGATTTCTAAAAGGTACATTTAAAGCAAAACTGTTGACGTGAAATTAAATCCCCCATTAAATTACATTGGAGTGAATGTATTCCTCCGAACTCTGCAAGAGTGAGTGGATAGAGGGAAAGATAAACAAAAAATTCAATTAAAAATTCATGAGAACTATATTTTGTCTTTTTAACTCAGCTCTTGTATTATAGTTAAAATTTCAAATAATAATTATTACAGAATTTAGGTTACATTCAAACTAGAACTGAGGTCCCAATTTGAGATTTGCTGAATGTAATCAGAATTTTCAAATTAAGGCAATATGGGATTCAAGTTTGGGATTAGTTTGAGAAGACTTGCTAATTTGGAGAATTTTTTAAACAGTCACATTGTGAAAGTTATAATCAAGATACATAATCTAAAGTCAAAGATAATCATCCTTTACTACAGAGATGTCAGACATGAGCCAAGTGATTTCAGTGCTAACTACTTGTCTTCCTTGGCATTTAACCTTGAATAAACACTCTTATATACAGCTTTAAAAATTTTCTCAGGAATTTAGGTACTGTCAGTGAGAAATACAATTTGAATTCTGTTGTATTTTCCAGCTGGGCTGGCTGCTCAGACATTTCCTTTCAAGCTCAGGACTGAAATGGGATTTCTGGATATTTCAATAAATTAGAAGAGAAAAATGTGGTTTTGAAACCTTTGAATATGGGTCAATTTGGTTAGGAGACCAAAAGTAACAGAAGCAGACTCATTTCATTTTATGTTTGTTCCTTTTAAAAATCATTGCTTTTCATTGTATTTTCCAATTTTTTTATTCAAGAAAGGAAATATATGTAACTATGTATTAATTTTAAATTATCACCATAGTAGATGCTCATGAATCCACCATTTATCCCAAGAAGTAAAAAACGTCCAGCATTTGAAGGAGGTCCTGATTATTTAGGCCAGATGAGATGGAATCAATTAAATAATAGAAAACTCAATAAAATCTCAGAAAAAAAAAAAAGAGAAAGAAATGCTGACTGACTTTTCAGGCAAGATTAATATTTTTAAGTTCAACAGATAATTAGAACATATGCCTATATTGGCCATTTTAAGGGCTGTCTAGCCGTGAAAGTAACATTTTAGGGATAACATGAATATTAATATTTTTCAGGAATGCATCTATTTTATTCTTAATAAATCATACTTCATTATTTGTAACATGTATCATCCACACTCTGCTTCACTAACAAATATTTGTGGAGATAGAATGTAACAATTAGCCAATAAGCAAATGAAATCCAACGTAATTCATTCCTCACTTCGTGGATTTGGATTTCTCAGACATTGCCTTGCCTAAGATTTCTCTGATGATAGTTTTTCTTTGTGGTTTCAGAGTTCATACATTGCCGTCTTTGGGGTATAGCCAAAAGTCCATTTTCTATTCAACTTTTGGCTTCACTGTATTTTTCCCTTTTTATTAAACAAATCAATACTTCCTTGGATGCAGGGTATTGATTTTCTGGTTCACCTATTGTCAGTGACCTATATTTCAGATGGGTGGTGCCTTTACTCATTTGAAAACTGCCACAGATTTATCTGTAGGGACAAAACAAACAAATACATGCAGAAATATTAAAGACAATGGTTTCCTTTCACTTAGGAAGAAGCATTATTTTTCCATTACCTCCTGTTGGGTTCTTTTCTAGACATATTTACTTCAATTTCTGGTATTGATTACAGCTTTCATGAGCTACTTATTCATATGCCTCTGTGATCAGCTTCATTGGCAGTCACATTTATAGTTCTCTTTGAGCTACTATAACTATTATCTAGGAATTTCTGTGATGGGTGCAGATAACAGCTGTGAAGTATGTCACAAAAGACTTCAAAGTTCAAACAAATTTGATCCCCCCGCCTCTGCCCAATATTTCACTTGTACATTTTCTATACTACCTACTTTCCTGTCTACAACTATTTAATATAGTTAGTTTTATATTTTTCTGGCTATCCCAATTAACTGCAAATTTAGATTCAGGGATCACATGTTGTTTATTTCTGTATCACCTAAATTTTCTAGACAGTAACTGGCATTTGGGCATTAGTCAACAAACGTTGATTGAATAAATTAATGTTTTCTCTCTATATAATGAGGTTTGTTTCCACGTAATGAGGTTTGTTAAAGCAAAGACCTAGCGTCCTGTCATGTGGTGTCTGTCTCCCCACGGTGTCTGTGCGTTGTGGTCAATAAGTAAATATTTATTGACTCAAGTTGGGAAATTTCACTGTGATCTAGCCTTCTAAATGAGCAGTCACTAATGTCTTTATGACTTTGAGAAGTAAGGTCTTTCCTCCAAAATATTTTTCCTTGTCTTCCATGAATCATGAACTTGAACTTGAAGGCTCATGAGACTGTCCTTAAAACATAAAACTGCAAGGAATAGGAGTTCCTTAAGTCAGCAATCAGGTAGTATCCTTAATTGGTGCTAAAAAGGGACTAAATTTGGCATTTTCTTTACATCTTATTTGTTCAGTTTTGTCAAGGGAGGGCAGGAGGGAATCCAAAACAAACTTGTATTTCATTGTGTGAGGAGAGGTTTGGTGGAAAGGAGTGATTTGGGTTATATGTAGGAGGCTTTAAGTGGGCAGAATGAGCTTAACCATCAGCAAAATAACTAATCAGTATCAAATTTAAAGGAAAGTTCCTGGAAGCTGGCTGAGGACTTTATCCTGGTGTCTGGTTTTCTTCAGGAACTAGGCATTCATTCTCACAGCTGCTGGTAGTGTTGTCTTCTGACTGCTCGCAGCTCAGCTCCTCTCCAAGAATCTCTCTTAGCTGAAGGAAGCTGCTTTGCCCAAGTTTGTTTTTGCTTCCTATGGGCAACCTGTATCCAATGATTGATATAAGAGTATAAAGGCATGGCTTCTTCCCCTCAATTGAAATAAGACAAGGGCCTTCCCAACTCCAGAGTTACCCATAATATCCAGCTGAGTCCGCTGTTCAAAGTTTATCCCACTTCAATCCCCCTTTGCCCGATTTTGCTCCCCTAGCCCCTTCCTCCTTTATAAACCACTTGCATGTAAACTTTAGAGACTCAGAATCTGTATCCTGGGAATCTTATTTAAGACAGTTAGTGCCAGCTGTTGACATAGGAAGCTGACTCTAAAATGGGGTTTTCGAGCTTGATTAACCACTGGCTGGCTGGCAGTAGAAATTACTTGTGGAAGCTGGAGCACTGATAGGTCATGCCGTGTGGTTGTGGTGCAAACACTCACATTCCACTGGTGGTGAACTCAGATGGAATACTAGTGGAAGGGAATGTGCTGATATGTACTCTATAACAGCTATTTGATGGGTTTGGAGGAAGCAGTGATTATGTGAAATAGGGTGGCTATTGCTGGGGATCATCAATGCATTAAAGAAAGACTATCAAGGGCTGAAGATGAATAACCCCTATTAAGACAGAGCATGAAGGACAGAGAGCCACTGTTGCAGCATATACAGAGACTCAACTCATGCAGAGGGAAGAAAAAGATGAGGGCCTGGCTCCGGTCTTATTTAGGAGAATGGCAGAGCTCCAGAGTTGGATGAATCTTCAACACCTGCAGATCTGGTATGCCAAAGTCAGGACCTGATTGTGAAGGAGTATGACCCTTATACTTAGAATGGGAAGATCTGGATTGATGCCCTCAAAGCCTTGGGTCTCTGGATTCCCTTAAGACTTTAATTCTACGGAAATAGCCTGCTTCTCCCTAGGAGAGGCTAGCACTCCTCTCTCTCTTTAAGGCACTGCAGAGGCTTCTGCCTTGTAAGATCACATGCGTCTCCCTCAGGACCTAATTCTACCATCCTTCCTGGCCTAACTTGGAAATGTGCTGGACCTACAAAGGGAGGAGAGGGACTGTATGCTGAATTACTATAGGGCCTAAACAATATACTCCAGCAGGAGCAGGGAGAATGGATATGGGCCCAGATACTGACAGGGCTGGATCAAGAGGGATGGAGTGTAAAATTGGATAAGGAAGAGATGTCAAATGGGATTAAACAAAATTCTGGGCTCTCTGATAGCATATGGGATGATAAGATCCCGAAATATTAGAGGCCATATTGAAGTGCTTATCTACCAGTTGTAAGGAGGACACAATAATCAAAATGAATAACTAGATAAAAATGGCATCTGGGAGGCCTGACCCAAAAGAGTTCTGAATGTGCTTAATAGAACACGACATTCTCAGGAACAAAAGTATATGGGCAGCCAACAAGGATATTGTTCAATCTCTTGCTGAAAGGAATAAAGCCTAGATGATCAGGAGGCAGAAGGCAGGCATCCCAGTGGAAAGTCATGATCCCTTATACAGCTTCTGGTCCTGATATAGTTCTCAGGTATGGAACCTATAGACTGAAAGAAAATCTGGGTCAAAATGAGGAAAAAGTAATAATGATTCCCCCCAGTCCTTCCCCAAACGGACCTACAAGCTTTTACTTATATAACCTTATCCAAGGGAATGGGGGAATACCTGAATATTTTGAGAATTATTAAAGAAAGGTACATCTTGAAACTGTTGCTTGGGAATCCCAAGATTCATCATGGACTCCTTTTAGGGTGGGAACATAATAAACCCAGGTAATAAACTGAATCCTGACCCAGTTATGTTTCACAGAGGATCCATTGGGTTCACAGACATGCTCAGTGGTCATTTCCCTTTTCCTGTATGTCTAACTGGAATGAAGAATCTCTGGGTCTGTTGGTAAAAGCTATCGAACTGGGAAATGTCCGAAGAAACTGAAACTGCCACTCTCTTGGCTAAGATGATAAAACACAAGGGATATTGCATTCTTGGAGGAATATCAAAGCATATTGTCTTGCTTATAGACATAAATCTGTAGGGATGATGGTCTCCATCATTTTCTCATTTAATTTACCAATCTCGCTTTCAAAAGCCAGATGGATCCTGAAGGATGACATTAGACTAATGCAATTCAATCAAGTAGTAGTGCTGCAGTGGCAAATATGGTAATATTATAGAGCATATTAGCAGAGCTCCAGATACCTGGTATGCAACCATTGATATGGTGAATGCTTGTTTTTCATCCCTCCTGAAGGAGGGTCAGAAGCAGTTCACATTCACGTGGGATTGGTAAGAGTATACATTTATCATCTTACCCCAGGGCTATGTTAACTGGCTTACCCTCTGCTTTAATGGTAGTCTGGAATGATTAAGATCACTCTGCTAAATGTCACATGAATCCACTATGTTGATGACATCATATTAGTTGGAAGAAATGAACAGGAAGTGGCAAGTATGTTGGAGCCCTTGGAAAGGCACAAATACACCGCAGGGTGGGAGATAAACCAAGAATGCCTTGGTTTCAACAGATCAGATGGCTGCTAACCAGAGCTGTGTGGATGAGGCCTCCCAGCAGAGGGTTGGGGGTGGGGTCCCTGACTGACAGAGCCCTGTGGGTATGACCTCTGCCCTTTACAGCCTTGGAGGCCAGACTGCCATCACAGTGGGTCCTGGAGGCATGATTACCACCCCAGTGGGTCCACAAGGTGGGACATTGAACCAAAGAGGATTATCCTTGAGCTTTAATGGATTTTTGCCTTGTTAGGTTTTGGACTTGCTTGGATCCGTCACCCCTTCCTTCTATCCTATTTCTCTATTTTGGAATGGGAATAGCTATCCTATGCCTGTCCCACCATTGCATTTTGGAAGCACATAACTCATCTGTTTTCACAGGTTCACAGCTGGAGAGGAATTGCCTCAGGATAAATTGTGCCTTGAGTCTTACCCATGTCTGATTTGGATAATATTTAGGTAAGACCTTGGACTTTAGACTTTAGAGTTGATGCTGGAATGAGTTAAGACCTTTGGGGATGCTGGGGTAGAATGAAGGTATTTTTCATATGATAAGGACATTAATTTTGGGGGACCAGGGGCAGGATGCTATGGACTGAATGTTTGTGTGCCTGCCAAATTCATATGTTTAAGCCCTAACCCCCAGTGAGACTGTATTCAGAGACAAGGCCTTTATGGAAGTAAATAAGGTTAAATAAAGTTGTTAAGTGTGGGGGCCTAATCTGATGTGATTAGTGTCCTTATAGGAAGAGACAAGAGAGAGCTCACTCTCTTTGACATGAGAGGGCACAGCAAGAAGGTAGCCATCTGCAAACCAGGAAAAGAACTCTCACCAGAAATCTAATGCTGGAAGTTTAATTTTGGACTTTCCAGCCTCCAGAACTGCGAGAATATAAATTTCTGTTGTTTAAGCCACCTAGTCTATGGTACTTTGTTATGGCAGCTTATCAGATTAATACAGATCCAAGGACTAATACTCCCAATGGTACACTTGGGAATTTGTGCTTCTTATTCACGAAACTCTTAACCTCTGCAGATATGGTTCTAAGGGGGGGGATTATTTTACTTGAGGATGCAATGGCAGTCCTTCTAAACTTAAAGCTATGGTTGCTACCTGACTACTTTGGGCTCCTTGCCCCAAGAGACTAGCAGATAAGGCAAAGAGTCCCCTTCCTGGGAGGGTCACAGGTGTTCTTCTATAGACTACTTCTCAATAAACCTCTCACACACAAATCTCAGTGTCTTGGGGTCTTTTTGCTGTAGCATGTGACCTACAGCAATACTAAATGTGGACACCAGTGCTGTGGGGAGAGTCTAAGCCTCACGGGGCTGAGAAAGAGCAAGTGTGGCATCTAGAAAACAAGATAGAAGATCTGAGTCTACCTCTTGGAGGGAGGCCTATTACAGGTCAGCTTTGTTTTTGCTCTACACAGTCTTATTCTGGGAGCCAGGCTGATGAAGCTTTCTTTGCCAGAGACGTTGACCATCTTGTGGAGAAAAGAGGTGATAAGGAACTGTTACTGGCTCTTTTAGATCCTCCCCAGAAAGAATGCCTGTTACTTGCACTCAAATGTCATTGTCCAAAACTTGTCACGTGACCATGCCTGTGTTCTACACAGTAGTGATCCTTTGGGGAGTGGTGCCATAGGATGGGGTACTGGAGATGGGTAAGCAGTAGTTCAGCCTACTATGGGGACAAAAGCAGGAAAAATAAGACAGAGCCTGTGTAAGAGAATCTGAGGTGAGATCTCAGGGAAAAGACAGAAAGTATGGACTATGTGAGGGATTCTAGGTCATTGGTTATATTTTAAAATTATGTAGCATGCAATACATGTGTTGGCTAAAAACTAAGAGCAAAAATTCTGTAGCCTTGGGCAAATTCTTTAATAGCTTTCATCCTCAGAAAGTGATAATAATAGAACTTACCATGTAGTGTTTTGGGGAAGATTGAATGAGATAAGGCTTGTAAAATGATTAAGAATATGCCCGGCATCTAGATCATGCTTAACGGTTGTCGGCAATTAGGCCAGGTCAATAAAGGTGATTTTTGCTAAGCCTGAGGGTACTGGGTTAAAGTTGATTTAATAAATTTTATCTAAAATCTTACTTGTTTCTGAATTAGAGAGACTGAGTTGGTAGTGAACCAAATGGACTCAGTTATTAGAGGAAACAGGATACAGAGGCAAGAAATGTATGGGACTGATACGATTCCCAAAGCATTGTCATCCTTTCTTATAGAAGTTAACACTTTCCGCCTTATAGCATGTGTATATTTTACTTTGTATGTATGTGTATTTTTTCCTCTTGAAGCCAGGTACTACGCTCTATTAATTTTTATTTTCATGTAGTACCATGCCCAGTGTAGATGATTATGACGTATTAATGGAAGTTAATTTGTCACTACACTTTCCATTGCTCTAAGTCAGTTCTCTGCTTGAAAATTGTCAGTGATAACTTATGTATAGTTTGAGTTTTGAATTCCTTAGCTTGGTAATCAATACCTTCTATAATCTGGTTCCAATCTAAATTTCCAGATTTATTTCCTACTCACCACTTCCTGCAACACTAACCCAGCCAAACTAAACTATTTGCTGTTCTTTGCACATGTTTGTTGATTTCTTTGAGTCCTCATTTTAACATCTCTTGGCTTTCCTCCTCATCCATGGTTGTAAAGCCAGCTCTTCCTGTCAATCACCCGTGTTAATATGCTGCTCCACTAAACTGGTGGTGCTCAGAATGGTTGGCTCTGGCCAGGTAGAAATTAGCTTATGTTTGCACATAGGCTTCTTAATCACCAGGTAGAAATTGGCTTACATCTGTGTCTAGGCTTCTTAACTGCCTATGCATGTCTGGGCACAGAGATGGATGGTAGCATGCTGTGGATTAAGTCCCTGTGCTAATGCTGTGATTCTAGGTATGACCTCAGGGTCAGGAAGACAATTCTGCCATCTTTTTAACATGAGTTTTCCTGGAGCAACGTATGGTAAGTAACTGCATGAATGAAATTAGTATAATTTACTAAGCTATGAGAAAATGTTTAAAGCATTTTTAGGCACAGTATTGTTGTGTCACATAAATATAATTTTATGCATATTATTTGATTTGGGTCAGGGGACATATTTTGCAACTGCTTAACAGGAGAAAGAAAAGAATAGAATGAGCCAGGAATTCAAAATGTGTTTTTTCTCCAATCTTTAACAACTGTAATTTAATCTGAAAAACTGTAGTCCAACTTTTTAGAAGTAAGTATGAAATGGTTTGTTAAAAGATTTAGAGCTGGATGTGATGATAAATGTTTATTTGGTTCTTTGCAATGTGTTCTCTTTTCAGTTTCTGTCCTTTGGGTCTGAATTGATTGCTATCAAGGCCTTGTACCTAGTTTTCTACATTTACATATGCCCAGGAAATCTTACAAATCTTGTTGGGAAAGCTACTTTAATATAATCAGAACAAAAGAACATAAAAATGTGATACTAAATTTTTAATGAGAGAGAACCTTCTGCAGATATAAAAAAGACAGGTGTGCCCTGCACATGGATTAGAAAAGCCTATTCAAACTTAATTTTGATTTCATGAATGTTATTTGGAAAGATCCCAGAATAAAGTCTGGTGCTGCATGAATGTGAAGAGCTGAAAAATGAATTTGAAAGGAGAGTACACCAATTTAGCTTAAACCATCTAGGTGGAAACTAAAGAACACTATAAATATCTAGATTATGTCCTTCACATGTGAGAAAATACCTGGATATTTGGAAATACTTGGCTAATTGAATGTTATAGTTTTCATTAAAGTGACTGAAGTCATGACAGGATCACAAAAGTGGGGGATAGAAGCATCAAAGGATATCATCTCGTCCAGCATCCTTAACTCACCAATGAAGAAGCTAAGATGTTACTTATTCAGTCACAGTCTATGGTAGGCTAAACTGCGGTTCAAGTCTCCTGACTATTAGTTAAAATACCCTCACTGTCTTCTCAATTCAATCTCTATTACATAGTTTTTATTGAATGTTTTGAATTAGCAAAATATTTTTGGTGACATAATAATAGGAAACCCTGAGGACTAGCTCATTACTGCCCAGGAGAGACTCATGGAAACTAAGGGTAGGAGATGAACCAACTTCTCAAGGGATTAGAGGCAGGGCCAGAAAAGGGTCATGGGGTAAAGCTTCTCCATCCTTGACTCTCCTCCTCTTGGTAGTTCCTTCATTTGTCTTTCTCCACAGACCAGCTTTCTCTGCTCCCTGGTGCCATCATGTGTGAGAGTTAAGCCATCTGTAGCCATGGCAGCATGTGGCTGTCCCAACCCTGCAATTCACCTCAGCCACCAGCTTTAGTCACTATTATGTACACCAGTGCCCTCAACTAAAATTTCAGCAAGAATAGGGGAGGATCTGATTGGCTAGTTCAGGTCTGATGTGTACTGATGGTCCAATCAGTTATGGCAAAAATGGAAGAGACATCACTACTTGTGGGGCTCACCTTTGGTTAGGGAGGAGGGATTCTCAGAAAAAAAGGAATATGGGCAGGAAAAACATCAACAAGCATTTATCTAGGACTCATACTATGTGCCAGGTTGTAGAGGTAAACAAGAGTCAACATCCCTGGCTTCACCGAGCTTGCATTCTAGCTTAGAGGACACTAAGATGGACACTGAGGGGGTTACGCGCGTCAGCAGAATACGTTCTCTGATTTCTAGGAGTTTACAGTTTAGTAATTTATACACAAGTAAGAACTCAAGTCTAGAAAGCTAACAGTTGAGAAGATTAAATATTCTTTATAATTTCCCTTTTATGACATTACTAAATCAAATCTATCAACATTTTCGAGTACCTACTGAGTAGCATTCTAGACACACCATGGGATACAGAGGAAGAATAATATAGGTCCTACCAACAAGGAGATTAAGCACTGCTGGAGAAATAATTTACATGAGAACAACTATAGAATTTAAATATATGTGATTAAGTTTATGCGGGGAGCCATAAATGGAAAACGCACCTGGAGAAAAGGCAAAAATCTCAATAGGTTGGGGTCACCAAGGAAAATCATCACAAGGCATGTGAACCATTGCGGATTTGTATTTGGACAGAATATGAATATGACAACAGTTTTAGGTTCTATGATTTATAATCTTCTCTAGTGAACCATTAAGAAATGGTATTTTTTTTTTACTGGTACTAATAGAAATACATTAATCATGAATAAATGTGAACTGTAAAGACCAAGATGAGAAATGGAGGATGCGTATAGCAGATGTAGGATTGCAGGCATTTGTGATATTCCAATTCAGTAAAGATTCATCCCAAAGGGATTTACTGATGAAGGCTGTTGGTTTACAAAAGACAGGTGGTGAAGAATATTGTCACTGGTCAGTGCTGATTTACCACTTACAAAGGAAGAAGAAACCATTATTTTTCCTATTGGAATCATTGAATGCAGGCTGTGGGCATTAGGCAGTATTTGGGTAAGACCTGGTATGGCCAGTAGTATTTGGAGACATTGGGAGCAAATGTGATGAGATTGAAGATGTCAATAAAGAAGTGGAACGGGGACACTAGGAATCTGGAATTCTTATTTGCCAACAATTCAGATGTGATGATTCATTGAAAACAAAGTTCACAATAACTTACTTAGTCTTCATAAAACTTTGATTAGAAATATGTCATATTCTCAATGCAGAAAATGAAGCATAAATCTCATCAAGTTGAAAGCAAGCTTTCTGATAATTAATATGACCATTGAGTGATGTTTCCGTAAGAATAGCCTTCATTGATGCCAAAAACTACTTGAGGAAAATGTTTTATTTTTTCTTATGTGTAGGTTAGAAAAAAAGTGAAAGTGGTTTTAATGTGCTTGTGAATGGTAATTTTACCTGCCCCTCACCCTCCCTTCCCTCACCACTCAATATTCACCACTGTCTGTAAATCATGCATTATATTCTCTTTCAGACTGTGTTTTATAATTGCCATTTTGGGGGCATTTATATTACCTCAAGACCAAACTTCAGAACTAGAAATTTCCTGTTGTCATTGTAGTGCATAATGTTTTCAAACAGATGATTTGAGTTGAAGAATTCTTTATTAACTAATTTTTATTTTTCTTTTACCTGGAGGCATTACTAGTCTCTTCCCAAAAGGAATTGAAGAAGAGAACCTCTAACAGGGTCAGTCATAACATTCTGTATTTTTCTCCATGTGGGCCTAAAATATTTTCTGGAAAAGATACTACACATGCCTGTAACAAGAGAAGGTTATTGCTGTGGGAGCATAAGGTTGAGAGTGGATGGAATGCGGATCACAGAATTCACTGTCAAACATGGTTAATAAACAGAGAAATTGTACAAAAGAATCACAAGCTCACTGATGTATTTGAAGTCTAGCCTTGAGTTTTGAGAGAGCCCCCATTTGGCTGTGTTGTTGAATGGTTTCTGCTGAGACCAATCCAGCCAGACAAAACACCAGAATCTCCTGGGCAGAATAAGATAACTTTCTCTTGCCATCTCTGCACAGCCTGGAGAGAGCTGTGTATACTGCAAAAAACACAAACCATGGAGCAAATTTTAATAAGAAACATACTTAATACAGAAGACTTGGCTGTCTTTGAGTTAGGTCACATTTTTATTAGTTTGATTTCCCACCTAGAAACAGGATGAACTCTCTTTATTGAAGGTTTAGTAGGTAGGTTTCATAGGTAGGTTTCCAGCTAGATGGTCTACCATTCTCTTCCCCAAAATACACCCATACACACATGTGCACACATGCCCCATGAACCCATACACAAATACAAATAGTACACATGCACACAAAAACACACATACACTATGCATATATATATACACACACACATACCCCACAAATGTGCACACATTCCTGATGTGTGTGCCCACATGCCTATACATTCTATAATCATACTGATTTATATTTCAAAACTGAAGACTTACTGTATCAAAATCAGCATCTTTTATGCCTTAGGAAACCAGATAAAGCTCAAATTCCACAGTATCCCATAACAACCAGGATAGAATATTACTGAAAACTGTAGGGAAAGCTATAATTTGTACCCAAGGGGAGTATATCTCCCTTCGCTCTTGACACATGTAGCAATGTAAGTGCACTGCTGTCCACAGGCTTGAGTCCAGTGTGGGTCAGAGGTTTAAGCACAGTCTTCCCCATGCTTTTTGTTAGCAGAAGTTCTCTAGTCAGCTACATTCTGGTCCTGGGTCACCAAGGATCCTCTAATTGCCAAATCCAACAGACTCTTTTCACCCTTTGAATTACTTAAACTCTCCGCAGTACTTGACGCAGTTGGCTACAACCTCCTCAAAATGTCTCTACTGATCTTTTTTGGGATCTTCTGTTTGTCTTATCATCTTTGCAAGACTAACTCCTGACCAAGAATTGTACCAGCTGAAAACATGGATTCTCATGCCAGTCTGCCTGGATAAATCTTGCTCTATCACTCCCTAGCACTGTCACATTTTAGATAATTTACTAAGCCTCTTTCCATCTCAGTTTCCTTACTAAGTAAAACATGGAAAATGATAGTACTTATGATGTAAGCATGATGTTGTGATGATTAATAATACATGTAAAGTACTTAGAAGAGTGTCTGGAATATAGATATTTCTCCATAAGTGTTAGCTAATGTTATTCCTAGTGTTTAGCATATAGTAAATGCACTGTAATTTGCAGATCAGCACTTAACACTAGTGTTCTTCAGATTTTTAATTATTCTCCTTTCCTTTCTAGACCCTTTGCCCATATATTCTCAACTCCAGTCACTTCAACTCTAAACTCCATGCTGAAAACTCACGATTCCTGCCCCAACCATTCCAAGTATTGTAGTAACATGACTAATTGCATAGAGAATATTTCCACTGCAACTTCAAACTTTTTAGAACTGACCCCCCCATGACTATTTTGATAAATACATTTCTCTTCCTAAATATTTTACCATGATACATGTGACTAGGGAGAAGCATAGGCAGAAATGTAGATAATCCTAAACAAATTGAGACTAATCCTTTAAATTCAAATAGAAGACGTGACATCTTTCATGGCTATAGCTTCCTCCTCATTATCACTGCTTCTACTTGATTCAGGTCTTCACCTCCTCTTAGCTGAACTATTAAAATAATCTCCTAAGTAGTGTAGGGTATGAGAATTGGCCACCCCCAAATGTGTCTCTTTGCCTTGATTATTTTTAAGGACAAAAGACTCTGAAAGAAACTTTGACCTTCCTCCTAAGTGCCTAAAGAATTTAAGATAGAAGGCCTGTTCCAGGAAGGAGCTAAAACCATAGTTTTAGCTACAGATAACTACAGTATAATGTAAAATAGGTGTGATAGAAAGACACCAACAAGACCATTTTTATCAAAGTTCTGTCTCTGGGGTATCATTGTCTATAGATCAGCCAATATTTGTTTAAGAACATTTGCTTTTCCATCTCCATGTAAATTTCCTTTGAAGTCCCAAGCCACTACCCACAACATCCTCCTTTGTCTTTAGCTAAAGATGATATTCAATGTGGCAGCTTTGGCCATTCTGGTAAGTTACCCAGGTTTCCTGGGTTTCTCTCATGTATTCTTGTTGTAAAACTTTGATTTTTCTCATGTTTTTCTATTTTATGTCAATTTAGTTCTTAGACCAGCCAGAAGGACCTAGAGGGTAGAGGAACAGTCTTCCTCCCCTACAGTTGTCTCCCTACTTTTAAAATTTAATTCCTCCAATTTATCCTCCTCACTGGTTTTTGCATGCTCTTTCTTATATGAAATCAGCCATTCAGGTCTTTCTCTTCCTTAAAAGACTTTCATCATTCATCTCTTGTCTAGAGAATAAAGTCCCCTAACTAAAATGTCTGCAATAATCTGGCCTTTTTCATATCTCCAGGCTCATTCCACATTCCTCTCTGCCAACCACCTTGCCATTTCCTGTCTTGGGTGAAGGTAGTGTCAATAGCCATTGAAGAGTGCAAGATTTTATTATACAAATTTCTAGCCAATTATTGAAAAGAACTTGCAGAAAAAAAAAAGAAACTCATGTTGGCCCCTCTAATTCTAGATCTTGGAATTACTTAACTGCACATTGAGCATGGACAATTAAGGCATTTTGTTCCTTTTCCCATAGTCCCTATTCTCTGGTCAAATGTACTGGAGAAAGAGCATTATCAAAAGTAACTCAAAGTTAATGAAAATTGTATTATATTTTGTTATCAGACTTATAAATTACCATAATTACTTTTGAGAAATCTTGCCACTTGTTTTCTCTGGAACATTTCAACTGGAAGTGACTGCACAGACATCTTGATCAATGGGCACCAATATTGAAGATGGACCTTGGAAAGAGCCCAGCTGCTTCAAGGAAGCTAGAGAGAAAGCCTTAATGAGAGAGGAATTTCTGGAATGTGTTGAGGCCCAAAGGTCACAGAGTCACAAAACAACAGGAAATCTGAGGTGAATAGAGGAAGGCCATGAAAATAGGTGAAGATAAACATAACTGCTAGAACATAAACTGCAAAGTAGAGGCAAAGAGAAATTTGTGGGAGATGCCGTAGGAGTCAACTACAGGCATGCATCACTTAATGATGGGGGTATGTTCTGAGAAATGCGTCGTTAGGCGATTTCATTGTGTGCAAACCTCATAGCGTGTACTGAAGGGGAACAAAATATGCCTTCCCAAAATGTGTCTGTTTAAAGTGAGGATTATTTGAGGCTGATTATTTTTAAGAAATGAAAGACTCAGAAAGTTTTTCTCGTTACCTCCCCCTTTACTGCCTAAAAGAATTCAGATAAAAAAAACTTGTCTCAGGAAGCGAGCTATCACATTAGCATAACTAGGTGGTAGACACAGAAGAACCTAGAAAAGCCTGTTTGTTGGGCTCTCCTCTATGTTTTTCTGTTTCTGTGTGGCCAAACACTTGTTTTCCAAATGTTGGCTCATTTTCATCTACCTGTGAATTGCCTTCCTTCCCTTTGCAGTCCCTGACTCTCCCCACCCCAACATCTTCTTTTATCTTTGTCTGAGGATGATATTTAAGGTGAGGGCATCAGCCATTTTGGTGAATTACTCAGGTTCCCTGAATTTCTCCCAAGTATACAAGTTATTGAACTTCTGTTTGTTTTTTCCTGTTAGTCTATCACACCCAATTTAATTCTTAGACCAGCTAGAAGAACCTAGAAGGGTAGAGGAAAATTTCTTTCTCCCCTATAGTACTTACACAAAGTTGGATGGTATAGTCTACTACATGCCTAGGCTGTGTGGTATTAATGTTATGGGACCACTGTCTTATCGGAGGTCCATTGTTGACTGAAACATCATTATGAGGCACATGACTGGAAAGGAATTTTGACAGACCTCAAAACCTATGCAATTAGTTAGTTTCTGTCTTCTTTTCTTTGTTCGTTTGCTTCTTTTCATCTCATTTTATTTACCTTATGAATGTATTCTGATCATATAATTGATAGCACTACAACTTCAATGTGTAAAGAAACTTTGCTTTTTTCTCAGTCACCCACCTGATAGGTTGTAGAGCAAAAACAAGTAAACATAGTCCATTCCAAGAAACTTGGAAACTTAAAAGAGTATTTTTATCAGTCCAGTTTAGTAAATCATTAGTTTCTACAGATTTAATACCTCGCTCTTTAAGATTCTTTTCTCTGCTTTTTTTCAAAATAGGACCTGGGCTTTTGGGGAAATGAGGTGACTGAAAGGACCTTGTAACAGTTGGAGGGAGATGGGTCCTTGAGTCCTCAAGGAATTTTCTAGGTTTTTGCTAGTACTTAAAGTGAAACTGGTAAACAGTTAGCCATTGATAATAAAGTAGCTAGTAACTAAAGTTTTTCTTTCCTTTTTGCAATTACTGATTCTAGCTTTTCATTGTTTGCTCACCCACTGTCAACTGTGCTGTTTAGGCAATATGCTATCTGACTCCCACTAGGTTCCTATAGATTGCATCTCCCTGGCACCTAGGTCACCATGGTAAAGGGTGTTTGAGCTATTTTTCAGGAATTAGAACTCCTTGTCTACTTGTTATGGGTTGGGACCACCAACCCATAAACTGGGCCCATGCAGATATCTGATAAGTGACCTTTTGACATCAAGAGGCTAAAAACTCCACCCTCAGATCATGCTGACGCTACCATTTTGTGAACATGCATCCTATGAAGAGGCATGAAGTCTGACTACGCTTGTGCAGATCAGCAATTACCTCACCTCTCCTTACCTCCAATCATCTATCTCCATGTTTCAGACCACCTTGCCTCCCTTCTTGGTAAATATCCCCGAGTCCTCATGTTCAGGGAGGTGGATTTGAGACTTGTTCTCCTGTTTCCTCACTTGGCTGCTTTGTGATTAAACTCTCTCTCTGCTGCAATCTCGTCATCTTGGTGTTTGGTTTTTTGGGTGGTGGGCAGAAATGAACTTGGTTCAATAATAGAAGGAGAATTGATTTAATTTCTGTACTCTTCTAGATTCTGGAGCTGAAGTCTACCACTGGTAAAAGAAAGGTCTGGAATCAAAGACTTAACTTACTCATAAGGGAACACAAATTGTGAAGTTTTAAAAAATATTTCCATGATATATTTTTACATACCCATATACACACTTGTAATTATCATATATGTGTATATATATATATATAAAAATATATATATATATATATATAAATAAAATATATATATATAAATTCCATGATACTCATGTTTCTTGGTGTTCTTAGTGGTCACCTATGATCCCAAGCAGCACAAAGTTAGATATTGTGGAACTGAAGTTTACATGAAAATTCTACTCACCAAAAATCTTAAGACACTCAGGTTTGCATTTTTTCCATAAGAAGGAAGACATATAATATATATATAATTTAATATACATTATATAACATTTTATTATTATTGGTATTTTTAAAAATTTGGGTTTATGTTCTTTTCATTTAATAAGGCAATGCACTGCTAAATTTAATTATAGTTTTCTAACAAGAAGTAGAAATCATTTTTTTCCTCGTCCTTAGGCTGTTCATAGTTTTATTAAATAAACTTTGTCAGAGGATTGCCTTCCAGGTACCATTCTAGAAATCAGGGTTCTCAGGAGCCTACCATGGGGGCAAGGGAGGAAGAAAGGCAATTACCATGACATTGTGGGGACTCATGAGGACTAGAGGGTGCTAAAGACACATGTGATCTGAAGTCTTCCAGGGCAAACACGGGATGGGTATTAGCTGACTACCATCTGGAAAACAGATCCTAAATCCAGCATCTTGGTCTGGTTATTTACTCCTTTCCAAATGATGCAGGCTGTAAGTTACAATTTCTGATCATTAATTACTTTGACTCCAGTGTGAATTTTATGACTAATTATCATCTCAAAAGGAAGGCTCAGCATTCTGTGCCACTGTTATTTTGCTTCCTGGTAAGCTGTGCTCCATGATCAGGCTGTTGGAAATGTTCTGATTGGCTGGAGAGTGAATAAAATCATTTGCCTCCCAGTGAGACACTCTTCTACTAAACTCATCCACGGGGATGCTCGCCAGCACTACACATACAGACAAATACTGTTCTAAATTAACTCCCCAGACAACAATTCAGTAAAATAATAAATGATTTAAAACTATTCGCTTGAAATCTCTGTAGCTGTTTGCCCTTGCTGCTATGCCTTCAAAAAAATGTATTCTGTACTTAATGTGGCACAATTTAGTTCATTTAAGGGAAAATATCAGATTCCAATTTTCTTATACTTTCCACCTGTTTTATTTTTATTAACCCTAATATGGTAGCTGAAATTTCTTTCTTTTTTTTTCTTTCAACGCACAGTCAGAATTGTACAAATCTTAGCTCCTTTCCGCCTGTACTCTTATCCGGGAAAACTAATTTGTAAACTTTTCTCCGACTCATTATCTGACCTCAACTCTTCTCTTTCTCAAGCACATAATTTAACAACTTCTCATAAATTCTCCCAGAACTGAAAAGTTCTGATCTTTGTATGAAATAAACCTAGATACACAGTGAAACTGAAAGTGATCTTTATGTGAAATAAACCTAGATATTTTGAACCAATTAACAAAGTTACAATAAAAACTTCTATTACCCTATGTATTCATTTATTTATTTTTTTTTGTGAGGAAGACCAGCCCTGAGCTAACATCTGTTGCCAATCCTCCCCTTTTTGCTGAGGAAGACCGGCCCTGGGCTAACATCCGTGCCCATCTTCCTCTACTTTATATGGGACGCCGCCACAGCGTGGCTGACAAGCAGTGCGTCGGTGGGCGCCCGGGATCTGAACTCGCGAACCCCGGGCTGCCAAGCGCGGACTAAACCGCTGCGCCACCGGGCGGCCCCGTATTCATTTATTTTATCACTTTATTTCAGCATAAACCTGAGAACTTCTACACACCTTATTAAAAAGAATTCAAATTAAACAACAAATCAAATGACTTTATTATAAGGAGATAGAAATAGAATGTGAAAGAATTGTGAAAATATCCACACAATACTTTTTTGAATATTACTGAAATCCTTTAGTGAATTTTGGCTGTAGTTGAAACTAGCTGGAAAATTAATGCTAGTTAGAAACTTTTGCTCATTCTCAACATTTAATCCCATCAATGCAGGTCTTAAAAATGTTTAGAGACAGTGTAAACTCTATGTATAATATAACCCAGAGGACTAAATGATAATATATACAATCACTTGTTAATATCAAAATCAGGTCTGCATTCTATGTCCAAGTAAAGAACAGTTAAATCACCTTATGAGGCTGAGTATTCATACCATCAACATGATAGAAGATTGAACAATTCTGATAAAAATCTAAACTTTTAATTTTCCTGTATGGAACTAGGTTTTGGAAATACTTTTGCTTTTGACAAAAAAGGAAGTAAAGGTATCATAGAAAGCAGTGAAGTGAGATGTAAAAAAACCTCACTTTACAAAATAATGTTTTATCATTTTATAACCTGGCTTTAATTAGAAGCTTCCCTTTGTCCTCTTCACTATTCTGGAGAGTAACACTTGGGTGACCCCTTGAAAGCACATCTTTTCAAAATTCTATGCGACAAAATAGGAAGTACAAACTAAGCACGTTTATTGCAAAATGAAACATGATGTTTGTCTTGAGCAGAAGTATTTATGCAATTATTTGAGTTGTGAGCTACACTAGCTGCTTTTATCATGGAAAACCACTTCTCTGTTAAATAATGACTGATGGAACATCATTTTCATTTTAACAAAGACTAATAGACACAACAGTTATTCAGACTTGAGCTTTTGAAAGATATTTTCTTTTTCAGTGAAGTGAGATTGCCACTTCAAGGACAGCAACTGACAGTATATGTTGCCAATGACAATATTGGACATTTCAAGTTAAAATTAGAATTTTTGAAAACTTGTATCCATCACCATGAGCTTGAGAGATTTCTGATTCTTAGACTTTTTTGAGGGGATCATTGGTGATATTAACAAAAGTGATGTCTTCATAGCACATAGTGAAATGTGTGAGCATTTCAATTTTCTGCATAACTCAGTGTACCAATGTGTTCCAAATGACCCGTAAATGATGTTACAAAATCATACATGGGTAAATGATCCATTCAGAGTTCAATTCATGTAACAGAGTACAAAAAGTACATTGATCATATTCAGATTCTACATGACAGTTAATCTTTAAGAAACTACAATTTATCAAACTTTGTTATCGAAGCAAAGAAAAATATCCACAAGTATCTGAAAATTCCTTTCAAATACTCCTCCCTTTTCCAGTTACATACATGTGGGAGGCCACAGATGGAATGTGCAAGCAGATATGATAACTCTGCTGGGATCTGTTAAGCCAGACATTAAAAAATGCACAAAACTGTAAAGTGATTCCCCTCTTCTCTTTTTTTGAGAGAAGTATAGTAGAATATAGTAATTTTTAATAAAGATATCTTGTTCACATTAACATGAAATGTAATTATTATTGTTATTTAAAATGAATTAATAAATATTTTCAAATTTGTCAATTTTAATTTCTAATATGGTAGACATTGGTATACATAACCCACACAAACAAAAACTCTTTTGGATTCTCAATCTCAACATGTTTTAATCATAAAAAGTGTTCCTGAGATTAAAAAAAATGTTTCAGAACAGATGATCTAAACAGATAAGTGGCATTTCTATATTGTTGGATTATTTAAAAAATAATATTTTATTAAAGCATATATAAAAGTTTTGTTTTCTCAAAAATCTATTGTTAAATATGATTCCCTTTTTTCCAGGGAGTGGAGTCCCAGAGAAGAAAGAATGAATAAATTTCTGTTTGTGTCAGTATAAAATGAATCCATTTGTCTCAAAGAGCATTGAACTGTGAACAATATATATTATCTCTCTCTTCCTTATAAAATTTCTTTAAATTGGAAAATTTAAATATGTCAGAGTGTATTTCCAAGTCTGTTTTGCCAGGGCCGAGGATTGCTAAATGCCGCACAATGTCTTTGAAGTTGCACAAATGAGATCCCGTAAGAGCTGATGTAATTAAAACTCTGCATCAAATCGTGCTATCTCCTGACTCGATGATCGAATGCAGCAAAGTTTTTCTCAGCTAAAAGTCTATTTAGATTCATAAAGAGGCAATTTATCAAACAGCACATAAATGAAATTTTTAAAAAATGTTAAATTCTATTACCTAGAATATAAAATCTCCAGGTGTTCCCGTCTGATTTTCTAGTCCACTTTGTGGCCTGTAATGCAAAACTCTCCTACCCAAATTTAAGGGTTCTAGTGTTAAAAGCAAAATCAGTGATTTTCAGGATGTGTCTGTAGCCAGAAAACAGATATATGACAACTGCTGGCTACTTACTGGTAGATGTCCACAAGACAGCAATTAGTAGGTGAAATTTAGCAGAGGGAAAGTATTTTTATTAGAACTACAAGGTAAACTTATTGATGGTGTCTGGGAGCAGGGGGACAAGGCTTTAGGGGTAATTGTGGTACATGAGAATTGCCATATAAATAAATAGAGAGTAGCTTAAATTTATCTTTGAAGGTGTTCTTCTTAGAAACTTAGACACATCACTAAAACTCAATATATCCTACTTGAGAACTTCATTTTAAAATTTATTTGAATAGACATTTCTTTTATAAAATTCAAATTTGAATAATTTAAATCCCGTGTAGAATAATACCTCCCTGTCATCTTTGTGTTTCCTCTCCCTCATTCAGCGTGTGCAGGTAACACTTTTGTCTCCTTTTGTTAAATTATTATTGTAAATTAATTTTTTAAATTAAAATTTGTAAAAATTATTAGAACTAATTCTAGAACTTTTATGAATAAATATCAAATACAACCATATATTCCCATTTCCTCTTTAAATACAATGTTAGCATATTATGCATATTATTATTCATCTTGATTTTTTTTTCTTTCAAACATGTCTTACAGATCATTCCCTATTAGTGAATGGAGAGCTTTCAGCTGAGTTGAGATCACACTTTTATTTCAGGACCTTATTTTAAGCACAACGCTTGCAAATTATTCAACATTAAGAGAATCTCCATAGACTTCTTCATTCATTCATTAATTTATCCAACGCTATGGATGCTTACTATTTTCCAGCATTGTTGGAAGGGTTGGAAATATACTGAGGAACTGGAGATTCCATGCTTTCAATGTGATATAGTCTAACGGCAGAGCCAGAGAGATGGGTAATCTCAGTAGAGATTGCCAAGAGTTGGGCGAATTATACGTTGTTTTTATTACAAGAAAATGGAAATGAGTGGAATAGAAATTTTATTGTGTATGCAGAATATGTTTCAAAGCTTTCAAGTGTGTGATAATTTTATTGGCTTTGTATTATAAATTTATCTTATGAACTATGGAATTTATTTTTGCCAAGTTTTGTAAATAGGGCACTTATATCAAAATGAGTCATAGAAAAGATTTTTTTTTTGAGATGTTGTGATGACCTGTGCTAAAAGGAAGTAAACCATTCCAGGAGTATATGCTGGCTCTAAAACAATAGACAGATCAGACAGACGTGAGATTTCAAGCAAACATTTATCATCATAGCCAACTCTAACTGGATCCTTGCCAAGATGCAACTGCTGTTACTGAAAAAAAAATATTGCATTTCTGTTCACTTGACTCATAACTTAAGAATGTTTAGGGTTAACACTTTTATAGAATTTTCACGGCTTTTGCTTTGTTTCCTATATCCATAACACTTAAAATGATGGAATATAATTGGGTGACATTTCCTTTGCAAGTAAGGTTTACATTGATTCTCCTTTTTAAAAAGATCATAACGTCTGAGAGAGTAAAAACATCATTTTTCTATCAGCAGAGCAGGGCAATTGGTTAGAGATTTACCCCTTTATTAGGCATTTTCAGCAGTGGAAAGAAAACTATTATTTTATAAGTGTTATAAGGCATAAATGAACCTGTGCACCTGGGGATCAGAAATTAAAAGTTCTCATGATGCCCAGGGTTAGTGTGAGCAGCATTGTCGAGGGAATTAGGAAATGTGGGTCACAGTCTCAGCGCAGGCATTCACTAGTTATATATTTTGACATACAATTTGGCTTCTCTAGGTCAAGTTTTCTCATTTCTCTAATGAAGAGCCTGGGCTTCATGATGTCTAAGGTCTCTTACTGGCCACATCTGAAATTTTAATGACTTCTTATTTTTTCATCCTTTCTTAAGGAACATACCCTTTCTATAATGTTTGGAAACAAGTGTGCAAATAGTTGAAGTCATATGGCAATTTCGATCTAGCAAATTTTTTTGAGCGTAGAATTTTGCATAAATAATGCAAAAGTGAATAAAACAGACTGTGCTTTCTGCAAGTCTCATATATGAGACCAGAAAGCAATATATGTTATAGTACCTGTGCATATAAAGTTTGTTGGGGGAGTTAAGTTCAGTTTAAATAATCACTTCGTCTGGGTGGCCTTTCATGATTGTTGTGTTAGTCTTGGATCCTGCTGTATTATGATAATAATAAAAACAATAATAATGCCTATTATTTATTGAATTCTAGACACCTGTCTATGCACTTTACTAATTCATTTAATTCTCAGGAAAGCCCCATGAAATTTTGTCATCATTATCATTAGCAAAAGGTAGAAAATGTGAGGGTCCAAGAGTTTAAGCATTTTCCCAGTCACACAGCTACTGAGTCAGAGTCAGGATTTCAACCTTGACAACTTGACTCTCAAGCATTCTTCTCCAAAGTATATTTTGCTGTAATTAAAAAAAAATACACTGCTCTCCAGTCTCATAATTCAAAGAAACAATAACATAGATGAATTAGAGTAATTGTTATTTTGTATGACTATTGCTCTCAGGCAATAGAAGTTCTAGAATCCTATTCCTAAAATTTTAAGTACATGGAAATGTAGGATGTACTATGGAATAACTTTTCTTTCTATGAAGCTCATCAATTATGGTTTTGCCGCTCAAATTCTAGAGTAATTTTAATTCAGTATATACTATTTACATATTTTAATGAAAATAAATCCTTCTTGGACAGGAAACCCAATATTCTATTTTAGAATACTTTCTTCCTTGGTTAATGCATTTTTACTGTGCTCAGTATTTCAAGTAGAGGATGAGCTATTGAAAGTCTTGGACATTTTGCTTTCCTGAGACTTGCAAGGTCATTATAACAGAAATAAAATGGCTATCTATTTCTTTCATCTCTGCCCATTCTGCCTCCCTGCCCACACATGGAGACATTCTCTTCCTTAGGGCAATCCTTTGAAAGTAGCACAAAACATTTTTGAATTGTCCCTTGATGAGTACTTGTGCAATCTGATAAAAATAAAGAAATAGTAGTTACTTCTGCAGGTAATATAAACAATATGCATTGATTTAATAGTTAATAAGAACCCCCTAATGGAAGCCATGCCCATGTGGATGGATTAGATTAGTCTTGTTACTTGGGGATTTAATCTATGCTCATGTGGGCCAGAAGTCTCCCCACACACAGTTTATAAAGTGTTAGATCTGCCTGTGTATGTTTCACAGTGGATTAAATGATAATCTACTTTGCTCAACAATATGTTCCTCTCACATGCAAGAATCTGATTTCCTTCCCCCTGGTAGACATGTGTGTGCTCCTCCAAAGCCTGGAGGTCCTTTGGCTCAAATTCCTTTCTCTTCTTTGATTGAATTTCATTTCATTGTAAATCTGTTTCCACCATACATGTGCTCATTTCCTTTTCTTTTTCAAGTTTAGTTCTCTTCTTTCAATTATTTTGACACATTTAACACATTTCCTATGTATAGACGTGTTTAGAAGTATTTGTGGCTTTAAATAATTATACCAAGATTCATTTTTAAAATTTTGAGACATCTATTTAACAAGTATAAACTTACATCAGGAGAGAAGAAAACCTAGTATTTGAATTAATTTTTTTACCTGAATATAGGATGGGCTATAGTGCAAAATGAAAATAAGGGGTCCCTTTTTCAAAATTTATTAAGAATTTCAAGACCATGAGGGTAGACTATTCAGCTAAGCATGGGGGACTTCAAAGTATGAGGCCTTGTGTGTGACTGCACAGAGCACATCTTCATGAAGCCAGTTCTGCCCGAGTATCTCTTATATGAAAATCAAGAGAGGAAAAATGTTTGAAGATGTTTGGTTTTCAGGTGTGAGATTTAATTGATGTTGCGTTTTTTGCATTTTCTGTGTTTTATGAAAACCAGTTCATTTTCCTTTCTCCCTCTCTTCCTTCCTTCTCTCCTTCCTTCCTTCCTTTCAGACAATGGTCCCTAGTAAGTCTATAACAGTCTTTCATTAAATGTGAAGCAAATGAGTTGATGTGGTCATATAATAGTAAAAGTCATAAGCGCTGATCAAAAAAAAATTTACTTTTGGATATTTTGGAAGATTATCAGGCTTAAATTCAATGGTTTAGATAATCTGAGTTTTCATATATCTGTTATTCCTCATAAACATCAAAGGATCCTATGTATAAACATTAAATCCATTTATCTCATGAAAGAAAATCCTTGGTGACTTAAGAGAAACCTAAATTCCTATAGTGTTTTCAAACACCAAACTAGTTAGAATTCCCTGTTTAACATAAATTATGTCTGAGATTTCAGGAACTGATACTACAATTCTAAATTAATTTTTAATTTTAAAATCCCTTGCTTTAAAAAAAAAAGACTTGCTTTAAATAAAGTGTGAAGATATATTTTTAATTATGCTAGTCCAGTGTTCTCAAAGTTTGGAGCCTGGCTCAGCAGCATCAGCATCACTGACAGTTTCATGGAAATGCACATTCTCAGACTCCATGTCAGACCTACTGAATCAGAAAGTCAGGTGGTGGGCCCCAGCAGTATGAGTTTCAGAAACTCCCCAGGTTATTCTGACATGCTCTAAAGTTTGAGAACACAGCTCTAGTCTATACTATCTTTATTCTGAGACTTTAAAATGAATATTGTTATTTCTCTGCTGGAATAGTTAAACTGTCATTTGAATTAATTGACCTTCAAAATATCATAAATTCTTGGGATTTCTTTCTAATTGAAAAGCAAATAGAAGTAGACAACATGTGATTACAATTGTCATTTAATAAATGTTATATTAGTAATGATAGTCAAAAAAAACAATTACATTAAAAAATTAATGTTTCCTGTAGTAAATTTATAAAAACAGATACTTTTAATACTTTCAATAATTTTACTTTTTTTTTTGTCTACTTATCTTAAGAGAAGACACAACCCTTCATCGAATTACCACTCTATCTCAGGATTCTCTCTCGCAAGCCTCTTTTCTTTCAATTTTCTTCTTTGTGTATGTCTGCAGAGATTTTTTTTTTAACTTTGTAAAGAAATATTATGGGTTGCTTACTTCTTGCTTTTTGTAGAAATCTAAGTTACAATAAAGATTGACCCCAGAAATAAAAGACAATATTCTGAGAAAAAACTTGGAGCCAATGAATAATTTCTTAGAAGAGACTTTTCCCCTAAGTTTTGCAAAGAAACATCACACATTTTCATTTACCTAGTGTTTACAATATTATATAGTTGATATTATAACTCAACTAGACTATGATAATTTTCTATACATAAGCAAATAAATCAAGCAACATATATAACAGAATTGAACCTAATTGACAATTTAGAGCTCAGATCTGACATTTCATCTTACAGAGCAAATATTAGTAAAAAATTCCTCTGAGGACCTGAGGAACTTAACTAACTTAAACACATATATTAATAATAATAATATTATATTAATAATAATCATATTAATTTAATACATCATATGTATAGTTTAGGTTGTAGTTATAGTATCTGGATATTTTTACTCTATCTGAAAAGTAGTATATCCTGAGAAAATACTTTTTATCCCTCAGAAAAAAATTCAATAATCTGTAGGTAATTGAATGAAATTCAGGGCCACTCATATAGAGGGGAAAAAAGTTCCAAATGTGTTAAGATGATATTTCCCTTTCTTCATGTTGCATTGTGGATGAATCAGAATTTTTAAAAATAGTATCAAATGACAGATGCATTCATATTACTTAAAGATTTAGGAATCGTGAGGCAAAGCTTTACTCTAAGTCTTCAGGTAATGTAATAAAAATATTAGAATCTTGAAAGTTAAGCAAGTTGAAATAATTTTCATGGGAATTTACTGCTTTGTCACAGTTATGCAACAGTGTCATATTAGTTCCACTATTTACCAGTACATATTTATCTTCTAGGTTTGTGTTTCAAAATATTTTGTTTTCTCCACATCATAGCTATTATTAATTAACTACATGATTACAAACCTTCATTCTGAATTCTCAGTGTGAACAGAAACCACTAATTAAAATGGCAGGGAGAAATTTGAGGGCTATGTGCAAGTAAAGTCCATGAATAATGATGATTGTCAAGGAAACATATTGCTGGAAAGCTGTCAAATAAGATGAATGAGCTAACTTTTCCTGTATTGAAATGGAAGATCTTATTCCATAACTTGAATTCTAATATTCAATAACAGTTTATGCATCGTTGGTCGCTACATAAAAAGAGTGAGATGCAGACCATTAACTTTAGTTTCCCATTAATATGGTGTTAAGTATGAAGCTTCAGAGAGAACAGGACACTATCCACTGAAGTGGGTAATGATGTAGCTAGTAAGATCACTTTTGTTCATTCTGATAAACACTTCCAAAAAAACAAACACATAAACAAAACAGACATATACAGCACAGCAGATAGTCCAGAACAATGTGCTTTGGGAAAGGACAACAAGATCTCTGGCAATAATCATACTCTTCACGGTTGATCATGGTGTTGAAATTTCCAATTTAGGCAATTTATTTCTCAAATCGAGGCACAGACATATCTAGAAGAATCTTTACCAATTTTCCTGGACAAATTTAAAAAACTTTTGGAAGGAGCAATATATTTAACTTTTTCTAATTCAGTGGACACTAGTCTAGGAGAATGCCAGTCAATCTTCCAGAAAACTTGAGTGAAGACAGATAGAATCTCCCTTGTGGCAAATAAAGTGGAAAAATGGTTATTCAATCTGGAACTTTGAGCAATGGCATGGGATGAGCTCTATACATGAGGAGATCTTATCAACTATGGTAGAATGTGGATCTAAGAGACCGAAGGAAATGGAAGGGAAATAGAAAACTTTAAAAAACATATTATTCTACTTATATGAAATATCTAGAATAGGCAAATTCATAGAGATAGTGTGATATTGTGTTTATAATAAAAATATGTATTTGATTTTTGCTCCTGTTTCTGGCACAGAGCTCCTAAAACCCTTTGAATTTCCTAAGCAAGGAGAGCAGTAAAGGTATCTTTTGTTATGTTAATGAGGTGACTTTGGGACCACACCTGAGGATGGGGGCTGGCTGTCAGAGGACCCAACCACGTGATTAGCAGTTTGGAAATTTCAGCCCCCCCCAACCTCCTGGGAAGGGTGAGCATCTGGAGGCTGAATCAATTGCCAATGGCCAATGATTTAATCAATCAGACCTATGTAATAAAGCCTTCATAAAACTCAAGAGGGTGAGATTTGGAGAGCTACCAGGTTGGTGAACACCTGGAGATTTGGGGGGAGTGGCCATCTGAAGAGAGCATGGAAACTTCTTGCTTCTTCCCACATACGTTATCCTATACATCTCTTCCATCTGGCTATTCCTGAATTATAGCCTTCTGTAATAAACCAGTAATCCAGTAAGTAAAATGTTTCTATGAGTTCTGTGAGCCACTCTAGCAAATTAATCAAACCGGAGGAGGAGGTCATGGGAACCTCCAATTTATAGCCAGTTGATCAGAAGTACAGGTAATAACTTGGGCTTGTGACTGGCATCTGAAGGGGGTGGGGGCGCAGTCTTGTAGGACTGAACCCTTGGCCTGTGGAACCTGATGCTCTCTCCAGGTAGATAGTGTTACAACTGAGTTGAATCATAGGACTCCCAGCTAATCTCAGAGAATTGCTTGTTGTACGTTTGGGAACCCCTTCCTCACATTGGAAATGGGGTCCAGGAGCCCAAAAGAGAGAAATTAGATTAGAGGTTGCCAGGGTTAGGGAGAAGGGACATGGGAAGTTATTGTCTAATGGGTACAGAGTTTCTGTTTGAGGTGATAAAAATTTTGGAAATAGTAATGATGGTTGCAAAACATTGTGAATGTAATTTAATGCCACTAAATTTTATACTTAAAAATGTGTAAAATGTTAAATATTATGTTACATATGTCTTACCAGAATTAAAAACAAAATAGATATAGGAAGGGCATGGAAGACAAACTAAGTGTCCTGAATAATCTGGTCCAAGGTCGGTCTGAGTTGATCTCATCTTGGAGTTCTATTCTAAACACCCATGTCAGCAAATGTTGGTTGATGCCTTTTTTCTTTCTAGGTACTGGCAATAGACAGGTGCATCCTATCCTCGCTTTGAGTGACCTCATAGTCATGTAGGTTATTAACGTATATGAATAAACATAATCCTATAATTTGGTGTTTGAAATATTGCCTTAGATTGTACTGTCTACACATTATTCAACTTAACAGACAAAGAATATAAAATATTTTAAACATTTATGCCAGTAAAAATTAAAGGTTTAGTCTGTAAGCAAATCTTACTATTTCTCTGCCTTCAACACTTTATATCTTTCCATTTTCACTATTATTAAAATATTATTTTTATAGATTGTTTTGATATACTTTACATAATCTGAGGAGATCATTTGTTTGTAAGATTTCTTTCAGTATTTGATTACTAAAATACTTACCTCAATTTCCACCCTATTTCCTGGTTACAGATATGGATTTTGCACACCCATGCCTGAATATATGTTTTATGTAGACAATTATGGCTTGGAAGAAATTTAATTTTTATGCTATCTACACATGGAAACTGAAATAGAAAACTGAAGCCACTGTCTGCATAATTTAGTATTTACCATGCTTTCACTAAAAATATACACATATTTGATTTTTTTTTTTTTTTTTTTGGTGGGGAAGACCAGCCCTGAGCTAACATCTATTGCCAATCTTCCCCTTTTTGCTGAGGAGGAAGACTGGCCCTGGGCTAACATCCGTGCCCATCTTCCTCTACTTTATGTGGAACGCCGCCACGGCGTGGCTGACAGGCAGTGCGTCGGCGGGCGCCCGGGATCCGAACTCGCGAACCCCGGGCTGCCAAGCGCAGACTAAACCGCTGCGCCACCGGGCCGGCCCCAGATTTTAAAGTGAAAATTTGTGTATGTCTTAAGTGTTGTTTATTAACATCATTGTTTGGGAAATCATTAAATTCTTGAAACATATTTTTATATATGACATATTCCAAATTAATCAATATTCTGACATCTTGAGTTAATTTGAATTTTTTGTATGTTATGATGAACAAACAGAACATGCACATATTTCCTTGCCCTCAATGCACTAAGTGACATCTTCCAGGTAATTTAGCCATGGTTCCAAATTTAATCCAACATATATTTAAAGAAAAAGTAGATGGCAATCTGTAAGATATTTCAGTAATTACAAACAACATTTCTTACTGTTTATTGAAAAATTAGATTAGAAAAATTCAATTCTGTTCACTTTTGAGATGTGAATTCTTTGGAGCCATCTAAGTTGTAAAGAAGAGGAATTGGTAGTAAGAAGCTACTGAGTTAATTACCCAGATGATTAAGCCTTTTGCACATTTTTTAAAAATATGCTGATAATTGAGGCCAAAAAGATCAGGGCCTATGGTGCATGCTTCATTTCTTCTTCACTCTAGCAAAAACCATAGTTTATTCAGTTTTTTTTTTTTACTTTCCCCGTACCTCCTATAGACTAGGACACATGAAACGAAAGAAACCACTGGCTGAAGCAAAAGGGCAGGACTCTATGCTTACGGGAATGATGACTTTTTATTCGATCTTGACATTGTTCTGAAGAATCCCCAAGGCTCACCATGTCTGCATCAATATTGTGCTGCTGTGGCCCAGGCTGACACCACCTTCATTATTTCCCAGTAGATTCGTGGATCTGTGAATGAAGAGAGGTTTGCCCTGAGGTTCAGCATGAGGTGACCTCAAGTGGACAATGGAGATGTCCATGTGACCTCTTTTACCCCTGAGAGGCACTCCGTACCCCTGCATGGGCAAACCTTTTCCTTCACCTGGTGTCCGCAGCTTTATCTTTATAAGCAGCATCATTGCAGATACACCCACATTAAGAAATCTCCAGTTAGATGAACCAGACACAGCTTATTTTATTGCGCCCTGTTGTTGCTTTAAAATTTCAGTTTCAGCACGATCTGATGAGGATCATCCTCAAATGATTATATTTCGATTGTTTAGATTAAAATATCCAAATACTGGGGCCGTTCTGGCGGTGTAGTTGTGAAGTTCGTTAACCTTTGAACGAGTAGTTAAGCTTTGACAGCCCAGGGTTCACAGGTTTGAATCACGGGCGTGGACCTACAAACCGCTTATCAAGCCATGCTGTAGCAGGCATCCCGTATTAAGCAGAGGAAGATTGGCAACAGATGTTAGCTCAGGGCTAATCTTCTTCACAACCACCCCCCGCCACACACACACACACACAAAAGAAAAATATCCAAATATCTCAAAGACCTCTTTCAACCAACAGTGAAATACACATACACGCACTAATAAAATCCCCTATTTACCTTTGACCACAGTGTTCTAATTCATCTTAATCTAGGCTTCCAGAACCTTTCCTGAGGTAACTCATGTCGACAATCAGCATCTGTGATGGTTTGTTTTATGTGTCCACTTGACTGGGCTAAGGGATGCCCAGATAGCCGGGAAAACATTATTTCTGGGTTGACTGTGAGGGTGTCTCAGGAAGAGATCAACATTTGAATCAGCAGACCAAGTAAAGAAGATCACCCTCACCAATGTGCCATCCATCCAATCCCTTGAGGGCCTGAATAGAACAAAAAAGATGGAGGAAGGGTAAATTTGCTCTCTCTGCTTTAGCCGAGACGTCTGTCTTCTGCTGCCTTCAGACATAAGTGCTCCTGGTTCTTGGGCTTTTGGACTCAGGCTAGGACTTACACCATTGGCTACCAGGTCCTTAGGCCTTTGGACTCATGCCGAGTTAAACCAGTGGCTTTCATGGTTCTCCAGCTTGCAGATGGATGACTTCTTGGCCTGTATAACCATGTGAGCAATTATAATAAATTTCCTCTTATATATATATCCTATGGGTTCTTTTTCTCTAGAGAACGCTGACTAATACAGCACCAAATAACATGGGAAGCAACTACATAATTTTTTCAAGCAGCAGGAATGTCAACAGGGCATGACTTAGTCAGTTTGGGCTACTATAGAAAAATATCATAGACTGACTGGCTTAAACAACAGTTCAAGGTGCCAGCAGATTGGGTTCTTGATGAGGGTTCTCTTCCCGGCTTACAGAGGGCACCTTCTCACTGTGTGCTCGCATGGCCTTTCCTTGAATCTCTCTCTCTCTTTCTCTTCTTATAAGGCCACTAATCTCATCATGTGGGTCCTATCCTCATAACTTTATCTAAACCTAATTACTGCCTAAGGCCCCCATGCCAAATACCATCACAGTGGGGATTAAAGCTTCAACATATGAATTTTTGGGGGACACAAACATCCAGCCCAAAACAGGACACAAATCTGTCTTTTATGCTGTGGTTATGCTGTGGTTTCTCTTTCTTTCTTCTTTCCTTCCTTCCTTTCCTTTCTTCTTTCTTTCTCAATCTCTCAATCCCTCTTTCTCTCTTTCCTTCTTTGTATTTTGTAATAAGAACTACTAGACTTTCACCAATAACATACCTGGAAGAAATTTTTGAGAATCACTGAAAGATGATGGGACCACTTTGAGAATCACCTATATAGACTAATTAAATTACCAAGTTATAGCTTGACAATGATCTGTAAGCTCTCTTCATGTCTTAAATTTGCACTACATTTTTGAGATATGAGAATTTTAGACTTTGTTTCTGACCGTTGCATCTCGGTTTATAACTGCTATTATTGTAATACCATTGAGCCTATCAGTGTGGATTACGTTGATAATGATTCAGTGATACGCAGACCTGGTGATTGTGATCTAAATTGAATCACAATCTTATTTCTTAAAAGAAGCATTAAATATAGGTTAATGTGCTTTACACAGTAACCATCCTCACCCCAGATTTCTTCTAGGCTTCTGAGCAAACCAGTCATCAAAATAACTATACTTTGTAGTTTAGCACAGGATTAAGGTTAATTGGCTGAATTTTGGAAATAAAAAGGAAGTTTTACACTTTTAAGAGGAGTGTCGTGATCGTACATAAGGATTTGGAGCTTCCGGTATGAACTTACAAAACATTCAATACTTATTTGTTTTATATATTTTTTAAAAATAAACAAATTAAGACTTTATTTAAAGAGCTAGATTATTTCCCCAGAAAATAAGAGAAAAATAATGTTAGCACACAAAGGGCACGATCTGCTCACTGTGTGACAAAAGCCAATCATCAAGAGGCAAGATGGTGGAAAGGAAAGGGTTTATAACACCCTGCTAGCAAAGGATAAGATGGCTGACTCATGTCTCAAAGAACCACCTGACAGAACAAAGACTACAGGCCAGTTATATAGGGGGCTGGTCTCCAGGTGGGGGCATCCATCTAGTTTTAATTCCTGGCAGTCTTTTGTTTTACTTGATATGCATCAGAGACCAGAGCAATGGCCTATACCCTGATCTTTCAGTTGTCATTGATGATGGCTATCAGCATCAGTCCTCTACCCAGGGGTCATCACATTCCTAAGGAACCCAAGAGAACAAAGTTATCAACTTATAGCAGCTGGGAGGGACCACAAAACCCGCAGAGCATGTCTGGGCTAGTTAATGAGCAATAGGGTTTCTTTTCCACAGTATGACTTCCCTTATGTCAACCTTGCCTTGAGCCGGTATTAATAATTCAGATCGAACAATATGCATTCTAAGCGAAGATGAACAATTTCATTTAGAAAGTAAGATTTACAAAGAACCAGATAGAGAACGTGGACTATGGAAGCATTAACTTTATTTTGCACAGGGTGTCTTCCCACTGTCAGGGTTACTCATGATGTGAAGAGGCAATATCCAATGGAGGAAAGTGCATGAGCCACACCTGAGTTCACTGGTAGCTACATAAAGTCAGGAAAGTTACTTTACTCTTTCTGGTCCTGAATTTTCTATTTTGTAATTTATGAGAACATCTATTTATACTAAGAGGTGTTTTGAGCATCAAGGGAAAGGAAAATACATGAATGTACTTATAGAAAGTATTTGAAATAAATGATGTTGATTGCTATTACTTACTTCGAAGAATACCTTTGAACTCTTCAGTCCCCCATTTAAGATCTTTTTATATTTATTCAACCAATAAATATTTATTGAGCATCGTCTATGTGCCCAGAACACTGGCTCCAGCAACTTTGATCTCTAGTCTTTATATCCAAACATGCTGGTTCTCATAATCACGGGATTCGTATTTCTGCATTTCAGTCTTTACAAATTGAAGGAAAATGCTCTTTCTGCAAATACTATGTTTGTTCTTAAAAGGAACGAATAACATACTCTATATTTCTTGAAGCCTTGCTTGTGTAATAATCTTTAATTTCTTTCCCAGCATGACCTCTCACAACATGCATTGTATCTCTTACATCTTTGTTAATTCATTTTATGATGGTTGTCAATCTTCAGTTCACATAAAGATAAGCTGGAGAGTTTCTTTAAAAGTGCAGAATCAATATCCCCATCCTCAGGGATTCTGATTAAGTGGGACTAGGATACAGTCCAAAAGAGTACATCTTTAGTAAGTACCACAGGTGATCCCACAGAGGTGTTCTGAAGGTTAGACTTTGAAAAATATTACTATGCTCTGTTTCCTTGTTTTGTAATCATTCCAGAATCTGGAATGATACAATGGAAATTGTAACTCCCTTGAGAAGTGGACCTATATCACAACCTTTTCTCACACCTCAAAAACTCCTAGAAGAGAGCTAAATGTGACTCTCCAGTACTAGATGAATTTTAGGGCCCTTTAAAAAACCTAAAGTTCTTTGCATCTTAGAAAATATGTGTATAAATTAATTTTAAAAAGTGAAAATAATGGTTATAGAAATGTAACATAGCCTGTTTACCCTCTACATATTTACTATACACTAAACCTAATTATTTATTTAAATTTTAGAAGTATTTATGGAATCCTCTTCTTGTAATGGGACAGGACATTAAAAAATAAGTCTATTATAATATATGTCAGACCTATAGAAGAAGCACGTTTAGAATTTTCATATGTCTTTTGAATTTTTAAAGTAAGATTTAATATGAGTTTAAAGAACTACATTAATTTATATGATACTTGCCTTTTATATTATGGTTGAAATAATTTAAACACTGGCTTTACTACTTAAACCTATATGACAGTGGCATGTTACTTAATTCTTCGAGCCTCACTTTCCTAATATCAGCAGCGGGTTCCATAACAGTGTCTTCCTCAAAGGATTTCTTTTACATATTAAATAAATTAATATTTATAAAGTGCTTAGAACCAGTTTGGCACATGGTGAGTGATATATACATGCTTATTAAATAAATAAAAATCTACAAATGGCAGAGAGGCTTTGGCTGGAACTGAAGTACTGAGAATTTCAGCAGTGTTTGCTTAGGTTGACCTCTAGAACAACGGGTAATAATAAAATTATTAGGAACCACAAAACAGGTATTTCTCAACTTATGAATGACTGGTGTTCCAGAATTTCATTCAGTGATCCTTTGGAAGGAACCAGGAACACAGAAAGTAAATATAATGCATGGTAGCTTGGTTCCAGAAAGCCCCTAAGTACTTATTTAACCAAAGTAGCTAAATATGTTATGAATAGTCCAAACAAACTTTTGGAATCTTACTCAGCATCATATATGTATGATAAAAAAAGACTTTGCCCTACTTTCTGAGCCATCACGTTCATCCAAGATATACTTTCAAACTAGGTCAATTTGCCATCCATAATGTCCCATGTCTTTTTCTCTGTCTTAAAACTGGTTCTCACTCCCAGGTTTTCAGAACACTTGAAACTTTTTGTTACCTTAAATATTCCATTGCAAGAGTTTTCAAGTTTGCCCTAAAACTGCAGAGTATTTCTTGCTTTTAAAGTCATTTCCTTTCTTTCCATTCCACAAATCTCTCTTTGTTATAACTAACTCAATTGGCATAAAGAGAAAAGCAGCTGGTTGAAATAGATCTCTAACCTTCTAGAGAATTGTACTGAAGTATAACTAGTGCAAATGAAAGTCTAATACACAGGAAGAGGTTGTGTGTGTATGAGGGGTGTTTTGGTGGTAATTTTGGCAAGAGAGTTGGCACTATACATCAAGACCATCACACCCGGGGGGGGTGCCCCTGAAGTACCTGCCCCAAAATTGTGTCTTATTTTCATTGCTTCTTCCATTTTTTCACTTCTGAGCTCCAATGTATTTTTTAACTGTTGAAGCTTTTCTCATTGTGATACCTTCCAATTGCAGAACCTTCATCATCTGTTTTATAACATTACAGAATCTGGGTTTAGATATGGGTAATTTGTAGATGGATTCTAGTACATTTTTGGAAATTCAGATCAAAAATTCTAAGTGGTTTAAAAGGATATGAGTAGTATTTCTGTGATTACTACAGTCGGTGTAATAATTGAACTATATAATGTAGATGAAGGACATGTAGTCAAGCCTACCCATCAACTCTAGGACCTACCTTAGATGTAAAGTTGTGTGAACTTAACAGCAATATTACCATATAAAATAGTTTATACAAATGTATTATAAAGTTCAGATTGCTATAGATCAAGAGGGGATGCGAATAATTGGTATAACAATATGAAGATATATATTATGGCCTTAAACATTGGTTGTCTCTTTAAATCTATCCCCACTCTTCACTGGCTTCTTCAAGATTAAGTACATTATGCCTTTGTTGCTATTGTAAGATTATGTTGATTTTGTTGTATCATGCAATTGTTATTTATAAATGATGTGCTAAATATCTATGACTACTTTATTCCAAAAATGACTTGACCAAGGATCACTGGTAGATGGTGAAGAAAAAGTTATCATAGTAGGTGACAGAAGAAGGTTTGAGGAACAGCAAACATCAATGATGACTGGTTTACAATATGCATTCTCTGAGCACACAAGATCTCATTTCCTTGGCTACTTCTAAGATGACCTAGGTAATGTTCTCTCTATTTCATAAGGCAGAATTCAGACCCAAAGGCAAGATCTGACAATTTTAAGTGAACTATTAGTTTATTCTATGATTCAACTTTTGGAAATATAGAGAATGTTCTGTGCTTGAATCCCTATACCATATCTGTTCCAAATTTATTTTTGGGGGGAATCAGAATGAAATTAACTTTACGTAAAATTTTAGCAAACTTTAATATTTCTCTATCACCCTATCTCTTTTACATATACTTTTTCTATTATAGAAAGTATTTTATGTGAAATATGTTGAGATACAATATAATGTAAAAACAATAAGAATCCTCAAGAATTTGGGCTTTTTAAGTGAAATACAGACTAAAAATGACAATAGAAAACAACAAAGAAACTAAGAGCTGTTTTTTTGAAAAGGTAAACAAAAGAGACAAACTTAGCTAGACATACCAGTAAAAAAAAGACAGAGGAGTCAAATAAATAAAATAATAAATGAAAGAGGAGACATTACAACTGCTACCACACAAAAACTGTTAGAACTAATAAATAAATTCAATAAAGTTGCAGGATACAAAATCAATGTACAAAAACCAGTTGTGTTTCTATACACTAATAATGAACTATCAGAAAGAGAAATTAAGAAAACAATCCCATTTACAATTGAATCAAAAAGAATAAAGTACTTAGGAATAAATTAAACCAAGAAAGGGAAAGATCTGTACACTGAAAACTGCAAGATATTGATGAAAGAAATTGAAGAACACAAATAAATGGAAAGATATCCCATGCTCATGGATTGGAAGAATTAATATTGTTAAAATGTCCATACTACCCAAAGAAAGCTACAGATTCAATGCAATGTCTATCAAAAGTCCATTGACATTTTTCACAGAAATAGAAAAAACAATTCTAGAATTAGTATGGAACCACAAAAGACACAAATAGCCAATCTTGAGAAATACCAAGCAATCTTGAGAAAAAAGAGAAAAAGTTGGAGGCATCACACTTCCTGGTTTCAAACTATAGTACAAAGCTATAGTAATCAAAACAGTATGGTATTGGCATAAAAACAGACATGTGTATCAGTGGAACAGAATAGAGAGCCCAGCAATAAACCCATGCATATATGGTCATTTAATTTACAACAAAGGGGTCAAGGATGTACAATGGGGAAAAGATAGCCTCTTCAATAAATGGTGTTAGGACAACTGAATATCCACATGCAAAAGAATGAAACTGGACCCCTATTTTATACCATACAAAGAGTCAACTCAAAACAGATTAAAGACTTGAATGTAAGACCTAAAACCATGAAACTCCTAGAAGAAAACATAGGAGTTAAGTTCCTTGACATTGGTCTTGGTAATAATTTTTTGATTTGACACCAAAATCAAAGGCAACAAAAGCAAAAATAAATAAGTTGGACTATGTCAAACTCAAAAATTTCTGCAAAGGAAACCATCCACACAGTGAAAAGGCAACCTATCAAATGGAACAAAATATTTGAAAGGCAAATATCTGATAAGGGGTTAATATCCAAACTATAAAAGGAATTCAAACAACTTAATAGCAAAACAAACAAACAAACAAAAAACAACCAACCAAATGACACCAAATAATCCAATTAAAAATGGGAAGGGGATTGAATAGATGTTTCTCCAAAGAAGACATACAAATGACCAACAGGTACATGAAAATGTGCTCAACGTCACTAATCAGGGAAATGCACATCAAAACCACAATGAGATATCACCTCATATCAGTTAGGATGTCTATTATCAAAAAGACAAGAGGTAACAAATGCTGCAAGGATGTGGAGAAAAGAGAATGCTTACACACTGTCAGTGGTAATGTAAGCTGGTACAGTTACTATGGAATACAGTATGGAGGTTCCTCAAGAAATTGAAAATGGAACTACCATATATGACCCAGCAACCCCACTTCTGGGTATATATCCAAAGGAAATGAAATCGCTATCTCCAAGATATATTGGTACTCTCACATTCATTGAAACATTATTCACAATAACCAATGTTTGAAAACAACTTAAGTGTCTGTGGACAGATAGATAGATAAAGAAAGTGTGATACATATATGGAATATTATACAGTCTTAAAAAAGAAGGAAATCCCACTATTAGGGACAACATAGATGAACCTTGAGGACATCACGCTATGTGAAATAAGTCAGACAGAGAACAGTAATTACTCTATGATATCACAAATACCATATGGTATATGTGGAATCTGAAAAAGCCGAACTCATAGAAAAAGAAGTAGAATGGTGGTCGTCAGGGGCTGGAGAGTGAGGAAAATAGTAAGAGTCTAGTAAAAGGATAAAAACTTTCAGTTATAAGATGAATAATGTTGTAGGATCTAATATATAACATGGTGATTATAGTTGATAATAACATATTGTATAACTGAAGTTTGCTAAGAGAAGTGTTTTGATGAAAAGTAAATAAACATTGAAGTGAAGGATGTGTTAGTTAACTCTATGAATGGATTTCTTCACTATGTATACGTATATCAAATCATCACATAGTATACTTTAAATATATTACAGTTTTATGTGTTAAATATACCTCAATAAAACTAAAAAAAGAGAATTAGGGCCTTTTATTATTTAAAATATTAATCAAAGGCAGTGTGATAAAAATAGTATCACTTTTACCATTTGTCCCAAGAAATACAATTTTTAAACTCTCATCCTATTAGCATCTCACTATGCTGATCTTTGAAAGTGAAAATAGAGCAGTCTAATGACTTTTTCCATTGGAAAAGGAACGGCAAAGAGTTGAAAATGAAAACCCTTCCTCTCCAGCCTGTAACATAGACTTTTTTTGACTATGACATTGCAGCCTTTTGCTAAACCATCCAAAAAACACTTGAGATGGGAATCCCTGCCCAAATGGTGGATGGTGCTGGTGCCAGTGCTGGAGTATAACGAGATAAGGAGGTTCTCGGGGGCAGAAGGAGGCTTGTCTTGTCGTGCTCATCATATAGGTCACTGTATATGGAACCACGCAATAGCCTAGACTTCTCCTCTTAGGTTTTGGAGAAAACACGAAACAAAATAAAACAAAAAACCTTTTTTCCCCAAAGCTTTTTTTGAAAGTCTTTCTTAAATAAGTCAGTTGCTTTCCCTGGTATAGTTGTTAATTCTGTTAAAACAAATTGGGAAATTCTTCTTTGAGGACTTGGGTTTTATAACGCTTCTCACTGCACAGGCTATAGTTGTAGAAATAGAAAGTGATCCGGCCACATAGGCACTGTCTCCAAGCCATAGTATGGAATTATTTACAGAAACAAATCCTTGATCCCTGGTTTCCTGTGAATTGTCTTCTGCTACTTAAATGAAAAGTAAAAATAAACTTGGCATAGATGTTGTATTCTAGAAATTCAGCATTAAGACATTTAAATAAAAACAAAATATGAATAATACCATCAACTACAAAATTAATGTAGTAATTTTATGTGGTTGACTTTACCAGTATAATGCTAACTTTTTGTAATTTCATTTCCTTTAGCTTACAAAATTATAGCTAAATATTAGCAACTATTATTGCATTTACCAAAATGGAAAAACTCTTATAAATGTAGTATAATTCTAAGAAGCCTAAGGCACAGATCAAAAAATATTTGCCAAAATTTAGTAGTGGCCATTTTTCTTTGAATTGATAATAAAATATATCTTTGGAATTACCATTCCATGGCAATAAAGAAAACTAATCAACACAAATTTCCATTCTCTGTTTGAAAAAAATGGATTTAGCTTTGTGTAAAGTTTTTTAATACTCTATGCAATGAAAAATGGCACTTTTTGTTTAGTTTTTATGCTTGTATTTCCCAAGACCTCAATATGGCTCTGTTTCCTTTTCACTTCTCAAAGCCAAGGGAAGACAGTAAATGCAAAATATTGTATTTAAATGCAAATGTCAGATTGAATATAACAGAAGGGATTTGGTGGAATGATTTGCCACAGATTCTTTGAATAAGGTCATCAAAACTGAAGAAGTGCTGGTCCCATCATTTGTGAATTCATTGTAGGAAGTTATAACAAATGAGAATGTTCAGGTGGTTCATTAAATTTGATCTTATATGTCTGTTGATAGTTAAAGTATAGGCATAGTGCTTTTACAAAAATATAACACTAGCCAGAGTGAATATTTCGTCTTTGTGTTTATATGCCAATTGCAGAATTTAAAACTTAGAAGACTGAAAATAAAAATATGAAAATTTGCGTCATTTTGCAATTCCAGAAACTAATATTTAATTTTATTAAAATCTTTCCAGAAATGGGCTGTGAGTGTTATTCTGTCACATATCTAGAGAATTGTGCTGACCCTCAGTGGGTGCTTTCTTTGCTTTTAGGACGAATATTGCTTTCTTCAAGCATAAGAGATGAAATTAACATATATATCCTCATATATTTATATTTCTCAAAACTTTTAATACTAAAAATTCCTGGGATTCTTGGAGTTTTAATCTAATGGCAACAGAATTCCCAAATCTACCTGGCAATAGGCCTACTAAGACAGCAGCAGGTCTACGATTCAGAAATCTATCTCCAGAAGCCCATATGATGAATGTTCTTTCTAATGTTCTTAAACTTAGGAGAGAAGAATTCCTTTATTTGTTTTACCCAAAGCCTCCATATATTCTTTGAAATTCTCCCAATTATTCCAGTACATAATAGTCTCATAAATCAAATACCCAGAGTAGTCCACGACATTCCATTTAATCTGACATATAATCCCCCCAGGGCAATGAGATGGGGTAGCTTTTGTATATCTACTTAGAACAAGGTTTCTCATTGTCATTTCAGAAGTACAATCCTTCTAAACATTTTCAATAGTTTCTGGCCCTGCTAACAAATCATCCCAGTGTTTTGTTTCTATGGCTGCTTTGTGAAAGTCAGACTCAATAACCTTGAGAGTCACTCTTTTTTGCCTAGCTTCCTTCTAACCCGAGGGAATATAAGTAGCCCATTTTCTTCTTCTGTGTAGTTAGCTCTGTTAAATCCTTCATTCAGCCATGAAGATAAGAGCCTTTATCTAGGTAGGTGATCACTGAGGTTGTGGGGGCAGCCTGAGCACGGGTTATATGATGTGAATGTTTACACCAGGTTGAGCTTAATCATGACAAGTTTTTTTTCCATAGCTCTACGGCTTCAGTTGTGACCAAACTTCTCAAGACTACAGAGACGCGAAACATTCATTACTCGGGTGTCAAGGAGTCTCATGCATAAAACAGGCTGCTCCTGTGATGTGAATTAAGATCTTTTTTAATTACTCAAAGATGTTTTTATGTAGTTATTTTCTTTTCTAACAATCACATTCAAGTCATTGAGAGAGACAAACATGAAGAACAATTTTCCTAAGATTGCCATGTTGTAATGATATGCTGCATATGCTATAATCACCAGCTAACTGTAAGAAAATTCAGTATCTGATGAAGTGACACTAAAGAAACTCTGAGATAATAAATGCGCACTGTTTTGAGCCACGGTTTGCAGTAACATTGTTACACGGCAATATTTAATAATCCAAGGGGAATATGCAACACATACGTGAACTATATTATAAAGTGTGATTGGAAAAATCACACAAAATATTAAAACTTCTAAAGGATAAAATAGAATATGTTTATGACTTTGGAGTAGGCAGAGATACAACCACAAAACATTGACCATGAATAAAGGACCACATTAAATTTAAAATTTCTTCAAAGCTTATGAAAAGTTCATCAAAAGATATGAGTAATAAAGGGAGAATTGCCTGTCATAGAATGAGAACAGTTATTTGCAACACATACATAATGAAAAGTTTATATCTAAAATATAGTTTAAAAATGTACAAACCATTAAGTAAAAGAAAGACAATGCAAAGAAAAGAGGGTGAGAGAAATAAACAGATACTTTAAAATGTAGATAATTCAAAATGATGAGTACATCTGTCCAAAAAAGTAATTCCTCTCATTAATAATCATGGAAAGGCACATTGAAAATTACAATGGGATACAAATGCACACAGACTAGAGTAGCTAAAATGAAAATGACAGATAACACTAAGTTTCAATGTGGTTGTTGCACAAGAACTCACATACTCTGTGAGAAGACAAATACACATTACTGAGATGGATATTTATTGATTTTTTACAATCTGTTTTTCTGATATTTGCAATTTGGGTTACAAATTTCACTTAAAGTACTTGATGATGCATCCCACCAGTTGTATTATTCAGCAAAATATTCTAATTCTCTTTTAATTTTGTCTTAATTTAATGGGTTATTTATATATCATACTTAGTGTCTATAATGGTCGCATTGTGGTAAGAAAACATACACTTTATAGTCTTAGTTAGTTGGTTTTTTATTTATTAAGAGCTGCTTTATTCCCAGAATTGGATTAGTTTTTATAATATTACTTGTGTATTTGAAACAAGCTATATTGTTCATATATATAAGGTACATACTTTATACATATATAAAATATATAAGGTATGTATATACGTATATATAAGGTATACAGTATACAGTTGTGGAGTACATAATTCTATAGTTGTCCTTAAGCCCAAATTGTTAATCATGTTTTTAAAATCATCTATATCCTCACAAATTTTCTCTGATACAGTAATGTTTATTCGTTATTTGAGATGTTTAATATTTCTTCTATATTTTCCATTTTTATTTTTTAGAGTTTCTGTATCTCTTCTGATAGTCCCAATCGCTTTACCCGATATTTCCATAATTTCCTGAGGATTCACTAACATATTAATCATAGTTTGTTTACAACCTTCATCTGATAATTTCAAAATCTTGATTTTTCTATTGGTTTGTTTCTATTGACTTTTTTTTCTCTTGACCTTGGGTCACATTTTTAAAAATGTATTGTCTTTTATTTGTTTTACTATTGCATACTGGAAATTGTAGATGATCCATTTATAGACTCTGGGTGTTTTTCTTCTTTTTAAGAGTTTTTGCATTTTGTCCTAGAAGGCAATAAAGCCACTAATGACTATGTTGATGTGGAGTTTTGTTTTTAGGTTTTTTTAAAGTGAGTCTATTTCCATTTTGATTTTATATCTTGGACAAACCCCTTAGGTTTAGAATGTTGTCTTTACTCTTAAATCCTAGCTCTTCTGGGGCTTGAATAGAAAGCACAAAATATTTATGAAGCCCTTCTTATTTAGCAGGATTGAACTCTAACATCTGTATTCTTAGTCCCAGGCAGTTGTTGAAATCTTTTGCCATATCTTTCAACCTTACAGCTGCTGTTTTCCCCTGAGTTCCTTGGAGAATTGAAGCTCAAGCACTAGCTAATGATTTCAGGTGGCTTGTACGTGTATTTTTGGAATCATATCGATGAGGCTCTCTTCTTCCCAGTATTTCTTCCTCCAACTTCCAGCTTCTCTGGCAGCTCTAAATGTTAATTAAGGCAGTTACTGAGCCTTGAGTCTAATAAGTTGCCACTTTCTACTTGTACCATGCAAATAAGTGGATTATTTTAAACCGCTGTTTTGCAGTGGTTTGTTCACCATTGAAACAGATAACCATTTTGGAGAAATTATTTTAATGTGACAGAAAAGTGTAGACATTTATATTTTTAAAATCTTCTTATACGGTTTTTGTGTGTGCCAACTTACCTCCACCCATCTTCTAATTGAATATCAATGACTAAATAAAGATAGGTATTGTCTTAAACAAAGATAGATTTTATTTGGTGTTATTTTCTGGATGTGTTACAATAGTTATTTTTAACTCAATCACCTTTACCTCTAAAGTTTCTTCCATGAAGTAATGGAATCAGGTAGAACATGTGATATAATGTGGAACTATAAATATTTAGTTTATTAGGTAGCAAACTGCATATGAAGTCACAGAGAATTATGCAGTTCCTAGGAAATTTCAGAGTGCAGGGACCAAATTTACACTTTTCTAAAAAATCCAAATTCTTCCCTCCCACTCCCCATTATCTCATTTTTGACCTCTGTAGAAACATATTCTAAAATAGTCTACAGATCTGTCTCAAGTGGGAGTCTTTAAATGTGCGTTTTCTAATTTTAAAATCATCAAAATAAGAAGACTGTGGCAACTGAGATGAACTGTGCATGCACCAGTCTCAAATGGATGCTCACTATGTGTGATCAAGTTCTTTGACCTCAGCTCACTTCACTATTATATCAGCAAGTGAGAAACCATTCTTAATATTTTCTCTGTCTCCTTCTGTTGGTTTCTTTACAAAGTACTTCTGATAGTGCACTTCTCTCTGAATTTACTAAATTAACATGTTTCACTTATACCAGCTAGCTCTACAATCCTTCAGCTCTCCACTCTATCAGTACCACCCATTCAACATCTACTTTTTGCTTTCTATTCTTGGGTCTGAATATGGGTGCTGGGATAGTCCATTTTGATCCGTGATCAACACAGACACTTTCTTATTTAATCCCAAAGATTCCTAATTTTATTCCATTACCAGCCACCATAACTTTGTTGCCATTCAGTTCCCTGACTAGAATTTTCTGTGGCTCTGGAACCTCTACTCTCTCCCCACGTCATCTACTTTTATGCTCCTGTTTAAAATTTATGAATCATATTTATTAGCTATTTTGTGTTATTTCTAATTTTTAGTGACATTCAGTTTCCCGACCTGGACTTATAATAGGCTTTGCTAGGGATGAAAATAATGAAAAGATTACATATTATAGCCCACAAAGTAGTCAGGTGTCCTTTATTCCAAGTTGTCACAAATATATGCATACATCTATAATGACTATGTAGCCTGAATGTGAAACCCCATCTTTACATAAAGACTTTCCATACCATGTCATTTTATTCCAATTTTCAAAAGTGAAGATCTCTTTCAAATTCTTATTTTAAAATGTGTGCAGTAGTCAGTCCTTTAGTAAAGGTTAATAGAAAAAAATATATGTGCCATATATATATATGGTTTAATTAGAGAATATTGTGCTGGGTTTAACAAATGCCTAATATTTTGACTTTTATTAAGAACACAATCCTGGGAAATTTCTTAATCATTAGCCTACACATCTCCTAAATATTAGAGCCACGGAGAAAATCTGCTATATTGAAGGCATGGATTTTTGCTGAAAATTAGATTTAAATAGTGTATGTATGGTTTGAATGTACAATGATACCAACAGTAAATATGACAAAACTAAAATTGGAATATTGTCATAAAAATAAGTGCATGGATGGGATTCATGATATGAAGAGTAAAATGAAAACGATGATAAAATATAACAGTAATCTTGATGCAAATTTGAGCCAAGAAGAATTCATTCTTCAGAAAGAAAGTGGATATTTTAAGTACATTTTAGGAAGCCACCTTTTTCTCAATTGAACATTGAAATAATTATTTTACCTCCTTTGGAGAAACAGTTTATTTCCAGACCATCGTATAGGTGGTAAAGGATCAAATTCCTACAGCTTTCATTTTTCTTGAGACACCATTGTGGCAAGTAAATGGAAGAATGCTAGTGACGTCTATGGACTAAAGGCTACGTAGTGAAGTCTAGAATTCAGGAATTCTAATCTCTGATGAGTGATTGCTTTTATGATCTTAGACTTGTCACTTCTTTTTTATCTTTTATCTTCACACTAAGCTATTCACGATTCTAATCATACTTGCCTGTTTCCTTGTGGCACCAGAAGATTAATTGCTGAATGTCTGCCTAGAGCTAGGGGGAGAAAAGTTAATAAAAAGGAGCTGCCAAATATGTTGCACTGTCAATTTTTTAAAATATCAGAATATCTAGTAGGCTTTTCCATACATTTTCATCTGTCAAAATCTTACTCATCTTCCAAGGCTATGGAAGATGTGATCTTACTTTCTTTTTGTGAAGTTTTCCCTTGTCTTCAGTCAGAATAAATCAATAACTTCTCCTCAATACTCCCCAAAGCTTTGTTTTTACCTATGTGGCAAAACTGCTAATAGTTCTCTTGTACCACAGTTGTGTATGTGTTTGCACGCAAACACTCTTTTTTTTCTATTTAAAACATGCTTTCAAGTTTTGCTATTGAACAAATGAGATATACCAAAATATTCTAGGTCACATTTGGGAGAACTCTAGTTTTGTTTATTGTCTTATGAATCCTGTAAACCAAATATATGAAGGTGTTTGTTGATATAACATTATCAGAGATGTGTCCCTTACTTAAGTGTACACTAAGTGAGGTAGGTTGAGGAAAACATCTGGCAGAAAATGAACAACTAAATAAACAAAAATGAAGGTGAAATAAGAGCAACCTTCATTTGTGATTGACGTGACAAAGATGGCCTCTTGTAGACATTACTTGGGGATTGATGATATTGTACTAAATCCATTCTTTATTTCATTACTTATTCTAGAGGGATTGAGTTTAGCGAGAATAATAAGCAGGGATATTAGATTTGTAAAATATTAAAATAAGTTCATATGAATGACTATTCAAAGTCATATCCAGACTTACTCTGCTCTGTTATTATAAAAATACTTTATGAGAGAGAGCATCTATCCTTCCTAATGTTAACATTTGTTGCCCCACCAAATATCCACTTTAGACTGTGGACATTCTCTTTTTCTCCAAATAAATCTTCTCCAAATGTACGTAAACCTTTTACCTTTTTCAGGGATCTTTCCTAATACAGTAAGAAGTTAGTCAATGTTGATAATGGGAATATTACTTTTACTGAAATATAGGTTTGCTTCATTACTCCTTTAGAATAAGAATACTATAAGTAAAGAAATTAGTAACTCCCTAAGTGTATCTTTTAAATATCCAGATTTAGGCATCAGCTTTTCAATGCCATATCCTTTTTTCAACATCAATGTCCTGACATTGCAAGTCATATTAAATTAATGATTTTATTCTTCATAAGAGTAAGAGAAACAAAGTTAATAAGATACAGACATTACATTAAGTGCTCATAGCACTCTGATAGGAAATTAAGAATGCTAAGGATGAATTAAATAATAATGTTTAGAGGAAAGGTATAAAATTAATACTTAAATATTTTCATATACAATTATTGTCACAGAATCCCCTCCTCCATGGAGAAATACTACGATACGTTAATCTTGTCCAATTTGCTTTGATTGATTATCTAAGTTGATATGATCAAGTGAGTTTTTATATGAAAGAAAATGCAGCATATAATATTTGTGGAAAGTCATTTCCTCAATATTGGAAATGAATATTTTCCAATATTGGAAATTCTCGTTTTAATGGAAGACAGGAACAATTTAAAAGAATTTCATTCAAGCAGCAATTATTAGCAATTAAAATTAGATACATTTAGGGGCTGGCCTCATGGTGTGGTGGTGAAGATTGGCACGTTATGCTTCAGCGGCCTGGGGTTCCCCGGTTCATGGGTTTGGATCCTGGGCACAGACATACACCAATTGTCAGCCATGCTGTTGTGGTGACCCACATATAAAGTGGAGGAAGATTGGCAACAGATGTTAGCTCAGGGCTAATCTTCCTCAGCAAAAAAAAAAAAAAAATTAGATACATTTATTGAATTCCATTAAAGATAAGTAAAATGTAATGCTATACTATCGATAACTAAGGTGGAAAGTTTAAGAATCCCACAAATATAAATTATTTTTAAATAAATGAGTGTCAAAGTGGAATGTTCAGTATGGTAAAGAAATGCCATAAAATTTGATATATATGTTGGAAGGGAACATGTCTAACTGTGTTGTTTGTTTCATATAATATTCCATCAATGACATTCCCTCATTTTATTTTGACAAAATTTTGAAGGGCTTATCATTGGAATTCATAAAATCTTGTAAAGCATGAGGTTTGGGTGGCTTAGTTTATACTTGATCACTTAATAAAGCAATCAGAGAACTTATCATTATTCCCATAACTCAAGGAAAATTCTACAATCAGAATTAACATTTAATTTGTTTCATATAGATTCAATGCTTTATTAGTTTTCTGCAATAGTCCATTTTACAATCAGTAGAGTCATAGTACTATTTGTCTCACATAATATTCTACCAGTGAATATTTTTCTCTTTTACTTTTGATTTAGGGAAACAGTTATACATGTTATCACATAAAATATGTATAACATGAATTTTGGCTTACTGGGTTTATATTTGCCCAACTAAAGCAAATGAAGAATTAATGATCATTCATATAACTCAAGGAAAACCATATAATTAGTAGATAATCAGTAAGGGTAACAGTCTTTTACAAGTCTGTTATCCATGTTTACAGGAAACATTGATCATTCTTATTTTTCTGACACTGGCCAATTGGCATTTTTTAAAAAGGATTGTTATTCATTCAGCATTAGCTTATTATTATTATTTAGTAGCATAAATATTTACTTTAGAGCACAGGTTTGTTCTAGATTGTGTGGGGGGGGGCGGGGTTATTTTGATAGCATTTTAAGCACCTTTACTGTATTCTTTCTCACACTTCCCTGCCTCTAAGGGGTTCCTCCCTCTGTCACTTATTCCGATCCTCACATCTCTCTACTTAAACATGGCAGTTTGTGTGGGCATAAGCCTCTATCTCCAACGTCATCTGACCCATCTTGTTCCTGTGCATGAAGAATATTCATAGCTATGCTTTGTTGCATTTTCTTCTGAAGCTGCTGCCATATTATCTCCAGAGTCACCAGCCTCCTAATATATACAAGCTCCCAAGTTATCTAAATCTATCTCCTTTCCTTGTAATTGATATAATCGTTGGCCTTTCTCATGGAAATTCAACTTTGTTTTCTATCTTTATCCATAGTAGAGGCAAGGTGGTCAGTTCTTGCTTTGTCATTGTCGAAAGAAGTGAAGGAATCTTGCAAAGATGGACTATGCAAGCAGAGGCTAATTTTTACTTGCCATTGTAGAAATCAGATTTTGTGGATTTTGTAGTGTGTGTGTGTGTGTCCATGGTGATGTTGGTAGCATCTTATCTGAGATGGTCACACAACAATTCTACTGAATATACACCTACATGTGTGTATGTGTGTATCTAGAACGATCAGGGGAAGAATATATTCCAGTAAATATAGAACTACAATAATCATAATACAATTAATTTTAGCATAAATAAACTTCAATTACTTTAGAAAAAAAGTATTTGTTTGCTAACATATATTCCTCAGAAATTATTAAATTGTTGCTTGGAGGATATCCCTAATAAAGTGAGTTTGTAAAAACTGAGTTAAATTATATGGGAGATATTCAGATATCATTGCTGTTGAATTTCTTAAAACCTTTAGTATACTGATTAGTGTGATTGACTCAGGTAAGATACTAAACTGTGTGCTTACAAAGTTTAATTGCTCAAGGAATCCTGTTCTTTGGGAAATATCACATAGAATTCATGTCCCTGAATATACACATTTTCGAGCTCTAGTTCCATTAGTTTCAAGAGATACCTATTTAAATATGTGCAGTCTTTATAAATGCTGAGTTTCATTTCTAAAAATGCAACCATTCTTTATTGAAAAACTTCAGTACCAGAGTGACAGCCTTCTTCTCTTTAATTTTAGTCTTTTCTGTCCACTAGTCTTGAAAAGAAAAATAAAGGAATATAAAGAAAAGATGGGTTGTAAACATTGATTTGGAGGAACTCATTTTTTATTATAATGAATTAAGCTAAAATTATATATATACCAGCCATGGCTGAAATACTAGACAGAAATGATACATCAGGGTCTCAATTTATTGCTAAAATAGTATAAAATTCACCATAAATCCTACAATCTAACTTTGATCTCAAGCGTATTGACCTCTGCTGTCTTTGTGTAAAAGGTTTTATTGTAAATCTTAGGAAAAGTCATTTCACTTTAAACATATATTCATGTAAAATTCACCTCATTGTCAATGTCATCCTTATTCAATTTAAACACTTTTTCCAGTTAAATGGCTTATTCCATACATCAACAGTGACAAAGGCAAATAAGAGAAAATAAGTCTTGAGAGAGAGGTGTTTCATGTGAATATAAATGAACACGTATAAAGCAAAGCAAACTGCATGACTTTCACAGGTGAAATGGACTTCAAGTAAGTAGTGAGCATTAAAACCCAAATAATTTTGGAGAAAATAAAAAGAACAAATGAAATTGGGGTAACTGTATTTACAATAATTTGTTTTATTTTCAAAAATGATGTTATATTACTCCTAAGGGTTTTTTATGGATATTAAAATTAAATTAATTTCATAAAATTCCATGTGTGCTCATTTTTACAATTTTAAATAGATGATATTTATTTTGCACACACAGAATGCTATATATAACATCTTTCATTGTTTTGCCTTTATTAATACTGTCTTTTAAATAATACCAAAAATGGCATTCATTCTGAGGTATATTTCCATTAAATGGTGAGGATGTGAGTTTATCTATCTATACTTATACCTTGAATTTGTTTTGACTACTATTATGAATTTTCATACTGATGAATTAGTTTTCAATATGGAAACTCTGCTAATGCTAAGTTAGCAGAGATCTAACCCATGGCCTGGGTCTTATTAGAATAATGCTTTCCAATTCAAAAAACTTATATTTAGTTAATCCTTATCATTTATTCATTCATTTATTCACCCATGTTAGCCAAATGCCTACTATATGCCAGTCAATGAAGAGAGACGAGGCTTCTTCTCAAATATAGATGGTTTTTGATTGGATGTGAAAGTCTTTAGCTATTAACAAATAAACAAAAAATGAAGTATAAATTATTGCTCTATAGAGAATGGAAACAAGGCAGTAGACTACAGCTTAAAGAGTGGCTGCTTTAGACTAAGACGTCAGGGAAGCACCTCTGAGGAAATGGTTCAAATACAAGAAGGTACCAGCCCATGAGGACATCAGGGGGGATTGCCTTGCAAGCAGAGGGAAGAGCTAAGGCAGGATCAAGCTCATATTTTTAAAGAATAGCAAAAAGACCCGTGTTTCTCTTAAAACTGTGGGCCGGGGAGGTTACATATTGGGATACGTGTTGTATGTTTATGTACCTATAATAAGAGAGACGATTGGAGACGTAGCTGGGACCAATTTAGGTAGACATTGGCGGGGTAGAGTAAAAGTTTAGAAATTATTCTCAGTTTAGGTAGAGATTGGTAGGTTGGAGTAAAAGTTTAGAAATTACTGTAAGTCCCATGGGAAACTACCATACATCTTTACTCAGAGGTATAGCATCACTTGACTGCATCTACTCTGTAATATTATTGTTCAAAGATAAAGAGTCACCCGGTTTGATTTTCATCATAACATCCCAAAAGGTATTTATTAGAATCACCTTTAGTATCTTCTGATATTTTCTAGAAATTGCCGTGATAATTTATGTATGTATAGCATTTTATATTTCATGGATATTTTAACATATATTGCTGCATGAGGTCTTCACAACATCCCTACACAATATGTTGAGAGGTAATGAACATGACATTGTTTGACAGAGGGGACTCTGGGGCCAAACTGCCTCCTAGTTCTGCCACTTAATAACTGTGATCTTGCACAAATTACTTACCCTCTCTGTGCATCTTATTTTTCATCTATATAAAACCTTTTTTTTGTGAGTACTCATTGAGTGAATTTACTGAAAGTTCTTAGGAGTGTGCCCAGCACCTTCTAGTCATATTAGCTATTATTGTGATATAGGGCAGAGGTCTTGACAGAATTGTGGTTTTGCTCATCTCTTACTAAAGGCAAATGGCACTGTGACCTCTCTGGGCTTTGGTTTCCGCCTTCCCTGTGAAATGGGGTAAATACCTCCACACGGTCTTGTGAGACTTTAGTGACATCTCCAAAATGCTTTTCTAACAGGGTAACTGCTTTGGTTCCTGGTAAATGATTTAGGTTACTTCCTTTCCTGCATTTAGATGGTGAAGCTATATTTAGAGAGATTTAATGAATTCCTGAACTTTGTCTCACCAACGAATAAGAGGTAAATCAACCCAGCTCTTCAAATTAGACCCTGATGTCCCCTTAGCTGAGGGAACACCGGCAAAATCAGTACTTTCAGGAGCACTTGAACACAGAATACATGAAATGGAGCATAGCTTTGAGAAAATAACCCATCTGAATAAATTAGACTACAACAGACTTGATTCCCTATTAACATTTGTTGTTATTTTAGGATTTTTTTCCATTTCTTAGCTTATTCACAGGGTGTAAGAGGAAAACACATTGAAAAAATATCTATTGATGGTCGTCTATTTTCATCAGAAGGCACCAGGATATATAATTATCAACAAGGCTTTAGGATGTTCTAATGTAAGGCTGCCTCAAACCATCAACATGTCATCAATGTACGGATACAAATTGTTTTCTTTTTTTTTTTTCATTTAGCTTTACCTGGATTTTTGAGTGGCATTTAATTTTGCTTTCAAGTTAAGTACAGAGTTGATTTTTAATAAATGTAATAAAATTTTTCTAATTGAATAACTTTTTAAATTTATTTATGGCAATAGCACTTGAAGAAAATGAAGAAATAATGGGCCTGGTAATCACGGGATATTAATCTGGGGATGTCACAAAGAACATGCCTCTGGACATATCTGAATACACACTCCCTGGCTCTCCCATAATAGAGCATCAGGAAGTCATTATTATGTTGTGATTTATTTCCTTATACTCTCAGTATGCTGACCTTTGTCTGTTTGCCCTCAGATCCAGTCTTCCCTCTTAATCAACCATTTTCTTACCAACTTGCCAATGACAGGCACTGGAAAAAATTTGTAGGGTCAAAGGATGAGAGAATCGCCATGTCTTTTTCTGCTTCAGGGGGTATTTCTAGAAGTAGCTGGATCTCAGCTGTGGTTCTTATTCCTACCCGAAGCCCTGGATCCAAGGCTTGGGCACTCCATCTCCCCCTATAGCTGATAGTAGCTTCATGCTATTGCTTATTACTAGATTACCTCACCATCTGCTCTTTGCTCTTTCAACTTTATAACTCCTTTACAACTATTTCACTCTATTGGGCTCTGTATTTTCTGACTGATATGCGGACTCACTACCTAAAAACCGTAGAGTTAATATTGTGTAATATCTTTGTATCTGGCATGACACAGACTTAAAGCCGTATTTGTTTGGGATATTTATATTTCAGACAAAAACGATACTGTTTCAATTATTCAACCAAAATTCCACAACTTAAACTCACAGCACAAAATTATCAAGTTAAAATAAGCATAAAAGTGCCTAAGATTTTAAGGATAGCAGAAAATTAGTTTCTTTACTTTGTTCTGCGAGAATCTAAGTCCACCTGGGTTGACATTGTTTTTAAAATCGAGATAGTTGTTTTAACTAGCTTCTTTGAGGTGCTACGTCTGGTATTCTAGAGCAGAAGGATGTTTAATTCAGTGTCCTTAGAAGAGTAAAAATATGTCTACTGAATATGAAGGAAGAAGATTACCTTCTAGAAAATCAGAGCAATCAGAATCTCTTTCCTGTGGGGAAATCAACTCCATGTATTAATGAATTATGGACCTGCTATTCACCTCAGAGCTTTACAATCAATGACCATAAAGAAGACCCTAATCTAAGCCTTCTGAAAAGACTAACCTGGAATCACTTGTTCTGATCAAGAACATAGGAATTATGCAAAAATCTTTAAATTACAGTATAGAATATTTTGATGCTCTAAGTAATAACCTGTCAGTTTTTCAAAAAGTCATCTGACAAACATCCTTTTCCTAGAAAAAGTTAATAGCTTGCATTTATTACATGTTGGTTATACAGTAGACATCATTATAAATCTGGCAATGTATTTTTGTATTTAAACATCTCAACATCCCTAAAAGGTAAATACAATTATTACCCAAGTTACAGATGAGAAACTGGAGCTCACAGTAAAGTGGCTTGCCCAACTTCCCCTAGCTGGCAAGTGGCAAGCTGACCCCAGAGACCACGCTGTTAACTTCCCCAGTGTGCTCCCTCTCAGTGTTCTGGTAAGGTTGTTTAGAGGCACAACTGAGGCTGGGAAAATTCAGCTCATTCTAAAGACCAGGAAAGAAAGTGTACAAGACTAATCTGGGGGTAGCCTCCAACCTCTAGTGCCTCTATTACCACGAGTAAACTATCTTAGCATGTATAATTGGCTCCACTGTTATTGGTTTGCCTGTTTTTTCCTATTTGTAGATGAGTAGCAGATTCACTTGGAGTAATTTTTCCTGTAAGTTTCCATGCACCTCACTTGGTTTATGGGATTAAAATGTCTGGGTGTAAGGCCAAGGAATCTGTATTTTTTTAAACACTTGTGTGTTGTCACGATTTAGAACCACTGCAGTGCACTTTGAGGTCCTTTAGGGCAGAGACTATGTCTAATACTGGCCCTGGTAGAGAAAGTTCTCAATAAATGCTTATTGAATACAGGAAGTATGCAAGTCATCAGGATTTATTCAAAGATTTGACATCATAATAGACCAGGCAAGAAGGGTAATTCTAGAACTATTGTCTTTTGGAACCCATCTCAACTCTAGCAAAGGGGATCTATTCAAAAGTCTCACAAGAGGAGATTGGTAACATCTGGGATAATTCATCAGCACTTCCAAGGACATAGAAGGGAAAACATCAGAGCAGGAGTAAATTTCATGACCTAAGAATGGATTAGAATTAACAATGGAGCTGACATCAGTGGATGGGGAAATGGGTAAATGCTACCACAGGAAGTAGGAGAATAGACAGAAAAAAATGACCAAAGGCTAACACAGGGAGAGACTACATGTCTGGAGAAACTGAGAACCAAGTTCCCTGGGGGCTGACTGTGCACCTATTTCAAACCTGTGAACCATAAATTCTGCTTCTGAGCTCATCTAAAATCTGTGGATTTTATTAAACAACACTCTGAATTTATCAACAATCTTACAAATACAAATACAAAGATGTTCTGTGCTTTCTTCTATTTGATTCTATACCTGAATTACACATTATGAAATTGTTTAAAGACGTGGCAGCTGTAGGACATAAAGGTGAAGAAAGTTACATTTCTCCAATTTCATTTTATGAACTTCAACTAATAGAGGTTCAGTGGAGTTTCAATTCTTCCTTGAAGGTTCAATATACTTACCTATATATTTCACATGTTAGTAGCTAAAAGTGTTGAGCTTTCTATTTCATGGCACTATAAAATTAGGTGCTTTAATAGAGAAAATATATGAATGTATAAGAAAAATGACAGTTTCAAAACTGGCAAATGGTGCCTTTCTACCTTCTCAATGTGCATTCTGTAGATTAATCTGAAATTCTTTCATTTTCAAAATTATGACATAGAATCGGATTGTTGGAAATGACAGCATGGTTAACAATGATCCTACTACAGTTCATTTTATAGAAGAAACATTTGGATATTTAAAAAAAAATTCTCCCATGACAGTGATTATCTTAAATCTGACTGAAGTCAGATAAAGTCCCTTCTAACTGGAGAGAATGCTTTATTTTCTTTTTGTTCTTGGAAATAAGCATTCATTCATCAGTTCTTGAGTTTGTGAAAATTCATTTAGGATATCATCACCTGAAGATTCAGTCTGAGAGATCACTAATACGATTAATTTAACCTTCATTATTAGAGTCCAGAGGGCTGCTCTTTGTCTCTTTGTATTCATCTCCTGATTCATCTAGTAATAGTTTATGTTTTCTTATGTCAACTTTTTCTCTTTGCCATTATATACAAAACACAAAAAGTTTTGAATTCTCAACTGTGTTCAATAAAATTTAAAAATAGACTACAAAGATGGTGTTTCCAATTTGTTTAATACCTTCTTGAAATATGATGTAATACTTGCATAACACAATAAGAAAACTGAAAGATTATAATATATTTTAGTATTTCATCATCCCTCTGGGCTATTCCATCCTTCTACAGTTCACTTGTTCTTTTAATCTTTGGTAGCATAGTTAGAAATAATTATGAGTAATGATGAATTATAATGAAATAGTTTGTTCCAAAATTTAGCAAAACAATGTCACTGATACTCTTTAATGTGTCTAAGATATATAAAAATAAGTCTAACAGATTTATATTGTATTTTTCAAAGTAAAATGACATTTTATTTTTAAAAATAAGTGTTTTTTCTCATTTTTCTTTTAATTACTTCTGACAAAGAATGAAAGCCTTGAAATAGCAATACTCACAAATAGTTGGAACAAAAAAAAAGTACCTACAAATAAATTGGTACCAATAGACCCTAATGGTGTACAGAAGATTAATGAGGTCATCAGGGACCTCCTCCTTCAACATTACCTTCATGTTTCCATAGCTCTTTGATGCCACATTTGATTAGAGTTGGGAGATATTTTTTTCTTGTAAATCATGATTGAAACACCATCAATTTTCCCTTCAGTGTATTAAAGACCCGTTACTGACTGTTGTATAGTTGTAACCCAGTAGTGAGATGCAAATTATGCTTTCCACAATATGGACCCAAAGGCCATTTTCTTCCTTTCCTGCAGAAAAAAGTCAAGAAGAAAAGTAGTATTCTTAGGTTTTCATTTAAGAAGTGTCCTAAAGAACATGATCATACTAAGGGAAAATAGTAAAATAGACTCACTCATCCTCTCTTCCCTCACCCAATGATCTGTAAGAAATATTGCCCCTGAGTGACAAAGAAAATGAAAAGTCTTAACAGCACATGACCACAAATGGTTCTGCATATTTGCATTGTAAATTCATACACCTTGGTTTATATGAAACATCTGAAAGCCAAAATTTAATCTAAATTGTGCCAAGTAATGTTTTAAAAGCAAAAGTGAATGTTCTCTGCAGAAACTCAATTTCAAAGTTGGCCTCAAAGAATTCCCATGGAAAATTTCTATAACCATAAACTCACAATCACAAATCACAAAACCCACAAGAGAAAAAGTAGCAGTATTCCAAACCATCAGATAAAGTAGAAAACAGAATAAGATCCTCAATAATATCAGATATTAGAATTACTAAATGACATATAAAATAACCATATTAAAATATTTAATGAAATAAAAGTTATTGAAAGTATTTTTATAGTAAGACCGATATAAAAACAAGTAGATTTGAAAGAAAACTAAATAGAAAAACGGATAAAGAGAAATTAGTAGTAATTTAATACCAGATTAGAAACATTTGAAGACAACATTAGTGAGTCTAAAGATAAACCTAAAGAAATCATACAGAACAACACAGAGAGGTAAAGATATAATAAAAAGGTTTCAAGAAAATTGAAAGTCAAAGTGAGAAGGAATATCACATATCTAGTCAATGTTCCTGAAGAAATGGAGAGAAGGAGAGTGGAGAAGAGGCAAAGTTAGAGGAGGTGACTGAGAATTTTCCAGGACTGATTATATAAAACAGTATACATATTTTTGGAAACCCAAGAATAGAAAACAGGATAAGTGAAGATAATACTTCACCTATGTATATCACAGTGAAAATCCAGATCATCAATGAGAGAATTAAGCTTTTAAAAGCTTCTAGAGTGAAAAGATAGATTATCTTCAAAGGCATAAGAATTATCCTGTCACCTGACTTCTCAACCACAAAAACAGAAGTCAGCAGATAGTGAAAAACAATGTTATAATGTGCTTACAGGAGGGAAAAAACAGAATTCAGAGCTGTATATTAACTGAAAATATCTCTCACAAATGAGAATATAAGGACATTTTCAGACAAACAAAAATATTGAGTGTTTAGCACACAGACCCTCTCTAAGGCAAATATTAAGGGATTTGCTTAAGGCAGAAATAAAAGTGATCCTTCATGGAATGTTTAAAATGAAAAAATGAAAAAGGAGCAAATAAAGTGGCAAATATGTTGGTAAATCTAATGGACAAATTGAAAACACACAGGGCAAATACTGATCAATTACACACCAAAAGAATACTCATGAAACTACAGTAATATGAGAAAAAGTGACTTTGAGGCAAAAAGCATCATTGGCGACAAATCAGTGCACAATAATTTCACCTCCTTAGAATCATATAGCAAGTTAATGCACCTAAAAATATGGCCTACACATATATAGCAAAATTTATCAGAAGAAAAAGTAGAAATGGGCAATCCATCACCATAGTGGGGGATTTTTGCCTTACTCTTGATATGGAACCTCTTAATGTCAAGTCCGTGTGCCTGATGCACAGTAAACCAAACACTGAGACATCAGGCCTTGGAGATGGAGAAAAGTTTATTCGAATTGGCCAAGATGAGAATGTGGGAGCATGGGTTCTCTCGAAGCTCCCTTAACAAAAAAAGAGGGCAGGTGGTTTTATAGGGATAAGGAGTGTGGCAGGAGGAGTTTCAGAGAAACAAAAGCGTAACCCTTGTTTCTTTTACTCCTGATAAGCCCCTGGGCAATCTGACTTCTGAGTGTCAACACCAGCTGGGCGCTGATTATCTGGTGATCCTCCAAGGCCTTCTCTTTCTTCTGTAAAATAAGCTCATAAATCCTTGTGACCCCTGAGTTACCCCTCAGGTTAAGCAGGAAAACAGAAAATTGACAAGATTAACTGTCTTTCATAACAAGGCCTGAAAGGTAATCTTATTGAATATTTACAGTAACCCTCAGGTACCCAGCTTCATTCTCGTAATAACTGGAAGAACAAAGAAGACCAAATATATCAGTAGGATCATAGACTGTTTGAACAAACCAGTAAACAAGCCAGATCTATTATACAGACACACAATGTGGAGTGTGTGTGAGAATTGACTACATCCTAAGACATAAGAGCAAGTCTCAAATATTTTCAAAGGAATGAAACATTCTGCGATTGCAATGCATCTAAGTTAACAAACAAAAAGAAAACTAAAACTAGGAAAATAACATGTTTTAAAATTTAGGAAAAAATAAGCCAATGATCAATAACTTTTGGGTCAAATAAGAAATTATAATGGTGATTAGAAAATTTTTAGATATTGATGACAAAATTCCCCTTGTCAAAACTGTGGGATGCAGCTAAAGTGGTGCTTAGATGGAAATTTATAGCCTTAAATGATTAAACTAGAGAAGAAGAAAGGCTGAAAATTGATGAGAAAAGCACCTAACTAGGTGTTATAAAGGAAGAGTGATAGGATACATCTAAATAAATTAGAAGTAAATAAATAATAAACACTTAGGTAGGAGTAGGGCCCAAGCATATGTTAACTCATTTAATCCTTTAAACATTGTTATAAGGTAGGTCTCTATTGTCCAAACTTGTGAACCCAAGCAGACCAGCTCTAGAAATTGTCTTATTTATCCACCATTCTATTCTCTCTCTTTTACAACAGAGATCTAAGCAAAAGTTTAATGAAATAGAAAGCAAGATGAAAATGGAATCATATTTAATACTGGCAATAGCATATTAGGGTTATAATATGCTCCACAGTCAGTACACAAGCTTAGCCAAGTGTTTCTTGGATGACAGAGTGGTCTAAACCATGAAGGACTATACAGTGTAGAGTTTCAGATATCCCAGATCCGGGGAAAGACATAACAGGTCAATATTCCCATTTATAAAACTGGGATGATGATAACAGAACTTGCCTTACTTTGTTGCTTTGGGGATTAAATGGGACAAACTATATAGAATTCCTAGTAAATGTCTGGCATGTTAATATATTGCTTGGTGATAACATGCCATTTCAACTGGCAATATTGTGCTTGCCACAAGTGAATTACTGGGTGAACAATAGCTAATGATGGTTTAAAATTCCAATTCTAATTACTTTTCTTTGTTTCTCTTCAATTATTCCACTTTAATTTTAAATATTTCTTTGATTCCAGTTGTAATCAAAGTTATTAGATTTTTATCTAATAAATGAATTCATTTTCTAAGAGTTTGGACTGATAAATTGTTGACGTTTTGGGGCCAGTATTTTAATTTTCTTGATTTTCCTCATAATAATAATCATACCTGAGTTTACATTCGTTTAAAGCATATTCTATGATCTAATGAGCTCTACAAAACTACTGCCACTTTAAAGTGCTTTTGAATTTTAAATAACACTTTAAGCCCAATCTTCCTTTGACTGATGGGATTGTAATTTTACTTCTCATGCTATTTTGAATTGCATAAATTAACAAGGCATTAATAAATATTTTATGCTTCATACATCTTTATTTTCAAGGGCTTGTACACCTCTGATATGTTTTTAAAATCAACAAATATTATCTGTTCTTTTGTTCATGACAGGAAAATATTTCACAAGTGCTTGTAAACAAATTGTAATATATTATTGAGTTGGGACAATATTTTTGTGGGTTTTAATAGAAAATATTAAGAGAAACTACTCATTTCTCAGGCAGAAAGTAATTTTATACAGGAAGTCAAATTGGGACACTATCCTTTACTTGAAACAATATTCTTATTTTTTGGATAGCCATGAAAGATGGTATAATTCACCACTCTGTAACTGCCTCTTGGCTTTTCATGACTCTTGCTCTTAACTTCCTTCACTTAGTGCTTAGTTCTCAGTATTGATGTAAAAGTGTGGTCTAATAGATCCCTTCAAATGACCTCACAAGGTCACTCTGATCCTCAACTTGATGAGTTGTCACATGCACTTAGGAGTTTGCTCAACACATGCCAATTCTGTATTCTTTCCCTGGTCTGATGACTCCAATTGGAAATCTTTCCTAGAATTTGCCCCTATACATAAACTGGCCCACTGTTGTCATGGCTACTTGCTCTTGTTACAGTTCCCTAAAGATTTGATTAACAGTACTCCAGCATTTTCAGGTTATTTTTCAAGAGATTATTTTTGTGTCATAAAACTTAAGGTAACACATTATGTGGTGACTCATAATTATTTTATTTCTGTTTTTAAATCAAAATATAGTTTATGTACAGTAAAATTCATCCTTTGTAGTGATCCATTCTGTGAGGTTTTTTTTAAAAAATATATCAGTTGTATAACCACTACGACAATCAAAATATAGAACAAATCTATTTACCAAAAAATTTCCCTGACCTCTTATTTGTAAAATTATCCTCCCCCACCTCCCAGTAACCATTCATCTCTTTTCTGTACTGATAATTATGTCTTTGCAAGAACGTCAAATAAATGGAAACACATTAGGTAGCCTTTAAAAGCTGTCTTCTTTCTATAAGCACAACGCCTTTGAGCTTCATCCATGTTGTTGGTTTATTGGGAGCTCACTTCTTGTGATTTCTGAGTACTATTTCACCATCTGAATTACTAGTTTGTCAATTTCCAAGTTGAAGTCCCATTCAAGTTCTTTCAAATGTGTGACAATTACAAATAAAGCCACTATAAACATTCTCATATAGGTTATTTTGTATAAACATAAGACTGTCAGTCTACTTGGGAAATGGTAAGAGTATGCTTAAGATTTTTTGCCTTTTTTAGTAGAATTTTTATTTCAGATCAGTTTTAGACTAACAGAAAAATTTCAAAGATAGTACAGAGAGTTCTCATATACTTCAAACTCAGTCTGCCCTCATGTTAACATCTTACTTTAGTATGGTACATTTGTTACAATTAATGACCCAGTACAGATATCTTATTATTAACTAAAGTACATAATTTATTCAGATTTCTCAGTTTTCATTTAATGTACTTGTTATGTTAGAGGATCCCATTCAGGATACTACCTTACATTTAGTTTACATGGCTTCTGAAGTTCCTCTTAGCTGTGACAGTTTCTCAGAGTTTCCTTGTTTTTAATGATATTGACATTTTTGAGGAGTAATTGACAGGGATTATGCAGACTGTCTCTCAATTGGGATAGATCAGATGTTTTTCTCATGATTAGACTAAGATTATAGGATTTTGGGGAAGAAGAGCACGGTGGGGAGTTGCCACTTTCATCACATTATATAAAGGATACATGCTGTTAACATAACTGGTCACAAATGTGTTAGATAAAATGTATTTTCTAACACATTTACTTCATTACATTTTTCAGAAAACTATGACATTCCATAATCTTTGAGGACAGTATAACAATTTAAAGCCACTTTTATTCATACAAAATTATAACATGGAGTCAAATTGCAGCTCTTGAAAGTTTTCATCTATATATGTTAACCAACAATGGAATTTCATCTCTGTTTTCCTATTTATAGATGCTGTTTCATTGTGAAACAGAATTCAAATCATTCGATTCTTAGCTCTTGCAAGTGGTAGATACCCAGACTACCATTAGTAACTTAACCTTTCTGAGACTCAGTTTTTAATATGCAAAATTTAGTTAACTTAGAAATGTAATCACTTTAGTATCTAATAGTTATGAGGATCTAGTGAAGAAATGCTGTGTAAAGTATGTAGCACTGTAAAAAATACATAATTATTTTCACCAAAACATTTTGAAACTCATAGACTTAATTACATGTAATATATGACACTCACAGGGAAACTATAGTGGCTGTGTATATTTGATAGGTTAAAATCCCTATGAAATATGTTTGGGTTTATACATCTCTTTGAGTTACTTTTCTAGCCATAACACCTATTTGATAGAGAAATTAGATGTACCAGGTATTTGCCGTTCTCTTCGGGAGTGAATGGAAAAACACAAGGTCACAAAGGATACTGAGAAACTGCAGCCCAGATGTGTTGTAGGAAGGACGCTGAGAAGGTTTATCATTATAGAGGCCAGGAGATGAGTGTATCAGTTGGAGGTAGTTAGTCAAAAGTCTCAAACGAGGAAAGAGGTCAGGTTAGAAACATGGGAAGGGCACCATGGTGATAAGTTAGAAAAGTTCCTCTAAAGTTGGGCTAGATGTCCTACGGCAGTGGAGAGACAGAGGAGTGAATGGGAAATGACAAACTGAAGGCCACATTTTCAAGTGTAGGCATGTATACTCTAAAACAGCACTCATGCATATTTATTATTTTTATTATTGGAATTCAACAACCACATTTTCTCTCTCAAGCTTTTGATAAGTTCATCCAGTACTAAGTCTTCTGGTAAAATGTTGCCAGCTCTCCAAAAGATAGGTATTGTCAAACAATTACATTTACTTGAAATAAATGAAACTGTCCAGGAAAATGGGACTATCCTGCTGACAGAGCCAAAGTGCCTAAGTTCATAGGGTAAGTGGTTTAAATATTCACCATTACATTTCTTGCTGCGCACTTCCCTGAAAAGCCACTTGATTTGACAATTTGTCTCTTCCAAATGGATTTCCAATGCCTTGGCCTGTATTCTTAATAGTGTAAACAACTTTGAAGAGACAGTTGAACACTGTTGACTTTCTTATGCTAAGCTGTTGAATTTACCCTAAGCCCAATTAGGAAATGCATGTAGAGGTAAAACTGTCTGCAGGATGAGCAGGGTCTAATCTGATTAAAGGAATCCAGAGTTGGAACTAGAAAGCAAAACATGAAATTGCTGAAACAATATGAATTTGCCTGATAATAAAATGGGATACATCTATTCTTGACTTTGAGGGATAAGCCAGCACTCCCAATTCTCCATATAGGCAGAGTTCACATGTTTATTGCCATGTCCATTTTGATGCATATTTCTATTATTTTCAAATGGACTAAAAGAAAATTTTCTACTCTAAAAAAATGCTACTAACATGCTTGACACTTTAGTTTAAGAAAGAATAAATTATATTGTTACTGAAGGGAACTGGTTAGCTGGTAGGTGTTTATAGGAAAACAAAACAAAAGATTCTTGGGGTAAAATTGTCAAAACACAACCTCCAAAAGAAATGCTATTTCTGACTTTATTGATATCACTTTGCGAATGTTCTAAGAACAAGATATTTGTAGATAAATATTGGCTGGTAGTTTGGTGTGATAGTGATGAGGTCAGGTACTAGGTGGAATCTGGTGAAAGTACAAAATTTTGTTTGGGAGCTCATATCTCCTCTAAAGAAACTTAAGATTCATATATATATATATATATATATATATATATATATATATATGAATACATATATATATATATATATACACACACACATACATATATAAAATATGCTCTTTGAAAGTACTCATAATTTTTATCTTACACAATAGTGTAAGTCAGACTTAACAAAGATGGTATTTTGTGTGACATATGTGCGCCTAAGGACTGCCTTTAATATTTAAAGGATTGTTGGTTAGACAAGAGATAGAGAATACAGTTCGCTTGTTAGTGGTTTACTGTAAACCTCTGTAATTTTGAACCTGCAGAGAGCCTTGTAAATCATTATTGTGCCTATTGTCATAAAGACAGATGGTTTTCTCAGCTTAAGGTTAAAACTACAACATTAACAGCATATTTTGCCCTTATCTGTAATTATAATATTTTAGTTTTTGTGCGACAATGAAGATCAGCATGTATCAAGGAAGAACGGAGGAAAGGGGAATGGATTGTCAAGGAGTCAGAGGAACTTGGGCCCAAAGAGTATTTCAATTTTTCTCTTATGATAATCCTATAAGTCTTTATGAATGATTTACTAGCATCTTAAAAATGTTCATAGAAAAAGATTTGTAAATTTCTGAAATAAAATTGTTCTCAGCTGATAATCTCATTTCAGAGATTTACCCAAGAATGTAGGTCTATCTAATATTTGATTAAGTTTACCTAATAACTGAGTCTATCTAAACTTTTGCTAGAAATAGGGATAGTGACTAAGCTTTTCTCAGTGATTATGACTTTTTTTCTAATCCTGAAGTACGACAGTCCCAGGTATATGGGGTCATTTTTCCTCTTCCAGTGATACAGTGTGCAATAATGTCCCTTTCACATCTCTCTTCTAAAGCAGCAACAGAAAACATTGAATGGAAGAGGAAATTAGCTAGTTTTGATGTCAAAGAAGTCAAATCCTCCAATGATACCAAATAATTGGATTCACTAAAAGTAACATTGGGAGTGTGATTTCATACACATTTTTTTTGGTCATAAACTCTCTTTTATCATTAGTGTTACTGAGCAATGGGCTTGCTCTGCTCCTTGCGATCTGAGCCAATTAATCACAATGAATTAGGGATCGAGAAAGGACGTTTTAATTTGATTAGCCAGCATAACTTGGAAGATGGCAGACTAATGTCTCAAAAAACTGTCTTCAAGAATTACAGAATCTTGAGACGGTTATATAGGGAAAATGGGCAGTGAGGAGGGGGTCCAGGGATGTTGGTCTCCAGGTGGGACATGCTCCAGGCATCACATTGTTCCAGTCTTCTGTCAGCTGTGATGGACGTCTTGTAAGTGTGTTTCCTGCCTGTGGTCAGCCTGTTCCTAGAGAGAAACTCATAGAACAAAGTTTTAATTTATCAAGCTCTCGGGGAGTACATACATAAGTGGAGGCCATAAATCAGAAGAGCATGTGAATTTTCTAGAGTATGTGCAGAGCAGCAAGTAGTCACACAGAGGAGGGGCTGGGGCCATTTAGCGTAACAAGATGGCATCACTTATGCTCACATACAGTAGCAGTTCTTCTTTCCCCACATTTTCTTTTCTAAACTCTGAAGATTTTACAATCCATTACTATTATTTTACCTTCTAAAAATGGATATGGTTTCTTATAATTTATTTATACCCACATACAATGGATGATTGATATTAACTATAAATGTATTATCTCCTGTATTTTACAAATATTAGAACATTTAAGAATTGAACACAAAATACGTCAGAAAACAAAGGTCTTCTAAAAATAAATCTTGGTCAGTTTTTCAGGAAATAGAACCACCCTGGAAATCAGAATATTAAGGAAGCAATATTTTTTTTAATTTTTCATTTTCCTGGCATGACTTAGACATGCCTCAGGGCAGTATCTTAAAACTAAACCAGTGCTTCCAATTTGCTCTCTACATTTATTCTACTCAGCATCCAAAAAGGAAGAAAAGAGGTTTTGCATTAATTACCTAACATTGTGATGGTCAAAACAAATGTCAGGCAGGGAGGGGAAGTATAACCTGTGGATAGATTTGGTGACGTGAGAGCAGCATTGACTGTCCCCTCTCTCCTACTTCTAGGGTTCCAAAATTTCTCACAGCTAGGTGAGATACTGGAATAAATTTGTTCATCAGAAAATGATTTTCATGAGACAGCTTCAGCCAGTGAGTGTTCTGGCATCTATATGTGAAAATTCTACCTCTAATTTTTAAATTGTAACATGGACTGTGAACGATCGCTAGTGTCTTGTAAATATTTTATGTGTTTATGGGAATTTATATTCTTGATTTTTTTTGATATTTATGCTCAGAATCTCTATAGTATGTAAATTTATACATATTATTACTTTTAAGAGGATAACAATTATTTCTTACTCTAATGTGGTCCTTTTTTCATGTTTTAGCTCTTTCTGGGATATTTAAAGGTGGCTAGATTGTGAGGACTCTGAAATCCCATGGAAAAATGGAAATTAAACATTAGAGGAGGATCAGCTTATTTTGATACACAACAAAAATTTTATAATATCCTATGGAGACAGAGACAGTGAAAGAATAATGAATACCATGGAGAATGAGTGGAACTGAGAAGAACCATGCAGTAGAACTTATTAAAAAGAAGCAATGGATCTGATTAATAAATAACATTAATTGAAATGAAAGATTATATAAAGAAAAATAAGTAATCTAGAAGAACTGTGAAGGAAGCCAGTGGTAACCAGAAGTAAACCCTTTGAGTAAGTAGAACATGTGGTTTCATCACGGAATTATTTTACTCAACCCGCCTGCTGTACTTCCTGCTTTATTCTGAAAGCAGCTTTAAAGGAAGATAGGGTTCCCCAAACTACCAAATTAATACAGTGTACAGTTTAATAATGTCTGTATCACTGGGTAATAACTTTGTGCCTACTATGCATTGTGTCATATATGAAATGTTCCCAATGAACTAAAATGAACAAATAAATGAAAGGTGTTAACAATTTATTAATCCCTTTTAATATATGTGAGAATGTTATATAGGCCACAGACAGTGAAACCACAGCAAATATTTACTTTTTCAAAATGCAGTTTTCTCACTGATGACAATATGTATAAAAAATAGTTTCAGATGTCTCTTTATTTCTTTAATTGTAAGTTTAATTTTATTTACTCTAATGTCTATAGAAATATAATCAGAATGTCAGCCAAAATTTGGATATTTCTTTCTTTTTTAAAAAATTGTCTTCCACACCTGTGACCAGATTGCTACGCTTGTCAGAAACAATAAAAGGAAATTCTCCTAACCACTGGGAACAGATCTATCCACATGACCACAGGGAATCCTGCCCAGGAAGCAGCTGCTCTGCTTAAATCTGTTTGGCACTACAAGCCACATGCAAGAAGTTCTCTTGAAAGTTGTGCTTACTTCATTTATTTTCAAACATGTTTCTTTTGTTGGATTATAAAATTGCAGTGCAATATTTCCAATGTAAAATTTCCTATCAAAGTTATAGCAGCTATGAATTCGCAACCACAAACTCCAAGCATTAAGAGCGGCTGTGATGTCAGATGTTTGTTCAGTCTCTCCCAGAAGTGAGTTTCTTCCTACACTGAAAAAAAAAAAAAGAGAGAGGCTTTTCCTCAAAGATGTGGAACTGAAGGCCCTATCTCTTCCTGGCAGGATCTTTGATCCTGACCCAAGTATCAACTGAGATCAAAATAAATTCAATTTTTTTGTGAGTGTGTATTCCAAATATCACTTGAAATTCAAATGCTTTTCATTCTGGGTAGAATTTGAATATGTTGAAATTGACATGATTGATGAATGTTAGCATTTGAATAGAAAGTGGAGAAACAGCAAAATTGGTATATTGTTTTCCCTCAGAAAGGGGTAGGTGTTGGAAGACCCAGTATGATCACTGGCAAATTACTTTTGCATTTATCACTTCATGTAATTTGGCTACAAAGAAGAGGAAAATCAGTTCAATTTGAATGTCCCTTTATGTCTTTTCATTTTTTATTCTAAATATTTACCAAATTGGATTTTACATAATTTTGCACTCACAGTCCAGAAAAACAAAGATGAAAAGGATAGAAAGCGAAAAGGATATTAATTTTATATTTTACTTAAATTGTACATCCTTCTGAATATTGAACCAATGAGAAATTTCTGTGTGCAGTATAATTTATAAAATAAGTTGTATACTTACATATATCTTAGTGGTAATACATGTGAACAAGATCTATTCATTATTACTTGTTAACATTTAAATTTATTTTAAACATGTAAGAGAGTCTCATGATATTGTATTGTATGGTCTTTAAATTCCAGTGTTAAAATAGAAAAAAACTAGATCACTCAGAAAAATAAACAACTAAAAATATGACAGTATTAAGAAGGTATAATAAAAGATTTCAATTTCCAAACTATTATTTCTAAATTTTATTCAATTATATTTCTGCAGGTTTATTCAATACTGACAGTCAAATGCTTTAGAAATGCTAACAGATGAGGTGAAAACAGTATTCGATTGTATGCCTTTATGTATGTTAGTAAGTTTTTAGACTTAAAATAAAACCTTATTGCATATGACTTCACTTACTTGGAATTCATGCTTTAGATTTATGAAAAACAATATGCTAAGAAAGTTAATAAATTAATCAAGCTATCGATGTTAAATTTATTTGGAAAATATATTTTAAAATGAAGTCAAATTTACTGGCTTTAAAATAAGTCCACAAGGTGATGGACAAACAAAAATGTACAACTAAAACCTCACAGTGTTATAAACTATTAAGACATAAACTTAAAAAAATGATAAAAAAAAAGTCCATAAGACTACTAACTTTTTAAATACTTATACACTAAAATGTAGTAAAGCTAAATATATTTTAAACTTTAGAAATAGAACGTTTATTTTCCAATGCAAATCATCTAGAATTTGGCTTGTTAATTAAATGTCAGTAAACTTGTGATGATACTAATGATAGCAAACATGCATTCAGTGATTTTTGTGTACTGTAAGCACTTTCCATGTATGTTTTCCTTTATTCCTCACAACTCTAAGAGATGTATACTATTTTTTTTGGTGAGGAAGTTTCGCCCTGGGCTAACATCTGTGCCAATCTTTCTCTATTCTTTTGTATGTGGGTAGCTGCCACAGCATGACTGCTGACAAGTGGTGTATGCCCAAGTGGGGTACCAAACCCAGGCCACAGAGGTGGAGTGCACTGAACTTAACCACTAGGCCATGGGGCCAGCCCCGAGACATGTACTATTTTGTGTGTGTGTGTGTGAGGAAGACAGGCCCTGAGCTAACATCTGTTGGCAATCCTCCTCTTTTTGCTGAGGAAGATTGGCCTTGAGCTAACATCTGGGCCCATCTTCCTCCATTTTGTATGTGGGATGCTGCCACAACATGGCTTGATGAGCAGTGCATTGGCCCACATCCGGATCTAAAACTGTGAACCGTGGGCTGCAGAAGTGGAACACGAGAACTTAACCACTACGCCACTGGGCCAGACCCTGTAGTATTTTCAACCTATTTTACAGTGAGGAACCGAGTCATGGGAAACTAAATAACTTGATCAAAGTCATGTAGCAGTCAGTGGATTCAACTCTACACAATATAGCTCTTCTTTAAAAGTGATATGTATATGTTAAGCATTTTATCTTAACTTAAATCATATTCATTTACAAATACAATGTAAGATCAAGGCCCTTTCTGTCAGCATGAGTCTATTTGAGTGTGAGTCTGAGAGTTTCTTATGTTTCATACAACTTGCAGAAACAACTATATTGCATCCATTATGATTTTCTACTTTTTAAAAAGAGTTTAATGAGAAGTTAAAATCACTCACAAAGAATCCTTTTAGATTTTAGTGCCTTTTCCTTAGTTTTATTTATTTATTTACATAAATCTTACTGACATGTAAATGGATAGTATGCTTTTTTAATCAATTAGACTTTACCAAGGTGTTCCAAAGTGGTCGTGTTTTGATAGCTATATCTTAATATTTTTACTCCTATTTCTTGTATTTTTAAAAATTTGATTAAGTTACAGAATGACAGTAGAAGAAACATTTAATGCTCACCAGTATCCATGTATCCCCTGACATCACAACCTACTCTGCAGTCTGTTTGGTCCCAAGTGACTAGCTCTGACAGTGACTTGTAGGAGACAGTGTGTAGACTCCTGTACGAAGTACAGAAGTTCTATTTGTTCTCCATATTCTCCCTTCCTCTTCCCAAGAACATTCAAGGCATGTGTTGAAAAGACAAAACAACGTGACGGCAAGTTGTGATATCTTGATGGAAGCAGACTGGATTTTTGATGGAGGACAGATGACTAAAGTGTCACACAACGTGCAGCAGGCTGCATAAGTAAGCAATAGACTTTGGTGTCGAGCCACTGAGATTTGGGGTTAATTTGTTTCCACAATTCCCCAGCTTACCTTGACTGATATAAAAGGATTAGTAGCTAATACAGTTAGATTTGGTGACCATAACAATTCACCCAGTGGAAGTAGAGGTACATTAGACTACTTCTGAGTATCCCATTAACAGAAAGTTCTCAACCTACCCTGGGCACTAGTCAGCATGTTTTGTAGAAAAAATAAGCTACATTGATTAAGAAAGTTCTTTTGTGTTCCTGAGTGTATATATCACTAACTTAAATGACTTTCTCAAGCATTGTAAATTTACAAGACTTAATCTTTTTAACATGGAATATTTTAAATATATTCAACTGAGCTTCCTAGGATAAACCTCGCACATATTTTGCAAATGAATTCCCTAATTCACTTGATATAATAAATTTTTAATTTATGGTTTGCCACATATCGAGGAAAAAAATCATTTTAAGCAGTAAGAGGTGAATAGAGGAATCCTTCTATTTAAAATCTAACTCAGCTATGTGAGGTTTTGATGACTGTTTGGAAAGCCCTAATGGTTTTATGATGTCCCCTACAGCAATGAATTAAGTACTAAGAATGAATAAAGGCAACAATAACACATTTTAATAAAGTACATTAATTAACATATGTTGAATGTTGACTAATCTCTTATTCTGGCAGCAAGTTTTATCAGCCAGAGGGCAGTAGAATATAAAGTGAGCACATGCTACCTCCATCACAACAGTTCATTTGGAGAAGACACGCAGTGACTCACAGGCCATGTTAACATATTAATTTCTAAATTGAAATTATTCAAGCAGAGTAAGCTTTCATTTATTTATTTAAGGGGTGTTTCTCACCTTAATACAATTTAATGTATGATCAGTAAAAGCAGAATTACAGCTGCCATATATCAACAATCTCTGGAGAGTTCTACTGTATTAATGTGCATCATAATTCAGCACAATTTAGCTCCTGGTATTCAGGCACTATAGTAGAATACCTGCTGATTAATATTTGCTATGGAAATGGTAATGTGCTAGTTATGACTTGGGTAAGAATTGAGAATTGCTGATTGAGTGCACAAGTGGAGTAAATAACAATTCCACCTAGTAACTCATTAAAATGATGAGTGATTCCATGGAGACTTTGCCAGTGAAAATTAATCACTGTGGAATGAAAAAATATTTGCAAAGTTCTAAAGATGAAGATGTTAAAATGATGAGATTTCTCTATTCTTTTCATATTTTATTATCCTTGAGAAATCTTTACTCTGTATGATTTGTATTTGCTTCTCCTGTGTTCTGACCCTATTGCTATATTATGCAGTAATTAGCAATGTAAAGAACTAATTGATTAATGCAAATAAACATTTTTATGGGCTGCTTTGGATTTTCTATGCACTGTGTTAAAAGTGACGAAAGAAAGAGTAATAAAATTTGGTATCTTCTTTCAAATATTTTGTAATAAAGTGGGAGGTAAGCTTGTAAATATATAATTTCAACATACCTAAATTCTTGCTAAATGCATGTTTTGGTGTGCGTAGGTATTAGTACAGCTGTGAGGACAAGGAAAGTTTCAAATATACCTTTTGAGGTTAATAATTATGATAAAAACGTGCCAGCAAAGATTAAGCAATTGTTGGTACAATTCTAGTTGCTGAATAGTGAAAATATTCCATATCTTTTAATCTCCTAAAATATTATTTTGCATTAAATTCTATTGATCTCACATTTATTGCAGTAGCATTGAGGGATGGAGAAGAGAACTCATTTCCTCAGTAAGTTTTTCTGTAAGAGCTAAACTTAGGCTCCCATAATATATGATCCTATGATTCCTATATTCTTCTATTGAAATATTTACTACAGTAATTTTATTTTTATTACAATTATTTGTCTGATATCTCTTTAAGCTCTATGATGAAAAATATTCATTTTATTAATTCTTCTGGATTCCATATGAAACGATATAAATTATGATTGATCTTGCTATGTCCTTTTTTGAGCCATGTTAATTTCATGCTTCTAAGTCTTATGCTATGTCTGGTCTTATGTACAGCATAATTTTTTATATATAGATTTGCCTGATTCTATAGCTGAAGATTGTTTTGTAAATAACAGGTGTTAATAAAAATCCTTGGAGACTGGGGAAAATAAATAACTTAAATGCCTTATGATGTTGGTACATAACATAACATCAGACGTGAAGGACAATTCAGTATTATTCATGGAATAGGTAGAGAACCGTGCAACAGGTAGCTACACAATAAATATATATTAATTGCACGATGCATAAAAGAATACATACACCAGCAGAAGATTCTGAAATTTATTTTCTCGTCTATAATCCTACTATAACTCGGGGATCTCCATTTAATACTACTCTGAAGGTCCTTCTGTGTCCATGGCAAGGAAGCAAATTCTGTTACTATGAGCATTTTCAGTATAGATTATTGCATGCCAATACGGTGCTTCTCACTCAACACAGTTATACTAAGCTTTTTCTCATTTCAGTTCTTCAAGTCAAACATTAAATGGGGTTTATATTTGTTTTCTCCCCTTAAAATGGAATTCCTGAACACATATATAATCTTAATTCTTTCATACAGTTTAAAGCAATTTTTAGATAAAAACCCTAAGGCAGCTACAACCACTACAAAAAATACAGTTGAAAACTGCTTCTCCTTCACATCTTATCCATCAGATTACTGATTCTGAGACACCAACTTCCCATGTAGATGACCAAGGCGTGCTTATGCCTGCACATTTTGTTAAAAGATACCAACAATGTATTTTAGCTCTTGCTTCTTATCTTCCTCCATTGCAGGTTATGTGTCATTTTAAAAGCAGAGCTTCACTTCTAAGGCAGACACACATAAAAAAAGATGTTAACCTTGTGCAGCTGTGTGACAACTGAGACCTCATTGTTTGGACTGAGACCCTAGGCATGCTGTGTAAGTATAGCCTGTTCCATGGACTCTAATCTCCTCAAGTCTAGAAAATACTAAAGTGTCCTTTGGCCAGAGTGGCTTGGATAGACTTTGACAGTTGATTTGGATCAACCCAATCAAGGATATTGTGCAGACACCGACCATACTAAATGCTGAGAGAAACATGCATGAACAGTATTGTAGCCAAACGACACTTGGGAAGATCTGATTAAGGATGTTCTCTGGCGGGAGGTTGGACTTGGGTAAGGGTCATTGGGCTTTGAGTCAAACACAGTGGTAACAGCATCTGAATTATTACTAATATTCTCCCTAAGAAATGACCCAACAGAATAACTTGGATGTGGCAAGTTCCTTTCATTATATCAAAAACAGAAAGACTGTATTAGTTTTTTTTTAAAATTCTGCATGTGGAATGCCACATGACCTCCCATTGTAGAGTCAGCTTCGTTCCTAAAATCACTTGAATTAGTTTAAAAAGTTCCATATTCTGCAGGTGAAACAAATAAGTGCTTAAGAAAACTGAAGCAAATGAAAATAAACACAGGAACTAATGATCAAGCCTGGGATAAGAATAATTTGGGAAATAGCTTATCCCTTATCTTCCTTAGTTCTTAGACGTTGGCTGCAAATTTATCAATCAAGATTCCTAGGCTCAAAAAAAACCCTAGGCTATTTAGGTGGAATGTAAATCAATTAGTTCTGACACACAAGTTTTTTTCCTGTTACTCTGAGGATTTTCACTGAGTATTTCAGTTACTCACTGAGGATACTCAGTGAGAGGTGTGCAGTACGAGGTGATAGAAAAGATGCTTAAGTCATGCACATCATTACCATAAATACTGACTTATGTTTTCTTACGATCATTCTTAGGTTTTATACCTGTACTGAGGTAGTATAATAATAAATTGCAATTCAATAAAAGCAGTTCTGTGATGGGCCAAAATAATAAAATCAAAATATGATACGGCATGAAATAAGATTAAAAATGTCTATTACGTAGAAAAAAACAGTGCATTTTGCTAACTCTTAGTCATATGTGGCACTGCATCTCATACTGGGTGTCAAATGGAAACCTACACACCTTGAGGAATGTTGAGGAAAGGGTTAGGGAAACCTGCAAGGGCCCCAAGCGGAGTATTGAAAGCCCAAAGAATGAAGGAGGCTCTCAGTGAAGGCTGGAAAGAAAACAAGGAGAATGTAACCCGGAAGTTGGAGGGAAGAAGACCTTTCTTGTTCAGTGGTAATTGGGCAACACTGTGACCTGCAGTAACATGAAAAATAGGATATGTACCTAATGAACTTGATAATCTAGTTAAGATTTCCTGGCAGAACTGACTTCTTTTTGCTCTGCAGAAAAAATACAGAGAGAGAGATGAGCTAAATAAAAAGGGCTTCCTAAATTGAAAAATAAGTCTTTGTCATTCCCACCCTCTCCAGATGGCAGACAATTCTCAAGTTAAATAATAGCTTCCAAGACAAATGTATAATCCAGACTGCTATCAGGAAAATACGAAAAAAATAAAACCAGTGATGTGATGTCAGACTCTTTGTTAGGACCTCAGAAAGATCTAATCTACTCATTTGAAAACATGAGCTACTTTCTATGGAAAAGGAAGGTTGACTCAGCAGAGCCAAGAGGCAGAGAGAATAACGACCAGGAGGAAGGTCCGAGCCCTAATTGAGGAGCTGGAAACAAACGCCCCGCTTGATTGAAAGTTGTCAGTATTTGAAAACAAATATACAATCAAATGAAAAAATGTTATTTCACTTTAAATCCTATGTGAAGGTTTGTCTATGCATCAAATTCTGGGTTAATGGTTATTTTTCGTCATCCTCAACCGTTTGCTCTTCTTGACGAAATCCTTACACCGAAATTTGGATACCCTGTGGTAACATGAATCTTGCAACTTCCACTGCAGTCAAATATTTCTCTACAGAATTTTCTCTCTCCCCGTACCTATAGGTTTGGCTTTCCCTACTGCATTCCTTGACTAGTGGACACAGTTTTTCCAGACCTATGTTGTACAGGGAAAAATTCTGATGGAACACTCTATTTTTGGGTTTGAATCTCAGCTTCAATGCTTAACAGTAAAATTGGGTGGAATTGGGCAACTCAAACCCTCCACAGCTGTATATTTTTATCTGTAAAATGTTGAGAATTTTACTGTTTAAATGAATGTGTTTAGAAAAGTGAATAGAATTCAGTGTCATTGAACTTTTGTTCTAATTTATTACATTGCCACTGTTATTATTGCTGTTTGAGGTGACCTGCTAAACGCCTAGACTTAACCTGGCCTGTGACTTGAGAGTATATTGGTCACTTCCAAAAGTTCTGGGATGAAATACCAATGAAAAATTATTGATAAAAATTATTTTTAGAGTCCAAGACACTGGCTGGTGGAGTTAGCTTTTGTAAATTCTCTGTGCCATAGATGAGGGTTTCAACTGTCCCAAATGTTTTTCACTTAAGAATGTTACAAAAAGAGAAGCTTTGACAACATTTTATTCTTTTTCTCCTTTACTGTTTCTAAAGCACCAATTTTGTTTGTTAAAATCTAAACACCTACATGGAAAAATAATTACATTTAATAAAAATGTTAAATTAAGGTTTAAAAAAGTCTCCTGTTGGTATCCGTTGGCACATTTCATTCTTCTGGAGATTTTCTTTAGAAAGGGAGAAGGCAGACAAGGAAATGAGTCTTTGACATGTTTTTATGCTTTCTTCCCAAGTAGTGTCTCTGAAGTGATATGACAATCTGCTCTGGTGGCATTGCATTGCTCACTTTTAAGAATTTAACTCCTAAAGTAATATCAGAGAAATAAAAAGACAGTTTAAAAGAGAAGTCCAGAAATACCAGGCATTCAAGCAGAAAAATAAATAAGGGATGATATAGTAAACATATTTTATTTGGTAGTATCCCATTAGTGTTATAAGTTTTAACTGCTGCCCAATAAATGGAATAAAGAAATAAGTGCTCTAATATCTTGATACAGCCTTTCTTTAATCAGGAAAAGAGCAAGGGGGATATAATATTGTTCTGGAAATTTTCCCCATGTTGAGACTGTGATGAGGTGTGTTAAGGTGAGTACAGGTCTACTGGTTGGGAAGGTGTATATTTGGGAAAAGAGAGCATTCATCTTCTTGGGTGGTTGGCTATGCTTTACTCATGCTCTTGGACAGCTTTATGGATAATATGCCAGCTTCTAAAGGGGCAGGGCATGGGCTAAAAGTCCTGCGGTCAATTTCAAATGAACTAGAAGTTTCACTGGGTAAAATTGTGTGACAGTCCTACTACTGTCACTATACTACATGTCATTAAAATATACAAATTATCAGAAGATCAGACTGAAAATACAGAAAAGAATATATAGGTGTTAATGAACCGAGGGAATATGGGAAGAGCATAATTTATTTATAAGGGATTAAATGCATCATCGCTATGGGATCTAGGAATGACTTTATGACAAAATTCCATGAAATGCTGTCTCAGTAGGTCTCATTGAAGACTGCTCCTGGATGAGGGGCTCTGGGCCCTCTTCTGGATCCCTCTTCCAGTCCATGCCCCATTTACTGATGCTGTTGTGTATTGGTTGCTAACCATCTACAGTTGCCCCCTTTCCTGGAGAGGTGCCCTGGCCAAACAAGGTCTGCCTCAGCAGCCAGGGAAGGCTAGATCCATCTCTGATTCTCTCCCTCCATCCTCCACAGACCACAGTCAGACACAGGGTAAAAGGGCCAGGCCCTTGACGCATAGAGAGACCTGTTTTGTGGTGCAGTTCAAGCTTTAGAGCTTCCTATGGGATCAAGCCTGTTCTTGTTTCACTGACTTTTCCTTTCCTATCTGGGTTTTCTCCCTCCTCTTCTAGGAACACTCCTTCACTTAACCACTTGAACAAAAATCTCAGTCTCTGCTTCTGGAGGACAGACCAAAGACAGTACCTTAAAAAGAAAATTTCAGTTATCATCAGTTGCTAGTGATAATCAACACTTAGCCTTATTAAGTGTTGGGAACGTGAGAAGGAATGCTTCACCAGTGAGCAGAGTCCAGACATACAATAACGAGAAGGAAGAATGACACAAAGGCCCTCGCTTTTTATTTTTATTTATTTATTTTTGGGTGAGGAAGATTGGCCCTGAGCTAATGTCTGTGACAATCTTTCTCTATTTTGTATGTGGGACGCCTGCCACAGCATGGCTTGATGAGTGGTGTGTAGGTCCACACCAGGGATTTGAACCTGCAAACCCCAGGGCGACTGAAGCAGAGCATATGAACTTAACCACTACACCACCGGGCCAGCCCCACCTCTTACCTTTCATAAGCAACTAATAGTTTACATTTCTTACTAAACATAAGTTTATTTCCCTTTCATATGTGTCTCTATTTCATATTTTTGTTATTAACCAACAAACTATCTCTTAATTTGTATCATATGTTCTTAGTTAACTCTGGGATACTTACAAGTATATTTCTTCATTTCTAAGCATAAAGTAATTTTCTCATCATCTTTATTTTTAATTGATTTCTTGCCTATTTGCAATGTGACCAGAGAACATTTATTTTTCATCATTTGAAATTTGTTGAGACACGGTTTTTGGCACAAAAATATAATTTTTTTTGCATATAAATATTACATTTGGGCTTGAAAAATATTTGGAAGTTTTTAGATGTAATGTTCAATGTATGTTCATTATATCAAGTTTGTTCGTGCTGCCTTTCTCACAACCTGCTTCTTTGCTGTTTGTTTTTTAAGAATCTGCCAGTAGGATTCTGAAATATTTTATTTCTTCTTTCAATTCTATTGATTTTTATTTGATATATTTTGAAATGGTGTTATTAGGTAAATACAAATGTCAATTTTTTAATTGTTTTGGTTATGAAATGTTTCTATTTCTTATAGTATTTTCTTTGCCTTAAAGTATAGTTACCTGTATTAATATAACCATGGTGACTTTCCTTTATTTAGCATTCTCAATGTTGATTTCCATTCTTTTCATTTTAGGCCTTTCATATCTGTGTATACTATATATGAGTCTTGAAAACAAAACGTAGCTTGTTTATTTTTCAGTTCAGTCTGCTAATCTCTGGATTTTAATTAAAGTATTCAGTGCATATCCATTTAACATAATTACTGCTATGTTTGGTGTTAAGTATCTTATTTCATTATCTTATTATTATTAACTTTATTATTTATCATATTATTATTTTATATTATCTTATTTATACTCTTTCTTTGTCCTGGCTACCAATTATTTCTCTCTCTCTTATTTTACCTTTAATTCAACTGAAAGTTTTTCATTATTCCATTTTTCTCTCAGAGAATATAGTGTGGATATTTTATCTTACCCTCCTTCCACACAGTGCAAGGGCCTTAGAATACTTTGTGTGTTCATTTTCTCTTGCATTATGGGATATTTTTCTGTAAGTTTTAATTCTTCATATTTTTAATGTCACATCACTAGAATTATTGTTTTATACATTCAATATTAATTTTGAATTACGAGTTCATACTGACTTTGCCTCTAATCCAGTATGACGTGCATCACTCCAGCCCACTTCCCTTGCCTGTCTGTAACCTCCCACTTCAACAGTGAGAAATAGCCTCCCATCATCTGCCATCCTTTTAATTAATTGTTCAATTCCAGTTTATATACGTGTATAGTGGTCCCAGAATTGTTAAATAGTGCCCCCATGGGAAACGACATTAACAACCAGACTGCTAGTTTCTTTCGCCTTTGGTCTTACAGACTGCACTCATTTCCAAACTTATTTAGGTCAGCATATTTTTCCCTAACCCACTTCAGCAAGATAGTTTCATAGATTTGTATGACGTTTTGATTGTTTTGTCACATTCTGCATTCCATCCTGGAATCCCTGATGTCCTAAATTTTATATATATGTACACATGAAGGTTCACTCTTTTGTCTGTAAAGTTCTATGGATTTTGACAAATGTATAGTGTTGTGTATCTCAGACTATAGGATCATACAGAATAGTTTCACTGCTCTAAAAAATTTCTTCTGCTTCACCCATTCATTCCTTTACTTCTCCAGAATTCCTGGCAACTACTGATTTTTCATTGTCTCTATAATTTTACCTTTTTAAGAATGCTTATATAATTGGAATCATATAGGATGTAATATTTTCAGATTGGCTGCTTTGACTTAGAAATATGCATTTAAGATCTATCCATGTCTTTTTGTGTCTTGCTAGCTCATTTCTTTTTACTGCTGAATACTATGCCATTGTATGGATGTACCACAGTTTGTTTATTCATTCTATTAAAGGATATTGAATTGCTTCCAGTACTTGACAATTATGAATAAAGTTTCTATAAACATTAGCATGCAGATTTTTGTGGGGACTTATATTTTAAATTAGCTGAGCAAATACCTAAAAGTGAGATTGCTGGATTGTATGGTTAGACTATGTTCAGCTTTGCTAAAAAAATGTCAAACTGTCTTGCAAAGTATCTGTCATTATGCATTCCCACCAGCAACGAATGAGAGTTCCTGTTGCTCTGTCAGCAACTGGTATGGTCAATTTTTGATTTTTAACTTTTCTAATAAGTGTGTAGTGGTATCTCATTGTTTTAACCTAATTTAATTATTTTCCCACATGCTTCTTGTCATTTGGATATCTTCTTTAGTGAGGTTTCTCTGCTTAGCTCGTTTGCTCATTTTTAAATTGGATTGTTTTCTTGTTAAATTTTAAGAGTTCTCTGTATATTTTGAATATAATTTCTATAACAGATTTGTGTTTGTAAATACTTTTTACACTCTAAGACTTGTCTTTTCATTCTCATAATAGTGTCTTTCTCAGAGAAGTTTTTAATTTTACTAAAGTCCAACATCAATTTTTTCTTTTATTTACCGATCTTTTGGGGGTGTATCTAAAAACTCATCACCAAACCATAGAATTTTCTCCTATTTTTCCTTCTAGAAGTTGTATAGTCCTGTATTTTACATTTAGATGCATAGTGCATTTGAATTTTTCTTTATGAAATCTGTAAGGTCTGTGTCTATGTATATGGAAATCCAATTTTTCCAGAACCACTTGCTCTAAAGTTTCTTCTACTAATTCCCCTTGATCCTTTGTCAAAGATCAGTTGATTATATTTGTGTGGGCTTTTCTGGGCTCTCTGTTCTGTTCCGTTGATCTGTATGTCTGTTCTTTCAACAATATCTCACTGTTTTGATTACTGCAGTTTATAAGTCTTGAAATTGAGTAGTGAGAGTCCTCCAACTTTGTTCTTTTTCTTCAGTGTTGTGTTGGCTTATTCTAGATCTTTTACCTTTCCATATACACTTTAGAATCAGTTTATCAATCTACCAACTAGCTTTCTGGGATTTTGATGAGGGTTGTGTTGGATCTATAGATCAAGTTGTGAACAGTTCACAGCATAATATTGAATCTTATATTCCATGAAAACTAAGTATCTCTCCATTTATTTAGGTGTTTTTTGATTTCTCTCATCAGGGTTTTCTGCATATAAACAGTTTACATTTCTGTTATATTTATAACTAAGTATTTCACTTTCTTGGGAGCCATTGTAAATGTTATCTTTAAAATTTCAGATTCCAATTGTTCATTTTTTGTATATAGAAAAGCAATTGAATTTTGAATATTAACCATAAAGTGCAACCTTGTTACACTAACTTATTACTTTCAGTAGTTTTTATGGGGTGGAGATTTTTTTAATAGACAATCATATCATCTACAAATAAAAAGAGTTTAAAAAAAATCCATATATTTATTTTTTAGCCATGAAAACATATTTTCCATTCAAATTTTTTATTTTCCTTGAATCAAAATATATATTTTTGCTTTCCCCTTGATTTTTCATTATAATTTATTGAGGAAAATAAAATATTTATATAATATTCATAATTAAATCATATCTATTTAATAATTATAAATTTTGCTTTAAATTAATATTTATCTTCCTTAAACTGAAATGATCTTTTGATAATTATTTTTTTGGAATATATATTTAATATAACTTCTAGTGAAGAAATAAGAAAACTTGTTAATAACAAGCACCCATAATTTTAAAATTTTGATTTAGAGAGAAACAGAAAAAAATTTTTTTTTTCTGTCAGATAAGTTTATTTATGTGTTGTCTTTATTTATATCAACACATCAATTAAGTTTCTGGTTACATATTTCCCATAATAATAACAAAATTTCAATTTATTGAATTACATAGATTAACAGTGACCCACGCCCCAGATGTCACCCCTTTCATATTATACCTGTAAAAATGACCAGCTAGATTTTGACTGTGGAGTTAAAAAATAAACCCTTTTGAGTTTTGGTATCAGCTGGCAAAATTTTATTATTCAGATTCTGTCCTCAAAAGCTGCTGTGTGGGATATCACATACCTGCCAGAATTTGAAGAGAGAAAATGTAAAAGAACAATGGCAAGATCGGATAAGTCATTCTATAAGCAGAAACTTATAAATATCAGTCTTTCCTGGATCTTATCTTCATACTTTATGACAATTTATGAAAGATGAAATCTTATGAGCACTTATTTAATTCACAGGTCCTATTCTTTGTCTGAAGAGTTCCTTGATAATTTGACATATCAGATGCAAATAGATATTGAAACAAGAATGCGTGTGCCACCAATTTTCTATTTAAATCCAATGTCTGCTTTTCAAAATATGACACACTGCATTTTTATCAAGATGCAGAATTGATCTCTCTGGAAAAAGAGAAATATAAGAATTACTTTTTTTTAGATTTTTTCTAGTCCCTTAATTCTGATAGAAAAAATATCTATTATGACTATTTTATAATAAAATGATAATATAGTATCAATAAAAACCATTATGCAAATATAATAGTATAACTCCACTATAATTCTATCATATAATATTACTATTATTAGTATTATTAATGATAAAATTAACGGTAATTACTAACTGCTACCAATACTGCAATAGTTAATGGATGATGTCATTGAGGCTTTGAGGCATTCTTGTTCTCTTAGCTGAGGAATTTGGGGTAAGTCGTGAGCTGAATGCTTCAGTTGTCAACCTAACTCTTCTAAGTTGGAGCGCAAGGGAGCCTTCACTCATTTTCCCCACAATCCTTGCGGCCCTGATTTATGTAGCAACTGAAGGGAGTGGTTCTGTACTGCAAACCCTGCTCCTCCACGGCTGGAGTTCTTGTAGGAGACTCCATTGCTCGAGCAGCGCTATTAGTGTTCTTACTTTCACTTCCCTCCAGTGACCTGGAACTTATAATTCTCACCCTTTCAGAGCTTTGGGACATCAGAAGTCCACAACGTTTGTTTTGAGGGCTGCGTGGAGCTAGAGTCCTACCACCACTGGCCAGCAACCACAGTCTGATTTTGGAGCACAGTTTCACCTGAATAAGTGCGGTATTTGTGCGTATGTGTGTCCACTACAATTCTAGAATTATGCACTAAATAAGCATTTGTGTGTATCATAGGAAATTGAATTATAGCTCATTTAAAAAAAATTTCTTCTCCATGGAAACCAATTTGAAATTAGCAAAAGCTAGGTGATAAAAGTAATTGCTTAAATCCTGTTATGGTGCAGGGGCTGGGGTTAGTCTTGACACCCATGGTAGTTCATTTGATGGGGGTATAGGCAAAACCTTTTCCCCTAGTCCAGGAAAGCTCTGGCATGTATTTAACACATTGCAAACATAGTGTCATATTTTGTAAACACAGAAGTACTCAAACCAGAGTAACACATTGTGTAAATAATACAACCAAAGTATTGGATTTTTTGAAAATAAGAAAAATGAGATATGAGATCTAAAAAAATAAACCTGTAAGCAAGCAATTTTTATAGAAAAATTCTCACTCGTAATTGTAAGCTTCTTTAAGCTTTCATTTCCTTTCTTCTTTTTTCTATATTTATTATTAATAGTTGCATCTTATTCATGTACTTTTGCATACTGAATTTTTATAAATAAATAAAACGTTACAGTGCTGTTGTTCAATTTTATAACCTTCATGTTTATGATGGCTCAGACTATCCCACTGAATACCAAAATCTCTTCAACACTATATGTCTTCCACAACTCTTCCTCTGACAGTGTTTCTTCTGTTATTTGTAATTCTTATGGACACACCTGATTCTGAAAAAAAATCAAAGTTAAATTCGTTATTTCCTCAGTCTCCTTTTCTTTTTCTGATTTATTTCTTCTGTTTCCCCATGCAAACCCTTCTCTAGCTATATTATTGGTCTCCTTCAGCCCAGTACCCACTCTTTTAACCCTCTCCAACATCCAGTCCAACATGGTGGATGTATGTCCTTGCGTATGTAAGCACTTGTTTGTGTGCATGTGCAAGTTCTTAAATATTTTTTAAGCAGACATGCATGTTTTCTTGTATTTAAACCAGTTTTTTAAGCATATCTCTCTACCAAAAATTATTTCCTATTATTTTTCATTGTTACCCTATTTCCATATAGTTCATTTCTTCTAGCTGCCACATGTATTCCATAAAGAGCACTCATTACAATTCAGTTATGTATTTCCTAAGTCAAGAAAATCTAGGCTTCCTCCAGCTCTCTGTTACCCTCAGTAATGTTGTGGTAAATATCTTTGTGAGTGATGCTTCACGGATTTATGTGAAAATTTCCCTGACATTTGCTCAGGTTGGCTGGTAGATTAGAGGGCAAAAGCATACTTAATTTTGGTCAGTAATTCTATGTTGTTTTTAGTCTGAAACTATACTGTTTCCCTTAAAGGAATCCATGGAATATGTTTTTACAACTGTGTATGTGTGTTTTCCAAATTACTTTTATCCTTACATTTAAAAACACTGAATAAACAGCAGATACATAATATGGGGAAGTGGAATTACAGGAGATCACAGTTCAAACTAAATATATGTTTTACAGAAGTGCAATTGCAGCTTGGGATGAGTATTACCTGTTTCTGTTCAGAGTATGGTGAGGCATTAACATTAGGTCACGTAAGCCACCTGTCAAAGAGGCTGCAAGGGTAAAAGATTCAATCTTAAGTCTAAATGTTTCATAATGTGCAAATAACAACTTTACCTAAATCTGTTCCTAAACTGGTCTTAAATTAACGCCTCCCCAGTGTAGCAATTTTTTTGTGTCTTAGCTTTTGAATTCTTTTCTTTATTATTTAAGATACAGCATTTCATACCATTAAAAGTGAGAATACGTCTAGTTTTGACTGAAACACTTATTTCCAATCAGAATGCTCACTGTGAATCATTTGTGCATTTTCTTATTGCTGTTCCTCTTCCTATTTCAAAGCTGCTTTGACCAAATTTTGAGGTGAGTTAGATTTTTCTTGAGATACAATTTTCCTGTGACATTGTGTAAGTTCCAGATGTACAATATGTTAATCTGACACATTTATATATTGCAATATAATTACCACCCAAGTGTTATCTAACACCTCTATCACATCACATAATTGTAATTTCCTTTTTGTGTGAGAACATTTAAGGTCTAGTCTCCTAGCAACTTTGAAGTCTAAATACAATATTAGACGGTTCCTGTGTTCTACTATTCTGACCACTTCAGTATAATTCCTGTTATCACTTGTACTTCTCATCTTGAACGCTCATAGTGGCTGCCTCCTGATGACTTGTCATCCATAGTGAGAATCTCCAGCGACGAACATCTGTCTCAGTGTCCCTGTGGGCACTGTCAACAGCATTATATGTCCTGAAGGATCTATCTCAGAGGATAAGTCCTTAACTACAAAATAAATAGTTTTCCCTTCAATACTATCTTTATTCCTCCCACTGAAAAAATAAGGTACATGTGGAATCTAAAATAGTCAAGTGCATGGAAGCAGAGAGTAGAATGGTGGTTACCAGGGGCTGAAGTGAGGGGGAATGAGATGTTGGTCAAGGGGTATAAAGCTTCAGTTATGCAAGATGAATATGTTCTGGAGACCTAATGTACAACAATGTGACAATGGTTCACAGTACTTTCGTGTATTCTTAACTGTAAAGGCGGTAGGTCTTAAGTGTTATCACCACACAAAATTTTTAAAAAGGAAAACGGTAACAATCCAATTAGCTTGATTGTAGTGATTATTTTAGAATATGAGTATATCAAATTATCAAATTGTACACCTTAAATATATACAATTTCTATTTGTCACAGAAAATAAATAATACTGACTTTTTAAAAAAAGAAAAGAAAGTACACACAGCAACAAATTTTTGGCTCAACTGGCTATTGCGCCAAATAGATACATTACTAATCATTATAAAATCGGTAAAAAAATATTATATTCAGAAAGTAAATAGGTTCCATATTATAATAATAATTGAGATAATATATTTCAAATAAAATCATAAGTGAATGTGATCAACTGGAATTTTTTCACAACGTCAAAAGTGAAACATTGCATATATTGATTTTTTTAATGCCTCATATGACTGGGGTTGAGGATCATAACAAAGATTTGCCACCTTGGTGAGGTCCCAGAGGCAGAAAAGTGTAGAGTCACATGTTGTGCTTGAGACCATTGCAGTATAAACCTGGCCTCACACAGAATTGCCTGACATCTCTGCAGGTGGACCACCATTGCACAGGTGGGCCGAGAAGATGAGAAGCAGAGCTCCAAGAGTATCTGCTTCAGGTTACACACACACACACACACTTACACACACACATTGAAAGTTACTCGCATGTCTTCTTTCTACAGTGACTTAGATAAAATATCTCTGCCTCAGCTTGAATTATTCTATATATTTGTATGTTGGTTATGAAAGAAAACAAACCATTCTTTGATTGTGCAAATTATTCAATCTGAGGTGATTCTTCTGCAGCCAGAGTTTTGGGATGTCAGGGTTTGGGGCATAGATTAAGACCTCAGACCCATTTGCATGGTCGGAGGTGTGATCAGTTTACTTCCTTTTTCGCAAGGAATGCTTTTGAGAATAAAAATGAGAAGCGTACTCAGTAGAAAAATGCTCAAATAGAACACCACACTGTTTAATGAGACACGATACACTCCCATCTCTTTCTATATAAAGTGCTGGTCTGGGTTTCTCTCCACTTGGGGCTGAGAGTGGGAAAAGAAAAGGACCAGCCGACATAAATAAAAGAGCATGTGCACATCTGGACTGAATAGTTCAACACTTTGGAAATTACGTGTGGTGACTTGCAGATGGCGCCAATCAACGTACTTGAAGCCGATATTTAAAATATCTGCTCCACACCTGTGCTTGCTTTGGTTCCCCTCCCTGACACGAGCTCCACTCTCTCCATCCCATTTCTACCTCCTTTGTAAACAATGTTCAGACTTGTTCGGCCCAAGGTGATTTCTACCTCGTCTCTATTCTTGAGGGACTTGCTATGAATGTCCTCTTAATATTATGGTTAGCCCATGCTAGTATACATTATTATTTATACTTTTATATATTTACCTTAGACCTCCAAATAGCCAATTAATCTCTTGAAGATAGTTTTTCATGCCACTGGATATATCTAGAGTGTGTCTAGGGACTGATCAATCGTAGGACCCAAAAAATTATTAGAGCCAGAAATCAATTTCTGGATTTTAGGAGAGACAAATCTTACATTTTAAAAATAAGAGAAACATAACCTAGGTAGGTAAAGTGAGTTCCCTGAAATCAGAGTAATCAGATTGTACATACATATATGTATAGCCAGAGTTTAGAAAATAAGACTAATGAGAAGAAGAAAAAAGTATATATAGTTATTTATTTTAAGCCAGAGTTCAGACGACACAGTGTTCTCCCAGAAAGTGATCTAAAATAACTTGTATAGTTCTAGCCATAAAATGGGACAAAATGTGGTCAAGAAATCCATCCAAGAAATGAATGAGAGAATATCAGAGTCTACAGTCAGCAAGACATTTGGATTTGAGCCACACTTTTTCGTCAGACGATACATCTTTTCTGTCTGTTCCATTTCATTTTTCAAGATGCTCATTGACACAGTTTAACTGTCCATGGTTGCAAAAATCACGGAACTGAACATTACCCTTTCTGCAATACCTACAGACAAACACAGTGATTTCTGTGTGTCTGTGGACAACATTCGCAAAACCTGTCACTGGAGTTTCTCTCTTCACTTCACAGCTTTTTCCAGCTGCTGACCTTGGTTGGATTCGTTGTGCTAAATGTGCTGGATCCAACAGCTGCTTTCTTACCCCTTGATTTCATGGTTGCTCCACTGCCTTGAAATCACGTTGCCGTGGGTACTCATCCCGTCTCCTTGCCTCCAGAGAGAGCACTTCAGCTCTCCTCGATCTCCCCGTGCATTAGAGTTTTTGTCAATGTAAGTTTATTATTTGAAAACAGTTCTGATATTGGGGTGAGTTTATCATTGTGGCTGATTCTGAAGGAAGCAAAAAAAATAAAAGAAAATCCAGAATGTCAAGTATTTCTTCAGAGTAGTCACAAAGAAATATGAGTTACATTTTTAATTTGGGCCATAACTAAGAGCCGAAGCACGGAACTTTCTGGTTCCCAGCCTCTCTATTCCTTTTTCTCCACTAGATGAGTAGCATAATTAAATTATCAAATCTGTTTTTCAAATCTGCATTTGGCTTCACCTCTCCACAGAGCATGGAGAAATTTAAGAAGCTCTGTTTCAAGAATCTGATTATGTATCAATTTTTCAATTTTGCTAATATTGTTCAGATTTTATGTTTTGTTTCTCAGATTTTTTTCTTGTCCATCTAAGATGGAAGACTTCCCGCTATCTGAGCACTGGTTCAAAGTAATAAAAATTTGATATTAAATTCTAGTTCAATATTTGGGCAGCCACTCTCTGGATAAATATTTCTGTGATGCTGTCAATCTGCCTGCTTAGATCCCTGTGGTAGACAATTGCCTTGTTGGCTCCCAATGAATCACACCTCCTAGAATTCGTATCCCCATGAAGACCTTTCCCACTTGACTTTGGGTTTGTTCAATAAGACATTTGCAAACATGATACAAACAAAGCTTGATAAATGCTTACACACTGGGGATTTTCCTTTTGGAATTCTCCTTTTTGGAATCCCACTACTGGGTTGTGAGGAAGCCCAAGCTAGCAACTTTAAGAGTCCCTGAACACTCTAAACAAGCCAATTTGAAACGTATATATTTAGGGATACATACAAGTATAGTATTCCTATGAGACAAACAAAAGGATGATTATCACAAAATGTAGAGAAGTAGTTACATTTTGGGGATTGTGGAGTGTATGAGGAGATGTTACCAAGAAGGGCAAAAAGAGATGTCAAAAGTATAGGTAACATTTTATCTTAAACATCTGTTTTTAAAATATCCTTTTAAATATGCATCTATCTCATGTACATTTTCTTGCATACTACATTTTATGATGAAAAAGAGATTTAATGTCACGTATCAACATAATAATTAGTGTTAGAAGCAGAACTATTATAACTAAATTTTGCAAAAGCATGTTTCAGTTTGCCTAGCATTTTCCCGTACATAATCTCTCTTAATTCTCCAATAGAATAGCCTAGTGATGAAGGTTTTATTTTTATCAAACTTGTAGACAATTTTATAGAGTAATATAGATGGATTAGATAAATTGCCCAAGGTGAAAAAGTCATTGATGGATGAGAAGGACCCAAATGTTGATATTCTTGTGTCAAGACAGAATGGTTCTGATGTTTTTCTGACAATGCTATTTCTAATTCATTTTTACTGGGTCACATTTCTGATTGCAAGGGAAATAATTCCAATTTTCTATTAAACATTCCAAATTTGGTGAGGTATTTTTATAATAGTACAGTTAAATATAAAGTAAACTTGACAAAAATACTACATTTTTCCTAGTCATCACTAAAGAATTCCCGATTCTTATGACTCTTTTCCAAAAGGGTTGTTTTTATGTGGAGTCTGTTTTCAAGGGTGGATGCATTGTTACCATTTCATTGGTGAGTATAAGTCACGTATCTCATTTACGGAGGAAAGCTTATTTTGAAAACATCATTCTGTTGTCTCCATCAAAGATTTATTCATAGAGCAATGCTCTTAAACTTACTGCTTTCTAAGAGTTTTGGAAACATTTTGAAACCACAAAGTATGTTTACTGATATTAAAACCTTGGAATGTCTAGTGCTACAGGCTATTTGTTTTAGAAAATCTAGTTTCTCATTCTTCAGGTGCTTCACCAAATTTTCCACTCGTATTTTTCATGAATTAGACCAATTCTGTGTCATATGAAGGTGTGCAGTGATTTTCTGCGCCATTGCAGATACTGTTGACGTTTTGTCTATTTTCTTGCAAAGAGTTAGGTAATACTAGCAGCAGATCATGCAATCTTGACAAACAATGGTGGAAAAGTGCATTAAGACAGAGAATGATGCTGCATTGTCACTGGTGAAGCATAGCACTCCAGTTCAAAATGTTAAGGCTAATATTTCTCCTGGGCTTTATTTTCTGAATGGATGTTTATAGCCATCTGTGTTGTCTCTAACAAAATGAGAAAAGTACATTTCTAATAATTTATGTTGTCCTTTTCTTTTTCCATCTAAATTTTTCTCAAATCCCACCTCTATAATCATGTATTTCCCCTAGTACTCCAAAAATCACCAATCCTCCTCTTTCCTTAAAGTCTATGTTGTCTGTAGCATTCGTTTGCCTTGACCCCATCCAAAGTGGTATTTCTTTTGCATAATTTTTGGTAGTGAGAATAAAAGGAAGGATGAAACTGAAATCCTCTTAAAGAAATAATCTTTTGGATGAGTTGATGAAAGATTTTAGGAAATGAAAAGGAGGGGGATCTATGATTTCACTATGAGAATCTGTGTCAAGGGGTAGTGGAGGTGCCAGCCATAATCCCTGGGAAATTGAGATGAGGGAATTAGTTTGGTAGTGTAAGAAAACTCTTTAATTTCAAAGTAGATGAAATTTAAGAACTCATTGGGTTATATATGTGAGATTTCTAATTTAAAAGCTAGGTGGAGATGAGAAATAAATAATTTCAGATACAGAATTCAAAGTTATAAGCAGACATATAATTCAAAAAGTATCATAGTTGGTATAATTTCTTTAAAATAAAAAAAAAGATTTTCATATCTAATTCTTCACTGAAGTAATCATGGTGTTTAACATATTAAATAATTTGCAACCTGAAATAAATAGTATGAACTGGTGGTAAGACTGAATTTTTTTTAAATAGACTTTATTTTTTAGAGAAGTTTTAGGTTCACAGCAAAATTGAGCAGAAAATCCAGAGATTTCTCATTTACTCCCTGCCCCCACACATGTACAGTTTCCCTCAATATCAACATCCTCCACAAGAGTGGTACATTTATTACCACGAATGAATCTACATTGATACATAATTATCACCCAAAGTTCATAGCTGACATCAGGGTTCATTCTTGGTGCTGTACATTCTGTGGGTTTGGACAAATGTATAATGACACGTATTCACCATTATAGTATCAGACTGAATAGTTTCCCTGCCCTAAAAATCCTCCGTGCTCCAACTTTTCAATCCCCCACCTCTGGCAAGTCTTGATCTTTTCACTGTCTCCAGTGTTGCCTTTTCCAGAAGATCATATAGTTATAACCATACAGTGTGTAGCCTTCTCAGGTTTCTTTTTAGTGCTGAATAATCCATTGTCTGGATGTGCAACAGTTTATTTATACATCTGTCTACTGAAGGACAGCTTAGTTGCTTCCAAGTTTGGGCAATTATGAATAAAGCTGCTACGAATATCTATGTGCAGGTTTTTGTGTAGACATACATTTTCAATTCTTTTAGGTAAATACCAAATTGCTGGTGTCTATGGTAAGAATGTGTTTAGTTTTGTAAGAAACTGCCAAACTCTTTCATTTTGCATTCTTTCCAGCAATGAAGGAGAGTTCCTGTTGCTGGAGATCATTGCCAGCTATTGGCGTTGCTAGTGTTCCAGATTTTGGCACAGTGAACTTTTGAAAAAAAATGTATTTAAAGTAACCCATGTAATCTTAACCAAGTAAATTCTCACACAATAAAATGGTAGCAATAACTTTGAGGAAATGTGTAATAAAGTGGATTAAATTATTTGACTCATGAAAACACATTAACAATTATGATCTTTTATATATCACTCAAATAAAAATTGTTCCTTGAAGACCTACCACTAACAGTCAAAAGATTTACAAAATTTTATCTGCCCTGGAAAATTATATATGTATTTAAAATACATAAAATTATATATGTTTATTTTATATGTAAAATATATAAATTTCATATTTTTATTTATATTATCTAAATATAAATAATTTATATATTTTTTTACAATCTGTTAGAGGCAACACAAATAGCTATATATATATATATATAAATTATAATATATATTTTTTTTCCTTGAGTAAATTTCTTTTACTCAAGAAAAAAAAAAATACAATAACCTACACTATGTTATCCCCTAAATAGCAATTTGCTTTATAGGCTTCACTGGACATTTATGTTAAGATACTAAATGGCTTGTCCAATATTCCATTGTGGATACCCTCTCAATTCTGTGCAAAAACATGCATGTATTTTGGGAAGTTGATCTACCACTTGTTCATTTTGATTTATAGTTTTTTTTTCACCAGGAAAATGGACTGTGAGGCACTGATGACCAGCAATCTCTGTTAATCTATTATGATCTCAGGCTCGGTCACTAGGAACTGATTGGCAAATATTGTATATTGGGCTGTATTTAAAAAAAAAACAACTGGCTCATTATGTAAAATAATGTGTATGGTAAATACAGTGAAAAATCCACTAACAGTTCCCTGCTTTCTAATACTCTATTTAGGAATAATAATTATCGAAATGAATGCAATGATTTCATATTATCTACTGTATACTTGCATGTACTTTTTATCTAAATCATCAAAACTACCTGTGTCAGTGCTATGCCTGAGAAGTATAGCTATTAATTCCAGTGTAAAAGCAGCAATGAGGAGAATGAATGATGAGAACTGTGATTGCAGAGAAAGGGATATTTCTTTCCTCTTTAAAATGAAATAAGTTAGTAGACTTTGGTTATAGGTGTTTACAAAATAAGAAGTTTATTGTTATTGAAGTGTAATTATTTGTCATCCTTCAGTCTAAGTGTTCTCAGAGCTATCTAGAGTCTTAAATTCTTAATGAGACTTTAAGGCAGAAAAATATGAAAACATAATACACAGGTAAAACTTGTTTAAAAGTTACAGAAGACAGCTTTTCTTCGATGATTACAATATGTACTTTTTCTACTAAAAGGCTTAGGGAAACTAATCGTGGTTTTAAATTTATTCTTCTCTCTTTCCTACAGATATCAAAATGACAGTTTATAGAATAAATTAACAGGTATTGAAGAGTTTTTCTTAATGCATAGTATATAAGTGTATGTTTGGATGATTCTAGAAAATGTTTTGAAATAAAGCATTATGCTAATTGATACCTAGAGCCGTGTGGTCTCTGATGGATTGTGTCTGCTTGCTCTTTCTTCACTGAGCAGTGAGAACTGACAAGCTGCCAGTTCTGGCTCAATGAGTTTTGACAGTTTAGTTTCTTTGAGGATAAATTATTAAAGGATGTAATAAACAACAAAAGTTAGCTTTTTCAGGAATAGTGAGCATTTCTCTACTTTAAAATGCATTGTAAGACAGATGATGACAAGACCACATTTATTTTGGACATGATGATTTTCATTGTATCACATTTCAAATGATGTCGACATATCACAAACCCTGCAATAGGAAGATTAGGAACTTCTGATTTCTATACATAAGGTCAGAAGTGTTGTTGTATTATCCATCTCCAAACTTCATAAAAAAATAATATCTATGTTTTTACTGGTACATAGAAGTAGTGTGTGAACATCTGTTGACTTACTGAATTGTTTCAATCAACTTGATTAAAATCTGTTTATAGATCTTCAATAATCTGACGTGAATAGAAGCAAACATTTATATCTAAAGCAACATCATTTAGTAAATAAACCTTGGCACATCTGCTGTAATTTTTTAAAGATAGTTTATACTTTTAATGAATTTGAACTGGTTCCTGAGCCAAAATGGGTGATTTTTAAAATTGTTAGGACTCTTAAAATTCTTTGAGGTACCATTGGTAACAAATAGCACTCATATGACATTTTCAGGATCAAAATTCAACCACTGTCTACATATCAATAAGGACGTCATATTTTATAAAGTCACTTACTCAAATAATTCATACGATTCAATTTATTTTAAGAGAGAATAAGTCTTTTTATTCCATAGTTACACAGAAGAATTAAAATAGAAATATTTGAGGATGAAGTGACACATAATTAAACATCTGTGTCCCACATAAGGTGCACACGGCTATTATCGGATCCCTTCCCAAGAACAGGAGGACATTATACTAGAAGAGAGTAGATCTGAGGAGCAGGTAATAATCTATTAATATATAAAAGGGAAGGTGACAAATTGCCAGTGCAGAAAAGACAAGAAATATCCATCAAAATCAAGTTTCACTATGGAAGTTGAGAACAAATATGATAAAAACAAGAGCAATAGGTAGATTTTAAGCTGGAAGCAATTAGTGGCAACCCCGTACAGCTGACCTTGTTTTCCCAAGGCCTACTCCATTGCATCAGCCTCAACATAGTGTGGACACATCAGCTGAGAATAAATTCTGGGGATGGGAGAGGAATGTCCATTCTCAAGTTTGCTTATATTTGGAGTTGAAAACAATATTCCTTTTTCAGTCTCCTTAACTGATCTACCTTATTCCAAGACAATGGGGAATACTAATCACAATTAATTATCTTAAAGGAACGGGCCCCTTTTTAACCTCCTTGGGCTTCTTATCTGCTGTACATACAATAAGTTTAGTTTTGGGATCATAATTGAGGCAAGACAAACTTCTAGTTGGTGTATCCCAAGATATAAACAAATACACAGAAGAAAGCCCCCAAATCAATAAAATAATGTTTGACAATGTTTTAAATTAATGCTGATATTTTGTAAAGATAATTTAGAAAATTTATCATTTCTTTTTTTCAACAAAAAGAAACAATCAAAAAGTTTGAGAAAAAACAAGTTATGCCAGAATTAAGTCTGAAAATTCAACCCCCAGTTTCCATCGTGTTCCTGCATGTCTTCACATCAATGGCTAACAATCTGTTTTGTATTAAATATTCCTGATGCTCTGGTTGACCTGTAGGCTATACTCATTTAGGTGAAATCCTTCTGTAGAGGATCACAGTATAAAGGTAGAAACTTGCTTTTTTATGTAGGAAAATACACCTGTTTTTTCTTCAAACATCTACACTCTCTGTCATCAGAGACTCAAGATAATTATCCATTTCAGTCATTATCAGCTCCTGCCTCTTGATAGAATCAATTGTCACTAGAGTAGCTCCTTTTAGTCTTATACTGACTCATCTGATGATGAGGTTAATTGAACTCTCTACTCCATTTGGCATATTTTCATCTTATTGCCATGATAATGGATGGCTACCTAATATCTTGTCTGGGTCTTCCTACTCTTTTCCTCCCTAGAGATTGGATTTAGTTTTTGGTCAGTTGAGGTGAGTCTGTGTTAATGTACTCCTACACTCTCAAGTACATGTTCCAGGCTTTGACAAAAATTCTAGCAGGAAATTGTAACCTTTGTCAAAACTCTGCCCATTGAGTGACAGTCTGGACCTCAGTCTTATGCACTGTTCCTTCAGGATGCATCTCCTAAGCATGCTGATGGTTTTGAGTTCATTAACTCCTCTGTCATGCCCTGTGTGCCATAATTAAATACAGTGCTCAACAAATGCTTTGTTAGAATTAGGATTATTGCATTTTCATGCAGAATATCAAAAAAAGGTGACAAACTATTTCACTGTTCTCATTATTTCACAGGAAGACGTAGATACTGCTGAGTTCATGTTGACTACAGAAATAAGGAGGAGTTTGAAAGAGACAGAAAAGAGAGAATAATATTGAGCTGGAAATACACTTTATGAAAAGCTAATTCCATCAACACAAAGAATATCTGCACAAAAATTAAGCTGAATAACAATATCCTGCCATCATTCCTGTAAATGAACTATAAATGAGGTGAATGAGTGAAAATTTTATATAAAAAATCAATGATTGACTCTGGTCAAGGCAGTAGAATATAAATAATTACAGGGAAACTTGAAAACATTGCCCTTGCACTAATTTAATAAACTAGCAAATAATGATTGTTGGTGCTTTATAATCATGTGCCAGATCTCAAATGTTAAGGTGATAATTACTGAAGACTACAACTATTATGGTAATTAGCATGCATCTTTAGGGTCTCATGTCTAAGACAGAAATTTTTTATGTGCTGTTTATTCTGGCCAGAGCCTAGAACCAAAGCTAACGTAGGCTTCACTTATTATTAACAGTTTCATAAATTTTAGATAAAAGTTATTTGGTAACATAAATATTATCAAGTTAAATTAAAATTATACAACCAAATATGCCTATCTATTTTGTAAAATTTATTAAGGTAACTCTTAATAGTTATAGGATATTTATATAATTAATAATTTGAAGACTTCCATGTGTTGTTTTTATTTGAGAGTCGAACTATTGAAAGTATACAAATCAATAAAATAGATGTATTGAGGGGCTGGCCCAATGGCGCAGCAGTTGTTTGTGTGTTCTGCTTTGGGGGCCTGGGGTTCGCTGGTTCGGATCCTGGATGTGGACCTACTCGCTGCTCATCAAGCCATGCTGAGGTGGTGTCCCATATGGAAAAGCTACAACTCTACAACTATGATACACAACTATGTACTGGGGTGTGGGGAGAAAAAAGTAAAAGAGGAAGATTGGCAACAGATGTTAGCACAGGGCCAATCTTCCTCAAAAAAAAATTGAGTAATTAATTTAAAAAAATACATATTTGAGGACAGATTTTTAAAATTATGACTGTAAACCTTTGAGCCCATACTTTGATTTAACCACCCAAATATTTTGTTATGTAGGTTTTTGTCAGTATTTTGACTTTATCGTAAATGCATTGTTATGTGAAAAGCTTTAAACATATATATTCCCCTTCTTATTTTCCAAATAAAGGAGAAAACATCATGCTCGAATGGCCTTGTGTTGTATATGAAAGGCATGTTTCCAATATTATTTCTAAATTCTCTATGGGAGGTATTGCTATGCTTCTGTTCACAGGTCTTCAAGAAAAGGAAAACCCTATTTTAAGATATTAATCTGGGAATATTGGAATTCTACATTTACAGTGTTTTCTTAACTGTTTAATACTACTAAGTGAAAACTCATATCTTGTCCTCAGAGTAATTCTGACATCTGATAGTGCAAGCTGTGCTCTCCATTATTTATGAAAAAATTAACAGTGCTCCCTCACTCCAACATCAACCAAAAGAAATATCACTTTAGCTAATCAAATGAGGAACTGTTGCCAGGACTCTAAATTAGTCAGGCATAGTATTATAAGGTGACTATCAGTGTAGAGGAAAGTGGCAGGATTTAGCAACAACGAGGTGTAGTACACGAGGATTGAAAACACTTGGGTTTAAATCATAGCTCAACTAATTACTACTTAAGAAAATTATGAAAACGAACTCCTGCAGGCTTCATCGTCCCCATATGTGACATGATGATGATAACATTAAGATTTTTATAATTGCTCTGAAACTTGTAAATATCATAGAAATGCAATGAATAATGGTATACTAATAGTTTTAATCACAGATTATGTTTCAAAAGTATATAATTAAGATGGTGAGAAAAAAGAAAAATAGAAAAAAAGACAGGTTTTAGGATAGGAGCAGTAAAGGCAAACAGGAAATAAATGGAAAGATAATGAAAATATTAAAGATAGGATCTTGTATGGATACAAATAAAGAAACAGAACTGAGAGGTACAAGATAAAAATGACACTTGAAAAGAAAAATATAAATCAGAAGGAAGATAAGAAAAGTAAAAGGAATAGAACAGAAAGGAAGAGACAAGAGGAAAGAAGGGAACTGAAGGAAGAAGAAATGTAAGTAAGAAGGAGAGAAAATGTTCCATCTCTCATTCTCCCCTTTACAAATATCCTCTGGTCTCATCCTGTGCTAACAGGCTATTTTTACTGCCGGAACTCCACTCAGATTTGATCCATATGAAGAAAAAATAAGAAAATTTGATGCCAGCAGATGTTTTCTACAAGAAATGCAAAAGGATATTATCAAGGTCAAAAGGGGTAGTATACTACAGAGAAAGTCTGATATTCAAAAACAAAAGAAGAGCATCAGAAATGGTAAATATCTCAGAAAATATGAAAGTCTATATTTTATTGTTTAGTTTTTAAAAAATACATATGACTGTTTCTGCTCTTTTAAGCCAACCAGTGTATTGTAGTTTGTTATGGCAGCCCTAGGAAACTAAACATAAAATAAAGGAAATAAGGTGGTAAAAAGGCATATAGTTTTATAACCTTTCTATACTTTCTGTATTTTATTTGATGTGGTAAAATATTAACTCTAAGTAGGCTGTGAAAAGTTAGATATGTATATTGTAATCTCAGGAGCAAACACTGTAAACTAATAGAAAGAATTTTGGCCAAAAAGCCAGTAGACAATTTAAAATAATCTATTAATATAATGACTGAAAAAGGAAAATAATGGAATAAAAATTAGAGAGAACAAACATAAGAAATAATAAAATGGGAAGATTGACTTAACCTTTTCCATAGTTTATTAAAAGTTAGTATTAAGCAACCTGTCCAAAAGGCACACACTGACGTAATGGATTCAAAAAAGTAGACCCAGCTACTGGGTGCCTAAATGAGACACAATTTAAATATAAATGCAGATATGAAAGCAAATGAATAGAAATAGAGAAAACATGCAAAAAGTAGGCATGATACTAGTCAAATAGAACTTTAAAAAGAGAATATCACTAGAGAGAAAAAGGGATGGTTTATAATGATTAAAGTAATTGATTTTAGACCTAGACTGATTGATGCATGTGGTTCAAATCTCAGTTCAGTTATTCAGCACTTTTCATGCCGGTTTAGGCCTGTTCTGCACATGTGCAATCAGAAGTTAAGTTGAGAATTGTGAGCATTCACACCAGAATTACAAGATTCACTTCTTTGGGTCTCTCCTTTCCAAACTTTCCTCTTACTTACCTGCTCACAGGGGCTTCTTGCCCTGGTTTCCATGGCCAGAAAGATGGCATGTTTCTACCAGCATTTCAGCAGTGGATTAGCTGTACTGCTACATAACTGGAGTTCATCCTTGGGGCAAAGCCAGAAGAGAAGGAGGACACAAAAGTGAAACAAAAGGGGCCCCTCATCTTGTGAGTCTCTTCTCCAAGTGTTGACCCTCTTCCAAAATTTTCCTACTTTTGTTTGATTTCAGAGTCATCAATAGTTGTTTGTTTGTTTTCCCACAGGTATTACCATGATAGCCACGATTGTGGATAAGCTGTAGAGGCTAACGGCAGCATAGCAGAAATGGAACTTATGAGTTTTGCTTTAAAAAAGCAACTTTGAACTTATTCAGAGACTAAAATTAAATTAAATTGACCCTTTGCTAAAACAGAGAGGGATATGGGAATCAATTTTACCTACTGGATTTTGAATGTAAATAGAGAATTTTCAGATTATTCTAGTTAAATTTCAATTTGATGTCACTATTCCTAGTTGCTGTGATAAACTGAGTCTAATTCATACTGATGTCATATTGTAGGTGTATTCAGTATCAATACATCTCAAGCAAAAAAGAGAACACGGTGAGCACCTTATGATAGAACAATCAAGAAGGATATCTGGGATCATGATTTCTTATAAAACCACAATTATGCAAAGCAATTTCTATATCAACAGAGCTGGCGATATTTGGCAAAACCTGGCATGAAACCAAGATGTTCCAGAATCAAAATTATTTTTTTCAAAGGTTTCCAAAGAGATGCAGACTTGAAATAACTTGCCTTTCAGAATGGTCAAGTTGTTTTTAATATTAGTGGCATTGTTTTCACCTTCAATTCCTGTCCTTAGCAGAAGAAAAGTCAATCATTAAATTGTCAATAAAATGCTTGCAGTTGACTACTGTCTCAGAATCCGTCTAAATTAAAAGCCCCAGACAAAAGCTTCCCCCCCAAAGAAATTTTAACTCTGACAGCACTTCAAACTTTACTTTATAAAATGGCACATGATTTACATGTGACAACTTGAGAACTATGACTTCCCCATAACTAGAGGATGAAAACTTTCTTTCCTTTTATATCTAAGACTCTAGTCACTTTTGACCAGATGGGAATTCAGACTTCAGTGATGAGGTGGTACATCAATCAAGTCTGCTTTTGGTTTGAACTGAATGTACTCCACTCCTTGCAAATATTCTCAAAAATAAGAATGAGCTTCACAAGCTTCTGTGTGACAGAAGTTACCCGCAATGAGCTGGTCTCTCCTCTGCTATGACAATTTCCATGCATTGTCCACAGCTATGAAAACACTCAGGAAAAAAACATGTTTGTGAACCTCTGGACTTCAAATTGGTGATTCCTCAAATCCTACATCCTGTCTCATACTTTTTAACTGTCAACTATTTGGTTTTCTCTGCTTTTTGGCTCCATACTTGGTTTTTGCTCTTTGTCTAGACTATTTCTATCAGAAACAAGATCCAGACACATTATTCCTGTTCCTACATTACACCCCCTGAGGCATTTTTATATCCATGGTTTTGTACACTACAGCTGTGGTTAAAATGTATTTGTTTCCTATGCCACGCCCATTGTTCTATAAAGTCTGGAGTGGAATGATGTAGCATTGACATCACTAGGTTAGTAATATTAATATTTGGATTTCTGATTTCAGCTTCAACTGTAAAGAGCATGCAAGTCCTCACTCCCATCATTACAACAAGCAAAGGCTGGGCAAATGGAAAATTAATGACTTATCTTGGACCCATCAGAAAACTCAGCTATGGGGAAACTACCACCTGCTAATCGGGAGAGACAGGCTCATCTAGAGAGACATAGTGAGATCTGCTTACCTGGAAAAGAAGCTGCTGAACCCGTAACTGGAAGGAACACTGAAATGGTAATTTGGACAAGCAGCTTGAGGCAGAGTGTGTACTAATATGAATGTGAGAAATTCCTGGGAACTGCATTCTTAAGGGGGGCCCTCACACTTCTGTGGGCTTCACCTGCAGGAACCTCATAAGTTTCTCACTGTGAATCTCTGAGAAACATCTCATGTATCTGGAAGGAGCAGGGGAAGAGAAAAATCATTGTAAAATAGCTTCAGCACCTTCTCCATAATGAAGGTCTATATGCCAAGGGGAAAGATTTGACAGAACTTTATTCTACTTGCAAGAAGGGCTTTCCTCTTCTCAGTTCCATCAAGCATTCCTGCCACAACTAAGGGAAAAAAACAATAAATGACAAGAAAAAACAAAACAAGAATTTAACAGGTGTGAGAACTTCAAAGAGATAGATTGGGAATGTTGACACCAGGGAAGGCTGTAGTGGGTAGGGGGAAAAGCTGTACTACTGAAGACACACATAGGAAGGAAGTCAGAACCCCAAGACACCAGTCCACCAAAAGTCTGAATCACCCCTCCACAGCAGGTCAGGCATAGATTATTGGCCAGACCATGAACTGAAAACTCTTGGATTAGCTGCTGTCACTAGTTCATGATACGTGTCTGATGACGCAGTCATGTGGTGCACAGCGTGGCTGCCTAAGAGATGCTCTCTCAATAGGGGGAGCTATCATGGCCTACCTACTCTTAAAGACAGGAGCTGTGTTTGGTTTATTACTGTATCCCAACTAATCTAACGATACTTGCTCAATAAATACTTATTGAATAAAGGAATAAATAAATGATAATCTAATATAACAGTAAACTACATGAAAAATCAAGAGGAGCTAGTAAATCTACCTACCATGAGACACTACTAATGTCTGGGAGAGGAAGAGGAATGAGATTCAGAAGCATCTACTTGTTCCACGGCTTTAAATCGTGAGGATGACCATAGATGTCGTGGTCTCTTAAGATAAACAAGAGAATTCTCTGCAGGGTGTTGTTCCTGATTTTCCAAAATACAATATATTGGAAGAGGATTAACACAAATCACAGGAAGGAGATAAACAGTAACATAATATGAAGACCCTAACACTACCATCACCACCACCAACTAAAACAACAGCAATTAGAATGACATTTGCATGATGCATTTGCTTTTGCTACCCCGTGGTAGCCATAGAACCTAGCACATAACAGGTACACAAATTTTGGTGAAAGAATGTTCATATATTTGATGCTTGAATGACTGTGAGTTTCTTTATTCTTTCTGTGTAAATTGAAGATAAATAATATAAAACTAGTCACTCTTACTACTTTGATAAAATCTTGGTAACATTTATGTAATTATGGTATCATATGTAAAAAGGAGCCTCCTCTTCCTGGATTCTTCTCTAAAAATGTCAACAGCCTGAGTAATCAACACAGCCATCTGTACATTTTATCCTTTTATGTCTGTCCAGTGAGTGATCCATTTATTTATATAAATATTAATAAATATATGTAAAGTGCTTAAAATAGTGCCTGGCACATAGTGGGCTCACTTAGCTATTTATAGTTGGAGTAGGCATAGCAGTATTCCTCCTTCAATTCCTTTTTTTTTTGAGGTAACATTGGTTTATAACATTATATAAATTTCAGGTATACATCATTATATTTTGATTTCTGTGTAGACTACATCATATTCACCTCCCAAAGACTAATCATCCTCCGTCACCATACACATGTGTCACTTTACTCCCTTCACCCTCCTCCCTCCCCATTTCCCCTCTGGTAACCACCAATCTAATCTTTGTACCTATGTGTTTGTTTGTTGTTGTCGGTGGTGTTTTTTTGTGAGGAATATTAGCCCTGAGCTAACATCCATTGCCAATCCTCCTCTTTTTGCTGAGGAAGACTGGCCATGAGCTAACATCCGTGCCCGTCTTCCTCTACTTTATATGAGATGCCATCACAGCGTGGCTTGACAAGCAGCATGTTGGTCCACACCCGAGATCCAAACCTGTGAACCCTGGGCTGCGGAAGAGAACTGTGTGAACTTCACTGCTATGCCACGTGGCCGGCCCCTGTTATTGTTATTTTTATCTTCCACTTATGAGTGAAATCTTTGGGGATTTGACTTTCTCCCTCTGACTTATTTCACTTAGCACGATACCCTCAAGGTCCATCCATATTTTTGCCAATGGCAAGATTTCATCTTTTTTACAGCAAAGTAGTATTTTATTGTGTACATATCAAACATCTTCAAATTTTCTTAGTATAATATTCTAGAAAGCATAGTATTTAATCAATCTTCAACTTGCATAATATTACTGAGATACTTGAAACATACATAAAAATTGCACCATATTTTTTACTCTATACTTCAAAAATTAAATTAAATAAGGTAACAGTGGAGGAGGAGAGGTGCATTTCTTAGTTTCCAAGATCCACCATTCTTATGCTGGCATCCTTATTCTTGTGCCTCTATCTCAGATTTCTTGATGTAGAACCATTCCTTAACTCTGTTTGTGGGACACACTAGTGCTTTTTTTGAAGTTCTGATCAGAGCTTTATTCATAAAGCACACCTATATGTAGCTTTTTCTGGGAACACACTAGGACTTAGCAGGACAAGACAGCCTCATCATCTACCTAGCAATTCTAGAAGTCTATAGCATTACTGGGATGAAGAAGAAAAACAAAACAAAAAGATTTCTATCCCTCACTCAGACTTGATGGAAGTTCCATTTTACCTTCTCCAGGGACTTAATATTTCATTTTCCAGGAAATGATGCTTTTTATAATTCATTGTCCCATTTTCCAGAACAAAAACTCTGAAGAAACAGAGATGCTCCAAAAATTATAGTGAATTACAGTGAAATATAAATTTATAGCAACTTTCTTCGTAAATAATTAAGCTCATAACTTATTTACTTAGTGGGCAGATAATGGTTTAATTTATTTAGACTGCTTAAAATTAACTTTCTCGTTCATTTTAGTTTCAAAGATGAAAAGATTGTTTCATTCCCCTGATTTTCAGCAACCGTATACTCCTTCTCTCTGCTTGTTTCCTCTGTGTATAAACATGCTTTCCTCTTTATTTTTAATTCTTTAATTTTATCCACTTAGCACTTTCACTACACATCTTTATTTTCCTGGTTTCTTGGAATACTGCAATCATTTTTAGTAAGTCATGCTTGTCAAACTCTACATGCATTTACTCTTTCATTCTCTAAAATCTTTTTCTTCTTCCCAATATCCTTTGTTACACAATTCTTTGTCTTTGTTTTGGCAACCTGTCAGTACCATTGTTATAGACCCTTTGCCCACAGCATACAAGATCCAGTGGTGACAAGCTGCATCACAGTTTGCATGAATTGCTTTCAAGTCTTGCTTATAAACATGACAGGTTGCCTAGCTGCTGTCACAAGCACTATATTAAGATTTCTTCTCATTAACTTCGCATTGGGCTGAAGAAGAGTTACTTGGAATGTAGGGAGTAAATCCATGTTTATATCCTATAGTTAAATAACAAAAATTACCAAAAGGGTCTTGGTTCAACAATTAATTGGGTCCTGAGTATATTATTTTGTAACGGTTAGTCTTGCAGTCTGAATCCCCACACAAAAAACAACCCAGAGAAATGACATATTATTGCTGGGCAATATTTCCATCAGGATAATTAAGCATTTTAAAGCTACATTTAAGGTAACTGATTATTGTCAGTCTTCTTTCTCCACCCTACTCAGGAATTTATATGTATTGAATATGCAGGAAATGGTAAGTTTATTATATGGTTTCATTAAACGACTACCTGTAAGTGAAATGCACACCAATTTCCCTAGAGTGTATCTACAGAAGGATCTTTTGATATGATTTAAGATATGATATGGTTTCTAATGTTCATAAGTAGGATTGCATAAGAATCTGGAAATAGACTTCATATTGGGTAAATTAGGAACACAGGCAAACGATCCTATAGGATACAATGAAAATTAAGTCGCTCAGGGATGATGCTAATAGCTAGTTGCACAGAGTTTAATATTACACAGTTCAATGCACTTGAGGAAACCTGGGTCTAATTCCTCTTTTCTACAGAGTTAGGAGTACTGGCTGCTGCAGCACCTGTCCGTGAAGGGTCTTCTGAAAGTGGGGAAATAATCTCCAAGGGCTCTCAAAATTACACTGGGCCCCAAAGTCCAAATCAATGCAGCAAATTTTCATTATCAACTGCTAGGCCAAGAAAGTTGTCTTTAAATGCAGATAATATAGATACAATTATTTTATACACTGTAAAATTATACCATTTTTGCAGAAATTTCCCAGCAACTTTCCATAAGTAAATTGATTTACATTCCATAGCAAATTATAGATACTTCCATTATGTTTTTGTCACATTATTTTATATTTAATCGCTTCATGTCTGATTCTTCCTGTTCGTTCTGAACTAAAGGCAGGAACCTGGAACAGCATTTGGTAAATGATACCTGTGTGATAGATTTTGGCTAAATTTAATCAAATTTATTTTTAATGTAATTCTGAGTTTTTCATCATGTCCAATTTCAAAGTCTTTTGGTGTAGAATTCTTTCAGGAAAGAAATTTTTTAGGCCACTATTGTTTCCATGAGCAGCATATATTTATTGGAAAATCAAAATTGATTTATAGATTAAAGGTTGCCTATGCCCCCAGGATTTGTATTTATGAAATTCATTTAGAATGCTGTGTTAAGTTCATACCTCCTGGTCCCAAAGTTACTGCAACATGAGTACAAAATGTCAGTCTGTAAACATATTATTTTGAGGAAGAAGCAATAAAAGCCACAGACTTTTGAAAACCTCTTATAATGTTTTAATGATATCAGGATATTTTTAATATATCTAGGATCACTTACTTTTGAAATGCAAGACTGTTGCTGCAAAAAGTATTCTATTAAATGCCAAATTCCAATGTTTGTTTCTGGTCACTCATAAATTTCATTTACATTAATGTGCTATTAAAAGTACAAGTTATATATTTTTTAGTTTTGTCTTTGAGAGAAGACATCAAGTTAACAGGGGCGTCTGTTGTTTCTCTACAGGAAATTTACCATGAAATTTGGAGAGAACAAAATAACTTGTTAACTTTTTTTCCTTAAAGCACTAACTGATTTTGTTTCCTAATCTGTAAGATAGAAAACATCTTCCTATCCCCCTACTCCACACCCACTAGTATGTTTTAATGAAGATACAGTTTGACTCACAGTAGCAATAATGAAGTAGATTCTTTTTTAAAATAGAATTATACAGATTGCTAGAACACTGGGGATTGCACCCATTTTACAATAAAATGTCTATTTCTAGAACTTGAAAAGATTAATCGATTTCTTTAAGATTGCACCTCCGATTCATGAAAAGATAAGCCACCACTTCTCCCGAGTTCTAGTGTTTCTTCCCTACACCCTCCAAACCGTTCAACATTGCACCTTGTTAACAGTTCTAACAGCAAGATGATCAGTGAACCTCTTAGTTGCTAAGCACAGTCAATATTTTTTATTTCTATTTTCCATGTCACTTTTGGTGGCTTTTTCACTATCAGCCCACCGTTCTCTTGTTCCTGAGAAGCTCAGCTCTCTTGGATAGTATGGCCCTCTACTCCTTCCTTACCCTTCTGTTTCTTTGGTGGGTCCATTTCTATTCCCTTCCTAGTCTCCTATTTCTCTGCCAATATATTTTCCAGCTTTATTGAGATATAATCTACATATAACATTGTGTAAGTTTAAGGTGTACAATGCGATGATTTGATAGACATATATATTATGAAATTATTATCACAATAAAGTTAGTTAACACATCCATCACCTCACACAATTTTCTTTCTTTTTGTGGTCAAAACATTTAAGATCTATTCTCTTAGCAACTTTCAAATATACAATACATTATCGTTAGTAATCACCATTGTACCCTTTGAGCAACATCTTCCCATTTCCCCCAACCCAGCCCCTGGAAACCACCATTCTACTCTATTTCTATGAGTTGGGCTTTCTTTTCAATGTTTATTTTACATAAAGTTTAATTCTCAGACCATTTTATTTTCATTTTGGAAGTTATCCCTGGTTGATATCACCTATTCCCATTATTTTAACTACCATCTCTTAAGGAGCAATATATAACTGTGTCTCAGAGCCCAGGCCCTGATGCAGATTGCCTGGGTTCACATCTCAGTGCCATTAATTAGGAGATTTGTCAGTTTGGGCAAGTCACTTAACCCTTTGTGTCTCAGGTTTGTCTTCTGACATATGAGAATTCAATAATATTATTCCATCTCATTTGGCTATTGTGGAGAATAATTGAGATTAATATATATATATACATATAAATATATATATACATATAAATATATATATATAATATATATATGACACAGAACAGTCCTTGGTATCTAGCATTTCTTTCATTTATATCTATTTTGATATTAATATATCTATTTTGATAACTCCCATATCTCCATATTTAACTAAGATAATTCTCTTGAACTCCAGATCATTATATACAGCTACTCACAAACATTTGTTCTACAATGTTACATAAACATATCAAGTTCAGCATGTCCACATTTAATTCATCACAGCGTTCTTTAAATTGTTTTCTTTTCCTCATCGGTATCGCTGCAAGTGAAAATACCATCTACCCAAATGCCTGAGAAAAATAGTGGGGAGATTTCTTTCTTTCTTTCTTTTTCTTCCTCATATCCAGTTTCCAAAGATCAAAATAATTTGACGTGAAAGACTCGATATTACTTAAGCTTCTCAATTTTCTAATTATTCCCACAGCTACTGTCTTCATTTTGGCATCATTAAAAATCAGTTCAATTATGTGGATGCTCTTCTAACTTTCCCACCTGCCTCCATTCTTTTCCATCTAGCATTAAAGACTGAGCAATTTTTCTCAACTGTAAAAGAATTTGGGTCACTCTTACTTAAAGTTCATGCAAGCCACTACTCTAATGATAAAGAATAAAGTTCATATGGAGAGGACATCGAAATTCAAAGCAGTTCCTGTTGAGGTTTATTTTATTTTTCCCAGTTATAGATGTATGTATTCACTGATTCAAGACATCATTTTGTTATTAGTTGATAATAGACATTCTGCCTAATTTTTCTTCTGTTATTGCATTGTCTAGAAATTCTGCAACATGTGACACAATGATGGCAACAGCTAGGGAAGTGTTTCCAATCTATTTTGTTACTTATATTAAAAAATTATCAAAAGAATGAGAAGACAAACCACAGAGTGGGAGAAAATATTTGCAAAGGACATATCTGACAAAATACTGTCATCTAAAATATACAACAAACTCTTAAAACTCAATAATGAGAAAACAAATGACCTGATTGAAAAATGGGCTGAAGACCTTAACAAACACCTCACCAAAGAAGATACATAGATGGCAAGAAAGTACATGAAAAGATGCTCCATATCACATGTCTTCAGGGAAATGGAAATTAAAACAACAACAAGATACTACTACACACCCATTACAATGGTCAAATCCAGAACACTGACAACACCAAATGCTGACGAGGATGTAGAGCAACAGGAACTCTCATTCATTGCTGGTGGGCTGCAGAATGATATAACCACTTTGGAAGACCATTTGGCAGTTGCTTGCAAAATTAAACGTACTCTACCATACAATCCAGCAATTTGCTATTTATCTGAAGGAGTTGAAAACTTATGTTCACACAAAACCTGCATGTGAATGTTTATGGCAGCTTTATTCATAATTGTCAAAACCTGAAGAAACCAAGATGTTCTTCAGAAGGTGAATGAATAAATCAACTCTGGTACATCCAAGCAATGGAATATTATTCAGTGTTAAAAAAACATGAGCTTTCGAGCCGTGATAAGACATGAAGGAAACTTAAATGCATATTACTAAGTGAAAGAAGCCAAACTGAAAAGGCCACATATTGTATGATTCCAACTATATGACATTCTGAAAAAGGCAAAACTACGGAGACAGTAAAAGGATCAGTGGTTGGCAAGGTTTGGGGGGAGGAAGGAATGAACAGATGAAGCACAGATGATTTTTAGGTCAGTGAAACTACTCTGGATGATAGCATAATGGTAAATACATGTAATTTTCCATTTGTCCAAAACCATAGTAGGTACACCAAGAGTGAACCCTACTGTCAACTATGGACTTAGGGTGATAATTATGTGTCAATGTAGGTTCATCAATTGTAAAAAATGTGACAAATGTAACACTCTGCTAGGGGAGTTTGATAATGAAGGAGGTTATACAGGAGTGGGGACAGGGTGTATATGGGGGAATTACTGTGGCTTCTGCTCAGTTTTGCCGTGAACCTAAAATTGCTCTGAAAAATAAAGTCTAGTGTATATATAAATATATGTTTACATTTATATTATATATATGATGATCATTACAAGACTTTCAGGTATAAAATACATTAAATTAGGCTAAAATTCTGTAGTGGAAGTTAATGAAATATGAATTCAAGGAGAAAAATAGATCATGTAAAATGTAAAAAAACATGAGTCTGGTCAATTAAGTGCACAACTTATGTTTCTGTGCTTTGAGGTATAACATAACATTAAGTAATCCTAAGTGCACATCTCAATAAATTTTAAGCACATATACATTTGTATAATCATCACCTAGATCAAAGTATATAAAAATTTCAAGCATCGAGAAGTCTCACTCTTATCTCCTCCCAGTCTTTAAAAACTGAGGGTGAATACTCACATTGCTTAATCTCTTCTGTTCACCACATTTGGACATTTTCTTTGAGTTCAATAATTCAATTTTATGATATATCCAGTCTACTCTTAAATCTATTAAAATTTAATTTCATATTATCATATATTTTATTTATAGAATATAGTTGTGGAGTATTATAAAATGTGAATTTAAAATGTTTCATATATTCTGATTCTCTGTTAACATTTTCCATCTTTTATCTGTTTTTTCATCTTTTCCTCTATTTTATATATCTAGATGTACTTAAATTTTTCATGGCTTTGTTGAAGTTCTTGTCTTTAGATCCTAACTCCTGGATTAGCTGTGGATCCAGTTCTATTTTCTTTCTCTCTCTCTCTCTCTCTTTTTTTTTAATTATTGGCCTTTTTCTCATCTCTTTTCATGTCTCATGCTTTTGGTTGTATGCCAGATGTATAAACTCATCTTAGAAGTTGCAAATAATGCTAATTTTCCTAAGGGAAGGTTTACTTTTCCTTCTAAGCAAATAGGTGGAGTAGGGATCAGTTGCGCTTTTAGTAAGATTCACCCAGCTCTGTTTTTGCTCTATTCCTTGCTGATGGGTTTTGATGCCCTGACAGATCTTTGTCTATAGTACTGAAATATTCTGGGGTATTCAGTTCTCTCCTGAGATTTGATGACCTGGAAGGCCTCTGTCCTCAGCACTGAAGGACTATGGGACATTCACTTCTGCTCTTGTGAGGTCTGAGCTTACCTCTTTAATCTCTCCGCCCTATGTAAATTTAGAACTGATCATATTGGGAGGAAAGACCAAGGATGTGCTTTAGTAGGCTCCTCGCATTAATGGGACTTGCTCTCCTAAGTACTGAGAGTCAACTGGCATTTTCACTCTTAGTTTTGGAAGTTGTCAGCCCAGCATCCTCAGCTTCTGGCACCAACACAGGAATCACTGAACATCCGGTGGGAAGAAAAATACCAATGCATTCTAGATTCTAATCCATTATGGTAGCCTCTGCGACTTTTGAAAGCACTTCTAGTTCCATTTTCCCTCAGTAGATTCCCTTTGCTTGCATGATACCTGATCCTCAGCCTGTATCTAGAATCCGCAAATGCCTCCAGGGAAGAAGCATCATCTAGGAAGAGATCATCTTTCCCTAGAATTTTAGTTTATCTTGTCTTCTTTGCTTCACAGATCTGTATAATTTTAAAATTTTGATTTTTAAAATGTATATGATTTTCTAGTTGTTGCAGCTCGATGGTTGGTCTGCTATAACCTACTAGACCTTGACCCAAAACAGAAGTCCATCTATTGGTTAAAACAATCTATACTTTTCTTTAATATTAAGGAAGTATCTTTGTCTATCTCACAAAAAAAGCAAATTATTTTATGAACACTGTTTTAAATGTTTTTAATTGACTTACTAATAAAATCAAAATGATGACATTGTATATTCATATTATTCATGTATTTGCCTCCAAGTAAATCAACTTTGATTTTTTTGAAATAAATGCAAAGAATCAACATATTATTTTAATGAAATGTTGAAACAAACTTATACTATTTTGTGATCTTTTGAATCTAAAATTATCTCTATTGGTGTGCAAGTTACTTTAATTATATTTTAAAATGTATTCTCATTTTATTAACTTGGTCATTAATCTATTTAATAACTAATTATAGTATGCATCCTACTTTGCCCAGGTCTGTGATAGGTGATATTTGCTAACAGTGAGCAAAATGAAAATGACTTCTTCCCCCATAAACATTAGTAAGATATTCATAATCTTTTAGAAAACAATTTATTTGTTCTATAAGGCTTTATAAACCTTTTCTATGAATTTATAAATAATTCATACCCCAAAATTTTTGCTCTTGTGCCTTTTTTATAAATAATTATCTGTATTTTATTTATTCTATTGCTACTAAGCTGTTCCTATATTCAAATTTTTTTAAAATTCAGATATATTGAAATATAATTTGTTTCATTAAAAATCACTTTTAGATGCATACTCTTACGAATTTTCACAAATGCATACAGTTGTATAGTTACAATCACAACCGAGTTATAAAATATTTTAATCAGCTAAGCATGTTCCCTTTGTGTCCCTTTATGAATGACCCCTACACATAAAACCAAGATATCAATTAACCAACTAAGAAATGTATTAGAAATACTCCCAAGTACTTAATACATTCAATTCCAAATCCTGGGTGAATGTACAATATGAATAAATTCATTAGATTTAACTTTATATCTATAACAACCACTTTTTAAAATGTTGCTATAGTATACCTCTTCCAAAATGCCATATAGACTAACTCATTTGGTATTATATTTTTTTGTGTTTGACTTCTTTCTCTTAGCATAATGTTTATGAATTTTATGAATGTTGTTGCATGTGTCAGTCATACATCTTATTTCATTGCTGAGTAGTATCCCATTGTATGGATATACCAAAAGGTTTATGCATTAACTATTTGATGGGCATTTGGGATTGGTTACAGTTTTCTGAGGAATTTTTTATATAAAAGATTTCTTAAGGAAAAGAGCAATTCCACTGACAATTTCAGGTTTAGCAATAAATATTAGCTTAGGTCTATTTTTGTCATGTTATAATATCTTTTTATTCTTATGTTTATTTATTTTCTATTTTTTATTTGATTAGACTAGGCAGATTTGAAATTTTCAAATTATTTTATTTGTGCATGTCTTTTTTTCTGACTCATGTATTGAGATTTGATACATTTTAAATTTATTCTGATTTACCTTTTTGCTAAATTGTTGCATTATTATTCTGTTGATTTTTTGGAATCCTTCTTAACAATGAGGTTATATGAGGCCACAATGGTTTCAATATATAATGTTTTATTTAGCACCAAATTTAAAAGAAAATAGACTGAAATATAGTCATGACCTTTTATTTTCCCAGATGAATCAAAGTTTCTTAGGGGAATTAGAGAGGTTTTTTTTTTATTTGGCTATTTTAACTTTGAATTTGTTTTAAAATTCCTGGCATATCTCTCTTTTAAAAAACTATTGTTGATAAAAATTATTATGATCTGTTTCACAGTCTAGTGTATGAGATTTTCTTTTTCTTCTGCTGATGTCTCTCTTTGGCTGGACAGAATCAGAAGCCATAGGGCAACTGAATTACGTGAATTCAGTTCATGCAGACCAGCCTTGTGGGGACTAGAGCAGGAAAGAGGAAAGCGATGAATAGATGTGGAAGAGGAGAGCATAGTCCACCAAGTTCTCACTTTTTCCATTTAGTGTTTTTATTAATGTCTTTTATTAATGAAGGGACTCATGACCCGCATAGGAGAGACACCAAGTCTGACTAACGAAATCATCATGAAGTAACATTGATTCAATGAAAAATCATCCAAAAATTTACTTGTAGCTTTAACTACCACTGGTACTCTTAATAAAAGGAAATATCAATTAATATAAGATACAGCTACCATCTAATCACTTGATCATCTCCATACTTTTGAGGACGGTCGCTGCAGAGCTTTTCAGAGATTCTTAACTTCCCTTACTGGCACAATTCTCGATGCCTTGTAAAGTGAGCTCACTCCCTTTACAAATCTCCTTCTGGGAGATTTCGTTTAAGTATGCTGAGCAGTTGTTTATAATAAATCCATTTCTACATTTCTGCTTTGCTAAGCTTTCTGACTCCCTTTATAGTATGCCTGGGAATTTCCAGCATCTCAACCTCTTTGTTTATAGGCAACCATGGAACCAAGACATCAATTAAGCATCCAAGAAATGTATTAGAGATACTCCCAAGTACTTGACCTAATACATTAAATTCCACATCCTGGGTGAATGTACACAGGTGGATAAATTCACTAGATATAACTTTATGTTTGGTCCTTATGAGTTTAACACTTATAATCCTATCTCAGATGTTCTTTGGGTCCTGCTGATATAATCAGTCAATATGCTAAAATTCCATTGATGTTTATCCTGTTTCCTACAAACTTGACTAGAACTTGAAATTGATCTTGTGGGCCACGCTGGGATTTAAGCCGAGTTAGGGCTTGTATACACAATGATGGCAGCTGAGAATAGGTGTCACTCTGGAGGCACTTGCCCCAGGTGAATCGTCTGAAGATTCTTATGCAAGGAAAGGCTAGGTGACAAAGATATAGGAAAAGTTCTCCTTCCACCTTCAAGAAAATTACATTGATATTTCAGGTTTATTATTATTTTTTTCCTAATTCTGAGCTCAGATCCAGTGTAGAAACTTTTATTGTTCTAAAGGTCACTAGTAAAACCTTTTTTCATCAGTGATCAGAACTGATTAGCCTTTCATAAGCACACATCCCCCTTGCCAATCTCATTCATCCATCAACAAGTTCTCAGTTATCCACTCACACACACACACACACACACACACACACACACACAGATGTAAGCCCTCATTGTTTTAAATTACTCTATACTTTTGCTTCTCAGAACTGTAGAGATCATACATCAGGTAGACTGGAAGATCTTCTGATGCTCAAATTTGGCTGTTTACATCACTGATCCACTTCAGGAAGAACAGATTTCAGAGAGGATATTTCAGGTTTCAAAAGAGTTTTCCCGGGTCTGCTCAAATGTGTCTCTCTCATAATTCACATCCCTCTTCTTTGAACGATTTCCTACACTTCACCTAAAACTCTTAGGAAGATTGTATATTCCACTAGAATTTTAACTCTGTAATCCAAACTTTGAGCCTGATTTTCAACCATGTCTGGTCAGCAGATCTATAAACTAAGGGATTATTCGAAGACCATCCATTGAATTTCTCTAATTCTCTACCTATGTTTTGACTTGGAAAGTCAAAGACCTGAGGTTTATCTCATATTTAAACTTTCCTTTACAGCTGGAGCAGCTAGTCCATCTAAAAATTCTATTTCACAACATTGCCCATGACTAAATCCTGCCACGGGACATGCTGTCCTGTTGTTGTGTCCCGCACTGGAAACTAAAAGCCAGTTTCCCATTTACTTCAAAAAAGTTAGTTATCTGCACTTGGACTAAATATGTGAGCCATCCGATTCCAGAATACCATCTTAAGTATTCATTTTCTGGTAGATCATATTGAGTTTTCAGGAAAATCCAAAAGAACTGTATGACTACTCTTTGATTAATATGATTTTTCCTATATTATATTTGGCTAAAATAATGAAATTCCTGGTATGTCAAAAGCATCTTTTGATAATTTCATTGGAAATCAGGAGGAGAGAGGAGTATTTTTGAGATAAAAGCTTATATCAGCATCTTGCCTTAATTTCTGATTTTGGATAATAGCATTCAGGACTCCATAGAAAGAACAGAGGTGACAAATAAAGAGTATGGGCAATGATGATAAGAATCTGAACTAAGCAAAAGGCAGCAAAGAAAGAGGAGACATAAAATTTAGGAAATCTTTAATTTTTATTGCACATTGTTCCAATGTTTGTGATGGGGCTGGGGTGTGTCACAGTAATGTGTAGGTGAAGAATAATTAAAGCAGCCACTGAAGGAGAATAGGCTATTAAGTTACAAAATAGATGGAGATACATTTCAGGTTCAGGAAAGTAAAGATACTATTGTTTTTAATATGTAAAAATGATATGACAAAAAATGGGTTTTTTGCTGAAAAGTCAAAATTACCACCAATACATACATAAAAAATGTACTAAAGCTCAGCATCAATCAACTGAATTAAAAAGATTTTCAAAGATATTTTTAATTCATCATATTACAAACATTTTAAATGAGCTCAACAATGCCCAGTTTTGGCAAGGTTTTAGGGAAGTGAAAATTTCATATAGTGTCAGTGAATGTATATATAAACAAAGTCTTTTTTTCTAAGAAAATTTGGAGATTTGTATTTAAAATTGTAAACATATAAATATTTTCAACCAGAAATTCCAATTCTAGAAATCCATCTTCCAAAATACTTATCTATGTATAAAATTATATGCTCAAGGATGGGCAGTGTTACTGGAAATCACTTAATGTCCTTTGCTAGGTAAGTGATAATTATAATAGGAACATATTATTTAAGAACAAGTAACCATTAATAAAAGATGAGAAGAATAGAAAACATACTAGTCTAAGCAACCTCTGAAATTCTAGAAGCATACTAGGATCCTGTGAGAGAAAGCTTTCTTTATATATGTGCTTCTTGGCACAGAAGCAACAGATGCTGCGTGCACATTACAGTTATTGCTGCATTTCATTCTCCCTTGTTGTCAAAGAAGAAATATGTAGCTGGTTCATATTTGTGAGTAAGTAGAGATGCTTGTAAGGGTGAATAAAGTTCAATGCCATTTCAAGATGGGATGCAACGAATCCATCTTCACATCACAAATTTCAGTTGCCTGGTACTGTAGCTGAACTTTCCATTCCTGAATTAAAGATGAATGAATTAGGGTCTTTGTGTGACACCAAAAAAATAATATATACGCTGACCTAGAAATTCAATGTGTTTATCAAAGAGCTGAAAATAGAGATTATTGGTAAGACTTTTAGAAAGTAATTCTGTATGGGCCTAAAATTAAGATTTAATTAAGTGAGAATATATGGTATTTTAGCTAGTGATATGAAATTAAAAACCAAACCAAGGAGGCAGGATTGTGACTTGCATATTTCAGTGAATTTACCTGATTGGACTACATCTATCATAATAATTCTTCAAAGTTTCTGTATGTGTATGTGAAATCATTTACTTCATGACATCTTTTTAAATTCTATCTGTTACTAATTAAGATATGAATTTGAGTATCTAAACTCTAGTCTAGACAATAGTTTGATAACTGTGAGCTTTGGTTTAAAATATAATTTACGTTATGAGACGCCAAGTCTTTTAGTGTAGAATTATTTCTAATCCTCCAGACGGAGTCAATATCAGAAGCTCATATATCCACAGTTAGAGATATAAAGTAATCTATTCTAAAGCTGTACTGCTTGATTATGTAGAAAACATCTAAATTTTACTACTTATAATAAGTACTGTTTTAGTGACTATACCATGTTAAGTACTCCACTTTTTTTTTAACATTTTTATTTATTTATTTATTTGGTGAGGATGATTAGCCCTGAGCTAACATCCATTGCCAATCCTCCTCTTTTTGCTGAGGAAGACTGGCCCTGGGCTAACATCCATGCCCATCTTCCTTTACTTTACATGTGGGATGCCTGCCAAAGCATGGCTTGATAAGCGGTGCATAGATCCGCACCTGGGATCTGAACCTGTGAACCCTGGGCTGCTGAAGTGGAGTGGGTGAACTTAACCACTCGGCCCCAGTACTACACTTTTTAATCAGCACCGTGAAGTATACTTTGTGGGAGGAGAAACAGATTCTGAATGAGCAAATATTAAGCCTAGTGCTTAAGCTCCATTTCACCAGACTGCCACATCTATGATCTCTCCAGTATACTGACAAGATGAAAAATGTCATCTTGGATAAACTAATGAAATTCGTCACATCTTTACTAACTCTTCATTTAATAATATATTAATATTTACCTTAAGAAGACATTAGACTTGATTATTTAATAATCTTAATAATGTTATGTTTCACATAATGAACCAGAGGAAGTCATATACTTATTCACAAAATTTGTAACTTAATTCGGTCATACATTCAATACATCTTAACTGAAGATCTACCATTGCCAAACCTTATAGCATTTGCTGGGTATATTGCTGAACATGATAGAGACAGTCTCCGTTCATGGGGCTTATAGTCAAGGGTAGAAATGAAATAAATACATATTATAAAAAACCCCTTTTATGCACCATGAAATGTGTCCTTGGCTCACAAGTTGTCAAGGCAGCTCTGCTGGACAATTCTGTTTACTTTGCTAGTTTCACGCATTAGGCACGGACAGGCTTGTTTTGCTGCCCTGGGGCTATCTCCAAAACCACAGACAGCTGAACACTCATGCATATGCACAAGTCAGAAGTACAGGGGATTTGATGCTCTCAGTGGCAACTCTGAATCAGTGGGATGCAGGTGTCAGTGGATAAGTGTTCAGTGGAAGGAACCCAGCGGACAGAATGATGGAAAGCTTATTTAATGCTCACCAAAGCTGGCAGTTTGGAGCAACACACTACAATGGTTGGAGCTCTACCCTTTGGAGTTCTGTGATCAAATGGCTAATATGTGGTGCTATGTTGCCAATAGCTAGAATAAGTGGGTCCAGCACCCAAAGTGTGGGAATGGGATTAGACCTGCTCACCATCACTCAATTACCCACTTGTGTAATATTTACTTCTGGTCCTCTAAAATTGAAGTTCCGGCTGTTGTCCTGGTTACCGGAGGTTGTGTGTTATAGTATGACTACCAGGGGCATACAGTAAGTGTTGTTTATAAATTAAAGCTAGGACCACCACCTTGTCATTTTGGCCTCCACATGCCTGTCATCTGTAGGGGGAATCCTAGGTCTTTTGCACAATGGAGGCAAGGAAGAGTTTGTCTGGACCTCAGTGGATTGATTGGCGAGAGTCTCGATACTTCCATGACCCTGGATATTATGGTCTCATAAGGAGAAAATAAACAAGAGCTCAGACCCTTCAGGAACAAAAAGTAATTTTATTTTAAGTGTGAATAGTCACACGTATCTCTTGGTTACCATATTAAACAGCACAGCTTTAGAGAGTCTAGTATGATTAGTCCTGGTTGTCCATAGCAGCAACGATGTCAACAATAAAAAGACAAATAACCTAATGTAAGAATGAGCAAAAGAACAAAACAGATTCTACAAAGCATATATACAAAGGGCCAATAGCAAGAAAAAGCGCTCAACATCATAAGTCATTAGGGAAATGTAAATCAAAACTATGAGATACCACTTCACACTGACTAGAATGGCCATAATCAAAACCCAAACAAAAAGTTTTGCCAAGAATGTGGCAAAACTGGAACCTACTTACATCGATGGTGGAAATGTAAATTAATGCGGCCACTTCAGAAAACTGTCTAGTGGTTCTTCAAAAGATTAAAAGTTCATTAAGACTAAAAAATTCATTAGAAGCACCATGCAAACCAGCAGTTGGATTTATAGATATATATCCAAGAGAAATGAAAACATATTGCAACATAAAAACTTCTACATGAATGTTCCTAGCACTACAACTCATCTTAGCCAAAAAGTGGAAAAAACCCAAAGGACCATCAATCAATGAATGGATAAATAAAACATGGTGTGTCCATTGAATAGAATAGCATTCATCAATGAAAAGGAATGTAGCACTGATACATACTACGACTTGGGTGAATCTTGGAAATGTTATTCTAAGTGAAAGAAATCTGTTGCCAAAGATCGTATATTGTATGATTCCATTTACATAAAATATCCAAAATAGGCAAATCTATAGAGACTGAAGGTAGATTAGTGGTTGTTTAGGACTATAATGTAGAATGACAGGATTTTATTTTGGGGTAATGACAATGCTCTAAATTTGATTGTGGTGATGGTTGCATAGTTCTAAGAATGTAATAATTGTATACTTTAAGTGGATAAACATGATGGGACATGAATTTTATCTCCATAAACCTATTAAATACAAGAAATACTTGGAAAAATATAATTAAATATAAGCATGAAATAAATTAACTAAAAAGAATGATTATCATTATTGAGAGAAATTACAGAATACTTAAATAGATGGAAGGATATACCACTATGATGGGTTAGAAGACTCGGTATTGTAAGGACAACAATTCTTCTTAAAGTAGTCTGTGGATTCCACAGTGTCCAAACTAAAATACCAGAAATTTTTTTGTGGGGACTTGAAACCAATAAGCTTATTCTGTAATCCACATGGAAAAGCAGAGAGCCACAAATAGGCAATGTAATTGAAGAAAAAGAAAATAAAACTGAAGGACTTAATCAGATATCAAGAACATTTAAATAGGCAATTAGGATAGTGTAGTATTGGATAAGACAAGTGTCCAATGTAACAGAGCAAGAATTTTCAGAAACAAACCAGCACACACAAAAAATCAATCCCTGATAGATGTCAAATCTAACTTTAACAAAAATGGTAGAACTTTGAGAAGAAAACACATAAAATCTTTGTTATCTTAGAGTAGGCAGATATTTCCTAAAGAGAGAACAAAAAGCACTAATATTTTAAAAATGATAAATCTGACAAGATATTAAAAGTAAGAAATTCTGTATCAAAGAATAGTGCTAAGAGTTAAAAGACTGTCCTCAGAGGAGGGGAAGATATTTATAATACAGGTATCTGACAAAAACAAACAAATACCTCATGCCCATATTATATAATGTTAATTTAAAAAAAGACTCAGCCAAAATAATAGAAAATAGGGCAAGCAGACTTGACTAAACACTGTAAAGTAAAGGAATCCAAAGGATGCTTTTTATGCTTTACTTTAAATCAACCATGAAGATTGCTCAGTCTTATAAATCACCAAGAAATGCAAATTAAAACTACAATATTATACCGTTTACTCCCACACCACAATGGCTAAAGTGGAAAATGCAAGTGTTGACAAAATAAGTGTAGTCCTTGGCCCTCTCATATAGTGCCAGTGAGAAGGTATATTGAGACAGTCAATTTGGAAAATAATCAGTATCTACTCAACCTGACCTTGTGAATGCCATATAACTGGGCAATTCCATTTGTAGGAAAATGTCCAACAAACATTTGTTAACAAAAAGCCTTATGCTTTAATGTAATAGCAGCCCTATTCTTATTAGCCCAAATCTAAAAGTTACTCACATGCCCTGAAGAGGAGAAAGAATACTGTACAGAAGCTATGACGCATTTAGAGAAAGGATTACTATTACACAATTAGGTAAGATGAAATTAGTACAGTTAGATACAATTATCTATGTCTATACACAATCACAAGGATAACTCTCACAAACATAATGCTGAGTAATGGTTGCTAGACACAAAACTGGGCAAAAGTAATCTCTGCTATTAGACATCTGTATAGTGATTGTCACTGAGGGATGTACTTAGAAAGATGCACAGGAGGAGCTTCTGGGGTGCTGGTGATGCACTGTGTCTAGATACGGGTGCTGGTTACATAGGTGTGTTCATTCCAATATACTTCCATAAGGAGAGGGAGAGTGTGTGTGTGTGTGTGTGTGTGTGTGTAGCCCATGTCAACCCAAGACCAACTGAATCAGTATATCAGATCATCAAATTTTGGCTCCAGGCATCTGAATTATTTTAAAACTCTCCAAGAATTCTGACGCAGAGAAAAGGTGCTAGTTGCTTCTTTATTGTAAGATGGAGATCAATAAGATCAAAAAACCCAACTGTATATTTGTATCTTGAGTAGCTACTATTTGAGAGTGTTGTCCATATCCGTGATTACCTTTAGCACTCATTTCAGCCCAGAAGAACGTACACTACTGTTCCCATTAAAAATGAAAAAGCTAAGCACAGATTGTATTAGGCACTTGCCTCAGGGTTCGATGGCTCGTAATTGTCAACGTTAGATTTGAAATCCAATGCCTTCATGTTAAGTTTTGTTCTCTTTTCATACCATTACTGCCTGCTAATTTTATTTCTAAAACCATCAGCAAACAAAAAAAGAAAACACAAAATTTGGAATTAAAAAGATCTATTTTTGTCTCTCCAGGAATAGAGTTTGAAAATATTCTGGTCAAAGTAAAATCAGTGTCCTTTATGACGTGAGAGTTACAAACCCTTCAGAACAATAAAAAGTTCTTTTCATCTTTATCCACTCTGCCTTTATTCATTTCTGGTGCTTTTTGGGCCTCTTCTAATTTTTTGTAACAAATATGAAAGGAAACAAATATGGCAAGTTTTGACAAAATACTGAATAGAGGAAAGAAGATGGGACATGGACAGAAGCAGCATTTTGTCCTTTGCTTTAAATCATTATGCCCCTGCATGCATTTTCATTTGTAAAACTGCTCTTTCAATTCAAAATGCTAAACTTTGTTAAGTTACATTGACAAGTTCTTTCTTTACAAATAGACACGCTTAATGGATCATGGCTCAATTTCCTGATCTTTTTTTTTCTTTTGTATACTGCCATACTTGTAGCAAAATATATTCTTCTTCTGAGCATTCGATCTTCAGAGTTTAGAAAGGTCAAGCCTATGGGGAGTGAAGAACTAGAAAGTTTTGTGTGGTATTTGCCATTTGACTGTAAAATCTCCACAACACACACACACACACACACACACACACACACACACACACAATGAAAGTAGGGTCCATGTCCTTATGATTTAATAATTAGTTTATATACCCTCCAATTATGCTAGATTCTCACTTATCAGCGTGAATTGTTAGATATAAAATATTCTGGGAGGGAAAAGGATTATTTGGTTAATGATTTAAAACTGTTTTCATGAAAGAAAACACAAGTAAGCCCAGCATCCAGATTCTGGGATTCTAATATAGTCATAATTATTTTTTTAAAAAAGTTATTTCAGTCTTCTAAAGAATGGAAAGCCCAGAAATATTTTTCTCCCTGTATCAACAATAGGCATGAAATTATACTTCTACATGAATATGGAAAAGCACAGTGTTTAGCTTCATAAAATAACAAAAGCCAACTCGAATGTTTTCCTCTTTGGTTCTTTTTGTTTTTTACACAAATTGTCACATCCTCTTTTTGATGAAATAATTATCGCATTACATTCTTCCAGAAACTGGTTAAAAGAAAAGATAGTCCAAGAACAGTAAGACACAACAAGGGACCATTTCCTTCTGTCTTATTTAAAAATATCTCAAAGACCCGACATTTTTCTGTTAGTAAAAACGTTACTTGTAAATTGTTTGAGCTGATTCACGACACAAGTTTGTTAATCCCAAGTATTAGAAACTCAAGTTCTTATCTACATATTTTGTTTTATATTGGTAATTAAAATTACTTGAACCTGTCTCATCTTCACCAATGTTATCACATCCTCAAGTGCCACACAGATGGTTTAGAATTTTATTTTATTCCCTGGAAAATTATAAACCAGCATTTCTTTGAAATTGTAGTGTGATGACAAATAGACACACTATACTCACTATACAAAGACATGTCACTTTAAATGTCCAATTACTTGTCTGTGCTTCATACCGCGCCCCTGTCCTCTGCTAGAGGTAGAGCAGAAAAATATCTAGTTCAGGAATTTATTCAGCCTCTTTCAGCTGGTTTTCTTTCCTTTTGTCATCTGTCTCTTGCCAAGGGAGCAGTTAGCTTTAATGGCCTTGGACATATTCCTACCTTCTGGCCTTCCTGCTCTAGCTACAAGATAATGCAGACCCAGCCACAGGACCTCCCTGGTCAGCTCACCAGTCAGTACCATCAGAAATCTTTAGGTCCCTTTAACCAGGTTGGGGGAGGGCAGCTCCTGGATATCTTCTTACCCACATGGAACCCAAGGAAAATTCCTAGAAGTCCAAATGAGGTGCTCCTTCTGCCGAATTAGGCCAGGCTCCTGGCCAGTTTGACTTCCGGTAGCTGTTTTGGGTAGGTGGAAAATAGAAAATGGACACACGTGAGTGGGAGATGCAGGAAAGGCAATAGGGGACCCTCAGGCTCTCATCTTGATGTTTTTGTTTTCCTTTCAGCCTGACTCGCCTACATCATCTAGGACCCCAGGCTGAAGAGCTTCATTTGCATGTCTGTCTTTTTTGACACTGTGATCCTCTCCCTGTCACCATGTTCTCTGTTGGTCTGGAGTGTCATATTGTCTACATCTTCAAAGAGGCATTTTCTCTGCCTCTTTCCCTGGTGTACAGTGCGGAATGGCTGTGGGGTACCTGGCTCACAATGAATAGAAATAAATGTATCAGTTTAGCATTTTCAAAAAACTGCCTTCCAAACACAATTTTGGATTCAATTTCATTTACATCACGGAGTGAGACTGAAATTCTCTCCTCTTATTACCAACCATAGCTTGGGAGACCAAAACAATTGTTCAGGATCCGATTCTAAAATACTGATCTCATTTTCCAAAATTCTAGGACAGGGAGAATTATTAAAAACAACTCTTTTGGTATTCTAAACTATGTTTGATGATAGAAGTGAATTTCAGCTTCTCTGGGAGGTATTCTCTTTCCAGGAGGAGGAAGAATAAATAAGAATATCCAAATCAATACCACTATGGCACAGCTGATTTTAGCACTAGTTGCATCTGCCACAATCCATTCAAATGTATATGCAGGGCATCAGAACATCCGTGAATCGTGTTACCTGGGATGAGAGAGAGTTCTGTTCTAATTGAGTCAGACAGACATCTGGTAAAAGAGAAAAAAACAAAGACGGAATTAAAGAAGCTGTTTTTTTAGATCACTAGTATTTTATAACATATCTAAATCAGAAAAGATTAGTTGACTCAGTCCTTTGAAGTTACACTTTTAATGCATCCTTTATTTATGTAACTCGGCATTTTTTCCTTATTTCTCTTGTTACTATTCCTTGTCTTGTTGCATTAAGATAAAAGGCATCATTTGCTCTTTTTTTTCTTCAAGGAACCCATATAGATGAACATTAATTTCAAATAAATAACCTCTAAAATGTTATGTAATGTCAGTATGAAATTTTTAAGTGTTATACTTTTAGAAAATTAGAAATCAGCAAGCTAACCAGATCACATTTTAACTACTCCATATTATTGGAAGGGAATGCTTTCCTTTCCTAATGAAATCCTGTAACTTAGAATTATCTGCTGTGAAAGTGACAACTTGGTAACAAAGGTTTACTTTTTCCCAGATTAAAAACACCTCAGAGTTGTAAAATCAATACAGCGAGCAAGCTGCTATTATGTTCCTTTAAATTTATGGGAGACCAGCCGCAGAATGGAATAAAAAATGGCATTTATTTACAGAGTCACAGAGGTAGGGACTGATTCTATTTGCCACTGGCTATGCCAGATATTTAGACAATAAGAACAAACTCTTTTTTTTTTGCCAATCAAAACTTTCCTTCAAAGAAAATCATATTCAGAATTTTGTTACATTGAACTTGATGGAGTATGGCCTCGTCACAGAGAGTTCTGTCACTTGCCCTCAGCCTTATCTAGGGAAGGCAGCTAGATGGGTTGAGAAAATCCCCAGGACTCATGGACCAGTTGGATATCATTGATAGGAGAACCCGTGGACACCAATCTCGTCAGCTGCATTATTCGTTCAGGTCCTGAGTGGTTTATTACTCTCCTTTCAACACTGAGTTAGCTTTTAGTTTGAAAAACATTATGGCATGATTTTTAGAGTTGAAATAACATTTTCATTTTTAAATGTACAATTATTTTTGAAAATCTAAGAAATACAGAAAACAAGAAGAAAGAAAATAAAGCCACCTTTTTTTGCCACTGTACAGTGTTTTGGTTTTTGACATTTTCTTATATTCCTTATTGCCACGTTTTTCGTATGCATGTTTTCTTTGGTTCACCTCTCTCTTCCTTTCTTCCTCTCCTCCTTCCTCCCATCACTCCCTTCGACCGTTTGCTTCCAAACTGGAAACCATACTCTCAAAATGTTATGTTCTTTTGTCACCATTTAACGTTAAATAAAACATCTATTATTTCATTAATTCATTCAACAAATGCATATTGCCTGGCTCCTATGGAAATGACTCTCCTACAAACTATGTATGACATTTAAAAAAATTAATTCCAGCATTTTGTTTTCGATTTTTTTGTATACGTATTCTGTTCGGCATACCATTTTTCTAACCTTATTTCTACTAAAGTTTGATTTTGGAGGGTCAGGATTGCTCACTATTCATTCTAATTTTCATGAATTTCACCTTCCATTCATAGAAATTTTTGTTGGAAGTGGGACAGACTGTATTATGGGCTATTAGGAAGGATGAGACATATTGTTTAACTACATGTGTGTTATATCCTGCAGCTGATACCATGTGCAAAAATTCTTTTACTCCAATTAGAAGTATATGATAAGGCGATGGTTTTAATGTCATGGGTATTGCTTCGGAAGCTGAGTGAATCAATGAACTGTCTTCATTCCTTCCGATTGCACAAGAATGGTTTCTAACCTAAGAGTTAAGATGAGGTCTAATATTCCAGAAGTAACTTGAAAATATATTTTAACATTAATTGTGTTGCAAATTTTCCAAATTTTCTCCAGGCCAGCAAAGAGCATCTAAGGATTATGGTAGACTCAAGTCAGAACACTGCCAGTGAAGTATCACAGAAGACACGAGTTTGAATTTCAGCTCTGCTACTTGCTAGATTTATGATTTTTAAGCTTTGTGAATCTGAATTTGAGTTTTTTTAAAACTTGGAATAATAACACTGCTTTAATTAACTCACAGGATTATTGTGAGAAAATATTTAAAAACACACATTAAAGAGCTTTAAATATGAATATAAATGTAATAAATCACATAACCCTGGATTAGTCTGGATTAAGCACATTGAGAATTTATCACTTAAAAAAATAGTTCATTGGATTATCTGATGACTAAAATGTCTATTATTATCATACTCTAGGTCAGGCGGCATCAATTCCCTAAACCACAATCAGAATGCCAATGAACCAGAATGCCGTTCTCCCTGAAAAAGTATTGTCTGAACAGGTCCGCTTTCCAAAAATTTGCTTTAAAATTTGGACTTTTGATTCAGTCTATAATGAATAGTATTTTTCCAGTAAAATGTAAGAATCAAATTAGGCTCATTTCCTTTAATAAAAAAGGACAAATAAAATATATTTTTTGAAACATAACTGGAAATTGTAGAGTTAACGGGAAGTTAGCCAGTTGAGTTGTGTATTGAAAAGCGGTTTTATGAAAGATATGAAGAATAACATCAAAATGTGTAAGATTTAGTCAGAACTAACTAACTAAATAATTGAATAAAATATCTAAGACTTGGACAAGATTAGTTCATTTAATTGGAGCCCAATTATGCCTATTTTCACATAAGGTAATTCCAAAGATAACATAATGCTGATTATGCGATGGAAATGATTGACTTGTTTACATCTAATGTATTTAGTCACTGAGATTGCTTTAGTGTTTTAAGTAGAGATATACAGAATTATGGTGAGTGATGCCAACAAAAGCGTTGCAAATATTTAAATCTGTCATATGCAACTGCTTGGTGACTCATGTAGGCATAATTTTACCATGTTTTTTAGTAATAGGCTCTAGGAAAATGTTATAAATCAGTGGTCAGCATAGTAGAGCCTGCTGGCTAAATCCCCCCTGCTGCCTGTCTTTTGTGAACAAAGTTTCATTGGAAACAGCCATGCTCATTTATTTGTGTATCATGTATGACTACTTTCACACTGCAACAGCACAATTGTGTAGCTGCAACAGAGATTGTGTGACTAGAAAATCCTAAAATATTTACACCTGGTTCTGTCCAGAAAAAGTTTGCCATTTCCTGCCATAGAGCATTCCTGTGCCAGGAAAAATTTTGCAAGACTTTGAAATGGGCAAAAGATCATTGGGTTTCTTTTTAACACAATGTCAATCTTTTTTTTTTTTTTGGTAGATCTTGCTGGATAATCTTCAGAAAAAAAGATACCATGTTTTTCTCTTTTAATTTTGATGTATCTTTTAGTGGACGAGGTTCAAAATATTGTATAGGATTTTGAGCCCTTTATTTTTCCTCTCTTATGAACTCTGTCAATATTCTTTGCCTACTTTCTCCACTGGCTTTTGGATATTTTCCCTTCAATTTGTAGATTCCTTTATTTATTAGAGAAATTAATTATTTGTGATATAAAATGCAAGTACTTTCCCCACTGGCAAACATACTAAATGTATGGCAAAGATTAGGAAGTACATATTTTTACCTGGTATAAAGTAGAAGTTAACTTTTCTTTTCTTTATAAACCAACTGCTTTCCCAACACGCAGTTAGTTTATATATGTAGTTATTTTTAATTTACATATGTTGCTTTATTCCATCGATCACAGTCTGTATCTTATATTTTCTATTCAACAGCATAATTTTAAAATTTAACCATATTGCTGTAGGTACACCGATTTCATTGTTTTTTCCACCCAGTGTTGCATGTTCTGCACTACATTTTTCTTATCCAGTTCTCTCAGCACCTCTGTTTCCTCAAATCTACTGCTATTACAAGCAACATTGCCCCACTTATGGATTTGTGCAAGAATGGGTTCTAAATATGTATACTTGCTATCCAATCAAGTAATGTAGGTGGCCTCTAAAATCTGACAGCAGCCCCACCTGGCAGCCAGCAAGCAAACAGGGACCTCCACTTTGAGGAAATGAATTCTGCCAAAAAAACAGAATGGTCTTAGAAGTAGATTCTTCCCCAGAGCCTGCAGACAAAAACTCAACCCAACTGACACCTTGACTTTAGCCTGGTGATAGTCTGACTAGAGAAACCAAGTCACATGATGCTGAATTTCTGAGACAGAGCCACAAGCTAGTAAACAAATGTGGGTTTTTCACTGAGGAAGATCCACCCTGAGCCAACATTTGTTGCCAATCTTCCTCTATTTTGTATGTGGGATGCTGCCACAGCATGGCCACTAAGGAGTGCTGTAGGTCTGCACCCGGGAACCAAACCTAGGCCGCCAAAGTGGAGTGTGCCGAACTTAACCACTAGGTCACCAGGGCTGGCCCTAAAGAAGTGCTCCAAACTCTTAATTTTGTGATCATTTCTTAGACAATAATAGAAAACTAATGCCACTTTTCTAAATGAATAGGGCCTAATATTAAAGCCTCAAATAAATAAAGCAAAAATTGATGGAATTAAAGGGTGATAGTGTGGCCATATATTATGTTTATATATATCATATTTTATATGATCTATCTGTATATAGATTAATATATCTATAGGTTAGATATACAGTAGGTATAAACATCTCCATATATTTGATATTAAGGAGTAATGTTAGATAAAAGTAGATAATTCTACAATTATTCTAACAGCTTTTAATTTGCCTCTCTTAGGAAGTGATAGAAAAATAAAAAGAATATCACTAAAGATAGAGTAGATCTGAACAGCACAATCGACCTTAACTTCATGGTTTAGGATACAACCTCCAGTGCCAGGATCATATGTGGATTTTATGAGTTATCTAAAAACCAGGCTCTAGTGGAGTGCTATCAGTGTGAGAAGGTAAGGATGCATGTGAAAAGTTTGGATATAATTAAATATAAACTATGAGGGTAGAAATATTTCTAAATGCATTCATTACTTTATATAACTCAATTTTAATGTGTACATATATCAATTAATTAGACATCATAAATATATCTTTAATTATTTTATGTATAACTCTGAAAATTTATGTTTACAAGTAAGCCAAATATAATTTTTAGATAGTCTCATCAGGAAAGAGAGGGGAGTCTCATATCTGTAATAGCCTAATATTTTTTCAGTCAGACTATCATTATAAAAATCCTTGATGATATATTATCTAAAAGAATTCAGCAGGACATTGAACAGATAATACAATAAAAGACAAAGAGCAGTGTGTTTCATGAATACATGGATGTTCAACATAAGTAAATCTATTAACAAAATAAATAATTAACAATAATACTATCAATTTCCTATTATGATTAAAAATGGTTATTTTTATCACATATACTTTTAGCACTTCCGTGTGGCCAGTGCTGAAGATGGATGGATCTTTAGGAACGAATGCATTAGCCTTAGCTTTTTCACATGTTAAATCTGGTAACCAGCAGTAACCCATCTCCCTTTTGCTGATTCTTTCTAGATTCAATACAATTAATGCTCCATTTCTCCTCCTCCTACATACACCCCATGCTGGTGACTCTCACTGGCAATCTTCAACCTGGGACACTATGGAGAATGAAGATCAGAGAATATAGTTCTTGATTTCTCCTATGAAATGAAAAAGACCTTGGAAGTCTGATCTAAGATTGATTTCCAAGCCAAGATATCAAAATAAAATTGGCTTTTCTGTCACGTTCATTCTCTAGATGATTTTCCCCCAAAAAATCTCCTTTATAGAAGCCTGACTTTCTCAATTAAACTCTTAAAATCAAACACTTATTTACATTTTAACATCTCTGAAATCAGGAGACACCTTACAATTAATTATCTATCAGAGTTTATTTGCCTGCAAATTTTTTTCTGCCCTGTGCTGAAAAATAGGTTCAGAGCATAACAACCTATTTTATAATAAGTTGGATATTCAGTGTGATAAAATATGGTAGATGTAGCCCACGTGGAAATGTCTGTAATATTTCTAACCGGTAACACTGGCTGCTGTATCCTGAGGAGAGTATGTAATAGTATGTTCTTTGATTTTTTTTTTTTTCGAGAGATGAAGCAAGATATTTTGAGGTATACAAACTTGCAATTTTCTCATCTATCAAGTTACAGGACATCATGCAATATCTCCTTCCCTCCACTCTGGTATCTCCTTTCAGTGGAAGTGTATTTTTACAGGAGAGAAACATGCCTGAGTTTCAACATTTTGTGGATTTATACAGAAGCTAACAACAAAATAAAATGAGTGGCATGTCCTAAGAAGTGACATTTGCAACTCTAATGCCAAGTGGAATGCTCATAGATTTCTGGAAAAAATGATGGTTGGGTCATTTTAGGAAACTTGCTGATTATGTTCTTCTTAAGAGATTTATAAAGCAACTTATTACTAGTACAGACTTTCAAAAATCCTACAGTAATCATATCAGGAATCCTCTGCCACCTCACCTTCACATGAACCTGTTCATATCTTATGGGATACTCATCTTCCAAAGAAAAGTCTGGATTACAAATCTTTGGATTACAATCTATAATTCTTTAAAGCATTGATTTTGAGGAATTAAACAGAGAATTCTGTGAAATTAATACATTCACTTTGATCCCACAAAGACTCTGCCCAACCTCGTCTCTACAGAAATGAAGAGCTGACGCTGAATCAGGGACTGGCATGTGATCTCAAAGGACAACAGCACAGGACAGAGAATATTATGTTATTGATGACAAGTATGGTTTAAAACCTTGATAATCCTTATTCAGGAAGATGTTAACTAACACCCTGTAGTTGATGTAGGATCCCGAATCCAACATTGTTTTCTCCTAAATTCAGATCAACAATCTGAAATTTCAACCCCCCCCTCAAAGCTTTGAAAAACCAAAAGGTTTTGTGACTCTGTCTCACTGAACAGTCAAGCTGATGAAGATTAATATGTTCTATCCAATTTAATGTGAATATTCACGTGTTTCTAGGTAGAAATAGCAAGAAGATTAATTACAGGTGCTGCCATAGACTCCACAAGGGTATTAGGTGGTATGTAATATATAATATATGTGCAGTCTTACCTTGCATTTTGAAATGCATCTGGTACTGGATAAGAAAATAAACACCTACATTAAATGTATATCTTTATATATGATTACTAACAGTTAGTTAAATATGTTTTATATTCAAATTATCTATATTATAATATATATCAGCATGGATTCAGTTTTTATTAACTCATTTTTTTTGTTTATATTTAAACTATGAAGCAACCCTGTTGTATTAGTTTTCTAAAGCAGCTGTAACAAAATACCACAGACTGGGTGGCTTAAACAAGAGAAACTTATTTTCTCATAGTTCTGAAGGTTGTAAGTCTAAGATTCTGGTATCCACAGGGTTGATTCTTCTGAGGCTTCTCTTCTTGGTGCATAGTTGGCTATCTTCCCCTTGTATTTTCGCATCATCTTCCCTCTGTAAGTGTCTGTGTCCCAATTTCCTCTCCTTGTAATGTCTACAAATTGGATTAGGATCCACACTAATGACTTGATTTAACCTAAACTACCTTTTCAAAGGCCCTATCTGAGTCATACTCTGAGGTACTGAGGGTTAAGACTTCAACATATGAATTTTGGGGGGTCACAATTTAGCCCATAACAACTCTCTGTATGAAGACTCTTATGTAATTGGAAGCAAAGGAAGTTCATTACACAGAAATGGGAAAGGAGATAAAATGAACCCCTGCAGAAGAGGCCCTCAGTAAGATCCACTCTCTGCTTACCAACACAAATGTTACATTCACACCATACCAATCACCATTAATTTTAACTCTCTCTTTTCAGATCAACCGCTTTATCGGTGCTGAATAAAGTGGGAAATAAACTCCAAATAGTGAAGGAACAATTGCAACACCCACAACACAGACATTATGCCTGGAATAAAATGCAAACAAAATGAAAGCACAGACAATTTAGATTTTGAACTGGATATCTTTAACAAGCATTCTGAAGATGAGATTTCTCTTGTCTTTATCACCTTGGTTGATGGAGAGATAAAGGTTTTGCTACCTGAAATTTGAAATGGCTCTGTGTTCACTTTGAGCCGGGAAGTATGGTTTGTTTGTTGAAATTATTTTACCTTTTTTTGAACTAGTTCATTTAGAATGATTATTTGTGTCATTTCTAGGGACACCAAAGTGTATGTGTTGTCTTTGAGTATAATGACTTCTTGGAAAATTTTCAATGGGCCAACAACTACTTTTTTGGAATTAAATTTTATTTTACTCTCAGATGTTTCTGAAGTTGTAGGTTGTTAAACCTGTGTTTCACAGTATGAATAACTCAGGGTTCTAATCTGAACTGTTTTAAAGGATTCTTTGGCTTTAGTAATGCATTTTCTCACTGAGGCCCCTGTGGCAGGGTACACAGTAGGCCAGGAGCTCTTGATATTTAAAAAATTCCCTCTGAATTCAGAGAAAAATTTTAACTTGCCTTACTGTCAAGTGTCTTATTGGATTCTTGCAATATTCTAAAGTATCATTATAATTCAGTTGTTTTGGTACAAGATAGCATTTATTTTTTGATGGTATTTTACAGAAAAACATAATTTAGGGGAAGGAAAAAACAGAGACAATATAATCAGACTTGGTTAAAGAAAAATTAAGCAAAGTATTACACATTTTTTAATTACATATTTCAGAATAAATGGGTAATGCATTAGAACCACAAGTAGCATTCCATTTTAATATTTATGGCAAAGAATAAGAATGACAGCTGTGTGTTGTTTTCATGCCATTGAGAAGAAATCACAGTATAACTCACTATGTCCACAGGGGACATGATTAGACAAAAGAATTCTTGAAGATAGAGGAATATTTTTAAAATGTCTTACTGTGGATTTCATGTAAAAGTAGCTTTCTATGTTGCATTGTTGATTTGGTTTTAGACTTGGGACCAATATTTCTTTCTCCTAGATTTTGTGGCCCTTGTGCACAGCCATTTGTTTTTGAAAACTTATAAAGCAAATTTCTCTTTAATATGCATTATGATGGGAAATGTAGGGTAGGTTGAATTTCCTAGTTTCATATGCAAAAACAGTATATCTTTACATATTCCAAATTATCGTTCCTCCACAATTTCCAGCAGTCTCTTAGCCACTCTGAACATAAATTCAACAACATACATCTCTCTTTATGTGTGAGTCCACAGGTTAAAAAACAAACAATGAAATTCCAATGGAAGAAGCAAGTAGAAGTAAAGGAATAAATATGAAATACAATTCATTGGGGGCTGGCTGTAAAAAGAAACTGCTGGAGAGATGAAAATCAAAAGCAATTTCAATTGTATGGAAAAGAAGACATTGTTAACATTTTCTTTATACTTAAGTTTCTGAGGGGAAATAATAACATAACTAGTGAAGACGTCAAATATAGTTTCCTAACATAAACAGAGTTGAAATAAAATATTTTAGACCATAATAATATATACTTTTTTACTATAGGCATTTATAAATTAAAGATTTGACATTTTCCCCAAACACTGTAAGAAGTATTGATTCATTTTGGTTTTGCTTTTTTTCCCCAGCTTTAATGAAATATAATTAACATATAACACTGTGTAAGTTTAAGATGTACAAGTAAGTTTGAGGTGTACAATGTGTTGATTTGATACACATATATTGCAAAATGACTACCATCATAGCATTAGCTAACACTTGCATCATGTCACCTAATTTCCATTTCCTTTTTGTGATGAGAGCATTTGCGATCTACTCTCTCAGCAACTTTCAAGTATATAGTACAGTATTATTAACTACAATCACCATGATGTATATTAGATTCCCAGAGCTTATTCATCTTATAACTAGAAGTTTGTATTCTTTAGCCAACATCTCTCCATTTCTTCCACCTCCCCAGTCCCTGGTAACCATCAATTTACTCTCTGTTTCTATGAGTTTGGCTTTTTTAGATATCATACAGTATTTTTGTTTCTCTTTGTTTTTCCTTTTTAAAGGTGCATTTTATGTTTCAAAATATTATTGATTTTAAAAGTTGCTCAAATTATTGATAATGGAGTGTGTTCTCATTTCCTGAAAAATAAATATGTATTTTGAAATTTTTGAGATATTATTTGTTATTTTAGAAATTATACTGAGAAGTTTGGTACATTTCTATTAGGTATAAATAGTGTGCACTTTTAGAATAATCATGAATGTTCCAGTAAAGATGATACAGGGCTAAGGTAGGGCCTTGGAAAATTTATATGTAGAAAATATGCTTCCTTGCTGAATCTGTCTCAATAGATTATGGAATATTCCAGAAAGCTATACATCGGTATCCCTTTTCTGAAGAATTAATACCAAAGCAATACAAATAAAATTCATCAACATAGGGGAGAAAGAGCATTCTCTACCCACTCTGGGTTCTTTCTGGCTGGGCTACAAACTAAACTGACATGAGGCTGAATAGCAGGAGAAAATCAAACAAGGTTTTATAAAACATGTATACATGGGAGAGACCAGGGGATGTCTCTTGATAAAATGGTGGAGATTCTCCTTTTATATAGACAAACGATTCTGGGGGGGCGGGGGGGGAGTTGGGAGTGTCAGCCACGAGGGATTACAAGAAAAGCACAGTAAAGTTATTATGTAGATTTAAGGCCTCACCTTCCACATTGACAAGTTTCTAGAGATGAGGTCATCCACCCCTCTTCCCAGTACAGAGAAGGAGATACCTTTACAAATGGAGATTTCCCTTACAAATGTAAATGTATGGTAAACAGAACTTTGATAGGAATGGGTGTAGCAAAGACCCCCCCAGTCTATCAATACCCAGAGTCATCCAAGGTGAAGGCCCATCCCAGGGACAGGCCTTCCATTCCAAATCCCTTTAGAGAGTTGGGGGGGGTGAAGGTCAAAGCCTCCTTCAGAGCAAGGTAGAGAGAGACACATCTTGAGGTGGCCAATTCTGATCCCCCACAATAGATGGAGACAATTTTTACTTTATCTAAATAGGGCATTTTAATAAAAATCTTTAAATGACAGGTGAAGATGTTTGTACATTAAAGGAGAAATTAAAGTCACTGAAACAATGTCTTTCATTTTCATTAAAATTTCAGTGGATACTATTACATTTATTCTCCATATTTTCATGGAAAAGATTTATTCTTCTATAAAGCCTTAGACAACTGATCAGAGGGTATTAAAAAATAACTCAGTACAAACTTTATTGATGCGTGTCCATAAGAAGAAGCAAGCATTTCAAAAATTGCATGTTCGCTCCTCTTAAACCAGGCACTAAACTTACACTTCTATAGTATATAATAAAATAATAAATATAAGAGATTAAAAGAGACTTCTACTCTAATCATCCAGCTCATACCTGAATATACTTACACACCTCTAATATGTTTCCTTAGTAGTCTTATTTTCTGGAATCTCTATTACAAAGTTCCATATTATGAATTGAAGTTTGTTCATTTTCTTTGTTTCCTGTATCTGAATAATCAGGTCTGATGGTTTTACATACTATGTTTCCCAGCATATATCATAGCCTGTATAATTTTCTCTTCTCTATCGTAAATACACAGGAGTTTTCACCTACACTACCATTCCATGAATACACATCATCCCACTGCCTTGCTTGCTTCTTAAATATGTGGTCCCAGTATCTATTTTCTCCTTCCTTTTCAGTAACAGAAACTTAATGTTATTTGGAACAGCACTGTATACAATTTAAAGACCATTTTCTAAGCTATCTTCAGCTAGTGGTACCCAGTCACACGTGCATGAAGGGCATTGCCTGGAATTTTCAGAGAAATCTCTTTAAAGGAGGCTGACTCAGTTGGGAGATGCACCTTTTTTCCTTGCCCAGTTCTCCCTCTTGCTGCCAGGAACATGAGTATGGGAGTCATTTGTCACTAATCATGGAGCAAAATGATAGATGGCCTTGGGGCCACTATAATGACTGGGGACTGACTAAAATAGACTGATCATATGTGAGAAAGAAAATACACACCCATATGTTCAACCCAGTTCTATTTTACAATTCTCTAACCAGGAGCTGAATTCAATTCCTGATGATGCAATTGCACAGTATTTTAGTTAGCATCAACTAGTACAAGTGAGAGGAACTATGTGAATAATTGGTTTTATAGACTGTTATCTCCCTCAGTGCGGGTTACAGTCACCTCGTTACAGTCAGCAGATTATTATGTCTGAAACATCATATCATTTAATGATATTGAGGATATTTTCAATACATAATTTCTTGTCCATCCTAGTTTATTTAAAAATTGTAGAAAAGAATAGAGCCTGGTCTTTCGTTTTCTCAGTGGAGTCCACATTCTAGTCTATCCACATCATCCATTTGCAAAATATCAATAAGGGAATAAATCTTATTGTCATTCTGTTACATCCCATGTCATTATTGAGTACATATATTTTAACTATTTACTTAGATCTTCACAAAGTAATAATTCAGGAATATTATTTTTATAGACAAGTGGAGGAATTAATTCATCATCAATAAAAGAAATATTATTGCAGATTTTTGGTAACAAATATGTGTAACACAGAGAATTGCTCAGGAGAAAAACCTCTGTTAAAGATAAAAATTAAGAAATGATATTGAGTGATAATACATCTTAATATTATATCAATGAAGAATGGCTACATTATGTTTTAGTTTATAAGAAAACATCTTGATGGATAACGTGTATTTCTACCACATGGGGAATATTAATGAATCCTTGCTTTTCCTCACTCTGCAGATAAAAGAGTTAGTTACCTACGTAAGAAACATGTGAAGAACAAATTAGTGCCTGTTAATCCGATGTCCTTCCTGTGTCATTTATGAATAACCACATAAAACAAAATTTCTTATGTACACACAGACATGTGAAAGCAAAGGAGGAATTTGAAAAAATCGAGTGGCCCCTGATTGCTTTATTCTTGCCTTATCCACCCCATTGGATGCAGTGGTCCAGAATCAACATTTATTTATTTTTTCCTTTATGACTGGATTCTGGACGTTGCTGTACAAATAAAGATTCTTAACCTCTGAGCACTCCAAATGGCCCAATATGACATAAACACTGTAAAAGCCCATTTGGCAGACATTATGGCTGGATATCCCAACTCTGTTTCCAACCTACTGCTCTTTGGCCTGGCTCTGCCTTAGAGACTAAAATATATAAATTCCTGTTTTCTCATTCTCCTTAGTAGATAGGGAGGTAATATGACAAAGTTATGGACAATGACTCATAATATACATTCTACTGAAAGTTTCTGAGAAAACATTGAATTTCTGAATGGAAGAGAAAAATGTGGATTGTGTCAATATCCACTCCATCTATCCTGATGGCCAGATCCACAGCATGAACAGTTTGACTGACTCAACACTAAAACTGGTGGAGTATTAAAATAGATGTTTCTTGACCTTTGATTACTTCAGTGAGTTACTGCACAGCACTAGATGCTGCTGCCCTCCAAACATTTTTTTTTTAAGTTAGTAAAATAAATTTAAGCCACCATCATTTAGATATTCTGTTACTTCAGCCAAAAAGCATTTCAAACTGCTACTTTACACCTTTTCCTCTCAGAGGTATTAGTTTCCTGGTGCTGCTGTAACAAAGTACTGTAGACTGGGTGGCTGAGACAACAGAAGTTTCTTGTTTCACAGTTCTGGAGGCTAGAAGTCTAAAATTGAGCTATCAATGGGATTGGTTCTTTGTAAAGACTGTGATGAAGAATCTGTTCTGTGCTCTACTTTTAGCTTCTAGTAGCTTTGGGCTTTCCTTAGCTTGTAGACAGTGTTCTCCCTATGTCTTCCATTGTGTTTGTCTCTATATCCAAATTTCTCTTTTTATAAGGACACTGGTCACATGGATTAGCGTCCATCCTAATGATCTCATCTTAACTCAATCACCTGCAAAGATCCTATTTTCAAATAAGATCACATTCACATATTCTGGGGCTTACGACTTCAAAATCCTTTGCGGGGAACACAATTCAACCCACAGCATCAGGATTCAAGGATGCAAAATATTTTACATTGTAAACTGAGTTTAGATTATTTAGCAAATCCAATTTCTGTGTATGTATTCTCTTTCCCTTTCTGCATTAACTTAGGCCCAGGGTTTAGCTTCTCTGGAGGGTAATGGCCTATGTCAATGGTGCTCAAGGATTTACTTTTTTGGATATTATTTTTATTTTACCTTGGAAGTTTGTCTTTCTCTTGATTGGCCCTTAAGTGTCTATTTTTTTCAGATTGACATTTAGATTCTGTCAGAATTCTCTTATATGTTAGGTTTCACTAATATTGAAGTAATAGATTTTCCAGGTTGGTCATTGTTTTCTGGTATAATTTCTTATGTGTAGACCTACAAAAATAAAATTAAACAATATAGAAAAAATGATGAGCATTCAGATCTGGACCGTTATTTCCATCAATAAGTTTAGGGTTATATTAAAATAATTTGAAGTGATACCAAGGAATATTTAAATAAATGTGTCATATTATTCAATATGAAAGAAGACAATATTTTAATTGTACCCTTAGTGACCTTCAAGGTGATTTTGAGGTACACCAATAATACTATATTTTAAGTCATATCATTCAAATATCTCTCTCATATTTAGTGAAAAAAAGCCCAGGTGTTCTGTATAATGTGAGGAAATAAAGAAAACAATGCTTTCTTTTTAAGAGTATAAGACTTTTATATTTTTTTCCATGTGTGCAACTAATAAAATACCTCACACATTATATAAAGGTGCATGTGCCTTTTTGAACTTTATTAACACTGTTAAATATTCTCTTCTTATCTGTATTCCATTGTTTAAGATTATGAAGTATTCAATATGACTAAAATATCCAGAGTTGTCACATTTCTCTAATTTTGAGGCTCATAACCTTTGGGAGCTTCTTGTTTGTTTTTTGAATGAATGAGACCAAGGATCAATGTAGGTTCATATCATTAATTACTTCCATTTATAGTAGAATTAATGAATTAATTATCACTCTGGAATAATAAACAGCCTTGTTTTTTCCTATATGTAACAACAACCTAATTTATCACACTTTATCACATGTGTTAATTTAGGCTTACAAAAAACATATGTTGCCTTATCAATATAAATCCATAGGTACATGGTTGGTGTGTTTATTTAAAAAAAAACTTAGCAAAGAGAGATTTGTCTCAGAAATGCAAGGTTGGTTTAATATTCACTATTAGTCAATGTAAAAAAATGTATTAGCAGAATTAAGAATGGACATGTGAATATCTTAATTGATTCAGAAAATAGTATTACACATAATGAAAATTTGTGAAAAAAAATCTCCAAAAATTAGGAGTAGAATAGAATTTATTTATAATAGTTCAAAATGAAAGAAGGCTACCCCCCAAAAAAATTACTCCTAATCCAATATTTAATAGTATAAGACTAGATGTTTTCCCCATAGGTTCTGGAAAAGGAAAGGTTGTCTGTAACTTCTATTCAACTTTGTACTAATGATCCCAGCTAGTGTGGGGACAGAGTCAATATACAAAAATCACATGTGTTTTTATATAACAACAGCAATGAACAACTGGAAAATAAATTTAAATGAACAATAATATATTTATTAAAGCAGAAAAACTTGAAACATTTAAATATAAGTTTAACAAAATATGTGCAAGATTTATATGTAGAAAACTACAAAATCTTACTGAGAGAAACTGAAGATCAAAATAAATGGAGCAAAATATCATGTTATGGGTTGGAAGACTCAGTGTTGTTATGTCCATTCTTCTCAAACTAATCTGGGAACTATGGCAATCCTGATAAAAATCACAGCAGTTTTTTGCAGACACTGACAAGCAAATTCTCACAGACCTATATGCAGTGCCTTGTATTGAGTATATCGCCTACAGCTGTACACTCAATAACAGGAAATCATCACAGAAAGTGTTTGTGAACTGACTGAGGACACAAAAAGATTGAAGACGTTCAAAACTTCATTTATCACTTGATATTCAGAAGCTGCTAGTCTGATGAAGGAAGTATTTTGATTTTCAGGAAAAAGCATTAGCTCAGGTCCAGTCTCCAACAACTCCCATGAAAACTGCATTTTTCTTTCCTCTCAGTAGTTGCTTAACACACCTGCTGGTAATTTTATGGAAGTTTGGGGCAGAGGCACATTCTTGTGAGGTATTAAGGGATTCATCCTCAATTTATTTGTCCTAACTTTTATCCAGTGGGCTCTGGAATTTTCAGTTGATTCAAGTCTAGGAGTTAGTTTAGGGCCAATGAATCTCTGTTTTGGAAAGTCAAGTCTCGAGTCAGATTTCCTCTTGTCAGATCTAGATTTCTATTGTTTTTTAATATGCATTAAGTAGGACTCTTGATGGCAAGCAGATCATTTCTTTTCTTCCAAGGACCTGACAACTTATTTGCTATTGTCAAAGATCTCTGTGGGTCAGACTGTTCTAATTAGCAGTCTGGACCTTCTGCCTATTGTAGTGATGCTCTCACTTTGCCTCTGGCAGGTCCTGTTAAAATTTGACCTCTTCCACTTTAGAATACAATTATCCTCATTAAGATAAGCAGGACTATTTCAAAACCAGCACCTCCAAACTATAATCCTGGTTGAAAACAGAAGAACCATCTCGACAACTTTTCAATGTACTGGTTCTAACCTCACCAATGTATTCCTTGATTCCTCACTGATAGAAGTAACTCCGGGACCCCATAAGTGGAATGATGTGGGTAGTGGTCAAGTCAGTTGCATAATAAGTTATGTGCAAAATTCTCACCTCCTTAATATTGGATGTTATTCCATTACATTATTCCAATATTTTTCTCTACATTTTTCCAAGGAATTTTTATCATTTCAACTTGATTTAGTGAGCTAAAGCTTTGATTCCAAGTTTTAAATGCTAACCTAAGGAATAGAACTATATTGAGATTATCAAACAAGCACATTTAATTCCGAATCTCTAGTGGATGGACTAATACTGATAAATTCAGCAGAACCCAAATTTTATTTCTTTGTGTTCTACAAACCACAGGATCCATTTATTTTATATTACCTACTTTTATTTTGCTAATATAAATTAGCAGAACTTTATGATTTTTTTTGCTGTGAAACCATTCCCTTCTCATATTTGATTTTATGATTATCTCTTTGGCATGTGCTGGGATATGAATCTGATAATAGGTTAATGGAAATCTCTTGTTCAGGACATGTTTTCTTCTTTTCCATCACACCGAACCGGGTCTAGAATATTTTAATCTGCACCCAGATACAGTATGCTTTTCCACTCAGATTTTGCTATTTATTTTGGAGATAGGGACCTACAAAACAGAAATCCTCTACTGGTATATTTTACCCTATTGAAGTTTGATCACATGTTTGAAGATAAACTCTTGATTTGAATGCATGCTATTAAAATACTACACAGTAAAATTATTTCCAATAATGATGCATGCAACTAGATATTCAAGATTATTGAAATTTTGTGCATTTATCTCCAAAATAATAACTGTTAATATACCATCATTAACTTCTAGTTTTAAAACGGTAGACTAAAGATCATATCTTACCCTACTCTAGTAGAAATTACTGAAAAGCAACAAGAAAAATAAGGAAAGAGCATATAAACATCAACTTTAAGGAAATAAAGAAATTACTTAAGATCAAATACAATGTATGAAGAAGAACAGCAGTGAACATTAAAAAGGGTGCATGAATGTAGTCTAATCTAACTATAGGCTTTGGGGAACACTTGTAATTTAAACACACATGGGTGCATGCGTGTGTGTGTAATTCCTTGTGCAGCCCACTTTTCCTCTTCTCTTCTTGATGCCTGTGTGAAAGACCTGTCTTCTGGGTCTACTCAGAGAGCATGTTGGGAGATTGTGTGTGGGGGGGGTGGGGTGGGGTGGGTGTGCACACACCAGGTAGGAGAATTACTCATGATAAATTAACATCATTTCTAAATCCCAAATTATTCTTATTATCAATTTATTTCTGCCCCGCCAACCTAATTTAGCAAGAAAAATGTTCAATACATCTACTTCAAGGCTGCTTTTCTTTTAAATTGTCATATATGGCAGTATTCTAGAAGAGTGATATCTTCTTTGGTTTGCCATTAAAAAGCCCAATGGAAAGAAAGCAAAGTTAATTCTGATCAATTAGATTTGTCCACATTCATATAATAAATTTCATGTTTAAATATGACAGTCTTTCCTGGCTATTTCTAGGATGTCCCTCACAGAAATGACATAGAGCTGTACTTAGTGAGAGTTCTCTGATCATCCACTTGCATCCCCTATGCTAGTGGGGGTGGGTTTTAATAATGGAAAACCTGAAAAAAGGCAGAGTGAAAGCAGAGATTCACAATAATGACATATTTTCATTTATTAGGCAGAACATTTATTGAGTTACATAGAGCTTGCTGATGAATGTGCTTGATGGAAAGAATATTACCTATATTCAGAAAGGTTGAGAGTATTCACAAAAACTAACTCCAAATGGATGAAGGACCCAAATGCAAAACACAAATCTATAAAACTCCTAGAAGATAACATAGGAGAAAATCTAGATGACCTTGGGTTTGGCAGTGACCTTTCAGATATAACACCAAAGGCATAATCCTTGAAGGATAATTGATAAGTGCACTTCATTAAAATTAAAAACTTCTGCTCTGCAAAAGGCACTGTCAAGAGAATGAGAAGACAAGCTGCAAACTAGGAGGAGATAGTTGCAAACTACATACCTGATAAATGACTGTTATTCAAAATATAAAAAAAACTCTTAAAACTCAACAACAAGAAAACAAACAACTCCATTAAAAAACTGGCAAAAGATTTGAATAGACACTTCACCAAGAAAGAGATACAGATGGCAAATAAACTTATGAAAAGATGCTCCACATCATGTGTCATTAGAAAATTGCAAATTAAAACAACAATGAGAAACCACTACACAACTCTTAGTATGGCCAAAATCCAAAAAACTGACAACATCAAATGCTGGTGAGGATGGGGAGCAACAGAACTCTCATTCGTTGCCCATGGGAATACAAAAAGCGGCACAGCCAATTTGGAAAACAGTTTGGCAGTTTCGTACAAAACTAAATATACCATTGCTATAGGACCCAGCGATTACACTTCTTGGTGTTTGCCAAAATCAGTAGAAAACTTATATCCACACAAAAACCTGCACACAGGTGTTTATAGCAGGTTTATTCATAGGTGTCCAAACTTAGAAGCAAGCAAGACATCCTTCAGCAGATGAATGGATGAATAAACTGTGGTACATCCAGACAAGGGAATATTATTCAGCGCTAAAAAAGAAATGAGCTATAAAGTCACAATGAGACATAGAGGAATCTTAAATGCATATTACTAAGTGAAAGACCTCAATCTGAAAAGACTACATACTGTGTGATTCCAACTATATGATATTCTGAAAAAGGCAAAACTGTGATGACAGTAAAAAAGATCATGGGTTATGGGAGAGGGAGGGATAATTAGGCAGAGAGCAGATGATTTTTAGGGCTGTGAAACTGTTCTATGGTACTGTAATGGTGGATACCTGTCATTATACATTTATCAAAACCGATAGAATGTACAACACCAAGAGTGAACCCTAAAATAAACTGTGAACTTTGGGTAATAATGATACTTCGATTTAGGTTCATTGACTGTAACAAATGTACAACCTTGTTGGAGGATGGTGATAGAGAGGGAAGCTGTTCATGTGTGGGGACAGGAGATATATTAGAACTCTCTATACTTTCTGCTCAATTTTGCTGTGAACCTAAAACTGCTCTAAATAATGCTTATTTTCAAAATAATAAACAAAAAGGCTGAAGGGAGATATTAGACACATTCTCTCTCTCTCTCTGTGTGTGTGTGTCTTTATGTGTTTCTCTCTTGAAATTTTTGGAGTTTGGAGAAAGGAAATTAGAGTCAGAGTAAGTATTATGGGAAACATGACATTTTAATTAAGTCTTAGACAATATGCAGGATTTGGCTCTACATTTACTGGTTGTGTATTAGGTATTCAATGTTTCACATGAGTGATTCTGAAACTTTATGTGCCATGGGCCTTTTAAAGTCTAGTGAAGCTGTGGACCCCTACATAAAACTACCCACAAAATAAACACTCAAAATAAAACACAATATCTTAAAGGAAACAAATTATACAGTTATCAAAATATTACTTTTTAAGTTGTGTTATATAGATATATTCACTTTATTGTTATGGTGAAACAAAGTACTACTACATTTTGAAAGGATTGATGTGCATGCATGATATTTTTGGATATATACAATAAATCAGATGTGACACCAAATTCTTTGATTCTGTTGGTGGCAAATTATAATTCTTACTGCTGTTACTATGGTATGCTGTATGCATTCAAGATAGAAGTAGTTGCTAAATTTCTGTTAGAAATAAATGGATATATCATATTTTCTTTATCCATTCATTTTTTGATGGACACTTGGCTTATTTCCATATTTTGGCTATTGTGAATAATGCTGCAATGAACATGAGAGCACAGATATCTCTTTGAAATCCTGAATTCAATTCTTTTGGATATATATCCAGAAGTGGGACTCTTTGATCATATGGAAGTTCTATTTTTAATTTTTTGACTTTCCGTACAGTTTTCCATAGTTGCTGCATCATTATATATTCTCACCAATAGTATGCAAAGGATCCAATTTCTCCTCATCCTCACCAACACTTATCCTTTTTATTTTACTTTCTTTTTTGTTTTTGATAATAGCCATCCTAGCAGGTGTGAGGTGACATCTGATTGTAGTTTTGATTTGCATTTCACTGGTAACTAATGATATTGAGCATCTTTTCGTATACCTATTGCCATTTGTAGGTCCTCTTTGGAGAAATGCCTATTCCTTTGCCCATTTTTCAATGGGGTTGTTTGGTTTTTTGTGCTATTGAATTGTTAGAGTTCCTTACATATTTTGGAAATTAACCCCTTATTAGATATATGGTTTGCAAATATTTTCTCATTCCATAGGCTGCCTTTTCATTCTATTGATTGTTTACTTTGCTGTGCAAAAGCTTTGCAGTTTGATGTAGTCTCACTTGTCTATTTCTGCTTTTGTTGCCTGTGCTTTTGGTGTCACACCCATGAAATCATTGCCATGACCCATATCATGAATGTTTTCCTCCTAGAAATTTTACAATTTCAAGTGTTGCATTTAAGTCTTTAATTCATTTTGAGTTGATTTTTGTGCATGGTATAAGATAGGTGTCCAATTCTTTTTTTTTTTTTTTTGCACATGGGTATCCAGTTTTCCTGCACTATTTGTTGAAGTGTCTATCCTTTCCCCATTGTGTATTTCCCCAAGATCAGTTGTTCATATAATTGTGGGTTTATTTCTAGGCCACCTCTATTCTGTTCCATTGGCTGTCCATCGTTAGGCCAGTACCATACTATTTTAATTGCTGTACTTAATAATATATTTGAAATCAGGAAGTATGATGTCTCCAGCTTTGTTCTTGTTTCTCCAGATTGTTTTGGCACTTCAAGATCTTTTGTGATTTCATATGAATTTTAGGATTGTTTTATCTATTTCTGTAAGAAATGCCATTAGGATTTTGATGGGGATAGCATTGAATCTGTAGACCACTTTGGAGAGTATGGACATTGTAACAATATTAGGTTTTCTCACCCATGAACACAGGATGTCTTCCCATTTATGTGTGTCTCCTTTCATTTCTTTCATTGATGTTTTATAGTTTTCAGTGTACAAATTTTTCACCTCAGCTATAGATGGAATGTTTGTGACCCCATCAAAATTCATATGTTGAAATCCTAACTCCCAAAGTGATTGTATTAGGATGTGGGCCATTCATAGTTGATTAGGTCATGAGGATTGATCTCTTATGAATGAGATTAAAGTCCCTATAAAAGAGATCCCAGAGAGATCCCTCATCCCTTCTGCTATGTGAGGTTTAAACAAAAAGACAGCCTTCTAGGAACCGGTCCTCACTAGACACCAAACCTACTGACATCTTCATCTTGGACTTCTCACCCTCTAGAACTATGAAAAATAAATTTCTGTTATGTAAGCCACCCAGTTTATGATATTTTGTTATGGCAGCATGGCTAACTGAGAAAACCTCCTTGGTTAAGTTTATTCCTAGGCATTTTGTTCTTTTTGATGCTATTGTAAATGGGATTATTTTCTCAATTTCCTTTTTGAATGGTTTGTTGTTAGTGTATCGAAATGCAACTGATTTTTGTATGTTGATTTTGTATCTTGCAACTTCACTGAATTCATTTATTTGTTCTAACAATTTTTTTCTGGAGTCTTTGGAGTTTCCTTGTGTCCATAGAGAAATGAATGGATGAGGAAAATGTGGTATATACATACAATGGAACAATATTCAACCCTCAAAAAGAAGGAAATCCTGCCATTTGTGACAACAAGGATGAATCTGGAGGACATTATGCTAAGTGCTAAGTGAAATAAGCCAATCTCAAAAGAACAAATACTGCATGATTTCATTTATTCGAGGTGTCTAAAACAGTCTAACTCATAGAAGCAGAGGATACAATAGTGGTTGCCAGGGGCTGGGGTGTGGGGAAAATGGAGCATTGTTGTTCAATAGGTATAAAGTTTCAGTATTGTTACATGAATAAGGTTAGACATCTATGTTCCAGAACATAGTGCCTATAGTTAACAATATGATATTATGCCCTTCAAAGTTTAAGAGGATAAATCTTATATTAAGTGTTCTCATCCCCCCTAAAAAATAAACAAGCAAATAAAAAAGCAAGAAAACACAGAAGGACACAAGGAAACTGTGGGGGTGTTGGATATGTCTATTACCTTGATTATGTTGAGGGTATCATGGATATTTTCATATATCCAAGTTTATCAATTTGTATACATTATATGGTGCAGTTCTTTGTATGTCAATTATACTTCAATAAAGCTGTTAAAAAATAATAAACTACTAAAGAAAAAAAGAGATAAAGGGAAATAAAATTATATATTTTTTCTCCTGGGAGTTTAAGGGCCTCCTGAATTCTATCAATGAACACCTTAGGGGAATCCCTGGACCCAGGTTCAGAACTCCTGCTTCATATTTAACTCTATTTTTGCACTTACTAGAATCTGGACTTTGCACTGAACACTTTACAAAATATAAACAATGATTTACCTTACAGAGTCTTTGTTTCCATTAATGATAGTTCACTGGTTTGATTCATAATAGATAAACACGGGAAAAGTATATTGCATAAAAGTAATAAGACTTTCTGTTCTTATCAAACATTCTTGACTACAATGATCTATATTGATTTCCTCATGTTTTAAAATATCCATATGTGTTAATGCATTTTCCACCTTTAAAAAATGATCTAAGGTATTGTCCAAAGTTAGATGTTGAATAAGATTTAAGGTAGCAGATGCATCTTCTTTTTAATAGTTGCCTCCTAAACAACTAGTGGGATTGAGGATACATTACTATAGATTTATGTGATATTTTGATTTATTTCAAAGCACTTGCAAGTAATTTTTATTAAAATCTCACAATTACTCTATAGAAACATTAGGAAAATTGAAGAATTACTTTGTCAGATCATGTCTATAGTATTATATTAAATTCTGAGTAATGTATCTTATGGTAGATGTTTATAAATTATATGAGAGAAACTCCAGAATAATAATGGGGTTCCATAATCAAACTCCTTTAAGAAACTGATCATGGGAATGGAAAAATTTATTCAGAAAAAAGATGTTTATGAATTTTGCTGTGATATATCTCCTTACTAAGCTTGAAGATTAGTCAATGGGAAGAGGAAAACTTAAATTAGAAATGATGGGAGTCAGATTTAGGCAAAACATAGGAAAGAACATTAAAACAAGGAGACTTAACAATGGGATGGGCTATTTCATAGAAAGTCAAGTCTATTTACAAAGTTATTCAAATGACAGATGGGTAACTAACAAGTATGCAATAAAAGCAATTCTCCATGTTTGAGAATTTAGGCTAGATTATATAAAAAGTTATGCACAACTTTTGATATCAAAGCTTTTAGTTATCGATTGTAAAGCAAATAAAAATACTCATGTCATATTTTCTTTTCTTTTTTTAAAATTAGTTAATGTTATTTTTCATAATTTTATTGATTTTTCCAAAATCAAAAATCACGCATCCTTATTATTGGAAATGCATTCATTGAAGAAATACATAAGATGTAAAATAAAGGTACCCTAGATTCCTGCCCTCTGAAGAAAAAGAAAATATGGTTAACCTTTGCATATTCCTCTTATTTTTCATTTGTTTCCTTCTAATATGTTTAAAATTAAATGGACTTGAACAAGGTAACAAAAGAAAGGTTTCTCCATTTACTTAGTTTTGTGAGTAATTTGAAAACTGGAAAATTCAGTGCCATCCATGTAAATAGATTTGTATTGAAGTGTTTCAAATACCTGTGTTAGAATAAAAGGTTTTGTAATTTGTAATTGTGCAACTGATTACCTCCATATACTTCCTACTGCCTATTTGCCTTGCTGATGGATGCAGAGTATATTCAAGTATCTGTAACATGATACATCCTTCACCTTATTAATTCAAGTAATGAGAAATATGGTGCCCATTAGGCTAAGGGAGTCTTTATATTTGAAAAAAAAAGAAAAGGATAAACTTAGCTATATCCTCTGGCATCAGACTGAATCCTAGTCCTACCTTTCCAATTTGAATACAGTACATGACAATTAGTCATTCTGAAAAATAGATCCATTAGCTTTCATGAAAAAAATAAACTACTATCTGTTATTTCCTTACGCATATACAGAGAGTCTGAGGTTTTTACTAACATCTAAGGCATTATAATATCATTATAACTATGTAATACTAGTATCATGTTTACTCATCAAGATTTACTTTTGGGGGCTGGCCTTGTGGCCAGCAGTTAAGTTCACATGTTCTGCTTTGTCGGCCCAGGGTTCACAGGTTTGAATCCAGGTCATGGACGGATGCACTGCTTGTCAAGCCATGCTGTGGCAGTCTCCCATATAGAGGAAGATGGGCATGGATGTTAGCCCAGGGCCAGTCTTTCTCAGCAAAAAGAGGAGGATTGGCAACAGATGTTAACTCAGAGCTAATCTTCCTCACACACACACACAAATTTTCTTTTAATATTAATACAGTCTGACACAAAGATACAGTGACTAGAAACCAATATGCAGCACTTGGAAGAACATGATTTTATAGATTTTTTCAAAGCATGTCTTGTAAAGTAATGATTGTAAACATTCTATTTTTTTCAGATTTACTTAAAAGGAAGTTGATAAGTTTAATAAGTTTTTTAATAGATACAAAGCAAGATTCTGTACGTAAACTGTGAATCTTAAAATTCACAAAGTGCATATATTTGTGTCAATCATAGAAAACCATTTTTCATTGCAATGTTTTCCATCTTCATGGAGTAAGTCTTAAGAAGGCTATTCTATCAATTAAAATAACAATGTCTAATATACAATTAGTCTAAAATATTATTTATGTGATTTATATCATTGTTATTACCTGAATATTTTCATTTTCTCTTTTCTGATGATCTACATAGGTATGGATCTCTTAATATTTTGCATAAAAGTGTTCATAGCACATCAATAGAAAAACGTCTATATCAGGTGGTTGGCGGTAATAAAATTAAGCATGTCAAAACTTAAGTTAATTGATTTTTAAGAGTAAGTGAACTTAAATATATAACAATTTTCCTTGTATTCTGCCATGTATAATTTGCATGCAAATTTAGCTTCTTACTGTTTTCATTGATGCATGATGGTTAAAATTAGTGAAACACAATAAATCCAAATTTGAAAATATACCTTAATTAAAATGCATATTTGACCTCAACTGTTGAATCAAAATTTGGTTAAAATTGACCTCTTATAAGGGAAAGCTTTCCAAATTTATTTTGAAGCTGAATTTGAAATGATTTTAAATAACAATAAAATTCCTTTTTTAATTCAACAGATTGTTAAAGTCTCATTAGTTCATCTCAAATTTGTTTCTCAAAAAATAAAATAAAATATAAACCATCAAATTAACAAGAAGTAATAGGGGAATTATAATTACGGGTAGAAATTCCAGAAGTTGTTATTAGTCAGTTTATTTTGTAAAAATATGTATGTTAGAAGTAATAAATTAAAAGAGATTAAATTTTGAAATGGACAAAAAATTGTTTTGGGTGCAGAAAAATAACAATATTAAATTGCATTGGTAAAATATACGTGTGGTCCAGATTTCAACCTTATATTCATTCCTTTTCCTCAGAACATCTAGGATGAGCTTCCCTCCTCTTTCCTAAACACATGCAAATAGTTCCTTCAAGCTGTAGCTAAAATGAGATTTTTATTGTGATACCTTTACTGAGTTTCATGATAAAGCTCTTTTTCCATATTTTACAAACTTCTACTCTAAACTAGTTTGCACATAAACATTGATTATATTCTTTTCTCTTCTGTGCTTTATTTTTAAAAAATAAAAGAATGAACTATTTAAAGTGAACAAAAGGTCAAAGTAAAAGCTTTTACTTTTTCCACTGCTGCTCCCCTGTAGTAACTGAAATAAATAGGAGACATCTCAAGTAAACTAGAGTCAGGAAGGCCTGTAGGGGGCGCTCTAATGCCCTATTATGCATAGTCAATTGCTCCCAACAGGAAGAGAGGTAAGCTTGCCTCTGGGACAGGAAGGTGTTTACTACGTTTTCACCAACAGGAGGAAGATTTCTCTTCCGGCCCAGCAACAGCTCAGCCAATGAGAAGTGCTGCCGCTCAGCCAGTGAGAAGCCGTTGCCACCCTGAACTGTTACTTCCGTCCAATGAACTTTCATTCTGAACAGCCCCCCTTTTGCTCCATAAAGGTAAGCCCCTTCCAATTTGCCTATGGTCTGCTGTAGTATGCATGTCTCAAATGGAAATTCCTTTGGCTATTCCCAAATAAACTCATTTTTCAAGTAAAACACCTGGCCAGTTTTCTTTTGAAGTCCACATAAACACTGCTTTGCATCCCTATGAAGGCATACACAAACAGACCATACTCTGAATTTAGTTTTCTGCTGCTTTTCTTCAGTTAACAAAATATAGGCAACACAATTTTATATCTATATAAAGTCACCTTTATTCCTTCTTTGCTCCTTAGTATTTCAGCATATGGAAATAAAATGACTCACTATTTCCTCATGACTATTTGTTTTTCTTGTTTCTTTCACAATCATAAAAAACAGAAACGATCGTCTCTCTGTATGTAATTCTGTGTAGATATTCCTGTAAGATAGCTAGCTAGAAGCTGAATCATTTGATAGATAACACGACATGTTGGAATTTCATTTTCTCCATAATTTAATTCAAACTCTTCCCCCTGTAGGGGTATATAAGAATATTGAATTCCTCAAAGTATTGCCAAATCTAGCAACCTGAATAACTTTAAAAAATTTTCAATGTTCTTTAAATTTGCATTATGTAATTAATATTGAAGTTGAACTATATATTTATCTTGTTTCTATTCTAAGTTGAACTTTGAATGCACTGCCTGTTTGCTATTGGATGGTTTACCTGGTTTACCTTTTGTTTGTTGATTTCTTGGATGTCTCTCAATTTTTGTGATGGTAATTTTGTAGATATATATATATAGAGAGAGACAGCAAATATTTTTAGATAGTATATAAGCATTTAAAAATTTTTTTGAATATTTTAATCTCTTCCAAGTGCTGATGTTGATGTAGTCAAATATACAATATTTTCTGTTCAGTTACTTTTGTTTCCTGTTATTAAATATTATATATTTACTATTTTTATATTTGATTTTAATCAATCTGATCTTTATTTGGTGTATGGCACAAGATAGGAATTTTATGCAGACAGTAATACCATTGTGTTTTCTGTATGTTCCTCAAATATGTCACATATTTTACTTTTTAGACTCTATTTTTACATTGACTTTTGCATCTTTTCCATCACCAAAAAAAATATTTTTAAAACACTGTAACTTTAGAGTGTGTCTTGATATCTGGTAGATACAGTAGGCAGGTATCTAAGAAGGCCCTCAAGATTGCCCGCTCCTGATAAAACATATCTTTTCCCAGTGATTCAATCAAACACTAAGGCTGCTGTGAAGGGATTTTGCATGGCAATTACGGTCCCAAATCATTTTACCTTACGATCAGATGATTACTTTGGTGGACTTATCCTAACCACATGTCCTCTTCAAACCTGGATCTGGGAGTCAAAGAAAAAGTCAGAGATTCTGAGCATGGTATGGACTCAACCTGCAGCTGCTGGATGGGCAATGGGGTGGGAGTGGGGGCGGCTTGTGAAAAGGAATGTAGAAGCCTCTAGGAGCCAAGGACCCCTCCAGCTGACAGCTAGCAGGGAAATGGCTACCTCAGTCCTACAATCACAAGGAATGGCAGTCTGCCAATATAAGAATGAGTTTGGAAGTGAGTTCTTCCCCAAAACCTCCTTGTGAGAACTCAGGCTGGCTGATACGTTGATTTCAGCCTTGTGAGGTCCTGTGTGGAGAAACAAGACAGATCACACTGGAATTCTGACCCACAGAACTGAGAGCTAATGAAGGGGTTCTGTTCCAAATTGCTAAGTTTTTGGTAATTTTGGTAATTTTTCATAATTTGTTATGTAGCAATAGAAAATAAACATAGTATGTCAACTTCCATTTTTGTTATTTTGTTTAGATTTTCTTTCAGAAATTTATTGACTATTTTTTTTCATTTTATCTATAACTTTTCCTGCTTTTGGCTATGGTAAATGTTCTGTTTAGATTTTATATTTTTTTGATGTCAGATTCAGGTTATTTATACTTTAAAATCTTCCTTTTTCAGGTTGGTATATTTATGTCCATAGAATTGAGGGATTTATTTAACTTATTTTCCACCATCCCTTTTTTATATTCATATTTTATGTTATTTTGCTTCTTCCCTTGGATTCTATATTGTGTTGGCTAATCAAATTTGTTTGATTATTGTTTTGTTTCTTTCCAACATTGTTTGTTATATTTAGTTTTTTCATCATTTTCTCTTTTGATAGTCCTGATATTCTTTTTAGTTTAAGTTTATTTGTATTTTTGCCACATATGTATAAAATTTTTATTTTATTCAGTTTTATTCTGTCATTAATGAGCACTTGTATATTTTTCTGTATATTTTTTCTGTATATATCTGTATATTTTTCTTTTATCATCTGTTCTCATACTGATACACAGTAATTTCATGATTATTTTCAAAATATTCTGCCCTTTCAATTTTTACTTTGTCCTTGTTTGAAGATTGGTTCATGAAGAAATTTGCTTTTGTAATTTAACATTTCTATGAATAGAGTTTGTGTGATTTTTACATATTTTAAAAAATATTAGCATGTTAATTACAGAAATTTTCTCACTCATTGTGCTTATCACAACACATATTATTTTTTCTTAATGGTTTTTAACACATATAATACCTTGAGATTTTGTGGTTGTTCCATGAGCACCAAGAATTTTTGTTTTAGATATGACTTTGGAATGCAACATATATTTGTGTTTTGCCGTGTGATCCAAAAATTTGAGACTGTTTTTCTAATAATAAACGTGTTAGGGTTCATATGAGAAATACATTCTGTTTCAAATTAATTTTAAATATTTTAATATTTAACATTATTTAATGCTTCTTCTTGTTTAAATATATTTTATTATACGAACTATTTTTATTTTCACAGATAATTATTTTAAGAACTTGCATTTTTTTCCTTTGCCTAGAATTTACATTCCAGTAATTTCTTCTGGAGCATGTAGAAAGCCTGTTGCTTCTCAGATTTACAATGGTATCTCTGTTGTGTTTAGTTGTCTTTTATCATTCTATTTTGCTACTTCCTCTACAATGTTGATTTCACTTATGATTTAATTATTTACTTTTACGTCTTTCTTTAGATCAGCTAATTTACTTTTCATGTTATTAATATTTCTTCATTAACCCTTATAATTTTGATTTGATACCTGCATGTATAGAGTGCCCTCTTTGAAGGTTTTTGAATGCACGTTTTTGAATTTTTTTTAGTTACAATTTTCACCTACTCACAGGCAAAATATGTCTCTTGTGTTTGTTTCGTATTCCTTAACTCATTATTTTTTCAATATTTTGAATGCTGATGAAGTTTTCCCCATCTCTGTGTGCCAACATGACGTCCTGAGCTACCTTTTTGCAGCAAAGCAATTTAGAAAGGAGATAGCAAGTGATTTGGGTTATTAAGACAGCAAGTGATTTGGGTTATTAAGACATCATGTTGACTTACTCTGAAGTTCTTTTGACAAGGAGTGTGTGTGTGTATGTGTGTGCACATGCATGAATATGCATGTGTATATGCATGGGTGGGTATCCTGTAGCAATTCACTGCCAGCTGCTTTTAATGTAAGTCTCTGTCCTTAGTAGACTGAAACTTGCAAAATAAGCCTGTGTGTCTCCTCCAGGAAAAATGCTTCTGCTTTTCTGTGATTTCAAATGTCACTTGGGGAAGTATTTAGAGTCAGTACATTTGTGTTTCAAGTATGGGTTTTGCTTCCCAGGAGGTGCTTCCTAATTAGGAAAATCCTGTGCTCTGCAAGCTCTGCCTGGGATGTGGGCGCTCTTGTTGCATCCTTCTCAGTCTGATCTAATATTCATTGAACTTGGCAGCCCGTCTTCATTTATATTGTGTTTGGGGAATAAAGGAGTTTTAAAAAATCATTAAAACCTGTAATTTTCATTTCTGTTTCTCATTTGCTTCATTTTCCTTGTTTTTCGTATTGGTTTAGAGAGCAGAAAGAAGAGACAAATTTTCTAGATTACAGCATCAAAGAAAGAATTTTCCAAAATAAATAGACATACAACATAAAGTATATGCCCCTCATTCAGAGCAAAAAAATCATAAACTTGCTTTTTGAAATCCTATTCATGTCTCTTAATTGTGTATGCATTGGTAAGTAATATGTAGTGTTACCAGATATGCATTTAGATATTGAATAAATTGTATCACGAAATATGTATTTTGCAACTTGCATTTTTATTTGACATTTTATTTTATTATTTAAAAGTTATGATTTGCCAAAAGGCACCCACCGATGGACTAATTTTTATCCTTTTGCCACAATTGCTTTTTCATTTATTCTTTTTCTACACACACACACACAAACACACATATATTTTTTGCTGAATGATTTGGGATAACATTAAAGACATTGTGACAATTTTCTTTAAATAATTCAGTGTGTATATCCTAAGAACAAGGGCATTCCTTACATACCACAGTACAGTTATCAACATTAGGAATTCGATATTGATGCACGACTATTATTTCATCTGCAATATGTGTTCCAATTTTTCCCCATGTTCCCACTAATGTTCCTTATAGCAACATTTTCTTTTATTCTAGTATCCAACTAGGTCCCTGAGTTGCATTTAATTATCAGATATCTTAAAAATATTTTGACATTACTAGTCTATTTTGATCTATGTTGTTAATTTACTTTAATGCCTTTGTAATTTCCATTGTTAGACGACATCAAAATACATTTACATTTTGTTTTCAAATTTTTGATTTTTAATATTATAATGAAAATATTAGCACAAAGATCTTTTTTTAAAAATATGCAGCATACCTCCTGGAATACATGAAATTGAAGTGCTCAGTCATAATATATAAACATATTCAGATTTTTAAATACCAGAACTTTCTCTCTGATGTCTTAGTACCAAATTGCACCCCACTGAAATTGTTCGACATTCCTTTTTCTCCATTTTCCTTCCAATTCTTTATGCTTACAGAATTTTCTTCTTGCCATTATTATGTTGTGAGATATTATTTCCACTTCCTTGATTATTGGAGTTGCATTATATTATTTATTTATTTTTTTGTGTGAGGAAGATTAGCCCTGAGCTAACATCCATTGACAATCCTCCTGTTTTTGCTGAGGAAGACTGGCCTTGGGCTAACATCCGTGCCCATCTTCCTCTACTACATAAGGGATGCCACCACGCATACCTTGATAAGTGGTGCCTGGGTCCATGCCCAAGATCCGAACCTGCGAACCCCGGGCCGCTGAAGCAGAGTGTGTGAAAGTAACCACTATGCCACTGGGCTGGCCCCTTGCCCATTCTTGTATTGTATTTTTTTCTTATCAATAGGAGGATTGGATTATTATTGAATTGAAGGCGTTCTAGTAGGGGTTGGACGTTAACCCTGATATGTATTAAAAACCCATTTGACAATTTGGGAGCTTATTATATCCCTGTTTATGATGCATTTGTCATGAAATGTTTAATGTGTGCATAGACAAACAATGAGAAACATTTTGCAACTCGCAAAATGTTAACCTATGTGTGCATGATTTATTGTAAAGATTTCAGTTTTCCTGTTGATATTCAGGTCTTTGGATCTGAAAATTTATGTTGCATCTGGGAGAAGGTAAGGATCTAATTTTTTTTCTATATAGATAACAAATTGACAATGTTCCTTGTGTTATCTATATTTTCCTCATTGATCTGGTAATTCTATCCATGTCAGATATAAAATATTCACATCCCCGTGATCCTGTTATGGTCACATTATTCTGTTCTAATGTTATATTTGTATATGCTATGCAAAAGCATTTTAATAAAAGCAATAATAGCATACATATATATATATTATATCTACATTAATGCACATTATTTGAGAATTTTACAATTGATATTATTTTTCAATGAATACTACCGAATTTAATTTTTAATGTATATTATCTGTTAAAATAAATTTAAGTAGCCCCTAGCTGTTTGTATCACTATATTAATTGCTTTAGAACAACTCATCTTTTACTTTCCTATTCTATAATCTTTTTGAACTGACCCTCATGTTTAATATATCATTTTTATTTTCTTTTAACATAGTTTTGGGACAATGTGTAACTATACTTTAGTATCTCTACAATAAAATTCCCGTTATATTTACCTATTGATTATTGTGGGTCTACCTAAATTTATTTAGTATTTAATTGAATTCTAATGATTTCATTCAATTTGTGTCTCCCTCAAAACTTTGCGAGTTCTCTAAGGGTTGACATATGCACTATATTTTATTCAGGTTTGTAAAAGACATAGAAAACAAAGACTTTTATAGTAGTTACCAGTAATTACTTGTTGATGGTTATCTGCAAGGGAGTATTTTTTATATGAAATAAATCATTGTGTATATTTAATCATGCACAGTAATACAAATATATTTTCTGATGCGTCTAATAAAGCCCTTGAATTCGCACAGTGTTCCATTATGTATCAGGAGTTTGACCAAGCTGCATAGTGCAAGTGCCATGGAGACAGACCATGACAACTTGGAATATATTGTACTGATACAAACTTAGAATGGCAATGCTGTGGGATAAAAAGCAATATATATGTATGTAGAATGAAGGTCATTCGTTTTTTACTCAATTATATGTGCATAAAAATATATTATTTATATATAAATATATAATTATAGATACATAATTTTCAGTGGCAGGCTAATAATATGTATACAGTTGCAGGTTCTGGCATTATTTTATTAAGAATCACATATGCTACCTTGTTTACCCAAGGTAGTACACTTAATAAACAATTACAATAGCTAAAATGTATCGAACACTTACATGAATTACCTGGAATACTATTATCCACTTTTAGTGCCACCTGCATTGTATTTTTTTCCATAATAAAGTTATGAGCTGCATAAAAAAGCACATACTTTAAAACTTAATTACTGACATTAGTATCTGGGCTTGAAAGAAGGAGGGATGTGTTGATTAAAACACTGTACAGGGATTAATTCATCAACGGTTTTTAAAATTAGTTAAAATAATGAAACTGTTGGTAAAGAATAAACATGTAACAATGCCTCCCCATTTTCAAGTAGGATTCTTCATTTTGTGTGTGTATATTTGCTTTACTTGCAGGGTTATTATAATCCAAGCACTTTGCAGCAACGTTGCAGTAGATGGAAAAGTACTGTCTTTGCTGGAGATGGCTTTTGTGACTATTGGTTCATCCACTGTCTGAAGCCACACGGTCATGATACGGTACTGCGGGAAACCCCAGAATATCGAGTGCAGTGGTGAACAATGGCAGTGCATTTGGTGGGGAAAACAGGGAGAAAAAATGGTATTTGCTGAAGGAGAGAAAGAGATGCTAAAGTAGGAGTTGTTTCATTGGGAAGGGTTTTTGAGGCACATTTGAGCACTGGTACCAAAGTGACAAGGGCGAGTTTTCAGGGTGCTAGGAATTTAATTGTAGCTGATTGGTCTTTGAAATATAAAGCCACTGTGTGTGTGAACCGTGATTGTTCTTGGCTTCACTGAAATTTTTTTTTTAATTGCTCCCCGATGGTGTTTGGAATTTTATTTCTGTGACTGAAAAGAAAAAAAATTCATATTTTCCAAAAGCCAATCTGTACATCCATCCTCGAGTCCCTAATTAGCAATACTAATTTGTTTACTTTCAGATATTGAAATTTAAGAAAAAATTCCAATTGCTCATCTTCATCTCTGATCTGTTGCTTAGATGTACGTGAAGAAGGCATTATTCACGTGTGTTTAAAGCCAACTTTAGAATTCCTTTTTTCTGGACGTAGTGAATGAAAATCCATATCCCTCTGAGTTCACTGCTACCAGTTCTAATATTTTAATAAGTTCCGCAATTCAAACACCTTTAAATGCTTATAAAATTTCTCATCTTCTATGATTTGTTCAACTATTCCCTTAAGCTGTAATATCTTCCAAGTAAAACTGCTAACATGCCACTTATATGTAGACCATATTCAAACACAATTTTTGAATAAAGACTTTGTAATTTCCCTCAAGTCGAAAGTAATATTCCCCTAATTTTTTTATAAATTCCATACATTTTCTTATTTTCAACGTTTATTAATTCTGCCATAAATGATCATTTTGAGATAATTTTATTGAGAAATGATCTATAACAATAAAATACACAGACATAAAATGTTCACTTCCATGATTTTTGACTGTGGATGCACCTGTGCAACCACCATCCAAAGGAAAATATGGGACAATTGCATCACCCTGGGAAGTTGCCTCGTGATCTTTCTGGTGAATTAGCTCTCTCAAAGACAAATAGTGTCTTGTTTTCATCATCCAAGATTAGCTGTACCTCCTCTTGGATGTTATACAGATGGACTCATCCAGTATGCATCCATTTGGGTCTAGTGTTTATCCGCAGTATAATGTTTTTGAGAATCATCCATATTTTATGTCTATAAGTGGTTCATTCTTTCTCGTACTGAATAGTATAGACACACAATAGCTTGTATATCCACTTACCTCTTGATGGACCTTGGATTTTAGCACTGTGAAAAATGCTGTTCCTGTAATAAGTCTTTGTTCAAAGATGTGTTCATTTATGTTGATAAAATACCAATGAATGGGATTTCTTTCCCTAGAATAGTTGTATCCTAAGCTTTACTGTTGCCTGCCAGACAGTTCTACAAAGTGTTTTCAATGTTTTAGACTTCTACCAGAAATATGAGACATTGCTAAGTGGTCCCATTCCACATCAACATTTGATATCATCCACAGTTTTGAATTTAACAATTCTAATGTCTATAAAATGATGTCAAATACCAAAAAGAGTATGAAAGTTTTCAACTATAATTGTGGGTTTCTTTATTATTCCTTCATTTCTTTTACTTTTTGCATTGGATATTTTGAAGCTAATTTTTTGGTGTATATACATATATGATAGTTATGTCTTGTTGTTGAATTTTCCTCCTATTATTATGTAACATCTCTCTTTACACCTGATATTACTTGTTCTGAAGTCTACATTTTTTAGTATTAGTGCAGCCACTTCCACTTTCTTTTTTCTTTTTGCTGAAGAAGATTCACCCTGAGCTAACATCCATTGCTAATATTCCTCTTTTTTTGTGAGCAAGACTAGCCCTGAGCTAACATCCGTGCCCATCTTCCTCTATTTTTTTGGGACGCCGCCATGGCATGGCTGACAAGCCATGTGTCGGCCCATGCCCGGGATCTGAACCCACGAACCCCAGGCTGCCAGTGCACGAACTTAACTGCTATGCCACCAGGCTGGCCCCTCTCTCTCTCTCTCTCTCTCTCTCTCTCTCTCTCTCTCTTTTTGCTTGAGGAAAATTAGCCCTGAGCTAACTTCTGTGCCAATATTTCTCTATTTTGTATATGGGTTGCCACCACAGCATGGCTTTATGAGTGGTGTAGGTCTGTGCCCAGGAGCCAAACCTGCAAACCCAGGCCACCAAAGCAGAGCCTGCAGAATCTTACCCACTCGGCCATGGGGCTGACCCCACTCCCACTTTCTTTTAATAAGTATTTGCATGGTATATTACTTGGCATTTTTTATGTTTAATTTATCTTTTCCTTTAAATGTAAAGTGAGTTTCTTATAGACAACATCGAATTAGGTCTTTTTCTAAAATCAAATCGAGTCGTCTCTTTTAACTATTTGTTCAGATCACTTTCATTTAATGTACTTATATTTATGACTAGACAAAAATTAACCATCTTGATAGTTGTTTTATCTTTGTTACATCTGTTCTTGATGTATTTTCTCTTTTTATTCTGCCTGCTTTATTATTAATCATGTTTTATGATTCCATTTTATCTCCACTCTTGGTTCATAATTTATACTTATTTTTTCTATATTTTTTGGTGGTTGCTCTAGGATTTACAATATACCTCTTTCATAAATCATATTCTAATTTCAAATACTATACCATTTCATGCATGGCTTAAAACTTTAAAAAAGTATATTTATCACTCCTCCTTCCCATCTTCTGCACTGTTGTTGTCAAATATTTTATCTTTATACATGCCATATGTCTTAGTCAGTTCAAGCTGCTGAAACAAATTACCATAAACTGGATGGATTAAACAACAAATGCTGATTTCTCACAGTTCTGGAGGCTGGGAAGTCCAAGATCAAGGTGATAGCAGATTCAATGTCCAGTGAGACTCACTTTCTGGTTTGCAGATGGCTGTCTTCTTCTTCTTGTCTCACATGGCAGAGACCGGAGAGTCAGCAAGCTCTCCCATCTCCTCTTATAGCAGCACTAGTGCCATTCACGTGGGCTCCACTCTCAGGTCCTAATTACCTCCCACACGCTCCATCTCCTAATACCATTACATCAGGAGTTAGGATCTCGATGTACGAATTTTGAGGGAATATGGTCAGCTCATAGCACCATAAACCAAAACTGCTACTAGTTTTACATTGGGCAATCAAGTATCTTTTAGGGCAATTAAAAATGAGATTAAATATCTCCTATATTTACTTTCATTTTAATCATTTCAGTATATTTTTTTCTTTATGTAGGTGCATGCTTCTATCTTATAGCATATTCATTCTTCATGGGAAACACCGTTTAAGATTTCTTCTTGGGCATGTCTGCTAGCAATACATTCTCTCAGACTGTCTTATAAAAATACACTATTTCTTCTGTATGTTTTTTAATTAATTTTTCTGTATGTGAGGAAGACCAGCCCTGAGCTAACATCCGTTGTCAATCCTCCTTCTTTTTTGCTGAGGAAGACCGGCCCTGGGCTAACATCCATGCCCATCTTCCTCTACTTTTTGTGGGACGTCACCACAGCATGGCTTGACAAGCGGTGTGTCTGTCTGCACCCGGGATCCTAACCTGCGAAACCCTGGGCCACCGAAGCAGAGCGCACGAATTTAACCCCCACACCGCCAGGCCAGCCCCCTTCTTTATTTTTGAAAGTTTGTTTTCCTGCACTTAGGATTTTAGGTGGGCAGGATTTATCTTTTAGTACTTTAAAGATCTCATTTTATTATCTTCTGGATTTCAAAGTGTCTAAAAATCTGCTCAAAATCTTATCTTTGTTCTTTTGCACGTAGTATGTCTTTACTCTCCGGTTACATTCAAGATGTTCTGTTAACCTTCAGTTTTTAGCTTAAAAATTATGTGTGTAGGTATTTTTCTTCTTTTTTTATAACTTGTTTGTTTTTTAATTTATCTTGCTTGGGGTTCTCCGAGATTCTTGTATATGTGGCCTGTTATTTTTCAGTATTTTTTAAAATTCTCAGCAATTGTTCATCATCTTATTTCTCTAAATGTCTTTCTTTCTTCTTCAGAGATTACAGTTATTTGTATATTAGAATGTTTGGGATTGTCTTACAACTATTATAACTGTTATAGTGTCTGTTCTTTATTTATTTATTTTGTATCCTCTCCTTATTCTTTTATTTATTTATTTATTTTTTTATTGATGTCTTAATAGTTTATAACATTGTGGGGTTTTAGTTGTCCATTATTATTTGTCCATCACCATGCGGATGCATCCCTTCACCCCCAGTGCCCACCTCCCCCTTCCCCTTGGTAACCACCAACCAATTCTCTCTGTCCGTGTGTTCATTTATATTCCACATGTGAGTCAAATCATGCAGTGTCTGTCCTCTCTCTGGCTTATTTCACTTAACATAATACCCTCCAGGTCCATACATGTTGTTGCAAATGGGACAATTCTGTCTTTTCTTATGGCTGAGTAGTCTTCCATTGTATATATATACCACATCTTCTTTAACCAATCATCAGTCGAGGAACACTTGGGTTGCTTCCACTTCTTGGCTATAGTGAATAATGCTGCAATGAACATAGGGGTGCATACGCCTCTTGTGATGGTTGATTTCATGTCCATTGGGTAGATGCCCAAGAGTGGGATTGCTGGATCATAAGGTATTTCTATTTTTAATTTTTTGAGGAATCTTCATACTGTTTTCCATAGAGGCTGCACCAGTTTGCATTTCCACCAGCAGTGAATGAGGGTTCCCCGTTCTCCACAACCTCTCCAGCATTTATTGTTTTTTGTCTTGGTGATTACAGCTATTCTAACAGGTGTCAGGTGATATCTCAGTGTAGTTTTGATTTGCATTTCCCTGGTGATTAGTGATGCTGAACATCTTTTCATGTGTCTATTGGCCATCTGGATCTCTTCCTTGGAAAAATGTCTGTTCATATCCTCTGCCCATTTTTTGATCGGGTTGTTTGTTTTTTTGTTGCTCAGTTGTATGAGTTCTTTATATATTACAGAGATTAATCCCTTGTCGGATAAACAATTTGTGAATATTTTCTCCCAGCTGGTGGGTTGTCTATTCATTTTGATCCTGGTTTCATTTGGCTTGTAGAAGCTCTGTAGTCTGATGAAGTCCTACTTGTTTATTTTTTCTTTTGTTTCCTTTGTCAGAGTAGACATGGAATCTGAAAGGATCCCTTTATGACCAATGTCAATTAGTGTACTGCCTATATTTTCTTCCAGGAGTTTTATAGTTTCAGGTCTCACTTTCAGGTCCTCGATCCACTTTGAATTGATTTTTGTATATGGCGATAGGAGATCGTCTACTTTCATTCTTTTGCATGTTGCTGTCCAATTTTCCCAGCACCATTTATTGAAGAGACTTCCCTCTCTCCATTGTATGTTCTTTGCTCCTTTGTCTAAGATTAGCTGTCCATAGGTGTGTGGTTTTATTTCTGGGCTTTCACTTCTGTTCCACTGATCTGTGTCTATTTTGTACCAGTACCATGCTGTTTTGATTACTATAGCTCTATAGTATATTTTAGTGTCTATTCTGTTAAAATTTATATATATATATATATATTACTGTTTTACTTTAAGCATTTCATTTTAGGTAATTTCCATTGAGCTCCCTTCAAATCCACTGATTTTTTTCTTTGATATGTGAAGTTAATTGATGAGTCTGCCAATGAATTATTCAGCACCTTAAATACCATCTTTAGTTAAAGACAAAGGAGGATGTTGGGGGAAGTGGTTTGAGGCTTCAAAGGGGAGGAAGGCAATTCACATGGAGATGGAAAAGCAAATGCTTGGTAAACAAATGTTTGCTGGGCCATCTATAGACAATGGGACCCAAGAGAGAACTTTGAAAGAGAACTTTGATAAAATGGGCCTTTGCTAGGTTCCTCCATGTCTATCACACCTCGAGTTATCTATGGTGATAGCTCATTCCTGAGACAGGCCTTCTATCTTGCATCCTTTTAGGCAGTTAGGGGAAAGGTCAAATTTTCTTTCTGAATCTTTTATTCTTAAAAATCAAGCCAAAGAGATACATTTTGCGATGGCAGATTGTAACCCCCCACAATAAAAAAGATGATATTAATTAAGATAGCCTCTGGTTGGCAAATATTCTATTAAGGTGGAGTTTCTCAAGCTGGTAAGAGATTATAATTATTTCTTAGTTCACTGTAATGGAGCCAGTGAGCATTTTCAAGACACTTTAAATGAGGAAGGATTGCTCAATATTAAGAGCCAAGGGTTTTCTGTGGCCAGGTATTTCCTAGAACACATGGGGGTCAAGGGGTGGGGGAGTTGTTTATGGACACACTATCATAATGGTCCTCAATGGAGGGTAGGTTTTCTGGTAGGTAGTTTCACATATGCACACACTTAGCTTTCAAAAGTTTGTTATAAGTTCTTCTGAGTTCTTACCTGTTTGCATTGCTCCAGGCAGTGGTTCCTACTGTGGTCTCCCAGAGTGAGGCCAGAGACTCATTGGTCTCTCCTGGTAAGGCCAGTTCTTAGATTACACGTGATTTTAAATTGGCTCTTTGAAGGCTTAAAGAAAATGATGATTATTTATATTATCTGAATCTTTCTAGTTGTCAGGGTGGGAGAAATGCTTTTTTCCAGTTTTCTTCATTCAAAGTGCAGGTAGGACCCGACATAATTGAAATACAAACACTATGTTATGTAGATTAAGAAAACCAAAGTTGTCTCGCAAGTAATGTTTTTAAGGTTGACTTTTACAAGCAAACTTTTGAAAGAACATGAAGATGAAAATGATACACTTTCCTCTAGCTCGTTGAAGAGGACAAGTGTCTGGCAGAGTGAATGCATATGGATAATTTCTTGTCAGTAGGTGACAAAAGGAACAAAATGCACACTTTTAAAGAAATAGCAAACTTGTACACATCTCATGCAGATTCTCATTTTCAACCAAGTGATGTAAATACTGAATGCAAATGTAACCTTAATAGTAAGGAAACATTATTAGGAAAGGTCTTGTGTTAAATATCAACAATTAAAATTATTTTTCCCCTCCAGGGAGGACATTTTACTAAAAATCTCCAGGTGACATCTGTACAATAGAAAAATGTCTAAACTATATCTACGACTTCTCTTTTCCTTAAACATAATCACATATAGTCTCAACGTAGCTCTCTAAGATCTGGAATGTCAGAAAAAGAGGAGATGCCATGATATCAACTTGGATATTAATATAGTGCATCATTCTCACTTCATATTCTGTGGATTTGTTGCTGGTTACTTATCAAACTCTTAAAATATAGCCTCTGTAAAAAAGGAGGAAAGATTTTATTTGATAGCTGTTACAATGTGTGAAAATGGCCGAAGGACATTTGGACTTCAGACCATATTTGGTAGGTAGATTTATGATGGTTTGAAATTGATATCAGTGATCTTCATTAATGGGAGGGGAGAGACAAGGATGTGCCTCTAAGATGTAGGTAGTCATCTCCCAGATCACCTAGTCCATGTAACAGTTAATTGGGAAAACATGTCATAAATATTATGATGTCACATAGAAAGAATACAGCCCAATAAGTTATCAGAAATTTGAAGTTTCCAGCCCAGACTTTCCAAACGTCAGATATTGATTTGTAATGACTTTCTTCTTTCAAGGACATCTCTATAAAATGTTCTTCAGATAAGAAGACATGATGAAAAAATGAATAAACTTAAAGATCCTCAAATACTCCTGGCTTGAAAAGATCCTCAAATACTGCTGGCACCAACAATTGTAGGCTTACGCCGTACAGTCAGTTGTGTGGGAGTTATACAGGAAGAAATAAAAAACAAGCAAAAGTGAGTACAGGATATTTATCTTTCTTGATGCTTCCTCCTTTCTCTCTCTGTTGGCTAAGCTTTCACTTAAGTAACCCCATGACTGCTGCTCTGGGAGAACAATTGTTTATTTAGTATTTCACAAACATTAAGGGTAGACATACTGAAATCCTGGTTTAAATCACTTTCTGAAAAATATCGTTCCACAATAGCAAATATAAAAGATGAGCCCAACTACAAGGGTCAGATTTGTTGACTGTAAACAGAAAGTTTACATCTCTTTAAAAATAAAACTCTTGGTTCTCTACAATGATGGTGACATTTACAAATAATATTTACACACCTTCCTGAATGCCACTTAAATGTGAATTCAAAATTAAATTATTATATTATATTTTACTCAGAGAGGAAAAATGTAAATAATATAAGGATGAATACAAATCACAAGTGAGAAAAAAACTTATCCCTGAAGCAAGAAAGGGATCTTATCTCCCTTCCCTAAGTTTACAGCATTTACCATAGAAAACCTCTAATGGTGATTTCTTTCCCTGGCCCTTTGAGATGTATGTAAATCTTCTAAAAGTTAAATAAACAATTGCCAGTTTTATAACACTAGAAAAAAATTTTAAGGACCTGGAAGCCATGTCTTTGAAATGAGAGGAAGATAGCACCCCAGCGCCTAGTTTCCGTGGGGGAGTAGGAGCATAACGCCTGGGTTCCTTACTCCAAGACGCCACTCTATATACTTTCACAGATATATTGGAAGTTTATTTTTTCCTTTGGGTAAAGGTAATTAGCAAACACAAATGGCTATCCACTTACCAGGTGGATTTAGGATGAATGATGTGTGACAAATGTCGTCAATTTCTCTCTTATTTGCAGACTAATTATTGTTTTTATTGAGAACATGAACATAATGGGTCACTCTAGGATACATAAAAAGATGAGATTTCTTTCTGTCTTTTTTATTTTTAGCAAACTGCCTGTGATGTGCATCACGTTCTGGTTTAATGATTATTCAATAATAAAACTTTTTGTTCTCGTCTACTTTTGTCGAGAGATTTTCTGAGTTGGCAGGGGATTTTGTTTTTAATTATATTTCCCCCACAATAATGATCCCTTAGTAAAGAATAGTTATAAATAAAAAGTAAAAATATTCAAAGCCATGTTTTCTTCTTGACTCCCCTCCCCAAATTTAGCCCCCTTTTAAAAATAATATACCTGCTTCTTTATTACTACACTGACCGGTTTGGACAGTGTGTGAAGACTGCTCTCTAGGAACAATGAGGAATTCATGGCATTTCTACTTCCTCCAAATCCTACCTCCAAACCCTGTATAATTCATTATATTTGGTTATTTTATGTTTTACCCTTCAAGTTTACATTTTAATTTAGAATTTAAGTTAGAATTAAATTATCTATCTTCTGCCTCTTTACTATGTAAGATGAGGGATTTGGAGGTATTGCGCTATTTTCAATAACCCCTCCCAACATCGTCACCTCTTGCCCTCTGTTTTGTACAATGATGCCTTTACTATTATCTTTATATTGCTCCTTAACTACGACCAAATCTTCACAGCTCTCACTATTGGCTTATTTTGAAAATGTAAAGGCATGCAATATCTTTATGACAGTACAATTTATGACCCTATGATGGTTTAATGATAATACTGCCCACGTTACACATGTTTCTATGTGCCAAATGTTATGTATTGTGTTTTGCATGCTCTTCCTACCTGATTTTCATGGCAACCTCCAAGTAATTACTTAGATCTAATCGAGTCTACATACTTCTCTGTTTATTTGGCCCTAATTTTCTCTGAGCCATCAGACATTTGCTCAAAGGAAAGTTAAGCCACCCTATAATATATTATCCTAACACTGACAAAATCAGCCTCCTCTAAGCTGGGCTCTGGCCAGGCCTCCTCTGTGCACATCCCAGAGCAAAACTGAGCAGCTCCATCGCTCAGGCCCCTCCTGACCACACTCCAGTGGGCTTTGGCCACCTCCATCACTCCAGGACCAAGATGATTTTTCAGCTGCTGCCCTGGTGACAGCGTAGGAGCACTAATATTCCCTGGAAAATATTTTGACAACAGACAGGAGATAAGAAGGGGCTGGCAAGTACAGTTTTCTTCTTCCCTTATCCCTACAAACTAGTCCAAAGTGTAGGGATAAGGGAAGCAGAAACCTGAAGTTTCCCCGTAACTTTTCTGCATGTTATTTCACATGATGAGCAGGATAAGTAGATCAACAAAAAGGATGCCTAGTTAAATTTGAATGTCAGATAAACAATGGAGGATTTTTTTTAGTAGATTTTATTTATTTATTTGTGTTTTACTTTGTTAGTGCTTGCCCTAGTATTTGTAATATACATTTACAACGAATTCAAGTCCACTTTTACGTTACACTATACCACTTCATAGGTAGTACAAGTACGTTATAGTAATAAAATATCACTAATTCTTTACCCCTGTCTCTTGTATCATTGCCATCATTCATTTAACTTATGCGTAATCACAAATAAGCATATTTATATGTGCACACACACATGCATAATTAAATACATTGTTGCTATTATTACTTTGAACTGTTATCCGTTAAATTGAGTTAAAAAAATATGTTTTATTTTATCTTCATTCATTTCTTCTCCAATGCTCTTCCTTTCTTTATGTAGATCTGTGTTTCTGATGTATGTTATTTTCCCTCTCTTAAGAACCTCATTAACATGTTTTGCAACACAGGTGTGCTGGCATCAAATTCTCTTAATTTTCATTTTTTTGAAACAGTCTATTTTTTCTTTACTTTTGAAGTATAATTTCAAGGGATACAGAATTCTAGGTTGATGGGACTTATTCTTTCAACATTTTAAATATTTTACCTCACTCTGCGTTCGCTTGCCTGATTTCTGAGGAGAAGTCAGATGTAATGCTTATCTTTGACACTCTGTAAGCAAAAGGGCTTTTTCCTCCGGCTTCTCTCAAGATGTTTTCTCTATTTTTGATTTCCTGCAGTTTGAATCTGACATGTGTAAGTGTACATATATTTTTTACATTTATCCTCTGTGGTGTTCTCTGAGCTTCCAGGATCTTTAGTTTTGTGTCTGAGGTTAATCTGGGGAAATTCTCAGTCACAATTAATTCAAATATTGCTTCCGTCCCTTTCTTTCTTCTCCATCTGGTATTTCCATTATGCATATGTTCTACCTTCTGTAGTTGTCCACAGCCCTTAAATATTCTGTTCTGTTCTTTTCAATCTTTTTTCTCTTTGCTTTTCACTTCTGGAAGTTTCTGTTAACATGTCCTGAAGCTCAGAGAGTCTTTCCTCAGCTGTAAGAAGCCGGTCAAAGGTATTCTTCATTTGTGTTACAGTGTTTTCAATCTCTAGCATTTCCTTTTGATTCTATCTTAGAAGTTCCATATCTCTGTTTACATTACTCATCTGTTCTTGCATACTGTCTACTTTTTCCACTAGAGCCCTTAGCATATTATTCACAGTTGTTTTAAATTCCTGGTCTGATAGTTCCAGCATTTCTGCCATGTCTGAGTCTGGTAGTGATGCTTGTTCTGTCTCTTCAAATTGTATTTTTTGCCTTTTAGCATGCCCTGTAATGTTTTGTGGAAAGCTGGGCATGATGTATTAAGTAAAGGAATGCTGGTAATGAGCTTCTAGTGATGTGTTGGTCAGGTATGGGGAGAGAGGAAGTGTTCTACAGTCCTATGATTAGGTCTCAGTCTCTTAGTGAGCCTGTGCGTCTGGACTGTGAACTCATATGTGCTTCTTGGCGCCCTCCACCCCCACCCTTAGGTAATTTCTCCTCAAAATAATTTTCTTTCAAAATTTTAAGAATTTTTTTCAACTTATTCTAAATTTTTGTGCTACTAATAAGAAATATACTATCACTCTGATTTTTAAATTTTAATCTCTCTAGAGGCTTTTATGGTGCTTCCATTTAGTCCCTGGAGACAATCTAATTAGAAATCATTAGTTAAATCACTCACTCCGTCAATCAGAAGTACACTATTATGTACATGCCATTCCTAGCATAGTGGTTGATAAACAAGCTCCTTCTTTCCTTTCTTGTCTAAAATGAGAAAAACTACAGCTTTATCTGAGTGTATGCTGTTTGTTTGAAGGACTCCTGATGGGATTTTTTTTCAAACAAAACTAAATGTCATAAATGTGTTGTTAAAAATGTTAAGATTGTATTTATATTGAAAATAAATGTCTACATATTTGTAGCTCATTACCCTTGGATACATTACTTGTATCCTAGTATCCAGCATGACCTAGGAGAGCTCTCAGCCGACATATCACAATAACTGTTCATTTGCACTCAGCTTCTGCTCATTTGTCAATGGATTCTTGCTTTTGCACTTTTAAATAATACTCAGATTTCCACATTTTTGGAGTGAAATAATGTTTGATTGTTGCAAAAATCTTTTAAGTAACGTTGATTTTCCAATTGCTACCTATATTTAAAGAAAAAAAAAAACAGGTCCAAAGAAATCTAGCACCTCAATTCTCTGTTTAATTCAAATGGTGGTATGGCTCCCGGTGTTTTGTCTGGAGAGCATATTTCTGTTTCCACTTTTTCCAGCTTGGCCTCATTTCCTTCATTAAATTCTTTACCTCAGTGCTGCTGCCACATCCACTTCAAGATAATTCCCTGGAGGACCAAGGAGACTGCTTGCTTCTCTAAAAGACAATACCTTATTTAGAAATCTGGTCAGATGCTTCAGCCTAGCACAATTGATTGAAAAATTGTCGACTGAAGATATGGTCTGAATTAAGTTCAGTGAGTTTATGCAGGTTACTCATCACAAATCAAGCCAACCACCTTCACCAAATACATTTCTGGAATTAGTACTTAGGCTCATTTCCTTTGATTTTTCCTACTAAGTAGTAGCCAGAATTATATTAGTGTAATTCACTGAATAAGAGGCTGAGATTTTATATTACTAGAATAAAATTTGAAAAAAGAAGCAATAAAGTCAAAAGTGTTTAAAAAATTGTAATAACTAATAAGATTTAAAAAAAATCTAAATGGAATGAGGTTCACATGTGCAATAAAACAGGAGAAAATTTTCTGCCACCAAAATTCTGGCAGTGATACCATCAAGTAATTGATTAGAAGAAATTTTATTTAAGATAAAAAAAATTTAAGGAGATCCAGAAATAGGCTTTTTTTTCTAATTAAGAGACAGTTCTGAACTAAATCTAAACAGTTTGGGATTTACAGAATATTTGGGCAGACAGTACTGGGAGTTTCCATATATCACTCCCTGCACCCAGTGTCACCTGTTATTAACATCTAGCATTACTGCAGTGTACTGGTTACAATTAATGAGCCAATATTGATACATTATTATTAACTAAAGTTCATAGATTACAGCAATAAATTTCACTTTTTTGTGTGTACAGCTATGAGTTTTGACAAATGCATAATATCACGTATCCATCATTATATTATCATACAGAATAATTTGTTTTTCTCCTTGTATGAGTTTTGGTAGTTTGTGCCTTTTAAGGAATTGGTTCATTTCATCTAAAGTTATCTAATTTGTAGCACTAGAGCTTCTCATACTATTCCCTGATTATCCCTTTAATGTCCATGGGATCAGTAATGACCTCTTTCATTTCTGAAATTAGTAATTTGTGTCTTTGTTTATTCTTGGTTGCCTTAGCTGTAGATTTATAAATGTTATTGATCTTTTAAAATAAACTGGCTTTTGGTTTTATTGATTTTCCTGATTGTTTATCTGTTTTCAGTTATGTTGACTTATGATCTTATTCTTAACATTTCATTTCTTCTGCTTGCTTTACTTTTTATATTGCTGTTCATTCTGTAGTTTCCTAAGGTGGAAGCATATGTTACTGATTTTAGATCTTCTGTTTTTCAGTGGCCCTAAAACCTGGGGATGTGACCTACAGATGTATTTCTTTGCCTTTTTTTCTTCCCCTATATGGGACAGGAAGTCTAGGGGAGGCAAGAATTGTTTAATTGCCCCTCCCTTTGGTCTGATAAAGGCTCTGGTAAAGTAGTTTCCCTTTGAGGGCAGGTGGTTGTTATGAAGAATATTCTGGGCACATTTAAAAATCATTATTTTCCCCTCCCCTGCCTGAAACCAGAGGGGATTTCTCTCCAATCCTCATTGTGAAAACCTGTGCATAAAACCTATGACCATAAGGGGGTCTCCTCTGACAGGAACCCCAGGAGTTTTTAACTCTCAAGTTAATCCACTCTCAGCCTCCAGCAAATCATCAAAATTGCCTTTTTAAGTGCAAATTGCCTACCAGTTACTTGCTCTAGCAGTTTCTGGCTCTTGCTCTAGCAGCGAACTGATCTTGGCTGTGATTCTCAGTATTTACCTGCCTCCTCAACTTACAGGTGGCACCTTGCCCTATAACCTCAGTTTCCTGATAAATCTAGGAAAATTCTTTGATTTTCATCTTTTCTCTTGCAAGGATGGCAGTGACAACTTCTAAGCCTTTTTCATGTCAGAGCTGGAACTGGAAGTCCAGGAACACATCTTTCTAAAGAATCTGCCCACATGGAAGGCAACTTATACTTAAAATCGTGTCTCTCTCTAATTTTTGAAATTAGACTCTCTTGATTTCAAAGTTAAAAGATTACATTGTATTAGTTTCTAATGCTGCTCTAAGAAATAACCACATCTTAGTGACTTAACCCAAATTTTATTACAGTTCTGAGGTCCAAAATCCAAAATCATCCTCTCTAGGCTAAAGTCAAAGTGTTGGCAAAATTAGGTCCTTCTGGGGCTCTGAAGTGAGACCCATGTCCTTGCCTTTTCCAGCTTTTAGAGGCCACTGTATTTCTAGGCCTTTGGCCCCCTTCCCCATGTTCAAAGCCATTGGTGTAGTATCTTTTTTCCTTTATGACATCTGTCTCCATCCTCATATCTTTTCTTGACTGTAACTCTCCTTCATCTCTCTTATTAGGATGCTTTGTGATTTCATTGGACCCCCTTGGATAATCCAGGATAATCTCCCAATCTCAAAATCCTTAATCACGTCATCATAGTTCCTTTTGTTTTGTAAAATAACATATTCACAGGTTTTGGAGATCAGGGCAGGAACGTCTTTTGGGGGCCATTATTCAGCCTACTATAATGCCAATTTTCAAATAAGATACACATTTCTTGTTTCTATTAACCACTTTCATATTTGTAGCAGCTTTATTTCACCTATTTTTTCTGTCAGGATTTTGAAAATTATGTAGCCTGTACATATATATTTATACACCTTGTTCAACAGTTATGAAGGATTGAGTGGTTGATAGAAAATTCCAAATTAAATTTGGGCATACTATTTGGTATATCCTGTTTTTTTTTCAGTTTATATACTTGAGTTCTAAAACCATTAGCTTTGTTGAACAAGTGGGAACAAATTTAGGTGACTATTAAATCATTGAAAAGTGTCATGAAAACCACTGACATGGGAAACCACTAGAAATTCTTTATTGACATTGCCATAGCTGCTGTGAGCCTGCTATACCAGTTGCAATACTATAGTGAGTGTTGTCAGAAATGAAACCTGATATAATTTTATTCTTGCTGAAATCAAATCATTTTTTTTCTTTTGTGAAATATCTTTCTTTGTGAACTGTGCCCAATTTTATGTTGAAAGATATTATTCTTTTAATGATTTGTAAATGGTTCTTTAGATAGTAAGTATAGCAACATGTTGCTCCACATACTGCAATTTCTTTCTTTAATATGTCATTTGCCTCTTAATTTTGTTTATTTTTATCATGTAAATATCATTAATTTTTATTTGGTCAAACCCATCGACCTTTCCTCAGTTGCATTTCGCGTATGAATATTGAAAGAATTATTTCCACTAACTGTATGCTGATATTCACTTGTGTTTTTCCTTTTTGTAAGATTTTATTTCTTTTATAAATCATATAAGATTTTAAAATTAAATGTAGTTATTTTTCTGGTATTTAAGTAAAGCGTTTTGTTTATGGTTTCCACATATTTAAATAATTATTTTAGCATAATTTAATGAATAATATGTCATTTGCTGATACCATATTAAACTAAAGCATATATTTAAGAAAGTGTATAGAAATTTTTTTCTTAATGTACTGAAAACAAGTCTAAAGCCAATAAATTCATTTTTTGCCTTGGCTGGATGCTCATAATTTGTGTATTTTTAAAGTTCAAGATTTTCATCACAGTATTTATAGAATTAATCATTTACATTAACAGTACCTGGGTCTTAGTATACTTTTTGAAATAGAAACACACGTTTCCAGCCTTTCCCTTTTAATGAAGTACTGAGTCTGAGTTTCCCTTATTTTAAATACTAACAAACAGTCTTTTATTTGTATTATGTAAGTAGATATTTGAGTATCTGTATTTTTTCTTGAAAGAAAGCTTTTATTTTCACAGGTAAACAAACATTAGCCATGTAGGTGAGGGAAGGATATATTCTCTAGACAAAGAGAATAGCAAATAAAAATAGCAAAAAAAGAGTGCCCTTCAGGAATATAGGTAATTCCATTTTCTAAGAATGAAGGTGAGTGGAAGAGTGACAATAGCTGAGAGAAAAGAGATTGGACCATATTGCAAAGGGTGGTGCATACTCAGCGAGATAATTTATTTTATATTATTTATTGAACTATATTAGGCATATAACATTGTGTTAATTTAAGCTGTATAACATGTTAACTTGACACATTTATATATTATAACATGATTGCCATTGTAGTGATAATTAGCACCTCTATCACGTTACATAATTAGGATTTCTTTTTAGTGGTTAGGATAATTAAGCTCTAGTCTCTTATCAAGTTTGATGATTATAATACAATATTGTTGTCTATATTCACTATACTGTATATTAGATCTCTCTCTATATATATATATCACAATTTCTTTCTTTCTTTATCTCTCAATGGACACTTAGATTGTTTCCACATCTTGGCTATTGTGAACAATGCTGCAATGAACATGGAGGTGCAAATATCTCTTTGAAGCACTGATTTTGTTTCCATTGGATGTATATCAGAAGAGGAATTGTTGGATCATATGGTAGTTCTATTTTTAATTGAGGAACCTCCATACTGTTTCACATATGGCTGCACCAATTTACACTCCCACCAGTAGTGTACAAGGGTTGCCTTTACTCCACATCCTTATCAACACGTTATCTTTTGTCTTTTTGATAATAGCCATGCTAACAGGTGTGAGATAATGTCTCATTATGATTTTGTTTTGATTTCCCTGATGATCAGTGACGATGAGCACCTTTTCGTGTATCTGTTGGCCTTTTTAAATAGGCATATATCATAAATTGTTAAAAATTAGGTTCTGGAACTTGTGGAGATACCAGGAAGAGATATGCCACTTAGACATTTAAATAAGCTTACGGATAAGTAAATTCTGAATATATCAAGTGACTGTATACAATGTGGAAAAGATAGGACAGAGAATGCCACCCTAGGGAATGTTTATGTTTAAGGGATGGGAAAGGGAGAAGAGACTGGAAAAATAATCAGAAAAAACTATCAGAAAGAAAGAAGAAAATATAAGTGCACGTAACTATCAGGGAAGGGAGTAGAAGACACGAGGCAGTCAAGTTGATGAAATACCACAAACGGGTCAGAAAAGAGGGACTGAAAATTTCCCCTTGGATTTTGAGATTTCGGAAGTGCTTGGAGACTTAGTCAGGAGAATCCAGTGAGACAGTGGATTGGAAGACAAATGGCAGTGGAATGGTAAGTGACGAGTGATGAACAAGTAGAATCAAAACCTGTATTTTGTATTTAGAAGCTTTGTCATGAAGATAAGGAGATGGCTTTAGCTCTGTGGAACATGGAGAGAAATCTTGGCGAATATTGCAGTGATCTGATTGTGTTTATATTTGGCTATGTTGAAGGGTGGAGTGTTAAACCAGGTGACGGAAGAAGGTCCCTGAGCAAATAGTAAGGGAAGGGATGTAGAACACAAGTTCTTGGCCTTGGGAAAGGTGGCCATCTTCGCTTGAGATCATAAACGTTTAAGTGAGACTGGTTAACCAATGAGAATGCCTTTTTATGTGAGGAGATAAGAAAGATAAAATTAATCATCTTGGGTGATAGTCTTCACTACCACTGCCAAATAGTGAGAGATATCTGGAATGAAATGGGCTTAAGGAAATGGGCTTAGAGAAATGCCAAATTTTTAAACAGACACTCTTGGAAATAAAGAGGGAGACAAAAGTAATATGTGTCTGATTTTCAGAGCAACACATTTCCTAACCAAGGTAAGTAAGATAAAAAGCTGGTTCTCCTTCTATCTTATATCATTTAAATATTAATTCAATATACATTTAGTGGTGACAAGAGAGGTGAAAATTAGTAGTTCTTTAAGATTTGATCAATTAAAAACCAAGTTAACTGGCACCTTATATGCCTCTTATAAATTGTCGCCTGAGTGACTCACCCTTTAATCTGGTTCTGTATGTAATGTTCAAAATTTGAATTTGTTTAATTTTCATAAGTACTTTCATACTTAATTGGGAAGGAATATTTCATAAGCTCTAATGGGGCATTTATGATTCCTGTACTTTCAAATTCTATTCTTTGTGAGTTAAGCAAACTTTAAACCATTCAGTGATTTCCCATCTTACACAGAGAAACAATCAAGGCCTTTAATGGCTCAGAGGCCCTATATCATCTCACTCCCACTCAGCCCTTAATTTGAACTCATATCCTAACACTCTCTTCCAGTGGAGTGCTGGGGCCACTGGAACAGCTCATGAGAACCTGTTGTGTGCATCTCATCTCAGCTCCACATTCCACAACATCATGTCTTTAGCTTGACATCAGTCATGGTGCAAGTATTTACAAAGAGAAACTGACAAACACTAAAAATCATGGCTTTTTTGTTGTTGTTGAGAATTAACTTATCAGCACACCACTGTCTTCTTCTTCCATTACTCTGTTCAAACTATATATTTTTTTTTACTGCTTCTTGTTGTTTCAGTAGGCAACCTCTTATCTTAGGACGTTTACATTTGCTATTCCTCTTTCTGGAATGCTCTTTCCAGAATTTCACAAGGCTCATCTTCATACCTTTATGTCTTACCCACAGGTCACTACCTCACTCAAGCCTTCCCTACTTGTACTACTTGTGTTGCTCCTGTGCCCTCCCGCCACCATCAAACACACACACACACACATAATCCACATCCCATTTCCCTGCTTTTTCTTTCAATATCTCTGCAGTAGTTATGGCCATCTAGTATCCTATAATTTTTTATTGGTTTTGTGTATTGCTTGTTCTGACCCACCTAATTTGTATTTTTGCTGTTTTGAACAATGCTGATTTCAGTTCTTGGAAGAGTACCACTCAATAATTGCTTGTTAAGGGGCTGGCCCAGTCGCACAGTGGTTAAGTTTGCATGTTCCACTTAGCGGCCCAGGGATCGCCAGTTTGGATGCTGGGCACAGACCTACTCACCACTCATCAAGTCATGCTGAGGCAGCATCCTACATAGAAGAACTAGAAGGACCCACAACTTGGATATACAACTACATACTGGGGGTTTTGGAGAGAAAAAAGAAAAAAAAAAAAAGGAGGAAGATTGGCAACAGATGTTAGCTCAGGGCCAATCTTCCTCAAAAAAAAAAAAGTTAAAAACATAATTGCTTGTTGAATAAATGAAGTAACAATACTATCGACACATTTAAGTATATTTAACAAGATTTTTGATTATTTATTTTGGTTTTTATTGTTTAGTATTTTTTAAAAATACTAAATTCTATTGTACTTTTTCTCCATTTTTTCTAATTGTGGTTATCACTTAGCAATAAAATTAGAAAGATTTTTAAATCAATAAGACATTTTATATATCCTGTAAGAAATTAGAATAGGCCACAGGCTGTACTTATTTGTTTAAATTATAATATGATAATTCAAAATGCATTTATTTAATCAGATAAATGTAGAAAAATTTATTTAATATTTTATAAAAAGAAGTCTCTTATTCTCTTGCTGCTCATTAGTGAGGCTATATGCAGTTTTATCAACAGCGTGTGGGATGGGGCCAGGGTGCTGTGACTCAGTGTTTGTTGGTGCACGTCCGTGAAAGGGGTCTGAGGTCAGCTGTGATCAGTTTGCAGTACCCTCATCCAGTACTTACCACGTAAATTTATAGCAGGTGGTTATTTTCATGAGTCCGTGTAAAATAATTTCCATGGAGAACTATTTCAATTGTGAACAGAAAACATATATTTAAAATGTGCTTCTTTACTTGTATCCATTTTCCTGAACTGTATTATTTTTTTTCTTCCCATGACTATGAATTATAAACCAAAATTTACTTGATGGCAATCTTCTGCTTCCTTCAGTAATAATGGATTGAATCAGTGCTATTCAGTATTTGAATACATTTTTGATGCAGCAGTATAAGAGGGAAAAAGTGTGTGCATAGCTGGTTATTTTCCACAATCTAGTACTGTTAACATAAATAAATAAAGATAAAAAGAATTAAATCAGGAAAGTACTAAATATGCACAGGCAATGTGAGCAAGGGAAAGGAAAAACAGCAGTATGTAGAAAAAGAAGTCAACCTGATTCCATATTAAACCCTCTCTCCAAAAAGTCAGTTGGGTTCCATTTTAATCTATACTTTATGTTATTCAAAGTAAAAATGAACTAAACTACCTTAACAAGTGAACTTTAACTTGGATTGTTCTATTACTAAAATACTTAGTTTTTAAAATATTATCTTCAATTTCTCAACTTTAGGCCCTCATTTGCCCAGTCTATATGGCACAAAACTGCCACAGCTGTTGTCAACACACACACACACACACACACACACACACACGCACACACACACACCTGGTGTTGTAGATTTTGACCTCCATTGTTTTCTCATGATCTTTTAGATATGGTACTCAAGGCATTTACAAATTTGTTCCAATCGACGTTTACAATCTCTTTTCTTTCCTCTCCCTGTTTTTCCTCTCTTTCCTTTGGCCACACTGATATCCCCCTGTCTCCCACCATTTTCCAAACATTGTATGCTTTTTCACAACTCACACTTCTGCCCCTACTTCTCCCTGGAATCTTAGTTCCTCTTTTATCCACCCTTTGAACTATACATCCTTTAGAAAAGTCAGGTCATATTTCCTCTGTCAAGTTTGTCCTCACTCTGACCCTCCTAAGAGTTCAACCACCATCTTGGTACTTCCATGGAACTTTGTCTATACCTCTGTCATTGACGTGCATACACAAGTGTTTTTATAATACGTTTCACTTTAAAGGTTATTTACATGTGTCTCTCAGTCTCTGGAATGTTTATTATTTGAAATTGAGAGTTATGAGTCATTCATCTTTTTACTGTGACATGTGTCCTATTGTCTGGCATTGATTATGGAACAAAAAATGAGTAAGCAAATGGTGGTAAGCAGAATTCAAAAGATGCCCTCCTCTCAGGATTCCTATACCCTGGTTATTCAGTCAAACACTAATCCAGGTACTGCTGGGAAGGGACTTTGCAGATGGAATTCAAGTTACTTGTCAGCTGACCCTAAAATGAGGAGATTATTCCAGATTATCTGGATGGGCTCCAGGTAATCGTGTGAGTTCTTAAAAGCAGAAGACAAAAGGGCCAATACGAGATTTGTGGCACATGGGGATGACAGGAGAAAGAAGGCAGAAGGGAAGATCAGAAGGATTCAAGGCATGAAAAAATGTCAAGGCTTTGAAACATGAAGGAAAAGGGTTATGAGCCAAGGAATTTGGGTGGCCTCTAAAAGTTGAGAACGACCTTTGGCTGAGATGCAGCAAGGAAACGGAAACCTGAGTGCTACAACCGCGTAGAACTGAAATCTGCCAACAACTTGAATGAGCCTGGGAGCAGATTCAACCCTGGAACATTAGAAAGGAACAACATTGCTGACACCTTGATTTGTCAGCTTCGTGAAACCTTTGTCAGAATTCTGACTTACAGAACTGCAAGATAATCAATAAAATTGCGGTAACTTCTCAAAGCAATGGTAGGGAACTAATATAGAAACAATGACTTGTATTCTCTCTTCAGGAAAAAGACATGCTCATTCAGTGTTCCAGTTGAGTCATTAAGAGACACTCTTCTGAGGGCTAAAAACACATGGTGAACATGTCCTCATGCAGCTTAATTCTATTTATCTAGCCGTTGTGCTAATTGGATAAACCTTTTTATCATTAATTATCTACATGACAGCAAGCAACCCAGCACCTAATTAGCACACATTATGAATTAAAGTTACCAGGATTCAACAGATTCACTTTCTTCTACTACCCTTAATTGAGATTCACATTGGTATACCTTCCCCAGTAGCAGGTTCTCTCAAATAGTTTTTCCTTGTTAAATGATTGCATACTGCTTTTTCTAAAGTCACTGTGGTATTTTCAGCATTATTTTGAGAAATTAGATTGCCTAATGGGAAGAGGCACAATTGAATTTTGTTATTGAGATTTTATTTTCTCAATATTTATTTTTCTAAATGATTTTGCAAAAACTGCCACATGTACAGGTATGGGATTTGACTTTCTTAAATTCCCCTTAAATTCCATATTATTTCAGCCCTTGTCTCTGAAATCATATCCACATTTTTAGTAGATAGAATGCACAGTCATGAAGTAGTAAGATCTCTGTAAGAGAAGGTATTTTAAAAAATATTAAGATGCTTTTCTTGTTTGCCTTTCTGATAATAAAATTGCCATTCTGGTGGACTCCGAATGGCTGCTTTTTGGTCTTTTTCGTCTCTCTTGGATCGAGCTTATGGGAAGAGGTTGACGATTAAGACATTACTGAATTCATGTAAAGAGAAAGAGGAGCACAAGGACCACATAAGATTGGGGATTAGAAATATTACAGAAATAATGTAAATGGTTTTGAGATGAAAAATAGGATGTGTTTAAGGCCCTTCTTTATGTTGAGAAAAAAGTTTTCTAGAATCATTTTGTTCCATGTAATACCTCAAAGGCCTGGCTTAGAAGACCCAGTTCATAGACTTTACTGCCTCTGTAAGAAGATACCCTCTCACCCATGTCATCAGAGCCTGGAGATTTTCTCGTAAGTAGAGAATGTGTCAGAAGAGAAGGAAACAGAAGGACTCGCCCACAGATAATTGTGAAGAAGTAAGAGGAGAAGACAGTCAGGAAGCTTAACTGTCATATTTTTGTTCAAGTTTTCCCCCTTCCACAACTTGATATAGAGATGGGAAGTTTTATTAGATAAGGGAAGCAGAGGTAGAATCTTGCTTTGGATTCCTATTTGGTATTCTTAGAGGGAACTACTATTCAGAGATACCTCATAGACATGGCTTGGTCCAGCCTAGTGGAGAAGGTGAAGGGAGGTGGACAGATGAAGAGTGGACCAAACTCCAGTGATGTCTTATTTCCAGTGATGTGGCATGAGCACTGAGTTGGGCAAGTTTAGGCATAGCAAACTTTAACTATGTCCTCCCAGATCAGGAGCTCTATAAATGAAGGACACAACACAGACTCTAGGGTCTGAAGCCAGAAAGATTCTTGAGGAATAGCTGACTCTTCAAGGGAATAGGTCAATGATCCAAATAGCCTCATTTGATCCCAAAAGACAGATTATGTTCAACAGCCACAAATGCTACTCTAGCCAAGAAGAAATGGGACGTTGCCCTGGGAGCCAGAGAGAGTCATAAATATGCCTCAATAAATCCCACACCTCCCGATTCACAAGGAACCAACATGCTTCCACATGTAAAGCCAGACATATCTATGGAAAAGGCAGGGTAGGGGGTTGGAAGGCAGAAAAGTCTGAGGCTGAAGGCTCTTCTCTTATTTTAAGAAGAAATAAAATGATTGAATTCTGCATCTGACTGAGATTAAAAGCAGCTTGAATTAAAAGTATATAAAAGTTATTTTTTTTCACTATTAACTAGCACATGGAGGATCATGATAGGACCAGATTAATTATAGACCAGTCAAAGGCATTGTAGGGGCAGAAAAAATTTTCCTTCTTCCCTTCTAGGGGAATAATTAAATTGACAGAAGACAGATTAACAGGAGAAAAACAAATTTAATTTCATGCATATGGGAGTCCCTTAAAAATATGAGACTCAAAGAAGTGACCAAAGCAGGCAGATTTTATATCTTTTAGACAAAGAAATAATAAATTTGTGAAGAATTGACAAGACAAAGGGGTTTGGGCTTGGAGGAGTCAATTCGTGAAGAAGTGACAAGGTTGGTTTATCAGCCTTTTTGACCCTAAATTCCCTATCTCTGGTGATCAGGCTGCCTTCTACTCTACTGGTAGAGGGAGAGTACCTTCCACATGAGAGATTTATTTCCTGCTGTAAGGGGGACAAAGGAGAGTCAGAGTGTCATTTTTGCACCAGCTGTTTCTCAAGTAACTTTAATTTAAAATAGTCAAAGTGGCATATTTTGGGGTGGCATATCCTGCTCCCCTTCAACATAATATTTCCTTTGCACATTCAAATGTTAGTGTAAGTTAAAATTTGTAACTCCATTGTATATATGTTTTGGAAGTTCCCCTCTTCATTTTTTTGCATTTTCTACAGCTAGGCCACAATTTTTCACATTTGCCCAAGAGTTTGGTCTTATGTATTCTCTGAAGGCATGTGAAAATGAGTACTATAATAATCACAGCATCTTGTATTCATATAATTTTTTTTGTAGATTCAGTGTGCTTTTCCATGCATTATCCTTCTTGATTCTATAAAAACTGTGAAGTAGGCAGTAGACAATTTGTCCTACAGCACAAATTGGCATATATGACCTTGTTCTGCCACTGTTGCATCTCAAGAGAGAAAATCATTGGGCTGCAGAAGCCTCACGGGGTTAATTATAATGATAACACTAATGTAAACTACCAACTATTAAGCATTTATTTGCCACACACCTTCTTATACATTTTATACTGATTGTTTTATTTCATCTTCACAGAAACTCTATCAAAACTGGTAAAAATATGCTTATTTTTCAGAGTGACATCTCAGAGTTAGTAACTGAAAGAGTCAGGACTTATTTTTTTAAAGCAGAAGACTAAGCCTTCTTTTTTTGGGACGGGGAGGGAAGATTGGCCCTGAGCTAACATCTGTTGCCAATCTTCCTCTTTTTTTTTTCTCCCCAAAGCCCCAGTACCTAGCTGCATATCCTAGTGGCAGGTCCTTCCAGTTCTTCTATGTGAGATGCCACCTCAGCATGGTTTGATGAACAGTGAGTAGGTCCATGCCCACGATCCAAACTGGTGAGCCCTGGGCCACCAAAGTGGAATGAGTAACTTAATGGCTATGCCACCAGGCTGGCCCAAGAGTCAGGACTTCTGTGTCTGGTTCAGAAAAGTTTCCACAAAATTCCATACTTGATTTTACTCCAAATGTTTTGGGATTTAAGAAGTTGAAAATCCAAAAAATTCAATAATTGAAGAAATTGCTTTATAATACATAATCCTAGGTCTCAGGGACCATTTCCAGTATCACTCACTTTTGGCAGCTATTCATCAGTTAGCTTTTAAAAGATTCATCAAGCCAAGATATATTTTTCTACCATAAAGCCTTATTTTCTTTGGTAATTTTATAAAAGTCAAATTTTATTTCTAAGATATTGTCAGTTTGTTGAGTGATTGTTGTATCCTTTTCCTTGGATACCCAGTGACTGATGAATTTAAATATTTTCAATGCAATATGTTTTTCTTGGAACATGCCTACTTAGCCCAAATTTGCAAATTGCTTAGCCGCCCCCTCCACACACACAATGTTCTCCAGGGTCTCTTCCATAAAGGACTGCAAATGTGTTGTGTCCAGTCCCAATTTCTTTTTTTGTCTGTTTTAGAATGAGAACTCTCAAATTCAATGTCTTCCTCTTCCAGTATTTTAATTTGTAATCTTCTTAAGTATCTGTGGAAATTTTAATGTGGTTGTAGGGGAGGAAAATGATTTTTCCTCCACCTTTCTAGGTTCTTGGCTGACCCCCCCACCATAATAAAGGAGATTAACAGGAGAAGAACAAATGATATTGAGCCTCTTAATCCCAAGTTCATTTGCCCAATGTGCAGTAAGCCAATCACTGAAACATTGGTGCTTGGAGATGGAGAAAGGTTTATTTGAATTGGCCAAAATGAGAAGGTGGGAGGATAGGTTCTCTTAAATCCTCCTTAACAAGAGAAGAAAGCAGGTGGTTTTATAGAGCTAAAGGGCTTGGCAGGAGGAGTTTCAGAGAAACAAAGGGGTCACTCCTGATAAGCCCTTGGACAATCTGATTTCTGGGCATCAGTGGCAGCTGGGGGCTGGTTATCTGGTGATTTTAACTTCCTTGGAGGCATTCTTTTTCTTCTGCAAAAGAAGCTCATAAATCCTTGTGATCCTTGAATCACTCCTTAGGTTAAACAAGAAAACAGCAAATTGACAAGATTAACTTCTTTTCTTGTCTGTCTGTGTTGGGAACAAGGTTGAAAGCTAATCCTGTCCTTACTGAATATTTACAGTAACCCTCAGCTACCTGGCTTGACAAACAGAAGTTTCATAACCTGTCTACCTCCTGTACACATGGGAGATACCTAGGAAAACTGAGTAACTCCCAACATGGCCCAAGCCACCACCTTAAATACCATCTCCAGCTAAAGAGAAAAGATGTTGGTGGGTGGGGAGCCAGTTAGGGGAGGTAACTATGAAAAGCACAGTAAATAAGAGTAAAGTTGTTATGCAGATTTATGTCTTTGCCTTCTCCATGGATAAGAGTTTCAAAGATTTGTAGTCATCTTTCTCTTCCCGGTACAGAGAGGGAGACACCCGTACAAATGGAGACTCCCTTTATAAATGTAAATGTCCCTTACAAAAGGGTAACTTGTTGGTTTTCAGAGCTTTTCCTATGTCTGCTGTTTCTTAAAAATAATCAGCCTAAAATAACCTTTATACCACAGAGACATATTTTGAGGTGGCGAATTCTGCTTCCCTTCATGGTTAAATAAAGATTCTGTGGTTGCCGAATTAACAAAAGATTTGAAATACTTCTCATTATTACCTGGTTAGAAAAATATCAAACCAGTGTAACAGCTTTAGGAAAATCAAGTGTTTTGATATAAAGCATCTGTTTCTTGTTCATTCTTCATTGCATGGGTATTTATTGTTCTAGACTACAGCTCTAAAATTACAAAACAATTCTCCACTGATCAATCTGATCATCTATTCTTGTTTGTATTGTAACCACAGGACCAGGAACAGAATTTGCCACCCCAAAATATACCTCTTTGGCATAAGGGCTATTTTGAGCTGATGATTATTAAGAAAAAAGGCAGCAGACATAGGGAGAGCTCTGGAAACCTGGTAGAGGTTACCTATTTGTGAAGGAAATTTACATTTATGAGACATCTCCATTTATAAGTGTGCCTGGAAGGGGAGGATGACCCTAAATCTCTAGAAACTCTTATTAATAGAGAAGGCAATAACTTAAATCTGCATAACAACTTTACCATTGTTTACTGTGCTGACCTCATCTTAACAGCAGGATGTTAAAGCTATTTTTCAGGGTCAGGGAGCCAGCCAGGAACATGTGCAGAAAAGAAAATTTTGATCTGCTGATCAAAACTCATCCTGCCATTGCTTCTGAATACCAGCCTACCCTCCCTGATCTCTTAGGGAGACAGAGTTGAGAGCCTGTCCTCCTGTCTCCTTACCAACCAACTGTGTAATAAACCGTTTCTTCTCTCAAAGACCAGTATACCATGGTATCAGATTCTGTGCACATGAGGTGGTGAGCCCTTGACTGTTACAGTATCAGATGCTCTTGTCCAGATCTTTGTACAAGATACATGCAAAATAAGTTTATTCAGTCTCTGAAAAGTACTGAGAGGAATTAGCAAAATAATAGTACCTGTCAATACTGGGAGGATGTACAGGGAATAGAAACCTGAAGCACAATTGGAAAGAAGCCACAGCGGGAACTCTAGGCTGGGTGCACGGAAACATCAAACTCTGCCCTGGTTAGGTCTGTGACCTTAGAGAAGCAAAAAGACTGGCCTCAGCCGGTGGTGTTTTCACCCTCTGCAGTATAGAAGGACTTAACCAGAAGTTACCGAGTGTGTTAGTCTGGGTTCCTTGAAGGCCGCACAAGATTGACATCCCAGCTCCAAGACAAACAGGCATAGACAGCAAATTAGCTCTCACTCAGCCTTTTTTTGTTTTTTTCAGGCCTCCAATGGATTGAATGAGGCCCACCTTGGAGAGGACAATTTGCTTTACTCACTCTAGTGACTCAAATCTTAATCTCATCCAGAAACACCCTCGCAGACACACCCAGATTAATGTTTAACCAAATATCTGGCCACCCTGTGGCCTAGTTAATCTGGCAAATAAAATTAACTACCATGGAGTCTTTTGGATCCTTTAAAATATCCAAACTTGAGAAACCTTTCCTCTATCTTACTGGAAAAGCATTCAGTTTTTCACCGTTAAGTATGGTTTATTGCCATTACTTTTATTTTCATGGATGTTCTTTATCAGGTTGAGGAATTTTCCTTATATTCCTGGTTTCATGTCCAATTTTTAAAAAATTCTCATCTTTTGAAATGACTACACAGTTTTTCTCCTTTCCTCTATTAATATGGTGAACTGCATTGTTTGATTTTTCAAATGTAAACTAACTATATTTTACTAGAATAAACTCTTCTTGGTCACTGTACAGTGTTATATTTCTACATTGCTTAATTCAATTTGCTAATATTTTGTTAAAGAGTTTTGCACCTATGCTTATGATATTGGCCTATGGGGTTTGTTTGTTTATTTGTTTGTTTGCTCGCTTGCTTTCAGTATCTTTTACAGGTTTTGTTTTTATGGCCATGCTGGCTTTATAAAATGAGTTAGGAAGTATCCTTTTCTGTTCTATTTTCTGAAAGCCTTTGTGGAAGATTAGCGGCACGTCTTCCTTTAATGTTTGATAGAATTCAGCACTGAAGCCATCGGAGCTTGGTTTATTGATAATTAATTCAATGTTTTTAATATACTGGGCTACTCACATTTTATGTTCCATCTTGTATCATTTGTGGTTAAGTTGAATATTTTCAAGGAATGTGTACATTTTGTATAAATCAACTTGTCTAATATTTTTGGCATAAAGTTGCTCATAGTATTCTCTTGTTAGCTGCTTAATGTGTATATGATCTGCAGTGATAAGCCCTCTTTTACTCCTAGAATTGGTGATATGTGCCTTCTTTTCTCTTGATCAGTCTAGTCAAGGTTTACCAATTTTATCGATCTCAAAAAATCAACTCTTAGCTTCAGAAATCTTCTTTACTGATATTCAATTTTTTATTTCATTGATTTTTGCTCTTTACTGTTTCTTACCTTATACTCATTTGGGGGGATATTTTGTTCTTACTTTTCTAGCTCCTTGATGGTTTTGGATCTCTGGGAGTTTGAACATTTTTTCTTTATGCTATAGACATTTCAAGCTACAAATTTCATACTAACCGAATCTCACAATATTTGGTACACTGATTTTTTATTATCGTTCAATTCATAATCTTTTCAAATATTACCTGTGATTTCTTCTTTGACACATATTACTTAGAAGTGCTTGTTTTTTAAAAAATATTCGATGTTTGCCTAGGTTTTTTATTGTTATTTATAAATAAATTTGATTTTGGTCAGAGTATAGAACACTCTGTAGCATCTCATTCCTTTTCACTTTATTTAGACTTTTTTTGCACGATAGATGTAATTTATCTTGCCGAATGTACCATGTGCACTTGAAAATAACATGTATTCTGCATAATTTGATGTACTATTCTATAAATATGATTAGGTCAAGATGGTTGATAATGTTATTTGTGTCTTCTATGATTTTTGGACTACTGGTTCTAGTAATTGCTTAGAAGAGTATGAAAATCTCTAATTGAACTGGTGGAATTTTTCAATTTCTCTGTTTAATTTTGTTAAACATTGTTTCAAGTATTTAGAAGACTTATTATTAAGTGCATACACACATGGTTTTTATGTCATCCTGAGTAATTTACCCCAATATCATTATGATATATCCCTTTTTATCTCTGGTGATACCTTTTGTCTGGAAGTCTCTTTTATCTGACATTGGCATAGCCACTCCTATCCTCTTACACTCACAGATTTTATGTTTTATCTTTATGGCAGACAGACTTTACACATATATGCCTTTGTGGAAGTCCCTTCTTAACATACAGGCAGAACCTTTCACTTGCTTCTTATCAATAGAATGCAGCAAAAATAATGCGGTGTATATGATTGCATGCACATGATTTATTGTAGAGCTAGCATCTCCCTCTTCCCACTTTCTGGCTTTGAAGAAGCAAACTACCTTGAATCCTACAACTGTAAGGAAAGAATGGTACCAACAACCATGTTATTGGAGAAGCAGATTCTTCCCTAGTTGAGTCTCCACATGAAAGTCCATTCCTGTGGATGACACTATGAGCACAGCTTTGTGAGACACTAAGCAGAAAACCCAGTGAAGTGTGCCTGAATTTCTGGCCCACAAAAACTGTGAGATAATAAAAGTTTTGCAATACAATGCTATGCCTGTGTGTATTTATTACATGACAGTAGAAGATGAATGCAGCTTTATTCCACCTGTTTATGTTCAACCTATCTGTGTCTTTATATTTTTGGTAACTGTAGACAACAGAGTTGGAACTTGCCTTGTTATTTATTATGAAGCACTCCTTCAAATTGTAATTCAGGGATCCTATACTCCTTCTAAGTTGTGGTGCAGCCATTTCAAACCATGGGTTCTAAGGTTTCAGTGGCAGAGAAAGAGAGGGATGGAAGAGAAATTGGCTTTTAACTGCTTCTGCTTAGAAGTGACATGTTTCAAATCTGTACAGTTCGTTAGCCAGAAAGAGTCACATGGCCTCAACCTATTAGGGATTGTAGGGGAACACAGGGAACATATATAAAGCCTATCTATGTCAAAATGCTTAGTGGGGAACCACTGGAAATAATATTAAGATTATCAATTTCGCAAATTTTATTCTGTATTTCTGGAAGTTCTAGTGAACATAATTAAGCAATGAAGAAAAAACTATAATTATTGGAAATAAAATTACTCTTAAACTGTCTGAAAATGAGAGGTTCATATAGTGGGAAAACAGAAGAAAATCAATTACTTCACAGTGATTATTTTCTCAATCTCTTTTTTTTACTACAATCCAATCAGGATGCAATGCAATTCTTGTCTAGTTGTTCATTCTTTGTCTCAATATTAGTTGACTCCTTAGTGGTAACATATATATATATATATATATATATATATATGCAACATATATATATATAGTCCTTTATATCTTTATGCATATATATCATTCTTTAATTGTATATCCACTATATATATATATATATATATATATATATATACACACACACACACACACACAAACACATACTGAATATATAATTTTGGTTTCACTTTCCACGTTAATTATCAGTTTTCTTGGATAGCTCGTTTTATATAGTTTATATTTTATATTTTCAACCTCTGAATTTTGGAGTCCCCCAGAGCTCTAACACAGAGTCTGTTCTTCTTTCTCTACAGTACCTCTAGATGATCTTATCCAGTCCTAGGGCTTTAAATGTCATCTAAAACTAAGTGGTTTTCAAAATTTATATCTCACAGTCGTAACATTTACTCTAGAAGCTTTTAGGATTTCCTCTTTACTGTTACTGTTCAAAATTTCACCAAAATATATCTAACTATGAGCCTTTTCTGATTTATACTGCTCAGCAGCGTCAGACCCTCAGAACATGAAGATGCTTTCCTTTCTCCAGATTGAGAAAATTTTATTCCATTTTTAAATGGAATTCCTCTCCTCCATTCGCTTTGTTCTCTAAATTTAAAACTCCTATTGTATTGCAAAATGTGGCAAAATGTTGCTTTTCCTTTTACAACCTATTTTATTTTGCCTTAATTTTTATAAAGATTCTATTCTATGTTTTAAAGTGTACAGTTTCTGGAATCTGGCAATATTAGTTAGGATAATTTGTGTACGTGTGTCGTCTGATTACAGCAGTTGTTGGCAGTTGATATTTTTGGATGAGAAGCTGTGTTGAATATTATAAATAGCTGCTACGGATTTCATCCAAAGCTCATCCAAAGTTGCTTAACTTCTTCTCTAATAGTTATTTTAATGAATCAAGGGATGAATGGAATTTTGTGTCAGAGAGTGAAGTGAATCACTTGGCTGGGTTCTCCCTATGGTGTGAGGTCCTAGACAAGGTAACAGAGCTGGCAATTCCCAGAACTGCTGGCATAGCAAGGTGTTCCTCTGGCTTTGGAAGACATCCCTGTAACATCTTCCTAGATAGAACTGCCTCTCCTTTATTTTCCTTTCCATCTAATCCCATGAGGAGTTCTAGATTTCCCTCATATTTCTGCTATGATTGTCTTCTAGGTCCTGGTACTTTACTAATAGCTCTTAAATTCCTGGGTGGAATATAGGGAAAGGAGTTATAATGGTTAGTGACAATGAATTAAATGGATTTATGACTGCTTAGTGTCTGTCTAGAAATATTAGAATTTCTCTTCATAAGCATTGAAGGCTATGTATAAAACCAGTGATGTGGTTACTCTCACAAGTGAATTTTATACTTTATGGTCTTGAAAATAAGAATGATGTACCCAATATCCTTCTGCTGTACATGTCCTATACTCAGCGCTACTTATGTATGTGGGGTTTGTATCATATAACACTGGTGAAATATTTGCTTTCCTTAGGCAATAAGCTGCAAGAAAAAAGAAGTAGAAACTATATTCAAACAGAAACTGCTCTAAGAATTACTTGAATATTTTAACTTGACAGCATTCTCAATGGAGGTCAAGATAGTTATTGTAGACTCAACTTTGTTAATCAGAAAGACACTTTAAAAAAATAATATACTTTAAAATTTTGGCTCCATATAATTAAAAAAAAAGAGACATTTGCTTCTTGGTATGACTACAAGACAGCATTTATCACAAGGTATGCTTTTGCAAAAAACACAGTCTCCAATATGTTAAAGATAAACTTCTATAAAATGGGCACCACAGGGGAGAATATAATGCTGAAAAATATAATGATTTTGCTATGTGCCAAAAGTAAATAAAACAATTTTCATGTATATGGAATACAGTAAAAGATAGAAATTTTTCAAATTCTGTCATTTTCTACAGGTAATTGTAAATAGTATTTATGAGTTATATACTATGCAAATGCCACACAATTGACAATGAGGATCAATTAGTCATGTCCTTGCTTGGGACAGAATTCATGTGTCAGCAGCAGGTTGCATATCCTAGGAGGTAACAAAGTGTTTAGATCTTTGTATCTCAGAACAAAGCATTGATTAAATATCAACAAATATAAAAAAAAAACCCACTTTGCTTATAATACTACACATTATCAGCAATATCGTTGAGGTCATAATTCACAAACAGCATTATACAATTACTGTTGAAATTCTCAGCAGTCTTATGACATGATTTTGTCTCTAGGTTCACAGAAGAAAAGTGGGGAATAAATACTTAAAATCATCAAAACTCATAAATGGTTTTGTGATAAACTAGGGACTTAGACTTAGCTGATACTCATGTTCTAATCTTTGTTCCCATTGACTAGTCCTTTCTCATCTCTGGTTCAGTTTCTATAATATTACTGGATTGGCATAGATGATCTCACAGATCTCTCCCTCTCTAATATTCTATGATTTTCTGATTCTATAGCAATCAGCATACATGTTATGTGTGATTAATGTCACAAGGATAGTAATTAGCAGCTGTGCTAACGGGTATGGTGTTTGTCTCACATTATCATATCCTAGTAAGATCTTTCCTTTGTTAAAATTACAACTCTTAGAGGTTGGACATTATTGAAGTATGTACCCCTAACAGAAGGTGCAATGTTCAGAGGGATGGAAAAGACACTGAATATGGCCCCATTTAGCACTACAGTCAGAATAGAACACTACACGTTTAGTGAATTAATAATTAAGTAAGATCTTGAAGTTTGCAAGAGGGAGGAAGGACACTGGAATAGCAGATACATTGACAATTTATTAGCAACTTGGCACAGGTCCAGATAAATCAAAGCATATTCTGTAGAGAAGATAAATTTAAGCAGTACATTAAATAAGTGGTTTAGTAATAAAAAATAAATTTATAATGATGGGACCTTTGCTTTTCATTCCAGATTGATGTGAATTATGCAAGTGGGACCTTGCATTACAAACAATGTCCTTTTCTTCCCCACAATGTACTAACACAGTTTCTCTCAAGCATTAGAAAAACTGCAGAATTCCTGCCTTATTCCCCCCAAATAAACTGATGTCCTGGAAATGTGAAACTAAATGATAATTCTTTATCATGTTAAGGAGTTTAGGTAACTATATTCCCTATATTCAGTAGTCAAAATGACATCATGAAGAATTACAAAAAGTTATTTTAAAGTACTATGCAATATTTGAAACAACGATAAAGCTAAGTCAAGAACCTTCCTATTTGAATATGCAGGCATCCTTAAAATCTGCAGTCTTCAATGGAGTCATCTGAACAGATTTGCAATAGCTAAGGCTCAGACTTACAATAAGAAAATTCTCAAACAGGTGTTACTTTTAATCTTAATCAATAAATAAAGTAGTATGCATAGTGAAGAGGAAGAATTGATTAATAAGAGATATGCAAGTTTCCAATGAGGGAAATGCTTTACTCCAGGTCTCACTAAAATTTCCATACTGTTAATGGCAATATCTAGTTTCAGCTTCAAAGAAGGCCTCAAAGACATAGATCTCTTAGAGTTTAAAGATAAATCACATGGCTTTGGGACATATAAATACAGCGCTAGTATTTTTACATGTGTTATGTGGTCTATATGGCCTTATGTGGAGTTGCTACATTCTTTGTTGGCTATAACCCCCGGTAGGCCATCTGTTAATATTAGATTACACAACTTTCAATATAGTAAAAAGACATAGTCATGTTTGTTTCATGTAGGTACATATTATTTTAATTTTTTTATTGAAATAAATTTCACATGTACCACTGTGCAAGTTTAAGGTGTACAACATCTTGATTTGATACATTTATTTATCGTAATGTGATTGCCATTGTGGCAATAGTTAGCTCCTCTATCACGTCACATAATTTTCATTTCTTTTTTGTGGTGGGAATAATTAAGATCTGGTCTGTTAGCAAGTCTGATGATTAAAATACAGTATTGTTGTCTACATTCCTAAAATCTGTTTGGAACCACAAAAGACCCTGAATAGGCAAAGCCATCCTGAGAAAAAACAATGACAGAGGCATCACACTTCCTGATTTCAAACTATAGTACAAAGATACAGTGATTAAAACAGTATGGTACTTGTATAAAAATAGACAGACAGACCAATGGAACAGAATAGAGACCCCAGAATTAAACCCCTACATATATGGTCAACTAACATTCAACAAGGGAGCAGAGAACACCCAGTGGGGAAAAGATCATCTCTTTAACAAATGGTGTTGGGAAAACTAGATAAACACATGCAGAAAAATGAAATTAAATCACTATCTTACACCACAAACAAAAATTAACTCAAAATAGATCAAAGACTTAAACATAAGACCAGATATCATGAAACTCCTAGAAGAAAACGTAGAGCAGAACTCCTTGATATTGGTCTTGGCAATGATTTTTTTGGATATGACACTAAAAACAAAACAATAAAAGCAAAAATCAACAAGTGAGACTACATCAACTTCATCTAGGTACATATTAAAAGGGAATTTTTTTAAAGTCTTCTATTGACACCAAAACATTTGTGGAATTATCAGCTATTATGGGACTGCTTCCACATGAAATAAGTTCATCTTTAATATTATATTATTGTCAAGTATACTGAGCACTTTGTTTTGCCATTTTGATTAGATTTGATTAGCAGTAGAACAGCAAAAAGGCTATATCAAGAAATAGAAAGATAAAATTGAAAAAGAGAATGGTGGATAAACATCTTGAAATATGTTGACATTGATGTCTCTGGTTAAAATTATTCCTTAAAGGAAATGAACTAAAATTTCTATACTTGAAGAATGTGTTTTGCAATGAATCATGAAACTGTCAACAATGGTGAGCCAGTCAGGGATAAGGAGTGGGGCTTAGACAGGCAGAAAAAGAAAATTGTTATACTGAATAATTTATTGTATTTATAGAGTAAAACATTACATAGTAAACTATTCAGTATTGAGATCAGAAACTTATGTGGTTCAAATGAATATTCTATAATAAAATTAGCCTTTCTTTAACAAGGGATGTTATAACCAAAGGCTGAATTTTTCCTTCAAAGGTGTTTCTTTGGCTAGAATATTGTTTTTAAAATTGTATTTGAAAACACCTTTGCATGGACCACCCGCTCACCAGTTTGCAATAGACCCCACATATCCCTATTGTTCAGATCTTGTCATACCTTCCTTATCAGCTTGATCCTGAAAGCATTTGGTTTTATGACTTTATGACCACCAAGTAGGGGTTTACTCGAAAAAGTGAAAATGCACATTAATAGATTGATTGTGACTCAAACTGTTATGCCTTCCTGTATCTACAATTTTTGCAATGAGACTTGGCTCATCTATCATAAAGCAGTGAAATCAATTTCCCAAGGGCTTTAATATGAGTCCAACTTGTGACTTATTTCTTCCAATAGAATATGGCTGCAGTGATGTTCTGTCACTTATGGGGCTAGTCTGCATAATGAGGCAGGCAGAGCTTGTAGGAGAATAAAAGACAACTTGAAGGAAAGTTCCGTTCTCCTAGCTGAAGCTGTCTAATAGCCTACAGTCAAATATGTGAGAGTCCAACCACTGTCAGCTTATGCTCATCCACAGCTGCATGCAGATGTATGAGTGAGCCCAGCTGAGACCCAAAGATTTCTCCAGCTTACTCAGACTAATGAGTGTTAATGCATGCTTCTTCTTTATGACATCGAGTTTTGGTGTACCAACTTTTAGTAGCAACAATAATAATACAAAAACTTATATGCATGCATACTTTAATTTTAATTTTCTCAAGGTCACATGCTAACTGTACACAAAGACATCAGAATCTGGAAAAACTAAATCACATAGATAAGACAGTTCTATAAAAAAATCTAAATATTTATAGTGTCTGTATAGCTCTGCTTGTAGCTGATAATCTCAAAATTGTATCACCTGGTTTAAAATGAAAACATTCAATGTTTCAATCTTTGCTTTTTGCTAGTGGTAATTTTCTCAAACTGAACTGTGCCACTCCTCTGCAAAATAAGTAGTTAAATAAAGCCTTCCATGACTTTTTATTGCTGAGAGGTCAAAGTTTATCAGCATACCATTTGAGACTCTCCACAATGTATTCTGAGCCAACCTTAGAGGTCTCATCTGCCATTAAACCCTAGGCATCATGGTCACAGTGTATAAGTGCATGACTCCTGAATGCACTATACTCCTTTTTGTTCATGACTTTGGCCATGCCACTGGTCATATTGACAAGACTTCTCTAACTGAGGAAATACTGCTTATCTCTAAGACACAGCTAAAAATTCCTCTCTGCAGTGAAGGCATACTTGGTTCTATGAGAAATACAATTGCCTTCTATTTTGTGCTCTCAGAGCCTGTACTCGTTTTCAAGTGCTGCATGAAAAACATCACAACTAGGCAGCTTAAAACAACACCCACTAATTATCTCAGTTCTGTAAACCAGAAGTCAAGACAGGATAAAACTGGGTTCTCTGTTACCATCTCACACGAAATCAAGGTCAATCCACTTCCATGCTCATTCAGGGTATTGGTAGAATTCAGTTCCTTGTGGTTGTAGGATGAAGGTCTAGTGTTCCTTGCTGGCTGTCAGTCAAGGACCACTCTTAGTTTCTAGAAGCCATGGCATTCCTCATTACATGCCTCCCTCCATCTTTAAGCCAGCAATGTCATATCAAATCCTTCCCATGTTTCAAATCTCTCTGACTTCACCTTCTGCACCCACCAGAGAATACTCTCTGCTTTTAAAGGTTTCATGTAATTGGAGATTGGAAATCTCCATGTAAACCAGTATCCATGTAACCAACCACATAATCATCCTTTTGATTAACCCGAAATCAATGATTAGTAACCTTAATTGCATCTGAAAAGTCCCCTGCCATGTAGTGCAACATAATTGGATGTTCTATCTCATTATATTCATAGCCCTAGGGATTAGGGTAGGAAATCTTAGGGGTGGGGGTGGGGATGTTAGAATTCTGCCTAACACAGACAACTTTTTATTTATTGGTCTAAGACTACATATAGTTCAGTGGTAAAATCATTGCTTAAATATCTCTCTAAGTAGCTCACTGGTTCCTACAGCACAAATATTGCGTCTGTATTCATCAACTTTTCCCAGCATCTAGCATGTATGGCACCAAGCTCAGGGTAAGCACACAACAAATATCCATTAATAAATAGGATTAATTAATATTAAATAAAAATTACAGAATTCTATTCTTATTATGTAAAAAAATTAAATAAACACAGACTATCATCTCATAAAAAAACAATCAAATTAATCAACTCTTTGGAAGAAATTTCTCATAAGCTATTTTATCGCAACTACTACTCTCAATCTAAATAGATTACTTGAATATCTAAAAAGAAAAAATTTTTTTTTACTTTGCTGAACTTTGGCTGAGTTATGGATGTAGTGTAAATAGTTTTGTCTAATTCTTTTAACCTATCTTTTTATTTTTTAATAGTCTCAAATGTCTTATAGAGCTAGTCAACCTTATATAAAAAGAAGCTGCAGAATATATAGGAAAAAAAGAGAAATTAAGGATAAAATAGTTAGTCCAGTACAAATACTTGGGGATTTTTTCATCAACTCATCCATTTAATAAATGTTTGCTGAACTTTTGCATATTTCAGATATATGTGTGCCTACCATTTGAAGACGTAAGGGTAGATGTGTAAGATTTGTTCTATGAAATCATTGTGGGGTAAATCACTGTAAATGTAAAGGAAATATGGATGCTGTGCTTACTGAGCTTTCAGTTTAATGCGGAAGCTTGATAAGTACCTGAATAACAAAATGGAAATATAAAATGTCATGAAAATACAGATGAAGTGCTGAGACACCATTAGGATAAAGAGAGAGTTTACCAGTAATTTACCTGAATGGCATGGGGTTTGGTGACATAAAATAGAATTTTTTTCCAATAGCAAATTTAACGCACAGAAGACCTACAAACAAACAAGAAAACTCAAGATTCTCCTGTTTCCAATGTCATTGAAAAATTTTAATTAAGTTAGTGTGGGACTCTCTTATGTATGCTTGCACTTTAACACAACTGGTGGTGTTGAGACTGAAGATTCCTATAGTAAATCAGGGATGAAAAGTTAAGATACGAAAAGAAAAATGAAAATGTCATGACAATTGTAAAGTTAGAGGATTCTTAATCTTAAATGAATTATGTATGTTATAAGAGTTTTTTATGCATATAATAATTAATTTCTATACTCTCTATGGAACTCTCACTAACAATGAATGAGAGTTCTGGTTGTTACACACACTTTTCAACACTCGCTACTTTTGATATTTTTAATTTTAGCTTTCTGATGGATTTGTAGGTTAATGTGGTTTTTTTAATTGCATTTCTTTGATGACCAATGGTGTCAAAAATATTTTCATGTGCTTATTGGTCATTTGCATATTTTAATGAAGTGTTTGTTCAAATTGTTGCCCATTTTGGGAGTTTGTTTTTTTATCATTAATTTATGTATATATCCTAAATGACAGTCTTTTTTTAGACACATGTTGTGCTTATGCTTTCTCCTAAAATGTGGCTTTCCTACTCATTTTCTTAAGGGTGACTTTTGATGAGCAAAAATGTTTAGTTTTGATAAAGTCTAACTTATCCATTTTTTTCTTCATGTTTATTACATACTGTGTCCTAAGAAAACTTTGCCTACCCAAAATTATGGAGATATTCTACTAAGTTATGTGTCTTCTAAACTTATTATGGCTTAGGTTTTAATTTATTATGATCCATTTTGTGTATTGTGTGAGGTAGAGTTCAGGGTTAATTTTATTCCATATAGATGCCCTGTTTTTACAAAATATTTATTGGAAATACTTCCCTTTTCCTTTTGGGCTGCTTGGGAATGTTTGTCAAATATCAAGTGGTCATGTGAATATAGCTCTATTTCTGTGTTCTCTATTTGGTTCTTTTGATCCATTTTTCAATCCTTGTGGCAATATCGAACTATCTTGATTAATACAGATTTATAATAATTCTTGAAGTCAGATAGTATAAATTGACCAACTATGTTCTTTTTCATGACTGTTTTGGAAATTTTTACATCTTTTGAATTTCCATACACATTTTAGGAACAATTTATCAAGGTCTACAAAAGAATCTGCTGCGTTTATGATTTGGATTGTGTTAATTCTGTAGATTATTTTGGAAATAAATTATATTTTATGGCATTGAATCTTTCCAAAACACAAACATAGCATATGTCTCCATTTATTTAGGTCTTCTTTAATTTCCCTAGGCAATGTTTTGTAGCTTCTGTTGTAGATATCTTGTACAATTTTTGCTGTTTATTTGTATGCAATTATTATTTGATGCTCAAGGTATGCACACCTTGAGTTCTTCCCTTCACACTGATTCTGGACTTTAGCCAAAGGGGCAGAAACAAACATGATGCAAGCAGAGATTTGGAAAACATCCCACTTCTGTTGGAATCCTGCTGCTGTATGAAGAAGACTGGGATATTCTATTGGATCATTCACTGAGGAGTGTGCTATTTGGCTGACAGTGTTCCTCTAGACACCATTGGTACATACAACTACACAGCCCACAGGACTTGACCTCTTGGACTTTTCTGGAAAAACAACTTTACAGTCTACTCTAAGAAGTAAAAGTACACCCCAAAGTTGCCTCTTCTCTCTGCTCAATTGGAAGGAGAAGCCCTCACTTTTTCAAAACTTCCCTCTATCATATGTGGCTGTATTTAAATGCCAAGGCTGGAAAGAGAGTTCCAGAATACTTGAGTATCTTTTTTGCCTCCAGATAGCTGTATATACAAAAGCCATTCAAATGTGGGCCTAGGTGTATGGGTACCTCAGTTGATGGACTCAAATATATATCTTCCCATATTTCTTAGAATTGGGACCAAACTACTCCTTCTCTTAAACCATATGTAACAAGAAATAGACCATCATCTGACAAGATCTTCTATCTTTTTGTGCTTGCTACTTCCTTGCTTCGCTTTAAAAGTTTCTTCAAACTCACCAACGCTATTATGCCCTCATCCTTCCATTTTTCTTACTCTGATGATCTCAAAGTTGTTTATTTCCTTTTCTTGACAGCCTAGGGAACTTTATTTTCTATGCCCACCAGCTTTTTTCTAGTGCCACAACATCCTTGCTTTCTTCCCCTTTCTGGTATATCCACTCTAGTGTTCTGTCAAATAGCCGTTTTCTCAGGTTCTTCACCTATACTGCGAAGAACTAATTTATGTGAAATCTATGACCTCAGCTGATATATTGATATCAGTACAACTTTGAAATATTTCTTTCTTTGACCCAATTCTCTCTTCTCCTCTCTGTCTCTCTCTCCAATTAGTGGCTGAGATCATTTCTTTCCCATGTCTTTCTCCATGGCTCCATACCTATACATTTTGGTGTCCTATTGTCATCCATTCCTGCTTGCTTTATAAACATCTAAACCCATTTTTGCCCATATATTTTATCTTATGTCATTTTTGTTTTTCTCTGAGAATGGTATGATCACTTATCTAGTCTCCCAGGTTGGGTATCTGTGAGCAATCCTAGATCTCCACTATTCCGTCATGACCAATATCTAATTATTTAACTAGTTCTTTAAGTTAGAGTTCTGCCATATCTCTATCAACTCCCTTAGGTCTATAAGACAGAGAATTTCTATTTCCTTCCTTGCTCCAAAAAGTAGAATATTGCTTCATTACCATTGTTTATGGCAAAGAAAAAATTAACAAGTAAAATTATTCTTATCTAAATGTAAAATTAAGCTATTATCATTATGGTCTGAGTCTAAAATAATGATTTTCTTATGGCATCTGAAAATACAATTGTGAAGGCAAAAAGATGTTGTGATATTTTAGTTTACATATTTCTACTTTTCCTTTTCGTACAGCTATTTTATAAGTTTGTTTCTTTTCTATGAGGCAGCATGTTTCAACAATCTCTGCCCTCTTGACAACATGTAATACCAGTTCTGCTTTCAGTACCCTTAAGCAAAGCTATTATCCATGTTGGGAAACCAGCAAGTTAGCATTTTGATGTAATTCTTTGAGTTGATATGTATTGTATTTTACTTAGAGGCATTTTCTTTCTTGACATTTTATGCAATTACAAGCTGGAAAAAACCCCATAAAATTACCACAAGAAGTAAAATATCATTCCTGTGGCTCTGCCTTGAGGTAGTGTGGTGAACAATTTTCCTTCTGACATGGATGTCATGTAGCATTAGCAAAATGGCCTAAAGTGACTTATTTTATTGTTTTATTTGAGTAATGTAAGACTAGACATTAAAAACAAGTGTTCACAATTACCATATCATCTTTGAAATATTAATTCATTGATGGTTATATATATTTATGTTGACAGTGGAAAAACCCTTTCCCTAATTTATGAGTCATGTATTGTTGCTTTTTTTCTTTTTGGAAGATTTCTCTGCTATTAAATTGAAACATAATGCTTGCCAAACATTTAACATATCAAGGACTCTATAATCTATTTTCCAATAGAAACAGCATTCCTACCCTTTAATAAGCAAATGGTAGTCCTTAAAGAATCTTATAATCACTATACCATTTGATACTTATCTATTTCATAGTGTATAATGTAGTATTCAATCATACATTTAAATTTTCAGGTTGAGCATTCAAACTGCCTTTTCTTCCATCTTAGGCGTTTGTCCAATAAATAAAAGACACTAACTATGTATCTTGATGAGTTGGGCATGACAATCAGATGTGAAAGTGATGCTTCAGCTATAAGAAAATGAACAACTCAATTATAATAAATTAGAACTTTACAAATTCAATAGTAAAAAGACTTTTAAAAAGTGGCATGAACAGGTACAGAGGTAAAGCTGTAAGAATCTAAGTGCTTCAATAAATAGTCTAATTGGATAGTTTTCTCCCACTTACAGAAGAATTATCTGCCCCTTTTCTTGTTAACAACAAATATTGCTTTTATAGTGATAAAAATTAAATAGCAATAGCATATGCTCATTATTATAAATATAGAAAATATAAAATCATAAAGAAGGGACGATGAATTATCGTTCATTACACACTTTGAGAAAAACTACTATCAAGATTTTTATAAATTTCCATATCTGAGGAAATCATGGAGAAGTTTGTATAATCTCATTGACTGAAAAGAAATTAGAGCTAATATAAATTAGTTATTAGGAGTGGATAGTACTCAAATGACATATGACATGTAGGTTAAACTTTATGAATTCATTCATTTATTCAAAATATGTAAGTGGATCTCATATGGTCCAAACACTGTTCTAGCCATTAGAATATACCTGTGAGCCAAGTAGACAAAGCTCCCTGGTACCTTGAAGTTTATATTCTAGTGAGGAAAGCAGACAATAAACAATAAGTATAATAAATTATCAGTTACATAGTATGTGAGAAAGTGGTTAATTGCTATGGAAGAAAAAATAAAAGTAGACCCAGAGAGGGAATAGAAGCAAAAGTATTAACTAAGGTAGCAAGACCTCACTGAAAATCCAACGGAGGCAAAGCTTAACCAAGCAGTTACCTGGGCATAGGGTGTTTAAGGCAAAAGGAACAGCTAGAACAAGAGTTGTCAGGCAGGATGGGGCCTGGCTGCCTTTGAGGAACAGGAGAGGAGACAATATAAAAATGACAATAAAGCAAAGACTGCTCAAGTAAGACATTGAGATGATCTACGAAATAGCATAGTTGTTTCTGTCAAATGGGGGTGGGTGTTTGTGGGGTGTGTGTGTGTGTGTGTGTGTTTTCCTCCACACGTAGAGGAAAAAACAGAAGAAAATAAGAAAGATAAAATTAGAGGAAAGGCACAGAAGAGGCACTGAATCTTCTCAGAGTATAACTTCATAAATCATATAAATATATCACCATATTAAATATTTTTAAACTAATTATTAAAGTACAAATATAGAAAGCATTTTAATAGTTTGAAAGAGCGTATTAATTGTAAAACAAAAAAGTTAGACAAAATCTTAAATATTAAAGTTACGGGCATCAAATCAGAGTAAAAACACACTAAAAAAAGAAAATTAATTAAATTAAAAAGAAAAGACAATTAATAAAAAGCACATTGGGCAACACAATGTAAATAGATAATAAATTGTAAAGCAGAATATCTTCATAATGTAAAAGAAAATGAAGCAGTGTTATAAGGAGAGAAAATGTCTTAAGAAATAAGAAAGCAAGCAGGAAGGAAGATGAAAGGAAGGAAGAGGGTAGGAAGAGGGAGAGAGGGAGGGAATGAGAGAGAAAGAAAAGAAAGAACAAAAGAAAGAAAAAAAAGAGGGAGGGAGGGAACGGAGGAAGGAAGGAAGGAAGGAAAGAAGAGAAAGAAAGAGAGAAAAGGACTTACAAAAGGAAGGCAAATACAACAACCTTAGCCAATTTTCCTGAATAGACTGAAAGGCACCTCACAGCCCATATCCTCATGGTAGAGTGATGAGTGGTCCACACCCTCTCACTCGCCCTTCCGGCATGGAATCCGATGTATTTAACGTGGGGCCCACTCTATATTCCTAGCACAGAGGATCAGTTGTCAGAAAGAGAGGCTTTCATTTCAGACACTTAACTCAAGAGTCTTTTATTGCCTTAGAGTTTTGGAAATCCCTCAATCTTGATATATTATAATAAACAACAAAAAGGGAAATACACAAAACAGTCTCTCATGGGATGAGAAGCTTATCTCCTTTTTCCTTATTACTATAATTGAAAACGAGCACTTTCTTAGGCTTTCTTTTTATTTTTTATCCCCAATGTGTTAAGCTCTAACGAATATTGCATAAATTGATTGTGATTTTAGTAGCAATCCTTTAAGCTAGGTTTAAGTCTTGATTTATACTTTTAAGTATATATTGCTTCCTGAAATAGTCTCATTAAACACTAAGTCCATAAGCTTATCTTTAGGAAGTATGTCAAACTGCAGCTAAGCCTTTTAACCCTCAAGGAAATAGATGAAAGAGTGGAGGATTATGTCAGGAATGTTTGAAATAGATTTATAACGCATATCTTCTGTCTTTAAGATTCTGTATCAAGCAGTAATATATTAAAAGCTACTATTTTCTGGATTCCATTTTATTATTTTCTTTTTGTGGTGAAAATTTTCCATTTCAGATAATTAGTTAAAATATTCACAACTTTTAATTTCAGTTTTAACCAAAATTACCAATTCTACTATGTTAGTTTCCTACAGTGACCATAAAGTATCATACATTGGGTTGCTTAAAACAAAACAACAGACATTTATTCTCTCATAGTTCCGGAGGCTAGAAGTTCAAAATCAAGGTATTGGCATGACCATCCTCCCTCCTTCCATGGAAGAATCCTTCCTTGACACATCCTAGTAGTTGGACATTGCCTGCAATCCTTGACCTTCCTTGGCTTGCAGCTGTATCACTCCAATCTCTGAATCCATTGTCACATGGCCTTCTTCACTCTATGGCTTGTGACTCTGTGTGTCCTTTCTTCTTCTTATAAGGACACCAGTCATAGGATTTAGGACCCACCCTAGTCTAGTATGACCTCATCTTAATTACTTCTGGAAGGACCCTTTTTCCAAATAAGGTCACATCCCGAGGTTCTGGGTGGACCTGAATGTGTTTGGAGATGGGCATTATTCAACACAGTCTACTCACAATATGTATAAAATATGGAGATCAAAACATTTAAAAAGTATATTTCCAACTTTACTAGGGATGTATGCTTCTGAGGAGAGGGACACCCACCATCGGACTTCTCTGGCACTCTTTCATGTTCCCCAATAAAAAAGGACTCTGAAGGGGTCTGATGTGGCTAAGTGGCATGGACACTGAAGTAGATTTCCTCTTCCCAGAGGGAGCATGCTTGGGCAGAAGCCCAACACCCCGTGTTCCTCAATCCGCTTCTATCTGTTAATAAGACTAATTTCTGTAAAATATCCTAATTAATAGATAACACCCTAAAAATTCTCCAGGCAAGTCATTCTAGCTGAGAGAAATAGACTTGCTTTCAAACGAAAATTTAATATTTTTGGTAAATTGTAGTTCTGCTCTCTATATTCATTTTCTGCGAGTAGCTTGTAAAACCTTGTGCTGATGTACATTTGTAGATAGTGAATTCCTGGAGCAACAGGATCTGTTCTATTCATCTATGTATTCACAAAATTCAAAATATTCCCATATGTAGCACCCATATGTATCGGTCATGAATATGTGACTGGATGGATAAATTGTGACAGTTTATTGCTCTCTCCACTCCTCCTACCACCACTTACACTATTTCTTCCTTTTCCTTCTGCTGAAATGGATAACCCTCAATATAGTTCCAATTCTATATTCTAAAAGAAGTCCTTGGTTTCTTCATTATGCAATGTAATTAAATATATACAAGTGTACATGAGAGTATTTTTCAAGTCTGTGATCACATTGCCTATCAGTTGCTATTAATTATCTTTGATTGTATGTGGTTCTAAGTATGGAACCCAGTTATGACTGACAACAGTAGAAATATTGTGCTCTTTTATGGGGATTTTTGATCTCTTCTCTAACTTACTTGCGTTCATCCAGACTCTTAGGTTAGATAGTCTCTTTGTAAGTGAAACAGCATAAACCTACATTCTCCTCCAGATATCTTTTGCTAATGTTGTTCCATGCCTCTTATGAATTAATTTTTTCTTGATTCAATTGTATATATGTGTTCTCCTCCAGATATCTTTTGCTAATGTTGTTCCATGCCTCTTATGAATTAATTTTTTCTTGATTCAATTGTATATATGTGTTCAGTTTTTGGACTCTAGTAGCTGTTTCTGTGGAGAAGAGAGCAGAGAGCAGTCATGTCTTGTCAAGTATTCTGTATTCCGGAATGATCTGAAGTCCATGCAGTAATCATGCCACCAACTAATATTAGCCAAAGGAGTCATGATCTTGATGGTCAAATTCTTGGCATAAAATATGAGAGATTGGTGCAGTCTGCCAATTCTCACTCAAGTTGGGTAGAGTTAGGGAGAGGTCACAAACTGGTCAGTTGGTAAATCCTCTGACTCTGTATATCTAGAAACATTTTTCTATTCTTATTATATAATCATTCATCACAATACACTGTAGTCTGCTAAGAACCCCAGAAATGCCCCATGGAAAGTGGGACATGAAGTTTTTTAATTTATTAATATAATCAAATTCATATAGTATGATCACTTTTTTAGTAAAAAATAAACAAAATTTTATATCCAAATTAATTTGTATGTAGGTGGGAAAAAAATTCCATGATGACCAGTGTGGCGCCCTTTGCACTGCCTTGATTGGTTTGACACTGAGCATGTAGCAGTAAGGTCTGTACACACACAACGCGCATTCACATGTGCCTAGGTAATGCTGTTCACGTTGGGAAAATTACTGATGTTTAGAATGGACAGATTATGTACATAGCACTCCTCTGAGAATGGAACTTTAATAATGTATATTCCCACTTGGAGATGTTTCACACTGTGCTAACAGGTGCTTCAAACACAGAGTTGCCAAAGAAGTAGTTCTTTACTGATTAAAGGAATACATGAATAAGCGACTGTTGTCCTTTACTCTAAAAATTATTTAAAACAAGGGAAGCAAGGCTGTTGCTCGCTTCAAGCAACACTGTTTGAAGCAACTTGCTTCAAACAAGCAATCACTGTTTGAAAGTATATGGAAAGTTCATTATAATTTTGTGCTAAACATTTTGCGTTTGTAAGCTTTTTCCACCATGCTCTGCCTAAATGAAGAGATCCACATATTAGATTTTGTGACTTCCTATAGACCTGACTTATGTATGCACTGCTTACAGAAACTACATTATTTATTAAATAAAATTTAAATATGAGTCTCCAAAACAAGTTTATCACAATTCACTTATAAAATTTTTTATGCATGTTTCTTTGTGTTCAGAGTTTGCCTGCCGAAAAAAATAAAAAGGGGTCACTTTCAATTTGGACACAAATTACCCTTAAATATAATCATAGTTTCAAATCAGTGTGTTTTTTTTCCTTTTGTATTCTTTACTGATATATGATTTTGGTTTAAGTCTTTGTAGTCTGAAGTGATTTGTGTAGATTTAGCATGGTTGGATGGATATAGGGAAAGATTAACAGGTAAAAAGTCTCTAAATCCTCTATATTGTTGTGATTTATTCATTAAAATTAACGATGATTTCACATTCAATTTATATGTCTTTTATTAAAATAAGATCTCTTTTCTGAATGCTGATTTACAAATTGGGCTATGTGTGTATTTAAATTGCTCTGAGCTCTCTGCTATGGTTAAATGTCTTCTTCTGGGCTCAATTCTAAAGGAACTTATAGGAAATAAATAGTTTCAAGTGCATCCTTTATGTGTCATTTAAAAATAAATGGCCTGTTAATTTGTCTGATTGCCTAGATTGATATGAACATTTAATCACTGAACTATTCTAGTGTTGGTAATGTTCTAAGAAACTGAACTATCATTAAAATGAGAATGTTATTTAATTTAATTTAATTTTTTTCTAAGCATGTTTGTCTCAATTTTAAAAATAATGGATAATGTGTAGACTCTTGGACTTATTGCATTGGTGAATACTGTGTTTTTCAAGTTATCATTTCACGCTGTTGTCCTGTTTCTTTTTAATTTTAGGTTTTCATGATGATGATGTAGCCATTTTGGTTGCTTTTTATAAATGCGATTAAAGTATGAATACAGTTTACTGGAATTGAATTTTACCTAATTACTTAAAAATAAGTAATGAAAAACAAATTCAGATTGGGCTGGATCAGCAACTTGGACAGAATGATTAAGACATAGGTTTTGAATTTAGACTGCTGCTGTTTGAAACCTGCTTCTCCTCTTACCACCTGTGTGACTTGAAACAAGTTACTTAACCTCTCTGGGCCAACTTTCTTACCTCTATAATTAGTTAATAGGAACTAGATAACATATTTATTTTGAAGATTAAATGATCTTAAAGAGGTAATTTCATTAGAACAGGACCTGTAACATAGTTTCACAAGATTTAAAACTATTTTACATGAATCCAATAATTAAATATGTATTCAATACTTACAGCAGTGGACCATCATATTTTATCCTGCCTTTATGAGCTTAAAGTTTATTTGTCACATTAATGTTACAATAAGTGAAAAAAAAAAAAAGACTTCCAATGGTGGAAAAAGATTTTAGTCATTAAAAGGGTAGTAGAGGTAAACATTTATTAACCATCTTTCTTGGGCCAGGTGTTAGCCATTATGTTGCACTTTAAAAAAATGAGCAAAGTTTAGTCACTGACGAAAAGGACAGTATAACCTAATTAAGAGAGAATAAAATATTTTATAAATGACAGCTTCTCCTGACAAAAAGAATTAGGAAAGACAAGTGTATTAATAACCTGCTGAGAGGAACAAATGGCATGGAGGAAGAGAAAACTGAAATCAAAGGCATAGGGTGCAATCAACGCCTGTTGTGTTAGAGGAATAAGACACCATCTTTTTGTCTTCTGTAGGTTGGCAGTAAGACATGAAACTAAACAAGTAGATTTGAAGTAGATAATGAAGAACCCTAAAAGACATCCTTTGGAATTTTAACTCTGTTCTTTTGGCATTAAAATTGAGGTTTTTCAGGAAATGAAATGGTCACTTTCAGTACACTCACGATAATTAGGTTGGGGGATGGAGCCGCTGCAAAATTAGACTGTTTAAAGGCATACATTATAAAATATAAAATCATGACAAAATCACGAAATAAGAAAACAACCAGTTATGAATTTAACAAAATGTGTGTATAAGACACAAAAATCCAATACTGGTAACAGAAGAAACAGATTACTCATATGTTCCTGGTGATACAGTAAATTAGTGTGATCTGGAAAGGAACCTCACAAAGGATAGAGTCATAAACTCAATCACTTATTTTGTCCTACTAACTCCACTTTGGGTAATATCTGTGTACAGATAATATCTGTAACACACATATTCCTATGCATAAGGGTAAGTGTGTATATGTTATATGCATATGTGTACACACATAGAGATAATATAACATGTTATTATATAATGTATATGAGTATAGCAAATTATATAGGAATTCACCAATTGCTACATAATTGTGAAAATGCATGGTAATTAATAATTAATATTTTAGTATTTATCATTCCATTAAAATAACATACTATACAAAGAAATATTGACTATGGACATGCAGATTTGAGGAAAACACATATGCTGGTTATATATGTTGGACAAAACAAAATGTGTTGGTTAAAATACAACATAAGACAGAATGTACTCAGGGCTGTCCTGGTGGCGCAGCGATTTAGTTCGCGCTTGACATCGCAGGTTCGGATCCTGGGTGCCTGCCTACGCAACTTTTTGTCAGCCATGCCGTGGCGGTGTCCCATATAAAGTAGAGGAAGATGGGCACGGATGTTAGCTCAGGGCCAGTCTTCCTGGGCAAAAAGAGGAAGATTAGCTATGGATGTTAGCTCATGGCTGGTCTTCCTCACACACACACACGAAAATTAAATTAAAAAAAAAAAGAAAAGAGATAGAATGTACTCAATGATCAGAACCATGAAAAATGATGACATGTATTTTATACGGTTATTTTTATTGTTGTATCACTTTTACTTTAAATAATAGGAAAATTTCTACTAAATATTACATATAATAATATATTCTGAATGCCAGATAGGTGAGCTTGTTGAAAATTTAAACCATATCTTATCACTATCTTATTTGTCTTGATGTCCCAGAACCTAGGGACTATACCTGCTCATAGTTGGTATTTAATAAATACCTACTAAAATGAATTAATGAGTGGCTAGCTGAATGAGCAAAGATGAGTGTTGGAAGGATGTCAAATTGTGTAGATGCAGGAGATATTATGTAGGGTACTTGCATCTGATATGCATGGTCATCAGTGGAAGAGCGACAACCTGTGTTATTTACCATGATGGGAAACTCAAGAGGATGAATTTGAGAACATATTCTTTTTTTCTTACAGTAATTTAGAGACAACAAGACCTTATGTGAAATTTCCAGTGGGTAGCTGAAAATTCTGGACCAAAGCTCAGAAAGTGGCGAAATCCACAGATTTGGAAGTTACCCATGTAATTAACAAGAGAGAGGTGATACTTAGAAGTGATTGGATGCTTAGAGAAAGAGGGGAGAGGCTGATATATAGAAGACATGGACCACAGATAGATTTATAATTTGGGATTCAATTAGACATGAATGAGCCATCATACAGAGGCTACAAAAAAGATCATATTTAAGAGGATATTTCAAGGTCAGAGGTTGTGGTCATGAACATCAAATGCTACAAGGAGTCAAGGATAACCAGGAGCTGATGGTATCAACTCATTACTCTCCTTCATTACAAGAGCTTATCCAAAGGGCATAAAGAAGTAGAGGCACTGATTGTCAACTACTTTGACAATGAGAGGGAAATGAGATGAGGAGCTATAGTTGAGGAGAAATTTTTTTCAGTCTTGTTTACTGACTCAGAGGGGCCAAAATGTTCCAAAGGGAGTCCCTGGAATAGTTGACGAAAGGATAATTGATGAAGCAAGGCCTAGAGAAAGTGGGTGAAAAAAAACTTTTATTTTATCCAAAACAGATTTCTCCTATATGTGAAATGAATTCAATGGAAGCAAAAGATAAATTGCCCTCTTTGCCTATGAATGCTTAAAAATCAAGCTTTTCTGCCATCAATTTGGTTTATTGGGCAGACAGAGGTATGTGCCCCATTGTTCAAACTCTAACATAAAAGCACATATTCAGAACATGTCAAGGAGAAAACCAAGTATGCTGTATTGCAAGCAAATGAGCTGTGAAACTAGTCCAGGAATAAAAGGAAAAAATCAGGTAAAGTGACAGAAAATATGGACATATGAAAGATAAGAATGTTCAGGAATATAGGGGGTAATGACTGACTCATGTATTTCAGTTGCCTATTTAAAACACTATAATTTAGGTGAGCCCAGGAGTCGTTTAATTTTAAAGATGATTGCATTTTATTAATGATGATTAAGGACAATTCAGTTTTAATTCTAATTCTGGAGAGCCTGATGGTGGAATATTAGATTTGAATATTTCTGTCTGTCTCTCTTTTCTCTTTCTCTCTCTCTCTCCCTCTGTCCCTCTTTCCTTCTCTCTCTTTTCTTTGCTTTAAGATCAGTGAATCACTGGAAGGACATGACTTTATCTTCTGTATCATCCTATGCTTTTTCATTTTTTATTTTTTAAGCTATACATAATACTATTAGATAATTCAGATAATCTAGGATGTTAATAATCAAAACCCAGGCTGCAAAACACCACACAGCAAATAGATGCAGGATTTGAGGCCAGTTTCTGCTCTTAGAGAAGTAAAGGAAAAGGCAGTCCAATTTTTAATTTCTTGAGGGACTTTCACACTCTTTTTCACAGTGGCCGAACCAATGTACATTCCCACCCATAGTGCACTGTTCCCTTTCTTCCACATCCTTGCCGACACTTGTCATGGCTAGTCTTTCTGATAACAGCCGTTCTAATAAGTGTGAGGTGATATCTAGTGGTTTTGATTTGCATTTCCCCGATAATTAGTGATATTGAGCATCTTTTCATATACCTGTTGGCCATTTGTATGTCTTCTTTGGAAAAATATCTCTTTTAATTCCTCTGCCCAGTTTTTATTCAGATTGGTTTTATGCTATTGAGTTATGTGCGGTCTTTATATATTTTGGATATTAGCCCCTTGTCAGCTATAGGATTTGCAAATATATTCTGCCATTCTGTAGGTTGCCTTTTCATTTTGTTTATTGCTTCCTTGGCTGTGCAGAAGCTTTTCAGATTGATGTAATCCTGCTTATTTACTTATTTTGTGAGGAAGACTAGCCCTGAGATAACATCTGTTGCCAATGCTCCTCTTTTTGTTGAGGAAGACTGGCCCTGGGCTAACATCCATGCCCATCTTCCTCTACTTTATATAGACGCAGCCACAGCTTGGCTTGACAAGTGGTGCATGGGTCTATGCCGGGGATCCAAAGCTGCGGACCCTGGCTCGCCAAAGTGGAGCACACATGAGAACTTAACCTCTACACCACCAGGCCGCCCCCCTGCTTATTTATTTTTGATTTTGTTGCTTGTGCTTTCGATGTCATAGTCAGGAAATCACTGCCAGACCAATGACAAGGGACTTTTCCCCTATGTTTTCTTCTAGGAGTTTTATGGTTTCAGGTCTTATGTTTAAGTTTTTAATCCACTTCAAGTTCACTTTTGTGAGTTGTATAAAATAGGGGTTCAATTTCATTCTTCTGTATGTAGCAATCATGTGAGTTTGGTGGAAAACATTTCCCCTGGTCAAGCCTCAAATGGGACTCCAGCCCCGGCCAGCACCCTGTCTGAATTCTTGGGAGAGATCCTGAAGCAGAAGATTCAGTTAAGAAATCCTCAGGTTCCTGACCCTCACAACTCTGAGATTATAAATGTGTGTTGTGTTCTGCAGCTCAGCTTGTGGGAATTTGTTATGCAGCAATAGATACAGATTTTGGTACCTGGAAGTGAGGTGCTGCTCTAACAAATAACTAAAAATGTGGAGTAGCTTTGGAATGGGGCATTGGACAGAAGCTGGAGAATTTTTGAAGCATGACAGAGGAAACTAAATTCCCCTAAACAGACGATTATAAATCAGAACTTTAAGGACACTGCCAGTGATGGCTCAAAAGGAAGTGAAGAACATTGTGTTAGGAAGTAGAGTAAGGGAGATCCTTGCAGTGTACCAGGAGAGAACTTGGCAAAATTCTCCTCAGCAGCTATGTGGAGAGCAGAACATGTAATGGGGGACTTGGTTATTTAGCTGGGGAGATCTCCAAGAAAAGCATTGGAGATATATCCGGTTTCTTCTTTGTGCTTGTAGTAATATGTGAGAAAAGAAAGATAATTTGAGGAAAGAACCATTAAAAAGAACTTGACAATTTTGAAAATTCTGAGCTTTTCCAGATGACAAAAGGTGCAATAATTAACAAATTGCTTCTAAGAACCGTCAGGAAAGTATGATCTTTAGATAAATTGAGGGTGTGACTGCACAACTTCATCAAACCTCAAAAGGTCCATTGAGTATTTCGTCACAAAACCAATCCTTTAGAGAGACTGAGGTTTTGTCTCACAGACGCTCTCAATCTAACAACAGGGACTCGAGGAAGCTTAATCACTTTGCTTCTCAGCATCTAGTCCTAGATAGAGGAGGGACTATCTAGAAGCCATCTGTGGGTATGGCTTTTGTCTAATGGAGTGAGCGCCTATGAAATCCACAGAAGATCCACACAATTTTTGAGAAAATTATTTTAGCAAAAAACACTGCCAGCTTAGCCTGAAAGGAACAGGGAGAGCAGAGAATGAAAAGTACTCAGACTTCTGAAATGCTATAGGCAGGAAGCAGGCTGATAAAACTACCTCCTCGCCAATACATGCTACTTTCATGGAAGAGGAAAGATCGGTAGCCTGAATGAAGGACACAGAGGTAGGAGGGAGAGCCATGGAGAATTATTCTCAGGGTTTTAAATCTGATCAAAGAGCATATAACATTTCCCTGGCTCCATTTTGAAATCACTGTGGAGCAGTGAATCTTTCATATCTTCATTGTTACCCTTTTTGAACAGAAATGTCTATGCTTGTTAACCTTCGACTGTTCCACCACTGTATGTTGGCTGTATGTGGGACAACTTGCCTCTTTAGTTTTAGAGATTGACAGGCTGAGAAGAACTATACCCAGGGAGCCTCATTCTGACCTGGATCTGATTTAGATGATGAGTATCTGGACTTAGCGAAGATGATTTAATGGATGGGATTCTTGAGGGCCTGGGGAGGAGGTGAATGCATTTTTCCTGTGGGGAGGACACGGATCACTGGGGGTTAGAGGATGAACTCTGACAGACAGACTCCACTATGCCCAAATTATCCCCACCTCTTGGTATTCACACCCCTATGCACTACTCTCCCTTTGAATGCAGGCAGAGCCTGTGGCTTGTTTCTAATGAAAATGGCATAAGTGATGAGATGTCACCTCCGAAAGCTATACAACTTGTCCATATCTCAATTTCCTCATTTACTAATTGTGAGTGACTATTGGGATGATTAAATAAACTCTCATATAGGAACTTCATAAGTAAAGTTTCTAGATGTTCTAAGGACAATATTTTCACATACATGATAAGTATTCAATCAAGATTAGCCGGTATTGTTTTTAAGGTTGATTCTATTATTATTACTTAAATTATTATTACTATTATATTTAAGTAACTTATGCCATGCTAGATAGATTAAAAATACAGACAGAACACTGTAATTAAACAGGCATGTGATAAGAGTCAAGAGAGAAGCATAGCTAAATTTAGCGGGATTTGGCAGCAATTGGTGTTATTAGGAAAAGATTCCAAGAAAAGCCACCATTTGCGCCAAACCCAATGGGATGATCTTCATTAGGAATATGTTAACATAACGGGTGGGTTTTTCATTGAAAGGATGTAGAGAACAGTGGTTCACTGTTGGATTTACAAAAAGGTATATGCAGGGAAATAGCACAGAAATTGTACTAGAAAGGTGTTTTTAGGGAAGACTGAGGTGAAGTCCTGAAATCACAGATAAAGGGTATGGATGTTATTTTGTATAAAAAATATAGGGACATAATTTCTTTAGTCCCCATAGGAAATTCAAAGCAATTTGCAAATGATTATTCATAGAAATTTGAAGGGGGGGGATCAGGTGTATGTATCTTTGCACACCTCTTTTCTAGCACTCCCAGCACTGTATTTTAATTTGAAATCTTCTGTTTCTTTCCATAGATTATAAGTGGCAATGCTTTCTTTTTATCACTATCTTCCAAGGGTTTGGCTTAGAGGAGACCATTGCAATATCACTTAAGTTAATTTTGAATGAAATTAGTATGCCCTGTTGTGAACATGTCCAAGGAGGATGATCATGATGCTTTGGACCACTCAACCTGTCAATCTGTAATAGTGTCCAGTCCACTAAAAGAAAAATATGCTTGCATTATTTGGGGAAATAAAAAAATCGACCTGCATTATTTGAAGAAATAAAAGAACTACCAGGGGATTAGGGGAGGGGATAAGAAATATGTGCAGAGGACTAGTAGACAACATAAAACTCCTCAATGGCCTTGTATTTGTCCATGTACCCAAGGGACAGTGTTTCTTAACATTGTCAGAGGAAGATGATCAATTAGAGTTAGGCTTGAATATATTGGATTGGGACTGAATCTAGTGAGATTGACAATGACACTGAAGGGACTGCTTAAGTTAAGACAACAATTCAACAAGTAGAAAGAAATGGGATTAAACAACATGCATCAACTCACAAAAGTGTTTTAAGGATATGATATAATAATTCAAAGCAGGCATAGCTCCTTGTCCAAGAAAGACAATTGGCGTCAGTTATCCAATTAGCCTCTCTGCAATTTAGAAGATGAAGGTAGGCTTAACATTCGGCTCCATCAATTCCTTGATCTATTGATTTTACCTAGTCATTTTCTTCATAGTTCCTAAAATACATTCATGGAAGTTAGGTACCTTGAGGGCATTGAGTAGAGTCTGTGATTCTTTCAATGTTATGAAGGGTTATGTTGCAGTGGAAATAATTCTACCCGATCTCCCAATGCCCTCACTGTATGCTAACCACCATCCATCATCATTACATAAAACCTGAGACAGAGATTTTCGTTTTTACCGATATGACCTGCAGGCAGGATTGACTTACTATCGCTGCAAACTTTCAGCTGCAGCTTCATGAACTTAACTTCATTTTGTCTGTTGCCCGGTTGCCCTTGACTCATTTTCTCTCTGTTCCACTTGGCGGAACCACCCTTATTATTGATTACTTCACCTGAAACAACTATTTTTTTCCCTCATCAGATCCTCCTAATTACCTCTTGTTTACTATACCAATAATGACACATGCTTGTACTATTTCTACAACAGAAGTCACAGCGAGTCAGACTATTAAGGGTTGCTTGTCTCTTGGCCCACCCAGACTGTCTCATTCTTTCCTCCAATTGTGAGATGACAAACCTGAAAGATGCTGATATGTGTCCCTTACTATGGTGTTGCTCTGAAGGGCTTTGAATATTTATATGTGCCTTCCAAAATAACAGTAAGCACCATGCAGTGTAAATGAAGAAGAGAAACACATTCCAAAATAATGGATCAAAAGGAAATCTTGGTTAACTGGTATTGCCAACCCACATGTTAACATTGATAGTAAATAGCTAATTTATAATAATCACAAATAACCTCAGAGATATTGAAAACGTTCCAAATACCTACCATACTAAATTGTTTCAAATAAATGTCTATCTTTTTTAATTTTCATTCAGAAAATGATCTGTCAATAATTTGAGTGAATTGAGTATTATTACGTACTCCTTAATTTAAATTATAACTAGTGAGGTCCAGAAATAAATGCCAAATAAGCAGCTGGATATTTAAAACAACAAAAACTCTAACCATCAATTATTTTATTAAAAAGTCTGTGTGTGTGTGTGTGTGTGTGTGTGTGAGAGAGAGAGAGAGAGAGAGAGCACTCCAGACAGCGTATTGCATATATTTTCTTCATCTACTTTTCGAACATTGAGATACATGATTGCCAAGACATAATATACCATAATATATAAGTATTTAAGAAACAGTTATACTTGAATACTATAACACATATTTTCTAGCATGTCCTCCATATGTTGGCAGGATGTCTGTTAAAGAAGTACTCCCCAAATATACACATTATGATCACTCCAAAGTTTTGATGCAGAAACTTTGAGCAGACATAAGGACTCTGTATATTCAACAAGCATTCAAATATTTCTTATGTCATCCTTGTAACACTGTACGGACCACTGTGTGGGGACCTCTACTTCAAACTACCCAATTAAACAGCGCTGATACCAGCTGTATTGCCCATTTGGGGTGATTTTGCAATAAGGTTGCATTTCATAGCAAATCTTCATGTATTTGTAAGTTAGGCCATATGGGTTTCTTGGAAATTCTCTTTAACTAATGTAGCAATTGAAATACCAAATCCTAAATAAAGAAAGAGTTTACTAAATTGTATTAATATACATTTTATTACTCCATATGCATATTCTGTGGGATCCTTGCTTGTAACCTTAGGTACATCTCAATTCTGAAGACTCTGAGACTTGCAGTGGGACTGGGACCTACATATGTCAGTGTCTCGTGGATTAGATTAACACAGAATTTGTGCTATAAATCAGATTTGTATTGTAAAAGACAAGCACTAAAAATAGTACAGGGCTAAGCTGTATGTTCAATTCTCAGAATTTAAAACTCTGTATTCTATTCTTATGCCACTATGATTACAAATAAACATGATCTAAAATAAGGAAAAAATGAGAAAAAATGAGAATTTCTGGGTGCTTAAATACTATTTATGTATGTATGTATCTTTCCATTTGAATTGAAAAAAGGTAAAGGTAATTGATATATACACATTTGATTAAAAAATATAAGGAAACTTTATTTGTTTAATGTAATTAAATTTATTTTATATATGTATCTATGTATGTAAGTATATATTTTGTGTATTATGAGATTATAACAGGAAGATATGATGCAGCTGATAATTGTTTAATGCTTTTAACATTAATAATTTATAACTTTTTTGTTATTCATCTGTATATAAAACCATAAACATCTAGTAATTTAATTTAAATTTTAATAATAATCTACTTGCAATATTTACATTTAAACATTCCTGAAAATGTCGTCTTTCAAAAAATATGAAACAAAAATACAATGAAGTGCAGAAAAAGCTTTCAACTCAATTTTATAGTTCATGAAAAGAAAAATCAGTTCAGTTACTAATCTTTGAACAAGGATTTTTAACAGTAAAACCAGAAAATTATTTTCAAACATGAATAAAAAATTATATTCATAAATAAATAAAAGTGTCACATTCTGAAAATTTTGTGTTTTAGTTGATGTTTCATTACACTGTGTTTAAGAAAATTCTCTTTCCTCCTGCAATACATATGATGGTTTTCAATTATATCTTTATCTATAATTAATAACACCTCTTTGGAAATTATGGACATTCAGTTCAATAATTCTAACAGGACTCAAGTCACACATCTACCCCAGGGAAGATGTTCTTTTTGATATTTCAAAAGTGAAGTTTTGTTTTCTTTGTCATTGCCCATTTGCATTAAAAATAAATGTCTGATAGCTTTTATACAAGAAATGAAATCTTGTATTCCATTTATGGCCTAAGGAGGCTGAAAAATAAGGTGTTCTATCTTGGTAATAGATTTGAATTACTATAGAATAGTTTCTGAATTATAAATATAATTCTTTCCTCAATGTTTTCACAAGATATAAGCACTATATATTATAATTAATAATAGAAGTATTTGAATTTCTTTTCTGTAAAATATTACTACTAATTCTAAAAACAATCAGTTAAACCAGTTGGTTAAGAGTAAAATCAAAATACTCCAAAAGAAGTTCCTAGTGAATTTAAAATTTCACCACAAACATAAAAGAGAGAATCCCATTTCCCATATTTTTTAAAATTTTGTTTATTTATTGTTTTTTGTGAGCAAGATTAGCCCTGAGCTAACAACTATTGCCAACCCTCCTCTTTTTTGCAGAGGAAGATTGGCCCTGGGCTAACATCTGTGCCCATCTTCCTCTATTCTATGTGTGGGATGCCTGCCACAGCGTGGTTTGATAAGTGGTGCATAGGTCCGTGCCTGGGATCTGTGCTTATGAACCCCAGGTAGCCGAAGCAGAGCACGGGAACTTAACCACTACCCCACTGGGACAGCCCCCCATTTTCCATATTTTTAAAGACAGAACTGTAGAGGAAAAGACTGATGAGTCTCACTATATAAATGATTCTATCATAAAGATTTTTGTTTCTTACACCACCTCTGCTTAAAAGTTTTGGTAACTGCTGAGGTCAAAGTATATAAATCCATGAAAACCCTTTAGTTTTTACTACTTAGGATACTGTGAGAAAGAAGTTTTATTAGAATAAGGAAGACAAAATACAGATTAAAAAACCTTAATATATAAAAGTTTATGCAGAAGTGACTATAGATTGCTATTTCAAGGAACTCATCAATTAAGGAAAGAAGCTAAAATCAGGGAGGAAAAAAGTTCTATTGTGATGGAAACTGTAACTGTTGGTTGAACAGAGAAAAACTTACAGCTATATCATTAAAAGATATAACTAATTTTTTAAATTATATAATTATAAGGAAATAACTATAGCCATGTCATTACAAAATCAGAACCTTGGCTACATGCTACGCAGTGTTCTAAACATAGGAATATAGGAGTAAACAATAGACAAAACCCCAGTTTTCTTAGAGGTTGCATGTAAAGGGCAATGTTGTTTTCAGAAGTGGAGAACAAAGCTACACACAGACACACACACACACACACACACACCCATGTAAGCCCAGATGGTAGAAATGATGCCCTTTTTATGTAGATGAATATGAGTGAAAATAACATTTTTAGGGAAAGAGGTAGTAAACTTCAAGTGTTCCCCTCAGGTGACCTCTAAATTCCCAGTAAAGTACAACACAGTATCACCTCCAAAAAGAAAGGGTAATGATAGCACTTGGAACTTGTAGATAATAGGAAATGCCTGGAATGTGCAAGGTGGACAAGTAGAGATCAATAAAAGGATTTCTGAAGGTCAGAGAGAGGAGTGTTGTTTTGGAAAGCATGCATCTTTAATGCTTCCCAGGGTACTTCCCCCAGCAATATCTAACGGATTCTGAGCAATAACGACAACAATTAAATCAATGATAGCTGAATGTGATCAACCAGGATTTAGGACTGAAAATATAGATTTAAAGCAGAAAGGGGAAAAGAAACTGACATTTGTTACAGGCAGCATAGTATGCATTTCACGTTGAATATCGTAAACCAAAGCTTTATTCTCACTTAAAAAGTAAAGAAGCTACTCCACAGAAAACTTAAATTTTTCCCAAACACATATCTAGTGAATAGCAAAGTCAGGATTTGAACTCAGAGCTATTTAACTTCAAAGTGTATATATCATCATTAAACTATGCTTCTGCTGAGCTGGGCTCAAAATTACTAGTGAAAATAAGAATCAGAGAGTGATGATTGGTACAGGCTGATGAAGGAAGAAGGCAAAGTCATAACAAGCCGTGCCGATTTTGAGAACTGGGTATGTGTAGTGGTTCTGAAGAAGGTTAATGAAGTCAAAGAACACACTGGAGGTGTGAGGTGGGGGTATGGGAGTGCAAGAGGAGATATGTGTATATGTTAGGCTCACCATGGGACAAAAAAGTACATCATGTAAAATAGACACTTAAATAAATATGATAGAAATCAGTACACACTACCACCTTGTCTTAGTTGTTAATCAAAAACGTTTTATGTGTTTTCCTTTAGAGAGCATGTGGTTTAAAAGCATCTTATCTTTAATTATGTGTGTATATTTAAGAACTCCCTAAAGAGAACACAGGAACTAGCACTGTTTTTAAACATTATTGCTCTTAGCATTTGTAGCAACATCCAATCATTATTGTGACAATGCACATCTTGTTTGTAATTTTTATATCAATTATGTGGTACTTTGAGTCAACTTATTATGGCAAAGACATTCACAAGCTCAAAAGGAATAAGATGCGTTTTACCATTTTGATTTCATAGGTTACTTTTTGTTTTATTACAAAATTATACTGAAATGTTTGATAAAAAAGAAGATATGGTTTGCATTGCTGTGATTGTTATAGCACAACAGGCAAAACAAATGATTGTTTCTTCTCGTCAAGTATATTTACAGCAAATCTTTAAATCTATGCTAGCTCAATATTTTGGAGATATTTGAGATTGAGTGAGATATCACCAAAATTGGGCATATGAGATTAAAATAATAAAAGTATTATTAACAATAATGTATATGTGCAAATTAGAGAGGTGCTTTTCACATCTCAGAAGTAGCTTTTTAAAAATATTGTATTTTTAGAACAAATTTGGATTTAAAGAAAAATTAAGAAAATAACATAGAGAGTTTCCATATACCTTTCCACTCAGTTTTTGTCTTATTACTAACCTATATTAATATAGTACATTTGTAAAAATTAATGAAACACCATGGCTGCAGTATTATTAACTAAGTTCATATTTTCTTCAGATTTCCTTAGATATTACCTAGTGTTTTTTTTTTTTTTTCCAGTTTCAGGACTCTATACAAAATACCACGTTATATTTTCTTGTCATGTCTCTTTAGGCTCCTTTTGGCTGTGACAATTTTTCACAGATGGCTTCAATAGTGAATTCTACCAAACATTTAAAAGAAGTAACATCAGTCCTTTTCAGACTCATCCAACAAACAGAACAGGGTGGAATATTTCCTAACTCATTTTATGAGGCTAGCATTACCCTAATACCAATGACAGAAAAAGACACCCAAGAAAAGAAAATGTCAGGCCAATATCCCTCTTGACTATAGATGCAAATATCCCCAAATATACTAGCAAACCGAATTCAGCAGCATATTAGGAGAATAATACACCCTGACCAAGTGCGATTTATCCCAGGAATGCCAGGGTAATTCAATATAAATACACTACCTTAGTGTAACATCACCACCTCAATAGAAAACCAAAACAAAACCAAAAATATGTCCATCTCAATTTATGCAATAAAAGAATTTGATGAAATTTATTTCCCTTCCATAATGAAAATAATTAATAAACTGGGAATAAAAAGATATTTCCTCAACATAATAAAGGGCTTTTGTAACAAAACAACAAAACCCACAGCTAACGTCATACTCAATGATGAAAGATTGAAAGCTCTCCCCACTAAGATTAGGAATAAGATAAGGACACCCACTTTTCCAATTCTATTCAACATTGTATTGGATGGTGAAACCAGATCAATTAGAAAGAAAAGCAAATAAAACCTACCCAGTTGGAAAGGAAGTGAGTAAAACTATCTCTATTCACAGTTAACATGATGTTATACACAGAAAATTCAAGCACACACACACATGCATACACACAAACACCAAAAGAAATAAACTCTCAAAAACCAAACCCAAAACTTGTTAGAGCTAATAAAGTCAGCAAAGTTAAAGGATGCAAGATCAACACACATATCAGTTACAGTTTATATAGACTAGCAACAAACAACCTGAAAAGGATCTTAAGAAAATTCCATTTGCAATAGCATCAAAATAAATAACATACTTAGGAATAAATGTGATTGAGGAAGTGAAAGACATGTACAGTGACAACTACAAACCACTGCTGAAATAAATGAAGAACCTAAGTAACGAGGAAGTTATCCCTTGTTTACGGATTCAGAGAATTATTATTGTAAAGGTGGCAACACTCCCCAGAGCAATCTACATATTCAGTGTGATTCCTATCAAAATTCCAACAGCCCTTTTCTCAGAAATAGTAAAGCAGATCATTAAACTCATATAAAATTGCAAAGTACCCTGAGTGGCCAAAATTATTTTGAAAAATAACAAAATTAGAGGACTGACACATCCTGATTTCCAAATTTACTACAAATCTATGGTAATCTAAACAGTGGCACTGGTATAAAGATAGACACATACATCAGTGGAATGGAAATCGAGTCAAGAAAACTACCACACGTCTACAGTCAGTTTGGTTTTTCACAAGACTGCCAAGATCATTCAATTGGGAAAGAATAGTTCCTTCAGTAAATGGTGCTGGCCAACTGGATGTCCACATGCAAAAGAACAAAGTTAGATCCATATTTCACCAAATACAACAATAAATTCAAACTAGATCAAAGACCTAAATATGAGAGTTAAAACTATATAACTTAGAAGAAAACCTAGGGATACATTTTATGACTTTGGAACTAGCAATGGTTTCTCAGATACAGTGTCAAAGGCACAAGTAACAAAAGAAAGAAGAGATATACTGGGCTTCATCAAAGTTTTGTGCATCGAAGAATACTATCTAGCTAGTGGAGAGTACGAATGGTTCTGAAAACATGACGTGATATTAATTACAAACAGCAAGCTGATAAAAAAATATATGTTGACTAAAAGGACAGTGGCTGTTTCATACATTTAAAGCTAATAATATAGCAATTGAATTTACCTCTGGATAGCTACATTATAGGTATGTCATCAAACAACAACAAAACAAAAACATTTACGGAAAACTATTCAGAAATAATGTTTTCTCCAGGAAAAGAAAGAAGAAATTTGGTTGCAGAGATTTGGAAAAGCTCAAATATGTTTGTAGCTGTTTTCCTTGGGATAGTTAAAAATAAAAACTTTAAAGGTAAATATAATATGGTAGTGAAGGTCTCTCATATTATTCTTCTCATTTTCTTGTATTTTTAACTATCTTCAAAATAGATGTATATTTTTAATGAGAAAAGAAAATAAGGAAGTGTATTATAAAAGTTTTTTTCCACTGCAAAAAGGTAAGAATAAAAAATTACGATATAAGAAAGCAATATATATACACACATATTCATATTCTGTACATTTTGCAACTAAATATATTCTCAATATATTTACCACTGTTAAAGATTATTTTATAAGTATTATAGACATATCAGTTTATGGCATTTATATTCAGTTAGCAGAAGACTACATGTGCACTATTTAAAATAATCAAGTCAACTATTGTGTTTAGTTATATGATATCACAGGTTTACCGTGCTAGAAGAAATCATGACAGTTTAGTGTTCTCTAGCTTGCTGACTTATTAAATCGCATTTGAGAATCTTAAAACTGAATTCCATAGATTTTTCTTATTCAATAGTTTTCTTTGGTAAATAAAGTCTAGCAAATTGGAACATTTATTACCTGTTTTCCTTAAAACTGAATGTATTCTTAAAAAATTCTTTCAAAATCACTGCAACAAATGCTGTAAATCCCATGTGAATTAAAACCTGATTTTAACCAAGCAAACTGTTTGTCTTGTTGATAGCCACTTTTGTGGGTTACATAAAAATACAGAAAAAAGTTTAGAAATCATTCAGGTGTTTATAAAGCTTCACTTCTCACTTGTAATTTATTTTGTGGTTCTGAATTTTCTTTTAAGTTGATATATAAAAATATCATAACCTGCATTCCAAGACAGATATCTTTTGCATACACTCATACATACTACTATATGAATACTTGCAGACTTCCAGTAATACATTATTGAAAGAATATCCAAACTTCTTTCCTTCTCACATTCAGAAAGGTTTGTAGTCTGTGTTGAATGGACCTTTTTCTTCCCATTTCGGTCTCAAGGCACATTTTAACTGAAATAAATGGTGATAGAACCATGACTGCAATAGCTTGTAAGGAGACAGAAGTAATGCTGAATAACCTATAGATAGAAAAGGAGAAAATTATTTTCTGAGACCTTATATCAACCTAGGAATGTAATCTGGGGAGTCATTTGTTAAAGTAACTGGTATTTAAAATATCCTTGAACTGCTTAAAGCAGCTCTTCTAAATGTTGTTGAAGTAAAGCTACAAGGTCAATTTGGAAAGGGCTAACATGCAACCTCATTAATTCATTTAAAATATTTACCAAGAACATATTTTAAAATTATTACCAAGAACATGTTTGATATCATGACAGGACATGCAGCATATAATAGTGGGCAAAATATTCTTTTTTCAAGGACATTGTAACCCTTCTCCCATAGATACACTTACTTAAAGGTCATAGTGGAATTGTCAGACTTCTGACACTGAATATTACATTCGAACAATTGCTTCTATACCTTTGTATAAAATCGTTGGCCTCTTATTGACTCGTGATCAGAAAATAAGTAGATCTGTTTGTAAAAACTCTGAACAATAACGTAGATAAAAACCACTATATCAAAATATGTACAAAGATGAACCCACGCAGGATGTAGCTAAGAAACAAGAGTTCTTCCATTAAGTGATCACTGACTCAACAATAAATATGTCCTAGGCAAAAAGAAATTGCTCTCAATTTACATGTATTTGGGGAAATCTTAGTTAAGTAAAATAAAACCTTGTATCTTTATAGCAACAATTACTCAGTCTTTACTATGCTAGTGGATGCTGAGGACATCAAAATTCAGTGGTAATAATTTCCCACAATGGTATTTTGGACGCACAGCCCTATGTTCTTTTTTATATCTCGTCTTCTAGGTTACATAGTTCATAGCACACAGTCATTCTGTTTTGTTTTTCTGTGTGTTTGTGTGTGCATGCCTTACATCTTTTGTTTTTAATTTTTGTTACGTTTTGCTCCGGTTTCATGTTTCTTCTTGTTGCTGCTGTAGTTTTGCTTCAAGTTCAGAACTTAAGTATGTGCGTCCTTTTTTAAATTCATCTTGTCTGGAACAGTGTCTTAGGATCACGTGGATACTCCTTCTGGTGCTCGCAGTATTTCCATCTTAACATCAAATTTGCGATACATTTTATTTGATATACCTCAATTTATCTCATTCATGGTAAACATTTAACACATTAGGGTCATAAAGCAAGCTTTCCATGTGTCACCGGAAGCGTTTGTTCCAGTTTGACAGGAATGAATTAGTGGGCAGCCCTTCTGTAGTTTGGCGTAAGCAGATATAAACCTATTATCTCTGTGTTATCCTGTCAGCAATCCTCTGACCTTTTCTCCATACTATAAGTTCTTTCATACTAGAAGTGAGTACTTCTATGGTCTTGCCATAATAAAATCTACAAAAATGTGAAATTAGCTTTGACATGAAGTGGCATGTGGGCCTTGAACAATGATGAATAAATTATTGGCAAAACCTACAAAATTGGTGAAGAGAGTATATGTAATTGGAGTGTGGAAATATGATAGCTATTGTAGTGAAACAAGTGGCACAACTATTTCCTGAATTAACTTAGCAGATATAAAATGTACTAAAGAAATTCGTATTTGGCTAAGGATAGATCCAGGTAGATTGTTAAAAATGTCAACTGGGAGCACCTGGCTGAGCCCAATAAGGTATTGCAAGAGAAAGATAAGCTAAAGAACTTAGCAGAATTTAAAGAGAATATGGGGCCAGTTGTGTTGAGATGGAGGATAATTTTTTTAATGTCTAGTTTTCTAAGCCAATAAAAGATTTTGAAGTGAAACAAGGTCTGCAGACAAAGATAAAACCAAGAGCATGGTGGTATGTTTCTTTGAAATAAGATGGTAACTACCTGTCTAGAAAGGAAATGTTAGCGTGGCTTTTGGTAAGTGAAGTGAACTTCATTCAAATCAATTCACTCACATTTTAAGGTTTTCGAGTGGCGTAGAGATAAAAACACTGCAGACTTAGACTAAATGTGTGTGAGATAGATCAAACTGCAGAAAGACTTCTGGGACCCAACTTTATGTGAACAGAAAGCAGGCTGCTCTACACAGACTCATATATAGCTACTCACATACAAACATAGGCCATTTCTTTTGTAAAAGAAAACATCATCTAGGAAGGCAGAGCCAAGAACCATGGAGAAAATCATGATGAACAATGAATTAAGGAGCCATTGCCAAGAAGAATTAATGCCTGCCACTCTCATGTGCAAATGAAAGCATTGCATCTATTGGTTGTCACTGGTCTCACATGTAAATGAAAGTGCCCAGTTAGATTGTACAGCTCTAAGCAAAATTATCTCACTGATGATATAATCAATCCATTCCATTAAATTTCTTCAAAAACTTACAAATTAACCTGATGCAAGCCCGGATTGTGTTTTTCTTTTAAATCTCGGAATCCAATCTTCTTCAAAGGTAAGAATTTTTCACCAGTGAATGTATCTAAATGATATTTCAATTACAATTGAATGCACACATGTTCAAACTCTCAGAATTAAAAAAAAAATTAATAACATCTAAACTAGATAACAAAACTTCCATCATGTAAGTCACTTTATAAAAATGTATTTGTTAAAAATGACTTACACTGGGGAAAAAAGTTCCGATAATTATCTATCTATTAGGATTTCATATAGGACAATATGCATTAATTCAAAGCTTAATTTGGTCAGCACAATCAATATATATGAAAATATTGTATTAATGCTATATGTAAGATGGTTCTTTTCCAACTGCTTCCTTTAGTGATTTACACCATCAAGGTGCTAGATAGTAGAAAATTTCCAAAAATATACAGCTGCATTAAAATTGCACAAAGAGGGGCCGACCCGGTGGTGTAGTGGTTAAGTTCGCATGCTGCACTTCAGCAGCCCAGGGATCACAGGTTCAGAGCCCGAGCATGGACCTATGAACTCGCTCATCAAGCCATGCTGTGGCAGGCTTCCCAAATATAAATTAGAGGGAGATGGGCACAGATGTTAGCTCAGGGCCAATCTTTCCCAGGAAAAAGAGGAGGATTGGCAACGGAGGTTAGCTCAGGGTGAATCTTCCTCACACACACAAAAAAATTGTGCTAAGAAATAAAAAAAGAATCAAGGACAGCTTTCATAGGAACCTGAAATAGGATGGTCACAGCAGAGTAGATGGAAGATTAAAATCACACATAAATCAGTGACTCCCTATGACTGGGAAACCCCAGTGGCCGACATACTGGTGGAAGCTTGTTCTTAAATGTTATGTTAGTCTCTCTCAGTTGTTCATACAAGGAAGAGTGAGGTTTAAGTTTAGAAGCGACCAATAGGAAGGAGACAAAAACTATATTGGTGACGCATTTCAAAAAGGTTAGAAATGCAGCAGGGAGACCAGAATTAGGAAAAATGACCATAAGTTGAATTACTCTCAGGAATTATATTCTATCTCTTGCATATTTAATTTTATGTATAAGCATACAAACATTCTATTATTTATCCCTGAAAAAATTTACAAGAACACTCCTGACTCTAATTTCTCCTTTTGGTTACCACTCCTTTTTTCTCACTCTCTTTCATACTAATCTCCTCATAATAATTGTCTATAATCTTAGTACACAATTCTCTGTTGCTCATTTACTTATAAACAGTATTCAATTAAGCTTCACCCCCACTATATAATCAAAACTACTCCTATACAAGCTATCAGTGACCTCTGGGTTGAAAAACCAATGGTTAATTCTCAGTTTTCCAGTCTTACTTAACTACCAGCATATCTGAAACAGTTGATTGTTCCCTCCAACTGAAATACTTTCTTCACTTGGCGTGCAGGTTAGCACATACCTGGTCTTCAACCTATGCCATAGACATTCCTCTTTAGCCTCCTTTACTGGCCATTTCTTTTCTTCATGACTGTGAGCATCAAGGGGTCCAAGCCTCAGTTCTTGGATATTTGTTTTTATTTTCTAACTCATTTTATTGATCATCTCTCATTCAGTCCTAAGACTTTAACTATATATATATTTACAACTCCCAAATTTCTATCTTCAGCCTGAACTTCTCCTCTGAACTCCAGGTATGAATGTCCACCTGGCTACTTGACATATCCACTAGTTGACTATAAACATCTCAAATCTAATACATTCAAAACTGAAATCCTAACCTACCACATCATTCTTTGAATGTGCTCTCTCTGTGACTTCTCCATCTCTGTCAATGACACTGCCATCTTTCCAGTTACCAAGGCCCAAAGTTTGACTTTTCACATTCTTGCACACCTATAATTTGATATACTCCTAAATTCTGCCAGCTCCTCCTACAAATACATCTAAAATTTAGCCACTTCTAGACACGTCTACTGCTATCACTCTTGTCTGAGTCATTATAATCCACTCCTAAATCATTGCATTAATGCTCTAAATCATCTCCTTTTTTATAACACTCCCATCCCAGAGCCTGCAGTCCATTAAGCAAACAGAGTGATTCATTCTCTACAAAACTCAAACCACAACAATTGTCTTCTAAAAACTTTCAACACTCCATATTAGTTGTCTATTGCTGGGTAATAAATCACCACAAACATTGTGCTATAAACAACACATATTTATCATCTGACATTTACTATTTCTGTGGGTCTGGAGTCCAGGCACTCCTTATCTCGGTCCTCTGCTTCAGGATCTTGTGAGGTTGTAATGAAGGAGTTGGTCATGGCTACAGTTTCATCTCAAGGATCCTCGGGGGAAGGATCTGCTTCCAAGTTCACGTGGTTGTTGGCAGCATTAAGTTCCTTGAGAGCTGTATGGCCAAGGACCATAGTTCCTGGCTGCCCGTCAACCAGATGCCTCCCACAGTTTCTAGCTGTTTGTTGGCTGAAAAATCACCCTCAGTTCCTTGTCATGTGGGCCTCCCCACAATGATCACTTGCTTCATCAAAGCCATCAAGAGAGAAAGCCTACTAGCAAGACAGATGCTGCAATTTCATGTAACACAATCATAATGACAGTCAATACTTCTGCTGTGTTCTATAGTTTAGAAACAAGTCATAAATCAGATAATCCCTGCCCACACTCAAGGATATCAGGAAACAAAGATAATTGGGGACCATCTTCGAGTCTGTCCACCACAGTTTCTCACTACAGAGTAAAAGCCCAATTCTTTATGATGTCCTAAAAGCCCTCACACGATCTTCTCCTAATTATGTATTTTTCTACTCAAAAACACCTCCAAATTTGGAACTTGAGGTTAAAATATTTCATGATCAGCACTTGTCTATTTTTATAATAAAAAATAAATGTATGTTACAAAGTATTCAAAATAAAAAGTATTCAAAATAATAAATTTCTATTTTATATATCATTGTTTTTCTATGGAAGACAGAGTTTGAAGAAAGGTTATGTTGCTCAAGAAAAGTAAATCTCCCTGGACTAGATGATTTGTGAGATTCTTTTTATTTCTGACATTCTGAGAGTAGTTAAAAGAGAATAAAGAAACCATCACTGAGGTTTATATCCCTTCTTCAGTGATTAATTCAGACACTTTCACAGGTACAAAATATATCAAACAATTTATTGATCATAGGAATACGAAGTTACCTCTAGATCCATATAGCATCAAAAATTACAGTGTTAATAATTTTCAATGTTCCAAATATGATATAATTTTATTTGTTTTAAATTTTATAAGTAAAATTTATAACTATTAATAAGTTAATATGGAATCATTTTATAATGATCTTTAATTATAAAGACAGAATTAGAATAAGAGAAATGGAAGTGATGGGTGGAAGTCCTTTTACAAGCACCCATAAGGTTTAGTCATATCTCTTAAGACATCATGGTAAAAAGCAGCAGTATGCTGTAGATGTCAGTGTGCCTTATGGAGAAAGAGAGAATTATCAGATGAAAAGCTTCACAAAAGAAGAAGTACATTAAAGAATGTTGACATTCATTAAAAAAATACCACATTGAAAGCCAGCCCTGATGGCCTAGTGGTTAAAGTTTGGCACTTACCACTTTGGTGCCTGGGTTTGCTTCCTGGTCTTGGAACCACATCACCTGTCTGTCAGCAGCCATGCTGTGGTGGCGGCTCACATAGAAGAACTAGAAAGACGTACAACTAGAATATGCAACCATGTACTGGGGCTTTGGAGAGGAAAAAAATACCACATTGAGAGACAAGAATAATATCTGACGAATCAAAGACAAGTAAATACGAAATACATGACAATGTATTAGTATTGATTTTTTATTTATAATAATATTGGATTTTAGCTGCAGAATTTGTTGTCAACTGAAAAACATAAAGTTATCTTTAATAAAACATCATTTATATTAGAAGTCAGAAAACTACAGACTGCAGCATCCACCAAATCCAGCCTGCAATGTTTTGCCGTTAATTTGTGTATTGTCTATGGCTACTCTTGCGCTATAAAGGGTGAGTAGTTGTGACAGAGACCATATAACCTGCAAAGCCAAAAATATTTATTATCTGGTCCTTCACAGAAATCATTTGCTCACCCCTATTTTATGCTAATTACGTATCAAAAGATTTGCCGACATACTTGAAATTCCTGTTTTACCATTATGTTAGCTAGAATTTTTAAATCATGATTTTAGTTACTTTTGTTCATTGGTTAAATGAGCATCTGATGTTCTGATATCACAAGCTAATGATGAAAAATGTTGTTTCATTATAACCAAATATTTCTATTTATCTATCTATCTAGCTAACTATAATCTTGTTTTATATTCCCAAATAAGTAAATCTAGTTAATTATTCAAGAATCAATGAGCCTACTAAATGCCCCAAATATATATATTTTCATTAAATATTCTTACTCTGTTACAAGAATAGCAATTAACAGAAAAGAGCAAGTATTATTACATTAAACACATGACCATCACTGTGTTACAGGGTAACTTGCTCATAAGTCTTTGAATAAAATAAGAAATCAAAGTAAATAATAGGAACTTAGAGAAATCTTTAGAAAATAGTGAGGTGCAGTTTTTATTAATATCTGCTTATAAAAATAAAATAATACTCTTTCACATTTTATTACAACCCTGGCTAATAGAGCATATAAGATTATTCTGTCTATATCTGTGATGGAGGAGATCTAAGTTAATTGAAATGAAGAAGTAAAAGTAGCTAAAAATCCAAGATGGTGTCAGTAGCAATTCAGGCATCACAAATATCTTAATTTCTAGACACAAATTTAGCATGCTTGATAGGAATCATTAAAACAAACAAATTACACACTAAAATATATTTACACTTATGAGTGGCAAAGAGCCATAAATATCAGGTTTGCATCTCAATTCAAAATGTATTTCATTTTAGCCAGAAAAAAATATATATATGTGTGTCTCCAATCCTTATAGCCTATGGTACCATAGCATATAATACATTTTATTTAAAAAATAACGTTTTATACAATGAGTTATATGTCATTTAATCCACAGCTATGAGCAAAACATACAAAATATATGCTCTGGAGCTCTGTCTGAGCCACATACCCCATCCCTTGCCCCCTCTTGTGTTCTTCCTTCTGTCTTTCCTATCATTCCTTTTAACTCTCTTTATAACTGGATGCCTCTTAGAGAGTCTAATAAGTAGAATTACCTTTTGGTCTGTCTTGCCTTTGGTATTATTTGACCTGAGAATGTAAAATTTTGTTAGAGGAGAATAGAGAGTTTCAAAATCCCAAAGCTGGAGAAAAGGTGGTCAGAGTCTGGAGAACCTAAAGCAGGAAGAAGGAAAAGTTACATTTTCATAAATCAATTCCTATCACACTTCTCTTGATATGACTGTAAGATTATTTTATCTTATTCATTTTATTCATGGATACTGTGTTTTGAATATATATCACCCTACTGGAGAGAGTTTCACTCTCTTCACCCAGTTTTCAGAATTAATCTTAGCTTGAGATACATTGTTTGATAGAATTACATTAGTGCTAAGACAGTAAAATGGATGTCTAAGTCATTGAAACCATAACTATGATATAATTATGAATTCTTTCAGATGGTTTCATGGAGAGGGTATTTAGACCTTTCAAAACTGTACATTTTCTAGGAATTAATGGCCAGCTGAAGAGTGTTGATAATCTCTAACGTCCAAAATACTCTGAATTTGAAATATGTATACATTTTATAAATATATATTTCCAAATTCTTCCTCTAACTTCAGTCACAATATAAAAGGTATAGTTAAAAATAGGAATATAGATGGAATAGGAAGGTATTCTGCATTTCAAGATATTGAGTGGTTTCCAAATTATATTATTATAAATTGTGTTTTACCTTCTGTTCAATTAAATATATAATTGCTATATTTTGGATTACATATAGCATTAAACTAATGAATCACACAACTAAACATTGATTCATGAATGAGCAATGGTAATTTAAATTAACCATTAATTCTGAGATGAACACCACAATCTTTAAACTCTATGTTGTGGAATCTACTAGAGATCTTTGATGATATAAAGCCTAGTCTCTAGTGGATTAAAGAGACATTTAATAATTAAGTTAAATAATTAATTGTATAAATATCTATAATCCATGAAAAGTATGGTGAAATAAAGTGTATAACACCTAGTTTCCAGATCTTGTTTTTTTACAACATTCTCCAATAAAAGGATTCCTCAGAGAAATAGCTGATTCTAGGAGTGGGAAGGAAATATACAAAATAAGCCTAGAGCATCTCATAACACCAGAAAGTAAAGAAGTGATTAAAAATAAGCAAACAACAAAAAAACCCCTACATTAATGGGGATATGTCAAAGGGATGTAATAGCCACCTGAAAATCCAATGGCCAAAGCTGAAACAATTTGAGGAACAAAACAAAGAAAGCAGTATTGGATTATAACCCAAAGTATAAAATAAACACCCATGAATCCCTACTGATTCAAATAAATTATTGAATAAATAAATAAGAGATAATTCCAAATTATGTAGATATTCTGCTGTCAGTAAGGTGGAGTACAACTCCCCTTTCTTTAGTGTGGGCTATGCATAGTGACTTCCTTCCAACAAGTGCTGTAAAGAAAGAAGAAAGTTGAGAGGGAGTAAGTAACTTTATGGTGCACAGTGTAAAAACCTGACAAATACCACCTTGGACTGCTGATAAAGGTCAACATCAACAGGGATCAGTCATTATGATTGTATGTTGATAGCATGTGGTCCTTGATAGGTTGTGACAAGAATGGCACTTTGCCCCTGTGTCTTCCTTCCAAGAGCACATAACCCCAGTCTAATTGTGAGGAAAACATTGTACAAACCCAATATAGGGACACTCTAGCAGACATCGAACCAGTACTGCTCAAAATTGTTAAGGTATCAAAAACAAGGAAACCCTGAGAAACTGTTAACACTGAAGACAAGTCTGAAAAGACATTACAGTTAAATATAATATGGTTATCTTGTCTGAGATCTTGGAACAGAAAAAAAGACATGAGATAAAAATCTAAGGATATCTGTATAATGTATGGCCTTGAGTTAATAATAATATGTCAGTATTGGTTCATTAATTATAACAAATGTAACATACTAATATGAAACATTAATTATAGGAGAAACTGGATTCAGGCTATATGGGAAATTTGTTCTATTTTCATAATTTTTCTTTACATCTAAAACTATTCCAAAAAATAAAGTTCATTTTAAAAAAAGAAGGCAAGTTTAATTATAGTTTGGTACAAATAGACAGACCTTGTCTAGGAATTCTTAGAAGGTTCTCTTGAGGACATGATATTTAGACTGAAATCTAAGTGATTTGTTATTAAAATGAAATGAAGATTCCTTAAAGAATATCTAAGGCAAAGGTAAAGACATGGGTGAATCAACGAGATGGGAAGGAGTGTGGTAGGAATTCAATATGTCTGCAGAATGCTGTAGGAAAGAGCAGAGGACAGAGAGATTCTTGAGAAGAAGGTGAAGATGTAGACAGAAATTACATCATGCTTAGCTTGTAGGGCTGAACATTCACCCCCTGTGCATTCTTCATGTTTCTGTGTTGAGGGATGTGAGCAGAGCAGTACTCCCGGCTTCTTGTCCTCCTTAATTCACTCTTTCACATGGAAGAACAACGAGTTACCTATGATTCACAGGTGACAGTCATCAGTTTACATTTCTTGATTGACATGGCTATTGACATATAAATGTGTAAGAATATGTAAATGAAGCCAAACCATTGAGTCCATCCAAAACTCAGCTTTTCTTAGAATTGTGTAACAAAAACAGAGAGGGCAAGTTAATTTCCAGTTCTGGCTAGTGTTATTGCAGACATGAAATATACAATGTAAGTTTACTAGAAATAGAGGGAAAGAGAGAAGAAGGCTAACAGTTAAGTAGGATGTTTAATGAACGGAAAATGTAATTGCAGATACATTTTAACAAATTTTGCAGAGAATATACACAATTCATTTTTCTTTTATTGCAGTAAAGAAGAAATTTTATTATATACTGTTCTTTATTGCTACATTTACAAATGTTATTTTGTAATATAGGCTGATAATGGACTTCAGCTTCCAAATTGAAATTTCTTTTTAGACCGAGGCTCATGTCTGGGAATCACGAAATATTATAGGGTTTTTTCTAACATGCTCATGAATTAACCTTCTAAATTCATACGGAAGACAGGCCATGATTTTGCAAGCTGAGAAAATGCTACAGCTTATCTACTGCTCAAAGTTTCACAATTAATAAGCAATGAAGCCATCATTTTTTTTTTCTTCTAAGGAAGATTAGCCCTGGGCTAACATCTGTTTCCTAATCTTCCTCGTTTTATTTTTTCTTTTGCTTCAGGAAGACTAGCCCTGGGCTAACATCTGTGCCAATCTTCCTCTACTTTATGTATGGGTCACCACCACATAGTGGGGGAGGAGTAGTGTAGGTCTATGCCCAGGATCTGAAGCCTCCATTCAGGGACACCAAAGCAGAATGCACTGAGTTTAACCACTATGCCACGGGGCCGGCTCTGAAGCAATCATTTAAACACATACCTGGCTGATTCCAAACCCACATTGCAAAAAATCTGGCAGCTTTGGCAGGATAACTGTGGCAAAGCAAATTAATATCTACTATTCAACACCGTATGACATCTGGATAGAGAGTGAGGAGGTTCTTGATTTGTGGCAGAGTCACTTTCTAAAAATAGTCAAGACCATAGTATCACCAGAAAGATCCTAAAGTGCGAGTTCGTTGGCCATTACTGAATCTATTTTCATTGAAACTCACTTTCATTTACCAGAGCATCTACTGTATGGTGAATTAAAGAGGGCCCTGATAAAGAAAGGAGAAAAATAAAATTTCAGGAGACAGGATAAAACACTATTTATCCTTTGGCTGCTGGGGCAAGGTTAACACAGGATATTTATATGTATTCAGGGATGGAAATGCGACATTTTAGCAAAAATATATTGTGTTACTTCAAGAGCCAGAATTAACAGCAGTTTCTGGCTCTGCTTCCAGGAATCACTTACCTTAATGAACTTCTAAACAAAGAAACACAAAATAATATTTCAGTATATCCAGAGACACATATTTCTTAAATAATTTAGGACCCTCTGCAGTGATATGAAAAATGGAATATCCATAAAAAGTGACAATATATTATTTATTCAAGATCACCAAATGCTAACATTTTATTTCAGCACAAGAACAATTTGATAACAACATATCAAAGTTTGCTTTTTGGTTAAGTTGGGTTAGAGTTCCTTTCCTAGGCTGATTGATGTCTGAGGAAAGATGGATATTGCTGGACAGAATTGGCCTGATTCATAGCCCCTTCCATTTGCATAGGACAGAGAAGTTTAGCAAAATGAAAACATCAACACTCTCTTCATTTGTTTTATTTTTCAATGATATTTTCATGAATACAAAAGCCAGTAGTTCCATTACTCTTTAATAAATAATTCTACCTTTGTATGTAGCCATCTGACTGTGCTATGACTACGAGATAGGAAGCCAATGTTTTAAACATATCCCTCAAGTACAGAGAGGCCTGCGGACGTAAAGCCAAGAGCTGACATTCACAAATTATTTACGTAAATTAAAAGAAATATTTCATTTATGCCACCATTTTGAGAAAGTAAATTCAATTTGGTTCAAAAATGTATTTCACTATTTTAATTAGAAATTATCCTTGCAGTAAATTATTTTTTAATGATATTTTTAGACAAAACTAATTTTTCCCTTTCATTCAAGATTTAAAAAAAGCTTTGGACAATTTTAATTATATGCAATTTGGAGCTTTACTATTTTACACTGGAAAGCAACAATAGTTGTAAAAATATGAATGGAAATGTTAGAGTTATAGCAAGTTTACTAGTATCCTTAACATTTTTTACCCAAATGTATGATACAAATATATTTGATGGCTGAATGGGAAGAGTACCTTACTTCCGTTGGAACATGGGGAGAAAGAACACGAAATTGACACCTCCCTAGTATGAAGTCATTACACTTAATACAAAAAAAAAAAAGGAACACCAACACAAGAATGTAATTGAGACTAATGGGGGAAAATACTAATATAATAAGCTAAAAGAGGTGAATTTAATTGCCTTTGGGGAGAGAGAAATGATGAGGAGGAAGAAGGGGAGAGCAGAACACTGATGATCTTTGAGTCAGTTTTTCTAAAATTATTTAATTCTTTAAACCGTGTCTATATATAGTGCTGCTAATTTTTTTATTCAAACAATAAGATAAAAGGGAAATGTATTCTTAATAGAGGCAGTTTTCAGTGCTCTAATTAAGAAAATGAGAATTTTTTTGATCAGAAATTTTTAAAATTACAAACTCTAGTTCATAAATAACTTAAATCTTTGTAAAGTATAGGATTTTTAATAAACATAATACTTGATAGTTAATATTATAACTTTTTAATCTTAGATTACTGCAATGATAATTAATGTCAAATATCATTTTTCCACATATAAATGTCAGGTGGATTACAATTCAAATTTGTACTCAAGCCTTCTCTTTGAAGTTCCAAGTTTTCTTTACAATATTTACAGTTCTCAGTGGTGAATTAAAACTTCTTCAAAATATATACATCTTTTAAAAAGTTTACATCACATAATAACAATTCAAATGACGTATTATGGCCCAGAAGTATGCATAGTATCAAATAATACAATAAAATAATTATTTAATACAAATGGTATTAAATAATACACAGTGAAGCTTGTGTGTGGTGATTTACCAAGGTGAGAATTAACAGATATTGGTGTTGATAGAATAAAACTTTATTTTTAAAAAGTTTAATAGCAAAGCTTGTTATGCAGTGTGCATCTTCCCCCAGGATTCTAGTTAATATAATTAAACTGCTGCAATTTAGATTCCTTTGTGGTAGCTATGATTTTTCATGGGCAACAGGAGAACTAGACTGCTCATCCAATAACAATAAATGTAATTGAGTTAATCACACAAATTATGTTGAATGATAAATATGGACAGAAAAATGAATAAACCAAAAGTTTTTAATCTAGTATGTGTGATGGGGGGAGAGATTCTGATGGAAATGCTTATCAAAATTGCATTATTCTTAATATCTTCAATTCAATTTGAAATTTTTTAATAATAATGTTTGTTGGTGAAAGGTGTTGTGAGGTTTCACTTTGTTTATATCAATTAGAAGGCCACTAAAAAGTAGTATCTTTGATTACAGAAGGTAAAAATCCATTCTCAAATATATAATATCCTAACTGACCCAAATGCATCCACTCCCATGCTCCTTCAACCTTCCTAGAAGACGTGTACCCTCATGTAATTTCTCTCCTTAAAACCCTCAGAAAGTCCTCATTATTTCCACTTGGAAGTCTGTGCTCTCTGGTTCTTCCACCACCTAACATGTTTGAACATTTGAACTTTGTGTCTCAATTGTAGAGAAAACTTTGTGATGGCCCCAATTTATCAGATCTTTGTCATCTTTATATCTTGACTTACCCGCTGCCTCTGTGTGGAAGGGCATTTGTGCTCTCTCCCTACCACTCAATCACCTTTAAAAAGATACATATTCCTCATCATTTAAACTCATGTCTTGGACTATCCTTTCTGTGACTCTTGTCCTTCTTCCTCCACCTCTTAGCAACAATTGACCACTTTCTCCCTTGAGGTTCTCCTTTACCCTTTTCAGATATCTATCTTATCAACTACAACATTGTATTACATCACATAATATTTGACTACCCCACTGCAAGCTCAGTAGGATAGAGATTCTTCATGATTCATTTTTATACCCCTTGTACCTATATATAAAAGAGGTGCAAGATAAACGTTGATGAATAATGAATAATCAAAATAATATAAAATTAAGAAATCTGTCCCATTATACAAGAATGTTATCTGCTGAACTTATTTATGTTTGGGAAAGAATTGCAAACAAAAATTAAGCAATCTTCACTGTTGTTGAGGAGGGTGAGAGGTTAAGAACTGAGAACTACAAAGTCACACTAAAATTGTGTGGTATATTTTGAGTTAGTACGAATTTTCTCAAATCTCTTCATTGTAAATAGCCCAAGAAGTAGTACTAATATATGATTTCAGTCCCCTAAGATATATTTTAAAATACCATTAATATTGCTATGCTTAGTAAATAAACATATTTGCCATTTATTGAGGAAGACCAAAAGAAACAAACAGGCAAAAAACTAGCTGAAAATACATTAAGTAAAGAAGAGAAAATGGTAGCTCAATTATTTCCATATTCTAGGCCATATGAATAAGCCTACTCATCATGAAGTATTTTTTTAATTCAATATCATCTTTTGAGGGGGGTAAAAGCATTAATACTTTAAAGTGTGTAAAATAGCAAATATCAACATGAATACCCTACTATGAATACCCTACTATGGGTATTTTGGGGTCTTAAGTTTAAAACATTTGAATTATGGATCTTTTTTTTAAAATTCCATAAATATACTCTTATTCTGAAAAGTATATATGCCCATCACTCATTGCACCATTTTGATTCTCAAATTTTATTTAATTCTGGCTTTTCATGCCTTGCTTTGTCTATTTGTCATGTGTAGCTTTGAATCAAACTATTTTAAAACTTACTAACTTAACATATGATCACTTTATTATACCTCTTGGTTTTATGAGGGCTTGGCTGGATGATTCTTCAACTTTATGTGGTGTTGACTGGGATCACTCAACAGTATTTAGCTGGCACCTGAACTGTAATAGAAGGTCAAAAATGGCTATCTCACATGCCTGGAATCTTGGCAGGGACAGCTGGAAACTTGGGTCTTCTAGATGGCTCTTTCTGTTCATGTAGTCTTAAGTTTTCTCTTCAAAGTCCCTGCAACAGAGCAGCTAAGTTTCATAAATGAGGGCTCAGGTCCAAGAGACCAAGGCAGAGTTACTGATTCTGTTTAATCTATTCGCCAAAGCAATTACAGGGTCAAAGAGAAGTAAACTAACTTCTCAGTGGGGATCATGTCAAAGAATCTGTGGCCATCTTTGATCCCTCACATCCATCTTTTTTAACTTTCTTGACTTTATTGTTGCAAAATTAAGTCACTTTCTAGTACCTTTCCTTTTTTCTCAAAAGTATTTAACTTGAATTTTGCATTTAAAATCTTCAATGCTAGACAATTCAGACCCAATTTCCTTGCTTTTCACATGTTTTATTTTGACTGGGACTCTCTTACAACAATGTCCATCACAGTTAATTTAGTTCATTGGCTTGGCAATCCATATGTCCCTTTCTTCCCTTATGCTCCACAAACAACCTTCTAACATTTAGCATCGGTTAAAGTGGGTATAGATGGAGATATCTATCTATCAAGTAGATGGGGATATTTTCAGTTACAATGTTTGAGTTGATGTGCTCCCTGCTGGAACCTAAAAACAAGCTCCCAAATCATGTGTGTGTGCACATGTGTGTATTTGCATGTGTGGTATGTGTCAACAAATGGCTTAAAGGTGTTCCTTGCTTCATTTCTCTCATCTGTAATCATATGTCTTGCAGTTCTAATTTCTGTAATGCCCATTCAACCCTGAATGCTAATATGATATCATATCTATTACCCCAACTGGATTTCTAACATTCGTTTCATCTGTGGGTCTAGACCAAATATTTTATTATTTCCTACTCTTCAGTGACCAATTTCTGACTGTTGAACACCTCTTCACACTATTCCTACCCATTACTCAAGGTTACACAACTGTGTACTTTGTGGTTTCAAAGTTTCTCCATTGGTAAAATCATTCATTCAGAATATGCAAATTATTTGCCGAAAATGGAAAACAAGGTGAATGTTACTGAGTGTAGACTGTGTACTAGGATTCATACTACAAATCTGATATCTAATAGTCACTACAAATCTGTGACTTAGAACTGTTTTGTTACCATTTTCTAGTTAAATAAACTAAGCCATAATGAGTTTAACCCAATTGTCTCCTATCATATATGTCTATTTGTCCTCATGATCATCTTACCTTGTGCTTTGAAGAACAATCACATAACACTATTTTGTTGTTGTCTTGTTGCAATACATACCCAAGCACCAAACGAGTCAAATGACTTAATAATGGAAAAATCAGTACGTGAGGGATTTAAGTTGTCATTATTCTGTCTAGCCACATGCCTCCTTAAAAATTAAGGATTCTTTACAATGGAATAAGGAGAGAATGGATATTAGTGCACAACCAGCTATCTACAACACAGAGATGGTGAATGCAGAACCATAATTTTGACAAAAATATATATATAGGTAAAATTGAAAAACCATGCGGGAGAAGTAGACCAACTGGATGCAGTCAAACAAGCTAATAATAAAGGAGTTCTTGAATTTGTGTAAATATGCTCACCCAAGTCTTGAGAACTTCTGGGGGACCTGAATCTGTTGTTTCTCCGGATGACCTAGGTCAAAAGTCAGTACTACTAACTGGTCCGTATTGCTACTTGCAGGAAGCATGTGCTGAGAATAGCTCTAATCCTTATGTCTTGTTAGAAATTTCCACATAATTTAACAATCTAGGATTGAAATGTGGCTTGGCTGACCCTCAGTGTCCTTGTCATGACCTGGAAATTGGCACCTATCAACAAGAGGAATTACAAGAGACATAAATTTGAGCTATTTGAGCTGTTTTTGAAGATAGCTTAGACATCTTGTTCAACACACCTACTCAAGGAGAGAGGAAGTAGGTCTGGAATGGTACTCAAAGAAAGATACCATCAGAATCAAATGCACACTCAAAATGAATGGTCTTGGTTGGACTTTCTGTTAGGTCAGTATATGCTTGATTTATTAGAGGACTGCTTTAGGAATTGAGGCTTTAGGAAACGTGGAAGTAAATGTCTCTAAAGGGAGTACAGGAGACTTGTTGGGAGGAGAAAAAAAGATTTATAACCTGTAATATTGGGATTAAATAATTATTTTGCAGGATTTGGCCAAGAACTTGGGAAGAATGGGAGTAAGACCAGAAAGACAGGAATGCTTACCGAATTCTAGTAGATAACACTCAGCATGCTTTTCTCCTTGGCAGTGAAAGGAAAGGGATAGTAGTTAACTCAGCTCAAGCTGGAGCTGCAGGATTGAGAAAAAGTGTGTGAGAAAGGAAATCCTCAGGTCTTACTCACAGAAAGCATGGTTCCAGGAGCAGTAAGGAGTTGCAGATGATTGGCACAGGTCTCCGTCTAATCATCTTTCACAGCTTCGGCCATATGTGTCAGGTCACCGTTCTTTGCCTCTTATTCACCCCACTGCTGAGGGAGGGATTCCTCAACATATGTACAAGATGTACTAACACATGTCACTCGGCACTGGACAGATGAGAATGGCAGTAGTTTGTTAGTCACATATACTCATAGCCCAGGGTAGCAGGACACTGCTTACCGTGCAGGTCCACGTAGTGCTGGACTCAGGAAAACAGCGAATGAGGAGAGTTTGTGGGTGGCAGGCACTGTAGCAATAAGAGGATGGGGTGTTCCTGGCTCCCACAGGAGGATGTGACTGGCTTGTTGGAATGATTTTTAGGGACTTTTCTTTGTCTTCCAAGTTTTCCGAAGTGATATTTTCCTAACTGGTTTCCTGCTAATTAACACAAGCTACCATTTTACACTCCCCTATACGAATTTTCTTAGGCGCACACCACCTATTTCCAAAGCTAATAATGCATATTTTAAGTTTTCATAAGAAAGAAATTCTCCACTTCTAATAACTTTCTATTATTCAGCCATGCCTACTGTGAAACAAACCACTTCAATGCTTAGTATCTGAAAACTGTGTGTATTTAATCTTCAGTTGGGGGCTGAGGATTCCTTGGTTTGGCTAGGCTACATTTCAGGCTCTGGGCTCCTGTTTCTAGGCTCTGAGTTCAGGTCTGACCCAAATAGCCTTCATCCACCTTGGACCAGCAATTAATTATTGAATTATGTTCTTCTAGCAGAGAATGGCATGAGCACAACAGGGCAAGCGGAAACCCACGATGCCTCTTGAGGGCTTGGCTGCGACAGTCACAACGTCACTTTTTCCCACAGTCTTGACCAAACAAGGCACGTTGACAATGTCTTTATCAATGGAACAGAACTACACAATCCACTTCTAGTGGGAAGAACTGTAAAGGCCCATGGAAAATGGTATGCGTATTTAATTCCAATGCAGGGAGGGCATAGAGAATGACAACGAGTGATTCATTTTGCCACCATAATTCTGGGCATTAATTTGAAATTTTTGGATTTTTACAGGAAAACTGGGTTAGTGCAACGCAGAGTAATATGTACATGCCTGAGGACATGTAGGATATTAGATTTCAGTCCTAAAAAGGATCGTAAGAAAAATAAAGGATGACAGTCTCATAAAATATATATATATACATATATATATATATATATATATATATGTAAGGGAAAAAAAGAAAATAGATTCAAGAAGTGGCGTTTAAACTGATGAAACTAGTGATTTCAAACAAAAACATGAGCAGCAGTCTTTGTCTATAGTCTGCCTTGCATCGTCTTTCTTATGTATACAGGACTCTGCAATGTTGCTTCACCAGGATGTGGGGATGCTCAAGATCATCTTGGAGCAGAGTTTTTCACCCTTGGCACTACTGACTTATTAGACTACATAATTCCTTGTGCTCGGAGGACTGACTGCATTATGGGATGGTTAGCAACATTCCTGGCCTCTACCCACTAGATGCTAGATGTACCTTCTCAGTCTTGGCAATAAAAAATATCTCCAGATATTGTCAACTGCCTCTTAAGTGGCAAACAAGGTGATTCAGTATAAATATATAATATATTTATAAATATGAAACATATCAATGCATCCAAATATTTGTATGTCTCAGAAAAATATATACCTGCACACATGCATATATATTTAGGTTATGCATACAATTCCTATATGTGTATGTGCATGTATAGATATATTATGCACATACCTACATATACATGTATAAGCATTTACGAATGTATGCTGAACTAAAAGTTCATCCTTGGTGTTGGTTGTGGTAATAATATTGATATTGCTTTTGCTGCTATTGAGGGATTATTAAGAATCAGAAGAAGATGATGATAAATAGCATGTAGTATTCCCTTTAGAAAAGAATATTAATCAAATACAAGCTTGGCATTTGTTAATTCTGGATAATAAATTTGACGTTTTCAAATATGTTTCCAAAAGAGGGAGCAACAGAATTAAAATATCTAATGGATTCATGAAAAGCTTCTTTCTATAATCCATAATATACCATCAAAAGAGAAAAACATAGTTTGTTAATAGATGTCTATCACTAATTAATTATAACAGATGTTCAATACAAATGATCAATAAATCACTCATTGCCGGGGAGTGGAATCTTCAGATAAGTTACTGGCTTTGAAATGTACGAATACTTTCAGAATAATTCTTTAATTAGATGCATTAAAAATAAGTTAATGAGAAACACCACAGGCATTACTAAATGAATTTTAAAATCCATGTATGATGTACTGGTTTGAGAGAATATGAATTAAAATTAAAAATACACCTTGAACTTTTAACATAAGATATAACAGAAGTGAGAGACTATTATATATTAAATGCCATATTAAACAAAACTTATTTATGGGTATCTGTATTAGTCAGGGTTCTCCAGATAAACAGAACCAACATCTGTTGTAATAGAAAGAGATCTATTATAAGCAATTGGCTTACATGATTATGGAGACTGAAAAGTCTCAAGATCTGCACCTGGCTAGCTGGAGATCCAGTGAGAGCTGAAGCCCTGAGAACCAGGAAAGCACACGCTGTAGCTCCAGTCCAGTCCAAAGGCCAGCAGGCTCAAGACACAGGAAGAGCTAATGTTTTAGTTTGAGTCTGAAGGTAGGAAAAAACTGACGTCCCAGCTCAAAGGTAGTCAAGCAGGAGAAATTCCCTTTTACTCAGGAGAGGGTCAGCCGCCGAATAAGGGTCAGTTCTATTCATTCAGAGGGTCAGTTCTATTCAGGACTTCAGTATTTGAAGGAGACCCATTCACGGTAGGGAGAGCAATCTGCTTTCCTCAGTCTACCAATTTAAATGTTAACTCATCAAAAAACACCCCAAAGAAATATGAATTAACCAAGTATCTGGACACCCCATAGCCCAGTCAAGTTAACAAATAAAATTAATCTTCACAGTCTCCTATTAACATTTTCCATGTGTTTGTGTTTATTATTTCCAGGACCAAAGAAAACACAATACGCAAAACACATTCCATATTAGTATAAATTAGGCTTAGCTCAGAGACTTAAAACAGTATGTTTCTATTAACCTGAAGATATTCTCAGGAAAAGGAGAATACGTTACTTGAATGTGATGGTTAAGTTCATGTCCATTATCTTATAAACCCTCAAAGAGTTTTGATGTGACTTGGCTTCCTGTTTTCTTTTCTTCATTATTCACATAATGTATTTCGTGAAATCAATTATTTTTATTTCTTCTTTTTCTTATGTGTATTTCCCATAATTTCAAAAATTTTAATTAAACATTGAGTCTAAAGGAACAACAGTTTCCATTAACTAGCAGATTTGCATTTTGAGTGAAAGCCCACCTTCATTATTCCCGTGCTGTCTTCTAGAGCATGACTCTCTGTTTTTTCTTTTTTCACTTTATAATTTGCTATGATATTACCTATCAAGACTGCAAGATAATGCAGTATTATTAAAATTACCGATTTCAATTACTGATGTGTTTATAAATCCTTATGAATATTGCTGATACAACCCTCTTTATCTTTAAAAACTTTTACTTCATAATCTAACTCAAATATAATACCATAGGCCAGTCAGGGGGCTGCTTTTTAGCTCTGTTTCTTACACATTGCTTCTTTTGCTATTAAATTATAAACATAAAATACATAATGGATATTCATTTTCAAAAATATTTTCACAAGCTTTTGTGTGTATGTTTTAATGCTTTCTTTTTTGTTTTGATTTTCTTCCATAATTTGTTTGATTTCTACATGGAAGATGGATGTGGATTAATAAAACATGTAAGATTTAGAGGGCAAAAAGCAGTCTGGTTATAAGTTTGCTTCCTAATCACTGCCTAGTTCTCATATTTCTTGAAGAATTTAGTATTCCTGCATTTCAAAATAATGATGGTATTCTCTGCACCTTTGCCATGATATAATGCAAGAATCTAAAAGACTCTATTTTGTGATTAAAAATATCTTCTTAGTTAAGTCTAGGTTTTTCCAAGAGTATTCTTCATATGTATACATGTGGAGAATTTATGTATTATATACTGCCATCTATATATATATATATATATGTGTGTATATATATATATGAGAATATATATATATATATATATTCTCAGGAAATGGAGATTATATTACTGGAACATGAGGATTAAGTTTAGGTTCATTGCCCTGGAAGAGTTTTGATGTGACTTGGCTTCCTATTGACTTTTCTTTATTATTCACATAATATATTTTGTGAAATTAGTAATTTGTCTGATTTTTGATATATTTGTCATATGTAAATATATATACATGTATATACACATACTAATACTTCTGTTATCAAAGCAATGCATTAGAAAGATTTATTCCTACATAACTCTAATTACTTCCTTAAAATTGGAGGAAAATAATTCTGTACATTTTTTCTAGGAAGGATTCTTTGTACTATTGACTAAAATATTAATTTCCCCCGCATTTTATTCTTTAATACCGTCTTTGTGACTCAATACCATCTAGAGCATTATGTGCAGAGGAAGAGTTGCAAATGGAAGAATCTGACCACCTGTGTTTCTCTAAAGCATCAAATATATGCTAATTATTGTAAATCACAACATGCTTTATTACAAAGGAGCTTACTTTACTCCTGCTTCACTTATTTTTGGTATTAAAAGAACATAAGGCAATCAAGATGAAGCATTTACAATATCAACTAAAAGTTTCTTATCTTTAAGATCACTTATTCTTAGCCATGTGGAATCTAGTGATGAGCTCATTGAAGGTATTCTTCATTTTTGTTACTCTTTTTGATTTCTTTTAACCCTTAGTTTCCACCTCTGCTTACATTATCCATCTGTGCTTGTGTGTTGTCTGCTTTTTCACTTAGAGCCCTGACATATTAATCACAGTTGTTTTAAATACTACATCTGATAATTCCAACATCTTTGTCATAGCTGATTTTGTTTTTGATGATGGTTTTGTATCTTCAGACTGTGTTTTATCCTTGCATTTTGCCATGATTTGTTTTTGTTGAAGCTGGACATGTTAAGAACTGAGATAAATTATCCTTTAGTGTGGAGTTTTATATCAGTCTGGCTAGGAGTTTCTCATAGCTATAGGTATCAAAGGCTTCAGATTCCTCTAATGTCCTTGTTTTTGTCTCCCATCTTGACCTTGTGTTTTCCTAACAACTCCTCCTTAGAGAATCTGTGTCTGGCACCTCTTTAAGCTGCAAGCCACTATTATTATAATGGAGCCCTACTGGTGTGGTGGTGAAGAGTAGTGGATGGCTTCTGTTCTTTGATGTCCTGATTAAGTCTCAATCCTTTACTGGACATGTGTCTTCTGGTTGTAACCTTCATAAATATTTGCCCTGGCTATGCTCCTCCACTCCTACCTCCCCCCATACCTCACCTTCTTCTCTGGTTGCAGTATTCCCAATCCATTTCTTGAAGCTATAAACCCTGTTGTCTATGTTTGATTTCTTTCCTTCCTCCCTTCCTTCCTTCCTTTACCTTAGATGAGACAGGAAGAATGAATGGTCCTAGACTGCGGAGGAATTTCCTTCCCTCTGCAGTGATAATGTTTCAGATTTGTGCTCTGGCAAAGTCCTCTTCCCTGGAGAGTACATGTTAATTAGAGAGAAGGTCGGGACGTGGGTTTCACAGTGGTTACTCTTCTCCTCTCACACTAGAGTCACAAGAGGATCTTTCTTGGAACTCCACCTTGTAAGCCTGTTGCAGTTTATAGAGGGAAAGTTCATGAATATGTTGGGGCTTTTAAAAATTGGGGCCTCCAGGCATTTGTCACTCTCCTTCTATTCCACATTCAGCCTCCAGAAATTCATCCTAATTATAATTTAAGGGTTTTTACCAGTTTCTGGTTCCATCCGTTTCTGCTCCGCACTAGCAGTTCTCTGCTGTGAGTCTCTGAATGTGTTCTTCTCTCTAGATTTCTGTGTGCTGTAGCCTCAGTTCTCTGATGGGCTCAAGAAAAGTCTCTGGTTTTCAGTTTCCAGCCTTTCTTGTTATAAGAACAGGGATGATGACTCTTAAGCTCTTTACATGTCATAATAGAAACCAGAAGTCCTTAACCTTCTTTTGAGCCTCAGTTTCATTATCAGTAAAATTGGAAACAATAAATGATACTCTACTCTTTGCCCAAATGAGAAATATACACAGAAATTTGACAGGTACATGTTTTAAATATATATTTCAATTTATATACTTGTAAAACTTTTTTGGAGGATGTGATTCAGCTCCTTGACCAGATAGTCTTGTAGAATAAAACATACACACTCATAACAGCAAAGACATCCAAACTCAGTCCTTTCCCTTCCATTTCCTTTCCCCCATATCTCCGAAAGAGATGGAATCTGGAAGAGGCTGACATTATTGGAATTAAAATCCCCATTGGAGTGATGGAGAGTAAAGCTACTCTGAAAAATTAAAACAGTGACATGACAAACCAGAGAATAAAATGAGTCAGGATTCTACAGAATGTAGAAAACATGAAAAGAAATGCCAGTAGAAATAAAAGATTACTTTGATGGGATAGATTAGAAATAATAATGAAGTTTCTCCAATCCTCTGGCTGTAGCCTTTCCGACTATCTCTCCCATCCTCTCATAGAAATCTTGATTCATATAGCTGTAGTAGCTCTGCTTTGCTGACCAAATCCGGGTAAACTCAATGTGATATATATTATGATGCAGTTAGGCATATAACAGTATGGAAAAAAGAAGAATTTTATTTATACCCTTTCTACCTTTGAAATAAAGAGCTCAGTACTTTTATTACTATAACAATAAAATATTTTCTTTGGTGAATAATTCAATGCTAACTATATGATACTATGAAAGTATTAATTTTCACAATGGTTGAGGAGCAGGTATCATAATATGTAACACTGTGTGATTATTTATCTTTTGTGTATGTTTAAAGTTTCCAAGGACATCCTCAATGACACAAACACATGTGTGCGTACACACACACAATAATGGAATAACTTTATCCCTTATACACAGAACAAAAATATTTGCTGTTAATGGTGTTTATGTTGAAATGACCATTCTACAAAAGGGCTATTTACAATTCAATTCATTTTTTATAAGTTAGCAATGACAATATATTGAATATATGCAAAATGAAACAGCCAGAATTGCTTTAGCTTTTAAAAATTGACATTCCATAATACTGGTGTTAGTTTGTTAAAAATGCCATTGGATCTCCTTCCTTCCAGAGAATGATTTGTACTTCCATAAATTCATAAGCTGGCATTTCTCTGTTACACGTACAGAATTTTATTTTTCCCTCCATGTTTCCCACTATCCAGTGCTCTGTGTGTATTTTCTCACGGAATCCTGAGTAATGTGGTGCTTCATTTATGTTCATTTCCAGCTTGATAGACTGAGGCCTTCTTCACTGCCAATCATTTCATGGCATTCTCTCAAAATTAATATGAACGATTGAGTTACAATATGAATATAAAGCATTCAACTGCAAAGAATCAAAACAAAATTAGAGAGTGAAGATGTTAACTGTGGGCACTAATGCTGCAAGAACTTTATAATTCACCCAGTAATGAGCATTATGCCTGGCATAAAAGAAGAAAATTGTGGGAGTATGAGCAGTTAATTTTGAAATTTTAGGGTAGTTTGTAAAGATAAAAAGGGAAAGCTAGAAGGGAGATACACTGTAGAAATATTAAACCTAAAACGTGTTACCCAAAGAGTCAGCATTTTCAACACTCTGATATGGTAATCACAAGACTTGTGAGATCTCCATATGAAAAAACATATAAAAATGTAGAAAATATCGCACAGGGCTGGTTCTAATAGATGGCGCTGAGATTAGGTAAAGTGACATAATGTAGCCTTTTCTTTTATAAATATATAATCGAGATTGGGTCATTCAGATATCATGTAATAAATTAATATGTTAACTTTTTATCCCAGAATTTCCAAAATTCATCACTTCAAAGGTTGTTTTTTTCTTTATAAAATCTATTAACATAGAATACTAACCATTATTTAGAATAGAAGTGTTCGGAAAAACAGAGTTCCTTTATATCTGTTACCACTAAAGCTGTTTATTTATTTTTTTAACTTTTTGTGTGTGTGTGTGAGGAAGATTAGCCATGAGCTAACATCTGTTGCCAGTCCCCCTCCTTCGCTGAGAAAGATTGGCCCTGGGCTAACATCTGTGCCCATCTTCCTCTGTTTTATGTGGGATGCCTGCCACAGCATGGCTTGATAAGTGGTACATAGGTCCGCACCCGGGATCCGAACATGTGAACCCCAGGCAGCCTAAGGGGAGTGTGCAAACTTAACCACTACACCACTGGGCCAGCCCCTAAAGCTAGTTTAGTTCAGAACAAATTGGTATTGTATTATTCCCTATGATAAAACTTAGAAAAAAATTCTGTCCTATTATTTAATACCTGATCAAAAATGGAATCAAGGAAGCAGAATGGATAAAATGCAGCACAGCCATTAGATAAAAATACAATTTCTGCACTGGGTTTGAACAGAATTCATAATGATAAGCCTGTTCAGGGATTGTGTGTGTGTGTTGTGTGTGTGTGTGTGTGTGTGTGTGCGTGCACATTCACATGAAATTATTTTAGTGATATACTTTTATGTCCTTTAGAAAGAAGATCTAAGTGCATTAAAACATATCTCCTTATTCGTCTTTCTAATTTTCAAAATATATGATTTAAAAGATTCCATTTTTTTAACAAATAAAATCTACAATACATAGAAGGCTAAATGTAATGTTATAATTCACATAATATCAATAGTTTTTCACCCCAAATGTAGTAATCACTACATTTGCAAGCCTTGTTTCTGAAACTGTTTAAGGCAGGTAAGTGTAGAACACATAGATCTTTAATGCTGAATTCTAATCTTTCCTGTTAGGGATAGTCATGAGATACTGCCAATGGGAATTTCACTGCGGCCTTGAAAATGGCTTGCCCACAGCCTGCCACCTTCGTTATTCCTGTCAGCATGGAATTTTGTTAGCAGTTTTCCCTCTTCTATGCTTAAGCTTCCAGAAGCACAGGAATGAAAGAATTCATACTTATCCTCTTACAGAGAAAATGGATTCAAATATTTACATATTGAAAATAATTGACTCAGGTTCCAGCAGTCCTGGGAAAAGTGACTCAGGGTTATCTTTCCACTAGCTCTTAAGGCTACCGTCTTTCGAAGATACTAACACTAGGCAGGAAAAGCAGCCACTGGTCAGCTCTAATGGTGGTCATTTTACATTCTAAAGTGGAAAAGGATGTAATGTAAAGGCTTTTAGATCAACCTAAAGTTAAAAAAGTACAGTAGAGCAGAGGCCCAAATTCAGGCCTGGGGTATTGATCATGGGTGGCAAAGTTCATGATTCTGGTATTGGGATAAGATTTTTCCTTGGACCTACAATCCAAAACTTAATATAATCATACTTTCATAACTAGCAACATTCTAAGAGTGTCAAAATGTTTAATTGGAATGGAAGTTGATTTTCATGAATCTCTTTTATTTCAATGACTTCATAAGTATGGGTTTTAAACTATTTTTTAAAAAATAAGTTCACATATCTGGATTATATTTAATAAAGACATATCATTCACAAATGGTTAAGTACATTAAGTAGCCAGAAAAAAATATACGGACATATAGAATGACCTTTTTATGTTGACTTTCTGTTGCTTATAATTTAATGCACTAAAAACATTAAGCTTTTAATGTTGATGTCCTTCCATTAGACACGGCTGCATAGATAGGTTACCAAGAAACTTAAAAAAATGGTACTTACTTAAAAGTTATTACGTGAAATAATTTGAAGTCTACACATAGAAATCGCTTACAGGGCCAGCATTTTAATTTAATTCTGCTACATTTGCTGTGATAAAAAACTGAACAACTTCTGACTAACTAGAGCAAGTAAGTACTATTAGAATAACGTAATGATCTGATATACACAATAATTTAAACATAAAGTATTTTCATCTTTAAATTCCTAAACTAGACATATTCTGTTCCATTCAATTGTTGCATAGCTGGCATCCTGTTTCAATACAATTTTGGTTCATTGGTAATTCACACTCCTCACAAATAGGAAAAACTTTGCAGTAGGTTTCAACACCTTATAATTGGAGTCTGAGACTTGAGCTGTAAAAGCTTGTAGTTTGTTTGCCCCATTTTGCATTGTTTTTAGGGGTTTTGTAATTACTTAAGAACAAGTATTTTACTAATTCAACATACATTTTCTTGTTATATTTTTATCTTTTTCCCCAGATAAACACATATATTACTGACCGAGTGATCCCGCAAGTTTTGCTGAATCAATATAGTTCTAACATACTTCAAACGATACACAGTTTAGTTACACTTCTATTCTACTGGTTGCCTGCTCTGTCACAAGTTTATCATGTAATCAGTCTAATCTTAGAAAAGCTTACCAATACCGCTCTCCTCATTTTAGAAATGAGAAAGTTGTATCTCAGAAAAAGGAAGTAATTGGATCTAGTTAACACGATTAGTAAGAAATACAACCTGGGACTCAGCTGTCTCTCCTCAATATAGAACAATAAAATGCTCTCAATAAAATACTTTGATAAAGACAATCAAAATTTCCATGAACATATTTAAAAACTATTAAAATTATGTTTCTGAAAGAACATAAGACAATCTCTCATACCTAATTTTAAATTTAGCTCGTATGTTGCTACACTCTAATTGCAGTATCCACCAAATTGCGTGTGGTGTGTATGCATTCAACATCCATCCAACAAACAGTTATAGTCCACTAGTTCCAGACACTATGCTAAGAATTGGACATAAAGATGCAAATAGAGAGGACTAGAGGTATAAGGAGTCATAGAAGTAGAGGTACAGGTGATGTAAAGACAGGATATGGATATATCTATGTATTCATGCATATGTATTTTTTATTTCTAAACTGCACTCATGAAATTACCCTTCAAACCTGTTCCTCCTACAGACTTTCTATTATTAATAGATGGTAACAGCTTTTCAGTTGCTTTGACCAAATATATTAGAGTCATGTTTGACTCATTTTTTTCCCCTCACACCTCACAGTCTGTCTGTCAGTAAAACTTCCTTGGCAATAAAATACTTTCAAAATATATTCAGAATTCAGCCCCTTCTAACCACCCAGACATTATTACACAAATCAATGTTGCCTTCTTTCCTCACTTAGCAAATTGAAATAACTCTGTCACTGGTCTTCCTGTTTCAACCTCCCCAACTCTCTTTCCCAGACTACTGCCTACACAGTGGCCAGAATAATCCTATAAAAGAGAAGACACATCAGGTCTGTCAGCTCAAATGCTGCAGCGGCTTTCAATTTACCAAATAAAACCTCCATCCTTGCAGTAATCCTGGCCTCTTCTGCTCTAGCTTTCTCTCTCTTACTACTCCTTCATCAAGTTCTAACCACCACGGTCACTTCATTTCTTTCCCTGACGTGCTAAGCAATGCCTTTTCTTCAGAGCCTTTGCAGCTGCAGGTCCCCTTCCCTGGAGCACCCTTCCCCAGTTGTACATATATCACGAATATCTTTAGCTTTTTCAAATCTTTGCTCAAATGCGCCTTCTCAATTAGACCAGTGCAGTCCAAGTATTTAAATTTAAAATCACACTCTCACCTGAAGCCCATCCTAATTTCCTTTTCCACTTCACCATAGCACTGATTACTATGTAATATGGTATATATTTTATACTTTTGAGTTTATCATCTGTCTCTCCATTATAGAATATGAGATACATGAGAACAGGCAATGTTGTCTTTTAAATTCAATGCAGTTGCTACAGCACTTTGAAGAATGACTGTCCCTAGTTTAGTTATAAAAAATAGTTGATTGGTCTATCAATTGAATAAATGTCTATGAAAAGCTATGTTTATAACTATATGGTATATTTTTATATTTATGAATATTTTAAGTTTATTCTCAAATTTTTATTTTCTAAATCAGTTAAAAATAAATAATGAATGTATGAAAACTGAATTAAAAAGTAAAGACACTAGTGGGTCTTTAAAACACCAAGTCATTTGGAAGTTTTTGTAGTGTCAAACAATATGATAGTAAATAAGCTGGAGGAAAACAGCATTAGCTTTCTAGCAAAATTTAGACTTACTACAATATTTAGATTTTTTAATGTTAGAATAGTAATTCATTTTAACAAAGTCTGAACATTTATTTATTAAAGCATAAATACATACACTTTAATCCAAATCAGTACTGATCAACCTGTCTCCCTTTTGAAGTCATCCAAACAATTTAAAACCTTTGAATATAGAAAGAAAATTATAAATCTGAAGACTTTTTCTATCTAAAGTCAGTTTCTAAGTTAGGAAGTAATTAAATCATTCTAGCTTTATGATGTGTTTACATTTATCCTACTTCTAAACGTAATATAACATTTTGTGAACAATGCTAATGAATTAAGCCTTTGCATCTGTAAACTACTTGTCAGGGGAAAATGTATGTGTACCCCAAGGCTGTCTGTAGTAATAAATGCTTGTTATTACAAATTATGCTGTCTCAAAAAATGTTAAACAGTCTTCCAGAATTGCATGTCACAGTGACCAGCTTTTCAATTATCAAGTCTCATTTTTACAAGATCATGATTCACAAGAAATATTTGCACCTGTTTGACCTGCCATGCAGGTGACAGCTTATGAGCCCATTTCTAGTGTAAGGTGGTTAATGTTTTTGTAAGATCATGACATGACATGTGCCCACTCACATCTGCCAGGTAATGCTGAAGTAGGGTGATGGATGATAGGCAGAGGAAGGCAACTATTTTGAAAACAGGTTTATATATAAAACATATGTATACATATATATGAAGTCAAGATATTAAGATTATATTCAATTATTTTAAATTTAATATCTCAGATATAAAGACCACAATTTACATTATGCAAATTCTACTTGTGCATCTTCAAACATTGCAAAATCACAGATAAAGTGATATTATGAAGTACAGTGTCCAGATTTAATTTGTATCTGAAATAAACCTCCTTCCACAGGTCAAAGAAGCATTAATTAACATTGTCCACAAACAATGCTTGTGCATTTTGTGTATTTTTTGTGTATTTTGCAAATACATGTAGAGGAACAGAATTTGCTACCCCAAAATGTGTCTCTCTGGCCTGATTATTTTTAAGGACAAAAGACTCAGGAAGAAACTTTGATCTTCCACCTAACTGCCTAAAAGAATTTAAGATAGAAGGCCTGTTCCAGGAAGGAGCTATGACCATAGATAATTATAGTATAATATGAACTAGGTGTGGTAGACAGGGAGGAACCTAGCAAGGCCCATTTGATCAAAGTCCTCTCCATGTCCCATTGTCTCTGCAAGGCATGGCAAACATTTGTTTACTAAACATTTGCTTTCCCATCTGCATGTGAATTGCCTTCCTGCCCTTTGAAGCCTCAAACCACTACCCCCAACATCCTTCTTTGTCTTTAGCTGAAGATGGTATTTAAGATGGTGGCTTTGGCCATTTTAGAAAGTTACTCAGTTTTTCTGTTTCTCCAATGTATACATGTTGTTAAACTTGCTGATTTTCTCCTGTTATTCTGTCTCATATCAATTTAATTCATAGACCAGCCAGAAGAACATAGAAGGGTAGAGGAATATTTCTTTCTCCCTTACATACTCAAAAAAGAAATTTCTGAAAACACAGTTCATTTTTGATTTGATATTGTGTTGAGTAAGTATATGACACAATTTGGATTCTTACTTCTTAAGGAACGTTATTAAATAACATGTACATAATAAAAGAAATTTTAAAAGGCCAATTTGTGGCTATGTTATAACAAAGCAAATGAGATCAGTTATACAATAATATGACTATACTTAACACTACTGTACACAAAAAATTTAAAGTGGTAATTTTGTGTTTTTTACCACAATTAAGAATTTTTCTAAAAAGAAAAAATAGGGAGATACAGAGAGAGAGAGAGACAGAGAGAAGGAAAAGGAAAGACCAGCCACTTGAAGAGGAGGAGGCAGCGTGACTACAGAGGCGGGGTTTAGAGCCACTCAGGGAAGCCGAGGATCACCTGCAGTCACCAGGAGCTGGCAGAGGCAACAAGGATCCTCCCCTAGGGCATTCAGTGGGAGCATGGCCCCTGCCGACACCTCGATTGTGGACTTATTGCCTCCAGAACTGTGAGAAAATAAACTCCAGTAGTTTTCAAGTACCCAATGTGTAACAATTTATTGTGTCAGCCACTGGAAATCATTCCCCATTCAAACCCAAATCTGCTTGGATTAAACAAGAAAAGGAAGGAATGAAAAAGATATAGGGTAACTCATTGAATAACTGGGATGACTGGAGAACCAGGTTGGAAAACAGTATTTACCAAGAGAGGCTGAGAAGCTAGGTCCACAGACCTAATCACACCGCAGGAATCACCCAGAGTGGAGCTGATCCAGCCAATCTCACACCACAGGCAGAATTGGACACCAGATACAGACACTGGACACAGCCCTGGCCCAGTGACAGCTTCGGCCCTCAGAAAATGTTGTAGCAGCAGCTGCCCTCCCAGTCCAATATATAAGGTGGGGAATTCCTCAAAGGCAATGTCAGATTAATGAAAAATAAAATCTCTGCTTATAACCAGAATATCAAGTCTTTTACAAAACGAAATGAATTAATCCAGCTTTCCACATTATGATAAATCATACCTAGGTAATAATTTATTACTGTTGAATCTCTAAGAGAGTATTAATCCAGTAATTATTTCAAGTGATGTCAGTGTTGTACCCTCTTAGATGTGAAACAAAAATTAGTCCAATTTGAAATGTGCCAGTCTGGTTAAGACTACTTTCTATATTGTCAAATATCACCATTTATTATAACAAGTAAAAATGAAATTAAAAATAATACACTAACTATGCTGAATTCATTTGTGTGGCAATCTCTAGAGACAACCGGGAACAGTGGGTGATTTGAATGATTTTTTAAATCACATTTACTCCCTGTTAATTGTAGTTTAAGCTTGTATCAATATTGTTGCAGAAAAAAAAGGCTATGAAGGCAAGACATGATTAAGATTGGGCACCATACAATATGTCAAAAGTGTATTGAGAGGATTCCCAATTACTAAGGAAAATCAGACTTTCTATATCATAATTTATAAGAACATAATTGATGAGACTGTGACAGTTAACGAGGAAAAGTAAAGGCAACATTGTTCAAATGAATTGATGCCATCTTAGCCATCAGAATTTCTGAAACTTGGATAAGTTTCATCAATACTATGTGTTTAATTATAGGCAAATTACAAAATCTCTATGTGTTTCTTTAAGAAAGGGGGACATATTATTGCTTATTTTCAAATATTCTTATAAGAATCACATAGTATTCATACATCATTCTTTCATTCTTAAGTGTGTATTACATCACTATAACTGTCATTTGAAATATATATATATGAATATATATAGTTGATAATAGTTACCAAAATAATTAAATTCTGATATTTCACTCTTTTAACTTCTCCTTTTCTTCAATCTCAACCACAAAGTTTTATTCATATAATCTAGATGGAGCTATATTTATTTATCAGCTATATCGTCATCTCCTCCTACTAAACTTCTTTCAGCATTTGCAAAGCTAAATTAATATGCTCTGTGATCTGCCGCAGGTCCTATTATCTTTAAGAAACACAATTTTCATTAGAATATGTAATATTACTATGACATTAACCACAAAACAATACATTTTTTTTAAAACCACAAGCAAATCACTCATCTCTAAAGTAATTTTCTGAATCAAAATTATGTTTCTAGAACCCAGTAGAGAGATCAGTCCAAATACCTATTTCTGGAAATTGTCAAGGGTATTAAGACAACTTATTTATATTTGGATGAAGGTGGGAAAAAAGACAAAAAACAGGAGAAAAAAAAATCTGTTTGATTTCCACTTCAGTAGTACGCAAGTTGGGAATCCACAAACTGACAACATAAATGAAGCTGGGAGGAAGCTCCCATGATGTGAATACTTCTTCTAGTGGCATTGAAGACACGCCTGTGCTCCAATGATTTAGCTGAATGTGGAGTGTGCCAGTGTTCAGTCTTGAGTCTTTCTGTTGCCCTTCTGTGAATATCTGATTAAATATCCTAATTTCCATTAATGATCTGATATGTAAGCTTCTGTCATTTCAGAGTTAAATTGAGTGTGAGTCTATCTGGTGAGATGTCTTCCACTTCCTTGGGTGATAAGGTGCCACACATTTACACCCTTAAATTCTTCACTGTTCCAATATCTCAATCCAAGGTGTATCAAGCTATATGCCTCTACACTTGCCTTAGTGAGATACATTAAAGCCACGCAATAGGAGTCTACCAAATATCACCTATTTTTCAGTGACATTTTCAACTTCTTTCTGAATTGGACAATTCTACCCAAGATATATGCTCTTATAATTTCAACACCTGCTCCAAGCCTTGACCATGGCATATCTTCCAATCCTTTTCCTCATATTCCTGATCCCACATATTTATTGAAATACTCCCTCAGGATATGTGGCAACCCTGTTTTGGGCCCAAAATTCTTATATGTTTATTTTTTATTTCTTTTTAACTTAATAATAATGCCATAATGATGCCTACGTGCTCAACACTGAAATTCCATTCATTCTCTCAAATATTTCTAAAAGTATTTTAGGCTTTATTTGGGGGAATTATTTGAGAGTTCTTTGAAAGATTTTCATTTAATTCCTTTATTAGAATTTCATAGACTCTATTCATCCCTCCAGATATACTGGCACTAATTGTTCCAGCTATTTCTTAGTTGCATATTTGATAACATTTTGGAAGGAGTACATCTTTTTTTTTTTTCTTTATTATCTGTCTAACCTGGCTTCCATAAACTCAGCCATTATGTTAGGAAAATGCCTCTTGCTTCATTTCATTCATGGTAAGCTTTTCATTTTTTTTTCTTTAGAATTGTTTCCATTTTTTTCTGACTATAAAGCTAAAATATTTTAAACAGCAAGTTGATATCTTTCTATTTCTCTCAGTGAACTTGATTCCTAGTAAAAATGTGTTCAAGTATAAACACTGTCATTTTGTTTATAACATTTGGCTATTTAGAATTTCATTAATAATTTTTCCTCAATTTAATAGAAATATATGTTTATTCAGGGTAGAAGGGTTATAGGGTGGCAGCAATAATGTTATGTGGGGTCAGAAAAAGAGAAGTATCTGTGAGGAATTAATGCTTTCTATGAATGAAGTGTGTTCAGTGTATTCAAATGCTGTTGAGAACAATCCTGTTAAAAGAGGGTTCTGAATTTATGGAAGTCGTGATATAACTGAAGTCCTAATATTCCTGTGAAGGCAAGATATGCTATCTAAAGCATTGGTCATAGATTAGCAGCAGAATTCTTTCTAAAATGTTAGGAGGAATAAAAAATTAATAAAAATTGAGGATTTTTTAGGTTTATTAGTTGGAAAGAAGGATGCACTCATCCAATTATTTTGGTTTTTACCTGTGAAGGAGAGAGAGAGAGAGAGAACATAAATGACTAATATCAGAAGTGAAATGAAAGATGGAGAAACACTACAGATCTTTCAGGTATTAATAGTATAATAAGAAAATATCATGAAGAGCATTGTGGCAAAAAAAAAAAGTGACAACATAGATGAAATGGACAAATTTCTTTAAAAAAACACACAATTTGCCAAAGACCAGAAGAATAAAAATGTTGAATAGCTTTCTATATAATAATGGTATTTTATTCAAAATTATATCTTTCCTTCAAAATATACTCCAGGCCAATAAGGCTTCCCTGGTGAATTCTATCAAACCCCTGAAAAGGAAATCATGCCAAACTTCCGCAAATTTTTTCAGAGAACCATGAAGGAGGAAACAGTTTTAAACTCATTATATCAGGCTTGAAGTACCCCAGTACCAAAACCATACATAGATATTCAAAAGTGAAAGCCACAGTTGAATGTCCTTCTAGAATATTGACACAAAATTTCTTAACAAAACATTAGCAGTTAGCAAAAACATCTAAACAGGAGAATTCACTGTGACAAAATGGATTTTATCCAAGGAATGCAAAGTTGGTTTAACATTTGCAAATCAATGCATTTTACACTTACCAGAATAAAGGAGAAGATAATAGAATCCTATCAATAGATGTAGAAAAAGCATTTGACTAAATTTAACAATCACAGGTGATATAAAATTTTAGCACTTTAGGAATATAAGGTCATTTCATCAGTCTGATAAAGGGCATCTATAAAAATGCTATAACTCACACAATACTTAATTGAGAATTAGTGCAGTAAGAGCCAAGAACATTCTCTGTCACCAGTAGAAGAATTATCATCGTACTGAAAGTCCTAGCTATTGAGTAAGGTAAAAAACCATTAAGAAATAAAGCACATGTATTTGAAAGAAAGAAGTAAAATTTTCTTTCTTACAATTAATATGTTCATATATGTAGAAAATCCTAAGAAGTCTTGCCCAAAACCCTACTAGTATTAATAAAGATAAGAAGTCAAGATACAAAAACAACTCTATTTCTGTTTCTTCAAGTTAAAATGAAAACCACAAGACTTTTAGAAAAAATAGTGGCTAAATATTCATAACTGTAAAATAGGAAACTTTATTTATGCCAAAAAAGGCACAAAGCATGAATGAAGAAAATATTATAAATTGGGCTTCAACAAAATTAAACACTTCTGTTTCCTTCAGAAAACACCTTAGGAAAATGAAACTGCAGAGTGATGTCAGCATCATGGCAGAGGGAGCTCTCCCCCTTAAACTCTCCCCTCACCAAGATGCAATAAAAAGGACACTTGATACCAACAGAAGACACCCACACAACACAAAGGATGTATGAGAGACCCATGCAGTGGTACATCTGAAGGTGGAGGAGCTGGAAACCCTGGAAGAAGTGGGGAGAAGTAAGGAGAAATCCTCCCTCTCCCCATTTGATAGAGGACTCTGGGACTGTGCAGCTCGCAGAAAGAGAGGGGGGAGGGGTGACCCTCTGTGGGAAAACCATCACCCTCAAAGTTCTCTCACAGCCTGTGGGGAATTCCCACATGGAGGAAACTGAACTGTTCTGGCGATGCTGCCATCATCTGAGCATCTCAGAAGAGCAGATAGTGAGGGAAGAACAAGAAGCCCCCAGGATCTGGCAGGAGAAAGAGAGAGCCCCTTCCCCCACATGCCCAGCACTCCAGCACAACCAGTCACCCAGAGCCCCTGTGGATTGCAGTGGGAACAGAATACACAGTGCTTCACCCTGACTCAGTGGCAGCAAGTGGAAACTGTGACCAGATATCTTCAGTACGAGAAAAAAATAAGGCAACATCAGCAGACACTATGCAAAAATATGTTAAATATCCAGACAAGAAGGAAAATGACAAGCACCCAGAAATCAATCCTGAAGGCACAGAAATATATAACCTAAATGATGGAGAATTCAAAACAGCTATCATAAAAAAGCTCAATGAACTACAAGAAAACACAGATAGACAATTCAATGAAATCAGGAATTTCTTCAGAAAAGAGATTGAAACCATAAAGAAATAATAATCTGAAATATTGGAGATGAAAAACACAATGGAGGAGATAAAGGAAAATCTAGAATCTTTAAAGAACAGAGCTTTCAACATGGAGGAAAGAATTAGCATTATTGAGGATAGGAATGCAGAAATGCTCCAGATAGAGGAGGAGAGAAAACTAAGACTAAAACGAAATGAAGAAATCCTCTGAGAAATATCTGACTCAATTAAGAAATGCAACATAAAGATTATAGGTATTCCAGAGGGAGAAGAGAGGGGAAAAAGAGCAGAGAGCTTGTTCAAATAAATAATAGCTGAGAACTTCCCAAACCTGGGGAAGGAGCTCGAAATACTAGTGAATGAAGTCAATAGATATCCTAAGTATATCAACATGAAAAGACCCTCTCCAAGGCATATAGTAGTAAAGCTGGCAAAAGTCAATGACAAAGAAAAATTATTAAAGGCAGCTAGACGAAAAAATAAGATAATGTACAAAGGAATTCCCATCAGGGTCTCCGCAGGTTTCTTGACAGAATCTTTACAGACTAGGAGAGACTAGAATGATATATTCAAAATTTTATAAGACAAAAACTTTCAGCCAAGAATACTCTATCCAGTGAAAATATGCTTCAGATATGATGGAGAAACAATAACTTTCTGAGATAAACGAAAGCTAAGGGAGTTCATTGCCACAAGACTCCCATTACAAGAAATGCCCAAGAAGGCCATCATGCCTGGAAAAAAAAAAAAAGACGAAGGGGATACAAAGCTTTGAGAAAGGAGAAAAATAGGTAGACAAACCAGAAAATTGCAGCTCTCTTTCAGAATAGGTCAGGAAACACTTAATTATAAACATCAGAATTAAGGGAAGGAAAACACCAAAAATAAGAATAACCTCATCACTTTAAACACACACTTACAACACATGATGGAATAAGTTGTGACAGTAATAACTTAGAAGGGGAAGAGAAAAGAGATTGAATTGACTTAGTCTAAGAAAATAAGAGACCATCAGAAAATGGACTATCTCATCCACGAGATTTTTTTATACAAACCTCATGGTAACCACTAAACAAATAATCAGAACAGAGTTCTGATACAAAAGAACTAATAGAATCTTTGCACAGAACTACCAAACTGTATTGGAAGTCTGAAACACATTGGATGAGAAACAAAGGAAATGCAAAAGAACCTGAAAATGAGAGATAAAATAGCAACATTAAACCCTCATATATCAGTAATCACTCTAAATGTAAATGGATTAAATTCTCCAATCAAAAGACACAGAGTGGTGGGATGGATTAAAAAACAAGACCCAACAATATGCTGCCTCCAGGAAACACATCTCAGCTCTAAAGACTAACACAGGCTCAGAGCGAAAGGATGGAAGACAATACTCCAAGCTAATGACAAACAAATGAAAGCAGGTGTTGCCATACCTATATCAGACAAAGTACACTTCAGTCAATGTGATACATCACATTAACAAAACAAGGAAGAAAAAGCACATGCTCATCTCAATTGATGCAAAGAAGGCATTTGACAAGATCCAACATCAATTTATGACAAAAACTCTCAACAAAATGGGTATAGAAGGAAAATACTTTTACATAATATAGGCCACATATGACAAACACACAGCCAACATCACACTCAGCTGGGAAAAGCTGAAAGCCATTCCTCTGAGGACAGGAAGAGGACAAGGGTGCCCACTCTCATCACTCTTATTCAACACAGTACTGGAAGTTTTGGCCAGAGCAATTAAGCAAGAAAAAGGAATAAAAGGACTCCAAATAGGTAACAAAGAAGTGAAACTCTCACTATTTTCAGATGACATGATTTTATATATAGAAAACCCTAAAGAATCCATTGAAAAACTATTAGAAATAATCGACAACTACAGCAAAGTTGCAGGGCACAGATCAACTTACAAAAATCAGTTCCATTTCAATATGCTAATAACAAACCAACAGAAAAAAACTCAAAAAGACGATCCCATTTACAATTGCAACAAAAAGAACAAAATATCTAGGAATAAACTGAACCAAGGAGGTGAAAAACCTATATAATGAAAACTATAAGATATTTTTGAAATAAATCGATGATGACTTAAAGAAATGGAAAAATAGCCCATGCACATGGATTGGAACAATAAATATAGTTAAAACCTCTGTACTACCTAAAGCAATCTACAAATTAAATGCAATCCAAATCAGAATCCCAATGACATTCTTCACAGAAATAGAACAAATACTAAAATTCATAGGGGGCAACAAAAGACCCTGAATAGCTAAAGCAATCCTGAAAAAAAGAACAAAGCTAGAGGCATCACAATCCCTGACTTCAAAATATACTACAGAGCTGTAGTAATCAAAATAGCATGGTACTGGTACAAAAAGATACACACAGATAAATGGAACAGAATTGAAAGTCCAGAAATAAAAGCACACATCAATAGACAGCTAATCTTTGACAAAGGAGCTAAGAAAATACAATGGAAAAAGGAAAGTCTCTTCAATAAATGATGCTGGGAAAACTGGACAGCCATATGTGAAAGAATGAAAGTAGACCATCTTCTTTCACCATACACAAAAATTGACTCAAAATGGATCAAAGACCTGTAAGTGAGATCTGAAACTATAAAATTCCTGGAAGAAAATATAGGCAGTACACCAATTGACATCAGTCATAAAGGGACCTTTTTAAATTCCATGTCTAATTGGACAAGGGAAACAAAAGAAAAGATAAACAAGTGGGAGTTCATCAGATTAAAGAACTTCTACAAGGCAAATGAAACGATGATCAAAATGAATAGACAACCAACCAGCTGGGAGAAAATATTTGCAAATCATATATCTGACTAGTGCTTAATCTCCATAATATATAAAGTATCACACAACTGAACAACAAGAAAACAAACAACCCAAATCAAAAAATGGGCAGAGGGTATGAACAGACATTTTTCCAGGGAAGACATACAGATGGCCAACAGACACATGAAAAGATGTTCCACCTCACTAATAATCAGGGAAATGCAAATCAAAACTACACTAAGATATCCCCTTACACCCATTAGAATGGCTATAATCACCAAGACAAAGAACAACAAATGTTGGAGAGGTTGTGGAGAAATGGGATCCCTAATCCACTGCTGGTGGGAATGCAAACTGGTGCAGCCTCTATGGAAAATAATATGGAAATTCCTCAAAAAGTTAAACATATAAATATGCTATGACCCAGCAATCCCACTACTGGGGATCTACCCAATGAATAGGAAATCAACAATCTGTAGAGGCTTATGCACCCCTATGCTCATTGCAGCATTATTCACTATAGCCGAGAAGTGGAAGCAACCCTAGTGCCCCTTGACTGATAATTGGATAAAGAAGGTGTGGTATATACATACAATGGAATATTACTCAGCCCTAAAAAAAGACAAAATCATCCCATTTACAACAACATGGATGGACCTGGAGGGTATTATGTTAAGCAAAATAAGCCAGAGAAAGAAAGACAAACACCACATGATTTCACTCATATGTGGAATATAAGCTAAGCCTCAGACAGAGAGAACTGTTTGGTGGTTACCAGGGCAAGGGGGATGGGGGGTGGGCACAAGAGGTGAAGGGATACATCTAAATGGTGACTGACAAACAATAATGTACAACTAAAATGTCACAAAGTTATAAACTATTATGACCAATAAAAAAGGGAAAATAAAAGAAAATGAAACTGCAAACCACAGACCGGGTAAAATATCGTGATGAATATTTCTAATAAAGGACTTGTATCCAGAACATATTTTTTTAAAAATGGGCTAAAGATTTAAACAAATATTTCATAAAAAATATGTGAATGACCAATATGGACATGAAATATGTTCAATATCTTTACTCAACTGCAGAATTAAAATTATGCAAAAATACCATTTTACATTCACTAGGTAGCTAAAATTATAAAGTCTGATCCTATCACATGCTGATGAAGAATTCTTGCATTTGAAATTCACACATCCTTGGTGAAAGTGCAAACGGTATGAGTATTTTGAAAAACAGTTTTGCAGCTTCTTAGATATTTAAGCATACACTTACCATATGACTGAGAAATTATTTCTACTTCTACTTACACTCAGGAAAAATCAAACCATATGCACACATAAAGCTTGTACAATACAGTACAAAGCTTGTACTGTTAATAGAATTGTTTTTTTTTTTTCCCCATAATAGCCCAGAACTCAAAACAGCTCAAATTTGTGTTTACAGGGGAATGTGTAAAGTAAATTGTGGTATATCCATGCAATGAGATCTTATTCATGAATAAAAATTCATGAATTACCTACACATAACAACACAGATTAACCTTAAAAACATGCTGATCAAAATAAGGCTTTTACAAAAACGTACATATAGTATAATTCCATTTATATGAAGTTTGATGTAATGGACAAAAATAATCAATGATTATAGAAATCAAATTATTGGTCACCTGGGCTGGGGGTGGCAGTGATTGACTACAAAGCTCATGAGGGAACTCGACGGGTGATAGAAATGTTCTGTATACTGACTGGGATGGTGATTACATGGGTATATATTTCTGTTAAAAAATTTGAATTGTACACTCAAGTGTACAATCTACGTTAAGTAAATTATAATTCAGTAAGTTAACTTAGAGAAACTGACAAAATTGAGGTTTGGCAAGGACGTGAAGCAACTGGACATCTCCTTCGCTGCCACTGGGAGTACAAGTTGGCACAGATATATCCGAGACTGGTTTGGCATATGCCTTGAAGTTAAAAATATTCATACTCTTCAACCTGGAAATTCTATTCTTGGCATATATGCAAAATAAATTAGTACAGACTTGTACAAAAGATAACTTTATAGCATCATCATAAATTAAAATCCTTAACTGGAAAATACTATTAAAATGGGTAAATAACTTAAGGAAAATTATTACAATGGAGTACTATGCAAGAATTAAAATGGACAACTATTGCTACACAAAACATGTGTAAGTCTCTCAAACATATTATTGAGAGTAAGAAACAAAAGTTAGACACAAAATAGTACTCTAAAATAAAAATTAAACAAACCTAAGTAAGACTGTTAGAAGGCAGGACAGTCGTTATCTCTGGGAAAGGTTGAGATTAGTCACTGGGGTTTCTTCAGGTGCTGAGGATGTCTATTTCTTAATCTGTTACACAGATGAGTTTATTCTGAGCAAATATATTGAGTTATATATTTCTGATTTTTGTATATTCCTGTAAGAATGCTATAATTGAATAAGAAAGACTTATTTTATAAAAAGTCACTGAAACACACTTCTAATTTGCTGTTTTCTACTTTAAGGTTAAATTATTTAAATCAATTAAACAATTGGTTGAATAAGCCAGTAAAATTACTCCATCTCATTGTCCTATATATCTATCAGTACACATTTAATGTTTACAAAATGCAATCGGGTAAAAAACTGTGAACAGACAGAGCCCACAGATAATAGCTTACTTAGGTAATTTTAGAAGCAGCATACTAAAACATCTCTCTCTTTAATTGTATGCTATCTTCTCTTTCCAAATGATGAAGGAAGTTAGGTATGAAATATGATAAAGAAAACAACTAAAAAGTTGGAGAATGCATTATTAAAATGTTTTTCCTTTATATAATCTGATCCCAGGAAATCTCAGTAACTTCTGATAACAATAAGTTTAATTTGTTTTTCATTGATAAAAGGCATAACTTGCGACATTTGCTTACACAATCCATTTTAAACCAGATAGCCATTCTCCAAGGGCTAGAATTATCAAGACACTTCACAGTTTGTGTGTTAGTATACAGCAATGTCAGGTGTACCGTTTTATTAGTTTATTCTTGATTGTTTCATCCATTTGATTACAGTCAAAGTTTTGAAATAAAAATTTCAGTGTATGCCTTTATATTTTTAGAAATTGCAGATACTTTAAAATAAAATATTAAAGATGCCATTTCATCATAAAAATATAAACTCAGTTAGAACTTTCCTTTTGAATCTCAATCTTGGATTTAACATAGAAGTAAATTTCATTGAAGCATACTGAATTGGATTGCATTGAACCCAATATTGATAAGATAAATACTTCCATATAAAGTTTAGCTATACTTCAATAAAATGCATGTGTATCTCTAAAGGAGTTGCTTCTGTAGTGATAATAAATTTCACAACCCCTCTGAACACTTGAAAGTTTTGTTTTTAAATGCGAGAACTGGAGCATTTGCTTTCTGTATTCTACTGATTTGAATTTCAACCAGTCAAGATCTTAAGTGCACATTTGTAAACAGACTAAGGCAAAAAATAAGGACGCAGTAACGGTTTTAAAGTTCATGTGTAATGAGGTAAAGTCGTAATTAACTGAGTGCTCTTTGGGGGATCAACATGTGAAGTCCAATTGCAGAATTAATACCATGTGTTTATTTTGAAGACGTCACAGTTCCTTTTTAATGTGTTATTCTGGCCCCTTCACTCTTTGTAGTGCTCCTCGCCCCCTTTTCACTCTGTTCTCAGTCTCCCTAGTTAGTGAAGACCGTTTTTTCACACCTTTGCCCGTGGCTGAATGTTGCCTGTAAATAAGACAGTGTGTGTGGTTCTCAATGAAACATCTAAATAAAGCTCATTTAAAGAATGTTTGAAGTTATAACGTGTTTTTACATCATTAAATCAGTCTTTGAATGGATAAGTTATTTATTGGTTTCGTATTAGACGCTTTGAAAGCCACATAAAAATATCAGCTGAAATTTGTCAAATAGTTCTTATGTGCCAGGTATCAATGCTAAGTGCTGACGCTTAAGCAAAATACAAAATTTGCTGAAGATTATGTTGCTGGTGAGAGGCACAGCCAAAGTTCCACATCTATCTAACTTCATATGACTAACTCTTCTTCTTTTTTAATATTAGTATTGTCTGTGTATGAGCTCTATTCATCTCTAATGTAAGAAGTTCTGTCTTTTATATAATAACTTCTTAAATCCCTTCTTTCAATTACTGCAGAATAATGATTTGCAAGATGGGGGAGAAATGAATTTGCAAAAAAATGATCAGGTGATCATTTCCTGTAGGAGAATCAGGGATTCTGAATATGGAAAAAGTCAGAATGGGAAAAAGTCAGAGACTGGGATCATATTCAGATTCTAGGAACAACAGAGATGAGTAAGTTTAGATGTAGATATCTTTTCCTTTGACTATTGTCCTACCCTAACCCTCCAATCTCTCCATTTACTTTTTCTAAAATACACATTTTGTTGTTTTCATAAAAGAGTACTTATTTAAGGCAAAAATCTATTGCCATAGCTTTAATATCATCACATGCAGGACTCTTTCAAATGCTGGGCCATACCATAAGACGTTCAGAAGAACACCTTAATATGTTTAGGAGCAACACATTTAGATCAGGAGTCTAGTTTGGAAAAATCATGGAAAGGAAAATTAATCTGCTGGAAAAAGTAAGAGCAATTAGGAATTAAGGTTGATGGGTGCATAGTGCAGGAAAAGTGAATGGGGAGGATGAAATTACTTGAGGGCTTAATAGAGGCAAGGGCAAGCAAAAATAAAAAACAAACAAAACCAATTCTATACAATGCTTAACATTCCATTTTAAGTTGGGGGTTGTATTATGATGTACCTTGAATTCCCTGTTACTCCAAAACTTCAATAAGAGTTCATTACATAAATAAGCAGTGTGTTCACAAAACACGTAGGACAAAGGAAGACAATAGAGGTGTTGATGTGTAGAGAAAGGTGGCATAAGAAGATTCCCAATTAGATTTTATTGTGGGGATTAACATTGTGCCTCACTGGGGAACATTCTCCTGCCTGATATGGTGAGAGCATATGAATCCACCCTTCAGGCAATGTCAATTAAACATGCTAAAGGAGAGCTCACTTTAAAATGGCCAAAATGCGGCCCCATGGCTGAGTGGTAAAAGCTCCGTGCACTCTGTTTCAGCAGCCCAGGTTCACAGGTTTGGATCCTGGGCATGGACCTACTCCACTCATCAGCCACACTGTGGAGGCATCCCACATCCAAATAGAGGAAGACAGGCACAGATGTTAGCTCAGGGCTAATCTTCCTCAAGCAAAAAAAGAGAAGGATTGGCAATGGATGTTAGCTCAAGGTGAATCTTCCTCACCTGGAAAAAAAAAAGAAAAGCCAAAATGGAGCAATTTCAGTTTACCCAAACTGGTGTATTTGCATGCACCTGTGCATGCAATTGGGGGAAAAAAACCAACTCTAAAAATCAAACAACCAACGAGAAGCATATTTTAATTTTTTTGTGGTTTCTAAACAAGATCAGGAATCCTGTACTGCCTCTTTAAAAGAAAATAATTAAATGGAAAACATGACAGATTGGAGAATGTCAGCTGCCACGGTGACTATGCTAGGGAAATGAAACCAAATCTGCTGCTCCTCTCTCCTCTCTTGCTGAGCTTCCCTACTTCAACTCCCCCAAAATTCCAGATCTAAAATTAAGCAAGTGAAAATAAGCAAACTTTTGAGATATTTTGAAATTGTAATGGCCATTCTGGGGAACTATTGTTTCAGATCAGTCCACCTTAAGATCCACCCTTAAAAGAGAGGATTCAAAACATCTCACAGTGGAATGGATATTTTGATGATTATACAGAAGCTTCTAAAAGATAAATGACATCAAAAACAGCTATGAAAAGTATCCTCAGAGCAAAAAGAAAAGAATATTTAGTAAAAACCTTTAGCCGTCTGAGCAGGTCTATCTGCCCAAACCACCCCCACTCCCAAAAAACAGAAAACCAAACAATGTGGATCCAACATTCTTTTGAGTTTTATGCCTGAGACATGACTAAAATTCCAAAGATCTCTGGCCTGTCTATATGTCTATGTATATGTGTCTGAATGATATAATTTCTAAAAGAGCTCTATTTAATTGGCTTGAAGTAAGCACTTATATAAAGTATTTCTAAATGTAATAGAAACTAGTCCAGTAGTCTTTCAAGTTAACATAATATAAAATGATCTTTGGTAAATGAAAACCTGTTTAAGTTTGTTGGTTTGATTAAAATAGACATGTCCTCAGAGTTATCACTATTGGATAAGATGTAGACATACAGTCTTTATTAGTCAAATAAACTCATGTTATCTTTGTTACAAAACTTGTCAGCAAAAAATTAATAACAGAATGGTAGCTGATTTTGTCTGATGTCTCATGAAGTTTTTGTAGGCTATCTAAATAATTATTAGGTAGAGGTAAGCTAAATAGATGTGTAAAAGACAAAAGTTTGGGGGGACTTTTTAATAATTGTGTGTTATGATATATATACTTAAAACAACTTAAGAGGATGGCTAACTGCTTTAATGTCACATGAAGGTTTTGGAAATAATCTAAACATGATTGTTGGGAACAAATGATTTAGATGTAAGTCAGATAACAGTTTATGGATAAACTTTTAACAATAGTTATTTTATATGGCATGTGTATTTTTAAAATAACTTCCAAAATCCTCCTGGTAATTTAAAACTTTAAAGTTTTGCTCAGTTATATTAAATGATGAAAAATTCATTGAGTACCTAGATAATTTCCAAATAAGATGAAATAATGAACATTAGTTACTAAATATAGGTTTATCTACTTTTGGCTTCTTATTACAGAGAAACCAAAAGATGTTCAGACCTATTTGTGAATATTTACTGTATTTTATTAAAAGATTGTACTACAGGGGCCAGCCCAGTGACATAGTGGTTAATTGTGCAGGCTCCACTTTGGCGGCCTGGGGTTTGCGGGTTCAGATCATGGGCATGGACTGAAGCACTGCTTGTCAAGCCATGTTGTGGCAGCATCCCATGCAAAGTAGAGGAAGATGGGAACAGATGTTAGCCCAGGGCCAATCTTACTCAGCAAAAAGAGGAGTATTGGCAACAGATGTTAGCTCAGGGCTAATCTTCCTCAAAAAAAAAAAAGAGATTGTGTATAAAGTAACATGTTTCTAGAAATTATAGAAAATATTTATAAATTTGCCAAACCACAGAATGCTAATGTAAAGGACAGTTTATAATTACTTATTTCTTAGTTTTCACCAAAAAATCAAAGTCTATAGGGTTAAAAATTCTAATTAATATACGTGATTAAAGCTACTCAAAGTTAATAAGGAAAACATGTTAGTATTAAAAAAATTAAGAAGTGTCTTTTCAGTAAAGAAGGCATAGAGACTAGAGATATTTTTATTTGTTTTGTTAAGAAAGATAAATTTATCCTAAAGTACTAAAAAAGAAAAAAAGAAGGCATGAGACAAATTTTAAATGTAAAAAGCAAGTGTCAAAAGGTTTGTGGAAGTAAAACCCTGAGGAAAGAGTTTTGTGCATGGTCAAGTTGGCCAACATTAAAATGAATTCAATTAAATAAAAGCATCACAACATCAAAAGTAAGCTGGTGAAAAATTAAAACTTGGCTTTCTCTCTCTCTAAAGGATAATCTTCTTGAACTTTTGGTCTGCTTTTGATAAAGAGATTATAAAAGGTTTTTCTTTACATTTGAGTGAGTCTACCAAAAAGACAGAAAACCTATGTTTTGTTAAAATAATTTCCTATGTTCAAGGAGGCTGAGGTCTCTCTATTAGGGTTTTTTTTTTTTTTTTTTGCTTAAACTGTTTCACTCTCTTTCTGTGCCTTTGACATTTTCTGTTGTCACCTTGATTAAGTGGATAACTAAGCATTATTTCCAATTTGACCAAATATTTTAAAACGTTTTGATATTTCTAATAAATTTCCCCAAGGTTTGAATCCTAAGTAAAGTCTTTCTCTTTTGGGAGGATTTCCAGGGAGGCCGTGGGACCTCTCAAAGAATTTGTTCTCTTTTTATATAAAGAGGGAGATATTAAACTAGTTAGGCTTATTTGGTGTGTTGAATTGCATGGGAAGCATCATGAAATAAAAGGTAATAAACCTTCTTAGGTTATATTTTGTGGATACATGTTACTGATATAAATGTTTTAAAAAGTATATAACCTTCTTAAAATTCTCAGCTCTCCTGGTTGTCCATCATGATTCTAGTTATTATCTCGGAGTGTTATATGTCAGAGAAATAGTGAAGTTTCCTTGTCAATTGCTATTTTTGAGTATTCTATCATTCACAGACAGTCGTTGATTTACTCTGATGTTTTTGCAGATGTATTTCACTTCAGAGAAATTCATGAAAAAATACTCTGACAGTTGCTCTAGGATACGGGTTTCTGATAAACTTTCAGATTATATAACTGAGCTGGGTAAAAAAAAAATCACAGAACTCTAATGGAGAAACTGATAGCCTCATAAAGCTGCTAACAGAAGATCAAGATCAAGAGTTGATTACATGGGGCTAAACTGATGAAGATGACTATAATTTTATGACTTTTATCTTAAAATATTATTGATTTTTTTAAGGGTTTGGTTTTTCCAGACTTAAAAAAATCTTTTTCCCTTTTCTTTTAAACTAACCATGACTTATAACAATTAGGTTAATTATACCTTTGTAAGCAAAATTAAAACATTTATTTTTTTCCCCCTACCTGGTCCCTCCAGAATTTGTAAATCCTTGAGGAGTGAGTATTCTCATTTTCACAATGATATAGTTATTTGCATAAATTCAACAAGAATCTGTTCTCCTTATAACAGGACACAATTTGAAACATTGGTTATATTACCAAAGGTTTGACTGGAATGTCATATTTGAGGAAAATATGCATAGATTCAGACATGACTAGACAGCTTTGACGAACAAAGATTGACTTTATAAAATAAAACCACTTGGAAATATTGGCCTGGTACCTTGCTCACAGGGTTGCCAGCAACCTTATCAGGAGAGTAAACAAGGTCACTTCTCTGGCAGGTGCAAGAACCTCAGGATATTTGGGGGACTCCAAAAAGAGAGGTATTAACCCAAATTGGTAGGTATTGCAGACAGAGTCTGATGACAAGTTCTTGGCTTGGCCTGGCCTCAAGAGAACTTTAAGGTTCAATCTGAGATTCCTTATAAAAAGTTCCAGCAAAGCAGATTAAAAGAGCCTGTGTGATCAATTGCTATTCTTGCTGTACTTATGTAAATAATTGAGCCAAGTTTACTGAAACTAGACTTATTTTACAAACCATTGAGCCTCAATTTGGTTATCTTTGGTAAAAATGAGGGTGATTTTAGAGAGCAAAATTATATTTCGGTAAAGTCTATAATACACATTTGTGGATAATACATTCTAGTCTGTTAATTGTCTTTGAGGTTTTTGTTTTCTATCTGTAGACTGGACTGGATCCTACTCTCTTCTAGTTTCTTCAAATATGTGGTCCAAATCTCCAAAACAACATTTTCAAATTTTTGCCATTTAGAACTGAAACTCCTCTCCTCCCAGCCCTCTCTGGGGGGCTGGTGCATGCCCAAATATTGGAGATGATAAAAAGGGCTATACCCAGTCTTACCTGGTTTCTGCCCCTGTTGGAAACTGTAGCAATGATACTCTTGTTATTCCTTCTTGGACTTTTCATAGTTAATTGTCTGGTACAGTTTGTGAATAAACACTTTAAAGCTATAAAGTTACAGCTGGTTCTGAAACAAGGATAGAAACAGCTCAGAGCAATGCCTGGTGACTCACAAACATATTTTAGATGAGCTGGGGAAAAATTCTGCTTCTCTACTGGTTCCTATGACAGCATCCATACTCAGCAGGAAGTAGTTACAGAAGATGGACTTTTGCCCCTTGCCCCTCAAGAATTAGGAGCAGGGTAAAACCAGAGAAGGGATTTTGTCACCAGCTAACTGCCCCGAGTTACTTAAAGTAGGAAAATTTCAAGTTTTTAAGGAAAATTTCAATAGCACTTAACAGTTCCTTAAAGTTGTTTTTCAGGTCTGTTCCAGGAAGACGAGCAACCACCAACCACCCTGAACTGCTCTAAACCCCACTGCAAGAGTGATGCCCACACAGACAGGCTTAGAAGTGCCACAAAATTATTTTCACTTCATTTTAGTGCTAAGATCTCCATCCCAGGAGGACCTTAAGCCTTATTAGCATAATATGTAATGTATGTGAAAGCATGATTTCAAACTATGCCTGTGTGAGCTTATACCCACTTCTACCTGTGATGATGAAATTTCCCTTTTGAATATTCATACCCCACCTGAAATAAAAGACACCTGCTTTTCCTTGCTGAGAGAGCCATAGCTTTGGGAAAGACTTGCCATGGTCTCCTTATTTGCTGCAAATAAAATTTACTTTGTGTGACAACTTCTGGTGAAGGCTTTGATTTCAACTCACCAAGAAGTGAACTCACTTTGGTTCAGTAACAACTGCTAATTATTGCTAGACCATAGACAACAGGCAGCAGTACCTAGAAGAGAAAGATGTGTTGGCTAAGATGTCAACTTTTTACTAATATGTGGTATTCCTCCTGAAAATGGTGTTCCTCGAGCCAAAATAGACACATATCAATTTTCTAAATGGTAGATAATTGATATTTTTCATATGGAAATCAAAATAATGGGGACATGTAAACCCCCATTTTCTCAAGGCAGGAAACATTATTGAGACTCATCTAGGGCCTGTGTATAAATATATTCAAGAAACTCTAAAAGTTTTTTTGGACTTTTAATAGATAAATAAATCTGAATTTGACTAACAGAATTAAACTGGCCCAAAACAAGTATGGCTAGTTGCTATAAAAATTAATTATGCATTCAGGATACTCATTTGGTCTGCAAATGTATAATAGAAAGATAAACAGAGCTCTCCACAATTAGTGATCACACTGTCTAATAACAAAAGGGGAATTATGTGGCATTCTGTAACAGAATTTGACTTCCAGAGTAGAGTTGCATTAAATTGAGTTGCCTCTAAGTCCAAGGAGTGAGAACATGAAATCATTGGGTGACCCTCACACTTAAAATCAGTAATAATTTTACATTAATGTCTACAAGTAATTTGGCAAGCCTGTCTGAGCACCAGTTTCAGCTAATAGAAAGTCATAGCTATAATATCCTTTTGGAAAGTTTTATATTTTGTAATCAGGTTGAGGGCACTAATGGGTCAGTGATGAGAACACTCAGCTACCGGCATGTTCATTGTTCCACGACTAGAGACAACATTAAAATTTATATGCATGGAACAAGAACAGTTTCATTCCTCTTTGTAGTCGTAAAGTATAGTCACCAAACAACACTCCTACAAAGAAATACTTCTGAGACTTGCCCTGCCTTACATTCTTCTGGAGACCTGAATATATGGCCATGTCCCATAGAGTTGCATCACTAGAATAGGGAATCAAATACTCTAAATGTCGCAATTTCTTAAATCATGGATCTTTCTGTTCTCTCAGAAGCTGAAACGCAATGCATGGTATTCAGTGACATAGGCCAAGAATAGAATCCATAAATATACAAACATCATGGAGAAAACTGGTAGCATATGCTCAGACTTTGAGATAAAAGAAGTCTGAGCTCCAGATGTGAAACCAAGGCAAGTCCCTCGGTGTGAAAGACATGGCTTCTGCTATTTTACAGGTAATCTATTTGAGGAGCTGGTGTGACTTTAAAAGTGCTTTGAGGGGTCTGAGGAAGAGGGAGATTGAAATTGTTATGCTAGATCTCTGCAGGACTGTCCTGAAAAGAGAAGATATTTGTTTGCCTGCTGTAATTGACCTCTGTGCAACAGCCTTGGGTTGAGACAAATTTAGAAATGTCTTAGGTGCATATTATTTACAAGGAAACAATTGAAACAGCAGAGAAGCCAGAAGTTTAATAGCGAGAACCTGGAAAGTGAAAATCTCCAAGATCCCTCCTACGAACTAACTCAAATGTGTGGATCAGGAAGGCTGTGCACATGTGCTAGCCTGCAGTCACACATGAGCAATCAGAAAAAAACAGGAAGCACACTTGATAACATTCCCCAAGCTCTACTCGGACCCATCAACATAGGGCAGAAGCCCAAAGAGTGAAAGAGAACCTCTGACCAAACACTGAAAAGTAAGCGACACTGACCCAGGGCCACTTCCCAGGAAGACAGACTTAAAATAAAATCACACTCACCCCTGGCAGTCTGAAATACTGTGTGCAAGACCAAGCTTGTACCTTTTCAGGACCAATTAGAGAGACAACCTCCAAGCTACTAGTCCCTGGCTGAATATGGGTGTTGTGGGTTGAGCTGTGTTCTCAATTTGTATGCTGAAGTCCTACACCCAGTACCTCAGAATGTGACCTTATTTGGAGATAAGGTCTTTATAGAGGTAATCAAGTTAATGTGAGGTCATTAGGGTGGATTTTAATCCAATATGATGGGTGGCCTTATAAGAAAGGGAAATTTGGACACATATGAATAAAGGGAAGATAGGTGAAGGGACGTAGGGAGAAGATACCCATCTACAAGCCAAAGAGAGAGGACTATAAAAGATCCTTCCCTTACAGTCCTCAGAAGGAACTAACCCTGCCAATACCTTGACTTTGGACTTCTAGCTTTCAGAACTGTGAGATAATAAATATCTGTTGCTCAGACCACCCATTCTGTGGTACTTTGTTACAGCATCCCTAGCAAACCAATACAGTGGTGTAAAAATATGTAAACTCTTTGGACTATGATAGTGACCTCCCAGGCATATGTATGTGCAATGGTAAAGAATCAAAATATAACTGATGAAGGGGGATTAAAGCATTAATACTGAACAAAAAGTGGCATATGCTGATCCAGGAGTGACTCTTAGGTGGCCAGGCCGATAAAAACAAAGGAAAAAAATCTGATAAGGGATATCAGAGGCTGCACGATGTTAGAAAATAGACTTTGCAAAATTAGCTCAGTCATGTCACTAAACAAGTAAATGAATAAAGAAGTAAACAAAGACAACAATATCAATACCTGGGGAGGGATCATTATCCAGAGTCGCTAACATATATTATTTAAGTTGTTCAATTTTCTACAAAAATGAGGCATGCAAAGAAAAAGAAAAATTTGAACCACACACAGGAAAAAGAGCAGACAATAAAAACTGCCATAGAAGTGGACAATTGGTAGGGTTAGCAAAGACTTCTCAGCATCTATTGTAAATATGTTCAAAGATCTAAAGAAAGTCACGCTTAGAGAATTATGGGAAGGTAGGATAACAGTGTCTCATCAAATAGCAAATATGAATAAAAAGAAATTATTTTTAAAAATGCAACTTATGGTGTACAAAAGTACAATAACTAAAATAAAAATTTCAATGGAGGAGGCTCCATAACAGATTTGAGTTGGCAGAAGAAAGAATCTGCAAACTTCAAGGTAGATCAAGAGACTGTGCAATTGGAAGAATGAAGAAAAATGAACAGAGCCTTGAGAAATGTCAAAAAAGACCACAAATGTATGATTGTATTTATATGAAATGTTCATCATAGGCAAATTTATATGACCAAAAGCAGATTAGTGGGGTTTCAGATTCTACCTATAAGGAGCTTGGGAGTCACTCCTTCATCTACCAACAAGTAAAAAGCTGAATCAACTGAAAAGTCAACAACTCTTCTTGGAGAGGACACAGGGAAAATCACTGCCCCCCGAGTTTGGAGAGATGGATGGGTGAATACAGGGAATCACCGCTTACAGGAGCAGAGATGCAAAGATGGTGGGAACCAGCATCAGGGTAAGAAAAACTGAACTGTAATTGATGAATTGCTGCTCAGTGTGGAGAAATCTGAGAGTTAAAAACTGCAGGGGACCCAGTCATAAGAGAGACCTGATATTATATCTCTTTTGATATTCCTTATCTGAATCCATATTCTCTTTTATTTTAAAATACATTTTCCTTCAATTCTTTAAATATTTGTGTAATAGCTGTTTTGAAATCTTTGTCTGATACATCCACTCTCTGGACCCACTCGGAGTCTGTTTCCATTGACTGCCTCTTTTCTTCAGCATATGTCTCATTTTCCCATTTCTTTCCATGTCTAACACTTTTGGGTTGAAAATTGGATATTGTTGAAAATGTACCTAAGCAACTGCTATTCTAGATGACAGTTAATTTTCTTGGACTCAAACAACAAAATTTTTCCTCCCTGAATTTCACAGAAACTGATACCTATGCTGTTCCTGTGGTTTCCTACCATTGCTGTTTCATCCCAAACCCCTGGGAAGGTCTCTCTGATTTCTGTGCAATTTACAGCTTGCTACCAGACTCTGACTTTGTTATCTGACATTTTAAAACCAGAGGGCTTCAGCTTTCTGCTTCATGAGCTGCAGACTTTTAGGAATGTACTCAGTTATAAAAGCAAAACAATTCACAGATCTCACCCCATGCAGCTCTATCTTTCAAGCTCCCACTCTCTTCCTACTGATTCTGTTGGGCCCTGGGGTCTCCTTAACACATACATAATTTATATAATAGCCAGAGATTTGTGAAGGGTATATGCTCAAAATATGCGGTGTTCTGTCACATCCTTGCTACCAGAATTTCCCTCGTTAGATCTCCAGCTGTAAACCCTATTTCTGGCACCTTGTACAGCTAAAGCTGGTGGTTTCCACTGCTGTCTTCCACAACCTTAAAAAAGAAGTTTGGCGAGGCTCTCAGGCTGGAAAAGCCTCAAAATCCTAATTCTTCCCCTTCCAGTTACATTTTTATGAAAGAAAACTCTCCATTGACTTCTATCTGCTGGTGGTTGCTTCAGTGTCTTTATTTTCTTTATTATTAATTTTTTTAAAGAATCCACATAATTTAACTCTCAAAATTAACAGAAGATTACGGAGAAATAAACTTAATACCAATTCAAGTATGCCAATTTTATTTTACTGTTTAAGAATTGGCTAGTTGTGAGGGGCCCAGCCCTGGGGCCAAGTGGTTAAATTTCGGCATGCTCTGCTTTGGTGGGCCGGGTTTGTGGGTTCAGATCCCAGGTGTGGACTTAGTCCACTCACCAGCCATGCTGTGGTGGTGTCCCACATACTAAATAGAGTAAGATTGGCACAGATGTTAGCTCAAGGTTAATCCTCCTCAAGCAAAAAAAAAAAAGAAGAAAAGTAGGAGGATTGGCAATGGATGTTAGCTCAGGGCAAATCTTCCTCAGCAAAAAAGAAAGAAAGAAAGAAAAAAGAAAAAAAATTGGCTAATTGTGAGAAATAAAAGAAATACCTACCTTAGGAAACTAGAAAAAGCAAAACAATGTTAACCAAAAGAAACTAAGATGAGAGCTGATGAAGGCAAATAGTGAAACTAATGAACTTTATAAAAAATAATAGAATGGATAAATAAACTCAATAACTTGTTACTTTAAAATACCAATTATCTATTAGATAAATCACTGATAAGCATGATGTGAAAGTGCAAAACTATGAAAAAACAGGAATGTTAGAGATATATCACAAATGCATGAGTACTACTAATTATTGTTATCCAATCCCATGATGACGTATCGGAAACTTGGAGATAATAGGAACATTCTTTGCAAAATATAAATTACCACAATGAATCCTCCAGATGATATCATTTGACAAAAAAAGTGATTTAGCATGCTAAAATGCACCTGGACCAGAGGATTTCACAAATAAGTTTTATCTGACTTTTAAGAAGCAGACCATCTTGAAGTAATTGAAAATTCTTCAGATGATATCCAAAATTAGAAACCTCCCCAATCAATTTTATAATGCTAACTTAGTATGAAAATATGGTAAATAAGATAGTTTAAGTTGAGGCCATAAAGGCAGAAATTCTAAACCTCCATTTTATTGACAATAACTGAATATCAGGAATGAGATCTCACCTTGCTCATCCAACCCCTTTAGTTTAACAGAAGGAAATTGGAAGCTCAAGAGACTTGAGGACCTAAATGTGGGGATAAATTAATGAGAGAAAGAAATAGGAAGAGAGAAGTGCATCCCAACTTGCTTCTAAACGTAGGCCCTGGCGTTTAACCCAGGTTTGGTTACCAGCAGGAAGGAGAGAGTGGCGAGGATGCCTTGATCATTATTAATTAACCATCTCTGGGGCAGCAAGTATGACAGAAAATGCAGCACATTTCCTGAACTTGAGGTAAATTAAATCCAGTCATTTGTAGGAGCAAATTTTTTCAACGTATATCAGACTCTTACCAAACTCCACACCTGCCCCCACATTTAAAGGGCATAATTTACGGGAGGAAAAAAAAGTCTGTGCATCAGGGAAAGAAAGACTAAATCCATTCCCTCCAATGATCCAGTATTTGAGAAGTCAGTGGCTGTCTATGTGCTTAAGGCAGGAATATTAAACAGGAAAAAAGAAAACCAAAACACTGCCCAGGCAGCTGTCACATGGCCTAATGGTTAAGCTTGGCGTGCCGTGCCACATTGGCAGCCCAGGTTTGGTTGCCGGGTGTGGACCTACACCACTCTTCGATGGCCATGCTGTGATGGTGACCCACATACAAAATAGAGGAAAACTGGCACAGATGTTAGTTCAGGACAGTCTTCCTCAGAAAACAAAAACACAAAAACATTGCCCAATTCAAATATATAATTAATTTTATAATGCATCTGTGTCATTATTTTGGTTAGAGTGAATTGTATTTTTTTCCCTCAGAATTGGACTACATTTGAATTCACAATTCATGAGATCTTCTGTATTAATAAAATTTGCAAGTATTATTAAATAATAAGGTAAATTGTGTTCTATACTACTCAAATCAGTATTGCAATATTTCAGAGATTTATCTAAGGCATCACATAGAAAGATGTCTCCTTCTTTTAAAATTAATTTATGAATACATGAAAGGATAATCTTATATTTCTTATTGTATAATGTATCCTTACACACTCAGCCCTCCTCTTGCGAATGGAAGATACTGTTTCTGAATGAAAGTCTGTGGAATTACTCTGGTAACTACCTTAAGAGCAGAACAGCTGTGCATGATTAATGTTATTATAATAAATACTATGGGAATTTATAACAAATTGTCAACCACTATTACCTGCTATCCAAATAACTTATCACTTTTTAATTTCTTAATTCATAATGAATAATTACCAATCTAATTAATCCCTCTTAAGATTATTCAATTCATTAGCCTATCTGATTTGGTTCATTGACCAGACCCCGATATGTATGTAAAAACTATATTTTAAGTCTGTAAATCAGTTGCTATCCTTTGGAACAATGGACTTACAATTTAATATGTTATTCATGTGAGTATTTTATGTATATTCTTATGATCTTTAACCTTATTGAGCTTTAAGAATAAACATTAGCAGTCTCTACCCTAATATCCAATAAATATGCAATCCAGACATTTTTTGTCCACAATGCAAAGGAGGATGTTTCATTCATTTTCTTATCTATTTTTTTCTCTTCCTATGATTCATAGAAACTACATTTTTATGGCTTATGTGAGAGCCGGCAGTTGAAAGAAAGGCAGTTAAACTGTTCCCTACCTTTTGGAGACATTATATTGTCATTTGACTATCATTGCTCAGTGTTGAAATTCAAATATCTATAGTATGTACGATTAAACATTTTAAATGTGTAAGCCTTCACTTATATATTTGTGAGACAAATTATTAATTTAAGAATTTTTCCATAATCACTGTCCTCTTCTTCATGAATAATATATGGTGCTGGCCACACATTTCTTTTTGTTCTGCATTCCACAAAGCCGTATCTGAATCAGAACTGTTTTGGAGGCTTTTGTGATAAAAAATGGAGACAAAAGCAGCAATTAATACAAGTGTGTACAGAATAGAAATACAGAAAAAAATTTGCAAGGAGTTTTGATGAGGAGTTGGCAAAATTTCTACAGTGTATAAGGAAAGTATACGAAAGAAGGAAAGGGTGTTAAATAGCTCTCTATTTCTCTATGAATACAATACTTGAACTATACTGTAAAGTTCCTAACATTTAAAGGTGGTTCTTTTGCTGCTGGACTCTGAATTTCTGACCAAAACTCTATTCTATAGTTGGATCATGTGTTTCACTGCCTTCACATGTAACAAATTGAGGATTTCTAACTGATATTTGATTTAAATTTTGGCAAGTAATTGTGTTATATATAAATGTGTTACTTTTAAATGAGGGATTGGCAAACAGTGAGGCGCTCCACAGACCACTAAAATCATACTTGTATTCTTTCATTTAATTTTTCCAACAAGTTTGCATAGCATTTATAAACACACAATCTTCGTGAAGTTCCAAAATAGCTGAACAGCTGGCTCTGCTGCACCTAAGATGCTCGTTGGTTGGGATTATAGCAGTAAATCCCGGAAATTAAAGTTAGGTCAGCACTCTTTGTCCGTTGAAACACCCTGGCATCATGTCAGGTCATTGAAAGAAAATCTGGTTGGGGTGTGGGATGGCCACCACTCTGCCTTTCCACCATGCTCCACTACACTCTTCAGGATTTGTGTAATAATAATGAAATGATGGGACGCAAGAATGGTTTCCATTGCTTTCTTTTTGAATCCATGAATTGAGGCAAAATGAAAACAAAAACAAAAAACCTCAACTAGAGTGGAGAAGAAATCTAGTGGATCAAAATGCATTAAAAGACCTTATCTTAAAATAAAACAGTCATTTTACTAGTTATTTAACTTTTAGCACTTTGATTTTAAGACATTTAAAGATGTATTTTGTTGCTATTTGTTGCTGATTTTTTTCAAGTTAAAAATCTCTAAGCACTGCATCATTTTTAAATTAAAATTAATATTTCTAACAATAATTTGAAAATGAATAGATTTCCAGGCTTTTTCTAGATAGATAGATTAGTCACTAAACAATAAGTTAATATTCTTAGGAAGAGTTTAAAGGTGAATTAAAGATTCTCACGGTATCATGCAATATAATGCTGTGGAATTCCAATTTAAAATCATGAGCTGCCCTCATGTTTTATGTTTCACAGGTACACATGTGGTCGGGAATCATATAAATCACATAACTGCTGTTCATTTCACTTTAGCAGATTTCCTCTGAAGTAAAGTTGTTATAAACACATCATTTTTATCTTAAGTTTACAAAAGAAATAAAACAGAAATTCAGTTGTTGTGTGTGTGTTTGTGTGTGTGTGTATTCAGCATCCCAAATCTTAGGGAATCCTTCCTTGATCATTTCCCAGGAGTGGATCAAAGAATATTTATTTCACTGATAGTTACATGCAAAATTAATGCAGGCAACCACAGATTTCATTGCCCATGTGTATTTAGCAACATTTTGAAAAATCTGTGTCACCTTAGTGATATTTTCTATTTAATTTTTACCCCCTCATGATTTTTTTTATAATTTTATATATTTTTTAGTTTAATTTCTTAAGATGATCAGAGAGAAGTGTTTAATAACAGCATATTCCTAGGCTATAGGAAAATTTTAAATGGTGAATGGAGACATTAAAATGCTATTCTCATTTCCTGTGACTCTGCCATTTAAGTGTGTGCAGAAAAGACAGTTTTCTTCTCAGATCTGTACTCTGGAATTAAGTGTTGCTTTGCTTAAGCTACATTTCAAAAATAGTATCTGAGATCTTCTTTCTCAGATGATAAATTCCAATAATTCGTGGGAATAAAGCAATGAGCCTACTACTTATTGGTATGTATTTGGAGGACTTTCAAGGAGTTAAGGAAAATAAGAAAAACTTCATTTCTCAGGAAGCATTATGATGAGTCTAATGATAAAGCCATTTTCTCTGCCACGAATTTGGTCATGAATAGACATGTATCACAAATCTGGCAATAGATAGACAATGTTTGCTAGACGTTTTGAGGAAAGTCTTTCTTACTCTCAGGAGAGACATTTGGGAAACCAGACACTCATTTCTTGCTAGATGAGATGGCAGAAGTTGTATACTTTGATGACTACTGGTGCCCATCCTGCAAACATCAGCTGAATTTATCTGAGAATGAGCCTGGCAATGTGGCCAATAGAATAGGTCCAACAAAGGGCAACATAAATAAATAGAGATAGTCATGGATCTTGAGTAAGGTATGATGTTCTGCAGCTATTAACAATGGTCAAACCCTGAAGGCTAATTTTCAAAGTGAGAAGTTTAATAACCACTCACCCAGGAGGTGACTGACTTACCTCTAATTCTGCCAATACTGATCAATATATTTCCAATTCCTTTACATAAAGATTCTTGTATTATGCTCAATTATTATTTAGTACTAGAAAACCAGATTGTTTTTCCTAAAAATTGTTATATTTTCTATTATAAAAATGTGGATGCATTGGTGATGTTGCAAAGAAACTGGGAGAGATGTGGAATAACACTGCTGCAGATGACAAGCAGCCTTACGAAAAGAAGGCTGCTAAGCTGAAGGAAAAATACGAAAAGGATATTGCTGCATACCGGGCTAAAGGAAAGCCTGATGCAGCAAAAAAGGGAGTGGTCAAGGCTGAAAAAAGCAAGAAAAAGAAGGAAGAGGAGGAAGATGAGGAAGATGAAGAGGAGGAGGAGGAGGAGGAGGATGAAGAAGATGAAGATGAAGAAGAAGATGATGATGAATAAGTTGGTTCTAGCGCAGTTTTTTTTTTCTTGTCTATAAAGCATTTAACCCCCCTGTACACAACTCACTCCTTTTAAAGAAAAAAATTGAAATGTAAGGCTGTGTAAGATTTGTTTTTAAACTGTACAGTGTCTTTTTTTGTATAGTTAACACACTACCGAATGTGTCTTTAGATAGCCCTGTCTTGGTGGTATTTTCAATAGCCACTAACCTTGCCTGGTACAGTATGGGGGTTGTAAATTGGCATGGAAATTTAAAGCAGGTTCTTGTTGGCGCACAGCACAAATTAGTTATATATGGGGATGGTAGTTTTTTCATCTTCAGTTGTCTCTGATGCAGCTTATACGAAATAATTGTTGTTCTGTTAACTGAATACCACTCTGTAATTGCAAAAAAAAAAGTTGCAGCTGTTTTGTTGACATTCTGAATGCTTCTAAGTAAATACAATTTTTTTTTATTAGTATTGTTGTCCTTTTCATAGGTCTGAAATTTTTCTTCTTGAGGGGAAGCTTGTCTTTTGCTTTTGCCCATTTCGGATCACATGAATTATTACAGTGTTTATCTTTTCATATAATTAGCTGATAAGCTTTTGTCTACACACCCTGCCATACTCATGAGGAGGGTAATAAAAGTTGAATTGAAAAAAAAAAATGTGGATGCAGTGGGAAAGGGAGTAAAAATCATTGAATACTTTTACTTTGCAGGCTCCTGCAGCTGGAAGGTGTTTTCTCATGTTCCCCTCACAATGATACTTGTCTACATGATCAGTTCTGATTTACCAATAAGGAAAATAAATTTTCCCCAGGCATCTATCAAGTCAGAAGTATTAATACAGAGGTAGAGTGTATTTATATTTTTACCTCGTTTGCGTGAAATAGCTTTCATCTCAGTGATCGACCATGATCTATTCTCATCTGCCAGTGGCAGTGGAAACGTACTCCATGGTTGGTGGATTCTGTGTTCTGTGAGTCTGATATTTCAAAGTTGTCTTCAAATGGGTAGCTATTAATGAATTTCCATTAAACTGCACAGAAGTCTGAATATCTCCATCCTATCATTTCAGCTCTGTTTTAATTTTAAATACTTCCCATAGTAAAAGTTAACGTAATAAATTCAAGGATAGTAACGATGTAAAAAGAACAGAAAATGGAATTTTGTACATTAGTCAGGAGGCTCTTTGGTCGTGATAGAAATTATCATAAATAGAAAATCATTCAACTGTATAAATTTTTGCATTTGTTATTGTATGGTTTTGGAAACAAGGGTCTAGCACTTAATATTAGTTGACTATTATGACATAAACATGCATTGTGATATGTAGCCATTTAATAGAATAAATTTAGTCCATATTTATTGTCATGGAATTCTGTCCATGTCATATTGTTGCGTAAAAATGCAAGCCATGCCAATAAACAATCATATATATAAACGCATAGAATATTGTTAAGGGTGGCTACCTCAGATGATGAGATATCATTTGGTTTTTACTTTACCTTTATAATTTTTTTTTATCTATGGGATTGATATTAAGAGCTTTGCTCTGTTTTTAAATTTATTTTCCCTAAACAATGATTCTTAATTTTTTTCCTCACAGATCTCTTTGAAGAGCTAATGAAAGTAGCATAGCTTTTTCCCCAGAGAATGTTTTTAAATATTGCAATGGCTAAGAAATTAGTCATAATTGCCAGCACCAAAGATTTCTGATGTAAAAATAAATATGCCATGCTGCCTAATGGAAGACATATCACTATAGCAGCAGCACCAGCGTCATTAATGTGCTCATTCATTTATCTAACAAAGATAACTGAGGGCTGAATATGTATCAGAAACTATTCTCAGAATTAACGATAGTGAGAGACAAAGCAAAGTTCATAACCTCAGAAAACATTCTATGGTAGAGTAGACAATACAAATAGGTAAATAAAAGCATATCATAATGCAGGGTCCTGGCAAGTGGAATGAATGAAAAACGAATCTGGATGATAAGTGATTGACAAAATAATAAGAGATTGAGAGTGATGGAGGATATTTTTTTTGAGAAGTCAGTCAAAAAAAGGAATCTGTGATTATGTGAAAATTGAGTAAAGACCTACATGAAGTAACAGGATGATCTATGTCATTGTGTAAATATCTAAATATTTTAATCCACGCTTTTGGTTTTTTTCTATGTACATCATCGTCATGAAAAGAAAAATTCCTATTTTGACTGCTGGACATGGTATGATCTGATGCTTTCCTCAAGATGGTAAATATTTATTTTCTAAAATAAAAACTTCTAATTGGGAAAACAAAATCTATATATTTCATGAAGAGATGGAATGTCTACAATGCTGAGTCCCACATCTCCTGCTGATCTGCACATTCATGGCTGTATTTTCTGCTTTTTGTTTCAGTTTTTGTACTACTCAAAGTATCATGATGCCCGGAGGTGAAATAGCTGTGTCCATTGCTCATTTTTGTTACTTAAGAATGTTTCTCCTTTCCTATTTTTTAAGAACACTAGCTCCTCTGAAGTATGCTTTGAGTCTCAGTTACTCCAGATTTATTGAAAATACCTGCTACTGACTCACTGAATTTCTCTCCATTAGTACTCTCAGGATAATTTTTGGTGAAATTGATGAATAATATGTATAATCTGTCCAACAACTTTTCTGTATTCCTTGATCTCCTCATTTTCTGATATTTTTTCATCATTCCTTATCAACCATTCACTTCTATGGGTCTAATATACCATCTCCAAAAATCTTGATTTCAAAGTCTCACTTTCTTAATATTATCCTCTATCTTTACAAATAAATTCATCCAGACTTCAGCATGCATCAGAATTACTCAGAGGGCTTGCCTATGAGTAACAGAGATTGCTGGGCCTCGCCACTAGAGCTCTGATTCTGTAGGTCTAGGACGGGACCTTAGAATTTGTTTTTCTAAATGTCCATAGATGATGCCAATGCTGCTAGTTCATAGACTACTTCTTGAGAACCACTGTTCTAGATGATGACCTCCTCTCATCCCCACAAACGCATGATCACTCCCTTCAGACATCCACAACTCTTTTCTTTTGCCATAAGTGCCTGGCATAACCTCACTCCTACTTAAATGCAAATATCTGTCACCTCGTGCCTCGCCAAAGCAGCATAAAATGAAGGGTGAAACTGTACTGTGTAGCCTCAATTCAAATTTTTCTAATCAACTTATTATCCCACTTTCTAAAATGTTGACTCTTTCCTTTCCCAACCCTTTCTAAGAATTACTAATTGCTCTTGTAAAAATAAAATGATGTAAAGATTGCTATAGTTTGGAAACCTAAGAACAGTGTAGTTACCAAGGAGAATTTCAACAATAAAAGTTGAGAGACTACAGAGACCTGAAAACAACAAAGCCCTTGAGTAAAAACGATAAATGTAACATGCACCCCAAAACCACAGAGATTTTTTTTATTGAAGATCACTTGAAATGTAACATTAGCTACTCTGGGGATAAACAAATAACTTTCAAAATCTGGAAGACTGTTTCAAATTGGGAGAAAATGAGATCAGCGACTAGATTTCTAACACGCAATTCTATTGCATTTGATTCTACAAAGTAATTATTAGTATTCAACTAAATATTTTAAGAAAGTTTGATTATGCCAATAATATCTAATCATTTAAAAAATCTAACGTGTATAAAAAATCAGCAAACGGGCCGATCCTGTGGCATAGTGGTTAAGTCTGGAGCACTCCGCTTCAGGGGCCCGGGTTCGTGGGGGGTTCAGATCCTGGGCACGGACATACACCACTTGTCAAGCCATGTTGTGGCAGTGACCCACCTACAAAATAGAGGAAGATTGGCACAGATGTTAGCTCAGGGCTAATCTTCCTCAAGCAAAAAAAAAAAAAGAGGAAGATTGGCAACTGATGTTAACTCAGAGTAAATCTTCCTCACACATACAAAAAAAACAAAACAAAGAAATCAGCAAGTTTTTAGAGAGAGTGGAAATCAAACCATATGGATCACAATTTGTTCTTAATTAGTCCTGAAATATTATCTGACAATTTTAAATTGGTATATTTTTGTAGTAAAATAATATATTTAGATCTCTTAAGATGCTAATATATATGTCTGATGTATACCAGATTTGACGCCCTTGAAATATACTTGAAATCATATAAGTGGTAGTTACTGATACTAAGGAAGTCATTAGAATACAAGTTTTATTTCCATCATCATTTCAAAACTCATATACGAACATTCCCTCTGATAGGTAGTAGACTTCAGAGTGAGGAAAACAGAGTCTTTATTGATTATTCTCTTTCTCTGTCTTTATTTATTTTTTACAGCACATTGAAATCATATACAATCAAAGGTTATGATTTACATTTTTCAAAAATGAATTGATATTGGGAGCAAATTATTAATAATAAACTATTGAATTTATATAAAAGAGTGTGTGATTCGACCGAGGCATAAATGCATCATGCATCCTTCTAAGAGTGACTTTTATTGCTATACTTAGGTCTGGTATATGAATTCAGAAATGAGCGCTCTCTGCATCACAGTACACAAAAGAAAACAAAATCCTATATTTTCTAATTTTCTCTATAAAGAGAAAATTTGACGACATTTTTACTGCAGTATTTACCATCACTATACCAAGCAGTGCATGTTAAGGGTTCCATGAAGCGCTAACGTTTTTATAAGCACAGTATAATTTTACTGCCACATGGTATGACATTAATATCCTAGAACAACAATCATGTCACTAGACAAAGGAATTTTTCCAAAATCTTGGTTTTGCTTTTTATCTGAGAATATTTGTCACAACTTTTCATCACATTTTATGAGCCTCCCAGGATAACTGTGATTTTTTCCAGTTTTTACAAAGGAGAGAACAACTTTGAATGATCGCCCCATAATTTTCTTCTCTTCTCCTTCTTAAACTGCTGAACTGAATGCTTATAACGGAAATCACAATTTAACCCTTATCTTAGGAAAATTCAATAAATTAATGAGAGAGAAGCTTTGTTGGAAGGTTATGCAAAAATTTTAGGTTGCTTCTGTAAGATCTACTTTCACTTCAGATTTATCACAGGTTCTAGGATCACTTTTCCAATAAAATTCATTTTTTATACTTTCACCATATTTTCATATTTTTCCTGCTTCTTCAATATCCATTTACTAGCAGGTTTAGTTGTCCAACAATTACAAATATGCATTTTTTTATCTTTTAATCCTGTTTTTTATAATACATTGTTATGTAAGTAAAAGTTAGTGATAAATAATGCTTTATTTCATTGACTTTAGGATGCTATATAACATCAAATTCATCACTACTTGAAAAAAATACTTCGAATTAAATTTATATACAACCTGATGTCAGAAATGTTAACATGAAATATGGGTAATGCAACTCTTAAATTAGGACATGCTTATAATTAATTTTCAGAAAATTGATCTAGTTTTTCTGAAAACACAATAAATAGTAACAAATGCAAATTTAAGAATTTTTTTAAAAATTCCAATAATTTGAAATAACTAAGAAGGGAAGCATCATTAAATAAATTCATGGAGATTAACTGAAAAACATAGTTCTTCTACAGCTTTTGCAAACTTGAAGAAGGTAATCTTTTATGAATATTATGAGATTTCTATATGGAAACCTCAATTTTTCATTTCATATTTGTGAACTGTATGGGAACAGAAATGCCAAATAGCTCACAGACTGTTGGCTAGTGCACCAGCTATCTAGAAAGCATGGTGGACCCTGAACTTGAACCCTCAGCAATGCAGCTGAGAAGATATCTGGTTAATTTTAGGAAGTCTTTATTTGCCAAGCCCAGAAAGTGCAGATTTTAAGATACAATCCTTACCCTAAAGAAATTTAAATTACAATAGAAACATTCAAAATAGAATTATAGATCTAGAGAAATCATCTTTTCAGTGATCTGGGTCTTTTAGCTTGAGTAGGCATATGTCATCCATAGGTCCAAACTGAGGAACTATGTGCAAGGATAAACATTTTAAGAGCTTTTGACACATTTGTGTATAATGAGATAAGATATTCAATGGGACAAGAAAGCAAGTTATATAGCATAGTTTGGAGAGATATGGAGCAGGATTAAAAAGTTGGTGAAACATGAATGAATTAGGATTTTGAGCTATGAGTAGTGATAAAGTTTTTTTGCCCCTGGCCGCTGAAGCAGAGCACACGAACTTAACCACTATGCCACCGGGTCGGCCTCATAAAGTTATTTTTTAAGGTGCATAATGGGCATATTTTCTGCAATTTAACTGCAGCCTCTTATCATTGCAATCAATGGATGGTGCAGTTAGCCCAGGACATAATGGCTCTGTCTTGTAGACTTCCAATATATAACGGTGAAGCTGTTCTAAGCGACTTTATAAACCAACTTAGAACTCCTTTCACATATGTGGCACTTGAATGTTAGGATAAATATGCATGGCTATATATTTGCTATAACCTATTTCCATTAAGCCATTTCATTTAATTGATTTTGAATATTATTTCTAAGTGCTTCTCCTCTTTCCAATAATCATCTGAAAATAAAGAGAAATGGTGCATTTTGTTTGTTCTTGTTATCACCATTCAGAAGAAAGAGTTTAAATAATCTTGGGAAGTAGAGGGAGATTTACATTAAGAAATAAACTGGGCTTATACCAGGAAAATATTACAACTAAAACTTTCCCTGCCATTATGATAGATTCATAGGTTTATTCCTATCTTCCATTCTGAATAATAAATTGAAATTTCACAATGAATTTGTGTAGTGACAATTCCAAACTTGGCATTTTGGGAAAACATATGCTTGTTTGGCTGAAAGTCAGTTGCAATCTTTTCTGAGTTATTCGTGCCCGGGATCTGTTCTAACACATAAAGTGCTTCTGGGAAAAACATTTAAAATAAACATTCTAAGAACTGTGGGAAGGTTAAATTAATCTCCTCTGGTGACCCATTCCAGGAGTATATTAGTCACAACTTTGTAGAACCTGAAAAGCATGAATGGAAAACTACACAGCTGTAAAGAAAAATAGCACTTTTAATGCTAACAAGAAGCCCAAGTTACTCACAGTATCAAAATCAGTTGTGCGTGAAGGGCTAAATCATACATTTTAAAAAAGTGTCATGATATGTAAAAATGATTGATTTTGTATGTTTGCTCCTTGCCAAGTGAAAACAGGCAAATTGTTTTACAGATTAAGATTTCTACTTTATGTACATTTCACAATGAAATATCAACCTCTCACAGACTACCAACAGATAATAAATCCCAACTTTGTGTAACTATATATGTGAAATATTTCATTAATGTACTTTAGTCACATATGTCCAGAACTATAACTAAAACTATTTTATAGTAACATTTTGGCTGTATCCATGTTAATTACTAACTTCATTTGCTACTGCATTTCTGGGTGTAGGTGCCATCATCAATACTTTATTGAAAAAGTTCCTCATTTGTTAGAATGAAGAGATGCCTTTAAATCAAAAAAGCTAAAGGGTCACTTCACTAATTGGCCAATAGTCATTTGTTTAAGACACTTTAATTAGGTAAATATTGTCCAAATCATTAGGATAAAAAAACAGGAAAGGAAAGATTAGCAAGTATGCATTTAAGTTAAAAAATAAAGCATAGAAACAGAGGTAACCATTCCAACTTGAAACTCCTATGAGTAGTCAACTAAATATATAAGTTTTATCAGATACAGACTGAAAGATATTGTACTTAATGACTTTATTATGAATATTGAAGGCGTGTTGAGAATTATTATTTTCTATGAGGTCATATTGAAAGAGAAAAGTTAAAATTGTATGCAAGATGATGAAGATGGAGTTTCTTCCTGCTTCAGCTGTAGGTAACAATGAGAAAAATAGAAAATTTATCTCTAAAGATGGCAGAGGATTTGGGTACTTTTTTCCTTGTAGACTAATCTCATTTGTCTAAATCAAAATGCCTGTGAACCTACAAGCACATGAATTATCTGAAAACCCAGACTCTTTAATCAATGAGCATTCGCTATCTCCATATTACACGAATCTTTCCACAGAAAAAGTATCAGGTGAGCCCTCTTTTGATACAGAAACAGGGTAAGACCCTTACTGAAATAACAGGTGAAGTATAAAATGACAAATGTTGGGAAAATCAGAACAAAACAAAATAGATGCTATTGTGTCCTAGTCACATTGATGTTTGCCAGGTTTTCTTATTGTAAGGGTTCTATTATGTAGGTAACCCTTCATTTTTGTTACGTTTTGTGAGGAAGACCAGCCCTGAGCTAACATCCGCTTCCAATCCTCCTCCTTTTTTCTGAGGAAGACTGGCCCTGAGCTAACATCCATGCCCATCTTCCTCTACTTTATATGGGACGCCGCCACGGCATGGCTTGACAAGCTATGCATTGGTCCGCGCCTGGGATCCGAACCTGCGAACCCCCGGCTGCCGAAGCAGAGCACACGAACTTACCTGCTACCCGTTAAGCTGGCCCCGGTAACCCGTCATTTTTATACAGAGCCTCATAGAGATTGGTAACTTGACAGACTGTCCTTATATTCTAGTGTCCTTTAGTAGTTTTAAAACACACCTGCAAATTATTTAACACTGCTCTCATTGAGGATCCCCTATCTGCAAATCTGGGTGGATTTGACACCGGTATAACTAAAAGAGTATAAAGAAAATAGCACAGTGAGATTTCCAAAGCCAGATCCGAAGAGACCATGCTGCTTCAGCTTGGTTTACTTGGATATTTGATCCAGAAGAAGCCAATTCCCATTTCAGAAGCTTGACTCTCCATGTTTGTGAGCCCATGTGTAACTCTTCTGATCACATCTTCCAGACGACAGCCGGCATTAATGCCGCCATGTGAGTAAGTCGTCTTGGGGATCCAGCCCAGCCTAACCTTCAGATGACTGTGACTAGCAGATATTTGGTCCTTACCTAAACATCCATAAGACATTTGGTCCACACCAAAAGGTCCTCGACATTTGGTCCTGTCTAAAATGTCCATGAACATATTTGGTCCATGCCAAAAGGTTTTGAAAGGGACCAAATATCAAGGACATTTTGGCATGGATCCAATGTCTTCATGGACATTTTGGACAGGACTGAATGTCAAGGATCTTTTGGCAGGGACCAAATGTCTTATGGATGTTTTGGACATGATCAAATGTCCTTCAAGTCATGAAATTCAGTGTCTTTACTTCAGACTCTTGTAACAAGATAAGACTTTTTGATCTTATTTATTCATGCTCAGATTTAGACCAACAACAAAAATTACAAAAACATATCTAAGTAGTTGAAAAAGAAGAAACACTAAAGTACACAGGTCCTTTAGCCACAGTCTGACTTCTACATAAATTGACAGAAAGTGTTTCAAATGCAACATGGCCACATATTCTGCTTTGTTCAACAGAGCAGAAATGATCTTGATATAGAAGAATGTTGAAAACTGAAGCAATGATTCAGTAAAAAGGAAGAGAAGGATTGTGCATGAGAGAATGGCTAACTTAAGAAGAACATTTTAAGTAGATAAATATGGTGAAAATCCAGAGATCAAGTGCAGGTACTTACTTGAGAAGAGAAAGACTGCTCATGTATTGAGACTACAGCTAACAAGATGATGGAAAGCAAAGTCCCAGAAATTAAGAAATTTGCATATGTATTACCGACAAGTCAATTGCAACCAAAATATATGGATTTTTACAATTCAATATGAGAAAAACACAAAAAAAAGATCACGAGATTTGAATATGCACTTCACGTAAGAAATACTCAGGTTGCCTATGAACTAATGAAAAAATGCCCAGCCTCATTACAAAGAGGGAAATGTAAATTAAAACATCAGTAAGATATTACCACACACATAACAGATGAGCAAAATCTAAGTTCATTTTTTCTAGGGTTAGTGAGAATACAGAGCAACTAAAACTCTCATCCATTGTAGGGGCAGTGGGGTGGAATGGAAATGATTATAACCAGTTTAGAAAAAAATTTGGCAGTTTCTAATACGGTTGAAAATATGAATGCCGATAATAATAACACAGCAATTGCACCTTTGCAAATGCATCTAGAAAACTTGCACATATGTCCACAATAAATATTCACAGTAGCTTTACTTACAGAAGCCCAAAGTGGGGAAAATAATTGCTTATCAATAATAGATAAAAATATTGTGATGTATTGTTTTTTCCAAAATGGGGAAAAAATTGTGAGGACCTCCCTGCACAATCATCATTAAACCAATTAGTTAATTAATTAACTAAAATATAAAGAAAGATGAAGAGAAGGGATAGGTCTATGATCAATGCAATTATTCGACCACTCCAGTTAACAGTATAATTAGTTAAACCACAGAATGAGGTCTCTCCGAAAGTGAATGACAGAGAAGATTGTGACATAGGAAAAAGAGAAAAACATATCTGATCAAGACTGTAAAAGACATTTGATGTTTTTTCTTTCCCTCTAATATACCCTCTAAAAACTGATAATATTTAGTTTCTGCCCCACTACATTCTACCAAATAAGTGGAAAGCAAAAGAAAAATATATTACTAAATTTGGTTTTCCTTATTTTATAATAAAGCCATAAGATATTTATGCTCTCATTACTAAAAAAAAAGAAAAAAGAGGAAAAATCACGATGCAAGCACGAAAAATGCATTCCGTGGGAGCAGGCAAGAAGATTTTCTGATCAAAAGTTAAATAGAACTAGTTCTATACCTGATCCTGGATCCTGGTTTTGTTTTTGAGCTAGTATATTACATAATTCTTATATTAACAAGGATGTAATCTATATTGACAAAATGCCACTATTTGTAATACATGGTATACTTTAGAATCACCCTTCTTTCTTGTGTGGGGTTGTGATTCAGGACTGACATAGGCCAAGAAAACATGGAAGAAAGAGAAAGGCAATTTCTCCTCAGTTGTTCTCAACAGAAAGCAATTAAAAATTTTTAAATCAATACACATAAGAGCCACAGAGTAAAACCTCATTAATTGTGCTAAGATGGGGAAGTAATCATTATGAAAGAAGAATAAGAATTTAAAAAAAACCATCTCCCTCTAGAAAAAAAAAATGATGGTTCCATCTAACATTTAAAGTTCAATTATCTGAAAATGAGTTTAGTTCTTTAATATACTTAGCAGCAGTTTGGAAGGGAAAGCTGTTTTTTAAATACTGCTTTCGGTGGGTTTTAAAAGTTGACGAGCTCTTTCAGAGACTTAACAGCTTGAAATGTTAATAGAAAAAGAGGATACAATTGAAGTAAATACAATTTAGTTTTACGTCACAGATTTCATAGGAAAAGGTGCTTCAAAAACAATTATGATTGCAGCATTCAAATAATGATAATGTGAGGTGGCAGACGGAACACCTGTTGAAGCTGTAAAGTCAAGATAAACCTTGACATCATGAAAACAAGGGCCTGAAAAGACTAACAATAACATAAAAATGGCAAAAACTCCATCAGGTCATTTACATATTGTGTTTTTGCACGTGTTTGTGTACTTGGGTGGAAGGATGTTTTCCTCTCAAGTATTTATGGACACACAAACGAACATCCCAGTCATCTTAAATTATGTATTTCTGCATTTTGACTTTAAATAAGCAGACATCAACTAGCATCCCTTTCCTTTGGAATAGAAACATTTCATATCCAGAATTAGTTATGGAACACCCGACTATATATTTGCCAAGCCTCCCTCAGACAAGCAGGACTGTTCTGACAAGAGAAATAGCACTAACCTGCATACACTGAAGTCTTTGGTGCATGAAACGCACGTGGTCCAGGGATTTGCCCAGGTAGCGCATTGTTAGAATTTGATGTGAACTCTTTCTCCGTTGCCTTCCACCTGGCTCAGAAGGAGTCGTTTGACTTGGCAAAGCTCCACCATAAGGAAGTTAAGACTTAGTGATCTCATGTATCATACTTTCCATATTTTAAACTCATAGAATTTCAAGACAAAATGCACACAGTAAGAAATTTTAATGGCATGTCTATATATCTACTAGAGATGAGGCTGTCATGAATTAACACATTTTGTTCCAAAATAATAAGAATTTGGACTAATAATAATGATGAGAACAATTACAAATTAAAATTCATTTGGATTGAGTATAGATTTCCTTATTAATAAATTGTGTGTAAATTTTTTTTTGTATAGTACCATGTAAATGTCATAACAAATAAACCAAGACATTTTGTATAAATTATGTATATACACAAATGTATATTTAAATGTATGTGTGCCCATGTGCTTGTATTTGAATACTTCCATGGGTTTATTATTTTGATATTCTTTGTTTTGAAATGATTGCTACAGTTTTTGTCCATTTTACTACTTGCCCTAACGCCTTTTTCTTACTTTATTGTAGACATTTCAAAAATATATTCAAGAAACTATAATCAAGAGTTATGCTTGGGTTCTCAGGATACCAGTACTAAGAATGGAATTTAATACTATAAAAACGACCTTATAAGGCTGACTTAGGAGGAACATGAAGAGCTCCCCGGTGATAGAAGGTGTATGTAATGGAGTGTAGTAATGATTAAATTAAAATGCTGATGGTGTCATCTGTCCTCCATTTATCAAGTTTTCCCTCCAACGAATGTGTAGAGCATTTATTCAAACTGTTGCCTAAGCCTTAACACTGTCCTTCACTTGGCCCCATATCTAATGGTTAGGCTGTAGGTTGAATTATATCTCCCCAAAAGATATGCTAAAATCCTTACCCCTGGTACCTGTGAGTGTGAACTTCCTTGGAAATAGGGTCTTTGCAGGTATAATTAAGATGCCAATTAAGATGAGGTCTTACTGGAGTAAGGTGGGCCCTTGAATCTAATATGACTCATGTCCTTATAAGATGAGAAGAGGCACAAGGAGAGGCACACAGAGGGAAGATAATGTGAACACACAGAAAGAAAGTCATTGTACCACAGAGGCACAGGTTGGAGTGATGTGTCTACAAGCCAAAGGTTGCCAGCAACATCAGAAGCTGAGAGAAAGCATGAAGCAGCTTTCTCTTCAGGAAACTTGAGAGAGAGAGAGAAAGAGAGAAAGCAAGGCTCTGCCTTCTTGATTCGGAACTCCTAGCATCAGAAATATGAGAGAATAAATTTCTCTTGTTTTAAGCCATCCAGTTGATGGTAATTTGTTATAACTGCCATAGGGAATAAATGTGATAAAAACAAATTGTGATATGTTAATTCAACTCAAATAACTTTTTTAATACCCTAGAAACCTTATCTATTTAACCCCATGAGATCATACATGTGCTTCATTATCATTAATCCCTCCGTTTTTTGAATAGATATTTACTTAAAGGCTGATGAGATTTTGCCTGATAATCAAACACACTTTTGAGATAGTAACAATAAAAACAAGGTTGCTTTGACCACAGAAGTTGTGGAAGCAGCCTACTGGGACAAATACAGAGGAAGAAATGGGAGATGAGGAAAGCTGCTCTCTTTCTGATACAGCAAATCTGCTGGACATCCATATCCTTGCAGAGACTGACACTGTGTGTGGAGCGGTGCGAGAAACACTTTGCAGGGTTAATGCGACCAGAGTGCACAAGTCCCTGGGTTAAGTTCAGTGCCTTCTCTGTCATAAACTTTCAGAAGGTATTTTGGGAATTTCTATGGCAAATACATAGATAAATATGTAGACAAATATGTGACTTGCGTTTTTCTCTTGTCCTAACCTTTATGGAGTGTTTCTCTGATTCAGTCTGAATCCTATAGCAATGCTCCAGGTCATCCCTTTTTCCTTAGTGTTGTTGACTCTGATGAATGACCTATGCTCTACCTTTCTTAATAGAACAGTCTCACAGAAGGGAACTGTTCTTTTTACTACTGCTGCATGAGAAATCTTCCCCAGTACAGTTTGTTTACTAATGGTTGTAACAAATTACAAAACCTTAGCAGCCTAAGACAACCAGTTTACCTTTCTCATAATTTTGTGGGCCAGTGTATTCATCTTTCAGTTCTGTGTAATTACCAGAAACTTAAAAGCTTAAAACAATAACCGTTTATTATCACAAACTTCTTGTGGGTCAGGAGTCTGGGCATGAAACAGCTGGACTCTCTGCTCAGGGCCAAACAAGACAGTTTCCATCTCCCAAGAGAGCAGAACTCTCTCTCTGGCATGCTAGCACAGAATCTTATAAAATATAGCATAATCACGGGAGTGACTATCTTATTACCTTTATCTTCTATAACATGGCACAATCAAGGGAGTGAATATCCTGTCAAATTCACAACTCTTGCCCACACTCAAGGGGAGGGGAATATACTCTGGGGTGGGTGTACTTGGGAGCCATCTTAGAATTTTGCCTACAACAGTCAGGATTAGGGAAGAACTTGTCTGGGCAGTTTTCACTTGTCTTGGTCTCTCATGTGATGCAGTCAGATGTCAGCTGTCTGCAGTCACGCTTGCAGGACATTTGGTTCTGTTCACAATGTCCGTGAGACATTTGGTCCATACCAAAACATCTTTCATATCTGTCCTGTCCAAATGTCTTAGGATAGTTTGGGACAGGACTAAATGTCTTCTAATTGTACACCTATAATAAAGTTATTTTTATATATATATATATTTTTTTTCTGGGTAATAATGCAAGATCTCAGGATGTAGGATCCATCTTATTCATTTTTTCTTTCTTGGTATATTAGAGAAATTATTATTACACATTATGTGTAAACAGCATGCTTGAACCTTAGAAATGCTAAAATAAATAACACACCATCATTCAGACCAAAGTGCATGCAGTTTGGAGGATGGAGAAACCGTGGCTAATGGAATCTGTGGGTCAAGAAATTATAGGGCTATGCACCAAAAACTAGAGGAGTTGGAAAGATGGATACTCTGCAAATCAGGAAAGAAATCGTGGAAATGAGCACATCTGCTCAGTCTAAATGACTGCATTGAGGAATTTGGGTGAGTAAAGATAGCAAGGCTATTTCAGGTAGAAAATACAAACAGGCTAGGTGCAGGAAGCAAGAGTCCACGGGGTATGTGTGTGTGTCCTAGATTTTATGGTGTAGAATGATGATTCTCAAACTTGAAAGTACATCAGAATCACATAGAGGGCTTTTAAAACAAAGATTTGGGGCCCACCCCTAGAGCTTCTGATTTGATGGTTCTGGGATGAAGCTTGAGATTTTCACCTCAAACAATTTCCCAGTTAATTATGGTACTGCTGATCTGTGGACTTGACTTTGAGAAACACTGCTATTCAAATTCTTTATTTCATTTAGCTCAATCTGGCAGTTCTGTAAAATATGGATTTGAAGGGGACAAAGGAGAGGGAGCAGCAAACTCAATCACAATTGTTCAAGTGAGAGTCAAGAAAAATCTCATCAGTGTCAATACATACAGAAGAGATAGAATGGACTGAGAAATAGAGGATGTAAGAAAAAGGAATTTTGGTTGGTTAGAAACAAGGATGAGAGAGAAATTTGAGGTAACTTCAAAGCTTCTGAATTTTGTGTTGATGATTATGCCGTGATCTGAAAAAAATGGAAAAATGGAATAAAAGCAAACAAATTTCAGAGAGAAGAATTAAAACATACAGTATTGATGCAGAAATGTATGAGTCGCACATGTCCTTCAGGCAATTGGATATTAAAATTTAAAGTTCAAGGACATTATGGGAGAGACTTATACATTTGAGAGTGATCTGTAAAAATGGTGGTTCATAATAAACAAAAAGAAGTGGAGAGGAGAAAGATGTTTAAAGAACTACAATAGAAGGAGAACCTTGAGGGAGACAGAAGAGTTAGAAAAACAATGAGTGTGAGAAGCCAAATGAGTAAACACCTTCTAAATGGAACAAGTAGTTTAAAAATGTGGCAATATGGTGGTCATTGCTGAAGTTATTAGAACAACTTCTGAAGAAGGAAGGGGCAAAAGTTGAACAGGATTTGGAAGTGAGGAAGAAGAAAGGGTTGGGAGAATCTACTATTAAGGACCGTGACTCTTAATGAAATCTGAAAACAAGACAGAGATGTTCTCCAAACAAATAGAATGATTCTTTAAAATATTAGGTGCTCTCTCTCTATTTTATAAGTATAAATATCTGGTATGGTAATTGTTCAGAAACCTGTCCTTCAGAAGGGGCATACTGAGAATCATTTGCATTTGATACTGCATACTCTTCTCTGTTTATGGCAAATTTGCATGCAAAATACTTGAAACAATCAACCTTCTGAGAAACTCAAGTACATATGTTGTAAACTCCAAACACCAGGGTAATTTCAATACAGTCTGCAATAGATTACTCTTAGATTTCATCCAATTAAGTTAGAACTAAATTGGTTTCTTTTTGCATTGAGATTCTTCTGGAGGTAGGCTATGGGAATTTTGATGATGTTCTTTACATATCTACTCTACCTCCCAGAAGCTGATGCATCAAGACGCCTGTGCTTATCTTAAAATTAAAAAAATATGTATATGTGCATTTCCTACATTTGATTATAGCAATTTGCTCACCCTGCTGTAGCTCACTTAAGCAAAATTGAGAAGGTTGACAGGGAGACCAGAAAGAGGTAGATCTAAATTATATTTATTTTTGTATACACATTTTCAGTGGCTCTATTGAAGCAAAATTAGCTATTTGCACAACTTGATTTCTTTGTGTTACTTTGTAGTTACTTCCATTGTTGCCCAAATCCTCAAGATGCTAAAGACTTCACTAATTGTTAGGAGAGCAATCTGCACTTATGTTTTACTACCATCAGGTGCTACAAATGCAGGTGTTATGCTAACTCTGTCTAATTACCCTAGAGACAGTGGGATTTGTTTGGCCCAGGTGCATAGAGATTACATAATTTAGGAATAAAAGCATCTAAACCATATGCGATTTATGTAGAAATCAATAAGCAAAGTAAGAGATATAGAACTTACCCAAGCTAGCAAATCACAACAAGGATAAGTATGTCAATTTAATAACAGTTCTTTTCTAATCAAATGACATTTTGTTAGTTTATAGTTCTTAAATATTATCATGTGCAATGTATTTTTATTGGTCAATGGAAAAATATTGTGAAGACAACTCAAGGGATAATAAATAATTATTCAATAAAATATAAATATATTTCCAATTTGTATGTAATGAATGTACATTGTGTTAAGTTTGGGTGTTTCTAATTAAAGTTTCTTTTTTGTTCAACTTGAAAAGAACAATTGTGCAGCAAAATTATGTCCTGAAATTATATTTAAAATAAACTAATATTAACCATTTAAAGAAGGCCTAAAATAAGACACTCGTTGACTGGTCATGGTTGCCTTCTAATAGAAGAGAGGTTATTTGATTCTTTACTCTTGGCTAAGCAACTTTCATGGTATTGAGAGTCTCAAGACATTGTAGAGAGATTATTTTAATGATAAAAATAGTTGATTTCAAGAAAATTTGTATTTTGTATAAATTCATGAAAATTTCAGTAGAGTGAATACTAAGGAAAATCAAGTATCTAAAATACTTAGTATATTGACTCATTAGTCTGATTATTATTATTAAATCTTTATTATTTTCTTGTATTTTGATCCCTGTTCTACCTAATGCTTTATTACAGAGACTTTAAACACCACTCCTTGCATGGGGCACTAGGGATTCAATGGACAAAAAGATACCCTTTGTCTTTTTCATGACATTTTTGTGATAGAATAGTAAAATGCATAATCATCAAACAGTGTGATACATACACTCTCTGTCAGAGATACTCATGGGAAAGGGGGCTTAGCACAACAGATTTAAAAGACTATATGACCCGTCATACCCCCAGGCCTAAAAAGGCTCTCTGAACACAATGACTAACTACCTTCTATTCTAGCTAATCTTGTGTCCAGAGGGTGATAAAATAAGGGCTGAGTAGAGGGCACTTACCAGGTCTTTCTTGGGAGTGAGAGAAACAAGGCTTTCGTTTGTCTGGATGGTCTCCGTGGAGTCTGAGCGTCTTCTAAGACACAAAACTTAGATTGGTGTCTGGGACATATCCACTCACTGCTTGAAGAGAAATGGTCCCTTCAGAACAACTCATTCATTTCACAGATAAGGAAATGGGTCCAGGTGAAAAATGAGACCCGGGACTCAAACCCTGATTTTTTCATTCCAAACACATTACTTTTTTCCCCACTTCATAATCCTGCCCTCACATTTCTGATTATCTCGAGGAGAAAATACTTCCAATTTTATGAAGTATTTTAGTTTCATACATTAATCATGACAGAGGAAAAATATCTTTCAGTCCTTTTCATCCTAAGAACATATGTTATAAAAATATCACTCTCAGTGATCACACAAGTATCACTATATCATAAGTTCCATGAGGAGAATGTTTTTGTCTAATATTCATTTAAACACCTTTTTACACATTGTATAAAAATGAAATGAACAGAAATTTCTTTACACGTAGCTACTACCACTACCAGCATGAGACTATTACCTTATTCAAAATGGAATCACTAAGTATTCAGAATGTGCACTATGCTGTTTATATAGTTCACACGAACTTTTTTATACCTAAGATGTGAATTTTCCTTTTTTGCCTATTACTTTGTCAAATGTCTTAACAACAGGACCTCTTCGATATGTCTGTTCTTGTAGTCATAGAAACATGATACATTATTCATTTTGTTGTCTTAACACTTTTTTCCTCTTCTCCACATAACAAAAAGACAAGTAAATAAATGTCTTCAATTTCTCATAGACACAGACTTCTTTTTATATTTTTTTCTGGCATAGACTTCTTGTAAATGTTTTCTTGAAAAAAGTAAATGTGGATGGAATAAACCTATTGAGTTATTAAAATTACTGAAAGCAGTATAATTTCAAAAAAATAAAACTGTTTTTCAGACATGTTAATATTTTCCCCTTGAGGTATTCTATAAAACAAGAATAAATACTAAATCTAGGAGTGCAGTGCTGGGAAACTAGTCACAGATCAATTTCCATATATTCATTTCATTTTACTTACAATCTGGTGGCCTTGATGAGATTGGCACCTGTGATCTGGGTAAAGTCATGGCTGCCTGTTAAATGATGGAAATCTCATTGAACAAGTAAATACCCAAACAGCAAATATAAATGTTATACAGAGCCTGGGTAATTATGAATGGTGAGCTTACAGAGATGGGAATGAGCGGTTGATTTAAGTGTCTATGGAGCCCCTGATGATAATCAGTCCCAGTGATTCTTTTAGATAGAAGTAAATTACATTTGATAATATTTCAGAAAAATATAAAAATAAAAACCTATTACACAAGAATTTCTAAAGGATGTAGGCCTCCTGTTTCATATAACAGAGGAGGTTCATATCAAGTTTCTAATAAGTATTCTGTTCTAATTACTTTCCAGATCAATTCCTATTTAGTTCATGTATCCTAACCCATGTGTGTACAAGATTTTCCAGGATCAATGAGCACATACTGAGGCCTACATCTTGAAGCCAGTTGCTGGTGCCAAATTCCTGTTGGATTAAGTAATCTCCTAAGGCTGTGGTACATTCCTTACATTAGAAATTTGATTTTCCTAAGCCAGAATGTAATGCTAAAGAGATTTATAAACAGCTGTCGGCCCTTTGTCTGTGTAACTCAAACACAAGAAAGTATCTAAATATTGAATAACTTTGCTCCCCTTGTGGAGTTTTGTTGACTGAGATAAATAAACTTTGCTTCTAGCCAGAATCCTTAAAGGTTAAGTGAGGTCTATAGTCTACTCACAGCTTTTTAATGAACCACAGAAGAAAATTAATGTATATCTAATACAGAGTTTACTTTGTACAGACTCCATTTAAATAAAAGTATCTGTATTTCAGCAAGTATTTGTTAAGTTTTTATAGTGTTCAATGTACTGCGCTATGTAGGTAGGGTAAGGCAAAGATGATTATGACACAACATGTGTTCTAAACTAAAACCATAATGTCATATTAATATGAAAAATCTCAGTCAAATTATATATGTATAACCATTATGGTAATATCTTAGGTCACTTCAGAAATAGAAATACCATCTGTTAGCTTTCTTTGCCAGGTAAATTACCGAATAAGTTGTATATATATCGAGACTTTTTATTCTTTCTCTTAATTTAATCATTTCACCAATATTCTTTGAACATTTACTATGAATGAGGAACTGAAAGAATCACTCTGAGCTTAGAAAGACATTTTAATAAATGGAGACTTATTTAGGAAGCTTGTATTCTTTTAAAGAATTTAAGGAGATCCTCTTAAACTTTAAATCCTTTGAAAGAGTTCTTGGGTCACAAAAAGATTAGGTCTTGTGTTGAAATTTGTTGTGACTTGATGAAGCGACTGTATCATACTCTTTCCCCACCTAGATTTTGAACCAATTGAGAAGTAGAGTACATGAGTAAGATATTGGACAAAATACTATCTTTATTACCAATATAGTTGACTAAAATTATTATTTGTACAAGAAATTAAAATGAACTTCCTACACATTTCCATCTGAATTCAACTTGCCTTCAGCAGTTCATGCCTTAGTGAGATTACCTCAAGGAAGAGAAGAGAAGATAGGGAGTCAGAGAGAAGGTAGAGCCAGAAAGAAAGCAGCCTCTGACCCAGTCTGGGGCAAAGTACAACTATTCTCTCCAGGAAGAGAGAAAGGAAATAACTTCATGACAATAGAATAGGATGTAAAGAGAGGGTTCTCCCCTGAAAAAATGATCTACACCATTAAAGCAAGGTAAGTCAGAAAATCCAAACCAAATAAAATGCCAAAAATTGTTGGAGTAAAGCAGCAAACAGTCACTGGGAAGAAAATATTATGGTTGTTATTTGTTACTTCCACAACTTTGATAAGTTCAACATTAGGAGAAGAACAATGAATACACTCTGTAAGAATAACCAACAGCATTATTTATCTGCATTATTCTAACTACATGCTCTAAGGATATGAATAATTCCTTTAAGGTGAAAGTCTTTTAACAATATTAAATAATCCAATCACGTAAAGGCATAAATGCTTTTAAAAAAATGCCAATTTGTAGGGACATTGCCAGAGATAAAAATATCACTCATAAAAGTCAATTAAAATTGTATAACTTTACAACCAGAATGGACTACAAACCAACATATCTTATTTATCCTCTTCATTTAAAAGATGGGAAAATTAAAAAAAGAATCTACCTGAAGACGAATTGCTCAAAGGTTTACAGCTAAGCTGATAGAAAATTAGGGTTAAAGCCTTGTTAAATATCTTTTAGATAATATTATACTGGATATTTAATTTTTAAACCTGTAATGAAAATGCACTTAAAAGTCAGAGTGTTTATATATATAAACATATAGATATATCTCCCATGTATATATGAAAAAATCAAAAAAGGAAAGAAGGAAGGAGGAGAAGAAGCAAAAAAGGAAGAAAGGAAGGAAGAGAGAGAAATAGAGAAAGAGACAGAAAAAAAAAGAAAGAAAGAGAGATAATTAATGGGCATATGAGTTGTAGAGGAGATAAAATAGAAATGAGTTTAAAAAAAAATTATTTATTTTTTTGTGTGAGGAAGACCGGCCCTGAGCTAACATTCATTCCCAATCCTCCTCTTTTTGCTGAGGAAGACAGGCCCTGGGCTAACATCTGCGCCCATCTTCCTCCACTTTATATGGGACATTATATGGGACGCTGCCACGGCCTGGATGACAAGCAGTGAGTCGGGGGGCGCCCGGGATCCGAACCCGTGAACCCCGGGTTGCCAAAGCACGAACTCAACCACTGCGCCACTGGGCCAGCCCCTAGAAATGACTTTTTTTTTCTTTTTTTTTTTGTGGGGAAGACCAGCCCTGAGCTAACATCCGTCGCCAATCCTCCCCTTTTTGCTGAGGAAGACTGGCCCTGGGCTAACATCGTGCTCATCTTCCTCCACTTTATACGGGACGCCGCCACGGCATGGCTGACAGGCAGTGCGTCGGCGGGCGCCCGGGATCCGAACCCGCGAACCCCGGGCTGCCAAGCGTGGACTAAACCGCTGCGCCACCGGGCGGCCCCCAGAAATGACTTTTTAAAGGGGAAAAATAATAGTATAAAATCTCTTCTGCGCCTGCCTACATCAAATGCGAATTCCTTTCCCATGGTCATGTCTACCATTTGAGCTCAGTGAAATGGAATCCTAGAACAGCTGGGAATGGAGTTCTTCTCTAAGAGAATCTAGATTGACTGATTTGTATGCAGTGGCACGGCTGAAGAAACCCTGATCAGTATGCTGGGAAGAAAATATCAAAACAACTTTGACTGATGAAACCTAAGGAGACCTGAATACTTGTTATGCTACCTCATCAGAGATGACTTCCCTTGATGTGTAGAAAAATAAAAACTGCATCTTCAGTGACCAAGAAGGCAGGAAGAAGATGTTAGAACCCAGTTATAATTTCTTAGTAGTGTGACCTTTTGGGCATGTCACTCAAACTTTGAACTAAGAATGTTTTGTCTTTGTAATGGAGAGTTATAATACTTAACAAAAAGTTGCTGTGATAATAAGATATGAGAATGTATGAGTAGTAGGTGGACATAAATCCGGAAGAGTTTATTGTTGAGCAATGAGTTTATAAGGGAAGTATGATCCAAATTCTGTGTGATGGGATGTGTTGTCACAAGAGGCTTGGCTTATTACCATTAGAACAACTAAGGCTCACTGCAGATTTTTACATAGAGTAGTACAGTGATTAAGTTTTTGTTTTAGAAAGGTCCTCTGCTTATAGGGTGTTGAAGAGTAGTGAAAGCTAGAATAGAGAAAAATCAGGAGGTGGTTGCAGTTATTTTGAGACAATATTAAGCCTATTTCAGTTTTACATTATTATTTTGATACATAGATATTTTCCAGTGTATTTGTGTCTGATACTTGTTAAAATAAACAAGAAAATAAACTCTGAATGTCATGACCACTCCATGACAATTGGTTATTTATTTTATGCTACATCATTCTAGTTCTAATACAAAACAAAGAGGGAGGACACTTGCAGGGAAAAACAAGAATACAAAATAATTCTGACAATTTCATATCATACACTTGGCAGTTGACTTTAATTAAGCCATAGGGAAAAAAAAGAAACACTTTAATTTTAATCCTAACTAAAACATTCAACACTATATATCAATATTTATAACAAAAATACATTGAAGGTAAATGTTTTGCAAATTTTAATGTTTTTTAAATGTAAGATATCATATTTTATTTTTTCATTTAAATATAGGAGAATTACTCAAGAATGAGGTAAGTACAGTCCAGTATTTTAAAGATAAAATGCCTTTTTAGCAGGAGAATCACAAATGAGGCATCTGATTATGTTTATTGATCCAAAGATAAGTTATGTTCCAGTTAAAAATAATACCTTGTAGTTTCAGAGCAAGCACATTAAACTAGGTACAACAGGGACAAAACATTTTAAAAAGTGTCTGTATTTCCTTTGGGAAATCACCTTAATGGATCTTTGCATATGTGGGGATTATTTTGTTGCAGAAAAGATAACGAAATATAAATTAGGATGTAGAATGTATCACCAAAAGGCAGTGTTTTCATGCCATATCTGATATACCATTAATCCTATTAGCCTGCTGATACTGAATTTAATTGGAAATAAACAACACATTTTGTGGTATTGATAAGTGTTTGAACATAGTTTTTCTTAAAAAATATTTGGCACAACTCTCTAGGTGAAGTGATGGTTTGGTAAATAAAAATTGAAGGTTATTGGGGCTGGCCTCCTGGCCTGGTGTTCAGCACTCTCCACTTTGGCGGCCTGGGTGTGCAGTTCAAATCCCTGGCGCAGATCTATACCACTTAGCCATGCCAGGGTGGTAACCCACATACAAAACAGAGGAAGACTGGCATGGATGTTAGCTCAGGGTGAATCTTCCTTACAAAAAACAAAACAAAAATTGAAGGCTATTGTTTTGCTACAGGATTTAAAAGTATGATCTACCTACACTGATATTGATGGTAATTATAAAGTCATGGCTCAAAGAGCACTATTCCATTTCACTTAATAATCCCAAACCAAATTAGAGCCAGAAAATTTAAATTGAGGCTCACATCCGTCAATTAAAGAAAACTAAACAGCTTCATTCCTCCATGGCCCACTGCAACTCAAACCTATTATACTTTCACAGAGAATGTAACTCAATCCAAGGCTATCCCAACCATCTTAAGAGGTTAGCACCCCATCTTTCCTTTTCCTGATTTAGTTTCTGATTCTTATGACAGGATAATTGCCTTTCAAGAAATTCAAAACAGTCCTCAAGTCATACCTCAATCTAACCTGAATTTAGCTACTTTCCCCATCTCAGTCCAGTCTTGAAAATCCCTCAGTTTGTTAATATACTCACATTTTCAACAATTTAATCAGTCAGTCTTGTTTACATTTTATATTTGCATTGCATCATGAGACATTTAAAATTTTGTCCTAATTAATTAAAAATGTATCCACTCAGAAAATGCTGCACAATATCCTTGGCAAACGGGGAGTTCCCTTTTCACAGATTTTTTTTGTATATTTATTTCTGTTTATCATATTCCATAGAAATGTGGCGTCAATATGCATGAGCTACAAGTCTCATGAAGCTGTTGGGAATAAATAGAAAAAATGAGAACAGGAGAAAATAAAAATTAGACAAAAAATGTGATAAGAGGGAGTATATATTTGTATACAGACATGCACACACACATATACATAACTGAATACCGAGCATAGGCTTGATAATAGCTGAATTGGACAATTAATCAATATTTTTGTATTTCATATATTTTGGGAGTCTATGGATCACCATGAGACATACAATGTAGAAGTCTGGAAATTCCTGCACTTGCAAACCGATGCTGAAGCTAGCTAAACATTATAACCAGTACATACTCCATGCATTTACTTCCCCGAGCACTATACAATTGTCCATAAAATGGAATTTGAAATTAATTACAAATATTCGTGAAGTTAGTGAATTTAAATAACTTGATATTTGGTAAATGTGCAAGGACACATGATGCTATTACATGAAGACAAATGGTGGTCAACACACCAATCTACAACAAGTTTACTGATGGCAGAGACATGGGTGAGAATTGTGAGCTGTGTTTCCCGCAGGTACATGTTTCTATATTATTTCTTATGATAGTGAATGCAAACTCAATCACCCCCCCCAAAAAAAAAAGGATTTCGAGGCCTTAATGGCTTTAAAGATTTAATAATATTGGGTGCTTGTTTTGGGTGCTCCTAAGTATGTTTTCTTTATTAGTTATAATTTATGACAAGATTCCTCTCTGGTAGGCCACTTAAGCTTCAGATTTCTCCTATCCCCCTCACACCTCTACCCCCTAGCTTGAAGAGGAAAGGGCACTCTATTAATAGTTACACCAGGACTCAGGCCAGGCCGGGATCAGGAGGGTGTTATAAGGCCAAGAAAACTCTAGGCACAGCTTGCCAAAGCAACTGTCTCCCTACCAAAGCAGATTCAGTCACAGGTTGAGGTCTTACAGAGAAAAGAGAAGAAAATTCAGGTGTGGGTCTTTTGGTCATATATATATATATATATAACTTTTATATATTAATATAATATAATATTATAAATATATAAAATATTTTTCCCTCTGTCTACTTTTACAACCACCCTCCAGCAGTCAGAATAGGAGCCTATATAAATCAGCTGACAAATGGTCTTTTTGCCCAAGTAATAGTTGGCCCAGTGAATCTTGGAATTCAAGCTTATTCATTTCCTCAATTCTTGAATGGATGATTAAAACAAACATTTTCAGCATTATGGCAAAAGTCCATATTGTTTCTTTTACTGGTGGAGTTACAGTTGTCATGGTAGAAAGGGCAAATAGCAGATTGGATCCTTATCAAAATAGTAAACCAAAAGCAATATCACACTTCTAGAGGAATGACAGTCTGTGCCCCATTAGCTACTTGGAAAATGCAAGATTGATAATTACTATCACATCACAGTTTAGCTAGAATATTTGATAAATTCTAGGGAACGAGAGTGGAACAGCATAAACCAAATCATTATTGGCTATAATTGTAAATATTGTTCTAGATGTGATATTCTTACTGAAGAAAATCAAAAGAGAACTTTATACTTGTGTGCATTCCTGGGGCAATTTTTTTTCCCTGTGTCTGTTAGCAAAGACCACAAAGGAACGTTTGTTTAAACCTAACAGATACGGCAGTGATCCTACTCATGTCAAGGATAAGCTCACTCTTGAACTCTGTAATAATGCGGCCTGCAAGAGCTTTGACTACCTTACCACGCACGTGGTATCACTGTAGTCCTCTATGCTGATGTCATTCTGTGGGACTTGATGAACAGGAAGTAGAAAATACTCTGGATGCTTTGATAAGACTCTTCTATGCCAGTAGACAGAAAAAAGAGACATGTGAAATTAAGGAACCCACCACTTCGATGGTATTTCAGGAATCATGAGATCTGAAATGTCTTGAGACTTCAAGGTGAAGTATAAGTGCTATCCTATCACTAAAAGAAGTACAAAGCCTAATGGGTCTCTCTGGATTTTGGAGGGATATATCACATTTGGGAATATTCCAAATTTTATTTTGTTTTTTAGGTTACCCCTAAGGTTGCTTTTCTAAGTGAAGCCAAGAGAGAGAAACAGTTCTTCAACAGATTTAGGTTGCATGCAAGTAAAAAGCTCTAGAAGGCTGCACTAGGAGAATCGCAGTAGAAATACTTAAGATTTTAGAACAAAGACATGATTACTTCTGCAGTTAGCTATTCATATTTTGGGGAAAAAAGCAAAAACAAAGGCATCTTCTATCTTGCTATATACACCTGAGATGTGGTCGTGAGAAACCATGAGACCTGAGCTCTTCATTATTATTTGGATGTTATTTGACAGACAAAGCTATCAAATTGTGTGATCACAGAAAAAGTCCATCTTTAAGAGTAATCGCATGTGTGACATAGAGCTTGAGCAAGTTCTGAAGGTGCAAGTAAGTAGAAAGAGCAAGTGAGTTAGACTCCCACGACGTTTAGTGCTGCTGTACTGACATTTCTCCTTTAACCTTCACTCGCGGCCATGCGAGAGTTGTCAGTGCATTGAGGAAATAGAAGAAAGACATGTGGCTGGTTTCCCAATGATTCCACACAAATGCAGCCATCACCCAAAGTTGGAAGCCTGCAGCATCACAGCCCCACACAACTGTTTCCCTGAAGGACAGTGAGGAAGGGAAATAACCTCAATGGGCATAGTTATGAGTGGCCCATCTGATCATTCACTTTACCTTAAAGGAGAGATGGCAACAGTTATTTCTGGCAGTCACTGTACATTTGCCTGAACAATCGGGGATCTAGGAAGGAAAAGATAAGAAAATTGGTAACACTGAGGTCTAGGAAAAAAGTTTGTGGATGGACCTCTCAGAATGAGTGAGGGTAAGGGGGTATTTTTGTCCTCTGTGGATCTCATTAAGGCATTTATTTCAGTGAATGCTCTCCATAATCAGGAGTTCAAGACAACCTGTTTTATGGATTCAAGGCAGCTTCTTTCCACAGCCTCTCTTGTTCTTGCCTGATGACCACATCAGTGAGGTGGCCGTGAGGGCAGATACACGGAGGTAATGCACAGTCTCTGCAATATCTGATCTGTCCAGCCACTGCAGAGACTGACAGTGAGTCCCGAACAGGGCCTTGGGCCTAAGAGAATTGGCCAGCCTCCTGGTGGCAGATGAATTATATTGGACCACTTCATATTGGAAGGGGAACAATTTATTTTCATTGTAAACCATAGTTGCTCTGCATATGGATTTGTCTTTCTTTCCATTCTTTTGCCAACTCTCCTCTCTCTGAACTAAAAGAATGTCTTATTCATTGCCATGTTTTCCACACCAGGGAACGTATTTTACGGAAAGAAAGTGAAGCATTGGCTCATTCATTCTGTCTTTATCTCCATATATTAGAGACATTTTTAATTGAGCACTATGACCATATGTGTTTCTCTCTCCCTGATTTTGACCTTAGCCATAAATAGAAGAGTGTGATTATGAGAATAACAAGATTAAGATAAAGTAAGTCTCTCTCTGTCTATTATTCAGCTTCTAAGTTCTGTGGAATTTACAGCTGGTCACTTTGACTGTCTTTCAGGAGAGTTTGGCTGGTTAATAATCTGGGTCCAGAGTAGATAAAAGATAAAATCAGTTTTAACTGCCATTTTCTCATTAATAAACCGAGTGACCTGTCATAAATTGTGGTTCATATAATATTGTTAGATAGCCAAGAAATAAAATTCAGAGGAATATATTGATGCAAATCCTAAATTTAAATTAAGACAAGTAAACAACTGCATAAATCAGTTAAATATTTATTTTAATTAATTTTAAAATGTAAATATTAAAAATAAATTACTTTAAGATAAATTATAATAGCACTTAATAGAAGAATTTGGACTCAGGAATTTGGACAAGGAAAAAATACTACAAGGACAAAAGTAAGATATCTTGGCTTTTCAGGGCTTCTGTAAGAGCAAACACAGAGGCATAAATCTCTGATGAGAATTAGACAGGTTATTCCTTTCAATTTTGAGTCAATATTTTGGGGATTTTTTCCTATCAGAACTTTAGGAAGCTAAATAATATTCAGAATCTTGTTCCACAATAAATGTGGAACTATTTATCCAAATTTTTTCCATGGTGTCATGAAGTGCCAGACTCTGCTCTTTTGAACATCTTTTAAAAACATGATTTGTTTTCTTTTAAACAAATAGGAGATGGAGATCTAACACCTTCTAGCAGACACAAATAAGTTTTCAGTAGGATGTTCGATCTCATTAGCCTTATATTATATTCAATTCATTAAACAAACTCAAAAATTTCAGAGGATTTTTTTAAAGCACTCAATAAATAGTTTGGAAAACTGAATTGTAAATCTACAAATTTATCCTATCTTTTGACAATTGTTCAAATCCCTACATATCTCCCCATTCCTTTCAGCTTAGGCCCTCCATTGTGTGCCCCCTGCTTATCTTTCCAGTCTTCCCCTTTCTAGCCTTACCCTATCTCCACTCCTGCCACAGCCCGTAATGCTTCCCATGCTTATGTCTTTAATCCCAGGGATGACTTTCTGAAAAGAAGGCTGCTCCTCAGAACCAATCCTGAACATCTCAAAAGTGATGAACATCGATTCATCCTTCCAGACTCAGTCAGTTCTTCTATTAAGGCTTCCTTAAATTTTTCACCTTCAACCCTTTCCAAGTACAAAGGTCTGGAGTAGGAGCACCATGACCAGGGTAGAGCTCTGCCAACGACGAATTGTATTGTCTAAACCTCTAGGATCCTCACTGTTCTCCTGTCTAAAACAGAAGGATTTGGGGAATGGTGCCTAGTAGACACCAGAATATATACAGCTCTTATTAATATTAGGATTTTACACACTGGTATAATGTGTCTAAAACAGATCATGTGTATTTCTATTTTACCATCTATGATGATTTGGGGATTAAAACTATTTGTTCGCATGACCTCCTCCTTGGATTTGATTAATTTGCTAGAGTGGCTCGCAGAATTCAGAGAAACATTTACTTACTAGATTATCAGTTTGTTATAAAAGGATATAGCTCCGAAACAGCCAGATGGAAGAGGTGCACTGGGCAAGGTATGGGGAAAGGGCATGGAGCTTCCATGCTCTCTCCAGGTGGTCACTGTCCTCCAGATCTTGAAGTATTCATCAACCTGGAAGCCCTCTGAATCCTGTCCTTTCTGGGTTTTTATGGAGTCTTCGTTACATAGGCACGATTCATCAAATCATTGGCCACTGGTGATTGATTCAACTTCCAGACCTCTTCCCTCCCAGAAGTCAGGGGAGTGGGATTGAACATTCCAACACTCTAATCACATGATTGGTTACTTCGGTCACCAGTTCCCATCCTTTGGCGATCTGGGGGCATTCCAAAAGTCACCTCCTTAATATAACAAAAGACACCCTTATCACTCTTGTCACTTAAGACATTCCAAGGGTTTTAGGAACTCTGGGCCAGAAAAAGGACAAAGACCAAATATACATTTCTTATTATGAATCACAATATTACAGTATACAATACTAAGTGTTAAGAATGGAAGTGAAGCCACCAGAACTCACATGTTCATCCAGTGAGGATATAAATTGCTACAGTCTCTTTTGAAAACTGTTCATCAGTACCTACTAAACCTGAATTATTCATAATCTAGGACCCGGCTATCTTCTTTCTGCAGTTCTCAAGAGAAGTGCATACAGATATTCAAAAGAATCACATACAAGGATGTTCATAGCAGCAGCATACAGAATTGTAAAGAAATTTGGGTGTGTTCACACAATGAATCCAAGAGAGCCATGAGACAGCACAGGCTGTAGTAACACAGGAATATGGAAGAATTTCACAGATTATTTTTTAAGAAAAGAAGGTGAAGAGAGAATATGACATACTATAAACTTCCAATTACATAAATTCATCAACAGGCAAAACTAATCTATGGAAGTCAATGTGCTATTTGCAATTGGGGCAGTAATGATGAGACAGGACATGGGGAGGCCTCCGGGTACTGGTGATGTTCTGCTAACACTGGTCACGCATTGTCATCACTTGGTGAGAATTCATCAAGATGTATGCTTCAATTTGTACACTTTTTTGTTTTCATGTTATGATTCTTTATAGAGCTAAAAAAAAGAATTTGGGGGCCGCCCGGTGGCGCAGCGGTTTAGTCCGCGCTTGGCAGCCCGGGGTTCGCCGGTTCGGGTCCCCGGCGCCTGCCGACGCACTGCCTGTCAGCCATGCCGTGGCGGCGTCCCATATAAAGTGGAGGAAGATGGGCACGGATGTTAGCCCAGGGCCAGTCTTCCTCAGCAAAAAGAGGAGGATTAGCAACGGATGTTAGCTCAGGGCTGGTCTTCCTCGCAAAAATAAATAAATAAATAAATAAAAATAAAAAAAGAATTTGATGTAGCAAAGTCTGAGGGGTGAAAAGATGAATCATGAAAATAGTCCTATGATAGGAAAGAACCACTCATTCTGCCATGTCAATTAAATGTAGCAGAAACAGTAAAAGGACAGTGATATCTCCTAGTTTTAAATAGTAGTTTTTGTATGTTACCAATTGTTATTTGGTATATAAAATGGGAAGAGGTTCCTGGTTATTTCTCTTGTATAAAAAGCTAATTTCTTGCTTTTATATTTTTCTCTAGCCGAATGCTATAAGTGGATAAATTCAATGTGTTTTGAATTTATCCATTTCAAAAAGTTATTTGCATAAATATCTGAAAGATAATGCACTATCAGCAGTAATAAATGAGTATTAATAGAATTGAAAAAGAAAATCTACATATCAGTCATAGTACAGAATTGGCCCTTCACCAGCTTTACAACAAAATTAATGTGCAATGTTCCTGAGACCTGAAAAATTTCACTTGGTCAAATACCTTAAAATAACATGAGTAAGTATCTTTCACTTTATAGGGCGGTGTGTATACTATAAGAGGAACTAATAATGGTTTGACTTACACATTTTTGAAATTGTTCATATGGTCACTCCATTGTGTTCATCAAGACCACACTGTGATAAAGTGGTTGGCCACACATTTTGTATTGTTGGAGTTTTCATTTGCAAACTGGTTTAGAAAGCCTGTGGCAAAGAGATCAAGACTGTTAGGATTCAGGCCAGTATTTTTAAGACTACATTAACCCTACCGTGGTTTAGAAAAACTGGAAATATCTATTCTTTTCTTCTCTCATACTGAAAAAGTTCCTAGGAAAAAAATTATGGGAGAAGAGGGAGGTATAGTTTATTCATAATGCCAACAGTGTGCGGGCACTAGGGATATTACAAGGCTAGTCTCAGTTCTTCCCGTGCTCAGAGTAGCCATTGCAGATGGGAAACAGAAGAAAGCATCTTTCCTGTCAGAGTCCTTAATCCCTGGGTCTTTGTCACATGCTTGCCTTCAGTGATAGAGGGAGAGTCTTGCAGTTTTCTATCTCAGAACAGGTTAGAAGAAAATGTCACCCTAAGCATCCTGACTGCACTAATACTTTTTCTTCTTCCCTCCTCACTCTTAGAGGCGGTCATACTTTCTCCAAATACCTCTTTTCCATATGGTTATCTTTTATTTCCTCTCTGAATGATTGTTCCCAGACCTACCTTTTTCTATGTGGAAAATTAAAACAAAACAAAAGAAACAAACAAAAACACCTCACTAAGAGTCACCACTGCTTCACAGTACAATTTACCAAGCCCTCCCACTCTCGACAATGTTCTGAGTCACAAGTAGCTGTGGCAGCTTTGCACCTGGGGATACTCTGCTTTCAAAGACTTTGACACTTGATACATTCTCTAGGAAAATCTTTTCACTGGTCCCTGGTGGATGAAATCCTAGATGCTGCACAAGGCTTCTCAATTTTCAACTACTCTCCACGATTTTCAGCATCTACCAAGGGAAAATATTCCCAACATGTGCTTCCACATTGCTTTTTATAATAGACTTTTTTTTTCAAACCTTAATTATTTTATTGAGGTCACATTGGCTTATATCATTGTGTAAGCTTCAGGTGTGCATTATAATATTTCAGTTTCTGTATAAACTGCATCGTGTTCATGGCTATAATTAACAAGACAAAAATAACAAGTGTTGGAGAGAATGTAGAGAAAAGGGAACCCTCATATACTGCTGGTGGGAATGCAAACTGGTGCAGGCACTATGAAAAACAGTATGGGGAGTTCTCAAAAAATTAAAAATAGAAATACTATATGATCCAGCTATTCCACCACTGGGTATTTACCAAAGAACATGAAATCACTAATTCAAAAAGCTATATGCACCCCTTTGTTCATTGAAGCATTATTCACAATACTCAAGAATTAGTCTTTGTTTTTCAGAGCAGTTTAGGTTCACAGCAAAACTGAACAGAAAGTACAGAGATTTCCCATATATTCCCCATCCCCACACATGCACAGACGTCACCACTGTTAAAATTTCGCACCAGAGTGGTATGCTTGTTACATCTATGAACCTACATTGACACATCATTATTATCCAAAGTCCATAGTTTACATGAGAGTTCGGTCTTGGTGTTGTACATGTTAAGGGCTTTGGATAAACAAATTATGACATGTGTCCATCATTATAGTATCATACAGAGCAGTTCCACTGCCCTAAAAATCCTCTGTGTTCATATCTCCCTCTCCCCAACTCCTGACAACCACTGATAATTCTACTATCTCCATTGTTTTGCCTTTTCTGGAATGTCATATAGTTGAAATCACACAGTATTTAACCTTTTCAGATTAGCTTCTTTCACTTAGTAATATGCATTTAAGTTCCCTCCCTGTCTTTTCATGGCTTGTTAGCTCATCTTCTTTTTAGTGCTGAATAATATTCCATCATCTGGATGTACCACAGTTTATTCATTCACCTACTGAAGGACATTTTAGTTGCTTCCAGGTTGTGGCAATTAAGAATAAAGTTGCTATAAACATCCATGTGCAGGTTTTTGTGTGGACAAAAGTTTTCAACTCTGTGTAAACACCAAGGAGTGCAATTGCTGGATCATATAAGTGGAGTTTAATTTTGTAACAAACTGTCAGACTGTATTCCAAAGTAGCATTTTGCATTCTACAGTTTTTAAATGCATTTTTTACATTTGAATTGTATCTTGTTTTATTCAAGTTGTTTCTTCTCCGTCTAAAGGTTGTAAGCTTCCTAAAGTTATATTATATGTTTAATTTTTTATATTTGTGTATCCTGGATCCAGTTGTGTGTCTGCAGCTTGTAAATACTGAGGATATCTTCATTACTTAACAATAGTGTTATTAAGAATGAAATTATGCTTCATATCAAATGGAAAACCATGGCTTTTCAGTGTTTGTCATATTTCATAGTTAAGAAAAGGTTTTGCTGCACAACAAGGTAACATAATTATTCTTATGAGTCACTTCCATAATTTCATCATGCACCAAGGTTTTTTATCCCAAATGGAGTTATAAATCAGATCTACATCGTGTTACATTTGTGGCAAAATTCCTTTAAAATGATCCATATTATATTTTTTTAACTGTTTAAACATTATATTTTTTCCTTCAAAGAATTATTCTATTCTACTTTCATTTGCTTTTTAAATTATAAAACTTCTTTAAAATGAATGTATCTAAAATCGGTGATTAGTGGCACATTGAAATATATTACTGTTGACTTTGTTGTCTGAATTATCCTTGTTTTTATAATATATTTCTATAATATTAGCATATACCTGAATCACTGTTATTCTTTGGCTTTCATTTTACCCACCATACTTTTCTGGTCAAGCTTGATTTTAATACATTTGAAAACTTACTCAAACCTTTTTTTTCTACAAGTCTTCCATAGTCCCTACACAGTTTCTTCAAATATTCTATTTAAATCAGACCTTTTAGCCTACTATCACATGTTTTAAATGATATTTATTCTACAAACTATATATTCCACTAACCTTCTAATGAATTATTTACAATTTTAATTCAGACAGAAATTCGATTTAATTTTTTTTACATGGATACCTATTTCATATGAAATTATAAAATTATATTATAAGACAAACTCGGACACGCTGGTGATGGACAAAAATATGAGACCAATGTTATCATCAACATAGGCATGTCATTTCCCTGGTGGGCGAACAGCAGGAATTTCTTCTCCACAGCTCCACTAGCCAAAACAATAAAGGATCAAAGAGTCATATCGATGATGTGAGTGGAATGATACTAAAAGAATTCCAAAGTATGAAGTTGAAAAAATTGACTGAGTATACTGAATTGTCAAAAAAATGAGGCCATCATAGTTGGAATATAAACTAAAAATGTTTCATGTTTTTTTTCTAAGTAAAGTGTGAAATAGTGCTTTCAAAATATTTGTGTTTTATAAGAAATTATCCTGTTAAAAATTTAATAGGAGGATAGGTGAAAGAATAAGTTATTTCCTGTTATTCAACTTTAAGGATGCATCACACTGCACTGTATCATTTTAAATAGAGAAAGATAAGGGAAATCAGCATGTCACTTTGTCTTTAAAATATTTTGTTGTTTACCAGTTTATAGTTCATATCTATATTAATATTTGTAATTATATCCACATCACTCTCAGGTATATGTTATACGCTTTTTTCTATTTTAAAAATCAGTCTCTGTTAACTGTAGTCATTTGATATTGAACATGAATTAATCTAGATTTTGTTGCTTTTTGTCATTGATCTATCATTCACATCACTGAATACTCTGGACTAACCACTCTGGATAGGACATACTTGCTTCTGTGCCTGGCATTCAGGAGATTTGAAGGAAAAGTGCCCCATTGACTATTATAAAGAAATATTAAATGATCGTACTTGTTCACACATGAATTAATATTAGAACTTTTTTAATGAACCTGTGTCTAAGTTATTGGAATTTTTTATTCAAGCCTTTTCTGCTTCACAGCTGTGTATGAGGGGTGTTGGTGAAAACTCCCTCATTGTATCTATTGGGCATAAGTATATGAAAGCTCTGCTACAAAGGGATTTTGCTTAGCAATGTCCTTCAATACCACAAAAAAGGGGGGGAAAAGCCATTCCAGGTAGGGTAGAAACCTCATTGTCCACTGTGGGTTATTGAACAGCCTGTGACAGCATGTTTTTTCGGGATGATGACATTGGTGAGGAAAGGTCCAAAAGAGCAAGAGGGATCTGCTATTCTGAACCCAAGGCTTCGATCAGGGGCTCCCTTCTCATTTCAGTAAGTGCTTCTAAGAGACCAGCAATGTAGGAGAATGTAGTAGGGGGCAGCTTTACCTACAGGAAAAGCTTTAAAAAATAACAAAGACTTGAAAATCAAACTTTAAATATGTTTATCTGTGTGTTGCAACATCCAGAGGAGTGAAAACAATTAACTGAGAGAATTTTTTTTTAATTTAAAGAGAGAAGGAATAAGAAGGAAAAGGAAAGAAGGGAGAGAAAAAGAGGAAGGAAAACAGAAGAGGGTTTGCCATTTTTTGTTTGTTAGTGAAAATACTCTAATGATAGAGTTTAGTCAGGAGTATATGCACAGTGTATTGTGTTTAAAGTCATTTTTCAATTTGATTTTGGTCGTATGTACAATGAGTTGTTAAGGGTAGTTTAATGTACTGGATTGTATATATTTATTTTAAGCTTCTTGTTCGAACTTTCTAAATGAGGATTTTTTTTTAAACATAACATTTCAGATGAAATGTGTGATTTTAAAATCTAGATTGTGAGACAGGAGGTTCTTTTTGATGATATAAAAGAGTGTTGAAAGAGTCAGTTGAACTGTTCTGGTATCTTTCTTTGTAGATGACAGCTTGTTCCATTTGGTTATTCTTTAGATGTTTTCCAAGAATCTTTCACCTGTTTAGCTATCTAATTATATATTCCCTCATCTGAAATACTTCCAGGGGTGTTCTTAAAGGTTAAAATTTGACTTTTTCATAATTTAGGTGATTGAAGCTAAACTCATTTTGGAAACAACTATGCGTTGTGTATATTATCTTCAGAGAGGATTCTCTTCTAAGTTTCTCTATAGACAAGCATTGCAATGTTTTGAATTCTTGTGAATCACCTTAATACAAAGAAAATATGCAATAATAAAAAATAGATAAAGAAGCAACAATGACCTGAATTGTATGATATGATGTAATGAATCGAGTGTCAGTCTCAGAGTTAAAAGATGGGAAATCCTCTCCTCCTTTGGCACTGAAAACCACTGTGTTATTCAGGAATTCATTTATATTATCTGGATGTAATTTCAATTTTACAATGACCTTTTTTTTTTTTTTTTTGCTAGATGATGTCTACTAACATTTATAACCCTGAAATTTTAAAATAGTACATTAGAAGTTTTGAGACACGGAGAAAACATAATCTACACAGGCAATAGTAACTCTGAAGATGCCAAACCATTTGGAATTAGACCATGAAGATTCTAGAACCATGATGCTAAACCATGCACTCAAATTCCAGGGTGTTTCCCGTGAGAAAAAGAGGTAAGGTGTTTTCACTCTTGACTCCTAGCTTTTCACTCTTGACTCCTAGCTCCACTGAACTTTTTCGTTTACCATCATGCCCCAAATGGGCTGGCTTAAAAAATCTTCACTCTCTGTTAGTCTCTAACACCTTAAGATTGCAAGTCAGAACTTACAACAATGCTTTCTTAAATTTGGCTATCTCATTTTAATTAGTTGTACAGGAACAATAACAATAATCAAATATTCAAAGTGCCCTCCTCCCACAGCTTCCAGATAAATCACTGATTTTGTTCAGAATATTTATACAAAATATTTTTCCAAGAGACTCTACTTTGTAAAAAACACAAAAAGTTCCAAATTTGGACTAGCAATTTCTTTGTTGTTGTTTTGGTTTTACTCCTTAAATAAGAGCACTTGCTCTGATCTCGCTCTGGATGAACCAGTTACTAGCTATTTAGCCTTGAAAACAATACTTCAGAAAGATGTTGAAAATAATAAAGGATATGCTTAGCACAGTGTGTAGCCCTGATTAAATTGGCTCTGTTATATAAACTTCGTGTTTCTTTGCTGCTTCAAATATTATTCTAAATTAAAATTCAAGAATAAAAAAACATTTATTTTAAATGTAAACAAATCTATATTTTAGATCACCCTAACTCGTGTAACTTGCCTTCTGTAACTTTGAGTGAAAAACTAAGAATAGACTATACATAGGGTCTCCCAAAGTGTGGAAGAGATTAGGGTCTGAGTTAAGCAGGGAAATGGAGGACTCTCTCTCTGAGAAATTCTCTGAGAAACGGGTTTCTTAGGGAAGCCATTTACCCATGGGAAGCGTACAATTTTTCATTTGTATATGAGAAGGAAATAGCATAAATTTGTTTATTTTTCTCATCAAATATTTATTTGGTTTTTAAAATAAGCTTAATATATTGGTAGTATGGTATATAAATATAACATAAAATACATGCACATATTGAGAATTCATCTTCAAAAATTTTTACTTATTGTGTGAACAATCAAAAGATTGGTGAACTATTTTTAGCGCATCTTAAATACACCATTAACTTCCAGTCTCAATGTCTGGCCAACTGTCTGCCATCTGTTAGATATCTGGTAATTAATTAATCATTCATTCTATAATGAAATTTCTGTAGCTGAAATCATTCAGGAATCAATTGCTGTCATCCTCTTTGAAAATTAGGTATTACTGAAAATCCCTTGCACACATATTTTGCCTAGAATAACTTATGTTGTCTTAAACCTTTCAGGGATGTATATTTTATTTATTTATTTATTTAATTTTTAAAAATAAAATGATACATCTCACCCTCTGCTTTTCTTTTCTTTATACATTCTAGTTGTAAATTCTTCTAGTGCTTCTCTGTGAGCCACCACCACAGCATGACAACTGACACAGCAACGGTGTGGTTCCATGACTGGGAAAAAAACCTGGGCCACCGAAGCAGAGCACGCCCAACTTTAACCATTAGGCCATCAGGGCTGGCTCAGGGATGTATATTTTAAAAGACATATAAACTGGATGAAACTTTTCAAATCTATTGGCCAGTATTCACATATATATCATTTAGACTCTTCAAATATTTGCCACAAACTTGCAGAAATGACTTGGAAATAAATATTGTCTATTTGTACCTTGCCTGAAGAAATACTTCAAGGACTATAATACTACAAATTTGTCTTATCTCACATTTTCTGACCTTTCAAACCATGCCATATTCATATACCAAAAAGTTTATTAAACTTTTATGAAACTTTCTTTTTCTTGGCCCCAAGCTTACAGAAAAATACTAGTGATTCACCATATGATGACAGAAATAGAATGGTGCTTCACCTTGATGGCATGAAATCATAATTATGTGTTTGTCGTGAAAACTACAATGGGAAATAAGCATATTCTGTACTTTGTTTAACGTTTTAAAAAGAGAATTTGAGATTAGCTCTGAACTGTACATAGCCTGGTATTTTAATAAAAGTAGGGACTATAAAGTCATTTATAAAAGCAATATCAAATTAACGGTTTATTTAATTTTACTTTCATGTTTCTTCTCTCACTACGCCTTAGAGATTATTTTGAGGACCGTGTTTGTCATTTTACCATAGGAGATAATATAATATATTCCTAGAAGATAATCATTGTAATGAAATTACAGAAATGTTGCTACCTTTTTAATAAAACATATTGTAGATTTTCAACATTCGTTCCACCTGAGTTCTAGTTTAAAATGTCCTTGGTAAATGGTATCCTGTCTTCTAATAGAGTATCTTTTTTTTTCTCCAGAAATAGGGAATTCTTACCAATTTTAAGTTATTGGAATGTCACTGTGTACAATGGCTGAAATAAATAAGTTAATATTAAATGAAAACACTGTATCCCTATAACTTGTGAAAATAGAGTCCTGAAATATTAATTTTCATGACTTAGGTTTCTGTTTTATATGCACTGTATATTATTCTCAGTCATGATATATCCAACCCTAATAGACTATAATGTACTTTTGAATATTGTCACAGATTATTAATGATCATACAATATCCACACTTGATGGTTCTAAACAAAATATTTAAAATAAGGAATAAAAGATATACTACAAATGAGCATTAACATTTAGAATAAAAAAAGAATAATGGGATAAATGGAATATTTGGAATACTGCAGATATTTCACTGTTTAAAATAAGGGCAAAAAAGGCAAAATAAAATTTTTGAGGTTGTGTTATATTCCCAATGAATTTTTTTTTTTCTTTTTGACTTTGAGATATCAAGGGCTGGATTTTTTCTGTATAAATGTTTAGCTGGGGTAACCAAAATATGATAAATGCAAGTAATGAGGCTAATTACCAGAATATGAAAGATATTTCTTTTTTTGGTGAAGAAAAATTCCAGCCTACAAAAGAGTTTTTTAAATAAACTTTTTAAACAAATAGTTTTAGATATACAGAAAAATTGCAAAGATAATACCAAGAGTTCCTCTGTGTCAGATACTCAGTTTTCCTTGCTAATATCTTACATTAGTACGGTATATTTGTCACATTGAACCAATATTGATACATTTTTTTAAACTAAAATCTGGACTTTATTCACATTTCCTTAGTTTTCACCAAGTCCTTTTTCTGCTCTAGCAACTCATCCTGGATACTACATTATGTACATTTAGTGTTCATATCTCTTTACTCTATGTCAGTCTCTCAGATTTTCTTCCTTTCTGTGACCTGGACAGTTTTGTGGATTACTTGTCAAGTATTTTGTGAACTGTCCCCATAGTGGGATTCACCTAATGTTTTTCTCATGATTAGACAGTGTTATGGGTTTTTAGAAGAGGTAAAATGCATTCTCATTATATCGTGTCAAGGGTATAGACTATCACAGTGTTGATTTAACTTTGATCCACAGTCTGCGGTAGTGTGGTAGTGTTTGCCAGACTATAAACTTATTCTCTTTCCCCCTTTACACACTTTACCATCTGAAAGGAAGTCACTATGCACAGACCACAGTTAAGGAGCTGTGCAAAGTTACAAAATCTCCATGTAACCCAAATAGTATCTACGTATTTAGTATTATTCTGCACTTGAGATTTGTCGACTCTCCCTCTAATTTATATAATTAATTTTTATCAATATGGACTTATAGATATTTTATACTTTGCATTATAATCCAATACATCTTTATTTGTTACTCAAATGGTTCCAGCTTTGACCATTGGAAATATTTTCCCTTGGCCCCCGTTGACACAATGTCGTGTGTGTGTGTGTGTGTGTGTGTGTGAGATTTAGCACTTCCTTACTTTTTGGTACTACAGAATGCTCCAGGCTCATCTTCTGTATTTCCTGCTCAATCCTAGCATCAGTCATCTCACTAATGAGTCTTGGTTCTCTTTATTGGAAAAGAGTATTAGAAACAAGATTTGGGAGCTAGATGTGCTTGTTGCTACTGAAGTATTATTTGTAGGTCCTCTAAGCTGACAGAGCAATGACACGTGTGTGTATACCAACTTTCGTATATGCACACATCTACAAATATTCCTATACGTATGCATATGTGTCGATATTAGGCTAAATAATAGTTTATACCTATGTCTCAAACCATAATCCTTTACTACACATTTATCCTAGTCTTTTCTTCTTGCTTATCTATCACCGCCCAATCCAACAGTGAGAAAACTGGCTCTTATCATCTTACCATTTGCCATCCATTTGCTTAATTTCTCATTTCCGGTATACAGTATGCATTCTATCCTACAAATCCTATCCTCCTACATATATATATATATATATATGTGTGTGTATATATATATATATATTTATTTATATTAGATATATAAACATACATATATGTACTCTTTGTGCTGTAAACTTCTATGAACTTTGTCAAATGTGTAGTCAACTGTCATGTAATACCACTAAACTATTATACAGAATAGTTTCACCCCCACAAAATACCCCTCATCCTTCACCTGGTTAACCTTCCCATGACACTCAACCTCCAGACAACCACTGAACTTTTTAGATTCATACTGTATATGGCCTTTTCAGATTGGCTTTCATCCTGTAGCCATAAGAATTTAAGATTTATATATGTCTTGGCATGGCTTGACAGCTCATTCCTTTTTATTTTTCAAGTATACCATTGTATGGATTTACCAACATCTATTTATCTGTTCACCTATGAAGGACAATGTTACTCTAGCTTTTGGAGATTATGAATAAAGCTTCTAGTCACAACTGCATGCACATTTTTCTGTGAGCATAAGTTTTCCAACCTGTAGGATAAATATCTAGGAGTGTGCTTGCTGGATCATATGGTAAGCCTCTATTGATCTATAGGAAACTGCCAAACTATCTTCCAAGTTTGCTGTAGCATTTTCCATTTCCACCAGTGTAAAAAAGAGTTCTTCCCTTTCTACATTCTTACCAGCATTTGGTATTATTAATTTCTTTTTATCTTAGCCATTCTAATAAAATATAATGTTGTCTCATTATTTTAATTTGCTATTCCCTATTGGCCAGTGGTATCGAGCATGCTTTTAACATGTTTTTTTGCCATCTTTATTATCTTCTTTGTTGAGGTATCCCCACTGATTTCTGGCCTTCATGGTTTCTGATGAGAAACCAACTGTTAATCATATTAAGAATTCTATGCTATATTAGTTTACTAGGGCTGCCATAGCAAAATACCACAGACTGGGTGACTTAAAGAACAGAAATTTATTTATTTATTTATTTATTTATTTATTTATTTATTTATTTATTTATTTTGTGAAGAAGACCAGCCCTGAGCTAACATGCGTTGCTAATCCTCCTCTTTTTGCTGAGGAAGACTGGCCCTGGGCTAACATCTGTGCCCATCTTCCTCTACTTTATATGGGACGCCGCCACAGCATGGCTGACAAGCAGTGCGTCAGCGGGCGCCCGGGATCTGAACCCACGAACCCGGGGCTGCCAAGCGCAGATTAAACCGCTGCGCCCCCAGAAATTTATTTTCTTTAAGTTTTTTTTTTTTTTGAGGAAGTTTGGTCCTGAGCTAACATCTGTTGCCAATCTTCCTCCTTTTCTTTATTCTCCTCAAAGCTCCAGTACATAGTTGTATATCTTAGTTGTAGGTCCGTCTAGTTCTGTGTGGGACACTGCCTTAGCACGGCTTAATGAGCGATGAATAGGTCCGTGCCCAGGATCCAAACTCCCGGACTCTGGGCTGCCAAAGTGGAGTGTGTGAACTTAACTATGCCACCAGGCCAGCATCTATTTTTTCACAATTCTGGAAGCTGGAATTTCAAGATCAAGGTGTCAGTAGGGTTGGTTTCTCCTGAAGCCTCTCTCCTTGGCTTGCTTATATAGGCTCTCTCACGTTCTCACATGGTCTTTCTTTTGTGCTTGTGCATTCCCTTCCTATAAGGACACCAGTCCTATTATATTAGGGCTCTACCATTATGACTTCATTTAATTTTAATTACCTCCTTAAAGGACCTATCTCCAAAAACAGTCACATTGATGGTTAAAGCTTCAAAGTGTGAATTTTGGGGTTACACAATTCAACTCATAACATATGTGAAGAATCAGTTCTCTCATGTTGCTTTTAATATTCTATTTTCTTTTGACTTTTAACAGATTTATTTTGATGTGCTTAGGTATGAGTTTCTTTGTATTTATCGAAATTGGCATCACCGAGGTTCTTGGATGTGTAGATAAATGTTGTTTCAAGCCACTGTTTCTTAAAATATTAAATCTGCACTTCTCTCCTCTCCTTCTGGAACTCCCATTATATGTATGTTGGTATGCTAGATGATGTCCCAAAGGTCTCTAAGGCTTTGCTTGCTTTTCTTAATTCTTTTTTCTTTCTGTTCCACAGATTGGATAACCTCAATTGACCTATTTTGAAATTCATTGAGTCTTTCCCTTGCCAACTCAAATCTGCTGTTGAGCCTTTTCAGTGAATTTTTCACCACAGTCACTATACATTTCAAGTCTTGAATTTTTATTTGTGTTATAATTTTTATGATTTTATTAATATTCTCTATTCAATGAGATGTTATTCTCATATTTTTCTTTATTTCTCTAAGCATAGAATTACAGACTGTTTTTTTTTTTTTGCTGTGGAAGATTAACCCTGAGGTAACATCTGTGCCAATCTTCCTTCATTTTTTTTTTATACATGGGTCACTGCCACAGTGTTGCTGACAAGTGGTATAGGTCCAACCTGGGATCCAAACCTGTGAACTTGGGCTGCCAAAGCAGATTGCACTGAACTTAACCACTACACCACTGGGCTGGCCCCATAGACTGAATTTTTTTCCCTCCAAATTCATATGTTGCAATCCTAACTCCCAATGGGATTTTGTTTGGAGACAGAGCCTTCAGTGGGGTAATTAAGCTTAAATGACATCATAAGGGTGGGATTCTAAACTGATAGGATTGGTGTCCTTACTTTAAAAAAAGAGAGACACCAGAGCTCCCTTTCTCTCTCTCTCTCTCTCTTTCTCTTCCCTCTCTCTTTCCACCACCTCTCTCTTCTAAGGAGACAAGGCCATGTGACAACACAGTGAAAAGGTGCTGTCTTCAAGCTGAGGGGAGAAGTCTTCCCTGAAACTAATCCTGCTGCCATCTTGATCTTGGACTTCCAGCCTCCAGAACTGTGAGAAAACAAGTGTCTGTTGTTAATGCAACCCAGATGGTGGTATTCTGTTATGGCATCCCTGGAAAACTAATACATATTGTTGCCTTTATTTCTTTTGACATATTTAAAACATGCAATTTAAAGTCTTTTTTCTAGTGAGTCCAAAATCTGTGCTTCTTCAGAGACAGTTTCTATCCACTGTTTTTGTTTTGTTTGTGTATGATCCACACTTTCATGTTTCATTGCATGTCTCTTAAGTTTGGGTTGAAATCTGGTGATTTTATTAATTTAATCGAGCAACTCTGGAAATTAGATTCTCCATCCCTCTTCAGGTCTTGCTGTTCATGGCGCTTGCTGTTGTTACTCTTTGCCTTTTTTGTTGTTTTTAGCTACTTTCCTGCAATAATTCTGTAAAGACTGTATTGTTTTTTGCATGTGGAAGCTGAAGTCTTTTCTCAGTTTATTGGTCAACAAATGATTGGACAGAGATTTCCTTAAATGCTTGAAACTGATAACTTTCCCAGACTTTGCTAAATAGTTCTGTGTGCATGTCGGGTCACACCTTCAATGATTTGACAGGCAGAAAAGGCTATTTGTGCTGAGTAAACGCCAAGTCAGGGCAAATAAAGATAAGCCCGGTCAGTGGGCATTTGCAGGGAACTGCCAGACATGTCAAATAATCACAATTCTTAAAATGGCTCTTATGGAGAGCTCCAAACCCATTATATCCTCTCCAGTGACTGCCAGGCTAATGTTTGTCACCATGATTGTGGAGCTATTGGTTTCCAAAGCCACTCCAGATCTGTGGAAAGGGGGAAGGGAATGGAACAAGTTAAAATACTACGAAGTCCACTGTTTTTAACAAGATTCAGTGGTTTTTACTGAGAAACACTCCTTAGATTGTTGCAAACATTTGTTTAATTTCAAAGTTCTGAAAAAGATGATTTTGACAATTTTTGCCATGCTCTCATGGCATTTATGGAGGATCAGATTTTTGGAGTTCCATGTTCCACCGTTCCCGCTAATGGCATCTCATTGTATATAATTTAAAAGCATTATTAATAAGAGAATATTTAGGTATTGGGTAGAACCAAATGTTGAAACTGATCAAGCAATACTGAATTGCAAAACTTCTGTATTGGTTAATAAATGTTAAAAGAGGAAAATTGCTTGATATCTTATTAAATACAATATATAACCAATTATTCTTTGCTTTGAATTTAAGCTAAGTATTTGATTTTTAATCTTATCAACTCCATACCAAATTAATTCATATCATATCCTTGAAATATTGAATATATCTTTCCTAAATACAAAGGGGAATGCAGTAAAATCTAATGACTGGTTTTAAAGTAAGGATTTTGATTAGGAAGTAAGTCTCAACACTCTCTTTTATAAATGTATTTCTATGGAAAATTTACAACATATGGGAGGTTTTTTCCTAAGACACAAGACTGATAGGACTACCTCCATCCTATACTGACCACCCACCATGTTAATGCCCCTTGACCCTTGGTTGTTTAAAGTTTATACATAGATCAATTGGATTTATCTATCTCACCTACGTGTTTGTATGTCTGTGCATGTTTCTTATGAGGTAATATGGGATGTAATATTCTCTTTCCTTTTCTGTCTCTGTATTCATAGTATTTAACTCTCAAGAAACAATTTTAAAAGAAGGTAGGTGGGAAAGACATAAAAGTAGAGGGTCCTGTATTAGTTTTCTGTTTCTGCTGTAACAAATCACCACACATTCAGTGACTTTATACAGCACAAATTTATTCCTAGAATTCTTCAATCTGATGTCCAGTAAGAACCTCACTGAACTGAAATAAAGATTTCAGCAGTCTGTGTCCCTCTCCTGCAGGGCTCAAGAGCAGGACCCATGTCCTGCTTATATGTGTTGCCGATAGAATTTAGTTCCCCTTGGGTTGTGGTTCTGGGTCTCTGTCATGTCCGGCTGTCAGCTGAAGATTGCATTCAGCTTCTATAACTTGCTGCATTTCTTGCCTCCTGGGCCTTTTCCTTTGTCTTCAAAGCCAGTAAAGCCAATTTGTGTTCTTCTCATGTCATATTTCTCTGAACTAGCCAAGAAACATTCTCTGCTTTTAAGGAATTACATGATTACATTACAAGCACCTGGAAAATCCAGAATAATTTCACCTTCTGGAAGTCCATATAAAAGTTTCCCCACTATCTGAAAGTTCGCTTTATGCCACTTTGCTTTTATAAAAAACCTACATTAGTACCTGTTTTCACTAACTGAAAGATATCCAAAGAGGATGTTCACTTTTACGAAAAAAGGCTAAAAGCAAAAATAGTGTTCAGTGTTTGTTTTGCAGGAGCCATTACAGAGGCTAAGCAGTCAAGCCTGCTGCTGTATTTCAAGACTTCCACATCAGCCGCAGCAGATGAGGAACCTCGACCTTCAACCTCAAGGCAGGCAGACACAAAAGAAGGTGTAGACATTAGTGACCTGCCTTCCCTGACGATTCAAAAGACTACGAGATATTAATAGATGACCCTCTTCCTCTTTCTCCCGATCCCAGTTTCCTGTACCTCTCAACACCCCAACCTCTGAAGACTCAGTCCGACATCCCATCATCACCACAACCACCTCTCAGCCTTCTAATGCGCTTGCTGTCTTCTGGTAAGTGACAGAATTCACTCGTAAGTGAAACTACACTGTACATACATTATTTCTACTTTATATAGACTGTGTATTTACCATATCATCCCTGCTTTTACTACATGTTAGTGTTATTTTAGGTTTTATGTGTTATTAGGTATGATATGGTAAATTATTTTTTGGATTTGGGAACACTCAAAAAATTTTCCCATATAAATGAATGGTAATCGCTTCTTCACTTTAGACGATTGGGGCTTACCAAAGTTTTCATAATGCTCTGCTTCCGGATAGTAGGGGGAACCTGTACTTAATCACATCTGCAAAGTTCCCTATACCATGCAAGGGAACATACTCAGAGGTTCTGGGGATTAGGATGTACACATTCTTGGGTGGTGGGGCATTATTCTACCTACCATAGTGACAAATCATTGACACATTTTTATTGAATTTTGGAAATGTGATGCCCATTAATTAAAGCTTTATTTGTGAGAACAGAGAATAAAGAAGAGTTTTACTACAAATTCACGCTAAAGAATGCAGTCCCTCTTATGCTAATGAATTTTTGAAATGTCAGAAAGGTAGATGTGTTAGGTTTGGAACAAACTGTTCTCGGATCCACACACCTGCAGTAGAAGGAAATCAGACAAAGAAGGGGGACGTTCCTCAAATTTGCATAACTCAACCTACCTTTCCGATACAGATCTGAGAATATGATGTAGAGAAAGGTCAAACCGAAGAGAGAATGGATGAACCTCTCCTACCTAATCTGCTGGAAATTACCCAATCTGAAGTTCTGGCGGTAAGTAATGAAACAACAAATATGGAAACTATGAACCAAAGACTGGAGACCAAGGAAAATTCAAGTTCTTTCTGAAGACACATGGGGCAACAGAAAGGCAATGATTGACAATCATGGAGTATGGAAATAGAAATAAATATTGGAAAAATGTAATTTTGTCCTGAAGATGCAAAAAGAAAAAAAATCCATAAAGAAATTTAAAAACTAAATAAAAAAAGAATTTGTATAGCTGAAAAAGGTCACAAAAATGTAAAGAAAGATTGTAAGAAAAGTTAAAAACTATAGCACAATTTAAATCTGCTTTGTAGATTAAATATATATCACATGTAGAGACCAGATTCTCCCATATTTCCAACCTATTTTTGCATAAATTATATTGAAACATCTGCATTCATAAATACAAAAATTTCCATGCATAATTTTAGGAAGGATATGATAAAATATGTAATGTTTCTAGAAAGAAGAGTAATGTTAAGGTTAATTATAAGGAAATTACTACTAATTTATCAAGCTTAAATCACTATTATGGCAAACCACCTATTTTCTTTACACATTTCTAAAATTATACTGTTTGGAAAAATTATTTTCTTTCAAAGTACTGCTTTATTATCTTTTGTAAATTACAAAACATTTACAGAAAAGGACTTTTATCTGTGACTATTACGAGAAACTTAAGCAATATATCTTGACCTCTTCATTCACATAGATGTACTACACGGGGTGCTTTTTACTTAAAGAAAAATGATGATACTTGAGTTGCAGTTATGCAAATTAAATGTATAATTCTATAAGTGAAGAAATGGTTATAGTGCCTCTAAATCAGAGAGACACTCTGTAATGTCAGCTGTAAATTTTCTAGATTCCCAAGGGTATTATTTCATGTGCCTCACATTAATGTTACCAGGAGTTGGATTACAAAACTTTAGTTTCATGCTTTAAAAAGACATCTCTAATTAAGATTTTGTTGTCTGATATTAAGGATGTACTTTTGAAATGGAATTAGTCTTGACCATTAATTTAATGGTCTCTTTTCTAGATAGAGAACACCATGCAGAATATTGCTCTATTTGTATATAAACCAACTAGAATATTCAGTAATCTTACCAAACTTGGAAGGAAAAATGTTGTAGGTGAGTTATGAATGTGAATCCACATAGATATTAAAGACAGGTGTAGAACTTTCTATAGACTCTTTGGAAACGGAATGGGATTTATTGTTGCTTGTTGTAAAATTTTTCGTTGACTAGTGTGTGTATTTTACTGATAAAAGTCTCAAGAGCATATATAAGTTTGTGATATAATAATTTCAGTGATTAGGGTAAAATAAACCCTTGTTTTGAAGGGCACTAGACAAAATTATATAAAAATCAAGAGAAGTTGGCTCCTCACAATAAAATAGATAAAACTTACTTTATCCAGGAATTAATTGCCATGCACCTGAATTACTTCAACAACTCGAGAGCCAAATTTCACCACCTCCACACTCTCCTGAAATCCATCCAAAGGTAAATATTTCTAAAAATCTATTTAACAAGGCTTCCTTGTCAAATAAAATGTATTCTTCACATAGCATTGTAATGTATTATTGAATATGCATAATCTCTACCATCTTTTTTATATTGAAATGGTAAAAAAGGTTAACATTTAGAGAACAGAGATTCTGCACCTGACTCTGCCAGATGCTACTTGTGTGACCTTGAACAAGTTGCTAACCTTCTGCATGTCTCTGTTTTCTCATCTGTAAACTATTAAAAATACCAGCACAAATTTAATAGAGTGTTGTGATATTTAAATGACTTAATACATGTAATCTGTCTTGAAAAATGCCTGGTGCATAGTAGACATCATGATGTTAGTTATTTTGTGATTATAATTATCATTGACTTCATTATAATTTAGATAATAAAGTCTAATATAATCTTGGATTACTTTTTTTATTATTAACATACTGCAAAGTGATTTGTACATATCATATGTTAAAATAGGTTTATTTAAATACAAGTTTAAGAAACAATTCTATTTGAAGAAATAATACACGAGAAAAAAAAAGTTGTTTTCCAATTGTAAATACTTTGTTTAGAAATTTAAGAATCTTTCATGATAGCATGACCAGAAATTGAAATAAATTTACATTAGAACAGACTTGGAGAATATTACATGCACACATATGCACATATTTGCATGTATTAAGACTAGCTAATATTTTACTTCAAATATTTCAAATAATCTAATATTTAAAATTAAATTTAATTCACCTATTTCCTAAAGTTGGGATGCCCCCAATATGCCATTCTTTACATTCTGAAATTCTAAATTCAGATTCCGTTACTTATTTTGGATTCCACTACTTTTGTGACTTCACTAACAGACCCAAGCATATGACATCCTAACAATTCTGTAGGCCTGACCACTGGAGTCATAATTATCTGATAATACGTTGAATTTTTAAATATGAAAGCCATGATTTCACAACCCCTAAATCAGGTATATGATACTAATTTCACCTTCTTCCTTCCCCAATACCATCGTGTCATCAGTTATTCATTCCCCTAATCTTAGAGTCATGTTTGATTACTTCATCCTTGCTCCAAATTTGAATTACTTACCGTGTATTATCACATCTTCCTTTATAATGTCTATTATTCTTTATTTTCATTCCTATTTTCCTTATGCATCATGTGAAAATACTCATATTTACTAATTCCTTGTTCTTCATTTCCTCTGCATTTCAGTTTACAGTTCATAACACTGCAAAAAAATCTCCCTTAAATATTCATCTTTCCTTGTCGCATTCATGCTCAAAAGGCTTCAAGAGCTCTGTAGTACTAATGGGATAGGGCCCAAGTCATGGGTTTGTTCTAATAGTTCAAAGAGACCCTGGACAAGCTTTATACCACTGAACCTTTGTTCTCACATTTCCTGCTCTTTGAAATTTCTTCTGTTCCATCTACTTATAAAAAACATCGTCACTCCTCAGTCATTCATTCATTCCTTTATATAGTGATTGATTAATGGAGTTATCTAGCACTCTAGCTTCCTTACTGATCCTCAGACTCACCAGACACACCCCTGCCTCAGGCCCTTGAACAGGCTGTTCCACCTGCCTGTAGATATCCACAGGGAACCTCCCCTGACTGCATTCAGATTTCTGCTCGGCTGTCACCTCATCATGCAGACCATCTCTGTCTTCCCCCCAACTGCTCCTCATGTGAAACAACATCTTCCTCCACCACTTTGTAGCTCATCATCATGTTATATTTTTCCTTATAGAACTTTTCACCACCTGATATTGTATAAAAATATCTATATGAGAAAATATAATATCAACCTCCCCCTCAAAAATATAAGCTCTGAGAGATAAGGATCTTAGTCTATTTTGGCGCCTGATACATCCTCAAGGCTGTAAGCAGGTTTTCAAGCATACTGAGTGTTCAATAAATACTTGTTCAATGTATTATGATGTTCCAATGTGATGGCAGCCTTATAGGAGTTAAGATGTGAGATGGATGCTTATTGTGAAGATTTCAGTAAAACACCTTCTCTCTTCAACCCCAGAAAATTACATTCACAGGATCACATAGATTTTACTATAAAAGTTCCCCTTTACTCTACAAAGCTTTACAATGATCAGGTATGGTTGGCAGATTGGGCCTTTCCATAGGTACTTTCTCCAGTAATAAAAATAAAGTGTGCAATTTAGTCTGGATTGCCTTTAACTCATCTTTTTTAGGAATGTAGTATCTCATCCAAGTCTCCAAATGGTCTTTTGTTATAATTTTTGTATGCAGGTATAATAGGCTATAAAAATTCAATTATTCTAAAAACCTTCTAATATGATAGAAAATTTTGACCTTTTAATTAGTGACGCTGCAGTTCTCCATCTTTCTAATTTGGGTTGCTGTTCTCTTTGACCCCTGCATTCTCTCTGCTCCAATCAGTGTTCCATGTTATAGTAAAACAAATGATGTTCAAGTCCCCTTGACATGAAATAGGTCACTTCCTGCTTGGAGTCCAATCAGACAACAGATTTGCCTGTGAATAAGACCCATAAAGTCAAAAATGTTTCTCTTGGCAGTAATAGGTAATTTCTTTTCTATTCATAGTATGTTCAAACCCATCTAGTGATTTCCAAACTTGGTGGCACATGAGAAAGCTCTGAGATGATTTTTACAGATAACAATCTAAAGACCCACCTAGACCTACTAAATCAGAACCTCAATAGTGATGTGTAGTAATATTATAATAAGAAAAAACACAACACCAATAAACTCCTGTTCCAACCAATTTTTGCAGCAAATTCAGCAAACATTGATTTCAGATTGCCATGGCCAATAACACAATAATTTTTAGGAAAGAATGCAATAGAATACACATTTTCTTGAGACCTGTTGGGCCCTCATGTGACCATTTTATAAGGAGAATTAATATACGTGTAGTTATTGCAATGGTCTAGTAATACGTGAGATTCTCTTATACCCCGATTTTAGCTCACACTAACAATCTATTGTCTTCCCCTGGATTTCTGCACAGTATTAAGTGCTTAAGATCCCAGGGTCACTGAATGTCAGTTGCAGCATCCACAGGACTCAGAAGATCATTCTCACCATATGCCCGTACTGTGCTTATCTCTTTGATCCATGCAGACCACACATGAAAATCCAGCTCTATTCCTTAATCATCTCATTGTAAGCAAGTAAACACAGGTTAACCAAATTTTTATTTTATAGTATGCTGGTCTGTAAGGCAAATTTTACTGAAAGTTGAGGTGGAGGGGCTTACACTGCAGTTGTTCAAATAGCATAAAATTGAATAACAGATCATGCTATGGTCAACGTGTCAGCAGTAATTCCTTTCCACCATCTTTTACCACAGGCCTAAGCCTCCTGCCTCATTGCCTGTTATTGTTACCTCTCTCACTTCTTACCTCCTCTCCTCCCAGCAACTCCCACAAAGTTCTGATGTTACATATGTAGCAACTTACCACTTATTTCTGTTTCACAGTCTTCTTATAACACACGCCCTTTTGACCTCATCTTGGAAACCAGAGGTGGGTAAACTACAGCCCATGGACCACATGTGGCTCAGCACCTGTTTTGTTTGTCTGTTTTTTGATAAAGTTTGTCGGAAAATACTCACACTCTTTCACTTAAGTATAGCGCATAGCTCCTTTTGCTCTAAAAACGCAATGTTAAGTAGTTGCAACAACACTGTGGGGATAGCAAGACTAAAGTATTTATTCTGTAGTCCTTTACACAAAAAAAGTTTGTGGACCCTTCACTAAGGGACTTCCAGAATAGTTTGTTAAACAGACACTCTCCACTCCTTAACAAGACTTATGGGCCAGATGTTGTTATAGTTATTTTCCCACCCATTTCACTTTCTCTCTAGGGAAGTATCTGCAGTTCCTGAAAGCAGCATCTGTCCTCCAAATTCTTCCTCCATGGGCCTTATGGAATAGGGCAAAACATAAAAAATGTATTTTAGACATCAGGTACTTTCTCCAGGCTGTCCTCTGAGGGTAATAGCACCACATGCTAAATAGCCTTTAATTATGTGGCAGCTTTCTTATTTTGCATCTCAAATGTAATATAAATAAACCCAGTGTGTAATGAATTACTCATTCTCTTCATCTGGGAATTGCTGCTGTTAGTACCCCTTAGAGATAGCGTCTTCCTCATCACTAATCTTCATTCTTTGTAAGAGTTTTGTCTCTTGTTCATATTCTGCTCTCGATATTCTGGCTGAAAAGAACGATAGTTACGTTAAGAGAAGTTTAATGTCACATTTCAGGTTGTTGGCTGTACTTACTTCTTTCTCCAACTCAATGCTCAACCACACCTTCATTTCTCCTAGGGTGGAGATGAGAGCAGTACTCTGGAAGTCTCGCCTTCAGATATTGCTTTCCAACTGTGCCCTATCGCCTCAATACATAAAGAGATTTTATGGTCCCATCAGGGAACCTGGTGCTCCACAGCAAATCCTTTCAATCACAGCTGATTTCCTCTAATACCTTGGGGCAGTAGGTCAGGTAGAGTTCAGAGGAAATCTACAGATCTTGGATGACTGGGGGATGGATCAGTGTTCTTGGCTCGAAAATTACTAACATCAAGATTTAATTTTGACTGAGAAGGAAGGCTGCCTCTCTAGTCTACATGTTCTGTCAGTCCTCTTTCACTCACAGTCAAATCCTACTTCTGTATTTCTGGACCCACAAATTAGAAAAGAGTATTATTAAGAAGTCTGAAGAAGTGGAAGAGTCCTAGAAATCTTGTACAAAGTCTGAAATTTCCAGAAATAATTCATTATAAATAGCCATAGTGCCTATGCTTCAACTAAGCTTGGGTCATCCTCTTGTGCTGAAGAAAATCTTTCAGTCACCCTTATGCTAAAAGTTTCTCTACCTTAAACATGTGCAGAATTGTTCTCTCTTTTTTGTTATTATGTTATAATTAAGCATAAGCAAGCAGATTGCTATGAACTTTCATTCATATAGACTTAAGTGTTTTTAAGCAGGTTGGCCACCAAAAATGAAGCATTTTTCAGCTTTCTACTGTAAATGACCTCTCAAGTGAGGCTATGGAGAATTTCTGCTATGCCCTTCCCTTCCTTGGCTCACATACTGTTAATCCTATCACATCCACTCCACCAAGTATATCTTGCCATCAAGGAAAGTCCACAGGGGGCTCCCCCTTGGAGAGATCTGTGGGAACCATTTCCTCAGAGGAAGCCGTGGTCTGGGTGTAACTTCTTTCTGAGTGGAATAACAGTACGGCCCCTAATGGTCAACCTTGGGCTGCTGTTGGTTTCCAGCATCGATAGTAGAAAAGTTGAGCTGGACAGAAAATGCAGAAATGTGAGCATAGCTCAGAGCCCATCAAGCACTCCACATCAGTCCATCAACACAGTTGACAGCAGCAACCCCGTGAGTGTAACCTGTTCTGTCCTCATTCCATTTTGTTTATTTGCCATATAACTTTTAGAATTTGAAAAGATATGTGTGATTTGCTTTGTATAATACTTACTTTATTTGATAATGGTAAAACTGAAGTTTTGAAAACTCACATAGCATTTTATGAATGATAACTAAAATTCACTATTATAACGTATATATAACATAAATATATATGTAAGAAAATAATCTACTTAAAGTTAGTTTTTACATCTTTGCTTTAAATTAACATACAAGCCAACCCTTATTATCTTTAATTTTCATGAAGATGGAGCTGTATGGACCAAGCCATACTGCTAGAAAACGGCACATCCTGGACTATAGAACTGTATAAATTTAATCTCTTAGTACTGATGATGGAAATTATTGGTTTATTTCCTATTAATTGCAGCTCCTGAAAAGGAGGCAGGTGACAGCTTCAGTTTTCAAACTCTTCAGAAATTGTCTGAGAGAGCTGCCTCACCCAAAGTCATGCCCTATTCCCAGTCAACCTGCAAGCAATTGCTAGTCATCCTGGGTACAAAATCCTGGTGCCTTATCCCCATCTTGGAAAATCCCAAAGGGTTATTTCATATTCATAACTCGCCACAAGGATGGCTAAGACCTTTGTAGAGACTGCACAGAGACCAACTTTTCCCTCTGCCCAATGCTGTTTCCTTTCTCAAATGTTGATCCTGAGAGCATGCTGTGATAGACATTCTGCATATTAATTGGCTTCTGGAGAATTCCATCTGTGACAGAGTTCTTTACATACTATTTTTATATTATTTTTGTACCTGCAAAGGCTTTGTGAATATCTTCTCATTAAGATTACCAGTTTTGTTAAAAAGTTGTCAAATTTATATTGACTTTGTGTGAAGAAACACACTCTTACATGATTATTCAAATATCTTTCATATGGGACCATAGTTCCTGTATATAATTCCTGCATTCTTCGAGTATAGGCATTTTATATTAAGTAAAACTTCTTGGTGATGCAAGATAATGTATTATGAAATATTATTTCATTTGTGTTATCTAAGGTGTCAATAAAATATTTTTACTAACTTCTTGTGTATTGAGTTCAGCTCTTTTAAACAAGAATGATATAAGCATTATCATGCCAATGTGTCACTTAGCATTAGAATTTATTAGTCCATATTTTCAGAGCTGCTTGCCAACTAATACTAAGCAATATAAATGAAAATAACTAATAGTGATAAATTTTTTTTCATTATGCAAAAATGGTTCATTATTTTCAGCCACACATTTGTGTTAAAAGACTTCTTCAAAAGTAAAAGACTGCTTGCAGATGTCTTGCCTAACTCAGCACTTCTTTCTCATCTATATTCATGGCTTTTTGAGGGTCTATGCAGTTAGATCTCAGAATCGCGGGTCACAACCTTATTTCAGAAAGAATCTTATTTCAATCTATTGGTGAATATTGAAGCCTGAAATTACAACATTTAAGGGTATTGTAGGGTGTAGTATTGCTCTAAAAACATGGAGAATTTTGGACTCAATGCCTTGGTGAGAGTCACACCAAGAAGGAGTTTTAAAAGATTTACCAGTCTGTGCTTTTATGAATATGAAAAGCACTTTTACAATGGACTTTTTTTAACTGCTGGAAAACTGTCAAAATTGTATTCCTTTTTCTATTCAAAAAATGTACAATGAGTTGCAAGCTAATTTATTCCATATATTAAAGACTAATAAAATCATAAGTTGTTATGTAAATATATATTTAGTAATGTATTAAAATCCTTGTTTTAAGAAATATCTAGACTTTATCTATGACATAGAATTGGAAACAGTTAACCAACATAGTCTAAAAAACAAAATATATATCATTAGTAATCGAGTAAGAATTACTATGTTTAAATATGATTTAGTAAATATATAGTGGTCTGGATTTATTTCAATAAGGAAATTCATGCTATTGCATCAAAAGGATCCACTGTGTTACACTCATAAGTATTATTTGAGTTTTAAAATATGGGTATTTTAATATCCAAGCCATTGGTTTTTATTGTATAAATAGTTTATGATGCCATGCAGGGGCAATGCTATCCTATGATCCAATATTTCTCTAACAATTTCCTATATAATTTTTACATCTACTTAGAAAAAGGACTTATTAGTCTCACCTTTTACCTAGAGAATATAAATTCAGCATGACCTCAACTACCAGACATCTGAATGAAAGGCTATCAAATGCCAGTCAATTCATTATACAAGAATTTTCTGTACGAAACATTTATTTCTATCATTGTGATGGAACATTGACATATGTACTTGACAGAATAATTTCCCATTAACTGGAAGAAATAAATTTTCCCATGGATCTATACCAGACATACAAAATAGAAATAGCAGCAAACATTCATAAGCACTGTCTTTAGACTCAAAACAATACACCAATATGTGCACGTTACTGCTGTTTTATTCTAAACTTCCCAACTGACAGTATCTTCTCTTCCTCTTAGTATATCTGCCACTATAGTCCATACACTGCCAACTGCTATACTGACCTGCATTCTTTCCTTAAAGCGTCACTACTAGTCAATCTCACGTATTATTCACGGTTAATAAGGCTGTATGCATAAGGATAGCTTTGTTCATCCAACCTTAAAATGGACTAATAGAGCTGAGAGCTTCTGGCATGCAGACTATCTTGAAAATACGACACTAAGATCTTCTGCAATGAGAAATACATAAAGTGCCCAATTTCCATCTACCCCAGTGAACAGAAGCAGTAACATTTATCTAGTGACATGTTTTTCAAGACCTTGTGAGGTTATCACTGGTTTGGGTTTGCTATTCAGGGACACATTTCTGGCACTTAGCCTTGTCACTCAGGCACATATTTGAAATACATCTAAAAATAAATAAATATATAAAAGGTATTTATAGAGCTCTGCATTGGGCCCCCTTCTGTCCCACCATACGCAGCTAGGCTTGCATGTCTAGGGCAATGGAATCAATTCAGATGTGGTCCTTCTCTCCCCTGCCCTCCCCAGGTCATCACAAGTTCATATTGTCTCAACATTATGTCATAGAGCCCCCCAACAAAAGACAGAGTCCTCACTTTATTTATCTTTGTATTCCCTGAACCTGACACTTGGACATTACTAAATATATTAATTGGATTACAAATGACTAATTGGATTATTTTGCACTTGATATAGGAGTCAGCTTTTAATCGGGGCAAAATATGTATACACAAACATTTTTCACTTTTTACTTAACAAAAATTCCAAGCAATTTTAAATCTGGATCAGAGTTTTATAAAAAATTGTGTCAAAATATTTTAACTTGGCCATTGCTTTTAAGAATATATTCATCATTTTATAATGGGCTATTTAAATTATTTTATTATATATGTTAAAATAATGCAAAATCATTAGATATGCTGTAGTGTGCTCCCTGTCTAAGACTCCAGACTTTTCAATCAGAAAAAAAAATTATCCATATGTAGAATAAAGACATTTTCTAGAACAATGTTGTCCTATAGGGACTATCTGCAATTATGGAAATGTTTAACAAATGTTTATAAATCATTGCTTTGCAACTGAGTAAAGTGCCACTTTTGAACTACAGCTAGGGCAACTAAGAAATTAATTTTTAATATTTATATTATTTTAATTTTACATATAAGTAAAATACACATGTCTATACATATCTACATTAAGCTATTGGCTACCCATTAGACAGGTCACTTCTAGAAAATCAGAGAGGAAACAAAACAATTCCAACCACTTAAAATTTGGTAACTGAGAAATTGTAAATAAGGCGTTGAAAAAGGAGGTCATAGAAAAAATGAACCTAGAAAAAATTATTATAAAATAAATAAAAGAGAAAAAGATTTTCTTTCTTGACTGAATGCCAGAAAAATAATTTTTCTTTTAATTATTCAGGAGGATAGTTAAGTTTCTTATTAGCTGTCCAGAAATCACCAGATGCCCATTGGCCTGTAATAATATAAAACCACCAACATAATTAAAAATATTTCATCATTCAAAATAGATAACTCAAAAGAAGAGAAAATGATTTAGTGTTGGCTGTTTAAAGCAAAATATTTATTTAAATTACTTTTCACCATCTAACAATTAAAATCTTGATATTATTTGTTCTGAATCACAGGGATTAATTTAGTAGGATTTTATAAAATGCTCTGGATAACACAAAATCCCATATATGTCTTTCGGTTACGTTCATTAAACCAACAAAAGCATCTTGATTAAAACTTAACATTATATGGATACAATTTTTTAAATATAGAGTCATTTTTAGTCACTATAAATTGCAAATTACTGTGAATAATTATTTGAGAGAGAAAATTCACATTAAGAACTAAATTTTTACCCCTTAGTGAATTTGTTAAAGGCATCAATAAAACACTAAATAGTGGTTTTGGGGTGGAATTGTTAAGTGTAATGATTAATACCCTAGACTCTCCATCTTGGATGACAACATTAAAAAAACAAACAAAAGACTAAGTTTAGAATCCATTAAAAAAAGTTCACAAGAAACAGATATAAATCAATATGTCAGCCAATAGAAGGATGTAGTGATGGGAGAGTGTGAAAAATCACTAGCCAAAAGAGCTTTAAAAATATTTGCAATTGAGGCAACTTCTCCCTGAGTGGTCATCCCTCTTTCATATCGATGAAGGAATATGCCCTTCTTACAGGAATTCTGCATCCTTAGGGAAGAACCCAGAAGGTACTATGCTATGTATTTTTCATTCCATCAATAAAATTCTCTAATCTAAGTCAGTTCCTCCCCAATGGGAAAACTTGAGGGGGAGACATGAGCCAAGAAAGTAACTCTGATGCAAATGCAAGCACCTTGACATGAGGCCAGAGAATTACAAATTCTCCAACGAGAAAGTTAAGGAAACTATATGAATTGCATTAACATGTTTTTTAAAGATGTTATTTAAGGTGTTCACCAAAAATTGATTTTGATTTATTATTTTTCTTTGTCAATAAAGGGATCCTGAAGTTTGAAGGATGAAGGGACTATCTTAACCCCAGGCTTTTTTTTTTTTATGTAGAATTGCACTTTACAAAATTATCTAATGCCAGTGTTGTTCTAAGCAAACTATTTTGAATGAGGTTTTGTATTAAAGTAAATAAAAATAAAGTTTACCATTCAAAAAGACCCAGATACATTATTTAAAAAACTGCCTAGGGCTCACTGAAAGGAGAGTTTACGCTAAGATTATTTTTTGTTTGCTAATGGATACTTTTGCTGTTTCTTTTCCACCTTGCAATTTCCTTTCCTTTCTCCTCCTCCCTTTCTTTTCTCACACCCTCTCTCTTCCTATATCTTCTCTTCTCCTCTCTTCATCCCCCTCCCTTCCCTCGTCTCCTCTTCTCTTTCTTCTTTTCTCTCTCTTCACTTGCTCTCATCTCTTTCTTTCTCTTCTCCCCGATTTGTCACCATCTCTCAAACACAGAGATCGCATTTCACAAATAATTACAGTTTTCTGAAGAGGACAGATGAACTGTCCTTGTAGCCATCCCTATTTCAATTCTCCATGAAGACTTTGGCAGATAATGGGAGGGAATCACTAAGAGTAGTGTCTCATCAGGCTTATCCCCAATCTAACCCATAACTTGAAATGTAGCCAGAGTCATAGCTTGAGCTGTTTATTTTCTGATTGACTTTCAGATTCTTTTCTCTCACCTTTTCTGCTTTACTCTGTGTCCCAGGAGTTTGAGATCCATGAACCCCACCACCCAGGCTCCATTGCATTCTGGCATCAACTGGGTTTGGCCAATGAGAATGACTAGCAGAACACTGAAGGGAGGGAACAGAAATGGGTTAGGATATTTCTTCCCTGCTTCTTCCCTATGAGGCCACAATTCTGACAGTGTTGAATTCCTCTATCTGTGACCAGAAATTTCTTTTGTTGTGGCCTCCTTCTCCTTTTCAGTGTTTACAGCTTTCACCAGGTTCTGGTGACTCTGTTTCCCCCATCCATATCCGTGGGTATTCTTAGTCCCATGGCTAGTCACCATTCCTACTTGGTTCCCTTAGGTATGTTCAGGCTTCTCTAAATAGTTCTTTCATTAAATTATCTACAACTTTCTATATTTGTGCCATCTGTTTCCTTCAAAGACTCTGACTAATACAGTAATTAACAGATTCCAGAAATGGAAACTCAGTATGGATTCTTGGATTAAGTTGGTCATACATTTGATGAGCAAGACTTACATACTTTCCTCATCAGATAAATAAGAGACACTGAACATTGGTAACCCACATCATGCAAATGATCCTCTACCATAGTATGGAATGGTGTGAAGGAAATCATTGAGAGATTAGCTGGCCATGGCACATACTAATGAAACTATCAGTAGAGATTTCAATGAATATGAAAAGTTTTGGCTTCATTTGACTCCTCAAGGAGCATTCGCAATGTAAAATGCAAATTTAAACATTTAATTCTCAGTTCAAGTAACAGGAAGACAATCATAAAGCCTCTCTCTCTCTTTTTTTTTTTTGCAAGGAAGATTAGCCCTGAGCTACCTGCTGTTGCCCATCCTCCTCTTTTTGCTGAGGAAGACTGGCCCTGGGCTAACTCCATGCCCATCTTCCTCTACTTTATATGTGGGTTGCCTGCCACAGTATGGCTTGACAAGCTGTGTGTCGGTCCGTGCCCGGGATCTGAACCTGCAAACCCTGGGCCGCCAAAGCGGAGCATGCAAACTTAACCGCTATGCCACCAGGCCAGCTCCCTCTCTCTCATTTTTTTAATGCAAGATAAACTATTACCTTTGAACCAAAGCCAAACAGGGCTGTCACCTGTTTGTATATGCCCTGCAAGCTAAGGAATTGTTTTTATACATTTTAAATTGTTAAAAAATAAAAAATAATAATATTTTGACTCATGAAAATTATATGAAATCTTAATTTCTATGGCCAGTAATAAAATTTTATAGGAACAGGGCCACGACCATTTGTTTAAGTGATGTCTATGGCTGCTTTTGTGCTACAATGGCAAAGAGAACAGTTGTGGCAAAAAACATGACGAGCAAAGCCTAAAATATATACTATTTTAGAAAAAGGGTGCAGACCTTGCTTTAAAGGAATCCCTTTCCTCTGACTGTAGGACAGGGAAAGCTGAGGGTCAGGCCCAGCGCATAGTTGGAAGGTTTACAGAATTGCAATAACCGTGGTTATTTAGACTTGGGTATTTGGCCAATATAATCTCAGAAATTAATGATGCCATCCTGTCACTTGCAACGAAAATGGAGAAGAAAACAATTTGATATTTATTACTGCCAAAGACAAAATTTGAACTTTTAAAGTAAAAGTTACATTTTGGAAACTTATATCAGCCTCCACAAGCTTGACTAATTCCCAATATTTGACTTTTCTGGTGAGATAGTGGAGATATTCATGAATGTGATTTTAAAAAAATATTTTATCATGAAACGTGTCAACATATGAAGTAGCTGAATTATTCAGTAAGTCAGTGTTTTCCAAATTAGCAATGAATAATGTAACAATTTCAAATGCGAGCAGAAGATCCATTCAAAATGCAAGAAAGATCAATGGATTTTAATGTAACAGAATGCAAACTGTTTATTGATATGGCTTCCAATTCCACAGTGCAACTAACTATTAAGAAATTACCACCTGTTGAGTTCTGGTGTAGTATCACAGAAAAACATCCATTATTATCTGAAAAGTCTGTTAAAATACTCCTCTCTTTCCATCTAAGTATCTATGTGAGGTCAGATTTTATTCATATACTTCAAAAAACAATGTATTGCAACAGATTGAATGCAGAAGCACACAAAAGATGCCAGCTAACGTCTATTAAACTAGACATTAAGGATATTTGCAAAAATGTTTAAAAAAAAGATGTTCTGGCTATTTTTATTTTGAAAAAATATGGTTATATAGCATAAAATATACATATATATCATGTGTGTCTTTGTATTTTTCAAAAACTATTTCTATCTCACTTTTTCGTCTTCTCTTATATTCCTGAAAATATGACTGTTGTTTTTTTGCTTCAGTGTATTTATCTTGTTTGTGCTTTAATCTCTACCTTTTATATTATTAAGTTTTCTCAGATGTATATTGACTCTTGATGTGCTGTTCATATTTAAGATTAGGGCTTTAGAAATTTAATTTGAGTGTCTCAACTGATTGGTGATATTTGTTTAATGGTTTAATGATCAGCTGGGTCATTTGATTATAGAAATCTTGATATCAATTTCTAGAGGTTTGGCTGCCATCACTCCGGGAGTTCTGTTGGAGAAGTGGACTGAGAATTCCAACACTTGTTATGTAAGAATTGACGTCATCTCTGCATTTTGTGTGTGACACCCTCATTCTCAGCTTTGCTTTGTATCTCTTAGTCCAGGGAGCTTTTGGTTTACCCTCTACATAAGCTAAACCTTCTGTCTTTTGTTGTTCTGGGAAATGGGCATAGTAGAGAGGGTGATGGAACCTGAGGATTTACTGATTTTATAATTCCTCCTTATTTTAGCCACTCCCTTCACACCTCCTTCCTGAGGTACCTGGGGCCACTGAATTTGAGTCTGGGGAATTCTAAAGTGAAAATGAATCTTTTTTCTCTGCTCTCCTTACAACCAATTTTGGTTACTTTTCTGCCTAATAACCCAAAGCTTCTTTTATGTTTTTGGTTCTTTGTTTAATGACTCTATACTTTATTCTCTGAACCTACCATCCAACACAGCATAGTAACCGCGTTATAATCAAAGCATGCAATGAACGGACCCTTCTTAAAAAGTTCAGCAAACATGAGCTGTAGAACATAGTCTTACATTATGGAGAGAGTCATGAAATCTGCTATTTATCCCTCAGGACTACTCCTCTCATATCTAAGTGCTTTCCCAAGAAGAAATTAGAACGTGTAGTATTAAAATTCTCCATGACAACAGAGAAGATTATATTATTATAAATTCTTAGAAACAGCAGTAAATATATTTATGAGCTTAATTATGTGGCAATCAATTAAGAATAGTTTCCTCTTTTGCCCTTGCACAATTGGTAGTCTAACATTTCACACAAGCATGGATTTACGTAATCATTTTAATTAATTTAAATCCTGTCTCCCATGGCTTCATTGTGAAAGAAAAATCATTTTACACTTAGTATGTTTCAATGTTCACCACTGATTTTTTTCCTAAATAGAAACTTTTTATATTTCCATGTCTCTATATGCTAATGTATTGCCAAATATAATGTGTCTGAAATTTAATGATTCGTATTGCTGAAAGGTCTTTTTTCCTAGAGTAACAATGGTCTGAAACTTGGCAGTAACTTATGTATATAAAGTATCAAGGATTTCTTTTTTTTTTTTTGCTATTTAGGGAAAAGAGAAAGAATCTTAAAGTATAAGTAGCAAATGACTATAGAACAATATATATTTTCCTTTCTTTTTGGTTGAAAACTAGTCTTTCTTCCTCAAATTTTCAGCATTTTACAAGTAGCTCCTGGAAGGAGTTATTGGAAGGGATTTGTTGCTGAATATAAGAACTTATTGAACCTGTGACTATGGAAGGCATGATGCTGGGGACCTGGGATGATCTTTATTTTCAATTAGCTAAATATTGACAGATAATCAGAGATTCACTCTTACTACCAAGGCCCAAGCACAATACAAAGTATATGCGAACGGAGAGTTGTGAGTTTTTCTCACTCCAACCAACAAGTCATCTTTTATCCTGCTGTCCAATACAATCATGAGTATGTAAAAGCAAAAAAACACAGTTGATTGAAAAGCAATATAATACAAGCAGTGGGATAGTAGAAGCTGGAGCCAAAAGGGAAAGTCATGTACAGGTAGTTTAGAAACTCAACTTTTGTGAATTCAGAGGAATAGGGGAAGTCCCTTCAGTTCACGTAATACCTTCGTATTAAGATAGATCTGTCGGGGAAGGTGAGTAGAAGCGTGAAATAAACTTGAAACCCCCATGAAAACAATCCAGAACGCCTAAAATTGGCTTAAGCAGCTGTCATTTGCTCATACGATTTGCTAGCCCTTAGTGAAAGTACATTTACCAAGAATCACACCTGTGAAAACTTTTATAAATGATTATTGTAAAATGTTTTCTAAAGTTTATTGCCAAATTACTTCATTTTGTGCATTTTCCATCTTTTGAGTTTAAAGAGATTTGTTTGGGGGTACTAAATTATACACTATTAAAAAAAGGAATATTCTATGAAGTAAGATGTTTAAGTAGACTTGCTTCTTCTCTAAAATTATGCTATATGCTCCCTTTTCAAATGACTGCTTAGAGAAAAGTGCTGAAGACATACTCTTTGATATTTATTATTGATAATTATTACTGAAACTGTTCGACCACCCCATCTGCTTGATTGTACTGCTGCCCCTTGGATCTCTCTCTCTCTGTCTCTCTGTTTCACTCTCTCTTATCAAACTCTCTGTATAACTCTCTCTTTAAGAACGAGTAAACAGAAAAATCCTTTGAACGCATCATCAAATATGTTCAAACACATGATTTTCCTTCGGCTGCTTTAAATATTAAATCACATTTGTCTTCATTTGGTATCACCATTACAAAGTGCAAATTAAAACTGACTATTGATTCATAATTGGTCTCTGGAAGGTTTTAGAAATTTATATGTTTCAGTATTCTTGAAGTTCGCTCTCATCCCACAGTAGGAGTTAGAGATCTATCCTCTTTAGTATTCTGTAAGCCTTTAAGTGTGAATTCTCCTATCTTTTCTTCTTAGTAATTCTTGATAAATAGTCCCTCAAATACTTCTGATTTTTTTCTCTCCTTTTGGGACTTCAAGTTTAGGATAAGTGAGTGCTCCTGTCCATCATATAAATGTTGTCTCTTCTATTTCTGTCCCCAGTGTCTTTCAACTTTACTTGAATATATTTCCTGTCATTATCGCTTCTTTATGACTTCTTATAGAGTTCCCCAACTGCATCTTTCAACTCAATTACATGCTCATCAACTACCTACTTTGATATTTAGTTTATCTATGGAGTTTTTATTTCACCCATTATATTGTTTACACCTAGAATTTCTCTTTGATTCAGCATTTTGTCAGGTTATTCCTGCTTTTTATTTACAATATTATTCCACAAGTTTTTGAGGGTGTTTATGTGCTTAGATAAGATTTTTTATCTCTGTGTTACATTTTTTTTCTGCTTTGTCTAGTGTTAGTTTCCACAGTGCATTTATTCCTCTTTAAGGCCGTTGTGATCTGCAGGAAACTAGCATGGTTTTCCTGTGAGCTCAGATTTCCATGGGATTATCAGCTAAATTGGCAAGTGAAATATATAAAAAAAGGATCAAGCCTCTGTCCTAATTTGTGCCACTCTTGGTTAGTATGGACAGGTGAGAAATCCTCCAGGGCAAAGACCTTCCAACTCAACCATATTGTGATGGTTAATTTTATGTGTCCACGTGGCTAGCCATGTACTCATTTGGGTCAAATACCAGTTTAGATGTTGCTGTGAATGTATTTTTTTAGATGTGATTAGCATTTATATCAGTAGACTTTGAGTAAAGCACATTACACTTCATAATGTGGGTGGGCCTCATCTAATCAGTTGAAAGCCTTCAGGGAAAAAAACCTGAGGTACCCTAAGAATAAAGGAATTCTGCCTTCAGACTGCCTTTGGACCCCAGCTGTAACATCAGCTCTGGCCTGGGCCTCCAGCTTGCCTGCCTGCAGGTTACGGACTTTTCTCTCTTGTAGTAACCCTGCCCTACTTCTTTACTCATACCTATCCCAGGAACACTGAACCAAACCTCATTTTTTTTTTTTTAATAATGGAAACTATGAGAAGGCAGGTTGACTCAGAACAACATGGAGAAGAAATGTGAGCACACAAGTGCTTTCCTCCAACTTATGCTTCCTCAACTCTCCTCACCAAGTGTCCACTACTGGCCTCACACTGCAGCACTTCAGCACTTGTATTTGCATTCCAAAGAAATCCACAAATGCTTTATCATTTAGAATTGTTTCTCAATTTTTGTAACTATAGCATCTCCAGAGTTGGGTATTGAGAAGGACATCAGGAGACACCATGTGATATTAGTTATTCATCTTGTCAGACAGAAAGGAGCAAACAATTTTATCTGATTTGTGACATTAAAAAAACATTATCTGTAGATTTAAATGTCTCTTTTTTTCTCTCTTTTGACAATTGTAACCATTTAATCCTCCCTGCACATATTGAAGTTGTTTGTTTTGCTTTGTTTTGTTTTTTACCATCTTAACCACTTAAAAACAATTCCATGACACGACTGCAAGTGGAAAAATATTAATATGTAAATTCTGAGATGGAGGTCCAACTTCTGCAATAGCAAAAAAAGAAACAAAGTTGCTCCTCCCTAAAAGAAATCCATCCATGAGAAGGAAGAGGATGGCATCTGATGCTAAGGCAGTCTAAAGTATAAAAAGTAAATAAAGAGATATTTTGTTTTTACTTTGAACCTGACCCAATGTAATGCTTCAAACACTCTCTCCTGAGATCTTGGCATTCGTTTGCAGCAAGGCAATGCACAGTGCTCTCTGCTTGCTGCAATTTATCCTGCTTGTGTGTACAATCATACACACGTGTGACCATCTAAGATAGCTTCCTATGATATAAGATTGTAAATGCCGTGAGATATCACAAAATTAAAATAAAAGTGTTTATATGAAATTTAATCAGAGGCATTCAAAACCAATAGAGAGGGAATAGTTAAGCAAATGCCAATAAGATCATCGGCTAACTACTTCATGGTCAAGTCCCTCGATTTCCTTATCTTATATCATAGAAAATAAATTAGAAATTGATTAAACTTTTAAATGCAAATATCAAATCTAAAGAAAATATGAGTGAATTAAACGGCAAAGACGTGTTTTTCCTTTATTTGATCAAAATTTTCATTGCCATACCCTCATATATATATTTTTTTCATTTAGATAATCTTTTAAATAGCTTTAAAAATAAATCTGTTAGCTGTATAATTGTCACTGTATTGACTTTATAAATTAATTTAGATATAACTCCCAACTTTAAATAACAGATTCTTTTAGCACAAAACATTTTTATGTAATTCAATCTGATCCAGACTTTTCTATGTTGCTAAATAGATTTTTATAACTTTTTTAATACTTAAGTAATATACAGTTCTTACATACTGCTCTGTAGCTTTGTTTTTGGAATGTTATTTTGAGTAATTATTTTTAATTCTTTATGAATGGTATTATAAAAGAAGAGAATTTGAATATAACAAAGTCTGAGAGCTTTCTGAAGTTATTATTATTTATTTCCTTCTATTTAGAAGTTATTTTTCGAACTTCGTTAGTTGATTCTCTTGGGTTTCCTACAGACAAATCATTAATGGCAAATAATTATAATTGGTTGGGTTTCTTTCTTGCCAATTTACATATCATTTGTTGTGTCTGCCTCTTTAAATAGCTTGGTTAATCCTTCCATAAAAAGAGACAAAAATTATGTAATAACGGAAATTCAGTCATTTATGATTATGCCTGTAATGTGAACATTTCTTCTATTTTATCACAAAAGAGGCTGGAATTTCACATATGTTAATAACGGAGTATCATCTATTTCCTGGTTTATGAAGAATTTTTGTTTTAATTGGGATTTTATGATGGCTTTTATTAATGCTGCTTTAAAAACTATTGAGATCATCAGGTATCTTTTTCTATTTAGATTTAATAAATATTACAAATTAAATTATTAGATTTCCTAATTTTGAATCATATTTGCATACATAGAAAATATCACTTGTTCTCGGTCTATCACACTATTCAGATAGTGCTTGGATTAATATGATACTTATGGATTTAAGATTTTAAACTTAATGATGTAATGTGTTAATAGCAGACTATTTTTAGCTGTCAAAACCTGGAAACGACCCAAATGTTCATCACTGTATAATGCATAAATATATTATTATATATTTCTACAATGTAATGCTACACAGGAATGAAAGTAAACAAAGCACAACCTCAAAAACGTGATGTTTAGAAAAAGAAACCAGAAACAAAAGTATACATTCTACATGATTCCAATTATTTTAGAATTAAATATTTCTTAAATAAGCAAAACCAAACCATAGGGTTTAAGGGTGTTATGGAATGCACACTTAGGTGGTAACGCAAATAAATGGAAAATAATACAGGGAATGATTATCTTAAAATTCAGGGAAAAGAAGATAGCCAAATGCAATAAAGCTCATGAAAGACTTGATAGTTTTTTATTCTCTTCTTGATTGATGGTTCTATCAGTTTTCACTTAATAATAATCCCCTAACCTGCTTCCTTTTATTTTATGAGCATTTTTGTATTTGGGTAACATTTCACAATTTAAAAAATTTAAATGATGGCCATGCTTATCAAAAAAGAAACTTTAGGGAAGGTATCTAACACACTGGATAAAATCCCAAACAATCTAAAAAGTTTAAAAATAGTTTGAGTTGGCAGTTTGTGGAAATGTTCTGCCTCACCCACACTTAATGCGAAAAAGTTCTTTAGGAAACGGTTGGGAGTGTGGCGAGTTCTTCCAACTAAATATATCAAGAGTGTAACATAGCTTCCAAAAGGAAAAATGGCATCCAAAGTATTTACATCTATAATATTACACAGTGCTACAGCAAAGTATCAACTACAATCAGATAGGAAAACTTTTCTATTCCTTTTCATACTACCTTCTATTAATTTATAATGCAAAAGAACATTTCCTCTATTAACAATAAAATCAGCTACTGTAAGTTCATTCTGCAAATTGTTGAAATCTTATTCTCTAAGTTCCTTTTCTTTCTGACAGTGCAATATGATTTTTAAATAGTTCATCTAAATCATAGAGTGCAAAATACTGTGATACCTGAGACTACTAAGTGACTAGTCTACAAAAGGACATAAGAAGAAAAGAAGTGTCCTATGCATTTTATTTCCAGAAAATCTATCTATAGGAAACTTTTAATGAAATAAAAAATATACAATATGCAACAGTTCTTTTTTCCCCTCAACAGAAAGATGTTTGCAATTCAGATATGTCTTTGTGTTTTTAAGATCCCCTAATTCAGGATATTAAAGATATCAGTATTAAATGGTCAATGGTAATTAAATATAAAACAAAATTACTGGATAAAATTGAATAACATTCTCATATGTGCATGATTATAATGCTCAGAAATTTGGTAATCAATTGAGTACTTTGGTAACTCAGTGTAAGTTACTATTTTTGTTAAACTGATAATTCCATAATAACAGAGTTTGGGACTGTTAAAATATGATGATTTGCAACAGGGAAACTAGAAATGTCATGTATGTGTTCATTCATTATTTTCTCCTTTATTCTTTTTCCTTTATTTTCTCTTTCCTTTTACTTAGAATAATGATTTCAAAAAGTTATATTTATTTGACAAATCAAATAATTTTCCAAGTTTGTGCTTCTTTTCTTTTTCATAGCATAATATTAGATGTTTTACTATCATGAGGATCATAGCCTTGTGAGCCTGAGTTTTTTCTTTCACTGGATTTAAATTTCCAAGTGATTTTCTCTTTTTCAGGTTTTTGATAGCCATCTGTTTTAGAATGGTTTTCAACACAAATACAATCACGTTGTGAAAATCTTGGAATGGAAGTTTCTCCAAGTAAGTACTAAGCAGGTGAATTTGCCACCTCTGCCACATGTAGGCCAACTGCCCATGGGGTGGGGAGTATGTTTTCATTGCCGTGTCCTCCATTAGACCAATTGAGCTTTGAAGCCTGTGTGTAGCAAGATGATAACCCCAATGCTTTCTGAAGGGGCAGATGACTGAATTTAGCACATTTCAAGAAGAAAAGGCCCACCTGGAATACGATCACTTCTCTGGGTTGACTCTTCAGGAAACTGGAGCTGTGTGAATTATTATAAACCATAGGACATCACTCATTGCTTTTGAAATGCTGTAACCACTTTCCATATCTCACCTCTCTGTATGATGCTGTATGGGAAGTCATTTCTCTCACTGAAATGACACTCTTGGATTCATCACCTCCTTGGCATATTCTCCACGTTAAAGATTATAGAGGCGCCATCAGGTAATCCATTGCCTAGGTCAAGGGAGGTTACTCTCTGGGCTCCTGCCAGCCATGCCTGGGTTAATGTAGCCCTTTGAGGAGCTCCATTTATCACAATTGTGTTTTCTCTTTCCCATTAGGTTTAATCCATAACCTTTTACAAGGGACTTCCAACCGAGTGAGAAATGGTTTACTTGCTCTAATGTCTTCCTTGTACACAGGAGAGTCATTTTGAACTTGCGTCTAATTTATGCCAAAATTCTTTCCTGTGAGACCTGAGTGATCCCTACAGGGGACTGAATGAAGTATCTATGTAAAACTGGAGTTAATTTTCACAAATTGGTGGGAGGAAAGAAATGTCAGAGTATTTCCACCTTCTCTAGAACTAAAGGGTTAGACAAAAGTAAATTTGGACCATAAGTCAAGGACCTTTATCCTCCTCTCCTTCTCTTCCTGAAATTTGTGGTTGCCATGGCTGCCCAGTTATGACAAATTGAGTGTAAACCCTGTTATTTTCATGTATTTGTTGCTTCTTTCCAAGTGTGAGAAAGATGCCACTATTCTTCCCTCATCTTTTTAAAGGTTAGCTTGTGATTTCTTCTGGGTAGGAACCACCTTTTCTCCTGCTGCAAATGCGACTACAGTGTTTTATCAGAGTGTTACAAGGAAAAGCCTTATTTTTCAGGTAAAGTTTGAATATCTATGTATATCTGTGTTACATTTTCCTTTAAAAATATGAACTAGTTTGCTTTAGTTGTATTCAATGCTGTCTGTTTCCCCAGGTGGTGACAGTCTGCTGGATCCCAGGTGGCCAAGTGATGGACTGCTCACCAAGAAAGGAGACAGAGAATTGTTGGGACACAAAAAACAGTTCAAGATGAGTTCACTTTTTAGAAACCTCTGTTGTACTGACTTGCTTTCAGAGCATCTAAAATCTAGTTGGACTTAAGTAAATTTTGGGGGGGAATCTGAACAAAACAAACCACTTGAAAATGAAATTTAGAATATATATTCGTATTGTCTTCCGGTTATCAGTTTTGTTTAATTTGTAACATCTCTAAAAGAAGAGATGATAGGCTCTTTTACCACTATAGATACAGCTCTACTTTCCTAGGTTCTAAATTTTAATTGTGAATTGTGTCTTCTATGGTCTTCTCTTAATTCCACCTAGAAAAGATGTCATTTTTTTGACCTTTCTCATATTTCTCGCCATACTCTAAATTTCTATCATACCAAATGATTAAGGATATAAAGAAATCAATTATATGAAATAGCTAAGTTTTGTTTATGACTTCATTTGTATAGTCTGCTGACCTTTTTCTGAATGATATATTTTATGCAAATAAACTTTATTTTAAAATAATCTTTGATTTACAGAAAAGTTGTGAACAAAGTACAGACGGTTCCCATATTATAACCTAATTTCCCCTGTTGTTAACTTCTTGCATCTTTATGGTACATTTGTCAGAATCAAGGAAACAGTGCTGATATGTTCTTAGCTAACCTCCACAGTTGATTCGGATTTCATTCCATCTTCCCTAATGTCCTTTTTCTGTTTCAAGATCCCATCCAGGGCAACACTTTACATGTGGGCATCATGTCTCTGGTCCGTACTTTTTCTCAGACTTTCTTTGTTCTTGATGATCTTGACAATTTTGAGGCATACTGGTCTGACATTTTATACAAGGTTCCTTAATTTGGGTTTGTCTGATACTCGTCTCATGGTTAGACTGGGGTTAATGTTTTTTGGGGAGGAAGATCATTGAGGTAAAGTTCCCCCTTATCAAATGAATGCTGTTTTTTAAATTTGATAGGGCATTATCCAAATTAAAGGGTTTACCCTCTTGTTCTTTTCAATTTAAAATATCCAAAAATAGAAGTTATCTGAAAGTGGACTTTGATAAAATTCATTAAAATAATATTTAGTTTTTCAAATGAAAACTGTTAGTGATAAAAATACATTTTTCCATATGGCAAAACAATTTCACTCAGGATTTTAAAACACTGTTTTAAATTTAAGAAATAAAGATCTAAAAATAAACACAAAAATAGAAGATAATTTATTCATTATAAACTTGAATTTACACATTGGCCTGGGAAAACCTTAGGTATAAATATATTTAAATTTTTATTTGGAAGTGTGGGGAGAAAATCTCTTTCAAGTCCATTCAAAATTTCCTTGCCTGGAAAATGACTATCATGGACCTCTACTGTGGGGTGGAGGGAGGAGAAATATTACATTACAGGTTACAGGCAGTCCTCAGTTTGCAAGACTTCATGGTGTCTGGAGTTGAACCTCAGTGACCACAGAACCTTGCAAATCCGGGTCTCAGAACTAGTACACACAGGTCGCAGTTAACACGGTATTATATGGAGCAAGGAATGCAGGTGTTTATTTCTATTTAATGTTTTATTGTACTTTTGTGTTTTAATTTTTCAAGAGTAGATTTCAGGATGATGTTAACATACATAGATATAAATTTATCTATGAATTGTCATCACTGGAGTGCAAATTAAATAGAGTTCTGGACTAGAGATAACATTTTGGGATTTGTCAGCATATCTATGATATTAAAGTCATGAGGATAGGTCACATAATCCCAAGAGTGAATATGGACATATTAGACACAATGCGTGACGAAAGAGCATGAGAAATTCTAATAAAAGCCTTAGTTGGCATATTTCTAATGCACATTATATAATAGTCAAATTCCATAAGTACATTTATAAATAGGAAATATATATTAACTTTGTGTGTCTAATGACTAATATAATTACATCACTTTGTGTGTTTAATGACTAATATATTTAAGAATCATAAATAAAGAAACAATGCTGTCCTTTAGGTTTAAATATTCATATTTTACATTGGTAAATTTCCTTATACTTTTTCCTTACTGAATATTTCCCTAATTTTTTTCATCTTTTACTTTAAAGAAAAATTAAAATTGAAGTCAAAAACTAGCACAATTCTGGGGTGGGCCCGGTGGCATAGTAGTTAAGTTCATGCATTCTGCTTCAGCGCCCCAGGGATCGTGGGTTCAGATCCCAGGCACAGACCTACACACCATTCATCAAGTCATGCTGTGGCAGCATCCCATATACAAAACAGAGGAAGATTGTCAATGGATGTTAGCTTAGGGCCAATCTTCCTCACCAAAAAAACAAAAAAAAACCAAAACACTAGCACAATTCTGCAGAATGTAATTAATCATTTAAAATAATTAATATGAACATATGATTTTTCACCCTTCTTTGATAGACTGACACTGCTCATTTTGATATAAAGACTTTGTAGCTTTACTTGCTTGAGAGATAATGAATTTAAATTATTTTCACTTTAGAAGCATGTTTCAAATGTTAGACTCAGGAAATATGAGAACATCCTTAAAAACAAAACATTAATGTAAAATGCTCTCAAATTAAAAGAAATGCTTTTTTGAGTTAGTAAAATGATTTCTTGTCCTGAATACAGTCTCCATGTAAAACTCTCAGAACATTCTTAGAAGACATTTACAACATTCAGTTTTCAAGATATACAATAATAGTAGTTATATAATACCTAATGTGTGATAGCCTCTCCTGTAAAGACTTTATAAGATTTAAATAATTTAATACTACAGTGATCCTAAAATGTAGGTGCTATTGACTGTGTTACAGATAAGGCATTTGCTATGGACTGAATGTTTGTGTCCCACCCAAATTCATATGTTGAAGCCCTAATCCCCAGTGTCATGGTTTCTGGAGGTGGGGCCTTTGGGAGGTAATTAGGTCATGAGGGTGGTGCCCTCAAGAATGGAATTAGTGCCCTTATAAGGAGATACAAGCAACATGATCTCTCTCAGCAGTATGAGAATGCAGCAAGCAGACAGCCGTTTGTAAACCAAGAAGAGGGCTCTCACCAGAAATGAACCAGCTGGCACTTGATCCTGGACTTTTCAAACTCCAGAACTGTGTTAATAAATTTCTGTCCTTGATGCCACCCTATCTGTAGTTTTTTTGTTATAGCAGCCCAAGCTGACCAATACAGCATGTGATGTTTATTAATTTGTCCAAGGTCGTACCCAGAGCAACTGAAACTTTGATATGAACTTAAAGGATGTGGTTCCAAATTCCAAGATCTCAACACCATGCTTTTCTGAAAAGAAGTATTTTTACCTATTGGTAACACATAACTGTGACTTCAGGACTACTATGCATTATAGTGGTGGCTTTACCTGATGTGGTTTGTTAGACTTTGGCTCAATAAGTTTATAGAGTAGGTCCTTTTCTCATATCTTAAAATAATTGTTATTTATCATCCATTTACCATTTACCATTTAACCAGGGTTTCTCAACCTCAGTGTTGTTGAAATTTGTGGCCATATAATTCTTGGTTGTGGGGGCTGTCCTGTGCATTGTATGATGTTTAGCAGCATCCCCAGGCTCTACTCACTAGATGCCAGTAGCAGCCTCCCTCTCCAGTTGTGACAAAAAAATGTCTCCATATTTTGCTAAATATCCTGTGGGTGGCCAAATTGCCCCTACTGGAGACATTGGTTTACATTAACCAACTACGGGAAGGATTAATATCAAAAACTGAGCCTGATATTGACAGTTGTGGTGGATGGCAACTCAATATTCTGAAATTAAATACACATCTGAATAATGATATACACACATATATCACATATGTTACATTATATATATTGTATTATATATATTACTACATATATATTAGAGTGGATCAAGTAAAATAAATTTCATATTATTAGAAGAGGTTAACTAATTAATGGTATTGGGAAATCCAATGAGTTTATCTAAGTTAATAACCCAAAAGCTCTCTATTATTTTCAGGCCAAAAGTCTCCACTGAGTCTGTAAGAATCAGGAATCCAAGAGATTTTTTTGGATTTATTAATACCTTCCAGACCCCCAGAAAGGAAGGGCATTACAAAGCCCTTCCTTTGTCTTTACAAGTAAACTGCGTATGCATTTAAAACTTTTGAAAAAGTATATCAATTTAATCATTATTACAGTGCAACAATTTATTAAATAAAACCATAATTTAAAGTGCAAACTTTTAGGAGTTATAGGTCATGGTCCCTAGTGTCATTTCCTGAAGTTCAAGTCCCTTAAATGACATCTTTGTGCAAATAATTTCTTTGGGACAATTTAACAATAGCAAGAAGAAGTTTAGACATCCTTTCCAAGATTCCATATGGGACTTTGGCGAATGTTCTCATGTCACTAATTTATTAGAACTTACTTTAGGATGCAGAGTAGTATTGAATTTCCTGCAGGGGAAAGGAAAATATTTTTCTTTTTATCTTTCTCAGATGCTTTTCTCTAGTGTTTAGCTATGGTGTGAAATATCAAGGCCAAACATGGAAATGTCATTAAGAGGGAAGATCACTGAAATGTCACTGAGAGGGAAGATCAAACTTAAGAAGCTTAATTCTAACAATATAGAAAAGAAACTGCAGGAGATAATTGTAATGAAAGACATGAGCACCCTCTCTCATATCAATGAGGGCCTGTCAATAAACATTTGTATCATAATTCCCTATTTCTGTTCACTCTTCAAGGTGAATGAAGTGGGACCAACACCAGTAAAGTGGGAACTCCTTAAATGGAATCTGAGAAGGACAGGCCTTAACCCAAAATATGCTTAAAAAAATCAAGCAGAAGTTACACTTTCATAGTGCCCATCTTTTTCTCTGGACATATTTAGTCTAAAGAGAAAAATACGACAGCTAAGATAATGATTCTGTGTAGCCTTTAATATTCTCAAAGTGACTCAGAACAATTTAATCATTCATTTTGTTGTCCTTATTATGATCTTAACCCTATGAATATTTTGATCTTTAATCATCATGTGTTTTGGTTGAACAGAAGCATACCTATTTCACAGTGTCTTATATAATCTATTCTATCATCAAAGTCCATGTAAACCACAAATTGAGATTTAGAAGTTCAGAGAAAGGTGGAGAGAGAGAGATACAGGAGCTCAAGATAAACAATTGTTTAAGTTATGCATAGAGGAGCAATTGTAGCTCGAATTTTGACAAAATACTAAATACTAAAAAAAAATACTAAATTAAACAAAATACTAAAAGTATAAAATCAGAACTCTTGCATCTGGGAAATGCACTTTAGTAGGTTTATTTTGTTTGTTTTATTGTATTACCATTTCAGTTTACAGTGAAACCAAACGTATCCAACAACCAATCAAGACAGATTGGGTAGGTACTTAATGGATGCTTAAAATCGGAGGCTTTAATGTGGACCTGTCTGCTCTTACTAGTTCCGAAGATAACAGAAAAGATAACTGCCTTCATGGAATTTGTACCCAAGCAAGAAAACTTAGAATTATGACAGAGATAGTACGGGTGTTTGGGAGAAACATTCTTTAAAGCATTTTATGATAAACAAATTAATATAATTGATAGCGTTTTGCATAACATAGAACTTTATTCAAACACATAGTCATTTGAACATCAATTGTTTTTATTCTTGCAATTTAGCTGGGATGACCTCTATTTCTTCCAGTCTGTCATTTTCTTTGCAGATATACAAAACCACTGAGTTAAGCAATGTGCCCTCTCAGAAAAAAAATATAAAAATCAATATATCACGGGGCCGCCCGGTGGCGCAGCGGTTTAGTCCGCGCTTGGCAACCCGGGGTTCGCAAGTTCGGATCCCGGGCGCCCGCCGACGCACTGCCTGCCAGCCATGCCGTGGCGGCGTCCCATATAAAGTGGAGGAAGATGGGCACAGATGTTAGCCCAGGGCCAGTCTTCCTCAGCAAAAAGGGGAGGATTGGCGACGGATGTTAGCTCAGGGCTGGTCTTCCCCACACACACACAAAAAAAATCAATATATCACTAGCATGTAAACTAGATCATGAAATTTACTTTGTTATTTAAGAGTAATTGTGTTGTACCGGAAAATATGTAAATTACATAAAATCCTTCTACTCTCATAGAATAATCACTTATTTGATAAAAACTGCATGTAAAGAGTTATAGTTTATATATATATATATATATATGTATATATATACATTTATAGTTTTAAAATGCAATGTCTTTATTCACTCAGAGCACCTACTTGACAATACTTTTTTGCTATCCAGAAAATAAGAGGGTTAATGTACTTTTTCCTCTAAAGCAGGTAATTTCCTAAGGAAGCTAATGAACTTGAACTTTCCTGTAATCAGATAAGCTTTCTACCTGCTAAAGAAAAGCACTGAAAATTGGACTATTGAATAGCAAAATCCATTAGAGATCATCCTGAATTTGTAAAGTAGAACATTAGATGTTTTATTATTATCGTTTGCTAATCTCCTACTATGTATTGATACTTGTAGTGTAATAAAATGTTTATGTCTGTGTGACCTACATTTTATGAAACATGCTTCCCAACTCTTGGATGTTCTAAAAGAAAAATGTATGTATATATTATTTTCTTTTATATGTTATACAGATTGCTTCCTTTTTCTATTGAACATGAATTAGTGCACTGTATTGAAGAGGAGAAAGTCAGTCTAATAATGACTCAACAGTGTATAACTGAAATATTCCTTATATTTACCCTGCTGGTCAAAATGCAGCAGGAAGGTAGAAACCCAATAATACACAAATATAAATGCCTAAAATACAAAGATTATTTTATTATTCATTATTGCAGTTATTGTTACTATTAAAAATAATCACAGATAATTATGTATCCTCCAGACGAACTGAAGCCTAACTATTCCATTGATTCAGTGTATCATTTGCTGGTACTTCCAATCAAACTCCATGAGCAGCAATGGACTCACAAACAAAAAAATAAAACTAGCAGGTTCATGGAGATCTTTTTTTTCCCTGAATTTCCAGTCTTAGGCAGCCAATTTTTAGCTGTTTTGGACTATTTTCAGTAATTCACAGACACAACACTGAATAACTGCTAGGTGAGTACTTTGATTGATATTACACATTTCACAGAGCTCAGACCTTCAGATGGTTCTTTGCCCTTTGATGACGTCTGCACAGCAACATCTGTTCCAGGCAATGACATAACTGTCTAGGAAATAGGGCACTGTCTCATAAGTTCTAGGTTTGAATGAACAATTATATGGGTATATGGCTGGGTTTTTCTTTTTGCTGGTTATGTTTTCTAATTTTGTCTGTATTGGAGAGCTGTCAAACTTTTTTGACATTTTTGGAGAGCAAAAAACTCCGTAGGGAACAATTTCCACTTTGCAGAGCAAAAGGATTAAGCAAAACAAAGGAACTGGAGACAGGCAGAATAAACAAGTTTCAGGAGAGGTGGTCCGAGGAATTTATATAAATTCCTGGTTAGTGATTTCATTAAAAGGATTAAAATGCATAATAATTTTAATTAAAAGATTTAAATTAAATATAAACTTAAAATAAATGTGAAGGTAATGTATTTAAAACAAGGTCTAATATTCCTAAGTACCACCAAAATATTGTCCTATAGCTACATCTATAGCAAGTTGCATGTTATTTTATTTGCATCCTTTCATAACAGACTATATCTTCATAAGAGATATAGTGTAATATAATGGGTGTTATGTAAACATCTCTGTAATAATAAGGGTATGAATAATCTATAAAGAAAACAAAAGCACAGTAATTAATACACATAACTGAGACAAGAAACCACAAATATTTTTCATTTAAGAAGAGAAATTCCAACTTTCTGACTATGCCCATTTGCTATGGGACTTCAGAATTTTTGCTTGGTGGATGGCTTCCTAGTCAAGATGAAACTGCTAAGGCACTAATCTCTATCCACCAAATTTCATTTTATGAATATCAAATTACAGCAACTCAGGAAGTTGCTAGAAAATATCGATGTCCTTCACACAAAATTAAATGTGACAAAATGAATGATCAACTGACATTTCTTATTTGTTTGTTCCTTACTTCATTAGAAGGATGGCAAGCCCATATTGCTCCCACACCTTCTTCCTCCTAGGAAAAAAAGTCATTTGTTTAAAAATCACTGATAATTAGAGCATTGGGTATAAAAATCCCATCAGGTTCTATCAGAAAAGAGCAGGAAGAAAATCATTTTGTCAAATGGGGCAGAGAGAGAGAGGGATTGAGTAGATGCAGACAACTGAAGAGTGGATCGAGAGAATAGAAGGAAAGTGGAAGGAAGAGAATTTAAGAGATAGCGACCCCCATACACAGAAGTTCATTCTGGAAAACTTTACCAAAATGGGAGAGAGTCTGCTCTGGTGTGAGTGTTTATGTTTCCCCAAAATTCATATGCTGAAATTCTAACCCCCAAGATGACGGTATTAGGAGGTGGGGCCATTGGGAAGTGCTTAGATGATGAGGGTAGAGCCCTCAAGAACGGGATTAGTGCCCTTATAAGAGTCCCAGAGAGTCTGCTGGTTGCTTCCACCATGTGAGGAGACAGCGAGAAGTTGGCAGTCTGTGACCTGGAGGAGGGCCTTCACCAGAACATGGCCGTGCTGGCTCTATGACCTTGGACTTCCCAGCACCCAGAACTATAAGAAATAAATTTCTGTTGTTTATAAGCTACCCAATCGGTGGTATTGTTATAGCAGTCCCAATGGACTAAGACAGAGTCCCTTGCCTGAGAAGACAGGATAAGTGGACTTAGCAATGGACAATGCAAGCAATATTGCTCATGCAATAAAGAGTTACATGGAGTCCTAATCCACTCACTACATAGTTTCCACTTGTATGATAATCTCCCAGCACTTGTATGCAGATCCAATGCTAGTTAATCCTCCCATCTCATGAATATCTGACAGGATTTTACACACCTTTTATGATAACTCAGGCAATTCTTGGCATGTTGACATATCACTTGGTATTTACACACTATCCAGGGATGAATGCCATTCCTAGGCTATTCCCTAAACCAAAGCAGTCACTTCTGGATATCTGGTGATGTGATCGTGAGGAAGCCCCATGGCTGAACTAGAGTTATGGACAGAACAACCTTGAGAACCTAGTGCTGTGAAGGGAGAAAGTTACATCACCATTATATAAAAATGGGCTGGTCCATGATGAACTTATCTCTCCACCAATATGTTAGGAGCATGCAGTCGAGAAACATCGGTATGGAGAGTTTACTTGGCCACACACTTTGCATGAGTTATTACAAATTCTTCATCTTTTACTTTCGTTCTTAGGCCCTGTGCATCAATCTTAGCTTTTAATTTCTCTAAACATTTTATAGACAGATGATAGGAGATAGATAGATCCATAGACTCATACATATTCTTCTTCCTCAGGAAAATAATTAAAACATATATATCTCCTCAATTTAGAGTTATTGCTGCTAAGCAGTTAAATGAAAACCCTATTTTATGCTCTTTTAGTGACATAGTATAACAAGATCTCTAGTATTTTTCTTTCTTTCTTTCCTTCTTTTCACTGAGGAAGATTTGCCCTAAGCTAACATTTGCAGCCAATCTTCTTCTTTTTGTATGTGAGCCACTGCCATGGCATGGCCACTGACAGATGAGTGGTATAGGTCTGTGCCTGGGAACCAAACCCAAGCCACTGAAGCAGAGTGTGCCAAACTTAACCACTAAGACACTGGGGCTGGCTCTCCAGTATTTTTCTATTCACCTCGAAATCAGAATATTAGCTGATTAACAAAGAATTGGGTGTAGCTCTGAATTTTAAATGCTTGCTTACCTATCTTTTTCCTGTGATTTAGGCAAAAAACTTAACTCCAATGATTTGAAAGATTAATTGCAGTCTTCAATTGACAATAAGCAATTATTTAATTGTCTTTTATATCAAGTTATCTACATTCTCTTTAATTAAATAAATATATGTGATATATAGTCTATTTTGATTTTCAAAAAAAAATAATTCAAAATCTACAATTTTCAAGTCTTTTTTTTTTTTTCTGTGTGAGGAAGACCAGCCCTGAGCTAACATCTGCTGCCAATCCTCCTCTTTTTGCTGAGGAAGACTGGCCCTGGGCTAACATCCATGCCCATCTTCCTCTACTTTATATGGGATGCCGCCACAGCATGGCTTAACAAGCGGTGCATCTGTCAGTGCCCAGGATTCAAACCTGCGAACCCTGGGCCACTGAAGCAGAGTGCACGAACTTAACTGCTATGCCACAGAGCCAGTCCCAATTTTCAAGTCTTTCAAACTTAATATATAACGAGGTAACATGGAACACAAGAACAATCTCTTTTTCCCAACATCGAAGGGCCTATTTTTCTGTTTCTATAATTATAGGTGAAAGTTCTGCCTGATTAATTTAAAAAAAAAACCTGCATATAATTCTCAACTTAGCATGATTTATCATCAAAATTTTAATTCCTGCCATTCAGGCAAGATGTGAGATTCATAATTCAGCATAAATTAACATTCATGTGTATTTACCAAATTCCAAACAATTTCTAGTGCACTCTTTCCTCACTATAACATTCTTAAGTTATACCAACAATCTATATTCTCTTATTATTTAGTAATGGCAGTTATGCTGAATTTTACTCCCCATCTGGCTGTTGGTTAAACAAACTGTAGTACTTAATATATGTGAAGCTGTTAAAAAGAATAAATATATCAATATAAGCAGATATGAAACTACGTACAGGATACATTCTTTAGCGATAATAGCAAGTTCAAAATAGAATCTATGTATCCATCTGTTTATAATTCCATTTTAGTTAAAACAGAAAAATAAAAACATGTGCTTAGCTTACAGAGAGAGAGAGAGGCAAAGAGAGAAAGAGACAGAATTTCTACCTCACAAACAAATTTCTACGGTTCATCTAAGATGGCTCTGAAAGCTGGCTGGCCTGGACCCAGGCTGTGGGTTGGGTCAGGTCTGGATCATATGTGTTCATAGACGCTCTGTTGGTTTCCTTTGTTGCTCTAACAAATTACCACAAATTTATTGGCTTAAAACAATGCAGATTTACTATCTTACAGTTCTAGAGGTCAGAAGCCCAAAACTTAGGGTGTTGACAGGGCTGTATTCTTTCTGGAATCTCTTAGGGAGACTCTGTTTTGTTTTGTTTTGTTTTTTGTCCTATTTCTAAAGTTCACTCACATTCGTTGGCTAGTGGCCCCTTCCTTGCATCTCCCCAGCCTCTGCTTCTGTCATCACATCTTTCTTTTCTCTCTCTCTCTGATTGTCCTACTTTCTTCTTATAAATACCGTTGTGATCATATTGGGTCCATTCAGATAATCCAGGATCATCTTCTTATGTCAAGATACTTCTAACATCTGCAAAGTCCCTTTTGTCATATAAGGTAAAATATTCACATGCTCTGAAGATTAGGATGTAGACATCTTTGGGAGACCATTAGTGTGTCTACCTACTGCAGAAGCTTAGGCTGCCTGGGAGTTTAATTCTCTGAAAGATTCACCAAAAGGCAAGAAGCAAGTCAAACCAGGTGAGTTCGTTTAAAGCCTTGGTTCACATCCCATGCAACAACATTCCATTGGCCAATGGAAGCCACATAGTCAAGCATGACATCAATGTTGGGGGCAAATTCCCTTGGCCTAGAGTGAGATAATGCCATATAAAAACACACTATTGTTTAAGTTTATTTTGTAGCATGGAAAAAAAATCTTCTCATTATATAAATATCAGAAAATAAACTAGCATCATGCCCCAAGCCATTTTAATTCTGCTTAAATTTCTGTTTTAAGGACATATTCACTTCCTTGCAGGTAATATTTGTGGGAAAATATAACTTGCTTCTGTCTTCTGAGTATCTTTTAATGGAGATGTGTCCTTATTTACAGGGGAGGAAGGTAAACAAAAAAGCAAGAAATAAGTGGTTCTGCAAAATAGATAATATATTGCAGATGATAATCCTCCTCTTCTAAGTCCACTCTGTATCAGTTCAAGTGCAAGTGTGAGCAGACAGGTCTATGAGAGGATGTCTTGGTCCATGGAAAGGCCTCCATGTTCCATGTTTCATTTTCTGAGTAATGCTCTATAAACGGGCCCAAAACGCGAACGTTCTTAATTTGATGTATGGACTCCCGAACAGACATCTCATGCTACACACTGAAAATTGTCTTCACAGAAGCCTGTCTTATTAGGAAACATTTCCCAGCATCATTTATGGAGTCTAGCAACTGTAGCTCAAAGTGACATGTTATTCTACAGAGATTAAAAAGGGATTATATTTTAAGAGAAAATCTGGCAACTTTATGAAGAGCCAGACAGCAGATAGTCTCAGATAACTTGAGAAATTAATATTCATCCAATACACTATGCCATTTTCCATTACAGGTTTTTGAATAGGGTGATTGAAGATTCTTACATATTATAAAGAAATTGAACACTAGGACTTCCATAGAGCAGATTAGTCAAACTCATTTTCGGAAAGGTCATCTTGACGTAGTAACAGCTGTACATTGAAAAATATTTTTAACCAGGCTTATTTTGGGGTCCTTAGAGTCTAGATTTTCACAAAATAATTTTGCTTATGGGATGATACATCTAGAGCTTAACTAGAGCTAAAATTGCTGCCAGTTTCAGATATTATGTTACCACTGGGGGCTTTCATGGGAATACACTTTCTGCCTTTCAATTGCATTTTTAAAATTTCGTGTACTAAATTGCATCTGGCATTTCATTTTTGAACAGGTAGGCGGTATTAGTAAAATGAAGAATAAATTCTCCAATCGTCAAATCTAAAAAAGGAAATCAATCACTTTGAACAATACTATTAAATCGATGAAGAAAAATTCTAAATAATGTATGGAACGGAACCTACTTTAAAAAAAAATTATACTGTATTCCTGAATATAAAACATATCTCATTAAATGTCATAAACAAGTATCAATAAATAGAAAATTACTGCGATCACACACAGTATGGTCTCTGACTAGAAGTATTATATATTCATGTATTTATTATTTATTTATGCATAACATTTCCATGATCACATCATGGATGCACTCACCAGATTTACCTAGGTTGGCAAACAATGTCCCTGTTAATGTAATACTGACAGAAACATAGATTGGATGCATCACTGTTTGATCTATCATTTGGACTATCTTCTACCAATATAAATTTAAAATTAGCTAACTATGGTTTAGTCCAAAAGGAATAAAGTAAATCCTTACTCTTTTGGTTGTCCTATGTCCTATAGTAACCTGTCTGCGTGTTCACTTAACTCTCTGAGATCAAGCAATATTAATTTGTATTTAATTTTATTAAAGATAAAAAATATATATTTTCCAAACTGCTGAAAGAATGAAACAAGATGAAATTTTATAAAATAGATAAAACTGCATTTACCTTTTCCAAATAATCATGTTCATATTATTATCTCCTTTACTAAATTATGTTACTTTCAAATATAGTAATTTTTATTCATTTCATATAAAAAGGAGATTCAGATGTATAAACAGAGTTTTTTCTTTTAACTTCTCTTATTTTTTTTATAGTAGTAGTAGAAAGATGAAAGTGTATATAGGTGGTAAAACTCTAGGGGTTGGGGAAGGAGAAGGTTTCAATTAATGATTAAAGTCAACAACTTATAAATAAATTCAACCAAAATTTCAAATATGATTTGTGTTTGAGAACTATAAATATGATAAAATAAATTGGTTTTCGATCTTCAAGTTATCTTTCAAATATCAGGAAATATATAAAATGAGGATGTGTCCAATGTGAAGTGATTAAAAGTATGCTTTCTGAAATATTCTTCCCACTTTACTGTGTGTGTGTGTGTGTGTGTGTGTCTCAACATTGTGTGAGATGATAATAACAATTTTAAAGACTACGCGTCTCCTGAGTTCACTTGAAAAGAGATTGGTACATTAAAATATTCTACGTTAAGGGAAAACACAGGAGGATTTAGATTGTACTGTCATTCCATAATTAGATAATTAATCTTTGTCTCCTAAAGGTTGAAAGCAAATTATAATAAGTGAACTTAAAAAATTTAACTGTTTGACTTCTCCATCCTCCTCAGTTCACGTAAAGTTAATAGTGAGCTTTCCAGATCATAAAATACTGAGTCCTTTTCATTTGATATTTGTCTTCTAGCTAGAAGTTCTGCATCTAAATAATTAAAAGTATTAATATGAAGATTTTTTAAGAAGAAAATATTAATTTGATTAAGAACAGTATTGTCCATATTTACTGGGCCTGGGTTTTGTTTTGTTTTGTTTTTTCTTTTACATGCACTTAGGATAAGTTGAAATCCTTAGCATTAAACTATTAAAGTTTATTCCTAAAACATGAGTCTTTCAAAAATCCATACAATACATATCCCAAGTTAAAGTAGAAAGGTATAAAGGGTCTTGAGCAAGGGTGATGGGCCAGAAGTGACGATGGAACAGAGGGAATTCTGGCAAAGCACAGGTCTCGGTTCCATCCTCCTTTCCTGCCAACTCCATGATGTTGGATTCTCATGGGCCAAGTGACTCCTGAGACCCAGCCATCCAGATGTAAGTGAGGCCACGGCCTTTCTCTGCATCCCAGCAATGAGGGTTTGTCCACAATTCTCCTCTCATGGGCTGAGGAAATCTTGAATAACAGGGTCAGAAAGGGGTAGATTCTGGGAAGAGGTTGATGATCCAAACTTTATGGATAATAACCTCATTCCATGACAGTTTTTAATTACTTGTGGGTGCTAGGGATTTCTGACCTGGGAAAGGTTAAGAATGTGATAAAGAGTCAGGCTGAGTCTTTCTGCCTTTCCCACTGGAAGAGAACCATCAGACCAGAAGGAGAGGTTTTTGTCCAGGTCATATGGCCTGCACACTTTATATCTCGTGGCCGTGTAAATAAAGACCACATTTCTCTAACCATCGGTGCAAATCTTGTTCTTCAGAAATCTCCTGTAACCAAACTTTAGTAAAAAATGAGCTGAACAAGAAATTGAAACCTCATCCAAGGAAACCCAAGGCACAAAGAGATGATTGTCCGGCAGAGCCGTCAAAATTTCTACCCAGAGAAACAGAACTGCCAGAGGAAACTGATGAAAATTTTAGTTAAAAAGTTAAAGCATATCTTGGGTAGTATGAATAATACTGTGATGAACATGGGAGTGCAGATATCTCTTCAAGATCCTGATTTCATTTCCTTTGGATATATACCAGAAGTGGTATTCCTGAATCATATGGTAGTTGTTCTATTTTTTTAATTTTTTGAGGAAACTCCTCACTGTTTTCCATAATGACTGCACCAATTTACATTCCCATCAAATGACTGGATAAAGAAAAATACACATACACACACACACGCACACATATATATGCAATGGGATATAATTCAGCCATAAAATGAAATAAATTCTGCCATTTGAGACAATGAGGATGAACTTAGAAGACATTATTATAAATGAAATAAGTCAGACACAGAAAGACAAATACTGCATGATCTCATTTGTATGTGGTGTCCAAAAAAGCTCAAACTCATAGAAGCAGAGAATAGAATGGTGTTTACCAGGGGCTGAGCGGTGGGAGAAATGAGATGTTGGTTAAAGGTTACAAACTTTCAGTTAAAGATGAATAAATTCTGAGGATCTAATGTAGAGCATGGTGACTATGGTTAACAATACCGTATTGTATACTTGAAATTTGCTAACAGAGTTGATCTTAAGCATTTTACCACACACACCAAAAACGTGGTAACTATGTGAGGTAATGGATATGTGAATTAACTTGACTGTGGTAATTATTTCACAATATAGATGTATATTAAATCATGCTGTACTCGTTAAAAAATAAAAACATCACATTGTACAACCTAAATATATGCAGTTTTAATTTGTCAATCATACCTCAATAAAGCTGGGGAAAAATGTAGATAAATAAAGTTAAAATATTAGAGCACTAAAATTGGAGAAAAAATAATTTATAAAAACAACAATGAGAAATAGTCCTCATGTGTTATTTAAATAGTGCTGCTTAACAAATGACTACAAAGTTGGTGGCTTAACCCAGTATATATTATGATCTCACAGTCTTTGTGTGTCCAGGGTTCTGGCACAGCTGAACAGGGTCTTCTGTTCAAGAGCTCAAGGCTACAGTCAAGGGGTCTGCTGGGCCATGTTCCTCTTTAGAGCACAGTGTCCTCTTCCAAAATCCTGCTGGCAGAATTCAGTTTCTTGTGGTTGCACGACAGAGGTCCCCACTTGCTTGCTGGCTATCAGCAGAGGAGTTTCTCAGCTGCCTGGGCAGGCTGCCGGCAGTTCTGTACCATGTAGTCCTCTCACAATTCATCTTACATCATGGAAGCTCACCTTTTCACAGTCTGGTGAGAAAAATCTTTCCCCCCAGACTTCTAAGATGGAATCTTACATAATGTAAATAATCATGGGAGGGACTATCCCTTATGCTATGCCATATTCTGTTGGCTTCAAGCAAGTATCAATCCCCACCCTCACTAAAGGGGAGGGAGTCATTTAGGTGTGACTCATTGGGTCACCCTAGAATTTGTGCCACTCATCAATTACATATCAGTGATATTGCATGCCTTTCATCTTCTAGGCCACCAGTCTAGGCATAATTCAAAAATTTGAAGGAATGGAATTCATGACAGAAGGTAAAAGGACTTTGACATATAAAAGAGCCATGGCATGAAAACGTAACTGATGGAGAAAATATAATGACAAAATAAAAGTAAGTATTTCCCTTTTTTGGAGTAAAGTAGTAAGATTTAATAAATAATTCAGAGTCGTGTGTTGCATTATGAAGACCGGAAAAGGGAAAGTATTTACAAATGTGATGAAAAACAATTTGCAAATTTATGTGAGAAAATTTGAAATGAAGAGCAATACGATTCAACCAGAGAAAAAAGAGCAAATAAGGACACAAAATAAATAAATATCATAAATAAGCTTGCAGAAATCAAAGCATAGCAGTTAGCAGTCTGCACGTTAATGTTCTGAACGGTCCCATTATGATAGATTATCATGAAAATGTGAAATTGTGAAAACCAGTAAAATATTTATGTTGTTGAAAATAACACATTCGCAACAAACTTAACATAGACTGAACATAAAGAGGCAAGTAAAGAGAACACAGACAATGCAAAGAGATGGAAAGAAGAAACATTAGAAATCAGACTAAGGGAGCCAGAGAATTATCGCATGCAGGCATGCTTAAATATGAAAGATTGAGATGGTCTCTACTTTCTGGTGCGGGGAATGTCACAAAGCATAAGGCTTTCACCACATTTATTCATCACTGTCTAGAAATTATAGAGAGTATTTGAGTGTACAAAGGTTGTGACAATTGAGAGAGATGATTGGGGGAAGGGCTTGGTTATTAGGCTCTCCCAGGGTCTACTCATTATTAATTTGCAAACACTATCACATGTTATATCTGGATCATGCTCTGTAACAGGCTCTGAGGACTAGCGTTGAACACTTAAATGAAAAGCATTCAATTTTCCCCATCCTAATTAAGGGAATGTTCTGACTTAAAATCAAGAAAATGGTGTCCCAAATTGTAGATACATTTGCAGGTCTGTGGAAAAAATATTTCTTTATTGAAAATAAATGAATCAAAATTTAGCATATAGAGCAAATTTTGGTCTCTTTATTTCTATATGCACATTATCTACAATTATAACCAAGAGGTTAATCAGCCTTGGGTGAACTGTAGTGACTCATTCTCTTACCTGCCTCACTGGACATATCTGGAGAGTCATTTGCCCTACTCTCACCTTGGAAATTTCTGTCTCAGCTTTATTTAACTTTCATACATGGTTGATAGGTTATGGGAGATGGATGGATGGATAGATAGGTAGATAGATGATAGATAGATATAGAGACATACAAAATGCTTAAAAGATTGTAAATAATATACAATTTTCTACTTTTATTGAACATGTGATAGTACATTATTTTCCTTACAGGATTCAAAAAGGTGAATAATCACCTAATTGTGGGGAATGTGTTTACTGAAATCAGTTTTCAAAAGGTCGTGTAGTATACTAACCAACTGTGGAAAGAAAAAGTCTCAGAAAGTCAATTCAGTAAAAATAACTAGCAATATATACTAGAAGTGTATTGCCTAGGTTCCAATAATTAGAAGAACACATTTGGGTAAATTACTTAAAGTCCCTCTACCTCATTTTACTCATTTTTACAGATAGTATAGTACTATCTTCTCATAGAATTGTATGTGAGGATTAAGTGTGAGTGATTTTTCACTTAAAAAAAATGACCATTGCCAAATATTTATTCACCAAAATTACATTCACAACACCTACTTTAGCATTGATTGTGGCATGGGATATGTTTTAACTACCAGTGATATTCTTTAAAGTTATTATGTAGTTTAATAAAATTAATATTAGTAGAGCTGAAATTACTTTGCCATCACAGGCCAAAATTTATTCAATTCCAGGGTATAAGACATTCCAAAATGAGAAGTTCTTATATATTTTGAAATTTGAGCATAATACACAGGGCAAGTTTCTTTCTTCTAATACATTTTTACTCTATTTTTTTCTAATTTCTTTCTTTACCAATTTGTTAGCTTGTTTGATGGAAATACTATTTAGTATGCCTCTTGAGCATATGAAATGTGTTCAGCATTTAGAAGCTGAAATCAGCATATAATTATCATTTCATTCAACAAGACAGAAAATATTTTGACTAAGCTTCTGTGACACAGTTGCTCAGATAAAAGACCTACTGAGAATTAAAACTTCAAAAGAATTTTCAAAATTATTTGCACTCAATTTGAATAATAAATTGTAACTTTTATAAGTAGTTAACACATGTAAAGTTTTGGTGAAGCAAAAGTTTGTCCAATTGGTTTTTAGTGGACTGGTATTTGCTAAATTGATTAGACCAAATATTTCTGATGTACAGGATTTTACACACACATAGTGCACACACATCTATACACTCACACCACCCACACTTATTGCATGAGAATAACTACAATTTGGAGATGTGAAGTGAGGCACATTCCAAATATGTTATTTATTTATGTTCCTAAAATGCTCATTGTTTGAGTGTAAGGTTGATCCTAACAGTGGGGGAAAGGTGTATTCTATTCATTCTCAGGCACAGACAAGCGTGTTTTAGGAATGTGAGGAGAGACTCAACCATTGAGAGATTTCTAGGGAGAAAGATCTTTGTTTTGAAATTATTTCCAAATAATTACTGTAAAAGGAAAATGTGTACTTCCTCTTATATGATTGGTGGTAGGATGTCAAGCACTGCTTCCTACAGCCTTCTAATAACTTGATCGAGTAAGTAGTGGGCACTATCATAAGCCAGATGAAAAAACATAAGCAGTCATTGAAGACGTTTCTTAAAAGGTGACTTTTCTAGGCCATTAATGGGCTGATTAATTCCAGGAACTGCAGTAATTGCAATGTGTCTTGTGGCAAAGGTGAAGTTCTATGAGTTAATGAGAGTGATAAATTTAAGAATGGCATTAGAAAACATTGAACATCAAATTGAAGATACACTTAATAAAAAAATAATGTTAATGTAGCGATGTTACACCTGACTGTATAATGTAATACAAGAATTTCAATTTTACAGAGTTGAATTTCATTACTGAATATATTTGAAGACTTTAGAGGATGTGCTTTCTAAAGACAGAGGGAGAGAGGACATGTGTATTTTATTTCCAATTCATAAAGGTCACATTTTAATAAAAATTATTAATTTATATTTTTAAATATATGATTTCAAAATTTATTTTTGCCACTTGTTAAATGTCCTTACATATTTCCTCTTTAGGATTTTGAAATAAGGTGAAAATTAAAAGAGATATTTTTCCTGGTTTCTTTTTATAGATGTATATTGTATTTTACTCATCATCTATACTTGCAATCAAAACAATTGTATGAAAAGAACTGTGAATGAAAGTGGCTTATTAGAAACTGTTTATATATTTTTTTAATTAATGAAAATCTAAATAAAAATCCATATACAAATCTGATGAACTATAAAATATTTGGCAACTTAACCTATTAGACTAGACCATGCTGAGATTAAAAAATACAAAACAAAACAAACAAATGGAAAACATCATCCACTCTTGGACACTTATAATGACAAAGATTTCTTTCCTTCTCACAGAACATGACCAGTGATGGTTATGAGAGGGACCAAACCTGACAGTTCTACCATTGCACAATGTTTTTCGCAACTGCTGCGTCATGAAAAGAGAGCATAAAAAACAAAGCATTGGCCCCTAAATATTTTTGATGAAACATATGCCATTCCAGCCACAGCCCATTGGCCAGTTATTAGTTATATAGCACAGCCTACCTCTTCAAGGTGGCTGAGAAGTGTGGGGAAACACTTGGGTTCATTATAACCGTGTCCAGCCTCTGGTACGGTCTTCCCTCCTAGTCTTTACATATCCTTTTGCATCCTTTTCTTCCTATACATAGAACTAACTGAATCCCTGAGAAGGAAAACAGCCCCAAAGTCCCATCCCATCTGCTATAGACTGAAGGTTTGTGTCCTCCCCAAATTCATAGGTTAAAAGCTAATACATACCCAAAGTGAAGATATTTGGATGGGGCCTTTGGAAGGTGCCTAGGCCATGAGGACAGAGCCCTCATGAATGGGATTAGTGTCCTTATAAAAAAGACTCTGGAGAGCGCCCTCTTCCTTTTCACCACATGAGAACACAGCCACAGATAGCCAAAGGAAGTCGGCTCTCACCAGATACTAAATCTGCCAACGCCTTATTATTGGACTTGCCAGCATCCAGAACTGTGAAAAATAAATTTCTGTTGTTCATAAGCCACCCTGTCTATGGTATTTTTGTTATAGCAGCCTGAATGGACGATGAGATCATTGCATTCATCTTAATATCCAGGATCTCTGGTTGATGCACAGAAGTTTCTACATCCTACCCCAAACTTCCTTTCTTAATTGTAATTTTAAGTAAATCAAGTTATTTTACCTCGACAGTATGCATGCACATGCACAGACATAGGGCCACAGTAATTCTGAAATCAGTGTGGTCACATCCAGAGATGGTCCACAGTCCTCAAAGTATGAACGTTCCATGAGTGGGCAGTAATTCTATTCTCTGGAAGGAACTCCCTTGTCCCTCATTCTCCACTATTTTTCACAATCATCTGAATCCACATCTGGTCTAAGAGATTCTTCCTATTAATTACCCACTTTGGTCACACAGGAAGAGCATTGATGAGTGTGTCTTTCATTGAATTTGTACAGGTTTTCTAGTCTGTTTTTTTTTTTTTCTAGGTAGGTTGTATGCCCAAGCATTGCCACAACATTTTTTTTTAACCAAGATCTGTGGTTTCTTAAGCAGTACAATGGTCTTCGAAACATAGACATCTTTTTGTCTATTTGATTTCAGTCATTTACATGCATCAGTAACCAAGCACACAGCTATTTCCACACATTGGTAATTAAAATTGTAACCTTCATATCTCTAGTTTACTAAAACAAATGTAAAATTGTGACATATTAATATGTTTACCAGCATATAAAAAAGGAAAGGCATACTCTTCTTAATATTTAACTCACTATAATCTAAGGCTCCCATTGAACTGATGTCATATTTATAATGTTTCAATTGGAGTAAATGGTAGGTTTTATGTAATTGTTACAATTTAGTGTTGAAAAATGCCTTGAGGGCCGCCCGGTGGCGCAGCGGTTTAGTCCGCGCTTGGCAGCCCGGGGTTCGCGAGTTCGGATCCCGGGCGCCCGCCGACGCACTGCCTGCCAGCCATGCCGTGGCGGCGACCCATATAAAGTGGAGGAAGATGGGCACGATGTTAGCCCAGGGCCAGTCTTCCTCAGCAAAAAGGGGAGGATTGGCGACGGATGTTAGCTCAGGGCTGGTCTTCCCCACAAAAAAAAAAAAAAAAAAAAGAAAAATGCCTTGAACTTTTGCACTGTCAGTAAAAGCTGGAAGAAAATCAAATTTATATATAATAAAATGAAATACTTTCAGTCATCTATGAGCTAAAACATAAGAGTTGTCTAGCATTCATAAAGCAGTTCTACAGAAAATATTTTTGAAACAATGAAGACAAAGGAATCAGATTCATAATTAAAAATGCACAAAATCAGCACAGTTTAAACACCAGAGTAGATCCTCAGGTCAGTTTTATGAAGCTATTTGATTACATAGTATTTTATGCGGGTTTCTTTCTCTCTGTCTTCTTCCATGGTAGATTGTTTTGAGGGAAAAAATTAATGTGCTTCTACTAAAACTTGACTTCTGACCTAAGACATCATGTTTCCAGATGAATATTGTTCAGTGTGTATTTTGTTTTGATACTTTAAAATATTTCAATAATATTCTATTCATGGTTAGATGTTACAGAGGTTATGTATGTTTCTATGGAAATTAATCATTTAGCTAAAAAAAAGGGATTTTTAAAAATGGGAATTAGTATGATTTTTTTCATGACCCAACTGAAATAATGAACTAGAGAGACCACTAGGGCTTAGCGTATCCAGTTGCAAAGATGGGGTAAATGATAACTATTATGTGACTTAAGTCGTTTTCACTACAATTTCCTAATAAACCAGAAAAATATAAGCAGTGCACTGGATTTGGAAGCTAAGTATCCCAGTTGGTCCGTGGGTACAGAAAAATATTTTCCCAAAGAAGGCACACTAGAAAGTCATAGCTACAAAATAAATGAAAATTTTAAAATAATATTTTAAGTACAGCTAAATATATTAATAGACAGAAACTATAAAATAAAAGAAAAATTATTTTAAAATATTAGAAATTTTTAAAAACTGGCAGAAAGAAACACTTGAGAGAAAAGATTTTGCAGACTCAGCTAAAATGGAAAATTAAAGAAAATAGTTTATACATGAAGACCAAACTAGGAAGAATACAAGAAAAAAATACTTCAATTATTATGCCATAAAAAAGAGAGAAAGAACATTTTTTAAATATAGAAAACAAAAAGGTTTCATGGGGCAGGCCCGTGGCATAGTGGTTAAGTGCTCTGCTTCAGTGGCCCAGGTTCCTGGGTTCGGATCCTGGTCGCAGACCTACACCACTCATCAGCCATGCTGTGGTGGTGACCCACATATAAAACAGAGGAAGACTGGCACAGATATTGGCTTAGGGCTAATCTTCCTCAAGCAAAGAGAGGAAAATTGGCAATGGATGTTAGCTCAGGACTAATCTTCCTCAGCAAAAAAAAAAAATAAAATACATAAATAAAATAAATTAATTTGGAAGGGTTAAAAATACTGCAAAAATACAAACCAAAAGAAAGCAGAGGGCACAACTCATATATTAGAAGGTAGAATCCTGACCAATAGAATGAAGAGACAAAGATGGATATTGTATAATGCTAAAGGCTACAACCCTCAATGCTTATACAATAGATATTAAAATGCACCCAATTATATAGCAACAACTGACAAAGACAAAACAAAAATCCAAGGCAATGAAAACAAAACTACTGTCAAGAATGTGGAGCAAAAGAGAACGTTCGTGGGAATGCAAAGTGGTACAGACGCTTTGGAAGAGACTTTGGTAGTTTCCTGTAAAGCTAAATCTATTCTTACCATACGACCCAGCAATCATACTCCTTGGTTTTTTCCCAAATGAATCGAAAACTTATGTTTACACAAAAGCCTGCAAACAAATGTTTATAGCAGCTTTATTCGTAATTGCCAAAACTTGGAAGCAACCATGATGTCCTTCAATGGGTGAATGGATAAAGAGACTGTAGTATACATCCATACAATAAAGTATTATTTTGTCACTGAAAGAAATGAGCTATCAAGCCATAAGGGCATGGAAGAAACTTAAATGCATATTGCTAAGTAAAAGAAGCCAAGCTGGAAGGCTACATACTGCATGATTCCAACTACTTGACATTCTGGAAAAGACAAAACTATGGACACAGTAAAAAGATCAGTGGTTGCCCGAGTTTTGGAAGGAGGGAGGTACGAACAGGTAGAGCTCAGGAGATTTTTGGGACAGTGGAACTATTCTGTAGATACTGCAATGGTAGAAATATATCATCACACATTTGCAAACATCCATATAATGTATAATACTAAGAGTGAACACTAATGTAAACTATGAACTTTAGTTTATAATTAACTATAAGTAATTATAAGTATTATAAGTATTAGCATTGCCTCATCAATTATGACAAATGTACCACATTAATGCAAGATATTAATAATAGGAGAAACTGGGGGGCAGATGGGAATCTCTGTGCTTTCCACTCCATTTCTGTAAACCTAAAACTACTCAAAAATTAAGTTCTATTAAGTTTAAAAATGAACAGACAAAATCTTAACCATAAACAATAAGAAATATTGCAAATCTATAAAACCATGAAACACTTCACAAAAGCACACTATTGTACTTGAACAAATGAAAAGATTTACCATTTCCTTGCATAGGAAAACAACATCATAAAGTCATCCATGGCGCAAAAGTTGTTATAAATATAATATATTTCCAATAGAAATACCATGATCTTTTGTTCTGAAGTTAACAGTTGATTATAAATTTTAGTTGGAATCACAAACAAGCAATAAAAGTAACAAATTTCTTGAAGTATAACAACAATGATGGGTGTGTAAATCTACCAGATACTAAATCATATTATAAAATCCCTACATTGAAAAGACAGTGATATTGGCCTATAAACAGGCAGACCATGGGACAGAATAGAAACTCGGGAAACATATATTATTGCCTTTAGAAATACAGAGAACAAAAAGACATCATCTCAAAACAATGGGGGAAGTAATGGACTTAGTAATAAGACATATTCGGAATAAGTGGGTAGTAGGTTCATCAGTTGTAACAAATGTACCATTCTAGTGCCAGATTTAATGGTGAGGAAGGATGTGAATATATGGGGGGTGGGGATTTATGAGAAATCTCTGTACTTTTCTGTTCAATTTTGCAGTGAACCTAAAACTGCTCTAAAAAAAAAAGTCTTAATAAAAACAATGATTCCAATTAATAAGTGAAGAAGGAATGATAGAATTTGAATGTTACCATTTTCAAACTTTTGAAACAAAGAATGTAGACAATAGTCGTTAGTGAGGTTATCATCCCTAAAAGAAGAATCATATGTGTGTTCTGTTTAAAACGCACATCACTACCTATGAAGCATCCCTTCTGAAAATGGAAACTGAATCAAATTAGGTCTGTAGATTCAAATACCAGGAAAATTAATTGGCAGAGTATAGACGATACCAGGGAACAGAGATGTATGTCCATGGGAATGCATTTTGCAGACCCCAAAATATGGTATAATTTATAGCATAAATGTACCAGTTGAGTAATAAAATAAATTATAAGGCCAGAGGAAGTGATGGGAAAGTGAGAAGGGAACCTATAGAAAGACATAAAAGATATTCACATATTATGTGTAGACTTTAACTAAATTATTAATTTTTAAAAAAACTGAAGGAGTGGGAAAATTTGAAGACTTCTAGACTGAGTAGGCATTTTATGGTTATTGTTAACTTTTAGGATGGATAATGGTTTGTGGATATGTTTTAAAATCGGTGTTATATTTTATAGACGCACACAAGTATATATGGTAGAAATGATTTCTGTGATTGATTTTAAAATAATTGTGTGTGAGTGTATAGGAGACACAAGAATAGCTATGTGTTGATATTTTTGGAGAGGAGCTCTTTATACTCTTATCTTTAGTATTGCATATATTGGAAATTTTCCATAATAACAAGCAAAGTACTATTTTGTTGTTTTAAGTAGCTTACTTCTAAGGAACAACACTAAAATAATTTAAATGTATTGTTCATGATATGATTTCCTTCACACATGGTTAAGTATAATTTAAAGGTTTATGTTTTCAAAATATTTTGTGATTTTGATGTAATCTTGAATATATGAACCTCATGGAAAACTTTGGGGTATATTTTATGTTTTATTTGACTATAGATAAGCTGAGAATGAAACACGTATTTTAGAGGTACCTCAGTCTGAAACAATGTAGGGGACATTACTGTAGCTTCTCTTTGTTAATCTCACTCTTACTATCAATTGTAGACTATGTAATCAATGTTGAAGTACTAATTTAAAGGAAGAAAGTTGAAAAATTACCACTTGTAACAAATTCAAGCTTTTACTATTGATCATGCTTCCAAAGAAATGCAGATTGCTCCAGTTTTAGCAGAAAAAAATTCTACCAGATTGCTTAACTACAGAAAGACAATGGCATGTTGCTGCCTTGACAGTATTGCAATCATGCCTGTGGTTTAAATGGAGCATGGTCATATATATTTTGGTATGCTGTGCTTCATCTGAAAACACCAAAAATGATGTAGTAAATATTATAATGTTTAGATTACAATCAATGCAAAAAAGCAATAAAAATCTAAACTATAATATATATAGCACTAGAATATGAAATTATTCTTAGGGGAAAAGAAAATAAAACAAATCTATAGTTCCTTCCCTGTAGCATTACTGTGCATTAGTAAAACTGTAAATAAATAAAGCACATGATGTTCTTTAGTTTTGTTTTAATAAAGAAGGCTCAAAATTGAAATAATAAAATAATGAATTGGATTCTTATTAGAATTCCTAGGCTTTAATTACTTATAATGACTAAAAGGAGTAATCAATAGTTTGCTATCTGTTATAAAACATACAATTCCATAAGAAAATAGTGTCTTGCTGAATAAAAAGCACTAATTTATTTTGCTACTTCAAACAGTGACTGATTGGATCATTACAACAATCTATATTATCATACTGTGAATTTAAGTAGATTCAGTACTAATTATTTTAGGATTCAAATTTTAAAAATGACCTAACTGTCTGTCCTGCTATGTAAGAGTTTCGGCTAATGCTAACCCCAACACGATCTCTTTCCATACTTCTTGAAATCTCGGGGTAATCATGAGAGCCTACCTCTGGAAAATGTATTTCTTGAGTGAACTCCATATTCTTACAGAACCAGAATGTTGAGGTAAACATCTCTAAACCCATACAATTTTCCTATGCTGAATTAATTGTTGTAGTGGAAGCTGCCAGCACCACATTCTAATCCTTTGGCCCTTAACATTGTAGGGATCCCCATTCAACTTCCAATATCTTTGGCTGATAACTTTCTCTGTCAACTGGTACCTGATTAGACTTCATACATAGTAGGCCTGTAGGTCCAGAAAAATAATGACCACCATCCCCAGACCCTGCTCCTGTAGTCATCAAACAATGACTGACAGGGGTTAATGAATAAATAGTCCTGTTTCAAGTGGGATTACTCGTAGGCGAGTGTTTCTGTACTGGATTTCAGAGTTCTTTAGTGGGATTAAGTTCCAGTTATTCACAAAGGTAATTCATTGGTAAGGCACAATTTACTGTATACCCTATGGTTTCTGTTATACTTCCCTATTCTACACCAATGCTTCCTAGGATTACCTTCTAAATAAATTACTTGTACTTGAAGCCTTGTTTTGGGCTGTGCTAGGGGAGCTTAAACTAAGAAAATTGGTAACAGACATTGTCCTTGGAAGCAGATCCTCAGGATGGGATCATGGCATTGGTTGTTATACTGGCCGGATATCAAACTGGGTCCCTTTGCGGGTTTTAAGTAGGGTAATGTACAGCATTACAATGTCTAAGACTATCACATATCGTGAACTGGGGTGGCATATAGTTGGAGGAATTCACTGGTCTATGAAATACCCATAGTGCTTGAGATGCATGAAACATAATTATAAAGACTGTAGAGTTTGTTGCTTGTTGCAAAGAACCACCATGCAAATGACAGCCTAGGTTAGGTCCCTATGAACTCATGACTTGATGTGAAAACTAGAAGGGCTCTGTGGCAAGGAGAAAACTGTGTTCTTGAGCCAGGAGAAAACTGTCCTGATGAGAATCCCAGTATCTGATTGCGCGAGTATCAGAATTACAAAATAGAGGAAGGAAAAATACCAACTATGTTTTATATAGAACGGAGATCTGATAGGGAAGTTAGGGGACCCTGAAACCTGGAGTCCTGGTATCAGGGTGGATGCACTTTAAATCCCCAAACTCCAGATTTCCCTTAGTCCTTACCACTCTTGTTCTTAACATCGGAGTCATTCACCCTCATTTTCCTGTAGTCTGTATCTGTGACAGAAGAAATACTCCTCTTTTGCTAGGAGTGGCAGAATGGAAGATGCTTGAAGACCTCAGATAAAGCACATGTCTCACAAGATGATATCTGATATCCTTAAAATCTGCTTCAACTTCACCTCAATAACTAATTAGCGAAGGATGATCGAGTTGAATCAATTAGAGAAATAGTGTCTCTGCTTCAGAAGGAAGGAAGTTATTCACCAGAATAACTTCAGAACCTAGCAAATGTGGCTCAACAAGAATGAGAGAAAATGTATGGAGATGAGTCTTGGTGATATGAGACCAGGGAAGCCTGGAATATAAGCCTAGAACATAAGAACATGTGGGGGCATGCTCCCACAACTCAGATAACTCAGAATATAAAGTTCTGAAAAGGACACCTAGAGCTAGTCCTAAAAATTCCATTTTGAGGGAATGGCTTTATTTTTCACAGTTTGGACTGGGAAGTCCACGATCATGGCGGTGACTGATTTGGCTCCTGGTGAGAACCCACTTCCTGGCTTGAAGACAGCTGCCTTCTCGCTGTGTGCTCACAGCTATGTCTCTCTCCCTCTTCTTATCAAGCCACTAATCCATTATGCCGGCCCCAACCTCATGCCCTCATCTAACCCTAACTACCTTCCAAAGGCCCCATCTCCAACTACCATCACATTGGGGGTTAGGGCTTCAACATGTGAATTTGGGGGGGACACAATTCAGTCCATAGCATCTGGCATTCCCCATCCAGTCCCAACTCACCAAGTATCTGTGCTGCTTCTGACCTCCCAGCTACACCTGCCAGAGGTCCACCATTCTGCTTCTGCCCACTCCTCCTGTGGGTATCCTTGACTCCACACCTCTTCCCCAGCCCTGACCAGCTTGTCTTCATATTATGGGACCTGTTGATGTCGATCATCCGTACTGTGCTCTGCCCTGCTCAGCTGACCCAGATCTTTATCTATAGGCCTGTAGTAGACAACATTAATAGAGCCTCATGTCAGTCCCCACAAATCTTTATGTTCTCAAGGGAAATCTTGCCATTTGTAACAAAATGGATGAACCTTGAGGACATTATGCTGAGTGAAATAAGTCAGACAGGGAAAGAAAAAAAAACTCATAGGTACAGACAGTAGACTGGTGGTTGCCAGAGGAGGCAGGGGTGGAGGGTGGGCAAGATGAGTGAGGGGGGTCAAAGGTACAAACTTCCAGTTACAAAATAAATAAGTCCTGGGGATGTGATGCACAGTATGGTGACTACAGTTATGTATGATACAGTATTGTATATTTGAAAGTTGCTAAGAGAGTAGATCTTAAAAGTTTTCATCACAAGAAAATAAATTTATAACTTTGTGTGGTAGTGGATGTTAACTAGACTTATTGTGGTGATCATTTCAAAATATATACAAATACAGAATCCTTATGTCGTACACCTGACAGTAATATAATGTTGTATGTCAATTATATCTCACTAAGAAAAAAATTCATATATTGAAGCCCTAACCCCTAGTACCTCAGACTGTGACTATATTTGGAGATAGAATCTTTTTAAAGAGGCAATTAACTCAAAAGTCACTCATTTAGAGTGACTAGTGTCCTTATAAGGAGAAGAAATTAGGGAACAGACACATATAGACGGAAGAGATTGTGAAGACATGGGGAGAAGACTGCCATCTACAAGCCAAGGAGAGAGGCCTCAAAAGAAACCAACCCTCCTAACCCCTTGATCTCAGACTTCTAGCCTCCAGAACTGTGAGAAAATACATTTCTGATGCAACACACACACACACACACATTGAGTGAGGATATGTCAGGGACTGGTACTTATTTTAAACTGGAAATCTCTAATCGATTTCTACCACTTCTTAACAGCCCCCTTATTGTAGTAGCACTGCATGTGCTCCAAAATGTGACTAAACAAACATCAATATGTAAGGTGTATGTTTCCAGTGTCACCACACCCACATGTGAGTAGTCTACTGATTTAAATTTAAAAAATAACAACCTAAAGGAATGACAATTAAATAGATTAGCAGAATATAATACTTTACCTCACTTTTTAAATTTGTCTGTGTTTCTTCAACGTGTAGTTAAACAGATGCTATATTTTGTCTTTGGTGCAGAATTTGCCCGAGACACATGCAAACCTTCTGTCACGTATGTGTTGTCCATTGAAATACATTAACTACTCTGCTTATAAGTTCTGCTATGTTTATAAGAGATTCATAGTGGAGGGCAAATTTGTTTTTAAATATGAATCATATAATTATACTATGCACTTTGTTCTTTAATATTTTTTCCAATTGCATTGATGTCTCTTTGTGTTTTTGTTTATTTTTTCCTTTTTCTCCAATTCTGTGCCCTTACATGGCAATATATGTTTGTCTGGGGTTCTCAGTTTCAGTTTCTCACTATTTCTTCTATTTATACTTACTAGAGTAGGTTCAAATAGCTCTTATTTCAACTAGAAAGGAACTACTCATCTTTGGAAATATGTTTAAGTGTTTAAATAAATTTGTTATTTTAATTTTTATTTTGAAAATTTCCAAATCTAAAGAAAACCTGCAGAATAGTACAATATGAACTGGATTAACCTTTGCTTAGGTTCACAAATTTCTATCATTTTCTTATTTTTCCTACTTATCTATAAATCTGAATATATTATGGCAATTATTATTGTTATTTATGCTGAAACATCTGAAGTTAAGTGGCAGATAACATGGTTCTTCACCACTAACTACTTCGTATGTATATCTTAAGAATGAAGAGAACAGTCTCTTAAGAAACCACAGGCTATCAAATTCAGGAAATTTATCATGGATATAACTCCTCTAACTCATCCAATTCATGTGTACACTTTGTCAATTGCATTAATAAAGTCCTTTATGGTGATTTTTCCCAAACCAAACTCCAATATGGGAATGTTTTGCCTTTAGTTATAAAGTCCCTTTGTTACCGCACTGCGGATCCAGGTTGCTCGATATCATGCTTAAAAGAATTTACAGAACAGCAATGATGAGTAGAAAGAGTAAGGAGTTTATTAGAAAGATACACTCTGTAGACAGAACGGGCATACTCCAAGGGAGGAGCTGTGCCGAGCAGTTTTGCCATTACATCCTCTATAAGCTTGCTTTTGGGTAGGGGGTCTTTCTGCATAGGGCAGAAGTGAGAGCAGAGGCAGCGGTGAGTCAGAGCAGCAGCAGCCGGGGGAAGAGCGGGATGGGGCCGCAGCTTCTGTAAATCAAGCAGTTCAGTCCCATAACAGGCAGTCAAAAGAGGTTCTGGAAACTTGCGGTTACCTAAGCTATAACGGCTTAAGCTATAATGCAGAACTGTGTCTTAGCAATGTCCTAGCAACATCCCCTCCTGCCCCCAGCATGACCCTCCTGTTCCCTTGTGGTGCCAGATCCCTATGCTGACCTGCCTGTCTCACCTTTAGCATACTTTTTTTCTGGAAGAGTTTTTTGGCTTTCACAACATCAATGTTTTTGAAGTGTAAAGGTCAGGAATTCTACAGAAGTTCCCACAAGTTGCGTTTGCCCGCATGTTTCATCATAACTAGATCCAGGTAATGAATTTTTGGCAGGGACCTCACATCTGTGAAGTTGTGGCATTTTCAGAGCATCATATCAGAGTGCATCTTGTATCAGTTTATGCCTTTATTGATGCTGGCAACTTTGATGTGCTGGCGTTTGACAGATTTCTTCATACAAAGGTTTCTTTCTTCCTTTAGTATTTAATGAGTAATTTACGAAGTGCAATTTTGATCCTGTTCTCAACAAACTTTCATCCAATGTTTGAAGATCCACTGATGCATATCAACTTTTTATGATGATGATGTTAACTATCATTTCCTCTGTACGGTATGTTAGTTGGCATTATACCTTGAAGAAGAGTTTTGCTTCTCTCATCTTTATGTATTTGTTTGTTTTACAATTTTATCTGTTTTTATTAGTACTTAAAATTTGAGAGTGAGATCAAGAAGAATTTGCCTTTCTTTTGTGATCACGTACTTTTGCTATACTTTTTGAAGAGTCAATACATCTCACAAACAAAACGCACTTGCGGCAGGCAGAATTATAAGATGGTCCCAAGTGAGCCATACCATGGGATGATTCCTTCCCCTTAACTGTGGGCATGACCTGTGGATATGAGAGAATAGCACTGTGATTATTCATGTTATATGGCAAACAGGATTTTTGCAGGTGCAAAACAATTCTCATACTTATAAAAAAAAATAGTAAGAGTTGGAAAAATATATTGACTCAGCCTATAACCTTTGTTGCTAAGAAAAATAGTCAGATAATATCCAATATTTCCTATTTCCTTAAACTATAGTCCTGGACAAATACCTTCACAAGAGAATAGGACTGCTTACAAGCATTTTCTAGAAAACTTTCTTATTCTAATTTCACAGGATAGTGAGAAACACTAGAGGATGTCAGATCTCTTAAGCTAACACAGTTTGTTCTTTGAAATGATATCTAAAATATACTAAGTTTAAATCTGCCTTTTAAAATACAAACCTTCTACCAGCTTGGATGGTTATGTTAGTCAAATATTTTTTTGTTTATGTGAAGCCTAATTTTGCATATCACAACTCACATTACATTGTTTTCTGCATAGAATGAACTGTTATATGACTGTAGAAATATAGACAAATTCCATTTCCCCAGTTAAATTTTTAAAAATGAAGGTAAATTAACTTTCCTAAAGAGTTTTACCAGATAGCAATCCTCAATTAAACTGTATGAAACCATAGAGCTTCCTTAAAAACGTTTTTACATATGCTTCTTATATTAGTTACTATTTTGGTAGCACAGACCTTCTTATAACATTGGCTGATGCCCAGTCTTCAGGCAGGATAGCTGTTTTCAATGATAGATGAAATATATTTTTGTCTATAGTCCAGTAAATTAATTCAAAGTTCCTGCAGAACATTTGAATGACTGCCATCTGGTCTTGGTGATTTTGTTGTAATATAATTTATTGATATAGTTCATCATCTCTAACTTGAAAGGCTGTCTACGATCAAGCCTTACCTCCCACTATAAAGCAAGAGCAACTACCAAGGTACAAACGTTGTATATATTAACATGAATGTCAGTTCAGAGGAGCTATGTGTGTTTATTGCAATCTTATTAGTTTCCAATATTTACAGAGTAATTTAGCAAAATGAATTTTAGCTTAACGTTAGCAAGGGAAGCCTTTCTTCTGATTTAAATACTTCACTTTAATAAGTACCTTCTTTCAATGCACACTTTCAACATTATAACTGCAATGCTTAGCAAGAAGCAGATGGATGGAGTTACTCTGTGATGCTTTCCTGATATATTAATATCTCAGGCCACAATCTTCCTGATTTCCACTCACTCCTACCATCTATATACCCTAGATCACCATTCTCTTCTACATATTTGTTAGTCTTCTATTTTAGGTGTCTTGCTCCCAAATCCTAGCATGCCTGGCTTTCACATATTCTTTACCTTCTCTACCACCAAACATGTCAGTTCCCAGGAATGAGAAAGCTGATGTTCAAAATTATTTGTGGTGTGTGTGACTTTGAAATTACATTATATTTAGCTTTATTGACTTAAGTATATTACGATGTCAACAAATTTATCTCAAAGGTATTTGAAGGTAATTCATCTCAAGTGTGGAATAGAAAGTGAACAATGCAATTTACAACTATTTTTTTAAAAGTTAATGGTTTTTTACTGAAATATAATTGACATAAAACATTGTGTAAGTTTAAAGTGTACGTAGTGTTGATTTGATACATTTATATATTGCAATATGATTACCGCTGTAGCATTTCTTAACACCTCCATCATGTAGCATAATTATCATTTCTTTTTTTGTGTCAAGAACATTTCAAAGCTAGTCTCTTAGCAACACTGAAGGATATAATATAGTATGGTTAACCTTAGTCATATTTCTGTGCATTAGATTTCCAGAACTTATTCATTTTCTAATTGTAAGTTTATACACTTTGGCCCACATCTCCCCAGTTCCTCCAGCTCCCAGTTCCTGAAAACCACCACTCTACTCTCTGTTTCTATGAGTTCAGCTTTTTTAGATTCCACACATAAGTGATATCATATGGTATTTATCTTTCTCCAACTTATCTCACTTAGAATAATGCCTTCAAGTCCATCTGTGTTGTCACAAATGGCAGGATTTCCTTCTTTTACATGGCTGAATAATATTCCACTGTGTATGCATCACATCTTCCTTATCCATTCATCTGTTGACAGACACTTAGGTTGTTTCTATATCTCAGATATTGTGAATAATGCTGAAATAATCCTGGGAGTACAGATATATTTTTAATATCCTGCTGTCATTGCCTTTGGATATATACCCCAAAGTAGGACTACTGGATCATATGGTAGTTCTATTTTTAATATTTTGAGGAACTGCCACACTGTTTTCCATAGTGGCTGAACCAATTTACATTCACACCAACAGTGTTCTTTTTTCTCTACAACCATGCCAACACTTGCTATCTCTTATCTTCTTGATGATAGCCATTTTAACAGGTGTGAAGTGATATCTTATTGTGGTTTTGAATTGAATTTCCCTGATGATTAATGCTGTTAAGCACTTTTTCATATACCTTTGGTCATTTGTGTGTCTTCTTCAAAGAAATATCAATGCAATTCCTATCAAAATCCCAATGACATTTTTCACAGAAATAGAACAACAATCCTAAGATTCATATGGAACTAGAAAACACCCAAATAACCAGAGCAATCTTGAGCAAGAAGAACAAAGCTGGACATGATACTTTCTGACTTCAAATTATATTACAAAGCGGTAGTAATTAAAAAGTATGGTACTGGGATAAATACAGACACATAGATTAATGGAACATAATAGAGAACCCAGAAATTCATCCATGCATGTACAGTCAACTAATCTTCAATAAGGACACCAAGAATACAAAATGGGGAATTATCTTCAATAAATGATACTGGGAAAACTGGATATTCACATGCAAAAGAATTGTACTGGACCCTTACTTATCTTACACAACAAATAAAAATCAATTCAAAATGAATTAAAGATTAAATACAAGATCTGAAAGCATAAAAACTCTAAAAAGAAAATGTAAGGGAAATGCTCCTTGACATTGGTCTTGGTGATGATTTTGGGGGATATAGCAAAAAAGCAAAACAAACAAGTGGTGCTACATCAAACTAAAAGACTTTTTCTGCACAGCAAAGGAAACAATTAACAAAGTGAAAGAGCAACCTATGGAATGGAAGAAAGTATGTGCAAACCACTTGTTTGATAAGGAGTTCATATCCAAAATATATAGGACTTCCTACAACTGAAATGTTTATAAGCAAATAACTAGATTGAAAAATACCAGATTTAAAAGGCAAAATCTAAGCATACTTTACCTAGATCTCAAATATTTTTCTCCAATTTTTTCAAAAACTTGTATTGTTTTACATTTTATGTTTAAGTGTATAATCCATGTTGAGGGCTTTTTTTGGATTTATACCCCATTCACCCATGTTGAGTTAATTTTTTGTATGAGGTGTGACACATGTCCAAGTTCTCTAACACCAGTTGTTGCAAAAGTTATATTTCCTCTATAGAATTGTTTTTCACTTAGTCAAAAATCAGTTGGGCATTCTTGTGTGGGTCTATTTCTGGGTTCTCTATTCTGTTCTGTTAATCTATACGTTTATCCCTCCAATATCACATAGTGTCGATTACTATAGGTGTATAATGTTTTGAAAAAGGATAGAATGATTTCTCCAACTTTAATCTTCTTTTTCAAAATTATTTTAGCTCTTCTAATTCTTTTGCTTTCCCATAGAAATTTTAGAATAATATTGTCTATATATATATAAATCCTGGTGGGGTTCTGATAGGAATTTTTGTTATACCTGTATATTAATTGAGGAGAAGTAACATCTCTGCCACACCGAGTGTTCCAGTTCGTGAACATGGTATGTCTTTCCATTTTTTTAAGTTCTTCTTTGATCTGTTTAATCAGCATTTTGTAATTTACAATTACATGTTCTATTTACATCTAAGTATTTCTTTTTATATGTGTGTGACTGTAAATGTATGCTATTCTTAATTTTCATATCCATGTGATTATTGCTAGCATAGAGAAATACAAAATAGTTTTGTACTTTTCTTATATTCTTTGACCTTGATGAACTGATTTTTTGTATATTCCTTGAGATTTTGTATGGGGGCAATTATGTTATCTGCAAATAGGGATAGTTTTAATTCTTCCTTTCCAATCTGTATGCCCCCTATTTCCTTTTCTTGCCATATTGCACAGCCCAGAACCTAAGCTTATTGAGAATATTGGGAGCAGACATCCTGGCCTTGCTGCCAGACTTAGGGAGAATACACTCAGTCCTTCATCATTAAGTCTTTCATCACTAAACATAATGTTACCTAGAGGAGATTTGTAAATACTCTATTAATTTGAGCAAGATCCTCTTTATTTCTATTTTTCTGTGAGTTTTTTAATGAATGGGTGTTATTATGGTCAAATGCTTGTTCTATATCAAATGATATAATCATGTATTTGTTTCTTCTTGACTCTGCTAATATGGTGAATGAAATTAGGTTTATTTTAGAATTTGGATACAGCTTTGGATCCCTGGAAATAAACTTCACTTGGTTCATGGTGTATATTTCTTTTTGTGTACTCCTGAATGTTTTCTGATAATATTTTGTTAAGGATATCTGAATCTATTTTCATTTGGGATATTGGTCTGCAGTTTTCTTTCTTGTACTGCCTTTGTCTGGTTTTAATATCTGGATAATATCAACTTCATAAAATGAGCTGGAAAGTGTTTAATTTTCTGAAAGAGACTGTGCAGAATTGTTGTTAATTCTTAAAATCTTTGTAGATTTCTTCATTGAAAGCATATAGATTGGGGTATTTGTTTTTTAAGAAGTTTTCATTTATTTGTTAAATTTATTTATTTACATTTATTTATTTATTTATTCATTTATTTAAAATGAGTGTCTTTTTACAGATTATAGTTTGGTCAATTTTTAAAATCCATTCTGCCCATTTGTCTTTTAATTTGTATATTTGGACCATTTACATTTCTTATATTCACTGATATTTTAAACCTTAAACCTGCAATTTTTGGTTTTGTTTTATGTTTCCCAGAGGTTGGTTGGTTTGTTTGATTTTTGTGGGGTTTTTTTGTTTGTTTGTTTGTTTTGCCTTATTGTAGGTTTCTTGAAAGTTTTTAAATTCCATTTTGATTTATCTAGAGTACTGTTATGTGAATCTCTTTTTATCAGACAGGGTTATAAATTTTTGCTCTCACTAACAAACATTGTTTGGAAAGCTCAAGAAGACAAGGAAAGTCTATTTTATTTGCCTATATTTCACTAACTGTGTTCTTTCTTCCTTCCCAATTGTATTAGTTTCCTACTGCTGCTGTAACAAAATCACCACAAATTTAATGGCTAAAAACAACACAAATTTATCATTTTACAGTTTTGGAGATCAGAAGTCCAAAATAGGCCACCAAGTCTGCGTTCCTTCTTAAGTTTCTATTGGAGAAAATCTGTTTTCTTGACCTTTTCATCTTCCTGAAGTTGCCCACCTTCCTTGGCCCTAGGCCTCCTTCCAGAAATGATATTACTACCACCTCTGCTTCCATTATCACACATCCATTTCTAACTCTGACCTTCTTGCCTCTTTCTTGTATGGAATCTTGTGATTATATTGGGTACACGCAGATAACACAAGATAAGATCAAGAATCTTAACTTAATCACATCTGCCAAGTACTGTCTATCATGTAAAGTAAAATACTCACAGGTCCCGAGGATTAGAATGTGGGCACCACTGGTGGCCATCTTTGTGCCTATCACACTGATGCTCCAACATATTTTTCCTTTCACTCTAGTTCTCAGGAGTTGATGGTGATGTGTCTTGGCATGGATTTCTTTGAAGTTATCCTGTTGGAGTTCACTCAGTTTCTTGAATATGTAGTTTTATGTCATTTGCCAGATTTGAGAAGTTTTCAGCCATCATTTATTTGAGTAGTTATTCTGCCCCACATCTTTCTTTTCTTCTTTAAGGACTTTGTTGACATGAATAGTTGGCTTTTTGTTATAGTCCCACATGTCTCTGAGACTCTGTTCATTTTTGTTTTCCTGTCTATTTTCTCTTTACTGTTCAGATGAGGTAATTGCTATTGTTCTAACTTCAAGGTCACTGATTCTTTCCTGTGTTCTTTCTATTCTGCTGTTCAGCCCACCCACTGAGGTTTTCTTCTCTGGTCTTGGATTGTTCTGTCTTCAATGTTTCATTTTGTTATTTTTGTTGTTGTTGAGGAAGATTCACCCTGAGCTAACATCCATGCCAAATTTTCTCTACTTCATCTGTGGGTTGCCACCACAGCATGGCTCCTGATGAGTGGTGTAGGCCCACACCTGGGAAACAAATCCAGGCCACTGAAGTGGAGCATGCCAAACTTAACCACTAGGCCACAGGGCCGGCACTAAAAGTTTGATTTTTTTTTTCATGCCATCTATTTATTTTAAAATCTTTCACCTATTTGCCATAGCTTTCTATGTCTGCACTTGTTTTAAGGATGTAATCGCTTATTGAACCACTCTTATGATGTTTGCTTTAACATTTTTGTCAGATAATTCTAACATCTTTGTCATCTTATTGTTGGCATATGCTTATTATCTTTTGTCATTCAGTTTGAGGTCTTTCTATTTCTTAGTGATGAGTGATTTCTGATTGAAATCTGGGCAATTTGGATATTGCTATAAAACTCTGGATCTTATTTATAACTATCTTATTTTTTAAGCCTTGTATATGAACAAGTTTCAATACCTGATATGAAGAAAATAATGTGCATGTTCTTGTATTAAAGTATATGACATCTAAAATATTATATACATATATATCTTTAATCATTTTTTATATTCAAAGGATAATATATAAGATTTGGTAGGAAAGGTGATATTTTAAGAGAAGTGTTTTTTATTACCTTTTATGTATTTAATCTATGTTCATTTTTGGATTCATGCTTTACAACCTGCTTATTTATAAGGAAACAAAAAAGTGAAAATTTTTCTAATGGGATGTAAATTGATATTTCATTATGCCATTTGAGTAATTTTATAAACCTTATACACAGAGAAATGAATATCTCATCTCACAAGAATTTAGAAAGAGAACTGATTTACTGTTACTATTCAAATTTACATAACCACTTAGTATAATTACCTCCAGTCTTTTATGAACTCTACAAAGGAAATAAACCATCTTTTATTTTAATATCAAGGAACAAACACATAGACAACATATGACTTCATTTATTTCACACTCTAATAGGGTGATAAAAGGTCTCTTGACAATGATATAATAAATTATTGCTTTAAAGAAAATAATTGCAAAACTATTATGAAGAAAAACCAATGTTTTAAGTTGAAAGGTTGGAGTATATTCTACAATGTAATAACAATAATAATGATAATATAGCTGTTATTATGGGGGGTGGGTCTTGGTAATTTACATTTAAGTAGAAAATCATCAATTTTCTATAGTTTTCAAAATTTTCACAAGGATTTCATACAGCTTTATCTTTAAATTATTTTTACTTATTTTCATTATGTGTACTTTTGCATACTTTAAAAAATTTAACCTTATTAGGAGCAATTCCTAATAGGGATGGAATTTTTCATAACACAAGTATAACTGCTGCATAATATTTTTGTGTATAAAATTAGCATTTTTATATTTTTATTCTCCAATTGTTTGACATATTATTTTTACTGCTTGCAAAATTTGTGATGTTTTAATGTATTTCAAAACTCTCATTTTCTTAGATAACTTTCAGGAAGCTAAATTGCAGGCTTAAAGCTATGAGACCTTTTTAAGGGTCTTAATATAGATTATACCATGAGCAAATCTTTGTTTTGCTTATAGTCTCTATCACATTTTAAATGGTAGTAAGATTTATTTTTAGAGAAAATCAAGGTATACTTAACCATTCTGCAGCTTTTGACACATGATGTTGAATGTTAAGATTGTGTTGAAGTATTTTACCACTATTCACATATTACTGCTAATTCTTTTTGGTAATATTCCAGGAGCAAACTTATTGGGTTAGATCTTATGAACATTTTTAAGAATCCTTATACAAATTGTCATTTTTTCCCAGCATTAGACTAATTCTGACAAGTTATCATAATTAAAGACAAATAAAAATATTAATTTAATAGTTGATATATTATGCTGCCATTGTTATAATTTGCAATTACTTGAAAGAGGTAAGATTTTTTTTTCCAACATGTGGATTAGGGTTTTGACCATTTTCTTCCACAAATGTTCCTGTGCTGGGAAAGAAACATTTAGTAACAGGCTGTAGTTCCCTTTCTCTCTTCTAGAGGACCCTGAAGGAATGATTGAATCAAACAGACGGACTTCTTTGTAACATGCTAACCATATTTGCTAAAGGGATAATGCTGGAGAGTTCTTATCTTCACAAAAACATATTTAGTAGGATGTATCCAGTCTATTTAAATGGTTAATATTTAATACACCTGCAATTCATGGTTTTATGGAGCATGTCTAGTGTAACGACTAAAATGGGATGAATGGGTGCTTTGGGTGCTGACGATATTCTATTTCTTAATTTGTGTGCTGATTATATTGATGTGTTCAGTTTGTAAAATTTTGGGCAGCTGTACACGTTGTTTTTTGTTCTATTCTGAATGCATAAATGTTATATTTGAATAAAAATAAGTATATTTAAAAGGGAAGAATTTTTACTTTTCTGAAAGATTTTGTAGCTATATCACCTCTTCCTGATGAACATTTTCACTTGTCATCACTCATCGTCTCATTTATCCATCTTTTCATTTAATACACATTTATTCAGTACCTACAGTGTCTTTCAGGCATTTCTCAAAAGCTTGGAACAAGGGGAAAGTGTTTACTGCATGCCTGAAGCTTGCATTCTATTGGAGATGAACAATAAAATAAATGAATATAGTTTTTCAAAGTAAGATAAGCTCTGGCTGTCAAGGAATATATAAAGGCATTTAACAGAGGTGTTTGAGCATGTCTTTCTGGGAGGTGGCCTTAGTTGTGAATCTTGACTCATGAGAATAAGCCAGCTATGTGAAAGACAAGGAAAAGAATTATTTAATTGAATGAAAATGTCCTGAAGTGAGAAACTTCTTGGCAGGTATTTGACATAGAAAAAAAGTCAGCATGGTTTAACATGTTATGACACTTATATGAAATGAGTGTTAGAGGAATGTATTGGACAGGATCCCTGGGCCATGAAAAAACCTTCTAAGTACAAAGGAAGCGAGATATCAAGGGTTAGGAATATGTACTTTGGACCATCTTCCTTGGAAAATAGTCCTTATTCAAAACCAGGAATTATTATTTTCTTCCCCCTATGTCATTGCAGTTCCCAAAATAGGTTGTTTTCAGTAATGTGTTCTTTATCAATATAGTATAACTAGCTTGTGGAAATAACTACTCCCCTAATTGATGACTGTCATACATAAAAATCCATACAGCAACACACAATTGTTGCAGGACTTCTGAATTAGAGAAGAAAGTCTCCAAAAAAATTGCTCAGATAATGAGAAAGACCTGGGTAAGGGCATTTTTTACACCAAACACTCCTTAACAAGCTGCTATTTAGAGATTTAGTACAAAACAACAAAAAAAATAGTTGATCAAATTCGGGGTAATTAGCTATAATGCAGATTACGGTGTTGAATTTAAGAAAGACAAAAAAATTAAAACAAGAAAAGAAAGTTGATTTCTTTGCTAAATGTTAGAGACAATATTTTGGCTTAACTGGTGTGGGGATATTTGCAAATAGGCCCCTCCAATGTATATTTAATCTTTATTTCAATGAAATGGAAACCATTCTAAGAGAATACCACACATTAAATGGGCGATAGAGCTAAGTAGGTGTCTGCATACGTCTAAGACAAAACTTCTGCTAGTACTGGGTGAACCCTGAGCATGATTTATTTTTCTTAATTAATGTAAATATGTAGCAAATTATGATAAAGCTCATAATACACATTTTATAAACGTGTACACAAAACATACATGCAAAATGTGTGTATATATGTATACATATGTATGTATAAATTTCTTTATCCTTTCATGAAAATTAGTAAATGTCCTCATGTGCTTTAGTGGAAAATGCTCATTGATCTCAGACCATCTGTCTCTCTGGGTGTCAGTAATCATGTATTTCCTGAAAAGACTTAAAAAGCTGAAAATATGTATAGCAAAGATACAAAGATTCCAATCAGCTAACTTTCTTTTTCTTTTTCTCTTTCTTTCTTGTCTTTTTTTTAAACCTATTTTCTGCACACTTCTATAGTCAAACATGTACCTCACATATTTATAAATATTTGTTACACATACATTTTACTAATCCATATTGCTACCCACTGCTCCATAAACGCCATTAGATATATTTATAAAGCATTCACCATGCGTTGCCTTTACTCCACCAGGTAGCATGCTGTGCTATAATATGCAAATATGTGCTCCTTCAATATAAGTTGCTGGTATAGTCTTTAACAGGTTTTCAGGACGAGAAAAAACAGTCATGTAACAGACTCATTTAAGATCAGGATATAACATTGACAGTGATACATTTTGTCAAAACAGCTCTTCTCCAACTATTCTAAAACATAATCCACTTTTCCCTAAATAATGCTATGGAGAAATTGAATCGGTTAGAGCAGATGCTGTAATCTCAGGTGTGACTTAGTTTTCTTTCTTGCTGACTCTGAGGAACTGCATCATGACCTAGTAATTGTAATAACGAAATATGAAAGAAGATTTGTTGATGCAAAACATAAAGCTAACTCTCAGTAAGACAAGGAATAAAAACTTATTAATTATCCTCCAATCCCTTCCCCATTGAGATGGTAAATGGATACATAAGTGAGGAGAAAACCTGAATTATTAATTTAAAAAATAAAATGGAGTTAGTCATCAGGGAAGATATCTTAGAAATACTGCAAACTGAATCAAAATGAAGGCAAGTTAACCTTATGTGTAATTTTCTGAAGACAAGGGAAGTGAGTGGAAGACTCCCCAGCAAAATCAGTTAACTCAGCACGTCAAGGGCTGGAGGTTAAGGCTCAAAGTTGGGGCTCATGGTGATCCCTGCAGCATCTCTAGGAAGTAGATCCAGATTCCAGGGAACACTCATGGTAGATACAAAGTGGAGACAGCCATGGTAGTCAGAGCTGGGGGTGGAAGGATGGGTGTCTCACACTGCTTGATACTGGCTACTGGAATTATGATATGCAAAGAATGATGGGTCTACCCAAGCTAATCCAATAGCTTTTAAACCTTAGAAAATAAGTTTTTCAACAGAGATAGAAACTACACTGATTGTGACAACCTCCTTCTTTCTAACAAGGTGATGAATATATGAAATTTTAGAGCTTTCTTCCTCAGTCTACACCTGGAAATCAGGGACCCACACAATGTCTAAAAAAGAGTGCTTTGATTATTAATAACTAATCAACTTAGATCATGCCCTCTAAATATGAATTAATAAGAAAAATATAGAGACATTATTATTGCTATTATTTTATGATTGATATTTATTCACTAATGTTGATGTTCCAGCCACTGGAATAAGTGGTTTGGCTGCATCATCTCTTACTTCATTTAATATTCATAAAACACTATGGGTACCCTATTTCTAATATGAGGAAGCAGAGAAGTTTACATATAACCACAGTACCTAAGATGATCAAGCTAGGAAATGACAAAGCTGGGATTCAAACATTGGAACGTATGAATCCAAAATCCATAATATTAGCAAATATGTTCTACGGTTTGTGTTCTCCAGAATTCTATTTTGCCAATGTGAGATAAAATGACATGAAGGAGCACAAATAGTGGGTGAAATTTATCAATACATTTTGATGAAAAAGTGTAAGCAAAATATTAACAAATAGATTCCAGCTGTATGTGAAATAAGCAATATATTGAATAACATTGGTAGTTTTTAGAAATACTAGGAGCCTTCACTACTGGAAAGCATTTTAATATTTCACCATGTTAATGTTTAAAATAAAAAAACATATTATTTTATTTTTATCAAATATGCTGACAGATACTTTATTAAACTCAAAGTGTAAAACTCAGATAAATAAATCAAAAGGGCATTGATTGAACATGATTAAAAATATGAAACAAAAATATCCATATCCAAAATACATGCAGAAACATAATGTTAGATATAAATAATCACATTCACAGCTGCTTTTCAAAACTTATTTTTCATGCTTTAACTAGAGTTATACATATCAAAAAAAAAAGCATTATACTATATGAAGATTATCTGCGTTGAAAATCCTGGGAAATTTATTCGAGTACCTGGATTTCAGTAAGGGCATTGGTTTTTTAACTAGATAAGCAAAAATCAATAGCTTGACAATGTAACAGAAATTAACAATTAAGAAGTATAATGAAAAACAAATCCCAGTCACAGAAGCGGTACAACTCTAAATTATGTAGAAATGGACTTTGTAAGAAATTAGGAAAGTCCATGCTAAGAAAACCATCAAAAGTTTCACTCTTTTAAAATAGGAATAAATGGTGATACAAACCACACAAACAGGCCAAAATAATGTATAAATTTAATGTGATCCAAAAGCAAAATATCAACAGTCTTCTTTGGAGGGGAAATTGGCAAATTGATTTTATATTTCGTGGGGAAGAGTAAATATGTGAAAATATCTAAAATATTTTTTAAAAACATCTAATCATACTGTATCTCATCTGACTGTGCTACAAGACTATAGTGGTTAAAGGTGACAAGAATAGATAAATACAACAATAGAAATATAGAGACAGATGTATATATAGGTTTTTATTGTATGAAAGATATTATATTTCCCAAATCAGTCAGAAAAGAGGTTTGGACTCTAAGTTATGAATTTAGAAGAAAAATATGTCATATCTCTACTTCATGCCATTTATAAAACTAAATTCTAAATAATTTAGAGTCTCAAAAATAGGAATATCTAAAAAAAATTACCTGTAACAAACACAAGAAAAATATTGTATTAATTGTGTAAGAAATAGCTTTTCTGTAACAAAAAGTTTGCAACCTATAATAATAAAAAATATTGGCTGAATAAACTGCATAAAATTACAAATCCGTATATGGTAAAACAAAAAATATTGAAACTTATAAAACTAGAAAATATGTGCAATCCATATGAATGTTTGAAAGAATGTTTCAAAGCAGGAACCAAGAGGGGTTAGAAGGTGAAGAGGAAGACTTGATTAAATATGATTGCAGTAGGTGGCAGTAAGGAGCAGGAGCTTTTATTGAACAAGCATCAGAGTGGAAATGTATAGTCCTGGGAGAACTAGTTTGCTGACAAGAGGGTGGAGTGGTAATACAACGTGTCATTTTCAACATTCCTGTGAATTTATGACCAGCCAGCTCCTATTGAGGAAGGTCCATGAAACATGTTTGCAACCATCTGATCCTCGGTATTCATTTTTCCTCAAAATACGTAACTTATTTGCTTTTCTCATTTCTCTAAACTGCCTTCTATGAAGAAGTTACAGTTTGCAAGTGGAAGAGTACAGCTTCTTACAAATGCTTAAATTTGTGAGTACAGAAAACCAAAATAAATCGGCTTCAGCAATAAAGGAACTCTATCCCTAATATCACTGAAATGTTTTGCCTCAAGTAAGGCTTCAGGAAGGCAAAGAGAGTCTCAATATAATCAGTCTAAATTTGTTTCCCTATGTGTGTCTTTAGTCTGCCAATCTCTACGTATGTTGGCGCTATTCTCAGAATGACTTGGTAGCTACATCACTGTTAACAGCTGGAGTGATTACATGCTTCTTATTCATATCCAGAGAGATGAAGATGGCATAAGTTACCATCAAGTTTATGAGTATAATTCCTAGGCAACCCTTTAATTGGCCCAAAGTACATCTCCTTCCCACCATTAACTCCATTTGGCCCCTCATGGTCTCCTCCCACGGGGTGTGAGTGTATACGACTATTTATTGCCCTGGATCTCATCTGCTCCATGTTGGGTGGTGGTGTTCGTCCCCATAACCCTAGAATGGGAATCCAGGGTGAATAGGAGATGATCAAAATACTCTCCATCCAGAACATTCATTTAAACTGAAAACTCATTTATCTAATTGCCTGCTGCATAACTCAACTTGGATGGTTAATAAGTGTCTCAAATCAAAAACTTCCAAAACCGAGCTACAATAGTCCCAGCACCTTGCACAGACCTTGGTACACTGTATGCACACCATATGTATTAGATTAATGAATGAAACTACAGGGTAAACAGGGAAATCTCCTATTACCTACATGTTCTCACAAGTAATTAAAAACAACTGAGATGTTTGAGAAGGATTCTAGATTTTTCTCATTTTAATAACCTTCTTGATATAGGTATAGATATACATGGATGTGTTTACTTGTGTTTTGTATATTGATGTATACTGATGGGGAGAAACAGCATTCTCCACCCACTCTGGGTCCTTTCTGGCTGGGCTACAAGTTAAACTGACATGAGGCCGAATAGCAGGAGAAAATTAAACAAAACTTTATAAAACATGTACATGAGAGAGACCGGGGAGTGTCTCTCGACAAAATGGTGGAGAGTCTTCTCTTATATAGGCAAACGAGGATTTTGGGGGGCAGTTGGGAGTGTCAGCCATGAGGGATTACAAGAAAAGCACAATAAAGTTATTATACAGATTTAAGGCCTCTCCTTCCACACTGACCAGTTTCTAGAGATAAGGTCATCCACCTCTCCTCCCCCTACAGAGAAGGAGATATCTTTACAACTGGAGATTACCAGAACTTTGATAAGAATGGGTGTAGCAAAGACCCTCCTGGTTTATCGATACCCAGAGTCTTCCAAGGTGAGGCCTGTCCCTGGGCCGATCCCAGATTCCTTTAGACAATTGGGATGGGGGGAGGTCAAATGTCCTTCAGAGCAAGGTAGAGAGAGACACATCTTGAGGTGGCCAATTCTGATCCCCCACAATACATACAAATATGTGTATATCTATATGTATGTATACATCTTTTTAGTATTTAGATTTGTCTTTCCTTCTTTTTTCACTTTAATATAACCAATTCTGAATGCCAATTTTACTCATATTATAATATTTGTCCTTGGAATTTCTTTGCAGTGTTGATAATGGTATAAAATAAGTTCAGGTTTGTGACATACATGTGCAAAATTAGCATTATACAATTTTAGAGGGTTCACTTCACGTTCATAGTCAACACAGATAAGTATGTTTGTTATATCATCTCCTGGCAGGAGGCAATGAGACTCTAGAGATAGGAAGAAGTTTTTCTAATTCATATAAAGGCATAATTGGGGCTGGATTCTATTTCATTGGATTTCACTAGAATTTTAAAGTAGCTCATAAATTTATTATATGTATATATAAATACATATAATACACACACACACACGCTTTTAGTTCATTCCAGGAAAATAAATATAGGATATTTAGAATGTATAATATTTAATGGCATTGAAATGCTTATTCAACATTGGTAGGTGGAAACATACAATATACAGAAAAATAGGAAAATAATAGAATCAATTGTTGAAAGTACTATCTGTTAAGTCAAGGGTTGCAAACTCTTTCTATAATGGGCAAGACTAAGTATTTCAGGTTCTGGCTAGCAGACCGCAGTCTGTTAACCCCTGCTCTAGGTAGTGAAATTATGTTATTTTTGTTAATTATTTATTACACCTTTCTAAATGTCCAAATTGATCATCATAATCATAGATTGGTTTTCTAATAAAATATCAGTAAATATTAAAAATAAATAGTAATAATTGGAGCATATCTATTTATGATAGTGATAAAGATTAAGGATTTATTATTTAGCTGTTAAAAGTTAATTAATTTACAATACAAAAGATTATTTCCTTCAGTTTTGAGAAAATAATTCAATGATGCATCTGAAAATTGTTTCTCTAGCCAAAAAAAAGCATTCATTTGTTAGCATCCCTTACTCCCTTTGGCTCTCAAAAAACTTTTTTATCCACACCTAATTCTACTGCTCAAGTTTTGAAGAAAATTGGAATGCATTTTCACATGCTAAATGCACTTCACACACTTTCTTAACAGTCGGTCCAGGATGGATCAGTCGTGTTGGAAAGAGAAGCAGACATCGAGAAACAGCACATCAGAAGTGTTAATATGTCTGAAAGCTCACGAGTTTTCTCAGGCAGAGCTTGTCAGACAAACCTTGGTTCGTACAGTGAAGATGACACTTCCTATAAATGTGATGTAGTCCTTACCTAACCTTACTGAGTTAAAAACTCAGTTTTATCAGAGCAAGACAGGAATTGTTGACCCTACCTCATGTATTGGTTGCTATGATAAAGGGACCATTATACTCTCCTCACTTAATCTCTAGCAGGCCAAGCATACACCATAAATAACGTGGTTTAATTCTTCCCTGATTTTCCCCTCTTTTCATTTCCAGATAGAATTCAAAGGAAAATTTAGACACTCATGCTATGATATTCTACTATTTCATTAGAATTCTCTATTAACAATGCACACTAAAAGTTTTTAGTCCAGCCTTCCCCAAGTCTTCTCATCAATAGTCTGTAGAGTAAATTAACCTAGAGCTAGAGTTCCCCCAGATAAGAGCCGATTTTAATTAAGATATGCAGAGGATTCTCAACCTCATATCTACAGGTCAGAAAGAGTCCAGGATTAGTCGCCGTGCTGTGCCTTTGCTTCTCCATCAAGCTACGGGATTCTGTTAATGACCGTCATATTGATTCAGTCAGTCAGAACAACTTTGCTTCTGCTTTTGCTCCCGGCACCCTGCCTACAGCACCGAACAATCTGCCTCACGCAGGCCCCTCTATCACCTAGGAGTTGACTCTGCTCCCACAACCCTGACCATGGCCTGGTATCCTCTGCAAAAGTGACTCATCACATAGAATGACCCTAAGGCTATTCAGCCTGACAGTAAATATCTACAAATCCACTTCTGTGTGCTCACCTGTAGGTCTGAGTCAACCTAAGTATGAAATACAAAATTCTCTACTACTGTTTGGCAAAGAGACATCCAGCTTCTGGAAGCATGTCTGTCCCAGGCCTACTTCCTCCAACCCATATCCTGACTTATTCCCTTTCCCTGAAACACTCTCATTACAAACCTGCGTGTGTCCACCAAATTGTCTCTCTGTCCTTTCAGAATAACTCTATAGAGCAATAAAAGGAGAGAGATCTAGAAGACGATCAGTGCTCCGGCCATTTTCTTCTTATCCAAGATTCTTTCCCTAGTATTTTAAAAGTTCTTGTCTCACAAAAAAAGAAGTGAAGTGCTTTAATTATAATGATAATAATGATAACTGACTCATGGTCTCCATGAAAAGTATTACCATTTGAACACAGTTTTTGTCCCGCTTTTCGCTTATGTCTTTCAGGAAGAGCAAAAATATTTTCCTGTTCTCATTCACGTTTAAAGGTTATTCTTTGCTCCCTTAAAGCATATTTATTGTGGTAAATATGTATGACATTCTATAACTTAAAATGACATAATATAGATAAAAAGATATATTACTATATTTACTCTAATAAAAAAATAAATATTTAAAAACTATACTGAAGAACTGAAATTATAGTCAGAATAATTAAAAAATTGCACGTATCCATGCTTTTGAGAAAATTCCTGGGTTTGATTTTAAAGTCAATCAACCTTAACTCAGCCATGACATTTACTACCTAGTATTTGTCATGTTTTTCTTTAAGTTTCAAAATCCTAATTTAAACATGAAAATAATAAAGGCCAAATAGATTGTTTTAATCATGAAATGAAATAGACAGCTGTGCTTGCTTCTGTATATCTACATATCATTATCTGATATATAGTAAGTGTGCGATAAAGGAAAGCTCCTCTGCTTTTGTTCTATTTCCTGTGAAGGGTCATAGACAATTTCAAATGTTTTATGACAAGTTCTTCTACTTGATCATTTGAAATGATGGTGGAGTATCATTTAAGTAGATATAATATCTATGAAATTATATTGAAGTGTTATCACCAATAGCTGGTTTTAACTGGTTGATCCACTTCATTCCGTATGAGCTGAAGTCACTGGTTGAGTAGTTTCAGGTGTGTAAATTCAGTGAATTACAGTAATCAAGTCCTGGTATTATAAAGCTAGGAACATCTGTGACTAGCTCTGTGTTCCTGGGATGAGGTTGTGCCCTCCATGTCAGCTGCAGGTGCAGATTTATTCTTTTTGCTCCAAAATGAAAATTGATTCTCTCTCGTCCCATCACAGCACATCATGTAGCAAATTACATCTTGACTTAGAGTTGGGTTGAGTCAGAGGTTTCTGCTAATAGCCACATCTGAGGGAATTATGACAGATGACTAAGCTGGTGTCTCTCCATTGGCAAAGTAGAACTGCACCACGGTTTTAAGCATCATGAAGGTTTGCACATAAGACATAATCCTTAATTGCAGCAACAGTCTATGAAATTTGACTTTGCTAAATAATATTATTGTAAATAATTTTGTAATGTTTTTATTATTCAAATATAAGCTCTTTTATGGAAATTTGTAGATTTATTTCTAATATGGAAACATCAAAGTATATAATTTTGGTTCTCTTCTTACTTCTAGGAAGAACAATTCCTTGTAGAAAATATTTTCGAATGATTTCAGATTATATTCTCAGTGCTATCATCTGGATTTTTAAAGTAACAATTTTCAAATGAGAGTTGGCGTCTGTGATTGGAATGCAGGCAGATGTCTACTTGGGCATTTTTTTGAAGCACTCTGTGAACTATTTACCTAAATCTATGTGTTTCTCTTCTCTGTTTTTCTCCATTTCATTTCAAAATCATGCTCCTTTTCTTGCTTCTTATTTCTACTGTTATGTTCTTCTCTGTCATTAAAATCAATGACATTGCTAATGTTAACACATCTAATCATTAATTCATACATTTCTTCTTGCATTTACTCAATCATTCAACATTTATTAAACAATTACTTCATGACCAGGGGAGACCTAATGAATATAGGATTAAAAGATGAATAAACCAGTATTTTGACTTAAATAAGTTTACATTTGAGCCTGTGAGCAGAATTTATATTTGAAAGATGTGATCCTCAAAAATTGTTTATGTTGGCTTCCAGCTAGAGTAAAGTAACAGAGACTAAATTTACCCTCCCACCTTAAACAATTAAAAATTTGGACAAAATATGAAACAAAGAATTTTCAGATTTTAGAGAACTGGCAGCCCAGACAGTTATCCTTGAGACAAAGGAAACAAAAGAGATGAAGCTTATGATTGTGCCAGATGACAGGTGGGAGAGAGTTTTCAAGCCACAGAATAGAGAAATAGAAAAACCTAAACTAAGGCTAACAATCTTGTGAGTTGAGAAAACAGTTAAGTATTCACAGAGGGGAAGGCAGCCAGAATCCATGGGCTGAGTACTAAGGAAAATGCTGCATAGAGAAAGAGAACTGCAGGAAAGAAAGATCTAGAGATCTTCAGAGGGTTTCCCTTTGCATGTTCACTTGAATACTGATCAGTCCAAGCATGTGAAGAAACTATTAGAGGCTGAGGAAAGAATCACCAGAAAGAAAACAGATGGAATGTTCTCCAGAGCTCACATCCAAGAACTGTGAGTCAATACCAGTCTGACATTGGTATTATCTCAATGGAATAAAATAAATTTCATCAATATACCCACACATATATGATGTACTGATACTGAAAAAGGTCCAAGGCAATTCCAAGAAGAAAGGATAACTCTTTCAACAAATAGTGCTGGATCAATTGGAAAGTGGTAGGGGGGAAAAAACTCCCAATAAACAATAGACATAAGATGTGGACATTTCACAAAGGAAGATATGTGAAAGACCAATGAGCCCATGAAAATGTGTTCAATATCGTTATTCATTTTAAAAATGTCAAATAAGACCTTAAAAGTTTATCACCTCTTCAGACCCACTAGAATGGCTAATACTAAAAGGAATGATGATACCAAGTGTTACCTAAGATGTCGAAAAACTGTTTTTTTCTCTCTTTGCTGATGGGTCTGTGACATGATACAGCCATGTTGGAAAACATGGATGATAGTTAAAATTACTGTGCTGAACATAAAAAGGCAGATTCAAACAGTACATACTCCATCATTTCATTTATATAAAAGTTTAGAAAAATCATAAGTAGTCAAATGACAGAATCGGGTAAGTGGTTTCCTGGGCTTAGAGCTGTGGGTGTGTTTGGGTTGAATTGCATCGCCCCACCCAAAGATATGTTGAAATACTAACCCCAAGGAGTGTGATTATGATTTGGAAATAGGATCTTTGCAGATGTAATCAATTTAAGATGAGGTCATACTTGGGGGCCGGCCCGGTGGCGCAGCGGTTTCGTCCGCACTTGGCAGCCCGGGGTTCGCGGGTTCGGATCCCGGGCGCCCGCGGACGCACTGCCTGTCAGCCATGCCGTGGCGGCGTCCCATATAAAGTGGAGGAAGATGGGCAGGATGTTAGCCCAGGGCCAGTCTTCCTCAGCAAAAAAAAGAGGAGGATTAGCAAGGGATGTTAGCTCAGGGCTGGTCTTCCTCACCAAAAAAAAAAAAAAAAAAAGATGAGGTCATACTTGATTAAGGTACTAATTCAATAGGACCGGTGTCCTTATAAGAAAAGAAAACAGAGACACGAGGAGGAGAATGTCATATGGAGACACAGAGACACACAGACACAGAGGGAAGGTGGCCTTGGAAAGATGAAGGCACAGATTGGAGTTATGCTGCCACAAGCCAAAGAATGCTTAGTGCTACTGGCACCTGGAAGAGCCAAGGAAGGATCTTCCCCTAGAGGTTTTGAAGGGAGCATGGCCCTGACAATGAGCCCATGAAAATGTGTTCAATATCATTATTCATTTAAAAAATGTCAAATAAGACCTTAAAAGTGTATCACCTCTGATTGTAGACTTATACCCTCCAGAACAGTAAGAGAATAACTTTATCTTGTATTAAGCCACCAGATTGTGGTACTTTGTCACAGCAGCCCTAAAAAATGAATACAGACTTGATTGTCTGCAATGGAGCACAGGTATATCTTCCCTATTTTTATTTTTTTAATTGCGGTGGAAATACACATAACATAAAAATTACCATCTTAACCATTTTTAAGTGTATCGTTCGGTGGCATTAAGTATATTCCCATTGTGGAACATTCACTATCGTCCATCTCTCGAACACTTTCATCATGCAAAACTGAAGCGATGTACCCATTAAACTACAAATCCTATTCCTTTCTCCCTCCAATCCCTGGGAACCACCACTCTCCTTTCTGTCTCTATAAATTCAATTATTCTAGGTATCTCTAAGTGGAATCATACAGTATCTGTCCTTTTGTGACTAGCTTATTTCACTTAGCATAATGCCCACAAGGTTCATCCATATTGTAGCACTTATCAGAATTCCATTCCTCCTTGAGGCTGAATAATATTCCATGGTACGTATATATCACAGTTTTTTAATCCATTCATTGGTCAATGGACAGGTGGGTTGCTTCTGCCTTTTACCTATTGTAAACAATGCTGCTATTAAGGTAGGTGTATAAATATCTCTTCAAGACCCTGCTGTCAGTTATTTTGGGTAGATATATATGCAGAAGTGAAATTGCTGGATCATATGGGAACATAGGCATCCTTTCATTGTGGTGAAAATATTCATTCTCTCGATTGTGTTTGTAGGTATAGAGTTACATATGTTTGTCATAATTTAATAACACTGTCTATTAAAACAAGTATCTTTCATTTTATACGAATTGTAAAGATTTGATAAAGAAATAGAACGGCAAGCCCAATTTGCAGAAGATATGGGGCGAATGTAAAGCTCACACATAGCTTGTGTGAGTGTAAAATTGTTAAATCACTTTGGGAAAAAAGTTTTGCTCTTTCTGATCAAGCACTACACTTAAGTCTACCCTATCTCCCAGAAATCTCACTTGTAAGCATATACTTAAGAGAAATGAGTGCGCATGTCCACACAAGTGTTCAAAACAGCTTTATTCATAACATTTAAAAGTTGGAAACAACCTAAATACCTATGGAAAGGAGAATGGAAAACAAATGTGGTATCTTCATAGAATGGAATATTACACAATAAAACAGCATTCTTCTGATTAGCTCGCAGTAATGTAAAATGAATTATGCAAGAACATGTGTGAATCTCTGAACAGTATGTTAACAAAAAAATTCAGATTATACATTTCTATTGTATAGCTTCCTCTGGGTCATTGTTACATGGTGTAAAAATTCACTGAATTGTGCCCTTAACATTTGTGCTGTTTACTTTTTGTAAATAATACCTCAAAAAAATAAAAATAACACTTTTACAGTATTTTGAAATTTTGGAAAAGTGTTTATCAAATGTTTCCATGGAAGCGTGCTTACTGTTCCTCTGTGAGGCGAGTGCAGCTGTCCTTGCTTATGCTGGAGTGGAGGCTGCAGAGCACAGATTTATGTAATTTTTCTTTGATGTCTAGTGTTTAAAATAATGGCAATGGAATTTTCTCTGCATCATATCTGTGATTGGATTATAACTAAAATAACTTTTAAAAAATCAATAATTCGGGGCTGGTCTGGTGGCGCAGCAGTTAAATTCGTGCATTCCGCTTTGGCGGCCAGGTGTTCACCGGTTCTGATCCTGGGCGCGGACCTACTCACTGCTCATCAAGCCATGCTGAGGCAGCGTCCCATATAGAAGACTACAACTCTACAACTATGATACACAACTATGTGCTGGGGCTTTGGGGAGAAAAAAGAGGAAGATTGGCTACAGATGTTAGCACAGGGCCAATCTCCCTCAAAAAAAAAAAAATCAGTGCTTCCAAGAAACTTGTCATGCATCTATTTTTCTTAGCATATTTGCCTGGGGACACTCAGACTCCTATTTGACAGGCTTCATCTTTGGGACTTACTGTCATGGCATTTGTAAAATAAATAAAAAATTTAAATCGTAAAGAGAGCCTCTGCACAATCAAATACATTAAATCTTGCCAGGGACAACTCATAGTTAGTTTATCAGTAACTGAAAGAGAACATGGAGGGGAAACAATCTTTCTTTCTATACAGAGATTCAATAGTAACTCCTCTGAAGTCAACAAAATGTCAATAGTAAATCCACATTTGTGCCATAAAAAGTATCTTATGCAATAAAGTATGTATAATACATGTGTGAATATAAATACAGTAATGTTAAAACTCACTTGCAGGAATACAATAAGAAAACCTATCAGGAAAGTTCTCAAGCCATGTTTGTTTCTCTTTCAAACTCAACAAGAAATATGATCAGAAAGACACGAAATTACTAGAAAATATTCAACTACTCAACTATACTAAATGACCCTCACTAAACTCTTCTGAATGTAACAAAATAGCAAAAACCTTAATCCAGGTAGGATAAGATATCTAGTCCAAGGTGCATCTTTTCTGAACATCTTATGTCAGGGAAATTATCAGCCCCAGACCAGTTACATATTGTCACATGTGCTGACGCATTTACTGATAGGAACCCAAACATGTGTTTAGGGCATCAGTAAAGCCAAAGCACCAAAACAAATCTTAAGTTGTAAGAAGAATTTGATATTTGATACTTACAAATGTATTCAAGTTATTGTCATGGAACAACATAGAATTTTGTTGGATTTTCCTACACATTTCTAACTATCTTATTCTGTTCTTATTTTTAAAACATGTGAAAAGGGCATCATGATTTTCTATATGCCAGGGCTATAAAGTAAAGTGTTAATTTTAACTAAACAAAGTGGGCTATCAAGTATTATCCCCGGAGAGGGAGAATTGAGCAAAGTGTGAAGGCAGACTCACATATAGGATTCATTTCCTCATTTTCTTAAATAACAAAGACCTAGACAACTCACCACTTGGTTATTTTAGTTTGGAAAGAAACTCTGTCAGTTCTGTAACAATGAGGCAGGTCACTGAGCAAAGAGATCTCTTCCCTGGAGGGAAAAAACTTTATTGGAATTATTATCCTATAAGTTTAGGCTACATATGAATTCAAATTTCATATATTAATAGGAACAGCACATATTATAAAATACCTGTACTGAAGGTATAATATTTTTTACTGAAGATATATAAGTTATCTATAGAAAAATAAGTAAATGTTTTTAGGAGAAATCTAAAAATATTAGGAGAGCTACACAAAACACACAGATTGGAAGAGTCAATATTGACCAAAATAATCTGTGAAAGCAATGTATCACATTTAAACTAACAAAAGACTTTTCTTGCGGAACAAGATAAATTGATTTTAAAATGTATGGAAAAGAGAAAGTTACATCAATAGGAAAAACATAATGGCATGATTAACAGGGAAAGAAAGAAAATAAATTAGAGTTTTAATCTGACAGATTCCAAATTTTATTTTAAAGCTATAATATTTAAAAGCATGTGACAAAATAATACTAGCTAAAATAAACCAAGTTCTGAATGCTTCTATATAACATGCAATTTTCTGAATAATTATATATATATGCATGGATACATATAATATTGTATACTCATGAATATATTATATATGGACATATAAACATGTGTGTATAGATATATTATGCATACGTGTGTTCATACACAGATTTAAAAGTAAAGATAAAACTACGAAATTAATTTTAATAATATATTTAGTCTAATATTTTCAAATTATTGCTATTTAAACACATAATCAAAATAAAAATATTAATGAGATATTTTACAGTCTTTTTTTTGTACAAAGTTTTGGAAATCTAGCATGTATTTTGTACTTACCAGCACATCTAAATTCATACAACCCACATGTGTATTGCTCAAAAGCCACATGTGGTTGGAATCCACTATAGTGGACAGCACAGTTCTAAGGAAACTCTAGCTCATATTCATAAAGAGAGACTCAACAAAATGTTTACTGGTGCATTACTTGTTAGAATAAATTAATTTTAAACATTCTTAATATCCAACAGTAGAGAGCTGGATGAAAAAAAAAAATCATGTAACGTGCTGGGACCAACAAAGCAGTTTTTTTCTTTTCCAAAAATCCAGGCCATCCTTGTACAGATATGAAATGGCCCAGGATGGTACATCGTAGATTCAAGCTGTGCTTCTTCTCAGGAAAGGAGTACAGGAACTGGCCTCACATAGAGAAAAGGAACTTCACCATTACAAGAAATATTTTATTTATTCAAAATAAAGTCGATCAAGTGATTTGATAAAACAATAATGATTTCAAGTCTTGAGTAGTATTTGGAATAGTATCTTTGATATCTTACATTTGTTTTTTGTGAATTTTAAATATTGCTTGTCATATATATAAACTTTACTTAATATAGTTCTCTGGAAATTAGTACAGGATCCATTCAATTTAACTATTGCTTCTGACTCTACTACATTAGTATAACTATCACTATTACTATTTTATCTGAATTATAATCTGTTCATTATGACTCCAGATTTTATTTTTTAAGGGTAAATATTGTAAAAATATTCAGCTCTGAGGAGTAGAAATTAGGATTTAGGGGAACAGGAAAAATTTTCTCTATTCTCTGTATATATCTTCTTTTTCTAACATTTTAAATTTTACCGTATGCATGCATTTAAATTTAAAGCTGATTTAAAATTTTAAAACATATTTCATAATCACATGCAATTTCGCTTAAAGTGTACAAACACGTTTTTTCTACTCAGATTCACAAAGACAAACCACTTTATTTGATCTAATGAATCTAATTTGCTTCAATGAAATAGAAACTATAATAAATGCACTAAGTGTAAATCAGGAAGTCCTATGAATATAAGAATGCGGTAACTACCTAAATTATTACCAAAAAGCATAGCCAGGAAGGACATCACTCAAGTTGCCCTTTTGCCCTTTTTCTGTAATGTCCAAGTGAAGCAAGATCCCTCAAAAACTGTTATTGGTACTCAAACAGGGTTTTAAAATGAAATAGCAAGTATTGACAGTACAGTATATTTTAATGTGTTTTCCCACTAATCAACATAGTGCTATGCAATCACACAGCTGTCGCCACTTGGTTTTCCTCTGTCATGCATTATCATGAAGCTTTACAAACATTTTAGGTTTTCTCTTACCCCAAATCAAGGCTATATTTGCAAGAAGTTGCATCTAAATGACTCATATAAGATATGCAATTAAACATGAAAGCTGATTACTACATGGAATTGCAGCTGAAACCATAAAATTTTAGTGCAAACAACATCATTTGAACACTTAACAGTCAACTGTCATTGCAAGTGAACTGAAGGCTTTCCGCAGCTATCAAACCATTCAAAGCCAGATGTAGCAAACTAAACTGTGTCCGTGCAGCAAAATCAGTATTTGCATACTCAATTTTTAGTTGTGGCGGTCACAAACATACACAAGAAATGTAAAGACAAACTTTTAGGGGACATCTTGAGAACAGTTTTGCTATGGGGAGGAGATCATAGCCTCTCAGTGTTAAAACATTCATTATATAACTACTAGAGCAGTGCTTTTCAAACTGTGATCTTTTTTGCCTTTTTTCATTTGATTTTTTTCTCTCCAGCTTTGTTGAGGTATGACTGACAAATGAAAACTGTATACATTTAGGTTGTACAATGGGATTTTTAAGGTATACAATGTGATGATTCAATGTGTGTATACATTGTGAAATGATTATCACAGTCGAGTTAATTGGCACATCCATCCTGCGACCTTTGGAACCCTCGCAATTTACCAGAGCTCATCTAGGGGAGGCAGGGTCTGCAGACACAGTGATGGGACAGGAACAAACCAAGTTTTCTGGATGGCCCGTACTGCCTGCAATCAAAGCAGATTTTCATTGTTGTCTACAGTTGGGGGAGACTGGTAGACAGTGGAAAGATCTGGGCTTCACACTGATTGGAACATCTCAAAGTCAGTGAGTACATCCCTAATTTTAGAGATAAGGGAAATGAGGTCAAGAATAAGTAGTAACTTACACAAGCAAACTCTCGTAAAGTGGCAAAAAGCCAGGTGAGGTAGTTTATTTCACTCCACTGTACTGCTTACCTAAGATGGGATTTCCTACCTTGTTTATTGCTTGACCCAATATTATTTTCACCCTTCAGGAAAATTATAATTTGCCATGATATCATGGTATAATATACTTTCTATGCTCGTAAACAAAAACAAAGCCTTTGAAAATCTTATTATATAAGCAGATCCTTATTCATCCTTTCAAGGACTAAATTTCAAATATATTTTTATCAACAGATTGATAATTTATGTACATACATATGCAGATACGCCTTTTACCTTTTTACTTTAGGACATGCATAGTACTTTTTGTAAAAAGACAATTGATTGAAGCAATATATATAACAGCAAAAGATTGGAAATAATCGATCAATTGGGTACCAGTTTCAAATTATATGATATGTGTATACACACACACACACAACTTGAAGAGATACTGCCAGAATAAATTGTCCCAATCTGCATTTCCACAGCCGTGTGTATGGGCAAGAATTTCTTTTACTCCACTTCCTCACAAATACCCAGTGTTTTCCCTTTTTATTTTAGCCACATGGTATCATAATTTGGTTTTAAATTGCATTTCCCTGCCAATCAATGACCTTATGCAACTTTTCCTAGGTTATTCATCCCTTGGAAAGTTTCTTTTGTAAAGTTTCTGCTCACACATTTTGCACATTTATCCGTTGGATTATCTCTTTTTTATTTAGTTGCATATGTTTTTATACATTCAAGATAAGTCTTTTTTCACATACAAGAATATTTGTGTCCCCTCTCTGTATTGCCTGTTTCACTCTCATGTTATCTTTAATGAACATAATTTAATTTTACTACATTAGTTTTCCTTTCTTCATATTACTCTTAGAGTGGAGATCAACGATCACAACCAAATTTAATGAAATAGCACTCAATACTTTTTGCCATTGAGCTTGATATAAACTTTAGGGGTTTTTTATAGCTATTCTCTATCAGATTAAGGGAATTCCCTTAAATTACTAACTTGCTGAGAGTTTTCTCATGGATCAATGTTAAATTTTATCAAATGACTTTTCTGCAATTTCTCTTTCATTAATATGATTAATTATATTAAATTTTCAATGTTCAATCCCCTTGAATTTGTTGAATAAACATTATTTAATCATCACATATTAACTTTTTTATATCACTGGATAGATTTGCTAATATATAAGGATTTTTATCTTTAAGTTCGTGATAGAGATTGCCTGTACTCTCTTTCTTGCAAAGTCTTCATCAACTTTTGATAGAAAGATTATGCTGGTCTTATAAGAAGATTTAGAACGTCTTCCATATCTTCTTTTCTTTGAAAGAGCTTCTGTAAGATTAGTATCAATCGTTCCTTAACTATTTAAAAGAAATTCTCAAAGGACCCCTCCGTCCTTGGGATTTTCTTTGTGGAAGGATTTTTAATGATGAAATTAATTTCTTTGAAGATATAAGATTCAAGTTATTTTTATTTCCTGTGCCAGGTTTTATAGGTTGTATTTTTTTCAGAGAATCTGTATAATTCCTTTGGGAATTGTTTTGTGGAAAGCTATTATTAATATCTTTCCAATATCTGTGTGATATCATGAACATCTACAGTGAGGTCTTTTTTCCATTCATGATATTGGAAAAGTTAATTTTATTTTTTTTAAATAGTTTGCAACCTACAATAAGTCGCAAGTTGAGTGCATAGAAAATTCATCTCTCTCTCACCTACACATCCAAATTGTTAATATCTTACCATATCTGTTCAATCATCTCTCTATCTCTTTCTCTTTACTTACTTACCATCTACCTAGGATACATGTGTATGCAGTATCACCCTAAAATGCCTCAGTGTGTACCTTCCCAAACAATGAGAATCCGACCATCATACAACTTTGGCAATCAATCAAACAATATAGATATATAAATACCACTCTACCATACATGTTCTTTGTCATATCTAAACCCTCTAGCTTTAGTTTTCGTTGATCATTCCCAACTATACCTCCTATGACTTCTAATTGGAGATTGTATATTTCTGTTATCCCCTATATAATACCAGTCGGGAATTCTACTTTAAGGAAGTGCTTTATCTTCTCAGTTAAGGTATTAATTTATCTATTCATTTATTAATTTAGATTAGTGTGTACTAATGGATACTTATTGTTTTCGAGTCAGTGGTTGTTCAAATTATTGTTCTTCTGCATCCAACGTGCTGCTTTAATCTGGCTGCTTTCAAGATTTTGTTTTTATCTTTGTTTTTCAGCATCATACCTGTGTTGGTTTAATTTGACTTTAGTCTTCTTGAGATTTGCTTATCTTCATAAATCTGTAAATTCTTTTCTTAGACCATATTTGTGAAATTATCAGCGCCTATTTCTGCAAATACTTTGCTTTCTGCCACATTCTCTCTTTCTCTCCTCTCTTTACGGAATTCTTGTTACATTCTTTTTACATCTTTGGCTACTGTCCAAAAGTTCCATGAGGAGCTATTCTCTTATATTTTCTTTTTCCAACATTTTGTCTTTTTTTAAATCAGATAATTTCTGTCAATCTATCTTTATGTTATCAACTCTTTCTTCCATTAAACCTCTTATCGGTCGAATCGTGTCCCCCTAAAATCCTTATGTTGAAGTCCTAACCCCTAGCACTTCAGAATGTGACCTTACTTGGGAACAGGGTCATTGCAAATATAATTCATTAAAATGAGGTCATTAGGTCAATCCCATATGACTGATGTTCTTATAAAAAGAGGAATTTTGGATACAGACACACATACAAAAAAGATGAAGGCAGAGAAGGGGTAAGGCTTCCACAAACCAAGCAACGCCAAAGATTGCCAGCAACTACCAGAAGCTGGGGAGAGGCATGAAACAGATTCTTCCTGAGAGCTCTCAGAGGCACCAATCCTTATAACACCTTCCTCTTGACCTTCTAGCCTCTGGAAATGTGAGACAACAAACTCCTGCTGTATAAGCCATCCAGTTTGTGGTATGTTGTTTTGAGAGCTCTAGTAAACTAATTCAATCCCCATTGTGTTATTGAGCTCAATCAGTAAAATTTTCAGGTATATTTCCACTTCTAGAATTTTTTTTTCATTGTATTTATATGTTTTATTTTTCTGCCTAGATTTTCCTACCTTTTCATTCATGGCAAGCCTATTTTCCTTTACAATATTAAACATAGTTAAAAATACATGCATAAAAAATCCTCATCTGACTATTTCAACATCTGTGTTCTTGCATTGTTGGTGTCCGTTGTCTTTTTTCTTGAGACTAAGACACATTTTCCTACTTCCTCTAGGTCTGGTAATTTTAAATTGTATCCTATACTTTGTGAATGTTATGCTATGAGCTTCATGAATTCTGTTGTAGTTCACTAAATAGTGCTGATATTCTCATTTGTTTGCTTGTTTTAGCAGGCAAATAAATTGATTGGGAAATGCTGTTTCTTGGTTAACAACTTAAATCACAGTTTAGTTATTTTATCCATGTTTGAGCTGCTTTGGCTGCAGCCAGCTGCTTTGGCTGCTGGTTCAGGGATTAGGCAGAGAATGTTCGATTGTTACAGAGTTTATATACGGAATACATGACTCCCTGTCTCCATCTCTCTCTTTTCTGGGATACTGCCCCTCCTCTTTGCAGCATGTGTGGTTGGCCTCATCTCTTGTCTTCTGCTCCTTTGAGAAGGTTTGGTTGTGGATATTCTATCCTAATTTTAGCTGCCACATGAGGAGTGAACTGCAGCGTACCTTCAGGCTAAAAGTTGCTAAAGACAAGAAATTTTCACTGTCTGCCTTTCTGTTCTGGCAAATTTCCACTTCTTTTTAGAATTTGCCTGATTTATTCACACGACTGTAACTTTAGATTGTTTTTTCTTTCTTCCAGAGTGTATAGTTATGATCTTTCTTTACAATACTTTTCCCTAAATATTTTCAAAAGATTTAATAATCTACATTTTACTCCACATACAAATATCTATGGTCAATGGATTTTTAGGGACAAGAATTGCATAAATCTACAGATAATAAAACTGAAGGCATTCAGTTTTATTTGTTTTGAATAAAATAAGGTTATTAGTCACTGATTTGTTTAATAAAGGAATGTGTTTTTAACCTTCTAGGGCCTTTATACATAAAATGTCACCATTTTTTCATCTTATTACACTTTTAGATAGCTTTTGGACATGTGCCTCATGGTGCACAATGATTCTGTTAAGCACATATTACTTTATTTTTAAATTAATTTTAAAACATTATGTAGTTATATGAAAATTACTTTAGCACCTCTATTTATCTTGTTTCATATTCCAACCTTCAAGTTTCCAATCTACTTGCTCAATTTCTTTGTAAAATCATACTGAGAAAATTCCTTCTCACTGGAGATATTGTTTGCCAAGTGCTAGACTACGTCATATTTAATGTATTTATTTGAAATTCCTAAAAAGAAAGGAATTGAATGGGAATGTTGGCTCAAACTTAACTCCATCAGTGTGAAAAATTGCCACTGTAATAAAAACTTCATTTGTTGAATTGCAATTTATCTATGTCATAAACCTGTATAAAATGTTGAGCTGGTAGTTCATTTACAAAACGCAAGGCAGTACCATCCAGATAATTAAGTTGTGTTGTCTCTCACAGAGAAACGAGTCAAAAAAATAAAGCAAATGTGCATATGTGGTGCCATTTTTTTGAATTTTCAAGGAGGGATGAAGCCTAGATGCCATGACGTTAGCCATGGTCAGAGGCTCACTGTCTGATTACTGGAAGATTCAATCTCTAAATAATGCAAGATGGGAGATAGTACAATTCACATTTACCCAGAAATCAGGTTTATCTATGAGCTCAAAAATATTCAAATAAACACTAAAGTTAAATATATTGTTTATCTTGAAATATGCTTACTACAAGAAGAAAGTGTGCATTTTACTATAAAAACCAAACATCTTCCTCTGATCATTAGTGGGATTTTTGTATTCTGAAAAATAGAAAAATGTTAATATTGATTTAAGAAATTGTTTTCACACTTTAAAAAAATCCACAGTCACAAGCTCACTTTATTTATTTTTAGCAATAATGATTTCCTAACTTACGATGGCTTAGGCCAAATCATCATGCTCTCATTAGAATGAAATCCAGATTCACTTACAACAATAAGCATTGAAACCAAATAAACAAGTGCACCCAGAGAATAGTATCAGCTGTGTTGACTCCCTTGATACGATGTATAAAAAGGTCTTATTTTGTGTAACATTTGTTGCTACACAGGCATAGGATTGGAATTTGGATATTAAAATTTCTGACCTACTCCCACACCAAATGAACCAAATCTACCTTTCTTTATTCTTCCAATTGTAAATTTAATGTTATATACTTGTTTATATACACACAGCTAATCTATATTTTTAATGAATGAATATTATTCCCTGACACGATTGCATATTTTCTACTTGTGAATAATGTTTCTCCAGTTTAGATAGAGCCATGTACACACATTTTTTTAATTTGTCAGATTATTTTTTAGTAGTTGACTCAATCATTTCACAATTCTTTGATTCCATTGTCAAATTGATCTTCAGATAAACTATTCACATTTATCTTGCCAAAAGCAAGTAGAGTGTGGGACTACTTAGGTACTCACAAATTGGCCAACACAGAATTTGATCAAACTTTTATAAAACTTGCCAATCTAACTGCTATGATCTATCACATGTATCTCATTATAATAGTATAATATATATAATATAATATTAATAACTTGCAATGTTATATTATAATCTACAATTTACATGTTTATAAAATATTTACATATTTAATATTTGATTTATTCTTATCACTATAATGTATATTCAATCACTACTTACAAAATTTGAAACTAAAACTAGTTTACATTGCTTTTGTATTCCTTCTATGCTGAAATTGTTGTGAATATTTTCCTTGTATCCTTTGCCTAATAGGTTATTTTTTCCAATTACTTCACAAGAGCTTTCGTTAAAGTTTATCAGCTAAAAAAAGTGGTTAAATAAGATAAAGGTTTAAATAAGATGGGAGTGTGTTTTCCTCTCACATAAAAGATGAAAGAGACTAAGCTTGCATGACATCCATCTTCCATAAAGCCCTCCAGGAACCCAGCTCCTTCCAGGACATCGTTCTGATATTCCTAGTTTGAGGTCCTCATACTCTCCATCTGTACTCCAGGCCAAAGCATGAGAAAAGAGACAAAGAATAAAAGATGCAAAGAGGTAGCCCCCTTTCTTTAAAAAAAAAACTCCTAGAAGCCACCACAGGTATCTTTCATGCTATAGGAAATTCTTTACCTTTCGATCTCTGGTTTTAGAAACATAATTACAAACTTTTTCTATGGTCCAAAGCTTAAAAAAAAATCCTACCTCAAAAATTTTAGTGGTTTCATAATTCTGATATAAATTAAAACTCATCTGAAATCTGTTGTGGTATGAGGTGGGTAGGGATTCATTTTTCATTCAAATGGTCTCAGCACCCTGTATGAAACAATGTAGTCTCTCCATCACTGACCCCAAATGGCGTGGTCAGCTGCCTGGCTTCTGTACATATACATGAGCCAGTCACTGGGCTTTCTTCTCCATTGTGTCGAGTCACAGAAACCATTAGAGATTTGAATGAGACTACATTAAATGTCACATTTTTAACACAAGTTTGAGAAATAAAGCATTGCTGCAGCCATAATTTGCTGTAATTCCTCTGAATTCAAGAGTTAATCTCTGGCTCTCTTTCCCATTTCACTCAATACTTAGCTCTTCTGTTTGAACAAGTTCATCAGAAAGGTTTATACAGATTTCAGCAGATGACAGCTATAAGGGAGATTCTGACTCCTTTTATTGATGTTTGACTGCCAACAGTTTTAAGTCTCACCCTTCCCTCTTGCCTTTTTGTCCCACACTGGGGCAAGCTGATAAGAAAGCCTGGGTGCTCCCTCCTTAGATTTCAGCTGGAGATCCAAACCACACAAGCCCCTGCCCACACAGAGGAACCCTCAGCCTGACCCCAGCCCCTAACTACAATAAAATCCCAGGCCAATCTCCTTTCCTTGCTCTCTTGTCCTGCTCTCCCCAGAGACGTCAATTATGTAAATAATAAACCTTTACACAGCTTCCTGGTATGGGTGTGTGTGTTCTTCAGTCTCAATATCAGAGCCAAATTTTGGGTGGGGTCCGTCTGCCTCTGCAAGTCGAGCATGATAACGGCATATCCCAAACCATGTCACGCCAGTATTATAAAGTGCCTTCTACAGTTTCTCTCAGGAGTGGCTTTTCAGTATTCCTGCCTCCATGTAGCATTTACATATCTTCAATATAGCTCCACCAGTCCTCACTTCTTCCTTGATGTTTCATTATCATTCTTCACCTTATTGCTAATTCCTTCTGTTTCCCTTTGGCCACTTCTTTTTTGATCTTTGTATTTTGAACACCTCAGTACGCACTATTTGTTCTGCTTAAGAAACAGCTTTCTCCAGCTTCAAGCGAGGTACTCCACACTTGTTTTAGTCAATATGCACGTTCCTTTTGGGTTTTCTTTGGTGAGGGGGGGAGTGACTTACCACTATCTTAACATAAAATGAGTAAAAGCGTCTAATATTTGAAATATGTGGACCCACCAAAGGCTCACATCACAAGGTTAAATGCTTTCCCGATTAACTCTCCATTTTTTTTTTTTTTGGTGAGGAAGATTAGCCCTAAACTAACATCAGTTGCCTATCTTCCTCTCTTTGCCAAGGAAGATTGGCCCTGAACTAACATCTGTGCCCATTTTCCTCTATTTTATGTGGGACGCCTGCCACAGCATGGCTTGATAACCGGTGCATACATCCGTGCCCAGGGTCCGAACCTGCGAACCCCAGCCCCCGAAGCAGAGCATGGGAACTTAATCACTACGCAACCAGCCAGCCCCTTAACTCTCCCTATTTTAAGGTGATCACTCCTTGGACCTAGAGAATTGATATTAACACTTGTGCTATTAGCACAAGATAGTGCTAATTTCCCTACAGAATGTTGCTCGGCAGATATCCAGCTTCATTTGTATTTTCAGCCTTGACATTACAGAATTCTCCCAATGCAAAGGATTTACCTTCTTAAATTGGGGATTTTCTTTCATCACATTCCCCTCTTCCTCATGTATATCAACCTTCTGTCTTAAGATGCTGTTTGTGAAGCAACTTTTGACAGAGACCCAAGATGGTAAATTCTTGACCATCTGTCTACTATTGTTTTAACTCATCTTCAGATGCACCCTCAGGTACACCTATACCTGAACACACACCTAAACACACATTCACACAGGAATAATGGACTGTAGACCTAAACGCCCCAGTGGAACACCCCTGCTCTGGTCAGCCGGTGCTGGAACACCTGGTGTGGTAAAGGTGCCTTGACCTCCCTGGCGTGGAGACTAGACTAACGGCAGACAGAGCTGAAGCCTCTAACCCACAGACGCTTCTTGTAGAAGTTGCTGCTCTTGAACATAAGAGTGTTTTGCTAACGCACAGAGCTTCAGGTCCGGGCTACCTTTTCCATGTTTTATTTTCACCTGCTCCATGTTTGGAGACCTAAGATGCAAGGTAAAGAAATCCTTCTTCTGAGAGTGGTCCTAGGTGGAACTTCATGCTGTGTGAAGAGGGAAGGGCCTGAGTGGGCCTTCTTAATTGTGGAAAAGGATCTCCTTTCTAGTCAGGATTCCAGAAAAGACAGACAGATGAAGACAGCAGACACCAGGTAGAAGCCTGAAATTTTTAAAAACCGAGTGCAACAAGCCGAGAAATCCAATCCCTACCTTGACTCAGGAATGAGGAGTAAGAGTGTCTGGACTTCCTCTAATGGTTCACAATGCTCTAGAATTGGACAGAAGACAGAGACTCAGCTAGTAAGCTTGAGGTCTATTTGGAGGACAAACACACCACCACATGTAGAACAAGCCACTTTAGAACGGGGTTTATAGTATTTTTATGACAAATCTTTTCTGTATTCTTCTTCTTCTTCTTGAACGGTTCTGATGGGCAGACCCATCATGATTTACTAATCTGCTACATGGTTGATGCTAAGAGCCTAATAAAAGCAAAGAAAACATAAAAAGGAACTCATCCATACGTACCTTATGGTTTCCTCTTGCAGTACGCTCTTTGCTCATCTTGCAAATTGTATACTAACTGTTGGGACTCACGACTATACTCTGAATTTCCCCATACTGGGAGATGGTAAACAAAATCCTTGGTGTATTTTGCTATGGTACCTCTGCTCTTTTTTGAAAATACTTAGGAAAAAATAAGGAGAACAAGTGCTATTCCCCTGCAATCTCATCTTTTTTTTCCACATGAATTATTTTTCTGTACTAAAGGAAGACATCCTTAAAATGACACAGTTGTAAATACACCAAAAGATGGATAATACAAATATGTCCAAGAAAATGCCAATTAGCCTTATTTATCCAGTCTCTTTCTCAAAATCTATCTAATGTGTGCCATTTCAGAAGTTCACACGAGGTATGAATCATTCATAAGAAGTTGCATTGTTACAGAAAACTTTAGTCAGGTGTATAGAAATACATTTCAAAGAAGCATAGTGTATTAAAAGACTCTAATGACAAGATATAAATGGCAGAAGTATTGAAGCTCTGCTAAAATGAAATAGAAATATTTGTAATGAAATAGTTCATGAACTAGTAAATAAAACTGACTGTAGGTGGGATTATTCTCCTAACTGAAAATAAATATAATCTGATTTTGTAAAAAAGCTGAAAAGAGAGGAGATTTAATCCATTCAGAAACTTATAATGTATGAAGTCTGTTTCATGCTTTTTGTAAACATGGCCAAAATGACCTTTCTCACTGGTTAAAGAAAAGGAAAAAAAAGTTTCTTGATTTCAAAGTAATTATAAAAACATTTTATGAAAGTTTCAGAGCACTATCTCCTGTCTAAGACTTTTGACATTTTTGATATGTAGCAATTAATGTTCCATCATGTATAAAACTATTAAAATAAACTTCAATAAAAAACTGTAAAAACATATTTGCATTGGTACTGAATTTCAGTATACAAATTAATGAGGAATAAAACACTAATAATATTGTGCAAAATACAAGAAATTACAATTTTAATATTAAATAGGTAATATTATGATATTTCAGTAACAAATATAATGTTTGACTGCATTTATTCTCACGGTAGCACCATCTCCTTATATAATAAGTAGAATAAAAAGAATTTTGTAGAGAGACTTGTCACATCTTAAGGCTGCTTGAGTTTGTTCATTGATTGATTTCTGAAGCTTTTTACAATTCCACTTTACTATGCCAAAAACACTTTCCCATGGTGGTAGTAATGTTGTCAGCAGCAAAATTTTAATCCAGGTAAATCTAACACCTTAAACACTGCACTGTGGAATTTTTATAATAGTGATACTTAGAAACAACCTAATTTCCCCAAAGTAGTATTTTTAATTAAAATATTGCATACCCATAAAATGAATGACTATGTATCTATTAAAAATAGTAATGTGTGCATGTATTTATTTATTTATTTTTGTGTGTGTGTGAGGAAGACCAGCCCTGAACTAACTTCTGTTGCCAATCCTCCTCTTTTTGCTAAGGAAGACTGGCCCTGGGCTAACATCCATGCCCATCTTCCTCTACTTTGTATGGGATGCCGCCACGGCATGGCTGACGAGCAGTGCCTCAGCGGGCACCCGGGATCTGAACCTGCGAACCCAGGGGTGCCAAGCGCGAACTAAACCACTGTGCCACCGGATGGCCCCATAATGTATGCATGTATTTATCAAATTAGAAAAGATCTATGATAGGTCAAATGAAAAAACAGGAATTTCTTCCTAGCATTTCTGCTACTTGCTAGCTAATGTGTGCCTAACCTGTGTGTATCCTAACAAAGCCCATATTTCTGTCTCTTCATAGGCATTTCCATACGGCCTTTTGGTTCCCCTACTTCAAATCAAGGTATTTGTACTACTTTGCTAGGCCTGCCTTAATGAAATACCATAGACTGAGTGGCTTAAACAACAGAAATTTATTGTCTTACAGTTCTGTAGGTTATGAGTCCAAGATCAAGGTGTTAGCAGGTTTGGTTTCCCTGAGGCCTCTCTCATTGCTTACAAATGGTCTTCTCCCTGTGTGTTCACGTGTTTCCTCTGTGCAAGTACATTCCTGGTGTCTCTTTGTGTGTCCAAACTTCCTCTTCTTACAAGGACATCAGTCAGATTGGATTAGGGCCTATCCATATGATCTCATTTAAACTTAATCACCTCTCTACAGACTGTATCTCCAAATACCGTCACATTCTGATGTACTGGGGGTTAAGAGTTCAATACATGAATTTTAGGGGAACACAACTCAACCCATAACAGCATTATACTGGAAATTCCAGCTGCGAATCCTGTGATGACATTAGGATATTATAGATGCAGTCACTGTGCTAGCTCGTTACTTCAAGCAAGCCTTCCTGTGTCCTTGTATCTCTCACAATCACTGACTCAGAACATGACTTGTCAGGGCTGCTGCTTCTGGCAATGGTGTTAGCATTTCCTGGCCTACCTTCAAGGATCAGCCTATAGCCCGTTTGCACACAAGGAGCCTGGCCCTCCACGCATCTTGCATGTGGAGTGCTTCTGATTCTCACTACTCCTACATCACAGCAGTCAAAGACTTTGTTTGACACATCTGCCTGTTTCCAATCCTCAAGCCTGATATGCCTAAGGTTTGAACCTGGACTAATGATTCCTCTTTTGAGTTATTACAATGCTGTCATGTTTGTAACCAAAGCTATGCCTACTTGAATATTGTCTTTTTCATAATTTATCCATCATTTCAATATGACTGGAGTGGCCCATTGAGAGAAAAGGGGCACATTACCTCTAAACTCCATTTTGACATAAATTCAGACAATGATGTTACTGCTACAGATAATTTTTTAAAATTTACATTTCTGTTATACTGGGGGTGAACAAATACTAATTATTTCTCTATTTCCATTTTCCTCCTCTTCTGTATTAATGGAATCCCCAATTTATAGCTATCACTGAACTTGCCGGAACAAGTGATAATAATAATAGCAATGTGAAACACTTCATAGATTATATCCTGAATGGTAAGTACTATTCTAAGGCTTCTATCTCTTAGTAAATTTAATGTTTACAAGAAGTCTGAAATAGTACTATTATTGTATTCCCATTTAATAGTTGAGGAAATTGAGGAAAAGTTGATTTGCCCAATTTCACAGAGCTGGCAGTGGCAAAGCCAAGATAAACTCAGTTGGTTTCCATAGTCCTTGCTAAGGTACATTATTACACACTGCCTCATTTTTCCTTTTCTCTCTTACAGTCGGGTGTGTCCACATGCTCATGTGTTAGTGAATGAGATGTAAGCAAAGACATAGTGTCAGACTCTGGAAATTTTATATAGAAAAGTATAAGAGAGTACTTTTTTCTCTTTTTTCTTCATTTCTTCCACCTCCATGCTGGCTGGAGTATATTTATGATAACTAGACCTGAAGCATCTATTGGGTCCATGAATTAACCTTGAGAATGGGGGCCATCTTTGATGTGGACATTTGAGCAACAGGTAGCAAGAACATGAGACCCTGAGGACTTCTTGGAGCAGAGACCCCATAACAAACCCTAAACTGTCAAACTCAAGGCTTTTATGAGAAGGAAAATATACATCTAAATTTTTAAACTGCTGTTTGTTGTAGGGAGGTTCCTTGTAATTGTCTAACAAACCTAATTCTTTTTTTTTTTTTTTTCTGTGAGGAAGACCAGCCCTGAGCTAACATCTGTTGCTAATCCTCCTCTTTTTGCTGAGGAAGACTGGCCCTGGGCTAACATCCGTGCCCATCTTCCTCTACTTTATATGGGACGCCGCCACAGCATGGCTTGACAAGCAGTGCGTCCGCGGGCGCAGGGATCCGAACCTGCGAACCCCGGGCTGCCAAGCGCGGACTAAACCGCTACGCCACCGGGCGGCCCCACAAACCTAATTCTTAATGATATATATTGACTCTTCCAAATAAGTTTAATATGTTGAATATATTTAAAGGCATAAAACGCGTGGAGAGAATCCAAAGGAGTGACTTTAAGAATATTACTTATCAGAGTATGAAGTTATCCTATGATATACAGTATGGGAACTTAAATAAGAAATTATTGGGCAAAATCTGAAAATGGAGCTCTTTCTTTCCTGACTTAGAAAAGACGTAATCACTAGGAAAGTCTCACTGTGATCACTATGTCTTTTAATTTTTGTTTTTAGTGTTTAGAGTCCAGGTGGAGGCAAGTGACTGGGGAGCTGTTTGGAAGGGCTCCTACCAACTAATATGGGCAAATATACCTCTCAGGAGACAAAGCCAAACTAATATACTGATTTTATCATCGTGCAAAATGATGTGCCAACAAATGCTCTTAAACTAGTATACCATAAACATGATAGTTACAGAAGTAAACTCCAGAAAACAAAAAACAGAAATGAAAAATTGAATTGATGAAAATAGGTTTATATATAGAAAATTCATATGGTACCATAAGTTTCAAAAAGGTATTAAAACAGAAAATGTAGCATAAACTATGATGATATTTATGAAAATAAAAAGGGTTGAATTATAAAATCAGACCCAGATCAATCAAAAATCTTAACTTCTAATTGTAACAAAGTTCAAAGGATATATGCAAACACCAAGCTCGTGGAAAATATGATCTTAAGATCATCAGAGGCAGATCTCTAAAACTGTCAATTTGTTCTCACGTTAAGGTGACTTTTAGTTTCTGATTTATCTCACAAGACTCTTTTTGAGTAATATATGTTGGAGACATTGCTCACCTACAAAAAAGAGATCTTTTGGTTTTAGAATTTCTCTGTTTTATATTTTTTTACTTATATCATTAACTAGAATAGTGTCCATTCTCTAATCAGTCATGCTCCATAATCCGTACATTTCAGTTTTGTTTTCAATAAGAAATGTAGACAGTTCAGGAGCATCCTGCATAATGACTCCCCATTATCTTTCTGCTAGTGAGAACCATAGCATGTTGACCTGGGCAGGAACATTACCATAGGGCATGTGGCCAAAGTGACCCCTTGTTCCAGGAGTCCTTGTTAGAGAGAATGTGAAAAAGTCCACTATGATTATGTCTCATTATTTTTTATCATGTCAAAAAAAGGTAAACCAGATAAACCCAACTATTCATAATGGCTAAATGGATTATATTCTATGAAAATATAAATGACTAATGCTTAACCACAAAAAAGATCTTGTCAATGTTATGAATCAATGTAGTCGCTGCTGATACAGGAAGTTTTGAAAAATGCTGGAATCCCAGATGGAAATCTAATCAGCCCTGAAACCTTGGCTAACTTACCTAGTCTTTACTTTCCTCAGCTGGAAATGGACAGCTTAAACTAATTTAGGAGTTTTTCAACCTGTGTTTGGCAGAGCTCTATATTTTCTTAGAGGGATGTCAGTTTCTCTCTTCCATCTCACTAACCAAATCAGTTCTACTTTGGTAAATTTTATTTTGGAGTTCTCAGCAAGATTATACAGAGGAAGAAAACATTCCAAAGCAAAATAGAAAAGTAAACCAAAAATACTCAATAAAAAAATCAACTCTCTTTCAGCTCAAAAAATCCATTATTTCTAGGAATGTATTTTACCCAAATTAATATTAAACAAAAGAATACAATGAAGTTTGTTTACATAGAACAAACTAAAACCTAACATTTTATTTTTTAAGAATGAATGCCAATTATCTATTTAAAGTATTTAAGAGTTTTGCATTTTATAATATAAGGTTATTTTAAACCATTAAAATTATATATCCCTATGTATCAGTCTAGTTCTATCTATCTATCGATGCCTTTCCAAATAAAAGCCTGGGAGAAAACATGGGCATTTTGTTAAGCAAATATAATAGCTTGAACTTGAGGGAGAGCCAAAAACTTTACTTGGGAATTTATATTATAATATAATAAAGATTAGTATCGGTTTATATATTCACTTCTATTTGGCATAAAACTTTATAAGTGGAGATGAGAGTAATGCAACAAAAGAGTTGCATTTCACCTCAAAAATTCAAGCAATCTCAAATTGCACACTCACTAGTAAACATTTTGTATGCAAGGGAGTCTTTGTGTTTCCCCTATTTTCTCTGCACCATACATCTCTGAGCTCATTTGATTGTCAGTACCACATTGTCACACTCTGAGTCATATCACAGAGTGAGAGAGTACTTCATGAAGTTCTCTTGCTAAAATGTTTCATTGTCCCTTTGACTTGTAGCTAATTTCCGTCAAGCCCAGAGTATGTTTTTTTCATAATTGTTTTATGGTTTGTATTCAAGTAGACTTCAGATTGATTCCCAGATACCATTGGACTCAAAGCAGACTTGCTCAAATGCTGATTACACAATGGAAATCTCAGCACTTTCATGACATATGCATTTTACATAAAAATATCTCATGCGTATCTTTTCTCTCATTGGGGACTTCAGGTACTACTTTTTCAAAATAACTGTAGACTCCCAGATTGAGTCATTCTATAATGGAATTTGAGTCTATGTTAGAAGGGGAATCAACCATGAACTGCTTATTGAGGTTATGTAAAGAGTAAAGCAAGAGAACTATGGTATTAAATAAATTTTTTATGTGTATATTAAGAACACTTAACATGAGATCTACCCTCTTAACAAATTTTGAAGTGCACAATTCCATGCTGTTAACTATAGACACAAAGTTGTACAGCAGATCTTTAGAACTTATTCATCAAAGTTGAAACTTTATACCTGTTGAATATCAACTCCCAATTTACACCCTCCCCCAGCCCCTAACAACCACCATTCTACTCTCTGCTTTTTTGAGTTTGACTCTCATAGATACCTCATATAAGTGTAATCATACAGTATTTGGCCCCCTGTGACTGGCTTTTTTTTTAGCATAATATCCTCAAGGTTTATCCATATAAAGATAAATGGTTTATTGGCAATGGTTTACCCATAAAAGAAAGCAGAATCTCCTTCCTTTTTAAGACTGAATGATATTTCATTGTATTATTGTATATACATACCACATTTTCTTTATCCATTTATCAGTCTATGGACTTTTAGGTTGTTTCCACACCCTAGCTATTATAAATAATGCTTCAATGAACATGGGAGTACAAATAGCTCTTCAATAATCTGACTTCAACTTTTTTGGATAAATACCCAGAAGCAGGATTGCTGGAGAAGACTTACAAATGGCCAATATATACAAAAAAGATGTTCAATGTCACTAATCATCAGGGAAATGCAAATCAAAACCACAATGAGATATCACCTCACACCTGTTGGGATGGCTATTATCAAAAAGTCAAATGATAACAAGTGTTGAAGATGTAGAGAAAAGGAAGGCTTGTACACTGTTGGTGAAATGCAAATTGGCATAGCCATTATGACAAACAGTATGGAGGTTCTTCAAAGAAACAAAAATAGAACTACCATATGACCTATCAATCCCACTTCTGGGTATATACCCAGAGGAAATGAAATCACTTACTCAAAGAGGGATCTGTACTCCCATGTTCATTGCAGCATTATTCATAATTGCCAAGATATGGAAACAATCTAAATGTCTGTTAACCAATAAATGGATAAACAAAATGTGGTATATATACATATATATCATATACATACTATATATATACACACACACACATATATATCTAATGGAATATTATTCATCCTTGAAAAAGAAAGAGATCCTGCCATTTGCAACAAAAAAGACGAACCCAGAGGACATTATGCTAAATGAAATAAACCAGATGCAGAAAGACAAATATTGCATGATCTCACTTCTATTGAAATTTTAAAAAACCAAGTAATTTATAGTAACAGGGAGTAGAATGGTGATTACCAGAGGCTGGGATGTGGAGGAGAAAGGGAGATTTCAGAAAAGAAAGTAGAAGTGTGGTTGGCAGGGACTGGGAGGAGAGGGATCATAGGGAGTTATTGTTTAATGGGTACAGAGTTTCAGTTTTGCAAGATGAAAAGAGTTCTGGAGATGGATAGTGGTAACGGTTGCACAACAATATCAATGTACTTAATACCATTGAATTGTATACTTAAAAATAGTTCAGACAGGACGTCAGCATCATGGCGGAGTGAGATTCCCACTGTAAATCTCTGCCCCCTGCACAACAAAAACATCATTCGCATACCAAAGAGGTCAATCAAACACTACAAAGGACTTCTAAGAGACCATTGCCTCTGTACATCTGATGGTGGAGGCACAGGAAGCCCCAAATGACTTGAGGAGAGGTAAGGAAATCTACTCCCCCTCCCCATTCGATCACCAAAGACAGACAGCATGGCTCACAGACTGGGGGGAGGGGGGGCCGCCCTCTTCAGGGAAAGCTATTGCCATCCAGGTGCTCTCACAGACTGTTGAGAGATCCATACCGGGAAGCGAGGACAGACTGTTTTGGGAGTGTGGTCAACCCCCCAAGAGAGCCAGAAATGAAATCCCTGGGTCAGGCAGGCGAAAGAGAGAACCCCTCACCCCACACACCCTTCAGCACAACCCCTCGGGGGACTGCAGCAGGCTCGGAAGACACTGCTCGTGACCTCTACCCAGTGGCAGCAGTGGAAACTGCAGGACCAGAAATTTTATCAAGATGAAGAATAGCAAAGGTAAATCAGCCAGCTCTGTGCAAAAGTATCTTAAGTCTCCAGACCAAGAGGAAAATGAGAAACACCCAGAAACCAACCCTGAAGGCACAGAAATCTATAACCTGAACGACAGAGAATTCAAGATAACTATCATAAAAAACTCAATAAATTACAACAGAACACAGAGAGACAAATCAACAAATTCAGGCATTTCTTCTCAAAAGAGATTGAAACCATAAAGAAAAACCAATCAGAAATATTGGAGATGAAAAACACAATGGACAAGATAAAGGAAAACCTGGAGTCTTTAAAGAGCAGAACTGACAATATGGAGGAAACAATTAGCATTATGGAGGACAGTCATGCAGAAATGCTCCAGATAGAGGAGGCGAGAGAGCCAAGACTAAAAAGAAATGAAGAAATTCTTTGAGAGATATCAGACTCAATTAGGAAAAGTAACATAAGGATAATAGGTATTCCAGAAGAAGAAAGGGAAAAAGGAGCAGAGTTTGTTCAAAGAAATAATAGCTGAGAACTTCCCAAACCTGGGGAAAGAGGTGGAAACAACAGTGAATGAAGTCAATAGATCACCTAAATATATAAACAGGAAAAGACTAACTCCAAGGCATATAATAGCAAAGCTAGCAAAAGTTAATGACAAAGAAAAAATATTAAGGGCAGCTAAACAAAAAACCAAAATAACATACAAAGGAAACCCCATCAGGCTCTCAGCTGATTTCTCGACAGAAACTCTACAAGCTAGGAGAGACTGGAATGATACATTCAAAATCCTGAAAGACAAAAATCTTCTTCCAAGAATACTTTATCCAGCGAAAATATCCTTCAAATATGATGGAGAAATAATAACTCTTCCTGATAAACAAAAGCTAGGGGAGTTCATCACCACAAGACTCCCACTACAAGAAATGCTCAAGAAGGCCCTTAGGTCTGAAATAAAAACAAAACAGAAAGGGGATACAAAGTTTTGAGCAAGGAGAAAAATGGTTCGGACAGCAAACTTTATATGTATTTTACCACAATAAAGATATTAGGAGAAAAAAATTAGCAGTTAATCTATTTGTTGTTTTTGTGAAGGCATTGTGTTTTTACATCCACTTGTTTGTTTCTTTCTCTCTGTTTTTCGTTTTTTGTTTTTTGGTGGTTTTTTTTGTGAGGAAGACCAGCCCTGAGCTAACATCCATTGCCAATTCTCCTCTTTTTGCTGAGGAAGACTGGCCCTGGGCTAACATCCGTGCCCATCTTCCTCTGCTTTATATGGATGGGATGCCGCCACGACGTGGCTGACGAGCAGTGCATCGGCGGGCGCCCAGGATTTGAACCTGCGAACCCCAGGCTGCCATGCACGGACTAAACCTCTGCACCACCAGGTGACCCCCTGTTTCTCGTTTTTAAATAGTATACCCTGGTGTACTTACACCATATTGCTTTCTGTGCATTTGTTCTAGTTGTGTTTTACTGAGTTTTTTAGATCTGTGAGTTTATGTGCTTATCAGTTTTTGAAAATAGCTGCTATCGATTTGTCAAACAGTTTTGCCACTTTCTCTCATTTCCCTCTGCAACTTCAATCATATATATATTTGACTAATTGCCTGTGTCCCTCATGCCTTTTATAGTCTGTTCATTTTTCTTCTATTCTTTTTACTCTCTATGCTTTAGTTTGCTTTTTTTCATTAACTATTTTCAAATTCACTAATACTATATTTTGCTGCACCCAGATTGCTATCAATGATTTATTACTTATAAATAACATATTTTTTCAATTATAGGATGATTTTTTTTTATTGTGATTGTTACAGATATTTCTATTGTCGATTGAAATGTTCTGTCTTTACCTCCATTGTGCCCAGCATTTCCTATATTTCTTTTAACATATCCATAATAATTTAAAGTTATTCATATTAACACCATCATCTGTGTGTTTCTGCATATTTTTAAAACTTTTCTCCTGACTATTAGTCACATTTGTAAGTCTGGTAATTTTTTCAGTACGTATGCTGGAAATGTGTAAAAACTTAAGACAATGTTACTTTTCCTCAAAATTTGTTCATATTTTTCTATATTACATCTGAGGAGGCCAGCTCCTGGCTTAAAACGTATGTGTGATTTTTCAGGCCTGACCATAAGTAATTAAAAAGGCGTTACCTGCAGACCTCATAGGAAGCAGCTTCCCCTCATCAGATTTGGTGCACAGATTTGGTGAATGCATTGCAGTCTCTGGAGGGAGTTTCAGTTAAGGACTCAGGCCTCCTTGGCCAATTATGTTCATCGTGTATTTTCATTCCTGACTGGCACCTCCCTTTCTAGGTCTCTTTATCTGAGGCATTGGGCAGAGGTCCTCTTTAGGCACCTCCGCTGAGGTCTCATTATGAGGGAAAGAGAAGGAAACCTTGAAAACATTTTCTTCCCACTCTGACGCCACACCCTTTCCCCAGCCCCGGAGTCCGTGAAACTGTCTGAGCCTTTTGTTCAGGGATCCCTCGACAGTGAGACGAACTCCACGTCTGTGCTGACTCACCTGACCCTCCACCTGTGCACCTTTCCTTGCAGGAAAACAGAACAGGGAAATCCATGCTGTCTCCAGTTTTAGCTTCTGGCTTATACCATCACAGCAAGTGATTAAAGGCCTTTCTCTTTCATTTTTGGCTTGTTGCTGTAATCAGTCACTCCAATAACTAACAGCTTCAGTTGTCTCCCAGCTCAGCTGAGCTCATGACAGGACTGTAGGATAAGGAGCAGGAATTTAGCTGGGTTGACACTGTCTTGGCTGCAGCTTAATTATACATATTGCACTTCTAGTTAGTTTCAAATGACTCAGAGGTGAGACCTGTCGAGTTTTGTTGTCCATGTCTTTCTCTATTAGTACTTTTTCTCTTAAAATACCAAAGGACTAAAGGATTTAACTCTAATTTTCTGGACAATTCCATCTTTTCCCAGCCTGATACACTGCTCCATCACCCTGTAAATGTCCATACATCTATTGCTTTTCTGGATTATAATTAATTATGCCAACCTATGGGACCATCACAAGCTTCTCCTCTTCCTATGGAAGACCTCAGAATAAGCCCAGACGTAGCAAATGTCCCCAGGGTTGAAAATGGTCAAAAGCTCAGTTCGACCAGGAATGGCCCTTTCTAATCTGGGATTTTAGCTTATCAGGTTCTCTTTTCTTCCACAGCTCTCCAATGTTTTTAAAACAATATACATATATATATATATATACATATATATATTAATAATATATATAAATTGGATTTTTCAAGTATTTGCTATGGGATCAGTGCCTTCAATACCTTCCTATGAACCACCACTTAATTATGGAAAGGGAAAGCCCTCAGAATTAGTGCTTTATACCCTGATTTAAATATTCCTCTCTCCTTGGGTATTAAAATCTCTAAAGTAGAGTACAGAGAACTAGGAATATAGATATTTGGAAAGTATGTGTGATGATGCTGAAATGTTTTCTCATATTTAAAGCATGCCAAATCATTTCTGACAATTACAGTGCTATATAAATGAATGCTACTTTTATTTTATCAATATACTTTACACTAAGTTCTTTAAATTGTTAAAAAATTATTATTTAGCTTTAAGTCAAATGTCTGAGATATATTTTTAGTGTAAATATTAAAAAGTAGATGTATAATATAAAACTTTCAAATAACTAAAATGGAAATGACAATTTAAAAAGTTGTCCAACAGAAGGGAAATAAGGCAGAAGGAAGTAAAGAACAATCAGCAAAAATATAATCTAGGAAACATGCAAGTTTGCCTCTTTCATTAATCACAAATTTAAATGGTTAAAAATTTTCAGTTTGAAAACACTTTTAAGATTAGGCAGGTCAAGGAAAAGAAACATAGAGACTTTAAAAGAAGAGACGATGTTTAGTTTCTACTGTTATTAGTGAACATTTTCTGAGTCTCAAGAACTTTTTCAATATTTGTTTTAGTGAAGTTCTCTTGATGTCAAATCTGTCAACGTTTGTTAGGCTCAAAATGTGTTTATTTTTGGCTTCATTTTGAAGGATATTATTAGTATTAGTATTAGTATTTTTTGCTTGAGGAAGATTAGCCCTGAACTAACACCTGTGCCAATCTTCCTCTACTTTATATGTGGGTTGCCACCACAGTGTGGCTGACAAGTGGTGAAGGTCCACACCTGGGATCTGAACCTGCAAACCTGGGCTGCTAAAGCAGAATGCGCCAAACTTAACTACTTTGCCATAGCACCGGCCCCAAGGGCTACTATTTTTGAGCATACAGTGTGGATCAGCAGTCATTTTCTTTAAAAAAATTTTAAAATATTCCACCATCTTCTGTCTTACATAGTTTCTTTAGAAATATCAACGATTAGCTTATTGTAGTATTTCAAATGAAATGTTCTTTTCTCGATTTCTGACATTAAAAAATTATGGAATTGTTAAAATTGTAAGAATACTTGTATTGTGAATAATATGAACTACTTTTCAGAGTAGAATATATTTTGAATCTTAAAAGAAGTTAGGGTATTAGCTGATAACATTAGCCTAATCAAGGATTAAAATGATTCCAAGATTGGGTTTCATTTTTGAGAAGACCTTATCATGTGTAGTTTACCATGATTTATAGAGTACAGAAAGTATTCTGGATGTCTCAAATGAAAGCCTGGGTTATTTACTACATACCATTTCTTAATAGGCCATTACTACCAATTTTTGTCATTCCGGCCCCATTAGACTGCCAACAGTTCTTATTAGCTTTCCAACAACTTTTGAATTGGTTAAATCTTACATTCATTGGTAAAGACATGCAAAAAATTGCACAAAATTAAATTTATAGCTAAATTTTTTTAAGTGTATACACAGATATAATAAATACCCATATCAGAAAACATAAAATTACTGGTATAATATAAAAAGCCATGATCATAGCTTGATCAGGTCAGCACGTAGACACTAGATGACAGTGGCTTCAGTGACTCTGAGGTATAAAACTGGAGAGGATAGCTATATGCAATTATTTCATATTGGCCGAGTATATCACTGAAAGATAAGGAGGGTCAGACAGTCATTGCAGAGCAGACAGGATGAAAGAAGCAGCATTTTGTGGCTGGCTTTGTTAACATGTGCTTTCTTTCAAGATGGAAGAGTTGACATTGTCCCATGTCCAAAAAAGAAGGAATTAGTAAGAGAGAGGACAAAATATTAGAAAAGGGAGAACATATTTCCATTAAACAAGATGGGCATTTGCCTTGTAAATTTGAGAAGAGAAAGAACACTCCAGCAATGTCAAAACCACTTTGAGATTCTTGGAGTATGGGAAAGACTCCATAAACTGCGGGAAGCCACAAAGCCATCTTGAACTTCAAGGGGACATGAAAGTGCCATCTTCCCACATTCCTGGAAGGAAGAGAAAACCAGAAGTGCTGTTAACCAGCCTTAATGTCTAAAACAGGGCACAAGATTCACACATAGAGATTGTGGTCTTCTACTGGTTACATCTTGTATACATATCTTCAAATTATTGTCCCAAATCTCTCTGAACTATTATACTACTGTCTAAACTAGTAACACATCAACATGCATGTTTCACTTCTCAAAATTCCAAATCTATTGAAGTCCCCATGCTCCTCATACTTCCTACAATGCCAGCCTCCTACCCCTCCCCCTCCCCTTCCCCCATCCTCTTCCCCTCCTGTTTCGCCTCTTCTTTTTATCATTGTATTTTATTGCCAAATACAACACATTCTTCACAGCTAAGCTCATGTGTATTTTTTCCTGTGAATTACTTTGCAAGTCTTTCCAGCAGAGTTATTACATTATTGTTGATGTTCTTGGTGGTGGTGTTTTTGTTTCATTATTATTTTAATAATGCCTTTGTTATAATGTATTCTAAAAGTATACCAGGCATTTTCTTTAATTTGTAAAAGTAAACCATGAACTCCTAAAGAGCAGAAAGTGTGTGTTCTTCATTTTGAAAAATATACCTTCCCCTCTCAAGAATCTTCCCATCATTACTGTTCAAGAAATGTCTATTAAATAAACAAATTAAGTTGTGTGAATATATGAATGAAGAGTCTAACTGGACAATATTCTCTGTAAGGCATTGAGTGAGACAGTGTTATTGATACTGAGTAATATTACTTCTTAAAAAAAGAAAGTATTGTAAGCACACTAAAATATGCACAGATAACCATTTTAGAGGTCTTGACATGATCCTTCAAGATCAGAGGGGAAGGAAGGAGTTTGGGGAGAAGTAAGAAAGTCTTGCCCAAAAGATGACACATAACCTTGTTCTTATCTCCACAATATGCTGAAAGATCTCTGAAGGCAGGGACTAGGCTTAATGTATTCATTCATTCCCTAGATTTGCCAAACAACATTGGATTCATAAATTGAGTAACTGACATTAACACCACTGAATTAAAGTGTAGTGCATTCATAACCACGATTTCAGAAGGAAATTAGTATGTACAGGTGCAGCAATTTTTGATTCTTCAATTTAGAATTATATCAACTACAAATGTCAGGATACCCAATGAATAGGGGCTAAAGAAATAAAGATTGAATTACCCTACTGCCAGGGGATCTTATAGAAGGTCAACAAATTAATCAGTCTATTTCTCTTTTCAACCATTCTCAGTGTGTTGACCTGAATCTCATCATGTTGTCTCCTCATTGAACTCCACTTTTCATGCCCAAATTCAAAGACAATGTGAGTGGTAAACAAAGGAGACGTTTCTTTGGGTGGATCTTTCCTCTCTCAGAAACCCACCAGAAAACTTTGCTTTACAGGAAATATAAATATATTTTATAGGAGATGTATAGATAGATAGATAGATAGATAGATAGATAGATATGGATATAGATATGGATATAGAGAGATGTATAGGGTTTCATAGCCATTTGTAGTGTACAAACCAGGCTGTGAAAGCAAGCACTGGAAAAAAGACATGGGGTTATTATCACTCAGAAAAAATGTTTGCTTTTGTTTTTCACAAGGAAGATGGGAAAATGGCCATTGTATAACCAAATAATATTGTCTGCCATGAAACATACAAGTGATGCTGACTTATTAAAGAACTGAAAAGGTTGAGAGGGTATTGAAGAATTTAATCTCTATTTTGCCTCTTCTATTTGCAAGCCTCGTGGATAGTCTGCATAAGTTATCTGATTTGGAATTCTGGGCATTGGACATGTTGCCTATAATGATTGTGCTAATATATTGGCTGATACTGGCATCCTCGGCTCTCCCTCCTTCTTCTCAGCCATCTCTGTATGTCCTGCTTTTCTAGTCTCTGGATGGGGTGAAACCAAAGGGGATCCTTCATGCTGCGGTACCCCAAAAGGCTGGGGAAGCTGGTTTCTCACTCTTCTCTCCCTTTCCTGGTAAAGGGAATTCTTTCTAGTTTCCTTTTGGCACTGAGCAAGGCCAGCTTGGAGGATGGGATGATACAGGCAAAATGAAGCTGTTCTTTCTCCTTTTGTGTGGTTATGCTCAGGTTTTTTTGTTTCATTGTGTTGTAGAAGTTTCCTAAGTGGATTCTAGAACTGTTTTCATTTGTGGATAGCTGTCTAATTGTTGATCTTTGTCCAGGGGCAGAAGCTGGGATCTTGTACTCTGCCATCTTGGTGACATCACTCTCTCCATTTATTCAAATAATTTGTTGAAAGGCCAGGTAAACTTCGTTGACTCTTGTCAATCTATTAACCTCCTTATCCTGCTGCATATTTGATCTACTGATATGTTAGAATGATCCAAACTACCTGTGCAAATAATATGAAAAGATTATCAGTATGAAGTGGAAATGGCCCCCAGGGCTGCCGCATTTTTAAACTGATGACCTCAAGAGCACATTCTGGTTGACTGACAACAAAATAAGCATTATTGTAAAAGGAACAAAATGATTAACTGCAAAGAAAGAAGCTTACATCTTATCAAGAAAAGCATTTGTCTTCTGAGAGCTGTAAATATATATTTTTTCTCTTTGTAGGAACTGTGCTGCCAAAAAGTTGAACGTGTTCTATTTATGTCTCTCTCCTGTCTTAGGGACGTGTGCCAAATTTTCTAATTTAGTAGTTGCAGGAATCTACATAAAATCCAACAAAATTCTCTCATTTCTCTTGAATAGGGAATAATTAGAGTGGAGTATATGAGTCTATGAGTCTAGCCAAGAGGTATTTTTAAATGTTCTAGAGAATTTTAATAACCAAATGAAGAAAATCAGTAATTCTTGATACTTTTCTATATTTTTATTCTATTTTAAGAGAAATAATAGTGTCATAAAGTTAAATATCTTATTGTTCACTGTTTCAGAGGATGTTTCTATAGATATGCACTTCATGAATAAGAATTTGAATTAATATTGAAATTTTATATACTCATAGAACTCCAATGTTTACCATCTAATCATGTGAATGATGTTTCATTTGATATTATACTTACTAGCAGGTGAGTATAAACAGGCACTGTTATCAGCATTTCAGTGATGAGTAAACTGAAGCTCAGAAATGTTGAGTTGTTCACTGTTACGTAGCTTGTTAGAAGTAGAGGCAGGACTTGAATCCTAAGACACATTGTATCAAATAATATACCTCTTGACAGAGAGAGAACTGAGCTACAGTTAATGATACATTTTGTTTGCTTGAAAATTTGTTGTGTTCTTATCCTAATAAAATACATGAACAAACTGGATGCATTAAAAATTTAAAAAGAAAAAGTATCCAACTACAGTGTAGCTGAGACAATTCTTCCATGTGACACTGGAATAGCACATTGTACAAAAGAGCATAGCTTTCTCACTCAACGATATGCAAAAATACATGGCACAGATGGTTACAATTGTCCCGTCAACGGCATGACACCTATAAAGGTGTCCTAATTGATTGCTGTACCCGTGAGTACAACCACGTGCTTACAGCTATTCTCAGGAGGAATAATTTGACTAAGTTTGCATTTATGGAGGCAGAAATTTGAGAATAATGTCCATTGAGAAGCCATGCTATTCTCAAAATAAAATGTTGGGTCTAAGTTGTGCCTTAGCTGTGTTAATCTGTGCCAAGTTCAGCTGTATTCAACACCCGTTTTCACTTCCTTTGTCCAAGGATTTCCCAAGTTACCAAAAGCTTTCGTGGTAATTAATATCTTTATGAAGAAACAGGAGCACTTATGAAATAGACACAAGCCTACCTGCTTATTAAATGTCAATAGAAATTTTACATATTTCAAAAATTAGAATGCTACTTTTACTACCCACACAATGGTGTCCTCACAGAATAATTGATGATTTCTTGCAAAGAAACAAGGCGGTGATATAATAACACAAAGATTTTTGAGAGGAGCATTGGATATTCTCGTGTCCGCTTATTTTAAAACTTTACAACAAACACAACCTTATTTCTTTAGGTTTTCCTATTCAAAATTATTAAATTTATAAAGTCCTGATTACATAAATTTTTCAAAAGCTTTTAGCATAGTACCATTTTTACAAACATAAGATTTAGTAAAACCCATTATCCGTGCATATGTTTAGCCTGTGTTTTCTATAGAAACAAAGTAAAATAAACAAAACTAGGCACCTGTATATAGCATACAACATGTTTCTGGATTGCTTTAAGTACTTAATAAATATCCTCAAATTTCTCCTATGAAATAGGTTATTTAATCTTGGCTAATTCTGGGGCCACCGTCTTAAACCCCATACCCTGCCTCACCTCTCACCACAGGACAGATTTTCACTCTGCCTACAGCTGAGAGACTATTAGAGTTGGTGAAAAGATAGAGATTTAATCCTAAAAATCTGAAATCTGCATTGATCCTTAGGATGCATTTCCACAATAAAATAACAAAAAAAAAGAATGAGTTAATTTTCAGAATATATGTCTTGAATTATCCTATGGCTGAATATCTATCTATATATACATATACACACACATTATATATAATTTATATTATACTTATAATTAGTTATACATTAATACTTATAAGTATTATACTTACAATGCTTATATATTTATAATTTATCATATATTATCTTATATGTATAACATATAATTTATAGGTTGAGTTTCCTCAATTTAGGCACTGAAGAAAAAGAGTGTTTATTTAAGCTATAAGTGAAATACCATGGAAGTCACAATAGAAACACATTTAGAAATATCATTGCACTGTTACTTTGAATATATTCTTTAATTTTTAAATATCTGTAAAAAATATCTACAAATATTAATGATAATATCTACAGATTTCTTGAAATGGTTTAATTAAATGTTATTTTTAAAGTATTAGGCATATATTAAACTAATTTTATTTGGAATGTCTGCTAAAATAATACTTTGAGGACAGTTGTGAATATAACACATTAAATTATTTTATGAAGAAATGTATTTCAAAGAAAATAAACATTCTTATCAATGAATATATTCATGTACATATGTGTATCTCTATATAAAAATGAGTGTCTTGTAGCTTCATATGCCACTCTAGAAAAGTTGGTTAATCACTGATGAATTGGGAAGATATTGCAGCCAGAAAATATACAAGAAAACAGATTCTTGATAATCTTTTTATTTTATTTTTTAGTAGATGGCCCATGGTGCATTGTAATTTGTTCATATACATACATAAGGTTTTATCATAGGGACTAACTGCTCTTTGACTTAAGAGTATGTTCTTGCATCCTAACTGCATTGACATAGTACAAACCACTAGACCAGTGGGGACCTTATAAAATGTGATCTCTAAGTTAAAGGAAAAGAAATACCCTAAGAATAACACAATATTAGAGTTGTTTTTCTTTTTCCCCTACCAAACTTCTTGTAGATGAAAGCAAATGGACATCTTTGAAAATTAAATAGGATTTTGCACTTTAGTAGAGTTCAAATAGGCATTTGACAGTGAATCCATATTAACAAGTTCCTATTTCAGGAGTAATAGAGAAAAATATTAAAGTCATATTTGTGCTGGTTTAATATTATATTCTCATAGTCACTCTTCCCAGTTTCTCTAGTGATTGTTTTGCTTATTGAGTTTCTCTCTTTCTATACTACTTGCAGAGACGATATGTGTCAGCAAGTGATAATTGTTCCTTATTTTACTAAATTAATTTTTTTAAACAAATTTACCACCAAATAACTATTGATAGTTGATTGAATTGAATATGAACACTGTCTCTTGGAAAAGTGGATGAAATTTATATCCAAGCTTATGCTCACAAGGAGAAGTGGAAGGAGGTCCACCATATTTCCTCACTTATAATAGGATATCAGAATCTAAAATTCTTAGGACCAGAAGGGGTACCAGGCCAAATGCCCAGTAAAGTAAATTTTAGAACCCATAAAATAAGATATGCTCATGCTTAATAAACCTAAATGATAGTTGATTTATACTCTCATGTATGATTTGTATTCGGTTTATTGAATATTTTACTTATTTTTAATCAATGAGAAGTGAAGAACTAAAATGAAAATGAGGATTTTCTCATTTACCAAAGATTCTATTTTAACATACTGCAAAGTGAAAAGCATCAGTAATGATCATGAATACATGTGAGACTACTAAGGTTTGTCCATTAAAGACATTTTCATTCATACTTCTGGCAAAGTTTCAATTTTCTTGTTATTTCATAGCTTCACATAGAAAAGCAATTACTTATGAATTTTTAAGTGGACCAAAATTAATATGCTTATTCTCTCAAAGTCATGTTAAATGCAGAAATAAAAATCAAAGCCAATGTTGAATGTGCTATTTTCACCTCTTAAAATAAATCTTGCGGTCTTGTCAAATAAGCCGTGTCGTAATATCTTTAAAAATAACATAGCACGTATTCTGAAACAGAGCATTTATTCTGAGCAGCTCAGATCTATCTTTGATGTAGTTATAAGCTAAAGGGCACTTGAAAAAAAAAGATATGGTAGCTTACCCTATACAACTTCCAGGCAGGGGAGATCCAAATGATAAATTATTTAAAGGAATTAAAGAAAGCACTGCAAGGCTCTCGTTGCTTATTAAGGTTGAGCGATTTTCAAACTCAGTTAAGCTATATTTCAACAGATTCTTTCTTCTACTTAAGCTTTATTTTGCCAGGATCAAGGCAACGAAAACAATATTAAAACTGTTTTTTCTCATTCTCCAGAGACGATAATGGTGTTTCCCGATTAATATTTCTTCCCTCAAATCATACTGAAACATTAACTTGTAATTATATTAACATGATAAATTATTAGGCAGCTGATACAAAGCAAGATCCGTAATGATCAATTTCTTTCTGATACACCTATAAGGAAATTTATTAAAGGTTTCATAAGCTGGATGGCAAAAAGTACTGTTTAACAGCAATACTGGTTCATTTGATAGTATTAAACAAAAAACAGAGGCAACTGAGAATTAATCTAGCAAATGTATTCAGATCAGGCTGTGCCCTTTCTCCAGGCAGTGAATTTTGAGAGCTACTAGAAAGATCTTGGAGGTGGAAGTTATCCTAAAGGAGTGTGCTGATAAATTTCCAACAACCGCCTCTGCAAGCAAGCTCTGATTTGTAACTTTTCTCTTTGTTTCGTTGGTGCAAATGCATCACCATTGATTTCAAGCTACCGGTATGACGTCACTGACTGTGGCGTTGGAAAGACACACACGGTTAGCCCTCACAGGCCACATGAGCCAGCTCTAACTTACCGCCAGTTATCTTCCAGTAGCCGGAAAGTTGTGATGTGCGAAAGGGACTGGATGTAACATGTGTGATTCCAAGGGAAACTAGGCACAATGAGGGGAAAGTAAATAAAGGAAGGTTTCCACTGTCAACAAAAACCTCTGGTTTACAAAGATTTAGTTAGGAAAGCTTTACTACTTATACGGTTTGCAAACCGGGAAGACTAGCCCTTGGCAGCAAACCAAAAGTACGTTCCAGGAGAAGAAAGGAAGGGGGGCTGCCTTTTACAGAAAAAGTTCTAGCCCAGGTTCCCAGTTCCCACTCACAGATGTGGGAATGCAAATGAGGGATGCAAGCCTGCTTAGTCCTGACTGGTTGGCCCAGGCACAGTTTTATTGGTTAGGTCCAAGTGGCTGTTAGGGACTTTTGTAAAACCAGGAACTTTGGCAGAATCAAAAACTTGAGTGCATTCTGTGTTTTCTTTGAGAAGAGAGTATATGACTGCATCCTGTTCCCGTCATGGCTGCTTGATTCCATTTTGTTTTGGGGTTCCAGGTAGCCATGCAGAGTCAATCCTGTTCTCGGGGGTCTTTTTTATTTCATTTTATTCCACACCACCTATACAGGAAAATCTTTCCAAAAGGAGCAGACCTCATCTGTTGACTGATGGGAATTGGTCTATCAATGCTTCAGCTCCTCATCCTTGATTTTGTGTAACTCTCAAGTATATGATCTTCACGGATAGATTTCTCCAGAAGGATTTAGCTTCAGGCGCTCTCAGTGGTTATATGCTTTAAGTCACACTTTATCTATTACTTTTCCTTCCCAATGAATCCTGGGATCACCTTCCACATAAACTCTTTGCACTTTAAATTTTCTTACTGTCTTAGCCGCTGCTATGGATGCTTCAGAAGCTGGTGTCCCGAAACAGATGCTTCTCCCATACTCTCTCCACAACATTGGCACACTTCAGCTTTTGGATATTTTTGGGCTTGAGCAACATTGGCTACATCTTTCCTGGAGCAGTTGAACATGTTTCTTTTTTATTTTATTTTATTTTTATGTTCCTATACATCAGGATTTCTCAACCTGGACACTATGGTATTTTATGCTGAATAATTCTTTGTGTTGGGGGCTGTCCTGTGCATTGCAGGATATTTAGCAGCTGCCCTGGCCTGCACCCAATAGGTGCCAGTAGCGCTCCCACCCCTAGTATTGTTGCTGAACCAAGTGGTGAGTTAACTAAGACTCGACACCAGTGGAAGTTGTCTCACACAGTAAAGTGTATTTGCAGCAAATAGGAGGCCAGGAGGAATCATTTCCAAAGTCATGGCATCCCTGAACAAAGGGAAGCAGGAACTTTTATTTCAGTTGGAAAATGAATATTCAAAAGGGAGAGGCAGGTATTCACCTGCACAGGCTCAGTTGGAGAACATGCTTCCACATAATGAGGCCTAAGCTCCTTCTGGAGAGATCTTAGCATTAAAAATAAGGCAAAAGGGGGCCGCCCGGTGGCGCAGCAGTTTAGTTCGCGCTTGGCGGCCCGGGGTTCGCGGGTTCGGATCCCGGGCGCCCGCCGACGCGCTGCCTGTCAGCCATGCGGTGGTGGCGTCCCATATAAAGTAGAGGAACATGGGCACGATGTTAGCCCAGGGCCAGTCTTCCTCAGCAAAAAGAGGAGGATTAGCAATGGATGTTAGCTCAGGGCTGGTCTTCCTCACAAAAAAATAAATAAATAAAAAAATAAATAAGGCAAAGGTCATGGCATAGCTCTTGTGGTGAAGCTTGGTCAGTTTCAGGATGGTTGGTGGTTACATCTCCTTAACATACAAAAGGAAAAGAAATAACTTGGAAAACAGTTAATTGCTTCCAAACCCACCTTGAGTTTCTTGAGGCAACTAGTCAGTGACAATATGACAACAAAAAAAGCGTCCAGACATTTCCAAATGCCCTATGTGGGGACAAATTACACCTGATTGAGAACCACTGCTCTACACCTCTCAGAAATTCTCAGTTGATTCAATAACATTTAAACCTTCTCTAGAACATATAAAATTAGGGTTCTACTTTATTGGATTTGAGCACTTCCTTAATTTATTTTTATAATAATTAATGATAATAATTGTGTTATTATTGCTGCTATTTTTGCTTTCTGGCACTGATGCTGTTCTGAGATCATGCTCAATTGTTTTTAGACCCCCTTAACATCATTATAAGTAAATTAAATAATTCATATTAAAATATGTAGTTATATTCATAATAGAATTAAGTTCTTATACAGTTCAAATAATTAGTTAAATCTTAACCATCATTATTAGAAAGGAGAACCGTATAGCAGAAAAAAGTCATAAATTTGCAGTGAAAATTCCTATATTCCAATCCTAGCTTAGACAATTTCTTTCTGGTTTTCCATTACTTCTTTCAACTTCAGTGGACATTAGTTTGCTTCACCTGATTGTTCTTAGTTGTTAGCAACCAGACAAGGAGCATATTTAAATAATTTTTAAACTATGTAGAACAATGTTTTAAAGATATTTTAAAATATGAAATGTATCTCATAACAGAAAAAGCAAAATGAAATTTTGCTATTATTGCACACTTCCAATAATACATAATCAGTGCAAGCTCTTCAGCTGAAAGTTTAAATATTCATTCAAAAATTGCCATTATTTATTTAGAGTCTTTATTTTTGCCACACACTATGCCAAGTTCTGGATATATCTTTGTTTTGTAAATGTTCACAACTCTGCTGTGAGGTACATGTAATTATATCCACTTTTATAACGTAAAACCTCAATACATGGATGCAAACAATTAAATTCACAGGTCCATTAATTATCAAACAGCAAATTGAGCAAGAATAGTCAGCCTCCAAAATCCATAAAAACATGATAAAAATCTTCACTTTCCAAATCTGAAGCTATACGGAAATATTAAAAGAGACAATTGAGTGTTAACAATTTTCGCTTTCTTGAAAATGGCAGGTACTCCTAATTTCAAAGACCATAAAAATTAGAGACCATATCTTAATATATATTTCATGCAGTCATATACTAAAAGAAGAAAGAATAAAGATTTAATTTATTAAAATACACTGCTTTATATGAAATGTTTACTAATAAAATCAGATCTTACATTCTGAAAACAGATTTAATGTGAAATAAAAAATATATTCTCCTGTGAAGGGTATTTAATGATTATTATAAGGGAGTGTGCCTAGAGAAAGTTCACTTCATTAACGTGAATCAACTTGAAGTGGACAAGAAATCAGTTTGTGTTTTAAGTCCAAATTTAAATATGTGTCAACTCTAAAAATTTCAATATTAAACTTTTTTAATCTTGTCTTTTTAATCAGAATACTTTATTAGATGTGTGTAGGAAACATATAGTAATCAAAATTCTGATTTTAAGCCATTAGCCTAATTAAAACTCAGTAACTTGAAGAAAAATTGTCACAAAATAGCAAATCTATATTTGAACCGGATGCCTAAACATTATTTTTTCAATAAAGGAAGATGCTAGAGCGTTATAGTAGCCAACAATATATAGGCAAATTTGGAGTAAAGGTAAATTTGGAATACTCTGAATTATCCTCACTACTTTTCTAGGTTTTGAAAATAGCAGAAGCTAGTTATCATGGTTTCATAAACCCCAGAAAAGTCAGTTGTATTGAAAACAAATCAGTAAAACAAAATCCCTAAATACACATAATCCTGTGCTCCATGTAGTGTTAACTAAAAATTCTCGTAGACTATAAATATGAATTACAATGTTTAAAAATTTCTTCTTGGAAAATAATTCTCCTACCTTATCAATAAAGTTCAACTGAAAAAAATATTGCTGAAAATTCTGAATATATTCTTGAAAATATATGAAAGAAAAAGTGGAGATTCCTCAGTCTTATTAAAATTGCCCTGAGATTTTGTTATTCATTCATCCATCCAAAAGTTTATTCAACATTCAGCATCTATTATATATTAGATGCTGTACTAGTCGCTGAACTTGGAGTAATGAGAAAAACAGATGAGAATTCCTACAGTCCTGCTTCATGGTGCTTACAGTTTAGTGCAAAATGTCAGAAAATATACAAAATAGATAGAATACATAGCATGTTAAATTGTTTTAGGTGCAAAGATCAAATTAGGGACTGCTAGGTCAGAAGGGGATTACAAATGTAATTAGAGTAGTCAGAGATTCACCTACTGACAATGTGATATTTGAGGTAAGAAAAAAAAATTGAGGAAAGGAATCACGTGCATATAGGAAAGAAGAGGTTACAGCCAACTGGAACAACAAAGCATAACGGCCTGAGCTGCTCGTGTGAGGCATGCTGTAGAAACAGCAAGGAGCCCATAAGTAGGAGGTAGGGAGCGAGCAGCAGAGGATGAGTCATAAAGGACTGGAGGGAACCAAATTTTATAGGACCTTGGGGGTCATTGTGTTAAAGGGATGGGCATTTACTGAATTTGATGGGAGGGATTGGGAGAGATTTTAGCAGAAGAGTGAAAATATCTGACTGACTTTTCAAGAAACATTAATCTGGCTTATTTTAAAAACAGCATCTGAATTATCATTTAAAAGGATAATTGACACAGGATTGAGGACTTGAGTGTGGTCGCCAACAAGGAGTCAACCGAAATCAAGTAAGACAGGAAATGTATGCAAACCAAAGAAGCGTGAAATGATGGTAGCTTGAACCAGGGTATTAGCAGGGGAGGTGAAGAGAAGCAGTCAGACTTTGGATGTATTTTAAGTTAGAACAAATAGGATTAGTATGGATTGAATGTGAGGGGGGAAAGAAAAAAAGGAACAAGAAGAATGATGGTGGTGCCTTTCAGAGAAATAAGAAAGACTGCTGGAGGAAACTAATTAGGGGAGAAGAGAAAGGGTCAGTTCCAGTCTGCAGTCTGCAGTCTGCCTTCCCAATTCCTACCTCCACGGTAGAAGGACATCTATCTAAGTCCTGCAAGATACGGAAAGGGAAGTGAGTATCTGAAAGGGAAAACATGATGCTACAAAGAGTGGTTTTGTTGGTAAGTAAAATACATTGAATGTCAGCAATTGGGATTAATGTAGCCATGGTCACCTGAAATATAAACCTCTCAATAGACTCTTGATCCTGTATGAAAATATTAAGAAATTATGATATTTAAAAAAATAAACCTGAAGGGGAAAAAAACACAAGTAGATATGTTAATAAATTTAGTTCAGATGTTTACATTATGCAAAATCTGGACTTTAGAAATACTTTGTTTCAGTTGTCTTCAACACATTTCTGCTGCAAATATTCAAATCAGTTATAGCATCAGAAGACATTTTTAAAAATCAGGCCCATTATTTTCTAAAATATTATGCAATAGATTAAAACATCAGATTTGTTATTTGAAATAGATGATTTTCTTTTAGATATCATATAATAGAAATATTTATAAATGTAAAGATTAAGATAGTACTAATAAATTGTTCTTTAAAATTAACTATAAGAATGCCCTATATGTCAAGTAACTCTTACTACTCTACATATAATATTATTTCAATGATCTAGTTGTGAAGTAAAACTTAAGAAACAATTTTCCGAGCAAAGTTATATAGAAGTTATTGTACTCATGACACTTTAGGTAGATGGTATTTTTTAAAATATTTTAAAGTTCCAATCAATCTTGGTATTAGTTTTAATACCAATTTAAATATTTCAAAGTAATAATTAGTTTCATTGAAGAGTTTATTTGCTACAATTGAGATTGAAAATGAAACCAGAGTAAGTATTCTTTGACTTATTTGACAAAATTATAACGCAAACTCTACAGAGTTGAAGGAAACCAGAAATAAACACAATGAAATCTCCTATCTCTATATTTATGAATTCATATTACAAGACATTTCTTTGCAAGCTCCCTATAGAGAAAATGAGAACTGCTCTTATTTTTCTAATTGTGGATCAGGAATATTTTCAGCATTGTAGATAAAATGATGTTAGTAATATCCAAGTGTTTTATATCACATCTCAAATTAGATACTATCAATATTCACTAGATAATTTAATCCCTACAGCATCCATAAGAGATTGGCAGAACTATTAATATTAGTCTTATTTCCATAAAGGAGAAGTGTGAAGCTTAAATAGCTAAATAACCTTTCTTACATGATAATAAATCTTCATTTTTCAATTTCTTAAGCTCTTTTTCACAGCATTCTAATACAAACATAATTCACGAAACTACAACTAATCAAAAGTCATTTATTTATCTTCTGTTATGGAAGGCAAATAATTTGGCACTGGAGAATAAGTGGTAAATAAGATGGATTTCCCATCTTGAGGAGCTCACAGTCAAGAAGAGCTATAGGACACATAAATGCTTTATATTTACACCATGTGATTCATGGAATTTGATTTAATCACAGCTTTTACCATAATGAAATTTCTTCAGTAATTTATTCAATTTATTGTAATATTATTTATGTGTGTGTAATGCTGGATTAAGCTATTTTGTTAAGGTGATAAGAATAAGTGAATCTTAATAATTGATTATAGAAAAATTAATATGTAAATAAAGGAGTTTTGATTGAAATTCATAATTATAGAAGAAACATTTAGATTTTTCCCAGACAGCCTATGGAAGGGAAAGGTTCTAATACATAATGAAATACATCATCATAAATGGATCGAGATAAACAAATATAATCACTTGAAATATCAGTCAAAGATACAAAGGAACACAAACATTTAGACCATCTTTTCCAGACCTATCCCTAATAAAAATATTTTTAAATAAACATTTCCCTTGTGTGTATGCGGATGCATGTATGTGCATGTACACGCATGTTGAGGGTAGGTCATTATTTTATAAAACTGTTATTAAAAAAAAAACTACAAGGGGACCGGCCTGGTGGCATAGTGTTTAAGTTCACATGCTCCATTTAGGTGGCTCAGAGTTTGCAGGTTCGGATGCCAGGTGCAGATCTATTCACTGCTCATCAAATCATGCTATGGGGGCATCGCACATACTAAATAGAGGAAGATGTACACGGTTATTAGCTCAGGGCCAAACTTCCTAACTAAAAACAAAAAAAACCTACAAGGCTTTTTGTGTTATATTTTCACTTAAGTTTTAGTTTTTAAGATTTTGAGAAATAAAAAACTGAAGAAAACTTAATGCAAATAGTCATTCAACAAATATTGTCATAAATTGGTTCTATAAATAAACTATACATATATTCTTCAATAGTTGCCAAACATTAAAAAATTATAGATTTGAGAGGATCCATGTAGACCTTTAAATTCAAGCCTATGACTATCAAGATATTTTAGGAAAATACATAGACTTCAGGATGAGAAAATCTCTCTATGTACAAATTAGGATAGCCAAAGATTACCGAATATTGGATAAAACCAAAAGCATCAGATAAAGGATAATTTTTAAAAAACTGATGCCAAGGGGGAGAATGGACATGGAGAATGGAAGTAGAGAATAAATTCAAAGCATATTTTAATTTTAAGAGAAAGAGAGAGAGAATAAAATCTCTCCATCTCCTCAGAATTACATACTTATTTCCATGTATTGGGTGGAAAATAGTTGTAATGTGACACACAACCTTCAGAACTGTGCTCTGTGGGATGGATTGCTGACTCTACGTTAAGTCCTTATCTCCAGCTCTTCCCTCCTAATTGTTCTCTTGCCAACACCGTGCCAAGTATTTTGACATCTGGCTTTCAGCATTATTGTGTAAATCTGATATACTTATTCAGCCAAGACATATAAAGGACATCCTGTGTGATACTCAGTGAAAATATAAAGTTTAGTAAAACACACCAGTCCTCAAGGAATTTATTCCCCACTGAAGGAAGTAGCAGTGAATTAAACAACTAAATTTTAGTTTTACAATTTTTTTAAAGAATTAAGATAAAATTTCGGTCAGAGAGTTAATAACATGTGAGCATTGCCAGAAATATTGAAGAAAAACTAAATTTCTATTTGCATATAGGGAAAGGGAACATTCCAGGCAGAGGAAATATCATATTCAAAGGTATGGAAGAGTTACAATACATGCTATTTCCAGGGACTCTCAAGTCAAGTTGGAACACGGTGGTTCTGGAGGAGACTGCTGGGTTGACTTCTGACTGCTGACATTTATTAACTATGCGATGAACAAGTTTCTTAATATCTGTGGGCTTAGTTATCTCGTCTGTAAAACTGGAATACTAATGTTTTCTATCTCATATGATAGTTGTGATTTTTTAATGTAGGAACATGCAAAGTGCTTAGAAGAGAGTTTGTCCCAAAGAACCATTCAATAAATGTTAGCTGTCTATGGTCAAAGCATAGAGCGTGTACTGAGGTATGATTAATGATAATTCTGTAAATGTAGACAGGAGCCAGATCATGAATCACTTAAACACTAAAGTAGGAAGTGTGGAATTTATAGGAGACTACTGATTATTTAAAGGAGATGATCTCATTCTTATTTTAGAAACATTATTCAGTAGCAGTAAGAAAATAGATCATAGGCAAATGAGACGAAGGAAAGGAAAATACACAAGAACCTATGCTATTAGAAGAACTGAAGAAATTTACAAGAGTAACATTGATAAAAAATAGAAAGTTTTGGAAATTCTTTAGGACATAGGCATAACTTGGAGATCTATTGGATTTGCATAGTGTAAGATGATGGGGTTTAATTGTAGATATATGTTTATGTTAATTATAATGATCTCTAGATCATCCTCAAATAGAAAAGCGGAACAGAGGACTTAGAAGAGATAATGAATTCAACTTGGAGCATATTTAGATATCCTTGGGCCATTTTAGACAGGAAATACCAAGAATTGTTTGACTGTTTGGGTCTGAAACTCAAAAGGTTCCAAGGGCTCTATTTATGTACGTGATCAGAGATATTAGTGCCCCAGTTAATCACAATGCTCCAAAATTCCATTCAAAACTCTAGATCAGTAGAATAACTCTACCTATGTTTCAATATCTTCATCTGGTTTTCTATTGAGACTACAATACTTTTAGGTTGTTGTTTAAGGTCATGTTTGCCCCATCACAAGAAAACACAAATGATGAATCTGTGTTTCCCTCTAAGAAGTAAAATACTGTAAGGGGCCCACAGCGTTAGTCATCCATCTCCAGCCTGATTCTAAGAGATTACTTTTACATCTATTGCTTAGAAGTATGGTTACCTCTCAACATACAAATTAAAAAAACACCTCTGTTATCACAGACAGGCAAGAATGTAACTTTATATTGAGGCATTTAATCAAGGTTTTCTGATTGAATAAAGACTATTTTAACAAGATGGCAATTAACAGAATGAAAAACTATTGAGGGTCAAGTAGGAATACGTCATTGTGGTTTCTCCATTTCTTAAGGATGGGTTGTTCTATTTGAAGTGAACTTTCCAGTCCATTTTTTTTTTTTGGATAGTATAAATGTGCTTGTCACTGTATCCTACTACATGTCAATATCTATAAATCTAATCTCATTATGTAACCTACTATTTTTGCAAGCATTCCTCTCCTTGTTGGATTATAACCTCCACAGAGGCAGTCATTTGTCTACTAGAGCAGAGCCTTTCTCACAAACTCAGAGAAATCATTCCTCAAATTCTATCCATTTTCTCCTGGTTTTTGTTTTCTTGTACTGGTCAGGTTTTCTGTGATAACAAAAGCTTCAAGATCTCAGTGACTTAGACAGAAGATTCATTTATTATTCATGGTCCATAGTAGCAGCTATGCTTTTGCTGCTGTGGCGATGGGTGCCTAGCTTTGCTCGTGCCTTCTCAAGCTGAGATCCAGGATGAAGTTGCAGTCCCTCTCTGGGACAGGTTTGCTCCTGTGGGGAAGGAGAAATCAAATGGAATCATACAGCGTGTACTGTTTTGACTCACTTCTTTTGCTCAGCAAAATGTTTTGGAGATCAATCACATTATTGTGTGTGTCAATAGTTCATTTCTTTATATGGAAGAGTAGTATTACATTTTACAAATATATCCAAATTTGTTTATCCATTTACCTGTTGATGGACATGTGAGTTGTTTACAAATTTTGACATTTATGAATAAAGCTGCTATGAACATTCACATAAAAGAATTTGAATGAAACTAAATTATCTTTTCTCTTGGACAAATACCTCAGAAAGGAAATGCAAAGTAATGTGGAAATGTATGTTTAACTTCATAAAAAGTTGCCAAATGATTTTCCATTTCCACTAGCCATGTATAATTGGTTGCTTCACATATTTACCAACACGTGATAATACAAGTCTTTAATTTTAGTTATTAGGTATGTAGTAGTACATATTGCTATACCCTACAAATTTTCCTTTGCATTTCTATGATGACTAATTAGGTTGAATGCCTATTTGTATCTTTACTGGCCACTCATAAAAGTTCTTTAGACAAGTGCCTGATCAAATACTTTGCCCACTTTTGCTTTTCTTGTCTTGTATTGAATGACTTTAAAGGGTTTTAACATGTTCTGTGTACAAGTTCTTGTTAGATTTATGTAATCTAAAAATAATTTCTCAGTTTGTGTGTTTTTACTTTTTATTTTCCTGATGGTATCCCTAAAAATATTAATGTTGATTTATGTATCAACTTGTGGTTGGTTCATGTTCTTTATCTTCTAAGAAGTTTTGCTTGCCCAAAAGTCGTGGAGATTTCCCCCTGTATTTTCTCCTAGGAGTTTCATATTTTAGTTTGGATGCTTAGACCTCTGGTCCATTTCAACTGAATTTTCATACATGGCATGAAGTGACTTTTGAAGTTCATTTTTTTCCATGTTAATATTCAGTAGTTCCTGCATACCTTGTTGAAAGGAGTGTCATTTCCCCAGTAAATTACCTTAGCATCTTTAGCAAAAGAAATGGTGAGAAAGAATGAATGAGAAAAAAGAATAATTAAGACAAAACTGGATAAGAGTGCCCAGAACTGCATTAAGGGAATACCGATGGGAGAGCTGAGTGGTCAGAAAGGCTCCAGGAGATAAGAGTGGAGAGGTGAAATATTTATTTTTTCAAAACTAAAAATGACAAAGTGAAAGAAAGAATATCTTATAAAGATCACACTAAGGAGATGGATTAAATTATTTTTTTCTCCATAGCTCTGGTGAGGATTCCTTGAAAGCTGACTAATTAGCCTTGGCAACACTAACCCAGAATTAACTGATGATTGTGAAAGGGTAAGTGCAGCCTGGCTGGGTGATCTTTAAGAGAGTTTTCTATTGACTCTGCACTTGGTGTATCTGTTTATAAAATGGAAATTGGAGGTGATGGAAATGGAGGTGGGTCGAGTACGGCTAACAGTAAGGATAAGACCAATGCACTCAGACAAGTTCTGCTTCACAGAAAGCGGAACCAGCAGCCATGCACCTCAGCGTGTGTCTGTGGTGCCTGAATGTGCAAAGGCTGTGGGGTCTAAGCAGCTCTAGGGTCGACTGAAGACGCTCCTTGGCAGATGTCGAACCTAAGTAAATTTTTGATCATCCTATAACTCTCTGTTTTTCAGGAGTTTTGAGAAGAAAAATAGGCTACCCAGATAATATTCCTTGTAATTCTTAATTTGGGAATGATTTTTAAAAATGAATTAAATAAATTGATTTAAGTGATTCTATCATAGCAGTGATCACACATAATATCCTGGGAATACCAAGAAAAACAAATTAACGCTGTATGAGGAAATTACAATATGTATAAATTTCTTAATAGTAAATAGTTGTGTAGAAAAATAGCAAAGACATAACTCCATCTATTTTAATTTTCACTCTGCATGGCTTAGCATGATCCATGATTGAATTAGCATGACGCATTTTGCTGCTGCCACTACATATGAGTGTTTTAAATAGCTACATCATATCATTCAGTTGTCATGAAAACCCCAGATTGTGGGTGTTACGGTGACATATATAAGAAAACTGAGGTTCAGAGGGATTGAATAGTTGTCTACATTTACCAGCTATAAGTAGGAAAAAGGTGTGCAAACCCAAGACTCTCTGACTCAGAAGTTCACATTCTTGCCACTGTATCATGCTGTCACCCATTAGTGTCACGATTAATATGGGAGGAGAGAAACATTTGGAGCCAAAGGATGGGTTGTGGCTCTTTTGCACACACTCCGGGCATGTAGGGCACCCTTAACACATACTATACACCCCCGAAATTTGCCACGATGACTCACTGATCTCATTTTTATATTTTCACAAATATTGCCTTCTCAGTGAAGCTTATCCTGACCACCTAATTGTCTACCACAAATAGTCATTCCTGCCCCCACACTGACAATCACACTTAACTTTCATTAGCACATAACATCTTCTGATATACCATGTCATTTAAATATTTATTATACATTTTTTTCTGCCACTCCAAACAGAATATAAGCTCCACAAGTGCACAGATCTTTTATTATTATTACTATTTACTTATATATCTAGAACACTGTATCGCAAACAGTAAACATTCAATAAATTTTTGATGAAAGAAGAAAGACAGAGAGGGAGGGAGGGAGAGAGGGAAGGAAGGAAGGAAGGAAGGAAACTGAGAATATAGGAATTTAGGAATTAAAGAGAAAATAATTTTATTCTTTGCTTAAATTGAGTATTTCTTCCTAGAACTATCATGTTTCCACTATAATTATTTTATTATCAAAATTGAAATCTAAGAAACAGTATTTAAAATTTAGTGAATTTTATCTCTAATTATAACTTTTATAATTATAGAAATGTCCCACATTTGCCCCACAGATGATAGTCACACTCAGCTATTTTATCTTAAAGGGCACTCTGTGTTGGATCAAATTTTATTTGCTTGACTAAATCATTTAATGTGACTCTGAAAGTACTGTTTTGACATCAAGACTTTCCAAATGAATTATACATTCCCTCAGTGCATTGCACTGAAATATCATTTCCCGTCCTCTCGACAGATGATAACAGAAGGAAGCCATCATGACAAAGAGTGGGGGTGCTCACCAGAAGTCAAAAGGCAAGATCAAAATAAATAGTATCAAAGACAGAAGTCAGAGATGTGAGAGAGCCACCAAAAGTGAATGATGCTGCCATGTGACAGGAGTTGCAGTAAACTTAGATAGACTTGGAACTTCTTCTTTAGTCATATATATGACAGGCCCTGCCTTACGCATTTACTCCCCTATGGTATAATATGCCTCGGGATTCTTTAGAGGGGATATTACTGACTGTGGTACTTTGTAGCTTGTTGAGTTCAAAATTCTTCATGAAATACACCTGAGATCCTGCTGGGCTTCACTGTTCGACTGTTAACGCACGATACACAGATTTGATTATCTTAAAATTCAATCTGAAAGTACGTTTTGATAGACTCTTATGAGAACAGTCTAACCTTTCATCATGCTGAGATGCTTTTTAGTTTTATAAGGCGTATCCTTAAAAATGGGAGTTGCCTTCCGAATGAAGGTAATGCTATCCGGGTTGATAAAGAAAGACAACTTGTACCTGATCACCTGATTCTAAAGAGTCCCCTCCAAAAAGAAATACCATAATGCATCCAAAAATATAGAGTTGTTATGTTTCGCTCCATCAAAAGTGTAATCAGATGGCAGCATTTTAATTAATGTAGAAAAGAGATACGTTATTCAAAGTTTATTTAAATGTTTCTTAATAAATACATTCTGACGTCAGAGTAGTATTTTGATGTGATGGTTTTCTCTCTGCTTCCCGGGACAGGAGGTGAAGTGCATATTGACTGAACAATAAAGATGGAGACAATTGAACTCATCAACCACATCTTTCACCAAGTTGAATGTTATATTTACACTTTTTAAAAATTATATTTGTTATATCTTAATTCCAGCATCTTAAGTTGCTAGGGTGTTTCAAGATCTATCCTGTCAGTACGGGTATTATGGATAGAAACATAGCCTGAGAACCATATTTAAAGGTCAATCAAGGTTCCCATTACCAGTTTCTGATCTTTTTACTTTGTCATGTTAAATTACATGGTAATATAATGTGCTCTCTCTTTCCATTTGGATTTCAGTTTAGTAAAAATAAGACAATGGAAAGCTGATGATTTGACACATTTTAACATTCTATAGGCATATATGTTTGCTACTGCTGTTTCTTTGGAGGCAGGGAGTAATAAAAGAAAATATAGAGAAACAAGTCAATTCTACTTTATTTTACATAAGATTTTGGCAAACAGATGTAGAGAAATTCATGGACAACGAGCTAAAGTAAACACATTCTTATTTTCCTCAGAAAATATAAAATGAAGAGATATAACCTTGAAACTGTCTTAAGGGTTGCTATAAAAAGGCCAGGTAAAATGTAATTTTAAGATGGGGGAAAATTAAACTTTGATTTGTTTTCATTTTTTTCCATAAACCTTAGACACTGGAGTAGGTGTGAGAATTGTAAAAGCTTATTTATGTTGAATAAACTCAGAGATAGATAATGAGGCTATTCTCTTAAAAATACATGTAAAATCCCTTTAATGTTGGATAAAGCCTTTTAGTTCTCTATTAGAGAACACACGAAACTTTGGGAGATGTAACATAATTTTATAAGTTCATCCTAAATTAAAAATTAAAGCTAGAAGTCCACTAAATTACTTTTCTTTTTTTGTGTGTGAGGAAGACCAGCCCTGAGCTAACATCTGTTGCTAATCTTCCTCTTTTTTGCTGAGGAAGACTGGCCCTGGGCTAATATCCGTGCCCATCTTCCTCCACTTTTTTTATATGGGATGCCGCCACGGTGTGGCTGACAGGCAGTGTGTCGGCGGGCACCCGGGATCCGAGCCCACGAACCCTGGGCTGCCAAGCGCAAACTAAACCGCCGCGCCACCAGGCTGGCCCTAAATTACTTTTCTTTATCTATCTTAACATCAGTTATTTAGCTTAATGTGAAGAGGAGCTAAATGATTCACAAAGTGGTTAGTTTTTGGTTATTTATCCTTGTGCTGTGCACCACACATTATACCAGATTCTGTATACAGAGAATAAACGTAAACCGAACATAACCCAATCTAATCAATTTTAAATTGTATTAAATTTATATCCCAATACTACTGATATATTTTGTTTAAAAACCACAAATGTACACACATGCACACAACATACACGCACACACAAATGCATATAGTGGCATCAAAATCTATCCCATTGCACACGTTAACTAGAACTGTAGCCAGAGTTGCTTCTGCCTTCACAGGTCAGTGAGCTCTGCCCCTGGGATGGGAGCCAGCCTCTTCCCAAGTGACACTCAATGGATACCATTAAGGCTTTCTCAAATCATGTTTCTGTGGAGTTTTTTAACAGCCTTATTGAGGTATAATAAATAAATACATATTGTTTATATTTAAAGTGTGCAGTGTGATGTTTTGATATATGTATACATTGTGAAATCATTAATTTTATTCCTGAGCTCATTGAACTGTCTTTCTGAGTTTTCTTGTAACTCACTGAGTTTCTTTATGACAGCTATTTTGAATTCTCTGTCATTTAGATTATAAATTTCTGTGACTTCAATGTTGGTTCTGGAGAATTGTCATTCTCCTTCTGTTCTGAATTGTTGCTGTCATTTCTCATGGTGTTTGATGATCTAATCTTTTGCTGAGGCATTTGTGGTAGCATCAGGTCACAGATTCCACTTGTTACTGCTGGGGGGAAGCAGGAGCTGAGTTTCCGATCCCACCTCATCTGCTGGAAGTTGTGGGGTATTATGGGTGCCAGCTGGGAAAGCGTTCCTCTGGGCATGTAGATCTGCTGCTGCCTCTCCTTAGGGTTGCACTGGCTGCTGTGCTTGATGGGTGGGGCTTTCTTGTGGGGTCCGAGCCTGGGCCACTCCTTGAGACTGCAGTGGCACTGTAAGCTCTCCCACTGGATGGGAAAGTGATCACTTGGGGGCTCAGAGCTGCCACTGCATGCTCCCACAGTCATGCCAAGATGTGCTCCCAACTTTGGGGCCATAGCAGTACTATGGGCATTCACACCAGCTGGGAAATCATTCACCCAGGTGCACAGATCTGCCACCGCCTCTTCCTCCAGTCCCACTGGCTACTATGTTTGGTGGGTGGAGCCTCCCCACAGGGTCCGAGCCTGGACCACTCCCCGGGACCATGACAGCACTGTGGGGTCTCCCACCAGATGGAAAGCAATCACTTGGGGGCTCAGCACTGCCATCACCTGTTCCCACAGTCATGCCAAGACATGCTCCCACTCTTGAGGCTGCAGTGGTACTACGGGCTTTCATGCCAGCTGGGAGAATGGTCATGCAGGTGCACAGGGCTGCTGCAGAGCTGGAGAGTGCTCACCTGTCTCCACCACCTCCCTGGGGGTAGTCCATCCACCTTCAGATGGAAGGCTGCCTGGGTGTCTCAGGCATCCTGATGTGCTATGTGGGTGTCCTCCAGTGATCACTGAATGTCCATTTATTTGTAGTTCAAAGTGAAGAGAGACAAAGGGAACAGCTCAGTCTGCCATGCTGCTGACATCACTCCAGGAGTACTTTTTTAATGATAAACTTGTAGCATTATTTTATAAAAGGTCTATTTTAAAAGAAGTTGCATGAATAATTAAAACAATAAAGTCATTTCAATGAAACAATGTTCACCTTTTCATAATTATCATTTGGACAATGATAAGTTTGCCTTATATTTGCTTTTATCCTGTATTTCCATAGTGGTTTTCAGTGTAATACAGTATTGCCTATATAATGAAATTTGTTCTAAAGGCGACAAATATAATGCAAAATAATATAAACACTAAATTTGAAAGACCTGAAGTCTTAGACTCAGCTGTGTAATTGAAAGCCTCTATAAAAATATATAAGAAATTCTGAAATGATTGCCTACAAATACAGAGATGGTAGCAATACAAAAGGAAAGAAAAAGTATGAATTCCCTTTAAAAAGAAAAACAAACCATATTCATGAGTAAAGTCCAATGAGCCTGAAAACAAACAAGCAGAAAACAGAACTCTATAGCAGCCAAGCAGGATGTAACCCATACCAGAAATCACAAAGAGGCAGAATAGCCCAAGAGAAATCCTAACAGAGGTCCAGAGCATATAACCCAAAGAAGGAGCCCCAGCTGTCAGAAACTCAACCAACTGATGGTTGCTATCCATCAGGAAAGTGGTATTTAAACAACCAGTGCACTCAAGAAGGAAAAAATATAGAGAGAGTAGTGAATATTTGCACATACAAATAGTCACAAAAAGCAGTAAAAGCAGCAAATGCTAAATCAAAGAGAACATAAAAATATAATACACTAACTTTGAATGCAAGAAAATTGCCTCAGAAAAAAGAGTGGACCAGCCCCAGCAGGAAATCTATACAAGAAGATTGAAGAGTAACATTGTCTTTCTGTGTCCTTCACATTTAGCAGACAAGAATGAAACAATATATGGACAAAATTAAAAGTGCTTAGGGAAGATAACAAATATCGCAAGTTGAATATTATTTTTAAAAATGTGTGTGAAAAAATTTATGCTTAAATTTATCAGTTCTAAGACTATTACTTATATACATGTCCAAACTGATTTAAAGGTCAGTGTTGACTGCAGCACTATAACTTTTAAACTCAAAAGAATAACATCAACCAGAGAGTCAGCAACATTTTGATTGGCCAATAACACTACAAATTAAGCAGCGTATATTTCCTCTAGAGCATTGCTTTACCACCACATGGATCTATGGCAAGCAATATGCTATATAGCTATATATTAGATGTATTTTAGAGAAGAGTCAAACAAGGATAAGAGTAAAACTACGTGGTGTATGTAAACTAATTACAAATTTTTATTACATACCTACTCACATGAGCCACACTCCAACCATTTATTTTCCATGTGTGCCATTGACTGGTACATAGAGGCAGGGTTGTCTTTTGTTAAACACCTTACAACCCAGGTGACATAACTCTCAGCACAATTTCCAGACTGGGGTGTGATAGATCCTTAGTCCATTGCATGAAAGGACAGAAATTTTGGTTGACTGTTGCACTAGATGTTCCTTTAAAACCTCATTCTTTTAAAATGTGAAGTTATATGAATTTATGCAAGGTGCACAGTGACCTTGTGTGTGTGTGTGTGTGTGTGTGTGTGTGTGTGTGTGTGTGTGTGGTGAGAACACTTAAGATTTGTTTTTGTAAAATTAATGAGCAAAGTATATTATAGAAGATGTGGTATATACATACAATGGAATACTACTCAGCCATCAGAAAAGACACAATTGTCCCATTTGCAACAACATGGATGGACCTAGAGGGTACTATGTTAAATGAAATAAGCCAGAGAGAGAAGGACAGACACTGCATGAACTCACTCATATATGGAATTTAAATGAACACACGGACAGAGAGAACTGATTGGTGGTTACCAACGGGAAGGGGGGTAGGGGTGGGCACAAGGGGTGAAGGGTTACATCCACATGGTGATGGACAAACAATAATGTACAACTAAAACCCCACAGTGTTATAAACTATTAAGACATCAATTTTAAAAAAAGTATATTATAAACATAGGAAATTGTTGAGATCTTAATAAAATAATAGAAATTAAATATCTATTTATGAAAATTAAATATTGAGATATTATGACACACTAATTCCATTTCTGAATCTGCACCTTTTTAGTGAAATGCTCACACAGAGCCACAATCCCATATACAGGGCTAATCACCTCATTAGTGACCATGGTAGCACCATTTGGATTTAACACAGTGACCAACACTAAAGAATAATTAAGTAAAACCCATGGATCATCACTGTGGTATACTATGCACCAGATAGAAGCCAAAGTCTTCTATATATCATGAACAGATTTTAAAAACATACCATTCAGTGAAAAATGTAAGACATACAATGAGATTTGTGTAACAGTTTCTTTTTAGTACATTAAATTGTATATATGCAATATATAACCTTTGATATTATTCAAGTATACATATATATCCAAGGACATGCACATCAAGTACTAAGAATGAATATTTTTTATGGAAATAGGAAATAGGTGTTGTGAAGTCTTAAAGAGATTGAAGTTGCAGGGATTGAGTTAATAACCTTGAAAGTTTGATGTATAAAATGCTTTGTCAGATGGTCAAACCAAAGTGTAGTATAAAATGTATAGGCTCATGTTTATTTGTTAGAGAATTCCACATTTTAAGAATATGAAGTGAGCTTTTCTTCTCAGAAAAAAAGCAAAACTAAAAGACACCCAAAGCAATTTTGATCATGATATTAAAATTGGAGAATTTATAAATGGGAAATGAAGGAGTGATCACAGCTCCACGTTCCCAGGATATTCCTGTCCTGTAGTTAATGGAAGGTCTACTTTTATGGGTTTTCTAATGAAGTTGACACAATTTTACTACTGTAGAACTTTTGAGAATTGTATTATGCTAATGTAATTCCTTAAGAGAGAAAACATACTTTGCATTTTCCAAATATACATAATACCAGACATTTTTGGGTTTTTTGTTTGTCTTTAAAATTATCTAGCAGAACAAGCTTCCTTGGGATATAAGTTGGCAAATTATGGTCTATAAAAATATATTTCAATGAATTTTGGTGGCAAGTTTGGACTTTGGAATTTTAAGTGATGTGTTAATAATTTGTTAGAAAAAATTAGCGACCTAGAAAGGACCTTATTAAAATAACTCACCTGTTAAAATGGAGTAATCCCTGCTCTCCTCCGCATTCACTGACTCCGTTTTCAATTATCATTTTTATCATTCACTATATCATCAACTTTTCCGTTCAACTGCTGTTTTCTACTTATAAGTATCGCTCAAATACCTGCAGTTATTTTTTACTTTGATAGATTATATATCACAAAATCTTGGCATACTTCTCTTTATTACAGAATGAACCATGTTCATTCATTGCCTAACCTAATATAAGATCGTTAGTGAAATTAATAGACATTTTAATTTAAATCTAAATAAAATATAAAAAAGAATGTAAGAATTAATTTAAAATTCATTAAAAGCAGATACAAATAACTTTTTATGTCATTGTGCTATGCTTCACTTCATCAACATAGAATATTTAGTTTTTTCTTTACCTGCATTTGTTTTTCCCTTGAGTACGTACTGAAAATCATCCTCTCTTTAATCACATTTTTAAAATCTACAACAATTTCTATTTTTCATTATGCAGGAGACATTTTATAAAAATTGGTTATCTGGAAAGTTAATTTAATCTCTAATGAAAGTGATAAGATGGCATTATTTTTACATGATTACATTTGAATATTACTATATTTCAAACAATATTTTCATATAAATGATGCTTATAGATTTTTTCAAAGTCTTAGAAACACTTGAATATTCAGTATTTATCACAAAAAAATTGAATTTTTGAAAGACTTCAAGCAACCAAATTACTTTGTCTTTTCCAAAGCCCGTTTTATTTTTGCAGCAAAAAAAGAATATCTTTAGCAACGTGATCCAAAGCAGTGATTATTGTTCAATCATTACCATTTTGCAGAATGTTAAGGGGTGTTGTGGGGCACCAGCAAGTTTGCCTCTATATATGCTAAGCTTTGCAGGTTGATGGGCTGGGATGCTGTGGCACAAATGAGAGCTTTGCCCCTTGTGAGCTACAGGTTTTGAGCAAATCACTTAACCTCTGTGAGCTTTCTTTGCAGCAAAATGGTAAAACAGCAATGCATATGTCATAGGGTGGTTTAAAGATTAAAAGACACAATGCAAAACAGCACTTTCCACCGAGATTGGCCTAATGGAGTTCTTTGATATTTATATGCTATAATAAATGATCATGTATCAATTTACATTTCATAAATCATCACGATTATTGATAATGTATAACCTTTATATTAGAAAATAATTTTATTGTATCTGGTATCCTACTTTTGGATAAAGCGAAAATAGGAAAATAAGAAAGGACTTGGAAAATAAATATAACATTATTTTCTAACTTCTCTTTTGATTTCTTCTTTGACTCATTGGTTGTTCAAGAGTGTGCTGTTTAATTTCCACATATTTGTGAATTTTCCAGTTTTCTTTTTTATTATTGATTTCTAGTTTCCTCCCATTGTGGTCAGAAAAGATATTTGGTATAATTTCAGTCTTCTTATATGTGTTAAGATTTGTTTTGTGACCTAACATGTGATGTATCCTGAAAAATTGTTCTGCGTGTACCAAGAAGAATGTGTATTCTGCTGCTGTTGGATGGAGTGCTCAATATTAGTGTGTTAGGTCTATTTGGTCCATAGTGTTGTTCAAGCCTGCTGTTTCCTTAGTAATTTTCTGTCTGGATGTTCTATCCATTATTGAAAGTAGGGTATTGAGATCTCCTACTATTATTGTATTGCTGTCTATTTCTTCCTTCAGATCTGTCAACGTTTGTTTTATATATTTAGGTGCTCTGACTTTGGAGATATATATACATAATCTTCCTGACAAATTGTTCCTTTTATAGTTATATAATGACCTTGTCTCATGATAGTTTTTGACTTAAAGTCTACTTTGCCTGATATATGGACAAGCACCCCTGCTCTCTTTTGGTCAACATTTGCAAGGAATATCATTTCCATCCCTTCACTTTCAGCATATAAAAACATGCTTAATATTGACATTTAAAAGTGTATTTTAGAACGATTCTAGTCCGTATCTGAGGAACTTGCATCTTCCTGTCAAAAACAACCTAGCATCGATGTGAAATAGCAGTTTGGCAGGAAGCTGTCATATTCTTCCATAACACATCTGGGAAGAGAGATAAGATTCAATAGAAGAGACATACCAATCAATGGCATGTCAAAACCATCCCCAAAAACAATATATTGTTTAAGACACCTGATGGCAGCAGTTTATCATTTTGTCAACCACTTTACAATATATTTAATGATAGATTTCATTCTTCTTTAAAAAATGTTAAGCCAGTCTGGGCTTAGAGAATATAAGGTACATCAATAAGGTAAGGTTGTCCACACAGGGCAAAGTGTGCTAAAGGCAGAACTCTACCAGTGAATTCAGGCTGTTTGGAAACCACAGTTAGGCCAATCTGTTCTTAGCTTAGTCAGGAATTCATGTGAAGCCTTTGATAGAGACGCTGATTGGTTAGAAGTTGTTCAACAAATATCTATTGAGATATGATTATGTTTAAGGTGTGTGAATGATAAAAATGTGAACAATTCAAAATGAACTTTACACAAGACAAAATTAGTGTAATGAACATAGAAATTATAAAAGAGCTGGGAACAATGACAGATGGTTAAACAATTACCAGGTGGTTAAACAGAAAAGGTTTCATAAATAGGAAATTATGATTTCTTGTGTTTTAAGAATAGAATCTATTTTAAGAGCAACAGGTGGATAAGAACAGGCATATTAGGCAAACACATAAACTCATAAAGGAAGGACTGATAGTGTGAGCTTCCAGAACATTCTCCAGACCTGGTAGGAACAGATATTGACCTTAGAACTTAGAATAATGCACCCTAAATAGTAATTTTATTAAATAAAAAATAGCAGAACTATATAAATCAGGCTTTGTAATGCATGTCATTTAAATGTTCAGTAGTTATTCCTTGGATATAAAATATTTGACAGATGTTATAGACTGAATGTTTGTGTCCCTCCAAAATTCATATGTTGAAAACTATTCCTCAGTGCTATGGTGTTTGGAGGGGAGGCCTTATAATTAAATTTAGGTGAGGTGATGAGGGTGGAGCCCTCATAAAAGAGATTTATAAAAGAGACACCAGAGAGCGCCCTTGTCTCTTTCCGCCATGTAAGGACCCAGGAGAAAAGCAGCATTCTGCTACTCGGAAGAGGGCTCTCCCCAGCACCCAACCACATTGACATCCTGAGATCAGACTTCCAGCCTCAGAACTGTCAGTAACAAATTTCTGTTGTTTATAAGCCACCTAATCTATGGTCCTTTGTTATAGCAGCCCAAACAGACTAAGTGATGCATCTTTTTGAGTATTAATTTTCAAAGCCAATATTACAATTGGAAGTGTATATACAGATGTTATAGCCCATAAGATAAATCTAAATACTATTTGAAAAAAGATATATTCTGAACATATATTCCAGTGTTTCTCAACCAGGGATGAATTTGATCAACGGGGAACATTTGAAGCTATCTGGAGACATTTTTGGTTCACAGCTTGTGGGTCTTATTGGTGTCTAGTGAGTAGAGGCCAGGGACACTGCTAAATATCTTGCAATGTACAAGACAGCACCCTACAACAAAGAATTATTCATCCCAAAATGTAAATAGTGCCAAGGTTGAGAAAAACCTTGCTTATTCATTATAACTAAAACATACACTAAGATATAATTTCTAATAAAAGAATTTTCATCTTAAAATCTTTAGATAAAGTTATCTAGTTATTACTATATGCATATGCAAATGCATTAATATATACACTTTTAAGTTTTATATCTAAATTTTATCACAGTATTTTGCATATACATGTGACGTTAATAAACTATATACTATAAATTACATATTATTATTTATATATTATAAATGTATACATTTATAAATGCAAAAGCTTGTGTCTATAGGAGATGTTGAATAGTTATTGTAAATTAATGCTTAAATGTTCCACTTAAATATTATTTTAAAATAGATTTATTTTAAAAAATCTATTTTAAAAGTGGAGCATAGTATATTGTGTATAGTGTGATAGAATAAAATAGAAAAAAATCCAAGATATATATGATATATCTGCAAATCAAATCATGCATACCATAACATATTTTTTTAAGGATAACATCAATAACTTATCCTTTGTGTGTTTTGTTTGCATTTCCATTACCACAAAAGTTTACACTCAATAATTAATGTATATTGTTTGGCCAAATAAGTTATGATTTTCACTAATAAATAAATGCATTCACTAGTAAGATCAAAATCAAAATTCATCATATGCTATGCCAAACTAATGCAAACATTAGCTCAAGCTGGAGCTAACAGGAATAATTAAACTTATTAGGTGGAAATCATATCAACTCTTTTTTTCTGTTTTCTAATCTGTGCAATGTTAGTAACGCCTGAATACCTTAGAGTTACCTTAAAAATAGTCAGCTAGATGCTTCATATGAGCTCCAAACCAGAAGAAATTTAACTCTTCATGCATGCTAGCCTAATCTACTCATTAATTTTGTATCTGTTTTTATATTCAATATCTCATAATACATATTATGAAATTTATTAAATGTTCATATTTAAAAGTTGTTTTACTTTTGTCAATTTTCATCCACCATCAATCTACAAAGATTTACAAACATCGTCTGGTCAAGTTCCAGGATTGAATAAAATGGAAAGAACATAGTTCATTCTATTTATCACTTTTGTCATCAAACAGCAAATATTATCTCACAGAGTGCTACACAAGTTAAGAGTTTTGCCTTGGAAATTGCTAATTTTAGACCTTGAGAGACTAGCGTAATTCTTACTTTTGTTCATAATTTTTCCTCTTTCATAGGTTTCTTTATTTAGTCTCTTATGTTCAGTCACTTCTTTTCTCCAATTAATCTCCCAGTTTAAATTAGTCAAATATCTATTTCTTGTAATTTAGATAGCTGTTTCTGCCTGTCATAATATAAAGATTGTATCAAGAAAAATCTAACGTTTTTATTTTTGGCAAATATTCAAATACTTCCTTATCCCTATTCCTATAACAATGAATACTTAAGATTTATCACAATTCCAACCTGCTTTAGGTATCCTAGTACCAAAAAGCTGCCAATCAAGCTACAAGTATTTTCCATTTTTTATACTTTTAAGTGCCAACTTTTCAGATATATTATTAAAATCTTTCTGATCTTCTCTGATGAAGACTAGAAAATATAAAACACAATAAAAGATTTAATGTGATTTAATTGATTTATGTCTTTATTTAATCATCCACAAATAAATAGACTAGAGGTTAAATGAGACAATGTATAATTTTCCTAAAAATTTGGCCAGAACTTCAAGATGTTGCCCCCAACATTACACTGTCACTTTCTGGAAACAAATGCAGTAGGACTTTTCAGTGAAACCATTGTCTTGAACACTGACAATAATTTTTTATATATTATTTCAGATGGTCTTCCTTCTAGGACCTCAAGATAAACAGAACCCAACATACCATCGCCTAAACTTTGGAGTTTACATTTTACATAATCCAGAAAAATATTTTTCTTTGACATAGTTGAAGATTTGTCAATTATCACTAATTTATATCTTCCAAGCTATTTTCTCAAGTAGATATACGTTTTGCCACAAAGTATATCACAAATCTATGACTATACTAATTTATATTTTTCTTATAATTCCTTTTTGGGAGTTGTATTAAATATTTAATATGTTTAAAGTGTTTGATTGCTTTTTAACTAATCAACAGAGTGTTGAAATCCTGATGAAACTTTTGAAATATTTGTGTTTATTTTAAATCAACATTCTTTAAATTAATATTTTGAAATTATTTCATTATAAATATTTATTTATTACTGATTCAGAATGTTCTTTTTAAATAATTTTAATTGATGATTGCAAATTATCTTTATTTGGACTCTGTAGATTCACATACCAAAATTGTTTTTCTTATGAAATTTGTGTTTTTAATTTTCTAATTCTAACAATAAAACCTTTTAAGTACAGTTTCATTAAATGTATTTATGACAGCAATAAGATACAATTCTGCATTGAAATCATCATTTTGTTTTTCATTACAGAAATATAAATGAAATTTTACTTTTTCTGGTTACTGCATTATATAAAAAGTGATGACTGGCTATTCTAATTCTTGCACACTCTCAGGAGATATTCTGGGCTACACTCATCACTAATATTATTCCTTTTTTGTTCTTCCACTGATCCAAATAATGCATGTTTATGATGTTTAAAGAGAAAATTAAGAAATTAATCTAGATTTTGGTGCTTATTTTTAGGGAACGCCATAGACTGTTGTGAGAATTAAATTGAAATTCTTATAAAATACTTAGAAAAATAGGCCTATGATGTGTATCATATAAGTTTGATCACATTATCATCATTATCATCAAGGAAAGAACACTGAATAATTGCTACTAACGTAAAACAATTGTTTGTAAATAAAAACTTTCTAAAATCAGTAGCTATTTCCTGTATAATTCAAAGGAATGATAAACTAGTGATTTTTCTTAAATTGAGAACTTTCACTAGTTTATCATTCCTTTGAATTATACAAGAAATAGCTACTGATTTTCGGAAGTTTTTAATTACCCCTAAATTCATTGCAGCATTATTCACAATAGCTAAGACATGGAAACAGCCTAAGTGCCCATCGACGAATGAATAGATAAAGATGTGGTACATGTATATACAATAGAATATACTCAGCCATAAATAAAAGATGAAATCTTGCCATTTGAGACAACAGGGTTGGACCTTGAGAGTATTATGCTAAGCGAAATAAGTCAGAGGAAGAAAGACAAACACTAAGTGATTTCACTCATATGTGGAATATAGAAAAAACAAACACACACACAGATCTGGAGAACAGATTGGTTGTTATGAGGGGGAAGAAGAGTCGGGGGAGGGCAAAGGGGATAAAGGAGATCATTTATATGGTGAGGAATCAAAACTAGACTTTTGGTGGTGAACACGAAGCAGTCTACACAGAAGTCAAAATATAATGATGTACATCTGAAATTTATATAAAGCTGTAAGTCAATGTTAACTCAATAATAAATAAATACCTTAATGGAAATTTGAAAATAAAATAAGCAACCAGCTATGCTGCCTATAATGACATGATCTTAACTGGAAGATATGCCAATAAATGCGGTTAACCATACAGTAATCCATGACCATTAGCATCAAATGAATTTACATAAAAGAAATATGTTTACCCCACATTCTAACCTTGTAGAAAAAGTTAGGAGGCAGAGACATTAACAAATATTTGATGATAAACATTAACTTCATTTTTTATCTTGCTAAGTTATTAAATCATTGAAGTCATTTGATCACATTAGCTTAACGTGAAAAATTATTTCATAAACTTAGACAGATTTTAATATTCGTGTTGAATCTACAAGATCATCATTTCCTTGATATTTTGTGATTTTTTTTGTTATTATTACCATTATGGGTTCATGGATTTTTATTTGGTCCTTCAGAATCTTTGTGAAGCTCAAATTGTAACAGATTGGCTGGCGGGAATCCTTTCAGGCTGTTTGCTTGACAGAAGTCCATTGGTCTGAATATTTTCTTGCTTGTATGGAAAATAGGATGTCTTAGGCACATCTTGCCATTTTCCTGCTGCAGATCTGGAATCGATCATTTTTCTAATGAGCCTTGTTTCATTTAGTATATAGAGCAAAACAGATCTGGACAGCAGGTATGGTCACTGGTCTTGGAGTGCCATTGTCTCTAGGCTGCATTAGTGGAAAGAATTTGAAAACATTAAAATATAAGAAAAAAAGAAAAGCACAGTTTTATATTATTATTTTAATTTCTACTCTAATATTATTGCAAATTTGCTTAATTTCCTTTATTTTACTTCTGTATATATCTTTTTAACAATGAAATCTTGGTTTGAATAAAACATATATTTTCTTTATTCTCAAACATATTTAAAGCTGTTTTAAAATTATGGCATTACTACAAATATTATATATATATCTATAGTATATATATATATATATATATGGATAGAGTATAGTATACCCTCTCTATATATATATACAGTACATGTCAGTTCTTAGAGATTTGCCTTATTCTTTTTGTAACTCCATAATCAGCCTACGTGTTCCCTACATGTGGTTGTTTCCAATCTTTTGCAATTACAAATAATACTACACTGAATAACCTTTTTATCTGCTGTTATGTAATTTTGGAGTATGTGCACACTATTGGTTCCTATAAGTGCATTTTCTGGGTCAAAGTGTAATGCATGTAATTTTGTTAAACATTGCCAAATTCCCCTTCATACAAGTTTTCCCTTTTTTGCCCTCCTCCATCAACCTATGAGAGTGTTCATTTTTCTGCAGCTTCACTACATGGTTATCGTTGGCATAGCTGAAGGTGTTATGGACTGAAGTATTTTCCCCCAAAATTCATATGTTGAAGCTCCAACCTCCAATGTTTTTGTATCTGGAGACAGGGCTTATAAGGAGGTAATTAAAGTTAAATGAGGTAATGAAGATGTGGCTGTAACCTTATAAGGCTCTAACCTTATAAGAACTGGTGTGCTTACAAGAAGAGGAAGTTTCATCACAAATCTCTCTCTCCATATGCACACAGAGAGGAGGCCAGGGGAGCAAACAGCAGGAGGTGTCCATCCATGTGTCAAGGAGAGATCTCACCAGAAACCAATCCTGCCTGCACTTTGATCTTGGACTTCTTTCCTCTGCAACTGTGAGAGTGGCATTTTGTTATGGCAGCCCTGGTGGATTAATACAGAAGGCTACTGATCTTTATATATTAATTTATATCCTTTTAATTCACAGAATTTTCCCTTTGATAACATTAATTTAGCCTTATCTATCTTGAGCTTAATAGTTATATGATAAAATCAAATATAAATAAAAGGATTTTTCTACAGTTTTTATGTTTCTGTTTTATTTCATCTGACTGTGTTGGTCAACACTCCCTATTTTACATATCAATGGAAACATATCAATGGAATTTTGTCCAAGACCATATTACTGTCCATGGGGTAGTGATATTGTTATTATCTTTAATCAATTAACATGTTGAATACATTAATAGATTTCCTAATATTGAATAATCGTTGCATTCCTGGAATAAATTCCACTTGGTAATTATATGTTATTTTTGGACGAGCTATAAGATGCTGTTTTCTAATATTTTCCTTAGGATTTTGATCTTTGTGAGAGTGATATCTAGTTGTTTTACTCTTTCCTTTCTTCTCTCTTTTCTTCTTTCTTTCCTCCCTTCCTTCCTTCCAATCTTTACCAGATTTAGCTATTGGTTATACATGTATATTAAAATTGTTTGAACATTTTCAACATTTTTGCATGCTCTGCACAGTTTAAGTAGCACTATGATTATATGTTTCAAAAGCTTGGTAGAAATGCCCTGTGAATGGTGGAAATGCCTTGGGTTGGGTACCGTTTTTTGGTGTGTATAGAAAGTATTCCAAAACATGTACTAAGTTTTATGTTTTTAAACCCATCAGATAAAATGTTTAAATGTTTTCACTTGCAAAACAGTGTAATAGCCATTTAAGGAAATTCTATACTTGATTAATTTTATTCTCCATTTTTTTATTAATCTAAAATAACTCCATATTGTATTTCCTTTCACTTTGTATAGCTTTTTTTCATTAATATTTACAGCTCTCTTCCCCTATTACTGAAGTAAGAACATGTCTTTGTTGAAAAACAAACATATTTCAAATTGTGGCTTTTATTTAATAAAGTTATACTTAGAATGCCAAAGGAAGGACTCATCACTCACTTGAAGCAAGCAAACAAACAAAAAGCTGAATTTATTGCTCGCTAAGTAAAGAGCCCTGTTTGCAAAATACAGACTCCTGGATAAAAGAAAGAGCCATGCTTATGGAATTTGCTGAAGCATCGCGTCCAAGAATTGGCAGACCGCACGAGGCGGAGTGTTTATAAATTGGCTGACTTGCAGCTGTGGAAGCACATGACTGGGGTGTGAATCTCGCTGACTGAGTGACTTTCAGAAGCTTAGTCACTGGAGAGATGCTGCAATGTAAGGCTGTCACTGATTGGCTGACTTCAGAAGCATGGACAAAGCTGTCCCTAATTGACTGAGACGGGTTTAATTCTGGTTTTGTAGTTACTTGTTCACGGATCAGTAACATAGCCAAAGAACGATCAATCTTATTTTTGTGTTTGGAAAATAGAAATATTTTATTCTCACATGTTCAGGTTAATAAATAAGAAATTATTTCCAGTCCACAAAAGATATAGTGAATTGAGTAGCTTTGTGCTTCTCAGAATTATTGATGTTGGCTGCTATGCAGATATTTTTAACTTCTTAAACTAAATGTGCTTAATAAATATATATGCATTTATTTAACACAGATGAAGGGTTCTAAAGAGTGTAGAAATTGACTTGATATCCTATAATTATTAATTTTTGTGAAGTATCCTTTTATTATAACCAACATGTTTTGTCTTTTATTTAAGAAAAAAATATATTTTCAAATTTAATATCCTAATATTCACTTAATATTACTTTAGTATTTATCCTTTTATAGAAATTTTCATTTATTAAAAGTATATGAATAAAAAAGGGAAGAAAAATAGTTAATTAGAAATTAATTTATTAAATTAAGAAAACAAAGATTTTTCACTACTTTCCTGTATTTTCTATTTAAAAAACTCAAAAGGAGTGGAGTACATTTGGAATTATATTTGTGTGAAATTGAGAACTACATATAATCATTGTGCACTCTAAATGAAATTTTAAATGCTTATATATGCATTATTTGCAAAATACCTACACAATAACATGCCATGTTAAAAGAAAATTATTTAATAAGTATTTTGCTTATCCAATTAGTCAACTCTGTCTTCTGCATATATAATTTACCATTTCATGTAGCTCTATTTTACAACACCTGGTGGAACTGAATAACTACGAAATTTATCAAGCTAATAGAAGGATTAGTTGATAATTTTTGAAGCAAGAACTTTAAAATTAGTTGAACAAAGAAAATAGAACTGAATTTTCTTATATAAATTTGCAATTCCCTTGTAGTATAGAAACTGGGTCAAAGCTTTACCATGCACAATATGCAATGTATTCTGGACAAATATTGATGCTCTGTGATAGTTTCTCAATCTTAGCATGGTTGACATTTGGACCTGGATAATTGTTTGTTTGGGGGATCTGTTCTGTGCTTTATAGAATGTTTAGTAGCATCTCTAGATTGTACCCCCTAGGTAACAGCAGCACCTCCCAAACACTGTTGTGGAAACCAAAAATGTCTCCAGACATTGCTGAATGTTCCCTGAGGGGTTAGGGGCAGAAAATAGTCCCCAGTTGAGAAGCTCTGGTCTATTGTGAAGTGTATATTTATTTTGTTTAATGTTTCATCCTAGTGTTGCCTTGGATTCCGATTATATGAACATCTACCTGGGAAAACCAACAAAAACAAGCAAGTCGTTTACCTCTGCTATCTGAGCCAGTTTCAAGTTTGCCATATTCAAGATCAATTAAAACAAAAATCTCATTGTTTTTAGACTTTCGTAACCGGTTAGGTAAGATCATGCAAAATGAAACAAAACATTGCCAATAGTGTTAAAAACTATAAATCATATAGAAATTATGCTATACACAAAGCATTCACAAAGTAAAATTATACGAAAGAATACCAAGGAAAATGTGAATAGGTTGAGTAGTGCACCATTTATATGGATGGGCCTATGTAATAGTTAAAGTGGAATTGGTCTGTGGTTTTCTTTCTTTATGTTGTCTTTGTTGGACGTAGGTATTAATATTTTCCTTGTATCATGAAAAGAATTTGGCCGTTTTTCTTAATTTTGTATGCTCTAGAACAATTTATTGAGCACTGAGCCTGTGTGGCCTTTGAAGATGAAGCTCTCTGGGATTGGTGCTTTTATGAGGTGTAGTTTTTTAATAACTATTTCTTTTTCATTTACAGAAATTGATCTCTTTGAGTTTTTTATTTTTAATGGGTCAAATTTAGTAAATTGTATTATAGCATTTGATTTTTGTTTTCAAATTTCCATAAAGATTACAAAATGTTCTCATTTTTTAGTATATTTTACTTGAATAATTATTTCTTCTTGTCATTTTTTTTTACATTTTTACTCTATCTCTTTTTATTGATTAATTTAGCTAGTGGATTGTCTATTTTTAAATTTTAACCAAAACGAAGACATTTATTAATTACATCCTGTTTTCTTATCTCCTATCATTAATTTCTGGTTTTATATTTATGATTTGCATCTTTGTACTTTCCTTCATTTTTTGTTGTTGAAGTTGGATTTGTATTCATTTTTTAATCATTTATTTTCTTATTTGTGTATATTTGTGTTTCAGGTTTAAATATGCTTTCATTGCTTCAAATATATTCCATAAATATATATTTTGTTTTTAGTGTTATTATTTTTAACATATTCTGTAATTTTAGTTTGCATATCCCATTTCAAGCATGAGCTGTTTAATAGAAAATTTTTAATTTAATTTCCTGTTAAAATGGCCTTTTGTGTGTGGATGAATTTTATTAGATGTCTAATTTTAATGCATTTTTATTAGAGACATTTAAAAAATGTTACTACTATATGAAGTTTACTTATATATGGGCGACTTCTGTCAAAGTTCAAAGTACACAGGAAAAGAAGGTATATTCTGTATTATTGGGGTATATTGTTTGGCGTATCTATCTACTATCTACCTTTTCAAAATGTAGTCAGGTCTTCTATCTTTGTTTATGTTTTGTTAATTTTATCTATTTTATGCTGCACTGGTGATTTGGTGTCTTGCTTTTTTAAGATTTTTTATTAGTGTATTTCAATTTATAGCTATTTGAATCTATTGCAGTTTCTGATTTTTAAAATACTTATATTATCCGGAGCTTCTATACTACTGTTTATAACTTTATTGTGAATTGTGGCTTTAGCATTAAAACATGTCTTTCCTTGGCTCCTTCAGGGATTTTGGCTTGGATTTTACTTTGTTTGATGTTCAGATCACAAGTCCTGCTTTTCTTTTATTTGGATTTTTGTGGCATGACTTTGACCATGCTTTATTTTTAGCCATTTGAATTATCTTATGTTAAATGTGTGTACCTCATATGCAGCATATACTTGGGTCTTGCTTTGTAAGTGAAATTGAAAATATGTTCTAAACAGTGAGTTAATATCATTGCATTTATTGGTAAAAATGATCATTTTGATGTCTGCTCTGTCATTAATCTGTGTGTATTAATGTTTGCTGTGTTCCTTTCACTATGTGAAGTGTTTTCTTTGCTCTTTATCAATTGTTTTGGAATTTAAAGATGTTCATTGTTTTGTTCTAGTGGTTACCTTTGAGCTTACACCTTATTGGTGGCTTACTCCCGTTTCCTTATTTAATCTTTTATTACCACTGCGTCAGTGGTAAAAGTTTCTTTGACCGCCACCTACCGTCTTTACAATTCATGTGTTTTTTCTTCTTTCCGATGCCCCACTTTGCTCCCCTTCCATTGTTTTAGTTGCATTATTTCTGTTGTAACAATATGTAAAACACATTATTTTTCCACCTTCAACCCTCCCATATTGGAGTCTTACATCTGCATTTAAGTACACTTAATGCTCACCCTATACCCTTGTTCAAATCTTATCCTTCAGAATCTTGACCTTCCCTCTCCTGTTTCCTCTTTCATCATTTTGTTTCAGAGCTTACTTCCAGCTTCCTTTATACCTGCTTCTCTTTCAGAAGCATCCCCCTCCCAAGCCAGCCCAACTTGTGTCCATGTGTCAATGCCTGTTTCTCTTTTCCATACAGTCTTTTTTTTTTATTTGTTGATTTTGTTGTTTGCTTTTTGTTTTGTTTGGATTCCCTTGCTCTCTACAAAGACTTGCAGCATGACCTCAAGTGTTTTCCTTGACAGAAATAGATTTTTATTTTTCAACTGACAGTATATTAAAGTTTATAAGATTCCATTTCTTCTAGTTTGGCTGAGAGCATGACTTTTTGTGTAATTTAATGTGACATATACAATGTGTTGGAAGATTTTGTAGAGATTTGTGGAGATCTTCACCATTAGGTTGCCACCACTAATTTATCTATACAAATGTAAACATAATATTATCTCATAAGTGGAGCACTTTTTTTTATGTCAGATGTATTATTTTAACAAGCTAACATTTTTGTTGTATAACTTTTTTTTTGCTCTACAAAAAACAACTCTTTCCCCTTCCCCTTCTTCCCTCCAAATAGAACTCTGGTTTATTCAGATATCCACTCTTTTCCCATGTACCGCATGAGTTTTAAGATAACATGACTCCATATCCATTGCCAGGACTAAGGTGTGAAAAAAATGCATCAGGATAGTTTCATGACCCTTGTTACAATATTTAATCAGATAGACATGTGGTCCACTTGGGCCAGTGGTATGTGAAGAGAGGCATGTTTTCATCTCCTGGGAAAGAAGATTTCTTATTTTTTCTAGGAGAACTTCAGGAAGCATCGTTACAATCTGGCAGGACTTTAATGAGGAAACATGTTCCTCTGAATATCTCTGCAGTAATCCCACTGTACAAAGACACCAACCATATTAAGAAACCAACACTGTGCATAGAAAACCAGAGCGAGAAAGGCTCTTGGGCCACTTTTCAATCTTTTGACATCAATTTTATATACAGATTTAATTTATATGAGCCAAGAATTATCCTAGCTTTTCATAACAATTTGAGTTGGCTTTTCTGTTACTTAATTCCAAAATCATATTAACTGATCCCTGCTTATATTGTTTAGCTATTTGTAAAACCATGCTTTATTACATTTTAAATCCAATTTAAACATATACTCTCTAGTGAGAAGTCATTGGCACAGGCATAAAATCGCAAAATTATATCATTAAATGAGAGTTTAGAAATTTTCAAGACTTATTTCCACAGTAACATAAGTAAATAGGAATTTCAGCTCTGCACGAGTACTTACAGGAATTACAAGCTTGCTAGTTTATGTTATATCTTCCATTCTTGAAGAGGCCTATTTTATAACCAGCTACAGTACACCTGAGGGATATGGAATAATCCCAGCCTTTTTGTGCTTTACATCCCTCTCCAAATATAAGAAATTCAGATAGACCACCTCATTTCTGATGCAGAAGAGCTGCATCTCTCAGGTAAAAGTCATTGTTTTGATTATTGTATAATATATTTTTCTCATCAAGGTGAGATTGTCATTTCCATTTTAGCATGCCATCTCCAGAAACATAACCATTACCATAGATCACATACAATAATATTTTTCAACCTCCAGTGCAAATGACAAAGGACTTTATAAGTTCTTTGATTTTTTTTAACATAGCCTACAAACATATCTAATCCTATAATGGTTTAATTATTTTAAATAATTCAAATGTTGAATCCTGTGAATCCTGAATCTTCTCTTTGAGAATTATTTTTATAGATATAGTTTATGTATCTTTTCAATTTACCATATTTGATCATACACATCAGTTTTCATAATTTGATTTTGTTTCTTTAATGCATCTTGCTTTGTCTATTTATAAAATATCCTTTCAACAGTGACAAAGTTCCATCCTTATATCTCTTATTATCCTTATAGATACATGAAGTAAAGAGTTTGGATAGTTTTAGTGTCCTTTTAATCTGATAGTTAATTTTTTTATTTCGTATCATAGTCCTGGGAATATTTTGAAAGTACAATTGAAAGTCCTCTATTTTTATTTGAAAGTTTAAGGGATAATCTAATAGAAATGTTGTCTACTTAATTTTATTCTGAATAAAAAATTACCTAAAGTAACTCTTCTCAAAAATGATTATAAAAAAATAGAGACACCTACAAGCTCTTATTATTCTAACTGCATTTTGACCTATATGTTCAAAAAAATGACTGATTTGTATACTATATTTGTGCTCATTTCATAATGCAGTTACTGAGGCTTAGAGATATTAATAAACAGCCAATTAGAGGCAGAATTAAGACCTAAATTTAGAGTTATTCACTCTTCCAGTCTAAATTCTAAACCAATATGATATTCTGTCTCAGAAAAAAAACCAATTTTCTAAAAATGTATTCATTCTCTTTTATAAGCCAAATAGGAAATTTTCAAGATCTTTACATGAAAATTAGTATTTCTCTCTCTCTGTTTTACAAAAAAAAAAGGAAAACAATAACTTGAGTAATACAGCACATTAATAGATAATGAAAATCTCGGTGGATTTTCATGGAATTTGAGAATAGAAATATCAACAATAGCCAACATGATTTTGAAAAAAAAAAAAACAGTGTCTATACCTGCCTGAAGAGATGTTACAATATTTGAACATATATAAGTATGTGTATATAGGTATATAAAATATCTGAAATAGCTGTATTATTGCATGCCAACTAATTGACAATAATTACCTCCATGGAAAGAAGTCGGACAATGTAGAGTCAAAGGGAATTTTATCTTTATCTACTTTGTTTGATTTTTTTTTTAAATGATGCTATATTCATGTTAGTTATGTCACTGGAGTGGAAAATGTACAAAAAATGTCTGTATTGGTACAGAGAAAGATCCCTGAACAATGCCTGTCTCATAACAAGCAGTCAATTCATTTCAGCTATAATTACTATTATTTTTAATATACAGCTCTGAGCAGACTGATATTTTCTCCTTCAGCTTGACCTGTTGCTAAGTGTTACTAGATCTTTCAACTTATTCCCTTTTCCTTCTGAGAATCAGAAGTCACTGTTGCTAATGCTTCTACTGTGCGGCAATATTTTTTTGTCTGATATACTGAAACCCAAAGACTTAAACTTAAAGAAAGTCTGCTATATATATTTCTATAAAATAAGTTGTAAAATTTTCTTTAAATATCTCTGAGGGAGAAAAATAGAAAATCTTTATATACACAAAGAGAATTGCTGCTACAGTAGATGTTGCTCACATAAACTTGGATCTTCTACAGCCTACTTGTGTACCAACAAATTGCAGGGAACTGCCATAGAGGTGGTGGACTTTGTGAGAAGGTGGCTTGACCAGCTGTCACCCCATTAGTTTTTCTGTTTCATATTCCTGCCTTTTCTTTTACTTGCCCATCTTCACTGAACTGTCTCAACTATCATCCTCTTTATGCATCTTCTTTCTATGAATTACAATTTATATGAGAATTTGTGAGTCAAATATTTTATTTACCTGGCCATTGCTATTTAAAATATATTATTACAATCTCAACCAGTTTTTAGCACAGCAGCACTTATAAGAAATTTGCTGAATAATTTAATTTCTTACCTCAAAATGAAAGCCAAAATCGCTTGAATAAGGAATGGCTGATTCCCCCAAATTTAAGATGGCTTTGGCCATGTTTTTACTTACTTATCTAAAATAGCCCATTGATTTACAGGCTCTGAATCTGCTCTATATTCTTCATAGTTAGGAAACATATAATACAGTCTTTTCTTTCTAAGCTCCAGTCACCCACCTTGCCACTGGAACTCAGGAGTCCAGATGCATATGATGGTAGTAAATTTCTGTCAATATGGTAGTAGGGAATGTCCTACTCTCTTATAACACACACACACACACACACACACACACACACAAGGAGAGAGAGATGCTTAACCAGATACAAAAAAATCAAGAACAAATGCATTTCTGTATTAATAAATCCAGGCATTAGGGATAAATTCCAGGCATTAGGATTCTTGAATCAATCACAGTCCAAACAGGAAACATATGACAAACTAAGAGCCTTTGAGGAGATTTTACTAAGAGGAAATTTTACTAAAAGGACTGATGTTATAAATATAGAGGGGAAGGGGCGAATTCACACAGGTTGGTGGGGTACCCTGGCTGGTGAGTTGGGCCGTTAGTAATCCTATCCTTGACAGGTAGGAAGAAGGCTGTGTTACCTGGACTCAGAAGTGGAGAGGACCACCTGATAGGTGGTGAGATACTGTGCTACAGACACAGCCAGCTAGAGGTAAGCAGCCTTGTGGAGGGGGAGCCAGACTTACAATCAATCACACTGACCTCCTCTCTCCCCATTCATTTCTTGACAGTGGTTCCTATAGCTTAAGCACAAAAAGAAGGCAGAGGTAAGGAATAGCCTTGATGCCTTCAAAACACTTTAACTTCCTGGATGTAGAGAACAAGGCAGAGAAGTGGGGAGAGTCATCTGCAGAGGCAAGAGGCACAAAATCAAAATGATAAGGCGAATTGGCCTTAGCCTTTGCAATATAGAAATTTGGAAGAAAGTGGGCCTATTATTTAAAAACTAGAAAACTCTTCTTTCTAATCTAGGGAAGTATCAAGAAAGTTCATTTCCCTATTATCCAAAGTTCTTCGTTGGATAAATTAATCTGCAAACAAATGAATGAATGGTTGAAAATAAATGAATGGATAAATAAATAAAGCTTTGAAACATTTGAATGTGGGGTCTCAATTTATGTATTTGGCATAAACACCTGAGAGCTAGCCCTAGATCGTAAAGCCATGTCAGCCACAAGGACCTTGAAAACACGGTGGAAGGACTTACACAAATCAGGAGGCATAAAGACAATTCCTGCTCAAAATGAGGCTACAATAAAATAAATTCACTTTTATTCATTGTTGCTCAAAGTGTGATATGTTCTGGAAAATATTTTAACATAATTTAATGATAAAACATTGGTTTGTGGACTCTCAAGGTCTTTCTCTTCATGATTAGGTATTGGGGACTGAGACCTAGTTAAAGAAACTAATTATGTTTAAAATAAATCTAAAATAAAGTCTCAATCATCTGTAACTGAAAGAACAGGAAATATTATCTTTAACTAAAGAGGCAGGTGTTAAAATGGAATAAGCTATAAGTCTCAGTTACCTTCAACACTATACACTTTGAAGAACTATCACGCAGTTTTCAATAGCAACCAAAACCTCGTCCCCATACTTTCGAAGCTCACGAAGGTTTGCAAGTATCACATTGCTAGATGTTTTAAGATTACACTATAATTGCATTATTAAAAATCCACGTGTTATTTTAAATCTACCTCTTACTAAAATGACATATTGGTTCTTTTCTGCTTTTGAGTTTTGAACATATTTCAAACTTACTAAATATTAAATAAAATGATATCCTTGTTTTCTTACATATATGAGTAGATTTTTCCAGACCATACTACTAAAGGCATGTTTCAAAATGTCCAACTTTGGATAAACAGGTCATCAATCATTGGCGTATTTGCATTATTCATTGCAACCAGTATGCATGAAATTGTGAATATTTTCCTCTAGTTTCAGATTATTGAGAAGAATCAATAGATGGCAATGAAATTAACTGTAAAAAAAAAAAAAGCCTTTGATTCTGTCTAAAATGATCTCATCAATCAAGTTAAAAATCGTTTAGGCTCTGGTGCTTTGTAGATTTCTAAATGATAGAAGGATTATGCTAAAGAGGAGTTACAAATAGCAAAATGTCAATCTAAGCTAGAAACAACAATTATAATAGCCTTTTGGCATTTTCATCAATAGCTTGACAATGGCATTGAAAATTTTTTCGATAAGGGCATGATTATCACTAGTTTTGGAGGATTCCATAGCATTCCAGATTTCTGGGGGAAATTACTGGAGGTATCACTCTAACCCCAATAATTGTGACAAGATGGGAAAGTCAGGCCCATGAGAGCTGTGCACAGGAATAACTGAAGACCACCCACGTTTCAATTCAGATCCCAGGCGAGATTCTGCCGTGGAGCAAGTGATCACATCAACTTGCAATTCTGGTAATTTGAAGACACATGTGGCATTAAAGGGAAGGTCTGATCACATCAGTGCATGTAATCTTACTGAATGTGTTTTAAACGATCTTTTAATATGGTCACTATTGCGTTTGTTATTAAAAGTCATGAGAATAGGGCAGTAGTGACATCACTATTGCGTTTGTTATTAAAAGTCATGAGAATAGGGCAGTAGTGACAAACAGGACATCATTGGTGTAGTACGTTCAGGAGAAAAAGAACTAGATTGTTAAACTATGTTGTCAGGAAAGAAAGATGAAAAGAAACAGATTGAATATAAGTACGTGTTGTCATGTGCTGTGTGTAAGAGACACTGAGTGTCACCAGCAGCATGGTCACAGAGAGAAATTAATGTCATTCTCTGCACGTGGCATTGAAGGGGGAGTGGCTACATGTGAAAGGAATTGAGGAAATGGAAACATCAGAATGAAAGTGAATTCTATCTTTGGCCTGGTAGGGAGAACCCAAGCAGTCTGATCAATGTCAAGACACTGGCTGGCCGCAAAGAAACTACACATAGGTTGACTATGGTTTTTGTCATTATTTTAGTCCCCCTGAATATTTCTAGTGCTTCACTTCCCAAGCACATAGTAGGATTTTTTTATTTCCTACTTATGTCTTTAGGTTAGCCATGTGCCTTACTTTGACCAAGGAAATGTGAGTGAAAATGAAGTGTACTATTTTTCCTCAGAGCTCTAAAAGCAAATGTGAGGTTGGCCACTTCCTCTTCCCATTGCTGGTGCTGTGGGTAAGTGGAAACACTGAAAAGAAGCCAGCAGCAGCCTGGGTCCCTGGTTGAGTATAATGAGCAGAGCCCCCTACTGCCCCGTGTTGGAAAGGCAGCCCAAATTAAAAGGGACTCTTACTTGTTAAGCCCAAGACTTGAAATCACATCCTACTGCTGCAAAAAAGTAGCCCATTACACGGCCCATCCTGGTGGGGTAGTGGTTAAGTTTGCTGCGCTCTGCTTTGGTGGCCTGGGTTCACAGGTTTGGATCCCGGCTGCAGACCTACACCACTTATCAAGCCATGCTGTGGCAGTGTCCCACATACAAAATAGAGGAAGATGGGCACAGACATTAGCTCACGGTCACTCTTCCTCAAGCAAAAAAGAAGATTGGGAACAGGTGCTAGCTCAGGGCCAACCTCCCTCACCAAAAAAAATTTTTAAAAGTAGCCCATTACAACTGGTGCAAGATCCTTCCTTTTACACTCAAACACAGCCAGTGGGAAGTTACTGGACAGTGTGCACTAGTGAAAAGAAGGAGCAAATCAAAACAAGGAGATGTGACCTAAGACACAGAAGATCCAGCAAGAGCATGGCAGTGAATGCCAGTTCCAGAGAGCATGTCATATTAAAAGAGTGGCATCCATGGTGAGGGAGTTGCTATAAACAGCAAAACAAAACAAAACAGTACTGACAGGTCATTTAAAATGTTTAAATATTTGGACAGTAATTTCTAGGTGATTGACAGTCCTCTCAGAGTGTTTTAGCAGCAGCTATATGTTAAAATAAGAAAAAAATTTAGTAAAGTCATTATTAATTAAAGGAAAACCAAAATTGGTACAATAAAGGAAACAATCATAATAATCCATTTGGCCCAACATAGAGCATTATATCCCAAATGATAATAAAGTAAAATGATAATAATGTAAAATCAAATATTGCAATAGCTACTGCTGAATTTTACATGGATGTGGAAAATAGAGGTGAGAATGGTTGTGTAAACAAGAGAAATCCTTTAAATAATAGATTAAAAGTCATTAGATATATACTGTCTAAAGTTGATAATGTAAGTAAAAAATCATAAGGATATTGCTTAAAATACAGAGATCACAATAAAGAAGTGAAAATCAATAATTCTGGGGAACAGACTGGGACCTGGGAATGTGGGTTACTAAAAAGGACTGATGTTTTTGATATAATGCTTTTAGGATATTTTTAAATACATGTGATGATAGAACTGTAAGTTTAACATTTAAATTGTTCGTCACATTTCTGCACTTTGTACTGACTGTAAATATGTTCACTGCAAAATTTTGGCATAACCAGAATCACATCTGGAAGTTACATTTCTCGGTAAGCTAAAAATAGAACAGGGTTAACCTGAAGTGTGTTAGCAGTGCTCCAGGAAGGATGGATTAAGGTGCTCCTAAAGACTACTGAAGTGTTTACAATTCAAACACACCTGAGGCCCCTCTTCATATCCTGCTCTCCTGGAACTCTTCATATCTCCTAGGTCCTTGTGTGTCACCTGGGTTGAGGCTTATCCACTCACGATATCTAACACACATTCTGGGAAATGTCTTTGGAAGAACAATATCTAAAGTCATTTATCAGATATTCAAATTTGTAGTAAAATGTCAGTGCAAAGATTTTTTTTTTATTGGTGTCATAATAGTTTATAACATTGTGGAATTTCAGTTGTACATTATTATTTGTCAGTCACCATATACATGTGCCCCTTCACTCCTTATGCCCACCCTCAACCCCCTACCCCCTGATAACCACTAATCTGTTCTCTTCATCCGTGTATTTATCTTCCACATGTGAGTGAAATCATATGATGTTTGTCTTTCTCTGACTGGCTTGTCTCACTTAACATGATACCCATATATATATATATATATATATGCTTTTTAAATACCTGCCACATGTCACCATAGTCTACTGTACACAATCAAAATTACATCTTAAAATCATTTTTTCTCCTACAGTACCATATTTCTCTTGCCAGTTGAATTGTCTACAATGCCAGCTGTAGGGATGTCAACATTTAAAGGGTAAAAATATATTTTATAAATGAGCCCACTGGAATCACTTCTAAAGGCTAGCCAGCATTTACTCAGTTCCATAGATAAATTTCCGTATTACTGCCATGCCATGAGTACAGAAATTACTCACAGTCCTAAACACGTGCAATGCTTATGGGTGTTAAAAATGTACAAATAACAAGACCCATAAAACCACTGCTTTAGCATTGTTCAAGGAAAGGACTTTAGGAGTCCAGAGGAGGTAGTGACTACTCCAAATCAGGAAGGCAGTGGATGTTTCCTATGAAGCTATGAAATGGTCAAGGAGGAGTAAATATGTTTGACACAGAGGGAATAACAGATGCAAAGGTGTGGAATGGTAAAAAGAGATGCCCTGGAATTTTAGTCAGATAACTGTGATGGGTCCACTGTGGTCGGAGTAAATGCTATATCAGTGAAGTGTTAGGGGATAAAGTTACTCAAGGGACTAACACATCTTGAATGCCTACTATGTACGGATGCTATCCAAAGTGCTTTGTCTAGGACAACTCATTGAATTGGGACCAGATTGTAATACTTTATTAGGAAATAAAAATCAACAGAGATCTTTGAGGATAGAAGTGCTGTAATAAGATTTATTTTAGGAAAAAAAATGCTGGAGGCAGTGATGAGGAAAGAGTAAGTGTGTGGGATATGGGCAATAAGTGTCTCAAAGGAAAAAGAATTGTAAATCACTGTTAATATAGTTTACTTATAAAACTTATAGCACAATCAGTAAAGGAAAGAATGCCTACTATATAGTAAAGATAAAGAAGGAAGTAGATGGAAATATAAATATCCTACAGTAAAAATCAAAGATAACTACAGATGAAATTTTTGGGGGGGTCATTGAGTTAAATTTCTGAACAGTAAAATGTTTGTCAATATTTATGAAAATCATATTTTTAACTTTCAGAATATTTTCAGAGACGGCATATATTGCTTATTACTGATAGCAATAGAGATTAGTATTTTGACATTCCAATCTTTAAGCATCTCACTTGTAAGGAAACATTTAAAGGTAATTTAAAAAACATTTCTCTTTAAAGGAATTTTTTGCATTTATTTGCAAAGTGAAATATCTCTTTAATGATGGTTTAATGTGAATAACAACTGTGCTGTAATAGTATGAATAGTAAATAAATGTCATTTTTCTTTAAAAATGTAAGTTGACTTTTAAAAATATTTAAATAATTGGAAATCTTCAAAATAGTAAATGTTAAAATATATAATTATATATTTTCTCCATGTAGTTTCTTTTTCCTGTACTATTCATTTTTTGTGAAAATCCATGTTCATCAGGTGTCATTTTCTTTCTGCCTGAAGAGCTTCCTTCAAGGAGTACAAGCTTTCTTGTACTACAGATCTGCTGGTGATGAATCCTTCAGGTTTTCTCAGTCTGAAAAATACCTTTTATTTTGTCCTCATTTTATTTTATTTTATTTTTTTTTTGTGAGGAAGACCAGCCCTGAGCTAACATCCGTCCAATCCTCCTCTTTTTGCTGAGGAAGACTGGCCCTGGGCTAACATCATGCCCATCTTCCTCTACTTTATATGGGACGCCACCACGGCGTGGCTGACAGGCAGTGCATCGGCGGGCGCCCGGGATCCGAACCTGCGAACCCCGGGCTGCCAAGTGCGGACTAAACCGCTGCGCCACCGGGTGGCCCCTGTCCTCATTTTAAAAGATACTTTTTTTGCTGGATATAGAAGTCTAGGATGAAAGATTTTCTTTTCTTTCAGTGTGTTAAAGATATGGCTCTATTTTCCTGTTTTTATTTGCATTGTTTTTGATGAATAATCTGCTGACATCCTTATTTTTGTTTCTCAATACATTATGTGTCCTTTATAATTGACTTCTTTTAAGATTTTATTTTTATCACTGGTTTTGAAAAATCTTATTATTGTGCCTCTCGGTGTAATCTTCCTCTTCCCCCTCCTCTTTCTCTTCCTCCTCCTTCCTTTGCTTAGGGTTCATTGAATTGCTTAGATCTAAGGGTTTATCATTTTCATCAAATTTGGGACATTTTCAGCTGTTATTTCTCCAGTTATTTTTCCTCCCCTTCCCCACGAGTATGCCAGTTATTCTTCATTACATTTAATGAAGTTTTCCCACACTCACTGATTCTCTACTTATTTTTTGTCTTATTTCTTGTTTTATGAGTTCTTGCTGTGTCTACATATGCACTAATCTTTTCTTCTGTAATGTTGAATCTCACATTAGTCCCATGCAATTTATTTTTCATCTCAAACATTGATTTTAATTAATAAAAGTTTGATTCTGATTTATTTATAATGAACAAGTCTATACTTAAATTTAGGCGTAGAGAATGCTGTTATAATAATTTTTTATTTTCCTTGCTTTCTAATTCTAACATCTGTGTCATTTCTGGGACTGTCTCAATGGATGGATATTTTTTTCTTCATCATGGGTCATATTTTCCTGTTTATTTGCATGCCTTTTAAATTTTGATTGGTTGTCACATATTATAAATTTTATTTTGTTGAGTGCTGAATAAGTTTATATATATATACGCTTTAGCTTTTCTCTGGGATGAATTGAAGTTACTTGGTCACTTTTTATCTTGCTTTTAAAATCTGTTAGGTGAGGCCTAAACAATGGTTAGTCTGGGGCTTAATTATCACCCACTACTGAGATCAGAACCTTCTAAATAGTCTAGCACATGGCTCATTATTTAACAAGCTTTTTAGTATGCCTGGTGGAAACATGAAGTATTCCAGACCACGTATAGTCCCGGAGGATGCTGTTCTCTTTTAATTCTTTTAGGCAGTTTCCTCACATGAGTGTATCAATTGGTAATCTGTTGAATACCATAGGAGAGGGGGCTCTAAGTATCTCATAAGTTCTCTGGTACTCTGTCCTGTCTCTAGCTTCCTGGAATCACAACTCCATCTCAGCTTGGGAGTCTGCGGGGCTCCATCTAGGTTATCCCTCCGAGGTTTCAGTCTGGAAACTCTCAAGGCAGTCAGCTGATACACTCTAAGATTCACATCACTTGTTCCCCATCTCTCAGGAGTCACTGTCCTTTATTGCCTGATGTCTTGTGAACGTTGAAAACTGTGGATATTTATTTTGTCTAGATTTTTGTTTGTTTGTATGTTGGAAGGAGAATTCTGATTCCTATTACTCCATCTTTGCCAGCAATGGAATTCCAAGAATATTTTTTATTCATCTGTTAATTTACTTACAAGACAACACAATGTATAAAATTACAATGTTTTACCATGAGTATTATATCACACATAGATGTAACATTACAAGAAAATACTATCACAGATGATGGAGTGCTGGTTAATGAAACTGTGCTGCTACAAGATTCTTACACATTGTGTAAAATGCTACACATTAACTCTAAATAGACAATGATAAGTTAAAGATGATTTTTTTATATTCCCAGAGCAATCACTAAAATATAATCAAACAAACAAACCAAGAGGTTCAGCTAAAAGCCAATAAAGGAAATTTAATGGAATATTAAAAATATCAGTCATCCTAAAATAAGGCAAGACATTGGAAACAAAGAGTAAAAAAATAAGCTGGAAGGGAAGAAAAAAATAGCAAAATTGGACATTAAGTCCCCAAATAACAATAACTAAATAAATATGGAGGAACTAAACATGCCAATTACAAGGAAGATATTATCATCAGATTTAAAAGAAAACAAGACCAACTATAAGCTATCCACAGGAGATGCATTTTAAAATTAAAATGCAAAACGGTTGAAAGTAAAATGATGGATAAAAATTGAGCAACAGAAGGCACTAGTAGCTACATTAAAATCAGTCAGAACACATATTCAGAGATAATAGATATTAGCATAGGTAAAGACAAATATTTCAAAATGACAAAAGGGTAATTCATAAGACATAGCAATAAATATATTTTCATATGCTAGCAAAGTTCTTAACACATTTAACAAACACTGATAGATAATCAAATACAGATACACTTATAGTACAATATTCAACTTATCAGACTGGGGAGAAATGAGAGTAAAAAGCTGAGCAATACCAGATTGAATGATAAGTTAATGGCAATATTCATATATTTCTGGAGCAAGCATGACTTGGTATGCATAATTTGGAAATAATTGAGCAACAGTCAATCTAATTCAATTTCTGCATATCCAACAACTGAACAATTCAATTCCAGTTTCATGCATTAGAGACACATTCAAAGATTTCTATTGCAGAATCCTTTTGTAGCAGAATTCAGAAGAGAGAATGAGTGAATAGATTGCATTAACATTATTTGCTTTAATGTTGAAACAGCTGAAATTAATAAACCGCACTTTTAACATGACTAGGTTTCAAAGTCAAAGTGTTGCTCAAGAAACAAGGGATAAGTTACAACATGGTTATGTGCAGTTTGATCAGTTTTAACAGTCGTTACCTTTAAATGGTACCATTACAGGTGATTTTTCTCCTTTTGCTTTTTTGGTTTCTTCCCTCTTTTTTATTAAGTTTCTCTAATTTCCTATGATGATTATGTAAATTAGGAAAAAATGCTATTAAAATATATAGTCAAGATGTCAGATTATACTTTAAGCAGGACAGTATCAATACAAATTTAAGTAAAAATATACCACTCATTATTAATAGATCCATATGAATAGAGTAAGAAATTAACAGCATGAATTGGAAACAAACATCCCAAATTAAGAATAACGATGCTTTGGAAACCATGAAAAAATGAGGAATACAATTTGGGAAGGATTAAAAAAAGTATTTCAGGGTTGCCTAGGGGTTAAGTCCAGTGCACTCCACTTCAGCGGCCTGGGTTCGGTCCCCGGGCGTGGACCTACAACACTTGTCTATCAGTGACCATGCTGTGGTGGCAGTTCACATACCAAATGGAGGTAGACTGGCAGCAGATGTTAGCTCAGCGCAAATCTTCCTTAGAAAAAGAAAAGAAAATATTTCAACCGTATCTGCAAAGTTTGCAATTTATATTAAGATAAGCAGATTTGGTCAAACATATTAAAACTTGACATTATATTTTATTCTAGAGTATACATGAGTGTCTGTTATAAATGTGGGATATTCTCATCTTTTATTTAATGTTATTAAAGTAAGTATATTGCCCATATGCCAGAATTTTAAAAATAGACTTGCTTTAAAAGATTTGACCTTAAAATTTATAGTTGTAGACAATTTTATGGATGAATAACTTCAAAATTCCAGGAGTAAATATCTTCTTTTTGTAAAATATCCTGAATAATAATGAATATTCCCCAAAATTTTATACAAGATTACACATTAAATCCAAAAGCTGGTGAAGATGATATGAAAGAGAATTAATTTTAAGTAAATCTTATTTTTGAAGAGATAGTAATATTTTGTTTTAGGTTTAATTCATTTTTGCAAGCATGGTGATCTCTACTGAGTGTTGCTGTATTGAGCACAGCTACCCTACTCTAGCTGGTGGAGATGCAAAAGTTTTGCCGCCCTCTGTGAGCTCTGGGAATTGTTTGGACTATAATAATTCTCTTTCAGCATTTTCTCAGCCTTCCCTTGTGGAATTTCACCTTATGCACGCCAAAGGCTCAAGGCCAAACTTATGCAGATTTTTGGGACTCTTCTCAGTAAAATCTACTTCTCCCTCAACCTTGAGCTCTGTCTGCTCCACTCAGCAAGACGGCTAGTTTCTATCTGGGTTCTTCCTCTCTCAGCCACTATGTAGATACTCCCATGCCCAAAACTCTGGGGAACGATGGAGCTCACTTTGTGAGCTTCCCATGTGTTAAGACTCATAGCCCTATACCGCCTCTTGTCTGATGTCAGGAAAAAAGCTTCCAATATTTTGTTCAATTCTGACAATGTTTATAAGAAGAATGTGATTCCGAACCCCATTGCTACTTAGAGCCAGAAGCAAAATATGTCTGCTTACCATTTTTATAAGATATACTAGTAATAAAACTATGTGGAACTCAAGTATGATTCTGTTTATTCTCCATCTTCCCCTTAGACAGAGATACTAATAATACTGTAAATTACCATATGAGAGGAAAATATTTCATGTTTTACATGCAGAAAGATACTTTCAACCTCCCATTAAAAAAACACAGTCTATAATGAAGCACATAGTAGATAATACTTAAACACACACACACACACATACACACACACACACACAATCCTTAGAACCAGTAGGTGTATAACTCAAAAACTTGTTTCCAATTTTAGATGACGAAGTTGCTAGTATATAAAATATTTGGTAATTTCCATGTCCTTTTTCTTGGTAAAAATATCCATAACTCATGTAGGAGTGAGTACAAAATGACAAAAAACATATATAAAGAGATTTGAGGATTTTGAAGGAATCAGATATCATAATTTCTACAGTGATATGACATTTATATGTAAGAATTATTTTTTAAATTGAAATACCCAAAAAGACTTGAGAGTGTTTGTCTTTTCACTATGCTATTTGTTAAACAGACTATGAATCATGAAATAAAATACAGTTTTGTGGTGAAGTATTCAGGTTGTTAAAAAATGATAAAGAATTAGCATCCAATATGTGAAATTTAATTTTGTTAAAATACTATAATAACCAGCAAAGAAAATAAGCATAGGAATTGGAAAGTGGGTAAAATTAAAAGACTTTGAAAGATAAAAAGCTTCTTTTAAAAAAATCCAAGAATTCCTTCCATAAGAGAAAACATTCCAAAGAGTAAAATATAAATCCTCAAAACAAAATTTCCAGGAATAAATACAAATGAATCTAAGGGAAAATAAAACTTTCCAGGATGTGTACATCCTGCAACAGTAATTACCTGAAAATATCGTTGAAACTTGTAAAAATGAAATGATTCTGTCTCTAAGAAGAAATATTACTGAAATTTTGGAAGACATAAAGCCAAACACGCTACTCATTCTGTACCTGGCATTGACCAACGCCTTGATTCACCCCGATTCGCGTGTCTCAGAATCCACGAAACCCTGGGGAAAAAGAAACTGAAAGTCAAACAAGCTCCCTGTGTTTCTCACCACTCCAGAATCTTAGCTCTTTGGTTCTTTAAAACTTGTGAAGTATTTACTTGGATGATAATTTTATGTAAACATATTATTTACATACAACATACATGAAAAACAAAGCTCAAATCATAAGTAACCGCTGAAAGAATTTTTTACGAAGTGATGACAACCATGTAATCATCAACGAAATGAACAACAATGGCAACAACGGAGCTTGACTGGATCCACGTGAGCTCCCTTTACGTTCAAATCCCATCGCGACCACCCCTCCACCCCAGTAGAAATATGATTCTAGCTTATAAATTGTCCTGTTTTTGAAATTTATGTATATGAAATCACACAGTATTTACTCTTTTGTCTTTGACTTCATTTATTATATTAGGTTTGTAAGGTTCATCCACGTTGTGTGCAGTGTTCGTTCATTGTCTTTCGTTGCTGTAGTTTTCCAGTGTACCAATATATCTTAATTTTTACAAATCTCCCACTATTGTTGGGCACTGAGTAGTGTAATATGAGTTTGGGATATTATGAACAGTGCTGCTATGGTCTTCCTTACACAAATCTTTTGGTAAACATATACATGCATTTCTGTTGCATGTCTACCTGTAACGGAATTGTTAGATCACAAGATATTTTCTTTCTCTCTCTCTTTGCTGTTTCTACTCTTCTTTTTTCTGGGCAACATCTTTAATATCCATTTCTTCCACTTTATCATGCAATTGAGTTTATGTCTCTTCTCCCCAAACCAGCTCTAGTTTTAAACAAAAACCATCACTTGGGAACTAACTACCTAGAAGTGCTGGAGACCTGGACAAGGCTTTCTTTTCTTTCCACTTGTCAGATCTCTAAATAGAAAGAATCAGTCTAGGAATCTCCTTTTCACTGATATGAATTAATGAATTACCTCACTACAACCCACTGGTATGGGAAGCAGAAATAGTTACAATTAACTTTTACTTTAAATTACATATCACATATATATATTTTGATGCAGTAGTGGTTAAGAATACGGACTTTAGTGTCAGAGTGCTGGAACTGGATCCCAGCTCTGTCACTCACTATTTGATATTTAGATAACCTATATATGTTTGCCATTATTATTATTTTTATTCTGTCCTTAAAGTGATCTCAAAAATACCACTTTCAGATATTTTTTAATGTTTCATGGTTTAATATCAGTATTAGAATAGAATCTAATGCCAAGAAGTAACAACTTAATTAAATAGTAGCTAAAAGACTGAATAAAATTTTCCCATTTAGTGAATTCAAAATGCTCTTAGTATTATCCTTTTCTTTTTTATATATTTTGCACATTATAGTTTTAACAGAAGCAATTTCATAAAAGACATCCTACTCCCACTCTCAGTCTATAAAACAATCTATTTTATTCTCTATAAATTATTTACACAATATATTAAATAAAATAAAATGATCTATTTTAATCTATGATTACTAAGTAGAACTTCCATTGTTTAAAGCAATCTCTATACTTAGTCTTTTCTTTTTCCTGAAATGAGACGTCATTGTGTATATGCATCAACTAAGTGGTACCTTTGAATGTCTGACTTCATTCTTGGAGCTTTCATAAACTATGAGCTTGCGGAATAGGAAGATTTTCAAATTTTCTCACACTCAAAATTTCTTGCAAAATATCAATGTTTTCTGGGGAAAAAATTTACTATTAAAGCTAAACTCTTGGCATTATCTTTGAAGTTCTAAAGAGTGAATCGTTTTAGTTTATTGGAACGTTTGCATTTAAATTCAGTCTTAATTCTAAAGTATACTCCTACTTGACTAGGAGATGTGATGGTACAAGCCTTTATATATGCAAATAGACAATGTCATTGTTATTCAAACGTTATGTGAGCTATATCCAACCAGTGATGAATTTGGTGTAATTAGTTCATAGATTGTTTACCCTCAATGATTTAGAGAAAAAAATATCTTGTGGAAACACATTATTTGCCATCTTTTAGTAACATGAGTCTTTCTAATTCTTTGTTACCATAACTGTATAATAGAATTTATACTTCCTCTCATAATTCTAGAGATGAAACTAGTTTAATGATTACTAAGAATACAAGAAAAGAAGAACTGGCTACAGAGCAAGATAAGTGTAAAAAGCTGAGGATTTAGAAACATTAATAAGATTACAGAATCAACCACCAATTTGATGTTAGATTACTATTTATTTGGTAACAGGATGAAATAAACACAAGAATCTTCAATTAATGATAGAATAACTTAAATAGGCTTGCACTGTGGAGTCAGATTTCACACCTAGGGTGTTACGACTATTATCACAATTTCCTGTTACATGTATTAAAACATTTCAAAATATATCCCCAGTATAAAAACATCCATTTCTTCCTTTCTCCTTTTGTTCTTCCTTCAGCTATTTCCAGCAAACTTAAAATTTCTTAAAATGAAAGTATATAATATATCTATAAGGGAGCTAGTTAGGTGGGTAGGTGGTAGGTTGGGCAGAGAGTTAGATTGACATTCAGACTTCATCAGATAGAACTTTGTGCCACCCATAAGGTAGATTGCTGTCTCGAAGCTATAAATTGTAACACAAACCACTGTAATATATTAAGTAAATTAAATAACCATATATATTAACTATAAGTCATATCAAGTGTCATATTTTGAATTCCTGATTACATGAGTGTACTTTAAAATAATAAAAGCAATTATAAAAGTTTTCATTTGAATTTCAAAAAACACTGGGAGTGGGGAAAGCTTTTAGAATCTATGAAATGTTTATAGACTAACATAAATATTTTTGAACATCAAGGGTTAATATTAATGGTAATAATTTTCAGATTTGAAAGTAATATCACTCAAAATTTACGGGGAAAGATATTAAAATGTTTTTTAAAACTTTTACTATGAATTTTACTTAACTAGAAAATACAAAAAGTTGTGTGGATTGCCTGACTTGAGGCTCTGGGGAACGAAATGTTATTTATGTGAAACTTGGCTTGTTTTGCTGTTTGGATTGTGCCTGAACAAAAGCCAAGTGCTTCAGGATTTTATATCAGGAAAGGAAACTTTCACACAACTCAGTAGTCACAGGTGTGTGCTCTTCTCTTTTTTGCCAAAGTTCCCTATACTGACAAATTTTAAACTGCACAGTTCTATTGTCCCATTTCAGCAAATTACATATTTTTTTGAGCCGGAGAGTAATTCCCAAATTAATTTCCCTATATTTTAGTGAAAATATTTACCTAAAATGAACTACTTTGTATTTTATATTATTTTTATTTGTTAAATGAAGTAAAATGAATATGTATATAATTTTATCGAGTTAGTAAATATATTGAATTTTTATGGTGCTAGAAATGCTCTATATCTTGAAATGGGTTGTATAGTTAAGTATTTTTTTACTTTATGAATATACTACTTCAATAAAAATGTCCAAATATAAATGCAATCATAAAATATTTTATTTAGCCTTTCTTTTTTATATATCTATCGATGTTTACTTAATAAATATTTTCTGACATTTTGTTTTTGTGTCATCTTGCTGTCTTATTCATTACCATGTTTTTCCTATTCTGTTTTGTTTTGCAGAAGGTTGATATTTTACCCCAAATTTTCTGCCTCTGGTCAGGTCCAGCCAGGCTGATTTCCTCCATAAACAAGGAGAAGATTGGACAGGGGGTGGAGAACTCTTCAATAGTTGTTGCCCAGCTTCCTCAAATACCCCTCCCTTTATGGTCCTAATTCCTACTGGGCAGACCCACAATAACTCCTGTTGGGCAATGCCAAATCCTCATACCTGGTTTCACCAACTCCTCCTTTCTCCCCTCCAATCCTACTTTGCAGTCATTAATATCTAGGTTGTCTTATTCTCCCCTGTATGCCCTTTTAACTTTTCTATCAGTTTTGTAACCAGTTGCTAAATTAAATTCATGGATTAAGCTACCTGGCATGGATTTTATTTTTTTGAATGGACACTGATTTGTACCAACTAAAAAAGTAATAATAATAAATTAAATTTAAAAATTTAGACTTTATATTTAGTTACTCTTTTGAGTGTACAGGATAAAATAAGTGTTTTATGGGTTTTTTCCCCATATGATAAACAATCGCCTCCACAGCATTTATTTGAGTGCCCATCTAGATAGTCTATCTTATGATGTCATCATAACAATATATCATGATTCTATAATGTCTCAAGTCTATTTCTTTGATCTCTATTCTTTCGCCTGTTTTTTCTGTACTTTTACTAGTACCATATCCCTCCATTTATTAGAGCATTATATTACATTTTAATACCTCTTTATAACAAATATCTCACAAAATATTTTCTTTAAACTGGTATTGACATTTATTCAATCTTTACTTTTCTATATGAATTTTAGAAACAGTAGGTCAAGTTTTGTGTGAAATTCTGCTGTTATAGCAAAACATTGCAGATGAATTTGGGGATGACCAATGCCCTTCCTGTCCTTCATCTCCCTATCCATGAATATTGTATATATCTACATTTATTCAAGAATTCTATGTAATTTAAAATGTTTTGTTATTACTTGAGTAAATACACCATATATATCTTTATATGGATCCATCTATACCTTTTATATTTTCTGGTATTATGAGCAGATTTTATACTCAGTTATATTTTAAATCTATGCATAAGAGCTATAGATTTTTTATATGTTGATCTAGAATGCAGTAACCCTACTCAGTACAAATTGCTAGTTGATCTATATGGTCTCAATATTTTTCAGTGTCCAATCATATTATGTCTATATAGATATCTATAAAAACAATGTTATTTCTTTTCTCCAATCCCTATGGTTTTATTTTATTTCTCTATGTTATGGCATTAAATTAATCCAGACGTACGGTGCTGAGCTGAAGCAATTATACAAGGCATATTTGTTTTGCTCCTCACCTTATTAAGAAATTTCTCCATGGGAAAAAGCTGATTATAAGTTCCTGATAGATATATTTATCAGTTTAAACAGGTTCAGCTCTCTTCCTAGTTTTCTAGGAAAGCATCTTTTGTTGTTATTAGTGAATGAATGCTGATTTAATTATTTTTTACTTGCTACTTCATTCTTGATAAATATTATCATACAAACCTTTTGAATACTATTTTATTACTTTATAAGGTCATGCTTTTCCTTTATTTTACATATTTATTATATTTAAAGTTTTAAAAGATATGTGTAACCATTTAAAACAATAAAACAAATTTAGAAATCTGTAAATATCCAGGCCTATATTGCATTTTATTGTCACCTAGAAACAAATTTCATCTTCAGAAACCAAACACAAAATTCATATATAACTTATTAATTAATATGCATAATTAATTGTCACTATGTATATCCCAGTGCATGTGCAAACATATCCACTCCTTAGATCCCATTTTTTTATGCAGTCTTTCCATATGTGTGTGTGTGTGTGTGTGTGTGTGTGTGTGTGTGTGTGTGTGATTCTTGATGAAGTAAAACTGTGGATAACATTTTAATGAGGGTGCTAGGATTTTTAACTTTTAGTTTTTCTGATACTGAACCCCGTATGTGACTGTCAGTATTGAATGATTGCTTAGCTGAGTAGGGGTATGTAGTACAGAAGAGTTCCCCTTTAGCACTTTGAAGATATAACTTTATTTTGTATTGTATTGTCCCTGCCAATATGATTAGTCAACTGTCAGTCTTACTTGTATTCACTTTTTTTTATAATCTGGTATTTTTCTTTGGTATCTTTAATGAATGTCTTTATACTTAATGTTCTGTAGTTTTACTTTGTGTCTAGAAATGGATTCTTTTTAAATTTTTTATTTGTATTCCAAGCTTATTTTTTCCCAGGATTCACGATTTTTCTTCACACCTGAATAATTCCCAGTAATTATCCCTTCAAATTCTGTTGCTTCACTATTTTCCCTTGTGTCTCATTCTAGGAATCCTATTAGATGTTTTCTCAAGCTGTTAAATGTGCCTTTCATTTACCTTAATATTTTTATATAGTTTAAATTTTTTGATATCTGAGTTGTATTCTTTGAGAATTCTTAGAAGAATTTTAACATTTTCATATTTTTCCAGACTAGAATTTATTCCACCTATTAATATTTTAATTTAATAAATACATTTTAATTTGTATGATTTATTTTCTCCTTTTCCTATCTACCTGCTTTTTTAAAACTTCTAACTATATGGTTTTGTATTTTCTTATTCTTTCACATAATGCTATCTCTTCATATTCTGTTGACATATTTGAAATATATGCATTAATTTTGTTTGATTTTCTTGATGATCTTTTTTTGTATTGAAAATTTTGTTTACAGACTAATTTTATGGTGACTTTCTAGCTCTTGTAAATGATTCAGGTCCCTAGTTCTATAATTATATTAAAGGCATATGAAATTCAGTCTCTAAGTTGACAAGCAGCCAAGTCCTAGCCCTGAGTGTAAGTCATTTAGAAAGTAAATATGCATATACTTTTAAAATACCCTAGAAGGACTTCAGGTAGCTGAAGACAGTTTTTGATGCCTAGGTCTATGCAATTGTCAACATTAAGGACAAAATATATGACCAAAGTCTAGTATAATAATTAAAAGTCCAAAAATGAGTGTAAATGTTAAATTAAATATAATTTGGTACTTCTGGTTATTTATTTCAGTAAAAGATTATCATTATGCAATGGTACTAAATGTTTTAACTGTGAGAATTAATAGAGAGAATTTTTTCAAGTCATTACCTGTTTTGATTCACGTGTTTACTGTTTAAACATGTTGTGTTTGAGTGCTTGAAAGGAAGCTATTATGGATGATGGATGATGCCACTTTGCAAAATCTGGGAAAGTTATTGACATGCTACATTTTACACTCTATTTGATGGACTTAAACAGATGATCTATGCAAAGTCTGGAATATGGCTAAGGAAAAAAAGAGACTAACAGCAAGAAATATCTTGTGTCAGCAGAAGGACATAGAAATCGTTGGGTGATAGCCAATTGCATGAAAGGAGTGATGCAACTGCAAATCTATCTAAAGTTCTTAGTCAGTCATCTAGAAAATTGTTAACAATGAACTGACAATTGAGGACAGAACATATATACAAGGATAATTGAAAACTGAGAAATAAAACAAACATGAAAAACAGCTTTAGAAGATGATTCTGGCTATTTAAACAAGATACCAATGGGTTCATTGAACATACATCAATATAAAGGAGATGCCTATCAGTGAAATGTAACTGGACATAAACACTGTTCAATAAAGTTGTTCTTTTTCTTCTCCGTGTCTATTTGTTTTTAAGCATACACTATGACTAAGTTTTAGTCAAACTAAATCAATACAATTGCTAAGAGAAAATCACAATGTTAGTGTTATCAAAAGAGATAAACAAGTGGAATTTGAATGGGACTTGATATTATAAGAAAAAGGAGGAATTTGATCCCAGAAAATATAAAATAAACTTCAAACATGTGCAAAATAAAATGCTTAAATATACTATGTACCAATGTAAGAGTAGTTAAAAGTCACAAATTAATAAGGAGGATTAAATTGAAAACACTCCCCAAACTCACAGTCTAAGGAAATACAGTGTAATCATAATTAATTATTTATTTTGTAACTAAGCAAAGACAGCATGTGTTTAGGTGATTTACTGTATAATGCAAAACCCTCTGGTATGGACACAATTTCCTTAAAAAAATTGATCTCTCCTGTTTATATGTGGAAGTAATCTAAATAAGTAATCTTTTAATCCCAGAAAAAATAAATCATTTAACCTCTCAGTCTGGGATCAACAGAAAGCAGTATGAAGGCGAAGGCTTGTTGATGAGTCCTTTTATTGAGGAATGTGATCCCAGAGGCAGGAGTGAGGGATAAGGGAGAGATACAAGGAAAGAAGTAGATACAATAAAGGAAGCATTATCAAGTTGACCACTGCTATTGGTGACTACTGACTAGATTCAGCTTTGGGAGACAGAATCAGGGAAGTATTTATTCATCAGCTCTTGTTCCTTATTGTCCAAAAGCTTACCCAATAAGGCATTAACTACTGATTTCATATGTATGAGTACTAAGTAGGCTTTCTCAGAAGCTGACACTACAGTAATAACAGAGAAGCCCTGAACATAGAAACAAAAGGACAATGCCACCCTGTGTCAAAGTGGTGTCAGTATCCACTTGTGTGAAGATGGAAGGAAGTTGTGCAAAACAAGTCACTGTGAAGGTGCCTGAAATAAGAGAGAAAAATGAGGCCAATTATTTAGAAGTGGTGCAGAAGAAGTGTCCAGAACATAATACTATATTCTGTGCATAAAGTTATAACTAAATTTAGGCTAATTTCAGCTTACCAGATGAATGTTTGATATATTTTCTTTGGCCAAATTATCTCTCAATCTTTACCCATTTTTCCCTTAGAGCTAAATACATTGTCTCCAAATGTATATTAAGATCTCAGGAGAATCTTTACCTAGAACCTTAGTACTTGTAAGAAAGTAGTATGGACAAAGCCAGTTCATAAAGACTGGGAGAGGTGACTTATTTTTCAAATGTACAGATACCAATACAAAGCTATAAGGACCATGAAGAATGAGGGGGAAATTATACAACCAGAGAAACAATATAAATATCCAGTCACCAGTCCTAAAGAAATAGAGATATATGAATTGCCTGGCAAAGAATTCAAAATAATCACCTGAAAGAAGCTCAGTGAGTTACAAGAGAACACAGATAGGCAATCAAATGAAATCATAAAAAATGAAACATGACCCAAATGAGAATATCACTAGAGATAGAAACCATTTAAAAAAAAGAAATAAAGAAAATCAGGAGCTACAGAATATAATAATTGAACCAAAAACTTCAATAGAGCTTCAACATTAGACTTGAACAGCAGAAAAAAGAATCAAAAACTTTGAAGACAAGTCATTTGAAATATTCAGTCAGAGGAGTAAAAATAAAAATTAATGAAAAAGAATGAAGAAAGCCTAAGGGACTTACAGGACACTGTAAAAAAAAAAAATCAATATCCACAATACCGTCATCCTATATTCATGAATCCAAAGAGAGTCCAAACAGGAGGAACCCAAAGAATTCTACACTGAGACACATTATAATCAAATTGTGAAAAGTCAAACTCACTAAAAAAGGTTAATATATAGACAAATACAGAATAATGAAATACTGTAATGGTGGTGTGTAAATTAATTTTAGTATAAAAGTTACAAAAGTATTAAGAATAACTGTAACTAAAAAAACTTGTTAATAGATACAAATATAAATAATGTAAATCACAAAATCAATAATAAAGTATGTGGGGGGAGTTAAAGTTAGAGTTTTTGTATGTGATTGAAGTTAAATTGTTATCACCTTAAAATAGACTCTTACAACTATAAGATGTTTTGCATAAGTCTCATGGTAACCACAAAGATAATACCTATTGAAGATACACAAAAGAAAATGAGTAAAAATCAAAACATACCCCTACAAAAAAATGAACACAACACAAAGGAAGACAGCAAGAGAGGAAGAAAATGACAAAAGAACTTAAATGTAAATTAATTAAACTCCCCAATCAAAAGACAGAGAGTGGCTGAATGGGTAAAAAAGAAGACAACTATATGCTATCTAAAAGAGATACACTTTAGCTTCAAGTACATATATAGACTGAAAGTGAAGAGATAGGAAAAAGATATTCCATGCAACGATTCCATGGAACGATATCCATGTTAATGGATTGGAAAGCTTAATATTGTTGAAATGTCCCTAATACCCAAAGCAATCTAAAGATTCAACACTATACGCATAAAAATCCCAATGGCATTTTTTACAGAAATAGAACAAAGCAACCCTAAAATTCATATGGAATCACAAGAGATTCCAAATAGCTAAAGCAATGTTGAACAGGAAGAATAAAGTGGGAGGCATCACACTACCTGACTTCAAACCACATTACAAAGCTACAGTAATCAAAACTGTATGGTCTCAGTACAAAGACAGACATAGAACAGTGAAGTAGATCGAGAGTCCAAAAATGAACCCATGCATATATGGTCAAATGATATTCAACAAGGGTGCCAAAACTACATATGAGGAAAGGACTGTCTTTAAAAAAAAAAATACTGTTGGTAAAACTGGATGTCCACATGCCAAAGAATGAAATTGGACCCCTATCTTAAAGTGTACACAAAAATCAATCAAAAAATGGTTTAAAGATGTAAATGTAAGACCTGAAACTATAAAACTTCTAGGAGAAAAATAGGGGAAAGTCTCCATAATATTTGTCTTGGGAATGAGTTTTCGGATATGAGTCCAAAAGCATAGGCAACAAAAGGAAAAATAGTCAAGTTGAACTAAACTGAAAAACTTCTGCACAGCAAAAGAAACAATCAACAGAGTGAAAAGGCAACCTATGGAATGGGGAAAATATTTACAAACCCTATATCTGATAAGGGGTTAATATTTAATATACATGAGGAACTCCTATAACTCAATAAAAAAAAATAACCTGATTAAAAAACGGGCAAAGGACTTGAATGTATATTTCTCCAAAGAAGACATATGAATGGTCAACATGTATATAAAAAGATGCTTACATCACTAATCACCAAGGAAATGCAAGTCAAAACTAAATGAGATTTCACTGCACATTTATTAGGATGGTTACTTTCCAAAAAAAAAAAAAAAAGGTAAGTATTGGTGAGGATGTTGAAAAAGGGAATGCTGTACATTCTTGGTGGGAATGTAAAATGGTACCACTACTATGGAAAACAGTATAGAGTTTTCTCAAAAAGTTAAAAATAAAACTACAATCTGATCCAGCAATCTCACTTTTGGATATATATCCAAAAGAATTCAAATCATGATCTCAGAGATATCTACACTCTCATGTTCATTGCAGCATTATTCAAATAGCCACGATATGGAGACAAACTAAATTCCCATCAGTGGATGAACAGATAAAAAAATGTGATATATACATGCAAGGGAATATCATTCAGACTTAGAAAAGAATGAAATATTGTTATGTGCTACAACATGGATGAATCTTAAAGACATTATGCTGACTGAAATAATGCAGTCACAGAAGGATACAAACTTCATGATTCCATTTAGATATACAAAGTAGTCAAACTCGTAGAAGCAGAGATTAGAATGGTGTCTGCTAGGCACTGGGGGGAAAGGAAAATAGAGAGTTGTTCAACGGGCATAAAGTTTCAGTTATGCAAGATGAGTAAATTCTATAGATCTGTTGTACAACATAGTGCCTATAGTTCACAGTGCTGTATTGCACGCTAAAAATTTTCTTAGGAGAGTAGATCTCATGGTAAGTGTTCTCACCACAATAAATTTTAAAAATTAGAATAAAATGGTAGGTAAATTTAAGAAATACATTTATCTAAATACTGCACAAAGTATTCTCATTAAAAATGAACTTTATCTTTGCTAATATCCCTTATAGCCCATTTCTCATTTTCAATGTGTTTATTCTCATTCTCTCTCTCTCTTTGTGGAAAACATGTTTTATGGTAATCCAAGAAGAGTTATATATTTTTTGAACGCCTGAGTACTTTGTTTTTCTCCCATAACACAAGTGTACGACTTTATTGATTTTGTGTTTGGTTCTAGAATCAAGAGTCTGATCTTTGTAAACCATACTTTACATGGAAGCATATACTTCCATGAAATGACAGTTTTAATTCTTCAAGGAGAATAAAAGAGCAATGATGTTGCAGTAACTCTACTATTTCTCAGTTCTTCCTGGTCATTTGCAGCTGAGAAACTGCCTTTTCTACAAACATTCAAGGAAGCAGAGAAAGGCCACATAAATATATCATGCCACCTTGTTTTAAGTTGTTTTTTTTAATTATTATTCTTTTTTACTTTTTCTTAAACAATTATACATATATTCCAAAGCACATATATCACAAGTGTATTGCTGAATGGAATTTCACAAACCGAACACACCCATGTAATAGCACTGAAATCAAGGAAAAACTGTTTACCAGCACCCCTAAAGCTCCCTCTTTGTCCCTCTTCATCACTAAGTCACTGTCTCCCCAAGGGTCACCAATATTGTGACTATTTATTTATGTATTATTTACAAAAATGGGATCACACAGTATATACTCTTTTGTGTATAGCTGGTTGTGAAAATGATCTATGATGTTTTGTAGTGTTCTTTCTTTCTGCTGTAATGTTCCAGTGTGTGATTATTCCACAATTTACCGTGATTTTCAGTCAGTCTGGGACTCATTTGTATGGGGTTGTTATAAACGTTCTAGGACGAGTGTTTTGAGGATCATCGTAGGGCGGGGACTTGCTTGCCCAGCAAGAGCCCACAAGTACATTGCAACCATGTGTCCTTCTGGCTCCCTTCTGGGCAGGACGCCCAGCTGCTGAGATTTGTAACAATCCAGGGCCTGGCAGCCGGGATCTTACCTTATCTCACTCAAAGAACATCACATCTTGAAGGGACACAGAGTCCCTCCATGTGAGCTACTGTCCCTGGGAATGCTGGTCGTGCCAGGTAGTCTCTTGGCAAGCATATAGCCTTTGTGTTCCCTGCCTATATAAGCAACCCCCTCCCTGCCCACGGTTGCGAGTGCACACTGCCGTCCAGCCGGCCGCCACTGGACCTCCCTGTAACTCCCAATAAACTCACATCTCATTCACCACCCAGCGGTCTTTTCTTTAGTGTCTCAGCAACCTATTGGGCACTCTTCGCTCAACTGGGCGTTTGGCCAGACCATCATTCATGCGTATTTTTGAGTATATACTTAGAGTGAATTGTTGGGTCATGTGTATGTTCAACTTCAGTAGTTATTGTTAAACAGTTTTCCAGCCTAAAATTTAGGAGACAAATTTGATTCCTTTGTATTCTTCAACCCTTCACATACATGTAAACTATGCCATTTTTAACTCAAGAATATATCTCAAATCCACCTGTTATTCATTTCACTTCCATTGGCACTAACCTAGTCCATGTCATCATCCTTCCACATGCCTTGTACCTTAGCAATAATTTCTTAGCCTTAATTTCTTTCCCGTCTTCTATTCTTGTTACCACCCAGGAGCAAAGGTAATTAGGTACGCTACTATGATGATGATTTTCCGAAAGAAGAGTAGAATTTTAAACTACTGCTATATCTCACAAAGCCCTGCATTGTGAAACCCTGGTTTCCTTCGCCAAACTCAATCACGCTTTCTCGGTGTGCTGACAGTCTATGTTTATTGCATTATAATCACAGAGAGTAACCTGTAGAGGACTGGCTTACAGGAGAGTCTGGGACCAGGGGCTTCCGCTACCCAGAGGTGTTCCTCATTCCAGGGCTCCCTGCCAGCCCATAGAACTCCCGAGAATCTGAGGGACCCAGCTTCCTCCGGGAAGAGTGGTCAGGGTGACAGCACCTCAGGACTGGTTCCGCCATTCTCTGAGCCACCTGTGTCACTCAGCGCATCCCAGCCCATCTTCTCCCTGCTTCTCCATCAAGACCTGTACTTGCCCCCCACACACACCCACAGCCACTTTGCCCACCCTGCGGGCTCCAACTGCACCCCGTTTGACTTCCTGGGAAACCCCATACTCCACCCATGCCGTCCAGGCCCTCAGGTGTTGCCTACGGTGTTTAGAAAAGGAAAACACTAAAAACAAACAAAACTTTGGAGAATCAAAGTGTGTGCTATTAAGGCTAGAAGGTGTTTAGTACTTGAAAGAGTGACTCCTTTTATCCATAAACTTCCATCATTATCGGGACAATACTTTTATACCCCAATTTCTAGAATGTGTTTTTAGACATACTATAAAATTTTCAGGATCTTTGCATCCCTAGTTCTCCCTGTTGGAGTCCCTATGATTAGTAATACAATATCCGACTCTAGGAAAATCACCAACGACTCTATTTCTTATGACAAAGATCTCCAAAAACAAAATAAACCCACAGCACATGATATCATAATCTTAAAAGAAAAGAATGCACGCCCTCTGATCAAGACGCAAAGCCTTCTTAGCTGTTCATTAAACAGTCTCTGACAGGTCTCCATGGTGTAACTGTGAACTGTACTAGTTTTGCCTTGAAGGCTTTTAAAAGTAGTTTCTGCTAGATCATGAATGTTTGCTTTCCTTCAAGAACTTTGGGGACCATTACATCTAACTCACAAAGAACTGCCTAAGAAGAGCTATTTTATTTCTTTGAACTCCTGTCATATCCTGTTGAAAAGGTTAACAGAAATAGCAAACTGTCATTACTGCATTTCAGAGGAATCACGCCAGTAAGGATTCACTCCAGGTTATTGTTAAAGTATTTTTTTCATTTCCAAAGAAATTACTGTATCTTTGGGTTTAAGTAAACTAATCAGATAATTTCATATGGTAAAAATAAACTCAGTATTTAAAATCTCAACTACACAATATTCATCTAATTTTTTAAATAAAATTAATAAAAACCCAAACATTTTATGTCTGGGTGAAATTCCTTATATTCCATGACCTATTAAAGGTACTTTTTTCATGTTCATTGTAGAAAAATTATAAGTTTTAGAAACATTCTTGGAAAAAGATTGCTTCCAAAATGTTGTTTGCCCCCAAATGTAATTATTGTCACTATGACTAGTAATAAATAAATTTGCATGACTTGGTCTTAAGTGATTTAATATGAATACATAAAATCACTTCCATTATTTCAATGTATGCTGCAAACCTTTTGGAATCAACCTTAAAAACAAAACCAATTCCTCATCTGAAAGTGGGAATAGAATACTAGAGTAAATCTGTAGGAGATATTTAGTGACTCCATATGATGTGATTATTTTTTACCAATATTTGTAACAAATATCATTTAGGCTTGTGTCATTCAAATTACAATGTGGATTCTGAAGTCTTTACTTATTTTTAACTCAATAACTTGATTTTCTTTATTATTTTCTATAAATCAATGCTTCTTATAGCTACTAAAAATGTAAACAAGAACTATTTCTATGAAAATATATTAATGGTTGATAAAAAATAAACCATATAATTTCCAGGTACCTCTATAAACATGATTTTCAACGCCCTCTCTCCATATTCTTACGACGCTATGTCACACATCTTTATCAAGACTAAGATTATTATTTCAACTAACGTAATGATCAAGACTCTAGCAGTGTATTGACCACTTTGGTTCTGATAATGAAGGTGATGGAAATGATTGGTCCTATCATTTTGGAGTCTGGTTAGATAGCAATGGATCAATAGATAGAAACTGAGGGTCTAAAAAAGCAATTAGTGCACTGATCAGAGAGACAGAGGGAGGGAAGGCAGGAGAGATTTAAGGAATCTATAACTTTGTGTCTTTAATTTGGAAACATAGAACCCTGCTTTTCTAAAGGTACTGTACTGATAAGAGCTCTTCTGAATTATGGGCATTTCACATGGATCTTGAGTCCCTCAGTTCTCTGCACTCAGTCCTTTGAAGGATTAACGCACTCCTGTTCTTAGTTGTCACATATAGAAGTTGTGAATGAATAGCTAATTGTAATTGGATATAATTTGATTAAAATATTTCAAGCAGATAGGTTTGAAGATTTTAAAATAAAGGAACATGTGTCACTTACAAGATGGATAGTTGGCAGATAGGAAGCCACATCAAGATGCACTTTCTTTTCCCTATATACTTTTCCATATTTATTTTCATGCCCAGCCTGGTGCTTGCTGTAATATAGTTCACAATTTTTTCACTTGTTTCAGTTGCAGAGAGGGTTTAGTAAGTCATATGGATGCCAATCTCTTCCAAAGTAACATGAAATTAAAGTTCAAGGCTTGAAAGAATATCAAAGAAAACCTCACCACAAAATCCCTCAAGATTTAGAAATTTGGGAAATTGTTTGTCGTAAGACATTCAAGGGTGGGAGAGGTGACTTTGTAAAGGTATGTTCTAATTTAAAAGAAAGAGATAGTGAACTAAAAGCATAGTCATTGTGTATCAGTCAGTATATATAGGCTAGGTTATATTGCAGTCACAAACTGAACCAAAACAAAGTAGCTTAAAACAGCAAACATTTATTTCTCATTCACACCGCATCCTTCAAAGATAATTTGCAGACTCTCTTCCCATGTTGTTGTTGACCTCACTCCAGGACCCAGGCTGATGGATCAGCCAATAGTCTGGAACATTGTTTATAAAATAGAGAAGAGATAAAGGGACCTCTAAAGGGTCTTGCATGAGCATGAAATGCACTAGCCCAGGAGCGACACATTTCACTTTCACTCCTAGCTCTTCAGACAGCTACACAACCACAACTAGCTGCACAACCCAACCCAACCACAAAGAGAGCCAGAAAGTACATTTATGCCATTTAACTGGAAAGGGATGTGGGTACTAGAATATTGTTAAAATCCCTCACTTCATTTTGCCTGCAGTGCCATTCTCTCAACCCTCACAGTAAAGAGAAGATCTCATGGAATGATAATGATGCTAGAAAAGCAAGAATATTCCTAAATGGAATAAATAAAGGCATATTGAGGAGAGAGACTGCCTTTGGCCAGGAAAAACCATGGAGGATTGCTATCTGCAGTTGGCACCTAAATGATATGACAACCACCTTCAATTATTTCCTTGAAAATGGATTGGCAAATTATAGTGAATTTAGAGATGTACATTTGAAATATATTCCCATGGTACTAGTTGTGTATAAAGGCAAGAAATTGGAAAAGAACAAATAAAGCATTATAATAGATATAGGTATTCTACTTAAAAGTGCACATGTAGAGCCCTGCCCTCCACCCTTGCTTCTCCTCCTCCTCCTCTGTGGCAGTGACTAAGTACAGAAATGAGTCCAGCTCCAAGAGGAGGATTGACAAAGATCACTCTCTGAAGGCAGTCCTTCTATAACCTAACAAAACAACATTTATAAAAAGGTTATTTTATTACCCCTACTTTTAAAATATTTTGGGCATTTAGGGCATTGCATTGTCAATATAGACAGAAGCAAGGAATAAAATATGCACACAAACCCGTGGTTATAATATAAAATATCTTCTAAATATTACCAGTGTGGGATACAACCTTCTTCTCTCCCTCCTCGGGCTTTCTCTCCATCTTCTCTAAAGTATGAACAAATGTAGACGTGTAGCTCCTGGTTCACTTTTAGAGGTGGTCTAACAACTGCATTTCCAAAAGTTATTCCCAGAAGACGTTTCTTTTCCATTCTATTTTGTTGCTAAGGACATTTACCAGACCTATGATTTTATAACTCTACCTTATATGCCAGCAACCTCTTTACAACTAGAAGGCATAGATGTTGCAACATAAATTCCTTTTAAAAGGTTGGGAAGTAAAGGGAATTTGACAGGAACTTTTACATATTATGTGCACAGGCCTTCCATAAATTACCAGAAATCATCCCAAAAAGTAGTGGGCTAAATGTGGTACATTGTTCTACCACTTCTCTCCTCCAATATCAAGATCTAGTGGACCAAAGACTGCGGGCAGATACCCTGTGCAGTCCACACACCTGCTGCCCACTGAGGCCTCAGTCCATCCCTGTGAGGCACCAGGTGGTCTGGGCCATTTGGGCTACAGGGTTCAGAGTGGACCAGATATGAGCTGTTCCATGGTTTGAGCCCTGAGGTTGAGCGGCCGGGGCTCTGGCTTTCTGCAGGGTGGGCAGCATGGCCAAGCCTTTCTCATATCCCCGTGCTTAGATTTGTTATTACTATGAAATATCCCTCTTTATATCTCTTAATGTATCTTATCTTAGTATCTACTTTTTCTGACATTAGAAAAGTTATGCCTTTATCCTTTTTGTTAGTGTTTGCATAGCTATATCTTTTTTATCTCTCTTATATCAGCCTTTCTTATATGATGTGATTTTCTTTTGTTTATATATCCAGTCTGATAATTTTGTTTTTTAATCAGAATATTATTCCATTTATTTATAATGTAAATATTATATCTGGATTTAAAGTACCATTTATTCTGTTTTCTAATTGTTTCATCTGTTCTTTTTTTTTCCCAGTTGTTTTATATTTCCCTTTTTTTTTTTTTTTACTAATAGCTTCTTTTGGATTGCACACATTTTTTTTTAATACTTAAATTTCCCTTTTACTACCTTGATAGGTAAATATTTTTATTATTATTTTAGTGTTTATCTTGAACTTGAGCACACACAGGCTTTAATTCCAATTGCACAAGTGTTTTCTTTTCTGTCATTTTTTAAAATTGAACTATACATAACATAAAATTTACCATTTTAACCACTTTTAAGTGTACAGTTCAGGAGCATTAAGTACATTTACAATAGTGTGCAGCCATCACCACCATCCGTATCCAGAACTTGGTAATCCTCCCAAGCAGAAACTCTGCACCCATTAAAAATTAACTTCCCATCCTCTTCTTCCCTCAGTCCCTGGTAACCTTTAGTCTACTTTCTGTCTCCACGAATATGACTACTCTAGCTATTTCTTATAAGTGGAATCATACAATATTTGCCTTTTTGTGGGTGGCTTATTTCACTTAGCATAATATTCAAGGTTCATCAAAGTTTAAGCATGTGTCAGAATTTCATTCCTTTTTAAGGCTGAATAATATTCCATTGTATGTGTAGACCACATTTTGTTTATCCATTCATCTGTCAATGGACATTTGAGTTTTTTCCATCTTTTGGCTATTGTGAATAGGGCTGCCATGAACTTTGGTGAACAAATATCTGCACAAGTCCCTGCTTTTGATTCTTTGGGGTATTTACTCAGAAGTAGAATTGCTGGATCATATGGTAATTCTATGTTTAAATTTTTAAGGAAGTGCCATACTGTTTTTCATAGCAGCTGCACCATTTTACATAGTCACTAGCAATGCACGTTTTCCAGTTTCTCCATATCCTCTCCAATATTTGTTCTTTTCTTTTCTTTCTTCTTTATTTTTTTGATAATAGACATCCTACTGAGTGTGAAGTGTTATCTCATAGTGGTTTTAATTTGCATTTTGTGCTATTATTTTAATGTTTTGTAATTCTACATATATTTAGTTTCCCAAGTTTATTACTAGTTAATATTCATTTACATTTATGCACATATTTAGCATTGTAATATTTTATTTTTTCTTGCTTCCATGATTCCATCTGTGATAATATATTTTCAGCCTAAAGAACTATCTGTAGTATTTCCCTTAGTGTAGCACTGCAGACAACTGAATCTCACAACCTTCCTTTCTGAATACATATTAATTTTGAATTTGTTTTTGAGGAATATTTTAGCTAGATATAAAATTGTACGCTAGCAGTTACTATCATTCAGTACTTTAACAATGTCATTTCACTGTCTATCGTCAAAAGAATTCTATCATCTTTACTGAGAACTTGACTGTGTCTTTTCATTGATGCCTTAAAAGTAATCTGAATTGTGTCTCTGTCTTTTTAAAAATATTTTTATGTTTCCCATGTTTTTTCAAAAGTTCAACTCTCATTTTCTAAGGTTTAAGTTGTTGCAGTTATTGTTGTTGCGGTGGTGATGGGCTGTTTTTAATCTTGATTTTTACTTGTAGTTTAATGTTATTTATCAGTTTTAGAAAATTACCAGCCAGTTCTTTTAAAAAAATATTGCTTCTATTACCTTCTTTCTCTCTTCCTTTCAGACTCAAATTACATATACAGTTGTTAGAAATTTTAACTGTGTCCCACATGTCTCTTTGTGATTCAGTTTTCCTCTGATGCTGTGTTTCTCTCCTTGCTTTTTTACAAAAATTTGCATTGAATACAGGACATGGTGCATGAAAAATTATACAAACATTTGTAAGGCTGGTCTATTTTAGGTATGTTCTCACTCCAAAAGTTTGGACCTTCTGTGTTCTCAGCTGAAACCTGGGGTGTTTAATAGAGCTTAGTTAGCTTCATTGGCACTTATCATGAGTTCAAATCTCTGTCTCCTCAGCATTATGTAACTGCTGAAATCTCTGCTCAACCCTTTAGACTCTTCTGCTGTTTTATGTTTGACTTCTAGGAGTCTCACATTTTGCATCCAGAGTGACTCAAGAGTATATTACACATGGAATCTGAGGCTCACTTCCCTGTGATTGTCTTTCCCTAGGTAACTCAGCCCTCCCTAGCTACTTGGAAGCTTCAGACTCCAACATTTGTCTCCTCAGACCCATCCAGTTGCCAGCAACCCAAACCACCCACTTTCTTCTCATCCTACATTATCCCTGCAGTGAATTGGCAAATCTCACAAGGGGCAAAACAGAAGTCTAATATGGGTACAACCACTGTTTACTTCTCTTCTCTCTGAAATTTTAACCTTTTATTGATTGTTGTTTTCCAATGCCTTCAAACTTTTTTATTCTATTTTATCAAGCTCTTAAGTTGTATTTGGGAGAGAGAAATAGACATTCCACAGCTCTTTACTAAAATCCTGCAATACTAATAACATTCACATACTTTGAGTAATTATAAAGTATTTACATACTTCACATATTTCTAAATTAATGCTTAATATTAAAATTAGTTAGCCTGTCTGTTCAGTTGTCTTAGTAAATATTTTCAAGAAATTCATGTCTCTATGTCCATTTTCCTCTGTTAAACTCTATCCATGTGGAGAAGATGCTTCCATAAGTTATAAATATATTTTTTCTTAATTCAATGGTAACAAAGAAATCTCTAATTAGAAAACTTTTTCATATATTTAAAAAGAAACTTCCATGTCTTAACAAAGCTTTTTTCACCAAAATTTTATGTTAACATTTTAATTCATATTTCTGTAGCATACTATTGTTTTATATTGAAGTTTAGTATGTTTTATTGGTTTTTGTACTTGTAAATAAAATCAATGAAAAATATTCCTCTCTTTCAGTTTCTCCTCTGCCACATTGATTAAATTTCCTTTCTAATGTTTCAAGTAAATGCTGTATCTCCCAGTTCCTGTCAATCATGGATGATTTCTCTTTGCTGTGAGGACATTGAATAAAACCACCTTGTGCAAATAAGTGGTAATGCCTTGATCTAATTTATGTCTAAATTCTCTGTGATGACTGTAACTTCATATGATGTTTAGACCAAACAAAATAGCCAGCCATGTGACTACATTTCCTAGAGATAGTTTATCAGGATTTTGTCCCACTTATGTGATATTTTGAGTGAGAATGTACAGAGCTTTTTTCAGAGCTTTCTTTAAAGAAAAAAATCCAAACGTTAAACAAAAGCAGTAACTCCAAATTCATACCACTGATAATATCCATCTTACTTTACATTTAATTTTACTTGATAAATAAAAATATATAAAATTAGTTAAATATTTTATTTATAAGGAATATGTTAAAAATATGACTCAGATCTAAAATTAAACATCTACTTTGTTTCTATATTATATCATAATATTTTTAGTTGAACCCATATTTTATTTTTGATGGAGAACAATAAAGTCTTCCTATATATCATGGTACCCTTCAACATCTGCTATGAATGCTTATTGCTACAAATATTTTTTAAAAGCAATTGAAAGCAACTTAAATGATGGTTTATTTATCTCATGTAAATATATAGAGATAGGTTGTGGAAGCTGTTGACTCACTAGTTTAACAATGTTTGATGTAATTAATCAGCCCTTTCCCTCATATTTGTTAAAAAATAGCAGCAACAGCTTTAAACCCATTGACATATGTGATATTGTGATTTATAATAGGAAAAATACATGTGGTCTTCATCCTCTTTCTGGCACAGAGCTCCTAAAACCCTTGGAATTTCCTAAGTGATGAGAGCCATGAAGTTGTCTTCTGTTAGGTTAATGAGGTGACTTTTGGACCCCAACTAAAGATGGGGGGTGATTGCCAGGAAACCAACCATGTGATTAGAGAGTTGGAAATTTCAGTCTCACTGCCTGACATCCAGGGAGGGGAGAGGGGCTGGGTGTTGAATCAGTTGCCAGTGGTCAGTGATTTAATTAACCATACCTGTGTAATGAAGCCTCCATAATAACCCAAAAGGATGGGGCTCACAGAGCTTCTGGGTTGGTGAACACGTGGAGATGCAGGGAGAGTGGTGCACTTGGAGAGGTTATGGAGGCTCCATGCCTTTTCCCCGCACTTTGCCCTATGCATCTCTTCCATCTGGCTATTCCTGAGTTACATTCTTTTATAATAAACCAGTAATCTAGTAAGTAAAATGTCTCTCTCAGTTCTGTGAGCTTCTCTAGCAAATTAATTGAACCCAAGAAGGGTGTCATGGGAACCTCTGATTTATAGCCATTTGGTCAGAAGTATAGGTAACAACCTGAACTTGTGACTGGCATCTGAAGTCCAAGGAGAGGGTCGTTGAAACTTTCAATCTGCAGCAAGTAGGTCAGAAGCACAGGTGACAATCTGAACTTGCAACTGGTGTCTGAAGGAGGGGGCAGTCTTGCAGGATTGAGCCCTCAACCTATAGAATCTGATGCTATCTCTGGGTAGATAGTGTCAGAATTGAGTTGAATTCTTGGACACACAGCTGTGGTGTCTAAGAATTGCTTGTTGTATGTATGTGGACCTCCCCCCACCCCACATGTTGAAATTGGGTCCAGGGACTCACAAGAACATACAAGACAGGAAACTGATGGGAAATGGAAGAAGAGATGACCACACACTTCCACATATGTCTTATTGTCTAGAACTGCATTAAGTGGCCTCCCAGAGGTAGAAGAGAGACTGAGAAAGTAAGTTGATCTTGTATATCAGCATCAGCAATGGGAGTCTGCAATGCCTTACTACACAAAACTAGTATTCAGTTTTATTTTCCTATATAAAATATAAATACAATTCAGTGAGCACAATGTTTTGAGAGATGCCCATTTGAAAAAGAATGAGCAATTCCTGACTCAAATGGTTAACAAAATATAATTGTATTCATACTCATAACAAAGTATTCCAAGAAATAACTACCATCAAGTAGGTAATAAGGTTCATAGCTATCTTTTCAGGGGATATGTGGTGCAAGGCTCCAGCTAAACTCATCAATCATGCTCCTGCCATTCCATTCAACAGCTTTATCCTTGGTTGAATGGGTTTATTACTTTGAAAATTTCCTTTAAAATGTGAACATTACCCAAATGAGTCTCAGCTAAACAATGAATACTTTGATTCCCAATTACATGAAATAGGCCGTTCAGTTTATTAATGTCTAAGAGAAGGAAGGAGATAAAACACAGGTACATATATAGGATTGAAGGGCATTTCCTGGGAAGTAGAATTGGAGGAGAAAATACACACATATTGTCCATTTGACAGTTATGGTCAATGTTTACTAAACTTTTTTCCTCTCTAAACATCAGATAAACAAAGTAGAAAGACTATCTTTGTGGTAATTGTTACAGATGGAATGTTTGTGTCCTCCTAAAATGCGTATGTTGAAATTCTACCCCCAAAGTGATAGTAGTAGGACAGGGGGCCTTTGGGAGGTAATTAGGATGAGATAAGATCGTGAGGTTTGAGCCCTCATGAATGGGAAGTGTGCCTTAGAAGAGTCACGAGAGAGCTTGCCTCCCCTCCCTGCTCTCTGCCAGGCGTGGCTACAGTGAGAAGCATGCGGTCTCAAACCTAAAAGAAGCTCCTCCCAAGAAGTCAACCATGCTGGCACCTGATCTCAGACTTCTAGCTTCCATGTCTGTAAGAATGAATTTCTTTTTAAGCCACCCAGTTCAAACTGACTAAGACAGATGATTCCAAAAGAAATATGCTTATGTCCCTGGAAGCCTTCAAGAAAACACTCCATTTTTTATTAGTTCATCACAGCTTTATAATTGCTTCTAAAGTTTTTAAATATTTGCAATGTCAAGCTTTCACACAATTATATTTCTTTGACAACATAGAAGATAGCTAGCATTTAATTTAAAGATGAGTTTTGAATTGTTTAATTCCAATGGACAAAAAGTTGTACATTGTACCTTTAACTAAACTTATTATTATTAGATAATCTGCAATATATTCAATTTTCATCACAACTCAGCACAAATGTGTACTTTTAAAACAATATGATTACATTAAATTCACGTATCTCATGATCTCATGTTCAGTTTTGAGGTTAAACACTTTCTGAATCACACAAAGGAAAAACGATCTGTCCTTGAGAATGAAAATATTTTTTGTAATTATTGTGCTTATTTTTTCTGGGTGAAAAAAGAAAAGAGCTCATTTGAATAAGCTGCTAGAAAAAATCATCACTGTAAAAGTCAAAATTTTATAGCAATTAGCAAATCATACATATATACACAAATATACACATACACACTCAGAAAAACAAGGATAAAAGTGGTAAGAATACAGAGAAAAGACAAACCTTACTGCTCATCTTTTCCACATGTAAAATCGATATAATAGTATTTTATCATTTATCTTCAATATTCTATTCGAAGTAAAATGAATAATATATATAAAATAATTTGAAAATGTAATATTAATCAATTTAGAGTTAGAAAATGTCATTGGATTTAATGGTTACTGATGACATAGAGTAAATAAATTCAGTAAACTAGAGAGAATCAATTTCAGAATTTAATGGGTTATGGAATGAGAAGAAATTTTATTATGAGGAGAATACGAATGATCTTATGGTGGGATAAGGAATATACAATGCCAAGAAAAGAGAGTTTGAAGACCACAGAAAAAGAACCATTTGTGTATTTATTAATTTTTGTATTCTTGTTTTTTTTATTCCTATCTGAACTTTGCTCCATTAAACCTTGTGACTTTAGGCAAATCGCGTAATCATTCTTTCTATGTTTATTTTCTATAAAATAAGAATAATGATATTTGGCTGGTAATGAGAATTAAATGGCATGTTATATGAGAAAGCACACAGTGAAGTACCTGGCAAATACTAGGTGCTCAATAAATATTAGTTGAATTGGAATCTAGTCAAAATCAGTTAAAAAAAATAAATCATGCTTTGATATAGTTGTGGCCTCCTCATCTGTGATGGTTAATTTTATGTGTGAACTTGGCTAGTTATAATATCCAGTTATTTAATCAAATACTAATCTAGGTATTGCTAAGAAGGTATTTTGTGAAGGTGGTTAACATCTGCAATCAGGTGACTTTAAGTAAAGATTACCGTGAAGAACGTGGGTGGGCCTCCTCCAATCAGTTGAAAGGCCTGAAGAGCAAACACTGACTTTCGGGGGTGGGGGGAGGGGGAGTTTAAACTTTTATTTGGTGAGGTCTTCTACTTGACTCCTCAACTTAGTGGACCTTTCCTCCCTTTCTTCTTTCTTTCTTTCATTTGTTTGAATATATTGTGAACATACCAGAATTTTTAGATTTTTTAGTAGGAGGCTCAGCTAGAATATCTAGTGTATCACACAACCTTAGCCTAGTTGTTTTTGCACATGCTGTTCTCTTGTCACTTGTAGCTCTCTCAGTTGGTAGATACCTCTTTATTTTTTTTTTACCATATTTTTTTATTGATGCCTTAATAGTTTATAACACTGTGGGGTTTTAGTTGTACATTATTGTTTGTCCGTCACCTTGTGGATGTAACCCTTCACCCCTTGTGCCCACCCCCCACCCCCCTTCCCCTTGGTAACCACCAATCAGTTCTCTCTGTCCGTGTGTTCACTTATATTCCATATATGAGTGAGTTCATGCAGTGCCTGTCCTTCTCTCTCTGGCTTATTTCACTTAACATAATACCCTCTAGGTCCATCCATGTTGTTGCAAATGGGACAATTCTGTCTTTTCTTATGGCTGAGTAGTATTCCATTGTATGTATATACCACATCTTCTTTAACCAATCATCAGTCAAGGGACACTTGGGTTGCTTCCACTTCTTGGCTATAGTGAATAATGCTGCAATGAACATAGGGGTGCATACGCCTCTTGTGATGGTTGATTTCATGTCCATTGGGTAGATGCCCAACAGTGGGATTGCTGGATCATACAGTATTTCTATTTTTAATTTTTTGAGGACTCACCATACTGTTTTCCATAGAGGCTGCACCAGTTTGCATTCCCACCAGCAGTGAATGAGGGTCACCATTTCTCCACAACCTCTCCAGCATTTGTTATTATTTGTCTTTGTGATTATAGCCATTCTAACGGGTGTCAGGTGATATCTTAGTGTAGTTTTGATTTGCATTTCCTGATGATTAGTGATGTTGAACATCTTTTCATGTGTCTATTTGCCATCTGTATCTCTTCCTTGGAAAACTGTCTGTTCATATCCTCTGCCCATTTTTTGATCGGGTTGTTTGTTTTTCTGTTACTCAGTTGTATGAGATCTTTATATATTACTGAGATTAATCCCTTGTCGGACAAACGATTTGCAAATATTTTCTCCCAGCTGGTGGGTTGTTTATTCATTTTGATCCTGGTTTCATTTGCCTTGTAGAAGCTCTTTAGTCTGATGAGGTCCCACTTGTTTATTTTTTCTTTTGTTTCCCTTGTCCGAGTAGACATGGAATCTGAAAGGATCCCTTTGTATCCAATCTCAATTAGTGTACTGCCTATATTTTCTTCCAGGAGTTTTATAGTTTCAGGTCTCACTTTCAGGTCCTTGATCCATTTTGAATTGATTTTTGTATATGGTGATAGGAGATGGTCTACTTTCATTCTTTTGCATGTTGCTGTCCAATTTTCCCAGCACCATTTATTGAAGAGACTTCCCTCTCTCCATTGTATGTTCTTTGCTCCTTTGTCGAAGATTAGCTGTCCATAGGTGTGTGGTCTTATTTCTGGGCTTTCAATTCTATTCCATTGATCTGTGTGTCTATTCTTGTACCAGTACCATGCTGTTTTGATTACTATAGCTTTATAGTATATTTTGAAATCAGGGATTGTGATGCCTCCAGCTTTGTTCTTTTTTTTCAGAATTGCTTTAGCTATTCGGGGTCTTTTGTTGTCCCATACAAATTTCGGTAGTTTTTGTTCTATTGCTGTGAAGAATGACATTGGGATTCTGATTGGGATTGCATTGAATTTGTAGATTGCTTTAGGTAGAATGGACATTTTAACTATATTTATTCTTCCAATCCATGTGCATGGAATATTTTTCCATTTCTTTATGTCTTCCTCTATTTCTTTCAATAGTGTCTTATAGTTTTCATTTTATAGGTCTTTTACCTCCTTGGTTAAATTTATTCCCAGATATTTTATTCTTTTTGTTACAATTGTAAATGGGATTGTCTTTTTGAGTTCTCTTTCTGTTGGTTCATCATGAGTGTATAGAAATGCAATTGATTTTTGTAAGTTGATGTTATACTCTGCCACTTTACTGTAGTTGTTGATTATTTCTAGTAGTTTTCCGATGGAATTTTTTGGGTTTTCTATGTATAACATCATGTCGTCTGCAAATAGTGAGAGTTTCACTTCTTCATTGCCTATTTGGAGTCCTTTTATTCCTTTTTCTTGCCTAATTGTTCTGGCCAGAACTTCCTGTACTATGTTGAATAAGAGCGGTGAGAGTGGGCACCCTTGTCTTGTTCCTGTCCTCAAAGGAATGGCTTTCAGTTTTTCTCCGTTGAGTAGGATGTTAGCTGTAGGTTTGTCATATAGTGAGGCCCTTATTATGTTGAGGTACTTTCCTTCTATACCCATTTTGTTGAGAGTTTTTATCATAAATGGATGCTGGATCTTGTCGAATGCCTTCTCTGCATCGATTGAGATGATCATGTGGTTTTTATTCTTCATTTTGTTAATGTGGTGTACCACGTTGATTGATTTGTGGATGTTGAACCATCCCTGTGTCCCTGGTAAAAATCCCACTTGATCATGGTGTATGATCTTTTTGATGTATTGCTGTATTCGGTTTGCCAATATTTTGTTGAGGATTTTTGCATCTATATTCATCAGTGATATTGGTCTGTAGTTTTCCTTCTTTGTATTGTCCTTGTCTGGCTTTGGTATCAGCATGATGTTGGCCTCATAGAATGTGTTGGGAAGTATTCCATCTTCCTCTATTTTTTGGAATAGTTTGAGAAGGATAAGTGCTAAATCTTCTTTGAATGTTTGGTAAAATTCTCCAGGGAAGCCATCTGGTCCTGGACTTATATTTGTTGGGAGATTTTTGATTACTGTTTCAATCTCTTTACTTGTGATTGGTCTGTTCAGATTCTCTATTTCTTCTTGATTCAGTTTTGGGAGGTTGTATGCATCCAAGAATTTGTCCCTTTCCTTTAGGTTGTCCAAAATGTTGGCGTAAAGTTTTTCATAGTATTCCCTAATAATCCCTTGTATTTCTGTGGTATCTGTTGTAATTTTTCCTCTTTCATTTCTAATTTTATTTATTTGAGTCTTCTCCCTTTTTTTCTTAGTGAGTCTGGCTAAGGGTTTGTCAATTTTATTTATCTTCTCAAAGAACGAGCTCTTTGTTTCATTGATCCTTTCTACTGTTTTTTTGGTTTCAATTTCATTTATTTCTGCTCTGATTTTTATTATTTCCCTCCTTCTGCTGATTCAGGGCTTTGTCTGTTCTTCTTTTTCTAATTCTGTTAGGTGTAATTTAAGGTTATTTATTTGGGATTTTTCTTATTTGTTAAGGTGAGCTTGTATTGCTATGAATTTCCCTCTCAGGACTGCTTTTGCTGCATCCCATATGAGTTGGTATGGTGTATTTTCCTTTTCATTTGTCTCCAGATTGCTTTTGATTTCTCCTTTAATTTCATCAACGACCCATTGGTTGTTCAGTAGCATGTTGTTTAGTCTCCACATCTTTGTCCCTTTCCTAGTTTTTTCCTTGCAGTTAATTTCTAGTTTCACTGCATTATGATCAGAAAAGATGCTTGTATTAATTTCAGTCTTCTTAAATTTATAGAGGTTTGCCTTGTTTCCTAATGTATGCTCTATCCTTGAGAATGTTCCATGTGCACTTGAGAAGAATGTGTACTCTGCTTTTTTTGGGTGGAGTGCTCTGTATATATCTATTAAGTCCATTGCATCTAGTTTTTCATTTAAGTTCATTATTTCCTTATTGACTTTTTCTCTGGATGATCTATCCATTGATGTAAGGGGGGTGTTAAGATCCCCTACTATTATTGTGTTATTGTTAATATCTCCTTTAAGGTTTTTTAGCAGTTGTTTTATGTACTTTGGTGCTCCTGTGTTGGGTACATAGATATTTATAAGTGTTATGTCTTCTTGGTGAAATGTCCCTTTTATCATTATATATTGCCCTTCTTTGTCTCTCATTACCTTTTTTATCCTGAAGTCTACTTTGTCTGATATAAGTATAGCTACTCCTGCTTTCTTTTGTTTGCCATTAGCTTGGAGTATTGTTTTCCATCCTTTTATTTTGAGTCTGTGTTTGTCTTTAGAGCTGAGATGTGTTTCCTGGAGGCAGCAGATTGTTGGATCTTGGTTTTTAATCCATCCCACCACTCTGTGTCTTTTGATTGGAGAAGTCAATCCATTTACATTTAGAGTGATTATTGATATATGAGGGCTTAATGTTGCTCTTTTATTGTTCATTTTCTGGTTCTTTTGCATTTCCTTCGTTTCTTGTCACTTGTGTTTTGGACTGCAAATTCAATTTGGTATTTCTGCATGCTCATTCTCTTGGTTTTCTCTTTATTTGTCATGTGTGGTTCTCTTCTGGTTATTTGTTTAGTGGTTACCGTGAGGTTTATATAAGCGATCTCCTGGATAAGATAATACATTTTCAGATGCCTCCTTTTTCCTGAGGCTAGGTCGATTCAATCCCTTACTTCTTCCCCTCCTTATTTGTTATCTCTTTATTCCATCTTGTGTTGTGAGTGTATGTTTACCGTCATGAGCTTGAATTAATTTTTGATGTTATCCAACTGTAGTTTGTTCTGGTTTAGTCTCCTTGCTTTTCTCCTTGCTGGAATCTTTTTATCCCCTTTCTCATTTGTTTCTTTTCAGGCCTAAGGGCCTTCTTGAGCATTTCTTGTAGTGGGGGTCTTGTGGTGATGAACTGTCTTAGCTTTTGTTTATCAGGGAGAGTTATTATTTCTCCCTCATATTTGAAGGATATTTTTGCTGGATAAAGTATTCTTGACTGAAGGTTTTTGTCTTTCATGATTTTGAATGTATCATTCCAGTCTCTCCTAGCCTGTAGAGTTTCTGTTGAGAAATCAGCTGAGAGCCTGATGGGGTTTCCTTTGTATGTTATTTTGTTTTTTTGTTTAGCTGCCCTTAATATTATTTCCTTGTCATGGTTATTTTTCAAGTTTGCTACTATATGGCGAGATGATTTTTTATTCCTGTTTATATATTTAGGTGATCTATTGATTTCATTCACTGTTATTTCCCTCTCGTTCCCTAGGTTGGGGAAGTTCTCAGCTATTATTTCTTTGAACAAACTCTCTGCTCCTTTTTCTCTTTCTTCTCCTTCTGGAATACCTATTATCCTTATGTTGCTTTTCCTCATTGAGTCTGATATTTCCCAAAGAATTTCTTCATTTCTTTTTAGTCTTAGCTCTCTCTCCTCTATCTGGAGCGTTTCTGCGTGGCTATCCTCAATAGTGCTAATTCGTTCCTCCATATTGTCAGTTCTGCTCTTTAAAGACTCCATTTTTTCCACTATCTCATTCATTTTGTTTTTCATCTCCAATAATTCTGATTGGTTTTTCTTTATGGTTTCAATCTCTTTTGTGATGAAATCCCTGAATTTGTTGATTTGTTTCTGTGTGTTCTCTTGTATTTCATTGAGTTTGTTTATGATAGCTATTTTGAATTCTCTGTCATTCAGGTTATCAAATTCTGTGCCTTCAGGGTTGGTTTCTGGGAGTTTGTCATTTTCCTTTTGGTCCGTAGCCATAACAAATTGTCCCAAGGATCCGACCACCTTATTTTTTCCCCTCATGTCAAAGTTGGTCCTGCAGTTTCCACCTGCTGCCACTGGGTGTAAGTCACGAGAGGTGTGCTCTGAGCCCCCTGCAGCACCCGGAGGGATTATGCTGAAACACGGGTTGTGTGGGGGGAGGGGTTCTCTCTTTCTCCTGCCTGACCTGAGGGTTTCCTTTCTGGCTCTCTTAGGGTGTTTGCTACACCCACTAACCAGTCCGTTGTTGCTTCCTGGTGGGGATCTCTCAACAATCTGTGAGAGCACTTGGAGGGTGGTAGTTTTCCCCGCTGTGGGCCGCCCCTCCCCCCTCTGTCTGCAAGTTGCGTTGTCTTTGCCGATTGATTGGGGAGGGGGAGTACAACTTCTTACCTCTCCTCGCGTCCTTTTGGGCTTCCCGCGCCTGCACCGTCTGATGTATGGCAGCAGGGCTTTCTTAGAAGTCCTTTGTAGTGTTTGATTGAGCTCTGTTGGAATGCGAATGATGTTTTTGTTGTGCCTTAGGGGGCAGAGATTCAAAGAGGAATCTCACTCCGCCATGATGCTGGTAGATAACCTCTCAATTTTTGTATTCTTAATACACATTGTACTAGACACAATTATTTGTTTGAAAAAAGAAATAGCTTAATCATATGGATTGGAAAGATTATATGGATCCCACTGGTCCCCTCACAGAGAACAAATCAAAGTAAAATTGTTAGTTTAAAGGAGAGTGGAAAGCATTAGGAAAGCTGCTTGTGGGAACACGTATTAGGTGTCAGGAGAGTCTTAATAAAATATGTACACAACATTTAATGACAGACTAAAATACAATAAATATGACAATATGCATTTATTTATTTAAAGACTGGCAGATTTTGAAAGCTAACTTGACCACATAGGAAGAAAAAATGTAAAAATGGGCATTTAATTAACCTCATAGAGGACTGTTATCAACTTTCAGATGAACTAAGGAGTCACAAGGATTCCTGAAGAACTTGTAGAATTGGCAGAGGTCTGAGAATACAAGTACTGAGCCAACCTGCACAAGCACAGTAGGTACCGGGCACTGACTAAACCATTCTCGAAGGCTTTGGAGCGGAGGGCTGATGAAACTAAATGTGCAAAGTCATCTTCCAATATGTTACTGAAGTTTCTTTGCAGGGATAAAAGAAGGGGCACGGAGGCCTTTAAAAGAATAATAGAACATTCAGGTGCAAGGTTAGGAGGACCCTACATTGTACTAGTTTCAGAGGGAATGAAAAGGGCTCAGTAATGAGAAATATAAGTGGGAATAAAAATAAGAACTAGGAAGGAGTTGGCCACAAAAATTTAACTCAAGAAATGGGAAAATAATCACTTCAAAAATGAAAATTGAAAAGTCCAGAAGAATGGCAGCTTTTGGAGGAAAGATGGGTTCAAGTTGACAGAAGGGCAACCAAATGAAGGTATCCTACAAGCAGTCTGAACTAATGGAATTCAAGAGAGAGGCCAGATATAGATCCTTAAACTTGAAACGGTAAGACAGAGGCATCAGAGTGAATGAGATTTTGAGTAACAGGATACAAAGAGTAGAACTGGGTTAGGAACTCAACTTTTCTATGATAGATTTTGGGTCAGGAAGAGAAAATTGAAATAGAAATGAATGGTAAGAAAATGAATGAGAACTAAGAGAGTGTAGAATCATGAAAAACAAGACATGTTAGTAGTTTAAGAAGTGATCTTTGAAACTTTCAATTAAATAAAAATTAACTCTGTCATGTTCTGGTATACATATATTTTTAAATGTATACTTGAAATTTTGTGTTATGTTCTCATCATTTAATTAACTCATTTTAGGGAACTAGTAGAGAAATGAGTGTGCAAAGATCCTAGCAGTTTATTGGTGTGTATATATAGAATAAAAATAGAATTCCTATTAAATTACAAATAAATCATAAAATATAATCAGGGTATAAATACCCTAAATGTAATTTTAGAATTGACATAAGTAATTCACATATGTCGTAATACTGATAACCAGATGTTATTTAAAAATTGTGAATTCTAAAATAAGGAAGAAATATACCTAAAATCGCTGATACACACACACTATGAAGGTAGATAAAATGTTATGGAAGAATGTATTTCAGGTGTATTATGGATAGACCCAAGATAAAAATGTACAGTCATCAGTACTTAGACAAGCTTCTAATTTCCTGGCACTGAAGCAGAGGTCTACTTCATGTGCCACATTTGGGACAGAGTCCTTCTTTTGACAAATATTGATGTAGAAACAATATTTGTCTTGAAAGAGATTTTCTCATACCCAAAACCTCGCAATCATTTTCCCCATTGAGTTATTCAAATGCCACTTTGGACCTCAGATGGAATCTCCAAGATGAAAGAAAACCTCCCCACAATGCCCCCACTTTCCTGAGGACTCCATGGTTTTGATCCCAAGCCACTTCATCCCTTAAGCACTTTAGCCATGACACCTAGGGAGCAAGAACCTTTAAAAATCTTATGAAATTGTTTGGCACTTGAAAGAACATTATATTGGGCTCTAAAACTAAATGAGGGATGAGAATGCTTTCTATTTGATATGATATGGAATGGGGCTTCCAAATAAGACACTAATGAGCCTTTAAAAATGAGAACTAAAATAGCCTTGCTTTTGTTTTGTTCTTTAAATTAGAAATAAACAGTTCCAGATGAGTTGTCTGTTTTCTGAGAAAAAAGCTAAAGTGGTAAAGAGACCTAGATTTATCAGGTCCTCCAGAGTCCATTTAAAAACACTTTCTTACAACTTTTATATTTGTTTCAACATGAAATCATTAGGATTTCTTTGCCCCTTTCTCACAAGAGAGCTTGCTAAGACTAAGTCACAAAATGTCTACTTAATATTTTAATATTTTATCAGTAGCATGTCAAGCTACTTGCAAGCAGCATCACATGTAACATGTTTCCCACTTCCAACTATGAGCAAGAAAGCAATACAGAAAAATTTAAAAAAAAATAAAAAAACAAAGTTCCTCCGAACAGTGATCAATTTCTAGGGTTGACTTTACTCCATTGCATGTAATCAATAATATATTTAGGTATTCAAAGATCATAAAGGGGATTCAAGATTTTCCTCTTTGAAATGTTCATGTTTATTTAACCAGAAGCTCTTAACTTTTGGCCTTACAGCATTTAAGGAGATTTGATAATTAGTGGGTAACTATTTTGTAACATCCGTCTCTTCTCTCAAGCAAGCTCCAACCATACGTGAATGAAGCAGCAGATGCAATGGGAATCAAGGATTGCATTTTATTAAGAGAGGCCCCTGCCTCACAAACTACAGACCTCAGTGGTCAAGCTGGCCTGGACATCACAGATGGACTGGAGGCCAAAGTCATGGATTCAGAGGAAAGCACTTCTCTCTGCCCTCACTTCCAGACTCAACCTTAGAATTCTCCTGACCACGTGGAGTTTCATGGCCACCATGCAAAACCATCTGGTACCTCAATGGAGACTGAGAAATAGGACAAGGCATTCTGCACTCTTTTTTCCTCTCTATGGGGTGTGAGTGGCAGAGCCATATATCAGGTGGAAGATATTGTGTTGTTTGTAGGTTGGAGAAAAGTTAGCAAAGTTTTAAAGTGAAAATTCTGGGTGGATAGAACTCTGGCAAAGGAGAGATACAGAAGACCACTTGGCGGTATGTGGTTCCAACTCTGTTCTGTGACCACGAACCTGTCAGATGGAGAGCAATTCTCAAAAATAGAAGTGGTCTAAACAAGTGCATTAAACCACAGTTGATATTTCTTCTGATCAGTGTTGTATAAGGACATTAAGTATAAAGTCTTTAATTCATTGTCAGGCCATTACTTGTAATTGTACACCTTGGAATCTAAGGCATTTGGTTAAAGAAAATAAAATACTCTTCAGAGCCATGAGACATGCACTGAAGTTGGTATTTTTTACCTCAGATGGTAGTTGTAAGATGGAAACACACAGAGGTGCTCAATAAATTTTAATTACTTTATCTGCTAACCCAAAATATTTATTAAAAGAAACAAAATATAAAAGTCTCCCACCTTTGTTCCTTAAGAAAAAACATGTTAAAAATTGACATTTTTTCCATTGTCTTTGAAAGCCTTCAATTTTTGTGAGGACAGGAATAGTTTTTTAAAAAGTAAGTAGTTTTGCTGATATAATATTATCACTTGATGTATAGTGGTGTGATGTGCCCACACTCCTCATGAGAAAAATCATGATGCAGCATGATTCTATTTTTAGTCAATCGAATACTTACTATTTTAAGTCTAGCGCAACCCACATGCTGACCATTTAACATTTTTAAAAAAGGTTGATGGTGTTAAATATATATTAGATGTACGTATAACCTGGGTATAATCAGGCATTTGCAAGTGGATAAGGAATACCACTTATTCACTTTATTAACCCTAGGTGGTTCAAATAAATAGAAAAAATTATATGTGTCATTAATTCGTTCTTTCACTCATAGACTCACCACACAATTTAATACCTACCATGTTCTGGACACTGCATGTTCTTAAATGAAGAATGAAAAGAATACAAACTTTCCTCCTATAATGTGATATAGTCACTGTATTTCTTCCTCCCAAACTTGATATTATAGACTTACATATGTTTGCAAGACTATTATTGAAAAAAGAATCACAAGAAATAATTAGGAAGTGAAAAGCAGAGCAAGTATTGAAAGAGCTTTTGCATGTTCTATTTAATATTTGCAACATGAGAAACATTTACAAATACAACACAAAGCAAAATCATTAGCATTTTCCTAATTAAATTTTGGCAAAATTCTAGAAATGAGGAATAAGCAAGAGCTCAACTGAATGCTCGATAATTGATACAGACAACAAATAGTATGCTGTTTTTTAAATAATTTTGAATTGCAAACAGGTATTGATGAGAGTGAGTCAGACTTTGAATTAACCTTTTTTTTTTCAAAATACTACTGTTAATTTGCTTATTTCTTCGTAGAAAAATATCCAACTGCACTTAACACGATATTACATTATAAAGACAAGAGGCTGGTTAAAAAAGTAAAGATGCAACAATGAACTGTGTATACCCCTTTTATGTAGCTTAATTCAATATTCATATTATATTATACAGCATATTTTATGTACAAGTGATTTGTGTTTTGTAGTGATATAATGACTTCCTTAATATTCTTCTGAAATAGATTTTAAAATTCTGTTCTAATTAAAGTGATTATAGACAAAGTAATCAAGTTAGAAAATTAAAATGGATTTCTGAATTGATCACATCATTTTTGATGGTCTAAATATACCCTTCTAAGTGACATACTCTAATGCTAACAGCTATAGTGACATAATATCTTCCCAGAATCATTTACCATACACTTGCTTAAGGACCCAGAGCAGATCCAGATCATTCTCTGGCTTACTTAAAGAATTTTCTCTATCCATATCTTGGTCATTCCTTTGAAATCTCCTATTATTCATGAAAATGTGTTGCTATTTGATACAAGTTTGCTTTAGGCTTTAAGTAAACTGAGGGTCCACAAACTGAAGAAGCTATTATAAATCATTGTCTCTTAAGTTAACAACAACAAATTACACAGCCACCAGTTTACACTGATTGAGAATAAAAGTGATTATATCAGGGTTGTAATTTACATTCCTTACCTTTGCGATGCTAATGAACATAGAGTCCCTAGCTAAACATTTGTTTCAAAGACTTTGAAGAATGTTGAAGAGATTAATAACCAGCACTTGGATAGTTAAGAATTTACCCTAACTCTGCAAGGTGGAATGTAGATTGTGTTATAGGTTGGTAGATGTTCAGATTTAAAAAAAAACCAAAGTGTACCTGGATTAAACTAAGTATTGCATATGTTCTAAGGAAGCTTCAAGTAAAGAGATCAGCTGAATTTGATTCACTTACCAATTACTAAGATTGTTAAATTAGAGGACACTATAGACAATACAAGGAATTCATGCACTAAAGAATTTTTCTGAAATCTCAATATTATAATAAAAAATTAATTATGAAAACAAACACTTATTGTGTGTTTACTATATGTTGGGAATACTCCAACCTTACAGAAGTGCACTCATTTTATCTTCAACCAACAGTGTTTTCATTTTCCTTTATTTGAATAAGAAAAGAGAGCCCTCAGGGTAACCACCGGACCTTTAGGCTTATTATTCGGATTCTATATTTGTGAATTCTAAACTGCAAAATTTGCTAACTAATGAGGTGATGTTTCTTAGTTTGGTAACTAATACAAAATGTTTTATCTAACCCTCATATACATTTTATGTACTTTTTTCCCCAGTGCATTTTAGAACATCTTAGGGAAAAAAACACCTCAATTGTTAATGGTCATTTAATTCAAATTCTTCTTAAAATTCTAATGTAGATGTTTTGTTTCAAAGCAAAAAAGTTAAATAGCATTAAAAACTAAAATCATTTGAGTATTTTTACATGAATAGATTTTTCTGTCAATTTGATAAAACTAGCTATGTTTTATATAACCCATAAATCTCAAAGTTGGTTTTTTTTTGTTTGTTTATTTTGTTTTTTTGCTGAGGAAGGTTTGCCCTGAGCTAACATCTGTGCCAATCTTTCTCTGTTTTGTATGTGGGTCACTGCCACAGCATGGATGCTGATGAGTGGTGTAGGTCCACGCCTGGAAATCAAACCTGGGCCACTGAAGTGGAGCGCACCAAACTTAACCACTAGGCCATGGGGCCAGCCCTGTAAATCTCATAGACTTTAAAAAAAATCAATCAAATGTATTTAATTCATTATTTACTATAAAGCTATATAATTTCTTTCTTAAGTCCCTATGGTCTGCCTTCAGTTACCACTGTTACATATTAGTTTCATTTAAGGAGTAAGCTGAATCTTACTGTAGTGAAGACATGTTCTTTGTCTTTTATGGGGTTTGAAAATTCTAGAATTCTTGCAACTCTGAGTTTCTGTATATTTCCTAATTAGGCTCTTTTGTCATTTTTACATATGGCTTTCCTCTGTTTTTTTCGTCTGTGTCCTACCTTTTGTTAATAATTTTGCTCTCCTTACACAACTTTCTCTTCAGACTTAGTACCATTCTTTTCTTCAAGGAATCTAAATTAAGATACACATATACACACCATTCTCTCTACTTCATTCAGAAATAGAGTACGGGAGCTGCAAAATTTCGTGCAAAAACATTCTCCCAACACGTCCCTGAGGTTGTGAGGTTGGAAATGAATTTAAATAAATATACCTTCTCTGGTTCAGTAACTAAAGTTTAGTTTTCCTGGGGGAAGCAATTTATTGATGGATCTTGTTGTTGCATGCCTTTTCACTCATAGTTATGATCCTGGTAAATTCTCCTATTTAATCATGACTTTTATATAGCTCATTTTTTAAACTCATTTAAAAATTTAACTTAGTTAAAAACTCATTCCAAAAAAACTCATCAGACTTTAGCCTTTTTGCTATATTTTGAAAGCCATAGTGTATTTAAGATATAATATTACACCTACACATTACTCAAAATACATGTAATTGTGAACATATATCATTCTAGGCATTGCATTCAGTTTCTCAGTGAAGACAACAGACACTTTAGGATTATAGATATTATCTCTTGAATTTTTCCCCTTTCAAGTTCTCTAATGTATTTTTACAGAAAATCTCAATTGTTGAATTGTTAGTCTACCTGTTATAACCTGTACAGCTTTATAGATAATGAAACTTCACCTCACATCCTACTTAACTCCCGGAAAATTATATTCTAGTGTCATTTTATCAACTGAAATTCTCAAATGAAGAATCATTTTCCGTGCATTTGAGTATTCCATGCTCCATAAAGTGGGCTACCCATTATATTCAATTTGATATATGACCTCATCATTGTGCATTTTGTCAAAATTACTACCTTTGTTATATGTATTAAAGGTAAACTATGTCTTTTAAAATATTTTAAGCATCTGAACTGTAATGAATATTGAATCATAATTTTATTATGATGTTTTGAAAGACATATGAGAGTGCTGGTGATTCTTTAATTTATGTGTGATGATCTATTATAAACTTTGACATGATATTCTAAACCCCATAGGGAATTTACATTCATTTATCTCTTATTGATTTTTGTGTCACAATCTACTGTGTGTGATATATTGTGCAGAGAAATTACTTTTGATTTTTTGGCACCTCTTTAGTATTTAAGAGTTTTTGGTTTACTTTTCACTGCCTCTGAAGGATTCTTGTAAGAAGTATTTTCTCCTTTTTCCTAATAATTAAAACTTCTCTTCTGGTACTTTTACTTTCCAGACCATTAACCATATAATAGTTGCCCATTCGAATGTTGACTTTAATTTTCATATACTTGTTGCTCTCTGGAAAAGCTGACCATAAAAGTAAACTCAGTTGTAGTTAGATTGAATATACTCCAATTAGTAAGAATTTGGCATACGTTCAATACAGTGACTTACTCTCAATCTATCAAGAGCGAGAGCTGAGAGAGCATAATTGAAAGGAAACCTTGAAGGTAATGGACCAGGAAGGTCAAATTTAAAGTTGGATAATGGAGGACTTTTTGATATAGAAGAACTTCCCTTTGGCCCAAATGTAATGCCCTGCCAGTGGGTCAAACACTAATATGCTGCTGGAATGACTGCAGGGAATCTTGAAAAAAATCATGCCCCATATTAAGCAGAGTGCAAGAAAGAATCACAAATTTATGCATACTCAGATGAATTAAGTACACAAAAATGGAGAATCCAACAAATGCTTCTATTTCTTGGAAGAGTCCAGAGGACTCTCATGTAATTTAGACAGTAAAGAACGTACTGCCGAAGAAATGCACAAAGCACCATAGAGATGCTCACTAGGGTCTGACTGTCCTCTGCAGGCTGCACTTCATGCTGTTATAGAACTGGACTCCTAGTGGCCACGGGTGATAGGATTCCAGAATAGCAGAGGCTAAATAAAGGTACTTAACCTCAAAGGCAAGACACAATGGGCAGCAAGACCAGAAGGACAGTCAAGGAATCCTAACTCACAGGAATTTATGGTGATAACAAATGGATGGACTTATGGGAGTTAGTTATGGGGGTTAGTTTATTTTGATAAACAAGCGTTAATAGAAAAAATGATAATGTAATGCCTCGGGAGAAATATAAAGTGAAAAATAATTTTTTGTTATGAAATGAGATAAAATTATTTGAGAGAAAGTGAAAATATCAAAGATAGGCAAAAAGACCCAACATAGGGAAAATGAAATTTCACAAAGAATAAAAATAAAACTGAAAAACAAAACACTACAAAATATAGGCTTCTGGCATAACATTTATTTAGCTCAGTTTCTCCAGTCATCTACAAGGTGTCTTGTGTTCAAAACATTTCAAAGCATAAAAAAGGCAAAGAAAAAAAACACACTCACAAGGGACAAAGCAATCATGGAGTCAGATCAGGACATGACACAGGTATTGCAACCATCTGAGAGAAAATGTAAAATAACTGACTAGTATGTTAATGAATCTAATATAAAAGGTGGAACACAAGTTAGATCAGGTGAGTAATAAAGCAGACAGAGTTGCAAACATAAGAAAGTATCTAATGGATATGTTAGAAACAGGAAACAAAGTAACAGAGATGAAAAACACCTTCCATTTGCTTATCAGTAGACTTGACACAAATGCAACGAATGTATGAATTTAAGTCTAGAAATTATCCAAATGTAACTCAAAGCAAAAAAAGATTGAAGATTTGAAAAACAAAAACAGAACAGTTTTTGTGCAACAATGTTAAGAACTCTACCACATACTTTTGAATTCAAGAAGAGAGAAAGAGAACAGGGCATCAGAAATATTTTAGTAAATATGGTTCAAGAAATCTCCAAAATTAATACCAGAGAGAAAAACAATGATTCCAAAACTCTGACAACACAAAGCACAAGAAATTCCAAAACAAAATAAAAACAAAACACTTAAGCGTATCATATTCAAACTACTGAAAACAAAACACAAAGGGAAAATCTTGAAGGCACTGAGAGGAAAAAAGATACATTACATACCTATGAAAAAAGATAAGAACTATAGCCATATTTTTTCTTTAGAAATTATGCCAAAAAAAACCCCAATTGAATGAAAACTTTAAACACTGAGAAAAAAATCTTATCAATACAGAATGCTATAGCCAGTGAAAATATATTTTAGTAAAAACTATTCTACTCATTCTTCAAGGTCTGTTACAATGTTAAACAATTTTTACAGACTAGAAAAAAAAAAAAAAAAAAACTAGGACGATGCTACCTATACTGTAAGCATTCAAATTTTAACCTGCACACCACATGTTGGAGTAAATGACACCACCAATCACCCAATTGTCTAAGCCAGGACCACGGAAGTCACTTGGATTTATTCACTTTTCTATTCTTCTCATAGCCAATCACTAGGTCTTCTCATACTTTTCTCTGGAATAACCTTCATATCTCCTCATTTTTTTTTCATCTGTGCCATAAGTACCATAGGAAAAATATCCATGCTTTGGCTTCCTGCAGCAGCTAACTTATCTCTTGTAGTCACTCATAGCCCCTTTTCTGATTTTATAACTATGGCTCTAAAAGATATTCATGATTAATTACTATTTTTTAATTTATTGTCATCTATATCTCACTTAGATTGTCTCACAGGAAAATTTTGCATAATAATGACTAAAACTTTTCAAGAGGGGCCTCTGCCTTGCATTTCATGATTTAGAAGGTTCCACACATCACAAACCCCAAAATGTACATTTACCAAAAACAGTCTCATTTGACATCCAACACACCACACTCACAGAGAGTGACTTTAACCCAAAATATACATCCAACCTCCACAGGGTTTTTCTCCACCTATTTTGTCCTGTGTCCTCAAAGAAATAATGATCTCTTCTGCAAACCTGTGAAAGATTGTGGTTTGTTCCCCATCAGACTTTGGAGATGGACACTAATTCAAGGCGTGAGGAGGATTTCAGTGGCAGATGCTCAAGAGGAAGAGAAAAAATTAAGTAATTTTAATAATTGTCATTTTCTTCCACTTAAATAGCATGAATGCAATATATATTTGCTTAAAGTAGTATCATCTGCCAATAATACTAAGCATAGATATCTTCAATCTCCTTATTACTATAATTTGTGGTTGTAGTATTATTTGTGATATAGTGCATCATGTGTAAGAGTTGGAGAGTAAGGAATATTTGGCAATATTCTTTTAAAGTGTGTATATGTGAGTTTGGATGTAATATGCATGAAGCCTGATACTGATGTTTTATATCGGAAACTGGAGAGGAATTCAATGGTAAAATTGTAGAGTTTGATTTTTATAAAAGCATTCAGTGATATTTAAATTTTCAAAAAATATCAGCTTTAGTTGATCATATTTTAATATTAATTTAAAATACTTATAAGAATATTGGCTTTTATGAAAATACAAACAATATATTTTTTGAATTGACATTTCTTTCAATTTATATTTTGGAGGAAAATAAATTGTGTACACCTTTAACACAATTACATTTTTAGTCACTGAGATTAATGCTATGGATATAAAAAAAACTTATGTGAAAATAAACTTGATTTAACAACCTAATTATTGCTTATGCTGAAAATAATGCAAGAAAAATGATTCCTATAATAAATATAAAATGATTTATTATGTCATCTGTCACAATGTTGGCCCATCTGCAGAACGTCTGACACAGGCAATAATATTTAAATTCAATCATCTTTGATAGTGGCTGATTAGCAGTCATAAACACAGAACATTTTACATACATTTTTCAATTTTGACATTATAAAGATTAATTTGTTAAGGTAGGAAGAGAGAATATATTTTATTTAGCAGTTTCTTAGTTTGATTTACAACTGTGAAATTTTGACATGTGGTATGGACCTCTCCTTTTGCGCTTCCGTCCCAAGTCCCACAGATGTTAGGGATGAATATATATCTGAAGTGAAATTGATTTAGAGTTACAGAAAATTTATTTCTACATTTAAATGTAGAAACTCATTGCTCAATTAACATAGTTACATTAACTCAACAATAAATGGCGTTGCTATGCAGATCTACATGCATTTCTAATACATTTATTTTTATTTTAAATACTTAATAAAATTAGATTGGTTTGGTTTTCCAAATATAGAGACAAAAACATTTTTTCGGTGCCAAAACATCCCTAAGATTACTGTAGGTAAACATATATAATATACCCTTTTTTAAGATATCTTCCTGTGTCTTTGTGCAATAGATCCTGATAAGAACAATGTATCACTTTGTTGTTTTTAGTATTAAAATCATAAAGAATTATAAGAAAATGAGTGCCTATCATTCATGATTTTTGGTTACAGTTGGAAAATTCTGTAACTGTGACTACCCATCAATCAATAGGTGTTCATTGGTTTTCCTATATGGAATCCAGCACTCTATTAAGTCCTACAAGGATACAGAGCAAATATGGTAGGTGTCCCTTACATTCAAGAGCCATTGTGAATAAGGTAGGATTTTAGTTAATTATTGAATCATCAGCTAAAACTCTTAAATAAATACCACATATAAACTGGAATTGTTGGTAACGGCTTACTCTTCTCATGATTATTTTGAGACAGTTGTCGATACTAATTAATTTTGACAAGAAATAAAATAAAACGCCTCACTTTATGTTTCTCTAAGACACATTATTACTTTTAAGAAGAAATTTACAAATTATGTAATAGATCACAGATAACTTTTATTTGTTCTTATGAATTGGGAATTGCAACATTGGATTCAACAAGACGTATCCTGGAAAATTAAGTAGCTTTTGTATCAAAAGTTATCCCCAATGACTAAGTATACTAAATAAAGGACTTTTTGATTGCATTTTCTATTGTTATTGCTTACCACAAGAGCAGTCTATTTATTACCCTTCCAGCTGTAATGTCTAATTGAAGACAAATAAGGCCTGTGCTACATACATTCACTCTCAGTACATAGAAAATTTAAGCAATTCTAATTTTTCTGTGCATCAAAATCAATCAGTGATGGTTGACAACCATTTATTGGATTGATGTTAACGGGAAGAACAATGAACCATTTTAAGAGAGTTCAGAACTGTATTTTTTTCGTCACATACATAAGTTCTGAGGAAGTTGACTGAAGCAGAAAAACACACAATATGAACATCTACCTATTATTTGCAGTAAATTTGTATGATCTATGAGAATTCCAATTGTAGATGTGCCTGGATATGTACATTTAGATTCCAATCCACATCAAATGAGAATAGTTACTCACAGAAGTTACTAGGTAGAATTTTAACTGATTTTTTCATGAATATTTGCAAATAATAAAAATTTGCATAAACCAATCTGAATTTTATATTTATTACAAAGTATTACTGACTATATATACATAGTCTTTCCACTTTGCAAAATAGCAATTCATAATGAGCTGATATTCACGGGATTTACATGCCCTCTGTGTCAAGATGATTTATTTTCTATGGAGTAATGTGATAAATATGTTCTTAATTCAAAATGCTTTTGCTTCATCATTAATTGAATTAGAAAGAGCAGAGTATAACAACAAATATATTAACATGTAAAATTTCAAACTGGACAAATTATAGTTGGTTTTTGACAAAGGTATTCAGAGGAAGATGGTAAACAACAGAAATATGAACAGTAGTTCATCCCATTGGACATGGTTCAGTGATAGGAGAGAGAAACAAAATATCAATCTCTGAAAATATTTATCTTGCATTTAGGAATAAAGGAGTGTCCTATGAGAATATGTGGTCTGTTCATATGGATATCCTTGTTATTAAAATAGGGCCTATAGTTTCCGCTCCAGTGATATCCAATGAATTATTAATCATGCAAGTGCAGCGTGTCACCTTGCTCACTATCAAGTCCATCTTGATTAGAGGAAAGCTCAGGGATCATATAATTTACATAAAGCATGGTTAACTTCCTTTTCAGGGAAAGAAGTCCATTTACAAGAGTTGTGCCAGACTTATGAGTAAGTCACCTTTTCTAGGCAATGCATACTACTCAGAGCCCTGGGTATTTTTCAGAAATTATGTCCATGTTGAATTAGTTAAATATGGATAACTTCAACAATTGAGGAGATTATAGTTTGCTCTTATATTCTGTTTGAACCCTTAAGTCACTGCATTAATTGTACCTATTTCCAGTTGGCAATTTAATGAAGTGGTACAACCAACATCTATTACATGTTTGTGATGGTTGCTGTTATTATGTGGTCTTTGAATTTTGAATTATTACTTTGGATGTCACTGTATTATTTCATTGTTCAGTGAGTATTCCTTTAAACTTTTGAAGCTTCCTGGACAATATATAACTTCCTCCTCTGCATCTACCATCACATTGCAATATACAGAAAAGTCAGTTATAGACTATAGATTGAGGGCCTTATGAATACTAAATGCTACTACATGGAAACATAATGCATTTATTGTTTGTAAAGGTGTGCAACAGTTTATTTTGTTGTTTTTATTGTTTGCCTGTTCTCAAATCATAAATTTCACCTCAGAATTGTACCTTAAATATTAGTAGTGAGTGAAAACATTTTTCTCTTAAGGACATAGGAAATAGTCGTGTCCTATTTCTTCTCTGATTCTTTTTGACAATGCAGACTTTGTGTATCACTTCTATTCGGGTATTCACGTTTTCCACATATACCACTTGTGCAAGACAGTAATACCATATTTACCTAATTGGGAACAGGACTCCCAGTTCAGAACCATGACCATTTGGAAAACTGAAGATTAAAAGATTGTATTAATGCCAAGTGCATATAACATAATATACCATGGAGATGTATGACTCAAATTCCTCTCATCAAAGTAACTCCAGAATCCAGAATATGATTGTCATGGTGTGTGTGTGTGTGTGTGTAGGATGATGGTTTTCTGCCTCTAGAATATAAGCTTCCAACGCTTGGGGGTTGCCTTCTCATCTGGTCTTGATGCGGACTAACATTTGGGGGCGTTCAGCCTGAAATCCTGGTAACAAGGTTTTGCTTTTGTGTTCTCAAATCGCATCTGGTATTAATAGGATTCTCTGCATTTTGAGGTTCAGAGACCCTTTGGATCAGCAAAATGCACATATGCACATGCAGTAGATTTTCAAAAATGTTCAAAGCATCACAGACTTCATTAGTTTCAAGTATGGAGTCCTCTATTGGGTCCATGTAATCTCAGTTAATAAAAGAGTACGAGTCATCACTGGAATCTGCATTCGTTGGTTACAAACAGGCAGAATGACTGTTTGTAGCTCTCGTGTTAGCTACTCTAGGACAACAAAAGGGAAGTCTTCTGAATCAGAAAAGATTGAACCCAGACCATCTTTTAAAAAAAATTCAAACAGAACTTATCAGTTTCACTTAATTGGAAAAAAAAAAATACTCCCAGTATGTAACTTCAATGACCATCCAACTTATCTAAATGACTGCAGCCACGAATATTCTGTGAAGTGGAAATTAAAAGACAAGTGAATCACCTATGAATTCTTCCAAGCCTCAATATTATTTTATGAATGGTCAAGGATTACACTTACTATGCAAGAAAAAAAGAAAAAACCACAGAAGTTGGCTCCAGATTCATTTACTAATCAATAGAATCAAGAATGGAAAAAGGAACTTGTGGTATCAGTCAATTGTCAAAGGCATTTCAATTATTTGAAGGCAAAATATAAGAATTTAAGAGGTGTCTATTCCTTTCTTCCACAGGGCATTAGCCACGGGGAAATCATCTTCTAATTCTCCTATGAATAAAATAAATTGCAGAGGTTTACAAGTAAAAATGGATTATCTTTCCTTGTGAGAAACGAAACCTCCTCCAAAACAAATGGTGTTCTGTGGAAGGCAGTGTCAGAGCTTGAAGTGCAAGATCATCAGTAAAGGGAAAGGAAATGAGGCAAAGTTGGGCAGATTGTAACACAGGACCGAGAAAACCTCTGCCAAACCTGAAGGACACTCTGGAGTAAAACTACCCATTGTCCTAGTATCACAGCAGACCAAGTTGATCACTCTTTTATAGCCTTGGGCAAGGTGACTCTCTGCATCTAAGGCTGGCCCTGAGGGAGCTGACAACTAGAAGCTGTCCATCGACTGCACTCCCTAAAGCTTGACATAAAGCCTTTTCTTGGAAACGGATCTAGATGGAGTGTCTTCCTGTCCACCACCCCACCAAGGGAAGGAAAAGCTGCACTCATAATGTCCTAAACCTGGGAACAACGTAAATGTTGATCCACATTGAAATCGATAAATAAAATGCAGTATATTCATATAATGCAATATTATATAGCAATGAAAATTAATATAGATATATTTATGCAAGAACATGATACATTTAACAAACATACTACAGTAGTCTCCCCTTATCCACAGGGAATACTTTCCAAGATCCCCAGTGGATGCCTGAAACCATGGTTAGTACTGAAACCTATATATACTATGCGTTTTCCTATACGTACATACCTATGATAAAGCTTAATTCATAAATTAGGCACAGTAAGAGATTAACAACAATATCTAGTAATAAAATAGAACAATTATAACAATGTACTGTAATAAAAGTTACGTGAATGTGGTGCCTCCCTCTCAAAGTACCTTATCGTACTGTACTCACCCTTCTTCTCGTGATGATGTGAGAGGATGAAATGCCTATGTGCTGAGATGAAGTGAGGTGAATGACGCAGGCATTGTGACGTAGCGTTAGGATACTCTTGACTTCGAACAGTTTTTCAGAAGGAGAATCATCGGCTTCTGAACCACAGTTGACTTCGGGTAACTGAAACCACGGAAAGCAAAACTGCAGATAAGGGAGTTCTATTGTAATTAGGAAAAAAAGACACGAAAGAATGTCTATGGTTCCATTTATATATAATTCAAAACCAGGCAAACTTATCTGTGATGCAATGGTAAGAAAAGTGGGACCATCTATAAGACCTTCTCCCTTAAAAAAATAGGTCTAGAGATGCCTACAGTCACTTTCCTTTCATCCAAGTTGCACCCTCTACTTATAACCAGTGCCCAGTGCCCAATGTATATCACCAATTACTTATTTACCTATAACCCAGTGCTCAATTTATATCACCAGCTTGGCTTGGGAGAAACTGAGAAGGGTAAATAAAATAGAAAAATATTTATGATTATTTTGTTTAACTTTTGTTTTTATCATTTCAGTTTTTTACTATTCTAAATTTCCTTTGGGGAAAATAACAAAAATTAAGATTCATGAGACAATATGAAATACGCTTTTGGTGTAGTCCTGTTCAGTGAAATGTAATGAACCATGGTTGAATGACTGTCCTATGTCAAAACAGTGCAATTTAATAATGCTGATAATTAATCACACACGACTTTTACCTCCCAAACAATTTTCATTCTAGTGGATGATACAGACAATTTCAATTCAATTCAATAAGCCTTCAGATCATAGTATGTATGTGGTCTCCAATTAGCATATTGAAAACCAATTTGGTTAAGCCTGGTGATATGGCAATTCAACAGTTACAACTAAACTGTGACAACTGAGCTTAAGTGGGAGACGAATAAAAACAAGTGAATTTTAATGCTCAGAATCATTCTTCATTATTGTTGGAGGTATAAGTAACAGAAAATGTTATTTTATTTCTTAAACTTGTAAAGTTTAGGAAGGAGAATGTCTTAAAACAATTTTTTGTACTAGGTTGAAAATACAATATTAAAATTAAAATTGCATTTGGGAAGGTGAGAATAAAATGGCTACGGAAGAAAGGGAAAGAAAAGTTTATTGCTATGAGAAATATATCATTTCTCATAAGGAAATGCACCTTTCACACAAATAATCTGGTTGCCACATTGCAATGATTCACTTGACAGTAGTGAATCATTATCTTTTCTTCTTCTTCTATCCCTATCAACACAATATTGATGCTAGCATTGTATCTACCTGAATGGAAACAAAAATCTAATTGGAATAATCCAATGCATACAAGTGTGCTTCAATGAGAAATACAATAGAAGATTTATTCAGACCTCAAGTCCTCCTTCAAATATTTCAGATAAAATTTCTAAGACTTTCACATCCTCTTATGATTATGATTCTCTTTGACTCTGTAGAAAGTGACAGAGTAAAAAAGTTCTCTTCTCAGACAGTAAAATTGAATCTGTCTTAACATGTCTGATTTTTCACAAGTATCCATATTTAAAAAAAAAAACAAAGTGATCACAAAATTCTTTTTAATGAAACTATTCACATGTAAAAGTTTGTAAATGGTAAAACTCTCATAAAATTCTGAAAGAATGAAAAGTTCATAAATAAAATAGAAATCATTACCCTGCTTGGTACATAATTCATTTTATTGTGGGGTAAAATATGTGCAAACTAAATTATGCCAGAGTAAAGTAAAAAAATGGAGTTTGAGTGGCTCGCTTGGTGGCATAGTGGTTAAGTTTGCATGCTCTGCTTCAGCGGCCCGGGGTTCGCAGGTTCGGATCCTGGGTGCAGACCTACACTGCTCATCAAGTCATGCTGTGGTGGCTTCCCACATATAAAAGAGGAAGATTGGCACAGATGTTAGCTCAGGGACAATCTTTCTCAAGCAAAAAGAGGAAGATTGGCAACATACGTTTGCTCAGGAACAATCTTCCTCACCAAAAAAAAAAAGCTGGAGTTTGAGATTGTTTTGCTTTTTTGATGAATACAGACAAAATTGGAAGCACACTCAATCAAATTCTACAGCTTCTTAAACGCAAAAATTATTTTAAATATTCGCTATTTAATGGTTGGAATGAGGTTTTTAAATTTGTTGTTCTTGTTTGTTCATTTTTGTGTGTGCGTGTGTGAGGAAGACCAGCCCTGAGCTAACATCCGTTGACAATCCTCCTCTTTTTGCTGAGGAAGACTGGCCCTGGGCTAACATCCGTGCCCATCTTCCTCCACTTTATATGGGAGGCTGCCACGGCATGGCTGACAGGCAGTGCGTCGGCGGGCGCCCGGGATCCGAACTCGCGAACCCTGGGCTGCCAAGCGCGGAGAAACCGCTGCGCCACCGGGCGGCCCCCTGTTTGTTCATTTTTTGTTGCTATTATGATAAATCCTACTACTCACCCTCTCTCCACCTGAGGTTGCTGACTAAAAGAAACGATTCCCAAAAGAAACCATATTCAAATGAGATCAATTTACTACTTAACTCATGGCTGGAAAAATACATGAACCCCTTTCCTCCACTCCCATGTAGAGTTCTGATAAGTGTTGCAGTGGAGAAAGTAGCCTAGGTCTGAGAGTATTTGGGATGTTTTTTTGCCTTTCTCCCCCTCCAGACAAAATGACTAGTTTTGCTGAGCAAATCTTAATCTGACTTTTGTACTCAATAACAGACTCGCAGAAAATGGAACAGAAAAACTGACCTTTGAATCTGGACAATATCATGTCCCTAATGTTATTGTATGAAATTACGAAAGAATGCTTTGTTAAAAGAAGTCTTCATCATAAATGGCATCTATGAAAAACCCACAGCTAATACTTAGTGGTGAAAGCCTGGATGCTTTCCCTCTAAGATCAGGAACAAAAAACGATATTCATTCTTGCCATTTCTATTCAAAATTGTTTTAGAAGTTCTATCTGCGGTAATTAGGCAAGACGATGAAATGAAAGATGGGCATATTGGAAAGGAAGAAGTAAAACTATCTCTATTCACAGATGACAGGATCTTGTATATAAAAAAAATATTATGGAAGCCACTAAAAAACTATTAGCACTAATAAACAAGTTAAGCAAGCTTGCAAGATACAAAATTAATAGAAAATAATCTGTTGTATTTCTATGCACTTGCAATGATCAATATAAAAATTAAATTACCATTCCATGGAAAATAGTATCAAAGGGAATAAAATATTTAGGAAAAAATTAACAAGAGAATTGTAAAACATTACTGAAAGAAAATCTAAATAAATGGAAAAAACCTCATATTCATGGATCAGAAGACTTAATATTTGTAAGATGGCAATACTCCCAAATTAATCTACAGATTCAACACAATCCCCATCAGAGTCTCAACTTGTTTCTTTGTAGAAATTGACAGCTGATCCTAAAACTGATACGAAACTATATAAGACACTATTAAGAAAGTGTAAAGACAACCCACAGAAAGGAAGAAAATATTTGCAAGTCATTATCTTATAAGGGACTTGTATCTAGAATATATAAAAAAATACTTACAACTCAGTAATAAAAATACAAATAAACCAACCTTAAAAATGAGCAAAGTATCAGATTAGATACACAAATGACAAGATGTTCCACATCATTAGTCATCAGGGTCACACAAATCAAAGCCCATAATAACATACCACTTCACACCCACTTTGTGTATAGAATGGTTTTATACGATGGCTATAATTATGGAATTATATTATTATAATTATAAATAATGAGATGAAAATATGTTGAAAATTTGGCAATATTGAGACGTAGTACTCTTGATTGAGGTAATTTATTTACTGTGTTATCTAATACATCATTGAAATACCCCCATGGTCTTTGAGATTTTCAAAGCGTATCCTAATAATGACTATTCATTTGAAACAAAACTCTTTGGTATTGAAGTTTTGTTTTACATATTGACTAAGACACAAGTGTCTGTGTGAACTTTTAAGAAATTTCAACAATCTACTTTAAATTCATAATTAAACAAAGATATTCAAATATAGACTAGAAAGCAGATGTTTAAATAGAAATTATGCATTTAAATATCATAAAAACATCTGCTATCTGTTTAATATTTTTATATAAATCTTCAATTACAAGAAACATATTTCTAGCTGGCATTATTAAGAGTGTTATTGTGCCCTTTCCATTCATCTGCAATATAATAGATATATAAATAATTGAAATAATTTCTACTGTCTAAAGGCACTATGGTCTCTCAAGATTGTGTCGAAATAGGTTTGAGGAGAAGCTATCATTAATATTTAAGAAGTTTCTCTTTTATATTATGACAAAACAAAGCCAAAAAAAAGGAAATTAGCATCTGTGTGTATTTTTCATTTCCAGTCTAAAGGGTGACCCTGTAGATTTTGCAGGAGTATGGCATTGCACATCAACTACTTACTCAACAATTTCTTAATAATTGTAGCTGGAATTACTCGATCAAAACTTAAGGTTTGTATGACCCTGAGTTTTAAATAATTTAACACTCGTTTGGAAACATCTTTGTTAGACATCCCTTTGCTATATGTGTGTTACTTCACGTACTGAATTTATTATCAGAAGGGATTTGGTGGTCATTGAATCACTGAAAGGACTAATTGGGTTTTCCCCAAGAGAATTTACATTATTAAAATTCAATATTTAACACTAAATATTGGTTTGTTTAAAATAATTACAATAATACTAATAGTCATATTATAATACAGACTTTTAATTTCATTATTTGTCAAGTAAGCAAGTTAGATTGTATTAATATAAGTAACTCTAAAATACTATTATTCCAAAATTTTGTCTCAAGTCCTCAGATCACAATCACATTCTTTTATACCAGAGGATCTCAAAACTTTGGTCTTTTCCCTTTGGACAATGTTTCAACTTGAATCAATAGAGATTTTCGTTAACTTTCATCATAAGCACCTTCAGAGATATTCTATTATTATGTTCTTCTGATTTGATGAAAATATATTTCACATATCCTGTTTTATTGTTTTACTTTATAGTCATAATTTCCTAATTGCTGCGTTAGTCAGTTTCTTTATAAATCCACTCATTTATGTGAAATTCATTTCCATGGACTTTTAAAAATACCATGGTGTAGCGTAAGCCCTGACCTTTGGTTTCCATTTTTTTTATGCAAGTACCTGACTTAAACTTTGGTCGCAGAGGTATGTACTTCACAGAACCATCCACTTCAAAGACGACTATCTGGAAAAAAACACATTGCCAGCCACAGGACTAGATAAAGAGCTAGGCTGCCCTCTGCCCCTGTCCCTCAGACTTTTTTGTTTTAGAGATCTTGGCTGATTTTGAAAACAGATAATTTGACCCCTGTTTTTTTTTCTCTTCCACTTTAAATTCCCACTCTTATGGTTTAAAGTCACCAGTAAAGAGTGTGCTTGTGAAATCTCAGGCTCTCATCCTCAACCCTAATAAAGGCAGAACCCTGGACCCGCACTTTCTCTCTCTCTCTCCACCGGCAACCTCACTGTGTGGCCTCAGGTGTGCCATGTAATTTCCAGGACTTGTGAGTAATAAACCTCGTCTCTTTCAAAGTTTCCTGGTGGTTATCGCTGAGGGTGTCTTGCAGTCATAACAAGAACCGCAAGGGCCAACCTGGCCCCAGCACTGGTTATGGATAGACTGAGATAGGCACAAAACACCTGGTAAGATATTTACCAACCAATCTGAATTTGTCAGAGCTGTTTTGGTTGCCAAGAACAGAAATTCAACACTAACTCAGTAAAAAAGATGTTTGTACAGTAATAATAGGTTAGTTTAAAGAATCAAAGATGATTCATCTAGAAACTTTGAGAAGGTGTGTCATAGACACTTAAGTGCTGGGTTACCTTTGGGAATCCAGATACTGGATCCAGAGATACTGAAGTACCTTTGGGAATCTTTCTTTAATCTCTTTTCTTTTTTGTATTTTAGCTGCCCTGCATACACATCCCTCTTCCCATACAAACAATTCAGAAAAAAGTTCCTGCCTAGCATAATGCAAATGTCCTACATGATTTTTGTGTGTTGTTGTTTACATGCCACAGTTACCCAATCCAAACTAAATCAACTAAGAGACAAATGACAAAAAAGTGACATGTGTAAAATATCCATGGTAAGGGCCAGGTACAGAGGCTCAAGTGATGATGATACCAATACTACTACATTATCTCTTTAGTACGGAAGACAATCTTGTATTTCATTCTGATCAAATTCGACCTTATAGCTTTGAGATGAGCATAGAACATATATAAGACACAAAGTTTGTAATAAATAATTATCTTTTCTGGTGGATTACAGTGCTAACATTGTGTCAGAGGTCAAGTCTTCAATTCTCAGAATTAATAATATTCCATGTGGATCAAGCTACATAACTACATGGTGAGTTTAGTTTCAAATGAGCACTGTAACTAACTCAGGACAGATTTCTATCAAAAAAAGTTTACATGACTTTTTTTTGTCAGTTGTCTTAACCTTGGAAGTGTTTAATATAGAAATTTAAATTTAAATGGCCATTAAATAATCTGGAAATTCACATACTAGTCTTTAAGGAATTCATAAATCTAGCATGATAACCCTCAGAGTCACCTAGTGGAATATTACAGACAAAATAATCAATCAGTAAAACAAAATATATTTTCTTGAAAAACCAGATATTTAAATCACTCCTTGGATCACTTCCTTGATGGTCATAATATCACCTAATTTACACTGACACATGTAAATGAAAATGTTCTGTTCTATTTTTCTAAATGGACACACAAAATAATACAAGTATAAAAATATAAGATAGCAGCTTTTTCTATTTCCCTGCATTGCTATCCTTAAATATTTACAATAGTTTTTTTTTTCTTATAGAAAATAAATACAGTTGTAGAACATAAAGAATATCTATGAACATAAAATCTGTGGGGTGAAAGCTTTGCTTGCCCATAACAACTTGTTCATGAAATGCTCCCATCTGTAGAGACTTGAGGTTCCAAAAGTTGTTATGAAAGACAAAATCATTTTAAAATATCCCTGATCATATCTCAGGGTTGTGAGATAAGGGCAGTTATTTTGAGAAGTTATCTTGAATAAAATCAAATGTGAAATGCAATACAGGAAAAAGTAAAAATGAGGAGCATTTATGTGATATGATATCATCGCCTATAGCTTCTCCCTCTACCCCCGCTCCCAATACGTTGGAGGTACAAATAGGTCTACTTGTGGAAATCTAAATATACTGATGTCTAATTTGAGAGAGTTGAAATAATCCATTATTAATCTTTGCAGAGCCCACTCCCCTAATTATTAAGCACCTGCGGGTAGAGAATGTCAACTGAGTGTTAGAGACCTTTCACTTAGTCCTCTTCTTCCACTAAGTAGTAGTATAATTCTAGGCAAATAAGTTCTGGAGTTGTTGTCTTAAGGTCAAATTAGAATTTAGGCAATAATAAGGTCATGGAACTGTAATGAGGAAGACATTTTCTTCTACCCTTCTAGATTCTTCCAGCTGGTCTAAGAATTAAATTGACATGAGACAGAATAACAGGAGAACATCAAAGTTTAATAACATGTATATGTGGGAGGAACCTAGGAAACCTGAGAAACTCATGAAAATGGCTGAAGCCCCCACCTTAAATACCATCTTCAGCTAAAGACAAAAGAGGATGCTGGGAATTGTGGTTTGGGACTTCAAAAGGGAGGAAGATTCACAGGGAGATGGAAAAAACAAATGTTTGGCAAACAGAAGTTTGTCATGCCTTACAGATACAATGGGACACGAAGAGGACTTTGATCAAATGGGTCTTGTTAGGTTCCTCTCTGTTTACCACACCTAGTTCATATTATACTATAGTTATACATGGTTCTTTCTGGAACAGGCCTTCTACCTGAAATTCTTTTGGGTGTTTAGGGGGCAGGTCAAAGTTTCTTCCTGAGTCTTTTATTCTTAAAAAATATCAAGCCAAAGAGACACATTTTGGAGTAGCAAATTCTGCTCTCCTATAGAACATATGGTCTACAAGGGAAACATTCACAAATAAATAAAATTGTGATATAGACTGTGAAGGAAACAAATAGGATGTTTACATAGAAATGAACAAAGAGAAGATGCTTTAGAAATCATATGGAAGTTAAGGATGAGTAATAAGAAGAAGCCTCACTGCAAAGAGAAGAGGCCCCGAACTATAAGGATTCAACTGTGTTCAGAGAATATGAAAGAGGCCACTGTGTCTAAAACATTTAGCATGGAGTAAGTGGATAAAGAGGGATGAGTGCACATTCTGATCAATAGTAGTGCACTTAATTGAGTGGGGGAAATAGAGAATTACATAGATACGTGGTTTATCTAGGAGATATATATATATGAAATTATAGGAAGGGAACTAAATCAGCACAGAACCAAGTCCAAAAGGTATCTATAATTAGAGGTCAAATATAGAAGCACAGGAGATTGAAGAGGAGTGTCTTGAGAGGCAGAAGGAAACGGTGGTCTCAAGGAAGCCAAGAAGCATGTGTGTCAAAGAAGAGCACATGGTCACCTCCATCAAACCCTACTAATGAGGGATTGAGAAAAATGAGGAAGGAAACATGTCCATCAGAAACCTTGAAAAGGACAATTTTGATTGAGTGGTTAGGACATAAGGTCAGTAGGAATGAGATGAACAGAGGAAAGGAAGGTGATGAAATGCAAAGATTATTATGCAATTATTTTTGAAGTTAGGCAATGAAAGAGTGAAAAATGAGTTACGGAAATAATTTAAAAAGCTGAGTGGAGTAGAAGTTGCTACTTCCATGTTCATTTGTTTGTTTATCATTCCATATGGTATTTACTATACACCAGGCACTCTTCCAAGAGCTTTACAAATTTTATGCTTTGAATCCTCATAACAGCTCCAATGGAGAGTTTAGTTTTCTGGATGCAACCTTTACTCTTCTTAATGCCTTATATATAAAAGTGGTTTCTGAACTGTGTGATGCATTTTGTGATCACAGGGGTACAAAAATTAAGGAGTGTCCAAAAGAATTTCAGAGACAGTGGCCCAGGCATCGTGTAACCCTGAAACCATGGCAGAATTGTCCATCTACAGACCTCTTGATTTGTAAGGAAAATACACTATTTTTTAAACTACTCTACATCTAGATTTTTTTTTTTTTTTTGGCACCTAAAGGAAATCCTAACTGTTAAGATAGGATATATTTTGGCATTTTTAAAATTGTGAAGAGATATACATCCAACCAGCAGAAAGGGAGAGAATGATGATCCAGGACAAATAGAGTTACAAGAGGAACAAACTACGGGACAATAGGGGTGGATAAACATAAAAAGTAAAGTAAATGAGCATTAGTTCCCTCATTACAAAAGGAGAAAAGAGAACAAACACAGAGTGATATGCAGATTTGCTGATGAGAGGAATAGGTACATGTTGCCTGTATTCTCTTTGTGAAATATGATGCAGCAGCAACATTAAAGTGTGATGGAGGCATTTTGAAAGAAGTCATTCATTCAATAGTCTTCTTGTGGAATGGGAAAGAAAGTCTATTAGTGCAACAAGGTTCATGGTGATATTGAGGGTTCCTCTCTCCATTTCTACCAAACCATTCATGGTGGGTATTTTCCCCTCCCCAACCAATTATCTTGTTTAGTTTCTTTAAAGAAGTCAGTCTTTTTATCCCCTCTCCTTAACTATTGGTCTTCACTTTTCTGTGTTCTGTTTATAATCTATAAGCTGTCTCTGGAAATTGTGTCTATACCCATAGCCAGTGATTCTTAAATTGTCCTCTAGTTGAGCTTGTTTCTGAGCTCCAAAGTCACATAATTTACAGCTTCTCCAATAGCTCCTCCTGGGTAGGTTACTGAATGTCCAATTCAATCTATCTAGAGCTTGACTCTCCTTTCCTTCTGCCCTCCCTTCTTCTTTCCCTTCCCCTCTCTCTCCGTCTTTCCCCTCCTTCCTTCCTTCCTTTTTCCTTCCTTCCTTCCTAATCACTTTCACCAAACACTTTTGAGAGGTAGAAATTGTATTTGTCACAAGAAACACAAAATTAAGATGACTCACTTTGACAAATCCCCATCAACTCAAGCCAAACCCCTTCACAGCTTTACTAGACAGCCACCTATTTTTCATACTTTCTATTAAATCAACATTTCCCCCAAATTCTATCTCCTAAATATCTGCCAAGCCTGTCCCATTCTTCCAAACCCATTAAGTGCATTATTCATGCCTACTCCTCTGCAGGAGCCTCCTAGGGAATTTCCCTGTTTCTAGAGCCATCATACCTTCCATTTATCTCCACATAACCTCAAGGATTTTCTTTCAGATACATAACTTTGATCATATAATTCACCTGCTTAAAATCTTCAGAGGTTCTGCACAAGACACAATAGGTTGAAGTAGATAAAGTGGAATGGCTTTTTAAATTTCTTTTTGACAATAATACCACTATTCTTTTCCTTCTGAAGGCTACATGAGAATACAAATTATTATTCTAATTTTGCCTACAGAGCATAGATATAGCATGTCTAAAATGATTGAGAGATGACTTGGTACAGCTTTATTGAACCCAGAGAGATCATTTGGTTTTCTCACTCTATTTCCATTTTCTATTTCATTTGCCTGGCATTCAAATTGTTGACAGACAGTCAGATGATAAAGTTATTAGAAGTATTTAGAATTCAAGAGAATGCCAGTAAAATATTTTTTTAAACATTGAAAAATATATTAAGTTTTAAAGTAATCCAGAATCCAAATAAGTTGTAAAATTAGTTATCTGCAATTGTGTGTGCGCAGATTTGTATCTATTCCAATCAGATGAATACATTACATATGGAAGTAACTTGAATTGGAAAATGGATGTTTGAAATCAATCTCAGTGTAGTGATGGCAGCTTTAGCAATGGAGATGCCCTGTGTCGACAAAATGACAAAAAACCCTCAGAATGTTCATGTGTAGTAGGAAATGATTCAACCAAAGAATTTCAGCCTCCAGGGCCTCGTTGCAACCTTGACCCACCTGAAATCTTAACCATTGCTTGGTCCCAAATAGTTGACTTGGTAACTCCAATAATTTGATATGGAAAATCTGCTTTCCCTAGAGGATACATGATTTTCCAAGTTTGTTTTAAAAAGACAGAGAAATATAGAGGTGAAGAAAAAGATCAAACATATCACACTTACAATTTTTTTGAATTAGGAATAATATTCTTATTATTTGAAATGCTTGTTATGTTTGAAAGAATTGGGTTTATTAGAGAACCTGATATATCAGACCTAAGATCTCAATCTAAAAATATGATATTAATTTCAGATTTATGATTTTAATTTCAAAAATATAGGATATTTTTAGTTAATACATAAAGAGTGTTTGAATGTTTTAGCAAACTATTTTTACTATACTTATAGCTTTAATTTACTAGATTTATATATGTTGTTTAGGTACTTAGGAATATTCTCTTGACAAACTTACAAATTTTTTCAATCACGAAGCAATTAATTGTTTAAAATAAAATCAAGCCTAGGAAATTAATAAATATAGTTTAAATGCATAAAGGAAAATCACGAATTAAGTCTAGAAGTGGAACTAATGTGTTTATAAGAAATGTGTACACGTAAATTTAATCAAAGATCCCTATAGGGTGATCAACTTTATTTTATATAAAACTTACTTGATTTTTAACTTGAAATTAAAAGTTAAAAGAAAACCAGTTTGTTAAATCTGTAGTCTTCATAAACTATGATTCCTTTAAACCCAAGCAATTCTTTTTAGACTACAATTGCTGCTCTTTGATATTAAATGTCGCATTAATATCTAAATGGATAAAAATTCTAAGTTGTTTCAGAGTAAATGAAACCATCACCTATGTCTGACAAATCTATGTTGTTGACTTTATGAATGTTTAAAAATTTCATCATATTTCAATATAGTTTTCAATAGATAAAATATTTCCTGTCTGCTACTTCGTGGGGGAAATTGGTTCTTTTCTCAGTTCTCTCTCACACTTAATCCCAAAGCCATAGCTATCTTTTGAGCATGAAGTCAAAATAAAAAGAGTTAGAAAATTATCTGATGTGTCCATTCCCACAATGTGATTGAAACAATAATTGAGACTTGGTTCTTTTGCTCCCGGGATCTGCTTCTGGGATTCTTTCTCTAAGTTTCCTTACTGTGGAACTTCAATGAATTACTTTTCTTTGTGTGCAATGCTTCAATCTGGCTATAATAAAATCTTGCTCCTCTGGGTGTTATCAGATCTTAAAATGATTTTGTGGAAAAAATGTGTATTATTTCTGTTTTCCAACATTCAGAGGCACTTTTTATTAAACTATTTTTTCTCGTATTTCCAATCCCTGGGGATCTCCTAAGTTGCCTACTTATGTCACCTTGTCTAAACAGTATATAAATTTGCCCCCAAAGAGTGACTTTTATTGAGCATAAAGAAATTTGGATCATCTATGTCATGAAAACTAATGTATAATTAGAAAAACAATTTGAAACATCTATGAGAACCCTTGATCTTATAAGTAGGATCGTCCTTACATAAAACGACTTAAAAGCTCAGGGTTGTCTTTAGCGGTTTATTCAGTATCCCTTTTACTTGTAAAACGTTTTGTTTCTTCTAGTTGCTTCTCACTTCCCACTAGACCTTCCCTTTTCCTGCATCATAAATGTAATAACTTGCAAAAGTGGTGCTCTCTCTATCAAATAAAAACTCTTATATCATTAGAACTTCCCTCCCCAAAGCAGAGGTTGAGTCCGTGACATATGTGGAGGTATTTTACTGGCGAGATGATTGCAGGAAAGAGGAGTGAGAGAGCCAGGACACAGAGACACAGAAGGCAGAAGAGCCAATGAGGAAAGTGCTTTGTCCAGATCACAACTGTAGCCAATGGGACTTGATTCTGCTGACACTTCCTAAGCAGTGTACAAAATACCATTCAGAATTTTCCTCCTGAAATAGTGGGAAGATGACACATTTATCCATATGGTTAAAGGATGACCCTGGAAGTCTCAGTTCTTCTGCAATCAGGATCACATTTGCATGTATTGAAAAATAACCTTGGAAAAGGCTCTAGAGTAGAAATTCGTAAGACACAGTCTCGGCATGAGATGAGATGCCATCAGCACAGGCTGATCTTGCACGAAATTGTCCACTACAGCTGTGGCTGAAACCCGAGGTGTTCTGAGAAGATGAAACATATAGCACTGGTCTCATCTGCACCACCACTCCCACACCAAAGAACAACGATATTACTATGAATTCATTTGTAACAAAATATTTTTATATGTTAATGTACGTCGATTACTCTCTTTTATACACCAATGCCAGCTAAATTTTCCTAACTCTGCAGCATCTTATGACTTTGTCTCTTCCCCTCTACCCAATATATGAGACTTACCCACTCTAGAAAAGAAGGTCTATAGATACAAAGTGTATACTAGAATAAATACATGGCAAATTGGGTTTTTTATTGTTGGTTTGTAGTTGTTTTTATTTTTATTTTCTCTAGAGGAACAAAAGGAAGTGGAACCACATGGACCAAAGAGAAGTGAGTGGAGACACCTTCACCTTTGAGAGAGAAAATAAAGAGCCTTTCATTGAGGTTGCAAACAGGTACAGTCTGTCACTTATGGAATATCTGGTTTTGTAAGATGCTGGTTACTATCCCAGAAGGTCTGCCAAGATCCTAACACCCTTATCTCCAAGATGTTTCTTTATGAGGTAACCCATTTTCTAATTGGTCTGTATATGCTTAGTCTCACAGAAAAAAAATGGGAGTGGGGGCAGTTTTGACCCATTAGAGAGTTATGATGCCATACGGGAAAGCTGTGTTCAATAAACTAGTTGGGACTGAAAGGTAACAGTTAATAAGTCTTGAATTTATATTTGTTACAATTTGTACAGTTATCAAGAATGTTTTACCATGGGTAAAGCAGATCCTGTGGCATATGCTTATGTTCTACATATTTCAGAGAGTGCAACCAGGGGCCAAAAAAACAGGGAAAGAGGGACTGAGACAAAGAAAGATAGAAAGCCAGTGCAAGTGGCCATCACTTAGTATCAAGCACGACTGATTGGTCAGCCTTGCAAGACCCTTTTCTAAGAAGTCACGTATATGATTGTCAGTATAACCTGTTGGGCGGTGGAAGGAAGAAAAACGTATTCACGCGTTATCTCTTATTTATCAAGGTTTTGCCTTATGGGACGTTAATTCACCCAGAATTCATCATTGTACATAGAAATCAATCAGTCTCAGGGCTTCTTCTGCTTCAGGGTCAACAGCAGGACTCCAGTGCCGAAGGTAAAGCGTGTGCGGCATGAGGAGGAGGTGGCACACGCTTTGCGTTATGATGCTTGGACTTGTCCAGAGTCAACAAAGGGTTGCCCCAGTGGGCAGCCATTCAAAACTGAAAGTAAATGCAAAATCTTGCTTCCTGACATGGAGCTGTTCTCCCCTTCCATGCCCCCTGATCCCTTCCCTTCCTCTCCACACCAATCTCAGCTATTTTAAGAATTATGGGATCCGGGTGTCCCCCTTCAGGGCTTTTAAAGGTGATACACACCTGTCTACTCAAATAACACCTTATTTAGGTCTCCATTGACTGCCCAATTTAAAATTGCAACCTCAGTTTCATTCATCAATCCCTATACCCCTTCTTCCCTTTTTTTATATACAGCATCTCTTAACATATTATATATTTACCTAATCATTTCTGAACTTATGTCTATCCTCTAGAATGTAAGCTGTGTTAGGAAGGAATTCTCGTTATTCTTCTCTGCAGTGTCCACAGCATATAGAGAGCTGCCTGACACGTGGTAGGTGCTCAGTAAGTACATTTTAAAAAATTAGGAATGTTTGAATGAATATATGTCCATAACTGTTTAGTCATTTTCTTGTCTAAATAGACCAGATAAAATATCTAGATAAATTTTAAATCAACATATTAGAGTTAAATTATTATTCATATTAAGCATTTTTATTTTAAAAATTGTAGTTTTTGCATTCCATTTTATATTTGTATTTTCCACATTTCTTTAGTTACAAGCCTGAGGAAATGGACATTTTTCACCAGTATCTCTTCTAACAGTGAGTAAGTGACTGCTTCACTTCCTAAAGCCTTGAGTTTGTCAAATTCATCTTCACTTTGTGTTGTGCAGTGGATGACATGCCAACTGTGCACAGGATAGTTGAGTTCTATTCATTTCCTTTTCATATATTGTAGAATTGTCTTTGCTGTCATTTGTCATCTAAAGTTACTGAGAAGTCTAAAATCATCTCCTTATTTTGCTTTGCAAGTGATCTGTTTCTTTCCCTGGATGCTTACAGGTTTCCTTCTTTAAACTTGAAGATCAATGAGTTTACCAGAAAATGTCTCGGTCTTTCTGATCTTTGTTAACGTTCTTCGAGTCACTGAAATACAGCGAGGGTTTTGTACTATTTATTCCGTTTTCTTTCATTATAGGAAATGTCCTTATATTTACTGTGAATATTTTCTGCATCATTTTTCCTGGTCTATACACCACTTTTCCAACACATCAATTATGTGCATTTTGTATCTGTGGTGCCTACATCCAGAAGAATAATCTTGAAACTCATTTTTATCTATTTGCTTTCTCTGACTACTCTGTGATATTCTCACATATGTCCTCATTTTTGCTACTATTGTCTTATCTAAAGAATCCATTGCATAGGATTTTATTTTTCTCTGTAAATATTACGAAATCCCTGAATTTTATTGTGGTCATCTTGCTTCCTTTGCTTTGCTCTACCAAATATGCCCTCAGCTTATTCTAAATGTCATTTTATCTCACGTAGTTCACATTTTGTTTAATTTCTTTAAGGTCTCAAAACTTTGTACCGTAAAACGTTTTCTCTTTCATAAATTTTTCAATGTATCTTAGTAACTTTTTCCATGAAAGTAAGATTTTTCCACCTGTTTATTCCCATAACAAGTATTATATGACTATTTATATTTGAGCGTCTATACCCTTCACTTCTTTCTCCCAATCACTACTAAAAAATTCTTGACTAAACTTTTAAAATTCTTAGAAGGTACATATTTCATTTTCAGGTTTTCAGTTGACAGATAGTGACCAAAGGCTGCTGAGGTTGTTTGCAGAAATTCTGAGGGACCAACAGATAACACCCCTCTTCCCTTCCCAGGTTCTCTTAAAGGAATTACAAATAATATTTTTAAAATGCAGGTAAAGGACAACTTATTTCCTTTATTTGTAATATAAGTTAATTTAAAGCACAAGTGTGGGAAATAAGAGGACATGTTATCTGAACCACAAAATTAGGCTGAATCACTGGTCCAGCCCTAGAAATGCCAGACTTCTCCACTCACGAGGGTGCCCGTTGATATAAGAACAGAGCAGCATGCCCGTCCAAGCATGGAATTTTCGGGGCCGCCCCGTGGTGCAGCGGTTTAGTTCGCGCTTGGCAGCCCAGGGTTCGCGGGTTCGGATCCCGGGCGCCCGCCGACGCACTGCTTGTCAGCCACGCTGTGGCAGCGTCCCATATAAAGTGGAGGAAGATGGGCACGGATGTTAGCCCAGCGCCAGTCTTCCTCAGCAAAAAGAGGAGTATTGGCGACGGAAGTTAGCTCAGGGCTGGTCTTCCCCACAAAATAAATAAATAAATAAATAAAAGATAAAATAAAATAAAATAATCAAGCATGGAATTTTCTCCTAAGAGGAAGAAGAGCAAAACAGCCACCCTTGCCCAGTTTTTTTTTCTCCTAGTTTTCCAATCTGATAAATAATTGGACTTCGATTAGGATAGAATGAATGAAGGAGCTGGGGGAGATTCGTTTTTATATTAATTTTCTCTGCAGGGAAAGAACCACACGGATTTGGGAAGAAATGTCCATGCAACAGATGACAGGCAGAGTCTGGGAACTTTTTCCTACAATTCCCCTCTTGGGTCATTGCACCTCATGTTCCACGAATCAGCACAATTGTCTGGAGTTGTGTTATGATGTGTGGCTGTGTATTTCTCAGACCTCGTTTTGTTTGAATGAGCAGGTTAATACTTGCACAGTTAAAAACAGATTACATAGTTATTGCTATATATTAAAACCTCAAAAGAACTGTAGAGAGAAAGAAAGAAAAGAAAGGGAGACAGAAAGAAGAAAGGAAGGAAGGAAGGAGGGAGGAAGGGAGGGAAAGAAGGGAGAACGAAAGAAAGAAAGGGAAGGAGGAAGGAAGAAATAATGAAGGAATGCATTAGCACTTTTTAAGTGAGATTGGTCTCCACAAAGAATGTATTTTTCTGTCTTCCTACAATTCAAAAGTGCTTTCAGTCCTCATCCTGCTGTGCCCTGAAATACCAACACAATTGTAAAGAAGCTCTTCCACTTGTGTCCAGAAACACGTGGACCCTCCTGTGAAGAAGTCATATATAGCTGCAAACATCCATTCCCAATTTTGTTCAAGGTGCATTGTATCTGAGAGGTAGCATATGGAATATACGTCATGAAATTGAACACCCTGAATCTCATAGGAGGGAAGAAATTATGTCCATCTTCAACAAGCTCACAGCAAATATTTATTAACTTCATAATATTTTCTGGGTATCACAGAACTGTTTTTGTAGGTGTAGTTTGTCAACTGTAATTCCTTAAAGTCGTGGAATTCATAAAATCTCATATATAGCTAATATATAATTAAATGATTAAAAACATGTTTTGGGGTCAAATTGTTTGTAGAATCTTTCTTTTCCTCAAGATAATAAAAGAGTTCTATGATGTAATAATATTAAAAAGTTAGTAAAAAATATTATATGAGCACTATTATTTATAATTGATATGTCATGACAGCATACTAATATATTTTTCTTTTCTAAAGTATGATCATTTATGTAAAAATTTATATTGTGGAAATGGTGGAAACAAAAAATAATCAAGTTTTCCATCAACTATTCTATCAATATTCAGAATGCTACATTACCAAAAAGCATCCTACATTTGTGCACAAAACACCCTACATTTGTACAAGCATGTTGTGAAAATCCTCATGTAATAACAAAGATATAATTAGAGAACATTATAGTACAGTATGAGACATTTTCGGAACTAGTAATTATAAGAAAGTAGAGTGGATCTGTACACAGCTTAAGTATCTGCCCTCCTATTCAAATCCATTCCTTCATGTGTGTTTTGGAACCCACTCCTCTTCATTTTCTCAGGAACTTTATTCATCTTATTATTTCCCTCATCTTCATCATTTCCCTCTCCCGGATCATACACCTGTACATGAAAACTACAACACTACAGTACTTCCCTCTAACCCACACTTGGTCCACTCAGTGTCTTTGCTCCTTTTTCTGTCACATTTCTCAAAATAGCCATGTTCTCATGGTCCATGTCCCCACTGTCACATTTCTCCCTCACTCAGCAACTAACTCCTATTTGGCTTGTAGTTTCTAATATCCAGGAAATTGGCTATTGCTAAGGTTATACCTTTTATCCCATTTTTAAATGCAATGGGAATTTTTGAACATATATTTCCTAGAACTTCAAAGGTGTTCAATATAGTTGATCCTTCATTCCTTATTGAGACATTGGCTTTTTTTTCTTTAATATCAACACATTTCCCTAATTTCTGCAATTTCATAGAAACCTAATCTTGAACATATTCTCTCTCCAGATGTTATCTCTGGGTAACCCATTCCCATGCTTTGAAATTCCATATTTTGCTTTCTGCTTTACATATATAAATGCATGTGTATATACGCACACGGAACACATACTCTTATGAAAACCCCAGGCTGATGTCTCATTTTACTCAGAAACCCAACTATCCATTTCTGATCTCTACAATTTTTTTTCCAAAGCCAAAGGGTTCTCCATATTAATATAAGGGATCATAATCTGTTTTATTTTTCAAAGCATTCTTAACACCTTCCTCTTCCTCACTACTTTTCCCATCTAATCTCACATCAAATCTCATTGATTCTTCACTCAATTGATTTCGAAACTCATTTCTCTTTTGGTTTCTATCACCACCATCTTAGCCCAGGCCAACATTATATCATGCAAAGGCATTTTAACTAGTCTACTCACATCTACTCTTGCTATCCCTTCTCTCAATCCCTTCTGCAAATATTACCAGTTTATCTTTAAAATATAAATAAATCACTTTTCCCCAATAAATCAATTCATGATTTCCTATTTTATCTCCTTTATATTCCAAAATTTTTATTGTAGCTTCTTTCATTTTCTTTATTAGCCAGTCTTTGCTCTTCTCTCCAAATCCATCTTTCCCATTATTCCCTTTCTGGCATCAGGGTCTTTGCCCACTTGGTTTAATCCATTGGAAATATTTTACCCCAGTTACTTACTCCATTTCATTCCTTAGATATAACCTAAAATAGCGTTTCTCAAAGAAGATTTGCCTCACTTCCCAAACTAAATTAATTCACCCATTACATCATCTCTCATAAGAAATAAATGCCTATTTTTTTATGTTTGCTGGTCATATTGCCTTCCTTTCTAGATTAATCTCCATGTAGGAAGAGTTTAGTATAAATTTCACATCAATGTGTCTGGCATCTAGAACAATGCATGACACATTACTTATTTGGTACAAAATTTTGAATGAGTGAAAAGAGATTTGCTCTGAAGGAAAAAAAGCAAATAATTGTATAGTACTTACTCTGTTGCCAGAAATTGTTTTAAGTGCTCTACATTTATTAATTCATTTAATCCTTACAACAACCACCCAGGGCGGTAGGCACCATGACCGTCTCCACTTGAAAGTTGAGGATACTGAGGCACACATGGGTATAAGACTTGCTTTGGATCACAAGGCTTGTAAGTGGTAGATGTTGGTTCCAAACCTAGACTCCAGTGCTGAATCTAAGATCAGATTGTTTAGCTACTTTGGTAAAACATCCTTCAAGCATCAGAAAAAGAATTGCAATTGACACTTACTTGCCAAGCCTAAAGTCATTTAGAGAACATTTGAAAAATACATAATTTGCTAATTTATACTTATCTGTTAGGAATGCCTTATTATACAAAAGTGTAAAGTACACTTTCTGAATATTAATTCATTAGGATTTCACCTAACTTTTCCCCAGAATAGAAAACAGCATAACTTAATCATTTAGAAAAAGAATTAAAAAAAAAATCTGGGAGGGAAACTGGATTTCCACAACAAAGCACCAGATTCCCTGAGGAAACTTTGGCAAAGCACCAGGTTAGACCTGTGGAACAAGGAGTAATAAAAGATATGTTTCCTTTTCTTTTTCTGTAGCAAAAGAAATACCATTTCTTTGTTCCTTACAGGATTCTCTCTTACCATATCAGGAACCAAGTTTATTTCAGCTTCACTTTGCAGTTTAGAAGAATCAGTTAGATGTTGCAAGAAATAGAAGAGAAGAGAGATGAGAAGAGGCAATTAGAAATATACAGATTACTTTATGAATTGATATGGAAAGAGATACAATTTGAATTATATTAATACATAAGAGATTTATGTATGCATGTAAGTGTGTGTTTTGCATAATATAATGAACATCCCCGAATCCATTGCCTGAGTTCTAGAACTTTGACAGCAGTATGCATCAATCTATGCCCTCTCTTACACGTTTCCTTCTCTGCCCCTACCATAAAGTTTTGATGATCACTTTCTCACTTCTTAGAGTATTTTGTCATTTATGTGGGTACTTCATATAAATGTGTGTGTGCACATACACATACAAACATAGTTGTTGTTGAAGTCCAGTGTATACATATATGCTTCCGTAACTGGCTTGTTTTTTTCCACTCAGCATTAGGACAGTTCACCCCTTTTGCTAGGTATAGTTATACTTTATTTCTATAAGGCATCTAATAACTTTGTGGTCATATGCTATAATTTATTCATTTTCCCTATGAATGAAAACTTTAGTTGATCCCCCACCCCTGTTCTTTAATATCTGTAGCAGTGCCATTTTAAGTATCTTTGTAGTTCTCTCTTGGGGTGTGGGTACTAGAGATTCTCTTGGGTATGCATATGGGTGAGGATTTATTGAATCATAGCCTATGTGAACTTTGGTCTTCACGATAAATGCTAAACTATTTCACAAAATGGGTTGCATTATGTTAAGCTCCTACCCGTAATCTATAAGTCATCCTACTGACTCAGGAGCTCTTCAACATATTGTATTGTCAATTTCTTAGTGTTTATCAACTGAATCAGTGTGGTTTTCATTGGATTACTCTGTAAAGGAATTTGAGCATCTTTCCTAATGTTTTTGCTACATGTATTTCCTCCTTTATGAAATATCTTTTCATATCATTTGCCCATTATTTTTTCTACTGGATAATTGTCCTTTTATTCTTGATTTATAAAAATGTATTTTATTCCTGTTGCTATTGTTTATCTCTTTTCCATATTTCAAGTATCTTATCCAAATTTTTAGGGTACTTTTTAGTCTGCTAAACATGTTTTTGATTAAAAATTATACTTAGATTAAAAATATTCCTTAATTTAAATTGCCAAACCTATCAATATTTTATTTTGTTAAGTATTGTAAGGAGTTACTTTTACATCTAAATTTTGAATAAATATGGAATTTATTTTACTATATTATGTGAGAAAGAACCAGTCTCATTTACTTCCATATGTTAGTCATGTTAATCACTCCATTCCATGCTGAATAGTTAGGCTACCTCTATTACATATTAAAGTTCCAAAAATGTCTGAATTTATTTTTAGGTTTTTTAAATTTTCTTTGTTGGTGAATTTACCAAACCTTACTGTAGAAACACATAATCTTAATTCAACTTCATTAATATAATTTTACAATGAGTCGATGTCTGGTAAGGCAGGTCTCCACCACACATTTTTCCTCTTTAAAAGTTCTATGTTTGTTATGGGCACTTTACTTTTTCATATCAATTTTAGAATCACCTTGTCAATTTTCATTAGTATCCATTGATATTTGTTCATATTTATGATATTAAGTGTTACTATTGGTGAATATTATTATATACACTTAAATAGTTTTTCTTTCATGTTTCAAGTGAATATTTTACTCATGAAAACCTGTTTTAAGCAAACACGTATTTACAAATGTATTAGATTTATTTTAAACTTCATGATTTTGTAGCTGATGTATACAACTATAAAAAAATATATTTAAGAATAAATTTAACCAAAGTAGTGAAAGATCTCTCCAGTGGAAACTATAAGATATTGCACATCAATTAAAAAAATTGAAGAAGACACATATAAATGGAAAGATATTCAGTGCTTGTGGATTGGGAGAATTAACATCGTTAAAATGTCCATACTACCCAAAGCAATCTACAGATTCAATGTAATCTCTATTAAAATTCCAATGGCATTTTTCACAGAAATAGAAAAAAACAATCCTAAAATTTCTATGGAGTCACAAAAGACTACAAATAGCCAAAGCAATATGGAGAAAGAACAAAGCTAGAGGCATCATACTTCCTGATTTCAAACTATATTACAAAACTATAGTCATCAAAACAGTATGGGATTGGCATCACATATTGCATGTTTTATATATTAGGTATACTATATAATATTATATATATCCCTGCATTTTTGGTTATTATATGTGATATATTATGTATATATTATATGATGTGTAATATATATTATATATACAGAACATATCATATATAATTATACAATATATAACATTATGTATAAAATCAAAACAGTATGTTATTGTCATAAAACCAGACATTTGGCTCAATGGAGCAGAATAGGGAACCCAGAAGTAAAACCATGCATATATGGTCAATTAATTTATGACAAAGGAGGGGCTGGCCCAGTGGTGTAGTGGTTAAGTTCACGTGCTCTGCTTCAGCAGCCCAGCGTTCGCAGGTTCAGATCTCAGGTGCAGACCTATGCACCACTCATCAAGCCATCCTGTAGCAGCAACCCATGTACAAAATAGAGGAAGATGGGCACAGATGTTAGCTCAGGGCCAATCTTCCTCACCAAAAAAAAATAATAATAATTTATGAGAAAGAGGCCAAGAATATACAATGGGAAAAGGACAATCTCTTCAATAAATGGTGTTGAGAAAAATGGACAGCCACAGGCAAAAGAGTGAAACTGGACCCCTAGCTTACACCATACACAAAAATTAACTCAAAATATATTGAAGACTTGAACACAAGACCTGAAACCATAAAACTTCTAGTAGAAAACACAGGGAGTAATCTCCTTGACCCCATTCTTGGCGATGGTTTTTTGGATTTCACACGAAAAGCAAAGGCAACAAAAGCAAAAATAAACAAGTGGGACTACATCAAACTAAAAAGCTTCTGTACAGTAAAGGAAACCATCAACAAAGTGAAAAGACCACCTGTGGAACGGGAGAAAATATTTGCAATCACGTATCTGAAAATATGTTAATATTGAAAATGTATAAGGAACTCATATAACTAAGCAGCAACAAACAAATTACCAGAGTAAAAAATGTGCAAAAGACCTGAGTAGACATTTTTCCAAAGAAGACAAACAAATGGCCAACAGGTATATGAAAGGTTCTCAACATCACTAACCATCAGGGAAATGAAAATTAAAACCACAATGAAATATCACTTTACGTCTGTTAGGATGATCATCATAAAAAAGAAGAGAGATAACAAATGCTGGCTAGGTTGTAGTGAAAAGGGAACCTTTGTACACTGTTGATGGGAATGTCAACTGGTATAGCCACAATGGAAAACAGTATATAGGTGTCTCAAGAAATTAACTATAGAACTACTAGATGATCCAGCAATTCAGCTTCTGGGTATTTTTCCAAAGGAAATGAAATCACTATCTCCGAGAGATAGCTGAACCCTCATGTTCACAGCAGCATTATTCACAATAGCCAAGGTATGGAAACAACTTAAGTGTCGGTCAATGGATAAATGGACAAAGAAGATGTGGTTTACATATAAAATGGAATATCATTCAGCCCTAAAAAAGAAGGAATTCCTGTCATTTGTGACAACATGGAGGAAAATGGAGAGCATTATGCTAAACAAAATGTCAGACAGAGAAGGACAAATATTGCATTGTATCACTTATATGTGGAACCTTTAAAAAAAAGCTTAACTCACAGAAGCAGAGAGTAGAATGGTGGTTGCCAGGGGCTGGGGGTGGGAGGAAATAGGGAGAGGGTGGTAAAAGGGCACAAACTTTCAGTTATAAGATGAATACGGTCTGAGAATCTAATTTAAAACACGGTGACTATAGTTGATAACACTGTACTGTGTAATTGAAATTTGCTAAGAGAGTAGCACTTAAACGTTCTCACCAAAACCAAAAAAAAAGTAAATATGTGAGGTAAGGTAATGGATGTGTTAATTACCTCAATGGGGGGAATTTTTTCATAATGTATGTATATATCAAATCATCAGGTTGTAGACTATCTTACAGTTTTATTTGTCAATTATACCTCAATAAAGCTCAAAAAAATCCAAATAATTTAACTAAATACTCCCCTTTCAAGAAGGTGGAGCATAATACCCTACTCCTTAATGTGAGCTGTACATGGTGACTCTCTTCTAAAGAGTACGATAAGGAAGGAGGAAGAAAGAATAACTTTACAGTGGAGAAATCTAACAAACACTTCCTCAGCCAGATAATCGAGGTCAACATTAACAGTCGTAAACCATGTTGATAATATGTACCCTTGATACAGTGTGATGAAAATGGCCCTTTACCTCTTTGTTCTTCCTCCCCAAAGACACATAGCCTAATATAATTATGAGAAAATTATCAGACATATTCCGATTGAGGGACATTCTACAAATATCTAACCTGCACTTTTCAACAACAAGAAAAGTTTGAGAAAATGTCAAAACCAAGAGGAGCCTAAGGAAACATTATGACTAAATGTGATGTGGTATCCTATTGGGAGCCTGGGAACAGAAAATAGATGTTGGGGAAAGACTGAAGAAATGTGAATAAAATATGAAGTTTAATTAATAATAATGTATCAGTATTGGCTTATTAATTGCAATAAATGCACTATACATAAGAATTAATACAAGAGATGAGCTGTGATCTATATCAAACTATCTTTGCAATTCTTTTGTAAACCTAAAACTCCTGTAAAATAAATTTTATTTTTAGAAAAAAATAAAAGAAAAATAGCTTCAAATTTCTAAGGTAAAATAATTTTGAACTTCCTATTTAATTTGAAGTCAAATTAACATTTACACAGGACTGCATATTATGACTGAGAGAATTACCATGCAATACACTCTTTAAAAGTATTATTCCTAAAAAACATATTGCATCAAAACAAAAAAGAATCATCGGAATATGATAAAATGAGAACAACTGTTCTTGGTAAAATATACAATTTCTTCTAAGCAATTTTTGTAAAAAAATTAATAAAAATATAATACAAAATATTTATTCTCAACATAGAAAGAATAATAGATGAATATAAAATAGTAAAGCTTAACACTCCATCCTGTCCTCAAATTAATCACACAAGTGATTTTTCCAACAATTTCCCAGGGTGTACTTCATGCTCTAGTCAGAAGGAATGAGAATCATCTCCCAAGTGCACTAAATGATTCTCACTGCCACGCTTTTCTTTTTCTTTTTTTTTTTTTTTTGGCTCTAACTTCCTTTTAATCTTAGAAATATTTTGGAACTCAGCTGTAAGTACATCTTCCCCTTTACTGATTTTACCATCAGATATATATTCTACCTCCTTAGGTAGAATCCTCCTTAGATCACCTTTCATTTCCAAAAAGCCTTTATTGTTGCTTCCCTTATATTATTTATACTCAATCCTATCACAGTGACATAAATACCAGTTTTAGCTGCTCCTCATCTACCAGAATTGGCGGCTTGAAGGATGTTTTCATTTTCTCCTTATCTTAGAATTTCTCAAAGCACTTACAACAGAGATCTGCATACATGTTTCATAAATGAGTGTCAATTAACTGAGTTAAGGGACAAATGAATATAGTAAATGTTTCATAAATGAATAAAATTATTTAAAGTAATAACATCATTTTTTAAAAAAAACCTTGGAGACTTTTATCCCAAGAAAATATTCTTTACTCATTTTTTTTTTGCATTTTGAAGACCAATTAAGTAGTTAAAAATGAAATATAAACACTTTCATCCAGATCTGAAAAGCCAATTTGCAGCAAATAGAGCCTGCTTGTCAAATGTGGCTGATGGTCTTAATGAGGCTTGTTCTCAGATAAATGTATCTTCTGTTCATTTGATAGTCATAATACCATTAAACCTGAGAACTTAAAGGTCACCATCAAATCAAAAAAATTAGTGGTTCTGTTGTATCCTGGGACACATTCTCTAAAATTATTTATTTTCCACTGATGTATAAAGGAAAAAAAATAGAATGCGTTGCCTTAGTACAAATGTTATAAAACAACTAATGCTTATTGCTTTGTGAATATTAGCATGGTAATTTTTGAGTAGTAGTTTTTTGGTGGCTATCTTACCTATGCTGTAATAAAAAAATATTCTGGTATATCAAATACATGTAATAAAAATAACTCATTGTGTCTTGTATCAAGCTGTTGAACTAAATGTCTAAAAACTTGTAGCAACAACATGCGTTTGCATTTCACTGGAATTAGCATAAGGAATGGAGTATGAAACAAAATATATCAAATTACATAGAATTAAACAAATATCTTTTAAATTATTATTAACATATCTTATTAGATAATTAAAGTAGATTTAGTGTTTCCTTTAATGCAACATTTTCCTGTTTTTCAGGGTTTTAAGAATGCAAAGTGTCTAATCACTGTGGATTGATCCATGTATATAACAAGGTCAATTAATGTGGTCAGCACAAGCTTTTAATAAATACCAAAGGTAATGACTACAGCAATTAAATTACTCTACTAACCCATATGACTCTTTGGTATAAAATGTTTTCAAAATTAATTATATAAATATATGTTTTAATAATCAACCCATTTATAAACTGTAGTAACTACCCTTGAAAATGTAGAACCTTGTCCAGCACTAGAACCTTCTCTTTAGTATAAAAATTTTATGTTTTATCTGAGGATGATAGGTAAAAGTAGAGCCATATTCTGTAAAATAAATCAATCTTTATTTTTAAAAATGACTCTCTGATATAATCAGGAATTTCTATTTTATACCCTGCATATCAAATAAGATTATGCTGTTTCAAAATTAAAATAATCACTCGAAGATTTAGAAAACAAAATAACAAAGTGGAACTGAGGATTTTTTTTTTCCCAAAGTCATGACCAAGAGGGCCTTGATGTTCCCTTCAGCTTCACTAAACTTGAACAGGTTTCTTCCTGCCTATAGGCTCCTGTCTTCCCTTTTTTTAGAGTATTTACATTAGAAAACTTAAAATTGCAAATTCTTTCTCTCCCCTTCTGAGATTTAAATTTTCTTAAAAGCCTTTTTCCAGTTTTATAATCCAGTAATGTCTCTCTCAAGGACCAAGTTGTCATCCTTTTGGAATTCAATCATCAAGGAAGACAGCCACTCACAGAGAAAAACATTTACAAACTCAGGAATAACTCAACTGATGAGCAATCCCATTGTTCATCCTCCCCACTAAAGTCCTCTAGTACTTTTCCACTCACTCACCTCAGTGCTTAGAAACCCTTCTGCTTTCTGCTTCAGGAGAGTTGAGTTTAGTCTCTCTCTCCTATTGCAATAGTCTTGAATAAAGTCTTCCTTTTCTGTTTAAGTTTATCCGGTGCGATGTTTCACTTTGACAGTCCTCAGGCATCAGAAGTCACTTTTCAAAAAATGTGGCATGCATTTCAACCATAATATTAGAATTAACTGGGTGATCTTTTCCTTTAGGACTACACATGCTCACAGTACTTATATTTGTTATTAATCTTGTTGACTCTATAACATGGTATCTACATTCAGGATGTTGGTGAGCATTTCTGACTGTCATTAGTTTGGCATGCCCAGATGCTTCTATCTTTATCAATCATATTTAATTATCTTTTTAGTTACAGAACCAGTAAAGCTTCCCTTTTTACTGTGATGGCTCAAAATTAAATACCATATTCATAGAAATAAAATTACAATGTTCTAAGTTATTTAACATAAGTCACTGCACAGACATAAAGGGCATTTTACAACACAATAATATCCTATTTTAGTTATCATGAGATAGAGAAAATAGGAATATAATAAGAATATAAGTTTATGGCAAGGGACGTTATACTGCTCTTACAACCTAAGAGAACCTAGATTTTCTTTTTCATTTTTTTTGTGTCCACTTTAAAGCTACTGACTAGGGATTTCTTATCAGTCCAACTGGGGTTAAGTGCTAACCCTTAGAAAAGTCAACTGGAACCAGAAGGAGAAGGAATAATTATTGGCCCACCTTGGGTCAGATGTTCATTCCTGAACAAATCAAATGTGAAGAAGAAGACATGGCGTGATAAAATTTTCAAGTTCCTTAGGAATCTCCAGGTGGAGTAGGAGATGGAGATGGGAAAGGGAAGAAAGGAACAGTTTTCAGAAGAAAGAAGCACTACTTTTAGAACATTGGAGATGCTTGGCAAGGAAAAAAGACGTTTTTATCAAAAAAGTCCTTTAAAAATGTCAACTTACACCAGTGATTCTCAACCAGGGCCACTTCAGCACTTTAGGGCACATTTAGCGAAGCCTAGGGCATTTGTTTGTCACAATTGGTGGAGGGAGAGGATGCTGCTACTGGCTTCTAGTATGTAGAGGGCAGGGATGCTGTTAAACAACCAATAATGCACAGAACAGCTCTCCTACCCCCCAAACAAGGAATTATCCAGCCCAAAATGCCAATAGTGTTGAACTTGAGAAACCCTTGTTTAGACTTATATTCTCAAAGTTATCCCTGGTTCTCTCAACTTTTGCTTATACTATGTGATTTCACATCCTTGATTCACCTTTTAATGCCTTTCAACTTTTCAATGTCCTTTAAACTGTAGGTATAATCTTTTCTGGCACACTGATTATTCAGAAGTCAGTAGTTGACCAAAAGATTCTTGGGAGAAATAATGAGACAGATAAAAAATACGAGAAATAAACACACATTTCTCTCCTTTGCTTTTCGATAGAGGTATCCTAGAAACTATAATATTGAAAAGGTGTTTTCTTAATTACATTATGTTTTACCACCTAAAAGTATATTTTCTTTACTTGTTTTTGGCTTTTCCCATTTCTAATATCAGCTCCATGATTAGCCCAGTAAACTTAGTTTAAAATCTTCAAGAACTGAGTCTTTCTTCTCTCATTTTTCTCATACCCATTCAGTTATCAAAACTACTGATTCTTCTTCAAAATACATTTTGCATTATATATAGTAGCATTTGTTGTAGTAACAGTAGAAATACCAACCAAACTAAAACACAAAATTCAGGCATCTACCATGTGTCAGAAACTACGCTAAGTGCTTTACAAATAATATTAATTCCAAAAACACCCTGAGGATAGGTAGTGCTATCCTCATGTAACAAATGAATAAATTGTTTACCCAGAAGTTTAAATAACGTGCACACACTTTCAAAGATTTTAGTAGAGAACCAGAATTTGGCATCACATCTGTTTACCTACAAAGCTGCCCTATTTCTTCCTCATCTGTTGGCATTTCTGTCACTTTATTTAGATTCCATTGCCAATCCCTTTATCCGAGTCCTTTAGTCACAGTGTCCAGTCTTATACCTCACTAAGCTTTTGCACATTGTAGGCTGTTCTAACACTCTCAAACTCTAATTTGATTATATATACTGACTGACTTATCTTTTGATACTTAAAGCCCATCAAAATTAGACAATTGATTCATTGGTTGGAATGGCCTTAAACAAATTCAGACTTTACTTAATAAAATGGAAATCAAATAATTCATTAAATAGATATCAGTCAGACTCCAACCAGAAAATAATCCCACTTGAGTAGCATTTATAACAGCAGTAATTCATGCTGTTGGTTACTAAGCTGATGAAAGAGTTGGAAAGTGGAGAGAATGATGAAGCAACCCAGACATGAGAGAACAAACAGCAGGAGAGCATCTTTCACACCAAGGCTGGAGGGAGCTGGGATGAAGGTTTGATCGGGGGTGCAGTGACCAGGAAAAACCTGGAAGTGAAATCACAGATATGAAATAGAAGAGAGAGAAATATTCCCATTCTTTTCCCCAGCCCCCCAGTTTCCTACTACTACCTCCCATAGTCAGAACCCTGCTGACAATGCGGAGTGCAGAGGAGAAGGTTGAGAAATGGATGCGATAGGCCCAGTTGGGCTACAGAATGATCTGTTTAACAAGGTTCTGCTCTAGAATACAGGAGATATGATTGCCATATATAGCTTTCCTTTATCACTCCTTTTGAACTTGATCCCCATACCTGTTAAATGATAATTATTATATTTCCTTCTAGTTTCTTGTATTACTTCACCTCTGTTTTTTTCACCTAATATTCTCTTAAATAGCCCTAGTAAATGTTAAATTATGATTTTTAAAAAGTTAAAATCATGATTATCAGGCAAATATACATGTGTGTATATCTGTGTGTATATGTATATATAAATTACATACATGTACGTAAATTATATTTATACACCATATATAATATATACATACATTTATATATAAAACTTTTACATACATTATATACATATATGTGTATAATATATATAAACAAGATAAAATTTTCACACTTGCCAACTTTATTCTGAAAGGTTTAATACCCAGGAATGGTAGAGTGACATCTCTCTTTTCAGATATGGCAATAAGATAAGAGTATTTCAAAAGTTCATTTAAGGGGTAAATAATCTGCAATAGGTAAAAGGAGAAAGAAAGTCTTTGCAGAGGAAAGATATCTAGTTTCAAATACAGAAATCTGGCCTGATAATAATAAAAACCAAAGGGAGGAAATGAAGATAACAGATTGTGCCCATGAATTAACCTCAGGTCTGAGATAAGAGACGATCTCGCCTAAATTCTGTATAAAGATATTTGGAACCATTTTATGTTAGGCCACTGTTCCAGCATCCCATTCACCTGTACCCATCAAGTCTGCATGCAATTACTATATTGGTAGCAGCTTATTTTTCAATGACATAGGTGTTACCGTTTTAGAAAAGAAAGGAGGAAATTTGGTAAATCACCACGAAAAAGGACATGGTTCACCTCAAGTGATCCACTATTTTAATAGAAATTGTTGGTCTCCCACCAGGTGTCAGACACTATAATCAGCACGGAAGATGCAATGATAAACAGACCTGTCCAGTCCCTTCCCTCACAGAGCAGATAATATTAGGGAGAGAAGTAGATCCACAAAGAACAGCCATAAATATTAAAACACTTTGGTGAATGCTGTGATTTTGGAAGTCCATAATTCTATGAACACTAGCTCCCTTGGGGGTCAAGGGAGCCTCCCCAGAGGCAAAGTCATTAGCCTGATAATCTGAGAAACATATAGAAGTGCGTCATGGGCATAAAACAAGTAAGAGCCGTCTAAGTATCACTAGGCAATTTTGATTTTGCCTATCACCTTCTAACTATATAACCGAGGACTATTAGTTAAACATTTTGTGCCTCAGTTTCCTCAATTATAAATTGTTATAACAATAATATCTTTCTTAAGACTTATTTCCCCTGAGAATTAATGTGATATATAAAGTGATTTAAATGGTGCACGGTACATCTGTAATTGTTCGATATTTTAATGTCATTATTATATGAAGTTAACACAGTTCTATGAATAATTTTTAAGCTGAGAAATGTAGGGAGAGTACTGGAAGGTCTTTTCAGAAAACTTTTTTAGCTGAGAGACAATCGTCCCTAAAATCATGAAACATCATTGGAGACTGAGGAAAGGGAAGAATTGAGAACTCTTTAGGAGTGGAATTAGGAGGAACTAATAAGAGACATGGACCACAAGAAAGAGAAGAAGGCAAACATGTTGATTGAATTCCAGGTCTGTGCAAAAGTATGGTGCTATTCTTCCATGAGGGAAAACTGGAGGAGCATGTTGTTCATGGAAAAGGAGGATGAGCTCAGTTTTGAACATGTTAGCTTTAAGGTGCTTCTAACACATCTATCCATCTATCTATCATCCATCTATCATCCATCTATCATCCATCTATCTATCTATCTATCTATCTATCTATCTATCTATCTATCATCTATCTATCTATCTATCATCTATCTATCTACCTATCTATCTATCTACCTATCTATCTATCCATCTATCTATCTATGTAAATTCACTTGCATTCTTAGCTGGATATGCAGATCTGGAAATGATTAGATTAGAGATGGTAATCAGTGTCAGGGTGTTAGACAATCTTATTCAAACAGAAAGACCAACAAAAAGGAACCAGATAACTAAATGTGGCCTGTTTACTGTAGAGTTAAGTGACTTGGAAATAAATTTGTGATAAAATTTCTAGTGAGAAAAGCAAATGGCAATAAGGATATAAATTAATGTGGCATTTTGGTAAAGAAATCTATTTCTCCATGCAATTCCATATGTATTTAGCATTAGAAAACTTTCAGCAATGTTAGTTCTTCCACATTGATCATATGTATTTAATATGACAAAATAAATGATCAATCAGTGTAAATTTAAAATCAATAATAATAATCATTAACATAAATACAATATGTTATGTATAATTATTATCATTGTTGTTGTTGCTATAGCTAACAGAACACTTACTCTGAGTCAGTCTTCTAAGCACTTTATATATCAACTCATTTAATCCTCACAACAACCCAATGTGATAGACACTGTTATTAACTCCATTTTACAGATGAGGAGACTGTGGCACAGAGAGATTTGGTAAGTTGCCTCACATAGGTAGTATGCAGTAAAGCTCGTATTTGAACTCAGGAGTCTGCCTGCATAAAGGATGCCCTTTATTGCAACACTAGTATGACATTAGTGCATACACATGGAAATAAGTGGTGAATAAGTCTGGTCTGATACACCTTAAAATTTCTCATATTTAGTATTTTGTCATGTATAATACATATGAAAATACATAAAGATGAATAAGATTTATTAAATTAATTCACTGGTTAAAGAAATCGTTATTATTTCAAAAATATCATAGTAGGCAGTGTCAAATACTTTGTGATTTACTTGTCTGTTGCAATTCCCTAAGTATAACATATTATGCTACAAGCCATTAAGACATGGAGATATTAGTACACATTTCTCTCTCTCTCACACACACACACACACACACGCACAGCAAACATTACGGAAATATGCATAAACTCATTTGCCAATAAATGCTACTAGTATATTCTTAAATATGTTTGATATTATATTTTATTAAGGATAGGTATAGGCTAAATGCTCAGATCAAATGATCTTTACCATTTTAGTAACTTACTTGCAGAGCTTGCATTTTTTGTCACCCTCTGGTGACATAACATTTAAGGTGTTTGAAGGAAAATACCCATTAGCAACTAAGAAATATAGATCAGTTGCTTAGGCAAATAAATAAAAATATGATATATGCAATGTACTCATACAAATTTGTCTGTGTATATGGCAATATACTCTTGCCAATAGGTCATTTTTCTCTCTTTGCATTTCCTAAATTGTAGTATATTGGCTGAAGGCCCACCCGCTATGTTATGTGTGTTGCTCTAACCATACTAACAAGTGCAAAGTTTATAAGTAAATTGGCTTCAGGTCTAATGGTTTGAAATTGACAATTCCAGTCACCTAAGTGTAGATCTTCCATCAGGATGTAAGCACCTTATATCCTCTCTTTTTGGAGCTGACATAACTGAGGTCTCTTCCTTTGTACCAATACAGTACGTTTTTACAGCTTTTGATTTACCTCTTTGTATTCTTAACTACGGGCTGAACAGGAGCTCCTGAGAAAGACATCCTGTATTGTACCAGAATAAGCCTGAGGATAAGCCTGACAAAGAACAAAATTGGAAAGTCAGTGGAATGGATTTCTCTCTATGTTTTATATTTGATGGATACACTTCTATTACGGGTCTTTATTTTGGCACTGTCAATTTTCTAAAGATATTTGTGTTTCTGACACATCAGAATTTTTTTCTTTACCTTATCTGTCAAACATGTCTTTTCCACTTAAGCTTGAGAAAGAAAAAAAAAAATGTTTTTATATGTACCCATTCTGAATTGGAAAAATAATGAGTGTGTTTAAAATAACAATGGAATATGTTTCCCTTTAATTTCCTTCAATCTAATACCCCAGATAGGCTAGAGCAGTCTTTCGGCATTGTATTCTCTTTCTGAATTGCATGTTTCAATTTCCTAACGACCTAAAGTATCAATATCAGCTTTAGTCACACCCGGAGGATGGCTTGCTTTTTTCAAAGTGATTTGATCAATTAAAAGAGTTTGAACTACTGCTACAAGTAATATTAATGATGGTTGAGGCTCGGCTAATCTCAAGGATTTAAAAAGTTAAGGCAATTCATGGGCTTAAATTCTCCAATTCTCCTAAAGAAATACCTTATAAAAACAATGTGATACGAAAACGAGAAAATTTTTATCATTTATTTTTTGGCAGAGAATTTTAAATCTGTGATATTTACTTGTTCTTTGAACTTAGGGGAAATTTCTGAGACAGTACACATGACTTGCCAAGCTACAAGTGCTTTCTTTTTCCTTCAAAGGTTATTCATAGTTGCCAAGCATGAAGAAACAAATCTCATAACAAACAGAACTGGGATGTCAGTGTCATTTGCAGTGGGAACTGTTTTACAATAGGTAAAGCCCATGGAAAAGGATCTACAACGCTTGATACTTTATGTTCCTGGGACTAAATCTCCAGAAGCTATTCTAAAAGCAGAAAGGGCATGTTCACATGCTTATTTCCAGACAAGCACTAGGGTATTATTGATCCCAAATTTCTACTGTGTATTTACACATAGACTTCAAATGGCGTCATGGTCTGCAAAGTTGTATTTGTTTAGTTGACACAGTGACAATTGAAAGTATTAACAAAATTCATTCATCAACAATTATTTGGTAGGAGAAGAGAGTTCCTGCTAAATTTAAGAATAGGAATTAGCTTCCATCTACTCACTAAACAAGCATTGTTTGAAGATTTTTAGAATATGTGCAAGGTGTCAGTGACTGTGTGACGAACTCTAATTACATGACTTAAGGTGAAAACTCTGTCAAGGAAATCACCACCTAATGAGAGAGGTACTCTACTGCACAGCAATACAAGTGAGCTTTGCTATTTTTCCAGAATCTTAAAGACATCCTTATCCAGTAGGGGTAGGCGGAGGAATCTTCATTGAGAACAGGAAACACTTGGTTGGAACATTGATAACTGACATTTAAATTGACATTCTATTCTCCATAGCCCAAGTGACATGTGAATTTTTCAATCAATTAAGGGATTAACTGAGGAACAGCTTGCATAGACATAGATCTGATGATTTCTCTTAACATGTGTGGAAAGAATTGTTATATGTCAGCTTTAGGTGGGTGGAATAAAGGGAGGAGAATGAGTGATTTTCCATGCGATACGAATATGTGCTAAAAGATATGCCATATCCACACTACATACTTATGTATACCTTTTATTAGTATGACAGCTTCTTTCTCCCCACACCCTCTCTCGAATCCACCATTAAAGTTTCAGGAAAAGTAGAGGGACCACAGAGTGCAAGGTATGAGAAAACCTTCCCTTTGGCCCCACTACGTTACGGGGATGCTAAGGAAGACTGGTGGAGGTATGTGTCCCAATTTCCCGGCTTCAGGCGTCAAGGAATGTGAGTGTGGTGATGTTGCATTGTGAGGAGGAAAGGAATGTCAAATCTAAAATAACTTTAATTTCCCTCCCATATTGGAGTATAGATGATGTCTCAGTCTGTTCAGGCTGCTATAACAAACTACCACAGACTGGGTGGCTTAAACAACATTTATTTCTCACAGTTCTGGAGGCTGGGAAGTCCAAGGTCAAGGAGCAGGCAGATTTTGTGTCTGGTAAGGGCCCACTTCCTGGCTCATAGATAGCCACCTTCTTACTGCGTCCTCACATGGTGAAAGGGGTGAGGGATCTCTCTCGGGTCACTTCTATAAGGATACTAATCACATTTATGAGAGCGCCACTCTCAGGACCTAATCACCTCCCAAAGGTCCCACCTTCTGATATTATCACACTGAGGGTTCGGATTTCAACATATAAATTTGGGGGGAACACAAACATTCAATCCATAACAGATAACGAGCACTGGATGGTAACAAGGTGACAGAGGCTGAAGGGAGGCCAGGCTAGGCAGGTGTCACATAGAGATTATGGCCCAGAGAAACATACAGTGCCAGCAGGCCACCAATCCCAGAAGTCAGCCCAATATGAGAGGAGAATGCCCAGGCAGCTAACTGGCTGATATAATTCAGAGGACAGGAGGCAGTGCTCATCCAAGGACAGGCGGGGTGCTTGGAATCTCCCTAACCCCAGTAACAGGTAAATACTGTCATCTTTTATCTATTAGCTCTTGAAGCAAGTAGAATAAAAAAATCTTAAAGACTAAGCAATTAGGCAAAAATACTGGATTAAACATGAATAATAATAATAACAAAATATATATAATAGTTTGCTAGACACTGCTCTAAGAGCTTTACACACATGATTTACAGCTTTAAATGTCATAAAACCCTAGGTTATAGTTACTATTCTCAGCCACTATTTTAAACACAAAGCCACTGAGGCACAGGAGGGGACATAACTGGCCCTAGTAGTGCTAGGGTTCAATCCCAACAGGCTGGCTCCAGAGTTCACGTGTCAAACCACCACACCACACGGCATTTCTGTGTGGCTAGGCAAGAAAACAGTATGCTTTCAAATTTCTTTTGAGCAACAAGCATAAATTTATATATGATGTGACAAATAAATTTGGGAAAGGATATTTTCAATAAAGTGGAATTGATTTTTTAACTTCAGATATATATGGAGTCATCAAAATGCAATTTAATTGTGACTCTGTGAACAATATTTGGTAGATAATGTTTCAGCTATATTTCCAGTAAATCATCTTGTGAATTAGATTTCTACTAAAAACACATGGAGATGTGGTGAGTTACAGAACCTCAGATCTTTCTTTAATTCCTACAACAGTTTTCACATGAGTGGGGTGATAGACTTAGGTTGCTCCATCTCTAGTTTAGAATTTAATTTCTCTCATAACTAAAAGAGCAGATGTGTGAGGTGTGTAATTAAGCATAAAAATAGTCCATGGTCATAAAGTAATTCCAAAAGGGCATAGAAAATAGAGCCTCAAGAGGATTAGTCCGGTGAATTTATCACTTCGGATTTCCTAAAACAAACAAAAAAATCACCTCATTTATTTAACCTCAGACTATTTTAATTAATTGTGTTTTCTTACTTAGTAATTATTTCAAAAACATGATATTTTTATATTAGAAAAGTTTAAAGAGAAAATATGTGGCCTGAATTACCCTGATACCAAAATGAGACGTATAAATTAAAAGAAAATATAACTACAGACCAATATTTGTCAAGAGCATTGATGGAAAAAAATCCTCAACAAAATATTAGCCAATGAAATGTAGCAAAATATGAAATAAAGCACCATGACCAATTAGAGATTATCCCAAGAGTTCAAAGTTATATGACAAGGAAAAGAAATAAAATCACACAGTTTGTAGAGACAGAAATAAACTCTCTCTATATTTTGGATATTAAACTATCAGATATATCATTTGAAAATATCTTCTCCCATTCAGTAGGTTGTCTTTTTGTTTTGTTGATGGTTTCCTTCATTGTACAAAAGCTTTTTAGTTTGATGACGTCCCATTTGTTTATCTTTGCTTTTGTTTCCCTTGCCTGAGGAGACAGATCCAAGAAAATATTGCTATGACTGACATCAAAGAGTTTACTGCCTATATTTTTTTTCTAGGAGTTTTAGTTCAGGTCTTACATTTAAGCCTATAATCCATATTGAGTTTATTTTTGTATTTGGTGTAAGAAAGTGATCCAGTTTCACTCTTTTGCCTGTACCTGTCCAGTTTTCCCGACATCTTTTATTGAAAAGACTATCTATAACTCCATATCAAAAAAACAAACAATTCAATTAAAAAATGGTCAGAGGAGCTGAATAGACATTTTTCCAAAGAAGAAATACAGATGGGCAAAAGGGATGTGAAAAGATGTTCAACATCACTAATCATCAGGGAAATGCAAATCAAAACCACAATGAGATATCACTTCACACCTGTCAGAATGGCTGTTATCAAAAAGACAGAAAATAATAATAATATTAAGTGTTGGGCAAGGATGTGGAGAAAGGAGGACCCTCATGCACTGTAGGTAGGAATGTAAATTGCTGCAGCCACTATGAAAAATAGTATGGAGATTCCACAAAAAATTAAAAATAGAACTACCAAATGATCCAGCAATTTTACTTCTGGGTATTTATCCAAAGAAAGCAAAAACAATAATTCAAAAACATATATCTACCCCTATGGTCATTGCACCATTATTTACAATAACCAAGATATGGAAACAAACTAAGTGTCCACTGAGATATGAATGGATAAAGAAGATGCAGTATATACATACAATGGAATATTACTCAGCCATAAAAAGAATGAAATCTTGCCATGTGCAACAACATGGATGGACCTAGAGAGTATTATGCTAAGGAAAATTAAGTCAGACAAAGAAAGACAAATACTCTATGATTTCACTTATATGTGGAATCTGAAAAACAAAAACCAACAAACAAAAGAGAAATAGACTCATAAATACAGAGAAGAAAGTGGTGGTTGCCAGGGATGGGGGGTGGACAGGGGGACAAGCAAAATAAGTGAAGGGGGTTAAGAGGTAAAAACTTCCAGTTGTAAAATAAATGGGTCATAGGGATGTGGTGTACAGCATGGGGAATATAGTCACTAATAGTGTAAGAACTTGGTGTGGTGACAGATGGTAGCTAGACTTATGGTGGTGATCATTTTGTAATGTATAAAGATATTGGGTCACTATGTTGTACACTTGAAACTAATATAGTATTGTATGTCAATTATAATTCAGTAAAAAAAAGACAGAAACTCTCTTCTTAAAGACACATGAATACACGCATACAAAATCTTGGGAATTTACAAAAAAAAAAAAACCCACGAGAATAAATGAAGACTTTAGGAAGGCTATAGAATACAAGATCAATAAACAAAAAATGTGTTTTTATAAACAAAAAGACAATAAGAAAATGGAAAAATGCTATTTCCAATAAGGTACCAATGTAAAATACTTTGAGTAAGATTTGAACACTGAAAATTTTAAAACTTGATTTTTAACACAAAATTAAGTTTCTATTTTGCACACACAGCAATTCAGATTTTCTATTTCTTCTTATGTCAGCTTTTAGAATTTGTCAATTTCATCTAAGTTGTTGAATGCATTGGTATACATTTGTTACTAATATCTCCTTATTTTCTTTCTAATATATAGAAGATTTGGGGGCCAGCGTGGTGGTGCAGCGGTTTAGTTTGCGCTTGGCAGCCCGGGGTTCATGGGTTCGGATCCTGGGCACCCGGGGACACACTGCTTGTCAGCCACGCCATGGCGGCGTCCCATATAAAGTGGAGGAAGATGGGCAAGGATGTTAGCCCAGGGCCAGTCTTCCTCAGCAAGAAAAAAAAAAGAAGAAAAAAAAAAAAGAAGATTTGCTATGATACCTATTTTTTTCCTTTCTGATATTAATAATTTGTTTTCTATCATTTTATTGATCAATCTGGCTAAAAACTTTTTTAATGTTATTCATTTTTTCAGAAACTAATTCTGATTTAATTGATTTATTTTTGGTTTTATCTTTATAATATACTCCCTTCCCTCTATTTTGTTTGAATATATAATAAGACTATATTTCCCAACTGACCTTGATGTTAGTTTTGTGTTCACTTAATTGAATCTTAAATAAAATATAAGCATATTGATGTGCACCACTTATAGGCCTAGACATACTTCACGCTCATTTACAATCTCTCTTCTCCTTGTGCAGATACCCTGGGGGTCACGTGATATTGAATTTGTCGTTGCCTAATATGAAAGGAAACTGGATTACTGATATATTGCCTGAAAGGCGCCTTCTGCAGAACCAATCAATTTTAATCAGACTCTGACTTAACGAAAAATAAGCCTTTAGTATATAAAGTTCCTAAATTTTGGGTTTGCTTGTTATAGAACTAGTATTCATTTGACATGATCGCTATAGTACCAACACAAATGAGTAGACAATTATCTGAAGACCTACACAGCAGAAGACAGCAATGGTTATCACTCTGGAAGGAAAGTGTGATCTGGTGGGAGGAGTGAGCTAAGTAAGCTTGTCATCAATGATTTTTCTGAATCCCGGAATGTTTTTTTTTGAGGAAAGATTTTCCCTGAGCTAATATCTGTTGCCAATTTTCCTCTCTTTTTTTCCTCCTCAAAGCCCCAGTACACAGCTGTATATTCCAGTTGTAAGTCCTTCTAGTTCTTCTACGTGAGCTGCCACCATAGCATGGCCACTGACAAAGTGGTGTGGTTCCACGCCTGGGAACCAAACCCAGGCTGCCGAAAAGGAGCACACCGAACTTTAACCACTAGGCCATCAGGGCTGGCTCAATCCCCGAATGTTTTTAGTTGACAGGATTTCATTGAATTTTTCTGATATTAAAATTAAGCTCAAGATAACTGTGAGATAGAAACTTTGCATCTAGAAAAACTAAAGGTAATAAAACAAAAATTGTGAGAAGAGGTAGGGAAGAGAAGGTAATAAAACAATAAGGTTTTCGTAGTTCATATGATAGATGAAAAATTATTTTCTAAATTTCTTATATCAAGGAATACAGGTTTTATTTGTTCAATAGATAATGTATGACCAATTACTTTGTCCATTTTATTATTCTAAGAAGGAATATATCAATGTACAAAACAGGCAACATCCATGATGCCATGTAGTTTAAATCTCGTGAGAGAGACAAACATTAATCAAGAAATGAACAGTTGACCCGTGGTAATGATATCTCTAAGAAGGCGACACAGTGAATTGAGTGCACTGACACAGATTGGGTGGGTGTGGTTTGTATAGTCTGATTAGGGGAAGTCTTACTGAAGAAGATACATTTGAGCAGAGACCAGAATGAAGAGTGCAAAATGCCATGGACATATTTTGGCGAGGACTGTTTCATAAGGAAAAACAGAAAATGCAAACAAAGGCCTGAGGTTAGCAAGACCATCACACCTCAGGCAGGGTAAGAAAGGCACAGTAGAGGTGAGTCTATAGGAATCACTGAGGATCAGCGAACAGACGACCTCATAGGTTGGAAACATAACATGAGAGTCGACACTAAGTATACAAATGGACAATAGCCAGACCATATGTAAAGCTAGAACTTTGATCCACACCTCCAGCAACTTGCCGAGAAAACCAGCCCTAATCTACAATAAACAACCCAGGAAGCCAGCCTGCTGTAGGTCAGACTTGCAGGAAGCTAGATTGCTGTCTCTAGTGACAATCCAGGAAGCTAAACAATAACTTCTGTAACGATCAGTCAGAAATGGCCAGGATGTGCTTAACAACTGACAGATTCCATAATTTTTGGCCCCTACTTCCAATTTAAGACCAACCAGAGAAAGCCAAATATGTATTCCTAACCAATCACATGGGATGTCCCACTTCTAGCTCGCCCTCCTCCAGTTTCCCCACACCAACAGCTTCCAACCAGGGCACAACGGAGCCTTCCCGGTTTTTACTATGAAGCTTTCTCTACCTCTGCCAGCCTTTGAGTCTCCACCAAAAACGAGTGACATTGGCGGACTCCCTCTCAAGAGCAAGTTCAAAATAAATAGCCTTTGCTTTTGTCATTTAGTTGAACTTCGTTTATTTCCACAAGGCATAAAGGTAGACAGTATAAAAACTAAAAACAGACACTACATTTTTATTAACCAGAAGTAAAACATGCACATACAAGGTAAGAAAAAAAAAAAGAGTTCATACAAAGGCAGAATAAAATGAAGCATTAAAAACATAAAACATAACATTAAACAAAGAATGACCTTAAGAGCGCATCCTCTAATAATTTCCAATATCTGAAACTTCATTCTCCCTAGAAATTTGCAGAGATTTATCACTATTGAGTCCAGCCTGCAGCAGCTCATCCTCAAGTAATGGAAAGTTCACATCATTTTCTGACTTTAACCTTTTAAAGAGTGGCAGTTTGATCAAACCACCATTTAGGGCTTTTTTTGTTTGGTTGGTTTTTTTCCCCCTAGTAAAACACCTTATGGTGCCTGCTGAGCCTTGAAATATTTTCCTCACTCATGTAGCTAAAACTATCCAAGCAAGGAAAACCATGAATAAATTCCTTCTTGTCAAATTGTTCTCATATTATCTTCTCTTTTCTCTCTGTCTCTCTCTTAAAAACCAAATACTTAAACACAAAAATATTATTTAATGTTCTGTCAAGCACTGAAAGTAGTTGGCTCCCCTTCTCCACTCCCAAATCTTGAGAAGTTAAAGTTAGCAGTATGATGATTTTAAAATTAATTATATTTTCCTCTCTCTGGGGTTAGATAAGATATTTTAGGAAGTATAGCAAAGGCCAATTCATGATGATATAGAAAATCATGTCATGTTACCTGTGAATATTCTTTCTTATCAACAAAGCAAAGTCTAACGTATGTGCAAGACTCAGAAGTGTTTCAGCCTTCACACAATAAAGTTTTTTCTCCACTATAATCAAACTTTTGCTTGGCGATGAAATTTTACTAATATCGGACATTTCCATAAGCTGACAAATCTTTCATGATAGGCAAAATTGTTACTGCTTTGTAGTAGATGACATGATTTGACACAAACAATGCTTCAATGTTCCACTGATATTTAATTTTTTTAAAAAATCTATAATTTTCAATATTTAATTTTATCGATATTATTAATAATTTATAAACCCATGTGCTTGTAGGGAAAATAAAAAAACACATAACAGAAACAGAAAAAGAACCATGCAACATACTTGAAGAAAGGACTTTATACTGACACAAAACCAAGGATTTTCCAGCCAATCCTGTTCATAAAAAATTATTTATTCTGTCCACTATATTTTTCACATGGAAATACAGAATATACATATTCACAGTTTTGTGCTTCTTACATTCATCAACAATAAAGAAAATTCCACATTTTGACATTTATTGTTCCATCATGTTTGGTATTAAAAGATAAAGTAAGTATACATAAATTTTTTGTATTTTACAATTTAAGCCAGTCGTCGTGAAAAACAGGTGTTCCTAATCATAATCATGGGATACGTTTTCTTTATTTCTAATTAATGGAATCCACTCTAATGACAATATGGACATCTACTAAATAAGTCATCTGGGTCCTTCCTCCAACCTTTGCTTCTTACCTGACTGAAAAGTTGGGGAGAAGCTGACACGCTGCACCACCTTCATCAGGGGCTGGAACTACCAAATTGAAAAGACCTTTCTGACTTGGCCCTTCTTTATTTCTTGATTTCTCATTTATCACACACACACTTACATATGCACATGTACACACATACACACACACCTCCCCTGTGCTTCACAAGATGTGAGCAGGCTACTAATACATATGGCACAAACTAAAGGAATGTTATGGCTTCGTCTGGACAGGCCTTAAGATCTGGACTGGGCAGGGAGAGGAGGAAAAGATGACCTATCTAGGAGCTTCAGTTTGTCTTCTGGACTAAGATGCCTCCTCCAAGAGAGTTCACCAGGGACCTGTGGGATAATGAGGTGATGACCCTACCTCATTACTAAATCTGACCACGGCCTGTGTTCTTTTTCAAAGTGGCTAAAATTCATAAGGGAAGAAGGGGGAGTGCTTTGACTCCCATTACTTCTAATATTTTTTAATGTAAAATTAGTAATCACATATTTTTTGTTGTTGTTCTTGTTTGGTGAGGAAGATTCGCCCTGGGCTAACATCCACTGCCAATCTTCCTCCATTTTGCATGTGGGATGCCTCCACAGTATGGCTTATAAGTGGAGTGGGTCTGTGCCTGGGATCTGAAACGTGAACCTGGGCCACCAAAGTGGAGCATGCAGAACTTTAACCAATCACCCACAAGGTCGGCCCCCATAATCAGGTATTTTTGAAAGTGTTATTTGGCATTTATAGCTTAATCTCTACAATACTAAACACAACCATCATATTAACATTTGAGAATTGATTAATTGATAGTATGAAATGAGGGGAAAGTACTTTACAAAGGTTTTTATTGTAGAAATTCCCAATATAATAAGAGTTAAATGCACAAAGGATGACATGAACAAGGCATTTGACCCTTAATGAAATTATGTCCTCATGTTTTTCTGGATTCTATCACCAGTGTAAATTATATTTGGCTTGGATTTGTATACTTTTAAAAGAACTAAGTTCTATAGCATTACATTATGCATAGCCTATCACTAAATAAAATCACAAAAATGAATGAAATCTTGAAGAAAGTATGAACTTTTCTGTTACAACACACATATAATAATCAAATGATATTGCTAAAAATGAAAAAATAAACCTACTTATTTTATTGTGCTTTGTACAGTGCCAAAACACTTTGCAAAATTAATTAGTTATATTTTATGGATTAAATAATAAAAATCCTAATTGTATGTGCATTGGTAGACTCCCAAAAGAAGAGAGAAAAAATGTTCAGTAGTTTAACAGAAGTTCAATGCCAGTCTTCCTATAGAGATTTTAAACACCGTGATGGCAGGGGGAAGGTCAAACTTCTTTGTCTCTATATCCCTATCACCTGGACAGTTCTTTCCTTTTGTGGACTGAAATTGAGCCTCCCGGGTTTAGAATTATATTGTTTAATACAATCAGCTAACATTTATATTTTAAAACAACGGACAAGATATCTTCCTGGCTCCAGACTTCGGAGTCAGAAGACAGATATTACTTAAGCAGCAGGGGTGGGGGAGGTTAACCTTAGTTAACAAATATTAACTGTGCACATGTTATGATCCAGGATCAGAGAACTTGTAGAAATGCAGCCCTGAAACAGGTAGACACAACCTAAGCTTCCTCAAATTTATTGCAATGGACAGAGACATACAATAAACCAAAAACCAAGTAGAGATTACCTAGTGGTTGGTGCTGTTATGGAGGTGGGAAACATCACGATGCATAGAGAGGGCTCAGGAACCTGGGGGTCAGGGGAAGCCTCTCTTAGAAGACAACTTTCAGGCTGAGCCCTAAATAAAAGGAAGGAGCAAATCATGTGAAGACGTGAAAATAAAACCCACGAGGAAGAGGGAACTGCCAGCACCTGGGGCTCAAAGCGACAAGACACTGGGTTAGATATCAAGAGAACAAGAAGGCTAAGAGGCATAATTGTAGAAACCTGGTCAACTCTGCATCATGGGGCCTTTTAGGCTACAGTCATAGGTTTCCATTTTTCTTCTGCATATAAAAGAAAGGCATTGGGTATCTTAAGAATTGATGTTTTATTTTAATATCCAGGGGGTTTTGTGTGCTCAAAATGACCATTATTAGTATCTTAGGTTTAGAATTAATGTTAATTTATTGTAATAACAAATTTTAAAACCTTTTTTTCACTTGACTTACAAATTGTTTTATTCTATTTATAATTCAAGGATATTTCCTAGGGAAATCTGATTAATGTTGTATGAACTCAGTGGAACAGACTAAGTTCTCAGGCACATTTAAGACTTAGTTAATATAATTTCATTAATTATTTTAAAAAGCATTTTTAAACATAATTATTTGCTAGTCATTTAATGCTCCTCAAAGCCTAACTGGACGAGCTTTAAAGTTTATCAGCAAAATATTCCAAAGTATTTAAACAGGACTTGCAAATTCAGTAAATTAAAATTATTAATTTAAGCCAAATTCACTTGAATAATTTTTAGTTTTTACAAATAGGACATATTTTTTTCACATAGCTGAGTGTAATCACAAAAGTAAAATAAATTATCCAATTTTAATTTAAACCATCAATTGTAATTCTCAAAGCTTGCATATGTCACAAACACATAAGTACCAAAGATACACAAATCCTTCCAGTAATTACAAAACATACTCTACCACTCTTCACATAAGGTATTTGAAAAAGGAGAGGGTGATATACAATTAGTTAACATACAGCAGCTGCCACAATCCCTCCATATATAGATGTTAATAAGGCCAATTTGGATAACACCCATTCCATCTTCCTTTGAACATTTTCCGTTACCTCAGATATTTTATTTTTTAGCCTGGTGTGATGAATCAAACCAAATGATCTAAGCTATTAGCAGTCCTATACTTCCACAGTTTCCCACTGGCTATTATTACTATGGGAACTCTAAGACACACTCCAGTAAGTCTCCTGAATTGCATCTGTTCAGTAGCAGCAATCCAAATTCCCTTGGTAATTGGGATCAATTACCATGGCCAAAATTATAATACACTTTTTTAATTAGTTCCTGGAAAGATGAGCAAAAAATAAAAGTGACTTCAGCAATCAGTTCAATAAAACAATGACTATGTCCATACATCTCTTGGACTCTGGAACTTGCAAACCCAACATACATCAGCATTGACTTTTGCTTTTGGAATCTTGGTCGCTTACCACAGCCAATACCTAAATTAGTCTTGATGATGTATGACCACAGTGAAATGACCATTTGAAAGCAGCCACATAAATGACGTCAAGTGAGACCAAAGGAAGAATCACTAGGAAATGCACAGAATCATGAAAAATAATAAATTATTTTTTATTTGAGCCTAAAATTTGGGGGTGGTTGGTAATGCAGCAATGTAAAAACTGAAAACAACCCCTTCCCTGGGGAGCCTACATCCAATGGCTGGTTGTTGTGGGAGTAAAAAGCTTGGCTCCTTTTTCCCAATTCAGGACCTCTCTGAAGGATCATCCTAGCTTCAGAGTTCCCCCATAAGATCGGCTGAAATCTCTGTAGCAATGCATTGCAGTTCAATTTCTCCCTCTGCCTCTATATCTGCCATAAAGATAACTTGATAGAGGTCGACCTGTGTCTTGAGATAGAAATTCAAAGCTTTCTCTATTATCACTCTTGGTGATAATATGTACCCTCTAGTGAGATCAACAGTCAGCTTATAAAACAGTAATCAACCTCGTTACCATAGCCACTGAGTGCAGTTACACTTGTCTCCCAATGCCTTGCCCTTCACTTGTACTCCATCCCTGGCACCATCAGAGATATTGCGTATAATTATGACTCAACACTTTATGCCACATTTTATTAATTCCTGTTATCCTTCAGCATGAAGCCTTTCTGAGCACTCATAAAATGAACATTCCTATCCCATAATCTAATTTTGTGTTTTCTTCTTAGGGCCAAACTAGTACCAATTGCCATATTAATTTTGGTATATATCTATATCTACCTCTCTATCTATCACTATACAACAGATGGAAATTCAAAAAATTAATAAAGAGACTGTTTACAGAAGTATGGACAAGATTAAGGAAATTAAGGGGGAATGGTAAAGCTTCCAGAAACTAGAAAAAACGGAGTTATTACCATCCTTAGGTCTGTAGGCGATTAGGGAGAAAGCAGTGCTGTTAGGAATCACTTGCTGCTCTAATTCTACAGGAGAGGTGACCCAGCAGAAGCTAAGGCCTTAAGTAGAGAGAAACACAGGCACTTGCAAACCATAGACAAGCAAGGGGAAGGTAGGGAGTTACGTATCCCAATGATTCTCTCTCCTGCCTTCCTATCTCATGTTGGTGCCCATTAGGTACTACTCCACTGGGGCCAGAAGGCAAAGGGACCCAGGTCAAGCAATCTGTAGAGGTCAGTCTCCCAGGACAGACAGGAGGACAAAGAAGGACATATAAAGTGGAGAATGGATTTGGAGAAACAGAAGATAACCAAATTATATGTCTTACCACATTCCTGTCTTAATGTTTTTATCAACCATCTCTCCCCTCAATCCCAGTCATCTTTATTTTAATTTGTTCACTGTTACAGACTTCAGTTTGATTACTTTCTTCTCTTTCTATACCCCTGCTTCAGTCCTTCCTTTCTAGTTTCTGCCTTTTCTTCTTTCCTTCCTCTCTCTCTTATGCCTATTCTCTTTCAAAACATACTCAATGTCTAATATAACCAAAGCATGATTCTATGTGGGTGCCCATAATGATACTGAAATTAAAAAATATAATAACTATTTTATGGGCACCTATTCTGTTTCAGTTACCCCATTCCTTAGGCATTTACTGAAGAGGGCACTATTTTTACCTCTGATAAAGTTAAGTAAAAGCTAGAAATCATACTGATTTAAATTAATATTTACATATAATATCATTATATATTGACAGGTATCATTGGTGTTTATATATATATATATATATATCTTCCAGATAAATAAATAAATATATATATATATCTCCTAGATTATTAATTCTTTAAATGAAGATTCTAACCTTATACTCTTTTTGTTAATTCAAGTTCAGCATAATGCCGGCTCTCCACTAGGTATTTTCCAAATGCTTGTTGGCTTACTTAGAGTTTTATTTGGTAATGAGTCATATGAATCATATTTTATAAAGTTTCTGCTTACTTCTTCATGACCTTGTGGTTAGAAAATTTGACAATTATGGTCTTAGATTGAATTCGCATTCTACACAGAATCACTTAGAAATTTAAAGAAATAAAGCATGTTTATGGCATATTCAAAGCACTGATAGAAAATCCTCTACATCACAATTTTAGAACAATGTAAATCTGACAGGTGTTTTGAAATTCATAGAGTAGCTATAATTTACTTGGTAAGAAAAAAAGTGTGAGTATCAAATATACTTAACTTTTTATTTTCTGAAAACATAATTTTCATTTTTACTAGACTATATTTTACTGAGTATATGATATAAAGCTTTTTCAGAACAAAATAAATAAGGTAGTTCTTAAAAGCAGATTTTTCTCTTCAAAGACAATCATCAGAGTAAAACTATCTAATTTTAATAAAAGGTTGCTCCACACATTAGAAATGCAATGTGAAACATCTGTGGATGTAATACATGAATTTGAAAGAAATAATATTTTGATAATACAAAAAATAACTAGAAAATGTTCTATTTCTACAGTAGTGTATAGTATTATTTAAAAGTTTGATGAAGTTACTATGAATGATCATTAAAATTATTTTAAATAATTTTTATAATAAGGAAATACTTTTTAATATACACAAAATGAAGGTGTTATTATAATTATCATTACTGTTACATCACAACAAGCCTGCTATGATCGGCCTGCACTTCTGTTTTGTCTCACCAACTGGAAGAAATTTGATGAGTTTGCTCTTTCCATACAAAATGGACTGGACTCAGAAATATTTGGAAATTTGTATTTCTAGGTCTACATTACTTTATCCTGCAGAGATTACTGAAATTCCAGAGTCAAACTTCTCAACAGGTACAGACGTGCAATTTTCTAGAGGAATAAATTAACATAAGTTCTAGCAACAAAAAAGTCCCGGCATTCTTCAGAGCTTCTCTGAGGAATTTCATTATCGAAAAAAAGAAAAAATACACACTCATCATAGACAGCCGCTTGAATATGAAATGGCCAGGATAAGCCTGAGGATACAGAAACATGAGAAATACATATATATTAGAAAAGGATACATAAGAAAGACATGTGAAATAGGAAAGCAGCAGAAAACCTATAAAACTACTTTAGGTTGAAAATGGAGTATTAAATTTAATGCAATTGAATGATAAACCATTGTGTCTTAAAAGCAACTTAAGAAATTCTCTTAGGGTAGGAATCTTCTCTTCCTAAGGGAATAATTGGCTAAGCCAAAGTGGTGAGATATTGATAGCGTATTTCCAGAAGTCAAGACGGCCAAGAAAGAACTATAAGAACCAGATATTAATAGAGGCGGGAAGTTGAGGACACTAAGGCAATGAAAATAGAAGCCTCAAGGAAACTGTCAAGTTTTGATGGGATTGTATATTCTATAGACACAAAAGTGCCAGACATAGCTATTTACTAAGGAACAGACATGTCCCAACCGACATCTAATTCACATTAACAATGGTGCAACCAACAAAAATATTGCCATCACCAACTGCTTCTCTGATGTTTGCTTTCAAATTTTAGACACTTCACTTTTTATACTAATGCTGAATTTAGCTAAAAGGAAAATGATCCGAACTTGGTGTGAAAGAACGAAGGAATATTTGGAATACTAATGAAGGAATATTGTTGACTTTGATTTATGGTTAAAAGAAAGCTATTTTGAATGTACAGATGATATTAAAAAATTTTAGTTGATACTTCCTTAACTAGAGTTTTATTCTGTGCTATTACAGGTGCCATGGACCAATCAGTAAATAATTGTTATTGTGAAAAAAAAGTTTTTAAGTAAATTACTTTTACATGTCAAATGAAGTCAGAAAAAAATTTTCCTATTATTTTCTCTTTTTCTTTTTTGATGTACACTAAATAGATAACATAGATAAGAATTATACAAATAAGCTGTACAAAATCAGTTCAAGGTTTATATAGACATAAGGAACATTTTATTGTACTTATATTATATATATAAATAGTTCCAAAATGTTATTTTCAAAGAGAATAATAAATCTGCTTTTAACTAATTTCAAGATATTGAACATTAGAAAAGTTTATGGTTAAAACTGTAATAACCAACCTTAACTGGTTTTCACTTTCTGGCAAGCAGATTTGCAGCCTATCAAATATAAACCTTAAAAAAAAATCAATTCTCTGTATTAATGCTTTGTAACTGTGCTTTCTTTAAATTCTCTCCAGTGAGGCATGCAAAATATAAAATACTTCTATCTTTGGCCGTCTTCATCATAATTCTCTCCCTTGTAATGATGATGGCGGTGAGATCTAATATTAACACATTCAACAAGATATTTATTAAAAATTACACTCATGTTCACAAAAAATAAATAAATGCCAGTATTTCTGTCAAAGCCACTGTTGTACCTAATTGAAATCTATGAAGCACAACAAAGAAAAGAATTGAAATCCTCCCCTTCGTTAAGAAACCTGAAGATAACCTTGGAGAAGGGTACTGACAAGGTATTTTTCATAAATAAAAGTATGACTTGCTGTATATAACCAGCTTTGGAGTGTAGAAACTAAATTTGGTGTAATAAAAAAATCATTGCCTCGGGCCTCCCGGTGGCGCAGCGGTTTAGTCCGCGCTTGGCAGCCCGGGGTTCGCCGGTTCGGATCCCGGGCGCCCGCCGACGCACTGCTTGTCAGTCATGCCATGGCGGCGTCCCATATAAAGTAGAGGAAGATGGGCACAGATGTTAGCCCAGGGCCAGTCTTCCTCAGCAAAAAGGGGAGGATTGGTGACGGATGTTAGCTCAGGGCTGGTCTTCCCCACAAAAAAAAAAAAAAAAAAAAAATCATTGCCTCACTAAGTAAAGAAAAATATACTATAATTTAAAGTCACATATTTGTGGAAAGAATTAAAAGTCCCCAGGAACACTGACATTCTGAAAACATGTCCATATATAAGAAATGAAATTAAAAATAAAGTCAATTGTTACAAGTTTTAGGAAAACATAAAGAACTTGTCTTAGTTTGCTAGGGCTGCCATAATAAACCACCACAGTTTGGGTGGCTGAAAGAACAGAAATTTATTTTTTCACATTTCTGGAGACCGGAAGTCCAAGATCTAGATGCCAGTAGGTTTGATTGTTCCTTTTGTCTCACGTGGCCTCCTCCTCCTTGCACGGCCCTTCTCCTGTGCTCACCCATGCCTGGTGTGTCTCTTTCTCTTCTTATAAGGACCCCAGTCATATCAGACTAGGGCTCCACCCTTACGACCTCACTTAACCTTAATTAGCTCTTTAAAGACCCTATCTCCAAACACAGTCACATTCTAAGGTACTTGGAATTAGGGCTTCAGCACAAGAATTTTGGTAGGGAAATAATTCAGTCCATAATATCCCTGAAGCTCCTAATAAAATTAGAGAATTTACTAAATTATCTACAAAATTTGTTAATTTTTCTTTTTATACATTCTTATAAAAAAGAAAGCTAAACACCATATTTTATTCTCTGGTCTATACAATTCTCTCTCCCTAAAGCATCTCAAATTATTTTTATGTTGAAACATTAAAAAATGCATTGGACAAAATTTCAGTCATATTGCCACATTTCACACTTTTCCTCTGAGAGCTACATTGCTAGGGCCTAATTAACTGATGACACACACTACCAAAAGATAAAATATTTTGAAGAAGTCTGAATTTTTTAAAATTTAAATATGCACAGAGGAATCACATGAATATATGCATATTTAAACTTTTTTTTCTATAGTAAGCTGATAAGCAGTTCACTGAAATCAGCCCGTTGCTTGCAAGATATACAAGGAAAATTATCAACGTGTGAAAAATTTCAGAGTGCCCTAACCAGACACTCATTAAATAAGCAGCATGCAACCAGTACATAAAAGGAAAGCAACACCATCAACAGAGGTAAGCCTATATGCTTGGCAATTTAAGTACTAATAATTCCAAAAATAGAAATTGAGTTATAATCAAAAGAGAAAGGTTTCTTTCGCCTGTGGGTCAATTCCTCAAATAATAGCCTTAAATTTAATTTTGAATTTATAATTTGAAATTTAAAATTTTGTATTTTATCAGAAAACTAAATTCTGAATTTATTATCACATAAGTATACATATATATTTAATAGCAAATATTGGTTTTCTAAAGGACTTTTAGTTTCACCTATTCTAGTCACCCACACAGTGAGAAAAACCTTTGTATTATATCTCTAGTAGCTGTTGATTTGCTCTGTCTAAATGGATTAGCCACTATCAGACCTAACTTAAAAAGATGTGCAAAATATGTAGTGTGTAAGGCAGAAACTAGAATTTCAGGATCTTGCAAGGAGCAGATGCTGACTGTTCTTGGTCCCAAATAGCTATAGATGGGATTTTAAAATATTGTGAGTGATAAAAACCCAACAAAACATTTCATTTGATTGAAATTGAACAAAAAGTCAGATTAAGAATGTGGTGGTTCATCAGAACCTCTACTGTGGATAAAATAACTCAGAGTAAGGATCAGATTAAAGATACATCTTCTTCCTGTTTCTTGCTCAATATAGTTACAAAATAGCCAACACTAAGAAGTGGGAACAAGAAAAGGAATGACAAAACAAAGATATAAACAGATTAACTTTATCTAAAACTAAACATTTATTTACTGATACATAGAATCTATTAGAGCCAGATAGATAAGAACTCTACTATTCATCTGATAAAAATGTATTACCCAGGAAATCTCAAAACCACTTTGAATGCTCAACAATCAGAACAAAAATGTTCCCCCACCTTACTAAAGTAGGAAGAGGGCCGAGAATCTTGTGCCTACTTACCAACACCCATAACAATTTTGACCAAGGAAAATAAAAAGGAAAAAAGAACCTCCCAGAGAGAAGGATCCCTCCCAGAAGGAAGAGAGGAGAACAAGACAAAGGAATTTCACAGCAAATCAGAATTAGGCCCAACTGCCCTCGGGGTAAAAAGTCTTCCAGTTCTTTGCCCGGTGAGATTTCAGAATTACTTGGTGCAAGCAACTTTGTGTTTTCTTTATTTCTTCTGTTCAAAAGAAAGAATTTCATTGACTATGTGTTCCACTTACAACATTTTGTTGTGTGTGTGTGTGTCTAAGGGATATGTCTTTGTCTTTTTAACTCATAGATATACATCACGGTTGTTACATTCAAATTTAATGGGAGGCTACAGCAAGTGGCTCAGGGAACTTAGACCACGAGTTGGGCACAGTGGATTGGGTGAAGGTGTGGGATGACCTCCTTGAAGAGGGCATGAGTATGTGCTCTGGCTGTGCGGAGGGGAAAAACGTGAACTAAATAATTGATGTCCAGAAAATGGTTGAGACTGCTCTTGCCTTCACAATATCCAGCTCTTCTCTCCACCACAGACATATGGAAAAACCACATTTCTCAGCCCCCTTGAAATTAGAAAAGGCCACATGATTAACTGTGACTGATGGCTATTGACGGTAGTGCCACATGTTACTTCCAGGCTGAAGTATTTAAAGTCTTGTGCACGTCCTTCCAGTTCTCTCTGACCCTGAATGCCAAATCTTTAAATGTTGAACCAACACAGAACCAGCCTGATCCATCATTTGGAAGGGGACTTTGTACCCAGCGGGGCATTTTGATATGTGGTAAATAAACTGGTAGATGTTAACTGGATTTGTATGTTATGACAGAATATCAAACTCCGACCTATCTGATTCAATGTTATTTTTAAAATGTACTTTAACAAGGTACAGCTACTAAATTCTCATAGACATTCTATGAAAACCGGTTTGGGAATTGTAGAAGAGTTTATTAGATGTGGAAGAGCTTGGTCTCTTAGATGCTACATGAAGGAAAATGTGAATATTTTGGTAAGTTTGTTTTGTTTTGTTTCTGGACCCTCAAACACCTGAGGATACTACTGAACATGAATTCTCCTTTGAGGAAATGTTAGCTAATAGTTTCCAGGGTTGACAGGAAATTCTGGCTAAATTTAATTTGAATGTCTCACACTGGATTTGGGTTTTCGTGGACCCGTAATCTCTCACCACCACACCCAGTGCAAAGTTTGATATCCCGGGGGTAAGTATACACTTTCCCTTGAGAAAGCAAGTGTTCCTTTAATAAAAGAGAGCAAGATACTGGTACTGATTCCCTTCCTCTGGAACTGTCATTAGGTTTCCCATAGCAACGGGACTCTCCCTTCCTTGCTATTCAATTAGTTTTCCTACCTCGGTGAGATGAAAGTAATGGGGACAGAAATTCCCTCTCCTGTACATCTGATGTACATTAGTAAGGACTACTGTTGAATGACATTAACTCAATCTCAGCTTACCTAGTAATACCAGGAAATGTAGTCAGACTTATGCCTTCTTCAACCTTTTTCCCAATTTCAGGATTCTTTAAAGCCAGAGCTGTACTTAACATGATACACACTTTTATTAGAATCATTCTCTAGGTACTTCACCTCAATAGCTATCTCTTCCCTTGAATGAGTGGATATTTCCTGCATGCTGGTCTCTTGAGAAAGACTGGGCTTACCAGAAATGATTAAATCTGTTCTATAACAGGAATTCAACAACTGCAATATTAAATTCTGGCAAGTTAGCAGCCCTGGTGCTACCCTGACTGACTCTGAAACCAAAGTATCTTACTTTTGTGCTTTTAAATGAAATTCCATTTTAGATGTTGACACACAGGAGCCAGTCTCTACTATTCTGTTGAATAAATTTGTAAAATGTCAGTGTTCTCCAATATAGTATATATAAAGGGTGCTCAAGGATTATAATCGCAGAAACAGGATTTATACTGAAAATTCTGGGGCTAAAATAGTCACAGACATTACGTAAAATCAACTATAACCCCATAAATGTAATTTTGGGTACTTTGAGAGTTCTTCATCTCTGCATGGATAAAATCCAGGTTTTTTATTACAACATTATTTGTAATATTGAAAAATTCTGCAACTAAACAAATACATCAATTGTGTACCCACATAACTGAATTAATCTATAGCTGAATACCATATCAACAAATGCATGAATATAGTAAACATAATGTTTAGCAAAATTAAAATTGAAGGCTACATTATACTGCATTTTTATTTATATAAAGGTGAAAAGGATACAAATCAATACTATGCATCGTTAACATATATATTCCCATGTAGATGTGTAAAAGCATGAGGACTACTCATATTGCCCTTCTAGGACTGTGCTCATTCTCTCCCTCTCTCATACCCCCTTTGACCTCTGACTACTACAAATCTGTTATCCATTTCTATAATTTTCACATAAATGGATTCATACGGGTATAACATTTTAGATTTGGATTTTTTTTTCCTCAGCAGAATTCCTCAGTTTCATCCAAATTGTTGGATTTATCAATTCCTTTTTATTGTTCAGTAGAACCCTACAGAGTGCATGCATCACAGTTTGTCTAATCATTCACCTGTGGCAGGACATCTGGGTTGATTCAAGTTTTCAACTATTACAAGTCAAGTTGCTTTAAACATTTGTGTACATGTTTCGTGTAAACAGAAAATTCCATTTCTTTGGATAAATACCCATCAGCAATCTATGAACCAATTTCTCTGCATCCTCGCTTGCATTTGGTGTTCTCACCATATTTTTTCAAATTTTAGTCATTCTGAAAAATGTGGAGTACTGTATCATTGTGGACTTAATTTCATTTCCCTAACAGCTGCGGTGTTGGGACATTATGGTGCCGTCTGTGTATCCTCTCCAGAGAAATGTCTGTTTGTGTCATTTGCCATTTTCTAATTCCAATTTTTGCTTTTTATTGTTAAGTTTTGAAAGTTCTTTATAGATTCTAGATAATAGTCCTCTGTCACATAAGCATTTTAAAATATTTTTCCAAGCCTGTAGTTTACATTTTCATTCTCTTCACAGGGGAAAAGTTTTCAATTTTGATGAAATCTAATGTGTCAAATTTCTTCACGGAACACGCTTTTGTTGTCAAGTTTAAGGCTTGGTTCAAGTTTCACTCTTTTTTTTTCCTTGCCTATGGATTTTCAATTTCTTCACCACCATTTGCTGAAATCCCATCTTTCCTCTGTTGAATTGCTTTTTTCACCTTTGTCAAAAATCAGTTTGGCATATTTATGTTAATCTATTTGTAAGATTTCTATTTCTTTCCATCGGTTTATTGGTCTAAACCTTGGTCATTACTACACTGTCTTGATTACTGTAGCATATAGTAAGCCTTAATATTGGGTAGACCAATTCCTCTCACTTTATTATTATTTTTTGAGATGGTTTTAGCTATTTTAGGGCTTGTGCCTTTTCACATAAATTTTAGAATAAGCATGACTAGCTCTATAAAAATCTTGCTGGAATTTTAATAAGAATTGCTTTAAACCTATAGATCAATTTGGGGAGTATCAACATCTTTCCTATAGTGACTCTTCCAAACAATAAACATGCTATATTATTCCATTTATATAGGTCTTCTTTGACTTATTGCATCAGTATATTATTTTGTACAGCTTAAAGTTATTAAATGTATTTATACACAAGTATTTGCTTTTCTTTACTTTGCCCTAAGCTAACATCTGTTGCCAATCTTCCTCCTTTTTACTTCCGTCCCCCCCGCAAAACCCAAGTACACAGTTGTGTGTAGTTATAGGTTCTTCTGGTTCTTCTACGTGCGCCGCCACCACAGCACGTCTACTGACAGATGAGTGGTGTGGTTCTGCATCCGGGAACCGAACCCAGGCTGCCAAAGCAGAACTCGCCAAACTTTAACTGCTAGGCCATCAGGGCTGGCTCAGTATTTCATTTCCTTTGAAGCAAATATAAATAGTATTGAATATTTTTAAGTTTAAGTTGGCCCAAATTGTGAAATTTTCCTCTATTATTTCTTCAAATACTTTTTCGTTCCACATTCTTTCTCCTTTCTTCCTGGGACTCTGGTGATATGAATGTCGGATCTTTTTTTAACATCCCACAGTTTCCTGAGGCTTTGCTCATTTTAGTTTTAGTCTATTTTCTCTCTGTTGTTCAGACTGAGTAAATTCTACTTATCTATCCGCAATTTTATCACTCTACCTTCTGTCGTCTTCATTTCACTATTGAGGCATTCCAACAAATATTTATTTCTGTTGTTGCATTTCATAGTTCTATAATTTCCATATGCTTCCTTTTTATGTAATTTCTATTTTTTGGTTTTGATGTTTCCCATTTTTTTTACTTGCTTTAATGGAATTTATAATTATTTGTGAACAGTAAGGAGTTTTTATTTTACTTGGCTTGAGATGGAAAGCTATTGGGGTGTTTTGAGCAGAGAAGCAACCTTAATAAAGATTTTTGTGATTGTTTTATGGAGAATGTAGGTGTCCGGGAGGAGGATGAGAAGTGTGTGGGAGGCAAGTGTGGAAAGCAAAAGTGGTTCGAAGACCATGGTATCCAAGCATAAGTGTAATTGCACTACAATGGTAGAGGTGGATGTGGAGAGAAACAGAAGTTTAGATGGTAAAACCTATAGGACTTAGTTATGTATTAGTTGTGTCATATGAAAGAGACCAATCAAGAATGACTCCAAGATTTTTGGCTGAGCAGTGGGTAGATTTCTGTGATGGTTAATTTTTTGTGTCAACTTGGTCAGGCCATGATGTTCAATTGTTTGGTAAAACACCAGCCTAGATGTTACTGCTAAGTATTTTTCAGATGGGATTAACATTTAAATCAGCACACTTTATGGAGAGCAGATTAGCTTCCGTAATGTAGGTGGACCTCATCAAATCAGTTGAAATCCTAAGAGCAAAGACTTAAGGAATTCTGCCTCGAGACTGTAACATGGAAACTCTGCCTCTGGAGAACCCTAGTACAAGTGAAGTTGCCATTTACTGAGACAGGAATGACTGTGAGGTGTGGGTTTTGGGGAGTAGAGATCAAGAGTTTCTTTTTATATATCATTAATAAAATACAAAGTTTACTAAGTAAAATAAAGATCATTTTAGAAAGGATATTGGGAAACCAACACTCCCAAATACTGTAATGAAAGAGTAAAGTGTTATAATCTTTCTAGAATGAGGTTAGACTAAGTAATACTTATCAAAATTTAAAATGCACTTTCCTTTTGATCTTTATAGTTATTTTCTTAAGTTAAGCAAAAATGTCTATATAAGAGCGTTCACTGCAAAATCACGTATAGTAGCACCAGCTGGAAACTACTTACAGAACATTAATAGGGCACTTATATAAAGAAATTATAGTTCATTTGTATGATGGAACACTTACAAAGCCCTTTAAAAATTGAAGTGGATTATATATTGTTAGATGAACATTGTGTGGCTTTGCTTATGCAAACTAAGTAGATATATGTCATCTTCATGAATCTATAAGTGATTTTGCATGAGATAGCTCCAAAATATGTAATAAATAATTTTGATGACATTTAACTCTAGGGGTTGAAATTAGAGTATAATTTAGGAGAGAATTATCGCTCACTATTAAAACATCTATATGACTGGGAATTCTCACTAAGCGTTTCTCAATTTCTAAATTAATTAACACATAAATAGATTCAGAAAATATTTATCGAAGGACTTCTTTCTAGGTGGCACAGGAGACACGATGACGAATACGATTGACATAACTGCTGTTTTCATGAAGCTAAGACATTTTTGGAAAAGACAGGTAAACTCAGAAATAGGAAACTGAAGGATAGAGCTGGAGAAAGTGGTGATTTCAGAACTTTTATTGGCTTTTAAGAAGCTGTGCAGTTAGAAGGCAGAACTTAGAATTTTGGAAGAGTCCAGACTAATAGCGATCTAAACCTAGTTATATTTTGTTCCGTTTTGTGAAAGATATACACAAATCACTAGAGTAGAGATATGAGACTATAGTGATATTTTAAGTCCATATGGAAATTGGACTAGATCCGAAGATGAGAATGTCAAGAATTTATGTAAAGGAAATTCATATTAATTAGTGCTATTAATAAAACTGAAATATATGGCAGGCACTATTTCTCAGAAAAAGAATTTACACATTATAGAATATTTTGCACTACTAATGTTTTCCATCCAAATACGGAAAAGTGCTTATGCACAAATTTGTGAATTCTTTATTTTCAATTCAGCTCATCTGCCTTGTCCCTCAATTACATGGTTCTTTGCACTTTCCAGGTGAATGGTATCAATGTCTTGTGATAGCTAGAATTGAGGACAAGAAATTATTTATAATGGAGTGCGTTTCAATAGCAGCAAGGACAGCAAAATTTCCCTTCTTTTAAATTTGAAAACTTTGGGTCTCAGTATATTTGTAAATTGTTGGAATCGAAGATTTATTCTGCTTACACATGTTGATGGGCAAGGTAAGGGAGGATTTTCCTCCCATAAGAAGAGAAATATGACTTTGAAAATTGTTTACAGCAGTAGTTAAAAATCACCATATGATAGGAAATGGGAAAATTCTATTTTTCAATAATATTTTGAGAATCACTGAAAACATGGTCCTTTAATTTCAGTCTCTATATATCTGTTTCAGACTGTCTCTTTGTCTGTCTCTCTGGCACTCTCTCTCTCTCTCTCTTTCTTTTTCCATTTCTATATCTATCATTCTCCCTCTCTCTCACCCAATACATCCCTGGAATTTAAAACCCCAAATGAGAAAGATTTTCTAAAGAGCAGCTAGCTTTAGGAGTCTACATATCTAACCTAACCAAAACTTTCTGGAACTTCTAGTTCAAAAACGCTTTTAAGTGGTTTAGAGGAATTGGAGAACATTTACTTTTCCATTGAAAAATTAGACTTACCTACCAAACCAAGTTGTTTTCTCTAACATGAAAGCTGATATTATTCATTAGACTTAATACCAAATAATGTTTATTATTTCATATCAAATAATGAAAAGCATTTGCCCCTACTAAGCATGTCTGTAAGAGTTACAAACAATTTCAATTGCATGATAAATAAAAAGGCAAAAGGCAAGCAAAAGAGCACCCTACTGAAAGTGGCCTAAAAGGGGTAGGGTTTATTGTTCTCACATAGTGAGTCTGAAGATGGCTTCTGTTAAAGCTATTTCAGCTGCTCATGTGGTCACAACTGGCCAAGTTGTGATTCACCTGGATTTTCCCTTATGGCCATTTGATAGTTGTCTCATTTTTAATCATTAAATTCTTGTTTAATGTAAGATAGTTGAGAACAGGTCTTGTGTTATCATTTAGCAGAGTGAATTATGTGTATATATATGTGTAATTATATATGTACTCACACAAATATACTTATCTATACACATACAAACACATATATATCTAATATTATATATGTCACATTAATAAAAGTAGTTAGCAAAATATATTGGTAAGAAATGTTGAATGTAATAAGAAAAGTAAAGGAGTTTTACTGCTGACTCCGTAAACTATTGCATGCATAATTGTGGAAATGATTAAAGCAATACAACGTATTGAAATATACAGAGCCTTCCAAAGTGTCCTTTTTGAAATTCAATAGCACTCTTTTTCTATATCAACTTTAAAGCTACTTACCACTATTTTATTTCCACACTACCTTGGGAAAGTGAACTGTAACATTCGTTTTTTCCCTACGTGAACAGTTGCATCAATAATCAATATAAAACTTCATGTTTCCACCATTCAGAAATTAAAGTGGTTTTGTATAGAGTCCGTATGAATACATATTTTATATTTTTGCTGCTTCATTTGGCTATTAGCATTTTATCCAATTATTAAAATCCCTAAACGTGAAAAGTCCACTCCTATTTTTTATCCTGATATTAAAAGTAGTATCCTCATAATTTGGAGGACTTCATTAAATGCAGAGTAAATGTTTCTGCTTTTAAGGAATATAGTGGAAAAATTAACAAAAATATTGTGGTTAAGAATTTACATATATCCAAGCACCAAATTTTAGAATCATATTTCCCATTAAAATGTCTCTAACAACAATTTATATATAGTTATTTTGTATACAGTTCGTTTCCTAAATCATATACATTTCCTGTGTGTGCAGTGTCTTCGAGTTTACAGTTATACTGGGAGCACTATTTTCAACATCCTAACTTTTGCATGTCTGCATAATTAATCAGCATTTTATGGTTTTAAAGATACAATGACCCAAAAGTAGAATGATTCTTCTTTTGTCTACATTTCAAAACAGTTTCTCCTAATATGACTCTAAACTGTCCTCTATTAAATGCTCAGAAATAGTCAGACAAGGATGATATGAACATAGCCAAGTAGTATTGATCATAGCACAAAATTCAAACCACTTCAAATCATTAACATGTTTCTACTGCAAGCTGTGAAACTCAAATTCTACCCTCTTTTCTCTAAGATGGTTTTCAGGAGCCAAATGAATGACCTATTTTTCTCAATGATTGTACTCATAAGAAGGACTCTTATAAAAAAACAAAAATGATAAAGTTGGCATTAATTACACATTCCCATATAGAACTTAATGGCGAATTGAGGATTTTTTATTTATACAGTGTATAAATTTCAATCAAATTTTCATATGTATCCTAATTTAAAAGGATATGAATAATCTTAGCTATAATAATCGGTACCAGGTGATCTTAAATTGTCCAAGATTTATAAGTTCAAGACTGATATGACTAGATCAGATCTCCTTCACTATTTTCATCTTATTCTGTGAACGGCATGGTTAATCATCCAGTTTTCCAAGACAACTCCTAGGGATCCAATCTTGACTCCACTCCCTTCTTCTATCCTATCCACCAACTACACACACACACACACACACACACACACACATACATACATAGACTCCACCCATTTTATCACCAAGTGATAGATACAGGGTAACATATTCGGTCCCTTGATGCAGCTAATGATTACAGATGATACAAGTTCCTACATAGACCTGCACAGAGTAGGAAACACAACACCTAGAGAGGGGTAGCAAATTTCTCTGGGCTTCTAGTTCCCAGATCATCAACCCTTTTTCATTATCCAGATCCTTACCTTCTGGACACCTCCTGACATTCTAGGAATGACTATCTGCAAACTGGTCCCTAGTAACAGACTGAGGGCATTCTTGAAGGCTCATCAGGAAAGTAATATGAAAGTCAATTGACAAGGACAAATTTTTCCAACAGGCCCAGGTTCTAGCTATGCCTAAAATCTTGTTCTACAAAAGTTAATTCAATCTCCTTCTCTCTCTCCCCATCCTACTATCACTTCACGTCTCTTGTCGCCATTCACCACCTCCTCTATTTTTAAATATTACTTAAGATTCTTCTAGCATTTTGTTGTGGCTGATTTGACATACCTGTGTAACTATCTAGAGAAAAGTCTAATTCTTACAGAAGCTGCTATGAAATTCTCGCACCTAGCTCCTCTTTAGGGAAAGGCTGGCTTTATTAGGTAAATACTCTGATAAGCTCGTGTTTCAAAGTCTTATGGTCTACTTGTGTGGAACCTGGTATGCACCAAAAAGAGAGGTAAGAGAAGGAGAACCTGGTGCAAGGATAAGGAATTACTGGAGTGAGAGGTTATTAGAAGAATCTTAATGAATTTTATTAAATTGCATATGATATGGTTTGGGACTCAAATATCCTACTCAATTTCCCCTAGGAGATGATGCAGAAAATGTCATTTTGCAAACTCTGAATTTCTGTTCCACTGACAGTATGATGATATAGATGCAGAAGTCCACTTGTCTCAAATATTGGCAGTTATCACAGCCACCTGGAGGGATTAATAAAACATATTGCTGTGGCCCCACCACCAGAGTCAGGTTCAGTAAATTTGGTGAGGAGCCTAAGAATTTTCATTTCTAACAAACATCTAGCAGTTAGTATTGCTGGTCAGAAACCAAACTTAGAGGACCCCTGGTTACCCTGTCTTAATGTGATTCCATTACAGGATCCTCCTTGTTTTGGTTCCATCCTCAAAGTCCTATGTAGCATGACAAAGAGAAAATTTTTTATCTCAGCAAGAGGAAATTCAGTTTAAGCATTAGGTTAGTTAATGCTTCAGATTACAGGTGACCTCAAGTGTAACATAATCATAAATGTGGTACTTCCTAGGAGATAAAGAATAAAAGCAGAATTGAAGAACAGATAAGAAAAAAAAACTAAGCTTTGAGAAAAAAATAACAAACCAATTAATCTGACTTTGATAACTTTTGCCCTCTCTATGAGAAACAGTGAAGAGTCATAAAACCACTTTGCCTTCTTAAAGTGAAAATTTTCTATAGTCACTTTGAATTGAATTGATTATTATTTTCCATGAGCTATTCTGAATGAGAGAAACATCTTCATCTAGGCTTTCATTTATGAAAGTGACTGTGCCATTCCAACTTCCTAACCATAGGCTGAGATATCATCTACTTCAAGTGTCCATCGTAAGATAAAGTATTGAGAAACCAAATGTTTCTTCTCACTACACGATGTATCCAGTGCTCAATTCCTCCATTACACAAGCTTAAAAGTTTCTTGCCAATGCAACTTGATAAAATTAGATTATAAATTCCATTTAGTGCTTAGAGGTACATTTTTTGTCTTAGTCCAATTATTTTATTATCAAAAATGTATCTTTTATCAACACCCAGTGTTACCTAAATGCCCCAACAAAAGGCATAACAACATAGTTACATTTTGATATAACAGGATCCAACGGAAAGGTCAAATTAACATGCAACATTACAATAGATTTTCTTCAACAATATGTATTTGGTCTTGACATTGAAAAATGAGTACCCATTCTGCTACACAGTGAAAGAAATATGCCACTTCTATACTAACATATATGTATGCAGCCTTTCAATTGTTGTATTGGTGATTCTCAACTTGAGATATTTTTGTTCCCCGAGGGTTATTTGGCAATATCTGGAGACATCTTTTGATTGTCACAACTGGGATGCTAACTGACATCTAATGAGTAAAGATCAAGGATGCTACTAAACTTTATACAATGCGCAGGTCAGCCTCCTATAGCTAAAATTTATTCAGCCTAAAATGTTGAGAAATTCTAGGAAACAAAAATTGCTGAGTTGTGGGTAATTTGAAGCTAGAAAACTCTATCTTCACTTTCACCCCTGTAATGTCATTCAGAGACATTGGTGTCTACAAAAAAATTCGAACTACAGGCAATGACCCTAATAAGAAATGTTTTGGGTGGATGGTTACTAACTTACGTGGGAAGAGAAAGAGATAGAAGGTTTATAGTTTCCAAAACGGTCCCATTTGCATCAGGCAGAACTCCCAAAAGGACCATGAAAATTATAGGTCAAGAGTGACTTTGCTGACCAAATATATCCACTTAAGAGAAATTATTAAAAGGTTAAGAATTATTTTACTTTATGCTGAGTCTATGCAATAATAAACTCTTCATTTTCTCAATCTGAAAGGGCAAGGACTAGAGTAGATGTTTCTTTTACTGTTTTCTAAAACATTCTAACCTGGCAATTACAATTAATATTTCACAATAGTTCATAGCAAATCATAAAATATAGTATTATATCTGAGCTTTTTCTCACAAAAAGCAACTTTCACATATTTTGAACTCATTTCACTAAGTAAAAGGTTAGAATATCCACTTTATCTTATATGATGGTCAGGAATTTTTTATATATAACATACAAGAGTGAAGCTGTTTTTTAAAAATTCCAGCTCCCTTCATGATTTCCTTCTCTCCAATTTTATTTTCTTTTTCTAGTCTTCTCAAATATTTCAATCCTTTCTCTCTTTCTTCTTTCCTTCCTTCCTCTCTACTTTCATCTCTCTGTCTCTCCCCGCTCTCTCTTCCTTTCTTTTTTCCTTCCATTCTTTAGTATAAACATTTATGAAGCACCTACTCATTCCTAGGGACTGCGTTAGACAATAAGGATATGACACTAAGTGGACTTTCTTTATGGGACTGGAGTCCACAGCAGGAGGCTTCATCAGCTGGTACCTTCAGATCACTATTCAAATAAATATCTATATCTTGCAGTCCCGTTTAGATCAACTGCAGAAAGAAAAATTATTTTAATTCTTCTAATGATAGTTGGATGGATGGGAACATTACCAGAAATGGACTTACCGAGAGTCAGCTCTGAATCTGAAAATATGACACATATGTGCTCACCACTTTTGTAATTACATACACTACCCTTGCATACACTATGACCACTGCCATGTGACAGGGGTCCAGGGCATCAATACCTACATGAAGACAATGGAATTCCATAAAATCATCTAAACACTACCTATTGTTATTGACCAGCTAGACTATTTGTTCCCTTAAGGTCATTCATTTTTATGGTTCCCCATTGCCCTCCACAGCCAGGCCTCTGCAGGTGTGACAAAAGTCCATCAGATATGGCACCAGTGTTGGATGGAATTCACCTCCACCACACCACCTTCTATTAAAATCAGTTGCACAAATGCCTACATGGGGTTAAAGTATCATCTAATTCTTCTCACCAGTAGCAGCCAACTCCCAGCTTCAACTCAGCTAGGATGACATGGTTTGTTCTAGTGTTGCTATTTGTCACAATATGAGCGTTTACAAGTTACTGGCCTGAACGCTTCAGAGTAATAACCTAGTTTACTAGGAACAGAGGTGCAAAAGCAAAGAACAAAAGCATGAAGTAGATTTATAGTGCTGGGTACTGATCTGATCATGGAGGAGTTAAGGCTGTAAAACTAGCCACCACACAAGCTATAAAGAGTCTGTTCCTTGATAAAGAGAATGTGTTTTTCATATGTGGAAGATAACAAATACATGGATAAAGAGAACAGATTAGTGGTCACCAGAGGGGAAGGGAGTTGGGGGAGAGGAAGGGGTAAAAGGGCACATATGTACAGCGATGGACAAAAATTAGACTACTAGTGGTGAGCACAATGAAGTCTATTCAGAAATTGATAAATAATAATGTACACCCTAAATTACACAATGGTATCAACCATTATGATCTCAATAAAATTACTGGGGAAAAATGGGGAGAATGTGTTTTACCCCATAGACAAGGAGGATATTAAGCAGTAGAGTGGTAATGCTACAACTACGTACTAGTAATAGTATAGACATTGTTTGAAGGGAAGTTAGGATTGAGACTGACGAAAAAATGAAGACACTGCAGTAGTCCAGACATGGTATCTGACAACATCATTAGGGTATAGTGTTCAAGAAATAGCTGGTAGATAGCTGATGGTAAGTTAGGCATATGAATGAAGATAAGAGAAAAACCGGGGAATATAATCTGCTTCTGTCTTTGTCACCTAGGAGGTGGATGTATCATTAATTCAGAATAGAATGTGAGGGATGAGAATTAAGATCACTACCTTTATCAAAATGGCATGTTCCATGAAACTCTTGGTCAGGTATATAAAGCTATAACCCATAAACATTTTCACTGTTGGCTTCATAAAATTTCAGAAAATTAATTTATAGAGACAGTTTTTCATCTGAGCCAACAGCTCCCTTTTTTTGGAAATAGATTGCTCACCTGGGCAAAAAGCCTGTTTGTCAGGTAGCAGCTTATTTATCATCGTTCACTTTAACCACCCCTCCCTCCATCTGTATCCATCAATCCCAAATGATGATGTCGTTAACTTCATCCAATCCTGATCAGTTTCCCATCTTTCAATCAATATTGATATCTCCCCCAACTCTCCATTCTGAGATCATATTGAGAGTCTGTCAAAGTGGTGTCCCTCGTTACTGCATTAGGTCTGACAAACTTAGCTTTGCTTGGTCAAAGGTTTTCTTGGTTGATTGTTAGGTGAGAGGAGTTGACAGTCTACACGTAGAGAAGATTATAATGCTGAACCTGATAAGTACAGGTTTGAACACATTGATTTTGAAGGGTCTATAAAATATTCCAATGGACATTCCCAAATATCTTTGGAAATACTGATCCTTCACAAAGATAATTTTAACTTTAGCAAAAATTCAGATATTAATAGCTAACATTTACCAAGAAATTACTATCTGCCAGGCATTGTTCTTAGTTTTTTACGTATATTAATATTCAGGACAACCCTTTGAACAGGTTTAATTATCCCTGTTTTACAGCTGAGGAAATTGAGGCCCAGAAGTTAAATAACTTGCCCAAGGAAACAAAGCTAGTTCACGCTTTTAACATCTCTATTATGCTGCCCCTTTGCGAATGATTTATTTTATTTTTTTTCTATTTCACTTCAAAACAATCTACCTTCCCACACATATATATCACAGTATTTGGCTAGTAGCATCCAAAATGTTACCATTATAGTATATTTTATTTGTGTACATTCAGAAACATTTTAAAAATGGTTTTAGTGATTGACTTCCACAACATTTTTAAATGCCAAATATGCTTTCATTCATTTGCACTGGTACCATTTAAAAATATGCATTTTACCTTCTTTGTTAAAACTTACATATAGTTTTTTTTCCAAGGAAAAAAAGTTAAATTTATGTCTAGCATCGTCAGCTTATATCCGGCAAGTGTAGAATGGAAACCTCATATTTTTCACACCTAAATACATGCCCTTTATAAGTAACAGAAAGCATCTCTTCCTTTAAAAGTTTTGGACTGTGTCAGACTGTGTCTGTTTCTACCAGTGTTTTAAAGAGATTTAGAAAAAAATTAATTATCAAGAAACATAGCTAAAAACAGTAAAAAATTTAATCTGACCATTATTAAGTGGATCACTTTTGTGAACTTTATCTATAAGATCTACCTACTGGCTGATGACAAGCCACTCTCTGACTTGTTTTCTACAGTCATAAGCTTTCACTGCAACGCTTTTTTATCTGATGACAATTCTGGCCAGCAAAGACAGCTGGCTTTGATCCACTGTGGGTTCTTCCTACTCAAAGATGTGGTCTGTGAATCAACAGCGGTGGTCTTACCTAGCAGCTTGCTAGAACTGCAGAATTTTGAGGCCCAACCCAGACTTATTGAATCAGAGGCATGATCTCCCAGCACTTCCTATACACATTAAAGTTTGAGACACACAGCCATAGGTAAAAATCCTGGTCTTCTTTGAAATATTTGATGTGTTAGTATCTTTATACCTCACCCAACAGTAAGTAACAGTGATCTCATGCAGCCACATCACTTTAGAGAAGATATATCTGGGTGGGATTAATTGAGAATAAGTTACTCTTGATGTTAAAAGCAGAATTTATTTTACTAATAATTTTATACAAAATTATATCGTCCAAAGTCAGCCCTGAGTTCTTGCATTTTATTAACCCACTGGCCATAATCTTCTTTCAAAAGTTCATCCATTCAATTCATTATAGACACATTCTCTTGTATCACTATTAAGTTTGACATTTGAATTTAAAATGTCGATAAATTCAGAGGCAAGAGGCTGTGAGTAATCAGAACATGACCTTCATTTTATTTGAAAGTAATGGGAATATTGTCACTTTGAGGTTCTGTTAACATTTTGTAAAACAACAAATAAGAACCTTTAAGGGCAATAATACACTGAAAAATAATTTGAGCAATGATAGTTTTATCTCATGGCAACTCTTTGCATCGTGACCACATAAAATTCGTGAAAATCAGTAGTGCAAATGTTTCTGTAGTTGTAAGAAAACCAAATGGCAGACAGTAAGCATATATGTACCATCTTTGAAAAGGAAACAGATTAATATCATCAATGTGTAATAATGACAGAGGAACATACTAATGCAATTGTCTTTTTGCTAAATAAAGCACGTCAATAATGATCTTCACTAAAATCCGTCTTGCCATGTCTCCACGGAAATCAGTTTAATTATGTTGTCTTTTATCTGACAGACTTTTGTCATTCAGTTCCATTCTCTTGGATCGATATGGCTCCAAATTGCCATTCTTATCTGTTTGCTTGCTTTGGGTCATTGTGTAATTTCTTTCATAATTTTAAAAAAGGATTGGACTAGAACACATCAAGTCAATGCCTTTCATCATCTTCATAAAATGCTTCCCAAGCTAAATGTTTTTGACAGTTTTATATTCAAACTGTCTATTCCCAGCTTCTGAGGCCAGCAAACGTATTAGTGCTGATACCACTTATAATTGTAATGCTTATTAGTATTTTGCACTAACGTCCCTTTTATCTGAAGGGTCTTTATGACCACCACGTAAGCTTCAAGTCGGAGACTCCCACTGAGATCAAGAGAGGACTGAAGAATAATATCTACCAGCATCCGAAGGAGGATTTAAGTTAGGAAAAGTAAATCGCCAAGCTTTGGACAGTTAACCCCCACTCTCTCTCCTCTCTGATTATTGATGTTCAGAACCACAAGGTAGTCAGGACTACATGGTGTCTTAGAATGACAAACTCTAATGTTTAAGAAGCTAGTTTTGTTCTAACTTAAGATACAGACCTCAGTTAAATAGGGGCCATGTTTCCGGACCTGTGATATTGCTTAATCCACAATGTCATATTTTACTCCAAATATTTTAAGTAAATATAATTTGATTCCTAGGGGAGTCAAAAAGGCTTTCTATATAAGATAAAATAATGCAGACTTTGTTAAAATTTAATTTTGTTTATGCTAAATATAGAGACAATACAAACTAAATAAGTATAAAATAAAAATCACTGTAACAACATCAACAAGAAATAATCACTGTTCACATATTTGTGTGTGACATATGATAGATGCATATGTATGCACTTTTAACATAAATTTAAATAGTCTGTATGTTTCTGAGCCTGGTTCTCAGCTCCTTTAATACATGAATGATGCTATTAACAGTTTGCTTCTTCTCCATGTATCGACCCTCTTCTTTCTTCCTTTTTCATCTACCTTGGGATTCATCACATATCACTGAAACCAACTTTCTTTCAAGTACCCTGTATAGGCTAATAATGGCCCCCAGAGTCATAAGGTCCAAATTTTTTTAAATGTTATCTCATCTGGAAAAGAAGTTTTTGCTGATAAAATTAGGTTAATAATCTCAGGATGGGAAATTTATCCTGGATTATGCAGGTGGGCCTTAAATGCAATGATACATATTTTTACAAGAGAAAGATTTGATATACTCAGAGGAGAAGGAGATGGGAAGACAGAGGCAGAGGTTAGAGTGATGTGGCCACAAGTCAAGGAATGCCTGAAGCCATCAGAACCTGGAATAAGCAAGGAACAGTTTCCCCTAGAACTCTAAAGGGAGGGGAAACCTGCTGACACGTTGATTTCAACTCAACTAAACTGACTCGGGGCTTCTGACCTCTAGAATTGGAAGAGAATAAATTTGTATTGTTTTAAGCCACCAAGTTTGTGGTAATTTGTTACAGCAGCCACAGGAAACGAATGCATACCTCCAACATTTTTCCCTTTCTTCTTCCATTATCTGCACATTCAAAACCCAGTCTTAAATGACCCAACCACTTACATCCTATGGGCAGGCCTTTACGTAGCTGAATCCTCTGGAGAAAGCCTTCAGTAGACCTGATAAGTGTCACTAAAATTACGTGCCCAGCCGTAATGGACCTTCAACATTCCCCAGCCACGTCATTTTCCTGCTGAATCACTCCCATCACTACTTAAGTAGCTTCCATCTTTAACACTATTCTTGTTTTACATGGCGTTCTTTCCTGTAACAACACAGTCTACTACTCAACTCTGAAGCCTTATTCAGCTTTCTAAAGCAGAAATATTGGCAAATAAAAAATAGCAAGCAATCTTCAGTTCCTCTCTTCCATTCAGTCTTCATATGTCAATCTTACTTCTATTTCTTCCATCTCATTGAAATTTCTATTCAACATGGCAATTCAATGACATCCATGGTAAATCTAAAGACAATTTAAAGCTATCCTCTCAGTGATGTGGAAGTCATTTCTAATAAATTCCAAGTATCTTTGGTTTAAGTTTAATTACGAGTATAGTTGAATCCACAGAATACATGGCTTCTTTGATTGTTTGGCTTGTTTTTCAGGAAACTTATAAGAATTTGAAGATATCAGTGCAATTGCTTTTGAAAATTCTGCACATTGTATACAATATTTTACATTATTTAGAGAGAAAAGATGAGGAATGCATCTTGTATCTATTGTGTACCAGTTTGAAAAAATCATTTAAATGTAATCTATGTCTATCATGTTTTGCATTCACACAAAGTTAAGTTCCTGTTTAAGCCTTTCAACTAAAAGAGACAAAGAAACTTCCTGTAATATTGAAACAGTTATTTTTTTAATAATTCAAAGGACTGTTGTCTTAAACCTTGAATTACTAGTGTTTGTTTTAAGGAATTTGTTCACTAGAATATTTATTTAACTGTGGATTTTTTTCACCTAATGTAATAACATTACCACATGGGTCACAGGAGGTGAATTTTTTTACATACTCTCCTTGGGATAATTAACCTGCAGCCATGACTTGAGAGAGCTAAGTACAAATAAGTCAACTCATTTAAAGGCATAATATATGCTGTTAAAATTAGGAATATATCTAAGACTATTGTTTTTGGAAATTTATTATTTCACAAGCTAATAAGTGAATCCATCAAATTACTTTAAAGGCATAATGCACACAATTCACACACTCTTTCTTGGCTGCTTTTGTCAAAAGGGCTAAAACCCTCTGTAGAGTTAATGAAAATCTGTTAATTCAGAGCTTACTATAGCAAGGGAGGCAGCTACCAACAATTTCCTTCAGGTAGAGATTTGAAGGGTTTGAAAGAAGAGGGAGTTTTCTAGAGTAAAAGGAGAAAGTTTAAGACAAGCTTTGATTGGTGTGTGTTCCTTTAGGGTAAAATTATCTATTATGGTTGGATTTTGGAAAAGAGGGAAGTTTCTGATTCTCTGTCAAGTACATTTAGCACATGTGATAGGTTGACTATATACTGGTACATTCATGGGGCTTTTCCACGCTACATAGGGCAACATGGGTTTTCTTATTCCAATTGAAAGAATCGTCTAGGGTCCAAGTCTTGCATAAGCAAATCTGCACTCTGATATCCCATCCTTCTTATTTTCCTCTTATTTCTCAAGTCGATATTATTTATACTTCTCCTGCTTCTACTTATTTCTCCAATTTCCAAAATTTGGGGTTACTTGGGAATTAATCTTGGTTGGTTTTTTTTTCACTCTATAATCTCACCCTTGGAGATTTTGTTTATTGCCAATGCTCAAAATAACCCTTATGTATCCATCTTTAACTAAGCACCATCTTCTGAAATCCAGTCACAACTGCCTATGCAACATCTGTGTATTGGGTGTATATATATCCACAATTTAGCTATTAATCAAAACACCCATTTTCTCCTCCTACAGCCTTTCCCAGATGAGTCAATGGCACTACCATAATTTAGAACAGTTTTAAATTTACAGAAAAACTGAGCAGATAGTACAGAGGTTTAGTATATATACCCATCCCACATACACACACGTTTCCTCATTATTAACTTTTTGCATTATTGTTGTACCTTTATTACAATTAATGAATCAATATTGATACATGATTGTTAATGAAAGTTTGTCATTTACATTAAGGTTCACTCTTTTTTTTTTATACAGTTTTATGGGATACACAATGTCATGTATCCACCATTACGGTATCATATAGAATAGTTTCTCCAACTCTTAAAGAAAACCAGAGCCGTACAGTACTTAAAAAGGTTGAAAACATACCTTATTCATCAATTATTGCAATGGGAGGAAAAGAGCTCAGTATGGAACTGGGCTCAATTCAGAATACAGCATGGACAAGTGGGGATTTATGGCCAAGGAGCAGGGTGAGGGTCAGTGGATGGAAAACTACTAAGAGGAAACATCAGGGGAAAGAGAGAATTTTGGCTAAACCAACTTGACAATATTTTTGCTGAAGGCAGGTCAGGGTGATCAGATACCAAGTGTGGGGGACAAGGAATTGCCCAGATATTGAGGGTGACCAGATAGCAAAGGTGGGGGATTCTCCCTAAACTGATTTAGGATTCTTGCTACAATTGGGCAATGCCAACCCGACAAGGACAAATGCCACGCTCAAGGACTAGAAGCCTTAGAAGAGCTTGACTGAAGTTTGGTTAAGGAGAGAGTCTTTGTCACAACTGAACAATCTCCTGTGCTTCAGCTCTTCATCCTTCACACTAGCCCCCAAATCAAAGGAAACCAATGATCTTTTTACTGCCTCCCTTTTCCAGAATGCCTTGTAGTTGGAATTACAAAATATGGAGGCTTTTTAGACTGTTTTCTTTAACTTAGTAATACGCATTTAATGCTTCACCATATCTGTTCATGGCTACTCAGCTCACTTATATTTATCACTGAAAAATATCCTGTTATATGTATGTACAACAGTTTGTTTATCCATTTGCTTATTGAAGGACATCTGAGTTGCTTTTTTTTTTGTTGGCGATTATAAATAAAGCTCCTATAAACATCCACGTGCAGGTTGTTGACATAAATTTTCAAATCAATTGAGTAAATACCTAGAAGTTCTATCACTGGATTGTATAAGACTATGTTTACCTTTGTAAGAAATTGCCAAACTATCTTCCAAAGTGACTGTACCATTTCGTATTTCCACCAGTAATGAATGAGGATTCCTGTTGCTCCATATCCTCGCCAGCATTTAACATTTTAATTTGGGGGGATTTTAGTCATTTCAAATAGACGTATAATCATATCTTATTGTTGATTTAATTTTCAATTCCCTAGTGATATATCATGTTGAGCATTCTCTTATGTGCTTATTCATCATCTATGTATTTTCCTTGGGGAGGTGTCTATTCATACCTTTTGACCAGTTTTTAATTGGGTTGTTTGATTTTTTTATTGCTGAACTTCAAGTGTTCTTTGTGTATTTGGATACACTTCCTTTATCAGACATGTATTTTGAAAATATTTTCTCCCTATCTGGGCTTGTCTTTTTATTATAACAATGTCTTTAACAAAGAAAAAAAATTTAATTTTAATATATTCCAACTTATCAATAGCTTCTTGCATAGATTGTGGTTTTGGTGTTGTTTTAAAAACTCAACACCAAACCCAAGATCCCTAGATTTTTCTCCTGTGTTATCATCTAAAAGTAGTATAGTTTTGCATTTTACATTTTAGGTCTATGATCAATCCATTTTGAGTTAATATTTTTGAAAGGTGTAAGATCAGTGTCTGAATTAATTTTGTCTGCAAATGAATATCAATTTTTTCAGCACCATTTATTGAAAGACTATCTTTTCTCACTTTAATTGCCTTTATCAAAGGTCACTTGACTACATATGTGTGGGTCTATTTCTGGAGTCTCTATTCTGTCCATTGATCTATGTATCTATTTCTTTTGCCAATACCATGCTGTCTTGATACTGTAACTTTATGGTGAATCTTGAAACTGGGTAGTGATAGTCCTCCAACTTTGTTCTTCTTAAGTATTGTGTTGCTATTCTTGGTCTTTCACCTTTCCATGAAAACTTTAGATTCAGTGTGTTGGTATAATAAAATAACTTGCTGGGATTTTAATTGGGACTGGGTAAAATCTGTATATCAACATGGGAGTAATTGACATCTTAAAAATGTTGAGTCTTCTAATCTGTGAACAAGAAACATCTCCATTTATTTAGATCTTTGATTTCTTTCATCAGAGTTTTATAGTTTTCCTAACATCGAACCTGTATATTTTTGTTATATTTAAACCTAAGTACTTTGTTGTTGGTGGTGCTAATATAAATGTTATTGTGTTTTTAATTTCAAATAACAATTATTCATTGCTGGTATATAAGAAGGCAACTGATTTTATATAAAACCTTGTATTCTGAAATCTTGTTATAACTGTTTATTAGTTCCAGGAGTTTATTTTTGTCAGTTCTTTTGGATATTCCACACAGATAATCATATTATCTGTAAATAAATACAGTTTTATTTCTTCCTTTCCAATCAGTATACCTTTAATATCCTTTTCTTTTTTATTGTATTAACTGGGATTTCCAGTGTGATGTTGAATAGGAACGGTGAGAGGGGACACCCTGTTTCACTCCCAGTCTTAGGGGAAAAGCATTTAGTTTCTCACCATTAGGTATGATGTTAGCTGCTGATTTTATGTGAATTCTCTATATTTAGTCGAGGAAGTTCCCCTCTATCTCTAGTTTGCTGAGAGTTTTTATCACGATTGGGTGCTAGATGTTGTTAAATGCTTTTTCTGTTGTTGCCAAGTGGAGCTGCATTTTAGAAATTTGGGTGGATATTATTTGCGTGAATATTTTATCTTGAGTTTTTGAGAAATACATGGATAAATCCTATACACTTTTTTGAGATAATTAGTGAAATATTTTTATGAAATTTATTTTCATATTAATTTGAATTTCAAAATTTAATTTTATGAAATTAAAAACTAAGATGATAAATATATTTTTGTATACTGGATTTGGCCCATAATGATTATACGATGATTTTTGTATTGTAAATATGGACCAGTTGTAACATCCTCTTTGGAGTGAAATGAGCATACATCTGATATTTCACCAAGAGAGGAGTGTTTTGTTTCTATGGGGCACTGATCCTTGGAAATTTTTGAATGCTAGAGCAGAATTAGGATAAATTCTAGAAATAAAACATGTAATTGGTAAATACATATTCTGGTATTTTTACTGAGTTATAATTCACACACAATAAACCACACCTATATTAACTGTACCATTCAATGACTTTTAAAAAATGTAGACACTTGTATAACAACCACTGCAATTATGAGGCAGAACTTTTTCGTCACCCAGAAAATCCACATCTGACACTTTGTAGTCAATCTCTTCCTTCACACAGAACCCCTGGCGACCACCAATTTGCTTGCTGTCCCTGTAGTTTTGCTTTTTCTAGAATTTTATGGAAATGCAATCATACAATGTGTTCTTTTATGTTAACATAATTCTTTTAAGATTCATCCATGATTTATAAATAGAAAAGATACTTTTCTTCATAGATTAAATTTAACTTTGGGGAGGTGAAAGAAATCTAACAGGAGACCCAGAGGTGGCCAAGATTTATCTACGTCTCAGTGTTATTTTTTTTAAAAGCTGGCCACTTTGTTGATTGGAGACAGGAACTTGAAGACAAGATCCGGAGTGAGTCAATTTTGGAGCATATCAACATGCAATTGACCAAGCAGGCATTGAGATGCTTCATTGTAATACAATTTTTTCTTTATAAAATTTTTTGACTACTCATCTGTTGTTATTGATCAACATTTACTTCTTTCACTTCCCTTGGTCCTGACTACTTAAACCTTGAGTATCTTGTCAGCAAAATGTAGGAGTATAATATGGCCTAAATAGAGCACAGTCTCAGGAATGACACAGATGATGGAGATGCAGAGGTGCACTTCATCTTTCCTTCAGTGTAACTAGAGTTTTTCACTTGGCCCTGTTAAAAGGTCTAGCTGGTAAGATCTGGCACTGGGAAGATTTACAGACTATAAAAATATACAACAATGGATGTGTTTTTTTGTGTGTTTTTTTTTTTGGTGAGGAAGACCAGCCCTGAGCTAACATCCGTTGCTAATCCTCCTCTTTTTGCTGAGGAAGACTGGCCCTGGGCTAACATCCGTGCCCATCTTCCTCCACGTTATATGGGACGCCGCCAGGGCATGGCTGACAAGCAGTGCGTCAGCGGGCGCCCGGGATCCGAACCCGCGAACCCTGGGCTGCCAAACGCGGACTAAACCGCTGCGCCACCGGGCCGGCCCCTTACAATGGATGTGTTTTTTAAGACTGAAAAATAACAGCAGTTATATGCTGATTGAAATGATCTAGTAGAGAGGATAAATTGATGATGCAGGAGAGAGCAGGAACAGCCACTGGCGCCATGTTCATGACTGGGTAAGGAGGTTTGGGGTGCTGGTCTGTGATAGGAGCCTCCTTGGCAGTTTATCCCTGCTCATAGGTAGGGATCTCAGGCACAAATGCAGATAGAGGGAAGATGTGGTGCTAGGAGTTTACACAAGTCCTTTCCAGCTACTTCTTCATGAGGGCATGCAGTTATTAACAATGACCTTGGCAGTGAGGAGCTGAGGTGGGGTGGAGGACTAGAGCTTTGACAAAGAGATCTAGATACTGAAAGGCTTGGGAAATGAAATCCCTGAGCATTGTGGCAGGGGCAGTGCTCACGTGACCATGAATCACTTCTTGAACCTTTTAGCTCCTGACTCATTCAATTCTTTGCTGTTCTTTAAGTTCCCATTGTTAAATTTGCATTCAGTTATACACACAGTCTCGATAGTCTGTAATTAATTAAGTCCCAAATAAAATCTTTCGGCTCCATCAAATTTCCATTTCACAAGAGATGGATTTAAGATCAAGAGAAGGCAGCACATGAACAGTTGCAGCCAGGAGTGATTTTCTTCACATCTGAACACTTGTTTTAGGGTTGATACATTATCATATCTGCCTGGGGATCTGAAATCTCACTGGTATATTGGGTGCATTGTAAAGTGTTTATGACTGGGACATCAAACCTTGGTACGAGTTGGGATGTGGGATAGAAAAAGTCTCTCTTGCTGTGACCCTTACCCTGGCCCAATTTCTTTAAGGCAGTGTTATTTTGTATGTCTCAGAAGGATAAACTTTATGCATCTTATAAAATTTTGCTAATAAGTTACAAAGAGAAAGCATAAAGTCTTCCTTGAGCAAAACTACAGACACCTGGCCTTTTTATAAGTGATTTATTTTGCTGTTAGAAACCTTATCTCCTACTTACCCGCCATAGTTTAATTAATAGAATCTGGAAGCTAAAATTAATGTATTAGTAGCTAAAATTTTAAAGCACTGTTATAAATACTTAATAGTTTTATCCACCACAAAGTAAATAATTAAAATATAATATTAAATATCGAAATCAATAAAAATGTTAAAAGATGGACATTAAACTTTATTTAATAATTTCAAGGTGCTTTTATCTGAAACTATATTTTTTAGTAGGAATTAGATGATATTTCTGATACTGTTTCTTGTGATGATTTTAATTGTATGTTTAAACTACAACAACTTTAAACTGTAGTTTTAACATTAACAACAGAGCTTTCAGATGTAAATAGTACTTGAAAAGCAGTGTTCTTTGTAAAAGAATTTGGATATCATAAATAAGACATTCTTACTGTTGGATGTTTTCAGTGTGATCTGATTGAGCTGCCTGAATTTAATTCCGAAACTTATCACAGTTCTTGGAGGCCTGAATTTACACTGAACAAACAAGTTAGCGGAACAGAGAGAGCCAAAGGACCCAGATTAATCAAAACTATTTCTGATTCCTAATAGAGGATTTTGGGGAACAGCTATCTCATGCTTTTTTGTTTTTCCTTTCCACATCCCCCCCCCCACCCTTTCTGGATATTTCAGAAGGAGAAATGCTCAGCTCCTGCATTGGGCTGTGGAAAGTCTTAGCTGTTAGTGTCATGCACCATTAATTATTGTGGAAGAGAAAATGACTGGTCCACACTAATAATTGTTCTCCAAACAATTGAACTACTATTGTAGTAATGCAGGAATATCTTTTTCCATAACAATTGATGGACATGACTGATGTCACCTGATGAGCCACAATACTTGCATATAAAGGAGACTCCTTTAAATTTTGTTACATCACATAAGACTTAGTTGGATTGTATGGAAGAATCAGTATGGAATACCTTAGTCCCTGGTTAAAAAGGAAAAAGAGTATTTTCTGACCGACTGGCTCTCTTTGGCCAATTTTTGATTTGTTAGCAGTAAACCAGTGTAAGGAGCTTCATGTGACTAGGGAGAAGTATTACATATTTTGGAACTGACTTCTACATATCCAGCCAGCTGAGCCATTTTTGATAAAATATCTTGAGTGTGAAAGGGAATCAATCAGTTGACAGCTCTTTCTCTATTTCCAAAAGCAGTTTAAAAAAATCAAAATTATTTTTAAACATTTTGTTTTCTTGTTTCCAAATTTTCTACCCACAGCTGAACTATGTGGTTTTACATCCAGGGATATTAGCATAATTTATTAAGAACCCAGCCTCTAGATTCAAACCCCCTGCTGTGGAATCCTGATTCTAACTTCTGTTGAAAGGGTCGTCCTCATCAGGTTACCTGAATTCTCTATTCTACAGTTTCTTAATTTTAACAGTTGAGAACAATACGCTCGCCAATTTTGTAGGGTTGTTGTAATCGTTTGAAGAGATAATATATGTACTTCGGCTAGTCTATGGCACATAGTAAATGATTTTTTTAAGTGAGCTATTATTATTTGCCCAGAGAGTATTTGCCTCCATGAACACAGAGCAAATGTCATTGTATGTACACAAAGCTTAAGTTGATAAAAAGCAAACTTCCAGATATCATATAACAGAGAGTTACAAATTTAACTCCCATCACACGTCAAGTGTCTGATAAAATGGAGCTATTCTGTCTTATCTCTGCTAGTCTGGGCTTTCATCTGAGCCGACTCCTACGGATTAGGAGAAAACAAAATAAATAAATATCCAAGTTGGTTTGAAGTTAGTCTTATATGATTATTTAAGTATAATCTTTAGGAAAGTGCCAATTTCTTTCTTTCTTTTTTTTTTTTTTTTTGTGAGGAAGACTGGCCCTGGGCTAACATCCACGCCCATCTTCCTATGCTTTATATGGGATGCTGCCACGGCATGGCTGACAAGCAGTGTTTCTGTCTGCGCTCGGAATCTGAACCTGGGAACCCCGGGTCGCCGAAGCCGAGCACGTGAGCTTAACCAATACGCCACCAGGCCGGCCCTGGAAAGTGCCAATTTCTATAGAAAAAAGAATAAGTCCTCCAGCTTCTTCCTCCCTCTGCCTAAAATAGATTTGATGTCTATGGCAAGACCTCACCCGACTTTGTTCTAGTTCTTATCTCTGGCTTGCTGGCATCTGCTCCTCTCCAGAGCCATATCCCTCTGTCCCCTGAGCACTACTTGCCCTCCTGTTCATCTGGGCTGAAGTGTTAGATGCTGTAATGTAGAGCCTGATCTTGTTTCAGCCTTGGAAGTGTCCACTTGGGCACTGGCCACATCCCTCATCCCCCAACCTGACCTCTGACCTCTGCCATGGGCCACCCTTGCTCACTAATCCCACCACTCTAAACTCAAGAACATTTCAGCAAACCTAATCAGCAGATCCCTCTTCTCCTGGCCACACCACTTTGTTCTATGGCAGCTCCCCATGTGGGTGGAGAGACTGCAGCACCATTCCTCAATGCGAATCACTTATCCAATACTCACCTCCCCTTCCTCCAAGCCTCTGACTGTTTGGGGACAGAAAGTATTGGAAGACACCCCTCTGATGTCCCATTCCCTCAAAACCAAAGGACATGGAAAGGAGCTATCTCTTCTTATCCTTTCCTCTCATGTGTCCTCTCCCTCCCAAAAAACTAGCCTGTCTATCATGGGTCAGACTTTTTGTGACAGAGAATATTGCAATTTTGCTTTTGCTTTGAGAATTAAACCAATGAATTTCTTCAGCCAATGAGTTTCTATGGGGATTATTTCCATAATTCAAATGAAGTAAATCTGCAGATGCCACAATGTGTAGATAAATTGTTTGCAAGATAAATTATTTGATCTCAACTAAATTGGAAGAAGACCTTACTTAGTGGTTAATGGATATATCTCGAAAATAATTCTTTAGTGACAGATCGCTATGCAATTTGGGGCACACAACTCTCAGAAAAACTCAAAGAATTCAGAAACATTGCCAAAACACATTTTTTCTATTTCAATCTATTAATTTAGGTTCCAAATATTTTCACACATATATTTTAAAGTCAAAAAAATTAGTAATGAACACACAAAGGAATAGAATAGATGTTAAATTTAGTCTGATTTTAGAAATAAGTAAATTAAGATAAGAAATGGATATCTGAATTGATTTTTAAAAGCTCCATCTACCTCAATTAATGATGCATTTCAATAACTCATTATTTTTTATGTTTAATAGTTATGTTTCAAAGCTTGAAACATATTATATTGTTATCAGTTATTTTAAAAATTGCAATATTAACTAAATCCAGAAGAATATTAAAAACAAATCCTTATATTGCTGCTTTTAATGAAATGTTTTTATGTATGTTACTTAACCCTTTTGTACCTGTTTTCTGCCATCTAAAATGTGAGTAACAATAAACTCTAAGTCACAGAGTATAGATGTGTGATGAGTTAATATGTACAATATATTTATACATGTACTGGGACATAGTATGTGCTAATTAAAAATAGTAAAGTGTATTATAATTACTATAATTACATTATTATTATCATTTATATAGTTTGGTAAAATATGTTAGTTTTCTATTGCTGTCATAACAAATTATCACAGTTAGTGGTTTAACAAAACATTAACTTATTGTCAACAGCTCTGTAGTTCAGAATTTTGGAAGAAATCTCAACAGATTAAAATCAAGGTGTTGGGAGGACTGTGTTCCTTTCTGGAGGCTCTAGGGGAGAATCCATTTCCTTGCTTATTTAGGTTGTAGACAGGATTTAATTTCTTGCAGTTGTAGGACTGAGGTCCCCTTTTTCTTGCTGGATGTCAGCTGAGGGAAATTCCCAGCTTCTAGACACCATAAAATTCCTTGGTTTATGGTGCCCTCCCTCCATCTTCAAACCCAGCAATGGCAGTTGAATCTCACTCACACTTTGAATCGCTCCCCCATTTTTAATTTTTCTTTATGCTGCATCTCTCCCATCCAAGCTTCTGCCTTCATCTCTCACTTTTGGAGACCTTGTGATTAGATTGGACCTATCTGGATACTCAAGAATACTCTCCCATTTCAAGTTTATCCTTAATCACATTTGCAAAGTTCCCTTCTACCATGTAAAGTAACATATTCACAGGTTCCAGGAATAGGGAATGACATCTTTGGGGGGAGGGTCCATGATTTTGCCTACCACATATAGGATCTAACTATTTTCATAGTGGATTGGTATGGCAATAAGTGGGAGTTTGTATCAAAACTTTAAGGTATATTATTTTTCTCATGATGTGGGTCTATTTATTGTCATTAAAGGCTTGTATTGTTTTCACGAAATCTTGAGTAACAAAGTACCACCCCAAGAATTGTTGCGTAAAGTCTCTCTCTGTATTTAGCCTAAGACTTGTCTGATATAAGATATAATTATATAAATAAACCTTTTAAATAATATTGCAAAATTGAAAACAACCCAAATATAAAAATATTAGCAAGATCAATTTAATTATGGAACACAATTTATCATATGCAATGCATTAAATTCTGTTTATGAGAATTAGTTAATGGATGGGAAATGCTTATTAATGATATTAAATTTGAAAGGATCGAGATACCAAATTAAGTATCCCATAATGTGCCAGTTTTTAAAAAAAAAAAAAAAGCAAATGCAAACAAAGAAAAAAGATACAAAGAATTTCGTCTGCAATAGAACTATGACTGGATTTCCATTTAATTTTTTAAATACTTTTCAATATTACTCACGTTTTCTATAATCAGCTTAAAAAATGTAATAAAGAAATTGTTTCCTTTCACATGTGCTAAAAACAAAAAATGCTGCCTCCTGACTTTATCTCCTTTCCCCAAGAATCACCACAGAGAACACATCTCTCTGTGTCTCTTCCATGAGAAGTGAAAGAAGGATGGTTTAAATCCAGAAAAGTTTGATTAGGTTCATTTGTAGCTAGTACCAGTTCCCATTAGCCAGAAAGACAGTCGCCAAGATATTCTTGTCATCAAACAAAAGTGCCTACCTAAGAGTCACAATTGAAGATTTTGCTACTAAAACTATTTATGACCAATATATTATGGGCTACATTGTCATTCATATACAGTATTCATTTTCATTAATATCAGTATTATTCCTATTTCATATAGAATAATCCTGCATCTCAGAGAAGTTAAGTGGTTATACTTTCAAAATTATATGTTTGCAGTGTTACATCAAGAATTCAAATAGTTGCATAGTTGCTTGTCTTAGGGGCATGCAATTGACTTCATAGTGATCATAAATGAAGAGAAGTTCACATATCAGAGAAACTTTGCAGGAAAAGTAAAGAATGTGTGATAGAGAGAATAAGACAAGAAAGAAAGGAAATACTGAAAATGGCTGTAAGTTTTCCAGACTAACACATTCAAAGGATGATAAAGGGCTGTGCACAAGGATGGTGTAAGAACTTTGAATTGAATGTGATCTTGTGACGTTCAAATGGTGATGATCTTTAGGCAGGTAAATAGAATATCAAAGAAGAATGCAGTGCCCAAACTGAAGGAACAGATTAGGAACCAAAAATAACCAGAGGGAATTCTGTGATTATAAGCCCGCAATGCTAGAGGGGTATAAACAGCAGAGAAGTCCTGAGCATTGGAGAATCAAGAGCAGCAAAAGAGTCAGGAAAAACATGTTTTCTTGGGGCCAGAATGCTCAGATAATAAATCAACGGGTGGCAGAGCAAACACTGATTAACTAATGGGATATATGCCGCTCAATCCTGAGACCTATTTCAATACTTTCCTTTGCCACATTATCAACAGAAAAATATTCATTACTAGAACATAACTTTTTGTAGCATAGATAAAGAGACAAAAATAAAAGAAAATATTTCCTTGTGGCTTGTTAACCTATACAATGTGATAAAGAACACAAAATAGGCTCTTACATCATTGAGTTCCCTCTAGTGTGAAGTCATTAGATTTAATAGTCACACAATTCAGTTCTTTTTTCTTTTCTTTTTTTTTTTTTTGCTGAGGAATGTTCACCCTGAGCTAACATCTCTTGCCAATCTTCCTCTATTTTGTATGTGGGCCGCCGCCACAGCATGGCCACTAACAAGTGGTATAGAACCGTACTCTGGAACCAAACCTGGGCCACCAAAGTGGAGTGCACTGAACTTAACCACTAGGCCACTGGGGCTGGTCCAATTGTTTTTTTTTCTGTGTGTGTACGAGGAAGACCAACCCTAAGCTAACATCTGCTGCCAATCCTCCCCTTTTTTTGCTGAGGAAGATTGGCCCTGGGCTAACATCTGTGCCCATCTTCCTCTACTTTATAGGGGACGCCACCACAGCATGACTTGACAAGCAGTGCATCAGTCTGCACCCAGGATCCAAAGCTGTGAACCCCGGGCCACTGAAGCGGAGTGCACAAACTTAACTGCTATGCCACCAGGCCAGCCCCTCAGTTCTGTTTTTTAAGATTATCTGTTGATCTTTTTCATCCTCATTAACTTTTTTTTTTTTTTTTTTTGCTGAGGAAGATTCTCCCTGAAGTAATATCTGTGCCAATCTTCCTCTCTTTTGTATGTGGGTTGCCACCACTACATGGCTGCTAATGAGTGGTATAGGTCCATGCCCAGGAAGCAAACCTGGGCTGCTGAAGAGCAGCACACTGAACTTAACCACTAGGCAATAAGGCCAGCCCCCTGATATTTTAGACATAATATATGTTTTCCCCTACTCACTGGTGATTTAATGCTCTATTACTGTAATGAGTTAAAATTATTTTATTTCAAATACGAGAGGTTTTGGTTAGCATGACCTTAAACTTGTGTTGGAGTCAATAGCAAATAAAACTTTCACCCATAATCTGTCACAAAAATAAGTGTGGCCCGTCTAGGGGCTATCTTGATATGGGTTCTCTGGTCAACATTCTCCTCAATACTTTAGAGCCCCACTTTGCAATAGACTGTTCAACTATGGTCCCAAGGAAATTTATAGCATTTTTTTCTCAAATGTTTTATTAGGAAAATTTCAAGTGTACAGGAAAGTTAAAATAATTTTATAATAAATACTTATGTACTCATCATGCAGATTCTACAGTAACCTTCTACTGTACTTGTCTTATTGCATCTCTCTCCCTCCACCTGTTGTTCTGTCAATCCATCATTCCATACTAATTTTTCAATGAATTATGCTTAGATAGCAGAAATAAATTCACTTCCCCCTAAATATTCTAATATGCCCATTATTAACTAGATTCAGTATTTATTATGAATTTTTGTCTTTGATGTAAAATGTACAAAAAATGAAATGCACACATCTTGATTATATATTCATTGTGTTTTGACAAATACATAGAAACTTTCCAATCTGAAATGAGAAAATAGAATGGAGAAAAAAATTTTAAAAGCACAGAATAGCCAAGAACTGTGGGACAATTGAAAAGATGAAATAAATGCATGACTAGAACACCAGAACTAGAAAAGGAAAATAATGGAGTAAAATAAATAGTTGAATTAATAATAGTTGAGAAATTTCCAAAATTAATGGCAGACATCAAACTATGGATCCAGGAAGCTCAGAGAAGGTCAAGTGGGGTGGGAGGTCGAGGGAGAGAAGGGGACTACAAGTGAGCATATCATATTCAAACTGTAGAAGACCAGAGACAAAGAAAATATCCTGAGATACTCCAAAGGAGGGAGAGGGGAAAACATGCTTACGGAGGAACAAGCGTAAGAAATTCAGCAGATCTCCTCTCAGAAACGATGCACACACAAAAGAAATTTGCTAAAAGTAGATTTGAGGTGCTCTTACCACACACACACACACACACACACACACACACACACACGGTAACTATGTGAGGAGATGGACATGTTAATTAGCTTGAATCTAGTAATCATTTCGCTATGTGTATGTTTATCGAAACATTGTGTTGTTCACCTTTATATATACAATTTTTAACTTAAAAAATAAGTGTTTTTTTTTTAAATATAGTGAAATATTTAGTGTTAAAAGAAAAAAAACCCAGTAACCTATAATTTACCCACAGTGAAATTATGTTTCAAAAGTGAAGGAGAAATAAAGACTTTCTCAGATGAAAAAAATTGAAGGACCCCCATCTCCAGCAGACCTGGCCTGCAAGAAATGTTAAAAGAACTTCTTCAAGAAAAAGGAAAATTGCAGTTAGAAATTGACCAAAATGGCCTTAAAGTTCCCCTCAGCTTGACTAAACTTAGATAGGTGTCTTCCTAAAGATAGACACCTGACCTCCCTTTCTTGGAGAATTTGCTTTAGAAAACTTGCTATTGTAAACCCTTTCTCTGTCCTTTTCAGAAGCAAATTTTCTACAAAGGAAGAATGTCTCTATTGAAGACCTGGGGAAGGTCTCCTTTGAAATGTAATCATGAAGAAAGATAGCACCCAGGTCTCCCAGTCTCTGTGGGAGGGTAGGAGCCAACTTGGAGGAGCACCAACTAGCAAACACAAAGGACCTCATCACATTGACCAGCCTCCCCTTTATTGTCCTCCACTAGCTCACCCCAGCATTTAAAAATCCTCCCTTCTGTTTTAGCTGAGTTGACTTCAATCTCTCTCCCCTATTGTAATAGTCTTAAAGTATTCCCTACGATTTTTAAAAGGGTCTAGCTGCAATTTTTCCTTTATAAAACTCAGAATTACATGAAGGAAGACTGTTGTAGAAAGTGTCAATGCAAATAATCCATAATCAATTTATAAATCAAAATTGGGGTAAGTTTATTATGACCCAAATTTGAGGACCATATAGCCTGGGGCCTACCTTCCCCAAGGAAAGAAGGACACCAAAGAAGTAGGGTGTACAGAGTGGTTATATACCATCAAAGAGCATGTATCACATATGATTGGAATGTCCCTTTCACAACAGTCATGAGATTGCCTAGCCTGCCTAGCTGGCACAGGGATTCATGCAGCAATTGATGAACACAGCAGGTGGCAGGTCTGTGGTCTCCAGCTGGGTGGTCACAGCAGGTCAGCAATCAATCTCTAGCCTAGGGAGAAATGCTTATCTTTAAGGAAATGCTGATGTGTGGGAAGTTACTTTATCTTAAGGTCATCTGTTCTTGTCTTTCTGACATAGTAAATACTTAAAAGCAGATATACAATACGTGCTCAACAGCCATGTCTGGCCCTTTTGGAAAAACAAGGTCAGGACGAATTAGTTTTACACCAAATGGCTTTGTCATATACTCCAATATATCCAATTGCTTGCCATATATTTATTAAAGGAATAAATGAAAGTAAAATGAAACCTTTATTTTTCTTATTCTTAACTCATTTAACATTAACTGCTTATTTAAAGTGATACAGGCAAAAATATATTGGATAATTATTGCATATGAATCAGTGAAAAAAAATGACAAGAATATTACAAGAGGTAAAAGGGAGGGAGGAATTGGGAATGCTCTGTTCTAAGGGAGCTGCATTACACGTGAAGCAACATAGTGTTATTTGAAGGTGGATTTATATTAGTGAAAAATGTATACTGGAAATTCTAGGACAACCACTAAAAATATTAAAACAAGAAGTGTAATTATCACGCTAAAAGAGGAGATAAGACGGAACTATATAAAATGCTCAGGTGCAACCAGAGAGGGCAGAAAATGATGAGGAATAAAAGGAAACAAAAAACAAATGGAATGAAGAGAAAATATTTGCAAACATAGTATGTCATAACCCAACTACATCAATAATCATTTTAAATGAAAATATTCTAAATGCACCAATTAAAAGAAAGACATTGTCAGAGTGGATTAAAAAAAGGTCCAATTACATATTGTCTACAAGAAACTCACTTTAAATATAAAGACTGAGATAGGTTAAAATTAAAGGGCTAGAGAAAGATATACCATAAAAGCACTAATCAATGAATAGCCCATTAACCTTATAACTTACTTTTTACCCATTAATTCTTAAGCTGTGTGTTGTTTAATTTCTAAATAGTTAGGGTCATATAAAATTTTGTACTTTCATAGATTGCTAATTAAATTCTACTGTGGTCAGAGTATATATCCTATATTTTTTCAATCCTCTTAAATTATTTGATACAATTTTGTCATACAACATGTGTTCTATGTTGGTGGTGATGGGGAGAAAGAGCATTCTCTACCCACTCTGGGTCCTTTCTGGCTGGGCTACAAATTAAATTGGCATGAGGCCAAATAGCAGGAGAAAATCAAACAAAGCTTTATAAAACATGTATACATGGGAGAGACCACGGAGTGTCTCTCGACAAAATGGAGGAGATTCTCCTCTGATATAGACAAACGAGGATTTTGGGGGAGTTGGGAGTGTCAGCCACAAGGAATTACAAGAAAAGCACAGTAAGGTTATTATGCAGATTTAAGGCCTCATCTTCCACATTGACAAGTTTCTAGAGATAAGGTCATCCACCCCTCTTCCCAGTACAGAAAGGGTGATAACTTTACAATGGAGATTTCCCTTAACAAATGTTCTGTTTGGTAAACAGAACTTTGATAGGAATGGGTGTAGCAAAGACCCTCCCAGTCTATCGATACCCAGAGTAATCCAAGGTGAAGGCCCATCCCAGGGACAGGCCTTCCTTTAGAGAGTTTTGAGGCGGGGGGATGAAAGTCAAAGCCTCCTTCAGAGCAAGGTAGAGAGAGACACATCTTGAGGTGGCCAATTCTGATCCCCCACAGTGGGTATACCACACATGTTTGGAAAAAATGTGTATACCACATTTGTAGGGTGAGATTCTTCATAAAGCTTAAGGTCACTTTGTTCAACCTTTGTCTTTTCAAAAATTTTTCTAGTAGTTTTGTCAATTCCTAAGAGACTGCTTTGTATTTCCAAGTAAAATTGATGAAAATTTTATTTCTCCATTTAATCCTGTCAACTTTTGCTTGAAGAGTTGTTACTAGGTACTTATGCATTTAAGTTTATTATGGCTTCGTAAAGAACTGATCCTTTTATCATTGTGAAATATCACTTTTATCTCAGCTAAAACTCTTTGTCTTGTATTCTATTTCATTTGATATTAATATAGCCATTTCAGGCTTCTTATAACTGTAGGGGCCTTTTTACAACCATTTTACATTTCACTTTCTGCCATGTTGTGTCCATACATTTCAGTGCATCTCTTGTACACAATATATAGTTGAGTTCTTCTTTTAATTGAAGTGTTTAGTCCATTAACATTAAATTATTTGGGTGTAACTTTTTTCTTTTTCCACCTTTTTTAGTTGTTCTTCTTCTTTTGCTGTCCAATCATTGCTTCCTTTGGGTAACTGGAATATCTGCTTGGAACGTTATTTTAATATATCTGTCACCTTCCTGTCTCTGTGCATCATTTTTTAGTCATTGATTTAGGTATCCCCATATGCATCCTTAATTTTTCACAGTCTACCTAATGTTAATATTTGTTTTATGATTTCAAGATTCTTTTGATGGTGGGACATCACAGACTGGCAGTTGGAGAGATAAAAGGCAGAACTCTGTTACTTACAACTCCAAACAAGAGAAGGCTGTCAGGCAGGGCCACACAAGGAGTTGCACCTGGGTAACAGCAAGCCGAAGCTATAGGGGGAAGCCTACATGTGGCAAGTGGAATGGGGTTTGCTAGGTTTTGTGGGTTCCCTACGGATTGACATATTAGGACCACCATAACAGAGTGCCACAGGTTGGGTGGCTTGAACAACAGAAATTAATTTTTTCACAGTTCTGGAAGCTAGAAGTCTGAGGCCAAGGTGCTGGTGGGTGTTTGACCTCTCTCCTTGGCTTGTAGATGGCTGTCCCCTTCTCCCTGTGTCTTTACATGGTCTTCCTTCTGTGTGTATATTTGTCCTAATTTCCTCTTCTTATAAGAACACCAGTCATATTGGATTAGTGCCCAGACTAATGACCTCATTTTAACTTAATTATCTCTTTAAAAGCCTCATCTCCAATACAGTCACATTCTGAGGTATTGGGAGTTAGGACTCAGACTTATGAACTTTGCAGAGACATAATTCAGCCCATAACACTAGGCTAATTTGGATAATTTTATGGGCTGTATGGCAATAGGGTCTGTCTCCAGCTGCCTGGTACCTGGCTCTGGGGCAATTAGGGCAGGTGCATAGAGGCCCGGGTATGAGATCCCATTCAGGGAAGTGGTTGGGGTGTGGATTTAATCAGCTGCTCAAGAAGAAGAGCTGATGGGCCTCTAACCAGGGCCTCAAAACTAGGTCAAGACAATGAAATAAAAAAAAAGATATTGTTGTACAACTTTGGGTAAAATATAAAAATTTTTGAAATATACACAATTATTTATTCCCCTATTTATGCTACAGTATTCATATCTGTTATATCTGAATGCATTTTTAAACTTTTCATTTTGAAATAATTGTAGATTCACATAGAATTGGCAGAAATAATAGAGAAAGTTCTCATGTTTCCTTCACCCAGCTTCCCCAAATGATAACATCTTACATAACCACAGTACAATTATCAAAATCAGGAAATTGACATTGGTCAATTTTTTACATGCCCTCATTCGTGGGTGCGTGTGTGTGTATAATTCTATAACATTGATATCAAGTACAGGTTCTTGTAACCACCACCACAGTCAGAGTAGATAAGTATTACATCACCCCAAAGAACTCCTTTGTGTTAACCCATTATAGTCACATGATCTCTCCATCTTTAAACCTTGGCAACACTTCTTATCATTTTAAGAATTTTATATAAATGGAACCATATCCTATGTAAACTTTAGAGATTGACTCTTTTCATTCAGCAAATTGCCTTTGATATTCATCCAAATTATTGCATGCATCAAGAGATTGCTCCCGTTATTGCTGAATAATATAATGTCATATAGATGAATCACAGTTTGTTTATTCTTTCACCCCTTGAAGGACATTAGGATGTTTTCAGTTTTTGGCTAATGTAAATAAAGCTGATACGAACACGTGCATACAGGATTTTGTCTAAATGTAAGTTTTTATTTCTCTAGGGTAAATATGCTGATGTGGGATTGCTGTTGCATATGGGAAATGTATGTTTAGTTTTATAAGAAACTGCCAACTTCTTTTTCAAAGTGACTACATATTTACATTTCCACCAGCAACGTGTGGGAGATTCCATTACCTCACAGCCTCATGTTCACTTGGTAAAGTAATTTTATTTACTTATTTATTCTAGCTGTTCTAGTAGGTGAGTGATATCTAGTTTTTGTTCTAATTTGCATTCACCTAATGACTAACAATGTTGAATATCTTTCCAGGTACTAATTTGCACCCATGCATCCTTTTTGGTGAAGTGTATTCAATTGTCGAATTGGATTGTTTGTATTCTTACTGCTGAGTTTAGAGAACCCTTTTTATATTCCGAATACAAATCCTTTGCTGGATATGTGATTGGTAAATATTTTTGCCCATTATGGGGCTCGTTTAATAGTGTCTTTTTCTGATGTAGTCTAATTTATTGATTTTTTTCTTTTGTGGATCTACAAACTTAACCATAGATCAGATAGTTTTCTCTTATATTTTCTTCTAAAAGTTTTACAATTTAGATTTTAAATTAATGTCAGTAATCTATTTTGAGTGGATTTTGGTAAGGTATGAGGCTTATATCAAGAATCATTATTTTCCTATTGATTAGTAATTGTGCCAACAGCACTTTTCAGGAGGGGAAATTCTTCTTTCTTTAAACTTATCTCAAAATCCATTTGGATCCACAGTTGTGGGTCTATTTCTCAACTCCATTCATTCCATTGATCCACGTGTCTATCCCCGTGCAAACCCACACTCTTTCATCACAGCAGCATATACTAAGTCTTAAAATCAGGTTGTATGATCCCCCCAATTGTTTTCTTTTGGTTTAAAATCATTTTAATTATTCTAGTGATTTTTCCTTTCCATACAAATGTAGAATTAACTATCCAAACAAAAATTCCTCTGGGATTTTGACCGGAAATGAGTTAAACCTAGCATTCCCTGGTATTCCATATATTTAAGTCTGCTTTGATTTCTTTCATCAGTGTTTTACAGTTTTCGGCATATGAGATCTTGTACGTGTTTTGTTAGATATATTTGAAGCTATTGTAAACCATATTAAGTTTTTAATTTTAGTTTTCAAATGTTCAGTGACCACATATAGATATGCAAGTGATTTTTGTATGTTATCCTTTTGTTTTACAACCTTGCAAAAATCAATTATTTGTTCTAGAAGATTCTGTAGCTTTCATGGGATTTCCTACATAAACAATCCTGTTATATGCCTAGAGGGACAGTTTTATTTCTTTCTTTCCAATTTGTATGTATTTTATTTCCTTATGTTGCCTCGTCTCACTGACCAGCACTATGTCGAACAGGAGTGATGGACTGAGCATCCTTGCCTTTTCCCCAATCGTAGAGGGATGCCGTTAGCATTTCACCATTAAATATAACGTTAACTGTGGCGTCTCTTGTAGTTGCTCTTCATCAGGTTGAAGTCCCCTTCCTACATTAGTTTGTTCAGAGTTTTAATCAAAACTGGGTCTTGGATTCTGGCAAATGTGTTTTCCATGTAAGTTGATACAATCGTGGGGGTTTTTTTCTATTGACTGTTACTCTGGCGGATTGCATTGATTGATCTCTGAATATTCAATTAGTTTTCCATTCCTGGAATAAACCCCAGTATGTTTATAGCCAACTTCAAATCTCTTTCAAAAATATTAATAATATTTCCCTTTTCATAATCCTCTCTAATGAAAAGAGAAGTTATTTCCTGAATTAATTCAGGTTTTTGGCTAATTTTTAAAATGTGAATCAGGATGCTAATGCTGCCTAGAATATATTTTGGATCCTTATTTCCTTATCAGTATTTCACAAGCAATTATTTCTTGTAATTTTATCTCCTCAGTCCCATGAGCTGTATATTTATTGCTTAAAAGCATTCAATAACACATGTGAGGCTGGCTTAAAGCCATTAAAATATTTTCTCTACCATATAACATGTATAACATTGTCAATGTACTAGTTATTATAGTTCATTCAAATAAAAGAACTGTTTGATGCTCCAAATTGAATACTGCTATCAGAACCAATATACGTAAATAGCACAGCTTGATATATATACAGCTTGTAATAATTAAAATAATCTGCATGCAAGCTTTTGTTAAAGCATAAACAGAATTTAAAAATAAGTACATATGAATACAGTCACTTGGATAATAGTAAGTTGAAATAAATAAATTTTTGTGAAATTTTAAACAACATAAATACAGTATTACTGTTAATTAACTGTGCAATAACCTTCAATACAGGGAAAATGCATTTAAAATATCATTTGCACATTAAGGATTCCTTCTACAGGTCTGATAGGAGAAAAATGATTAATTTTTATGGATTTAACTTGAAATTGTTTATTGTTGAATTTGATCATCTTTTCCATATGCAAATTATATTTGTATACTTTTTATTTACAGTTATTATTTAAATAATTTTGTTTTTATAAATAATACTGTCATTTTTATTTTTGGTGTGAAAGATTGTTCCCGAGCTAACATCTGTGCCAATCTTCCTCTATTTTGTATGTGGGATAACACCACAGCACGGCTTGATGAACGGTGTGTAGGGCCGTGCCCGGGGTCCACACCCAAGATCAGAACCTGCAAACCCTGGGTCTCTGAAGCAGAGAGCATGAACTTAACCACTACACCCCTGGGCCAGCTCCATTTTCTGTCTATGTTTTGACAAGATCAATGCTTTAAATAATCAATATTCCTCTTTTTGCCAAATTTGAATTAAGGCACTAAGTAAATCTTTGTTGAATATTTGGTGTTATGAAAATGGACTCTCTCTCTCTCTCTCTCTCTCTATATATATATATATATAGTAGTCGGTATACATATAGGTATATAATAGTCAGATTTAGTTAATATTAGAGGAACAAAATTTTCCATCAACTATGATTTATGATATTTAGGAAAACTCCATGATATAATTCAATTCTCAATTGAGAGAAGGAGCTGAAACCAGAGGAAAAGTATCCTAATGAAATTATTAGAATCAGTCAGGGAATTTTTACCACATCTCTGATGACTCATACATGATTATACCCCACACACCACAATAGCAGTAATAAGAACCATAATAAATATAACACGAGTGTGAAACAAAGTACATCTAACCATTTTACCCCCGGAATGAACCATTGTTACTGATTGTACTAATTGTCAGCTTAGAAAATGGTTGGACACGGAGAAAGTCCTGATGAAAATCTTTCAATAACTGATTATTAGTTATCTTTTTCTTTATCAGAGTTTCCTCATTGTGAAATGAGGACTAAAGTAAATAGCTCTGAGGGCTCTTAAAGATTAATAGAATTTTACTGTACTACTTTTTTGATTTCCTGATTCACCACATATGTCTTAAAAGTTAAAAAGGAATGTTAAAAATTTTATATGGAACTTTTAATAAAGTGATTATTAAGTATGACCAGCATACAATATTTATACTTATTATTATTTCAGTAGCACAGTAGGTACCTAGAAAGATGTGCTTCTGGAATTGGGTAAATTGCTAGCATGTAGCAAAAAGAGCCCTAATTTTGGTAGTGATGGTCAATTTTATGTGTCAACTTAGCTAGGCCACAATACCCAGATATTTAGTCAAACACCATTCTACATGTCTCTTTGAAGGTATTTTTTAGATGAAACTAACATATAAATTGGTAGACTTTGAGTAAAGCAGATTAACCCCCAAAAGTGGGTGGGCCTCATCCAATCAGTTGAAGCCCTTAAAAATTAAAGACTGAGGTCACCAGAGGAGAGAAAGGGATTGGGCCTCCAGATGGCCTTTGGACTCAAGCTGAAATATCAATTCTTCTCTGGTTCTCCAGAGGGTGGCGATATCCCTTGGTTTGCTGTAGCATGCAGTTACAACAATTCTCACCCATGGTTATGTGGAATGGATACAGGTAGAAGAGGGTGCACTGGTTCATGCAGTATCTCCATAGGGTCAACTCTAGTTATAAGGACTGTCATGTGGTTTGTTGCTGCTAAGTGCCTTTGAAGTGCTAATGGAAGAAAATAACAGTGTTTGTCAAACAACTATAGACTCAGGGCAGGGTACGAAAGTCAGAAAGCCTCTGCATTACTTTCCTAAGCATTAGTTTCAAAATACCACAAACCAAAGGGCTTAAAACAATAGAAAGTAATTCTTTCACTATTCTAGATGCTGTAAGTCTGAAATCAAGGAGTTGGCAAGAGGCTTATTTGCTCTGAAAACTCTAGGGAAGGATCTTGCCTCCTAGCTTCTGTGGTATTCTCTTCACATAAAGACACAAGTAACTGGATTGTGACCCACTTTAATCCAGTATGACCTCATCTTAACTGATTACAAGGACCCTATTTCTCAATTAGGCTACATTCTGAGGTTCCAGATGGACGTGAATTGGGGGGCGGGGGCGCCACTCAACCCAGTATAGTTCCTTTGAACAATATTAAAGAGACCTCCATTTCTTATATCTAGAGGGGTGAATGTGGTAGAAATCTATTCCAAGATTATATTTTGAGGGAAGTACATTACAAAGAAAGCTGAATTCACAGCCCTGGCAAGTCTCCTTGTGGCAGACAGAATTCTGAGTTGGCCTCCAATATTCTGGTATGCACCCACCTTCTCCCAGATCTTCAATCAAACACTAATCTAGGTGCTGCTACAAAGGAATTTTGCAGATGTGTTTAATGTTATAAACCTGTTGACCTTAAAAAGATTATCCTTGGTAAGCCTGACGTAATCAGGTGATTCCATATAAGATTGAATTCTTCCTGGCCAAAGAGATTCAAAGCATGACAGGTAGTCAACACAAGGAGATTCTCTGTTGCTGTCTTTGAAGACAGAAGATACACACGCAGCAAGGAATGTGGCTAGCCTCTCTGAGCTGAGCTCTCCCACCAGCTGTCATCCAGCAAGGAAGCAATTCCTCAGACCTACAATAGCAATGAACTGAATTCTGTGACAACCACATGAACTTGAAAGACTATGCTGACCGTCAGATGGTAACGCAGCCTAGTCAACACCGTGCAGCCAAGCCATGCCCAGATTTCTAACCTATGGTATTAATGAATGGGTGTTGTTTTAAGCTGATACATTTGTGGAATTTTGTTTGAGGCAATAGACTAATAATACACTCCTACACTACAATCCAGGCTTTCAAAAGGAAGTGATGGGCTCTTGAGACCTGGAGCAGGGACACAGTATTGGATGTGCTTCACCCCAGATATGCTTGAAACTCCAGAGCCCCTAACTTCTGAAATTGTTCCCCCACTTTGCTGGTGGATAGCAGACCTCCCTTCTCTGAAGATCATGCAAAAGCCTATTCTCAAGTGGATGCTTTGAAACATGATACTTGTCATCTTCAAATCTTCCCCAACCTTGCTTCATTGCTACTAGGCCAAAACTAGGGCTATGTTTAAGTAAGATTTGATGGAGGAAGTCCTGTTCCTGTATTAAGATGAAAGAGGTTATTCACCAAAGGAGCTGTAAGATGTGGTTAACAGATATAAGTGGGAACTGAAAGTGCATTCTTGGGGGTGGGACTTGAGGATGCTGGGCTGAGGATAGGGACAGATATAAGACTGGTAAGCAATGGTTTTATGACTCAGGATTTAGCAACCTGATAAAGAAACTTTGTGCAAGTCCTCATTGGTTATTGGAAGGGCCCCTTAATGCTTTGGAGAAAAATGATGGACTTCTTGAGTAAATTAAATAAGGATGCCAGAATCACCTGGGTATAATACTGAGAATCAAAAATATAATAAGATGGGGCCAGCCCCATGACCCAGTGGTTAAGTTTGGTGCACTCCACTTCGGTGGCCTGGGTTCAGTTCCTGGGCACAGACATACACCACTCATCGGTGGCCATGCTGTGGAGGTGACCCACATACAAAATAGAGGAAGATTGGCACAGATGTTAGCTCAGGAGAAATCTTCCTCAAGAAAAAGAGGAAGATTGGCAATAGATGTTAGCTCAGGGCTAATCTTCCTCAGGAAAAAAATAAAATAGAAGAACTGAATAGACATTTTTCCAAAGAAATACAGATGGTCAACAGGTACTTGAAAAGGTGTTCAATATCACTAATCATCAGGGAAATGCAAATCGAAACTGGAATGAGATATCACCTCACAGCTGTTAGGATGTTTGTTATCAAAAAGACAAGAAATAACACATGTTGGAAAGGATATAGAGGAAGGGAACCCTCATGCACAGTTGGTGGGTTGTAAGTTGGTGCAGCCACTATGGAAAACAGTAGAGAAGCTCCTCAAAAAATTAAAAACAGAACTAGTATATGATCAGTAATCACACTTATGGATATATATTCAAAGGAAATGAAAGTAGGATATCAAAAAGATATCTGCACTCCCATGTTTATTGCAGCATTATTCATAATAGTGAAGATATGGAAACAACCTAAGTGTTGTCAACAGATGAATGGATAAAGAAAATGTGATAAATATATACAATGAAATATTATCCAGTCCTGAGAAAGAAGAAAATCCTGCCATTTGCAACAATTTGGATGGACCTTAAGGTCATTATGCTAAGTGAGATAAGTCAGACAAAGAAAGACAAATACTGTACGATATCACTTATATGTGGAATCTAAAAAAGCTAAATTCATAGAAAAGAGAGATTGGTGGTTACCAGGGCCTGAGGGGTGTGGGAGTTGGAGAGATGTTGACCAAAGAGTACAAACTTGAGATTAAGAGATGAATAAGTTTTGGGGCCAACCCCATGGCATAAGTTCAGCACATTCCACTTCAGTGGCCCGGGTTCATGTGATCAGATCCCAGGCGCAGACCGACATCACTTGTTAACCACACTGTGGTGGCGACCCACATATAAAGTAGAGGAAGACTGGCACAGTTGTTAGCTCAGGGCTTATCTTCTTCAGCAAAAATAAAAGGGGGGGGGATGAGTAAGTTCTGAGGACCAAATGAATAGCATTGTGATTATAGTTAACAATACTGTATTATATTCTTCAAAGTTGCTGACAGAGTAGATCTTAAATGTTCTCACCATAAAAAGATGATAATTATATGATGCAACAGAGGTATTAGCTAAAGCTATGGTGGTAATCATATTGCAATATATAAACATATCAAATCAATACATTGTACACCTTAAACTTACACAATGTTATATGTCAATTATATCTCAAAAAAATACTTGGCACCTAATAAACTCTCAATTAATATTTAAAAAAATGATAAGGTCATATAAACAAGTCATTTGGAGACAAGGACAAGTTAAAAAAAATGAACATTGAAATTAAAAACATGTAATAAAATTAAAAGAATATCCCATAATACAGAGCAAAAAACAAAAATGACAAAAGTGAAAAAGATATGTAGTGTTAAGAAATATATAGGATTAAACCAGGATGACAAAAATCTCTTTATTAGAAAGAGCAAACAGAAAACATAGATGAAGAATGAAATCAAAGGATTAATGAAAAAAATTTCCCAAAGCTTAAAAATGAGATAAAAGTATTTGTAATGAAAGGCTCTGCCAAGTAACAAACAGGATAAATAAAAAAGGACTATGACCTTGGAACATCATGTTGAAATTTCAAAGAATAAAAGATAAAGAGAAGATACTAAGGACTTTCAAAAGAAGGATTAGGTTATTGGCAAAGAATAGAAACCAGACTATTCTTAATGAACCCATCAGCAACACGGGTTCAAAGCCCAGTAGAGCAATATCTTCAAAGTTCTGAGGGAAAATGATTTTGAATCTAGAATTTTTTTATCCAACCAAATTGTGATTGAGGTCTACAAAAATTAACCATATCTTCAGTCTTGCAAGAGCATCCAAATTTACTCTCACATACCCATTTTGAAAATAAAATTGCTTGAGCATGTATCTTAGTAACCCTGAGAAAACAATAATAGATGAAGTTGTGGACTCCAAGAACCAATGCACTTAATTAAATGCAGAAGATAGTACAAGGAATCCCTAGACAACAGCTCCATAGCAGGCAGTAAACACAGCCAGCTTAATTTAAAACAGGAAGTCAAAAATTCTTTGAAAAATTATTTATTTAAAAATGTAGAGAATTCACAATAAAGATAACGTATTTGTACAATCTTTATTTATAATGGTATAAATCAAAGCCCTCTGAAAACTGAGTTGTTTTTTAACTTATTTGGTGGCATAGTCTGAACTGATGGAAAGCAACATATTATAATGTGTATGTGTGATATTTTGTGTGTATATTCCTATGTTTTATTTAGGAAATAATTGTTTTTAGTATGGAGTTCTGCCTTCAACTTTACTGCTTCTGTTACATGATTTGTAATACCTGCCTGGTATCCCCTTTCTAAAATCTGAGTTCCAAATCACACCTTGCCCCAAGGTTTTCAGATGAGGAGGTGAGGAACTTTAAGTATAATAATAGCTCAGAAGACCGCATTTAGATTTGCAGATTTATATTTTGAGAAATAACTGCATTTGTTATAAATTTCAGGAGTATGGCTATAAAGGTCACCTCTTCATTGGCACCACACTGTTGCTCAGGAGTGACCAATGTGCTCCATCTCCATCCACTAGAGCACACGCTCCATCAAAGTAGGGATTATTATTTTGTACACCACTGAGATAACACAATGTGTAAGTCTCTCAAATCAGACTCACAAGTCAGAGACTGTATCCAGAATCAAGGCTTACTCATCATTTCAAAGATACAAGAATCAAGAAACACAGGCAGGGGCCAGCCTGGTGGTATAGTTGTTGAGTCCACGCACTCCACTTCGGTGGCCCAGGGTTCACGGGTTCGGATCCCGGGTGTGGACCTATGCACTGCTCATCAGGCTGTGCTGTGGGAGGTGTCCCACATACAAAGTTGAGGAAGATGGGCGTGGATGCTAGTGCAGGGCCTATCTCCCTCAGCAAAAAGAGGAACATTGGCAACAGATGTTAGCTCAGGGCTAATTTCCTCACCAAAAAAAAAAAAAGGAAGAAGCACAGGCAAAGCTAAAGTCTGGGACACAGAACATGACTCTCCAGGGTTTTTTTCTGTTTTACTTATGCTCTCTGTCCCAGTGCGTGGTCATGTTACACACCAGGCAGCATTTTACATTATAAAACATTTTCATTTTGCACTTAGATAATTAGAACTTATGTGAAACTTCCCAGGGAGTCTATGTCTGTTTGCTGTAGCAGTGCTAAACCAGAAACAACTTACCAAAAATATTTTTACAGGAGCTGGCCCAGTGGCATAGCAGTTAAGTTCATATGCTCCACTTTGGCTGCCCAAGGTTCACAGGTTTGGATCCCAGATGCAGACCTACACACTGCTCATTAAGCCATGCTGTGGTGAAGTCCCACATACAAAATAGAGGAATATTCAGCTCAGTGACAGATGTTAGCTCGGTGACAATCTTCCCCACCAAAAAAACCACCATTTTGCATAAAGATGCTTCTCCTAGCAAGTAGTTAGTCTACTTGCCAGAAGGTCAGTTATTAGCGTGTTTATAATGACATTAGAATGCCAGCTGCCTTCTCTCTGAGCATCCTCATGGCAAGAGAAATAAATGGATGGCAGACCAGCTGCCTGACTCCTTTTCCACCTGCTACTTCTCTTGTACTATAGCAGTGTCTGCACACAGTAATCTTCAAGTAATCATTTCCTTACTGATTGAATTAAATGAATCTTACCAATAGCTATTGGCACTGTGAAATACTGTGTTCAGAAAAAATCTGGGGACAATATCTAGACTCCACTGTAGCATGATTTGGTAGCAATATCTAAACATAGAGCATAGAAGAGAACAATGACAGCCAAATGTCCACACATTTGTCTCCAGTGCTCTTCTAAACAGACCATTGTCTCCCTTGGAAGAGAATAACCAACCAAAGGATTTAGTGCCCTAATGTCAACACCTGGAATTTAAAAATTTTGAAAATGAAAAAAAAAAAAAAGATGATAGCTTTTGAAGTTCACTCATCAACAGGTTACGAATTCCTTAGTTTCATTCAGATTTCCCATTCCGCATTTATAAGGATATTTCCTATTCCTATTCTTTGGTTTATTCTTAATTATCTTCATGAAATTAATGGGACTGATGATTATTTCCAATGGGACCTAGATGGATCTCATATTCTTATTGTAATCCCAAACTGCAATCACTTGTATTAGTTTACTAGGGCTGCCACAACAAAGTGCCACAGATTACATGACTTAAACAATAGGAATTGATTTTCTCACAGTTCTGGGAGGCTAGAAGTCCAAGATTAAGGTTTGGGCAGGATTGGTTTCTTCTGGGGTCCTGGCTTATATAGGGCTATCTTCTCCCTCTGTCTTCATGTGATCTTTCCACTGTGTGTGTCTGTGCCCTAATCTCTTCTTAAAAGGACTCCAGCCGTATTGGATTAAGGCCCATCCTAATGACCTCATTTAGCCTTAGTTACTTCTTCAAAGGCATGAATTCCAAATACAGTTACATTATGAGGTACTGGGAATTAGTTCCTTAATATATGAGTGGAGGGGGCACAATTCAACCCATCATATCACCCAAAGCAGAGAGTTAGTGTTTCAGCACTGTTTTATTCTACTTGACTCTGAGAAAATTAAATAAGAAAAAAGGAAAAATATATATATTTTTCTCATGGAAAAGTGTTACGTTTTCTTCTTCAATGAGATTCATTTATGAGTACATGTGATATGCTCTTTTTAGTAAAGCAATTACTGTCCTTTAGCAGGAGCACATTATTGACAGTATCAAATTATATTAATAAAATTATGGAGGGAGGAACCCATATCACATGATACGAGTCAGATAGCCAAGAATTCACCATTTGAACTTATAAATCTCTGTGAAAGGAGTTGATGGGGAAAACAGATCCATTCAAGACATTCTTTCTGGCTGGGAAATCTAAATCTATATGAACAAAAGATAGTAGATTTGGAATCATTAAGAATTCAATGATAACCAAAATGAAATATACACAAACAGTACAGTGAAAATTTACAAGCTTCCAAATAGTCTCTGAGTTGTCAATGGCTTTTGAAAAGTTGTGAAAGGTTCTAAAGAAAATATTGTTTAGTGAATTTGAAGGAAAAACAAGAATGTGATTATTTTCTTTGATGATAGGGTTTTACAGAAATCTTTATTGCTGCTAAAAAAATTAAGGTTGCCTGTGTTGTCATCAACAATCTAACTTTTTCTTCAAGAATTCTCAACTCAGCTATAATTTCTGTGTTAGAACTTTGTATTTAAGAATTCAAGCCTATAAAGCTTCACCTCCATTTTCTGTTATTCAAAAATTTACAAGCCTCCAAAATTTTCTAAAATTACTTGAAAGGCAAAAAAGAAACTAAAATATCCAAGACCTTTAATATGTGTTATATGTTGTATGTTTGTAAGCAAGGATCTCTTAATTTCATCAATCTATTTTTTTCTTTTCCCTAAGCTATATGAAGGCATGGATCATGTCTGTTTTACAAATTATGGTAAATCATCTATCAAGGGACTTACGCAGTAAGTGAGACTATAAACTAAAAATAACAAAGATCTTTCAGACTTCCAGTTTCAGCTCAGATATCTAAAGAGATAGGAAACTATCATTCCCACCATCACAATGAGCAAAGGATGGACAAACTGTAAATCAATGATTTTCATAAACCCTGAGGTCTCAGGACAAACCACCATCATTCAAGCACCTGTAGGGAGACAGAGGATCCGAGAGAATTTGTTTTCCTGGGCAGAAGCCACTGGGCTCCACCTAAGCCAGTAGGGAGATTAAACTGGAAATCCTGACAAATTGCTGGAAGGTAAATATGAGGTACTATGAGAATGAGGAGCAACTGGAAGCAACAATCATAGAGATGTCACCACACTTTTGGAGATCTTTCCTACATGAACCCCAGAAACTTCTCAAAATATGGATCTGCAGAAAGTGCCCATTGCCCCTGGTGCAGAGAGTGTCCATAGCCCATGGAGAGGAGGGGTAAACAAAAGGCTTATGGAAAAAAAGCTCAATCTGCAAGGGGAAGAAAATCAACAAAGCCTACCTCTGAAATTCCATTACAGCTGTGGGAAGTGAATTCGGGACAGCCCCAGCTTTTCAGCCTCACTGAAGAACACACAAAAATGCATAATCTGCAGGAAAGGTGGCCTGAAGGACATGGACTAGGAACACTGAAGGATAGAAGCTGCAACTAGGAAAGGGATTAGGGTTGCAGAGGGAAAAAATCTCTAGCCCTGAAGGAGAATAGAAAGACTTGTAAAGGTCATACCCCCATGACATAGGTCCACCGTGTACTCCAAAGACTAAGACTTAATCAGAAGATTAGAGAATGCCCTTCCCACATCCTACAACCATGCTAGTAATCCCCCATGAATAACAGTGGATTATAGGTAGGAGAGTTTCAAGAGATAGATTTCTCTGTGAAAAGGGAAGCCCCAAAGTCAGAAGAGAGATTAAAATCAAAGTCACTAGAGAAGTTGGAAAGCTGTGGTTCCCGGAGCAAGGACAAACTTCAAACACAGCTCAAGTGCTGGCTAGATTAACAGAAACTTCCACAATAAAGCCTTACCTACTAAGGTATCTACTGCCCTGAACAACATACCTGGCTTTCAAAAAAAAATTATAAGCATCCTAAAAGGCAAGAAATGCACAATATGAGAAGACAAAGTAACGATCAGAACCATACTTAGATATGGCATGGGCTGAAATTATCAGACAAGGAATTTAAAATAATTAAAGACATACAACTTACAAGACTAGACGTGTAATATCATTACAGAGATGTAAACCATAAGAAATAATCAAAAAGAAATGATAGAGACCAAAACCCAGTGGCAAAAATTTAAAACACCTTCAACAATTTCAGACATAGACTCAACACAGTCAAGGAAAGAATCAGTGAACTTGAAGTTTGGTCACTGGAAATTGCTCATACTGAAATGCAAAGAGAAAAAAATGTCAAAAACACAGAACAGGACATCCAGGAACTGTGGGACAATAAACAATGTAACATTCACATCTTTGTAATTCCAAAAGGAGAAGAAAGAGAGATTAGAGCAGAACTATTCAAAGAAATCATTACCAAAAACTTTGCAAAATTTTTTACAGACAAGAAAACCATAGATCCAGGAAGAACAGACCACGTAAAACAGAATAAATAAATAAATACCACATGTACATGCATTATTTTCAAACCACTGGAGACAAAGATACTTGGAGAAAACCTTGAAGGCAGCTAGAAATAGGAGCAGGGAGAAGTTTACCTACAGATAAACAAGAACAAGAATTATAACAGACTTCTCTTTAGAAATCATGCAAGCAAGAAGATACTGGAGTGAAATCTTTCAAGTATCGAAAAAACCCTGACAACCAGAATTTATATTTAGAGAAAATATTCTTCAGAAGAGAAATAAAAACTTTCTCAGGTAAACAAAAGCTAAGAGAATTTATTGCTAACAGACTTGCCTTACAAGAAATGTTGAAGGAAGTTCTTCAGGCAGAAGGAATATGATATAAGCCAGACAATTGAATCTATATCAATAAAAGAAGAATGTTAGAAAAGGAATATATTTAGATAAAATATAATTTGATATTTTTCTCACTGTTAAATGCCTTAATAGAATACTCACTATGAAAATTCAGAGAAAAGTCTGTATATTCAAATGACTACAGATTTCTCATCAGAAACTATGGTATTTCGACATAGGAGTTGGAATGATTGGCCAACCATATGCAAAAAAAAAAACAAAAAACAAAAAACTTGACACAACCTACACAACCTTACACTCTGTAAAAAATATGTATATTTTATATGTACATATACATATCTTAAATTAGGTCATAAATCCAAATGTAAAACCTGAAACTACAACACTTTTAGAAGAAAATAAAATATAGGAGAAAATGTTCCTGATCTGTGGTTAGACAAAAAGTTCTTAGACCTGACACTAAGAGCACAATCCATAAAAAGAAAAATTGGCAAATTGGATTTCATCAAAATTTTTAATTTCTCTGCAAAAGACACTGTTAATAGAATAAAGAGATAAATTTTAGACTTGGATAAATGTTTGCAACATACATCTGCAAAGGACTTGTGTCCTGAATAATAAAGCACACTAAAAATTCAAATAAAAGGAAACAATTCAATTCAAAAATGGACAAAAGATTTGAAAAGACACTTTCTCAAATAGGATATACAGATAGCAAATAGGCACATGAAAAGATAAACAATATCATTCGCCTTTAGGGAACTGCAAATTAAAACTTCATTAGGATGTCACTGCACACTTATTCAAGGGCTAAAAGAAAAATTCTAATAATATGAAGCTAGTGAGGCTGCAGAGCAACTGAAAACCTCACATGATGCTGATGAGAATGCAAAATGGTACAACCCTTTTAGAAAACACCAGCAATTTCTTATAATGCTCTGTGTACACTTACCATATGGTACAGCAATCTACTTCTAGATGTTTACCCTAAAGAAATAAAAAGTTATAGTCAAACAAAAACCTATACATAAATGTATATAGTAGCTCTACTCTTAAAACCCATATTTGGAAACACCAAAGATATTCTTCAATTAGTGCATGGATACACAACAGAATGTGAATCGGCAATAAAATGGACCAACTACTGATAGACCCAATACGTTGGATGGACTCAAAGGCATTACACTGAGTTAAAGAATCCGGTCTCAGTGTGATTCTGGTGTTTGCCAGAAGCTCATGGCTGGGGAGTATGTGGCTGGGAGATTGTGTAACTGAATAGGTTTTCTGGAGTGATAAAAATATCTCGTTTCCTAATTGGTGGTAGTTACACAAATTTATTCATGTGGTAAACTTCATAGAACTGTACACTAAAACAAATTAATTTTTATGTTTTATTTATTTTTTAAATGTGAAAAAAAATACAGTTAAAGGAATTGTGAACGGAGGCAAAGTTGATGAGCGGACCTGGTTTATGTGGAACTATGTTTCCCTGAATCCCTTCACCTGTAAGATTCCAGGTTGGAGTTGGTTACCAGAGGATGTGAGTGAGATTTAGAATGAGGATGTGAAACGGTGACTGTCATGATGAATGCCATTGGAATTTGGTGCGGGGGCAGATACAGATGTGCGAGCAGGTTCCCACGTGTTCTTGCTCTCGCCCCACACCATGCCCATTTCTTATTCCTGACTTTTGCCTGTGCTGACCTACAGTGACAGCAGACCAATCACCAGAACTTGGGTGTTGAGTCACAATGAGATTAGCCTGACAAAGACCTACTGACTTCTCAACCAGCAACCTTTATTCAGTTCCAGTTTGATGCCTCTATGTCGTTGGCCTCTCAACTTGACTGTTATATGGCTTCTCTGACTTTCTTAAGTCCTGCTTTCATTCTTTTCTTCCCTAGCCTCTCCAATAACTGTATTAAGATTTAATTAATATAATAAGCCCAATAGCCCATTTCTAAAACATACATAGAATGATTCTTAGTTCAAAAATAGTGCCCTGGTCTTATGGTTGAGAAAATTTTATGACAATCTTCTCTGTTTCTTAAATATTAATCTGATGCATATTAGAATAATAGAACTAAATAACTGTGGTTGAAAAAGAAAAGCTGGATGATAAATAATTTTAAGAGAGCTAAGTCATAGCCATCCCTGCACAGTTGGTCTTTTGGAATTGAACCAAAGGGACAAATAGATTATAGAAAGAAACAACTAGGTACTTCTAATTTAAAGTTGATTTTCTATTAAACATGTTGATGTTATTTGTAAGGCCTATCAATTATGATTTAAACATTAAAAAGTATCTGTAAAATATATTTTATCCCACAAAGAACTTCATTTCCATTATTCTATAATCTTTATCATCCTATTTCATCTATTTCAGAGTAATGTTTTGTGGTATGGAATATTTGTGTACAGAATCCAGTTCATTCTCAGTATCCGTACTGAAAGTGTTCACCTTCAAATAAAACACTGGTAGATTTCAACTTAATTTAGTATTCAAATGATGGAAGATTGATTGCATTAATGATCCAAATTAATGTTTCCTTGTACCTTTTTTCCTTTCACTATGAATTTGCAACTCCTCACAGCAATAGGTGGTGTCCATTTTCCCCACCATTTAAGCTCTGCTGGTCTTTGCCTTCCTTTGGCCAAGAGAATAAGATGGACATTCATCTGTTGTGATAATCTGTTGCCTGGGACCATAAGGCTTTATGTACATCATCTTGGTTTCTTGGAATTCAGCCCTCCACCGTAAGAACAAGATGGGGCTAGCCTGCTGATAAGAAATCCTATAGGGCAAAAATTAAGTTTTCCCAAATGAGGCTGTTCTAACCAGTCAGTCCCCAACTGACCCACCAGCTGCTCATAGACAATGAGAAAGACCAGTGAGGCCGACCCAGATGGGCTGAACTCTAGCCTCATGATTGTTCTTTTAAGCCCTCATGTTTTGTGGTTTGTTGTGCAGAATTACCAGGGCAAGTGTTAACTGATACACTTATTAACAATCTGTTTTGTCACTGATAATAGTTGCTACCCCCTACTGAGAAGCATCTATCTCTGCACCAAGCACTGGAGTAGGTACTTCATATGGTTTATCATACTTACCTAGAGGTGATAAAGGTGAATTTTAGAGAATCTAAGTAAATTGTCTTAGATTACCTACACAGTAAGTGCTACATCTGAAATTCAAACTCAAAACTCCAATTTCCGTTCTCTTTCTTCTGCATTCTCCTATTTTCTCATAGAGATAGCTAGGAAATAATTTAGAGCCCAGGATACATTTGTAATGGAAAGTATGTTAACCTTTCTCCTGAAATGGAAAATATGTCATCTCTTCTCCTGATTATACTTAGTAAAAGCACATTCCCCCACACATTCCATTTAGTGACAAGAAATTAATATATAGTTAAGGAAGAAAATCAGTGAAAATGATGTAGCTTTGTCAGAAAATCCCCAAAGGAAACCGGCAGGTCCTATACACAAACTAGCTTAACTGAATTTATAATGCTCCAATTTAAAAGAAGAAAACCAACACCCCCAAAGCTAAAATCACTCCTCCAGAAAAATTCTCATGCTTTCTCTACTCTATCATACTAACATCCACTTAAATTAATGTATTTTTTAAAATTTTCATTGCTCTATTTCTTGTTATCTGAAACTATATGTGGTATAGTACTTTTTATAAATATATTTTAGAAAGTGAAAAATGTCTGTACCATAGCAAACAGCCTTTGACAATTCTCATTTTTTCGTACATAATTTCTTTTGCCTACCTTGGGAACTTGGGAAGGCAATTAAGAAAAGGAATAAAATATCTCCTGCTTTCTTTTTATAGTTCAACAAAGGCAGAAGAAACTTTCCGGCTTTCTCTAGCTCAGGGATCATTAAAAAGTTGACACTTTGATGTGTGAATAGAAAAAAAACTTTCTCCAAGAATTGCTCACAGTTTCCTGGATATGCCAAAAGAGAACAAACAGAGGGAGATGAAGATGCTAGAAATCTCAAGGGGCTTGTGAGAGATTTAGAAAATGAGAATTTTCAATAATGCATAGTTCAAATTTCTTTTCATCAAACACTATGACATTGTAATATTTTCCGTTATTGATTCAATAATAAAATCACTGGAAAAGCCAATTTTTTTCCAAAATAAGTGAAGATCATGAGGATATGAGCAAAGAATGGATTACTTATTTATGTATACAAAGTAAAAGTATAAATAATTTGTTCTGTCTACTCACATAAACTTCATATTTTAAACTAAAATCCTGATTTCTATTTATTTCATTTTGTTCTGCCAACATTGTATTCTAGGAAGCGTAGACCTTGCTTTCATTTTACTTGTGATAATAAGAACTGGACTTTCTTCTTCCGATTTCACTAAGGACTGCAATACAAAGAACGTTTACTCTCTCACTCCTTAAAATGTCCTTAGCAGCTATTGCCCTGGGACAAAACCTGGTTAAATTTAGACTTTTTTCAATTCTTCCAGGTAATTTTGCACCCTTGCATTTTTAAATATGCTGCTTGGAATGTGAATGCAGGCCAAACATTGCAACTTCCACATTCTCTTGTCAGAAATGAAGATGAGTCATTATTTTTTCTATATTTTCGCAAACTGTGAAACTTTATATGAAATAAAATGCACACATCATTACAACTCCTCACTTAAATGTGTATTAGGGAGATAATTCTATTGCTGAATAGCTAGAGTTATTACTGTTCCAACAATTCAACATTTCTCTTCTAGTCATTGTAAGACTTCATTTCTTTCCTTCTCTGATTATACGAGTTGATGTTAATTTCTATAAAAATACTGGGACTTTCTTCACTGCAAGCAAAGATTGGCAAACTTTGGTTCAAACTGCAGCTTGACATATCAAACTTTTGTAAATATTATTAGAATAAAAAATGGCTTCAGATGTTATAGATAAGTTAATTCTATTTTATTTCATTTAACTACTCTAAAATGATCATTTATAATAAAATTTTTTTTAAATTTTACTTTAATAGAAAAGCAAAAACAGTAAAGATTTGGCTCAGAAGTTAGTAATAGAACTTAGTGATCTATCAAACAAATATGGAGAAAAATGTCATAGATTTATACCTAATATTACACACATGACATTTTAATTGCATGCAATGTTTATGGTAATTATTTTATTCCCTTACATATCATAAATTGTTAATTCATTGTAGAAATAAATAAAAACTAACAATTTATTTTAATAACTTGAATAATGAGAATAATGGGAAAGTGCTAGTAGAACTGAGTGGTTCAGAAGATAACTTGAGAAAAAGTGTTATAGATTTATAGGTAATATTTAATATATATTATGTTTCAAGTGCTTAGGTAGTCCCATGTTTGATACCCCTATTTTCAATTATAATTGTACATAAGTACACTAGATTGACCATAATGGACCAAGTTAATCTAAATGTTTTGTTTTTTTAATTATTTAAAATTTTTAATTTGTTTTTGAAGTTACACTCACAAAAATGGCATTTCAGCTTTTATGTCTATGAATTCAGAGCCCGCATCATTTCCAGTGCTAAAGTGTATTTGTGAAGATGGTTCAATATACTCAGTTGATTAAAGAGGCCATTGTGGTATAACAAAAAGAACCCTTTTGAGAGTTGGAAGGAAGAGTTTTGTTCTATGTTCATCCACTAATGACATATGAGATCTTGGGAAATTGAATAGAACTCACTCTGCAACTTTTTGCTTTTCAGTAAGAAGAGGAAATTAGACTAAGTTATCTCTAAGGCCTATTTAAATTTAAAAGTAGAAATTCCATCACTGATGAGGCTTCACTACTCATGAAAATGAAATATGCATTTCACCACATGCTGGGTTTTAAGCCGTCTAAGAAGGAGGGGTCCACATCAGTCCTTTTATCTGCTCAATCCGCAATGCCCAACTCAGTGACTAATGCAGCATAGGTGAGTCACTCAATAAAAATTTGCTGATTCAATTCTGAAACTGGTAGCTAAGACCCTGTGAGTATGAGCAGTATGACTGAGGGTCTTGTAGGATTAGGAGGATAAAAGTTGAAATTCAGAGACATCCAGGTTGAGGTTCTGCTAAACAGCCTGTACTTCGGGTGGGTCCCTGAAAAACTGCACCCCAGAAATAGGGATGAACCAGCTCTCCTCCCCAAATCAATTCTCATTCCCTGAAATTGAGGTTAGGAGACAACACACTGCCAGTTTCCCTGAGAGGTGCATGTCAGAAGCAAATGGAAATCTCTAGAAGTTAATGTTATCCTAGGCTTCCAAATAATTCTTAAAATGTTATCAAATGCAACGATTGGCATATGATAACAAAAGAACAAAGCTAGCAGAAATTTGTTTGTTTTCTTGGGCAAGGTCCCTCTATCTTGCTAGCAATAGATTTTACTTCCATATAAATTCTTCACTGAGTACAAATTCCAAAGTCTTACTTTGTTCCCTATCCCTTGATATATATTTTTTAATCAGGACATAAGTGAATCATATAAATTCTGAGCTTGAAAACACTAGAAAATTTTCCAGAAATGTGTTGGAGCTCCCCTTCAATATATAAAAGTACTATGACAGCACTTTTGTTACTGCTGAAGTAAAATAAACTTGTCAAGGGAAATATTTTGTTTCCAATCAATAATGACATAATTAAAATAGATATAGTTGGAGGCATTCTGATCTATAGTTGCAATTTATTTCTACTGACAGCTTTTAAAAATTTTGTTGATATTTGAGGAGGGAAATCATATGAACTCCAAAAATGTATGTGTCCCTAATATTTTAATGTCACACTTGGGAGACTATTGTGTAGCCAGTAGGTCATATGCAGTATGGCCAATATGACCTTATTTATATAAGCAGAAATGTATATGGCAGTAGATATTGAAATATGTCTTTTATTCTCTTTCAAAAGAATTTCTAAAATGTTAAATGGCCAAACATTTTTTTTCCAATTTCAGTTAAGAAATTACATATTAACAGCAGACAGGGTGATGTTACAGAAAAATGTTGCAGACACATTAGCTTATCAACATCCAGTCAACCTCAAACTCTAATTACTTCCAATACCTGTCAGTTAGGATACTGAGCTGGATCAGGAGGGAAAGGAAGAGAAGGACAGTGAGGGGAACAAAAGAGAACGAAAGAAAATAGAAAGCCAGGACATGAAAGGGGAGGAAAGAAAAGGGTAAATTTGGGTGCAGGAATGGATGAGGACAAGAGGACAAGAGACCTCGATTCTCAAAAACATCAAGAGGGGTGTGAGGAGTGATCCAGGAAAAAGTCTAAGGGTGATGAAAACCCTATGCTACTTACTTGAGTAGGGGGGAGACATCATTATTTGTTGGTAAATCAAAAGTGCTGAAAACCCCCTTCACCTAAGGATGACCTTCACACTGGGTTCTAAGTACCTAAACAGCCATAGCTGGCACTTACTCTGTGTTTGGGCACTGTTCAAAGCCCAAGGCCAGCCTGTGATGTGCAACTGGGACCCAGCAGAAAGTGGCCATGTGAGGAGTGACTGGTCGCAGCAATCCAGCTGCCTCTTTACCAACCAATCCATGCACCTGGTGTCCTAACTAAGACAAGAACGTCTCTCTACTTCACCTAGATGGGCATCTTCCTCTACTTGGTAAAAAGATGCTATACATCAGAGGTGACCCTACCTGAGCATTTGATACATGTGAACTCCTTTAATCCTCCCAACATCAAAGATATGGAGAATAATATCATTATCAATAATAACATTGGCATATCACTAACTATATTAATTCAATAAAATCTCACAATTGTGAAATATTAATTAATATTTCCATTTGACAGATGAGGTGCATAGAAATTAAACTACTGAATCAAGGTCACACAGAAGGTGGTTACAGTGCTAGTCTGTGGGGTGAGGAAGTCCAGCCCCAAATCCTTGCTGTGAGCAGGAACTCCTCCCTTACTCCCTCTCAGCTGTTTCTCTTGCCCCCACTCTCTGTCTTATCCTTCCACTCCCCTCCTTTGCTCTCTCTTTTCTTTATTTCTCTCTACTTTCGCTTCTCCATGTTGTCTCTCTTTCTAAAACAGCCTGAAAGTGGGCTAACATGCTAATTGGAGCTTTCTGGATAATTGGTTCCTGATTCAAAAAGAGATGATTGCTCTCTTTCCAGAATCACAAATGTATAGATTTTAATCTTCTATTAAATTTCACTTACCATTTCTCTTTCTGTTATTGCTAGCAAATGTTTATGCACACACACTCAAACACACAGCCCAAGTAAATTAGTTTACTAATACAGTGAAAAAAGTTAATCAAGGGTTTGGTTAATTTTTTTCCAAGGATTGAAAAACCATGGAGATTTTATAAGTATAATCTCTCAATCAGAACCCACAGCATTTTGAATAAATGACTTTTCACATGTTAATCTCATAAAAATTAATATAAATTTCTTCTTCAAAATGAAATTTGATAAAATATTTATGATACTTTGTAGGAACGTCTCAATTATGAAATGAAACTTGGATATGCAATGTCAAATATTTAACATTTCTTTGAATTAGTTGTGGCTTCATTCACTTTTCTTACTCCCCAGCAGCTGACTAATCTAGGGGTAATATGTCAGTTAACAAATAACGTTGATAAGATCTTCTTTATTGCAATACAGATTTAGAAAGGTGCTATAGACTTGATGCTGCATGACTTGGTTGAAGCAATTCCTGGTTATTATCTTTAGTAATTGCAAGGAGTCAATAAATACTGTGACATAGACTTACTATCTTATTAGTGTTATGTTGCTCACTTGATTCACTTTCTGCTGCAGCCTTGTCTTGTAATTTGTCTCATCTTGAAAGATGTTGGTACTTTAAGATAAAGCATAGTTTTCAAATGTTCAATTTTTTAATCTAGAAAATAATTTAGAAGTGCCATGTCTTAAAATATATGGTGCGCAGGTCTTTTCGAAGTAAACCCACCCAAATAGCTACCTATAGCTTGTGGAATGTCTTCTAGTAGTACTTTACCATAAAGAAAACACTCATCTCTTTTGTAAGACATTGACCTTCCATCGAATTGATCCATATTCAAGATCAGAAACGCATCAATAGAGTCAGCACGAAGCTATGTTTTAATGCTTTATTCCTTGCAAATAAACGGCTTATTCCTCAGAAACAAGCAAGAAGAGAAAGCCTTGCTGTCAGTGCACAGATTACTAGAGGACAACCACACTATAAGAGGCAGCTGGAACTTATCAGGGCTTCAAGGCCGTGACCATTAAACAGCTGTTAAAGATTATATATCACATCCCAGGTCCTCCTATGGAACATTTTCACAGAACCACAGCATCAGATAGACCCACACAACCATGCACATACAATCCAAATGAACAGAATTAAAACAACAACCAAAACATACAACCCCAAAGATATGTTTTCTATAATTGACAGTTTCACACACTCACACACATGTATTTATATGATGCCAAATAAAGCCATGTCAAAATCTTCTACAGCAGTAGAGTGGAAACAGAGATATCTTTTAAATATTCAAACATTTAGACTGTTATAACACCACTGTTTTTCAATATCATATTACAAAGGTATTGTAGAGGACATGTCCTCCAGGTCTCCACATTGTCTCCTCCAGTTCTGAAGGGCATATCGTTCCCTCATCACCAGCAGGAAGGAATGACCATGTTGACTCTACAAAGTGCTGCTAGAAACAACATATTCAGCCTTCGAACACACTCAGAGCCTGAATTTTCTAAGAACAAAATTATATTTTGTGTGGATAACTTTATTAAGTTTTAGAAATATAGCACCAGGTGTTTTACCTGGAATTAATTTTTCTTATCTGGGCATAAGTACCTAAAATATTTACTAATTTATATTATTTATATTTTCACAGTACATATACATTCAAGTACACACACACACATGAATACGTTTAACTAGTCAGTGGAAAGTTCTTTTAAATAACTACCTAGTAAAGAAGGGAAAGTAAAGAAGTTTCTCCGTTATGGCATTTAAGACAAAAAGTAGCCCTGATCCAAGTCAGAATGGGAAAGATTATTTTACACAGGCCTTACCCATTGGAACCAATACCTAAGAGCAAAGGTAGAGAAATCCTGTTGACAATTACGTTAACACCACTTAAGGCACCATCTAAATAAATTATTGCAAGTAAAGGAAACCTAATATTTGTAATTATAAGTATCTACTCATTAGATGTAGCACTTGACTGAGGTTTTAAATCCTACTGAAAGTACTAATTTAGCTTTAAAAATATAGCATTGGAAGACAAACATATCAACAAAATAAAATTTAACCAATTATTTCTTCAACTTCTCAGTCTATCCCACACAAAAGAGTCAAACTTAACTAAACGGCCCAGTGGCGCAGCGGTTTGGTTCACGCTTGGCAACCCGGGGTTCGCGAGTTCGGATCCCGGGCGCCCGCCGACGCACTGCTTGTCAGCCACGCCGTGGCGGCGTCCCATATAAAGTGGAGGAAGACGGGCACGGATGTTAGCCCAGGGCCAGTCTTCCTCAGCAAAAAGAGGAGGATTGGGGACGGATGTTAGCTCAGGGCTGGTCTTCCTCACACACAAAAAAAAGTTAAACTTAACTTTGAAATCTAGGTTATCCTGGAGAATTAACTGAAGTTTTTCTGTTGGTATTCTCTCAACTCAAAATATTTTTACTCTAGAATACAATCAATCACCAGTGGTGCAGTCATGAAAACAACTTTGAACTCTCAGCTTCCCAAGAAAAGAGAGATTTCTTGTCTATCACAGATGGATTTTGTATAGCTCCAGCTGATGTTGTTGTGTGGAGAATCTTAACAGCCTAACTTTCTTGGGTGACATCATGCTATCTCCTTGGTAGCCATGAAGCTTACTGGTCACTGTAATTAGGTAATCCAGCAGTAAATTGTTTATATATAAAGTTAATGTCTGGATGTTGCATTAAACCCAACAAGGCAAGTTTTTTACTTTGGAGGTTCTTAATCGGGACATATCTTTTGGAAGCAGATATAACACATCCTAAAAAGGCCAACAGAAAATATAAACCTTTTCTTGCATATGATATTTATAGATTTTATTTCTTTTTATAGTTGTCACCATATCTGACAATTAAGCTAAGAGTTCAATTAGGGAAAATTTAGCTAGCTTGTGTAAATAAATGAGACATAACTTGTCTTTGATATAGTTGCTCATCAGTTACATCTAGTAAAAAATAAATGCATAATATTCACATTAAAGTTAACATTCAGCAATAAAATAATAATATATCCATGACTTTCAGTATATCTATTTCAAGAATCTGAATATAATGTTTCTTTTTATAGGAAGCAATTGAGGACACTGATGATAAGTCACTTGTATTACTTTTTCTCCCCCAATTTTATCTGTTTGACACTACTAGCATTATTAATTGTTATCCAAATAGTGAATGTTTTACAAGATTTGAAGTTGTTGTTTGCTTTGTTCTGTTTTATGCATTCATGACTGAAATTATTTGGGTTTATTTTAACCACTTATAAATGTCATTAGAACAACCAATGATTTTGGAACTTACCATAGTCTCAGAAAGGTAGGCAAGTGCCCAAGAGAAAGGACACAGCTGGGCAGCACTGATTTCTCAGACACACATTTCTCAGATGTGAAAACCTCATTTCCACTAATACTGAGGAATTATTTCTTTTAAATCACATGAAATATTGATGAGTCACATTTTTAAAGATGACCTTGAACCTCTTTGAGATACATTGTCTGTTTTCAGTGTTATGGGATTCTTACTGGCACATCTATTGAGTTAAGAAAACACTTCCCTGACATCTGAGGGATTCTGGCTGCTGTTCCTGACACGAGGCTCTTCCACAAGGATGTGGCAGTAATCTGAGTGGCCCATCTTCTAGAAAGAGCTGTAATGAGGCTAAGACACTTTAGCATCATTGTAGCAAACTGGCTCTTAGTTTAGCTTCCTGGCATTGCTTTAAATTGAGCTTTCTGCTCATGTCATTCAGACGGGACTTGACAGCTAACAATCCTGAGAACCTTTTCAGTGTTCAGGGGTGGCTGCCTGCCTGGCAGCCACTTGAAGTAGGACAAGGAGCCCCTCCTCACTGGAGTCGCCTGACTCTCAGGAAATCTTCCCAGGTATCCACCACTGGTCCGTCAGCTGGCCAAGACCCCCACTGTCAAGCCGGAGGCTGCTTCTCACCTCAAGTTACCATTCTGAACACACAACACAGATAAAACAAGGAAAAGCATAATTTATGTAATGTTACTCAAAAAGGAATTATAGACAACACCAAGCGGGAACTGTAATGTAGACTCCATAGTCTTTGGGTGATTACGATGTGTCAATGTAGGTTCACTTATTGGAACAAATGTACCAATCTGGTGGTTGTTGATAATGGGGGAGGCTGTGCATGTGTGTTTGTTGGTGGGGGGAGGGTATATGGGAAATCTCTGTACCTTCCTCTCAATTTTTCTGTGAACTTAAAGCTTCTCAAAAAAATTAAGTTTTTGTTTTAAAAATGAGGCTATTTTAAGAAAGGAATTATAATACAGTGACTACAGCCTAGACTACAGACATTCTATTTCTAAGGTTCCAACTGGAACATTTTTGAGAAAGATTTTCCCTACTTTTTCCCCTCTTTTATTTACTGTCCATTGGGAATATCAGAAAAGGGTTCCTGGGGTTTGGTGCATAAACCTTAGCTCCTGTATCTTAGCAGCAGTACTAGAAGTAGAATAGGAAATTCACTATTCCATGATGCTGGTTAGACTGAAAGGGGAGGTTTCATTGCTATAGGATTTCAGGAGAACTTGGAAGATTCTAATTAATAAAGAAACCTCTGAAGTGAGTAGATAAGGTGCAGGTTTTATTTCAGACAGACAAACACTAAGTTCATAATATCATGACTCCTGACTTGTTACTAATGTCCACAACATACCTACATGTACATGGGAGAAAGAGGTGCGTGCCAGCTTTGTCAGATTGGTCGGAGAAGTTCATAATCTTAAAAAGGCCTAGAATTTGGTTTTTGAAAGAAAACAGCAGTGTGCATGTGTGTGTGTGTATTCTATATAAGTCAGTTGATGAGGTAAAGTGAGCTTTATATTTTTTAATCTGAAGAGTGAAAGCAATCTACAGCTGGATGACCTGCTAGATCTGGCAGCTCTCGCAACCACCCCAAAATATGTCTTTGGGAAGGTAAGTCATAACTCTAAATATTTTCTTAAAATTACTCAAAAATCAAAATTAGTACAAGAACATTTGATACCAGAAGATGCTCTTGAAAGAAATATGTAAAAGTAATTATTGAACTCTGAATACAGAGCATTACAAATTATCTTTAATCCAGTTATACATTTCTCATAAATTAAAAGCCAAAAACAAATTATAAATGTAATATTTAAATATGTCCATAAGACACTTAAACTTAAAAATTATAATAATCTCTGTAAGTATTTTTAAAAATTCTCTTTAGTTATATGTAAAACTCATACCATTGTTTTCAACATTAACAATTGGGACAAGATCCACTGCTACTGGTGGAAGGTAGAAACAAAAGTTTTCTGTCTGGGAGTGAAAGATATGAAACGCTGCTGGGTACAGCATCCCGAGCTAATGCAGGACAAAGGTCTGCTACTGCTGGAGGAGTGCCAGAAACTCCCTAATTCTCTCTTACCAAAGAGTTCTCACATGGAATAATCTATTTGCCATAAAGGAGGGGTGAGGGAGAGGATGCTGAGAAAGGCCCACTCTTGAGGCCGAGATGCAGAGTTCCACCGGTCCACACAGTAGAACTAGATCCCCCACTACCACTCAACGACTCATCCCAGAGTAACAAGCAAGAGCAGCCACCTGCTGGGGAAGCAGCAAGAATATGGCCAAGTTCTCCACTTTGGTACACGCATTCAGGGACTCAAGAAAATTGGCGATGAAGCAAAGACTCAGAAAAAACATCTCAGCACCTCAGACTTTTCACTAAGCTCAAGGTAACAGCAGCCCATGTCAGGGGCAATTTGAAGTCTGTGAAGCACTGAAGGTGACTATGACAGAAACAAAATCTAAACCCAGTTCAGCTACTAAAAAGATTGACTCAATTCCTCACACTAACTGCTTGATAGATGAAAAGGTGTGCCCTTTTCTGGATGTAATTACCATTTCTCTCAGTATTCTTCTACAAATAGTATCTGGCTTTCCACCAAAAATCATGGAACATGCAAAAAAGCAGGAAAAAAAATCTGTTTTCAAAAGATAAACCAAGCAGCATAACCAGACCCAGAGATGTAACTACAAGTAAGAAACATTAAAATAAGTATGACTAATATGTGCATTTAATATTTGTGCATTTCATTGTGTGTAATTTTTACATAAAATCTATCATCCTATATGGAGCTTTAGTTAATAGTATTCATATAATATGCCAAGTATTCAAAGGAATTTGTATCAGTGTCTGCAATCTACTTTAAAATTCATTCAAAAATAAAATATGTTGAAGAATAGATGGAGGGATCAATAAATTAAGTGTCTGGCAAAATAATATAGTAAAATGTTAATTGTAGAATCAAGATTGTACAGGAATTCTTTCAATTTTTTCATTTGAGAATGTTTATAATATAATATTGGAAAACAGAAATTAGATGGCACATATTGAAGAAAATCCATATGGCACATCATACAAAACAATAAACTCAAGATTTATTAAAAGAGGGTAAACTTGGGGCCGGCCTGGTGGCACAGCGGTTTAGTTCACTCTTGGCAGCCCGGGGTTCGCAGGTTCGGATCCCGGGCGCCCGCCGATGCACTGCTTGTCAGCCATGCTGTGGCGGCGTCCCATATAAAGTAGAGGAAAATGGGCACGGATGTTAGCCCAGGGCCAGTCTTCCTCAGCAAAAAGAGGAGGATTAGCAACGGATGTTTGCTCAGGGCTGGTCTTCCTCACCAAAAAAAAAAAAAAAAAGGAGGGTAAACTTTAAAACTATAGAAAAAAACAGGAAAATATCCTTATGAACTCAGAATCAGAAAGGATTTGGTGAACAAGGCAAAACCTAGACTCAAAACTATAATAAGATCTTAATGTTATAAAAACACATAAATTACCCCCATAATCTATGTTTTCACAAAATGCCATAATAAAGTGCACTGCATTGTCAAAAAATGTGAAATATGAGTGATAAAATCAATGAACCTTAAATTTCATATCTCTCGGTAATTTCTAAGTTACAACAAAGTTTTAGTATTATAATTTTTAAAAACATCATTGTAAAAATATAAAACTGTCTAGAATAGGATCCTGTCATTAAAGCTATTTAATTTACTATTAAATATCTATCCAGAATGCAGCTATATATCAAAATCTGTATTAATTTATGACAGGGAGATATTGTGAGGGATATGAGAAATTAGGTAGTACAAAATTTGCATGTGTGGGGGTGTATATGGGAAAGAGCTATGTAAACATATACTGCTGAGAATCTTCCATATGCAATTTTTTTCATTTTATCTTCTTTAAACTATCTATTCTTAGTCATAATATACCTACACCTTGTTAACAGAAACACTGTAATAAAAGCACAGAAAAGTAAATGTTCGCTTGTATTTTTTTATCAGATAGGGGAAGTGTCTATCATTTGTTTTATTCTAAGAACTTGGGAAAACATAGGCAAACGTATCCGCTTGTTCTACCCAATAATAAACATCTCCATTTAGGCTGAAATAAATGTGATTAAAGAAATTATTTTTGGTTTCATGCTTCAAAGTAATTCCCGACGTAGAATATTATTTTAAAAGAAAATTGTTTTCAGGCTACAATTAATTTTAATTATGATTGTCTGTAGCAGCAACATTGTGATATAGATTTAAAGACAATCCATACCAAAACCGTTACAGCTGCTGCCTGAAACAAACACAGTAACACAAATTATTATGGGAGAGACCCACTCCATTTAGCAATCCAAGAAAGACATACACTGCCCAGATTGTGTCTGAAATCTTATTCTCTATATTCACATTGGTCCATAAAACATATTTAAAAACATAGAAAATATATGCAGCGTATACAGATAAGATTGAAGATGGTGAAGACCTTTCCTGAAAAAGTTCAGATCACCAACAGGAATGATCCAATTAAGTAGAATAAGCTATATCTACCATTTTATGGTTTTTAAAATTATTCCAGTATAGGAAGAGCTGATATAATAAAGTTTTTAAAATAGTAAATAATTCCAAAAAACGTCAGCTTACTGTATTTAGCTTTAGAGAATTTTGAGAACATGCCTTTTGATTCGGTCTTTGATCTGATCAAACATTGTGGGTCCCTGAAGATCCCAGTGTGGCTAGTGGGATTGAATTTAAAGGAATTGCACAAATGTTACTCTTACATGGCATTGGTTCAAGAAAATTACTGTGTGATTCTTAATTTACTTTAACTATAGACTTGGAAGGAGATAGGATACGACTTAAAAAAAAACCTTCAAGCCAACAATATATGCTATGAGAGATAAGAATGTTTTAATTAAAACCAATTGGATAAAAAGAAAGGGAAAAAAGTAAGTTGCAAGTGTTATTTACATGTTCTGGACATCTTCACTGATGCAACACAAGATGCTCTTCAGGTAACTTTTGCTACTCACACACGAAGTGAACAATGCTTCCCAATCCAGCCTTCTTTTTTGTCTCATTTTTATTTTTTTAATTTATTATTTTTATTTTTTAATGACTTCTTTAACCTACTGGGAATAAAACTGACTTAAGAAAAAGTAGCGAAAGGCTGTACTATTAGAGATACTGTGTGGTCACAGACATGCACTTTCCTTTTAAAGTAACAGGAAAATAGAAACCTCATTGATTTCAGCCAGGGTCTCTGTGTCCAAGACTGTCTGCCACTGTGTGTCTAGTGTGACATCCACCAGGGAAAATGCCTGGCATTTCAGGCAACAAAGAAAATACAAAATCCAATAGAAGCCTCCCTGCAGTGTGATCAATCTTCATTCTCTCTTCACACGCCATTATCAATGAAATCCCCAATTTTTCTCTCTTCTTTTTCCCCATTCCTCAGGTTTTTCCCTGAAAAGTTCAAAGAGCCCTCATGACTGAAAATATTCATTATTTATTCTGGCTTCCTGGGAAAAAGTTGGCAGTCAAGCAAAAAGGAAATCTTATCTCTGTTGGCAGAAAAGTGGGGCATGAACTAATGATTTCTTAGTCTGAATGCTTTAATGTACATATCTGGATTTTGAAAGATCAAGTTTTCCATATCTTAGTGAGAGAATAGTTTATTAAAAAGGCGTGGGTAGGACATAGACGTTGGGGATGGCAAGGGGATTGTGATGAATTTGCCCAGTGGCCGCATCTGGAAGATGTCATTTGAACAAAGACTTGAAGTAGGTAAAAACATTATCCTACATTATAACCTGGGAGACAAACTTTTCCGGCAGAGCAAACAAACTAGTGCCAACTGCTAAATCACAGACGTGCCTAATTTTTTTTCCCCCAAGGAACTGAAAGGAGACCAGCATGACTTTCGCAGACTTAGGAAGAAAAACGGTTAAGTAGAAAATTAGTACAGAGAGAAATGGCGGGAGAGAGTTGAGAGGGAAAGAGGATTATGTAGGGTTTTACAGACATACCATTGCAAACTCTTTGGATTTTATTTCAATGTAATGGAAAACCACTGCAGGGCTTTAAGTAGAAGAGTGACATGATCTAATTTGTGTTCAAAAAGAATTACTGTGGTTTCTAGGTTGAGAATACACTGGAGTGACCAGAGAGTACAGTTCAAAGGTTATTTGAAGACTGGGGGCAGAGAGGATAATGGTCCATTCCCAGTGACAGCAGTGGAGGTGGTGAGAAATGGCTGGGATTTTTATTGTGTTTTGAAATTGGAGACAAGATTTGTTGCCTAATAGAATATGAGGAGTGAGAAAGAAATAGGACTTAAAAATGACTCCTTGTAGATTTTTAGTCTGAATGACAGGAAGAGAGTTGCCATCAACTAAGATGAGGAAAACTGCCACTGGAGCAGGTTTGGAGTTGAGGAGATCAGAATACCAGTTTTGGAAATGCCAGATTTGATAGGCTAATTATAAACAAAAAGAGAAAGATAATAGGCACTCAAATATATTAGTCTGGAATTCTTACAGAAGTCTGGCTGAAGATAAAAGCTGAAATTTCTTGGGGCTGCATAAGATCACCAAGAAAATGAGTGTAAAGGGAAGACTAAGGCAGAACACGTCAAACATAAGTGCATAGAGGGAAAAGAATATTCCAGAAACAGACTGAGGAGTAATGTGAGAGGTTGGAGTCATGTGAATGAAGTGTTTTGGAAGCTCAGTGAAAGAACTGTCAAAAAGGAGGAATAATCAGCCGCATATGATGATGCTAGGTCAAGGAGGATGAGTGCTTGGAATTTCCTGGATTTGTACCCTGTGAAAGTCAATGATGAACGTAAAAAAAGCAGTTTGTTGTCCTTGATATTTTTGTTGTTGGGGAGTGGAAGGTGGTTATAGAAAACGGAAAAAGGAGAAGGCAAAACTGAGAATATAGGGTATTCTTGAAAAGTTTTGCTGAAAAGGGAGACCAGAGAAATGGGATACTAATTAGCAAGGGAAGAGGAGTTCTGTGAACATCTTTTTGAAGATGGGAGAGTAACAATATATGTCCGTGCTATTGAAAATGACGTAGGAGAGAGGGGGAAATAAACTGGTAATGTAGGAAAGAGATGCTAGTGCAATGTTCTTGTGTCTCCTCCACAAAAGTGGAGAGATCAGCTTAAGATAGAAGTCCAGAGTTCTTCCAGAGCAGTGCTGCCTAACAGAATTATATTGTGAGCAGCATAAGGGATTTTAAAGTTCTAATAGCCACGTTTAAAGTAAATTAAAAAGAAGCAGCTGAAATTCATTTTAGTAATGTGTTAGTTAACCCAATATATCCAAAATATTATTTCAATATTTAATCAATGTAACAAATTAAACAAGACATTCTACATTCAATCTTTCATACCGTCTTTGAAATCTGGTGTGGATTTTAAACTTACAGCACCTCTCAATTCAAACTAGCCTCGTTTCATGTGCTCCCCATGTGGCTACTGGTTACTGCCTTGGAAAGCATAGATTTAGAGTATCAAGCAGGAAGTTATTATCTGTAGATGCGAATGCTGTTGGGGGAGTGTGGGAGTCTATGAATGTTACTTTCTGATCACTTCCATTTACTTGGAGAAGAAGGAATGGTAGAAGGACAGCTAAATGTGAAGATGGGGAAAAAATATTGGAGGTTTGTGAAAAGGAGATGGATGAAATAGCCATAGAATATGGGAACATGAAGAAAAGAGGCGTATTTGCTGAGTAGCCTGAGGGGTCCACTTGAGGTTCATGACCAGGAATTTAAAGAGTCCAGGCAGCATCACAAAGCTCCTTCCTGTGTAAATTGTAATATACTCTTCTATCCTTCTTTTGTTGTCTTCCTCTGATTTATTGGAATGGACATGCGCTTTGTGTTACCTACTAAGTGTTTTTGGGAAATACAATTGTTGATTCTATAACACGTATGTGTGTGTGTGTGTGTGTATACTGTCTCCCAGACCAGAATGTAAGCTTCATAAGTTTCATTTAGGCAGGTATTTTTATCTGTTTTGTTCACTCCTGTATCTTCTGTGCCTAGAATATTGTGTAACATATAATAGATCTCCACTGAATAAATATTTATTAAATGAAGTCATAGACTACTATTGTTCTAAGAATAAAGTTTCTAATGTGTTTTATGATACTTTTAAAGATTTAAAAACACAAATGGAAAAACCTGGTCTTGTCTAAATTGAGTAGGTTTTTAAATTGCTATGTGCACTCAGTGGAGTGCATTTGTTGCTTATTACCAATGCTGATACAGTAATTAAATTGGATTTTTATTAAACCTAAACCATTCTTTACTGCATAGTTAACTGTAGCTTTATATATTACTCTTATTTTATTTCAGACAACCTCTCTACTGATGATAAATTAAATACACAGATACTTATTATTGATAAATAAATCTAAGTAAACTCTTTTATTGTTTAAATGACAAAATAGAAAACGTGTATATTTTATTATTAACACAATCATCAATTTGTTCATTTTGTCTCTCTTTAATTTTATATTAATAAGTATGGGGTCACACGTAGAACTAGTCATAGATTATACGAACATGCAGTGTGGACATATATAAATACTACCCATGTAGTTTTCTTACTCTATCTTAGCATTTTCCTTATAAATTCATCCAGAGGTAATTGCATGTCAATTCTCATAGAAATCCTCAGCTTGCTCACCTCAAGACACCTTAAAAGTAGAAGTTCCAGAGGATCCTTTGGGACATATAAGGGCCTCAAGCATTGAGGCAAGGTTTCCACTAAAGGCTGTAGGACAGGGTCAGCCATATCTCTTAGAACAGTTAGCCACTTCTCCCCAAGGACAATCAATTGCTAAGACTTTAGGTCAGGAGGAGCAGATATTTCTCCTAGTACACGGGGCCTCCTGGCATTCCCACACCTGCATGGAATATGAGATGCTCATTTTCCAGAAGACTTTAAAGCAAGCTGGCAGAGATTGTGACCTAACAGCACCCCAGGGAGCTTGGATAGTGCCCTTCTCTCTGCTCCTGTCCTCAGTTCATTTCCAGGCACTTCCAGAAACAAAGCCCATCTTTTGAGAGGACCACTCTCTTGGGAATTTAGGCCAAGTACCTCTGTGCATCATCTAATAATCTTCACTGTAGCTGTTTGCCCCTACTCCCAAAGTTGCTCCTAATGTCAGCTCTGCACTTTATTCCTCCCAGAAAAAGCTATTTTGCAAATTAATGTGCATTGATGACCAATTAACCAAAGTCCCAATATTTAGTAATAGAAAAACCAGAGTTCCTATCACAAAGTTTAGTCTTTAACCTAAAATCTTCACAAATTTCTACCTAGCCACAGACCGAATTTATATAAACAATTTTTATTTCACACCAAATTGGGTTACTTCCTAGTTTAACATAATCTTAAGTGATAATGTTAGTGAAATTACAAGATGGATGAGAAAATTATATTTTTTCCTTCTTACATACATTATATATGAAAATCTGTTGCATCATTTTGGAAACTCTGTCCTATTACTTAAGACAAGGAGAACACAGCCTCTGTTCATACCCTTAATGTGAAGAAAAATACCCTTCATGTGAAGAAAAATGACTTGGATAAGCAGAACAGTGTGGAGGAGAGTATAGAGAAAATACCATATGATTGCATATCAGTTCTCTTAGGTTTATGCACAATTCCAGGCATACCAGCTTTACTACAACTTAATTCCTCATAAGGAATATCTTCTTCCCAGGTATGCAGACAAATTTATTTTGAACTAAACTTTCAAAAGAGAATAAGTAGAGAAGATGGACAAAACATACACGTGCATATGCAGGTGTATACAAACACACACAAACACATATCTGTTGGAAGGCATTGGTAAGCTTGCACCTCACAAAGGATATGAGAGGCCAAGATCTCAGAGAGAAGAGGAGTCCAGCTAGTATTTGATATCACTTTTCATGTCAAGTTTTCGGCTGTCTCACAGTTTTTGGAAGTCTTTGATTGGATTACGGGGATCTGCCTCTACATAATCGCTTACCCAAAGCAGAAGTAAATCCTCTCTGCAAAACGGAATCATACACAGCATCATATCACTTCTAAAATTATTCATCACAATCCCCAACACACAGGGAAGACATAGCAGGCATGTGAAAGATGCAAAGTGTTGAGAAATGAGAGGGGAAATGAGAAAATGAAAACAAGCCAAAAGGAAGTCCAGATCCTGAAATTATCAGAAAAGGGTTTTAAAATAACAGGGTCTAATGCTTTCAAGAAATTAAGTGACAAGAAGAATTTCTCTGGAAAACTTGATGTTCTACAGAATAAAATGGGAACTCTGGAAATGATTAATGCAATGAGTACAATTAGGAACTCAAGAAATAGACAGGTTTACAAGCAGAGTAGAAAAACTAAGGAGAATGAGTAATCTAGAAGACAAGTCAGAAGAAAATTTTAGCTAATATCTTGAAGAGTAAAAAGGATGCCTCACACAAAGAATCTAAGAGAAAAATAAGTTGTCAGAGACACATGGAACATGGTGAAAGAGGCTGCTTATTCACTGCCAGTCAAAGCAAAATTCCACTTCCAAGATGTTTATACATCAATGCCTTACAGCCTTCTCACCCTTGTTTTCATGGCAAAACAATAAAAATCACACTTTAAATTATTATCTTAGTCTTTGTAACATCACTCCATTTTATTATCCCAAAGAGTCTACTCAAAGACAATATCTTACTTCATTAGTACATTGGAGGAAATCTGAACAGACAAATTTAATTGCCATATACACAAAATAACAGCATTATTTTGATAGAATTGAAACTTGTCTCAGTTTTCAACAAATATACCCAGAGACAAAGTTAGCTCTTGCTCAGATGAGTGACCAGAAAAGAAGACACTTTCAAACATTTAATCACATAACCACAGTAGGACACACAGTTGTATGTCTTCTCTCTTATTTCCCTTTATTACTAAATATAAGTTATCATGCCCACTGCAACTGGTTTCTGATATGACACTGTTAGTGGTGGGACATCTACTTCTAGAAGAAGCTAAGAGTTCCTACCCCACTCCCATTCAAAGGTTAAGCTGGGACCAGTCTTTCCCAAGGTCAACAATGTAATTGGGTCACATTAAGGAAAGGAACACTCTGATGTTTTAAGCCTGCATTTGGTCAAACCTCACCCCCTATATTTTTTGAGACATTGTCCTGTAAATTTGCGTCTTCTTCTCCCTTTAGATTGCTAGGAGAGGGCCAGGATTGGGTAGCAAGCATAAGGGAAGGAGTCGCAGACAAAGCATAGGTCTTTCTGGGCTAGGTAATCCACAACGGTATGAATGAATAGAATCATTCTTTGTGCTTTGTAAAATAAGAGGCACCTTCTTACAAAGGAGATAGGACTGTCTTCAAGTAAAACCGTAGATAACAAACTTAACACTTAAAATTTAACTTAAGCAGCAAAGAGAAAGTTAAGACAAAGAAGCAAAATAGAAAACTAATAATTAAGAGAAATGTTCAGCATTAGAAGGTAGAGGACATGCATCTCAATATCCAGTTGTCAGTAAAAATACAGGTATATTTCAATGTTAAATTTTGTGATCTCAATGGCTTTCTCTTATTAACCTTCTGCCATTAGAAAATACAAATACAGTCATACCCACATAATGATGTTTCAATCAAGGACAGATTGTATATATGACGGTGGTCCCATAAGATTAATACCATATAGCCCAGGTGTGTAGTAGGTTATATCATCTAGGTGTGTGTAAATATACTTTATGATGTTCACACAATGACAATATCGCCTAACCTTGCATCTCTCAGAACCTGTCCCCATTGTTAAGCGACACATGACTATATCATGGGAAAACAATATAAAGTAACACAGATGTCTCCAAAAACTTATCTGTTCAAAAAGTGGGAAATCACATTATAGTCCTAAAAGAAAAAAATCCTAACAATCTGTCACTTGATGCTCTCTTATGTGGCACCTAACAGGATATGGAATATCAAGCTAATTAAATAAAATTTAAAATATTGTTAATATTTCCAGAAACCAAATGGAATGATAAAACACTGTTCAAATTGTGGCATTGAAGTGACCATCCTCCAGTAAAGGGGTACACTGTCAAGGGATAATTTAAATACAGTTGTCCCTTGGTATATGTGGGAGGCTTTGTTCCAGGATCCCCACAGATACCAAAATTCCGGGATGTTCAAGTCCCTTATATAAAATGGTGTAGTATTTGCATATAACCTACACACATCCTCCCATACACTTTAAATCATCTCTAGATTACTTATAATAACTAACACAATGTAATGCTATGTAAATAGTTGTTATACTGTACTGTTTAGGGAATAATTATAAGAAAAAGTCTGTACATGTTCAGTACAGATGCAACCATCGTCAGCCTTTCAAACCAAGGTTGGTTGAATCCACAAAGTGGAACCCATAGATACAGAGGGCTGATGGTATTCCCTTTCCCTTATGCTTATAGTTAAAACATTATAAGAAAAAATAACAACAAAATATCAAGCTGCAAAAGGTAGAGATAAAGCATATGAGTGAATAACATGATGATCCCTCAAAAATGAGTGCATTGATTCATCAGTACGAGGTATTATCATGGCTAATGATACAAAAGTCTACCACATACATGAAAACTAAATGTATTGAAAGGTACATAGATACAAATATCGACGTTGATATAGATATAAATATAGAATAAAAAGACATAGATTTAGAAAAAATGTAAATAAATAAATGTACTAAATTTAAAAAATTTTTGTTTGCAGCATAAATCTAACAGATCCCATTGCTAGAATAGTCATTTTGAGTCTTTAGACTATTCTTTAAAATTACATTTCTTTGCAGAATTACAGCAGCACTTAATTACTAAAAATACAAAGAAATGGTATATATACGTACCTGTAATCAGATAGAACTAAATGCAATTTCACACCAAAAATTGCTCTTACTGAGCACAATTATTAGGTTACTTTATAAAATAACAAAAGGAATATAAGATTGAGAATGATGACTTTTATACAGAAGTCATTCCATAATGGATGTTTGGATTCTTGTGGGTCTGGAGGAAGCCTTTTAATATAGATTGGGCAAATATTAATATTAAAGCATTTCTATGGAATGTTTGAAGAAAAGTTCTTTACATTTTTGTATGTATTTGAGGTTACTTGTCAAACACTCTGAGTTTTTTGACCACTGTGGGTATATGACACATAGGTTTTAATGAAATGTAAATATTCCATAAGAAACCTAGTATTTTATATTAAACACACAGAGTACCAAAAATGAATCAGTATTCTTTGGCAAATTCATTAAAATTGAAATATTGAAATGTCATCATTTTGCTCTGATTTTAAGCTATATTAATGTGAATAATAAAGAACTGCTAACAATCAAGTGTTTAGACCTGCAAAAAGTCAATATATTATAGATCAATCTGATATTTTGTACTCTATCCATTTAAGAGTAAAATATCTAAAACCAATAGAAATATAAATATGTTAATCAGCTACATGTCAATGATCCAGGTACTATGAATTAAAACCAAAAACTGAAGACTATTTTCATATATGAATCAAAACTTAGAAAAAAGCTTTGTCTTAATCAAGGTTTGCAACACCAATAATTATCATATTAGAGACTTTTTAAAACCTATTAAATGTATGTGAGAAGAGCACCAAAATCTAAACTTCCCACATGTCCTTGTTATTACTGGCACTTTGATTGGATCCTACTATATTGGACAATAAATGTAGCAAATGCTAAACGTATATAATACTGCCCTCTATGTTGTTCAATAAGAACAGTGCCTCTTATTTGTTCTTTTCCAAGCATGTCATTGCAAGAGAAAACTCGTCATGCTGATTAAGATGAACATAAGTTTCTATCTTCTATGTACAAGTCAGAACTAAACTTAGACAAGTGAGACTACTGCCAGCTATAAAGAGATCTTTGGGCTCTCCTGGTGCTGACAGCTGTTGTCTTGGATCTCTACAGCACTTTGCCTTCATGAAAATTATACTTCTGCTGACCCATTATGCCAGCACTTACATCTCGAGCTCTGTCTTTCAAAACATTTTTATATTTAATCGGGTTTTTATTGAAAATATTAACTATAAAACAGATAAAATGTCAGAAATTCTAATCTGCTTTCTTCCAATACACACTACCCTTGTCTGTATTATTGTCATTATCAGTGAAAAAATGAATCCTCTATTTTCATGTATTTTTCATAGTGGCTTGTTTTATGCAATCTAAAATAAAAGTGGTGTATTTAAAAATTTAAATGTGGTACACTGTGACTTTAAATCCTTTAAATGTGTCTATGTCATTACAATGTTTTATATGATTATTCTGACTCAGAACACAATTATCTGAACCTGAATATACTGAAAACAAAAGAATTGCAAAGAACAATGTATTATGATTCTCAGAAGTATCTAATTAATCCAGTGTTTATTTTCCAACTAAACAAACAGTGTCTGTGTGTGCATGTGTGTGTGTATGTATATATAAATGTGAGTTTAGTTAGAAATGAGCCAGAGAGATAAAACAAGGCATAGGAAAATCAATATAATGGCATAGGTCCTGAAAACCTTGATTAATTTAAACTGTGTAATTTAATAATCCAGTTCACTTTCACACCACATTAAAATATTGTCTTCAATGACAGAAATAAGATGTTCTGGCACCTACGAAATAATTGATTTATTATGCATCTAGTGTCTTCAGGGATCTAATAAGAGGAACAATTCATTTATTTTTATTGTTCCCTATCACATGCTGGACAAATTGAAAGTCAAGTTGTTTCAAATACTAAGTATTCAGCTTTTTTCATGCTGTTGAATTCTGATTGTGAATTCAATTAGTTCTACCCAAGGTATTAAATGATAGAGAAGATCCTGACCCTCCATAGGAAACAACAAAATAATATGTTAGAATAACTTTCTGTATTATGTTTTTCATGCCCAATGTAAAACTAGAAATAAAAATACATAGCATAAATCATTTCACTCTCTTAGACTTGTGCTTTGTAAAATACAGCTATATCTCTCCATCAATGTTGTTTTTCCTCCAGTGATTGTACAAATTCCCACTCTTCAGTCTCCAAAAACAAACTTATCTCAATTGTGTCCCCTTCCTTAACATCGTTATTATTCTAAATGACAATTTCAAGGGATAATTTCTGAAATCCTTTTTTCTTTAACTTAAAAACTAATGAGCTGTTTCTGAGTAAAGATGCTAAAACACAGATGATAACTAGACTTATTGTGGTGAACATTTTGCAATGTATACAAATGTCAAATCACTATGTTGTACACCTGAAACTAATATAATACTCTATTTCAATTATACTCAATTTTAAAAATGCTAAAACTATGCATTTTATTCCTATTTCAATTGTAAAGTTTTCTCTCTTGATTGTACGTAAAGAAAAAAAATGACCCTAGAGTTTTACTTGGAAAGGAAACAGAGAGATAGCTAATACTCAAAGTTATTAAAATATGAGGACAAGAAAGTTATATTCTTTCTGAGATTAAATACATATTTTAGCTTATTTTTAAATGATAATTACAGTGTTCATCTTGAGTCAAATTTAACAAATAAGAGTGTCATTATTAATTTTTGGCTATTAAATCTCATTGAATTTGCTTTTGGCTTATATTCTTTGAAGATTTCATTCCATAGTTTACTTACAGGATTTAAGGTTTTATATCAGCATGACTCAAAGGGCTAAGACTCTCAGGGACATTAAGCAGAACGCGGGAGGGAGCAGTTCAAGGCAGGCAATCTCTGCCCTGAGACCCGAATGTCTAGGAGTCTGCTGAGGCAGCACCACTTGTCAGGGTGGAACTTTCAATGGGGACCAGAGGCACTTCTGTCTATCCTTTGTACTGGGAGACCCCATGAGGTCAGAGTCCTGCAGGGGAGTCTGGCCCATTTGAGAAGATGACAGAGAAGGTACCATTATCTCACAGTAATTTTCTTACTTGTTCAATGAAGCAGAAAAGAATATATACACTACATTGTACTCTTGTATAAGCAAGCTGAAGAAAAGGTATATTAGAGAAAAAAGAAAGAAAAGAACTTTTTAATTCTCTGTTTTTCTTTAATACATGTACAATAATATAAATAGAAATATATTATTTTAATAAGGTTTGTTAGTTTTGAGTATAAAGAATCTGTTTACTGTAGATATCAAAGAATATAGACAGTAAAAAATTAAAATAAAATATAATTTTACCATCCCTGAAATAACAAATATTAATAATTAGATATGTATCTTTTGTCTTTTATTTTTGAAAAGTAACATATATAGATATTTTTGAATCACAATATTTTTCAGTTTGCATATCAAAACTATTTGTGAACATCAGTTTAACAGCTGTATAACATTTCCTTACCTTTATATAGAATCATTTAACTGATAATTCCCCAATTCTCGATATGCCAGTTGTTTTGTTTTATTTAGGGTTGTTTTGTTTTATTTAGGGTTGTTTTGTTTTTTGGTTTAATTTTTTGGGACGGGTTTGTTTTTGCTCTAATAAAAAGAAACTGCCATAAACATATGTGAACAAAATTATCAGTCTTGGTTTTACTTCATTTCCTTATTGTATTATGGAATTGAGTTACTGTTATTGCATTCTCTCTCTCTATATATATATATGTATTGGTAATTGGTTTTCAGGGAAGAAAAATCTGACCTATTTACACATGAACAACAACTCATGTATTGACTAGGACTTTTATACTGCATGCATTCCAACATCTATTGGTTGTAGTACTTAGGAGGAAAATCATTTTTCTAAATTTGGAATATGTTGAGATATGCCTATAGCTCTACCTGTATCTATATCTCTGTATGTTGGAAATATGCCTTGTAAAATACCTGTGTTCATTCATATATTATATTTATATTTTGATGGCTAAAATGAAATGCATTTTATCAGTGAAATATTAGATGGCTATTTTTCACTCAAGAAGACCATGTCTCGGTTAGCAGGACAGTTAGAAATGCAGGCATAGTGTAGAAATGAATAAGTGAAATTGATTGTCATTCTTATATTCTTATAACTATGATAGAGGAGGACACTGAAGTGGAATTTGTGCAAAGGTCAACAGAATTTATGAGCCTTGGTGCATGGTTTGATGGTGTTACTGCCCAAGGTGGGGGTTGTCTGCTCGTCACAAGACATGCCAATAGTCAAGAGGCAACACCTAAAATCCTAGGTGAGAAAGGATTTTATTACAGCTTACTAGCAATGGGAAAGAAGGCTGACTAATTTCCAAAAGAACCATCTTACAGAACAAAGACTATACGCCAGTTATATAGGGGGCTGGTCTCCAGGTGGGGCAGACATGTAGTTCCTGATAATCTTGTTTTACCAGCTATGCATCAGAGACCAGAGCAACTCCCTATATCCTGTTTTAGTTTAAAGATAATAAGAAGAAAATCTTTAATATGTATAGTAAAGATTAGTGTTTACGTGAGTGGCGCCAACAACTCCCCACTGTCAATTGTACCCAGCATAATCATATGCTGGTAACGGGAACAGTGTCATCTTTGTCTGTCTGCCTACTTCCTGCTGAAAAGGATTAGCATAGGAGGACCTATGCATTGAATGAAACAGAGTCACCCATGCTTTTCCACTGTGACTCTGGAGAGGGAGTTGTCAGGTCACTGATGCAGAGAGTTTAGAGATCAGCTTAGAAACACACTTGATCCCCAGTTTAATTATAAGGAACAGCCAGAGTTGCCACACCAGATCTTTCAATTGTCATTGATGACAGCACAGACTCTCTGCCTAGAGGGTCATCACCTTCCTAAGGAACTCAAAAGAACAAAGTTATCAACTTGTCACAGCTGGGAGGGGCCATAAAATCTACAGAGCATGTATATCTCCTAGAGGATGCATATCCAGCTGGGTTAGTTAATCAGAGGTCATTCAAAGTTACAATGTGGTTTCTTTTCTACAATATGGCTTCTCTTATGTCAACCTTGTGTTGAGCCTGTATCATCTGTCCTAAGTACCTAAGTATCTGTGATGATTAATTTTGTGTGTTAATCTGACTGAAGTAAACGATGCCCAGATAGCTGGTAAAACATTATTTCTGGGTGCATCTGTGAGGGTATTTCTGGATGAGATTAGCATTTGAATTGGTAGGTTAAGTAAAGTTCACCTTTGCTAAAGCATGTGGGCATCATCCAATCTGTTGACAGTCTAAATAGAACAAAAAGGCAGAGGACAAGTGAATTAAATCTCTCTGCATGAGCTGGGACATCCATCTTCTCCTGCCCTAGGACATCAGTGATCCTGGTTCTTGGACCTTTGAACTCAGACAAGGACTTACACCATTGTGCCCTCTCCCCTCCAATTCTGGGGACTTTGGACTCAGATTGGGACTTGCACCATTGGCCCCCCTAGTTCTCAGGCCTTTGAACTTGGACTGAATTACAGCACTGTCTTTCCTGGTTCTCCAGCTTGCTGACAGCAGATGGGACTTCTTGGCCTGCATAATTGCGTAAGCCAATTGCTATTATTAATCTCTCTTTCTGTCTATAACTGGACCTATAAATGGACCTTATATTCAGAACCAATGTGTTCCCTGCACAGATGACTAACTTTAAGGAGAAGGAAGAAGGGTTGGAGGTTAGTCACTAGATTAAAGCCAACGGAAAAACATGAAATAACTTTCATGGAACCCTAACAATGTGCATTGGCTAACTCTTTCTGAGAGTCAAGATGGGACTAGATAATACACCAAAAATGAAATGATCATTCAGATTTGAATTTCTTTCATAATACACAGGATTGAATGTATTTTTTTTAAGTACCATGGTTAAGAGTGCAGTCTTGGAGGAGTACTGCCAGAAGTTGATTAGTGTTATCTCTAGGACAGAGGAGAATGTCTAGATTACCCAGACACCAAAGTAATACTATCCTTCAGCAGAGCTTGTCAATGGTGATGACCTGGATAATAAAAATGATTAAAATGGGATGTTAACATATGCGGGGTGGCAGGCTACCTTTAGGAAGACCTTATCCAATCAATCTTTGCAGGAGACTAAGGATCTGGGACTGAGGGGGAAGTGTAGTATAAGCTTATGAGAGTTAGTTTTTTATGCAAGTGCCTGACTTAAACTTTTGATTGTGGATGCATCCACTTCAAGACAAAGATGGCTCTCTTGAATAAACACATTGCCAGCCACATGACTAGATAAAGAGCCAGCCCCTCCCCAAGTTGTCTTTTATCTTAGAGATCTCTGGGTCACTTAGACAACTGACCATTTGGCTGCCTGTTTTTTCCCTTTCTGCACTTTAATTTCCCTTTTTATGTTTTAAATTAACCATTAAAGAGTGAACCCATGAAACCCTAGGCCCCCACCCTGGACCCCAATAAAAGCAGAACCCCAGGCTCTCTTTCTCCATGCAACCTTGCTAGGTGGCCCTGGGCATGTCATGTATCCTCCAGGACTTGTGAGTAATAAACCTGGTATTTCAAAGGTTCCTGATGGTTATTGCTGAGGGCATCTTGCAATCATAAGAACCACAAGGCTGGGCCAGTCACAACATTGGTTCTGAAAGTGGAACCTGGACCCAGGTAAGAGCCCCAAGGCATTTCTAGCCCATAGGCATCACTATTGATAGGCTGAGACCAGCACAAAACAGGATGCCAACACATTATGACATGCAAGACTGAAAGCAGAGAGGTTTTGACTTCTCTCTCAGCTGCCTGAAGCACATTGCCTATAATCAATTCTTAAACTCCAAGGACTGGAAGACAAATCCTCTTTCATCAAGTTGTGGCCTCCTCTGTATGCTTCCAGTAATCATTGACATGAGCATAAAGTAGATATGCAGAAAAGGTGAGGGTAAACCATGTTTTTACAGGGAAATTTTCAAGACTGAAGATATGTTGAAATTTCTAGCAAATCTCCTGGTCCCTGCTTAAGAGACTTTACCAAGTTACACCTGGGTAATAATTTAAAAGATCTTGGTGGATGGAAATATGGGGAATGATGTTATGGAGTAGCATGAAAATACTTAGTAAAAGCACCCAGAGAAAGCAGACCATTGAGCCTAAATCTAGGTGAAAAGGCTTCAGAGATTCAGAGTAATAATGTGTTTTGGCTTTTGCGCTCTCCTTTTAGCAAAGGGTTACAAGAAAAGATAAACTCAGAAAAGAATGAGTCTGTATGAAAAAATGAAATTGAATAGAGATAGTAATTTAGGTCTTTGAAGTTTTGGAAAAACTGATTGCCTCTATACTTCAAAAGTATGAAATAAGACACAAGCAGCTTTGAGTGATAAAGTCTTATTAATATTCCCCCTGTGACATATATATGAGCATGCCCTTCTCCCCTAAAGCCGTCATTTCTAATAGCCTCAAGGTAGCTGCCATTAAGTTGAGAAAAAAAATATTGGGCCAGGGAATACAAGAAATAAAAGTTTTTAGTTCAATTGCATTGTCTCTGGTTTAGTATCCTATGTTGGGTTTATATGGATAAGCTTGGGGAGGACATATAATTTAACTCTTTAGTTTATAGGTCACAAGAATTGGAAGTTCCATATCTGGCACTGATGGAGATGACTTGCATCCTTCAAAACCTTTGATTTGTGGTTGATGCAGGAATCAGGTATAGTCACTGGAAGCAGGGAGAAGGATTAAAATGGTATTTGTCAGCTGACTGTGACTATTACTGATGTCTGATCAACCAAACCTATTGATCCTTTGTGTACATAGAGCTAGACTACATTTCCCAGCCACCTTTGCAGTTATAATTGGGTAAATGATTGACTCCAGGCCCATAAACAAAGGTAGAAATTATGTGAGCTACTGGCAGGTTTATCACAAGAAAATCTCCCATGTGTAATTCTCCTCCATGTTTATAATCCTTAAGAACAGATATGACTTCCAGGGTTACCATGGTAGACACAATTGAGGATTGTTTGATCTACCAAAATAGAAATTTCAATCAAAATAGGTATATCAATCAAATAATATGGCGAAGTACAAAGACAGAAGAGACTCACCTTCTAAATCAATATTTGGAAGACATCACCCAACCAAGAAATCCCATATTGGACAGTTTTAAGAACAAAAAAAAACACTTCTATGTTGTTAAGGCACTGAGATCCAAAGGTTTACTGGCTTTGTTTGCCCACTCATCACCTCCAAAATACTGATTGATGTTAGCATGAAAATTGGATAAAAAAGACCCCAATTAAGGTGTACTGCTTTTACAAAAAGCTTGCCTGCTGTATTAGTTGAACCTGAGTTAGCCAAAGGGTATATACCCTAGTGCCCAACGAGAAAGCAATGTGGATGTGATTGTTGAAGAAAGAGGTCCCCAAAGCTGAAAGAGAAACAGTGATGATGATCTTCCTACCTGATACAGGGTTTGGGGTGGGCTAAATGAATATTCCTTCATTCTAGCTACATACAGCCCCCATGCCATTCAAATCTGAAAGTGTTTGCTTACTGGTGTACCCCTGACCCCTCCACTTCTCTACCCTGACATGAGCTTCCTTAAGGAGAAAGACGACTAGGGGTAGGACTGAAGTCTCTTTGTTCCAAAGGAAGACTAAAGGCTATATGCACCTCTATGGTTTTCTGGGGAATCTTGGGGAGGGATGAGAGTCAAACTATCATGGCTCTGTTGAATAAGGTGCTTGACTTGCTATCCTACCCAGCCTTATGGAGGGAAGGAGGACATTGATTCAACTGATGGGATTTGACCAAGATTCACAGTTGGGAAGGGAAGCTAATGTTACCTTGTAGGTAGGTCTCTCTTGGGCCAATTCAATGTATTGCTGTGGTTGCTTTTTCAACTGAAGAAAAGGTTACTCACCAAACATTTGCAATTAACATCATACTTAATGTTTCTGAGATTATACAAAATAGTTGCAGTAATTCCTCTCGTCCCAGATGTGGATGCTGCTTATCTTTTAAGAGGCTGACCTTCTGACTTCCTTTGATTAATAGAAAATATTGAAAGTGGAACTGTGCTAATGCAGGACCTACACTCTTAAGAGGTCTGGAGCTTTCACCTCCCCTAAGAGAAGCCAGCTGCAATGTAAGAAATCTCACTACCGAGAGATTACTATGCTGTGAGGGAGCCCAATACAGCTACTACAAATAATTCTGATTAACCTCTGGAGATGACCTTGTGGCACCCTGCCCAGATTCTGGCCACTCATCCCTCAGCTGCTGGGATTATTGCCTTCCTATTGCTCAAAGCTACACCTCTTCTCTGGAAAGCTTCCTTCACCTGAAAGAAGCCACCCTCCCCCAAAAGTAACCCTTCCCCTTTGTTCACAGCCTGTCACCTTGCTTCAAAGAGGAAAACACTGTGGTGCAGTTTATGCTCCACATAATGGTATTTGTGGAATGCTTTTCTTATTGATAAAGCCATGGCTAAACTTTTCTTAAGACCACATCCTTGATTAACTCCCGCTCACGCTTCACTCCCTCCCTCATAGGTTTTTCTGAAGAGTGTTTCTTCATTAACCACATATGCACAAATTCCTGCATCCCTCTCTGCTTCTAAAGAGCCCAAACTTATACAGTCTGAGTGGATCTCACAAGATTGTATTCAAGTGTGATTATTCACTCCATGCTCTTTACATTTGAACTATGTAATAATGCTATTGTCGATCTAATACTTGTAAAGGAACATACATAAATCTAGGACAGACATCAGAGAACAAGTATAAAATTTTGGCACAGATCTACCAGAAAAATTATAACAAAATATAATACTTAGTATGAGGTCAGTTTTTAAAGAACCCAAAGAAATGAAAATTTTTTTTCTCTTTAAAATAGGAGTGATGACAAATAGTACTATATCACCATTGCCCCAACCAGAATTAGCTTGGATATAATAGATAATATAAAAAAGGATGCAACTTGAATCATCTTATGTTATTTTCAAACTTCTCTGAGTAAATATATAGAAATAGAGGAAATTACTTCTACAGGATGGAGACACAATTGCCTTCAGATATGATTTTTTAAATTTAAATAGCCTATTTAATTTTATATAAATTTAAACTTTTATTTAAATAAAAGGCTATTTTATTTAAATAATTTTATTTAGCCTATTTTATTTAAATAGCCTTTTATTTAATTTTAAGTTTAAATTAAATTTTATTTAATTTGTTTATTAAATAAGCTATTTAAATTTTGTATCTAAATAAAAATATTTTATTTCAATATTTCAATCTTTCATATTGTTCTTGTTTATAGAACATAGATTTCAAATACACTATTTTAGGGACCTGCCAGTGGCATAGTGGTTAAGTTCTGTGCACTCCACTTTGGCAGCCCAGGTTTGTGGTTTTCGGATCCTGGGCACAGACCTACACCACTCATCAAACCATGCTCTGGCAGTGTCCCACATACAAAACAGAGGACAATTGGCACAGGTGTTAGCTCAGGGCCACTCTTCCTCAAGCAAAAAGAGGAAGATTGGCAACAGGTGTTAGCTCAGGGCCACTCTTCCTCACAAAATAAATAAACAAATACACTATTTTCCACTATAACAAAATAATGTTTTCGGCTCTGCATATTTCACATATGTGTATCACTATGTATCTTATGTCTATATCTTTCTCTTCTTTTACACCTCACCTTAAAATAACCTAGTATAATTTACTTTTCTCAAATTATACCAAAGAGTTTCTGTTTTTTCCTTCTCACCATACCTACACATTTTATAATGTTTACAACTGACAGGAATAAGAAGAAAGCCATAACCCACAATTAGGATTAAATTAGTTGTCTTATGTCACTCAACTAATTAGTGAAACAGCCAAGATCATTTAGATATCAAAAAAGTAAAATGTCTAAAAAATCTTTTATTATATCAGATCACAAATATCATCATCTTACCCAACAGACATAAAGTATTCATGTGTTGTATACATATGACACTTTGGGATAGTTAAGCAATTGAAAATGAAGCAAACTTTGATATTTTCCTTCTTTCTAACTTTCTTTGCAATATTCTGCATAACTGAGTTTAGGTAAGAATTCTAACACTATAATCATTTGATTTTTCTCAAGAGGAATTATCTTGCCTCAAATAAGGTGGGAAAACACTAAAAAACAGGAGGACAAATCCATGTTTTTTTGTTTTATTTTTAATTTTTTGTGTGTGAGGAAGACCAGCCCTGAGCTAACATCCATTGCTAATCCTCCTCTTTTTGCTGAGGAAGACTGGCCCTGGGCTAACATCCGTGCCCATCTTCCTCTACTTTCTACGGGACGCCGCCACAGCATGGCCGACAAGCGGTGCGTCGGCAGGTGCCCGGGATCCGAACCGGCGAACCTCAGGCTGCCAAGTGCAGACTAAACTGCTGCACCACTGGGCCGGCCCCCCATGTTTTTTTTTTAATTGATGTCTTAATAGTTTATAACATTGTGAAATTTTAGTTGTACACTATTGTCAGTCACCATATATATGGATCACTTCACCCCTTGTGCCCACCCTCCATCCCCCTTGCCCCTGGTAACCACTAAACTGTTCTCTCTGTCCATGTGTTAATTTATATTCCACATATTAGTGAAATCATGTGGCGTTTGTCTTTCTCTCTCTGGCTTACTTTGCTTAACATAATACCTTCCAGGTCCATCCATGTTGTTGCAAATGGGACAATTTTGTCTTTTTTATGGCTGAGCAGTATTCCATTGTATACATATACCAGATCTTCTTTATCCAATCATTTGTTGAGGGACACTTGGGTTGTTTCCACTTCTTGGCTATAGTGAATAATGCTGCAATGAGCATAGGGGTGCATAAGCCTCTTTGGCTTGTTGATTTCAGGTTTGTTGGATAGATACCGAGTAGTGGAATAGCTGGATCATAAGGTATTTCTATTTTTACTATTTGGAGGAATCTCCATACTGTTTTTCATAGAGGCTGCACCCGTTTGTATTCCCACCAGCAGTGTATTAGGGTTCTCATTTCTCCACAACCTCTCCAATATTTGTTGTTTTTTGTCTTGGTGTTGATAGCCATTCTAATGGGTATAAGGTGATATCTTAGTGTAGTTTTGATTCGCATTTCCCTGATGATTAGTGATGTTGAACATCTTTTCAGTGCCTATTGGCCATCTGTGTATCTTCATTGGAAAATAATCCTCTACCCAGTTCATTTCCTCTACCCATTTTTGTGTGTGTGTGTGTGAGGAAGATTAGCCCTGGGCTAACATCCATGCCCATCTTCCTCTACTTTAGTTGGGATTCTGCCAAAGCATGGCTTTAACAGCAGTGCATTGGTCCAAGCCTGGGATCCAAACCTGTGAACCCTGGGCCACCAGGAGCAGAGTGCATGAACTTAACTGCTACGTCACTGGGCCAGCCCCCTCCTCTGCCCAATTTTTGATCAGGTTGTTTGGTTTTTTTGTTCAGTTGTGTGAGTTCTTTATATATTATGGAGATTAGATTAACCCTTTGTTGGATATATGATTTGCAAATATTTTCTTCCAGCTGGTGGGTTGTCTATTCATTTTGATCCTGATTTCATTTGCCTTGTAGAAGCTCTTTAATCTGATGAAGTCCCACTTGTTTATTTTTTGTTTCCCTTGTCTGAATAGACATGGAATTCAAAAAGATCCCTTTATAACCGATGTCAAATAACGTACTGCCTGTATTTTCTTCTTGGAGTTTTATAGTTTCAGGTCTCACCTTTAGACCTTTGATCCATTTTGAGTTGATTTTTGTGTATGGTGAAAAAAGGTGGTCTACTTTCATTCTTTTGCATCTGGCTGTCCAGTTTTCCCAAGACCATTTATTGAGGAAGATTTCCTTTCTCTTTTGTATGTTTTTAGCTCCTTTGCCAAAGATTAGCTGTCTGTAGCCGTGTGGTTTTATTTTTTGGGCTTTCAGTTCTGTTCCATTGATCTGTGTGTCTGTTTTTGTACGAGTACTATGCTGTTTTGATTACTATAGTTTTGTAGTATATTTTGAAGTCAGGGATTGTGATGCCTCCAGTTTTGTTCTTTTTTCTCAGGATTGCTTTAGGTATTCAGGGTCTTTTGTTGCCCCATATGAATTTTAATACTCTTTGCTCTATTTCTGTGAAGAATGTCATTAGGATTCTGATTGGGATTGCATTGAATCCATAGATTGTTTTAGGTAGTATAGACATTTTAACTATGTTTATTCTTCCAATCCATGTACATGGGCTATTTTTCCATTTCTTTATGTCATCATTGATTTCTTTCAATAATGTCTTACAGTTTTCATTGTATAGGTCTTTCACCTCCTTGGTTAAATTTATTCCTAGATATTTTATTCTTTTTGTTGCAATTGTAAACAGGAATATCTTTTTGAATTCTCTTTCTGTTAGTTCATTAATAACATATAGAAATGCAACAGATTTTTGTAAGTTGATTTTGTACCCTGCAAGTTTGCTCTAGTTGTTGATTATTTCTAATAGTTTTCCAATGGATTCTTTAGGGTTTCCTATATGCAAAATCATGTCATCTGCACATAGTGACAGTTTCACTTCTTCATTGCCTATTTGGAGTCCTTTTATTCCTTTTTCTTGCCTAATTGCTTTGGCCAAAACCTCCAGTACTATGTTGAATAAGATTGGCAATTGTGGGCACCCTTGTCTTGTTCCTGTCCTCAGAGAAATGGCTTTCAGTCTTTCCCTGTTGATCACGATGTTGGTTGTGGGTTTGTCATATATGGCCTTTATTATATTGAGATAGTTTCCTTCTATACCAATTTTATTGAGAGCTTTTTATCATAAATGGATGTTGAGTCTTGTCAAATGCCTCCTCTGCATCAACTGAGATGATCATATGATTTTTATTCCTCATTTTGTTAATGTGGTATATCACATTGATTGAGTTGCAGATGTTGAACCATCCCTTGGTCCCTGGTACAAATCCCACTTGGTCATGGTGTATGATCTTTTTAATGTATTGCTGTTCTTGGTTTGTAAATATTTTGTTGAGGATTTTTGCATCTATGTTCATCAGCAATATTGGCCTGTAGTTTTCTTTCTTTTTATTGTCCTTGTCTGGCTTTGGTATCAGAGTGATGTTGGCCTTGTAGAACGTGTTAGGAAGTGTTCCATCTTCTATTTTTTGGAAAGTTTGAGAAGGATAGGTATTAAATCTTCTTTGAATGTTTGGTAAAATTCTCCAGAGAAGTCATCTGGTCCTAGACTTTTATTTTGGAGGAAGTTTTTGATTACTGTTTCAATCACTTTGCTTGTGATGGGTCTATTCAGATTCTCTATTTCTTCTTAATTCAGTTTGGGAGGTCTAAGTCTAAGAATTTATTCATTTCTTCTGGATTGTCCAACTTGTTGGCATATAGTTTCTCATAGTATTCTCTTATAATCCTTTGTGTTTCTGTGGTATCTTGTAATTTGTCCTCTTTCAGTTATAATTTTATTTATCTGAATCTTCTCTATTTTTTACTTAGTGAGTCTGGCTAAGGGTTTGTCAATTTTGTTTATCTTCTCAAAGAATCAACTCTGTTTCATTGATCCTTGCTACTGTTTTGTGGGTTTCAATTTCATTTATTTCTGCTCTAATTTTTATTATTTTCCTCATTCTGCTGACTTTGGGCTTTGTTTGTTGTTCTTTTTCTAATTCTCTTAGATGTAGTTTAAGGTTGCTTATTTGGGATTTTTCTTGTTTGTTAAGGTGGGCCTCTATTGTTATGAATTTCCCTCTCAGGACTACTTTTGCTGCATCCCATATGAATTGGTATGGTGTGTTTTCCTTTTCATTTGTCTCCAGATAGATTTTTATTTCTCCTTTAATTTCATCAATGACCCACTGGTTGTTCAGTAGCATGTTGTTTAGTCTCCACATCTTTGTCCCTTTCCCAGTTTTTTCCTTGCAGTTGATTTCTAGTTTCATAGCATTATGATGAGAAAAGATGTTTGTAATGATTTCAATCTTCTTAAATTTATAGAGGTTTGCCTTGTTTCCTAATATATGGTCTATCCTTGAGAATGTTCCATGCATGCTTGAGAAGAATGTGTAATCTGCTGTTTTTGGGTGGAGTGTTCTGTATATATCTATTAAGTCCATCTCGTCTAGTTTCTCATTTAAGGCCACTATTTCCTTATTGACTTTTTGTCTGGATGATCTATCCATTGATGTAAGTGAGGTGGTAAGATCCCCTACTATTATTGTGTTGTTGTTAATATCTCCTTTTTGATTTGTTAATAGTTGCTTTATGTACTTTGGTGCTCCTGTGGTGGGTGCATCTATATTTATAAGTGATATGTCTTCTTGGTGGAGTGTCCCTTTTATCATTATATGTTGCCCCTCTTTGTCTCTCAGTACCCTTTTTATCTTGAAGTCTACTTTGATATGAGTACGGCAACACCTGCTTTCTTTTGTTCGCCATCAGCTTGGAGTATTGTCTTCCATCCTTTCACTCTGAGTCTGTGTTTGTATTTAGAGGTGAGATGTGTTTCCAGGCAGCATATTGTTGGGTCTTGTTTCTTAAATCCATTCTGCCACTCTGTGTCTTTTGATTGGATAACTCAATCCATTTACATTTAGATGGATTGTTGATATATGAGGGTTTATTGTTGCTATTTTATCACTCATTTTCCAGTTCTTTTGCATTTCCTTTGTTTCTTGTCCCATGTGTTTCAGACTTCCAATTCAGTTTGGTAGTTCTGTATGATGATTCTCTTAGTTTTCACCTTATTTTTCATATGTGACTCTGCTCTGATTATTTGTTTAGTGGTTCCCATGAGGCTTGTATAAAAAATCTCATGGATGAGATAGTCCATTTTCTGATGGCCTCTTATTTCCTTGGACTAAGTCAATTTGACCCCATTCCTCTTCCCCTTCTAAGTTATTATTGTCACAACTTATTCCATCTTGTGTTGTGAGTGTGTGTTTAAAGTGATGAGGTTATATTTATTTTTGGTATTTTCCTTCCCTTAATCTTGATGTTTATAATTAAGTGTTTGCTAACCTATTCTGATAGAGAGCTGTGATTTTTCTTGTTTTGTCTACCTATTTTTCTCCTTGCTCAAAGCTTTATATCCCCTTTCTCTTTTATTTTTCAGGCATGAGGGCCTTCTTGTGCATTTCTTGCAGTGGGGGTCTTGTGGCAATGAGCTCCCTTAGCTTTTGTTACTATTTCTCCATTATATCTGAAGGATAATTTCATTGGATAGAGTATTCTTGGCTGAAAGGTTTTGTTTTTCAGAATTTTGAATATATATCATTCTAGTCTCTCCTAGCCTGTAGAGTTTGTGTCAAGAAATCTGCTGAGAACCTGATGGGAATTCCTTTGTATGTTGTTATATTTTTTTGTCTAGCTGCCCTTAATATCTTTTCTTTGTTATTGACTTTTGTGAACTTTCTACTATCTGCCTTGGAGAGGGTCTTTTCATGTTGATATATTTAGGATATCTATTGACTTCCTTCACTGGTATTTCCAGCTCCTTCCCCAGCTTTGGGAAGTTCTCAGCTATTATTTCTTTGAACAAGCTCTCTGCTCCTTTTTCCCTCTCTTCTCCCTCTGGAATACCTATAATCCTTATGTTGCATTTCCTAATTGAGTTGGATATTTCTCAGAGAATTTCTTCATTTCTCTTTAGTCTTAGTTTTCTCTCCTCCTCTATCTGGAGCATTTTTGCATTCCTACCCCCAATAATGCTAATTCTTTTCTCCATATTGTCAGCTCTGTTATTTAAAGATTCCAGATTTTCCCTTATCTCCTCCATTTTGTTTTCCATCTGCAACATTTCTGATTTTTTTTTAATGGTTTCAATCTCTTTTGTGAAGAAATTCCTGATTTCATTGAGCTGTTTATCTGTATTTTCTTATAATTCATTAAACCTTTTTATGATAGCTATTTTCAATTCTCTGTCATTTAGGTTATAAATTTCTGTGCCTTCAGGATTGATTTCTGGGTGCTTGTCATTTTCCTTCAGGTCTGGGAATTTAATATATTTTTGCATAGTGCCTGTGGCTATTGGCTTATTTTTTCTCATACTGAAAATATCTGGTTGCAGTTCCCACTTGCCACCACTGGGTGGGGGTCAAGCTCTGTGTATTCTGAACCCGCTGCAATCTGATTGTGCTGAAGCACCAGGTGTGGGGGGTAGGTTCTCTCCTTCACCTGCCTGATCCCAGTTCTTTTTCTCTCCTCGCTATCTGCTCTCCTAGCATGCTCAGATGATGGCAGCACCCCTGCAACAGTTCAGTCTCCTCCATGTGGGACTTCCCCACAGGCTGTGAGAGAATTTCAAGAGCTATGGTTTTCCCACAGAGGACTGCCCCTCCCCCCACCCTGGGAGCCACATGGACCCATAGTTGGTGATGGAATGGGGAGAGGGAGGATTTCTCCTTGCCTCTCCCCCCTTCCTTTGGGGGGGTTCCAGCACCTCCACCTTCAGATGTATGGCTGCATGGTCTCTCAGATGTCCTTTGTGTTGAGTGAGTGTCCTCTGTTGGTATGTGAATATCCTCTTTGCTGTTTCTAAGTGGGGGGGAGTTTAAAGGGGAAAGCTCACTCCACCATGATGCTGAAATCACTCAAATTCATGGTTTTGTTCGAATATAAGCTATTCCTTCTGAGATTCAAAAGTGCACTACTAAATAATTATTGAAGTGGTAGTATTTCATTCCTGGGGAATACATTGGGTTTACTCATTTTTTTGTGAGAAATGCTATATTAAATACCTGTGCAGGAAAAACTTCATCAGGTGCTGGCCGTTTTCACATGCTGGAGCACTATTTTATTATCATTGAAATAACTCTTTTAGTTGAATATCAAATTTTATCTTACAACTAATGTTTCTATTTCCACAATATAATACATCAATCATATAAAATATAATCCTTCCACAAAAGATATGACTCAAAAGTTTAATTTTCAGAATTATTTAACCATTTTCATATTTTGGATGCAAACTCACCACCATCAACATAACTTTAAAAGTATTTATATATACTTTTAATATGACATGGCTATAATTAATAATTAACTGATTAAGAAATACCACTTTACTAGTGAGATCATGTGATATTGTTACTTAAAGTAAGAAGTATAGAAATATATATTTGGTCTTGTTCCCCCATTTCTGGCAAAGAGCTCCCCAAACTCTTGGAATTTCCTGAGTGATGAGAGCTATAAAGGTGTTTTTGTTATGTTAATGAAGTGACTTTTGGAACACACCTAAGGATGGGTGCTGGTTGTTAGGAGAACCAACCATGTGATTAGAGGGTTAGAGATTTTGGTCCCACCCCCTGATTTCCAGGAAGGGGAGAGGGGCTGGAGATTGTATCAATTGCAAATGGAAAATGGTTTAATCAATTGTGACTATATCATGAAGCCTCCATAAAAATCCAAAAGAATGGGGTTTGGAGAGCCTTGGTGTTGGTGAACATGTGGAGATTTGGAAAAGTGGCATGCTTAGAGAAGCATGGAAGCTCTGTGCCCTTTCACCATACTTTGCCCCATGTATCCATCTGGATGTTCATCTGTATCCTTTTATAATAAACCAGTAATACAGTAAGTAAATTGTTTCTCTGAGTTCTGTGAGCAGCTCTAGCAAACTAACTGAACCCAAGGAGGGGATCATGGGAACCTCTGATTCATAGCCAGTGGGTTAGAAGTACAGGTAACTACTTGGACTTGTGACTGGCATCTGAAATTTAAGAAGGGGGTCCCTTCAAACTTCCAGTTTGTTGCCAGTCAGTTAGAAGCACAGGAAACAACCTGGTCTTGCCAGTGGTGTCTGAAGGGGGGCATTCTTGTAGGATTGAACTCTTAACCTGAGTCATCTGATGCTGTCTCTGAGTAGAGAGTGTCGGAATTTTGTTGAATTGTAGGACACTCGGTGTGTGAGAATTGCTTGTTGGTGGTGTGAGGAAGCCCCCCAACACCCAGACCCACACACATACACACACACACTCACACACACACACATTGGAACTAGGTCCATGAACCTAAAAGAGATCATAACCAGAAATAAATGATTTTTTGGTATGACTTGAAAGTGCTTTCTTACAAAAACACATTCCTAATATCTCAAGTGGGTTTATAAGCAAGCCACTCTGACTCATCCCTTTGTCCCCCTAACACACTTTCTCTAACCTCTAGTAAACCTTAACTGGTTTACATCTAATTATAACAAGAGAATCTCACATCGTTAATTCTTTGTCTTCCTTCTTTTTTTCAAAACCAAGTTGTGATGGCAAATTTCTGGGATCCAAAATAGCTGTGCCTGACCTTTCTCTTCCATGAGCCCAGGCTTAAGCAAAGTAAGTGCTCAGTAAATGTTAAGGTCTTTTCTCACCTGACAAAGCCCTGTATATATAACTCGATTTTAGCCTGAGGACCAACTTTTCCCTTCTCATTCTAAACCACTGCTGAAACTAAATCTTTCCTTCAAAAAATTCCCCTTCTTTTTCCTTGCTTCTACTGCCTGAAGACTAAGGTGTTTCCTTGAACCCGAGCCTTTGGCAGGCAGATGTGTGAGCCCAGCTCTAGACATCACCTGCCTGGTGGTTGGGATTCAGAAAATCCACCGTCCTGTCTTCCATTTTGCTTATGTTGTAATACTATGTCACTACTATTGAAGAACATTACATTAATCATTTTCCTAAACTTAAAAGTGATTTCCTAAATCATTTTCCTAATAGTTTTCCTAAACTACTTCCTAAATAAATATCCCTATTTTCTAGATATTCCCTCTTCTACTCACTTTATGTCAGTGTGTTCAGGTTCTCTGTGACACAACAGCCATGCTGCTCTATCTGATTCAAAGGTATGATTAACCTGATTTGATCATATATCTCAACATTTAAATTCATTTCTGGAGGAACTACTTACTTTTTAAACATTATTATTGAGATACAATTCATCCATTTAAAGTTACAATTAAATTTTTTTTAGTATATTCACAGATGTGTGCAAACATCACCACACTCAATGTTAGAATATTTTTATCATCTCAAAAAGAAACCTTGTAGCTTTAGCTATCAGACCGCTATACTCTCAGACATCCCCCAGCCCCTAGTAACCATTAATCTACTTTCTAAGGACCGTGGTTATATGAGATGTAAACACTGAGGGAAGCTGGATGATGTATATACAGAAAATCTCTTTACTATCTTCTCCACTTTTATGTAAATCTCAAAAACAATTTTAAAAATACCTCAAATACATATGGTACAAAGCAATACACTCATTGTTACACTAAACACATACGGTGCTTGTGCAAAACTAGACTGCTCTAAGAGCTCACGTACATGAAGTTACTGTATCCTTACCACCATTCAAAAGAGTTGATATTCTCTTACAGATAAAATTTGGGCCCAGAAAGGAAGTGAATTTCCCAAGGTGCTCACCCTGAGAAGAATATCAGGACTTACACCCTGCCTTCTGGCTCCACAGTCCATTCTTTCAACCATTGTCCTTTTCTACCTATTCTTCTAAATGACAAGTTTAAGCAATTCAACATATAGAATAGAAAATGTTGAAATGTGAGATAAAAATTTGAACTGTTTTTCCCAAACAGGAGTTTTAAAGAATTATAATTATTAGCTCAGAAGTGATTGTTTTCCCTTCAATGTACTGTGCAATTCGAAATGTCTGCTTGTGGGTGAAAGTAGGTCAAGTTGGGCCTAGGCACCCATCGACATCAGCTAGAGAAGGCAGATAAATTACAAAACTCTGGGATATGTCTGCAAGGGCTCAAATCCTGGCTCTACCATCAACTGTGTCACTTTAGGAAATTCACTTAATGCCTCTATTTCTCAGTACGTTGATCTGCAGTTCGTAGCACCCACCTCTAATGCTAATGCTCATACCTCAAATTCTAATAGACACATTACTTCAGAGCAGGAACTATGGCTTTGATTATAATTCTTTTGTCATGTATCCTGTAAGCTTCACATGTACTCACTGGAATTGAAATTATCTTAAATTTGTAATATAGCTTACAAGTTTGAGCATAATTGTCCATGCATTATTGTATATTGTGATCCAGTTTACAGTCACAAGAGATAGTCAAAGGTCATTTTAATCTCATTTGTTAACAGATCAACATTCTGTTTGAGAAACCAAATGGGTTCCCTAAGGTTATATAGTTAATAAGTAGAGGAGACCAGAGTTGAACCAAGGTCATGAGGCCCTTGTTTATTTTCTTTTACCTTTTCTATAAGCCAAAATGACTTTAAAATATTGCAAAGTAAGATTTAGGCTATAAACATTAAAAGGAATATTGTTATGGTTCCTAAAAAAGCCAGAACCACAATTTGTTAATTGAATTGGAGTCATGCCCCTGATAAATAAATGCTCTTGGAGCTATATTTGCTTAGCAGTAAAGAAGACTACTTTTAAAAGTTTGTATTTCTAAAATATTAGCACAACACAAAATGATAGCTTTCAGAGGAACTAAATTTCTAACAGCAGAAATTGCAAGAACTGTACTTCGGAGAAATGAAAGATTCACTCTAATACCTTGCCCACAAGTGACTAGAATTCCAATGTGACCATTTCAAAACTTGACATTAAATATTAAAATTATTGAATTCTTTTCAGGGAGAAAAATCTCCCTGAAGGAATAGAGGCTGAGCAGTGGATGAGAACTCAAAAAGAATTCTTGGCTCTTCTACAAAACTAGAAGATGAATCTTTGGCATTCTGGCAAGTCATGCAGTATATTAATAGACAGATAGAGTAAATTCTCACTTCTCTAATTACTCATCTATGCATTTCCCTTTTCCATCATCTGTAGCAAAATTTGAATCCAAGTTTGGATTGTTTTAGGCTCTCAGAACTCTACTTAGAGACTTTCTTGGCTTCATCAAGTGAATAAATAGAGAGGAACTGTAAAATATGTTAAACATTACCAGAAAATTATGTGCTAGGCAAATCTGCTGCCAAAAGTCCATGTAAAGAGTTCCAAGGACAAACAAAAGTTTTGGCCTTCTCCATGCACTTATTCACCTTCATTAGCCTGACTATTGGAATATTTACAACACAGAATCACAACCCATGTGTGGTACTCATTATTAGATTCCTGGCTTGTTGTCAGAGTTGCAAACTGGGCACATAGGACTTCAGTTTTGTAGAAACATGTGCCCCGAAGCCATTCAAAATGTTGGCATTGTCAATGAAACCATATAATATTCAACAAATGACACACAATCAGATCCACACGTGCCGCATTTCCTTTAGCAACAAATCTCACGCAGAGCAACTTATAAATAGAACCCAAGGTAAAACTGCATTGCTGGATTCTTTAATATTAAACTAAATATGATACCACATATATAGAAGTATTAGGCATATTGAATCTTACATCTAGTTTTCACATTTAGACATGGGCTATATGACACTGTAGAAATTTAGAGCTAGAAGAAATCCAGAAAGCAACTAAACCCACAAAAAAATAAGATGACTTTCAAGCTAGGAAATTGAAATACAATTTGTAATTTCAGAGCAAATAGCTTTTTTTAGTGAGAGAGCCAGCACCACAGTTCAAGAGACTTGACCAGTTCATTGCAGTTGATTCATAAGATCAAAATTATGAGAACCCTTTTTCAGAAGTAGTGCTATTTTTCACATTGAATGCACGTGGATGTCTCAATATATTCCACATATTTGGAAACCCATAATTTGGTTATCTGTTTTTATTCTTGGGAAGACTTCAAGCAAATGTTTTTATATGCTCATATTTTAAAAATCTAACACAAAAACATAAGAGATCTAGGGATTTATTTATTTCTATGAATGTAAGTGGGTATTTGTATATTCATCTAGATAATTGTTTTTGGTATAATTTGTGAGCAAGATTTTTAAGAGTAGTACTTTTCTGCTGACTTTAAATGACAAGAAGTTCTGCCAATCCAATTCACCAAAGAGTAATAATACATACTAAGTTATTGAGTAATTTTTCCTCTCCTGAGAGGAAAAGTATATGGCATTATTCTAGATGAAAAATAAATTTCTAACCAATGGTCTAAGATCTAATTATAGATACTAATGGGTTTCCACAACCCGTTTTCCACAAACCATTAATTTTCAGTGAGGCTGAGAGTATCAATGTCTGGGATACACAGGAGACACTTTCTCTGGGTTTGTTCAAAGATATTCCTGTCAGCCTTTTCCTTAACAATTTCCCTCAACCCCACAACACGACCTCAATTGACTGTGTCACCATTCTAATATAAAGGGTCAAAAAATACTTAGAATTTGCAAAAAAAAATTAAAAAGTTACTTTCAGTGCCCATGTCCATACGTGCAACCAAATTGATCACCTTTCCGTCTATATAAAATATTTAACAAGAAGGAAAGAGGATAATAGATATTACAACATCAAACCTGAACATGTAGTGAGGAATAAATAAGATTTTGCTGCGAGCTTCTAGTAAACCTTCAATAAATTGTAGTTGACTTTTATTATCCTGACCAGTTTTACCAATCAAAATTTGAAGTTAAATTGGCAATTTACAAGGCTAAACTTGATACTTTTTATTGTTATATTTATTCATACATATCCTGTTTTATTTAAGGGTACAGTGGAGGCAACGTAGGTGGTTGAATGAAAAATAGGATCTGATCTTCAGGCACCTCTAATGCGTATACACATCACCAAGGCTACTAGCTGTTTCCCATTAAAAGTTCGGCATTCCTTTTAGGCATACCAAAAGTTTCATTTGATTAAAAATCCTTTACTTTACAAATTTTACTCTTTCTTCAAAGCCTTGTCCTCTACAAAGACTTCCCTAACCATTTCCACCTTGATTTCTCTCTTCTCCAAACTCTGATAACATGCATTTTCTATGCACAGTGCGAGCAGATTCCCTGAATAATCCATTTTCATTTGAATGCAAATATTTCTCATGTTACAAATTAAGAGTGTGAGGTGACACCTTTCATAACTTATGTCCTCCAGTGTGCCTTCCACAGTTCTGTGCACACAATGGATGCCCATAAACATTTCTTGATTAATTCGCAGATGTACAGTATAAGTCCATATCAAAAAACTTTGCTTTGCATGTAAAACTTAACCCTCTTCAGAACATGTGACATGAACTTAGCCCTCTAAATCTCACTGCTATTTCAATTATTATAAAGTAGTTCCTTTATAATAGATAATGGCCATACTTACTATTATGACTGAGATCCAATACAGAAAAATATTTTCGCTTGGAAAGAAACTTGAAAATCTTATTGCTACCTTTAATTTTTAATCAGGGAAGAAATCTCTTTGGGGCAATAAAAAGCACCATTCTGATTATGTATTTCATTACTGTTCCTGGTACAGAGGGCAAGAGCTGGATTCATTTTCAAAACAGTAGAAAAAACAAATACATTCAAGCTTAGAGCAACAATAGTAATTCACAATAAAATTAGAAGAATGTAATGGGAAGATATAAGCTTCTGGAACATAATAAACCAAAGGTGAAACCTGTTATAAATTATTTCCAACAAACACTGGTTAAATGTATATTTTCTTATTTGAGGTCAGAAATTTCCATTGTCTGGCAGCTATGAAGAGGAAAGAATGAAATAATTGGTTTCCTGACCCAGGTCTATTCTTGTTTCCAGTGAACAGGCATCTATATTACAGATCAAGCTGACCTAACAATTTCACCTGTGGATTTTCTCATTAGAAAAGTGGAAACAACTGGGTCACCATATTGAGAACATACAAAAATATTGTCGAACCACATCAAAAAGAATCCCAATTTGTATGTTATCACTGAATTTTAAATATGCAGTTACCATGTACATGAATCTAAGTAATATAAAGTCAAATTTTATTTTTTTGAGAAGAAATATAAGAAAAAGAAATGAAACTACTGCCTAGACCTGATATTTAGGTACATAAAAAGATTGAATTGGAAGAAAATTTGGAGATTATATAAGCCTGTTTCCAAAAAGTATCGGGAATTCTCACTTGACTACTGGTTATCTAGCTTTTCTCCATTTCAGAAAATAGGACACTCAAGGCAGTTAATATTATTATACGTAATACAAGAATATGAGTCGCAATTGAATAGCTAGCTTGTAAAACATTAAAATATTAGACTGGTAATTTTTCATATAGTCTAACTTAATTGTAGTAGTTCCATAGTCTAGACAATGGATTTTAAAATATTTTTGGTGAAATATTTTTAATCTTTTTTTATCTTTTCTAATCTATCTAGCAAGATACTTTGCTAAAATAGAAAATCATCATAGTAATATCAAATTGCTATTCAGTTTTTAAAATCTTACTCATAATTTCTATATACTTATCTAGTTTGGACAACAATAAATATTTTGAGGGCCAGAAATGGTCTGTGGTCCTCACCTTGAGTGGCATCGGGTAGAGATCATTACAAGAAAACTACATGTTTTAATTATCACTATTGGACATATTGATACGTTCTGGGGTTTGGGGGGTGGATTCTGCTTGTTTTGTTTTGCCTTGTTTTGATTTTTGGTAAGGTAATAGTATGAGAAATTTACTTTTTAAAAGAGCTTCTCATGGCTCTATGTTCAGCCTTTTGAGAGAACCCATTTGGTTGTCCTGACTAGCATTGATGGAGACTTCTACAAATATGGTAGAGAAGTGAAAAAATGTGAGAAGTGTGGAGGAGGTGGAACGAATACAAGGGAAAATGCCAGTGATGTCAAACACGATTCCTAGGTTCCAGGCTGAGGTCTTGTGTCAGTGATTTTACCAGTTTTTTGGATAGGAAGCACTAGAAGTAAAGTTGTTAGGGCACATGGACGTATATAATGGTTTTCAGATCTTTTTGGAGTCTTAATCAATTTGGCAATTTTCCCTGAATGATCAGATGGAGAATGTTCTTCTCAGATGAGCTACTACACTTGACCACCACACCGACAGTAAGTGCCTGGGGCAGAGAGAGTGTGTAATAAACACCTGTAGCAGGAACTAAGGAATGATATATATAGATACAATGGGTCCTGTTTTATTAAAGATGTTGAATGAAATTTGTCAACTTAAATCACCACACGTTTCAAAACATACAAAACCTAAAACACGTAAGCTATTCTATTTTTTAAAATCACTATTCACAGAGAAATACTCTTGAGATGAAACCTGATGGTTGTGGCTTGCGTATTCTGAAGGCATAATAAATATCCATTGAATTAATGTATTTTTTTCATGTGTGCCAGGACAGTATATTGCAAAATGGACACTTCCATACCCTCTTTTCCAATTTTTCATTTCTGTTTATTTTCCTGTAAATGTTTCTTTGTAAGTGAATAGAACTGTAAACTTACAGTTTAACCTTGTATTATAAAGGTGAAGGTAGTGAGCATGCATTATTTCCTACGTTAATGTCAATGTCTCTAAAATTTCTACTTTAAGTACTGATAGAGTAAAATTTTCAAAATTAAAAACACAACTCTCATACAAACATAAATGAATATATGCCAAATTTTTTAAATTCATTAATTAATGAGAAAAATTATCAAATGGTAAGTCAGGATTCTAAGTAAATATGTATAATCAAGGAAGGCTAAAATGAATTTACAAATGGAAACAAAACTGGCTAATAACATTGTAACTTTTAGGATTATCTTTCCTATACATGCTAACCTACAACCACAGTGTTTGGGCTCTAATTAATAAGTAAATAACAAAGTCAAACACAGGTGCATTCTTTTTGATAATAAAATAATCCCAGGATGAGCCAGCAAAATTGAAGGGATTTGTAGCCATTCTCTTGCTTTGTTTCCAAGGTTTGGTTAATTTTTATGAGTGGTTACATTGTTTGATGTAAGATTTTGAGAGATACCATTTAACAATTCAATGACTTTTCATTCTATTCCCAGTTAGCTGAGTTTTTTTTTTTTTAACATGAATTCATGAAATGCCTTTTTTCTTTTTATGCATCAGCAGAGATGATCATTTGGTTTTTCTTGTTTAGTCTGATAATGTGATTATGTAATATTAAAGCATACTTTCAAGGTTAACATAAACAATAATATTCAAAATAATTTGTTTTAGAAATACCTTATTTGGTTTGCTTATATTTTATTTAGAATTTTTATATATAAGAAAAATTGATATAACCTTATAATTTTCATTTTCATTGAATTTTAATTGCATGGTTTTGATATTGACAGTATACTAGTTTTAGAAAATGAGTTAAGGAGAATTACTGCTTTTTCTAATTTCTAGAAGATATTTTTTGATAGTATGTGATCAACTTTTTTGAGGTTTTGGTTAAACATGCCTGTAAATTATCTAGATCTTGTGTTTTGACAGTGATGAGACTTGAGGAGCAATCAAATGTGTGTGATGTTTAGCGGTCTAATAATGTTTAGTCTTTAATCTGGGTAATTCGAGTAATTTTTAATTATAATTTTCTACAAAATTTCCCATTTCTCTAATTTAGTTTTTTGCATATAGCTGTTCATAGTATTATCTTAACTGTCAATATGTATGTATGTGTGCATGGATGTGTGTGCTTGTTTCAGTCTTGATATCATTTTATTGTGAAATTTTCCTCTCTCTCCTTTTTCTTTTAGTTTTGCTTCATCTTCCTAAATGTTGGCCTTTTGTATTACTCTTTCAACTGTTCAGAGTTTTGCAATTTATCTCAATTATGTTATACTAACTCCACTTCTTTCCATTTAAAAATTATTGATTATTTTTCAGTTTCTATATCTCTATTTTTTCCATAGATATCAATTCTTGCTGATATTCTCCATCCATACTCTGTTTACTTGTAATATTTACTTCACAATTATATTAAAAATCTGTATACAATAACTCCAATATTTAAATCTATTAACTCCTGAAAGTTTGTTTCTATTGCCTTTTTAAAAAAATGGATAATTTGTTCCAGTTTCCTAGTATCCCTGATAATTTTTTACTGTATGTTGGACTTTTGTATAAAATGAAAGTGTAGGAGAGTTCCACTTCCAAGAAGATTAAATAGAGAAATATTTCCCTATTCATCCAAATACAAATAAAAATCCTGGGCATTATATATAAAACAAACTCAAGAAGACTCTCAAAGGTGAGAGAAAAAAGCAAATTGTCTAGTGACCTCAGAACTTAAGAAGTGACATGGCAATGAATTCTCTGGCTTTGCTTCTCACCTTATGTATCCCAAACTCAGAGCTGAAGAAGGTGGCAACATAGAGACACCAACGGACACAGATCAAGAAAAGCTGCCCCCCCAAAACAATTCTGGTTCTAGCCAAAGAACGAGGAAAGAAGCAGACTAGCAAGGCAGAAAACTTTTATACAATAACAGATCTATTCCAGGCAAACACCACAGGAAAATGTAGTTACACCTACACTAGCAAAGGCTAGAAGGGGATGCTGTATTTCCACCTTTGCAAGGCCGGTTCTGACACCAGGTTAGTGTCAGAGAAGGCCATATAGGGAGCAAGGACTTTCATCCTCACCAGGTGCCCACTAGGGCCCCAGTGATGTCAATGGAAACCACACAGGGAGTTTGGATTTCCACTCCTGCTTGTCAATAACAGGTATCCCTTCCCCTCCCCACTGGGTCAGTATACAAGGAGGCCTAGTGGAAAGTTGACTTTAACTATAGCCTGGCGGTAACAAATATACCCAGTCCTGTGGTGTTAGAGGAAGCCATACATGGAGCAGTAATGAGGCACCTTTACCCCTCCAAGCCGGGAGGTATCTGTGGAGTGGGGAGCCAGACCTCTCATGTCTGCCCAACAGTAATGAGGAGAACCCCCTTAGGTGTAAACAGGAGGAAGTCTGGGAACCCATGCAGTAACAAACTGGCATCCTTACCCTTTAGCCTGTAGGATCCACATCAGAAAAATCAGCTAATATAGAAGATTTAATAATATCCTGAGTCTTACAACATAATACTCAAAATGTCCAGGTCTCAACTGAAAATCACTAGTCAAACTAAGAATAAGGGAGGTAACAAACCAAATGAAAGGAGACAATCAATAAATGCTAACACTAAATGACAGAGAGGTAAGAATTACCTGAGAAAGATTTTAAAGCATCCATCATAAAAATGCTTCAGTGAGCAATTGAAAACATACTTGAAACAAATGAAATAATCAAAAGTCTCAGCAAAGAAATAGAAAGTCCTAGCATATAAATGCAAGATTAAAAAGAATGATCAAATGGAAAGTTTAGAACTGAAAAATAAAAGAACCAGGGGCTGGCCCAATGGCATAGTGGTTAAGTGCACACGCTGCTTAGCAGCCCGGGGTTGGCGGGTTTGGATCCCAGGTGTGGACCAACACACGGCTCATCAAGCCATGCTGTGGCGGCACCCTGCATACAAAATAGAGGAAGATTGGCATGGATGTTAACTCAGGGACAATCTTCCTCATCAAAACAATAAATAAATACAAAATAAAAGAACCAAATTTTAAAAACACCTTCAATTGATGGGTTCAACAAGAGAACGGTTGGGATAAAAACATTTTGGATAAGAAGAATAAAGGGGGATGAATCTGTCTACCCAATTTCAAGACAAAATATAGGTACACTAATCAGGAGTGTGTGGTATTAGCAGAGGAATAGACACATAGCTCAATGAAACAAAATAGAGGATGCAGAAACAACCTCACACAAATATGCCCAATTGCTTTTTGACAAAGATTTAAATGCAATTCAATGGTAGAAGACAATCTTTTCAATAAATAGTCCTGGAGCAAGTGGACATCCATAGGCAATAGGTAGATAGTTGGATAGATGGATAGAAGAAAGATAGATAGATGGTAGATAGATAGATAGATAGATAGATAGATAGATAGATGATAAAGTAAATGAATAAACTCAACCTAAATTTCACAACTTACACAAAATTTAACTCTAAAAGGATCACAAATTTAAACATAAAATATAGAACTTTTAGGGAAAAATAAGAAAAAAGTCTTTGGGATCTAGGGTTAGACAAGAATTCTTACACTTGACATCAAAAGCATGATCCATAAATGGAAAAAATCACAAATTGATCTTCATAAAAATTAAAAAATTTTGCTTCGTGAAAATCCTGTTAAGAGTGTGAAAGGACAACATACAGAGTATGAGAAAATATTTTCAAACTCCATCTCTAACAAAGCACAAGTATCTAGGTTACAGAAAGAATACTCAAAACTCAACAGTAAAAAAAAATTAAAAATCCAATTAGAAAATGGACAAAAGATATGAACAGATATTTTATGGAAGAAAATGTACAGATGGCAAACAAGTACATGAAAAGTTGCTTCACATCATTTGCCATTAGGGAAACACAAACTAAAATCACAGTGAGATATCATAACACAAGTGACAGAATGTCTATAATAAAAATAATGATAACACCAAATGCTTGCAAGGATGTGGGCAACTAGATCAGTCATACATTTCTTGTGGGAATATAAAATGGTACAGCCCCACTGGAAAACAGTTTGGCAGTTTCTTAGCTAACTCAACATGCAGCTATCATATAACCTAGCAATTCGATAAACTCTTAGGCATTTTACCCAGATAATTTAAAACCTATGTCCACATAAAATTCTGTACATGAATGTGTATAGCTAATTTATTCATAATAGCCAAAATACAGAAACAAACTAGATATCTTTCAATGTGTGAATGGTTATACAAACAGTGGTACATCCAGACCTTGAAATAATACTAAGCAATAAAAATGAACAAATTATTGATACATGAGACAACCTGCATGAATCTCCAGAAAATTATTCCAAGTTATAAAAGTCAATCCCAAAATGTATCCAGTGTATGATTCCATTTATATAACATCTGGGAATGACAAAATTACAGAAATAAAAAGCAGATTAGTGGTTGTTGGGATTAAGTTGCAGGTGGGGACAGGAAGAACACATTTATGGATATTACAGGGCCCATGAGAGATCCTTGTGGTGATGAAAATGCAAGATGTTTGAAAAAACCAAGTAAGGAGTACATGGGATCTCTCTGTTTTATTTCTTACAATAGAATGTAAATCTACAAATATCTCAAAATAAAACATTTAATTAAAAAAGACTAAAGGCATGGATGATATTACCACTTTGTAAAGAGGAAGTATTTTTCTTCTGGCAGGAAATTAGTGTTCTGTTAGGTTACTTTAATTAGATCAGAGATTGAGCTGATTGGTAGCCGGGATTCAGTTTTTGTGAAGATTGTTCTATTTTTGGTTTTTCTTCCTTTTGTGTGGTAAATCTACAAAATGCTCAACTGAAAACCTGGCATGTTTACCAAGGACCTCCTTCATTTGCTTGCCCTGACTTCATGGATTTGTCTTCCCCAAAACATGACACTCTCGGGCACTCTGCTCATTTTCTCAGCCTTTCAATCACTGCTTAGAAACCCATAAATATCTCAAGGAGCAAATCTTACCTGAATTTGGGGCTCACCTCTCTGTGCATTCCAGGATAATAGCTCCTCAAGCTGTAGATGACTTGGGAGCGCTATAAGGCTTCTAAACATACTCAGCTTTGCTTCTTGTTCTCAGCTGGAGCTTGTTCTGATACAAAATACTCTATTTTAGCTGGAAAAAATGGTACTCAATTTTTATCATACAATAAGCCAACACAAGTCAGTGGGAGTAAGTCTTACCAGACTCTAGGAGGAGGAGAACTGGAGTAATTTCTAACAGCCCCAATAAATAGCACACATTCATCTTCTCTGAACCAGATATTTTGGAAAATATTTTGTAACTTGTCAGTCTATGATTTACTTAATCCCTCTTAATTTTTTCTCTGTATATCTCAGTGTTCCATTGAGTGATTTCTTCATCTCTGTCTTCCATTTCACTGATTGCTTATTCAACTGTGTTTGTCTTTATAATTTAGTCCACATAATATATTTATTTCAAATATTACATTTCCACATCCAAGACTTCTGTGTGTGTGACTACTTTTCAACTTTGCCTGCTTTTATTTTTAATAATATACAAATAAATGTTTAAACTATTTCAAACTACTTTCCATATTAATGTGTTATATCTTATTTTAGGAGCATTAAGTATCCCATGTTTTGGGGATACTTCTGTATCACATGGTTATGGACTATTTAATATACTTTATACTTTTATAAGTGAGCATATATTCAGTAAGAATTACCTTCCATGGTAATTCCACTTACTCCTGACTTCTTGTGTCATCCCTATGATTTGCTATGACCTCTGACCAAGTGCACAAGCTTACCAAGCTAAAGTATTTTTGTTTGTTATTGTTACATAATGTGTTACTCAGCAATTGGGATTCAATTGTAAATAAAATCAAAAGTTTAGTAGCAATATTTCAATACACAGTAAGCACTTCTTACTTCAAATGTTATACTTTAATTACCAGGATTTCTGTATGATTATTTTTTTAAGTTTGCCTGTTTTTAATAATCTCTTCTTAAACAAATAATGGCTTAATTATTTTAAATGTCTTTTCATATTGCTCTAATATCTTGTTTCTTGAGCATAAAATTCCCTGTATATTTTGTTACATAAAAGGCTACCTAGCAAGTGCGATTCTGTTGTCAATAAATTCTTCAATGATTTAGTAGTAATATTTTAATAAATATCCAAAAATAGTGGCCAGGCAATTAACAGCAATATGTGCATGTACTTATTTACTTTTTAACATGTAGACTGTAAAATCTACTCTTTCCAGTGTATATTCTACAGGTTTTGACAAATTCAGAGTTTCATCATCACAATCAGAATACAGAACACTTTCATCACTCACAAAATTTCTCCTCCCTCCATTTATATCCCCTGAAACCCAGATCTGTTCTCTATCCTAATAATTTTGCCTTTTTTAGAATGTCATATGATTGAAATTTATAATTATAATTTATAATTAAAGAAAAGATGATATCTCAAAAATAAACATGTACCTCATATTAATTCTTGGTCAAAGATCAAAGAAAATTCCCTCCTTCAAGGCGTCAAATCAATTAATAAATTGTTTTTTTAAGGAATGAGACTCCATGACGATAGAACCATTCAGAAGAATACTTTTAATTTTTTCAAACTTTTTAAAAGTTTTCAACAACAGACAGCATCAAATAATAATTAAACCAACCCTCATCAAAATAGTTTTCTTGGCCATCTGCTGGTGAAATCTCTTCACTTGAATTATTTTCAAATGTCTGTGCAGAAATGGGTAACACCGCCTTATTGCCCCCTAGTGTTAGAAGTCTATTGATACCTAAGCAGAGGGAAGCAAATCTGGTTGCTGCTTTCGTCTTTGCCGTGTGTTCTGCCTTCCTGCTTTCTTATTTTATATCTGAGACGACTGTAGTGATGACATGCATAAAATCTCATTATATAAACCTCAAGGCATATGATATGTAATATACAAATCACTGGTAGAATGCTCAAGTCATGTGGAAATATGCCCTATTAATTCCAGTTTATTTCTCTGGTGGAGAAATCATTATCACAGGGAGAAAGGATAAAAAAAATACCACTAGCTTTCAAGACAAGTTTGTATTGCCCAAGATTTCCAAGGCATGGGTATTCAGTTCATAGTTTAAAATGGATCACTAACATCACATCTCTCACCAGCAACATCCTGGACCACCTGGGCCAGTACAGTCTCTGTGTTTGTTTTGATCATCCCACTAGCAGATGCCAAAATAGGATTAGATGTGCAAGAAATTTATCAGAGAAATTTGGAAAGTACTTGGAATCATACCTGACATGTATTAAGTGTTATATAATTTTTTGCTATATGAAAATATCCCACTGATGAATATTTTAGTTGCTTTCAAAGTTTCTCTATCATGGAGTTGTCAGATTTAGCAAAGAAAATTACAGCATGCTGGGATAAATTAAAACTTCATACAAAAGAAGAAGAATTTCTTTGCACAACTATATCTTAAGCAATATTTTTTTCTGAAATTACAAGAATTTATGAATGTGTTAAGGATGTCTTGCTGGTCGTAAATAAATGTTACTAGGTACAGGAACAAAATTCTTCTAGAGTCAAGAATACATTTAATTCCAAAGCACAATCAGAGATGAATCTTTTCGGAGCCATCTCTCCCTATATAGTTTCAACTCTAATATATATGTATTTCTTTAGTATATATCAAGGTAAAAATGCTATAAGTAATAAATGCAGACATGCTATTTGGTATAGAATACACAATAATACTTATGTATCAAAACAACAAAGTGAGACCATTTTCATCTTTATTATTTAACTTAAGGTTCTAATTCCATTCTTTTTATACTTATATGAAAATTCAGAATTATCTTCTTAATTCTCAATAACTTGCAATAAAATTTTTTTAAAGGCTGAAACATTGACAAAAGACTATAATTTAACATGATAATTTGCCTAGAGTTTCTCGAGCATTTCATTTTATGTTGAAAACCAAAGTGCTATCAGACCAGGTTTTGATATCATTTGAAATTAGGTTTCTGACTTTAGCTTTGAATTTTGAAAGAGATTTTTAGGTCTCAATGCACAAGGAGAGCTAATTAGACATATTGAGAGGAGAACATTCACAAATGCTTCACTTTTGAAAACCCAGAAATATTTTAAGGCGAGTCATGGGGATTTCTTTCAAGATTTATATGATAATTAGTCTGAACAGTGTTGAAAATTAAAGGTTTACCAAAAGTCGAAGTTATATCTATACTCTATAGCCTGAACTAGTGATACCAAGGCACATACTCTAGTCCCAAATACTTGTTTTCATTTGTATATTTGGTTGCATAATGAGTACTTAATAAAATTTAATCTTGATATTTCAGATCCAGCCATTCCACTTGATTTCTCAACCCTCAAACTCAACCCAGTTAGTCTGATAAAATTTTCACTTAGTCTGACAAAATTGTAGTTAAGTAGACACATACTTGGTCCATAAAATTAATAATATTTTATGTATCTTTTATACATATTGTGTTGTGTGGAGTCATGATGCACATGTCCATTAGATTGAAAACTGAGAATTTTGTTCTTGATATGTAATAATAACAGTATATTTTATTGAGGGCCTAATGTACTTTCATAAATTAAGTTTATATACTTTACCCTTGAAATCCACAAGACAATGTCTGGGTTTGGTTCATCATTGTGATTCCAAGGTTCATGTACTTTACATCATCTTACAAGAATTAAGAAATGTAATAAACTCTGGGGCCAGCCTGGTGACGTAGTGGTTAAGTTCATGAGCTCCACTTTGGCAGCCTGGGGTTCACAGGTTCGGATCCCAGGCGTGGACCTACACACTGCTCATCAAGCCTTGTTGTGGCAGTGTCCCACGTACAAAATGGAGGAAGATAGGCACAGACATTAGCTCAGTGACAATCTTTCTCACCAAAAAAAAAAAAAGAAGAAATAAACTCAGTGAATTTAGGATTATAAATTCCTATGTATTTATTCCATGATTCCAATCACTCCATGATTGTATCTGAATGTATGGCTTAGCATGTATTCAATATACACTTTTAATTATAATATATATTTTATATGCAAATATATAATAGTCATAATACTATAAACATCAAATTATTATTTGCAGTGTTTTTAAAGTTGTCTAAGATTCTTATTGTTTTGAGAACAATGTAACATTCCAAAACATTTTTATATAAGATAATTTTATATATACATGTAATCCAGAACAGTAATGAGAGCTAGTGTTAAACTTTAGGTCATCACTACAAGGAGAATATCATAGTGCTACATACAAAGGAACATGTTCACTGAGTCCTGTAAGTACAGCGGATGTTTTTCTGCATGCTCACAAGCAAGAGGTAATCCTCTCCTCTCAGAAGACAGAACTACTTTTCAGCTACTCTTATTAATGCAAAGGAAACAATTCCAGCCAGTCACAGCAAGAATTTTGTAGGACACACATTGGAAGGTGGTCACCCTCCTTGAGTTCTAATATTACACAGAAAGGTCCAGTAGAAAAAAAGTAGCCCCATACCATTAGTATAGCATTGCAATTAGTTAAAGGTGCTGATACAATTATTTTGTGCAGACCATTGTAGACAGGGAACTAGTTTTGGAGGCAGAGAAATATTGGCAACATTTTATTGATCATAAATGTGAAAGTACAGGAAAATCCAGAGGCCTAGGTTAGAAACTATTTCCATAGCCAAACCTGCCCAGATTTTCCAACAAATCTCTATATTCATGGAACAATATAGAATATGGTCTATCATTTATCTTGTGTCCCTGTGTGTTTGTTTATTAACTATTAAGAAAATTTATATAGCGCATGCTATTGTGTGATCAGTAATTCTTGTCTCAAACTGTAGTCTTTACAGTTTCAAAACCAAAAGCCCTTTGGTGTAGTTACTGATAAGTGTCTTAATGTGCTGGCCACTGACTGACAAATGCAGTCAGGAGTATGATGGTTGAGAGGTGATCAGAACAGAAGCATTGACGGGATGTTTTCTTGTCAAGACCAGCTAAATACTGTATCCAAGATTACATCAAGTTGTAAAGTGCTATGGCCTGTGTTATTCCTCTCAGTTATTTCCCAGGCTTTATTTTTATGTCTGACTTTACCACCTATAAAAGGGCTCAGTAGTATGATATTATCTCCCTGTAGATTAACATTTCCTTCCACGGGTCTTGCTGTCCATGCATTGGGTCAGTTAACTGGTCAAAACATCTGTCAGATAGCTGCATGCTCAATCTCAAAATATCTCAGTCGGCAACGCCTTAACGTCTTTGACGAGGGATCGTGTTTTTCTGGGAAATGATCATGGTAATCATTTTCAACTTTGGCTGCATTTTGGAACCATTTGGGGAGCCCCTGATACCCAGCTCCAGCTGTCCCCAGCCTAATCGATTACATCAGAATTAAATCTTCCTTGATGATTCCTGGGCTTTTAACATGTGGGAACTATATAAAGAGTAGTTTCAAAGCATTGACAATTTATTTTTCTATTCCATTACATCTACATTCATAAATATGTATTGCAAGCTTACTAGGAACTAAGAACTGAACTAGACACTGGATATCCAATAATTAGCAAAACAATAAAAGCTCCTGTCCTCCTCTATCTTGTAGTCAGTCTAGTAGAAATGACACATATCTGACAAGCAAATAAACTAGTAATTCTAAAATGCAAAGGAAGTAAACACAGCTCAGAGATAAAGAATGGAGGGCTGTATTATTAAGGCTCAGGACCAAATGTTATAACAGAGGCCCCTGTAACAGTGGTTTTATCAAGAAAAAAATGTTACCTATTCTTCTCACGTAACACTCTAGAAGAAGGTAGACATGAGCCACACATGTTCACAGACAAAATCCCTTCATCTTGTTATTCCACCATCCCTAGGGGATTCACTTTATCCACATTTTCCAAAGTGACACATTAGCCCATCTTAATTCCAGCCCGCAGGAAGGAGAAGGGGAGGACTCACCTTTTCTCTTTATAGGTGCCACCCAGAGGCCTCAAACATCCTTTCTGCTTAGATCCCATTAGCTAGGACTCATTGCATGGCCATACCTACATACACAGAGTTTGGAAAATGTTACTTTTGGCTTAACTTTCTTTGTGTTATATGAAAGGACACTTGAATAAGGTTGAAAAGGATGCTGAACACCAATCCATCATATATCCACCGAGGGCTACTTCACTTCTTTGCAGAGCTCCTTAAGGAATATTTATGATAAAACCACAACAACGAGAAAGACTCATGATGTCAAAGAAGCAAGGGACAGAGGACCAACATTCTAAAGTTGGAATGAGCTTATTGTGTTAAGAGCCAGGTAACTGAAAAATATTAATTACATGCATAGGTAGTGTAAAATGAGGCTGCAGAGGAAAATAAAGACCGAATTATACACATTCGTTTGTACCATGTAATATCTCCTGAAGTTTATTTAAATTCAGGAAATCCATTTGAATAGGGGCAGGTGCATGATCTAACTTACATTTCAGAAAGATCACTCTTGTTATTTTGAGGATTTTAGAGTTGAGAGGAGCAATAGAAGAAGAAGAATAGGAAGCTCCCACAGTACTAAGGGCAACAGATGACACTGGTTTGTATTCAAGTTGTAGCAGCAAACGTGGTGATAAAAAAAAATATTCCAGATATAATTTTGGGAGAAGATCCTCTGGTTTGGCTTGTGGTTATGATGTGAGAGCTAATAGAAACAGAAGAAATAAGGAAGGGGCAAAGGTTCTGGATCAAGCCACTTGGTAGGTGGCATGGTCATTTACTGAAATGGAAGCATGAGGGAAAACCCAACTGGGGAGGAAATATCAAGGCTTCTTAAAATGTAACTCTGAGCTCTCTGTAATTTACTTAAGTTCAAATGTCAAGTAAGGCATTAGCTATATAATACCAGATTTTGAAAGAAAATTCTGTGGTATGTAGACATTTAGAGTCTATTAACATTTCCAAGGACTGGCCTAGTGGTGTAGCGGTTAAGTTCCCGCCTTCTGCTTAGGCGGCCTGGGGTTCGCCAGTCTGGATCCTGAGCGCGGACCTACTCACCACTCATCAAGCCATGCTGAGGCGGAGTTCCAAATAGAAGAACTGTAAGTCTACAACCATGGTACACAGCTATGTACTGGGGCTTTGGGGAGAATAAAAGAAAAAGAGGAAGATAGGCAACAGATGTTAGCACAGGGTCAATCTCCCTCAAAACAAAACAAAACATTTCCAGTTTAGTTAAAGCCTTGAAGATGCAAAGCCTTGGAGGATGCAAAGAGGAAGGAGCCAGAGACTAGGAATGAGCTCTAGGACCAAAATATCTAAGAGAGAGAGAGGAGAGGAGAATGAACCAGCAGGGACTCAGGGCAAGAATCCATGGCCACAGGAATAATACAAGGGGATTTACCTAGTTTGGACGTAGCGCGTGAGCTTCTTGAGGATTAGCGTTGTTTCTTATGAATTCTCAGAGCCTCGCACAGTGTCTAATGCAAGTTTTTAACAAAGAAGGAAGAAAATGTAGTTTACATTTTGTAGGACAGGTCGCCTATGCTGTCTTAGTTAATCCTCAGAGAGGTAATTATATGCAATCATTTTACATAAAAATGAGGCTTAGAAATGACACATTGTCCTAAATTACACAAGCTAGTAAGTGAAGAGCTAAGAGAGATTTGAAGAGAGGTTATTTTTATTCTAAAACCCTTAAATATCTCTACACGAAGGTTAAATAAGAGTTTCTTCTACAGAACTGGACTAATTTGAGTCCACTGGGAATAACTAGAAGACTGACTAGAGGACATCATTCAAACCCATTCAGGACAGTGGAGGCTAACAGGAAATTGAATAAACTCATAACTATCAGAGGAATTTACTAATCAGAGTGGAGAAAAAGCAGGAAAATACCATGTGAATGAACATAATTGTCTATTATTAAATTTTTATCCGACATAAAAATATGTCTAACTCCAGATGTTTCATATTTATGAAAAATTTTTCAGTCATCTACCATAGTATATGACAATTATGTTGTAAATGTGTCATTTCTTCCAATAGTAATTTAGCAATCACATTTGAAATTGGCTAACAGGAAGCTATTAAACTGGATATTTATTTCTGCAGTGGATGTACTGCTGTGTATGGAATTACATTTTATTTAGCAGAACGGGGAATGAGGAATCCTAGATTATTAATTCATTTATTATTTGCTTTTTAAATATTGAAGAAAATGCTTATATTTGAGTAATTTGAGTCAGAGTTTGTTTTCAATATTTATGGATGAAAAGTCTCCATTGACAAGTTTTCAAAACTATAGATTTTATTTTTTACTGCAACTTTTAGATATATCACTAAGTATGATTTTGGAATTCTCTGAACATTGTTATATCGAGCATATCTTTTTTGAAAATATGGCTAAAGCCAGCATCATCTTTCCTATTACATGTAAAATCTAGCCTTAAATAGCTGATAGTTGTGCTTTTTTATTATAGAAAATCTTTATAAAGTGCATATTTTTGGTGTTAAAGATATGTTTTTCTTGTTGCTGCTTGTAAAATTTCTTAACTGGTTGTATATGTAATATATAATATTCATTGACATTAGTTTCTTATGTAAGAATGGATAGTTTTCTCATATCATCTGTATTAAATAAGCTTACTAGGTAAAGGCAATGGTAGGATGTTCAAATATACCTCTTTATAAACCAACTATATTTTGCCTTCCTCCCACAAACCTATGCTATCAATATCCTCAATCAATAATCTCACCAATGTGTGATTTTTCCAATGAATTGCATCTCGATGCACCAAAATTTATCAACAGCATAAAAAATTTACAAAACATTGGCCAACTGTGTTTTATAGTTGCCACATTATTTTACATTCAGCATTATCATGACTAAAAATAACTTAGCACTTCCCATTCGTACAATAATAATCCCCACTATTTTGTGTGTATATTATACCTCATCTTCCTCATCCTCATAGCACCCCTCTGGGTTATGTAGATGGAAAAACTGATTCCCAGAACTGTTAAGCAGCTTGTTGTAGCTCCCACAACTAGTGGTAGCCAGACAGGGAGCTGGACCAGGCTCTCTGACTTCAAAGTCCAGCCTCCTTCCAACATCCCTCATGGTTCTCTCTGAGAAAAAAAGCGTATGTTGAATTTTCCAGAATATCATTTTATTTCTCTTATATATATCTAAAACATATTCTTTTAAACAAATATTTTCTGCCTTCCCAGCAGGTTAGGCATGGTAATACTTAATATTTGGCAAACAGTGCTTCTCAAGGATCCATAGCCATAATAATATTTTAAACAATTTCTTTTTTTAGTACAGTAAGGCTAACACAACATTTTCAGTGCCACCAAAGTAAAAGAAAATGACATAATGATTCTTGGATTAGGAGTAAAAGCATATTGATTTTCAAGCATTTCTACAAATTTTTCTTAGGGTATTATTTTTTCCATGAGTGTGGGACACAAGTCATTGAAAACAAGTTTGGGCTAAGCTGCAGCAGGGAGAAGGGTTGAAGGGCAGATGGTACAGGGTTCAACACAGCAAGAGAGAACTGGCGAAAATCCATAACAAGGGATTTGTATTCTGAACTGGGTCTATTTTCAGCTCATTCCAGTCATTTGCACTGGTTCTCTCCACTGTTGGACCGTGGTTCTAGAATTCTTTTGTTATTGGAGAAATGATTAAGGTAAATGAGGATCTAAATCTCTTCACTGGCAAGGAAATGAAACCATTTCCCTGAAAACTTGTCTTGATTTGCTAGTGAGATGAGGGAATCTGGGGGGAGAAGAGAAACCATTGTCCACTATTATTTTGCTCCTTTTAGTGCTTCTTCTCCACTCACTCAGGAGTCTTTCCTCCCCCGAGGCAGTTACCACTTCCATGGTTTCAATGACAGATTTAAGGCAATTACTCCAGAAATCTGTGCAGTGGCTAAATAACCTACTTTGAATTCTAATTAATACTACACAGGAATCTTATCCTCCTATTCCCTGTTATTCCCTATTAAAGCACTTTCTAAAAAAATATTTTTAGGATTTATAATAATACAAAGTATAGCAACATATATTAATAATTCTAATTCTAATTAAATATATATATAGTTTCTAGTAATATATCTAAACCACTCTATAAATTGCAGCTTATCTTGTTCACTTAGTAATTGTTCAACAAATGTTATTGAATGTGTTAAATGAATAAATATTGAATAAACAAACATCACCAAATCTCGTTTATTTGGGGGGGTAAATATTTCTGAGATTTATTTATGGTTGCTTTCCTCACTTCAGTCTCGAAAGTCCAAGCTCCCATCATCTCTTCCTGAACCACTGCCATGGTTTTCATATTAGTCTCAGAGGCCATGTGGTTAGTTTACCACCTGCAGTAAAAGAAATCCCTTAAAGATCTATTTCTGGTCATAACTTTAGTTTTTTCTATGCTTTACTCCTCTGAGAATAATATCCAAAACTTTGACAAAGTTTTCAAAGAGCTGCACAATCTGGTTTCTGCATACCATTCCACTGAGCCTGGAGGAAATTCCTCTCTCCCACTCTCTCAAGGGATATTAGCCATAATGGTATTACATTAGCTTCCCAGTGTGTTATACTCTCTTACCTTCTTGCATTCAGATATGGTTTTCCCTCTGCCTAGGACCTTCTTCTTCACTCCACTTTCCTAACTTTCTCCTACCTAACCTATAAATGTAAATATAAGGTTCACTTTCTCCAAGGGAGAGGAAGAGAGGAGATATGCTATTTACCCTGACTAGATTCCAGATTTAGGTTCCCTGATATAGAGCCACACAATGCTGCACCTCTCCTTTCATACTATCCCTTACTGTTTTAGTCATTTGCTTAATTTGCCTAGTTCTTTTATTCCCCAGCACCTACCATAGTAGTATTTGGCATAATATGGTGATCAATGGATTTTTCTTGAATGAATGAGTATATCTGAGGTGTCAGCAAATGTAATATTTAAATGCCTCTCAGTCTTTTGCCTTCAGATGGAGTCCTCATTCTTTGTCTAATCTGCTCTGTAAAACAGGTGCCTGACTTCTGGAAGGGCATGTTTCCCTGATCTTTCATCAGGATGTTCCACTGCAATTGGTCTAGGGGAAGACTGGAGAGTAGGTGGAGGGAGAAGCCATTATGTCTCTAGCCCCTTGTTCTCCACCCCAAACCATGTCGTTGTGAGTGGTAGCATCTACTACCCTATAGATAAATAAGTGAAATGAATGACAGTCATATTATGAGGAACAGGAGGAAGGAAATGGGAATACTCTGTTATAAGTTACCTGTACTGCCCATGAAGTGATATAGTGCTATTTAAAAAAGTGGACTTACAGGCCGGCCTGGTATTGTAGTGGTTAGGTTTGCATGTTCCGCTTTGGTGGCCTGGGGTTCATGGGTTCAGATCCTGGGTGTGGACCTATGCACTGCTCATCAAGCCATGCTGTGATGGTGTCCCATATACCAAATAGAGGAAGATTGGCAAGGGTGTTAGCTCAAGGACAATCTTCCTCAAGCAAAAAGAGGAAGATTGTCAACAGATGTTAGCTCAGGGCTGATCTTCCTCACCAAAATAAATAAATAAATAAATATATAAAGATAAAAATGGACTTAGGTTAGCTGTAAATGTATATGGCAAACACTAGGGCAACCACTAAAAAATTTTTTTAAAGAAATGTAATTGATATGCTAAGAGAGGAAGGAATATGGAATCATATAAAATTAACACCAGAAAAAGTGAAAAAAAAGAAGCACATTTAAAAAAGAATAAATTCAGTGAATAGAAACAGTTACACAGATGGAGATATTAATCCAATAATAATAATAGCTTTAAGTGAATGGCCTAAATTCACCAGTTAAAAGACAGAGATTATAAGAATGGATACAAAGACAAAGCTCAACTCTATTTTGTGTGCAAGAAACTCATTTTAAACATAAAGGAACAGGTAAATTAAAATGAAAGTAGTGGAGGGGCCCGCCTGGTGGCATGGTGGTTAAATTTGCATGCTCCACTGCTATGGCCCAGGGTTCACAGGTTCAGATCCTGAGCACAGAACTACAGACCACTTACCAAGCCATGCTGTGGCAGGCGTCCCATATAAAGTAGAGGAAGATGGGCACAGATGTTAGTTCAGGGCCAATCTTCCTCAGCAAATAAAAAAGAGGGGGATTGGCAGTGGATGTTAGCTAAGGGCTAATCTTCCTCAAAAAAATATTATAAAAGAAAAGTAAAGTGGTGGAAAAAGATATAACATGCCAACACTAAACAAAAGAAAACTGAGTAGCTATATTAATTACAAAAAAAGCTGACTTCAGAACAAGGAAAACTATCAGAGATAATGAGAGGCATTACATAATGATAAAGAGGTCAATCCTCCAAGAAGACATAACTATTTATAATGTATATGTGCCAAACAACAGAATATCAAAATAAATAACACAACAACTGATAAAACTACAAGAGAAATACACAAATCCACTATTATACGTGGAGACTTTAACACCTCTTTATCAGTAATTGACAGATCCAGCAGATAGAAAATTAGTAAGAATAGAGCTGAACTGAACACCACCACCAATCAGTTGGATCTAATTGTCATTTATAGAATACTTCATTCAACAATAGCAGGATATATATTCTTTCCAAGCTCACATGGAAGATTCACCAAGATAGACCATATTCTCAGACATAAAATCCATACTGACACATTAAAACAACCAAATCATACAAATTATGCTCTCAGGCTGCAATGGAATTAAACTAGAAATCAACAACAAAAAAATAGCTAGAAAATCCCCAAATGGTTGGAGATTACACAACAAACTTCTAAATAACCATGAGTCAGGAAGATGTCTCAGGATAAATTAAATACACCTTTGAATTGTATTTGTAAATACATATTTGAATTTGTATTGTAAGTGTAAAAGAAAATAAATACAACATATCGATACTTGCAGGATACTGTAGAGCAGTACTTAAAGGCAGATGCAACAAATGCAGTGCTTAAAGGAAAATTTATAGCTTTGAATGCACGTCTTACAAAAGAAGAACTTTCTAAAATCAATAATCAAGCCTTTACCTTAGGATATTAGAGAAAGAAGAGCAGTGTAAGTAAGCCCACAGCAAGCAGAAGAAAAGAAATAATAAAAATTAAAGAACAAATAAGTGAAATTGAAAATGGGAAACTGATAAAGAATAATGAACAAAAGCTGGTTCTTTGAAAATGTCACTAAAATTGGTAAACCAGTAGCCAGCCTAGCCAAGGAAAAAGAGAAAGGCACACAATATAATAACAGAAATGAAGGAGGGATCATTTCTGACCCCATGGACATTAAAAGGATAATAAAGGCATATTATGAACAACTCTACACCCACAAATTTGATAACATATTAATCAAACCAATTCCTTGAAAGACACAAACTACCAAAACTCACACAGGAAAAATAGAAATAACCTTAATAAACATATTTATTTAAAAATTGAATCAATAATTAACAACCTTCCAAAACAGAAAGCACCAAGCTCTGATGGGCACATTTAGGAAATAAATAACGCCAATCTTCTACAATCTATTTAAGAAAATAGAAGTAGAGGGAACACTTCTCAACTCATTCTACATCACCAACATTACCCTAATACAGACGAAGACATTAAAATAAGGGAAAACTACAGCCCGATATCTCTCATGAACATAGACACAAAAATACTTTAAAAAAATATTAGCAAGTTGAATCCAAGAATGTATAAAAAGAATTATAAAACATCACCCAGTGGAATTTGTTCCTGGTATGCAAGCCTAGTTCAACAGGTGCAGTATACTAGTTGTGATATACAAGGTTAATATACATGTATTAGATGTATATCATATATATATATAATATACATGTATATTATATTATAATATGTAATATACAAGGTTAAATACAAAAGTCAATTGCTTTCTTAGATATTAGCAATGAACTTTTGGAATTTGAAACTGAAAACACAATATTATTTGCATTATCACCAAAAAGATGAAATATTTAGGTATAAGTGTGATAAAATACGTATAGGATCTACATGAGGGAAAACTACAAAACTCTGATGAAAGAAATCAAAGAAGATCTAAATAAATAGAAAGATACTTGATGTTCATGAATAGGAAGACTCAGTATTATTAAGATGCCAATGCACACAATTTGATCTATAGATTCAATGCATCACAGTTAAAATCCCTGCAAGTTATCTTCTAGATATCAATAAATGGATTCCAAATTTCATATGGAAAGGCAAAAGATTCAGAATAATTAACGCACTACCGAAGAAGTAAGCAAATCCAGAGGACTCGTGCTATCCAAATTCAAGACTTACTATAACGCTGTGTTAATCAAGACAGCATGATACTGGCAAAAGAATAGACAAACAGGTCAATGGAACAAAATATAATGCTCAGAAAGAGGCCCATACACATATTGTCAACTGATATTTGTAAAAGGAGTAAAGTCAATTTATCTACTGGAATTTCTAGTTGGTGCAATAAGAAATAGTTAAATGGAACACTCAAAAATTTGATTATATGCTCAACTAAATGTCATCAAATTTAAAAATTAAAATCATATGAAGTATATTTTTATACATACCACCATTGATTAAGCTAGAGACAGATAATAAGTGAATAGCGAGAGAAAACTCATAGGTTAAAAAAATTAAGAAATAGAGTTCAAAATAATCTATTGTTCCAAGGAGAAATAACAATGGAAACTGAGAACATGCTTTGAACTGAATGATAATTAAAATATAATTATGAAAACCTGTAGGATACAGCAAAGCCATACTTAAAAAGTTTTTATCATTTTAAATGTATACACTGAAGAAGGAAAAAGACTGAAAAATGAGTTAAACATCCTTCTATGGAAGAAAATTAATAACAAATTACATTCACATAAAATAAAAAAGAAGGCAATAAAAGTAACAGCAGAAATCAATGAAAAAGGGAAACAAAAAAATAGATTAAGGAAATCAATAGACAAAAATATTGGTTCTTTGAAAAGACTAATAAAATTGATAAATTCTTGGCAAGACCAATTGAGAGAAAATGTAAAGAGAGTACAAATGATCACTATCAGGAATGAATAGGGGCTTTGCTACTGATCTATGGACATTAAATTACTATAAGAATATATTATTAACAAATGTTTACCAATATATTTGAAAAAAATGAAATCAACAAATTAAAGAGAACCTATCAAACCTTGCAGAAGAAAAAAATAAAATTTGAATAATTTATAAAATAGAGTATATAATTAAATACCTCCCACAAACAAATTTAAGTTCCAGGTTATTTTATTAGTGAATTCAACTAAACATTTAAGAAACAATCATGTAAATCTTAGATTTCTTTTCAAAAAAAAAGAAAAAATGGGAATATGCTACAAATAGTATTTTTCCCAGCATAGACTTGATACAAAATCCTGATAAAGGCTCTAGAAGAAAAGAAAACATGTGCATATGCACACACACACACTTCTTAAAGTAATTTCGGGGAATAAGTTTATGTGCTTGGTAAAGAAAAATAATTAAGACAAAAAGAACATTAACACTACAGAGAAAAATACTGATAAATTGGAGTACCTAAAATAGGAATGTTCTGCATCAAAAAATACCTTTTACAGATTGAAAAAGCAGGCCACAGAGCAGGAGAAGATATTTACAGGACACACACAAAAAACAGTTCATATTCAGAATAATCAAAACAATACCAGATAATAAGAAAAAGACAGACAACCCAGTAGAAATAAGGGCAAGAAACTGGAACAAACAGTGCTCCAAAGATTATGAACTCAACATCCTATGATGATTACGCGCAAAGGTGATCAACAAATTCTACAGGACTTATCATTACACCCACTCCGTTATGATCAAGGGTAAAAGCCGTCCACTATGCCTAGAGCTGGCACGTTGAATGAGGAAACTCTCCTAAACTGCTGGTGCGATCACACAGTGGTGTAGCCAGCCACTTTGGATGACAGTGTGGCAGTCAGGATACCCTAAAGTTGAACGTAAACACGTGTTGTGACTCAGTGATTTCACTCTTCAGTATATTTTCAACAGAAATATGTACATGTGTGGATCAAGGCACATGCACAAGAAAGTTCAGAGCTGACTTATTCTTAGTAGCCAAACTTTGGAAACAACTCAAACAGCAATCAGCAATGCAATGGATTACCTACTAGAGAGCATTTGAAGGAACGACAGCGACATGAAACAAATAATCTTAAAATCTTGTGTGAAAGATGCCAGATACACACACAAAAAATTCCAATTTTATGATTCAACTTATTTAAAGTCATCAACAGGTAAAACTCTATTTTAAGAATTCACAATAGTTATTTTCTTTTGAAGAAGTGAAGGGCTAATGACTGGGTGGAGACACCAGAGGCCCCACTGAGAGCTAAAATGTGCACCGTAATGACCTGCTCTTTGTTACAAGCGAGTTCACTTTGTGGTAATTCATTCAGCTGTTCAGTTAGGATTACTCTCTTTTCTCTGTGTCTGTTACATTTCAAAAAAGTTTAAAAAAGAAAGAAAAAAGTCTTTGCTGTTGGCTTCAGAATAGATTATCTGTACCTTACTTTTAAAATATCTCACGACATTCTCTCATCCCTTTCTCTTATAGAAAAGCATGCAGTATTCTGTATGAAATTTCTGTGGATATAAAGAGAGAGACAGAGAGAAGAGGCGTAAGGGGATAGAGAAAGAGGGAGAGAGAAAGGAAAACATCTGGTATCTGTCATCCCAGGAAATAAGCGAATAAGCTAATGCATTTGGTAGAAAAATAACCATATCATATTTACCTCTAGTAAAAACATAAATCTAACTACTCAGCAGCATCTTTATAAGCAAAACGTTTAAAACATTGCTTACCCAACTAGACTTTTTAAAGTTTTTTTTTTTTTTTTTCAGAATAAATGTGGAATTTTTGAGACTTGGATACAGATTCCCAGAATGTTTTAGCTCGAAAGCTGCTTGCTTTCACTATGCACAAGGAAAGACTGGGTCCATCTTGTTTTCAGCCACTTTTTTATAATAACAACAGTATCTTCAACAGTTACGTCCATAAGGCTATCCAACCTTCTCCCCGGGTGTCACTCTTATTCACCGACCTAATGGACACTCCATTCATCATCGACTTGGGCACTTGGCTCTGATTCATCCTCTCAACCCCTGCAAATCTTTTTGGCTTTGAATCTCACCTGACATCAATAATACAATATGTGGTTATTTTTCTTTGTGCAACCAGTATTTCCATTCCAATATTTTCAAACTTTCTAATTTTTCTGCTTTAAATATTATCCCTCGTGAATGGCCTGTCACTCAGGTGTTTGCTTGCTTGTTTGAACCACTGAGATTATCTCTAATTCATCCTTATCATTATATTGGTTTGCCTGATAGTATTTCCATCATCTTAGCTTATGTTTTCTAGTATCCTTTCTATTTTACCTTTTCCTCGTTATTTTTCTTTAGATGATTTGAAGAGACTTTCTTTGTTTCACTTCATCGCACACTTAAAAATATTTTTTCCAATAAAGTCTGGAGTTATAGTGTTTTTATCTTATCTCTGAATAAGAAAAAAACCTTAGCATATTTTCACTTTTCTCCCCCACCACTATTCCCACCACTTCCCATTTTGAGATCTCCTGGGATTTTATATTTAGATTTTTTTTTTGCTTACGGCAAAACTTATTTAGACATGTACTCAAGCTTTACTGCTATTGTTAGTGTTACTATTTCTTTTAGCCTAAAATTTCCTTAAAACTATTCATTCTTAATTCTTTCAGCGAGATCCTCTGGTTGATAAACATTTCTGAGCCTTTGAATATCCAAAAAATGTTATTTGTCCTTTCCCAGAAATTCTAGTATGACTGGACAGAGGAATTGAGTTTCAAGTTAATTTTCCCTCAGAATATTTAAGATGTTGCTTTGTCAATGTATCTAATGAAAATTTCATTATGAATCCAATTCATCAGCCCTTGGAGATAACCTAGGCCTCTTCATTCTGCTTTTCATCCTCATTATTGTGTGTTGTTCTTACTCTTAATTTGTTGACAGTAATGTTTTAAGTTTCAATGTATGTTTTTTACTATTTTGTAACACTATTCTTTGTAGGAATTACGTCATGTCCAAGGTCTCTAAACACATTTATTTTAAAGTCTCTAAGTGCTTTGGGATTGCTCCTGATCTGTCCTGTGTTAATTAATTATTCTATTGGCTAAGGCTGATGGCTCTTTCAGGTTACTGCTTTTCTTCAAATAATTAGTGAGGTTTGATTTTTCTACTTTTAATTTGATAATCTGTGTTCATTTGTCTTTGAGTACAGATGTAATTGATCGCAGGATCTTGTTTCTTGTAATCGAGCCAATTGGGAAAGGACACGCTGCCTATTAGGGTGAGCTGGCATCTTGGTCTCTGCTCCTTGGGGCTCCCTGTCTCCTCAAAGTGTTACTGTCTTCCCGGGATACCCCTTGCATCTCTAGCCACTGCTAGCTGCTTTGCTTCTTATGCAAATACACCTGCCAACCTCTGCTTCTTCAAGCAGTGGCGGGGAGCAGGCCAGGAGAAACTAGCCTGCTTCTCCAAACTCTCTGTCTGATTAGTGACCATAATGTTTGTTTCCCAGCTTCCCATTCTGGTTCATCTAGCAACTCTAAGCTTATAGAAACCCAGAATTTCTTCTGCCTCCATAGCTCTCCTTTGTGTGTTTTATATTACAGTCGTGTACCACATAACAACGTTTTGGTCAAGGACAGACCGCATATACGACGGTGGTCCCATAAGATTAGCACCATATAGCCTAGGTGTGTAGTAGGCCATACCATCTAGGTTTGTGTAAGTGCACCCTACGATGTTCACACAATGACAAAATTGCCTAATATGCATTTCTCAGAACATGCCTCCATCATTAAGTGGTGCATGACTATACTTAGGGTTTGATCAGAGAAGCAGAACTACTATGAATGACCTGAAATAGGGCTTTAATTGTGGTGATTTGACCTTCTCCCTCTGACTTACTTCACTTAGCATAATACCCTCAAAGTCCATCCATGTTGTCACAAATGGCTGGAAAAATACGTATGATCTCACTCATAAGTAGAAGATAAAAACAACAACAAACAGACACATAGAGAGAGAGATTGGATTGGTGGTTACCGGAGGGGATGCAGGGAGGGAGGAGGATGAAAGGGATGATTAAGCACATGTGTGTGGTGATGGATTGTAATTAGTATTTTGGTGGTGAACGTGATGTAATCTATGCAGCAATGGAAGTATAATGATGTACACCTGAAATTTATACATTATAAACCAGTCACTGCAATAAAAATAATAATAAAGAAAAAATAAATAAAATAGCATAAATAATGATTGTGATGATTAATCTTTACACACTATGGGAGCTCACAAAGAAGTCTTTGGAACTCCTGTAAATAGGATGATGAGCCTGAGGCCGGTGTTATGATCCAGAAAAACAGCTGGATGTGCATAAGAGAACAGCAAACACAAATTCAAACCCATGAGTACAAACTGAAACCCTCAAGAAGAAAGGGGAACCTGTATTGGTCTCTCACTGCCTCCAACCTTGACCATGAAAATGATCTGCAGAAGGAGCTGGTGACCTTCCCACAGGTGTTTGGCCCAGGCTGTGGAGAACCTGAAGGAAGAGCACCTGGCTAGGCTAATGAGCCAGTAGATGGGAAAGGAAGTGTGAGCTACAGCACATCTGCATCCCATAGTCATCTTCAGATCATAATGAATGCTGCTCTGGTTTTGCCTTCTCTAATCCAGTACATACAATAAAGAGAATTCTGAGAAACACAGCTAAATTGGCACAGTTCAATGCTACCACAGTCAATCTCTTGTCTTAGCATCTGTGCATGTTTCTTTTAACCATACTTAATTTTCAAGCAAGTAAAATCACTCTTTCACCTGCAATGTTTCTGCTTTTTCTCATATGCTGAGAATATTCTAACTGCTCCCCAAAGAGGATAGACAGTAACGTTATCTACCTTTGGGTGAAGTTCACTCCTCTTTTAACTGAGTCACATTCATCCTTTAATATGCAATAGCCTAAATGCTAAGATATAAGATTACCTACTACTCACACTTTTAAGTGAGATGATAGATGTATGGGAGACGGGGGACAATTGGTTAATCTTATGCTAATACACTCATACCAAAATAAGGAAGAAATATTCATAACTATTACAATCCTCATTTCCATAATGGGTCACATGGTCACAGCTTTTACAACTTTGTGCTTTCATTACCCAGGCCTTATTTTCTTCACCATCTGCAAGCATTTATCTTGGTGTGGTCCTTTGTCTGGTGGAGTGACCCAGATCATCTTTATTTCTGAAGGTTCTGAGCCATTAGTGGTCCAGTCCTGGCTCTTTTATGTTGCTCTAGTCTTCCACTGATTGTTATCTAGGACATGGGAATACTAGGAGGTGTCTCAAAGGATATATTATATTCCAGACGTATGTCTCCTTACTCTCATTGTGTAGTAGCAACCCAATCTTTCTCTGATGAGATAGAATTAATTTCTGCAGCCAATACAGTAAGCCATTCATTAATATGAGAAGCCCAATGTTGCCAAATGTCACTTTCATCTTCCATTTTTTATTAAAATGAACTTTTTACCTTAGAATACTTTTTCATTTGTGGAAAAGTTGTATAGATAGTATAGAGAGTTCCTGCATATCACTCAGATTCCCCTGTCATTGGCAGCTTATGTTAGTATAGTGCATTTGTCACAACATATAAACCAATACTGATACATTATTATTAGCAAAGTTTATTCGAATGCCCTTAGTTTTTCTCTCATGTCCTTTTCTGTTCCAGGACCCCATCCAGAATTCTACATCGTATTTAGTTGTCCTGTCTCCTTACCCTCTTCTTGGCTGTGACAATTTCTCAGACTCGTTGTTACAATGACTTTAAGGATTCATTAATGGTTTTGAGGAGTACTGGTCAGGTATTTTGTAGAATGTTCATCAATATGCACTTGTCTGAGGTTTTCCTCATGGTTAGACTGAGGTTATAGGTTTTTGTGAGACAGACCATTTTGGAGGAAAGACCTTCCATTTTAATGGAAACAGCACTATGCTGTGTTCCCTGCTGGCATCATCCCTCCCCTGGGAGTAAGACCTCTAGACAACAGATGTTGTCCTTTCAACATCCTATTCTGAGAAGTTTGTAGTTGAGCACGTTAACATAATGTCAATGCTCCCCTAAGGAATATACTCTCTTCAATTTGTGATGAAAATTTAAGCATAAAAATGTCCCTTTCCTACAAAGTATGCATAATTTGATTTGCTGAACCAACTATCAAAAATCTAATCTGAAGGCGAATTTTGTGTTCAGTTCTTATTTTAAAGGGGAATCTAATGAGAGAAAACTATGACCTATTTTAAAAGAAATGTCAATGAGGCCATGTTTCCAAGATTTTGGCCCATCTGAAAATTTCTTTAATCATTAAATTTGGTTAGGAGATGAAAATTATCTTGATCTTGGTTATTAATTTCATTTATAAAAGGGAGAAAGCCATAGCTGCTCAAAGATAAATTCTTTAAATAAACACCATATTATGGGTTGAATTGTGTCACCCCACAAAGACATGCTGAAGTCCAAAGCCCCAGTACTTTAGAATGTGAATTTATTTGGATATGGGATCTCTACAGAGGTAGTCGGGTTAAAAAGAGGCCATTAGGCTGGACCTTAATCCAATATGACTGTGTCTTGATAAAAAGGGAAAATTTGGGCAAAGAGACAGACAGGCACAGAGGGAAAATGATATGAAAATATACAGGGAGAAGACAGCCATTTGACTGAAGTGATGCATCTACAAGCCAAGAAATGCCAAGGAATGCTAGCAAACACCAAAAGCTGGAAGAGGCAAGGAAGACTCTTCTAGAAACTTCAGAGGGAGCATGGCTTAGTGACACCTTAATTCCAGACTTCTGGCCTCCAGAACTGTGAGACAATAAATTTCTATTGTTTTAAGCCACCAAGTGTGTGTTTCTTTGTTACATTAGCCCTACCAAGCTAATATATACTTCAGCAGAAAATAAAAGTAAAAATTTTATATGTATATTATTTTTCTAACATTTTAATATCCACTTATACATAAATAATTTCCAACATATGTTTTCTCTGCTAGTCATGATTTTAAAGACCATCGAGATATAAATGGTAATTCACAGTTCAAAACAAACCCAAAGCAGCCCTTTGGCCGTCAAATACACAAATCTGTTGTGGTCCCAAGACCAAGTCCAGGTCCCAGCTGGGGGCAGTGTCTGTTCCTTCTGCAACTTGATCTTTTGAAGCTGGGGACTCGACTGCAGTCCCTTGCTTCTCACGGTGGTCCACTCCTGGGGTCGTTTTACCATCCTTCCCTCCTTCTCCGTCCATAAAGCTACTTTCATTAATGGAGAATGTTATCTTGCTATTGATTCATTTAGACAGAAGTTTGTTTATATGTATAGTATATAGTACATATTAAACATTTATATATCAGACATATAATGTTGCTAATGCTTTCATACATTTTACCATTTATTCCTAACAAAAACAACTCTTTATGGATGAAAAGTTCGAAGTTTTGATAAGTTAAATAAGTTCCCAATTAACTTACTTTTAATGTGGCAGTGCTAGAATTCTATGCCTCTCCTCCGTGCCCCTCTTAGCTTGGCTCAAATTTAAGGTTAATATACAGACCAAAGACTACCTGATCATTGGTTTATTCACTTGTGATTAAAATGTGATTTTTTTTGTAGAATAAACATATCATAAGTCAGCTATCAATGATAACAATCACATGACAAGTATTTCTCTGAGGGAAGAAATTGATTGATTAGCCTGGATCAGAGATCCTTGCAATCTGCCATGTGACTGAGCAGCTCAATCTGTCAGCAAGAAGATAAACCAATAAAAACGTCCACCAGCATTTCAGCAGCCTGAAAATGCTATACTTTATATTCAGCTACTTCTTTGCAGCTTTCTGAAAATTGTTCCACGGTTTTTCTGAAAATTGTTTCACGGATTTTCCAGATATAGAAGAGTGGGAAAAAATTGTTCTTATATGCATATTTATTTGTTTATCTATATATTTGACTTCTCAAAAGTGTTATGAAGCAACAAGAAATTGCCTGGACACCAAACTAGATATGCCAGATCACACCTATTGAAATCAGAACAAATCTCTGCAACTGGTAGATAATGCAGCAATGTCTTGTGAGAAAAATGTCAACACATTTTTTGGTATTGTTATTAAAGTGACAAAAAGTGATTTTTGTAAGAATAATGATAGTTATGCAAATTGATGGATGTCTATTACAAAAAGTACAAGGGAAGACAAAAATAACAAAGGAAAGAGCATACATACACGCACACATACAGACGCATGAAATACAATCACATGAATAAACCTGAGTTACCGTGTGATGGAGACAATTGCATACATCTTTCTATGGATGGAGATATACGTGGGGATAGATAGGTGGATGAGTGAATAGGTAGAGGGAAAGAGGATGAGAGAGAATATAGATATATATTTAACACATAGGAACATATGAATAAATGTAAATAGCATTATATAATGTTATTTTTAAATAAAGATCTTAAGCTTAAGGTGACTTAAATATAATATGTAGATATTAGGGTGAAACTAAAAGAATTTTTGAACTTCAGATGAATGCTTCTTCACCAAAAGACATATGGTGTTGCATCAATTAAAGATACTTGAGTTTCTACATTCTAAGCTCTTTAAAATCCGTATGGCTCTCACTGTCAAGAACATCTTAATGATGTGTTATAGTTTATTTGAAGTCCTTATTTTTCTTCACTACTGCTGCATAAAATAGTGGTGTACCTCATAATTAATGGTTTCTTAATGTAATGTTAGTTACTAGGAGATCCCTTTAGAGTTAAGAAAAAATGATTATGCAAACATCAAGAGGTCAGAATCTTTTCTGACTTTAATTTTAGGCACTATTTAGTGACCAGCCCCCTGCTATGATAAATGGGGAAATGTTTGCATTTATACTTCTTTTGACCTTTCCTTACCTCAATACTTCATATCATTATTTTACTGTCATTATTTATAGTATGTACATTTTATTATATAAATATGCCTCAAAATTATTTAACCTTAGTTTTCTATATAAAAAGATATAATGTTTTACCTCAATCATATTATTGTTATATTTCTAGATTCAATATTCATTATCAAGTCCTCTAAAATCTTGAAAAATTGAGAGGGTATATCCTTTGACTATACTTGAAGAATAATTGAGATGAACATAAAACTCTTTGGACATACTTTCCTCTGAAATTTGTAGATACTTCTCTACTCTTTTCGTGTGAAAAGCCATTTAGGGGGCCGGCCCGGTGAGGTAGCAGTTAAGTTCGCACATTCCGCTTTGGCGGCCCAGGGTTCGTGGGTTCGGATCCCTGGCGTGGACAGACGCGCCACTTATCAAGCCATGCTGTGGCAGCGTCCCATATAAAGTAGAGGAAGATGGGCACGGATTTTAGCTCAGGGCTAGTCTTCCTCACACCAAAAAAAAAAGCCATTTAGGAAAACTCTGACGCCATACTAGTATTTTCCCCAATATTTAGATTCCTTATAATCCAACAAGGATACAGCTTCTTGTTCACAGCTCTGTTTCAGAATCCCCACCTTCCTTTCCCTCCTTCACTCACTCATACTTCCTGCCACGTAATGTGACTTTGATCTTGAGAGTCAAGTCTGTCTTTACTTCAGGAGAGTTATCTTCCATGATAGGTTTGAATATTTATTTGATGGCATTTTTTTAACGCTTGGGAGTTCAGTGTCACCACTGAATGACTTTTGTTCTTGCCTGTAGCCATCACGCTCTCCACAATCACCTCATTTCCTTGTTCTTTCTATGTAAATGCTATTTGATTTCCTTTGTTATCCCATCTCTAACTCCGTCATCTGTCATGATTATGCCATATTATGTTGTTTCTAAAGTGCTTTCACTCTGTGATGGTTTTACTGCTCCCTTCCCTTTGTAAGTCGTGCTCAATTTTTATCTCCTTCTGTTTTCCTATCACAATATTTTTGAAGTCTTACATCTGAATCAGATCTCTCTTTTTTGTTTTAAGAATAAATATGTTGTTTGTCATTTCACTAAGATGATGGAGCAACACTTCTCTCAAGTCCTTATGCCTGTCTTAGTAACGTCCGCCTCCACGGAAGTTTTCATCTGCCTTTTGGTTACATAGCTTTCCTCACTTTTCATTTTCTTTGGTTTGGGTTTTTTCAGAGCATCTATGTGTAAGTATTATGACGTTTCTTTTCTGATCCATATTCAACTTTGATTGGAACAAAGAACAATGTGGAAACGGTCTTGGGAGGTGAAATGGAACATTCTATCAATTCAAATTCTGCTTTGCTACCCTGAAAAACCCTTACCAAAACTATTTCCTTTAGCTCAGATCCCTTATGTTTGGTTTGGGATATTTAAGCAATCTGTGTTGCTCACTGCAAAATCCATTAAGTTGTTAAGTTCTTTGTACTGTAGTATGCTGATCTCTTCCTCCTTTCAAATGTCTCTCATCTGCCAGTCTCCATAGACATGGATGGTAGATTTTTTCAAAAGGGAAACAGGAGTCAGCCGGATATCTCTTACCCTCAACCCCCCTCCGAGTTTTGGATGAAGTTAAAGCATTTATTTACATTTTAAGATTTGAGGAATTGAAAAATTATGCTTTTCAAAGCTGTCTATAGCTTTACCTTTTTTTTTTTTTTTACAGCTTTATTGAGGTATACAAAAAAACTGCACATAGTCAATGTATACAATTTGATGAGTTTGGACATATACATATATCCATGATACCATCACCACAATCAAGGTAATAAACATATCCATCATCTCCAAAAGTTTACTTGTATCCCTTTGGTTTTTTGTTGTTGTTCTGTGTGTGTGTGTAGTAAGAACATTTAACATGAGATCTACCCTCTTAACACATTTTTGAGTGCATGGTACCATGTTGTTATCTATAGGTCCTGTGTTGTACAGCAGATCTCTAGAAGGTATCCATCTTGTATAATGGTAACTTTATACTCATTGAACAGTAATTCCCCCTTTTCCCCTGTTCTTATTCCCTGGGAACACCATTTTATTTTCTGCTTCTGTAAGTTTGACTAATTTAGATTCCTCATATAAGCAGAGTCACATAGTATTTGTCCTTCTGCCACTAACTGATTTCATAGAGCAAAACATCTTCCTAGTCCATTTATGTTGTCACAAAAGGTAGAATATCCTTCTTTTTTAAGGCTGAATAATATTCTATTGAACTTCTGTCAGTGGACATTTGAGTTGTTTCTATATGTTGGCTATTTTAAATAACGCTGCAATGAACATGGGGTGCAGATATCTGTTTGAGATAATGATTTTATTTCCTTTGGATATATACCCAGAAGTTGGATTGTTGGATCATATAGTAGTTGTGTTTTACATTTTTTGAGGAATCTCTATGCCATTGTCCATAAGTGACTGCCCCATTTTACATTTCCATCAACCATGTATAAGGAGTCCAATTTCTCCACAACCTCACCAACACTTGCTATCTTTTGTTTTTTGATAACAGCCATCCTAACAGGTATGAAGTGATATCTCATTGTGGTTTTGATTTGCATTTCCTTGATGATTAGTGATGTTGGGCACCTTTTCATATATTCATTGACCATTGGTATGTCTTCTTTGGAGAAGTGTCTATTCAAGTCCCTTGCCCATCTTTTACTGGGGTTATTTGGTTTTTTTGTCTATTGAGTTGTAAGAGTTCCTTATATATCTCAGAAATTAACCCTTTATCAGATATATGGTTTGCAAATATTTTCTTATTCTGTAGGTTACCTTTTGACTCTGTTGATTGTTTCCTTTGCTGTGCAGAAGCTTTTTAGTTTGATACAGCCCTATTTGTCTATTTTTGCTTTTGTTGCCTGTGCTTTTGTGTCTATCCATGAAATCATTGCCAAGATCAACGTCATGAAGATTTCCCTGTAAAGGAAAAGCTTTTCTTCTAGGCATTTTACACTTACAGGTCCTACATTTAAGTCTTTAATCCATTTTGAGTTAGTTTTTGTGTATGGTATAAAATGGGGTCCAATTTTATTCTTTTGCATGTGAATATTCAGTTTTCCCAACACAATTTGTTGAGGAGACTATCCTTTCTCCATTGTGTATACTTGGCACCCTTATCAAAGATCAGTTGATATACCTTTTGTCAAATTGGTCTCTCAGTTCCATACTCTGCCCCTTCAGAGGCACACTCATAGTCCTGGTGGCTCATTAATCTAATGTAGGATCACAGGAGAGGACTTTTAGGGCTCACATACTTAATTTTGGAGAAGTATTCTTCCTTCTCAAGATTTGAAGGTCTACATCAGTTTTCAGCTTCCTTCTTCATTTTGATCCACATTCCACAGCATTTGGCATGTTTGTTTCATGGTTTTCACCATTTCCAGTTCCCACAGATGATATTTTCTTCAATGTTTGTCATCATTTCGTTGGTTTTGTGGGAGTGTATGGGATTTATTAGCCTTTATTCCAGTATAATTAACCAAACGTCCTCCTAATGAAAAATGTTTAAAATATTATTTTTCTATTAAAACAAACATAAATATATAACGCTGTAATACATTTAAATACAGATGAAATTTTAACAACTCATGAGGTTTCGAAGAAATTTCCCATTTAGAACTACCATTTTACACACTTTTCCAGTCAGTGTTCATTCTGAAGAAATTATGAGGAAGTGCTGCAGTACTCTAACGAGATCAGAAATTGACCACTTCTGGAAACAGCTCCTATAGATTTCCTCAAAGTTTTAATTTTCTCCTTAGTTCATATTACTTTCACCCCCGCCCCCCAGAAAAGAATCTCTTAACTATTTTACCTCCAAGTCTTTGTTTCTTCCGCCTGAAATGCTGTTGCTACCCTTTTGCTTGGCTACTTGTGTAACCTAAAGTTCAATTATTTTTCTCCTCTTCTGGATAAAATACCCTGATCCCCAAGTCCATGACTGCAACTAGACTGTAAAATCCTTGAATACAAGACCACACCTTCTTTTTCAATATGTCTGTAGTTCCTAAAAAGACGACAGTTAAAAGCTTCTATGTAAATAATTTTTAGATATTAAATAAATGAACGAATGGGTAGATGGATGAATTCTGTGGTTACTGTTTGAGGTAGACTTTATGATGCAATGCCTAGATCCCCCTTCAGAAATGAAGGACTTATTCTGCTAACTATTGGGAATGTTGCCAGAACATAACCCCCATCTGCCTGTCCTCTTTTTGGATTGCTCAATTGAAAAGGACCTTCCCACCAAGGTCACATAGCCTTTCAAAAGCAACTGCGTCCAGTGACTAATCAAAATGAGAGTTCAGTGATTTATAGCATAATATTAAGAGGTATAACATGTGTGTAATTGGAGTGCCAGAAAGAGAGGTAAGAGATGGGTGACATAGAGAATGTTTAATAAATGTTATTTGAAATTTTCCAAATTTGATATTAGCTATAAAACTACAAACATAAGGAATCAATGAACTTAAAGGAAGATAAACACACCACCTCACTCACAAACTTTTTAAAAAAAATAAATCAACATTAAAGAACTTCATAATTAAATGCTTTAATAAAAGTGAACAAAGAGAAAATCTTAAAGTCATGCAGAAGAAAAATAGACACATTTACAGCAAACTAAAGATAATAATTAGTATCTGATCAGAAAATTTTCAAGCCAAAAGAAAATTAAACCATATTTTTAAAGTGCTAGAAAAAAAAAAGTCAATTTAGAATTATATGTGCAGAGAAAACTTCCTTCAATAATCAAGGCAAATTAAAAGCATTTTAAACATACAGAAATTCAGAGAATTCATTGCTAGCAGACTTATTTTACAAGTAATGTCAAAGGAAGATTTTCAGACAGAAGGAAAAATTACACCAGATGGAAATCTGAATCCTTATAAAGGAATGAAGAGTGTCAAAATGAATAAATATGTGGGAAAATATAAAATATTTTTTCTCATTTTATAATTTCTTTAAAAAAAATTGACTACTTATCTTAAATAGAGGGTAAATCATTGACCATGAGATTCCAAGTGACCAAACAGCCAGAATTTCCCATCATGGACTGTTTTTTGTTTGACTCACCAAGTCAATAGGTTGGGTGGACCCTGCAATAATTTCTCATAAGTCTGAATGTTATATCCATGATTGAACCTAAGGAGAATCAAAAGTCAAAGGAAACTGCATTATCAGGTTGCCAAGATTTTGGACGTTTTGTCCTGTGACTAGAAGGCAAGAAAAGGAGACACTATCCTTGTGGGGATGATTGACTGATAATCGGGAGGAAATATTGCTGCTGTTAAGCACTGGGGACAATGAGGCATAGGTTTAGTGACAAGTGATCCACTCAGGCTTCTCCTACTATTCTCTCAACTGATACTGATGATAAATGGGCTAATGCAGTAACCATGGCATGATGATGAGGGGCTCAGCCCCCTCAGAGATGAGGGTCTGTTCAAACTACCAGGTAATCCTTCAAGACTACAGGAAGTCCTAGGTGAGGGTGAGAGAAGTCTAGAATAGATAGTAAGAGAGGGAAACAATAAATAGCCAGTACTAACTTCATGGACATTCAACCTGTAGAGTCCATAAGGCCCCACACTTAGAAGAATCTCATGCTTGGTTTAATGCTCTACCATCACCCTCTTGAAATTTTTAAATAAACTTTTAACAAGGAGTCCCACATTTTAATTTTAAAATTATAAATTATGTCAGTGGTCTCATGAGGAGCAGTTGAAATCTCCAAGACCCACTGCAGGAGTGGGGATTATACCCTGTACCCCTAACCTTCCTAAGTCCCCTTGGAAAAGAAGCCTACTGGAAAGATTGCTCCAGAACTATACAGAAAAAGTGAATCCAGGTAGTGCAACAGGTGGCCTTTGGTGGACACAATGATGAACCAATCACATCCCCCTTCAGAAATGGAGGACTGTCTCCCCTGCTGCTGTGGGTGCCACTGGCAAATATCCATCACATCTTTTTCTTCTTTGGAAATTACCTTGGCTAAAGAAAATGGTTTCATTCAATGTCATGCCTATTTCCAAGGGAAGCCCATGACTTCCCTTAGCTGATCAATGACTGATCAATGCTGGCTTATACAGGCCTGAGTCCCCTATGCCAAATTAGGAAAATGCTGAAGGGCCATCCAGTGCTAGGGATCCCAGTACAGTCAGCTGAGGCCTTCATTGGGCCTGCATCACTGCTCTAATTCTCCTCATGCCCTGTTTTGCTGCCCAAAATAATTACCTAGTAAAGCTTCTGCACATGTTAGTCTCCAACTCACAGTCTGTTCCCTAGGAAACCATCTTGCAACACTGATCAAGGTCCTTAGCTTTGCTGTGTGTGTTTGCGTGTGTGTTGTTGTTCCTGGCAACAATCTGTAAGTACTCACAGTTGTGGCCTCCTTGTGGTTTGCATCATAACTTCCATTTCTCTTTCATCCTCTTCTTCCTGATGTCTGTCCACAATCTCAACTTCACCACTTGCACTGTAGCTTTTTAAAAGGGAAAATAATAACATTCTAAAATTTGGGGATAATTGGTTTAAACACCTAAGGCCTAAGGGTAACTTAACCCTTTATATGCTGGGTTTGGCAGTTGATGACATAATTTTGGGCAAGTGGGAAAGTTATTCAGCATTCTGAACCAATGATTTCTCATCTTTAAGGATAGTACATTAATATCCTTATCTTGAAGGTTTGCTGTGAGGATTAAATGAGATACTGCAGAGAAATCACATTTTCTGGTATATAATATAGGAACTACAAAATTGTAGCTGTAATTATTCTACAATCTGAGAGGAAAAGCAGAGGCTCTGGAGTAGGGTAGCCTGGGCTCAAATCGCATTTTTGCCACTGACTTGTGTGACCTTGGGCAAGCAAGTAAATGTCCTTCTCCGTCTCAGTTTCCTCTTTTCTGACGTGGGGATTGCCATAGTGTCACAGGACTAAGTGGGATAGAAGGAGTTAATATGGAAAATACTCAGAACCACGTCTGACACGGAATAAGCAAAAGAAAATAATAGAAAATCACTAAACTATTGTGGGTCAAGTTGAAATATAGTTTTATTATTAAGTCAAGCATTTACTACTCTGAATAAGGCAAACTTAATGAATATAACCCTAGTTGAAATGGAAATCTTACGTATAACAGTAGTATTTATTATTATTTTAACTATAAATCAACCAATCTTAAAGTCAGCTCCCAAGTCAGGACGAGGAAGAGCAGTACTTCAAAGATGTGACAAAACCCTTCTAAAACGGATGCCATTTCTTTCTAAAACTCATTTTGCTGTGTGATTTCATATTCCGATCTGAGATATCAATGCAAAAACTTGCAGACAGAATAAAATCATTCGTCATTTGGTGGCCTTATTTTACCCATTAATATTTCTTGGGAAAACATACAATGTTAAAAAGATAGTCTATAACATTAAAAACAAAGTTACTGAATATAATTTTCTCACTTTTGTTTTGCAGTGTCTATTCTAATTTGAGCTTATAAATAGATGATGAAACCATAACATCCTGAAATATTGTTTGGCTTGTTAGTCGCTCTTTAAGATCAAATTTGAACATTTCCTCCAACTATCACACCCTAACTGACACAATCCACCAGCTTGCACCTTTTACAGAAGTTGTTGATTGATTTGACTAAGAGACAAAAGAGACCCACTGTTGTTCTCCAATATTCCTTAAGCACAAACAAGTTACTTTCTCATACGTGGAAGCTCAGGCTAAAATAAAAGGAGCAGGAAACTTTCCAGGTCATTGGATTGTTCAATACATTTTAGAACAATTAAAAAAATGTAATTGTTGTCTAAAAGTTAGAAATTGAAAAATTAATCCAATAAATTGTTTACACAGAATTTACCCACAAAAAACTGATTAGCATATTTCCTAAGAGTTATAATTATTTATAAGAAAACATTAAACAGTTTAAGGAAAACAGCTTGTCTGAAAACAAATATCAATTTACATGCTGGCACATTAATTACTCTTTGGAGAGAAGAGTAGGATTTGAAATATAATTTTTATTTGAGGTCAGTTCCTCCGGGGATAGATGACTTGTTTTGTCTGATGTTACCTGGAAACAGTGAATTAATAGTTTTCAATTATCTCATTCTAAAGATCTCCAGGAGTTATACAAGGTCAGTGAGTCAAGACAGTTTCCTTTTCAATTTTAAACCATTAGGGAGTAATTTAGATGTCTGATATATTTATTGCCAATTATTTCAAAAGTCTGTGATGAGTGTAAGGAATTCCATGTGGATGTTGGTACTGTTTGATTGCTGCCAGAAAGTAAGAAAGACTGAAACCAATAGGATCATTAGCTCATCCACTGGAAGGATCAGGGAAGGTACAGGGACAGGTGGACCCAGAAAAGGAAGAAAGGGATGAACAAATCCTTGCTCTCCAAGTAATTTTTAGTATTTTGATAATTTATTTAGTACAAGGGATAACTGTTACAAGAACCTCTATTTTTCATGTCTTAAATGTCAGTACACCCATTTCCCTCAAATTTAATCATCACTTTAATAACAACCCCTTAACCTGGTTAATTTCTCCGAAGACCATGTGTTTCCATCAAAGGCAGGAGACCTTCTCCATTCATGCAGGTCGTCTGCTACAGCAGTAGACAACTCAACATACAGCAACAAGACAACTTTCAGCAACTAACTCGTTTTATGAACAAATTAATTAAACTATAAAATCCAGTCTCTAAACCTATCATTTCAGGTTGAAGTGGATCATTACAAAATCAAACCGATTTGAACTTTACTTGTATCTGAAGAGCAATTCAAGTGAGTTGCAATAAAAAGTATATTTGAATTAATGGGAGAAATCATTTCCACCCAGGAAAAGGAATATTAATCATCTTACCTAATCCTCAGTTGTATAAATGTTCTCTCACTAAAAGACGTAGAGGCCATGAAAAAAGCAGGGCATATTTAAAGGAGGACACAGAATTGCACCTAAGCAGGATCTATACTTCCCAGGTATGCACGAGAATATCCTTTTAGTACACTAAATTAAAAAGAAAACAAACATTAAAATATAGTTTATTAATGCTTTTTAGTTGGAGAGAAAAAGAATAGGCTTGCAGGAGGAATGAAGATCTTTCTTAGCATATGGGCTGAGGTGCAATAAATGATCAGTCCACTTAGTGCCACTAAGGCAGAATGGCCTCTCCCATGGTCCCTGCCCTGAGGTCAGGGCAGCAGGACACGGTTCACAGGGAGGAGAGGGTGTATGTGCCCAGCTGCTACAGGCCAACAATTAGGGTAGACCTGCTGCACACCTCTCCTCTTCAAAATTAAAGAAGGTGACCCTTGGGAGAAAGCATGAGGTCGATGCTTTAATTTCATTAGAAATTCAAAATATAACACTGACTTGGGGAGCAGAGAAAGAGTTGAGGGTCTGAGTGAGATGGTGAAAATGGAAATATTCAATCTACAGCTAAAGAAATGTAACCTTATTGCTGTCAGGTTCCTGCCCTATGTGGGACCAGGTGTGTGGTCTAAAAAATCATCCACTGAAGAGGTAGTAATTTATAACAGTCACGTCACTATAACGGCGTCAGCAGGACTAATCTCTACGTGATATCGGAAACACAGGTATTTAAAACGGTGAAGAAGGTGGTTATTTAAATACACAAAAGCTTTTCTCACAAGCATCGTGGTTTCAGTTTGCAGCCCAAATCCGTTTTAAACAGATAAATGAAAGAAAAATTAAAGTTGTCTAACAGATCACAATAATTTTATATTCTGAACATGTATCAGAATTTAAAACTGCTCACATAAAACATAACTATGACTAGAGAAGCACAGTAGACTCCCCGAGATGGAGGTAGAAGGATATTTATAGGAGACGCTTGGCTATTTGTGTGGCAGTGCTTGCTGAACTGACCATTTGTGTAACTGTCTTATATTCCAAAGTGACATAAATACGCTGTCCCTTCTCCCAAAGGACAAGGGTATGGCCTTTATGCACAGCCTTGTATATATTTAAGTTGAATAAATAGATTTGTTTTATCATCTGCCCTGTACCTTATATAATTTCAAAAAAAATGATCAGATATTTATTATATTCCCTTTATTCTGCTCCCAAAGCCCATAATTAAAAACTGTGACCTTGGGAATCCTCAATAAATATTTATTAAATGAATAAAAGGAAAAAAAGACTTTAGTCAAATTTTGTAACCCAAATCATACAGTGAAATACTTTTGAATCCCGTGAAGAGTTTAAAATAGGAGTTCATCATCGAATCACATTATGAAGCATCCAGGTGTGCAAGGCTGTATGTCGGGTGCTGAGCAGAGCATAATGAAATCAGTATGAAATCAGTTCAATTCCGTCCTGAAAAGAAAAATTATAATTTTAAGTAACATTTGCAGAAACAAAATTCCTACAGTCCACCAGGCATATTCCTTAAAGAAGTAACACATGTACTCTTGGGAATATAAAGACTTGCAACTTCCAACTAGATGCTTTTAAAATATATCTATTTCTATATGTGTACCCAGGGAGAACTTAATTTTATAACAGAGTGCTCAAGTTGGACATAAAGTCAATCTTAGATTGTCCGTGGCAACTGCTGCTTTTATTTCCTCATTTAGGGCTCAGTCAGAATGGGTGGCAAAAGCTCTTATTTAATATTACTTGCACATGCTTCCCACTACCCAACTGGCATCGCTCATCCCATTGAGAAGTGGGGTCTCCTTGCCCTCCCCTTGAATCTGGGTGCTCTTATAGCTACAGTGTAACTACAACAGACACACTAGGAGACTTCTGAAGATGGGTCTCAAGGTTGGCATAACTTTTTCTTGGCTTTCCTGAGATGTGCACACTTGAAACCAAGTCACCAGGCTGTGAAGAAACTCAGGCAGCCCATGGAGATGCTCATATGGAGAGGCCCATGTGGAGAGGCTGCATACCCCAGCCTCCTGCCATGATTGACCTGGTTGTCCCAGTTCAACACCAAATTGCCAGCCATCAAGGAAGTGGCTCTTCCATCCCCAGTAGAGCCACCCCAGCCAATGTTGTGCAGAGCAGAGACAAACTGTCCCTACTAAGCCCTGGCCAAACTGAAGATTTATAAGCAAAATTAGTAGTTATTTTTAAGAGAAAGCTACTGTAATCAACCACCTATCCTCATTATTGCTGATTTGCTAGGCAGCAATAGGTATCTGGGCCACTAAAGTTCATAGAGATAATGTGTGGATGACCCTGTGTGTGTATTTGTAAGCACACACACACACATATATACACATATGCATGGAATTTTTCTTTTGTTCAAGGTCATGGGGCGTTGCTGTTCATCATCACATGGAGAACAAAGGATGGTCCATACAGGGCATACAAAAGGGGAGATAAGTAATTAGAATGTTGGAAAGCTTTTCTGAATTTCCATTAATGATTTCAAATCCCCAAATCTTTCTTTCCACTTTTAATTCAGAGTTCATTGCAGTCTTTGAAATGTTTTGTATTCCAAGAATATTATGCAGATCAAAAATTTAAATTTGGTGTAAAATTTGAACAGCTCATATAGAGTAGGTGTGAAATAAATAGGCTCAAAATCAGACTGATTTGAACTATAGTTTTATTTCTTCCATAAACTGGCTGTGCAAAATTGCAAGTGAATTAATTTCACCAAATCTCACTTCATTCATCTGTACATGGGCATAAAAATTAAATGATATAATATGCCAAAGACTTAAATCAAACTTATTAAATGATAGTCACAATTATGTTGGGGAGATTATCCATTATTCTATATTATCTGCACGCTTTAATTACCTAATATATTAATGGAAATAAATTTGAAAATAAAAACTGAGTTAGGAATACATGATTCTCATATGAGTGAAGGAAGAAGAAGCACGTAACTCTTTAATGTAAAAGGATGTCATCCATAAATCCGTATTTGACTTACTACTTGGATAGATAGAAAGAGCCAGAAGACCACACAACTGCTAGAAGCAACAGTCTCTCCATTTCTTCCCCAATATGAGAACTTCCTCCACAGCAGTCACTAAAATCTCAGGTAGGATCCTCAAGATACTTTAATGCCACCAGTACTTAGCTGAGGAAAATTTATTCCCAGAAATTCCCGCATGAACATAAATCATGAAGTGAAGATTTATATAAGCATAGAGGTAGAAAAAAATGACCTCATTTGTCTTCTCAGAAATGGATTCCTAATGTGTCAGTTAAAAAGAATTCATGTGTCTTTAAAAAAAATTACTTACTATTTTTCAGAAGAAAATATCAGACAGTGCAAGAAATGCAAAAGATTAATTTAATGTCTAATAAAAAAAGTCTTTCTTCTAAACTTGGGATTTTTATCCTCACTTTTAAAAAATGTTAGATCCATAGAGGATAAAGACTAAATAAATTTTATTAAAACAAAGAAGAAAACCAAATGTATTATCCCTCTATCTACATTAGTTTTTACCCCATGGTGAATCTCACTTTTATTCCACTTTAGCTTGGTTTCTTAATTTCCCTTGCCTTCTCACAAGAGAAATTAAATATATCTATGGATGAGTAAGCTTTTAAAATATTCCATGGTCTTTATTATCACTTAAAATGCTTGATTCCTCCTTAATATGTCAGGGCCTGCATAGTATACTCAGAGCCATATAAAGGTCACTACTCTGAATGATCATTCTTCCAGGTTGGCGGCACTCCCCAGACAAAGACAGGAAAGAGTTTGCTAGTTATTGCTTTTCCTGAGTGTCTCTTGTTTGGTGGCTACTGATGTTACTTAGCATCATGGATTGGTTTATGTGATTGATTGCATGTGAGGGTAAGAAGGGTATAGGGGGACAGACGTGAGCAGCACTGGGCTTGAGGAGGATAAGTAAAGAGGAAAGAGGCGAGAGGAAAGGCTACTATTTCCATGTGTTAGCTTGGCTGCTGACACTATTGCCACTTTACTGTGGCAAAGAGAGAGTGACCATAGCTTCCTTCTTGGAAGACACTAGATCAGGAATGAAAAACAGACACAGGAGAACTGACTCTCTTCATTGTTGTTCTTTATGTCATTATCTTTCTTCTGATCTATCTAATAAATGCTCTTTGTGCAAACATTAGAAAGTGCATATTAGCAAAAATAAAGTAAAAAGAACATGGGATCCTCCCATGGAGAGACACAGTACTGCTATCCTTTGGGGCATGTCTTTTCTCATGTCATGTGTGAACACACGGCACACAAATGAAACAAAACTAACACACTTCACATTCTCTCTGGTCCCCAATTTTTTTGACCATCATAATAATTTATGCTGATCTTCCACGTACTGTCATTATTAAGTAAATACTGTATGTTCTACCATATCATTATGAATAGTTGCATAGTATTTCTTCGAATGAAAGTACCACTATTTTATTTATTTATTTGTTTGGTGAGGAATATTGACCATGAGCTAACATCCATTGCCAATCTTCCTCTTTTTAGTGAGGAAGATGGGCCCTGAGCTAACATCCATGTCCATCGTCCTCTATTTTGTATATGGGATGCCACCACAGCATGGACTGATCCGAACCTGCAAACCCTGGGCTACCAAAGCAGAACACATGAACTTAACCACTGTGCCGCCAGGCCGGCCCCACAATTTATTTTTTCAATGATATTGGTCCTCCAAAATTTTCATTGTGCCCTGGTAGTACTGAAGCTGATTTAAGGCTCTGTAGAAATGCTTTAAAGAATTTCGAGTCTTATGCTCCAAATGCATGGGTCAAGAGTCCAAATCAACTCAATCAGAACTCAGTGTATTGTCTGTGGTCATGTCCAACAGTTACGCAAATGCCACAGAAGCTACATAACATTTCTACTATGCACGATCCACCAAACGAAAATTGTTTACAAGTTTACTCCTACCCCCTTGATACCTACAGACTCTTAACCTCTTCCTTTCTCCCTAGAATTGACCTCTCATTTCTCGTATTGCTTTCAGTAACTACGTGTTATTTTTTTCCCTTATATAGCATCTGTCTTCACTTTCATCTCATTATTTCACTGTGATGAGGAGGTGCTTCTGATGATTCTCTGCAAAGACTTTGTTACAATGAGATTTTCTAAACAACATACAACAAACAGTGCAGATTGAGTGATATGATGGTCTCTCTTTGGGTCAAATTTGACTGAAACTGGGGTTCTAAATCCTCTTTCTCTGTATATTAACAGTGAGTGGCTATTAGAGTGATGTTCACAATATATTGGTTAAACAACACTCATGCTCTGAATTCTTCACAACCATGCTCTTTTCAAGATTAAATCTCTGGATATTAACACAAGCTGAAAGAGTCTGCGCTTGCTACAGTTAGTTATTGGAGAATGACCCCTATATCAAGGCCTACCCCTAAAACATAGTCAGTTCTTCTAGTCACAATTATGCAAGACTCAAGACTATTCCTTTTCTAATGGATTGTTTTTATGAGGTCCCATATAACTGTAAGTCACATACACTCAAAACAGATTATCATGACCTATCTGATATACGTCCATGACGGCTTATTTTGCTTGTTGATTTTCATCTCTCTCTCCCACTACAATTCCAGCATTTTGAGGTTAGGTATCCTTTCCTGCTATTCTTTGTATTCTCATATCTAACATAAAACCAAACACGTAGCAATAAGTAAAAAGTGTTTGTTGAATTTATGAGAAAACTCTTAAATTACAAGTCAAATGAGACAAAGTAGTTCTTACATTTAAACTTATGTATGTAAAATATTCTAAAGACAGAATAAAGAATAAAGGGGTTAACTTAACAGGTCAGTTTCATTAATCAGATATATATATTAATGTTTGGGTTGTAGAGAAGTAAATTATTCAAACTCTTGGAAAATGATTGTTGGAGTAATTGGAGAGTAATTCACAACCTGTAGGCTAGATAAAGGATCTTGAATACAGATTTATTTCTTTCATTTTAATCAAACTGCTAGTCAAATATATTCAGAAGATAGTAACTCCTTATTTTTGGACCTTGGGGTATTTAAAATATTTTTTTGCTATTATGAATGCCCCGTTGATGATTCTCTTTGTAAAGGATACAATTTTAGTGCCTACTGCCCAAATTTATGGTGTCTGAAGAAGATAACAGGTGAATCTATTTCTGAGAAATTTCCCCAGTAATATCGTTCAAAGCACTTGTTTAGCTAAACTTTCTTGCTGCAATGCAACTGGTGTTTCGCCAAGCCAAAAAAGAAAAGAAAGATTTTGCCGAAAATCTGCTCCCAGGTGGCAAATATTCAGAATGAGTGCTTTCCCTTTTCTCGCTAGCTCAATTTGAAGTTTTCGTGTTCTTTAGATTTGCCCAGAGCTTTTCACAATTTTCCAATTGAATCTGAATGACAGAATGCATCCATTTGGAGCCAGCGTAGATGAGTGGAACCAATGCTTACAAGAAAGACTATTGGATTTGCTTTGCTCTCCCTGAATCCCTCAAAAGCAGCAAAGTACACTTGGGCAGGTGTTCTAACACCTTTTATTTGTCCAGTGGAGAAGTGGATGGAATGCCAAGGCCAGTGCTACTTCTCACCCGTACATGGGTTGCCAGTTTACATACATTATCTCCTCTGATTCTTGGGGCGACTCATTAAAATGTGAGCTCAGCAAGGGTGAGGAGCTGAGATTTTTCGTTGATTGAGTGAACTTCAGGAGCAGGGCAGAGAAGGTTTCATTAGCATAGTGAAGACGAGCAATTAGATTCAATTAACCACCTAAGTACTGCTTGCCCTTTAAAATTACTTAATTCTTTTATCTCGTTATCTCATCAGTAAAGTTATTATTGCCCACACATTTTAATGAGAGTGAAAAAGAGCATTTATGAAGTGCTGAACACATAATATTGATATTGAGTATACAGTTTATGTTTAGTTATTATTATTGAATTATTGTCTCTAATTATGAAAGATGTTGCCCATTCATGACAGGGCTTAAGCAATGTAGGTTAAATTAAATTATGGATAGAATATGATTGACTATCTCAGGAGATGTGGGAACCATAACTGGGGATACTTGCATATGATCGTTGGGAAGATAATCTTTGGGAAGTTTTAGAGAATTTGTGATGGACCTATCACCTTCAAGAAGAGGTTTTCCCTGAGGAACACAGGAAGGAGGAAGATTGTTTTCTCTTAGGGACAGAGAATAGGTGCCTTTTCCCAAAATACAAGTGCAAGGGGAATTGTTATTAATAATGATGGGTCATTTCTCAGTTAATAAAATATTCTTTTTAACTAAATAGAAAAAACATATATACAAGTACTTTGAAAGTAAGGCATAAATTATATTTGTTTACTTCATTGGAGAAGGCACAAGCACAAAAGCTCAAAGCACACTAAAAATCTGACACAGGAGCAGAATGAGCTGTAAACTGCGGAGGAGACACTGCAGCAAATTCGAAAACCACATAGGGTGAGACCATGGAGCCCTTTTAACAATTTGCAGAAGCGTCAGGCAGGGAGAGAAGGGGAGTCTGGGCTGACTGGAGAGATTTCATCAAAGGAACAGTGAAATTTCAATGGACACGCAGTAGAGGTGGCTTTGGAACTGGAGAACCTTATCAAGGAGAAGACTCTAGTCACTGTGGGGCCACAGGAGGTAAGAGACAGGCAGCTCGGATAGAGCTGCAAGTGTGAATCCTGCTGGGAACAATAGGAGGAAGTGGAGAATGTGTTGCTAATTTGGGAAAGTCGAATCATACCTGATCCTCCAGTAGAATGAAGCTTACTAGCTGGGTGAGAAAAGAATTGTATCCTTCACTCAACCACAAATGCATGCATTCATTCAACCAATCTTTATGGAGCACCTAACCAGATCCTGAGGGGGGCTGGGATGGAACAGAACCAAACAAAAATCTGACTCTCCTAGTGCTTACATTCCAGTGTGGGGAGACAATGATGGCTAAATAGGCAAATTCGTACATAACCTGCAAGGTGGTTACATGTACTAGTGTGAAAAATAAAGCAGAGTAAGTGGTGGGTTGATATTTTGGAGTGAATTGTCAAGGAAGCTCGTTCTGTTAAAGGGAATTTAAGCGGACACTTGAATGAAATGAGTTAACTTCTAAGGAAAGGCTGGACCCAAGGAATTCTGCTGATGACTTGTGCACTGATGATATGAGGGTAACCATTTCTTGCATGGACAGTGGTAACCAAGACAGTGGGTACATGAATGGTGAAACAAAATTCTAGAAAATAACAGCTGGGATATGCTCTGTTTTGTGTTCTACTTATTTGATTCTTATTTAACCCATGCACTTATATACAAATATACACAACCTTACACTCTGATTTTCCACCTGGATACAATATTTTATTATTCAGATTTTAACTCTATATTTTATTGGTAAGCTTGAATGTATCTCTTTTTAAGACTTAAAAATCCTGCTAAAATAATTACTGACCTTGCAAATGTATTTTTTACTAGCTATGCCCTAAAATAAATATAAATAATTTGTGGCAGAAGAGATTCTTATCTAGAATTTTCTGATTATATTGAAAGTTAAATCCGAAATTTCCAAAGAGTTTTAATAATTTTCTATTTATCACTAAGTGCAGAATGTTTCTCAGTGAGATTTAAATTGTACCTTATCTGTATGTGAGATGCAGGTACTCACTACTTTTTTTTCTCTTTTACAACAGTTAGAAAAAATACATTTTATAGAGTGTTATGATAAACTAAGAATCGAACGAAACGTTAAATAAACAAGAAATTTATCCATAGCAAGCTTTTGTTCCTCTAAATGATAAGAAGACTATTTCAGTAGTATAGACATGCAAATTCAGTAACAACACTAAAAACCGTTTCAGAAAGAATTGTGATGCTATACAAAGAATAGAATGTTCTGATGGAACGTGATTTTAATTTATGTTATCTAATAATCTTTTTCCTTTTTAATACACACAGAGCCCTACTCAGAGTGAAAACATCTTCTAGAGATTAGAATGACTAAATTATTTTCATCAACTAAATTCAGTATATGCTTTGAATTACAGTATTTGGTGCAATGTAAATATAAAATAGGCAGATTGTTTTTACCTTTATTTAACAGGAAAAAAATTTCAAAAATCTTCATTATATTCACAACTTCATGATGATGGGAAATAAAAATATACCTTGTAAAATTGAAATTTGACTGTAAAATAAGGAAAACAACTCTTCAAACATGTCGTGAATATCTTAATCTCATAGAGGAAAGCAACTCGGTTCACTATTTGCTCCTTTTATACTCTTTGTGTGTCTCTCTGATGAATGTGTTGTGGTTACAGGAAAGACAAATGGGGGTCAAGGGCAATCAAGGGAATTAACCTGCACTGGACATTTTTCATTTGACCCTCATCAGTGTGGTTGATAATTTAATAACAGTCTGAATTGTACAATTTTTCTAATTAAAAAAGAATAAATTACACCTATTAAAAGAGAGTTTTAAGATAAATAATTGTTTACTTTCAGTGGTAAAGTTTAAATAGACATGTGCCAAGCAAAAATGTTCTCCAATACGTCTTCCATGCTTTCCAAACAAAATCTTGATTACGACTTTAACAAAGAGAAACTATTTTCTAAAGTTATCAGTGCTAATATTCAGTATTCTTACTGAATGTAGAAAAAAGGAATGTGGGAGAAACATTTATCGAACATTGCACCTCCCAAAAGTAGAATACATTTTCTTTTCATGTTTACATGATATGTTCACTAAGATAGACCACACTATGTGCCATAAAATAAGAATTAAAAAAAAATTTAACAGGATTGAAATAGTATGCCCTCTAAACAAAAACAGTGATGCTATTTAGGAAAACTTCAAATATTTGGAAATTTAAAAACACACTTACAAATAATGAATTGTTCTAAAGACATATAACAAGGTTAGAAAATGCTACAAACTGAATGAAAAATTCAACTACAACATATAGAAAGTCGTTGTATTCAGCTAAAACCATGATTATTAGGAAATTGATCACTCTAAACACTTTTATTAGAATTGAAGGTCTAAAATAAGTGACCTAAATTTCCATCTTAAGAAGCTAGAAAAGGAGAGCAAAATAAACCCAAATTAAGTAGAAGAAAGGAAATAATGATAAGAGCAGGGATCAATAAAATAGAAAACAAAAAAATAGGAAAAGTTAAAAAGACAAAACAGATTCTTTGAAAAGGCCAACAAAATCTATAAAAATGCTAGCTAGACTAATCAAGAGAGAAAGAGAGAATAAATTATAAATATTAGAAATGAAAAGAGGGGTTATCACTGTAGGTCCTATATACATGAAAAGGATAATATCTAACAACTTTATGGTAACAAGTTGAACAAGCTGGATGAAATGGACAGAAGTTTAAAAACACAGCTACCAAAGCAGGTGGAAGATGGAACAGGAAATCGGAATAGCCTTACATTTTTTCAAAAAAACTTTTGCTTTTTACAAAATCTTCCTATAGGGGCTGGCCCAGTGGTATAGTGATTAAGATCATGTGCTCTACTTCAGCTGCCTGGGGTTAACACATTCAGATCCCGGGCGCAGACCTATGCACCACTCATCAAGCCATGCTGTGGCAGCGCCCCATATGTAAAGTAGAGGAAGATGGGCACAGATGTTGGTTCAGTGACAATCTTCCTCAAGCAAAAAGAGGAGGGTTGGCAACAGATGTTAGCTCAGGGCCAATCTTCCTCACCAAAAAACAAAATCTCCTACAGATGAAACCCCAGACCCATATAATTTCAGTTGTAAGTTTGGTCAAGCACATAAGGAAGAAATAAAACCAATTTACACAAACTTATTAGAAAGAGGTGGGAAACTTCCCAATTCATTTTATGAAGCCAATATAAATATAATACTAGCTATTGCAAAAAATAAAAAACAAATTATAGACCAATTACAGACCAATATCCTTTATGAAATAAATGGAAAAACACAACACAATATTAGTATATCAAAAGGAGTGATATTTTAAAAGTATAGTACATCACGACCTAATAAGTTATTCCGAAGAATTCAGTTATTTTCACTTTCAAGAATCAATCTCCACCACAAAGCATGCCTATTCCTGCATGAATTCTACACCCACCTGGATGACCCACCGGCACCCTGACTGCTCAATTTCACAACATCCTAATCTCTAGTGACTTTCTAATACACTCAATTCAGTGCCTATTTTATAGTTTCTTTCTGGAATTTGTCATCATCTGAAACTATTTTGGATTTGAAATTTTTGAAAGACTACTGGCCAATTAATAAATTCAATTTTTCCAGATCTATCAACTTTATTCTTTTTTCAGTCTCTATCTAACTTAGATTCCAAAGCTGTCACTTCAATCACTCTGTTGAGGATAATCTAAATTTCATTCAACTGTCTTCATTCATCTTATCTGGCTATATTCACATTCTAGAAAAGCTAGTAACATAGTCTTGCTTGCCCATAAGCAGTTTTGTACAATAAGGAAAAAATTCCCACAATCACAGAATGAGTGGTCATACTTAAATTTGTAATCACTATTCTGAGCAGGACCCTCACCACCACTAAACACACTGACAGGCAAGCAAACAGAACCCTTGGCATTCTACTTCAAGGAAAACATAAATCACCAGAATGCAACTTCCTCAACTTCCCATCACCAAATTTAAAAAACCTGAAATACATCAGCCCCCATGATTTCGTCTTCACTCCATATGACAATGGAATAAGATTCTGTCCGTCTACTACAAAAAGCCAGCTTTGCCCTCTGTATGCTGGTTTTCCATATCCTGACTTTCCAGGAAACTCCATTTTCTGGTATCCTGCCTTTACCTTGTTTAAATCTGCCCATCACTCATGCCCATCTCTCATGAGTACTTCACACTTCTCTAGGTACTTCTCCTATTTTTAACTTTTTTCAAGTGTTGTCTATAGTAGTTGCTGTCTCCACTTTGTCACCATCCATTTATTAATCAAGTTTATTAATTATGCCTCCTTTCCCCCGTCATGTTGCTAAAGGAGCCCTAACGAAGGATTAACATAAACATCATGACAATGAAACCAGTGGACACTGTTCAAGCCTTATCATCACACTTGTCTACTCTTTTGCCAAAAGTGCCCTCTTGCTTTGTGTTGAAGTTGACCACCTTCTCCGTTTCTTCTGTATAGTGTTTATAGGACTATATATAGTATATAGTGTATATACTCTTCTATAGTGTCTATAGTTTATAGAACTTATAGAAATCTTTCCTTATTTTCCTTCTGAATCTGTAGCCATTTCTCTTTTTAATTTAACAATAAAACTTGACCTTCATCAGGAATTTATCATAGGCTATTCTATCTTTCTTTACATTCTCTTTCTGAGACTTCATATTAATCCTCATTATTCTAATTTCCATCCCCTAAATATAGCCTCTATATAGCTCCATCTTAAACTACTCGTATATCCACCTTCCTACATTCAAACTGTCACACAGATGCCTCAAAAATCAATACGTCACAAATAATCAACCTAATATTCTTTGCCCACTGTAATGCATTTTTGTTCCATTAGGTGAGAAAGTTCAAAAAGAAAAACAAACAGGATACATAAAACTTATCAGAAGGGCTAACTTAGCAAATAAGTAAATGAGCAGTCTTTGAGATTTAAGTACACTTGCAAGGTGTTAATTAAAGATGGTGAGTAAATGAGTAATCATCTCATAAGACAAAGGCTGAATTTATAAGATAGGTTAGTTATCTGTAAGACATGTTAAAGATATTCAGGATAAATGGAATATATAATAATAATAATAAATCAGATGTGGCAAACAAACAAGAGCATTACTTATAGACAGAGAAGACGGAAAGACCAAATTATAAATTCTGGATCATGCTACTTCCAGAGAAACAGCTACATCTTCCCCAAATGAGCCATCATTTGGTGACATCCATTACAGTCTTATTTTGGTCCCATGCTCTGCCAAGAAGCTCAGATAACACTTAGAGCTATATATCAGGGTCTTGGAGCGTGACGACTGTGGTAAACATACTTGGCCAATACAGCATGGGTTGGCCCCAGGTGCAGTGTGACTGCTAACACCCCTTCTTTGACCTCAGTTCTGCTCCTTATAATCACGCCATCAGTGCGGGAAACTGGTGCATCGGAGAGAGATAGGACCTACAAACATTGAATAACACAGGATTCAAGCGGCATGATCTTTCCATCCTCTTGCACCCTATTGTGAGTTCGGTAACTCACCCATCTCTTTCTCCTTGCTTTGCTTTGTGTATTAGAAGTGAATTAAACAAAGCATATAATGTTAGCCTCTTAATTTAGTCTGCGAACATTTCTGGTCCATGATCTCTAGAATAGCTTGCTTAATAGTATACTTGGGAGGATACTGAGGTAATTTTCCATGCAACAACACCGCCCCACAATTTCTTTTCTTTTCTTTTCCATCTCTCTAAATGGCACCAACATTTTTATAAATGACCCTTATTTTGGAAATATTTTGAAAAATGAATGTTATTGTTGAGGTCAGGGATTTGCCTTACTTAAGTATTCCTCAATTCCTCCCTGGCATTCTTGACTGAGTTGGGTCACCTTTTAAATCTCATAGCCCTTATTTCGTTAGGAGCTTTTTGAAAAATGTGTGTCTACCAACGTACACTGTAGTTCTATGAGGCAGGAACTATGCCTGCATTCCCAGCAGAGTCTTTCTAACACCCATCAGAGTACTGATAGGTGCTGTCTGTAGTCTCCTTTGTTAAATAAATGCTTACTAGAGCTCCTTTCACATAGTAGGAATTTATAGAGTGTGCAGAGCTGACTGGTCCAGAAATAATCTCTAAAGGGAAAGGAGCACAGTGGCATTTTGCCTTGAAAGGAAAGCATTGGTGCTGTGATAGGACACATTGATAATAGTAATAGAGGTGGAAGTAAAGTTTATCTTTTGTTAAAAAAGAAGTCACCTCGTGCTGTGAAAACTCTACATGCAAATGAACGTTCTAAATTCATTGAAAGTTCAACTGTAATCTATTTGGAATGTTAACCCAGACGGCTGAAGGATATTTTTTTTTAATTTTTCCCTTTTTCCCTTCACTATTATAAAAACTCTAAAATTGCTAACAATTATTCCTCTATTTCATTTTCCCCATAATATAACTGATAAAATATTCAAGTAATTTATGTTATGTTTGTATTTATAATTGATAATTAACAATTAGAGAAATCAGCTGTGTGAGGAAGTTTCAATGAGACCATCATATATTTTTATGTTATGAATTCAAAAAAATACTTTTCTGTACATAGACCCCAAAGAGAAACCTATTTATACATTGTAAACCTTGTGCCCAAATAATAATTTTCAAAATAAGACTCAATTTGAGGCAAATATTAGATATTTTCCAATGTTCCACAGGAAATTCATCATTTAAAAAATCAAATAAAATGATAGTAATTAACCTAATAGTTAATTTTAACTCTTGTTAAAAATAAGTGGTATGAGGGGCCAGCCTGGTGCCATAGGGGTTGAGTTCCTGCACTCCTCTTGGGTGGCCCAGGTTCGCAGGTTCAGATCCCGGGCACAGACCGATGCACCGTTTGTCAAGCCATGCTGTGGCGGCATCCCATATAAAGTACAGGAAGATGGGCATGGATGTTAGCCCAGGGCCAATCTTCCTCAGTAAAAAGAGGAGGATTGGCAACAGATGTTAGCTCAGGGCTAATCTTCCTCACCAAAAAATAAAAATAAGTGGTATGATTTCATATGTGTGTGTGTCCACATATGTATTTAATTTTGAATTAAAATTTAACCACAGACCATAAAATATTAATCCATTATGACATGTGAATGTTTCATCTCTCTTTAATGCTATAAAATCTCCCAAAGAAATATGACTTTATCACTCATTTTGTTCCTCAAATGAGAATTTTCTCAAATACAATTCCTTGGTCCCCATCTTTTTTTTTTCTTTTCCCAGGTATCCCATCTATTCCAAAATCTTCAGCTAAAGTCACCTAACTTTCCAGGGAGTTCCATCTGCATATTTCTATGTGACTGCTGCAATTTTAACTCATATATAACAACAAAACCCCAAATTCAAGGCAACCAAAATTGATCTCACTCTAAGCCATCTCTACTCCACTGTCAGAATAATAATCCTAATTCACAGTTCTGACTGTCCTTTTACTCCGCTCAGAAATCTTATATTGCTCATCATTTCTTATTAAATAAAGTTTCTTACTTTCAAGGAACTCCACAAGTCATTCCTAAAAATCTCTTGTTTGCCCTTACCCCTACTTTTTCACTACACGCCTTCAAGAACTCTGCCTTCTAGCCAGAAAGCACCTGTGCCTTTTTCCTGGGAACGTCTAACAGTTTTCCACAGGTCCGCGGCTTCACTCACCGTTCATACGTTTGAAATGCTTTTCTGGATGCACCTAAAATTTTGATATTTTATCTACACCTCAGCATCAGATTAAATATAGTCTCCTTTATCCTGGACATACCAGAAAGGAGACAGAACTTCCTATAAGAGCCTACAAACCTTCTCAGGTACTTCATTTATGTTTCTGGCCACATATTTCCTTGTTAGTTAGTTTTTGCATCTTTGATTTCCTTTGCTAGATTATAAAGTGCTGAGATGAGGGACCTTATCTTAATCGCATATGAATTCCTCGTAGAACCTAAAACTGTGGTAAGTGGCAGAACATCTTGCAAGCACTTAAATATTTATTTGTCGAGCAAATTAATAATGCAGCAAGTACATAAAAAGTGAAGGAAACAACATCAAGACTCTTTCACAAATGCATTAACCATTAAAGAGTTTACTATTAACTAGCTATATAGTTTCTTGAAGAAGTTTAGTAAGGTAACTTTATTATTCTTTAAAATCTGTTTCCAGTTCATATTGTTTAAACATGATAATTTATTTGAACATTAAATACATAACCTAATTAAAAATCCAAAAGATACAAAATAAAATGGACACTAAAATAGTTTCTCAACCTTCTCCTCCAGTCCCATAAGCCATTTCAAAGAGGCAAACAATTTTACCAATTCCATGTATTTTTCCAGAGACAATGTACACATATACAAGTTTAGTTCTGTGTATTCTTTTGCCCCTTTACAGATATTGTCATATTTATACACAATATTCTGCACCCTATTCTCCCACTGAAGAGTCATCTTGGAGATTTTTTAAATATACATAATATCTCCATTGTTTATAATGTTCTTTAGTGATTATACCATAATCTATCACTATTTTATTAGACATTTATTGAGGGGCAGGCAGTTTTTTTCCATTCTGCCGCTATTACAAAATCTTGCTACAATGGATTATTTTTGTACATATGTTTTTACACATATCTGTAGTAAAACTGGAAAATAAATTCCTTAAATAGGAATTACTGGATCATATTGTTTATTAATAGTTGTTTTTATATGTATCATCAAGTTTGTGTGCATAGATGCCGTTATTTATCTATTGCTGCATACTAAAGTACCAAATGCAAACTCATAGGCTTAAAACAATATACATTTATTTTCTCACAGTTTCTGTGAGACTGAGGTCCAGGCATGGCTTAGCTGAGTTATCTCTAAGACTACAATCAAGATGTTAGCTTGAAGCTAGGGTCTCATCTGAATGCTCAGCTGGGGAAGAATCCTCTTCTGTGGTCACTCAAGTTGTTGGCAGAATGTATTATCTTGCACCTTAGGATGGAGTGCCTCACTATTGCTGGAGGTGGCTGAAGCCACTCTCAGCTTATAGAGGGCACCTTCAGTTCTCTACACTGTGGGCCCCTTGACACGGCCACTTGTATCATCAAAACAAGCAAGCCAGAGAATTTCTCAGCAAGATGAGTACTGCATCTTATATAATGTAATCATATACATGTAATCATGTATATCCTCTCCCTTTTGCTGTATTCTCTTGGTTAGAAGGAAGTTACAGATCATGCACACACTCAATGGATTATTCATGGATCTGGTTACCCCAAAGCAGAGATCCTAACAGACACCTCAGAGTCTGTCTGCCACCAATGATATACCAACTTGGAATCCTATCAAACATGTGACAGTGCCTGCTACTCCAGACCCTCGCCAACAAGTGTATTATCAGGGTTTTTGATTGCTGCCAATCTGATAGCTAAAAACAAACACTATCTCATTGTAGTTTTAATTGGCATCTCTCTGTGAGTTTTAGCATCTTTTCACATATTTAAAGGAAATAAATATTTTGCTCTTTGTGGACTGCCTGTTCATGGATGCTTACTTTTCTATATATTAATTGGTTTCCTGTGTATTCTTTTTGTATTAATTTGTAGGAATCATCTACATGGTTTTAAAAAGCCATTTGTTTCTAATAAAGTTGCAAATATTTATTCCTATTTGGTCATTGTTCTGAAATTTTTGAAGATTTTCTTTCCTATGCAGAGATTTTTTTCTTCATTTGAATATAGCTGACAAAATTACACAGTTTGAGTTCTGTTCCCTTCTACAAAACTAAATTCCAGGTGGGTGAAAGATTTAAATGTAGTAAACAAAACTGAATAAAGAACAAAAAAAGCAGATACAGGGGAGAATTCTTAAACTATAATCTACTAGGAATAGCATTTCTAAACAAGCCCATTTTCAAGAGTTCCATGCTAAGTAAGGTAGGAAAGTGAGCTCAAGTTCCACACACAAGATAAATTGCTGGCTGTGGGGAGAGGCCTCCACACAGATTGATTATTGGGATCCCAAAATAGAGACCCTGGCCCATTTCTCCAGAAAGGACAGTTCCAACCCAGCTGAGCCCTCTTACTACTATTGGGAAGCCATTTTCAGCCTTCCTGTTGTAGCCCAGAGGTAAGACTACAAAAAGAGTACTCAAGTCACATCCTCCCATCCAACTACTAACCAGGCCTGACCGTGCTTAGCTTCTGAGATCAGCAGGGTCACGTGCATTCCAGATGGTATGACTGTAGACAAGGTGCTACGTATATATACAATAGAATACCACTCAGCCATAAAAAAGACAAAATTGTGCCATTTGTGACAATATGGATGGACCTGGAAGGTATTATGCTAAGTGAAATAAATCAGACAGAGAAAGACAAATGCCATATGATTTCACTCATATGTGGAAGATAAACAAACACATGGATAAGGAGCACAGATTAGTGGTTACTAGAGGAGATGGGGTTGGGGGTAGGGCGAAAGGGCTAAAAGGGAACATGTGTATGGTGACAGACAAAAACTAGATTATGGGCAGTGAACATGATGAAGTCTATACAGAAACTGAAATATAATAACATACACCTGAAATTTAACAATGTTATAAGCCAATATGACCTCAATTAAAAAAAAAAATTACATCCTCAATAATGTCATCCCTGGCTACCTTGTCTGAAATTTCAACAACATCTACCATACTTTCAGTCTCATTTTCTTTCTTTATTTTTTCCCCCTTTGGTCTTTTCACTATCTAAAATAAGATCTATTTAACTTGTCTTTTTACTTTCTGTCTCCCCAATAAGGTAAACCCCATGAGAAGGGTTTTGTCACTACTGTTTCTCCAGAATCGAGCACAGTACCTGGCACCTAGAGCAGAGTATATGTTCAATTCCATGTCTTGAATGAATAATGGAATGAATTAATAAAAAAGAAACAAGATTAAGTGGGAAAGCTATTAAATGGAATTCACTCACACTGTATCAGAACAGATTGAAGGTTTAGGATGAACTGCCCAAATCAAGCACAATCAAGATAAAAAGAAATGGTGGGAATTAATTACATACATGCATGTGTTTTTTTAAAAGGAACAGAGAATGCAATGTCTGATAAGAAACCTAGAGTGAAAGAACATACCTCAAGAAGTAGAAGAAAAATACAAAGTAATAAATTAATAAAACAAGAGCCTAAAATTAGGATAAAACAGTGGAATGTGAGCAAAAAGAAATTGTTTGCCAAGAAAAACAGTTAATAATTCACATAAAAATCCACAAAATAAATTAGGAGCAGCAGAGAACAGAATATACAAATTTAAAAGGAACTTTAATCGATATAATATTAAAATTACTTTGAATTCACTTGACAGGTCTCCAAAGGGTTGTTAACAGTAGGCGGTATTTTCTTCTGAAACTGACAGACCTTTAGAACTTGATATACTCTACCAGAGAACATAAATCTTCCATACGAAAATATAGATGACCTATTTGCGTTTGGCCTTTTTCTCCTTTTCACGTTATTTTGTTGTCTTAAAGAAATCTTATGTGAAATACCCAAGATGGCCTATTTATACAAATGTAAGTTAGTTACTTTCCTTGGATATTCAATGTAATCTTTATTTAAATATATTTTCTTTTATTTTGATTCTTCAAATTTACCTTCCAGAAATCAGAAGCTTTATTACAGAATTCTCAAAAAGCTTCCTGTTATTTAAATTTTTTTTGCTAACTAGATAATTAAAGAATCATTTAAATCTAATTTTTGAATTTCATTTTTAACATTGGTTCAACCATTTGGAAAACTAGAATGTAAATTAAAAACAGTACATTTAAAATAAATTTTAAAAGTTTTAAATAAAAATAAAAGTCCAACAAATCAAGGCATTTCAAGTCCATGGGTAACCAGAGCAATAAAATTCTTGAACATGGAATGTAATTGAAAATGTCACAGGTCTGAGTCAACCAAGGCTGGGCTTACCAACTCCATGCCAGTACCCAACATCAGTGTCCGTTGATAGGAGCAGGACGTAGACATCCCAGGACATTGTTTTTCAGGTAGAAGGACAAAGTGAGGCAGGTGTGCCTTATTATCCTACTTCAGGAAAAGCAATCAAGTCCCAACATTAACAAGAATTCCCTAGGACTAACAAGGCATGTGATTTTTAAGTATGTGCTGCCCCTCATCTACCAAAACACATTTAACAACTGACCGGAATTAAAGTAGCAATCTTGACACTTCCTTAATAAATCTGCTAGAACAGAGCACAGGATTTTTTTTTTTCTTTTGTTACCACAGTATCCCCAACACTTCGAACAGGGTCATGAACAGACACCCAATAACGTTTGTTTTCATTATTCCAACAGGTGGAAGAAAGTTCTCATAAAATTATTGGTGATTATTTCTGGTGGTAAGAGTCAAGAAAAATTTAATCTTCTTTAGGTAACAGGGATTTTCACATCACAATATTAATCATCCAAAATGTAACTTTTTCATAAAAGTTTAATTTTGACTTTGAATTCCATTCTAAGCCTGCTAACAGAAAAATTATCTATTCAATTTCAGGAAAATTCAGTGAATTAATTTTTTCAAAAATCCATTTCAAGATTGAAACTCAGCTGAAAATTAACTCATTCAACTCATTACACTTCCACATCTTCATCTTCCTCTGTTAGTCCTAGTCCACGTTGATCAGCCTGTTGGCTGCAATCACTGGACCCTGGGCTGTGTGATTCTGCCTTCAGTTTCATTCATCCATTTGGATCTACTAAGCCATTGCCACCATGCAGCTCATTTGGTCATAGTCTATTCTCTGGTGCAGGGTGGGACTTGCAGCTTCTGGAAGAGGTCCACAGGGCCTGTTGGCTACACCTTTGGAAAATCGGCACAAGGCTAAGCACTCTTGGATTCTGCCACAATTATGTGATGTTTCTGCCCCCACCTCACCCCATCAAAGTTCTATCTCGAGGAATGTAAGTCACTTTTCAGAAACTTCCATCTGTAATTAAATCTGTTGCTGCTTCTTCCAATTCTCCATCCTTTTGTCAGCCATTTAACTTTTTCTCAACTGGAGCTGTAAACTAAAGTCCTTCATCATTGATTCGTATTCCCAAAGCTGGCATTTGTGGCACTGGTCTTCAAAGTATGAGGTATACTGCCCAGGGGGCACTTGAAATAATCCACACTTGAACTTCTGTTTCTATTTATCTTTCTATCTTCTTTTAAATTGTATCTTTGTATGAAATTTCCAATGTATGTATTACTACAGAATTACATGCATATAATTTATAAATAAATGTATACCTGCATTAGCATTGGTGCTCCAAGTATTAATCAAGTTGGGCGGTCCAAAATACGACCCTTGTGCTTTGGGGCACAGCATTTATGTATCAAGTCCTGTAGGAAAACACAAAGCTGAGTTTTCCGAAATCAAAACATTCTCTCCAGCAAGAGAAACCTTTTTTCTTTAAAACCCCTGTGTCCCCTGTGAATTTTAATAGCCTATTTTGCAACTCAAGACTATAATTTCATTTTTTTGTTATTTCTGTGTTTTACCAAACCTTGAATAACAGCCTCTGCGTAAACTGTTTTTGTGTTTTTACTTTAGACAATAATCATTTCAGCAGTTTTGTTTATAATGCACTTTCTAACTTATTTGGGGGTGGGGCTAATTTTCCTCTATTTATAGTTTCAGAAAATTTCAATCATACAGAAGAATTGAAAGAATAGTACAATGAGTAACATTTACCTAGATTTACCTAATTATTAGCATTGCCAAGTTTATGTGTTCTCTCTCTCTTTCTCTAATTCACAATTCTGAAAATTTGAGAATATATTGCAGGCATGTCATTTCACAAATAATTTCAAGATGTGTCTGAAAACAAGGACACACTTTTACATAACCAAAATGCAATCGTTATAGACAAGAAATTTAGCATTGATGCATTATTCAAACTTCCCCAGTTTTCCCAATAACGTCCTTGATGATTGCCTCGTCTCACCCCAGGATTCAATTAAGCATCCCCTACTGCACGTATTTTGCATTTAGTTACCACTTGCTCTATCTTACAATGAATACAGATTTGTTATCAAAATCACCACTTCCATAACAGTAGCGATAACAAACCAACTAAGAAAAATTCAAGATTACTTTACAATTTTTCTTGCTTTGAATATATCCCACTGAGAGTGGACGGTCAGAATACTGCATTCTAAAGCTTCTTGGATCATGTTTTACCTTCCTTATCCCAACCAATTTGATGTAGAGCTAAGTGATGACCAAGAGAGCCTTAACTTCCCCTCCCTTGACTAAACTTAGGTTTCCTCCTCTTTCTAGGCCTGACTTCCCTTTTCTTAGTACTTGTTTTAGAGAAGTTGTAATTGTAAATTCTTTATCTTCCTCTTTGAGATATAAATCTTCTACGTCCCAGGAATGTCTTTATCAAGGACCTGGGAGTCATCCCTTTGAAATGTGATCATCAAGAGCAAGATAGGGCTCCTACCTCCCAATTTCTGTGGGAGCAGGAAGGAGCCAAGCTCTTCAAGTTGCAAAGCTACCTCCTGTCAAGAAGACACAAGAGAGAAAGTTTACTCTTCCTTCGGGTAAGGCCAATTAGCAAACACAGATGATCTACGATCCTTGTCACATTTAATGCTTGTCAGTCTGAATTCTGACAACCCCTGCTTTCTTATTATTCCCATTTTTATTTTCTTTCATCTAGCCTTGTATTTTTCAACCTTTCTGACTCCTTTCATTTTTAGGCTTGTGTCTTGGGGTTATGTTTTGTAGGTTCGTCTGAAATTACTGTTTTTTAAAACTTGAATGAAGCCCATCGGCATTTATTTATATAACTGATTTGACTGTTCTTACCCTATCAAAATATTTTTTGTTCATGTGATTTTTTTTCTCCATGCAGATTCTAATTACTTAGTTATTTTGCTTTATTCTAAGTCTTTAGAGATGCTTGTATTTTGCTCTAGTAGTTTCTATATACATACTAATATAGTTGCAGTGTCTTCAATCCCCACCTTTCCTTACTTAGGGGTCTAATGCTGGGTTTGTTTTATGTGATTTGTTTGACTCCCACTTAGTAACAACGTGATCATGAATCAGCTTGTATGACTTTCTCTTTTCGTTTAGCCTATTCATCACACTGCACTATTTCTATGTGGTTACATATTGTTTCTCCACACATGAATCCACATTTGTTCTGGTGTGAGGTCTGCAATTAGATATACTCACTTTCCTTCCTCAGCTCTTTTGGAAAATTTTGCCCTTTAATTCTTGATCGGATGAACCTATCTCCTAGTGAATTCATTGGTATTTTTCATAATTTTTGTATATTGAAAACTTTTCTATAGGCTTGAATTTTGAATTACACCTTGGGTGATTATAAAATCTCTACTCACACTTTCTTTCCTTTATGTTATTGAAAATGATGAAGTCTCTCTTGATTTGTAGAATTCATTTAAGCCCAGTGCCAACGTGATTTTCTTTCCTTTGTAGCTGACTTGGTCTTTTTGCCTAAGGCGTTGAGAATTTATTTTCATTTATTATTAGCATCATCATTTTATCAGAATATGTCTTGATTTTGAAAGCTCTAGATCAACTTTTCCAGGTACATGATGGTCCCTTTAAAAATAAATTCATATATTCTTTTATTTCCAGAAATATTTTTGATTGTAGTTTTGAACATTTTTATGTAACATTATTTTTTCTTCTTCAAATTTCCATCAAAAATATAATGGAATTTTTTCCCCTATCTTCTAGATAGATCATTTCTTTTCTGATTCATTTTAAATCATTTAAAAATTTTTTATTTTCTTCATTTTTTTTTCAATGTCTTTATTATAATTTTGGTCAAATCTAATTTCCTCTTGGTCATTTTGTATTTTAGTCCTAAATAATGATCTTTTTCTTTCGCTTCAATTTTTTTCTTGGTTTGTTTAATTCTTATTTAATGTCTCCTGATTTTTTTCCTTGTTTTGATTGTGTCCATTTATTTTCTGGGTTTTTTTTAACATTTCTGAATAAGGAATTTTATCATGCCTGTAATTGCCAATTTCAGATATTTTATTCTTGTTCAGAGAGTGTGTTAAAGTTTTCTTTTTCTTTGTGCTGGTGTTTGTGGAATGTTTTATAATCTGATATATTTTAATTTTCATACCTTGTTGTCTTCTTCTTATAGATATCATCTGTTATTTTCTATTTGCTTAGTAGTGTCCTTTTCCTAGAACAGATACAATGGTATACGTACATGGGTGAAGTTTGGGGAATGGGGGTGACTTGTGAGCTACATGACCTCAGGCAGCATCCATTGGCCTTTGGTGTGAAATTATTGAAAAGCTTTATGTGATACAAGATGTTCCAGACTTCATTTTATTTAACTGTAAGAGATGCGAATCAGACAAAAGAGCACACACCCAAATGGTGGTTTCATCAAAAGCTCACAAAAAATACCAGGTGTAAGTTCCAGACCACACCCCCATACAACCATCAGAGAAAGCATCCTTGGTCACAAGAGGTGGTTTAGCCTCATAATACAGCTACCAACCATTAAGGCTCACAGTTAGCAATTCTTATATCTAGATACAATCTCCTTGGTACCATATGGACCAGTTAACAAAACTCAGCTGTCTTAACTAAACACATTCGGCAGACAGTCCTGCAAATAGGTAAACCTAGAGTCACGTATGTACTTGGCCACGAATTTGGTATAGGATTTAGGTAGCCAGAGAAACCTACAACTTTATAATCTAATTATGATGGTAGAGGTTTTGTGGGCTAAAATTAACTACTGAGAATGCAAAACTATTGAATATTATTTCAAAATATTATCTAACGACCCTTGTAATCCTCTATTTTATTGCAACTTTTATAAATGGACATGCATCCCATCTATAATTAAAATTCATTTTTAACAAAAAATAAACTTATTCTCCAATATGAATGACCAGAAATCTGTCACATTGTAATAATCCTAGTTTAGAAATGTCACTCCTTGATATCTTTTATAATCTTCACGAGCCTGATTAGATTATTTTTGTTTCCCTCCAGAATTTTAGTTAAGTTACTTCTCAATATTTGTGGATGGTCAGAGAAGGCATATTACATCTAACACAGTCCCTTTTCCTCTAGAAAAGCCAATTCCTATGTCACTAAACTCTGTGAAGGCAAAGATTTTCATCTCTTGTGTTTACTGTTGAATTCTGATTCTCCCAGATAGGTGACTGAGGCATTGAATTTGCTCACTGAATATTTTTTGAATGTTAAATAAATATTTGAATCTAATCACAGGGTCTATAGTCAAATTTTTTTATTATTCTATCAAAAAGAAAGACTCTGGATCTTGCCTGTATCAATATACTATATCCGAGTTGGCTTAATAACTATGTTAGCCTTGTTATATCCTTAGGTGATAACCCAAAGGAAGTTTAACAACACAGCTGCATTTAGTATTGGAGAGAAACTGAGGGCAAGTTTAACTAGTTTAACTAGATAATACCCAGGTATGTAATATCTAACCCTTGAATCTAGGCAATCTCTCCATCACCAATTAAAAGTACCATAGTAGAAAGAACAAGTTAATAGGAGAGTAAATATAGACATGAACTGATGCAGGGAGTTGTACCTATAAAATCGTATTTCTCTTGCCTAAAAGTTTCACAATAAATAAAGAAGCACGACACAGGTTACAAAAGACCTGAGTGAATCATTCAAGAGCAAAAAATCTAAAATGCAATCTAAAGTAAAGTTCCTGAGGGTTCTGCAGATTAGGAATCGAGATCTTTCCAGCTGAAAATTATATGAAAAGTAACATGAACTCCTGTGACCTGCCTGGTATCAGGGTGCCACTGAAAATGTCAGAGGAGCAAAGGCACTTTTTATGGGATTATCCCCAGAGGGGGAAAATAGTATCTCCAACCAAGGGTACCATATACTGTCATCTTTGTCATGGCTTTGGATGACTTATATTTGGTGACACAAATCAGTTAAGATACTTTTAACAGCCAAGAAAAGTGATAGTTCCTGAGAACAACTATTGCAGCCAAGAAATTCTTTCTTCTTTCAGAACAAGTTGAAACACTCTCACACACAGACTCTCAATCTTGTAATGCCCTTTTGTGAATTGTCAAGTTTAAGAGAGTAGCTTTTGTTATATGAGTAAGCTTTGCATGTGGAAGGAAGCTATGGAAATCTCTTGCTAAGCTGCTGGAGGAAAGGAATATGAATTATAAGATGTGAAACTTAATAATACACTCAGTTATTCTGTTATAGTATTCTTTGGCCTGATAATTATCAAGTACAGAAAAAGTTGTTTCTAATCACTAAATATACATTATATGTCAGTTTAGTCAGTAAACTATCATGTGATCTAAGATGAGGAAGTAAAAATCCACAATACATATCTGATTTTATTTTTGGTATTTTGCCATTTCGTCTTCCTTGAAATGTTTTTTGTAAGGAAACTTTCAAGTCATGTAAAGTTACTTGTCTTTTATGGGTATAGGTTGGGTTAGGGGGCAACTTGTTTCAGGAGCATTCCCAAGATGTCCACTTACCTTCCAATCCTTTCTGTCTGTCATATCTTCTCCCACCCTTTCCCCAGCTGTGGGCCGAAACCACTGTGCTGCTGGCTACAGAGTGGATGACAGGGAAGGCAGTGCCGTAGGTGAATGCTGCTATCCACCAAGTCTCAGCAAACGCGTCAGTGTCACAGTCCTGGGAGAATTGTCCCAGCCTCCACAGTAAGTACCATCTACCTCTCATTTTGAGTGTGTTTCACCTCGTCATAGAGGTTGTACTTGTCCCGCAAACTATTTAGAAGAATGACTTTTCCCAGCTCTGGTCGTTTAACCCAGACCAACTCTCCCGCGCAGTTATATCAGGATGGCCTGAGTATACAAGCCTGGTACATATTCGAGGTCTCCTGCCAGAGTGGCAAACCTTTTCCCAACTTCAGTCTCCACAAAGCTGACGGAGTTGCTGCTTCGCATTAGCACGTGGGTTGGTGATGATCTCTATCCTCGCCTTGCCCGCCCCCTCTGCTGTGAAATCTGCTCCTCCTCTCTCCAAAGACGGGCTCATCATTCAGATATATTCCTCTCATTGACAGTTCTCTCCTGTACACAAAAACCAGGCCAAAAATGGCCCATCCGAAGGGGCTGCCTCATTTCTTAGAAAAGTACTCTCATCCCCCAAGAGTCGGCCTGGGGTGTCTGTGGAAACATCAGGCGTGTTAAGGGGATTGTGTTTTCTTTGTTCCAGCTTCAAACATTTCCTCTAGGTAACAAAAGAAGAAAAAAAAATCACAATTTTTCTCGCTTTAAATAAACTGTAAAGGAGAATATTATTATAATAATTCATTGAATTATATAATATTTCTTAGATTTATTTCCTTTGATGACCCCATCATCCATTTTCAACAGCCCTGTGAAGAAAGTAGGGTTTTATTATCATCATTTTACTGAAAAGGAAAATAAGCTCTGGAAAGTTAAGTGAATTTTCCTGTTATAGATACTTCACTCTGGCAGTAATTATTTGGTCATATAAATATAATTTTATACTTCAAAGGTATTAACCTACTTACTAATAAATTATTTATATGTTTTTATACCTGACATTTTTATATTATGAATACAAAATCGGATAATAATATATCAACATGGGCAGCAACTAGTCTCTTAATTCTGGTTCCCGATCATCATAATTAAAACATTGGTATTTATCATTTCTTTATGATATGTTTTTGTAGAATTTAACTTTTATTCCTATGTATTATGTTAAATCATGTGAAATTGTCATTTGTGATCATCCTTGACCTACATAAACAGCAATTTATTATGACTCAAATTAATATGTAATATCAAGATTATATGGAGTATCCAAAAATTGGACGTCTTAGTATAAAACAATCTCACTTAGATGAGACTTCCCAGGAAGAGGAGCTGTGCAGAAGAGATCATTTATCCTCATCTTTTCTATCTGCCCTTCCTGCTCTCCCAACCCTGTATATGGTGTATAGATAAATTTTGAAGTTCATGGATAAAATGCATCCCTTAACAGATAATTATTAAAGACCAAAATATATTCTATTATAAAACATTCACCAAGAACAGTAATGAGACCCACTACATACTAATTTACTTTTTTGAAAATGAAAAGTATCTTTGGCCTCTTAGGAAATTCCATGAAACATAGTCTCCAGACTGATGTGTCAATTTCTTCAAGGAAACGATCAAATGCTAAAACTGAATATGCATTCTCAAGTTTTGTGTAGAGTTCAACAAGTCAAAACTGTTTTTTTGTGACTTACCTTCAAACTAAAAAAATGGGGGCAGGTATTAATAAAAGGCTACATGATGACCACACTGGATCTGGATGCAGGTAAACAATTTGTTGTTAGTGCCATCCAGCCGATTTCTGCTCTTAGTGACCTTGTGAACAGCAGAGTCTAACCCTCCCTGGTCTTTTTGCGCCATCCTATCATCTTCCGGCTCTATATCAGACGATGCTCCACTGCTATTCATAGGGTTTTCATGGCCAATCTTTTGGTAAGTGGGTGCCCAGGTCCTTCTTCCTAGCCTGTCTTAGTCTGGAAGCTCTGCCCACCACAGGTGACTGCTGGTATTTGAAATGCTGGTGGCATAGCTTTCAGTATCATAGCTACCACCGTACGACAACGGACAGGTGGTATGGTTCCCTAACCAGGAAACAAACCTGGGCCATGGTGGTAAGAGTGTTGATTCTTAACCACAAGACCACCACAGTAAATAACAGGAAAAACATTTCCAAGGGAGTTACTGCCAGCTAGACAGACTAATGGAAAGTGCAGACTCTGTGGGCCAATAGAAGGAGAAAAATCGTGAGATTTATTGTAAAAGAGTAGAAATATTAGCAACCTGACTTCAAAATGTCTGTGGAAAATATAAGCCCAAAACTGTGAAATTTGATCCCTTACAATTCTAAGTACTGGCTGCAGGAAAGGACTGACATATAGTTGAAGAAGTCAGCGAGAATAGGTTGTGACAGTAACTGAAACAATTACGGAAAACAGGTGGAGTGAATTCAGAAAAACAGCAAATAGGAATGATTGTCATTAGGTTTCCCATTTCTCCCAATTTTTAATTCCATAAATGCTGTTTGCAGACAGTCTTCAAGTGCTAAATGACTTCTATCTAGAAAATTGACTCCCTCATTCCCAAATGGAGAGCTCACGTTTCTTTGCCAAGACAACAGCCCAAACTGATCCTGGGAGGAGGAGGTGGAGAAATGTACAAAGCATTGAAAAGCAGAAACAGCGTAAGAGATCGGCAATACTGTAATTCACTGAATTTAAGATGCCATATATTTTACGGGGCACCATTATTCTATGTAACTTTAAGAAGAAAAAAAAGATGGCAAGCAATGACACAATGTGTCCTAATAATTTAGAATTTTAATTTTGTTCTTATCCAAAGAGTTCTTTTAGAATTATTTAGACGAAAATTATCATCATGTGTCTCTCTCATTCATAGACAACTATTAAAATATAAACATAATAAATTAGAGATTGTTAGGCCAAAAAAAAAAAAAGAAGGGGCAATTGAAGATATTCCTCCTACAATGAATATTTGTGTCACGAAGAAATATTTGTCCACTGCTCTATTTCGTGCTGTTTTCTATACATAGTAATTTTTCTTTAGCACCGAGTCATAGAGTAATTTTTTGAATGTATTTCAAAAGGCAATTAAACTCACTGCATGTAATTTAACTGCAACTGAAGAAATGACAACATGAACAGCTAGAACCAAGTTTATTACTGCACATGAGCAATGACAACCATAAAATAATGGCCACCTAACTAATAACAGCAATAAGTATCCTGAATCACAAGAAAAATCCCAAGAACACAAATGTTAAAATGTAGAAAAAATAATCTTCGAATAAATGAAAAACAAGAATAACAATGATAACCTCAAAATATATGCGTATAGAGCATTAAATAGTTCCGGAACTCTGAACCATCTTTTATTTTCCATGATTGTGAGAAACTACTCATTTTTACGCCCTCTCTCATGCCAAAAAGCACATTTTCACTTTCTGCAACAAAGTAGCTAAAATAAGTAAGTGTCAAGTAGCAGAGAGTATGTAGAGCAATAAAAACTCCTTTACATATCTAGTTGGGGTGTAAAACAGTACGGCCAAGGAGGTTTCTAATCAAGTGGAACATCCTTCTACTGTATGACCTAGCAATTCCACCCCTAAAGGAATGAGTGTGTCTATCTACACAAGGACTTGTACTCAGAGCATCAGTACCATTATCAGCCCAAACTAGAGACTCAAACATCCGTCAAGAAGTCAATGGAGGGGGCCGCCCAGTGGCGCAGCGGTTTAGTCCGCGCTTGGCAGCCTGGGGTTCGCGAGTTCGGATCCCGGGCGCCCGCCGACGCACTGCTTGTCAGCCATGCCGTGGCGGCGTCCCATATAAAGTAGAGGAAGATGGGCACGATGTTAGCCCAGGGCCAGTCTTCCTCAGCAAAAAGGGGAGGATTGGCAACGGATGTTAGCTCAGGGCTGGTCTTCCCCACAAAAAAAAAAAAAAAAAAAAGAAAAGAAGTCAATGGAATATTTATACAGGAACAGTTCAAGTACAGACAAATCTAATAAAACATGAAAGTCAGAACGCCAAAGTAGCAGTTACTTTTGGGGTGTGTGTGTGTGGGGGGGTGTTGTATAGACTGGGAAAGTGCATGAGGGACCCTTATGTGACCCCGGATATGTTCTATGCCTTAATCTGGCTAGTTAAACCTGTGCACATATATAAAATCATTGAGCCGTACACTTCAGATTAGCATACTGGATATATTCTGCTGCATGTGTGCTATCCCTCAATTTAAAAAAATTTACTCAAATTGTCTGTAATGGTGTATTTCATGACTCAGCTCAACATACTTCACTTTGTTACAGTTCCAAGATACATTCAGGTCACTTACTGTCAAAAGTAACTCTCCGATAGCCTTACTATGGTATAAGTCATTTACTCCTTAGTGGAAATGAGTTAAACTGCCTTGCTTTCCCCCACCAACAAGTTGAGATCAACAAATTAGCCCTTGTTTTAGGGTCAACGTGCAAGCAAATATATGTTGAGCATGGAACTGGATGTAGTCTTTGGGGTATTAAAAGAGAAAACCAGAATACCAGAAAGGACTACAGAAACAAATCGAGGAAGTTGTCCATTTAAAATATATGTTACTAGGACTAGCAATAGAAAAAGTAAGAGATTTCTCCACCCCACGCTATTCACTTTCTGAAATTCAGTCTAGTAATGTGAATACATTGGTTTACGTAGTTTTTGTGGGCTGATATGAAAACATAAGCAGCACATAAAATATGGACAATTTAACTGGATTTTATGGGAAAATTTGTTATGAACTGTGCCCCTTCCTCCCAAAACAGCACCTAACTGTGACCTTTTTAAAAATACCGTGTAAATTAGGGTCAACCTGTACTGTACTTAAATTCAGCTATTTCGAAGTTGACAGTAAGTGTTAAAAAGGAAATTTTGTCTGCGTGTTGTTATGCTGGTTGCTCTTCCACTTGGACACAATGTGCAATGCTGGCAGGTCTGAGCTTCAAGTTGTTTTCCTTGGGGAAATGGGTCCTCTTCCTCCTCAGGCTGATGTGTAAAAGGCAACCTATCTAGAATGTAATCAGGAGACGTATAAAGTTTTGAAATGTGCAGATGCTTCGATTTCACGATATCATGTTCAGAATATTTTCCTAAGGGCAAGTACTTTTAAGGATACATGATGCAACATAATTTAAAAAGTGAAAAATTAAAAACAGCCTAAGCATTCCAGAGCTGAGAGCTGGTTAGGAATTTAGTGCTTCCATTCAATGGAATACTTAATAGCCATTGAAATTAAAAGGTAGATGTATTTGTGTTGACAGTGAAAATTGCCCTTTATTAGGGGAAGACTTAAAATGGCTAAAGAATATAGAGAATGATATCATTTGTGTAATACACATAATTTCCCAAGTCTGAGAGTTCTATATCAAAAGACAGCAGTTAACTCCAGAGGATTAAATGATAGAAATTCCTTTTAGTGTATTTTAAATTTTTTACATTAAGCAAAAATTGTATATACTCAGCAAAAACACAGATCACAATTCTGTTTTCAAAACTGAAAGAGCACAAATTAAAACCTAAAGATCATATTCTGGCCCAATCATAAAAAGCATATTTTGTCAATAGTCCCCAACTTACCACTTAGTAAATTAACTATGAAAACAGACCTGTTATGCCATTTTTCCAATTTTCTCATAAAAGGATCTAATTTCTTCTTAAATGATGGAGCAATATTTAAAGCATCTTTGTAAAAATGTATTAATTATGTGAACAATCACACACTTTAGGTAATTCTGTTTCTCGAATTCCATATTCAGTTAATAACCACAGGGGAAGATCAGTGAAGATGAAAAGTGATTTTACAATTGGTCAAATTAATTGAGAAATTAATAGCTCTACAATAGAAGCTTCTATCACTCTGTCTCTTGAGTATATATTTCAAATCACCACACAGATCACTTATTTAAGAGTTATATGTTCTGTTTTCTGACACCCATCTAGGGTATTCATTGCGTCCCAAATATTTATTCTCTATTTATCTATTTACATTGCAATGTTACATATTTAATTAAAAGAAGTGACTTTCTGCCTGAAATTGAATAGGTACTGTATTTATTTATGTGTCTAATGTTAGAAAAAAACCACCCAACACACTGAAGAAAAAGAGAGGTTTAACTGATGTTATCCATTGCTCATTTTTTCAGCACCAAGACCTCAATTGCTAGGATTAGCCTTTCAAATTTCTATGTCACAGCCTCCGACCTTAGGGGTCTCAGCCTTGTGGGAAGCCAAGCAATTATCACCTGGAGCAAAGCATCCTCTCAGAGCGAGGAGTAGAGTGCACTGGACCCCTTGGGAAAGGTTCCAGAAATGGCTGGGGTTGGATAAATGAGAAAGAGCCAGAGAAATAATTTACTAAGAACATTCAAACTGTTTAAAATACAACCTCATTCATTGTCATAATCATGATCATTCAAACAAAAATGACATATCACTTCTATTTATAAATCATTTTAAAAAAAAGAAAGAATAGAATTGCCTAAAATGCACATTAGTATGTATTCATACAAAGCAGGTGAACAGTCTTCAGAGTAGAGACTAAGCTAAAACTATATCCATTTGATCACATCAACAAACCGGAAAAGGACTTGGAATGATTGGCAACAAAATAGACATAAGAAGCAATATAGAAACAAATCCATGGCAGTAGGAATTTACACCCAGGCACAGGGAATTGTTCTTAAATGCCTGTTCTTTTTTATGGGCGGGGAGTGGGGTGGTGGTGGTGGTGGTGGTATTAATCCCATGGACATAGGTTCTGCCTCATTTGAGATTGCCTCAGGAACTAGATTTTTCTTTAGCTTGTTACCAGATAGGAGGGAAGGTAGGCATCAGTCCCATCAGCTTTAAGGAGCCAGGGAAAGCAATTGAGACTAACACAGCTGAATTAATATAGTAAGTGCCTATCCTCTCCTATCTTTTTTGTTTGATTCTTATGGAAATAATCTTATGTATGTGAGAAAATAACATAACATTGTAAGTTTAAGAAGGAATTCTTTTTACTGAGACTGAAGAAAGAGGCTGAAGCCAAAAGAGGTATGAATATAGCCCTAAATTAGAAGGTAGACAATCATAAATGAATGTGGATCTCACAAACATCGTCACATAAAAAGATTTGTGAAAGCACAACTTAGGAAATTATTTACAAAGATATCCTACGTCCTAATGTTTGGATGCAAGGCATAAGTTAATAGAAATAAAACAAAAACCAAGATTAAACTGATCACTGTCTGTAGAGATTTCTATGGTACTCTATTGACAATAATGTAGGAAAAGGAGAATTTAAAAACACATCAAATTCCAGGAATTCATTGCATGCTTTGAAGTTTCACAAACATACAAAATATATTTTAAATTTGTATTTCCTGCTTGGAAACAACAATTCTTACAGGGATCTCAGTCAAAGCACAGTGGGGTGCTTGGTTAAATATAGTCATTTTCAAACATTGAAATTTTGTGTTGAATCAATTTAACTTCTCTCTTAATATCCCTTGAAGTGAACCATTTGTCTTTTCTTCAGTCTAAATTATAGACTTTGTTACTTAAGTACACCTACTCTCTAAAATTCACTCAATTCCTTGAAATGTTCTCTCCTCTGGGGAGTTAAGAGCCTGTCCAATTCCCTAATTTGCACTGAAATTTGGGGAGCGGTGACAATGGCTATGGACCATCTCCCCTGATCTAACTTCTAAATTCTTACTGAGTGATGAAGGATGATAATTAAAATGCATTGGTGTAAATGGTTGTAGTGGGTAAATTATTTTTAAAGAATTAAACTGTATTTTTATAGATGTTTATTTTCATTCTCCCAGTGATTCATGTTCTCCCAGAGATATTCAATTTTATGGCCCCCTAAAAAAGAGATGGGGGTTATCAGCTATGCAAGAAAGAACATATGATATAGGGGAAGTTCCAGACATAAAGAATGAGGATAACTAAACTCCCTCTGATTCCTAGAGGAAAGGGGAAAAGAAGAGGAAGAGAAGAAAAATGGTTCGTCTTGTGTTCTGACTTTCCTCTTTGGGATGAAAATAGATGGAGGGGGCAGCTGACACAAAATTGTCTTGTGCTCTGGCTCTGCACAGATGCTGACTGCATCACAGTAAAAATGGTGTTGTGTTGGGGTGAGGCAGTGAGAGGACCTGATTGAGCACCTCTGAACCCCTCTCCCTTCTCTCGTGCCTGGGAAGGGATGCTGTTTCTTGTATGGAGTACAGAAGGGGCCAATGGTAAGTCACCATGCTCACCATGTAGTCTGCAGCATAAATAATAGGGAGAGGGGGCCTGGTCAGCAAGGAAGAATGGCCCAGCCTCAAGGAAAAGAATCCCTGTGGACAGAGCTCTCAGAGAACACACCTGACCAGGGACCTGAGTCAGTGACCTGTGGTGACCTGGAGGGCAGCCTGAGCACCTGCCCATGGGACAGCAGCACCTTCCGTTTCACCAGGCAGTCAGTGATCTTTCTCACGCGCTTCTACGCCATCTTGGGAAAGAGGGGTGAAAACACTGAACTCTTGACACTTCTACTTGGACATTTCTTTAGCATCTCAAACTAAATGAAAAAAACGTAATCTTGATTTCCTTCACCAAACATCTTTGCTGTTCCCTATTTCAGGAAATAGTCCAATTAAGGCAGAAGTTAGAGAGTCTTTCTTGATACTGTCTTCTTCCTCATCACCTTTATCTAACCTATCATCAGTTTCATTTGAAGTCATCTCAAACCCATCTAGTTCACTCTATCTCAGCCCAAATCACCATCATCTTTTGTCTGAACTGATGTATTAGCCTTCTAAGGAATGGGTCCGTCAGCATAGCTGCATTCAGGGCAATGCTGTAGTAGATAAACGCAGACTGTGAAGCAAGACTGCCACAGCTCTGCCTTCTAGTAATGGAGTGACTTTGGGCAAGTTACCAACTTTCTGAGCCAGTTTTTCTCCCAGTAAAATGGGAGATAATAAGAATACATACCATGTACAGTTGAAGCAAGGATTAATAGTGTTCATATGTGAAAAGGGTTTAGAATAGTGCCCAGTACATAGAAAGAAGTATAGAATCTTCTTCCTTCCCTCTTTTCTTCCTTCCTTCCTTTGATAAATTCTAATTCCTTGCATGGGCTATTCCCAAGCTACTCCTCAGTTTAATTATATGCTGTGCTCCCTCCCCCTACCCTTCTCCAGTCACTCTGAACTTTTTCGTTCCCTCCAATACCCCAAGCACATTTCCCTCCCAGTATCTGGTCACTGGCTGTGTGTTCTGTCCATGAGGCTCTGTCTCCCACTATTGGCAGGGTTGGTTGTATTGATGTTTTTATTTGCAACTTAAATACAGAGTCCTCCAAAAAGCTGTCTTGATCATCCAATCTAAATTAAATTTCCTGAGTCTATCCTATAGCTTGCATTTAAAAAAATAAATTATGTTGGAATAATTTTAGATGCATTTAAAAGTGGCAAAGAGAATACATATAGTTCTCATATGACCCTCACCCAATTTCACCTATTGTTAATATCTTAGACGAGCATGACACATTTGTCAACACTAATAAAACATATTTGTAGATTATTATTAACTAAACTCTAGGTTTTGTTTGGATTCTGTCAGTTTCTCCACCAACATCCTTTTCTCTGTACCAGGATCCAATCCAGGGTACCACATTACATTTAGTCATTTTGTCTCCTAGTCTCCTCTGGTCTGTGGCAGTTTTTCAATCTTTTCTTGTTTTTCATCACCTTGACAGTTTCGAGGAGTACTGGTGACATTTTGTAGAATGTCTCTCACTCTGGTTTGTCTGATTTTTTTTTTTCGTTATTAGACTGGAATTACAGAGTTTTAGGAAGAAGACTATACTAGGTGGAATAGTATCCTGGCAAAATTCATAACTGCCTGGGACTTGTGAATGAGACCCTATTCATAAATAGACCCCTTGCAGGGTCTTTGTCATTAAGTTAGGATGAGGTTATACTAGATTAGGGTGGGCCCTAAACACCCCCCAGAAGGAGGAAGGCCATATGATGACAGATGCAGAGTGAAGCAGCTGCAAGACAAGGAATGCCGAGGATTGCCAGAAACCACAATAAGCTAAGAGGCAAGGAAGGATTCTTTCTTAGAGTCTTCAGACGGGGCACGGCCCTGCCAACACCATGATTTCAGACTTCTAGCCTCCAGAAATGTAAGAGAATAAACTTTTGTTGTTTTAAGTCATTCAGTTTGTGGTAATTTCTACTACATTTCTCTTCAATAAATACATAGAATTCTTAATTATATGATAGGTATGCTTTAATTATGTAAATAACTGCCAAACAGTTTTCCAAAGTGGCTGAATCACATTGCATTTCCACCAGTAACATGTGAGAGATACAGTTCCTCTGCATCTGTAGGTGTTGCCAAAGCCTGGAGTCTCATCTGAAAACTGAACTGGGGATGGTCCAGTTCCAAGCCCACTTTTGCTGTTGTTTGTAGGATCCAGGACTGAGGGCTATTGGATGGAGGGCCTCAGTTTCTTACTGGTTGTTGCCTGGAGGCTGCCCTCAGTTTTGTGCCAGTAAACTGTATAGCTCTAGGATTTGTTCTTGCTCTATGAAAACCAGTTCTCCAATAATCTGTAAATTTGTGCAACTTTTTTAAAAGGCAATTTTAAAATATGTATCAGTGTTTAAAATGTGTATATCATTTGCCTCAGCTGTTTCACATCAATGAATATATGCTCTCTCTTTTTTTTTTTGAGGAAGATTGGCCCTGAGCTTACATCTGTTGCCAATGTTCCTCTTTTATTTTTTTCTTCCCAGAGTCCCAGCACATAGCTGTATATCCTAGTTGTGGGCTGCCGAAGTGTAGCGCACGAATTTAACCACTACGCCACTGGGCCGGCCCCTCAATGAACATATTCTAAGATGTTAGTGGAGAAGGTGTTTGTGTGTGTACACACAAGTATATATACACACATAAGGATTATCATTGTAATGTTGCTTATAATATCAAATAACTGTCAGCATTCTAAATTTTCCACTCATAGGGCATTAGTTAAATTAATTATGTACATCCATACAAGAAATGAATACATTACCACTTAAAAATAGTTTGATTTTGTATGCTAATCTACATAATAAAAGACCACATCTTATGCTTGGATAAAAGAAAAGGCTTTTGAGAAAACTACATGCATAATATGATCCTTTTTTATGTGTGTGTGTGTGCAGAAAGAAAACATTTAAAATCATGTTAATAGATGTTTTATTCTGACTTGTGGTATTTGGATTGGTACTTTAAATAGCTTAGAATTCTATACAATCATTTATGATATAATAAGAAAGAGAACCAGCAATGAATATGAAGACAAATTTACAGATTAAATACAGATGAAATATTAATGGTCAATGTGTATGAAAAGATATTCAACCTCAGTAATTATCAGGAAAGTATATATTTCAACAAAATATAGTATAAGACTTTCCTTCATCATTTTGTTGTATATAATTTTTAATGTGATAAAATTCAATATTGGAAAATGGTTATGGGAAGTGCATGATTTCATACATTGCTAACAGAGCATTTCAATTGACACCAGTTTTCTGGTTGGCAACTTCATATCTTTAGCAAAAAAATTTTAACAGCTTTATTGAGGTATAACTGATATACAAAGAACTGTACATATTTAATGTGTACAATTGGGTGAGTTTGGACATATGCAAACACAAATGATACCATCACCACAATCAAGGTAATAGACATATCCAATACCTCTCAGAGTTTCCTTGTGTCCCTTGGCTTGGTTTGTTTTTGTTTTTTGTGGTAAGAACACTTAACATATGATCTACCGTTAACAAATTTTGAAGTTTGTAATACTCTATTGTTAACTCTAGGCATTACATGGTATAGCAGATCTCAAGAATTTATTCATTTAGCATAACTGAAATTCTATACTCACCGAACAGCAACTTCTTCATTTCCCTTGCCAAAGTGAGCATATAATTTGATCTAGCAAGTCTTTTTCTAGGCATTTATCCAAAACAACTACTTGCATTGTGCACAGAAAGACCCATACAGTCACATTCTCTATGGCATTGTTTGTGATAGTCAAACTTTGGTGAGATACTAAATGGCTACTCTGACAAGAGTTAGAGAGTATTGTATAAGTATACTGTGGAAAACTGGACAGGGGTTATAAAATAATAAATTAGTGCTACATACATTGACAAAGAAATAGCTCTAAGATATATATATACACATATATAGGATATGCAAACAGTATCATTGAATATTTAACTCTAATATTTCCTAGGAAATAGGAAATAGAATGAATGAGAATATTTTTAAAATATGTAGCTCCCTCTTTATTTTTGATGATTTTACAAGAAAAATAGATCTCATCTAAAAATATGCCAAATAAATTAAAAAGCTTAAAATGAATGTTGAACACATATTTTTATAATGCCAAAAATGCCTTCACATTCTCTTTATAATTGGATGTTGCTTCTTTTCCAAGAGTGGATGAAGAGGCAGCTCTAAGCTCCATAACAGCAGAGGAAGCATTTGTCCTGCTCGTAGCTTTAGCTCTATTACACCTCACAGTCATCTAAAAATATTTGTAGAAGTAATTCACAAATAGGTGCATTAATTAATTATACTGGTTAACTACCTAAGGGAACATGCAAGAGCCTGGTAGGAGTATTGACCTTGACATAGCTAGCCAGTACAAGAAGGCAGCACCGTTGATCACTGCTGGTTACATAGTACTTCTGCACTCGGGGAAATGTGCTATTGCAGGATTCTCTCACATTCTGAAATACTATCTTATTAAAACATACACTTGTAAGTATACATCACTATAACATCTTTTATAATATTGCCATTAATGTTACAAAGCATACTAAGTGAACAGTTTTAGAATAGTTTTCTTCACGAAAGTTCTTTACGCATTTAAGATGTTGGTGCCCTTCTTTTACATAGCCATAAAATTAAATTAAATCTTGTATCCCTTTAAAGTGTAGTAATAATAATTAATAGATAAAGGTTGGAAAACAAAGTTTCTTTTAAAAAACAATGTGTATTACGAGTCCAATTATTTAAAGGAGTCTAAGAAACTGTAATTTTTTTCTGTTGCTTAGTAATTGAGTAGAGAATGAAATGTTGCCTTGACAACAGGAGATAGCAAAATAAAATGTTAATGAATAGTAATTGTTTAATCATTATATAAAGTACTGACTCTATAGTGTGTAGGACAAATACTTAGTGTATTTTTAAATCATATAATAACAACTAAACACTAAACATTCATTCTTTTAATACATATTTCAAAGTATTAATTTTGATAATGAATTAATTTCTTCTTGAACAAAATCAATGTGATTTATGAAGTCCAAAGTTAGGTTTGCCATCCCACATTCATCTCTTAGTAATGGATAGACCAGAGATGGAAAAAAAATTTGGAAGACTATAAGAGAAATTGATAAATAACAGCCCTCTTGCCTTCATTCTAAGATTTGAACCAATTGAAAATTGAAGAACAATAAAGCAGATGGAGAGAACATTGGCATTATTACTTGTAAAGCTTATAGTGGAGATGATGGCTTGCTTGCAAATTAAGACTGGACTTCTTAATATTGTGCTATATTCATGGATGCTTAGGCAGTTAGACAATCAAAGTGCTTCTAATGTTGCAGTCTGCTCTTTATAGAACTTGTTTCTCCGAGGAGCAAATCATGTGGGCATCTGGCTACCAAGAGGAGCGAGGAAGGGGCTGGTCTCTACCTGCCCAGCTACTTCTACCAAACATTCCAGTCAGTGAAGTGAGTCTCCCCGAGGGAAGTGTGAAAAGGCACAGGCCAGTAATGTTAAAAATACTATTGCGTAGAAATATAAGAATGGGGAACACTGCCCATTCTAACATTCACCAATATTCTTAAACACTTATAAATACGAGGTTTTAACCTCTCCCATGTTTGCATAATTTTTCCATCATTGTTGGGAGGTTATCAGTACCATACCATTGCTAATCTTTTCCTACTTTCACGAAGCCCCACTACCCCCAAACTAACCAATTTGCCTTTGTGTATCTTCCAGGAATTGCTATTGGTTAGTAATTATTTACTCCCCAAAGGCTCTGAAATATCTGTCAATCAATTCCAATGCTCTCTTCATCAAAGACTGAAAATTCCCTCTGTATACTATATCTTAGCTCAAATTGCTGTACATAGCCTATTAGAGACCTGCCATTTTAATGCTGCATAAAGCTATTTTAATACAGAAACACTGCTCCATAGAAACGCCAAAATTTTAAATTCAGTTACAATGATTAAAGCCTCTTCAGGTGTTAAAATCCAAGGCAATAAAGTCCAAAATAAGTTATCTGCTTCTTATAAGTTAAAGCCCAAAGTAAAAAATACATATCTCAAAGTGCAAAACAAACAAATCTGCCCCCATTCACCATTTTCTTATTCTAGTAACTCTTCACCAGAAGTCCTCTCAAAGCCTGGGTGGTGGTGTTTTCTGCAGCAACCACAGCCTGGCTGCATCTCAGGGGATCGGGATGGATCCTTTCTGGTCTCAGAAGTTCAATTTGATCAATCAAACTCCAGGAGCACTGTTCACTTTTTAAAGTGTCCAAAGCTTTAAAAAAATGTTATTTTCTCAATTCAGGACCCACAGTAAGCAAATTTAAAGCACATGTCAGATTCCAACCCTGACAGCAATCATCCCAAGGAAAATTGCAATACTAGAAGGCAATATTTAGTATTGTAAGAGACCATGCGACAGACTTAAGGGGACTGATTATCGGAGGCATGATTCAATTTGAAAAGAACTTTGCAAATTACTTATTTCTTCTTTAGCGAGCTTTGGTAGTTTGTGTCTTTCAAGAAATTTGTCCATTTCAATTACTATCAAACTGATTGGTATAGAGTTGGTCATAATATTCCCTTTATTCTTTTTTATGTATGTAAGATCCAAAGAGATGTTCCCTTTGTCTTTCCAATATTGATGTGTATCTTCTTTCCATTTTCACTCAATGCATTCGTGCAGAAATTTATTAAATTTATTGCTTGTTTCCAAGAATCAGCCTCATTTGGTCTCATTGATTTTTCCTTTTCTTTTTCTGTTTTCAATTTTATGGACTCCTACTATTTCTTATTTTCTAATTTCTTCATGTTTTGGGTTTATTTTGATCTTCATTCTCTAGTTTGTTGAGAAGGAAGTTTACCTTTTTGGTTTAAAACTTTCTTGTTTAATATTCTAAGCATCGGATGAAATAAACATCCTTCTAAACACTACTTTTGCAGCATCCCACTAATTTTGATAGTCTTTTTAATTTCATTCCATGCAAAATATTTTATAAGTTTCTGTTTGCCTACCTAACGGTTCAACCTGTAAGTTATTGAGAAATTTGTTATTTAATTTCCAAATATTTGGGGATTTTCCCTGAATGCCTTCCTGCTATTGATTTCTGATGTAATTCCTCTGTAATCAGAGACTGTACACTATCTGATTTCAATTCTTTTAATTTTTTGAGGTTTGTTTTGTGGTTGAGAATATGGACTTTCTTGGTGAATTCTTCATGTGCACTCGAAAAGAATGTGCATCCTAAAATTGTTGCTCTATAAATGTCAATTAGGATAAGCTGTCTGAGAGTTTTGTTTAGGTCTTTCACTTCCTTACGCATTTTCCATGATTAGCTGAGAGTGGAGTGTTGGAGAATCCAAATATAATTGTAGATTTGACTATTTCTCTTTTCAGTTCCAGATTTGTGTATTTTCAGGCTATCTTGTTAGGTGCATACATATTATAATTATATGCCTTCCTGGTAAATTGGTCCCATTAACATTATGGAATGTCTCAATTATTTCTAATAAGACTCCTTGCTCTGAAGTCTACTTGGTCAGATAGATAACCACTCCAGCTTTCTTTTGACTAGAGTTTGCAATATTATTTTACTTACCTGTTTCTTTACATTTAAAATAGATTTCTTATGCACAATTAGACCTTGACTTTTTATCCAATCTGACAATTCCTGCCTTTTAATTGAAGTTTTTAGACCTTTTATATTTAGAGTGATTATTTATAGGATTAGATTTAAATCTACCATCTTACTAGTTGTTTTCTGTTAGTCATATCTCGTCTTAGTGTTTCCCCTTTTCTGCATTCTTTCAGATTTATAATTTTTATTTCATTTTATCTCCACATTTAGTTAATTAGTTATACCTCTTTGTTTTTGATTGATCCTCTCTTCTTTATAATGTGTATCTTAATTTAGTAAAATCTACTTTCTAAAAATGTTAAAACACTTCACATAGAGTGTAAGCATCTTAAAACAGCATATTTCTAATTCCTTCCTCCCATTTTTTCTATTATCATGCATTTGCTTTTACATATGTTATAAATTTCACAGTCCATTGTTACTATTTTTTGTTCTAGACAGTCATTTTAATGCAATAATAATTTTCTAAACTCTCTTGTGCCTACTTTAAATTTTGTTCTTTCTGACTCTCTTCATTTTCTTCTGTAGATCCAACTTTCCCTCATACTTTCTGCTGGAAAAACTTCTTTTAAAATTCCCTGCCCATAGTGCAGGTCTACGGGCAATGAATTTCTTGGTTTTTGTTTGCTAGAAAAAGTTTTCACTTTTCCTTCACTTTTGGAAGGCATTTTCACTGGAAACTGAAATCTATATTAACAGCTTTTTTTTTTTTTTTTTCCATTTAGCACCCAATATCACTCCATCAACTTAAGGTTTTCAGAATTTCTGACAAGAATTCTGCTGTCATTCTCATCTCATTCTTTGTATATAATGTTTCTTTTCTGTCTGCCTCCAAAATTTTATTTTTCTCTTTGTTTTCAGTAATTTGGCTGTCATGTTTAGATGATTTTTGTTTGTTGTTTTATCATAAGCTTCTTACATCTGTCATTTGATGTCTTTCATTATATTTGGAAAATTCTCAGTGATCTCTTGAAATATTTATTTCATTCTATTCTCTCTCTCTTTTCCTTCTGGGACTCCAAATGCACGTATATTACACCATTTTACATTGTCCCAGATCTCTTAGATATTCTATTCTGTTTATTATTTTTAACTATTTGTCTCTTTGTATTTTAAAACTTGACATTTCTATTGACATATCTTCAAGTTCACAGATTCTTTACCCAACTATATAACCATGGAGACTTTTCAGATAAACCCATCACATATATGATATTGTTTTTAGCACTTCCGTTGGTCACATTCTTATCATTTCCATTTCTATGCTGAAATTCCCCATCTGTTCATGTCTGTGTCTACCTTTTCCACTAGATCTTTAGCATATAAATCATAGATATTGTAATTCCTGTCTGACAATTCCAACATCTGAGTCTGGTACTGCTGATTGCTATATCCCTTGAAAATATTTTCTTTGCTTTTTTATGCTTTGTAATTTTTGATGGATTGCCTTTTTCTCAATAACTGAATCCTTGTTTCAGCTGTGTTTACTAATCAAAACACTTTTGACTACATAATTCAGATGCAGCTCCCTTCCAGATCATTTCTGGATGTACTAAGGCTGGCACATATGCTGTTTATAGACAAGCCACAGCAGACTGCACACAAATCTAGTGCCAGCTAAGGGCCCCAGATGCCCCAGGGTATTTTGTTGATGGCCAGAATAAGTCTCCTGGTGTTGGCCTAAGGCTTCACATGTCCTGCCTGCCATTTTCTTAAGAGCCTGCATACATAACCCAGACACTATAACAAACACCTCTTGGCTATATGAAAACATCTTATCCTTTTATACCATAACACCACAAGTTTCCTTACCCCAACAAGACACTAGCTTAGATATTCTGGGTAAAATCTAAATATATGAATGGAAACAACAACAACAACACAAAACAGGAGCTAGCATTACACAACATGACATAAAACATAAACACTCTGAACCTTATATGTGTAAACATGGAGTCTTTGTGTACATGGACATAACAAAGTATGTTTCTTAGCCCAGACAATGATTTCATTCAAGGTATCTTATCACTCTAATGACTAAAGGATAATACAACAAGAAACATACTTTTAGGGTAAACTTTTTCTAAATAATTTTATCCTATTGATCCACTTTCAAATGGCTTTACGTTGTGTGAATTTTCAAAAAAAAAAAAAAAAGAATTAGCTAGTCTTGATCAAATCAACTATTTTATATAAGTTTTTATTAAAGTTCCTTGAGCTTGAAAAAGTGAGTGACATACTTCTCATGATAATGTTGATTCCTAGTGATGACAGCATCCTCATTTACCAGAATGAAATTAATTATGGCTGCCATAAAAGAATTTATTCACAGAAGTCATTTTTTAAAGTGGCATTTATTCAAGGGTTTGTATGGTTGTTTTCATCATACGTTCAGCTGTTATTTTAAAATAGGCAAAGTCCTTCTTACTACTTGAAGGTATGAACAGGTAGATATCCAAATATAGCCAATAACATACATACATACACACACATACACACATGCATGCACAATTCCTCAATTAAATAATCTAAGAAATAACATGGTAACCTATTTTCATGTAGGGAGTAGAAAAGTAAGTATAAAGAATAAAAAATTACTGAAGAAAGTGCCATTCAGTAGTGTGATGGTTAATTTTATATCGACTTGACTGGCCGTGAGATACCCAGATAGATTTGGTCAAACATTGTTCTGGATGTTTCTAAAAAGATGTTTTTGGATGAGTTTAACATTTAAATCAATAGACTTGAGGAAAGCAAATTACCCTCCCTAATGTTGGGCCCCATCCAATCAGTTGAGGGCCTGGAGAAAAAAAGCTGACCATTTCCAAATAAGAGGGAATTCCTCCAGCCTCCTGATTGCCTTAGAATTGGGACATCAGTTTTTTCATACCTTTGAACTTGAATAGAAATATCACCTCTTCTGACTTTCAAGCCTCCTGGCCTTGAGACTGGAACTATGTCACTGGTTTTCCTGGGTCTCCAGCTTTCTGACTACCGATCTTGGTACTTGTCAGCCTCCATAATTACATGAGCCAATTTCTTATAATAAATAAATAAACAAACAAATAAACAAATAACTATCATGTTATTTGGTTCTGTTTGTTGGTTCTGTTTCTCTAGAGAACCCTGACTAATACAAATAGCCTGGCAACATGGACATTTAACTGGCTTGAAATAGAGTCTAATCATAATTTTTCTCCAATTCATTTGTGGGACGATCAAGATAATCACAAAATACAGTGTTTTGAACAAAATATAGACTTAAGAAATGCATTATGAATGAATGCATGCATTCATGCATGCATACAAGCTGCTAATTGCTGAAAGAATTTCAAGCACATATAAATATATAAGATCTGTAATTCTTTATAGTATTAGAAAACATCAGGGTACAAGCAGATCAGCCCAGCAATTAGAAATGAAACATAACATTTCTGAGAGAATCTTTCAGTGTGACGTGCAACAATAGGGCAGAGTCACTCACCCATTGATTTATTTATTCATGGTGACAATGAAGGTCATGGTTATGAATATAAGCACTGTAGTTAGTTGGAGTCCTGTCTTTACTACAATAGACTTTAGCCATGGGTTCCTCCTCTGTAAAAGAAGGGTGATAATATCACATGGCATATAGAGTTATTATGATTATTAGATAGCATAATCCATTTAAGTTGTTTGGCAATTTGTAAATCCTTGTACTCTCCCTGAAACCATCATAAACACTAGTTTTTCCAAACATCACTACAACTATCCATTGGACATCACATATGTCTCACCTACTATGTTAGTGTCTGGAATGCAAAGTTAAACATTAGTTCCAGGCCCCAGGTTGGTCACAAGTCTGCTAAATGAAGTGGATGTGTATGGCTAACAATAAAGAAGGAGCAAGTATTTCTTTCTTCTCTGGGGAGGAAGGCAGAGGAGCCCTAGAAAGGTTTAGCAAGTAACCTGAAGCTTGGGTTTATCTACTTTGCTTGAGTAGACAAAATTGACTGAGAACTTTGACAACTCAAGGGAAGGAAATTTCCTTCTGGGGTGAAGATTAGTGTAGGAAAGGGCCCAGACAAAAGCCCCAGCTGGGACAAATCATGCTTGTTAAGGAATGATAAATAGGAGTTTATCTTTCCAGCACCATTTTATGTAAGGAAGTTGGTAATGGTAAGACAAGAGACTTCAAATAAATATAAATTTATTATATGCATGTGTGTGTATATATATTTATATTTTATATATATATAAATAAAGTATTTAAGATTTCTATCCCATCAGCTAAAAGATTCTTTTGAATAGTTTTGAGCAGCTTATCAAAATTTTCAGATTTAAATTTTATAAATAGCTTTGACAGCACTATGTTTCAAAGGAAGGAGGCATTTGCTTAATCAGAAAAGACTGTGCCAATTCAGAGTTTTGAATGAAAAGTTCTAGATCAAGGAAGTAGCAATGGGAAAGGAGAAGAGGAATCTGAGTCAAGAGTTTAGTCAAGAGGAATCTTAGTCAATACAGTTTAGTGTAGATTTTATAAACAATTGGATATAGGTGTGAGAAAACAGGATGTCTGGGTTGACTCTAAGTTTTCTCCATAGAGTAATTGAATGGATAGTGGTTCTAGTCACTAAATAAAAATTATAGTAGGTGAGAGAGGAAGATTAAGATTAATCTTTTTCTGAAGATTAAGATTTAAAACAAATGAATTTCAGGAAGCTATATCACATCCATTTAGAAATACTCAGTAAGCAGGAGAAAGTACAAGATTTGAGACTCAAGTCTATACAGTTATCAAAAATTCTTTTTAGAAAAACAGCAAGATCTGCAAATAGAACAGGCATAGAGGCAACAAAAAATAGATAAAAATATAATTGGCTATGGCAGACATTGTGATTGTCTCCAGAATACTTACTCCTCATCAGATGATCAGGTCAAGTTTCACTGCTCCTCTTGACAGTGTAGATCAGAAATGAGCACGTGATCTGATTCTGGCTATTGAGGTATGAAGGGAAGTGTAATGGTGGGATTTCTGAAGATGCATTTCTTAGTTCTAAGAAAGAGACATAGGAAGAAACAGTCTTGCTCTTCTGTCTCTGGGATTTGAGGCCTCAAAATGCTGGTGCTATCTTGCTATAAGTTTGATAAAGTCAGCATGGAAAATACCAGATTTGAAGGACAGAAAAAAATCTAGTTCCACCAACACTGAGGTCATTTTGGATTTCCTTTGATAAGAGGTAATAAGTATCCTTACTGTTCAAGTCATTTTGATCTGAGGTTACCTGAAACTGAAATCTTAATTACTGATTGTGATGGTTAATTTTATGTTGACTAGACTGTGGTGACGAGATGTTTGCTCAACCACTTGTCTAAATGTTGCTGTAAAGATATTTTTAGAGGTGATTAAGATTTATAATCAGTTAATTTTAAGCAAAGCAGGTTACCCTCCATATGTCTGTTTGCATCATCCAATCAGCTGAAGACCTTAACAGCAAAGATTGAGGTTTCTTGAAGAAAGAATTCTGCCTCCCCATGGCAATATAGAAATTCTGCTGGAGTTTCTAGCTTCAGACTCAAGACTGAGACATCAGACCTTACCTAAATCTTCAACCTGACAGTTTACCCTAAGGATTTTGGTCTAGCCAGTCCACACTGTCACGTGAGCCAATTCCTTAAATATATACGTATCCTACTGGCTCTGTTTTGCTGGAGAAATCCGACTGACACACTAATGCAGTAGTTCTATTTCACAATTAGTAATATTATTTTCAAATAATAGATAATAATGATAATTGATAGATAATCAAAATAATTACATAAAATCCACTGTCTGATTCCTTCTTTTATGAAGAATGTGTCTGGAGAACACATGTGGCATGGCATGTGTCTGGAGACCTAACAGATTTGAATAATCTTAATCCCAGGTTCATTTTATTAAATACATATTCATCTACAACTAGTGTTTTAAAAAATACTAAGTGAATATTTTTAATGATTATTTTTAACTTAAATTGAACAAGGCCTCTTTTGCTTAACCCCATTTCTTTTGTGTTCTCTGGATCTCAGTAAATTTAACATTTGTTCTTTTATAATGGCAAGATTATTTTACCTACTTTTGTTTAGTACAAAGGAATTTTCTCACAGTAAGATTAAAACAATGAGAATATGCATCAAATGATGAGGTAATATCATTTTAAACTCACAAATAAATTTTTACTATTTCTTGTCGTCAAGGAAACCACTTTGCATGCCCTTGTGTTGAATTACTAAAATGGCAGGCTTTTTTAATGCAAATGCTCATTCCTATTTCACTTTGCATGTTGCATTAAATTAATCATTGTAATTTATATTTGATGAAGCTATTTTAAAGTGTTTGCCAATAAAACACACACACACAAATTGAACACAAATCAAACAGCTATGAGATAGGCATCATTATAGAAAAAAACCTATTACTCATCGATTGAAAAATGCATGAAAATAATTATACATGCTTGGTAAGAAAAATACTATAAATTTCAGTGAATATTGAGATATGGTGTTGTAATATGCTACATGAGTTATGTCTCAAAGAGGGCAAAAACATTTTGACAAAAGTGATGGGATATAAATATTTGTCTATAACTACAGAGCAAACAATTTTATTTATGTAAGCCTAGGATCTTTAGGATATTGTAAATTCCACATAGAATCAGATATATCTTCCATTTGCCTGATTAGTCTCAGTCTGAAATAGCATCAAGTATATATTGTGTGGGATTAATAACCAAAAGCCTCAAAAAAGATAAAGCTACACTGCAGGCATTCTAAACACCCTTCAACAACTTTTCATGGATTTGTAAATTTACATCAAATATATTGAACAAATTTTAGTTTTTAAATGAAAATTTATAAGTGTAATGGAAGCACATATTTAAAAGCTGCTGTGGAAAGCTGCAAAATCTTGGTTGCCTTTGTCTTAATTTTTCAACATTTTAGAATTTTAGAAGTGCATTTACTCATTAAATATATGTTTGTAGTCTAATCTGTGTTGAGCATCATGCTAAATGGTAAGGCAATGTATAAACATACAAGTGTCTGCCTTCCCACGTAGTGGGGAGACTAACAAGGATGACTGGGGATCTGGGACTGAGTGAACAATACACAAACATGCAGACGTTGCCACTTTGTAATAAATAAATAAACAAACAAAATGACAACTGGGCAAGTGATTTGGCAATGTGGGGCTAAAAATTGGGTGGCAAAAAAAACTGGATAATGATCTATGTCAATGGAGAGAAATAATGGTTAATTCACCAAGTCCATATGGACACACATGCGCATGTACACACTCACATCCACAGAGGCATATACACACACACACTTTGATATTTCCCAGCATTAATCGGCCATACAGGTGTTGGGTTTTTAATAGTCATCTCTATTAATTTTGTCCTATTTTACATGTGAGGTTCTCTGGATCAGAAACATTATAATTATTTACTTTAAAAAGTGACCATGTGGTTCTCGATATCCCAATTCTTATCCTGGGTCAACACAATAAAAGTCAGGTCTAAAGGCCCATGTATACAAAATTTGATATCTCTGTCATAAGCAAGGGGTGGAGAAAAAAATGAATTTTCTCTGCTTACAAAGAGCAGAGATGAAGCTTCTCTCTTCCCCTCCTGAATGAGGCTGGGTCCTTACTCCATTTCTTTAGTATATTAATAAATCTCTCCAAGGGCCAGATAAATTATGTGTCTCCAGGCAGAGATGTCTCCAATGTCCCTGTCGTCATTTCTCCTTGAAAGGTGGAGTTATGTAAATCTCTGTGTAGTTCTCACAATCGATAGAGTTGTAAATTAATTTTAAGGCACACTCTTAGCCCAGAATCCCAAGGTTCAGCAAAATTAGTGCAGAAAACCCTAACTGTGTAGAAACATAAAGATATTTTCTCTATGATCCTACAGCAGATAAACAACATAATTATACATTGTAATAAAAAACTAAAGAAAATAGTGGGGTGCCAGGGTAGAAATTAAAGGGGCAGCATATTTTTAAATGGTCAAAAGAAGCATGCCTGAGGAGGTAAATTTTAAACTAACACATGAAAGTGGAAAGGAGCAGCTATATAAGAGCAGATTGTGGGTTATTAGACAGCATTAATGGCAAATCAGAGAATTCCAGGGACAGGAAAGGGTTTGGTATATATAAAAATAAAATAATGATATTAGTAATAAATAAAATCATTATAAATGAGGTAAAGGGGAACCTCATGCCATGTCATTGGGCAGGTCTCATTCCACAAGGCCTTTCAGGCAATAAGGTGTATTTTATTTTATGTGCAATGTATATGTTTAATCTGTGTTGGTTTCAGAAATTGCAATATTTCCCTTTATGCCAGCCATCGCCTTGCTTTGTGCATGGCGTTATCCATTTAACAAAAATGTATAATTTTTATCTAGTCAAATTATTCAATGACTACCTTTGTATTTAGTACTTGAATGTCTTGATTAAGAAATTCTTCTCCATTTGAAGCAATAGATCATCTTCCACATTATTTTTTTAGGTTTTTATCGTGTACTTTCACATTTAAATCATTAATATTTGGGGATATGTTTTCATATTTGGTGTGAGATATAATTCTAACATGTAATGAATCTGATTTTCCCAATAACTCCACTTCTGCCTAGATTTGCGATGCACATCCACCAAAGAGCAAGATCTGCCACAAATGTGGGGTAACTGTTTCTGAACTTTCTAGTTATATTAATCCCTCTTCTTTAGTTTTTAATCGGCACCATATTACTATCATTACCATGACTTGGTAATATGTGCTAATATCTGGTGAGGCAAGCTCCAGTCTCTGAGAGTATTAACATCTTTATGATATTATATGTCTACAATTATTCAGATATTATTTTCTGCCCTTGTAGTAAGGATTTCTAGTTGGCTCACTCAACCTCCATTTTCCCCTTCCTCCTTCATAACATAACCATGATTTTTTGCTGGGAACATTGCTTTTCAGACAAAAGTCTGTATTTTCCAACATTCCTAGCAGCTGGAAAATTTCTGAACACACTGATGTAAGTGAATTGCCATGCCCACGTCTTTCTACTATTTTCGTTCCTTCTGACCAGAATACAACCGTGATATCTAGAGTTCCAACAACCACCTTGTTGAAATAGTACTGAAAATCAGTATTTTGGAAAATTTATGAGAAATAGATTTTTGACAACGTTCCTGGTTTCTGTTCTCATGATTCACTTAACTTTTCCATCTCTTCTTTTTTATTTTTTTAAAGGTAGTATTTTTTTCTTGCAGAAGATTTGCCCTAAGCTAACATCTGTTGCCAATCTTCCTCCTTTTTTCTTCCTTTCTCCCCCCGCAAAGACCCAGTACATAGTTGTGCATAGTTGTAAGTTCTTCTGGTTCTTCCATGTGAGCCACCACCATAGCATGGCCACCGACAGATGAGTGGTGTGGTTCCATGACCAGGAACTGAACTCTGGCAGCCAAAGCAGAGCACTCTGAACTTTAACCACTAGACCACCAGAGCTGGCTCTCTATCTCTTCTTATGTCAGTTTTATTTACGTTTCATCTATTTAATTCATGCTACTAAATTTATTTGTAGATTTTGCAAATTGTTTCCTATAATTCTTTAAATGTGCTCTGTATTTATAACTTTGATTATTCTCCTTTATCATTTCTGAAATTCTGTAGTTCTTCTTTTATTATTCTTCAGAACATCTAAATGTTTATCTCTTTTATTCTTTTTCTTTAAGAAGCATTAATTTAGTTTATTCATAATTTCTATTCTTCTGCTACATTGGAATTAATTTATATCTTAATATTTATTAAGTCCTCTATTCTTTCCTATATTTATCTTGTTGTTTACTATCATTTTGAATAGAAGCATTATTCATTTACTTTCCTTTTTTTCATGTTAATAAAAAAAATGCTAACATTTTCCTCTGAGGACCACTTTCATTGTATTTTTCAGGGTTACAGTACTTTATTTCTCTTTATGCATTTTAAAAATTTATAAATGTGATATAAAGTAGGTTAAATAGTGATAAGTTCTATTGAGAAAAAAAGCCATAAAAAAGACATGGAAAATACTTAGAAATCATAACTTTAGTTGGGATTATCAGGAAACCCCACTGAGAGGTGACATTTCAATAAGGCCCTAAAGGAGGTCAGAGAGCCAGGTGTGTGCATATTTTGGTAATGAGCATCAACAGCAAAAGAGACAGTGAAAAGACCCCGAGGGAGAAATGTTCCTGGCCAATTTGAGGCATACAATGCAGGTCATTGCTCTGAAAATGATGACTATTAACAGAGACCTTTTGTCTTTTATGTCAATAGAGATGGGAAACTATTTCTGGCATAATCTGATGAACAATTTTATAAGGAAAACCCTAAACTCTAGCTATTGTGTTGAGAATTCAGTGTGTCAGCATTGGGGGTGGAAACATGGAAAAATTGAGATGATATGGTCTTGAACCAAGATGGTAGTGGTAAAGGCAATGAGAAGTGGTCTGAATTAGATAAATTTTGAAGTATGAGTAAAGCGAGACTTAAGAACAGAGTAGAGAAACAAAGTTTGGTAGAGTCAATAGACCACAGGTCCCCTAATGGTGAAAATTTTATGAGTGGGCTGGAAAGAAAGTGAAGGTCAGAACAGGTTGCTTGAAATTGAGAAAATGAAAGGTTTACTGTTATAGATAATGACAAAATGTGGGATATGTCCTGAGAATGAGTGACTGAGAGAGTGTGGAGGGTATGAACTAGGAGTTCAGGGTTTTGAAAAGTTTATAGATCCATAAACTGAAATTACCAAGAATGAAGCCAGAAGTTTTGCAAGAGAGAGTCAGTGAACCTAGTGATAAAATCTTCCATGGAATGAAGATGATTGACCTACGTATAAGAAGATGACCGCAACAAGGTGGGCAATTAGATGTTATAGCCCGATGATACGAGATTCAAAGCTGGGGATGGAGTTCAGGAAAAAGGAATTGAGGAAGATTTTGAAACAGCAATGAAGAGAAACAAAAATATTTACTCCACCTCCAAGCCAAACAGTAGGAGGTATGGGAGACAAAACAGCCCTTACTGGAGGGGACTTCAGAGGAAGCAATGACTGTGGCACAGAGCCTACTTTTAGTTAAAACAAGAAGTCAAAGAGGAGCAGTTGAGGACAGAGAGTATTTTGTTGATGATGAACAGTGAGTTCCAGAGGACACTGGAAAGGTCTCAGGAGCTAGGGAAAGATAGGACAAGGAAGGTAAAGCAGAGAGATGTAGAGACAGAGAGAAATTGGAATGCAGGAGATGAGCGCTGACCTGGAGTCCTGGGCTTGTCATCTTGAGACCCATATGCTTAATCTTCATGCCTCTCTATGGCAGATGAGACAGGAAGACTATGACTGTTGGAGGAGAGTGTGGAGAAGGGACTTTTCAGCAGCAGAGAGAGTCTCAAAGCCTCCTTTGTCTTCCTGCCAATAAAGATTGCAAAGCTGTGGGCAAAAATCTAGATTTCCCTCCCAAGGTGTGGTCCCTTCACCAGCAACATCAGCAGCAACACCTGGAAACATGTTAGAAATGTAAATCTGGGAGTTCCAAACCAGACCTGCTAAATAGGAAGCTCTGGGGTGGGGGCCAGTCATCTGTTTATTTAAAAGTACTTCGGGTGATTCTGACATACATAAACAATTATTTGAGAACGACTCTCTTAGAGCATGACTTTGGAGGCTCTCTCCTACTTGTTTCATCCCAGTGGTGATCTGGAGGTCAGTGTTCATGGCAGAACAGTCTGATTCTAGGAGCTATGCACTTAACTGCTACACTGTATTTCCTCATAACAACTTTGTTATATAATATTTTGAAGAATTTCAATGATATTGCCATAGGAGCAGTGGACTAAGACTGAGGTTATTATTAACAGATACAATCAAAACTCATCCAGAGGATTAAAAATCAAAACTATTAAGATCATTACTTCTGTTGAATTTAACTTCCTAAACAAAATGGAAATATATTTGTTGAAACAATTATCTGTGTAGCCAAAAAATAAAATTAATATCCTTTCATATATATGGAGATTTGAATTTGAAAATTAAACCATATTTCTCAAATAATGAAAATATCAATATATAACATCTTATAAAGAAAAGTCAAAGAGAACTGAAGTTTATTGAAGCTGAATAAGATTCTTTGCATAACATCCAAAGAAATTTGATAAAAAACACTTGTTAATAGTCAGAATTTTTCTTGAATGGTTGCATTCAATTTGGGTAACATATACACTTTACAGTGTACATTTGATACCATAAAAAGGCTAAATACAGATGTTTAAGCCATCTATTATAACAGAAAAAAAATCCTTTCAAATCTGTGATTGAAAGGATAATTAATAAATGGATAAAATGGAAATAAAGTCATTATGATTAATTTATGTTTAACTCCACATGAAAAATTGGCAGATTTCAGATCTCATTAGTATTATTGAGACTGTTAAAACAGAAAAAAATATCAGTTTCTCATGAAATATTAGACGATAGGCTCCTTCAATAAAGAAGCTGCCTAGATTAATCAATTCATTTTATTCAACAAATTCATTCAACAACCCAGTCTGCTGTATTAGTCCTAGATTTACCCAAAGCTGGTGTTTCTGCACTTCAGACATCCGCACTCCTGATAGCACAGTGGCATTGTAAAACACTCCTTTCCATTCATCCATCCATAAGAAAAATTTCATTTTTCTTAGTGTAAAATCTTAATAACCAGGATTTATGTGTTTGGGCTTTCAATATTTTTAGTCACTAAAATTTGCCTATTTTGCACTGTGATATTGTGATTCATAATAAGAAATATATATTTGGTCTTTGTCCTGGTTGTAGCACAGAGCTTCTAAAACCCTAGGAATTTCCTAAGTGATGACAGCCATAAAGGTGTCTTTTGTCAGATTAATGAGATGACTTTTGGACAGCACTCAAGATGGGGGCTCATTGCCAAGAGAACCAACCATGTGATTATAAGATTGGAACTTTCAGTCCCACCTCCCGGACCTCTGGGGAGGGGAGAGGAGCTGGAGGTTGAGTAAACAACCAATGACCAGTGATTTAATCAATCATGCCTAGTAATGAAGCCTCCATAAAAACCCAAAAGAATGGGGTTCAGAGAGCTTCCAGTTTGGTGAACATGTGTAGATTTGGGGAGAGTAGTTCATCTGGAGAGGGCATGGAAACTCTGTGCCTTCTTCCCATACCTTGCCCTATGCATCTCTTCCATTTGGCTGTTCCCGAGTTACATCCATTTATACAAACCAGTAATCTAGTAAGGAAAATGTTTCTCTGAGTTGTGTGAGCCACTCGAGCGAATTAATAGAACCTGAGGAGGGAGTCCTGGGAACCTCTGATTTATTCCCAGTCGATCAGAAGCACTGGGCTTGCTTCTGACCAAGTGATAACCTGGGCTTGCAATTAGCATCTGAAGTGGGGGTGGGAGTGAGGGAAGCAGTCCTGTAAGACTGAACGCTTAACCTGTGGAATCTGATGCTATCTCTGAGTAGATAGTGTCAGAATTGAGTAGAATTGTAGGATACCCAGCTGGTGTCGCAGAGCATTGCTTGTCGGGGGTGTGGGAAACCCCCACATACACTTTGAAATCGAGTCCAGGAACCCAATTATGCACACACTTGTGAAAGAGAAATACCTTAACTCTTTATTGGTGATTAGCACCTAGTACTTTAGCAAAGATTCAACAAGAATCCTTAAAATGGAGCATTCCTAGAAAACTGTAGTAGGCATGGTACCACAGAGAAAGACTCAATGGAAAGGAAAAATAAATATGGGAAGATAAATGTTTTGTCCTGCATTTGTATAAAGCCCACCTTGTTGAAATATATGGCAGAAAATTTAACCCAAAGAAATGTGGCCTTTAACATTTAAACACCAACAACAGGACTTACCAACTTCAATTTAGCCAATTATATCTAAAGCTGAGTCCAATTTTTATCTACAATAAGCATCATGTTGGCTGAAAATAATAGGTTTTAGTGGGAGGATTAAAATCTCTTTTTTACTCTAAAAATCATAAGAACATATTATATGAAAACATAGTTATAGAGTTTGATTAATACCAACAATTTTAATGGCTGGATATATATTGAAAAGAGATCCCATTTAGGCAAAATAATCTTATAAATGCTTCATGGAACTAATATATTCTTACAAAGGTGAAGCTAAGAAATTTGTAAGAAGAAACTGCAACAGGAATTCCAATCAAGTTACAAAATTAAGTCAAAATAAATAGAAGTCTTTTTAGTAAGACTAAAAAAGTATGTGAGGCTAAAAGACCATATTGAAATATTCAGAATTATCAAAAATGTAAATCCATAAAAGACACTCAATAAATGCTTGAATTGATGAATTTATTGACCGGCTGGTTCAAACCAACTAGAGGTTTTCACATATATTTGCTTAGATTGGAGCCACTAATCAGAATGCTTAACTTCTAGATGTACAACATATGAGTTTGGATACATGTGTAATTCAGTGTTAGATCACTATAATCCCTTAGACAATAAACCCTGAATTATTGAGATTCACTCATCCCTCCTGGGGCAACTCATTTAAGCTCATTGATCTACAAGTTCCTCAATTTTAAAAAAGTAATATTAATACAACTGTCAAAGTTTTCTTATGGGTATTGAATGATGAATTGAGAGTGTTTCTGTATTACATAAAGCACTAAATACATGTATGAAAAAATCATAATGATTATAAACAAGGTGTTAAGAACATACTCCACCCTCCAAATCAAACAGCCTAAATCCAAATCCTTCCTCTCAACCTCCAAAAAACTATCCAGAGCAAATAAAGGTGCTCCCACCCAACAAACCAAATCAAAACAAACAAATATCTTTAATCAAGGCCAATAGCATAACTAGGAGACAGAGAATATTCCAAACCTCGAATAATGTGTAAATAGGGAAGAAACACCCAAATCCAGCAAAGCAACTTTCAAAATCTGTTCAGATGTAAGAAAGTTAAGGAGTACCTTGTGGAAAACACAACAAGGGAGAGGGACCTGGAGGTGATAAAACACAAAGTCATCCCAAGAAATAGGAAAGCCCCATGATGAGTGTAGAAAATCTCAAAATAGTTCTGAGACCTGGTAGACCATAGTGGATAATGGTAGCACTTCACCAAGATCCTCTGAGCTTCCTTTTGATGACATTTTTATGTGCTCCCATCTTTATTCCACCCTGTCCAACAGCCAACATCTGCACTGGTCATCTGTGTGAAATTTTTGATATTTGTATTAATTAACAATGAAGCAGAACATATAATTAAAACTATCTAAGAAGATTTTCTAGAGATAAATGAAGACTTGAACCTCATATAGAAAGAGTCTACAGTACATCTGGGGAAATTGACCTGGAATGGTCATTTCAGTGATACATCCTATCATGGTAAAATGATTAGACTTAAGCAAACAAAAACCTCAGGACCTCCAGGAAAATAATACTAAGGCATTTACAAAGGAAAAAAAAGGAATTAGAGGAGGAGGAGAAAAAGAAAATGAACTTGACAGCAGACTTTTTGAGAGCAATATGGAGCACTAGACTGAAATGAGCAGATTTGCAAGAAACTTAAAACGAAAGAGTAAACCAAGGACTTTATCTTCAACAAAGCTGTCCTGCAAGTATAAAGGCCTTAGGAAAAGAGTTTTAAATATACAATAACGGGGAATACTGCACTCCTGTACACTTCTTTTAAAAATTGCCTAGAGAACAAGCTTTGCCACCCAAGGGTTGGTGAGGGAAAGTCTGGCAAAACGACTGATAGAAAGCAATACATATATCTAATGGTATATCTAAGTATAAAACAAGGTGAGAACAAAGTGGAAGAATAATACTGCATGCTCCGACTAAAGAGAAATAAAAGGGTTGAGTGTAAGGTTCAGAGAAAGTGGAAAGTAGGATAGTCTCATTGATTGGACCATACCTAACATGTTGGAGTTGAAAAACATCAGGTAAAACTGAAAAGTCCAAAGAGTAAACTAATGAAGAAAGACTGGGATTTAGGGCATTATACGTAATCTTAATATAAAGTGAACCACTAGAATAAAAAACATGAAACCTTTCTGAATTGAAAAAAAATAGAAAAACATTTGAAAAAGGACAATATGGAGAAGTAGATGCAGAACATGTAACATATAGAGTAAATATAAAATAATGTGACTGATTTGATACAAAAGACATCAGTTACGTCATAAATGTAAGTTGGTTTTATTCACCTGCTAAGAGACCAATCAAGAAATTTCCAGGGGCCGCCCGGTGGCGCAGCGGTTTAGTCTGCGCTTGGCAGCCCGGGGTTCGCAAGTTCGGATCCCAGGCGCCCGCCGACGCACTGCTTGTCAGTCATGCTGTGGCGGCGTCCCATATAAAGTAGAGGAAGATGGGCACGGATGTTAGCCCAGGGCCAGTCTTCCTCAGCAAAAAGAGGAGGATTAGCAACGGATGTTAGCTCAGGGCTGGTCTTCCTCACAAAAAAAAAAAATTTCCATATAAATATGTATATGAATAGTTTGCATCTCAAACCAATTTTAAAAAGACGGATTTTAAACAAATGGTACTTGGACAACTGGACAGCCAACAGAGGTCAGTTTGAATCCATATTTGATGTCATAATGAAGAAGTAACCCAAAGTAGATTAACAATCTACTTGTAAAAAATGAAGTACAACCCTCTTGAGCTCACCTTTTACCATGGTTTTGATTTTTGAATGGCGTTGTTTTACATATTCATACAACAAAATTAAATTAAGAAGAAGGGGTAATATGATTAAATATAACCATAAAAGAAAATTTTAATTGTATATAAAATTGAAAGGAAGACATCTAACTGTTTTAACACAATGATTTGATTACAAAACATTGGTTGGATATATTCTAATTGCAAAAGGAGCTCCAAAGAAATCTTGAAAAAGATCTAAAATTTGTTGTTAGTAGTAATATTGGTTTAGTAATTCCAAAAACTATTTTGTACATATAGTATTATAATATTGAATAAATTCATTAATATATCGATATTTGGGCTAACCAGGGTGATTATTGTGGGAGAACTATGATATAAATGTGAAATAGAGGAGAGAAATATCTCTATGTTGTCCAGTTGGCTGTGAAGGTATCAGTATGAACCCAAAAATTTGGGGGGTATTTTTTTCTAGCTCAGTCTAATGAAATGACCTAGAAGCAATGATAGCCCAGTAGCAGTGAACACACCTAGTGCCCAGATATTAGGCTATAATACAATTCCTGGCTAAAAGCAAAAAAGTTTCTTTGGAGAAATCACCTGTTCCAGATATAGGGAAGGAAACGTGCATGGTGTGCCTGAAATACCTTGTTGTGCTGGAAAACAAGGAATTGTACTAGAACTGATACAGATATTTCAAAAGGGCATGAGAACCAGCTTTATGGAGTTACCTCTGACAAATATGGAAAATTTGAGAATCTAAAAGAACAGTGATAGTAATGGATTATAACACACTTTTTTAAAAAGCCATGAGTCCATAATTATAATAAAAATAACGAAAAAAAGAGAAAAGGTAAACTTTTTTTTTTCAGAAGGATGCCACATGATAAATGCAAAATATCTAAGTAATAATTTGTGAGGCAAGAATCAGGAATGAATACTAAATCACTGACTAAAATGTTGTTGGGAAGCAGGATTATGAGACAGTCTCAAGTATCATCCTGCAGCTTATTCATTATAAAGAGGAAATGATACTTTAACAATGAAAAGGCCAAATGATCCAGCTCAACATCACCAGTGGTGGTACAAACTCACATCATGTGAATTTAATCATGAGGAAACAGGCAAACCCAGTTGCCCAAAAACTGATCTAGCTTCTTTCAAATTATCAATTCTATGAAAGAAAAAAAAAGCCTGGAGAATTATTCTAGATTAAAGGAAGTTAAAGAAATATGAAAACTAAATACAGTATATTGCCTTTAATTGGATTCTGTATCAAAAAATGCGGTAAAACCTATTATTTGGAAATTGAGCAAACTTAAATATGTTATCAGCACTAAATTCCTTTAATGTGATCATTGTACCATGGTAATATCAAAGAATATCCTTGTTCTTAGAAAATTCATGCTGAAGTACTTAGGACTGAAGGGTCATTATGTCTACAAGTTATTATCAAATGGTTCACCAGAGAAAAATACGGCTATATATATATTTATCTAAAAAGATTTTAAAAATGACAAAATGTAAATAATTTTGGTAATAAAGTGTTCATGGATGTTCATTAAACTATTCATCCAACTGTTTCTAGATATTTGACATTTTCAACATGAGTTGTAGGAAAAAGTATACTTGAATTCTTAACAAGGCTATAAGATATCTTAGGACAGTTACCAGGCTGCTTAATATATTAAAACCAAAGGGAAAACTAAAATAAAATTCATAGGTCATCAAATTTTCCAAAATAATAGTTGTAAAATTCTTGGTTATTTAGAAAGAAAAATACATTAATAGAAGTAATTTGGAAAGTCATGGTTCTTAAGAAAATGATGTCTCTTAAATGTAGTGATTTATTTTTGAGTTGGCTCTTAAGAAATCACAACATATAAGAAAACAAGTATAGATGCAATTATCCCTATCCTATATATTTTAATAAATTAACTGAAAACAGAGGTTTCTGTCAAAAAAAATCTCCAGCAAAGAAAACCACCTTGTACATTATTGAAAGCAAAGCTCTTCAGATCGTGGCTTAAATGAAATGTTGATGGGATGTGGCAGTGGTACTCCTGGGGACTCTGTTTTCCTCTTTTCCATCACCATGACAACCTCAATTACATGTACTCATCAGCTAATTGATACTCCATTGGGTTTTAAGATTTTCTTCCATGTTCTTCTCCCAGAACATCACAAACTACTTTTACTCTTAAAAGAGCACTGCACTAGAAGAACTTGACCCTGGATAAACCCATGTTAAAAGTCCCGTACACTAACTAACCACTCTGGGTTTGCTCTCCCAGTTCCAATGGCTTATTTACCAAACTGTGGATCTATCTTTCATATATCACGTTTTGAATGAAGAATAAAATAAATACTGCCAGAAAAACTGCTCACAAAATCTATCAAATACATTTACTCAATTTTATTGTGTATAAACACCCTCCTTGGCTTAATATTAACTAGAAAAAACTACAAAAATCACTACTGGAATGGCATTCCCTGTTTGCTGTTGATCACATCTTTTCATATAATTTTTACAGAAACATTTTCTGAATTACTTCTCATTTCTTAATTATTACTATTTTTTAATATGGACTATCCAAAAAAATTATATATATTATATATTTATTAGTTTTCCTTTGCTGAGATATTAGTAACTATTTAAGTGTTTTGCACCAGCCACTTCCTATAATTATTTTTTGGCTTACATCACCTTGCTAAGATTTATTAAAATTCCTACTAGACTGTAAAGTCCAGGAGGTCAGGGGTCTTGTCTTTCTTATTCATCATTGAAAGCCTGGCTGATAGCACAATTCAAGGTGGCCAGTTGTGGTAGGCTGAATGATTGCCCCTCCAAAAATGTCCCTGTCCTAATTCCCCGAACCTGTGACTATGATACTTTATATGGGAAAAGAAAATTTGCATGCCTGATTACATTAAGGATTTGAGGGTGGGGAAATTATCCTGGATTATCCCATTGGGATCCACGTAACCGCAAGTGTTCTTTTAAGAGAGAGGCAGGAAGGTCAGAGTTAGAGATCTGAAGCCACTCTCCTGCTGGCTTTGAGGATGGAGGAAGGAACCGGGAGACATGGAGGTGCTCTCTTGAAGCTGCAAAAGGCAGAAAATGGATTCTTCCCCAGAGACTCCAGAAGAAACAAGCCCCACTGATACTTCGCAGTACAGTGAGACTGATTTTAAATTTCTGACTTTCAGAACTCTAAGATAACAAATTTGTGTTAAATCACTATATTTTTGGTAATTTCTTACAGCAGAAATAACAAACGCATCAATAAATAATCTTAAGAGTTTACTATTATAAACTCAGGTTTTATACATTAAGGTAATTCTTCTTAGATCATAAGTAAATAGAGTCAAGATACAAAACAAGATTTTTGGACAATAAACCCTATGCTATTTTTATTAGATTTGCTAAATTATGACAGTCACCACCAGAAGACAATTGTATGAAAACTGAACTGTGCATTTGGTACTGAAATTTTTTCATTACTTTATTCATTTTAAGTAAAATAGGGGACAGCAAATAAATGATTCTTAGTATGTTTCAATGGTTAATATGCATTTCTGGGACAAGTATGGTACAATCTAAATGTTACCTATGTAACATACTAGTACCACTTTTCAGTTTACTTGCTAATTCATGCAGAATGTTTGTTTTCCTATAAACATCATTAAAATGATGGAATGAATGTTAAAATTGTTTTCATATATTAAATAGCCATTTTGAAATAAGTTTTAGATCATCTCATTTTTAACCATTTAGTACAAATTCAACTTCTCCCAATAATTTCCAGAATGAGTGCATCAATTTTTGTGTATTTAATGTTATAATTAAAAATGTGTATCGTTTTGGTATGACATCCTAAAAATGCACAGATTTTTTTATAATCAGGTTTACCGAAGCGTAAATTATATGCAATAAGTCACACTCTTGTAAAGTGTGCTGTTTGCTGAGTTTCGGCAAATGCATACTGTTGTGAATTCACCACCACAGTGAAAATATAGAATATTTACATCTCCCCGACAGGTCCCCTCAGGCTACTTTGCAGTGAAAACTGTACCACTCCCAATCCCTGGCAACTACTGATCTATTTACTGTCACCTGGGTTTTAATTTTTATAGAATTTGATATAAACTGTATCATACAATATGTAGCTTTTTGTGTCTGGCTTCTTTCATTTAGCAAAATACTTTTGAGACTCATGCATGCTTTTGTGTCTCAGTAGCTCATTCTTTTTATTTCTGAGTTGAATTCCAGGGTAAGAATATACCAGGATTTGTGTATCCATTCACTAGTTAATGGACACTTGAGTACTCTGCAGTTTTGAGCTACTGTAAATAAAACTGCTATGAACACTCACATATCTGTCTTTATGTGAACCTATGTTTTCATTTCTCTTGGATAAGTATCTCAGAATGGAACTGATAGATCATGTGGTAAGTATATGTTTAACTTTACAAGAAACTTTCAAACTGCTTTCCAAATTGACTGAACCATTTTGCATTTCCACTTGTAATGTGTGAGAATTACAGTTTCTCCTCTATCTTGTCAACATGGAATTGTCAGGCTTTTTAATTTTAGGCATTCTTGTGGGTGTGTCTCCATTTTTTTAACGAACAGCAAGCAATATGGGACATCTTTTCGTCATTTGTATATCTTATTGTGTGAAGTACCTCTAAATGTTTTGGCCATTCATTTTATTGGGGTGTCTTCTTAGTATTGAGTCGAAAGGATTGTGTACATATTTTTGGTATGAAACTTTTGTGAGATATATATTTTTCAAATATATTCTTCCAGTCTTTGGTTCAACTTTTTATTTTCTTAATTGTGTCTTATAAAAAGCAAGTTTTAATATTGATGAAGTTGTTTTCACATTTTATGTATTTTTCTTTATGATTTGTGCTTTTGTGTCTTGTTTAAGAAATATTTGCATATGTATGTCTAATTGTTCCAGAGGCATTTGATGAATATACTATCTTTTCTTTTTTGTGTGTGTGAGGAAGACTAGCCCTGAGCTAACATCTGTTGCCAATCCTCCTCTTTTTGCTGGGGAAGATTGGCCCTGGGCTAACATCCACACCCATCTTCCTCTACTTTATATGGGACGCCGCCACAGCATGGCTTGACAAACGGTGCATTGGTCCAGGCCTGGGATCTGAACCTGAGAACCTCGGGCCGCCAAAGCAGAGCGTGCAAACTTCACTGCTACACCACCAGGCCAGCCCCGAATATACCATCTTATCCCCACTGAATAACTTTGTCACCTTTGTTGAAAATCAATTGAGCATATATGTCTGGGTCTATTTCTAAACTCTATAATGTTTCAATGAAATTATATATGCAAGTATATATGCATATATGTACATTTGCATGTATGCATATGTATGTATATCTAGATATAGACATAGATATCTACGTCTAGATTGATAGGTAAACAGGTAGATAGACAGATAGATGATAGACAGATAGATAGATATCATTGTTATGGTTAGCTTCGTAATAAGTCTTGAAATCAAGTAGGCTAAAACATCTAACATTATTTTCCTTTTCTAAAAGTTTTGTGTCCATTCTAGTTCCTTTACCTTGCGAGGTAATTTTATAAATAGTCTGCCAAATTTTTTCGAAATGACTGTTAGTATTTTTTCTGTGATTAAATTATTTTGGGGAAAATTGCCACCCTAATTGAGTATTTCTAACCATGAAAATGATATATCTTAATTTCCCTCAGCAGTAATTTGTAATTTTCAATGTACACCTCTTCTACATTTTTATTAAATTTATTTTTAAGTATTTTATTTTTATGCCATTGTAATGATGTTATAAATTTCATATTTCAATTATTCATTACTAATATAGAAATAGAATTGATTTACATATTGATTTTGCATCTTGCAAACAAATTAATTTAATAGTTAGATTTTCTTGGTAGATCTTTTAGAATTTTGTACACATAATCATGTCATTTGCTAAGAAAGACAGTTTTACCTCTTCCTTTCCAATCTGTATGCCTTTTTATTTCTTTTTAAAATCAATTGTGAAGTATTTCTTCCTCCTCTGTTTTCCAAAAGAATTTGTGTAGGATTGGTACTATTCATTTCTTAAACCTGTGGTAGAATTATCAGTGAAGCCACCTGGACCTGAAGTTTCTTTGTGGAAAGTGTTTAGTTAAATATTCCATTTTTTAAATTGATATAGGTCAATTCACATTTTTATTTTTTCAAGGTTCCATTTTGGTAATTGTGTGTTCCAAAGAATTTGTGCATTTAATCTAAGTTATCAAATTTGTTGTCATAATGTTGTTGATAATATTACCTTACTACGATTTTAGTGTCTGTAGGAATATAAATGATGTTATTACATTCATAACCCAAAATTTGATATTGTAATTTGTGTTTTCTCTCTTTTTTTTCATGGTCAGTCTGGATATAATTTTATAAATTTTATTGATCTTTCATAACTTTCTATTTCTTTGATTTTCCCAATTATATGCTCACTTCTCTTTTCTTTGATTTCAGCTGTTATTTTTATTATTTCCTTCCTTCAACTTTCTTGGAAATTAATTGGTACTTTTTCAAGTTTCTTTAGGTGAAAACAGATCATTAATGAGATTTTTCTTATTTTAAAATATAAATATTTAAAATTATAACTTTACCTGTAACCAGTGTTTTAGCTGGATATCACAAATTTTGTTATTTTCAATTAATTGAAAATATTTTTGGTTGGACCTTTCATTATTCAAAACTGTGTTTTTAACTTCCAGACATTTTGGTGTTTATCTAGATTTCTTTCTTTCTTTTTTTTTTTTGTGAGGAAGACCAGCCCTGAGCTAACGTCCGTTGCCAATCCTCCTCTTTTTGCTGAGGAAGACTGGCCCTGAGCTAACATCCGTGCCCATCTTCCTCCACTTTATATGGGACGCCGCCACAGCATGCCTGACAGGCGGTGCGTCAGCGGGTGCCCAGGATCCGAACTCGCGAACCCCGGGCGGCCAAGCGTGAACTAAACTGCTGCGCCACCCGGCCGGCCCCTATCTAGATTTCTTATTGTTTGATTTCTGATTTAATTCCTCTGTGTTCAGAACACATACTTATTTTTTTTTCTCTTTTGTTGCCCTTCAGCTGTTAAATCCTTCTAGTTAATTTTTATTTTTATTTCAGTTATTTTAGTTTTTAGTTCTAGAATTTCTTTTGTTCCTTTTTTATTGTTTCTATTTCTCTGATGGGAGAGACCTCCTATTTAAAACAATTTTTGAAAGCTAATTTTTCTTTACCTTTCTGAGTATATTTATCATGGCTCTTAAAATCCTGATTTCCTGATTCCAACTTCCAGATCATCTCAAGATTGATCTCAACTGTATTTTTAATTGAGAATGCTACTCAATTTCCTGGGCCTTTTTATGTTAAGAAATTTGGGATTGTGTTTAGAAAAAAAAAATTGTATTTTAATGGAAAACTATGCATTGTCTAGAAGATACTCTCCAGATTCTCTGATTCTAGTTTTCCTTTGTTGAGCTATTTTATAACTTGGTAAATTGTAGGTAACTTATAGATATGCAAATTCTATCCTATCTGATAAAAGTTCAATTGGCTTCCCTCCTTGCTATAGAAAAGTTTTGCCTCCATTTGAACACTCATTGCAATATTTCTGATATATATCTTTTGAACTGGTCATAACATCCATCAGGTCCCTTTCTTGATAATCGAATAGAATAAAATCTTACACATGTGTTCATTTTTATATCTGTATGAGGCTCATAATCCTACTGTTTTATTTTTTAAAATTATCTTTGACAGTGTCCTAGATATTTTGAATGTTAAGATGTGGAAACTCTGAAAAGTTGTTTTTCTTTACTAGTAATGTTTCTTTTGTTTTAGCAAGCAATTAACTTGCTTGGCTGCAAAATGAAAATTGTTTTTTAGATAGTAGCTCCAATCTCAGTTCAGATCTATTGTCTCTGAGTTTCCCTGAGTCTGCTCCACTCGGGCATGGTTCAAGAATCAGCCAAGGATGTGGTCAGACAGAAGTCTGGGATCCCTTCTCTGGCCTTTTCAGAGAAAATACAAGATGTCGTCATAGGTATCTTGCCCTACGTTCAATGTGTCTGAATTACCCTGACTCCCAAATGTAGTTTTTGAGGCCAGAAAGACTGCGGTCCTCCCACCACCCCCTACTCCCCAGCTCTGTGTGTGCTCATTGCTTCTGAGGGAGAAACAATGGAGAACTCATACTGTACCATGTCCCTCAGAATCAGTACTCCACACCTGCCTGCCTCTCCTCACTGCCCAGTGCCTTCAGACAGCTGCTTATTGTACTATGTCCAGATTTTATCATTCTCTGTGGCAACATCAGTCCGTTTGGACCTTACTCAGTCACTACAGGAAGTGCAATTCTGAATATACTGAGGTTTTGAACAAATGTGGGTTTATTATCCAAATAAACACTACTTAATTATATATCAACACATTTGAGACTGATATGCTTCATAATATTGGAATGCATGTACATATGATTGGAACATATACATTTAATAGGTGATATATTTTCCCCACATTATAGATACAGTCTGATATTTGGAAAAGAGAGTAATCTTTACAATACATAAAATTAAATCTTTTATTTTTTATTTAAATTGACAGTAGTATATAGTGCCTCAGGAAATAAAATAGGTAAAAATTTGAACTTTCTTTTTGAAACTGCACTCTGTTGTGTCTTACTGAAAGAAAGAAAGAGAGAAAAAAAGAAAGGAAGGAAGGGGAAAGAAAGAAAGAAGAAAAGAAAGACAAAGAAGGAATGAAAGAAAGAAGGAAGGAAGAAGGGAGGGAGGGTGACGGAGAGAGAGAAAGAAAGAAAAAAGGAAGGAAGGAAAGAAGGAAGGAAGGAAGGACTGAAGGAAGGAAGGAAACTAAGCCAGGGGTAACAGTGATTAAGAATGGTTACAAATGAAAGCCTCAGTACCAAAATAGAATAGAATTTTCATGCCCTGCTCCTCTATCTTCATGTGCTTTTATTACCCTTTTCAAAATGCTCGTCTTTACCTGTGACTACAGCTTATATTCCTCTTTTCTGTAATGGCTTTGTATTTGTCCCCTCAGTGGCATGTTGCACTCATAACTCTCACACTTCTTATTTCCATGATGTAACGAAACACAGTCTGTTGCTATGGCAATGATCAGCATCTTGCAGCACAAGCCACTGTGATTACAGGTCTTCAGGGCTAGAATCTTTCCCTTTCAATCAATTTGCAGAGATCGCTTTTGTTCTTCTATGCACTCCAAATTCCGTGCTTAATGTGCTTTGATTAATGTTTCAAAGTTTAACCTGTGTAGTGATAGGTTAAGTGGCAGTGCTTTATCTGCATTTTTTATAACTACATTATTCAGTCTATATGAATATTTCACTGAATCACAGTAAACTAGGTGTATCTGACATTTTAAAAATACATAAATCAGTCTTGAAATAGCAAATACATGTATTTTGCAATTTGTTTACATGAGATAGGTACTAGGATTCAAATCCTAAACAGAAAAAATTGAATTATGAAGGGAAACTTTTTATTTAAATAATGTCTTGGTCATTAAATACAGGTCACGACCCTGAATCATTGGACGCTGAAAGACAGGGAGACTATTCTTACCACATAGAGTCAATCACCCCAAGTATGACACTACCAAAGTATCACCTTATATCTATCAGACAAATTTCAGCCAAACATCTAGTTTGTAAGGTTAATATGTGTGTAAAATTAAAGGCATAATTTCCAGCTAAATTTTGCCTTCATTGCTAGATATGTCCCCAAGTGAAAGATTCCTCCTCTTAGATATATATTTTTATTTTTTTAAGTGCAGGGATCTTTGGAACTTTTTACTCCAGTTTAGACTACAACTGACAGTCCAAATAACAATGAACTTTGATTTCACAAAAATAATGAAAATGTGTGCCAGATTGTGTAGTAGGTAAGTTACCCTAAAGCAAACATACTATGAATTTTCTAATTAGTCAAAACTTATTTCTAAATTTTTCACATAATATCTAAAAAGCTATTTTTGCAACAAGGAAAATAACCGATGAAATGCAAATTTCTGAACCTTTCTTGCATACATAAGTGGGGTTTTTTTTTCCAAATCTGAAGAATAAATTAATAGCCACTGATATGAAGCATCACCCAAGTACCCATAACTTTCCTACCTCTGATTCAATCTTGGATTCAATTAAATATCAACTGGTAATTTGGGTTACCATTAAAAGCCTGGACTTTATTATACTGAATCAAATTCTTTCCTTCCCCAAAAGAACAAAGATACACAAGCTTAGAGAGCTATTTAAAATTCACCAGACAAGAAAACCAGTTTGGGAACTGTCATCTAGCATTATACACCTAAATTTCCTTTTTACAATTACTAATATATAGACTAAGTAGTTTATATAGTTTCAAAACTCATGGGCATTATAGACTAATCTATACTCATTTATCAATGCTCAAATTTGTTCAGTATCAAGCAAATCTAAAGGACTAAACTCTATTCAGAAAGGAAGAATATGAATTTCTCAGAGAGTGAAAATGTATTCATCTGTGACACGATGCTACCAAGTGACACTATTTTTTTAAGTGAAAGAGTATCAGTTATTTACATGTTTATGAGTTTACGTTAAAAATATGTATTTGGCATGCTTATCTCCTCCTTTTCCGGCCTGTTCTTAAACCTTTGTGATACCTAGTACTGTGTCCCACACACCCAGGGCAATTTGCTTGCTCAAGTGGCCCTGTTATCAAAACTCAGTCTCTAAAAAGGATTCATCAAACTAATTTAACCCCCCAAAATAATAATTAAAAATCTTAGTGTATTATGTTTATATTTCATTAGGAAAAGCTAGTCTTAACTAATAGTAGAGAGTTTCTGATTGACACTGGTCATACCTGAGCTGGCAGGTGAGGTGGATCAATTCCATGACAACCATATTTACACCTTTGAATAATACTCTGACTCTGGTAAGGCATATGCCAGAATTAGCAGTCTATGTAGCAGGAGTGTAATAATAATTGTTGTATATAATGATGTTTACATTACAAGATCTTATAGGACCCGAATCAAAGATGACATTATATTCCTTATGGTTCTAGTAATTTACTACATGTACATATGAAAACATATTTCAGAGCAAGGCAGCATATATTTCAATCCCAAAATCACTGGCAGTAATTTTGAGTAGAGCAAGAGTTTTAAACAATATGGGTAAGAACTAAACAAAAACGTGTAACTTCAGTTGGAACTTTAACATGAGATAGTTTTAGATTAATGTAAATGAATTCAAATGGAGAATGAGAGCACAGGCTGCAAAGACAGCTGGCACGAGGCATAACTTGAAGTTAATGACCATGGGGAAAGGTGAGCCAACCAACTCAATGTGCCAACCAACCATAGTCAATCGTACAAAAATGATTTAAAATACCATTCCGTGTGGCGGCTTTCCTTTTGAATAGCAGAACAAATCTATAATTTAGAAAGCATTTTTACAGAAATCAGCTAAACCTTTTTAATAAGTACTTTATCTTTTAGATAAAAACAAATTTTATATTTTAAAATTATTGCAAATTTAAATAAATATTCTATTTTATTTGTCAGATTTCTATTTTTCTAACTTTAAACACTATTAAGCAAAATGTCTAAAGTAAATGTTGAGTTTTCTTACAATTGACTTTTTCCTGTTTCTTAAGTGATTGAATTTATGTAAAAACTAAATATTATAGTACACTTATTAGAAACACACAAACCAATAATTCCTAGTCACTTATTTAAATTTTTCTTAAGTTGCAATATAAAAGACTGAATTTTTCTCATGATTGTTTTCTAATTATTATTTTCAAAGCCGCTGAGTAAAGATAGCTTTAGAAGGTATAGAGAGGGTAGTATGAATTGATTTCACTTTGTCTTCCATTACCTTGAATGAAAATTATTAATTGTCCATTTTTATTTTAATATATGTGTTTGAGCCAGTATTTTACACCATTGATCTATATCAACAGTTATTATTACACTGCTGCTGTATAGATTCCTAAAAATAGATATAAAAAACACCGCAGTGGAGTAAGGAGAGAAAATATTAGAACACCTGTTTATGGTTACCTCATCCTCTAGAAATTTCTCATCTGGTATTTTATATAGAAGTGTGTGTGCTATTTAAATCACATATGACTGCAGTAGTACTCACAAAGAATTTATAAATAGAAAAATTGTACTTCTTACTAAGGATGAAAAAAACCTTTACTTGATAGAAAAGTACTTTCAAAAGAGTCTAAACACTTTATGCAGTAGAATGTTCTACAAATTAAGAGTTGAATTACTGGTCCCATATTGTATCAAGTTAGCTCGTCAATTTTCAGCAATTTTTCCATATAATAGTGTTAACGTTGGACAATAATGATAAACTTGCACAGAAGGCTAGGAAAAATTCATCTGTAAATCAACTATTTTTCTTTAAAATGAACCCTAAAACTGAACAAAAGAGCCTCAAGAGTATAAACTTGAAAACACAATAGGTTATATAAATTCAGGTTATTTCAAATAAAAGAATCAGGCAAATATGTGGAGCAAAATGTTAAAATTCCAGTTCATGGGAGGAAATGCTTCTTTTGGAAGTGCCTCCAAAAGCAAATATCACTTGGTTGGCAGAGCTCATTATTTAAAGAGGAAATTTCATAAATATGAAAATTTGTGCAGTACCTAAGCTAATAACATTTAACACAAGATTACAACATGTTTTCAGAAAGGATTAATTTACCTAATCAGGATTTGTTATTGCTTTTCATTAGAGCTTATATTCACTATATTATACAAAATAATATGCCAACCAAGGAAAGTTATCTATTGCATAGAAAGAGTTTTAATTCTCTTCATTCATCTTTAGTGATTTCTCCCTTAAATGATGATACTTAATTTAATCCCCATAAAGCAGCTTTTCCCTTTGGAAATCAGAAGTGCCTCTCTTAAAGCTCATAGGTGTCTGAAGATGTCACCAAAGGGATGATATATGGCATCCTAATTTATCTCACATTGCGATGGGATTCCCAACTTATCTGAGCACCCTCCTGGAATTTGGAGGTTGGGCAGGTGTCATCTTCCCTTCTTTGAACAAAATTACTAACCCTAACATCTATAAATCTGTGCATAAATTGGAAAATCCTTTATATTTTTTTTTCTCAGGAACACTATGGGTGTTGTCACAAAGAGGTTTATGGATAAATTTTACATCTCACAGTGTTTTAGATATGATTACCAGTATCATAGTTCTCCATATTCATGGAATTCAAAGGCAGTCTTAAATAAATTATAAGATCAAGTGTAATAGCACAATTGATTCAGTGCACTATTATATTTCTTTAGTGTAAATTTTAATGACATGAAACACGTGCATTGTTTTTGCAATTTTTATGCTACAAACTTTTATCTTGAAGATGCAATAGATTGATGATGTGCAAAGGACTGAACCATTTAGTATGTACAACAGTGTGTCAGGTAGACTCTAAGATAGCTCCCAGTGGTCCCAATTTCTTGGTATTCGTGCCTTATATACTCCTTTCTCCTTGACTATGGGCAGGACCTAACCAATAGAATATAGCAAAGGTAAGGGATGTTGCTTCCATGATTATGACACACAGAACTGTAACTTCTAAATTGCTATCCACCTCTCCTCCTTTCTGGCTTAGATGTAGCAAGTTTTCATGTTGGGAAGGACCATTTGGCAAGGAACTGAGAGAAGCCTCAGGCCAACAGCCCAAACAGGAAATGAAATTCCAACAACCCAAAAGGAAATGAAATCTGCCAACACCATGTGAACTTGGAAATAGATCCTGCTCCAACTGAGTCTTCAGATGACACTCTCAACCCTGGTTGACAACTCAACTGCAGCCTTGTAAGAGAACCAAAACTGTGGATGAAGCAAAGCCAGGCCTGGATTTTGACCCATACATGTGTGTAGTTTTTAAGTCACTAAGTTTGTAGTGATTTGTTATGCAACAATAGGTAACTAATACAAACAGTGTTCATTTTATACTAATCGCTAAACTATTTTTGTCACTTCAGTCGTTGAAAGATTAATAGAAACTCATTACAAGATTTCATAGAAAAAGAACTCTTACCAAACAGAAATCAAAGTCCTGTTTCAAGGTCCTGGCATGTCTGGTGTATTTTCCTGCTCACCAAGCTGTCTAGGATTATCTTCAGGACCCACTGTTTAATGAAGTGAATTCTCAGTATTGATTAGGAGGAGACAAAAGAATTTTATGGATATAATCAATTCTGTATCGATAAATGATACAGAAGAAAACAAAAGTTCTAATCATACTGCCCATTATTTCATTTCCAAAAATTAACTATGTGACTATGATTGTGTTACTATTTCACCAATATTTCTATTAACTGGCTTAAACAATAGCATATTTCATGGGTTCAGCATATTGTTGCAATTTGAAAACTGTGTTGAGATATATAAATGAGTACTATGACTTTGCATTCACTCAGAAAACTTTTATGTGGTGAGCCGAGGAAGGTTTTTGGAGGGAGTACCAAATTTAGATGTCAATTTTACTTCCTTTTTCCTATCCCTAATTGTAATATATCTTCATATTGAAAATCAATGCAACCGTTATTTTTATCTTTAAGAAAATCTTTATTAAATCTAGTTGTTATAGATTTAATAGACATCTTATCACACTGATTCTTTTGGATTGTAGGGTAAATTTTCAAGAATGTCTATTTCATTTGGAAGTAGAAATATCCAAAGACAAGTTGTTCCCTTTCTAAAAAGAAATATCTTGATCAACTGTTTGAACTAGATAAAAAATAAGAAAAGAACAGCAAAAACTACACTACTTTGCTGATTCGAACAAATAGCAAGTTAAAATGCATCTAAAAGGGGGAAAAAATCAGTATCTTTGTTTAAAATAAAAGCTGAAAGAGAAGTAGGCAGTGAAAATGTTTTTATGAGGAATAAATATGCATCTGATAGCTCAAAAAGGTGAAGAGGAAAATGCAATCAGTTCTCTAATGAATTAATAGGTACAGCTGGGACTCACATGTTACTTTATGTGAAATAGCTAATGAGCAGAAGAGAAGTTGGCAAAAACAGGGTAGTCAGCGCATTCCAGAAACTCACTTGCCTTTTAAAAGACATTATAAATAGAGGATGCCTGTTTCTTCAAAATCAACATATTTTGCTTTTCCTTCTACATTTAGAAAAAATTGTTAGATTTATTTCCATCTAGAGAAATAATGGTAACATGGAAAACCTTAAACCTACATGTTTTATGCATCATATTTGCAATTTTTTTACTTTTCTTCATTTGCATTGCTCTTAATATGAAATTTACAACTAGTTTCTCTTAGAGAGCTCCCTTTGTCCATCCCAGGAGAACGAAACTTCTAAGAACCACTTCACCAACACACGTGGGAGTCACACACTCAGATGTCGGCAGGATAAGGTAAGTAACTTTAGAGTCTGGAGTTCATTATCTGCCTCAAAGGAAGTGGGTACCCCAATCCAAGGGGCAACTCCTCTTGGCTTCAGATGTTCGTGGACATGTGGAAATAAAGAATCCATGTTGCTTGATTATTGAGTGTTCAAGTGATATCCAATTGTTTACTTGGAACCTTCTGATTTTTAACTGTTGACATCGAAGTCAAACAATTCAAAATTTAGTGGAAAGACTTAGTAAAATAGGTCTAGTTGTCGATGACCTGAACTAGTTATAAGGCAATATGCACTGTGGTACTTCCCCCGGGATCCATGCTGAGCTAACCCCCTTGTTTGGTTAGCTGAGAGACTGCTGAGCAAGAGACCCATGATCATAACTGGACCAACCACACTCTCTGCCAGGGATTTGAAGGATGATAAGAGATACTCCGATACCCAGTTTGTTGGGGACAGATCATCTTACAGAGCAGCAACAAAAGTAGTAAGAAGGTCCCAAAACTCTAGTGCGTCATGGATTTCTAAACCTCCTTCAAGTTTTTAGGTGACTCCAATAGTTCCTCTGATAAATACCTTTTCATTATATTTTCCCCTCAGGTGGCCAGAGTTGAGTTTTGTTGCTTGCGTGGGAAAGCAAAACAAAACAAAATACAACACAACGAACCAAAACAATCTACCACCACTAACAAGAAAACCCTAATTGAGATGGGAATCAGTCTCTTTTCTTTCCATCCAACCCATTTTTTTTTACTCAGAGGATTTTCAAGCAGGAGAATGACTGGGCTCCTGGGGTGTTTGAATGGGAGGAGCAACACGTTTGGTTGCCACTGTAATTATGGAGGGCAGGTGACCCGTATCTAGTGTCACAGGGAGTGGAGCCTGCAGAAGTCCAAGGAATGATAAACATTCTGCAATGAGAGGTGCAGTTCTGTGCATAAAGATTTGTGCCATTAAATCACCATAAGAAATATTACTTTAATTGTTTCCAAAAGATTCCAAGAGGGATGCCATGATATGCTTAAGTCAATAATCTGTTATTTCAAAATCCAAGATGTAAACTTGAGTCTTCTTATTTGTCTTCACAAACTTTGTCTTTGCTCTTGAGTGTTTAAAATAGGCAAGAAGGTATATTAAGTGATCTGGAATTTTTTTTTTTAAAGAAGAAGAAAAGAAAACATATATAGTCTCAAGAATCTTAAACCCAGAGACTATACTTCATTTCTCACTTATTTGTCTGCCAGCTCTTACAGAATAAAATCCTCCATATCACCTGTCTTTCTCTGCTATGTCATCACTGGAGAGAAACATGGAAATTTCTTCACTTTTCACTACCACTTATTTTTGGATTTTCCACTAAAAGAAAATCAAAGTTTTCCCCTAAATGACTTCCACTTGTTACTAAAGTAGGTGGTTACCATTTTTACTGCTACAATAGCTCAAGTCCATTGGAGAAGGTAATTAATATATGTACTTGTAGAAATTAATGTATACATACTTTTTGGTTCAGAACTCATTGGAAGTCTTGACGAGTGTGCAAATGTTGTGAGAACTATGTTGTAGGTGTTTAGTAAGTTGCATTGTGTGAACTCATTGATAAAGCTGAATAAAGCAAGAATTGTCTGCATTTCTCTTAGCCTCATTTCACTTTCCTTTCTTTAAATCCACCAACCCCCTGTAAGTCCATTTGACATCCGTAGCAGGCCTGGTGAACATGTTTATTGAACACCTGCCACATTCCAGAAAACACCTCTGAATTACATGAGCTGTTTGTCATCAACAGAAGCACAGTGATATGATATTCACAAAGGCACTGATGAGGGAATATTTTTAATATGGTTGGGAGGAAGAATATTTTAGTCAAGCGAAAAGCTTGATGCCATCAAATATTTTGTAATTCTTCTGTGTTACAATTGTACTATGAACACTTTTATTTACTTGACTGCAACTTGACTAGCTTGTGAACTGCCCAGAGCAGTCAGTGTCTCTCAGCTTGATTTTCCATGTCTAAGTAACTTGCCTGGCACACAGTAGGTATTTTATGAATGCCTATGAATGAACATATAAAAAAAAGTACCAAATTATTGTTTTAATCAAGTTTCCTTCTGATTCACTGACTTCTTAAGATTTTGCACTGCATTTGGAGCACTAGGTGGATGACTCTGCCTGGCAATCATATCTTTCACCAAAAGAAAAAAAAGAAAGAAGGAAGGATAGGAGGAAGGGAGGGAGAGAGGAAAAAAGAATGAACTTGGCTTTCCACTATTTATTTAGTTAACTGATAACTGGAGTCATTCCCTAAGACTGTGCCCAGGGCACTCATGACATATTCCTTAGCCTAGCAAAATGGAGACCCAGAACTGGGCTGTGGTGAATGCACGGAGGGAAATTCATTTCTTAAAGATGATTTGTTGCTGAACTTGGTGTGAAATTCTAAAAAAAAATTCTAAAAATTCTAAGTGGAAACCTGAGTCAAGCCCAGAACTGTGTGAACACAGTTTATACGAAATTCCTACACTTTTAACCAGAATCACAAATATGATCATCCCACTTGGAATATGGCTTACTGTTTGTCACTGAAGGACATCTCTAATGGAAGTCACCACTGGGAAGAAGAAAGCAGCAGGTGGTTTGGAGACAGATAAAACCAGACTGCTTCCTGACTTTGTCACTTATAAGCTACAGAAAATCTTCTCTATGTTGTAGAGCTGCAGATTACTCATTTTAAAATCTACTAACATCAAGATAGTAACTAACTAATACACTAACATTAAGATAGTATCTATCTTAAGTGATTTCTATCTTAAGGGATTGAAAAGTGCTTTTTCAAGTGCCTGACACACAATAGGTGGTCAAACACATTAATTCCTTTCCCGTATTGAAATTGGCCCAGAACTTGCCTATCCACCTTCTATATATTATTTAGTTCAACAAACATTTGTTGAGGACCACCCTGATAGGTATTATAGGAGCTATAGGGATGAAATATATAATGGCTGTGGGCTTCTGGAACCCTAACGATTTTGAGGTGAGAACCAACCACATCATATATAACTTACAGACAAGGTGAGCCATGAGGAGCGCAATGTTAAAGTTCAAATAATGTAGTGCAGTGGTATGGTGGAAAGTGAGATTAATCTGAGCTAGATGAATCTCCAAAGATTCCTTTGAGAATGTGTAGGCCATACACAGCCTAAAGCTGTGCATCTTATATTGTCTTCCCTGGCCAGTGCAATCACTAGGGAACTCTCCCTTTTTTTAATTTATTGTTTTGTGTGTGGTAGACAACTCACTTATTGGATTAAAAAAATCTTGAAGTTAGTGACTTTCATCACAGTGGTAAGGCTAGTGTGGAATTACACCGTGGTGTAATAAGTGGGTAAAAAACGAAATTTGTTTGGAATGAAAAGACCACGGATATGTAACTTTGGTCATTCCCAGGATTTTTTTATTTGTCAGATGTGCTCATCTCACTAATTCCAAGAGTTGGTGTGATGGTTTAACAAAGTAGTATCTATACAACAGCATCTTAACTGTCAAATACTATAGAAATGGAGGGGTTTTTTAATTATAAATGGAGCTCAATTAGTAACTGTTGATTAATTAAAATTTGTAGTTATATGGCTTAGAAAAAGATTTTCCCTTCTCTAAGCGAATCATGGAGACGTTTCATTGAGAGCATCTAAATGAATTTTTAGCTTCCTGTTAAAAATCAATAAACCTTGGGGCCAGCCCAGTGGCATAGTGGCTAAGTTTGCACACTCCGCTTCCATGGCCCGGGGTTTGCATGTTCAGATCCCAGGTGTGGACCTATGCACCACTTATCAAGCCATGCTGTGGCAGCGTCCCATATAAAGTAGAGGAAGATGGGCACGGATGTTAGCCCTGGGCCAGTCTTCCTCAGCAAAAAGAGGAGGATTAGCAACGGATGTTAGCTCAGGGCTGGTCTTCCTCACAAAAAAAAAAAAAAAAAAAAGTGTATTTTAAGTGTTTATTGAAAGGTATTATTTATAATTGGGACACCAAATTTTCAAGCTTCTTAAAAATTTGCATTCACATACAATTTCATATTAATATTGGCCAAGAAAAACTACTTAAGCCTGTATTTCAATTTGCCAATTACAAAATAGTTCTTCATTAAAACAAGACCTACCACAAAAAAAATAAAATTAGGTTTCAAAGTATATTTTTTAATGCCAACGTTGTGCCAGGTATGAAATGCTGCTAACTCATAGTTATAAATTTTAAAAAATTCATAGCTTTTGCACTATTTCAGACTTCTTTTACAGTTATGTTCAATGTTTAAAATCTCAGAGGAAATATCAAGTGTCTGCCTAAGTGGATGGCTGATGAAAAAGAAGTACGAGGACTCTTAGTCAGGAATCCAGAGCCTCTGGTTGTCTTCTCAGCTCTGACTCAATAAACAGGAAATTTCAGGTTAAACTACGCACTCTCTTCTAAAAAGCTCCTTTCTTCTGTAAACACCAGCTGGATGAACTAGATGGTCTCTACATTCTGACAGAACTCAAAACTATATTTGTTTAACTAATGAAGAAGAATTATAATAAGGAGATGAGCCTTTATGTATAAAGTATAATTCAGTAGTAACTAGTCTCAAGCATTCAAAATAAATTAAAATAAAAATAAGTAGTTAATATTTTGGTGCTTGACATTACACAGATAATAAAAATTCCGAGTCAGTAATCTTCACTTGAAAATGGGATCCCTACTAGCATTTTAATTTAAAATAAATTTTCCTTCTTTTTGGAATGCCTTATGCAGCATCTGAACTAAAGGATTGGAATTCACTTAATCTCTGCCTAGCCAAAATTTTTACATCTTTCAAGACACAGTATAAGTGCCTCACTTCCATAAATCCAACGGTTTCCCATTTAAAATTCTACTATACTTTTCATCACTTAACAATTCATAGCATACTTTCTTGTATTTGTTTCTAATTGCATTCTTTAAAGATTTTGAGGATAGTAGAAACCACTGAGATGATGAGAAACTTGAAGTTTAAATTATGTACTTTGTTCATAATCACAGGAAAACAAGAGAATTTATCTAGTGGAGAGTGACAACACAGTAACTCTTGTAAGGGTAGTTTCAAAAATGTAAATATATACAGCTGCAAATGTGATTCCTTTCTCTCATGTCATTAAATACAGGATGTGGAAAATAACACTGTACAGATGCTGGAGAAAAATCATGTCACATAGTCCATGCCCCTGAGAAGTTTTTCTCACATATTATAGATTTTGTGCTTTGCGTATCTAAGTGCAATAAGCTTTGTTTGTTTGTTTTGTTAAAAGAACCTCTTTTATATGTTGTTTCTACACCTATTTAAATTATACAAATAAAAAATCAAAACATTTTAAATATTACAGAAAGGAAACAATATTAACAAAAAAGAAAAAACCATATATATGTTAGACTCCAATAACAGAAAAGATAGAAGTCATAAAGTAAGCTCCCTATTACTTAATTGTCTATTAGTCTCTCTTGTTGTGAAATAATTTTTGTAACAAATAACATTGACCTCAAGTTATTGCAAGATCTGTAAAGATTTTTAAATAAAATCAGATGAATAAATTGTATTTGGATTATTTTATGTTATGCCTGTGAATTAAATCCTGTGTATATCTAGGTCCTACTATGTGCTCTGTATTCTGTCCACACCCCATTGCCCATAGATCCCCACAGTTCGGGTCAACATGAATGCACCCACCTCCCCATCTGTCTCCTTGTCTCATTTTTGTTCTCTTTACACATAGGAAACAGTGATCTTTACAAAATCCAAAACTGATCATTAGAATTCCCTGCTGACCATACTTGACGGTTTTCTAATATCATTAAAATAAAATAAAATATTCTCAACACATCATGCAAACTCTTTTTCCCTTAACCAACTTTGTTTCTTCACATTCACATCCTAAGTTCCAATTATACCAGCTACATATTATTTCCTTAACACAAATTCATTCTCACCCATTGTCCTCTGTACGTCTACTTTGTATCAAGGAAGAATCTATGATTTTCTCTATTATTAAGCTGTGTTGGTTGTTTTTTTTTTTTTGTAATCGCAAAGCTTGTTGGATTTTGTCTCACACCTTTTTTGCATCTATGGAGATAATCCTGTATTTTTTTTCCTTAGCGCTATTAATACAGTGGGTTTTACTTTTGGATTTCCTAATATTGAAACTGTGGGGACCAGAATTGGCCTTCTCAAGCACTGAAGGAGGCTTTGGCCTTCCCTGCCCCCACTAACTGTCTGAAGGGATTTGGGATGAAAGGCCCCTCCCTAGGACAGACTATCACCTTGGATAACTCTGGGTATCTACACACAGGGAGGGCCTTTGCTGGGCCCTTTCTTATCAAAGTTCTGTTTACCATACATTTACATTTGTAAGGGAAATCTCCATTTGTAAATTTATCTCCTTCTCTGTACCAGGAAGAAGGGGGGATGACTTTATCTCTAGGGTTCTTGTCAGTGCAGATGGCTGAAACTTAAATCTGCATACTCTTGTAATCCCTCATGGCTGACACTCCCAATCCCCCCAAAAATCCTTGTTTGTCTATGTAAGAGGAGAATCTCCGCCATTTTGTCTAGACATACTCACTTTCCCCAAGTCTCTCCCATGTATGCATGTTATAAAGCTTTCTTTGATTTTCTCCTGCTATTCAGCCTCATGTCAATTTAATTTGTAGCCCAGTCAGAAAGGGCCCAGAGTGGGTAGAGAATGCTCTTTCTCTCCTTCAAAACCATCCTTGTATTCCCTGGAATAAATCCCACTTAGTCATAAGGACTACCATTTTAAATGAATTATTGAATTCTGTTTGCTAGTATTTTACACAAGATTTCTGCATTAATATTCATAATTAGGATCAGCCTGTATCTTCTCTGTTTAGTGCAATCTTTGTTGGGTTGAAGGATCCAAGTTATTCTAGCTTCATAAATCAAATGTGGATATTTTCCTTCTTAGTCTACACTCTGGGACAACTTATGTTGCATTATAATTATTTGATCTTTGCTAGACTTCCTCCATGAATTTGCCTGGGACTGAAATTTTTTTATGGGCAAGCTCTGTAATTACTTCCTCTCTTTATGCATTAACTTCTTTATTTATTCTATGAAAGTAGTCTGTTTCTTTCTGGGGGTTAGATTTTAAATTTACTTGAGTTAACTGATATTTTGCCCATTTTGTCAAGTTTTTTCAAACAACTAGTTTATAGGCTTATTAGTTCTACTCCCTTTTTTCTGTTTTCAAAATTGCTAAATGATTGAAATTTGCTAAAAGAATAGAACTTAGGGGTCGCCCGGTGGCGCAGCGGTTTAGTCCGCGCTTGGCAGCCCGGGGTTCACGAGTTCGGATCCCGGGCGCCCGCCGACGCACTGCCTGTCAGCCATGCCGTGGTGGCGTCCCATATAAAGTAAAGGAAGATGGGCAGGATGTTAGCCCAGGGCCAGTCTTCCTCAGCAAACAAAGAGGAGGATTAGCAACGGATGTTAGCTCAGGGCTGGTCTTCCTCACAAAAAAAAAAAAAAAAAGAATAGAACTTAAATGTTTTCCCCTCCCCCTCAAAAAAGAAGGTAAATATGTGAGGTGATACATGTGTTAATTAACTCAATGGGGGGAAGCCTTTCACAATGTATATCTATATCAAATCATTACTTTTTACACTTTAAATATCTTATAATTTTGTCAATTTTACCTCGTCAAAGCTGGAAAAATTGTTTTATTTTTATTAATTCCTTTTACCTGCTTTTCTTGGTTTACTTTGGTACTCAATTTTCTATCATTTTGAGTTGAGTGTGTTATTCAGTAATTTTTTGTGTGTGTGAGGAAGACTAGACCTGAGCTAACATCCGTTGCCAATCCTCCTCTTTTTTGCTGAGGAAGACTGACCCTGGGCTAACATCCATGCCCATCTTCCTCCACTTTCTGTGGGACGCCGCCACAGCATGGCTTGACAAGTGGTGTTTCTGTCCGCGCCCGGGATACAACCCCGTGAACCCTGGGTTGCTGAAGCAGAGTGTGAGAACTTAACTGCTATGCCAGCGGGCCAGCCCCATTCAGTAATTTTCATGCTTAAATTTTTTATTACTATAGGTGTCTGTTGCTATAACTTTTCCTGGGAGAGTGTTTTAACTGTGATCCATAGATTTAAGAGGTGTCTTTTCACTATTTTGGAAAAAATCTTTAATTTTGTACTTTTTCCTCTTCAACCCAAGCTTGTTTGTATATTACTTTTATTTTCAAAAGAATTTGTGTGTGTGTGTGCATGTGTGTGAGTTCTATAGCAAATTATAGATATTCTGTGTGCAATTTTAAGAAGTGTATTCTATATGGGGTTCAAATTATATATATGTATATGTGTGTGTAAGTATAAATAGATATATGTAATATATACACACATATATTATACCTGTATATATTATACATAAAATACATGTTTTATATATATATATACATATATATATATATATATATATTTCTTTTCCTACTTCCATTGTTACCACTGTGGTACCTACTACATCCCTCATCACCTGAATTACTGTAATTGTCTCTTAAAAGTTCTTCCTGCCCTGCCCTTACCCTCCCTATGGTATTTTCTCAACATATCAGGCTGGAGTGATCCCTTTAAGGCGTCAGTGAAATGTGACCCTCTGTTTCCCTCAGAGTACAAGCTTGCTTTCTGGGGGCATCTCTGATCTCCTCTCTGAGTAACCTTCCTCTTCTCACATTACCCCATCCACACTGGTCACCTGGCTACTCACTGAAAACTCCTATCATGTTCCTAATTTAGACTAACCATTTCTTTTGCCTTAATTATTCTACTCAGGTAGCCATGTGGTTAAATCCCTTACCTTCTTCAAATTTTTGTTCAAATGTTAATTTCTCAATGAGGCTTATCCAGATCATTCTACTTAATAGTGCCACGTTCCACCCTCCAATGCCCACTGCACTCTCATGCCATTTATGTTGCTCCACTTTTTATTCAATATCATTTCACCAAATAACATACCAGATTGTTTGCATATTTACTACAATTATTATTCTTTGTTGCTTTCATTCACTCCAAGCTGCTAAAGTTCAAGCTCCTGAAGAGCAGGGATGTTTGTCTGCTTGGTTCATGGACATATCACCATCACCTGAACCATGCTGGGCACATAATTGACAGTTAGGAAAAGTTTGTTGAATAATCAAAATGCAAGGAATTTTATATGCAAGTACACTGTTAAATTAAGCAAATATCCATTTAAAAGTAAGCCAATGATATTCACTGTCAGATATAAATATAAAGATATCAATTGACCTTCTTGAATGAAGAGAAAAAGTAGTGTTTCCTTTGAATTTTCTACTTGGTAAAACAGGAGTCTCTTCCTCCACACCCTTCATTGAATAACAGATCATGGGAATATAATCAGTGTTCAATTTACCTCTATTAAGGGAAATTAAGCCTCTAACAGGCATAAAGTAAGGTCGTACGTGAGAATCCTTCCATAGGCGTAGGATTTTCGCAGGTTTGAAAGATTTCCCAGGTTCAAAAATTCTGTGATCTGTCTCAAGTATTTGCCAGTTTCTACTTTCTGGTATGCGGTAGTGTATTGCATGTTTTCAAAGAAAAAACTTGTAGACAACTTTTGAGCACTGGGTGAAAGTTTTCTAGTAATAGGAAAACATATGCAAGGGAGTCACTTTCAGAACTGGCTCTTGGAATAAACGATGAAAGTATTTACAGTTCAAATTATTATATAGTCAACAACAATTCCATTTGGATAAGCTTGAGTCAATTTTAGTGAAAAAGATGCTTCTGTCTTAGAAGGCCAGTCTCAAAATTCAGTGCTTTGGGAATGCTCTAATTTTCATGGCCTTCAAGAAGTTCCTATAGTTGATTGTTTATCTTAGATTTTGAGGAATGTAAGCTCTTTTTTGCCTACTTTTTGTTCTCCTACAGCCAAAATGTGTTGTGAGGATAAGGGCGAGATAGTAACCCATGTAGTGGTCATCCACCAAGGCATGGAGTTAAGTAGTCATTCTTCTTATTCAGAACAATCAGTGTGATAATTTGTTCTATTTTGCCTATTTTATTTATATGGGGACAACCAATGATGTTGATTAACATATAATGATATCCTTGTGGTTGGTTAACAAAACTAGAACCATAAAATACTAAACCTGGAGGGTTTTAAAAGCACCTAGAGTTATTTACTCGCCATATTTCCCATGCAAAACATAATTTCATTGTTCTTTTCTCGTCATCCATTTCAGGGCTGGAAACCAGAATCTCCAAGTTCACTCATGCATCTGCCAAGAAATAGCATTCTATATTATCCATAAGGCTTGATCCTGTAAGCAACAGACCTGTTTGATAGGAGGAATTTGGAGACATAACCTTCATGCATGGAACATGCCTTTATTTTCTTAATTGTGGAATGTCATATCTAATCAAATAGCATTTTCCTTTAAATATTACATCTCCGGCATGACCACGGTAGAAAATTTGGTTTTTGTTTTACCTATCTAAATAATTATTTTGCCATAAAATTAAAGGACTCAAAAATCACTTAGATCAATAGTTAATCATTTTTTCACACAAGAATTATCAACATATGTCATATTTCCAACAGTATCATCTTCTTTAGTTATTCTTTATTTATTAATTTATAATACATAAACAATTTCCAATAAGGTATTTTTTTCATGAATTCTAAGTCAGAAGAAGACTCCATTCCAAAGTTGCATCATTCCAATTTTCCCAAGTAAGTCCTTTTAAATTGACGGCTGAATAAAAAAGAAAGATTTTCTCACAGTCCCACATGAAAACAGAACATTAAAACAACATCAACAATATTTCAAGGTAAATAACTAGAGTTAAACTTTATTCTTCAGTTCCATGTAGACCTGTATCACTAATTCTTGTTCTTCTGATCTTGAGTCAGCAGTTCACCTCATGAAATCATCTGCTTCAGCAATAAACCTGGAAATCCTGACTTGGTCCCTGTAGGTGAGATGTCTGCTCCAGAAGCAAAGTCATCTGGTGCTGAGAGCCTGAGCCTGTGGCCCCACTTTCTGTGTCAACCGTCAAGAGTACTTGTTACAACCTTTTCTGCCAACGTTCTGAGACACTGATCTTGTTTGTTATTTCTCCCAGGAAGTTTAACTTCTGCTTTGTAAATTGCAGTAGGATCTTTTAAGCGATAACAAGAGAATAATGCTGACAACCTATTGAGATAATACAAGGTCAGAATGGAGGAAGATAGAATTCCTTATTGGGGCGTAAAACACAACTACATCATATGGAGTCAGTTAATGGTTACCCCGAGGGTTAGAGGATATTAAGACCAGTGAGGGCATTTGCAAATTTCCCAGACTTTCTAATCTATTTTATGAAGTATACGTTAAGGTTTTCAACACTGACAAGTTTATTTTATTCCTAGAAACAAAATTTTCTTAAAAATCAGCCTGCTAACAAATACTGTGTTAGCGTTTTCAAGTGAATTATGATAGAATGTATTTATATCAATTGTAAAATATAGCTGAGACCTACTCATATTAAAATTATGGTCTTGATAAACAAGACTTTTCATTGCTGTTTTGAGCTAACTAAAAATACAGAAAATATAAATGTTTTCCATACCTGCTTATTTTAGCATCCCTCCTTACTCATGGGTCCCATGCCTCACAGTGACAAGTTTTTCCAGTGAGACTTTGGCACTACCCAGCCATTCTTTTGTGTGTGTGTGTGTGTGTGTGTGTGTGTGTGTGTGTGTGTGTGAGGAAGACCAGCCCTGAGCTAGCATCCATTGCCGATCCTCCTCTTTTTGCTGAGGAAGACTGGCCCTGGGCTAACATCTGTGCCCACCTTCCTCTACTTTATATGGAACGCTGCCACGGCATGGCTGACAGGCAGTGCATCAGTGGGCGCCTGGGATCCAAACCTGCGAACCCCGGGCTGCCAAGCGCGGACTAAACCGCTGCACCACCGGGTGGCCCTGTCAGCAACCATTCTTAATTCAGACCTGACTTTAGAAAGGCAATACAAAAAGAGTTATCAGAAGAGACTTATTATTACATCAATAGACAAGTATAAGTCATAGATATCTTAGGACAAGAAACAGTTGCAGTCTTGTTTACATAATTAATCTAGACAATATTCTTCAAATGAAGAAAATCAACAATTGTTACAAATTTTATCTTTTGTAGAAGTTGGAACTTTTATTAAAAACAATTCAAGAACATGACAGAATTCATATGAAAAGCATAATAAGTTAACAGAGTCTCAGGAAAAGAGAGTACTCTGCTGGGAATGTCTGTTTTCTAGGTAGGATACACTGATATGTACCGACTCTGTTTAAGAACAATTTTCTTCTGAGTTAGTGTTTTATTCCTCTTCATTATTTATAAGTTGCTTTGATTAAAATTGACAATATACATATACAGGTTCTTAAAATACATAAATAAACATGTAATAAAACATAACATTAGCTTTAAAATATACTGATTTTAAGCATAAGTAACTCATATATCGCACTGAATTTACCCTCTTATTTATAATTTACTATGTTTTTATATAGACAAGAAAAAATAAACAAAACGTTGCTTTGTGACGAAGTACTTTGATTTTAATCTTCCTTAGAAAGTGTCGGAATAATCAACGCTTATTTATTAATCAATTTAAAACAATCCAAAATGTTGGAAATTACATTTTGGTTTGCTATCTCAGAGTAACACAATCACTGTTGATAAAACAATTGTCAAAGGGATGGCACTTACTTTTGCATTGTGACTGAATTCATCTGATGCCCAGATGAAAATGGAAGGTCAAGTAGTTTATCTGAAAAGGGAAGGAAACAGGAGCAGGAGATTGAGGAGTGATACATGTTGGGGGAAGTCATCAAGAGGACACAACCACTGGTTGACCTGTGCCGTGAGCTGACCCAGGCAATCAGATTCGCCTCACCCACCCCCACCCCCAGAATGGAATGTATGTTCTGCCCACCATTTCCACAGTGGGAGCCATTGTCAAGGATGCAGCCTTGAGACAGCAATGTGTTGTTGAGACCATCTGGACTGAATATGTGACTAAATCAAGGCAAGGCCTCTATAAACTTTTCAGATTCTGAGGGCAGGTGCAGAGATCTACTCGTCTTGCGGCCGCCCAAAACAAGCCTCGTATGTAAGTTCCTTTGCTTATTAAACCTGCCACCTACCAATCTGGAGTGGTCTGCCTCCTTCTTCATTCTCTCCTTGCCATCAGTCCGTGTCCAGAGCCAGTGTCAGATTTCACCCCAGAGAACTCCGAGGCTGCAAACCGACAATACAGGGAAGGGAAGGCAATTAATAAATTCCGCTTTATTGAGCCAGGTTTCACTCTGGGCCCATGGAGCTTAATTCTGCATATTAATTTCTGGTAGTCAGTCTGTATTATCACATCCAAAGAACATTTTAGTCAGACCTGATGGGTGAATTCTATGTGGGTGATCTTGGTGGGAACTCCAACTTTTCTAGAAGAGAAAAATATAATTTAATAATGATAAGTGAAATTTCTGCTTGCGATAATAAGGCATATACAAAGGAGTCCAATTTAAAGAGCTAGAATAGACAAGGAAGGCATTATCTACCATTGAAATTATTGTATGGCAATTGAAATTCTTGATTGGATAACGTTAGTTTCATTAAAAACCACTTCTTACTATTTATCATAGTATATTTCAAAATGCACAGATTTTAGGATGTTCCTGCTGTTCAGACCTTCAGAAAACTCTTGTTATTTATGACTTACATCAGAATGCAACACTTTTAGAATTGTGTTTTCGGCATTATATGATATGCCCGTATAGTTCAAATGCATGAGGCAAAGGAAAAGATATTAATTGTGCTTTATCTATTTCCTTAATGATGACAATATTTTCAAATGAGAAACTATAAAAATTGACAATTGATACAAATATTTACATGCTCTAATCCTATGTCACTGTGTATTATTTTAAAATATTTCAAGTAAGTTGAAAGAGTAACATTTAGGTCAATATTTAATGCTGAAGTGGCACTATCCATAAAAATGACTCATTTGAGTGATTATAGGATGAACAAATAATGCTTATAAAAGATCTATTTTGCTTATGACTAAATTAGCTCACACTGAGAAATATTGATAAATAACTACTCTTCTGTCTGCTAGATAATAAATTTATTTTGCAATTATAATAGTAAACTGGATTTAAGATAACCTAAAATGTTAAAGAAGCAGAAAAACAAAACAAAACAAAACTGTACTTCTCAGGAAAAATCTAAGAAATATGCATCCTAAGCTACTAAGAATATTTTAATTCCGAGACTTGACACTGTGATTCTCTACGTACTGTATTATATGCCAAGTCCTCACATGGTCTCAAAAATTTACCACACGTGGATTTCTTAATGATAAGCAGTAAAAAAAAGAGATTAAATCCAATGTGGGGTTGGCATACTAAGGCCTGAGCTTGTTTTGATAAATTAATTTTTCTTAGAACACATGCATACCCAATCATTTATGTTTCTCTGTGACTGCTTTTGTGCTACAATGGCAGACTCGAGTAGTTATGACAGAGACTGTATGGCTGAAAAATCTAAAATATTTACTGTCTGGCCCATTACAGAAAAAGCTTTCTGATCCTTCTTCTATGTTAATGATAATTTTAAAAGCTGGTATAAACCATAATAGGGCTAATTGAGAAAGTTTGAGAAAAACTACTCTGTATGCTGAGATTTATTTTGTATATGAGCCAAATTCTAAATTTTAGTATCAACTGTTATTCCAAAAAGCCATTTATTTAGATTATATGTAGAATTAACTTCTAAATTTTAATATAGAGGTATTAATTAGCTATTGCTGTGTAATAACCACCTGAAAACTCAGTGGCATAAAACCATAACCATTATCATCACTCATAATTCTGTAGGTAAGCTAATTGGACTAAATCTGTGGATCTCTGGTGAGCATTGGCAGGCAGGTGGCAGGTCAGCTGGGGGATGGATGGGCAGGCATGACCTTACCTCAGTTTATTCTCCCGAATATGGTCTCTCATCCTCTAGCATTCTTCTCATAGATTGGCAGGGATCTGAGGGACAGCAGAAACGTGAAGCACCTTTCAATACTTCAGTTCAGAATTGAGGAAGAACTGGAGAATTGGAGGACTTTTGCAATCAATCTACTGTAGATGTTAAAAATTACAACTGAAAGATTAATTGCAAGAGTTTTTGGGGGGAGCAAAAAATGTACTACGTGTGTGGATGCAAAGAGTGTTGGAGAATGTGGGCCATTTTTGTAATCAGTCTGCTACAAAGATGTCATAAATTATAACTGAATAATTCTTTATATCACTTTTTTGGGCGTGAGAAATATTTTACTATTTCTCATGACTTTTTTCCCTTGAAATTCAGGAAACACCCTTATTATTGGAGAACTTGCCTGTTGTATTCTGCTTCATAGAAACTATTTAAAATCAGAGTCTGAGGAATTGACCAAAAAACATCAACCACAGAAATCATGGAGGCATGTAGATAAAATACAGCAATTTATTTTTGAGCACTGCCTCTTTAATTAGAAAAGCATTGATGACACATATTAAGCAATCAGACTGAGCTCTAGGTGGCAGTGCAGAAGGTAGTGTTTTCTCTCCGTAAAAGCTAGTGCAAAACGCCAGGGCTCAGTGGGCAATGGGTGAGCAGAAATGGGATTTTGCCTAAATAATAGGATAATGGAATATGATAAAATTAACTAAAATTTAAAGAACATTTTATAATTCATAAGCAATTATCTTCTCATTTGATCCTCAAAGCAATACAAATGAAGTCATTGGCATTGTATTCCCACAATGTAGAAAAGGACTCTCAGATCATGGTGGTTCCAGTAGGCACCTACCTGTGGATACTCGAAAGCAGAGATATGCTTGAGATGATGCTCATCTACAGACTGTGATGAATTGAATGATGTTCGGCAAGAGTGAAGACACCCCAGAGGAACTGTGGGGCATGTCAGTAAGAGGGACTTGGAAAGGGATGTAGAGGAAATTTGGGCCTATGCTGGATAATTCTAAGGTGAGTGACTTAAGGAAGCAGGGGCCAGTCCTGGATTAGATGCTGTCAAAAAAGAGGGCAATGTTATAGTAACAATAACACAAATAATAATAGTCATTAATTATTTATTATATTAAGTGATTAATTATATGAATGGATATACTTTGTAAATATAATTATATAATTTAAACATATAAGTACAATTATTTAAATAAAATTATATATTATATTATATTATAGTGTGTATTATATATGTATATAATGTGTATTATAATATATAAACACAATATTGATATTATATAATTATATATTACATGTATTATAAAATTAGTATTATATGATTAATTATTAACATAATATTATTAATACAAGTAAATATTAACAATATTTATCTAGGACACTAAAGGCATAAAGTGGGGTTAGCATTGTCTTGGTAATAAGACAAACATCGCTCATGTCAGAGAGAAGAGGGTGATTTTTTGGACATTTCTGTGGCTGTTGAAAGACCTGGTTTTTTTTGTTCTGTGAACGCTCAGAGTCATCTTTCTCTGCCTTGTGATATTCTGTGTTTATGCTCATCTGGGAATATAAACGTTTAGTTGCCATATAATGGAAGCTGAGTAGTTCTTCCAGATTCCTGATAGGCAAACAGTATTTAAAGACTTTTGTAATAACAAATACAAGCATAAAACCATTTTTATCTGGTAAGAAAATATACTGGTTAGCAGAACTTAATCAGATAAAAATTATTTTGAGGAAGAAGAATTCTGTGTGTACTATCTATCTTTAATTAAAGCATAATATCTTTTACATTCAGACTAAAATTTAATTTATTTTAGTTGCAGCAAAATGTTTTTTTATTGAAGCACACAGTCAAAGGAGAAGCTAAGAAGTTAGGACCTGGATATCAGAAGTATGTAAATAAATCATTCACTCACGAGTTAGCCTGAGGCTCTTTGGGGACTGCAATAAGTAGTGAAATCAAGAATTTTTAAAAGAAAGTTGTTAATGTCTATTTGATCATCAAAGACATAGCAATATAATTGATAATTCAGAAAATCAGGGGCTTAAAATGAATGAAAATTAATCTAAGGCAATCAATATATGACAAGATGTTTCTTAAACACCACAAAATGAACCAAATATATTTCTTAACATAAGGTTTCATATGTAGAGAAAAATATCTCACACTGAACATAATTAAAAAACAATTATTATTTATAAGACTGAGCAAGAAAACTGCCAGACTTTTAAGAGAAATTCAGTTGATAAAGAAACAAATTAATTAAAAATATCACCCACAGACACAATCCTCATTCTTTATATAATTCAACATACTAGAAAGTTTGGAAAATTCTAATGTAATATCCAGATGTAAGATATTTTAGTATTCTACATCCCTAAAAACAATGCTTTACTTTTTGACATCCTTCATCTCAGTTGATAGAGTTTCATTCAAACTTTTAGGTTTGTCTAAATAAAAACATTATAATGCATCAGATTAATCAAATCAAATAACTGAATCACTCAGACCTCTAATTACTTTGATTAGACCCTTAAATTATAAAGTAGACTTTTCATTATCTAATCAATTAATGTCACCTGTCTACAAAAACAAATAAATATGAAAGGACATTTTAGTAAGTTCATTTCCTTAAATACATTATCATGTATTCATTACACGAAAATTAGAAATTTTTCTAAGAAAGTAAAATTACATTTAGAGTTTAGATTTTTGAGAATAACTGTTTCTTATTCTTTTTGGCCCTGATATATTTTTGCTGACATTTGGAGAATCCACATTTAAAACATAGTGACACTTAAGAAAAAAACAAATTCTGAGAAGGCGGCCAGTACTGCACAGTTTCCCTTTATTTTAAGGAAAATAAAATTGAAACATGCTGAAACAAGCCTTTGTAGTTTACACTACAGGATATTTGACTTATACCCAGTATAAGAATAAAATTCAGTAATTTTTATCTTATAAGATGTGTCCCGAAGAGAGTAGAATATCCTGATGTTATACATCATTACAATATGAAATGAATTTCAATTCAAAAACAAAATCAGTCTCTACATTTTGTACCAAAGAAAATATGAGAGTTGCAGCTGATAAAGAGTGGTTCACAGCCGTAGCGTCACATCAGATCCACGTGTATTAATCCTAAAACCTGCTAAGAGAAGCTTATTCCTAGGTGAACTCTGCCCCTTCCCAATTAATTTCGAAGACTGGTAGTGCAAGTTATTTGTGTTTTCCTGGAACTGACAACAAGAGGTTAACAGCTGAGTTCTAAGGTGTCAATTAGCCCATATTCTAATTTCAAAGGACCAGCTGATGGTACCTAACAGCTCTCTAGGGACTTGCTGATGCCTGTCATTTCAGGAGGACCAGTGATAAAATCCCCATGTCATCCACCTCACCTTTCCCAATTTGTGTGTGTGTGTGTGTAAGGAAGCTTGGCCTTGAGCTAACATCTGTGTCCATCTTCCTCTACTTTGTATGTGGGACGCCACCACAGCATGGCTTGAGGAGCAGGGTGTAGGTCTGCTCCAGAACCTGCGAACCCTGGACCACAGAGGCGGAGCATGCGAACTTAACCACTACACCATCCAGCCAGCCCCCACACCTTTCCCAACTTCGATATCAGTTGAGTGTTGTTCAAATATTACCCTTTTCTTTTCTACTTTTTGAGGTGTTACATGCTCTATTTCTTTACAATTACCTATTTAGCATACAATTTTTTAAAATTTAACTTAAATCAAATTATGGTTTTATCTATCATTGTTGTTCTTGCTTTTGTGCAATTGATATTTGCTAAGCTTACTCTCATTTTTATAAATATCTTTGTTTACCTTTCCTCTCTTTGTCAGAGAGTGTCCATTTTCTTTCATGTCCGGGGAGAGTTGTTAATAGTAAACTCTGTTTTGTTATCTAAAAATGTCCTTATTCGTGTTCTTTCTTATAAGTTGGGAATAGAATTTTAGGTTAACAGGTGTTTTTCTCTAACTCAACACAGATGTAATTCCATTATATTCTACCTTCATTGTGGCAGTTGAGAGGCTGTTAGTTAGTCTATCCTTATTCTGAAGATGACAACCTCTCAAACTTATCCACTGCTATTAAGATCTTCTGTTTTGCTTTGAAGATCTACAATTTCTCTGGAATGTGTCCAAGCTGGGAATATTTTTTATTTGTATTGTTCTGAAATCTCAGCCTCTGCATTCTCTTGTTTATCTAGATCATTCTGGACCTGGATGGATCTAGGTCACTGTGCTGGGTCACAGGGTCTAATTCTTATTCATCCTGTTAACTTCAACACATTAAGGAAACCCTAAATGTTATCACCTGTCGTATATGGTGCAATTGGACATTAAAGTCAAAATTCAAGGTTTCCAGGGTTTTCAGAAACCCTCTGACTGAAAGGTAGTTCTGGCCTTTGCTTTCCTCCCAGGGATTCTGCTTTCACTATATTTTGGAGATCCGAAGATTCCTTATTTTCATGTCCATTCATTAATACATGCTTCTTTTTTTAATGTGTCTTATGTGGCATATTACTTGTTTTAATATGCAGGATCACTCAAAATATCTAATATAACAATGCACAGAAAGTTGAGAAATAGAAGTCCCCACTTTTTTATGAAAAGGGTTGTGAGGGCAGGAGGAAGGTATGGACTCCCTTATTTAAGAATGCAGAGTTTGCAAAGTGTTTTGGCTTCCTGTCCTCTTTTCTCCTCTTCCCTCCATGCGTGGGTGGCAGACAGGGTAGGGCGCTGAGTAAGACTTGTTCTCTTTCATTTGAAAGTCCTGACCAGAGATTTCTTATGAAGCAAAACAATGATTCAGAACAAAACCAACAAGAAGAGACAATTCAATTCACACGATGAGTGGGGCCCATTGTTTTCCATTCCCTCTTCCTAAAATACAACCCTAGGAAAAATGCAGGGAGAGGAAGGCATGTGTGCAAGATATATGTCCCCACCCCTGTCTCTACTACAATCCCAGCTCAACCAATGAAGTCACAACTCTCAAAGCATGAGCCACAAAGGTGCCTTTAAATTAAAAATTAGATTGACTACAAATGCATTCAAAGTGCATCAAAAAAGGTGTGGAGTCTCTTAATAATTGAAGTGAATAAAACACTGTGGGATTACTGACTACTGCTTTCTATTATTTTGTTTCTCCAAGTTCATTTCAAATTCTTATTTGCAAATCATTAGCCAGGCTTGGATTAGGCCCATCCCTTAGTGAAGGGGCAGTGAGCACCGTTGTTGCTTCTCCTACCAGGAATACACGAAGAGGGAAGGGAAGTTTCTGGAAGGGGATAGCCCGAAAGCCATAAAAGATAGAGGGAAAGAGATAGTGGGTTGGCAAGAGCACTGCGTGACCGTGACAGATCACACTGAAATTACGATATTATTGGAATAAGGAAAAGGATAGTAAAGCTTGTAAAAAACACATGCCTAGAAAGATATCATGGGGAATAATATGTCTGTACACAAGAAAGGAACTCAGGATTTAGGGATTAATATTTAAACATGAAAGTAACTTGGATAAAATTGGGCATAGGCTCCTTTAATAAAAGAAAGTCTATCAAAGGTGCAGATTTTACATGAGGCGTGAAACTTGTGATGAGTTCACAAAGCAAAAGAAACAAACACATTTTTGTGGATGAAAAATGCAAAAATTAATTATATCTTAGCTGTGGTTGTCTGTCTTACTTTCTTTATAGTTAACTAAACAATGCCAATAGTTCAAATAACTATTTTATATTATACACAGGCATATATACAGGTATGGGTTTTGGTATTTTCGGACTAGGTTTATATATTTCCTACAATAAAATACAAGTTTCTTAAAAGCAAAGAAATTATTGATCCTGAAGAAATAAAGAAATATTTCAATGCTATATGCCCCTTAATAAATGAATAAATAAGTTGATTAATTAACAGATTAAATTATGTAGGAGCTTTGATTTAACATTTTTAAGCAGGTATAATCAATGTTCTAGAAAATCAGTCACTGGCAAACAATTAAAAACAGAAAGGAGTGTTAAAGCCCATTGTATTTTGTTTATTAGATTTTCTCTTTCCCTTTCTTCCAAGGCATAATTGAAAAGCTCTTTTCCAATGTCAGCCAATCGCAGGCATTTTGCCAGACAGGCAAAGAAGTGGCGGTAATATCATAAAGGGTAATGACTAAATTTATTTTAGAGCCTCTGCTTCTATAGCTTTGGAATGAAAGTGATTCATAACTAAGAAATCGGGATAATGCAATCAAAAATCCCTGTGGTACCATTCTTGACCTTTAAAGCCAACACACATTTGCAGAATGGAAAATTGAGCAGGAAGTCTGCTTTCAAACACTTGCCTAGTGATGCTTGGTGGTTCATGAGCTAGACAGTGCCCCTTATCAATATTTCAGAGTCTGATGGAGCAGGTGCCCTTTGTAACCAAAGGTCATATTAAGAACTGGGAAATAGAGTGGCTTGAAGAAAGTCATCTCCAGTAGTACTAATCCTAGCTACAAAAGAATATAGAAAAAAATTTAGAAAGAAATATTTTCAGAAAAGGTATTTCTAATATTGGACTTAGAAGCTTCAAAAACTCTAATGTGTTTATTATTTAATTGCAAGAACAGAAAGACAACATATATCATGTTGATACATGTATAGGAGTTTATTTTGTTAAAGCACATAGATGATCTTATGAATATTTGTGGAACTAGAAAAAATGCACATTCAAGGTATATGGATCTGGAATTGGAAAGTTAGAAACTGAAGCCATCCCTTCCTTTGATTTCTGCTGCTCACTGTATTATCTAATGCAGTCTCCTACTCCTCTCCAGACTCAACTTTGCTAATGAGTTATGCCTTGTCTAATCTCCAATGGTTTTAGCATGCCATATCATCCACTCTGGCTTTACATCCAAATGACCACTCAAGTTCAACACCTAGAATAACCTAATTAGCCTAGACTCTAAGGTTTCTAGTTCAAATCCTTATGGAATCTGAAAGATTCACTCATCATAGCATATGGATTAGGTTCCTTGGGTCAAAACTCCACTCCTATTATGGTAATAAAGGAGTTACATGCTACAAACAAACAAACAAAAGAGGTAGATAAAGATGATTGGAACTTCAGTTGCCTGCAGATTATCTACAAAGAGGATATTTTCTACAAAGGGAAACAATTATCAGCTTCTCTACTAAAATTAGTAAAGTCAATTTAGGGTAGAAAAGAGATGACTGGTTTACCAATCTAAATCGATTGAGCTAATTTATTTTACAACTCAGTGAGGAATTGTGTTGTGATCTCCAAAGTAAATGCTCTAATTCTGAAAATAGGTATGGACGGACTATAGTACATTGCCTTAATTTTTTTTTAAGGATTACCAAAAAGCTTTGGAAAATAGTGAGATGTAAATGATCTCACTCACCAGGATTAGAACATCAGAATATTCATGACAGTAGAGAAAAGAAATATAAAGTTGCAAATGAACTTGAGAAAACATGTCCAGGAAAAATTATAGCAATTATACCTCAACAGATGACATTATGATAAAATTGTGACCTTGACATTAACCAACTTTTCCTTTTTTTTTAAATAGTGATTTTTTTTTGTCTGAGGAAGATTGTCCCTGAGCAAACATCTGTTGCCAATCTTTGTCCTTTTTTCCTTTTATTTCTCCCCAAAGCCCCAGTAGGTAGTTGTATGTCATAGTTGTACATCCTTCCATGTGATAGTCATTGTTTGAGCACTAATTTTGAGCCAGACAATAAACCTGGAGCTAAAATAATAATAAATAAACAAGACTACATTCTTGGTATCAGGTAGCTTACAGTCTAGAGATAATATCTGTTCTATCTCTAAAATTCTAACTCATGTGTTTGGGGGGCAATGGTGGTGTTGAGGGAGATATTGGATAGAATATCCTAGGGCCTAGCATGCTCAGATCTGCCTTGGTGCAAGCACCATTCCGCTATAAGAGTCTGAGAGCCATTCACACTAAAGAAATGTCAAATTGGGAGCAAGATAGCACTTTGTATTAATGCTGAAACTCCAACGTTAGGCTCTGGCAAAAAGCTGAATTATAGAATGTAGAATATATTTATAGGCCTAACATGGCCTTTGCTTAATATCTGAAACCCAAATCCAAATTGGGACTACTGCCTTCTGGCCAAGCAGCATGACATGAGACTGAAGCAGTGACAGTCATAGATCATAAGTGAGTTCATTGACCCGTCTTGTTGCTTGGCTGGTTGTGGCAGATAGGGGAGAGAAGCCATGGGTATCTGCCAAACTTGTATTGTTTCCAGAAGGAAGGAAGGAAAGAGGGAGAAAAGAAAGAAAAGAAAAGAAAAAGTTTTCTTAGAGTCTCTAGTCAAATTAGCTAATCCTTGGAAGGAAAAAAAGCGTGGTAGGATAGGAAAAGATGCTTTCTGGATGTAAATAGGAATGTGTGAATCCACAAGACATTCAAACTCCACTTTTGAATGTCTTATGGATTCAAAGATTTTAGCAATTCTCCTAAGTCCTGACGAGGGCCAACAAAGCCCTTCACCATCTAGTCCCTATCAACTTTTCGACTTCACCCTCAGCCCTCTCCTCCTGACTGCTGCCTGCACTGATTTATTTGCTGGTCCCCATGTAAAATATGTTCCTCATGCCTCCCTGGTGAAGCACATCCTGCCCTTCCCCTTCTATATGCTCATCTCTTCAGCTGGAGATCAAGCCGTCTTTAGGAAACGTTCCCTAACTCCCACAGAAAGGCCTAGACGTTCCTTCATCCATGATTTCCACAGTGAATTTTACATAGCATTTAGAAAACCATGATGCAATTTTTTCTTGCCTTGACTATCTCCCCGTTAAACTGAACTTACTAAATGTAAAGTAGATGACGCCTCATCTTTGTGTCCATAAAATATATTACTTTACAGGTGCTGAAAAATAAATAGGATATCAATATATGAAAACAAAGAGTAAAATAAATTACTTGAAAGACGTTGTATACTTTGCTACTGGCAACAAGGACTAATAATAAAAATATTAAAATATTCGTTTTGTTGAGTCTTCTTCAATACCAATGGCTACTGTCTTTTAAAAAAAATCCCTTCTCAACTCCTGAATGATTTACAATCAATTAAATAAATAAAGCATATAATTTGTATTAGATTGATGTCAAAAAATGGCCCGTATTCTCCAGCCTTTCCTGTGCCCTCTCATCCTTTGCAACATGACTTTGCAATTCTTCCCTTTGAAGCTGGATCGACCCTGTGACTTGCTTTTTAGCCTTTAGATGCTCACGTCTGCTTCTCTCTTGGAGGAGCCCTGCCCACAATGAGAAACCAGACTGAGCTAACCTTCTGGAGCATGAGGGACCATGTGGAGCTGAGCAGAGTCAAGTTGACCCAGCTAGGTCTCCCAGAAGAGCGAGCTTCCAGAAATCTGACCACAGATGCTTGACAAGCCCAGCCCTATCATAAGACTGTCAAATCAACTTAGACACATGTGAAATAATAACTTTTTATTGTTTGCAGCCACTGAGTTTGGGGTGATTCATTATTCAACAATGGTTAACTGACACAAAGCAATACAGAATTTTTTTTTTTTTTGATGAGGAAGATTCACCCTGAGCTGACATCCATTGCCAATCCTCCTCTTTTTCCTTTTTTTTTTTTGCTCAAGGAAGATTAGTCCTGAGCCAGTGTCTGTGCCAGCCTTCTTCCACTTTGTGTGTGGGGTATCTCCACAGCATGGCTGACAAGTGGAGCAAGTCCACACCCGGGATCCAAACTGCAAACCCAGGCCACTGAAGCGGAGTGTGCAGAACTTTAACCACTAGGCCAGGGGCCGGCCCCAAAATGATACAGAATTTTAAAAGGAGAAGAAAAAATATTTCCTTACCTTAGAATAGGGACCAGACAAATTCAGCAAAGGTCAAAATTATAAATATTTAAGTACTTTACATAGAATAACAAATAAAAGAATCAGTAGAAATCAGTATCTAAACTAGGTTTAAAAATGTAAAATATAATTATTCTTTTTCATGGGAACATTCTGTCAGATAATTTGTGAAAAATAGTTATCACTACTTCAGGATTTTATATTCACATAAAAATAATTGTGTAATAATAAAAGGACTTTATTTATAAGAATATAAACACATATCAATCCCTATTTTTTTATATTGCTATCTGGCATCCAATTTTCTTGTTAACTTATATTTAGACTCACAAATGTGATTGAAAATGTATCTCCTCATTTGAGTGCCTGGCTTTGTCATCAATAAAACTGAGAAACTGAAACATTAGTTTTGTTCTACTATTTCTTTCAATTTTTTCTTTTTAATCTCCTGGATGAGTGACTTATTCAGATCAATATCCATGATTTATAAAGCTATTTCATTATCTGTAGTGTTAAACCATTTGAAGATTAATAATCTTTCTATTAAAATGCTACTGTCTATAAATAAAGGTGTGGAAAATCCATTTATCTTATACATAAATGTCACCATACATATTACTAATTTTAAAAAGTCAACATAGTTACACTTAGGTCATGCATTTTATCCCACAGACTAAAAAAAAAAAAAATCACATTTACCTTGTACTGTATGGGAACTTCAATATTAATTTTGATTAATTCCCTGCATGAGTCTTTTTGTTTTTAAAATAAATCATGATGCATCTTTTCTTCTTTTTGCTAAAGAGGACAGAGATTCAAGGGCATTAGCAAAGTTTTTAAGATCGGAAGTTTTAAAATGCAAGGACTTCAAACCAGATATTTCTGTTTAATAATATATGTGTAGTAGATACAATTTGGCAAATTCAGAACCATGTATGAAAGAAAAAAATGTATAACTGTAGAAAATTTTACACTGCATTTAAGTTATTCTCAAGGCTTCTATCACAGGATCATAGAGCATGTAGCTAAAGACTGTACTTGTATCACTTATATGTGGAACCTAAAAAAGCTGAACTCGTAGAAACAGAGTAGAGTGGTGATTACTAGGGGTTGGCGATGGGGGAATTGGGGAGATGCTGTTTGAGTACAAACTTGCAACTAGTAGATAAATAAGTCCTGGAGATCTAATGCGTAGCATAGTGATTATAGTTAACAGTACTGTATTATAAATTTCAAAGTAGCTGAGATTAGATCTTAATTGTTCCCGCCACAAAAAAGAAGTGATAGTTATGTGGTATGATAGAGGTGTTAGCTAAGGCTACAGTGGAAATTATATTGCAATATATAAATATCAAATCAATAAGTTATACCTTAAACTTACACAATGTTGCATGTTAATTATATCTCAGTTTTAAAAAGACAAATTACCAATCCAGCTCCAGCCTCTTTACTGAATTTTAAACCCAAGTGTCTAATTATCTACCAGACACATCAATTTGAATACAATGGATCAAACAAACTAAACCCTCCCCTTCCCCACAAGCCTTAATTCTATGACTAACATCAGGCTTCATCTCTTTGTTCAAACCAGTAGCCTTGGGCAGTAGCCTTAACTAGTTTTTCATCAGAGCCCTCCTTCCTCTTCCATCTTCTCTGTCTTAAATCCTGCCATGTCTATCTCATAAACACTTCACAAACTTATTTGCTTCAGAGTTTAATGAATCTAATTTAGGATAAAATCATATCACATCAGACTCAAGCCACAACTTTCAAAATGGTCACTGGCTTTTATCTTAACCGAATCTGAATCCTGTCATTTTCAGACCAGTGCGTTAAGTGTCTTAACATGGTCCACCAGGCCCTGCGTGCTCCAAGTGCTGATAAACTCTCAACTCTCTGGTCCAGGGATGCTGAGCTGCTTGCAAGTTCCGCATTCTATCTCCGCTTGGGGATCTTGCAAATTTGCTTCCCTCTTCCTGGAACAGTCTCACACACTCCTCCTTTCCTTGGATAAATCTCACTTGTTTTCACTTCTCTCCAGGAAGTCTTCCTTAGTCCATAAGATTGGATACGGACCCTCATGTTGTCCCAAGAGCATCTTGTGTTTATCTCACATCACATCCTCCACTCTGTTGTGTCCTTACCTGTGTCACCAATTAAACAGTAAGGTCTCAGAGACTACAGCTTCTTCTTCTCACCCAGTTTAGTAATAGCTTAGTAATATCTCTAATGCCCAGCAGAGTTCCTGGCTCATAATGAAAGAAATATTTGTTGAATAAATCAAATAATAAATGAATAAACTTATAATAACTTTAAACAGATAACCCTGATTTGCCTATTGATTATGTACATTTCCAATGTGGATTTGTTAAACTGAATATTTATCTTAATAAACCTTACAAGATTAAGTATGCCGAATGAACCAAGGAGGCAGATTGTTATAGCAGAAAGAATGCTGAATTAACTCAGGATAGAGGAGATCCAGTTTTGAAATATATTTACACCTGTGAAACCATCACCATAATCGAGGTAGTGAACATACCCAAAACTTACCAACTGTACACTTAAAATAGTGTAGTTCAGTGTATGTCATCTATACTTCAATAAAGCTGTTTTTTTTAAATAGTAGAGTTAAATCGGTCAAGGGAAAACAATAAAAATATGATAGCTTTAATCATAAAACATTAATAAGTAATATGTGCCTTCATTCATAGATGGTAGCTTTAGTTGTAAGGCAAAGTCGAGATAATCAGACAGCAGCAGGAGAGTTGAATTACTACAAGTGCCATGTGTCTGTATGGATACAGGCATGCTTTTTTCTATCATATACTCTTTATCCATCCTCTCCTTTAAAACATCATATGAGCACAGAGAGAAAACACTAAACATTTTCTTCGCTCCCAAAGAATATGCTGTAAGCAACCCCACGTAGTCAATTAGTGTATTCTGTCAAAATTGATTAAAAATAATGAAATTGTATTTTAGACTTTTGGAATTGGAGAGAATCTTATCATTTGGTCCGTATTTCTAATATCATAGACAAGCAATCTGAGATCCAGAAAATCGCCTGAGCTCTAAAAGACCGCAGAGCGGGCAGTTGGAAATAGCATCCATATGACCTGTTTAAAAGTTCCCCACTAGAACACACTGCCAGAGTTGTGGGTTTTTTTGAGTAGCTTTTTTGGTACAATCTATTATTTAATCAAATTATATATTAGCCATCTTCCCCTGAAAAAGAATACGAATAATATATTGCATGAGGAATTTATTCTATTAAAATTAAGAATACTCCTTGCTGCATATATCCATTTTACCACTGCCTTACAGTTTCTCTCAATAAGTATTATTACTCTCTTAAGTTTCACTAATAGAATTAACCTGATGACATTTCATTCTTCTCTAAATGCCTAATTTATTGCATTAACATGATAGGTGACTGTCCACTGTGAATCTACATAATGAAATTTTGGATTAGGAAAAGTCTTTCTGAGAAATCTATTTTTACTTAAACCTTTAGAGAAAAGCAGTCACTGAAGGTAATCGCAGTATTATATTTTCTGTCAGCACTCTGAAAGCTTACTTATGGCCAACTACCTATTTTAGGCTTGGGAGTTAAAATTATGGTTCATTTAAAGATAAAAAGTTTACAACCATTCACCATAAAGTTGCAGTATATGAGCTTTCAAACACTAGGCAATATTCTTCTATGGCAATAGAAGAACGGCCTGCAAAAAAAATTTTTGCATTAGTCATTGCTTTGAATTTTTCATTTTCAGGAGCACTAAGCCACATTTTGTAAGACTGAAAGACATTTCAAGAAATGAAAATGCTGTCGGCTGCTAAGCTGACTGATTTTGTTTCTCCATTTATGAAATCATGAAAACAAAAAAAAGTAATTTTCTTTTGCCTTTTTTCTTTTCTCTCTTTCTTTCTTTTTTTTCTTATAGCTTTTGACAGGTGGGGAGAAAAGATGGAAAAAGAAAACAAATTTTAAATGTTTTCTTTTTTCTCAGTTTTCCAAGAGACGCATGAGGCATTCCATAAACAATATTTACGCTATGATTCCATTGAAATTACAGTTCTAGGTAGGGGATTCATTGTCAGAGTGGTTTTTTACACAAAGCAGCTATTGTACTTATGGCCTTTAATTATAACATTTTGACTATTATCTTTCAATTAAGTTATGGGCAAAAACATACGACACAGCAAGTTCAGCAGTATTTAAGAAGTACAAAATGTGGTTTCTGTTAACCATTGGAAAGACAGCTTGTAGCACCATTCCAACTCCTAGCACCCCGTTCAAAACATGAAGACATTTATGACAATTGCAAGGTTGTTTGTATTCATTTAAGACAATTCACTCAGTTCAGACAATGATTCATGAATTCACAGAATCTGCTTGCTTCCAACAAGTAAAGTACAAAGCTAGTCTGTTTTATTTCTAACAGAGCTTAAAATGGTAACTCACATATAACCAAATTATGTAGTATGCCCTCACCAAAAACAAACTTCCCATTAATCAGGATTCGACTTGAAAACCATAAGCAAAACTAGCCAGACATCTAGTGGGACATCTATGTGTATATAACAGGAGTAGAGCTTAACCAATTTTCACAAAAAAACACACCTGTGAAACCAGTACACAGATCAAGAAACAGAACATTATCACAATCCCAGACACACACACCTCCCCTTCCAGGAATTACTTTCACCCACAAGGAAACCACCATCCTAACTTCTAAGAACCTAAGTTTGTGTGTTGTTGACCTTCTCATAAATAGAATATATGGTATGTTCACTTTTGTGTTTAGTGTCTTTTACTCAACATTAGGTTGACTATATCTATCTTGGTGTACGTAGTTATAGAACATTTTCACTGCTAATTAGTATTTTAATTATGTAGGCTTTTTAAGAGTTGAAAATCAATATAGTTTATATTTAATAAATATATTTTGTTCTATATGAATATGTACTGTGCCAATGCAAATGTATCTGCCAATTGGCAAGTTTTTTAAATAAAAAATAAAAATGTATGGCATTTTCCACTGTGTACCACTGTTTTCCTAGAATGTTTTCTGTTTGTCTTTTGATTAGCTAGTGAGAATTATAGACAAAAATGTAGCTTGAAAGAAAAAATAGAAAATATTGGTTAACCATCCTTCACAGTAAATATTAAAATTACTATATCCAAAATAATTACATTTCAAATTTGTAACATTCCTTGTTTGCATTATGTCTATGTTCTTCAGTATAAGGAGGTATTATATTTTACATTTGCATGATGCTTGAGAGAGAATACAGCATTTTTATATTTTTTTCCTTTGTATTCCGTAGAACTCAGAAAGTCAGTTATTTCTTAAGTACCTCTTATGTGTCTTGCGCAATACTAACTATTGTGTGATATTTTAAAAAGCAAAAATCAGCAGCCACAAAATAATACTTACTATTACAGTTATTGTGCTTGAGGAAGATAGTTTTGGGAGCTGCATATGGCTCAGGCCCCCCTGCAAGTGGAGGAGTAAGAGAAGCAAGTCATCAAATTGGGAGAATACAATAGTCCTGTTTGTACAGTGGCTTTAACTCTCTTTCTCCATTTTGAAAGTGTCACTGTCACATCCCAGCTTTTCTTATCCCCTGCTTCTCCTTCACAATCCCCAAAATAGGACTTTGAGGTTGAATTTGAACATGATGTGGGTAGAAGGAGACCTATTAAGTTAGACAATCATAGAAAACACCTTTCAGGCAGATATTCAAACTCAAAGATAAATTTCTCAAAGATAAATGTCCCTAGATGATAAGTCATTTATGGAATCCCCTTAGCTGGTAGTGGAGAGTCACATCCACTTCCAGGACAGCTAGTCCTGGCCCCATACAGATCCACAGAGGAGGAAAGGCCTTCTTAGAAGAATGAGCTGCCAAAGCAGCTGGTTAGGTGTCAACATCTAAGAGTCTAGGGACAAATAGTATGTTTCCTCCATGGGGGATGAGAATCAAGGGTCCTGTCACAGGCCATAGGAAGTTTATGAGAAGTCCTAAAGAACAATATGCAAGGAAAGTAGGAAAGGATTTAGGCAAGTGCAAAAGTGACCCCGTCACTGACTATTTCAAAAGCAGGGACCCAGCACTAGGTTAAAATCCCAACACTCAGCTGCTGGAGGATGGGTATTCAATTTCACCATTAGAAATTCTTATTTTAATCTGAATTATTCAACACTTTGTCCAAGATTCCTCATACTTCTGCTGACTTGGGATACGACCGGCCTTGGGTCTGCAGTGCTGATGAAGCAAGTCTTAGAGGATTTGACAACCAACGTTGGAGGGATACAAGCCTCACATAACATCATTCAACTGTTCTTTCCCTACTTTCCTCTATAAAATCAGAAGGTTGAGTAAGATCATCCCTAAGGTATTTTCTTGGTCTGCAATGCTCAATTTTTTTCCCATCTTTTTATCATTTTTTCACACAATCTTTTTAGAGGTTAGTATTTCTTAAGGTCATTCTAACCATATGATTCTGAAAATTCAGACTCATTGAAATGGCAGAATTAATCTAGCCATAAAAATAGACAAAGGTCAACAAAGTGTCTAAGGCCAAAAGGAAAATGCGAGGGAGGCTGTGATGAGAAAATTACACCCGACCTCACCTTTCTATTTCCTTTGGCTTTGGTTTTTATTGGATGCTGTATTTCTGGGGGAACCATTCACACTTGCTGCAGGTAAATGCTTGTGTTCTGAATTTATTGAGACAGGCAGCAGAAGGTCAAGGTATAGGCCAAGGGTAACTAAAACAGGGAAAGGGAGCACCTGAGAAAGATGTAGACGAATGCAAACTTTGTGGATTAGACATGTGTTGGGGTGGGGAGTGGTAAGCATTTACAGAAAAATATAACATGCCTGATTTTAAATGGCTAGAACAAGGGAAAGCACTGGGCCAGTTTATTTTTTCATTTCCTTCATTCCTGAAGTTGCCCTGGGTTTCTACAAATAATTCCAAAGAAAGAAGGTCCTTAAAATTGTAATGCATTTCATGTAGAATTTTTGTTTTAGTCATATGCTTATCTAGACTTTAAGTGGGGGAAATGGTAATTTTTACATAATACAAATTCGTCTCTGGACTGGACTCTTAGGAAACAGGTAGGTGGCTGATCCATCTGATGACACCATTTTTTTCCCCAGTGTAAATGGTCTATGATATCTTCCCTTTGAAAACCATTCTAATGGATTTAACCGAGTATGGATGTTATTATAAAAAAAAGAGAAAATAAAAAGCTGTAAATTAAACATGTGGTATACAGCTTCCTTTGCACAGAAGTCTCACGGATGGCTTTTATTTAAAATCCAAATAGGCTTTTGACTATGAGTTCATAATTTAAGTGAGATGTTCTTACCAATGTATATATAAGTATATATTTTACCTGGTTATTAACTCACTAAAAGAATGCGATTCATATGTGTGCATAAATTAAGGGGCTACTGTTGAAGAAAAGCAAATTGTTTCTCCTTTAAGTAAACTTTTTATTTTGAGATAACTGTAGATTCACCTGCAGCTGTAACAACAGAGAGATCTCATGGACCCTTTACTGGTCTCCTCCAATGGTAACGTCTTGCAGAACTGTAATATAATATCACGAGCATTATATAGACATTGATGCAATCCACAGATGTTATTCGAACTTTGCCTGTATTTATGAGTGTGTGTGTATTTAGCTCTGTTTAATTTTATCACATGTGTAGTCAAAATACAGACCAGTTCCATCACCATAAGAATCCCTCGTGTTGCCCTTTTATAACTGCAAATCATTTTTTTTCTCCCAAAAGATAGGATGTTAAAATAAAAATGAAAGAAAAACATTTTAAGGAAATTTAAAAAGGTAGGAAAATATGAAAAGAATTAGTAAGACACAAAATAAGATAATTGGAAAGGAACACAGATAATGAGTACCTAAGCCTGGTTTTCTCCAGAAAGCAAAGCCTGAGATAAAGGCTGGTGTATGAGTAATTTATTTTGATACCAAGAAATTGAAATAGGAAACTGGCAAGACTGACACAGTCAGTGGAAAAACTAACTTAGTGGTTTGTGTTTCTAGCCGATCACTGCTGAGGGCAACTGGGGGACACTTGGAGGAGCAATGTAGACTACATCACAGAATTCGCTAGTGACGGGACAGACAGGTGAGTGTTTACCCACCGGGACCCACTCTAGCCCCTTGTTGACAGAGGGCTGGCTCATGGGTGTTAATTCCCTCACACCTCCAGACATTTGCCTGGGTCAGTGTCAAGCTGGATCTAGAGAGCCCAGGCTGCAGTGTCAGAGAAGGTCCAGGACAGAGAGCATTGACACATAGTGTGGCTGGGAAAGATGCTATGGGTTACCTTTGTGAAGCTGGTTGATGCAGTGAAGGGTGCACTGTATGGTGGACTGAGCAGAAGTGAGGAGGCACACAAGAAGTGTCTGATACCTTGAGTTTCATAGATGAGATAAGAGCACCACTGCTTAGTTACAAGCAAACTCAGATGAGATTCCTGATCGAACTTCTATTACTTATGTCTAGTTACTTAGGAAGCCTCTGATAATTCTTTAAACCGTTTTCCTTAAGGAATTGTCCAAGTTGATTATACTGTAGACTCTCCTTTCTGAAAGCAAATCAAAAAGAAATAATTGGAAGTAAATAGGCATGAAGATCTGTTTTGTTGAATGTGGTAGTTTGTAAAATGCTTTTGTAAAAGACCAATGGATTTTCAATGGAGGAAAAAGATGATAGAATTAATTTTGAAATCTTCATTAAGGTCAATCCAAACTATTAGACTCTCCTCTGTCACTAAATAATTTAAATTATTTGTTTTTATGCTTTTGTCTAACACACAACTATTATGAGACCCAAAATATACAATTATTATCAAACCAAATAAAATCAAATTTAAAATTATCAATAGGTTGGTTAGTTCGTCATGAATTTTAAGGCTTCCTAGACAAATACCACACAGTACAAATTAACATTATGCTGAATTAATTACTTTGGTGGTAGTTGGAGGGGGAATTGTTTTTTGCAAAGGTCAAATTGAGTGTTAACTGATTGAGGGTTTAGCTTGATATACTAGTTGATAAAAAATTTGATTCAGTTAGTTCTGGCCCTTGAAAGCAGTAAAAGAATCAGACTATTCTTGGGGCCAGGTTGGTGGCCTAGCGGTTAAGTTTGTGTGCTCTGCTTTGGCGGCCCAGGGTTTGCAGGTTCAAATCCCAGGCCTGGACTGACGCATCGCTTGTCAGGCCATGCTGCGGAGGCATCCCATATAAAGTAGAGGAGGATGGACACGGATGTTAGCCCAGGGCCAGTTTTCCTCAGTAAAAAAAGAGGAGGACTGGCAACGGATGTTGGCTCAGGGCTAGTCTTCCTCAAAAAAAAAAAAGAAAAGAATCAAACTATTCTTAAGCATAATATAAAGAATTTCAAAGACTGCAGAGTAAAAATACTGTCAGATTGGAGTTTCTCTGTAATGTTTTCCATGCTCTGGTCATTAGTTTATTCCTTATTTCCAAATAGCATGAGTAGACTGGTGAGTAAGGTGACCATATAACTTATCACCAATCAGTGTCCTTTAGCCTGTGGAAAGGGAACTATTTATAGTTATTCCAAGTAAACAACAGTAATCCAAGACTATTTGGGCAAACTAAATGTGTATTCATCCTACTTGGAGAGGCTGTAGGAGGATTTTAAAAAGCAGCTCTCTTGTTTGTCTTTTCTAAGCTATAGCGGAAGTAATAATCACACTAATCAGCGTTATTGACAATGGTATTGATGGTTGAACCTAGGAGCTGTTGAGCTGACAGGTGCTGGCAGCAGATATTAAAAAATCAAAACAAAATGAACACTGCCTTCCTGGGTGAGACCAAATATTCATGAAGTCCTCGGTAGCCCCAAAGTAGTTCCTGCCTTACTGGAACCTTTGTCTGATTCAAACCAAAGTAGCCTGAGTGTCAGGTGCTCAGACAAAGCTAGGACCTAAGAGCCCAGGAGTCAAGGGAATTGAGAGACTTGGGTTTCCTGCAGAACTGGAAAGTTATTGTGTCATGCTTCCCTACATAAGATCCTTCTGATCAGCAGAACCTTAGGCAATGAGGTTGAGAGACCAAGGAACTCTCTTCCAGGCCAAATAAGTAGGACACTGAGTCAATGTTCAAGGAGCTCATTACTATTGCTCCAGACTAAGACATGAAGGTTTTCTCAACAGGTCATTAATTTGGTGCTCTTTTTTTTAATTATTGTGGAATAAACCCACAAAACATGAGATCTACTTTCTTAACAAATTTTTAAGTGTTCAAGTACAGTTTGTTAACTATAAGCACAATATTGTGTATCAGATCTCTAGAACTTTTTCATCTTGCATGACTAAAACTCTATACCTGTTGAATCATTTCCCGATAGCCTGCAGCAACCAACTTTCTTACTTTCTGATTCTATGAGTTTGACCACTTTAGATACCTCATTCAAATCAATATTTCAAAAATATTATTCAACAATTATTTGGAATGGAAATTGAGTGATAAATTAGAAAAGGACAATGAAAGAGGAACCTCTTGGTATCTGTCTATCTCTCTGTAGTAGACCGAATAACAGCCCCCCAAAAATGTCCATGTCCTAATCCCTGCAACCTGTGGGTATGTTATCTTATATGGCAAAAGGGACTTTGCAGATCTACCTAAGTTAAGGGTTTTAAGATGATCCTGAATTATCCAGACGGGCTCAATGTAATCACAATATGATCACAGATTATAAGAAGGAAGGAGTGTCAGAGTTGGAGAAGGTGATGTAACAGAAGCATAGAAACAGAAGTGATGACAGAGCAGAGGTTGGAATGATGCCAACGCTGGCCTCTAGAAATTGGAAAAGGCAAGGAAATGGATTGTTCTCCAGACAATATTCAAAGTCTCCAGAAATAACACAGTTCTGCCAACCAATTTTGGACTTCTGAGTTCTGAAACAGTCAGGTAATAAATTTGTACTGTTTTAAGCCACCAAGTTTATGGTTATTTGCTACAGCAGCAGGAGCAACAGCAAACTAATACATTCCCCTAGATATACAGACTGGACACAAATTTGAAAACTTCACTCAGCAAAATTAAATACCTGCAGTTTTCTGGATCCACCTCTTTAAAAGGCAACATAGCATCCTTCACAGTCACCTGAGAACTCGGGCCTCACCACCAGCTGAGATCTGGTGAGACTACTGACCTCTCCAGGTTATCAGAATAGACCACATTAAAATGTACAGACTTCTCGGGGCCGGCCCAGTGACGCAGCGGTTTGGTTCATACTTTGGCAGCCCGGGGTTCGTGGGTTCGGATCCTGGGCGCCCACCGACGCACTGCTTGTCAAGCCATGCTGTGGCGGCATCCCATATAAAGTAGAGGAAGATGGGCACAGATGTTAGCCCAGGGCCAGTCCTCCTCAGCAAAAAGAGGAGGATTGGCAACAGATGTTAGCTCAGGGCTGGTCTTCCTCACACACACACACACACACAAAGTGTACAGACTTCTCATGAAAGGAGTGATGTCTAACACATTTTCTATTTCTCCCAACATTTCCAGTGATATTTTAGAGCCCTAGTTATGCTTTCATGCCCCCAAGAAATTAAGCAAATGCCAGATTGGTCTGACCCCTCATCTACCAAGGATTGGAAAGCTGCAGGGGAACCAACTCATCCTGCCAGGATATTCTGCCTTTTTTTTTTTTTTTTTTCTAGTTTGTTATACACGCTCTGAAACAGAGGCCAATTTCTTCAAAAATCAGGCATAGAAGTTCTTGTTTATCTTCACCTCCTCCTTTCCTAAACCAGGTAATTGCTGCATAGGTCACTATGCAGGGTCAAAACAGAACTAGAGGAGAACTCAAATGCCATCTTCTCAATGAAGCTTACACTGATCATCCTATTTATGAATGACAACTCTTGTGTCTCTTGCCTCATCTTACTTTTTCTATTTCCCTTAGCACATACTGCCCTCTGACTCACTATATATTTTCCTATTTATTGTGCCTATTGTGTGTTTTCTGTCTTCCCATACTAGAATGTCATGCACTGGGTCAGGATGCTTGTTTTGGATCATTGACATACCCAAAGACTTAGAGTTGGATAAATGGATAAAAGAGTTAATTAAATAGAAATTGTGGAGTCTGGCTCAGGGCAAACAGCCTGTATAGTGACTGCTTCACCTCTGGATACAATTCCTGAAGGTAACTCAGGTGTATTAACCCTTTGGGGTGAGGGGGAGTAAGGATGAGGATGTCCCTGTTACTGGAGTCATTTACAGAGCCTTCTCGGAAGCTGTTTAATCTTGCTGCCTGGCAGATAGGAGTTAGAATGGATACGTACAGCAGGACAGCTGTCTGACAGTTAACCTCTCCCATCTGTGAAGCCTCTGTCCCGCTCGCAGAACAGCCTGATGTTACCTGCGTGGAATGCACCTGCCTTGGTGTCACGTGAGCAAAGGGCCTAGGCGACTGCATGATTAGTCAGAGAAGGGAACTTGGCTCAGGGATGGCCCGAGAGGAGCACTTTCGCAATAGAGGAAATCTCCACTGAATGGTGCCTGGCCAGCCCAACTTCTAAGAAAAGTTGAATATCAAACAAATGGAGAAAAAAAGATGCAGAAGGTGAAATAGGGAAGCAGCAAAAGAACATCCATAGGCAAAGCAGTAAGTAGATCATGAGGCAGAGAGAAGGGAAGAGTCACAATGACTGGTGGAAGCTATCACAGCAGAAATTGGAGAATTGAGTCACCAGGAGGTTGAAACACTAGAGCACAGCGTAGGAGAGCCTTGCAGCTGAAGGAGTAGAGCTGTCATCTAGAGCTGTCATCATGTCACCAGAGTCTCTGTGGGATTATTGTCAGCTACTGGATCCTGGATGATGGGGCCATGTTCTGTAGGCTCTCTGTGAGGCTGCTGAGATGGATTCCTGTCTCCACTATCTTTGTTCTTACCAACAAGTATGCAGTTTAGAACACAAACTCAAAGAACATTCTTAATCATTATTTAAATAACTGAAGTTTATTTCTATTTCTAGCCTCCATTTAGTTGGACAGTGGGAATTTAAAGTAAGTCAATTTCTAATCCTCACCCCCACTCTTTCTCTGGGGTTGTGTCAAATTCCAGGAGGCTTATGTGGAGCAAAGGTTTTGGCAGCACTGCGTGCAAGTGTGAGAATGACACCAGTGAAGGAGTAGGTGGGAGTCCATCTTCACTGACTTCCACTGATATATATGTATGTGTGTATGTATACACAAGCCCTCAAGCCCTGCAGTGTCTAAGGCCATGCTGCTTAGATACACCATAAGCCATTTTTCATTAGAATCTTTCTACATTGAGGCCTCTACATTGGAGAGATGGCACATTTTCCTTCTGCTCTTGGATTCTCCAAACATGCAAATGCATTTGAATGCTCCCTTCCCCCACCAAATCTAGGCTTGACCTCTCCGTGGGGTTGGGGAGTGGGGAACAGAGCTCAGTTTGTCTTTCTAGAGTACCACAGTGTCTTTTCAATATTCACAACTGTCTACCCAATCTCAGTCCTGCCAAACCAGGGGATCATCTTCTTGACTGAGGAAGAGGAAGCCTTCATCAAGTATTTCCTAAAATATGTTATCTAAGCCCAGAAACTTATCCTTAACTCCCTCCTCCTGGGACATCAGGATTTTAAAGCAAAGGCCAATAAGGATTGGCTCTATATTCTGCTATGTCATCCCTTCTCTGAGGTGATGAAGGTAGAAAATTCCAACTATTTGAATGAGGCAAAGAGCCTGGGATGCAACAATATTGAATGAGGAAACTTGATTAATATTTCAGGATAATATGCTGAAATATTCACAATATTTATGGAAAACTAGGTAACTTGAAGACCCTGAATTTCTTAAAATAAAAAAGACCCAACCAATCTCAGATGAAATGTTTCCCCTGTGAATCTTAGTAGAAATTTCAGTGTACAGTATATTGTTCTATGTACTATACTTTTCATAGGTGTGCAATTTTCCACACAAGGCTTCAAACACTGTATCAGTTATACATGCCTATGTAATCTGATAAAGTGAAATGATGTCTATTTGCCACCAAAAGAAATAAAGCATATCAAGATTATGAATAACAGAGTAATTATTTAATATTCTCTTCTATTTATATACTGTTAACTAATTCTCACTGGCAATAGAAATCTCTCACATTCCAGAGTTTGAGAAATAATTATAATAACTGCAATCAAATGTTAGCATTGCACCTTGACATTTACAAAGCACTTCTTAGTACATTGCTGTATTCAAATTTTGTGGGAGAAATTGGGAACTTCAAGTGAACCAATTTTAAAGCTATAAATCATTTTACTTTTTTCCTAACATGAAGGATGTACAAGGGAGTAGATTGGTTGCCCCAGTGCTCACTGCAGTAGTGACTTTATAACAACTAAACTGTTACAGTAATTTCCAAAGCTAAAGAGATTCACCCTTCACCTTGCAAGACTTATTTGATATACTAGCATCAAATCCTGTCTCCATTCTACTCCAGAGGTGGCTATATTTCAATCTGCAAACTGTTTTAGCAGTCTTTGGTTGACTACACACATGATCTCTAGGACTGTTTATTGCATATAAAGTATTGATTTTTTAGTAGTTTCCGCCATGATTAGTTTTTTAAGTAATTTCTTCTATTAGAGTCGAAGATTTCATATCTTCTCTTTCTATACCCTTTTTGTAACATGGCTGCAGCATTACTTACTTTGTATTTCAAGAAGGCATTCAGGTCTCCCAAGGGTCTCTACATTTCCTTATATTTACATTGCAACCGTATCTGAAAACTTAAATAATTCATCATTAAGACTCTGACATCTTGCCAGTCTAAGTCAGGAAAAGCAGCCATGTTTTAATCAAGAAAATTTAAAGACAGAGAGAGGAAGGAAGGAAGGATGGGAGGGAGAGAGGGAGAGGGGGAGAGAGAGAGAGAGAGAAAGAGAGAGAGGGAGGAAAGGAAGGAAGGAGGGAAGGAAGGAAGGAATGAAGAAAAGAAGGAAGAAAGGAAGGAATAAAAGAAGGAAGGAAGGAAAGAAGGAGGGAAGGGAAAGAAACAAAAAGAAAAAGAAAGAAAGAAAAGAAGCTTAACCTCTCTAGGAATTTGTTGTATATCTACTTTTTTAAAATACAACTTCTTTCAGTCACTCCAGAATTACAGGTTATATAAGAAATGCATTAGTCTAATAATTACAATGACGATGTTTCTAAAGGTGGAGTTGTAATTTGTACATTACGTGTTCTCAGTGCTAATATCAATGAAAGGAATTAATTTTGTATTCATGATCATGTAATATGGCTATTCAAAAGGTGTATTTATGGCGTAATTGTTTCTCTAAAATTAAAAAGTTATCTAGCTCATTAAATCTAATGAATTAGTATAATGAATATAATTATAATGGAGGAGACAAAAAAAGAGGGTAGAAGAAAGAAAGAAAGAAATGATAATATTTTACTTTCTTCTACATCTGCCTTTCTTTCCTTACCCTAGATTCTTTTATTGTTTTGTATTATTTCCTTTTTTATGGTGTTCTCCATAATACTATATTTGCTTCAGTAAAGTCACCTGTGATTCTCTCTTTCTGTGTGTGTGTGTGTGTCTGTGTGTGTGTGTGTGTCTGTGTGTGTGTGTTCTTGGGTGGGGGAGGGGGAGGGAGATAGAGAGAGAGAAAGATTTGACCTAGGTATCGAATGTTCATTCTCAAGGAATGGGGCCAGTACAATGAAGGAATCCTCTCATGTCTCATGAATTGAGAGCAGATTTGAAAGTGACAGGAGTGCTAGGAAGTTTTATGGTACACAAACATGACCATTTTTATTTATAGTATGAAAATTTTGTATTATATATTATAATTTTATTCAATCTACTTCAATTACCTGAAATGCACATCATATGCATCAGTATCGATCCTATCAGGTTCTCAAAAACTTAATTTGGTGAGGGCGGCAGATGCACAAAATAACTGTGTTCCCAAGAGCAACTAGACATTAGCCATGAGGGTGGAAGATGATATAATTCCTGCAATGTGAGTGAGGGGAATGTAGCGATGTGGATATGCCTAAGAGTACACCTGGGCATGGAACTGGGCTGGTGAATTGAGGAGAATATTGACGTGACGTTGGGCTCATTCAGTTTGTTTGCATTTTGTTCAACAACCAGGTAGAAAGATCAGACAGACTAGTGTGTGCATGTGGATGAGAAGCAGAGGAAAGCCTGCACTGGGAATCCACCTAGTCACAGTCTTAGAAGTAACAAAAGTGGATGAGCTCGTAGAGGTATTGCTTTCATGGAATTTCTTTCTCATGGATCTACTGTTGAAGTGAGTAATTCATTTTAGTATACCAACACATTTCTTTGATTCTAAGACTCATCTTTTTATCATTTTGACATCTTTGAAATTATGTCATAAGATTTGTACACAAGCATGTGTTTATGTGTATAAACATATACATCTTGTCACTGTAAAATCAAGAAAATATATATTTTATATTTCAAGTTCATATAACTTTAAATCCTCATTAAAAGAAATATAGCTCCCCAAACTAAGTATTTGGGGATCAGTTTTTAATTCGACAAAGGCCTTCCCTCCATCCAACTTTATGGCAAATAGAATTCAGATATCGCAAGCAAAGGGTAGAAATGTTGCCTGGGGAATGAAGAGATTGAGGCCCATATCCTTTTCCTTTAGAGACTCAAAGCTATTGTGACACCTCCCTAATTCAATTAATTCCAGGCAAGATCAATAGGCTAGGGATTCATTTTAAGTGGTTTTGAGGGGGTGAGGAGGCTGGAGAGAAAAAGAAATGTTTCTTATTGCACTCAAGTTTCTAGCTTTGGCGACTAGGTGAATGATGCCATTAAATGACATAGAGAATGCCAGTGAGCCAGATTAGAAATTGGGAGGGGAGGGTAATTCAGCCTGAAAATTTAGAATTCAAATGGAAGATACAATTTGATATTTCAGGTAAACTGCTGTAGATTTATCTAGAATGTAACATATAATCGTCCATACTCTATACTTTTGGAGAAAATACGCAGTAAGAGTTCACAAGTGCTTTTTGAACAAATTTTAGAAATATTTGTATACCTATCCTTTAATTATAGAGCTATGAATAGATTTTTATCAGTGCTATCATGTCTTAAAGTCTAGATCTGTAATGTCCAAAATTTTCAAATTTCTTATTCTCTGCCTTCTAGATGTTTGTCTCCAATCTGATAAGGTTGTCCTGTAATTAGAGCATCTGGTCTATTTGTATTTAACTAACATCTTATTTGGATATAATTCACCTCTTTTTCTCTTAGTCTTGCCTTTCTCTTCTCCTTTCCTCTGTTCTTTCTTTGACTTCTCTGGTTTGATTATTATTATTCTATTTTACTGTCCTACTAGCTTGGTAGATTTACAAAATTTATAAGATAACAAGATTCTTTTACTGAGCTTTTTAGTGTTCACCCAGAAATTATGACGTACATCCTTCACTTATCAAAGTTCAGTACTCCTATCACTTCCCATAGCAAGCAACAGTCTTCAACCACTTTAATTTCACTTGTCCTCCTCCTGACTTATGTTCTACCTTTGTCATAAGATTTAATTCTTTTTGTTTGTACCCCCATAAGTCATTGTCAACATAGTTTTTAACAGACAATATCCATTCATAATTATTCTTATCTTTGCCATTTCCAATGCTCTTCTTTCAAACTTGCATCTTCAATCTTTCATCCAGGATTATTGTCCTTCTCCCTAAAAATATATATAGTTCTGCTGGTGAAAAATCCTCTTCAATTTTATTTTTCTGAAAATGTCTTTTTTGTAATCTTTACTTTTCGAATGATGTTTTGATGGATTTGGAATTCTAAGTTGGCAGATGTCTGCTTTCCACCCTTTGAAGATGTCCTTCTTCTGTCTTCTAGCTCCCCTTGCTTCTGTAGGGAAGTCAGTTGAAGTCTTCCTGTTGTTTCTTTGAAGGTACTGTGTCTTTTTTCCTCTGGATTCTTTCAAGATTTCTTAATACAGACACTTTTACAAATCTTGACTGTATGCTTTCTAATTAATGGTTAATTTTTGTGAGAGTAGAACAAAGATTTTTAGTTAATTTTTGGCAAGACTCTATCCTGTTTTCATTAAATTAGAGAGATAACCTGATGTAGTGATACACTGATGAATTTAAAAGGCACCTTGACCCACCAGGCTGATTTCTGACAGTACTTTAGTCGCGTTTTTCTCTGGCCACTAGACCACATATATTTTCTACTCTTCTTGTCTATACCTTATTTATGAAAAGAGTTTAAGCAGAACATTGTATTATTTATGTCAACAATGATTATCCCTATTCAAGCCTTCTCTCAAATGAAATGTACTGAACATTTCCTCAAATAAAATCTGTCAAATAAATCAAAATGTATGCTTTCTTTTTTCAGTGTGTTTATTACACATTCTGGTCATTTTGCTAATTAAATTATTTTTAATTGAATATAAGCCATCCACATATGTCTTCTAGGTACCAATAACTGAAGTCTCTGATTACAAAACAGTTAGCATATGAAACATCCTAGTCACTACAGCATCTTTGTCTCTAACCACTGAACAAGGAAGGGATGGGATTTGTTATGGTTTGGTTCTCATCTGCATCCTCAGTATGCTGTGTTGTGCGGGTGAGCACTCACACACATGTCACTGCGTGTTAGTTTCTTCTAAATGATTAAAAGTTTTTCTGAGAATTCCACCATAAGCTTTAGCTTCTCCAGTATAAAGGACATGTAAGAGCCAGGTTCAAGTGTTACGGTACAGCATAGTCACTTCAGCATGTTGTTCTTAAACACAGAGAGAAGACATTTATTAAATATAATTTATTAACACATTAAATAATTTATATATGTTGGTCAAATACAAAGAAAATAATTGGATGTACAGAACACAGGACTACAGAGTTGACTCAGATGTAAATTTTAAAGTTCCACCATTTACTACATCTATATTCAATGCTAGGCTTTCCTCGATAATGAATAATAGGTCCAATAAGCAAATATTAAACTAAGGTATAATAGTAAAAATAGCATCATATCCCTACATCTAAAATTTTTTTCTTCTAAATTCTTAGCTCCGAATGTCTAGTAGTCTCTGACTGTCTTGATGTCTCTGATTGCAAGCTTTATGACACCTTCCAGAATGTCCCTAAGAGTGATTATTTTCTAACCATTGATTTCACTACAATAACTGGTATATTTGGCACATCAATCTCCAGCTGAGAGCCATCCACACTGATTTTCTGTATAGCTGTCCTTTTTTAAATGACTGTCTCTCTTACCATTTCTGTCCCTTTAGGGATATTCTAAACTGCTATAACTCAAATGGGTTTTCCAATCTATTCTTCCTAGTTTACCCCATATACTGTAGCTTTTTCATAGGTAATCAACTTACCACCTGGGTTAAAAGTTCTAGCAAAATTTAGGGACACAATGCTCGGCAGAGTAGGGATTTAGGCCTCAGAGAACGGGAGGACTCTTTCTAGATTTAGAGATTGTGTACCTTATGCCATAAATATTCCCTTCAGGTAAGCATAAAAATGTAAACTTCATTTCCGAACTTGTTTCCCTGAAAAGAGGCATTCTTAATCCAAAACAGTAAATACAAACTTTAAGAGTACAATTTATTCATTATTTTAAAATAACCTATTTTTTTCTCTCTCTATGCTCAGTTTTTAGATTTTGTGTGCCTGGCTCAATTAAAGAATTAAATTATATTAATCTCAATAATTTTTCCCGGTTTGGGCATCAATTTAGAAGCATGAACTATCTGGTAGGAATTTCCAACAATATCACAGAAAAGCAAAGGAAGTCAATGATATGCACATTTTCAAAGAGCACAGCCATGTTATTAGTTAACATTAAATTCAGGGAAATGTTGATATTCCAATACGTAAAAAACCATTGATCAGGAAATGATGAATCAGAGTCAAAAACATAAGTATTTGTGCAGTCACCATGAAGCAGTTACTGAATAGTTTATCTAAATGTAAAGGGCTTTTTTGTGTAATGATTACAAATTCAGAAAGGTTACTAGTGAATGCTAGGATCTAAAGAACAGTGCCATTAAGAAGAATAAAGACTTCACAGAATTCATAGATAGATTTAAATGAGATTTTGTTAAATTAAGGAAACCGTATCATCCTCAGCCTGTACCCACTAAGATGCCAGTAGTGCTCCTTCCCCATCTGAGACAAACAAAACGTCTCCAGTCATTTACAAAAGTCTCCTGGAGGGCACATCACTATAGGTTGAGAAGCATTGCTTTTAGATAACAGTCAAGAAAATTTTCCTAAATTCCTACCATGTGCTCAAGTTTCATTTGTCAACTTTTCTAACATTAAGATATTTGACATACGTATGTTTAACCAGTGCATTTTAAAACAGGGAATTTATCTACTATAATGAGTGTCTAACTAAAATTTATCCAGTCCTTCCTGCCTGGACCTGTTCCTGCTCCACTAATTATTACCAACCAGGAGCACCAGTCTTTCTCCAGTGGGCATCAGCCCTTTGCTTACCACCATGTCCAGGTTTTAGTTATTCTGCACATTTCAAAAGACCTGTCTGTCTCTTAATGTTTTAACTCACCTGCCGAAACACACCTATCCCATATGCCACCTTCAGGTATCTCTGCAACACAAGGTGCTTTCTCCCTGTCATGTGTTCCCAAGCCCTGAGTTTTACCTGTAAGGCAACATTCACTGAAACCGTGAAAAAATGTGCTATTATCCTAGCTGGACTGTAATTTGTTTGAGGACAAAGACCATTCAGTATTCAATAATATGTCCTTCAATGCATATCACATACATTAGGAAATTGTTTCTTTAATAAATAAATGAAAGAGAAGCTTTTCAGAGAATGTAATAAACCCTTTTGGTGACTTTGTACCTTCCCATTACTCCATAAATTATAGTCGTAAACTCACCTCCTGCTCTAGTTCAAGGCCAATCACCCGTTGATGGGTAGGTTAATGCTCATCCTCAGGACAACTCCTGCAGTTTCACAAGGGTATCCCTTCTGCCAGAGCCAGCCCTCGAGCCCATGGCCTGGGTTCATTTCCAGATCAGGGAACCACACTAGCTGTCTGTTGGTTGTCAGACTGTGGTGGCTGCATATTGCTGAGATGCTGAAAGCGATGCCGCCTGCATTTCAGACACCAGCAGGGTCACCCGTGGTGAAAAATTTTCGGCAGAGCTTCCAGACTAAGACAGACTAGGAAGAAGGACACGGCCACCCACTTCCTAAAAAGTTGGCCATGAAAACCCTATGAAGAGCAGCGGAGCATCGTCTGATACAGCGCCGGAAGGTGAGAGGGTGGTGCAGAAAGACCAGGCAGGGTTCCACTCTGCTGGACACGGGGTTGTTAGGAATTGGAATCGCTTCTAGGACACTAACAACAAATCCCTTCTTCCAGGCTGATGTTACCTGGAGCTAGGTTCCCTGGCTCAGTCTGCAGATTGTGCTGTGGATTTCAGCTCCCATTGAGCACACAAGCTTGCCAAGTGCCTTTGTGATGGGTTGAAACTGAACAACCACAGTCTGAGACCTTCTACACCCTATAGAGTAGCCAAGGAGAACCATATCTTGTCATATTTATCTTCATCATCATCACTTTGTGGAAATTGTGCTATTTGAATAAGGGCATATACCATTTATAGTCTTCTAAATATTCCACTTTAGTGAAGTTTTAAAGTCCTAGTTGTAAGCATTACATAGTCATAACGACTTAAAAGAAATTTTAACTTTGCATTATTTATTAAATAAAATTTCCTCATTATTCTAAGAAGTGTATGCTATAGTATGTCAAAACATACTTTACATTTAGGTTGTGGAACCATATTAGCTCAAGATCTGATCAGCAAGTAGATTCAAAACAATATCAGACTCATTTTTTACCTTAGCTTATTTGTTTGGGGGTAAGCCAAAAGATGTCATAATCTGCTGGAAATTCTATGAGATTAGAAAGAATAAAATGCATAACATGCATAATGTATAATATCCGTGTAGACTTAAAATCTGGGTTTTAAAACAGTTTTGAAAATCAAAATGACAAAAATTTTGAATAAGTACGACATCCACTTTCTATTTCTAGAAGCTCCAGTTAGTGATGTAGTTGACTATAGCTAAATTTTATGATAGTCAACACACAACAATCCTATGGGTGTTAAGGTATTCCTGTTGTGATGTACTTTATTAGGTAATCAGAATTGTCAGCTCTAATAATAATCACTCAATCGTGAAAAGCGATGCTCCAAAGGGACGTCCACTGTGATTATGTATTCCTTTTACCTATAAGTTTGCATTTGCTTCAACTATTGAATAGCTGCTGCAGTCTGATACTTTCAAATGGCTCTTCTGAATATAGACAAGTCTTGAAGAAATATCTACTAAAGCCTACACTGTGTGCTACAGTGAGGAATAGCCCTTGAAGGTGGAAATGATCCTCTTAGTAGAAAAAAGTATTTGGATCAGTTGGTGATTTGAGAACTTATAATTTCCTACACTTGAATAACTTAATAATTTAGAAGTTCACTTCTAATTACCATGACCTGTCAAGTAACTGGCACTTCGCATAAAATGGGTCAAAGCCTCAGTGCCACTCCTGTGAGTCGGCAGCTATAATCAGGATTTCTCGGTGATACTCAGGTCCTGACGGCTATCAGTAAAAAGAACACTACTGGGTAGGGAGAGTTTTATTAGCACGCAGCCTCATCACATCACCTCCTTTAGTCAACCAGCCTGGACCATGTATGAACACCAAATGCCTCCTCACCTTTTTAATTTAAGGGATGAGCAGACTATCTGTGCCTCCATTTCAGGGGACTACTCCCCACACATGCATTTATGTGGTCAGAGCTTCCTAAAAATAGGAAATCCCCATCAGCCTCTGTCTTTCCATAATAGCAAGGGAAGGGAGCATAAGGGTAAAGAAAAGAGTTACCAGAGGACATCACCGCTCTTCTCCAGTTGCATCCACATAAACCTTACACTCCTCTAAAGAAAGGTTTACCTTGTACTACAATAATCCTATCAGATTCTTCAGTTTATTTTGTCCATTTCATCTAAGTTCTTGATTTTTCAGGGTAAAATGAATGGGGAAAGTTTCTTAAATTTCTTTTTTTTTAAGTTGGAGTGAGTTTATTAGAAGTTAGAAAGACACAAATACACAAATCACTGAACACTTAAGATTAGTAGAGAAAAGCAGAATTGCCAAAATTTCACACAAAGACTACACAGCAAATGCTACTTGAGTGTGATCCTAAGGGGAGAGCCCAGAGCCCAGGGTGGTCCCACCCGGCCTCCGAGTACAACGGGAGCAGCACGTGCCCTACTCTTACAGCCTAGCTAGAGAAAAAAGAAAGGGGCTGTCTAAAATGCCTACATGCTTTGCATATAGAAGCCTATTATGCTAATATGAGTCTCTGACCCAGAATATAACATTTTGGACTGATGACTCACCAAAATAATATACATATATATGTACACACAGATATATATATATGTACATACATATTTATATCTTGATATCTGTGTGTGTGTATCATAGAGTCAAATTCATCAGACTTATTGCAGTAAGGCAGAACATCATATTGACAGATATCAGTAGTATCTGAGAGGGGGAATGTCAGTGGAGAGTTATTTACACATTTTTGGGGTGTGGGCTCTAGTGGTTTAAGGCCGGATTTTCAAGGTGGGGAACATATTGTGATTGGGCTGTATTTGTGACCTAATAATGCAGGATTGGTAAACACAATGAGGCTGGGTTCTTGCAGCAAGCTCTTATTGTTGTCTGATAACTGAACTGTTTTCCCAGGTGAACAATCTTTTACCTTCGTATGAGATCTGTTGGCCCAGGTAAGCTGACTGTTTGCCCAGATCAACTGGGTTGCAAGAACTTCCTGAATCAAAAAGTGAATTTTTTCTTATTTAAATTGGTTTAATGTCTTCCTGGGCAATGATTTCCTGAAACAGATAATTCATATCTATACTTGCTTTATACTTCTATAGCACCAGGCTTTTCATTCAGTACAGTGAAACAGCCAAACCAAAGTCAAGATTTGGGAGCTCGTGGCAGAGACTACAGTATTATCTATTTGAAATGCATTCTTCCCAACTTACATACTAAGGTCATCTTCATATTTTAGAGGGCAGCAATCTGTCCAATTAAAACCATACTCCAGAAAACCCCAAATGTAACTTCCCAATTAATACCCACTCCCTCCTCCCAAAGGTGACAATTATTCTGACTTCTAACAATATAAATTAGTATTCTATGGTATTGAACTTTATATAATAGAATCATACTGTTTATTCTTTTGTGTCTGACTTCTTTCATTCAACATTATATCTGTGAAATTCATTCACATTGTTGTGTGTAATAATGGCTTATTAACTGTTATTACTGTACAGTGTCCCACTGCATGAATGTAAAACAATATGTCTATTCATTATATTGTTTGGTTAATGTCTTTCATCAGTTCACGAAAATTCTCTGTCTTTATCTCATCAAATTCTTCCTCCCAACTCTCTCTCTTCTCTTCTCAAATTCCAGATCAAATGAACATTAGATCTTTGAATATTTTCTCCTCTCATGTCTCTTAAGCTCTGCTATGTTCTCTTGACTATTGGTCACATTCTTCTGTCCCTTTACATGTCTAATAAATTTTTATTACATGCTGGACATTGTTATAACATAGTCATAAAGCAGCTCGAGATGATGCTTTTCTCCAGAGGGATCTGCCTTTCTTCTCTCAGGTGGATAGGGTAAAGGGATGATCATTTCAAGCCAACCAAGTATTAAGCTGGGTCCAATAAGCGTTGAATTTTTCTTAGGATTCAGTCCACATCTGTATCACCCTTGTTCTTCAGGCATGGCCTGATCAGGCCTTTGATTAATTTCATGAGAATCTCTGTTCCTTAAGTTCTGATTCTTCAAAGCTGTGATCTTCAGTCCTCAGCATTCTGCCTGATGAAGGTTCAAACTCTGGTGGATGTCTTAAGGAGTGATGGGCTGTGGTCTTATGGCAGATCATTTTGTAATCATAGAAATATTCTGTTTGTGCTGTCCAAAATAGTAGTCACTTCTCACATACGGCTCTTGAGCACTTAAAATGTGGTTGGAATGACTAAGGAACATAATTCATTATTTAATTTTAAGTTAAAATTAAATGCACACATATGGCTGATGGATACCATATTGGACAATCCAGCTCTAAAGGTTACAAATTGAACTGACATATCAATGTCTAACATTTATATTACTCTTTTTTACCACGTCCTGACCAAAGAGAGAATTTAACTTATATATTGCTATCTTACATCATATAATTGAGATTATTTTAATTCCATATATACTTCAACAAAACAAAATTATTCTGGTTATTACTTTATGCAGTCATATTCAATTAGAATTCTACATATTTACCTTTTGCTGTTCTTCATTTTTCCTTATTTTAAACTGCCCTCTGTGAGTATTTTCTTTTTGTCTCAAGAGCATCTTTTGTATTTCCTTTATTGTGGTTTCTTTAGTGACCAATTATATCAGGGTTTGCATTTTTGAAGAAACTTCATCACACCTTCATATTTAAAATATGTTTTTGCTGGGTATAGAAGGTTGGCACCTGTATTTATTTCTTCAGTGTTTTCAAGATACTGCTCCATTGTCTCTGGATTCCTTTGCTTTAGTTGAGATGTCAGCAATCAATCTTATTATTCCTTTTCTGAGGTTAATGCAACTTTTTTCACCTGTTTATCTTCTGGCTGCTTTAAGTTTACATTTCTCACATTAGCTTTTAGTGGTTACACTATGGTGTACCCCCAGAGTGGTTTTATAGCATCAATTATATTTGGATTTTAAATATCTTCTTGATTTTGTCTCCTGTTTTCAAAAATTTTTAGTACTTATGTCATCAAATATTTCTTCTGCTATATTCCCTCTCTTTTCTATCTTGGTCACTTCAATCACATGTATGTTAGTACTTTCCCTGTATGTATCTCTTATGTTCCTTTACAAGTTTTGCAATTATTTTGCCTCTCTGTGCTTCAACCTGGAATATTTTCTTTGGAACTAATTTTCTGGACACTAATTCTCTCTTAATAGATCTAATCTGTTGTGAAACTTACCCAGTAAATTCTTAATTTTCAGAAATTGTAGGTTTTAGTTCTATAATTTAAATTTGATACTTGGTATAGTTTCCAGTTTTTTGCCGATTTTTGAACATTTTAATTATATTGTTTAAAAATATATGTCTAAGGGAGGGGAGGAATGAATAGGCAGAGCACAGAGGATTTTTGAGGCAGTGAAAATACTCCATGTACCATACATATACCATTCATAGTGTGAATACATGTCATTACACATTTGTCTAAACCCATAGAATATACAACACCAGAGTGAACCGTAATGTAAACTATGGACTCTGGGTGGTTATGATGTGTCATCATAGGTTCATCAGTTAAAACAAATGTGCCACCCTGGTGGTGATGTTGATAATGGGGGACGCAGTGCATGTGTGGGGGAACAGGGTATATGGGAAATCTCTGTACCTTCCCCGCAGTTTTGCTGTAACCCTAAAACTGCTCTAAAAAAAGTCTTAGACACAATTCTCCCGTTTGCAACAACATGGATGGACCTAGAGGGTATTATGTTAAGTGAAATAAGCCAGAGAGAGAAGGCCAGACACTGCATGAACTCACTCATATATGGAATATAAATGAACACACGGACAGAGAGAACTGATTGGTGGTTACCAAGGGGAAGAGGGGTGGGGGGGGCACAAGGGGTGAAGGGTTACATCCACATGGTGACGGACAAACAAAAATGTACAATTAAAACTCCACAGCGTTATAAACTACTAAGACATCAATAAAAAAAAAGTCTTAGAAAATGATCTATGTCTGACAATTTCATTATCCAGAACTTCTATGGTTTTATGTCTATTTTATGTTGTTTATTCCCGATTTTTGGTCAAGTCTTGTCTTCTCATAGAATCAAACATTTTTTTATTGATTAGATATCATCTATTAAATATTATAGAGGAAATGTGCAGCTCTTTATGATCTCTCCACAGAAGATTTTCATTTGCTTTTTTAATCCAATCTGAGATGGAATTAATTCTGCCTTGGGCAACAGTGCTAGGGAGCATCTGTCTATCATTAGTTCACACTCACTCTAGAGTATCGTGCTTCAGCATCCTGCCTGAAAGCCTGTGATGTATATCAAGCCTCCTCCATTTTGCCAAATATGAACTCCAATTTTTGCCCATTCCAGTTTCAAAAGTTAAAATTTACAAATGTCTCAAAGGGAATTGCGGTGCCCATATAACACCTCTTTAGGCTTCCATTCTTGACATATACTCTCTTAGTTGTCTGTGTAGCTACCATCTGCCTTCAAATACATTTTCCCTTTTGAATTTGCTTTAATTACTGATATAGGGAGTCTTGCTGAGAAACAGCTTAGTCTGCCACTGTCAGAAATGGAATTATTAGTGTATTATTTTTATGATCTTAGTAATATGTGTGTTGTAGATACATCACAATTTGTTTCATTTTCCGCTATGGTGGCGCATCGCTCCATATCCATTTGTTTTTTTGTTTTTGCTACTACATATCTGGTGCACAAAAATCAATGCCAATATATCATTATATTTCTGAACTATGGGATAAAGTCTTTCCAAAGTCTTTTCATTAAGCCATTGCATTTTCATCTGCAGTGTATGAAAGTATATTATTCCCTTTCCGCCAACCAGATGTGCTTGTTATTTTTCAATTATTAATCCAATGGGTGTAACTTTTTATGTTATTATTAATTCAATTTGCATTTTCATTAATACCAGAGTATCTTTTCAAATATTTATTGCCCACTTGGATTTGCTTTTCTTCAAACTATCTCTTCTTATCTTTTGTCCATCCTTTGCTCATTTGCTTTTTTAATTGTTGCTCAAATTGGACAAGATCTTTGTACATTCTAGTTGAAAGTGTTATCAACAAGTGCCTCAAATATCATTTTCAAACTACGTTTTATTCATTGATTTTGTTTACGGAATATTTGTTTTAATTTTAAATTATCAAACCGATTTCAAGTTTTATAGATCATGTGTTCTATATTTCTACAGAAATCTAGAGATTATAGATTTCTTTTGTGATTAAGAAGTTTCAGTAATCCCTAGTCTAAAATATATTTTTAAAATTTTTCAGCTAAAATTTGTACTATCTTATATGCTACATTTAAATCTCTAATTCATTTGGACTTATTTTTTTCCATGATGTAAGACAGAAATACAATTTTGTCTTCTCTGAATGGTGAGTCTTTTGTGTTAGCAGTATTTATTTAATAAAGCAAATAAATGGGTTTATTTGTGAGTTCTCTGTCCTACTGAACTGAACTATGCATTAAATTTGTATATACTTGAATAAAATATACATACAGGTTATTACATACTTTGAAGAAACAATTTATATATTAAATTCATCTATGCCAGAAGAAAATAAGTTAGAACATATAGTTATACACATAAATAATAATTCAAGTATGAAAATAAAAGATGAACATTTTCATGAATGCAAGTACTAAGAAAATACTGCCCTTAGATTATCTCTGGAATAATGTCTTTAGGTTGTAACCCCAGTAAGAAGGAAATAAAGTCAGTTGATGAATTTGGATTCAACAAGTAAAGATTTTCAATTAATTATATAACTGTTAAATCATATAAAAGTTATTTGTGGAAAAAACAATTCAGAATTAAATTTCATATAAATAATATCAAAATAGGAAAAGAGGAGATAGGGTATGCAGACAATAAGGACATAACCTGTATTAAGTGTCTTATCTCATTCAATGACCAGCTATATTGAATAAACCCAGGACACGATTTACAAATGTGATATGTGTCTTAAAACATTGTGTATTCATATGTAATAAATAATAGATGGATTGTTAACTAAATATTGTTTAACAGATAAGCTTTCCATCCTGAAAAACCTATTAAAGCAATTCCTCAAAATCCCCCAAAATTATTTTCAGATAGATTAAAGATCTATATGCATAAATGGGTCCTAGAAAAAAATATTAGATGAAATTATAGGAAGATATGCTTATGAATTATTGTTGTGGGAGATCTGTATTAACATGGAAATCAACAATATATTCATGTTTGAGTTACAGCTGATCTATAAAATGAGATGTTAGAAAAAAATTAAAAGATGGTTAGAATAAAACAAAGAGTAACATATGTTATAGAAAAAATAACAAATGCCCACTAAAATCTACAAATCAATCAGAGAGACAGAGTGAGGGAAAGAGAAAATTCTCTAGAAAAAATTAGCAAAGATTTTGATCAGGCAATTCACAAAAGAAAGAATCTAATAGCTAATTAAAATAGAAACTGATTCCTAACGTGATCAGTATTTATATTAATAAAAAATAAAAATAATGAGGTAGCATGCCCTCACATAATATTGTCAAATATTAAAATTTTGAGAATATCAAGTATATGTGAGGATGTTTGGAAATGAATATTAGCAGATACTGCAAAGGCATCAGACCATAAAGAAAAGTAACTATTTTAGAGGCCAAGTTAAAAGTTCCTGCACAATTAAAAATCACATAACTTGTAACCCAGCAAAATTTACTTCTAGAAATTTACCCCAGTAAAAATGTGTACATGTATGTGAGAAGGCACATACAGAGACTCTTACGGCAGATTTACATGTAAGAGTGGAAGCCACTCATATACCCATGCATAAGAGGATTCTAAGTACACTGCTAATTTCATAGTGTGGACTATTTTGCCAGGATTTTGAAAGAATGTACAGTTAAGGAAACTTTCTCAAAGACCTGGTATTGTGGCGGTGGTGGTGGGTGGGTGAATACAAATTGCAAAGAGTATGGTCTCATTTCAGTAATAAAGGAACTACTATATTCATTAAGCCATGATATATATATATATATATAAAATCAAAAGATATGAAAAAGATAAAAGAATAGGTACATCTGGAAGATCTCCAAGCCAAAAGCAATCCCAACTGGGACAGGTAAGGATGGCGTTGGTTAAGGAGTACATAAGTTGGAACTAAACTGTTCTAGGTTTTTTTAAGTATAATCAGTTATGTTTTATTTGTCCAGAAGGTAATCATTATTTAATATATCAAACAAAGATTGGATATTTTAAAAATAACCCAAACAGAAAATATTTAAGACATTTCTATTTGTCAGACTTGTTTCTACATACTTTAGAAGATTTGCCTTATTTCAGAACAATCTCATCAAGTAGCTGCTATGATCTTCCTTACTGTGCAAGTAAAGAAAAGGAAGGAGAGAGATGTTAAACAAATTTCCCAAGGTCATATTGCTGGTTAGTGACAGAGCCTGGATTCCAAATTACGCAATCTGTCTCCAGAATTCTGCTCTTAATCTTTTGGGTATTCTATGCAGCACATTAAAATAATACTGTGATATGGACAGCCATCAAGTTTATTTCATTTTAGCAAATTAAAGGACATCATAGCAACAAATTATTAAAGAATAATGATAGCTGACCATTGAGTGAGAGTAATTTTATAGGCACCTTACCCTGAGTTGGTGACTACGATGGAGCAATTTTACTTGCAAACTGTGCATAACGCACAATTATTCAGTTAAATTGAGCAAACATTTTCACACATTATGAATTTCTACTTTACAGAAATAAACAAGTTATTTCCACTCTTCATGCAACTTGCATTATAATAGACCTTCCATATGCAGCAATTACCAATGTTTAATATTTTTAGATAGTCACCTGTTATGGTTGAATTGTGTCTCCCCAAAAGATATGTTGAAATTCTAACCCTGAGTACCTTAGAATGCGACATAGGTTGAGAAAAGGGTCCTTGCAGACATAATTAGCTAAGTTAAGATGAGTTCGTACTGGAGTAGAGGGGGCCCTTAATCCAATATGACTGGTGTCCTTATAAGAGGGAAATTTGGACACACACACCAGGAGAACACCATGTGAAGACACACACACAGAAGAGAAGGCCATATGAAGATGAAAGTAGAGTTTGGAGTATGCTGCCACAAACCAAGGGAAGCCTGTGAATACCGGGAGCTGGAAGATGCAAGGAAAGATCCTCCCCTAGAGGCTACAGAGGGAGCCTGGCCCAATCAACACTTTGACTCTGGACTTCTAGCCTCCAGAACTGTGAAAGAATAACTTTTTGTTGTTTTAAACTACCCCGTTTGTGGTACTTTGTTACAGCCTTAGGAAAGTCATATACCATTCCAAATATTTCATCAGTGTCCTAATATTTAGAATAATCCTTCTTTAAAAATCAGGTTTCCAGAATAATACTGGAAAACATAATTTCTTGACTGAATCAACAGAATGTAACTCATTGAAGGAATTTTTTTTTGAACGACGGAATCTACACATACATCACATTTCTTAACTCTTAATTGTGAATAAATATATCAGGGAGCTTATAGTCTGGTGCATGAACCACTTGCAGATAAGCTCATAGATACTTTGTACTAAGTGGTCAAAGACGATATTCAGTGCATTTGCCCCATCAGGAATAGTAATAGTTGACCATGTACTAATCCTCCTGTCTCCTCCAGGAATTAAGGCAGATATCTAGGATCTCTGTGAACCTGTAAGGACACAAATGTTTAGCAAGGGATGGCAGAAAACTGATGGCCCCTCATCTCCTTTCCATAGTGCGAGGACTAATAGGGTTATTCTCTGTATTTGAAACATTAATAAAAGAATATGAAATAATTTGGTATATATTTGACCTGCTATAATGGTGATATTTATGGGAAAAATTATTCTCTTTGTACAATTAATGCAATTAAAAATATCAGAGATCCCAACATCTTCTCCCTTGAAAATATATAGCAGAGATATGAAATACAGTAACTCAAATTTTTTCTAAGGGCAGTATCCATATGAAAACTTCACTGATTCCTATATATAGATTATTCCTAAGCCTAAACCAAAATAATTCAAATTTAGCTCTCAAACTAGTGGTTTTGGCATTCCCAATACACAGTATCTCTTAATATTTAATATATGCACTGATATATATAAAGCTTTAAACAGCTGGGCCAATATCTTTAAAAAGCTCAACAATAATTTGTCAGACATGCTGTATACCAAAGTTATATATTCTTATCTTGTCATCTAGAAGTATTCTCGGTTTGCAAGTATAAACTTGGACATGCAAAATGGTATTCTAGCCTTTTAAAAATGGTTTAAAAAACACTTTAAATTACACAAAAGAATTAAATTTTCTAAAATACAACCATTTGTAAGAAGGAACTGTTCGAGTACTCTGACCAAAGTTAACTGAAATTTACTGTCTATCCTTGCATTTCTGTAAGAATGCACTTAATGGGCTCATGATCGGAGATTTACAAGTAGGAAAATACTATCTGACCCAAGATTTTACTGACAACAAATTGTGTGAAAAGATGAATCACACATTGTAATTTTAGTTAACAACTCTTTGAGAAAATTAAATGGAATTTTTAGTGGATGATCATTACAATATCATTTTATAACATTCAACTGTAAGAGTGTGTTTGATGTTTAGATTCCGGGTTAGATAATCTTAAACTTTAATTTACTGGAAGTCAAATGGCTGGTAGATAATAAGTAAGGACTAGAAGTAAGATCTTCAGACTTTTAAGTGATTGTGTTTAATTTTATAGAAGAGAATCTCATTTTAAATGAAGAAATATTATTTCAAAAGCACTGAGCTTTACGTTAATAATTTATTGATGTGTAGAAATACTGCTAGATTTTGAACAAGAGGATTCATTAAACTGAGGCTTAGAAAATCAAACAACTTCTTCAGGTCTATTGGCAAATATCTGTGTGTGCGTGTATGAGAGACAGAATTATATATTGCCTGCTCATTTTAACGACTCAACTAAAAAATTAATGTAGGTTTATAATGTCCTTTATAAGTGATTATCCTAGTTGATGTGTGGATGGACAATGCAATGTACAGAGGCAATACTGGGTGTTAGGAGACCAATTAGGCATCTGATGTAGATGTGTATAGACCTAGGGTGATGGCTTGGACCAGGATACTGGTGTAGATGTCAGTAAGTGAGAAGAAGTGAAACATATTTAAAAGAATCAAAAGAGACTGATGATCAATGAGAGAGATAGAAGGGCCAAGAATGACTTCTAGATTTCCGGCTGGTACAGCCAGATGGACGGTGATGTCATTCACTGAAATGAAGAGCACTGAAAACTTGTCACCAACCACTCCACGTACACTGCCTGACCTTCAAGTACAAGAGAAATGCAAATTAGCGGGAAAATGAGTTATCCCGTCACTACTAACATCCAATACCTAACCATTTGGTGGGCGTGAGGCAAAGGGAACACTGATACACAGACAGTGAAAATACTAGTTGATAAAACCTCCTCGAGGAGCAATTTGACCACACTTCATAAAGCTGAAGATGCAACACCCGGAGACTTAAGCAGTTCAGTGGTGTCACCTAGAGAAACGCTCACACATCTGCCTGAGGAGACACATCCAAGCATCTTCACAACAGCACTCTTGCTATCTCAAAGCAGGGAGTGTGCATAATCTCGTCTCAGGAATTATTGTAGCTATGATTTTTTTAAGCAATCAAATAATCTATTGCAGCAAAAATAAATAAATTGGACCTATATGTCCAATATTAATAGCATTAATAGTAATACAACTTACAAAATGATATTTAGGAATGATTAGCATCATGTTATAGTAGTACTTGCCACTAGGGAAGAAAGAAAGATGGGGGAAGGATTAATGCAATACAAAACACATCAAAGAATTCAAAATAATAATTTCTGGTTGGTGGAATTATGACTGAATTTTATTTCCTTCACTACTTTTCTGTATTTTTTGCATTTAATGACAAATAATTTTAATAATTAAAAGTATTCACTAAAAATTCATTAAAATTAATTTTATTTTAATGGGCATAACTCTTGCCATCCCTTACAATCCTCAAATCATTTGAATATCATGTTTTCAAAAATCGAAGGTAAATTGTTTTAAGAAATATACATACCTTGTCACCAATATGTGCAATGCCATGAATGCTTGTATTTGCCCAGAAGTCTTCAGTAGTTAGGCACTGATCAGGAGTTATTGATATCGTAGTCTAACTTGTTTCTGTTCACCTCCCCCGGCTCTTCAGAAATAGTCAACAAGAGCAGTTAGCTCAACATTAGTCAAATCTGAGTCCCAAGTCTGCAATGGATCATTATATTATAGTTGAGAAATCAAAGCCAAGAAGTTGTGACTTGTCCAAAGCCAGAATAGCAGGTCAAATTTTGTAATGTCTTGTGCATTTAGAAAAGTGTAGCCAGAAGTGAGACAAACCTGGTAACTCAGTCTGGCTCTGACCCTCATCCCCTGTGCAACTTTGCAAAAATCCCTTAATCTTGGCAGGGTTCAATTTCCTTCCATCTCTGCACTGTCTACGTGTTTCTCTTACTTTTTTCCCCAACTAATTCCCAAGAAACTCTGAGAGGAGATATTATTGCCACCATCGGATACACAGGGAAACATACTTTTACCAGCCTAACATCCTCAAGGTGGTAAGGAGTCCAGCCAAGTCTTCAACCCATGTTTTCCGACCATGTGCCTCTCATCCTTATGATGAGACAGCATTTAGTCAGCTGAATGCATTAGAGTATGCAAGCTTTGTGTAAGGAAAATAAAAGGCATTTTCAAAAAGAAGAACTTTAAAGCATAGTATAATTATTAGTTTATCCATATTAACAAGCTATTAGCTCAGATAACAATATACTGAAAGCCAGAGAAAATCGACCCAATCATAGAGAAAGCAGACAGTCTGCAGTTAGACAGGAGTCTTCAATCAACTTCGTAGGAGCTCTTAAAATAAAAACAAAGTTTTCATGTCATGATTATTTATTTAGTACCATCCAGTTTGTCTGGATCACTTCCTCATCGTTTTCCCCCTTTAAGTTTTTTCCCCTATTAATGTTTCTTTGGAGATGTGGCGGAATAATTACAATTAGGAAATAAAAGACTCATTAACTATAAATCATCTTTTTGTCCTATAATAAGCCTGGAATGACAAAACTTGTTCTGGGTCACACTTACAAATATGAAGTATATGTATTCTTAAGTACTAAGATGTGAGTATTAAATTTAGATCAAGGACACAACACATAAGTATACTGAATAACAAATCCTAGGGAAAACCCAAATGACTGTGTGTGTTATATTTTTTAAGGACTGAATGCTGCCTTAACGTTTTCTTCATAGAACTATACGCCCTTAATACTTGTGAAATTATATACCTTCCCAAATCACCATCGTCATCTCATGTCTGTATTTTGAGAAACTTTTTACTTATGTTTTGCCTCCAAGAATCTTTGAATTTTTGAAAATGAGATCAGTATAGGTCTGTGTGGAATGGATCTTTATAGTTTATGATTTTTTGATAATTTATAAGCAAACAAATTCCATTCTAGAGTAGACATATTGATAAATTTCATTGTCCCTGATAATATTGGTAATTTAAATTCTCTGTACTCTGAAGTTTCTTATTGATTTTACTTAACACTTAGGATCCAATTTAAAATAAAATCTTCTTTGCTTGTCAGAGAGACACGGAAAGAATTTTGGAATAGAGGAATCATGGTAGCATATGCCCCCAAATTATGTCATTTTCTTTTTGTCATTATTTTTCTTATTTTTTCTATTCTTTGTTTTGGGCAGGAATGGAGCTCCAGGTGCCATTTCAAGGATCTTGGAAAAATTTAAACCAAGCTAGGAAAACCATCCTGTCTCTGAGTTTCCATCCTGATTTCTCTGGGTTTCAGTAACTCTCAAGAAGATGACAAGTCTAAGAAAAGTGAGTACATTGGGGCACTCTCAGGACTAACATTATTTCTATGTAAGAAGGAGAGTCCTTGTTGATTCCTCTTTACACTGAAATTTATTCTTTGAATTTGGAATCCCACTTTCTCCCACAATGCATCTTATTTATGTTTATTTAACAAAGACTGTACAGGCACTGTTCTAAGTGCTTTACATGTAAGAACAAACTCGGTTATCACACTGTTAAGGTAAGTAATACTCCGTTCCCATTTTACAGATTACAAATGTGAGGAACAGAGAGTTTGGGCAATTACCCCCAGGTTGTATAGCAGGTTGGAATAAAGTCCAGGCAGTCTGCCTTTAGAACTTGTGCCCATGACTGCTTGTGGTGCTAAGATAGAAGCAGGATCCTTGAGCTTTTGGTACACAACATTGTCTAGCATATTGGAATGGTCTAAAATAAAATTAAAGTACTCTCATAGTCTCCATGTTTTAAGAATTTTTAAATTTCACTCAATTTTCTCCCATTATAAAAGAATTTCTTCTTATCTACTAAAAATATGCTAATCTGCCTCCCTGTCTTTCTGGACTATAACACTGTCAGCCTTGCCTGCCTTCCTCCCGTCTTCTGTCATGATCAGAGCAGGGGAAACAATGCTGTCTGCTCCTCTACAGTGTGTTCAGAATTAATCACTTTGTATCTACTCCTGCTACCCAGTATTAGTTCTATTCATTTCATTTTTCTGCTACTCAAGTCTCCCTCCATCTATCACGGCTCACTCTTGTTTAAAGACAGTTTTAAATACCAGTGCTTGGTTCCTTCTCGCCTCAGAAAAATGATTGATTTTTTCTGACAAGAGCCTGTAGCACATCTAGCTTCACCTTTTATTGCTATTCTCTTTGAGATCCCTTCACCCTGACCCAAATCCCCACTCCACTGGAAACACAATACTCTAAACATGGTCATCTTTTTCCTCATCATTCCACTTGACATGTCTGTTGTTGTCTGATCTTTCCAGGCCCACTCTTTTTCTAGCATGATCTCAAACTAATTCAAGAAACTAATCTGATGAATGTGTAAACAGTCATAAAGCTTACACCCCCTCCAATCCAAATAGAGCCTTCCTTCTGACTTTGTCATTTCTCATTATAATATCAGAAACATCCAAAGTTAGAGAATTCTGAGCCGCTTTGAGGCATTGTTTCTTTCTCTCGATGTATATTTAGTTACATCATAAAGAATTTAGCTAATTCACAAAGAGTGTTCATTTAAAATATCTCCCTATCCTGTTTCCAAATTTCACCGTGAGTCTCCTGCCCTATGACAATGGTTTTTAACTGACTTGTTTCAAGGCCTCCTATCCTTATCCAGTCATTTAATATTTTAACAAATATGTCTGGCACCTAATCCGTACTTATAGACAAACAAAATTCTGGAAAAACAAAGACAAATGATACATTGTTCCTCTCCCTTACAAAACTTGAAACCTAATTGTGTGTATGTGTATCTGTGTGTATGCTTGTCCTTCACACTGCAGCCACATTAACCTCCCTGGAACATAGATTTGATTATTAGATCCCCCTACTTAAAATGTTAACCCACATCTATATAGGCTGTCAAGTAATCTTTGACAGTGGTGCCAAGAATACACAATGGGATAATCTCTTCAATAAATGGTGTTGGGGAAACTGGACAGCCACATGCAAAAGAATGAAATCGGACCCCTAGCTTACACATTACACAATAATCAACTCAAAATGGATTAAAGACTTAAACGTAAGACCTGAAAGCATAAACTCCTAGAAGAAAACATAGGGAAAAAACTTCCTAACATGTGACTCGGCAAGGATTTTTTGGATTTGACACCAAAAGCACAGGCAACAAAAGCTAAAATAGATAAGGTGGACTATATCAAACTAAAAAGTTCCTGTGCAGCAAAGGAAATAGTCAACAGAATCAAAGGCAACCTATGGAATTGGAGAAAATATTCACAAACCATATATCCAATTAAGGGCTAATATCCAAAATATATAGGGAAATTGTACAACTCAAAAGCAAAGAAACAATTGGATTAAAAAAATGAGAAAAGGATATGAATAGATATTTTTCCAAAGAAGATAAACAGATGGTCAACAGGTATATGAAAAGGTGTTCCACATCACTAATCATCAGGGAAATGCAAATCAAAACCATGATATATCATCTCACACCTGTTAGAATGGCTATTACCAAAAAGTCAAAAGATAAGTGTTCATGAGGATGTGGAGAAAAAGGAAATCTTACACAGGGTTGGAGGGAATGTAATTGGTTCAGCCATTATGGAAAACAGTATGGAGTCTCCTTAAAAAATTTAAACTACCATACGATCCAGCAATCCCATTTCTTAGTGCATTTCCAAAGGAAATGAAATCATTATCTCGAAGAGGTAGCTGCACTCCCATGTTCTTTGCAGCTTTATTCACAGTAGCCAAGACATGGAAACAACCTAAGTGTCCATTGAAGTATTACTGGATAAAGAAAATGAGATATATATATATATATATATATATATTATATTACTATATGCATAACATATGGATAGTAATACTATTCAGCTATAAAAAAGAAGGAAATCCTGCCACTTGCAACAACATGGATGAGCCTGAGGACATTATGCTAAGTGAAATAAGCTAGACACAGAAAGACAAAAAGTGCATAATCTCACTCATATGTGGAATCTAAAAAAAAAGTCGAACCCTCAGTAACAGAGAGTAGAATGATGGTTACCGGGGGCTGGGGGAGGGGGAGGAAGTAGGAAGATGTTGGTCAAAGGGTACAAACTTTCAGATGTAAGATAAATAGGTTCTGGAGACCTAATGTACAGCATGGTGACTATAGTTAATAATATTGTATTGTATATTTGAAATTTGCTAAGAGAGGAGATCTCAAGTGTTCTTATCACACACATGAAAAAAGATAACTATGTGAGGTGATGGATATGTTAATTAGCTAGTCATTTCACAATGTATATCAAAACATAATACTGTACAAGCTTAATATATACAATTTTTGTTTATTACAAATTTTTTGTTATAATTTTAAGTGTTATGAGGTGGAGGGTAAAGGATACCGGTAGGCAGAATAACAAACATGAGACCACCCATGCCCCTTCCCTGTGCTGGAGTCCACACTCAGGTGGCTAGAGCTGGAAAAGATACAACAGAATGTGGAATCGAGTGTATGCTTTGTAACGTCTTGGAATAAACGTTCTAACTATGACATGTGACTGCGTCTGTGATGTGAAGTGACCACTGGACTTCTGGTTGCCTAAGAGGGAGCAGACACGTGAGAGTGTCTACGTGAGTTTTCATCCTTTGGAGGGGGAAGATTTTACTACTGAATAAAAGAACAAATACAGGTTCACTCTGGTTGCACCTCTTATCACAATTGTTAATATTCATATCACGGGGCCCACCAGTGCCTGATAGCCGCCATGTTTGAGTCATCTCCACTCACGCCATGCCCGAACTGCCTCCATTAGTGGGCCACACACTCAGGCACTGGGCACTGAAATAGGTGAACTGTACGAACTCTTCTAGACTTAAGGGCACCACAGTGCAGCTTTGTATCTCTTATCTGCCTTCAAAGGCTGCATGCAAAATCAAAGGTTGTTGAATAGGAACGATTTACCGTATTCCTCTCCTCCATCACAGTAAAAGGGCTTTATGCTAGAACAACTCAAAATGGAAAAATAAGAGCCCCCACAATTTAATGATACAGTTTTAAGAGTTGTAATGTGAATGACACCAGACTCGGTTGCCACAGTGGCCTCTGGCATGAGGGAAGAAATGTCCAGTTTAGAGAGGGAGGAGAGAGAGGGAAGTGTATAGGAGACTCTTTTTTAACTTTTCAGAGGACCTGACTCCACCAGGCACAACGAACATGTAGGGGCAACACTATTAGCTGCCACAGTGAAGAGCCCGCCTTAAATTGCCCCTCTCTAATGTTTTCGTGTGATACTGTGGGAAAGTTGTCAGCAGCTTATCTTCTCAAGTCTCCTTAATCATTGAAATCCAATTCCCTGTACAGGCTCTCCTCTCTTTTTTTTCATAATCTCTGGCCCTCTGCCCAACTCACCTCTTAAAATTTTGTGGGAATGTTGAATTGCATTATGTGTATAAAAATCCCAAGAAAAAAATTATGCTTTGACTTGAAGTGTTCATGTAATCAGAAATAAAATCCAACACATCAATCTAAGAGGAAATTAGGTCAGAGTTCCTGGCATATATTTGTGGATATGAGGCCAGTTTTCCATACATCCTTTTACAGACAACCATCACCATCTCCACTTCCCACCACCTGCATGCACACACATGTGCACACACACCAGCACACACATACATGCACACAAATGTACACACGTGAAACTTACTTGGGGCTGAAAGCACTAAAGATACATAATACATGCCAGACAATTTACGATTGATCTTCCACGTCTAGATTGTTCGTGGGTAAATTGCAAGGATCTCCATAACCTCATGAGGACACTCATGGGTCTTTAAGACGTGTGTGCATTTTTCATAATCATATTTGCAAGACATTCATATGGACTTGCCCATTTAAGAGAATTTGCTTCTGTTTCTTGTGTAATTTAAAATATATATTCACCATCTCTTTGAGGATACCTAAATGTATAATTAAAAATAAAGACACTATTCAGCCATGTTTCTGAGAATAACAGACTGGCTGTATTTGTTGGTTGTGGAACCAAATGAGCAGTTCCTTGCTGATTCCAACCAATCTTACATGACTGGCACCAGGGTTTGAAGGTAACAGTCACAAAAAGAGGTTTTTTAAAATTAATTTGACCATAAATCTTTACAGCTGAGGGGGGTAATGCAGCCCAGTCTTCCCACTGCATGGAAAAAAATTGAAGCTCAGAGACTGAGGTTACTCAGTTCAACTGGAGTTAAATCTAGGACATCTGACCCTCTTTTCCATGGCTAGTCAGTAATGCTTATAAAACAAGACTAGGTACACATTTAGACTGATTCATACACATTGCTAAGCTCTACACAATTATTAAATTGTTTGAAGAATATGTCTTTGATATATGTACACTTTCAGCCCATGAATCTGGGAACTAAAGTGTTAAAACAATAGTTTTTGACAAGTGTGATCAGAGACTTCCTGTGCAATCTGCTGTCAAGATGGTACCTCGTGGTTTACAAGGTCTGTATCTTTTTTTCAACTTACTGAAATTTGCCCAATGGAATATGGGTAGGGAAATGTCAAGCAGCATTTAAAACGGAGACATCTCTTCTCTAAATTTTTAAATTTTCTATTTGCAAAGCAGAAGGGTTTTCATTGTTATGGAGCTAAATGTCTTAGTTATAAATAGATTACCAAAATAATTTTAACTGCACAGAGTCGCTTGGAAAATGAATTATGCTTAAAAACTACATGAGTTGTTTGCATTGCAGGTACATAGAGAAGAGTTGGTGCTCATTTCGTGAAAATTATCAAGGAAATAAATGCAAGTTAAAAAACTCTATGTGCACTAAACAAAGCAGCACTAAACCAAAAATTAATTATCAATATAAATAAAGTGTAGACATATGATTAGAGGCAAGTGTTCCATACATGTGTGATCAATTATGCACTGGCTTAGAGTGACTTGTGTAAACTATTCATGGAAAAGGGGCTTAAAGGGATATTGTATATAGATGCTGTAACAGATTACCACAAACTTGGTGGCTTAAAACAACATAAATTTACTCTCTTACAGTTCTTGAGGCCAGAAGTCTGAAACTGGTTTCACTGGAGTAAAGTCAAGGTCTCAGCAATGCTGGTTCTGTCTAGAGGCTCCAGAGGAGAATCTGTTCCCGGGTTCTTCCACATCTAGAGTTGCCCACATTCTTCAGCTCCTTGCTGCATCACACCAATCTCTGTTTCCATAGTCACGTTGCCTTCTCCTCCGCTGTAGTCTAATGCCCCTCTAGCTCTCTTTTAAGGACTCTTATTCTTGCCTTTCGAGTCCATTTGGAAAATCCAGGATAATTGCCCCATTTCAAGATACTTAATTGCGTCTACAAAATCCCTTTTGTCATAAAAGGTAACATTTGCAGTTTCCAGGGATTAGGATGTGGATGTCTTTGGGGTTATTATTTAGTCTATTCCTCATGAACAGATTAGAAAATGCAGTTAGAACACCCTAAAATCTCTAAACCAATAGGAAGTAGAACCATCTCTGTCCCCATCAATCAATAGCATTGGTAATGTTGGAAAATGTTTCCTCGGGTTTATGTCAATAATCTATTCAACCTGTACCATCACTAGAAGAAATTCTCATCCAGAAAATACTAGATGATTTATCTGTGAATCATTTCCTAAATAAACCCTAGGGAGGGACTTTTAAACTACGTTAAGGGAAAGCTAGCAGTGATCTTTGAAGCTATTCATTAGTGAACTGATTATTGACATGTAACCATCTCCTTATTGAAACAATAAGCCCTAAATACTGGGCAAAAAGTAGCCAAATAATAACAAAGACAGAGGCATAAACTAGGCTTCTGAATAAATAGATCAATGGCAGAAGCCTGATTACTCAGGTTTTTTTTTAAATTAATGTATCAACTAATTATGATGTTTGATTGTGTGGATGGGTGAGAGATAAAAGATGTTTATTCCATATACTTATATACCTTAAAGTGAAGTGAGTATTTGAATGGTTAGAAAATTATGTAGCAAATTAAGATTTTTGTTAACTATAAATAATTATTCCAAGAGAAAAATAACTTTCTTTTCAAAATAGTTATTTTGCCTAAATTTGCCACACCTCTTCACTTTCTCACATAGACACATCTTTAGCAAGACACACTGAACTTTTCCACAGTTCAATAGGGGTTCACATTCAGATGCATACTCTGTATAAAGTATTTTTAGAAGCTACCTATGCAGGGTCCTACTATACACCTGCAAAATAATTGTGTGTGGTGGAACTCCAGGCTGTTCCACTAAACACTCACAGCCATTTAAAAGAAGAGGAAGAGGAAAAAGATGAAGGAGGAGGAAGAAGAGAAAAGAGGGGGAAGGAATGGAGGAGGGGAGAAAGAGATGTGTCTGATCATGTAATTAACTAAGTTGGAATCCTCCAATAACACAATCACTTGGTTTTCAAAGCAGTGATGGCATATTTAACGACTTTAGGCATCCAAATTCCCAGAGAAGAATGCGTTTTGCTATGAGGATGGTAGACAACTCTACTGATTAAGCAGAGAAACGTGTTTCTCATATTATCCATACGCCAAGTTAATTTTGGAGGTGAATTCATCCAAAATATTCAGGTGAATCATTTCTGTGCAGTTGCTATGTGAAACATGAGGTTCTATCAATACTGATAAAACAGAAATATCTTTCAATTACATGATCAAAGGCAAAAATGGCAGGTCTTTCAGATCACTTAAAAGTAAAAAAATTTTTAAAGGACAATAAATACAATTTTTCACAATCAGTATTTTCCCCAAGCACACCACTTTATCAAATTTTGTAGGCACCATATTAATTTAGAGACAAACCATGGTGAGGCATTTTCTTGCCTACATCTGTATTATTAAATGTTTAGTTTTAATTAATTGCAAACAGTCAGAATGTTCCAGATTACAACAGAATAAGATGAAATTTATATCATAACAAATGTATCACAATGGTTTCAGTATTCAAAACGACCATCACCAAAAAATATTAATAATATGACAGGTTGTGCTTCAAAGGATCTCATTTGTCTCCAGCTTAACAAATGAAATATGGGATAATCTTGAAATAAAATGTACATATCAGAAATAATTATGAACTCCTACAGTATTATAAGTAGATTTAAACCCTACTTATGGCTTTCCTTCAGTGAATCACTGCAAACAACTAAATTCCACACTTTAAGTTTAATTTATTGCACCTTATTTTAGGAAAAGGAAAATAGGGCATTTTTTCCCTAGAAATCAACTTCACAATAAAGATAACCTGAATTGTATGTGGTTTCTCTTTTATTTCCCCTACTTATGTTGATGAATATTAAAAATGTATATGAAGACATATTCTTATCTAATTTCCTTCCCAAAAAGCCTAGTATAACCTTCCTTTTATCCTACAGAAATTAGGGTCCCCATGGTTCTTGAGAGCATTAAATTAATTGTTGGTAAAGTACTTAGAAGATAAAAAGCCCATAAATGCTAAACTATTAATTAGTATTTCTGTTATAAGTTTGACCTTGAAAGATGAAAATTGTAGCTCACACAATTCAACGTTGGCTATACTTAGCGATAAATATCTCTCAGTGAAGAAGCAAATTTTAGATTGAACAAAGGTAAAATGTTTTATAAATACATTCGTTCTTTAGCATGAGAAGAAGCAAAGTATCCTATGTATTTGATATACATATGAAGTCGTACATGCATACACATACATATAATTTCAGTCATAATTATCTTCCCCTGATTGTCTGAGAACTGACATAAATTAGCCAAGTTATAGCTAAACCAGCTTGTAATAAAAGTGGGAGAAGACTATAAATTTCAATAGATATAAATACTGATGCACAGACATCTCTACAAAAATATTATTTCATAATTTTCTGTAATGGAATTTAAGTTCTGTTTTGATCTCTATCTTATAGTGTAGAGGAGACATAATTTTAGTCAATGTATATTCTTCCCACCCTATCAAAGTTCCGGATGACCTAGCAACTGAGAAGTAACATGCTGTGTGTGGGGTGACTGCATTTTGTTTTCTAATCCATCAATATTGGCACTATTTGTTATCATCTGATATATGAGGGGGTTTTTTGAGCATGTTTGCTTGTTGCTGCTGAATGTTTCTTATTCTGGAGAATAGGACACAGAGCTTTCCTGCTCTAGGAATCACCAACACCTCTTTATTCATCTGTTATTTCTAATAATTACATGAGTTTTTGTTTTGAGAAAATAAGAAACATACTACAAAACATAAAAAGAGCATAAAAATCCTATACACCAATAATCCCAAATTTATATTCAAATTTTGTTATATTATCTTTTTTTAAATAAAAAACCTTTTACAAGTTTTTAATAGAAAACATTACAGATACAGTTGGGGTCATCTTATGCCCAATCACCAGTTTCATTTTGTTTCCCACTTTGCAGACGCAAACTTTCCAGTCCAAGTTTATATGCTTACAAACACAGAAATATAAAAATCAAAAAATGTTTATCATCATTTTTGTTCCTACATTACATAAATGCATCATACTATTTCCATCATTCTGCAATTTACCTGTTTTTACTAAGTATATTTCTGAAATATGCCCTAAATTATATACATATATTTATTCATGCTAACTACTGTGCAATCTTCTCTCATATTAATATAACATCCTTTATATCTGCAACCTTTTCCATATTATTGGCCATTCATTCTATTTCCATTTTTTGTTGTTGTTATCACAATTTTATAATCAATGTGACACACAGAAGTTCTATTTGGTTTAACTCAAATATATCAAACTTTTCCTTTAAAGTTTATGCTTTTTATGCTGCCTTTAGGAAATCTTTTTCAGCCTTGAGATTAAAAAAACATATATATATATATTCTCCTATATTTTCTTCAAAATATTTTAAATGTTAGATATCTTTTCAGTCTAAACTGTTTTGTGTGCATATGGGTAAAGTAAAAATCTAGCTTAATTTTTTCCGTGTACATAGTAAATTATTCCAATACCAGATATTAAACAAGTGATCCTTTTTCACCAATATGTAAAGCTACCTCTGTTATATGTGAAGTTCATGTATCTACATGGGTTTTTTCTATAGTTTATATTTGGTTGATATATTTGTCTATATCTTTTTAAATCCACTCTAGTTCAGCCATTACAGCTTTACAATATGCTTTGAAATTTGAAATGACAGCCTCTGCAGCCCCACATCCCTATATTTGTGATGATTTCCAATGCTTTAGAATCAATTTTTCAAGTCCCACAAAATGTCCTATTGTGATTTTGCTAAAAATGGCGTTTAATTTCTAGATTCATCTGTGAAGAATGTACATATTTAAAATGGTATGTCTTCCCATCTTCCTTAAAGCCTTCCATAACATTTTATATTTTCAGCATAAAACACATGCACGTATGTTTTACACATATTTCAAGACTACCCAGTTGAAAATAGGCTTAAAAAGAAAAACATTATTGCATTTTCCAATTGGTTGTTTCTGGGATTAAAAATATCAAATATAAATAAAATTATATAAAAATATACATATAAGTCCATATATCTAGTGAACTTTCTTATTGTTAGTATTTTGTAGATTTTCTTCATTTTTATGATTTCCTTGATTTTATATCACTTGTGCTAATTTTATTTTAATCTTTTACCTCATATATCTTCCTCTAACTTTATTGTATTGCCTAATATCTCCAGTAATAATGTTAAATAATAGCTTTTAATTTAATATTTATTTTATTTAATAATGTTAAATTAAAATATTATTATTAAATAATAATAATAGTAGATTTCAGGCACAATTTCCTATTCCTGAACTTAATGGAAATGTCTGCATTTCTCTGTACAGTTATTAACAACAGTTTTATGAAAATGAATTAATTTATCCTACAGGACACTATCATTTTAAGAATATCCTGCCAACATTTTTTGAAAGTTATCAGAATTATTTACATTTCTATCCTTTTTATTTTACCTATACATATGGTTGCAACGAACAGTTTGTATTACACATCTTAAGTAACAAGCTGCTTATCAAAAATTCTTAATATTTTAAATTTTTTCCATTCATTTTATATGTTATCTAAAATTAAATATCAATGCTACTCAAAATGTATGTCAATATCCATTTAATACATTTCACTGATTTAATTCAATTGTACCTTTTTCCAAAAATGTTCTGCCTTAGGCTTTGTTCCAGATAATGTAAGATTTAACGTGCAAATATACTGCCTCTCTAATATTTTGTGCTAAATGACATGCTTTTTCAGACGACCTAGTTGTAGAACTACTGCGAGAATAAGTAGATGAAAAGAGCCTTTTGAGCCTTAAAAACCTATGCTATCAAGTCGCTCAATTCAATGCTTCAAAAATGGAAATATGACACCTTTTGAATTCTGATTATTCTTCCCATAAATACATAAGAAATTTATTAAGAAATACTCACATAGAACAGCATTTTTAAAGCACATTGTGTAAGGAGTTCATAAAAGTGACAGACATTTCAATGTTAGACAATGAATAACTAGACAAGATGTATTTTATTTTGTTATAAAACATCAGTGTCTTAAATATGCTAAATTACTTTTGAGATGTTTCAACGGTCTTGAGAATATCATCTACTATGCTAAACCAATGGATCTTTAGGGAATAAAAGTCTATTCATAATGCTCCTTTTAATATAAATATGATGATATTGGACAAAATAAGATTTCTGTGTAAGTGAATTTAGATTATAATTCACTTCCAAAATTTTTAAATAGTAGTATTAAAATGGAAATGAATACCATGCTAAAAAGGGTATTCTGCTTCCACATGTGAAGCAATGGTTAAATTAATTGTCAAGACAAGTTACGCAATTATCTGAATTTATAATATGTAGCAAAAATCTTTATTGTCTAATTAGTATCTAAACAACTAAGTTCAAATTCCCTTGGTTTGTCCAAATCTGTTTTTCCATCTTTATCTCCTTTTCCCTTTTATGTAGTCTAGCAAACCTACGATCAATTGAAATATTAATCATCGTAGGACAAGTTCCTACAACTTCCTGCCTGTGTTTATTTGCTCTCACTCTTCCCTCCACCAAAAACACTTTTTTTCTTTCCTAGTGTTTGCCAGACAGGCTCTACCTAAATGTCATATCATCCTCTGAAAATCCATTGTATTTATGAATACTTATAAACCAACTTTACCAGAGTTACTTACTTATAGACTGCTTGAGGTCAGATTTTAGTAAATAGTAGATATATTTTAAAATTTTTATTTTAGAAAATGGTAATATCAAGCAAAATATTTTTCCCCAAGATATTCAGATTCCTTTCAGTTCCACCATTAGACCCTTTTCTTCTCCCTCTCTGCAGTCGCCCTGGATTCTCACTGACTCCCAGGGGGTCCATGTCCATGTCATCTCTGACATTTCACAGGAGCCCCAGATCCCTGTATTTGCCTGGTTGTAGCAGAGTTCCTCCTGAATGTTCCTGGGGTAGCACAAAGTTATCAAGCCTAAATCTGAGTTCAGCACCCTTCTCCATATAATTACTGCTATTGGTGGTACCACCATGTTTTTAGTAATCAAAGCCAAAACCCTGGAAATCATTCCAAAGTCTTCCGCTTCCTAACCCCCTTTACTCACCCAACAGCCAAAACCTCTGGATTTTCCTTCTTGTCTAATTATCTCATATCTATTCTTTTTTCTCTAGCATCACTATTGCCCTGCTTGGCTCAGGAGCACAGTATGTGTTTTTCAGATGTCCACAGTAACCTCTTCTTCATTTACACCTTTACTTCACTCTACTCCAATCCAGCCCACAAACCTCTTTCATTTCAACCCATTTCTAAGATGGCAATCTGTCATTTAAAAGACTGCCTCAAACTATTAACTGGTGCCCTCAGAAAATATTTAACCTGGAACTATTATGCATGACTCTTCAGAATCTAACTTTTGGCTTTTGATAAATACGTCCTCAAACACACTCACAGAGAAACAGTAATTTTCTCAACATTTTTAAAATACACTTTGATAGAATTTAGAGTATAGGATAAAAATCATGTTCTCTTTCAAGGACATGGAGTAAAGACCATCAGTGTTGCTGATTAAGGACAATTCTTCATCTATTAAATGTCACAAAGGAGTATAGTTAATAAGGTTGGAATTATTTTGCCAATAATTAACAACAGTAACCAAGATTTTCAGATAAGTAGATGAACCCCTACCCTTCTCAAGTACTATGATAGAGAGATGACCTTTTGGGATTCATACAAACTGAACCATGACTGAAACCCCTATGGTTCACACCTGACATCATTGCTTAGAGCATTTGGACCTAGAAAACTTTCCAGCAAATGTTACCTGTTGAGAGACCTGGTACTAGAAAAATTGGACTAATCATCTCATATAAGTTCTGATTTTGTTCACTGTAGCTTCAAGAGTAAATCACTGGTGTAATTTACTTGACAACTATACAAATGTACTTAAACTAGACATAAAGTAAGAAATGCAGGGCAACTTTTCCAATGCTGTTAGTCTGGGGTTGGTTGAATTTAATTCATTTTTGCTGAAAATATTTAGATAAAGTCATTTATTCACTGAGGTCCTCCTTCTTTTATCAATATATGCAATAGCATTTATCTTTCTAATCCCTATAAAACTGGGACATACAACCACATGACCCCAAGCTATTTTCAAATGATAAAGATACATGCCAAAAAGAATGTAGGAGAGAGGAGATATGACAACCTTAAGATAATAAAGAAAATATATCTATTTACCTTTCTTCTGTATGAAAACTATGAGGGAATGAAAGAGAGGGAAACTTATAATCCAAACTACAATATCTATGCAGAAGGACTGCCAAGGTCATTGAAAATATGAGAGGATCCCTGGCCCACAGAATCCAATAGAATATCAGAGAAGAGAGCTCTCCAGTAGGTGGCCTCATCCTCATCTGAAGGACGAAAGCAAAGATCTTTCCTCTGAAACAGGATCTGAATACAGAGAATGCTGTGGGAGCTTCCCTAAACCTCAATGGATAGTGTGGCATGTTCTGGGAGGTCAGGATGAGCCTAGAAATCTCTGGGCGAGCCAACTTTGCAAAACACAGGGCAAGGAGGCCCCCAGGTGGTGGTGTGCAGCACTGCACCTCTAATCTTGGTCAGCTGAGATTTATCAAAGCTAACTCATTTCATTGTTCGCTCAAGACATACGTATTTGAATGCACGTTATATACCAAGCATTAGTCTTTTGAATGACGTGAATGAACACAGCAGACAAATATCTCTGCCTCTTTAATTCTCTCCCTTCCCCTCCCCTACACACACACACACACACACACACACACACGCACACACACACACGCACTCACACGCACGCGCACATTATACTGGGTTTTAATGAAAGTCATGGGATCTTCCTGCAGGCATTCTTGTACTTTATTATTCTTTAAATATCTGTTCAATAAGAACTCGTGCCATTCAAATACAAATAATGAAAAGGAAGTGGAAACAGGATCTATAAATGTGCTGCAAGGAAAAAAAAATGATAACGAACAGAAAAAATAAAAACCAAGACACATTTTAGGGAAAAACGCATTTTGTCATGGAGCCAAAAAGAGTGATTAATCAATCCCTCATGGAGTCAAAAGATATAATAAAAATGGCCTCTGTAAAGAGAGCTCAAAACAAAGGCTCAAGTAGGAAATTATAAAACAATATAAAGGGATTTAAAAAGTAAGCAGGCGGAGCTCAGGAAAGAAGTCTAATCAAAATATAAAACCATCAGAAAACTCTTAGCCACCTTGGAGGCAGCCACACGGAGAATGGTCACTTCTTAAAAAAAAAAAAGACATGGCACAGGAGAATAAGAAAGTGAGTGAAATGCAAAGAAATGCACAGATAAAGGAGATGCAATATATGTTTAACTGATTCCTTAATGAATAAACAGTAAATGAGACAAAAAAAGATATAATTCACAGAAACTTTCTGAAAATAAAAGAAATTTTGACTCTACAAATTGAAAGGTACACCAACATCCCTCACAAAATTGATGCAGTTATCTATAGAGCTATGTCTTATGGTATTCACCAGACTTCAAAAGTAAAAGAAAAATCCTTATGAATCTCAAAGCAATAAAATGAAAACAAAGTTAAATAATCTACCAAAGGATAAAAATCAGACTGACCCCAGGCTTCTATGCACCGTCATCCCACAGAGCAAAACAGGGGAGTATCACCTACAGTGGCTTTGGTGAAAAATGTGTGTTTCATGTATTTTCTATTTTTCTAAATTAGAGCTAGAAATCTTAAAGTATTTGGCAAAAGGCAAATATTTCCAGGCATAAATTAACTCAGGAACTATGATTACCATAAGTAATTTTTTAAAAAAACAATTAAGGACAATATTCCCCAAACAAGGAAAACGTAGAAATGTGTTTTCATTAATTGACAGTAAATTTATATCTACTTAAATGTGATATTTAAGCATCACTGAGGAAATTATTAATAAAAGACAGAAAGTAGATGTTATAAACCACAACAATGTAAATATAATAAAATAACCAAAAGAATTTTAGAAGGAAAAAGAAAAATTGTGAGAAAGTGAACATTCAAGATTGTGACTTTCTAGCACGAAAACAAATGAAATGAAACAAATAAATTAAAAGGAACTCTCACTGAGCTCATGCGGCTCAACAATGAAATCATTCTCCACCTTGAACCTGTATGTCAGAAACATCCAGATGCTTTTTGTCATGAATAAGAGGAGAACATGCCTTACTATTTAGCTTCTGCAATTTTACACATATACGAGACCCCATTTTTTGGAATACCAAATCCACAATTTTCTGACTGATGTGTATTTTATTATTCCTTCATAATATTGTTCTGCATAATATGTTGTACAAGATTTTTCCCAACTCTCCTTAAACATAGCAGTAGTCACTTTTTCCTCTCTAAATGTGCATATAATTCTGTTGTTTTACTTATTACACTGTATTTTTAAATAGATTTAGACATTCCCCCTCTATTAAATTCATTCATTCTGTTCTGCACCAGACGCTGACTCAGACGCTTCAGCTAAAGCAGTGAAGGGCTGAAGTCCCCACCATCTGAAACTCACACTCCACTGACTGTTTTCCAAGCAGCATCTGTGTGCTGTTCCCCTTCGCATCTGCAACCCCAGCTCATTCATGGGAAAATGGGAAAGGGGTGAACAAAGAGAACCATATCACTTAACAACATAAATGTCAATTCCTGTTCATCAAACTGTTATGTGTTTATGAAACAGAAAGGGGTATCTATTTATTTGATATTCAATGTATTATCTATTTATTTAGTATTTGTCACCTTATTATATGTCACATATTAAATCCTGTAAACAAACATATGCTATAGGGAATACATATACATGTATATGTAAACATGTGTACATTTACGTATCTACATGTATGTAAATATATGTAAATTTTCCCCAAAGTACTTACACTCTAACTGGGTAGAAAATAAACAATAAATATGAAAACATTAAATGATAAAGAGTACGCTAAGGTCTGTAGGAAATACAATGCAGTTGTAAATACAGTCTCATGACATAAATTTTTTCACTCAAAATTGCATATATATTTATTTAGGGACTTTCTATGGATCGACAATGCTCTTGTTACACCTCTTCCTCCTGTTTGCCGTTTAGACGTTTCATGCTTTCTCAGCTTCTCCAGGATGGAGGCATGTGGAGAGGTGGGACACTTGTCTGCCAGCAGCTCTAGTTAAAGGTTAGGAGGTAGAGACATAAATGTGACTAGGGAATTCCTTGTGAATTTCAATTCATTCTACTCTTGTATCTCATTATCTTGGATAATTAGAGTTAGCTGTGTTTTTGTGATCAAGGAGAGACTTTGGTTGTGTTGTTGATAAAGTTATGACAGAGCATGAGATAAATACTAAGAGAATTTGAAATGTATTACATAATACTACATTTAATAATTTCTGGAACAATTGTGTTGCCCTTTACATATATTTTTAAAATGCACAATAGTGTTTAACTCTCCATATTATGTAGAAAATTATGTTTCACAAAATGAAGAGTCAAGAATAACAAATTATTCACTGAGATGAAAGACAAACAAAAGTGAACTACCATTTATTCAATATCCACTTAACATATTATTCAACTCCTCCTAGATACCAAGCACTCTTCTAGGAGGTATGGATATAGCCATGGACAAGAGGTAAAGTGTCTTCAGTCAGAGAGTTGACATTCTGGTGGAACAGCATGTAGATAGATAGATGATAGATAGGACATAGGTAGGTAGGTAGATAGATAGATAGATAGATACATACATACATACATATGGAGAGATACAGTGAGGCCTCTCCCAGAAGGTGGCATTTGAATGAGAGCAGAAATTCTGAGCGAGATGAGGAAAAAGAGAGTTACTATTATCTGCATCATGACCACATTGAGTAGTTAAAATAATAATAGCTAAAATATCGATGAGTAGTAAGAGAATATGTGGTGGTGGTAACTAATGAAATATTTAATAAAGTATAATGTACAGAATTAGCTCTTTACACAATGAAATATTTCCTATCGTTATGTAAAAATATTTACGCAAAGTCAGAAAATACTTATATTTCCTTTTATAAAGTGTCAATTAGAGGATAAAATGTAGAAATGATCATATTATATACATTTTATTCAGTTTCCTTGGGGAGGACGGGGAAAACTTTAAAATTTAAAAGAAGGACAAATAAGCTTATATCAAATATGGGCTCAGTATAAATTCACAATGTCTTTTAGAACAAAACTCAAAACAAATAACTATTGCTTGCCAGTAAAACTATGATTTCTACTTAGATAATCATAGCTCACAATCATGGAACGCGTAATATGTCCTAGATACTGTGCCATGTTACGTGGACCATCTCCTTCAATCTTCACAAAACTTAAGGTACTATCATATTCTCATTTTATACAAGAAAATTGAAGATTAATTAGGATTTGTAAATTGTTCATGTGAAAACAGCTATTAAGTAGTGGAGTAGAGATATTAACGCAGGCATTCTGACCCAAGACCCACTTACCCTTCATGATATGGTGCCTAGAGGTCATGTGATTTTATATCCCAGTGAACGCCAGCTAGCCCAACATTACTGTTGGTGCCCCACTTAACTCTCAATATTGTACCAGTTTGGACAATATATAGTTTGTTTACCATAACTAGAGATCTTTCTCCAGACACATGGATTAATAAAGAACATGTGTCCCATGGGGACTGGGACTTTGTCTTAATTACTGAAGAATACCGTATGCATAGAACCGTGCCTTCTACACAGAGAGAGCAACAACAAAAATTGGCTCACTTAACAAGTGTTGTCCTTAAAAATACCCTCAAATTAGAGCCAATGATAAAGTGCATCAAAATTTAGCATAAATTCATGGTTTTACACTCAACCATAATTCAGTAAAAACAATTCTGAATGTGTGCGTTTGTCTGTGTGGACACATGTGTGTGTGTATGTGTTTGTAAGGGACAGAAGGAATTCAATAAGAAATTGTCCTATAACTCTCTCTTTAAATCTGGTTTGATGTAGGGTTATGTTTTAAATCATCTAGAGTATTAGACGTATTTCAGTCCAATCATCTTAAGTATGGTTTCTCTCAACTGAAATTTTGGCTAATACCGATTGGCAATGACTTTGAGAATCAACAGTTCTGCCTTCTGTGTGACCAACTGAGCTTAAATTTCTTAACATGGAATGAATCTTGAATAATGATGGAATAATAAGTGCTAAAAGCTCTTTGTAAGAATTATTTTAGACAATAGAGACATTTTCTTTATAAACAGAATCAATGTTTTACATTCTATTATACTGCTTTATGAAACTAAAGAGTTTGGGTTTTCTGGTTTCTTTGTTCGTTGATGTACGTCATAATAATGAAAGCATTCAGAAGAGCTGAAGGCAGTAAGAAAAAGAAGTAGCAGAAATTAAGTGTAAAAAATATTAATAAAAATTCAGAATCAAACCAAATTTTAAGAATTATGTTTTCTTAAAACTGGTGGTGTTGCTTTTACCTAACAAATCTGTTCTTAATCTAATAGGATAGTCTGAAAATTGTCACACACAAAAATATTACTCTCAATGCAACCAGTTTTTAATTAAATGCAACAAAACATCTTCAGCCATATCTTCCTCTCTGAGAACTGTTATCTAGGGTGATATCAACCACCTTAAGGAAGCCCATTTAAAGTTTATATAGTAGAGAAATGCTGATCTTCTCTCAAAAGAAACCACAGAAGAAGAACTTTTCCCTTCCAGAATGGCACAATCTTTTCCTGTGCAGATTTAGAGGGAAAATCAAGTGTAGCTCAAGCCCAGGAACTGGGCTGATCAGTTCAAAAGGCTTAGAGATTCAGGCAGGAGACCTTTGCTTCTAGAAAATTTGTCTTTATTCAGAGGGTGGTGAAAAGATCCTCTTCCACCTCCCACCAACCAATCTGGACCATATCATGTGGGGTGAGAGATGGGAAACAAACTAAAGCGGACAGAACCGAAAATATAAAAGCACGCTGTGGCATACACAGGGCAACTCTCAAAACAATGTAGATGAAGTGTACACCTCCAGCGGTGGGTGCCAGCATGATCACATTGCCAGAATCTGGCACAGATTAGACCACCATGCTGGGCAGAAAGACACTCATTGAGGGAGTCCAGGGGTAATGGGTTCAAGATAGGGAAGCCAGGAAGGGGTGAAGTTTGGCCTAAAAAAAATAGGTGAGTGGTTCTATTCCATACATTGGGAGTTACTGAGAGGGGGACAATATCTTAATAATTCTTGTATCACCCACAGTTCCTGCTATAAATTTGTAAGACCAACTGAACAGGAGATTAAGAAAGTTAAAAACAGTGGTTCCAGGGGCCAGCCTGGTGGCTTAGTGTTTGAGTTCGTGCCCTCTGCTTTGGTGGCCCGGGGTTCACCGGCACAGACCTACACACCGCTCATCAAGCCACGCTGTGGCGGCGTCCCATATACAAAGTAGAGGAAGATCGGCGCAGATGTTAGCTCAGGGCCAATCTTCTTCAAACACATGCACCAAAAAAAAGGTGCAGGAAAACAAAACAAAACAAATGAAAAAAACAGTGGTTCCAGGCTAGGGAAAATTTGTCACCTTCCCTAGTTTCATACATTTTTTCTACCATGAAGGAGACAGTCAGATGTTCAGCATGCTACCAGTGAGGCAGTTGAGAACTGGACCTGCAGAGTTTTTCGGTTTGTTTACAGAGCATTTCTTCCCGCGAATCTCCTATGGATGGAAAACTTACGTCCAATGACATGCAAAAATCTCATTTGTTCTTTCATTGAGTTTTGATAAATCTGTGTAACCAAACTCCTACCAGGATACAGAATGTTAGGATCACAAACCCCTTCCAAATCAATCCCTGCCCCCACTCATCCCCAGAGGCAACAGCTGTTCTTTTTTTTTTACATCATAGATTAGTTTTGCCTCTTCTAGGACTGCAACATGAATGCAATCTGATACAATATATCCTTTGGATAAAGTTTCTTATTTTCAGCAAAGTATTTCACAGATCTACCCAAGTTGTAGCATGTATTAGAAATTCATTCTTTTTTATGGCAGTGTTCCACTGTATGAATATACTACAGTTTATTTATCCATTCTCCTGGGGATGAATACCTGAGATGTCTCCAGTTTTGTTTATTATGAATTTATTATGAATAAAGTTGTTTGAACCTTATTTACAAAAATTTTTGTGAACGTGTGTTTTAATTTCTCTTGGGTAAAAATCTAAGAAGATAGGTACATTTTTGATCTATAAAAAAACTTCCAGATATTTTTGAAAGCCATTGTATCATTTTTTATTCCAACCAACAATATACGAGATTTCCATTTGCAATACTATCTAGATGACATTTGGTGGTGGCAGTCTTTTGAATTTAATTAATTCTGGTGAGTATCAAATCCTGACTTTAATTTTTAGTTCCCTGATGACTAAGGATTTGGAGCATATTTTCATGTGCTTATGTTCCATTCATCGATCTTTTGTAATATATCTGTGAAAATCTTTCACCTATTTAATTGAATTTTTAAACTCATTTTGTTGGGTTGTAGAGTTCTTTATAATTCTGCATACCTTTCCCTTGTCACAAATATGATCTGTGACAATTTCTCTGTGGCTCGCCTATTTCTTCCTCTAGCAGTGTCTTTTATTGATTATCATCAATTATAATAATAACTTTGATGAAGTCTAATTTATTACTTTAAAGCTTTCTGATTTTACCTTACGTGTTTAGGTTTATGAACCATCTTGAATGGTTACTATTTGTTTATTGTGTATTTCTGTATCTTTATGTATTGTGTGAGGTAGGATTTGATGTTCATCTTTTCTGTATAGATATCCAGCAAAAGTTGTTTAATAGATATTCATCCCCTCATTGAATTGCTTTGGCATCTTTATAGTTTAAAAAAATGACCTGATAAATCTGGGGTCTACTTTTGAGCTCTGTTTTCTGTTTCACTTATTTTTCAGTTATGTCAGTGAAATGGTCTTGTTTACTTTAGTTTCAAAGTAAGCATGAGGTCAGCTACAGTAAGCCCTTCAAATATGTTTTTTTTTTTTTCAAGATTGCTTTGGAAATTTAGGTCTTTCGAATTTCCGTATTAACTTTAGAATTAGGTTGTCAATATCTAACAAAAAAAAAAAGAAGGCTGCTGCTATTATGATTGAAGGTGCATTGACTCTATCAGTCAAATTGTGGACAACCGACATCTTAACAACGTTGAGTCTTCCAATCTGTGAACAGTTTATTTAATTTTTTTTTTTTAGTTCTTTTCAGCATTCCCATCAGCAGTGTTATGTTGCTTTCATTGTAGAGGTTCATCATCATTTACTTCTTCCTTTCCCATCATTCTAACTTTTATTTCTCTTATTTGATTTATTGCAGTGGCTACGACCCCAGTACAAAATTGAACATAACTGGTAAGAGGGAACATTTGCCTTTTTCCTGATCCTAAGGGCAAGGGGTAAATATTTCACTACTGTTAGTGGATGTTAGATATTGGGGGTTTTTGTTGATGCCTTTGAGTAGATTGAGGAAGTTTTCTTCTATTCCTAGCTTACTGATAGTTTTATCACGAATAGTTATGGGATTTTCTTCAAATACTTTTGTACATTTATGGAAATAATTTTATGGTTTCTCACCTTTATCTTCCTAACAAGGTAAATTGATTGAATTTCAAATGTTAAATCAAACTTACATTCCTATGATAAACCATACTTATTTGGTCATGATATTAACTTTTTTTACATATTACTGAGTTCAGTTTGCTAATATTATGCTAAGTAATTTTCAACCTATCATCTATCTCCCCCTTTAATACTGTCTATTTGCCACACGTTTTTTGAAAGCTCTGTTGTTAACTGCTTACACATTTATGATCGCTGTTGACAATTAATTATTTATCATTATCCATCCATCTTTCCATTTTGCTCATTACAATGAATCATCACTTTCTGTGATGGCCCAGGCACAGTTAGTTGCTGAAATCGAAAAAAAAAAATCATTAAAAGTCAGTCTTTCTCTTCAACAATCCATAATGTGGTTGTGGAGGAAAACGGCAAAACTAATAATCAAAATTTGGTGTAATAAATCCTGTATTTTGAATTATACATCACATAATATGAGGAGCAGAAAGAAAAATGCACCTTTACAGAGGAGTTGGCACTTAATCTGTAAGTTTCATCCGGGTATGTGTGTGCACAAGAACACTTGTGGACTTTTCAATGTGTCACTGTTCCTGATGAGATAGCTATGTAGATTTGGAGTAAAGACATTTTATCATTGATATAATCCAATTTGCTGACGTTAGAAGGATTGATGTATTGTCTTAAATTCTTGTTTGGACACAAACACACTCAACTAACTATATCAATCTTAAAAAATTTTTTTATGTACTTATAGCCACATAGTGTAGTTAATTAATATGATATGAAGTAATTCCAAACATAGTTTCCTCCCATTGTAGATACCATTCAGGCAGAGGAGAATTCTAATTTAGTTACTGGGGATTTGTAATCTTGTAAGTTTGCAAATGCAGTGACTACTGCCAGCACTTACGCTTCCAATGGGTAGTAGAGATGTTTTCACCAAGTAGCAGAAAGGCTACCCTAGGTCCATAGATATCACTATAACTTATCACATAAATGAAATGTTAGATGAAAGAGTTTCTCCCACAATTAATAAAAGACAATACAACCTGATTTCCATATTGAGAATCCAAGAGAGATTGCGCCTGCCTTCTCATGTGGGTTTCAATTTATGTCCAACCAACTGCAGAAGTACATGGCGAGTTTCATTGCTTGAAAAAGAAGCTGATAAATATCATGTTGAGAATGTGTGCCTGTCTATAGGCAGTTATAAACTAGGCAGTAATATAATGAGTCTGTCACCCAAAATCATCCATCACCTGTTTCATCATTAAGATAGCTTAATTTCCATAATCGCTAAATTGCATAATCACTTCTTAATGCATAATTATTAAATGGAGTTAAGCACTGTATAGGCAAAGTGTCTGGATCATCAGTTCCAGCCATTTCAATGCCTTAAAGATGAGGCCAATGGCTTGTGTCACACAAGCAGCAGCCTGTTTCTAGAAAGAATTAGTAAATTGAATGGAAAGCATGATATCTATGTATTATAGAGTCTTTGGCTTTCTGTAAGCTCCAAATTGGTACATTTTAGTTATTTTACACATCACTTCCTCTTTTCATGACCATTAAAATCCACTGAACTAATCATTCTACAAATCCCTGGAAATCCACAGCCCTCGCCTGGATGAAAATTTATGTGAACTTATCTTTTGGAAGTTAAAAGGTAGTAATAAAATATGAAAACTGTACATCTTTGAAATTTTAGGGATTATACGAATACGATTATCAAAATAGATTTGTGATATCACTATGCTCAAAATATATACTGCATCATAAAATAAGCAATTTACTTAGAAGTAATGTGGTCCATTTCCTTTTATCACAAGATCACAGAAGTTCCTAAGACTTTAAAAATACGATGTTAAGACATGACTGTTTATAGTCACTACTTTGCAGGACATCTCCAAGTGCTTACATTTCTAATCAACACTGTCATTTCTCACTGACTTTTGATGCTTTCCAAGGAAGAAAAAAATTATTTTTCCTCTTGATTTATTCTGCCTATCTAATATACAACCCTAACTCTGAATTTTTATGAGGTTTCTTTCAAACATCCATTGGTACAGTGGATGATGAGTTGGTTTTTAGACTAATAATTTTTTTCTGTGGGTTTATACAAAATTATTGGGTTCTAGATATTTCCATTTGGTAAAATACTGAAACTATGTTCTGTATAACAATTTGGGAGAAGATATTAAGAGAGGTGGTTTAAATTAAGTACAACAGCTAACAAATGCTGTAAAATTCATGTTCTCTCTTGGTGTTGTGTGAAACTTCTTACATGCCAGTAGATAACATCTGGATGTACCAAACCTAATTAAGCAAACACAGCAGAAAAGATCCCCTTATTGCTAACTGATCTGACACTGCAAATTCCTCGTTAAACTACACATACCAATAAGAAGGTTTTACCATTAGCAAAGCCTATGTCTACCCTTCACTGCTAAATCTAAGGGAAGCCAGTGAAATGAGAAATCTAATATGTGTTAAATGTACACTCGCAACTGCTTCGCTTTACTTTTAAAAGTTAGTGCTAAATCAATTTTCTAAATTTTTAATGTACAAAAATACACCCTTTGCATACTAATTTTATCATGTAATTATTAAATTTGGTATACAACTTTTTATTCGAATATATGCTATTTTAGGCTTCGAGTTTTAATAAAACCAGAAATAAGTCCAATTGTTTTTCCTTTTAGGAATGTGTTACCTCTTCTTCAAGAAAAATAGTCCAAAAAGGGCCCCACATAACTCTGTACTTGAGAAATATTTCCTGGGAAAAAAAGAGATGTTTTATCCACAAATAAGTTTTGGTAAACACTAAATTCTTTTCTCTATCTTGAGTGGACATATTTCTTGCTAGTGTGTTAATATCTCTGAGAATTGCTGTAGTAAAGACTCCTATTTTCTTTGATGTTAGAACTTTTTTTCTCACTTAAATACATATCAGAAGACTAAACTCTTGTGTAACCATCCTACAATATTCACTAATCTTAATTTCATTTTGTATTTGCAAAGAAGAAGCTCTTATAGTAAAGCTGAATAGCCCCTCATGCGACATCAAGCTCCTGTCCACTTGAAGGCTTGGGCTAAGACAGTATGCTGAGAAATCATGAAATCCCCCCATCTGGCAGCTGGGAAACTGGTATGAAAGGTATGAATGAAATCAGGTCATGTCTTTCAACCCCTAACCCCTCTCCTCTCTTAACTAAAAAAATTGGCAATACCCTTTATTCAAAGGTAATGCTAAGTGAGTGTCTTTCTAAATAACCATATGGCCAAGTGGAATAGTAAGTCCAACAGGACTCCTAGAGTGTTACCATTTCCATGGGTTTGGTGAGTTGAAAAGCAGCAGAGTTCCTTCCAGAGCTACTTACTTTATTCTACAGATGACAGAATAGTTTGCCTTTATAATTATTGACAGTGGCACAGTCCTCGTGTCATGCCATCACTGTACTTCCTTTGATGGAGCATGCGACTAAAGAGTGAAATCTAACATAATTTTATAATTTAAAATATTTTATTAATCATTTTTTCCACTTGACAATTTTATTGGGTGTAATAAAAAGATTTTAAATGTACCATTCAATTCGTTTTTACAAATGTATGCACACACATAAACCATACTATAAAGATAAAAAGTTATTTTATGCTGTTGCAGGGGTGCCTAAGACCACCCCCCAGTTTCGGTGATTTGCTGGGAGGACCCTAGGAGTCAGCACATAGTCATACTCACAGCAGTGACTTATTACAGCAGAAGGATACCAAGCAAAATGAGCAAAGGGAAAACATACATACAGCAATGACTACAAGAAACCAGGAGCAAGCTTCCTGAGTCCTCAACCCGTGGAGTCACATAGGAGGAGCTTCAGTCCCCCAGCAGCAAGTTGTGACTACCCATACGGAAGGTTGTCTACCAAAGAGGCTCACTGGAAACTCAGTGCCCATGGTTTTTATGGGGGTTGATCGTGTAGACACAATCTGCCTCGAATGCATGAAAATTTCACATTCTGAGAAAGAAAGTAGATGTTCAGCACGAAGGGGAGAAAGAAAATTCTCTACCCACTCTGGGTCCTTTCTGGCTGGGCTACAAATTAAATTGACATGAAGCTGAATAGCAGGAGAAAATTAAACAAAGCTTTATAACATGTATACATGGGAGAGACCCAGGGAAACTGAGTACCTCTTGCCAGAATGGCGGAGGTTCTCCTCTCACACAGACAAATGAGAATTTTGGGGGGTTTGGAGATGTCAGGCATGAGAGATTACACAGTAAAGCACAGAAGAGCACAGTAAACAAGAGTATGCAGATTTAGGTTTTTGCTTTCTGGCACTGACAATATCCCTAGAGATAAAGTCAACCCCCCTTCTTCCTGGTACAGAGAAGGAGATACCTTTACAAATGGAGATTTCCCTTACAAATGTAAATGTCTGGTAAACAGAACTTTGATAAGAATGGGCCCAGCAAAGGCCATCCCAGTCTATCCATACCCAGAGTTATCCATGTTGATGGCCTGTCCTGGACACATATGTTCCATCCAAAATCCCTTCCGACAGTCAGCGGGGGCAGGGAAGGTCAAAGCCTCCTTCAGTGCTTGAGGTGGCCAGTTCTGGTCCCCACAAGCATAAACCAACTGTTTGCATAAACAGTTTAGGCCACTGAACCATTCTGATCAAGGAATGGTGCAAATGCTCCTGAAATACAAATTCCCAGATGCCAGTTAAGGGCTGCTTTGCAAGCAGGCCTTGTTAAAGGTCAGAGTGTCAGGCCTGCTGTGGTAAATCTTTCTGCGTGAGTGTCCATTGTTAGGCAATCCTTCAAGAAATCACAGATCTACTCTCCATCAAAATAAGGTAGTTTTGCCTCTTCTATAAATTCATACAAATGGAATCACATAGGATAAAATAATGTCACTTAACCACTTAATTTTCATGTAAGATTCATAGTTATAAATGTTTTGGGTTTGATTTAGTCTGCGTTCTATACTGCAGCATTTTATGTGTCAAGAACCATGGCCATCGGCAGCTCCAGGCTCACCCTCACATTTCCACAAGAAAGGAAAGAAAAGTCTCCAGTCAAGTGTCCATTTGAAAATCTCGTATCTTAGTTTGTTAGAGCAGCTATGACAAAATACAACAGACTGGGTGGCTTTCAAACAACAGAAATTTATTTCTAACCATTCTTGATGCTGGGAAGTCCAAGATGAGGGTGCCGATATGGTCGCATGATGGTGAAGCCCTTCTTCAGGGTCGCTGACCCTGTGCACTTCTCCCTGTGCACTCACATGGTGGAAGAAGCTAGCGAGGTTTAGGGGTCTCTTTTATCAGGGCACTAATCCCAATCATGGGGGCTCCACCCTCATGACCTAATCACCCCCAAAGGCCCCACCTCCTAATACCATCGCTTTGGGGATTAGGATTTCAACATATGAATTTTGCATGAACATAAACACCTACAGATCATAGTACCAGCAAAGCATCCTGATTGGCCTGAACTGAGTGACAGCTCACTTCTGACTGAAGAAAAGAAGGTGTCCGAAAATAGACCCAGACATTGATTTTGACCAAAATCAAACAAATTCAATGAACAAAACATAGTGTTTTCAACAAATGGTGCTGACACAACAAAATATCCATATGACAAAAAAAGGAACATTCATCCCTACCTCGTATATTATACAAAAACTAACACAAACTGTTTTATAGACCTAAATGTACAAGCTAAAACTATAAAACTTTTAAATTAAAACACAGAAGAACATCTGCCATGGGCAGGCAAAGATTTCTTAGATATGATACAAAAACCACAATCCGTAAGAGTAAAATTGATCAATTTATTTAAAAAATATGACACTGTAAAGAAAATGTACAGAGAAGCCATAGACTGGAGAAAATATTACCAAATCACATATCTGATGGGGGACTTATATCAAGAATATGTAAAGAACTCTCTAAATTCAATAATCAGACAACAAGCTATCCAATAAAAAATGGGCGAAAGTACCTGAAAACATGTTCAACATCATTAGTTACTAGGGAAATGAAAATTAAAACCACAAAGCGATACCAAAATACATCTAGTAGAATGGTTAAAAGGGGCACAAGGGAAATTTTTGGTGTAATGAGAATGTTATATATCTTGATTATGGTGTGGTTTCACGACTGTCAAAATCATCAAAACACACAAATTAAACTAAAAAGGCTGAATTGTACTGTATCTCAATTTTGTCTAGATTTTTTTTAAAAAGGAAAAAGTCATGAGTGACGCTATTCAAAAATGGATGAAATTGTAAAGTGAACATTTTATTTGGCTTTTTGAAGTATGTTCTTCAGTTATATGCCAGAAATTACAGATGTTAAGTAAATTGAATAAATACAGTAAAATTATCAAATTTGAGTAAAAATTATCTCATGTATGTCTATGGACGGATAGATAGATAGATAGATTAGATAGATAGATAGATCATAGAAATATATGTTCAGGGTTAACATGTTTTTTTCTCATAAGCTCTTTAAAATAGTAATTTTTAAGACAAAGTAATTACTGACAGGTTATAGTCATCTGAACTAGGCTAAGTAACAGAAACTCTAATAAAAGACAATAACTCATTTAAAACAAAACAAAACAGACATAATCCAATGCTACTCCCCTGAGACATCTAAGGAAACGAATGACTTCTCAATTTTAGTAATTAAAAAAGAATTATTAGATTTCAGTAAAATGCGTTGGCATGTCATGAAAAGAATATGTGTTAAAATGCAACATTTCCCAAAGTTTGCTCATGATCTGGCCTCTATTTACCACCCTTGCAAAGTTTCCATCTATATTTCCAGTTGTATGTGCTTTTCTGCTTCCAATTTTAAGAAGAATCTTACGTTTTGTGCTTTATCTTTGAGGTTTGCATTTTACAGAAGAGCACAATGAATCACAGAAAGTTTTATCAAGATCGGTAATTATTAATGGAGCTAGGATTTGGACCCAGCCAGTCTGAATTTAGAGTCCTACCTCTTAAAGACTATAGGACACCACCAAGGAAAACTCACCATGAATTTCGATGCAGACATATTTCTATATCAATCTGTGAATGCTGTTTGACATTGACCTCTAGAGCTAAAGCGTAAAGGCAAAAATGCATATCAAATCACACCTGTTAAGGATACTTTGGGGGCAGTTAATGAGAAAGCATCCCAAGGTAGGTTAGTTTACCAGATGGTCTGAGAAGGTGAAGGAGACAATTCAAGAAGGAGCAGACATCTCCAAGAGCCTGGCACCCTGGGAAGCAATCATTCTTGGAGTCTTACTGGAAACACAAAGAAGGACAGTTGTATGGGTCAAGAAACCATCATGCAAAGAGAAAAGTCAGAAGGGTCCAGGTCTCCTTGGGCTCTCTCCTACATCTATTTAGTTAGGGAATGCACCATAAAATGGCATAGATATACAGACTAGAAGAATCATTTTTATCACATCTACCATTATAAAATATTTTACATTGAGCTAAATAATGCAGATATTCTTATCTCTAATTAATGATGAAGAAACTGAGGTTCACTCGCTTGCCAAGGTTATAATCTCCAGAAATAGTGCTCAAATTCGGTTCTTTGAACTTCAAATGAAGTGTTCTTTCCTCTTTACCAAATTGCTTCTTATTTAATAAATTCTGGAAACATAGACAGCTAATCCTTAATGTAGAATTAATTCATTATTGAGGTGTCTGTGCTGCCACATTTAATTAACTTTGTGTATGAGAAGTGGTAAAATCTTAGAGTGCTGATACTTTCCATTTTTAACTTAGCTGTTGCTTTTTAGAACCTTAGATTGATGACCTACAGGATGCAGTATCTTGGAGTTAAGGGTGAACATTGAGGCTGTGATGATACCAAAACAGTTCAGATAATCCGAAGTCTAAACTATGAATTCTTTTTTTAAGATATCTGATTTTATTTTTTATTTCCAAGGAAATTCAATATAACCTCAGTATTCTCTCTCAATTATGCGTACGTATGTATTTATAGATAATCAAATGTATTAAATTAAATATGTATATTTTATATACGGGTTGATGTATACTGTGACACATACTGCATTCCCAGCCTTGCTCACCAAACCTGCTCAACCCTAGTCTTCAGCAACTTGTTAAATGAAATATAATTGAACTAGCTAGGTTATTCTAACAACTTGATTTTTTAACTCTTCATCTCCCACAACCCAAAACATCAGAATGCTCTGCCTTCAAAATATATCCTCACCTGATCACTTGTCACGCCTTGCCAAGCTGGCGCACACAGGTCCAAGGCCCATCATCTCTCACGTGGCTGACCCTAGCAGCCTCCTTCCTTTTCCCCACCCTTAACTCACTATAGCCCAATCTCTATACAATTACCAAAGGGAACATTCTAAATTGTCAATTATACCTCATATATGGAATCCTCCTGCTTCTAACTCTTGAATGGCTTTCCATTATGCAACATTATATTTGAAATAAAATCCAAGCACGTACTCATGGCCAACCAAGTCCCATATCAACTATCCCTGCTAACCCCTCAGATCTACCTTCTATCACTCTTGACCTCTCTCAGGATAAATCAAAAGGGCACGCCTACCTCCACTTCAAGGCCTTTACAGTTGCTGCAAACTCTGTAACATACCCTTTCCCCCACGTCTCCCCAGAGCTGGAATCTTTCTCATCCTTCAAGTCTTTGCTCAAATGTTCCCTTAACAGATAGGTTGTCCACAACCAACTTACGAAAAAAATACCCTCTCAACTTCCATGCCATCACTATCCAATTACCCTGCTTCATTTTCCTTATGGCAATTACTGTTGCCTGAAATTACATTATTTATTTTTGTATTTATTTACTATCTTACCCCTAGATAGTAGGCTCCAAGATGGCAGCAACTCATTTGTCCTGCTCCTCCGTATTAAATACCCAATGCCTTGAACAGCTCTTGGTTTCTCCAAGGGGCTTACAGTGGATGCCAGTAGTGGCCTGCCCCATCCACTCTTCTGGCAATTGCACCCATCCCCCAGCTGAGGTGAGTGTTGGCTGATAACAGCAGCCTTCTCTGAGGAGTTCCATCACTCTCACGAGGCTACACACTCCTTACCACATTGACCAGTGATGACTGACATGGAGTACAAAAGTCTGCCCACCCTGCACATGTAGGACTTGGCCAACAATGAATGACACAGAATACAAAAGTAGGTCCACCTTGCCCCAACCTACGTGGATGAACACTTCAATCCAATTTGTGCTTCAGAGCTTCTCTGTGGGATTAGAGTAAAGCCAGTCCCCAGCTGAGACCACATTGTTGCTTGGCTCCCTCGCTGCCATGCTATTTTATTCCCCTCATTCCTCTTCTGAGAGCACTCCCTGAATAAATCACTTAAAATAGAATCTGCCTCTCAAATTCTTCTTCTGGGGAAGCTGAACTAACTTAGCATTCAATAAATATTGTGTGAGTGAATGACTATGGAGGTATTGCTGAGAGAACTCTGTTAACGAAGGCAGGAGACTTGGATCTTCAAAATGTACTTCCTGTGAAACAGAGGAAAGTCTTGAACATGGAATGCTTTTTATACTGCTTTAAGTCAACTTTTCTGAAAGTCTCAAAAAGCAACATCTAGTTTTAAAAAAAGGAGAAAAGAAGAGAAAGAAGAGAAAAAAGAAATAGCTTTCCTGGTCAAATATTCTTGAGAAATATTACGTAATATAATCCTCCCACAAAAATGCTTAGGGATTGATATTAGCATATTAAAGGACCCCCCCCAAAATTTTAAAGCCCCTATAAAATATTCACACACTAATTTCTGGAACCTTTGAATATGATATATTAGATGGCAAGGGGGAGTTAGAGTTGCAGATGGAATTAAGGTTGCTAATCAGTTGATCATCAAATAGATTATATTGGATTGCCCAGATAGGCCCAATGTAATCACGAGTGTCCTTTAAAGTCGAAGAGGAAGGCAGAAGAGGAGTTTACAGTCAGAAAAAGATTCTTTGCTTGCTACTTTGCTGTCTTTGGAGATAGAGGAAGGGGCCAAGAACCCCGGAATACAGGTGACCTCTAGAAGCTTGAAAACACGGAGTGGATTCTCCACTACAGCCTCCAGAAGGAACGCAACCCTGCAGACCCCTTGGTTTTAGGCCTCTGAGACCCACTCTAGACCTTTGACCTCCAGAACTGTAAGAAAATAAATTTGTGTTGTTTTAGTAACTTGCAGCAAATTGTTACAGTAGCAATACAAAACTAGTATATGTAGTAAATAAGCTGGTTTACTTTTGTTGAATTTAATGTTCATCAGATATATTGGAAGAATCATATTTTCCTTAAATACCTGTTAACATTTCTTGTTAAATGCATATTTAATAAATCTAAACATCATTATTATTATACTTAAATTAAACCTGATTTTCTGAAATGCACAAAAGTCACTTTTCACAAATTTTTTCTGTAAACAGTCCACAAATTATATTGTAGGGGGAAAATCATGATTAAATATTTAAAGGTACATGGAGCAAAACTTGGCTTGGTGTAAATAATGAAAATACACCTTCTGTATAATTTATGTAGCATGTGAGTCTGGAATCACTCCTTTAGAATGAATATTCAAAAATGATAGAAAACAATCTTGCTCTCCATGTAAAATACAGACAGGACATTTAAACAAGCATTGCCATTAGCTTGCGAAGTCTTGGATGTGAAGGGAAAGTCTAAGTAGCTATCTCCCAAAACATCCAATACATTGCCACAAAACATTCAATAAATGATGAATAAAGTCAGTTACATCCTCTGTGTCTTACAGTGTTTACCATTCCAGAGAGTCTTTCTTCCCATCTTCTAGCCTTGAAAATATACAAAAGAATAATAATTTTCCTTGACCTTCAAACTACCCTCCCTCTTTCTCTACTACCACTGACATTTTTGAAAAAATGTTTTATGTTGATTAACCACCTTCCATCCATTGTAATCTGATTTTGAGGTAAAATTGGTATATAATATTATATAAGTTTCAGTGTACAACATTATAATTCAACAACTGTATGCATTACAAAGTGATCATCACCAAAAGTATACTTTCCACCCCTCACCATACACGACCCTCTTCCCTCGTTTCACCCTCCGGTAACCATCAATCTGCTCTCTGTATCTAGGGGTTTGTTTTTGTTTTGTTTGTAATCTGATTTTTATTCCACCTCCTCTTTGACACTCCTGCTACCACTATCACCAGTGATTCAGGTTTCATATTAGTAGACATCTGTGTAGCATTTGACATGCCTCAGCATAGCTTCAAGTGGACTTGGAGATGTGTCATATGCATAGCCCACTCTGTGTATACAGATGTCTCGAGTGGCGTGATGTAGGGTGAAGGCTATCATGTTCAAGACGGTAGACTCACTGTGGTGGAGTCACGTTGGAACTGGAAACCACTTTAACGGATTCTATCTCTAGAGGCTCATGGACTGTTTGTGAACACGTTGCTAATCTTGGTATGTTTTTAGGCACACAATCATACATAAGGCAATTACATCACATATAATAAAAAGTTAAAAAGTCCCTCTAAATTTTTAAAAACTTTTGGAATTCTTATAGTAATTATTTTGATCTGAGCTTAAGTATGTTTGCGACTCTCAGTTTGTGCTGGAAAATTGTATAGTAAAATGCGTCATTTCCGAACTTTTTACAAAATTCAATAGCATATATTATTGTGTAAGTTATTCCTTAAGACTAGATCAAGTATTTAGGTACTCAAGGAGATTATTCAACTTATTAAATGATCCATTAAGTAGAAAGGGGCATTAATTCAAAAACAAAATTACTACTGTTTGATAAAATCCACCCATCTCTTGGTGTTATGGTTGTGTGTCCTCTAAGTTAATGAGAATTTGGAGAATACCCTAATAAGACCATATGTATGCTTGCCCAATTCCAAAAAATTTAAAGTGAAACTGTGTCTTTATTCCATATATTATTCTTTTAATCAAATTTTCTTTATGAAATAGCCAAATACAAACTTGCATGAAATTTATACTTTAGAAAACTTGAGACATACTTTCAATTTCATGAGAAAGGCTAAGTGCTCAAAGGTGTCAAAATCATTGATGTTGTATAATGGATGATCTTCCAAAAGACTAAGGTACAGCTGTCATTTAATTTGTCACATCCTTCTTCAAAATTAAAAGCCACATCTTTGGCGTGTTGCACCTTTTCCCCATTGGCATTTTCAAAACAAGCTGAGAAGTTAAAATGTCCAAGTAATCACACTATATCCCTGAGTGCTTTATTATTATTTTTTAAATCTGAATTCTTATTTTGAAGATAAGAAGTCTGTTTAGGGTGAAATAGTTAACATTAGTGATAAAAACATTACTGAGTACCAGCATTTTATTACCAGGAAAAATAAATCAGATACCATTTTAGCATACAGAAGTTTTAACTATTGTGAAATTTTAATTTTATAAAAGGACACATGAAATTAGCTGTGTTTCAAACATATTGAAATATATTTCCTTCTTTTTTGCATGAAAATGTGATAAACTGGAACAATTATTCCATTTTCTATGGTTTGAATGATAAAACACATTTGTGGATAGCTGAACGAAAGTAGCTGAATGAAAATGTGAGACATCTTAATGAATAAAAGTGATTTAATGATAATGAAGTTGTAAATATTAGTATTTTTCTAAGTTTACATTTGTGTTTTCTTATTAATTTTGTAAGTAGCAGCTAAGTTGATTAACATCTTTAAACTGGCAATAATATTTATAAAAATTTATGTAACGTTTGTTTACAAAAAAATTTTGGAAAAGAGATGGCAAAGCAGAAGAAATATTTAAACTATACCAAAAGAAAATGAGATTCTAACTCTAAATTGGAAAGTATTAAAGTTTATAGTCTAAGGACTCCTAAAGAAAATGTGACAGTATTTTTGTTCTGCAAGTTACTAAATTTTGCAATCATATTCCTGCTGAGCAGAAGGTAAATGACCTAAATTTTAAAGGCTCTCCAATTCTGTGTAGTAGAGAATGGGTTGGAAAAATAGAGTTGGAGAATTATCATTCAATTGCTTGGGGAACATGGCTTCGACTGATATATTTGATTTATAAATGTTGATTTTTGTACTAACTTCACAAAGCCACATGTTTATTTTCCACTTCAAAATAAATTATCCTTTTTTGGGGGGGAGGAGGATAGATTTTTACTTTAAGTTTTGCTGATGAACTGGCATCAAGAAAATATTGAACTAATATTTTATGAAATCCATGATATTAGGCCCTAGGAAAAAGAAAATGAAAGAAAAATGTGCTATCCATAAACATGAACTCTAGTGAGGCAGATTGACTTAATGACTGTATAACGGCTTCTAAATGTAATTGAGTGCCAGGAAACTTGCTGGGGCAGCATAGAGGACAGATTTTAATTCTGACTATTGGGATCAGAAATGACTTAATGGCAAAGGTGCGTTTGAGATGAAGCATGATCAGAGCTTCTCTTGCTGTCAAGATCGAGATGGAGTGGCAGAGCATTCAGAGATGAAAAAATACCAGAAAAAAATGGCAAAGTGGCTAGGTAAAGTATGGCAGTGTTAGTAAATGGTCTGGTATGGCTGGAGTTGGTGGAAAAGATACAGCAAGAGAGGAATAGAAAGACTGTTCAGGTGATAGGAGAAAAGAATATAAATTAAGACAGTATGGCTGAAAATTGAGAACAGGACATAGTATAAATACCACTGTCCAGAGATAGAACCTGCTGGACTTTTCCAAGTAGATGCAGATGCTGTTGTAGCATGAGTGTTGGGAAACTACATGCACCAGCACCCATCTTTGTATCTACTCCAGCTTCTCACAAGTTCCATGGTGTCTTTTTGTCAGGCCCCACATACTCAACCTCCTTTCCTCAAAAAGGTCCCATGTGTGGGATCTGAAACTCAAACCCTCTTGTGATATCCATCCTGCAGAACAATGGGTAAAATTAAATCATATGAAGGTAAAAGGAGGAAAAGAAGGAACTTACACCTTTCCCTACTTCTCCGTTCTGCCTTAATGATATCAAGGAATCTTCTTTCTAGGAGACCACCTTTCTGGCTTGAAGTTGTAATCAGGCTGAAAATGCCATCAAGGGAACTCATTATTTCCTGCGAGTAAACATTACTGCACAGGCCTTTCAGCCATAAATCCAGTTCCCAGACCTCTGCTGGCTGAAGCGAGATCATCTTGTGGACTTTTACATAATCAACCAGCAACATGTCCAAAGTTTCAACGTATTGTGACTGGGAAGGTAACTGTGCCATTTACCAAGAAATAAGATAAGAACCAAAGAGAGGAATGGAAAAGAAAGGAAATGGAGGAAATATGAAGAGAAGACAAGGGAGGAAAATGACAGCTGTGTGTCCGTGGTGCAGAAAGGTGGAGTTTCCAGGTTCCTGTAATCCACGTTCAGGCCTAGGCAGGCCCTGTGCAATGAGCTTCGGGGATGAAATTTTCTTTCTCGTTCTCCCATAGCAGCTAAAATCAGCCTTATATCAGAAGAAAGATACCTGTATGCTAGGGAGTGACAAAGAAGTCTTATCCTTCAGATATCTCTAATTACATATAATGAAATGTTAGGTTCTTGGTTCTTAGAAATCTTTTTTATGTTTTAGAATCGATGAAGTCTGCATTTTAAATAATTAAGCTAATAATTTTTAAAAGAAACTCAAATTGACAATCATATTACTATTTGAATAACTATAATTTAAAATATAATTCCATCGGAGGCCTTTATACAATGTCAACCTTAAAATTCATGTTCTCCAATTTCTGTCCAAGTCCATCTTTAACATTACTTCAGTTTAATTGTACTTTATAAGTTTACTGGAAAGTTTCTCTTTTAAAAAAAGTGTTAATAGTGAACAGCAAGTAGTTGGTACTTCCAGATTCTCCATTTGGCATTGTACAATTTCAGTCATAATGGGAGTCAAGGACATATCATTACCGAGAATTCAGAAATCCTGAAATGCACTGAACAACAGTGCTGACAAAGGAGGAAAATATCAATAAAAATTCAGATGCTTAAAATAACTGTCCAAAGCCACAAAAAACTTTCATTAATTAAAACCTTAAATGATGTTGTAATGAAAACTTTTGGATGCATTCTTCATAATCTATATTGAGTTAACAATGCAATAAACTGTTATTTCTACCAGATAGACATATCTGCCACAAACACGTGCCCATTAAGGCAATTAATGCTAACTTCTCACTACCGGTAAGGCAGTGTGCTCTACCAGTAATCATAATGGTATTATTATTATAGGTAACATATATAACATATCATTTTCTAGTTACTATTCTAAGCACTTGACATATGAATTCACAAGGATGCTATGAAGTGGGTAATATTAGTATCCCCCCTTTTTTAGATGAGAAAATGAAGTTTGGGAAGTCTAATTTGCTTGCCTGAAGTCACATTGTTATTATATTTGCTGGGGTTGGATTCCAGACTGCCTGGCTTCTGAATCTGAGCTACTGCAAGGTGCTCTAGGTGGTGGTGCCTTAACACATCATGCCTTATTTTTCTCTTCCAAAAAATGGAATTAATTCTGCTATCCTTTATTCATATAACAAATTAAAATTTTGGAAGAAATTATTTTGACGGTATCTCTCAATAATAATGATATTTTCCATCTGAGAAGAATTGATATGATTAATTTTAAGAGTTTGAGATGATAATTATTCACATAAATATGATTTAAATGTAGAGAGCTAAATCTCATAGATTACAAGTTCATTCATGAGATTTCTTGTTAATACTGAATCTGTATTCCTTTTCTCATCTAAAGCAGCACATTATAATGGCAGTTATAGATATTCATTTATTCAAGAATATCACAGAATATTTCTTATGAACTAAAATAATTTCTAGGACTATCAGCTGGATATGAACAATAAATATTTAAATATAGATGAAGAGTAAAGAACTTACTGAGAATTTAGGGGAAAAGATAAGTATATCAATACACAGCAGTTCATATATTGCTTGCCATAAAAATTACACAAATATATTTGACCTTGGATTCACCTTCACTTCTCAATGACAACAGAAAGCCATTCTCCTTTTGCAAGGAGAATGCAAAATGCAGGAGTTTAAAGAGGCATCTCCTTATCCTCTACCAAGTGATACACTTTTATGTCTTCTTACAAGACAGTATAACTGTAATTGTTTAAACAGATGCTCTTCAGTCTATTTATAATGAGTACCTTGTAAAATTCATGAATTCTTTCAAAAAGTGAAAGATAAATATTTTCCTCAAATATTAACTGCAAAGTATATAAATCTCTGACAGAAAATAACTACACTTCCTAAGACTTCCCCTAGAGCCTTTTCTTTTCTTATTAATTAGTTGTTTTTCTTACTACTACTGTGGTTCATTCCACTAAGAGTTTGAACTAAACAATTGACAAAAAAGAAAGTTACAATATGCAACTAAAGCATTTGCTACAGTTAACTCTACTGTTCAAAAATAAATAAGTAAGAATTTCAAGTCACTTTCACTTGAGTAATTTACTTTTCATCTAAATTAAGCATAGCAAAGTCAGTATTTCTTCACCTTTTCTCTGGAGTATATCAGTTTCTAGAGTTATTACAAATATTTTTGAAAACAAAAAGCAGAAAAAAATACCACTGGAGAAATACTGTGTAAAACTACAAAACATTTAAGTGATTTGATGATGTTAATATACAAGGCAAATCTCTCAATGAGACTTTTCACACTTATGAGCTTATTTTACAGGAAGTCAGAAAAAAATAGTAAAACAATCAACCAAATGAATAAAAAGTCGTGTGTGTTAACGACCAGGAATGAAAAGTGCCCGAGTTCACAAATGTTCGTCAAAAGGGGGCCATGCCTATTCTGGGCTGTTCAGGAAGGATTCCCCTCTGAAAGGATGTTAGACAGGAGAGTGGAAGGATGAGGTTATTTACTTGCTTTTTACCTTATCACCTTGTCACCACCAGTGATACTATAAACATGCTGTACACCTTTTCCTGTATACGCTAGAGCATTGCTGCAGGTAATGTACCCAGTGGTGTAATTTCAGGGTTTAAGGCTATGCATATTTTCATTTACTACATCTTGCCAAACTATTTTCCAAAGGGTATATTCCAATTTACATTTACATTTTCACAATGCAATTTACATTTCCACAATCATTCCTGCGGTTCCACATTATCATTGATGCTTGATATTATCCAATTTTTCATTTTTTTGCCAATCTGATAACATGAAATGGTATTTCTTTATGGTTTGCACCTCCCTCACCACCTATGCATTTGAGAATCTTTCATATATTCGTTTGGCCATTCTTATATTCTGTCTTTCAGATTACTAGTTCTTTTATGTCTCCTGTTTTTCTATTGAGTTACTTGTATATTTTTATTTACATTTAGATCTTTCTATCTTACGAATATTGTTTACAGGACTGATGTTTTGCAAATATATTTTCTGAACCGTAGCCTATTGTCTCACTTTTTACAAATTTTCTTTTTTTGGTGAATAACAAGTTTCTTTTATTTTTTGGGGGGGTTCATTTTAATGTGGTTGATTAATAGTAATCAACATTGTCTTCATTGTTTTGCTTTTTATTATTGGCTCAAGAAATTCTCCCATAAACTAAAGTCATGAATGGATTCTCTTATTTTATCTGAAACTGTTTAATCTTTGCTTTTCATATTTGATTACCTGAAATGTATTTTCTGCTTTAATAATACATATATAATGTATTTTTTGCATATTTTTTCATGTATAAGGAAGGCATTCAATTTCACTTTTTACATATGGATTACTAATTGTCCTAGCACTCTACTGAATAATCCATTCTTTCCCATCTGATCCGTATGGCTAAATCTGTCATGTATCAAATTTTGGTATATCTGTGCCACTTTCAGTGTCTCTATTACATTTCTTTGAGCAATTTGCCCATTGCTGGGCCAATAACTGTCTTAATTACAAAACGTCATGTCTTTATATCTAGAGGACAGCTCCCTTCAACTTGTCCTTCTTCCCTTGTAGGGGTTTAAAGAAGAATTGTGGTTTTAAAATATCACTCTTGACTGCCTACAGAGGGCCAAAAGTAAATTTGAGGAAACCACTAGGAAAATCAGTCAGGTGAAGGTAGCTGGCACTAAGGAGGTGGTGTTGGAGACTGAGAGAAGTAAACGGACATAATAGATATTTAGGAGGTAAGACAGACAGGATGGTTGGTTGGATATGTTTGTTGAGGGAAAGAAATGTACGATGAATGACTTCAGTGCTCTTGCTTACATGAATGATGGTGCCACGCTTGGAGACGGAGAATACCAAAGGAGGGTGAAGAAGATTTGTTACTTATTCAGGAACTAGCAAATCTGTGACTCAGCCAGCATTAGACCAGGGTTTAACTCCCTGAAAAAGAACCATGGTCGTTATCCATGATTCATTTATATTTCCTAATTGTCCCTGCACTTGATATACTTGCTGTTAAAAAATAAACAATGTTAACAGATGGATATTACTTGAATACATGAAGTTGAAGGATAAACTATTGGTATTGTAGATTCTAGTACTATTTCTTAATCATTAAAATGGTTTTTATTTTGAAAAATGTACTATCTCTACAAGATATTCATTTCAGATTTGTCCTAGCTAGATCTTCTTCTTTATTAGCATTTTATCTTCTGGAGATTCCACTTTCCACCCTACTATTCTACTTATTGACATTCAAGGACATTAAGAATTATGTCATTTAGAACAGGAAAGAATTTAAGCATTGTGTGGTTATCTCACCCACTCCTACTACTTCAAGGAAAGCAGCTGTGACATAGGAATTAAGAGTCTTGACTCTAAGCTAGACTTTCTGGGTTAAATTCTTCCCTAAAGTGTGCATGATTTGGGAAGTTCTTTAACTCTGTCTTTCTCAGGTGTCTCAAATTGTAGTGGCAATTTTATTACTCCTTCATATGATTGTGATTACAATGAAATGTGTTTATATATGTGACAGTCTAAATTATGTTTGGCGCACAGTAAGTGGTCAATAACACTAGCAGCTTTGTTATTACATTTTACTTCCATAGAACAGATAAATGAAATCCCAATGACTGCCAATTGCCTACTGTCACATAGCCAGCCTGTCAGATATAGAGTTAGGACCAGAATCTACTTCTTTTCTTCCCAATCTAATGTTCTTTCCAGAAGACTGATTTACATTTTTCACTCCTCTAAACATACACATACACGTAAAATGCATATCCCACACTACAATGTTTTCATTCATTTATGAATTGTTTATTGATTTCTGTCTATGTGCCAGAAGGAAAAGAAAAATGATAGTAAAATGGTAAGCTGTATTAGTGATGCATTATACTCTAATGGATGAAGTAATGCCAGAGAATGTTTCTTCTTATAGGTGCTCCCTTCTGAAGAGTGCAAAGACCCATTACAGCCCTCCCAGAATGGAGCCAGGAATGAGTGTCCCACCCCAGACAGAGCAAGTGAGTTTCCAAATCATGCCAGTGAGAATAGAGGCAGAATGGATCTAAGACCTCAAAGAAGAAAAAAAATGTTAGAAAAAATGCAAAGGAGGAGAAGTTTTAAAAGACTTCGAGGTTTCTGTCTCATCTGGCTTTGTATGGATTGCACACCAGTCAGGAGACAAAAAGTATACAAACATTTTGAACCATTATGACCAGCTATGAGTACCTGAAGGGAAATTTTGGCAATACACTGTACCTGAATGCTTGCCCAGCTTCTGTGGAATATAAGAGCACGGCTACAAATCTACTACATTATTTCATCATAAGTAGGGGCATATATTTCAATATGGTTAGCATACTTCAAAAAAAAAATCATTCCCCTTACATAAGAGTTTAAAATTCAATCCATGGGGATGGATTTAAGAGTATGTATAAATTGTTAATCTGAGAGACTGCAGAATTGCAAAGTCTCCGCTGCAAAGTGCATGATTGGTGAGAAGGTATTATTGGTTGCAAAGACTACAATTTGGGTTAGTCTGAAGTGTTAAAACAATTTTTTATATCCACTATTTTTTTAAATGGTGTAGAAGAGTGAATAAAACTAAGAGACAAAAAACATTAATCATTTTTTAGCAGCTTTAATGTAGTAAGGCAAGATACTTTCTGTTCCATAAAGAAAATTTCATTTGAGATTTATTTTTTAGAGGATTCTGTTATTAGGAAAGCAAGATAAGAAGCAAAACTCCACTATCACTCCATTATAAAAGTTCTTGCTGGGGCCAGCCTGGTGGCATAGGGTTCGTGGGTTCAGATCCTGGGCGAGGACCTACACCACTCATCAATCCATGCTGTGGTGGCATCCCACATACAAAATAGAGAAAGATTGGCACCGATGTTAGCTCAAGGACAATCTTTCTTGCCAAAAAAAAAAAGTTCTTGCTGTTCTACAAACACAGCTGTAATTCAGGAGAAATCACAATCCCCATGTTCATATTCACATACAGTAAATTCTGGCCAACCTCATGGAAAGTAGGCATGGTATAGATGTTACAAAAAGGTGTAATTCTTGAGCTCTCTGGAGGATTATTTTTGCCCAGGAAGATCTTGGAATTTAGTGAGAAACATACCCAGGGTTTAATACTTCTGATAATTCTGTTACCTTTGACAATTAAATTGCTTTTTTGTCTATAAAACAAGGAAAATAATAGCCATCTCACAACACTGTTTTAAGGATTAAATGATATAATGTCTGTAAAGCCCCTTACAAAAATCTTGCACTTAAAACAAGGAATAAATGTTAACTATTATTATTATTATTATCTTTATTAAAACAATTATATAATTCTACCATGTTCAAATGATATACCTGGAGAATGTGTGTGCGCAGGCAGTGTAAATTTTTTTTTAATTATTATTCAAATCTGATACTTTAAAGACTGGTCAAGTCCCATTTCTTCTAGGAAATCTATTATGGATATTTCAGCAGCCACTGATCTCTCTTTTTCTGAGAACCATAACAGATAGCATATTGTAATTTCTTTGTAGATAATTTGACATTTCTGCCTAATGAATTTTTTGACATCTCTCTTCGTCTTTGATATGCTGTAGTTTCACCACAATGTATCTAGGTATGGATTTTTTTAAATTTTTCTTGCTTAGTATTCAAAGCACTCGTTTGATTGAGAGAATCAAGTCCTTTTTTTCCCGTATGAAAAAAATCAGAGTTTTATCTCTGGAGGTTTTTTTCTTAAAGTTTTAACATTTTCTTCTGAAATTCCCAATTGATATAAGACAACAATGCTTGTCCCCTCTCGATTTTCCTTTAGCACTTTAGGTTTCCCATTTTCCAACTCTTTTTTATGCTTGCACTACATACACTTTGCTAGTTCTCTATTTTCCTGGGTAGGATCTTCTGTCCTACCTGCTGTGGCAGGCTGTGTTTTCCAAAGTCCGAAGACAGTCTCTTTGGGAAGCTCCCTCTGGAAGCTAGCTGCCACATCACATGTGTGACTACCCTGGAGGAGCCTGGAAGGTGGGACACCATGTACCAGGGAGGGAAGAGATAGCGACAGAGAGAAGCAGCTCCAGCGAGCCAGACATGCCAGCACAGGGCTGTGTTGGATGTGGATCTTCCAGCCGCAGCTCCTCAGTGTGGATCAGAGATGTTTATTGCTCACCCTAAACTCTTCCTAAATGTTCACCCCTCAAAAATATAAACAAATAAAATCTTGTTTTGAGATATTAATTTGAAGGAGGGGTAGATTTTCATTTGACAATAGATATAAATGAAACAGCTGTTCCTTCTTTTATTACTTTATCTACTTTAACAGTATTTTAGAGCTTTTTTTGAAGGTGTCTATGATTTCCAATTCCTGTTTGACTGATGTCTCTGCACAAATGTGGGATGAGTGTCACTTCATCCTACCAATTAGAAACAGCTGGTAAAACAACAGAACCTCAACCATATATACAAGAATGTATCTAATTCCAATGCAATGCAACAACACAGAATTTCCCTCTCTTACCTCAGTCCATATCTGTAAACTGCTTCTCCCACAGTGAGAACTCTGGTTCCCAAACATTTATATAGTTACTCATTACTTGACTCTACTCCATACATAATGTTGTTTCAGAATTTCTACTTCCATGTCGTTAATAACAAAAAACTTACTAAATAAATTCTAAAGTCTTCTGATTTTTTTTTTTTTTTGTCTTTAGAGTATATTCCTCTGAAGCTATATGTGACTGAATGTATGGACTGTTCAAAAGTTACTTGGATTAGTTCTGTATGTCTTTTCTGAGATGTTATTATCAATGTGATAAGTTGGTAGATTTAGGGTTGTTTTTCATCCTTGTTGATTTAAATATATATGTAATATTTTTAATTTTGTGTGTTTTTAGACTCCTACGTCCACCTTTTTTTAAAAAAACAGCTTTATTGAGGTATAATTTACATGCCACAAAATTCCCTAATTTTACATGTACGATTCAATGATTTTTATTAAATTACAAAATTACACAACCATCACCACAATCCAATTATGGAACATTTCCATCATTCTGAAAAGAAACCTCATGCCCATTTGTGTCCCTCTCCATTCCCACCCCCAACTCCAGGCAACCACAAATCTTCTTTCTGCCTTTATTCTTTTTTTTCTTTTTCTTTTTTTGGTGAGGAAGATTCGCCCAGAGCTAACATCTGTTGCCAATCTTCCTCCTTCCCTGCTTGAAGAAGATTAGCACTGAGCTAACATCCATGTCATTCTTCCTCTATTTTGTATGTAAATTGCCACCTCAACATTGCTGACGAGTGGCGTATGTCCACATCTGGGATCCGAACCAGCAAACCCAGGCCCCCAAAGTGGAGCACGCCAAACTTAGCCACTACACCACAGGGCCAGCCCCTCTGTCTTTATTCTTATTCTGGACTGAAAGGAAAATCAACTCTTTAAATAAAAATATTAAAACAATAATTAAATTAATTAAATATTAATATTTTAAAATTCATGATATAAGAAAATTTGATGACAAAGAAAATCAGTTATAAACACAATTGTCAAATCATTTTTAAAAATATGATATAGCAAAGTATGTGCTTTATTACTACTGCATTAAACAACAAGATCTAGTATTGGCTCTAATGACTACTATAATCTTAGTGTAATGATGAGTATTATGATAATTTAAGTATCCACAACAAATATGATATAAAAATATGATTTCTATTGGTGATAAAGTCTCACCATTCTTATGGTTTTCTCCTTACATTTATAAATGAAAGAAATGCTAAATTTCAGAAAAATACATGTTTAATATAGATCCTGTAAGTTCTCTCCTGGGCCCCTTGTGAACCCTAAATAAACAATTCCCGTTTTAGAGAAAAGAAGACAATTTGATATGGTTCAATCTTTGGTTATGAGTGCGTGTGATGTTATGACGGATTCTTCATTCTTAGAAAGTTCTCCGAAGGTAGGATAAGTGTTCAATAGTCCCGGGAAAGCTCAATAGATGGAATTTTCTCCAGGTAAAAATTTAAGACATTTCCAATGTACCCACAAGTCTAATGACTTTTAAAAGAAACTGATACAGTTAATAGTCCAGTCTCTTTGGAATGTTTGGGAACATATCTCTGCTTATGATACAACTGTATTGGATGGACATTATTCAAAAAAATTCCCGGTAAAAAAATTCTTGCAGGGGAAAAAGTCCTCAATAAAAGCAGTATGAGCTTCCATCTTCAGATTAGAGAATTTATTTAACCAAAAAGAGATTCAACAGAAACTATTTTCAGAGAAGAATCTGGCCCTTGCCTTTGGGTACTCCTTGGCTCCTAGTTGGAAAATACCTTTGTTGTAGCCTCAGTTTCCATAAGTGGGTGTCGTCTACCTCAGTTTAACTAATTATTTAAAATCAGTACCTAAAAAGTACCATGGAATGTCACCATAGGTACCTGTAAGAGAATATGATATAGAACTGGCTGCCATTCTGCATCTCCTAAAAGTTTGGTTGAGAAAAAGATATTAATATGATATGCAAGATTAATAAAGGCATGGACTTTGTTATATTTTAGATCATGGAAACTACATAGAAAAAATACGTTTTATAAATGTTTTTTTACCTCCTTTGAATGTTCTGACACATAATGCTGACCATATCTCCTCCCGGTTTGTTCTAAATCATTTTTTTAAATTTACTAATGTAACCAATCATATTTTAAATAGTGTTCAATACTACTTCTAGTTTGTGTGTATGAGCACACTGGTATTGGTATTGAATGTTTGCCTTTTGGATCAAGAGGTAATTAACCTAATCTAGTATGGTGTTATTTTCTAAAATCCCAACCCTACACTGTAACAGAGTGTGGAGAAAAAGGGAAGATATATACTTCACAGTCCCCCATTGATACCTTATGGAAAGTTTACCTAAAAGCAAACAACATTCTATGACCATCCAAATACAAGCTGACCATAGATGTAACTAAAGTTATGAACAAAATAACTATAAATAAAATAAAAGATAATATTACTCTCTACTTGCCTCCCAAGCACCAGCTCAAATAAAAAATCCTTGAAATTAATGCCACACCGACTTTAATTTCATTATCACTTAACTAATTTATAATACAATATGCAAGTTATCTCTCATATGTTGGTCTCAAAAGGATCTAAGTCAAATCCAAGACTTCTTGCATTCAAATCAAAGAACCCATTTATTCAGAACAAGAACAGAAAGAAGTAAATTTGTCTATACAAAGAAGTCAAAGATTCTCATATTCTATGATAGTATTCCTCAATCCCTTCAACTTAAAAATACCAGGGTAGTTAAATTTGAATTATCTGTTCATGTATTCTCTACCAAGCTGCTCTTAAGTAATTAGAAATCCATTAATAACATCAGATTTTCCTTTACCCAGTAGAGGGCAGTGCTACGTATGGAAACCAATACATTACTAGGTTCTTCCAGAGTTTGTGAATGAATGATCCCATTAATTCCTGTGCCGGGAATAACTCAATTTTGCTTCGTGAAACATAGAATCAGATACAAAGGAAATAAGTGGCCATAGAGATATGGAGAAGAGGAAAATGCATATAGCTAAGCAATAACTACAGAGCTGTGGCAGCACTGATAACACTAATCTTAGTGTTTAATATGAGTTACAGAGATGTTTTCTCATAACGGGTCAAACAGAAATGTTTGTGAGAGTCAGAAATTAGACAGTTTTTCAGAATTAACATTCAAGAGTATTCAAAAGCATGTAAATTATATTCTATTTTCCTCCTGCTTACGAGAATCAAAATAGGTAAAGTTCTTGAAGACTCAAGTTCTGGATGACATCATAAATTCGGTATGATGTAAATTTTAGCTACTGAAGTTTTTACTCTGTTGAATTTCCACAGTGAGTGGTTCATTCTTTTGACTCAAAAATCCCAAATTCATGATCCAGTTTTACTTCACTGTGTATCTTATGGTGAGGTCAATGTCCTAGCACCAAAACATTGCGGTAATGTTTCCTAATAAACCTCTTTCTCAAAGATACTAAAATAAGAACATGAAGATCTTTTTCAGCATTTGAGCACCTTACTTTAAAACACCAGGAGCTTTAATATGTGTTTGAACCTTAGGGGAAACAATGACTAATCTTTTCTGCTATATATAGTTTACTTGTTTTTACTCTATATACCTATCAAATCACCTCCTAAAATTTGCTATGCTAAATTGTCAATTATACAACTTTGATACATATCAACTTGAGTAGAACGTTTACTTCAAACATTTCCACAATAGTTCTTCATTTGAATCATTCCTTTAAAACTTATTTGATTTTTTATTTGTAAACATAATTATAATTAATTATTGAAAAAGACTTCTTCTGGATGTTTGGTCTTTAGACTGCCCTTTTTTCAGACTTTAGATTTAGGAAGAAGGAATTTTATCTTCTTTATTTTGTAAAATGCTTAGAAATAAATATTTGATGATGATGATGATGAAGCTTCCATGAGATTTCTTCTCTAGTCCTTTATTTAAATCTTGACTAAGAGGAATGTCTGAAAAAAGATTTAAATAAGCATGATCATGAATGAAACATTTCCAGCTAGCTTATGTAGCAGCACCTAAATCAACACTGCCATGTGCACTGTCTCTCCTATTAAAGTGCTCTGCAGGGAGGAGGAGAAATTGGTAATTTGACAGAAAATTACTATTCAAAATAGTTACTTTAAGAAAGATAATAGCCACAGAAATCTCCAGGAAACAACTATAAATTATTTTATGTTTAATCATTTGACCTGAAAAACATGAACCCAAATTATTCTGCTGCCATAAAATATTCATTGGTATGAACTATTAAATGAGGAGTAAAGAAGCTAATGTGAATGAGGGAAAATTTTGTGATGCACAGTAAGATGCACTTAGTTTAGTTCTAGGCTCTGCCACTTACTTAGCTTGGTTAACCTTGGTCCTCATATTAGTTAATTGGCAGCAACATTATCTTGCTTGGAAGGTTGACGCTAGCATTACAGGTAAATGTCTAGAGGGCACCTATCTTAATGACTAGGATGTGTTTGTTACCTAGTAAATGCTGATGACTCTTATTAGCTCTGCAAATCACTTTTTATTCAATGTTGGGCAACTTATTGACTTCTTTGAATCTCTTCTTCATCCCTCAAAGTAAAATTATAATTCCCACTATCTTACCAAGAAGTGTTGTTAATTTGAAATGAGATAATAAATGTGTAAGTGTGAAAACACTTTGCAAGTGATAAAAGCCTGTATAAATATTAGGGATATATAATTAATTGGAAATACATACAGGAATTAAAACTGGCATAAGAAAAACTCTTTTGCATATTCCATCATCTGGGGAAATTGTTTAGAAAGATAATTTTGTGTGTGGGGGGGGGAAGACCAGCCCTGAGCTAACATCCATCGCCAGTCCTCCCCTTTTTGCTGAGGAAGACTGGCCCTGGACTAACATCCGTGCCCATCTTCCTCCACTTTATATGGGACGCCGCCACGGCATGGCTGACAGGCAGTATGTCAGCAGGCGCCCGGGATCCGAACCCGCGAACCCCGGGCTGCCAAGCGCGAACTAAACCGCTGCGCCACCAGGCGGCCCCTAGAAAGATGATTTTGAATGAAAAGTTTACAGTGACTCATAGAGAGCAGATCATTATTTATAGCACCGTTATAATTTTTATTTGTTTTGTGGAAATCATGTTTCAGAGTTTTGCCTGAATACTGATGGATTGATTTAGTGGGTCAGAACTAACAGTGTTGATTATATGCTTAGATAAAGTACGAGACTCCTTAGATACATTAACACTTACCCTTTTAAGATAAATTTTATTTTCTGAATAGGTGAGTTTCATATTTTCACTCAAGGAAAATGTTATTGCTATCAATTAACTGATAAGAAAACCCCTGGCCAATATTACAAGGATTTATATTCAGAATCACTATATATATATATATATCTGTTCCTTGGAAGTCCCTCAAGGAACTAAGGACACAGATGCCTTAAACCTACAGTCTCTGAAGAAAGCAACGCAAATGGGGAAAAGCCAATCTTCCATCCCTCTGGAGGGTCATTACAGGACAAGCATCATCAAGAGCTAAGTCCTTACTGAGGACCACTGTAGAAACACAAGTGTTGAACAGCCTTTAAGCTCTTTCAGTACCTCTTCCCCCAGACAACCCTGGCTTCCCTGTGTCCTTCGAATGCCCATTCAGATCTGTCTTCCTCAGAGGAATGGAAAATACTGTTTCTACGCTTACACAAACATCACCAGTAGTTGTGAGAATGTTGATAATATCTAATTTATCTGTCCATTGGTTTATCTATCTACTTGTCTAATCTAGGATTCCTCAAGCTCCTAAACATGCATACACACACACACACAGAGCACACTAACATTTAGATAGGTGATAGATAGATAGATATTTGACACTTGTGGAATTGCCAAGCCAAAGGCTTTATCTTTATCTTGTGAGTAGTGGTGACTCATCCCTCTAACGGTTCACATTTATAAGAACAAATGGGGTATGGGAGAGACATTTGTCTACCCTGATGAGGAAATGCCCCAGCCAAGGGTAACTGTAGAGACAATCATTCTCTCAATAGACACATGAGTGGACACCATATCCCACAGTAAATCGAGCTGCCTAATACATCACTCAGAGCATCATAACTTAATACACACATGTCTTACAATTTTCCCTTTTTTACACCTACAAATTCTTTTTTTCTCAGTTTCTAAAACATACCACGTTACTTCCAGCCACAGGCCATTTTAACATATTGCTTGTTCAACCTGGAATGAAATTGCCCTGCAACTGGGTCAGGCTCCTTTTGGATGAGCTGTCATAGAACTGAGACCCCATCCCCTTAGGAGTACCTATCTGTAAACATGGATCGTATGACTGTTATGTCTGTCAGTGTGTCTTTCTCTCTAGACTGGAAACCACATAAAAAGCAAGGCTGGCATCTATTTTCTCATTATTGTGTCTAGAGACTCTTGCTCAATGCAAGCTCATAGTAGGTGCTCAGTAAATATTGCTGGGTAAATAAAGCTGCGACGTGTAAGCATTTTTAAGCAGAGAATCAGCAATTCACTTTTGTAAGAGTTTTGGATTATTGTGTCTCATTTTAAAAAGCAAAAGATATTACGGGACTGCTTTTTGGTTAGAACTTAGAAAAGAGGTGGGTAAGTGGAAAACGAATGAGGTACTTGAAAGCATCTAGTGGATGATGTGTGTGACATCTTCAAATGCCATGGAGAGGTAGAAGGTTATGGAAACCGAGGGGAATAATGATGTGGCAAAAATAAAGATACTTGTGTGGAGAATTTTCAAAACAGTGTTGGGAACAGAAGGTACGTTGAAAGTTGCTCATTAGAAAGTGAGAGGTGATTTAAGAGTACCAAAAGGTCCATCCACATGAGAGGAGGTGATTATAAAAGATGATTATAAAAGAAAAATGATGAAATAATGCCTGCTGGAAGATCCTTGCTACTGTGAAATCATACACATTTTCTCATACAGCTAATTAGGTGCTTGTTTAGTTAATTTAATCTGTGTTTAACCAATTGAAAATAATATCATGATAACATCTGAATAAGATAGAACAAAAAAAATCATATAATGTAATCCATGGAAAGTCAGCTAGTTCAACTCCTACTTGTTATGGTAAAAAAAACTCAGAGCCAGAGAGCTCAGTGTGTTGTTGCAGGTAACCAAGCACTTTAAGGACAAGGGTGGGACTGGCCAACTTTTTCTTCATCAAATTTTAGGCCAAATATTACAAACGTTAATGTGTATTATATATTTTCAGCATATTTTAAAGCCATGCAAAGTTAAATACCCTTGTTCTACAAAAACTGCTTCTACTAATTAAACCATAATTAGTTCAAACCATGTAATTCTATTTAATTTTGATGATATGCCTTTATTCTTAAGAAGCAGAAACAGTGTTTCTATAGTTATGCTTACATTTTTCATCTGGTAGGTATCCAAGTACAGCTCTTTGCAAGTTATGTATCATATAAGCTAAAAATAATGTCTGGGTATTTGTTTCAGAATAGAAGGAATTCTAGACTAATGTGATAAATGGCAATCCCCCAACTGCACCCATAACGATTCCATTTTGGTCATGGATCCAGCTCCAAGACTAGATAGAGTCTAAAATGTCTATCTTAATGCACTTTAAATTTGTGACACTCAGAATTACAAGGATGGGAATACATTGGTTTCTGTGTGTTTCCATGCATAGGTATAACGGTGAATTCTACCTCACTTCTTTCATTTTATTTATTTGAGCAGCATTTGAATGACGAATATCCCAGTGCAAAGTGTTAAAAAAGAAGCCACAGGGGAAAGAAAAACATAAGACACAGTCCTGATGTCCAAGTTGTCTTATAGTCCAGTAAGAGAGAATACCACAGTGTACATTTTTTCCATTTTTTAGAATTCATTTACACCCTCTTGAAACCCACATAGATATTGTTGCTATGCCAAATAAGAGTAGAAAATCGTTATTACTTAGAGAGCTAAGAATTCAATACCGTCACAATTACATTATTAATGCTCAGAATTAAATTCTTTCCTTTCAATATGTTCCTTTCTAGTACAACCATGTCTTCAGTTAGAACTACAGAAATAATGTCTAAATAGTGAGGATTAGATTCTAAAGAATATCAAAAAGAGCAACAAAAAAATGTTCCAAACTTTCTTTCTCTGATCCATCCTTTTAAACATTGGGTTTTTTTTAAACAGGTTTTTCCTACAATTTCAAATAAATTTTTCCAACCAGCCCAGAACAATTTCATCATCTGCAAGAGGAACAGGCATCATGGCACCCTGAAATATACCGCCCTATGTGTCAAAATGATGGCCAAGAAATGATTCCTTATTTTCACCCATTCCACGGGGGAATAGTGGGGAATAGTGGGAAATGGTGTTGATGGTGATGAAGAGCTCTTCAATCATTTGCTGATTGTGACAGAATCTTTGTCCAAAAGGGAGAATATTTTACTTTTGGTTAGAGATGGGTTGGCAAGAACTCAACTCTGAACTAGCAGCCCCATGGATACTCATTAATTTTAATTGAATGAATTGAATGTCCAGTCTAGGTACAATTTTTCAAACCCAATTAATAAGGTACTTAGGGTGTTGGCAAAAGTCACTACAAGGCTTCTAGCTGTAATTTTAAGAATTTGAAAGATGGGCAAGATGCCTAGAAATTATAGAGTGAATGCGGAATTCTAGTTGAAAAGAGAAGAAAAAGATAATACTGTATGCACTGGAAAACTCAACTTATTTATATACTTGTGCATAAGAAATTTGAATTAAAAATGTCGGTTTTAAAACACCTAGATGGGAGCAGGATACCAGGGAACAAACAACACTGCCTGAGAGAGAAAGAGATATGTCAGATTCGTTTTACTTCCCACTGTGGATAGGAGCCAAAATTAACATCTTGTGCTGGGAACACCTCTTATCTTTTCAAATATGATCTGACTTGTTAAGAATATTCATATTTTTTCTTCCACAGGCAAAATTTTAATATTTTCTCATCAGAACTGACCCATTACTTATGTTTAATCATCACTCTGCAAGCTAAATTTTACTGAAAGATTGACGGTACAGTGTAGCATGCATTTTTAAAACTTTTTCCCAATACATGCCAATGTTACATGCCATGCTATCTAAAATAAATATATCCACATCCATTTACCTGTTCACTTTGATCTCTGCAACATTCTTGCCTGCAGAGCAGTGTTGGTTTTGCTAAGTCAATTGGGGGACTAGGTGAAGCTAGCAGAAGGCTGGGGGAAGAAGGAGGAGCAGGGGCTGTAGCTGCATTCAGGAAGATTCAGAGCTAGGTCCTATGGAATAAGGTATTGACCTAGAGCAGGCAATTAGGGGAATGACCAGAGAGAAGCTTGAAAGACAGAGAGAGCCTATGTAGGATGAGGGAGCTGGTGCCCTTTGTCACGTTTAACAGGCAACAAGAAACAAATAAGGGCAGAAGGAGTCCAGCTGCTGAGACTGGCCACAGGTCAGGGTGTTAAGTGTAGAACAGGTCAGAGTGGATTGTGGGACTCAAGTGGAGAGGTGGTGTGGGACAAAGGCTGCGAATAATGTGAGGGTCAAAAGAACCCTGGTTCAAGGCTGTAGGGATAGAGTGAATGATTTATGAGAACCTCAGAGGGCAGACAGAAACTGAGGCCAGCAAAAATGAAAATGTTAATTCTTAACTTAAAGAATTATATATATTAAATTAAGAGAAAGAGAGAATCTGCTGTGTACATAGTAACGTGCTAGATTCTGATCATTTTAAAATAAAAACCTGCATTTTGAATGTATATGTCTGAGATTGAATCTAATTATAATCCATTTGAGAAACAAAGCAAGGCAGTGTATAATGATCTCAGCCCTCCCGCTGGAGCTAGCATAACCAGAACATACTAAGGGGAGACCAGGGAACATATTAAGAGGAGACTGAGGTGTCCCCAGGACTCAGCAGGAGCGAGGCAGCCCTGCTTCTGAAAGGGACTGAAAACAGAGACTGGAATCCTTTCTCATTTTCCTCCTCAGTTCTTCTCGGCTCTGTTTATTTAATCTCCTTCCTCACCAGGCTTGCTTATGTTTTTTTTTACCCCCCACCATATGGAAGAGAGAAACAAATGTTCTCTCCATTGCCAAACTTACAGATGTAGAGACTGAACGCCTGAGGACAATACTCTGCTTGGGGAGCTCGGATCAGTCGCCTCTGCTGGGTTCAGGGAATACAAGGGCTGCTACATTAGATGGGGAGAGAGTTTAACAAAACTGGAAGTGTCAAGTTTTTAAATGATGTTCTTATGTAGATCTCACATGTGATAAATTTTGCTCAGATGTTTAATACTTCTGGAATATGGAGTCACATATATGAACAAAGGGGTCAAATGATGCTAAGAAACTTGGAGTAATTGGGTGGGCTTTGTCAAACACTAAACTGACAGGCAGACAGTTGCAAAGTTGCAGGATTGCCAAAACTATGGATGTCTCTACCTGGAGGTACTCTTTTTTTTCCTGAGGGAAGGCAACAGATCTGTGGTGTTTCTGAAAGTTCTGGGTTGGAGAACCAGTGGGCTGTACATTACTCCAATTCTTTCCCCAGGCACTTGTGTCATTCCCGCCTCTTGTACCTGGCACTTGTCAATCTGAGCTGTTGGGGGTCTCTAGAGGGAAGGGCACTGGTGTTGATTCTTGCCTTGCTCCACATCGAGCTTTCTTCCCATGCTTTGTAAGTGACCATTCATCTGCACACTTTCCTCCTGACAAAAGTAGTGTCATATTGCCCTTCTGCTAATATTTCACTCCCATCCCCTTTTTTGTCATTGTGAAATTATACCTAGTTTATACCTTCATTGTCATTTTAACAGCATTTCAGGTGGTGCTCGAGGTCCCAAAGATCACTAGAAGAGCTCACAAGACTGCTGTCCTTTGTACTCACAGTTATAGTTTATTACCTTGAAAAGAATATACAGTGTCATTATCAAAGGAAAAAGAAACTGTTGGAGGAGTTCACTGAGAGGACATGACTGCCAGCTGACCTACACAATCAGAGGCTTCTTACCCCCTCTCTTGTCCTTGGAATATATGTTTTGCCCACCATTCCCTTTTCAAGGACACAGTTGAGAAAGCAATGTGTTGTTGAGACCATCTGGGCTGAATACATGACTGAACCCAGTTAAGGCCTCTATATAAACTTTTAAGATTCTAGTGGGTCAATGCAGAGATCTACTTGTTTTGCAGCCACTCAAGACAAGCCTCATGTGTAAGTTCCTTTGCTTATTAAAACTGCCACCTACCAATCTGGAATGGTCTGCCTCTTTCTTCAGATTCTCCTTGCCCTCCAAGTACAGGAGCCAGTTTCAGATCTCATTCAGGAAGCTCCTGAGGTTTGTGAACCAAAAGAAACATCAGACAGGCTGGAGAAATCCATACATAAGATCCCTATGCTCTCTTCCCCCAAGCCTGAAAGAGGTCATACCAAGTGTGTTTTCTTCAAGAGCCGAAATGCAATGACACCTGTGCATTGTTTCTGCCCAGGGAAGCCAGTTTACGAAGCAAAGTGCAGGAACTTTTACTGGGAACTGGACATGTAGGCACCTCTGCCCACGTGTTCACCATAAAATGGGCTCCTGGCAAGAAAGTACCGTCCATCAGTGATATGTGACCTGTTTCACAAAGTTAAGCTGAGATCATTATATTCCCTATCTTGAGAATCCGAACCCAAGAGGAAGATAATTTTGGGGGTGAGAACTTGTGCAAATAGGTCATGAAGCTCTGAGAATGGGGCAGGCTTCCTGGAGCAATGGGCACAAGGAATCAGGGAGAATGTGAATATCCAGACATGACTGTTAAAGAGAGACAGACAAAAAGCAGCAGGTGCATAGAGAAATGGAAAAGTCATGAGAAAAAGATACGGAGATAAAAATTATTAATCTATGAGCTGCCTGGAGTCCTGTTTTGCAAGCACTTTATCATTCAGCTTCTCCCAGAGTCAGAGAAATTGTCCCTATATTGCTTGTGCATCAGAAAAAATCTGAGCATAAGAGAAAAAATGGAGCAGACATTCAAAGACAAGCAGACAAAACATAATTGAAAGAGACTATCAATGCCTTAGTGATGAGAGAAAGCTGAGTTAAGCCCAAAGATCCCAGGTGTCAGGCCCGGAAACACTCTCCTTACTTTCTTTGTGTCTGTGACTCAGATTGCTACGGAATCCTTTCAGTAAGCCCCCTCCTCAACTTTCTTGAGCTAGCTCAAGAGGGTCTTTCTCCTTGTGGGAAAATAAAAAAATTCAACATTAATTAGCATCTGTTTGTTTTACTAGAGATAAATAACTAATCTATAACTGTGTTATATGTCTTTGTGAAAATACCTTGTGTAAATAATCCTAGCTGTTATTTATCCATTGCTTCTATATCAAATGCTGTATCTCAGTTAAATCTCAAAAACCACCCTTTTTACAATGTGGAAATTGAGACATTAGTTGTTATTATTGCTATAATCAAAATTCACCTAATAATAGACCCTCTTAGAGGAGATCAAAGAGATGGCATACAGTTTAAGGTAAAATAGCTAAAGGAATAAAGTAGAAAATTTTATAATTTAGTCCTAAGTATAAGTTAAATTAGTTTAAATTAAACATTAATAAAATGTAATAAATAAAAGAATTGACTGAGCTTGGCTTTATGTTATGAAATTTAAATATAGAGAGTGAAATCAAAACATAGTTCATGTTGTGACTTGCTGTATACAATAAAACACAATTCTCAAAATTGAAAGCATAAATCTTTTATTTTTTTCCCAACTACAGAATATTTAGCTGGTTAAGATTTTGGCTGTAACATGCGTGTATATTCACATACTTGGAAATGCATAAAACAAATTCTAGCAAAAAACAAATTAACTTAGGCATGTTAATATATAGTAAACATATTCATTTTAATCATACAAAAATACCCATTGATTACCTATTATGTATCAGGCTTTTGTGCAATATAATATAATAGCTTTTATGAATCCATTTTACTTGTTTGTACAAACTGCAACAACAACAAATAAATGGAGAAAAAGGAGAATTTGTGAATATATGAGGATGAGGAAATTTGTAAACCAGTTTGCAAAGTCCCAACAGGGCATACATTTTTGAAATCCAAATTTTTCTACTTAATGGGTTATTCTCATGTAGGCAGCAAAATGAGAAAAACTTAAAGCATCTATGAGACAGAAAGATATTGACATTACCCTGTAGAAATAGAAATGTTAGGAGAGGAGACTAGAAAGAAGAAAGGACATTCATTAAAAATGAGAAGCTAAAAATCCCAGTGCTGGTGGAGCCGAGGAGGGAGATTATTGGTATTAATCCCACATGAGATGCATCTGGAATCCCCTGATGTGCCAAGTTCAGTCTGCATGGGCTCAAGTGCTTGGACAACATCCTTGCTCTTTCCCCAGCCTTTTCAGAATCTCTTTATTTGATCACAAAGAGTTTGATGGTGTTCTCAGCAGCTGATCCAAAGCGGATTTTTCTAGGTTGGTTTCTAAATGTCTAATATGCTAACTAGATCTAAAAGATCTACGGGAATTTTGAGAGCCAAGAAAGAAACACAGTGTTGTGGGGGTTTTTTTTCCCACTGAAAATTCAGAGCATTAATCAAATCAGAGATAATAAAAAACCAAAAGATACTCTGAGGTCTTATTCAAGCCCCTATTTTCATCTTCTTTCATCTTGAAATTGAGGCCAGCTCTAGAAATGAGCAGTAAAATTAGTGGTTTGACCTCCATATTCTCTTTCCACTTGTTCCACCTGTTGCTGCATGGTATAATACTCAACATCATTAAAAGGGCACAGTTTGTGGGAAAGGGAGGAAAGTGAAGCAGAGCAACAGTTCTTTTACATTCTTTAAACTTTATAATTAGATCAAAAATATAATGACTGTACTCTAGAATATTTAATTAACAGAGTAAATTGGGCAGCTAAAAATACCATTTTTTGCATATAATTTGTAAAAATTAATGTATACCACACTAAACTGGTCACCAGGAACATATTAAATTACAAAGACTTTGATATGATTAGGATACATAAAAATTAAAGCAAAAATATAACATATTCCATCTCTTTTCCTCCGGAATGATACACGAATATTGGTCAAATCAGCTAGTCTGGTACTATTAAAGGAATTGTGGCAATTTTTACCAAAAATTGGAAGAGGAGAGAGAAGAAGCTAAAATATTAAAAGATTTAAGCTTTTCTGGGGACCTACTATGGACCAGAGAGGAACTTTTCAAATGAGATCCAACTTAATTATCATAAATATTTTATTGGGCATAATTTTTCTCTTTAAAGATGAGTGAAGTGAGGCTAGGAAAAACTAACACTTGCTCTAGATGACAGAGGTAGAAAGTGGTTAAGCTTCTCTGAAATTAATGTTCAGGCACGTTGTGGCCAACAAACAAGTTATGTTAAAACTGCCAACTTTAAGGCAAATGGGCTTTAATTCATCATTACCAAGAAACAACTTTGGCATTTGAAGATCTTTGAAGTCAACTTCTGTTACTAAAAAATTGACTGGGGAAGTGGAAATCAAGAGCAACAAGATCCCATCCACAAACTTTAACTGATAAAACATTAGGATAGCTCTTAAAGCACAGATGCTCTAAATATGTTTAAATCCATGAGTTCATAATGATAGGGGAAAATTCACTGGTTATCTTTAAAGTGTATTAAGGAGCCAACCAATTAATTTCAAAACTGGTTGATAAAGGAAAGAAACGAATTTATTTTTCCATATTTTTTTCCTTCCCTATGTGAACTGTACCTTAAGGTGGCCAAATAGTTGATGTGCAGAAGTTCCTTATTATAGAAATACTCCAGATCATAAGTAAGGTAGTGATAGAACTACCATTTGGTGACCCAAAATTAATTAGAAAATTGTATCAGTTAAACATTATTATGTAATAAATTGTCTTAAAACATAGTGGTTTAAAAGAACAGTTATATGTTAGTCCACAATTTTTTGGACAGGCAGTTACGTGAATATAGGACTCAAACGGGCAAATCTTGTGCTGGTTTTTCCTGGATCGTACGTATGGAGTCAGTCAGATCTGCTGGTACGAGAGGGCCTCGCACATCTGTCGGTTGCTACTGACTATCAGCTTGGCTTCACTCTCTACACATCATCTCTCATACTTAAAGAGACTACTCTGAACTCCTTCAACTAGTGGTTACAGGGCAGCAAGAGGGCAAGAATGAAAGGTCTCCCTTGAGTCCTAGGCCTCAAAGCCCCCAAATCATATCCACTGAAATATGTCAATCAAAGCAAGTCACAATACCAGCCCAGAATCAAGAGGGCAGGAAGTAAGTCCCATTTCTTAACGGGAGGAGCAGAAAAGTCCACTGCAAAGAGAGCAGGGTTAATGGGCGTGAGAAGAGTCTGTGGCCATTTTATGAAATTTTTCAATTAGTTCTAGGCAATGATCATCAAGTATAGTTAACATCTCAAAAAAGGAAACAAATAAACATTACGGGCCTCCTCGTGGAAGTACACAGTACCACCTAATTAACACCATAAAAATCTGACCAAGTCTCTAGGTCTAACTACTAATCTAAGGATAGGAAATTCAAGGGGATAAGCTACACAAAATCATAGGCAAATCCAGAGTGTGGTAAAGCTCATAGCAAAAACAACCTGATTTTGGGGGCCAGCCACGTGGCATAGCGGTTGAGTTCACATACTCCGCTTCAGCAGACTGGGGTTCACAGGTTTGGATCCCAGGCATGGACTTACACACCACTTACTAAGCCATGCTGTGGCAGGTGTCCCACATATAAAGTAAAGGAAGATGGGCATGGATGTTAGCCCAAGGCCAAACTTCCTCAGCGAAAAAAAAAAGAGGAGTACTGGCAATAGATGTTAGCTCAGGGCTAATTTTCCTCACCAAAGAAAACAAAACAAACCTGATTTCTTCTAACCAATAAACTGCAGAAAAAAATAATAAAATTAAAAAGGCAAAGATTGAAAAAGGAAAAACAAAGTTGTTTTATTTGCAGATAAAATGACTTCCTACATAGAAAAATCCAAGAGAATCTATCTACAAAGTATTATGAATAATGGTGACTGGATAGAATTTCAATAGAAAAATGGTATTTCTCTACAAAGTAATAAACAATCTAATTGAGAACGCTCTTGGGCCAGTCTCGGTGGCCTAGTGGTTAAGTTAAGTGTGATCCACTTTGGCAGCCTGGGTTTGGTTTCCAGGGGCAGACCTACACCACTTGTCTGTCAGTGGCCATGCTCTGGTGGTTGCTCACATAAAAAAAGAGGAAGACTGGCAACAGATGTTAGCTCAGGGAGAATCTGCCTGAGCGAAAAAAAAATAGTGTCTTCATATATTAAAAAAAAGAAGACAAAAAGAACGCTCTTTTACCATAGCAACAAAAATACAGTGTTCTTAGGAAGAAATCACATGGAAGTTGGCCAAGGATTCTATATAATGAGATCAAAAAAGAGAAGGTCTTTGTGATCAGAGGTTAGACTGAGATTTTAAAAATAAGACTCAAAATGTGTTCACCATTCTGATCTGTGGATGGGAAGCAATTTCAATGCAAGTTTGAACTGAAACTTAAATAGCTAGTTCTAAAATGGATATGAATGTGCAAAAGCCCACAAATGGCCTAGATACTCCTAAGGAAAGTGAGATAGGTCTATTTGCTTGTCAGGCAGTAAGATAGACTATAAATCTGCGGTGCAGAAATAAACAAATAACACAGAGTACAGAAAGAAAACAGGAAATATGGAAACTTGATGTAAGAGAGATGCAGCATTGCAAATACATAAGGAAGTGGAAGACCGTAAAACAAACAGTGCTAGGACCATTTGCCTTCCATATAGAACAAAAGTTAACTTGGAAGTCTTTCTCATTCACACATAAAAATTAAGTTCAACTGGATTAGACTTAAATGTTAAAAGCTAAAACATAGATCTAATAGAAGAGAATGTAGGAGAGTATTTTATGTTCATGGATTAGGTTAAGATTTTTAAAAATAATACAGAAAAACGTTAACCATAAAGTAAAATAATATATTTTTACTACATTAATTTAAAAAAATGTTTTCTCAACTTGGAACATTATAAGAAAGAAAAGTAAAAAGACAAGCCACACTCTAGGAGATGAAATTTTCAACACAGGTAACTGGTTAAGATTAGTATGCAGCATACATAAAAATCTTGCAAATCATTAAGAAAAACACAGACAAATGACATAAAAAATCAGCAAAAGACATAAACACACTACTCACAGAAGCAAAAAAAACCCCAGAAAATTCCGATAAATATATAAAAGTTCCTCAAACTCATTAGCAATTAGGAAAATACAGACTAAGACACCAGTTAGATAGCATTTTTCCCCTCTTCATTCTCTGTTTTTTTTTAATTGAGGTATTATTGCTTTATAACATTATATAGATTTTATATATGCATCATTATATTTTGACTTCTGTATACACTACATTGTGTTCACCATCAAAAGTCTAGTTTCCATCCATCACCGTACAAATGATCTCTTTTGAAATGAGTAGATAGCATTTTATATGCACCAGATTGGCAAAAAAAAGAGGAACTATCAATGTAGTAGAGGTTGAAGCATAGATTGCTTCAATCACTAGGAAAACAATTTGGCATTCTCTTCTAAAGATAAGGGAGCATATAATTTATGACTCAGACATTGTGTTCCTAACTAAACCTGTAAAAGGAAGGAAGGAAAGGAGGGAGGAAGGAAGAAAAGAAACTAAGACATGTAGACTGAGAGACTTATACAAGAATGTTCAATGCATCGTTTTTGTCACGATAAAAGTATTGGGAAAAAAACAAATTCCATTAACAAGGAAAACTAAATAAATTGTGGTGTTTTCATAGTACCTACAATGTAAAATACAACAATGAAAATAAATTCCACCACACATATTAACATGGATAAATTGCAAAAATCCAAGTAGAATTGTAACAAAAGAAAAGTTACCAAAAATTCCAAAAAATTCATGAAGGATAGCACATATATTTTAAGAAGAAAGTAAAATACACACACACGTATATATAGAGAGAAGATTCCTGTGGAATCCATACACCCACACACAAACCATTAGAACTAATAAACAATAAAGTTGCAGGATACAAGAACAATGTACAAATGTCAATTGTATTTCTATATACTAGCAATGAACAATCCAAAAATAAAAATAAGAAAATAATTCCATTTAAAACAATGTTAAAAAGAATAAAATATTAGGACTAAATTTAACAAAAGAAAAAAACCCTTCTACACTAAAAACTGTAAAACATTGTTGAAAGAAATAAAGGATATCTAAATAAATGGAAAAATATCCCATTTTTATGGATAGGAGATAGAATATTAAGATGGCAACGCTTCCCAAACTGACCTACAGATATCTAAATCCTGGCTGGCTGTTTTGCATAAATTGACAAGTTGATCTTGTCTATTAGAATTCATGCTGAAATACAACGGACCCAGAATAACCAACACAAACTTGAAAAGAAAGAACAAAGTTGGAGAACTCACAACTCTCAATTTGAAAACTTACTACAAAGCTACAGTAAGTTAAGAGAGTATGATACCAGCATAAGTCTAGACAAATGGATAAGTAGAACAGAATTGAGAATCCAGGAATAAATCCTTAGATATTTGGTCAATTAACTTTTGACAAGGATGCCAAGACATTTCAATGGGAAAAGAATGTTTTTTTCAACAAATGGTGTTGGGGCAACTGAATATTCACATGAAAAAGAATGAAATTGGACCCCTTTCTCAGACCATATACAAATTAACACAAAATGGATCATCAGTCTAAACACAAGAGATAAAATGATAAAACTCTTAAAAGAAATCATAACAATCAATCTTTATGACCTTGGCTTAGACAAGGTTTCTTAGATATGCCACTAAAATGTAAATTAGACTTCATCAAAATTAAAAATGTTTAGTGCACCAAAGCACATCGACAAGAAAGTGAAAAAAAAAACCACATAATGGTAGAATATATTTGCAAATCCTATATCATATTAAAGACATGTCCAGATTATATAAAAAACTACAATTCAACAATAAAAACACAAATAACCAGTTTTTTTTTAAATGGGCAAAGGATTTGAATGGAATTTTCTTCAAAAAAGATCTAGAAATGCTAATAAACACAAAAATATACTCAACCTCTTTAGTCACTACAGAAATGCAAATCAAAACCACCATGAGAAACCACCTACCACCCTCTAGGGTGGCTAAAATGAAAAGACAAACAATAATAAGTGTTGACAAAGTGAGGAGAAATTAGAATGCTCTTACATTACTGATGGGAATGTAAAATGGTGAAGCTGCTTTGGTAACCAGTTTGGTAGTTTCTCAAAATGTTAAACAGAGAGTTATCATATGACCCAGCAATCTCACTCCCGGGTATATATTCAAGAGAATTTAATACATTATGTCCATGCAAAAACATGTATACAATTGTTCATAGAAGCATCATTCATAATAGCCAAAAAATAGAAAAAACCAAATGTTCCTCAATTGATAAATGGGTAAACAAAGTGTGGTATATTCACATATTGGAGTATTATCTGGCAATAACAAAACAGAATACTGATACATGTTGCAACATGGATGAACCTTAAAAACACTATGCTATGTGAAAGAAACCACTCCCGAAAGACCACACATTTATGATTCCTTTTATATGAAATGTCCAGAGAAGGCAAATCTTGAGAGACAGAATATAGATTAGCAGTTCTGAGAGACTGGAGGTAGCAGGAGATGAAAAATGCCTGTAATGGATATGAAATGCCTTTTGGGGTGTTGAAAATATTCTGAAACTAGAGAGTAGTGATGATTACACAAGTCTATGAATATGCTAAAAAACCACCAAATCATACATTTTAAAAGGCTGAATTTTATGGTATGTGTAGTATATCCCAATAAAGCTATCATTTTAAAAAAATAGTAAAATCTGCCTGTAACATCAGGGTTACTTTCAATTTAAAATCTTCTTTAAGAGTAAATAAAAAATGCTTAATGCACTATAAATTTTTCAAAGGCAATTTGAAGATATGCTAATTTCTTAGAAACCAGGATGAAAAGCATATTATCGCTGCTGAATTTTTAAACCCGGAGTGGGCCTCCTTATCTTTTCATTTATTGAATTGTCCATTTTAGAATTAGCAATCATTGAACTGAGATAAATTGTCTATTTTTGCAGATGAATGAACCAAAGTCAAGTGAAAGAAATTGGAACTTTGAAATGATGTCCAAACTTTAAATTATAAAATGATATTACCCAGTTTAAAGAAATATCATTTCATTTTCCTCTCATGTTTTTCCACATTCAAACTACTGACAAACCTAACAAATCAAGGAAAAATACATTTCCACAGAAGGAAAAAGGGGAGAATTTTCTGTGCTGATTATAAAATGCTGATTATAACACAGTCATCCTTCATAATCATGCAAACTTCTAGTTTTCGTTTATTAAAATTGGACAGATTCTGCTCACTTTGATTTATTAGAATATTTTACACAAGGATAATTTACTCATTGCACTGTTTTTAGCTAGCATAAGGTAGAAGTTTAAAATAGATTTCCACTTTTGTCTTGTTAAGTTGTAAATAAAACTGAACACAGGATGACAGTATTGCTGGAACTTAGTGAATAAAGGATTAAATAGATTGGGATTGCCTTTGGAATGATGAGTTATAGAAATAACTAGGCTATTTTAAACGTGAGTGCATTATATAAAAATCGTGGGATATACAGCTTGTAAAATGAAATCAGCGTCAAGGTTTACTACTTTAAATTCTCTCCTGAAGCCATAACTTTTAAAATTGTTTAATTTGTGTCCATATTCAAAGAAATTTAGTGATGTTCCCACTATGTTTTATTGACTGGATTTTTTTAAAATAACTTTTAATTGGTGGATGTTACGATCAATAGAATTTTTTCTGTTATTGTGGGTAGCATTGCTTCCTTTCTTCTTCTTTTTTTTTTTTTTTTGCTCCTATTTGTTGCGCCAAGGAGGATCCATTAATAGTCTGAGTTTCTTTATATTTCAAAGCATCCATTTAATGCATACATTATATTTGACTAACATCTTCATTTGGAGAAGAATTAAAATTTCCATTTTATTTTGTCTTGCCTGGAAAAAGTAGTTTGGGGTCATACTTTCTTCCTCTCAGAATTTTAAACATTACTCCCATTATTTTTTCACACCAGAAATTGCTGAGTGGAGATCCTTTTATGACATTAAACAAAATACAATGAAAACAAAAATATTCTAGAAACTAGAAACAGGAAGAAACTTTCCTGATTAAAAAAAAAATCCAGCTTTTATTATACTTAATAACAGCAAAGGAAAAGGAGGCTAAGGATAAATTTAATAAAAAATGTGCAAGAACTCTATGGAGAAGATTATAAAACTTTACTGAATGGCGTTAAAGAAAGCCCAAATAAACAAAAAAACTAATTTCTCAAATTGCTCCATTCTTTGCATAAAACGAGTGATTTGGAATCCCAAAAGCACAAGTTGATTCTTATTCTAGGACATTTTGCTCAGGTGGTGCTGAAGAGTTGTTTATTCCAGGATACAGGAGATTAACACAAGGAGTTTGAAAGAAGGTACAGACTCACTCAAGCCTGAATAGTACGACTTTCTTAAATTAACTATAAAGTTAATTCCCAAAACACAAGCTCTACTATGTTCTAGATGAATTATGGGCCCTGGCATATTATAAATATAATAAAATATGTGATAGTGATCAAGTTCTGTCCTTGCTCCAGCAGAACAGAGTCTACAGAGGACAAGAATCCTTTTGTATTTGTCTTTATTACTGTGACTAGCAAAGAATAGGTCTAAATAAATAGCTGTATGAAAATGTCCGAGATTTGAGCTGTGACTTCACAACTATATATGTGAGTTAATTACAAAATATGCAAAATTGAATCTTCTCATTTTTAAGATGGGGTCAGTGATCCTGCTCTCCCTACACTCCAGCATCGTTTGGAAAATCAAATGAGATCATGTGTGAAGGTGAGCTATACCATGAGACACTCCCAGAGGCAGAGGCAGGCTATTATCAATTGTAATCTTTGTACTTTACTCACTTTACTTTAGAATTTTATTAGTATTGATTTTACTATTGTAAGTAATATACACTCTAGCAATTACAACTTATATAAACATATGGCTAGTTTTTTATAAGTAATTCTTTTAAACATGCATTACCTCTAAAGGTTTTAAAATGTCATGTATGCTCTGATTCCTTCCTATTGTGATTTCCCAAGTGTGACACGTTTAAAAAGTTATACAGTCATAATTCAATAAATATCTACAAAAATAAATCATGAAAAGATGGAACAGCAGGACTGAAGGGCCATTGAAATGGTATAAATAGATTGAGCTTTGCCTGTTAGTAAGTCACAAATTATTATGTAAAAAGAATCAGATGTTTGTGTTGGTTAAAAGTCACGAAATTTCACTGCTACAAAGGGATTGGAGCACTTGCTTAGAAGAAACAAACTACTTTATTTTCGTTAACCACTCACTAAAATATGCCATTTCCCTCACTTGTGAACGTGCACAACAAAGCACAGTGGTATGAGTAGTACCTGTGACTGTCACAGATAGTAATCACAGATATTGTCATACCCTACTATGGACTTCAGACATCTAAAAATATCATTATTTTGAAATTACAGAAGATATTAGACCCAATGTTAGGCCTTGATATTTAATGTATTAATAATGAAGTATATCTATTACCACATAGCAAACTGTTTTATAATAGTTTGATACTGGTATTTATAATTGCTCATTTTGTAACACTTTTTAGTTTATGAATTTTATTACACTATTTTGAGGAAGGTCCATGGGCTTAATAAACTTGTCAAAGGAGCCTATGAGACACATATATATATTTTTATTTTTGCTGAGAAAGATTGGCTCTGAGCTAACATCCATTGCCAGTCTTCCTCTTTTTGCTTGAGGAAGATTGTCCCTGAGCTAACATCTGCAACAATCTTCCTCTGTTTTGTATGTGGGATGCCACCACAGCATGGTCTAAAGAGGGGTGTAAAAGCCCGTGCCTGGAATATTGAACCTGCAAACCCCGGGCCGCCCAAGGGGAGCACACAAACTTAACCACTACGCCACTGGGCCAGCCCCGAGACATATATTTTTAAAAATGAGTAAGAAGCCCTGCCTTAGAAGATATCCAATTCTACTTCCATCCTCTATGGGCTTCCTGCATCCACATCATCTGGGAACTTAGAAATGCAGGGCCTCCAGCCCCACTCCAAAACTACTGAATCAGAATCTGCATTTCAACAATATATTTTGGCAATCTGGACAGTTTTCAGTGTATTATTCCATAATATTACCATATTTCCTATAACAAGACCCCCTTTGTACCCATATACTTTTCGTGACATTACTTAAACATTAGCCAACTTACCAGGATCAAAACAAAACAAAACAAAGAAAGAAAGAGAAAGAACAGAATGAATAGCAATACCCACTCTATTATCAAGAAACAACGTATTTTCTCCTTTTAATTAGACACAGACACTACTTATCTAAAGTAATTTTTTACTACATTAAATCCACGGAGGAAATAATCTTTCTAGGTTCCAAGGGATATGACTCTGGAATTGCTAAAAAAAAAATAAACACATCTTGCTTCTTTTAAGTCCCATTTTGGAATTTAAAAATTCGTGAAAATATGTGTTTATCTTGGAGGTGAGAAAGAAGGAAGAAGAAGCAAGTCACTAGGGAACACTGAGTGCATTTGATTAGCAATAGCATCTATATTTAAGACTCATGAAATGAGAAACAGAGAGGAAAGAGATGGCTAAAGGAAAACTGACATTGCCACATTAGTTTATTTCCCATCCAGTTTTAAGTTTAAATGGATATTTTAATATATTCATTAATTTAAAGAGTCCTTAGATGTAGTAGAAGTATTTGCATGATTTTCCAAGAAATCCAAAATGATGCAAAGTTCATAAAGTAAATGATGCAATAACTTTCTTTGAAAATTTTGACTCAGTAATTTCCTGCCAAAAACCTTTTTAGCAGTACTGCCTTCCGAGAATATAAATAAAATGATTAAGCACAGAATACCTTCAAAATACGAGACAAGGCAACATGATTATGTAATGACACTTTCTGAAGTAAAATTAAATGTGCATTTTTATTATTCCTTTGCAGCAATATTTATTGACTATGATGTCAAAATTCTAAGCAGCTCATGAGGAAATGAGTGGGTAAGCAAACACTGATGCAGCAACTTTCACTTTTTTAATTCCCTTGATTAAAGTTTAAAAGCTATGTTCAGCCAGTTATTTTATAAAAAAACAAGGTTCGCGTGCACGCACGCACACACACACACACACACACACCCCTACTATTTGACCAGTAGACCTAAGCAAAGACTTTAGTCTAACTGTAAATATACCATTAGGATAGCATACATTTTTAAAAGGACATTTTTCCTGAGAAAGCAATAATTTATCAGATCAGAAGCTAACTTTTTCATCATAAGAAAATACTGAAAAATACAGGTGAAAATGATTAAAGATACTCAGTTGGAAATAGAATTAAATATGTATTGCCAACTTTAATTACTATCAGAACAGCTGAATAAATGGACATAAACAATGAGTGAATTTAATTAAGGTTCTTTCCAGGGAACAGAATTCAAGATTCAGAGTCACAGGAAATGGGCTCGCATATTGAACACGAGCCACATGGAAACTGAGCAATCATACAAAAATCATTAATCTTTGAGAAGCAATAGATTGCCCAGTTGTAAAGAGTAGCTACAATAGTGGTCTACTTCCTATCTTACAGTGGAGTTTTATCCTAATGGCTTTGGGCTTGAAAAATTTCCAATGCAGTCTGCCATCTTGGATTTCTCTCTGGATCCCTGCCCCTCTCTTCTAAGCACATTAATGTATACCTCATTTCCTTTCATAATCAACTATTTTGCAATAATTTTTTGAATGTTTACTGTGTTTTCAAGATTTTGAAACTTATCAGGACACAAGTATCGTTTGTGCTTGTGGTAGGACATGCTGATGCGCCATCCAGACTCCTCATCAAGGAAGGACTTCCCCCTGATGCTGTTTTGGCAAAGCTGAGAGCCACTTCAAGGATTGCCTCAGCTGCACAGAGTCTCCTGTCCCAAGACTTTGGCCTTTGTGGGCTGGTCTGTATCCAAAGACTTATGAAGCAGGGCTATAAAGTGTGGACAATTTCGTTTAACGTGGAACAACTTTTCAACCCCAGAGCTACCTGTAAGAGTGGCCAAGCTTTTGTCAGTCTCCACTGCACCTTTACTTCTCCCTCTGCCCAACCCTGCTTCCTACCCCTGCCATAAGTGATCTTGAACCTAAAGGCACTCCCTAATAAGCACCTTCCCCCCTTGCTGACTACTCTGTCTCACAACCTGCTTTCTGGAGAGCCCCACCTGAGACACTGCTGCTTTAGAAAACCTAAGCAGGTAAGGATGGTCTTTGTTATATTTTCCTCCCTTCTAGTAAATTCCCTCTGTCTAGCAGTCTATTTTAGAAGTATTCAAGTTAGCTTCCAAGTTAGTTGATGGTTAAGCACCTCCCAAGGGTACATTTTAGTGAGAAGATTTTTGAAGATGATATTACCTTGACAACACAAAGGAATGAAGCAAAAATAATAGAAAAATAGGCAGGGGTTAATATTTTGATGCAGGCAACTTCTTAGCATCAACTCTATTATACCGTTAAGCAGCATATAAATGGCAGGAAAACCAATGCTCAAGAGGTCTCTGACCTCAAAATTAACACATTTGGAACCGACCAAGAGCAATGTAATGGAGCACATAACAACATACCAAACGAATCTCTACATTCAAGGATCCACTTGTCTTATTCCTTAAGTATTTGAGGAGAATTAGACTTAAAACTAGTCATTCTCTGAAGACTTCACCACCCTTACCTCTTCCTCAAACACACTTATAAGGATGTTCTATTGTTTGCTTGGAAATTTCAATAGATCGCAGATGCTGGAAAGCTTGTTGACTTCTATCATTCTCTTCAACAGCTTTCCCAGAGTTGTCATTGGTAATGACCAGAAATCCAGCTCAAGGGGACACGTTACATGGTGCCATAAATTTGGCCTGTACTAGATGGCATTTATATATTTTACATAAATCATATAAAAATTATTTATAGAAATGATTTTGTATTTGTTTAAGAGCCTTGTAAATATTTCCAACATGTCTACATTCTTCTTAAATTCATGAGCATATTAACAGATTTGTTTGAAATCCAACCCTGGGTAACCATGAATCAACCATAAAAAGAAAACTAACTGAAAACCACTGTTTTGTTTTGCTTTTTAATTTATGACTTCAAGGCAGTAAGAGTGGAAGGAAATCTAATTTACTTCTGGCAAATTTCGTTCCTCCTCTGAACAAGAACACCCTTCTCTTGAACGCGTTCCTTTTCTCTCATCCTTTTACTTTTCCTTCTGTTTTCTCCTCTTTGCCCTTTCACTTCCTTCTTATTAGGCTGCAGATGCTGGGAGTTCGTAGTGTAACAGAACTGTTCAAGACTTTTTTCATAGCCCAAGATTTACTTACGTAAGTTGTGGACAAAAAGACATGCCTGTTTTTCTTTCCATGCCCCAATTAACTACATGTATTGTTAAGTCCCTAGCCAGCCCTGGTGGTCTAGTGGTAAAGATTCTGCACTCTTGCCTTCTCGGCCTGGGTTTGTTTCCAGGTCAGGGAACTACAGCACCCATCTGTCAGTTACCATACTGTGGCGGCTGTGTGTTGATGTGCTGCTGAAACCTACACTACTGGTATTTCAAATACCAGCAGAGTAAACCATGGTGAACAGGTTTCAGCGGAGCTTCCAGACTAAGACAGACTAGGAAAAAGGACCTGGACAGCCACTTCCGAAAAAACTGGCCATGATAAAGGTATTAATATCAGCAAAGCATTGCCTGATACAGTGCTTGAAGGTGGGAAGATGGCATAAAAAGACCAAGCAGTAAGTTCCTAATTCAATTAAGTGGTGCACCAGTGGGTCCTAAGTATAAGAATAATCCCCAAAGATTCGTCTCTCTCAAACTGGCTTCACAAACAAGGTCTATTGCATATTGCTTGGAAAAGACCACTAAAAAATATATAGAACTGTAACTAGTAAATATATTTGAAATTATTTGTAAGCAATGGTATCATAATACTGGAAAAGAAAAAAACACTCTTTACTGAGGTTCGCTTATAGTACACTGGGTTGTGTTTGCAGCCTCTCTATAACGTATTATAAAATTGAAAAATAGCAGATTCAGAGAAACCATCTAACACCAGAATTATGCATATTATTTTCCCAGGAATATAGTGGGTTTATTTCTTGCAAATATAAAGGAAAACAATAAAATATTATTTATTTTTTATTTCTTGAGAATTTATAGATAACATTTAATAATGAATTTAAATAATTGTTGGGATTTTAATAATGTATGCAAAAACAACAGTGGAATATTTTATCATACATTTATGTATGTACTTATGTATACTTTATATATGTATCTTTATTTAAGTAATACAACTTAAATATGACACGTGTTTAGAACTTGCTTTGTTATTTCGAATTGATATCTAGCCAATTATTTTTATTAGTAGTAAATCATTTACTTTAGTGTAAAGTCAGCCCCAGTGTGTTATAAACTATCATTGGATTATGCATCCTTTTAAAAAAAAAATTACTCTTGGGAGTAATTAGTATGTTATACACTACTGAATAGTATGATGAAAAAAAACAAAGGCTAGAAAGCTCAGTATTTTATATACAAACTCTCCACATAACCTTAAAAATGTCGCTTCCACTTCATCCATTTTTTTCTTGCAGGCTCAAAAATCCTCATCAGTACAATGTAAAATTTTTAAATAGACTAAATGAGCTCTAAGTTCTCTTGGTTGCTTCCAAAAATGTCATTCTTCCAGCACATCATTTTAATCTATTTTAGGATATTCTAAATATCTATTGTTTCTCAGATCTATAAATAAAATATGTAAAATAGAGCAGTTTGTATTCATGATATCTATGCATATATAGAGCTCTTCAGCAAAAAACACCCTGGTTATATGGAATAAAATGTTTTTTCTTATTGTAAAAAATGGTTATGTTTCTTTTATTTTTACTTTGACAAGAATGTGTGATCAAACAATAGAAATTCATTACATTTAACCACTTAACTTTTCATTCAGTGTGTGTTAAAGCACTGAGCTTTTTGTCCTGGCTAACATGTGAGTCAAAAGATTTTTTTTTTAAGTCTTCTAATATCCTTGAAAAAAATTAAATAAGTGGCATTTATATAACTGACTGAAGCCATTTAACTTTCAAAAATATATCCAACAGATGTTTTTAAAGAAAGCATACTATAAGCATTTTCCAATGTAAAAAAAGTGAAATGTTTGCTTTCATGTGGCAAAGGAAAGGAAATAATTTATTGAATTATTCCAACACAACACGGTTTTTACTTGAAATGTCAAAACTTCAAGAAACAAGATAGATTTTTTTCCATGTTTATTTTATTTGGGGATGATATACTAAAACAATCCATTGGAAATATGTAGTAACATAGGAAAGTATGTTATACACCTTTAAAATAGTATTCTTAGTGAATTTAGAGATAGAATTATATTAATTTCACTTGTTTCTTAAAGTAATTTTCACTATTAATAGAATAATAGTAATAGAATATTTCATGTTGAAAAAGTGAGTCTTATCTACTCTCAAGTTAAAAAATTGTGTGGGAAAATTAATCTAAAAACTAGCAAAGATATTTTTGAAGTTTTATTTTGGAAAGAGTCAGAAACAATCTCAAGCTGAATTGTATACAAACCCAACAAAATCCAATGTGATGGTAATAATTAATATTTGAGCTTGTGTGATCCAGCTGGTGATAAATAACTAGCAAGTTGAATAAGCAAAACGACAGATGTAATCATAAAAGCACATTTTTTGTTATTTTGTTTTCTTACATTTTTCTTCCACTGCCCATTTGAAATCTGTGCATTGACAACTGGGCCCATGGTGTAGTGGTTAAGTTCAGCACGCTCCATTTCTGTAGCCTGGGTTTGCAGGTTCAGATCCCGTGCGTGGAGCTACACCACTCATCAGCCATGCTGTGGTGGTGACTCATATATCAAGTGGAGGAAGATTGGCACAGATGTTAGCTCAGGGCTAATAGTCCTCAGCAAAAATAAATAAGTAAATAAATAACAAAGCGTGTGCATTGAATATAGTATCCCTTTGCTCATGGATGAAAACTTAGCTGGGCTCTGTGGCAGTTGTGTTCAGTGTTGGGGAGTAGATCATTCTATGGTCAATTTCAGTCATTAGTATAGTCTCTCTTCAGTAATGAGAGGTTTATTCCAACATATTATTAAGCACAGGGATACAGGGAAGCTTTAAGTCCTCTCCCACCTACTCCAGAAATCAGCAGCCAGCTTCAGGCTGAAAACCTCGAGAAAGGGAGGGAGCTGGGCTATATTTGGAGTCACCTCCTCCATTTGCCTCTCCTCTTTCTCATACCCACCTTCGGCTTGTGGTCCACTCAGATTCCTGAAGATCTCTTGACCTGGGTGGTTACACCTTTATTCCAAGTGATCATATCTCTATTCCAGGGGCTGTCTAGAAATCTTTCCACAACCCTCTACAATCCAGCCTTCAGCCTCAGTGTGTTGCCAGTGTCCTCTGACCACTGTCCTTTGAGGAAACTGTTTTACAGAACTTTAGACATAACCACATCTTATATTACTTCAGTTAGCCACTTGAAAAGCTGCCCCACTGGGTTTGAGGAGATAGAACTGCAAGGAGCAGGGGAGTGGTGTTCATGGCACAGCTTCCTCTGAAGATCTCCTTACAAGATCCCCACACCCCACCATTTAAAATATATGTATATATTTATATATTATAATGTATATTTGCATATATTATTATATATTTATATATTATATATGCTTATTATATATATGTCAGAGTACAGGTGTTCATGTGTCCTGGGACATGTTTGATTTTTTTCTTTATAACAATATCTTCTGTGGTGATTTGCATCTCATACACTGTGGGATCTAATGTCTTTCTTATTTAACCCAAGCCAAAACTAAACCAAGAAGAGACCACTTCTAACTTACTGTATCAGCCACCTGTCACCATAATAAAGGTACATTAAAAACCACCACAAAAATCTGTAAATTAATATAATAATAATATTCTCATTTATGTGTGCAAGTTGGCTGGAGTTTGGCTGATTTTGGCTGAGCTCCTCAGGGCTTGGCTCTAAGCTCCAGGTGGAGGCCAAGTCCGTTCAATGTGTCTCGCGTCCTCTTGGAACCAGCGGACCAGCTGGGGCACGTTCTTGCCATGACCGTGACAAAATTGCAGGGAAGCAAACCCAAACACTCAAAGCACATTTCAAGGCTTTGCTCCTGTAATATTTTCCAACATGTAATTGGCCAAAGAAAGTCTTAAGCAGGGAGTTGTAAGGTCTCCACCTCTAATGGGAGGAGCAGCAAAGTCACGTGGAAAAAGACAAAGGGAAGAATGAAGTATTGTGGTCGGCAATTCAACCTACCAGTGGCCTCTGAAAGTTGTGATAAAGTTAGAAGTTTCAACTCAATATTCAATGTTCTTTCAGGGATAGTCATAGCTGCTGTCTTCAGAGAAGATAAACTCTAGAGATTGAGGCATTCTATGACTATCCTCATAGTTCCCCATGATGCCATCATAAATGAAAATGAAACGATTCTACTCCAGAAATTATTCTGCTATGTTTTCATCTTGAATTTTGTTTCCCCTCTTTCTCTTAAATTTTACTCTCTAAATGATGCACCTGAGACAGTATGTCCCTTACAACTTGTGTTTAAATTTACTAAATATCTCTGTTAATGTTTTACTTCGGAATGTAAGAACATAGCATATATCAAATTCAGAATTTAATTAAAATTACTGTTGCCTACATGCAATTATTTTTTGGCCTCTAACCATTCATTACTATTCATTCAGAATACTATTTGTCTTTTCTACAGATCTATTTTCTTTTCCTTGTATCTTTTATACACACTTTAACTAGGTACTGTTTTAAGTCCTGGACTCAATCCTTATGTTATCACATTGCATAATTTGGATCATTTTCTTTTACAATTCTATTCCATTGCCTCCCCACAAGCAATTTATAGGTGGAAATTACATATTAATTTAATGTAGAGAGAATGCATTTGACCGTACTTCCATAGGAATTTTGTAAATATGTTTATTTTTATAAACTTTTCATTTGAAATAATTTTAGACTTACAAAAAAGTTGCAAAGATAGTACAGAGATTTCCTATATACCCAGGGATACAGGAACAGCTTACATCATGTTACAGTTATTAAAGTAAGACATAAACATTGACGTAACATTACTAACTAAACTATTGACTTCATTCAGATTCCCCCAGATTTTCCATGAATGTCCTTTTTCTGTTCCAGGATTCAAGGCAGGATATCACATTGACTTTAGTTGCCATTTCTTCTTGGTCTTCTCTAGCCTATAACAGTTCCTGAGTCTTTCCTTGTTTTCCAAGAATTTTGCAAAATGTCCCTCAATTTGGGTTCATCTGATGTTTTCTCATAATGAGACTGAGGTTATAGATTTGGGGAAAGAATACCAGAGAAGTGATGTGCCCTTGTCATCACATTATATTGGGGGTACATGATATCGACACATCTTATTTCTGGTGATGTTAACATCGATCACTTGGTAAAAGGAGTGTCTGCCAGTTCCACTGTAAAATTAATATTTTTTCCTTTCCATGCTCTATTCATTGGAAGTGGGTCTCTAAGCCCAACCCACACTCAAGGGGAGAGTAATTAAGCTCCACTTCCTGGAAGTATCTGTAACATATAATAAAGCCATCGAAGAAATCAGTAAATATTTAGGGGAAGATACTCTGAGACTATACAAATATCCCGTTTCTCCTTAAAAATTAGCCTAACAGTTTTAGCATTCATCAGTAGACCTTGCTTGCTGCAATTGTTATTATGACGATCTAATGGTGTTTTCTACCTCCCATATTTCTTCTACATTTATTGAATGGATTCTTCTTCAAGGAAGAGTTATTCCTTCTCCTCTATTTATTTCTTTGTGTATTCATTCAAACATTGATTTATATCAGGATAGACTCATGGATATTTATTTTATTTGGGGGTTAAAATCCAAATACTATCACTATTTATTTTGTTGCTCAAAATGTTCCAGATTTAGCCATTGATAGCTCTTTCAAAATTTTTTTCATGTTCGTTGGACATGTCCATCTATATTTTCTCTTTTCTTCTTTATATTTTCTTTTTTTAAAGGACTTCCTTACTTTCTAGTACCCCAGGATGCTCCAGTTCATCTTGTATTTTCCTTGCCTCAACTCCATTTCTCCAAGAAGCTCGTTTCTCTTGTATTGGAGAATGGTCTTTAGAAACCAAGATCTGGGCATTAGGTGTGCTCATTACCAAACATAGTTAATTTTATATAGACTAATCATTTTTACAAAATCATGACATTTAAATAACTTTAGTGCCTGTCCACATCTCTTTCATTTCTTTTTCTTTGTCTCTGTGCTTCTCATTCTTCAATAGTCTCCCCTGACTGTGTGACACCAGAGATCACTAATACACCTTGTTAAAATAAAATAAAATGGAGAGCAGGTTTGAAAATCCCCCAAGCAGATAAAACCATTTAACCCACATAAGCAAAACTATATCTAACTTAATTCGTGAACAAAAGCAAAACTTACCTTCGATTATCTCTTATACATGCCTCAAATAATCATTAAAGAAATTTATCTTCCTAAAATTGTATAAGATAATCACTTTTAACCAATCCCTTGCCATCTGGAAACCCCCACTGCAATAACCAATCGTTGTAGAGGTTCAACAACTTCCTCATTTTCAGTTTATAAGCCATCCTGTAACTTTATGCCTCTGAGCTTCATCTCAGTTTCGGACTTGAAGACTCCCAGTTCATGAACTGTCCTTTTATGTACAATAAACTCTTACTAAATACGAGGTGACTGATATTGTTTTAATTTTTACTGTTTCTGGATTTTTGAAAGCCTTTTACCTTTAGATTTGCTTTTCTTATTTCTTCTGCCTAAAAATTCTGTACATTCTGAAGGGTTCGTGCCTACCTGCCTGCTCTTTTCTCTTTAGTATCTACCTTAGAAAGCTTAGCCAGTCTCATAGATTCACAATCCAACTACAATGTTGACCTTCTCCTATTTCCAATTTGCCTATCAGTTGAGCCCTCCTTTCATGCCTAAGTTGATTCAAATGCTATATATGCCATATCTATCCTCAAGTGTCTTCAATAACACTCCATTTATTATCACTAGAATTTCCATGGTCATTCAAAAGAGCATTACCAAACAGTAGTCTGAAGAGGGAGTTAAACTTTTGAAGCATTTTTTTGCCTTTCTCCTGGCCTTCCTTTACATTCTTTCATGATGTCAGCTAGCAATAAGAGGACAATAAAGCTGCCTACAGCTGGATGAAAGCCTTCTTTCTATAATCTGGGTTCTCAGGAAAGCCATAAATAATAGAAAGAGACAAAATCCTAGAATTGTTTAATATATAAATGCCATATTAATTAAGATATAAGTTCAGGGGCCGCCCGGTGGCGCAGCGGTTAAGTTTGCGCTTGGCAGCCCGGAGTTCGCGGGTTCGGATCCCGGGAGCCCGCCGACGCACTGCCTGTCAGCCATGCTGTGGCGACGTCCCATATAAAGTAGAGAAGATGGGCACGGATGTTAGCCCAGGGCCAGTCTTCCTCAGCTAAAAGAGGAGGATCAGCAGTGGATGTTAGCTCAGGGCTGGTCTTCCTCACAAAAAAAAAAAAAAAAGATATAAGTTCAGATACTACTATAACAGAAACCCAAATTAACAATGGTTTAAACTAGATAAAAATTTATCTGTCTCCTACATAAATTTTGAAGTCCAGGGCAACACAGCAGTTCTGCTTTATTGGTCATCAAAGGACCCTGGTTCCTTCTGACCAAGGTGCTCTGCAATCTTTAGGCTTATCCACATGATTCAAGGTTACTTAACACCATGTTTATATTCCAGCACACAGGAGTGGGCAAAGAAGGAAAGGAGAAGGCAATCTTCTTGCCTTTAAAGACACAACCACATCTCTTCCTCCTTACAAATATCTTCCAGAAATACCAAAACCTCTATTTTTCTCTTTGATGGGTCTCTTTTCTCTTCTATTCTCACGCAGATCCCCCTCTCCTTAACTCTCAAAACCTCACACACGAATAATTGTAGCATGCTACAAATCACACTCCCTAAATGTAGGGTTTTCTGGACCTGTTCACCAGTAAGCTCTAAGCTTCTTCTGCAGGACAAATGACATGTAATGTTGACCTGCACTACACACTTCCATGGATATGAATCTTGTGAAATTACACAAAAACTATAACTCCACATTTGTTTTGCCCCCTCAATAAATATCACCAAAATTTAAGAATTATCTTAGTTCCACCAATTAAAATATTACCTTAAAATGCTATTGCTTTATATATTATTAATAACAAATTACTTGTGACGTGCCATCACATCATCATTATCATGTTGAGAATCCCAATGTATTCACAATTATTGTGAAACATATTACTGATGACATCATTTCTCTATACAAAAAGCATCAATTACTTCTTCTCAATTTCTGGAGCCCGGGACTGAACTCTTTTGTCTGATTTTCATATTTTTGGATTTAGAACTTGGCTATTGGCTAAAAATTCCATATGGATATTTACTCAACCACTTCTTCCATCCTGTAACAGTTATTTTCCACTTCTGAGCTTTTCTTTGGATTGCATTATTTGCTCACTGACACAAGGATATGCAAAATTGGTGTCATGGAATATCATACTTGCTTCTTAGCAGCCATCCTACTTCTAATTTCCCGAGTCAGCCCACCAACTAAGAAATGTATACTTTCCTACAGAACCAAGAATATATAGTCCTTTGATAAATCCCAGAAGTTTTTCTTTTCTTTCATCCCAAAAATTTTTGTTTGCTTCCTTGCCTTATTTTGTTTTTCCTGCATTCTGAGTTTCCAGTGGCCTACCTTCCTCTCCAAAGGAAGTCCTGCTGCTTAAGGCAGCACATGAAATATGTAGATAATGATCATTTTTCTTCCAGCTATCCATTGGCCATTGTCCTCTTCATGTTAGTAGTGGGAAAGATTTTCCCCTTAAAAATATTTTCTATTTTTCCATACTTTGACACACATTATGAGAAAAGGTATCACACAATGATGATTAGATTTATGTTAAGATAAACAGCAGAAATCATGCTTTACTTCTAACTTATGATCCATTGTAGAATTTTAATTATACAGCATTATTCAGCTTCTAATTCGATTAAAGTAGGAACCACATTCATCTTCAATTTATCTGAAAACAAAACCATATATATATATATATATATACCATAGAGTTTTCTTTTTAAGTTTTACTTACCATATTATTTTTCCATAGGAACCACTGTATTCTTAAAAATTTGCATACATATCACTTTGAATTTTCTTTTCCCATATGCATTACAGAAGGTCTGTACCACGAGGTAAATATATACATATATTCACTCTCTCTGCTACTTTCCAAGGCTTATCAGGAGCTGCTCCACTATAGCTGCACTACCAAGCTTGTCACATGTTATTTTTCAGTTGCCATTCATAATATGGCACCATTTTCTGTATTAATGCTTAACTAACACTTAACTGTCAAGACATTATGCAATATAATCAGTTTCCTCCAACATAAAACTCTCACTTCCACAACCAATTTAAATTAGCTGCATCAGGTGTGGGGCCTGGTGCTTGGTCTGGATAAGAAGAAGGAAAGAGGGAAATAAACATGATAATCAAACATTCTGTAGTAAGCCATAACTTGAATCCATCATAAGAATTAATCTACATGCATTCCAAAGCACACTTGGCAAAATATAATTATCTGTAACTCTTTCCAGGATCCCCCTCTCCATAGTCACAGTCCAGTAGAGTTCTAAGTTATCTGCAAAATGGAAGACTTAGACCAATCGTCTGACAGTAATTTAAAGATGTTATTTTGCTCATTGCAGTGCCCAAAGTCTATATAATTGGTGCATGTAAATTACATAAGTCATTATCAATTTATCTTCCTTTCAAAGCCATAAATACCTACATATTATCATGCTTGGGTGGGAGATGGGGTGTTGTTTGGAAGAGCACGATAAGAAAGGAAAAAAATCATCTTGCTTCTGTGACATCTGCCTCTTTTCCTGGAAATTTCTCCCCAAACTTCTTCTTGTGATCTCCTAACATTTAATGACCTTCACTACAAGCATTAAGGGCTTTCCAGACATGTGACACTAAATATTTTGGATCGTCCCCATATCTAAAATCATCAGATCTAATGAATATTAAGGTTGCATAGATCCTACACGAAACCATGGGGAAAATACAAGCAATATGAGAAAATAAGAATATAGGAAAAGCGTTCATCACACAGACATTAGATAAGGAAATACAAAATGATGTCCAAATCTAATGGTTTAAAATCTTAAGAAACTTATAACTCTAAAGTGCTGAGGCTAAGAAGGGACTCTCAGAAGAATGCCACGATCCAACTAAACCATTGAATACTGACTATTCTCAGAAAGAGCATCGGTCAATGATCTCACTGTCCAGGAGACAATGATGCAGAGGCAATAACCAGTGGATAGTTTTCAGAGATTAGTAAAGTCAACTGGCAACACTTTAGAATATACATTAAAGATCCATCTTACTCCTGACTGAGAAAAAGATAGAACGGATTTTCTTTTTTTCAAAATAAAAACAGCGTAAGTCACAAGAAAGAGAAAAAGTAGCCTCTCGAGAAGAGAAGTATAAAAATATAAAAAGAAGAGGATTTGGTTGGAGCGTCTAAGCATGAATAGAGCAATGAAGCTAAGTAATAGCACAGAAAGATGGTAAATTTTGATATATCATATTTTGGCCAGCAATGGAAGTTGGCTTATGGAGAAGAGACATAGATGGCCCTGGGGAGTAATAGAAGCAAAGAAGCGGAGAAAGAAAATATGCTGTGTATAGTCTCATGGTCTGGAATCTGAGTTTAATTTTTCAAAAGTCAGCTTTCATAAGACAGAGATGTACAGAAGTAAATAAAATAAAATTTTCTAATATCTAGTATATCTGAAACTCTGCTACTCTTTTATTAAATCCCATCTCAAGTTAGATATTTAATTCTAGATTTCACCACACAATACAAATTTTTAGGGCAAAAATAAAACTCCTCTCAGCATTTTCAGGAAGACTTAGGACATGTATATAAGGGCACTATGTAGCTGTTCTTATTAATTTAATGATGATGAATCTGAAGAGAAATTCACGACCATGTTATCTAATCATTTTGGTTCAGCATTGTCAGTAAATCAAATTTGTAGACTTTCTTAATTGAAAACAACCATCCTTAATGTTCAGATTGCCAATTTTCAATAACTAAAACACAGAAAGTATACCTACCTCTGATTTTATAATCCCTATGTTCTTACCACTTTCCTCATCCCCAAGTCCCATCTCCACCCTAAATATATTTTCTTATTTTTCTTTTCTGTGCTGACAGCTACATTTCCATTCCAGTTGCATTTGCTGCTTCAGGCTTAGAGCATCTAGTCCCTTCTTGATGCTCTTCATTAACAATAATAGCCAGTCACTGTGTAGGGGAGTACATGATAAATATTTAGTCCAATTTAGATAGTGGGACAAGGACCAGCATTCCCATATTGCTGCCCTATAACCAGAATTTCCTATACAAGATGATGTTTTTTAAATGTTCATTGTCTGTGTGAACTTTGAGTCATTGTACAAATTCTTATTCAGTGTTCCATAATATTCTAAGTCAAATTTCATAATCTACATTTGTACTTAACTATACACCATGAATATTTTTCCATTTTGTAGTAATTTTATTTTCTTGTCACCTATGTTAGTTATCTATTGCTGCATAACAAATTCCCATAAAATTTAGCAGCCTAAAGCAACAAATATTTCTTATATCATAGTCTCTGTGAGTCAGGAATTTGGTCACAGTTTATCTGGGTGCCACTGGCCCATGCTCTTTCACAGGCTGCAATCAAGGTGTCAGCCAGGGCTGCAATCTCATCTGAAGGCTCAAGTGGGAGAGGATTCAGTTCTAAGCTTGGTCACATGGTTGTTGACAAGATTCATTTTCTTTTGGGTTTTGGACTAAGTGTCTTAGTTTGTCACAGGCTGTTGACTGGAGGTCTCCCTCCCTGTCTGTGGAACAGTATACAGGGAAACACAACATGGCAACTGCCTTCCATCAGAGTAAGTAAATGAGCAACAGAGAGTGTGCAAGATGTCTCTTTATAACCTAATCTGAGAAGTAACACTCTATCTTTTTTTTCCATGTTCTAATTGTTAGAAGTGAGTCACTAGGTCCAGCTCATACTTGAGGGAAGGAGATTACACAAGGGTGTGAATATCAAGAGATGGAGATCTTTGGGGGCCATCTTAGGGGCTGCCTACCGCATCACATATAACCACTGATTCCCTGACTCCATGTGGTAGACAAAAACTGAAATGACCTCAAGGCCTGTAAGCCTCCTCCTCTTTGAGTATAGGTGGAACCTGTGAATATGATGAGATATCAGTCCAGTGACTGTGTTACATTATATGAGAGAGTTGACTAAGAAAGGGAGATTGTCTTCTTGAAACTATCTGAGTCACATGAACCCTTTAAAAGCAGAGAGTTTTCTCCATTTGGTGGAGGAAGAGGAAGTCAAAGAGAGTAGAAGTTTAAGAAGAATTAAAAAAAAACGGGATTATTCATTGTTGACTGTGAAGATGGAGGAGGCCACATTGAAAGGGACAGAGAGCAGCCTCTAGGAGCTGGGAAGAGTCTCAGGCTCACAGCCAGCAAGAGATGAGGATCTGTTTTATAGCGACAAGAAAATGAATTCTTCCAACAACAAGAAGGAGCTTTGCAGCAGATAATTCCCCACAGCCTCCATATGACAACTTAACTCAGCCAACATGTTGATTTCAACCTTGAGATACACACAGCAAAGAACCAACTCACACTGTGCCAGAATTCTGACTTACAGACTGTGAGATGATAAATGGGTGTTGCTTTAAACCACTTAGTTTGTGGTAATTTGTTATGCAGCAACAAAAATGAATATTCTCAGGTAACCAATGTTAGCCTCCTGAGGCAAATTCTCTCTAGAGATTCTTCAGTGTCAAGACAATCTCATATAAAAATAAGCATTTGTGTAGTAGCTTGTCTTTTGGGGTTTTTTTAACAGTATGTAGTACTGTTACACACATGCATATGTGTGTGTGTATATACATGCATACACACATGAATACATATGTATACACATATATGACAATATATTCAAGATATTATATAAATAAATATTGTTTAACTATTTTTTAAATCGCTTCCTCTTTTGTTGCAGCCTGGCCATTCCCACAAGTCCATAGCTAATAATCTAAATCAGTAGTGCTAAGTTTTGTGGATAGTTGACACCTTGGCCAAAAATATTTTTGTAATAATACTAAAACTTTAATTGCTTCCTTCACTCTTATTCTCTCACAAGTACATAGTGGATTTTTCCAGAAGCTACATAAATTGTGATATCACAGCAGATTGAAGTAGAAGCAGCTATAACAATCCAGGTGTCTTCTATTAAGGCAAGCATTAAAGAGATCTTCAAAATGAAAACAACACCACTTGTCTTGCTGTTATTTTTTTAATTTTGGAAAACATAGTTGTTTTCTATAAAAATATTGTTTATCTTAACATATAATCCATTTACCACCATTATTTCTATTTATTTATTATTTATTTTTCCATGAGGGAGATTAGCCCTGAGCTAACATCCATTGCCAATCCCCGTCTTTTTTTGCTGAAGAAGATTGGCCCTGGGCTGACTTCTGTGCCTATCTTTCCTCCACTTTATATGGGATGCTGCCACAGCATGGCTTGACAAGCAGTGTGTCGGTCCGTGCCCGGGATCCAAACCTTCAAACCCTAGGCTGCCGAAGCAGAGAGTGCAAACTCAACTGCTATACCACCTGGCCGGCCCCACTATTGTTATTTTTAAATAAATTAATACCTAATGATTTTGGTATGTTCTCAATATTATCACTTATATGGTAAATATTGACAGGTATAACCCATTGAAATAAAAGCTCATTGAGTTCTCAATGATTTTTTAAGTGCAAAGTAATCCTGAGACAGAACATTTGCGAACTCCCAATCTAAACCTTTCATTTTGGTAGATGTTTTCATAGTTCATTGAGTGGATGAACCACTCTTACACTGGGGTATTTGTTGATTTTGTGACTATGAATTCCTACACCTTTTGTTTCCACGTATTCTAGCAAAATGTAGAACCTAACATACACATACCTTTGATCCAGCAGCCTCACTTCTGGGTTTCTAGTCTGGGGAAAGTGAGTTTGGATAGGAGAGAGGGAAAATGTTTAGTAGCTGTATTAATCAGAGACGGTTAGGCTGATCCTCTCGTAACAGAGAAACCCAAGATATCAGCACATTAACACAGGGAAGGTTGCCAGCTCACTCAAGCTGCATGTCCACAGTGAGGCAGGGGACTTTACACCATAGGACCAAGAAAAATGTAAAATTATTCAGAATATTAGACAGTTTATTCATAAACGTAAAAGGTTAATTGTGCAAAAAAATCAGGCACTAACACACTTGTTATTTTAAGACAATACTGAAATATACCACATTACTGTTGGGATAAAAACTAGATTATTTTATGTGGAGAGGATAAGAAAGAAGTCATAGGAAACTAAGGATTTCCTTAAAGATAATTTAAGGCAGAAGTCTATATTACTGTCGATTGCTTACTCTTTTATTTCATCAACCTAAATATCTCATTTTCTTTCTCTTTGCATAATATTCTGCAAATGTACCCACACTCGTCTTTTATCTCAGTTAAATTTTAAGAGAAACGTATTTTAGACAGAAGATTTTGGATGATGTTCAAAATATAATATTTTTGCAAAGTTGCTCTCACAAATAATTAGATTTGAAATGTGTATTTAAGTTTCAGACTGGCAATTGCCGCCTAACAGATTTTTTTAAGCCAATAAAGCACAAGTAAATTGTACAGATGACAGATCTAAAAGTTCATAACTTTTTTCATCTAACAGTCTATTGTAGATACAAGGAAAAGTGGTTGACACATTTTTGAACAGTGGTAAGTTTTTCAGAACATATTTTCAATCTAAAATTCCACTTTTAAGGTGGAAGAATGATATCAACAAGGTTTTTTCTGATAATTTAAATATATGAGTTAGATGCTCAAATCTGAAAGTAATCCACTAGCCACATTCACATAAATCAAAAGTACATATAATCCCCAAATAATTCCAGATCCCCAAATGATCTTTTATATCAAATTACCCTCATCCAGGAAGCTTAATTGCAAAAAATGGTCTTTTGAAGATGTCACTGACGTATCCTCGAAGTCTTTGAGGTTTTGTGTGTATTTATTCATACAGTCTGAAGTCTGACTTTTGCTGGCATGGATTTTCCCAGCAAACAAAACTGCACTACAAACAATATTCTCAGATTCTGTTTTTTTCTTTATTGTTGTTGTTGTATAGAAGACCAAAATGTAAAATGCCAACTATGAATACTGAGAATGTCTCTACATTATGTCATTCAGTAATCAAATGCTATGCAATCTGATTGAGTCATATATAATGGGAAGCATAATCAAAGAGCTCAAAGTTAATTATAAGAAAAGTATTTCATTGTGGTTTAGGTGGTAAAAGGCAGTGAATTTAGATTATAGAGAAATAGATGCACACCTTAGATAATGTGCATAACACCTCCAAGCAGCTCCATGTAGAGGGAAGAGTATGGAGCCTGTATATCCTCACTATGTCGTAACAGCATCTCTCGCAGGCACTGTTAATTGCTTAACCCAACTAACTCCCTACTTGTCCCTTGCTTCAACTGAAGAAAATTCCTCTGGGAAAAAGCATCCATGAAGCAGAAGAAACTCTAAGATAATATTCTAAACCTAACTAAATATATGCAAACAAATATTTGGGGATAGGAAAAAATACCATGAATCAAAACTTTTAAAACTAAGAATAGAAAATTTTTTAAAAAGGAACAAATGAAGAGTTGATTTATTTAGGAAAGAAACATAAAGAAAAAAAGATAAAATGATCTTAGAAATGAAGCCTAAACCATAAGTTCTGCAAGGCAAAATGGACTTAAATGAAGTGTAATAAGGAGCACTGAAGAAATACTGTAAAATAACTAGAAGAATGAAAATGAGATTTTAAGAAAAACAAAGTCAAAAAGTAAGTGGTGCCAAAGTGGAAAGGCATGGAAGGAATAATATTCATATTATTGATATCTCTGGGTAGAAACTCAAAACAATGGAACAGACTAGTTAATATTTAAACTATGAGCCAAGAAAATTTTCCAAAATAAAAGATGACTAAAACCTAAATACTGAAAGGGCCTACCCAGTCAGTAATTCAGAAAGATCAACTCTGAGACATCTCCCAGTAAAACTATAAGATTATAAAACGAAATCTTCAAGTCTTCCAGGCACAAACATAAAACAACTTACAGGGGCAAAAGAAGTATAGTGACATCAGTCTTTTCACAAACAAAACACAGAACAGGGTAACAATGGAGCAGCTTCTCCACAACACTCCAAAAAAGAGAGTATAAACCAAAGATTTTATACCAGTCAACTTTTCCTTCAAGAAACAAGGTTTTGGCAGGGATGCCAAGAATACACAATGGGGAAAGGACAGTGTCTTCAACAAATAGTGTTTGATCTATATCTTACACTATACATAAAAATCACTTCAAAATGGATTAAGGACTTAAATGTAAGATCTGAAACTATAAAACTCCTAGAAAAAAACATAAGAGAAAAGCATCATGACGTAGGTCTTGGCAATGATTTCTTGTATATAAAAACACAGGCAACAAAGGCCAAAATAGACAAATGAGATCACATCAAACTAAAAAGCTTCTGCACAGCAAAGAAAACAATTAACAGAGTAAAAAGGCAACATACGGAAAGGGAGAAAATAATTACACAACATATAATTGATCAGGGATTAATATCCAAGATATATGAGGAACTTTTACAACTCAAAAGCAAAGAAACAAGTAACCTGATTAAACAATGGGCAAAGGACTTGAATAGACATGTTTTCAAAGAAGACATATAAATAGCCAACAGGTACATGAAAAGGTGCTCAACATCACTAATCACCAGGGAAATACAAATCAAAATTACAATGAGAGATCATCTCCTACCTGTTAGGATGACATTAGCAAAAAAAAAACAAAAGACAACAAATGTGGTCCATGATCTGAAGAAATTGGAATCCTTATACACTGTTGGTGGTGTAAAATAACTAAAAATTGTGTAGCCAATATGGAAAACAGTATAGAGTTTCCTTCCTCAAACAATTAAATATAGAACTATCATATGACCCAAGAATCCCATTTCTGAATATTTATTATTCTGAGTATTTACCCAAAAGAATTGAGATCAGGATCCCAAATAGATATCCGGACTCCGTGTCCATTGCAGCATTGTTCACAATAGTCAAGATGTGGAAAAAACATAAATGTCTGTGGATAGATGAATGGATAAAGAATGTGTGGCATATACATACAATGGAATATTATTTAGCCATAAGAAAGAAGAAAATCCTGCCTTATGAGATAACGTGGATGTACCTTGAGGACATTATGTTAAGTGTGATAAGTCAGTCACAGAAGGATAAATACTGCATGATTCCATTTACAGGAAGTATATAAAATAGTCAACTTATAGAAACAAAGGATAGACTGATGGTGCCAGGGGGTGGAGGAGGAGAAAATGGGGAGTTGTTCAAGGAGTCTAAACTTTCAGTTATAAAGATGAGTAAGTTCTCAGAGGCTGGCCCCGTGGCATAGTGGTTAAGTTCACACAGTCTCCTTCAGTGGCCTGGGGTTCGCAGGTTCGGATCCCGGGTAAGGACCTACTCACCACAGATCAAGCCATGTTGTGGCGGCGTCTCATATACAAAACAGAGGAAGACAGGCACAGATGTTAGCTCAGGGTTAATCTTCCTCACCCAATTAATAAATAAATAAAGATGAGTAAGTTCTAGATATCTGATTTACAACATTATGCTTATAGATAACAACCCAGTACTACATAACTAAAAATTTGTTGAGAGTAGTTCTTATGTTATCTGTCTTACTATAATAAAAAATATTTTTTAAAAAAGCATGAAGGCTACAGAAAAACTATTTTAAACATACAACATAGGGAACTCTACACCCATGAGTCCTTCTTGAGGAATCTACCAGATAATGAGCTTCATCCAACCAAGATATAACAAGGAAACTTCAACAAAAGCCCTGATAGTGGGCAATTTAATTTCTATGTGTATAAGATTAAAACAAAGAGGTATGACGGTGGAAAACTAGTATACCAAAGTAGCATGTTGTGACAAAGTAGTAACAATGGAAGCAAAAATGGGAGCAGAAGTAGGGAAGAGGAAATAAAAATATGATAATTGATTGTTGAACAAGAAATAGTGTGTGTTGGTGAACGTCATTAAATACTGTTAACCCAGATAGTAAAACAGTAAAAAGCAAATAATTTGCATCTCATAGAGAAAGCAACATAGCAAATATGACAAAACACATGTAATTGTAAACTATAATGACATGGTTGAGATCATATATACGTATCATATCAATAAATGTGAAGGAGATTAATTCATCTATTGAAAGAAAAAGATTTTCAATTTGGCTTACAAAAATCCAACTATGCATCCTATACGCAAAGACACACCTAAAACAAAATGGCTCAGAAAGGCTAAAAAAGCCATTATGTTACTCAATGGGGAAAACTAGAGGCATTTCCACTAAGATCAAAAACAAGGCTAGAATGCCCATTATCATTACTACCACTCAACATTTTACTAAAGAAATTAGCCATCACAGTTAGACAAGAGAAATCCATTGGAGGCATAAGAATCAACAACGGAGAAGTAAAACTACTTCTATTCACTGTTTTATAGCCAAAACTCTAGAGAAGAAAACTGCAGAGAAGAAAAAATAAAACTAAATAAAAGAATTTAATGTTAGTAGTTTATAAAAATTAGTATATAGAAATCAATAGAATTCATATGTACAAATAATAACCAGTTAGAGATATAAGCATAGAGTAAACCCCATTTGCAAAACCAAAAGAGAATATCACACTTAATAAGAAATGTGCAAAAAACTTTAAGACACATATGAAAAATATAAAAGTTGACTTAGAAAAGTATGGATAGTTCTTGGATGGGATGTTTCAATATAATAAAGACATCAGTACTTTTTAAATTTAACACAATTCTGATAAAAATACCACCTTTTGACAAATGCTGAAGTAATAATTGTTGTACGCAATAACAATGGATGCTAACATTAGCAAGTCAAAGTATTATGAGAATGAAGGTATTTACATAGTCTCAGAGTATTGCCCCCTAGATATTTATTAATTGGAAAGAAAAACCTATTTTGTTACAGTGCTTAAACTTGGCAGACACCACCAAGCGAGAAAAGGTAAAATCAATAATAAGACATAGTGACATAGTGTTCTTCCTGATATGCACTGAGAAGAGGCATCACTTTGTGGCATTCACGCCAAAAATGCATAACCTGAATTTAATTATAAGAAAATATCAGACAAATAGGAATTTAGAGACATCTTATAAGTAACTTCTACAAAAGTGTCAAGATCATGAAAGACAGAAATGAAAAAACAGCTGACATTGAGAGAGACCAAAGAGAAAGGACAGATAAATGCAAGACAGGATCTTTGATAGGTCTCTGCATCAGGAAACTTATATAAGGAATTTACAATATTTTCTACTCTCAACAGTACCCTAGGGGTGTGTACTTCCTGGTAGCAGAAACTCCATGAGCAGAGACTGTCTGTTTATTCCCTGCCAAGGTCCTAGGAGAACCTGGCACATCCTTAGTGTTCAATATTTTTATGAAATCAATGAATCAATGAACAAATCAATCAATCAATTGCAACATTGTTTTACAGCAAAAGCTAAAAACAAATGTCCATTAAATAATCTATGGTATCTCATATAACATCATGCAGAGGTTTTGGTTTTTTTTTTTTTTTGAGGAGAAAGAGCTGTAGATCTGATCTTACAGATCTTCAAGTCAAATGCAGAGCAGAATGTTAACTATTTGTTGAAAAAACTTTACTCAATAGTGTGTCATCAATAACATATTTTGTTTTCTGTTTTTTGTCCCTGAGCTTATTCCACACTGTTTTCCCATTTGCAACTCTCTCGCTCTCCCAGCCCAGCAGAAGCCAGCTGCAGTTGGGAATCTTCAGTGGGAAGGGAGGTTCCTGGGGAGGGGGCAAGAGTGGGCATCCTTACCGTTCCAAGTCTTGCTCATTTTCCTTTCGTCCTCACTTGACTAAAGTGCCTCTGACTTCCATGTGGGGAGGACGGTGAGGAGCAATGGAGGAGGGTTGAGGGTCAGACGCAGGTACAACCCCAGGCTGTGCCCTCTGAACATGGCAGATGCAGCACTGGTTTCCTTCCCTGTGGTCTTCTTGGAGGGCCTCTTGTGCTAGGACTGGATGTGGCCCAGAACCAGCTGCCCCAACAGATGCTCCCTTGGCTGTCCCTCTTCCAATCAGTGGGTCAGCCTCTTGGAAAGCAGCTTCTGCCATTCCCAGCCCTACACCCTGAAACTTTTCCCATTCCCCACCTCCACCTGGGTGTCCAAAAGGGCCAGTTACTTGCTCCTATTTATCAAAGAATAGAGACTAATGAGAAGCCTCATAGAATTAAATCTTCATATCCAGAGTAAAGTGCAAGAATGAAGTTTATTTGGGGCATTTTAAACCATCTGACATTAAAAGTGATATAAGACTTGATGTGTGCCACTGAAATACATGGAGTCTCATTTGGATAAATTCCTTTTAAGCTATTTTTCTTCTATCAAGCTCAGTCAGGTTAAAACAATTGTTAAATATAATGTGTTTAGCCAATGCTGGCTGTTGTAATCCAGGCATTTGGGGGCAATAATTCACGTAATTAAAAAAACCCTGCAGATATGCTATACTTTTAACTATAAATTTATATTGATTCTAGAATACAGGGTTTGCTTTTTAAATTAATAACAAGCACCATGCATTATACAACTTTAGATTTTTATATATGGTATTTTGATGAGCATTTTATAAAAATAAACACACACTTTTTATAGTGCCAAACACTGAAATCTGGCATCAAGTCTAGAGGATATAGCTACAGAAGGAAGTGTAGGATGGTATATGTTTTTTAAAAAGTCTATTTTCAGCAACACTGAAATAACAAACAAAAAAAAATATGTCTGAAACTCTTCCTTCTTCTGGACAATCCCAGCCTAGACATCAATTCTCTGATAGACTGAGTGTGTTCACCTGGCTACAAGGGCATTGGACTAAGTAAAGATTTTTAATTACATTTAAAATTTTTTCACTTATAGAATATTCTTAACAACTAAGGGGCACAGATTAATTAATAAAAGGACGGATTGAATTAACAGCACATATCTAAAAAAATACACATACCTAAGGTAATACACATAATGAAGGTAAAATATTTGGCAAATGAGTCAGAATATAAAAACAACATGAAGTTAAGCAATTTATAGTTACTTTTAAAATTCATTTATAATTTTTTTCTATAATTTCCAAAATTTATGCAAGGAATATCATATTTTATTCTATGGGTAACATTTTCAAAGATTTATTTGGTAGCTAATATATAAGGAATAATGAGGTGGCCAAAAAACTAACACACATGTACCTTTAAGAAAAGGTATTACTAGATGAAAACAGTAAAGCCATTTCAAAGTATTTTCCTCATATTAATTTGATATTAATTTAAAATGACTTTAATTTCAATAGGCTCTAGTGTTTTAGTGAAAAGAATGCTTCCTACATACATATAATATAGAACTTCTATTTCTAGCAATGTGGCAGGTGAAATATCCAGATAATCCTTTCCTGACATGCTGGATGATATATTCAAACATGATTTTAATCACATAGCTAAGAAAGTAGAAGAAACCATCATGTACCAAAAATGCATAGGGAACTGGAAACAGGAGGTGAAAACCTGGGATGATGTTACTGCTGCTGAGGTTCTGTGACTTCATAATTAAAACGCTGGAATTTGAATTGCCTCAGAATGTAGGTGACATATCCTTGGGCATGCAAAAGGAGGGCTTGGAACTGTAATGCCATATAAAGTTCATTCTCTCAAGGAACTATTCCCTCAGTGAAAGGATGGGTTTCAGGAAGAAAAAGAAGTCAAGCTTTCAGAAAAGGGAGATAAGATATTTTTCTAACTTAGTAGAAAAACAAAATAGAGTCTTCTCTGAGACCTCCTCACCATATGCACTCTCTCGCATCAATGTGAACACCTAATGCAGGTTGGCAATACCCCCAATGCTTGGAGAGCCAAACAAGTCCCTCTTGGAGGGACACATTCAATTCCCATAAACGAAACCCCACTGAACATAAGTTCACAATAAAAATAAATTATAAAAGCAAAATGAAATAAGCCAGTAAGAAGAATCAATAGAAACAATAAAGAACAGAACCAGACATCCCCCCATCAAAACTTCAGATGATGAAATTTTCAGATATTAAATGTAAAGCAAATATGGAAAATGTTTTCAAAAACTAAAAAACAAACAAAAGAATGTTTAAAAATAATATATAAGTGTGAAAAATTGAGCAAATGTTTTCTATGGTACTTAACTCATTCCAGCATCAACTCTAAAGTCCAAAGTTTCAACTGAAAATCATCTAAATCAGGTGTGGGTGAGACTTGAAGTATGATTCATCCTGAGGCAAAACTTCTCTCCAGCTGTGAACCTGTGAACACAGGCAAGTCACGTGCTTCCAAAATACAATGGTGGGACAGGCATAGGGTAGACATTCTCACTCCAAAAGGGAGAAATATGAAAGAAGGAAGGGGTAGTGGGCTCCAAGCAAGCCCAAAAGCAGCAAGGCAAATTCCATTAGATCTTGGGCTCAAGAATAAACCTCTCTGGTTCAGTGCTCTGCCCTCCAAGCCCACTGGCTTGGCAGCATCTCCCCCACAGCTCTGTAGGGCTGCCCTGTCCCTGCAGCTCAACAGGGTGCCTGTTTCTCTGTGAGTGCCTCGCCCCTGAGGCACGGGGTGGGGACATCCTGGTCCACCAAAATCCTAAAACTGAAGAGGCAGTCTCACTCTCTGAAACCAAGGAAGAACCAGCCCCATGCCCTAGGCCTGGATTGGGAGTGGCAGAGCTGCTGATCTGTGAATCGCCTTCAGCATCATTCTTCCATTGTCTTGAGTAATAGTGAAGTTCACTGCCAAACAGAACTATGGTCTCATCTTGTAGAATCCAAGAATTCCAACGGCCTTCCTTGATTTTGTCCCACTTTCTCTGTTCCCTTTAGTTCAAAATGGCAGTGCCTCTGCTAATGTAATCTCATCTCTGTTCCTGACTCCTGCTGAGAACAACATAAAAAGAAGGAGGGATATAAGTTTAGAAGAAATACATTTAAAATTTGAAAGTACGCATTATTGCCACTTCTATTCAGCACTGTTCTTAAGATCCTAAGAGGTGAAGTTAGAGAGAAAATGACGTGAAAGAAAAGTGAGAAAGATGAAACTGAAGCAACAAATTACCATTATTTGTGGATGTATGAACATAAAACTGTCTACACAGAAAATGCAACAATTTCTAAAAATAATTAAAATTAGTAAGATAATTGAGCAAAGTTGTTGATTAAAAGATAAATAAGCTAAAAGTAATAGCAGATTCATAACCTGGAAGTAAAATTAGAAAAATATAAAAATAATATAATTTTTAGAATAAATATAAAAATAATTTTAAAATGCCACTTACAACAGCAATAAAACATCAAATATCTAGGAATAAACATAACAAAAACTTTGCATGAATTATATAGAGATAAGTCACACATTTTAAAAGTACTAAATGAATTGAAAGATTGCTATATGCATAGATTGGAATACTAACATTTGTTGAAATGTCAGTCAAACACAAATTGATTCATAATTTGAGAAAAACTTTCGAAAAAAATTAGAAGAATATAGAGACTATTTTACGGCCTTCAGTTAGGAAATGGCTTTTTAAAGAAGACATAAGCAAAACAAGAACAAGAAAAGTAAAATTAAAAACATCTTTGCTTAAAAAGACAGTTTTTAAAAATGTGAGAAAAAGAACTTTCAGACAAATATATTTATAATATTTATTTCAATAAGTAATTTATTTTTCAAAATAACAAAGAACTCTAAAAGGGAAATGATAATCAGCCAATCCCACCGAAAAACCAATAGACAAAATATGTAATCAGGCAGTTCAAAGAAAAGAAAATCCAAATGACCAATAAACATTTGAAAAGTTGTTGTTCCACCCCTTAGGAACCAAAGACAAACAATTTAAAACTGCACAGATCGGCAAGATCAAGCCCAAAGATACCACGTTAGGGAGGATATAAACAACCATATTCTTTACATTCACTGTTGTAAGTATTAGTTGGTACCTGATCTTTGAGGACTAATTTGACAATATCTAGAAATTTGAAAAAAACCCATACACAATATACATACTCTCAATTTCAAATAATTTTGATAATATGTGTTCACTTTTATCTTTTGCAATATTTAATTATTCCAAATTTATTCATGTGACATTTACAATATACTATTTTAAAAGTATATTAATTCAATTTTTTGAATTATCTTTAAAATGTGGGGCACATAATATTCAGGAGAACATTCCCTCATCAGTAAATATTTAAGAAGCATATTATATAGTTTTTATATGTGGAAAAAGTCGTGTGTAAATTACTTTGTAGGCTTAAATTTTAGACTTATTTATCTCCACACCTGGGACCTCTTCAAAAAATGTTGAGAACTTCAGATTAATTTTGTAAGTACAGACATTTCCACTCTTCTCTCTGAAACAAAGGAGAGCAACAAAGAGTTTGTCAAATGGAAAAGGGAAGCTATAGTCCAGCTAACTAGGAAACACTATTAATTTTTTATTTTAAAGAAGTCTTGCCAGTGCCCAACCGGAATAAGGTAAGCGAGCATACCAAAAGACCATGCTGACCTCTTCACCTCTTATTAACTGTGGACCAAAGCCCTGGGGCATGTGGTCTCTGTGGTACTTCACTGACCCTATGCAGGAGCTGGGGAATGTGGAGGTGAAGGAGAAACAAACAGATATTGCACTTAAAAAAAAATAAAAAGGCTATTGATGTAGCCATGTGGAGAGGGAAGCTGGGTTCCTGTGGCTGATAATTTGGGTTAGCTGGAGAGGAGGAGTAAGGCTCCAGCGTCACACGCATGCACAGGCACACACACATGCACACTCACCCAGAAGGAGGCCTAACATATTCCACAGTGAGCCAAGAAGACTTCTTTCTCTGCGCTACATTCGTATACCCCAAGTGATGACATGTTCATGAAAGTGTTTATGGATAATGAAGAGTAGCTGAGTGTAATATTCTTGGGATAACTCTTTTTGTTTCCTAAGAAAGTAGGGGTGGGCATGTTAATACTAGCTGAGGTTATATGCAGGATGAAGGCATTAAACAGAACATGGAAACAAACTTTACAATGGTAAATACAATGCTCTACGATGAAAATCTAACACAAATTAGTATTATTTATTAAACTAGATAACATGATTTTTCATGAAGTAGAAACTTTAGGAAGTATAAGGAGAAGGTAACATAAAGAGGTAAGAAACTTTATATCATTTCTATTAGCCCAGAATAAGTGGGGAAAAAACAGATAAGCCAAAGAAAATAATTAATTACACAAATCCAACTGTTGTATTTATATTAACCACTTTATTTGTATTCATCTGTACAACTTCCTAGCAGTTACCCATGAAACACTTTAAAAGCTTACCATTAAGCCAAAAACAAAACTTCATTGTATCCTTCAATAATGCAGGAAACTAAGAAAAATGTGAAAAATGAATTACTGTGCCACTTACAGAGTTTTAAATGATAATTAAGGAACTCCAAGGCCAAAGAGAAATCAAACTACATTTTCATAATATATGGAAAATAATGATGAAGACATTACCTCTTAGAAATTGTGGAATATCAACAAAGCAATCCTCGGAGAAAAATTCAGAGGCAAAAATGCATTCATCACTTGGCAAAAGTGAGTTAAAATAACATAAGCATTTAGTTTGAAAAGTTAGAAACAGAACCACAAACTAAACCTGCAAAAAGCGTAAGGAATGAAGTAGTAAAGATTAAAGCAGAAAGTAGTAGAAAACTAAAAAATGTTTAGTAATACAATACAAAAGTTCAATGGCTATTTCTTTGAAATCAAACAATAAAAGAAAACTAACCAAGAATTTTCTCAAAAGAAAAACATAAATTCACATAGTATAGTCGGTTTTCATATATATACATATATTCAAGAACTAGAAATTAAAATCAGGAAGTTAAATCCAGCAATACATTTAAAAAATTGTATGAATAAGTTTAAGTTTATTCCAGGAAGGCAGAAGTAGCTAAACATTTAGCAATCTGTTAATGCAATTCATCATATTAATACATTAAATAGAAAAAACTCATGATAAAAATAATAAAATTCCCATGAGAGGTGGGAAAATTACTTGGATATACTCAATATACATTTATGATTAAGTTGCAAATGAAGAAACTGAGAAACTTCCTAACAATGATACGTATTTTCGTTAAAAGTCTACAGCCAACACCAAAGTGAATGGGGAAACGTTTGAAGCATTTATTTTAAAGTCAGTTTAAAGCATTTATTTTAAACAAAATAAAGGGGACCACTCTGGCCAATGGTATCAACATAAAAAGACAGTAAAGACTATCCTATACAATAAAACAAACAAACAAAAAGATAAAATAATTGAGATAGGAAAGAAAAAGCAAAACTATCATTATTAAGAGAAAATATATTTAGGAGAGTATTAAAGATAGACTAAATTAAACATAAATTTCAACAATGTTGCTAGTTACAAGATCAGTAGGTAAAAATAGGTAGCTTTTGATGAAACAAGTGTAACAATTAGAAAATTTACTCAATAAAATAATAATCCCATTCCGATAGCAACGTAAAATAGAAGGTACGTAAGCGTAAATCTTAACAAATGATGTATAAAACTTCCATGGAAGAAATTATAAAGTCCAGATATAAATAAAGATGAATATAACATCAAAATTGATACTATTCTACTCTGTGTTCTTAAAATTAGAAAATGTCTATTTAAAAACCATACTGCACGCTGTGAGCTAGTCTTTATGTAGCTGTTGGTGCTAATATCCAACATTTTAAGCGTGTTGATTGCTCTTTGAAAATCAAGGATTTCTAAGATTGAAAATAGCAGTACTCCCAAGGTAACAAGTTAGGTAATATATTGTCTAATATATATTTAATATATAGATTTAAATATGAAACATGTTATTTAATTTACAGGTGGCAGGGCTAAAGGACTTTAAAAGTAGCTCAGAGACTGCAAAATGTTTTCTGCTGACAGGCAACCCCGCTGGCCCTAATTTCAGGTGCCTTCAGGCTCATATTCCTGAATTTTCCCAATCAGACTGAGGTCTCTCATGATGTTGGGTTTATCTCCAGCACATCAGTGGAGTGTCCACAATTCTGTCCTTTTTTTACGTTTTTCTTTCATTTTCTTTTTTCTTCCTTTCTTTCTTCTTTTTTTATACAAAGTTCCAAAACCATAGATTTCCCCAGGGTATGCCAGTTGGCAGCTTGGCATTTGCTCTGTAGGGCTTCACAATCTTCTCTCTGAAGAACTACCGTCTCCAAATTGAATTCCACACTTAATGAGCAAAACTTTGCCCATCCTAAGTACTTAGGCTTTAGAGAGGATTTGCAGGGAAAACGTATAAAGAGAGGTGTTAACCATTGGATTAAAAGCACGGTATTCAAAGGTGGCCACTTCAAAGGGACAGCACTTTGGATGGGTAATGTCGCTCCAGGTCAACAAATATTTCTGAGTGCTTCCTGTTGGAAGCAAGTAGGAAATGCTCCATCTCTGCTGAGTGTATATTTTAGATACATTATTTTAGAGTCACCATTGATTTTTAAATTTTTTATCTAAATATTTGTATGTTTATATTTCATTGAAACCAAGGTGTGCTTATTTGTAAAACAACGTTTTGCCACAGAAAGAACTCACGCACCTGCATAGAGAACTGTGATATTCTTAGGTCAAAAGTTAACTTGGACTAAAATAATTTACTACAGAATTAAAATATCTAGAATAAAGTCAATCCCAAGATTGCCATCCATATTAGATTTTTTTCTCTGGGTGACTGAGATAATTAGAGCACCAAAGTCAGCTAACAGAAGGCTTTGGAGGCAAAGGAGGACAGATCAAACCCCACGAGGCTCCTTCACCAACAGGGCTTGCTGAGGCGTGCAAACCATTCACCTTGGGGACCTCTCCTGAGAAAACTGTTCCTCAGCCACTATTCCTCCTATCTCTTGCAAAATCTCATCCAAATTAACTACAAAGAAATAGATACTTTGGTTGACTGACTAATCATAACCAATAAGGGACAATAGAAACTGAAATAAAGGAATTACGAAGGAAAAGCAACATAATCTCACTGTGCTTACAGACCAGTGATGCCTCCAGTTTTTAATAGTCCAAATTAAATATTTCCACGAAAATCCAGGAACTTTTTCATTGGAAATGGGGTTTTGACAGGTCCACATATTTGCAGTTCTACCAAATACAAAATTAATGAGTTTAGACTAAAATAAAATGTAAACTAGAAAACAAAGTTCGTATGCACGTACATTTATTCACACGCATGAATACTAATGCAGCTCTTTACACTAAGGGATCATAAAAATTTAATGTGTGGAAAGGCAGGATATTTTCAAATTATTTCAAACCAATTTTGAACCTCTTTGAAAAAGAATAGTCATTTATAGTTAGAGTAGATTTTCTTGTTGTTTCCAGAAAAGAACAAATTCACTCTTCCCTGTTATCACATCTAAATTTTTTTGAACAAAGTCTCTCAAAAAATTAAAATTCTCTCAAAAAAAACCCTTTCAAAAATGTTCAGAATTGTGAATAATCAAGAAAGAGTTTGTATGACTGACTTTTATATTTACGTGAATTACTTTTCCAGACTCCTTTGTGTCTTTCCCTGCTGGCACCTTAATGTGCTTCCACCCTAAATAATATATTGATGCCAATTTGTACAAGAGTTCATTAGTCTCAAATGCTCTCGCTCAAAATGTTATAAGTGATATAACGGTGTTACTAATTATTTTTATGTCCAGTTTTCCTAATCATGTGAGTATTATTTTTGAGCCCATGAAAAATAAGGCTTCTTAAATAGTTTCCTTTTTTCCTCTACAAATAATTTGAAATAATAGTGAGAGCTAAGTCCACATAAAAGATACACACTTTACAAATAATTCTGGTCAATTTATATTTACTCTATTGGTTTTTATAGTCCTCTGATTTGATTTTTAATTTAGAGGCAATTTTGGATTTCTCAAGAAAAGAAATAAATGAACAACATTCTCTTGAGATAAGATGGCACCTATGATATATTCTGTTATGTGTGACCTTTTTATGACAGTAGAAAGAAAATATTCTAAGATATTTTCATAAATCTTAAAATTCAGAACATGCCTGTCCCAAAAAATCTAAAAATGGTGACCTCCAAGTGTAGCACAATCCAATGAAGCTGGCCATGATGTGCAAACATCAAAATGATATGGAACTCATTCAGAAGGAAGCTTACAGTTTCATAGAATGTTAATTAAGAACAATTATAGTCAGACAGAATATATATTAAAAGGTGAGGGACTATTATACCTATAGATGATCCTGAAGAAAATGAATCTTATGAAGGTTCTTCCATGAATCTTCACAGGAAGAATGTGAAGGAAAAGTTTCATTCACACTTTCTTAAAAAATGATGGTTTATCTTTATATTCTAATATACTATCATGGATTATTCACGTATCTTCTCATGTCTGTGCAGAAAATTTATTAAAATAAGGCTGGGATTTCTTTTTAAATACTAAAGCTTAGTATTTACAAAGACATTAAAAATTCCAGTTACAAAACATGATATTCTGTTAATTGATCAAATTAAAATGGTATAATAAACCTAAGTACAGGTGTTATTATTTAAATGACAGCATTTTTACATAATAGCATAGAGACCAGTGTAGAAGTAAACACATATATGATTCTGATGGATAAGCTGAGATGGAAATTGAGAGATTATAAAACAAAGAGAAACATAAGCTCTGTGGAGAGAGGGTTAGTCGCATCTTTTAAAACTTGGAGTAATGGTATATTATGTTTTGATGATATTACAGGAAAAGATACTTTTAACAAGTTGACATCTCTAGAATATTACAGTAAAAAATTATTAAGCAGAATGCCTATAAACATGCCAGAATGATAACTAAAATTTTACTTTGGTTAGCCATCTGGGACAGAACGACATGCTCCCCACTGTCGGAACACACAATACTGGTGTTCAGATACCTGTGACAACTCTTCCAATTCACGTCTGTGCTGCCAGATCCTTTGGGGTGGGCCGTCTCTACGTGACTGGCCGGCATCTGTGAAAAGCAAGAGTTCCTTTGTTACAACTCAAAAACAGGAATCAATTTTTTGAAACACAGAAAGGAGTGTCTACTTCAGCCTTCCAAAACATATGCTGCTTCAGTGATTACGAGTTAATTGATCTTTTCTCCTCTGTGAAAAACCAGCCTAAATTCCTGGTTTTCTCTAAGGAGGCTATAATGAGAAACGTTCTCCTCTCTTTCAGAGTACATATTTTAAGCCAACCTTCTGAAAAGGATTTTAAGTGCAAAAGCCTCCATCATTTCAAACATACAGTTAATTTTCTCAATAATTTTATTCAAATCCAAACCTTAAAAATACTCTTCCCACAGGTATTTTTAAAGTGAAGCTTCAAAGAAAGAATTGGGGAAAGAAAAACTATCCACACGAGTATAAGACTTAGATATTTAGTGTTTTCCTTCATGCTTCTTTTGTGGAAAGAAATGAAATGGAGGTTGTGGGGGGTTGTTTTTTACTGAGAGCTTGGGTGTGAGATTTATGTATTTGTTTCCTTCCTTTGAGCAGTGGCATTAGAAGGAAAGGTATCAAAAAAAAAAAAAAAAACTCCTTGTGCAGTGTTTCATGTGAGAGAATTTAATCTGGATACCAGATAGCATCAGGCTTGGAAATGTTTGACATTTCTGCCCCAGGGCTGTTTTTAAGCAATTTCCCCTTTTCTGTCAATGAAATTTGGCATATAGTTTTACACACTCCCTTATTAAGAAAGAAGGAAGGGTAAATGAAAGCCATTTTCCTGCCTAATCTGAAGCCAAAAACGAAATCGCCAAAATAAAGCAAATTCTGACTTCCATGTAGAAAAAAAATTACATCCTTCTCATGTAAATTTTGTGTTATTTGGATTCCCATTCTTCATAAAATTAACACTATTCACACAGTCACAGATTGGGATTGTTTAGTTTTCTGTGAATTATCTAAGACCTGATATTTTCCTTTATAAAAACACATGAACTTTAGCAGTATTGAATTTCACCTTTAATAATATTTGCAGGAAAAAATTTTTAAATTCCACAATCTCTGTTGAGAGGAAATTACACAATGGAAATGGACTCAGAGCCATACGTGAAATATCTGAATGACTTTTCGGAAATGACTCCAACTGAAATGTTTCTGATGTTTTAAATATGGTTCTTAAACAGAAAATGTTCTTTACCTCCAAAGACAAAAAGTTCTCTGATATTTGTTTAGAGATAATTTTTACTTGTTTGTTTCAATAGCAGACTGAAGTTTTCTAAGAAATGTCCTTTCAGTTAATGATGTAACCTAATTAAATTATTTGCTATCAGCTTTGAATTTTTATTAAAACACATACACTGATTCACATACAAACACCATAATTACAGCTTCGTGGATATAAATGTTGCCTTCAAAATAATCTAAAATCATTATTTTATTGATAGAAAACTGAAGCATAGACATTAAATGACTTGAACTTGTGCCCAGATAGCTACTATCAGACACTGAACTATAATATTTTTCTAGCACAATGTTCACTTTATTGTTCAACGATAAACTGTGTGCTACCAAAGAAATACTCGCTATTTTGGTATATGTATTGGTTGATAAGTATTAAGAGAATAGTCATCATAATTTGTCTCATGCTATTTACCTTATGCTTCAAAGTACTTCACGAACATCCATGAAATGAAAACGTAGATTGCCTAATGTCAGAGATGGAAAAAATAGGACAGGAAGAAATTGCAGGAAAAGGTCAACGATAACTAAGGATTCAAATAAGAATTACAACTTGGATCTGTTGAAAAGAAATTTAATTTAAGCTACGTATAAAATATTGTCACTGTCTATAAAATTATTTTTTTAACGTCTCCACTGTACGAGAACTTCATTTGCCGTATTTGCTTTCAACGGGTTGGATCGTTGTTTGATTAAGGTTACACGCAATAACAGATGCAAAGACCATTAAAACAAACATTGCTTCTGTCTCATTAATCTATTTTGTTAACTCCTTTTTATGTACCAGACTATGTAACCTTTCTTTAAAATAAAATTTTAAGGGCACCAAACATACTGACCTGTTTCACGAATACTGGCATAACACTAATGGATTAATGGGATTGTTTCACACTATTATCAGAGTATTCATATAGTAGCACATTAAGACAGGAGGTTACAGAGATCTAAAAATAATAATTGGCAATCAGCACAAAACCATATTTAGATTCCCAAGTGTAACACTGCAATATCTTCTGAATCCAATTCCTGAAGGGACAGGACACATTTACAGCAATTAAACAACACTCTCTTTTATCTCACCAAAGGGTGAAAATCTATTTTCGCAATCGGCTGCAATTATTGGTCCATTATCTCATTTTCCCTCTGAGGATTGTTCACGATCCTGAACCTCCTTAAACACATGAGCTCCCAACACTTCAGCCTTAAGGGAATAGCCATCACAATGTGGACAGCTCAGTAATGGCCAATCAGGAAAATAAGATAGGGCACTCAAGACAGGTTGCCTCAGAATATTCAAGTAAATATGTAAAATTAATAAAACCATTCTGAAAATGCACACTATAAAATGTATCAGCAAACATATACCGATTGTATCAATATAGATGATATTCTGGAGAGTTGTAAGAGAAATCACAAGAATCAAGTTTTGGTAATCCACGCAGAGAAAACAGAGAGAGTACCTATCATGTGCAAAGCACTACTGGGTGCTGGTGATGCAGTCGCCTCAAGGTTAAAAGCAGAATATTCGCCAAGAGATTTAGTGAGGAGGTTCACAGGTAATGACTTCAAGGTGAGATGTGATTAATATACTATAAGTGGGGCAAACCATGCTGGACAGTTATAGCCACTTAAATCATTCCTGGCTGGAGTAACCAGGGAATATTTAATTAAAAAAAGAAATATTTCATCTGATTTTTGTCCTTTCTAGGGGAACCTCAAAGATAACTGGACAAGTTAAATTTATGCCAATGTGTTTTCTGATCCAGGGCAGGGTGGAAAGGCATCCCTAAGACCTGTATAACTCTCTGTTCTAGACTATTATGAAGAAGTATTGAGACATTAATCTCAGGAAGGATGCATAGTTACCACTCTCAAGCCATTAGGTATATGGCAATAAATAACCTGGTATCTTTTGTGTGATAGAGGTCAAAAGATTGTTCTGTCCTCTGGATGTGCTGGACTACTTGATCCTCCTTGGGACAAAGGTGAGAATGATTTCAAATTCCATGGCTTAGAACCACTTCTTACCTCTAGGAAAAGTGACTAATTTCTCATAAAATAAATGGAGCCACCTGGGTAGATGCTGTCTGGGTTCATGTGAGTCATAGCCATTTCCACACTTCCTGGAATGTGATTCCACTGGTTAAAAATTCCCAAGATGGAAAAACAATCCGAGATATCGGAGCTATGCATTTTGTTTTTACCCAAGAGCTTCCTCTCCAGATATTGATCCGACTGGCTTCTCATCTCTCCCTTGAGCCAGCAGTGTTCAAAATCATTACAGGGCACAGTAACAATGGTGTCCAGAATACAAGAGAAAGCAAGTATTGTTAGGAAGGCTGAATATTCTCTTCTTCTCATGGTAATATCAAGCTTGCCTATTTGTTTTACAAAGGAGTAGTAGTCTGGTTAATCAAGGTTTAGTTTAAAAACGCTTTGGAACATCTTCTTGCTAAATTAAAAAAGAAAGAAGATGGGGCCAATCATGCATATGTACTTTGTTTATGCTAAGGTAAAACACAGATCTCATCAGACTGACTCTAAAGTGATGTCTTAAAAGCTCATCCTTACAATGGTTTCCACTGTAAAGTTTTTACTCTCTTCTTGAACTCAGCTCAGGAAGAAACCTATGTCTTAGATCCTGCTTTATTCTCTTTCCATCACTGCAAAGTTAAAGTTATTTTTTACAACTTTAATTACTAATATTTATCACATTTAGTGCAAAATATTTAAATTTAAATCACATGTTCAAATTATTGCACCACTTAATTTATATTCTCCACAGCACTGGTTTTTCCTGTACCCGTTTTAATACTGTAGAAGAAAATAATGCTAGGGGGAAGAAATAGGGATTAAGTCAATGATACTCAAGATTCTCTGTTATGTAACTAGATTAAGATGCTCACTGTAACTAAACAACAAAAATTTTCCTCAAGTTACTTCCTCTATCTAGCATGGTGTTTTCCCTGTGTAGAAAATTCCTGTGTAGAAAATCCTATAATTCATTCATGATTCACCTCAAATCCAAACTCTGTTCAACATCTTCGCTACACAAATTAACCACTATGATACTAGAGCATATAATTTTGCTATAATCACAGCATTTATCACATTTTGAATTTTGCCACTATCATTGTATTTTTTATGATTTCTACGTACGGATTTGTTTATTGACTCAATTATTCAATTTTTATTCTTTAATAAATGCCATCAATTATTCTAAATTCTGTAAAGAAGAAAAGATGAGTCAGACATGAATATGCTACTCATAAATCCTTCCGTTCAACATGAAAGATTGGAAATGTACATAGACATCTTTCTTTGATGTGGAGCTGAGCTTATAAAGTAACATGAGAGGCCCAAATTAAGAGTTATAAGAGTTTATAAATGGGAAAAGGGAGTATCAGAAGATGATGAAGAGTACAATGTATCACATGGCTGGGAAGTTTGGGCTTTACTCTGTAAAATGAAAAGAACAACTGAAGTTTTTCAACAGCCCAGTTAGATGGTCAAGTATACCCTTAAAGAAAATTACCCTGACAGCAATGGTTATATTGAATCAAACTGAGAATGGCTGGAATGTGTGAGAGCACTATCTTATGTGAAATTTAATGAGAACCTAAATTGGGGAAGTGTCAGTCAGTAAAAGTAAAGAGGAATGAATGGATTCAAGATATATTTGAAAGGTAGATTTAGCTGCACCCATACACTTATGAAGAGGGGTCAGAGGTAGGGGTGGGAATCAACAGTGTCCCCAAATTTTAGGAAACTGAATGATTGAAAGGTTTGTGGGAAAAGGAATCAGACACACAAGAAAAAAAAACCTAGTCTGGAAAAGATGGCAAGTTCATATGAGAAACTCAAGAATGAAGATTAGTAAGACACTCATCCAAATTTTAGGAGACATGCATACAAGTCTCTCACAAAATATGAGCAGGAATTTAAAATCCACATAGAGATATGTGAAATCATGATATAATGAAATTTCTAGGTGAAATGTAGAAAGAAAGACAAAGTGGGCCAAAGACAGCCATCCTTTTGAGAGAGATTCTTACAAGGGAATTTACAGTACGTCGTGATTACCCCTGGGCTGAACTCCTGGATGGCAGGGACACATAGTGTTGTCTTTTGAGAAATTTTTATAGGCAGACTTTCAAAACATATTTGTGATTATTTGTGATATTTAATCATTTCAAAATCTGTACCATTATAGGGCAAATTAGGAGGAATGGATTATGTACTCCAGAATTTTCTGCTCCAGTTTTCTTTCTTACTCCAATTTTCTGCTTCTGTGTCTTTGCAATAAAACTTTCCTTGCAACATAATATCTTGTTAATAATATTACTCATAATGATAATTGAGAGGCTAAATATACAAATGTAGAGTGGACAGACCATGTATGACAATAGAACTCTGAGTCACAACCTCTGCAGCATTAGACCCACAAAGATCAGGACTTGGTCAATGACTGTCAGCTTTCCTAATTTTTGCCTCTGCTTCCCACTCAAGACCAACTAGACAAAGCCAAATATGTTCCCCAAATCAATTATATGAGATGCCCCACTTTTAGTTAACCTGCCTCCAGCTTCCCCAAGCCAATACGTCCAATTAGACCACACCTGAGCCTTCCCTTTCTTCACTATAAACTCACTCCCCTGCCTGCCTTTGAGTCTCTGCCAAATCCAAGTGATGGCGGCTGACTCCTTTCACTTCAACAAACTCTGAATAAATAGCTTCTGCTTTTCTTATTTGGTGGGCTTCACTTATTTCCAGAATTTTCCTGGAGAAACGATCTGCCCTGCTCATCCTTGGACTCCAGCCTTTGAGCAGGTCTGGGACCCAGAGAATCCCCTTGTGTCTTGCTGCTCATGGTTTGTCAAGTCTGTATCAACACTGCAAGTCAGCACCAGGTCTGAAATCTGCTCTTTTTGTGTTGGGCTCAACTATTCTCAGGATGCTTGTAAATATTGTAACAGAAGACATACTGGAATAAAGACTGTCCTGCCAGTAAAAAAAAAAAAAAAAAAAAAAAAAGACTGAAGATATTGATTTGTTCAACCAAGGCCATCAATGAAATTTTTATCCCTCAATTCCCAGCAGTACTTAACCCAAATATCATCCTTTCATCAATTCCTCCAGAGCCACTTACTTTGTTGTAGTGGAGCGTGTGAGCGTGTCTTTTCCAGCGGTCCTGTAGATCAGGAGTCAAGACTTTTTGCCTTCACCTGGGGAGGACAACAACATACCTGGACAATTATGTTCCAGGGGTTCACTGAAGACCCCTCCAATTTCTCCCCAGTCCTCAAGTAAGACTTAAAAGATCTATATTTCCTTTGTGATTCAGTGCTGATGCAATATGTAGATGATCTCCTACTGTATTGAGAGAACAAGGAAGCCTATAAAATGGATTCCATTTACTTGCTCTCAGCCTTAGAAGAAAAAGGACACAAAGTTGCATAAGATAAATTACAATTTTACCAAAACACAGTCCATTATTTAGGCCATGACCTATCTATGGAGGAAAAAACCACTCTCTTGATAGACTAAAGACGATCCACACTTTTGCTAGAACTCTTACAAAATGACCATTAAGAGGATTTCTAGGTATAACTGTGTGTTGCAGTCAATGGGGGCCAAGTTTTTCTGAGAAGGCAACACCCCTTTGTGAACTGACTAAGTCCTCAGTAAGAAACCCTCTGATTTTGGAACACAACATCAGCAGGTCACCTGGAACCTGAAGAAATTTCTTCAAAAGCTTCCTTAACTATCAAATGCTTTTTTGTCTATTTGTGCGTGAGTGATTTGGATAAGCCCTTTTGATGGTTTATGAGCATCATCAAAAATCCACCACTTACTATAGCCTCACCTTTACCCAGTTGCAAAAGCTTATCCCCCCGTCTTAGGCAACAGCTACCACTGAAAAACTTGCCAATCCTTCTTCTGAACAGGTTCAAGTCTCCATACTTGATCTCATGGTTCTCAGTCAGACTATTGCCCGAGAACACAAAACACTTTTCAGCCAGCTAATTACCTCTATGAGATTCTGTTGCTCTCTTTCCCTCTCACATTACTATTCACCACTATAACACCTTGAGTCTTAGCCCTCTCAAGCCCCTGTCAGAAGAAGAAGAACCTCGGGGTTATCTAATACCAGTTAGGGAAATTTGGGTAACTCACTCAAATGTATTAGAAGGTCCCATTGAGAACACTGACCTAATACTATTTGTTGATGGATCATACCTCAAAACTGAGACTGAAGGTGTTGAAGCAGGATATGCTATCACTAATTTAAGTTCCCCTTTAGATACAGTCCTCTGAGACGAAATCAGCCCAGATGGCAGAACTTACTACACCTGCTGGAGCTTTCCAACTAGTCAAAGTTCAGAAAGGTTTGCACATACTGATAGCTGGGGTGCTTTTGGAGTAGTATGTGACTTTGGGTTACTTTGGACAAAGGAGTTTCTCATTAGCAGGAATACCCATCAAAAAAAAATGGACTGCAAGTTAAGAAACTTTTAGATGTATTCCTACTTCTAGAGAGAGGGCTGTTATAAAGCTTTAGGCCCATGTAAAGAGATAATATGGAAACTAAAAGAAATTCTCTAGCAGATCATTAGGCCAAAGAGGTAGTCTTAACTAAGGTTACAATTCTACCTAACCCTTCAAAGGACAAATCTCTGGAGGGATTCAAAGAGGCCATTATAAAATACAGTGTTTAGTCTCTGATTTTGAAAAGGAAGAATGAAATGATCTGGTTGTACTTTCACTCAAATAATCTCTGGCACTCCTGTAATGGACACTTGGTGGTACCAGATGATTTTAAATGGATATCAGCTAAATTTCTCCATGAAGCTACCTATAACGGGAGAAACAAATTGATTACTATCTTAAATCAACATTAGCGGAGAAACTTTAAAAAGACCACTGAGGTTATTTTCATAGCACATGTCAACTGTCAACGACATAACTGTAAAGCTGACACAAGGCCAGGAACCAAAGATTCAAGGTCCTTTCGAACACCTTCAGATGGATTTTTATTCAGGTTCCATTCTCCATGGGGATTTGAATATGTTTTGGTAATTACATGTCTATTTTCAGGATGGGTTGAAAATTTTCATTTCTGAAGATCTACAGCAATTACAGCTGCTAAAAAGCAGCTTGATTTTGTTTCCAACCAGAGGCTTACCAACTTTTATATCAAGTGACTGAGGCATATACTTTATAGGACCCAACATAAAAGAACTCTGTAAGGCATAAACACTTACTCAAAAACTACACTGCCCTTGTTACTTACAATCTTCTGGGAAAGTTGAAAGAAGTAATGACATCCTTACATTTTAATTAGCAAAGCTTTCGGAAACCCCTGAGCTCCCTTGTCCAAAGGAATTCCCGCTAGCCCTATGGCCATATGGTTCACTCTCTTGGAGCCACATCAGTTATCTCCCTATGAATTAGTAACTGGAAGACCTGTCCCTTTAGGAATTTTACCTCCAATACTGAACTCTTTCCTGCTGCATGAAGACATGGCAAAATATTGCAAGGGACTCATGTACTATACCCAGTCCTGTCAACAACAAGATAAGGTCATCTTCCCATAACATCTTCCTCAAGAGCCTCTTCATAAACTTCAACTGGGAGATTTCATATATTGGAAGAGACATCAGAGAAAACCTGCTCTTGAATCACATTGAAAGGGACTTTTGAACACCTTCAGATAGATTTTACCCACCTTCCATTCTCCATGGGATTTGAATATGTTTTAGTTATTGTGTCTGATCAGGTACTGTTAGTGACAAATATAGCCATGAAATTCCAGGGAGTCAATAATTAGGTTCATATTTCACAATTAAAGAATCAATTCAGAATTCCACACAACTTGAATACTATTCCAATAAGGGACCCCACACCAAGAATTCTCAGAGATCCACTGCCCTCACTCTTACAGACTGTTAGATGAGCCATCTATCACCAGACTTGTCTTTGGGCAATTCTGGGCTCATTAAATGAGACCATAGGGAATTACAGTTGATGGCGTTCCCACTTGCACCTCCGTGGGCAAATGACCTTAAACAAATCCGTCTATAACCAGAGAAAGAGCCAGTTATTACAGTCTATTTATTAGACCCTAGATAATTCTAAATTTGAATTCAACAACCTTCATAGCACAATGAGTTAATTACTTGCCATGTAGAAGACAATAATAGAGATTCAAATATGTAACCCAGCTAATGTAAGCACTTGGCTCTGACCTTGTGTGATAAACATCTTTTCTCCCGGATCTTCATGTGCCTCTACCAGATACTACTTCCTTTGTGATCAGGACACCTGGACCTGCTTGTCTCAGACTAAAATCTCTCGCACTTTAGGATAGTGTTTCAAGATTTGTCTGTACGCAGAGACCACTAATCCCATAAATCACCAAGGCTGGAGATTCCAACTCAGTCGTGAGCTTCAGAACAAAGCCATTCTTGATTGTTCCGGCCCTCTACCTGGGAGAAATACCGGCTCGTTGTTTATGTGAACAATCAGAGCAGTGTTCCCAATAGTACAAACTGAAGAGACTGTAATAAACTTATTGCTAACTCTGGCAAGTGTTAGGAATGATCACACTTTCGCCATAGATGGGATATAGATCAGTCTCAACTTGTTGGCAAAAGTCATGATGGAAAACTATGTTGCCCTAGATTTCTTGTTGGCTAGTCATGGTGGTGTCTATGCCATTGCTAATATTTTGTGTTGTGTTTGGATCAATGAAATAGGACAGGGATAACAGGCTATACATCTCCTTAAGGAAAAAGTTATTTGGCTCGCTAAGACTGATCTTCATGCCCTGTGGGATTTGTTCTCTTGGACTGGATTGGGCAATTAGGGTTACTGGTTCCAAGATATCTTACAGAGGATGTTATTTGTTCTTGTTTTTGTCGTAGTGGTCATGATGCTGGTCTGTTGCATTCTACTCCAGAATCTTAAATTCTTCTGTGCAGTTGCTCTCTGGCCAGATGATCACCATGATGATACCACAATAAAAAGGTCGAGGAGATCTCAAAATACAGTTGACTAAGGAGACAAATGGACAACCCCCAAGCAGTAAACGTTGATCTTTAGCCTGAATTGGTCAACTTCTCACAAGCAAGAGAGTAACCAAAATGGGGGGTGTGATTTGAATATGCAAGTGAATAATAGAATGTACAAATAGCCAATGATTAGACCATATGTAACAAGAGAACTCTGACCCAAAACCCCTGCAGATACCAGCCCAGAAAGCCAAACCACAACCTCTGAAGCAATCAGCACAGAATGGTCAGGACTTGTTCAATAACTGCTAGCTTCTCTATTTTTGGCCTTCACTTCTAACTCAGGACCAATTACTTCTAGTTAGCTTGCCTTTGGCTTCACTATGCCTGCACATCCAGTCGGAGCACACATGAAGCCTTCTCCTTTTCCACTGTAGCTTTCCCACTCCACACCCTGACTCTGCCAAGCGCAGGTATAGACCATGGGCCAAGCATTATGTTATACACTAAGTTAGTCCAGGCCCTCTGAGAAGTTGGTGCCAAAACAGGGTTAGACATGAAAGAGATTTACTGGGGGAAATGCCTGCATGGGAAAAGGGAAGAGATCTGCAGAAGACTAGGAGAGCTCTCTGACAGTGATCCTGGTCTGGCCTATGTGAAGAAAGGAAGGAGAAAGGAAGGAGGGACTTAGAATGCAGCAATGAGTGCAGTTCTAAGAAAATTTCAGCAAAGCCAAGGAGAGTCCTCAAGTCTTAAAGCAATGGCCTTGTGTGTTCCTGTCATGCGTGGCCATTGGGCAGGAGAAGCCCACCTGTGGAAAGTGTGATCTCAGAGTGAATGCATTTTGATTTCAAGGTGCAGCAGCTTGGACCTTTGGCCAATTATGCTCCACAAGGAAGAAAATTCAAGAGTTGTGTTATGGGCTAAATTGTGTCCCCCCAAGATTCATGTTGGAATCCCAACCCCCAGTACCTTAGAATGTAATCGTGTTTGGAGATAGGGCCTTTAAAGAGGCCATTAGGATGTATCCCTAATCCCATGCAGCTGGTGTCCTTATGAGACGAAGAGACACTAGGGATGCATGTGCACAGAGGAACAGCCACGTGAGGACACAGGGAGAAGGCGGCCATCTGCAAGCCAAGGAGGAGGCCTTAGGAGAAACCAAACTTGCCAACACCTTCATCTTAGACTTCCAGTCTCCAAAACTGTGAGAAATACATTTTTGTTGTTTAACTCACCCAGTCTGTGGTGTTTTGTCATGGCAGCCCTGGAAAACTAATACAAGGTCCATTTTCAGGATTGCCATAAACCCTATAAAATGTGTTCCTGGGTAGATTCGTTTCACCCTCACAAAAGCTGTGAAATAGGTACTGTTATTATCTTCCTTTTCTGAGACAAAGATAGCTTAAATTTGTCCTGGTTCATGCTGGTAGTAACTGGTAAGTTCAAGATTTGCACCCAGATAGTCTGGCTCCAGAGTGATTTTAAGCGAGTGGTATTGCACTCAGTGTCATTGCGTTAGAACTCTGACTCACAGAACTCCCCCTTCTTATAGTTTATGCTTCTGTATAATTGATTTCAGGTATCTCTCATTTGTCTGCAATTACCATTTTTGGAAGAATTTAGGATATAAATAACAACTGATTCTCTTTTAAAATACTTTATCTTTTTAGCAATGTGAAAAAATCTGTAATTTTAAAGCTCAATTATTTGATTTAGCAATCCAATTTGGTTTAACACCATGTTAATCTGTGTACTTATGAAGACATTTATTTATTGCATCATCACTGTATATTGGTTCTATGCATCATTGTGCATGCTACTCAAGAACTCTTTATTCTGCTCAGATTCCCCACATTTTATAATATAAAAATAATATAAAAATTATAACTATATAATGTAATATTTTAATATGATAAATATTTATTTTTATATATTTATTAAATTAAATTTATGTGGTTTATGTATAATATATAACAAAATTATATATAATTTATAAGGAGTATATAATATAAAAATTAATGCCACATTAATTTCTTTTGCTTCAATAAAGTTTCTCCTATTAGGAGATGAAACAGCTAGTGGCTTAACTCTACGTACTTCTCCAAAGTTTATCCCAATCACAGACGTTGGGCTTTCAGAAGATGGTATAGCAGAAAGACACCACACTGGAGCACAGGACTCCGAGTTCTCTAACCACTTCCTTGTCCCTGGGGAAATTCCTTCCTTCCCTGGGCCTCTATTTTGTTCACCTATAAAATGAAGAACTGGGGATAAATGAGCCTAAAGACAGCACAGATGATAAGCCTAAACCAAACACCACTCCCATCCTATACTACCAGCACATTTTCTTGCGAACTTGCTGTCACTTGGCAACCTATAATTCTGACTGCTGACCTATTAATTAGGCTTTTGCAACTCACATAACCTTCTTGATTTAAACAGGAAAAGATGAACCGTTACACCAAGCATTTCAAAAGAGCCGGGGCTTCAATCAGCACAGGAAGCTCAGATAAAAGAAAAAATGATTCTAAGGTGAATATTTCCTAGTTAGATCTAAAAGTTAAGCTTGGGGGCAGGCCCGGTGGCGCAGCAGTTTAGTCCGCGCTTGGCAGCCCGGGGTTCGCGGGTTCGGATCCCGGGCGCCCGCCGACGCACTGCCTGTCAGCCACGCTGTGGCGGCGTCCCATATAAAGTGGAGGAAGATGGGCACGATGTTAGCCCAGGGCCAGGCTTCCTCAGCAAAAAGAGGAGGATTAGCAACGGATGTTAGCTCAGGGCTGGTCTTCCTCACAAAAATAAATAAATACATAAATAAATAAAAGATAAGTTGGAGTCAGACACATTTCTGTCAAATAAACCTAGCATAATGATATTTGAATGCTATTGTCTTTATACTAATAAATTAACTTTAAATATGGGTTATAAGACAATTATCAGATTGATATTGAAATTTTATTTATTAAATTAAAAAGCATGTGGCTTGATAGCTATCCAGTGGGAATTATATAAGTATAAATTTTTACCATTCATTGTTCACTGGTATTAAAGATTGCAAAAATCTCTTATTAAAGATATGACGTCACTAAGTACTCATTTTCTGTTATTGTAACTACTTTTACCAATGTGCATTGGAACCATAAAACTGAATAAAAGCTGAAAATAATTTCACATGAAAAACATCCATTTAAAAACTGTCACAGTTTTATAAACCTTGGTTTAGTATCCATGTTAATAACTGAAGTCTGTGTCAGATATTTCTTTGCTTTTAGTAATCACATTTGCTGTAGAACTGAGAGCAACAGTACAGTCCTAACTCATTGACCATTTGTTCCAAGCGTTCCTTTTGATATGTTGCTTTTTGTGGTAATTTATACTAATTAAAAAAATACTGAAACTCAACAGTATTTCTTTTAGTGCTTGGAGTTTTTTCATCTAACCCCAAAGCACATTTAAGTCTATTTTTAAAAAATATTTCCTCATACGACCACTTTTTAAAATTACTAAATATGACCGAACCTAATTTGCATTTTATATCAACGTCAACTTCAAATATATGAATGTCAAGTATGACCTTTCAGAGTCCCACAAATTTTTGATCAATTGAAATTCTTATTCCCAAGCTAATTTATATGGAAAAAACATAGAAGCCAGGAAACACATTAATTCCTTGATAGTGATGGTAATAATATTATTGATAACTTTTAAAACAACTTAAAGGGCACTTAATATAAAGCACCATTCAAAGCATTCCACTCTCACTGAATCTTCATAGCACGATGCGATCAGGTAGATACTATTGCTATCCTCTGAAAAATGAGGAAATTGAGGTCCAGCAAGAATTTTTTTAGTAAGTTGCCTGTGGTCATGCAGCTCGTCAACATGGTAGAGCCTAGATTTCAGCCTGGGTAACAGTAGAATTAAGGGTAATACCTGGTATCCTACTGTGAAGCACATTTGTCTGTATAATTCAATTTGAGCCTCACCAAAAACCAAATAAATTAGATGAAGTCTTACAAAAATTGGGAAAGTTAGATTTAGTTTGAATAAGTTTGTCACCCACAGGAATTAAAAGGCTCTTATAGAATTAGAACATCTGTCATATCTCTGTAGACTAGTTCATTTTAGGTTTAAAAGAAAATATCCTGATGGAATGGAATTAGGAAAACTGTATTTGCACTTGTTTTTAACCACTTACTTAGCTCTAATGACCTTGGGGCTTTCACCTCTCCCCGAAATGCACTCAATTTCCCCATTTAAAAAAAAACAAACACTGAAATGGATAATTTCTAAAGTTGCTTCCCAGTTGCAAACGCTCTCTCTATTTGTATTAAAATCTATAAGATATCTTTATAAAAAGTAACAAAGGTACAAAATAATTTCTGATTATGCTACACCCAATGAGGAAAATAATTTTTTTCTTTGCATTATAGAATGTTCTTGTATGTAATTTGCTTTAAATAGCACCTGTTACATATGAAAAACAAAATATAATTTAACTGTGATATTAAATTCCTACAAGTGTGCTATAATTCTTTAGATTTCAACATAAACATCTCCTGACATAGGAACGGAATTTTTCTTTTCATTATAAATCACCCTTTTGATCTCCCATTGTCCAGGAGAATCATTAGCCATAGTGAAATAATAGCTTATGGAAGCAATTTTGAAATATTGGTTTGCAATTCCATCATTGTAATAGTTGATATAAAGCCACAATCATTGCCAATTTTGTAACACAGCTTCCTTATGTACCAGCTTTCATTCCACTTCTCAGGGACCTGTATTAAAAAGTTCCCAGCTGCCTCTCATCTGGGAGATGGAATTGCCCGTGGGGAAGCAGCTGGAACACAGATCAAGGCTGCATTTGGGAGAATCTGGATCTCTATCTTGTTGATGTTCTCTGGGCAGAAAATGCTCATTGGGAACTGCAAATATAGAAAAAGGAAGGGGTAATTTAAGGGAATCATTGGTATCTAGGTCATAGATACCAATCCTCTTTCCATACAGGCCTGTTGAGATGTACCCTGGTGTTTCACTATTGTTTTTAAACAGCTTTATTGAGATACAATTGACAAACCATGAAATATTCCCATGTAACGTACAAGGTTCACTGGTTTTCAATATATCCAGAAAATTTCATCACTCCAAAAAGAAGCCTTGTAGTGGTCACTCCCCTTTGCCCTTCTCTACACCCAAGTTCCCACCTTAGGCAGCCACTAATCTACTTTCTGTCTCTATGGATTCACCTATTCTTCCCATTTCAAACAAGTGAAATCATACAACATGTGGTCTTTTGTGTCTGGCTTGTTTCACCTAATGTGTTTTCATGATTCATCCATGTTATAATATGTATCAGCACTTCATTCCTTTTTATTGCTGAATAATGTTCTGTCATGTCAATATATTGCATTTTGTCAGGTGATGGACATTTGGGTATTTCCACTTTTTAACTACTATGAATAATGCTGCTATGAATATTTGTATACAGGTTTTTGTGTGGACATATATTTTCATTTCTCTTGAATACCCAAGAGTTGGTCCTCTAATCTAGAGTCCTACGCCTAGGGACTGAATTGCTGGAGCATATGGTAACTTGTTACCACATGTAGCATACAAGAAATGTGTGAGGGAGTAAGTGTGTATGTGTGGATGCCATGGGGGGTATCTGTGGATGTGACGGATTGTTTATTTTATGAGATGAAAGGAATAGAACAAAAATCATTCATTGGAAATTAAATGTAAATATAGTCTTATACTTTAACAACAAATGTGTTTACGTTTCTTTACACATAATATAGACACAGCATTTATAGTTTGTGATAGTTTTAAAAATATTAAGTTAAAAGCACAATTCCTAATTTTACTGTCACCTAAACAATATCCCAATTCTAAATTCCATTTATTACTTATTCTAATGAAAATAAGAACTTTGTGACGTTGAAGTCTTCCTCATTGTCTTATAGTATATGTGCTTTTGATATTAACCAACAATTATGCTGTTGTTTTGTTTATCTGGCTCACAATCCATGCCTGCTCACAAGCTTCAGTGGGCTGGGAAATACTAGCCTTCCAAATGACTGAGTGGGATGAACTGGAAGAATATCGGATTCGGTTAGCCCCATAGTGGGCATGGTGCAGCAAATCTTGAGGGGGTAGACCACACCTCAAAGTCAGAGCTTTTCCATTACTGGTTGCCAAGCCTCACTTAGAGAATCTTGTCTGCTGAGGACAAGGTATACCCGGAGACAGGTTAGATCATGGGTGAGGAGTTAGTAAGGTGCATTAATATGTTAATAAATTCACTATATGGATAGCAGGTCAATAAATAAATTATATAACAATGACATACAATTTGAATATCCAGCAACAATAGGCAGGTTTTTATTTTATTTATTTATTTTGTGAGGAAGACCAGCCCTGAGCTAACATCCGCTGCCAATCCTCCTCTTTTTTGCTGAGGAAGAGTGGCTCTGGGCTAACATCCGTGCCACCTTCCTCTACTTTATATGGGACGCCGCCACAGCATGGCTGACAAGCGGTGCATCGGTCTGTGCCCAGGATTCAAATCTGCGAATTCTGGGCTGCCAGAAGTGGAGCTCGCGAACTTAACTGCTACACTACCAGGCAGGCCCCTAGGCAGGTTTTTAAATAATAAGTTTCTCTTTTACATCCATTCACTTACCTGTTAGCTGAAAATGCAACTCCAAATCACTGATGTTTTTAACTTAGCTTCCTCTTTCCTGTGGCGTGCTGTAAAACTGTATTTCTGTTCAGTAACTGCTTTAATTCTTTAACTAATTTTCCTGTTTCAACCCCCAATTCATATTTTTCTAGTTATTATTACATAATATATGAATGAATTTGTGACTTATAAGTATGAGAAGTTACACTTGGGAAAGAAAAAAAAAAACTGATGTTTCTCCCATAAATGAGAGATTATTGGTCCAATTGCCCAATTATTCTGACTAGCCTGAAAGGAAACCTATATTAGTCTGCTCAGACTGCCATAACAAAATACCACAGCCTGGGTGGCTTAAACAACAGAAACTTATTTTCTCAAGTTCTGGAGACTAGAAGTCCCAGACCAACGTCCAGAGAAGTTGGTCTCTGGTAAGAGCTCTCTTCCTGGCTTACAGATGGCCATCTTCTTGCTGTATCCTCTTACGGCCTTTTTTCTATTCCCGTGCAGGTGTGCATGCATACACAAGAAAGAGGAGAAAGAGAGAGGGAGAGAGCTCTCTGGTGTCTCCTCCTCCTCTTATGAGGCCATCAATTCCATCAGTCAGGGCCCTCACCCTTATGACCTCATTTAACCTTAATTACCTCCCTAAAGGCCCTATCTCCAAACACCATCATGTGGGGGTAGGGCTTCAACATATGAATTAAGGAAGGGGGAACAATTCAGTTCATAACTAAACCCAAGAAGTTTTGGGCATTATACATGAACTCAAGTCATGAGTTTTCAATTTTACTGATCACATAACATCATAGCCACCTACACATTCTATCTATGTCCTGGTTACCTAATTAATGAGACTTCTGTGCATGCTGATATGTTAGTATCCATAAACCAACATCAGCATTTCATGGTAATCAATTTTTAAAACCAGGGTTTTACTTATTGTTCAATTAAAATAAACTGATTTCTAACAGATCATATGATAGAATTGAAAAAAAAAATCTCCTTTTGCCTATTTTGTGTTTTGCATTAGATATGTTTGACTAGGTTTTAGAGAGAGAGTACTGGGACTACATCAAACCAAAAAACTTCTGAACAGCAAAGAAAACAATCAACAAAATGAAAAGGCAACCTATAGAATGGAAGAAAATATTTGTAAGCCATCTGATAAGGGTTTAATATCCAAAATATATAAGGCACTCATACAACTCAATAGCAAAAAAAAAAAAAAAAAAAGTAACTTGATTGAAATATTAGCAAAGGACCTGAATAGACATTTTTCCAAAGAAGACAAATAAATGGCCAACAGGTGCTAGTGCTCATCACTAATCATCAGGGAAATGTATATCAAAACAACAATGAGATATCACCTCACACCTGTTAAGATAGCTATTATCAAAAAGAAAAGAGATAACAAGTGTAGGGAAAGGTGTGGAGAAAAGAGAACCCTTGTGCACTATTGGTGGGAATGTAAATTGGTGCAGCCATTATGGAAAACAGTGTGGACTTTCCTCAAAAAATTAAAAATAGAATTACCATATGACCCAGCAATCCCACTCTGGGTGTACATGCAAAGGAAATGAAATCAGTATCTCAAAGAGATATGTGCACTCCCATGTTCATTGCAGCATTACTCACAACAGCCAAGATATGGAAACAACCTAAGTGTCCATCAACTCACAAATGGATAAAGAAGGTGTGGTAGATACATACAATGGAATATTATTCAGCCATAAAGAAGAAGAAAATTCTGCCATTTGTGACAACATGGATAAACCTGGAGAACATTGTACTAAGTGAAATAAGCCAGACACAGTAAGGCAAATATTGTATAATCTCACTTATATGTATGAGGAATCTAAAAAAGTCAAATTCAGAACCAGAGAGTAGAATGGTGGTTGGCAGAAGCTGAGAGGTGGGAAAAATGGGGAGATATTGGTCAAAGGGTACAAACTTTCAGTTATAAGATGAATAAGTTCTAGGGATCTAATGTGCCATGGAGTTAATATTACTGTATTGTATACTCAAAATTTGCTAAGAGTAGGTCATAAGTGTTCTCACTACACACACGAAAATGGTAATTATGTGAGGTGGTGGATGGATTAATTAACTTGATTGTGATAATCATCTCACAATGCATGTGTATATTATATCATCACATTGTTCACCATAAATATATATAATTTTTATGTCAATTGTACATCAATAAAGCTGGGATAAATAAATAAGGTACAGAAAGTGTTTCCATGACTAATATGAATTTTGAATTTTTAAAATAAATGTCAGTCTTGCAAGACTGCTATTTTGTGAAGTTGTCAATAATATCTCCTATTATCCCATATTTTTTCTGATGTATGAAGTATATACCTACTTGGTTGTTTTGTACATTGCTTATTGTTCAGAATTGCAATCAATGTGTTCTTATTTTACTTTTTTTTACTACAGTAATAAAAATGACCATGAAAATTTGCTGTGTCTTGTGGAAAACATTATATTTACAAAGATAAATCATCTCTGATATGGAGAAAATGTCTACTGAATTGCTGCTTGGTAATCAAGACAAACCGGCTCTGGTGAAGCTGCACCAATATTCAGAAATATCTGTTTATGCACATGCTTTCCTTTTTTCAGCAAATTTAGACCACTTACTATTTACGGAACTTCTAGTGACATTCTGGTTTTTAAATAGGATGTTGATGCATCAAATTTCCGGCTGCAATTTACGATATTAACAGCAAATCATTATTATTTCCATAGTAAACTTCTGCTGTTATCACCACATTTTAAAATTTTGCATAATCTTTCTGCTTGATGGCAGATAATGATATTCAACAAGTACCCTCTGTTACCCAATAGTGGATCATATGGGGCATATGTCAGCATCAATGGTATTCTTAAAGTATACTTGCGGGGCTGCCCGGTGGCGCAGCGGTTTAGTCCGCGCTTGGCAGCCCGGGGTTCGCGAGTTCGGATCCCGTGCGCCCGCCGACGCACTGCCTGTCAGCCATGCTGTGGCGGCGTCCCATATAAAGTGGAGGAAGATGGGCACGATGTTAGCTCAGGGCCAGTCTTCCTCAGCAAAAAGGGGAGGATTGGCAACAGATGTTAGCTCAGGGCTTGTCTTCCCCACAAAAAAATAAATAAATAAATAAATAAAGTATACTTGCATTTATCTAAAAGGTATTTTTAGTTAAAAATAGGTTATAATTAAAGCATAACCTTGGGTCTGAGGTTTCATCCTAACTTGCAACCTTGGACAAATAAATCGTCTTCCTTAGGCTTCATATGCAAAATATGGAGTTTACCCAAGTGATTTATAATATCCTTTTTGGATAAAACATTCTAGGATAATCATGTGAAATTAAAAACCAATTTCCTTTAGGCAACAAACATTTTAATCAGACTCACATGAAAAAAGTCTTCTGTTTAATGGCATCCCTGACAAAAACGTGATTTTTAATTCAATTCCTCTTCCCCTTTAAAAAAAAATCATAAACACTATCACTCACTACACACACATACATTGAATTTAATAAAAACGTCAGTCTAAAAGAAAAAAGTAAGGATTGATCAGAAGCACATGTGTGAGGTCTGTGTCTTGCCTCCCTATGGTGTGAGCAGGAATCGGGAAGGGATGAGGCTCCAGTGGCCCCCCTGTTATCAGCCCTGGGTAAGAGGATTGGAATGTAAAATATTTGGCAACTTCAGATATTTTTATGTAGGTATATCTTTACACGTAATTTTGCCTAAATGCAGGGGTGAAAAAAGGACGACAGTATTTGTGTCATGGAGGTGCTGTCAGAATCCCATGAGAAGTGTGCTTAAAACACTCAGTACAATGTCAGGGACACAGGGCTTGCACATTGATGGGGGTCCTTTCATCCCTACGGCACAGTGCATTTTCCAAGATTCCCAAAAAAATATTTTATCCTATTCCCACTCCTCTTCTTACAGTGGGACATGTACTCCTTCCACAGACAGGAGTGGTCTGTTTCCTCCCACTGAAACTGTGGGGGCTCCGACTGTCCAGACCAGGGGAGTGCAGCCAAAGCAATTGCCATTCACCTTCTGAGGCTAGGTCATTCAAAGAACACAGCTTCTTCCTGGCTCTCTCAAGTGTGCACTCTTTCTCTCTCTTGTGTTTTCACTTGCACTCTATCAGAGAACCAGCCACCATCTTGTGAGGAAGCTCAGTTCACACAGAGAGACCACATGGAGGTGTCCCAGCTGACGGTGCCAGATAAGGTTCAACCAATAGCCAGCATCAAATCCAGATCCATGGGTGAATAAGCCTCAAATTGCTTGGGCCCACAACCTTCACATCCTCCATCAGAGGCTCCACACCCGGAGCAGAGACGAGCTGTCCTCACTGAATCTCCTTCAATTCCTCGCCTGCAGAAACTATAATAGATCAGTACAGAATTATTGGAGTTTTAAGTGACAAAATATTGTGACAATTTGCTATACAGAAAAAGATAACTAATACAACTTATTTTACTTTCTCCAGTGATAGAACTTTTTAAGTGGACAATTCCCGCCCCCCCCCCATACCACTGTTCTTAATAAATGTTGACTGACTTGAAGGAAAGCACATTTCATTTCACAAGCATAGACCAGAGCGCACCCTACACTGTGATCAGATCAAACCCTTAGATGATGATTATTATGCTAAAGATAATGATAGTTCTAATAGTGGGCCAAGAGGAGGGGGTAAACATAGGCACAATATAATAAGAGACTAAAGTCATAATATAAAAGTCTTATATTTGTTGTCAAATGTCAGTGAAAACACATTTTATAAAAATCATATTATTTTAATTTAAATTATTATTGATGCAAAATAATACTTTACTACAAATGCTTCATATCCTCTATTTTTTTTGCCATCCTCAGTGAGCCTTGGCCAGTACCACTGTAGCAGCCTGTGATCCCACATAACATAGTGTCTCACCATGGGATCCTCTTTGAAACAAAGGAGGTGCAGGAATAGGTCCATTTCCATGGGATTGACTAGTTTTATTGCATTCCTCAGCAGCCAGAGGTGGCTGGTCAGAGAGAGTGATGGAATGGCTTGGTGGAAACACAACTGTAATGACAGCTCAGAGGTGAAATGCCCCAAACATGGGGACTATTCTCCCAGGACACAGTATAGATTTTGAGTCAAAGCCTTTTATATATTGCTGTGTCCCTGGGGACAAGAACGCATGGGTGGGAAAACAAGTGGTAAAAACAGGATAGTCTCATTTTACAAATTGTGCTTTCTGTCCCTGTAATGCTGGGCTCTGCAGGTTTAGACGCCCTGGTCCCAAAGAGGGAACACTTCCACCAGGGGAGACAGCCAATTATACTGTCTCCCAGGCCCTTTGGGCAAGAAGAGAAGTGTCTTAGTTTCCTAGTTTTGCCTTAACACATTACCATGTACCTGGTGGCTTTAAAACAACAGAAATGTAGCCTCTCACAATTCTAGAGTCTAGAAGTCTGAAATCAAGGTGTCAGCAGGGCTTTGCTCCCTCTGAAGGTTCTAGGGAAGAATCTGTCCTTACCTCTTTCTAACTTCTAATGGCTCCATGCAATCCTTAACTTGTAGCTGTGTCTCTCTAATCTCTGCCTCCATCTTCCCATGGCCTCTTCCTTGTGTGTGTCTGTGTGTTCTTTCCTCTTATAAGGACACCAGCCATTGGATTTAGGGCACATCCAAACCCAGTCTAACCTCATCTTACTTACATCCACAAACACTCCATTTCCAAATAAAGTCACATTCTGAGCTTCCAGGTGGCTGTGAATATTTCAGGGACACTATTCACCCACTACAAAAATTCACTATTCTGGCAGGGGCCATTGACTTCCATCATTAGGAGAGCTAGGGAATGCGTTACACAGTGGGAGTAGGGAGGAAAATAATCAATAGTAGGAAATCTCTAAATACGTAAGCTTTGATTTTATTAATACGTTGCTAATATTGATATTTTCTCAGATATATTTAACTCTGCATTTTTTCTGTTAAGGTATAATTTACATTCAGTAAAATTAATGTTGGGGGTCCAGGTCTATGAGTTTTCACAAAGTCATTGGAAAAACTTGTTAGCTCAAAGGAAAATCTAATTTCCAGGATTATGTAAGAGAAGCACAACTTTGTCCTTCTAAATCATCTTGGTAACCCATACGGTGTTTACTCTAGTGGCACACAACATTTCAAGGCAGGAGGCTCATATTTCATATTGGTGACGGCTGCAAAAGCCATTCTCCAAATTACAGAGAATTGGTGTTAAAAACTGCATACACATATGGGGTCAGGCTTCCAGATAATGCTTCTACTAAGATAAGGGATAGCATTACAAGTTCATCCTCTTACACTGGCGTAACTATGAGTTTGGATGCAATAAATATAATCCCCTTTGCTCGCAAACGGGAGCCTTGTCAACAAGTTGCCTGACCCCAATATCTCCAAAATAATGTGAATGTGCTCTGGCACCGGTCGTATTGGTGATGTGCTGACAGTCTTCAGTGTAGTCTTGAAACAAAACCCCTTCCAAGGCAAAGCACTGGAACCAACTCACCTACAAGGTAGTCTTACAAGCAGTCACTCTTACAAGCAGTCTAAGCAGTATTACCTGGCCCCAAGGGGCCAGGTATGACTAAGGTTTGAAGAGTGAAGTTTTTTGAAAATAATTTTGTAGACAAAAGTGTGAGGAGAGGTAGTGGTTATTAGAGAATACATAGGTTTTTTTTTTTTTTCCAACTCTGAAAACCCCGAGTTTTACTTTTCAAGCCCAAAAGAGAAATGCAAAAAATAAAAAACAGAAAGAACCAAGGGCATGTGTCTAAGTCCCTCTCACCACGAAGTGGAAAATCTCGTTACCTTGAGTATTGTGCCCTCACGCCCAGTGTGCACTACTGTGCACAAATTCCTCAGTACCTTCACTCAACAAGTAAAGGTACGTTGTTTATTGTGTTCTGGGATATTTTGAGATTCCAGGAACACAAATATAAATACATGGAGCATATTGCTAAAATCTTAAATATGTATATATAAAAAATTAGTTAACATTTTTTAATTTGTTAAAATGTAGGATTTTCCTGAAGACATTATGAAATACTTTTCCAAAAGAAAAAGATTAGAAATTTGGCCTGGATCCTAAAGAAGTGTAGGTGTTGGCCCAGGCAACAGGTATCAGCATAGGTGTCGCCCCAGGCATAACTTCTACACAAAGATAAACGATGAAGAAAGGAAATGGAAAATTGTGAGCCCATAATGCAAAATCTGATAGGAAAATCTTATATGGAACGTCATACTTTATGGTAAAATTTCAGAAGAATTAAAATTCAGTGCAATGAGATTAAAAAATATATCAGATTTCAAAAAGGAAGACACCAAACTGATTATTTGTTAACATTACAATTGTCTACTTAGAAAATCCAAAGGAAAAACCCACTGAAGGGGAGCTAGAGCATTCTCTACCCACTCTGGGTCCTTTCTGGCTGGGCTACAAATTAAATTGACATGAGGCTGAATAAAAGGAGAAAATCAAACAAAGCTTTATAACATGCATACATGGGAAAGACTCCCAGAAACTGAGTATGTCTCGACAAAATGGCAGAGATTCTCCTCTTATATAGACAAATGAGGATTTTTGGGGGGGTTGGGAGTGTCAGCCATGAGGGATTACAAGAAAAGCACAATAAAGAGTGTGCAGATTTAAGTTTTTGCCTTCCTCACCGACAAGATCCCTAGAGATAAAGTCATCCCCCCTTCTTCCTGGTACAGAGAAGGAGATACCTTTACAAATGGAGATTTCCCTTACAAATATAAATGTCTGGTAAACAGAACTTTGATAAGAATGGGCCCAGCAAAGGCCCACCCAGTCTATCTATACCCAGAGTTATCCATGTTGATAACTCTGTTATCCACCCCAAATCCCTTCAGACAGTTAGTGGGGGCAGGGAAGGTCAAAGTCTCCCTCAGTGCTTGAGGTGGCCAATTTTGGTCCCCACACCACTATTAGAACTACTTAGAGAATTTAGCCCGGTTGTTGTCTCATGCTGTTACTGTGTGATCCATGGTTCTCGGTCACATTCCATCTTCTAATTCTAATCCTCCCTCAGTACTATTTTCCCTCCTCACCACATTATCTGGTAGCTAAAGCTCAATTTTCCCATACAGATTTCTATTTCATATCAACATTCCTATAATTTTCTGTACATCGGGTAACCATTTGAGGGATTTCAAATCCATTTTTCTCTTATATAAAAGTGAAATTATCATGCCCCAATTTATAAAGATATGTGTGTCATTTACTTGACTTTCCCAACAGTTTCTACCTGGTCTCTTGTACCAGAAAGCATTTGTTGATGGGGTTCTCACTAGGTGACCACTGCTCTGCAAATTCTGCATTTCACTTCAGGTAGGGAAGGAAAAACCCTAGTCAAGATTCAACTTGACAGAACTGCCCCAGCTCTCCATCCTCAGTGGGCACTACTGTCCCACTCTCAAAATGATCTGTTCTGATCACATGGGTTTATCAGAATGTTCCAATCAGGTGAATGACAGGCTGGGCTTAAGAATAATCAATATGAGGAACATTCATACATAAAAATCATACTCACTCTCCATCATCGAGTGATGCCCTGCCTTGTTTCAGGAGTCCCAAACTACTCCCTGTGCATGAGATTCAGAGTCTCTTTCTTTAAAGCTCAGTGACCAACAACAGAGAAAACACAGTTAGATTTATGTACAATATGTTCTCATATAGACTGTATTAGTTTACTAGAGCTGCCATAACAAAGTACCACAGACTGGGTGGCTTAAACAACGGAAATGTTTTTTCTCACAATCCTGGAGGCTGGAAGTCTGAGATCAGCAGGGTGTATTCTTCTGAGATGTCTCTGCTTAACCTGCAAATAACCATTTCCCGCTGTGTCTTCACATGGTCTTTCCCCTGTGTATGTCTGTGACCTAATCCCCTCTTCTTATAAGGACACTAGTCATGTTGGATTGGGGACCACCCTAACGACCTCATTTTAACTTTAATGACCTCTTTAAAGACCCTATCTCTAGTTACAGTCACATTCTGCATTACTGGAGTTCAGGACTTCAACATATGAATTGGGGGGTTTAGGGAGTGGGGTGGGCACATTTCAGCAAGCATCCTCCAAAAGTCTTGCAATGTACATGAACTTGTCATAGATTGTCATCATGTTGACTGATTCCTAGACGTTCTGCACACTTCACTTTCTGGTCTGCTGGATGTTTCCCAATAAGTTTTGCTTATAATCTCTGGAAAAGAACCAACAGTGATTACGTATTTTACTAATCCCAAACCTATGCCCAAGCTACAACTAATATATCATAAATATTTTACCTCCAGTATGGTCCTTAATGACCATTCATCACTGTCCATCCAGATTAGCTAAACTGAATTTGCCTTCAAGTTTCAAAGTTCGATGTTTTGGAGACATCTTAATTCAGATGAATCACATATGAACTTGCTATGTTTTTATACATATATTTATTTATCCTGACAAGAAAAAAAGGTCTCTGGGTCAGAAAACAAAGTAATCGTAGTGGTGGTTCCCTATGCCCCAATTTCCCCTGTGACAATGCAAGACTGGCTGATATCACCTGCACGTGCAGGAACCTCAAAGTTATGAAACTCAGAATATGTATAGGGTGGCTATCTCACCACAGGTCCTCTCCAGAGAGAGAGAGAGAGAGATACTGGGGGTTGGCAGGGAGAGACACTTTGGCACTGGAATGTAAATAAATTGTCTCTAGGGAGAGGAGGAGAAGGTCTCTAACCTGGAATATAAGCAAAGGGCTCTGGGGCAATACCAAATCTTTAACTTCCAAGGCATATTATCCATTCAACCTTCCTTCCCAGGTTCCCAGTAACTTGTGTCCAGAAAGCCCTGATTGTGCAGAAACACGTAAAAATTCATGGAGAACTGTTTTCCAGCAGAAATCCCTCCCCATATTTCCCCCAGCCGCAGACAATGATTGGAAACATTGTAAGGTCCTGAAGTAGCATCACCTTACTGAAATACAGCATGATTCCAGCATCTTTGTCATCACTTCTACTTTTGCCCACATTTAGTCATTTTAGCTTATGTTGTTTCCCCACAGAAAGAAGAGTTTTGAGCTCTAATCTACTGCTACAACTCAAGGAGTACATCTAACAGGCAACTGTCTTAGTCAGTTTAGGCTACTATAACCAATTATCATAGTTTAGCGGGCTTAAACAACAAAACATTTATGTCACAGTTCTATAGTCTGGAAGTCCAAGATCAGGGTGCCAGCATGGTTGTGTTCTTGGTGAGTGCCCTCTTCCTAGTTTATAGAGGGTTGTCTTCTCACAGTGCCCTCACGTGGTAGAAAGAGAGCTAGCGGCTCTCTGGCCCCTTCTTATTCAGGAGGCTCCACCCTCAGGATCTTATTACCTCCCAAAGATTCCACCTGCAAAAACCATCACGTTTAGATTAAAATGTCAACATATGGTTTTTTTCCAGCTTTATTGAGATATAATTGACATATACCTGTGTAAGATTAGGGTTCAACACATGAATTTGGGGGAGGCACAAACATTAAATCCATTGCAGCCCATATGCTTACATTCATTCCTAGCACACTTTTGGAGACTCTATAAAGTACTGTGTGTTTTTACTGGGGATTCCTGAATCTGACTCTTCTAACATCCCTACCTCCACCTGTAGCTCTCTCATCCACACCACCATCATCTCTGCCTTGGTCTGATATTAGAGCACTCTGTTGTCATTCTTGCCTCCCTATAACCTATTCTCCACAGAGCAACCAGAATTCTCCATTGAACTTTTAAATCAGATCAAGTCATTCCCCGGTCAAAACTCTCCAGTGTCTTTCCACCACACTTACACTACAAAGGCCTTTCTGTTGGTTCACAACCTCACAATTCTGAAATTTTTGGGTGAAATCTGAAACTGGCCCCCATAGATGGATGCTAAAGAGAGACCAAAGAAAGAGGCAGGCTACTCCAGATTCATAGGTGGCAGGTTTAATAAGCAAGGGAACTTACATACAAGGCTTGTCTTGGGCACCCACCTGCCAGAATCTTAAGAGTTTATATAGAAGCCGTAACAGGGTTTTCAGTCAAGTACACCATCCAGATGATCTTAACAACACCTCACTCTCTCAAGGCTGTGCCCTTGAAACAGCTCCTAGTGTGGACAGAACATAACTTCCAAGGACAGGGGAGCCGGTGAGGAGCTTCCAATTGCCCAGGTCCAGCTAAAGGGTCAACCAGTGATCATGTCCTCTCGATGACCTCCTCCAACACTTTCCATAACCTAAATGCTCTTCATTATCTCGCTCCTGGCTGCCACAGTGGCTTTCTTGCCATTCTTCATATTTGCTAAGAACTTTCTTCCTTAAGGCTTTTACTGTTGCTGTGCCCTCTGCCCCTAGGCAGGTACACATATCTTAGATACTCAAGGCTTTTTCTCTCATTGTATTCAAATCTACATTCACATGTCACCTACTTAGAGAAGTGTCTCCTGAACACTCCTTCAGAAGTAGCACTCTTTAAACCTCTAGCACCGTTTCCTTCTTTACCTTTCGTCAGAGACCTTACCACTTACCACTTACAAACTGATGATATAATATGGAAAAGTGAATTTCTGTGTTTGCTGTCTTTCTTTCCCTCTAAAATATCAATTCTACCAGGTAAGTAATATTACTTATCCTCAGTACTTAGGACACGGCCTGTCACTGAATTGGCATTTAGTAAATATTTGATGAGCTGATGAATGAAGGAATGAATCAGAAGTCCAAGGGAGTGAAATTGGAGGATGACTGGCTGAAAGAGAATTAAACCCTCAGTTATCACTACAAGCAATCAATGAATGGTAGCTAAACTGGATGAACCAAGAATTGGTAGAAAAGAATCTCACTTAGAAACACAGAGATGAACACAGTAAAAATAGATGAAGGAGCTCCTGTTCAGTGCATTAAGCAAATTGATTCAAAATTTAAAATCTAGCCTGAAAAACTTTTTCAATAAATTAGGGAAATCAAATTTATGACAAAATTTTATCCAGAAATACATGTAATATAAGTTTCTAAGTAAAAGGCATATGAATTACCTATTGCTAAATTTTGCTGGGAACTAGAACAGATTTTAACTTTAAATACAGTGGACTGAGTTAAATAAAGACAATTTGGTTGAATATTCCTGATTTAGAGTAATGGCTACTGTAAATTTATCTATTAAAGTCGAAATTAATTTTTTTCCAAGACTTTCGTATGTTGATAGTTAGTGCAGACAAATAAGAGTAATTTATGCTTAATGATGATAAATCGTATGGAAAGATTAAGAATTATAAAACTTGAGCTTAATGGATATAAGTCAGTCTGGAAAGAAGTCACTTAAAAATTGGTACAAATTAATGACATTTAATAATAAAATTAAAACTAATTTTAAAATAATAATTTAGGGGGTTTAATTTTTTGAAAATAAAAAATTCCAGAAGAATACACAGAATTGTGAGAGTTGACAATTAATGAGAAGAAAAGTGACCAGAGGGCTTGAATTTTAGGTGGCAGCTGGGGACGGCAGTGCTGAGAGTCACAACTAGGGTGACTCTAAATATGGTTCCAGACCTCTCAAAGTTCTGAGAGGCACAGCAGACTGTAATTGGTGCTTAATTTTCATGTCCAACAATACTAGGATGAAGATAGCTTTCCAGGCAGGTGGAGAATTAGATTAGCTGGTGTCACTGTTGCTCACCTTTGAATAGAATTAGCAGCAGCTTGCAATGGTTAGGAAACCCAATCTTCCCTTGAAGGTACTGGAAGGAAATTTCACTAAACAGATCAAATGGAGGGGGAAGAAAGTGATTCCACGAACACTCATGTTCCCAAGGCCTGGGAGCAGCCAGTGCAGCCCCGGTACAGGGGACCACTGTCCAGAATCTACAGCCTCCCAGCTGGATTTGTTCATGCCATTGTTTTAGCCTGAGGGCAGGACTTTATGTTTCTGTCCACTGAATTTCATTTTGTTAATTTTAGACCACTGTGCTCATCTCCTGAAGTACGTTTTGCAATTTTATGCTATCTTTCAATTCTTTGACCTTTTCTTGCATATCTAACCTGATATTATGGTTTCTGTGCCTTCATTTAAATTTGTCAGCTTACAGTATGAAACAAGGCAAGGCCACTTACAAATCACTAACAGACCTCTTTTCGGATTGACGTCTATCCACTAAATAATCCTAGAAATCCACTTCGCAGCAAAATCATCCTGCTCAGTATTTTTCATTCTTTTTTGTCTGGAAATGTTTGCAAAATATTTTACTATATGTCCTGTAAAAATAAAGATAGAACAGCTTTAAGGAAGTCTCCTGATCTCTACCAGAGCAGGGACTGTGTTACAAAAAGAGATAGTTGTCTTGATGTTGCGGGCGCACGTGTGTGTGTGTGTGTGCAATGTGAAAGCAGAGGCATTCAAGTAACCTATATAGATACGCTCTTGCTTGGTTATGTCTAAATGTCCAGAGACTAGGGTCATTAGTACGGGGCAAGGGGCACTGCAGTGACACTTGAGACTGTCATGGCATCTCAGGGCATTAACATTTATATTATTGCTCTGAGCTTTAAAAGAAAGGTTTGACTGTATTTCCCATGCCCTGCTTAATAAGAAGAAAATACATCTTTCAAAAATATTCTACGTAACATAGACTAAGGGAAACATTTTTCAGAATCTTGACATATATTGCAAATTAACCACTAAAACAGTCATGACAATGTGCATTTCATTAGCATTTCTCCATTCTAATCAAGACCGAATATTATGAGTGAAGAAGACTTAGCAAATTCGATAAGGTAATATTGACATTGCAAAGCTTGTTTTAATTGATATGTCTATTATTACTAAATTCATTTATATGATTACATTTTTATGTATTTTACATACTTATATGTAGGTATTATAAATATTCCTTTACCACATGCAAAGTCAGTAATTTTAAGATTAAATCAAGATATAGCTTATTTATAAGTTAAAGAATAAAATAACAAACAGTCATCTACTCACCAACCGGTTTAGGAATTGGGATCTGAAAAAGGCCCAGGGAAGCTCCCTGAGTAAACCAGTGGTCCCCACCTGGGATGCTCTTATTCCTGGTGGTGCACACTGACTGTCCCAGGGTACCGTTCAGTTTAAGTAAGTCACTTTCCATATAAGAAACTTCCATGTATGTTTTTTCCTAAAATGTATACCCCTATAACATGACTGTGATATAAGAGGAGAGCTTCCTTCCCTACTCCCCTTTCTAAATTTCCCCCTTTGCCAACCTTACAAAAGAAAGGCATTTCACTCATTCAGTCCTAGTCCTTTTTATCATTATTTAATGTTCCTCTTTATCTCAGTAAATTCTCTGTCTTAAAATTCATTTTATCTGATATTAATTTAGACACTCTAGTGTTCTTTTGCTTACTTTTGCATAATAGATCTTTTTCCACCCTTTACTTTCAATATATTTGTGGTTTTGTATTTAGCCTCTAGCAGGCATCATATAGTAGGATCTTCCTTGTTATTCACTCTGTTACTTTCTGCACTTTAAATGGAGTGCTTCAACTATTAACATTTAACATAATTATTAATATGGCTGGATTTAGATGGACCTATTTATTTTATTTTTCTGTTTGTCTCTTCTTTTTCATTCCTCTGTTTTCTTTTGCCTGCCTTGTTTTGGATTACTTGAATATTTTTAATAGTCTATTTTAAATTTGTCTAATGTGCTTCCAGTTACAACTCTTTATATTATTTTTGTTATTGGTTGCTAGAGGAAATGCACCATTTCAGTGAAGATACAGAAGCCTTGCAAACACGTAAGTCCCTTTACCCTACCGACAACTGACATTTATGTTATAGTTGATAAATGTGTTATATCTATGTAAATCAAAAACCACACCAGAAAATGTTAAAGGTTTTTTTTTTTAACAGCCATATATATCCACCCAAACTTAAGAGGAGAAAGTAGTCTTTTATATTGATCCAGATATTTACTATTTCTGTTGCTTTTCCTTACTTCCAAAGTTCCTAGTTTTCCTCTGGTATCATTTCCTATCAGCTTGAAGAATTTCCTTCAACTTTTCTATTAGAGTAAGACTGCTAGCAATGAATTCTACTTGTTTTCTTTCGTTTGAAGATGTCTTTATTTTGCCGTCATGCCTAAAGGATATTTTCAATGGATTTCAAATTCTGCATTGATATTCTTTTCTTTCTGCCTTTTAAAGATTTTGTTCCATTGTTTTATGCTTCCATAACCTTGTTTGAGAAATCTATGGATTTCCCAATTGTTTTCCTGTGTGTAATGTGTTGTTTTTCTCTAGCTGCTTTTAAGATTTTTTTTAATCTTTAGTTTTCAGCAAATTTATTATGATGAGTCCTTTTCCTTCTTTCTTTGTATGGTTATTTTTCTTTCTTCTTTCCATACCTAATTTTTTTTAATGTATTCTGAAAGTTTCAGATAATATGTTGAAGAGGCATTGGATTACATTATTTTTACTCAAAAAGTATCGAGTTTTATGTTGGCAGACAGTAAAGAACCAATGGAATATGTTTATCTGTCACGCCTTGGTTTTAGGCTTCCTTCAAAGAGGTCTACTACAGTTTTTTTTCATACTTCTAGGTTATAACCCTCAATCCCAAAGTGTAGCTAGATGTACTTTAGTTTGCTATGGCCGCCATAACAAAACCCAACAGACTGGGTGGCTTAAACAATAGCAATTTATTTTCTCATAGTTCTGGATGCCAGAAGTCCACGATCAAGGTGTCAGCAGGTTTCTCTAAGGTCTCTCTCCTTGGCTTTTGGATGGTTACTGTCTCACTAGGTCCTCACATGATCTTTTCCCTGTGTACACATCTCTAGTTTATCTTCCTCTTCTTATAAGGGCACCAGTCCTATTAGATTAGGGCCCCATCCCCATGACCTCATTTAACCTTAATCACCTTTTTAATGGCCCTACCTTTAAACACAGTCACATTGGGGGTAAGGATTTCAGCATATGAATTTTAAGGGAACACAATTCAGTCCACACACTCTTATCAGATGGCCTTTCTGGTATCTCAATTCAGTCTTTGACTTGTGCATAATGACTCTCTACTCTGGTTGGGCCTGATCATCAAAGTCTCTGTAGGACTGAACAAGTTCCAAAATCTCTGCTCAGCTTACTGCCTCCCAGCAGTTGCTCTCTACCTAGCTTTCAGAGTCTTGTTCAACTCCGGTGAATCCAAGATTTAGTCAAGAGACCCAAGTGGGATGTCTATGGAAAATTCTGGATTTCCCTCTCCACAGCTCCTCCTTCTTTAGTATCCTCTCTCCTAAATCACAGCCGCCTTAGTAACCCTAAACTCTAATCTCTACCTTCTGTCAGCAGTGAAACTACTGCTCTTCCTTGCATTCTATATAAATGCACCACACCTCAGAAAATGCTCCTAGGGAGACAGCCTGCATAAAACGAGGGAATCCTTTATATCCCTCCTCTCTCTCAAAAATAGTGGCCTTACATTGGCTGCAGTCCAATGCCTGTAACTTGCTATAGTTCATATATTTTGTACATGACATAATAGATTTTATAGGTACTATAAAAATTATTTTACTTGCATCTCACAAAACTTGGGTTTTGTATACATATGTTGTTCAACATTTATGTGAAAATAATTCAACTTTCCTAAGTAGATTTATTTTGAAGTAGTATAGATTAAGTTCCTAACAGGGAGAATTTTCCATTTTCTATTTCTTTTTAGTTATTGAATTCTGACTTAATTCCACTATTGTCTGAGAATATACTCTGAATGATTCCAATAATTTCAAAGTTGTTGTGACTTGCCTTATAATCTAGCATATGGTTGATTTTATCAAATGTTACTTGTGAACTTGATAATATTTTGTATATAATGGGTTAAATAAAATTTGTTGTTAAAGTTAATTTCATTTATTATATTTTTAAGTTCTAGAATTCCCAGTGGATTCTTTCTCATAGATTCCAATTCTCAGGTGAATTTCTCCATCTTTTCATGTTTTTTCTCTATCTTTTCCTACATTTGTATACACCACATTCCTATATCAATGAACATATTGATCATTATTATTTTAAATATCTTGTCTGCTAGCTCCAATATCTGGATCACCTATGGGTCTATTTCTATTATGCTTTTGTTGATTGGTTACTGGTAGTTTTTTCTTATCCTTGCATAATAAATTTTACTGAATGCTGGATACTGTATATTAAAAAATTTTAGAAGTTTGCCTGAAAGGGTTCACTCTTTCCTTTGTTAGGCAAATAGATGAACTAGTCACCTCTGATCCAATCAGGGACCTAGCTGGATTGAGTTGGGGCCACAGTATGGCTAAGTGTCCATCTACCTCTGCTTTCCCCAGCTCTCAGGTAGTAACCTTCTAGGGATTTAAAATGAGAACTGATGTTTTTTCTAAGGCCACTGTCTCAGAAAGGTCCTGAATGCAAGTGTTTTTCTCCTCTGTACAGCAAGACTGTTAAATTATATTCTGATTTTCAGAAGCTTTTTAGCTCTGTGCAGCTTCAGGAATTAGAAACAATTTTGAAGGGAAAACCATCCATGTTTCAGCCTCAGTTCTCTGTCCCTCCTTTCTCATTGGGATCTTGATTAGGTTTTAATTTGAAGCCCTGTGAGGCCAGCAAAACTTCTACTTGCATCTCTGTCTCAGACTTGGCCCTCTGCCCAGGAAAAGTCTGAAAACTCAGCCTCTTTCACTGCATCCAGAATTGGCAAAGTTTTCCAGGGAAAAGCAGATATATAGCATCACTTCAACCCTCCACATCCTCCTCTGTCTAGAATCTTGGCTCCTCTTGTCCTTTTTGCTTCACCAGATTTCTGATACTATAGAGAAATATTTTTGTTTTCTATTTAAGAATTCTAATTATTTTCAATAGAAGCATTTGGCTTCCATAAGTGATTCCACCTTATCCAGAAATAGAAGTTTAGTCTATTTCTCATTTGGAGTGTTTATCATTTCAAACAATTTGAGAAAACAATCTTAATTGAAACTTTATTATCTTGGGAGAAATCATGTAATATCAGCCAAAATGTGTAGGATAGAAAATTGGCTATATAAAGAATGATCTAACCTTAGAATAGGAAAGCATAGTCATAACAAATGGAATGGGAAAATTACATGAATATAATTTTAACTGAATAAGAGGATGCACATTTGTGGACTATAGTTAAACCAAACTGTTTTAGTTCTGGGTCATAAGATTATGATTTTTTCTTTTTCATAATTTTCTGAATTTTCTAATTTATTTGTGATGAGAATTTGTTACTTTTATAATAAGGAAAACTAGATGTTCAACAAAATATTTACACAAACTTAATGTTCAATTATTTGGAAAATTGATTAAGAAGTCTTTATCTCTGACAATTCTGCAAGGATAAAACATTTATATATACATGTATATTATAATATATATAATATAGATAAATAAAAATATAATATATGTATATATTTAATAAAATGAATGTGACTACTAGAAATATAGACTCTGACTAGCCATGTACATATTCCATGTTCACAGACAAAACTTAGAGAATATGGGAACTATTTGATATTATTATCAACAGATAAGCTAAAGTGATAAATTATATGGAAGAGCCAATTAAAGCCGATAAAGATAAATACCACCCTGAAATATAACAAATAGGAAAGCCACTTGACTCTGGTCTGGATGTTCTGCATTATTGAATTCCTAAAAATTCAGTGAAATTGTCATTAGTCTACAAGATATAATCATCTGCATGTGGAATAAATTCAGTTAATGCTTATTAGGAAAAAATGAATATGAAACGTATTCATTGACAAGGTGGTATCACCTCTGTGTCTTGATGACTGAATAAGATATGTGCAATCAGATAATAAGTGTGCTTTGCTACAGTGACTAAAACAGCAGAAGTAAAAGGGCATTTTAATGTCATCACTAATATTAGCCATAATTTATTAGTTGCTGACTATGTGCCAGATATAGTGTCATTTGTTTACCATAGACTGACTCATTCATTTAATCCTCATAACAGTTCTAAGAGGCAAGGTTTTGCTTATTTTCTAGGTAATAAAATGGGAGCTTCAAGGATTTTAATGAGTAAATTGATTTCAGAATGTGCACCCTATATAACCTTGAAAGTAACATTGGAATGGGTGGAAAACATTAAGGAGGCCAGTGATTGAAAACAAATTATTCATTTTGAGAGAGTGTGTAAAAATCATTGGGTGGTGTAGAGTGGACTCATTATGCAAAACTTTAAATGTGACTTCATTTATTGGTCAGTGACAAAAATCTCATGTCATTCATTGATTTATCTTCTAATACACGTATTTCAGGCCATATTCATGTACTCACTTCATTGACATTTTAAAAAAATTTTCATAGAAATTATATTGGGAGGGATTACTTAAGCGATACTTCAAGTGATACAAGTATAGTAAGCAAAGGGAAGAGATTACAGAACATATAAATCAGAGATTCGGTTTGGCAGCACATAATAGAAAAAAACTACCATGGCTTAACCAAATAAAGGTTAATTTTTCTCCTATAATAAGAAGCCCAGGGAGCAGAATTCCCAAGCTGGAGCAGTGGCTCCAGGAAACTTTCTGTACCCCGGGCTCCTTTTATCTTAGGCTCTGCCACCTTTGGTCTATGGCTCTCATTCTCATGGACAATTCACAGTCGCAATATGGCAGGTTCAAGTCCAGCCTGCAGTCTGCATTTCAGACTATAGGAGAAGAAAGGAACAAGCACCAATGGGGAGCTCCCCTTTCACAAAAGCAAACTGCTCTCTGAATACCCCAACAGATTCTCACGTTTATCTCACTGAAAGATCACACGTAGAAGCAAGAGAGATTGGGAAGTGTTCTGTAGCTAGTCACATGCTGCTTTGAACAAAATTTGGGTCCTGTACAAAAGGAAGATGGGGAGGATAGATATTGGGAAGGCAACCAGCAGTGAGTTGGGCTTAATCAGAATGTTTTGGCTTAATCGGAAGAGTGAAATGAAAATGTAGAGGACAAATGAATCTAAAAGGCCAAATCAAACTTCTAAAGCAAAACAGCACAATAGATGGTGATGTGGACAAATATGTAAACTTAAGGGAAGAAGCTGAAACTGAGGCTGTAAGACTGAGGAGAAATCAGCATTAATTAGTGAATTCTTCCTCTGCATGCAGGTCAATTTTGAGGCCTGCATATGTGATTAATCATTAATTACTATTATTTTTTACAGACTACCTGATTCTAAAGAATTGGTGGTAGAGTCCAAACTTGTTAATGAACCCAGCTTTCCTTCCTGGAGCTATATACGATCATAATAGATGCTATTATTGATTTTCTTAAGTGAATCATTTAGGTATTTCATTCTCAAATCTGTTGAAACCCAATGACCCATTTTTACAATAAATATTGTGTAATACTCACTTTGCTCTCCTGAAAAGAAATTCACAGATATTCACTGATTTTTAAGGATCTACCCTAACATAAATACAAATATAAAGGAAAAACAAAAGGAAAGTTATTTAAAATAAAATAATTATGTTTTTCTTTATGTAAATGCTGGTCACAAATAGGCTAGAAGAGCTAACCAAATACTCTGATACTTACTCCTATACTTAGAAACACGGTAACGGTAATGGCTATAAAAACAGACTGATACAGGAGAGTTCTTTTGCTGAGTTGTATACTACTGATGACGTTGCTCTTAATATTATGAAGAAACCTTGGGCAATTTCTGAACAAAGCAGTGTTAAATCTTTTTGTAATTTATATTTTAGTGGCATTCCAGCAAAATTCAACGCACAGTAAAACCATGCAAAAATCCTTCTTGCTTATATGTAAAACGGAGTAATGTTGTAGGCTTAGATACCTGAACAGGTCCTTAACAGCCATGGATGATTGGTGGGACCCTCGAAAGTGGTGAAGGATACAGGCAATTTTGCCTCCTGTGGGATTGTCCCATATGTTGCAGAATATTTAAAATGTGTGACTTGGGACCACTAAACACTAGTGTCAACAAGAAAATACCCTCTCACACATTTCTGAAATACCCCCTGGAGAGGCAGTAATGCTTCCATTAAGAGCCACTGATCTAGATGTTTGGTGTAAAAACTGAAATTTTGTTGATGAAATTTTTATACTAAATCAACTCTGCCTTAAAATTTATCTAGAAAGTCTGGATGAACCTTGACAAGAACTCCCTTGTTCCACTCTTTGGATTTCATGTACTCTTTTCATTTCATGCAGCTGCTCCTTCCTACTCTTGTCTGTGGGCATCAGGCCAGTCAACTTGGGAAGTCAATTCCTTCTTCCTTTAGAAGGCCATCAAATCTATAATCATTGCCGAGAAATTACAGCATAAAGTTTATTTCTCCTTGCTGCCAATGCCTGTTATTAGGATTCTGTGCCCAGCTTCACACGCCATAGTTTGATGTCTTCTTTCTGTGTATGTAATTCATCAATGCCTGTTGACCTAGACTTCTGACCCACTGTCCAATGCTGATCAATAATGCTTGACCTTCTCTATGCCTGACCAGCCTACATTGAATTTAGACATTTTAGCTCAGGTTGTGACTTTTGCTACACGTAGGGGCCTTCACTAGATACCTCACTGCTCTCTGATTCCTTCACTGAGTCCCCTCCTGGTTCCACTGCATCTCCAAGAACCTCAGCCATTACTGAATACATTCTCTCTATCCCTCTCCTTGCTTAGCTTCGGCACTTTAGGTCCTATTTCCTCACCAGGTTACCTGTGTCCTGGCATAAGAAACAAAATCCCTTGAAGAAGCAAAAACAACGAGAGAACATGGAAGAAAAGGAACTGAATAAAAGAATTGCCAACATCCTAAAGCATACAGACAATTAGAAAGAAATGAGGATATTTGAGTGTGGTTACCTCAGTGTGCTTCCTTTTCTCCCATCACCCAATAACCCCGATTTATAATTAATCTCCATGAGGATAGGTGTTTTGTCTTCTTGTCTATTGTTCGCTCTTGAGTCTCCAAATTTTGCCCAGTGTCTGAACCACAGTAGATGCTCAATAAGCATTTGCTGGTGAATGAATGACACACCATCTATGAGTATTAGCTGTAGTAAAAGGTAGTTGGTGTGAAATTGTGAAGTTTTGAATCAAACAGTGAAATGACCCACACATTGATCTTAATTAAAATGGTTAATTCAAATTAGTTAACTACTTTGAAAATCTTTAAAAAGAGCATAACATTTTCCAGTAACAAATGCATATCTTTTATGACCAATAACAGTGTTTATTAGACCCTCAAATACATATATACATACACATATATAGTTATTATGACACTACTGGGTTCCTAATCTAGAGAATTTGATTTAAAATTTAAATAGTAAATTTTGAAGAAATGTCATCATTCTCCCTATTTAAATGTTGGGCAGCAACAACAATCACTCACATAGTTTAACTTCTCAACTTGAGAAATTTCCATTTGTTTATCAATAAGTAATTCACTTGAAAATTACAGGAATATTATTTCCTATTTGAGCCTCCATAGCAAGATACAGTGATATATTTACATTGCTTTGAATCAAACAAGGGCATTACTCTCCTAAAATTGGCATATTTTGAACTTTAAAATATGATACAAGAACTTATAAAAATATTTTTAATTATTAGGTTTTATTTCTAAAAATTAAGTAAAACGTTCATATAAAAATATATTCGCTTAACAATTTGAAAAGTAATTTGAAAAATCAAGAGATTTGTGCTTAGTATTCAGATGTGATTTCTGTATCACATAACTCTATTGACACATAAACAGAAAAAAAAAGATTTCTCATTTAGTGTTGAGTACTATAATTTGAAAATAATAAGCTAATAATTTTCTGGTCTTCTAGTAATTTAGGGAATTCAGTGCATTCCTTTTTACAGGAACTTTCAGAAGAAGGAGGCAAAAGATGGCAGCAGTGAGTCGTTCCAAGCTCCAACACTAAACATGATCTTTTTACTTTATTTTTCAATATTATCTAATTGTGCATTTAATATCTTAAGTTACAAATTATTTTAGAAGACTAGAAATCATAAATGTCCAGATGAAATTGGGCACAGTGCAGATTAAATCAAAGTATTCCCGGGCATCACTGCTTTCCTTACATACCCATCTCACCCATCCTCTGAAGAAGTCTATGGGGACTGCCTAAGGGGCCATTTCCAAGGCGAACAGTTAGTGAATACGGTTTGCCATTGCTCATCTCAAAAATAACTCTAAAAACTTTAGAAAATTATTTTCTTAACTCATTCTATATAGTCATAAAAGACACACATATTTGATCCGGGCAGTATCTATGCACCTACTTCAAATTTAATCCAAAGTGTAACTGACCTGCCCTCAGCATCCGCCCCCTCCCTCACACCCCAAATGATGTCTTGAGGTAGAAGATGCAAAGAGGAGTACAAGTAAAAAAAAATTTCAAAAATCTGACCAAAGCTAGGGTGAAAATAAAGAGCATCGTATAAAATATAATGTGCCTAATGGATACAGTGCTGTTAATTTGTCTGGTACCAAATACTCCACAGTAATTGAACTGCCTTTCTGAGAACTAAAATACAGTTCAACATGTGCTGAAAAATGGCCCTCCAGTGCCCTCCCTCACAGGAATCAGGAGTATTATAGTACGGAGCCAGCTTTAAAACTTGGAGCCAGGCTAGACAACTACTTTTGGGGGTGAGACCAAGCCTGTATATGCACGTTCAGCCCTGGGGTAGGAGGATTAAAAACGAACGTCAGTACTGTTGTCAAAAGTCTTTGCTTAATCTGCTGCTCCTTGCATTTATTTCTACCTATTTAATCTGTGTAAAATTTTTCCCCTTTGCTCTTACTTAGAATTATATTTTAACTTACTCCAAAGTATAATAAAGAATAGCCTCAGATAAATATTCAAGTCATTTAACTCTGTTGGATAATCTCTTCTGACACAAAAGAGAAGTACTTTGTTACTGAGAATCATAAACTCCCACATCCCTCTGATTACAATTTCTTGTTTCGGTCCCGCTTGTCTGTGTCTCAGCTCTGGGGAGGGGTGGAGGGGAAAAGATCACAACCTCAGACAGTCTGGGATCTACAGCGTAAGGGATGGGGCGCTGTGGCATCTTTAGGAGAAGCATTTGCCCTGGTCCCTGGGCAGGCTGCACTCTGCCTGCCCATGACCTGTAATTGCAGAAGGGATGAGCCCCGACGTGACTTCCGAAACAGAGGAACACGGGTGAAGGCCCAGAGGACTTCCTTGGCACATGACATGGTTCTTGTTTTCTAACAAGACTTTCACTGTTCGCTACCGTGATTGTACTTGCTGTATGTATTTCACAGCAAGAGAGGCACAGAGAAGTCCCAGTGGAGTCAGTGAGCTGTCAAACCACGAGGTGAAACAGAAAACCAATCTGAAAATTAAGAGAACAATGCAGGGCGTATAGGAAGGCTATGGAGGAAGACACAGGAGAGAGTTTCCATTTTAGCCTGGGAGAGGGGGAAGGGGAGGAGTTGGAGAAGGTGGCCCCGGTCCTGAAGTAGGAAGAAAGAAGAGGAGGTGCAGGAGGAGGAGGGGAATTTATCATTGCAGTCTACTCAAGTTCCAGACTGGACAAGAGTCTTTCTTGCCGGAAGTTTACATACATTCCAGATTCAAAACCAGAGGGATTTTGTTTAAGAAAGTCTCTCCATCTGCGAAAAGCATGTTTAATCTAAGCACTGGAAGAGACGGTAAGATTGGACAGGCGCTGTGGGAAGACCGCCGATGGATGTCCTGCCTTCTTTGCTCTAGAGCCATAAGATTTGAAAGCATCCACTTCCATCCAGAATCATGCACATTCAGGCTGCCCCCCGCCCCCAGTGCGCACATAAGCTATTCTAGAACCCCTCCACCCCTGCTCCTTTGTTTGCAGACTGACATCTGCCCCACCACAATAAACTGTCAGCATCTTGCACGTGAATGAAGGAACCAGCCCTTTGAGAACCGGTCCAACCCGGGATTCCAGGGCTTCCCGGGTCCCTTCCAGCTTTCCCCTGGTTCCCGAGCATCCACCCAACTCAGGGCCAGGGTGTGCGTTCCCAAGGATGCTCAGCTCTCTCCCAACCCGCGGCCTCCTCCCCTCTCTCCTGCTGCTGCTGCTGCCGCGAAAACCAGGAGAAGTGGAATGCGCACGGCGAAGCACCGCGCTCTCGCGGCGGCACTGGGCATGCTCGGCGCCCAGGTCAGGTTTGGGCGGCGGGGCGGACGTTTTCTCACTAGCCAGGCGCCCGAGCCGGCCGCCGAGGCATAGGTGGAGGCTGAGGCTGCCGCGCGCCGCGGGAGGAGCCTCGCCCTCGGCGGCGGCGGCAGCGGCGGCGGCGGCGGCACAGGTGGCGCGGGCCGCGCGCGGGGCGCCGCACGGCGGCGGCCCTAGGCTCGCGCCCGTGGCGGCAGCCGGCCGAGCGGAGCGGCGGGCGCGGCGGCAGCTGCTCTCCCAGCCCGGCCGGCGGCGGCGACGGAGCCCGGAGTCAGTAGGAGCCCGCAGGAGCCCCGAGCAGCCCCGAGCCCGCGGAGCCCGTGGAGCCGGGCAGGGGGCGCTGCGCTCGCCGCGCTCGGAGGGGCCGCCGGGCCGGGCGCAGCGCACTCGCGTCGGGAGCCGCCTCTCCCCCGCGGCGCTCGCCACTGCTCCCCGCCAGCATTACTTGTCCCGCGGCCGCGCTCAGACAACAAAAAGCGGAAGATGCTGCAGTTGGGCAAGGTCAGGACCTTGCCCTGAAGCCGGGCGGCGGCGCGCGCGCCTTTCCCCGGACTGAGGAGCTGTCGCTGGTGGCGGGTGCATGTTCGCGAGGAAGCAATCGGGCGCAGCGCCGTTCGGTGAGTTGCCTTCGTTGGGCTGCTGGGGCCAGGCGCATCCTCCTTCTCGGCGTCGTCCTCCTCCTCGCCCTCCTCCTCCTCGCCGCCGGTGGGGGTTGGTCCTCGGCTTTCGGCCGGCTGGCGGCGGCGGCTGCTGCGCGGTCCTGCCAGCCGGGGGAGGACCGCGATCGCGCCGGGTACCCTCTCGGAAGACGGCTCTCCTGGAATGGGGGCCAGGGTTAGCGCCTTTCTTGGAGAAGTGGCTTCTCTGCGTGCTCCCCCTCCCTGCCACCCATCTCCCCCGGAGGAGGCGTATATAGGGCAACACCAACAATACTGCTCCTCGCCACCCTCAAGAACATCCCCGTTGCATTCATGACGTCCCTAATATACGGGAGAAGACGGGGTGGGGGTGGGGAGGACTTCCCTCCAGTCTTTTGCCCTTACGTTCAATGTCATTACGATGTTTCGCTAGAACAAAATGGAAATACTTAGTCATATGCGTCCATGGCCGTTTCTTCAGTCTCTCGCTGCTTGCCAGATCCCGAGTCCCTTTGGTCTATATTTAGCAGTTTCAGAGGAAGCATTTTCAGCTCAATTCACAGGTTTCTGGGGCTTCTGCGTCCTGACAATAGATAGCAAGGCTCTGGAAAGCGCCGCTTGAAACCCAGGTTTGGAAATCTGTGCATGTGTATGGGAGGCTGCGATGCGATATTTGGGTGATTCGTAATTAATGGCTGAAGGCAAAGCTGCTCTTCTTTTTCGCCAACCTTCCTCTTATTCTGGTGTGTAATGTATTTCCATCCATTGCCACTCAGCTGGTTCGAGCCACTACGTTCAGAATCAAGGCACTAGAGTGGTGGTGCAGCCTGCCAGGTCTGTGTGGTAGGAAAACAGTCTTTGGGATTTTTGGGATGTGTATGTGTGTCGTTCCCACAAAGAACAGTTACTTCCAAAATACCTAAAGTTGTGTTTCGCTGTAAATGTTGGAGTAGTGAAGGGTGTGGAAAAAGAGAAAAAGAGGGGCAGGTTGTGGTTCCAAGGTGTTTTTTCCCCCCTTATGTGCTTCAGTTTAACTGGTCTAATTTGCTTTAGCTCTGAAACGTGTTATTAACATGCATGGCTAATGTTTTCCAAAAAATATGTTGGCTTAGAAAAGAATTAGGTTTTAAGCATAATATTGAGCCTGACATGCACAGATTTTCACTTTTAGGAACTCTGTGACCAATATTTAAGATGCTTGGAATTTTCTGCAATGACTTCCATGAAAATAGGGAGGTGCTGAAAGTACCTAGGAGTTATCTCATTGTGCATCCTTCCATCAGTAGTTCAGTTCATCTCTTTGCAGTTAGTAATTCACCTACAGGATTAAAAGGCTTTAGACCTGCACCACTTCTAAAATCCCATGGAGAAGTGTTTGATGTGACTCATATCAAATTCAGGGATGACCCTGTGTGTGATTTCGGGGGCTCGCTCTAGAAGTCTGACACATAGGGGTGGGCATCCTCAGATATGGACTAGATGCTTTAAACTGCCATGTAATCTCTTTGCCACACACAGAATCCATTTTTAATGTTTTGGGGAAATTGTTAAGTGGCATCCTTACTGGTCTGTGGGTTACAGGATCTCAGGGCTTGAATGAAGATGATTGCATTTGGGGTTAGCTATTGAAATTTGAGAGGCCTGTAGTTATACAGTTAATAACTCTCAGCGTTGCTGAAAGACTAGCAAGGTCTATATAGCTTGAGTTAACTGAACGGCGTGATTAGTTTTACCAGTATTGCTTTAGTTTCACCTTATTTACGTTCAGAGAACTTTCCAAGAGCACTTTGAACACACTTGTGTTGTGCTCCTTGCATTGTTTTAACATAAAATTTCATTCAAAAAGAAGCAATAGGTGAAGTAAACATTCATTTATCTCTTTTCAGTTTTCCTTTTGAATCTACTGTTTCAGTTTAAACATGATTCTTAAAGGACTAGATATTGCTCTGTGCCTGTGTGGGCACACAGAGAGCAGCTGATGGACGTGGGAAAACCTACATGTATTGTATTCTGAGAGTTTTATGTTATATTGTGGATTGAAAATGATAGTCCTTGATTGAATGGCAATTGTAGTAAGTACATGAGGTTGCTCCTCTAATAAAATTGTCATACTCTTGCGGAAAGGAGTTATTTAATTTGGTGTATGTTTGTGTAGATGTATAACCTAATCATTATAGATGTCACTAATGTTTTCCTTGTTCATAATAAAAGTCATACACTGTCAAATTACAGTATTTCCATCAACTTCACATCTTTCACAATAGAATACAAGCCAATTCTTTCTCCCAGTGAAATGGTTCATCAGGGAGAAAAATGAAATTCAAATGATATTAGTTGGAGAATGCAATTTATAGTTTTGTTAAATAATTTCTAAGGATAATGTCACTTTCATAATGACCTTTAAAATTAAAAATGAATTATAATATTCTCAAATATAACATTACTTTTGACATATAATTGAATATGTAGTACTTTTCCTGAAAATGTTACAGAACTTGCTAGTTTCTGTTGTGCTTTATGAAAGTTCTCTTTTCTATGGTATGCATTGATGTGGAATTGTTGAAGAGTTCTTCGGAGGCATTTCATCAGATTGTACTTATGTAAGAAAACGTTAAAGTTACATTTAAAATAATTTATTGTAATGTGTTTGTCCATAAAGTCAGGTATACTTTGTGTGGACCAATATATCTGGTTGTAAGAAGCCAATTGAAAATAGAAACTGTTGCATTTTGAACTGCCAAAAGTGTTCCTTTTTCCTGATGATTATCCACAGAAGATAGGAACACCCTTTTATGGTTGTTTCTCTGTGTGAACATGTTTTTCATTTCTTTAGTGGAGAATTGGTGATGTTAGTATCACTCTTCCTAAAAGTTTTTATTTTTTATTTTTATTTTTTTAATTTTACTTTATCTTTTTTGTGAGGAAGACCAGCCCTGAGCTAACATCCATTGCCGATCCTCCTCTTTTTGCTGAGGAAGACTGGCCCTGGGCTAACATCCGTGCCCATCTTCCTCTACTTTATATGGGACGCCGCCACTGCAGGGCTGACAAGCAGTGTGTCGGCGGGCGCCCGGGATCCGAACCTGCAAACCCCAGGCTGCCAAGCGCAAACTTAACCGCTGCGCCACTGGGCGGCCCCAAAGTTTTTATTTTTTTAATAAAGATATTTATTTTTAAAAGATGCCGTATAGTTAAGAGTACTTAAACTTGAACACTGTAATTCAGAGGGTGAACAAATTCCAAGGGAAGACCAGCAGACATTTTTAAATCCAGTACTTCTCTTGAAGGTGTGGTGCAATGGGTCTTTGCTGGCTGATTTACAAGTCAAAAATACACTTTCACGCCAAATTCTTCAGCTGGTTTCCCTGATGGTTTTCATCTTCCATATTCCGAAGGTGTTCTCAGGACCACGTACTTTGATGGCTTTGTGATATGTGTTATGTGGATGTGGGTGAAAAGTTAATTCAAGTGGAAACAGTTCATGATACTTGTTGCTTGCTTCAGGTTTATCTGATTATATGCCAAAGCAACAGCTTTTTATATTAATGTAAAACAGTAAACATGTCATAGATACATAGTTTCTATCATATTCTCTGCCAATCAAGCCTACTGATTAATAAGCTCCCTGGTTGGGTTTAATGAATCCAATTATATTCACAAACAGTGCCTCTAACACGGGAAACTCACAGAAATATTTGATCATACTGTGCTTTTAGTCTGTTAAAAATCCTAAGACTCATAACAAAAATGAGTAGTTATGACACCTCCAGTGGTTTGTCTTTTGATCACATAGCAGTTAAGTATAATATCAAGCTCTGCATCATGGTTAATTGATTTGTAGGAAATGTCTTAGCTATATTAGGATATTGAAGTTATACTCTGTATCAATTAGTTTTTGACAAATTGGAAATAATGACTAAATACGTGAAACAATGCTTCCTAGAAACTTTCCACGTTAGACAAATACTCACTTGTGTGTCTTGGCGAGATTTCTGAAAAGTTTTCCGTAAAATGAATTACATATATTGAAACTTACTATTCCATTAACTGGCATTTCAAGTCAGAAATATGTTTCTAGAGAAAAAGTTGGGCTCTGCTTCACAATGAAAAAATATATATATATAAAATATTGGAATATGTATGGTGGTATAATGCTGTTTTGAATTCTGCTTCAGGTAGGGGCAGAGATGGGGAGAGAGCACTGGCTTTGAGTGAATCCCAGCTCTGTCTCTACTTAGCTATGTGTCCTGGGCCATTTATGTGATCCTCAGATTTTAGCACAGTTTTTTCAGCTGTAAAATGGGTACAATAAGACAATATCTCAAAAGAATGGTTTTAGGATAAATTAACTAAGTGCATGAGTGGCTTGTAAATTGTAAACATTTGTACAAACACAAGAGATATATATCTACATATTAAGATGGATGCTTATGCTTCATTTATGTATTATTAAGTATGTTATATAGGCCACCACCCTCTTTAACAAAGGGTGTTAAGTGGATATATTCTCTTCCTACTCCTATTGTAATCATTCTTTTTGTGTAGATTTGCAAATAAAATATGTCATTTTTTATGCTACAACATACCTTTCCTTTACATATTAAAATATATAATAGTTAAGCTAAAAGAGAAGTAAATTATATCTCCCAGCACCATTATTAAAAAAAGATTCTAATCTAATAGTCAGAAATTGCAAAACTTTGATACTCTTTATTGGCATTATATTATTCACATGATTAAGGTCAAATTTTCTACCAAGATTAATATTGTACAAGGATATTATAGACAGTTTAATAAGCATCATTCTTGGTGAGGTCAAATATTAAACATCTGCTCTGTTTAGAACCACAGAGCATGAATCCCATCATAATATCATTGTCACAAAGAAAAAAGAAACTTAAACAGCGACATTTGTTACATAAAGAGAAGACCCACCCCACCCCATCCCCAATTAAAATCAAGTTCTTGGGGAAAAAAAAGTGTGTGCATTGGTACCTTTTTGAAAATAAATGGTCATTTTCACTTGTCCATTTTATTCTTAATAGTTTCGGTGAAGTGCCCAACTCCTCTGGGTTTGATTATGCCCATCTCCTGTGATGTAGAACTGTCATCTTCAGCAACATAATTTTTGCAATAATAATGCTTGGATGTATCGTAGGATTTGTTACAGAATGTGACCTGTATAACAGGAGACTAATTTATCTTCAGTCAGAAAAACACTTTGACAATAAATGTGGTTATTTATATTCAAATTTATGTGTTGTTGTGGGAACTGCCAATTATAAATTACCAGAGTAAAATACATGTTATAATAAAAGACTTTTCTGGTTTTTGGATCAAATAAATGGGTGAGCCAATTATGTTTGGTTAAATAACTGTAAGTGTCAGCATTTCTGTAAGTTTTGAATGATATGGAATGTATTAGTAAATGGGATGTTTAGTTTATAGCATTAAATGATGGGGAACAGTTAATTCTATCATTGAAATTAGTAAATACGTTTATCCTGCATAAGTAAGGGTGGGGTTTTCTCAGTAATAACATTTTTTGTTTAATAGATGTGCTTATCACAACTGTCGTTAGAAATTTGATCCAATAGATATGTATTAAGAAAAATACATTTTGCACACATCCTCTATATAATTTATTCTTTTGGTTTAGGAGCCTATTCATAATCTTATAATACTTATTGTAATCTTTTCTCATTTAAATATGAAACAACATAAATCATAGAAAGGTATATATTTACCTTAAATTACAAAATGTGCAGAAATGTGGATTGGTGGCGTCTTTAAGGAACTGATAAATATCAACCCTCCCCTCCAACCCTCCCAGATTCTGAAAAAGTTGGGATGTTGGAAGAAAAAAGGATAAAGAAGTGGGACCATGGGTGAAATATCGGTTCTGATTAGATATAGCTCGATGTGATGCTGAATGACATCCCAGGACCTTGGCCTCCCTCCTCTCCTCCCTTCCCTCAGGGACAGAGCTGTCTCTGAGCCCCAGAGCCCAAACCTTGCTCTCTGCAGGCAGGGAGGTTTCCAGAGGAAGAAGGAAGGACCTAGGAAGTTGCTTCCTTTGTTCTTCAGAGGCAGAGAAAGTGAAGGCTGGAGAGAGGCCAGAGGGTTACGTTAATTAAGTTCCCTTCACCTAGAAGGAAATATCTGAAGTAGAGAAGAAGTGTTCCTTGTTGACGTGGTTTCTAAAGAATTCTGGTTGTAGAATTCTGGATATAGGAGGTTTCACAGTGTGTTTTGCTTAGTAGTTGAGCTCTTTAAATATTTTATGGTATTTTGACACTATATCAGGAATCACCAGGGGAGTGTTTAATGCCCTGGCTGATTTATAGAGAGTATGGTCCATGAAATTCAGCTGATTTATGTATTGCCAACTTTAAGATAACTCATCCTCAGTATTTCTTTCCTATTCCCCATGTTAGACTTTGCCAGTAATTGGATGGCCTTGTAAGTGGTAAGAATTGGGCATAAAAAGACAGTGTCAAAATTTGACTTACCAAACCATATATAAATGATGATCCATGCTAGCTATTATCCACGGCACTGTCTACCTTAGTGTAGATAATTAGAGTTTGGTTGTCGTTTAATGTTTTAACTTTTAATAGGAGCGATAATGGACACAGTCAAGAAAGAAGAAAAAATTGAATTTCCAAATAGACATGATGTTTTATTTGACTCCAAGCATGACTACTCAACCAAAAAAAAAGCTTACTTCTTAAAATAAATTTTATTCTTCTTTCTCAAATATTTTATTTGGACTTTCAAACATTAGAGTAGCATAGCAGTCATTACCTTCAGTAACACAATGGTTTAATTTCCAGGAGGAGCAACTTCTTTGGCAGCAAACCAAGTTTCCCAAATACAAAAAGGCCAAAATTCATTCTCTTGTCTCTAATACAGTCTTTGCTGGTTTTTTTGAGTTGCTGGATGAGGTGGTGCAGGAGTTCTTCAGAAAGGCAGACAGGAGAAATGGGTATCATGTGAAAAGTCTCAGAGATAGTAGAAATCATGTCACGTTTACCCCAGACATGGCAGGTGGTGCATCAAGGCTGGAGCTTGTAGCAGCATATGGATCAGACTATTTGGCTTGAGATGGGTTGGAAAAGAATAATGATGTTAGATCCATTGTAGGTGCATAGATATAATATGGCAGCTAGGAGTTATCTTTTCAAAGAATAGTTAATTATATGGGAACTATTCATGATCCTGAAGGTTAACAAGAAACTCAAGGCAAAAAACTATATTGAATATGATACCCAGCACACATACCCATACACACACACCTACAAACACAAGACCATAATGTTTATAGCAAGGTTTCAGGTGTTTTATTTTTTATGTATTATCTTTCCACCAAATATATCATAGTTTGATGTATGTTACATCACTACACAGAACAAAAAAGCATGCCTTTAAATTTTTGAAAAGAGTATTATATATTTGCTTTGGGACGAATTTCATTAATTAGCTGAATACATGACTAGAAGTTAAAGTTCATTCTTCATGGAGTACACATTACACATACACTAATCCGTGTCACACCTAGAGTTTCTCTATTTTTAAATTTGAGATGTACTGAGTAGGTTTCACGAATTAGTGTCTTCTTGAAAACTCTATAGCATGTTAGTGAAGTATTTTTCTCTTTTTCAAATAATGTTTTGTTATTTTTTGTTTTTAAAAGTACTGCATGTTCATTAAAATTTTGAAAGTATAGAAATGATAAAAAGAAACGAAAGTTCATGCATGATCTCAAGCCCCAGAAATGACTCTATTTTTAGCACAAATGCTAATCCATACACATTTTTAAACTTAGAAGATTCGTCATATTCTGCTTTGTTACTTTTTAATATGTAAGGAAGCTTTTAATTGGTATTCATTTTTAGTTTCTGTTTTTCATACTTTGATGTGACATCATTTACTTAAATTAGCTCACTATTTTTGGAGATTGATGGCATTTTCATTTTTTGGCAGTATGTGTGATGCTGTGTTTAAACCTAAATAGTTTTCGCTTGGTTATTTTCTCTAGATTACTTCATAGAACTGGATGTTTTCAAGGCTGTTGATATATGTTGTCAAATTGTCCTTCAGGAAGGTTAGGTAATTTATATTTCTTTCAGCAAGGCAGGGGTGTGCCAGTTTCCCCATGATTTCAACAACACTGGGTATTATAATTTAAAAAAACAAAACAACAAATTCCAATTAGATAGGGGAAAAATTGTGTTCATCTGTGATTTAATTGCTTTTCTTTGAATATGGCCTAGGGTAAATATTACATAAGTTTATGACACACTCCTAATTCTTTTGTGAATTGTCTTCTCATATCCTCTGCACAATTGGTCTCTTTGCTGTGTTTCTTACTGATTTGTATTATTTGTCCACAGTAATTACATTACCCTTTGTCATGATTTATCAATTTATTCCTCATTTTATTAATTCTTATTTTTAAAGCATAATTCTAAAGCTTGTAGTTAAATATATCCCCTTTTCCTAGAAGGGCTCTTCTTTAAGGGAGCATTCTCTGGCTCCTTGATTTTGTGTGTCTCAGGAGTAAGGATGGCAGTAGAGCAAATGGTGGAGGGAATACTTAATAGTTGTATCCTAACTTGTCTGAGTTCATATCTCAACTTTTCCATTTCTTTTTAGCAAGTGGAGAAGTTACTACTGAGTGTCATTGCTGATAAAGGGGAAATAATTCCTGTGTCTTCAGGTTGTTGTGAGGGCAAATTAAGAGACCATGGTCCTAAAAGACATAGCAGAAAACCTAGTATGTTAGTGAACCTTGAACACCTTAGCTATTTCTACTGTTAAATAATCAAGATGACATATCCTTTTCTCTAATTCTAGCTTTTGCTTTCCCCACATGAAGCCTAATTAGGCACCTGCACAGGCTCAAGGAACTCTTTGTGAAAGGCAACGTGTCTGCAATAGTCTGGGGCTCACAGCTGGAAGCTCTGTGTATATGCTACAGTCACCTCGCTCTGTGCTTCAAGTTCATTGGGAAGAGTAAGTTAGGATGCCATTTAGGCACATATATGATTTTCTGTACCCCTCTCCCACCTCCCCTACGTACATATACCTTTTTCTCTCTTTCTCACATGGGACCATGCTTCTCCCCACCCCCACCCCATATTAGTAATCTATTTTGGTTTTTTTATCATTGATCCTCAAATCCTAGGACAATGGCACATAGTAAACATCAGTTAATCATTGTGGGCTATATGTACACTTTTGTCTTCATTGTCAAAAATGGCCCATGAACTAAAGTTTGTTTGGTTGCTTTTGGTTCATTTTGGGTACTGGGCACTGTGGCATTCTGGAGGGAACACTGGATTAGGATTCTGAGTTCTGGGATCCAAATCCTGCTTGACACTAGCTTTCTCTTATGACCTTGCATCTGTTCCTGTTTGGTCATTTCCTCATCAGGGTCAAAACTCACAGAGTTTTTGTGAATGTGATATGATAATTTATATGAAAATGCTTTGGGAAGCACAATCATAACAAGCATTAAAATATAAAATATATTCCCTGGAACTTTTGATGTGCTTCAAAAATAGGCTAAATTTTTTGGTGTGAGTTGAAGTCAAAAGATTTTCTTGTCTGTAAAACTAAATCTCTGACCTCTGTTTCTAATATGGTTATAAAATGCCCAATTCCCTAATGGTTGTAAAGATATTGTTGCATTCCACACCATTGGATATTGCCTAAAGGAAGAATTCTCCTTTATCCATCAGTGGAAGTAATTCCTGTTATTTCTTTATACCACTTCAAAAATTATGTCATACCAAACTGACTCCCAAAAGTTCCCTCTGTGTTTTTCTTTTTGCACAGATATTTGCTGCTGAAAAGGGAAGTAGAGTGAAGCCATATTGTTCCTCAGAGATTGAAATCTGTACAAATGTCCCAGAATATTATTTTCTCTCCTTGTGGGCTGCCGAGTCTGGCACCTGGAAGGCTTTATCAGAACAGTTTTAGAAGTGTGAACCGTAGCTGGCTTCCATTTTTTGAGCATATTTCCTTAAATACTTTGAACAGAATTTCAGAGAATTCTTATCACTCGAACTGTAGTCTGCCAATAGGAAGGAATCATGTGTAAGTTATGAAAAAAAATTTAATTCGTTCCCTATTCTCAAACTTTTGAAGGAAGTACAGAAGGGGAGTTATTTTCACTCAATGAGTATGTTACTTCGTGAGTAGCAGAGTTTTAGCTACTCAAGAGGAGATGCTAGTCATGGTTTTGCTCGCTGCTTATAGCAGTTTCAGATATGGTCCTTTTTTCTTATAAATCTCAAGTCTTCTTTCTTCAGCTTAGGGCAGATAGTGTGATGAATTGTGTGGTGATTCCATATTTCCTGTTTCAGCAGTGGAGAGGTTTCATGGGGTGCTCTTAGCTTGTACATGTGAATCCCAGAAAGTAGCAGAGTGCGAGAGGATGGAGCAAGAGCATGGTTGGGGGAAATTGGTGCTCAGGTGGCGTCCCTTCTTCCTCCAGAAATACAGATTGTGGACACGAAAGGCTGAGTATGTTCTGGTGAGCTCTGGTAGAGGAGGTGGGAGTTTGGTAACACCTGGGAAGAAGTGCAGCACTTTTAAGACATGAGAAGGAGCAGGTAGCTTGAACTACTTTTGGCAACAGAACTTTTTAAATGGGCTGGTCGATTATTCATTGATTAATCCATTCAGTCAACAAACTGGGCTGAATATAAGTTTTGAAGAAGCAATAAGTTATAAAGAGTAGCAAACAACATTCTACTCGAGAGCCAGATAATCTGCCCTCCTCTGAGTGGTTTAGCCATTTTGTCTAGTTGAAGACTAGCTACTTCTATTCTTTTCAAACTTGGATTTCATACTCCCGTGGCCATGCAGCCTTATTTACTGTCACATCTCTGAAATACTTCCCTTTCTCTTGTGTGTGCCAGTTCATTAAAATGCATTAATTGCTACTAGGACTCAAGCTCCTTCAGTACTAAACATAAATACTTTAACATTTACACAGGGTAGTAATACGAGTTTATGTGGCTTCCCGGTGGCCTGACAAGTTATGCATTTTACAATAGCAGTTAGACCTACGGAGTGGCAGGTGATACAGAGCTGCAAGTGGGAGAGCAGGATGACAGCCTGATAAAGTGCTGTCTTGAGTTGAGCAGGGTGTGGGAGGAAATATAAGCAAAGTTATTCCTCTGAGTTTCATAGCATGTTCATCGTTACAAGTGCTTTCCCATATTTTATCTTTTGAAAGTGAGAATAAGAATTTTAAAAGCAACATAACAGATTTTTGAATCAACAGTAGATTTTGTCATATTCGCTCATTCTCTGAAGCTCCTTAGGTGATATTCATCTGAGTTTAAATATACATGCTGTTCCTCGCAGTTATTCATCATTTTAGTTAATTGAGAGGTGGCAGTTCCAGAATTTGGTGGCTAGGTGACATTTTTTTAGCTCTGACCCTAAGAAGATGCTGTCTAACTCAGCTATTTTCACAGTTTCTCTCAATGTCCTTTGTGCTTACACAGCTGTATTTGGTGCCCATTAACTTTCCTTCTTCTTACTTTTTAGAGCAAATTGCTTTGTGTACTACGAGGGAAAATTTTATTTCTTATTTATTGTAGCTTATTAGTTTTCAATATATATGCCCATGATTTACATTAAATAGCTGCCCTTATACTATAGGAGTAATTTAAATTTTTCTGCTGAATATTTTTCATATAAGTAAAGCGTTATTACCTATATGTTTGCTGCTAATGTATCTTTGAAGATAGTTATCACTGGGCATTTGGCAAAAGGAAAGGCTGCTTCTACATCCATTATAAGGATCTGAGAAGGAGAGTCAAGGCAGGTGGGTCATTCCAGCATATGCTTGTGGTACTCAACCCTTGCAGGGATGCTGTCACCACCTGGAAAAGTTGGCTGTCATTGTATCAAGAAGCTAAGCTGCACATGCATATTAAGCTAAAAATATAGACACAAAGTGAGATTTCAGGTGTTGCGAGGTGTGGATTTGTGATGTTATAGATAATATCATGGTGTCAGAAGAATTTGTGAAGCTGTTTGTGGATCACCAGGAAGAGATGGTAGAACATTTTGACAACAGGTCTACAGACTACTCTATAGCACTGACAGGATAATTGAGTACCATGCTGAATGGTGTAAATATGACCTAAATCTGAACTTAAGAACATGCTGTGTTCCTGTCAATCACAGAAGTTAGGGAAACCATGTTCGATGGCATGTCTGTTGTGATAGTGCAGCCTGACTTTGGAAGGACTTGACTAAATGAAACCGCTACAGGAGACTGTCTTGGTCAGCTCAGGCTGCCGTAACAAAATACCATCGACTGGGAGGCTTCAACAGCAGACATATATTTCTCACAGTTTTGGAGGCTGGGAAGTCCAAGTTCAAGGTGCTAGCTGATTAGGTTTATGGTGAGAGCTCTCTTCCTGCTTGCAGACAGTCACCCTCTTTCTGTGTCCTCACATGGCCTTTCCTTGTTGTGTGCATCTCTCTCTTCCTCTTCTTATAAGGCCACTAATCCCCTCATGAGAGCCCCACCCTCATGACCTCATTTCACCCTAATTACCTACCAAAGACCCCATCTCTAAATACCATCACATTAGGGGTTAGGGCTTCAAACATATGGATTTGGGGGGGACACAAACATTTAGTCCACAACAGAGACCATGGGGTAAAACCAACAAGGTCCTAGTGCTGAGGAAGAACCATCTCTAGTGGAAGATTTGGGGTGTTTTGTATTGAATTAGTCCCTAAATGGGAATTACTGATCGATAATGTGGGTCATTCTTTAAGGTATTTTAAATTATTCTTTGGAGTAGCAAAGAATAATTTAAATATTAACTTTGGAATACCACAGTTCTTTTTTATAAGTATTTTCCAAAATTACATGGGTCCTTCTCATCTTGGTTGAACCTCCCACTTCTTATCATGCTGATCCAAGCTGCCATCATCTCTCACCAGAATTTCTGTAGCAGGCTCCTGGCTGGCCACTCTGCCTTTCCTCTGCTTCCCTGCAGCATGTCATCCCCACAGCAGCCAGCGCGCTCCCTCTGAATCCACTCACGTCTTGCATTTGCTTATAACCCTGGCAATGACAAATAGAAAAAGTCCAACCTCCTCCTGTCTTATCTCATCTGCCCCTCTCTCCTCCTGGTTTATTAGGCTACAGCTGCTTTGGCCATCTTTCTCTCTCCGGGTCATCTTGCTAAAGCAGATTGCCTCTTGGTATCTCTCCTAACAATTACCCTCTTTTATCTTCTTCATGACACGTATGAGAACCAGAAATCATCTCATTTATTTATTGATTGATTTGCATGTTTATTTTCATGTCTGCCCCCATTAGAATGCAACCTCCTTGAAGGTAGGTCATTAAAATGACTTTAAAATTCATCCTATATGGATGTAGTACAGATAGGAACTCACATTACTGCATGCCTGGCTTCTCAGTAGAAGCCTTATGTAGGATACATTTTTAATATACAATAATCGTTGAATCATATCACAGATATATGTTGAAATGGGAAGACAAGACAGAAGACAGATAATCTATCACTGAATGCATGTCAGAGATCAATATGATGATGAGTTAGTAAGAGCTGCCTGCGTTTCCATGTACAGAGCTAATATATCCTTTCTCCTGTCAAGTCAGCCATCGTGTGACTTCTTGGTGTTCTTAAGGATAGCAAGTTGGTTTTCAAAAGCAGATAATCTTATAGTAAATGGAATACAGATATGCCAGGAATTTTGCTGCAGTAGGATGTTAAACTTACTTTAAGAACAAAAAATAGAGCTGTACCAAGTTTATGTTTCCATGGAACAATAATTGTCTTCTCAGAGAAAAGTAGTGGACTATGAAAAACAGAAAAATGCTGATTTAGATGATGACTTTCAGGCTATGCTTTCATGAAGACATTATTTCAAGAGAAAGTAGTGGTGAGTATAGGCAAATTGGGGAAAATTATCATATAGTAATTAGAGATAGATTTATTTTCTCAGGGTGAATTTATATTACATTTCTCCTATTTAAATTGAAGATACCATCTATGATTTGGAATATTGTCAACTGAAAGAAAAGTAAATTATTTTAAATTACTACAAAATTATCCAAATGTAATCTTGGTGTAAGACCTTGAATGATATATGTTGGCAATGTAGTGATTTTTTTTAATAAAGAATAAATGTAAATATGTCAGGGATGTGGAGTTTGTTTTTTTGTGAGGAAGACCAGCGCTGAGCTAACATCCGTTGCCAATCCTCCTCTTTTTTGCTGAGGGAGACTGGCCCTGGGCTAACATCCCTGCCCATCTTCCTCCACTTTATATGGGATGCTGCCACAGCATGGCTTGATGAGCGATGCATAGGTCCGTGCCTAGGATTCAAACCCGAGAACCCCGGGCCACCGAAGTGGAACATGCAAACTTCACCTACGCCACCGGGTCGGCCCCTTGTTTGTTTGTTTTTTAACTGCTATATAATAAAATATCAAAAGCTAATTGATGAGACTTCAAGTGTGGTGTTTTAGTAATTGCATGTTTACTTTTATTTCATCTCATACAGGAAATATCTATAACTCAGAGTTAATATTAACAGAAAAGGGATTATTTGCTTTTATAAACTTTTGTGTCTCATGTTTGGACTCTGCTATCACAAAATCTCCTTTTATTTAAATTAGCTACATCTTTAGTCAAATTATGCCTTTGAAATATAAAACCTGCACATAGAAGATGCTCGAAGTTATAGAGCTAGTGTCATTAGATTGAAGAGTTTCCTCTTACATAACAAGAGTATTCTAAACATCCCTTTGATGTTTCAATTGTTGCTATCCACTGAAGCGACAAGTTGGATTACTTTGTTTCTCTCTTGGAGCATTGTATTGGTTACATATTTCTGAATCTTTAGGTTTTGAATCTGTCTGCAAATCGTGTCTTAAAACCACTGACACAGTTTAGTCTTGGAAAGCATTTTAAGGGTTTGTAACTGAAAATGTGTCATCTGTGTGCATGCCCAGATGCCGGTCCCCGCATGAGCTCTGTGGAAGGCCGTGTTCTGGCCCCTTATCACAACATTCGACTGCACTGTTGACAGCGTGCTGTCCAATAATTTCAGCATTTGGCTTTGAGTCTTATGCAAAGGGGGGAAATAGGACCCTGAGCTGATTGTTTACCAAGGGTAGTACATGTCTTGAAACGGTTTTTATTTGAGTCATTCTGGGAATTTGAAAAATACAGATCCGGGCTGACATCACTATATTGTTGAGAGTATAGTCGTGTGCTGCATAATGACATTTCGGTCAACGAAGGACCACATATATGACAGTGGTCCCGTAACATTAGTACCATATAGCTTAGGTGTGCAGTAGGCTGTACCCTCCAGGGTTGTGTAAGTACACTCTATGATGTTTACACGGTGACACAATCACCTAACAATGCATTTCTCAGAACACATCCCTGTTGTTAAGTGACGCATGACTGTATTTGGTAGGACCACGTGAAACTGCTGATGTGCAACCGTATTTGACCTATAAAAATGGCAATTTAAACCTAATCATTAATCTCATTTGTTGAGCTAATTAATAATTGCAAAATAACATTTATACTTTTTTCCCCCTAGAAGTCACCATTTGGTGGGTTAATAAATAAGAGATTCAAATTATCTTATGTCTTCAAGTAGTAAAGGAGATGTGCCAACTCGTGGGTCATGGGGGGAACCATTGATTAGAATAAGGTTGGCAAGGCAGGAAAGAATTGGCTTAGGTCCCCAAGCAGCTTAAAGAACTGTCAGCAGGTATATTAGGCCCTGGGCAGTGGGGTGCAGGCTGTCACTCTGCCATAGGAGTTACTTTTCTTATCTTTATCACTGATTCTATCTTTACTGGTTTTCTTGGCCTAGTTATAAGGTTATAACTTTGGTTTTTAAATTACATAGGATTTATTTAAAGAACAAATAAATGTAATATTCTAATACTTTCATGAGACTTTTCTAAGTTTCAAAGATTTTTTGTTTTTGCACTAGAATGCCATTCATTTATATAATTGATGCTCCTGAGTGTTGTCCAAATTTTTACTTTGGACTGGATATGCTGGTAATACTAAGTTAGAGGCTTTCAAGTATTTAGTTTCCAGGAATATAACCGAGCATTTCATAAAAATTGTCAATTAAAAATCTCATATATACCCTTGATAAGATTTGTTGAAAATGGCAGTTGACTTTTGTGAATTCCTCCCAAAAATCTATAAGCCCCAGTCTAATCATAAAAGAAATGACAGGCAAATCCAAAATAGGGGAAATTCTACAAAATACCTGATCAGTACTCCTCAGAACTTTCAAGGTCATCAAAAGCAAGGAAAGTGTGAGAAACTGTCAGAGCTAAGAGGAGCCCAGGGAGACCTGAGAACAAAATGTAGGGTGGTATCCTGGATAGGGTCCTGGAACAGTTAAAGGACATTAGGGAAAAATTAAGTAAATCTGAATAAAGTATGAACTTTAGTAAATAACATTGTATCCACACTGGTTCATTAATTGTAACAAATATTTCATACTAATGTAAGATGTTCTTAATAAAGGAAATCGGGTGTAGGGCATATGGGAAGTCTCTATATTATCTTTGCAATTTTTCTGTAAACCTAAAACTATCCTAAAAGATAAAGGTTATTTTTCAAATCTAATTTTTAACACTAGAAGTTTTTAAAATGCCCGCTCAAAGTTTTTAAAGAGATCAATAAAGGAAAGGACATTTTTGTTTGATTTTTATAGGCTTGGTCTATGTTTTAATATTTTAGAATTGTTATTCAAGTTGATTTATTAATTATTAAATAGTAAATCAGCATAAACTATTTTTTATGATCCATATGATGAGGGATAGTGAGGTGAGGGAAGGGAGAATAATTTCTCAAAATTACAAAAAAAGCAATACAAAAGTAAACTTATTTTTCTGTTTGATGTGTACAATCATAAGATATGGATAATAGAAAATTTGTAAAATTTCTTACTTATTGTGTGTATTTTGTATAGTGTGTGACTTTTATAGAAGCAGAGGGCATTGTCATTTATTTTGAGAATATCTGAACAAATGAGTCAGAATCTTTACTTCTTTATATTTACAAAACCAAAAAAAATGTAATTAGTCTTTATTGTATGAATCATCTTACTGATAACTTTAATGCCTCACCACTAGCCCTCTTACATAACGTCTGCAATCCCAGGGTGTTCTCATAGATAGGGTTGCTGGATTTAGCAGGTGAAAATACAGGATGCCTAGTTAAATTTGAATTGCAGATAAACAATAGTTTTTTTTTTTTTTCTCAGTATAAGTATGTCCCAGATATTGCATGGGACACACTTATACTACAAAATCAATTTTTGTTTTTCTACAATTCAAATCCAGCTAGAACTAACCATACAGAGTCTCTTGGGCACAATAGGACCTGCAATTCTCTTGCTTTAATAATAATACTAATGATAATAATTGTTGAGGCTTTATTGTATGTCATAGACTGCCACACCTAACTTGTGGTAGAAGGCCATCTTCTTGGTTTACTAATTCTTCAACATCACTATCTTAAATGCCCCTTTCTTGTGCTAAGCCTTTTGGTCTTAACCTCAGCTCAAAGTGAACTCATACAGAAATTTTGTTTTCCATTTACTGTGGAGTATTGCACGTGTTGCCTTTTATATTCATCATCTACTAACTTATTAGACTGTGACTTGGAAGAGAGAATCTGTCGTAATTCTCTGGACACTCATGCAAATGAGCATAATGTGTTAATTAACATGTTTTGTGATTGACCAAGGAGATTGTGTATCCATTAGGACAAGCTAGGTTATGCTGCTTTAACAAATAGCCCCCAAATTTCAGCCGCTTAAAAGAGTCAAAGTTGGTATATCTTCAGTGTGGGTTGGTGAAAGGTGGGAATGGAGACTTGGATAATCCTAGTCATTCCGGGACCCAGACCAATGGATCCTACATCTTAGCACCTTCTTCCATGACCATTGAGGTGGGGAAAGGGAAGTGGAAAATTGGGTCAGATGTATCTCTCAATCCTGTTTCATCAGGCAGATGAAAGTTGTGCCCAGGCTCAATTTTAAAGGGAGAGGGAAGCCCAGTCTGACCATATGCCCAGAGGACAAAGGGAACCCGGATACTGGTGAACAGCCCTAAACACGTCCTAGAAAAAAGGTGTTGATAGAATCTTTGAATGAAAGTTGGACAGCTTAGATATGCTTTAACTTCAGGAGTTGGTGTTTTGTGAGCCTACAGTTTTTATTAGTAAAACAAATCTTGCTTCTGAATTCTTGTACATGAAATAAAAACTGAGGATTTTGTATAAAAGTAAGAAAAAATGAATGTCAAAGTCTCATTAATGGCACAGAATAGGGCATAAATCCTGATTGTGAATAAATATTATGATCATGTGCTCAAATGAAATGGTAGCACACTCCAAAGCTGTCTTGCTGTTTTTCGATATTTCTATGAAAATGAGCTTTTCTAGAAATGCTGTTTCCAGATGTTAAGAGAAGGCAGATCAAACTTTTCCTGTATATACACACACGCACATGCATGCATATATATGTATACACACATATATATAGTTTTTTAAAAATAATCTTGAAGACCTGATTTTTACATTACATTTTGGTAGAATCGGTGCATCAGATCCAGAGATACTTGCCAATTTTAAATGTCTCTCTTTCTTATCTCAGTTTGTTTTCCACCCAGTCCTGCTGCCTTGTCCTTTCCCCAGGCTTCCTGTCTTTGTTGCTAACGGCTCTGTCCTGAGGACCTCAGGAGTCCGTGGTGATGCGGTCAGGTTCGCCTGCTCCACTTGGCATCTGCTTCTCCCTCCCCCTCCATGCTGGCACTGTCTCCATGGAAACCACAGGCTGCTCAGCAGGCAACTCTGCTGTGTGGGGCGGCTGGAGCTGGCAGAGGCAATCAAAGAGTGAGGAGGTCTTGAAGAGCCCTGGAAAAAGCTTCCAGTATAATTGCAGAGACAGAAATGAAAAATGTTGTTAATTTGAGACATCCAGGCTAGTAGCGAAACTTTAGGGAGGCCCCATCTCTCTTTTCACCTTGCAGACATGGTGCGCCCACGTCCACGTGCTTCCTGCTCCCTTGGGCCCATGTTCTCTGTTGGGGGCTGAGGAAATTTGGGGAGGGCAGAGGCCAGGCTGGGCAGGAGTGAATCTCAGTGCTGGGCAGCTGCTCACATAGGGAAACTGCCATGGCTCTTATGAAATAATCTGAAAAAGATATAGACATTCAATTTCGTGGTCAGTGGATCTTAAGCTGCAAACTTCAGCTCAGGTTTCTGAAAATAACATCTAGTCACTTTCGCAGGCGTCCAAGCTTTAGAGGAGTTTTCTGATGTAATTGTACTCAGTTTGAGATCTGGGTGATAGAACACAGCCAAACATTTGCTTCTCCTGTTTTCTCTGAGCATTGATCTACCCTGAAGATGGGAAGTAAACAGAAGTACAAACACTGTTTGTTTTTTGGGCTCCTCTGAATGCTGCCTTGCTTGAGCCTGACCTGTTCTCTTGGGAGCTCATCTCAGAGACAAGTGAGTGAACTTTTACAAGAAATAACACACACTGGTGAGGAGAGAGAGCAAAGAAGACAAAGAAGAAATTCTTTAGGGAGCAGAACTGAGGAAAATGTGCAATATTTACAATAGAGTCTTTTTTTATAACTATGTTATATCATGTTTGTTAATACACACTGATGTAGTTTTTCTAGTATAAAATGAAAAACAATTCAGAAAAGATATAATCGCATTTTTGAGTATGTCTCTGATTGCTTCCAAAATTTCTATTTCTTTGTGTGTGCCTCTGTGTGTATGTGTATAAAATTGTTAAGCTCGTCTATAAAGCATTTTTAAAAGAAGAAAGCTTGAATAGAAGATAATTGTCTTCTGCATTTCTTTTCTTATACACAAGTTTCATTTATTTGATTCTGCCATACAGAAAGTCTCAAAATTTTGCATACTGCTCTTTGGTGCTTACGTATTTTTAGTTATTAGGTGAATTTATATATAATTTCATAGAATTTGATGTTTATAATTTGAAATTATATTTCAAGTTTATCTTCCCTTTGTACTATAGCACTTTTTCTGAAATGGAGTAAAGCATTAATCTTTCACATTTAATTCTCTTATGTCTTTGTCTTAAAGATCAATGATGCTCCCAAACAGAATATGATGATAAATGATGGTGGTGGTGATAATTATTATTATTGAAAGTGAGAAATTTTTTTCCAGATCTTTATTTTCCACCTGTGGATTGAGCAGTAATATGAAATAAAAGCTTCTCAATAATAGATAACTTAAACATTGGGCATTATCTCCGAGAATATGCAAATATTGGCAATACAGCTTAAAAACTATTTCCTTATCTTTTCAAAAATGCTTCTTTCACAAATTAAATATGGCTTGTTTCTTATATGCTTGATTTATGGTAAAAGTTCAAAATTACTTTCAAAAGTTAACTTTGAGACATCATAATGAATTTTAGAAAATGTTTGTAACTGAATGCCAAGTAAAACAGCAAAGAGCAAAACTCAAAGAATGTAACTAGTGTAGCAATTTATAGCATTTAATGCATATGTAGGAAAAGAAGAATAATTGGTAATTAATGAGCTAAGTGTTCATCTCAAGAAATTAGAAAAAAAGGAATGGAGTAAAATGAAAGAAAGCAGATAAAAGGCAGTTATTACAAGTGTGCATACTACAGTCATTCGTAAGAATCCAAGTATGATTTCATAATAGAAATGTTTTATCAGTCATGGACCACTTCACTATTTACAGCAAAGGGAATTGAATGTAGGGGATTGGTTACCTAGTTGAGAGAAAAGCTGAGAAGTCAAACAAGGGGTTGGAGAAGTAACTCAGAGACTAGTCTCAGGAAGCCATGACTCCTTTTAGCCTAGAGCTGTGTTTCTCAACCAGGGGCTTTGTGGCCCCTCTCCCCTCCAGGAGACACTTAGCAACCTTTGGAGGCGTTTTGATTGTCATGACTGGGTGGGGAGTGCTACTGGGATCTAGTGTGTAGAGCCCAGGAAGCTGCTAAACATTCTACAATGCACAGAACAGCCCCCAGAACAAAGAATTATCTGGTCCCCAAAATGTCAGTAGTGCTGAGACTAAGAAATTATGGCCTAGAGAGATAGGAGAAGGCAGTGCTACCACAACCCAAGGCCTGGATTTCCCAGAGGGAGAGTTCCATCCAATGGGACATAGAGCCATGGAGGAGATGCAGCAGCTGTCAGAGAGGCTGTGAGAGGCAGAGAGGAAGGGAGAGTAATATTCCACCTCCTTCCTCCTCTCATCCCATCTCCTGTCAGGGCCTCCCATTGGCTAAACTCAGCTGGAAGCCTGCTGTTACAGATGTACAGAAAACTGCCTGCAGGGCAACCCCATGACGGAGGACAGAGCCAGGAAGGTAGACAGGTGGTTCTGAGGACATGAGGAAGGAACCAGCCAATAAACACCCTAATTCACCATATTAACAGATGAAGGAAGAAAACCAATGGTCATTTCAATCAGTGTTTCAAAGATGATAAATTTCAATACCATCATTATTGATAATTCTTAGTAAACTAGTAATTAAATAGAATATTCTTAACCTGATAATACTGAAACCCTAGGTTTATAATACAATTTTAATCATGAAAACAAAAGAATATCGTCTCTCACCACTTCTTTGACCTCAGCCATCACAAAAAGACAAGAAAAGATGTAAGAAGCAAAGGGTTGGAAAGAGGAAAAATGTTTAAAAATTATTTGCAGATAATTTGAATGTTTACTTACAAATCCCAAAGGAATCTAAGGATTAACTATTAAAACTACAAAGAGAATTCAGCAAGTTTCTTGGATTATTTCTTTCATGCTTGATTTATAGTGATAATTCAAATTACTTTGCTTTTAAAAGTTAAATTTGAGGTGTTGTAATAAACCTTAGAAAATGTTTATAACTCACTGTCAATTAAAACAAAAAAAGTGCAAAGCAAGACAATGTTAGCTTTGAACTTATTTCAATATAGAATTATTAAATGGTCATGAATATGTCATGTATTTTTAAGATAACCTTTTATCTAAATCAGGGTCTTAGACTATTTCTTCCAGCCTCACTTACCATGTGAAGTTATCTTTCTCTTTTGTTTAAATATTTATATGCTTTTAAATTGTATGTATATGTGTGTATGTATGTGCACACACACATAGAGTCAGTTTATTAAAGGAAGATTATACTGTTTTTAGCTCTATGATTAAGTATAAAAATTGTAGACTTTTAGATGGAATTCTCTATGAAATGCATTTGTGACCCAAGTCACCTTGTTGAAAGATTATATACACAAAGTATAATTTATATGTAAAATCATACGTACATATATAAAATCATACACATGACATGGTCTTTATATTCTCCTATGAGAATAGAAATAGAGAGTGGACCTTGTCTGCTACCTCTTTATATGAATAGCGCAAATATGTTACGTAACATTATTTAGTCATGAGATGGCTGTTAAGAAAATGGAGAATTTATACACTTTCTTCATGATTTAGTCTATTTGATTCCTCATCAAGGATTCTTCCTTAACACTGTTGTAGAAGGAAAAACATACCTGATGGAGAGCCAGCATTTGGCTTTCATGACCTTGATTGCTTTCTCGCTGGTGTTCATGGGTTGGAAACTCCACGTGCTAGTGAATCTTTCTAGCAAAATCCAGAGTCTATTCAAGTCACTAATCCCAAGTGCTAAGGTGCTTTGGGCAGTGTTTTTTCTTTGCTAGTGTATGAAGATTTTTTTATTGAGTTATGTATTCTTAGATTAACAACCATAAGAAGCAGCATACTTGCACAAGTTCAACGGTGAATCAGGAGTTAGGAAGTGAAAATTGAGGCTGCAGCGTATGGGAGTAATTGTAAAGCCGGAGAACTGGACACAACAATAGGCTAATAGCTGGTGTCCCTTTAGTGTTTGAAACTCAGTAGAACACAGGTTTCTACCAGAATGACTCAACAATTTGGAAAACTTTGTTCCTAAAGGGGTAAAGGCTTTGTGGTTTTATAGGAAAATTATTTCTGAATTACTAACAAAAATGAAAGATATAGCCACGAATAGGCTAAAAGCTTGAAAATCTTATTTGTTTTCCACTTGTGTAAACCAATTTTAGATAATTTAATCTTTTCAAAATTGTTTGACAATATCGACTTAATCACCAGTACATGTACCTTCTTTCATATCTAACTTAAAAGGTGTTTGGGTTATATTTTCCTTTGAAAATTAATGATGGAATTTACCTTGACTTAGTACAGGTTATCTGGGTGAGGGATTGTGTTGCTAATTTCCTAAGGTAAATGTTAGTACATTTCAGTGGCTCAATGACATTTGATATTAATATCATGTTTTTGTGCAGTGTGGAAGTTATGATAAGTTTTTCACGGAGAGGTCATAAGATAGAATTTTAGAGAAAATTTTATCATTAAGGATTGCTGTTCTAACTTAGAAATAGGACAGAGCCTCAGTGTATGGTTAATGAGTTCCAAAGTTTGCATTTTTTCCCCTTTTCCTTCAAAGCAAGTCTGATACGTTAGTCAGTCATGATATGGCTGTTATGAAAATGGAGAATTCCTACACTTATATACAATGATGACAATCTAACCAAACTTTTGCTACTTTTCCCACAAGTAGGAAAAAGATATTAAAGCTGTTCTCTTTGGGAACCCAGATATCATCCACAAAAATGGAAATGCAAGAAGCCTATTTTTTATATTTAGAAGAAAATCACTATGACAAATGAAATGAGAAGTATGAGATCTTTTATGTAGTTCTTACACATTGGCTGTGAAAGTATTTTCCTATAAAGAGAAGAGTCTTGCTGCATTGTCACAAAGTGATGGGAAGTGCAGAGGGACGGTGGGATATAAGGTAATCATCCTGGCTAAGAGTATGCACCTTCGATGTTAGCAGAAGTAAAGCTAATAGCTTATAAAAAACATATGAAATATGTAAAATAAGATGATTTTTCATATACATATTAATTTAAAATAATTAATGCATCCAATCCCTGTTTAAGACTTTAACCTGAATATCAAATTTGAGAGTCCAGACTAGTTATTGTGGCTCTTTCCTACATGTAACACACACACTATCAAAAATAATAAACTTTCATATTCTTAAGTCTAAATTAGTGAGATATTTCCCCAGCAATCTTCCAAATAAATAGCTTTAAAAAAGAAAGAATATCTTAAGTCTATGTTAGTTTCCCCGTCTTCTCCACTCCCCAGGTGTGGTAATATTAGATGTCTCTCCTGGACTCTTTCTCTACTGTCTTTACTTCTTCCTTGCCACCGGCAGGGGCGTGTCTCCCTTCTATTGTGGAATGAGTGTGTTGAAGGTCGATACTCTTGTCAAACTGCACATACCTCCTTCTCGTCACCTCCTCCTTGGGCAGGTGTCCCAGGGGTAGCCTCTGTTCTGTCTCCTTGCCCAGTTGGGACGGCTCCACTCAGAAAGGGAAGTTGCAGAGTGGGGGCTATCCCTTCCAGTCCAAGCTGATAATTCAGCTCCCCCAGCGGTAAAGTGATGCTATCTTTTTAATTCCATCCAGTTTTTCTTAACTGGTTCGGAATGAAGAGGTGACTTATATGCAATATGTTTATATTGGTTTTAACTTTATGATAAAGTGGTAAACTGATAGACAGTAAAATCTCCTTGTGACCCAATTCATCGTGAAAGATGTATAAATAGGGGCTAGTGAGAATAACCCCCAGCCCTCCCGTGACACATCTCTGAACACGCCCTGGTGGTGGGAGCAGATGCATCGTGATTCACCTGTTGGCTGCCTTGTTTGGTTTGGAAAAGATGGCCATGGTTTAGAATAACTGATTCCATCTTATAGTGTCAATTCAGGTAATATCATGATATTGATTAACTTTTAAATACTTGTGCGTGAGTGTGCTCTGCCTTAAACACTGTAAACATTTTAGAACTACCTTTTGCTTTTTTTATTATTATGTAGGAATTTTGGACAGATATGCAAGAAACTATTGAATAACTATTTAGAAATGAATAGATTTTCCACAGGAAATATCCAGAAATTATCAAATCAAATCATACTACTGCTTTACTTGCCCTCCAAAAAAAGCTTAGTCATTTCTCCTTCCCAGTAATAGAATAAGAAATTTGCCAGTGGAAACTCTGACTACCACACTTGCCTCTTATTCTTATCCAATCTCTGGTCTCAGAATGAATTGTAAAGAGTTGCTTCATTTTAAATTACAAAGATGTTAACAGCATCACAAGGAGGAAGCACATATTCAGTGGAGATCATTTAGAGACACAAGTGAAGCCTGTAGAGGGTGCCAGAAAGTCTGTCTTTGGTACAGTTTATGAGAACTTGGTATAAACTGTCAGTTAAGTTTCTAAAGATTTCACCATCTTTTCTTTTTTTAAAATACAGATTGCCATAAATCTAATAGTTCTGAAAGAAATGAAACGGTAAACAGAAAGGAGGGAATCCATGAAATAAGCGTGCATTGGATGCACTTTGTAGGTTTACTTAAGAGTAATACCGGGCGTGAGCTACTTCGATGTTTTCAGAGTAAATGGCACCAGTCATGAAACCAATACCACAATCAAATGACTAACTTACTCCAGTCCTGTTACTTTATAGTGTCACATCCACTTTACTTGTGGGTTTGAGAATAAAGACTATTATTTGGCCATAAACTTTGGAGATATTTGTTTGACATTGACAAGTTTAGTTAATTATTTCAAATTACTGTGGGCTTACTTCTGCTTATATATCACATGCAATATTAATATTTTTGATACAAAGTAAAGAACATTTGTAATGTTAAGATATTTCCTGCCTCCAGGTCTCCAAATATTTTTTTCTTCTTGGCAAGAACATTTTGAATGTGGTATTCAGTGTTCAGTTTCTGGCTACCCAACACTTCCGTTTTAATATTGGCTGCAAATAATCTATAGGAACTTGGGCATCACTTTTAACTTTTCTGACACTTGGATTCCTTCTCTCTAAAATGGTGCAGTTGGCTGCCTCTAACATTAAGTGCTGTTTACAGTCTTTATTTTATCAATATGGATGTAGCACTTTTGATGTGCCAGGTAATATTCTGAGGCCTTTACATATTAACTCCTTGAATTCCCCTAACAACCTATGAGGTAGGTACTATTTTTATCTATTTTACAGATGAGGAAACTGAGGCATGGAGAGGTTAGGCAACATGTCTGCCTCTATGCAATGTGTTCTACAGACCAAGCCATATAAATATGAGAAATGGTGTCTTAATTCGGGCTGCTATAACATATTACTGTAGACTGAGTGGCTTAAACAGCAGACATTTATTCTTCACACTTCTGGAGACTGGGAAATTTCAGATCAACATTCCAGAAATCAAGGTGTCTGGTGAGAGCCAGTTTCCTGGTTCATAGACAGCCATCTTCTCGCTGTGTCTTCATATGGCAAAAGGGGTGAGAGAGCTTTCTGGGGTTTCTTTTATAAGCCCCATTCATGAAGTCTCCACCCTCATGACCTGATCACCTCCCAAAGGCCTACCTCCAAATACCATCACATGGGGGGTTAGGATTTCAACATATGTGTTTTGGGGTGATGCAAACATTCAGTCCATCGTCAGTGGCTTAAATAGAAGCCTCATTTGTGAGTTTCCAGCAAAGGTTTATTTGCCACAAATTGATGTTACAAAGTATGTCTTCATCAGTCAGTAGTAAATTTGACCTCTGCACCTGACTCAGAATTTGTGGAAGTTTCCATCCTGGCACTAACTTCCATTTTCCTGCCACTTCTTGCGCTGGCATGTCCTGGGGCCAGTTCTCCATGACTGGATGGAGTCAGCAGTGGGTAGATAGCAACAGGCAGGGGAAAACGTCCTCTGTCTCTCAGACACGTGGAGGTGACAGGTTTTCTTGCTCTGCTCTACAAAAGCCAGCCTAGCACTTGATACATTCTTAGCCCTTCCTTTTTACAGGGAATTGAGCTAAGGGAACGTTTTGTTTATCATCAAGTGTATTTAAGTCAGGGAACTTTGCAAAAGCGTGTTCATATTTAGTAGATCTGGGTCTCCAATATTTTTGCCTGCACAGCTTGGTCATGGGTGTCACTGTCTCTCCATTTTAATGGCTAGATTGACCACTGAGCAGGGTCAGCTTTCACGTGGAGCTGGGTTTCTCCACTTAGCACTGTTGGCCTTATGGGCCGGTTAACTCTTGGTTGTGGGGCCGTCCTGTGCATTGTAGGATGTTTAGCAGCAGCTCTGGCCTCTACCCACTAGATGCCGGTAGAACCCCACCCCCCAGTTATGACAGCCAATAAAGTCTCTAGAGATTGCCAAGTGTCTCCTGGGGGTGGGGGGCAACATCACCCATGGATGAGAACCATGATGTGGATCAAAAGAGGCATCTAATGGACCCGTCCCCCTCAGCAGCCCCATGCTCTCCCTTTTGGCCGTCTTCTTGAGGCCATTATGGTAGGTGCAGTGGACTCCAACGTGATCACTTTCCCCTCACTGTCAGTCTGTGTGTGAGTATTTGCCAAGTGGTTATGCCTCACCCAGTTCTCCCCAGCATTGTTAAAATGCAGATATCTTGAGATTTTCATCCTAATATCGATTAGTTGTTATGTCAAGGGAATTAAACCAATTTCCTGCTTCCTTATTTTTTTCTCATTTTGTTCCTAATAGCTCAGTGCCCCTATTCAGGCACTAGAAAAGGGAATATGCTTGTATTTGGCCCAAATTGCTTAGTCTTCTCTCACTCTGGTGCACCTCTTAGGCAAAACATTTCTTAAACATCGATACTTTTTTATTGGGGCAAAATATACATAACATAAAATGTACCATTTTAACCATATTCAAGTATATAATTCAGTGGCATTACATACATTTACAATGTTGGAAGCTGTGTACCCATTAAACAATAACCCCCCATCCCCACTCTCCCCTCAGCCCCTGGTAGCCATCATTCTACTTTCTTCCTCTATGAATTTGGCTATTTTAGATGCTTCATATAAATGGAATCATATGATGTTTGTCCTTTTGTGTCTGACTTATTTCATTTAGCATGGTGCTTTCCAGGTTCATTCACATTGTGGCATGTATCAGAATTTCATTCCTTTTTATGGCTGAATAATCTATTGTTTAGCTATACCACATTTTGCTTATACATTTTGTTATTGGACACTTGAGTTGTTTCCACCTTTGGCCGTTGTGAGAATGCTGCTATGAACAATAGTCTATAAGCATCCTTGATTCCCTGCTTTCAGTTCTTTTGGGTACATACCTAGGAATGGAATTGCTGGATCACATGGCAAGTCTATATTTTTCTTTTTGAGGAACTGCTATACTGTTCTCCAAGTTGCTGCACCATTTTACATTCCCACCAGCAATGCATGAGAGTTAAGAATTTCTCCACATTCTCACCAACACTTATTTTCCATTTTTTAAAATTATAGCCATCCTAATGGGTAGGAAGTGGTATCTCATTGTGGTTTTGGTTTGCATTTCCCTAGTGACTATTGATGTTGAGCACCTTTTCATGTGCTTATTGGCCGTTTTTATACCTTTGAAGAAATGTCTGTTCAAGTTCTTTGCCCATTTTTGAAGTTATGATTGTTGTTGAGTTGGATACTTTTAAAGAACAAACGAATTCTGTGATCACCTTGCTTCTGAATATCTAGTCATTTAACATCAAAGCCCATGAGTTTGCTTCATTTAGTTTGTAATATAAGGGTTTTGTCCCTTATTCGAAAGTACCGCGATGCTCACACTGGTAGCTCTGCCCTGTCGTAATGTTTCCCACGAGACTGCTCTGAGGTGGGAATGCACACCAAAGTCAGGTCACGCTGGAACACGCGAAGGCTGTCCTGACAAACAGTCCAGCTCTGGGTCTTGGTTGTGGCCGACGTGATCATAAAGCAGCACTGCAAGGAGAGTGGCTGTAAGTGAGGCCAGGGCTGCCTGCGTCACATACTTCACGTCTTGCCGTGGCTGTGCCTGCAGTTGGCATCTAGCCTTTTTCAGATTGGAGGGTTTTGCCTGCATCTCCTTTCTCCTGTGAACCCTCTTCTCTGTGATGGTATACAGAACAGCGTGGCAAGTATTGACGTGAATCATAGGATCCACTTTCCATTTTACAGAGAAAACTCGGCTGAAATAGGGGTTCATTCCTAATCATTTCTCACAAATGTGAAGGTGTCACAGTTTTTAAACATAAAACCCCAAATAAAGCCACCCAGGAATCCTATGAGAATGGAGGCAGCCCTGTTATATTGATGAGAAAGATGAGGACGAGAAGGGTGAAGGGATTTGCCGGAGGTCACACGTGATTCTGAGTATCAGAGCAGGTCTCCATCTTGGGCCTCTGTTCATGCTGCTCCTCCTTCTGCACAGCTGATTTTTCTTGGTTGATTCAAGATGACACTGAGGCCCTGCATGTGGCATCAACTCCATGATGACTGGAGAAAAGAATCTGATGTGGGTTAGATCGCGAAACGAGGAGAAATTTTAGATGTCCAGCACTGCTTAGATTCTACTTCTATTTTTAATTTATTCTTACAATGTATAAATAGTAGATTATTTTCTTTAATCAGAATATAAGTTGGCATTTTAATAGGTGTATTGATTGCTCTGTTCTGTGAAAGTTCTTGGCTTGGGAATCACAGCTTTGCCATTGATTTGCTGGGTGATACAGGGTCCATGTCTGACTATTTGAGACCTGGCAGGCCTTGTGGAGCCTAGGCATTGTTGAATGAATGAATAAATGAAGTGTCTCCCTATCTGTAACTAAGGGCAAAAGTGATCAGTCTTCCAAGTTACTGTCAGCTCTAATAAACAATAATTTTAAAAGTGGTGATCATTATCTCTCAAAGAATAATCTCCAAGTTTTCCACCAGTATGATGGAGCATCCTGTTAACGGAACAGAACTGCTGTCTCCATGGAGGAGAGAGAGAAAATCTTAAACAACTCATTAAAGTTCTGATCAGCTGATTACAATAATCTGAGTTGTTCCCCTTTGTCTGAAATGTTTTCTATGATTTTGCATTTTCTTCTCCCAAATAAAAACAAATTGCCTCAAATAATTATTGGACTTTTTTCCTGAAATCAGTATAAAGTCTGAGCAAAGGACAGTTTTTCTGGCCAGAATTAACATGATATAAAATTAGCACTGCAGCCTCTAGCGAGTTCATGCTTCTCTGGAATAGCTCGACTTGTTGAAACTATGCCTGGCTTCATCATATATTTTGCATCCGCCAACCAGCTGGATGTTCTAGGCAAGGTCATTATGGCTTGGCAGTCCAGAAGGCATTACAATGCAAGCTTGAATCAGAATCATGTGGTATTATGGACAGACTAGTGATATTAAAACGAGGCTGGGTAGAGAAAATATAATGCCATATCATACATTTGTTACAGTGATAGATATGCTTGCAGATATCCAGAAAAATTGTGCTGCTCGTCTCCTGCTGCTGATAAGGTGTCAGGGAGGCAGCGACTTGGAATGAGTTCATGATGACTGGAATTGTGTATTGATTGGGACCACACAGAATAGCACGTGGTTATTGATCATTCTAAGAATTCTAAGAGAGGCCTAATGGCATGTGATTTCTCTCTCTTCCTGTGCATCTTGCATGATCAGTAGTGTAGTTTGTTATTAGGCCAACGAAGGAAAGATTATTCCATTGTGGCAAAAGCTTTTCTATTAGTCCACAGAGAAGATGCAATAGAATATCCATGATAAACATTTATTTAGCACTTAGCATATGCCAGGCACTGTGCTGCACACTTTATATACAAAATCTACTTGAATTCTCCCAATGAGTCTCTGAGATGGATCTCTTTGTTAATTTCCTGTATCATAGGTGTCAGCTAGGGCCTCCTGATTTTCATAGATGATTAACCTTGGCTCATATCCTCATTTATATGGCCATTGAGATATGGACATCTTCCACTGTACAGTTTCTGTAAATTCCTGATAGTTCATTTGCTCAGGCTTCCCTGTAGCCACGCCCTGTGCCCTCACATGCTGTGTCAGTTAGAGCTGACTTACTAGTTTTCTATTGCTGCTGTAACAAATTACCATAACTTTAGTGGCTGAAAGCAACACAAATATATTCTCTTGCAGTTCTTCAGGTTAGAAGTCTAACATAGGTCTCACTTGGCTAAAATCAAGGTATCAGCAGGGCTGTGTTCCTGCCTGGAGGTTCTAGGGGAGAATCCCTTTCTTGCTTCTTCTGGCTTCTAGAGACTGCCTGCATTCTTTGGCTTGTGGCCACTTCCTGCGTCTTCAAAGCCAGTGACAGCAGGTTGAGTCCTTCTCACATCACATGCCTTTGACCTCCTCTTCTGCCTCCTTTGTTCACTTTCTAGGACCCTTGTGACCACACTGGAATAATCCAGGAAATTTCCCTATTTCAAGGTCAGCTGAGTAGCAGCCTTAATTCTATCTGCAATCTTAATTCCTTTTTGCATGTAACATAAAATATTTATAGGTTCCAGGGATTAGGATGTAGACATCTCTGAGGGATATTGTTTTACTTCCCATAGCGATTCAACCTGGAAGTGAAAATCTGGCTCCTTTGCTGGTCTCTATTAATAAACCGTTTATCTCACTTTGATCAGTTTATTCGGTTGATTGAAGGCTAAAGACGTTAATGACTGGACCACCTTTCTCCCTCTTGCTCTCTTTCCCTTTCTTTCTGGGGTTATTGGTAAATTCCTTTCCTTTCTCAAATCAGATAGTTCTTCCCATCTTAGGCCCCTTGAAATCTCTTTCTCTCGGTAACAGGCCACTAAAAAATAATAAAAAAAAGAATTTCAGAACAATAGACTATTCGTCCTGAAAGGAACCTTGTGATTTACCATAGACCAGTGGCTGTCATCTGGGGATGATTTTGCCCCCAGGGGACACTTGGCGCTGACTGGAGACATTATTTTGCTTGTCACAACTAGGGGAGAGGGGTGGTGGTGCTATTGGCATTTAGTTTGTAGAGTCAAGGATGCTGCTAACAGCCTTCAACTCACAGGAGAGCCTCTGCAACAAAGAGTTATCTGACCCGTAATGTTAGCAGTCCAGTGGTTGAGAAACCCTGCCATAGACGCTATGGCTACATGGTGGATCTAGGAAAGACCACCAAGTTTGCACACAGCCACGCAGGGGGTGAGACCCGTACAGTGAGCTATCATTCTAGAGAGGATAGATGACACCTTTGGATGAGCTTTCAACTTTTCCTGATTGTAAGCTTATCATATTTGTTTTTCATGAATCACGTTCAGAAGATTTGTAAATATCCTAAATGCAGTGTTTTTTCCTGTGTTTGGAATGGCTTCCACATTTCTTGGTAGTACGATGATGATTTCTGCTAAATAACTACAAAACACATTTCTAAGAAGGGCAGCATCATTCGTCTGCTTTTAAAATTAAATAATTATTTGCCTCTGTGCCTTTTCCCACTGAATTGGAAGTCAGTGAAGGCCCTTGCTGGTGGCATCCCTCGGTCAGCTCTTGGAGCCAGACCTATTGCTGGGGAGGAGTGTCTTCCTGTAATTGATGAAAACAAATCAAGTCAAGAAATAATTAGGAAGTGGAAATGCTGACCGGAACAATGCAATAAAAAATAGCCAGTATTGATGATCCAGTTATGTCAAACTGATAGAGAAGGCCCAAACCATTGAAAGAACTGACAGTTCTGTTTAGGTTGACCACAAATTAGACCTTAGATAAGTGTATGTTAGCCTTAGGTATACTTCTGCTGGTTTCAAATACCTGTCATACCTGTTTCATTGGGAATGTTGAAGGGAATTCTAGAATTTGGAGGTGTAAAACCATCCTTTTGTCTCAGACAACATAAATCAGACTATCCTTAATTGTGTGTCATCTTCTATAAACTATACTGCCTTCAAAAATGCAATGATGATATTCTCAAATTTAGTTTGAACAGAAGTGGTGCTTTGATAGAAGAAGCAAAGTATGGATGGTGATTACAATTTTATGCTGATTATGTGCTTGTAGCACATTGATATTCACCTTGCAATTGTTAAGTTGTTTCCAGTGCTCAGATTTTATCATCTTCATACAAATCAGCACTAAAAAGAAAGAACTTCTCTCCTCTCCTGCTTTGCCCATGTAACACATACACAAGCACCTATTGTCCTAATAATTGAATTTACTGCTGGAAGTTATTAATAATTTCATTGTCCTGGTAGCATCCTTCCATGTGATGCTTTTACCAATCAAAAATAATTGGTTTGGAAGCTAGAGATGCTTTCGTGCGTGGGATCCTGTTGTGATATATCTGGCCTCATAATTTGATTTATTCTCCTTGAGTAAAATCCTTTGAGATCTATAGCCCTCAAGTCCTGAAAGAGAATATTTTTCATGATTTTAAATTTGTGCTAAGAAACAGCAATAGTTTGGCAATCAACAGTTTTGTTATTGAATATTTATTTATATAACAATGTGTGGGTACCACAGAGAATGCATATGAACATCAGTATATGATTTATTCTCTTTAAGAGAAAGCTTTCAACTTTATTAGGAAGACATGATTTAAACACATGAAAATTTTCGTATAAGTTTGAGGGTTAAATGAAATATGACAACATAGCTGTGATCAGGTTGCATTACTGAAATAAAGTGTGCTGGGCAATATAGGGCCACCAAACACATATGAGCTGCACAACTGAGTCTTGAAGTCTAACCCATCTTTATATTGTATTTTAGCCCTAATTTTTGTATTGAATGGGATACAGAAGACTTTTGTTTTTCCTGATGAAGTTTCACCCTGAACTAACATCTGTGCCAATCTTTCTCTATTTTGTATGTGGGTCACTGCCACAGCATGGTTGATGAGTGGTGTAGGTCCATGCCCAGGAACCAAACCTGGGCCACTGAAGCGGAGCATGCTGAACTTAACCACTAGGCCATGGGGCTGGCCTCCCAGAAGACTTTTTATTTTTATCTTATGTCTTCAAATGATATTCACTCTATTTTATTCATATTCAGTTTGATACTTGATTTATCAAAGGCCCTTGTTTGTATCACCTTATATGTATTCAAAAATGATTGACAATAAATCTAAAGAAGTTTAAGAACTGTCAGGAGACTAAAAACAGGAGAGTTGGTCATGTGTCAAAGGAAATAATTTAAAGTATAACCAAGACACAATGTTCTAATAATTATGATAAAATGAAGACTCCTTTCTGAGGGAAAAGTGGGGAGTGAGAAAGAAGATGAGATGGTGGTAGTTTATTATTTTTTTAGTAACTCTTCAAAATGTCAACTTTTTAGGATTATAAGGTAATATACTAAAACTTCTATTTTAGTACTAATGCTAAGAAATGCATCAAGTTTTTTAGGTTCCTAATGCCATGCTATACAAATGCACTTTTGGGTGAGCTCTTTGAATAGGTGGAATATAAGTTTACTTCAAAACCGTAGTGGCTTCAAAGTAGGAAAAGGTCACATTAGTGAATACTTGCACAGATTTCATGATTTGAACAGAAACTTCCTCAAAATGTGACCAAGTGTCCTTAAAATACTATAGCAAACATGAATTAATACAGCAAATACCTTCATATTTACTAGTTCATATTAGTTAAAACAGAACAGTCTTTGAGAAAAGTTTCATGACAATCGGCCCATATTTATATAGTATAAATGTGGATGTTAGGTTAAATCAGCAGTTGGACGATGTCTTGATTTTTATTTTTCATTTAATTCCTTTTCACCCAATTGGAATAGAACATGATAAATGCTATGAAAAAACATAGAGTAAGGTTAGAGGGATTGGGTATGAAAAGATGGGGTGCATTATTTGAAATTCTAACTAGGGTAGTAAGGGTAGGCTATGTTGGGAAGGTCATTTGAGCTAAAGTTCAAGAAGTTGGAGAAGTTAGCCTTGTGGAAATCTTGGTTGAAGAGCAAGGAAATGGTTAGTTAAGTCCCTAGTGTGAGAATGCCTAACATACTCATGGGAAAACAAGGATGCCAGTTGTGCCTGGAGCACAGGAGTGATAAATCGTAGGAAATGTAGTCATGACGTCAGAGTGGTAATGGGAGGACAAATCCAGCGACTGTGAGGGCCCTTTGGATTTCACTCTGCAGAGTTTTGAGAATTCCAGTGACATGATCCAATTCATATCTTAAAAGAATTCTCTGACTGCCCTGCACAATTGTGTGGGGGCAAGGGTGGAAGCAGGAGGCTCAGTTAGGAGGCTCTTAACGGCATCCGGACAAGAGATGTTGGTTTGGACAATGGTGTTGAGATGGTGAGAGAAGCGATCATATTATGGATATGTTCCGAAGGTTAAAGGATTTCCTGGCAAATTGGACAGGGGTGTAAGAAACAGAGGGATAAAAGATGACTCCACGTTTTTGACGTAGCAACTGGAAGGATAGAGTTGCCATTCAGTGAGAGGGGAGAGAGTGAAGTTTGGGGGGGGGAGTTCAGTAGATCACTTTTGTTACCTTATCATGTTGCAGTTATGTTATGTTGTGTTATGCTGTGTTATGTGGCAGCAGTTTATCAGACATCTGAGTGGAGATGTCCAGTAGGGAATAGATTATACAAGTCTGGAGTTGAGCAGAGAGGGAGGGCTAAGTGGGAATCTAGAATATGAAAGCATATAATTGGTAATCATACTATATGGACATAAAAGTGGACTATATATGTGTTGAGAATGTGTATGTGTGGTTTGTTTTCTGTTCAAGTCATTTTCTGTGGTTTACAACTTAGAGGGCAGTAACAGGAAGAACGTTCCAGTACCTTTTAGAATACTGTCATTTAACAATGCTATTTAGATTGTGATTTGCAGTAGAGAGATTGCTGAAGACTCTTTACCCTTTAACAACAAAAAGAAACTTCATGTTTTATTGAGAGAAAATTCTACTGTAGTCGTACAATATAGATGACAGTTTAGGCAGACTGTGTCATGCTCTGTACTTAAAATACTTACAGAGGTGTAATGTTCTACATGAGATCTTGGATTAATGGGAATTTGCCAGTTTTCTTCAACAACTGTTATGTGTAAATGCCACATCACAGTAGCTGAGGTCACTGCTTGAACTAAAGCAAATTAAAGATTCTAACTGGTATCTAAGTCACCTGGTTTAGCTTCATAATAAATGTATTGTAAGGTAGATTATAGCACTTGTTTTTTTTTTTTTTTTAAATAACCAGCCAGCCTCTGGCTTCTGTAGGATGTAATTATTATAAGCAGTGAAGTTGTATGTTTTTTACTTTTTCCTATTTTGTAACTTGAACACATCTGTGTATTATAGAATTTTAGATACAATTACCGGAAATCCAATTAAGATGCTAAAACAGTAAAATTTACAGATGAGCTTAGAAGTACTTAGTTATAATAGAGAATAGGTTATAAACTTCTGTGCTAAACATTACTGAACACTTCTGAAATGTTACAAAATATGATATTAAAACAATGGCATTCACAACTGAGCTTTAAAATTTACTAAGAAGGGAGTTGTCCAGCAAATGTGATTATAGTGTAGTGGTTGCAACATTAGTAAATCTGCAGAAACTAGTTATGTAGAGGGAAATATGAGTGCCATTTTGCTTAGAATATGTAACACTTCCTAACAGAAGAATTGAAATGAGATTAAAATATTTTTATAGCCCGTAAGTCTTGGTTACAAAGCATCCCTATTTAAAAAAAAATCTTTGTGTATTATTACAGATACACCATCTGTACATTCATATTCTCTAAGGATTCAAAAGCATCACAATACTCCATAATACTTCATGAAATCACTTGCTAGTTAATTCCAGTGTGAGTGAGCAAGTATAATAGAGTAAGAACACTGCTTAAGAAAATAAGCTTTAGAGCCAGAATTGGTTGCAAGAAGTGGCAATTTTTTCATTCTCAGGACGTCTGCAATTTCTATTTTCATGGGAAATTGAAGTGGAAGTGCTGAAATACTGATAGAATCACTGTTATTCTGGCATTTCCTGGCAGATTAGAAATCCAGGACGTATAAAGCAGAGTCCAGTTTTTGAATGAATTTGTACTTCAGATTTACTGTCCAATAAACCTGTCGAGCTTTTACGTTTTTAATTTTGGCGTGATCTAATGGAACGAGAAACATTTTAGAGATTTAACTTGGTTGATTGTGATTCCTATGTGAACCAACATATGATTGACATTTGTATAAAAATAGAACAATTCAAACTAGATTTTTTAAAATTATTGTGACAGTTTCTTGCACATATGGCAAATAAAAGACTGGGGAAAAATTTGCTTGTCTATTTCTGGTAGTGTCTACACTGTGCTTCTATTGACAAGAGTAGGTATTGAGGACAGAGTGCTTAGTACAGAATAGATATGCTACCCACCCTCATGATGCCTGGTCTTATGGGGAGGCAGATCTTATGCTGAGAAAAAGGCTAAGTGGGAAAAAAGTAGGATGCTAGGAGAGACGATATTGGGACAAAGGTTAATGTTGTTTGAGGTATTGAGTAACAGACATGTAAATGGGTCTAAAGGATGAACGATAATTATCATGGGTAAGAGTCGGAGATAGAGAGTTCTGGAGAGAGCATGTGCAAAGACTGTGGTTCAAGAAAAAGCTTGGATCCTTCCCTGCATTGAAAGTGAGAAGCAGGATGGTGACCAACAGAGGCCCTCCAGGGCTGTGTAGAGATTCAGGGAGGGCCAGATCTTCCAAGACCTTGTTTTCTTCTAAGAACTGGGAGTTTATTCTTCCTATAATAATTTCATGATCACTGGATCTGATGATTGATGGAAAGATGTTTTATTTATTTTTGTTGTCATTGTTGTTTAATATATCTTGTTTTGTTTTGTTCTGTTTTTCCAGACCCATTGTTCTATGAAAGTCTGCATGTGGAACTTATGCAGAGATGGTGGGAATTGCAGTATCTGGCAGTATGTGTTAGGTATAATATGTATGGCACAGAAATGAACTGCCTCAATCATTCATAGGAAAGAGAAGTCAGTGTTAAAAGAAAGCAAAGATTCTGTTCAGGACTGCAGCTTGGGTTGTGTCTTAGCAGACAGTCCTGATGGAGATGCTACTGCAGTAGTTCGGAGTGTGGGTGTAGGATCAGGCTGAATTCCAGCATCTATTAGCTTTGCAACCTTGGAGACACTCTAAGTCTTAACTGAAATGGGACCATCGTAGAGTCCACTTCATTAGGTTTTTCTAATAAATGAGTTAATACATGTAAAGCATTTAACCTGGGTTGGCGTATCTAAGCTTGCTGAAATATTAACGGTCGTTGTTGCTCCTACTACTTTTATTGTTATTTGATTAAGTTGGTAACAAGAAGGGTGGACAGGCACAGAATAATTAATGCTTTGGAGCTAAGAATATGCACCCATGATAAATACATGAGTAAGCTGTATACAGGATGAGTGTAGAGCAATATTAGTAGATAAGATTAGAAAAATAGGACAAATATTGATATTTTATTGCTTATATTGTAACCTTACACTTGCAAACAGGAATTCTGTGTTTATTCACTCAACAAACACTTCCAGTTCTGAATATCACCCAACCCTTTGCCCCCTCACCCCACTCCTATCAAGTGGATATTTAACTACCTGTAAAATTGTGGGGATTTCTTCATGTGCATCCATGTTGACATCATTATAAGCAGGTGTTCAGTAAACCCAACCATGCTACCTATTTGTGTTGTTATTAGATAGACAAGGTTGTTCTGGAAAGTGTTTAAGAAGTCTTTTAGGGGTGCATGGGTAACAAGAAAGATCAAATTAAAACTGGAGGGGAACAAAAGTGGAAAATAAGCATGAGCAATTCCAGTATAAAGTTACTTTAAAAAATGGTGCATAACTGGATTTAAGCCACACTATCTGTGATTTCATTCTATCCTGGCCATTTTGGGGGAGAAAGTCCAGCCACCAAGCACATGCTATAAGGAGTCCCAGACTTGCTGTGGGCCCCCAAGCGAGTGTTCCTAAGGGACCCACAAGATACAGGTTCGGTCTCCAGCAGAGAAGTTCTCTCTCCCTTTCAACGTTGTGCTGACTATGAGCAGCCGTTGTCAGCCTTTTGTGGCTCCTGGTTGGAAGGTTTGTGTTGAAATTGTAATATATTACATTGTGTAATCCTATATGCTTTTCCTATATGCTTATGTACTATCTCAAAACACTTAAGAGAGCAGACAGGCATAATTTCCCTTATATGGAGATGATATTTTTTCTTTAATAACATAGGTAGTCAGTGATTAAATGTGCATATTTGTAACTTAAATAAAATTTATTAAATATGACACTAAGTAGGTTAACCCATACTTAATGAATATATATTAACTCATATGCTTATTGACCCCAAAGATCAAAGATACTCTTATGAGTCAGGAGCTTTTTACATTATTCTGGGTCCAGATGACGAGATTTGCATTATTCATAAGAACACCAGTATAAACTCGGCATATTATTCTCCTGCTTACCACTCTCCCTGGAAGTTCCAGGTACCAGTATCATTACCATGGTCTGCAATGACATGCCGCCTTGACTGCTGTGTCCCAGCCACAATTGTTCTTTCCCTGTTTCCCGCACAGAGCAGGCATCTCCCTGTCTCAGTGCCTTTGCATCTGCCATGTGTTCCCCTGCAAACGTCTTTGACAGAACTTCATACCTTAATACACCTGATTCGTTCTTATCATCTCAGGCTGTATCCCATAGGAGGGCCCATTTCTATGTCTGTTTTCTCACACAAGATTTAAACTAATCATGTGAGAGTAGAGAACATTGAAATATGAAAACCAAAGTTTTAATATTTAGAATTTAGGAATCTAGTCCTGATGTTAGTAGTATAGGAATAGTTTTTAAGTACAAATGTCTAATGAAGATGTGAAATTCTAAACATGCACGTTCTCAAATCAACTAATTGGATCTCAATATATCTTTACTTACTGACTAACTTCAACTCTATGAGCGGGTTGCTTGGGAATTTGATAAATTTGAGAATAAACAGTCTTACATGATATTAAAGGGATTTCCTTAATCGTGTTTCCATTTTGGCTTGACACTCGAAAGTGCTGTGATTCTGGTTTTGTTTCGTGTGCCAGTAACTCATCATATAAAGCTCAAATGTATTCCAGTCCAAATAGACATTTCAAACATATTACACATCATCCAGTTTCAGCCAATTTATCAGAAAATGCATCTTATCCCATACCATGTACATGTTGAAGGAAGATGTATTTTTTGGTGTTCTTTTTTTGAACTTGAGATTTTATTTGACTCACCAACTAATTCATCCTGTGGCCCTAGTCACTGATGCCCTTTTATATTCTATCCTAACTCTGCTTTGCAGTTTTTACTTCTGTTTCATCCTCATCACCTCTCTTTTCTGCACAGTTGTCTGTTCTTCCAATCTCTGTCTAGCCTCTTTCCTCTGAGACTCAAATGGCTGCTAAACCATCATCCTGAGCTGAGTTTGGTGGATATAGAGAAACACAGCCTTTACTCCAAAACCTTCAACAGCATTGTCCTGAAAATGTAATAAATGCCAGACTCCTCAGGGTGACATTGACACGTCCAGCCTCCCCTCCAACAGCATCCCTTGTTATCTCCTTCCCTCCCGCCATGCCTGACAAACTGCTGTTGTGATTGTTTCTTGCATGTTCGACCTTCTAGAACTTTGCTCACTTTCTTCTTATTTGTGACAGTAGGAGCTCCATTTGGCTTTCTATTTTTGTTAGTCTTTCAGGGTCTGAATACCTCATAATATTGTAAACTCCGAGGGCCAAGGTCCGTGTTTAATTCTTCTTGTCTTTCCTGGTTTATAGCATGGTGGCTGACACATAGTTGTTGCTGGGTAGATATTTGTGAGTTGAAGATTTTTGTGCTGCCAAACCAAATACAGTTGCTCAATGAACACTGTATTCACTCAGTGTTTTCTAAAGACTTTTTTTTTTTTTGCAAGCAAACACCATAGTCACTTGGATAAGGCAGTGAAGAGTCAAGTTCCATTCCCCGTCAATATCTTTTCTCCTCTCTTGGGAGTTGATGACTTCAGGCAGATGTTCTCAGACTTTGGCTCGTGTCCCTGTCATCTGGGGGGCTTGTTATAACTCAGATTGCTGAGTCCCAGACCCACAGTTTCTGATTCATTAGGTCTGAGCTGAGGTCCAAGAGTGTACATGTCTCACAGGTTGCCAGGAGATGTGGATGCTGCTGCCCCAGAGCCCCACTGAGAGAACCTCAGGTTTAGGGTGACCAGGAATTGCTGGCTACTCTGTCCTAGAGATACTGAGTCGGAGAACGCTCCCTCTGTGGATCATCTTAACATTAAAGTCACACAGAGCATCAAGTCGTGCATATTTCAGGTACCCCTTTGGCTTTAGAGTTTCTTTGTTTCTCCACCTGATGAGAAGGTGCTTCCCCGCCTCTTCTCCACTGGTCTTTACTGAATTGGCAGGGAAGATAATTTAACCTGCTGGATGCATAGATAGAACTGTGTTTTGTTGTTTCCCCATGCTTGGTTGCTCAAAAGAATTTGTTTTGAGCACAGGTCTTCTAAGTGCTCCACAGATGGTAGCTCATTTAAGCCTCACCATAAGCCTACGAATTGTCTCCATTTTTCAGATGAGGAGAGGTTAGCAATTGGTCCGAGGACAGGCACACACTAAAGGTGGGTGAGCCAGGTGTTGAATTCAGGAAGTCTGGCTGTGGTGCTTGGGCACCTCACCCCTCTCCTCGGGTTTCTCTCTAGGTGAAATAAGCTGCTGTTGTCCTTGTTTCAACCTGTGGCTTGATGCCTTCTCCACAAGTCCTTTTGGCATCTCTGGTTAATCCTTGGTTTAAGGCTGCCTTCTGTGCATGACAGGATTTCTATGCTTGAATGGGAAAACCCAAGTAACCATCACTCTTAAAGGAACTGTCTTAATCAGATTTATTTTGGTCTGTGAGTGCAGCTGCACATTACAATTACAGTATATTTTTATCACTTGCTTTATAAAAAATGACAGCACATGCCAAATGGCCCCGTTCAGAAGGGAATAGGGGTCCTCTTATCATACGATCTTGTACTTTTGAATTTATAGTTTTACATGCGTGCATCATTTGGTCTGAAACATAAAAGCCACAACAAAAAACTGTGAAACATTATGTTGATTTTACAAATAAGAAACTGAGTCTCAGGGAGGTTGAGGAAATTCTTCAAGGCCAAATCATCAGAACAGAAGCCAGGCTTGGCTCCAGGTGTTTAATTCTCAGTTCAGTGTTGATTTCACTACATATTATGAATTTACATTAAGTTGAGGTATATACCTTTGGTAAATTTTAGGAGAGATTTTGCAAATATTGAATATAATTTTTAAGTTAGATTTTTAAGTATTCGTTTATTCACCAAGAGTTTACTGAACCTCTTCTCTGAGCCAGGCAGTCTTCTAGGTGCTTGGACTATATTAGTGAGCGAAAAACGGAGACACCTGTTACTGTGCAGTTTGTAGTGTAATGATGGGAGACTGACAATGTGCAGTAAACATAAGTGAGTAAACAACATTATATGGTAGAAGCTCACAAGTGCTGTGGAAAATAAAAGAAATGGAGAGCAGCCAAGGGGATGTTGAAATTTTACATTGGGTAGTTAGGTAGAAGTGACAGTTAAGCAAGAAGTAAATGCAGGGAGCTGTGAAACTCAGAGAAGACTGGTCCAGGTACAGAGAGCAGCTGGGACAAAGGGCCACATATGGGAATGGGATTTAGACTAGCAAGAAGGACAATGTGACCATGAGGAGAATGCTTTAGAGAACTGATGCTCGGCCAGATTTTCTAGGGCCTTGTGTACCTTTGAGGGTGTTGAATTAAGTAGTAATGTGATCCGATGTAGACTTAGATCAGGCCACGGCTCTGTAAAGAACAGACTGTAGGGAAGCAATGGTGGAAGCAGGGAGAGCAGTTAAGAGACTGTGTCATTAAGCCAAGTGAGTAAAGATCGGGGCTCAGACTAGGGAGAGAGAACAATGGAGGTGGCAAGAGATGACCAAATGCTGGGTATATTTGGTAGGTAGAGGCAAGTGAATGACCTGATGGATTGGGCGTAGGGTGGGAGGGAAAGCTGAGTCAAGAATGATTCTCAAGATTTTTGGCCTGGGCCACCATGAAGGATGAAGACGGCACCAAATGAGAAGTAGAAGAATGTGGGTGGAGCAGGTGTGAGAGGTGAATAAGCTTAAGAGATCAGTTCTGAGTTAAAAGGCCCCTTGAGCATCCAAATGTCAGTGTTGAGTAGGCAGAAGGATAGAGGAGTCTGGGTCCAGACTGGATATAGTAACTCGAGATTCATCAGCATGTGCGTGGTATTTTAAATCTGCCAGGATGAGATTCCCCAGAAGGTGAGTGTAAATAGAGAAGAGGACGTCGGACCACTAAGCCCAGGTGCAAATGTTTTGGGGAGGTCAGAGAGAGGAGGAAACAGCAGAAGAGTGAGAAGGAGTGGCCAGTGAAGTAGGAGGAAAACCAGCAGAGTATGACGTCCGTGAAACCAAACAAGATTAGTCAAGACCTTGATTGTAATGAAACCTGCAAATGCTGTAGGAAGATAAAAGAAGGAAGACCTGAGAATTGGCCATGGGTTCAGCAAAGGGATGGTCACTAAGGACCCTGAGAAAAGTAGTTTTAGTGGAGTGATGGGGGCAAAAACTGAGGTTGGGGAACAAGTGGATTCTTCACAGAAGTTTACTCAGTTTCCAATTTTAAGGTGCTTTGATGAGGTTTGCCTGGTTTGAATATGATTTGGTTATTTGGGGAAAGTTTAAAAAGAGGAAAAAAAGCACTGAAAGAGGGTCACAGAGAAACAGATAGGAAAAGGACTCAGAGGAGAAAGAAAGGAGAGATGCGACAGAAAGAGTGACTCTTAGATCATGGGGGACTTTCAACTGTGAAAGTGCACAAGTTAAAGGCAGACACATTATCAAACCAGTTTCCTCTTGTTCATTACCAGTTGCCTCTTTTCTTTCTGATGAATAATGAAGTGGGTCTTCTGTGAACAAGTAATTCAAATACATGGTTTTTTAGCCCTCCATTACATTTCTTACCTGCTTATGTTTCACATGTAAACCATAAGCTGTTTCCAAATGGTCAGCATAATTCCAAGATCCAGAAAAGACTGTTTTCAAACCCCAATTTAAACAAAGATTTTGAGGTTTTAAAATTTCAATATACAGTATCTTTTCACTAGATGTACATTTTTGAACTTGATATATTTGGATCACCCCAATGGTACGGAGAGTGTCTAACGTAGTTTCGCTTTCATGAAAGGGAGCTGTCAGCGATTTCCTTTGCATAATACTCTTCACGGGGAAGTGCCTCATGTTTACTCAAGTAAGTTTTCTCACACGATATTCCTCAGTTCTCTGTCGATTCTTGTTATTGTTGTTTACTGCCATTAGACTATCACTTAGCGTCAAGGGAGGCAAATAATGGTTCAGAATTGTACTGATCTAGTTTTGCCGATTACAATTAAACAAGGATTCTATTATTATTTTTTTCTAACTTGAAGAATGCACTTTTCTTTTTAACCTCCTTTGGACTTTGAAAAATCACCTTTGGTTATCATGAATGGCTTTACAGTGAGCATTTTGAGGTCAGTGGCTGGGTGACATTCTTGAGCTGAGCACAGGGCCATTGCCCATGGTGGGCACTGAAAAATATGAAGTTAAAAACTGAAAGCTCATGAATCAAAAAGGGAAAGGAAAGGGGAATAAACAATGAATAATATTGGATACAGTTAAGGAGGGAGCAAGGTTAAGATATATAAGCTAATTCTTAATGTATAGAGGAAGACCAGATGGAGATGGAGAGTGAAAGAAAGCTTGAGGCTGACTTGAGGTAGAAGGAGAAAATACACCATGACTGATTGACCGGAAATCATACTCACTCACAATCTTTTATTTGTCCTTTCTGGAAAGCATGGAATGAATTCAACTGCTCTCTGTCCTAACCAGTTTGTCTACCACTGATTAAAATATAAATGGCTTGTTCTGGCTAGGTTTTTGCATATCGAGACTTAGATTTTGGGGATTACTTTTATCACCGGCACCTTATGAAACATATTGTGTTTACCAGAATCACAAATGGAATTGTCCATTGCCAAAATGGAGACTTGGCAGCAACACAAAGGCCAAGCAAAGTCCCAGAATTATAAACAATATTGCTGGTTGATTCAGTACTACAAGCGGAATACAGCACTTCTGTGAGAAGGTCCTGGTTAGACTCTGTTGAATGACGTTAAAAGTAGGATCACTTAACAGGCCTTCTGTTGATTAACAAGGCAGCAGAAAGCCAGCTGCTCTTGTTGACTGCGGATGGGTAAGACCAGTTAATATCAGGCCCCAGAATAGAGTCAGAAAATTCCTTTATGAAATAACTAGAGCTGAGAACACAGCACCATTTCTTTCAATCATGCAGGTAAAGACTTTTCTTCTGCTGAAAGGTAGAGTTTAAGCCAAGATCTTTTTGATGGCATTTAAATATTCTAATAAAAGAAATCCATTCCATGATAAACCATGTGTACATATATTCTGTTATATTTTATCCTTAAAGATGTACATTGTAATTAGTAAATGTATCGGGGTTCTCCTGAGAAACAGAATCAGTAGGTGATATCTCTGTCTATGTCTACATCTATCTGTCTGTCTATCCATCTATCTGTCTATCTATCTAGAGAAATGTATTTTAAGGAATTGGCTCACACAGCTGTGGGGACTGACAAGTCCAAAATCTGTAGGGCAGGTTGGCAGACGGGAAACTTAGGTAAGAGTTGATGCTGATGTTGCTGTCTTAGTCCATTCAGGCTGCTGTAACAGTACCACAGACTGAGTAGCTTATACACAACAGACATTTATTTCCCACAGTTCTGGAGGCTGGACATCTGAGATCAGGGTGCCAGCGTGGTCAGGTGAGGGCCTTCTTCCCAGTTGCAGACCTTGTATCCTCATGTGGTGGAAGGGGCCAAGGGGCTCTCTCAGGCCTCTTTTATAAGGGAATTAATCTCATTCATGAGGGCTCCACTTTCATGACCTTATTACCTTCCAGAGGCCCCACCTCCTAGTACCATCATATTGGGGGTTAGGATTTCAACATATGAATGTTAGGAGCACACAGACATTCAGACCATGGCAGTTTCAGTCTTAAGTTCAAAATCTGCATGGCAGGCTAGTAGGCCCGGTTCTCAGGCAGGGTTTCTATGTAGTAGTCTTGAGGCCGAATCCCTTCTTTGAGAAACCTCAGTCTTTTCTCTTAAGGCCTTCAACTGATCAGATGAGGCCCACCCACATTATGGAGGTAACCTGCTTTACTTAAAGTCAGCTGATTGTAGATGTTAGCAGCATCCACACATACCTTCACAGCGACAGCTATGCCAATGCTTGACCAAAAAACTGGGCACCAGAGTCTAGCTAACTTGACACATAAAATTAACCACAGTAAATCGGGAAGCTTTAGGTATTTATTTATAATTAGTGTGTTTGATATATGTTTAAGGAAGTTTATCTCAGATAGTGCAAAAGTAGAAACTTTTATTTTTCATTAATGAGATGCAAATGTATGTGAGTGAAATTCTGTGATTTTAGATGTACACCATGGGCACTATTATCTTTCTTAGTGCTCAATAGCAGAATGGATTTGAAAATAAATGAACAAAAGAATTCTCATTATTTTTAGAAAAAATTGTGTTTCTACGGTAATAGTATTGGCCTTCTTTTTCATTCCCAATCCAGTTCCTTCTGTCAATTTAATTATTTGTTTAAAATGTACAATATGAATAATATTAGCGTTCAGAAAGGACATAAAGCTATATATTTGTTATAAATAATACAAATGAATTCATGCTTTCTATATCAATGAGAAGTTGATTGTTAGTAGCTATTTTATTGCCAGTCTATTACCTTAGAATTTCATATCTAGGGAATATATTCGTCTTTACAAAACAAAATGCATTCATCATTTTTAATTTGACACAAAACTTAAGCCTGCTTTTCCCACTAATGTTTCTCATTTCCTTGGAGTTTTTGGCAAAGTGGAGTGAAACATCTTCACCTTGATATTCTCTCGTCTTTGGATGTAGAGGATAAATAAGAAGTCTGTATTCGCACCTTAACTCATCTTTGTCCCAATAATCTCTTCCCCTCAGCTGCTCAGTATATTTTAAAACTTATATCTTGCAGCCAGACTTCTGGAGAAAAAGAAATGTGACACTTGGCTCGTGGTTTTCTGACTTGGCCGTTGTGGGTTGCTGGCCATGGATAGAATGTGGCCCTGGGGTCATAAGTTCATTTTCGTCTCTCTCTGTTTCCCAATGCACCAGTCTGGACATATGATTGCCTGTTCCTTGGAGGACTTTACTGAAGGCTACGAGAAACATCCAGCACGCCCCCTCAAGTCGTCTGAACCTCCAGCCCGAGGTCTGAAGCACATAGACAGGAGTTTGATAGCTGCCTTGCTAACAGAGTGAATCTTTTCCTTTCCAGTCGAGGACAAAGCATCTGCAATATGTACAGCTACCCCCAGATCAACCAGGGCTGAGTTTTTGGGCATGTCACTGATTGCCAGGGGCAGGTTTCTGGTTAGTGGAGACTTCCTTTGCGATGCACGGAAAACCAACTTAAACTGGCTTAATGAGGGAATTAATGGGGTTCATTGACTCTCATAAGTGAAAATTCTAAAGGTTTGATTAGGTCCAGGAACTCAACTGCTCATGGCATGTCTGTCTCTTTCCATCTCTTAATTCTACTTTCTTCTCTATTATCTTCAGCAGGCTCTTTAAGCCTAGTGTCAATATGCCAGTGGGAGTTCTAACTTTATATTCTAGGAGTTGAACAACTTCTAGGAAAAGAGTGTGCTTTTTCCTGATGGTTCCAGAAGACTCTAAGGATTGACTTGATCCAGCTGAGGTCTCATGGGAATCATCCTGACTAAGAGGATGGAATATTCTGACTGAGCAGGCTTGGGTCAGGATTCTACTCACACCACATGGACACCACGTATACCTTATGTCCCCTGCAGCACCTGGATTCATTACAGGTGGAGACACAGACATGGAAGCTGTGACAGAAGCCTTGGGTGTGGATGAGATGGCCTGAGCAAGGAGTGTAGAGCATGACATGGTGTAGGACTGAGATATTTCAGTATTTGAAGGTCAGATAGGGAAGGATAAGCTGGCAAAGAATATGAAAGTAGGACCAGAGAGGAAGGGTGAGGAGAACCAGTAGAATGGGGCATGCCCTTGAAGCCAAGGAGAGAGTGTTTCAAGGGGAGCATTTTGGGGACATCTAGAGCTTCCAGGAGGAGGCATGTAAAGGATTAAAATGTGTATATTAGGTTTAGTGGCATAGTGCTGAATAGTGTCATCAGCAGAAGTCATCCTAGTGAACTGGTGTCAGGAGAGACCAGACAGGAGTGGGCTGAGCAGGAATTCTCGCCCTGTGTTTTTATCAGTGATTATACCAGCGCAATTACATTTGTAGTGGGCTAACATTTGTTGTGGCAAGAACAAGGATGGACTTAGTACATCCATGAAGAGTTTATGCAGAGTGAAGGCTGTCACGTCTGTAGGAAGTAAAGGTTGCCATTGTGAATAAAGTAGAGGGAAGACTGAGTCATCCTCTGACACCAAATTCAGAAAGATTTGCACCCTATCAGTCAGTCCCAAATTCATGGTGTGGGTGGTAATTTATTTTCCTAAGCAGCAGCATCAAACACACTGTATTGATGCTGTTAATTTGAGTTTTGTTTATTTTATAATAGTTTATATTTATTTTATAACTTTAAAATTTATGTGTGTAATTGCTGCAAATTTAAGAACTCTTAGCCTAGTTGTGTATTTGTCTAATCTTAGGTAACTTTACAATAAAAGTAATTTAAAACTGGATGTCCTTTTTTTTTTCTTGAAAAACATACCATTTAAGACCAGGTTTTGTTTTTTTTCTCCCATAGAACCTAGCAGTGTTTCAACACAAGGAAGCAATTTGGTAAATAGTTTATTGTTTATTTTTGACCAAAAGAAATTAAAAGCAGAAAGAGGAGAGGGCAGAATTTTGCCTGGCACAGGATGAAATCTGTGAAAATTATGTGAAGTATGGAAAAGTCCTCATATAAGAATCTTGAATTCTGTTTGGTATTTGAAAATATATTAAAGATAAGCATCAAATAATTTTTTACAAGATTCTAAACAATGGCCAACTTTATTATTATTTTTTTTGTGTGTGGGGAAGACCAGCCCTGACCTAACATCTGTTGCCAATCCTCCCCTTTTTGCTGAGGAAGACTGGCCCTGAGCTAACATCGTGCCCATCTTCCTCCACTTTATATGGGACGCCGCCACGGCATGGCTGACAGGCAGTGCGTCGGCGGGCGCCCGGGATCCGAACTCGCGAACCCCGGGCTGCCAAGTGCGGACTAAACCGCTGCGCCACCGGGCGGAACAATGGCCAACTTTAAATATAATTACTATTGTTTTTGAAAGATTTTTTTATATACCCCTTGACAATGTAATCCACAAGTAATTCATCAAGGAAGGTATTTATGAATGTGTTGACATAGTTATGCTTTTCATTTAAAAATTTCAGTGACTATTTCCACATTGTTTATTTCAAATCACCTCTTAAAAACACAGCAACTTTGCCATCTGCACAGCATGAGGCGAAAATTTGATAAATAATTCTTTGAAATGTTGAAAATGTCATTGTACTTGTATTTTTCTCAGGCTGACAGCATATGGCATATTTCTAATTTTTCTACTAGAATTTCTTTTTTAGTGACTGACATACATTTGATATTAAAAAGAATCACAAAATTCTTCAAGTAGAAATGGTAAAGAAACAATTGGTTTTTATATAAACCTATTTCTGGTTTGAATTTTTAGTTTTTAACATTTTATTGAGCAAGTTCACCAATTTGCTCTTGTATTTTGAATTATATTTCTCTGTGTTAGCTATTCATTCAACAAATCATTATGGTTTATGGCCACAATATACTAGACTGTATGTATTTTGGATACTGGGGATGTGTCAATATACAAAGGAAAGTTTCTTTTTTCAAAGGTCTGATGTTTTAGATGTTCTGATTTAATTTAGTTGATCTATTCGTACTTTTCTAAATGTAGACGAGGTGGAATTTTTGGAGATCAAATGTTAAATATAGTAATAAACACCCTTGAAAATCTTATCTTAGCTTTCCTATAGTATTAATTTTATTTGGATTTAAACTTTCCACTTTTGTTTATAAATATCAAATCCTAGGTTGTCTTGATTACTGTATTAGTTCGCTAGGGATGCTGTAACAAATTACCACAGACTCGGGGGCTGAGATAACAGAAATCTGTTATCTCACACTTCTGGAGGCTAGAAGTCCGAGATCAAGGTGTCCTTTTGAGGCTGTGTTGGGGGGGGGGGGGATCTGTTCCACACCTCTCCTGGCTTCTGTGATTGCTGGCATCCTTTGCTGTTCCTTGGCTTCTGCAGCATCACCCCAATATCTGCCTTCATCGTCCCGTGGTGTTCTCCCTGTATGCGTGTCATCTCTTCAAGTGGTGCTCCTTTTTGAGGGATGCCAGTCACGTTGTATTAGAGGCTCACCCTAGTCCAGTGTGACCTTATATTAACTAGTTACATCTGCAACCTAATTCCAAGTAAGGCCGCATTCTGAGGTACTGAGGGTTAGTACTTTGACGTAGGAATTTCGGGGGAGATGCAATTCAACCCATAACAGTCACCATGGATGGAATGGATGAGAGTTATTTATTCATTTAACAAATATTTATTATGTACCTATTAACTGGTAGCACTGCTAGGGATAAGTGATACAGAAGTTATTAAAAAAAAAAAAAAGACATGTTAAGGCCCTGATTGTATAAAGCTGACGGGCAGGTCATACTCATAATGGTGGTAAGACCACTGTTGACATCCCCGGCTATTCCATGTACTAAAAGTTGATGACAGAAAGCTGCTTTCTACTTTGGAAATGCTCTCCTAACACAGCTATGGCTCCCTGGTCAGTCCTCAGCGATTGAGCCACAATGTGCCATGTGACATTAGGTGAGCCAGTTCTGGGAACATTCCAGGTCCTGTTCACTAAGACAAGAGCTCCTTGGGCACCCAGCCAGTGACAGGATAACTCCCTGATCTTCATCTTCCTGCTGTTACTTACAATAAGTCTCGTGACATGCAAATTTGACTCAGACACTCTCCATGAAGCTTGATTAAAGACACCAACAAGACTTTCCATACATGAGGTTTAGTAGTAAAAAACTGGTTTCCCGGGTGAATGTAGTGATTAGGAAGAAAAAGGACCTAGTTATTGACATTTTTAAAAAAACCAATGCATCAAAATGCTGGCAACAGGATAAACATGGCATCTCTAAAGAGAGTTGAGATAAAGTAAACAACAGGTGCTCCATGAATCCATCAGTTCTACAATTAAAAGCAGAGTGATATAGATGTTCTGGGCTATGCTACTTTATGCTATAACAGATCTCCCAATTTGGAGAATGAGTGAAATAATTATAGCTGGGAGATTGCTTTCATTTTAATGGGAATCTGCAGATGCAAATCCTAATTTGCTTCAGGAGTTGCGTTATTAGCCTTTAAAATCTGGCAAGGAATGGTGTGTGTGTGTGTTTGTGTGTGGTATGTATATTTCAGTCTATCCATCCCTTACTTGGGAGTATTCATAATGCATTCAAGATAGATGGCTTTATAAATTTTAAAAGGTCTTTGGGGAGCTATTACACATCCTTTTTAGAAATGTGTACTAAAAATATTTCTGTAAGGATGTTCATTCTTAAATATCACCTAGGTTTTATTTGGATAAATATGGGTTTTCTTTGGTTAAATAGGATGTCCTGTTTTTCCCTTCCATTTACTTATACATATGGACTATGGAAAGTTAGAGCTGGGGGGAATGGTATAGCACAATAGCCAGTGCCCTGATTAAGTGCCGAGCAAACTGAAATCTCAATAATTTGACCATGTTGAGAACTAGGACTCAAACTGAATTCTCTTGAATCTAAATCTAAATCAGACAGCAGTGTTGGAACCATTTTGGGCTACTAATATTTCATAATATGTAGATAGATCAAGATATTTTTAAGATTCTCCATGCCAGATCAAATAATAGAATCTTTTTTCTTCCCTCTAAAAGCCTGGTTCTATTAAAACCAAACAAATAACCCTTGAAAAAGAGTTACTTTTTGAGGTTTCATTGATCTAAAATAGGGTCAGAGTCAGTCTCTTATGACCATAAATAATGATTTAGCATTTTTAATGGGCATTTAGATGAACTACTTAGAACAAGTGACATATGAGCCAAAATTTTGTACCTTTATGTTGGAATCAAAATGATATAGTTATTTTCTTTGGTATTAACCTCATCATCATAATGGTAAGATAGAGATTTCTTGCCAAACTCTGTTGTCAGTATTGATTATATTTTGTTGAGATCAGGTTGATGTAAACAGAGAGGTTTTAGTTAGTTAGTTATTTTTTCCTCCCACAATATTGAAGCAAGCTGGCTGGGACGCTTGACTGTCTCGACAAGGCAATATTTTTTCTAATGATGTGTAATTTATCCATGGGGACGTTTAGCAAGGGTAAGTGGCATCTTCAGGGAAACGTTCCTTCCCAAGCCTGAATGTCGATTTCTCTGATTGTGCTGTTGCCTGCCTGGACTTCCACCCGTCATTTGCTACAGAGAAACAAAATGAGTTGTAATTCTTCTCTGGAGGGAAAAAGTGTGTGGGTTGGGAACTGCTCATGAGACAATGTGTTTTGATAGCTAGTTAGGTTTCCTTGTTTCTTTTTCATTGCTGTGTTTTCATATTGGTTTGTAAGACAGGAAATGCAACCTTTTCTTGACTCAGATTCAGTGATGAGTCTCTGGGAGGGTAACATTCTCCACTGGGCATTTTTGGAAAAGAGGGAAAGATTCTTCACTTGCCCTCAATCATATAAGAACGTTGAGGACCGGTTCTAATACTTGGGTCTGGACTGAGCCAGTTTAATATTCCTTCCATGCAATGGTGCTCCACATGTTTGAAAAGGACTCCCATGTCTACTCCTGGTTGTGTCTAAAGCAGCACTGTTCAGGGGAAATAAAATGGGAGCCACACAGGCAATTTAAAATATTCCAGTAGCTGTGTTAAAAAATGCAAATAGAAACAGGTGAAATTAATTTTAGCAATGTTTTTGAGTTAAACTAACACATCTAACATATTGTTTCAACATATTCAGTATAGAAATTGTTAGAGATACTTCACATTAGTTTTTTTCTTACTAAGTCTTTGCAGTCGGGGGTGTATTTTATGCTTACAGAACCTCTTAATTTGCACTAGCCTCATTTTAAGTAGTAAATATTTGCATGTCGCTGGCTACTGGCTGCTGTGTATTGCATAGCACCTTCTGAACTAAACATCCTCAGTGCCTTTGAATAAACTTGATAGGATTAGAGGTTTAAGGTTCTCCCTTGTGGTGTATCTGATCTACATCTCATTAAAGTATGATTACAGGACTTCTGTATTGCAGGTGCAGTCTCTCTAGGCTGGACTAGAGCTTCACTTGGTTTGACCTGATTAAGAGCCTGGGGTGGTGCTTGCCAAACTTTGTGCATGCAAAATCACCTAGGAATCTTTTTAATCTGCAAAGTCTGTGTACGTCTGGAGTGGATCCCAAGATTCTGTACTTCTAACCAGCTCCCAGATGATACTGATATGGCTGGTCCAGAGACCACACTTTATGTAGCAAAAGCCTAAGGCGACTATTTGGAGGAGCCTCCAACTTATGCTTGTTACTGCTAAAAATCCTAAGGAGATTTTCTTCGTATGTGTTGCTACCAAGCCTCTCCATGCTGTTCTTGTGCATTGATTTTCTAAGCTCTAATATAGCACTTTGTATTTGTTATCGGTACATCCTACTAAATTCAACCCATCAAACTGGGCTTGAGAGGTCAATGTGGATCCTAGTTCTTTAACTGATGTAGTCAGAATCGCCTCCTCCCTTTATGTAATCCCTACTCCTGATGCCATTTACTCAATATCATCCTTCATGTCATTAAAAAAAAAAAAGGTCAGGGTTTCTGCATTGAAGTTGATTTCATTAATTGGTATTTTTCAGTAGGAGAATTTGGGCAGTAAATAATTCACGAAATTAGATATCTGTATCTGATCAACAAGATAAGCCAATGTGGAACCCTGAAAATTCCTTGCTGATGTTCAGAAATGTTGTGTCTATTGTGTCTCTTCAATAAACGGTGTTGGGAAAACTGGACAGCCACATGTCTTACATCATACACAAAAATTAACTCAAAATGGGTTAAAGACTTGAATGTAAGACCTGAAACCATAAAACTCCTAGAAGAAAACATAGGCAGGAAGCTCCTTGACATTGGACTTGGCGATGATTATTTTGGATCTGAATTGCAAGCTAAGGCAACAAAAGCAAAAATAAATAATTAGGACTACATCAAACTAAAAAGCTTCTACACAGCAAAGGAAATCATTAACAAAATGAAAAGCAACTTAATGAGAGAAAATATTTGCAAATCATATATTTAATGAGGGGTTAATGTCTGATATATATAAAGAATTCATGCAATTCAATAGCAAAACAACAAACAATCCAATCAAAAAATGGGCAGAAGATCAGAATAGACATTTTTCCAAAGAAGACATACAGATGGCCAATAAGTATATGAAAAGATTCTCAGCATCACTAATCGTCAGGGAAATGCAAATCACAACTATAATAAGGTATCACCTCACACCTGTTAGAATGGCTATTATCAAAAAGACAATAAATCAAGTGTTGGCAAGGATGTGGAGAAAAGGGAACTCTTGTGCACTGTTGCTGGAAATGTAAATTGGTTCAGCCACTGAGGAAAATAATATGGAGTTTCCTCAACAAATTAGAAATAGAACTATCATATGATCCAGCAATTCCTCTTCTGGGTATTTATTCCAAAGAAAACAAAAACACTATTTCGAAAAGATATGTGCACTCCCATATTCATTGCGACATTTGTAATAGCCAAGGTACGGAAGCAACCTAAGTATCTATGGATGGATGAATGGATATAGTGTGGTATATGCTGGAATATTATTTAGCCATAAAAAAGAATTAAATCTTGCTGTTTGCAACAACATAGAGGGACCTTGAGGGCATTATGCTTAGTGAAATAAGTCAGACAGAGGAAGACAAATGCTGTATGATCTCACTTATATGTGGAACCTAAAAACAATAAAACAAAAAACCCCCGAGCCTCATAGATATAGACAACAGACTGGTAATTGCCAGAGGTGGGGGGTAGGCAAAATGAGTGAAGGGGTCAAAGGTACAAACTTCCAGTTATAAAATAAATAAATCATGGAGATGTAAAAAAACAAATTGTGTCTATTGCATAGCAATATCTACTAGTTAAACAGCCTTCTTAGATTAAAAAGAAGAGACCAGACCTTTCCTCTAGAGGGGAAAGGTTCATAAGGGAATGCAACACAGGGATGGATTGATATTCTTGGTTCCACTGGAATCAGAGGGCCTTTAGATAAGTTAGTAGAAAAAACTCTTCACTGGAAGGCTTTCTTTTGAATGAAAGGTCTCAGTCATAGAACTTCAGAGCTTGAGGGTCCATTAAATATTATTCTAGTCCAGCCCCACATTTTACAGATCAGGAAACCTGGACATAAAGAGGTTATATGATTTGTCTGGGAAGCTGGGCAGTTTCTAGACAAGCTGTACCATATAATATCACCTCTGCTGAAATGTCATCACCCCAGAGAGGCCTTCCCTGGCAGAGTCTCTCTCTACACATCTTGCCCTGCTTCGTTTTTCTTTCTTACCATTATGCCTTTACTTTGCTGTGTTTTCTGTCTCCCTCAGTCTCTAGAATGGAAGCTCCAAGAGAACAGCCATTTGTTGTTCTGTTTTATCCTGGTGCCTGGCACACAGTTTATGGTCAGTGAATATTTTTACTGACTTAATCAATTTAAGGGTTAATTTAGTGATCCATATTTTAAATTTAATTAATTGTTTAATTGCAATGACTTATGAGGCCAGGGTGGGTACAATGTCTCATTAGTTTTTTGTTGTTGTTATTTTCTCTGGGATTAATTAATTGCTCATCTGGGAGTTAGATGTCCTGTAAGGCTGATGGTAATGCTGAAATTCTATACGGGACTGGCGTGAGAACAAAGGGGTTTCTAAAATGAACTGGCAAGAAATGAGAGTGTGAAGATTGCATGTTGGAAAGTTATTTTGCTTTACCTTCCTTGCTGTTTGTTGTGAGGAATTGAAATGATTTCTTAAGCATTTGTAGAAAATTGGGTGATTTATAAAGTATGTTTCTCAGATCTAAAATTGAGAGGCTATCATTGGCCTTATAGGTTTGTGGTGAGAATTCAGTGAAGTAATGTATTTCAGGCACTCAGATTGGTGTTTAAAATAAAATTTGTTATATTAATACCATTAACATGAAAATATCTTAAATATTTTGTGTGATCAATTTCTCTATTACACTGAAAATGTATTTTTACAGTTTGTCAGTGGCTGACTGTTAGGATATGTATGTAAGTTAGAGAAGTTTCTAAATTGCTTTAACCCACAGCACATGAACAAACAGATTTTGGGTGTTTCTTGTTTTAAAGTTGAATGTATTATTTACCAACATTACTTCCTATTAAACCCGTAATTTTCCCTTGTGCCTACTTTCCATTGAAAACTAACCTCAGAATACTTGTTCCGAAGACTCTTTACTCTGAACAGCATGGATTCCTAAGCACAGGCACTCATGACTCTTAAATACTACGAAGTATTACAGGGCTATGTTGATGGGTTCAGTTTGCAGCATTCAAATCCAAATGTGTAAGTCTTCAACGTTGAGTCCAAATCACAGAGAACGAGCATCTGCCCATTTAATGTTTATTTCATTGAAAAATGTAAAGCTTATAGAGCGTATTTATTGTTTTGATTATTCAGGTCACTAGACTTCACATTTCTCTGGATGTAGTTCATAGATAAGAAATAAAGTCATCCACTAACCTGAGATAATTAATTTTGAAGGACACATATACTTTTATAATGCATTTAAAAAATGATCTTCAACACATGGTAGTAAACAATGCATATTTCATAAAGAAACATTGTTTATGGTATTTTAAGCGACTTTGTTGAGAGATTTTGTATTGATCTAGTTTGTATTTAGGAAAGACATGCACTGTACATCTGTGGGTGGTTTGTTTTTTTGTTTAGAACTCTTTTTGCCTCAGTAGAGTACTTTTATGTTGTTATGATATTTTCCTACTAATCAACTATATCGCAGTAACTTTTGTAACTTTTTTTAAGAATAAAAAATCAGATTTTTCAGTGAGTAACTTTCCCCTTAGAGATTATTTAAAATGGAAGACTTGACTTTAGTATTCAGAGAATGTTCACTTATATTTAAAATGCCTCTTTGTGGGGGTTTTAAAATATATCCATAAATTTAATTATCTTTCCCTTGGATATAGACTGGCTTTATTGACTCAATTCTAACAAGTATGATGCAGCAGACTACGCCTAGGCTAGGTTATAAAGAGCTAAGCAGCTTCCACGGGTTCTCTCTGTCTCTGTCTTTCTCTTTCTGTCTCTTTCTCTTTCTTTCTCTGGAGACACTCAACTTTGGAGCCCTGAACCTGCATGTAAGAAATCTGACTACCTTGAAGACAGCATCCTGGAGAGGCCTCATGAACAGGCCAAGAGAGATGGAGACAGATGCCCACGGAGCCCAGATGTTCCAGCCCCCAGCTGTTTGCCTCTTCCTGTCCCAGGCGTCAGATATGTGAGTTGCCTCTAGGTCCAGTCACTCATGATCTGACTGCAACCATATGTAAGACCCCAACTGAACCCCACTAAGCTGAGCCCAGGTAACCCTTGGAGCCATGATAGATAGCAATAATTTTAAATATTGTCATTGCTTTATACCACTAAGTCTGGGGTAGTTTGTTACACAGAAGTAGACAACTCTGGAACACTCTGTTTTCTAAAAGATTCTTATAATGAGCCTGAGTTTGGTGACCATAAGTCAAGAAATCCAGAACTGGAATGTGGTTCAAGCCCCACCCTTTCATGGCTCCTAACAGACCAAATTGACTCTTGGAAGGAAGGACTTCAGTTCTCTATGTGATCAGATACTAGATCACCATGATATCAATTCCTTTTTTAAACTTTCATCTGTAAATATTCTAGATGGAATTAATCATTTTAATGTTGCATCATTCTACCACTTTATTTCCATAATGTAAATTGAATTGTTTGCTTACAGCTTCTCTTTTAACGTCGAGTTGGAGTAGGATTTTTCTTATCTTTAAATTTTAATTGTAAGATGCACCATTATATTAGGTGCTAATGTGAAAGAAAAGATGCTGACAAATATTTTAAGATATAATCCAATATCAAAGACATTAAAATGTGAAAAAGTGTATCTTATAAATGGATGCAATATAATATTTAATACTGATACTCCTTTATTCTAGTGAAGAATATTAAAAATAAAAAAATTTCAAGTTAGGCTTCAGGGACTGGGCCATGAGTTGGGTGAATCTGCTCCAGTGCCCGACTTTCATTCTAAAATATAGAACTTAAATAGCCAGTTACTAAAGATGGAACCTTCCTGGGGCAGCTGAATCATATTATCCCAAATCGACAACAGGATCTTTCGAATGTCCGTGTGTATCAGAATCCTTACTGGGAGAGCTAATAAAATCATAAAAGAGGCTGATGGTCATTTAAGGAGAGGGCCTGGGCCTCTGTATTTTTACTAAATCTCCCAGCTGATTCTCATATACACCAAAGTTTGAGAACTGTTACTCTGGAACATAATTCCCTTCACATGTGGCAGAGAAAATGCAAAATAAATGTGCCTGGTGTTTTTGAAATCTTTAAAGGACAGCTGGGAGAATCTAAAAATGTGGAGCTGAAAGGAAAGGAATTCCAAGAGGCAAAAGTAAATCCCAAGAATTGTGATGTTTAGTGAAAGCAAAAGGCCTGAGTTGTGGAGAGTTAGGAAATTCCTTTATGGGAAGAAGAAAATACATGAGATATGAGGCCCTGTCTGGGATGTTGGGAAGGGCAGGTTCTCTGAGAAGGGAACATGAGGATACAAAGGACAGAAAGCACAGAGAACATGAGTGGTATTTTCAGAACAGAAGCTGTGTATAAAATTGATTGTCCCAGCACGGTGGGAGACTGGAGTCAGGAAGACCCGTGAGAAGTGCCTAGTGATGCTCCATGCTGGAGGTAATGAGAGCTTGTCGTAGGGTAGTGGTTATTGCAGTGGAGAAGAGTAAAGAGACTGGAAATATTAATAAAAGCAAAGGCATATATCTATTTGACTGTTTGCAGAATGGATTTTTTTCTCAAAATATGACCCAAATTTCCAATAACCAACTGCTTTGTGGATATTAGTAACCAGAAATTGTGTACATTATTTCTCACTCTAGAACATGTTCTTGAGTCCTTGAGCTGAAAAAACAGGTTCGAGAAAAGATAAAAAAGTCTTTGGGCTTGGAAAAACAAAAACTTCAAAGCTTTTGTCCAAATGATCTGATTGCTCCCCAAAGGTACTCATATTGAGAAACACATACAGATCCAGTTACCTAAAACCCAACAGCCCAGGCAGTGGTGTAACTGTCCAGTTATGAACGGAGATTCCAGATTGCCACCTCTTATGGGGACAAGTCTTCCCTGCCCTTGACTAGTCTTCCCTGCCTTATCATATGCTGGTTCAAACAAAAAATAAATAACCTAATTTACTAAAAATTCCATAAAAGCACCGAGGTCATGAGACCTTATCAATTCTATTCCTCAAATATTGACCACTGGCAATAATGTCATTATTGTATATTTACTATTTACAAAGCATTTTAGAAAGAAGACAATCTCAGAAGGTTACATATTTTATGGTTCCATTTATGTGGTATTTATGAAAGGATAAAACTATAAGTGACAGAGAACAGATCAGCAGCTGCCAGTGGTTGAAGGGACTGAGGCGGGTATACTACAGAGGGATGAGGGAGTTTTTTGGGTGGTAGATATATTCTGTATCTTTATTGTGGTGGTGGTTACACAAACTTACACAAAATAAGGAAGAAGATGGACTTATGGTAATGGCTATGCAAAACTTATTCCACAGCGAAGATAGAGATGTGGGAAAAACCCACAACAATGAATTTCCAAACTTCTCTGGACTTACAAAAATAGTATATCATATATGTATGACATTTGTGCATATATATATGATATATATGTGTATATATATGTGTACACACACGTACATATATATTATATATTTATAGTTAACAGTTGATGAAAATGGTATGTAATTCCTAAAATTGAAAATTTTACAATCAGTATCTTCTAAAGAAACATCTTATAACACTTCTGACATGATCACATGCTCCATGAATAAATATGGTTTGTACATTGTTTTCTAGGAATGAATCTGTGGCATGAAATGCATGGTGTTACATGATAATCATATAAAAATTCTAGTAAAGAGGGACAATACAAAGAGGAAGTGATGCAGAAACTCTACCAACTCATTTTGATTTTACTTCTGCATAAGTACACAAGCTATTCTTCACTGATTTCTATCTTAAATATTAGATTAACTTAATTTAATTTAAATGAGCCCCTATTAGATTCTCTGTCAGAACAATTGGTGGAAATGAATTGTTTTAAACAGGTAAATTAATTTATCTTCCAGCGGTAGTGTTATCTTTTCATTATTATCAATTACAGTTATTAAATTGCCATTTATCACATTTGGTGCATCCTATGTTTTGAGTAGATTCTGTGAGTATTGTAGCTTCATATAACAGCGAGGCGGCTCGGGGAGGTGGTTAAGGCTGTGCGATACTGTGCATAGAGTAGGGTAAGCCCTGAGCCTGGGACAGAGAATTCACTCAGTACATTTTTGTTCTCTTCCTTTCCTCATCCATCAGTTTTAAAATGCTCTGTAGCCCTGTGTTTCCTGTGAGGGACCTCACCTTGAGAAGGCGGCAAGTTAAAAGACCTGTGAAATTAGGAGATTTGCAGGGTCTTGCTACTTGTATTTGTAGTTCTGATTACTCCAGTGTGGGAGTCAGAATTTATTACTCTGTGATGTAATAAAAGATCATTCACAATTGTCTTCAACCCAGGGCCCTGTAGGATGCAGTGTTCATGCATTCCATTTCACCGAGTGCTTGCCGATCACCGTTTATCTTATTCTTATACTCAGAAATCAGCACTGTGCAATTACTTGTTTTGGCTTGTCATGTTATCTAGGGAAGAAAAATTAGAATGCATAGGAAAAATTCTGTATAACCAGGGGTAGCAGGTGTTGTAGATGAAAGTAAACATGGGTGGAGGGGAAGAGAGAAGCGGAGGGAGAGATCGTGATGTTATTTTGTAAAGCATTTGTCTTCAAATGCCTAGGTTTACTAAGGGGCTGTCTTACTATTTTTGCAAGCATTTTGATCGTGCAAGTATTGAGTGTTTGCTCTTTGTTAATGGATGTGTGCTTTCATTTTATTCCCCAAACCCCTCTGTTTCTTGGATTTTACCTCAAGCTACTCCCTGGCTGCTCTGAGAGCAAACTACTCCCCACCCTGCTCCAGGGCTCACCCGCCTCTCCCACCAATGTTTAATTTGTTATGGGCTCAGTCCTTTTGATGGCTGTCATGTGATTAACATTTTTTTAAAAATTCAAGTTTGTTTCAGGATACATTGTGGATTTGGTGTATAATATACATATAATAAAACTCCAATTTTGAGGTTTAAATCCAATGAGTTTTGACAAATGTGTTACAGTCTTGTAAACGCCACCCAAAGTAAGATATGGAACAGTTCTATCCTTCCGCAAAGCTCTGTTGTGCCCCATTGTAGTCATCCCCTCTCTCTATCCCTAGCCCCTGGTGGCCCCATCTGATTTCTGTCCCTAATTTTGCCTTTTTCAGAAAGTCACATGAAAGATTCCTACTGTATGTAGCCTCTTGTGTCAGGCTTCTTTCACTCAGCATGAGATATTTGAGTTCTGCAATGTTGTATCTTGCATCAGTAGTGCAATAAAAAGTCACTGCATAGGGACCGGCCCAGTGGTGCAGCGGTTTAGTTCGCGCTTGGCAGCCCGGGGTTCGCGGGTTCGGGGGTTCGGATCCCGGGCGCCTGCCGACACACTGCTTGTCAGCCATGCCGTGGCGGCGTCCCATATAAAGTAGAGGAAGATGGGCACGGATGTTAGCCCAGGGCCAGTCTTCCTCAGCAAAAAGAGGAAGATTAGCTACGGATGTTAGCTCAGGGTTGGTCTTCCTCACAAAAAAAAAAAAAAAAAAAAAAGTCACTGCAGAGTGTTCTGTCTGGATGTATCACAATTTGTATATCCGTCCACCAGTTAATGTACTTCTACATTGTTTCCAGTTATTAGCTATTATGAATAAATTTGCTGTAAACATTTGCTTATAGATATTGGACAGATATTTTCATTTCTCGGATAGATGCCTAGGTGTGGGATTGCCAGGTCACATTTTTTAGTGTGTGTTTAAGTTTTTAAAAACCACCAAACTCTTTCCAAAAGTTGCTGTGCACTTTTCCATTCCTACCACCAATGTGTAAGGGCTCCGGTTTCTCCACATCCTTGTCAGCACCGTGTAATTTCAATGTTTCCGTTGTATCCATTTTAGTAGATGGATAGTGGTATTTTATTGTAGTTTTACTTCGCATTTCCCTAAAAGCTGCTGATGTTGAACATTTTTTAATGTCATGTTTGCCGTCTGTATTTCTTCTTTGGTCAAGTGTGTGTTCAAATATTTTGCCAGTTTTTTAGTTGGGTTGTTCTACTTTTTTAGAGTAGTGCGAGTTTTTTTCTATCTTCTAGATACAAGTTCTTTATCAGACATGTGTTTTGGAAATTATTTTCTCCCGATATGTGGTTTGTCTTTTCATTTTCTTAACGATATATTTCAAAGAGCAGAACTTTTATATTTTAATGAAGTTCTGTTTATTAATTTTCCTCTTTGATGACCCGTACCTTTTGTGTCATACGTATGAAATCTTTGCCTAACTCAGGGTTATAGAGACTTCTCTTATGTTTTCTTCTAGAATTTTTACGCATTAAGTTTTACATTAGGTCTGTGATCCATTTAAGTTGATTTATTGTATATGGTGTGAGGTTCTTTTTTGTGCATATGTCCAGTTCTAGCATCAGCTGTTGGGAAGACTTTCCTATCTCCAGTGAATTATGTTGGCACATTTGTCAAAAAGCAGTTGACCCGCATATATGAGTGGGCTTATTTCTGAACTTTCTTCTATTCCTTCATTCTATATGTTTATTCTTATGTCAAAAAGATACTGCCTTGATTACTCTAGCTTCATATTAGGTCTTGAATGAGGTAGTGTAAGTCGTCCAACTTTATTCTTTTTCAAAAATTTTTATTTTTCAAAAATTTTTATTATTCTTGGTCCTTCTCTTTATCATGCAAACTGTCATTATATCATATCAACCTGTCAATTTCTACAGAAATAACTGCTGGAATCTTGATTGGAATTGCATTGAATTTAAAGATTAATTTGGAGACATCTTAATAATATTGATTCTTAAATCCATGAAAAAAAAATATATGCCTTTCCTTTAACTTCTAGCATCATTGCTTTATAATTTTCACTGCATAAATCTTGAATTTCTGCCTACATATTTTATATCCTTTGATATTATAAACAGAATTATTTTATTTCAATTTCCAATTGTTTACTGCAAGTATATAGATAAAAAATAGATTTTTTTGTATTGATCTGTGCCCTACAGTCTTGCTAAGACAATTTACTAGTTCTGATAACCTTTATGTAGATTCTTTGGGATTTGGTACATAACCAATTATGGTGTCTGTGAATAATTACCTTTTCATTTCTGTCTTTCCAAACAATGTATCTTTTATTTATTTTCCTTCTTTTATTTCACTGGCTAGAATCTCCAGGACAATATTAAATAAAAGTGGAGGCAGTGCACATCCTTACTATATATTCACTCATAGGGGAAATCATTAAGTCTTTTGTCATTAAGAGTGATTTTGGCTAAAAGTTTTTTTTTAGATCATCTTTGTCAGGTTGACATTGTTTGTGTCTGTTCTTGTTTGCAGAGAGTTTTTATGATGTTGAATTTGGTCAAGTGCTTTTTCTTCATCTGCTTCCTGCAGATGGTAGGATGGAGGGTTACCTCTTCTCCCTCCTTAAGAGACAGACATTTTTTGCTTCTGTTACTGCCTCCACCACCATCTCCATCAGGCCTAGAGTGAAAACATAGGCTGACTCTCCTCAATGCTTTTGCTTCCTATGGGAGAAGAGTCTGGGGAAGAGAGGTGTGTTTTATGCCTGTTGATTAAAATTTTAACTGTGGTACTATGGACATTTATGAAATGACTTCTCATTGGCAGAAACAATATTTATGTATAACTCACTTCTGATCAAGGCTGGATGGATTCTGAGGGACCTGGTGACAAGAGCATCTGTCTAATAATAATTTTTTAATTAAAAATGTTTATCAATATTTATAAATATGTTTTCTAAAATTCCAAATATATATATAAATGTGACATTATACATATTTTGAAAAAGAATTAAAACTTACAATGAAGTAGTACTTATCCTCTGAGTATCTCTATTTTCCTGTGTGGGGGACAGTGTAAACTCTTCCTTGAAGTTACATAGCTTCTTTCCCTTCCTTCCCTATTCCAAACCTTCCACCAAGCTAGCCTGGCATAATTTATACTTCTCTAATGCAGCAGCTTTAAAAACCGTTCATGTGCTTCCCTATCAGCATAATCAACCTTTTAAAAATTTCTATCATTTTAAGAATGATTGAAATCCATTTAGTCTTACCTGCTGTATTCAGAGATAATAATTATGACTAATCAATTAACTATCTAAAACAAGCAAACAAAGAATACAAACAAACAAAAAACTCACTAATGCCTCTTTATTAATGTGTCAGGTAGAGAGACTCTACATTTAGCTTGTTCTGTCGAGTATCCAGGTTGGGACAGGAATGCTTGTCAGCTTAGTAACTTCCTTTCCGATGATATCAAAATTTATTTAAATCACCAATCATGCTTTATTATTTTGCTATTGACACTATTGTGACAAGTGCTTAAGGGAGCAAAAGCTATCTTTATTCTATTTAAATTAACATTATGTTCATGTGTGTATCCAATACTAATAAAGAGGTCTCTGATAAGGGTGTGGTGACAGAGTGTAACTGCATAACCTTTGGAGTTGAATGATTATAAGAGTCTCACATTGTGTATTATACTTTTCATGTAAGCATTTCCCTGGATGTCATTCATAATTTCCAGTAAAGATTTAATTTTTCAAGTGCCACAGTGTAATATGGCACTAAAGTACCTAATAGCCTAGAAACCTTTTACATGTTATCAGGAATAATATTCCCCCCCAATTTATCACTAATATGAGAACATTGTTCTACCTTATGGAATTTTTATCATGTGAAAAATATACATAACATCATGTTGGTTAATGAAAATGAAATGTATAATAAACATTTAATCATTATTCTCTGCAAATATGAAAATGTCCTCAGTGATTAATAATTTGGATAGGCCACTAATGTGTTTCTGTAACTGTGGCTGTAATGCTTTTAGAACCAAGCTAAAAAATAATGAGATATTTTCTTTGAAAATATTTGAGAACAAAATTGAATCAGTAAAATCTCTGATTGACTGTAATAATCCTCTTGATGCAGCTCAGCCCAAATTTGAAAACAAAGTAATTGGAAAAAATTGCATGCATCATTAGTGGTTTTCCTTAATTTGATCTTTTCATCTTCTTTTTGGAGGGCACTAAGTGTCAAAGTTTGAAATCTTCACCATATGTAGCTCTTTAATCTTTCTCATTTTAATCAATGTTTTACTTCTGATCATAATTCCCATTAATTGAGTTCAATATATATTTGAGTTGTTGACACAAGTATTAAAATTATGCTCAGTATGTGGATTTAAGGAAATTATAATTAAATACAAATTATCAGTGATTAGAATAATTGAGTCATTTTAACATAGCAATATCGACTGTGTCATTATCTATTGTTTTGTTACAAAAAATAAAACTGCAAAACTTAGCAGTGTAAAGCAGTATACGGCTGTCATCTTATGGTTTCTGTGGGCAAGGAAGTGGCATAGCTGAGATGGGTCCTCTGTTTCATAGTCTCTCACAAGGCTTGAATCAAGATCTGCAGTCTCATCTGAAGGTCTGACTGGGGAGGGATCCACTTCCATGCTTACTCAGTGGTTGTTGGTAGCATTGAGTTCCTTCTAAGTTGTCAGACTGAGGTCTTCATATCCTCCTTGGCTTTTGGCCAGAAGTTTCCTTCGGTTCCTTCCTGTGTTGGCCTCTTTGGTATGGCAGCTCACTTCATCACAGTGTGCAAGCAAAGAAGCAGTAGAGTCTGTTAGCAATACAAAGTCACAATTTTTAGCCTAGTCACGGACATGACATCCCTTCAAGGTCGCCTGTTATTGGTTCAAGGGAAGTTATTCACAGGGAAGGAATTATGTGAGTCCATGAATACCAGGATACAGGGATCATTGGGTCCCATGTTAGAGGCTGCCTACCACATTGAAATAATCATTTGTTATATAAACCAGGTATTCTTTGAATCTTTTGTTAGACTAGCTGAAATTGTTTATCCTAGTATTATGTTGCTTTGAAGAATTTGAATCTCATACACTGTTTATCTTTTTTTTTTACCATGTCACCAAAAGTTCTTCTCAACCGAATTTCTGAATTCAAGTTGTACCATAATTTATGACAACCCTCCAAAACATAGTGTTTGAAATACAGACCAAGACGTTATTAGGAACTTAATGGAAGAGGTATAACAGAAAGGTCAAGTTTTGTTCAAATTCTTTTCCTACCGTTTACTACATATCTCTGAGACTCATTTCTTCTTTTTTCAAATGGAGGTAACAATGCCATCCTATTTAATAGTTTTTACAGTTTACAAAATATAATAAATACAAAGCACTTAATATAGGACTGGTACACATTAATTGCTACATAAATGGGCTTTATCACTATTATGCATATCATTACTTAAAGAATGAGGAATTCTATCCTATTGATGAAAAACTATCAGCTCATCCTTAGTAAACTGAATTTGTTATTTGCTTATTTTGGGACACTTTTGCTGGTAAGATGCTTTATTTAAAGTGGCATTTAAGTGAAAATATAATTTAAATGATCAACTATTAATCAGTTACTGAGTTGTGGACTACAAAGGAGCCATGTTTTATTGAGAAGCTTCCATAAATCAATCACTGTGGTCATATATCCATATTCAATATTGTTAAAATATCCATATTATCCAAAGGGACCTGCAGATTAAATGCAATCTCTATCAAAATGCCAGTGGCATTTTTCACAGAGACAGAAAAAACAATCCTGAAATTTGTGTAGACCCACAAAAGACTCTGAATAGCCAAAGCAATCTTGAGAAAGAAGAAAAAGACGGAGGCATCATACTACCTGATTTCAAACTATATTATAAAGCTTTAGTCATCAAAACAGTATGGTACTGGCATAAAAACAGACAGACAAACGGAACTGAATAGAGAGCCCAGGAATAAACCCATATGTATAAAGTTTACTAATCTTCGACAGAGGTGCCAAGAATACATAATGGGGAAAGGACAGTCTCTTCAATAAAAGGTGTTGGGAAACCCAGATATCCACATGCAACGGAATGAAATTGGACCACTATCTTACACCGTACACAAAGAACGTTAAAGACTTAAATATAAGACCTGAAACCATAAAACTCCTAGAAGAAAACAGAGAGAAAAAGCTCCTTGACATTGATCTGGGCAATGACTTTTTGGATATGACATCAAAAGCACAGGCAACAAAAGCAAAAATAAACAAGTGAGACTACGTCAAACTAAAAAGTTTCTGCCTAGCAAAGGAAACAATGAACAAAATGAAGAGGCAACCTATGGAATGGGAGAAAATATTTGCAAACCATATATCTAATTGGTGGCTAATAGCCAAAATACACAAATAACTCATAATTCAGTAGCAAAAAAACAAATAACCAGATTGAAAAATGGACAAAGGCTTGAATAGACATTTTTGCAAAGAAGACATACAGATGGCCAACAGGAATGTAAAAAAATGCTCAAAATCACGAATCATCAGGGGAATGCAAATCTAAACCACAATGAGATATCACCTCACACCTGTTAGAATGACTATTATCAAAGAGTCAAAAAATAATGAGTTGTCAAGGATGTGGAGAAAGAACAACACTTGTGCACTGTTAGTGGAAATGTAAATTTGTTCAGCCCTTATGGAAAACAGTATGGAGGTTCCTCAAGAAATTAAAAATAGAAGTACCATATGATCCAACAATTCCACTTCTGGGTATATATATGCAAAGGAAATGAAATTGGTATCTTGAAAAGATACCTTCTCTCCCATGTTCATTGCAGCGTTATTCACAATAACCAAGATATGAATACAACCTAAGTGTTCATCGACAGATGAATGGATAAAGAAAATGTGATTATATATACATATAATTAATGGAATATTATTCAGTCTTAAAAACCAAGGAAATCCTGCCATTTGTGACAACGTGGTTGAACTTAGAGGACATCATGCTGAGTGAAAGAAGCCAGACACCGAAAGACAAATACTTCATGATCTCATTTATATGTGGAATCTAAAAAAGTCAGACTCATAGAAACTGAGAGTAGGATAGTGGTTTCCAAAGGCTAGGGGGAGGGAGAAATGGAGGGATGTTGGTCAAAGGGTACAAACCTTCAGTTATAAGCTGAATAAGTTCTGGAGATCTAATGTACAGCATGGTGACTACAGTTAATTTTAATGTATTATATATTTGAAATTTGCTAAGACAGTAGATCTTAAGTATTCTTACCACAAAAAAGAGACATATGTAGAAAAAGAAAAAGTTTAACTTAGACATAACCATCTTTTCTAAAATTTGTTAGCATGAGTAGAAACAAAATGAAATAATAAAGTAATTTGAAATAAAAAATGTAAGTTGTGGACAATAAGTACGCTATATATTTAAATACTTGTCAACTAGTGTTTAACGCTAGTTGCATACCATCAACTAGAACGCAGTATTTCTTTATGGTTCTTTCTTAGGTAAAATTTATATAAAATGTTGTGAATAAACTTAAGTGTACCATTCATTAAGTTCTGAGAAATGAATTTTAGACCTTAGTTTATATGTGATATTTGTTTAAAAATCAGTGTGAAAATAACAGAGAATGATATTTTGACAACTGGCCGAAATTATATTAACCACAAAAAAATCCATATGAATTGCAGATATAAATAGAAATTTTATTTTTATAATATATGGGAGACATTGTTAGAGAATGCCATGGATGTTAGTAGTTTGACCAGTAAATGGTGGTTAATTTGTGAACTGTAAATCCTTCGAAAACTTAATTTACCATTGAGGATAATTTCTGATACGTGATAATCCTGGAGCTATCAGACTACTGCCAATTAGCCTGTGGAATCCACTGGACCTGTCATTTACTGCAAGTGCTGAGAGTAAATATCCTTTAAAACCCACACTGCCTAAGGAATTCCTGAGTTTTGAGGAGTTTACTCAACTTGTTTAACAGAAATAGAGCAACTGTCTTAGTGAGTGCCCCATTGACACAAGACCTTCTATCAAAGTAGCACATTATTTTACAGACCGTATAGAAAAATCTGAATTGGAGTAATTCTGTATACTGTGAGAAAATAAATCCTGTATGTAGGGTAAATGGCCAGGAGAATGAATATGTAAAACTCTTTCTGAGCACTTATTTTGAGAGTTGGGACTGTTGTCATTAAACCAATATACCATAGAGTTATGTGAATACAGGCTGTGCTATTAATTTTGGAGCAGAAACTATTGTAGAACGGATAATATTTTGCAAGTATTAAAGTAATTTATTTAAATTTCTACCTGCAGACTTGTTCCACTGCACCATTCTCCTACATTTGGGCCTTAAGGTTTACAGTCCTAGGGAAGGAGATACTAGATATTATCTAGCATGGAGAGAGAACTTTGGATCTCAAGTTGACTTTCTTGACCTTTTTTTTTGTGTGTGTGAGGAAGATCGGCCCTGAGCTAACATCCGTTCCCAATCCTCCTCTTTTTGCTGAGGAAGACTGGCCCGGGGCTAACATCTGTACCCATCCTTCTCTACTTTATGTGGGACACCACCACAGCATGGCTTGACAAGCAGTGCATCAGTCCGCACCTGGAATCCGAACCTGCAAACCCTGAGCTGCCAAAGCAGAGCGCACGAACTTAACCGTTGTGCCGCCAAGCCAGCCCCTTTCTTGACCTTTTAACATGACAGAGTCATGAATGAAATGGGATGTATAGACAAGAAGGGGTTTTCCATATTTCTTTACCTCCCATATACCACATCAGTAATCAGGATTGGAAGATTAGACTGTAGAGTTTCATATCTGAGTCCAAATCAAATAAGAAGAAGGTGAGAACTCACATATTTGCCCCCGCTGTGGGTGTTGGAATGAAGGGAGGCAAATCTAAGGGAACCAGGCGGTCAGACATGTGGCCCTGTGTCCCCTCTTCCAACCAGAAGTTCTGAAAGAAGGAAGTGTACTAGATAAATGTAGGAGAAGGCCAAAGGCTGAGGGTTACTGAGGGCTCTTAGCAATCAGGGAAGAGCTTGCTTTGCATGCTACCTAGTAAGAACAGACTCATCAAAGTAAATTCTGAGGCTTTTTTCAGGGTGTAGGCTCATACGTAGCTCTCCCATGCCACCGTGAGATCCCCTTAGCAGGGAATAAGTCATAAGCTGCCATGCCCAGGAGTCTAGTGAGACGCTTCCTGAAAAGTTTGCCAAAGGTGTTGCCAAGGCCAGGGCAAAGGGACCGTGTAGTCAAGGATGCAGCAAAGATTTGCTTTGGCCTGGATTTATTTAAACTTCAAGGGGATTGAGAGCACCTGTTGACTCACTTGCAGCAAAGCTGAATTGACCCTGCCCGACCAGAGAATGAGAAAAGACTGTGAAGTTTCACCAGCCCCCAGCCTCTGTAGCAAAACACGACAGAATGCGAGGGAGAGCTCCAGTGACCTTTCATTTCCCAGCTGATGAACAGCCCAGAGCAGAGACCATGAGAGAGTTTAGAGAACCTGTCTCCCTACCTTGTACTTGGGTCACATAAGAATTGGGCACCATCTTGGGAAGGGTCAGGAGAACGCCCACTGAGCATTGATTCCAGACATACAGGTAAAACCTACATTAGACTGTGTAAATTATTTGCTCTGGCTAGAGTCACCTCATTGCAGTAAAATTTAATTTTCCACCAACTGGTGGGTTCAGCTCAGGAAAACCAAAATTGTTATAGAGAAATAGGAGATATATATTTTTTTATACTGGCGTGTAAGTGTGAATACATCTGAGACCTCACTCTAGTATTTTTCTTACTTTGTCATTTTGTAGTTAAATTATTCAAAAGTGTATTTATTACTTTGCGATAAAAACCATAGTCAGTATATTTCATACATTCACCCAAAGCCCATAAGAAACAAGGAAAATCCTGAATTCCTTGCTTCACCTTTCCCCACTCCTCACTGTGTCTTTGGGAAGATCAACCTGGAGTGGAAAATAGTGAAGATTTACTAGTTGCTGCTGTCTCAGCTCAGTCGGTATCTACAGAACCCTGAACAGAGGTGGATCCACCAGAACTAGGATAGTTCCCCAAAGTATCAGGAAAGAAAATTACCTGTGGTTTTGCAGTTATTTTTTTCCATTAAGAAAATAAACAGAGGTTTTTTTAAAATTCTCCATACCTTATTTTCTCTCATATTCATAAAGCCTGGTTTACCAGTATTAATTAAATATTTATTGAATTCCTATTATACAGATATTGTCTTAAATAGGCTGTAGAGTATGCACAGCCCTTGCCCACAAGGAACCAGTAGTCTAAGAGGAAGGAAAAAAATTAAGTCTCTCAATAAGTTTAACAAGAAAAACGAATATGTCTTTCAGACAAATTTTGTCTCTTTCCCTCTGCTCATCACCTACACAGTCATAATTTCCTGCTGAGGAGAGAAAATGTGCTATAATCAAATACTTGGCATTTGCATTTGTAAGTTGACTCTACATTACTCACACTTAAGGCTTAATTTTACTTGGCCTATGAACTTTCCCTTTTGGATTCATATAATATGCTTTTATATATATATGTATGTATGTGTGTATATATAATATATTCACACACACACACACTCTCTCTCTTTGGTACACTCATTTTGTTAAACTTGCTTATTCCAGTATTTCCTTGCTACGTCAATGCAACAGGGTTTAGGGGTTTAGAATGCAGATGCTGCAGCCAGTTGGCTTGGGTCAAATGAGATCTCCCACTTTCTAGTTGTGTGAACTAAACACTGTGACTTGTAGGGCTCATATCACAGTTAAATAAATTACTACTTTTAGTTAATGAATTAGTGAGTTTATGGGTATTATTATATTAATGTTAAAGCCCTTACAATAATGTCTAGACACATTGTCATCAATATGTTTCTTTTCATCTGTCCATCCTTTCCTCCTTACTTTTTTAATTATTGCTAATTGATTTCCATGTTTAATTAGTATGCATGTATTTAAGAACCAGAATCGCCTACCAAATTAATGACACTTCTGTGCTCTGAAAGGAAACATAATGTAGGGTTTCAATATTAGATAGAGGAGAAATGAAAAAAGAGAAAACCACATAGTAAATACCTTCCCTTAATCAAATTTTGAAACTCCCGAGAGATTTTTTTGAATGAAGTTATAATATAGTCTGTATCCTCAGTTTCTATATTCAGATTATATGCTTCTTCCAAGGCATTAATTTTCTTATTTTATAATAGTCCTTTGAAGTGTAATGAATGTGTCTCCACTGCTGTTCTGCATAAAATCCGTGCCCTGCTTGAGCCGAATCTTCATATGCAGCGTAACGAATGGACGCAAATCACCAAGGTACCAGGGGACATGTCTCTAGAAGCCTCTGACTTTCAGCAAGCTCAGTGGAACCCCCTTCCCTCTCTGTGGAGACATAGCCCTTCTGGTTCCTTTCAGATATAGAAGCGGTGTGATTTTAATAACCACACATAATTTTCACGTATTAAGTCCAGTTTGATTCAGAATTTCCACCACAGCTGTAAGTAAAAGCCCTTTCTCTCCCCTTCCCTCTGCTCCCTTCAGCCTGACCTATGGGATGGAGGGATGGAGGGATGGAGGGATAGAGTTGTATTGGTGAATTACCAGCCCTGCTGGGTGTTTCCCTTCTCACTCTCTCTGCTGCTCTTGGCTTCTCCAGTGCTGGGCCAAGGGGAGAAGACCTTAGAGGAAAAGCAGTTAGTTGTGTTAATACCTGCCAGTCACAGGCCTCCATTATGACAGGCACTCCAGATGCTGGTTCTGCATGGTCCCCTGGCTGTAGCTTTCATGGGTGGTATACTCCAACACTCTTGGGATTCCCTCTTCTAGAATGCTCCTGTGCGTAAAAGACCCCCCAACCACATCTTACTTCTGTGGTGTCCTTGCCCCAGCAGGCAGCCCTTCAGGGCAATATCCCACCAAAAAGGCTCAGGCTCAGTTAACTTCTGTGTTGTCCAGGTAGCCTATGGGAACTTCACACTTACTTATCTCACCAAAGACAGGACAAGCAGACTTAATCTAATCTTGCCCTCTCTCCTTACCCTGCCCAGGATGGCTGCTCCATTCTGCATCTGTTTTCAGATTTCTCCAGCTCCCAAGTGCATGTGTGGCCCCCAGGTCCAAGGACACCTGCCAGGCCTTCATAAGAGCTCTCTGTGCTCTGTGCTGGGTACCAGTGTGGGTTCCTGGGTTCTGCAGCTCAGCCAGCAAGCAGGAGGGAATGAGAAGCTATCTCCCCTCCACACAGACACCTCCTTATATCTCAGTGGGTATCTTGGGGACTCCATCAGTGGCATGAGGGGTGGGAGCAGAGCTTTCTTCTCTGTTCTCCCAAAGTTAGGACCAGACCCCCTACCTCTTAGCAAGTCTTGGAGAAGACTGATGGCAGCTCCTCTCGTCTGCTTTGCTCAGGATGTGAATCTTGTTTGGGCTTCGGCTGACATGCCCAGACGGCAGGAAGAGCTCCATTCCTCGTCCTGTTATACTAACAAGTTGCCGGCACAAACCCTGTTACCCGAATGGCATACTTGATTTGACCAAATCTGTCACTCACTACCACTGCTTTCATGTAAGGTGTGTATTTACCATTTAACAGAATTAAATTAAAATATTTGGGGATCATAATCCAGGTAATGTTTGTTATATAGCATAAAGAGCAATGGATCTGTAGTCAGAAGAACTCAGTTTAAGTCTCATAAGGATTTTATGAGATAAAACTTATTAATTGCTGTCAGTTGGTTAAAACAGAATTTGTCTAATGACATCTTTCATTTAAGCATTGGCTATCTCTGGTATAATAATGAAAGTAGGTGTAATGATGGCAGTATCTCCTCCAAGTTCAATATGTAAGGCAAGTAAAATAATACAGGTGAAAGTTCTACATTAATGTTGGTTTTAATTAGCATTTAATGTTCATTTTAATTCATTGGTACAGAAACTTCACATTTCTCTGTGGTTTTGAATTAATTTAAATTTCTTTATTTTCATTTTCATTTCATTCATGGCAGTCTTCATGTCATTTTTACATCTGGCTGCATATCACTCCTTGGTGATATATGTCCTCTCTTAATGAAACTGCATTTTGTAGAGATTTGGGTTTGTAGATATAATTCCTTTAGCAAATAGGATCCTGGCATCCAAAAATTCTCATTAGTGAGAATCCTACAAAATGAGAGAAGAACTTGAAAATAAGTTCTTCAAATGGTGTTTACCTTTTATAATATAAATCTATTATATCTGCCCTGGTCAATTATAACTTAGCTCTAGTTGATCGTAATAATGGAAACACCAATTCACTTATCTGGTTTGGAAATCTTAAACATAAATCTGTATTGTAACCTCACAACCAAATTTGTGGTGTTATTTCTGCTATACTTATATTTGATGTTTTATTTTATTTTGATCAAGTGGAAAAAGTTCTGTATATTTGGGCTACATTGCACAGTCTTTTTCAGAATGAGACTTCGGGATTTCTAGCAAGAACCTTGACATTTGCCCATAAAAACTTCAGCTTGGTTATGCTTCAAAGTAGCTTAGCCTTAACCACCAGTAGCTCATCATTGGCTGTGTGGCTTTCCCTTTTCAACTGGCCAGGTGCCATTCACTTTGCTTTTCCATACGTACTACGCAACTCTCCATCCCATCAGCCCACATTCTGTCACTAATGCTTGCAAACTTTAAGGTAAATTTTAGACAGATCTGCCTTACTGTCACATAGCTATTTAAATTAGCAATTCATTACAGTGTTAATACATCCATCAATGATATCCCACCCACATGGACTTGAAGTGCCATCGTCTACCACATCTTTTAATTAAATGCATGTCCACGGGGGACTCAGCGTTCTGCAGTGTCAAGATGTCTTCACTTTTATATATGAGATTCCTGATTGCTCTCTGTAGGTACATAAACATTGCGTTTTGTTTCAAAGTACAGACGCATTTTATACTTATTTTAAGATCTGCGTTGGCGTGATTTAAAATGTTTTAGGTGCCACCTAATTGAGCTTTGAAATATTTGACTTTCATCATTTTTAAAATGACATGCTGGAAATAATAGATAAAATAATAAAATAAATAAAATATGCAAATGATGAAAATATATGTCTAGTACATAGCAGGCATAAATTTTAAAAATCCACAATTAAAATAATAGCTAATTCTATTAGCAATTTTATGGTAGCTGTAATAGATTATACTTCTCAAATAATTATGCAAATTCTTAGGAGATTTACCTGGAGCAGTGAGTAAGTGTGCCCATCAATGACGTGTGGTAAAGCGTGAAAATTATAGCTTCATTTTAAAGACTGGTTAACATTTCAGTTAAAACGCTTATTAAAATGTTTGTTCTAAAACAGATGTGGACTATTTTAGAAAGTGTATGCTGACATGAAATGAGATCTATGTATCACCAAAAATATCGGTTGCTAGGGAAATGTTTGAATATGCATGTCAGTTCATACAAGACCCAATTAAGAGCAGAAATAGTTGAATACACTTCTGTAACAAGTGGTAGGGAATGAGAGTTATTCAAGCTATTAAAATGATAAATTAACAGAGAACACTTCAGATGGTGAAGGCTTTCCAGGGTTTGGATGGCTGAGGCAGAACTATGCTGTTTCAGTCTATTCTGGAAGAATGTATCACAAATAAGATTCTAAAAAAGCTCAATTATATGGCTTCATGAAGGTGTGTATCTGATTATGTGTGTACGTTTTTGTGTATGTGGGGAGGTGGTAGTTCAGGTTGCTTTGGTCCCATAAAGCAGAAAAAAATGGAATTAAATAATTATAGGAATTTATTGTTTGACATATCTGAAAAGTCTACTGGTATTGTGGGCTTCAAGCATGGTTTAATCAGGGCTCCCTAATATGTCTGTGATTGCCTTCACTTTGTCCTTTCCTAAGAGGCAGCTTGATTCCATTATCGGTCTTCCATCATCATAAAACAAAGGCTACAGCAGTTCTGAGTGTCACATTTACAAATATATCAACTGGAGAAAGGAACCTTCTTTTTTTTGATCACCAAACAAAAGTGCTCAGCTTTGCTCTTATTTTCCTATCTTAGGTTTTGCCCACATCCGAATTATCCACTGAGGTCAGACGAGTGACCTTCTTGGATTAGCTTAAACCCGGGGCCCCTCCCCACCACTACCTCAAATTTTGTCTCAGTGTGGTGATCAAGTCGATTTAACACAAAAACCATGGCCACTGAAAAATGGGCTAGAAAAGGAATAAATCCTAAGGAGAACCTCCTGGTGTTTTGGGGAGAATGTGGAACAGGAAGCTGGAAGGATAAATAGGGGCCATGTTGTGTCAGCCTCAGATAGTTTCCAGGCTTGCAGTTACAAAAGGACAGAAGGGATTTGGACCTACTTCTGAACTGATCCCATAACTAAAAAATATGTTTTTCATACAATTTAAAAAATGTTCTACTATAACCTAAGAATAAAAATAGGGCTAGAATAGCAGGGATTACAAATACAGAGTAATGGTAATGATAAATAATTCTAATTAATATAATCAATTTGATTGCTGCCCCTCAGGTACCATCTCATCTTTGTTCAGATGTCAGTGTTCTCTGGAAGGACATCTTTCTTGATCCACTCCATTTAAAAGACCAACATCTCACCCAGCAATTCCTACTCACTTTCTCTGCTTGATTTCTCCTACACAACTGGACATCTGTAATGTGCTAGTTTGTTTCAGTGTTTAGTGTTTATTTCTGTCCTCTAGAAGATAAGCTCCATGAGGGCAGGGATTTTGGACTGTTTTGAACATTGAATGGAAGAGTGCTTCCATTTGGTAGGTACTTGATGGATACATTACCATGTATCCTTATATTGTGTTACAGTAGCACTTGAAGTTTATGAGGATGGCCATTTTAATAAAGATTTTTAAAGATGTTGATTGAATAGAAAAGCACTCACAGATCTTTCTCAGGATGCCATGTCTGATGGTATTCCCTACCTAAGACGTTGTCAACTTCCTCTGTTCAGCCAAGGACAGTGTGTTAGTCAGCTTAGGCTGCCATAACAAAATACCACAGACTGGGTAGCTTAAACAACAGAAATTTATTTTGACACAGTTCGGGAGGCTAAAAGTCCAAGATCAAGGTTCTGGCCAGTTCAGTTTCTGGTGAGGACTCTCTTCCTGGCTTGCAGACGACCACTTTCTTGCTTTGTCCTCACATGGCTTTTCCTCATGTGGAAAGAGAGCTTGAGCTAGCTCCCTGGTGTCTCTTCTTATAAGGACACTGGTCATATCAGGTCAGGGCCCCATTCTTATGACCTCATTTAAAGCATAATTACTTCTTTTCTCCAAATACAGCCATGCTGGGGTTGTAGAGGGGGCACAAACATTCAGTCCAAAACAGACAGCTTACCTGTAGATCCAGTGTCTAGAAAGAGGCTGGACTACCAAGCCATAAATTATAGAATGACGGTGGAACTCAGTGTCATGTGATTTTACTAATCAGATCCTCCCATTAGTGAAATGAGGAATTCACAAATAGTTGTTTCCCCTTATCTTTTAATGCCAAAATGAAAATAGATCAGAAGCTTAATTCACTTTTTAGCACTTAAGCAATGCGTCATATAAAACTAGGGCATCAGTTGGACCCTAATACAGATGAAAATTGAGTGGATCTAGCTTTTAAATGCACAAAATGGAAACTTTTGCCACCTTACATCTTGACTTACGCACACAGAACTTCTGATAGCCTATTAGATTTATTTGTGTTAATACATCATCTTATTTCATGACAGTCTTTTAAGAAAATCTAACCTCGGATCAGTCAATCATGTTACTGCATTCAGTCAGGGGAATCAAGATGGCAGTGAAATAGCCAAATCCTATCAGCAAGCATACTGACCCATTAAACTGAGCCCTGGAGTTGGTGCATCAGGTTCCCAAGGCAGTGTTTAACCACCTTCTCTGTAGTTAATGGTGCCTACCTAGTTCTCAATTAAGCAGCAGTGTTGTGCTGTGGAGAGAGCATGGCATTTGCAGTTGGAAGGCCAAGGTCAGATTATACCTCGTTTGTGAGCTGTGTGAGGAAGTTTGCACAAGTGTTGCGGTCAATTCCATCAGGCTCAATTTCCTCGGATCTCTTACAGACCCCAAGAGTGCCTAGTTCAGAGGAAATCCAATAAATATTTGTTGGCTGAAAGTAAAATCCTCATGTATTTCTAGTAATGTTTTTTGAATACAAACTTCTCATTTTTAAGATGATTTCTTAATGCTTGATTTCTCCTAGTAATAATGAGCATATCTAACTCATAACAGACTATAGTAAAGTTCAGATGATCAGTACAAAATATAATTTTATGGATATAGATATAAGAACCATTTTCACTATTGCATATCACAAAATATGTCTTTCCATAAAAATAGGTCCTTAAGTACTGACTCCAGGTGTTGACTGATTTGCCCTAGGATTTTAAACTCACCTTTAAAGTGATATGACAATACTTAATTAGCTGATTTAGGAGGTTCATTGCTTTTCATTTTTAATCAATAGCATACCTGTATACACACATACACCCACATATACACACCAGTAATTTGGTTGCTCTCCAAATTACAATCATGCCTTATATAAGCATTAGAAACGAAGTTGTTTTTCACGTTAATGATTTTTCTGACACAGCACAATTGATGTCATTGCAAATTATGTTTTATGGTAAGTGGAAGATATGCTCATTTTTAATTTAGAAGTCAACATTTGTTAAAAGCAGTAATCCACATTTAAAAATTTAATGCAATGCACATTTAATTTTCAAAACATTGCTTGAGGCAATGGTTTGACATTTCTTATAATTTTTCAGATTGCTTTCAAAGATTAAGCTGAAAAATTAATTTGCTATAGGAAATCCTGAGAAAATTATGAATATCATCCCAAACTCCACAGCCATCCTTAATGAAGGCCTTTCTTCGTTTTCATCATCAGTGTTATAGTTACTGTTAATTGCTTTTTAAGCTTATGTCATAATCTTAGCAGTTTAACTCCAATTAACATGATAGCTCGGGTGGCAACTTTAGCAAATGCTCAGGAAATGTACAGAGCACCATTTAAAACTACTGTGCTACATACCCAATATGGGTTTTCTTTACAAAACATAGCATATTATATGCAAATATTTTATATATTTAAGAATATGAAGTTCAACATGGGTGTACATGGTTTTACATTTAGTTCTTATATTTAGGATGCCAAGTTGCTCTGTCTGAGCACATGGTTTTCTCAATATTTAAAAAGTAGGATATTGTCAGTTTCCATGCTGGTGCTTCAGAGACTGACACTTTCTATGATCTGGATTGCGAAGGTCAGCATTTATAGCTGATACTGTTTCTTAAGTTCGGCTCTTCCATTGAGAACTGGTGCGAATCCTCCCTCCTGAGTCAGTGACTTTTTATAGTAGGGGTCCGGTGACCTCCCTCATACCCTGCACCCTTTAGCCGTTAGTGACTGCACCATGCATTTGACAAAAGATATTTTATTTATAAAATAAAATTTATAAAATTTATAAATTTTATAAAATTTATAAAATTTATTTATAAAAGATATTCTTATTTACAGGTTTTTTTGTTCTCCCCAACTAAATTGTAAGACTTCTATGAGCTGTGACCCATTCCTGTATCTTGGTGTAGATCAGAGCTTTATCTTGTCCTGGCACCCTGTATACCTGGTGATAAATCAATATTTGGTGATGATGAGAAAGTGCCAGTTGATGGTGGAGACCTGTGAGTCAGTTACTCTTTCCCTGGCACAACATATGAATTTCTACCATGGCCCACTCTTTCTTTATCATGTGTTAGATTCATGCTTTAAGGGTACCCAATGGAGGCGAGTAAATTCAGAATTAGGTAATGGAGTTATGAGCATGTTTCCTGATTTTGGTAACCTTATCAGTAAACAGTCTAAGAAAAGATGACTAAGTTAGAATCCTATCAATTTATTTGACACACATATACTTTTAGAATTTGGAGCTTGAAAACTCTGTAACAGACCTTCAGAATTCATCTTTTATGTTCTATTGTGTTTTATATGGCTTTACATCACTTTGAAAGTGATGTAATTCCGTGGAATGTTAGAATAAATGGAATTCAGTTCTCCTAAGAGGCTTAAAGTAAGGTTGCCATAGTTAAAAACCTGATTATGAAAATATCCAGATTACCCATCCTCATCACAGAAAAGTTTGTGCTTTCACGTTTTACATAAATATTTAGAATTTAGCTTGGTGCTCAACCTGCATCATTCCCAGGGAATTAAGTTCCAGGAATCCTCTATCCACAGTAACCACAGACTGAAGTATCTGCAAGCGGTCTCAGTGGTGATAATTCTGGCAGCTTTCCCTTCTTTATTGGATTTGCACCATTAGCGGCTCAAGTTAATTTCCTTAGGATCTTCTCAGATGTTTTATTGGTAGTGGTCAATACTCTCATTTCCACTTTCAACGTCTTTTGTAATAATACATATAATGAAATTTATTTATAACCACTGACCTGGTCACATGAATATTTTCATGAAAATGTGTTCTGCATTTCAATACAAATTAGTTCTACTGAAATGTTTTTAAACCATGTTCTGATGGATTGGAATAAATAACTAAAGAAGGGTAAAATCATTTTAAAGAAGAAATCTCAGTATCAGATTTGACATGTTTAGATCATTGTTCAGAGGCCAAATAGTGTGGCACGTGGATGTGCTCATGTCTTACCTGCAATTTGGAAATGAAAAGGCTCTGAAAGCCAAAAGCTTTCGTGTGTTCTTAGAAAAGTCACTGGGGCAAAATCTGACTTGGACTGATGCACAGTTATAGGTAGTCATTGTTTATCCAACTTAATGTGAACACTCATTTTTTGTCTCAGAGAGATCTCATATTTGGTTATGAGTACTACCCCCTGATGCTGCTGGGAGTGTTATATAAAAATAGTAGATGCATCTTTCTAAATCCAAAAAAATTTGAACATGGAAACACATTTGATTCCAAGGATTCAGATAACCAACTGGGAATCCTGAAAAAGATAAAGGTTAATAATCGTTTTTACTAAGAAAATGATGGTGTCATGATCGGGCATAGAGAAATGTTGCTTTGGTTAGGAAAATGCAGAAAAATGTTGGTTGCTAACTGTGCAGTGGATGACTGGGATTTATATTTTCCTTAGTGTTGGTGCCTGTAACAGAGAGATGAAAGAATCCCGATGCAGGTGAGTCCAGGGTACTGGACAGACCAACTAAAAGGGGAAAATATTAAAATAGGAGCCATCTAGTTGTAACAGAATCAACTCTGGCAGCTACAGAAAGCACCACAGAACAGTTGGCATGAAACTGCTTGAAAGCCCAGAGCTACAGAAAAGCCCTGAGAGGATCTGATTCTAAATTAAGGAATTCCCAGTGGAAGGGAGGGTTAGTTTAAGTAATGATGGATCTTAATACTTACTGCGCTACATTGTTATTGCCTGGTTGTGTCTCCGTATCCCTCTCTAGACATGAGCTGTGTGAGCACAGTGGTTTCTGTCTACATTGTTGGGGGGGAGATGGGGAGGTTCCCAGCTCCTGGCACATGGCCTGCCAGGTGGTGTGTGTTCATTAAATATTTGGCAATAAATGAATGAAGAATGTTTAGCTTTGCTCCAATGACTTTAAGTCTGTACCTTATGTTTTAAATCTATAATGTTTAATGTGGTGTGGTAGAGTAAGGGAGAGGGAAGGAAGTAGCCACGTGCTTCTACAATCCCTTTGGACACAGAAGTGGGACTTATTTTCAAATTACAGTGCTCATGCCATCCCGTCCGAATTCTAACATGTCTTCGTACCCTCCATCTGATAAGAATTCTTGCTGTAAGGAGCCACTATTACTAATGGAATATTTCCTATATTTCCTTTGTACCAACGTGAAAAATAATGGTGACAACCCCTTAGCAAACAGCATATAACTTACTCAAACACAATCATGAATAATACAAGTTAATTTATAGGCTTAGCAGTTCTAATAATAATGGCTGTCTTAATATATTTTTCATAGAAAAACCATGGCATGCATTCGCTTCTGGATAAGTAAGCCTACGGGAACACACACAACCAGTATGCCTCTGTTCCTGGGTCTTTGTGCATGCAGACTGCAGGCAAAGTCCCAAGGGGAAATATGCAATGTTTTCCAGGTGGCTTTGCAAACCCAAATCTATATTGATTGCACAGTTAACAGTTCTAAAGTTATGTTAGAAATTGTCTGCATTTTCCTGAATTGCCAATAAATTCTACTATGTAGATCACAACTCTGAACTGTATGTTATATACTCTCATTCCTCTGAATTTGGTGACCTTGGTACCATATTTCCTGAATTAATACTGGGGAACATTGATGGCAAAGGATATTGAAGCTTATGAATATTATTTAAATTTAAAAACCTAACCGATACAGGGACACAAATTTATAAGTACCAAAAATTGGGAAGCAGATGATAGTAGGGATGGTTTAAATGACCTAAATTGTCATTTATTAAAGTAGGAAGTCAAAAGACAATGTCTAATTTGATACAACAACATTCTTGATAGGTTATTTAGAGATATGGAAGTAACCATCAGGAGAAGCACTAATAGAAAAATGTTAAAGTCACCAGCACTAAATGAGGAAATGAATATGGAAGGAGATGAGGAAGGAAAGAGTTCTTTTTCAGTATAAATTCTCCTGAAATATTTCACACTTATGTGCATGTATTATTTTAATATTATAAAATTTAAAAAGAGGTGATATAAGCATTGGCCTCATATATATAAAATTGATTCAGGATTTTAAATATTTTTATGACAAGTTAATACATATTCCTTAACGATTTGAGAAAGCAAAATGAAATCACCTGTGATTCATCCACTCAAAGGCAATTGCCACTAGCAGGATGGTGTCTGTTCTAACAAATACCACCCCTCACACACACACACACACACACACACACACTGCATTTACTTAGTAAAAATGGAATTAGTAGAGTAATTACTGATCATCATTTTGAAGGATAACTTCATGATAATAAACATAATCATAAAGATAACTAATGTTTATGTTTGTTATGATAGGTATCCTCTTAAATGATTTATGTATATTAATTCCTTTTATTTCCCCAATGCCCCATGAAGCAACTGCTTTTATACCTTCCATTTTAGAGATGAGGTAACCAAAACCCAGAGCGTTAAGAACTTACCCAAGACACATCACGAGTAGATGGTGGACTTGGGAAATGAACCTTGAAAATGAGTAAACAGGAATGACAAGAGATTGTCAACCCAATTTTGATTTAATATGTTTTACCTTATGAATTGTAAATTAGATATGAAGGTTTCTTTGATACTTTAAAATTCCTTTAGGTTTTCATTCTGTATTCGGAGTATAATGTGGACTCTGTTTATCAGTTCCTATTGCTTGCATTTGCTTCAATTATTAGAGGTGTAATGTATTTTTTAAAATATATTTTTAAAGTTTTAGAACAGTTTGAGATCTAAAGAAAAGTTGAGAAGATAGTACAAAGAGTTCCTATTTCTCCAAAACCAGTTCCCCCTACTACAAACATCTTGTATTAATGGCATATTTATTACAATTAGAGAGTCAGTATTGATACATTATTATTAACTGAAATCTATACTTCATTCAGATTTCCTTAGGTTTCACCTAATACCCATTTTCAATTCTAGGATCACATCTCAGATACCACATTACATTCAGACTCCTCTTGGGTGTGGAATTTTCTCAGACTTCTCTTGTTTTTATTGATGTTGACCGTTTTGAAAAGTACCGGTCAGGTATGTTGTAGGATGCCCCTCTACTGGGATTTGTCTGATGTTTTTCTCATGCGCAGACTAGCGGTAGTGTACGCATTATTAATGTGACTTCTCATTGGTTGAGCTGATCACCTGGCTGGGGTAGTGTCTGTCAGATTCCTCCACTGTAAAGTAACCCTTTTCCCTGTTTCTATCCTCTGCCAGTCACTGTGTGCAGCTCACACCAAGGAGGGAGGTTTATGCTCTACCCTTTCTGAGGCTGGTGTATCTGTATGAATTATTTGAAATTCTTCTGATTGATAGATTTGCCTTTTCTCCCCCATTTACATATTTATTCATTCAGTTCTTTATTTATATTAGTATGGACATGCGGATATTTATTTTATACTTTGGGTTATAATCCAGTACTTGGTTGGTAGTGCCATGGAGTCGACTCTGACTCCTGGTGACCCTGTGTACAGCAGAGTGGAACTCTGCCTCGTCTTTTTGCGCCATCCTCTCACCTTCCGTTGCTGTATCAGACAATGCTCCACTGGTGTTCATAGGGTTTTCCATGGCCATTTTTTTTTTTGGAAGTGGATGTCCAGGTCCTTCTTCCTAGGCCGTCTTGGTCCAGAAGCTCTGCTGAAGCCTATCCACCGGGTGACCCTGCTGATATTTGAAATACCAGTGGCATAGCTTTCAGCATCACACAGCTGCCACAGTGTGACAACGGACAGACAGATGGGTGGTGTGGTTCCCGGACCGGGAATGAACCGAGGCTGTGGTGGTAAGAACATCAAGTCTTAACCACTAGACCACCAGAGCTGGCTAATCTGATATGACTTTATTTTGTTTTTCAAATTGTTCCAGCTTTGGTCAAAGGGACTCCTGCGTCCCTTTGACATAATCCTATTATTTTTTTGAGTACCCCCTTACTATCTGGGACTACAAGATGCTCCAGGCTCATCTTGTCTTTTCCCTGCCACGGTCATAGAATCAGCTGTTTCTCTAAAGAGCCCTGGTTCCTTTTATTGGAGAATGGTGTGAGAAACCAAGGGTGCTAGGTCTGCTCATTCCTACTGAGGTATCCTTGCTTTTAGGTTCTCTCAGCTGACAGAGCAAGGAAATATATGTGTGTATACTGAGCATATACACCTATCTATAAATGTTTCTATATGTAACTGTACCCATATGAAGCTATTCACAAGTTCATTTGATGTCTCCAACTTTAGTCCCTTATCACATGGATTGTTCTAGCTGCCTCCTCTTGCTTGTATGTAACTTCCCACTCCAAACATGAGAAATCCTTCAAACCATCTGCCATCCATTTACTTAATTGTTCACTTACAGTTTGCATATATAGCAGGAGCAGAATTGTTAACTTATACCCCTGTGGAAAACAACATTAACTAGATTACAATGCTTAAGAACAGTTGATTTTCCCTTTAATCTTGCAGTCTCCACTCATTTCCAAGGTTACTTAGGTCACCATCTCTTTACGCTACCCGCTTCAGTGAGATTATTTCATTTGTTTGTAATACAGTTAGATTGCTTTGCCACATTCTTCATTCCATCCTCAGATTCCCTGATCTCCTAAATGATTTTTTAACAATTGCATACATTAAGCTTCAGTCTTGGTGCTCTAAAGTTCTGTGGGTTTTGAAAAATGCGTAGTGTCGTGTCTCCACCGTTACTGTTTCATACAGGATCATTTCACTGCCCTGAAATATCCTCTGTACTTCAGTATTCAACCCTTTTTTTTCCCTCTGAATCCCTGGCAACCACTGATCTTTTTATCATCCCTACGGTTTTGCCTTTTCCAGAATATCATATATTTGGAATCATATAGTATGTAGCCTTTTCAGACTGGCTTCTTTCATTTGACAATAGTCATATAAGACTCACCCATGTATTTTCATGGCATGATAGCCCATTTCTTTTTCTTGCTGAATAATATCCCATTCTGTGGATGTACCACAGTTTGTTTATCCATTCACCTACAGAAGGAAATCTTGGTTGCTATTCCAGTTTTGGTAATAATGTATAAAGCTGAATATTCACATGCAGGTTTTTCCCCCAGCTTTATTAAAACGTAGACATATAACATTGTGTAGGTTAATGTATACAGCATGATGCTTTGGACATGGTTTCAAATAAGTTAGGTAAATACCCAGAAGTGTAATTGCTGGATAGTATGGTAAGACTGTATTTAGCTGCCAAATTGTCTTCCAAACTTGTTGTACTATTTTACATTCCCCTCAGGAATGAATGAGAGTTTCTGTTGTTCTGTATCCTCGAAAGCAGCTGGTATTGTCAGAGTTGTTTTTTTTAAGCCATTCTAATAGATATGTAGTGGTATCTCATTATTGTTTTAATGTGTAATGTATTTTTAAAAAGAACCATGACTTCCATTTGAAATAGCATCTACCTAGAAGTCTCTGAATCAGTCTTTGCCAATCTTACTGCAGAAAGTAAAAACACTTTGAAAAAGTGGAAAAATCATATGAATCCTCAGATTAAAGACCAGCAGTTAGAATTTAGTAAGATTTTTTGCTGATTATATTGGAGCAGAAAAAATGAGTAAAAACAAAAGAAAAAACAAACAGCAGTAGAGCAGGACCAGATATGGGGAAGGTAGACATTGGCAATAAAACATTGAATTCTAGGAGGAGTGCTATAAAATTATATGAGTCCTGGGATCTTCCTTTGAAACAGTAAGAGCAACAGGCTGTATAATAGGAAATAAATTCATCTTGCACTAGACAATAGCCTGCAAAACCCTGAAAAATGAGCTGTGTGAGACACATATGGCAGGAAAAGGGTTAGTTTCCTTAATAGTTCACTAGCCTTTAGTTCAGTGGCTCTTGTCTTTCTCTGACCCCCATTCACTGAATCACCAAGAAGTCCTATTGAGTCTACCTCTGAAATATCACTAAGCACCCTAATTTATGTCACCCAGTCATAACTGGATGATGGCAAAACAGCCTGTTCTACTCTATCTTGTACACTTCAGATCCCCCATTGGAACTAAAATAATCTTTCAAAAACACAAAGTTAAATTTCTCAATGGCTCCTCTTCCTGTGAACATTGGAACTTCTTAATTTGGTTAAAAGCTTTGTGTGCACTCATCCTTTCTTAAACCATTCATCCATCAAGATTCCCTCTCCCTTCTCTTTATGCTCTTGGTATCTTGAAATGTGTCAATGTCACTGGTAGTTGTTGTTTCAGGGCAAATCTAGGCCACTAGACTATAAGTTTTTGAAAGCAAAGATTGTATTTATTATGTAATTGTTCATATAAAGGGCTCAAAGGTTACTAGGTGAATGGGTACATATTTGATAAAATGATGTTCATTAGAATGCAGTGAATAATAAAAAGTGAAATTACCCAAATAGCTAATAGTAGGAAATTGTTAAATAAACTAGGGGCCATTTAGTGGAGTACAAGGTACTGTTAAAATCATATTTGCATTGTATCCAACCTTGTAAAGTACATGCAGTGCAACAAACAATAAATACAGCAGTTTATGTAGTGTGATTTCAACATCAGACACATATGGACATAGAGATGAGTTTGGAAAATATGTATCAAAACATTAACACATTAACATCTCATGAGTGACATGATTCTTTTTTTTTGTTTTGTTTTTCTGTATTTTCTAAACATAATTAATCATGAAATTGCTTATCTCTTCAAAATTCATTATAAAATATATTTTTATTATTTAGATCACTATGTTCAGCTCAAAATTACTCATTATTTTCTAGTGATTTGATATTGTTGGATTACTTTTAACTTTGACAATAGAAAAGTGCTAATTTTGTACTTATGTGCATAGAATAAAAGTTTCAATTCTAAAGAATACAATATAGCTAAGAGTATATAAGCAGATGCAAAAAAAAATCAAGAAACAATTGCTACCTATGGAGATCCCCTAGTTATATACCCAGAATATGCTAGCCATTCTCATTTCAAATGCTGTTAGATACAGTTGCCCCCCCAGAAGCATTGCAAAAATGGAAACTATAATTGCTGTATCATCATAGGTAAGAAAAAGCCAGTGCTGACTTTACAGATGTCTGTGCCTACTCAAATTAGGTCATTCACAACTGAGCAAAAGCCTAGGTTTTGTTATTAAACACAGATCCAAAACCAGATGTGAGAGTTAAAAGAGATCCAAAAGCAACTGTATCATCAGTTTCAATGCTTTGCAGTTAGTAAATGCAGTTATCACTGTTTTCACCCTAGGTGAATAAGAGTTTGCTCATTATTACATTTGTTTTGTATTGACTCAGAAGATAAAACTGCTGTGCAAACTTACACAAGAGCTCCATGCTTAACTGGTACCTATCAGCCACCAAGACATTTTGCCAGTGTGCTATTTAACTCAGGGAACAAAAACAACAAAAGAATGTATTCACTTCGGAAGATAAAATTGTAAGAGATAATTATGGAAGAACACACCCAAAAGTGTCTAAACCATATATTATTCCTGTAGGAAATTAGCTTCTTAAATGCTTTCTTTCTTTTAGCACTGATAGATGCAAAGAACACCCTCATGAAAAACAGTCATGAAACACTGTACGCACCTCCTCATTAGGTAATTAGTATGTTACTACTAGTCAGCAACAGCATTTTCTGAAAGTTATGGAAGTATGAGAAGGGAATTCCAGAAAGTATTTTATTATTTATAAATGCTGTAAAGTATCTACTGCTTTATTTTTGGGCTTTAAATATAATATTCAATTTTAAATGAGAATGATCAGGTTTCCCATTAGCTGAAGATATTATTGCAAAATGCTATTATTCTGCTAAAAAGAATTGTTTCTGCCTGATTATCTCAGTTGATTCCATTTTTATCAATTGTTTCATAAACTGTAGAAGAGTCAAGTGAAAATATTGTTATAAAAGCTTGTATAGTAGACTGAAGTGTATGCCATTTTCTCCACTGTCACCCATGTGTCCAGCAGAGTGTCTGGCACACAATAGGACCACAACACTTGTCTGATATATGGATGAATAAATTAAGGAATTTATGCTATTCAGTTTCCCCTTATTAGTTCTGCTAGTTAAATCATCAGGCTCAGTAACATCCTTAATATACGTTATGTGATTCCACGACCACAATACTGAGTATTATCATATCTCTATTGAATGTTGAAATGTATGTCTCCAGGTGTTTATGTCATTGAGTGTTTTAAATCACACAGACAGTATCTAATGTTAGGAGCCCAGTTATCTGTATGCCATACCATACTGAATCATCTTTGCCTTCAGCTCTTCTCAAGAGTTCCGTATCTGCTGATAGGGGGCTACACAGGGAAAGCCAAAACTGATAGTTTGTAATGTGAGTAATTATTTTAAGATTTAAATTCCATTCAACAACATTTACTCAACATCTGTTATGTATCAGGCTTTTTCACGTACTTTATTCCATTTAGTTGTCTCAGTGACCCCTGAAGTTGATATTTATCACTCTTATTTTGGAGAAAGTACTACCGAGGTTAAGATACGTTAATTCAATTGATGTAGTAAGTAGCTGAGTGGACAGCCAGTCCAAGAGTCTGTAATGTCAGAGTCTACCACTCCAGTCTATTCCTTCTTGAAATAATTTAAGAGGGAGTTTTGTGTAGTGAGAAATGCGTGCAATGCTTTGACATGAGTCTGAATCCCTGTATTGCTGTTTGTTCATTCTGTGACTTTGAGTAAACTACATAAAATTTCCATCTTCATTTTCTTCGTCTGCAAACCATACCTTGCCTGACACAATTTAAGTGTCACATAAATAGCATCTATTATTATCTGTACTGTAGATATACCTACTATTAACTATACTGTAGATCTATTATTATCTATACTGTTCATAGTAGAACATTGTTTCATTATAAAGTATGACCAACACATATACAATGTTGAACAGCACCCTCTTTATCCAAGTAAAGATTTGGACAGAGAAAGCGGGGATATTTTACAGTAGAGATACAATAACATTTCATGTCTTTTCTCATCAAATTCTACATAAATGTCTATAAATTGCATGAAAGAAAATAAGTGCATTGAAAATAATGTAACTTTAAAGGGGGAGTAGAAGTTCATGAAAAGCAATACTGGATGATTAAGTGTTTTGAAAACACACATCTCGAGAGGGAATAAGCAGTAAAAGTGTAGAGATTAGCTCTAAGCCATGAAAGTCTGCCACAAAACGAAGACATGGAAACCAGCGAAGAATCCAAATCTTCACTCCAAGAGATTAAAAAAAAAAAAAACAAAGCATGCAGTAAACAGAAACAATAAGAGGTTAAAAACATCACCAGTGAAATAAAGCTACTCTAGAAATTAAAGATAGAGACACAGGATGGGAAATTAAATCAGTAAAATAGAAGACAAAGTCTTGATGCAACTGGAGAATGTGGAAAAACTCGTTAAAAAGATAAATGAGTATGTGACGGGTAATGTAGGAGCTGAAGGAAGAAGGGCCGAAGTCCAAACTGGGTATGCTGGTTTCCAAAGTGACGGAACACGTGCCACATACTAAATTGCTAAGTACTTCCAAAGTGGAAGGAGGAATTGAGTTTTCAATTGGAGAAATATTATAGACTCTCAAGAAAACGGTAAAAGACACAAACTAATACAAAGAGAATTATTCGTAAAGTTTATAAACATTGGGGGAACATTAGTATATGGTATAAATTGAAAAGTGTGCAATGTCTATAAATCAGCTATTTTGGATGTTACCCCTATTAACTGAAGGGTGTGATATATTACATGATAAATGTGTATATTTATATATATAGCCATGCATGTATTATGTATATCATTAAGTAATATATACATATATAAGTAATAATATATGGGATATATACATATATATACACACATATGTACATATAAATAATATGTATGTATACACATACACATATAATGTATATATGTGTGTATGTATATATAAATAATATATTCCAATATTATTTTACTGAAATAAATTGATGTTATAAAAATGAAAAATTCCCCTATATGTTTCTCCCCATATTCAGGACCACTTTTATTCTTGAATGGAAGGCTATGATGTTGCTGTGGAAATGTATGAATGATGACATTTAGTGATCTGGACAGCTCTTATAAAGTTATCATTCATTACACAAGCACCTGGGGGAACAAGGGAAATACTTAATAAAAAAAACAAAAACAAAAATTATTGCTAAATAATTAAGCAGTTTCTTCTTTTTTTTTTTTTTTCTGTGAGGACAATTGGCCCTGGGCTAACATCCGTGCCCATCTTGCTCTACTTTATATGGGACGCCGCCACAGTGTGGCTTGGTAAGAGGTGTGTAGGTCTGTGCCCAGGATCCGAACCTGTGAACCCCACGCCACTGAAGTGAAGTGCACGAACTTAACTACTGTGCCACTAGGCCAGCCCGAAAGTGGGTTTTTTTTTTTTTGGCTGAGGAAGATTGGCCCTGAGCTGACCTCTGTGCCCATCTTCCTCTACTTTATATGTGGGATGCCTGCCACAGTATGGCTTGATAAATGGTGCTTAGGTCCATGCCCGGCATCCAAACCTGTGAACCCCTGGCTGCCAAAGCAGAGGGCGTGAACATAACCACTATGCTACTGGGCCAGACCCAGCAGTTTCTTAAATGTCAATGCTCAACAGTCAGTCAGTCTCATCATAATAAAAAAAAGATGAAATTTCAACATGTTATAGGCTGAATGTTTATGTCCTCCCCCAAATTCATATGTTGAAACCTACCCCCCCAATATGATAGTATTAACAGGTGCGGCCTTTGGGTGGAGATTAGGATTAGATGAGGTCATGAGGCAGAGCACTCACGAATGGGATTGGTGCCCTTATAAGAGTCACGAGAGAGCTTGCTTCCTCTATGCTCTTCACCATGTGAGGATACAACGAGAAGATGGCCATCTACAAGCCAGGAAATGGGTCGTTCCCAGACACAAGATCTCCTGGTCCCTTGATTTTGGACTTCCAGCCTCCAGAACTGTGGGAAATAAATGTTTATTGTTTAAGCCACGCAATCTATGGTATTTTGTTACAGTAGCCCAAATTGACTAAGACAGTCACCAAAAGGTATCTGATAATGGCATGAAACAAACATACAATTTCTGCATGATCAACTATAAAGTCACGTGGTGAATTGCTAAAGGTATTATCTGTGCAAGAAGGAAAGATGACTCATTCATCATAGGGACTAAAATATGAAGTAGCTGGTAATGAATTTGAATGCAGTGACATGTGGTCTACATAAAGAAAACCAAGAAAATTTATTTGAAAATATTTGAAAAATAGAAGACAAAGTCATGACGCAACTGGAGAATGTGGAAAAACTTGTTAAAAAGATGAATGAGTATATTTTTTTGTTTAGTAACGTTTTTCTAGCAATCTGTACCACTTGTACTTGTGCTCAAATATACTGTGCTCCTATTATGTGCCCTGAAAAAAAGGTAAAATCTTGTGCTCAAGAAATATTTCTTGACTGACAGTGAAGACTCTGGATCAAGACCCATCTCTTCTGTGGATACCATTTCTACTTCAAACTACATGGGGTCATCCATCTTTTAATTCCTTGGAGCACATTTACTTGTAGCACACATTTAGTTAATTCAAGAACTAGTTATTGTAGTTGCTAGTGAATTATCCTCCTTAATAATAATGATAAAAATTTTAAGTACCAAGATACCTCTGTTTAGGAAAGTGATTCAAAATGGACGTATCCCATATTTAAATTTTAAAACATGAATTGTGTTGAAAACAAGGCTTGTTTCTTAGGGGTGAATTGCATCTTTACGATTAATGTAATCAACCTGAAATATGCAATGATTGTTTCAACGTATATACTGCTAAGTTGCCTGAGGAGAAGCTAACAAACTTATATTTGGATGCTACTATTAGTGTTTTATGAGAAAGTTTGTTTTCAATAAGAGTATATTTATATTGGTTTTTAAAAATCTTTTTTGAGGATAAGATTATTTTTCTGTGGCAATGCATTTCTAAAATATTAGCCAGTTTGAAAATATGTTGTCTAATTTCTCAGGAATATCTATCATAAATTGAAGACTGCTATTGATTTTACTGAATACAACTATTGTTTAAATTTGATCTGTTTCTCTGAGTTATTCTCTAAAATCCTATACTTTAAAATAAATAGCTTATCCAGATTCTTCTGGGTAAATCATTTATATTCTAGCCTATACTCATTTGCTATTTGAATCTGCATGCAAAGTTTTGTTGCCCATAGTTGTTAGTCATATTTTAATTAGTTTGCATATTTAAGATGTATTGTTTCATGAAAATATTGATTTATAAACATAATTTTCTATTTAATTGAATATATTAGGATAATATATTTCATAATTCATATTACCTAGAAATACTCCCTTGGAATAGTTTTACATTATCATTCAAATCTACAAATAAATATTAATATATTAATGATTTTACAAATGAGTAAATTGGGGTTTATAGAGGTTAACTTAAAGAACACTCAGCGAGGAAAAAATATTGAAAAAGCAAGACTCAGCCTCAGGTATTTCAGATTTCTGAGACAGCATTCTGACCTGTGAATGAAGCTGCCTGTTACCTCCCTTACATTCTGCAGCTTAAAGTAATGATCATATATACCATGAGAGGTGTGAACATTTCTAACCATGATTTATGCTATATATTATATGCTGCATAGAATATATTCAGTATGTTTTAATGCAAAACTTTTTAATGCAAAATTTTCTGCTAAATACTTGTTGCAGAAAGATGTTTGCAACCATTTAAATCCTCTATATTTGTAGAAAATGTCGTCAAAACACATGGTGTTACTTTACACACACACACACACACAAATCAGTGGTTATCACAAGAGCAGAATGATTCTAACATACAAAGTTACAGTTCCCAGTAAAAGAAAATAGCATTTAAGATATTTAAAGAAGTAAATTAATATCTTGGTTTGAAGAAACATAAGTTATTAAAACACTTTCCCTTTTCATTTTTGCTCTATGGTACATATAAAGTACATCCAAAGTCTTTAGTAAAAGTTACTTATAAACATAAAGAAAAAATAAAATATTGCATTATTGCATGATTACTGAGGGGGAAAGATAACTGATGACACTATCATTTTATAAGTAAAGTCTGACAACTGTGCTATAAATTTAAACTATTAAAATGTATAGATATAGGAAAATAATTGAAATTTAAATCTAAAAATTACATAATTTTACATTTCTAGGATACTAGCAAATATTTATTGCCAAGCACATTTTAAAAGTCTATTATTTTCATAATTGTTCTTGTATAAAAATTCCACATACAGAAGTATAACTATATGTATTTATATTTAAATTATTCAGATAAATAATGTGGAGACATGAGTTTAGAGATGAGTTACTTGAGAATAACATATTTAATACTGAACATTTAATTTGGAGTATTATGTTTACAAGTGATTGTTAAATAAAGTACATTTTTATCTTTGATCATAAATTCTTCCTGTAGTAAAGATACCACTGAACTCTAAATCTCAGGAAACATTCACAATGGAGGAAAAGGAATCCCTCTTATTCTTGCCCCATTTTGGTAGTCCTGGTTGGGCCGGTGGTGAGACATGGCTGGTGCAGCCTGTGACGATGACAGGAACTCTGTGTCCCTAATGCCCTGTGTCTGCAGTCAGGCTGCTGTCACTGACATGATCACCGATCTGTTATTGAATTGCGGAGAATGGACGGGACTTTTTAAAGTCTTTTCGCAGCTGTTTCATCAAGAGAGCTCATTTAGGGAAAATATTTGCAAAATCAATCTAAATTTAAAAAACTTTTTTCCCAGTTCATTTTGTCCTTTTTAGGATCTTTAATGGCTCTTTTCCTGGTTTATTTGCTTTTTGATGACTATTAGTAATGAGATAAATACCAACACAATCCAATGTGTGGGTGTTGGTTCTGTAAGAGACTTAAGTCTTGTGCCAAGTCAAAGCAAAGAATCATAATAATTACATTCTACTCTTTGATAGTTTTCTCTTTAAATTTCACCAAGTGAAGTAGCATTAAGTGTTCTTTTTGCTAGGAGCTTTCAATGATTTCTATACCTATTAAGTTTTAGCAGCAATTTGTTTTTTCATTGAACTGTTTTGTTAAAAAAAAATATGAGCAAATGCACTGAATAAATCAATGTTTAGTTTTCGTATGGATTTTTGTGGCACTTAACTATTTGAAGAATTAAAGCTTCCTACAAAGGGCCCTAATGCATATAATTTTAAGTACATTATTTCATTTTTTCAACGGGTTAGGCCCATTGCTTTGAAAACTGGCAAATGTTTATGCTTAAAAATGTTGTGTGGCCATGAAGGAAAGATGCAAGAAGTAAATTAAGCAGTTCACAGGATGAGACAGGGTTTTAGTGATGTTGTGGATTCAGGACAAAGTGCATGTTATTTGGGAATGATTTTTGGTAGGGATTATGCTGAAATAGTACTATGGATGAAAGCATCTCAGTCAAGTCTTGAGGGGAAGAATATGGCCCACGATATGCTCTGTTCAGAGCAAAATACTGTAAAAGTAATTTCTAAGGAAGGCATTGGACTGGATTTGAGCCAGGATGTGCAGGCAGAAATGCTGCATAAGTTGGTTGGCAGAAGAATGGCCCCCAAAGATATCCACATCCTAATCCTAGGGAACTGTGAATATGTGCTGTTACATGGCAAAGGGGATTAGGGTTGTGGATGGAATTAATATTGCCAAACAGCTGACCCTGAGAGGAAACAGCTGATTGTGAGAGGGAAGAGGAACCTGGATTATCCTGCTGGGCACAATGTAATCATATGAGTGCCTAAAAGCTGAGAACCTTTCTTGGCTGTGTTCAGAGAGTGAGGCGACAATAGAAGAAATGCCAGAGAAGGACTCGACCTGCCATTGCTGGCTTTGAAGATGAAGGAAGGGCCATGAGCCAAGGAATGTGGGTAGCCTCTAGGAGCTGGAAAGGGCAGGGAACTAGATTCCCCCACAGAGCTTCTAGAAAAAAATGTAGCCTTGCATTCTGCTGAGACCTGTGCTGGACTTCTGACCTAAAGAGCTGTGACACAGTAGCTTTGTGTTTGTTTAAGACACTGAATCTGGTAATTATTCTATCAGCAATAGAAAGCTAACAGGGCAAGGTAGAAATGTCAGACCTTCCATGCTGAATGGTTACTTCTTGTAAAGGAATACCATTTGGATTTTTTTTTGGGGGGGGGGTTGAGGAGGATTGTCCCTGAGCTAACATCTGTGCCAGTCTTCCTCTATTTCGTATGTGGGACGCTGCCACAGCATGGCTTGGGATCTGAACCTGTGAACTCTGGGCCGCCGAAGCAAAGTGTGTGAACTTAACTGCTAAGCCACCGGGCCAGCTCCTTAAGAAATAATATTCTCCTTCCAGAGACATCCATGCCTCCTTCTTCTTCAGCCATCATGTGCCATCAACCACTGTTGTCTTGCCACTCCACGTTCTAAGTCTGTCTCAGATTGGTTTGGTTCTCTCCACCCCTTGGTCACCCCTCTGTCCCTGCCATTCCACCTCCTAACTGGTCTCCATTATCCAGTTTCACTCCTACCTTCTCTCACCGTTTAAATCTGGAGTCACAGAGCCCTAAATCAGAGTCGACCGTGTCAGTTCTCTTCAGTGAAAACTCTCCAGTGGTTTCTCATCACTCATAGGATAAAATCGCATCTCCTTCAAGCATAGGAAATCTTGCTTCCAGACTTTTATTCCTTCTCCGTGGTTTGTATCCTCACCTGTTAGTTTGATGACTCCTCTTTTTTCTTCAGTGCTCAGCTTAAATGTCACTTCCTTCAGAGACTTTTGTTGACCTTCTAAATAAAGATGACCTTGGCATTCATTACATCTGTCTAATTCCCCACAATGGTAGGCATAAGGTTTACCTGGGCACCACTGGATTCACAGCCCTAGTAGGTTATCTAGCACAGTAGGATCACTCCATAAATGTTTAAAATCAAATGAGTTAATAAAAAAATAAAGGAATATTTATTATCCTGAAGAGTATTATAATTTGTTGTTTTTTCACCCAGTATCATGAGATTGTGAAAAGAGAGAAGTAAAAAAATGCATGAGAAAATATGAGACTGGTAAGTACAAATAGAGTAGTGTTGGGAAAGAAAATAATAGTAAAGTTGTTTTCTTTGGGGCTAATAATGTGAATTTTTCTCTGTTGAGCCTGCTAATAATATAAAAGTTTAAACCATGTCAGATGCAAAAGGGCATCTGTAGATATCCCTGACCCAGAAAAACTTGGAGCCAAGCAAATGGGGGAAACCCATCTGCTTGGGTCCTAAGTATTTATTTCATTTCCTGTCAATCACTCATACACTGCAGAAAAGATGGTATAAAATCTAATGTTGTCAATGACTGGTGTTTATAGTTCTTGCTCTCCCTCCTGGTCTGCAAGTTATCATCTTTCAGTCCTGTTGAAAAATCAGCATCCCCTGTGGACAAAGACGGTTAAGTATGCTTTCATATTGTAAATTAATTCTAAATACTTTTAAAATATCCCAAGCAGAGATGAATTTACAGATGACAAAGCAAACCAAAGAGAGAAACACTCACACAGCAAGACTCCAGTCTTCTGGTGCGCTCTTATTGATCTCAGGCTCCTCTGATCTCTTCCAACATGTAACATCTGTGTGCACAACTGAGCAGCTCGTTACACCAGTGCCTTGTATCAATAGCTATTGTGTTTCAGGTTCACAAACTATTCTTCCCAAGTTTAGCCTAGTTACTAAAATTTCAAGAGACTGATAGAAAAAATATAAACCTAATGGGTATACTAAAATATAGTGAGAAGTGAAAGCACTTAGTAACTTTGAGAATTTCATTTGGCTTGTTTGCTCATCCCTCTTCCAGAAGGAAAACTCTTTGGGAAACAATTAATATTGAAAGCTTGACTGGGAATAAAGACGACTAGAATATGGAGTTGGACTAATGAAGGCACAGCCTCCCCCAAGGTGGTATCGCCCGGTGCATTAACCTGCAGCAGGTGGACAGGCTTTCCTGTCATCAGCCAGTGAGAGTGGAGGAAACAGCAGAACAACAAGCTTTGCGCCTTGTACAGCATTTCTTATCAGTCAAGTTAAAATAATTATATGCCATAAGTATTGGAGTCAAGGTGACGCTAATACTATTTCTCCAAAATTCCCTCAAAGGAAGTAAAATCTAGGAATAACTCTAGTGTTAGAAGAAGAACATTTGCAAATAATCTCATAGGTATAGAGCCAATAGGATTGGCTGATGGATTGAATACTCTATTAGTTTGCTAGTGCTGCTGTAACAAAGTACCACAAAGTAGGTGGTGTTGAATAACAGAAGTGCATTTTCTCACAGTTCTGGAGGCAAGAAGTTTGAAATCAAGGTGTCAGCAGGGCCACACTCCCTCTGAAGGTGCTAGGGGGGGAGCTGTGCCAGGCCTCTCTCTCCTAGGTTCTGGTAGTTCCAGCATCACTCCAGCGTTCACGTGGTTTTCTCCCCATGTGTGTCTGTGTTCAGTTTCCCTTTTTCCTAAGGACCCCAGTTATATTGGGTTGGGGGCTCACACTACTCCAATATGAACTCATCTTAACTAATTGCATGACCCTGATTCCAAATAAGGCCACATTCTGAGATTTTGCGGGTTAGGACCTCAACATATGAATTTTAGGAGGACACAATTTAACCTAGAGTCAAAACTGAGTGTGAAAATGAGTCAAGAATGAGTCTGGGTTTTTGGGACTGGGCAACTAGAAGAAGGAATTCCCATTTGATGAAAAAAGGAAATTGAGAGGAACAGCTGGGTGGAGAAAATCAGATGTGGGGTCCTGGAAATTTTGATGGGCTCATGTGAAAGTGTATGTTTAGAGTGAGGATCAGGGTCCCATAAGTCAATAAACAATAAGTCACAAAATATTCATCTAATTCTCTCTCTTGAAATTTATATCAATAACTCAATGTCTGTGTAAAAAAATGATGTTGATTGCATGAAAATTTTTTTAGCCATCCATAACATTTATAATTTTTCTTAAAACGCATCACAGCTTAATCATGATATATATTAGAGAGTTCTACAAATGTGGACTAGTTTTTTCCTAAATGAATGTAGTTTATGCATTTTATCCCTGAGTTTATCGTTTCAAGTCTTTGTTGGCATGAATTTATTGGCTGTGAATGGGATCTGGCAAGGAAGCTTTCCTTAGGGAATGAGGAAATGGAAGCAGAATAGAAGCATTGTGCACTGCTAGAATATTTTTCTTTTAAGAGGACATTGCTGTTTTATTGGTGGAAGTAACCATGGAATTTGATAATTAAAAGAAAGAATAAGCAAAATTCTAGGCGACACGAGCGAGAATTTTATAAAAAGCCATGTCAAGCATGAATAATATCTTGAACACTCAATTCATTGGCCTTGATATGCTTCCTCTTAGACCCCAGCTGTGATCATATTTAAATTTCTGAAAGCTTCACGCTTGCACAAAAAGATACAGGGAGGAGGTGTCTCAGGACTTTTTCTCTCGCTTATAGTAGCAGCCCATGTGATAATAAAATATTCATGTATTCATTGATTTAACCAATATTTTTGAATTATTTAAAAATGGAAACACATAAGCATGAGAACTGTAATAATCATTAATGATGGATTTTTAAAATATATACACATTTAGACAATTAAAAAAACTGTGCATATATGTTTTAAAGAAAATTAGATCTTGGTTTCTAAATCAATGAGCATTGCCTGATAATTTTTGAGGGTAGAACATTGCAATAATTATTATCAGTCCTTCCTAACTATGTAATTAGAGCATTGCATTTGGCAGGAGTTCTCTCATTTAAACTGATTATCATCAGAGAATAAAAACTTTGAGACTGCATGGCCTGGAGAAGAGAAGAGAGAATTGATGGTGAGAAATTCTGGTTTCATTCCCAGATTTAGAATAGCTCCATCATATGACTTGGAAAGCAAGTCAATTAATTCTATTTGTAGAATGTTAAATGCAGTCACCCACTTTCTTGGCATGGCATCCACATCTTTGATCCTGTGTGACCAGAGTGAAACCAGCATGACAGCATTTTACTTGCCGAGAGTATCTGATCAGATATAGTAATGATCAACTTAGCTTTAGTTATCAATCAGAAAATAGGGAGTGATGAGGAAGGTGAAATTCTGAATGCTGAGATTGGCACTATCTGAGAAAGGATGTGGATCCAAAAGTTTGGCAGTAATGTATTGATATAACAAATGTGAGTTACAAGGCAAGAAACAGTCTCAGTGCCCAAGATGCTTTTTCATTAACCACTTTTGTGGCAAAAATACACTGGAGATTAAGACCTGCTTAGTGTTACTGTGCCTCAAGAAATTGTGTTTCTATGGCAATGCTTGCTAAATATGTTATCAAATATATTCTAGTAGTTAAAATTGGACCCATTACCCAATGAATTAATGAGCATCTGATATAATTTTAGTAACTCTTTACCACAGTTCATCATTATGGCATAAATGGTCATATTCTCTGCTCCCTTCCAGCCATCTCCCCTGTTTATTCTGGTTGGTGCACAGTTCAGAACATGGTCCTACTTTCATCCTAGCTCAGGTAACATTTCACTTAATATCAACATTTTCTTGTTGCTGGTGCTGCACAATCTTCCTCTTGGTTTGCTCAACTGACAACCTGAACCTCCAGGCCATTCCCTAGTTCTGATCCATCAGACTCCTCTGGGGCTGCCCTAACAAAGTAACGCCAACTGTGTGGTTTAAAACAACTGAAATTATTATTTTACATTTCTGGAGGCTAAAAGTCTGAAATCAGGGTGTTGGCAGAGCCTTGTTCCCTTTAAAGCCTCTAGGGGAGGATCGTTCCCGGCCTCTTCCAGTTTCTGGTAGCCCCAGTATTCCTCGGCTTGTAGATGCATCGCTCCAGTCTCTGCCTCTGTCATCACACGGTGTTCTCCCTGTGTGCCCGTGTCTTCACATTGTCTTCCCTCTTTTTATAAGGACACCAGCTGGATTGACAGCCCACCTTACTTCACTGTGACCTCATCTTAACTAATTACATCTGCAAAGATCCTATTTCCAAATAAGGTCACATTCACTGGTTCTGGCGGGTAGGCCTTCAACACATTTTGGGGTACACAATTCATCCCAGAACAATTGCCTACCTGGTCTCCTAACCCTATAACATGGTTTTCATTCCCTCCACTGTCAGATGTCCCAGGATCTGTATTTAATTTCTGGCACCTATTCTCACAAGACTACCACTAAGCCTTGCTTTCAGAGTGATATTTTTGTGTTTCCCGTGTAAACTGTATGTGTCACTCGACATGCAGAGACCAAGGTTGACATAGTCAAAGAAACAACTGTTTATATCCATGCTCATCAAGAAAAATCACCATCATTATTTATAGAAAACCTTATATATGCCAGATACTCTGTGAGCATTAATTTATTCAGCCCTTATGGCAGCATGCAGCATTGGTACTGGATCCATTTTACGGAGAACATAGGTCTCAATTCACACAGTAATGGGCCACATCAGATCTGACTTAAAAGCTGTTGCTCATTCTGCAACTGTATGAAATTGCCACTCAACCCAGAGGGCTCCAGGACTGTATATTAAAATGATCTTTGAGCAAGCAGTGACAAGCATACGGTGGGCACTAAGTGAGTGGAACGTAATCTGGGTGGGGGAGAACGCAAAGGCTGACAAACCAGTGACATGATGTAATCCGATTTGGTTAACCAAGGGAAGATTATTTTAGAGAAATTTAATTTTATATAAGCAGTACAGGACCCTACTACCCAAATCAGGAATAGAACATGGTAAATGAAATTATAAGTCCGCCTCACTTTTAAGCATTGGAGCAAAAACCCTAAATAAAATTAAATCATGCAGGTGTAAAATAATCATAGCAAAGTGAGTTCTATTTAAGATATGCAAAGATGGCTCAACATGAAAAAACTAATTAATGAAATCTAGTACATTAATATTAGAAGAAAAGCTTATGTCCATCTCCACAGATGCTCAAAATACATTTGATAAAATATAATATGCAATGATAATTTAAAAATAATTCTCCTAGCGGAACATCATAGAAGGGAACTTCTTTAACTTGTTAAGGAGTTACCGATAAGAAATATCATCTTTAGGAGTACAATATTAGAAGCACTTCCGTTAAAATCTGGAATATTATGCCTTATATCATCTGCAATATTTGACTTTATACTTGAGATATAGACAATCCTAAACATAGGGGATAAAAGGTGGGGAAGCAAGAGACGTGCCATTATTTGTAGCGTTTACAATTGTATACCCAGAAAACACAAGGGAATAGCTGACAAGCTCTTATAACTAACTAAGAGAGTCCATTAAGATATCCAGATCCAATCTCAAAACACAAAAATCAATAACTTTCCTAAACACCAGCCATAAATAACTAGAAAATGTAAAAGGAAATACAATGCCATTCACATGAACAATACAGTGATAAGATACATAGGTAAGATGCTAACAAAGATATGCAAAACTTCTTGGGAGAAAATTATAAAATTTTGGGGCCGCCCGGTGGCGCAGCGGTTTAGTCCGCGCTTGACAGCCTGGGGTTCGCAGGTTCGGATCCCGGGCGCCCGCCGACGCACTGCCTGTCAGCCATGCTGTGGCGGCGTCCCATATAAAGTGGAGGAAGATGGGCACGATGTTAGCTCAGGGCCAGGCTTCCTCAGCAAAAAGGGGAGGATTGGCAACAGATGTTAGCTCAGGGCTTGTCTTCCCCACAAAAAAAAAAATAAAAAAAAATAAAATTTTATAGAAGCCAATAAAGAAGATCAGAGAAAAACAAGACATGCACCAAGTTCATGAATGGAGACACTCACTGTAGAAACCTTGTGTATAAAGGAGAGAATTCTCCCTAATATACAAATTTTATGTTTTTCCATTCAAAATTCCAACAAGATTTTTCAGTCAAAAAAATTGATTCAAAAAATCACATCTAAATATAAATGAACAAAATAATCCAAGACATTAACAAAATAATCATAATAATGATAAGATAAAGTATGTACAGGCAGTATGCTGTTTTTTTTACATGAATTACCTTTTTATGTCCTTAAAACAATGATATAAGGACAACAAATAGACTCCCACATATATGTAACTTTCATATGTGGGTGGGAGAGAAAGAAGAGACTTTTTCAATCAGTGCTGTTTTCTGAGTGTTGTATCATTGGGTATGTATATGCAAAAACGAAGTAAAACTAGATTTCTATTTGCACACTGTAAACAAACATAAATTCCATATTGATTGAAGGCCTAAATGTTTTAAAAGTATAAAATATTAGGTAAAGTTATGGAAATGTTTATTAGCTTTAAATGGGCAATAAAATATTTTAGAGTATTGATTTATTATTTTAAATTTAAAATGTGCATCACTCATTCTCCAGCAGTTCTATGTTTTTGTCTCTTCCCTAGATCAGTGTTTCTAGAAGTGTATTCACATTCCAGCAGCATTAGCATCACCTGGGAATATGTTAACAATTCAGGTTTTGGCTCCACCCCAGGTATATCCAATCAGCAATCAATGGTTGAGCAGGCCCTCCAGGTAATCCAAATGCCAAAATTTGACAAGCACTATTAGGGCCATTTTTAGAGACATAATAAGGGATGACAGAGCCATGCAATGGAACGCTATGCTACAAGTAAGAAAAGATGGGATAGATCTATATGCCTTGCCATGCCAAGATATATTGTTGTCAACAAAGCAAGCTACAAACCAGGACATGGAGAATAAGCTTTTATGTCAGTGGTTCAGATAAGACTTGAGTCTTAACTGAAATGACTCCACTTGTTGCAAAGGAGAAAATATTACAAATTTTGCATGTAAATTAAAATGAGCAACAACAAAAGACCTTACTGAGAGTGAGTAGCCAGTGTGGAACACATAGAACCACCATTAACAAGTGAACCACCATTAACATGTCTAGCATGGCCTCCAAATTGGGGTATGGCACACCATAGAGTACATGATGGGCTCTTGGAGAATTGTTGTGTCCATCAGGTGGTCATGTGGTATTGGTATTACATGTGATAAACTGAGGCAAGAGTTGGAATTGTATAATGCAAAAATGTGCCTCAGTGATTTGTTTGTTGCCTTCAGTGTATTCCATTTAGATGGTTTCATGGAACATGTTCTTTCAATATTACAGAAATTATATGATACTTTGTAATGGCTAGGGAGGGTGAAAAAAAATTTGTATCAGATAGGTGTTCACAGGTTAAACTCTTGCTGATGTAAAAAGTTGCAAACTTCAAATTTACCAAAGAAAAAGGTTCCAATTTTTCCTGTGATGACAGGTGGCTGTCAGCAGTATGCTACATATTTGAAAACACATTTGAAAAGAAAACACATTTTTGAAAGTGGATATTTAAAGGTGGCCTTTAAAAGTGAAGAGTAAATTAACTGCTTTTCTAAACGCATTATGCTCCGGAGAGAGCATTTTGAATGTTTGAAAGAGTTTGGAATGTTTGAAGGACCATTATGTGATTTTGTTTCAAAAATCGTGTAAGCCATCATGTATGTTTTCATATTTTCTCACTTAAGAAAACCTGAAAAATTTTCTAAATGTTTTTGATTATTCAAGCAACCAATTTTATTGAAATTTGGACCCATTTGTTCAAAAATATTAACATTGAAACAATTGGACAATTGGATGACAGGAATGGAAATAAAAAATTAATACCTCGGGTTCAACAAAGTGCACCATAATAATAATTTAGTAATAATTAACTTTAGTCAATTACAAGTACAATTGATCAACCACGTGCAAATGGGAGCAGCTCATCTCTGACTGCTGCATGGTATTCTCCTTTGCAGTTCCGCTCTCTCTCTCTCTCTCTCTGCTACCCTCTTCAGTGGTAATTCCTAATAATTCTGTACCAAGTCTTCCAAAAGCTTCCTTCTCCTTTCTTTGCCTGTCTTACTTATGCTTCTGTCACTTTGGCTGACTTTATGGAAGTTATGGAAAGGGAAACGCTTTCCTGTGCATAAGTCCAGTTCAGGGAGCTGATTCAGAGCAGCCATGGTCACCTGTCAGGGCTTCAGAATGTCTTGTTTCATGCACATGTGCTATAGGATTCAATAATCATTTTTTCGTGAAGTTTATTTCATTCATTCAAATTTCCAACAAACACCTACTGGGAACTGGCATACCTAAGATGAGCAAAATATAATCCCTTCCCTCAAAGAACTAGCAATCTAGGGAGGAAACAGTTAATACAACATACTAGTAAGCGTAGTGATGGAGAGAGTCTGGGACCATTTGGCTTATCTGATGAGCTAGGAGGAGAAGGGAATCAGGGAAAGCTTCCAGGAGAAGTAGGATTGGTCAGGAGGAAACAGAGAGCATTCTAGGTACACGCAAAGGCAGGAATGTGAGAAGCAATATAGTTTCCAGGGGAAATTACTGCAGTTTGCTTTGCTCTAGTAGAAGGCTGATGAGCAGCTGATGAAATCTCTTGGTTTTGGGAAGTTTTTTATCACTAAATTATAAACTTGTGATTCTCAGCCCTGACTGTGCATCACACTTGTCTGGGACCTACCCCCAAGACTACTGAATCAGAAACTTCATGTGGGGAGCCCAGGCACTGGGTTTTTTACGAGATGAGTTAATTCGGGGGGTTGAGAAGTTTGTCTATAGGATGTCTGTATTTAATTCTCTGTTGATATTGCAAGGCCTTGTTACATTGATTTTTCAGCTATTTTGGCAGGTATTCACTGCGTCTTTAGTTAGTTTCCAAGGCTTGAGTTGGAGTTGAAGGCAGTTCTCTTACAGATTTGAGCAGAGTACTGAGCCCTTAGCACTGTCTTGAGCATAATGTCTATACTGATTTAATATGCGAGACTAAGTTTAATAACGAGACCATGAAAGTCCTGAATACCGTGCTAAGTTGTTTAAAATTTAAGTTGTTTTAAAAGGTGGATAATCAAATTGAGCAAAACCAACCAGAGTTAAAAATTAGATGTGGCCATTCAGGTAGCCACTTCCACTTTGAAATCTCCTGAAAATATTTTGAAATAGGGTTTGACCAAGAGAAATAGCATTGGGTTTTTAGCACATCTTCTCCAAAAGCAGTAAACTGAAAGGGAGCAATGTTCTACAGATGAATATCTGTTTTGTATTTGTTGGGAAATCAGTCTTATTAATTTATAGAGGCCTGTTAATACATGTTAATTTCTTTACACTTCCATGCAAAAGTATATTAAAAATTGAACCCATTCTCAATAGGAAGTAGAAATGTTCCTGCAACTAAATGCAACTGTATTTTGGGATTTGCTTTCACCTTCCTTATTGAAACTCTAAAAATAGCTGTATAAAATAATCTTCCTAGAACTGATCCTTCCTAACTCATCTTAAATTTAGAATCCATATTGTTCAGGCATGCACACATGTATCAAGAGCCCTTTGTTAAGTGATGGGAATTTGTACAAAGTCCAACGATTTCTAATATAAATAGCCAAAAATTTCAAATGGAGTTCCAATAATCCCTTCTGTTAATTAAAAATCGTAAAATGCTCCAAATCCAGGCTACTGAGAATTAAAAAGTAAACTTTACAGATATATTACATAAGTAGATGATCCATGGTAGGTAAGACTAGAATAGTCATAACTGGAGAACCCATTTCATGGTGTGGCTGTGGTGGCTAAGGGGCGAGATATAAACATTTCTCTCGAAAAGTGGCTGAAATACAGTGTTTAATAAATCCTGAATAACAGTTATTAGTATTGTTGCATTTATGTTACCTATGATTTATGTTCTCTCTCAGATCTTCTTCTGAGAGGCAGTGTCATTGGAAACATTTAGTATGTCTTGCTTACGAACAGACTTCTCAATCTAGGTGTACATATACATAACAGTTTTACTTAGCTCTTTCTAACCAGAATATTGTATAAAGATATAATTGTTTAAGTTAAGAAAACTTCCTAATATTAATAAATACTTGCATTTAAAAAAATTTCAGGGTCTTTAATAGCTTGCCCCCTGTTGCATAGTCCAGAAGTCCTACATTGGGGTCGTGAGATCATTCTGTCCATAACATATGACAAACGGAGAGCTAATATCCGCTCTGGAGGACGTCTGAGTTGTTGCTATGATGTGACTTTGTTTACATCTTTGTGGTGGCCAAGCATTAGAAAGGTGAAGATTCCCTTCCTCCAGCATCTTCATGATCTGATTTCTGGCCCTCAACTCTATTCTAATACTTAGAGAAAATGAAACTCTTGTGCAATAATAAAATTAAAATGTGGGTAAACCCTAAAATATTGCTGGGAATCACAAGCTCAGTATATTAGTGAGCACAATGTGGGAACTTTGGACAATTGAAGAGAAATGTTTATTCATGGAAGTTATTAAGGAAAAAATGCCAAACCTAGGAGAGAGATTTTGAGGAAAAGTTCAGTTTCTTTACTTCAGTTTCTTTAGTCCAAAATAAACTAGTTTGCTTTAATGATCCTAGGATAGTTTCACATTGTCTTTGTCATTTCATTTTTGTTCTGTCTAACATCTGAAAATATTTTATCTATCCATGTTGACCCAGCCTTTCATAACTTCAGGAAAGAAGTGAATTTTCACCATCAATTACTTTTCATAACATCTCTCTGGAAAGTCAGTGGCATTTACTTTTCTGGTCTGGGTACTGAGGGACTTAAGGTGTAATGCTTTATTTATAACCACCTCAATGATTTATTGGACAGAGAGCACCCTGTAAGCTGCATCGCTTTAAAAAGTGTTAATAAATTAATAGAGTAACAGAAAGAAGTCTCTAGGAAATATGCAAATTGAAGAATTCCTTTCTGAGAGGGCTAACACTTTACTTTGTAAAAATAGCATTATGACAGCTGTGGAAGTTCTTGTGATTCTTGAGAAAGAAAAAGCAGCCGCGGTGGTCCAGGAGCTGGCCTGGTGCCCAGGGCTTTGCCTCGGTGCTCACCTGGTGCTCATGGACACTTCCAGAATGGATCCTGCTTAACTAGGGTAAGGTGGGCCAGGCATGCAGCACTGAGCTGGGCACACTGGAGATGCTCCAGGGAGCACAGTTGCTAGGGGTGACAGCAGTGGGACATCCATCTGTGACTGCCCAGAGTACTTCACTGTCCAGCCTGCGAGGCTGTTCACGCTGCAGGGGCAGTTCCCCTCCGTGTCCTTGCTAGCTGAGAGCCATGAAGGGGCTCAAGTCCAAACACCCTGTCCTGGGCTTCTCAGTGTGTCCTCTCTTCCTCTTTGCGGGAGGAGAGATGGGGAAGGCATTCTCTTCCCCTCCTGAGAAAGTCAGGTAAGATGGTAATAGTCCATCCCTGAAATTCAACCAAGCTACTTCCTTCTGCAAGATAAATTCTGGTACTAGCTATTAAGGTTTTGTTTTTTGTTTTTCACTATACAGCCTGAAAGTTTGGGATACTATTATACATTCTATTTTACAGTTTCCTTGTTTTCCCTGTTAACAATATGTTATTAGCATATTTTCATTTCCCTCCTTCTTGTGACTGTGTTAAACGGTATAGATTTATTTTGATAGAACATATATTAAGCAACTAATTCATGTTTCATTCACTTTAAACTGGAACTTAAATTTCTTAAAACTAGCTTTTAATATTTGATGTTCAAGTTACTGAAAACTATTTAAAAATGGTTGTGTTCCAAGAACATACAATGGAGAAAGGAAAGTCTCTTTAATAAATGGTGTTGGGAAAACTGGACAGCCACATGCAAAAAAGTTGAAGTAGACCATTATCTTACACCATACACAAAACTTAACTCAAAATGGATTAAAGACTTGAATATAAGACTTGAAACCATGAAACTTCTAAAAGAAAACATAGGCAGTATGCTGTTTGACATTGGTCTTAGCAACATATTTTCAAGTACCATGTCTGACCGAGCAAGGGAAACAATAGAAAAAATAAACAAATGGAACTACATCAAACCGAAAAGCTTCTGCACAGCAAAGGAAACCATCAACAAAATGAAAAGACAACCTAACAATTTGGGGAAGATATTCGCAAACCCTTTATCTGATAAGGGGTTAATATCCAAAATATATAAAGAACTCATACATCTCAACAACAAGAAGACTAACAACCCAATTGAAAAATGGGTAAAAAATCTGAACAGACATTTCTCCAAAGATGATATACAGATGACCAACAGGCACATGAAAAGATGTTCAACATCACTAATTATCAGGGAACTGTAAATCAAAACCTCAATGAGATATCACCTCACGCCCATCAGAATGGCTATAATTAACAAGACAGGAAATAATAAGTGTTGGAGAGGATGTGAAGAGAAGGGAACTCTCATACACTGCTGGTGGGAGTACAAACTGGTGCAACCAGTTTGGAAAACAGTATGGAGATTCCTCAAAAAGTTAAGAATAGAACTACCATATGATCCAGCTATTCCACTGCTGGGTATTTATCCAAAGAATGTGAAAACATGCATGTGTAAAGATACATGCACCCCAATGTTCATTGCAGCATTATTCACAGTAGCCAAGACTTGGAAGCAATGTAGGTGCCCATTAAGGGACAAATGGGTAAAGCAGATGTGGCATATATACACAATGGAACTACTCAGCTATAAGAAATGATGAAATCCAGCCATTTGTGACCACATGGATGGACATTTAGGGTATTATGCTATGCGAAATAAGTCAGAGGGAGAATGTCAAATATTGTATGATCTCACTCATAAGTAGAAGATAAAAACAACAACAAACAAACACAAAGAGACAGAGATTGAAAGGTTACCAGAGGGCATGAGGGGAGGGAGGAGGGTGACAGGGATGATTAGGCACATGTGTATCGTGACGGAATGTAATTAGTCTTTGGGTGGTGAACATGATAAAATCTGTGCAGAAATTGAGGTATAATGATGTACACCTGAAACTTATATAATGTTATACACCAATGTTACCACAATAAAAAAATGTATATAAATAAAAAATAAAAAACTTAAAAAATAAATGAATTAAAAAATGAAGGTGAAATAAAGACTAAAACAAAATGGTTATGTTGTTAAAAACCACATTGATTAGGCTTTCTTTACTTTAGCCATTATTATTTATGATATTTCTTTTAAAAATCTCTACGCATCCTAATTCCAATAAGATGGCTTGCAAAATAATTAGTGACTATTTTTGATCCACACACTATCATAATCTTTTTCTAGGTATATGTGAATACTATAATATTAGATACATTATGTTTCAGTGTGTTATAATTCTCAGTATCCACTGTAACATTTATGTTTTGTTGGGAGGAAAATCTATGCATAAAATGTTACAATTAGATAAAAGACTATAATCAAGAGGAATTTTTAATTTTTACTTTGTAAGCACATGTGAGCAGGAGAGACATACATGTAGTCACCTAATTTCCATCCACATTGGAAGAAAAGTGTGGTACAAATTATTCCCGCATTAGTTTTTTATTACTGCATAACAAATTAGCACAAAGTTAATGGCTTAATACAACACCCATCTATTATCTCACAATTTCTGTAGATCAGAGGTCCAGGCATGGCTTAGCTGGTCCTCAGCTCAGCGTATCACCAGGCTGGAATCAAGGCGTTGGCCAGGCTGTGGCCTCATCTGCAGGCTTGACTAGGGAATGCTCCACTTCTAGGTTCTTTCACATTGTTGGAAGAATTTATTTCCTTTCAGTTGTAGAATCCATGGGGCTTGCTTCTTCACAGCTGGTAACAGAAAAAGATAGTCTGCTGCAATCCCTTCACCTTCACCATATAATATAACCTAATCACTGGAGTGACATCCATCCTGTTTACAAATCTTGCCCACACTGAAGAGGAGGGCATATCACATGGGTGGGGGATAATGGGATCATTTTAGAGTTCTGCCTACCATATCTCCCTCCCCCAGAAAAACCTCCCAAATTCAGTTACTACTGACATTCTTTGAGTCACTAGTATTTGATAGAACCTGCATTATTTTCATTAAGCACTTAAAATCGTTATTTTTCACAAAAACTTTAAATGTTACACGTTTTGCATTTCTCTTATTTTCCCATTGTCCATTTGACTTCCATGAATATTTGTTGGATGTCCTGTATGTTTTCGAGTGTGTCAACTATTGTTCTCATTTTGCCATAGCTTATGTCATTTTCAACAAGGCAACAATAAATTTTAAAATATCAGCTTCACATTTGTCTGCTGATCCCAACAGAAGGTCCCCTTATTAAATCCTAGTGGTTTTTGTAAACAGTTGTTGTTGTTTTTGTTCTGCTGCTGTGTGGCAGCTGCAGATTTGTGGATGTAGTATGTAGTCCATCTAGTGAACATGGCTGCACCACCCTGCTGTGGACGTGGGTCTACAGGTCTCCTCCTTGACTCTTCTAGCTTCTCCCCTGAGTGTTCTCTCCTCAGGGCACCATGGAGACCCATCACCCATGAATTCCTAGGGAATGGGACTACAGCATTGGTGGTGGGCCTTAACTCCCCCTGGTGGCCCTGGGAAGGAAACTAGGACTTCTCTAAGCAGTAGGGCAGGATAATGCTTTTTTTAAAGAAATAGAGCAGATGAGATAATTGCAGATGGCAAATGGGAAGAGCTGCCAAGATGAAATAATAGTGTGTATTTGGCAGTTACTAGAGGAGATCATGACCAGGTCTGCAGTATACTTAATATGTGCACGCAATAGAGGGGAAACTTCTTTTGCTTGGCTTTTTCTTGCCACGTGGAGGCACGCCAACTAGAGACATTTTCCCAACTTCTCTCAGCTCCCTCACTCATCTCCCCTTGGATGATAGGGGAGCCCGGGAGAAGGAACTGGGCATATATAATCCCACCCCCTCCCCTCCTCTCTGGGATCTGCTGAAGGGGAGAAAGAACATTCTCTACCCACTCTGGGTCCAGAAGGGGAGAAAGAGCATTCTCTACCCACTCTGGGTCCTTTCTGGCTGGGCTACGAATTAAACTGACATGAGGCCAAATAGCAGGAGAAAATCAAACATAGCTTTATAACAAGTATACATGGGAGAGACCCGGGGAAACTGAGTATCTCTCACCAGAAAGGCGGAGGGTTCTCCTCTTGTATAGAGAAATGAGGACTTTTGGGGGGTTGGGGGTGTCAGTCATGAGGGATTACAAGAAAAGCACAGTAAACAAGTGTATGCAGATTTAAAGTCATCCCCCCTTCTTCCTGGTACAGAGAAGGAGATACCTTTACAAATGGAGATTTCCCTTACAAATGTAAATGTCTGGTAAACAGAACTTTGATAAGAATGGGCCCAGCAAAGGCCTTCCCAGTCTATCTATACCCAGAGTTATCATGTTGAGGGCCTGTCCTGGGGACAGGCTTTCCATCCCAAATCGCTCAGACAGTTAGTGGGGACAGGGAAGGTCAAAGCCTCCTTCAGAGCTTGAGGTGGCCAATTCTGGTCGCTACACTGCCTCTCCCTTGCTCTGCTTTAATTCATTAAGCTGGCCAAAGGCAGCCTCAGTGGGTCTAGCTATGTATGTGCTTCAGTATTAGGATTCCCTCTGGCCCACAGTTACAAGCCACATTCTCCAGAGTCCACTAGACCAGCACATAAAAAAATGAATTTTTTATGTCCATTTGCCTGAATCTTACATCAGTCTCTTCCTTGGTTCTAAACTTGGGCACTAAACATGAGTGCAGTTTACTCAGGCTCCTAAAATACCAACATCATAGATGTTGGGGAATTGGTTATAATCATAAGATCAACATGTAGAAGAGAAATAAAATCCTAATATCATAATGGAATATGATAATGAATGTGAAGGATATTGAGCTTTTCATGGTGAACCTAGACAGTTTGAAAATGAAAAAGGTTAAATTAGGCCCAAGCAAATGATTCTTTTTAAAATGTTGCTTGAAATACATTTTTGGCAGTGGCATGTAATCCTTATTAAAATAGTCTAGCAGTAGATAAAGGATGAAATTGTATAAGAAAAACGCACTTATGTCTAGGCTTGTTTTTATGCTTCCATGTGGACACGGGGTATGCTTGGATAGAGAGTATAGGTAATGAGTCTACCATCATCATTTTATTGCCTTTGTGAGTGGATGATTTAGGGCTAATTAGTCTTCAATTTCATTTTTTAAAAAGGAAGTTCTAAATACAGTTTCCCCCCACTATCCAAAAGTACAGCATTCCTATGAATGCTTTCATGAGCTGAAATGGCATAAAGCAAAGAAGCGAATACCATTAATTTATATGAGAAAAATTTTTGAGCGTTTCTAGACCCAAAAAATAACCTGCCAAAATAAATTGAGATAAAGCCCAGGTGCTCGCAGGCACAGTTCAAGGCTATGACTGCTGGATGCTATGCCTAGTGTAGTTTCTGGGGAAGGGGCTTGGGGGCGCCACTCTCGCTGCTCAGGGTGCACGCTGCCTCTATAACGGCGGCTCGCTGCAAAACAAATGCTGAACACTATTTTCACTTTTCGCCTTTTTTCGTAAAAGCGAAAATCCTTTTCAGATTTCTTTTGGTTAGGGAAAACAAATATTAATATGGGTCTTTTATAAAAGCAAAGTGGCAAAACGCAAACTTTCAGATAGAGGGGAAAACTTGTAAGTTTACAAAAGACAACGTTTTTATATTTAGTATTTGGTAGAACAGTGGTTTTCAAACATTGCTGTATATTAAAATTACCTCCCCAAATCCAGTCCACACCCCAGCCCAATTGCATCAGAATCATTTGAGGATGGGAACCCAGTTGTCAGTATGTGTTTTTTAAACCCAGATATCTCAGAGTAGAGTCAAGCTTAAGAATCATCATAGCAGTAATTTAAAAGTAATACCTTACAAACAGTGTTAGGAATTAGAGAGAGATGGTGGGTACCACATACCTGGTGACCAAATGTGATAACTGGGATACATTGTGAGTGTGCATTCAGTGTGGAGAAATTCAAAGGAATAAAAGATTGCAAATAAATTTTTTTTAAAGCACAGATGATAAATCAGTTCGAAACATGTGTAAATTGTTGTGTAAATTATCTGTTAAGTGTATTTCAGAGAAAAGCAGATGTTTGCTCTTGTACGCTACTCTTCATTTCAAAACCTGTCTTGACATAGGTTCAGAAAGCATCTTGTAGTTTTATTCTTCAAATTATAAAACTTTTATTTAAGTATAATTATGAAACTTACAGTTTTAAGCCCCGAGGGCAGGGCTAGGTACCATTCATTTCTCTGCATTCCTCGGAATCCTTAACACTTGGCTGTGGCTTGGTGAAACTCTCCACATGCGGAAGGTGATCATGCGAGGGAATTTATAGATTAACGTGATGTAGTGGACAAGGACAGCATGAAATTGGAAAGGCACAGGCTTTTTTATTCACCTGGGGTGGAGCTCAAACTTGGTTCTGCCTAACATTCCTTAGTTCCCACCTCTGTATGTTGGATTAGTGTCCTCTCTCTTATCTGCTTGCTGGGAAGATTAAGGGAGGTAATGTTTGTGAAGCACTAGTGATTGCAGTAACAGGTGTCTGTTCATGTTGTACTCTTCCACACCTAGCCTGAAAACAGTTTATCATCAGAGTATTTAGTCAAAGCAGTGCCTATAAAAAAGAAATCAAGTAGTTAGCTTGGAACAAAGGTTAAGCAGGTTATGACACTTAAATTTGAAGGAAATGGAGCGCCCTTTATTGGTTAAAGAAATTCTTGTAGAAATCCATGGCCTCAGGCATGTTACCTTCCTTATTCTCCACTAACACTGAAATCACTGGCCAGCTTGGGGTGGACTCCTTGGATCACTGGTGACGTCACTGCCCTGTCTTCTGGCAGGGCTGGCCTTGGGCTGGCCTGCTGAAGTCATAGGGAAGGAAGGCATCACATGTTTTAAGCATCTCCAGCTTCAGCTTTCTGTGCCTTCATTGCTGCATAGAAAAACCTGTGCCAGCCTCTCCCATCCTCTTCATCCATCTGCTTATAGGATCCAGTGAGAGAATGTCTGTGTAACTGGGGGTGGGTGTTCTGGGTAGGATCTTCTGTTCTTTTGACTTGGGGATGGCTCAGAATTGGGCTGCAGAGGGCAGTTAAGATGGGAGCTCTGGGCTTCTCAGGGGACACAGTGGTGTGGTGCTCCTAGGCATGTGACTTGAAGGTCACAGGGGGGTCACCTGGGGGACTTGGCCCTTCCTCCACAGGGTCTACTGATGCCCAGGGAAGATGCTCTGGTCTGATGAGCTCCTTTCACATGGCATAGGAGAGCTTTGTCTTTCCAGAAACTAGATGAGTTTCGAGACATCACACTCAACAGGAAAAATAACTTGAAGACCCCTTTTTAAAATCTTTCCCTTGTCCTTTTCCAAATCCTAGAAGAGGAAGAGAAAGCAGAGATAGCTTACATGGTGTAGCCTCCACGCTCCATATACTAGGGATGGGGAGATTGACTTGAGAATGATGTTGGGGTCTTACATGTATTAAGTCCTATTAACCAAAATGATACTGTTTTAGTAGCCAAGTCACTGAAAATTTAATAAATTGGACTGAGCTGCCTTTAAGAAAACCAGCCACCCAGCAGGAAAGGGAAGATTGACAAATCACAGCAGGTAGAATTACTGGAAAAAATAAAACCATTTGGTATTTATACATCAACAAGTGGGGACTCCTCATGTAACCAAGGGAAATATTTTAAGTCCAGGAGAAGCTGTGATAACTGCTGACCTCCATCTAAGTGACTTGCCAGGTCTACCAAGTCATAATCAATGTTATAACCCTGTGGTATATTTGGACTGATACCAGCAGCTTGCTGGGCATGCTCTGTCTACAAGGCAGCCTAGGATTCTCCCCCCACCAGGAGTCAAGAGGGCTTGTTTCTACACCTGTTTGTGCCTGTTGTGTTATCATAAATAGGCAATTTAGCTAAATAGCATCTAAACCAGTGGGATGGGAGGGCATAGTGAAAGACAGCTATTGTTTCAATGAAAGCTATGATAAATGCTGGGAGGTGAGAATAAAAAGATAGCTATTGGATGAGAGTGTGTGAGAAAGCAGTAAAAAACATTATAAGCATCTAAAATTGGTCTGCACTCGATCTATTTCACAGTTTTGTTTTTGAATTCCCTCCACGTCTTTCAATTAAATGAAACGTGAGGTCATAGAGGATGCACCATGTGTCATGTAACGTGAGTGAAGATAACATGGACTACTGACCCAAAAGAGTCTGTCCTGCTGTGAGAAGATGGGAGATTGAGTCTATATCATGTTCTAAGTTTAAAAAAATTAAAGGATGTATCAATTTTTTTTGCTTTTACTGATTTTTTGGCATATTTTAGTAAACTTATTTTAGAACACTTTTAGATTCACAGAATTATTGTGAAGATAGTACAGAGAGTTTCCATATGCCTCACATTCAATCTTCCCTATTATTAACATCTTACATGCCAATATTACATTTCTCACAGTAAACCAATATTGATACATTATTACTAACTAGTCTATAGTTTATTCAGATTTCTTCAGTGTTTCCCTAATGTTGTTTTTCTGGTCCAGGATCCCATCCAGGATACAATGTTACATTTAGTAGTCATGTCTCCTTAGACTCCTCTGGGCTGTGCAGTTTCTCTCACTTTATTTTTGATGACCTTGACAGTTTTGAGGAGTACTGATCAGATATTTCTTAGAATATTCATCCATTGGGATTTATCTGTTGTTTTTCTCATGATTAGACTGGGGTTATAGGTTTTGGGAGGAAGACCCCAGAGATAAAGGGCCATTCCCATCACATCATATTAAGGTTATGTACTGTCCACATGACTTTTCTCTGTTGACCTTGATCCACTGGCTGGAGTGCTGCTCAGAATCACGTGGAGAACTCACTGACCGTTCCCTTCCTTGGGTCTGGAGATTTTGATTCCAAAATTAAAAGATATAGATGACAGGTGGTTGGTACAAATAGTGCAAGGACTGGTATGCAGTGGGTATGTAATTAAGATCTTTGGGTTCTGAAATTCTTTTGTCCTGGGACCATCTTAGACCCAAATACCAGGTGCTGAAACTTATAAGTTTATAGCATAGACCAGTGGTTCTCGAATACTTAGGTGTATCAGAATCACCCAGGAGAAGTAATAAAGAACACATGGAGGCCTAAGGCCGCTGAAAGAGTCAGGGCCTGGGCATTTGAATTTTTTACCAAGTTTTTTCAGGTGAATTCTGATATAACTGACATTTGAAAACTAAAATTAAAAGTGTTGGATGCAGGATAATTTTGCTGTGCATCCAGTACCCTACTTCAGACACAGTCCCCAATACTTAGAGAAGCCCACCATTCCCAATTTTTATAGTGGCCTCTGTCTAAGGTTCAGGAGCAAAGCTTTGACCCAATCCTGGCCAATCAACCAACTCCATTTTCCCCATCTCAGCACTTCATCCAGGGCTGGAAACATGAACCAAGTCATCCTCATTAATTAGAGTTAAGCATGTGAATGGGAAATATGAATATTAAACATGGCATCTAACAAATTCAATGTATTGATCATTGAAATATGAAATGCCAAGGTAAACTTGACTCGAGAAGTGTTTTGTAATCAATAGTCAATGAACTGATTATCTAGTCGTGGGCAAAATGCCATCTTTGGACTAAGGATAGATGGCTATTGTTAAAGTAATTGTGTACAAAAGCCCTGTTTATTGAAAAGAAAGGTGATTCATCTGTAGCCGAGAGGCAAATTCACATGCCAAGAGATGTTTCTTGACGTTTTGCTCCTGTGAAGGTCAGTTATGGTAATTTATTTAAACAATTCATTGTTTATTAAAACAAAGTAATTGAAAGTGAGGATGTGCTTATACAATTAATTTTTTGAAATAAAGTTACGCCACACCTATATATGTCATGAGTATTACATGTTTGCTGAGACTTACTTAATGAAGATGAATGCTTTTTAACAAGCAGTCATCCCCTAGATTATCCTTTTGTGATAATCTGGATTTTATATACTGTTTTGATTCGAAGTGCCGATAGCCAGTATTATAGCTTAATTTTTTTTATTATGGGATGCTTCCTAGTTCTCAATTATTTTGATCATTATTATTAAGGACTTTACCAAATGTTTGAAAATAAAATATTTCTATCCTCCATTGTTCAAGATTATGTCTTTTTTTTAAAAAAAGAACATGCAATTTTTGTTTGCTACATGATTAACTTGGGAACAGCTCGTTGGCATAAAGCATCATATAATAGCTAGAATCAGATATATTTTGCAGAAAAACTCAGATCATTCACTCATCAGCTGTTTGTGAGCTTGAGTCTGTCACTTAGTCTGTCTTAGTTTTCCTATCTATGAAATAAGTGGGATTTTCAATGTTACAATTCTGATTCTGTGGATAAAAATAATATATGCAATAAGCCTACCATATAGTATGTATTAAAATAATGGTAGCTGTTTCGGAGTCTCATAGATTGCGTCTGTTACTTTTCCCCATCTCTGTCCCTATAGAACCACTTGCATTCTCAGCAGAAGTTTATGATTAGGAATTAAATTACCAGAAAATATTCTTTAAAATGCATTGTTCGTGGAATGAAAGTTGACAATTTCAAGTCCCAGTGTTTTCAACATCCTTTTTCTTGCTCACTGGCTGATGAGGTGGAAGTCTTCCCCCTCTTCTCCCAAACCTTCTGCCCTGCATGCTCATGACCACAGCAAAACCAAGATTCGGGCGCCCTTCCCACTCCCCAGGTGTATTTGTTTCCTAAGGCTGCTGTAACAAATTGTCACAAACTGAGTGACTTAACAGCAATAGAAAGTTATTTTCTCACAGTTGTGGAGTCTAGACGTCCTAAATCAACATGTCAGAAGGGCCAGCCATGCTCCCTCTGAAGGCTCTAGGGGAGAGTCTTTCCTTGCCCCTTCTAGCTTCAGTTGGTTGCTGGCAATCCTTGGCATTCCTTGGCACATGGCAGCACACTCCATTCTCTGCCTCCATCATCACATGGCTGTCTTCCCTCTGTGTGTGTGTGTCCACATTTTCCTCTTATAAGAACACTAGTCATTAGATTAGCTCCCACCCCAATCCAGTATGACCTCATCTTGACTTGTTTACATCTGCAAGGACCCTATTTACAAATAAGGTCACATCCAGAGGTTCTGGGTTGACATAAGTTTTCGAGGACACTATTCAAGCCAGTACACCAAGGCTTCAGACACATGTTTCATCTCTAGTCCCTTCTGGAAACCAGGGTCTCTCATGCTTTGCCCCTTTGACTCCTCTGCAAGCAGCAACACCTGTGAGAACAACCCATTGCCCTCCATGAAATTCTGTAGGAAGGGAAGAGGCCAGGTTCTCCTCGTGGTGTTATCCATGTCAGCTCATTAGGTGAAATGTTACAAGGTGTAAGTCCTCCACAGGGGGATGCTCTCTGTGAGAAAGTGATATCAAATAGCAAAAGAGCTGGGGAAAATGCCCTGAAGGGACATCATAACAGTTACTGAGTGTTCACTGGTATGATGATCTAGACCCTGCTGTGCTTATCTCGTCTCAGGATAGTACATAGTGTTATCTCAATTTTACAGATGAGGAAACAGACATTTAAGTTACACAACTTCTCCAGGGTCCTACAGCTAATATGTGGCGGAGGAGAATTTTATATCCAATTTTCTCCAACTCACACATCTAAGTTCTTTCCTGTTGTCCAAGAATTTAGGATATTTCTTTTCTTCTTTTAATGGCCCACTGAATTTCTATCGTCTTTTCTTACATGAAGTCAGAATGATGGAATAATTCCTGAAAAGAAAATGTGGTTAAAAACTGTGCTCTCCGTCACCCTTTGAGAGAGGTTTTTAATACCCACATATGTCCTCTTCATTCTCTCTATTTCACTGTCTTTGATAAAAACCCTTTCTGACTGCTACTTAAAAGTCAGACGAGGTGTGCATTTTGAGGGAGAAGGAAAACCAGGGTGGATTTGGATGTAAGGCGTGAGGAGGCGGTGACTGCATCTCCAGCTGAACAGTGTTCTCATTAGAACACTACCAGTATTTGAAGTGACTTGTTAAGGACCATCTCTTCTATATGCAGAAAAGCATATAAGGTAACACAAAATAGTACTATTCTATAGTTGAAAAAATAGACTCCTTCGATCAAGACTGAGATATATATTATTTCCATTTTGCAAATGAGAATTTAAGTGACTCTAATAATCACCTTGACTAGCATGTAAACCACTGTTTCAGACAAAAGCCAGGGTTGTTCTGTTCTCTGTCAACAAATAAGCAAATTAATTTAGGCTTGAAATATATTCCAACAAACTATTCTGTGTATTTGTTGAATAATAAATGACATGGTAACTTTAAGTTTTATTCAGTTTTTTTTTAGACTAATACTTGAATTTCCTTCTGCTCAATATTATTTGGTAGCCAGTTTCAATCGTACAGGTTAATGCACTGTGTCTTCTTGATTGACACCGTGTTCAGTGTTTTATCTCTTCTAACAAATTGCTCAGAACAGCAAGTGCAAAATTTAAATGATAATGTCTGTGGATCAACCCTATTGTTCCTTCTCTTAGTATAAAAAAATAATTTGGTGGCTTCTTCATGATGATTTTTTAAAATTGAGCATAAATTTGCATGTTTTTCATTTGCTTTTTTATTAGGTCCTGATGTATGGAAACTAGTTGTAAAGCAAAAAAAAAATTATCCGAGTTCTGTCCTTAAACAGCATCTGGGGCTGAAGCTAAGCTTGGCATAACTAATTCTGCATCGCAATAGTTTCCAAATCAATTGGCTGTATTATTCATTAAATAAAAAGTAACTGTTCTGAGCATTATTATTAGTATTGCACAAAATAAGAAAGTTAAAAAACTCTGAATTTTACTGCTTGAAAAAATCATTACATTTGTGTGAACTTATAGACATGTTTAAATTTACATGTGGATGCATTTTTTTCTGTCACTTTCTGAAATGGGTGAGTGAACTCTAACAGATTACTGAGAGGAAGTTGGGGAGTTCAGGGGCCTCCACTGGTATTTGAGTTTGATTTCCCAGTGGGCAGTCACTGTTCAGCACGAAGAGCTCCCGCTGTGATATTGTCAGTCCAACTTTGCACTAATGCCGGACAGTCTGATACAGGATGATGACTTGGATCATCTTATATTCAGCTCTTTGAGGAAAGGGTGCATCTCCCTTAACTAGTTCACTACATAATTTATTTTAGATTCTATAACCATCATAAATTTGAGTTATGATAAGTCATTCTGAGAACTTCTATTTGAAGAGGTAGAAGATAAATTCACATGACATGTATTTTGCCTGCATGAACCATATTCTAATACAATATTTTCAAATTCTTCTCCAGATTTCCCAGCTCACAACTCCTGCTTTAACAGAACTTAGCTGTTATCTGTTGGAGTTTGTGGGGCATTTCATTGGAACAAAGGATCCAATGGCCAAAAGATCAGATGAGTATGTCTGCTCTTCTGAAAGAGATTTACCACCTTTTTAAAGAAAAGGACCACTGTGTACTGCATCTATATTTTACTCTTTAAAGCAAAATTCTTCACCTTTTAGGGTTCATATACTTCTTGGAGAATTTTATATAAGCTTTGAGTCTTCTTAGTAAAACTCATAAATGCATAGGCATCCAACTTTTCAGAGACAATTTAAAGTATTCAAAATCCTCTGTTAGCCCTTCCTAGGACCCCAGTAAGAACTCTTATCTAAATTTTATATTATTAATATTATTATTAATTCTACCAATAGAAAACCTGAGACAAAAAGCCCTACCACTTGACTTGATCAAAATGAATTCCATGGAGATGTAATTTTAAGTCTGAAAATAGAACTTTAGAAATAGTTGAGAAAATCTATGTAAGTATTTATAAAATATCAGGAAATCAAAGTCACAAATAATAAAGAGTCAAAGATTGAATCAAGAATAAAACTTCAAATTTCTAAGTAGCAAAATCATTCTGAAATGTACTATATATGAAAACTAAGAAAAAATGACTTGATACGTATGCTAGAGAGTTCACCTCTCTCCTATGTAAGGAACAAACTTTAAGAAAATCACTATGGCCATGGTAGAAAGATGGGTAAAGACCATGAATGTGCCAATTGTAAAATCAGAAATAAAAATGACCAAGAGGGGGGAAAATATTCATTTTCCCTAGTAATTAAAACTATGAATCACTGTTCTTCAGATCAGCAAACTTGCCAAGAGAATCCTGGTACCCAGCATGGCATTCTGATGTGGCTACTGAACCCATAAATGGGACAACCTGCCTAGAGTGAAAGTTTTCAGTGTTTCAAAAGCCCTAATATGGTACAGGGCTTGAGGCAATAATCCCATCCCAAAGAACTTACCTTAAGGAAATGCACAAGTAGGCAAAGGTTTCCGTTGCAACCTCTTTCAATAGCAGAAAATGTTCAAAGCAGCAGATGGAGTGGATAAATTATAATGCATCAGCTAATTAGATAGAGTGGAGTCATTAAAATGACACTGCATAAATTATTACTGATGTAGAAGGGGGTCAGGAGAAGATAATAATTGAAGACTACATGTTTCAAAGTAACTAGAATTTTGTTTGTGTTTGTGCAAAATATCAGATGTATCTCTCAACATATTAATATTGGTTTTCTCTAAGTGCTAGTGTTTAGGTATTTTAACTCTTTTTTAATTATTTTGCTTGTCTGTTTTCTACTATAGACCTGCATTAATGGGATAAATTTTAATTTAAGAAAGTTCACATCAAATTCTAAAAATAATGCTGAAGATGTGGATCTGTGAAAAATGTAAATATTTCCAGGATGATTTGAAATTTGGACCCCTTTCCTTTGCATATTCTTGCTTTTAATTTCACGTATATATGTGACTTCATATACAGGTTCACATATATAGTGGTTTTAAGAATATGTTAGTAGGAACATTCAATTCTGACAGAACCCAATTTATACACATTTAGGAAAATAAGTGCTTTTTGTTTTATAAGGATATAGTTATGTCTCCCATAACCCAGGAGGAACATGGCTGAGTCTCAAGAAACAAGTCACCTCTCTGCTCCTTTTTGGGCACTGGCTGTATGTTTCTCTCTCCCTGCTTCTCTCTCTCTCTCTCCCTCCATCTGTCTCTCTCTCCATTTCCCTCAATCTCTCTCTCATTTTTTGGTCTACATGGTGGGAAACACAAGCACTCACTGCTCTCAAACGTTACATCTTACAGCTGTGGTCATTGGAGAGAAACCGGATAACCCCCCTGCCCCCCCACCCCGACCCCGAGTCCCAAATCCAGCAATCCCAGGTCCGGCTCTCTCTGTCAGATGCCCATGGCCGGACAGTTGGCTCTGGGGGAGGGATGCAGCATGGTATAAAGACACGTCAGCTCCCTCCTGTTCCCCGTGGATCACTGTGCATGCATGCGTAGTTCCCTGAACACTGGGGAAAATTCAACCAAATTAAAAATGTATCCACCATATTGAAGTCTTTTTTTGTTTGTTTTTGCATAACACCTGACAAACTAAATCTGAATCTTCACTAGTATTTCAACATCCTTATATATTTTAATGACGTTTACATCATGTAGTGTTCGTTCAGTACTGAGCATTCAGAATAGGATTAGAATAATAAATTGCTATCAAATTCCGTGAATACTAGTTCTGCTTGGAAAAATATGGAGACCAGGTTTCAGTGCTTCTTCTGCCTCTCCCCAAGTCTGTGATGCTGGTGACGTCTCCTAAGCTCCAGGAAGTCTCTGTTTATTCCTGTCTAGCACGTGACTGCGACTTCTCCTTTCCAAAGAGTTACCCAACCCTAAAAGCACAGGCTACTCTTAACAGTTTACGCCATGGTGGTAGTTACCTGAATACTTCTCACAGGCTGATCACGTTCTTTTAAATTTATTGGCTATTTTGAATTTCATAATATTCTCTGGAGTTCTAGTGGAATATAGTCCTAAAAATATACAGAAAATTATTAAACCTGGAATTAGACTGCCAACATATTTTCAAATCGAATGTTTAATTTCATAATTGGAAAATGATATATCTGTCTGGAGGAAATCAGTGGGGTTGGAAAACAAATTTTGTGTCGACAGTGTTGGTACAGAAAAATTATACATATTTATGAATGGCCAAATCATCTTATGCTGGAATTTGAAAATATAATTATCAGTCATTTATAAGGTAGTGATTTCAACTGAATACCTTATCTGGGGGCAGGTATTTTATGTGTGTATGAATTTACACATATGCACTTTCCACTACACAGTATTTCTAGGTACCGTCTCATTTGATTTTTAAGCTTTTGTTAATATAATTCAGATTCTAGGCAATTGAGTGTCCACTTCAGTTCTATAGGCAAATGGATGCTATATAAAATGATTGGTGAAATAAATTGCCATTTTAAGCTCTAGAAGAATGCTATGCTTTGTAATATTTTAATATTTATGTATAATATACACTTTAAGTACATTGTGTGAATTGTTCAAAGACCATATTAAACTAAGTTCCTTTAAGGATTTAATTTTGCAATCATAAATGTAAAATGATTATCTTCTGTTGATATGTTGTTGTTGTAGTTCATCATAAATATAAGCATGTTATCCACATCATTTTCTCTTAATACTAGTGGGACCGGGTGACGTCAGCCTTCAGAGGAACACTCTGGAGGCCCCACCACTGCCCCCTATGAAGTTGCCTCAGAGACAGCCTCCCTGCAGTTTCTGTGTCTGTGTTCCAAGTGAGATGCAGGGCAGGTGCTCCCTGCAGTGACCCAGGGCTGGGTCTCTGAAGGAATTCCAGAACTTATAAATCAGATTTTCTGGTATGATGCCTAGAATTCTACATTTTTACCAAGGTTTCCAGGAAATTCTGCTGCATACAGAAGTTTGAGACCCACTGATTTGATTCAGAGGGGAAAGACATCTATTATATAATGTATGGAAGTCAAAGCATAAGAAAACACTCTTCTTTCCCCTTTAAGAGAAAATGACTTTATTATGATAGCTGAGTGAGCTCTTTCCTACTGAAACAGAAATCCAGGCAGAATAACTCCATGCAGCATTCCATTACTGAATTCTGCAAATGTCTGAAGGGCAGAGAAAGAACCCCAGGATCCTGAAGACATGGGGAATCTTGCCTCGAGGGACAGTCCATTTTTCTTGGGAGCATCTCAGTGATTCATCTCTGACACTGGTTTGTCTCAGAAATAACTGCAGGGAGTTTTTGTCAATCAGCTTGAGATGATATGTGTTAGCAAAATGCGGAGTGGTGTCTGCTGAGAACCCTAGATGCCGGTCAGACAGCCTGGATGCTGGGCCCAGCGGAGTCACTCATTGGTTATATGAACTTTGGAAATGTCTCCTGGGGTCCCAGATACCTTGGCTCTTTACTAATATCCTGATTGAAAAGGAGGCTCTTTGGGTTCTGGGTGGTGCTCAGTGCCCATGATTTAGTATAATATGTCCGTAATCTGGTCGAGTGGTTGTCAGAAAGGCGATAGAGTAATTGAAAGACCGCAGACAACCTGGTTCATTTAGTTTTGTGAAGCCTCATGCAAGAACTTTTTCATGCTTAATACTGTGATTAGAAAAAATAATATGGTATGACAAGGCATGTCAACTCCCACTTTGGGTTATTAATAGAAATGAAAGAGTCTATAAAAATTTGACCCAGAATTTTTACATTTTAGTTAAGAATTTCATGAAACATTATTGGAATATTCTCTTAATTGACCAATAAAATTATGGGTTATTATGCATGATATTTGTGTCTGTCATATATTTTTCTTTGTACTTAATTTGACCAATATTATCCCAAGAGTGTACAGTGAAGTAGCTGGGGGTACAGCAATGAAGACTGTCCGCAGAGCTCACAGTGCTGTTTATCAGATGTTTGCCAAATAGCAAGCTTGCTTCCCGCCGCTTTCTGTGCTTCTTCAAAAGTGGTCCTCGGTGCCTGGTCTGGGAAACTAGTGTAGACTTGGGGAGAATTGTGCCTTATGGCAGTCTGCGTTGATATGCATCCTCTGGGAATCCATTTTCAATATACTTAAAGAGAGGCTAAAAACGTCATGCTGGAGGTTTACCAAAAGATGTTAAGATAAAAAGGCACATTCATCTGACTCACTCTGCAGAGGACGTATAATTCTTGGTTGTGGTTCACTTCTAAACCATCTCTTGAGTGTAGCACATATGCAGTGGTCTTTTGTCTTAGAGCCAGAGGTGCTCAGGCATGAACTCTGCGTTTCTAGAAGTGGAATTGGAGAAATTCAGCGGGGATATATGAACAGACAGAGACATAGATGCAGCACACACACTCTCACACCTGCACCTGTATGGCACCTTAGTAATTAGCAGACACTGAGTAGCCAATGGCTTTCCTGCCATCAAAGCAATATTGAAGCAGCGGTGGTATTGAGGCTGCAATATACAGTTGTACAGGTTGTACACTGTACAACTCTTGGGGATGCTGTTCATCTATATCTGTGCTTCTCATGTATGCTTATGGTCTTGTTACAAAGCTGCTTCCATTCAGCTCCTGGGTGGTAGTCAATGCTGCTGGAGTACTGGCCACACTGAGTAGTGAGTACCCAGATAAGAATGTGGATGATACTCTCCAGACTTGTGTGGGGCAGCCCTACGGCTGAGCTAGGCACTCAGGGAGTCACCATACTCCTGGTCACAGCTGCATGCTACAGAGATCAGCCAGTTTCTTGGTTCTTCTCACTCCTGGTGCTAAAATACTTCGGACTCACAACCATTGCCCTAAACCACAGGGCAGGTTTGAGATTTTAAGTTACCATACTCTAAACGCGAGGAGAAGAGAAATAGAATTTACAGCACATCAGTCTGTGGGTGACAGGACTAAACAGCTTCCCTCCATGACTTGTGTAGGGCTCCCAACAACACCCTGGTCTGAACCAAGGGTCAATTAAGTGGTGTCCAGACTTAGTATTCTGAACATCAAACGGTTGCAAGCCACTAACACTAATATCATTGTAACTTGCATTATTATCCTTATGTCACTCTTCCCACTTACTCTCCCTGTGGGGTGTGTACTCACTCAGCCAGCCAATGACATGATGAATACACAAATATATGTAAATAATTTATTACTGGAATGTGATCTAGTTATTCAATGTAAATTTAATGGAAAAATAAAAGTCATGTATAATTTGAGTTCTCATTACAGGAGTGAAATAGTTAAAATGCCTGGTGTATATCCCATGGGATTTCCCAACATTGAATGTTATAGTGTTGGCTTCGTGGTACATCTTTTCAAAATTCTAAGCTTTTGTTTTCTATCTTTATGATGACTCTAGTTATTAATAAAATCATGCAAAATCTACAATAGATGATGGATCAATTCTCATGTAATGAACAGATAACACTACTTTAGATAATTGTTTTAATTGAAATATTTTAATAAATATTTTAATAATTTATTAATAAATTATTTAGGTCATGATCTGATCCTAAGTAGGTTTGTGTCATTTTGAAAAACCCATGTCCATCAAATGGGCTTCTCAATGTTGATTCCTGGCATCGTCCGTCTTTGCCCTTCTCTCCACCTTCTTATCTGAGCCCATTGTACACACAGATGACCACAAGAACTTGTGAATGGGCTCTGCTGCACGTCCTACCCCTTTTTTTAAAATGATTTTCAGGCTGCATTTAAAATAAAATTTTCAAAATATTAAAATCCTATCTCATTATCCCACGTGTGAAATATTTTCATTTACGGCCAGGTTCTTCAAGGTATCTAAAGAGTGCCAATTCAAAAGTATGGACACTGGACCCTCTCTGGCCTGGCCCTTCCTTTCTTTTCAATCACATCTTCTAAGATTCTTTTCTGTGAGCCTTCACTACACTTTCCTGATCCATTTGGCAGCCTGGAAACTTGCTGTGTGAATTACTACTTCAGACCAGCGTACATGCTCCCTGTGCCTGGAACTCCCTCCCCTCCACCTTCCCACTGACTCAGCTCATCGTCGTGTTCCCCAGGCGTGCCCCTGACCTTGCATCCTTGCCTGGCCCTGTCAGAACATGTGTCTCACTGCAGCTACTGTCTCTTTATTCATCTACACTCTACCCAGGACCACAGAACTGCAAGATTTTTTCACTTTGCTCCTCTGCCTGGTATTCCCAATTCTCGGTGCATAAAATAGGGGTTTCATCATGAACACCTGCTGTGTGAGCAAATTGAAGAAAGTTAGAAGGAAGGAAGGAAGGGCCCGACATGAAGTCAGAATTAGTGACTCACTTCTTGAGGATAGATCCACAATATTTACAGTGCCCCCTGGCCAACAGAATCTTGACAAATTTGCAGTCTCGGTTTGTGCCAGTTAGATGATATTCCTTTTTATCTGGACATATTTTTCTTGGTATGAGTGTAACTTTTATTCCTGTGAATTGGATCTCCAATATTGGCTGCTAGATTATAAGCAGTTTATAGTAGAAACTGCTTTTCTTGTTAACTCTTTGATCCTCAGTGCCTAGCACAGTGTCTGGTCCTTGGAAAATAAATGTTTAATGGCATGATCAACCAGTGGTATCACTACAACCAGGTTAAGTAGCTGTGTGAATGAACTATCTGAATGAACTGTGCCAGAATGTACTGAATGAACTGTATGTTAGGGCCTTTGGTTAGAAGTCAAAGAACTGCTGATTCACTTTAGGGGGAAAAGCTGTTTGTTAGAACAATGTGAGATAATCATGAAAGAAAAGGACATGTCCAAAAGCCAGGGTTTAGGAAGGGCTGGATCCAGGAGAACTCCGGGGAGATAAGCAGCAGGGACTAGCAGACAGTGACGTTGGGGTGTCTCCATCAGCAGAATCAAATTCAACTGTTTTCTCTCCTTGTGTTGTTTTCCTTAAGATTTAGATCCCAAGAGGGGCCCATTCAATTACAGACATGCCCACAATTGGCCAAATGATATTTTAGTTTCCTATGGCTGCTCTAACAAATGACCACAAATTTAGTGGCTTGAAACAACACAGCTTTATTGTTTTTTAATTCTGGGAGTCAGGAGTCTGAAATGGGTCTCGCTAGGTTGAAATCAAGGTGTTGATAGGGCTGCATTGCTTCTGGAGGAGAATCCATTTTCTTGTCATTTCTGAATTCTAGAGGCCGCCCATGTTCCTTGTCTCCTGGCCCCCTCCCATCTTTAAAGCCAGCAATCACATCATTCCTTCTTCTTCCATTGTCACATCTCCTTCTCTGACTCTGACCCTCAACTCCCTCTTCCACTAATAATGATCCTTGTGATTACACTGGCCCACCCAGATAATCCAGGATAATCATCCCAGTTGAGGGCAGCTAGCTAGAAACCTTACTCCCTTCTGCACTAACTCCCCTTTGCCGTGTAACATAACATACTCACAAGTCCCGAGGATTGGAACATGGACTTCTTTTGGGGCCATTATTCCATCTACCACAGATAGAAACCCTTGATTGTGAGCACAAGAAATGTCATGCACCCTAAAAGGGATAACTCTCTTCAGGAAAATCAAAGTTCAGTTAACAAAAGCAGGGAGAACGACTCAAGAGCAGTCAAAAACAACAGATTTCCACTGCACATGTTGAAGTTCATATTGTCCATCTTTAGCACTAAAAACGTGCATTCTACAGATGTTTCTCCTTGCAGTGAGGGCATCTGAAGTTAGATGAGTGAATTTTCCAATATGAAATGTTTAAAATAGCATTCAAGTAAGCCATTTCCCTCTTTATTACTCACTTTGGAAACTCTGATAATGCCAGCTGGCCATGTTTGGCAGGTAATTAAAGCCAAATCAGCATTTCTTCTACAAAAGAATTGCCCTAGTCAGTTGAACCATAGGCAGGGGGGACACTAATAAGCCAAATGACTACTGCAGAATGGGTCACCATCCTACAGTGAAATGGCCTAAAGGATTTTTAGTCAGTTTACATGTTTTCCTAGAATTACATTGGCATGGGTAACTTGGCAAAATGTAATAGCTCTGAATAAAGGTTTGTGTTTCTCCCATTTTTATTGCCTTTGATGAGCCTTTACTAACACCAAGTGTAAAGGGGTATTGTTCCCTAGATTAAAACAGTTGTCCAGGCAAGATTCAACTGAGGCATTCTCTTTCTTTTGCAAAGTCAAATGTGTGATTTCAGATTTAAACCCACAGATAAGTGAGAGAAAACAGGACACAGGACAGTGTTTGGGGTTGACTGGCCCCTACAGAAGATGTACTTCCTATATGGAGTTGCTCCTGGCCATTCCAAGACAGCTAAACTCATAACTCAAGACGCCCTAGATTAAACTCACAAGGTCATTGCAAAATACATGAATAAAAAGAAGCAAAGGAGAAATATGTTTGAACACTGTCATTTATCTTAAAGCAAGCTCTCATTTGGAAATTGTAATGCACCTTTATTTCGTCTTTCATTTACTATTTGAAATAATTCTTTTTTGGATCATTTTTTTCTTGGATAAGCAAGTCTTTCATATTACACATAAGAGGGTTTTCTTGTGCCAGGTTCTTCCTTTTGGTTCATTGTGCAAGAGTGCAAGATTGGAAGCTTGCTCTAGACGTTACAGTATGTATCTAATAGCCAAAACTTATGGTTTTATTCTCTGCTCTATTAAGAACTCAGGGTATGACCTTGAAAATGTTACTTAATTCCTTTATGCCTCATTACTTTCCCATTTATAAAATATATCTGCAGAGAGTCCTTGCTCTCCCAGGCTGCTTGCTCCAGGGCTGCTCGTGTGCTTCTGTATTTTTGTTCTGTGCCAAGAAGCAGCATACAGAATGAATATCATCGTTGTAGGGGACTCTAGGATTGACGAAGTGAAATTGAGATTTCACCTCATTATACCAACAACAAATATAAGTCTGTTTTTCATATTTTAAAGGTGCAATTTATCTTCCACATAACTGAAAAACTAAACATATTAGAAATCACATATGTATGTGGATGACATAGTTTTTCCTCTTACTAATTCGACCAATACCACTTACTCCACATGTGATTCTGTCTCTTGATTTTTCAGTTCTCACATTTTTCTAATCAGGATAGAGTCCAATTTTCCAAATTTGCCTATTATGTTAACCAATGTGGTCAATTTAAATTTTAAATTGGAAGTTTTCTTGGTGACCAATATAAGCTATACTTTTTTTTTTTTTTGGCATAAAATTCTGTATGTTTAAGGCATTGGTTTTAGATCCTGTGCACGCTAAATGGCAGGTGGATGAGGTCTTATGCAGCCAAAGCAGAGTTTCTTGTATTCAGACTAGGCTCATCATCTGTTCTGAGGTTGTTTATTCCTAAATCATCATGTCGTAACTCTAACAACTTGAATTTAAGGATGTATCTGTGTGGTATGATGCAAATTTAAATATATAAATTAAAATTCGATACTTTATTATTCAGTTTTCTCTAGGTGTCTATACAATGATTAAATAATGACTAGGTATAGAGGATCTTGAAAATAAAATCTACAAATTAATTTCTGATTGTTGCCCTTCACCCTGGTTTGTGCAATTTATCCAGAGTATCAGTGGAACTTTAAACCTGTGTTCCAAGTTCAGAGATTTTTTTTTTTTTTAAAAATCAGTTAATTGAGAGAGATTTTTTCCCAGTCGTGCAAATGATATGTGTGATATATAGAAATTAGATAATGGTTTTCCCATAAGATGATGTGTAGATTTGTTATTCTAAATTGAAATTCAGTCACTTGTACAATTTAAGTGTAGCATCGTTGTCAAAGTAATTACTGTTTCATAAAAGCAGTCTGTCAGAGGCCATCGCCTCATGCGGATGCTGTGTACGGATGCAGAGTCACAGGGGAACAGTGGCAGAAGCCATGCGAAAGAAAAGGTTCTTGCAAAACCTGGCATCGCTTTCTTTAGTGGAATTATTGACATCAACAAGTACCAGTAGCCACTTGTTTCCTAATTAAGTTAATAAATGACTAATTGATCTGGTAAATGATTCCAGGCAAAATAAATGCTCATACAATGAAAAGACCAACTAAATTTTCACATAACTGACAGAATAGGTTAAACATTATCAATTCTCTGGCTACTTCATTCACTTATTCATTCGTTCATTCATTCAAACAAGGAAGAATTGAGACACTGGTTGGAAAAAAAATAAAAAAACTCTTAACAAGAAATTGGGACCAGTTAGTAAAGACAAGTCATTTAAAATTAGAAAATCATTAAGAAATACATAAAAGATATATTCATTTGATTTTAACTTAATTGTACTTGTGTTCACTGATCTTATAGAACCTAGGTCATTTATTTAAATATGGATCTGCTCATAACAGTGCCAAATAAACATTCTCGCAGACCCTTCCCTCACCCTAGTCTCCCCTCATTGCATCCTCTGTGATTTCCAATTTCCATTTATTTGAAGTAAGGAATCTAAGACACGTGTGTAGCATTTTGAAGGAAGAATCCTTCTAGATCCTTGTAATTTTTCCCTAGCCCTTTTACAATCATCTCATCTATAATTAATTCCGCAGCATTTTTAAGTGGGTTATCTTAAAGATGTTTCACCAAAGCATTTGTAAAGAAACAAAAACTCTTATTCCTGATGCAATTATATCTCATTGATTTGCTCATTTAATTAAATAGTATAATTACAAGTTTAATTGGAATGAATGAATTTGGAAGCAACACAGCTAGCTCATGGTAAGCTGCTCCTTAACTAGTGAGGGCAGGAGGGCCCCAGTCTGCTGTGGAGTGGACAGCTGACCACCGATGTAGTGGGGGCTGATCAGCAAGTGTAATATAATGGAGCCAGTTAAAAGAGCTTCTAGAATATGTGCTGGTCATTGTGCTAGGCACTGGGGCACTAAAATAATAAGTCTTCTGAAGACATTCCGACTTGTAAGCTTTCTCTCTTTATAACAAAGATCCACACTTTAGATCCGATCTCTATATTCATTATTTTTCCCTGGGGCACCTCCTCAGTGAGAAGAGACCATTTCCTATATATCTTTTGCATTCAATACTCAATGCTTTTACTGGACTTGGCACACTCTGTGGTCAGTGAATTATTTTTAAGTTAATGAACTATTTTCTAAATTGATATCAGTATGGAGGCATCCTATACATTAGCAGCACAGTATAGTGACTGAGAACCACAGGCTGTGTGGCTTTACACAATGGCTCTTCCCTTGCTACCTTAGGGGGTTAACTCTCTAGACCTCAGTTTCATCATCTGGAAAATGGGGATGATAATAGAAGTGCAGCATAGTAATTGAGTCAATAATGATGAAGAGTTTAGAAGAGTGCCTAATACATAGTAAGTACACATTAATATTATTATTACACTGTCTTGTAAAAAAAGTGTTCAGTTGTAACTTAAAATTTTAAATATAACTTCACAGCTATTTCCTCATTTGTACAACTACTCATTTGTAGATAATATCCCGTTGTATGTCTGCTGGGATTGGTATGACACTGATATGCACTTTTTTATTGCTTTTTCATCTAAGAAATACAGATATTAATTGATAGGAAACCTGATTATAGGAAAGATAAATAGAAGAGAAAATTTTTGTAGTTGAATATTTATGGTTTTTCTAACCAAAATCTATCTACCTACAGTGTTTACATAGTTGAGATTTTTAATAAATATTTTGTTGATTTATCTTTGGGTAATGTTTCCTTAAGACCCTTGGAAATTTATATTTAAAAGAAGTTCAATCTCAAGTGCTTGTTACTATGCTTTTAATAACCCCTACAGGTTAATAAGGTTTTCATATTAGCTAGAACTGAAAACCTGTTTTTTTCCCCTTTTTTAAAAATAATATCATCTCTGATTGAAATTTCATCTATCGGTCATCTTTTAGAGACAGTGAAAGCTTGTCAACAAAATAGAGACATAAAAAGGTAGATTATAATCAGGGTTATTCTTGGACCTCTCCCTCCAGAAAGACCAATAATAACATCAAAATATTGGCACATAAAAAGTACAAGATTCCTACCTAATTGGCAGAAATTTTACTTTTCTATCAGGACATAAAGCCACAATTTCTTTTTATAAGGCTTATATTTATTTTCTTTAAATTTGGGTATATATTTGGACTCTTATAATTGACTGATTTTATAACAACTAAATATTAAAATATTTGGCATCTTATTCAGGAATAATGTCATTTTTTTCAGGAATAACTTGTGTATTAAAGAGTGATAACTGTTGATCATGGGGAATATTGTAAATATTTAGAAAAAGAAGAAAGCAGAAAGTGGGAAACCTAATGCTAGAAAGAGACTTTTCCCCATACATAATAATACAGAATAATTTAATTGTGAAAGAAATAATTTTTACAAATGCAGAAAAATGGTACAAATGAATTTTAAAATATCATTTTTAAACCAGGAATATGATATCATCATAACCAAACCTGTTTACTCATATTTGAGATTTAAAATATGATATGATTGCACACAATAACTGGAAACATATAGAGAAATTTCTTTTCAAACAGCTTTGCTGAAATTTGCCTTTGGTGATTTGAATAGCTTGGTCTCTTAGAAGATGATGGACTTGATAACACATTAAAAAGTTGTTGGCATCATGGTGACTTAAAAAGATGATATCCTATCTTCAAGATCTCAAGAGTAATTAGTATCTTAGTGGCAAAACCTAAAGGTTTATCTAAAATTCCAAATAAAATAATCTTCCCTGAAACTGATGAGTATTGTTTTGTTATCTGATTTGTAATATAAAAGAACTATTACATTTCAAACTTTGAGAATCCTGAGGTCTAATCAAAATGCTGTATGACAACATGTTGAGTTCTGACTTCTGAGACTAGATTTGCTATTTACTTTTTCTGAATTTCGTTGTTCTTCACTTCTGCAATGAATTTATTAGTCATTATCTTATACATTTGATGTGAGGGTCAGAGGATTTTTATGTGTAATCGCAGTACAGTGGATAAGGTGCTATAAGAGAAACATGCCATAGAGTGAAACTTGACTCATGTTTCTCTGTGATTGGAATTAGCTTTTTGTCTGGTGTATTCTGCAGTTTAAAATGTCGCTTTATAGACAGAAGCACTGAATACACATTTTTCCCATAGAAGACATATAAATAGCTGGCAGGTACATGAAAATGTACACAACATCACTAATGATCAGGGAAATGGAAATTAAAACCACAGTGAAATATCATCTCACACCTGTTAGGATGGCTATCATCAAAAAGACCAGAGATAACAAATGTTGGTGAGAATGTCGAGAAAAGGGAACCCTTGTGCACTGTTGGTGGAAATGTAATTTGGCACAGCCACTATGGAAAATAGTATGGAGGTTTCTCAAAAAATTAAAAATAGAATACCATATGATCCAGCAATCCCAGTTCTAGGTATATATCTAAAGGAAATGAAGACAGTATATCAAAGAGATATCTGCACCATCACTCCCATGTTCATTGCAGCATTATTCATGGTAGGCAAGATATGGAAACAACCTTAAGTGTCTATCAATGGATGAATGGATAGAGAAGATGTGATATATATATATGCAGTGGAATATTATTCAGTCATGAGAAAGAAGGAAATCCTGCTGTTTGTGACAATGTGGACGGACCTTGAAGGCATTATGCTAAGTGAAATAAGTCAGACAAAGACAAATACTATATAATATCACTTATATGTGGACTATAAAAAAGCTGAACTCATAGAAACAGAGACTAGAAAACAGAAAACAAATTGGCAAAATTAAGGTTAGGATTGATAATCACCTTTTCATAATATCCAGTCATTCATCTATTTAAAATTATTTATTGATTACATTCCAGGATATTTGAACCCCCAATGTGTAATATTTAGTGAATATATATATTTACAAAAAAACGAGAGCTTCTTTGCTATATGACCTTTACAAGTACAATAAAAACTCTTGTATATGTAATTTAGATTTAACTTTCTAAGCAAAGCTTTACTTTTTTTTTTGAAGTTGTAAGTTGTAATAAGCTCATTATGTCACTTAAAATTTCAAAATTTCTTGTTTGTGGGTAAAAAACGTCAACATATCTTGGCAACTATCAAAAATTATTATGGCTCTATTCAGTTTTTTTTAAGGCCAGTAGAGATATTTATTTAAAAAATTTCCAAGTCAGTGCTAGCAAATACAGTTGTATAGGAGTAGTTGAAATTCTTTGTTCTCTAATTAAATTTAAAACACTGATTGACAATTTCCCTGCTGTAACGGGTTAAACATATTGGCTAAGGAGTGCAGATATTTATTTACACTGTGAGATTTTGTCCTCGACTGCCCATTGATAGCAATTCTGGAAAAAAAAAAAATGTGTGGTTGAGCTCCAGTATCTTGAGAAATTGTGAAGTGGCGGACACATATTTGGAATCAATATGACGGGCAAATTGCCATAATTTGAGTGGACACTTCCAAGTACAATGAAGTGAGAACATGTTGCAGGCCAGTGTGTGGCTGGCATTTGGGGACTTTCTGTTTAATAGATTGTGACAGTCAGAGTTGGTACTTCATAGTAGTTCAATTGTTGTGGACTGGCTTTAGACCATGATATTTTTTTGTACCAGAATTTATGTTGATTTGTGATTAAGTAGAAGGCTATAAAATAGAAGACTGCATATTTGTTTAAAATGTTATTAGGGAGAATATTTGGGAAGACAGGTTGTTTTTCACTTGAAAACTTAGCCACTGTTGTTCACAATGTAGGAGCTGGGTGGTAAGTCTTTAGAAGCTGTGCACCTGGGACATCTGGCAGTGATAGTCTGTTGTGTAAAGTCATGATGTGTGGTGAGCACTATATTAGGAGTTATGTTAAGCACGCTTCCTTGAAGTTTCAGCCAAAAGAATGGTCAGTCTACTGCTGAGCCTCTTTAGTATAGAAACTTCCCCTCCTTTTCAGGGAAAGTCAGAATATAAGGTATTGTGTCTTATTCAGTTTCCCTTCAACTTCCTCTTAGTGTGATGCATCTGTAATTGCAGAATCTCAGAGTTTATTTCTCTGGCATAAGGAGAAATATTCCTATAGCTTAGTAAACCCATGAAATAAGCTGTTAACACATATTTGTGGTGTCTGGGGGAGGTAGGATGTTATTGATTCTAAAGGTGGGTCACTTTGTGTTTTTTTAGTGAAGATGAGCCCTGAAATTTTATATTGTTTTTATTATAATCATTAGTTTCATCTAGATATATTTCCACTGTGAAAGCAGACAAGGGTGTGATTAGTAGAAATATAGACGGGTTGGCTACTTTAACATTATATATTGCCCAAACTTATTAATTGGAATATTTCTATTTTATAAACCTGGGAAGATTTGTAGGATATTAATGTACCAATCACTCTTGTAAATGTAAAATTCCTTGACAATTCTCAATAGGGCCAATGATGAATTATAAATGTGCTTTCATGATAACTTATTCAACAAGCATTTAATGATGCCAACTCTTTACCAGGCACTATTCTAGGCACTGAGGTTATAAATATGAATAAGACAGTTTCTATACTCAAAGAATTCGTGAACTAATTAGGATATATATAATGTAAAATATGTGGTGTTTCTATAAATCTGAGATGTTGGGTAGTATAGCATTGATTTAATAACACTTTTAGTTGCAAATGACAGAAAATCCATCCCAAATGGCTTAAAGGAAAAGGGGACCCACAGTCACATTAAGAAGCACATGAATTTCAAAAACATTAAAAGATTCTAAAAATCTTGGAAGAGGTAAGATCATTACACTTCAATGTGATAAATGCACTGCTTGAGGAAGATTCAAGTTACACAGGTAACAATGAGGAGGATTTATATCATCGAATGTTCAGAAAGGCTGCAGAGAGGAAGAAATGCATGTGTAGGACAATGAAAGAGGGAAAAAAAAAGGTTGACAGCCAAATACAGCCTTAGAGATGATAAAAGCACACAAGAAGAGAAATCTGTGTGTGTAAAATCTAATTCAATAAGATGTATTGGGAACTACAAGAAGCTTGTTGCATCTGTAGTGTAAGGTGTGAGGGGAGACTTGAGAATGGAGATGTAAGCATGGACCAGGGCAAGAACAGCCTCATGCATCATGCAGAGCAGATGGCACTTCATCGTCTGTGTCAATGGTTTTCCGACTGTTTTGCAACCTTCAATTTAGTGGGTGACCACTAGCATTTTTAAATGAAATTGAATAAAATAGAATAAAAATACAGTGCATCACATGTTTTAAGGCTTTGCGTTTCATGAAATTTTGTTTCAGTTAAAATATTTGAGTCATGATATAAAATGCATTTCCTGTCTCAAAAATTTTTTGGAAACCTCTGTTCTGGGTGTTGAGATCCACTTGAATAAATTTAGAAAAAAAAGTGTGTCATAATCAGTTTGATGGTAAGAAAGTTGACTCTCCCAATATATAGTGCAGAGAATTGGTTGGAGGAGGCACTATTGCAGGCAAGAGAGGCAGGTTGGGAAGTTTTTGTGACTATCCAGGTGAGAGATGAGAGGTCATGTGGAATTTGGTGCATTTGTGGGGTTCTCAGGGAGCCTTTGTAAAGGTAGTGGCATATTTGGATATCAGGTGTGAGGTCCCAGCTGGAGGTAAGCTTCTGGGTCATTATTTGCACATCTAATCTCAGGTGTGCATGGCTTTGCCAAAGAGAATTACGGACAGTGTTCAGTGAGAGGAAATGGAAGGTGTGGAATCTTTGGAAACTCACAAGTGAGGCAATGGCTTTCAACCTTAGTGTGCTGGCCCTCTGGGATTCCACAAACAGCTGTAGAAAATGTTTCAAGTCATTTGTTAATAATATGATAAATGTTACAAATCATTTATTTTCTAAAATTAGCAAGTTAAAGATCATCAACAAATTCAAGATCATCACCTAACTTCTTATAATCCTCTTCTAGGATCTCCCAACAGCACAGCAGCTCCCCACAATTTCCCTCCCTCTCACCCCAGTGCTGTCTGAATCCCAGCCCAGTTATTCACCTTTCCTGCTCCTCTCATCTTACTTTATAGGTTTATTCTGATCCTTTCCTCTCTGCCAGCAACCCTCTGCCTTTCCAGTGTCAACCAATCAAGCCCCTATCTTCTTTCAGCTTTTCCCCTCATTAGGTTCTGAGGGGACCATGATTGCGGTTGATGAATCTGTCTGATCCCACTATCAGAGTCTAACCCATCAGGAAACCTGTCCCTGGGTGACTGAAGTACACGCCCCTGGCTTCACCTCTGTGTGGGCTCTGGTGTCTCAGGTTATACGTTTTGCTGGGGCAGGACTCAGGAGAGGCACCCGCTCACCCTCATCTGCAGGCTTGCTTTTCAAAAGCACCACCTTTGCAATGCTTTTTAAAGATAGATAAGTTGTTGACATGATATTTGTTAAGACTAGATGAAAATGCCTGAGATTATGCTGTGGAGACAGGACTGTGAGACACCAGGAGAAAATAGCCAAGGGATGACCCTCTCTTGTCCTCACCAACTTCATTTTGCTAGAATATACCTACTTATGTGCCTTTCCCAAGCTTGAGCACTGCCATTTCACTTTGCTCTGTAGTCCCCACAGAAGCTTCCTTTTTACCATCAGACATAACTTATGTCACTAAGAATAATAATTCAGGTGAGCCTTAAGTCTGTGGTCATATTTAGCTTGATCCGCATCCTCCTCAATGACTAACAGTCACGATTTTGTGTCACTCAATGAAACAAAATGAATTTCCTCACCTTCCATGTTATGTTCAACCTCCTACTGTTCCCACTTCTCTGAATACACAGATAGACCGATCATTCCCTTGTGTTTGACATGTGAACTCAGCACTCGGATCCCAACAGCTCTCCATCATCATATCTTCCACCACAGCAACAAATGACCTTGTGTCTCTGACTCCATGGATAATATCTCACACCTCACTCCCAACTTATCAGGTAGAGTTGGACATTTCTCTACCTCCTGGGTTTGCCTGCTGGTGCCCTCGAGTTCCATGTCTTGAATATGGCTTAATGCTTCTTCTTCCTGCCCTTGCGTGGTGTTCTCCATAAATTTTGCCAGATTCTGTTTGTGAGTTACAAATTGCAAGTGTCAAATCCCAGAAGCCCCGATGTCTGTTTGATTGATAGTCTAACCTTAGAAGCCAGCAACCCAAGGTATACATTCTTGGGCAGCGGACTGAGGCAAAAGCCTTATGCTAGTCCTAGGAGTTTGGAAGAGCAGCTTTCTTGAGTTGAAATAAAAAGATATCATTTCAAATATCATTCAGAGAAATGCTTCTAGTACAAAGCCCATTTTACTTATGCTACATGCTCTAGTAAACAACAGTTATTGATTTTACACTAATAGTTCATACATTAACTCAACAAATATTTATTAATTAGGTGTGGGAAATTGAACACAGACCAAGACAGATTGAGTTTCTGCCCTAATTGTATTGAGTTTTGACAACTATTAATTATTATATTGTTCGTATTATTAGGACAAGCTCTAATTTTAAATTTCTCTTTAAAAGGAAGAAGCAAGGATGGATATATTGTTATTTGTTGAGAGTGCATCTGAGAGAGAATGGTGCTATGCCTGTTTGTCCTGGTAGTGATATACCTGTTACAAATACAGAATCGCAATTTTGGTGGTCAGAGTGATTACACAAATGAAGTGTTCAATATTGTTGTTCATGTCACTAGTTTACATTAATCTACACATTCTCTGCACTCTAATATTAATAAGATGTTTATGCTTATTCTTCAGTTTTACATAATCAGTTTTTAAAATGTCACCTGTGGAGTGGAAGGTTATAGAAATGCAATATATTAAATTACATTCAGTTTTAAAACGTTAAGTTGCATATATATATGTAAATGATGATATTTGGAGTATTCTAATAACCAGTTTCATTATTCACTTGGGTGTAAGGTGATGGCAAATTATGAAAGTGATGCCTAATCATGGAAGTAAAGTTAATAGTCAGTCTGTTGCACTAGTGTTTTTGTGTTTTAGAACACAGGACCAAGAATAGGAAGGAGGCTTGTCTTGAAGAGGGTGGGACACGAGAGAAGGAAATATGACTAGGTTGGCAGTGCGGGGTTTGCTTGTTGGTTTGATGTGAGGGGCAGGAAGTCAAGGAAGTTAACATCAGAGAGTCTTGAATTAAAGCCATCGGCTAAAGGGAAGGGAAGAAAAGAAGAGTTCTAGAAGCTTCTAGCGACTCTAAGGTAAAAGATAAAGAGGAACCTGCCTGAAGAAAAGGAAGAGGGGGAAAAAAGATTTGACAAGCAGTGTTGAGAAATTATCGATCGTTACGTTCCTCGGTTCACATCAAGGTGTGGTTTCTGGCTAGAGCTGCTATCAGCTGCCCAGATGTTATCAGCAAAGAAGAGTCACAGGTAGATGTTTGGGGTTGTAGGTTTACAAGCCAGGCCACGTTCCCCTCCCCCAAATCTGTTCCACACACAGTGTCAGCATCTCGGCTCATGGCCACTCACTCAGACCAAACCCTGGAATCTTCCGGACTCCTCTCTCTTTGTCTCACATACCACATGCAATCAATCAGCAATCTGATAGTTCTCCCTTCAAATTATATTTATAATCTGACCACTTCTCATGATCTCTTCTGCCCAGGATTAAAGCTGCTGTTGAAAGATTACATCAAAGAGTTGACTATTGGGTACAGATCAAAGCCATCAATAGAACTTTCTGCAGTGACGGAAATCTACATTTTCAGTGTCCAGTACAGTAGCCACTGGCTACATGTGGCTATTGAGCACTTGGAAATGTGAATAATGCAACTAATGAATTGGCTTTTTATGTTATTAAAATTTGCATAGTCATATGCTGCTAGGGGCTACCATATTGAACATTACAAGTCTCACTAATTAAATATTTATTGAGTCCCACAGCAAGCAAGGCATTTGGAGATACTAGAATTTGAAGCAGGTAGGACCTGCTAACTCGGGAGGAAAAAGAAGTAGGTCTCTGTGACAACAGAGGGTGAGGACCCTGGAAGTAGCAGAATGAGAGGAGAGTTGAACGGATAAGAGGTCATGGGCTACAGATTGGGGGTGGGCAGCTCAAGAGGAGCAAAGACCATATTATGGCCAAAGAAACTTGTTGCTGAATCGGAGAGGAGGAGATCAAGTAATGGTGGCACAGGAATGCTGGGTGGGTCACTGAATTGGATGATTGTGTGACACAAGTGTCCCTCAGGTATTTTTTTGAAGATGGCCATATCCTGATGTCAAAGTCATCAGTTACTGGGCAGAAGTGGCTAAAGAAGGAACAAATTTGAGTATTGAAATATAAAATAAGAATTTTATTTTCTTTCTATGTGATGGAGCTCAATAAAATATAGCATTGAATGTGGTCCTTGAGTTGAGAGCAAGAGAGTTTGACCTTCCAAAGTGCAAATGAGATTTTAACATGTCACCAAGTATTTATGGTGACTCATGTTTGGAAAATAAGAGTTTAGAATATTCATTTGGACCTCATAAAATCTTATTACATGTGGATATAAGGGTTCAAATTGAAAAGGAGTCTCTGTATATGGGGGGCTACCCGCTTTCACTATTATTGTCATCCCAGCCAAGTTTTCTGAATTTCTTACTCCTTGATCTATGAAAGTGGTAGTACTATGGATGTTCTTAAGATAGTGCTTTGTTCTCCAGGCTTATTTCACACAAGTGGGGCACATCCTTTGGTAAGCTTTGGTTTTTCCAGGTATGCTGGTTTGAAGCAGCACATGCCTTTTCCTGATACCTGTAGCTCATCTTGGATGAAGGTGTTAACAGAGAGCTATACTAAATAGTACCACCCTGCAACAAGCAGTTCCCAAGCCTCCCATGCCCACCCCCTGGGGGAATTAAGGGAAGAAAGCTGAGAACAATCTAACTCTGCTTATGTTAGGCTGCTTGGACTGCCATAACAAGATAGCGCAGACTGGGTGACTTAACAGACATTTATTTCCTCACCGTTCTGGAGACCAGAAGCCCAAGTTCTGGAGGCCGCAAGTCCAAGATCAAAGTGCTGGCAGTGTAGGTTCCTGGTAAGGACCCTTTTCTTGGCAGCTACTTTCTCTCTGTGTTCTCACATGGTGGAGAGAAAAAGCTCTGGTGTCTCTTCCTCTTCTTAGAAGGACAGCAGTCCTATCAGATTAGGATCCTACCATATGACCTTATTTAACTTTACCTCCCTAAAGCCCTGGCTCCAAATACAGTCACATCAGGAGTTAGGGCTTCAACATACGGATTTGAGGACGGAGGACGGGGGAGGTGGGAGAGGGAAACACAATTCACCCCATAACACGGCTCTTGCATGTGAGGGCTTAGAGCAGCATGACTTGGGCCCAGTAACAGCTGGTTTTGTTGTTTTGTATTTTCTGGACATACAACTCTTTAGTGGTAAATTCTGCTAGAGAATGAACCCAGCTAAATTTTGACACTATTCTTCCCTCCTTACTGTCTCTTTTTCTCATGTCACAGATGGGTCTGTCTAAAATGCAGTTTGGGTATTTGTAGATTATCAGTCGACTATATGTAGAAAAACTTCTGACACAGTAATTGTATAAAGGGTATAAAGAGGTATTATGTGCTGGATGAATAAATCTGTGGGAAAATGTCCACTGTACTTGTCAAATAAAAACAAAATCAAAGAGATGTGTTTTTCTATATCAAGTTGGCAAAAGCAGGAGAGGATAATAAAGGCCAGTGTCACTAATGTTGTGGGGAGGGGACATTCTCATGACACTGCTGGTGGGCAGATATGTTCAACCAGCCTGGCAGCAGGATAGTTTGGTTTTGGCTCTCAAAAGTCTGAAACAAGCACAGGTTGCTCATTCTGTCAATACCACTTCTAGAAACTTATGTATTGAAAGTGTCATAAATGTAAAAATGGGGTAAAAGTTACAAACAAAAGGTAGGCAAATTATGAATTATTGAGTACTACAATCAACTATTGCATACAATTATTGACTACTAAGTATTTACATCATTAAACTGTACAATAATTTTTGTTGACATAACAAATAATTCATGATGTGTTGCTGAGCAAAAGATTTTTAAAAAGTCAAAAATGTTACATTAATACTCCATTATGTAAAAGTCATTATGCAAAATGAGTTAACTCAGAAAAAAAACTTATGTCAGAAAAACCTATACCAAAATGCTAAAGTACATATACTTATTTGGGATGACAGAATTAGTGATGATTGCTCTTCCTTTGTTTTTTTTTTTCTTTTTGTTTCCAGATTTCCTGGATTTAGCACAGATTACTAATTTTTAGGGGATTAGCTCTAATTAAGACTCAAGTACTTAACCATAGACTGCAAAGATGGAAGGCTTCAGGCTTTCTATTCTCACCTTTAGGCAATCCACGGCTTGGTTCTGGCAGTCTTTTACACCGTTCTCCCTCTCTTCTGTGTGCTCCGAGCTAAGAAGATTGGGAGCAGAAACTGACAGTCTTCGCCATCCATACGTAGTGATGACCAACGGTTAAATTAAATCTAGATGTTAAAAATTATAAACCAAGTCATTTTCATTCAGACGCAGTGGTTGCCTTGGGTAGCAGTAGCTTTGGATGGTAGCATAAGCCTCGAAGATTTCACTTCTCTTTCTAGTATTGCCGCAAGGAGAAAGTGGTAGATAAACAGACCTAAATATTTCTTGTACTGTGTGGGTCAAAGTTGTCAAGTGACTAAGGATGTACCTTGCCTCATTGCCTATTAAATCCCATATTTTATTATGACAGTAACCTGTCATACTTTTAAGAGTTACATTTTATAAAATTGGTGTGTAGACTAGCATTTAGGAGGCAGTACAGATTATGGGAAATAGGCTTATACATCAAAGGACACTAAAAAAGGAATAAAAAGGGAGAAAAACTGAGTTCTAGGCTGACTTATTTTACTTAAAAATATGTTGACAATAATACTGGCTCAGAGCCTGAATTCGCATAGGCCCAATAAAATGTAGAAAACACAGAAGTTAAAATAATAACTTGAAATATGTAAGATTCCTCCTTTCTCAGCTTTAGGCTGTCCTTATATAGAGTCCCTTTTGGAAGCTGCTGACAAGGATATAGGTGGAGGTGCAAGGTGGGTGGGTCTCCCACTGACTAGAGGTGACTTTGCACACAAGAGCCACCATTTTCCTTTCTTCTTATTTTCTGACCCTGCCCCCTTCCCCCATCTCCCAAACTTCTCCTAAATAGAAGGGCATAGCTTTCAGGCTCTTTTACCTGGGCACAACATTTGCTGATCTGTTTATCTACATCTTCATAATTATAAGGCTTGATCAAATAAGAAAACCACATATGAAAGCAAGTTGAATGCACAAATATACTTTATTATTGTCTTCCCGATCCCACCACCATAATTACTTAAATCTCTCTCTTTCATTCTGTTGGTATCCATCACCTAAAATACTTTCAACTTCTTAGCCATGGTTGCATTTTGCCAAGTCATATTTAATTTGATCCTTACTCTTTGCTCAAATTTTCTAATATTATTTCCCCAAACCCTCCCATATATTCTTTGTAACAGATTTATTTTTCTAATGCTATTCTAATCCTCATTGGTAATATTATAAGGATCTTACTTCAAAAAATTAAAAGAAATCAAAACTAAGTTGGGATGCCCTATCAGAAAATTAGATGGCCACTTTTTGAATCACACATTTTAAGGAAAGTTCTGTAGTGGTACCCTTTTGGATTTGCATATCCCTAAATTATTAACTAAATGTAGCTAATGACATAGTGCAGGTGCTGCTAGGAAAATTATGTCACAGTATAAAACCCAGGATGCTTAGATACAATATAATAGGAAATACCTTTTAGCATTCACAAAGCACTGGTTCCTGGAGGGACGTGAAATATCATAGCTTTAGGCAAGAAAAAAACCTTTATTTACTCCCAGACTTTTTTTTAATAGTGATTTTTGTAGGGCCTTGGTAAAAATTGTTCTCAGTTAATTATTATATCCTCTGCTGATGAGCACTGCTACATAATATATGTAACAAATATTTCGGTCTTATTTGTTCAAGAAAGACAAAGACAATGGAACAAAGTAACTGTTGGGAATTCTGTTTTTAACCTGCACATGTATGTCCACTTATGAATTGGGCTGATGTTATTTGAGTTTCTCCTTTCTTTCATAAATGAACTCAGACGAAATAAACTGTGGCAAATGAGCCTTGCCAGCTTGAAGGAGCTTTTGTCTGCTGTCGGTCACAGAGTAGGTACTCGGTAAATATTTGTGCAGTGGGCTTGTTGTTTGCTGTATTTCACAATACCAACTAAGCTTCTTATGGTAATTTAGATATTTCCTTAATTATAAGTTATTGATCATTTATTTTGTGTGATTTCTATTTAAGGGGGAATATCTAATAGGTTTTCTTTTGAGGTAGAAATATACCAATGCATAAGTAATAAATGGATCTGAAACAAGTATAAAGCAGTGGTTTGACTAACTTCTTTTTAGACTCAGTACTTCTTTATCTCTTTACTCTTTCTTATAATTTTACTTCCTTTTCTGTCTCATCGTTTCTTCCTCCACTTACCTCAAAGACAAAGCACAAAATTGTGAATGTGTTCTGGAATTTGGTTGTGGTTGATATAGGAGAAACTATTCTATTTACTTGTATTGTTTCCCCTTCTGTAATTAAGTCATGTTCTTTCTCTGTAGTTCGTAATTTTAATTTTGCCAAAGTGTACTGCTTAAAATTGCATGATGCTTATGTTTGTTTATAGTGACGTCATTGAGTGTGTCTTCTCGCATTACAGGAGCTATGCCTGTCCCAGACCAGCCTTCATCAGCCTCAGAGAAGACGAGCTCCCTGAGCCCTGGCCTGGCCACCTCCAATGGGGATGGCTCAGAAACAGAAACCACCTCCGCCATCCTCGCCTCGGTCAAAGAACAGGTAGAAACGTTCCACTTTTTGTGACATGCATGTGGGGACATTTTAAAAATGTTCTTTCCTGATGAACAATGATGATTCTGTTATGTTGGAAAAAAAATCATGATTTTCTAGCAGAATGTTGGCATTCATTACAAAATTAATATTAAAAATATGATGATAATTGCTTTTGACTCCGTGTTTTTATTCATGATTGAGGCAACTTTCCTTGAAAAAGTATTTCATAGGAAAAAGAAAAAAACTTTATAGTCAAAATTTCCTATAGGTGAAATTTTGGCAGATTCAGAGATGGACCTGACTTTTCGTACAATTAAATGCATGAAGCCAAATAATTGGTCCTTGGAAAATATAAAGCTAATATTATCTAATAAGCTGTCAAAATATATCCATGAGGCTAAAATATTAGTATATGTGACAGATGAATATTATATTGAGTCAAGGCAATTGGTCTTCCCAGTGTTTCTGAGATGGCTCTGGAAAAATGCATTCAGAACTTTCCCTTTAAAGCTGATCGAAGTCTGAATGATTCCTCCTCCAACGTTATTTTACCATAAAAATGGATAAGTAAATAGAATCTGGTCTTAGACTTAAAAAAATTGTTTCACAACAGTCATGCTTCTTGTAAGTGAAAGGTGGTAAATCATTAAAGAAATCTGAAAAATCAAGATTTTTTTATTCATGTCTTCTTTTAGCCTTTGCTAGAATATGAATCAGTATATTTTTTAAAAAGTGAAAGAGCATCCTGTGTTTGGGTTAAATGATTCGGGGGTGCTGAATTAGCAACAGTGGTGGGGTAAGAGTGACGTTACTTAACGTAACTCCAGGAACATCTCAACAGAGCAATGGTCTGAATGGGGCAATGAAGGACAGTTACTCAAAGAGAAGGGCTCTAGTTTCCTAGAGGACACTGCTTTTGTTTAATGAGCGGGGGCTGATTAGGTAAAGGTAGGGAACCACCAAGGTGGTCAAGCTATCAACAGAGTAGCTGAGGGAAGATCCGTTGACGGAAGAGATCAACGATGCTATCAGTCAAAAGTGTGCCACCAGGTCAGGGAGTGTGCAGTTAAGTAGGTACATAAAGGAAAGCATAATAGATTGGATAATCTAGCTTGTGAAAATGGCCAGTAAGCAGGAAACTGGGTAGAGGCATAAGCTGTATTGCTTGATTAGTTTGCTTCCAAAAGCCCACCGATGAGTTTTCCCGTGATTTCTAAGGAGTGATGGAAAAGGAGAGCAAAGGTTCATGCCACTCCCCATACTCAAGACACTACTTTGTTATAGTTGGGTTATGTCATGGGTTCTTATACTTGTATGATTTGGAAGCCTTGCTAGGCCACTAACTTTAGAGTAGTGACAAAATATAAAACACGAGGAATAAATTTAACAAGAAAAACACAAGAGCTGTCTGATGAAACTGTAACATTTTATCAAAGGTCATAAAGTAATTCAGAATAAATGAAAAGGCATGCCATAGTCCTGTGTAGAAAAGCTTTATATCATAACAATATTACTCTCTCCCAAATTAATAAATAAAATTTGGGCAGTTGTAATTAGGAACCTGTGGCTGATTGTTTGCTTCTTTGGCAAACTGGAAAAAACTCATTTTTTTCCCAGTAACTTTATTGAGATCATAATGGTTTATAACATTGTGTAATTCTGGGTGTACATTATTGTTTATCAATTTCTGAGTAGACTTCATCGAGGTCACCCAAGCAGTCTAATTATTGTCCATCACCATACGCATGTGTCCCTTTACCCCTTTCACCCACCCTCACTCCCCTTCCCCTCTGGTAACCACTAATCTGTTCTCTTTATCCATGTATTTGTTATATTCCACATCTGAGTGAAATCATGCAGTATTTGTCTTTCTGTCTGGCTTATTTCACTTAACATCATACCCTCAAGGTCCATCCATGTTGTTGCAAATGGGACAATTTTGTCTTTTTTTATGGCTGAGGGTCATTTTAAAAATCATATGAAAGCATAAGTATATGAGAGTTGCAAGGAAAATCTTTATAGAGCTATTTTACCTTACCAAACATCCTAATCACAGTAATGTCCAACTGTCCCAAAATAGAGAGAATGTTCTGTTTAGGACATAACCAAGAGTTCAGAACAGATTCAAATATATGTCAGGGCCTAATTCACTTAAAGTATATTAATTTAGTACAAAGCAGTGGTTTAAATAGTGTTTACATAACTAGCTAACCATCTAGAAGAATATTAAAGCCCTTGACTCACAATATATACAGAAATAAATCTCAAAAGGAAAGCGGTGTAATTGTAAAAATAAAACTATAAACATATTAGAAGAAACCTTGGAAAAATGTTCATATAAATTACAGATAGAGAAGGCTTTTAAGTATGATAGGAAACTCAGAAACCATTCAGGAATATATATATCAACAATAATAGCAAGGAAAAATTCATCATAAAACGATAGAAAAATAGGCCAAGAGAAAATATGTGTCACAGGTATAACAAAGTGTTAATATGGTTAATATATTCAGACTTCCTAATGTTGATGAGAAAAAGAGAAACAAAAGAATCAAAAACTAGACAAAAAATATAAACAGGCAATTCATAGAAGAAAAATGCAAACAACCAATGAATATATGGAAATGTTTTTCACCCTAATGTACTAATCAGAGACATAAAATTCAAAATGATTTTCTTTAAGGTACCAAGTAGACAAACGTTAAAAAATACTATATATTATAAGCTAGCTAAGGATTAAGGTTTGAGGAATTCATACTCTTTTTCCTTCCAGATGGGATGGGCATTGCTATAATCCGTGTGTAAAATGATATGTTTCCGTGAATTGGCATTGGAAATCTTCCATGGCCTTTGATTAATCATAGTTAGACATATGTTCTATAGAAAGGAGTGACCTAGAACATAAGATTTTATGTATATGGGTGTTTATTGCAAAATTATTGGGGATAATAAAAAAATGGAACATTATTGATTGATGAAGAGTTGAAAAAATAATATATCTTTCATATAAAATCCTTTATGTGAAAGATATATCCTTTCTACATAATTATTAATAAAAAAGGTTTGGAGCTATATAGCTAACCTTTGAAAAAAATCCACGAGGATTTTAGAATGGAAATGACATAGTATTATATTATCCTGTTTTTAAAAAACAAAATAATAAATGTGTTTTTGTTTGTACCTCTTTATGACCTTCTAGAAAAGCATAGAATGAAATCAATCAAACTGTTGGTGTTTATCGTATGTGTTTACAATTGGATGGAGGTGGGAATGCACAGAGGACAGAGAGGATCAAGAAGAGAATCAAAAATGGGCAAATAATTGGGAAACTGGAATAAATATTAGTTGGATTTGGATAATAGGAAATATTCCTTCCACTGAATTAGTGATGTCTGTAGTTGAGAGAGTGAATGAGCAGCTTAAAGCAAAAATACATTACTGTAAATATAATGGCCTCTCTGAATACTCAATGAAAATTTAATAAAAACTTAATCATGAAGAGTTTTTTCTAATAATTAAAATAAATTCATTCTTCATTTTGGGGCAGCAAAGGTGAAGTTCTTTGTGGCAGATAAGTAATGCGAGGAGGAATGAGAATCTGTCCTGGGAAGCTGAGATAGAGCCATGTGAAGCACCCAAACCAGAGCCTTGGGTGTCAGGTCCTGTGGTGCCTGCCTTTGTGAAGGCAGAAATTAACAAGCAGCGAAATCCATCGACTTCCTTGGTATGGCTAGATGCAAACAGCTAGTCTCTTCCTTCACTAGGGGATTTTTGTCCTAAATTATTCTTAAGGTGTTCTCCCTTTTTCTCAGGTGTAAACTATCATCTATGGAGTTAAAGGTAAATTAAATATATATTTTTTAAAGTATTATTTGAGATTAAGAAAAAGTGATTTTAAAAGTTAATACTTTGGGGGCCGGCCCAGTGGCATAGTGGTTGAGTTCGTGCAGTCCACTTTGGTGGCCCAGGGTTCACAGGTTTGGATCCTGGGTGTGCACCTACACACCACTCATCAGGCCATGCTGTGGCAGTGTCCCACGTACATAAAATATGGGAAGATTGGCATAGATGTTAGCTCAGCGACAGCCTTCCTCAAGCAAAATAAAAGGGGAAGATTGGCAACAGATGTTAGCTCAGGGCCAATCTTCCTCCTTAAAAAAAATATTTAATACTTTCTATGATTCTTAATTATATGCACAATATATTTATACATTTGTTCACTTAAAAAGTATCATTTGCCTGGTCCTCTTTAGGTGCTAATGAGAAGTAACTTTCTTGACTAAAAATCCTGTTTATTAACCCAGGGAATTTCAAGTAAGAAATTTTATGGCCTCACGCTTGTGTCCTGCTCTAGTCCTGTCTCCTTGGACATCAGGTCTGCAGGAGAGAAGTCCTTCTTTTGTCACAGCAGCCGTATATTCTGAGCTGACTGCCATGCAATAAGTTACATAATTTATTTACTCATTCATTAAGCATATTGAGCACCTTGTGTAGGCAAAGCACAATAAAGAATAATAAAGGAAATGTGTATAGAAAGAACACTCAGCCTGATAGAGTTCATTGGAATAAGTTGTTGCTGAGACTAAGAACATAAGTTCTTAGGCAGGTAGTTAGCATTGCATAGAAATAAATTCTAGTTTATAACTGTGGAATAAAATTTAAGTCATGCCAAACCCTAAGTCATGAGACGTGTCCCACGTAGCATGTATGGCATGACAGATATTTATAAACCAAGCCCTAGAGTCCTTGAACACAGCAGCCACGGATTGCTCAATGAAAAGATGTTCATTGATTTTTTTCTTTGTTCTAATTTCCCATCTTGATTGCTTTTTAACTGGTGAATTTTACACTTTTATATTAACATAAATAGGGCCATGATTTTACGCTACACTTTATGAGTAATTTTCTGTATTTCAGACACGTTTGTCTCATTTCCAACAGTTATCAAGTCACTTGTTCTGTGGGGTTCTCCAGTCCCGTTTCCCCTCCTGTAAGTGAATGCCCTTCACCAGAAGAGGAGGGGTGGACGGAGGTCAGGCATGTGATGATGCCAGTCACATAATTTGAACAAATAACCAAGAGAGGTGATTGACAACCATTCATCACAAAGAGGAGTCAAAATGTTGTGGTGGCTAAAGGGGTGAGAAAGGTCAAGGAATTTTTTTTAAGAATGGGAGATATTCTTACCATGATGGCAATGACCCAAAAGAGGAGAAATCAATGCTTGAGAGAGGGGGAGTCATTTCAGAGGAAAAGTCACCAAGTAGATGAGAGTGAATGAGATCCAGTGTACCCAAAGGGAATGGCTTTTGGAACAAAGACATTTCATCTGTGAGATCAGGATAAAGGCAAAGTATATGGTGGCAGGCAGGCTGATGGCTTGGTGCTGGAAATGTGTGGTGTTTCTCTCTGCTGTCATCAGGTAGGCAGTCAGCTTCTTTTGAGTTGGAGTCTATTTGGAGTCTGTGGTGAATTGGACTGAGCTGCAGTGGAGAGGGGGAGGTACTGGAGATAAGAGATGCAAGAGAGTGATTATAATGATGGATCTTGGAACCAACACTGAATGAAAGAGGGTAAAGAGCAAACTTGGTAGGTCTCTACCTACGTGGATTCAGAGTGAATATGTATAGATGGTGAGAGCTTGAGAACCGAGTGCTTAAAATCAAGAATTTGAAAGTAATCATTGTCAATGTCAAGACCTGGGTTATGACGCTGGGAAATGAGATCAGAACAAGAAAAGAGAGAGGAAGCTTGTTGTGGATTCTGAAAGCTGGTGTGAGAGTGACAATGACAGAGCAGTGGTGATGAGAGAGTGAGCAGTGGCTCAAATCACCCATCAGCGGGCAGGAGAGACCCGAGGTTGCCTCTTGACTGTGAGAAGTACAAACATGTTGCTTGTGATTTGCCTGAGAGTAGTTATCTTGATCTCCATTTGTGTGTTTTCGTTTTTCAAGAAATTGTTATAATGTAGGTCTATACTATTAGACAATAATTTACGTTTACTCATGCTATGTAGCGTTGGTCTTTGTATTTTATTTTAATCAATATGTGTACTACTTTGCTCTTAAGAAAACGATGACTTTCCTAAAAATATACTTGTTTCAAAATAATATTTTTTTCACTTCAGTTGATCAGTGTTTCATTTGATCATCACATGCTTCCAAAGTTGGCATCTAAAGGGTCTTCTTACATAAACTAGAAAGATTACTGGGGCATTTTTAAAACCTTTAGAGCTCACATAGTTCACTGATCTTTGTAAATTATTATGGCTCAGATAAATGTGTTTTTTGTAATAATTCTACCAGGCAAATGCATTTAATAATGAGTGGATTAAATAGAAAATTTCTGGGTGTATAACAGTTTATGCAAATATGTCATTGCATTGTATTTATTAGCAGTGTTTATCAAGTGTCTGCTGTGTGCAGGGAACTGTGCTTCCCCTGGGTGATACACAGCTTTGGAATTTGCCTTCAAGTAGTTAGCAATGAAGTTAAAAATATAAGACAAATATATATTTAAAGTTATAAAATATTAAAAAATTGTAGATGAACTTTTAAGAAAACTCTCTAGTCAATTTAGTATAACTCCAAATGATTTATACCAATAAACACGTTCCTTAAAATTGACAGCATTTATAACCCTAGACAGTCTATTGATACAGTAATTTCTCTTGTTTTTTAAATTCCACAAGGAATGTAAATTGTATTCTTGATTTTAGAGGAAATTTTGAGTAACCATTATTTGGCATATTGATGGTTTCTAGGTGGCAAAACAGAAGTTCTCTTGCTTTTAATCATTTTTGTTATTATACTTAATAGAGGAGAGTAGGAATAAAGGCATTTCTGGGCTCCCACTGTGAGCACAACTGCACAGAGCCCATATGTTATGTCATATGGAGACACTAAGACAGCACTTAAAAAGATTCATCTTACATGACATCTAAAGAAATCTTGATCTTTTACATTGACTCATGAAGGCGATAGCATGCCTTTGTTTTTATTTTGCTTCTTAAATTTATAATTTTAAAAGTACATTAGCTTTGTATAATATTATTGGGAAGGAGCACATTATAAAATTCTCCCTTAATTAGTATTCTTCCAGTGCCACATATCATTGCAAAATCTTTCAGCATTATTAGTGTCACTATAATGTGCAACAATAGTTTCTGCTAACACAATGTGGAAAATAACCTATAACTATTAATCGGTTTGCAAACTATCTTTTGGAAAAGCATTTTGTGAAAGTAATGACAAAATTATCATCCATGAGAAAGAGGAAATTAAAACACCTTTAGGAAAGGTCAGAAAGATAGAGAGGGATTGTCTGCAAAGACTAGTGAACTTTATATTCATTTATTCAGAGAAGAAAGACTTGTACGTATCATAGTGTCACAAGTTGAACTTTTTCCATATATCAAAATTAAAATGAGAATTACTTGGATGATTTTTGAATTTATTTCTTGTTACAAGCCACAAGTACATTAAAACTGAAAAAAATGCATAATTTCCCCCTAATTTTCATTACTGGAACACAGGCTATATTAGGAGCAGTGGCTGTCTGTTTCAAGATGTGGATTGAGATGTGAAGGCGCAAGCTGGGAGTCTGTAGAACTGGTCCCGGTAGATGGTATAGTTCATAACAAGGAGGGGCGGAGCCGGAGTCAGCAAGGGTCAGAGAGCCTTGTGACTATCATACGCACAGGATGGGGAGCAGGTGTGGATGGATTGACCAGACTGAGCGTTTAGACTTCCAGCAGGGCAAAGAAAGAAAACAAGGGGTGTCTGTAGTGTTCTGGAGCTCCAAATAGGAAGGAAAGGGATGTTCACGTGACACCAGACTGATGGGACCAGCTGGGTTTGAAGTGGGTCTGTTTCTTTGTCTGTCTTTTGTGTCACGAAAATGATGGTTGAAACTAGAAAGAAGGGAGAAACAAGGCTCATAAACCACTTGTATAAGATCCTGAGAATTAATGCTAGGAGTTCTAGTCATGGGTGGATAATGCTGGCAGTGTGGACGGATTATCTCCCTCTCTCTCTCCCCCACCCCCCATGCTCCTTTATGTCTATTCTAGTCATACCCATAAGACATTTTTGACTTTTTTCCTAAAACTTAATTTTTCTCTTAAAATTTGAGTTGTAACTCTTCTAAAGACACATACACTTATTCATCTTTTTAATAACTCCAACTCTGTTCTAATAATTAATTCCTGTGGTAGCTGTCTTCTCTGTCCCCTTTGAAGGTATTAATTGTTGGGTTTTTAGGGGACTGGAGGGTATTATGGGAAAAATTTAAATGGACTAAGCTTTTATCTGATAAATTAGAACATAAGCTTTGTGTGTGTGTGTGTGTGAGGAAGATTAGCCCTGAGCTAACATCCGTTGCTAATCCTTCTCTTTTTGCTGAGGAAGATTGGCCCTGGGCTAACAACCGTGCTCATCTTCCTCTGCTTCGTATAGGACACTGCCACCACATGGCTTGACAAGTGGTGCATCAGTCCATGCCCAGAATCCTAACCTATGAATCCTGGGTCACCGAAGTGGAGCACATGAACTTAACCGCTTCGTCACTGAGCCGGCCCCAGAACATAAGCTTTTAATATGTGGGGTTTTGTAACATGACATTATAGTGCATTTCTAATTCCCTTTCATATTTATCATTAGAATTCGTTGTTAAATATTCACATATGAAATCACATTGAATATTTTATTTTATTTATTTATTTTTTAAAATTTTTTTGGTGAGGAAGACTAGTCCTGAGCTAACATCTGTTGCCAATCTCCCTCTTTTTTGGTGAGGAAGACTGGCCCTGGGCTAACATCTGTTCCCATCTTCCTCTACTTTATGTGGGACGCCACCACAGCATGGCTTGACAAGCGGTGCGCCTGTCCGTGTCCCAGATTCGAACCTGCGAATCCCGGGCCACCAGAAGCAGAGCACGTGAACTTAACTGCTATGCCACCGGGCCAGCCCAACACATTGAGTATTTTAAATGTTATGTTTTAGTAATTTTTATGAATTTTCCAGTATAAAATAATTCATGCACATTGTGAAAAAGTTTAAAAACTCAGAAAGCAATAAAGATGAAAATTTTATTTGAGAATAGTATTGCAGCTAGAGGTTGTTGCCAATATTTGGGAAGACTTCCTTCTAAGGTATTTATATGAATATATAATTATTTATACAAAATTTTTATTTTCCTTTATAAATATTTTATACTTCTTTGTACATTTAACATTATATCGAGTATTTTTTCATCTCACTAAATATTATTTTAAAACATTTTTAATGGCTGTATAAATACACTGTAAATTATTTAATATTATAATTTTATTTAACTTCTACATATTTGTTGATCTCTTAGGTCAATTAGTTTTCTCAGAATGAAAAAAAAAGGACATGTCATACTTCTTGTACGTAGATCATTGGGTCTGCTTTGACAGAGGCTGCCTGAAGCATTTTCGAGAGTTTAAGGACCCTTACAAATTCACTGGGAAAATGTCATAATTAATTGCTGATAAGAGCTGCAGGCAGGACATATGAAGCAGGATTTTCAGAGCCCTGTACAGGGTTGGCACAGGGTAGGAAATTAAGTAGAATATTCTAGAGGGAGTACGTAGGGAAAACATGTTCAACATTCAGAGAAACTGAACCAAATGAATAGTCAAGATAAACACAGGAGTTATCATAGAATGAGAAAACTGTGTTAAATAGTATCTCAAAATAACAACAACATGTTTAAAAAGGACAGATATGAAATTTCTTTAAAATTTGTGTATTTTAACAAAATATATATTACATATATCTATAAAATCTGTATATAAGACATTTTATCAGATATATAATTAAATAATGACTTTTTTTCATTAGTAATTACGTTTTTAATGTTTTCTAAACTCAGACTTTAAAAAATACTCACCTTACCTGCCTAAAGCCATATAGAAAATTGCTGTACAATTGAAGTGAGAAATTAGATGGTTTTACTCTGAATCCTGTGCTCTTTTCATTATGCTACACTATCTCATAATTTATGTACAATAATGGGCTTACAATATATTGTCTAATATTTTTCTCAGGAGAAAAATATCTCTATGACCGAAGTTTGGCTGAGGTCAAGTTAAATGGTGTCCCTGCTTGTCTAAGTCTTATTTATCTAGGAAAGGAGGCGGGTAACTTTCCATCAATTTCATCTGCAAGATAATTTTGGAATCTGAAGGAATCATTAATGAGACTCCAAACAAAAAGAATTCAGGGAACTTATGCATCTCTTGTCTGTAGAGAAAAGGTGGTACAAAGGCAATGGTGTGAGTTAAATACCACCACACTGCATTCCTCAAACATTCATCTTTCTGAGAGTCAGTGGCCTGGACGGAAGTTATCTCCAGCATGCATCAGCAACACAGTAAACACGCTTGAGGCAGCCCATCGATCATGTTCAAGTTGCTGTCACTCGGCCGCAGTCATTAAAGGAACGTGCAAGTTCATGCCCTGGGCTCTCATGAGCCGGCTATGTGGCCTGCTGCTGTAGAAAAGTGAAGATCAGCATCCTCCTTTTTGACTAATGACAAGTCCGGACTTTCACATTCTTCTCCTGGTCTCCAGAAGCAGCTGGACCACTTGCCTAATTACTAGGAGAAAGAAAGACTCAGGATCAAGGAGACCAAAACAAACAAACAAAAATCACTTTTGACAGGTAATCTTCAACATTTAGGTAGCTAAAACTGAGTAAGTCCATTTACCAAATCAATAGATTTAGTTATGTTGGGATGCATTTTGCAGGTTACACATTCTGGAAGGTCTGCTGGATGAAGAAGTTATGTTCCAAATTAAAAACTAAAGTGCCATAAAAGTCAACCTAAGTTATTCCTTAGTTGTAAGGCAGGTACAGGCAATTCCATGCACGATTCTGAACGTGCTGTCTCTTCTCTTCTGGGAAGTAAAACTCTGAGGTATCAACGAAGGGTGTTTAAATCTTTGAGTTGATTCCAAGCTTTTGAAGTACAATCGTAGCCCTGTTGTCAGCACTTGCACCCACCACCTCCGCCAAAGAGAAGCCTGCCACCCAAACAAAAGATCAGCTTTGTACCCAGCCCACCTATTAGCTAACGCAGATAGTTTTAATAAATAATACCACGCACTCCAAGTACTTGTCAGAGACCAAAATTGCCTGCTATAGACCTCCTGTCTAAAGCTAAGCAGCTTATACTTAAAGTTAATAATCTAGAGGGTAAATTGTCCCTATTTTGGGAACTCTGCTTATATCGGGAACAGCATCTCAGCCCTCCATGGAAATGCCTTCCAAAAACGTGGCTTTAATAATGCTGCAGTGATATGATGGCTCCACCTTTATGGGGACTTGAGATAAAAAATTACCATACTGAGAGCTTTTCTGGATTGTATGGAAACCTGATATTGAAAACTTTCCTCACACTGTTGTCACTTGATTTAATATAAATGAAACATTTTGGTACTAGACTTAGTACTAAATGCTGCTATTGCTACTAATAATAATTAATAACAACTGTAATACTTTTTTCTGCAAAAACACCTAACCTAATTGATTAATTTATGGAATAGGGTTGTGGCCAGGTCTCCCCTCCTTATTGTTGTGTCTCCAGCCCCAGGAGCAATGCGGGACATGGAGGACATGTTCAGTATATTGGCGTTGAGGGTATGAGTTCATGAATGAACTTACTGTGGTTTCCTGTTCTATTTTAGCTCGAAAGTAAGTGCTTTGCTTAATTGTGATAAGAATCCTTAGAGTAGTTGGTGGCAAAAGGGTCTCATCTCCATGGTTATATTGATCACACCCTTTTAGCCTTATTATAATGGTTGTATTGGATCTGTGTTTTTCCCTGTGAGCTACCTGCATATTATTTCAGAATTAGCCCATTTACTTTGATGAATCCCCAGACCCCCAAGTTGCAACTTCCTCATAAACAACCCAAATTGAAACTCATTGAATCAGGTAGAATGAGATATTCTAAATTTAAAATGAGGCATATTAACTTAAACACATCCTTCATTAATAAAATGTATTGGTGTTTTTTTTCTTGAACTAGACTGTGTGCCTTATTTCAGCTCAGAGAAAAAAATACTACCATGTTAGTACATGAATCAGAAACTTCACACATAAAAAATGCCCAAATACCCAATCCTTTCTATTTATATGCAATTATGCCAAATTTATCATATTTGTTGAGTATCTCTTTCAATGATTTCTAACTACGGTTTGAAAGCACACTTTTTGCTAGAGTTTAGAGCAGTCCAACTGTTTGCTTATTATTATTTGCTTATCTTGTATTTCCTTTGTGTTTGGGAGCTTTCCCACATATTTCTGCTTAATGAAACTCTTAATGTTGTCACGTTAAAATCTTCTAATTATTGGAGATTTTAAAGAACATATTTCATTAGTTGCTGTTTATTTGTATGTTTGTCCAATGGTGGTGTGATGTATGTGTTATATATGTGTGGGTTTGTTGTTGTTGTTGGCTTTATCTGTAACAAGATAGACCTCGAGCATACAGTCATGCATTGCTTAATGACCAGGATACGTTCTGAGAAATGCGTTAGGTGATTTCGTCATTGTGTGAACATCATAGAGTGTACTGAAGGAGAAAAAATTGCCATCCGTCATGTGTCTCTTTAATATGAGAACTATTTTAGGCTGATTATTTTCAAGAAACAAAAGACTCAAAGAGTTTTTCTTCTTACCTCCCCCTTAACTGCCTAAAAGAATTCAGATTAAAAAAACCTGTCTCAGGTAGTGAGCTATCACCTTAGCATAATGTGAACTAGGTGGTAGACAGGGAGGAAGCTAAAAAAGCCTGTTTGTCGGGCTCCCCTTTGTATTCTGTTTCTATGTGACCAAACACTTCTTTTCCAAATGTTTGCTCCTTTTCACTTACCTATGAGTTGCCTTCCTTCCCTTTGACGTCCCTGACTCTCCCTACCCCCAACATCTTCTTTCATCTTTAGCTGTCACCTTAAAGAGGATGGTCTTTAAGGTGAGGGCTTCAGCCATTTTGATGAGTTACTTGTTTTTTCCTGGGTTTCTCCCATGTATACATGTTATTAAACTTTTGCTTGTTTTTCTCTTGTTAATCTCTCTCATGTCAATTTAATTCTTAGACCAACCAGAAGAACCTAAAAGAGTAGAGGAAAATGTCTTCCTCCCCTACAGTACTTACACATACTTAGATCATATAGGCTACTACACACCTAGGCTATATGGTACTAATCTTATGGGACCACTGTCTTATATGTGATTCGTCATTGACCAAAATGTCATTACGCAGCACATGACTATGTTTATGTTGAAGATTCTTGACGCATGGAAAGCTTACTTCTCTATAACTGTATACAAGAATAATTTCCACCTTATCTGCACATTACAGGGAAAAAAATCTTCATATAAAAATGCTATAAGGATTTCTGTTGAATAATTATAAACACCACTGTAACAAATCCTGTATTATGTCCCCAGCTCATTTGAGGGTTTATTTTCCAGCATTTTCATAGAAGAAAACTTTACAAAATGAAGATGGTGTCTTAAAAAACCTATTATTGAAGCTACACCACTGAAACCTGAAGTATGAATACTCTTTCACGTCAACATGGGAATTGAACAGGGTATTTTTGTTGGAAGGTGGATCCTATGTAAATGTTGCTGTATGGTAAATTAGAACAGATGAATTTTAACAATATATTTACCCTGATACTCACTGTGGCAGTCGTATTGTTGAAAAGTGGCCACAGTGTTATTTCCCATCTCTTGTGTCCTCCTTATGATGTGAGTCTGACACTCTCCCATTGACAGATGGTCTCTACATTCCCTCTCTTCACTTTGGGTGGCTTGAGACTATGGCGAAAGTGACACCATGTGCCTTTTAAGACTAGGGCATGAAGGGCAGTGCACTTTCTGTCTGGTTCTCTTGGGATGCTCATTCTTAGAAGTTGGCTACCATGAAGTAAAGATGCTCAAGCAGCTTGTAATAAGGCCTTTGTGGAAAGACACTCAGTGTGTGAGTGCTAGCACCATCTAAACCCCCAGCTGACTCCAGCACCAACTTGCCAGCCTTTTCAATGAGCCATCTGCAGTGGAGCCCCCAGTCAACTGGCCCCAGCTGATGTCATCTGGAGCAAAGACAATCTGTCCCTACTGATATTTGTAGATTGGTAACCAAAATAAACAATTATTGTAGTTTTAAACCAGTAACTTTTGAGGTAGTTTCTTACATAGCAGTGGCTTCACTCATTTTTCCATGTTTATAAAAAGTCAGTTGTATTAGACCCTATAGTTTTCTCTACTTGTAAGTCTTGTGATTGTATCCATCCTGAGTTAACTTTTTAAAAGCCAACTTATTGAAATATAACTCACATACCATACAGTTCACCCATTTCAATGGTTTTCAGTATATTCACACAGTTGTGCAACCATCACCACAATCTAATTTTGAAACACTTTCTTCCCCTCAAAAAGAAACCCTGTGCCCATTAGCAGTCACTTTCCATTCTCTCCAAGGCCCACCGCCCTAGGAAACAACTAATATACTTTCTGTCTCTGGAGATTTTCCTATTCTGGCCATTTTATATAAATGGAATATAAATATATGGTCTTTTATGAATGGCTTCTTTCACTTATCATACTATATCAAGGTGCATCCATGTTGTAGTATACGTCTTTGTCTCACTCCTTTATATTTCCAAATAATATTCCAGTGTATGGCTATATCTCAGTTTGTTTATCCATTCATCTGTTCATCGGCTTTTGGGTTGTTTCTACATTTTGGCTATCGGGAATAATGTTGCTATGAATAGTTGTGTACATGTTTTCCGTGGACATATACTTTTATTCTCTTGGTTAAATACCTAGGAGTGGAAATGCTGGGTCATATGATAACTCTAGGTTTAACATTTGGAGAAATTGCCAAACTGTTTTGCAAAGAGACTGTGCCTATGAGGGTTCCAGTTTCTTCACATCCTTGCCAACACTTATTCCTGTCTGTCTTTTTGATTATAGCCTTCCTGGTGGGCTGTGGTAACTTTTTGAAATGAACTGCTAGACCAGAGCCTAAGGACACACACCACTCATATGGCAGATTGATAATACATTTTTAAATTTAAATATTATATTTAAAAATATTTATGCAGTAGACAAAATAAGCTCCCAAACATGAGTTGTTATAAGCCCCAGTATTGCTGGGGTAGCATACCTATGCCTGTGAATAGTCTAGAAGCCAAGTTACATAAGTTTCAGGTCAAAGAGCGATGATGTTTGGCTTGCAAACTATGGTGGTAGGGTAGAATGGGAAGGAAGGCTATAAGAGGTGTCTTCAAATATTTGTTATGGAAAAAAAGGAGTAAACTTCTATTGGACAGCTGTTGTACAACTTAGAAAATTAGGATAAAGGATCAAAATTTCAGGGAGGCAGGTTTCAGCTTTGTATCAGATATGATTTTTAGTTTCAAGCTTAGGCAACTTTAAGCTGAAAAGGTATAACTCAAAGATTTAGGTAACTCATGAAATATTCAAAGATCCAAATAGTCAGACTTGAGGATCATATTGCTAAAGAGAATGGCCAATTTTATTGCAAGTCTACTTTGGGGATGGGTTCAAAAGGTAGAAAATTGCAAAAATAGAAGAAGTGTTCTTAAAGTGCTGGCAAATGACAAAAATTTAGGAAAGTACCAATAAGTACAACTGGTTACTGCTGTCTCTTCTGGAAATTCACTAACAAGCAATGACCAATGGCACCCGTTTTGACCAGTGGATGGCAGCACAGAAGGGTACCATGGCTGTCTGTATAGTGCTGATTTGTGATCCCTGCAGCCCTGGAAGGGGCTGGGTAGACCCTTTGCTGCAGTTCCATCCATTGCCTTTCCACAGGGTGCTCAAAAGTATTGTTCTTTTTCTGACTAGTATATAAAACTGGGATATGAAAATCCTAGGATACTAAGATATGAAAAAAGTTGGGAAGGATAGGTGCTGCAGCATTACCTAACATCAACAACAAAAAACCCAGAGCTACTCATAAATTCAAAGAAAGAAATAGTGAACTTCTAGTCATTAGAATTAAGCAAGGAGGATCTGAATGAGTACCTGTCGGACTCACACTAGATAAAAGGTTTAGTTAAATGAACTCAGGTCTCCTCCAAATGTTAAATATTTTTGAAGTCTGACATTCAACGTATTAGTAAATAAAATGTACTTATTAGTATTCAATCACTAACAATAAGTATTGCAAATTATTTTTTAATGTTGGCAAAGTTTAAATATATGCAGATTTTTCACACCTGCCGAGAGTCTTTTCTCAGTGGTCTGACATAGTCACAATTTCCAAATATTTGGTATCTGTCAACAGACCAGTAGTTATTCTGTAGCTAAAGAAACTATTGTCTCCATAGCGAGTCCAGTTAAGACTTGAGCTAACACATTGATGAACCTTTGATAATTAAGGGAAAAGTTACTTGGCATTACTGGGCTGAAAATGTGTCTACCAGTTCCAAGGACAAGTTAAATTTTCAGAGCTTCTGCCATGGCACAGAATAAGCTAGTAGTGGCTCCTGAAGGTAAAGTGTGTCATCTTGTTTTAAGGATTTATTCATAAGTAGATGTGGGGTTTGGGTCAATATTTGGTATGGTGGGAAAAGTGATATATTTGGGGTCAGTAGATCTGATTCAAATTCCTCCAGCATTTTCTTACTGAATAACCTTAGTTAAGGAATATAACATTTCTCCAAAACTGAGTTTGATTATCCAGTAAAATGAAAACAGGGGCTGGCCCAGTGGTGTAGCGGTTAAGTTTGCATGCTCCACATTGGAAGCCCGGGGTTCACAGGTTTGGATCCTGGGCATGGACTGACACACCTCTTGTCAAGCCGTGCTGTGGTGGCATCCCATATAAAGTAGAGGAGGAGGGGCATGGATATTATTAGCCCAGGGCTAATCTTCCTCAGCAAAAAAAAAAAACAAAAACAAAAACAAAGAGGAGGATTGGCAACAGATGTTAGCTCAGGGCTAATCTTCTTCACACACACACAAATTTTTTTAATTGAAGACAGTCATATCTTAGAGTTATGGTGGAATGTATGCAAGCTATAACACAAAAGGTACAAACACATGTTAGTTAGTTAATTACCATCTCATGGAAATCTATGATCCCTGATTTGTTTATGTCAGATTGATGAATTACTCTTCACCAATCTTTCTTAGCCAATTAAACATATATGTCATCTCAAACTTTGGATGGATTCATGAAACCTGGGGATAAATCTGGGATTTCTTAGCTACTTAGGAAATTGGGAGAGGGGAAGAAGATATTTGACTGAGAAAAAACAATAATAAATTAGGTTTTAGAATTTTACTTATTGTCAAATTATTACATGAGATGGTCTATAAATATAATGCTGAAGAGAGAGTGTGGGAGGTGTTTTGAAGCTCCTTGAATACACTTAACTCTGTTAAATTTCAACTTTCTGGGAGAATATGTAGATCATTCTTCCTCTCACTTTTCTGAATTTAACTCTTCATAAAGCAATAAAGAAATACATGTGTCTAGAACCCTTGATAATCAGGCCATTTATGTTCCTGTGATTTAAAATCCTCTGAAACCACGAGAGTGCAGTCAAGTGAGAGCCCACGCCAAATCTGATATGGGAAAATCAAAAAAAAGCAAGTTGCATTCCTCATCTTGGTGTGCACATGGGCAAGTTGCTGTATTTGGGAGAAGAGGGAGATCTTCCCTACAGAATAAGGAGCTCAGACTCAGAGATGACTGGAAGAATGTGAGGGCCTGGGGTTTGCAGAAATCTTGGGCCAGTTGGGCTCCTCACAAAATTTGAGGTAGGAGACTCCAGGTGGTCCTAATTAAATCTCAAGGACATTACCCACTATCTGAATTATGCTCTGGAGGATGCTCCTGTGTCCCTTTGATGCATCCTCCTCCTTTTGTATACTATAGGAAGGGCCTTTCATAGTGCCTGGAATATGGAAGCTGCTCTTTGCACAGTAGTTACAATTAAGAAAATTAATATTTTGTTAATAATATCCATAATAATAGTAATAAATTTCATTTTAACCGCTGTGGTTGAATTGATTGTGTGAAAGCCATTCCAGGAATTCTGATGTTTTATTGCTATTGGGCTGTTTTATGTAAGTGGAATGAATCCACCCATTTTATTCAAATTGTTGAATTTTCAGAAAGCGTGAATATTTAAGACAGCATTAATAGTGAATTTAGTGAAACTCATTTTATGCCTTTTCCAAAAATCTCTATTTGATAACAAAATTCCTAGTATCAAGACTCAGTACTTTTCAATTTCATAACTGGAGGTAACTCAATTTTAGGTTGAATGAGTACTTAAATAAACAACAACTGTTAGGAATTGTATGTAGAGAGAAAAGAAGTAAATGAAGTTTGATATATTCAGATAGAGTCAAGAGTTGCAAGGTCATATGTGAATATTTCAATAGCAATATTACTTCATATTTAATTTTAAAATAATTTAACCCAAGTAAATCATCTTCCCTATTCACAATAATGCGATCTTTCTTCTTATTTGCTTAAATTTTCCCTTTTTGATCCTGTGCAATAAAGGAATGAATGACGAATTGCATTTTCACCTTCTTAACTTCCCTGATTTATGATTTCATTGTTTAAACTAATCAGCTGTCTGCGGAACTGAATTGCTACTCTTTTTGTTGCTAGGATTTACATTTTTTTAAGCATTACGATTTTATAATGATGCAATATCACTTCAAGCCTGGTATTAAGGAATCCAGGAGTGTACTAGAGGAGATGCAACACCTTAGGACGGGCTGCCAGGCTCCCCCTAAGCCCCACTCTGTGTACAGTCCCCAATACCCAGTGTTTCTGTTGGCCACAGAAGATTGATGGCCTCATAGTGATAACTTGAACAGATGTGGGCACGTCAGCACATTTCTCTGAGTCTTTTTGTCCCAGCAGTATGATAGTCTGATAGTCTAGCATATAAAGTTTGGATAATTGGAGGCCTTGTTTTCTGCCCTGTGAATAAAGCCAAAATGCTTGTTTGTTCAACTTTTTGAAAGATTTAGTGAGATATCTCAGTATTTTTCTAATAAATTCTTTTTTGTTGTTTGTTTTTCGTCATTGTTTTTTGCTTAAACAGTTCAAATTGGGCTTCTATCACTTACAGCCAAATGAGGCCTGGTTTAATCATGTATTTGGGACTTGATGAGTAAGCTTTTTAAAGGCAGACCCATGACTTTTTCTTTTCTATCTTAAGACACGTATAGGATGCTTTTAAAAAGCTATTAATGAGTTGAAGCACTCCAGAATATTGACTCTTGGCAAGACCTCCCAAAACTGAATTTTCAGTAAAGAGCAGGATAGAGAAATCTGCCTTCCACATGCAGCTGTGATTTGGACAACATTCCGTAGTTGGTTAAAGGATCTTTTCGTTGGGTGAAAAGACTTTGACTAACAAGAGAGTTCTGGAATTAACTATTAGGTCAATTATTTGTGAATACTTGTAAAAAAGTCATCACAAGGAGCCAGTCAAGGTTAACAAAGAAGGAACCATTACAAACTGCCTTGTATTTTTTTGTTTATTTTTCTTTTTCAAAAATAGATTACCATATACATAAGAGCAGCGAAAATCTGAAGATGTAATGCTTCTTGATTTCAATGAAGCCTGTGGCAGTCTCTTGTGATATTCTTGTGCGAAATAAGCAAATGAGGAGCTTACCCATGATAGTACAGTTCACATTTGCACTGGCCATGGAAATGAACTCTTGCCCAGAGAGTACTGAATATTAAATTGAGGCTTTCTTTTTTTTCTTATCAGTGTGCCTGGACTTATGGAAGTGGGGGGAAGTTCAATCTAAGACAGAAATCTTGTCTCCCAAAAGCTTAAGATACTTTATTTTTACCTGGCTACTATTGTGGCTCTTAATAATGTAACCATAATAAGAACAGCTAAGAATTATGTGCCACCATGCAAATAAGTTTTCAACCATAGAAATAAGTTTTAATTCTTTATCTTCCTGAATCCTTACAACTTACATATGAGAAAAGTTGTATCATCCCTATGTTAAAATGAAGATGAGACTGAGAAAGATTTTGCAACTGGCTCAGGGTCATTAAATTTCAAAGTGGGACTGGAACCTAAAATTCCTTGCTTTTAAAGTGAATTCACTTCCACACTACTCTATAAATGTATGTAAATGAAATACGTGATCAAGGCAACAGACGTTATGTTTAACTTTACCTGAATAAGGTATTAGATAGGAGAGAGAGAAAATCAGGCAATGATCTTTAGAAAAATACGGAGTTTTTCATAAAAAACATGTCATTATCACTAGGAAGATAAAAACGTTTAAAGATTTATTGAGGCGTTCGTTTCTCTATCTGAAAGATCGACTCCACTCAATTTTTGCTGTAGTCTCCCTTCTTCATTTTCTACCAACTGTAGCTCCACAGGAGAACTTCTTCTGTCAGATTCATTCATTTTGTTTTCAGATACCATTGGAAGAAAAATCTTTCAAGTTCCCTTTAAAAATAAATTAAGCCATCACTCACAGCAAACATAACTCCTCACGTAACAAAATTAAATAGAGAGGGTAATTTGCAATTAAACTAATGTTTAACTTGCTGTCAAAGCTACAGGCTTATTACAGACCTGACGTGTTTAGATGGATGTAACTTGGAATCTTCAGGGTGTCCCCGGGTCTCCTTTGCCACAGCTTAGGAGAACAGTAGGTTAAAATGGCAAGTTTAGATTTTATTGATTAATCTTTTTCAAATCACTTATTTTAATCTTCAAATCTATCACAAGTTTTGTTGTAATTTGTACCCTAGGAAAGATGCAGAATTGTAGCTCTATGTTAAATTTTTTTTTCTCCCTATTTAAATGGAGCAATTTTTAAATATTCTAATGACACTGAGGTTGTTGGTGTAGAAGTCTTATCTTCCTCATGAAAGTCCTAGAAGAAGAACTCTTCTGTGTATGTGCATATTTGCATTTCTTATGTAGCTAGGTGCTAAATATCGCCACAAAGAAGAAATAGTCTTTAACCCAGCCTTATATAATTACAACAACAATAACAAATGGCGTTGGTGAGATATTCCATTCACCTTTATTTCTCTCATCCTAAAATAAGAAAATGCTAACTATATTTACTGTTTCTGTCTGGTCATAGTCAATCTCATTTTTCATAGGAACAAATAGATATATTAAGTTCTCATTTCTTCCTTCTTCTACCCAATTTGCAACCCTGTGTACATACCATTTTTGCAGAGAATGGGATCATAACTTTATTTTTATTTATCTTCAGCATGACCCCTTGGCTCATAAAGAAGAATTTATTATCAAGAAATAACCCTACTTTCATATGCTGCTGTTCAGTACCATTTCCCCCTTTTTCACTATGGCATATAATTAATAAAAAAAATTGACATTCTACAAACTTTCCTTCTCAAACTAGCATATTTGTGTTTTTTTTTTTTTTTTTTGTGAGGAAGACCAGCCCTGAGCTAACATCTGTTGCTAATCCTTCTCTTTTTGCTGAGGAAGACTGGCCCTGGGCTAACATCTGTGCCCATCTTCCTCTACTTTATATGGGACGCCGCCACGGCGTGGCTGACAGGCAGTGCGTCGGCGGGCACCTGGGATCCGAACCCACGAACCGGGGCTGCCAAGCGCGAACTAAACCGCTGCGCCACTGGGCGGCCCCATATTTGTTTTTTTTTTTGAAACCTATTTTAAGCCATTGAGTATGACAACCATGGGAACTTACTAAACTCCAGTTTCTACAATGGATGAATGTTTAGTGTTATTTTACCCTCTGTTTGTCATATGCAAGAGCAATCTTATAATTGTACTTAGCATCATTAGAAGATGAAGATTTCAAATAAATAAGAGAATTTACATTTAATTAAAGTTTGACTTTTATTAGCATGATAATGGTTTCATTTAAATTAATCTTTATAAATTATTTTTATCTTAGCATTGCTGTATATCCTAGTGATTTAAGAACAAACACTGAAAACATTTCAGCATTTTCTTGATGCCTTGTTATTGTTAGTGGAAATGCTAAATTTACTGGATTTCATCCATAATTATAGAAGCAAGGGCTGTGAAACTTCAGAGAGACGAGTCTGTATCCCAAGAAAATCTCTAAGAGTTGCTTTGTTGAATATATTCCTGAAGGCTGTTTTTTTTACATCATCTATCACTTTGCCATAAAAGAACATAGTGAAAACATTTAGCTGTCTGAGCTCAGGGACTCTGAAACTTTCTGAAATGGTAATTGCAGAATAAAAGGTCAAAGCAATTTTCTCCCAGTTGATTTAATAAAAGTGATAGTTTGTATGTGTATAGTTCTTCACAGTTTGCTGACCACTTCTGCAAACATGTTTGATTTGATCTTGCACTACATGATGTGATCGGCAGGGGATATTTAGCTAATCTCACTCCACAGGAGGAGAGACTGGGGAAGCGCTGGGTTCAGTTGCTCTTCCAACATTACACAAACTATGAGCTCTAGATCTAAGACTAGAAGCCCATGTTTGAATTCCTCATAATAAAAATATTAACTGAAAATCCCTGAGACTGAGCCAGGCACCTGTGCCACACACGTTAACTTATTAATTCCCCCTACAATGAAACATCTACAATGGCAATGCCCATCTGACACATGAGTAAACTGAGGTTTAATGAGATACATTAACTTGCCTAATGCCACGTGGCTAGTATGTGGCAAATCTTGAATGCTCAGATGTGAAGCTTATCCATAACTGAAAGCGTTGTAAAATATATTTTTATTACGTTATTTAACCTCACTATGCTTCAGTTTCTGCATCTGTTAATGTTGAGTTAATTATACTCCTACCTTATAGGGTGGTGAGAATGTCAAAGTTAATATATGTAAAGAGCTTAAAACAGTGCCTGATATGTAGTAAACACACAGTAAATATTAGCTTTTATGTGATATTACCCTAAGAATATCTGCTTATTTTTTATTTAAAAGGCAATAGTAAAGCCTGAATATTTATGTAATATAGCTTGGTATTAAACCAATTGAAACTGACAGAAATACATTTCTATATGTAAGTGGCATAAAAGTGTCCTACAGGTTAAGATTAGGACTATGCCAATTAAATTAAAAACAGTGTCATCAAAATAGGACCAGTCGTAGGTGGTGAATCTCAATGACACCCCTTTGAGAATTAAGTCAGTAAGAAAGATATTTGAAGGTAAAGTATGGATAATATTGATAGGCAAGAGATGATTGCGTTGTATTTTGTTTTTCCATGACAAAGAATAAAAGAGTAATTTAGCAACAACTTTAATGCTGGTAGTTAGCGCCACCCTAACCTTCTCCTGTCCGCTGACAATGCTGTTGTGTTGGTCCACTGTCCTGAACTTCAGCTGTAGGTGCTGGAGGAGGGAGCAGACTAAGGTGTTTAGTGAGAAGACTAGATGCATAGAGTTAAAGTTTATAATTAATCATCGGTTCCTTTTTCCCAGACCTACCCTTGAGGATTTCCATGAATAAGCCAATGAAGGAGAAAGTTCAGACATCCTTCATATTGTATTTGCTGTATCTGAGATTGATTTGCAGGAAAACTATTTTAGGCTTCTTCACAGCTATTTAATGAACTCCATTTTTTTTTTAACTTCCAAGAAGTATTTAGTTTATCACATAGACACTGCCTTGGATTCATATCTCAAGACTGGGGAATAAATTCCTTAGAACTATCGAAGACTCTACACAGTTGAAATTAAACTTAACCCCTGGGTCTCTTCAGATTTATTGGGCTGGGATTTGAGAGTGTCAACTGAGGAGCTTTGCAAAAAACATGCTAAATGAGATCATTTACATTATATAGGAACAGGGACAGCAAGTTGTATACAAGAGGTCTTGAGAAAATTCATTCATTTATTCATTCAACTATATATGGATTTACCCAGTCAGCAAACATTTATTGAGCTATTATATGCCAGAACTGGAAAGATTAATGAAAAATTGTGCATCTTTCAAGAAGTTTAAATAGTAGAGCAGGAAAGTATGTAATGACTGACAACATTGTAGGATAAAAACATGACAAGCATGCTGTATGATGACATAGGAAGGGAAATGATTAATCCTAGCCTGGCTGGATGAGAAGAGAGTGCCATCATGGCATCTGAGCCTTGAAGACTAAGTAGAAGCAAAAAGTAAGTGAAGACCAGGGACGAAGTAGCCGAGGAAACTTCCTGATTTGTTTTCCCTCTAGTCACCATGCATATCATATAGATTGGGTTTTCTTCTGTGTGGTTTTGCTGAAATCAAAGAAATAATCCTAATAATACTATTCAAGAGAATGTTTATTACTTTTACCTATAAGCAAACCTGTTAAAATGGTGAAGCCAATGTGTCACTGATGGATAATATCCCCCTTAAAGTAGAATTGGTTGACTGTGAAAGTTTCCCCAAATAACTCTCTTCTTGTCACTGTCTAGTCATTAAGACACACATTAAGACGTGTGTCTGGCCTCCAGAGCCAATGAGGCGAGCTCACAGACTGGATATCTAAGGATGAAGTCTGTAGTCCCTGGAGAGCAAGCAATCCATCTGAAGTTGCCAGCAGGCGTGGTGGGGAGTTCGCTCTCGGCATCAGGGGAATTTGGGGACCAGACGATGCCACTACAGTGTTGCATGGTGTCACAGCAGGCATGAGGACCGGAGAGATGCGATTACCCAGGAATAGAGGGCTCAGGACCACTGCCCCTCCATTGTTGTATCTTAGTTTTCTGAGTCAACCCCTCTATCGCTCCGACTTGACAACCGGGCTGTTCCTCTAGTGATGTGAAACACAATGTGTTCAAACATAAGGAGTTTTGATTTTGTTCTGTAGACCGTGAAGATCACGTTTAGAAGGGGGGCGGGGTTATGGTGGCAGTGGTTGTGTTTTAAAGCAGGGGGATGCTAGAATCAGTTTATCCCTAGGGGAAAAAAATGACCCCAGCAGCCTTATTGCGAATCAAATCAAGAGGTTAGGAGCTTTTGTAAAACTCCAGGAGAGAAAAAACGATAGCCTCACCCAAGGAGGTAGCCTGGGGAATGGAGAGGGATTTGAGAGAGCTGAAGGAGATGGGATTTGGTCACTGGTTGGATGTTGACAGTCACAGGCAGGAGTTCGTGCATCCTTCTAGAATAAACTTTTATGTGATTTAGGAAATGAAGACCAAGCGAAGCAGGTCGAGATCCAAATTGATTGTTCTTGGCTCCCTAAAGGCTCCCCAAGGAATAATCATCTCTCCTTTGCCTGCACCTCTCTTGGGACCCTTAGTGCTTTCTAACTGGTATTAGAGTTTTCTGCGTATGTCTCCTCTCCCTAACTAAATTGAAAGATCCCTATGGGTTTAGGTTAATCTCTAAAAGGAAAATGTTTTTATAGTCCATATATCACAGAATACATAGCATTCATGGATTTTAAGTGAAGCACTACAGGCATTTTCCTGAATAACTACCTCTTGGTAATAATCTACCAGTATGATTTTTATACTATCTCCATTTAATTTTATTTAAATGAGCATATTTTCCATTTTTAAAATATACTTAGAGGACACTTTCATATAGGTTGTTTTAGCTAACAAAACATGAGTTGAATATTAAAATACTGTTCTCTACAAAACATTTCTGTATTAAAAAGAACCCAGTCTGATACCTGTTGGCAACATCATTTGCATTCTTTTTATATAATCTCATACTTTGTCTACCATTTCAAAAATGATGGAGGCAATTCTCTCTGTGCTGTGCTTTTTACTTTCTGCATAACTTTTAACTTTGTACATTGTTTTTCCAGTTCACCGTATGTTCTTAGTAAGCAGGAAAAAATAAATTAAGATAACTCAGAAAGTGCTTGGTATTATTGTGTACAATTTCAGAATACAGTATTAGCTCATCACCTTATTTTATCTGACGTTTTGACAAGTGTCTTAACAGATCAGAGAAAAGAGATGCTTTTACATGATTAAATTATAGTAAGAGATACACACACACCATGTCACAGTGTAGCTGAGAATTTTCCCAGAATCAGTAATCATTGAATAAGAGATAATTCACACCTCTGTATAACTAAGCCTGGGAGTTAAATCTAGCTGCTAATATCCTTAAACAGTAATGGCTATAAAAGCACTTGGAACTTGTAAAGTCTCTGCCAGGCACTGAGGATTGGCCAAGTTCAACCACTTTCTCCCTTTCCAGCCTTTGCTCTAAAAATGGGAAAACTGAATTTTATCTTCCAGCCTTTCCTGTAGCCAGGTGTGCCCCGAGGCACAGATCTGACAAGTAAAAGCAGAAACCTGCTGAGTGTTTTGAGACAGTTCTTGCTTTCCTGAAAATGGTCCATGTGCTGCCCTTCCCTGTTATCCCTGCCTCAAATGTGGACTGATGCCTGGAGCTACAACAGCAGCTCATGGCCCCAAGTTGGCCAAAAACACACCTAGGATGGGGAAGCGTCAAGAAAGGTGGAGGGGCCAGCCTGGTCGCATAGTGGTTAGGTTCGCATGCTCTGCTTTGGCAACCTGGGGTTCGTGGGTTTGGATGCCGAGTGTGGACCTATAAACCACTTATCAAGCCGTGCCATGGCAGGCATCCTGTATATAAAGTAGAGGAAGATGGACATGGATATTAGCCCAGGGCCAATCTTCCTCAGCAAAGAAAGAGGAGGATTGGCAACAGATGTTAGCTCAGGGCTAATCTTCCTCACCAAAAAACAACAACAACGAAAAGAACGGTGGAGCCTGGGTCTTCAGCATCCTTGAACCATACCACAGAAGACCTGGACTAAACACCTCCAGACTCAGCAGGCAAGAAAAAGAAACCTCTGGTTTTTAGACATTGTTATTCAGATGGTACAGATGGGCATATCCTAGCAGATACAATAGTATGTAAATAAAAGAGTGATTGTTAGTGTTATAATTATTGGTAAAACTAGAATCTCTCTAATGTCTGTAGAGAACCACAGTTAAAGCCTTGCAGAAGGATGTAATCTTTTCTTACTTAAAGAGATTCTTTACTTAGGAGATTTCTCAGCCTCCTTTGGTCATGTTTAATGGCTTTCTTTCCTTAATAAGCTGAGGCACGTTTTATATTATTCTAGAAATGAAGTACAGCTGATTACCCTCCACTGGATATTATATTTTACCACTGATGAATTTAGTCACTTATTTCTTAGGTTAAAAAAAAGAACACCTGTTAAAACATATTTTTAATCATGTTAATGTATTTTCTCTGGACATCTATGAGTTACCATTTAGTGTTATAACTCATGCCCTAGAATTAGCGAAACACAAAAATTTAGAGTTGGAAAGTTCTTAGAAATATTTAACTCTATCTCTTAACTTTAAAGATGTAGATGTGGAGTACCAAGAGGTTAGTGAAAGTCAAAGAGAATCATCAACAACGGTGGCATTTGAAGACCTTCAAGGCTTTTATGAAGCTTTTCTTTTTTTGGGGGGAGAGGGTCCTTTTTTAACTTACAGAGTTTGTAATCATAAGTTTTTGCTGGTCTAAAATATTGGCTTATAAAATGTGATTTCCACAACAGAGAGAGTGGGAATAAAACTTTAAAATTTCTATATACATTTAGGTTTAATCTAAAAACTAGTTGAACTTTTAACGTTTAGTATGTACTGTGGCCGTCACATGTCCTTTTGTTCCCTGTTTGGGGCATCGTGGATTGTCACTCATCATCTGTTGTAGCCTTTTTCTGGGATATCTTCCTCAACTACAGAGACTGGAAAGGTAAAAATACATTTCCTAGACTCCTTGTCATGAAGACTTTTGGATTTTTTGAGGTTTTTACCAGTTGGATCACTTGCATGAGATTAAGGAGACAGAGGTCATCACTGAATGGTCCTCTCTGAGTGAAGATGGGGAGTTTTCTGTAGGAGCATCATTGGGGTTGTGCATGTGGAGAGGAGGATGGTTCTCACAGGCCTGCTCTGTTTCTGAACTCACAAGTTGTCAAAAGTCGTGGTGATGGGTTGCCTGGTTTTCACCTTCTCACTGTAGTAGCTTCCCTGGTGAGTGAGTTCAGAAATAAAAGGAACTAATGACTACTACATGCAACAACTGGATGAAAGTGAAAGAAGACAGACGTAAGAGGCTACATAATATATGATTCCACTTATAAGGCATTCACAAAAAGACAAAACCATAGACAGAAATCTTATCAATGGATACCTGGGGGTCAGCAAAGGGTTGACAATGAAGAGGCAGTGGATACATTTTGGGGTAATAAAAGTATTTCATATCTTGATTGTGGTGGTGCTCACATGACTGTAGACATTTGTCAAAGTTTGTTAAACTTTATAACTAAGAAGCATGAATTTTACTGAACATAAATTTTACCTCAATAAACTTGACTTTAAAAAAATGTTTGGAGAACACGGGTTTTGAGAAGGCCTCCTGAGCCCTTTCCTCTGGCCTGTCCATGGTTTTACCACCATGATTCAGGTCACACCAATGGAAATGCTTTTCAGGGTTTTATTTTTATTTTTTCTTTTCCCCAAAACAACACATTTGTTATTTCATAGTTTCTGTGGGTCAGAAGTCCAGGCACGGTTTGAGCTAGGCCAGGATTTCACATGACTGCAATCAAGGTATGGGCTGGGTTGGGTTCTCATCTGAAGGCTCAACTGTGGAAGAATCTGCTTCCCTGTTCTCTCAGGTTTTTGGCAGAATTCATTTCCTTGCACCTGTGGCTCTGAGGGCCCAGGCTACTTGCTGGTTAGAGGCTGGAGGCAGCCCTGAGGGGCTGAGCTCTTAGAGGCTGCCCATGCTTCCCAGAGAGTGCTCACAGTTCCCAGCCATGTGGGCTTTCTCAACAAGCCATCAGAGAGTCTCTAAAGCTAGTCTGTTAACAAGATAAAGTCTTACATAATGTAGCATAATCATAGATATGACACCCCTTCACTTTTCCATATTCTGTTGGTTAGAAGCAAATCACCAGTCCTGCCCACACTCAAGAGGGGAGGATCATGCAAATGTGTGAACACTAGGAGACAGACATCATGGGGAGGGCACCCTAAAGTCTGTGCATCACAGTCAGGGGGAGGATATAGGGGAGCTTGCTGGTTGCCATAGAGGAGCAGTTCAGGGCATGGTAGAAGTGGATGGGAAATGGGGGAAAGTGGGAATGGGAGCTGGGTCAGGAGCAGGCAGTGCTGAGCATGTGAGGATGAGGATTTGGCAGGGAATGGATAGGGTAAAGGTCCACATTTGACACCACGTTGTAATACTTCTCTGGAGAGATGTCCACTCTCTCCAGAGACTAAGCTCAACTCAGATATTTTTAAAATGATACTTAAAGAGAATCAAAATGTGCCTATATGAATAAAGTAAAGAGTAGAAATTTCACATTCCTTCCTCTAGCTCATTACTCAGATATCTACTGTTTACATTTTCAGATGTCTCATCCCAGATATTATTTTGTTTCCATGCCTATATATACATATATTTTTACATAAATGGGATCTGGCTATATATACAGTTTTGCAGCTTATTGAATTATTTTTCTCATGTGCCTTTTGGTTTTTCCATTTTATATTGCTTTCATCTCTTCTTTTTCTAATAGTTATTCTTAATATTCTTCTTTAAATAGAGATCTGGCACATGATTTACTCAAGAAAGTAGTTGGGTGGGGGGAGTAATTTTGGCTGGTGTACTGCTCAGACACATCCTGTTTCTCTATACACACTCTCTAGCATCCTTTGGACTGGAGACACATCTCCAGGCAGAGAAACAGATCATCCTGGCAAAGGGTCAGTGTGGTAATTGCCTGTCACAGGCATTTGATTGGCTGTTTGGAAATGATTTATTCCTGTACCACCGACAAATATTAGTTCTTCAAATGCTTGTAGCTATCTTCTCTTTCTTCCCCCTCTGGCTTTCTCTCCAGACACTGTCTCTAGTTTAATTGCCAGAAAATGTATCATTGGTTGAGACGCTAAAGATTCTCTCACTAAATTCCCGAGAAATCTGCCTTCTGCTCGAGCTCTGGAGAGAAACATGTTGGCTTTGAGTATCCTCAAAGGATTCGCATTTGTGGATCCTCACTGGATTTGCATTTGTGTTGTAGATATTTTCCATTTTTATTATGTGTAATTATATTAATTGTTTTCCTTCATTCCAGCAGGTTTTAGGGAAAGAAGCCAAGTAAATGTAATTTTCTTAGGCAGCTTTTCCCCCTTTCCTATCCCTGAGACACAACCAAACTGCAAAAGCTATATCATAATTCAGCTGGACAGAGGGTCTCCAAAGGAACAAGATGAATATATATTCATTTAGATGTGAGCTTAAATGAATTTGTCTTATTATAGGTTAAAGTTTAGGATGCCCCCATTAGAACTGATATAAATGGATTCCTCTAGGACCAACAGATTCAGTTCTAAACCTAAGTGACTTCTACTAATGTTTGCTGTCATCTAAAAACCAGAACTTGAGCTGCATCCCTGATGCTCAGGGCTTGGGTCCAGAATCCCTCTGTGTGACTGAGGTGCCTTCAACACTCTACCGCATGAGAACTGAGAGGCATTCACTTATATTCTCATCAGACCCGTGTTAAAGTTAACCATCTGCCACTCTCAGTCATCTGTTTCTTGACCTAAGTGAAAAATGGTATGTGTCACTTCAATTCTTATTAGGTAGGCATCTGTATTCTGAGAAGGCTTCTTAATTAATCTTCATGTCGTGAATGTCGGCCAAGTCCATGCATGGAATTGTTCTGAAGTGTGAGCTGTCTTCACACCTTTGTAGGTGGTCCTTTGAGGTCAAGCCCGAACAAGATTGATGGGATGAGCGCTATTGAGCCTTCTTAGATAATTAATTTCAAAGGAGTTTGACTACATCTAGTCTTCTAGTCATTGCTATTAAAATAGAATGTTCAAATTTTTGATTCAAAAGTCATTTCCTTTCTTCTTTTCTATCCTCCTCATGAAAAATGCAAAAATTGTAGGATTATGGACTAATGATGCTTTGGTATGAAGATTCCAGGACAAGTACTAAGACACTATATATTGTCTTTTAAAATTCCACAAGGATCCCTCAGACAAGAGATGATTCTTTTAATTTCCTCCCTTCAGCATAATATTTCTTTGCTCCTTCTTAAGTGTTTCAGTTACCAGCTGGTTCTGATCAAAGATACTTGGTTCTGATCAAAATATATTGTATCTTTATTCCAAATTCTAATTCTTTGGTAAACATACAAGATATCCAGATAAATAAATCAAATCCAGTCTTTTTAAAAATTATCTTTATCAGACACAAAAAGCTGAGGGTCTTATGTTTATTTATTTACTAAATATTCCTATGCGGTTATCTTTCTTCTCCCTGAGGGCAGAGACAATGTTTTATTCGACTTTAAATCCTTGAGATGACTAAAGCAATACCTTGACGGGGGATTTGCTCAATAAACATTAGGATGAGGGTTAACATGTTATTTCAAGATATACTGATGTTGGCAGGAGATGTAGCTCTCCAAGGACAATGTAGATGTGCCCGTGTGGCCCAGGAGTGCCTCTGTGCTACATTCTTGACTCTGCAAAACCCAGTTCAAGTCAAGATGGGAGCATGTTGCTATAATAAGTAGCGTGGTTCAGTACCACAAGGTTTCCTGATTGTAAAGACACTTTTTCTGCTGGAAAAATTCACCAAGTAGATCAAGCTCCTATGGTTAGTTGCTGTCTCCTGATTCAAAGGTAGCACAACTGTAGCCTAGATATTTATTTTGTTGGAAGCATGTAAGGCTTTTTTAAAAATTAGTTGCCAACAGCATGTTTTTATTTCTTTTCAAAATTTGGAAGGTTGTAACTACATTCTTCTTGAGAATGATTGGCTAGGGTTTGAGTAGCTTTTACCCACTTGGGATGGAGCTTGCAGATTCCAGTGAACTCTAGCTCCAGCCAGCCTGTTGTACTCATGTGCATTACCTTGCTTTATCCTGTAGGATTTTGCCCTTAGGGACCCTGAATGCTTCCTCCTGGAATTTCCCTATGGAGAAAAATGTACCGTTCTGGTGAGTGATGTTGGTAATGAAGGAGGCTATGCGTGTGTGAGGGCAGGGAGTATACAGGAAATCTCTGTACCTCCCTCTCAATTTTGTTGTAAATCTGAAACTGCTCTAAAAAAAAGTCTTAAAAAATAAAAGAATAATTAGCTAGCTAGTTGTAATTGTATATGTGTGTGCACATCATATATATAGTTACACATATATATGTAGTTGACTAAAACATAAATTGTAATATATTTTAATCACTTAATAATAGCACAGAATAATATTGTGGTGATAGGTGAGGGATGGGAAATGTGTCTACTGATATAAATTATGCTTGAATAATGATAATATTTACAGTTTAGAATAAATGATACAATATATTTATGAATTCTCTAAATTTAGCCTTAGTTTTCTAAAAATAAATAATCTGCATTATGTTTTTCTGTGGCTTATGACTGATTTTCACTGCTTTAAATAATTGGAAAAAATTCACAAGAAGAATAATATTCTGTGACATGTGAAAATTATATAAAATTCAAATTTTAGTATCTACACATAAGGATTTATTGGAACAACACAGCACAATCATTCATTTATGCACCGTGTATCACCACTTTGGCATTACTGTGACAGAGATGAGTAGTTGGGACAGGGACCCTAAGACCTGCAAATCCAAAAATATTTACCGTTTGGCTCTTTACAGAAAGAGTTTGTTGGCCCTGGCTTAAACTAACACCTAGGCATATCACACTATCTATGCTCAATATTTTAAAGTCAATTATAGATATCCATAAAAAGTATAAAAATATTTATAATGTATGGCAAATGTTTAAATGATTCAGCCATTACAGGCAATGTGAACTGTTTGGGAAGATTGTTTAGTGATACTGGACATACTTACTATATATTAAATGATTAAAAACAATGCTAGACTTTATATATAGTGTGATCACAATTTTGATATTTAATATATGTATATGTAATGTTACATATGTTTATAGTGAGAAAGAAGTGGAGAAGATTAAGAGATTTTGTATCACAGTGTTTTACTTTTCTGCATTTATTGCCTAAATCAGCCTATATTTATTGTAAATAAGCCTGCATCAGTTTTAAAATAACAAGACTTCTTATGGGGCCAGCCCGGTGGTGCAGTGGTTAAGTTCGCCCGCTCTGCTTCGGTGGCCCAGGGTTCGCTGGTTCAGGTCCTGGGTGCAGACCTACTCACCACTCATCAAGCCATGCTGAGTGTCACCATTTATTTTTAAATTGCCTAAAACGATATGCTGAGAATCAAGTCACAGAAAATCCACATGACTACTGAATATTTAATTTTCATGTATTAAATACTACAAAATAGCGGTTCTTCAAATTCAGTAATTTAGGTGAATATTACATCGTGGAACTAATTTTGTTTTGCCTTTTGTAGATTCTTTATCATCTTGCTCTTCTTTGGAAATTGAAGCTAACTTTTTAAGCCATGCTTATCATCCCATACAGAAGAGCTACAACTCTATAACTATGTACTGCAGCTTTGGGAAGAAAAAAGAAAAAGAGGAAGATTGGCAACAGATGTTAGCACAGGGCCACTCTTCCTCAAAAAAAGTATGTGGCAATTAAAGCATGACTTAGACTTATTTACCAAAAAAAGACTACATAATAATATAGAATATCAAACTCATACCAAAGCTGAGTAGAAGGAAGTTTGCATAGTCTTCCTTAGTGAAGTAAACATGAATGTGTCATTGTTGGGGAATAAAAATATTCCATTGATTCTCAAGAGGTAGGAAAGCATTGTTATGATACATAAAGAGGAAAACATCTCTGAATCTCTTATTTGTTCATTATAAAAGAAGAAAGAGAAATGGTGGGTGCTCTGTCCCTAGTTCTTTATGATTCTGTAGAGAATAATTCTTCTCTTGAGCTTCAAAGGAATGAGAAGTCCTAAACCCATACACAGGACACAGAGCTGTCAAGACAAAAAATCTTTTCCCCTCGTTGCTTGCCACTGAACAACAGCTTGGATAGATTGTGCTGGATATTAATTTCCTCTAAGGCCAGTTGCTAGACACTTGTCTTTAACAATAAACGATGTGACAGGATGTGACAGAATCAGCATTTTTAATAATATACAATATAGACCAACTTCCTCCTTTATGCAGTCCCTCTTCTTCCAGGCTGCTTCTTCCTTATCTGACCTTTTTATGATTATGACCTCTAGTCCTGGACTGAAGCTAGTGATTTTCTATCAACTTTCTATTTACTCAACCTCGTCTACCACAACCCAGTAATATTCATTTAAGGCCATACCTCCATGGGTAACATCTTTCAGAATGTCCTGCTGTATACAATATTTTTTGCATGACTTCTCTACCATATGTATTTAAGAGGACAAGCAAAGTTGTGAGGTTCCTAGTCCCTTTGTGTATTCAGTTTTCATTGGACTGAAAATCCCCAAAACATGTGCTCATTTTCCTATTCAGCAAGCACTGACTGGATGTGTATGTTTGAAAAGCAGTATTCAACATATTGTTGAACAGAGGGAGAGGGGGAGATATGCAGAGTTAGAGAGTGTAATCCTTATACGAGTATCTTATATTGCCTGTTAAGTAGAAGTCCATCCTCATTATTTACAGATTCTGTATTTGCAAATTTGCCTACTTGCTAAAGTTTATTTGTAACCTGCAAATCAATAGTCATGGGTTTTTTTGCAATCATCAACAGGACTTCCACAGTGGCGAAATATTTTAGTCACCTGACATGCACATTCCCAGCTGAGGTCAAGCAAGGTGATGCTCTGCCTTCTTGTTTCAGCTCTCACATTGTAAACAAGTGTCCTTTTTTCAGTCTATTTAGTGCCATTTTTTTCACTTTTGAGTTTTCTTGTATGTGATTTTCTGTTTAAAATGGCCCCCAGGCACAGTGTACAAGTGCTGTCTAATGTACCTAAGTGCAAGAAGGCTGTGATGTGCCTTCTGGAGAAAATATGTGTGCTGGGTAAGCTTCATTCGGGCCTTGAGTTCAGTGTTAACAAATCAACAATAAGTATCAAATACGGTGTCTTTAAATAGAAACACATGTAAACAAGGTGATACGTTGATAGGTTGATGAAAATGTTGTGACCAGAGGTTCACAGGAACCTAACCTTTACTTCCCCTGGGAGGGATGGTTCCTTTTTCACTAATTCAGGGCTTCTGTTGAATTTGTAGAGCATAACTACCGTGAATAGTGAGAATCTACTGTATTATGTTTAGGCTGGTACTTTAGGGAAAATTCTTAGAATAATTATTCATAATAACAATAGCTATTCATTCATTCAACAAACACTCATTGAGTATTTCTGTGTTCTAGATGTCCAGCAGTGATCAAAAGACAAATATTCCTGCGTTCGTTGAACTTCCATTACACTTAAAATTTACTGATTTCTGAGGACCTGTGCCGAGCACTTCATGTGTATCGTATAATCCTTTCAACAATGCTATGGAGCAGGTGTTTTTAACCCTATCTTAAATAAACTGTAATACAAATAATTTAGATAAGTTGCCCAAGATAAAACAGTATCTACAAAACTGACTACAAACCCAAGTTGATGTGAGCAGTCTGTGCTCTTAAATACTACGCTATGTCACCATTTATTTTTAAATTACCTAAAACGATATGCTGACAATAAAGTCGTAGAAAATCCACATGACTGCTGAATATTTAATTTTCATGTATTAAATACTACAGAATAGCAATTCTTCAAATTCAGTAATTTAGGTGAATATTACGTCTTGGAACTAATTTTGTTTTGCCTTTTGTAGATTCTTTATCATCTTGCTCTTCTTTGGAAATTGAAACTAACTTTTTAAAACATTCTTGGTTTCTGGACTCTGTGAGTTCGCATATAGCAATATATGAAAATGGACAACCCAGACATTTTTAGGATTAAACTGTGAAGAGGGATAGAGATTTTTACTAAAGTTTTGGGGTGATAAGAAGAAGAGATTTTTGTCAAATATCTCACAGTTAAACTTTCTAAAAATCTTTTTTCAACATCTACCTAGTTTTCCACATTTCGTCTAATGGCATTTATCTCAATTTCAATGTTTTTTCTCTCTCACACGCCCCCAACCTCCTCTGGAGCCATTCCACATCCTCAGGACCCTCCTCAGTCCTCGTGTCCTCTTGCCAACATTTGGTTTGTTGGCTACCTGATCAGACAAAGTCTAGACAATGAGACTTCAGCAAAGCCAGGTATTTGTGGTGGCAGACTCATTGTGCCTCTGGCTAGTTTCATTTTAACACACTATCCTTTACCAATATTTTTCCAGTTCTAGTTTTATATTTTTAAGATGGCTTAGGAATCATATTCCTTTATTTTAAAAATAATTAAGTTTTTTGGTGGACATTTTAGAAAAAAAGGTAAAGTAAAGGTGAGAAAATGAATCTCTAGTAACTACATGCTCAACATTAGCCTAGATTAAAATTCAAAAATATATGACAGCCATGTTTCCAAATTATTAAATATTCATCTGCTAAAACATGGTGTTTTAATTATTTCATTGTCATTCAGAAAAATATATTTATGATGTTTTTAGATATTAGGTAGAGTGAACTTGTTTTAACCAAAGCTTCAACCACATATTTTTTGATTATTAGCTACATGTACTTTAGATTGTAGCGAACTACTTAAAAAAAATTAACATCGAGTGTGGAAAAGGGTGCTGCAAACGTTAAAAAAATATAATTGCTTAATTGGGAACCAAAATATGTCTTACTTTTCTTTATTATATACTTAAAATTTCCTTAAAAAATAATAAAATTCATATCTGAACTGTATATCTTTAAGTTACCGCCTTTTAGCAGATGAATAAGTATCAGAAAGTCACTGTTCAAAACATTGATGCTTCTTTTGAGTACTTGTGTGTTTTGGGAAACTATAATTTTCAAAATTCATGTCAAGATATTTACTTTATTCACATTTCTTTGTCCTTATCTTGTGGAGACTCACTGTCTGATGGATTCAAAAAAATCAAAACAACGCAGCTGTTGTCATGGTCAGAATCATTACATTTTGTTAACTAAAGGTTTACTTTTTCTTTTCAACATGTTTTCTTTCGGGTTACTATGCTGTGATTCTTCTATGTGGAGTTATTAATTTCGTATTAACCCACAATGCATACAGCAGTGTTTCGTATCATAATTATAAATGATCCAGCTTATCGTTTAGACAGCTTACTGTTGAGAGCACAGATTTCTTAAGTCAGAGCCCCACTTGCTTAAGTGAGTGAGAAGGGCCGTGGGGTCATTTGTACTCTTTTACTCTGTTTCACTTGTGGGTGTTACTGTAAAGGTGAGGTAGCATTCAAGGACCATGCAGTTTGCAATCAATATGCTCCCTTATTTGTTTGTAACATTGTTTGACAGATTTTTTTTTTTTACATTTAGTTGTACATTTAAGCTGCTCTGTTGCTGCGTAAATATTTGTCAACAATTACACAATTTTGAGGTCATTTGCCAGTGGGCTGATACACTGAATTCCATTCTCTTCTAGCACACTCCTGGTGCCAATTTTATTTCCCCATCAAAATGCCATTTTCTTTGACTTTGCCACTTTCTTTTAAGTCATTTTACAATTGTAGCGATTTGAAAATTGCCAAACTTGGAATGATAATCTTTTACAATTTATAGTCAGGTTATTATTTTTAAAAACAAGACAGATTTCCCTCTGATGTTTGACTAGTCCTAAATGTTCTTCACAATTTTGTGTAGGAAGGAAGAAGGATGGCGATTCATTCATGTTGTTCATTTGCTATCCTAGACTCAAGGCCAGGGATTGTAATGCTGCTGTGACAAAGGAAATAAATTTCCTTACTTTAACTTTCCAGATAATTTGATGTAACTGATCCCTTAATTTTTTATGATCACAGACTCTTACAGCTTCTCCTTATCAAATATCACAATATCACCATCATAAAATATAGAAGTGGTATTGCTGAATAAATCCCTTTTAGACTATTTCTGCAAAACAGTGATTATTAGCTGAATGAAACTGGCACAGTATATGTGGAAAAAAATAGTTAAGTCTCAATATTCTCTACAATGGCATTCACAAATTGATTCATTTACTCAAAAGTGAGATTAAGATAAGAATGGGTGTAGAGGGTAATTTTATTTTTAGGTGGCAATTATTATTTAGATCGTAGTTAGCTAGTTATTTAGATGGTAGAAAAATTCTTTGATATATATTTCATAATAAAAATGTTAATAAAATATCATGTAATTTTAAGGCAACACAGTTAATCCACAAATATACCTGGAAAGAGAGATTTTCATTCTCTTATTTTCATAGAGGATTTCATCATTTGTAGTATTCTACCATATATATTATCCCGTAACAAATCTTTAAAATAGACATTGTCATATCCATTTAAAAACTGAGTCCCAGAATTAAATAAGTAAGCATGTCTAAGATCTCATATGTAGTAAATGCAGTCTCTCCTGGGTCCAAGCACAGTGTTTGTTAGTCTTAGATTGGTGCTGTAGCTGCTTCACATTATATATTACAGATGGTGCTGCTACCTTAGCATTAGAATTTGACAAAAATAGCATATAATAATACAATGATGTGGAGAATAGATGCCATCAGTAATAACGTTGGTGTAAATACTTTTCCTTCAAGTCTCCTTGGCAGCTCTTGGCAGCACTTCTTGTTCTGTGGCCTGCACTGTCTCATTCATCAAAGGGTGACTCCATTTGTGATTAGTGAGTGCAGAATGGAATTATTTCCTGCTTATGTTCTTCCCTCTCACTCCCAAGTCTTGTTTCGTTATCTCAGTCTGTTGTTACAGTTTTTCTGCCTCACCTCAGCTCACTATGGTGGGGCCGTTCTGATATGGATGCTGCACCATGTTCTCTGTGCTGTGGGAAGCAGAGCTATTTGATATAAGCAGCAGGGCCCCTCTCCCAGGGCTTGGAATCCTGAATTCTACAACTGAGTGTGCCTCTAGTCGCTTGATATTTTGGTCCTCAATTTCCCTGTTTGGAGAATAGAGATACTTAAATCTGAAAAGCACAGGATTATTTTTGAGACAGATTAAGTAATGCACGCAAGAATTTTGAAAATAAAGTGAAATAATTTTAGTGAAGTCGTCTAGCAGCTCTGAACCTTATTGCTGAAATTGCCAAAAATTCAAACATGATGTCTGTGGAAGACATGTGCTTATTTTCCATCATGATTTTCAGAATCTTCTATGGTATACTCAACTCACTTTGGCATCAACATTTTTTGTTGGTGTTCAAAAAATGCGTTTGTTGCTTATTTTTCATTTGTTCCTTCAACATTTATTCATTTGTTCATTATTGAGCCATTCCTGCATGCTAAGCACCCCACAAGTCACTGAGGATGCTGAGATGAATGATGGAGACTTGTTCTCCACGAGGTGAGTTGGGAGTTGGAGGGCTGCTGTAATATATGCCGTGACGGTGGTACCAGGTGCCCTGTGGGAGCTGAAACAAGGGTTGTCTGACCCAGCTTGGAAGATTTGGGCAAAATTTCCCAGAAAGATTAATAAGTGATAAAAGCTAGCAGCAGTCTTCTACTTTTCCTTCTCGCTCAGCGTAAAAGCCAACATCCTTAAAATGGCCCCCAAACCTCTACACAATCTGCGTCACCCCCGCTTTTCTATCTGATTTCCTTCTGACACTCACACAAGCAAATTTGGTTTTAGCCTCACTGGTCTCCTTGCTGGTCCCCAAACTCACCAGGCACATTCCCACCTCAGGGTCTTTTCCTTGTTCTTTTCTCTGCCTGGAGTGTTCTTCCCCAGATGTCCATGTGGCTCATCTTCTCACCTCCTTTGTGTCTTTGGTCAAATGCCACTTTCTCAATAAGGCCTTCTCTGCCTGCCCTACCTAAAATGACACTCCTGGCTAGTCCTGCTTTAGTTTTCTTCATAGGAGTTTTTGCTTCCAGCACCTATATAATGTATTTATCATTTTTTAAAAAGTTGTCTATCTCCTCTGGAATATGTGCTCTATGAGGGCTGGGGTTTCCCCCCTTGTTCTGTGAAGTATAATGCATTCTTAGCTCTCAGAATAAGGCCCTACAGGAATTAAAGGTACATGAGTCAAGAACTGTATGGAAAGTTTTGCATGCATTATCTCCTTTGATCCTTACAGCTAAGCTCTGTGGTAGGTCCAACACCTCCTCCATGTCACAGCAAAAACCACAGCTTCATGAGATGTACTAGCTTGCACCAAACCTCAGCTAGTCAGTGGTAAAAGTAGGTTTTGGATCTTGGTAGACTGCTTCCAGAGCCCACATGCTGAATGTTTACCTGTGAATCCAGACAGGAAAGAGAACACAGTGTGTTGGGAGCACTGGGAATAGCTTACTGTGATTGGTGTGATGGCTGTGGTAGGAAGTACCAGGAATTGAGGCCGGTGGAGTGGGCAGGAGGCCAGTGGTACAGGCCCTTCACTGGCTTTGCGATGCAATTTGGTTTTTATACGTGACGGTTATTGAAGGATACTAAGTAGGGGTGACGCGATCAGACTTGTGTTTTAGGAAGATCACTGTGGCTATAGCGTGAAGAAGAAAATGGAAGGAGTCAGTGTGGTGTTGGGAAGCCAGTTAGGAGGGTATCAGAATAGCCCACGCAAAAAATTGACAAAGAACTTAAGCAGGTGAATGGAAGTGGAAATGGGAAGAGAGGGTGAGTTCCAAAGATATTTGAAGGCAAATGGACTGAACTGTAATAAAAGTAGATATGAAAAGCATGTGACAGAGAGAGAGTCCTGGATGACACATTTCTAGGAGGGATGGGAGATGAAAGTTCCATTTTCTTACCTTCTGGACTATGTCGTCAACTTTTCTCTATATTAAAAAAATATATATATATGTTACTATATTATACATAAGTATTATATATTATTATATAATATTAAATATTATTTTTAATTCCCATAATAATCCATATTGTGAAATATTTTCATGTGCTAACATTTAGGAATGTATCACCCTCGCACGGTTCATTAGCGAGAGCTGTCACTTGAGGAGGAGCCAGAGATGCTGGCGCAGTGAACTCCTCTCTGGAGCTCACAAATGTTCCTGGGAGAGCCCTTTGAATATGGCAAAAATAAAAAAAAATATATAGTTTATTCATTAGTAATAGTCTTATCATTATTATTATATAATTTAATCTCATATCTTTCCCCTCCGCTCCCCATCAACTAACAGCTCGCCCCTCCAAAAGATTGCTCTCCTAACTGCCTGGAAAAGAAAGATTACTGCAATGAAGGTTGCTGCTGCTGATGGCAGATACAGTGGCCTGGTGCTGGCAAGTTCTCTTGCTATGCCTGGCAAAGTTATCCCTGGTCTCTTTTGTACTACAGAAGAATTTGCCAAAGTGCTTCACATGAGTTTTTTTTTTTTTTTTTTTTAATTCGTTAAGCTTGTTTACATAATGGATGTGAATGTTAAGGGAACTTCTTTTTAGAGAATGTGAGGATTTAAGGATAAATACCTCTGATTTTCATTGCCTTGTTCCTAAACTAGGGAAAATAACTCCCAGCTAGGTTTGATGTATGAGAATTACATGAGATAATGTTTGTGGAGTTTCTCGGAACAGATCAATAATATTGCACGTGTTCATCAAATAGCAATTAGTAGTAATAGGATTGGTATTATTGCTAAAATGATTATTGTATTATGTGTTGATGTAATTTAACCTAGAAAAACCTTTCAGTGTCTATGTGCAAAGCTTGCTGTCTTTAGAGTTTCTACATTAAGAAGTAAAAGGTTGAGTTTAAGAATATAATCTTTCTTTGGTAAAGTAAGCCATAGTTAGAAGACATTACTTTATTTGAATTAGTTCTTACATCCAAAACCCAAAATCTATGTTGCAGCAACTAGTCGGCCATTATGATCCGAGTTGGATTGTTTACTTACAATCGAATATTACCTGGCACACGAATAACCAGAAAGCTCAAGGAATTACAAATTTGTTGTAACAAAGTCATGAGAGATGAGATTTTGAACTGTACATGTGTTTATTATGATGGCTGCCATTTTTATTTCATTTTTTAAGAAATTGAACCAGTTATGGCTGAACGTGGGTTCTTCAGGCCACTTTGGTCCCCATGACTCCTTAGTTTTTATGCTCATCAATTTCTCACATGTACTGCATCTGCTGTTCCTCACTTGAATGTGTGACTCCAGGTATAGTGAAGAAAAATGTCTTAGGGGTCAGCATAGTATTGGTATTCCTACATACTATCATCTGGTTGTTGTAATAATCTACTTTTCTAAAAATAATAATCCACTTATGCGGAACCATATGGAATTGCTGATACTAGACTGTTTTAGACCTGCAAAATGGCACTTTTATTAGGTTCCATCACTCATAAGATGAGGGTAATAAGCTACAAAATGTCACTCTAATGATAGTTTCATGAGGGTAATGAGTAGGCCGTCATTTAACAGGGAAGAGAGAAGAAGGATCATTCTTTGTTCCTACTTATTTGGCTAGAGATAGAAGGAGGTCTTCTAGGGAAGGAAGTTCAAGGAGTTTCAGAAATGGGGAAAATTTCCTGTCCTTAAAGCAGGTAAATAAGGAGATGATTCACATGAAAATCTTGAGAAGTAAGGATGAGATGCTTTACCAAAGTGATTGTCCAAACACACAGTAATTATAGGAGCAATTGGCAGGTCACTTAGGAGTACTACAGTGAAAAAGTACTACAGTACTGTTATTCTCTGCAACATTAAGCTTTTTGTAGCCCACTTTGATTGTTTTAACTCGATATTTGTAATAAACCTCACATGTTGTTCCTTCTTTTTTGCCTTTATGTGGTTTATGGTTCTTTACTCGGAGTTCTCCTCCTGTCTTCATTCTGTCCTTCTGTTTCGATGTCCCACTTAGCAAAATCAAAACTGTGACTGTATTAAAAAGTTGTTGTCAATCCTCCTGATCTCCTGGGTCAGTATAGAAAACATAACTGTGGTTTTGAAAGCCATCTTGACATTTATAATTAAAAAGGAGCTTTCTGGGTTAAAAAATATACTCATATCTGTCTAAGAATTAAAGTTCTGTTGGCATCAAACACAGACTCTAAGATCACAACTTCTCTCTGAAAGCGAAATTGCCACAAAAAACCTGTCATTCCTTGGGACAGACTCTTTAGTCTGTTGAACATAGGTCATTGTAAAATAATCAAACAAACAAACAAAGCCAATATACCTTTGAGTATGCTTTTTTCCCAGAGGTGGCACAGCTGCGGAAACCTGCTAAAAACTTGTCATTCTCTTTCCTGGAATCATGCAACCCTAGCACTTTTATGGTCATAACATTTTAAAATCATTGAGAGCTGTTTCTTTCCTCCAAACTGTTTGTGTTACACATGAGGAAATGGAGACTCAGGCAGGATATAGTGACTTGCAGCTTTGTCGTAGGGTGTGTCACTCAGTCACCATGATGGAAGTACACGTGGGGTCTGAACAAAGATTGCTAGTTTACCATCTGTGATTTCAAGTGGCTTTTTGAAGGAGAGAGATTGTAACTGAGTAGGGTGATCTCTGCCCTGGACCTTTTTAGCCAAGACATTTCCACTTCCCAGGGTATATCTACCTTCAATTAAAAGGTAAAGAAAATATGTGTTTCTTCTCTCTCTGAGCACTTTATAAGGAGCAGTCTCATAGAAAAGCGAGGAAGAATATTAATTATCAGCAAAGTACCATGTAAATGCAAAAGCAGTCTTCACTAATTATAGGACCATTAACTTAGGTTATGCTATGAACCATTGGAAAGGATAAATATGGGTTTTGGAAAAAAAATATCATCATCTTTATACTGGATTATAAGTATTCTCTTGATGATTTTATCATGGACTGTAAATCAAGGTTTAAATATGTGACTGAGGAGAAAGTAAATGTTAGAAGCAAATGAAACCTGTTCTTTTCTGCTGCTGTTTGATAAATAGTTTGTACAACGCTCAGAAAACTTACAATTATTTTGGTGAAATTTTTATCACCTCATTAGAGTTTACATTTCGATATGGAAGCTTAATATTCTGTTTAATACACTGCATTTAAAAGAGTATTTAAATTTCTTGAGTCTCCAGTATGTGTGTGGGGATTTCTAAGTGATATACAGAGAAGGGGAAGTAAGATATGCGAGAAACTAGTTATATAGATAACCCGTAATCTCATGATAAGTTAGCAGTGCGAACTGAACCCTAAGAAAATTCAGGTGATAGTACAAAATGATGCATGATTGACTGGCAAATAAATGATATGGGAAATGTGATTTAAATTGTGTTGTGGGGCTCTGTATTCTGTTCCAAGAAATTTAATAATTATCCTTATTTATTATTATGTTTTCTACATATTTAGTTTTTAAATTCGAATTCCCTCTTTCTTTCTTTTCCTCTTCATTCATAGGTGTTTATTTCTGTGATGTTTCAAGTGACACAGGCTTGTTTTTGTTATTTTTCAGTCCCACTCTGAACAGCAGACAACATGCCAACATAGTTAGCTTCTTGATCTGGTTGTTTGTTGCATTTCTATCCAACAACAAGGACCCTTTGTGTTGTCTGCACTTAATGCAGTTCCTGGTGCATTTCAGATGTTTAGTCATTTCAGTGGTGCCACTGAATGCAATAACTGTCTCCTTATACTGTTCACTTCTGTTTATTGTGAAATGCATTAGAATTGACATAACGCCAAATTTGTTGACCTTTATAAATATAGCAAAAGGATTATTAAGAAGGAAATTAAAGGAGGACCCTTATTTTTTCTCTAAATTTATAAAGAAATGTCCTCCCAGTATGTATGCCATGGAATCCTTTTATTTTGGACACATTCACCATCCAGAAAAGACATGCTCACATTTTTACGAGTGTATCCAGATGTCGTTGGTATAATGTGCAAATGGCTCTGAGTAATTGTGTTTGGATCATCTATGGAATATTGCGTGTTAGGGTGCAAGGCCAATCCTCAACACCTGGGCTTGTCTCTGTCATCTTGCTTCCATCTGTTGGTTTCTAATAAATATCGTCCCTAGCCCAGGAGAAGTGCCAGGGCTCTGGGTACAGAGAATAACTTTAATATAAAGATCTGAGTGTCTAGGAAGAGAATGTGAAACTGCCATACGTTAAACCTCCGCATGTTCTTCTCTGTAGAAACCAGAGAGAATTCAGATGCTACACGACTTTGCGCTGTGACTCAATGGCAGGAAGTTACAGATAAGCCTGTGTGCTGTTCCCAGGTACCTGGGGGAGAACAAGCAGTGCACATACCTACACAGAAGGACAGCAAGCTGCTCCAGTCATTTCACATGTAGACAGCTTGTCTGTTTCCTACTATATTGTGATAATTACTTCAAAGGGTGGCCATGGGATTGCTGCTGAGAAAAATTAACCCTTTCCTGATAGGTCAGTAGGTTTTCAAAACAGGTAATTAGTAAACTTGCAGGTAGCTGGAAGGATCAGTCTTTCTGTTGGGTGTAAACTGATTTGTTTTAAGGAATTGTGCATAAAATCATAACATGTATCATGGAATGGTCAGTGGTAATTACTTTGTGATAAATGACTCTATAATTAAGATTACTGTGTAGTAATAAAAACTGTTGGCTTGTACAAATAAATTAATCTTTATATTTTCTGTTGCTTTTATTCTCCTGTCATTAACTTTCCATGTTGGAAATGGAAAGAGAATGTTTTGTTTTCTCAAGAGCCAAGATTGCTTAGAGAGGGTCCTTTCGCAGGTGCACAATAGAAGCCATGTGGAATAGGTAACAAGATCAGGTTTTTTGAAGAAGCCAAACCAAGAAAGAGAATGGCAACCTGAAAAGGCAGGATTCATGTAAGTGCAGACACAAGCTTTTGACCTTAAACAAACAAACAAAAAAGGTAAGCTTTCATTAAATTCAAAGTCTTTAATCTGCAACACTTAGATTCATTCATTTGAATACTTCTTGACTGTCAACCGTGGATATGGTTCTGTTCTCATTTTGCTTCAACTCCAGACTCTCTTCTGTACTGTTGAATGCTCCATCCTTCTTGAAATACTTTCTTCATTGAGTACAAAATGTTATTCTTCTCTGGTTTTCTTCTTACTCCTCTGGCTGTTCCTTCTGTTTCCTTTGCCAGCTTATTCTTCCATACCTTTCTTTTAAATGTGGAATGGAATTCTTCAAGGCTCAGCTGGAACCTTTCTTCATATCTCAGTCCATCTTTTCCAGATAAGCTCATTCATCTCCATCTCTGACATCTCTAAATTACATCAACAACTCAGCCTTCTCTACTTCCTATAAATCTCCACTTTATTGTTTCATAGGCATCTTAAATTCAATATGTCTAAGACTGAATGTGTGGTTTTCTCTCCAAAATCTGGTCCTCATCAAGCATTCCCCTTATTAGTGAGTGGAATCGCTATCTACCCAAGTGCAAAGCTAAAACCATCGGAGTCGTTATTTGAACGTTCTCTTTCCTTGCTCCCCATGGCCAATTGTGAACAAGCATGTTGGGTTTTGCTCCATAACATTTCTTGAATATGTCCATGCTGTCCACCTTTACAGCCACCACACTCGTCTGTCCCATCATTTCTGGCCTGTCCTCCTGGAGTAGTTCCCTGTTTGACATCCCCACATCTACTCTTGCTCTCCTATTCATTTTGCTAGTAGTAACTCCAGTATTTTGGTTGTTTCAAGTGCATATTGTGCATATTTTAACATGATACTTCTCTGCTTAAAACCTTTCTAGGTCTTCCCATTGTTTTAAGGCAGGGTTTCTTAACCTTGGCACTATTGAGAATCACGCCAGACAACTCTTTGTTGTGCTGTCCTGTGCATTGTAAGATGTCTAGCAGCATCCCTGACACTAGATGTCAATGGCACTCCCACCCCTACAGTTGCGACAATCAAAAATGTCTCCTCCATTTCATACCAAATGTCCTGAGGTAGGGGGGATTGTGGCAAAATCACTCTGGTTAAAAACCCCTGCACTAAGGATAAAGAGCAATATGCTTAGCATAACTCTAAGTCCTTGCATTATCTAATCCCTGCTTTGGCTCATCAAATTTATTTCATGCCACCCCCTCGCTTTTCTCACTCTGGCCCCCTCACTGTTTCTCAGCATACCATGGTCTTTACATCTAAGAATGTCTCCTTCAGCTGTTTCCTTTGGATCATTCTCCGACCCCCATTGTCTCTGCCCTCTGTAATTCCTGTGTTTCCTTTACGTTATACTTCTAACATCACTTTCTCAAAAAAATAATAAACTTTCTCTAACCTTCCAGAATAAGTCATGTACTTGGATTATACTCTTTTATTAACCCTATAATTGTACTTAAGAACATTTTTCACAATTTAATTAAATGATTAATGTGTAGCTGTTTAACTTCTCTCTCCTTCACTAGAATGTGAGATCCATGAGTACGAGACCTGGTCTTTCTTACTTCACGAGTGCCCAGAACAGAGTGTGTTATAAATATTATTAGGTAGAATTCAAGAAATCATTATCAACTGTGCTAGACTGAATAAGCTCCCCCCGAGATATCCACATCCTAGTCCTCAGAACCATGACTACCTTATATGGCAAAAGAGACTTTATAGATGATTGAATTAAGGATCTTGAGAGGGGAGATTATCCTAAATTATCTCAAAGTGTCCTTAGATAGCCAGCCCTGGTGGTCTAGTGGCTAAGATTCAGTGCCCCCTACTGCCACAGCCCGGGTTCCTTTCCTGGCCAGGGAACCACGCCACCCGTTTGTCAGTTGTCCTACTGTGGTGGCTGCATGTTGCTGTGATGCTTGCTGTGCCACCAGTATTTCAAATACCAGCTGGGTCACTCATGGTGGACAGGTTTTAGTGGAGCTTCCAGATTAAGACAGACTAAGAAGAAAGAGCTGGCCACCCACTTCCAAAAAAATTGGTCATGGAATCCCTATGAATAGCAGTGGAGCAGTGTCTGATACAGCGCTGGAAGGTGAGAGGATGGCGCTAAAAGACCGGGCAGGGTTCCTCTCTGCTTTGCTCTACACGGGGTTGCTAGGAGTCAGAATCGACTCAACAGTACTGACAACAAGGCGGAGATTTGAATACAGAAGAAGGACACAGTGTGATAACGGAAGAAAGATGTTACACTGCTGACTGGAAAGATGGAGGAGGGGGCCCCGAGCCAAGAAATGCAAGCAACCTTTAGAAACGAGAAAAGGCAAAGAAACAGAGTCTTGCCTCGAGCCCCTAGGAGCCAGCCCTACAGATACTCTGACATTAGCTCGGTGAAACTGATTTTGGATTTATGACCTCCAGAACTTGTAGCATGTTAAGCCATTAAGTCTGTGGTAATTTATTACAGCAGCAATAGCAACTCATACATCAAGCAAGGCAAAATTCTAGTAGTGACAGGATCTATAGAGAGAAGATTGTTTTGGCATCAAAGACTTTATAATCTAATAAGTTAAAAAATACACATAATTATACGACAAGATAAATGGATCGTATATGTGAGGTACACAGAATGTGCTATTTGGTACAAAGGAAGGAATGGCAATATCCTGTTGGAAAGATCAAGAATGGCTTATTAGGACATTTGCAATTTAAGGGAGCATAGAAGGACACATGGAGTTTGGCTGCACAGAGATGAGGTGAGGAAAGTTCTGGAAAAAGAAACATCTTGCTTGAGGGAAGGAGGATGAAAAGTATGAAGTGCTTTTGGGAAAAGATCTAGTTTACCTTGAGTGTTGAATGCATTGAAATTAACTCAATGACATGAGGTTGGTAAGGTAGGCTGGGACAGATGACAAAATATCTTGACTGACAGCTATCTAGTCACTCACATTGTTCAGGAGCCCATGAGAAATCACTGAAGTTTTTGACCAGTGAATAGGATGATAGAGCTCTTGCTTTAGAGAGCAGATCTCGATGCATCGTATAGCAGAAAAACAAGGTAAGTGTCTTATGAGTGTAGGTTAGAGATAACTAGACCATGACTAAGGGTGGTAGCAGAGGAAATAAAAGCCAAAGGAAAATCTTGAGAGACATTTGGAAGTGAGAGCCACAACAATGTAGTGGAAGGTCAGGGGAGCAAAGGAATTGATGCTGACACCAAATAGGGATTTCCATATGAGAAATGAGGATATCAGAGGAAAGAGCTAGTTTGGGGGTTATGATGGTGAGTATTGAATGAGATTGGCTTATGCACGGGACATGCAGGGACAGATATCCAACTATAAGTAAGAAAGGGCAGCTCCTATTCAGAGAGCCACAACCTGGGAATCCTGCATCAAGAGAGTGAATAAGTGAAACCCTGGAAGGTGAGTGAGATTGCCAGTGGGGTGGGAGCTGAGAAAAGGAGCAGTAAATAGCAGCTATTTAGGGTATGTCACAGGATGGTTTAGGCCACAAGAAACAGAAAATCTCACCTCAAACTGGCTTAAACAGCAAGATAATGTATTCTTCCCCAAAGTAAGAAACATAGAGATAGGTTGGATCCTAAGCCTTGCCTCTCCACTGTCCTTTTAGCCCTCCTCTCCCCAGCTATTTGACTCAATATCCAGGCAGGTGGGAAGCAGGCTGCAGCACATCTAGACATGACAATCTCCAGACAGATAAGGGGCTGGATCTTCAGAGGTCTCTTTCTTAGTAGAAAGACAACAGATCACAGAAGCACCACCCACCCCTCATGTATCTGCCCTTGAGTTTTAAACTGCTGCATCCCTGACCCAGGCACTGTCAAAGTGACCAGAATGACCATGATTTTCTTGGAAGACGCATCATGATCTACCTCCTTCACCTTTCTGACTACTCCCTTCAACACACACTGACCATATGGAGGAGAAGTAGACTCCCAACCAAAATCCTGGTCCCTGGGAGGAATGGGTATCTGGCAGACTGCCAACAGTGTCTTCTCAAGGCATGATGATATTTTAGGAAGAGGGTGGAAGTAGAGGGACAAGTTAAGGAAGTGTGGGGAAAAAAAGTCAACTAAGAAAAGTACAAAGACATTGTTGATCAAAAAGACAAGGGAGTTTCAAAAAGCTGTTCGACAGTGCCAAATGCTCCAGAAATGGTGCAAGATAAGGTGATGAGAAGGTTATCAGTAACATTAAAGAGGGAAATTTCAAGGAATAGGTAGGGGAAAGAAATCAAGTTAAAGAGAGGCAAGGTCTTGAAAACAATGACTCTTCACTGTTGGTTCTAAATGTTTGACAGTGAAGGTAAGATCAAAAGAAATATGACACCAGCTTAAGAAAGATGTATTTTATGGAGTTTGGTTTGTCTGTCTATTTCTTGGCATATTTAAGGAATAGTATGTGAGAGTCTTGAACATATCTAGGTATAGAGAGCAAAGAGACTGACGAGTGTAGGGAAAGAAAGGGACCGCCGAGTTAGCCTATTAGATTGCAACCAATGAAGCAATTATTTCAAAGGTTAGAGCTAAAGCTTTGGGTTGTGGTTAATATTATTAGCACCTGAGAGAGTGATATCCAGCCTGGATGAAAATTTCTTGAGCTTATTACAGACTTTGTTTCAGAGATACCTGCTAGTAATATGATCCAGCATAATGGACCTAAAAATGGTATGAAAATGAGACTGCAATTAATTGTAATACTTTAATTGTGATAGAAATAGGGAGAAGCATCAGTTTTAATTTCCATGTTTCTGTTGTAGGGCTTAGCCCTAGTCCTGGCCCAAATGAGGTACTCAATAAATACTGTTTGAATGAACTGACAAAATAATGCATCTATAGTAGACATAGGGTGTGTGTGCAGCCTTTTTATTTATTCTACTCATTCCGTGTGGCTCTATTGTGGTGGCTGATTCTAGTCCTCAAGTATAGGGATATGACTCATGACTAGCGAAACCAGGACTTCATCTCCCTGATCACAGTGGTTGGTTCCTGGATGGTCATCATTCCAGGAAGGGCCAATACGAGTCCCTCCATGCTGAGAAATCAAAGTGCCTCTACTATAGACTGATGTTTGTGTCCAAATTTGTATGTTGAAACCTAATCCTCAGTAGGGTGGTATTCGGAGGTGGGGTCTTTAGGAGGTGATTAGGCCGTGAGGGTGGAGCCCTCCTGAATGGGGTTAGTGCCCTTATAAAAGAGGTCCCAGAGAGATCCCTCACCCCTTCCACCATGTGAGGACACAGAGAGAAGACTGCTATCTATGAACCAGAAAGCAGGTCCTCCTGAGACACTGGATCTGCCAGCACTTTGATCTAGAACATCCCAGCCTCCTGTGAGAACTGTGAGAAGTACATATCTTTTGTTTATGAGCTACCCAGTCTGTGGTATTTTGGTATAACAGCCTCAATGGATGAAGATACCCTTTCTTCCTCTGAGATCTCAAACGTTTAGAATGATATAACCCTAGACCCATGGGTGTCCATCTTGCCACAGTGTAGAATATGTATATCTGTCAATGTGACCAAGCACAGGCCAGTAAAGAAAAGAAATGTAATGAGGGGTTGGGGGCAAGGAGGACCATGCACACCTCTCGCCTTGGGACCTGGAGCCAGCTGTGTCAGAAACTTACGTACTCTGAACTTCTCACTTCTGTGAGCCAGCAAATTTTACTTTTTTCCTTAAACTAAGCTATAACTTGTCACAGTCTTAACAGTACTTTAAAATAGAGTTTGTTACTTTTTACTAAAGGAAGAATAGCCTTACCTATTTTCATGATCTGCGTGGCTTGCATTATTTTAGGCAGATTAATTTGTGGGGTGGATACAAAGGATGCAGAACCTCATGTTAAACTTAATCCACTACTCACGTCAATAGTCAATAGTGCAGAGGGCTTTGCCGTAACAGTATTTAATTTGTTAACCGAGGCTGATGGTTGTCATCGCGTTAACTAATCCTCTTTATTTCATTTGAAATCTTTTCAAGGACTCTGCCATGTGCATTGTGGCCTCCTGAGCTGTCCAGAAGAAGGAATGTTGGTTTGGGAGTTTTACTTTAACTCTTGACTCAGCAGAGGCCCATCGCTCTAGCCAATTCTATTAATATAAAATAGAGTTCTCAAGTTCTGAGGTCAACACTCAGAAAATCCAGTGTCCTGATACATATTGGATTTGTTAAGCTGCAGCTATTTGAATAGTAAATGAAAGCACATTTCAGTCAGAGTAGGAGGTGACTCCAATTTGGCATTCAGAGGATTGATCTCATACATTAGTTTTCTAAAATACCTTTCTGGATTATTTTCCTGATAGTGAAGGGAATTCTCACATTACGTATTTGCTTTGTTGTCAGTGCCAAGTTTAACTGCTTATTGTCAAAGTTCTGGTCTGATATTTGTTACTCCTCAATGGTCTGCGTCAGAGTGGATATTTTTCCTGCTCTGATGAAGGAATCTTTTTCTCCCTCTTTTTTAGTTCACATCTATTTATGGAATGTTGGACCAGAATAATATTTTGAAAGGGTAGAAAATAAGGACAAAAATACATTTCCAACATAAATAGGACCCCTTCAGTGTTCTGCTTGAAACCTCTTAGATTAGATGAACCTGACTTGTGCTATAAATCTGGACTTCCTGTTAGAAATGTCACCAGACAAGAATCGACAAAATCTAGATGTTTTATAAGGAAACTACACACACCTATGATGAAAATAGAATTTACTTGTAATGTTCACTTTCACATTTTTGACCAAGAGTAACTGCAAAAAAAACCCCAGACAACAACAACTTGATTGCATGGGTTTGCATAAGACCATATGTACATTTTTTAATTTCCCACATTTTTTAAATACATTATTATACATCAGAGTTTTAAATATTTCTACTCAAAGACAGTTCCTTTTCTGTATCTTAATATGTCTTCAGATTAACCTCTGTTTCTAGGGAATGGCAATCAGTATAATAGTCTGTCTGGTGTTGCTTTACTGGAAGATCACTTAGAACCAAAAAGTCAGGAGAGAATCAATTAGGCAAGCCAGTAGAAAAATGAAGATTGGTTTACAATGGAAGCAGTTAATTTGAAACCAAGTTTTAGATTATCTTTTAGAGAGGATGAGATCATTTTGAGAAAGTTAAATGTTTAGTAAACTTAATACTATATCATTTACTGGTTACATATTAATTTACACAAAAGGGAAACATTTAATATTAATTTGAATAGTACATTTCATAAGAAACATTCTAGGATTAAGAATCAGAAGTCAAGAAGTAGTAGAAAACCTTAATAGAATATAAAATACAATTTATCTGCACCAAAGAGGAATGTCTTAAGACTTCTAACCTTAACTCTGTGAAGTAATGATAATATACGGCACAAGCAGATTTGAGATGTCTTTTTTCAGGTATTGAAAAAATGTCTCTGAGAAATTTGATAGAGACACATCTTGTTTTCTTTAAGTTTTGTGAGCATCCAAGGACTATTTAGACAGTTTAGTATTCCAATTGCTAAACTTTGGAGATTTACATCACTCATAAATAATCGTCCATTTCCATACAGAGCTACTCCCTACTGTATTTAATCTCTGAATCTCACCCCACTCTTCTCCTTAATTCCTCTCCCCCATAAATTGGGCTCCAAAAGCCCAGGGTTGACAATGCTGAAGATGTGCGAAACATTTATTCCACTGCCATATTTTATGGCTCTCTAAGAATTTCCCACCTCTTTTCTCAGTAATTGTGACCCAGTTGAGAGTAACACAGCAATGGTGACAATATTAAGCTATGATGCAGACTTTCTTACCACATCTAATAAGACCTGTCTCTTTGGAAAGCAAGCTGCTATAGAAAGCTGTCTTTATGCCTAGAGGCAACAGAGACAAAAGAGAAATTATACGTAAGCAATTGAAAAATGTTATGTATAGATAGGACTTATATTCTTTTAAAAAATTCATATTTAGTGGATTTATAAGTGTTTCATTCACAGGGAAAAGTTTTGATTGTTGCTACATTAAAAATCTCTTCAGGGTCACCTATGATTTGAAGGACTAACAAATGCAAAATGCAGGGGAGAAAGGAAGAAAAGAATAAAAAGGGAACAAATTGGAGAAGGGGAGCGTTACGCAGAGGTAGTGAGAGAAGATGGGGTTCTGAGAGGAACAGGAAGTCATCCTCTCCAGTTTCTCTCTGATCGCTCATGTTTCCCTCCCTCCATCCCACTGTAGTTCCTGGGGTGGGTACTGTGGAAGATAAGTTTCTATCCTGCTACACTTTTATATTTTACCTGATTGGTTTATTTCCCATTTCAAGTATAAGTATGACACATCAAGTGTTTTGTTTTTGGTTCTTTTTTAGTAAATGCTATACTTGCTTTGGTTCTGTGCCTTATAGGATAGTTCCATGTGCAGTTTTACTTTGAATATTTGAATCAACTCAAAAATTCTTCCTTCCTTAAATAGCTTGTACAGCACTTAATGAAACTTGACACGTGTTATTTCAAATAGACTCTTTTAATCTCGCTGTCACTTTAAAAGCCAATGGATTATTTCATTAAGAAAAAAAGCTCTAGATATTATTTCGCTTGAAAATCTACTAGTGTACCTTATGTTTGGCATTCAAAAGACACTCACGGTCGACACCTAGAGTAACCAAATTGTGTGGTTACTTGGGACCCAGTCACTGCATTTACTCATTTTAATTTATAGGTGGCTTTTTTCGGGTAATTAGATACTTTATATTTCCCAAACCTTTGTGAATAAATATGGCTTCATTTTTCTTAATGGGGATAAACGTGCCCAGGTCTGGTCAGTAGTTTAAATTGGGTTGATCTTCCCTACATCTTGAATTTATCCAGTCACGGTTATGGTTTGGGGGAGATGCATGAATCAAAGACCCCCCCCCCCAACACCTGGACACTTCACTCCCCTTTCTGTGGTTCTGATTTAGGACTCATGTTAACTATGGTAGAGCCTCCAACTGACATCAAATTATATATATATTTTTTTTCAGTTGTGTATCCCTTTTTCTCTCTTATCTGAAGTAAGGAATAAAGCCCTGCCTAAAGTATCACTTCACTTTTAATGTAAACATCATCTAAATTCCTAATACTGAGTAGGTAAATCAGCATGCTAATGTCATGTTTGAACCCTTGATGCTTTTGGCTTGAGGCCACTGCAAAGCTTTGAGAACAATAAAACACAGGCTTCGGAATAAGATTTTAAAATATGAGAAAAAGATTAGACTGAATTCCCAAATGTAAAGCAACAACATCCCAAGTTAATTTTAACTCATAAAAACCAAAGCATCTGCATAATTATTTACTGTAATTTGAAATAAGTCTTTGCTCAACGTTTGAAGCTGCTTTAAAAAAAAAAAGACTCAAAACTGCAAAAGCCACAAACATGTATTTTTACTGCAGTGGCATTTATATCTGTGTCTGTCTATATATATGTAGTGGGAGCTCTATAAATACATAAAGAGATAAATATAGAGAGAGATAACTATAGGCAGAAAAAATCAGCAGCAAGTAGCTTCCGCCCTCCTGCTGCTCCTTATTTGGGTGGGAAAATCAGATTGATCCTACTTAGGGACTGCAGAAGTTCCAGGCTTTCTGGAAAATTCAGAGGGACTGGTGTGTTCCCAAAACGGAGATGCTGGATTTCCTGATTGTACAACCTGTGAGTATTGCAGTGATCAACTAAAACATTAAAAGAGATTCGGCCTTATTTGCATCCCACATTTGTGAACTTCAGATCAGTTTCGTAGAATTCAGATGCTCTCAATCTGAAGTGTAGAAGAATGCATTCACTTTACATCACAAAGGAGTAGTTAAGACTCTCCGGAGGTTTCCTTCTTTTGTGCCCTACAGAGGCAGGCCCTGCAACAGGCTCTATCTCCACTGCTCAGATGCAGAAAGAGAACAATTCCCCTGATGAGACACAATTAGCTCCATTTTATGATCGCATTACAGTGCATTTTTATTTTTACCCAAACATATTCCTCCGACTTAATCTGGGAAAAACTTTTTCAATTTTGTAATTTCTGACTATTGAAATGATCCCATCTATGAAAAATCTTTTTAAAACTTCCTCTCTGAAGGATGTTTTGATCTTTCTAAGCAAAAGCAATTCTTGCCTTAGTCCTTGTCCTTTGCTTGAGGTATTTGTTCTGTTCTGGGCCTCTAAGGTTTGGTTTCCCCTCTGGGCTGATGCAAACTTGCAGACTTGGGATGTTCATTCTAGGAAGACATACACTAGAGCAGGGTGCATAGCTTAGCCAGTGTAGCAATGGTCGGATTTCAGCCTCTAATTACTTCTTCCTCCAGTTGCTTTTTTGGCGGTGCACAAACTGTGCAACTGGACGTGGAGGCTGTGATGTTTATTTCAGGTTACAATTTGTGTACATGCCTTTATCCTCTTAAACCTTAGGTTTGAGACTTAAGTCTCATCTTTCTTCTTCATCCTAACATAAGACAAATTCAGTTTGTTTGAAGTAAATTTAATAATCATATGGTCACTGCATGCAGGTCTGATGAAGAGCTCAGATCTTTGGAAATTGCTTGTATCTCTTTGCTCATAATACACATATGATTCCTAAGCAGAGAGGATCTAAGAAAAATTGCTGCATTTTGTTTTTTTCTGACATATTTCAGCTGTCATATCTTAAGCATGATGCTGTATCTGTGCAGTAGGAAATTAACTGTCTGGTCTACGTGGAAAGACAAAACCAAGGTATTTAGGAAGGTGAGGCAGGTAAGGCTGAGAGCACTGACGTCAAGAGTCCTTTTATCATGTAGCTGGTCCCTGAATGCACAGCTTACTCAGTTCTCAATTCTACATCAGTATTAAGATAGACAGAAGAAGTTGATACTTTTTATTTAATATATGTGCAATTATGTAACTGCCATTATAGAATGTTAAAACTATCCAGGAAACAGCCATGCTTAAATATGAAGCCAAATTGTGGCATCTGAAAAGAGAGAAAACCCTTTATTACTTGGTCTTTTTTCCCTTCAAGTGAAATCCCTTCTAATGAAACCTCTAAAGAAAGCACAGAAATATGTGCTTGTGGGAATGTAATAAGAATTATGCACAGGTCCCGGGAATTCTGTTGGTATTAAGTAACTGGCTGTATGCTACAACTAGATGCTATGCAGAGCAATTTATATCAGTCTGTACAATTCTTTAATGTAGACACGTGTTATTATCCCCATTCTAGCAGGGAAGCAACTAGTTGCAATAACTTGCTCACTCTCTCATAGCTGCTAAGTGGCAGAGCTGAGACCCACAGGCAAAGTTCCCAGCTAGCATGTATCCATCATCGTATATGTGAGCCACACAATTTCACTATTGCGCTCCAGACTGAGATACATTATACACCAATCACAGACATTAACCCAGTTTTTTATAAACTCAACCATGACTTTAGTTATTTGAAGGAAACCTGATTGGGGGAATTAATTTCCAATTCACCCTAGCACTCATGGTGTAGAGAGGCCAGCACCTTGGTACTAGAAAACCAGATGACACCAGATAGAAAGGTTTCAATGATTTTTCATCCACAGGAGCCATTCCTTTAACTGCGGTTCTTCTCAAAGCAGGGATTTCACAATGCAATTAATTCGCTTTCATTCTACAATTACATACTTAATCCCACAACGAAGAGCGGGTTCTTCGTACCTCATTCCCTGAACAAGATCTATGGAGCAGTTCACTCTGTGGAGAATGGAAAACTAAGTCGTCAATTCCAGCTTTCCCTGATAAGTATCCATGGGGGGCAAATAGCAAGTCAAATGAATTAGAGCTGATAATTTGGATGAAAATGATCTCAGCCATCTGAGACTCAGGAAATGAGCAAATGTTTTTCTGTGATAAATTATTTTAATACGTTCATGAGTTTATGTTATGAAATTTAAAGTAAGATATCTATTTTAATTTTTAAAGATCTCCTTAATACAATCAGTCCTGAAAATTCTTTTTTTATTTTTCTCAAAGTAGGACATAGAAGTGATCTTTTTTTTTCCAAATGCTATTTTGATAATAATATGATACGTGCGTAAGTGTTTGATAGACGTGATATTTTGAGTAGAGATATCAATGTTGGCAACCAATTTCTATTATTATGGAACAGGATTTTCATTAGCAGCTTCAACGGAGGTGTTCAGATCTGAATGGATTTCGAGGCTAAACCTTTTTAATTAACTGCTCTGTGGCTTTGAGATATGTTGGCAACTAATGGAATTTGAAGATGGAGAAGCATCTGGTCTTGACATGGTTTCTACCTTCTTCGCCCACCAAGAAATGCTACCTTGGAGTGTTGCCAATCACATCCCTTCTACCATCATTAAAATTAATTCCACAAACTAATATAATTCAAAGACATAATAACTTAAGTTACTTAATGCTATTAGCAATGAACACAGTGGTAAAATAAAGAATATCTTTAGATATTCTTATTTTACATATCTAACATCTTATAATTATTCTCTTATTCTTCCTAGGTCAAATTCTGACTCCTTTCTGAATTATTTTATTAGAAATAATCTTGGATTTATACAGAGTCTTTGGATTGAATAAACATGTTTTAAGACTTTGTACGAGTTTAAACGTTGGCTTTGTTAGTCTCCTATTTCTAATACTGCCCTGGAATATAGTGTTTTAGAGTGGTAATTGATCAAGAAGAATTTTTATTCTGTGTTAATTGAAAACACATACCTCTTATACACACATCTGTAATACTAATTCATGGTGTTAGGAGTACATCATAGTTCATGGTTTCTCTGGTTGTTATTGTGAAGAAAAAGACCATTTGATTTGCCAGGAATAGATATCTTTTCTTCCAGGAATAGCTCCATCCTACTCATTAAGCACCTCAGTAGTTAATTTGACTCTATTTTCCATTGCATATATTGACAGACTGTATATATTAAAATATCAATTGCAGATAGGAGTGGAAACTCAAGTTCATGACTGACTAGTCTCTTTTTAATGGGAAAATGTTTTCTTTTCATTATAGATTGATCTATAGAGAAGTAGAGAACATTAGGATAATTTTGTTTTTTATTAGAAGTTTATCTTTCAATACAATTATGCAGACACATTTTCTACAATACCATGGCCATTTTATCTCCAGAAATTCCCAGTGCATGGAAGGCCATCTGCAGTGACTTGGTAGATGCTGTCTTTGAGTCTTGCCTTCATTAAGACCCAGATTCGAAGCATTTCTTTAAAAAACCTTAAAAATAGCAAGGGACCATTTGGTACCTTCCTCAGTCCCATAATTCCCTTTAACACATAACTTGTTACAATCCTGCTTGTCACATGATGCTCTGGTACTTTCTTTCTCAGGTGAGTACAGATTGGAAATATTTTGGTTAATGTGTTTTTTTTTTTTTTTCTGCCAGTGGCTTTTGTCTAAGCAGTTGTTTAGTAATCATGTTTGGGTTTGTAGAATGAATTAAAATACCTTATTTGCTTTTCTTATTATTTACATCTATTAGAAAGACTTACTCTTCACTCTGAACTTATTTCATTTTTTTTTTATTGAGGTAATGTTGGTTTATAACATTATATAAATTTCAGGTGTTCATCATTATATTTCTATTTCTGTATAGACTACATCATATTCACCACTCAGACTAATTACCATCTGTCAGCGTACACATGTGCCCTGTCACCTCTTTCACCTTCTTCCCTCCCCCCTTCCCCTCCGGTGACCACCAATCTAATCTCTGTGTCTATGTGTGTGTTTGTTGTTGTTTTTATCTTCGACTTATGAGTGAGATCATACAGTATTTGACTTTCTCTGACTTTTTTCACTTAGCATAATACCCTCAAGGTCCATCATGTTGTCACAAATGGCAAGATTTCCTCTTTTTTTATACCTGAGTAGTATTCCATTGTGTATATACACCACATCTTCTTTATTGGTTCATCTCTTGATGGGCACTTAGGTTGTTTCCATAAGTTGGCTATTGTGAATAATGCTGCATTGAACATAGGGGTGCTTATATCTGTATGCATTCATGTTCTTTAGATAAATACCCAGCAATGGAATAGCTGGATCATGTGGTAGTTCTATTCTTAATTTTTTGAGGAATCTCCATACTGTTTTTCATAATGGCTGCATCAGTTTCCATTCCCACTGGCAGTGTATGAAAGTTCCCTTTTCTCCACATCCTCTCCAACACTTGTTATTTTTTGTCTTGTTAATTATAGTTAATCACTGACAGGTGTGAGGTGATGTGTCATTGTAGTTTTTTTTTTTTTTCCCCTGAGGAAGATTAGCCCTGAGCTAACATCTGTGCCAGTCTTCCTCTACTTTGTTTGTGGGTTGCCACCACAGCATGGCTGATGAGTGGTGTAGGACCTCGCCCAGGATCCAAACCTGAGAACTTAGGCCACTGAAGTGGAGTGCACTGAACTTAACCACTAGGCCACGGGGCTGGCCCCTCATTGTAGTTTTGATATGCATTTCCGTAATAATTAGTGATGTTGAACATCTTTTCATATGACTGTTGACCATCTGTATATCTTCTTTGGAAAAATGTCTGTTCAGACCTTTTGCCCATTTTTTAATTGGGTTGTTTGGGTTTTTTTTGTTGAGATGTATGAGTTCTTTATGTATTTTGGATATTAACCCCTTTTCAGGTAAAATACCTAGGAATAAATTTAACCAAAGAGGTGAAAGACCTGTACACTGAAAACTATAAAACATTATTGAAAGAAATTACAGAAGACACAAAGAAATGGAAAGATATTCCATGCCCATGGATTGAAAGAATTAACGTAGTTAAAATGTCCATACATCCTAAAGCAATCCACAGATTCAAGGTAATCCCTATAAAAGTTCCAACAACATTTTTTCACAGAAATAGAACAAAGAATCCTAAAGTTTTTGTGGAATGACAAAAGTCCCCGAATAGCCAAAGCAATCCTGAGAAAAAAGAACAAAGCTGGAGGTATCACTCTGCCTGATTTCAAGATATACTACAAAGCTATAGTAATCAAAACACATGATACTGGCACAAAAACAGACACACAGATCAATGGAACAGAATTAAGAGCCCAGAAATAAACCCACACATCTATGGACAGCTGATTTTCAACAAGGGAGCCAAAGACATACAATGGAAAGGAAAGTCTCTTCAATAAATAGTGTTGGGAAAACTCAACAACCACATGCAAAAGAATGAAAGTAGACTATTATCTTAAACCATACACAAAAATTAACTCAAAAAGGATTAAAGACTTGAATGTAATACCTGAAACCATAAGACTTCTAGAAGAATACGTAGATAGTACGCTCTTTGACGTCAGTCTTAGCAACATATTTTCAAATACCATGTCTGACCAGGTAAGGGAAACAAAAGAAAAAATAAACAAATGGGATTTCATCAAATTAAAAAGTTTCTGCACAGCAAAGGAAACCATCAACAAAACGAAAAGACAACTAACAATTGGGAGAAGATATTTGCAAACTGTTTACCTGAACTTACTTCAGTCTCCAAATGGTAATAAGGAAAAGAAAAAGTATTTATTTCCATTTCTGAACTAGAAATCTAAAATTCTTTCTTATTTGGTCGTTCCAATCAGAAAGAAGTCTTGCTTTCTAAAGAGGGGGAGAATAACTCTCTTTCAATTTTTAGTATTGGCAATGAGTGGCTTTCTCGGCCTAACAAAGATAAAATTTGTCAAAAACTTCAGATATCTACTTTTATAAAACTCTCTTGTCTACATATTTTTCTCAACACATTAAAATAATTTTGAGACAATATAATTAGGTTTTGGGAAAATAAATTTTGAGAGACATAAACTTCTGAAGAGATCACATTAAAGAAAGTCACACAATTCAAAAAGGTTCATGATTCAAGAGGTACTTAGGCAAAGGTATGACACAAGACCCAGTGTCTTCATTTAACAAATTAGGAAACTAAGTTTCTAAAAGGTCCCAGGAGGTTAGTAAAAAGTGAGAATTGTAGTTCCAGTTCTGCTACTTTTTTCAGAGCAAACTTCTGCAAAATCTCCTTACGTTTCTGAACCTCAGATTTTCATCTCTAGAATGAGCGATCTCTAAGATGTCTTCCAGGTAACATCTTAGGATTCACGTGGCAAAATAGAGTTTTCTCATCTTTGTCTAATATTCTTTTTAAATAGAGGCTCCTGCTCATGTTTAACTCCTCATTATAATTGTAATCAGTTTTTTAAAAATCACTGATTTCCTAATAACAACTGTTTTCTTGGCTTTGTTTAAAAAAAAAAAAAAAAAGCAAACAAAACAAAAAAATCCCCAATCATCATATACTTGTGTTTCTATCCCTAAGAGTTTATTTTTCAGATAAGTGAGACTGACTTTTCTTTTTGTATTTTCTTCTTACTTTATATATTTCATGGGAAAAGTTATCACTGTTAGTAAATAAATGTTACTCGAGTAATTGTCTAATCCAGGAGTTGACAACACCTTTCAGAAATTCAGCCACATTTTCAATTTCCGTTAACATTCCTTAAAATTTTTCATTTGTTATTTTCACTCTTCTAATGGCCCTAGACAAAGTATGAATAATTGAAACAATGTAAATAATGCCATCTTCTCTTTCCCAGTTTGGATTGTTTTCCCTAATTCTATCTTATACTAATGACTCATTTTCTCTCCTTATGTAACTCATTGGTCTCCTACATGTATACAGTTAGTTTCAAATTAATATCTGGAATTCAGCCCTATCTAGAGGCTTTAGATCCACATTGTCAGCTTTCTTCTGGTCATTTCCATCTGAGTATCTCCTGTTTCAACATTTGCTATCTTACTAGCCCTCACACTCAAAGTGGTAGTTATTTGTTCCCCAGATCAGCTACTCTTCCGAAGTCTCTTATTTTTAGTGATTGTACTTCCCCCCACCCCCAGGTTTAAGCAGGCTTAAAACCTTGGATGGCTCTTTGACTTAAACTTTCTTTGCACCACACTAATCTAGTAGTAGACATTCATAAACATAGCTTGCTGCTATCCTTGCATTAAATTCCTCCCTGCCTCCATCCTCGTTCATGACCTTACCACTTCAAGTAGCAGCATCTTGACTGGTTTCTCTATGCAGATCTCATCCCATTCCCAGTCACCTGCTAAAGCTCAGCCAGATTAAACTTCTTCAAGCACAAACTGCTGATCTCATCGCATCAGCTCAGAATTCTTCAGAGCTTCCCCTTTGACAGTCTAATAGTTAAGACTCTTTATTGGCAGATAAAGAAGTCTAAAATCTGATTCCTTCAATCTTTTCACTACTTCAGTACAAGTACCCAATACTCTTACCTGTTTAGAGTTTACTATTCACCTGATAATGTTCATTAATGTTAATTTCATATTATCACTACAACATTATCACTGACAGTTATTCTTAACATGCATTTGACTGGAATTCTGCTTCTGGTCATAAAGAAGTAAGTGGTAGAAGATGGACACTTGTGGCATAAGCAGCTATAACAGCAGGCTTTGGACAGGTTGTGCAGGACTTGATTCTTGAGAAAACAGAAGCATATGAGGTGTGTCTCCCATTTGTCCCAACTTTCTGCCTCAGAGTAGTTTCCCAACACTGATACAAGGAAAGAAAGTGGAGGTCTCCGTGAGTTAAGGAGCAGATATCAATGTTTGGTGCTGCTGAAGAAACTGAAATTTGAACAGCAGGGTACCAGAGAAGTTTAAAGTGTAAAATTTACATGGGAAGGTCCCTCGGGATTTTGGCTGAGGGCTGAGTGCTCACACATAGGATGAGACTGCAAAAGTCTTCGGGTGGAAGGGCTGCTGTGGAACTAAGAGTTGATAGGGAGATCAGAGGTCATGCATTACTGAGTGATGTTGGACTTCTGGCCCATCCAGAATGAGACAGCCTTGCTGAGCATCAGGGACATTCAGTTGAGACCCCAGAAGAGCCACATTTTGGAAGTAACAACCACAGCCTAGAGTAAAAGTGATGTCCTAGTACTAAGGAGAAAAACAGAATATACTGACACTATCCAAGCATAATATCAAGCCTGACTCTGGGGTGTTTTCTAACCCCAACAACCATTTCTCTGATTCTCTGGATACCAACTGGGTGTTCAACAATTCAGTTCTGACTCCCCAGAGTTAGCGTAGACCCCACAGGTTAAGAGCCCATTCCCACAAGACTGCCCCTCACTTCAGATGCCATTCCCAAATCTGAGAAGCTACCTGTACTTCTGACCAACCAGCTATAAATGGGGAGCAACCCTCTCTTCAGGTTCAATAATTACCTAGAACAACTCACGGAAATCAGGAAAATGCTTTACTTACTGTTACTGCTTTATTATAAAGGATGCAACTCAGGGACAGCCAAATGGAAGAGATGGATAGGGCAAGGAATGGTGGGGGAGGGGTGCAGAGCTTCCAAGCCCTCTCTGGGTGCACCACCCTCCCAGCACTTCAATGTGTTCACCAATCCAGAAGCTCTCTGAACCCCATCATTTAGGGGCTTGGGACATTTTATGGAGGTTTCATTACATAGGCATGATTAAGTAAATCATTGGCTACTGGTGATTAACTCAACCTCCAGCACCTCTTTGCTCCCACACCCCTCTGCAAGCTTGGGGTCTGGGGCTAAAATTCCAAGCTTCTAATCAAGGCTTGGTCTTTCTGGCAACCAGTCCCTATCCTGAAGCTATCTAGGAGATGGTAGAGGGTTGCCTCATTAGAACAAAGACACTCCTATCGCCCTTATAACTCAGAAAATTCCAAGGATTTTAGGAGCTCTGTGCTAGGAACCAGGGACAAAAAACAAATATATATTTCTTGTTATACCATGCTGAGAGAATCAAGATATTCCATTTGTAATTCAACTATCTGTTAGAGAAAAAGTTAATACACTTTACAGGGGAAAAATATAACCCACACTCCCTACAATGAATCATCAACAAATAGAAAAATGTAGAAATATGGTAGATTAAATTCAACCTTATTAAAAACTACATTAAATGTAAATGGACTAAACATTTCACTTTAAAGCCAGAAATTGTCATATTGGGTAAAAACAAAACTCAACTGTATGTTGTCTACAAAAGTTGCACTTGAAATATAAAGTTACAGATATTTTGAAAGTAATTTGAAAAAGTTATATAATACAAACAAGCATAAAAAGCTGGAGTCAGATAATTAAATAATTTATTGATTAATTATTGATAGACAAGGTAGACTTTGAGACAACAAGAATTAATAGAGATTAAGAAGATCTTTAAATAGAGAAAGAAAGACATAACAATGCTAGTGTGTATGCACCTAATAAGAGAACTTCAAAATATATGAAACAAAAACTGATAGAACAAAAGTGAGAAATAGAAAACGCAGTCAGATTTGGTGATTTCTGCACCCCTCTCTCAGTAACTAATATAGCAAGTAAACGAAAAATCAGTATGTATATAGAATGTTTGAACAACCACTGTGGTTTTTGTGTAAGGACCATAGATCAATGGAACACAATGAAGATGAGAAACTGAACCTACTTTCATGGTCAATTGATTTCAAAAAAAGGCACCAAGGTAATATGATGAGGATATCAAAGTCTTTGCAACAGATGGTGGAGGAAAAATTGGATATTTGTGTAGGAAAACACTGACTTGACTCATACCTCACACCATACCCCAAAATTAACTCTAGATGAACCATAGTTCAAAATGTTAAAGCTAAAAGTACAAGTGTTCTGTAGCTTTTCTACTGATTTTCTTAAGTGCCTTTTAATATGCAGATTTTTAAAAAAATTCATAAAATCTAAGTTGGCTTTTTGAAAATTTATATTTAGAGCTTTCCTAGTCTAAGAAATCCATCCCTATTCCAAGGTTGCAAAAATATTCTCTCATAATAAGGATTAGACTGCAGCTGGACTTTTCATATATTACTGGTGGGAGTGTAAAATGGTATAATGATTTTTGTGATATAAACTTAGCCATACATCTACCACATGACTCACCAATTCTAATTCTAGATATTTACCCAAGAGAAATGGAAACATATGTCTAAAAAGAGATTTGGGGGACTGGCCCAGTGGCATACTGGTTAAGTTCACATGCTCCGCTTTGGTGGCCCAGGGTTTGCAGGTTTGGATCCCAGGCACAGACCTATGCAGAACTCGTCAAGCCATGCTGTGGCAGGTGTCCCACATATAAAGTAGAGGAAGATGGGCATGGATGTTAGCCCAGGGCCATTCTTCCTCAGCAAAAAAGAGGAGAATTGGCAACAGATGTTAGCTCAGGGCTCATCTTCCTCACCGAAAAAAAAAAAAAAGAGAGAGATTTGTACCAGAATGTCAGAGTAGTTTTATAATAATAGCCCCAAGCTGGAAACAACCAAAATACCTGTGATGGATAAGTACATTGTTGTAGAGCCATAGAATGGAATATATATATACTTCTGAAAGATACTACAACATGGGTGGATGTCGAAAAATCATTTGGCTGAGCAGAAGACCTTGGGCACAATTTATTTGTGACTTCATTTATATAAAGTTCAAGAACAAGCAAACTACTCTGTGGTGACAGGAATCAGACAGTGGTTGATGTTTGAGTACAAAAGAGCATGAGGATGCTTTTAGAGGTGATGGATATGTTTTAAATCTTGATTCAGCCGTGAATTATCCAGTTGTATATATGTAGCAACTTATCAAATTATATACTTAAGATCTGTGCATTTCACTCTAGGCAAATGTTATCTCAGATTTTCAAAAAAATAAATAACTACTTCAGTAAATTCAGTTTGACCTGGAAAAAAAAATATCTTTGGGATCCCCTTCTTTTTCGTTTATCTTACTCTTTCTGATTTATATTCTCTCATTTTTAAATTCTACCAATCTTCCAAGCCCATTTCAGATGGCTTCTCTAAGAATTACCTAAATATGGATGTGTGCATTCATATAGCAACTATAAGAAGTTATTGTACCTCAAAGCTATTTGTGTAAATTATATATTTACAAGCATAAATGTACACTGCTTAAGGCAAATAATATGCCTTTTCATTCAAGAAAAATAATTGAACCAGGCATTGGGCTGAGTGTTGTAGAATCTAAGAAGAAAAGATACTGTCTTGGTCTTCAAGGCTATTTTTATTTTGAATGAATTTGTTCACTGAATGAATTTATTATTAGAACTTAATCCTCAACATTTATTTGACAAGAATGAAACTATTACCTGCCATACTCAATAAAATGTTCTCAGGCCTTAGGGATAACAATGATGTCCAATAAAATGTGTTTCATGACTTCAAGGATCTTGAACAGGTAATGTTCAAGTCAGACAACTTGAATAAGTAACTTACAAAAATTTAGATAAGTACTAAATGCTACAAAAGGTTAAAAGAAGCAGACTAGGGAAATGTCCTGGAGGGAGGGACCTTTAAATTGAGACTTGAAGAAAGAATATTAGAGTAAACCTTACAACCTTACAGTATTGCTGACATGCCTCCGTATTTGACCTACAGAAATGGCAATTACATATGACTCCAGCTAATACCTGCAAGAGGAGTGTTTCTGGCAAGAGAAGGACATGTGGAAAGGCCCCAAATGAAAACAAAGTATGATGTGTTCAAGGAACTGAACGATTTAGTTGGGTTCCAGTAAGGCTGAACCCTAGGGTGAGTGTTGAAACTGGAGCACGGGGTCAAAATTTTGGAATCAGGAAGTTGTTATTTGAGAATGGCAATGAGAAGAAACAAACATTAGATATAGAGAAAAAAGGCACTAAAACATCAAGCCTTAACTTAGGAAAGGATGGCCTTGATCACAGCTGCATTTGGCCTTCACACGTCCTAAGCTTGATATTTTGGAAGATCCATTACACCTGTGTAGGGAGAGCCTGCTGAAGAGGCATCATGAAACCTTATTCCCATATTCCCTGTTCAAGTTCTGGCTGTAGAGCCCTTTACCGGCTGGGGCTCTTGCATCAGTGTATGTGCTAACACTGGAAAGCTATAAAGCACTAGACAAATATGAGAATGATGCCTGGATGTCTACTATCTGAACTTAAGCTTATTCTTCCACAGGAATTAAGGATTCATCCTAATAGCCTATACTATATTATAAATATTTGCAAGAAAATAGCCTACTATTCATGCACAATCTACTGAAATGAATTTTTAAACCTTTTCATTAAAATGTTAAATGATTCCTAAATTCTATCTAGTTAAACTCACCATTTTATGATAATATTTTAATTCATTATAGATCTCTAAGTTCTTTTCATTTATCCTTTGTAAACTAAATAAAAATGTGACTTGTTTTTATTACACAAAACCTCGATTTATAAAATTTCAAGTTCTGTACCTCTTTTTGAAACACATTTTAGCAGCCAGTAATGCTAATTGTCAGGAAATGTATTTGTATAGCCCAGTGTAAATTTTTAATTCACTAATTTGTCACTTCCTCCCCTCAGCAATCAGCTGTCAGTTATGGAGAGTTTACAAGCTGAGTGCACAGAGCCAAAGGGCTTAAGTGACTTCAGGACATCGACTGTAATGTTTTTAGGGCCTTGACAAAGATGAGAGATGTCAGGGTTTTTTGGTTTAGTGAATTTCCCACTGAATACAACAATACAGAATAGCATAGGGAGTCAGGGCATAAGAGCTTTCCATTAACGGATTCTGTTTATTTGTTGGTTGTCAGTAATTTGACTTGACTCCTTCTGATCCATTCTAGAATGGCAGATGAACTCAGAAGCACCACCACCATCAAGCTCCTGTCATATTCCTGATGATCAGACAGGCTTTCCTTAATCCATGTTTATTTCTTCTTTTCGCTCTTGTTCTTGATCTCTGCACCCACTGTTTGTTTTCTTTGTTATCTGTGGAAGGTTTGTTGAACCAAGCTCATGTAGCAAAGACGTGTCAATTTGAACACACATAATATACATGCAAGATATTTTCAGGAAATATGTTATTTTCATTTGGTGAAAAAGATATAATAATGCAAGTTTCACCATCTTTATAAAACTTGAAGAGGAAGTTGACTGTAATTTGTGGATATAGACGTTCAGGAAATATTTGTTGTGTTAACTAGTAAATGAAAAAAGATTAATGTAGTAATTTTTTGAAGAATAAAAAGTTTACTTTAGTAATAAAAATAAACAACATTCTCTGAGATGATGATGTTGAGAAGATGATATTCAACTACTTTAAAGATAATTATAAACATCTACAAAACAAAAGTCATGGGGTTAATAAGAAACAACCCAGGTTTTTATGTTATTTAAAATATGAAGTGTTAAATTTATGAGTATTTAAATTTTATGTGCAATAGGCTTATCAAAATGATTTTTTAAAAATATTTTGAGTAGTATGCCATTTAAAATGTACTTATAAAAACATATTAATCTGAAAATTGCTTCTTGTATTATTAGTCTTTAGACTCATTGTCATTAATTGTGTGACTAATTATCAGAAAACAGGCACTATTTAAATTATTGCCACATTTCATAAAATCTGAGACACTTTAAAGTTAAACATACCATTATTTTATATACCACTAAGAGAGAGAGAAAGGATGAAAGGAAGAAAGGAAGGAAGGAAGGAAAAAAAGGAAACAAAGCGGGGAAGGAAGGAAAGGAGGAAGAAAGGGAAAGAGAGAGGAGGGGAGGAAATGTGTGTGAGAGACAGAGAGGGAGGGAGGGAGGAACGAAGGAAAGAAGAGAGAGAGAAAGAAAAATTAGGGTGCAAACTAGGATGCAAAGTTTTTTTGTTACTTAAAATTTTGTTTTATACTCTTGGAAAAGTTTTCAGTTTATTCCCAAAACTTTTCCACAGTCTTTCTCTTCTGATTCACTTTTGATGCTGCGTCATCAGCATCTTAGTTTACCCCACACTACCGACCTGTATGACATTAAAAGTGGTGAGGGTTCAGAACATTTTTAAGAAGTGTTCCACAGTTGCCTCTGTGATTGTCGTTCCAGCTGTTATGACACATTCTGCAAGTTTTGTTTTCTTGATCTCACCAGAAAATGTCTCTGGAAGGTTTTCAGACCACAGCCAGAACTCATTTTCCTTCCTCAAAGTCCTTCAAGAGTTTTTGGAAGGAAACACAGAGGGGCCAGGTTTCCACATGTGCAGGACTTGAGAGTGCCATGACCACCCTCTGGCAGAGATGGAGTGTAAGAAGCTACTGGCTATAAGAGGCATTCTGATTTCCAGAGATGTTAAAATGTGAAAAAGTATGCATCTCAGAACTGTTGAAATGCACTGTTTTATCATTCACTTCTTTTTGTCACTATTATTGAGCTTGTATAGTTAAATTCAAAGATGTTTATTTTAAGGGACTCTGCTGTAAAGCTCATCTGCGTAGGAGAGAGACTGAAGGCTTTCTTGTCTGTGGATTTCCACAGTTCATGGATCGGATGGAGCAAAAGTTGTCTCTTGAGTTGGAGAGCTGGTGCGTTTATTGTCAGTGACAGCATGATGTAGGTTCGGTATAACCTCTCTGGTGACTGGGACACAGAATCCGGAAAACAAAGAACCTTCAACAAATACTGTGAGGACCAAAGTGAGGTTATGAAATTGCTCTCGTCCACATTAGTATGGAAGTTTTCTTTGGCAGCGCTCAGCAGAGAATATAGAAGCAGAGATGGCGTAGTGTTGGGCTGATCAAAGGTAGAGGTTTTATAGAACAAGCTTCGAAGGAAAGTCTCTGAAGGCCCACACTGCTCTTCCTTTCCTGAATGTTTTACAAGACCATTGCAAAGGGTGACATTACAAACAGAATTATGGAAAGGGCAGAGATGTAAAACCACTTATTGATTCTATTTCTGCATAACACATATATAAATTAAAACTGAAAAAGCATACATAAATATAGATTTCAAAGATCCAGATTCATCTTGCTTGATATGTTAGTCTTCTTTGACTGCAGTTTATAGTCATGTGCCAATTTGTAGGTGTTCACATTTTGTGTAACTATATCTAAGTTCTAAAGTCCTGAAAAAAATTTGGAGTGCAATGATTCAGAGCTACTTTAAAGATAAAATGATATATTTTCTTTAACTAAATCAAAGAGTAACCTACTACAGGTACAACCTTTATAATTCTGTTATGGAAATAAATCAAAGATCATAGACTCAGTACCTCTCATATTAAAAACCAAATGAATGTGTGTCATCATTTAAAGGAAAAAAGCCCCAGCAACTTGGAAAGCTTGGGGCCACATTAGCAGCCATTTCAATTACTGGAACCACAAGTGTGTGTAATGTTTACTTCCTGGGTAACTGTACAAGACATGGGTAAAAGCTACTTAGGGCTGCTTCTCATGCATTTGAATTGATTTCATTTGATTCTTAAGCCCTGGATGAAAATAATCAATCAATATAGGCGAAAGCTTTTTGCCATTTGGATTGGATTTATTTAAAAAACATATGACTTTGAGCTAAACAATGCATGTCTTCCTTAAAAATTACCTATTAATATAATTTATTATGGAATGATTTTAAATGAACCTGGAAGGATTAAACATGACAGGGATAAAAGAAATAAATCCCTCCTCAGGCCTCTCCTTCTTATTTACAAATACCAGTTGTGTATTTACATCGTAGAAAGCAAAGTTCTACTGGATGATACATAGCTGTCTTCTCAGTTGAATGTTTAGCCCTGTTTTGTGGAAGAGCTCTGGCACCCTTTATTAATAAAAGATCCAGGAAGTGGTAATCAGTAATTGACTGACTGTAAGAATCTCAATGCCTAGTGTTTTCTTAACAGATTTGACACCTGAAAAAAAAACAAAATAGCAGAAACTCTGTTACTGGTGAAAAACTAGAAGCATGTCCACTAAAGTGGAATATAAGACAAGTATGTCTAACGCAAACTCTGTTTATTTAAAATTGTTCAGGAAGTGCTAACCAAGACATTTTTTTAAAAGAATATAAAATGATAAAATTTTGATATTGAGAAAGAAAACCTAGATTTATTTTGATGATCTCCTTAAATAACCCAGGATAATGAATTGATAAATGATTAGAATTTATAACTTTTCAGCAGAGTAGCAAGATAATATACAAAAGCCAATGCTTTCCTATAGACTAGCAATAACAAGATAAAAATAGAGTGAGAAAAGTTCCCACTCACAAATATCAGTAATATATGAATAGGTAGAAATATACTTTATCCATGATTTGAGAGGTAGTCTGAGAAGTTAATGACCAAAAGTCATGGCTTCTGGAGCCCAGAGAATGTGATAAAAGACATCAACTTTGTCACTCATTGGCTATGTGATATGAAGTCATTTAATTTAAAGAGATGTCTCTGTGCCTTTTTCCCTATCTGTGAAATGAAAATAATAATAATAATAATAATAATGCCAATGCCAATGGTCATGGTGAGAATTAAATTAGTTAATATTTGTAAAGCATTCAAACTAGTGCCTATAATGTAGTAAGTACTCTATAAATATTAGTTATATTAACAATGTAAAAAACTTCAATGAAGAACATAAACAAATAATGGAATAAAGAATAAACATAATACTGAACAGGAAGACTTAGTATTCAACACTGTTGATTATCCCCCAGTAAATCTATAGATTTAATCTAAATCTGAGCCCAGTCTCAGCAAGAGTTTTTATAATGGAAGTGTGCCCTGTAGTCCTATAGGACACAAGTTTCAGAATGAGACAGTATGGGTTCCTTACTTAATGGCTCCAGTCTTCATTCTCCTAATCTGTAAAGCAAATATAATCATAAAGCCTACCTCATTGGATTAAATTTGATTTTCCATGTTAATAAGGCTTTTAACACTGCCTAACCTATAGAAAGCAATCCATAAGTAGTAGTGAGCTGTTGTTATTAATATTTTTTGGAAAAAGGATTTTACTAAAGAAATAATTGCAGGAGTAGCAGTGTGATTTTTTTAAATACGAGGAAGGGAGGAAAGGGATGATGACTCAGAGGGATTATTCTCCGAGATATGAAAATGGGTCATCCTTCTATAGCAATTAGAGCAGTGTGGCACAGATTCAACAATGGGGACGTGAATGGAGCTGAAGATAGAGTATAAAAACAGATGACAGTGATAATACACAGTAGCACAGAAAGATCCGCTATCATACTCTTTTAAGCATGTTACATATAAATTAACTGCGCCCCCGAACAATAGTGGCTGTTGTTACCTCTGAATTACAGAGGCACAGAGAGATTAAGTGACCTTAGTACAGTTAAGGCAGGACTGCAGTGAAGAGCCCTAGAGATTGCTGGATCAGCAGAAATGGTGATCAGGCAGGGTAGTAGTCACATTGAGTGACAGTGTGGGATTGGATCTTGCCAACAGGCTCTAGAATTCACACTCTTCTCCATGGCACTAGGAGATGTTACTATTTATAGAGTTGAAATTTCAGATCATTGAAGAATATTTGAAGAGTTTAATAAATAGTACTAGGACAACCAACCAATTGCAAAAGATGTATATCGTTACATTCTAGGAACACACATTCCGGGTCGATTAAAGACTTCAATGTGCTAAATAAATCTGAATAAATGTAGGGTGAAATAATTGTGGGGAGGACTTTTCAAAGTGTAGCGAAATATAAAGCTGAACCCAGATGGATCTGTAGATTCCTCTTCTCTGAAAAATGGATAGGTCAGTGGCTTCATTGGCATCAATTAGCAAGAGTTGATAAGCTTGGAGAAAGTGGCTTTTGAGGAAGATGTCTGCGCAACCATCCCTAAAAAGTGACAGCTGAGACATGGAGATTAACAGGGCAGGACAAAACAGCCTAACTTTGGTGGCCTATATATGGAGAGAGAACCCAGGCAGAATTTAGTTCTATTCAGTTCAGTTCATCGCAGAAATATGAGCACCTACTGTGTGCGCTGGGCAAAGTTTTGTAAATACAGTAGTGAAAAATATCAGTGTTTTCTCAGTCCTCTTGGAGCCAGCTTACAGTCAACGAAGAGAGACAGAAAATTGTGTAAGAAATTGTAATACAGTGTGCTAAGTGGTATGATAGAAGTTCAGGATGCTGAAGGATAAGAAGGGCATTTAATCCAGATTTAGCACTTGTAGAAGGCTTCCCAGAGAAAACAATAAATAGGCTAAGATCTAAAAGTTAAGTAAGATGTAGCCAAGCATGCCTGTTCCTCTTCCTAGGTCAATTTGTGAACACAACTATATTTTGTTCAGGTGATGAAGACAGAAACCTGGACTTCTAAGGAAATGGGCAAATAAACAATTAGATATATAGGCTCCGATTCAGGAGCAAGATCTTGGCTGGATGTGTAGAACCAGGGTATCATCAGGCAAGCAGCTAGTGGTGGAAAACACGTGAGAAGAGATTGTCAGGGGACAGTGTAGAATTAGCACAGATCCTAATGCAGTACCCTGAGGATCACCAACAATTTTTGGACAGACAGAGAAACCCAGAAAGGAGAGTGAGAAAGGGAAAAAAATCCTGTTAGGAGAACACTAGGAGAGTGAGGTGTCATGGAAACCAGCAGAAGATGATTTCCGTTGTACAGGAGAGGTGAGGTAAGGTCATCCTGATGAACAGGTGGATGGGACAGTGTGAGGGCTCCATCAGCAGAGTGGTTTGCATGGAAGCCAGAACACAGTGGCCAGTGTGATTGGTGAAGAGGAGAGGTCCAAGTGACTAGGGAGATAGAAATACTGTCAGGAGAGTTGAGGTTGGACTCCATGCAGCAAGAATTCTCAAGAACAGCAGTCTGTTTAGATAGGCTATTTTTCCAGCAGAGGTCATTTTGTTGGAACTCAGACATGGAGAAGGCAGACAGCCTAACTGGATTTTTGCCAGACTAATCATGAACGGAGAACGGAGAAAGGCATTGGGGTACTTGAGGAGAGCTGGCTAAGTTTTTTAATGCAGCGTGGAGTCCAGCTAAGGACAGACAAGAGTGAAGAGCACTAGAGATTTCTGGATGAGCAGAAAGGGTGAGAGGACAGGGTAGTAGTCACAGATTGAGTACCCCATGAATACACGAATAATTTTCCTGGACATAAAGGAAGTGCTGGAAGACTAGAAGGCTGAAATGGACCACAGGACAGAAACGGAAAAGGCCATTTTTACAAGGATCCCTTTGAGACTTTGTGGCCTGGGCACATGCTGCATTGCTTTGGTGTCCTGGAAACGTAAGGCTGATAGGGGGAGATGTTCATTTCTAAGGAGGAGAGCGCCCAGTGTGCACAGGGACAGAAGATAGCCAGGTGTCAACAGCTTTGTGAGCACTGGGCAACAGCACCCTGGACCATCATGCACCTTTCCCACCAGAGGGCTTTGACTGCAGTAGGAGGTCAGGCAGCCTGTGGAAACTCAGTTTCCTCAGACATCCTCAAGAAGCCTGGGTCAGAAGGCTTGTTCCTCTGGAAATATGAGTTGGGGGAGAGGGTTCCTACCTTAGCAGAAAGGAGCCAAAAGACAAGTTGAACAAAAAAATATTAGAAATATTTAATAAACAAAGCTGAGTCCTAAGAAGGAAAGCTAAGAACTTCCATGCATCATTGGTAAAACATTAATTGAAGAAATTTGAAAATATATATCAAAAATTTTAAATTAGCACATGAGTAGTTCCATTGATAGAAATTTTATTCTAAGACAATGTTTAGCCAAGAATACGATGCCACATACTTAAGAATGTGTGTTTCAGGGTCTATTACAGTGAAATGGTTAAGGCTCTAGAAACTGACCCTCCTGAACTTGGATCTCAGCTTTGCCATCTACTGTTCTTGATGATGTTGGGCAATTCCTTGATCTCTCCAAGACTCAATTTCATTATCTGTAAAATGGGTACACTAGTAATGACTACTTGGAAAGTTGTGAGGGGAACTGTTGATGATACACGTAAAACTCAACACAGAAGTTGGAACATAACATGTTAAGTGTTTAGTGCATTTTAATCATGCTAAAAAAGAAAAAAAGCGGTGGGAGGGAGAGAGGAAGAAGAGAGAAAAAGGAAAGAGAAGAGGGGAGGGAGGAGAGGAAGATCAACCATAGCCAATTGGTGAAATAACATACAGTGTATCCATAAAATGGAATATCGTCTAGCCATTAGAAGCATTTTATGCATATTGTCAACAATTGTGGAAGATAGATTTTTAAATTTTACAAAAGTAGATTATATAACTAGATAGATAGTATACCATTTTTGCTTAAAATTTGAACATTATTAATTTTTATAGAATAAAAATACAAATACAGATGAAGTTTACTGTATTTTTTCCACAGGTGATGTGATGATTATTTTCTTCTCTACATTGTTTATTTTTCTGAACATTTTACAGTAAGGAGGTAATGCTTAGATGAGCAGTAAGCACCAGAAATTTTTATTTTCCTGTTTTTAAAAGGAAATGACTACAAGTGCACAAGTAATACAGAAAGTGTCTGAAAGTGCTGTTCATTCTTTCTTAATTATTGCACCAATGGTGGGTCCTGACTGGTTGAAAGGCTATAATGATTACTGATATATTCAAATATCTCACTAAGAATTGTTAAAGTATGATTTAACGTAGTATAAATAACTACAGAAAATGATTTTAATGTCTCTTCTTTTACAAAGTGCTATGAAGACGATCAAAATGTCTGGGATATAGTTTTGCATTATATACACCTATTTCATATAATATAATGAATTATATTATTTGGGTCATAATGTAATATATTATATTGGATTATAATATAAATATGTGGAAGGGATGGTAGCTTGAAGTTTGTGTATCAGGAGAAATTAATAGTTTGCTGCTTGGTGGTTTTCGAACACATCTACTAGGTTTGTGCCATCAAACTGAATTACTTCTCTCATATCTCTACTTGATAAAAAGTATCCATTAAAATGGACTTATTTTAACATTCATTCTGTTTTATTTATAGATGACAAGCATAAGTTGTCTAATTGTATGCATGAAGGGGCCAATATGATAATTATATGATGGACAATCATGACTGATTTCCTCTTCTGTTATGTTTTTATAAAACCAGCAGAATTTAAAAAAATACATTGCTGAGTATCATTCACACAATTTAATTATTACTGTAGTTAGAAATAACAATTATGGTTGTTTGCCTAAAACATGATCTAGATGTTTAAAGCAAGAAAATAGATTAATTTATTGCCGTGCATATGTAAAGTGATGCTCTGGTATCTGTGTCCTGTATCTGGCATGACATGTTGCTACCAGCCTTTCAAATCTTATTATCTAGGTTGTTTTCACTTTTTCTTATTGATCCATTTATTGATTCAGCTGTTCATGAAACTTTCCCACTGTGGAGAAGAACAGCCCAAAGTAATAAAGTCAGTCTCTGGACTAAGTGATTTTGTTGTACTTCGTGCACTGAATATTTAAGAAACAAAATCAAGGGGTTTCTTCTGGTGGTTGGCCTACCTTGTGTTTTGACAACTGGAATGGGTCATTTTTTAACATTCCCTCCTCTATACAAAAATGTATTGTCAGTAATAATTATGAAATCAAATAAATAATATGACTAGAAAGAAAAGGTGAAAATGAAATTTTCATTGTATTTTTATGTATATTCTCGCTGGTAAAACAAACCAACCAACAAATGTTACAGAAAAAAAAGGAAGTAAATAATGGCTTAATATTTCTTAGTTACATTAGTGCTTTTTGGGGGGAAAATTAGAAAAAAAACATTACTTTTTGGTGTCACAGTATTGAGTAATAACATTACAGTTTAATAAGAAGTTAACACTTATATAACAAGAAAAAATTTGGAAATAATTCTCTGTTCTAAAGTTATAATTGAAAATAAGTAAAATGCTGCATGTATGAACTAAACTTTGCACACTCACACACACACAAAATTACGCTTTATGGTTTGCAATCTATTTTGCTGTTTTAAATTTGAAACACACATAAAATGCTGAGTGCTTACATGGAATGTAACTCAGGATTTTTTTCTTTGCCATTATCATCACTGTGGTGTCCTGACTTGGATTCTAAAGGCAGAATTCTGTGAGACCACAAGAGATTGGAGGCAGAGACTGCAAATTCTAACAATGCAGACCATTACAAACTTCTTCTTGCGATGAATGCGTGTAGCTGAGTCCACAGATTTTAGGGGTTGACTGTATAGCGGGAAGTTATAATAAATATATTATATACAATTAAAATTTCACAGTAACCATAGCAGTTATTTAGAACTTAGAACAACAGAAAACTGAAGAGTTGAGGAATATTTTATCTGTGACATTTCTTAAGAGTTGCTGGCACATGGTGTAAAAGAAAAGCAGACTGAACTCCAGTTGGCTTATTATTACTATTAAAGTCTCATGGACAAAGCTCACCCTTCCCTGTATCCAGGCATTCTGCCCCACCCATGGGCACCCTGCTTCCTGTTCCTTTAAGACCTGGCAGTGACAATTGGCCTCCTGTGCCCTCTTGGTCCTCACCTCCCACCCCCTTTTCCTCACTCACTTTGCCCAGCTCTACTATCTGCCTCGTGCACACCAGTGTACACCAGTTCTGTTCTACCTCAGGGCCTTTGCACTGCTTCTTCCTCTGCCTGGAAAGCTCATGCCTCAGAAATCCATGTGGCTGGCTTCCTTACCCCCTCCAACTCTTCTCAGTGTCACCTTGTCAAGGACACCAACTTTGACTATCTTGTTTCCATTTGTAGCCTCCCTCTCTCCCACACTCTACTGTTCTTTTTTAAAATACATGATTAGCATCTTCCAACAGAATATATAATTTGTTGATGTATTATAATAATCGTCATTTATTTTCTGCCCCCTGCTGCTAGAATCTAAGTTCCATGAGGACAGACATTTTTGTGTATTTCGTCACTACTGTATTCCAAACACCCGGGCAGTACCTGCCACGTGATGGGTGCTCAATCGATATTTGTGCAATAGCTACACGTAGATTTTTTACTCTCTGTAATTGGGGTACAGGTTGTTTTCAAAACTTTGTGTCATTTTTTTGCTTTTAAAAAGCAATTCCCCTGAGTTTACATGTCAACCTTGTACAATTTAATATTCACTGAGAACAACAAACGGTAGTTACCCTAAGCCCATGGGAGAAAGTTGTGAGTGTGTTATGCACCATAAGAAAAGGCTATTGGGAATGTAATGGAGTCAATGAACAGCTTTATCATTTTTAAACATATAAATTGTTTTATATTACCTAAATGAATTCTTTCAATAAACTTGTGAGCGAGGCAAAAAAAAATTTTTTTCCTTTTCCTCTTGTTCTGAAGGAAATAGATGCTCAAAGAGAGGAAGTGACTCTTCTAATGGGACGTGGACATCACAGTGAGGAGCTGAGATTGCAGTGCACTCAGTTTATCTCATTCCTGCAGCGGTGATGTTTCCAGTGAGCTGTGGAACGCGTGCACTGTTGAGGAAAATGTCTGAGAGAATTAAAATGTACTGATGATTCTGTACTGTTAGGGAAATAAAACTACTCCATAATTTCACATGGAATCATAAAAGGCGAGGATAGCGCACCTTTTCCAAAATCCAAAAGCCTTGAATACGTGCATGATGACCTTTAGAGATACCTCTTCCCACCACCTTGACCCCACCGCGTGGCTCATAGTAAACACTCGAACTTTTTCATCTTAATTTTAACTTTTTTTTTTTTTTTTTGCTGAATCAATGCCACACCAGTAAAAGTTAAGTGCTTTTAAGTATGCTCTTAATGCTAAGTGGCGCTGGCATTTATCAGTCCACTGATCAACAGAATTGATTGGGCCCGTTATTCCTTTATCGCACCTTTGACTGATTGGCAGAGAGGACTGGGCTCGTTATTCCTTCCCAGGCTCTGTCCAAGAGAATGACTTTAATAAACTGAAATGACTATTTTCACCCAGTGATGTCTGAGTAGCTAGGCAGCCTTAAAAACGTTGATATTAAATATAACAATAGTGATTGCTGACAGTGATGCCTCATTATGTACAAGACCCCAGGCTCCGTTTTTCACATGTCACATGTCTTGTGCCACTTTCCACACGAGTGTGTGAAGAGGAAGGTACAGCCCTTGCCTTTGTGTTTCTGGGCTCGGGAGATTTGCAGGCCTCGATATGGGGGCCTGTTGAGGTGTGAACCCAGATGAGTGACTCCAAATCCTGTCTCTTAATTAGTATTATTCTTAAATTATTTTATTGAGGTCATATTGGCTTATAACATTATGTAAATTCCAGGTGTACTGTCTCTTAATTATTAATCACAGTTATAATGGTGCACTTGTTTTCTTGATAGTGTAACACTATATGTATTTATAGATACCTACATATCAACATTAAATGCTAGGGATTCGAACTCAAGTCTGTGGCAACCCTAAGGAATTGTTAATTGCTAAGAAAATGTTCACGGTTTTGCAAAGCTGTCCACACCATGGCGATACCATTCATTAAGTGAATCTTAAATAACCCTTAATATAATTAGCGATGAAAAGAGACAGTCTGTGACTCCATATAATTTATGTGCATAATAAACTCACCATTGGCATTGAATGACTTATGTTTTTTCCTTCTGTTTTACAATTTGTTCCCAATAATTGCTTGTTAAATGATTTTTTTCCCTATTACATACTGGAGAAGGTGTTATATCACTAAGGCAGTCAGATAATATGAGGAAAGCGTGTATCTTTTAATATGATTTCTGAATGAGGAGAATTTATCTCCAGGCCTAGACTTTATCCTTTTCACATGCAACGGTCCTCAAGAGATTTTTCTGGATTTTTGTATGTAAGAAATTCTCTCTGCACGATTCTACTTGGGTGTGGTGAAGACTCAATACAGGTTTTCTCCTGTTGAGGTTCTGTGAGATTCCAGCAAGACTCTCATTGTCAAGGCAGGCCTTGGGTTTTGTCTGTTGTTGAAGCAACATGTGTCTTAGACAATAACACATTTAAGACTCCACTGAGAGAGAGCTGAACTTGAATCAGTTTCTTTTTAGTTTCCGTGCTGAGAAAAGAAAAACGTGTTCTGTGAAAACTTGGGCCTATTAAAGGCTCTGAAGAAAAATAGATCCTATAGTTAAATAATTTGGGGAAATGCTACATATGGTGGCCCTTTCTGGGAGATTCTTAAGGTGCGTTAGGCTATTAGAGGTTCCAATGCATTTAAGTTTGCCCTACATAGAATTTTCCATATTATTGAGCAATGGATTTTTTTGTATGTGTGATGAAGATTTTTCTCTGATTTATCATCTGTTGCCAATCCTCTTTTTGCTGAGGAAGATTAGGCCTGAGCTAACATCTGTGCCCATCTTCCTCTATTCTATGTGGGACGCCTGCCACAGCATGGCTTGATGTGTGGCGCATAGGTCTGTGCCCAGGATCTGAACCTGTGAATGCAGGCCGCCAAAGCCGAGTGCATGAACTTAATCACTACACCACCGGGCCAGCCCCTGTGACAAGTACTAATATTTAGCGGAACTGGAGTAATAATGGTGATATTGTATGAGAGAGAGGATGCTGTAACAGTGAGCCTATTATTTATTTAAGGGTATTCTTTTGGGCTCTAAGACAGATGATCTTTTAGAACACTTAAGGATTGCCTAAGTGTTGTATAATCAGTGCTTCTCGGACTTGACCATCCACGTGAATCACCTGGCCATCTTGCTAATGTAGATTGATTCCGTAGGTCTGTGATGGGGCTTAAGTTTCCAAACAGCTCCAAGAGGAGGCCAAAGCTGACGGTATGGAGACAACTCTGAGCAGCAGAATTTAGATGGGGTTTCCCACCCTTGGCACCGTTGACGTTGTGGGCTGGATAATTTTTTGTTTGGTGTCCTGTGCATTGTAGGATGTTCAGGAGCATTACTGGCCTCTACCCACCACGTGACTCTAGGTAGCACCTCCTCACCCTGTTTTCACAACCAAAAGTGTCTCTGGACATTGCTACGTGTCCCTTGGAGGCAGAATCGCCCCCTTTTGAAAACCACTGATTACAATGGTTTGTATTGAGATGTCCTGTCTCTGATTTCTCAAGTATCCCCTCTCAGTTCTGATGGAAATGATTGGCCCAAACCAGAGGATATTTGAATTGCCATAGATCTTGGAAATTTTTTCTTTTTCTTATAAAACATTAAGAAACTAGCCTTGTTCCAAAATAGGGGTTACTGAAAAGAGAGTAGTGGGCTCCCATGGTTCTGTTCAGTTATTAGGATAGTTGGTGTGCACTTATCGACTTTTATCCAGGGAACATTTTTATGACTTTCTAGAACCAGAGAATGAAATGGGCTTCAGAGAATTTAAGGGCTCATGCAGAGCTAACAAGAAGAATTAAGTCATCCAGTCTATTGCTAAAGTATCAGTTATTTCTTAGACTAATGCTAGAGCTTCTTCATAATTTTTTTAAGTGAAAATAGAATTAAGGCATAAAAAAAGGTTAGCAAACATAAAATAAAATGCCAAAACTAAGTGTTGTTAGCTTTCTGAAGAGCTGAATTCTCCAATGAGAGAGCCATGGGACGAATATTGGGAATGGATCCTTCAGTCTGGAGGCATATGCATTATAGCTCCATGGAGAAGCGAGGTGCTGTCCCCAGGCCTGGACACAAGCCATTAATCTCCCGGGGGGCAGCTAGTAAAAGGAAAAGGCTACCCCCTCATCTGCTCAACTAATCTGAAGTTCTAGAATGTAGTAGCAAAACTTCAATAAATCTGAAACTAATTCATTTGACTAAAAGAAAAAAAAAGACTATTATCTTTTCTCATTAAAATGAAAGACTTTGGAGACCAGTTCTTTACATTAGATTTTACATTTGACTTGTTATAAGGTATTACTGTTCTTAAGCAGATTAAACCTATATCCAATTTCTATTGCTTCTCTGCGCCCCAGTGTCCGTGGGCATAAAGTGAGGCTTTAGATTAGATGATCTCTATGGTCTTCCAGTTTCAAGATGACGTGTTTCAGTAATTCTATAATAGGTGTTGAATGAAGGAAGAGAAATCAAAGTGGGATTGAAAAATGAATCAAATAATAATTTTAAAAAATAAATGTGTATACTTCACAGTTATTATTTGGTGGATGGATTAATGAGCTGATTTTTAAGGTATATCATTTTTTATGCTGTTAACAAAGTACAAAGGTCCTTATCATAATTTTCAAAATGAGGACTGAGACATTCCCGTGAGTTGGAAATTGATACTATGAAATGTTATAGGTGTGCCAGTCTAATTTTTAGTGGCATTGTTCTAAAGGTAAAGAGGTAGAATTCTTTACTAAGAGATTTTGATAAACAAATAAGAAGCAATTCAAATAAGAGCAATTTCTCATACAAAATTTTGCAGGAAAGGTAGTTTGGGGAAAATTCAGTATGAAGTATCAATTTGCATATTCTCAAGATGAAAGTATTCTAAAGTACATTATGTTTGAGCAAAAGCCAACTTCTCGACCGCTTTTGGGCATTTGTATTTATTTTGTCAAGGGAGCTGTTAGCAAGATATCTCTACATCTCTATACACCTGAGTTGCATGTTCTATTAAAATGGTTCAGGGACAAGAACTTAGTCTATTTGGAAGCATATACTTTCCCTCTATTAGTTACTTAAACATTCAGTGGGCATTTAGGAATAGAAAAAATGAAGTAAATATTTTCCAAGGTCATGATTGTGTTTTGAAAGTGTTGTTTTTCTTTTGAAAAGTTTACAACTACTAAATGAAATGACTATCCTGTTATTCTGAAATTGCCATCTATTTGAGGTAGTGACTCCTTTCCCTGCTGGTAATTCTTTTTTTTTTTTTTCCCATGGTTTTCTGGATCGTGATATTATTTATTCCTAGTACAATCTGGCTGCACCTTGGAACCCAGAGAAATAAATCCTAAATGCATAAAAGCCCATGTGAGGAATTGCCTCCAGCTTCCAAACGGAAGGTCATTGCTTAATATTTATGTGGTCTCCACTGCTCTTTCTTCATGCTCCATTCAACACCAATGTGCAAGTCTTAAGCTTGCTCTCTGGGCATATTGATAAATAGATCTGCTCCGAATGGTTGCACTCCAGCTGGTTGCCAAGATGACACACTTTATAATGTTTCAGAAGTATCTCCCAGACTCAAACATTGGGCCTGATTTCCTTAGATTAACAGCATTCCACTTTTTCAGGCAGTCGAGGTAGCTTGCCAAGTCATACTGGAGGGTGGGAAATAACAAGAGGGAGTAGAAATACTCACTGAAGGTTACGTGTGCTATCATAACTGCCTGTTACTAGTGTTTATTAGCCATTTGTACAATTTCTCCCATCCTAAGTCTGTATTTTCTTTCTAGGAAAAGTTTTATTTCCATAGTTACTGAGGACATCAAGTTTCTGTTATAACCAGGATCTGGATGGATATAGCAAAGGACTGTACTCCTTCACGAAATTACTTCCTACTTTAATAGATATTTCATCCAGGAATGGGAATAAGGGGAAGACAAAGCTGATATTTCCTGTAGAATGATCCCGGGGCAAGAATAGGTTTGGGACTGGCAGTAGTTACACATATAAAATATTCTACAGTTTGATTGTGAGTGTTTAATTTCCACTGGAAGTATAATATACATGCTAAATAAGTTATCTTTCAAAGGATCATTTGTAGTGCTCATTTAAGGAGCAATTTTTCTTTCATCTCCTCTTAAACTTCATTAATGTGATAGAATCATGAATGAGTGGCGATTAAACTATCAGTGCTGGGAGGGCCTCAGAACATGCGGGATTTGAACACATTTTGAGAAGACTGCAAATTAATGGAAGAGCTTTGATGTACGATGTGAAGTCGAGGACAAAGAAACTCAGAACACATGCAGAAAGAAGCTCGTGTAGAGGAGGAGGGAGGGGTGTGAGCTGATCTGCTGGCAGAACCTAGAGAGGCTTCAGGTCCCGGGCAGGATGTCTGCAAGGCAAGACTGAAAAGGGGCCTGAAAACAAGGGGTTAAAAAAATAGCCTAAACACATTATAAGAAAAAAAAAAAAATGACACTCTATCCTATGAGGACTGCAATGGACTTATTTACTAAAGTACAGAAAAAAACAGAAAAAAATGAATGTTGGAAATAAGACATGTATGTTAGAGTTTTGAGATGTGGTTGAGAAGTTGTGGCAATTCTGAAAAAGAAGTCAGAGCAATTTGGAGAGCGATAGAAGTTAATAATAGAAATGTATTATCCCTAACATCCCTTCAGAAATTATGAATTTCCATCCTTCCCAATCTCAACTGATCTCTTTAAGCCCCTGTGAAATTATTTCAGGAAATAATAAACAAGATTCCTGGTGAGTTTTTTCTCCTCCTCCACGTCCTACATCCCTCAAACTTCCTGCCCCTTTTGTTTCCTTCATGCTTAGGAAGTGACCTTAAGACTCCAATTTCTCACCCTTTTGTCCAATCATTGCCCCTCTCTCAGGGATGGTACCCTCTTCTTTCTAAAGATAACATTTAACCACACTCCACCACACTCTTTTCTATTTCATATTCTTCTGAATCTTGCTTCATAACTCATTCTCTTTCTTGAATTTTTAATAATTCTCTTCCCACCGCTCCATATGCTTTGCCTAAAAACATGTCCAAATCATTCCCTCCATCCTAAGTTTACAGGGGAAAGAAAAAATCTTTGCATATTCTTTTCCTCTTTCAAGCTATCCTTCCCTTGCTGTTGCTACCAAATGTCTTGAAAGGGTGCTGTATACTCTTTACCTCTAATGCCTCATTTCCTACTGATCTTTCAGCCTATTGATTATATCTTATGCTCACAAATGACATTAAAATTGCGCTAAAGGCTCGTGATCCCCAGGCCACCAAAATATTAGCCTCTTTTTGTTTCTTATCCTATTTGACATATTCACAGCATCTGATACTGTGGGCTGCACACTTAGGAAACTGTCTTCCACCCCAGGTTGTCTGGCACCATTGTTCTTGTTTTCTCTTTCTTCTAAGATTCTTCTCATTTCTGTCATTGGCTCATTTTCCTCCATCTTTCCCTTAAATATTACAATACCCTGTAATTCTACCCTGAATCCTCTTGTCGGTCTTCACATACTCTCTGGGCCATTTCATCTATCTTCATCTGTGTTCAACTACCACCTGCTTAAAACAGTAGAATATTCAACTTTCCTGATCTGTCTTTCAAAATTCAGTGTGAAATTGCATAGAAACAGCAAGCTATTGAGAACTCAAATTCTCTTATGGGAGAATCCTGTTTTGTCACCCCTCCTCCTCCAGTGTAGCAGAAGAATCAAAGAGGTAATGCATAGGATTGAGACTGAGAAGAAAGACAGGAGCGTTTACATCCCCATGGAGCAGAAGGGAAAGGTGCTTATCAGCTTTCTGCTACACAAAGTCTCAAGAAGCTAATTCTCAGGAGAATCAATTGTGAAGTTTATGAGTGCCTTCAAGAAGAGGAGACAGCTACCCTTCTCCATGGCTGGGTGTGTGTGAACCTGTGGTCTTGCTCTGGTTCCACCAGGGCTGAAAGAGAATATTGGAAAGATATAATGCTATGTACAACCAGATAAAGAAAGGGTAAAGTCCTCTTCTGGTGAGTGTATTGTTCTTGAAGGTAGAGAAGATTGATCCCATTGTGGCCAAAGGCCCGAGAATTGGGACAAGGAAGATTAATGAGATTGAGGACTGCCAAAACACAGGACAAAGAGTTGTGTGCATCAGAAGTGTGCGCCTGATTCTGTGAGCTGGTATTGGACTAAGAACATAACCAGATTTCATGAGGCACTCCCAGCGGCTGCTGCCTGGCACCGTGCCCCTCGTGAGCTCTCAGCCTCCACTGACTCACACAAAGATGTTTCTCAAGTTGCTAGATGTGCCACGATGACCAGCACAAGGGGGATATCCATCCCCCACCAACATGGTAGAATTGTTCTTGTGTTTACAAATAATTACCCACTTTCAATGATAGCCTCATAAAGAAACCTCTCTCTCCCCCTATCCTTGGTCAATACCCAAGGAGAAAGATCAGATATTAGAAGATGGACTACACCCTGACAACTCAGAATTCCTGGAGCCTCAAATCTAGCCCTCACTGGAGGAAGGAAGTTATTTGATTCCAAATGAAGATTTCAAACAAATGGATAGAACAAAGTCTTAAGCTGAAAGACACTGTTTTTAATAACCTAACATAACTAGAAAGTTATGAAGTCAGACTGAAATGCTTTAAGAAAGTCTGCACCCAACAGAAGAGGGGGTTATAAAGGATTCCAGTGGTTATCATGAATGTACAGGTTCATTTCTGGACTTTCAATTCTATTCCACTGATCTATATTTCTATCAAGTTATTCTATCCATTACTGTAAATGGGGTATTGAAATCTCCAACTTACATTGCTGAATTGTCTGTGTCTCCCTTCAATTCTCAGTTTTTGCTTTGTGTATTTTGGTGCTCTGTAGTTAGTTGCATGCATGTTTATAAATTTTATTTCCTCCTGATAGATTGACCTTTAATCATTAAAAATGCCTCTCTAGTGACATTTTTCGTTTAAAATCTATTTTATCTGATATTAGGATAGCGACTCCAGTTATCATTTTTTCTATCTGCATAGTATATCTTTTCCCATCCATTTCCTTTCAATTGTTTATATCTTTGAATCCAAAGGGTGTCTCCTCTAGACAGCATATAGTTGGATCTTGGGGGGTTTAGGGGCAAGTATGACAATTTGTGCTCTTTCATTGGGTTGTTTAATTCATATACATTTATGTTTGTTATAGTTGAATTTATGTCTGTCATTTTTTTGTTGTTTTCTATATGTCTCCTGTCTTTTTTTAATTTCTCTATTCATCTTTCCTGCTAAGCAAATATTTTTCTAGTATAAAATTTTAATTTCTTCAATGAATTTTTACTACTTTTTTTACTGGTTGCCTTAGGGCCTAAATATACATATTAACTTATCAGATTTATACTAACTTAATTCCAGTGAGCTATAGAAAAGTTATTCTTATATAGTTCATTTCCCTCTTCCCACTTTTTGTGCTATTATTGTTATATGTATGACATCTATCTATGTTTCATTACAAAACCAACAATATATTGTTATAATTACACTTTATATAACTTTATGTCTTTAAAATAAACTGAGAGAAGAAAGAGGGGCAAGAATATATTTACAGGTTTTGTGATAATAACTTTTGCTTTTTTTGTTTTTACCATTTCTGATTCTCTTCGTTTGTTTCTGAGTATTCTTTTTACCATCTGGTGTCATTCTTTATTCTGATAATGATTTCCTCCCATATACTTCCTTTGTGCTATTTTTGTCAAATATATTATATTTATATATGCAGTAAGAACAGCATTACAATGATATACATGTTGTTTTATGCAACTGCTTTTAAAATCAATTAAGAGAAGAAACGGGAGGAAATAAGCATTTACACTTTTATAAGTACATAATTACCTTAACCAGTGCTCTTTGTTTTTTCACGTTGATTTGCATTAATGTCTAGTGTCATGTACTTTCAGCTTGAAGAACTTCCCTTAGTATTTCTTGTAAGATGGATATGCTAGCAATAAACCTTTCAGTATTTGTTTATTTGAGAATGTATTTATTTCACCTTCATTTTTGAAAGATAGTTTTGCTGAATATGAGATTCCTCATTGACAATTTATTTTTCTCTCAATACTTTGAATATTTCATTCCACTGCTTTCTCGCCTCCATTGTTTCGAGTGAGAAGTCAACAGTTAATTTTATTGATGCTCCCTTGTAAATAAGGAGTCATTTTTCTCTTGCTTTTTTTTTTTTTTTGGTGAGGAAGACTCGCCCTAAGCTAACAGCTGTTGCCAACCTTCCTCTTTTTGCTGAGCAAGATCATCGCTGAGCTAACATTTGTGCCCATCTTCCTCTGTTTTGTATGTGGGATGCTGCCACAGCATGGCTTGATGAGCGGTGCGTAGGTCTGTGCCTGGGATCTGAACCTGTGAACCCCGGGCTGCTGAAGCAGGGCATGTGAACTCAACCACTACATTACCAGGCTGGCCCCTCTCTTGCTGCTTTTAAGATTTCTCATTGTCTTTTTCTTTTAACATTTAACTATGATGTGTCTGGGTGTGAATCTCTTTGTGTTTATCCTACTGGAAGTTTATTGAGCTTTTGGGATGTGTAGATTAATGTTTTCCATTGAATTTGGGAAGTTTATAACCATTATTTACTTGATATTTTTCCGTTTCTTTCTCTCTCTCCTGGCCTTCTGGCACATCCTCTACTGTATGATGGTATGCATAATGGTGTTCCACATTTCTCAGAGGAACTGTTCAGTTTTCTTCATTCTTTTTTCTGTCTGATCTTCAAGTTGCATAATCTCTATTGGTCTGTCTTGAAGTTTTCTGCATCTTTCTTCTGCCAGCTCAGATTTGCTATGGATCCCATCAAGTGATCTTTTTATTTCAGTTATTGTACTTTTCAATTCCAGAATCTCCATTTGGTTCTTTTTCATAATTTCTATCTATTGATATTCTGTATTAGATTAGTCATTGTTCACACGTTACTTTTATTCTTTAAGCATGGTTTGAATATATTTGTAACAGCTGCTTTGAATTCCTTGTCTGCTAAATTTACCGTCTGGGCCTCTTCAAAGACAGTTTCTAATGTCTGCTTTTTTTATCCTTTGTATGGTTCATGCTTTCCTGTTTCTTTGGATGTCTCATAACTTTTTTGTTGAAATCTTCACATTTTAGTAATATATTGCAGGAATTCTGGATACTGATCCCTTCCCCCCATGCACACCTAGACTTATTGTTTCTGTTGTTTGCTTGTTTATTTCTTTAGTAACTTGGCTGGACTAGTTCAGTGAAGCTTATTTTCCCTGGTTAGTGTCTGATGTCACTCCTCAGAGGATACATCCTTAGGCATGTACACAGTCTCCCTTAATGCCTTCCCTCACCTGAAGTTCAACTATGGTTTTAGCCAGGCTCTCCTTCACCATCTCTTTCTTTGCTCTTCCTAGTCTTTGAGATTTGCTCCAACCCTAAAAGCTGTCTCCATAGCTGTCTCTTTCCTGGATTCTCTCTAGTAAACTTCTAGCTGGTCTACCACTCATTTTTACCTATCATGAGCTGCCAACCTTCTCTTAATTGCTCACCACCATGATCTTCATTGTTTTCAGTAAACCCTTAGGCTTGAACTTTCCCATGCTCTGTTTCAAATATAATCAATCCCATTAGAAAGAGCATTGGAGCTCTCTGTTCTTATATCTTGCCTGTCTCCTTGTGCAGAGCATCTGCACCACTTCTCTGGAGGTGGGGAGTAGGACAATGGCCCACTTCTTTTGGAGTGACACTCCTGTTCTATGAGTAGAGCACTGAGCTTGGATGGTAACTCCTGGTCATCTCAGGATGCCTTTCCGAGCATGGAACCTCCTCCTTAAAGGTTAGCAAGCTGTAACAAAGCCAGTTAGAGCCAAATATTGTCAGCTTACTGCAGCTGAGATGGAGCTCCCACTCCACATGTGGGGGCTAGGTGAAGGAAGGGTGCCCTAGACCTCTTGGCCACGTTTGCCTGAAATAGAGCTTCTGTAACGTGGATCTGGAGGGGATAAGAAATGCTGGTAGTTTGCCTCTCCTGAGAAGAAACTATAACACTAAACTTGGAGGCAATAAGAGAGGGAGCCCCATCTTCCTGTCCCAGCCAATCAGAGTAGAGCTTCCATCACATTTATTGGCAAGGAGGGGAGTGTGCTGTGGCTCAAATGCCATAGACTCTCTTCTTGCTGAGATTTAGTCAATTGTCTCGAGTGAATGTTTCTCCTTTTGCTATATTCCCTCAAGATAATTTCCAGACTTTAAATGGTAGTTGTTCTTGTTACTGAATCACTCTCACCAGTGGTGTTGGTTTCATTGGGAAAGCGTCCTTGGAGCTCCTCATACTTCCATTCTTGGTAGTGCTTCCCTACCACAACCCAGTTTTAGAGTCTCCATTACTGTGAAAAGTTCCCTTATGCCCTTTTCCATTTAATCCCCATTCCCAACCTCAGTTTTGGGCAACTGCTAATCTGCTTTCTGACTCTATAATGTTGCCTTTTCTAAACATTTCATAAAAATGGAATCTTATAATATGTAATCTTTTGCCTCTGGCTTCTTTCACTTAACATACTGCTTTTGAGAGTCATCCGTGTTTTAGCATGTATCAGTAGTTCATTCCTTTTAGTTGTTGAATAGTATTCCATTGTATGGATAGTCCACATTTTGGTTACCCTTTTCCCAGTTGATGGACGTTTGTATGTTTCTAGGTTTTTTTTTGGCTATTATGAATAATGCTTCTATGAAAAATTTGCATATGTGTTTTTGTGTGGACATAAATTTTCCTTTGTCATGGATGGATACATAGGAGTGAAATGTTTGTGTTATGGTGAATTTATCTTTAACTTTTAAGCAACTGCCAAACTGTTTTTCAAAGTCGCCGTGTCATTGTACATTCCCACCAGCAATGGTATGAGTGTTACAGTTTTTCTGTATTCTAGGCAACATTTGTTATTAACTGTCTTTATGGCAGACATTCTGAGAAGTGTGTAATGTCTCATTTTAAAATTGTGATAATGAAAAATTTATTTAAATGCCCCTAAGTGAAATCTTTTGCATTTTAAAAAATTACAATAGATTTCCTGTAAAATATCTGAAGAAATTCAATTTTGTCTAAGGGGAAAACTGACATAATTATGTTACCAGTATTATCTTAAGTGATATTACATATAATATTATTGAAAGAACAATGTGTACTAAAAATGATGTACCATTCTCCTCCTGAGATCTCACAAAGAAATATTTCAATAAAATGTCCTATAATGTTTAGACGTAGGATGGTGTCTTTTTGTCTCTACATAAAATTGATTCTTAAGAACATATTTGGACACTACCATTTTAGAAATACCTATTTTGTTTGATGAGGTATGCCTAATCCTTTTAGCTCATATTTTATTAAATTGCTTATCTTCAGTCTTGAAGCATATTGCATTAGTAGATATTAATTTAACATAAAATTTCATTGTTCTGTGTTTTTTTTTTTTGCCATTCAATTATTAAGTAACCTACTTTGGAACAAATGATGTCTCTGTATCTCCAGTTGGTCTACATATGATCTTATGTTTGAGATAAGGCATGAAGGTGAATGCGTGAGTGAAACCTACCTTCTAGGAAATTTGTCCAGAAATAGAGACATGGAAATTGCCTTTTTTCACTGAAATTTCTGTTTGGGTGATTTTTATAGGCTCATAAAAAGTTTAGAGCTTAAGTAGACCTTCAGCATCATCTTGTCCAATCATTTTGTTTCAGAAATCAGAAACCTGTGGCTTGGCATCACATTTTAGTTGTAAAAACCTTGAGTCCTGTAAAACTTTCCCTTATATTAAAAGTAAACATTTATTCTCTGAGTAAACATGGTGAGCAGAGTCTTTATCAATGATAATACGTGGATGTCCTTGTGGTAACTTAACAACGTGTTCCTTAATCTAGTTTGAATATTATCAAGAACTTAATGTTTTTATTTGATGTTGTAAAATATAGAATCCATGTTTTTAAGTTTTTTATTTTTAATATATAAGTAAAATGGTAAGGCTTCTCTTTGTCATATAATAAGCACAATTTCATAATAATAAAATTAATGTATACTTGTTCAGGAAAAGCCAAACAGATCATTGTTGCAGAAAGGATCCCCATGAATATATGTGACCTTGATAGGTGATAAAAGTAGTATAACTTGCAAGGAAACTTGTCTTAACTTTGGGAAGAGTATGGAAAACTTCTGATGATTTAAAGACCTAAATGTAAAAGATAATCCTATAAAATGTATAGGATAAAATGTTGGAGAATACCTTGATGATATCAGGATTGGAAAAGCTTTCTTACACAAACTTTTTTTTCTGAAAAGCAAAAATCATAAAGAAAAAAAATGACATTGTAAGACTACATCAGAATTACTATTTCTATTGAGTGAAGGACAACATAGAGAAAGTTAAGAAATGTATGAAATAGGTGACTGGGAGAAGACATGATTATTTACCAGCAGACAATTAATACCTAGAATGTATAAGGAAACAATATAAACAAAATTTAAAAAGGAAGAACTTACCTCATTAGAAAAATGCACAAAGCATGTAACTGGGCAAGTTGCCAAAGTAGAAACCAGAAACCCTTCCTAGTAATTTGTGCATGCAATTTAAGAAAAAGATTGTGTCTTTACACCAGTCAATTTAGCAAAATTCAGATGATTTCATGGTTGTCAAGAATGGGGGAAACAATCTCACATGTACTCCTTGTTAGTGTGTGTGTTAGTCAATGTGTGTGGCCTCTCGAAGCCAGAGGGCCCAACTGGGTGAAATTTAATCTGCATGTTGCTCAGTGTAATGAATTATATCTCTGCAGGCACAGGGACTCAGAAGTATAATGTTGGGTGAAAAAAATAGGAAACAGAGTTAGAATTAAAAAGCACAGTATATCTTTTTCAAAGATGTACATATAAGTAGGGAACTGCATGGAGAATGCACTAGAAGAACACAGACACTTGGGTGAGTTACTATGAGGGAATGAGGATTGAATCGAGAATAGGAGATGAAAAGGAGGATGATCAAAACAAACAAGAGCAACCATAAAAAGAGTGGCCTTTTATAGACCAACAATAAGAGTTTAACTAGTGGGGAAATACACAAACTTCTATTTTTTTCTCCTATTAAAAAAATGAGATATTTTAACATTCAATGAATTGTAATTAGCTTTTCTTTAACAATTAAGTTAGGCATGACATATCATAGCCTGTTTGATTTTGAGACCAACTATATAATAAAGTAGAAATTGAACAAGAGTTTAGATATAAACAACGTGTGTCTACAAATAAAACATAAAATGAATAACACTGCAAATTGGCCAAAACAGACAGTGGTGTTACTGGGTGCTTGGTCACTATGTCATAATCTCTCCTAATTGCTGCTAGTTTTTGTTTGATAAGTTCACACTGTCCTGTTTTAGAAGTGAAAATACTTATATTCTTTCTAAACAAATACCATTATCACTATTAGTGATGTGGGCACCCTGGAGAAATTTAATGAGATGCCGGTGCTTCCTGAACCCTCATAGAGAACAGCTGTTACACAGTGCACCAAACAGATCTGTCCCATCTCCTTCTGTGTCTTTGTTGACTTCAGACTTATTACTCTCATATGAGTTTTTCACTTTTCTAGGTTAGGCAGTGGGAGTATAGCTAATGTTCAGTAATTCAAATAAATGCTTAATATGTATTTTCCAAAAACATTGACATGGAACTTAGCTTTTGAATCATAGCTTTAACAGTTTCATTTGTTCTGCTGACTAAGTCATGGATAAATATAGAATTATAGCTACTCAGAGTAGGAAGGGAACTTTTTGGTCACCTGGTCAGCTCTTCTGGTCTGGTCCAGCTCCCTGAACCTGCATCATCCACCTTCCCAATGAACACTCTCCTGCTTAGAGGAATTTCTCATCTCACAAATTATCCTGTTCTATTTTTAGACACTTGCAATTGATAAATGTTTTCCCCATTGGCTCTTGTCCCACCTTCTGGAGCCATGTCAAAAAATAAAATCCAGGGGGCCCAACCTTGTGGCGTAGTGTTTAAGTTCACGTGCTCTGCTTTAGCAGCCTGGGGTTCATGGGTTCGGATCCCGGGCACAGACCTACACACCGCTTCTCAAGCCATGCTCTGGCAGGCATCCCACATATAAAGTAGAGGAAGATGGGCACAGATGTTAGCCCAGGGCCAATCTTCCTCAGCAAAAAGAGGAGGATTGGCAACAGATGTTAGCTCAGGGCTAATCCTCCTCACCAAAAAAATAAAAATAAAAAATAAATAAAAGTCCAACTTGCAAACGACAGTTCTTTGGGCATTTCAAGATGGCGGTCATGTCTGTCTATGTCTTCTCAAAAGTTGTAACCACTCTTTCTTTTTGGACCCTTTGCCACCCTGCAGATGCTGTAATTTGAACAACCATAAATTTACAAAAAGTACCCAAGGATGGAGAACAACCACCAGCCTTAGTCGGGACATAACACATCTACTAATGTAGCATAAAGTCTTATTAATCTGTTTAGAGACCAAGTCATACCTAGATGTCTTTGAGAATCAGTATAGTATGTAGGTCAAGAGCATGGGGCTTTGGACCCAGAGAGTCAAGAATCCCACTCCATGTTGTGTTATATTATTTGTGTGACCTTGGGCAGTTACTTAAGCCCCCCAGTTTCAATGGCCTCATCTTTTATTTATAGATTTTGATGTCACTACCTTGCAGTGTTATGAGGACTGAGCTAAGTGGTACTTGTAAAATGCTTAGCACTTACATTAACACAGAAAAACTGCTCAATAAATATCTTCCATGAATTTGTGATCTTCTATGCATGTTATGGTACTAATCTTCAGTGTTTTGATCCTGGACTATAATTTATTTTAACCTGAAATTAGGACTTTTTGTTTGTCCTGATTGCATTTCACCTTTTAGGATTTAACCCATTGTCCCACTACAGTGAAACTGTTCAATTCTTTCTGTCTTCTAAATAACAGCTACTTCTATCCAAATCACAAATTCAATAAGAAAGTCAGTTGAATGCTGTAAGATAACTCCCTGTCATTTGAAATAGTAAATGCTATTTCTATGTTGTCCTTAAATTTCCACCTATACCTACTGTTATGCATAGTAAGGTTCTTTTTCATTTTGTCTGCAGTACTTAATCTACAGCTCTTATCAAATATTTGTGATACCTATTGCAGGCTAAACATTATGTTATATTATGGATCATTCTAGTAGAGGAGGCTGATGTTAAAACAAATTGTGAAAAGTACTGTGATATACAACTGATAAAAGGGCACAACAGAGAATGTCTGTTCTGTGGAGCTACTGAACAGCTGTTGGTCTCTCTCCCCGGATTAACTGGGATCTGCAGAGTTGGTGATATCCGAGTAGGTCTTGAAGAAAGATCAGAAATGATGAGAGTTATAAGGGCATTCCAGGATACTATGAACAGCCTTCTCAGATGCTTGACTAAAGTCCAGAAGCGTTGTTTTCACAGAATTCTCTCGTTTCTCCAGTGCTGATAAATCTATCAAAAAGACAAAAGATTTGTCTTATGAGACTTGTTCTTCATGACCCAATTTTGGAGGCTAGTGATCACTAGTAATTTTTCAAATGCTTTCCAAACACCTCTGCAGATTAACTCAAATTTTATTCACCATCCATCCTCTACCTGGCAGCTAAAAATAGATGAAACAGGCTTCTGGCTTTGGAAAAATAGTAAAAGAGCCTCCAGCACACCCAATAAGGGACAATTTGGCACAATTTTTGAAACTTAGAATTAAAACACCAATGGGTTGGTTTTTCAATGTTGTGTGTTCATGCATGTGTGTGTGTAAAACTCTTCTCATGCTTTTACTTTCTTATTCACATGTAAAGCTTAATGCATAGTCTCAAGCAAATATTTTATGAAAAGCATGAGCCTGTGTATTTTTGTAGGTGGGATATGTGGTATCATAGCTTCCTATATCTGAGATAGTGTTAATCTTGCTGTCTTTGCTACTTTAAAGATAGAGAACATTAATTACACAGTGGCAGCCACCAGAGACAAAGTCAGAGAATCTAGCAAAAGTGAATACACATTCCAAGACCCAATCACTTAACTTGTTAAGTCACTTAAACAACCTGACTCTTCAATTTGTGGTGGTTGATGGAATATAATTTCGTAATTAGCAATGTGTACATTCCTAATATGATAGTGTTTTATGTAATCTCAATGAATTATGTAAATGTCTTACGTGTAAGCTATATTTTAGTTCTTACTTCATTACTAAATATCACACATGCTATAGTGTTCACTTTAAGACAATGCAATTAAAAACTTTAAATGAAGTAATCAGGAGGCCACAACAAGCAATCAGCCTGAAATATGCAATCAAATGGAATAAGATGTAAACACTTCTGAGTGTTTGGGGGAAGGTAGACAAGTTGGTATCAACCTGTAACAAAAGACTTGGGTGGAAGAAAAATGTCCTCCTGAGCTTGCAACAGAAAGCTCCACAACCAACGCATTCTTAGATTTTACTTGGGTTGTATTTCCATTATGGTCTCAAGGTTTATTTCACATTAAGTATCTAATATACCTAGTACTTTGTACTCAGTCTTTGAAAGAGGCTGATAATACCATTCTATACTAGTCAGCAGAATTTTTTTTTAAGAAAGTTAGACTATTTGTCTGGTCATCCTTTGGCTTCATGTTGATCTTTATTACTAGGTTTTGGTTTTGCACTCATATTTTTGAGAAATGTATTCAGTCATGTAACCACTACCAATCACGATAGGAAACTGTCCCATCACCCTGAAAAGTTCCCTTTGCCCCCATGTAATCAGCCCCCTCCTTCCACCACCTCCTGTCCCCTGGCAACCATTGATCTATTTTCTGTCACTGAAATTGTCTTTCCTAGAATTTCATATAAATCCACTCAGACTATTTAGTCTTTTGTGTCTGATTTTTTTTAGTTAGCATGATGCTTTTGAGATTCATCCATGTTATTGAGTCTATCGGTGATGTATTCCTTTTTATTTTTTGAATAGTATTTTATTGTATTTGTTTATCCAATCACAGGTTATTTCCATTTTTGTTTGGCATTATGAATAAAGCTTTTGTGAACATTCAAGTACAAGTGTTAGTGTGAACGTATGTCTTCATCCTCTTGGGTAGATGCCTAGAGGTAGAATTGCTGGGTCATAGGCTAATGTATTTTTTTTTAGGAAACTGTCAAACTGTTCTCCAAAATGACCCTCCCCTTTTGCTTTCCCACCAGCAGTATGAAAGCTTCCGTTGCTGCACATCCTCACCAACACTTGATATTAGTAATCTTTTCCATTTCAGCAAGTCTAGGGGTTTGTTGTGATATTTCATTGTGGTTTAAATGTACATTTCTCTAATGATCAAATATTCTGTGACTCTTTTCATGTGCATATTTATCATCTGTATATCTTATTTTTTGAAGTGCTCATTCAAATCATTTGCCCATGTTTGTTGTATTATTATTATTGAGTCATAAGAGTTCTTTATATATTCTGGAGACAAGTCCTATATCAGATGTGGGTTTTACAAATATGTCCTTCCAGTCTGTGGCTCCCCTTTTGACTGTTTTAACAATGTCTTTTGAAGAGCAAATGTTTGTAATTTTGATGAATTCCAGTATATACATATTTTTATTGTATAGTTCATGTGTATATGTAATTGTAAAGAAATCTTTATCTAAACCATCATTACAAAGATTTTCTCTAATATTTTCCTGTACAAATGTTATAGTTTTAGCTTCTGCATTTGTCTGTGATTCATTTAAAGTTAAATTTTTTTTTTTTTTTTTTTTTTTTTGTGGGGAAGACCAGCCCTGAGCTAACATCTGTTGCCAATCCTCCCCTTTTTTGCTGAGGAAGACTGGCCCTGGGCTAACATCCGTGCCCATCTTCCTCCACTTTATATGGGACGACACCTCGGCATGGCTGACAGGCAGTGCGTCGGCGGGCGCCCAGGATCCGAACTCGCAAAACCCTGGCTGCCAAGGGCAGACTAAACCGCTGCGCCACTGGGCGGCCCCTAAAGTTAAATTTTTTTAATGGTGTGAAATACAGGTAGGGTAGAGAATTATTATTTTTCCTTTTTTATTTTTGCGTATGGTTCCCAATTGTTCCAGCACCATTCGTTGAAAACATTATCCTTTCCCTATTGAATTGGGGTGACCCTGTGTGGAAAATCAATTGACTGTGTGTATGTGGTATTCTATTATAAGTTTTAGGCAAAATGTTTTCCCTCAATCATTCTAACAAAAAAGTTGACGGAATGAATTTTTGAAGACTGAGTCCTTTCCTTATGAACACTAGAAGCAAGAAACAAAAGACGTACTGATTCCTAGCTATTTTGTAAAATGTGATTGATTAAATATTTTTATCTCCTTGTATGCTCTAACAGTTTCAGCCATGTGGTCATTTCTCTGTATGCTATTTACAATGCATTTTGCTAAAGTTTATTGTAATTTTGTTTTTTGTTGTTGCTGCTGCATTTTTTGTTTGTTTTTGTTTTACAGATGACTACTTTTGAAAAACAAACCACAAGTTGTAGTAGATTACATGCAGCTTTAAGTATTACACCTGGCATGCAATAGACTCTAAATAAATATCTGTTGAATGAATGCACAATTGATAGATAACGTTTTAGCAATGGTAGCTATATTGTTGAATTTTATTTTTGAATTATTTTTTGTAAAAATTTAGAATACCTACAATTTGGGGGCGTGAAACGAGCTATCACTGTGTCCTCTTTGAGGAACTTTCTACTGTTAATTTTTCTGAGCTGGAAAATAATCATTTTGTTTTGTATTCTTTTTCTTACAACTTATAAACCAAAATCACAAAAACCACCTTTTCTAAAAAATTAAATTTTTCTGAATTTTACTGCTCCATTTCTTTCAAGTCTCTTTTTAATTTTGTATTTGAAATTACATCTGTTTAACAGAATTGCATCTGAAGTTAAATCTGTTGAACAAAATCACATCTGAAATTAAATCTCTTTAACAAAATACAACCTATACAGTATATTTTGACTACTGATTATTGTCAATGAATAAAATGACACCATTGTCACCAAGTATTAAAAGGAATTCCATGTTATCTTATGTAAATGAAAACAGTAGGGTTATTGGCTATTTATACTCATCCCTAGAGATGCATTTCACATTTGTGCTTCTTTCCTCTCAACAAGCCAATTGATGTGAGCTATTTCTTTAGAATAAAAAAGATGGCCTGAGAGTTCCCATATTTCTGAGTGTTCAGTCTTTCAAGATATGATCTTTTTCTTATCCTAATAATTGCTAACATAATATTCCTCCATACCATTCCTACCTAATTTACCTTAAGATTATATTCCAAATATATACACTTTTTATTACTCCTTATTATGTTTTCTTTCAATCTCCTGAAAGCCAAGCTTTTTCTGTCTGAATTCACTTGTGAACCTAATTCCTATTGTAAATCTCACCCATATTATCCGCCCCCCCCCACACACAAACATACAAAACATAATTTTGCACCAAGAGAACTCATCCAGTACTAAGCTGGTGGGAATTAAGCAGTATATTTGCTCCTTCTCATCCTTTAAATCTCAGTTTACATGCTAACTCTTCAAAAGACTTTACTAGAATAGATCCTCTTCTTATTTTAGATCACAGTGACTTAATGGCCTTTTCCATGCGGTTATTCAAATGTGTAATTTTAAAACTGTATGTAATTGTTATTCTCTGTCTCTTCCAATGAAATGGAAGGTAGGGACCATTTCTATCTTTCTTGATTTGTGGCCTCACCATGTAGAATTGTGCCAAACACATTGCAAAGGTTTAATAAGTATTAATTAATGAATTAAAAGCGAAGACATATAAACTTTCTGAACTTTAGTTTAGAGAGAACGATAGACCGGCTCTGAGAATCTAATGAGATCTTATCTCATTAAGCCCTTAGCACCATCTCTAACACACAGGAAATACTCAGTGCATGAAAGTTTGCGTGCCCTTAATTTTCACTTCTTTACCAGCCTATGTTATTGTTAAGTGCCATCAAGTTGACTCTGACTCCTGGCAACCCAATAAATGAGTGATGTCTGCAATGTTCTGTCCTCAACAGCCCTACTCAACTTCTGCAAACTCACGCCTATGGCTTCCTTATGGAGTTCAGTCCATTGCATATTTGGTCTTCCTCTTTTCCTGCTGCCTCTACTTTGCCCGGCATTATTGTCTTTTCCAAAGAATACTGCCTTCTCATGATATGCCCAAAGTAGGACAGCCTCAGTTTCATCCTTTTTGCCTCCAGCAATAATTCAGGCTTAATTTGCTCTAGCATCCACTCGTTTGTCTTTCTGGCCGTCCAGGGTATCTGTAGAGCTCTCCTCCAACACCATACTTCAGATGAATCAGTTTTTTCCTGTCGGCCTTCTTTGCTGTCCAGCTTTCACACTGTACATAGTAACTGGGAATATGAGGGTGTGGATGATCTTGACCTTAGTCTCTAATGATACTTCCTTACACTTGGTGATCTTTCCTAATTTTTTCATTGCTGCCCTTCCGAGCCTCAATCTCCTCTTGATGTCTTGGCTGCAATCTCCATTCAAACTGATGACTGAACCAAGATAAACAAAATCTTTAACAATATCAATGTCTTCCTTCTCTAGGTTAAAATTGTGTAGTTCTTCTGTAGTCATGACTTTTGTCTTCTTGATGTTCAAATGCAGTCCTGCTTTGACACTTTCTTCTCTCACTTTCGTCAGATGTCGTTTTATTACTGCTTTTTACCAATAAGGAAAGAAAAATAATCCAGTGCAAATTCATGAATGCATGCTTCTCCTGATTTGACATTTTTCCCTATAAAATAAAGAGCAGTCTGCCTAGAGGTTAAAAATATTATACACTGTTTGGAGGAAGGAATATTTCCACTGGCAAATTTTCAGAGACCAACAGGGTAATTTAAGTTTCTCATTCTCATTCAGTGGGAGCATTTTGCCAGTAAATATTCTCCTTATGGTGCCAAAAATAAACCTGCTGTTTCGTTCATGTTACCTTGAAGGGCATAGTCAGAGTAGACTAAAAATATCAGCAATGAAAAAAGAAGATTTTAAGAAGTGGAAATCTTACATGTTTTGGGGTAGAATGGCATTTTAATCATTCTGAAGTTAATGTGAAAGATATTAGTGTTATTTGCTAGTTTGCTTTTTATCCTTTTAGAGTTTTTTTCTCCCTTGGTATAACTGTCTCAACTCCGCTTTGAAGTAGACAGGATATATACAAATGCTTCAGAAGATATTGTTGTATGAAGGTGGGAAAGCTTTTGGAGCCATTCTTTCTTTTCTCGGGACAATTTTGCCTTTGTCAAGGGCATGTTTTTCTAGAAAGCAGTGGACAGAGCCGTAGTCAATATTATCATTTTAGCCACTTTAACTGCATGGTCAATCCAATCAATTGTGTCATTTAGGATGGTTAGAATAAAACCAAATCAACAAAAACTGTTTGATTTATGAGCCAACGTGAATACAACTGAGATCTCTATTTCAGATAAGGACTCTTTTCAAGAAATAGTCAAACCTATCTTATATTATTATTGTATTTACTGCAAAATGTGCTAGCTGTATTTGCTTTCTATTGATGTTTTATATTAAGCTGGCTAGTCTTTCATCCCCAATCAATGGTATATTCATCATGTTTTATGTTGGTAAGAAAATAAGCTCATCTAATTTTTGGTTTTCATTTAAAGCAAGTCTTTGCTGGGGAAATAGAATCTATTCAGTATAAATTCTTATATAAAATCATAATTTTAAAGTATATTGAGAGCTTGAGGAACAAGTTACACGATTCCTTCCCAGGATTTTATGTTAGGTAATTATTGGTAAATCCACAAAAAGGCACAGGGAAAGGCCAGGGTCAGTCAGGGGCAGAGGAAGCTAGTGGGTAAATGTGGGCAAGAACTTTTGTTGTGGTTTCCCTGGGAAGGAACACGTGAGGCAGGTAAGCAGGGTTAGAATTGGCTAGCTTCTAGAATAATATATCAGTGGGCTCTGGGGTATAGGGGCTGTCCCAAGTTGTCTGGTTCCTGGCTCTGGGGTGATTAAGGCAAGGGAATATTGGCCCTGAGTGTGAGAGCCTAACAGAGAAGGTGGTGGGATGTGTGGGCTCTGGTTTGGTTAGTTTGCATATGAAAGACAGGCTCCAGGGAGAGTCATTTACTGTCACTAGGAGTGGGCTAGCCCTGGGAGCAGCAGTCTCTCCTGGGTCAACAAGTCTCAAGATATCAAAGCACCAGAATTACAGAAAATATAAAGGCATGATTAATACACTTATGATGCCTAATAGTCTTGGGAAGAATAACAATAAAGATAGAAGCTACTATTTTCAAAGTTTTTATTTAAGATTTATGGGATTTTTAAAATCTAGAAATGCAAAATACCATTGATTAAAATTTTCTTTTTGTTGATATTAAAATGCATTTGATACCTTATTTTAAACGTTTCTTGAAAATGTATTTAAAAGCAAATATAAAGTTCAGTGTTTGGCTTCAAATTCAAATTAATACAAACTGGAAATGAGCTGGGCCACCAAATAGAGTGCACTAATAAGAAATGAGTCATGCCTTGTAAGACGAAGTTAGAAATGTAAAAAATTGAAAAGTACAGTATGATGATAACTTCAAAATTCAGATAATAAGATGAGTTGTGATTTTTCTTTCATGAAATATCCAGATACCCTCAAATTTGGATGCCCGTTCCTTAGGTACCAACAGATGGCACCAGTAGTTAATGAAGAAGGTTATGACTCTGGCTGAGATGAGTAAGGGGATCAGCGATTCTCAGCTACTTGTGCAGCAGTAGGAAATTGGGATATTTTGGATATTGTCGTTTTTACATACTCGCCTAAGCCAGAGTGCTTGCACCTTCTGTTTGGAATGTTTCTCTGAACTCTGAACTCTGTTGACATGGAAACATGTTCAGAAATTTAGAATATATTAATTATCACCCACATGAGGAGTACAGATAATCAACAGGTCTAATCAACAGAGACTGTTACACATGGGATTAAAAATGACTAAATAATGAATAACCCACCAGGACCACAAATCAACTGTACTTTCAGACACACACATGGCAAGGCAAAGGAAGGGAAATATGTTGAGATTATATATTGAATCGTTTTCATTTTTAAGATTCTTAAATGTGTAATACATATAAATAAAAGTCATACTCCAGAAAACTCCAGAAAGAAGGCACTGGCTTTTTTAAATGATTGTCTATTAATTTTGCAAAATTCTTATTTGGATTCATAGATCTCCTAAAATTACATAATTTACTAAAAAAAAAATAGAGGGAAACATAGTTTCCAGTTAATCAATAATATGTTTACTAGAATTTATTTTATTTTTAGCAAAAACAAATGAATGTTTGAGAGCTAAAGTAACATACTGATAAAATGAGGATGCAGATGACACCAAATATATGTAGAGACTGATCTAATTCCTGAAAGATTGCTTGGGTGATCATCATCATGTTTCTTTTAACTGAAATAGGCTATAATGATTTGATTATGAAAAAAATCTAGTTACTATAAATTGTGCCACTGAATGAGAATTACTTCTTATTCATATATTAGATAGTCAGAAGAACAGAAAAGATGGGAGGCTTAAGTAGTAATTTTACCAAATGATGTTTATTATTATTTAACTCCAGAATCTATGAGGGGTGTGCGTAGATGTATATATGGTGGGTGGTGTGTTGTGAACATGTTTCCTAGGAACAATTAGCAGTGTATTGTCAGCAAGGGGTTAAGAAGAGAAGTGACCAAAAGCTTTTTGCATTTTTTGATCTAAACCTAACATGGGTTAACATGAGGCTGTGTGTAGTGTACTAATCCCACTAAATGTGAGTAGCCTTACGTTTTTATAGAAACTTTAATGTGTTGATTCTGGGTGCTTCTCCTTGACCCCACAGTGTATGTATAGCAATATCTTTGTATTCAAAAATTCCAAATTCAGAAACACATCTGGGTCCAAGCGTTTTGTAAAAGGGATGGTAGACTTGTAATTGGTAGAGAGCATACTTTAACATTTTTCAAATGATACGAAATGAACATCGAAACTCCAGCACCTGGTGTGGTCAGATATGAATGGGATAAAAAAGAAAAAACCCTGGTAAGGTCTAAGTGGAGAGGGGCGGAGAGGAAGGTGAAAGTATAGTGCGGGTTGTCAAAGTGCAAAATATGTGCAAAACAAAGGAGAAAAAACTTCTAGCAGACTTAGAAGGAGATATATTAGCCATCATTTTACAGTCTATTACTGTTATTACTTAAGTTTCATGAATATCAGTTTCCCCATCCATAAAATGGGGGCGGCCATCCTACTTTACCAGGCTGAGTTGTTTCCATGTGCCAGGAGACAGAAACCTTTGTCTGGTATAAGTTAGTGGTTCTATATCCCTCTTCCCTTTCTAGGAAATTTACAGTGTCCATCAGCATATTAATGGCTCTGAGAAACATGTAATAAAGACCCTTGTTTACCGTTGACCCAGTGTGTGCCAGAATTGTTTCCCCATAACACTTGTGAAAATATTGTTTCCTAGAAGACATTTTGGGAAATGGCTCCTATCCCTCAGCACACCAGTATTACACAGAAACTTAAGATCGAGAGACATATTTTATTCATGTTTGTATTAATGCACTCCTGACCTAAAAAAGAATCCAGAATGACAACTGCGCAGTAAATGTTTGTTGAGTGATCACATGAAAAAAGTTCTTACCAAAGTACATGTTAAACTATACATGCTCTGTAAATGATGAATGAATGGTGGATGAGCTGAAAAATGGCAACATAGAAGGCAAAATATGAATCAAGTTTAGGGACTATGATATCAAGTGCCTTGTGAGTGTTAGATAAGATGAGAATGAAATGGTACCAGGGATCCAGCTAGTGGGAAACACCCAGGAATTTTTCTCCAGGGGTGAGAAATAATGAAGATGGTGTCACTAGAGGTAAATAAAGGGTCATATTTGACAGACACTCTTGAACTTGGAAATAAATGTAGGAAGCAAATGAGCAAGAAGAGTTGTAGCTAACCTCATGGTTTTGAGCCTAGGTGACAGGAAGAATGGAATGTTATAAACCAAGATAAGGAAGCTAGAGATAGGAGCATTTGTGTAAGGGAGAAAAATATTGTTATGAACATGAGTTTTAGTAACCCCTTGTTAATCCATGAAGGTAATGGACAGTTGCAAATGTATTCCTGGGTCTTTATAGAAAATTTGGAACAAGAGATGGCCAGAAAGCTTAGCTATGATGGATGATGCTTTGGGAGCAGACAAAATAATAAAGGAAAATGTATGAAAAAGAATCAATCCTTGTAGGCAGAACCTAGAAGAATGGCTATATTTAGATGGAAGGAAGAGGGGACGAAAAGAAACAGCATAGAGGTAGAAATTAGGATAGTATTAACATCAAGGCAAAGGTATGTGAACTGGGTAAAGAAGAATGGGTCGTCAACAGCTGGATACTACAGATGTGAAATTAAATATCTCAGGAAGGCAGCCACATAAGGAATTATGAAACCATTGGCCATGTTTGACAAAGCATTTCTGTAGAATGGCTCTTTTGCAGTGGACTAAGTTGTGGATGGGTGAGAGGAATAGAAGGAAATATTTTGAGATGCTCGACAAAAAGTCACAGTAGAAAGTGTCTTAACAAAAAAGATTGAAGAAAACTGTAAAAAGTGAGCATTTTTTTAGTGAGAGAATGGCCCAGTGGAGCAAGTGAGATTGAATATGAAAGAAGATAGGATTAACTCAGCAAGCCAAGCCCTGGAGGAGACCAGCAGAAATGTAAGTGTGAGCACAGGTAGAGGGAGAAGAAAAGTCTGGGCTGTTGGAGGAAAGGAGGGGAGGTACGTGAAGACCCAGATGGATTTTGAAGTGCAGGGAAGTAGGAAGTCATTGCTGAGAGTTGTTCATCTGTTGAAAGTAGAGGTGAGATTGGAGGAGGTATAGTTGGGGAGGTGGTAAGGTCTCAGAAAGAGTGGAGGAGTTCCTCAACCCCATCAGAAATAGCCCCACCCCAGGACCTTTGGTAGGCTGGGCTTGCTGCCTAAGAAGTTCCTCCCAGACATATTCACAACGCTAACTCCCTCCTCCAAGATAGTGGTACATCCGACTGTCAACTACACAGCCCCAGCTCATAGAACAGAAGGTCAATGGTCTCATAATTAGATTGCACAGCTATTGTATTACCTGCTCTATTTATTTAACATGCATTTATAAGCCATACTAGAAAGAAAACTGACTAGCTGTCAAAACATGGCTTCTAGTTATTGTCCTATCCTTAACTCTTGTGATTTTTAAAAGTATTTGTTAGCTTTTCTGGGTCTCAGTTTTCCTCATTTGAGAAATCAAAGGCTTTAAATAGATGATTTCAAGAATTTACTCCAGTTTGGAATTTTTTTTTCCTATTTCTAAGAAATGTCTCCATCATTTCTAATTTCAGTATTTAATTTAAAAACTTATAGTCATGCAAAGTGCTTATTTGATGAGTGGCCTTACATTATTTTTAAGAACAGAGAGTGTTTTAGATATAAATTCAGTTAGGATTCAAAAATACTTTATATTGTCTACAGGTTTCTTTAAATGACTGAGGATGCATAATAATAAATACTGTCCTTCAATGTTGAATAGCTGCTCTTGTTCCAGTTAAGTAAATATATCCAAACTTTTTAGTGTGTTGAGATAACAAATATAGTTATGCCATAAGAAATAGAAATCATCTCTTCTACATGTGTTTAGTGAATATGAACATTAAATATATTTGAATATTTACTCAAATCCTACTACATTCTAGTAAATTATATTCAAATGGTGAGAGCAAACACATATGTAGTGTCATTGCCCATTCTAATTACTATGTGTGTATATATATGAATAATGAATATATATATATATTCATTAGTTCTCACAATGACCCTATGAACCAGGTACCATTATCCTCACTCTAGAGATGAGGAATCTAAGGAACAAAGAGGTTATAGAATTTTCCAAGGTCATGCTGATATTAGTGACGTTAGTCTGGCTCCTCTGTCTGAACCCTCAACCTCATGTTATGCTGCCCCACAAAATGATGAAACACAGATTTAGATGCCTGCATGCTGTGCCCAGCTGTAGTTCATTGAATTCACTGCTCTAGGATAGCCCATCATGTGACTATGCCACAATTCATCCATTTCCCTTTGATGGGCATTTGGGTTGTTTCCGAGTTTTCGCTATAATAGAAAGTACTGTCATGAACAGTCTTATAAGTGGCTTGGCTTTACATTTTCCAAGAGTTTCTCTTCATTATATACCCTGGAGTCAAAGTTCATCTTAATAAGTTATTGCCAAGTTGTTTTCCAAAGTGATTATGTAAATTATATTCCCATCATCCATAGAAGAGATTCTTTTGATTCACATTTTCTGCATGCTTGGGTTTCTTAACTTGATAGACTGAAGAGGAAATAATCTATCAGGTGGAAAAAAGGGAGGCAGTTTTTGGTACAGAGGGAAAAGATAGCTGTAGAATCAACAGAACTTTCTGTGTTTGAAATGTTTTTCCTTCAAACTTATAAGAAGTCACAATTTTTTTTAATTGAATAAATTTGACTTGTAATATTGTATAAGTTTAAGATGTACAAGGTGTTACTTTGATACATTTATAAATTGTAATATGATTGCCAATGGAGTGATATTTTTCACATTACATGATTATAGTATTATATTATCATCTGTATTCATTACACTGTGCATTAGATCTCTATGGATTATTTACTACTCATTACAAGTTTGTGCCCTTAAACACCATCACTCATATTGGCCCCACCCGTTCCCTGGTAACCACCATTTTACTCTATGTTTTTTTCAGGCTTAACTTTTTAGATTCCACTTATAAGAGATACAGTCCATGTCTGTCTCTGTCTGACTTACCTCGCTTTGCATAATGTGCTCAAGGTCCGTCCATGTTGCCGCAAATGGGAGGATATCTTTCTTTCTCATGGTTGAATATTATTCCATCGTGTATATATACCCATCTTTTTTTATCCATTCATTCATTGATGAGCATTTGGTTTGTTTCCACATCCTGGCTATTGTGGATAATGCTGAGATAAACATAGGAGTGCAGATATCTCTTCTGAATCCTGTTTTGATTTCCTTTGGGTGTATACCCAGAAGTGAAATTGCTCAGGCAAAATTTTTAACCTTTCCAAACATCATTATGTACTTTTGTAAATTAAAGATATTTTATTTAAACTGTTAAACATTGTTGCCACATAATAGGCAATCAGTATAAGTTCTCTAAAAATGCGAATGGCATGCAAGTAATTGGAAGTGTATAATTGTCTTCTCAATAAGAAGCAAGTTACCTTCAAAGTAATTACTCCGTCCTTTAAAAACAAAAGTATACAAAAAAGGTCCATTGTCAAGCAAGAAATTATCCGAACTTTTTATTGAAATAGTCAAACTTTTTCAACTGGCATAAATCTTGTTTTCTCTACACAAATACTTGTATATTTTAAGTATAGCCTGGTGAGTCACCGTTGATGCAAAGAGGAATAGGACTTAAAGGAGTTGATAAATCTAATAAAGTGGAAATGGGGATTTCGTTGGAGAGTCAGAGGAAGAGGCATGGTCAGTTGATATTAAGCTACAGAGAGGTGTTAACTATGGAAACACAGATTAAGGTCTACTCCCAATCCTAGTCCTCCCCAGGCTGTGGAGAATAGGGGAGCTGGTGGGAAAGAGGTTACACAGGAGCTGAAACTTCAGGAGGCAAGAGAGCCTCATTCTATGGGCTATTTACATATGGTTATCTATGGGAAATGTGTGCATGCCAGTATTTAATTCAACCCTGAAGCAATAAATTGCCCGAAGCAGAAATATCAAATTAATACATAAAACTTAAATTTAGAACATGTCAATTAGGATATTTTTGAATGCTCTGATCTGACCTCAGGTTTGGTTAGCTACTTAGTTCCTAGCAGTGGTTTGTCTTCTGGGTTCTGTATACCATACTGATTTTGGTGATATTTTATTATCATTTTGAAGGAAGCATCAGAGTTTGCTTACATCTTTCATAAATGACATAAGAAATTTTAATAAGGACTTTAAAAAGATTGTTTTAATTTGAGCTTCAACAAATGACATACACATACACGCATATGTCTACACAATTGTAGGAAGGGACCACGTTAATCTATAATTTCATTACTACTTATACACGCTACTTTAAAGAGGATAATTGCTATATGAATGCCATCTTGACATTAAAATAAAAACAACTCCAAAGCAAAATAGAATTTGATTAAGAAATCTTGACATTGGCAAAAATTTATTAGAAAATGTCACAAAAAGTAGATTGGTACCATACTCCACATGTATCTCATTGACAACGTCATTCAGTTCAAAGGGGAAAGGGTGTGCTCAAGAAACTGATGCCATACCCGGGACAGAAATTCTGCGACTATAGTAAATATGGGAATTAATGTAAGCTGTGGTTAATTGACCCTTAGAGAATGCTGAAAGTTTTTTATTTTTGTTTTGAGAAATAGGATGCACCTTAGCCTTATTAAGCAATATAACCTTTTTAAAACCATGCTTTCTATGAATAGTTTTCCTTTATATTCATATTCATTGTATAAGATCTACCTTGAAAAAATAGGAAGGTGCATAACTGGTATTCAGTGTATCTTGGTATAAATCTCCTTGTTTAGGTCATTAGTAATTTAAATGTATTTCAGGGATACTGAATTGTTGAAAACTATTTTTAGAAAATGATTATTGCTTTTGAAAATTTTTGGTTTCTATAAAGACAAACTTCCAACTCAGAAGGCATGAGTAATAATATACTGAAAGATAGGGATTATAATCAAACAAAAAATTTCACTTTCAAATATTCAAATATACCATTTACATCTCTTAATTCTCAAAGTCAATACCATTGAAATGATAGAACAGAGTGCCCATTCTCTGATGTTTGGAATTTCCTCTCAGACATTCTCATATATATACCCATTGCTAGGTTTAGGGTTCTGTGTTCTCTCCACGCTTTGTGACTTTCCCTTACAGTCTAGGCTTGGTGAATACATAGTATTGGGACTTATGTCAATAGAGGTGAAAAGGATATGATGTTTTGCTCTTCATGTCAAATATTTCTTGATCCCTTATTTGTATTAGTAACGTAATGAGAAATAAGATACAATCCTTGTCCTCAGAGAGCTTAGAGTCTGGAGGTCAGAAACAGATGTTTATCACACATTGGAGGGAGAGTTGGAATTGAACATCTGCCTGGTGCTTGTGAGCACATGTTGACCCTTTCCATGGGAGGAGCAAGGAGAGCTTCATGTGGCAGTTGACCCTTGAACTGGATGAGTGAAGGTTTGCCAGACTGGCAAGGGGGAGTGGCGATGGGTAAGGGGTTCCAGTCTAAGGAACCACACCTGCAAATCAGGGCTGAGTGTTCATGCGGGTGATGTGGTTGTTGTAGGACATGCTGGGTACTCAGAGCCTGTGTACTGAGCAGAGCACAGGAAGAGAACTCCTGGTCCAGGTGTCCACCTCATCTTTTCTGGGTTCATGATGATCTTTATTATTGCATCCTGATGAACATTATATAGACTGAAGACACATGATTAAGTGCAGACTAACAATAATGGTCCTAAATCTTGCTTAAAATGAAACATTGAAGGTTGTAGCATTGACAGGTTTTGCTGTTAGAGTTTTTCTGCTGACTTAGACCCTAGATTTGTATCTTAACTCTTGGCTCCAAATTACAGTCTACCTCTAATCTATTTACTTTGGGTAAATTGTCTTCTTATTTCAACAGACAAAAGCTTCCTTTGATAGCTTGCAATAACATTTTTTCCCAAAACATGTATGCAGCTAAAGTTCAACAAGGCTACAGTGTAGCCAAATCTGCAATGTGTCATTCATACTAGAAATATGAATTTATCACACTTCTTTGAGATAAGTAGAACTCTGGATGATATTTTTGGATCAGCATGTTTTTGCTATGATTGATTTAGGTGACATTCATGATAATAATATTCTATTGCTTAGATGTTATGGACCATTAGCTAGAACCCAAAGGGTTTGCTTTCAGAAGCAGAGGAAGAACAATGACTTATTGGAAGGTGGGTGCCCTGGGGTGACAGTAAAATTCCAGACAGCCGTCTGGCATTAAAATTTAGTGGTTTGTGGAGCCGGCCCGGTGGTGTAGTGGTTAAGTTCTAATGCTCCACTTCGGCGGCCTGGGGTTCACGGGTTCGAATCCCAGGCCTAGACCTACACACCACTCATCAAGCCATGCTGTAGCAGCATCCCACATACAAAATAGAGGAAGATTGTCACAGATGATAGGTCAGGGACCATCTTCCTCAAGGAAGAAAGAGGAAGATTGGCAACAGATGTTAGCTCAGGGCCAATCTTCCTCACCAAAAAAAGAAAGACAGACAGACAGAAAAAGATTAGTGGTTTATAAACCTGGGAAACTCACTTTACTTCTCTAGGCCTCAGTTTCTCACCTCTGAAATGGGAATATTATTGCTCTCTCACATGCCTTACAGGGTTGTGAATATCACATTAGATTATCACAGGCTTATGTTTTATCAGCTATTCTTGTAAATAAATTCTTCATCTTTTCAACTAAATAGTTTGAAAGTTTTAGTATTTTAAAATATGATATACAAAACAAGATGATGTTTTTGAATGTCGTTCCCTTTGATACAAAGGGAATGTTTGTCCTTTCCAACCTAAACTAGGCATTGGGTTTTTGCTTAGGATCCATTTTTGAAGGCCATTACTTTCCTCAGGCTGGCTGGGCACTTCTCAGCTCCACTCCAGTGGAATGGCCTAGTGACTTTGGTGTGTGCATTTAGAGGGAACACGGTATCTGGGGAGCTGAAGTCCAACTTTGTGTCCAGAACTAGTCGTAAAACTCTTTGTCATCAGCACTTATATTGTTGTCATAAATCAACATAACAAATACTAGGACTCAAACCAAATTGCTGTCAAATAAATCAGTTCTAAATTTCTCCTCATGTTTAAAGGAGGTCATTGTGTAGGTTAAAAGATTCTCAATGTGATTTTGTTAGGGAGAAACTATAATGATAAAAGGTTCATAGAGTCTGGCCAAGTGGAGGAAGTTTATTACCACTGAGTTGTGAGCTCAAGATCTCAACCCTGGGGGTGGAGGTAGGGGACTCTCAGATTCAAGCCTCCCCTTGGCAGTTGGCTTCAAACCTAAGGACACCTGGGTCCAGGCCAGGCTTTGTCTAGACACATCTTCCCAGGACTGGAACACAGACCGACAGACAAGGCATCCCTTCATCTTATTTCACTGGTCAGTGTTGGACATTATCAGTTTCTACTGGACCAAAAAGTAAGTTTTGAAATTTTGTCCATTATCTGTATTATAAAAAAGGCTATTTTTCTCCCAGAAGTTCAAGAAATGTCTTTCTCCCATTAGAGTGTCAGTGAGTGATAAATAATTCTCCCTCAGTTAAGACTGATGTCATAGTGACAGAGGCTCAACTGAGATCTGATTTGGGAAGAAATTCATGCTCTTCAAAGAGCACACATTCTGTGTTCAGTAGAAAAAAAATAGTTGTAACCTTAGGTCAATGATTCATAATTCAGCAAAAAGAAAACACCCTCATGTTTCTGGAAAGTAAACAGGAACTAACCCATATTGACTTACTGTGGGAGACAAACAATAAATGTGTAAGCAAAAACGACAATAAAAGATAAAAAATAAATAAGCAATACATATAGTTTCAGTTAGTGGTCAGTGGCATGTAGAAAATAAAATACATGGGACAATGAAACTGAGAGTGATTGGGGGAGAATTCGGCACAATTAGCTGAAGGAATACTTCTCTGGATAAGCAACATCTGTACTAAGTTTCAAACAGCAGGAGGCAGCCAGGTGAGGGTCTGGGGAAAGAATGGTCCAGGCTAAAGGAATTGCTTCAGGGGTCTGAGGAAGAAAAAATGCCATATGTTTGGAGCTTAGTGGGAAGGGGAAGAGTGGAAGCCGATGAAGTCAGAGAAATAGGCAAGGATCAAATCCAGGTACTCTATGGATGAGGTGGTGGTTGATGATGATGATGATGGTGATGATTTCATGGGAAGCCATTTGAACATTTTCAGCAAAGGAGTGAAATGATGTGATTAAAAACTGGAAAAACTCTCTGGCTGCTCTGTGGAAAATAAGACCCTGGAGGCGGTGGAGTGTGGGGCAAGAAGGGAAACAGGGAAACCACATAAGATGCCGTTGCCAAAATGCAGACTAGAGATGATGGCCTCATTGGCATCAGTAGGGATGATGTGCAGTGGAGGAGTTCAGGATCCAGTTTCTAGGAGGGCAGAACCAACAGAAACTTACCGATTCTTTTTGGGGGCGTAAGGAAAAGAGACTGGTCCAGAATCTCTTCTATTTTTTTATCCCCAAGGACAGGATTGGTGGTAGTCCCATTTACAGAGATGAGGAATGGTTGGGAATGATGAGATGGGGATAATGGGAGATGATAATGAGCTCAGTGGGAAGGACAGAGCTGAAGATGAAAACATTGAGGATCATCAGCATATAGATGATGTTTAATGCCTTGGGCCTGGATGAGAAAACATTGTTAATTTTCTCCTTCCAGTCGTGTGTTTTCTGGGTTTCTATGAATCATAGATTTTCAGAATTTAACAGAACTCTTCATAGCTTCCATTGTTCTGGTTAGGTTCACATTACATTTAGCATAATACATTAAGTTGGCAGCTCCTATTTCTAGGTTTGGTGCAAATTGTTGATAAAATTCACAAGTGCTATATTTTTAGGAGTATTTTTTTTCCTAGGTTCTTTTTTACGGTTGTTAATGAACTTGGGAATTTCTTATAATGTATAGTGTCAACCTGAAGCACATTCCTTGCATGGGGCCTAATTATATATAAATTTCTGCTTATTGCAGAAGGTGTGCTCCTTTTAAAGGGGAGGGGGTTTGATACCTGCCGTGTTCATAAACATTCAGCCCAAGTTTTGAGTTTATTCCACTTGGGACGTTGACAGTTTGACATTTTTAACAGGACTAAGTTAAATAAAACAGTATTTGAATAAACACAAAGAACATCATGGAGAAGTGGGTTCATAACTAAGGCAGTTGAGCACCTTTCTTTCCTTAATTTTTCATGGAGGATTAATATTCAAATAATAGTAATTTGTATCGGTTGAATTACAATAGATTTTAATGTCATCTAATAAAAGAAACTTTAACTTTTAAGTAAACTTATGCTTGATAATTAATGTCTGCTGTTTCTTAAAAACCGAATAATTAAAATTGTATGGTTACTATTGCAATTATTTTAATAGATTATTTTTCCTTGCCATATTTTCATCTATTTTATTTATCTTAAAATGGGTGATAATATTATATATGCCAGATATGGATACTGTGCTGCTCAAAATATATCTGTTCAGCTGCCTCAGGGGTCAACTTCATAGTATTACGTGTGTGAATTAGTTAGTTGGGGCTGCTGTAACAAAGTATCACAAACTAGCTGGCTTAAACAACAGAAATGTATTGTCCCTCACTCAGTACTGGAGGATAGAAGTCCAATATCAAGGTGTCAGTTCTTCTGAGGGCTGTGGGGAGAATCTGTTCCACGCTCTCCCCTACCTTCTGCTGGTTGGCCGACAAACTTGGGTGTTCCTTGGCTTGGAGATGCATCACCCTGACTTCTGCCTGTATCTTCAGTGATGTTTTCCCTCTGCGCATGTCTCTGTCCAAATTTCCCCTTTTTATAAAGACATCAGTTATTTTGGATTAGGGACCATGCTAATGACCTCATTTTAAATTGATTACATTTCTAAAGACCCTGTCTCCTGTTATGGTCCAATCACATGTTCTGGGGATTGGGATGCTAATGTATCTTTTTGAGGGGAATACAATTCAACTCATGAAAGTGTGTAATCTCCTTTCCTTCCTAACCTACCTAATTTTCCTTAGACGTTGTTAATGAACAAATCCTGAAGGTGTTCTAAATCTCTTTATCTGTGTGTATTCCGAGAAGCACACATGTAGCCCCATTTATGTATTTCTGACACATTTATGAAGCTAATTTGCATCTCCAACCCTGACCACTTCTCTGAGCTCCAAATTTGTATTTCTACCTGCCTTCTTGTCACCTCCAACTGGATGAACGATAGACATCTCCAGCCTAACGTGGTCAAAACAAAATTTTTATTTTCTGTCTCGCTCCTCAAATGTTTTTCCATCATTCTTTTCCATCTTAGTAAACGGTCCCTCCATTCCCCTAAACTCTATCCAAAGAGCTAAATCATGCTGACATCTCTTCCCCTTATTCCCTGCTAATATCTATTCCATGGTTGCATTAGTTTTGTACTGCTGCTGTAACAAATTACCAAACCTTAGTGGCTTAAAACAACACAAATTTATTTACATTACTGTCTCTGAAGTCCAACACGGGTCTCATTGGGCTAAAATCAAGGTGTCAGCAGAGTTGCATTCCTTTCTGGAGGCCCCTGGGAAGAATCTGCTTACCCGTTTATTCAAGCTGTTGATCAGATTCAGTTCTGTGCAGTCCTAGGGTTGAGGTTTCCATTTCTTTCCTGGCTGGTGGATGCAAGTCATTCTCAGCTTCTAGAGTTCACCTGTATTCCTTGGTTTATGGCTCCCTTCTTCCATCTTCTAAGCCAGCAATGGTTGCTTTACATCTCTCTGACCTCCATTTCTACCTCATGTCTTGCCTCTTCTACCTTATCTCTCTGGCTCTAGCTGGAGAAAAATCTGGACTTTTAAGGGCTCATTTGACTAAATTGGGCCAAGCTGTAAAATCCAGGATAGTCTCTATATTTTTAGGTCAACTCATGTGTAACCTTAAGTCCATCTTCCAAGTCCCTCTGCAGTAGAACTTAGATGAATGTTAGGAGAGGAGGGGGACATCTTTAGAATTCTTTCTGTCACAACTACTATGTCCTGTTCCATTTCAGGATGCTTTTACTTTCCTACTTCCACCACTACCGCTGTATTCCCAGCCACCATTACTGTTTCTGGATTCTTACCACATCCTCCTCACTGGCCACCCAACATGATTTCCATGAATCATGGCTTATCAGATTCAAACAGGACTATTTCTTCATAGCTTGTATTGTTCCAGGTAGTTTCACATTAAATTTAGCATAATATATTAAGTTGATCTTTTTAAAAACAATGCCTATCAAATCATGTCACTTAGATCCCTCCAATGGCTTCCCCTGGAATAAAATCCAAACCTTAAAATGGTCTACAAGGCCTTGTTTACTCCTGTGAAGCTTCATCCCTTCCCCAGACTGTTTTATTTTCTTCATAGCACTTATCACTATGAGAAGCCATTTTTTTCATTTTTTGTGGATGTTAATTGTCTGTGATTCTCCATAGAATGTAAGACCCTTGTCTGTTTTCTTCAGCATCAAATCTTCAGCTCCTACAATACACTGACACTGTGATCATTCTGCATGTTTTTATCCCTGTAGAATTTAAGTTGCTTTCTTATGTACACATTTATGCCATAGCATGTGCCTGTCTGCTGTGAGGGTGTCATGGTACCCTCTTCTCAGAATGGCGAAAGGAACCCTTCCTGATGAAGAGTTACCCTAGATACTGTGAGGAGTATAAATATGTATTAAACAAACCCTTGACCCCAAAGAACTTGTAGCTTTAATCTCATTGTATTTCTATAACCTTTTATTCAACTAGGCTGTTCAAATCTTATTCCAATTTTATAAGTAAAGGAATTTCATTTAAGACAAGTTGAGTAACTTTCCCAAGGAAACTGGTGCTGTGACTAGAACTCCAAGCAGGTGTTCCTACTTCAGATTCTTTTCTGAGTCATACCAGCCTTGTAATTTATCCCAGTTTTCTTGAGGCACAGGTAAATAAGTTAATCAGTATTTTTTTCCAAAAGTGAATATGTATCATCTTCATGTTATGCTTTAATGCCTTCTCTTTGCATTTTTATTACTGTCAAATGTTAAAGTATATGGAAAATGCCTAAAAATGACTGATCACAAAAGGCCACAAAAAGACAACTTTTCCAGGGCAAGAAATAATATTACCAGGTCCAGGTAATATTAGAACTTTGGACTCATCTGGAAAAGGTGAGCCCACAGCTTTCTAAGGGAGAGAGGAAGAACTAAGATCTGGAAAGCCAGAGAACATCAAAGCAGGGGACAGGAGAATGAAGACTACATACAGAAGAGGTGGGGAGACTTGCAAAACTTGGGGTTCACGTGCTGCAAGTGAAGACTCAAGGTTTGAGAGCCAGACTTGTGCTCAGACCCATGCTCCACAATATACTAGCTTGGTGTCTGACACAAGTCACTCCCATTCTTTAATCTCTCATCTTTATTTTTTTTATTGAGGTAACATTGGTTTATATCATTATATTTTGGTTTCTGTGTAGATTACATCATGTTCACCACCCAAAGACTAATTACCATCCATCACCATACACACGTGCCCAGTCACCCCTTTTACCCTCTTCCCCACTCTTTCCCTCTGGTAACCACCAATCTAATCTCTGTATCTATGTGTTTGTTTGTTGTTGTTTTTCTTTTATTTATGAGTGAGATCATATGGTTTTTGACTTTATGCCGCTGACTTATTTCGCTTGGCATAATACTGTCATCCATGTTGTCACAAATGGCAAGATTTCATCTTTTGTTATGGGCGAGTGGTATTCCATTGTGTATATATACCACATCTTCTTTATCCATTCGTCTCTTGATGGGCACTTAGGTTGTTTCCAAGTCTTGGCTATTGTGAATAATGCTGCAGTGAAATAGGGGCACGTGTATGTTTACACATTCGTGTTTTCATGTTATTTGGAAAAATACCCAGCAGTGGAATAGGTGGATCGTATGATAGTTCTATTCTTAATTTTTTGAGGAATCTCCATACTGTTTTCCATAGTGGCTGCACCAGTTTCCATTCCCACCAGCAGTGTATGAGTGGCCTTCTCTCCACATCCTCTCCAACACTTATTGCTTCCTGTGTTCTTAATTGTAGCCATTCTGATGGGCCTGAAGTAATATCTCATTGTAGTTTTGATTTGCATTTCCCTAATAATTAGTGATGTTAAACATCTTTTCATGTGCCTGTTGGCCACCTGTGTATCTTCTTTGGAAAAATGTTCAGATCTTTTGCCCATTTTTTAATTGGGTTGTTTGTTTTTTGTTAGTGAGCTATATGAGTTCTTTATATATTTTGGTTATTAACCCCTTATCAGATATATGGTTTGCAAATATCTTCTCCCAATTATTAGGTTGTCTTTTCGTTTTGTCAATGGTTTCCTTTGCTGTGCAGAAGCTTTTTAGTTTGATGTAATCCCATTTGTTTTCTTTTCTATTTTTTCTCTCTCATTTTTAAAAGAGGAAAATAGCACTTTATTTGCAGTTGTGAAAGTTGTCAATACACGTAATAATGTTGCACGGTGTCTAGATCATGGTTACCATCCAACTCATGGTAACAAGTAGCGTGTTTGTAAATTTTCCAGGCCAACTGAATGGCTGTGAGGACATGGGGGCACAGGTTGCCTCAGCCAAATGCTGCATAAGTAAAATACTGCCTTTATTCCAAAATCTGATCCCCATAGACCACATTCCAGCAACAGAGACTTCAGTGGTAAAAGGAGAACCAGCCTATGAATGTGAATGCTCACCAAACATGCAATAGTAAATTTCTGTGTTCTTATTTCCCCCTCTGTGTGTCATAGTAAGGTAACAACTTAAGAATTTCAGGATATGCCTTAATACCATACATGTATCAGTTACAAAGGAAAATGCTAACCAATCTGTAAGGCCAGGACTAAATGCTTACTATGTGCACGTCACTGTAGGAATAAGTAGACTGATTTGTTTAAAAGAGAAAAAATTGCATTTCTAGGAGTAGGAGCAGATGTCACATATTGAGTGTTTCCAAAATAAAGGTGGACCGTAAGCTATGCGAGGGTGGGGCTGCATATGTCTATTTTACTGCCCTTCAGAATAGTACCCAGAACAAAATAGGCATTTAATAACTATTTGTTGAATGAATGAAGAATGAATGATAAAACAAGACACTTCTCAAACTAACAATTTGTAGGGCTGTGTAATAGACTTCTCTGCAATATTTATCTGTCATAAATTCAACGTCGGTCCATCTACATTGCCTTTTATTTGTAGGGAAAATAATCTTCCTAGGTTTTATAATTTACATTCAAATAATACAATAATAAAGCCGAATGAAGCACCTCTGTAATTAGCCATTTACTCTGGATTCCTTTGGGGCTTCCAGTCTATTTCACTTTGAAAGCAGATACGTGGCAGAGTAATCTTGGTTACTTTAGAACAGGTGGGATTTTTCAGGAGTCCTAGTGTTGCACATGAAGTCCTGACAGTAGCACCAACAAGGGATAGTAAAGTTGAAAACCATCAGCTGCTGTAACTATGACATTTAAAATTATAATGTGGATAAACTAATTATGTTAGTTTCATGGTGTGGTTCATGTTAAATGCATATACTTTGAATCTATTTTGGAACTAGAGTTGATGACTTTCATATTGCAAAAGCAGGTGGCCACCTTTTTAATATATTAAATGCAGATGGAAGTTTCTTCAATAGATTTATGAAACTATGAGGTTTATATTTATATGCCAGTAGTGAGTACATGTTGCATTTTGGAGGTAAAGGCATGAAGGATCAACTGTTTGTTCGGTTGTTATTAGGATGCCTGTTGTGTAGTACCCTCATCTAAGTGCGTCTTTACTCTGTAGTAGGGTAGAGAGTAATGCAAGGAGCATATTTACTTCTAAACTACCAAATGATTAATTTATGTAATATTTACCAAAATATTTTAATAATTCATCTCACAGTGTTGTAATGTATTGGGCTTATCCCCTTGTTGATGTTAGGCTACCACTGGCACAGGAGAATTCTAGAACGAGGATTGCTTCAATCTACCATTATACATTAATTTTACTAGCTTGAAAAATTAAAAATAGTATTCTAGATTGTTGATATTTTTTGTTAATATTTAAAGAGAAAGTGAAACTCTCTCTTGGTTTCTGTCTTTTTCAAAGCTGAATGTTGTAAGGTTATTCCATTAGTGCCCCCACTGCCTCAGCGTGTCACTCTTCCATCTGGACAGACACTGGATGAGATGCTCTGGTCGCCATGGCCAAAGGGCAATGCCCTTGTTTCTTGCTGCGACTGCCAAGAAAGTGTTTGAATAGTGTTATATAATGCCATCGTGTTTATTATGCATACTGACACATGTCCATGGGGAACTTGCCCGAAAAGAAAAATTCATTTGTGTTGCTTTGGATCCTCAAATCTTCCCAGACGACAAAAATCATGGAGTTATTCTTGGTGCCAACAATGAAAAAAAAATAGCTTTAATATATCTCTACCTATAATTTCTTAATTATAATGATATTAATATTAAAGTGTTGATGCTCAAGTATTGTTTTGGGTCACTTACAATGTTAAAAATGAAATTATTATGATGGGGTACTTTACAATAATAAAATAGATTTAAAAAATTCTATCATTAATTTCCATAAAAAGAGAAACTGAATCTCATAGTGCTTTACATTTTTTTATTATTAAGGGAACTTAATTACTACCCCTTTGGAAGAATGTTCCTGCCTGCTTGAGCCTTGGGAACAAAGGATAGTAGGAAGGGGTCACTTTTTGCCACTTGACAAAAATCTTCTAGTGAGACGGGAGTTGAAGGGGTTCAGGTGAATTTTTTGAAACAGAGTACTAAGTGCTTTCTTTAATGAGCAGTACCTGTGTATATTTTAATGTGTGCCTGAGTATTTTGGTAATTAGCTTGGCAATTTAACTTCCCAAATAAGAATTTTGATGTGAATTAGTTTCTGTTATTAAATTCATAATATCTTTCTGATTTTAGATATTAATATCTAATTGAAAGATTGTTGCAAATATCAAAAGTGATAATTTATGTAAAACCATTTTGTAAACTATAAGGCAAGAGATTTATTTATGTGGTTATCATTATGATATATTTTCTCATCTAGAAAAATATGAGTTATTAAAATCTTAATGAGTTGTAAGAAGTGAGCAATTAAATATTAACAATTAAAACTAATAAAATAATTTCAATAAATTTACAATGACTAAGGATTTTTAAACAGACCATATTAGAATTTAGAGATCTAAATTTTACTTTTAATGACCTGGCTTAAATCTGTTCCAATTATTTCTGGCTTATTATGATGCCTCTTCCTTTCAGGGAAATTTTCTGCAGAAGAAAATAAAATTCATATATATTCCGTATACATAGATACCATTTTCCATAGTATCCTAAGAGTTTGCAAAAAGGAGAGGAATGGAATCTGATCATTTCAGTTAGGTCACAAACAGAAAAAAGATGAAAATTAATTTTATGAAAAAAAGGAGCAAATATTTGTGTTACTAGCATTCCCATAGTTCTCAAATACTATGTTGCTCAACATTATGTATAAGTGAAATGTGTGCGTGTTTGTGTTCATACATATATCAACAAGTACATATTCACATATTCCGCATTCTTTCATTTCAGAGATGAAATATTCTAAACTATTTGTACATCCATATAGTGTTACTGAAGTAGTGTATCACTCATGAAGACATGTCCTTGCTGCTTTACATGAGTCAAATTATAGTATTCGTTAGATTTAGAATTATTTACATTCTTTTCATTTAATTCACCTATTTATCTGTGAGCTTTCATCTCACCAGTAGACAGGCACTCGCGGCTGCCTTCACAGTGTTGTTCCTATTGCATTTTCATCACCAGTGCTCTCATTACCTTCGACTTCTGTGCTGTTACAGCTGAGCTAATTGCTGACATTTCTTTCCAGATCAAACCCTTCGTTACCGACATCATTGTCTGGAAATGTTCTGTCCAATAATTCTGAAATACAATTTTCTGTGCTAGTCTTCATTTTAAAAGATATGCACGTATATTGGTTCAAGTGTTGACGTATTTTTTTCAACCTAGAAGAATAAAACACACAATGTTCTTAATATATCTGTAGAAAATATTTGGTACATATTCTACATAGACAGATTTTTTTTCATAGCTTCAAGATGCCCCAAGTATTACCTAGAATTTAGGTGTCAGCAAATGCTTTTCACATACTGATACAGAAAACAATGTGCCCACATATTGATATTTTAATGTAGATATGTAATCCTCCAAGTAGATAAATAACCTCAGTGATTGCTTTGGACATTCAACAATGTCAGATGAGGAAAACATAGATGGTATCAAGGCAGAAGTTTGAGTCACATACTTTAATCGTGAGTCATTTACCCTCAGATTCCTATTTATATCTATGCTTCAGAATTGGAAAACAAACATTTATGGTCCTAATATTTGGGATTTCCTGAAAGCAGGTGCATTGATGCATTTTTGAGCCACTTCTTAACTCTGGAGTTCCTTAGCATGTAACTCAAGTATCAAGTCAATGGCAATAGAATGCCATCAGAATATCAGAAGAAACTTGTACCTTTGAGGCTCCCAGGTATGTAATAAGACTCTCAAGAAATTGGACAGCCATATCCATGTGCCATTTCTCATCATCAAAGTAATAAACCTGTGGCCTGTGAACCCCAATGGAAAGTCTACACTATATTTCATCAATCCCTTTTCCATTGTCCTGATTCATCACTAAATTGCACTCCCAGGCATAAATCTCACCTTTGATCCCCACTGACCTCATAGATAAGTAGAGTTTCCAACCGTTTTTGGATTTTAGGAACTAGCAAAAATAAATCAAATAGCAAAAAACTCCTTTGCCAGCCATGGATATCACATTTGGGGGAATATGCTATATTTGGTAAAAACCACTGTTGGCAAGTTCAAGATTTCATACACGATAGGGGATAATGAAAAAAAACTCCAAAGAGTCACGAAATAAGTAGACCTAAATACGTTGATACCTACAAAAAAGTTCTAGAAGACACAAGCTTCCAAAAAGATCTATTAGAAATAAAATACCTGTTTGAGATAAAACCTGCTATCATAGTTAATTTCTCTCCTTTAACACTGTTTACTTCTTTTAGTTTTCCAGGAGATATTGCTGTGGCATCATGGTCTACTAAAGCAGATTGCTCTGTACATTTTTGTTGTCGTTATAGGCACTGTAATTACTTTTGCTCTTTATGAGTCAGTCCTCAATGAATGTCAACTTTGATGAATATTAAAGTTTTACACTTACACTTTTTGGTAAAATGTTTTGGTTAAATCCTGTACTTTTCATAAATTATCTTGGTGACTGAAGATATGTTTTTTCAGCTCTTGGTCTTCAATCATGTATTAAAAGGCTGTCAGTAGTAGACACTTTCTCTCTCTTCTCAACTTATAAACCTTCCCATAGGAGGCTGAGTGAAGGGGAAAGTATTGTATCCTTTTATTTAAGGATGCACAATTAAATATTCAAATGTCAACCGATAAAGGATTTAAAAATTTCTCTGTACAATATCCACCTTAATTACCTTTAAAATGGTTGGCAAAACCATAGCTGGTGAAGGATTACTTAGTAGGTAGATTGGATGGGGGACAGCTTTGGGTGCTGGCTCCCCTAGGAAACTGGCTGATTCTTAGGGGACTGGAATTTTTCCTCAGCAGAACTTTCTTCCTTGGTGGGAGGTGGATAATCTGATTCTTCATTTTTGTGCAAACCCCCAAAGAACATGATTGTGGCTTTTATGCATGACTCCAGAATACAAACTTAAAACCTTGTAACTGATTATAGGTATCTCCAGTGGTTAAGAACACCAGTTCAGACGTCAAACTGCTTAAGTTCAAATACAGTTCCACTAGTTCAAGTCTCTGTTATTTGGGCATATTATTTAATCTCTCTGCATCTCTTTCTTCATCTGTAAATGAGACAATAACTTGCTCCATTTGGATATTTGCAGAAACAATGGTAAAATTCCACTCTATGCCAAAGCTGCTTTTAAGTACAACAAACAACACAGCTATTCCTTTTCCCTTGAGGATACGGACAGCAGCAACTTCAGGGGTGTGGGAAGTGAGTTTTCCTTGTGATCCATGGTGAGTTATCTACCCAGTGAAATATAAAATCTTCTTCTCTTCTTTTTTTTTCCATATTCCCCAGTACAGATTGCTCAATCCTGAATTAAGGAAAGTACGTTATTGTCAGAGGCAAAATTGTGAGTTTAGAGCAAGAAATCAGGAACAAAGCATAAATCTGCAGAGCTAAGTGAGCCTTTATTTTTCACCCAGTCCATGGGATGACTCAAGAAGTTTTGAAAATGCCAAGGAATCATTTCATTCCAGATGGACTACAGTTATGAAGGGAGCAACATCAATATTGAGGAAATTTAAAGAGCCGTAACAAAGCCTGGCTAGCGCTGGTGGTCTAGTGATTAAGATTCGGCGCTTTCACCTCTGCTGGTTTGTTTCCCCATCAGGGAACAACAACACCTGTCTGTTGGTTGTCATACTGTGGTGGCTGTGTGTTGCTGTGATGCTGAAAGCTATGCCACCGATATTTCAAATACCAGCAGGGTCACCCATGGCAGACAGGTTTCAGCAAAGCTCCTAGACTAAGACAGATTAGGAAGAAGGACCTGGCCACCCACTTCCAAAAAAACTGGCCATGAAAACCCTATGAATAGCAATGGAGCACTGTCTGATACAGAGCTGGAAGGTGAGAGGATGGCACAGAAAGACCAGGCAGGGTTCCGCTCTGCTGTCCACAGGGTCACTAGGAGTTGAAATCCACTCCATGGCACTAACAACAGCAGCAAAGCCTAGAGGCATCTAAACAAACACTAATTTCAAATATGCAATATCAATTCTAGAACCAACTTAAGTTGTATCACACAGTCAAGGCCTCCATCTTTTGGAGACCATATTTGGGAAATGTTCAGAAGTAGAGAGAGGTGTATTCAAAACATCTTATAGAAAAGTCTTCAAAATTCTCAAAATGGAATGTAATATTTTGACAAACGAGAAGGCACTGATCCTGTTGTGATTCACATCTGTTTAATGTACAATGTTGCAAGATCTGCAATCAGAGCCCTTTCATTAAAGATCAGTTTGGCCTTGTTTAGGCTAGCTCACTACCCTGCTCCGTATACTTCCAACCCCACCGTAGAACAAAGAATGAACTTAGAGATTGTTCTCAGGCATTCAAGAAGAAATGGAATAAATATACTATAATTCATGAAAGATTGTTTACCAAATATTTATTTATTTATTTATTTTTTGTGTGTGTGAGGAAGATCAGCCCTGAGCTAACATCCATCGCCAATCCTCCTCTTTTTGCTGAGGAAGACTGGGCCTGGGCTAACATCCGTGCCCATCTTCCTCCACTTTATATGGGACGCCGCCACGGCATGGCTGACAGGCAGTGCGTCGGCGGGCGCCCGGGATCCGAACCCACGAACCCCAGGCTGCCAAGCGCGGACTAAACCGCTGCGCCACCGGGCGGCCCTGTTTACCAAATATTTAAATACTGCTCTCAATTAAAAAAAAAAGGCTGACATTCAAACAAAAATCACAAAGAGAACACTAGATTCTAGGATTATAGGAATGTCAGCCATACTGAGCCTGTTTGTCCATCTGTAATCCTCCATCTCCATGACAGATCACCAGTAGCCACTGTCTTATATATCTAAACATCCTAAAACATAAGTTAAATGTTAAAAGTTAGAGGACGGAACGTTCCAGGATAAATGTAAGAAATTGTACTAACACCCAAGGAGAATGTATCCTACAGGGAATAATTATACAAAAATATTTATATAGTTAGAACTTGATGTATTGAAATGTATGTTTTTAAGAATTTACTCGTTTGTTTTAAATGCACCCTTCTGATTTCTTTGAACTTTAATATTTTTTTGCAAAGAAATATTTTTAAAGTATTCTTTTTGGCTAGTATCCTACCAAACACATTGTGAGAAGAACTTAAAATGCTTAGTCATGTGCATTTTCTTATTGGTATTCCTTGGGTGCCTCGGCGTAGGGCAATGACATAATACCTCAGTCCGGCCAAAGAAACAGGGCCCACTCTGTTTTGACAGAGTATTATTCATGATCACCACTTTACGTAAATGTTAAAGAATATCAAATAAAGACGTGAGCTAATTATGCAAAAAATCGAAACAAATGCTACTCTTAATTCTGGGAGATTAAGGTGCAATATTCTTTGCAGTCAGAAAAAATGAATTATTTCTTAGAAGATAGTGCCTTACATATATACTTGAGATATGGAAAAAAGTAAAATATGATAGATACTTTCCATCCCATCCAAGTTCTGCCATAAGGAAACCCTCCTTTGTAATTTAAAATTTTGCATTCTACCAAGGCACACACCCATGTGTGTGTGTGTGTGTGTGTATGTGTGTGTGAGAGAGAGAGAGAGAGAGAGAGAGAGAAAGAGAGAGACTGCTTTAAAAATGAGAATTCTGCATTTAAAAATGAGAATTCTGCATTTGTTATTAATATTATTTGTAAAGAGCATCTATTCATAGTAAAACTGGTGTATTGTGGCATTTTAAGAGTATTCCATAGAAGCAGATGTGTTTTTACCTCTAATTAATTAATGCATTTAAAAAACTGTTCTAAATTCATTCTCTTGCAGTCACTGCAGTCATGTATTCGGTATCTGGGGATTCCTGTCTTCAAGCTTTGTTTATGCCAAAAATATAAATTCATATGAATTTCATGGATTGATAATTTACAACGTCAGGAATGCCAAGGGATTTGCTGAACTATTACCAAATGGTCAACTACACATCCTATTTGAGAAACCAAGGGTGCTTTGAACATAGTGAAATTAATTTCATGCCAGGGTAGAGCGCTGCCCCTGAAGTCCTTTGGCTTCTTAATCTCTCATTGCATGAGCTTTAACTTAAGGCATAGAGTGAAAGAAGGCATGAGACTTGCCCGGTGTAAAAAGTCCCAAATAAGAAGTTTGTACCCTGATAGGGCAGATAATACTCAAAATATATTTTATTAATGGGATTTAGTATATATAGCCTATAATCCTAGTTACGGGGATCAAATTTACACTGATTCATGAATGCAAGCTAGTGTGTGATGTCCTGTATTTCCAGCCTCTTAGTACCGAGTGTCGTATTTCTGAGTATGTCTGACACCAGTTCAGGAGAGTTTAGCAGCAATGGGCACCCTGGGGTTTCAATTTTATCAGAGTAGCTGTCACTACCAGGGCCCCAGGCAAAAGTCCTGCATTGTTTGTTTGACTTGCCTTCCTCTTCCTTTTCTCCACTTCTTTCCTGTCCACATCCTGCAATCCATTCTGGCCACGGACAGCAGAGATAACTGTGGACTACAAATGAAAAGCTGAGCTGGCCCTAAAAATATTACTCCTCGCAATTATTTAATTGCAAAAGAATCTTTGTGCTGGAGCTTCACCATGCCCCTTGGAAGGCAGACTCAGTAATTTGGCTGTCAATCATTTGTAATTTTATACCTAAAAGTCTGAAGGGATAATAAATAGAATTACAGTTTTCACTGGAATGCTGAGTCTAAGAAAATGAAAAGTCAAATTTCAGGAACGAGTCAAGTCTTTTAAAAGTCTCTTCTAAAGATCAAGTTTTATTAAAATAAAAATATAAACTATTTACAATAAGCTTATTTGGAAATCACTACAAAGTCTGTTATTTATAACGTTAAAGCTTTTCTATATTAGTGCTACTTATTCTTCCACTTTACTGTCAGTGTTAGTAGATAAAAATGGTCAGGACATTAAAATGCAGTTTCTTGCTTTTTCTTTTGGTCCAAGAAATTGGATTATTTGTCCAAAAGGGCCACAACAAACTGAATTATTTTAGAATTGATAATACCACACCAAATAGTGATATTTTTCATCCTTTAGTTCTACTTTTATTTTGTAAGACTTAAAAATCCTTTATTTTCTTTTAAAATAAAATTGGCAAGGATATTGCTGGAACCTCTGAAGTTAAAACGGTATTTTTTTTTTAATTAAGAATATTTAGTAGGTTAATAATGTTCCTGTTTTCATGCATGCCTGCTATAACTTCTAAACATCTAGAATTAAAAATAATTTAGGACTTTATTTTTTAGGTATGATATACATGCAGAAAAGGGCATAGGTCGTCAAGTATAGCTTGTTCCACATTGTGTGTCTGAGACTCAGTTATAATACTGCGTTTGGTTATTGATTTATTTTCTTTGCTGACTAGTATTTCATTGTGCACGTATACCATACTATATCCGTTCTCGTTACTGGGCATTTCAGAAGTGTCCAGTCGGGGCTGATATGAATATTGTTGGTATGAGCATCATAGCAGATGTCTTCCAGTGTACTTATGTGCACATTTCTGGTGAATCTGTACCTAGGAGCAGAATTGCTGAGACATAGAGTGTGCATGTAAAGAGCTTTAAAAGAGATTGACAAACATCGTTTCTTATACCATTTTACATCCCCATTCACAGTCTCTGAAAGTTCTGATAACACCCAATACTTGCCAGTATTTGGCATTTTCTCCCCTCTCTCTTTTTTATCTTAACTATTCTGATGGGTGTGTACTGGCATCCTGTGGAAGTTTAAATTTGCATATTCCTTATGAGGAATGAAGTTGATCATCTTTTCATTTGTTTATTAGCTATGTGGATATTCTCTTTTGTGAAGTACTTTTTCAAGTATTTTGAAATAAATATATATACACACACATATACATGTATATATACACACATATATATACACACACACAGAATAAAAATATTTTCTTTCACTAGCGCCCTTTCACTTTCTCAATGGTGTCTTTGATAAACAGAATTTCCCAATTAACAAGGCCCAATTTATACTTTTTAAATTCCTTTTATGGTTAGCACTTTGTGTGTCCTACTTAAGAAAGCTTTGGCTACTCTCAGGTCATGCATGCGTTCTATATTTTATCCTTAAAGTTTTATTGTTTAATCTTTCACATCTAGACCTGCTCTCCATTTGGAATTGATTTTTGTGTGTTTTTTGAGATGGGAATCAAGGTGCATTTTTTCACAATATAGATATCCAGATGGAAGCACCATCTTTCCTGCTGCATGGCAGTGTATTGATTCTCTTAAATTAGGTATATGTGTGGCTTGGTGTCTGGATTCTCTTCTGTTCCGCTGTTCTGTTTGTCTCTCCTTACGTGGACACCACGTCGTCTTAATTACAGCAGCTTCCTAACGTGCCTTCTTATCTGGTAGGTTCAGACTTCTAGATTTGTTTCTTTCCTTCAAGACTACTTGTTCTTCTTGGCATTTTGCATTTTCAAGTAAATTTAGGAATCCACTATCCATTACCTCAGCCTCTGCCACCCCTGAAAAAAGTAGCATGCTGAGATTGGATTGGAATTGTGTTAAATCTATCAATTAATCCAAGAAGACTGAAATCTTTACAATATTAAATCTGCCAGTCCATCAATATGGTATTTCCCTCTTAGTTGTTTAGGTCTGCTTTAATTTCAATAGTGTTGTGTAGTGTTTAGTGAGATCTTACACCTCCATTACAGATTTGTTCCTAGGTATTGGATGTTTTTCTATGATAGTTATAAATACTGTTATTGTTTTAATTTCTTTATTGCTGACACACAGAAAGAAAACTGATATTTTTGTACATTGGCTTTTTGTTTTCACTTTATCGCCTAAGACCTCCAGTACAATGTTAAATAGAACTGATGAATGCAGTGAACATCTCATTCACATCTAAGGAGTTTTCAATATTTAGCTCTGATTTGAATTTTTTGGTAGATTTTTTTCATTATCAAATTGAAGAGATTCCTCTATTCCTAATTTCAAAAGAATTTTTTAAATTACTAATGACTGTTGAATTTTTGTGAAAAACAAGTATTTATGCCTCTTCAGAATTTAGTTTAAACTATCATTATGGGTATCCCACAATGTTCGGTTTATTCTGCTTCTTTGCTGGAAACACTAAAATGAACCAAAAATATAAGAAATTATCAATTCAATTCCATTTACAATAATGCTAGGAACAGAATAAGCCACAAAGTCATAAAAAGGAGGCATACAGAATTTAGACATTGCTTTTCAGATATCATACAGTGTGCAAATTTCATTTAAAAAAAGAAGAAGGAAGGAGGGAAAGATGGAAAGGAGGAAGGGATGGAGGAAGGCAGGGCCATGACTCAGAGCCTTTCACTAGAACACTTGACTCACAAGACATGAGGGAACACAGGAGGGACAAGAAGCCCGTGGAGGACAAGCTCCAACAGGAGAGAATAATGTCGAGGGGGGTGTTCCAAGATCTGCATTTTCAGTTTTCACTTCCCTCGTATTCAGCACTCCTCTCCCTGCAGTCTGTTATTAGGCAAAAGTCAGGCTGAGATAAAGTTGCCATAATTTAAAAATGTGTAATAACCCGAAGGATTTAAGTATAAGACAGTGGGTTAACACTATCAAAAAAAAGGTAAGAAACAAAGAAATCAGAAAGGGAGAAAGTAACGCAACAATAATGTACAAAAGGCAGAGAAAGTAAAACTCCAGAAAAATAAAATTACCTCCAAGTAAGATAAGAGAAAGTTAGCCTTATTCTTTTTATAGCCTAAAGACATTTAACATCGTGAAAAAAAAGTGAAATCAAAGAGATGATGATAAGACAAAGAAGGCATTAAACGAATAACAATGAGCTGTCAAGGCTCATGGAAAAATAGGAAAAATAAAGCCATTGCTGAAATAAAACCATGTTAGAAGCATCAAGAAGAATAGGTAGTACAGAAATAAAGAAGACTGATGTGGGGAAATAAAACAGAAGAGAGGAGAAAAAGGTGTAAAAGCAACTAAAGAGAAGGCAGTAGATATAGAAGAGGGACTACTGGGAACTGATGTATGGCTTGCTGCTGTTCTCACCTGGGAAAGTGATTTTCTTAAAAGAGAGTAATATCAGCCTGGATTTTTAGTTCTCTTCTTCGGTTTTCAGTATCAGAAGGTGTCTGAATGATTTATTCACAAGAATTATATAACCGTCTAAGTAGGGCCATGAGTTGCCCAACTCCAGAGGCATCGTCAAAGAGAATGAAGGTGAGTTGTGTTCTGGAGCATCATGGACATCCCATTCTGGGTGAATATCGTGTCCTGGGCTTACGAAACAAGGATATTTGCCTGTCTTGCGGACAATAGAAAATCTTATCAAATATACATTAACAAGAAATACAGGCACCCATGAACCATTCTTGCAAAATGGTCTTAAAGACAACATACAGTTAATCAAGACCTGAATGGTGCTGCATGCTTTAGGTCTGGACATACAACTGTAGTGTAGAAGAGTAGGACAGGTGTTGGGAGTGTGTGGAATAAGAACTACCCTTTCTAACAGTACGTACTGCTTGAATTTTTAATAATGTTTGGATTGTTTTAAAAATAATCAAAACTTAATTTTTAAAAATCACCTTGTTTAGTTCTTATTTGAAGTGATACTCAATATGATCCTTTTCAAATGAGGACCAGTAGTGTTTCCTTTCAACATCGTCAGATATTATCCTAACAATTATACTTGTATATTGTTTTAAAATTGAAGAAAGTATTTCTTCAGTAAGATATCATCTTATTAATACCTACAGTGACCTAATTACATAGAGGTGTTATCGCTGTTTTAGATAACTTGCCCCAGGTCATCTAACTATAAAATGTGGACCTAGAGTCCATTTGGTACACAGTTCAGTAAAAAGTATTTAAAATACTTTACTGAATTTATTTTTTTGGAAATTGTGGCTAGAATAGAGATCAGATAAAAGACTCAAAGAAGTTGTTTGGAGTACTATAATAGCTGGGGGTGGGCTACTGTATATAAAATTTAGCTTCAAAGTCAGCATCTAGACAAATTCTCTTTTCTGTGAACCTTCTGGATTGGTTAGACTTTGCCACATTTTATACTTTTTTTGAATTACAATCTCATTTCGCAAAATGAAATAATTTGAATAAACTTATTTGTCAAACTGTCCATCTTTGAAATAAAAACTAGAGTGGCTTCTAATATGGACTCAAAACAATCTTGAATCGATCTCTTGCCCTTGAATGCACCAAGGAAACAGTCTAGATTCAGGTTGAGAATAATTTTATGATTCTGTGGGATTTTTTTTTTTTTATGCTGAGATACATATAGCTAAAGATCCAGACACAAATTCAGGTCAAAGGAATGGAAGATTAGGAAAGTAGAATTTGCAAGGCAGGCTAGTGGGAGGGTCCTTTTGAGATGAAATGTTGCATAAATAATGCCGATGGGGGTCTAAACTCACTGTTGCCATGGAGACCTTTGTGCCTGGCTGAACTCAATTCTTTTCTCTTTTAAGAAGGCGTCCACTAGGCTTGTGGTGTCTCTGATGCGTCTTGCTTTGCTTTCTCTTGAACTGTTTGCGAGTGAAAGCAGAAATTAAACTGTGATGATTTGGCGTCCTGACTTTTTCGAGGCTGTTCTTCCACTCCATTCGGGATTTTTTTGAACTCCTCTGGGGTTCCTTGTAGCCCTGGTGCGGAGAGGGAGGAGCAGGTGGGAGAAAGCCTGGAACTGCCTGCACTGCTGCCGGGAAGGAGGGAAAAGTAACCCCTCATCTTGGTGACTAGTCGACTTGTTTGCCTAGACTACAGTTTTCAAGTATTTCAGGATCATTTGTTTCCACAGGTAAAAGAGAAAAAAGTGAAAACTAAACGTATGTGTTTCTTTAAGCGCTTTCATTATTAATGTTGTTTTTGTGATGATTTTAGCGAAAGTTTTAAAACTGCAGGTTGAGAGTTATGTGTTGTAAATATATGTAGATTTTTTTTCTGGCCTCACGGTTGTCAGTTTATTCACTGAATTAATGTAGAAATTGTAAAAAAGCCAAATAACCAGATTAAGCAGAAAGCAGTTGTAAGGACCGATGTGCTGTTTCCCTACCAACTAACCATTATAACCGCTTAATAATTGTTTTTAGCAAAACTTGGTGTGTCATAGACCCATCCTTTAGGTTTTATGAAAGTTATGATTATCCATGTAAATAGCCATTAACTGAGAATCAAGTAATTAAAAGTTGATTTGGAAATTGTGGGTGTTTTTTTTTCCTTCAGTACACAGTTAAATGAATAACCTCACCCAGAAAGAAATTATTCATAGAGAGTAAAGGCATAAAAATCACCCAGCCAGTGTCGCTATGTAAAGTAATTGCAAAAATTCAATATATTGGACAACTAACTTGTTTCATTGCTTTCCTTTTCTTACAGAGATTATTTGGTTCTCGATGATAAGCTTTATATGAGAACTAGAATACAATAATTACATGTTTTGATCATCCTAAGTGGTGCAGGTGTAAATGGGATGCACACATCCCATAATTATAGAAAACCTTTACCATACAAGTGTTTACAGATTGCTTTTATTCAGATAACTCACTAAGAGAACCATTGACCAAAATTTATAATGACTTCATAGATATCACCTGTGTCACCACTATAGTTAAAATATTTGTGATGCTCAACAGATTAAAGAAACAAATTGATTTCAGAAAGCTGGTGATTTAACAAGATGACAGTCTATCTATGGAAATTGTATATTACATTGTTATATATTTGTAAAATAAGTGTACGTTGTAGAATTATGAGTAAAGTAAAATGGAATGCCTTAGGAAGTCTTTAGGTTTTTTAGATGTTTTCAAATGAATGATAATAGTAGCAGAGAATGATTTTCAACTTAATTATGACAATTGCAAGATAAAATTTCCACTTGATTAATATTATTTGAAATTTGAATGACTTTGTAACTCAGATACTAAGTACAAATAATGACTGTGTTGACATAAAACAAAGATTTATTTTTATCAGAAACATACGGTCACAAATTTTAGAATTTAATTGCCTAACATGGATATTTAAAATGAAATGTTAATTGCTTAACATTTTGTTTTAAAGAAGCTAACAAAAGAGGGCTCATTAATTAGAAGTTAAAAGTTTATGTTAATCATATTAAGGCTAAGAGGTTTTTTCATTTTTAAGGAATGAAAGTAAACATCAATGGTATAGATTGAGAAAAGTGATTTAAGAAAACTTTGACCTTTGAGAGTGTTTTCCACACATTGACTGTTATTTAGTAACACTGCCTAAATTTAAAGGTAAGTGACTGTGAAGCTTCACCGTAGGAGTAGCGTCTATGCCCTCACACTTTGGGCAACATCAGTGTGATGGGTTGAAATGACATGAAATCTTCAAACTGTAAAGCATATTATAATGCATGTGATCCAAATAAAGAGTTTTTAAAAAGTAAAAAGTTAACTAACTAGATGGTATGCTTGCCCATAACCCTACATTGCCAGATATAAGTATTTTACATGGAAAGGAAATTTAAACTATCTTAAAGTTTGTTTGTTTTAATCCAGGTGTTTATATCATGTGGATACATCTGAAGATGTACGGAATAGGTCCTTCAGGTGGCATTCTAAAACATAAGCAGAGAGTCAAACAAAACGTGATTTAAAAGAAATATGCATTCTGAGGATTTCCAAATACCAAGTTGCAAAATCCTTTCTGGGCTATTCCACTCATAGATTTTATGCACACAATTAAGAAAAATAATTTCAATTATTTAAAAATATATATTTACCTAGACAAGTGTCACATTTGGTCCAACTCAACTGATTATGTTGTCAAATTGCAGAATTACAGCTAATAAGTCTGACCAAAGTGGTTTAGGAACAAAGATTTGTGTTTGTATTTCTACAAGTAGCTTATCAACATGAGAATTCTGATTTGGAGTTTTGTTTTATAGCTCTTTTATAATGCTTGTGTTTTGCAATACCTTCTATTCAGCAAATCTTGATTGAGTCCCTCCAATGTGCTAAACACTGTATGAGGTGCCATGTACAAAAATGGAAAGAGATACTCCCTAGGGTCAAGAACTGAAAAATCTGGTGAGGATGCAGATGTGAGAACTAGTAACTGTAACACAGTAAAATAATTGCCCTAATGGAGCCGTGGCCAAGGAGAGCATGAAACAGTGCGGTAGTTTATACAGTGCGTTAAAATATGTTTATTTGATCCTCCCAACCTAACTGAGACAAAGAAAGGTTAAGTGACTTGCACAAAATAACTATTAATGAAGGACCATAAAGACTATTTCCAGATGGTGGCCAGAGAAATCCTATGAAAATGTAAATCCTGTCATGTTACTACTGTATGCAGAGTAAAAGGCAAAGGCCATACAGTGCCCATGAAGCCCCTCCATGATCTGCCGCCTGCCACCCCAGTCTCCCTTCCTTCCTTCTTGCTCACTTGGTTCCAGCATACAAACTCCTTTCTTCTCCTAAAACATGCTCCCAGCACACAACCTCCGCATTTGCCATTTACCTCTGCTTAAAACACTACTGCAGCACCCCCATCCCCAGCCCAGCTGTACACTTGCCTCACTCCCTCATGTCTCTCAGGTCTTTGCTCAGATGTCACCTGTCAATGAGTCTGTTCTTGATAACCCTCCCCTGTCTTCTTTTCCTGCATTATTTTTCTCCATTGCCTTTACTGCAGATGGCACTCTGTGTAATCCACTGGTCCATTTTGTTCCACATCTGTTTTCTCCACTAGGATGTAAACTCCATGAGGACAGAGGTTTTGGTCTGATTTTTCTCTTTTCTTTTTTCTTTTTGGTGAGGAAGATTGGCCCTGAGCTAACATCTGTTGCCAATCTTCCTCTTTTTGCTTGAGGAATATTGTCCCTGAGCTAACATCTGTCCCCATCTTCCTCTATTTTGTATGTCAGACGCCACCACAGCATGGCTTGATGAGTGGTGTGTAGGTGTGCACCCGGGATACGAACCTGCAAACCCTGGGTCCCTGAAGCGGAGCGTGTGAACTTAGCCACTATGCCACTGGGCTGGCCCCTCTAAAGTATTTTTTATAAAGAACACACAAAGAAGTATATACAATCTCCAAAATAGTAAATCATGTATTTCTTCAAGTTTCTAACATCCATTAACATGAGAAAAATGATTCAATAGCCTGGATTATTTATATGATCACATTCAGTCAGCAGGTCTTTTAAATAAAGTTCTACTCAAAAAACAAAATATATTCCTAGGATTCTAAGAATTACCTGTTGGTATTAATCATGTCTGTCCATAGTGGTATCTGGTATACTTTGGCCATATTTAATGCTCGCTCACCTGGAAAGCATAATAACAGTGGGTATATTTTTGTTATTTGTGGATCAAATTACCTGCCTCTATCCCATCAAATTCATCCTACATTTGACAAGTTTAATTAAACTCAGCACTTGTGGCTTTAAAGATCAACTCTGCAAGCTCTAGGAGTTTAATAAACATTACAATGTGACTAATTATATAGTGACCTTCTCTGGTGTGTAAATTATTCTCAAAGATGTGAGCATTCCTTCCTCTAGGAATAGAAGTATTGAGTTAGTCTGCAGCTTACAACAGTACCAGCTCATTTTTAAAGAAGAAAAATTAATTTTAAGTGTTGCTCAATTGTCTGATTTTTTCAGTATGCGCAAATAGATGATTAGAACCTTTCTGTATCCCCAAAGCCTCAGCTGCTATTTGTATGTAGAGGGTAACATTTGGATACGTGTTCCTCCAACAAGAGTAACTCCAATATGGTTATTTATTGCATAGCCTCCACGTTATTCACACATCCCTTCTTCATGAATTTCAGCTGCTTCAGTTCATTTCAAGCCCTCATGCTCTTCTGAACCAGTGTCTGGTAATTTTCATCAGCCTTCATAGAGTTTCTGCAACAGATACCATATTCAGCATTGAAATGTTAAAGGTAATTAAATTTAGGTGCCAAGGTTGGGAATTAGCTGTACTCACATTATGATCATGAACACTTCTGCCAAAAGTTAGAAACCATAAACAGAGGTGACGATGAATAAGACTTAAAGAGGGAAATTTGAGTCAGCCGTGGGGCTGTGCCTGCGTCATCACAGGCCCCTGGGGTTGTTGGGCCAGCAGCCGGGTGCTTCAGGGTGTTCTCCCATTTACTGTAAACTATTTGACTACTAATCAGCATATTCCTGTTTGGAATCCTGTAGGGCCTGGAGCTCAGGGATTGGTAATGCTTGCTAAGAAATACTCATATCGGAATCAGTTTAAGCAACTGTGATAAATGCAGCTTCCTGACTCGGCATCTCAAAAGCTGGGGTTGGCCATCTTCATTCCTAATAGATTCCCCAGAGAACTGCTAGACCCAGGAGCATTTGAGAACCACCTATCTGATTTTATAGATGCAGAAACTGGCTGTGAGGGAGGTGGAGGGTGATCTTCTTTAAGGTGAACTTGTTTAAGGGTGATCTGAGAGTTCTCTGCAGAGAGTTGGGGGCAGGATAGAGATTGGAGCAGTCCTATCTGCCGCATTGGAGACTTATGCAGGTGACAGATTCAAGGTGATAAGAGATTGGAGGTGTCAACGGTATGGGATTAATCTCAGTCTTGTATTTTTCCAGGCCTGTTTTATTCCGTGCTGTATTTGTGCCTGCACACATAAAGAGAGAGGGAGATAGGCAGTCGGAGGGGAAAGTACTGTTAGCCTGGATGCAAGATGGGCCATTCAGTGCTAAGAAAGTGAATGCTAGACATGCTGGTCAAGGCCTGAGCTTATGATGTCCTCCCCATTCCTGAGTCCCCTTCTTCCTTCTCTCCTCACTGCTTTCATTCACAGCCCTTGTGTTGCTAGTTTTTTTTACTGTGCAGCCTTGTGTATCATTTTCACTCTATTCAATAAGTCTGGGGATGCTAATATTTCCAAAGCATCTCATAGGATGTTTTAAATTAAATGGCATAGCATAGTTATTATTACGACACTGTTTACTGAGCTTCTAGTACTTGCAAGTCCCTGTTCTGAAAGCTGGGAATAAAGAGATGCAAAGCCACTGCCTTCATGGAGCTGTCATTCTAGTAGGGACCAGAAGAGAAACCAGTGACTATTATTACTGTCACTCCTCCTCCTTTCAAAAGAACATCAGTCTAGGAGTAGAGTGTGTTATAATGACAGATGTTACGCCCATCCTAATGAGACCCAACAAATTTATTGCTATCAATATTCCATAAGACCTTACTCTTTACTTTCATTTTTAAAAGGAAGCCAGGGCAACTTTCTTATCATCCTTGTTTGCAAATAACATTGATGTTTTGGGGAAACTTTAAGAATATGTGTTTTCATTGGAGACAAAATTCTTAGTGTATTTAACTAAGAATTTAACTAAGTGTATGAAATAGGCCTCTTAGCTCTGGCGTACTGGGAATAAAAATGGGCCTGGAGGTCAGAGGCTTAGTTTTATATGTTGGCCCCAGTGCCCTCCAATTGTTGGAATTTAAGAAGATGTGGATGTGCTTTGTGCCTAACTTTCTTTCCATGAGAACAGTGACATTCTTTTTTCTTTTTGCTGAAGAATATTCACCCTGATCTAACACCTGTTGCCAGTCTTCCTCTCTTTTTCATTTGAGGAAGATTCTCCCTAAGCTATATCTGTGTCAGTCTTCCTCTATTTTGTGTGTGGGTTGCTGCCACACCATGGCTGACCAGTGGTGTATGTCTGTGCCTGGATCCAAACCGGACACCCAGGCTGCCGAAGCGAAGTGCGCAGAACTTTTAACCACTTGGCCACGGGGCCAGTCCAAAGGACGGTGGCATTCTTATCATTGTCGTACAGATACAATGTGATGTCATTTATAAAGTGTATGGTAACTTCATCTTCCATCTGTAGAAGAACATTTTACTGGATCAACATTAGAAGTGAATCTTCTTGTACTGTAAACCTTTATTTATTTTTTGGTAATGCGTTATTCATCTTAGAACAGTGTAGATGTTCACAACCTTTGAAGCCAGAGTCCTACAGGGGTTTAAAGTTAGAAGATGACTGTGCTGCCCTGAGGGATGCACCGACCTTCAGAAAGTTAACTGCTGGTGTTACTTCACTATACTTAATGCTCTCACCACAAAGTCGGTCAACAGCGTGGTGCCAGAAGATGTAGTTAAGTGACTATCACCCTCTGATTCCTGCTTTTTCTTTTCTTTCTTTGTTGTTGTTTTGGATTTTGGTTTGTTTGTTTGCTTACTTCCTTATTGGGGTAATATATTTTGAGAAAGAGCAGTGGAGTGGAATCAGGTCCAGCTCTGGTATTAACTTTCATTTCATTTTCTTTTCCCTGGTATGTTCCCCAAAGGGTTTTGAAGCTGCTCAGTCTAGTTACTTAATCCCTCTGCACCTCAGTTTCCATACCTGCAAAATTAAAGACTTCAACTCTGTGATCCCTTCCAAATGAATAGGATTTTATTATCTCTCCTACAGGGGCTTCCTGGTGCCGAGTTATGGGTACACCGTCACTGTTTAGCTGTGGTGCAGAGCGGACTGGCTACGGTGGGGTCTCAGCTGCGTCCCTGGACTAGCCTGTCTGGATCTCTCATCCAGGGATCTCTAGCTTTGTTAATTTTACTCCACGATCAACAAAAGTCTTTTGAGCAAGAGCATCCATTGTGTGCTCATTTATTTGTACATGATATAAATGTATTGCTGTACCAAACTTACATGTTAGAAAATGTGATAAAAAATTTCATTTTAAAAGATGAGAACAATAATTTAAAATATAAGTTCAAACCTTTACTTCCCCTACCCCAGTGGATTGTCTTGTGCACCCTACTTCAGAAACAACTGCTACTGCCACTGAGCCACATACCGCAGCAGTTCAGGAAGTTAATCAAATTCAAATTCAAAACCTGAGATATGAGAAATAGGTACATTTGCTAAGCTGAGCCATCTGTCCTTGTAAGATCCCCTGTCTTGATTATAACCAGATTTGGAGATCACTGATGAAGATAATCCTACAATCGTAAATGATTGTTCGTCATTTGCAAGTGAGTGTGTAATAACCACCAAGCATTCTGCAGCAGTGTTGATATCACAATGCCCTCCATCTAGGTACTAGAAACAGTCCAAGGCTTATGCTGATCTCTGTATGCTGATGCCATATATTAGGCATATGTTTATGTATCCCTTTGGATACACTGTTTAGTAGATCATTATCAACATGAAAAAGAGTCTGTGGTGAAGAAGCGTGAGCTATGTTCTTTCTATTCAAAACTATAATCAAAGAATTGGGCTAATGTCTTCAAAGCAAGCTTAAAGAATTTGCAGATTATACAAGGCTACTAAAAGATGCATACATTTGATACAGAAATAGATTTCAAGATGAACCTAAAATGCTGAAAAAATATGAGATAAAAACAAAAAGTTGAAAATTTGGGGTGCGCGTCCTGCCTGGTGTGTAGGTTCAAAGGTATCAACTGCAGAGGTACAAAAGTACTAGAGGTTTAGGTGAATTCAAATTTCATATAAGGCAACTCTTTGACAAGGTTAAGAAAGCTAATATAATCTTAGGTCACATTAATGGAAGTCAGTTTTAGTGCTACAAGATAAGTAATGCTTCTTAAGTACTTGACACTTCTCAGACTGTATTTGGGACAGTGTGAGGAATGTTGGGTATTTTGAATTAAGGTGGAGGGGAGACATCAACAAATGAGAGAGAATGCAGAAGTATGGCCAGAATGGTGAGACCTCTAAAACCAATGAGACCTCTGAACTGCACCTGTTTAAATCACAGAAGAAAACATGCGGTTTTCAAATATTGGGTGGGGTATCATATCGTTGAAAATGTCAATGTAATGCTTTGGTGAATCAGAAGACAGAACTAGTTCAGAAGTCAGGATCAGAATCAATTATTGGCTTTTTGTAAGAAGGTGTATTATGGTTTTGATGACCAGAGCTGTCTTTCAATGGAATAGTGTGCATCTGAGTTTGAGCTGCTGTCTCCAGTAGCTTTTAGGCAGGGGCTGACTCTTCAAGAAGGACGGACGATGAACTAAATAACCTAAATCCCATCTGCATGTGAAATTCTGTGAGACTTTTAAGGCACTGTATCTAGATTGATTAGAACTAGATGCAGTTTGGGTGTGTAAAATCTAGAAAACCCATAATGATGTTTGCAACACCCATTTTTCTGCATGCTAAAGTTTCTGGAGGTAGGAGGAGGGACGTAAATTTTGAAAACACTGCCCAAGTAATTCATGTATGCCAGCAGTTTAACACAGAGCAAGAATAGAAAAGTTAGATTATTTACATAAGTATTTATTCGTCCTATATGTAAAACTCTATGGAAATACCTTAAACTATATATTGAGTGTCTGTTTTCTTCACTTGGCAAAGAGTTAACCATGAGTAATCTATTCTTCTCTTTCCTCATATGCAAAACAGAAATAATAATTATTAAATAGTGGTATTATTATTTCCTGAATCCCTGAAGGGTATTCACTCCTCCATGGGAAGAGAAGGAGGACATTGCTTTTATAGGGGATAAAGTGGCCTAAGTTTATTAAAATAGAAAGCTTGTCCATGTTAAGTGTAGTAGGATGCGATTTAATTCATTTGGCTTAACTAACTACGAGTTCTACAATATTTATTAGATATGCAAGTCTTGTTGACTACTTAATTTCTGACTAGACTACTGCTTTCCCACTTGAATAGCAAGGGGAGATTGTTTGGGAGAAAATTGGCATAATATGTACAGAATAGCTACTGGAATCATGAACAGCTTGCTGCCCAGGTCTGCAGCCAGGGAGGCTGATGTTGATCAGCTTGCCCTCTCTATCAGGTAAAACTGCAGTTGATGGAAATTACAGTCCTAGTTTCAGGGGACACGAGGATAATTTGGCTGTTCCTAAAAAGGCATAAACAAAATATTGGCTAAGCACAGACAGATGTTAAGGTTATACTCTGTACATGAATTCATGTACTTGAATTCACTTTAATGGGGTTGAGCTTATGGTGTAAGATCTTGCAGCTCATTATAACTAAGTTGTTATGGGCTTCTAATTTGCTAGAAGCTGCTGTATCATGTGCTAGCCCAACTGCCTTGATGGGTCTCCTGGTAGTTAATATGGATTAAATGTGAATCTTTTATTTTTTCCCCTGTGGTCTCACATAATGATATTAGCTTGTCTACAGTGTGACAAATTCAGTGTACCAGGAGCATCTGGTACACTATTCTTTATGACTGAGAATAAGCCTGCAAACTTGATAATGTACATCCATTAAGACACTTCCCCATACTGGGGAGATGTGCAAGGATGTCGACAATGGAAAGAATTTATTGGTCACAGTTCATTTTGCTCCAACATAAATAAACTATTTTGACAGTGGTACATTCATCAATGCTACATTCCCACAAGTTCTTGTTTGATTATCAGGATGCAAACATGGGTATATTCCTTGTTAGGCTGTACTTAATTCACTCCCAGGAGAGGAATTTTAACAGGAAAAAAAAATAAAAGGAAAAGAAACTAAAACTTGCACAGCTTGAAGATAGGTTTGAATTCAGTCTTTTGAAGTTGATCTGAGAATGGATCACACTGAAATGTTCAAGTCATGAAGCTACTTTAGTAAAGAGGGTATTTTTTAAATCAAGTGCATGATATTATAAGAAATGAAAAGTAGATTCAGATCCTGTTGTCCCATTTGGATTGAAACAAGTTAATATAAGAATGTTCGTGTTTTGAATATATTACTACCTAAGCAGTAGGGAAATCTATTTCACAGGTGAAACAAAAGAGTTGACATACATGTGCATAATTACATACCTTATCAAGAATAGGAAAGACCACAAGGCTGGCTGTCACTGGGTTATTGTCTCTGCTTGTACCACTAACTGAGTAATCTTGAATTACTCACTTAACCTCTCTGATTGTCAGTTCTCTCCTCTTTACACAAATTGATTATATTTCATCCATTATATCCTAATTCCATCATATAATACCTTCACTGGGTCATTTGAAGGTAAAACTATTAGAGTAACAATACAGCTGTTATTATACAAGTAGTAAGACCATTATACTGTTATATTAGGGTACAATTATAGTAATAACTCCCTCTTGACTGATGTCAGCCTATGGTAACCTCAGGCCCCTCAATTGACAGTAGACGTGACAGTAGCAATTAAAAACCACTCTGGAGGCAATGAGGAACAGGAGCTCTGAAAGATACACAAAAAACTTACCGGAAAGAAACGTCAACAATATAAATGAAGCAGAAGAAAAATGAGAGTATTTCTTTGGTTGCAGGAGCCAATCGCTATCTGTGTTCACGACCCCAGAGGACGTCACTGTGTCCACCTAATTATGAAAAAGCTCTGCAGTTGACAGGGCCATTTAGGGACAGGCAAACTAACATCCTTGCAGTGCAATATCCTTGTAAGGTAGTACCAGATCCATGTTAACACTATTGACTTTCAGATGTCAAAAAAATTCAGTTAAATTTTATTAAGTATTTTCTTGTCAATGAGACAAATGAGCTCAATAAAATTTCAAAGGTTTTCTTACTTGGAGTATGGAAATAGATGAGATGGTGCATCACATTCAGTGAATAAGGAAAAGCAGAATCATTGTTGAATATTAACCTTTTACTTAAGTCAAAACTTCCTGTCTAATTTGTCTGATATCCAATCTGGCCCTACACTCCAATCAAACCGAACTCTAATTACTCCCTGAAACACCTAGACACATATTCAATATTTGCCTAATTCTGTGCCTTAACTCATGCTTTTTCTTCCATCTTTGCACATTTCCTCCACCCTTTTACATGGCCAAATAGTAACCTCTCATTGTTCATCTCAGATGCCACCTCTGCATGTGCCATTGTCCTTGAGTTCTTCCCCCCACTTCCATCTTCCCTAGCTGGGTGTTGTTTTTGAAATTCATTTATATCTCTCTCCTCACAATTTAGCATTCTACTTCGTATTCTAGTTAATTATTTATAGATTTCAATTCTTTTACTAGACTTAAAACTATCAACAGGGTCTATATTAGAGTTCTCCAGAGAAACAGAACAATAGGATATATAAATAGATATATAAAAAGAGACTTATTATGAGGTCAGCATCAGGTAATTATAGGGGCTGAGAAGTCCCACCATCTGCCAACTATAAGCTCGAGACCCAGGAAAGCTGGTGGCATAGTTTCAGTACAAACTCAGAGACCTGAAAACCACAGGAGTCAATGGTGTAAGTTCCAGTCTGAGTGGGAAGGTCTGAGTCCAAAGGCCTGGAGAAGCAGGAGTACCAATGTCTGAGGGCGGGAGAAGATGGATGTGCCAGCTCAAACAGAGAAAGCAAATTCTTCCTTCCTCTGTCTTTTGTTCTATTCAGGCTCTCAGTGGGTTGAATGATGCCCACCTGCATTGGTGAGAGTGATCTCAGTCTACTGATTCAAATGCCAAACTCTTCCAGAAACACCTCAAAGACATACTGAGAAATAATGTTTTACCAGCTATCTGGGCATCCCTTAGCTCAGTCAAGTTGACACATAAAATTAACCATCACGGGATCTATACCTGAGCTAATTTTGTACCCATGACTCTCCTCTCTGTGTCATTCAGGATCTTGTAGAATGGTTTGCACATAAATATCTGTTGCTCTGCTGTTATTTTATTTATTTGTTCCACAGATGTTTACTTGGCACCTACTGTGTGGCAGGTGCTAGAGATTTGGATCAAAAGGTAGAATTGTCCTTGCCTTTGAATCAAACGTAATAATAACTTCAGAATAATTGGAACTTGTGGTTTGCTACCAGGCAAATAAGCATGGATGGCTCAATCCCCACCTATGGTTGCTGTGAGTGAGAAGTTGATGTTCCTTTTGCATTTCACTTATGTACCAGAGAAATCTGATATGGTAGTACTGAAGAGAAATTAAGCAACAATACCACCATATTGTTGGGGGAAAATTTTGATTTCCAGAGATCTAATGAGAGAACTCTCTGGGAATTTTGGAGCCACTGAAGACATCTCCTAGTCCTGAAATACTGACAGACACTCAGCTCTCAAAGAGCTACCAGTAAAATTCATTAGAGAACTTTATGTTAGGAAGATGATAAATCATTTGGAAAATTGATTATTCTACCATGAAAATGACATAGCATAAAAACATATGAAAATGTCAGTTTTACAATTGAGTTCTTTTAAAATGTGAATTTCACAGTTTGGCAAGATATTTGGGGGCTAGACCAGTAGAAAGAAAATGTCTCCTGATGCTTTTCTCGAAATCAGAGAAGTATTCTTCCTTGCTCTGAAAAGTTTACATACATTTCTTGGTGGCCAAGCAAAGGGAGAGTATCTTTGAACCTGAGAGTAACTGAGTTGTAATTAGCACACAAATTGTTTAATTGTAAATAAACAATAGTCAAGCTTGGGAGAAAATGTGGTGAAAGGATTAAGTTTTAATTAATTTTTTTTTAGGTTATATCTATAATTTCCAATTAATAAAACTATATGTTAACTTGCAAAAGCCTATGTTTTTGTATAAACAAAAGAAAAATATGAATAGGGACAACCAATCAGATGTGCTCAACACATTCAATTCCTCAAATTAATATCAATTCTTAAGATAGACATTATTATGCTTTATTAAAGAATATTTCCTTTAATGTTATAAAGTGTTGAACCATTGAAGGGTTAAATGTTCAGAACTAATAATTTGTATCCTTAGAAAATAAGGAGTCACTGAAAGGTTCTAAGTAGATGAATAATGGAATCACATGTGTTAATTTTTGGAAGATAATTTTTGGCTATGTTATGAAGAACAGATTGAAAGCAGGCATGAACAAAGGCAGACACTCTAATTAGGATAATGAGTTCAGGACTCTGGGCAAGAGATATTGTTGGCCAGAATTGGAGTAGTGTCAGTGGAGATAGTGGACAGATCAGAGAGCTAGAATTGGTGGTTAAGACTCTTTTCTCAATTCCATCTTGGGTTTTTTTCCCACACCAAGCAATTCTCTGACACCAGCTGGGTGTCCTACAATGTGACTCATCCTGACACTGTCTACCTGGAGATAACGTTAAATCTGACAGGTTAAGGGCTCAGTCTTACAAGACTTCCTGCAAACACATGCTTCTGATTCCAAAGGCAAGTCCAGGTTGTCACCTTTGCTTCTAACCAACCATCTGGCTATAGATTGAAGGTTCCAATGACTCCCTCCTTGGGTGTGATTAATTTGCTAGAGCAGCTCACATAACTCAGAGAAACATTTTACTTACTAGATTACCACTTTTCTAAGGGTAAAACTTAGAAACAGCCAGATGGAAAAGATGCATAGGGCAAGGTATGGGAAAGGGCATGGAGCTTCCATACTCTCTCCTAGTGCCCCACTCTCCCCGAATCTCCATGTGTTCATTAACCTGGAAGCTCTCTGAACCATATCCTTTTGAATTTTTTTGGAGAATTCATTACATAAGCATGATTGATTAAATCATTGGCCACTGGCAATTGATTCAACCTCCAGCCCCTTTCCCCTCCCCAGAGGTCAGGGAGGTGGGACTAAAAGTTCTGATCCTCTAATCACTTGGTTGGTTCTCCTGACAACCAGCCCCCATCCCTAGGTGCTTTCCAAAAGTCACCTCATTAACATAACAAAATACACCTTTGTCACACTCCTCACTTAGGAAATTCCAAGGGTTTCAGGAGCTCTCTGACAGAAATGGGGATAAATACCAACTCTGTATTTCTTACTATTGTCGAAGCAAAATAACCAATAATCACTCTATAGATAAGAGAAATAAGGTGAGTTTTACCTGAGCCAGAATGAGGATTATAAGCCAGGAAGGCCTTAGAAAGTGTTCCAGAGAAACATGGTTTTCAGTATAGTCTTATATCTTTTTAGAACAAAGAACATACATTAAACACACACAGCATACATTTTCATCAAAGTTTCAAAGAGATACTTAGTTGCTAATTAGAAGGTCAACAAGACCCTGATGTCTGGAAAGAGACTAATCTGGGCATTACCAATAGGGGGTTACCAATAGGGCATAGGAGGGGAAGTATGCATTCTTATCTTAAGAGATTGCATCCTTTACTTTAATGATTATGCAAATGTACAATGTATCTTTGATCAGCCATAAGTCAGGCTTTTTAGTTCAAGCCAAATCAGTTTTGAACCCGAATAGTTAGCCCATATACCTCAATATATGAAAATCTCTTATCACTATAAATCACAATATCACAGTGACATGTAATGATATTTTGTATGTATCTGGAGAGGACAAAGTCCAGAATGATACACAAATTTGGAAATTAGGCAACTTGATGGTGCCATTTACCGAGATAGGAAAACAAAGGAGTGGGAGTAGATTTGCAGTGTAGGGGAGGAAGACATATCCTCTATCCTTTCTGGGTCCTTCTGGCTGGGGTATGAACTAAATTGGCTTGAGACAGCTTAACAGGAGAAAAATCAAACAAAACTTTGCGACATGTATATATGGGAGAGACCCAGGAATAATTGGGTAACTGGACGAAATGGTTGGAGGTTCTCATCTTAAACACCATCTTCAGGTAAAGACAAAGGAGGATGTTGGGGGTGGGGGGAGTCAGCTATGGGAGATTACCAGAAAAGCACAGTAAACAAGAGTAAGGTTAATATGCAGATTTAAGTCTTTGCCTTTTACACTAATAAGAGTTTCTAGAGATAAGATCATCCTCCCTTCTTCCTGGTACAGAGAGGAAGATACTTTACAAATGGAGATTTTCCTTAAAAATGTAAATGTCTCTTACAAAGGATAACTTCTGCTTTTACTTGGTTTTCAGAGCTTTGATAAGAATGGGCTTAGCAAGGACCCTCCCAGTCTATCCATACCCAGAGTTATCTATGGTGATGGCCTATCCTCAGGACAGGGCTTCTATCTTGAATTCTTTTAGCGAATTAGTGGAGGGGTCAAAGTTTCTTTCAGAGTCTTTTGTCCTTGAAAATAATCAAAGTAAGAGACATATTTTGAGGTGGCCAATTCTGATCCACCACAGCAGATTGAATGCTACGATTTCAATTTTGGATGTGAACTTCTGGATTCTCTAGAATGGATATCAGTGGACAGTTGGATATATACCATTTTTGGTTATTGAAGCTATGGGAATGAATGAGATTATTCAGAGAAAGTATAAGAAAATAGAAATTTAAAGGAGAAATTTTAAGGAGAATGATGGCTTAAGAAGATAAGAGGCATCCACAGAAAATAAGGGCAGCCAGAAAGGTGGGAAGGAAAACAGGAGAGGGAGGTATTGAAAACTGTAAGAGGAGTTTGTTCCAGGGAGGAAAGAGAGGCCAACAAAGTAAAATGCTGACAGAAGGTTAAGTAGAATACTGATGCTGTTTGGTGGTGAGAGCATATATAATTATTCCACTGGTATGAATATTTAGCTATTTAAATTTCAACAAAGAGCATTGAGTGAGTAAGGATAAACACTGACCTTTTGTCCCTCAAACATTTCTGTACTGAATAGAATTGTTTCTATAATTCTTATCCCATAATTCAAGTTAGTTGTACAAAAGAGATATAGTATGAGAGAGGGAGAGACAGAGCACAATTCATGGAAAAAGATCATAGAACTCTTGCATTGGAAGTGCCACAAAAATAATTTAACCTGATCTTTTACATTTTATCAGATGCATTAGTGAATTTGCTCTATGCATACACAGTATTGCACACTTTCTCGTATTGATCCAAACATTATTTGTTGAGATCACACATTAAATCATCCACCCATCCATCCATTCATCATTTACTGAGTGCACTCTGTGCTAGGTGAGAAGAAGGTGATAATGCAAGGGCATGGTCCCTGCCATTAAGACACGTATGATCTAAGAAGACAAGCATGTAATTAAATGAATTCAGTGCAGCATTGTTAGTGCTAGGAGTGTGGAGGTCATTTCTTCTCATATGTAGGGAGAGAGAGGGTGAGGTCAGGAATGTGAAGAACAGATGGTAATTAAATGAGGCAGTATTGAGATTGTTGAGATCACCATAAACTAGAAAGGCAAGGACATTTTCCCTAGACTTGAGGAGCAGGGAAGAATGGGGAAGAGGAAGTGGGTATTCAGAAAAGTGGGTGCAGAGTGAGCACGTGCAAGGTCCATCTGAGGGAATGCAAGTCATCAGTCTTGGCTGAGTCTAGAGATCTGGTACTTCTTCTTTCATCCTTTAAATATTGGAAGACTGGATTCTGCACTACGGTGTAAGCACAGGCAAGGATGCTGAAGCATAACTCCTCACCATCGTCACTGCCCTCACTAGGAGTTTCTGAGTTTGGCAGTGGCTCTCTTAAAAGTTAAGGGCTGTTAGTAGAAAGAAATTTCAGTTAGAGTGTGAACTTGAACAGTACAATGAGTATAATTCTTCCTATAATTGGACATAATAATTACAGTATTTTATTTCTAGGAAGGCAAGGAAAACTAAAATAAAAGAGAGCATGAAATGGTGAGCTGTAGTCATTCCTCATTAAGGAATTTGTGTTATTACTTTGGCTGTATTGTTCCTGGTTCTATAGCTCCATTTAAACAGAATAAATAGTCCTTGAGTTTTGAGGGAGTGGGGTTCCGAACAGTTAGTTTGAATTAGACTTCTAGTTCTAGTCCCAGCTAATCTTTGGGGAAGGCTACTTAACATCTTTAAATTTGAGATGTCTCAGAAAATAAAATGCTTGCCTTATTGGGTAGTGTGAGGAATGAATAAGTTAATGCATGTAAGGGAATTAGTGGAATATGATACATGGTAAGTAAATACTTAAAATATTGATTGTCATTATGATGGGCTATTGTCATAAATAAAGTAGTCATTCTCAAGTAGGTATGGGCTTAAAAATCACTAGTAGACAATTTTCAAAATGTACATGTCAGGGCCCCATCACCTGTAAGTTTTTATTCTGTAGTTCTGGGTTATGTACCAGGCATTAAAAAAAAGTTCTAGAGATTATCCTGATGTAGTTAAGAGTCACCAATATGGTAGTATCACTAAATTTTTTATCAAACCTGGTGGATTGTTACATCCTTTTAAACTACCAAGAAATATGGCCTTCTTTATTTCATGGAGTCCTGCCATTTAGAGGAATTAAGTAAACTATAGTGAACATGCTTTATTTGGATAACAAGGCATTTGGCAAGAACAAAGCAGATGTAATCCAACATACTGAAGGAATTGGTCAGAAAGAGGCGTTTCATTGTATTTTTATTTTATTGAAACTGTTCTGGAAAGATGCCTATGATTCTGCTTCTGGATGCTGATTCCTGTCATCTGCTGTCTTGCTAGGTGACCCAGGATGACATTGTGGTTGTTTAAAACGTTAATCTGTCAGCTTTGTAAACTTTCGCAGACAGCTCTTTGCCATAGTTTTTGACTCATCAGTGAGGTCTACATAGCTTTTCAGTTGACAGTGATTTGTTCCATTCCATCTTGACATCATGGCTTGTTCTTTCCAGATTTGTTGGACACTTTGCTGTAGGCTTCCTATTATTACCCTGTCATTTGTACCACTTTCCCTTCAGATTTGGCTTCACAACATGTCTCAGTGGGATGAAATTAACATTGCCAAGAGTTTGTGGCTGTGAAGTCAACTCATTCATGTGAAATGGGAATTAAAAGTGATGTAAGAGAAAAGCTTGCCCAGGATTACTTGGTAGTACAGATCCTTGATGGCTGCAGAGATGAGGGACACCAGGGAGTAAAAACTCATCTACACAGTGGAAAACTAGTCTTTCATCTTGCCTGCAGAGATTCAAGCCAGAGGACAGAGAGCCATTCCTGGGCTCTGGTCCTCTCCCAGGTAGAAGAACATCTGAGGACAATGTTTATACAATGATAATGACCATAATTTACTTTATAATAAGATATTTCATAACACCTGAATAGTCATTTTGCTCCAGTATTGCAAGCAGAATTACTAAGTCAGATTCCCTAAAATTATTAAATCTTAGAGTCTGAAGAGAAATAGCAATGACTTTCCATTCTCTCATCTTATACAGAACTAACATGAGTGTGTTGACATTGGTGCTTTTAAGAACCAGGTCTCAACTTTAGACAGGATGGGCAAGACATGGGGGTGGTGGTGCAAGAAATATGGAGGTTGTAGCAAGCCTCTGGGTGAAACAGACAGTGTGCTGAGACACGAGCAAGAGTCGGGGAGATATTAGATAATGAGCAGTCTTAGGCAGGGAGGAGAGAAGAGGTCAGGGTGGAGCAGAGATATAGATCATGTGGATGGCTTATCAGAAAGGCCAAGCAACCATCAAATGAAACCAGCAGCAGGTACTGGTGTAGAGAGATAGGGCATTAGTCCCCACGAAGGTTGAGTTGTTTACAAAATGCTCCTCAAGGTCCCAGGCCTAGAGAATGATTGCTATCTTTATTATTCAGGGATTTGCTCGAAATAAAACTAGGTATGGACCCAAATTCTAGAAATAGAGGGTACACCAGGAAAAATTGATGAAATCTTGAAGTGTCAAACTTCAGATATTCTCTAAACCTTCCTAACTTGGAACAAGACCAGCACCTTGGTGTAGGATTTGGTTATGCTTGGAGCGAAAGCAGAGGGAACAACGTGTGCAAATTAGAGTATTCTAGCTCAAGACATTCGGCAGATGGTAGAAGGACCAGGTGCATTTTAGGCTCACTCTTACTATGGTATGTCCTCCTTTGTTCTGAGATTTCCAAGTTCTTTTAGAAAATGACCTGACCTCCCAAAAAGAAGGTGAATTTAATCTTTACATTAACCCCTCCTCCCTCGCCAACATGGCAATATGACTTTTAAAAGGGATAACCCTATAAACCTAGAGAATAGGTGAATAAAGAACCATGTTTCATCGAATTTGAGAGGTCGTCAGTTGTTAATACTTCATTTACTATGAAGAAAACAGCAATACTTCTCATTAAACTATCACATGCTGTCAAATATGTCATCCCAGTTTGAGAGATAGTAAGCCCAGAAATACTACAGTGTGAAAAATGTGTCTTAGAACTGATAAAATTTGATATACTTATCAAGTAGATAGAAAGAGTGGTAAATGACTCATCATACCCAAGAATATGGAATTCTAAGCTGTAGGAGAAGTAAAAACATAGTCTAACTTATAAGAAAAATCATTCAAAGATTTGTAAGAGTGAGGACATGGGGCATGAAGTACGGTTACAACTAGGAGATTGGCTGAAAGTCTGTTTAAATACCAATTTGACCCCCAAATCTCTGACTCCACCATACACAGCTGGATGACTGCTCCTCTTCCGTACTGAAAAAGACTGGAGGTTCATTCTCTGGACTGGAGAGGATGAAATTAGAGTCTCTTAACTCAGGGACCACAAGGAAGAGCTTTAAAAGTGGGTTATTGCAAGTTGAGAGTGGAAGTAAGTGAAATTTTACTTACCAAATTTTGAGCCCCTCTCCTTTACCCTACCCCCAGCCTCTACCCTTACAAAGTTTTTGGAATGGGGACAGTCAAATATTGATGCTGGAGCTTGGGAGAGTCTTCTCTGGGAGTTCTGCATGGACACACCCAGGGATTCTCCTGGAAATCACAGCTAACAAGCCCCACTGATATCAAGAGTCTGATTAGCTCTCTACCCCCACTCAAATAGCAGCAGACTGCCGGGGAACTTGAGATGTTTCAAAAAGCCTATAACAGGAAAGATGGATTTTAAAACAAACAGAAAATCATTATAAAATAGGAACTTTGCAGAGAGAGGAAAACACAACAACATTAAAATCATTGAAAGAGAAAAGAGATGATTTCATAATTTCATCCATAAAATAAATACCAGGTGATAATTAAAAGGAATATTGAGAGAACAAAAAACCAAGTCTTAGAAATTAGAAGTAAAATAACAACAATGAACCACTTGTTAGAGACCTATATAATTAAATTGAGGAAACTTTCCAGAAAGTAAAATTAAAAGATAGAGAGATGGAAAACCAGAAGGGAAAAAACTTTAAAGAAGAAACTTAGGGAACTAACGTAGATTTTTAGCATCTGAAAGATGAGTTAAAAAAAAGAACAAAATTTTAAAAAACAAAAGGGAGAAAAGCATAAATTTTTTTTCAATAGAATTATAGAATTGCCTAGAGCTAAGTAATATAAGTTTCTAGATTGAAAGTTCCCACTAAAGGTCCAGAAAATATCTAAAAATAGATTTATATCAAGATACATCACAATAAAATTTTAGAACACTAGGGACCAAGAGAAGATACAACAAGTTTTCTGTGAAGAAGTAAAGGCAGATTTCATACAAAAATAATAAGAACTCAGAATGTTTCACACTTCTCAACAGCAACAATGGAAGGCAGAAGATAATGAAGCACTATCTCAAAAATCTAAGGGAAAATTATTTCCAACCTAAAATTCTCACTCCTGTACCCAGCCATAGGACTAAGTGTGAGAGTAGAATAAAAACATGTTAGACATGCAAGGTCTCAAAAAACTGCCTCCCATTCACTCCTCTCAAAAGACATTTTCCACTAGACAAGGAAGTAATGTAGGAAAATGAAGAGGATGCAGGTCCAGGAAAGAAGAAATCCACATAAAAGAAGGACAGAGCAAATTCCCAGCATGGAGGTAAAGGAAGGTCCCAGGATGACAGCTGTACAAAGGGGGCAGCCAGGCCAGATCAGAGCAGGTTGGAAGGCACCAGACGTGATTTCCTCAGCATATGAAACCGATATATGATTCCCTGTGTTTGATTGTGTTGAGAGAAGTTTATACAAATTGAGGGAAGTGTTCGGTTGAATTCATGATAAGTACATAGGCAACTGAGCAAATGAACAATGACAACAAAAAAGACAAGCTATTCACTTAGGGAAAACAAATTGTGTATTGATGTTAAAGAAATCATACTATGAACGCCATTTACATTATCATGTTGTTCTACCTAAAATTGCAGTTTATACGGGAACGTGGGAAAAGATGGGAGATGTGTATGTGCGCGATGGCAGATGGGGAGATGGAGATGAATCCTCATCTTCCATTGTGGGACATCAATTGATGAGGCCTATCACTGAAAATTCAGGAATAACTATCAGAAAGTTAATAGCGATGGATATATAAATCAGAAATAGGAGTTAAAAGCACTTGCTTCTGAAGAAGAAGAAATGAGAAGGTAGGGATTGCTGCTGTTTTTCAAATAAACTTGACAAATATTTGACCCATTTCAATTTGTGCATGTACCATTTAATTTAAAAACAACAATGATGATATTTTCCCTTATACAATTAGAAATATAGATGTCTATTAAATTATTTAATTTTATATATTTATTTATATATTTTATACTTTATGTATTTTTTATATATATATATATATATATATATTCAGAGGGGCACTGATTAGAAAGAAGAAAAGCAAAGAAGAGGAAATTTAAACAAAAGTAAGCACCCAGATAAACCTTTAAAAGCCCTTTGAAATAAGGGTTGCATGTTTTTATTCTTACAATTCTTTACAATTGATCAGTATACTGAATTCTGAGAATAACATGATGATGAAGACAATTCATAGAACTACCGATTTTCTTGAAGTCCTACAGGAATATTCTCACATTCACTTGTGATCATGAAATGCCTTCTTTGAATAAAAATTATTTCGTAGCAAACGACTTGTCCATTCCCTTCCAAGAAGGTTGATACCTGGATCTTGAGTTATTCATTCATCAACATTTACCAAGCTCCAATTATATACCAGGCATTTTGCTTACAGTTAAAATAACTTAGGACCTAATCCCATCCTTAAGAAATTCACAGTCTAGAACGATACAAACACTTGAACAGAAAATCATAATAAAATATAGAAAGTACAAGAACAAAGGTATAAACTGATTATCATTGGATCACAAGTAATAGTATTACACACTCTTGAGGAGTGGAAATGAGAACAGCTGGCCATTAAAGGCACTTTGACCTTCTATTGTTCATTATTGGATTTTCCTTTCTCATCTAACTTGATCCAGCAGGAGGAACAAGTTTTCTTTGAGGCCTTATTGAAGAGGCTCTGGAGCCTTCACTACCGTGGCTAAACCTATCAAATCCCATGCTCCTTTCTACTCTTCATCCACGCGCCTACCTCTATTCCGTTAGCATACGTGAAGAGCGTGTACAAGATCACCATTTTTCTCTGGGTGGGTGCAGGTCATCAATATTCTTTTCTCCTACAGGAGGGGAGATTGACAAAGAAGCCTTGATGCCTGAGCATGTGTAGCCCACACAGTTTCAGGATATGTTTTGGTTCCACCTTCCCACTTTGTCTAGCTGGCATGGTCACTTTGAATCTTAAGTCATTGGATTCTAACAACCTGATCTACACTACAGAAAACACCTTGTCTTCCACTATCTAGCATCTCATCCATCTTCTCCATTGTCCACTTCTGTCCAGTCTTTTCCATCCTCTCATATTAATAAAATCATGGCAAATCTATCCTTACTTAGTTCACTATTCAGTCTAAAGTTTTCTACTTCCTCAAATCTAGCTTGTAAGATCCCAACTGATACTATGCCGCAATATTAAATAAAATATTTACTGAAGGAATTAAACTATGAGTATGTGTTTTCCGATTTGAGTTTTTATGCTGAGATAGCTAAGCCCCCTCAAGAGACATTATATGCTTTTATCCATTTAAAAACATGTAATAAACCCCATTTAATTAAGCCAAATTAATTATTAATTTAGACTCTTTAGGAAAAAGTTATAAAACTATATGATAATTTTTCTTTTAGTCCTAATGTATTATATGACTCAACAATGTGCTATTCTAGGAGTGAAATCATTTAAATCTGGCTGTTAGTAAATTTTAATGAACTTTCACACCATATATCTGCTACTTTTATAAATTTTTATGATCTCTAAAGCAAGATAATTTCCATATAGTGGGGAGATTTAGGTTCTTTAACCCTACTTTGATTTTTCTTAAAACTTCCTTTGCTGCAGGGTGTCTTCTCTAATCCACCCACTATTTTTAATTCCCATGAAATCTCAATTTCTCTGAACAGTTTCAGAACCATGTTTTTTTTAACAAATTTGATTAAGTATAATTGATATGCAAAAAAACTGCCTATATTTAATGTGTATCATTTGATGAGTTTGGACATATACATACACCCACAGTACCATTACCACAATCAAGGTTATATACATATCCATCACCTCCAAAAGTTTCCTTGTGTCCTTTTGCTTTTTTTTTTGGTGATAAGAGCACTTAATATGAGATCTACCTTCTTAACCTTTTGTAAGTGCACAGTACAGTATTGTTAACTATAGGCACTCTATTTTATGGCAGATCTCTAGAACTTGTTCATCTTGTATAACTGAAACTATACTCATTGAACAACTCCTCATTTTCCCCTTCCCTAGCCCATGGTGACCACCATCCTATTTTTCTGCTTCTTATAAATTTGACAATTTTAGATAACTCATATAACTGGAATCATGCAATTTTTGTCCTTCTGTAACTGACTTATTTCACTTAGCATAATGTCTTTCAGGTCCTTCCATGTTGTCACAAATGGTACACTTTCTTTCTTTTCTAAGGCTGAGTAACGTTCCAGTGTATGTATATACCACATTTTCTTTATCTATTTGTCTGTTGGACATTTAAGTTGTTTCCACATCTAGGCTATTGTGAATAATGCTACAATGAGCCCAAGAGTACAGATATCTTTTCTAGATCGTGATTTCAATTCTTTTGGCTACATACCCAGGAGTGGCATTGCTAGATCATATGGTAATCTTATTTTTAATTTTTTGAGGACCTCCATACTGTTTTAAATAGTGGTTGCACCATTTTACATTTCCGCCTATATATACCTGTTGGTCATTTGTATGTCTTCTTTGGAGAAATGACTATTCAAGTACTTTGCCCATTTTTAAATTGTTTTTTGTCTGTTTGTTTTACTATTGATTTGTATGAGTTCTTTGTGTATTTTGGAAATTAACTCCTTTAAATATTTTCTCCCATTCCATAGGTTGCCTTTTTATTCTCTTGACTGTTTCCTTTGCTGAAAGGAAAGGAACCTTTTTAGTTTGTTGTAGTCCTACTTGTCTATTTTTGCTTTTGTTTCCCATGCTTTTGGGAAACATGCTTTTTTCCATATCACTTTTTATAGCCTGATTTACATCACGACTTCTCCACTGAAAGCCATACTACCCAGAAAGCCATACTAGTGGTATTTTGCCCCATGATTATTCTACCATTTATTTTACTGGCTTCCCTTGTTCCTTCTACTCTCCAAATCCAGATAACTTTCAGGGATCTTTCTTCACTCTCCTTCTCATCTTTCTTTATAGTCTCACCTTCACTGAATTAATTTAATACCACATATTCACTTATAAACAGTATTACAAATTTCACTAAATATATCCACATACTTTTATTTTTCCAGTTGATTTCTTGGGTAGCCACGTGGCATTATTAGCAACATCCCTCTCTTGAATGCACTTCAACCTCAAAGTCTCTAAGAGACCTAAGGAATTATTCCATCCTGAGAGGTCTGCCCTCTCCAAACATCAAACTGAATTAGAACTGGAGAATGTCATCTTTCCACACACACCACAGTTTAAGTACTCTCAGTGGAACAGAAGCTTATTCACTTTGTCATGATGCCCTAGATGATGCTGTGGAGCCTTTAGGTCACAGGAGCGCCCCCACTTTGAGAATCTCAATTACAGCTCTTCTAGTTCCCAATTCCAAGGTCAGTTTTCAGTTCCAGTCATAATACCACTACAGGACCAGCGTAGGTCCTGAGAGTTCCTGCTCCCAAAGATGTGCTGTGGTGAACACAGCCCTCCCTATGAACCTCAGCCCTTTAAGTTGGGGTAAGGTAGGAAATGGCTGTAGTAAGGCATGTCAGAACCTGGTTTCCAGAGTTCACAGAAATAAAGATGATTTAAGTAATGTGTCTTAATATGAATGTTTATGAACTTCATACTTTACATTGACATCATATGTCCTCTACATTAATGGACTTCTGTGGTCTCTACAACAAAAGAATTGAAAATACTGGGGATATTAATCCATCCCATATTAATGAGTTTCTTCAATATTCCCCTTGTCTATGTCCAGATCTCCTAAAACACCATCCTTGATCTCATTTTCTTTCCTGCTTTTGAAGGAAGAATTTCCTTCCTGACCAAGGCTAATCCTTTCACCTTAATTACCTTATAATTTTTGTAAAGTGAGGAAAAACAGAACCTAGGAAATAGCAGTTGGATGATGTTTACACGAGGTAATAACATGTAAAGCATGGAGCTCTGTGCAGATACATTCATTTAACAGATATTTATTGAGCACCTACTGTGTGCCAGGACTGCTCTAGACACTAGACGCAGCGGTCACCCAGTGGGAAAATTCTCCACTCGATACGCTGTCCTAGTAATTAAGCTGTCAGTAGTAAGTGCTCAATAAAAATTTTGGCCTCCAGTTTTACTATGTTTTGTGTTATTATATTAATAAAATATAGGATTTTAGATGAAGAAGAGAAACTTCCTTGCTCCTTGAGGACCTTGACATTTACTGTGTACTCCTTAGCAAAGCTCAGAGGGAAAATTCACTTAATTACTTGCTTGTTTCATATACATGATAACAAAGTAAACATGTATTGAATGGACGTTTGAAAAAGGCAATACATTGACTCAGTTTCCTTAATAAAGAAAATGCCAATTCAATTAAAAACTCATCATGCAAATAAAAGCAACAAGTAACCCAAAGTACCCTCTATTTTTAATACCCTAATTGTGAACAACCTTAAAGAAAATCTGTAAAAACCTAAGTACTTAGCTGGTTAGTAGTTCATTTAGTGTGAATTTTAAAATACAGTGGAAAATATGCATTTACAAATCAAGCATAGGGAGAAAATTGTTAATTCTTAAAAACCTTCCAGCTTTCAGCTGAGATAAAGTTAACAGAGCCCAGAAATACCTTCCCACCTGAAACAACAAGAAAAAAACATACAGACAAAAAATATGAAACACCAGTTTTGAAGACCCTGAACTTGAGGCAATGAAGGACCATGATTCTTGAGACAGAAAGCAAATAAGGTGAGCCCTACAGTTGCCCCACTTACTGCCTTCGAGTTTCCCCACAACAGTGTAGAAGAGCACTGAGGACTACCTGAGGTGGGGAGACAGCGCTGAGAGTCCAAGGAGGTAAAGGTGGCTAGAATTGCAGGGCAAAATAGGAGAAAGGTGATCGCTGCTCAGAGAGAGAACTCTCAAGGTCTGCAGAGGGTCCCCTTGTACTATTCAGCAGAGAACCCAGAAGCCCATGTATATAGGGAGACCACCAGAGAGCAGGGGAAGAACCATCTGAACGGTTGGGAGGAAATAGTACCTGGTACTCACACCAGAGCCAGGAATATGTGCTTATACCCACCAGCCAAGCTGGGAAACCCCATAATTCATAGGACATAGGTACTCAGAAGTGTCTGCCTAGGGAGTGTAATTAGCCCTAGACTAAATGCTATTCTCTTCCCCTAGACCAAATGCTGTTCTGTGCCCCCTAGCTAATTTAAATACAGACTCAAATGTATCACGTTGCTTCCAAGTAACTTAACTGTGCCCAGAACAGAGCTTAAGATATTTGTAGGGATATGAAGATACCCAGAACACAACAGGATAAAGTTCAAAATGTTTTATGTTCAGTCAAAGATCACTGTGATACATGCAGCGGAGCAGAAATATGGCTCACTAAGAAGAAAAAAACAGTTGAAACTGATACAGATGCTAGAATTAGTTAATCAAGATGTTAAAACAATTTTTATATGTGTATTCCATATGTTCAAAAAGTTAGAGGCATTGAAGATATTAAAAAGACTCAGATGAAACCTCTCGAGATATTTGATTCATCAATATCTGAGATAAAAATACACTTGATGGGATTGAGGGTAGATTAGACATCGCAGAAGAAAAGATTGGTTAACTCGAAGACAACAATAGAAACTATCCAAAATGAAACACAAAGAGAGCAAAAAAGAAATTTCAAAATGGAAAAGAATTCATGAACTGTGGGACAATTCTAAGTGACCTAATTTACTGAATTGTAGTTACTGAAGGAGAGGAGATAGTGGGGAAGAGAGAAACATTTTTAAAGTGTTAATGGCTGAAAAACTTCCAGATTTGATGGAAACTATAAATCCACAGACTCAGGAAGCCCCATGAGCCCCAAGCATAGGTACATGAAGAAAAGTACACCAAGGAATGTTATAATCAAGTTGTTCAGCACCAGTGATAAAGGGAAAATCCTAAAAGGAGGCAGAGAACCCACGAACCCCGGGCTGCCGAAGTGGAGTGCACCGAACTCACCCACTATGCCACCAGACCGGCCCCTCAACTGGCTATTTTTTAAGATGATCTAGCAAATATCTCAAAGGTTATTCACTTAGTAATTAGACTTTGAAGAGTCAGTATCGTTGCCATTCTGCTGGTATTTAAAGCATTAAGAAGTGTAGGTTTGAGCATTATTTTTCTTCAACCTACAGTATGTACATAATATGAGAATCAAATTAGTGTGTAGAGGCAGCTAGAAGACCAATAGGGAATAAACACAATATTTCAAGTGATAGAAAAATGAATTGATTCTTTATTAAATGTTACACCCGGGCCAGCCCAGTGGCATAGTGGTTAAGTTCACGTGCTCTGCTTCTGCGGCCCGGGGTTCGTGGGTTCGGATCCTGGGTGCGGACCTACACACTGCTTGTCAAGCCATGCTGAGGCGGCGTCCCACATAGAGCAACTAGAAGGATGCACACCTATGACATACAACTATCTACTGGGGCTTTCGGGAGAAAAAAGCAAAAAAAAAATTTAATAAAAATAAAAAAATATTAAATGTTACACTTTTGGTGACAGGAGTATTAATATCTGTGGGATGCTGGCCATCTGCCGAACGTGACAGAGGATAATTTTTCATGGACGGTGTCTCATTTAATCCTTACCTCAACTTTATGAAATAAGTATTGTAAACCGATTTTACAGATGATGAAACTGATATTTAGAAAGATTAAATAACTCATTCAAGGCCTTGCTGCCAGTGGGTCTCAGGACTCTGGTATCGACTCAGGTCTGTCTCAACTGCAAACCTTTCTGTGATTCCACATCAAGATCCTCTACTTCTCCAATTTGGCATCTTGTTAAATCGTATTTTTCCCCTCGACCGTCCTGTCATTTTGGTCTGAATTCCACGTTTCAAATAGAAGATAGAATTAATCTTTTTGGTGGTTTTGTTTCAGGAATTACAATTTGAAAGACTGACCCGAGAGCTGGAGGCAGAACGCCAGATCGTAGCCAGCCAACTGGAGCGATGCAAGCTTGGATCAGAGACGGGCAGCATGAGCAGCATCAGGTACTGGGCACACTGCTGTTTGCAGTCCTGTGCTTTGAATTGCCAGTGAAAGTAAATTGTGGTGTTTATCTTCTCCTTGCAAACCTGGCAATGGAATTGGAACATTCAGTCAGATGTTGGAAAGGAATTGTAACTGACCTGATTTAAGATGTTCAAAAGGTATCCTAAATGGCCTGATTTGTACTTGAAACTCTTTTGACAAAATTAATGCCCGCCCTGAATGCAAATTATGCACATTTTACACAAAGGGAGGCTTTGCATTCACTTAACTTGCTGGAAATCAGGAGATGCCATATCAAAATCTCCCAATTTGGGCTTTTTGTTTTTCTTGTAAATGATCCAGAATTACCGGTTCCAGAAGTGAAAGAAAGAACATTTTTTTTTTTTTTAAAGAATTGGTCTTTATTCATTTAAATGTGAGTCTATCTCTCTCTTCGAAGTACATTTCATTTAAATATTTCTTTTTTCTTTTTGTGAGGAAGACCAGCCCTGAGCTAACATCCGTTGCTAATCCTCCTCTTTTTGCTGAGGAAGACTGGCCCTGGGCTAACATCGTGCCCATCTTCCTCCACTTTATATGGGATGCCACCACAGTGTGGCTGACAGGCAGTGCGTCGGCGGGCGCCCGGGATCCGAACTCGCGAACCCTGGGCTGCCAAGCGCGGACTAAACCGCTGCGCCACAGGGTGACCCCGAAAGAAAGAACATTTTGATGTAACCTGTGTTGTTTGCTAATATATGATGCTAAATTATAAAATGGCTCCTCAAATATCAACCACGCCTGCAATTCCCTATGTGTAAAAATATTTCAAATTCATAGATAGAATGGTTACTGAATTGGGGTTGGTTTGTGATTATGAAATATTTTAAAAAACATACAAAACTTAGTCACTTGACCACACAATAAATTATCTGCCTTAAGACCATGTTTTTATATTTAAAAATATAAGTGCGTGTAACTGTGTGTGAGTGTGAGTGTGTGACTGTGTGTGTGAAAGAAACATAAATAAAACTCGGTAAGATTTAACTCATTTTCTAAGAATGCTTTATAGTGTCCTGTCATCTTGTTCTATGTTGTGTTTTTGACACTCTTCATTTTTTAGGGAAGTGTCTTAGTTAAGGAAAGGATAGCTGCTGGTGCAAATAAACTCCAACATTATGGTGACTGAACACTATGGAAGTTTGCTTCTTATTCATGCAACAGATAGAGGTGGGGGATGCTGGTCAGGGGCTGCTTCCCAGCTTCCCCTCTGTGCAGTGATTAAGGACCCCACCTCTCTTGAGAGCCCTGCCATCCTCTGTGGCCTCATCGTCAATTGCGTTGTCAATTGCATCACTGCACCTCCAGTCCCTTGGTGAGAACCAGTCACACGGCCTCTCACAGATGGAAGTGGGGCAGAGATTCCTGGTGCTAGGGTCTATAGCCGCTCTGATCAGGAAGCAGGAGCATGAGTGTGGTGGTCTCTTAGCTGCCTGCTGCCACAAAAGAATTAAAACTTCATTGTATCCATTGCTCTACAGTGTTTTATCATCGTAAGAGTAAATCTGTAGTTGGAATGTTTCCAATTGGAGGCACCTGCCATTGGTCTTTTAATATTGTTCTTTTCTTTGTCGAACAGTGATACACCTTTAATGGAAATCATTGCACCTCTTGTTGTTAGACTAAGTAACTTGGATAGAATATCATTTTCAATTGCAAGGCCTTATTAGGATATGTCGAAGCATATCCACTTCTGCATCCGAGTACCTAGGCTATAAGTAGCTGCAGATAGGTATATTGTGATCGCTTAAACTCATCACAGACTTGTCTGAACACCTGAATTAACCAAAGCTGGATGGATAAGAAAAAGGCAAAGTGAATTGTGTCCACTTGAAATTGTTTCCAGAAGGTTGACTGGTTAAAGGTGGTGAGACTAAGGTAGGAAGAAAAATAATATTTGTAAGTGTATATTTGATTAGAATATGTAGCTATACCTATTTGAAGAGCTTTTTGTTAATGGTGAACATAGCTAAGACAGTCAGGTTTTTTAGGTCCATACGCACCACTGAATTGACATCTATTTTGCTTTGAAACCCATTGTTTCACTATTGGTTGGATTATCTTTCCAATGCATATTCCTAATCTTTCTGTGTGATATTTTTGCGTAGTATCCATCTTTCATTTTGTTTCACCCACTCCCAGCCCCTGGTGGGAGCAGGTCTAGGGGACCATGTTGTATCCTGTACCTCAATTCCCAACTTCTGATTGGATTAGAAATGGATATCTGACCCAAAGATGATTTATCCAGTGACTGGCCTGTGAGAAATTGGGTTCTTACTCTTGAGAGTGTGAAATAAGTGACCCCAAATATGTGACATCCAATGGTGGGTGCTCGTGGGTGGTGGCCAAATGGATTGTGTTCTAGTGTGGGAATCTGTGGTGACAGAGAGTAGTCCAACAGAGAGAGACCATGTTGTTCCTGAAAGTCAAAGAGGCTATGAGTTATCATTAGGACTGGCTTCATTTCAGATGTTGCATCTATGAGATTATCTTTTAAATTCTTAAAAACTTTCCTCCTCCCTGATTTGATTTGATTGAGTTGATTTCTTTTTTTAGGTCCAAAGTGTCTTGAGTGGAACATGTCAGTGAACTACTAACGTAGATACAAAAATTATCCCATGACAACTCTTGGTTCTTTACACTATACCTTGCATCTCTAGCTCACAGCCCATGATCAATAATTCTGTGTTAAATATGTATTCAATAATAGTGTTGAGTGCAGATGACACTGCCTAATTGTTTCCTCTTGCCGTATAGCTATATAATATCAGTCTTCATCAAGCTTAATTATTTTGTATTTTGGAACTCTCTAATGTGACTATTTGCATTTGAATAATACAAGCAATTTACTGATATTTCACTGGAGAAAAACCAATACTTAGCTTCTACTGTTCTTTTTTTGTCATAACCTAGTTGTTTGCTCAGCTTTAGAAATGCGCCTTTTGAAATTCAAGTCTTTATTAAGGGTGACAGACTAATCTAGTTAGCACATCAAAAGGGATATTTAAAAATTTTTAAAAATAGAGTATAAATGATTTTTTTAAAAAGGATAACAAGTAAAGAGGTCTGGGATAATTTAGATGTCATTTCATGCTTCTTAGGGCTACTTGGGAGGGATAAGAGAGTTTCTTAGAGGAAATGACACAAAAATCAAATATTTTTCAGACTTTTATATAAATATTAAAAATGACTAATAAATATAGTTTGATTTTTCTCTGCCTTTGTTGGTGATAGGAAATAGCTCCATCTGATTCCTAAGATCTCTTTCCTAGTTGTTGCATCAATAGGTTAAACTTATTCAAAAAATCTTATTAGTATGCACTTATAACAGTCAACTTTATAGTAATCAGTCAAATCATAAATGAGAACACTGAGAATTTGGAGAAAGGATAATCTGGAGATATTTGTTGTTACAGCATATGAGCTTCTGCCTCCGAGTATCTAAGAGTATAAGTAGCTGCAAATAAGAACATTATGGTCTCTTAAACTCTTCACAGGCTTTCCTCAACATCCAAATGCATACCATAGCTTTCAGATTTCAGATCAATTAGTGGTTATCTGACTGTTATCAATCTTATACAAAGGAATTATTGGTACTTCTTATTGTAGCTACAGTTCCACCATGTACATTATTTCCTTCCTATCTTGATTTTCCTCACTCTGTTTCCAGGCCAAACCTTTTCAAGTTGTTGGATCCTTCTGCCTTTCTGCAACTAGAGAGTTTGATTCCATACCTTCTCCCTGATTCCCCAAAACCATCCAGACCTGAGGCAGGAACATTATTTATACAGATGATGCCCTTTATTTAGAGTCATGATCAAATCCCCCCTGCTAACAGCCCATTCCTGCCCTCTGACTCATGCCCATCCCTCGGGCCAAGGCCTATCAATGAAGTCTTGGTCTGGCAACCCAGTGAGCCATCCACTATCTTCCAGGCTGGGGGCCCTGTGTTGTTCTTGAAAGCCACATGGTCTGAGGACCTACCTGTACCCATGCCTTATCATACTCTCCATAGACCCCCATAATAGCATTCCAACTCATCTCTCTGCCTGCAATCTGCCCAAATCAATCCTCCGTGTGGTGTGAGATTGATCTGCATAATACATAAATCAGAACCACATCTGTAAAGCACCCTTTCCCACTTATGCAATTCCATAAATACACCACTCTTTCCCATCTGAATGCCTGTAATTATGTGATCCCTTCTACCTAGAACATCCTTCCTCTTTCACCTGGTCACCTCCTTTTATGGATCCAAGTCACCCAGATGAGGGCTCACACCTTTCTGAATATCTTCTTGATCAGTCCAAACTGGTCCAGGTGTCCCTTTTTTGGGAGTCATTAGAACTTAAAGCATTGGAGATGAGACTCTGTTGACCCTTCTAGAAGTTCCCTGCCAAAGAATGTTTTAACCTTCAGTCAAAGGATGTGTGGGGATTTTCTCAAGTGATACTGAAAATTTAAGGACACCAAAATAGATGTCTAATCATAACCCTTGATTCCATGAGCAGTGGGAACGTAAAGGAAGAGAAATTGAATTCAAGTCACAGTTGGACCTATCTTATGGACTCCTCCTGAAGGAGATCTGACTCTTGGAAGACTGATGATGATGCAGATGCTGATGCTTTATGTCAATGGTCTAGAGCTCAGAAACAAAGGAAGTCAAAAATTCAAAGCTAGAGAGATTCGACACATGATAAATTCTCCATTGCTAGCTTTAAAGATGGAGGGGGCTATGAAGCTAGCAATGCACATGGCTTCTAGATGCTGAGAATGATCCCCAACTGACAGCCAGCAAGGAGAAGAGAACTTCAGTCCTAGAACCAAGAGTAATTGAAATCAGCTCACAGCCTGAATGAACTTGGAAGCAGATTATTCTCCAGAACCTTCAGACAGGAAAGGAGCCCAGCAGAAACTCTGAGGATAACCTTGTAAGACCCTGAAGAGAGAACCCCACAATGCTAGGGCTTAACTTACAAAACTGTTAGCTAAGAAAATGGATGTTGTTTTAAGCTGCTCAGTTGGTGGTCATTGGTTATGCAGTAATAAAAAATGAATACAATGCTTTTCAATTGCTCTGTTAGAAGTATATTACAACATGCTGCATTGTGAAAGATTCTTAAAGAAAATAAATTTTATTCCATGACCATCTGTATGTGATTCAAAAGTTTAAAATGTGTATAGCCGATTTTATTTTTCATGCGTATATGCATGGATTTGGATTCACATATTAAAATAATCTGTAGCTTTGATTCTGACAAGTGGAGGTATTTGAATGTGGAGTAGAGTCATTATTTACTACAGAGTAGGACAACTAAACAAAGCAATCATCTTTAGCCTTGCCATTTTTATAATATAGACACCCAAGACTCTGATTAGAGTTATATGTAGTTAAAAAGACAAAATGTAATATTATATATATAAAAATTGCTTGCTCCACATAAGATGCTCTTTCTTTCCTACAGATGAACTATTGAATTTCTTGCAAATAAGTTTCCAGGGAAGTCTGGCATATATTTGGAGAGTGGGATACAAAAGGAATTAATGTTATAGATGTTATCAAAGGTCATTCTCTTTATTAACTAACTTCTGTGAGTCCAAATGCCAACAATTCTATAAATCTAAAAATCTTTTCCATATCTACAAAGAAGTCAGGTTTATTTTAGAGAAAATGCTGGTTTCTGGTTAAATCAGTTAGCAGTAAAGTATCAAATTTCTGCTCAGGTCTCCACGCATATCTCTTTCTCCACCAGAAAGAGCAGGAACGTTGAAAGAGCTGTTGCTCATTTAACCAAGAAGAACTTTTTCCTCTAGTCCATCAGCCTCCTGAACCTTTCCCATCCTGCCTAGAGTCCAAAGTCACTATTCTGAGCCATCTCTATGTAATACCCTAGTGTCCTTTGAACTCCCAGTCCTGCAGTACAATTTACAACCTGGATTAAAGCTGTTCTCTCCTCCTCCTCTATTGAGACTTTACTGAGCCTTCTCAACCACTCGAAGTAGGTACTGTCCCTCTTGTTTCCTCCACTAGTCTCTAAGAAATTCCCCAAGGGCGAGGACTAGCAGTATATGCCAGAGCAGTAGCCAGCACAGGATAACTGTCAGTCAATGCTGAATGAATAAATGAATGAATGAGTATATAGTACTTTTATTACTGTTTGTGTCCTCATCACTGTTGTTTTGGCAAATCACCAGTCTTATTAATCTATAAATATTTCCATCTCCGTATATTCCAGAATACATATATTATATATATATATGTGATATACCTATCAAATGTTACATTGAAATATTACATTTCAATATTCATTCCAGTTACTTTTCATGTTAAATGGTATGCTGGACTCCAGGGCCAGTTTGTTTGATGTGCTCTGTGTGTGGAACTATGTTGACTTAGTCTCATACTTTCTCTCTGATCTCAGGAAGATGATGACAATAGTGATAAGAATAGTAATAACAGTGATAGTTTTAATAATATCAATGGTAATATTTATGGAGCAATTTCCATAGGCCAAGCACAATATTAAATATTTTTAATATGCACAATATCCGACCAGATATTGATTTTTGAACCCAGGTATCTTTATTCCCCAATTATACATGTTAAAATGCCTCACCATGAAGAATGTTATTTAGTCTTAAGCGGTGTCTTGAATTATGTTGTAAATAACCATCTACACATTTCCAGTCCATTTTCATCCTAGGGATACAAACCTTTTTCAACTGATTTTCTGCTTCTTTTTTCTCCCGCACCATCCCAATGATTATAGCTATTTTGAAATTCTTCATCTGAATATGTTTCTGAGATTCATTTGTACACAAATGAAGTAAAAAGTGTTAATAATATATGTTATTATTGCTTTTAAATACATCCAGAGTAACTGTTCAGTATTCTCTTGCAAATTGCCAGTGGACAAAATGTACTAATATTTACATCTGTAAAATATTAGTTATTATATTGTGTTAGTCTGCTGAGGCTGCTATAACAGGATACCATAGATTGTGTGGCTTATACACAACATAAATTTATTTCTCACATTTCTGGAGGCTGGGAAGTACAAGATGAAGGCGCAGGCAAATTCAGTGTCTGGTGAGAGCCCACTTGCTGTCTTTGCACTGTCTTTGAGCTGTGTCGTCACATGGTAGAAGGGGGAGGGAGCTCTTTGGGGCCTCCTTCATAAAGGCACTAATCCCACTCATGAGGGCTCCATCCGCATGACCTAACCACTTCCCAGAGGTTCTACCTCCAAATACCATCAATTTGGGGATTAGGTTTCAACATGTAACATATGAATTTTGTGGGGACAAAAACATTCAGTCTATAGCACGTATTAAACACGTTGTTCTAGATTTCCGTGGGATAACAAATAGTCCACTGTTTTAAGAATTTGAAGTAGGTCCTAAAAAAAGTGCAGTACTTACAATTATTTGATATGTTTCTTATATCAACTACTATATCTTAATACTTTTGTATCAATTTTGAAGCCTGATATCTTTCCAAAATATCTTACATCAAAAAACTAATATTAATTTTACACCTAAAAATAATCAATATACCAAATTTTATTTAGAAGTTTTGGATTGTAAAACAAATGTTTTAGAAAAACTAACTCTAATATATTTTGAAATTTAATATTCTGATTAGTAGAGAACTGAAAATCTTTATAAATTTAGTTAGTCTGGAAGATTCTTCATATTCTCTCTCATATAGCATTTTTTAAAACTCATAGATCTGAAAGGTGAAGTTTGTAGTTCCATAACTAGAGCTAAATTTCACCATTGTGGTTTTATGGTATTGCCTAGCTTTGCTAATTTCTCTGAATTTCATTTTTCTCATCTACACAAATGGTGATAATACTCTTCTATAATTTTGTGAAGATTAAATGAGAAATGTAAGTAAAGCATCTCACACACCATCTTGCACACTGTTACCAGCAAATTGTATATATTTTTTCTTCTTGATGAATATACAGATAATCTTTTCATTGAAATCTCCTTCCTAATTCTTCTACAAAAAGATTATAAAATGGTTCCTCTCACTATGAGCTAAAAATGATGTATCAGGACAGCACTACATTTGTCTCCTTCATAATATGGACCAGACAACCACGCAGAAATTGACACGATGAAATGGAAGAAAGCTCAAATCAGTTTCCCTTGCACACAGTGCAACTTAATATGTCTCTGGACCCACTGCTGGAGCTGGAGATGGGACTTTTGATATTGTGTGGTTGTAAAAAGAAGAACAATAGTGCAGGGATAACATATGTATGACAGGAGATGCTCAATAAATTAAGATTTAGAAGCCAGTGACTGTTTGCATAGATATTTTTCAAATAGAGAACAGCAGGAGATGAATACATTGAGCAAAAGATGCATGCTCATTACTCTCCCTGGTTGTATAAATGTATAAATATGATGAAAAGTACAAGTGCCTATTGATGAAGGCATTTGCATGTCCTGCACATCCATTCTAACTTCGCTAAGATGCTGAGGGTCCAAAAGCTTTTACTGAGTTACTTATATTTGTTTGTTTATGCCCATTTCAGAGGTTTGGAAACCAGTGATATTTCAACTGACAAAATAATGATGAGTATTTGATCCACTTAAGAAGAAGGAACTTCAGTGGTCAGTACTGGGATGATGACAGCTTACTGAACACCGTGAACATGTGTGTTCAAATTATTAAGCTGGATAAGGCAGCAGGGGTGTAGCAGGAAGAATGTTGTAGTAAGTATAAGGAGATCATGGTCTTGGCACCAACACGCTCAAGATGTGACTCGGAGACAAGTCATTTGGGTTTCCTGGGCCTCTGTGGCCTCACCTGTGAATAGAAACAATGAGTGCCTAGGTTGGTTCCGGTGCTCGTCTTGTGCTCCTCATCTCATTCAAACCTTTCCTTATAGGCAGTAAGTCACATCTGAAGATGTTAATATGGGGACATTACTTGAATTTGAGTAACAAATCAAAGTAATTAAGTCATCAGGATAGCAAGATGTTACCAAATAGATTTGGTGCTTCAGAGGAAGGCAGATAGATGTCTATATATTTATGTAAATAGTGTTTTCAATATAGGAATCTCCAGTTAGGTCAAGGCATGGACGTTATATTTGGGAAAACCTAGTCTAAAAGAAGTTTGTAAATATATTGTAAACTGCCTCAGATGGTCTAGATATTTCCAAGTTTGGCTAAAAACTGAGGTAAATATAGGGAATTGGAACAGTGTTTCGCACTGAAAGATCACGTGGAATGGGCCTTTTAAGAAATAGTCGTTGGTTCCATTAAAATAAATTTTTTGAAGTACTTCCAAGGGCCCAATGGGTTAGCAAGCACTCCTTATGCTTCAAAGGGAATATGATGCAGCTCCTGGCCTCCAGGGTTTACTATCAAATACAGAGAGAGGTATATCAGCAGGTAAAACATGGTAAAATATGTTGGTCCGTGAAGAGAACAGGAAGCAGCGCCAGGGATGGTTTCACAGGGGGATATTTGTGTGTCAAAGATGTGAAACATGAGCAGGAAAGGAAATGGGGTAAAGGCACTGCTCAGAGGAAAAGTGCAAAGTCGGAAAGACAAGGGTCACTTTGGAATCAGTGTGGTTGGAATAGCGAGCCCATGGGATAGGCTGGTGTTGAGTAAGGGTGCAGACGGACCTGATCATTTTGTGAGCGGCCATACGGGTCAGGCTAGAGACTTTGGGTTTTGTTGTGTGCAATAGAACATGAAGACTGTTTTACCCAAAGAAGTGATGTGGTCAGCTTTGGTTCTGCCAGCTGTGTGGAGAATGGATTGAAGCCCATGGAGGCTGGTGACAGCAACACAAGGTAGAGACGGTAGCCCTTGTCCAGGAGATGGGTCATAAAACTTAAACAAAGGTCGTGAGCACTTCTAACGGTTTCACAGTTAGAGTTGACAGGGTCTGGGGACTTACTAGTGTCAAAAGACAAGAGTAGGATTGCAGAATTATTATTTATTTTTTAAAAAATTTAAACATCTTGTAGGCTGATCCAACACTGTGAGCTTAGCTTCTGTCACAAGCATTGCCTATTTTCAACAAGGAACTTTTGATTTTTTTTATTTCGTGGTATGTGAATGTATTCTAATTCCCTTTTATCCAGGAGAAACTATCGTAGAATTTTAAATTTAAGAGATTGCTGCGTTAGCAGCAGGCAGCAAAGATGTTGCCTAATTTGTTGACAGTAAAGCTGTATTCATAAGCCCCAGTCTTCTCAAACATCTGTTTGTTTAGTACCTCAAGAGCTGAGGAAGTTTAAAAATTGTCGCACATTGTCACTTAGTCTTATGCGCTTATTTGAGAATGTAACTCTCAGCAAGATTTTATTGAAAAGATCTGTCCAAGGAATTGACTGCCAACTTTACTCAAAATTTAGCAATTAACCTTCTCTCTCTAATTGTGGATGGTGGAATCCACCTGTTGACAATTAACTGTCATTTTGACATTCCTCATTTAAGGTAAAGAGTTTCATTCTGTCTTTACTGCCTGTCATATCATGAATGCCTAACAAATACTGAAGCTCTAATTTAAGGAGGTGGCATAGGGTGTTAGTTAAGATAATTCAACTTGGAACCAGTAAGTTTTAGACTTGAATCTCAGCTCTGCATCTTGCTAACTGTGTGACACTGGGAAATAGACTGGTCCTCTAGAAACTGTATTTACCTATCTGTAAAGTGTGGAGAATAATAGTTACCTTAGAAGTTTTTTGTAAGGATTAAATGTGAAAATGTGTTTAAAACAATTAACATAATGTTTGTCACTGAGAAAATATTCGATATTTGTGGGCTGGTCCTCTTCTTAATTAATTTATTTCTATAATATTACAGTTATGACTCACCTGTCACTAGCACAAGATGATAAGAAATGTCCTAATTTTCACAGAGAAATATTATTTATTTATTCTTTGCCTTCTTTGTCTTTTATTTGTCTTTTATTTAGTGGGTGATTATGATACTGTCAAATTAACTGAAGACAGAGTATTGTAACCACTGCCATTCTCTGCCAGGGAATACTCAGTAAAGGATGTTCTTAAATTAATGTGTGAGTAACGTGTATGTGGTAATATAACCATGATACACTGAAACATCACACTGTTTAGGGCACAGTCTGATCACCATGAAAATTGTGTTCGCTCTCAGGTGGGGAGTTGCTTGAGGTCACTGGAATTTTGAGGGCTATGTTCTCTATTAATAAACTTCATTTAATGCCTTTGTAACCTGGTATCAGAAAATAATTTTACCAAAGAGATGAAGGTGAGAATAGAGAAAAATCCTCGACTTTACCTAAACACTGGAATTGCTGGCATTCTTTTAAAGCCTTGGAGGTCTTTGAGGGATTGTGGAAGCTAATGATGTCCCTCTGGGACTTGTGTCTAAAAGCTGAAGTTGGCCTGTCTGGTTCCTAATTCAGAGAAGCATTGTCCACAGCCATGCGGGAGGATTGCTGGGGTCAACAAAACAAAGGCAAATCTATAGGAACATGGTTTGCGAAGTCCTCCATTATGACAGGAAGGAGTGCAAGATCTCATTCAACTATTCATTCATTCACTCATTTGTTCAACACACATAAATCATGGACCTACTATGTGTCACACAATGTAATAGACACTGGGAGTACAGCTCTGGATAAGGAAAGCAAATTGCCTGGCCTCAAGTAACCTATAACCTTCATGCTGCCCTAAGGATGTTATTACTTAGTATGGATGATAAGATCTTTTCCTGGTTAAAACTGCTCTCCTTAGTGTTTGTGACAAAATGTATGTCCAGCTAACTTTCATATGCATGATCGACCACTGAATGCTAAGATGACACAGCAAATACAGGATCAAAATTCAAGAGAGAGAATTAAATTAGCTCGGTTCTATTTAAACTACCCATTGGGGGGGATACAGAAGTGTATTTTAAGCTTAAACTTGACTATTTCAAACAGTTATTATGTTTGACTAATGAACTAATCAGAACTTAGTTTCATGTGCAATTCATGGAGTCGGAAGAAAGGAATAGTAAACTAATGAAGAAATAAAGCTCCATAGAATATTTGAAAGCTTTATAGAAATATTAAAAACTTCAAAATAAGGAAATTTTAGGAAATGAGATATAAAGGAACTGGTGATGTTTCTATCATGATATTGGATTCTCCATTTTTCACAGAAGATTTAACTTGCATCATTATTCCCAGGGAGAATTCTTTCATTTTAAGTCAGAAAAGTACAAAACCAAATAAAATTCTGAAATGCTAATTGAATAAAATGATAAAATAAGATACTTCCAAATAAAAGTATTCTATTAAAATAGATTGATGGCCTATTTAAAATGTTATCACTTATTAATAGGGCTTTAGTTATGAAGTGAAGAGAACTTTTATGAGATTATCCTGTATAAATATAATTTTCAGAGTAAATCTTTTTTAAGATAGTGGCATATGTAGTATAATGAAGTATATGATATATTCAATGGAGAATACATGGTATTTTTATATACATTGTTTAAAAATTGCCACAGCCCTGCTGAGGAAATAGAATTTGACCCATACTTATCGGAGACTCTTCTCTGCCCTTCTCTCATTATATCTCTCACTTTCTCAGAGATAAACACTTCATTGAATTTTGTTGTATTCATTTTTTTGGATTTCTTTATATTTTCCCACATGTACGCATCCAAATATGCAAATTATTATTTGGTTTGCCCGGTTTTGAATCTTACATAATTATGTTATATATTCTTTGCAACTTGCTTTTTTTTACTCAACTGTAATTTTTTCAGATTTATCCGTGTTGGTATGGGCGCTTACAGGTCATGCATTTTTTTCACTGATGCTTCGTAGTTCATCATGTGAATAGGTCAAAATGCATTTTTCTCCTGAGAAGAACATTTGCAGAGTTTGATTATATGGCACTCCTAGTGTGGGTGTGCAACTGTTTCTCTTGGGCATACACGGAAGAGCAGTGGCTGGCTTGTAGGATTTGAACATCTTCAGCTTCCTCTGTAATGCCAAAGAGCTTTCAAAAGTAGCTGTACAAATTTACATTCCCATCAGCAATGAATAATTTGTTGCTCCATGTAACTCAGCAATACTTGCTATTTTCCAAGTTCTTGCTGGTGCTGTTGTTGCAAATCCAGTGGGTTTGAAGTTTACATCTCCCTGACTCCTCTACTAATAGAACTTTTTATACATTTGTTAGATATTCATGTTTATTCTTATTCTTCCATTAAATGCCTATTCATGTCTTTTGCACATTTTTTTATTGGCAGTTTTCCTTTTTCTTAGTAATTTTAATTCACAATGTATTCGGATGCTAATCTTTTGTTAGTTGAATGTGTTACCAACCATGTTCTCCCGGTTTGTGTTTTTTCACTTTTTTATGGTGTCCTCTGGTGAAGAGAAGTACTTACTTAAGTGTTGTTAGATTGATCAGTCTGTTTTCTTTAGGATTCATGCTTTTTGGAATCATGTTTAAGAAATCTTACCTCCTAAAACAACATTAGAACAATTCCCTATGTTTTATTTTAATAATTGTAAATTTATACCTTTTTACATTAAAGTCTTTAATTCATTTGTAATTGAGGGGTTTTTTTGGCATGGCAGAAGGTAGAGCTTCAATTTTCTTTTTTTCCCATGTAAATAAGAGATTGTCCCAATACCTGCTATTGAGTAGATTGTCATTTGTCCCATAAGCTACAATGCCATCTCTATCATGGGTCAAATTTTCATATGTGTGGTCTACTTCTAGGAAATTGGGGGAGAATTACAGCTTTATTATTTTGAGTCTTCTTACTCATGAACTTGATGTTAGCCCATTTTATTTAACATCTTTCGAAGAAGTTCATACATTTCTTCTTAAAGGGCTTGCACTGGTCTTTGTTTAGTTTATTCTCAGGCTCCTTAGAGTTTTTGTTGCTCTTAGAAATGTTATCTTTTTATAAGGTGCATCTGCTAAGAGTTTCTTTTATATATAAAAATGCAATTGATTTTTATATATTGATCTGATACCAAGCAAACTTGCTGAACTCTTTCATTACTTCTGTACTTTGTAGATTCCTTTAGAGTTTTTATGTGAGTAATCCATGAAGATTACTGTATTATGTCTGCTTTTAAAATCTTTTAACTTTCATTTTGCTTTGTTTTCTTTTTGTATTGGCAAGAAGGGGGGGAGAGGAGGCAACCTTTTTTATTTAATGGAATTCCTTTCATCTTTATCACTATGAGAACTGCTGCAGGGTTTTTTAAATAACAACTTTATTGAGATATAATTGATATACCATTCAGTTCACTCATTTAAAGTATAAATTTTAATGGTTTTTATATATTTATATTTATATATTTTTGTGTATTTTTAGAGTCTTACAACCATTGCCACAAGCAATTTTAGAACATTTTTATCATCCCCAAAAGAACCCTCATACCCTTCCCAGCACTATAGATTTGTCTTTTCTGGGCATTTCATGTAAATGGAATCACACAATATGAAGTCTTTTATGATTGGCTCCTTTTACTTAGCCTAATGTTTTCAAAGTTCATCCATATTGTACAGTTTATTATACTTCATTTCTTCTTATTGCCCAATAATATTCAGTTGTATGGATATACCACACTTTAGTTACCCATTAATTAGTTGTTGGCATTTTGATTGTTTCCTATTTTGGCTATTATGAATAGTGCCTCTATGAACATTTATGTACAAATTTTTTTGTGCATATATGTTTTCATTTCTCTTGGGTATATAGCTGCAATTGGGATTGCTGGATTACTCTATGCTTTATGTAGTTTTTTATGGATTTATTTTATCTAGTTAATGTCATTCCTTTTAATTCCTGATTCACTAAGTATTTCATTATAAAGAGTTATTAAATTTTAGTTGTTACAGGTTTCAGTAGCTCATTCCTTTTTGTTACCGAATAGTATTCCATTGTATGGACATACCACAATTTGTGTATTCATTTGCCTGTTGATGGATGTTTGAATTATTTATAGTTTTTTGCTATTTACAAATCAAGCTACTATGAACAAGTCTTGTATACAAGTCTTTGTATGACGTACACTTTCTTTTTATTTGGGTGAATAGCTACATGTGGAATGGCTGGGTAATAGGGCAGGGGTATGTTTAACTTTTCAAGAGAATGCCAAACTGTACCCCAAAGCATTTGCACTATTTTCCAATCCTATCAGCAGCATATTAGAGTTCTATTAAGCTGTTCCTAATATGCTAATTTAAGCTATATTTTTCATTTCTATAAGTTCAATTTGTTCTTATTCAAATCTGTTTTGGAATATCGGATGATCTCTTCTTAGTTTTAATTTCAAAACCCCCTGTGTATCCTTAAACAAATCAAACGTGCTTTTTTCATATTCTAAATCTGATAATTCCACTGTCTTCAATCTTTGTGAATTTGATTCTTCTGTGTATTGTTTCTCATGAATCGTGCTCACAGGGACTTATTTTCTTTTGTGTTTGAAACTTCTGATTGTGGGTTCATGCCCATTGGAGCTTATGTGTGGGAATTATTTGAGGTTTGAGTTTAAGGTGTGGTCTTTTTAGGAGGATGTGTTATTTCTCCTGCCCAGTACAGGAGAGCCCTACTGACTTAAGATCACTTTAAATTGAATTATTGACCTGAATTTGGAGAGAGAATAATAAGCAATATAAACATGGCATTAAACAAACATGAGTAAAGACTCTTCTATTTTGAAATGCCTATGATTCTGCTTTATTTTGAGATTGAGCTGGTAAAGCATGCATGCCATACTTGTTTCCATTGCTCCAGGACACACTTATGGCTTTAAACAGCAGTTGTTGACGTCATCCTTTTTATCAATGAATGAGTAAAACACAACAAAATAAAACAAAGCAAAACAGGACAATAATAAACCCTCAAAGTATCTAGTTGACCTGAATTGTACAAGTAATATAGGGCTGGTGTTTATTTGTAAGTATCAGTTAAAAGAAATATCTTCTGCACTAAACCCCGTTGTACTGCTGTGTCTTCTTTACATCATGGAAAGCCCATATATGTGGCGAACACTTCCCTTGAGTGGAAAACACATCTCATCACCTTTCTGATCAATTCCTGTTACATTTCAACATAAAGAAGCATTTTTATGAACCTATTTGCACACTTAATCTACATAGACAATGAACAGAGGACCCTGCCTGTTTTTGACTGTCCCTGAATGGTTTTCAAAGTTAGACCTGAAAAGAATTCAATGATTTTGACTGCAGTTGATTGAGCAGTCTCATAGGCAAAAGTTGATTCCACTTACTTGCAATACCTGCTTGTAGCCCCAGAGCACATTTAGAGGAGGTATGCACGTGATTACCAGGTTCTACAGATGCCATACAATTATGTATCTTGCCTATCCCGAGATTTTGATGTGAAAATCCAGTGTTAATAAATGAGAGCACTAGAATTCAGAAATGAAGTATAGGGAGCACCTTGCCCCACACCCTAAATGTCTAGTCCCCCATTCCCATTGCTGTTGGCCTTGTAGTACCCACATAAATTGGAGGTATGATGATGCTTTATCAAGGTTTTGTGATATTCCAGAAGAGGCATGGAGTTTTGATTCATAGACAATTAAAGAGTAAAAATGGAAGCCATTGTCTTTCATAAGTTTACTGAGAAATTGCCTGAGTTAAGAGTTGTATAGGGACCTTTTCATTTCTTCCAAAAGTGTAATTATAATAACTTGACTGGAGTATACGCCTTCTTAAGTTTATTGTTAAATACACAATCATTTCACCATCTTCCCATTATTTAAATAAGATAATGTATACAAAAGCATTTTTAATTGGTAGGGCGCAATGTAAATGAAAGTTGTTACGGTTAGTAATAAAATATTCTGCGTTACTAGCTGCTGTATATCACCAACTTATGCTGGCAGCTGTAGCCATCAAACCATTTATTTTAAAATGAAACAAAGTTAATACTCAGAATTCTCATTCTGAGAGCTTCCTCAGAAAATGAGCAGAAAAATCTGGAATGTTACTTAAAAGGACATTTTAAATAATGAATAAGTAGAGTCATTCTTTATTTTACAATTATCTACCTATTTACCTTTCCCTCAAAAGAAGGTAGTTTCCACCAGACAGTGAGTTTCTTCAGCAGAAAAAGGAGTGAGGGGTTAGAATTGAACACAATTCGTTATTGACTGTGAATATTTACTGATTCTAAGATCTGAGAGTATCCTCCTGGGTTGCCTCTGAAGCAGCCCCCGCAGCTCATGCTCTTGGCTGATGGTGGACAAATATGGCTTATGGGGTTGTGGACATTTGTCTTACATAGAGCGTAACTGCTGGGGCCTGATATGCATTTGGATTCACGTGCCCTGAGAAAAGTTTATTGTAGTCAAATAATAGAATCAGTTTAGTTTAGGTGTCATATCCAAATGTTCCTTTTTTTTTTTTTTTTGGTAATTTATCCTCCTGTAATTTTTTTTAATTCTTTTTTTTTTTTTGAGGAAGATTGGCCCTGTGCTAACATCTGTTGCCAATCTTCCTCTTTTTCTTTTTTCTCCCCAAAGCTCCAGTACATAGTTGTGTTTCATAGTTATAGAGTTGTAGCTCTTCTATAGTTGTAGCCTGATGAGCAGTGAGTAGGTCCACACCCAGGATCCGAACCGGCAAACCCCGGACCACCATAGCAGAAGGCACAAACTTTACCACTACACCACTGGCCGACCCCAAATGTTCCTTTATCAACGATAAGGAAACTATTTTCTGTCCCTTATCTATAGGCCTTTATGGAAAAATGCAAGCTTGGTTGTAATGCTCTAAGGCTAGAAGCTTAGTTCTGCTTTTTTCTGATCCCTAAACTCTTGTCACTAAGTTTCAGTCACTGAGTTTAATTTGGGAAATGTGTTCAATTCTCTGATGTCCTTTTTATGGTGGCAGCCATGGTTTGAGAAAGTAAAAGAAACAGAAATGGCAATACCTTCCTAATTGGGGTGTGACAACCTTAGAAAAGAACTTTTGCCTTGAATGACTTTTCCTTATTGTTATTTACCATTATCTCAGAAACTAGTACCAAATTACCGTAGTAGTTAAGCTTGGCCCAGGAGTGTTTTACATTAGCGGTACTCAAGCCTGGCTGTGTTATTAGAATCACCTGAGAAACTTTTACAACCACTGATACCTGGGCCCCCACCTCAGGGACTCTGACTTCATTGGTCTGCAAGGATCCTAGGGATCCACAGGTTTTAAAGGGCCCCAGATGAATCCCACATGCAGCCAGGGCACCGGCCACTGCTCTGTGTTCTCAAGCAGCCTCTCTCCTTCATTGATGACGTCCACCATCGTACACACTGCACTGTGGATTAGACCAACAGCTTTGTGTTTTATAAGCTAGTCTTCGGTATTCCTGTGAGAGGTCTGGAATCTGAGTCTATGAGACTAGTCTGCATCATTTGTCACTTTGAAATAATAATAATAATAACTGATATCCATTGAACCCTTGCCTGTTCTAAATACTTTTTGATGAGTTAACTTATTTAATTCTCATACCAAACTATGAGGTATCAACTATTATTATTTCCATTTTCAGGTAGAGGTAAACCAGTAGAAAAGAATTACATTGGGATTTAAACATGGGCATTATGACTCCAAGCCCAGGTCATAAATGTTTTCTCTGCTTCCTCTGGGATTCCCATTGACTCTTGCAAATAATTATCACGCACTTACGTACAAGGAGCATGGGGATCTGTAAGATACAGAGGTGAAGGGGAACGGGTGCTGCTCTCAGGAGTCATGCTCCATAGTCTAATGATGAGCTGTGTGTCATAAAGAGCTATGCTGGCAATTTGAAAGTGCCTTAAAGGGGAACTTTCGAGGAGGGAGAGATTTCTTGCAGCTGAAGTTAGCGGCAAGACTGTAGGCTTGAATGCAGATCATTTTAAACTGGAGCCATGTTATATAGGGTGTAGATGTGTAGAAATATCAGGTCAAACATGTGAAATTGGTAATATCCAAGCATTTGACCTACAGTCATAGCAATATCATATGGTTCAACCTATGAGAGAGGGCAATCTTGATAGTGAGCCTAGCAAGTGACAGTGCCGTGAGATTCCCTTGGACGTTGGTGGGATAGCATTAGCTGGAGAAGGCCTGAGACTTCCACTGGCCATTAGCGTCTTCCATGGCTTGCTAACTGCACCATTGTTACATCAAGGCAATTCTTGCACCGGAATGACTTGCTCATCTAGACCATGGACCTGTACTGGTGGTCCCCCAAACAGCAACAGCATGGAGTGACTCAGATACCATTAAGCCACTTGTAAATAACAAGTTAAAATAGGTGATCAAAATGCTTCATTAAGGCTGAAAGCTTGCAGCTTCAGGGAGTGTGGGAAAGACTTACGGAACTAAACCAATAAGGTAGACCACAGGCTGGGCCCTGGGCCTCAGAGATGGGCAAGCTCTTTCCCAAGGTACTGGTCATTGGGAAAGGGTAAGAAATCAACTGTGGACACACTCCATAATCACTTCTAAGAATAACTTCCAAGTCAAAGAGCAGTCTTCACAGGGATGCAATGTTTGACAAAACTCATGTCTCACGTCTGCCGGGGGTGCACCTGAAGAGCAGCGCCCCTGACATTTTCATCTTCGAATTCCTCCCCAGTCTGAATGTAGGACACCCAGGGGCGTTGTACACTTGTAACTTGAATTGACCTGAAGTATACACCACTCATCCAGGAAGCAACAATTAACATCAATAGCAATAATTATAATTAATCTTAGTAACTTAGGGATTTAAAAAAAATTCAGTGTACGTGCTAGGCATAATTTTTATAAGAATTGTTTATGGCTTTTGTTGATTCCATTTGACTCTTATGGACGGCGAGATGAAGAATCTTATTAGCCTACTGGAAAACTGTTGAGAATTGTTTATGAGAACTTTGTCATTAAAAATAACATCCTGTGAATTGTTGGAGAGCTCTACAAACCAGAATGCATCAGCCTAAGTGTTCCGAGCCAGTCTGATTAGGAAAGCACTCTTCACAAAAAATAACTAACAAGACACCTAGAAATAGATTACTTACATTTCTCTTCATTAAGCATCCATATCGCAAGTAGAATGTCACTGAGTAATGATGAAGTATGTGGAATAAAGTTGCTCAACTGCCACGTTGCTGGATTTCTTAGCATCCAGAAAGTGTTATGAAAATAGCAGAAGCAGCAGTATTACTGTCAGCGATTAATCTTTGAAATTAAGATCAGGAAAAAAAATTATTATAATAAATCTCTTTGCCCTCTTTATACAGCTTTCCTTACTTTGATATGCTAAGAATACTATTAAGGATAGTGGCCACTGGCTAAATGAGCAAACTATTAGGTTGATAAAAGTGTTGAAATGAGTACAAGTTACAGCTTTGCTTCATTTGGATGAGCATTGCTTGTTGATGGAAAATTATTCCACGTAGGCATAGATTTGTGTGCTTTCCTGAGTGTCCTACAAAGATCTGTGCATTTTTCTTTCTTTCTCCCACTCTTCTGTTCAATGAAAATCATGACTTCTAAACTATGATAATAAAACTGGAAACAGAGTCTATCTGATTCTTATAGAATTCGAGGCACGGTCAATCTGCCAGTCTCGGGGAAGGAATTGGTTTATGGACACACAGCTGGTTTGCTATTTGGAATAAACCAGTATGAGTGTGGATAACCTGCTCCAAAATGTGCTCATACAGGAAGATTTTCTTCAGATTCAGTCCACAGTGAATACAACAAATGGTAGATGGGCTCTTGAGTTACTTCAGAATATTCTAGGAACATTGTGGGTGGATATAGTCTTAAGTTGGTGATTAATGAGCCCAAAAGTAGCACTTATGATTCCACAGTCTGTAATATTATTTTCCAAGAGAATATAATGAAGTAATATTTATAAAAGTTTATGAATATGTATTTTAAACAGTGTTCTTTTGCTTTATTTTATATAAGATTTTAAGATATGCTTTTCATAATCCTTTTTACTAAAGCTGGGACCATACTGTAAGTATATATCCCTCCCTTCTTCTTGCTCTTGGGAAGAGTACCCTCCTTTGAATACCATGCTACAAGTGTGCCCATTCCCCCAACCTGAGAGTGAGTATCTTTATCCTTTGGTCGTTGCTTGCCTTTTCCATGTAAGAGCAGAATGAGCAGGAAATAACATTTTTAAGGTAATCTCTTTACTCTGTGTCTGTAGTGTACTCATGCTTAACCCCAAAGAATCATACAGTATCTGAGAATGAATGGTTCTTCAGAACTATGAGTTGTACAATGTATATAAGTTCTATTCAATCCTATAATGTTTTTTGATTAAATAAAATTTTTAATGTCAATATTTGCCCTCGATTTTGTATGGAGTTATAACAAAAAGGATAATTTCAACATTATTTTTCAGATATTTAATTTGTTAATCTGAGGACGAATTTTGTTTCGGAATGCTTAAGTCTCATAAAGATCATGAACTAATGTTGAAGATACATGGGTCATCTCTAAGTAGTGCTTTCTAGCTGTTAACCAACTTTTCCCTCACCACCTCAAATTAACTAATGCATAAAACAAAACCGGAGAACCTTTGGGAGTTTGTATCTATACAAAGGGGCCAGTGGTGTATTCTGCCTTTACCCCAGTAGTTTGCAAACCTGAGAGTGCATCAGAATGACCTGGAGAGTTTATTAAAGACTAATTGCCGTCCCCCTCTACCCATCCCTCCAGCTTCTGATTCAGTTTGTCTTGCATCAGGCCCAATAATTTGTATTTTTAAGTTCCCAGATGATGCTGATTCAGCGGGTCTGGGGACCACAGTTTGAGAACCACTACTCTGACCTATCTAAATGTGTTTTGAAACATTAAGAGCTAATACTTATTGAGTGATTACTGTGAATCAAGGGCTCTTCTAAGCTCTTTGTATCTAGAATTGCATTTAATTCTTAAAACAAACCCCAGAGGGAGGTCTGGTTTTAGCCCTGTTTCACTGATGCGGAAATGGAAGCTCACAGAGTTCAGGACGCTTTTCTACGTCAGTAACCAGCAAGTGGCAGATCTGGGATTTGAACCCACTAATGGAGATCCAGAGTTCGTGCTTATAACAGGAGAAAAATGATCTTTGTAAGTCAATCCTTTCATATATTTTACTAATTGTATAATTTTCCCACTGCACATTTTTCATATTTCACCAATTCCATTTTTCTGAGGTGTGTCAAACATGGAAATACCATATTTTTTATAGTATTCTGTGAGATTACAGATGCAGTAATGCTTTTAGTTTTCCTTCAATCTATAAATATTCAAGGAATAAACATGGACTAAAGCTGCCTCTTATGAAATTACACTTGTAAAAAAATGTTCATTATGATGGAGAATGAAAAAAGCAGGGCAAGAAATTTCACACTCAGCATGATAACTACCTATGGGAAAAAATTATGTATAGGAAACAAACAGATTGGAGAAGAAAATATACCATAATGCTAACATACACACAAGAGAGTGTTATATATTATTTGGGGGTATTTTGAAGCATATTTTACACCATATTGCAGGCTGTTTCTTTGTCAAGATATATAGTTGAGTAGAGTGAGAAAGTGAAGCATTCTGTTAGAATTCCTTTTGTATTTTAAATTAGCATAGATTAATTGGTGTTCTATAAGAAACAAATGTAGTTTTTATTTTTTAATGTGTTTTAAGAACAAAAGAGCAGAGAGAATGTGTTGACAGAAAAGTCTTTGAGGAAAAGCTAGCTTTTGTGTTTCTTGGAATATTTAGCTCACAAACAGGTCCCCATACTTCAATTCACTTTATTCTGATAACAACTCTCTTAAGAAGGAGGCATCACTCCTATTTTCAGACAAGGAGTCTGAAACTCAGACTTTAAGTGGATGTTGCCAGAACCCATAGCAGGCAATCAGCCCTAGGATCTCTGCCTCCTACGCCTACAAGCTACACTGTTCCCTAGGTTTCCCTTCAGGAAAATGGGACTCTAGTGCCTGAGACAAACCTGGGAAGTTGTGGGAACATGCAGTTATTTGCAACAACCTTGGGGTTTTCAATTTTTCTGAAATGCCGATGCAAAATAACCAATAACCATTCTATAGATAGGAGAAATAAGGTGAGTTTACTTGGGCCAAAGTGAGGATTATAACCCGGGAAGGCCTTAGAAAGCATTCCAGAGAAGCATGGTTTTCAGTACAGTCTTATAGTTTTTTAGAACAAAGAATTTACATTAAACACACCCAGGATACATTTTCATCAAAATCTCAAAGAGGTATTCAGTTGCAAATTAGCAGGTCAAGGTGACCTTGATGTCCTAAAGGGACTAATTTGGGCTTTCCCAATAGGGCATAGGAAGAGAAGTATGCATTCTTCTCTTAAGAGAGTGTATTCTTTACTTTAATGGTTAAGCAGATATGCAATGTATGTTTGATAGGCCATAAGTCAGGCTATTTAGTTCAAGCCTAATCAGTTTCAAACCCGGATAGTTACCCCATATACCTCAATATGCAAGAATCTCTTGTCAACAAGATGTTCCTGCTCATCAAATTAATTAAGGAAGGTGAAATGGCTTACCAAATGGAAACAATATAAAAGTGGAGGAGGAAAGCTGTTTTTGTATTCCTGCCATTTGAGAAGAAAAGTATGGATGTTGATTTTGGGGCGGGGGTGGGTGCTACTATGATGGAGAACTCTTTGGGTAAGAGGATCCCGTAAAATTCACTACTGTGCAGAAGCCAGAGTGCTTGAATGCATTCATTCTTGCCAGCAATGCAGATGCAAGAAGCTCTCTGTAATGATGTATAAGGGTCCCCTCCCTTTACAGTCTAGATTACTAAATCCTGGCTTCTTGAAGTGAGGTGCCAAGACCACGAACATCAGCGTCACCTGGAAGCTTGCTAGACATACAGAATCTCAAGACGCTGGGTGATTTGAAGACACATCAGGGTTTGAAAGAAGCTGCCTTGAGTGGCCCGCTGATTGTAAACACCGATGGCCTCCATGAAGCCGAAGAGGTGGAACTGCCTTAGATGAGGATGTTGATGTTGGAGGGGAGGCCTTTGCCGGGGAAAGGAAGCTTCATGGGCCACCAGGAAGAGGTGGGGTTGGGTTAGGTGTAAGGGCTTGGCTGAGGCCAGGCTACCCTGGTGCCTCCAGCTCCAGGTGGACCTCCATGGTATTGTCAAGGCCAAAGGGTGCTCGCTGCCTGTGGTCCCGGTGGCTTTTGTTCATGATTCCCAACAGATCTTCTGGGAAAACCTTTTCTCCCTGGGGCAGCAACTGTGGTCTACCAAGTCCCACGCATGTGGAAGGAGTCATAGGTCGTGTCCCATTAAGACTTCAGAGAGCGTTCCTGAATATGATTTATTTTACAAGGCTATTGAGGGCCCTTAACTGATGACTCAGAAATATAAACTCAGCCTATCATGTTGCTTCCTATTAAATATACTTGTCTATTTAGGCATTAAAAGTCTTGCATTTGATGCAAGAATTAATGTCAATTCAATATTTTTAGAAAAGTTGGGTGACTTCTTATGCATGTGCATGTGAGCTCTTCTTGACTCCTCTTAGCTCCAGTGTCTCTGTGAACTTGCATTTCCTCCTTTCCCCTTCTCAGCCCCCTGGGGCTACCACTTCTTGTGAACACTAGTGGCTGGTGTTAAAGTTTCCACTAATTGCCTTATCATTTCATAAAGAGGCATTAATTGCTCACATAATTTCCTCTTTTTCTCTGAATCGCATACTCCTTTTATGCAAAGTGACTACTTCAAGTGCTTTTCCATCCCCCTCTCTCTTTTATTTATGTCAGTAGAGAAACAGTAAGCAAACCTTGGATGTCTGTAGGAAGCCTTTTGCTTCAGCATCTGACTTGATAATACAAAAATTTATTCTATGAACTATTTGAAAATTTATTTCCTGAGCTACCAGATGTTCATTTACTCCAAGCCCCTTCATGATTTTTTTTTTTTTTTTTTGCTGTTTTGTGCCTATAGAAATAATTTGAAATGATAGAACAAAATATTTTTATGCACACTGGTTTTCTTACTTCCCATTAATTTCACTGATTTCATGCCATATTATAAATAACAGTACTGAACTTTATTTAGCAGAGAAACCAAATCAATGATCAAAATCATTGTTAAATGACATTAATTGTAATCTTTGGTGAAAACAGCAGAATATAAATTTCTATGTGCGGTATATCAACTGTGTAAAATAGTTATAGAAAAGAAGCCTGGAAAAGCATATATCAAAATGATAAGTGTAATCTCTGGGTGGTTTTTATTTTATTCTTTATTCTTTTCTGAATTGTCCCATTTTAATAATGAATATTTACTACCTTATGGTAATAGTCATCTATGGCAGTGGCTCACCCTAACTTTTTGAGTTCACCCCAGGGCCACTGTCTCCTGCCATCTCCCACTTCCTCATCGCTCACCTACATAGATTTGGTTAGTTCACTTAGTGTCCTCTCATTTGCCTTTGTTCCTACACTTGACATGTTGCCATGGCCCTATTCCCATTTTATTTGGCCAACCTTGCTTGTTAGAGGCAATTGTATCATCTACCCTAGCCTGACCCCACTGCATTAGACCCTTTTTGTAAATTCAAAAAGAGCAGTTGTAACAAAGTATCCATATTTCCCATCACTTCCTCTCCCACAGTGGAGTAAGCTGGTAATGATGGTTATGTTTGCGGGAGAGAAAGTCATGTTATATTGTCTGTAGAGTAAGTTATTTTAAGATACTTCAGTGTAAACAGGGTGCTGTGTGTGTGTGTGTTTGCCAGCTAACATTATTTTTCACCCTAGAGATGGATAATTAGCAGTTGAGAACTCCAATCAGAAGTCCATAATCTTGGTGTGATCATTGGGCTCTTAAAAAACGGGTACCAAGATCCATGCCAATGGGTTTTGTCAATGCAAAGGAGTGATGGAGACATGTAGTCATGGATGAGATGAGCAGTGTCAAGATATATATGTGGTTAGAAGTGTTGGCAGGGCCCGGCCACACTTGTGTGAATGGGGTGTCAGATTCTGGAAAATTTTGCACTCCAGAATTTTGAGTATGGTGCTCAGGGCTTGAGGTCTGAGCCTTGTGGGTCCCACAACTCCCCAGCTCCAGAGGATTCGGTCACCTGAACTGGCTTGGAGATGGGCCATTTCTGCCATGGAAATGCTTCTGTGTCCATTTTGGAGTGAACTTTTCCTCTCCCTTGCAAGGGGCTGGCCCCAGGGCCTGGATGCAGAGAGGGGAAGTCCCCCATGTCACAAACACAGGCTCTGTGACTTTTGCATCTGCTGGGCAATGAATACTTGGACATGAGGCCAAACTAGGTCTAAAACTGGATTCTTTTAAACCACATGGTGGTTGTAGGGATAGGATTATTCATCTCCCACTCATTTCTCTCTGAGGATATTGATATTTATCAAAATAATCATTCAACTGGTATTTTCATCATGTATTTAGATATTATAAGCCGTTCTGGAATCTTCATCTCATACTTGCTTCCCAGTTAGAATTGTATCAACTTCTTTGATAATGAAAACTTTGAGGTGGGCACTTAGGGAGTTAAAGCCAAAGGAACTATTGTACTCAGAAAGAATCTAGGATGCCCATTTGATAGAAGCATTTTGGTATCCGAAACTAAGTCAACTACAGGGTCCGGTAAGGCTTAAAGCTCAGGAAAAAGTAAAGCTTAAAAAAGCAATCTTACTGCATATAGTATGTAATTTTCAAGATAAATTACTATTTCTAAGTAATATAGGAATGATGGAGTTATCAGTACAAAAGGATTTTGATAATTCTGTTCTAAATACCTAAGTGCATATTGTTCTGAGTAATTTTAAAGACAATAAACCAAAGCAAGATCTTTCAAATCCGTGATTTTAGATTGTTTGAAAATACCATTAATCTCTTCACAGCCCTTTTTTATGAAAATATTTCTAAATCTATTTGAAATTTTGTTCTGAATAAAGCTTAAGCTATCTGCATAATCTTGGGTTAACTCTGAAGTCCCCATTCATATTCATGGTTTTGCTAAAGATCTAGTAAATCCATTGCATGCTTTGTATTTAGGAGACTACAAAACTGGTTTCCAACTAAGCTTTATTTGATTATGCTCCCACGAGGATATTGCTTTTTATTGAATCATTTTTTCCCTGGGAGTTTCTCTTGAGCGCCATAGCAGAGTTAAAAATAGATCAGAGATGGCTCAAGTTGTGTAGAATCATAGTGTGTATTTCTTATTTATGAGCTATATAAGAATTTCTCTTCTCTTTTGTCTCCTTTCTGAATATCTACATATAAAATGGACTTCATTAAAAGAAGGCTTTGGCTTTACCGAGCAGTTAATTTTTTAAAAGAAATTAGATAATCAGTTTACTAGCATTCCCAAACGTAACAATACCTCTGTTTAAAAAAAAAAAAATCTGTTTTTTACACATTTTATACTTGATAAAATATTCTGGCTAAGCATTGTTCCCTCATTTGGTGGTGTGTACATAATTAACGTTCCCAGTTTCACTTGAGAAGACCGTTTGGTAGGATGGAAACAGGACCACCTTTAGGTTCAACCCTTGATTTCCATCTCCTTTTGGCCAGAGACAACCCTTACTTCCCCAAATCTCAGCCAGTGACTGCAAATATGGCCAAGCATCCTTGTTCTCCACCTTGTCATTTAGTGCAAATACCAATCTGCTCTGGTTAGCACAGTGTGAGGCTGGGGTTTCTCTTCCCAAATATTTTCGTCAAACTCACTGATGTCGACACAGGTCTGCTGTCTTCTGTCAAAGGATCGGAAACTCCGGTGTGTCCCCTGAAGCCAAAGACAGAAACTGCCAACACCAGACAGTGCTGCTTGGTCGCAGCAGCTGCCGGGGCCACCTCACAGCTGATGATAAGCAACCTGATGTCCCCATTAAAATCAGAGCAGATCGGGATTCATTTGAAGAAATGCCTGCCACACCTGAGTGCCTTCTGTTCCACAGGTATGTCCTGCTGTGTGGCCCTGGTTCAGACTCTGCCCCAAAAGTCCAGCTGGGAATGGCCAGCATGTTCAGTTCTCCTCAGCTATCTTCCCTGATTCAGGCTCAGGCTGAATTGGGCAGGGTTGGGCATTGTGTGTAGCTGGATATTTGGGACAGAGTTCCATGAGGATCTTGGCCCTTCTCCGAAGTCCCTGTCACCAGCTCCAGATTCTGCACCTCCCTTTTGGTGGTTTGAGAGAAATCTCATTTCCCATTCCAGTCAGGGCTGTCCCAAATCCTCTGATATATTTTAATTACTTTGACTTTCTAAAATCTCCAATGAGACAGAAGACTAGCTCTTGAATATATATGATAAGGAATTTCATTCTTTAACTGAACCATTGGAAATCAAACTTCATTTCATGAGTTGCTGTGTTTTCCTTGATGAACCCTAAATAAGTATACAAATGGAAAGCCGGCCAGGCATTCTTTAAGAGCATGGCTTTGAGTCTCTGAGAACAATCGGTGTTCCAAAAAGCCTCTGCGCATGCAGCCCAAGGCAGGCTTGGCTTGGATTTACCGTGATGCCTCCTTGATGGATGATGTTGTCTTTTGACACCGAGTACAATTGCACGAGTAACAGTGTGTTCATTCTTTCTGAACCCTGTATGAGACGCCTAGGCTTAGAGACTGATTGTGAAAAATGACATTGATTGATAAGTCCCCTGGGGACTTTTAAATATGCCTCTCTTTGTACATATGCTCATACTGCGGGAGGTTGCTGTTTTGTTTTAACTGAACCTGTTAATATTATGTTATTATATTATTCTAGTTTATTTACTTTTCTAAAGAAATCTGTTTAGAAAAACACTCTAGACCTGTAATGTATCTCAGTGTCCAAGTCATAAACTGTTGCCATTATCTGGATGACTCCCTAGGGTACCTGTTAGGAAGACATTCCTTACACAAATGTTTATTGTGCGTCTCTTTGTCGGCTGTTCTCTATTAAGTGCCAAGGGAAAAATAAAGCGTAAGATCACCCTCTCTTCTTTAAGAGTATACAGTAAAATTGAGAAGACAGGTTTATATGAAATGTTAAATATAGTGACATTGTAGCTTAGAAGAATGTCACCTGGTGACAGAGTTCTTGGTGAGAAACTATAACTAGAGGAACAAATAATAAAAAGTCCCAGAGATGTATACTGGAATGTGGTAGAAGGAGATGTTGGTGGAACAGCCACTGACTCCATCTGTGCTTTTACCAATCCAAAACAAAACATGCAGGAAATAGGAAAGCTGATCTTTAGAACCTGCAGATAAAGGGAGGGGGGCAGAGGGGGTTAGCCGAGGTAGGGCAAGTTCAGAGACGCAGAGTCTGATCCACACTTGGAGGTGCATGGGAACGAGGGCAGGAGCCATGGGTGGGCTTGCAGACAGCTTTGTCAGGGGTCTAGTTGAGCCCTGGCAGGTGTGCCCCTGTGAATTGTAGTCGGCCGTGTTGTGGCTTGTGCACGAGTGTCTTGGTTCATTCCCACAACTAGTACTGGTGGTAGACGTAGGTGGAGGAGCATGAGTCCTGCTGAGACAGCTAAGAGCATGGCCTCTGGCGCTAGATTGCCTGAGCTCTGGGACAAGCTCTGCCATTTACAGGCTCAATGATTTGGAGCATGGCATTCTACTTCTTTTACAATGTTGTAGAACCATCACCACTGTCCATTTCTAGAACTTTTTCATCTTCCAAAACTGAAACTCTGTGCCCATTAAACAATAATTCCCCACCCCCCTTCCCTCAGCCTCTATTCTACTTTCTATCTCCATGAATTTGACTCTTCTGGGTACCTTATGTAAACGGAATCATACAATATCTGTCCTTCTGTGTCTGGCTTCTTTCACTTAGCATAATGTCTTTAAAGTTCATCCATCTTGTAGTATATATCAGAATTTAATCCCTTTTTAAGGCTGAATAATATTCCATTGTATAGATAGACCACATTTCATTTATCCATTCATCTGCTGACAGATGGTTGGGTTGTTTCCCCTTTTTGACTCCTGTGAATAATGCTGTTGTGTACCCGGGTATACAGTTATCAGTTTGAGTCCCTGCTCTCACTTCTTTGGGGAATATACCTGGAAGTGGAAATTGCTGGTTCCAATGGTATGTCTGTCTTTAACTTTGCACCTTAGTTTGCTCATGTATAAAAGAGGATAATGACAGTTCCTAATGAGCAAGGCTGTTTTGAGGATTAAATGTTAGCATAATGAAGTGTTTGGACATGTTTAGAGAGAGCTGGCACATGGCAAGCTGTAGGTAAGTGTTGGCTGATTGGTTTTAGCTGAAGGCACAGTCTTGTGCAGCCTGTGGGGCCTGCATCTGGAGGTGAAGTCCGAATATTAGCATTTTGACCAACGAGGTGGCACGCGATTGGTCGTAGTGTTGGCTCATCTTTCTGAGATGAGTGCAGTTCATGACAGTACTGCTCTTCCTCCAACCTTTGATATTTCTGGTGTCTCACAGGCAGCTGATGGAATGTGGGCCATCCTTATCTACAAAGCCTGAGATCTTAAATCAAAATGTTTAAATTGAACCTCTTCCTAAATTCTTTGGAAAGTCAAATTTAATGATATGTTTTTAATTTGAAAATTGTATTCATAGTATAAAAAGACACTGTATCCATTTGTACAGTGTGTAAGTGTGTTGGCAAAAGCCTCCTAGTAAAGGGGAATATCCAGAGAGGTGTTTCTTGTTGATAATACAATTATTGATAACTGATAATTTAATAACCAATTCTTATTGATAATTGTTCTCTGAGTGCTACGAGTTGGCCTAAGTATGAAAACTCTCCTTTGATGCATAGCTCCAGCATGGATGTTTGACCACGGCTAAAAGGCATTAAAGCCCTCACTAGTGTCTTTTTCATGAGGAAGTTAGTGCCGCAGATGCACTACTCACTTTTTCTAGGAAAGATCGTATTATAATAAACACAAAAAGCACACTCAGCTTCTTCAGACAACCTGCTTTTCTAAATTAGTTAAATATTCTGTTTAAATTGCTGTGTCAAATAATATCATACAAAGAATCTTGAGAATTATGAGGAAGCTATAGATCAATGAACACAGCCTATAAAGGATTCAGGTAAAAAGACAGTATAGTTTTTTTGTTAATGTTTCCTTCTTTCACATGATGAGAGACAAAGATAAGTTTTGCAAAATGAGTTATCATACATGCATACTTTGATGTACAATACAAGTTCTGGTGTACCAGAGAACATTCGTACTACATTTATTTTGTTCTGGACAATAATTTTGTTGAAGTGTGTAGGTGCTTTGTTGAAAAAGGAAAAGGTGGGTTTTTTTAGAGAGAGGAATTTGTTAAGGAACACACAGAAACTCTTCTCCCCCATTTGTCTCTAGCACCAATCCTCAAATTGCCTGAAATCCTTTTGGAGAGGGCTTTGTTGTGAACACAGGGTTCTCCATGCCTGGCATGTCACTGTTGGCGCCCTCCCTTGGCCCACCATTAAAGTAGCAAGGACTGGAGTGTCCCTTCACTGGTCCTTCTAGACCCAAAACAATAAAAATCTTCTCTTTGCTGTTGCTTGAAATTCTGTTAACCAAGAACAAAAGCTTTTCATTCCACAGCTTGCAACAAGAAAGCTTTTGGCTTAATGCTTTAGTGTGTTTGTGTTGAAGTCAGGATGTAATAAGTCGAGGAGGCCATTAAAATGACTGTTTGGTAGGGGTTGAAGGGGCACACGTTGTGACTGAGTGCCCGAACAGGAGGGAGAGTCAGGCGGGGGGGAGGGGAGAAGGTGGAGAACAAAGGTGGGCTACGTGAAGGGTGGGATGACAGGACAGTGAAGGGATTAGAGACTCCAGCACAGAGCTTTATAGCTTCTCCTGTCTGTCATCTTGCCTTCAACTGAGAAAGTTCCAAAAGGAGCCGACCCTGAGGGATTTTTTTTCTGAACAAGCATTTCTGCCCATCATGATTTATGAGGATCACTTTTTAAACGTAGTTGAACTGGTATAACCAGAGGAATAATTAGATGAGGAATCACTGTGACAATAATATAGGTAAAGCAGCAGGACCTAGGGCCATGAGTGGAGGGCTGGCCTGTGTTCAGATGTTGCATAGTGAAAAGGGAAATCAGAGGTGCAGGCGAGCTGTGCCCCCCATTCACAGCAAGGAGAGATCAGTGTGTGCTGACCATGTCTAAGGAGGGCTGATCAGAGCAGGAGCAAGTGGACCTGGCTGAGAAGAGTGGGCAGGATTTGGATATGTGAAAAAGGAGCATTCCAACCAGAGAAGAGAGAGAGAGCAGATGCAGGAAGCCATCCATGCACTGGATTTTTTCAGGCACCAGTGAATGAACCAGTCCATTCTTCTCACTATATTCTACTTGGTGATGACCTGGCATTGTCACTATTGTGTATTCACCCAAAGTTCCTCTCTTAGGAGATGTAGTCTCCAGCCTGTGGTACTCTGTACCTGAACCACTAAATCTGTGGACACCTGAGAAATGCTCTTTTGCAGATTCAGGGTTATCTTCATGTAATGTCATAAAATAGAAGCACAGGATCGAAGGTTCCTGTTCTGGGTGCTGAAGTTTATGATCAGCAATTGTTGAGAGATTTGATGGTTATGCAATTCTTTGCATTTGTGTCTACCGGAAAATTATTTTTTAAAGGCATAGAAACAACTCCAAATCAGAAACCATAAGAATCTTAAAAGATAATCTGATGTGATTTGAAAATAATATTACACATCCACATATTTTTACAGATATTGTAGAATGATTTGCTTTAGAGCTGGAACAAGCCTTGGAGAAAACCTAATTGTTATCCTTCATAATCATGTGATATATTAAGCTTTGAGCATGGCCAGTATTTGTTGATTAAGTGTGAAATTAGCACCAGTTATCAAAAGTTTTTAAAAAAAATCTACAGATTCAATAGCAAATGACATGGGGAAGCCAACCCACTGCATGTAACCATGCCAAATAGCTCCGCTATAACTTTTTGATATCAGAAATATTGGATGATATATGTTGAAATGTACTAGTTTTCCCTCAGAAACTTGATTTTGAAAGTAATTAAAATGTATATGTGCCTCTGCACCAAAATATATGTGTATGTGTAACTTATAGAGACAGTATTAAGTGTATTAAATTTTTCCTATGTCCAAAAATTTCTGTCTGCTCCTTTATCATCCAAAAATGGTGCCTTTGTCTATATGGGATAACAGGATTAGTCCTGAAAAATGCAATCTGATAGCTGCTATGGCCCTGTCTGCCATCTTGTCGTGAGTAGGCTATGATTAGAAAGAATGAGAAATACCAGTTTATGATATCTTTGGACTGCATGAGAGACTCTCATTCACATGGAGAAAGGGTTGGCTGGCTGCAGTGAACCCTCTTTGTGAGCACTGATTTGATATTGTCTCCCTGCAGATAGAGCCTGGATAGAAGGTTGAATTCTTACACGGAAAAGAGAGTTGATTGTAGTCTGTGGCAGTGCTTCCGGAGGATAATACTAACGAAACACCAGATTGTGATGATGGGGTTATTATTGGAAACTTAGGGTGTCACAATTGGAAGGGAACTGACAGGTTTCAGATGAAAATTAATCTTGGATATAAAGTGACTTGTCCAAAATCATGAAGTCAGGACTATACAACTGGAATCTTGGGACTTCCAGTCCATGGCCCTTTCCACTAAACCATATAGCACAAAGATTGAATAATAAACCGTACCTCCATCATGTCTATCATGTAAAATTTACAATCCTTACTCCAACAAACACAGACTCAAAAATCTGTTTGTGACAATATTAAATAGATTACTCTCTATTTAACATTTACCTATCTATTTAATATTTAATTTTGTGTGTGTGTATGAAGAGGATTAGCCCTGAGCTAACATCTGTTGCCAATGCTCCTCTTTTTGCTGAGGAAGACTGGCCCTGGGCTAACATCCATGCCCATCCTTCTCTACTTTATATGGGACGCCGCCACGGCATGGCTTGCTTGACAAGCAGTGTGCCAGTCCACGCCCAGAATCCGAAACTGCAAACCCCAGGCGGCCAAAGCGGAGCCCACAAACTTAACCACTATGCCACTGGGCCGGCCCAAATATTTAATATTTTTAATTCTCACACTCTTTGATGCCAGAAGCAATAGCCAATAGTCATGTGGTGTGCCTGCTTCATTTGAGATGAATCTCTTTCTTCACTATAGTTTAACATTGCCATATGAAGCTGGTTTCATACAGCTGGATAGACTCTACAGGTTACAGTAATATTCTTCATACATCTAATCAATTGTCAGTAAAGGGCAAGAAAGGAGAGTTTATAAATTATTCTTGTTGGGATGGATTTGGTGTCACTTGTCGTTATAATGGAATACGCAGCTTTCTGCATCATTTCCTAATGGATATTTAGCATTGGCTATGCACTGTTCATTCAGTGAGTATCCATTTTGTTTGCTGTCCCTAATTCTATGTCCAGCCTCAGAGGAGATGCAACATGATCTTTGCTTCAGTGGAACTACAAAATGGGATAATTCATGACCCAACACTCAATATACATTTACTAAATGCTTAATTTCTGCCAGATACTGTGTTAGGACGTGGATACTAATAATGTGTGGCAGACTATTTTGAAGAATGCTAAGAAAATTCAAAGTAAGCATTGGTTGTGTATTTGTTTAATGGTGATGGTAGTGAGGATGATGATGACAAACATGCACTGAGCATTTACTCTGAGCCAAGGGTTGTGCTAAATATTTTACCTGGATTATTTCTTTCAATGTTCAGAACAACTCTTTAAGGAAGAGTTATATTATTCCTTTGTAAGAATGATGGTGAGGAAATAGAGGCTGAGAAAGATTAAATAAATTGTTTGAGGTTAATCAAGGCAGGCTCAATTAGAGAGAAGAGTCCTCTGACGTGTGCCCTGATGTTAAGATAGGATTCACTGGACATTGTCATCGCTGGGAAGGGGGCAAAATTGAAAGGTAAGTAGCATTAGAAAATGTATGGCCATTTTAATCTTGCAAACACCTTTGACTATGTCATTTTTCTAGAATACTGAATTTTCCTTTGCTATGAGCATTTATTATATTTCCAAGTGGTAATAAGTCCATCATCCACTTGAACATTCAAATCACTCCTCTACTTCTCCATGAATTAAAATAGGAAATATAGAAAATAGGAAAACAATGAAAATCACATGAAGTAAACTATAAACCAAATAGCACAACATGATAATTTTTTCATTTGTTTCTTTAGGTTCATATAATCACACTGTTCCATTGTGAAGTGTAAATCATTATTGTCATTAGCATTTCTCCTAAACAGAAATCTTGACTATAGTAAGTCTGTTTATCGCAAACTGCTGGGTGCTGAGCTCTGGCATGTGGTCGACGAAATGACACAGCTTCTCCACAAAAGCTGCTGAGAATCAGCTGGAGATCCGGGCCGCCCGTCTGCCTGGGGAAAGCGGGAGGCGCGGTGGTTGATGAGTTGGCACTGGATGAAGGCAGTCAAAACTAGGAGGGCCACACTTTAAGGTCAGTCTAGATAGTGTCAGACGGGACTCAAAGGAAATTAAAGAAGGCCCTGAAGGGAGAGTCCTGTTGGTGACAACTTGCTATGACTGAAATCAAGGCCTGATGCCAAACTGTAGGTTTCTCAGAAACACTTGTAAAAGGGAGCCTGCTACTATGAGCTTAATCTCTTTAGGTCTAGTACAAGCCTCACTCTGCCTCTGATTTTTGGCACCTCTGCTTGATGAGAGGGTGGTTAAGTCCAGAGTGACTTAGTCCCCAATGGAGGATTTATACTCAGGAAGTATCACAAACAGACCTGGTTCTTCTCTTTAACCTAGGTTAATCGTAGGATTCTGTAGTGGCAGAGTCATGATAATACTTGGATTCAACAATTCAGATGCAGATTGGCCTAGGAAGTGAGATGCAGTGGGGTGCAAAGTACAGACAAAGCCGGCCCAAGCTTTGTCAGAAAAGAGAGCCCGGAAGTAGAGACATTCTATACTCACTCCTTACCAGGTCAGGTCTCAGTTTTCCCAGGAAGGAGAAATTAAAGTTTACACTCATACCACACTCTGCCTTCTTTCCATCCATCTATCGTTTGATCCAGAAAACACTTATTAACTATTTCCTATGTCTTGTGACTCACAAAGCTTATGTGCTAGTGTGGGGAGACAGTAAACCAGTAAACAAGGAAAGAAAATCCAGATAATTTCAAACAGTATCTGTGTCTACCTCTGACAGTGCAGATGCAGAAGCCAAGGTGCCCGTGGTCTAGGCCTGAAGCATCCCGATATTTAGCAGTCGAGCAGGAGGAAAGAGCCCACAAAAGAGAACGAAAAGTAAACCATAAGAGAATTAAGTCACAGCTGCCAAGAAGAGAGGATTTCAAGGAGGAGACTGTCAGGCATGTTCAGTGCTGCTTAGAAGATGTGTAAGATGAATCACGATTAGTCACTGTTTAGATATGCTAACATGGAAGCCACTGGTGACCTTGGCAACATCAGTTTCAGTGAAATGGTGGGCATGAAAGTCCAGTTAAAGTGGGTGAATGGTACCCAAGGAAATGGAAGCTCTTGGAAAAGTTTTGCCGTAAAAAGAAGCAGTAAATGGTTGCTGTGAAGAATATAATGATCAAGTGTGTGGTCTGTAAAATTAGGCTGAGCTGAATTCTGGCTCCAGTGTTTGAGAGCTGTGTTACAATGGGCTGGTTGCTTAGCCTTTCTGAGCCTCAGTTACATCATCTCTACAATGATTTTAATAATGCCTATTAAGGAAGGACACTTCGGGCTAAATGAATATTTTCTCTTTTTCTTTCAATATACCTACATTTGTATGTGTGTTTGGAGGTAAGGAGAGGGTGTTAAAAAAAGAAAGAAAGAAAGAAAGAAGAACCAGTAGATGTTCTGGGGGTGAAATTATATTATCTTAAAATTACTTAAATAACTAATCACTTAAAGTAGTGTTACCTTATCCTAGAAAGAAGACTTCAGACATATGGAGAATTACTTTAACTTGATTTTGTGTGCAAGTAATTTAGTTTCGATGGGGATAGATGTAAAGGCTTGACTTTTTTATATTTCTTCCCCGATTTATTAAAAATTATATTCTTAGAGTAGTTAAAGTAGATGTAAAATTATGGAAGATCAAATTAAGCCATATTTAAGGGATGAGAGGATAATCACATGATTTGAGTGTACTTTGTGCTGCGTTCTTAGCAGTGTGCAATGCACAGATCTCACATGGACTTATACACAGTGGTCAAGTGTTGCTGATTCAGAAACCAAAACTTCCTGATATCTGCAATATTGAAATTCCTTTTGATTTTGGAAAGTAATTAGTATAATATACTTGCCCAAGAAATATGGTTCACATGCAAGATTTATTTTAGGTGGTAATAACAATGTAAACATCGACAACTGCATAACCGTTAATAAGTAGTTACTGTAGTTATATATGAGTGCAATGCCTCTGAGTAGATCTTGTTTTAAATTCATAACATCTTTATGAGGTAGGAATGGCAAAAGAAGATCCTCACTTTCCAAATGGAAAGGTTTAAGTTACTTGGTGTGATCATTTGGTTGTAGACAAATGGTTAAAAGCAAGACCTTCTGATGATCAGCATGGTGCTTTCATATCTAGTGAAGCTTCGGCGTAATTCGGTTAATACTACGCGAGCAGGAAAATGTCAAACACAGCTCACACCATTGTGCAAGTCGTGGTCTTCATTCTAAGTACTTGCTAATGGTCACCAAATGAGTGGAAGACGAGTGCTGTATTTTATCTATGGGTACACATTCCTCCATGCCAAATAGGAAGTGGTTCTATGACTGTAACGATGATTTCTTAATAAAGTTTTCTTGAGATTAAGTTTATATGCTATAAAATCCGCACTTTAAAATGTATGCTTCAGTGAGTTTTAGTATATTCACACAGTCGGGCAATTATCACCACTTTCTAGTATTAGAACATTTTCATTAATCCCAAAAGAAATCCTATACCCATTACCTATTACTCCTCATTCTCCTCTCCTCCTACCCCTAGCAGCCACTAATCTACTTTTTGTCACTATGTATTTGCCTATTCTGGACCTCTCATATAAATAGAATCAAACAATTTGTGATCTTTTGTAACTGCCTTCTTTAACTTAGCATAATGTTTTCAAGGTTTATTTTTGTAAGATGTATTGGTACTTCATTCTTGTATATGGCTGAATAATATTCCATTGTTTGGATATGCCACATATTGTTTATTCATTCATCAGTTGATGGACATTTGGTTTGTTTTTACTTTTTGGCTATTATGAATAACACTACAAGGACATTTATGTACAAGGTTTTATGTGGAGTTATGCTTTCATTTATCATGTGTACATACTTAGGAATTACTGGCACTGGGTCATATGTTAATTCTATCTTTAAAAATTAGAGGAACTGCCAGACTGTTTTCCAAAGTGGTAACACCAATTCACATTCTCAACAGCAATGAATGAAGGTTCAAATTTCTCAGCATTCTTGCCAACACTGGTTAGTATCTGTTAGTTTTATAGTTTTAGCTCTTACATGTAGGTCTGTACATAATTTATTTTGAGTTAATTTTTATATACAGTGTGAGGTTAGAGGTCCAGCTTCATTTTTTTGCATGTGGACATCCAGTTGTTAAAAACAGTATTATTTCCCCATTAAATTTTCTTGTCAGCATTGTAGAAATCAATTGACTGTATATCTAAGGGTTTATTTCTGCATTCTTGATTCTTTTCCATTGATCTACACATCTACCCTACGTCAGTGTGGTACTGCCATGATTACTGCAGCCTTTTAGTAAGTTTTGAAATTGGGAAGTGTGAGTTCTCCAAATTTGTTCTTTTTCAAGGTTGTTTGACTATTCCACGTCCTTGCATTTTCACATGAATTTTAGGATCAGGTTGTCAATTTCTGCAAAAACGAAAAAACAACTGAGATTTTGATAGAGATTGTAATGAATCTATAGATTAATTTGGGGAATATTGCTATTTTAACAATATTAAAATTTACAATCTGTGAACATGGAATGTCTTTACATTTATTTAGAGCTTCTTTGATTTCTTTTAACAATTTTTTCATTTTTGCAGTGTAAGTTTTGCACTCCTTTTGTTAAATTTAATTCTAAGTATTTTACATTTTGATGCTTTTATAAGTGGAATTTTGTTCTTAATTTCATTTTCAGATTGTCCACTGCTAGTGTGTAGAAATGCAAATGATTTTTGTATATTGATTATGTGCCCTGTAACCTTGCTAAAATTATCAGTTTTAGAAGTTGTTTTGTGAATTCTTAAGATTTTCTTTACGCAAGATCATATCATCTGTGAACAGAGGTAGTATTATTTCTTCATTTCCAATCTGGATGCCTTTTATTTCTTCTTCTTCCCTAATTGCTCTGGCCATGACCTCCATTGTCTTGTTGAGTAGAAGTGGCCATAGTGGACATCCTTGTCTTGTTCCTGATTTTACGGATTATGATTTGTTTTAAGATGTAATTCCTTATAATGAGATATATTGGCATTGACACTGAAAGTTCAGTTACTCTTATTCACTCTCTTGTTTAATAATAATGAAATTTTTATACTTAATAAGTTAAATATTTTTTACTTGAACTATTAACAGGTTTTTTATTAAGTATACTGAAAGATTTTATTATATATTCTATAACTATTTTACAGTCTTTTAACAGAAAACTGTACTTTTGAATATGTAGATTTTCCATGAAATTAACACATGCACTGAAATTCAAACATGAGTATTATTTTAAAGCCCAACGTGGTGCTATGTTCATAAAAGGACATAGTGTTATAAAAATTATGTAATTGCATGTTTGTGTTTGTTTTAATGTCCAGGATTATCAAATACAAAGATATGTTATGGTATAGAACATGGTAAAACTCAACCTAGTTTGCCCCTTGATTATAACTTCTTGGGTCCTCTGAACCATCAATTAAATAACTATATGTCCTTCTATGTGCTACCTCATAAAGTGGAGCCCCTGCTGGTTAAAATACATCATAAATTGAATTTCCATCTGAGACTCAATTGCTCTCTCTTCTAATTTTTCACTTTGCATTACTATGGTCTTGTCAGCAAAAAGAGGATAGTAGCTTCATTTTGTCTGCAGGGTTTCACATCATTAACCAGCTAGTGTCATTTTTATTATACAAGGAAAGTAAATGGACTAATATTTGAGGAAAAGCATCGCGGTATTCCCCATGCTGAGAAAATACACTTTCAGAGTGTGGTGACCACGATGCTTCAGCCCAGAAAAGCATCGCTCTTTCATTAGGGAATTGATTTTATTGGTGTGAATTCACAGAATGCATGTTTTTTGTTTGTTTGTTGGCCCTGCTTTTAAGGAAACTTGATTGATTTCATATTCTCGTTATGTGACACAAATGTTAGAATGCATTCTTTTTGTTTCTACAATGCAAAAAGTATTTGAATGTATTCTATAGAAATATCATTGCATATGATATTCTGAGATTTGTTTGTGCATGTGTGTTTGCATCTTATGCAGAAGTAAGGTCAGAGTCTAAGTAAATGAGTACTTTAGAGGTTTGTTTTATTATTTCCTGTTCATTGCCTAAAATGCCAACTCCTGGGCGTAACTGTCACTGCACATTCATGCAGCATTGCTTTTTGAGGTCACACTGTGACATTTAAAGAAGAGAAAATTTTTATATTGTAGACAGTTTAAAGGACACAGTAAAATAAACTTGACAGTTGATCATCCTTGAAATGTGTTGTGCAATTATATAGAGAAGAAACGATTTTTAAATATTTGTGTTATATTCATGCTCTTAAACATATTAATAACTCAAAATCCATCATGTGAATACAGCCAGCTATCAGGGAAAGAATATAAATAAATTCTTTCTAGAACAAGATATATTTATACAACATCATTTTTAAAGGCTGGATTATCTTGCATGGATAGCCAGGTAGTAGGTTTTATCTCAAATCTTTTAATATACATCAATCAAAACTATTATAGCTAAATGTTAGTTCATGGAAATGGAATTGCTGGATCAAAGGCATATTTGTCTTTGGTGTATTTGAGACTTATACATACTTTCTAATCTTACAATATATTCGTTAATATATCTCTCTCCCTTTTTAGATTATTGAGTTATATATCTCTGAACCAAGCATAATAGATAGTATGGACTTTATAAATATCTGTTAAGTGAATGATTCAAATTTATAGTGAGGCATATTTGGAAATTAAGACATACTTGAAGAGATTTTAAAAATTATAGAACTAAAGTGCTAGAAAATCAAATTCAAAAAGATATTTACATTATTGGTACCTATTTGGTGATCTTCAGTTACATATTTTCACCCATCTTCTATCTTTTCTCTAATAGAGATGTCTTTAATTTAATAGTGAAAATCATAATTTTTGAGTGAAATGGTGAGATGCAGAAAAGTTGAGTGAAGTTAAGTGAAGATAAGAACACAAGAATGTAAATAAATGCTAATCCTTTCTCGATCATGTTGACCAAACGTTTTGTGAAAAGATTCAGAAATAGCAGACATAGGCCCTGCTGTCAAGGATTTCACTATTTGTTATTAGTTGGGACTAGTTTGTAGAACAAGCATGTTGTGAGGTCATGAATTCAGGGACACATGTTCAGGTCCCTGATTCCTTACAGAGAGAAAAGGGAAAAAAGGAAAGGGAATTTTGGACCGTGGACAGCCCTGCAGCCCATAGAAGGGATGAGGTAAGTCATGCACATGGCTGGAGTGTAACCTCGTGGAGCTTGGCACGGGTCTGTATGTGTCCTATATACCTACTCCTGGATGCCTGGTAATGGGGGTTCCTGTGCAGGTTCCTTTCTTTTATGAAGAAAAACAGCCATGAAACTGACATTGGCTGGGATTAGAAGTGGATGAGTTAGCACCACCATCAGGAAGATCTAGAAAGGGGTGTGGGAGAGTTTGTGGTGCAGAGAAGGAATGAAGTCAAGAAAGGAACAACTTGGGATTTGTATCAAAAGACTAGATTGAACCTGTGCACTGAAACAACACGTAGTTTTGTAAGCATATCTGTTTTTTCTCCCACTGACTTTGGTCAAGCCAATGTAATTAGTGAACTGTGCAATTACATGCCCATGTTGTCTCACCTGTTCTCATCCTCAGCCATGCTGCCAGAAGAAAAGGACTGGAAGAGAGTTGTACCTCATTCTCCTGGAGCCCTAAGTAAATTAACTGGCAGTCCTTTCCCATGCCGATACCATTGACCAGGGCATGGGGTCTACCCAGAGAGGGTGATGAAAGGTGAAGAAGAGCTGTGCATCACATTGGTAAAATTGAATCTTGAAGGATGAGTAGAGTGTGTCAAATATAGAATGGAGGGAGTGAGTTCAAGTCCATGCAATATTGACACAGACACAGGAAAGCCAGGGTAGGTTGTCCCGTGTGGGTAGAGGTAAAGAGGCATGGGAATTTATGCTGGCAAATTAATTGCTATCAAGGCCTGAAGACACTTGTTTTAACTTTACTCTTTGGAAAAGTGATAGACAGCAGAATTTTAGCCTTTAAAAAAAATCAGTGGAGGTGCTGACTGTGTAGATTTGATTTAGGAAAATAATTTCAGCTGCAGTGTGTAGGGACAGATTAGAGAAGCAGGACTAAGGGCAGAATTTATAGTATTTGTGGGCAGGGCCAGTCTTGTAATTCACAGGGCTTAACTCAAAATGAACATGCGATCCCTGCTGTTCAAAAATTGTTAAGATTTTAAGATGGCGACAGCAGAGCATTAAACCAAGCACAGTGTTCTTCAAAGTGTGGGACCCTAAGCAACTGCACAGGTCGTGTGCCCAGGAAGCTGGCCCTGGCTGGGGAAAAAGTGAGAGGTGAGATAAATCCAGAATACTTCTGTGTTTGTGTTTGAACAGATGAGGTGCTATTGTCCGTTTAAATGAGAATTGAATTCAGAAAGAAAATCTGCTTCATGAGGATGCAATGTAGATTTGTCCTGAAGATTTTGAGCTGACTTCAAAGAAATTCCTTGGTAATGTCCAGGGGCAGTCAGGAGTATGAATCTGGAGCTCAGAGAGAGGTGAAGTCTTGAAATACGGAGCTAAGCGTTAGCAACGTAGAGGGGGTATATGATCCCCTCAGGACTGAATAAGGGTCGGGATAACCAAGGGCAGAAGTCTATGGGACACCAGGATTCAAAATGGGGAGGATTTCTTAAGATGTCTGCTCAGCGTTCCAGCCTCAAGCTCAGTACTTGGAATATAAAGGGGGAAATTAATGGGCAGGAGAAAAATGAAAGATGAAATATATTTTGGGACAAGATGCAGGTTTTCACTTCATTTCTAGAAATTAGACGATCCCGCCACCAAATGTCCCCAAATAGGCTTGTTCATCACCCCCTAAATTTGGGGAAAATCGAATGGATTGGGAAATTCTTGAGGTTAGGGTTTTTATTTTGGCTCCCCCCTCAATAACCTTGGGTCCATCATTCACCTTTGCCAGCCTGCACTTCCTCCTTGGTACAACTTCGGCAGTGGTGTAGGATTCCTGCCGTCTCTAATCTTCCCCACAGGCATGGCTCTGGATCAGTTATTCTAATTTCCCGACACATTCCAGGTTAAAACTTCAGTTTTGATCTTTGCCTACTACAGATAGAAGCCAAATAGAATGATATGTCTGTGACTCATTAAATGTTAGATATTTCTTCTTAAGAAAGTGAAATGACCTTTAGCATTTTCTGAGAAAACATGACAGAAATGCTGAGAGTAATGATTTCTTTAAAGAATAACTCCAATCAACTCTCAGCAAGATAACATGAAATGCCACAGGGCTTTTACTGTGTAAGGCTTTATCGTAAAGTTCAGATTCTTAGACATAGTACCACATTATCAAAGTTTCCTGTTTTGTCGTGTAGAAACTGCTACGTGTTCCTCTTTCATGGTATGATGATGAGAGCTAGAGACAGAATTTCTATTCAAATGCATTTTAATATGAGTCTATTTACTTTTTCATTACTTTGAATTCTGTTTCTTACATAATTTTTAATGCCAGTCACAAATACGTACAATTATAGAGTCCTAGTAATAATTAATAAAAGTAAGGTTATTTAATTATGCAAACAACCATAGGTACAGTTGCCATAAATGATATCTAAACAAACTCAATTTATCTCATAACAATTATTTAGACGTGCTTCTTAAATGAATGATCCATAAGAATCAAGGATCTTGCTAAATGCAGATTCGGATTGAGTAGTTTCGGGATGGGACCCGAGATTCAGCATTTTTAACAAGCTTTTAGGTGATTCTCATATTCCTGGGATTAAAGAGCAAGGATTTCGGTCTTAGGGAAAAATGCAGGACTTTTTCCTTTTTTTTTTTTTTTTACTTCTCTTTTTCGTTCCTTGTGAAGGTTTGATTGTGTTCCTAAAAGTTGCAAGGAGCATTTCTGCCTTGCCTGGGAGGGGATCCCTCTCCAGAGAAGGTGAGAAATTTACCACCCCTCAGCAATGCCTGTTTGGAAGAGCTGCATCTGTGCTAAAACTTAAATGCGTTTCTGCCTGAAGCAAGGTAAAGGACTATTAGATCTGCTTTCAAGATTTTTCCTCCTTCAGAGATTCTATATGAGTTGTACATTTTTAAAAAATAAACAGAACATTCATTTCTTATTTTTTTAGCTTTTATTTTACATTGAAACTCTTTGCAGCCTCTTTTCCCAGCTGCTCAGTTTCTCCATTCTATAATTATGCTCTCTTGCTTTCCAGCTCCTCTTATATGATCCATTCTTTAACCCTCACACTTTTCTGACTTTTTTTCCCAGTGTTTCTTTTCTTTTCTTTTTCCCCCCAAAACTCTGCTATTAGATGGAAGAATTAGGGAAAGTATAAAGCTGTTTCGAACTAGATAAATGTTATAGAACATCCTATGGGATGGCTTCTTAAATAGATTTTTTACAGTTCCACGATGTGTGTAATTTCTGGCATCCTCTATCTGTTTTATAAGCACTTTTATAAGTCTAAATGCCTGTATTTACAGAGTATTCTTCCCTTTGGCCAATAAAACTCAAATCTGTTCACAGATGCAACGCCTTAGGGAAACGAACAGAATGCCAGACTTTGGAGTTACTGGAATGTGGTCTTTTTTATTAACACTTAGTTATTTGATCTTCATGGTACTCTTTTGTATTTTAAAGCAATTGATTGGTTTTGCCTTAAAAAAGTCAAAGGTATCAATGTTATCTATATCCAAGGCAAATCGTGTTAATATCATGTTCACGTCACCCTAACTCAATGATATTTTTAGTGATTCTCTTCAATTCTTACATTAATGTTACCTGTTCCCTAGTTTCAGTGACGACTTGGAAACTGCTGCTTCCTGGAGAAATTTTTTATGTTCCATTTTTTTTTTCTAACTCTAAGCGTTTTTTATTTTTGCATGAATATTAAAACTTTTCAAAGTGCAACATAAAAGAGATGTTTCACTTGATAATGTGTTGATATATGGTGTTTGGGGCTACATTAAAGAAAACCAATTTTCTCCTTTGCATTATCATATCAGAAGCAGAAGGGAAACACCTTCCTCTCCAGCACTACATCTGTTGTTTCAACCTGAAGTCTCAGCAGCACAGTAATTGTTTGCTTAGCAGACCATTAACATAAATTCAAGAAAAAAAGTCCACCTAATGCTTTGTATTTAAATACACATGTGGAAGAGAGAACCTTGGCTACAAAACAGACTCTTAGTTTTGTCCCTAAGAAAAGGAAATGTTTATAAGCAAAATTCTTCTGGTCAGACCAGTTATTTCCAGTTATTTCCAGCTGAATTATTTCCTCACAATAACTCCTCAGAGATAGTAGAATATTACTTCATATACTTAAAGTAATTCTAAATCCTAACAGCCATAACATAAGATTGAGGACCTTAAGACAAAGAGATACAGTAAATAATGCCACCTTCCTCGGTAGCTAATGCTGACAAAATAAAATTCCACTTCTTTATATGTCCTAAGAGTCCTAGCATAACACTTACCTGTCCTTGTTTGGTGGAGGTCAGCCCACCGAGTTACCCTAAGTATTCCGGAGCATTGCATGTGGGACCTCCGTGCCAGGGCTGAGGAAAGTGTCCTTATTGTCTTCCCTTGGACTCCTCTTGTCCCCAGGCTTCTGTTGCAGCTGATAACCCTCATGGGTGTGTGATCTGGGCAACTGCAACTGTGTGTAGGACCCCCGCCAACCAGTTCCCACAGCACCGATTGGTGTAAACACTTGGGAAACCCCACAAGGAAGGGATGTAGAGCTGCTCTCAGACCTGGCTGCTGGCTGGCTGTGAGCCCATGCCAGGCTTCTCAGCAGCCTCATGGTGGTGGTGGTGGGGACACCATGTGCCTAATTGTCATGTCCCCAGCCCATGTGCACCACCTTTGTACCACTGAGGAACAGGAATCCCTTCTCCACTCAAATGCCCCGCTCCTTTTTTGCCTCTGGATGGTGGAGGTGTGACATTCTCCTCTCTGAGTGGAATCCCCCTGCCCACCTCTACAAGGTACACTCTGGACTCTGTAGCCTGAACAAGACTCTCTTGTCCCATTCAGGCTGCTATAACAAAGGACCACAGGCTGAACGGCTAATGAAAAACAGAAATTTATTTATCACAGTTCTGAAGCTCGGAGGTCCGAGATCAGGGTGCCAGCATGTTGGGTTCTGGCAAGGGCCTCCTTCCTGGTTGCAGAGGGCAGTTTTCTCAGTGTATCTTCATGTGGCAGAGAGGGTGAGATAGCTCCCTTTTACAAAGTCACCTCCCTAAAGCCCTCCCTCCAAATGCCATCACATTGAGGGTTAGAATTTTAATATATGAGTTTGTGGGACAAGACATGCAGTCCATTGCAAAGACCATCACAGAACACCGTGATATTTTCCATTTGGTCGATCCTTGTCTTAACCACGTGGGGTTCCAACAGTCTAATCCAGGTGATTGGGACCAAACTCAGTCCGATTTCCAGTCACAGGTTTTCCTTTAATGGGAGTTCAAGAGAGGACTGAATCACCCCTGATACCCACTCTGCTCCCCACCCCCTGCCCTTGATTTTCTGTGGACTGTTTGGAGTAATTATGGACTTTTCTCAAACATAGGCATAGAGCACTTTCATGCCTCTGCTTAGGCATAATCCAGCTAAAAATACACCCAATTCATATTACTAAACATCACATAAAGTCCCAGACTGAAGCACCTGCTGGGTTCGTACTTATCATCTGCATGAGCACAAGGGCTCCCAAAGTGATACCCCACCCAAGAGGGAAGCCTACTGCAAAGTCAGATTCCACTTGTCGGTATCAAATGCAGGACCTGCAGTACTTAAACTAGCACCATTCTATCTTCAAAAATTCTGAGATCCTTTCCCCAGTGGAACCCCCAACATGATGGAACCAGAACACCATCATTAGCTCAGGATATTTGTTAGCCATAGCAGGAAGATGACTGCATTTTCCAAAGGCATCTAACTTCTTCCCCAAATATGAATCAGCCATTTGGCGATTCTGGAACAATTGTCAGAATAAAAAAATAGGCAGTTATTTTCCACCTTGAAGTATAGTCATTTCGATGGAATCAAACCCTTCATTCTTTCAGGCAGTCATTCCACAAACATTTAAGTCCTGGGGATTTTAATAGCAGTAAAGGATACACAAAATTAAAGTAAAAATAGTTTCTATCCTCGAAGCACTCAAACGTTCTAGTGGTGGAGAGAGTCGGATGTTTAATGCTTAATGAGGTGATAAAGTAAAAGTGTGAAATAAAGCAGAGTGAGAGGAGCATCAGGGTAGATTGGAGATGGCCTTCAAGAGACTGTCTGAAGTGAGTGTTGGAAGGTGCAAGTTCTCCAGCTAGCATGTTGACCTCAGGGTCCACGGTGTGCATCAAGAGAATGGGTAGAAATGGAGAATCTAAACATTATCTATATCCATATACTCTAATGAGGTATTGAATGTCTGCTGAACCATGGACACAAATTATGGTACACCCTTCTTCTGCAAAGATCTCTTTTCAGTGAGACTTTTGACACTTCTCTTCTTCATGGCTTTTGGCAAGCCAATAATCTAAACATTGCTTATTGTTTCCTTCTCAGAGTGGCTTTCTAATCCGATTGCCCCTTGTTGTATATGAAAGGGAGATCGTTCCCAAACACCAGTCTGTAGAGTCTCTCACCAGAGACTTATGTCAGGTTAAAGGTCTCCAGGCAACTGTTAAGGAAAAATATCAAGTTCCAGGAGAGAATCTGCTCTCTGGAAATTTGGGTTGGCACAGTCTGCTTGTCCTAGGAGTGTGGTGTGTGGAAGCAAGGGGATACATCTAAAGGAAAAGCCAAATAAAAGTGCCAGGTCGGCCATCCCCACACTAGGTACCTGAAGGCTTACACAGAGAGGAAGAAACCCTTGGAAATCCAGTAGGACTGCAAATCCTAAGACAGTGACTATTCCAAGTGGAGGGAGGGAGGGACATAGAATAATTCTCTAGTAGGCACTAGGATATTTTACATGACTTCTGCCCCTGTAACAGGAATATGTGAATAATCTAGTAGAAAATGAGCCTAAGACTTTTGAAGTTTGATCTTGATTTTTCAACCAAAAAGTTTATTTAGATTATGATAAATTTATGATAGATAATAAATAAGCCAATGCTGGCTAGCAACCTTTAGGATTTATTTTATATGATTTGGAAAAATGTGTGTTCCCTGCCACATATTTTACAACATATTTCAAAATACCATTACTCATAATTAGATCTGTATGTAGTAGAATACGTTCATACATTTATTCCATTTTTTGAACCCATCTACCACTGTGTTAGGTAAAATCGAGGTGAGTAAAATCCTCAATGAACATACAGTCTGTTAGAAGAAGCCAATTTCTATATTTATAGATATATAAGTAGATATAATGTAGATATATCTATAGATAGATACAAATTATTATTAAACATGGAGAAATATGTGTTTTATGATAGTTTTGAGGAAATATCATGGAAAGATGGAGAAAGAAGCTCTTAATTCCAAAAACGTTTATTAAGGAAAACATCAGGAAAGTGATGGGCCTTGAAATACAGGTAGGACTTTTGTGGTTAGAAATGGAAGCAAAACCTATTTCACACAAAGGGAATACAATGACTGGAGTGCTAGAAATGTGAGAAAGTACAATTAGGATATTGGGAAGGTGGGTTGAGGTCAGATCATTCAGTGCTAAGAAACCTGGACTTGATTCTTCAGGTAGTTCATAGCTGTTGAAAGTTTCTGAGCCATTTAAAGACATTATTGTTAGGAACATAATTAGCAACCTTATATGGGTGTTTTAGAAGAAGGGGGAACTATTATGGGCTAGTACTTTACAAGGCAGTCCATGTACAATATCCCAGCAAAGAGCCAACTGTATGGGTGCAGATGAAAGATGATAAGGGCCCAAAGTAGGTTGGTGACTGGGTGAAAAGTAAGAAGGACACAGCTTTAAGATTTAATTTGTAGGTTTTGGGGTGGGGAGTTGGGTCCAGGATTTGTCAACTGATTGGATGTGAGGGTTGACAAGGAAGTAAGAATGACTCAGAAATTGATTACTAATCTCAGTGACTAAAGCTGTGGTAATTCTGTTACTGAAGTAGAGCACAGAGGAGGAGAAACACTTTTCGAATTGAAGGTAATTGATTAAGTTTGGGACAACTTTGAGGTGACATCTAGCAAGCATTTAAAGCTACCATTTACAGAGGGGGCTGGCTATATTCTGGGCTCTTTGCTGTCCTTGACATGCATCATGTTGTTTATAATACAATGTTTATCATTTTATTATCATCGTTGATATTTTATTATCACTTCTCTATCCTAGATAAAGGAAAAGAGTCTTAGTTAAGTAACTTTCCCTAAGCCACACAACTTACCAGCATTGGAGCCAACATGTGATCCTAGTAGCACGGCCCTGTGATAGCCCTGATTATGTAGATCTGGAGGCTGGGGAGAAGTCAAGGCTAAGAATGTAGATTTGGAAGTTAGTCATTTATTCACAGCCTTTATTGAGACCCTTCCAGTGGCCAACTGCAGAGCTCTGAGCTGTGGGCACCCACACACCACTGGCACCACCCTGAAAGCGTGAGTGGAAATAATGGGCTTGAATCAAAGAGTTGTGAGTGAGAGGGAGAGAATAAGTTAAAGTGAAGCATCTTGAGTCAGGCCAATGAAGATGCCACTGAAGAAGAGGAAAAATAGTTAGAGAAATAGGAAGAAAACTCAATCCAGATAGCAAAGGTCGGGTGCCTGTGTCAATACTCCAGAAAATAACTAGCTGAAAGAAGACTGTCAGGAGCTGTTGAGTTTTATAATTTGGGGTGTTATTTCCCTTCATGGAAACCAGCCCGTAGTGACTTTCTGAGGGATTGTGAAGTGCACACATGGATATATAAGTAGACTAATATATTTAAAATTTGAGCATGAACAAAAAAACAGATATGGGAGGACAGCTTAAGGGAGAAGCCAAATTGAGAAGAGGGTTTTGTTTTTGTTTTCTGCCTCAGATTTTTTTTTAAATTTTCCTGAGGAAAGGAGACGATATGGCAAAATGGAAGTGCTCTATTCTTACAAAGTCAGCAATGGTGGGTAGATGGTCAGGCAATTGAAAAATCTAGTCAAACAGAAAATCATAAATATGATACATGCATACACTAAGCATTTTATTTTAACATAAACCATGTAAATGCTGATTTCTTTGCTAACATTTTGCTGAGGAGCTGGGCCTTTTCTTTGCATGTGGGCCTGCTGATTGCATTTCCTCTTGGTCCATCCTTTTCAAACTGCACCATTGACACAGCCTCTGCCCCTTCCAGCTTTAGTTTCTTGAAAGAGAAGGGCACTTTGAGTTACCTATGAAGAGTTTGAACACAGAGACCGTCTTGACTGATTTTTTTTTTTTTATGACTCTTACCATCTTCCTCCATTTTCTTTCTCACAAGTAATCCATCAATTTTTCATAATGTCTTTCCAGAGGAGTCAACCTAGTTTTCATAGAAATGTCAACTCTCTTTTACAGAAATATTTCACCAGTTTATACTATGACTCAAGCCTACACTGACCTCCAGGTGGGAAACTGGCCGACATGGCCCATGGCAGCAGAGTGGAAGGCCATGGGAGAGCAAATGGCCCTTCAGACTACAGGGTGAAAAGAGGGCCAGGGGTGGACTCTGGGGGTGGGAGCCTTGTCAGAACACTTGGGAAAGAAGCCCACTTAAGAGACCTGCCATGAGCAGGAAACCTCAGCAAAGAAGACCACAGGGGCACTGTCAGGTGCTGATGCTGGGCTTGGGATGGATCTTAGTGGAAGAACAGTAGAGAGGTGTTGCCCACGTCCCATGCCCAGGCAGTGGCCTTCAGATGTTCCCTGTGGGGACATCTTTCCCACAAGGGAAAGAGTCAGCTCCCACCAGAGAGCATCAACACCGGGCCATGACACTGCCCCTCAAGTCAGCCTCTCCCATCCCCAACACTCACACCCACCCCCTCACGTTGACCCTGAAGGAGTTGGAAGCCTCAGCTGACAAGCTCAAGGTGTGATGGAAAAGAAATGCAAGGTGAAGAAACTGATGAGAAGTCAAACACATCTCCACTTTACTTTCAGAGGCTTCCCAGTGGAAGCAGGTCCTAACTGGGGAAGAGTCTTCATGAAATTTTATATATTTTTTGGAATCTTGACTCTTAAAAGAGACTGGACATTTTAATTACTGAAATTATCTTGCTTTTTTGATTAATAGTGACCAAAGGACTTCTAAAATTATGGTCTGAGTAATCAACATAAGAGTAATAAGAATAAGAGAAAGAGAGCCAGCCCTGATGGTCTAGTAGTTAAAGTTCGGCGCTCTCACTGCTTTGGCTGCCTGGGTTAATTTCCCAGTCACGGAACCACACTACCTGTTTGTCAGTTGTCATGCTGTGGTGGTGGCTCACATAGAACTACAAGGACTTACTAGGATATACAGCCATGCACTGGGGCTTTGGGGAGGAAAAAAAAGAAGATTGGCAACAGATGTTAGCTCAGGGTGAATCTTTCCCTGCAAAAGAAAAAAAGAATAGGAAGAAGAAGAATGGGGGGAGGGGAAGGAGAAGAAGAGGGAGGAGGGAGAGGAAGTAGATGAGGAAGGGGAGAAGGAGGGGAAAAACGAAAAAGGAGAAGACAATGTCCACCTGCCCAGGGTTTCATCCAAGGAGCAGAAGTGGCCCCCCACAGAGAGGGTGGGGGTTTGTGTGGGAGAATCAAATGCTCTGTCTTCTTTGTAGTTTTCCTATTCACATGTAAAGGTTACAAATAGTGACCAAAAATTCAGTTTAGCTTCCAGAGAATGTTGATTATAAATGTAATGATTCTTTCGCATGCTCATTCATATCTTTTGTGCTTTGATAATTATCTCTCAGGATGAGGTAAGAGTAAAGTCATTTAAATGGAAATACTGATTTGGTATAATTCAGGCAGAGCTTTTTCTCTGTGAGGGATTTCCATGTTGCACTGCTTTACCAAGATCAGAGATTGGAAAAGGAGGTATAAGGAGAACATACTTAGGTTTAGATATTTTTTTCTACTCCTATTCATTATAGCATCTTTATCTGTTCCATAAATAATTATCACAAGATATATACAAGGCATTGTGGATGTACAAGCGTGTATAAGCCAGCTGACAGAAAGAAAAGTAATGCCGAATCTAATTGCAAAATATGTTGAGATCTGTCTGGCTTGCCTAGAGTTTGGGTGGATGCTTCTTGTGTCTTCATCCTCATGACTAAAGCTGTCTCTGTGTGAGGTTAATACACCTGCACAGACCCATTGCTTTTGAACACAAACAATATCATAAGCTACCTCCTCATGCCATTTGAATCCTTAACAAGACACATTTATTTGCCTATTTTTGAAAGTGTATTACCGCAGTGCTCCATTCATTGTATTCCCTTGTGTGAAATGCACTTTGCATTTGCATTTCCAATACTCGATTCATTGTATTTCCTTTGTGTGAAATATACTTTGCGTGAATTTCTGGCCATAAAATTTCTAGCTTTATTTCAAGGTCCTGTCATTCATGATGTTTTTTCTGACATACTCCTTTGGGATTGAGAGCTTCCTTCTCCATCTTTCCATGAAGACACAGTGGAGGAGAGCACAGTGGAAGGGTGTCAGGAGTTGGTGAAGGTGGAAGATGGATTTAGATAAGAGGCTGTACAAAGCCCTGTGAGGATGATGGTCTAGGAGCTGATGGGGTCCAGGGTTCCTGGGCTTTTTGTGGTGACTGATATGAACAGGGATGAAAGCACACAGAGGTTACCGCTAAGGGTTCTCAAGATAGATGGTGGTGGTGAGGGAGGGAGTGCTGGCATGGGGGGTGTGGAAGGCAAGGATGAAAGTTCTTTTTTCGTTAGGAGTCTCATTGTAGTATACACATATACTTTATATATCAGACGTGTTTGATTTATAAGTAATTAACGGACACGATGGTCTCTACCACTTGCCCCAGTAGCTAAGTAACTAGCCTAGCCATTGCTTAGATCCACAACTGCACAACTGATATTAAATCCCTTGACCAGTCTTCCATATCCCAACTCAAAGCAACCATCAGCTGGAGCTAATCATGCGGCGTGGATTCCTCCACTAGACTCCTCGGGTTTAGTTTCTTTGAAGAAAGGTATCATTTTGCTCAGTACTGTATGGCCAGTACCTAGAAAAATGCCTGGCACATAGGAGTAGCATAATCAATATTTGTTGAATTGGATTGAACCTATGAGTGTAATAGTGACTTTCAAATTATGTTAGAAGGCCCTGTCAGTGTTCATAGGCAGGGCTTCGGTGGCTTCTGCTGTTGGCATGCTTCAGTGGTCTGGTCAGCTGAGAGACTGGGCAGTCACTCACCACTGTGAGCTCTTGCCAGGAGCACACAGAGTTCTAGAGTCTCATTCTCATTCTGGGACGTTAAGGATCTTATCTGGAGGGAGTCCATCTTGGAGGTCCTGCCTTGTTCTTAGAGCCCCTGAAACTCTGGGGCTTCTCTTCAGCTCCCAGGAATGGGATGAAGAAGGGTTCAAAAAAGCAGTTCTTCTGTTGAGAAGAACTATGCCTTCTCATCCTTTTCTCTGGTGTTACCTGAGCTTGTAACCACAGTGCTTTAACAAGTTGTCCAATGAAAGAATGAATGATCAGGTAACCTGTGTCTTCCTGAAGTGATTCTGCTAGAGTAGTCTCTGCTTTCGAGGAGTTTCAAAATATGCTTGATTAGCGCAAAAAGTTAAACAAAAAGAAAATTCAATAAAAGAGATATTATAAGGCAGTTGCTGATTAATTGCAAATTAAGAGGTGCTGATGACTGACATGCTTATGTTCTGCCAAATGCAATCCTTACATCAGGGCTCATTAGGTTTGTCTATATAAGTAATAATAATATCCTTAGTTTTCTCCAAGTAGCAGATTTTGAGTCTACCTGAGAGAGTACAAAAAAAAAGAATCAATTCTATTTATGGTCTTCAGATCAGATCATAATCTACGCTGAGATGCATTTAACATCACGTACTTCACAGCTTGATGTTCAATAGATATTTTAGAATACGTAGCTATTAGAGTAATAAGCTAATAAGTCAATACGTACAGTGACAGACTAGTGATAATTACGTGCAGTGCTCATTTTTCCTGCAGCCGTAAGATGTGAACCGACTGAAATACTCACTTCACCTTCCTGAATTGTATTCTGAGTCTTCAGTCTTTTGAGTGGGTATTTTTGTTGTTTGTTTGTTTTTGATGAGCAGTTTTGGGGTACCAGATAAGGACAAAATTCTTGAAAAGTTGACATTGTCTGTGACAATGAATAGGAAGGAGTATTCTTATTCTATTGCCAATACAGAGAATATCTTGGTTTATATTGTGATGAGTTGACCTCAATCCAGAAACCGATTATTTATTTTAATAACTGATGTGCAATTATTTTGAGTGATAAATGAGATTTATTTCGATTCAGCTTCAACCAACATGTAAGACCTTGCCATTTGTTAGGGCTTAGGCCAGATGCTTCCAATGCTTATTGACTCAGAGCAAGATTTGGAATTTACTTTATTGCAGCCTACCTGCTCTTCAGAGTAGGAACATATACAGGAAAAGGCAAGTCCCTTTATCAGGAAAAGCCTGTTCCTTAGAAGAGAAATAAATCAGTGAAATAATGAAAGAACTCATATTACACAAGAGATGAGAGAAGTTCAGATTGAAAGATAAAATTTGTCTTTCATTGATCTCACTCTCCATGGACTGAAGGGATTCTCACAGACTCTTTCTCCCTTTTTACATTAAACATAATAAAGCAAAAACTGAAGATTATCTCTCTAATTCCCAGATTTTAGGGCATTATAGGATGGAAGAACAAATTCAATGATAGTACAAGGAAGTTACTGGCCAAACCCAGAATGTGGGAGATATTTTTCCTTCAAGAAAAAAATAAAAACTCCTTTTTAAAACAAATCAATAAAAATAATTCAGGAAGAGACTATTAGAAGAGACTTAAGAGATATAAGAAGCAAATTAAATATGCAAATGGTTTTATTTGGATCCTCATTTGAACAAACCAACTTAAAAAAAATCTTCAAGGCAAGAGAAATTTTAATATGAATTTGGTAGATGATATGAGGGATTTTTATTAATTAGCCATGGAATCTCTCCTCACCGGGATAATGGCATATCCTTGTCGTGTAGGAATGCACATTGCAGTTTTCCCGGATGAAATAGTAGGAGGCCTTGGATTTGTTTTAAAATACTTCAGCCAAAGAAGTGAGGGAGGAGGAATAGAGGAAACAAGGTGGCCAAAATGTTGACAGTCATTGAAAGGGGGGTGACAGATGTATTGAAGCTCAGTATACTGCTCTCTAAATACTTATGAGTGTTTGAAATAAACCAGAAGAAAGTTGATAAGCAGTAATCCTGCAGTAGTCTGACCTCTCACCTTGCTGGCAGTGGCCACCGAGCCTGCAGGGCGTTGGAGAATTAGATATGTAGGACAGGAAAAATGATTCTCCTCTAGAATATGGACAAGATCACAGCTCTTATTCTGGAGACCCAGAACTCATACACTGTCCAGAGATGAGATTCAGAATGAGCTGAACTCTCTGTACACATATACCAAATTTTGATTCGGAATTTTTCCTGGGGAGGTATTTCATAGGTTTCACTAGATCCTTAGACTCATTCATGACCCACCAAGTTGGTTATACTAGATTACAGGAGTTCGGAAGCTTATTTTAGCTTTAAAATTTTATAAACCCATATATCTAAGAAAAAGAAATGTAATTGTCCTATTTTAAGAACTCCCTGCACAGCGGAAAGGACTCTAGATTTCATGAACTCTGCATTTTAATGTATTTAAATTCTTAGGATATGAGAATGTTTAAGAGCCATCAGATACATTATAAAAAAAATCACATCTAGATCTTAGACTGGTTCAGCCATTAACACAATGGCCAACTTTATCAATGCAATTTTCTATCTTTTTAGATGCCTTTCAATGTCATCCTGGAGTCTATGCAGTAAAACCTCATTGTTGAAAGATCTGCTTCAAAAAAAACCCTTAAGAAGTGGGAAGCATTAAAGCAACATAAAAATCCCCCAGCTATACACAAAGGAGCAATGTAATAGCTTTAAGCGCCAGCATCTTATTGGCTATAAAGAAATGTGCTAGAAAAGACCAAGATTTTCCTAAGCCGGAAACTGAGATCATGTATGTGCTAGCCGCTTAATGCGGTTCTCTTTTGCCATGGCATTTTACTGATATCTGATCCTTTTTTTTTTTGAGTGAAATAATTTCACAGAAAATATGAAATGTTCTGTATAAGGGGCTTATAATGCAGCCTAGAGCAGTACAATCGGTAGTAGCAGCCTGGTTTCATCCAATTACAAAGTCATGGCCTAACTAGCCATCATCTCAAGGAAACTTGGTGATGGTTCATATGCTGCTTAGGCTCCTGGCCGTTATTTTCCTGTTTTTTCTTGCTGTTGTCAAGCCTGCGAAGAGGCAGAGCAGAGCAAATATGCGTGTGTCTGTGTGTGTTTGCAAGTGCGTGTATGTTTCTGGGGGGGGGGGGCGGTTAATGAGGGCAATTACTTTTTTTTTGGGCTGGGGAAGATTCTCCCTGAGATAACATCTGCTGCCAATCTTCCTCTCTTTTCTTTTTTTTTCCCCTCCCCGAAGGCCCAGTACATAGTTGTATATCCTAGTTGTAAGTCCTTCTAGTTCTTCTATGTGAGCCACCACCACAGCGTGGCTACTGACAGATGAGTGGCGTGGTTCTGCACCTGGGAACTGAACCTGGGCCGCCGAAGTGGAGGGTGCAAAACTTTAACCACTAGGCTATCAAACTTTGTGTTAGCTATTGCTGCAACAAAATTGCATAATAACCTACCCTAAAACTCAGTGGCCTATAATGCCTCACATTTATTTGCACATTCACAGTTGTGCACATCGCTCATGAGCTAGAGTTTGTCAGTTCTTGGCTGGACGGCCCTGATTTGTGCAGTTTGCTGGCAGGGCTTGCCTCCGGGCTGCAGACAAGGTTCAGAGCAGTTTGATGTGTGGTCGTTCTGGGCCCAGGATGAAGGGGCGTGTACTTCTTTCGGTGGATCACCACACCCTCTGATGCTCACATCACAGACTTTCCCACCCCGTTGGCTGAATCAAGTCACTTGGTTAAGCCTGAAGTTGAGTGTGGCACAGAAGCCACCACAGTGGGGAGGGGAGGAGTACAGATTTGTGAAAAGATAATCCAATTTGTTAGAAAACCATTTCCTTACAACATTACATGAGTATGCCATTAATTTTTCTTGCTCAATTTATGGGTAATTTCTGACTTAAAAATACTAGATTTATGGGTGACTCACGCATATAAATCAATGTCCAATAAATAAAGCCTCGGATCCAGTGTGGCTCACCTTTCATTTCCCAATATAAAATTCTTCTGCCCTTTCAATATATTCATTATCTCACTGCTGCCTATTTGTACAAACTCTCCCTTGCCACTCTTCTCTCACTCTTTATCTCCAGCAGGTCTTCCAGTTCTTCAAAATGCACGAAGCTCTTTTGTGCCTCAGGGCCTTTGCACATACTGCCCCCTCTGCTCAACCTAGAATTCTTTGCCTCATTGGTGTCTGCTTAACCTTCTTGTCTTGGTTTAAGTGTTACTTCCAAAGTGGTCTTCACTGACCACTTAATCTAATAGAGCCCCCATTATGCTCAGAACACCCTACCTTCATATCACATCATAATTTCCAACTACATAGTTCTTTTTTTTTTTTTTTTTTTTTTGTGGGGAAGACCAGCCCTGAGCTAACATCTGTCGCCAATCCTCCCCTTTTTGCTGAGGAAGACTGGCCCTGGGCTAACATCGTGCCCATCTTCCTCCACTTTATATGGGACGCCGCCACGGCATGGCTGACAGGCAGTGCGTCGGCGGGCGCCCGGGATCCGAACTCGTGAACCCCGGGCTGCCAAGCGCGGACTAAACCGCTGCGCCACTGGGCGGCCCCCTACATAGTTCTTTATGTGATCACATCCACCTTTCACATTAGACCAAGAGTGCCGTTGATGCAAAAGTGACATCTTTGTTCCCCTTTGCATTGGAACTACCCAGCCTGGTATTCAAAAAGATAGTTGTGAACGAATGAGTGAAAACAATTAGAACCCGGAGGGGGAATTTCCTCTCTTCAAATGTACTGAGTCTCTAAGTGTGGAGATGCACAGACAGACAAGCACGAGTTGGAACCCCAGCTCTAGTGGTTAACGAGGCCTCTGTCCTTCCCAAGGACCTGACATCTCTGTGCTGAGTTCACTACCTGTGTCCTTCTTCCCTCTGATGTGTGTTTAAGGAGGGGTGAGATAGTGGACACAAAGTTCCTGGGCCCTACTAGGGGCAATGACAATTCAGGAGTCCAGGATGGGGGTGCTGCTTCCTCCTCCCGCAAGTGTGAGCCTGTCCCATTCTCATACTGAATCGCCAGCACTTTAGAGCCCTTGCACGCTTTCTGCTTAGCATAGTCCAAATAGTGTGCTTAGATACTATAGTAAAGTGATATTATGAGCGGAATGTGGAACTGATGATCATCTATAACACTGTTTCTATGGGAAAATGAATTTGGAATTGAGCACAACTGGCTGAGTAAAGGGCTTTGGAATATAGGACATAAACAGGCTTCTGTTCATGGTGAGTTCCCTTTACTGACGGTAATGAGGGAATTCTATGTCCCCTCAGATTACATGGACCTCTCCCAAGTTTATCATGTACTTGTGTAGTATTTTATCCAAGTCCCTAACTTAGGGGATGGGGAGGGGCTCTAAAAACCCTGAAAGCATTTTCTGATGGAATGCAACATAATCCGCGGCCGCTTCCCCAGGACAGCCCTATTTTCTGCCTCATGTGCCTCAAGAACAGCTGTAATTGTACTAGCGCCATGAAGAAATCTTACAATAAAACACTGATGACCTGAATCACTTCTCGGATGAAAATCAAATGTGTTCTCAGCGTGACAGTTCTGACCGTGACCGTTTGGTAACCGGGGCGCCAGTGTGTGCCTGACAGAGAACTAAGACGGCTGCCCCTGGCTTGGTCTTTCTGAAACATATTCATTCCTGATGATCCTGAGGTTCACACACGTGCTTTCATGGTCCCCACTATTTTCTCATGCCTTACAACAACAATAGGTAAATAAACTTTAAGAATAGCCTTGCAGAATATCCACGTGGCTATTTTATCCAGGTGAGAAGACACAAATGGAGAGACATTTAGAGGATCGTTGAATGTAGCACTCTCAATTCAGAATAACGTGATAAAGGATGCTGAGTAAGGGAATTAATAAGGAAAAGCCATGAGGAAGGGTATGGGGTGAGGAGAGGAGAGGAATTGTAATAATATCGTAGGAAATTACCTGAGACGCTGCCGGCCACACAGTTCCTCTCGGGGGAGAAGCATCTTTGGGGCCGCTGGGTTGGGACGTGGAGTAGGTGTGGGGGTGTTGGGGGACGGAGAAGGAGCTGGGAATGGTTTCTGTTGTCATTGCCTTTCTCAGGCCCCCGCAAGGGCTGTTGGAGTCAGAACTTGGGTGAGTTTCTGTTGCAAAAGTCACTTAAGGTTTGATCTTCATGCCTTGTCTGCAAGGGGCGGGAGAGAGTGGCAGTAGGAATGCAGAAGTCCAAGAGGGAGTGGGACCAGGGGTGGAAGCTCTGCCCTGACTCCTGGAATGTGCAATATCCAGGAAGGGCCTCGGGTGTCCACCCACCGAAGTGCAATAAAAGGATTCGAAGCACTGTCTTGCAGACCTCAAGGGGCCATGATGGACTCAGCTTATATCTGGGCTGCACACTGAAGGGCAGTTCAAGGTTAATGCTGTATTAAAAAACTGGATTAAATCTCAATTTCCTTGAGTCCTTTGGAATTAGCCCGTGGCTCACATGGTTGAAACTATTCCTTTAGGTTGCAGGTGCATTGTGGAAACTCTAAATTTTTGGCATATGAAGTCATTGATTTGAATAAGTAATTATTTTAATGGCATTGAAGAAATACTTTAAATATCGTAAATGCTGCTGAATATTCCTTCAGACAACTGTCCAGTTTTTAAAGTGAAATAATAGGCATTTAGTATACCACAATTAATATTTCAATTTGTTAAAATATTTTGATAAATAATAAAGATAATCATTTGACTCAAAAAGATTTCTAATTTCAAGTCAGAGTAAGTTAAATGAAATCGTTAAAAAATCATGAGACCTAATCTTATTATAATTATTGATCAGACAGCGACTGCAGTGACTACAGTGGGTAAATTATTTCCTTAGGGACAACTTTTCCTTCAACCCTAAGGCAAATTAATTCCTTAGGAACAAAAGAAATTTTAAAGAACTTGTAACAAGAGCAGAGAAGAGAAACTTGACCTCTACTATATTTGGAAAGTGTAAGAAATAATCAACAATGAAATGGGATATGGAGTCTAAATGGAATGCTGAGAACAGAAAGTGTAAATGATCTTTTCTGGTCTTTTATTCAGTACAATAAAAATTACTTTTTATTGCCTCGTTTGGTATTATAGACATAACATTAATATGTCTGACCTCAATAAAACATGGAACATTTCTCCGTTTCTGAAATGGATCTTTTCTACTGATATATTAACATTTGGAAAAGTAAACTTCATATCAGTGAGCCTCCCTGAAACCCATCAAAAATAGTGGGAGCCATCCAAATAAGAAATACTGGCATAATGGAATTGCTTTTGATTCCAATATGTTCACAGTCCTTTCATTGAGCGTTTCTCATAGCTGCAAGCTTTCAGGAATGAGTCTAAGCTTCATGGATGAGCAATCCATGCCAACAGGTGGCAGCACCTCTTTGAAAATTATATTTATTTTATGTCAACATTTTTTCAAATACCACTCACGCATAGTTGAGCCATGTTATAACAGGCATTTATAGATCAGGAAGTTCCCTTCCTTTGCAAATAAATTGAATGCAATAATAACTGTTGATAAAATTGAGCTTCAAAAAATGTTTGCTTCCAATGAAAACTTGTCCTTCTCTTTAGCCAAATGGTCCATCATGTTTGATGATGTACCAACAAACCCACTCCATCTTCAGAGTCAGAAAATGTTCATGGAGTCACCTAATCATTAGCAATGACTGTATTGATTATCGATTGGAAAGTTTAGAATCTTGCTTGTTAGGATATTATGAAAACTAATATATCCCTAAGGACCACAAATAGATCTTTTATTCCTGAGGGATGGAAAGTGAATAAACAATCCTTTAAATCTAAATATTTTTCCTTAAGCACAGTTTCTACCAAGTCTTTCATTAAAAAGTTTTTAATCACTGTGATATTTGACACCGCTTTAGTGTTAAGTATATTAAAATTGGTTTTATAAAATAATTCAGACATTCATAATTCTAAATTATCCTGACTACAAATCTACATTTATCATAGATTAACCTTTTTCAGATTCTTAACCTTTTATCATATACTAAAGTCTTACAGAGAAAATTAGCAAAGCCAAATTCAAAATTTTGTCTTAAAATAATAGCTTACTCTTCTGAAATAAGACATTATGTAAAACCTCATTGATTCAGATAAAATAAAGTCTGAATATTAATTAGCATTCTGTTTAATGGAATTTCATTACTCTTGAGCACTTATAGTTAACCCAAAGTAAGCTAGGTAAGGCAACAGCTCCTGTCAGAGTCTTGCTTTGATATGTAAATTATAGATAGGTGTAAATTACTTTTAGACAATTAGCCTTGTCAACTCCATTAAAGCAGCAATATTATACTTTTCTGTGTTTTGCACAGAGGTATGGAGAGTGAAGATGCCATTTTCTGCAAGAGAGCCATAAATTTTAACATTATTGTGTCTCTTAAAGGAATTAAATGACATAAATGTACAACTGTAAGGGGCTTTAAAGAACAGAGATTTTCACATATGTTTTGATCGCAAATTTCTATAAGTCCCGTCTATAACTCAGCCCAGAGAGGTGGAATTTTTGTTGCTTAATGGGTGTGCAGCCTACAGTCTCACTTCTTTCCCCTGCACCTACTCACCCCAAAACTTGAAACCTGGAAACTTGAAACTCTGCAGACCTCAGGTTGAAAGGCACTGATGTAGTCTAATGCCTTAACCCAATCCATGTGTTTTCCCAGTGGCAAGTCAGGATGCGATCATCTAAGCAAATGGTTCAAAGCCATGGAGGTTATTAATTCAAACCCAGTAATTGTAAGAATAAAAAAATATATATCATATGATTTTACTATATTTTACATTATTCCATTTCTTTTTTTTGACCCAAAAAAGCTGGTAGGAGAAAGAGAGAAAGTGTAAATATAGATATAGATATAGATATAGGTTTAGAGATATGGGCATAGATATAGATATATAGATATAGATATAGGTAAAGATATATAGATATCTGAAAATCATTTCACAGAAAGCATATATATAGGTATATGCATATATGCATGTATACATTTTCTGATATTTACACATATTTATATATACGTGTAAGACACACCCACACCGTTGAATAAAACTTTCCTAGCACCAAGACATCAAGAAATGAAGAATGGACGGCATTCTGTAAAGGGACGAACACTAGTCTAGAAGCTAGTTTGCCACGTGGTAGTAACACTAGATTGTTTAAACCTCTTGAGCCTTGAAGACCTTTTCTGAGAAGAAGCATGTAAAAACACCTGTTTACCTACCCTACATGGTGGTTGTAGAGATCATGTGAAATAACACCGGCAAGTGTATTTTGCTAACATTGTAAAGCAGCATATGAATGTGTGCAAGATAGTATTATGTGTTAGGAGATTTGAGGTAAATATCTAAGTGCTATACCCGGTTTCTATTTCACACATAAAGATACCCAACAGCTTATTTCATAATTCCTCACATTGAAAAGGTTATGATCATTTTTGACAGCTGTCCTTGTTCTTTTTGAAAATATTTTTGCTAAGCAAGTTCTCATGCATGAAATAGCAGTGTTTTAGTGACAGCAGAGTGTCTAGAGAGAACCAAATGTTCAGTGGTAATTAGAAAGAATGCGTCACAAGTAGTTGCTGAGTCGCTGGATTCTGTCTGAAATATGTTATTTAAAACACTGACTGGGTATCTGCTTGGAAATCAGACTTGTCACTTGAGCATCTTTCCATTTTGGCATCAGCAACTGCTTCAAGGGTCCCCCGCTCTGACAGGGAACCAGAGTGCTTGCTAAGAGGAGGATGTTAATGTAATGACAATTGGAGGGAGCTTTCAGTCTTTCCAGAGCATCCGCTGTAGAAGCAGCATCTGCTATTCTTAAGAGGATGTTCTGCATTTCTGTCTTCCTAGGAGAGAGGGTGGAGTTAAGATTGTGGACTCTGGAGCCAGATTGCCTGGGTTGGAATCCCAGCTCTGCCTCTTCCTGGCTCTGGGAACCTGAATAAACTACTTCACTTCTCTATGCCTTGGTTTGTGCATCCATAAGTTGGGGATGGTATGAATAATGTGCCCGTCTCCTAGTGTGGTTGAGAGGATTGATTGAGACGATATATAGAAAGCACTTAGAATAGTGCCTGGTGCCTGGTAAGTGCTATTTAATTATTCGCACTTGTTATAATAAATGATCCATCCCATCATACTTTCCAAATCTTGTCATTGCTGTGAAACTGGCAGCCTCTCCCAAGAGAGTCTGGAGGTGGTCATGTATCACTGGGGAAGCGGCAAAGTATCAGGACAGGTGGGTCCTAGGTAGTAATCATCGTCATAATTGTGTAGTACCGTGGAATTTTAAAAAGCTTCAGGCCTTCTAAAAATTTATTCTTTCTACCTTTCCAAAAATCTGGAAATTAATAGTCGCCTTCATCTTACTTTTTGATTTCTTAATAATGGTTACTGTTTCCATCATAAGCAGTCTCTTGTGTTTTTATTTTAATGTGTTCTTTTGCATATTTTATTTCAAGGAGGGCATTTACTAGAAATTATTCAAGACTTGTGATTAACTGTGGTCATGCATCCTGATATATTTATTAACATTAAAGAATGTGAGGCTGCAGATTATCTGAGCAATGAAAAAACAAAATTAAAACATGAAGTGTGTGTGTGTCCATACACGCATATGTTCTATTTTGTTTCTTAAAGCCAACATTTGTTGTCAGGCACAAATATTGGAATATCAAATTTAAAATGAAAAAGCTCGAGATATTTAAGTAGTCCTCATTAACTTTGTCTGGCATTTTGTGGATCTTATTTGCCCAGAGTAAATTGTGATAAATGTGCATTTAATTTCAAAAGCTTTGGAAGAAATGAAAGCCATGGAAACTAAATCTGTATTTTGTTTTAGTTTTTACATTTTATAAATAGCACATAAAGGATAAAACTCAACATATTTCTCAAAATGTATTTCATTTTTAATAAGTAAAACACAATTGTGAACCATTTCCCCATTCTTTGACTGTTAATATCTGGCTTCAAAAATGTATCCATCATTACTTTTTCATAGGGGAAATTTGAAAATCTCATAGACTGGAGTTTTTAAAAAGCGCTGTTGCAAGCTCTATGTAGCCAAAAGTCAAATGTGGACACAATAAAGATAGAAAGGGGGACTCTAAGTAGAGGTTTAAGTTTTGCTTTGTTTTCAGATTTGCTTGCACCACCATCAGGCTGAATTCACATCAGGGATTTTATGCACCTTCACTGTGGGCTGGGGTTGATACTGGGCTGGCTGGGAAGCACTTTCTAAAATATGAATCCGAGCCATTACTAGAGCAGGTGGAGCCAGGAGGCATTGGAATAAACACAATAAACCTAGAACAAAATTTGCAGAGACTGCCTCGTGTGCATTCACTAAGTTGTCATTTCACACACAGCTGTGCCTGCAGATGACAAAAATGCTTTCCTAATAACAAATCTAGTTTGAAAAAAAACTATAAATCAAATGAATAACAACTGAATGTGTGTTAGGACACCTCAGTGAACAAGCATAGAGAAAAAATGTATGCAAATGTAAAAGTTATATGGGCAGCTGTGTGCCAGTCCTGCATCATTACTCATGAACTTTGTTCTTCTTTGCATATTTGGTTACATTATCTGGAATGTATCTCCCAACTCATTCTGTTTTCATTTCACTCCAAGGAAGTAAAACTGTGTGTTGAAAAGCTCCTCTATTCACAGTTTTATTCTTATTCAATGATTTTCAGAGCACATGTATTGAATTTATAAAAGGAAAATGAGTTGACAGCAATAAGAAATGTAAATGGATTGCCTGATCCAGCCATATTTTTATAGCCTATAGATTTTATCTAGAAAAATGATGAAGAAGAAGTATCTCTGTGGTTTAAAATCAAAGGGTATATGGAGGACTTGAACAGACCAAAGAGGGTATGAGTATGGCAGATAAGCACTTGGAAGGATGTTCAACATCATTAACCATTGGGGGAATGCAAATGAAAACCGTAATGAGATATCACTGCACACTTAACAGGATGGCTAAAATTTAATAAGAAACACACAAAAAACCCGGACTATACCAGGTTCTGGTGAGAATGTGGAGGAACTGGAACATTGCAGGAAGGAATGCAAAATGCTACAGACTCTGGAAAACTGTTTGACAGTTTCTTATAAAGTTAAATATACACTTACCATTTGGCCCAGAGTCAAGCTTCTGGATATTTACCCTAGAGAAATGAAAACTTATGTTTATACCAAAACTGTATGTGAGTGTTGATACTAACTTTATTTGTGATAGTCAAAAGCTGGAAACAACCCAAGTGTCTTTCAACAGGTGCATGCTGAAACTAACTCTGGTATATCCACACCATGGAATACTACTCAGCGGTAAAAAAGAACAAACTATTAATATATGCGACAACGTCAACGAATCCAAAGACATTTGCTGAGGGAGAAAAACCATGACATTCTCCAAAGGCAAAGTCATAAGGATGGAAAACAGATCACTGATTGTCAGTAGCTAAGGGTGGGGGAAGGAGTGTCTAAAGAATTACGTGAGGGAAGTTTTTAGGGTGATGGAACTGTTCTGGATCCTGATTATGCTACTAGTCATGTGAATCTATATATATGTTAAAATTCACAAAACTATAGACCACAAGAAAAAAACACCAATTTTATTGTATGGTAATTTAAAAATATTTTTTAAAATCCTGGGTTAGCATCTAACTAAGCTGCTTGAGAAGCTAAAGTCACATATGGAAAAGGTCAAATCAATTGCAATTTCAAAAATTTTAAAATATGTAATGAAATTATATTTTTGGTTATTGTGTTCTTTATTGACTTCATGAAATAGAAATACCTCCTTCTCAGGCAACACTTTCTAAGTGGAGAGAGTGAGGTGGTGCCATATGGCATGGTTACAGGTGACTCATGGTGAACATTTTCATTTTAACAGGTGTACACTTATTTCAGTGAATACTTAAAAAATATAAATAGCATGTCAGATCCATAATTTCATGGATAGTGTTGCTTAAAATAGGCTAACTAAAATGGCAGAATAATTTAAAGCCATTTAAAAAATTATATAAATAATGGGTGATTCAAAGATAGTGAAGAAAATTGATTGAAATTTAAGAAATACTGAGCAGGTCAGTATTTTCTGAGAAAACTAGCTTTTTAGATGATATGCAGTAGGAAAGAAAAGGTTATGAGGAAGTGACCGTATCATCCGATTAAGTTACAGTAAAACTAGTAGTTTGTTTCTGAAAAAAGAAGAAAATATTATACTGAGAATTTCCGTTGTTTAAAAATAACTGTGTCTGTGTGCGTGTGTTATAAAGGCAAACTCTAAAATGCAGAACAGGCAAGAGAAATTTAGTTTTATGGTTTACAAAATAAAAACTAATAGTATAGATAAGAAGAAATTCAAATAAATGTTTTGTCTCGGCTTATCTATTTTAAATGATTTCTGATGTGACAATTTATATTCTATCCTATTCCATGTTCAGTCATGGATGTTTCAATAAAGAAAATAAAATCTTATTAACATACAAGTGAATAAAAATATTTAACTTCTTTCATAGTTTCACTGAACCAAGTAAAGAATTGTTTTTATGTGAATATAAGCATGGACATTAAAATGATTGAGCAATTTTAAATATTGTCCAAAGCTTTGGGTTATTACTACGTATGTCAACTGCTTCCAGATAAACTATGGAGATTATAAATGATATTTAGAAGTATTAGTAAGCAACAAGTATGAAAAAAGATAGCTAATCAATGGTTGATTATTTATATTAAATTTTAAATTATTTGGTACACAGCCTTGATAAGATTTTCTAAAGTTAGGGATGAAAAAAGGATAGTTTCACATTGTAATAATACTATGAAGACACTGTAGGTTTGGTGTCACTGGAGATAAACTGGTGGTGATTGTTGAATTGCTTTGTTCTCAATCAGTCTCTCCTTTATCACCTCCTCGTCCTCCTTCTTCTTCCCTCCCCTTCCTCTCCCTCTTCTCTGCCCTTCCTCCTTCTCCCCTCTTCCTTCCTTCCTTCCCTTTGTTCTTCCTTTTCTTCTTCCCTCCCTCCCTTCAGTCTATCCTTCATTTCTTCCCTCCTTCGTCCTACCTTCTTTCCTTCCTTCCTGGACAAGGAATTTCTGGATCAAACGGTATACCCACTTTATGTTTCAGTAGTTGCTGACAAATTGATTTCCTGAAAGGTTCTACCAACTTAAACCAATACTGTGTGTGACAGTGCCTCACTCCCTGCCATGCAGATGACACTGGATATTATCAATCAGTAATATCTCATTCTTATATAAATTTGTATTTTTCTGATCACTACTGAGATTAGGCGTGTTTCCTTCTATTTGTAAGCGATTTCTATTTCTTCTTCTTTAGTGAATTGCCTGCTTATATATTTTGACCATTTTTCTATTGGGCATTTGTCTTTTTCTTCTTGATTCAGTGGGCTTCTTTTTATACTATTTTTATTAACTCTTTATTAATTATATACTTTGCAAAAATTTTGCACAGCCTTCTTATGTATTTTAAATTATTTATGATACCCTTGGACTTACTGAAATTTTAATTTAATTTTCTCTTCTTTATAACTTCTACCTTTTGCCTCTTGCTTAGGACTTTCCTCAATACAAGATTATAAAATGAAAACAATGGCCTCGTATTTCTTCGATTACTTTCATAGTTATTTGTTTTCTTGTGTGGGGTTTTATTTGTTTCAAATGTCAATCAATCTAACTGGGATACATTTTTAGTGTAATGTGAGGCAGGGAACCATTTTTTCTTTCCAAAATGAGCATATAACATTCCCAACACTTATTGTATACTAAATATTATTTACCTAAATGCTCATATTCTATGGGTTCTTCTGGACACGTAATTGTCTCCCAATTGATATGTCTATTGATAGCTATACTAGAAACAAGCTATTTGAGTTAATGTCTTTTTAGAGTTTATGTTGATAATGGGTAGATCTTCTTTTTCAAAACTGAGTTTGCTGGTTTTCTGCAGGTATTCTTTTAATTAAATCTAGACTTGACTTTTCAAGTAAGGAAGGATCCAAATAGATTTTGGGGGGATTGCACTGAAGATATATATATTCTGGTGTGAAGTGGTATTTTTTTTTTTTTTGTGAGGAAGACCAGCCCTGAGGTAACATCTGTCGCCAATCCTCCTCTTTTTGCTGAGGAAGACTGGCCCTGGGCTAACATCTGTGCCCATCTTCCTCTACTTTATATGGTGGCTGACGAGCAGTGCATCGGCGGCGCCCGGGATCTGAACCTGCAAACTCCAGGCTGCCAAGCGTGGACTAAACTGCTGCACCACCGGGCAGACCCCTGAAGTGGTATTTTAAAAATATTATCTCAGGGCTGGCCCCGTGGCCTAGTGGTTAAATCCTGGGCGTGGACCTACACCACTCGTTGGTGGCCATGCTGTGGCAGCGACCTACATACAAAATAGAGGAAGATTGGCACAGATGTTAGCTCAGGGCCAATCTTCCTCAGTAAAAATAAAATATGTCTATATATTATCTCTCCTCATCTAAGAATATGATTTTTTTCAGTTGCATGAAAGGTTTCCTTTTCGTTTTCACTCCTGCATTGAAATTTTGGAATTTTATTTTTATATTTCTTTTACCTTTTCTGTTAAATCTGTTTCTAGACATTTTATAATTTGATACTATGGTGAATTTCTCCCCCACTCCTACCCAATAATGTGCATTATGTTGTGTTTTTGCCAACATATAGAAAAGCTATTGATTTTTGGTATGTGTCATGTAACCTGCCATTAAACTGATTTTTGGTGGGGAAGGGGTGGTTACTAAAGTTTTTTTCAATTGATTCTTTTTACTCTCCTCGGTATATGATAAAATCAAGTATAAATAGTGAGAGTTTTGTATTTTTCTTATTACACCTCTTTTAGAAAGTGTTGGTAGGCCCTCCAGGACAGGGTTGGATGCCCCTGGTGAAGGTCAGAGTTGCCGACCTTATGAGCATCTCTCTAGTATACACTGTGCTCCTCATTTTATCAACTGCTCCATTTGGTTTGCTACTGTTTTAACTAGAATCTTTGCTTTTCATAAATAAGGTAGTTTCTATTTGTCTATTTTTTATGAGTACATGCTTGTTCCATATAATACATACACGTACCCTCTATCATTCTCTATGCTCTGGAATAGTTAAAACAACAGAATGTAATATGTAGAAATATGATGGATAACTGAAGTGCCTGGAATATGGAATTTCCTCAGTAAACTAGAAGGTAATGGTTAAGGGCATATAGTCTGGAGGCAGATCTGGGTTTAAATTTCAGGTTTGTCCTTGTGCAGTTTACCTAGTCTCTCTAAGTGACCGTTGCATGATCTCTAAAGTGCAGATAACAGTGATATCTAATTTCTGAACTGCTCTCGCATGTCTCTTGGGTAGCACACCTCCTAACGTGCAAGTAGTCTGACCTACTGTTCCATATCCATCAGTTTTAATGTTCTGAATTAGATTATAAGAGCATCCTATATTTATTTTGAATCCCCTGAAACTTGTAACCTACAGGGTTGGCGTGCAATATATTGTCTGATTAATTGAATTTCAGAACTTTCTTACTCTTTTTTTCCTCATTTCTTTTTCAGGTTATGAATCTTAATTTTGCTGTTACAGCATATTTTATTCATTCTCCAAACATCAGTAGACTCTGGTGAACTCTACTATACTAACCAAAACCAGAAAGCTAATTTTTAAACCATAACTCATATGCCTTAAATGCCTTTTAGAAATGGAGAATATATTTGTCACCAAATATTTACTCTCAGTCAAAGGTGAGCATTTTATAGTGTCAGGTGTGAGAAGTTCAATTAATAATCAAAAAATTGCTTTATGAACATGAAATTCAAAAACAAAGGTACATCAAACATGAGAGCAGGAAATAGTTGGTCTTGGGTAACATATCGTCCAGCATGTCAGGGATCCATGGACTGCTCTCTGCAGGGTGTAGGTGCTGCCTTTCCTATTGAGTAAATATTGGTTCCCTTTGGATATAGCACATTCCCATGAAAGACTGACCCTTTCTCTTTTGTCAGTCCTCTGCTTCTAGATCCTGTGCTACATCAAATGCAACACATGTTTACTAGTTCTTACATGGGTGTTGTGCTACTGCCTATGCAGAGGACCGTGTATACTTTGGTATACGTGAGCCAAATGAGGGATTCAGACCTGAAGTCAACTCTGTGCAACACCACGTGGTAGATTCTAAAGTTTGCATAAAGTAGTGATGAGAGATGTCACAGAAGCAAAACTCTTCGTGGGAGCTTTGAATACTGAGTGGGAATCCACAGGTTGAGCAGTAGAGGAAGGGCAAGGAGAAGAGCACAGTCAAAGCCAAGGAGGCATGAAAGAACTTGGTGTCTTTGTGGCATGTGGAGTGGTCCTCAGTTTGGCTACAAGAACACAGAGGGTGTGACTGAGTTGCAACTGGAGAAAGCCTGGCTGGGGAGAGCCACTTGTTGATGCCAACAAATTTGTGCCACCATGTTGACCCAGATTGATCCTGACCGCTAGTTCTATGCTTGTTTTTAATTGCCACTGTCAATTGCTCCCTCTTGAATCACTTGTGTTAACAATCCAGTTTTCCTTCCCCTCGGTCTGCCTAGCAGTGAAAGGTCTATTCTGGGACATTTCTTTCTTCCAAGTCTGTTTCCTGCCTCACTTCCTAATCTTCCAATATACTCCTAGGAGTTGACTTTCCTTTAACCTTTGTTGAGCACTTGCAATTTTCTGTACCAGAAATCATTCGTTTGTTTGCCAGACATTTACTGAGAATTGACTCCATGCCACGAATATGCATCACTGAACCATAAAGAGCAAGATCCCTGCTCTTGAGGAGCATACGGGGAACCACAGATGTCATACATGAGTGAAGCAGGACGGATATAAAGCAAGAGAGAGTGATGGGGAGTGTAGAAAATCAGAGGTTACATGCTCCATCTAATGGCACACAAATTCCCTCTTTTAAAACACTGAACAGCACAATGAACCAAGTCTGCCAGTTGGGTCCACTCCAACTTCAAATGCCATCTGTTCTCTGCCAACTGCCAGATATCTATCTCCAGACCAGAATTCTCCCTTGAACTCCAAACAGCCCAGAATTCTACCTTGAACTCCAAATTCCTTAAATTTCAAGCTCCTAACTCTCATGGCCACTTGGATGTCTAATAGGCACCTCGCACTCATCGTGCCCAAAAGAGAATTTTGATGTCACCCATTCCAAACCTGCTCTTTCTGCACCATCTTCTCCAAGTCAGGAAAGAGCAATTCCATACTTCTAACTGCTCAGATATGAAAACTCAGGGGTTATCTTTGACTCTTACCTTTTATCACATTGAGTATTCAATTCATTAGACCTGTTGGCTCTAACTTCAAAACTTATGCAGAATTCAGACTATTTTTTCTGCTCACCTGCTGCTACCTTTGCCCAGCCACCACTGCCCTCAACCTATTTCTGCCTTTGTCCCCCAGCAAACTCATCTCAGTAGCAGCTAGAGGGAGCTGTAAACATCAGTCAAACTATTTCCCCCCTCTGACTCATACCTCTCTATAGTTTCTCATCTTAGAGAAAACTCTATGTCCTTACAATGGCCTAAAAGACCCTACATACACAGTCTGCTTCCTCCCTCTTCCCATTACCCCCTTCCTCTCAGCCCACCCCACTCACTACACCTCTCACCCCCTTTTAGTTGAGCACTTTGGTTTCCCTGCTGCTGATGAGTCTTCCAGCCAAGCTCAAGCATCAGGGACTTTGCATTCGCTAGAACTTTCACCCCAAACCCCATTAACCACTCGTCTCCTTCAAGTCTTTGTTCAAATGTTACCCTCTCAGACATTTTTTATGACAACCTAAAATGACATCCACTCGCCCCAGGTCGTCTCTGCCCGCATCTGTAATTCATTTTCCTCTCCAGTACTCTTTCTCTGTCTCACCATCTATTTTACTTATGTATCTGCTCATTGGTACCTTCCCCCACTGAAATGTTAGCACCTTGAGGGCAGGGACTGTGTGTGTGTATGTGTGTGTGTGTGTGAGGAAGACCAGCCCTGAGCTAACATCCATTGCCAATCCTCCTCTTTTTGCTGAGGAAGACTGTCCCTGAGCCAACATCTGTGCCCATCTTCCTCTATTTTATATGTGGGATGCCACCACAGCATGCCTTGATAAGCGAACCCCAGGCCACTGAAGCAGAGCATGTGAACTTAACCACTATGCCACTGGGCTGGCTCCGAGGGCAGGGATTTTTGGTCTTTTATTCACTGCTTCATTCCCAGCACCTATAACAGTATCTGACACATAAAAGGCACTTAATTCTTTGTTGAATGAATGAATAAATGAGTGCATTCAGGAAGATTTTTATTCATTGAATCTTGAATATTCTTAGGGTCAGTGCTGAGAATACTTCCCATTCAAATGTGTGTGAGATAAGGGGGAGCATTTCACAAAGGGACCTTGCTCTCCAGAATTCTGTCCGTAGAGACGTAATGTATTGGAGATACAAACCCCAGACTGAGGAGCTGCCAGAAAAATGCGATGTACAGCAGGATGCAGAGGAAAGGCCCTGGGAAACCACAGGACGCCAATTCCTGTAGTGTGGAGCTCAGTGCCATAGAGGCCAGAGCACAACCAAGTTCACGTGTGAGTCTGGGCTTCCGTAATGGGAGAGAGTTAGACTTTAAAATACCTTTTGAACTGGTACAAAGCCCTGTTCCTCAGACCCAGGGAAGCAATAGCAGGGGGTCAGGCACTTCCCCAACCCCTAAGGCTGTGTGCTATTCTGTACCGCTTACAGTCAAAAGACTATGCAAAGGAATTCAGAAAGAAACAGCATAATTTAAAACGTTCCAAACAGTGCATTCTGGGGCTCACACAGGCTGTTCCTATTGATGACTCCTGCATCTGATTTTGGTCAGTGACTGTCTGACTTGTCTGTCTGTGACTGCAGAAAGTAATACGTTTTATAACCCAACCCTGTCCACACAAATATGATTGGTAAAAATAAATAAGACTCAAGCTTCCTATGTGTGAGGTGCCCGGATAATTCCTGTTTTGTTCTCTTTTGTTTTATTGTTACTATTTCCTTAATGCTGGCTGACAGCCAAAGACGCAGTCAGTTAAGACAAATATTATTTTAAGGCGATATTTTTAAAAATCCAAATTAAGGCAAACAACCCATGATGAATAAGATATGGAGATTTTACATAAAGACAGGCAGTTGTGTGTTTTATGACCTGTTCCGTTATTGTGTCTTTTACGGTCGGTGACTCGGCCCCACCCACTGGTGGGTTTATGAGGGTTGACGATGGTGTGCAAAAGACTGGGCAGCATGGGGCTTTCTGGTCATGCTTTTTGCTTGTAGAACTTTTATTAACTTTTACCACTTGGTTCAAAATATGAGAGTATATCTTGATGATGGATATAGGGGTGCATTTCTCCTTTTGCCTCAGACTCCAACGTGACTCAGCACAGCACTGTGGGTTGACTTGTCAAGACATTTATTTCCCATACTGCTGTTTGAGAAAAAACAGCCATAGACCGTTACTTGCTTTCCTAGGGTCTGTGGCTTCTGCCAGCATAGGAGTTCATCCGATGTCAACACATCCCCTCCCACCATCTTCTAGACAGCCCACCCCACACAGCAGGAAATTCTACCTACCTGCGTGGGGCGCTGTGTAACTGCTTCTTTTCCAAGTTTTTTTTTTTCTTTTATGTATATATAATTAATCTAACTATATATACATTTAAACACACACACATGTCGCACATTTTTAAATCATGGAGAAAGCACATTTTATTTTTGGTTTACTTAACAGAAATGTGTCTAAGTAATTGCATCAGAATGAAGAGCTATTACTGAATCAGCATTAGACATAATATACTGGGAGTCTGAAGGGAGTGTTCAGTGTTCTTTAAGCACCTAACTTACATTAGGGGAGTAGCATGTGGGAGAAGAAAGTTCAATAATCAGTTCCTAGAAATGATAGCACAGGAGATACAAACTTAATGTGGTCTATGCTTTGCTAGTGGAAACCTTAAATCACCTACCCTGCCCGACGTTGCTCAGAGTGGCAGTGGTAAATTAAAATTCCAAATATTTCTGCCTTCTGCTGTTTAGTGTAATAGAATATCCTCCAGTATTTTTAAAACGCTGTTATTGTTAAACTTCTTATGACAAAGTGGACATGGAGCATAGAGTCACCATCTGATGTCTCCTAACCTTGGATCTAATCATGCACGCATTTCTTCATGTTCGGATTTAAGCTTAGCAGATCAACTGCGTTAAGCAGTTCCAAGTTCAAAATTAATTACAGTAGTGATGACTAACTTTGCTTTCAGGGAGCTGGAGTTCTCAAAGACCAGTGCAAATTTCAAAGGACTGTGGAATAAAATGCATAATTATCGCAGGCCAATGATAAGTGCAGCCCATCAAGGGGAACAATGGCATATACCTTTGGGAAGTAATCAAGCAGCAGCAATATGCCTGATGTAAGAAGATCTTAAAAGACAAGCTGTTTTCTCTGGTTCGAATAAGTGAACAGATGTGGCTGGTATGTGTTTTGACAAAGTGCTCCAAAGACACAGTGCTTAAAAGGCTAAAAAGCCATGGCTCCAGTGATTCCCATCTTTTAAGAGTCACACCACCGGATTTCACAGGTCTCATGCAGGAAATGAAAGCAGTTTATGAAAGTGCAAGGGACATGGGCAATTTCAGAGCCATGGGTAAAATGCAGGATTTTACATTCAATCAGCTGTGTTATAAAAATTGCTTTGGTAAAGTAGGTATCAAATTCAGAGGTCCCCCAAGCACAGCAAAGGCAATGGAACCACAATAAAATGGATACAAATTGATAAAATAGGGTGGGAGAAATTTAAAAGAAATTGCAGTCTTCTTTGAAATAGAAGAAAAAATATGCACACACACATTCAAATATCCCTCCATCCATACGTCTGAGAGAGAAAGTCTAGTATGAGAGTCTAGTATAAGCAGGAAATGAAAATAATTCTAGTAGACTTGTTAACTACAGAAAGTTAATTTTTGCCAGTCATGTTGTTTTTTTGATCAAGTTAATTTGAGATAAAACTCTGTCACCCAAAACTGGATGATTTAGGATAATGTCTCACTATTTGACAACAGTCATATTTATTTGCTTGATCTTAAATCTCTAAAAGTCAGACAGACAGTACAAAAGTACAAGAGTTAATTACCAGTAGTTCACCATTTGCACTAAGGTTTTCTTCTTTGTCCCCACCCAAATTTCCTAAGGAAAATTGAAAGCCGTGACCTAATGAGAAGAAATTCCTCATAGACCATTGTAACCATAGTGGAAAGATGAACTTGAAAGCAGTGGTTTTGTGGTAGTATCAAGATAGGTAATGTGTATTCAACTCGTAAACATTTTTCCTTGGGTTGAGTCTGCCTTCCTAACAGGTGTATGTCTACCTTGTCCAAGATTACTCTCATATAGTTGTTAGGTTGTTTAAAAAACCAAACTTGCCTTTCAAAGAATAGATCCTGTAGAGTTGAGAGTCAATTATCATGATAATTGTGGTATAATTCATGACCTGCTAATAAAACAATAAGATATAAAAGATGTGCTTGTAAAGCAATGAGGCTGAATCCACAAAATGGTCATTCAACACAGTCTCATTCTTCTTGATATTCAACTTATTCCAGTCTAGTCAGGAAAAACATGACTGAGGGCCAATTATTTCCTTAGTCAAATATTCCTAAATGTGAATCCCCTAATGTTTTATGTTAAAATGAGACCTTTATATAAAGAGAGGAAATTTCGTTTCAGGCCATTCAAAATTAACTAATTTATCAGGCCATTTCATTCCTATAAAATATTATAATTTAGTTGGAAGGAAAAGGCAAGCACAGAAATAACTCTAATAATACAACTATTACTTCAACAGTGCACAATTGTCTACTATTATTTTTTTTACTATAAAGAGTGTTAAAACCTTATATTTATATAGCACTTTGTATTTTTATAGTGTTTGGGGCTGTACATTGACTTAATTCTAACAATAATCATGTGAGGTTTGTATGTATCTCTTGCTCTACCCAGAAATAACACCCTCTGGGCGTATCCCCATGCTGGATAGGAAATGGATATTATTATTTACAGAAAAAGAAACTTCTGGGAAGCTGTTATGGGAAAGATTGTTGGGTATGTGGGTGTGTGTGGAGTTTTTAATTTGTGAAAGTGGTGTGGAATCATCCATGTTTGTGTTCAATTTTGCCTCCATCTGGCAAAGGGATCACTGGAAAGCTTCCTTATCCATCTGGGCCCTTCATTTCCTCACCTGAAAAACATGAATATAATACCTATCTTGCATTATTATTGAGAAATTTGAGTGAAATCATGCATGTAACTCACATAGCGTGTTGCCTGGTGCCTAGTAAATTGTCCAAGGAATAACTCTTATTGGTAATTATAGCTGAGCACAGAGTGGTCAAGTGGGAATTTAAAGACATTCTAAAATTCTGAAAAGTCATTAATAATGTAAGACTATTGATAGAGTTACAGGTCCTTAAGTGGATTCTTCAAGTTAATTAGTTTGCGGAATCATCTGGTTTGAGTTCATCCAGGTTTAGCAACATGAAGTCATCTATTTCTTTCCTTTATAGGAATATAGGACATAAGATGCCCAAAGCAACCCTGCGTTTAAACACAGAAAGTAGAAGAGTGTAAACGTTCCATTGTGCCAGCCTCTGCTTTCCCATATCCATTGACTCTCTGCACTGTGTTGCAACATCCACTCTTCAGGTTTCTGTGTCTCAGCTTCTCAGTTTGCCTCACTAGCATTGGGAAAGTTTGGGCAATCCTTCTGTCTTGATTAGAGTTCACTTTTTATATGTGTGTCTCCCCTAAATTCCTTGAGAGCAAGAGTCTAACCAAGTGTTTTGCACACCCAAATTGGGCACATAATGAATACTGTTGAGCCCAAACTGATTCAAAATGGCATCCTGGAAATTTTTATGCCAGTTGTTCACTTTTTGGTTCTGGGGGGATAGAAGGCAGTCACTGCTGCTGCTTGAGTATCTGGAATCCTAGATTGAATTTCTGGCAGTATGGCTTCTTGAGCAAGCTCTGACAAGTTATTTAACCCCTTGGTCTTACTGGACAAAAACCAAAACAAAACGAAAAACTGTCATCAATTCTACACTCTCTCACTTTCTGCCAATATCCAGTATAACGCACAGGTTATATATGCGAAATAAAGCCTATGAGCCGAATTGGCTTGTTTGCAATGGAAAGAGAAAATGGAGGTAATATCCGAGATTTGCTTAATTTATAATCTCTACCTTAAAGAGTTTCCAGAGAAGTCTGATTGGTGTTTCAGAAAATTATCCCTGGGAAGGCAACACGGTTTTGCTGATTGCACCCCAGCTTTGCTGGGCAAATACAAAAATGGATGGCAATGAGATGTCACAGAGGCATGGCTTTCGCATGCAGAGCCAATGAGGGGCAGTACCTTGCAGGTACTGAGGACACTTCAAGGGCACCATGGAAGGTGATTTGTAATAATGAGGACAAGAGCTGGGAAACAGCCAAAGGTAACTTGCTGAACTAATGGGATTCAATCTAAGAGGCTTGGTTTGAATGCACAGAATGATTTCAAGACCAAGAAATTATAGTTATCATGATCTTCAAAGATACTTCATCAGAAAAAAAAATATATTTTTCCCATCTATTCACAGCAGTGCTTCAAACCAAACCATGATTTTTGAGCAGATACATGCCAGGACCACTTCTGTCTTGGTGCCCTCTCTCTAATATGCCCTACAAGAAAAAACCTCTAGTCCCCACCTCTGTCTTTTGAAAGTGGCCCAGTGTCCAAGGCCAAGGTCAAATACTATCTCCTCCAAGGTGCTTTTTGATTTCCACTTCCTGACCAATTTCTGTCTTAGTCTGTTTGGGCTGCTGTAACAACAACAACAAAAAAACCATAGGCCAGGTGGCTTATAAACAGCAGAAATGTATTTCTCACAGTTCTGGGGGCTACAAGTCCGAGATCTGGGTGCCAGCGCGGTCAGAGTTTGGTGAGGCCCCTCTTCGGGGCTGCAGACTGCCAACACATGGCAGAGATCAGAGAGAGAAAGCAAACTCTCTTATGACTCTTATAAGGGCGCAAATCCATTCATGACTCCACCCTCGTGACTTTAATCCTAATTACCTCCCAAATGCCCCACCACCTAATAGCATGGGTGGGTGGGGAAGTAGGGCAACTATTTTCCTCTCCCCTCTAGGCTTTCCTAGTATCATTTTTGAAACTTGATTCTTACCGTTATACAAAATTTTTTGTATTACAATGTTTAAGTGTTTTTATGTTTCCTTTGAATAGATTGGAAGATCCTTGGTAAGTCTTGCTTTTTTGGGGAGAGGACAACACAATACCTTGCCGATGAATGGAGTAGGGGCTAATAATTAATTGAATTGTTAAATAAATACTAATTACCTAAATAAATAATTAACTGAAGTCTTAACCATGTTGGATTATTTTTTCTAATTTCACATGGCCAGAATGCAAAAATCTATAATTACAAAGGTTTAGAGTTTTTCTCTAGACAAATGTCAATGTAAACCAAATGATCATATACAGATATTTCATTTGTGTGCCCTCTACTTCAAACAGCATAGATGCTATACTTAAGGCTCTTGTTTGCTGCTTCCCTTTAATTCCAGCCAAACCTGGTCACATGCTCATGCAGGGACTTAAAAATGTAAGAGGGGTCAGGGCCATGTTCAAATTTGTCACCGCAGTTTCACTAGGACTAATGCAACTCCTTTGCATCCTGATGGGTATGCCCAGCATCCCCACTGGAATACCTGTGGGTCCTACAGAGACTCTTCTTAAATGCTCTGATCTAAAACCTTGTCCTGCTATTCATGATTGTCCTTGCTAACTTTCTTCTCAGTTCCTGACTTGGTTGTTGGTCTTCTATCAGTATGTTAACTGTGCACATACCTGCTGTGTCCTCTCTGTTGTGCTCCAGGAGTGGTTTTTAACTGTCTCTTGATATGAATGCTTTCCCTGGGATGATAATGGAGCCATTGCCCCCTGTGATTGAGTGTACTGCTGAATTCTTCTCAGCAACAGTAAGGGCAAACCTTCTTGGGCTCCCTCCTTTGCTCTGGAAGTCACTGGCAATGCTACCCCACCCAGAACTCAGTATCCCCTTCTCTATTGATTGGATGCCCTTGGGGTGCCATGTGCTGCTTATGTCTTTATTACTTGGTCCAAGGAATGCATGTTACTTCCAATAAACTATGTAGATGTTCAATGCCAGGAGTGGGCTAGAAGATGCTACAAGTCACAGTTGCTTCTTATTGGTTTTGCATTTGCTCTCCTCCCCCTCCCCTGCCATTTGCTTGCCTCTGTTGGGTGCCATAAAATCTTGGAGAATGTAATTGTCATCCATTCTCCTTAAGTCCTGTACTCAAAGGGTCTGGCTACAAAATAAATCCCATTACTTTAGCTCTTGAGTCTGGCAATCCGTTTTGTGTTTTCTACTGAAGATTTTGACCTGCCACTAAATTTTGAGAACAAGTGACATGCTAAAATTTAGTCAGTAAAGGGCTCTCATGTTAGATGAGACTAGGAAACATTTTGGTTTTATCCATTTCGCTCTCTGTCCTGAACGTGATGTCACATAATTGCTGGTCAGTCTAACACTTTCATACTGTACATCTTTCCAAATTAGAAAATATACTATAATATAAAAATCAGTAGCAGTGCTAACTATCTGTAAGGACTTATTAGAAAATTTAACAGTATAAGATCTCAAAATCAGTAGCAGCAAAACTATAAAATTCTTGGAATTTATTTCAACGAAAAATGCTTAGAATCTAAATGCAGAAATTTATGGAAGTGACAAAAGTGTAATCAGTTGAGAGACTTTATGTAGATATTAAACAGCAAAAAGATGTAAGTTCTTCCCAAATATGCTTATAGATTGAATACAGTTCTAGTTAAAAAACAATTCATGGGGCTGGCCCGATGGCATAGTGGTTAAGTTCACACGATCTGCTTCAGTGGCCTAGGGTTTACAGGTTTGGATCCCAGGCACAGACCTACACACTGCTCATCAAGCCATGCTGTGGCATCATTCCATATACAAAATGGAGGAAGATTGGCACAGACATGAGCTCAGGGACAATCTTTCTCAAGCAAAAAGAGGAAGATAACTACAGATGTTACCTCAGGGCCAATCTTCCTCACCAAAAAAAAAAAAACCCACACTCATTAGGGATGAGGCAAGAATCTAGGAAAAAAAAATTAAAGTTTATCTGGAAAAATCAAAGTGAGGCTAAGAAATTTTAAGAAAAGAGTAATGAGAGGTCAGATTTCCCTTCAATTATAAAGCAAAAAGTTAAAATAATTAGAGTTGTATGGTACTGGTGCCAAGAATATTATGCAAGGTTATTACGGCAAATCATGAGAGAATTCAACTGAAAAATATTGCTAGTTATCCCATCAGCTTACTTTAGTAAGAATTAACACATTAGTAAAGATTATTAAGTTCAGTGTTTTCCAACAATCTTAAGGATTAAAGGAGAATTTACCCTAAAAAAAACCCAGGATGAATAAATACTTATATAAAACAAGAGCCTTACACAGTGCCACCTTTTGCTTCTTCAGCACTTAATTTTAAAAGCAAGAAATTTAGCAGGTTTTTGGGATATTTTTGAATATTATAATGTTAGCTCCAGAAAAGAAAGACTGAATTGTTTTACATATGGTAACTGGAAGGATGAGTGGCTTTGCAGCCCATATTATGGACAAAATGGAATCAGACATAGATTTATACACCTTAACAATTGTAATATTTAAATAACACCAAATTCCAGGACCTTGTGGCTTTACTTTGGGAACTAATGTTATATTTAGCCTAATTCCCATTCTTCTTGACAGTGATATTTATTCTTTTTGGCAATGGTAACTCCTACTTGGAAATTAAGTCTTTATAGTGACAGGAAGTTCCCATATCAATTTTTCTCAGAACGATTTTGGCATAATATTAAATAGACCCTTTTTTGGCCTTTATAGAATGAATTGTTTGAGCTTTTAAAAGTCACAGTCAATATGTGTCTGTCAGATAGAGAGGGACACACTAATTAGTATCGTGTGCTCCCCATTTGTTTAGCGTTTACTGTCAGTAAATACCTTCATTCAAAGCAATATTCTCTTCCTGGAATTTGTTATTTACAGACATCGATAACATCACTGACTGTGCTTTAAAGACAGTAGGAGACAATGCATTGTGAGTATAATCAGTCCTTGTTTCTCCTTGTTAAAGAATGAAAGAAACTTGAATGCAGTAGAAAACATTTAAATGTGTTTAATTTTATTTCTTAGACTAGAAAACATGTATTAAAATAGTATAAAATGAAAATAAAACTAAATTAAAAGCTAGAAAATGCATTAAAATTATAGACTTTGTACCAAATAGTAGCTAAAATAAAAAGATTTGGAGACTGAGAAATCTGGGTTGAAGCCCCGCTCTGTCCATACTAGTTGTGTAATTTGGGGAAGTGTTTTGACCCAGCCAAATCTCAGTTATTGAGAATATAAGTGTCTACCACATATGAATGATATGAGCATTAAATGAGCTAAAGATTCTAAGTGCTTAGCATAGAGACTTGCAAAAAATATCAGCCCTCAGTATTGAGGAACTATTATTGTTGTTATGCTTTCATCCAGATAGAGACAGTGAACTTCCCATTTCCTGTGTGGAGTGTTCCATCTATGCCAGCTGTCACACAGCCACTGGGGCAAGCCGAGGTTGTGAAATATGTTGCTCTCTATTCCATAGATCGGGAGTTGGGCAAGTAATAATTACTGGTCATTATAGACTTCACTTTGTTTCACCCCAATGTCCTAATAAAGTTATATAGCATAATAGTAGGAACGCAGTTTTTTATCTTTAGACATCCTGGGTTCAAATCCCTACCCTCCCACTTAGTAACTGTGCCAGTTTGGATAAGCTTCCGATTTTTGTCTGTGAAATGAAGGTAATAATCTTAACTACTTCCTAGGGTTACATTGAGGATGTGCAATAAGTGTTAGTTAATCTTGTTATTTTGTACCATAAGCAGAGGAAACCATGGCTCTGATGGGGTATGTAACTTGCCAGTGGTCATGCAGCTAGTAAGTGGGAAAGATTTAACCCAGATGTCTGAGGTTCAAGTCTTTGCCCTCTTCTCTCTGCTTGCTAGCTCTCCTGGGTTCGCTGTTTCAGGGGAGATAGGGTACTTAAACATGCAGTGAATTAAATGATTAAATTAAAATGGGCAATTGGAAAGAATCCAAAGAGAAGTTGGATTTTGAAAGACAAGTATGGATATAGAGATAAGGGTAAAACACAAGACCATATAACTATAACTTATATAATTACAATTTTTATTAGGACCTGTATTAAGTATGATGAATATTCATGAGTAAATAGACAACTCAGCAAACAGACTAGAGTCTAATATCAGACCTGGGTTCTAAAGGAAACCATGTATTTGGTGGTCTTGGCATCATAAATCTCAGCCTAGAGGATGAGAAGTTTAGTGCTTGATGTTGAAAATCGGCTCACTGCGTGGAGGAAATTAGTTTTATCTCAATATCAAATCCTATAATTTTATAATCTAGACTAGTACATTGGTGACCCTGAGGAAGATAAATATTTCTTAAACAAGGTACCCAAAGGACAAACCCAAAGTAGAGAATTTGATGTATTTGACTACATCAAAATAAAAGATTACTAGGGTAAGTCAGAACATCATACAGGTGAAAGCTGCGGCCAGGTGATTGCCACATGTAAAACTGACAAGAGATTCATATCTAGGGTACAAAAAGAAGTTTTGTATATCCATTGGAAGGGCAAGAAACACAAAATAAAAATGGTCAAAGGATATGATTAGGCAATTCACAGTAGGAGGAAAGCAAATACCAAGACCTGTAAAAATAAGTTAGACCTGACTAATTGTGATGGTTCATTATATGTGGCCATGGGGTGAGAGAACCCTGACTATAACACTAACGATCAAAACTACAAATTAAAACCATAAGGATATACTGGTTTATACCTGTCAATGTGAATAATATTTGGAAGTCAATTTTCAATCCTGGTGAGAATGTGGGCAAAGAGGCACTCACATTCCTTGTAAACAGGTGCAGCCACTCTGGAGCCAGATTGCAGATGGCCCCATGACCCAGCGTTCCCACCTCTGGATATATATCAGGAAGAAGTTCTCCCACAGGACCATAAAGAGACTGAACCCAGGTATTAACTGCAGCATTTGGTGTGGACACAGGAGCTGGAGGCATTCTAGTCTCCATCAGTTAAGTCATGGATAAAAGAAAATGTGATTGATGCACCCAAAGGACTGTTAGGCAGAAGTCAGAAGAAATGAACTAGATGGTTCCCCAAAACATAATGTTGTTTGAAAAAAGTTTTTTATAAAAGGTATTATAACATGTATGTGTTTTTACAGTTACACATGCAAAAATACCACCTTCTACCTAATAAACAGAGAAAATAAATAGGATAGTTACATATTTAATATATTAGAGATGGTGAGTGGCAGGAATGGGTGTGGGATAGAGGATGAAGGAAAGAAATAATAAAATGAAATTTAACAAAAGAGAGACCTTACAGAAAGCCTTCTCAAGTGTGTGCTGTGAACCAGTGCATGACCAATACAAGCTGGTGCTCCAGGAGTCCTGAAAAGGGAAGAAATCTGACAAACCCGACCTCAGCCAGGTGATCAAGGTCAACATCAACAGTGATAAGTCATGTTCATGGCGTGTACCCTTGTTCTGATGTGATGAAATTGTCACTTTACTTCTGTGGCCTTCCTCCCCAAACCATAATCTCAGTCTTATGAGAAAAAAAAGTAAGACAAATCCCAATAATGGGACATTCTGCAGAACACCTGACCAGCACACATCGAAACTGTCAAGGTCATCGAGAGCAAGAGGAGTCTGAGAAGTTGTCACAGCCATGAGGAGCCTGAGGAGACATGGCAACTTAAGTAATATGGAATTCTGGATGGGTTCCTAGGACAGAAAAAAGACATTGGATAAAAACCAAGGAAATCTGAATAAACTATGGACTTTAGTTAATGATAATGTATCAATCTTGGTTTAATAATTGTGATAAATATGCCATACTAATGTAAAATGTTAAAAGTAGGGGAAAAACTGGATGGTAGGGTATATGGGAACTATCTATACTATTTTCTTAATTTTTCTTTAAAGCTAAAACTATTCTAAAATATTTAATGTGTCATAAATAAGTGGAGGGAAAGAGTGGAGTGGGATAACATAGTATTATTATCTGCTGTACTAAGCAATTTGGAATATATTTTGATGGTCTTTGGGAACCTCAGAAGGATTGAGATGTAAGATATGAATTCTAGGAGCTCTGTGAAGGCTCATGTGCAAAAGGAGCAGTAGGTCAGGTAGGGCACTTTAAAATCCAGAGAAGACAAGGCTAAGTGCCTGAAGCAATGCAATAGCAGTGAGAAGGAATAGGAGGCAGGAGGCAGGATGATAAAGCATCAGAATTCATAGCACTTAATCCCTGATTAAATGGGCTGGGGTGGTGAAAGGAGAGAAAAGTCCGTCCTGGTGGTTTTCTGGTTGAAAATGGAGTGTTGAAAAAAGTTTATGAAAGAAAGGAATATGGTCTAATTAAGTATTTCAAACACTAAGAAAAAAGATCTGATGAGAAAGTCGTGAGTGGAAATCAACAAGGGTGGGGAATTTTCCAAGGAACTGGCCTCAAATGTGTAGCTGTGGGTTTTCTGGTCTTAACGAGACTTAAAGGCTGTCGTTTGTCAGCCACCGTGATGTGATAATTTCTGTTTGCAGTGAGCAGTGTCAGTGGATTGACTGACTTCTCTTAAAATGAATCCAGATTTCAGTGCCCTGTTGCTCCGGTAAATGCAGCAGTTTTACACCTTTCGGTGCTGAAAGTGAATTAAAAGGATCCTGGGTTTAGTGTGCTTACTTCAATATTGATTTTTCTGACTTCCAGCAACATGGCTAACCGAGCTGGTATTTGCTGGCCTTCTTCCTGCATACTGCATACTCTTTGAAATCATCAATAAAATATGACCAAAAAAATTTAATACATAGCTTATCTCCAAGGAAAGAAAGGGAAATCTCCAGGCACCAAAAATGGAAAAATCAAAGCTGATGCAAGATTTTGAGGGAAGAGGACCAGATGCTATAGGCCCACTGCTATAGACTGAATGTTTGTGTCACCCCAGACTTCATACGTTGAAACCTAATCCTCGGTATGATGGTATTTGGAGCTGGGGCCTCTTTGGGAGATGATTAGGTCATGAGTGTGGAACCTTCATAAATGGGATTAGTGCTTTTATAGAAGAGACCTCAGAGAGACAGCTGCCCCCTTCTGCCATGTGAGGATACAATGAGAAGCTGGCAGTCTGCAAGCCAGAAAATGGGTTCTCACCAGAATTCAGCCATGCTGGCCTCTGATCTCAGACTTCCAGCTTCTAGAACTGTGAGAAATAACTTTCTGTTGTTTATAAGCCACTCAGTCATATGGTGCTTTGTTATAGCAGCCCTAACAGACTAAGACACCACCCAGAAAGAAGGACACAATTTAGGTTGGATGAGGAGGAAGCCGGAATGGAGTCTCAGGACAATGCCTGGAGACTGAAAGGGCAGCTCCAACTGTGGAAAGAACTAGAAACTCTGACCACTGGTTTAGGATCAACACAGCAGCTTGCCTACTCAGGAGCCTTGAGTAGGGAAGCTTTTCTCCCTTGAGAAACCCGAGCGCCAGACCTGCTTAAGGGTAGGGTCTGAATTTATACCGTACGTGTCATGCAGAAACCCCAGCTGAAAAGAGTCAACTGAAGACTTATTTGGAAACCCTTTGGACCCCAATATAGGCAAATGTAGCACTTCTTTGCTTCCACAAAGCAGATCATGTAAGAATCCCACAGGAAAGAAGAGAAACCCCACTGAAAAAGAGCTCCGAGTTGAAAATGTCAAGTGACAAGACGAATGAGTCACCGTGAAGGAGTCAGCAATTTCAACAAACAGAATGATTAGCAATCCAAGAATTTGAGTTACTAGAGCAAGCTGAAAGAAACAATAAAATAAGAGACTATAAAATTTGAAAGAGAACCAAATAGAATTTCTAGAAATGAACAACTATAGTCACTAAAATTAAAGTCTCAACAGGAATGTTTGAGTAACCTAAGCGTCATTCATATGCTCCTTGGAGATTTCAGGAGAGCAGTCGAGGGCCTGATGAACATCTTGGATACTGTGTCTTGGATACTGTGATCTGAAAACTTGCTGTTCTTTTAACGGGTCATCGCTTCCCTTGGTTTACACCACGGGACCATTGAGATTGGTTCATCATTTCCCCAAATTTTTATTCTGAGTGAGTTTGTCTTGATTGAAAAGTACTTCATAATCTCTTTTTTTATACCAAAAGTGTCATAAGTGGATTTATTATTTATCTTAATGATTTCCTATTTTATGACCACACAATGAAAAAAATCACTTTTCTCCTCTCACCTTCATCTCCATTGGCCAGAAGACCTGATTGACACTTAGGGACTGATTCCAAAGGATCTTGTTACCTATTAGGTTGCTATGATTCCCTCTTCCATGGGCTGGGGACCACCCTGACCCCAAGGTACCTGGCACCCTGGAAATATCACAACAGTACAGTTTTCTCCTATTATTAATTGAACCTTGAGTTTCATTCTTCCTGCTGCCTTTGTCATTTCTTGGTGTGGATTAATGATTCCAGCTTGGCATTTTACACTGAGACATTTTTAACTCTCTAATTTGAATTAATAAAAGAAGAAGAAGAAACTTACAAATGCTTCAGCTAAAAGAAAAAGAATAGCACAGTATCACTAAAAGCTAATGCATACTTTTAATCCTATTCTTTTTATGAACTAAATTTAAAGGCAAGAACGTTTTCTTATTCATCTTTATGCTTCATAAAAGTACTGTGTATATATTAGATGCTTACAGACACTTATTAAATGTTTTAAATACTTGTGCCTGTCTAAAAAAGTGGAATGTTAGTTGCACAATATAACTAATTGGTCAGAATTCATGGGGACTAAATCCCCAATAATTGCTGCTTAAATAGCATTAAAATTTCTTTAACTACAAAGATCTTCCCAGGAGCCCAAACACCTTTTTTTTTAATCTAGTAAAAACGTACTTGTATGTTTAGTCTACTTATTTATTTTTGTACGTACATACACACACAGAGAAAACAAACCAAATTATATTTTAAAGACCAGACCATGTTACAAATTATTTACCCTCATGAATATTCTGGGTACGGGCAGGCACCAGCCCAATTTAGAGAACAGGAACTGACACAGTAGCCATGTACCCCAGAGACTCTCACAAACGTCAGGACCTTGGATGTGTACTAAGACTGTTCCCAACAAGGGAGAGGGAGAGAGGGGCATCTCAGGGCCAGCTCATTCCAAATAAAGCCAGGACAAGTAGAAACCATGCAGGAAGAGGAAGGTGGGGAGTGAAGGAGGAAGTAATCACATGGTCTAGGGAGCCTGTCGTGTCCAGCGTAGGGACAGGCAAGGCTGGGAGAGCCTAGCTCTCTTCACCTTCTTGATGTAGGCCACAGCCTGTGCTGGCTCCATGGGCACTTTCTGCACATCTGGGCCATGTTGTGGACCTCCTACAGGCAATGGCATGGGTGCCAGCCTCGTGGATCAGCTTCTGCCTGTGATCTTTGTATGGCTTCAGTGAGTACCGTTGTGAGCAGTAACCAGCCTGGGGCCTGGGCAGTGGACCCTGTCCTGGGCTCTGTGCCTTTGCTGTGTCCAGCCCCCAGCACACTCTAGGACATACTCAGGATACCGGGTGCCCTAGAACGATTGGTGTGGCACAGTTTTCTTTCATTGTTAATTCTACCTGTATAACATTTCCACTGCAGTATATGCATGTGTGGAAACCTGACCACCACGTAGAACATCTTTCCCCCCAAAAATGAGGTTGTCACAAGGAATTGATTGGATGGTAGGGGGAAAGCAAGTGGATGAGAGGCATCTATCATTTTCCTATTGATGTTCTTACAGAACCACCACTAACAGGGGCCTTGGACTTGTCATCTCATCAGTTTCTCAGGAGTCTGGGGATAGGTATACTCTTTAGCAAGTAATTTTTTGATTGTCCTTTTTAGAGGCATGATTTTTTTAAGTGCTTCACATTAGAATGGAAAAGAGTAGCTGACAATGTTTAACAATTTGGAAAAGGGAGAGAAAGAAGATCAAATTTTCTAGTTCTTAGTTTTTTGTTTTGTTTTTGTTTTTGTTTTTGTTTTTTGCCGGGAAAGATTTGCTCTGAGCTAACATCTGTTGCCAATGTTCCTCTCTCTCTTTTTTTTTCTCCCCAAAACCCCAGCACATAGTTGTATATTCTAGTTGTAAGTCCTTCTGGTTCTTCTGAGCCACCACCACAGCATGGCTACTGACAGATGAGTGGTGTGGTTCCACACCCAGGAACCGAACCCGGGCCACTGAAGCAAGGCACGCAAAACCTTAACTGCTAGGCCATCAGGGCTGGCTCTTTTTAGTATTTTTTTACTCTTGAGTCTATACCCTCCTTTAAATGTGATGTGTCATAGTCTAGTGTTGATTTGATTGTAGAATTTGAAAGACACCAGCTAGTCCATTTTGCCATAATTTCTTCATTTTTTTTCCAAAGACAATGGATCTGAAGGAACTCATTAAACTGAAAGAAGAGCATCAGGATATGATAAAAGGTCTAGAACCCAATGATGAAAGTAGCTCTTCCAAATGAGCTACCTTCCAGGTGAATGGCTGTAGGACAGAAGAGCCTTTAAAAATTGTTTTATCTTTTTAAATTATAAAAAATTCCATAAAGTTCATTTTTATTTGTACCCCTAGTCTGTTTCCACAAAGTCTGTTGTTAGGAAAGATTATCCAAAAATGGCCATCTGCACTTATGGATTGAAGTTGACTAGTGTCTTCGACAGCAATCTGCTGTAAGTAAACCACCGTATGCTGTGACAGCACCCACATTTTTATAATGAAATTCTAAGAAATAATAGCAAACTCCAGATGGATTTGGTCATCTTCTCACCAGTAGTTTTGGAGAGGCTAAACTGGACCAGCCTGCTAAATTTATTTAATCGCCTCAGTCGGTTTTAATATTTTCAGGGTCTGAGCCATCTTGGAAGGAGAAGCAGATGTTGTGTGATAGCTGTGAGTTTTTCAGGAGCTGCTGTTGAAATAATTACAGATCAGGAACCACACGGTCAAAAGTAATCTTCACTTGAGTCAGTTTCGCAAAAATAAAGGTGACAGGAAAGCCGTCTCACTTTTGTTTGTCTGCTTTATCCTTGCATTTCAGAATGGGGACAGAGATCATGTGAGAATGCCCTGGTACACATTTGCTACATTTATTATGTTTCAAATTTTTACCATACATGCGTATCCATCCACAGTAATTGAGAGCCACCCATTAACTGTACTCACTTTGTGAAAGTAACAACACAGACTGGAAGAGAACACAAAAGAAGAACAGTTTAGTTTTGGATATTTTGTACTATTTCAAGAAAAACTCTGAATGAGTATTATAGTGAAAGACTGAGTTTTTTTGGAAAATATTTTAATACGGCTTAATGGGAAAAGTCATGCAGATGAATAATAATGTGAACAGTAACATTGTGAAAATATAAAATGTTCTTAGTCATTTTTAACATAATTATTTAAGAAAAATGTGTCTTCCAAAAGACAGAGAAAAATGATGATGATTATAAAGTCTAAAGAAAAAATTGGAGGTGGGGAAGGCACGTACGGAGAGATCATTCGGGGATCTCTACCTGTACTCACGGTAACTAAAGAAGGTGGTTTCTTTTTCATGTTGTTAGGAATTCATGGTAAATATAGTCACAATGACTGAACACCTACATCAAATCCATGATTGAATATTCATAGCATTTTAGTTAATAAAGTATTTGAGTCAATCTTGGTTCTTTTTCTCTTACACCCCATATTCTACCCAGTCGCACTCCAGCCAGCTTACTTTCATAATCTAGCCAAGATCAACCACTTCTCACCACCTCCTTACCAGCCTGGTCCACTGGCCAATTTCACCTGAATAGTTTCCCTTGCGCCATTACTGGCCTCCCATCTTTGGTTACCCAACAGTCTATTCTCAACACAAAAGTCAGTGTGATCTTTAAAAGCCTAAGTTAGATCATTTCACTACCCAGTTCAGATACTTCCTATGGCCTCTCAGGATATTCAGAGTAAACATCAAAGTCCCTATAATGACAGACCATGCTCTAACTGGCCAGAGCCCTTTCACCCCACTGAGCTCATCTTCTGATGCTCAGCCCCTCCCTGGGCTGCAGGCACACTGCCCTTGGGATGCTGTCTCCCCCAGGGGAGGTTGATGATACTCTTCCCTCTGCCTGGGACTCTCTTCTCACATCTCATCACCTGCTCAGTGAAGACCTTCCAATTCTTTATTTAGAACTGAACTCTTGACACTGCATATCCCTGTTTCCTTTTTATCATGTTCTAACATACTATATTTATTTATTTACTTATTTATTTTATTTATTATCTTTCTCAGTTACAAATGAAGGAATTTCTGTCTGTTTGGTTAACTGCTAAATTCCCCAGTGCCTAAAGAGGCCTGGGCACATTGTAGGGAACCAGTAAATATCTGATGAATGAAAGAATGAAATATACAACATATTTACAATTTAGCTTTTTAATCATATCATTTACACACAATCTCAAAGTGAATTTTAGTTCTGGGTTACCACTAGTTAACAAAAGTTAACTCAAAATAGCTAATTAAAATTGCTTCTGAACTAACACTAATTTTGGCAGTCTCTATAGAGCTTGCCTCACCAATCAGTTGAGAATGGAAAAGAAAACCAAAAATCTGTCTCTCATTTACAAATAAAATCATATTTATAAGGACCACTTTCCTGGCTGCCAAAGCTTAGCTGGACCTGTAGTTCATAAACACCTGCCTCATTTGCCCAGTGCTTTCCAATTCATTAAAAAAAATTACAGGAAATTGAGTCAATGTTTTCCCTTTGCATGACAAAGAAAAAAAGGGTACTTAAAAATGTATATATTTTTAGATTGCAAACACATCCATATATGCTTTCTCAAGTATTTAGTACAGGTCTGGCAAGGGGTTTGGGCTCTGAGTTAATCCTGGCAAAGAGTAAGTCCAAAATTGGGAGAGTGGAGAATGATGCTGGGAAGTGCTTCCCTCTCGAACTTACTAGGATTGGATAACCGCAAGTGATTCCTCAAAACACATAACTGGGAACCACCCATTATGCACCTGTTTACAAGCCTGAGCAAGCTAATGACTGAGATCTCTGATGTAAATTTTCTATTAAAAACACACGTGAAATATAGAAAAATGGTTATCCAAAAAGCCAAAACACCCAAAGAATACATAATTAGTCCCCATTATGGATTTATGAAGATTTACATAACTGCACAATTTAAAAGATGAATGGATGGATTGATCAATGGATGGATGAATGGATAGACAGGTACATAGATACATAGATAAACAGAAGATAAATAGATAGATTCCAGCCATGATGGTCTAGTAGTTAAGATTTGACACTCTCACCACCGAGGCCCAGATCCTTTTCCTGGTCAGGGAACCACACCCCCACCCCCACCCCCCCCCCCCGTCAGTTGTCATATTGTGGCAGCAGGGTATTGCTGTGGTGCCCAAGCTATGCCACCAGTATTTCAAATACCAGCAGGGTCACCCATGGTGGACAGATTTCAATGGAGCTTCCAGACTGACAGACTAGGAAGAAAGACCTGGCCACTCACTTCCATGAAAACCCTGTGAATAGCAGCAGAACGTTATCTCATACAGCTCCAGAAGGTGAGAGGATGGCGCATAAAGACCGGGCAGGGTTCCACTCTGCTCTACACAGGGTCGCTGGGGGTCGGAATCAACTTGACGGCACTGACAACAACTTCTGTAGACACTTATATGTACATTTTCAAGTTTGGGGCATAATTAACATGAAGAATAGCCCTAATAGTGCATCATATACCAAAAATAGATTATTTGAATACATTTTCTAACTTGACCAGAAGCAATATAATATAATTATAGTACACTTGAAATGAAATGTTAAAGTGGGAGCATTTAAATTGGTAAAGCTATTATGTTGGACTTAGGCGATTAATCTTAGAGAGGAATGGCAAACAGATTTTTAATGAGTTTTAAATGTAGGACTGAGATTGATGGATAGTCCACACTGGGTGTCAAGACTGAGGAGTATGCAAATGCAGGGAAGGAGGGCATCCATGCAAAGTCCACGTGGGACAGAGGCAGTTTCTGGATGGTTAATTTTGTTGTCCTTTTGCTTGTTTCTTTACCCTGTGCTCATTTATTTGCTGTAGACCAAAGTTTAGAAACACATAGATTGGAACTGTAGCAGCTCATTTCTTTGTTGACATCTGTAATTATTTAAACAAAACACTACATAACATAAAAGTCAGTTGCTTTCCAAGACTCCAGTAATGGAGTTTATTTCCCATTTATGTTTCTAACTTTACTTTTTATTTTAGCTTTTTTGCTTTGGTTTTCATGTTGACTTTTTTTTCTCATTGTAGCCTATTTCAATATCTAGTTTATGATTCTGAAGAAAAAAATTAAGTGGAATATTTCTTCCACAAATGCACCTATAATATCCTAAGACTGAAGCCTGAGGCCACAAATAGTGACCATTGTCCACTGCCACACCAGGAAATGGACAGTTAAGATGAGGGAAGCCAGGAGAGACTAAGGTCAGGACTCAGGTTGAGAGAAGAGATCTGGCAGATGTCAGTGCTTTGCAGTAGATCAAATCCAAAGTGAATGCCTCAGGCCATGCCTGAAGGGGGGGGAGGCAGATCACCTTAGTCCTCTTCCTGAGAAGTCATTGAAAGTGAAGTATAAATAACCTAGACTTTAAAATTATAACTCTGTACAGTGAAGGATGGCAACTAGACTTTTGTTGGGGAGCACAATGTAGTCTATACAGAAGACAGAATATAATGATGTATACCTGAAGTTTATACAATGTTATAAATCAATGTTACCTCAATAAAAAGTTTTTAAAAATTAAGAAAAAAACTGGAACTATGGTCTTTCTAGTCCTTAGCTCTTTGCTCTTGGCCAGTAATTATGCTCAATTTGGTGTTAAGTGGGCACAATTTAAAGTATGTTTAGATATCACTGAATTATAGTGAGGAGAGGGCATTTATTCCTCAGCAAGACTGAATCTCAGTGACCCTCTGTGGAGGTCTTGAAACTGCCTGATAATCTGAATGTTTGTGCTCCCCAAGATTCATATGTTGAATTCCTAACCCCCAATATGATGGTATTAGGAGGTGGGGCCTTTGGGGGATGCTTAGGTCGTGAAGGTGGGGCCCTCATGAATAGGGTTAGTGTTCTTATAAAAAAGACCCAGATGGTGGCCCGGGGTTCTCAGGTTCAGATCCTGAGCATGGACCTACACACTCATCAAGCCATGCTGTGGCAGGCGTCCCATATAAAGTAGAGGGAGATGGGCACGGATGTTAGCCCAGGGCCAGTCTTCCTCAGCAAAGAGAGGAAGATGTTAGCTCAGGGCTAATCTTCCTCACACGCACACACACAAAAAGACCCAGAGTGCTCCTTCAGCCCGTCCACCATGTGAGGATACAATGAGTAGTCTGCGACCCAGGAGAGGTTCTTCACCTGACCATGCTGGCCATGTGATCTCAGACTTCTAGCCTCCAGAACTGTGAGAAATAAACTCCTGTTGTTTCTAAGCCACGCTGTCTATGGTATTTTTGTTGTGGCTGCCCGAACGGACCAAGAAACTACCATAGCCTGGTCACCCACCTGGGGTGTCAGTCGCCTCCTACCCTTGTTGTCCACTATTACCTTTTGTTAATTCAGTTCAGACCACAGGACTCAATATAACAAGGGTATCAAATAAAATGAAACAGTAATATTAATATCACTTTATTCTTGTTTAAATTTTTAAGCTTTACTCAGAATTTATGTATCTGCTACACACAGCATCTCTCAGAAGCAATGACTGGGTCCTTATTTCTTTCTAATCTGAAAATATTGTTTGGAAAATGATTTCCCCAAACTTTGAGTGCAAACATTTGAATTTTTTAAAATGTCACTTTATAGTTTCTTTATTTACGAGGAGTGTTGGCTCAACTATGTAAAAATCTATTCCAGCTTTGAAATTCAGTGATTTTATAATACTTGTTCATTGGAGCTAGAGCATGCTCAACAACCATGTTGAAGGGGCAGGATAACCGATTCCACGGTGACCTGGACCTGTTGTCTCTGGGCTTACTCCACCCCAAAGAAAAGTCAGTCACAGAATTCTGGAAGCTAGAAGCTAGAGACATGCCTAGTTCCAATAGCTGAGAAGTTCACGAGCAATCCCTGACTGTAAATCTTAGTGGAACTCTTCCCACCTGGCCTGTTTCTCGCTTGGGTTTATTTTTACATTTAGTCTCAAGTTCTTGTCAAAGGGCTGGGTTTGGCCTGAGATTGGGACTTCTATGCCTTCTGCACTCTGTATGCATATCCAAGGGACGTGCAGAGGAGATTTGAAAACACTTGACTTATTTATTCAGGTACATCCATCCAACACATATTTATTTAGTGGCAGTTTTGTTCCACAAACTTCTAGGGGCTTGAGATTCAGCAGTAAACAAAACAAGCAAAGGCCCTGCCTTCATGAAGTTCACATCTAGTGAAAGGAGAGAGAAAAATGGAGAACCATAAAGAACAATGAAGCAGAAGGAAGGAAAGAGTGAAGGGAGAGTGCTATTTTACATATAGAAGAGTCAGATATGGTAAAATGGTATTTGATCAGAGCCCTGCAGGAAGAGGAGAGGGAGAGAGCCGGATCTGAGGGAAAAGTACCAGGAGTGCAAAGGCCCTGAGGGACTTTCAGGAGACCAGCCTGGCTGGAATGGCCTGAATGAGGGCTAGATCCAGGGACAGGTAGAGAAATACAGAGGGGCCGCCTTTGGGGGTAGAACACTAATCAGTTAATGTGGACAGCAGAATAGAAAACCATAGAAATTGCACGCTTTGGGTTCTCATACACAAACACATTACTCAGTATTAAAATATGAAGGAAATCTAGTGTCTCAAGATTTAGGTTATCCAGATGTAAATAAAAATCCAGAAATTGGCTGCACAATTAAGGAAATGGATGACAAATATTAGATATGAATTCCAAGCTTTATTCTCTGCATTTCTTCCACTGAATTTCTTCCTGAGGTCGTCCATTTTCTGTTCCTTCTTAGATTGTTTCCTGAGAGAGCCCCACGCTCTGAGGGAGATGGGCAGCCGTTAGCAGGCTGTGGGAGAGGAATGCCATCGTCTCACCTATGTTGGAGGCTCCCTCTGACTGTATTTGTAGAATGGACTGTTGGGGGCAGAATGTACTGGAAGCAAGACCATCAAGTATGTTGTTGAAAGGGCCCAAGAGTTCTGTCCATTCCGGTTAGGTGATCTCGTCAAAATGATGGGTAAATATTATTGTTTGAGAAAAGTTCACCTTCATCAAAATTCTAAGTATGAACTTTGCAATATAAGAATATCATTTTATCAGATTACTTAAGGTATTAACCATTGGGCTCTTTATCAGTACACAGACCACAAGGTTTGTGAGATGTGAGGAAAAAAATGTAGACTCTGAATTCATTTGCGGGTACTTGTAACATGATATTGGCCTAAATGTATATATAAAATTATAAAATATTAAATAGAAATGCAATATCAACTAAATACACTGGCAAGTGTACACATAACTCCTTCCACCTGGGTGAGAAATTATATTAGAAAGGTTTTATTGTCATTCATTTTGAAGTTTTAAATGAAGTATCTTTTAATATCTTTCTGCAAGTTTCGGAATTCATGATATGTGAAGAAAGGTGCTTTTCTGGTCTGGTAGAGAAATAAAAGAACTATCTGGAAACATTTTCCATTCTGAGAGCAGAAGTATTTAGCAGTGTATGCCGAAGAAGCACATGAAAGTCGGACAACTTTAGGTCTATCACCTTACTTGTTGTTTCTCTTCTTGGTTTTTAAAAGTTCATAAAAGATGAATATCTTTATCTTTCAAAATATTGTAATTAATAAGACAAAGCATTACTTTCTATTGACTGCTGCCAAACAGAACTTTTTATGGTGGGGTTTTCACACTTAAGGCTACTTATTTTTCTACACAAAGTGTCAAATTTAAGACTGACACATTGTTTACAGAGATAAGATTTAAATGAAAATCTAGGACTCTGCTCGTCATATTTTGAAAACAGTACTTTTTATCACCAACAGGATTGTTTTACTAAATAGTTGAAACTTTTTAACTCTGTAAACTAGTAAAATAACAACAAAACTTGCAAGAGCCACATAATCTGTGTCAAGCCCTCTGCTAAGCAGTTTCCATGTATTGTCTCATTTAATTTTTGTCTTATTTATTTCTTCCTTACAACAAATCTTTGAGTTAGGCCAGCACTGTAATCTCTACTTTATAGATGAAAAAAGTGAGATGGGGCAGTTAAGGAGTTTTGTCCCCTAGTCATTTGGATGAAGAGCTAGTTTTAGGACTCAAAGAACCCAGAGTTTTCCCATTATGCACATGAATCACTGCATCCAAATGATCGCTGCTAATTGAAGTTCCTAGAATTGTGCATTCTGGTAAATTTTTTTAACATGTCTTTTATCACATCCTTTACTTTATCCTCTCCACGGTGAAAACCTCCCATCTGATCTCCTGGATTTGGGTGAAGGTAGATGAAAATAAGATAAATAAAAGTCAGGAACAGGAGAACAGGCATTAAATACTATTAAACCCTCTTCCTTTGCAGCAGGAATTCTAAGAAACTTCTATGTGTTACTGTGCCTTATGAGTCTCCAAGAGGAAAGTAGAACCTTTAGTGTTTCGCAAATGTATGTGGCCATGTCAGGGAGCAACTATGAATGTCCTGCAGAATTCTGTTCCCCTGTTTGCAGTCAGAGAAATAATATACTAGAGAGGCAGGATTTGCTCTCTCTTTCATGCCCTTCCCAGTCTTTTCACCTGTGTCTGCTCAAAACTGAAGTTTTCGTTGAGGGAATTTCACATTCACAGATCCGCCTGGAAATCCCCCAGCCATGATGCTTGTGTGGAAATGCACTTTAGGATAACTTCATCCCTGCCTATATTTTGGGACATCACTGCGTTCCCAGTTTTCTCATGTCACTTTGAATCCAACAGCTGGTTGGGACTTTGCTCCCATCCCGGTCTGTATGCTTCCATCCATGCCTCCACATTGGGTTATGGAACAGCTCTCGTAGAAGTTACCCAATAGGTTTCCACAGAGACGCTCTGTCATTATCTCACAAATCCACAGTCACATTTTTGAGCTTTGAAGTAAGCAAATTCTCAGGGATTTTCCTGAGTATACACATTGGCGAAGACTGGAGAGAATGAAGGGATCAAAGGTTGAAGGACTTAATAAGATATATTTATTAAGCACTAACTACATGCCAGACTGTTTGGCTCTTTACGTGTATTAACTCATGTAATCTTAACAGCTCTTTTAAGTCCATACTCTTATCATGACATGAAAACTTGCCCAGCTAGTAAATTACAGAACTGGGACTGGGTTGAAGTCCAGGGTCAGATTCCAGAGCCCATGCAAGTAGCCCTGTGCTGTTTTACCTCTCGTCAGTTAATAGGATTATTAAATTTCTAAATGAGTTAGAAATACAAGGGATTACAGTCAGAGAGATAACAGTGGACTCCAGGAGGCAGCTGAAATGGGATGGAAGCAGATGTCCCAGCAGTGGAGATAGGCAAGAAGCTGAGGGGCTATGTTTTGGGATCTTGGAGTCACCCAGAATCATGGCAAGAATCTGTTCTGAAGGATGTTAAGAAAGAGTATCCTGTGCCTGCATTTTGGGAATAATCAAGCTTGACCCTAGGAGCTACAGATACATTACCTTTTCTTTACCAATGAAGAATCAACGAGTGTTTAAGAAGATAAAGCAGAAAGAATGCCAACTGTGGAATCAAGAGTCCTAGCACCAACACTAACTAGCTCTGTGATCTTGAGCAAATGATGTCATGTCTTTTGATCTTAAAAATGTGGATAACACTACAGAGGGTGTCATATGAATTAATGTGATGACATGTCAATTGTCATGCAAATATAATGTGCTGAATTAATATTGTTTCCCCGTTGTGGAGCTATATATATAGCAGTTCTGCTTCTAGAAAATTTTAAGTTTGAGATTATCTGTACAAAGTAGCTCCTGGACCTTTACTCTGGATAATATTTTTGATAAAGATATTTATGATAAAATTTTTAATTACCAACATATTTGAGGCTGCCTCCCCAGGTATTGGGGTTGAAATGGGGCAGTATGCAACTAAGTGCATGAGAAGAATTTTCTCTACTCACACGTGATACAGCTCTCTGCTGGGTCACAGCACCTGTGTCTAGACACTGGTGTGAGACCATAAATCTGTGCATAACTCCCTGTTGCTATACATAGACTGTCAGGTAAAGCTGGAGAGTTTCCTTAAAATGAGTCTCTGTTACATGCTCACCACGCCCTATTTTGCAGAGCAAACATGCAGAGCAAGCAAACTTTTACACATGGGTGAAACCAACACTGTTTCCTTGATGCAGGGAGGAAAACCAAACACAATCCTTCTTCCCTTGAGGCACATCAAGAAGTATCAGAACCCATTAAAATCTATTGCCCAGATGGTTGAATTAGATTCTAAATGAGTGATGGTAATAAGTGTGCATTTGCCCAAGTGGGTAAAGACTGAAGTAAAATTTTGCAGTCCTGTGGATGCTATACTGTGCAAAGACTAGTTCATAATAGTGGATAAAAGTTCCATTGCCTTTAGTTATATTAATTTAGTAGCATTCATTCTCCTGGCATATGATTTTATTTTTTCCAGAATAAATAAATAAATAAATAAATTCCCATGGCCAATGGGGAAGATTTATGCTGACAGAATCTAATAGCATAAGTAATCTTGTGTTGTTTCTCAAAGGCGCCTGAGCAAGCAGTCTTGGTTTGGATGGAAAGAAAAATGCCCAACTCCCATTATATATGATCCCTTTAATTCTGAGAACAAACCTTCCTTGATAAGCATTAGTTACCATTATTTAAAGTAAAAAGTCATCTTTTCTCATGCCCTTATTTTCTATCCTGTTAGACATGTGTGATCACTTCTTGAATGACAAAATGATTGATTTTAAACCAACACATCAAAAACTGAAAGGCAAAAAGGAGCGAGGAGAAGGGAATGATTCCCACAGAACTTTCTAAGCTGTCTCTGGAAAAAGACTTTAAAGGTCACCTCTTGCCATTTAATTTGAAATTCCCGGTGGACACTTGGAAATCTAAATCAAGATCAACGTCATCTTGAGTGAGTGGGGGTGTGCCACCTCTGTGTACGGCCTTGTACTTCACACAAATGTACATGGTTTGGATAAATTATTTTCGCCAACAATGGGAAGATCATGATCATAACACGTGTACCCTGTGATAAAGTGAACTAGAAAAAAATTGGAAGGGGTGTAGAAAACAGTATTATCATCACTATACCTGGCTAAACAAACAGAGTTCTTTGCATCCTGCTTCGTCTGGGAAACAAACAGGAAAAATAGTACTAATCTTCTCTTCTGCATCTGAATAAAGCATCTTTTAAATGTACTTCAGTTCCATTTTTCAGTCCTACTCTTGGCCTTTTTCACTACTAATGTTTGAATGGTTTACAGAGCCCGGTGCTATGCATTCTGCCTAAGTCTACCAAAAAAAAAAAAAAACACAAAAACCAGAAGTTCATACTTACCCTGTCCAGCTTAGACCTAGAACAAGTTACGTACTTCCAACTTCAATGTCGTGATGCAAAAGGGGAGTTAAATTGTTTGCCAGCATTTAGTTTCCTAACACTCAGAAAAATTCTTTTAATTCTATCATTTCTTTAATCACCCATATTCCCACCATTTATGAAAGGCTCTAACATTTTAAGAGGCTCTAACATTTTAATGAATATCCTTTCAGTCTTTGATTCCATCTCTAGGGAAACATTGTTTTTAGTTTCTTTTGAAGTGTCATATATTTACAAGTCAACACAAATATAGATTGTCTCTCTCTTTGTAACACAAAATACAGCTTATTATGCACACTGTTCTGTACCCTGTTTTTTCTTAATTTAACATGTCTTGGAGATCTTTTCATATCCATTCAGAAAGAGCCTTTCTATAATTTTTTTCAGCTTTTTGTAAGAAAGAATCCAAAAGATTACTCTTCTCAAAAAAAAAATAAATAACCTCAACACTTTCTGTTATAGATATTCTATTACATTATATTTTAAGAATACATAGTATGGAGATATCAGAAGAGTCCTCTAAACAAAGGATACATTTGATTTGAATATAAATGAAATTGATTTAGAACATATAAAAACAAAGTAAATATGATGCTAATCATACTTATTTATTATATTTTTATAAGTAGAATCCTATTGTCATCTAAGAAAATAGGAAAAGCCATATGGAGAGGAACAAAGTAAATAATTTGCTACTAACCATTTGATTCTGCCTGTAGCTCCTTTTAAATATGTTAAAGTCCGTCCAGTGTTAATGTTGATGAGGTAAATTTTTATTTATAACAGTGCTGCATAGGAAAATGGGTCTCAATTCTCCATAAAGCAATCCTATTTCTACTTATTCAAAAAAGTTACATTTTATCGTATATTAAATGACTTTCAAGCAGAGTAGTATAAATCTAGCAGAAACAAATGAACTTCAAAAGGCAGAGTGCAAGTATGTGTGGAAGAAAAAAAAGAGAATCTTGTTATATCTTTACCTGATGTAAAAGAAAATGCCTAAGTTACACAAATGCATTTTGAATTTGTTTTTAATGAGGTTTTTTTATTTTTTTGAGGGAAGGAGTATATCGTAGCTGGTAATACTAGGTTATATATTCTTTCAATATTCTAGAACCAGAATAGAGCCTTGCATAGATGGAAAACTCTTCCTATTTGTTATAAATAATTCTTGGGCTCCCTGACACTCTGAGTCTAGCCTTTTTGGTTCAAACTCCACGTAATTCACAATAAGCAACAGCAAATTTTCCGGTGATGAGAGCATTGCAAGACAATGGGAATGAAATTGTGATTAGGTCTCAACAAATCTAGAAATGACATAGTTTCACATCCTTAGTATCCTTTCTCCAAAGAGAGCTAAAATGTTTTGCAAAATGTTGGGGCAGCGTATAGTGCTGCGGCCGCTGATGTTCTCTTGAAAACAGGTTTTAGTATTAGAAATCAGCCTCTGATTTTAGCTATCAGTGACACTGGCACATTAATTTGTGATGGTGTTGAAGATTTATCAGTAAAGTATTGTGTCTGTAATAAGTAAGAAGCAGTGTTTTGGGAGAGAGACGTAGTAGAGAGTGCACAAGATTTGAAGTCACTGAGATCTGGTTTTAAATTCCAGATTCATTTGCCACTGTCCAGCTCTATGGCCTTTGGCGAGTCACTTCAGTTTCCTAGCCTGTACCATAGAGACGATGCCACCTGCCTTCCAGGGTAGTTGACAGAGTCTCATTGCTTATGGAAAGCACCTGAAACACGCAGGGACTCATCACCGGTACCTGTTAATGAGTGGGATGTAAGATTTTTCTCCAGGAATTTCTCTTGTCAACCTAAAGTTATATTATGATGGATTTCAAACATGCACTTCAAACAAGTATATGCGTATATTCTGTGTGTTTCAAACGTCAAAATTCTTCAAATTTTCATTTATATGAACTGTTTCAAAAGAAGTTTAGGTTTTGTGTCTGAGTTTTTTTTTTTTTTTTCCTGAAACCAGCCAATTTTGTATAAATTACCCGATAGAGGTCAAAATGCCTGTTGGTGTAACAAGCTACAGGGAAGGAATAGATAGAATGACTAGAACCCTCAATAGTCTCATGTCACTCAGCATCTAGCCATATTTTGCTTGTTTAAAAAATATGTATATTAGCTATTGTTATCTAATGGTATTCACTACTGAAACCCAAAACAAAGCCCTGAAGTTTTAGCAGAGTTGAGCTGTAGAAAGTGAATTTCCTGTGGGAAAGAGCAACTTTACAGCAATTTCCCAGCTTCCGCCTAAACTTCAGTGATTCCAGTCACATCTATATTTTTTGGAATTCTGTAGTAAAATTGTTAAAATTACATAGCCTAAAATATTTGCATTTCTGAAAAACTTGAGACTTCCTGGCATTTTAAAAAGGTTTAAATCATATCAGTTTTTCGTTTGGGGATTAAAAAAACCGTAAAATTTTATCTTTATTTTGGGGTATATTTTTCCATAGCAACGCAATTTCCCTTTGCAGAGCATGAAATTCATTTCTATTTACCAGTGTATTCTCTTCATTATTTCAGAGATTTGCATTAAAACTGAATCAGCCATAGTAGTTGAAAGACTAGAGTTAACAAAAAAGCAACTATTGAATTCCTTTGCTTTTTTTATTGCCTGGCTTCTCATCCTTTCTATGCCAGCATTGGGATCTTAGCCCAGAGGCATGTAATAGTTTTTATCCACGCAAACATGTAACATCGTGAAATAAGCTTATCCTTTATTTTTAAAGTTTCTTTCTGAAGCATGATTAGCCTTAGAATTTACAATTATGCCTGGGATTATGCTTGTAATCACCATGGAAAGTCACTATTCGGGCAAACAACAGAGGAAAGCAATCTTTGGAATGCTGTGGTTGCCAGTGTATTTATGTGGGAATAAACGACTGAAGGATAATGCTTAGTAGAAGGGTATGTCATTACATTAATTTTTTTTTTTTAATGAGAGAATGTGTTATTCACATATATTGTTCAATCTGAATAAGTCTTAATCAGTTTTCTGTTTCAAATTTAAAATAGGCATATTATGAGATTTAAGCAAGCATATTAGATCTTTTGTGTTGAACTATATAAATAAAAATAATGTTGAAAATGCTTTTCACAGTAAATAATGTATCATTAGAATTCAGTATTTTTGTCTGATGCTATTGTAATATTACCATTCGTAAGATAATGGTGATGGAAAATTTTCAAGGAATACAAGGCTTGCATGTGTTTTTTGGCACACACAGTTGGGGGGAGAATTATGCTATACGTGGTATGTTTCTAAAGCCCCTGATTCTAGCTATGATTCTGCAACAAAAGTAGGGTGGTGTTGGGGGATATAAAGCCTCCAGCCTTCAACTCTTATATTAAATATGGCTTTTGTATTGGATGAGCTACAAAGCCCTTTTTTTTTTTGATCAGGTTAAAAGTTTATATACTTCAACACTCTGATTATTACACTTAAGATACATTTCTAATTCAGAAATAGATATGTATCATATGTAGAAGCCTAAACTGTGTTATATAGGAAACTCTGGTCTAAAGTTAATATTTTTGCCCTTTTCTTTAAGTTTCCATAAACCACAGAAGTTTTGCAACAATAAAGTACTCCTTTGTATTAAAGACTACTCCTATATTGCTTTCTTATGTCTACCCTATATGACAACTTGTAGCGATGAGAATAGTGTATTAAAAGAGAAGCTAGACCTTTGAAATGAGGATAATATCCTGTTAGTATGATTAATAAGGAAAGAGTACTTACAAATAAGAACAGAAAAATACAAAAATCCCTGTGGAAAAGTGTGCAAAGGACATGAACATAATTACCAAGAAAAGAGTAAATATTTGCAAGATGTATAAAAGTGAAGTCAAACTTGTTGAAAATCAAAGAAACCAAAATTAAAAGAAGTGCTATAGACTAAACATTTGTGTCCCCCCAAAATTCAGAGATTGAAATCCTGACCTCCAATGAGATGGTGTTGGGAGGTGGAGCCTTGGGAGGTGATTAAGTCATGAGGGTGGAGCCCTCATGAACGGGATTATTGCCCCTGTAAATAGGACCCCAGAGAGCTCTCCAGCCCTCTGTCTGCCATGTGAGGATATAAGGAAATGGTCCTCGACATCCAGGAGGATGATTCTTAAGCAGAACCAGACTGTGCTGGCACCCTGATCTTGGATTTCTAGCCTCTAGAACTGTGAGGAATAAATTTCTATTGTTTATAAGCCACCTGTTCTATGATAATCTGTTTTAGCAGCCCAAACAGACTAAGACAAGAAGATACACCACTTTTACCTACAAAGTTGAGAAACACATATTTTGTAATACTCAGTGCTAGACTGGACACAGTGACTCCCATGACACTCATAAAATGCTAGCAGGGAGAGAAAATTATCTCAATTTTTCTTTTAAAAAGTGGCAGTTTGTATGGCACCCTTAAAAATGGTGACAACCACTGACCATTTCATTCAATTTGCAGAAATCAATCATAAGGAAATTAAAAATAAAAGACTATGCACAAAAGTTTAAATATTTAATTTAATACAAAAATACAATGCTATCCCTCCAATAAATGGTGAATACTTAAAAAATTACAATGCATCCATTGATTAGAGCATTATGCAGCCATTACTTTTTAATGTGATGATATAGGAAAAATATTGACAATAATGTTAAGGGGCAATACATATGCCAATTATAATACACACATGAAAAGCAGGATATCTCTGGCTAAATTGTATATTAATATAATTTTATATTTATATCTCTTGGTTGTGGAATGTGGTTAATTTTTATCTTAAATATAAATTTATTGTTTCTAAAATTTCAACAAAAGCATGTATGGATTTGATAATCTGGAAAAAGGAGACAATCCAAACAAAATTCACTCCTTAATATTGATAAATTATTAAATACATTTTTTTGTCTAAAAACATGAAAGAACCTGTTCATAAAATGGTTGCATTGGAAGCTTTTTTTAAGTTTGAATTCAATCTCTTTCCAGAAACTCATGTTTCGTCTTGAAGATTTGATAATACAAGGCCCTGCGAAGAAGCCTGCTGTGTGCTGGGCATTAGTGGAGCAAACCTGGGGATCTGCTGGCTTCGCTTCCCCGTCTAACATATTGGATGAATGGATGTGATAACTGACAACACAACTCTTTCCAACAGTGTTAGTCATTCTAAGAGCTTTAAGTTTTACCCATTGATGCCATCACTGGAGGCATAACTGTTACGTTGCGGAGCGTGACATACAGCCCAACACTCTAATCTAGAAATTTTTAGGTGACATGTGGAATAATGTCTTCTATGGATTTTATGATAGAATTTTCTAGTAGCACCTTTGACTGATCCATATTGGACATGTATAGTGGCCCAAGGAAAGAATCTTGCTAGTAAAATTTACAATTCATGTCACAGAAATGTTAGAAGGAACCCATTTTATAAAAATGATACGTAGGTTGAGAGAGCTCTTGAAGCCAAGATCGGCAGAGGGCAAGGAATGAGGACATGAGGAGATACACAGTTCAGTGTAGACAAACCAGCCCTTTTCTAAGTCTGAGAAGGGCTTTTCTATCGCTCAGCTTATGCTAATTCTGTAAAAGGAAGGGCTCTTTCCAAATCTCTCAGTATAAAACACTAGCAGACCATCCTATCTGGCAACTGTAAAGATGGTGAATTCCTTGGAATGACATTATATTCAGTGGATCCAATGAAAGCTATCTTATGTTCAGTCAACATTTATTGGGTGTCTGTGTGCCAGATGTGGAGTAGATAATGGGCAACCAGCAGTGAACGGAATAGAAACTATCTTCACTCTCAAGGAGAGTATATTCTAGTGAAGGAGACAGATAATAGGTAACTGAGCAATAAATAATATAATTTCATATAGAACTAAGGGACATCTAAAAAAGAATAATAATACCATATCAGTTAGAATGCTTTCAGCTGCAAGCAACAGAGAAACCAATACAGTGAATTAATTTAGTATCTCACTTCTCTTGAAGTGACAGTCAGGGCTGTTTGTCACTCAGCAGAGTCATTAGGGACCAAATGTTTTCAGAGTCTGCTTTTCTGTGCTCCATATCATCTTTATCCTATAAATGTACAACCCCCACCTCCACCACATGGTCTCCAGATGGCTCCTGGCCTCTGTAAGGCCACCTGCTATTTATCCATGTTAGATGGGAGACACTAGCTTCTTGATGCAGAGCTGATCCAAATCTTGTTGGCACCACAATGGCCAATAACAATGTGGTTGTTGGCTGGGATACTGTAGACACATGTGCTTATTGACAAAGCCTAAAGATGCAGAATTATTCCATGAATTCACTAGTCATTTGAAGCAGTTGATCAACTAATTTGCTTTCAAATACAGGGACAGTGAAATGCTAGTGCGACAAAGCATAGGTTTCTCTTATAAATAATCATATCTGTAAATAATCTTAAAATAAACACATAGTATTTTTGTAATAGCATTGAAAATATTTATTTGACCTCACAATAAGCCAGAAAAATGAATTGTTCATATTTTGATTAGAATTAACTTTAAGTGAAAGGTTTACATACCTAGACAATTGTGTTTTTCTTCTTTATCCTTTGGGCCTTATCAGCATCAGAGCCCAAATTCTAGGATTAAAAGTTATGTTTCAGGCAAGATAAGAATGGGTGGACAAGCATTGTCTACCTTTCAAAGATGCTTTAGTATGTGAAATTAAAAAGTAAAAAATTTAAATTAGATCCTTTTACTTGCATTCATATAGTAGCTCTTGTACCAGAACCTAATTATTTTACTTAAAAAACAAAACACTAATAAAATGCCAATAAAGCAATGAAATCTAACTTCTCTGAAGGGACTGAAATATCATGATGATATTGCCTTTGTTTTTTCTTGGTTTATGGGTAAGGATGGATGTAGCCTACCTTTTATCTACTGATTTAAAAAAATAATAATTTTAACTAAATTTTTAATTAATTTAAACTAATTATTTAATAAACTTAGCACTTCATAAATCCATGAATTCAGTATTCAGATTGATGATACTCTAGATCACATATCAGTGTTGATAGAGTTATTCACTATTATTAGTTGTGTTCACATGGTGTTCATCTCACTTGATATGAACAATATCATCAGCAGTAATAACTGAACAGCATGGCTAATCCTTGAATGTACACAGTTAGGATTAAAATTACGATGTTGTGATTCCACATGGGGACTAATCCATCACCTTCTATACCACCATTCAGAAGATTCTGCCTCTTTCTCCTCTTCCCAGAACACTTGCCCAAGGCTTGATCTGCGGGCCAGTTTCACCTCATTTCTATAGCCTCATCCTCAGGAAAATTGAATATGGTATAGTTGTGTATATCAGACCATCTCTAAACAGCTTACTTAGTTAATGTAAATAACTAGTACATCAGACAGGATTCATGGGATGCAATCACAAAACAGTTTTATTTGGTCCCCACTTTAAAACGTATTCAGTGGGAGAACTCTTTCCTTGGTCCATGCTTTTCAGGCAGCCTTGTCAACCAAGTGGGTTGTTAAAATATCAATACATGTCTGCATGGGTTGATAGCAGCCATCTGCCTTGAGTACACCTCATCCGTCCACCACCAGCCAGTGACAGGTCACCCTGACTTCCCTATAATGCCGCAGCAGCTCCCCGTGTCTCAGTAGCTAAAAGGCACAACAGATGGCCCCCAGGGCTCTGCTCCAACCTTGCCGGTGCCCGTTCTCAGTGCTCGGTGCCCATGCCATACTGGTTGTTAACTACATATTTTGAATATTTGGGTAATAAATATTTTTAAAAATTACTTCAGTTTTTAAAACAGAGTCTCAATTTGGTACTTATAGTACTTACTCCCTTATGACAGTCAAAGCTCTCAGTATCATTCAGTTACAACTATTTGCTCTCCCTCCAGATAGGATGTTCTGTAGGAAAGTCTTTCTTCCAGCCTCCTGGGAAAGGGGTTATGGGCTCCTCCAGGGATGTGCGTGTGTGTGAGAGTGAGTGTGTATGTGTATGATTAAGGTGGGGGAAATAGGGAGGAAAGGACACCAGAGAACTGAGACGTGCAGGAAAGTTCTTGCACAGCCAACACTGGTGTAAGTTGACTTCCCAGCATCAGCAACCCCCATTAACACCATCTCTGAAGAACTGTCACCTGCAATTCCCTTGCTACATGTGACATGCTCTCCTGTAACTTTTTGCCCTTCTCTGTGGAGGTCCACCTGTCGGCGGTCCACTGCCTCTCATCCCTGACTCACTCTCCTGTAACCCACACCAGGTCCAAGGAATCCACATCCTTTCCCAACCAGCTCTGAAGTGCAGCTTGACCCCTATGCAGGCACCTCTGCTCAGATCATCGATCAGCAGCTGGACTGCCTATCTCTTGCCCTTTTTAGCTTTTCCAGTTCAGAGTTAGACTATGAGTCCCTTGTTTCCACTCGAACAGTCTCTGCAGGCTTGAAGGCATGCAGAAGCATCTGCCAGGACTGTGAGCATGGCAAATAGTATACTGGCTCTTAAAGCTTCCTCCTGTGGCAAACAGCACCCCTACACACGTGTCATTGGCCAAAGGGTGTCACGTGACTGCTGTTAACCCTGTTGGGGTAGGAAATCCCAACCCTCCCATGTGCCTGGAAGGAGGACTGGAATACTTATTAGCATCGCTAATTAAGACACAAATCATGGAACTGGGCTCATTGAAAATTTGCATCTAAATTTGCACCTCACTTTGGTATCTGATATGTGCTGTTTTATGTCAGTGCCCAAACTTCCATTTAAACACTCAGTTACATTTATATTTAATTGTTGAAAATGACTGCATTTCAAACTGACATTTTGTTTTAGAAAATCAGTTTTCTTGTTATTATTTATAGAATTTACTGCCTAACAAAACAATTCTAAATGTATTGGGGAATGCTCACTTTCTGGTTTTTAACTCTCTCTCCCAGAACTTTCTCCTCACCAGCCCTGTGTTTTGATTGTTTTGCCAAAATTCCCTCCCCCTGATAGCAAGGGCTCCCATAAGTGGGTCTTTATTAATATTGTTTTTTCTGTTGGTTCCCTGGGGTTCAGTCTTACTGTTTGGATATCATCAGCATGGAGACCCTAGGAATGGATGAAGAAAAGCTAGCAGAGCCTATGTGGCAAAGCCAGGCTACAGTCCCCTCTGGGGCTCCTAGGAGAAGCCTCTTTGCTGTTGGGACCCCTAACACTCTCACAGCCATAAGGGTAGGGAAGACTCAGCTTGCCATTTAGTTCCTTTTGTGGGCTCAACTGTGTCCCCCCAAAAGATATGTTGGAGTCCTAGCCCCCAGAACCTGTTGTGACCTTATTTGGAAATAGGGTCTTTGCATATGTAATCAAGTTAAGATGAGGTCATCTTGGATGAGAGTGGGCCAGAATCCAACATGACTGGTGTATTTATAAGAAGAGGGAAATGTGGACACAGACACACACAGAGGAGAATGCTGTATGTAGACAGGAGGCAAAAATTGGAGTGATACTTCTATAAGCTGAAGAATGCTAAGGATTGCCAGCAACTACCAGAAACTAGAAGAGAAAAGAAGGGATCCCTCTCTAGAGTCTTCAGAGAGAAGATGGTCCTTCTGACACTTTGATTTAAGACTTCTAGCTTCCAGAACTCTGAGAAAATAAACCTCTGTTGTTATCAGCCACCCAGTTTGTGATATTTTGTTACATCAGCCCTAGGAAACTAAGACTGTTCCCTTTTGGCTTTTGGGGGCAAGCAGACCCCTCGCCCTCACCTGGGGTTGAACGGACCTTCTCTGCTCTCAGCAGATCTATGCTTGGCAGTTCTTCCCATATTCACACACCTCAGTCCATCCAGTCCATGCCTCTCGGGACCAGCGCTGTCCACAGGACCTCAGTGAAGCTCAAGGCTTTAGCCACACTTTGCTGTCCATGGGTCCCAGTGGCCACGCCCAGTCAGGAGAGGATAAGAGCAAGGACCCTACAAGCCACCAGGTTCCCAGAACTGGTCAATTATTTGTATTTACTCTGTTTCAAATCCATGACTAGCCCCCATCATACACTTTCTTATTTTCCCACTGTTCTTTCCACAGCCACTGGTGCCTTAGAACAGCTGAATTTTAACACTTGTTGAGCATTTGATTGACCAAAAAGAATTGCTTTGTCTGTATGAGATTCCACCATTTTCTCCTGTTTTTGACTTGGGTCATTTAAGGCAATTGTGGAGGGGAAAAAAAAAAAAAAAAAAGCATATTTTTGCTGAGTCTACACTTTTCAGTGTGTATAGTTCTGAAGAGGAGAAAATGCTTTGTGTATTCTCCACATAAATCCCAGTTTTCCAGTAACCCAGTAATTTATTTAGGACCCACATCACTTCCACAGTGCATTAGATCAGATGTTGAGTTGTCCGTTACTTACTTCTAAGTGTCTTAATTCTCCTGAATTCTGGCATTAAGTCAATATCAGGGTAGACCAGTTGCCTTTTTCCAGTTACTGTTTCTAAACTTAGTTAAACAAGGGTGATATTCTGAACTACTGTTGAAGAATAATTAATCATTTTATTTATCTACATGTGTAAATGAAATTGTGCCATAGTTAAGCAGCCAATAAACAGTTGGTGTCAGTGAGGAAATAAATGGATTAAGTGGAAGGAAGCTAATGTTTATCCAATGCATACCCCTTGTTATGCCCACCCAATCAGGTTGATATTATAATGCTGTCTTGGAAAAGAAACGAAACTTACAGAGTGTTTAAAATTCTTACTCAAGTTTACACTGTTGAGAAATAACAGATTGAATTTGAACGTGATTTCAAATGAAAAATGTGTCCTCTATAGTACAGCTTTCTCATTGCTTAAAGTGCTGGTAAATGTCATGTTTGGTTTAGTTTTTCTCAGAGTTAACAGTATATAACTTAAGGGAATGTGAAGACAAGTAAGAAAATAGATCAAAATAGGAAAATAAAGATAAAAATTTGGAAGAGAATGTTTAACAAGAGAATTTAAATTAATCTGTATATATCTGCACATGGTTATATAAAGACACACATGTGTGTGCATATATATATATATATATATATATATATATATATATATATATATATATATTTGGAGACTGAAGTCAAAGTCTGGATTTGTTGTTATAAAACAAGTGGCCTGCATTGTATACCAGCGCCGTAGGACCAGTGTATTTTGATTGAGTCACATCAATGGCTTGTCTTTGGGTGTTCTTGTTGTGTTAAAATGCTGATTTAAACCAAAATATTCTTTTTTGTGTATGTGTGAGAAAGATTAGCCCTTAGCTAACATCTGCTGCCAATCCCCCGCTTTTTGCTGAGGAAGATTGGCCCTGAGCTATCATCTGTGCCCATCTTCCTCTACTTTATGTGGGATGCCTGCCACAGCATGGCTCAACAAGCGGTGCATAGGTCCATGCCAGGGATCCAAACCTGCGAACCCTGGGCCGCTGCAGCGGAGCGCACGAACTTAACCACTATGCCGCCCCGCCGATCCCATCAAAATATTCTTTGAATATATATTTCATGGTATACCTCATGATTGCAATCCCATAAGATGGAATGTATTTCTCCTCACTATCACACTGATTCAGGTCCCTTCCTTTCCTTAAACTTCAGAAATGATTTCAGTTCAAAGCCAGAACACACTGCATCTGCATTTACCTTATGTTCACCCCTGGAACATTGAAAAAGCCTTCAGCAAAGAAAAACACATTTCCCAAAACTATTCAGTAGTCACAATAAGGAAATCTCGAACTTTCTCCAAATTAACTCCTTTTTTCTACCATAGGTGAATGAATAATTTTTCAGTTATTGTGTCAGATATTTCCAATCAGCATTAACACAGTTGATTTTCTGTACTCGTTTGTTCAGTGTTAGTGTTAGTTGTGTTTTCGTAATCTGATCCATAAGACAGATATTCAACAAACTAGTTAGATAACCCTTTTGCATATGCATGAGGGATTCTAATTTGTCAATGTATCCAATATATATCTGCATCTATATCTACATACATTTTAAACAAATATTAGAGAAAAAATATAAATACACAAACTATTTTAATAACGTACAAGTGTTCTTTTTCCATATTCTATTAAACAGAAGTACTGGCGCCGATATAGACTGTATCTGGTAGATCTATAGCATCTTTTTCGTGGTGGTTTTTTGAGAACTACAGCAGAATATTTCATGGATCTCTCTTCATTAAAATTTTAAAAATTGAGCTATTGTTAAATAAAAGATGAGATCTGTGGGGTTTTTAAACTCTCATAAAATCTAGATTCAAATTTGAAGTATTATAATTATAAAAACCTGAGATTGAACAATTAATGGCACTACATCAAATGTTCACCTGTAAGCATTATTATAAAGAAGGAAACAATAACCCACTGAAAAACCCAGTTACTCTCTCTTGCTAAATTAAGTTGAATTTGATCAGAACACAACAAATTAAGCCAATTATATGTAAACGTAAACGTGTGAAGTTTTAATACTTGGGAGAATTGCTTTTGTAGTTCTCTTGAGGAAAATTGAAATAACAAAAAGTAGATTTATTGGGTGCTTTATAAAGGGCAGAGTGTTTTTTCAACATTCTAATCTGTTTGGACTTAATCTGTGTGTGACATTGATCTTAAATATTCGTATATTCTATGCAATTAGGAAGTTGATTGAGAATTTCCAGTTTGTATGTGACTGTGTAATTAAATCTTAGTATTAAATTCAGATGTTTTCTAAAAAGCCTTATATGACATACTTGAAGCTATGTCAAACTAACTATAAACAATATTTTTTGGAAAGGAATTTGTAGAACTAATCAAGAACACTAAAATAGTTTCATTGTTTGTCCCAGCAATCCACCTCTAAAAATCTGTTAAAAGAAAACAACCAATGTTTAATGAAGATATTTATTAGAGCAATTTATACATTTAAACATGAATAGTGATATGTATAACATTTATTACAATAAATATATAATCAAAATAAACTGGAAATAAAATGATCAAAAATAAGGTAACTTTAAAATATTATAGTACATTCAATGTACTTCAAGGAATAAAGCCTGGGAGAAATGCTAACAAAGCAGTGGCAAGTGAAAAAATAGTATGACTTTAATTTTGTAAAATAATAAAATAAAAAATGATTATATGCATTTATATTGGAAGAAAATGCAATGAAATGTTCACAATGATTATCTCTAATGAAATTAAAAATGATTTAAATTTTTTTAACTTCACTGAATTTCTAAATTTTTGCCAAAAACATATAATACTTTTATTTAAAAAAAAATCTTAAGAAGTAATCAAAAGAAACTGGATTGAAAGGCACATGAAAGAATGTTATTCCTGGCAAGTTTGGAGAACAAACTAGATTAGAAAGCCACACGGGCCTATTTGCTACTGCAATTTTTATGTCAGATATTTAAAGATGAAAAAAAACATAAGGTAATTAGGGCCCAGCATTATGCTAATGGAAGCACATATTGAAAAAAATGTTATTAATAGTCACATTAACTGATGATTAAGGGAGAAGACAGTTTGACTGATGTACTTCCCCCTAGACATGGTAATGGAGCTGAGATATAAGCCAGTAGCATCCCCCAGCTCAGAGACGGCTCCCATCCCTCATGGGAGATGTGAACAATTTTCCTTTTTTTAATTATAAATATAATGAGCTTAGTAATAAAATGGCTTGATGCACAGTTTTTACCGTTATATCAACTCTGCTCTATGCAAGTGAAATTATACATTGCAAGATTATATATAGTTGTAAGAAATTCTAAAATATCACTGGTTTATTTGTTATTAATGCTATGACACACATTTCAGTAACAAACACAAATTAGTTACCAAATATGATCTAGATGTAGTATTTTTTTAACTTTGCTGCACAGCAAAACTATCATCCTTTGAAAAACAACAATGTAATTGTTATACATTATGTTTTCAGCTCTTTAAATCAACAAAAATATATTCTTCTAAATCCAAAACTCTGTCTTTCTGGCAACTATGGATATTTTCTATATAGTTTATATCTGTTCATGAAAGACAATCAGGAATTGACAAAAATATATCCTCCCTCTACATGATTATATCCACATTATATTTGTTTGCACGCAGATGTGCTCTGCATATAAAAGCTAAAGTATGGTTTGACAAGTTTGTAGATAACACAGCTTCAGGAGTAACTCTATCCATGATATTTGGAAGTTAAATTTTAATTTTGGAAGGTAATATATCTAATTGTATATTATATTTTCCCGTATATACTTACTTTATCATAAATATGTAAAAATATACATATTGGCTCTGTACTGTCATTCTAACATTGAATATTGGTACATGTATTTTATAATGCTGGTATTGTGAGCATTTGCAAATAGTAGTTGCAGATCAAAATGAACTTTAGTCTTCTCAACTTCTGAATTTAGGGCTAGATTATTTCCCAGTATTTCTTATTTGGAGGTTCTCTACAGTCAACATGTTCTCATCCAATCACAGTACATAAGAATATGGAAATATGTTTTATTTGCTCAGAGATTTTCATAGGAATTCCAATATTCTTAAGGTAAGTTGCCTGTCTTCTTAAATAGTTTTTAAAACCCACACACATCATAACGTGTCACAAAGTAGAAATTGAGCTTGAGGAGAATAAAAACCTACATATTTTCTTTTCAAGTTTGAGATAAGATGAAGCATTGATCACCGAGAATTTTAATGCAGTGAACCAAGATCTCCATCAACCAGAATAGTTGCAATGTCACTATTTAATATACATTAAAATTAATGAAAGAATATGTAGAGATGAAGGGAAATATGTTAGATTGAGCAAGTGGTCATCTAAATAATATTTTTACTTGAATATTAACAGTGGGATCTTTGAATTTCTGGTTAATTATGGGGAGCAAACCCTATTCCTGGTTTGCTCAGAACAGTCTGGTTTATGCCAATTGTCCTGGCATAACTATTGATTGACCCTCTCTTACATCTTTCTCTCTCAAAAAAGTCCCAGTTTCCACCATAAATCAAACTATTTGTGAGAAACTCATCACATTTATTTATACTATCTTCTTCCATGCAGCCCATTAATAAGAAATTAAAGGAATACAAGTGTTTGACTTCCCCTTTTTAGCTAACAGAGCTTCTGGCTAATTCATGGACAGAGATCCACTCTTTGCAACCATTAAAATCTGTGGGGACCCCTTCGACTCCCTTGCCACCCCCAAGAAACCCTCTGTGCTGTCTAGGCCTGTCCTTAAGGAATGATTTGATGCCAGTTTAAGCATACTGAATGTTGACTGGGAAAAGCATGTATGGCTTGGCCTTCAAGTTCAATAGTGCGAAAACATGGGGCTGGTCGCAGAGACCTGAGAAACCCATGCTTTGGGCCCCAGACTTGGCTAGCACAGGAACTGGACATCCTTATGGAGCTGGCTGCCCTCTCTGCCAGGTAAATTCCACATGCAGAAAAAGGCATGTCTGCTGTTAGTTGTCGGTACACAGGATCATGGTGGTGTGGTTCACATCTCAGAATCAACACTAGATATTTCATTCAAAGCTATTTTAAGTCATTGAACATGTGTAACTTTTAGGTGTAATCACTTTTTAGCAGCTGTGTTCACTTGCTCGGGGGAAAGGAATAAAGAGTAAAGGGAAGAATTACATGTAGATTAGACTTCCCGTAAAAGAAGCAAGTCCCTTAAGCAGGACTATGTACTGTATCTCTTATAAAGTCAACATTGAAGTATGTCTTTTGGAGAGAACTAAATCATGTGTTTCTAGACACTGATTAAATCATCTGATCTCAACTGGGCTATGTAATAAAGACATCAGTGATAATGCAAAGAAATCGTTTATCTTGTATATGAGACCATCCGAATATTCTCCCTTTATAAACCATAAATCGCTAAGATTAACTATTGTGTTCATTCTCAGTAATTTGCTTTTTCTTACATTTTTAAATCTTATAACTCAGAACCCTTTATGAGCATGATTGTGAAATTAGGGACACATTTTTAATATAGGACCATATGTTTTTCTCAGCACCATGTGTAGTTCATATATTAGAACTTGGAAACCCCCTAACTTCTCCTGGAACCTTTCCCAGACAGCTCACCCTGTCCGTCCATGCTGATTCTGTATTCGCAGTGGCACCTCTGTTCACTGCTGAATCCTCAGCCTCCTAAAGGGTGCCTGGTACATCGTGGACACTCACACATATTTGTTGATTGAAGGAATGAATGAAATGAAGAAAACATAATTGAATGTACTTCTGTGGTTGTATATTCTCTATGAGATTGCCTTTACCGTACTGAAAGCCCTTTGAGGATGAAGATCCCGTTCTCCCAGTTTTGTCGATTCAGTTCAACAGTAAACAGTGGCTATTTTTGTGCGCCTTTGAGATCCTCTTCATGTTCCTCCCCAACCAAAACTCTTATCAGCAGCAGTTATGGTAGGACTATGGGGTCTTCCTCCACATTGTCATACACACCGCACACACACGCCGAGACTGCTGAGTTGAGATACTGCATAACAGCCTGTACTGAACCTGCAGGGATTCACACAGGTGCTAATTTTGAGATCCAGATCCTCAGACGAGGCCCAACCACCCCCAAGTGTGTAATGCTTATGTGAAGGTGCTGGTGGGAAATTCTTCACACCGTCTTCTTTAATCAGGCCACTCTGTTGCTCAGAAATCTCCAATGGCACTTACATCCTTCTAAAATATATGCCAGATATTGACATTTTGGGTCTCTCACAAACTGGCCCCAATTGATTATCTGTGACCATCTCCTACTACACCCCTTCTCTTCCTTCTTGAAGGTATCTCCTTTGCTCCGGGCATACCAGGATACTGTCTGTGCTCCAGACTTACCCTTTGGGTTCACACTCATTTCTTTACCCCGAAATGTTCTTTCTCTCAATGCACCCAACCCAACTATAATCACATGCCCAGTATTTGTTTATCAAAAAATCCCCCTCAACCTGTACAGTCCAGCTCTCATACCATCTCTCCTTCAGCATTTCTGCCATTTCCTCCTTCACATGCAATCCTTCCCAGCACTGTGCTTCTGATACTGCCATATCTTAGACTTGGTGCCCCCTGCAAGCCCGTCCTCACCACTAAATCTCGTGCACCTCAAGGACAGGAATGCTGTTTATCTTTTCCCTCCAGTGCCTGGCACAATGGTGGGCACAGATTAGATGCATTTAGATAATGCTAGATGATCTGAAGTCTTATTTGTTCCCTCTTCAGAAAATACTCTCTCAGGGGATAGTCATGAATCTCTTCAGTCCAACTTGATTTCTTATACAAGGAGTTGAGAACTGCTATCACAAATACCCAGGGCTCCTGAAACTCAGAGTTCAATAAAACAAATATAAGGAAGCAGTTTAAATGGCTCAGTCTTAAAAGGGCTAAAATACATAATAATAAGTCAGTAAATTTTGCCCTTGCATATATTAAGTGCATTATTGGGTCTTTAGAGTGCTTCAATATTTCCACTTAGTACTCCAGAACATTTCTTACAAAGTGGTGATTTTATTTTAAAATATTAGGAAAATGTATGGCTTCAAACATGCGTCGGTTTAGTGTAGTAGAGTAGCCATTATTTTTAGATATCCGTCATTTCCACTTGTAAGTTAACATTTTAAGGCATGATGAATGAACTAATAAATAAAATACAATGTCAACTGATTGAGGTGCTATAGTTATTTAATTTCCGTTACTTTTATCTTTTAATTCATAAGGGACTCAATACTTGATATCAGGAAAATAAAAGAACTGAAAAGCAATCAGCCTCATTTGTGCCATTTTGAAAGTGTCAGCAAAAAATAATGGGTGAAATTTTGTTAAATTCCATTTTCTAAATAAAATAGCTTATGTTTTAACCCCTAATTTGAGATAAAGACACGGATGGTTTACAAATGTTTCATTCTTTTTATAAATTAATCAAACCTAAGGAAACTTTAATGAACATCTTTGGAAAGGGACTGACCATCACGGTCCACTGAACTTTAGATAAAGAAAAAGTAGGTACAGGTGAAGATATTTTAAAATCTTGTGCACAATGACTAACAAGGCCATGTTACTAAGTATAATTTGATATTTTCTCTCTTCCACTAACAAATCGAATTTGTAAATTGTGACCTTATACATCAGATTCTGGATTTAGTTCTTCTAATTGAGGCCTTGCTCTAATAAACATGTCTGACTAGAGATCATTCGCTTCTCCTTGATTAATTCTGGGGATGGTGAGCTTCCACTGTCTCCAGATATAAAATTCAACTCAGCTCTACTTATACAAAGGTCTTTATAATGGGTGAATTTTACTCCCATTCGCCTGTTGCTTGTTGGTCCTATTCCCACAAGTTCACCAACTGCGTAAGCTCCCAAAGGGCAGGAAGTACGTCTTGGTAGTGTTGGTTCTCCCACCTCACCAGCACCTGCTAGGAGCTCTGTAAAGAGACTGAAACTATGACAAGCAGCCTGTTTTTGTAAATAAAGCTTTATGGGAACACAGCCACGCCCACTCATTTAGGTATTGTTGAGTGTGGCTTCTGCACTATACCCCAGAGCTGAGGAAATACCGTAGCGACCATGTGACCCACAAAGCCTGAAACATTTGGCCCTTTACAGAAAAAGTTTGCCTACCCCCAAATAGAATAGCAACCAGAGTAGACATTCCTCTCATAACACTGAATATCTCAGATGTTTCTGTAGTAAAATATAATATTTTATTTTGGATTTGTACTGGAGAAAACCAGTCCAGCGCTTGGTCAATTCTTGTTTGTGTGTGTTACACCGATGCATGCTGTGTTTTCTGTGCAGCTATCCGGTTAGATTAGATTATTAATCTTCTCACTTGGGGAATTTGCTTTTTCCTTTCAGATGTACCACACAGCATGTTTGAGCCAGGAATATGGGATTCATCCTTTTCCCAATTGCTCATACTATAGATAATTCTTTTTCAACATTTAATTATGAAAAAAATTTAAATGCGGAAATGTTGAAAGAATTTTACAGTGAACATCCATATATCAACCACTTACATCCTACCGCTAACAGTTTAATATACTTGATTGATCACATATGTATTCCTCTATCCATCTCTTTATTCAAATGCTATTTGTTAATTAATAATTGCTATTTGTTAAATAAATGTTCCTTATTGATGGATTTCAAAAAAATCTTAGACATCAGTACACATCCCCCACAAATATGTCAGCATGCATATTAATAACTGGAGTTTAATATTTATTTCCAGTTCCTATTTTTTACTTTGAAATACAATTTACATACAAGGAAATGGACAAATCTTAAGTGTCCCATTCACCAACTTTTAACAAATGATCACAAATGTGTAACCCGAACCTCCGTCAAGTTACAGACATTGCCCATCACCCCAGGAAGTTGATTCATGCCCCTTCCCAGTAAGTCTCCACCATACTTCTCAAAGGCAGCTACTGCTCTGTTTTTCTTTTTCTACCATAGAATAGCTTTGGCTGTTCAAGAATTCCATATTAAGTGGAACCAAGAGTATGTGTTGTTTTGCATGTCATCTTTGCCTGGGCCTGAAGATTTTGGATTCCTCCATGCTTTGCATGTGTCAATAGTTCTTTCCTTCTCTCTCTCAATATGCCACAGATTATTTATCCACCCTCTTATTGTTGAGCATCCAGACTCTTTCCAGTTTGGGGCTATTATAAAGCTGCCAGAAACATTCTTGTGCAAGTCTTTTTTGTATCTATATATATTTTATATTTCTTGGGAAAATATCTAGGATTAGAATCCCTGGAACATTTGGTAGGTGTGTGTTTAGTTTTATAAGAAACTGGCTGACCTTCCCCCCAGTGGTTGTACAGTTTTACACTCCCACAACAACATACCAAAATTTTGGTTGCTTCACAGCCGTACCAACATTTGATAGTGTCAATATTTTAAAAATAGCCATTTTGGTTTTAATTTGCATTTCTCTGATGATCAATGATATTGAACATTTTTAATTTTATTGCTGGTAATTTTAACATGGGTATTTACTGCTAGTCCAGCAGTCTTGAAAGAAAACTCCTATAAAAAATCTTGATGTGGGGAAAGTGCACACACTCTTTCTATTTGTTTTACAGCAGTTTTTTTCCTTGTAAAATTTCATTACGTAACTCATTTCAACCCCCTTCTTTCAGAGACACCTAAGATAATAACATATTTGCTGTTGCAAAATGCACACATACAAGAAAAATTATAGTAATAAGTCCAAAGCAAGGTGCCCCTGTACTACTCATTTCTCTGTGGTTGAGATTTTTTGTGTGTTTTATTTTGGTTTTTGCTTATCAATTTATTTGGCTTATCCTCTCACACTCTCTCCTTCTGATGGATCCCAAACATCACTGTTCAGGTGAAATTGTTACTTCCATCCTCATACTTCCTCTTCACCACCATGATAGCATTGGAAGAAATATTTCTCAGGCTGAATTACATTCTGCAGACCTTAGCGAGGGTGTTGTCTAGAAATGTTAAACTAACTTAAATAGGTTATTGATTTTTATTTTTCTTTCATCCTTGGGTCATGTTAGAAATCTGCCATGTCAATACTCCCGTGGAATTCCCCCGCTTCTCCTCTCCAGTTTTATCCCATCATTTCTTTCAAGAACTAGTTCAAACCACCTTTCTGCCCTGGTGAAGTTCACTTTTGAGGGTTTTTTTTTTCTAGTTCATGTCATCACATGCCCAGTTTATGATAACTTGCAATGCTCTCTATGTTACCCACTATTAATTTATAGTTTTATACATGATTTCCATTTCAAATTGTATGTTTTCTTTAAAGTAATAGGCCTTAAGTATTTTACTTTTTTAAAAAAATCTCAACCCCAGAAACTCATATGAAGTACATCTAGTGTGTATTTGTTTTAATTCATTGAAGAATTAAATAAAATAGAAGATGAGTTTACTTAGGATACAATGGAGCAGAGAGTTAAATGTTTAACCCTGTATTTCTGCATGTTTCTCGTCAAAATCAAATGCAGAAATACATTATCATTTGTACATTTAAAAGTCAATTGTTAGATCAGTTTCCTTTACTATTGTTGGCTGCCAAGGAGTGTCCTGTGCTATGCACGTTGTTTTGGTTATCTATTACCTTTAGCGACCTAACGCAAACCTTAGTGGCTTTAACAACAAACACCATTTTACTTGCTCGTGATCCTGTGGGGCAGGAATCCAGGCAGGGTTCATCTGCGTAGTTCTTCTGTTACATGTGGCATTAACTGAAGTCACCCACTCTACTGGAGGGTTCAAGAAGGCTTCAATCTTGTGTCTGGCACCCCAGTGCCCCTCCACGTGTTCCCTTTCTCTCCATGTGCCTTGCTTGGGCTTCCTCAAGGCATGGTTGTCACCGAGTAGTGAAACTTCTTGTATAGGGGCTGGCTTCCAAAAAGAAGCATTCTCTCCTGGAGGGATCTACGCCTGTAGACCTCTTAAGGCCCAGGCTTAGGAAGTTAGAAAGTTACAGTGCATCACTCCTGCTGCTTTTTAATGATCTAAACAGGTCATGGCCATTCCAGAAAAGGGGAGGAAGGGAAATAGACATCACTTCTCAACGGATGACGTGGTAAGAATTTGCAGCTAACTTTAATCCATCACACACCTTCCTGACATAAGTGTGTCTAGGTTAAGTGGCTAGAGCTGTTTAACCAGGATTTGCTGCTGTGTTGGAGCTGTAGGGTATTAGTCCGAAACTGTAGGTTGATTTTCTGACCTCTCTGTGGACTTATGGTGGTTTGAGCTGACTTCCCCTTCAAGAGCTCTTTGTTACCTTTCACTTCAAGTTGCAGAACACATTCTTGGGACATGCAAGCAATGTGATGCCTTCCACCAAAAGAAGGCTCAGGAAAAAGATGAAGGAATTCCATAAAAATCCTCTACAAAGTGACATAACCTCAGTAAAGAAGAGCTACCTAATACTATTTTCTGCTCTATAAAGATAATTCCACTGACCAATTCTCCATAGGTAGTATATGTTTTTTTTTTTTCAGAGAGTGATAATACCTTTCAAGGACCCGGGCATGTTAAACTGCTCAACCCCTTTGAAATACACAGTCCAGATTTACAGCATGGCAGGCTAGAATTCTTGATTGAATCTCTAGGAAAAGAAAAAAAGGGGGGAGATATAAAGTATGACCCTTATGCTTATTTTATTTTATACAAAAGTTACATTTTCCTTATATTAACGCTATGGTTACGTACTGACACTTGCATTCTCTATTCCCTAGCACAAAATACTGTCCCAACTTCCAAATTAGGACAAAAAGAATGTTGGTGGTGGTGGTGGTGGTGTGTGTTTGTGTGTGTGTGTGTGTGTGTGTGTACACACTTACATGACTATGTTAAAGGGAAAGGAAGTCTAAGTAGATGATGGCAAAATAAAGAAATGCATGTTTACATCAGTTTACCAAATTGACATTCTGAGTCTGGCTTATCCAGTCACTATGGGGGAAAATAGTCCTTTCCCAGGATAGTGCATTAGTTATATAAAATTCTAAATTGGGGGGAATTTGATTTTTTAATATTTTCCTAAATTTTGAAGGTCAAAAAAAGACAAAGGAAAGGAAGTGTGATTTTTATTCTTGTTTTGACTTTAAGCCTCTTTTTAAAAAAATTTCAAATTGTCCTTACCTACACTATTCTTTTTAAACTATTGACCATTTATACAATAAAGCAAGAGAAGTATGTCTTCCTTGATTCTGGAGGAATCTGTTTATTCTATTTTATGCTCCATTCCAACATTTTATTCCTTTTCATGTTTTTTTTTAATATTAACTCTTTTTTTATATTAACTCTGAATAGTAAAAAAAAAGTAGTCAGTGAGGGGCCGCCCGGTGGCGCAGCGGTTTAGTCCGCGCTTGGCAGCCCGGGGTTCGCGAGTTCGGATCCCGGGCGCCCGCCGACGCACTGCCTGTCAGCCACGCCGTGGCGGCGTCCCATATAAAGTGGAGGAAGATGGGCACGATGTTAGCCCAGGGCCAGTCTTCCTCAGCAAAAAGGGGAGGATTGGCGACGGATGTTAGCTCAGGGCTGGTCTTCCCCACAAAAAAAAAAAAAAAAGTAGTCAGCGTATTATTCAGTAGTGACAATGCAGGTCGACCCCAACAGTTACAAATAAAACAAAGCAAAAATTACATTTGCTTTCCTGGTTGTCTCTTTCTGAACAGGAAAAGGAAATGAAATCTCTCCTCTGCTTGGGGTATCATTATTTCCGAGGTTGAGGATGACCTATGCTTTGAGGGGTGTGATAGCCAGTTTCTGGGGACTCTTTCATGATGTCGCTTTTTTGATGCTTTTGGAAAATCTATACAAAATGCCAAAGTCTAGTTTCCATGGTACATTTTCTGTGAGAAGGGCTCATTAGAGTCATTTACTGGGGGCTTGTATGACTTCGAAATGGTTCTCATAGGAACTAAACCAACACCACCAGCTCATTTCATTTAGACCATTAAGCACATTAGGTGATGAAGATTTTGTCAGTTCCTCTCTAGCCAGATTAAACCAACAAATTAAAAATGAAGGATGCCCTCACTGCCTGCAAATTTCCTGAGCTTCTCCATCAAGGCTCCCTCTGGGGTCCTGCTTTGCCCTATTGCCTTAAACCAACATGTAGGCAACAGAAGCAGAACAGGGATGCGCTAATGACAACTGCCACTGATGAGTTCTGATTTATCTTTGTGTAATTGTCCCCAATTAGAAACCACTAGGAACACATCATGGAATGTTTATAAGTGAAAATAATATTTCATTTAGTAGGAAGCATGAGTGAATGAAATATGGCATTGGGCTTAATTATGGAGAGGAAAATTAGTTTGTTCAAGTCTACAGGATGAGCAGAATTTAACAACTGAAAAAAAAGAAAGTGATTACTCTATAGTGGCATAAAATACAGTGCCACTTGAAAAGGATGGATTTCCCTTATGTATGTGAACACCATCCTCACCCCCTCCCCCACAGAGGAGTAATTTTGCCCACTGTGGCCTTCTCTTGAATCAAGATATATACTCTATTTAAGAAAAAATGGTAATATGTAAATTTAGATGTGTAAAAATGTAACTGAGGTTTCATTGTTTTTATAAAAGGGTTTGTCATGGTACACCGTTAAATAATATGTACACCTGAAGTATTTAATATGTAGGGTAACTGATAGCTAAGCAGCTGAATAGTGAGTCGTTTAATTCCAATTGAGGTTGTACAAATCAAAACACTTGCTCAGTGGATTACTTATTCCAGTGATGGTTTATGACAGAAGTATAAGAGTGTTATCGTCCCTTTTTGTCATAGTGCGTTTCTAAGGAAGACAAAATTCAGCAAAATAAATAAAGGATACACTTAGACTATGAAGTGGAAGTCCTGCCTCGTACTAACTGCTGATCTCCATTTGTGAACTTAGGAGTTCCAGGCATAGAGCTTCCTACTGTGGAGTACAAAGATGAATGCTGTTTGGTCACCGTCCTCAAGGAGCTCACAGTCCGGCAAAGACAAATATTAAAAAACAAATCATCATAGCATGGTTTGATAAGTGATAAAGCTGCTCTGCGGTCCCAGAGGATGCAGAGCCTCAATCAGCCTAGACATCTAAGGCAGGAGGGAGGCTGAGACTGGGTCCTCAAGGGGGTCCTCCCAGACCCAGCACGCTCTGCAAAGGAGCTTGGGTTTGATCTCACAGGCAACAGAAGACCACAGAAGGCTTTTGAACTAGGGGTTTCCATAATCAGATTTCTGCTTTAGGATGTTGATTTCAGTGGTTTGGGGGATAATTGATTGGAGCAAGAGAAGACTACAGGCATGAAGAATAAGAGAGAAGCAGTTGGGTGGAGTGAATTGGGGAAGAGGAGGGGAGGACTGATTGATATTCTGTTTGTTCCTGGGACCTTCATATACATTATCATTTAATCCCCATAAGAGCAATCTGAAGTAGCTCATGTTCAAAGCAGGCTACATAATCTTCCCAGTGCAAAATTAAAGTATGGAGTTTGTTGTTCAAAAAGCAGGTGGTGGGGAGGAATGTCATTAAAGGTACTAAAAAGATGTTAAATCTTCTTCCTTTCTTCCTGGGTCCCTCTCTCTCTCTCGCCTTGACATGATGTTTTTTATTTACTACTTAATGTCATTCTAAGAAAAGAAAAATTAAAATTTTAAATTGTCAGCATGAATTTTACCTTTTATCTTTATATTCTGCAATGCCAGATTTAAATGCAAATATCAGAGCATTTAACATGTATGCAAAATCACTGAAATTATACAATTCATATTCCATAGCCCATGCATGCACATGTATTTCAGTCTTACCAGAACAGTGGAAACACTGCACAGATGTACCTCAACTGCTTTTATATCACTTCTCAGTATGCACATATTCTACCCACATTTTCTCACTGAAGAGGATGGAAGGACAGTAAGGAAATAGAACTGTGGGTTGTCACATCTTTCTCTTTCCTTCTGGGCCATCATTTTCAGCATAAATAGTCAGCTAACAGGGGAGTAACAAGAGTAAGAAAGGATATGATAGGATTCCTTGATAATTTATGTTTCTTAGAACATCATTGTCTTCTTTATTCAAAGAAAGTTCTGGTTCAAAGGGGCAGCATGGCCTTTTGGGGCCATCAGCACTCCTGCTTGCTCAGTCATAAACATAACACGCTTACTCAGTCATAAACATAATACGCTTACCTTGTACTTGCCTTGAGTCTTGCTCAACTCCCACAGCACATCATGGGTCCAGCAGGGCATTGCAAATGCTATATGTGAATGAAGCAGCAAGAAACAGAGAATATGCATATCGTGCAGATCCTCTCCACTCATGCACGTGTTCTGTTGTCCTGTTGTATTTCACTTACAAAACACAAGTTCAAAGATAGAATTGTTAAGGGTTTCAAGATAGCAACAGTAGAGCATTAAAAAGCTTGGGGCTCTGAGCAGCTGCACAGGTCTAAGGCTCATGAAGCTGGCTCTGATAATGTTATCTCAGTACATATGTGGAGACTGAGGTTAGACAGGGGATGTGACTTCGTCCATGTTCCTCTCGGGTAGTGGGGAATCTGTGATCGTGTTAAAGAAAAAATTATTCAGTGACACTTATTAAGGAACAGTAAGGCAGACTTTATTCAAGGAGGGCTACTCCAATGGGATTTTGCAGTAAGAGAGAGAGAGAGGGCTCAACTCTGAACACCACAAGGAAAAATGGGAATTCATAGCCAAGGAGCAGGGTGGGTGTCAGCGGATGGAAAATTGCTAAGAGGAAACATCAGAGATAAGGGGATTCCAGCTAAGTGACCCAACAGGATTCTTGCTGAAGGAAGGCCAGGATGATCAGACATCCCCTGGGGATGGTGGAGGATGAGGAACCTGATCAGATACCGAGCATGGGGGATTCTGGTTAAACTAACTTAGCAGAATTTTTACTAGAACTAGACTATACAAAGAAGGACGCAGAGCCCGAGATTGGACCTAGTCCAAAAATGAACTCAAAAGAGCCTAACCAAAGTTTGGTTTAGGAGAGAATCTTTGCCCATGGGAAGAGGTACTCCTGTCCTCGGGTGCAGAGGTCTTTATAGCATCAGGTGAGAGAGAGCAGAAAGCTCCAACCACAGCAATTAAGGGGAGTGAGTTTCAAGAGACATTTACGATAGAGCATGGATAGGTAGATGCTAAGGATCTCAAAGATGATATTTGGGAAGATATGCTTTAAATATCTTAAGAACATTAGTAGATATTTAAATTCATGGATTTGTAAATTATTTTATACATTTGGCTGGCAGTACAATTGTTTAGTGAGACCTCACATTCAAATCCTCTTTCTTTCTTAAAAGGAGAACTTCAGGACAAACAGCCACCGTGTGATGGTGGGATGGGGAGAAGATGGGGAGACTGATCCAGCTTTTCAGTTTCAAATATCAGATACTAAATGTTGGAAGGAAAGTGATTTTTTTAATGGATGATTTTTTTTCACCATAAACATGGAAAGAAACAGACAGATGTGACCAAGTAGACCAGTCTCCAGGAGTTGGGATAGAGGGGAGGGGGTCATAGAAATAGACTGGCATTGCAGTAGCTCGCCTGCTAATTAGCAGGAGGAGCAGAGCATTTCTGCCAGGTGAAAGCCACCTTTAATGAACATGATTCCAGAGAGCCAATGAATTATACCATGTGAGGTCTCTTGGACTCACATACAATGCAGTAAGACTTACACTTTGCTCCACTACTATAAGCCAAAATATCATTTTTAATTTTCCTGGAAAACTTATGGCAGTGGAAGTGAATACAGGGACCTGATGAGCAGGGACCTTAGATGTAACGGATGAGTTTTTGTTCAAAAGCAGCACAGTTCCTTGCACCTGATTGGCACTAGGCAGTTTGATTGGTATATTATGCTCCAGGGAGAACGCCTTCATTCACAGAACAAAGCAGAAATGAGCCCGGGGCAGGGTCACCAAGCAGTGCCTGCTAAGAATGAAGAACAAAAAGGATAATCAGGAGTGAGCACTGGTTTCTTTGTCTTTTTTCTTCCTCTTTCCTTCCTTCCTTCCTTTCTCTTTACTTCACTATTCCCAATCTTTTTTCAATTCTAGTTTAATTATTAGTATATGGGAATAATTGAGTAGCATATTGCATATAGGGAAACTTATATGGGTTTTCAGGGCAAAGAAAATAAAGCATACCAAACCATACCCCACTCAATTTGTTTTTTACCTTTTTATTTTGAAATGATTATAGATTCATATAGGAAGTTGCAAAGTAAAATAGAGAGAGAAGTGTCCTATAACGCCTCCCAGTCCTGCCAATGGCAATGCCATGCATAACTATATAGTGCAATATCACTACCAGGAAATTGACACTGGTACAATTTACAGATTTCCTCAGTTTTACATGCACTCGTTCTTGTGTGTGTGTGTGTGTGTGTGTGTGTGTGTGTGTGTGTGTGTGTTTCATTCTATGCAATTTAATCACATAAGTAGCTTTGTGTAACCACCACCACAGTCAGGATGCAGGACTGTTCCATCACCACAAGCTACCCCTTTATAGCCACACCCACACTCTTCCTCCATCCCAAAGTCCTGGTAACCACTAATCTGGTCTCCACGTCTATAATTTTGTTATTTCAAGAATGTTATCCTTTTCACTCAGCACAATGCCCTGGAGATCCTTCCAAGTTACTGCTTATTGTGTATGTCAATAATCAGTTCCTTTTTGTTGCTCCATGCATCTCCTTGGCATGGATGTATCAGCTTGTTTAACCACTCACCTGCAAATGTTGTAGGACATTTGCTTGTTTCTAGTTTTTGGCAATAATGAAGAAATGGCTATGAACATTTGTGCACCTATTAAACATTTGAACTGAACCTTCAAATGGTTTAAAGACCACTCACTACTGCTCATAAGGAAGTAAAATTCTATAATACCACGAGAGTTGTTCATGAGTATTACATGGTTTCTGCTCTATAAGGGCACTAACACTGAAATTTATTTTTACAGATCATCTGTCGGTACTCAAAGTCACAAAACAGAAGATCCAGTTTTCTCTTTCCTGTGCAACAGGCAATGGTTATTTGCATAAATTTCCATTAAGTATCTAAGAGGTGTTAGCTTCACTTATATTAATAAAATCATATCAATTTCAGTCAAATTCAATACTCAGGGTTTGACATATCTGTAGTAGACTACACATTTGTGAAGGAAGAGCAGGTGAAAGAAAAGCTGTGAGCGAATCAGTGTGTTTTAGAGGAACAAAAGAGTGGGGTACCCCATGCACATGTGCACATCCACACACACACATAAACATGGTTCTCACCCAGTCACACACACACGATTGCAACAAGCTAGGAAAACGTAAACTGACCGCTCCTTTTGCCCAGAGATGTCGCCAAGCCCCCTTCACTGAGAGGACCCCCACATGCAGATAATTCTGAGATACTGAATGCAAAAGGCTGAAACTTGGGGCATCTGAGAACTTTGATATAGGCACCACCTCTGTCAGCAAACACAACAACTGCTCTTCTCCTGACTAAGAAATCAGTTATGAATGATCAAACTGCAATATACAATCAGCTCTCCGTGTGAGTTACAGTGAACACCAAAGGAGATGATTAATATAATGATGTATAATGCAGTAGTATACACTTAGCACATAAACTACACGAACTTTCAATTTTGGATGGTTTGGAAGGCATTTCAAAATATTATAAGATCTCAGAGTCATTTGATTAACAATATCCCTGGTCATCTGCAATGCAATTTACTACGTTCCAGTTTATGGAATGCCCACAGACAAAGATATTATGGTACTTTATTGCCTAATGTGGCTGGCATTCAGAAATTTTGCTTCCGCTATTGTATAATTCTGGTGTGCTAGCATAAGCATTAAAAAAAATACCTAGCCCATGCGTGAGAAGTCTCCCAGAAAACTGTGAAGGGAGATAAAATGTGAGAATTTTCTAGTTTATAATTCACCATTTGTTCTGTCTTCTGATATTGAATTTTATACATAATATGTCTCTTGTAATATAACTACAATCAACTGCAAAACTATAAAAGCATTAGAAGAAGAGAAACTTGAATGCATGTCTTTCCCATGGTAAGAGCTTGGCTTTTCTGTAGAAAGCACATTTCGGGTGATTGAGCCGAGGGCTAATTCTTTGTGGTTGCTAGAAAGCGGAGCATGTGTTTTAAAGGAATTAAGACAAAACAGGATTCATGTTAATTCTCCCTTGTTTAGCTCTGGGTGGCCAGCTCACAAACCTGACAGTGCTGTAGTACTCTGATAAACATTGGAGCCATGTGCGTCCAGGCTACGCCGTGGGAGCTGGTCCTGCTTTGCGGTATCAGTTGTCTGGATAATTTGTCAGTCACCAACTCCAACAAAATTAGGTTAGGAATATGAATTTCCCCTGCCTCAAACTAAAAAGAAATTAATAATAGCAATTTGGGTCTGATTTATTTTCTTCCAAGGTTTGAAAATAGCAAAATAAGGTTTTTACTACAGCAAGAATAGTGGCGGTTGTCAGGGGAATCCTGGGCAGGACTGATTGGAAGACTTATGGTTTAAAAGCAAATCATCTTTCTTTGGAAATCACAGACTGCCTTTTCCCCTTCCCTTGCCTAGTGTGGAAAAAGAAGACAACTTAGATTCTGCAAAGCCTGTTACATATTTGTGTGATAATATTTATTGGCCCCAAACATAAACAAGTTGAATTCCACATGGCTGGCCTATTGAACTTCCAGTTCCATGAGTTAGCTGTACTTCCTCAGGCCTCTGTTCTTTGCATGTAATAATGATAGCTTACCTTTTTTTTTTTTTAATGTCTCCTCTGTTCCCAGTACTGTTCAGTGGGTTTTATATACATTACACACTTAACTTTCACAAGATTCCTATGGGAAAAATTGTAGGGCCCCAGACTCATTTGTAAAATGGGGAAACTGAGGCCCACAGAGAATAAGTGACATGCGCAAGGTCCCATGGACCTGTGTGCAGCAGTGCCTTGAACATACCTCTTCATGCAACAGTCCTCCCAGTTCTGTGCCCTTACTTACCCATGCCCCTCTTGGACCGCAAAGTCATGGGCAGCTGGCACTGTGTCTGTCTCTTCTGCATACCCAAAGCCACAGTGAGCACTCACCAAGAGTTCGTGGTGACTTTGTTTTACCATTTTCTGCAGGACTGGTTGTGACTGACAGCCTACGCACAGATACCACCATGCCTGGGTATTTTCTTAATGTCCACTGTGCCCATTTTCCCATGTCTGTCCCCATTTTGACTCCCTCACAGTACACTGCAGTGTACTCCAAAAGATAAAATAGATTAGAGTAAGCTATAACCTGCTAGCCACATAAATCATTTTAGCAATATATGTGGTAAAAGAGGAAGCAATTCCATAGTTGCTCAAGATGTGCCAGGCCCTGATTAGCTGATATATAAATCACTTAATATAAACTAATTTATTTAACCCTTAAAATGTCTCCACTTAGGCCCAGTTTGTCTAAGTAACTTGCCCAAAGTGTCCTTATTTGAAAGTAGCAGAGCTGGACTCCGGTCTCAGGGAGTCTGGCTTTCGATCCCACACACTTGGCTGCTACGCACACAGCCTCCTCGTTTAGGAGCGTTGTGGTCCTATAGCCGTCCACTGTAGCCCTGTAAACATTTTTATAATAGCTGTAAAATTATATGTTTGATGAAAATGGTTAAAGCAAAGAGAAAGTGTGTGATCTAAGAAAGAGATAACATTCTAATTGCACACCAGAGACATCGTGATGTTCATTTGGGAATGTATCACAGATACGTACAGAGACCACAAGGTATTACACTAAAGGGAAATCAGCACAGAAAGTTCTGGGGGGAAGCAGGGTTACTCACCAACCCCAAACTAATAAGGACTGGGTACAGGGCGCTATTGGACAAGGGCAACAGCAGCTTAAACAAAATTCCATGGGGTACCACTCCTCACCATTTTTACTGAATGTGTTACATTTCCACAATGCTTGGGACTTTTGACCAAGGTCATTGTATTTTGCAACTAATGTCTATTCTTGTGATGTGCCTGCATGCAAAACCATATACTAAAAAATACTTTGTGTCAGAATACAGTTTTAGGTCATATGACCATCGTCCATGTAAGGGCCTATGTTCCTGGAGCCTAGAATCAAATGTCAGTTCTGAAGCAATTTATTTCAAAATAGTTCCTCTGACTTATGTTTTAGGTCCATTGCTTAAGTTGAAAGCAAACTCACCCAAAACTCATAGTTCTTTACCTTTATTTCATTTTGAACCATATTGTGAGCAATAATACGCCACATGATGCAGTGTAGAGGTTGATGCTCTGAGCATCAAAAAATTGAAAAAGAAAATGTATGTGAGCAGGTTCATAACAGAGTAGCTGTAGTAATGGTGTGCTTTGTGTCTTTTCTTGACATTAAGAAAACTCTCTGAACTTTCACAGACATTTTTTTTTAATTAGAAATGGCCAAGAGGTGGGTGAGGAGGCCGTCATGCTGGAAATGATGAGAATGAAATCACTTCTCAAGGAATTCACAGGTTATTCTTTGGTTGAAACTTGTTTTTCCCCCACGTCATGCCCTCAAAACTTGAAAGTTATTGGTTGCTTACTTAAAGTGTTCAAGCTACATCAAACTTGAAACATAGTAAAAGTGGTACTGTCATTTTTCTCATATGCAAAATAGAGAAAAAAAGTAATTATATCTCTAAAGCCATTATTTTCCTCTTTTATTTGTACTTACATATCTCAAAGTTGTTTTGCATCATTTGAATTTCAACTATGAGTGATTCTGACAATGAGAGAATATTATGTAGAACTGAATCACAAAGATTTATCTAAGCATTTAACTAAACAGGTTTCTAAATGTAAGAATCGTGACTTTTCCTATTCCAAGTGTCAAAGACATTCTTAATGATAACATTTTCCCCTCATTTTTCATTAAGTAAAACATTAGAGATAAAAGGGAAATTCCCTTTTTACCCCTCCTCAGACTTATTTCTCTGTTCTTCCTCACAGGCTACCACCATCATGAATTTAGGTGTATCTTTTTAGTCTATATGATCTCTCCTTCTCCTTCTGTCTCTCTTTATATATATATATAGTTTAAAAACTAGTTTAAACCAAAGAATACCTTTGTGTGTGTGTGTGTGTATATATATATATGTATGTGTGTATATGGATGTGTGTATTTATACACAACATTATTTAGTCAATTTTTTTTAAATTTACATAGTTGGGATCATGCAATACATATCTTACATGCAATTTGCATTTTCCACTCTATATTTTGCTTTTGAGAACTACCCATGTTGATACATTAGGTATCTGGTTAATTTATTTTACCTGCCAAGTAGTATTTATTCCATGTGTATGTCATATATAATATGTAGTCATATTGTTATATTTGTCCATTCCCCTATTGGTGATCACTTAGATTGTTTCCATTGTTTTGCCACTGCTGACATGTAGGCATGAACAGTCTTGTACAAGTCCCCTGGGCACAGGTGCACAGGTTTCCCTGGAGGCTCTACCAGGTGATTGAGTGTTTGCACATAAGACATTACCAGGTATTGCCTCATAGCTCACCCAACCGTTTCATTAATTTACTCTCTCACCCACAGTGAATAAGAGTTCTTATTTCCCATCTCCTCTCCAACACTTAGTGTTGTCAGACTTTCTAATTGTTTGACAGCCTGTGGAGTATAAAGAGGTATCTTGTGTTTAATTGTTATTCTTTCAATTCCTAACAGAGTTGAGTATCTTTTAGTGTGTTCAGTGGCCATACATTCTTGATTTTTCTACTATCCATCAGATCTACATGTATTTATTGACCTCTCTTCTATTTGATCATTTAATCTCTATCTTATCGACTTGTAAGAGTTATTTATATGTTCTGGAAACTAAACCTTTGAAAGGTGTTATGCATTGCAAATACCTTCTCCCAGGACGTGGCTTGTTTCTTCAACTTGGTTTTAAGGTGTTTATGTTTATATTTCTGTTTTTATTGCATAGGAGTTTAATTTCAATGCAGCCAAATGTGTGAATATGGTAGTTCCGAATGCGGCCTCTAGAACCAGATGCCTGAAGTCATAATCTTGGCTCCACTAGCTGGTGGCTATGGGGCCTCCAGCAAGTTCCTTAACATCATTTTACCTCAGTTTCCTTATCTGTAAAATGGGAAAATATTACCTCTCTCAAAAGTTTTGTCATGAAGATTAACTCTAAATCAGTTAAGAGTATTGCCTGGCATAAAGTGAGAGCTATCTAAGCTGTTAGGATTTGTGTTTTTACTATATATTCTTTAAAACTCTTTCCTAGCATCACTGATTTGTGTACATAGTTATGTATATGTTTAAAGGTTAAATGTTACTTATGATAGTCTTTGTTATTTTTTTTTTCACAATAATTTGGTTCTAGAACTCATACATAGTTATGTTTAGATATATATAGACTGATCTAAATTACATGTATATTTTTATTAAATTTAATTCACTAGAGATTATTTCTATTATTTTGATAATGAAAGCGAACTTTATTTTCTGAAATTGAACATGCATGGAAGTTACAACAGCTTCAAAAATGACTTTTATATTAATATTAAATTGATTGATATAATTAGGAGAAAGTTCACCATGAGTAATTGCTAAACACCTGAAATAAGAGTGTCTGAGATGCAGGCATAATCCGTGTTTATCAAATGAATAAATAGTTTGTTTGCTTTTTTTAAAAGCATCCACCTTAGAGCAGTTTTTAAGGGAAGGAATCAAGTGTGTAAAATATGGAATTGCATTATATCCCCTAACAGAGAAAGTAAAGTGGGCACTTAAAGGAAATAAAATCCAAGCCCAGTTTCTCTTGGGACTTCTATTTTCTGTGATCAGTCATACTTTTAATGCATTTTAACTGTGCTAAAGGAATCAGGAAACCATTTAAGTGATTAATGCTCTTTGTCTGCCCAAAAGGAAGGGTATCTCTGCTTTGAGAGGATAGTTTCATATTCACTGCCAATGGCATTTTTCCAATTGTGATAAAAAAAAAGTTTCATCTTATTTCTGTTGCATCATAAAATTGAAAGAGATGAAAAAAAAAGTAAATATTACGTAATAGTGTTATTGTAATCACCCATTGTTGTAGGTGAGCGGATAAATCTCAAAGGATGGGTAAAAGCTGTGGCAGATCTTATTTGTGCTGCAGTGACCCAAGACATTTTCTTCCAGCTCTATACAGTGGAAATGGAAGGCAGAGAAGCAAGAAAGGCCTTACAAACTCAAATCATGGCACACTTCTGTATTATTCAGTGTGACATTTATTCTACAGAAACAAACAACCCTCCAACTTCAGAGTTTTAGCACAACAGTGGTTTATTTCCCATTCACGCTGTGTCTTCTCTGCGCTGGCACAAATCTTCCGGCCACATACTCAGGGGCCCATCTCAACGCAGGGCTTGGGAAAGAGAGAGAGCATGAAGATCTCGTGCCTGCACTTCTGTGCTTGGGGCAGGAAATGGCACTTGTCACTTCCTTCCACGGGCTTTGATGTGACCCCATCTATGTGCAAGGGGGTGGGGAAGCATGGTCTTCAGCGTGCCTGAAAGGAGAGAGTGCGAGACCTTGAAGCCCTCAGAGAGGCTTCCACTGACTGACTCTTACTGCTTCAGGTGGAAAGTAACTTGAATGTGTTTCCCTCCACAACCTTTGATTGTGAGTTAGGAATGTGAGCTTTGGAGTTAGACAGATTAGTTTAAATCCTTGTGATCCATGTGGTCCAGTTAACATCAGTAAGCCTGTTATTCCCCATCTACCAAAAGAGATCTGTGATTGTTACGGATTAGCAGAGCTGTGGTATACAGCACGTACTTAGTAAAGGGCTGTACGGATAAAAGGAATGTGGTAGCATCGAGACAGTAGTAAATCCTGGAGAGAACAACATGAGAATATTTTTATTGTATCAGAAAAATATCGTATTGGTTTCATGGGGCTGCTGTAACAAATTACCACAGCTGAGTGACTTAAATCAAGGAAATTTATTCTCTCACAGTTTTGGAGGCCGGAAGTTGACAATCAAGGTGTCAGCAGGGCTGTGTTCCCTAGAAAGGCTCAAGGGGAGGATCCTTCCTTAGCTTTTCCATATTCTGCTGGTTCCAGGCATTCCTTGGCTTATAGATTCATCACTCCCATCTCAGCCCCCATCTTCATATGGCCTTCTCCTCTGTCTCTCTCCTCTTCTGTCTCTAATAAGGACATTTATCGTTGGATTTAGGATGAGCTCCTCTGAAGATCTTTAACTTAATTACCTCTGCCAAAACCCTTTTTCCAATAAGTAACCATTCACAGTTTCTAGGGATCTGATGTGGATTATTTTGGAGGGGGTAAGGGGCACCGTTCATTCAACACACTACAAATGTGAAAGCATTTTCTACCCCTATATAAAATGCCACTTACGAAGTGAACATGCCCCATAAATGTATTCAGAAGCCATCTCTAAGGTACAGATTAAAGGTCTAAAATCCACTTGCTGCTGTGACACTGATGAGCTATTCGTAGGAGTTGCTTGATCGGAGTAAAAGATTTAGTGAAATAAGTGTAGAAAATCATTCTCAAAATGACACCTGTCAGTAATTGCCATCCAGATTTCTCACCAATTATTGACATATAAAAAAGGGCCATGTAGGAAGTGTTTGCATATATAATGAGAGAGTTGCTCATATTTAGAAATTTTAAATTTATTTATATATTTAATAAATCATTCAAAAGAAATCAGTGTTGCCTACATAGGTGCTTTCTGCTTATGTCTGTGGCATAAGATGTCTGTGAACAACCCTTTCTACCTGAGTCCTTTTATAAGATGTATATGTAAAGTGAGAATTTGGGAACTGTATATGCAATTGGTGGTAAAGTGTTATAATTTTTAAATTACTTAATTTAAACTAATAATCCCCTGAAAGGAACCATTCATATGATATGTCTAGAAGAAAGTATAGATTTACTTCATTTTCTTTATAATGAAAAAAGGAGAAAGTTTTTTCTTTATTAGACTACCTTACAAAGTCTACATGAAACTATTCAGACTTGTATTTTAAAATAACTAAAATTGGGCAGAACTGCGTGTACGTAAAAGTTATTGTAAGGAATGAGTATAATAAGTTGGGCTTTGTAAAGAATGAGCTGTTCTCTGAAAATTACTGAACAATGTCCATTTATAATATACGAATACCTGTGAATCAAAAGATATGTGCATCAAATGGATTAAAGTTAAGACTATATCAAAACGGGATCCTTTTTCTAGTAAGAAATTAAAGGATGTGACATGGAGCCACCATTACTACCCTAATGTGCCTTTGTGTCTTATAGTCTAGAATCCTCTTGCATCGAACCAGTGCATTATAGCTGTGTATTCTCTTTTTTACAGTTCAGCAGAAGAGCAGTTTCACTGGCAATCACAAGGTAAAGGACAGCTTCTTGATGAACGCTTACACTTATTTCTACATGTATCTCCATTGATTAATCTTCTCGTGAACTTTAGAAAAAGACTTATAAAATGAATATAACACCATGACACTAACATTAAGTGAAGTTGTTGTGATAGCTCGTGATTTCATGAGAGTTAAGTTCTCTCAGTTTCCTCCCAACTTTTATGTTCTTCCTGGATACATGGAATTGGTTGGCCTTGGCTTTTAATACTGACTGACCAAGGATGACAATGTGACATCTAATAAGAACTTCATGGAGGTAATATTTTTGGTTAGGATACTGTCCATTATTAAATTATATCCTAAAGCTTTAATATTAGCATTATCACGTGTTTCTTCATCACTTTAAAATATTGTATTTCAGATGGTCAAAAAGATATTGAAGATGAACTGACAACAGGTCTTGAGCTGGTGGACTCCTGTATTAGATCGCTCCAGGAATCAGGAATACTTGACCCACAGGATTATTCAACAAGTGAAAGTAAGTCAAATGACAATTATGCCTAAAGACAATTAAAATATAAAAGTGTCATGCCATTCCTTTTTCCAGTATAGTTAACATCATCAGCCATATCTAATAGGATTTCAACATATGTTTATACTTGTTTTATCCATTTTACTCCACTCTCATCTGCTTCCTTCCCACATTAGCCCACCCCAGCTTGCATTAGATTATAAACTGTCTTATGTCAGTGACTGACATCCAGATTTCTCACCAATTACTGACATGGTGGTGATTCTCACAAATTCTCCGATATCCTTTTTGGCTTCTAGACTAGGGCATTATGTGAACTCATCATATATTTGTTTAATCAACACAGTGTCTGTCTTAAAATTATTTGCCAATGCTTTACTCATGCAGATTATTGTTGGTAGAGATCTTAAACAGTACAACAATTATATAACAAAATAGAAAAAAATTGGTATAATGTATTCAGTACTATTTAGTGCTATGCTGTAGTACTAGGCAATAACTCCTTACAGTTCTATATGTAGCCATCTTACATTGCTATATTAATCTCAATAGAATATTTAAAACTTTCTTTATCTCTACTTTGTTATGTATTTTTCAGCCAGAGTGGTTGAGGCTTAGAAATAAAAGTGCTGAGTTGAAATGAGCCTCACTTTAATAAATCATAAAATTCTCTTGACTTATTTTAATAAAATCCCACAAAAAGCTAAAAATTAAATCATTAAAAGATAGATTACCCTGATAATTTCTACATCAGAAATCAGTGGAGCATTTTATTCCAATTAAAAAAAAATAAGATTTCCTTGAATACTCATCAAGGTTTGCCATATAAAAGGAAGATATATGAATAAGATAACATCCAGATCTTGAAACCATTTAATTTGCATATTAGTTCATTTTCTCTGTAATCTTTATAATACTACTACTCCTAGGATAACATCATCATGAATATCCAGATTTATTTAAAACCATAGCATCCCCTCAATAAAACTTCTAAAGTAAGATGCATGATTTGTATTATCCTTGTTCTCTGTATTTTGTATTTTAAAAAGTAGAATTGTTATCTCTTCTCTCTTAGTCAATAAATATATTTCTCTTATAAGGGTAGTTGTAGTTAGAACTCTCTAACTCTACAAGAGTTAGAATTCATAATATTTGAAACACATGTACTCACTTTATTAGAGAGTCAGGAAAGCAGAGATAAAATACTATGTCTTGGGAGGGAGGATGATATTGGATATCTCATTTGTCATATAATAATAGAGAAACATATCTGATTGTGGGTTTAGGAGAGGGGATAACCATTAATACATGGAAAGTGCAAAAAAATAGTAAAATAAGAGGCAAACAAATTAAAATAGAAGGGATAAATCAAGTATATCAATCTAGCACTACAATAAGCACACTGAATTTTTCTTTGAAAAGAATAAAAATTCAAGTTTGTAATAAAAAAAGATAAAATAGTTATGTAATGTTTATAAGAGACACACTTATACTAATGAAATAAACGTTGAAATTAAAGAAATAGACAAAGTAGTGACAGCAAATACAACAAACACAAAGAGTGGGATTGTCAAGAATAATGTGAGATGAAGTGGAATTTAATACAGAAGCAATAAGCAGGGTCAAAGAAGAATTATATAGTGAAAATGCCTTCACTTATAAAGATGCTACAAACTCATACTAAAATCTAATGAACATGTATGAGCCAAACAACATAGCATCTGAGCATTAAAACAGAAATTATTAAAAATCAAAGGAGAAGTTGATGAAAAATATGATTGTGAACATTTCAATGCACATTTCTCAGAATCAGACAGAGTACTAGAGGAAAAAAAAAACACAGAAAGTTGGAACAAATAATTAACAAACCAATGTATTAAATAAATTTAAAAAGTTAAATCCATTGAATGTTAATATACATTTGTTGTATATGTCCAGGGAAAATTTACAAACTTGATCAGTATTAGACAGTAAAGATGATTCTAAAAATTAAAAAGGCTACATTCTTTGATAGTAATCCAATAAAATTAAAAGTAAATAATAACATGATAAACAAACATATGTTCACATTAAGAAACTTACTTTTGGATCTACTGATTCAAAATGGAAGCAACAAAGAAAATGACATACTATTTAAAAAGCAAATAAAATAGCAACATTTTATAATGAAAATGTAGGGGTATGGGAAAAAACTGCACTCAGAGGAAATCTTAACTGTTATTAAAAATAAAAGACAAAGCAATGTTGTACTAATTTGGGGGAAACATCAAAAAGAGCTAAACAAACCAAAAGAACCTAGGAAATAATAAAAGCAGTGCAGAGATAAAGTAATATAAAATACAATAGTAGAAGAGATAAATAAATACTAGAGGAGATAAATAAAATAATAGAAGGGATGAATGTATGAACTTTGTTTTAGCTTTAAGTCAACGTATAATCCTGAGCTTCCGTAATTGAGACACTGCTACGCACGTACAAGTGGAAAGAATTTTTAGTGTTCACTTTTGTTTTCCTGCAATATGTCTTTGAAAATTATCTACAAAAGATATATCTTTATTACAGGAAAATTAAATACTCCAGTAGGGGTTTTTTTCATATATTTAGTTGAAGACTCCTAGAATTTTAGTTGATTCTTCTTTTGGTAAGCCCCTGCTTCCTTGTTTGAAGATAGAAAAAGAAACAAAGCAAAACCAAGCAAAAAAACTGGTGATGAAAGCACTACCAAGAAGTTTTATGCCAAAGGATCTGAACCACAGTGAAACGCAGAATATTGTTATTCTAAAGAAACATTGGTTCTTACATTTTCAGAGTTGCTTTGAGACTGAACTGAGCAAAATTTAGGAGAATAATTTTAAAATATTGAGTGGGTAACTATCATTTGGGGGATCAGTTATTGCTGATTTTAAATGTTTAGAGGGTCATAAAATTAAAATCTCAATTGCTTTTAGGTTTGTATCAGTTTCCAGATGGGAAACAGATTTTACTCAAAAGAGTGTAACTGAAGAGAATTTAATTAAGGGACTATTTACAAGGAGTGGGCAAGACTAAGGGAACAAACAATGCCTGCTGAGACACTCAGGGAATAGCCACAGACAGAAGCCCTGACCACTCTTAGTCCTGAAGGAGAAGTCAAGGGACTAGCCCAGCAGAGTCAAGAGGCATGGCAGGAGCAGAGGAATAAACATCCTAACCTCTCTCTCCTCTCGCCTTCGGATGTCCTTCTTATGCCTCCCACTGGCCAAATCCAATCCTAAACCAAAGGGCAAGGGACGCTGTGATGTAGTCTATGTGGAGAAAAGGGCAGTTAATGACCATGGAGAGTCAAGAGAATAAGCAGCACGATATTCTACTAAGTAATGGAAGAGCATACCATTTATATGTTTATCTATTAACAAATAGATATGTAGTGGCTCTTTGACACATTTCACATAATTAGTGCAAGCCATCAGATTCTGCTAGCCCCTTGTTTTTGTGATTATTCAATCAATGGATTCATTAGCTACAGCAGACATGAAATAGCTAATCCTAAATTGGACCTGGCACACTGCCCTTGAGAGCCGGTCTCTTAGTCCTAACTCAAAAGACTAAAACAACACTAAAAACAAGTCTAAAACCAGCTTGGAAAAGTACCAATTTCAACCCCTTAGCACATAGTACTTAATTTGTTGTGTTTAAAAGCTTATGTTATTTTTCTTTCCAAGGTCTGATTAAAATAAAATTAGAATCTTGGTAAACCCATCTTCTTGACCCTAAGGCAAGTAATAACTGCTCTACTCTACTGAGTGTAGTGTCATACAGTCATCAATGTTTTCTAACACTATGCATTTTGTAAAAAATGCTATCCTAAACAATATGTAAATCTTGTGTACAACCTTTGCCACCTCGCCACTATTTCATGACTGCTGGCTGTGTAATTTCAGTTATAACAAATATGTGTCACAGAGTCACTAGAAGAATTGCTGTTGCTTTACTGGAAAAAAAAAAAAAAAAAACGTTACTGACAGAAGCTTGGGGCCATTAGCTTCTCACATGATGTACAGCTGACCAGAACTGCCCTGGACCACTAGTCCATGCATCTTTGGACATATAAACTCAGAGATAAGGGTGACTATATCCTAGCCAAAAGAACAACAAAAATATTTGTCAGCCAAAATTAGAAATAGAATGGCCAACTTGGGAGAAAATGACTTATATGTTTATAAAGATTGTTAATTTGTTTAGATGTTATATTTTGAAATAGTGATTTCTTTCTGTAGCATATGGACAAATTAGAATTCCACCATATTCTAGAAAATCCCAGCATTTGGTAGGAAGAAAATCTTAGGAACTTAATATATTCTGAATGTTATGGCAAAGAAAGGAATGTTATCTTATTCTGAGTTTTCAAATCAAAATATATTCAAAAATCAAGAGTCAATCATATAAGTTACCATTCTGAATAGGTGGAATCCAAATAGAATAATCATATGTAGTTTGACAGAGGTGAATATATTATTTACTGTTGATTTACAGTCTGTCATTTTCATTTAATTACTGTGAATATGCTTAATTCTATGGGGCAAGAGAATTGGTGAAAGATCAGTTTATTAAAATGCTATAAAATATAATTCCATATATTCTTATGCAATAATAATAATAAAAATGAGAGACTTCCTTATGAAGTGAATATTTTAATAATTCCTGGTAAGCATGGCACTAAAAGACGCGGGAGTGGTTTAGGAGTAGAAGGTTATTACAATAACTAAATAATCAAAATGATACATATATTAATCATGTGGCTTGCAATACTGATGTCATGCTCCGGGAAAGAGGACTGGTTTGTTTTATTTTCTATTTCAGTGGAAACCAGGTCCTCAGTTAGACCCTATGGAGTGGAAAGCCTCTGGGTAGGGGTGTCAGGTAGCCTATCCTGCCTTTTAGCCAGAAGACCCGAATTCAAGTCCTATTCTCCCCTCACTCCAGCAGTGGTTGGAGGACTGTCACCTGGACTCTGGAGACCCCAAGTCCTTTCCTGGAAATGCATTTATTCAAGTTAGTTGGGTTCATCCACGGATTGTTCATTCCCTATGAAATCACTTCATCATATGCCCTTTGGTCCCAGTTTTTGACATACAAACGAGACAGTGTCTTCTCCAGAAGTTTGTCATGATTGTAAGTTTAAAGTTGTCTTTAGATACTACATGCATCCATTTGTTTCCTTTCAAAATTCTCTTGCACCCACTACCCGTGGTGTTGTAGAGCCGACGGGAAATTCGCAGTGGCCGAAATGGAAGGTGTGAGCAAAAGTCGAGGGAAAAAGCCCGGGTGGCACCGGGGTGTAACAGTATCCTCCGGGAAGCTATAATTATCTTCTCCTCCAGATGCTGTCTCTCCTTATTTTTCAGCTAATGTTCAATTTCTTTTCCTTTGATTTTCTCCTACCTTATAGACATTTAAGAAGCATGTGATACCTTCTCCAAAGAGGTCACCAGCTCAAAGGCAAACCTAGGAATCAAAGGGATAGACAAAGACATAAAGAACCAAATGCTCTTTATCTGTTCCTGATGCAAGAGGGAACAATGCAAATTTCTCATTAAAAGCCATTCTTGGGGGCTGGCCCGGTGGTGTAGTGGTTGAGTTCAAGCAGTCCACTTTGACAGCCCATGGTTTGGGGGTTCAGATCCCGGGCATGAACCTACACACTGCTTGTCAAGCCCTGCTGTGGCAGTGTCCCACATACAAAATAGGGGAAGATGGGCACAGATGTTAGCCCAGGGCCAATCTTCCTCAAGCAAAAAGAGAAGGATTGGCAACAGATGTTAGCTCAAGGCCAGTCTTCCTCACCAAAAAAAAAGAAAACCAACACATCATTCTCACCTGTGTTATCAGGGTCTCCTGTGATCAAGCACAAAGTTTAGAGCCTAGTGGAGATTTTTAATGAAAATATAATTGGGTTTTGAAATTGTCAAGACACCATAGGTGCCCAAAACCAAATATAAGGATCAAATGAGACCTGGTGAAAGACACGCAGGATCAGAACTGGCTTGAGTATGAGAAAAAGTAAAAAGACTTCAGCTCCCGTGAGAAAGTCAGAATAAGCAGACTCTTCCCCTCAGGACAGTGGAAGGAGGGGTCTCCTGGCAATACCTTATGGAGATGTCTTGTGGGATTCCCCTAGAAGTTAAAACATTAAAACTCCACTGATTAAATACTATCACTTCAACAGCAACTGATGCAATCAAATCTTAATGTGATGGGTTTTTATTTTATCACTATAGGCACAGGAAGGTGTTATAGTCATTCAATTTTTAAATGTGTGCGTTAAGCACTTACTAACAGCAGCACAGAGAGTCTCTGCCCTTGTGGCATTTACATTCTAGTCACAAAAGGCAAAATCAAGCCATCTAAATACTGGAAGTTCAGGTGGATACTTGCTACAAGCAATGACAAAGCCGGTAAGGGGTAGAGTAGGGTTCTCCAAGTGTAGTTGGGAATCCTGGGGGTCCCTGAGACCCTTTCGGGGGTCTGCAAAGGCACCAATTTTCACAATAATCCTACCATTTTATTTGCCTTTCCATGCTCATTCTCACGTAATGAGAGTGAGAATGAGAGTCTCACGTGATGAGAGTTCGGTGGAACTTTCCAGAGGCTACATGGCCCCTGATAGCATTGTTGCTCTGATGGCTCATGGAAGGTGTGCAACGTATCCTTCTGTTTTAAACCTTTTCTAGTTTTAATATAGTAAACAGCATTCTATGTCAGCCATATAAATAAAAGCTCTTTGGAGTCCTCAGCAATTTTTATGAGTGTGAAAAGGTTATGAGACCAGAAAGTCTGAGAACCAATCTAGTTTTGAGAGAATGATTGAAGGGCTGGGAAGTCCTCCATTATGAAAAGATATTTGATCAGGGACCAAAATAAAATGCACAGGCAAGCCATGCAGATGTCTAAGGAAAAGTCTGTGATTTGTGGCAAATCAAGAACTGGTCCTTTAAGCTAGTATAATTCCATGATTAGATTATAGTATTTTCAGCATTTAGCTTTTAAATTTTGTTTTCTTCTAAACAGATTTGTATTGATTTTATTTTTTTCACAATTATTGATAATGAGAAATATGAATCTATTATCTTTAAACTATTTATTTATAAAGAAATATATATAATGCTTTTCCTCTCTTTGTGCTACATTAGTATTTTTTTTTCAGGTAAGTAATCTGAAGGTGAAACTTTGCAAGAAAATAGTTGGAAATTGGAGTGAGCTATAAAAAGTACCATTCTATGATTATAACATCATGTGAAGTCCCATGCACAAAAAGATTCTCAAGCTATATGTTTTAAATTAAAGTTATACATTTGAAGTTTGGTTTTTGTGATTAATATCATTTTGCTCATTTCTCTCCATTGTATCCAGATGTAGAGACTGAGTTATTGCATAGTGCGAATGCTTTACCAATCTTCAATTTAGCCATATAAAATAGCCAAACTTAAAAAAAGTGTACTAATTAAGCCAATAACATTGGTTGAATCTAGATCAGTTCAAAAACTAAATTAGTACTTCTCTATTTCTGGGACCATTACAGTTTTAATTTTCACATAAAGCATTACACACTGAAAGCAGCTGACTAGATGAAATAGATATTCTGGAGATAGAGATTTAGAAATGAGGTTTAAAAACACACCTGCCCATAGAACAACTACATCCCTCTAAGCTTCCTTGCATAACAAGCCCCTAGAGCTTTTTCCCTCAGTTAATTTTAGGAATGGTAGATGGGCTGAACCACTATTTTCAGGGAAACTCCTCAGTGAAACTTTTACATATGAGCTTTTAAAGTTACTAATGAAGATTAGAAGAAAACAACCAGGTTTATCACCTCTAGCTACCTCTTATTCCAAGTAAGTTTGTAAATTGACAAATTCATCCAGAATCCATAAAGAAGAAACCACTGCTATAAATGAAACTGATTAGTAGTGCAACATAAACAAGTCAATATTTTTACTCTACAAGTTAACTTGTAGTTTGATGTGACTAAAGTGCTTTGAGCCTGATGTAAATCAATTTGATAATCTTACAAATAATTGACAATTTTTCTCATTGATTTTGTAATTTATAACAACCCTTTTGTATGTATATAATTTCCACCACCTATTTCCTTCATTCTTACTTAATATTTTCTACAAAAAGGTTTCCCCTTTCTCTTTGTTCAATATTGCTCTAAGAATTTACTCTCATTTAAAATAAAATAATACTAACCCTTCGAATCATTTTTAACCTTCCACAAAGATTGGATAGCAAGGGGTGGACATGGATGCAGATTCTCTGTCAGTGATAGATGTGCATGAATCTTGTTGGCATTATTTTTCATGGTCTATATAAAGATAAGTTTTTATATCATTTTGAAAGAATCAATTTAACCTAAGAGTAAAAGAATGTTTCTAAACTTCCTGACAAACGTAAATCTAAACAAACCTGCATTGTCAGGAGTCCAGTCCTGCACTTGTCTATCTCAGTTTGTGTGTTTGTTATTCCTTTGATTATCTTGAATTAACAGCCCCACAGAACAGTCATTGAGCACCTATTTGAGACATTGCCTGATTTTAGTAGCTGTTTATTTTAGTGCATTCTTGTTAATAACACTTTTCTTTTAATGGTAAAATAATCCTTTGGAATTAAGTTGATTACCCCTTGGAGACGTTGTCTTGTTTTTGCTACTTCACCTTCCACTCCTGGTGACTTTGATAGCTGCATCTCTGTCTGAAAATTTCATTTACATATAATCAAAATTTGGTCTTGGAAATTATTTAAGACCTAGAAAGATTAAGTTTGTCAGGTTCTGTCAGAGCCAGTATTAAAATCAAACCCAGATTCCCTTTCTAACTACGTCAGTTCCCACCATCGCCTCCAACTCTGTAGTTTAAAAATTAAGCCCATCCTTCCCCAGAACATCCAGTCCCCAACACACTTGTCTCCTGCCAATCCTTCCCTTGGGAATGCCACCTGGTGGGAGTTTCTGCTTTTCCACACTCCTTTAGTTAATATTTGTTGTGTTCTAGGGCAGATGTTCAACTAAGCAGACCAGAATTAGCAACTGCCAATAAATCACCTTAAAACTTGTAGAAGCAGAAGGTGTGCACCTGATTATGACAGTGCCGCACTGTCCGCTGGGTGTTCTGGGAAGGACTCACTCTGCACATCGGGAAACTCCCACGCATCCATTGCAGAGTTGGCGGTATTACCCTTCCAGGGACCAGCTGATGGGTGCCCAGTATTTTTTAGCTCTCCTTCACTTCCTGTCCACTCAGTTACTAAGTCCCGATGAGCTTTTCTTTTAAAGTGTCCCTTAAATGTGCCCCTTTCTCTCCCTTCCTAGTGTAGCCACTACCCTAGTTAAGATTTCCTCGATTCCTGCAGGTTTCCTTTCTCTGCATGGCAGGAAATTTCTGGTCCTGTTCTCTCCAGTGTCTGAATGCACAGTCCTAGGGCCTTCGCTGTAATGTTCAGAATTTCGCTGTCATCGCATTATCCTCCTTCTAGAGAACCTGTTCCTGTGTAATACTATACAAATGCCTCTGTTAAACAATTAAAATTCCTCAGAGTCTGGTCTCTTCAGAGGGTAAGGTAGCATGGTAAAGATAGGGTTAATTTTCCCTGGACAATCAGGCATGAGGGTGGACTGCATGGAGGAGGTGACATTTAAACAGCCCTTTAAGAATGAGTTTTGAGATTGACAGAGAAAGGACATTCAGGCTGAGAGAACTTTTTCTTTCTCATCTCTTGGCTCTGACATTAGGTTTTGTTTTTAATTTCAGGCAGGCCATTTTAATGATCTGTGCCTTGAATGTCTCATTTGTGAAACGAAAGCTCACGGGGTGTTGGAATAAAAGTTTAAGTGATCTATGGAACAGTACTGTAATAAGGTTTTCAGGACAAACAAATCCCAATCAAGATTTTATTATCAGATCATGTGGCTATGTAATTAGAGAATTAGATAATAATACTAATAACTGACATTGGCATAGCAGTTTATATTTTTCCAAGCACTTTCACATCCATTATCTCCTTAGGCGCTCAAATCTGCAGAGATTAAAATTTGTAGAGACAGAATAATGAGGTGTGCTGGAGAACACACACTCTGAAGCCAGCCTGCCTCGCTTACACCCAGGCCCACCACTGCCCACTGTGTGGTCTCAGTCAGTGTGTCCTGCAGTTCTGTCAACATAAGTGGGGATGAGATCTCGTGGAGATTCAATGGGCTGATAGATGTAACTGCTCAGGACAGTCCCTGGAACTTAGTCAGTACTCGGTAAAGGTTAGCTGGTATTGCTGTCATCATCATCTATGCTTTCATAAACATGAAGGTGGACTAGAGCCCTTGGCCACTGAATTCTAGTCCTGCGTTTTTTCCCAACACACACCCGCCCACTCCATTGGCATGACTGTGCCCCAAATAACAATTTAGGAATGCCACGTTTTAGGCCTCTGGCCTTTTCTGTGTTATTGCAAAGTGTATAGTTTAATTAAGGTTTACTGTTTTCTGGGACTGATATTTAGCTAAAGCAGGCAAGAATTAGCAATTCCAAATGAAGTCTTTTTGAACCTGTGCAAACAGAATGAGTGTACATGATCATGAAAGCTCTAAAGTCTCTAGTTCATTTAAGAAGAAACTGACTGTTGTAGCGTAGGTGTTAATAGGACCTATAAGTGAGTCTGAATTTTTATGCAGAAAATTAACATTTCAACCTTTCCATCAGCCAAGGTTGATCTCTGTCCCTCTGATGGTGGACGGCAAGCTTCCCCTGGCCAATATCTCAAATCTCTAAGGAGAGGTTCGTTGGGGAAGTACCACAGTCTGAGGTGTGAAGATTTCTCCTGCAAACAGGTTGACTTCTATTTAGGGAAGAATTTTTCAACCTTAAAATGTTGATATGTATATATGACTTAACTTGTGCTTTGATGTCAAACAACAACAACTCCTAGACTTGGAGGTAGAAGACGAGGATCTGAGTCTCATCTTCCTGTTCCCAAGTGCATGACATTGGCTGACCTCTTAACCTCTCCACGCCTCTGTTGACATTTCTGAGAATAAGGAAAAAGGCACAAGGACAATTTTTTTCACAGGTTGCTATGTAGTCTCGAGTCAATTCATATATTTGAAAACATATTGAGAAGTTGGTATTACACTCGAGCTACTTTGCTCCAGATGTCTTCCTAGGATCGGTGGCAGGTTCCATGTCCCTCAACTCTGTAGTTCCCTTGGAATTTTTCCTCTCTGCCCTGTTGGGAATAGTGTGTCTTGATCAAATCAAGGATGCATACTCCCTTGAATTTTAGCAATTTTTCAGAAAACAGTTTCACCTCCTCTTCCTGGCCCCCAGGGCTGAGTCCTTTTGAGCAGACCCCTGGACTCAGCTTTGAGGACTGTACCTAAATGGGGAAGGTTCAGAATGGTCAAATAAGTCACTGTGACCCCTTAGGTCAATGTCCTGGAAGCATATATACCAGAGGGTGACTTCTGCTTTCTGTGACCTAATAGAACATTATGATCCACTGTTGATAGTTCAAGCTTCTTGGAGCAATTAATTGCACTAAAGGCAACATTTTGTTTCCCTAGGTGGCATTTTAAGGCCATCTCTTCCTCTCCCCCTCGTCACCCCAAGAAATCCTCTCACATCATCCCCATCCCCCAGCAGATACGCTTCATGTCCTTAGGACTGCAGCCTAATTCTACCTCTAGCCCAAGCAAGACTTGATGGAAAGTCAAGAGTTTTGGAGAAAAAAATAATAATTTAAAGCCCTAAAATCATAAATTCTTTTGAAATCTCTGGAAAATTTGTATTTTCTGCCTCAATGCACAGTGATGTTAATAAAGCTGATCAAGAATTAGTTATATATAAATTTCACTTCAGTTATAAAGTAATTAAGAATTGTCCTATAATTTTAATTTTTTTTGTATTCTTATATATCTGTACCGTCTAAAATTGGAATGAATAAATGCCATTCATTTGAAACTTGTGAGCAAGGGAAAAATCATTCTAAAATGCATGCAGTGTTTTGGCTATTGTCCTGTTTTGTCCTTGCCAGGTGATGTGTCAGTGTTGTATTATGATATATTGCTTATTGTTGCAATTACCTGTGTCAGAGTACATCTAGGTTTCGTGCTTGAGATGTGTGAACAAAGAAATTAGATGGAAAATCTTGGTTTGTTTTCACTGAGTAATGATCAAATACATGACTGATTCTATAAAAGATGAGCAGATTTGATTATTTCATGATGTATATTTCAGGAGCACATAAATCGTATTTTTAATTGAAATTCCTTTGAAAGGGGACTTAAATTACCACCTTAAGATTCTGCATGGAGAGTAATTTATAGGTTTCTGGAGATAATTTCATGAATCTATTCAGAATTTACCAACTTGTTTGACTTGCTAACTGCACATACAAGAAAGTTCATCAGAGCAAAGTCAGACAATCTCTTTAAAAGGCAAGTAACCAGGACATGCAACTTGCAACTCTTTTGCTTTACAGATTATGTTAAACTATTTACATGAAATTAAAGCTTTTATCTTTTTCCATTTTGCTGACATTTCCAAAGGTCTGTGCACTGTTGTATCTGTTTCAGCTTTCATTGCCCTGGAGATGCTTTATCATGGGGGAAGGGACATGGCCAGTGTAAGCCATTATGTTGGGGTACACTGTCCTGAAAGAAATAACCAAAGGAAGTATCAGTAGGAAACTGCCCATTGTCAGGTAGAATGGTGACCACTAACCTTAAGGGCCTTTGCTCTTCCACCATAGCTCACTCTCCTCCATGGATCTGTGGTCTTCAGTAGGGTAGGGACCAAGGGGAAAGCCCTTGGTCACAATTCATCCCTGTCCTCCCAGTACCTACCTGTTTCTCCTCCTCCCTACAGTTAGTCCCCATCTGCCTCTGCCCCCATCAGTGGTCTCCCTTCGCTTCCAGAGGCTCTCCCATATCTCACCCTGCCCACTGCCTGGGCCTCAGAGACCACTCCTTGACTCTGTCTCTGTTCCTGGCAGTTTCCGCAGCAATAACGGGGACAACGTATTCCTGGCATCCATATGAAACTCTGAATGCACTCCCATAGAGACATCATATTTCTGGTGATTAGGCCTATAATACCATCAGTGTGGACTAAACGATTTTTTGCAGGCTGTTGAAAACTTCACCATCTGATATATACTGTTTTCTTGGGACTCTATTTTCTAAATTACAAGAAAAAGGATTACAATTGTACTTTTGTTATGCCCTTCATGATGAAATTGGGGCTGGATGGAAACATTTTTATTTCCTTGCTTGCACTTTTTTTCCAGAAACTGCACAGATTCCAAAATACCAAGTCTTACCTGTATTAGTTAATTGGCTTATTATTCAATATCCAATGATGAAAAGTATTTTTGGCTTGTTAGAAGTTCCATCAGGGAATTAGAGGGAAGGGGAAGGTCTTTAATGGCAAAGGTTATGTGAACCAATTCTTTTTAAGAAAGGACAAATTTTTGTGCAGAAAGCGGCCCATGTCATGTCAAATCTGTGATCTCATTTGAAATATAAAGCCATGTTCTATTCTTAAAAAGAAAGAAATATGAACTTGAAATTTGCTCACACTTATTAGAAACGATACTATCTGTCTAAAACAGCCGAACAGGGAGATTAAGGATGGGATAATGATTATACCATAGTCTATGTCTATATAATAACCGTCTTACAAAGACCCCAGGTAAATAGAATATAAGAAAATAAAACACAATTTCTTATACAAAATATAATTAAATAATAAAGCCAGGAACTGATTCTCATTTCTCCGTCACTCATATCAGCCACACTTGCGGCCCCAATTTTAACACTGTATCCTCTTTTTGTTCTGCTACCATGCATTGCTGTGATGGCAAAGATAACTAGCCGTCAGAGATCATGTGAGATCAGGGTGAATTCCACATTGTATGAAGAGCTATTAATATTTTAAACACTGTCTACCCGTCAGACATTGAGGTATTACAACACTATTTGTACAGAAGAATTTGTCACTGATTGGAAAGTCTGGAGCGTTTTAGCATCCTGATGATTAGTAGAAGATATAATTATATTACCACAATTAACGTGTACCGAAAGGTAGACTTTTGAATTATTTCAAATGTTTCTGATATTGTCTGATCCAAAAATAACTACTTGATTAATTTGTCTGATAAGAACTGTCTCTATGTAGGTCAAGATGAGATCATTTGAAAAAAATCTACTCTTTTGAAAACTTTTAAACTGCCAAAAAAATAAATCTCATTTAAGAGCTGGAGTTGAATTATATGGTCATTTTAGTTCTCAGAATTCAAAGCATAGATGGCTGGAATCATGTGAGTGTGATAATTCTAGGCTACTCTCAATAAATAATACATGTCATTTCTGCTTCACTGAGGCTGTCACTTACTGCTCTAAATGACTTTCGATGCAGGGCCCAGCCTGCTCTCCCAGAGTGCACTTCAGCTCAATTCCAAACCTGAAGGGTCCTTCCAGTATCCGGCCAGCTACCATAGCAACCAGACTCTGGCCCTGGGTGAAACAGCCCCATCGCAGCTCCCCGCCCGCAGCACACAAGCCCGAGGTACAGGCCAGAGCTTCAGCCAGGTACGTGTGGGAAGGGGACCCTCTGCCGCGTTGGTCCGTGGGCTCCAAGGGAACAGGCAGGGAGCAGGGCTATGAGATGGCCATGGTGCGCCCTCCTGCCTTTCTTAGGCACGTCCCACAAATTACAAAAGATGCCTTCAGTGCCGAGAGTGAAGGAGATGAATAATAAAATAGAGAAACACTGAATTATAAACACGTTTTCTTTAGGCATGTCTGTGAGTTGCTCATGCTATATCTATATTGTATATGTTTATCTGTGTGAGTATGCAAATGTCTGTCTCCTTACTATTTCTGAGTCTATATGTGATATAAATATGACATACAGAAGTTTTGAGTTTGTGCGTGCACCTGGAACCAATTTTTCCTCCTAAAAAAAAATACATGAAATTATTCGTTGGGGTTAATTGTATAGGGGAACATGGTATAAATGCATAATCAAGTATACAGAACTATTCTGAAGATAATTGTGATTAGTTTAGGAATAGTTACACTTTGTCAAGTTTGATTTGGAAATGTGCCCTTGAATGTTTCTTTAAGGTGTGCACTTGTTCTTATACTTTCACTGCACAAATTTATTAGAAGCAATTAAAAACAGCTCTTGGTAAAAAGAAGTGGCTACTAATCTGAGTTTTTTCAAGAAAGATATAAATGTTGTAACACTGACCATGATACACTGATCCTGGTGGAATACGCTCAATTTTTAATTTTTTGGAAGCAAACAAGTGGATTACAGCCTTCTTGTACCCTTGTATCTGTCCATGCTTCTAGGTCCAAGGGGCCACATTCAGAAGTAAGGAATATTTTATACGTCAATTAACTTACGAAAGCTATGTATGTAGCTTTTGCCAATTTGCTAAAACTTTTAAGACATGCAGCTAGTAAAACAATACATTTCTACCTTCTCTTATGTTTATCTGGAACTCATTTAGTATTCATGCTTTGGCTTTTTCTCACAAATATCTAAGAACCCTGTAATTCTAGATGAAAAGATTGAATCAACTGAAAAAAAAAGAAAAATCAGTATTCCCATACTGAGCATTATGGAAAATGGAAATATCAATATAAAATGAAAAATCAGTTAACTTATCACTTATCTGTTAGCATCTTGTAAGCCCAGTTCACACATACCTATGTAATGACTGGCTGTTAAATCAAAGCTTTCTTACTTATGAAATTAATAGCTACCATTTACTCAGCACCCAGAAGTAATCTGTTTTACATCCATCCTCTTATTTAATCCCCACAGTGCTGTATTACCATCTACATTTTAAAGATGAGAAAACTCACGCTCATCACATTTAGAGAAGTTGTCACACACCATTTTAAGGCAGCAGCCGTGAGAATGGGAACAGGGTCTTGACTGAACTGAAATCTAATCATTCCAAGAGGGAGCATTTCATAGGTTTCCTTTTTTATGTCGACTATTTCAATTAAATGCATCTACCGCTTGAACCTATGAAGAGGTGTATAAATGTGGACGAGCATTATGGCTATTTATCTACTTCCATGTTGTTGGAGTTAATTCTATCATCTGCTAATTGCCATGGGAGTGAAATAGTAGAAGCTCAAAATGACAGGATTGGGCCTCACATTAAAAGTCTGCTTTAAATTTAATCAGAAAGTGTAACTAAGTGGAAAAGAAATTAATGCTTTGTATTAGAATTCATCAGAGTTACAGTTTGAAGGCATCTACAAATGTGTGTGTTCATGGTAATAACTTTAGTTGAGGCAGAGGTTACTGGCACACTCATTTACCTGACAGGTGGGTGGACGAAGAAATCTGAATATTCCGAGCAGAGGGATGTTCTAATCCTCTCTATTAACAGGATTGAGGCTCTTTGTGAATATCTAATCCTCTTTATTTCAGTTAAGTGGCAGATATGGGTACCATGGTTTACTTTTAGCTTTAGTGCTGCAGTGTGACAGGCATGTTCCATTGAACACCCTATAAGACCTGTGACTTCAAAATAATGTCAGAGAAATGTTGAACAAGTAACCAGTATTTTTACTTTGCATTTAGCATTATACCCTTGAAAGTAGGGAGGCCACACCCCATTCCCATAACATCTCCTTTGTTCAGATTTTCTTGGGAATCCCTCTATTCCAGTGGTTTTGCAGAGCCCTGTGACACATTCTTTCCAATATTCTGAAGGGTGTTAGAGTTCATTTCTTTAAGGCTTGATTAACTTTTAGAATATCCTGTAGCCATAAAGTGCCAAAAGGGCTAGTAAAGTTCAAATTATAGCTAACAGATGCCAGACCAAGTTAATAAGGTCAATAATCAATCACCACAAACATATTTCATTTTTTTGTCTGAAAGAAATGTGTAATCCTAAAGTAAAGCAAAGGATTCTCTGTCTGGCTCATGAATCATATGGGAACGCAATTTCAAAGGCGTATCATGTGTTCAAAGATTCTAACTTCAATTTTTAAAAAATTCTAGCTTATTCAGGATAATAAATGTTTGTTGAGTGAGCATCACAAGGCTCTATGCCAGGCCTTGGTTTTACATGCATAACCTGCTTTGCCCAATCATATCAGTCTGAAAGGAAAACTATGGGCCACAAAAATTGCCGTAAAATATTAGTTCTCTGGTGTCACTCTGACTAAAATCCTTGAAAGTCATTCTCCTTAGACTCTAGGATGAGTTCATGGGGCTGGGCTGGAGGAGACAGAATGTAAGGTCCTTCCGTCAGAGCCCAAGGCCTTTCTGGGAAATGACATGAGCCAATTTATAGTTATTTTTTCTCCCACACCCAGCAGTCTGCTCAGCTACCCTGCAAGCTCACTGCCCCACCCTCTAAACAGGCTGTGTAGGTTCCCCCTCCATCCCTCTCTTCCTCCTCCAAGTCAACCTTGGCCTTTGTGTGGCTCCTGTGAGGTATCCCAATCAAAGGAGAGCTGCTCTTCCAGTTCCATGTGTATATTTCTGGGTCATTCTTTAATGCATTCAAAGTATTTATCCTTTGCCTACTCTATGCCATGAGCTGATATATCTGCTTGGGATGGAGCAATAAGGAAAATAGCCACAATCCCTGTCCTCAAGGAACTATTCTAGAATCAGTGATAGACTCAGAAAAACTAGGCTTACAAGATGCTAATGAATGCAATGAATAAGTAAATTGCATAGTTTGTTGGAAGGTGATGATTTCTATGAGGAGGAAATGAATGCAGACTAGGATAAGCAGGATCCCAAGTGCAGGATGGGGTGTGCCCTATGGAGCCTTGTGGAGAAGGTAATGTGACATGAAGGAGAAGAGAAGGGGAGCTGTCTGGGGTTCAGCGAATGCAATGGCTCCTGGAAGAGGTGGCTTGGCATGTTGACAGAACAGCAAGGAGGCCGAGGTGGCTAGAGCGGGATGCAGGAGTTTTGAGGGGATGGAAGACCAAGCCGATCATAATAAGGATCTTGCCTTTTACTGAGAATGAAATGAGGAGCCAGTAGAGAATTTTAGGCAAAGAACAACACAGCCTGACTTATGTGTTGAAAGCCTCATTTTGTCATTTCACAAATAACACCCTATAGTTAGGTACAGATATATCTGTTTCTTCCCATCAGATTGCCTTGCCACAAGAGTGGATACCATACAAAATTCAGCTGCACATCCCAAGTCACTGACCCAGGGTTCACCAAATGTTCATCAGGTTCCTCAAACCCCAGCCTATTCTTTATAATCATACTGCAAAGAATGTGCGTGGTGAGAGGATAAAGAAGTTGATTCTCCTCCAAGTTTTGCCTGCTTCCACTCATATAAAATTTCCTGTGGATTATATGAAATGCCAGATAAACAACGTCTGGCACAGAAGAGTCACTTTAAAAATGTTGGTTTCTCTCCATGTCCAACCATAAAGTAGTGTCACCAAGCATTTCGTCCCTCAAAGAAACAAAATATGCAAGAAACATGAAAGTATACATCTGTCTAAAGGGCACTGACAAAGTAGTGCAGGGTCGTAAAGGTTTTAAGCCCACTCTCGTGTTCTCCAGCAGAAATGAAGTAGGCATGTGCACGTTCAAAATCCCAGGGAGATGCCTGTTTGCTGCAGGAAATTAAGAATTCTGCGATAGTTCTGTAAAATAAAATTGAACAATCGTGGATACTCTAGAAAAGCAATAAGCTTTTCGAGAAGCAAAATTGCCATTTCTTTTGGATCTGGCCTATCTATTTAACGTTGCACTGACTTTTATGTCTTAAAAGTCCTCATTTACACTATATCATAATTGTAAATGCACCATCTGCTCACTTCTGCCGATGTGTTCGTTGAGTTTGGAACATTGCTTACTGGTGCATTTTCATGTCAGGTAGATGGGAGGGTCAAGGGGATGGAGAACCCTGTGGTGGTGGCGGGATGGTCACAGAGACCCGCATGGTGCAAAGGAGGAGCAAATTCCCAAGAAACACCTGTTTATTGACCGTTGAATGCAAAGGGTTATACAGATAGCTAGTGGGACATCACTGCAGTTTGCTTAATTATGAAAGAAGTAGTTGTTAGCTAAAGAGAAAAATCACTAATAAACTTGGAAAACACAAAATTTCAGAGATATGTTTAGTGTAGAAAATATACTTTATATGGCATTTAGAGGAGAAATCATGTCATTTTGTATACTTTCCTTGCCATATTTGTGGGAAATTGGCAGTTTATTTGTTTTTAAGATAGTTTTCAGATGACTACCTGTTGGAAATCCCTGCTGATTACTCTGCTTTAAAATCTTCTCCTTCTGTTACCTCTTTCCAGTGTAAACATATTTAATCTGGTTTCAATAACTGAAACATTTCTCGTTGCAGGGAGGGGGTGTATGTGTTTTACTATAATATTTCCCCTTCTGAGCAAATATTTGGGTTATTAAAGTTATAGTAAATGAGCCTCTTGCTGAAATAAAAGTTTTATGTAGTATATTTTTGCCAAGGCTCATGTAGTTTTTTAGAAAGAGTTGCCATCAAAAAATCCCTCCTTATGTATTCCTTAAGATAAATTTAAATAAGACACTTAGATCATTGCTTTATTTTTTCTTCTCTATTTTCTTTCCATTGTTAGATTCTTTTCATGGCCATATGAAATACTTTTCAGAATATCTAATGATAATGACCCTAATCATACTTTTATTAAAGGGAGGTCAGAGGGAAGGGAAAAACAGTATCCAGGATGCAAAACTCTGCACGCCCCTGTTTGTGCTAGTGACTTAGAGGCCCTGGGAAAATGTATCCACTGTCACTTCCTACTAGCCGCAGTGACAGGGACAATATGATTTGCAAGATTTCCCTCTCTCTAACTCTCTCTCTGTCTCTCCCACTCTCTCTCCCCTCCTCCATAATTTTGGAACCCTCATGCAAAGAGAAAGCAGAGAGCGTAGTCTTCATTATTATCCCCAAGGTTATAGATGCTCTTTTTGTCCTTTTCATTGAGATGTTCTCATCTGAGGAAGGAATCCCTCCCAAGCGCCTTCGTTTTCCAGTTACTTAAGTTTCATTTGGTCTGGGCACCACCTTTCAGTGTTAGTGCAGTGCCACCACCAGGTAAACCCAGCCCACCTTTCCTCATCGCAGTCATGAGGACTCCAGGGACCAGGTGTGAACTGTGCACAGGAGCTGTCTCTTTATGTTTCATAGTAGTTTTTACCAAAACCAGCACTCCTCGAAGGAATCGCTAGAAAGGTGTTTGATGATTTTATTTGGCTGTTTCCAAAATCAAACCTCTCTCACAGTACCAGGATTTTCTACCTTGGGAATTAACTAGTGGCATTCCCTCTGAAGACAATTTCAAAAGAGAAGTTATCAAATTTGGGGGAGCAATGGTAATAGTGTTCAAGCAAATTAATTTCATCCCAGGGAGTAAGTTCAAGGGCACAAAACTTGTTTGGGGATGCAGATTCATTTTTATTGCATATTATAGGAACATTTCGTATGATATCAAAATAAGACTGCACTTTGGAGCTGGTGATTTCTTCTGGTTTCCAGGTTAGAGGAAATGACTTTGTCCATATGCATGTGCAAGCCTAATGCTCTGTGCAAACTTACCCTTGGAAAGTCCAGCAAATTCTCAGACATTTTAATCAGCAGCATGTAGCTGGTATTACTACATCATGTTTCCAGAACAATCTGGTTTAGAAATGGATTTCTTCAAAGATGTCATCTTAAAGCCATGTTCTATTTTTCAGTATTTAAAAGTTCTTAAGGCTTCTTAGCTCATTGGAAGAATGTTCTTCAGTCATTGCTTTTATTCTCACTGCCCAGTCACCACTTACTCCTCTCTGCACCTCATTCCTTCAAACACCAGCCCCCACTCCTCCCTCACCAAATCCAACGCTATATTGGTGTGTTGTGGATATTCTGTGGCCCTGGCCCTGTTGCCTCTGCCTTCCTTTGAAATGTGTCCGCCAGGTCTGCCTCTTATGACACTGTTTTTGCCCAGGAGCACTATTCCCAGGAGTGACCTTAGTCACCACAGCCAGCATTATCTGCAGAAGGGAGACACCATGAATTATTCGGTTCGGTAGTCTGATGGTAATCCCAGGAAAATGGAAAGTGATGAATACGGCTGATGGAGGAGCAAACTGCTGATCCCAAGTCATTAGCCTCCCCGAGGGAAGCCACAAAACAAGGACTCCAGTTCCCCATTCCTGACATTGTCAGCCTGGCTGCCCAGCATTCTGGGCAAATATTCTTCCCGACCCAGAGTTAGGGGCCTTGCTGACAGTCCTCAGGAAACTTGGCGGGTCTAAATGCGTCTTCACACGGACTGCCCGTAAATCATGGACCTGCTTTATAAAATGTGGTTTTGCTCAGCGATGCTGCTTACTCATGTTTTGAAGTCAAGATTCCTGGGAGAGTCCAGGCTGTCAAGTCTTTTGTTAACCAGCTGTAAGCATTTCAGGTTTTTGTTTTGATTTTTTGCACTGCCAAATCCCCAAAGAATGAGGATTAAATACATTTCCAAGTTAGGAGAATTTTTTCCCCTTGTCACCCGATGCCATCCCTACCTCTCTACAGAAGGCACAATGTGATGGGAAAGAACTACACTCAGTATTGAGGCCAACGCCACATGCTGATCGAGGGCACCATGTTTTCAGGGACTCAAACTTCCTGAAAAGAATAGTGTCATAATTGTGAATTGTGAACCAGATAGTATTCTGTACAAACAAAAATACAACACTAGATCTCTAAAATAATGTCAAAGTGAAATATTCCACGTAAGAGGATTTCAGAGACCTTCAAGAACAGACTCCTCATTTGTACATGGAAAAGAGTAGGCTGTAGTTAATGGTTTATTGAGTTAATGAGTGAATTAATGCATAGAACTTGAGTACTGTTGGTTAATGGGTGTTGGGAATAATATATATATTGCCTAAGTTCCCATTTCAATATTCTTTCTATTACACTTTGGAAATACATCCTCCCCTTCAACACTTCCATAAAATAGGTATAAGTGCATGCTATAATTACACAAGAGGCTTCGGTGTACCATTGAATGTATACATGCAAACATATAATGTAAAAATCACAACTGTAGTATATCCTAAATCTGATCCATCTGAAATTTACATGTTAACTATAATGCAGATGAAATATTTATAAGAAAGAGCTTTGATGAGTTATGTGTATTGCTCATGTCTCATTTTCAAAAAAGTTCCTGTAGTTTTTTTTTTTCACTTGAGGTATAATGTACATAAAGTGTCCATAGGAATTGGAAGTAATGTGTCGTTTTTCTCTTGATGAATTTCCCATAATGGGAGGCAAGAAAGGAATGACATTTAATGAGCACCAAACTCTGCCTATCAGCAACTATTTAATCAGAGCCATCTACTTGACAGTGTTCTCCTTCGTTGTTAATTTCACATAGATGGGTCCCCCATTTGGGAGGGGTAGGAAAAAACCAATAAAGTAGCCCTTTGGGTTGAGTCTGATCCAAAGAGCTGAGAATGAAGACATCACCAGGAATTGTCCCTGTCAATAGCCCATACCGTGATCCAGGATTGGGGCCCAATCTGCTCCAAGTATTTCTAAAAATTTTTATATCATTATTTTTCTTTTAAGGGTCTCATCATCCACAAAAAAATGATTTCAATTCTCATTACATGCACACATACATTTCCAAATATCCTTGGGAAGAGGAGTGTAATAGTCATTAGTTTAAAAAAAATGAAGTTTTGGAATTCTAACTTTAAAATTGGATTCACAGTTTTCTAGTGTTGACATACTTTTAAGGCAGAATTGAGCTTCCAGGACAGTAAAGTGGGTGAAAATCTAAATGGGCTGAAATGTGTTTATGTTATTTTTTAATACAATGACCTAGGTAGTAATAAACCGTTCTGTGAATTGTGCAGTAGGTTTGAGGTACAGGTTTTGTGTCCCTAATCTGCTAAAAGTTGCTAAATGAAATTATATAATGAAACAAAACATAAACACAAGAGTGGAAATAAGCTCCTAAAAAGATTACTGTTTTTGTCCAATTAGTGCTAAAAAACAGATGTCTCTGTTTAGCCCAAGAATCATTCTTAGGCACTTAATATTCCATAGGCCATTGAAATGGAATACAGCACCCCTGGATTATTTATTGTCTACTGGAGAAGGGCTTAGACAACTTTGCAGTCCAGTAAAGTAGCCACTGGCCACATTTGCCTATTTAAATTCAAATTAAATATGTGTTCAAATCCAGTGCACATTTCAATTGTCCAATAGGCCCATGTGTCCAGCAGCTACCAAAGTGGACAGTGGAGATATAGAACATTTCTAATATTAACAACACCAATCCTAAAGAGTATATAAAATTTTATTGTTTATGTTTATATTAACTCATGTAACAAATTGACCAAATTTTATCAAGATCCTACAGTATCTAAAAGATTCCAAATTGGCTGCTATAGCCTGTCAAAATATCTGGAGCTAGCATGGCAGATCTCAAAATGTCTACAGATTTGGGAATTCAAGGAGTCTTATGAGACAATAACATTCATCAGAGTTTAAACTCTTGAGACTAGAAGTTCCAACAGATTAGAAGGAAAACAAAATGTTTGCAAAATGTATTCAATGTTTTCCTTGTAGCCACGCCACTCTAATATTATAGAATACTAGAATAGAATACTACATAATGTTTTTTAAATTATCTTGGTATATTTTAGTATTTATTTTATTAAAAATTATGCTATTTGGTTAATAGTGTCCTTAATGTCACATAGGGTTATTTTATTATTAATCCTATATATCCAAGACATAACAAAAAGTGCTTGTTCTGTTGTTAGCAGGGGGCTCTCCTTAGACCCTCTGGGTTTCTTTCTCCTCCTTATGCTCCTGTGGGAACGGTTTACAGAAATTCCTGTCTGAGCTTTTTTTGGCACTTTCCAGCGGGGTTCTGCACAGCTGAATGCTGCTCAGGCCCCAGCAGAGCTTCAGAAGAAAAGAGAAGGAAGAAGGTCCCTGTCTGCCGCTCAGCGGTAGTTCTCAGACCACAGCACCTGCCTCCCCTGGGGACTGTTAGAAATGCAGACTCTCAGGCCCACTTCAGACCCCTGAGTCAGAGTCTCTTCCAGATCAGTGGCTTGCAAACTTGAGCGAGCACCATAATCACCTTGAGAACTTGTTAAAACAGCTCCCTGGGCCTCTCTCCCAGAGTTTCCGATTCAGTAAAGGTGGGGTGATGCTGACTCTGATTCTGATCAGGGACGGGGACCACACTTGGAAACCACTGCTCTAGGGATGACTTGTTCTCCTATTTGGTTGCACATTGGAAGCACCTGGTGAGCCTCCTAAAAGCCTGATGCTTGACTCCCATCTCACTGTCAGCTAGTGCATAGCATGGGTCCTTGAGATTTTTTTTTAAAGCTCCCCTTGGTGATTATAATATGTAGCCAGATTTGAGAAGCCCAGTCTATATATTTCATACTCAGAACTTCTACTGGTAGGGAAGCAAAACTGGATCTGAGCAGCACCCGCCATGACTCTGGATGATGCTGGAATATATCTCTGGGGTTCAGGGTGAGCACACCAGTTCCACAGCTTCTCCATCATCTTCCACACATGAAAACCCTCAGGGCCAAAGGCTTGGGACCTGTTTTATTAACTATCCCTTCCTTCATTCCACAAATATTCACAGCGTCTCCGCTGTGAGCCAGGACCCGCTCTAGTTGCCAGAGGCGCATCATTGAACAAAATCACGGAGCTTACATTTTACTTTCACTCCTATGTTAAACTCAAAATAATTGCTCTGTGGTGTTAAAGAAAAACAGAGCTAGACAGTGGTTAAAGTGGTAAATACAGATTTTATTCAGAAAAAAACTGTTGCAGTAGGGGAAAAGAGACCTCAGTATAGAACTGGGTTCAATTCCAAATACAGCAAGAAAAAGTGGAAATTTATAGCCAAGGAGCAGGGTGGGGGTCAGTGGGTGGAAAATTACTACGAGGAAACATCAGGAATCAGGGAGATTCCAGTTACACAGACCTAACAGGATTCTTGCTGAAGCCAGGCCAGGGTGATCAGATGTCACCTGGGGGATGGTGGAGGGCGAGCAGACATCAAGAGTGGGAGATTCTGGCTAAATTGACTTAGCAGGATTCTTGCTAAAACTGGACAATGCAGAGATGAACACAGAAGCCCAAAAATCAGGGCCTAGTTGAGAAGAGTGTTCAGAGGAGCCTGACTAGAGTTTGGTTAAGGAATTAATCTTTGTCAGTGGATTGATAAAATGTATATATACATATATATTTATACACACATATGCAAATGTATAAAATATATACATCATATATAAATACATATACATATGCATACACATACCCCTCATGCAGAGAATGCCTTTCAACAAACTGTCTCCCTTTTGTTCTGGGCTGCTCTTAATAGAGGATTTTGATGTTGCTCAGTTAACTCCCTCAGATCTTCACATGAACGTGACATCCCAGATAAAATTTGGAATGCTCTGTATGTGCACATGAAAAGTGCCCAGTCTATTTGCCATTTGCCATTCCAAAACGGGTAGAGAGGCATAACTGAAACTTTTAATGGCCAGCATCTGTTCAGTCTCTCTCCCTCTTCCCTCCATCTCACCAGCTTCCTCCTCCCCACCGATTCCCACCCCTAATTTCACAACCTTCCTTCCCGGCTTGTGTGTGTGTGTGTGTGTGTGTGTGTACAATCCTACTCCCTTTTCACACCAGCCTGCTCTCAAAAACCTTTCTGCTCCTCCGGGAAAGCCTGGAAGATCCCAGCCCTCCTGCCCAGAAGTGGTTGACAATGTAGTGTTTTCATTCGAATGCAAATTTGTCTCTGGACAAGATTCAAGGAAAGTGCTTTCCCCTCCAACTGTCTCTCCAGCTCCACCCCGGCCCTTGTTGTCTTTTGTGTTCTTGTAAATAAATGAGAGGCGACTGGCTTTCAATGTGAAGACACAGCTGCAGGGGGCTCTTACAAGCGTGCTAGAGGGAGAGATGGTAAAAGATTTGGAGTCCAGCGCTAAAATCTAGAAAAGAGAGGCTTTTTTAGTCTTTTCACAGAATTGCCTTGATTCCTCTAGAAAGGCTTTTTTTTAATACTGAAAGGCCAAGCGTATTTATTCCAACTTAATATTTTCCCCTTCTCTTTACTTTTCTTGTCCAAAATGAAGAATCAACGCGACAATAGAACAGAATAAATTCTACGAAGTATGTTTATTCTTGACGTTCTCCAGATAAGTATGCAACTAGGCCATTTTGGAGGCAGAAACTGTATCCAGTGAAATGACCGTGGGGGTGGGGGGAGAAATGATTTAATGCCCGAATTTCTCTTTAAAACTGACAGATCGTGATTGCATTCAAGTAGATCAGGGCGGCCCTGTTGGGTGGCCTTTTAAAATCTCTGTGTGACCAATGCGATGCCTCTGCTATTCCAGAAGCATCTTAGATATGCAAGCGGAATACTGTCCCGTTCGCCAGACGTGATTCCCATCCCACTGTCAGCCGGCCTTGGCGAGCTGCTTTTTCCTTCTGTAGGGAAAGAGAAGATCGAGGGGCGCCTGCGTCTTGATCCAACGCGCAGTTTTGCTCTCCAGGCCCCCGAGCGCCCAAGTTTCCCTCCCTCGCCGGGGCCGGGCTGTGCGGGTGGGGCCTTCGCTTCCCGCTGGCTAAGCGCGCGTGTTCTCTCCTCTCCCGCGCACAGGGCACCACGAGCCGCGCGGGGCACCTGGCGGGGCCCGAGCCCGCGCCGCCGCCGCCGCCGCCGCCGCCGCGGGAGCCGTTCGCGCCCAGCCTGGGCAGCGCCTTCCACCTGCCCGACGCGCCGCCCGCCGCCGCCGCCGCGCTCTACTACTCGAGCTCCACGCTGCCCGCGCCGCCGCGCGGGGGCTCCCCGCTGGCCGCGCCCCAGGGCGGCTCGCCCACCAAGCTGCAGCGCGGCGGCTCGGCCCCCGAGGGCGCCGCCTACGCCGCGCCGCGCGGCTCCTCGCCCAAGCAGTCGCCCAGCCGCCTGGCCAAGTCCTACAGCACCAGCTCGCCCATCAACATCGTCGTGTCCTCGGCCGGCCTGTCCCCGATCCGCGTGACTTCGCCCCCCACCGTGCAGTCCACCATCTCCTCCTCGCCCATCCACCAGCTGAGCTCCACCATCGGCACGTACGCCACCTTGTCGCCCACCAAGCGCCTGGTCCACGCGTCCGAACAGTACAGCAAGCACTCGCAGGAGCTGTATGCCACGGCCACCCTCCAGAGGCCGGGCAGCCTGGCAGGTAAACGGCTCCCGGCCCACTTCCGCGGCTCCGCCACGGGGGCACCTAGGCGCACGGTGGGGGTACGGTGCAGGATGGAGGCAAACAGCTGGGGTGGGGCAAAACTCCAGCTGGGCGTGTCTGTGGGTCAGTGTTGAGCAGCTGCAGGGTGTAGAGAGTGCCAGGGCTCCCCTAGAATAAGTTGTTACTATCCAAACTAAAATATGACAGTTACTTCCTTTTGGAGGTAATGCTGTCTCTCCAACTCCAGTTTCTCTCTCTCCCTCTCTCTCCTTCCCCCATCTGAAGACTAACACATACATAAAATTAAGTCAAATTTAATAATCACATAGACCTGTTGATTGTATCCAGAAAAAGAGCAGAGCAAATAAAAATCACAATATTTATACGATCACCTATAGTTACCTACATTTACTTGTAGAGAGATGTAAGGAATTTTCCCAAAGCAGACATTCACTATACATAAATTTCAATAGTAGTGACAAAATAACCAATGATAAATTGCCTTGAATTTTTACTACTTTGTTATGGCTGGAATTTATTATATTTTGTCTAAATTTAGCCCCTGGGAAAAGTAAAGGACTCCTCCATACCTGTCGTTGAATGTACGTAGATTCCAAGAACGGGGGAAAAGTAACCAATGGTGAAATCCCTTGAATTTGTTACCTGCTTATTGTAGGCATGGAGGGGCTGGACTGGACTGGTGTTTTGAGAGAAACCTACTTTTCTCTGCCAATTCAGAGGAGGTGACATTTCTGTGGTCGTTATGCCCGTCAAGACCAGGCTGAGCTGGTGATTCTCTGCCGGTAGCACCATATGTTCGGCTTAAACAAGACACTATGATTGAAAGACTAATGTTTTGTCTCTAAAATACCTGACAGCTAACCCGGATTTATTGTTGATTTTTTTTCTCTTATGAAAGTATTTGGTAATTGTGTCACTCTAGTAACAGATGCTGTGCTCATATGTTTCCTTTCTTGACATAAGTAGATGACTGGGAAGATAAATAGGATAAAAAAAGGAGCCTGTTGCGTTCACGAGGCAGGCGTCCAATGGCTTCTTTAATTCGGCAGAGTAATTGTCAGTCTGCACTGGCCTGGCATAAAAGGATGCAGGCTGGAATTCCACTGCCCCCAAGTTATGCTAGGTGTATTTACTGAAATGGAAATATTCCCTCTCACTCACTCCTTCTCTCTCTTTAATAGAATTTTGGAGGTAGACGATCACTAAAGCCAACCCAGTGCCAGTACGGAAATATCTATAATGTAGGAACTCAGGAAGAGCAGTCTGGTTGGAAGAGGAGGCTGGGAGACATGTATGGAAACTTTTATAAGTTTGTAAAATAACTTACTAGGTCGTGTCGAGGAGTAGGGAATTGGTGGAGCTTGTGGGAAAGTAGACCCCCGTGACACCCTTCCCAGGCACCACAGAGAAGAGGAAACTGAGTTTCAGAGAGTCCAGGTGACTTGCTAAAGGCCATTTCATTTTCTGCACAGACCTGGGGAAAGAAACCAGGAGTCTTAGCTTCCAGCTCTTTCTCCCACTTATTATACGTGCTAAACTTGTGCATGTTCCACTGTTATCATTTTACTCAAAATAGGGAGTATGGGTCTGGTGGAGAAGTTGGGGGAGTGGGAATGAGGCTGAAGAGAGCCTGACAGCTCCTTGTATCATTGATTTGGGAAGAGGTTTTAAAAGTAAATGTGTTGTGAAAATTGCTTGCACTCTGATGTCTGGAATGAATGTTTCTGAGGGTTTGTGTGTGTATGTGCTCATTTGGGGGTAGGGTGGCTTTGGCCAGAAAGAGGAGAACTTCAGTTGATCAGCACAATTCCATGTGCCTTCACTTCACTCCATATTTCCATCTGTTCCTCAAATTCTCTGACCGAATTTCGTTTTTGTTACCTGGTGGAAAAAAAAAAATCAACATGCCATTGAAGATTCTTAATTTTAGAGCTACAATGAACACTTTTAATGTTTGAATTACTTTGTTGAAATGCGTGCTTTTAAATATTCATTTAAAGATTTTTTTCATGCAAATTACTGCTGGCAGTTTTTGAGTTTAAAATTATTCTATAACTCTGCATAAGTACTTGGGTTGCATGAGATCATACGTCCCATTTAGAAATTACCAAACTATGGCCCAGGAAAGGTGTGGGGACAGACTTTTAACGTTTGCGAGAGATCAGAAATATTGGAGCTTTTGGACTCCGTACCTAAATCTGTGTGCTTGGTACCATTCCAGGCATCATAAAGTTTGGAGCCACCTGGTTTGCTAATTGAAAGCACAAAGTCAAGACTGAAAAATAGCTTTTGGATTTTCAGGATTGTGATTTTGGAGATTTGTCACTGATAACTTAGAAAGTATGAATATGGGATAGGTAGTGACTTTCACTGTTGAATGTTTCATCCATTCAGTAATTCTTTATTAAGCACCTCTTGCGTACTGACACTGATTTAGACCTGGGGGATACAGTAGTGATCGATATCAACCAAAATCTCTGGCTCGTTTCAAATGGAAAAGACAGAAAATCATCAAGATAAATATTTTTGGTAGAGTAGCCAGGGAAAGCTCTCATTAGAAGGTGGCTTTTGAGTCAGTCATGAAGGAAGTGAGGGAGCTGGCCATATGAATATTTAGGGGAAGGGAGTTCGGAACAGAAGGAGCAGTAAGTTCAAAGCCTGGTAAACGGGAGTGTGTCTGATTTGTTTGCAGAATAGCAAGGAAACCAGTGGGGTCGGATCAGAGAAAAGGAGGGCAAAGAAGTGACATAAGGTCAGTGAAGTGACTAACGGGGTGGGGTTGGAAGGCCAGGTCAGGGAGGGCCTTGTAAATCTTGATGAGGACTTGAGGATGCTGGCCGTGCTAAGTGCATGGGAGCTATTGAGGATTTGAGCGGAGAAGTGACAAAATCTGACTTAGTTTGTACCAGGGTCACTCTGGCGACTGTGGAAAATACGCTGTAAGGGATCAAAGACAAAAGCAAGGATACCAGTTGGGAGGTTATTGCAGTAATCTAAGCAAGAGATGATTATGGCTTGGGCCATGACTGGCAGCATTCAGGTTATGAAAATTAGTGTTATTCTGGATGCATATGTGTGGTAGAGCTCACCAGATTTTCTCATGGACTGAGTGATGATGGTCAGAGAAAGAAGACTCAAGGATGCCACTGACCCAACAACCAGAAGAATGGAGTCACCATTGACCAAGATGTGGCAGGCTACAGAGGGATATGGTTGGGTTTGAGGGAAGTGCTGGTAGATATTAAGATCTTGGTTTTGGACACGTCATACCTGTCTATCAGAATCAAAATGCACTGGTGAAGTAGATAGTTGGATAGGCAGGTCAGAGTTCAGGGGAGAAGCCCAGGCTGGAGATAAAAATTAGGGAGTCATCACCAGATAGATGGTATTTAAGACCCTGAGTCTAGAAGAGATTACCTAGGATTTAAGTGTAGAGAGAAGAGGTTCAAAGACTGAGCCCTGGTGCCTCCCACAAATGTAGAGGTCTGGGAGTTGAGAAGGAACCAGCAAAGAAAGAGTTAAGCCAGAAGTGTAGGTCGGTGTCATTCCTTAGAAGCCAGGAGAAGGGCATGTCTCAAGATAGATCAATAAACTACGTCCAGGGCAATTAAGAAGTCAAGACAAAGGAAGACTACTCAGTGACATTGGTTTAGCAATGTGTACGCATTGATGACCTTGAAAGAGCAGTTTCAGTGAAGGGTGGTGGTAAAGTCCTACTGGAAGGGGGGTGGTCCAAGAGAGAATGGGAAGACAAAAACTAAAGATCAAAACCATGCATAATGTTTTCAAGAAATTTTTCTGGTTTAGCTACAAACATTTCCAGAAATTTAGAAATTCTCTCTGAGGATTTCAGGTCATCAGTTGTAGTGAGCACTTGGTAAGAAACATACATCTACATTTTCCACTAGATCTTCCCGATAGCCAAGCATTATAAGGTCTGGTCAGAGATCTCAGAGTTCTAGCTATCTGAACTAGATAGGTGTTTACCACAATTCAGATTAAATCTAGAGCAGTGTAATTTCTCAGATGTTATGTCATTAGAGTCCAAAGATCTCTTCGAATTTTTCCATTCTTTCTTCTATTTTTTTTAATCGTCTCTCTTTTCATCACATAGTGGTGTCTAAGTAGAAACACAACTCTGTGTTGTTGGAGGTTCCTGACATTAGGTGCAATACTCACGTGCTTGAAATTATTCCCTCATCCAAGGCATCACAATATAATATCTGTCTACTCTTATACTCAGATATAAATAAGGTAATTACATAAAATACCAGCACATTGGCTGGCTCAGTAGAAGTTAGCTCGTATTATTTAATAATACCTACCATACAACTTGGATGTGCAAGGAAGAAGTCAGTCATTTTTGCTTCAGACACAAAGGTCTTTTGAGTCCCAAAACATGCCCGTTTCTACACTGGGCATACAAAGATGAGTGAGGGACAATCCTTGCCCTCACGAGACCTAGTTGGGAACAGATATAAGAATGGACAATTTTAAACTCAGTGCTACTGTGAGACAGAGGCTTCTTACTATGGGAGCATGCTAGAGGGGCATCTTACAGTGGGGATCGGATGTGTGCCATGGATGCTTCCTTAATGTGGTGGCTCCAGAGCTAGGCAGTGTAGACAGCTAGTAAGAAATGGTAGCTAGAACCAAGTCGAAGGGTAGAGAAGGTACATGGTGAAGAGTGGGGCGTGGGAGAGGGTGGAGACTACAGGCAGATCACTGTTTGCTGAGCAAAAAATGAGGGGGTTGGTGAGAGAGGAGGGAGAAGGAGTCATAGGGCTTATAATTTCATCCTCCAGTAGAGCGGAGACATGATCATATTTGCATGCTAGAAACTTCATTCTGGGGACTGTGTGGAGGATGGATTTACAGAGAAAAAAATAGGCAGGGACACACTTTGGAATAGTCATTTCCTCCTCCCAGATCTAATTATCGAAACTTTCCCCCACTTGTTTTGAAATGGGACAGCTCAAAAATTATCACTCATAAATGGTGGTAGAAGAAGAAGGCTAAATAAATGACACAATCTAGTTTTTGCATTGTTCTCCTGGTGAATAGGTTGCTTAAATTCTTTGTGTGTAATTTAAAAGTTAAATTTATTCATTCCATTCAAGATGAATAAAATTAAGTTGAAACAACCCATATTGTAATATAAACATTTGCTATATGCCAGGCATTGTGCCAGACACTTTGCAAATTATATCTCATGTAGTCTCCAACGACTTGATGAGTCGGTGTAGTTTTTACTCCCATTCTACAGATTTGAAAACTGAGGCTTCTCAGTAATAAGCTTCTTGGCTGGAAATAGCAGGAATGTGATTTGAACCTAGTTCACTTTGAGTCCAGCTTCTATATACTCTTAAATGTACATAATATATGGATAGAGGTTGTATATTTTGTGTTTTTTGGAAAAAAAACACCAAGAATGTAGAAGTACAGTTTTAAACTTATTTAAATGACTAGTAATTTTGAAGAAAGCAAAAATATCTCAAAAATATGTCAACATCCTGTTGAATATGACTTCAACAGTACTGATTTTCGCCTTTGTAAATAGCATGATCCTTTCATTTTCTGGTTTAGAGCAAAATTAATCCTGTTAAAAATAGAAATCTGAGTTGTAAATATGTATTAAAGTTAAGTCAAACATCAGAAGCTTATTTTGAGGTAAAAAATGAGATGAATTAATTGCAGATTCTTAACCAATGATTTCAATCAAAATTGACCTAATATGGAGAGGAATTTGGTCAAGGCACATCCGTCTTGTACCCCCGCCAAATGGACATAAAATTCACTAGTTAGAGTGAATCAAACACTCTAAACCCCAAATTCTGCATATTTGGAGATTTCAGATTCATTCCCTGACTTGTTAATGCTTCCAGGTGCACCTGTTGTAAGAAAGAAAAAGAAAAAAAGCCTAATCCTAGATAAAATCTTTGCAATCTCTGCTGTCAGGTTCTCAAAGGAAACGGAAACGTGAAGTCTACTCAGGTAATGAATGAGTTTTTTATCACACAACACTTGGGATGTGGTCAAAATGCAACATGATATCTAGCTGCCACCGCTCCTTTGAAATTACATTTTCTGAAGGTGATCTTTCCCTGCCGGTGGACAAACATTTGAACAGTTCCTGTGAACCTTCGGCACACCCTTAAGTAAAAAATTCCTACTTTAGATTTGCTAATTAGAATGTGATCAGCCTGTGATATGAATCAACACTTTAATCTTCTTTCAAAAGTGGTTATGGGGGCTGACCCGGTGGCTTGGTTGGTAAGTTTGCACACTCCACTTCAGCAGCCCCGAGTTTGCAGGTTCAGATCCCAGGCATGGACCTATGCACTGCTTATCAAGCCATGCTGTGGCAGGCATCTCACATGTAAAGTAGAGGAAGATGGGCACAGATATTAGCTCAGGGCCAGTCTTCCTCAGCAAAAGAACGAGGATTGGCAACAGATGTTAGCTCAGGGCTAATCTTCCTCACCAAAAAAAAAGTGGTTATGGCTGACTCTCAACTGGAACTTCCAGGGGTTCTTTAGAACTAGACCTCTCTGGGAAACCCTCCCCAACCACAGGAGCTCCGTTGCATTCTCTGCTGGCCATGGCCCTCAGCCCCAGCTCCTCCTCAGAAGCTCTTACTCTCAGAGCCCAGTCCCTGCCCAGGCCGTCTTCTGGGTGAGAACATAAAATGGATCTCTGTCCTGCACAGTGCATTCTGGCAATCCTGCACCCCAAGAAACTTGGGGTGTGTAGGCCGATTCCCACACATTGACCCTGTCCTGCTTCCACCAACAAGGTGATTATTCAGTGAACCATTTGCCCTCCAGAATTCTGGGACCCCACGTTGTAGCCGGGAGCCCACATCTGGGTGGTCCCATGGAAGCCCACTCTCTCCAGGCTTTCCCTCCCGGAGGACGGATACTGAAATCTCCTCAGCAAACCTCCTCTGTACCTGCTGATTCCTGTCTGACAGCCTCCATCTGCCTAGAGGCCCAGGACTCACAGACATGGCGATCCAACATTCCTTTTTAAAGTCGGCTTATGCAGCATGTGATCGCACTTACACTGGTATCTGATTTCTGTCCAACTGATGTCTGGGTCAAACTGTAACAAGGAGAGTCCATTTTAACATCCTGTTCCTCTGAGTTAGTGCTGGGATCTGGAACTAAATGTTTGGGATGCCAGGTGGCCCAAAAGGCCTTTCTGATGTCTTTCTTTTTTGCTGAGTCACAGAAATTAACTTTCCCTTCCCCTCCTACCACATGGCGACCCTGCTAGTTAAAATGGGGTAAACAAGTCTTTTGTTTTCTTTTGTAGGAAAGTGACATCTTTATGTAAAATTCTGTCAAAGCCTTTCTTATATTATTGATACTTTCATGATTTTGATCATGCTTTAACTTAACTGGGAAAAATGTAAATTAAAAAAATGAAAATGTATCTTGGACAGCACTCCAAGATGGCATACTCTCTCCACTCATTTGCCTCCCCTACGTCTCAGACCCCTGAGAAATAAAATACAGAATAACAATGAGGAATGGGGTCACAAAAGAGACAAGAACACAGAGGCCAGCGGGTGGGTGTGACCAACAAGCAAACCATATTAGGAATTTTCCAAAAGCAAACTCGGTAAGAGTGACAAGCAGTTAAAGTGGAGAAGTTTCTCCCAAGAATCTGCTGCGTTAGCATGGCGGAGGTGGACTGGCTGTCTTCAGTGAGCATCTGAGTTGAGCTGGGGTGCTGGGGAGAGAAGTGAGGCTGAAGATGGAGGGACTCATTGAAAGTCAGTGCTTGGGACAATTCTAAATCGGCCCCTCCTCCTCTCTCTCCTACCAAGATGGCAACCCTGTAGCCAGTGCTTACGCCAAGGTAAGGAACAGGAGTGGTCTCTTGAAGAAACTGAGAAAGTTAGACCTCAGTTGTGGCTGCCCACGGCTTCAAGTTCATTTCAACATACCTGCCAGGTGGGCTGGCAGAGGGCTCAGGGCCACCCCCGGACCCTTTCATTCTGAAGGAAGACTGCCAGCCCCTATGCCCCGCCCTCCCCGTCATAAATTCTATCTCGGGGACACGTAGTGGGAAACACTTCTATTTGCATTGTAGCAGAAGAAGCTGCTGCTGGGTTTTTTTTCTCAGATATGATAAATTAGCAAGGATTACTGAGGAATTCGCAAGAATTAGTGGCATTAAATAAAAATAGAAAAATGAACTCTATCTCAGAAGAAACAGCGATAATTTACAGAATAAAAGAGATTAAAAGAAACAAGCAAAAACTTCAGTACTGAGAAGGATTGAAGAAGGTCTTATGTTTATTAAGTCACAACTGGATGGTGTGCGAAAGGATCAAAGAACAAGAAAATCTAGGCCATAAAAGTGAAACTACCCAATTAAAAATTTGATAGAATGACTGAAAAATAGTCAGAGAAATGACTGGGAAAGTAGAACATAAAGGGAAAGAGATGGAAAATATGAGCCTAATGCAATAGGAGCCGTAAAGGACAAATCCAGCAGACACAACTAAAGTCTGGGAAGGAGAATGGGGAGAAGCAAGTTATCAAAGAAGTGATACAGAGCAATTCCTCGGAGCTGAGGGACCTGGGCCTTCATGGGAAATACCCTCTGCTTGGAATAGAACATATTCCGTATTTTGCATCATGAAATTTTAAAGCACCAACATGAAAAGACTCTAAAGCCTCTGGAGAGAAATAAAACACTTAGACGCCACCTGACTTGCAGTAGCGATAGTGGATGGTAAAGAGCAATCAGGTGATGCTCTTAAAGGTCTGGGGGAAGTAATTTTCAACCTAAAATCTAAACATAGCCAAATTATCCATCATCTATAAAGAGAGAATCCAATATTTTCAGACTTGCAAGTATTCATAAAATCTATCTCCCATGCACCCTTTCCTGGAAGGTTATGGTACTTGGAGGATGTATTATTCCGGCTAAACAAAGGCATAAAACAGGAGGAAAAAATGGTACTCAGGAAACAACGTATACTGTCTAGAAGGGCAATGAAGAGAAGTCAGAGGGGAAAGAAGACGTCTGGGCAGTAGGCTAGCAAGCAAGGAAAGGTGCGCCTCAACACGTGATCTTGACAGTCATGAATGTTGGCATAAGTCCCCCAGAGTCAGGGTGATTTAATATCTAAGGACTGAACAAGTAAAAGAATGAGTGAGAATAATGAGTTTAATTGAAGATGAGAAAGAAAGAATTGTTGCATTCCATCAAATTCCACAAATACAAGAGGCGGTGGTTAAAAGCGTGGATGGAGGGGCTAGAGGGACATGGGTGCCGTCACTGGTTCCATCACTTTCTAGCTCTGTGACCTTGGACAGTTGGGTTCAATTCAACAAGTATTTACTGAACACTTGTTTTGCGCTAGGTACTTGTCTAGGTGCTAGACGCACACCTGTGAATAGCAGAGTCTCATGTGGATAGGACGTTAGATGGTGACAGGAGCTGTGGGGAGAAACTAATGGAAGTAGGGATGTCAGAGGGGCAGAGTGGCCGGGAAGCTCTCCATGATAAAGTGTCCACTGAGCAAACACCTGAAGCAATGAAGGAGGGAGCCATGTGCATATCTGGGGAAGAATGTCCCAGGTAGAGGGAACAGCCAGTGCAAGGGTCCTGAGGTGAAGTCATGCTTGGCCTGTTTAGGGAACAAAATGGGGATTCTTTGAGAGTGTTTGTTTTATTCTGTGGTGGGAATAACAATACTGCAAGAATTATTACGGAGTCATTACAAAGATCATATGAGACTGAGATCGCACCTGTCAATTGTTTATTAGTGCCCCCATGTTAAAAGGGTCCAATAAATTATAACTATTGTTACTGTGGAGAATCCTGATACCAGCCAAGCTCTACTGGGAATTCAAATGTAAATAAGATGGAAGCCATAACTCCAGTGGTCTTGTTTGACTGGAAGGAGGGAAGGAATGACATCAGTTCAGAGGTGGCTCATAGTTAGGATATGAGCTGTGAGAACAGACCAAGGGCTGGGGGCATCCCAAAAGGGAGAGGCCCATCCAGGAAAGGGTTCTTGACAGAGGCAGCATGTGAGGTTGAGTTTACAAAGTGACAAGTGCCAGGAGGAGAAGAGGTATATAGCTGGGGACTATCAGATTACATATTAGTTATGAATCAGTGTCCAGTGGTGCCTTGAGCCCTGGTGGGTTTAAGGTGGAGCCTGGGGCACCAGGGATGTACATGAGATTAAGGCTGCACATGATCTGAGGTCTGCTCTCCTGAGCTGACTCTGGGGAGATGTGACCACATTCAGGAGCCACAGAGGAGCTCGTGACAGTTTAGAGACTTTTATCAGAGAATCAGACAGAGTAGTGATTTTTATCTGCTTTGTTTTTTTAAATGAGGCCACGAGATTTTTTTTTTTAAAGAATAAATACCTAGAAGGCCCTATAAGCTTCTTTTCACTTGGTTAGAATCCCAGGAGTATGTGAATGAACATCTGAGACATTAGAGACTGGAGGCAAGATGAGTGTGCGAGAAGTTGGAAGAGGAACGAACTAAAATGGGACGAGTTCTGGTCCCTCATTAATGAGCCAACTCACAGGCAATTCCCTTTTCCCTCGTTGAGAAGCGGGCCAGATAACGTGCAGCCAGCTGTTTTGCTGGTACTGAACTCTGAGAATCCGCCTTATTTCTCCAGTTCTGTGGATCAGATAGATGACTGGTCCAAGTAGCAGTCTGCTGGGAAAATGCTTTTAGATGTAATATCCGATGAGAAAAGGAAACAGTACGATGAGAAGAGACGCATGCAGCCCTGCATTGTTGGCCACCCAGACTGTGGCTTCCCAGCTGGATCCCCAGCACCCAACAGTGGAGAAAGCCTGGCTGATGTGTGACCCCGTGGTGTGGGTTTCTCCCACTGTTCGGACTCCATGCCTCTGAACTTAAAGTCAGTGGGGCATTGAGGGGAATATATTCCTAGGTCTGTTTTCAGTCACAGGTGTTAATTTATTTGAGCAAACAGGCATCTATGCTAGCCATTCACTTTAAGTGTTAGCATCAGTTCAGTGATTATAGTTAACCAGTATCTTGGCCTTAATAAATATAATGCTTTTAAACACTTCTTTTTTCTTTTTATCTAAGCAACAGGGCTTATATGGAGACCCAGTGTTTTAGTATATGTACAAATAACCTTAAATAATTAATAACTTAAAATCTCTCAAAATAGAGTTAATTTGCAACCAAGCCTGTATCAAAATTCCTCCTGGCACTGTATTTAACCGAGGTACATTTTGTAATTTTAAAAAATTTGTCATATACTTAGTGTTATACAGAATATATATATAATGTATCATACCTATAATTTATGTTTATTATATATATTCTAAATATATGACAAAAATTACTGTGCACACACCCATTTATATATATGTATATATATATATACATACACACATATGTATATTATATATATGTATAAAACTTTGCATTTGCTGTGAAATAACTAAAGTGAAATATCTAAAATCTCTAAAGGCTAATCCTAAATGGACTTTATGTATTTATTGTGGTGTGTGTTACCAAAACACTGACTTGGATACAAAGGAGAAAGTATCCTGAATTTTCCCACAATCAAAAGAGGGAGGGCATTTGAATAGTGGGCATATGGGCTTCCTGAGGGCAGCTAACGAGACCCCCATGTATTTCAGAACTCCCCACCACGCCTCGTCTAGTAGGTATTCAACAAATATTTTGACTGACTATTGCAAAGCTAGCTAGAAAGTGTTCTGTCCCATCGATAACCAGAAGTTCTCCTTACCACAGAGAAAGGCATGAACACAAAGAGATATTAGGTCCTCTCCAAACTGAGTGAAACATTAAAAAATGACCAACAGCTACTAGAAAGACTTGGTTCAATGGGTATTGAAAATCTGTAAGATAAAGTGTCTGCTTCCTCACCTCTGAGCCTCTCAATTCTTTGGGAGGTGGCTTCCTGTGTTTTTTACGTCTCAGTTCCAGTATTAATAGAAGCCTAGACAGCAGTCTGGGTAACGCCATAGGCTCACCTGTAGTGCTAGCAGCTCTCCAGGTGTGGGTCTAGAGAAGAGATCATAAAAACAGACAACACCTGTCCTGTGGTGTCTATATACTGAGGACCTGCCCAGGAACCCACAGGTAGAGACTTGGCAGCGAGGAGAACCTAAAGAAAACCATTAATGATTTTGAGCAAGTGGACTTGAGTGGCCCCTTGAATTTCTGCTTGCTCTGTAAGTATCTTCGAACAGACTTGATAGCATCGATTTTTCCTGTTTGGCTTCCTAGACGGTGCCTGGGCCCACAGGTGCTCTGCCGTGACAGAAGGGCAGCCCATGCTGAACCTCGAATGATGTCTGCATTTCCTGATGTTTCTGGCTTCCATCTTAGCTCTCCTTGAATGGACTAACAATGGGATAAAGTCAAAACCTCCCTTAGGAAATCAGCTTTATTTTAATAATTGATGTAGAAAAGGGAAGTCTGTATACATTTCCCTTTAGAATGGAAAAATATACATACACACACACACACACACACACACACACACACGAGTATTCATTCAGGTCTTAAGCTCAGCTGGTTAGAGGCAGATAATGCCGCAGCCCCCTCCATGACTGAGTCAGTTAGCTGGTTGTTGTTGACGTGGCCGCAAACAGCCCCCTTTACCTTGATGGCCTTCTAGGCTGTCATCACTACCATACCATACCAATTGGTGGTTTAGTAGTATGTTCTTTGGATAAAGACAACAGATGAAAAATGGGGTGGAAGAATTATAACTATACATAGGTCTCACCAATGGTGCAATGTGTTAGGGAATGAATAAATACAACTGGTATTCAAGTAATAATTGTTCATATATAATTCAGTTACTAATTGGATTCTAAAACACACACATACAAATGTTAAAGCTTTTAACTAGAAAAGAATCAAGGAAAAATTTTAGTGCTCCCCAGAACTGTTTATTACACAGCATAATTACTCTCTTTTCAAACTTTTTTTATATCCCAAATATTATGTTGAGTAAAATAATGAAAATTTAATACAATGTTGATATAAATAATTTATAAAATGTAAATATAGAGAAAGACTAAGCTATGAAGCAGTTTATTTGCCATTTTTCCCCTGTAAATTATGTTGAGAGTTAATAGTGTCTTTTTCTTCTGGAATTGTCACCAAGGCCACTCTGTGGGTATTGGTGCAACACAGAAAGCAATAGAGAAATGATACAGAGAGAATACATTGTAAGTTTGCATTTTAGAAGCTAAATATCTGGATTTTTTTTTTTTTTTTTTTGCTGAGGAAGATTAGCCCTGAGCTAACATCTGTGCCCATCCTCCTCTATTTTGTATGTGGCACGCCACCACAGCATGGCACGATGAGCAGTGTGTAGGTCTGCGCCCAGGATCCGAACCTGCGAACCCTGGGCTGCTGATGCAGACTGCACGAACTTAACCACTATGCCAGTGGGCCGGCCCCCTAAATATCTGATTTTTGAAAAGGAATTTGTGCAGCCTGTCTATGATGTATTTAATACATTCTAAGTAAAAAGGCCTATGTTTAAGATGCTGAGATGCAAACCATCTTAGTTCACATATTTTTCAATTTATTTAAACCAATTTGTGAGGAAAACTGCATACTTTTGTCTGATAAAATCCTTCTCTTTGTCCATACATTGAGAATTTCATCTGTGCCCTTTGATGGGCAAAAACCACATACACAAAAATGAAAACTTAGCTTCAGTTCCTATAGCGGGAGCATTTCGTATAGCAGAACAGAGACTTCTGGTCCCTTGAAGCTGTCTGTCTGTCTGTCCTGCTTTGTATCTCAATATAACAAACAGAGATGGCTCAGGAGCACCTTGTTCTGGATTCTTTCCATGGAAATATCCATAATTATCCATAGCAATTAGGTCTGGAAGCCAGACTCCAGATATAATGTGTGGATGTTGCACTGGTGGGGTATTGAGAAGCACCTGTAGAGAAATAAAATGACACTCATTGAATTTTGTCCACCTTGTTGATAGAGTATCTGTGTGACTATGAGACTGGCCATTAAAAACTCTGGTGAGTGACTAATTAATAAAGCACCAAGTCATAGATCACTCTGCTTCAGTAGTTAATTAGGACAATAGGAAGACAGCAGTGAGCTGAGCTCCTGGTCCATTCCACCCAGCACGCTGTTGCCAAAAGCTGTTCCCAGGGAGGAGACAGATGGTATTGGAAACAAATTTTAAACAGGAGGCCCCTCCCGGGTAACAATTAACATTCACAGATGAAACTTCTTTACAAGTTAATGTCAGAAGACTTTAAGTTCAAGTCTAAAATCAAATTATGCTGCCCTTCTGTACAAAGATATTACAATTCAAAGTTCACCCCCCACCAATTTCTTATTCTGCCCAGTCTCAGCTGACAAGGATTCCAGTGCCTGGTGGAATCTTTCCGGGAGTCCTGTCACCAGCTTCAGTGGGACTGTCTCTCACTGGAATGGTTGTGGTTACACCGAAGTTATTTTCAGAAAGACTCCTAAGAGTTCACAGGACACACGCTGTCACTGCCACGACCCCACCCTCACCTGATATAGAAAATCAGTCAACCCCCAGCCCAAGAGCAGTTACTCCTCACAAACGTACCTTCCCAGAAGTCACACTTGGTCCAGTCTACAGACATTTCATTTCATTTTCTGGAAGCTCACAGAAATGAGGGGACTGAGAGAGGCAGGAAATGTCATGCAATCTCTGCATGTCTACACTGAACTTCAGGGAATTTCCCAGCAAGAAGTTAATTGCAGCACGGTGTATAGCAGGCCTGGGGCAAAAACCATGTCCTACTGTCCCTGCTCTCAAAGGTATCGCTGCCTGCCTGCAAAGTTCAGAAACTACACCTCCCTCCAAGGGGAAGTTACTCCCTTCCCCCGCATTCGAGAAGGGAGGTTTCTGTGGATGTTGTAAATCATCAGCCTTGAGAGGCCTGCTGAGGACCAAGCCTTGACATGCACTCCTCAAGGTCCTACATGGGTCCCCAATCTACCAGGCCTGACCCTAACCATCCAGAGCCGGGCCCCTTCTTAGAGACACCTGGGGAGTGTTTGAACTCTTCCCTTCCCTGGGCACATCCCCAGAGGTCCTGATTCAGTGGTCTGGAGTGGGCCCCCAGCATCAATACTGTTTAAAAAGTCTTCCCAGTGATTGCCATATATGTTCTCCCAGGGTTGAGAAGCACGGAGCTGAACCCTAACATGTGTGTGCTGTGGCAATGCAGGGAACATAGATGCCTGCTTCCCCACAGTCAGCCGAGAAACACAGTCATAGCAGCAAAAATGTTCCAGTCTACCCATATCTAAAAAGTTTGTCCTGCATATGCAAAGATGGTTTCTTTTTCCCCTGAAAGTGACTCCTCTTGCCCCAGCTAGTCTGCTTGCAAAGGCCTTTGCATGCCCCTGGGTGTCCGGTGGGGCCCAGTCACCTAGAGCTAAGGTCAGTCACTCTGTAGCAGCCTGCATGCTGAAGTCTGACCCACTGGCCAGGGCAGCCCGTGGCAGCTGATACAATGCTCACAGGTGGTGGCCTGCACAGCCACATGCTGGACCCGGGTTAGTGAGGCCCCATCAGCATGGCCAGCATCCAGCTACACCCTTGGCCTGTACCTTTGTTGAGGCAGTCGTGTTTGCTTAATAAGGCAGGGGAGAAATAAGGCATTGATGTGTCTGTCTCCAGGACTCCAGAAGGATGCCAAAGTTGAAGTCCTCTAGCAACCAAGATACGTGTCCATAGCTAAACCAGTATGTCCTGACTTGTCAAAGGGTGGTCTGTGGACCAGCAGCGCTGACGTTGCCTGAGAACTTGTTAAAAATGCAGAACCCCAGACCCTTCCTCACACCTCCTGAGTCAGCACTGAACATTAATCAGGACTCATAGGCACAGGGTATTTTGAGAAACACTGAAGTACGTGGCTAGGATATTCAGAGCTACTCTCTACCTACCCTGAGATACGAAACCAGTAGCAGATATCCAGGACAGGTACCAAACCACCACTGTTGACCTAGTGCGTTTCGCTAGTACTAGTACCGTCTTTCCACAGGCTCTTCCTTAACTTGGAGCTGTGCGTGAGTTGTGACAGTGCACCATCCACTTCACTGTAGACGTGGAAGCCACATGACCTTCGACTGAAAACAAAAAAGCAAATGGCCCTCCTAAGAATGCAGAGATATCAGACTCCACGTTACTCATTATACTCCATCACCACTGTCTCATTCCTTTCCACGTCTGCCTGTCAAAATGAATTGAACAAAAGAAGCCTGTTTTCTTAACAGCTTGAGAAGAAATGTTTGTGGTTAGAGAGAAAGTACAAGAACAAGGGGCATGTGCTTTCATAAGGGATAAGATCACATGATCCTGACTGTATCCTGACCAGTGATTTGGGCCTTTAAATTATTCTCACTGGAAAGTATATGAGTCCCAGTAGATTACAGCATTCATTTGGTGAAAGGTATGGTGAGGTTTCATAATTACAATAACTTGTATTGGAACCCTCATCAAGAAAGTTATAGGAACAAATCTTTCTGTATTTTGTACCTCAGCAGAGACTGTGTGAGCATCCAGGTTATTTGTGATTGCAGCAAAGCTGTATTGTTAGTATAATATTTGAAAATTTAGGATTTATGCAGTAGTTAAAACAGGAGGGCATTTTTTTGCCTTCCAAAACAGACATCATAGAATCATTTTATATCGTCAGATGGGCTGTTACATTGAAATTATTAGGCTTCAGTGCAATGTGTCATGGAATACATATGAATTAATAATCTCCCTTCCAAACATCAGTCTGTAATATGGCTCACAGCCTATATAGAAAATGTGTCCATATATTTTAACATTTATAACAATATAAGATAAAATGTCAAACTAATTCAATGACAATGATTATTTGTAAATGAAATTTAGTATATGGGCTTAACTCAGGATACACAGGAAATATTTTGGGTCCTTTAAACACTGAAATTAATTCGTGAATTGGCATAGGAGTAGGAAGTAGATTTTGGAATTTTGATTTGGGTCAAAAGCAAAAATCAAGAATAAAACATGTAAATCTTTTTTATGACGAGGTATTCCTCAGATCTGAGATGTAATATTTGCATCTCTCAGTAATTTACTTAGCATGCATTTATGATATAATAATGTCAACCACAATTATGTTACCTTTTGTATTTCTAAAAGTGCTTATTTGCTGATATCGTTTTTTCCTCTCAAGTTTATAACAGATATCAAGCCAGACTATTTAAGAGGTTCAAAGTCACAAAATAACTATTTCAAAGCCATAAACTGTCACAGAACGAAGGCTTCCTACCTGCACAGGCCATGCTGCCTGGCCATGTGGCTTTCAGGTTCCCCTGAAATCAGAGTATTGAGCGAGGGAAGAGGTGCAGTGGGGATCTGGGGAAAATCGGCTTCTTTTCCAGACTCCACACTTATCCATACAAGTTCTCTTTTTCCCTTCGAAGATGTAGTTTCACTAATCAATATTGATGCGTGAACTGATTGCACAATTTTTTAAAAACTTGAATTCCTACATTTTACTTTGGACTTTCTTTCATAGCATAAGAAGTTTACAGCTCTTTGAAGACAGCTCTTTATCGCAGAAGTGGAAGCGCTTATCTCAGCCGCCTGTTCGCAAACACGTGGAGTCGGCTTGTTCTGGCCGACTGACCACTATGTCATTTAGGCTCTTCATTTTCTCTCTCCATTTCTTTGCAAATGAGCATTTGAAACTGACTCCCAAATTTGAAGAGAACAGATCAATGGCAGCATGTCCTTAAGAACTTAATATTGATATTTCCAAGTGAAAGCATACAAACATATATTTCTTTGCAAAAGCAAGTGATTTGCATTAGAGTCATAAATTATATAGTATAGAAATAAAAGAGAGTGAGTATGTCCCAATGAAAAACAGAATGAATTTGTTTTATTCTATTCAGTAAAGTAATTGGCATAATGTGGTAGTAAATGATATTATTTGAAGAAAGCAGGAAATGATAAAATGAGAGTTGTAACACTTTAGGTGTTTATTTCTTTTAAATGTGCCTGTGTCCCCTCTCTCTGTCTGGGACACGGTGGCTCTTAGTGTGATCTCTGCAGTAGAATCACAAGGTATAAGGGTGCACATTGTCACCCCCACTTGGGTAAACCAAGTTCAAATCTTTTGGGGGTTGTGTCCATGAATCAGCCCTTCAAAGAGTCCCTCAGATGATTCTTTGGGGGAATAAACCAAGATCTGAGAATTATTCATGCTCTAAGGAATGAAAACTCAAATGCAAAATATATATATATATATTTGAGCTGACTCCTTGGTGGTGTAATTCTTATGAGTTTGTTATGTATGATCTTCCATTGACTATATCAAATCCTTTTGATAAAAATGTAGCTACTGTGATTGTGAAATTTTTAGTTAAAAAAAATATTTGTTCAGTTCTTCCACTCAATTGTAGTATAGACTCATAAAGAGTTCATATACTAGCTGGCATTTCTTTTAAAAGACAATATGGATTAAATAGATATTAATAAAGTCCCTCCTATAAATATTATGAAATGAGTCTCCTACAGAGGGCCTTTGCTCTCACTGCTGGTTCTCTCTGTCGGAAAAACACATGGGTCTTCCTCCACTTTGGCTCTTTCTCTGGCCTTATGAGGTTCTCTGCTGAAATGTCAGATGCTCAAAAAGAACTTTCTTGACCATCATATCAAAACAAGATACTCCAGGCATGTTGTCTGCCCTACTTTATTTTTCTTCAGTACCCCTATCTCCATACCTGCCTGAAAGTGATGACTTACTTATTTTCAAGGCCAGGGACCTTGTCTGTCTTAAGCTCCATGGTGTCTCGACTCCTAGAAGTTGCCCAGACGCTCAATAAATATATGTCAAATGAATGAGTATGTCAATCACTGTCGATTAACTGGGACATATAAACAATATATGTAAAATCTGGTACATAGAAATTTATTTGCAAATCAGTCTAAAATGAGAAATGTTTCATATTGTTGGTCAAGTGAAAACAGAGCCTGTTGGATTCCATGACCCCGTGAAAATCTGGAGTCACGTTCAGTGGTGGAGTGAGGCAAGCAAGGCAGTGGGGGAAACTTGAGCCCTTTCGGTTTCATAATTTCCATGTCGAGAACTCCCTTCAGGTCTGTTGCTGACTTCCTGCCGGATTAGCAAATGTTTGTTATCTTCAATTTGCAGGTTTAATTTATGCCATATCCCTTTCTAAAGAGGATTCCACCTTTTCTTGGTCATTTCAATATTTCTTTCCGTTTTGGACTTCATTCATTCCTGCATTCTTTGCAATTATCCGTTAAGAAGCAACACTAATGTTTTCTTAAGAAAAGAAAATAAAACCATGAGATTTACGTTTTGCAATATTTCACAAAATTGTCAAAAATTTTGCCATTTGTATTTAAAACTTAAATCTCTTAAGTTGTTTTTGATAGTTTATGTTAAGAAGTTTGTTTTTTTCAAATCAAACGTTTTTTCATAGGATGACGTAATTTCTTTATTCTAAGATTGAATGATGTGTAAATACCTATTTTTACGTTGCTTTATCAAATTGCAGAGCACTTCGCACATGATCTCTCTCATCTTGATCCTCCAAAAATCCCATGCCATACAAGTGCATGTATTATTACTTCCTTTTTACACTTGAGGAAACCAGAGCTCAGAGAGGTTCATGCCTTGAATCACCCAGGTGCTTAGAAACAGATCTGGGGCCATAATAATGTCTTCTTCTTTCAGGTTGTTTGGGCAAAATTGACACAAGAAACAGCAGTAGAACTACTACTGTAGGTACTATTTCTCTTTACTTCAAACTGGTAAACATTATACACCTGCACCCTAAAGCCACGTTTCACGTGCAGAATTTGACGGTGAGCCATGGTCTCTGCCTTCTACATAGGAGTTGTTCATGGAAATGGTGGCACTGGAGTGAAGCAGGGGTGTCCGAGGTCTAGTGCCCGTCTGCTGTCCTGCGGTCCAGTCTGTCCACCGCTCTGAGCCCCTGGAGCCCGTACCTCCCCCTCTGCCACAGAACTGAACCCTTTCCTCTCTCTTCCCACCACCAGCACCACAGCTGAGTGGCCAGGAGTGACTTGGGTTCTGAGCCACCTGAGCATCCATTCAAGTCAGCCCTAGCAGCAGTTGGAGGTGACTGAGGTCCTGTGACAAATGGTAGCTCTTGTACAGCAGCTGTCAGGCCTGTTCCTACATCAATTTGCAGGTTCTCCCAAGTCTTCCAGGGCTCCTGGACCTGCAGGGGGCATGGCCTGCACAAAGCGTCCATGAGGCTATTACAGTACCCTGTACTCCTCCTGGATCAGAACCTCTCTTAGCCTGTAAGGCAAGCATTCATGTTTCAGATGTGAGTCTTCAAACTCATTTCCAGAAACCTATTATTTATAAAAATTGCCAGTGCCTGAGCTCTCTAGACTCAAACTTTGTCTTGTGGAGAGAAGTAGGAAGAGTAAAATTATGTGATAGCATTGAAATGTTAACGCTGGATGATGTAAGCATTGTTGCAGAGATTGGTCATAAAGTGCTTTGTAGACAGAGGCATTATACTCATGACCTATGTCCGCAATGGCGAGGGAAACTTGCTGCAGTCGGTCTGGTCTGTGGGGTCTCCTCTCCCTTTTCTCTTTGGCGCATCCTTGTTTCCATTGCACTTTGTCACGCTGCAGTTCTGAACCCTCAGCTCAGTCAAGGTGAGGATCTTAGAATTGTTCTCCACCAACATCATCGGCCTTGACATCTGTGACATTTTGGACAAGGTCAAAGTTTCTCCAGCATTTTTTCTTGTTATAATAACATCGTTCAGTTTCCTGGCAAAGACGTAAATACTTACTAATGGTCACTAATGCCAGTTCCTGGCAAGGGTGTAAATGCTTACTAATGAGTCCAGTGTAATGCTGAAGACTCACTGTCAAATAGACCATAATGGTGAAAGAAAATTACTACTAAAGAAAAGTACATTTTCTTTTCATCAGCAAATATATACACCATCTCATGAGATTTTGGAGCATATTCCCAGAAGAGGCTGTGTGAGAATTTTTTTCTCAAAGTTGCCCAAAATAAAATAGGCCTTGTTAGTCTGATATGTTCTTTCTTGAGCAAAAATGGTAGAAGGCATGAATTCTAGAAGTCATACTTTTAACCTTTGATTCCCCGACTCTGTCTTTCTCCCAGTTCTCTCTGTCTCTCTTGCCAATAACTGTGCCACCCATGAGCAACTGAAACCTGATCACAATGGATAAAAAGGAGTGTAAACAATGCTCCTTTCAAAATGCCTTGTCTCATTCAGTGCCATGCATAATGCTTAAATATGCAAATCTATTTTTCGTAAAATGTTTCCACAGGGAAACTCTGTGAACTTATATTTTTTATCAAGAGCGTGCTAATAAAATGTATAGTATACTATTCAAATATTTAATAATTTTATCATCATATTTTTCTTAATATCGGCACATAGACAGTCTGATGTCCACAGAGGTAGACCAAATTTAAGATTCTTGTTCCATGCTAGAACCCTTGGTCATTAATTTCTAGTTCATGGTTCTAATAAAAATTTCCTAATGCCCAGTAAATGCTTGTAATAAGAGGATTTTCACAGATGTCCTCAGACACGTCACCACTTGAAAAATCAGCAGGTTGCTCTTATTGCTCATCGTTGGGTGTTTTTAAAGGTGTAGAATCAGGAATGGTGATAAAGTTACAACTCTAAAACTACCAGTGATGGATAACTTTTATTTAACTATGCAACATTTGGATATAATGACTGTTTCCTTGTTTTTACACTTGTAAGTCCTTGGCAATATTATCAAAACCTCCAGAAGTAGGAAGAATTGACAGCAGGAACTCACTGCATATCATGCTTAACTTATTCCTGGAAAATATGAGCATGGGGTAATATTCAGTGTGATGTTGGCATTTGATAAATCAGATGCAATGAACCTAATTATGCAAAACAGTTATTTTGTATCTAGCATTCATCTGAACGCTATCTAAATCAAAATTTGTTTCATTACTAGCAAAGAGAAAGGTAAAGAACTTGCCTGCCCTATTCTTTCCCTTTCCTCAAAACATTCAGTGATTTTTCTGAACACTGAATTCATACAATTTCAGCATTGCCCCAATCATCCCGAAATGCTCTGTTTTCTGCTTATTTAAATTTAAATCAGCCTGTATAAAATCTACCAGTAAAACATTTGTTTGTCTGTTGGCAATTTCAAAACTTTTGAATGGCTTTTTCCTTAAGTATGCTAGATGAGAAAATTAAAATCCTTGGGGTTACATGATGCTGAAGAAGTAGCCCAGTCATTGAGTGTTGAAGATTTTGGGTATAAAGCGGCCCCTGGTGAAGGCCCTGGACCAGCAGAACAGAGTAGAGCTGTCCACAAAGACCACCCAAATCAAGGAATTCTAACACCCTGTTGCTTTAGGCTAGAATGGAGAGCTTCCAATTTGGGCTGTTCAAAAGGCAGTTGACAGTTAAATCCCAGTGTGTCACATGGGTGTCAGTTTTGGAGAGTTAGCTGAAAGGTCCTTCTTAAAATCAGCTGTAGCCTCATTTGCTTCTTTGTGTGTTCTCTACTCGCCATCATTAGATAACCATCTCTCCTTGATGCCCCATGTCCATCATTGTCCCTGAGTGTCCTCCACCTGGTCTGCCCCAGTGGAGATGATTCTCCTTGCACTTCTGCTCCTGTACTTCTGACTGTACCTCAGACGAAATATATTGGCTCTCCAGCCTCTTCTTTTCTGTGTGTCAACTCTACCTCTTAGCCCTCATAAAACTATATTTCCTCACGTGTAGAGGTTCCTTCGTCCACAGCATTGCTTAAAAGCCACAACTCTTCCCAGACAATACAACAAAATGACACAAATAAGATTTACAAACACTACAAGGCGAGTAATGTGCAGCCTCAATTTATAAATTAAACCAGTTAATGACAACCATTTGTACTTTTTTCAGAGAAAGGTAAACTTAATGCAGATGCTTTAGTCTGGAGGGTAAGAGTAAAGGAAAATGTAACTTGAAAACATTTTTCTTTAAAATCTGCTTCTCTCAGGGATTTAGGCTGTTGTAAGTCCAAACATTTTGGTTCGTTCATTGTCCAGGGAAAAACTGCTGATGAGAACAAATTCTGGTTCACTTTTCAGGAACAACTTCAAGATGGCTTGCTGTCGTGGTTTATTCATTTGCTCATCATTTTAAATAATAATTTCCCTTGTAAAAGTTAAGGTGCAAGGACTGTGGGATAATAAGAGGTTTTTAGGTTTGTCCGCCTGATTCTTTTAGTGAGGAAGGCAGCTACATTTGTTAGGCTGAGAAAAATGATGTTTCACTGGTCCCGTTCGCTGTGGATTTATCTCAGAATCACTGTCATCCTTATAAGGAGATCAGGTTTGGGAGCAAAGCGAGGCAGCTGGGTGATGCCGATAAGCTGATTAGCTTGACACATTGCTGCCATTTCATGTTATTCATTTGATTTTCTGCAGATTTCCACATTTCTGTCTAAAAATTTGGAATATGTTTTTGATAAAACAAATTCTGTTTGAATGTTGGTCAAGTCTGAATGTCCCCTGTCGTTTATTTCAGCTGGGTCCCGGGCCTCATACAGCAGCCAGCACGGCCACCTGGGCCCGGAGCTGCGGGCCCTGCAGTCCCCCGAGCACCACATAGACCCCATCTATGAAGACCGCGTCTACCAGAAGCCCCCTATGAGGAGTCTCAGCCAGAGCCAGGGGGACCCTCTGCCGCCAGCACATACAGGCACCTACCGCACGAGCACAGGTGTGTATTCGGGACCCCGCGCAGTGGTCTGTCCACAGTGAGGTGGGTCTGCTTGGGAGCTTAAAGAACACTCCCTCGTGAAAGGTGCGTGTGCGTGTGTGTGTGTCCTCTCTCCTCACGAGCATCGTGACCTGCTTCTATCGTTAATGTCTGTGATGATGATGAAAGAAACCAAATAAGACTCAGTTTTGCCACCTGACTATATTGTCAGTGAAAGGAGTACCATGGGGTTGTAAGCTTACTTTGTCAAACAAGCAAATTGAAGGAAGCAGTACTAAGTTTTTGTACATCATTATTAATGTATTTAATGAATATCAGTACTTCAAGAAAGCACAGTCATTATTCCAGACATAAAAGGCATGTCTAATGCTGGTAAGTATTTTTTAATGATATGGTCTACCTATTTGGCAAGCTTAGGGAAAAAACATATTTACTAAAAATGTAGCATATTTTGCAAGGCACACAGAATTTATTTCATACACACTATTCAGCTGAATCATATGAAATTATTATTTAAAGGTCAAATATTAGCCTTTGGTTATTTAAATATATATTTAAATAATTTATATTAAATATTTTAAAATATATATTTATATATTAAATTTAAAATATTTAAAAAATATATTAAATATTTAAATAATTGCATATGGTTCAATCAACTGTATAATTCTCCTGGATTAAATATATTTTTTGAATTGAATACTACCACAGGCCACATGAAGAAAGACAGTGTTTTCCAGAATATATAGCTATTTGCAAAATAACTGGTCAAATGTCATGATTAAATGTGCTGGAGAACACTTATCAACTATAAAATCGATAATAATTAAGAAGATGTTGAGAATTGCACTTATTATAAAGCCTCCTATTGCTAAGTAAACTTAGAAAATATTACGTTGCTGGTTTGCAGACAGTAGAGCTCCCTCCTTCATTTCTAATGATACACATTACCCTCAGCAGGGGCTGAGGCATGGGAAAGCTGAAGCTCTGGTCCAGAACTTGGCACGCAGGGGTCTGCATCCTCAGACGATTGTAACTTCTAGTTACCACGAAGTAGAGCATAGCAATTTTGTTAAACTACATTATGATACTAAATTACACATTTTGAAATCCAGGCAAGCTAAGTTGCTTTCATAGTTGATTATTGATATTTACATTTCAGTATTTCACTTCATCAGAGGAAGAAAGGCACAAAATACTCCTTACTTTATTTTTGACATCATAAATGCCATCCAGTGTTAATAATACACACGTCTTGGTTTAGATGAGAAAGAATACCTGTTTATCCTTCTGTCAGAATTTCTCTTGCTTGCAGCCTGCTAGATCCACTCCTGTCTGAGGCTGGACTATTTTAAGATTTAGTTTGTTGCATTTTATTAACTAAGGTAATTTTATTTCCATGCACCCCTTATAAGACGAAGATAACAACCTCAGTGACGTTGTTCAAGATCTAATTTGAATAAAAACTGACAACAAAAGGGATTATGTTGATTCTCTGTTCCATATTCATCCGCTCGTAGAATTATCTCTTATTAATAAACTTCTGGGGATTTAATGAAAAATGAGCTACAATAAGAAAAAAATACTTCATTCTTCTGTATCAAATTAAGACAGGCGAAGATGCTCACACTTAAAACTGTAGGGTTTTCTCTAAGCCGGAGGTCTGCAAACTGTGCCTCTTGGGCCACATCCAGCTGGCCACCTGTTTTAGTAGTGCTCATGAGCTAAGAATCATTATGACATTTTTAAATGGTATACAATCAAAAGATGGAAAATATTTTGTGATATTCAAAAATAATATGAAATTCAAATTTCAGTGTCCATAAATAAAGTAATTGGAATACAGCCACACCCATTCACTTCTGTATCGTTTATAGCTCCTTTCCCGCTGCAGTGACCAGGGTGAGTCACTGTGACAGAGGCCATATCATTGGTAAAGCTGAGAATATTTACTTTCTGGCCCTTTATGGAAAACGTTTGCCGACCCCTGCTTTCAGCCATCAGTGGAGAACCGTGCTGGATGAATGAACCAGCATTTTCTTTTGCCCCTCTTTGTGAGGAAAGGCATCAGTGTCCTCTAAGTGCTTCAAAGGGGGAAGCCTGTTTGCCCCAGCTTTTCCCAGTAATGGTCATCTCTGCCCTGGCAGAGATCTGCTGAGGTTGTGACATCCGGATGTCCAAGATCACATCCCAGCCTGCACCTTTGAACTTGAGGCACTTGTGAGGAAATGCTGATTTACGCAACACTACAGAAATTTCCAGAAGTGCATGGATGGTCTCTTGGAATGACATGGGGGCAGAAGCCACCTCTCTCCAAATCCAGCATAAAGCCACAAGCTCTCTCTCCCCTGCACTTGCCCAGCTTCCTCCCGATTTCTACACTTAATTCATTTCACTTCAAATCCTTACACTTTCCCAGCTAGCCCTGAGCTGTTGCTATCAGAACCCATATGTTTGAGAAAATGCCTTAATATGGGTATATATCTTTTGCTTATAAATTATGTACATATTATATAATATTACTAAATTATATCTTGTAAAAGTCAAGGTTAAAAATTGATATAAAGAAGCATTCTAAGATTGCTTTTCCATATCTGGGGGGTCATTTTTCACATCCCCTGTGTCATACACACCCACACTGGTGACCACTGGTGCAGACCTTTAAGAGGTGTCCGAGGCCAGAGCAAATAGCCTAATTCCTTGGGAGAAGAAGACAGGTTGTTATGGGGTCTGTTAGACTTGTATTCAGGGGCCACTGGCTCTTGGCTCAGATCGTTGGCTGACGTAACTTGAGCAACCAGTCTTATCTCTCTGCCTTTCAGTAACTGGTCACTGGCTGGACTTCCTTTAGTTCGATCCCTAAAGCATTTCCAGATGATATGTCCACAGGGTGGGGAAGGGGAATGGAAAGCCAGTTGCCCCTCTTCAAGGAGTCAACACTTGGGGAGGAAGACAAGTATACTTGCCTAAACAGTTAGGGGATTCCTAGACAGTGCCATGGTCTCAAGCAGGTGAGACAGGACGACAAAAGCAAATAGCAGGTCACTAGTTTCAGGGACAGTTCTTATTGCTTTGAATATACTTACGAATCCCCAGAAGCACCCCATGAAGGAGGTGCTATTATGATGCTCACTTTACAGATCAGAATACTGAGGCATTGAGACATTGAGTAATCAGCCCAAGGTCACACAGGTTGTGTGGAGGCAGTCTTTAAACCTTTCACACCCAAGCAATCTTGCCCTGGAACCTGAGCTCTCAACAGTCATCTTGGTTGACCCTGCGTTTGTAAAAATCATCAGTTAAAAACAAAATAAATATACATCCATTTTCATCTATAGAGCTGCATGGTTTTCTATGTCCTATTAATCAAATAATATCTGTTGAAGATGCGCCATGTGCTAGATGCACTGGCAGATCCAAAGAAGCTTAAATCTACTCCTTGCCCTCATGCACGCTCAGTTTAGTTTCAGAGAAGGACATACACATGAGAAATTAAATGGTAATGGAAGGTAATATCATAAGGGCTAAATGAATATTCCAGACAAAACTGAAGACAGAATATTAATGAAAACACTAAACACCACATAGTTCTTTTCTTTCCTAGATAACATGTAATTCCAGATTGTACTATACACAGTCCGGCCCCCGCCACCCAAGCTGTCCTTCCTCTAGTTTCTTGGCAGGAGAGGGGCATGGGGAGGTGTGTGGTTTTCGTCCATGTCCATCCTTGGTCACAGCTCTGGCTGTGCTCCCCACCAGCTCAGGGTCCCGAGCATTACTCTTGGCTCTCTGGCCACTCTCCTCTCCCTGCCCTGCTCAGCCCCATGCTGACCCTATCCCTGGGCTTCTTTTGCCCCCAAACACCACTAAGACTATCCTGAGTAATAGACTGTTCTAGAGCTGAGAGATGCACAGGGAGATGACTGCCCAGAGAAGACCAAGAAACAAATGTAGACATTCAAGATGAGAAACGTTCAAGCTCCCTACACTTCCCCACCAAAGGGGATTTCTCAGTTAGCTTTTCCCCTTAGGTTCAACCTACCACTGTCTCTTTCCATCCCTCCTCTCAGCCTTTCTTCTCCATCGCTCCTTCTCGGCTGCCAGAGCAAGCCACACACCCCTGTGACTTTATTATGAAGACTAATTTAAACTCAGACACCAACTCAGGGGATGAGCACAGTCTACCTTTGGGGCTTCAGAAAAGGTCCTCTAGGCTTTCCTAAACTGAAAAGCTACCTCACCATGGTGTTGGAGACCTTACATCCATGAATTTATGTACATTTATGAACATGTTGGAGGATCAGGGTGCAAAAATCCTACTCCTCACCTCTTCCGCTCCAGGCTTGAATATGGTGAAACATACAGACCAATCACTTCTCACAGGAAATTGATAGGATTTTATTCAGCTGAGCAGGCACTCTGTTGGCCATGCTGTGCCAGGGAACATGTTCTGAAGAGGGTCTTCTGAGCCCACCCCAGACCTAACTCCAGCATTGCATTCTCAGGCACCCCAGCCACTGCAAGTCAAGAACTGCAGACCTTTCCCCCCACCCAGTCCCAGCAGAAGGGATTGGGGTCTGAGGATGGCCTCCTTGGGCCCAGATATCCTCTTAGTAGGGAGGCAGAGAGAAACTAGAGCAGCTGCCCACATGCCTGAGGACAGAATTGAGACAGAGCCAGCGCAGGGCTCCAAAGATCTGGCAGCCTGAGAGAAGGTAAAAGGGTCACTTCCTGAATCAGCAGTGGTCACTGGTCAACAGGGCTCCCCAGAGAGTTCCCTCTCACCAGACATGACAGCTACTGCTTTCTTGTGGAGCCAGTAAATGAGGGAGAGAGAGAGAGAAAGAGATGCACCATCAGTACTCTCTCCCTGGGCAGGAGGCAGGATCCTGTGAATTGCAGCAGAAAAGGCAGGCCAGTGAGTGGGACAATGGCGTGAACGTCCTCACCTGCTTTTACAGGATGGTCGACCCAAGTCTGGGGCTTTACTTCTTGCTCAATGAAAAATTAAAGAGGCACACTGTTACTAGGATATCTGTTTAAAGAAAACATACTTTTCATCTGGGATAAGGCTTGTCAGAACCAGAGCTTACACGTAAGGAGGACAGCCAGCAAGGGATATGTGATCCTCATGGATTTGCTTATGGTAAAGTCTGTTAAGCAGAAACTAAATGATATGTATTTTTATTTCAACCTGATACATATCCTTGACTGTCAACTTAGGAGTCATTTGACTAACACGAACGGTTGACTCTGGCAACCACCCAAATAACATCTTTCCAATCTAGTGAAAATGGCCAATATCTGCTGGGATGATAGTCACATGAATTTCCTCTTGGATAAATGGGATTCTGAGTGAGGGGAGTAAACAACCTTTCTGTAATCAGTGTGTCAGCTTGTAATAAAGAACAAATTACCATCGGTACATAGCAAGGAGAAAACCTGCTAAATATCTTTATGAGGTTGACAAGTATTGCAACATAAAAAGGAAAAACTTGTGGTGAAATATCTACAGGTGTGGAGAAAGTATTTTAAAAAAATCTTAATTCTCAGCAATAATAGCCAGTGCTTAATAAAGCTATAGAGGGATTACATAGAACCTTCATATTCATAAAATTTTATCACTATTCTTCAATAATATATAAATAACATTTTCAATTAAAATCATCATTTGAGTCCACAAAAATGTGGAATATTAGCAGTTTATTACTTATTAAATGCTATTACTTCAAACTGTAAAAATGATTGCTTCCCATTAGAATAAGTCCAATTAGATCCTCCATATCCTCTTACTTAAAGTTTTTACCTCTTTGAAGTCTAAAAAGTCAGGGGCACATTATTACCCAGTTGGAAATTTTTAATGAGCCCAATGATAAATATCTTAAAACCAAGAAGAGCTTCCAGATGCTTACCTATGTCAATTCACCTAAAATGGTGTAAATAAAAAGTCTCATTACAGCTGAAGGAAGACAAGTGTTTGCTGGTAGAACAGGTCATTGATGAAATTCAGTATCAGCGTAAATAAAAAGAAAACATAACATCAACACCAATAATTAACATCAGCACCAATAGTAATAATTCCATTACTGCTAAAAATCCTGCATTAAATGCTTCTCCCCAGAAACATAATAATAGATGAAGTTAAAAGATTATTTTATTTTTTATTGAATATTTTTTCCATTGAGTTTAGCATGGATCACCCTGGGCAGAGTGCAGGAAATTGGAAGACATTTACAATTCAGTTCTAGATGATAATCCTTTGGGGAATACAGTGGATTGGATGCTAAAGGTTCCTCATCCCTAAAATAATAGAATTGTGTGTAGGCCATGTTCTTGGACCCATTGTCCCCTAAGCCATCTTTATTTCCTGAGCTTGCAGAGGGAATATTATTTACTTAGTTTATTGTATGCTTATTTTGTATTTATGTAACACATGCAAATGTATTTTATGTTTTCATATTTCTGTATATACAAATATACATAAAAGCAAAGATAAACAATGAAACAAATGTTTTTTCTTCCTTTTGTTGAACCCTACTTTATATTCCCTCCCCTTCAAGTTTCTTCATGTGCCAGATTCTCCTATTTTACTCTGTTCTCCTTTTTTTCTGTTGTCATGTAACCATCTATCATCATCAAAGTGGAATCTTTGATTTTATTTAACAAGATCCCTCTTCTCCTCTTTCAAACAAATGTAACACATAAAACATCTTTTTTCCCCTTTCTACACTAGACCTTTATGTGTGTAGTGCTACAGGAAACAGATAATTTCGTGAACAGCATAGATGTCGGGTGAAGTATCAAGTCAACTGCTGAAGAGGCTACTTTAGAAATCTCCCCAAAGAGACCAGCAGTAGGTTCATTGAGTTCTAAGAGCTTATTGAGGGGAGAGGGGGCTGTTTGCGGAGCAGGTGCGGACAGAGAGGGGTGTTTACAGAGCTGATGCAGCACCTTCTGCTTCAAATGTTTGCCATAAGAAGGTTCAGTTGAATGGAGGAATCCTACAAGCCGGGCAGTGTGGTCAACTGAGCTCTAAAACTCAAATAAGAGAAAATGTATAACAGGACAGAAATTGAGGGGAAAATGATATTAAGGGAAAGTCTTTTAATAGTGTGACCAATATTGGCCTCTCCACGCTAATGGAGAGCCGTTGTTCGCATGAACCACCCACCAAGGTCTGAACAGGCGGGGCAAAATGGGGGATTTAATCTTTATGTGTTGAAGTTATTTTTTTATGTCATACTTAAAAATATATAAGGCATTACACTGTTACATTGCTGATGGTTAATTTGAGATCTGTTCAATTCTCTCACATTTTTTTCTAGATGATAATGTAACTTGCCCTTTAATATAGTGTATTTTTCTCCCCATTTATATTGGTATTTTACCTTATTTTCATTATATAGATCCATCTTTAACTTATTTCAATTTGGCAGTACCAGTTTGAGTTCTGATTTTATATTTTGAAATTCTCATCAGCTATCTTATTTATTATGACCTAAAAGAAGTTTAAACTATGGATTCAGGAATGATACTTCAGAAGCACTGTTCGTCAAGTGCCACAAGTTGTGATTTTTTTTTTTTCTTTGAGGCGGATTCACCCTGAGCTCACATCTGTGCCAATTTTCCTCTTATTTTGTATGTGAGTCACCACCACAGCATGGCCACTGATGAGGCCAGGCCATGACCTGGTGTAGGTCCGCACCCAGGAAGTGAACCCAAGACACTGAAGTTGAGTGCGCCGAACTTACCCAGTAGGCTATGGGGCTGGCCCCAAATTGTGATTGTTTTAATAGGATCTTTCTGAACGTTGTTTACTTTCTTAACTTCATAGCACACCCTCTTTTTTTCTTAATTTAGTGATATCACTGATTAAGACTCAAATCACTTTAATATAAAGATAACTATATGTACCCTTCTTCTTTGATTTTCTTGGAAATGAACAAAGTTAGATTTTTCTGCATAAAGAATTTTTCTGTATATTTTTTCTGCATACCTCAATAAATTCAACTTAATGAGAAATGGTGTAAATTAGTTTACACACTAATTTGTAAAATTTTTTCTAGTGTAATATTCAGGTTGTTAATTCCAGTTATAAACTCTTCTTTGTATTTTTAGTAGGCATCCCTTAATTTTAGGCCTTTCATCATTTTTTTAAGTTTTCTCACCATTTTAGGTAATTCAGTAATGTGCATCTTTGAGATCTTGAACCTGGTCGAGTTTGCAGCAGTGATTGTAAGCATAAACTTAGGAAGCAGGGTGCAAGGGCTTGAATTCCTTTTCTAATAGATTATCAGGCAAACTCGGGCAAGTTATGTAATCTCTCTGTGCCTCAGTTTCCCATCTGTAGAGTGAGAATGATGTGTTTACTCTCTTATAGGGTTGGAGGAAGTATGAGTCCACACAAATAAAGCACTTGAAGGAGCTATAAAGTCTGATACTCAGCGGCAAGGGCCTTTCATCCCAATGTGATATGTACCATCCCCTTTTCTAATATGAGTTGATTTCAACATTATTAATGGTAATAATAATAATAGCTCATTTGTTTAACATTTTCTACATATTAGATATTTAATGCTTTTCATGCATTTAAAGCAAACAACAGTCCCATGACTCCATTTTGTTCTCTTCACTTTACGATCAGGAAACTGGAGCTTAGAGAGCTCAGTAACTTGTCCAGTACCAAGAATTGACCAAAAGGCCCAAATGTGAACCCAATTCTCTAACTTCAGAAGCCAAGCTCTGAATGAGTTCCATGACATTTCAAAAAAAAGAAAAAGGCAGAAGTAAAATACAAATACAAGTCTAATAACATTCACAAACTTTCCTCCACCCTTTCTTTCTCCTCATATACTGAGCTGTTGCCTTCTCATTTCTCCTTAATTAACTGCATTTCACACCCATTTCACATTTTGACCCAATCTCCCTTTTTTGTCTGCTGCTGGGAGTATTTTTCTTAAACTCCTCTGTTATATTCTCTTTAAATTGTTGGTCCTTTGAGAGTTTTTTGGTGTGGCTAGTCAGGTTCTTTGCCTTACCTATCCTAGTGAGTGTTTTTTTTAATGAGTATGTTTCTTTAGATTTCAATATTATTTCCTGATCTCTGCCATTTTGTCCTCCTTCCTGTTAATCATTATATTTATGGTATTAGTAATGAATAATTTGGTATAGAAAAGGATTTCTTTTCTGATATTAGTAACCATTTTCAGCAAGCTTAAATGTAGAAATTTAGTTTCCTGAATGAAAAAATGGGTTTCTCTGAAAAATGTCAGGTATGCTTAGTTTTTGCCTTTGGCCCTTGATTTGCTAGCTTGCTTATCACAACTCTTCTAGAAAATGCAATTTTGTTTACTTCCATGCATTTGTTTTTCCAAGAGCAAGGTTATGCCTGGCCTAAATTTTAAACCCTTGTCCCCATAATATAAAGGCTATTGTTTATAAATTTTAAAACTTGTATTTTAATTAGACATGTTTGTAATATCTTGGAGAAAATACAAATCCTCCAGAAATTGCATAAAGATATAAGACAGACTTCCTGGTTGTGAACTTAATATTTTTCTGTCTAATCTAATTGTTTTGAAACGATTAGCTCCATCAGCGCAACCCTTGTCATTTCAAAACACTGGTCCTCTGGGAATGTGCACACTTTTGTTTAGGAAGTTTTTCTTAAATATTTTCCAAGTTTTCACCATGTCACAGTGCCTATTCTTTTAATTTTGGTTATTATAAGATTAAGTATTAAAAGTTCATTGTAAATGAGAAGTCCTAAACTCTTAATCAAAAATCAGTTCTCACTGTTAGAATGTATTTCTCCAGTTCACCTTACAACTTTTTTGTCACTTTGACACAACTTTCTTAACTTCTTTTAACAAATTCTTTTCTCAAGGTGACATAATTTCCTTTGTGTTTGATTTGCTCCTTAATGTGAGAGAGGATAAAATAAGCTTTATCATCATCCACTGAGAAGCATTCAGGAAGGCAGAGTTGTGGCTTGTCATTTATAACTGGAACTTTATTCCATATGGAGCCCCCATGGTATAAATGGTCGTATCTACACACTGGCTCTATTTTGGATATATTCTGATCTACAATGCCAGAAAGCAAATATGCTATCTAATATTGACTATGGCTGACATTTGTTGCGACCCTTAATAATAAGAGTGGTAACCCTTATTATTAATAGTAGTATTATTATTTATTAATAATTATTAATAATAAGATTGTAACCCTTAATAAGTGGTCACAGAAAGATGCTATATTTTCATTGTGTATGTCAACTAAACCTTAGACGTCAAATATTTTTGAGGACTAGATAAAAATAATTACATGCAACAACTAAAAAGATCCAAGGATGGAAACAAAAAATTGAAATTCAGTTTGGAAATAGTCAAACTGATTTTAGTAACTGGTATAAAATCTTCTCAGAACAATTTTGACATATTGAAAAGATACAAAAACTTCTGGAAAAGCCAAGTCGGCTGGTTATTTTGTCTGTTACAGATAGGCTGGTCTTCACCTTCTCCCATTTGGTGAAGACCAAATGTATTTGTTACTGTGACAGCTTTCATTGAAAAAGAGGCATATAAAAACCTTTTGGGAGTTGCTGTATAGAAACTAGAACAGCTCTGTGTATAACGCTCTGATTTCTATTATGGAAATATGAGCCCCACCTCTCTCCCCCTCCACCCCATGCACACACTCCCTCTCACTTTTCCTTATTTTCTTTTATTCAGGAAAATTAACTACATTACTAAATTTATTTTAAACCCTTAATAAAGTTAATGTGACATCACCTGGGTGAACACCTCCTGAATTTTCTCAATTTGAACAATAAAGAACTAACTGTCTGTGATTCCCTATAAAATATTCCCTGTATTTCTCCTGGGTTTTAGTTTCACACAGAGTTTACATTTCAGAATAACAAATCTTCTCTTGGATGTTGGTAAGCAATAAACACACCGCAGATGCGTTTTCCACTATAGCTGAAAGGTTTATTTCTGAAATAGCACGCTAATTATCATTTTACTGGATAACATTGAATATATTGGTTCAAATATGACAGATTATTTTTTTATTCTTTCAAACCCTTTTTTTTTCATGTGTGTAATTTTTCCCCCTGCCTAGACCTGGTTAACCGTTTCTGTGAGCAGGTCCTCAATTTTTTACTTTGTCCCTACTTTCCTGTCGTAGCCCCATCTTCCCCTGGTGTCGACTCCGTCCCCTTGCAGCGCGCAGGCAGCCAGCATGGCCCGCAGAATGCCGCCGCAGCCACCTTCCAGAGGGCCAGCTACGCCGCCGGCCCAGCCTCCAATTACGCTGACCCCTACCGACAGCTGCAGTATTGTCCCTCTGTTGAGTCTCCATACAGCAAATCCGGCCCTGCTCTCCCGCCCGAAGGCACCTTGGCCAGATCCCCGTCCATTGATAGCATTCAGAAAGATCCCAGGTGGGTACAAACCTTTTTCTTATTACCAGGCATCGTTATGACGTTATTTCTTTTACATCACGTTATTGCCTCCACGTCACTGGCTGAGTATTAAAGGTTGACTTTGGTTGGGTTTCATTGTCTTTTGTTTAATTTGGAAGACAGTTATCGCTCGTGGATTCCTAGTGTCTTCTGTGGTTCAACAGCCAGTAACAAAGGTGATCTTTTGATCAGAACATCTGTAGGTGCTTGAGGTTTCAGCTATTTGCTAAGATCTAGAACAGCTCTCTTTAACGCAGTGGAAACTGAGGATTGGGATTATAACATTTGACTTCAAATATCACGGTCTTTGTATTTTATTGTCTCAATGGAAGCATGCTTTGTCACCACGTATGTTTCTGTTTATCAGAGTGTAAAGTAGTACACCTACTGGTTATACTAAAAACTGAAAATTTAGAAAATCCATATTACCTTCATTTTTCTGTGTCTGAAAACAGACATTAGGTTGAAGTTGTTTGGGCATTGATAAAACTTGAGCATAATGTATTAAAGAAATTTTATTATTGAGATGTGTTTCTTTTTTACTTTCTTTTTTTCAAAAGTGGCAAGGGATTCGGTGATGCTCTACTTCTGAAGTTAGAATTGAATTCCTGTGGAGTTAAATGATGTTTTATTCATAGCCATTTGATTTATGTGGGTAGAGTCCCATAAATATATATCTGCATCTGTGAATACTATAGATGTGTCAGATTACTGGTATTTCTTTATAGCAGGGCATCTGACTTGACTCTGGTGGTGTACTTAAAATTCTCACAAGGAATTTTCTCTGATAGAGCATGCAAGTGCATACGTACTGTATTGAGGAGTTTGCATAGATTCTTTTGTAAAAAGAAATCACTTCTACAAACATAAAAGTCAGAATGGAACCATTTTATGGTATTCTTTGAGATAGCTAGTTTAGCACAATTCTAACCCGTTTGGAGGATCCATGTTAAATATTATATTTGGTCGAACCTCCATTGTAAAAGTGGATTGTAATAAATGCTCACTGTTAACTACTAGAAATAAGAAGTATACTTATATTTACGTTGTGCAACATCCTCCTTATGCAGGTTTTCAGTCTCAACAGCAATCTCTACAGTCTTGGTCCTGAAATCTGTCCCAAATCCTTAAGTATTCTTGGTGTTTGTGGATAGAATGTTCTTCAGATAACATCCCAACACTTTCTATTTTTAAATAATTTTTCTTAACATGCTACTGAACACATATAGAAATAGAATAATAGTAAATTCTTAAGAAATGCTAAATAGAAAAAATGTGATTGACTTGGCATTGCTTTATTTAACATTGTATATTTAATTTGAGGATAAATATTTTATCTCCAAGTAAAGGTTTTAAATGTTCCTATTAGGGGAATTTAGCTTAATAAAAAAACAAATTTATGTTTCTCTAGCTACAGCTTAGCTTCTTTATTTTATACTTTGTATTAAATGCATTTTACTTTATAAAATGGCATATCTTTTCTATTTTATGTTACTGTCACTTTTATAACCTTTTTTCTTCTTTCAGTGTATTATCATGGCTTTTGCCTTTTCAAGTTATGGATTATGTCACTTACATTTATTGAGGGCCCAATATAAACCAAGAAAGAGAAACACCAACAAGAAATGTTAGCATGAATAAGAGAATATTAGCCACTAATCTTTTCTATGTGTAAAATTTATATGAAGACCAGTGTTATATGAATTACAAGTTCACTGTGTTATCAAGAATGCTAAGCCTTAAATATGTGTTAATTTTGGGAAAAAATCATACCACCATCCTAAGCTCAGATATACAAGCAAAACAGACAGAACCAGATCTAGAACCAGAACTGGATCATTGTAGTTTCATATAAAAGTAACCAATAACCTGGCGTGGTGCGAAATGGATGGAGTATAAATTACAATAATGCTTTTCTTGTAGAGGTCTTTTTAAATAAAGCAATCTACCAAAATGTTCAGATGTAACTGAGAGACATCCCAAATCTAAAATACATGTCCAAAATCTGATGCTTCTTTTATATAAGATTTTTGCATACTCCTTTGAATAATGAATTTTGATTCTTCTCAGGTGAATATTACTAGAACTAATATGTTTAACTTCTAGGGTTCAAAATGGTTTATTTTGGCATTATGGCTTATGATTTAAACTTTTTCAGTCTTTAGACTTCTTTCAAGCATTTAAACATACGTTTTTAAAGAGAATTTATTAAAGTTTTATTTATCATTATATAGGAGACCTTGTAAGCCTCTTTACCATTACAAACACATGTTTATAGCACATTACAATTCTCAAAGCAGTTTTACTTATGTCTTTGATGTAATTCTCCTTTTGTGGGAGGAAACTGATATCTCCATGTTTTGAACCTTAAATAAATGGAGAATTGGAGTGTTAAATGACTTATTGAGATCACATTGCTGACAGGTGGATAACGGACCAGAATCCAAACTTTTAGGACGTTGTGGTACATATTGGCATGGGCATCTTTATTTTCTCATAAAAAATAAAAAGGAAAAGAAAAGAAAGTACTCACATCTCTTACGATTTTTTTCAGAGGATGAGTGAATGGTAGTACTGAGTATCTGTGTGTAGGAGTTGGAAAGAATGAGGGAAATGATACAGATCTCGTTGGTCTCATCTCTTTGATAATTGCTCATGGGATGTGAGGTCTTTGTTTTAATTTTTCATTTCTTTTCTTTTCTAGTATCTGCCTTATTCATCTTATTGTGGACCAGTATCTTTTCTCTATTAAAGAGTTTTGGTATTATTCAGCGAGAAGTTTTCAAGCAAATCATGCATTTTAAAATAAGAATTTGAAATCAAGATAGCCCTGATTCAGTCATTAGACTAGAAACCTGAGACTCCCTGTGAGCTTTTAATTCCTCTAAACCATAGGATACAAAAGATTGGTTCTGAAGAGTTGGATTTTTCTAGCTTGCTTGGTTCAGTCATATAGATGGGGGCACAACTTGGGTCTTTTCCCTTTTAACTGCCCCCATAATGTACTCCAACAGAGAATGCACAGAAACCTTTTATACAAAGAGATGGTAGAATCCAATTTCCTTTTTAAAGTCAGCAATCGCTGAGAAAATCTTGTTTTATATATAGAAAATTCACTTTACAGCCACATTTACTAAGAAGTTTTTATTTTTTAATCGCATGTTATCTTCCGTAAAATATGAATTTCTTAAGGATTGTTGATGTGGCTAATACTTTTTTGGTGCCACGCCATGTATTGAGTTTTATATACTGTTGTTTTTAAACATATAGGTCAAATGTAAATCTTAAAATTAAATTATAGGAAAGAGGTTTCAGTGGGAGCGATATATCATAGCATCCTTATTTTGGAAATGTGATAGATGAAATAACTAGAAAAAAATAAAGCAAGACTGATAGACCTGGATGTACTAATGGTGCTATCAATGTTCTTGTCTGTAGAAGAAGAAGACTTATGGCTGAGACATTTCCTGCCATAACTTAATGTGTAGGTTATAGCAGGAATAGCATCTTTTAATCATGTTTGATTAATTCCTTTTCAAGATATTGTAATCCTTGATGTACGCTATCTCAAAAGCAATTTTTCAAACATGCTGAAAGAATCTAACTTTTTGTAAACATGATTTACAATAAAGCTCTATCTTTTTGTTATTCAACATAACAGAGAAATAAATACCATGACACATCTTTAATGCTGAATTTGGGCCTAAATTAGCCATTGCATTTTCAGTTGCCTCTGTCAAACTTGTACTCCATGCTTTGTGTCAAGACAGAATACTTGACCAATAGTGTAAAAATATGCACTTTCAAGCAATTACTTAGTGCATTTCTACTATATTTTATCTGCTATTTTAAGATATTACTAAAATTATTTTATTATTGAATGTTATATTAGTAGATATTATTAAGTAATACTGCTTATAAATATTGTCAGGTAAACCTAGGTTAAGAATGTTTTCCAAATGCTATTTTTTCATTGTTTACCTGCCCACTACAAACCACACGTATTGCATATAGTGAATTGAATGCTCAGGAAACATTTTTGGAAAGTGAAGATTTGAAAAATATTTTTTAAATCTTTCTTGAAGTTTAAAGCACAATTATTATGTAACTTAAATAACATGGCTGAGGTGTTTGCAATAAAACAGTTATATGATATCCTCATAGTCCAGTTCTCTTGGGTGGTGAATCTCTGGGGAGTTTGCTTTTCACTTCAAATGCTCAATAATCATTTATTTAACTGGGGCAATGTCAGAAGGGAAAAATACAGCAATCACAGTTTAAAGACCCTCAGAGTGTGAAGGGCACTTGGAAGTCATTTATTCTGTTAGGCTGAAAGCAAGCCCAACAATTGGCCATTCAGTCTCTGCTTGAATGCCTCTAGCAACGGGCCACTCACCATCTCTTGAAGCATTTTATTAATTCTTTGAATAATTCAAGTCTTGTAAACTAATTTATATTGAAACAGAATCTGCACCTCTTGTAAGTTCATTCCCTGATCTTGTGTCTGACCTTTGAAATCACATGAGAATACGCCTATCCCTTCGTCCAAGGACAGCCTTTGAAGACAGTCAATACGCCTCCCCCCAGTGCTAGCTGCAGGCATTCTCTGAGCTGCTGTTTCTAGGGCTCTCCTCTGGGAGTCCTCCAGTGGCCAGTCTCCTTCCTAGTTTTGTCTCCCATCACCAGAAGTGCAGGAAGAGAACAAGTGTTACCTTGGGACACCCTGGGTTCATAGTGGATTTTCTTGACAGTAAGAGAGAATAATGTTTATAATAGTGATGATGATAACAATGATAATTAAAATTAACTATCTAATAATTCCATGCTCAGTATTAAACTTTTTATATTCGTTATTTAATTTAATCCTCCCCAAATCCCTCTGAAATGATTTTTTCTGATGCCCATTTTATATATGGGGAAACTGAGGCTCAGAGAGCTAGAAATTGAACCTATGTCTAACTTCTAATCCTATGTTTCTAACTACTATGAATATTGAAGCCAATATTAATTGTACAGTCACATAAAGTGTCAAGTCTTTTCACATGAGTGAAAGTCTTTTCACTTCTGCAAAGTTATAAATTAATTATTCTTACCTTGAATATTTAATTTTCTTTTTAACTTAAATGAGGGGCTTTACATTCACTTCTTCTTAGGTGATTCCATTATTTGATACTTCAGAAACCTTTTGTGGGTCCCAGTTTTGTTATCCAGCATGGTTACTGTAACTCACTGCTCCAGGTCACTGGGCAAACTGAAAGGCATACATATATGTCCTCAGCGAGGTTTTATCAAGATGTGACCAGGACAGAGCCTGTAGCTCTCGTTCCTCTGGACTCCTCCCTCCAGGTCCATCTGAGGGCACCAAATATATTCTAGGTGAATTTTCACTGGAATATTCTAGGGCGAGCTCTGCGGGTGTGATGACAGCATGAAAACAGCTTCATTCTCTAAGGAGCTTTCAAAGTTATGTGAGAGAGAATGGGATGTCCACAAACAACCGTAATGCATTGGGTAGATAAGACAGATGTGATTAGAGAAGGACCGAGGAGGAATTGAGTGGTTGGCACAGACCTTGAGGAATAGATGATACTTACATGTGAAGAAACGGGAGAGAAAGCTTTCTAGGCAGAGAGAACAGGTCAAAAGAAAAGAAGGCTGGAGATGGAGGGGCAGGGCCTATTTGAACCCCTCAGGCCTGGCTGGACTGGGATGTGGGGTATACAGAGGCCAGCTGTCTCTGAACATTCCTGTCCACCCACCCAATTAGAACAAAATGTTGGCTTATACCTCCACTTGTGGATTTTTTACTTATAAATTATAAACATAGTGTATTAATTTCTTAGGGCTGTCATAACAAATTATGACAAACTGGGTGTCTTAAACCAACAAAAATTTATTCTCTCACCGTTCTGCAGGCCAGTGTCTGAATCATGGTGTTAACAGAACCGTGCTCCCTCCAAAGGTGCTAGGGGAGGATCCTTCCTTGCTTCTTCCATCTTCTGGTGGGCACAGCCATTCCTTGGCTTGTGGCTGCATCACTCCATCTCTGCCTCCATCTTCACATGGCCTTCTTTTCTATAACTTTTCTTCTCTTCTTATGAAGACACCAGTCATTGTACTTAGGGTCCACTCTCATCCAGGATGACCTCATCTTAACTTAATTACATCTGCAGAGACCCTATTTCCAAACAAGGTCACATTCTGAGTTTCTGAGTAGACATGAATCTTGGGGGGACAGTCTTCAATGAATTACACATGCTTTAGTGTATTATTTACATAATAAAATAGATGTACACTAAAGATAGAACTTAGGGTATATTAAAGATAAAACAACATAATTAAAAGTTTTTATTTCAGTTTACATTTTTAGTTATAAAAGTCTTTCTTTAGAAAGAGCAATCCGGTTGACTGTGTTAGGTCTGAGCATGCTATCACTGTTTCTGTTGGTTAACGCAGCTGGTGTTCATCACTCCAGGTATAGATAGAGGTGTGCACTTGGCCATTTTCTTGGCTTTTGGACATGCTTAAGTTGTTAGTGCTATCTTGTTCATATTGTGAGGGTTAGTTTAAAGCTAAAGAATAAAATCCAAAACTCCACATGGACCAACACATCATCAGCAGTAAGGAGCCCTCGGTGGGGTGCTCAAATAAGCAACCTGCCATGGTGTAGCTTCCAATACAAGACACACCATCATCTGAAATGTGGACCCAGTGAAAGGGGCAGTGCCAACCCATAGAGTAAGTATGGCAGTTCTTCATGTCCTTATGTAGCTTACTTAAATAAATGAGTAGAAATTCAGACGATCTCCCCTCACCCCAGGGGATGATCTTGTGCAGCCCTGCTGTACATGCTCTCACCCCAGACGGGGATAGTGGAGGAGGCCTGGGTTGTGATGGCATCCAATACAAGGGGAAAGGGATTCTTAGCAGATCGTGATTCTGGGGCATGATGCTCATCTGCTCTGCCCTCAGTGTCCACGTGTGTAAAACAGAAATAATAAAAGCACTTGCCTCCTAAAGTTCTTGTGAAGATGAAACATGTTAAGATCTTAAAGTCTTGGGATATTTCCTTGCGTAGGGAAGGGCTTGTTGTTAGCCGTGGTTGGCACCACTGCCTTCCTGCTGCAGCCACTGCTCCTGCCGTCAGGAGCATCTGTGGATGGAAGTTCCGACTGAGAGTGCACTTGGGAGTCAGAGACATGGCTGAAGTCAGAGAGACCATGAGCTGTCTGGTTGGAAGGACAAAGAGAGGCCCAGGAGCAGATCCCCAGGGGATGCCCTGCTGAGAGGCCAGTGGTGAGAGAGGATCCAGTGAGGCCAGAGCACAGGCCAGCAGGGAGGAGGGATAACTGAGAGCTCCTCATGGCCAGGAAACAGAATTGGAAGAAGGAAGAGAAGACTTCACTGCAAAGGATTTGTTTGTTTTGTTTTACAAGTCTCCTTTTCAGGATTCCTTTTATCAGTTTAAAGGAAAGCAATGTTCACACACAATACTTGTCTGTGCCAATGTTGATTTTCCCATCACCAAGAATACTCACTTTGCTTCCTGTCTTCAAAATCACTTGTAGAAGTAAACAATTGCACTCATTAGAAATGAGTATTAGACTCATTTCTAATACTACACCCCCACCTCATTTGTACTACAGCAGATTCTAGCATAGGGACCTCCATGAGGTCCATAGTTAAGAGTGATGGAACATAGGCAAGCATGACTTATGAGTAACTATACCCAGAGTACTTAATTAGTTAATTAATTAATTGTTGACAGATACTCCATCAAATGTGTTGGTGGGAATCTTTGTTTTGTGCTTTTCTGGTTTGCAGACTTTCCTCTTGAGAACCAATCCCTTCTTTCTCAGTCCACGTGTTTTCGGTAAAACACACTCTACCCCAACTTCAGAAGGTGAGCATGTAGCTCACACCTGGCCCAAGAGCTGACCACCCATACGGGCCCCCACCCACTAGCCAGGCCTCCAGGCACGCAGAGGAGTCTGAAAAATCCAAGTCCCAGCTCTCTAAAGTGGGCTACGTGCATTCTGGACTTTCCTACATCATTTGGGGCCAAAAGCCAAATCCAAGCTACCTAGAGCCAACATATAGGAGCAAAAGCTAATTGTACACCCTCTCCTTCTTCTCAGTAGAGTTTCCCCTTCCCTGCCCATCCTCTCTGGAGGTGGCCAAGGTGGTCTTAGGTTTGGTTTCCATTATGAAGTCAGGAATATTTGTCCTTGCTCACTTGACTTGTGCCTCTGATGATTTACCAGTGCATCTATCACAAATGCTTATACAATCATTCCAGAATTTTCTTTTAACCCTCTACCTAAAGCCAACTACACTCACTGTCCCAGGAACAGAGATATTGTCTTTCCCCCCAATTCAAAGCAACTGAGAGGTTCCATACAATGATTAAACTCTCATGAAATCTCTACCAGATAGCCTTATAGGAGAAACTAAATCTGGTGACACCATCCAGCATCAGGGCGTCTTGGATTCCTAGAAATCAGAACTCTATGAAACGTCAAGCATCTTTAGTCTGAATTTTAAGGTCCCCAGTAATGATAAATCCAATGATAACACATAAAAATAAAAGGAATTAGTGGTTTAAAGGAATAGTGTATTGAATTACAAAGTAAAACAGCTTTTGCAGTGTTATGTTCTAAGTGTGTTACTTTAATTAGTAATTCATATTACGTCCTGCTTCATGGTTAATCTCTGTTTTCTCACTGATAACCAAGCTTATATCTATGATGTGTGTGTGTTATCTATTGGATTTACGTATTCTCATGTTGAAAAGAGAGTGGGATCTTGCAGGTGAAGTTACTCTTTGTGGCAATCTGCTTTAGGATGAAGCAGAACTCTAAGACAGGAACCTACAAATGAGAGAGAGGGAATAAATCTCTCTCTCTTTGTCTTCATTCTGAAAGAAAAGATGAGAATATTTAAGAGCACAAAAGGAGTGTGAATAGTAAAAGCGATGCTCCTTGGAAACAAGCTGAGAGCCAAAAATGAGGGAACATCTTTCCCTGGAATTTCATGAAGAATTAGTGAGGACTGCAGACCCAGAGAGGAAGCTCCAAAATCCAAACGCTCCATTTTAGTGCACTGCCTCTATTTCACATCAAAATGCTCCCCATTCATTTCCCACTTGATACATTGTAGAGTTCTGGGAGGTGGTTTGAAGGAATCAAAAGAAGGTTTTGTGCTTTAAAAGGAATCAAAGGAAAGTTTTGTGGGTCCAGCATAGAAAAAGATTATAAAAATGGACAACAGTACCCCTTCTCCTCAACATTGGTTCCGATGAGTGGGAGCCCTCACTGGGAAGAGAAACCAAGAAAATTCAGGGTGACAGAATTAGCTCACTTGGTCAATCATTCCTCAAAGACTGTCTTCTTCTAGGGGGAACCTTGACAGCCCTAGATTTGATATTATTAAGGAAAGTGGCATCTACATATATGCCACCCAGATTATGTGTGTATATATACATTTATTATGTGTTTTATATATATATAAATAAATAATATTTCTATTTGTTTATTGGCTCTGCACGCATTTATCCAGAGACAAGACCTACAAAACTTACGTAAGCACACAATTTATTAATACGACAAAAGATACACAAGAACAAGCTGTTGATTTTCCTTCTTGTCTATTTACCTATAGATCTGCTTTCCCAACCCTTGTGCTTTGTTTTTATTTTGTTTTACCACTTTTTAAAAAAAAAAAGTCTTCTAAGCATATTTCATTCTTTAAATCAATATTGATAGAGTGTTAAAAACCAAAAATACAAATTCACAAAACTAGAGAAACACAAGATGTTCCCCTAGAGAAATACGGATCTGTCACAGTAGCCAGGAGAACATTGAAGAGCACATTCTGGTTGTTTGTTTATGTATTTAAGAGGCACCCACATGGCTATGCTCAACCTTTTGAAATTATGTGCTATTTAAACTGTGCTTCTCAGAGAACTCGACCAGTTCTTAATTAAAGTAACTTCTTGTCTTTATTCTTCAACTTATGCTACTATAACTATGGAAAGCCTATTTCATTTTTAGCAAATCTCAATTAATCCATCCTCAAAGCCCTCCTTGTTTATTCCACCACAAGCAAAAATCTGAAATCCCCTGTGGTCATTTCATGTACAAACCAGCTTTCATATTTTTCTTGATGCATAAGTAACTTTTCTTTACCATCTACCTTGAACATTTAATTGAGGACAAAAATGAAGCATTCCAAACTTTTATTGTCTGACAAGGCAGGTGGTAGTTGACTGTCAGTTTGTAACTGATGGAAACTAATTTCCATTGCTTCTTGAGATGTTTTACAGCTGGTAGTGCTCATTAATTGGAGATACTGACATCTATACAAAAAAAAGTAGCCTTTTATAGTAACAAAAATACATTTTGAACTGAGATTTCCATTGCTCATGATACATTGCATATCTAGTAACTTAAATTCTTTCGTCTACTAAAGATCATGTTCAACTACCTTAACTGGGTTGCTGAACCAAGTGTGTTTTAGTGTCCGGTTAATTCTATTAAGAATAGTAGAAGGATAAAGAGGGGGAAGAGTAGAAAGAGAAGGAGGAGAAGAAAGAGAAGACATTGAGTGGAAAATTCAGTGGGAATGTTCTGCAACATAGAATATTTTATGTACTGAAATGCATTTCATCAAGTGAGATGAATCATGTATCCTCACTTTTTTCATATGTCACCTTCTCAGTTTTCTAGGGGCATTTCAGTATATGCTTTGCTCTTTTAATGTGTCTACTTCTTAAAATTTTATACCAGAATATGACCCGTGGGCCACCAGTTTTGGAAGCCTCTTTAGAGATGAAGCCACCATACCAAGAAAACTCTGATTGTGTTTGATAACTGGGCCATGTGCAGAGAGGCTCCTAAAGTGAGGGCCTCAGTCTACTCCCAGCTGCTCTGTACTGAAGGATGCTACAGTGAGACCCCAGGGTGGTTCTCCATGACTTTGATATTTAGCAGAGTGGTTCCCAGCATTTTTAGATTTCAAGCACTAGTTCCATTTCAAAAGGCATTTGGGGTGCCAGCATAGAGTGACCAGTCTTTTACTTTGAAAATAGTCTCCTCCAACCACCTCTTAATACACAGGAAAGGCAGACGTGAAATAACCTTGGAATATAGGACAGTCTTTTTAATTTCATAAAAGGGGCCTTATGAAAAAAATCAAAGTTGGTTTCAGAATAATTTTTGGAAACCACTGGCTTAGAAGCCACAATGTGAATAACGTGAACAAGTGAATAATGTAAAATTAGCTTAAGATGCTCACAAATGTACCAGTAAAGGTGGAATATATATCCTGGCCTTTTACCTTATTTTCTTTGCCTGTATATACTGTTTTGAATGTATTTGCTGAATGAATGGGTGACTAGAATTACACATTTCTTCTCAATATCTTCAAGTTTTTCAAAGCAGTAATAATATTCTAAAATATTAATCATTTCCGAAAAATCTCCAAATAACTAGCATACTTTACATAATTGCAGTAATAAGGTTTGTAATAGCCAGTATCCAAGATGGCCCCAGTCACCTCTAGTGTTCACACCTTTGCATGGTCCCCTCCCACACTGAATCGGAGCTGGCCTCTGTGACCAGAGAACAATGCAGGAGTGACAGCGTGTGACTTCTGAAGGTGGGGAAGCTAGTTCAACATCCTGAGGCACGCAGGCAGCCCAGCGGGGAGGCCGGCATGGTGAGGAACCAGCTCACCCGCCATGTGAGGAAGCCACCCTCAAAGCAGAGACCCCAGTGCCAGTCAAGCCTTTGGGTCTTCCAGCTCAGATCCCAGACATTTTGGAACAGAGACAAATCACCCTGCTGTTCCCTGTCTTGAATTCTTGCTCAAGGAAACAGTGAGATAATAAATGATGATTACTGTTTTCAGCCGTTGAGTTGTGGGATGACTTGTTTTGCCTAATCTGACTGGTGGTCTCACCAAAGTTATCAACCTTTCCTTCAATATCTTCTGTAGAACTCCCTTTCCCCCTTTCTTGTTTAAAAGAAAAAGCCAAAAAGTGGAAACAGCCCAAACATTCATCAACAGATGAAGGGATACACAAAATGTGGTCTATACATACAATGGAATGTTATTCAGCCTTAAAAAGGAATGAAATTCTGATACATGTTACAACACGGATGAACCTTGAAGACATTATGCTAAGTGAAATAAGCCAGTCACAGAAAGACAAATACTGTATGATTCCATTTACAAGAGGTCCCCAGAGTAATCAGAAGCTTAGAGACAGAAATGAGAATAGTGGTTCCCAGCAGCTAGGAAGAGGGGGGAATTGGGGAGTTAGTGTTTAATGGATGGAGTTTCGGTTTGGGATGATGAAAAAGTTTTAGACAGGGATGTTGGTGATGCACAGCAATGTGAATGTACTTAATGCCACTGAACTGTACACTTAAAAATGGTTAAAATGGTAAACTGTATGTTATGTATATTTTACCACAATAAAAAGGAAGGAAAAGAAAACAGCCAGCTAAAAGCTGCCCGGGCATTACTTGTAGACAGAATCCAAGGTCATATGGAGGAGCAGCAGATGGGAGCCACAGAGAGCAAGAATGCATGGAAGTGGCTCCATGGATCTTGAGGATGACTCTTTGCAAAACAGTGATGTCCACTACTTTGTAAGAAGCTCTAAAGCCCGTTTTAAGGAGAACATACACAGTGTCCTGTCCCATTTATTACTTGCCAAATATGTTACCTAAATAAGTTCTTTAATCTCTTGCCCACATTTTCTTATGATTAAGTAAAAATAATTACATATTACAATAATATATTAGCTATCATTCTCAGTTAAAATAAAGAATGTGAAGTAGCTTTTCAATTAGACAGCACAATATTATTCTATAGAATAAAAATAGTTATTAATATTATTTGAGAAAAACTGCCCTATGGTAATCAGTTTAAAATATTTTCATTTATCCATTCATTCATTCAGCAAATATTTATTGAATACCAACTGCCAGCCAAGCACTATTCTGGACACTAGAAACTTTTGGAGAAGAGAGATATGGTAGGAATATTAACTAGGAAATAGTCTCATTTAAAATCATATAAACTTAAATCAAATTTAAATGAAAACTGTCTGCTACATTTTTATTAAAAATTGTCCTTAGTAACTGATTATACCAGCTACCACATAATTCTATTTTAATAACCTCAAGTGCTCCTACTGGGCTTTTTGCTTTCAGGGCCAAAGTTGTATTTTGTGACTTCTGCTGGGGTTAATTTTCCGACACGCTAAAGATGAAGGCAATAACTCATACCTCAAAGGCCCTAAGTCAGAAAGCTTTCAACCAACACAAGAAAGCAGACAGAAAAAAACAAAGCATCCTATTTCTCCCAGGAACCAACAGAACTCCTATTCCTATTTCTTCTTGACAAAGAAGTCTGCTGTGTTTCAAGCCAGGCTATTTTATATTAGAAAGGAACTCATTAAGATAAGTGGCAATTAACATCCATACTGCAGTAAAAGCGCTTCTGACATTAGAGAAGAAAATATAAAACATGGGCTCTTTTAGATAAACTGAAATGTTTCTGCAGGGGGTCTTACAAGATATTTGCTGTGCTTTGTTTTGAAGATTACCGAAACATTAACAGATTTAAATTTGCCATAAATAAGCTTGAAATTCACGGGCAGTATTGCTAATATTGTGAAAGTAGCCATTACAAACTCAAACCCTGAGCGTGTCTGCTAAGCAGTGTGCGTGCACGGGCGTGCACACACACACACAGGCTGGACCTCCTCTGTTTAAGTAATTGCGAACCCTTGGTGACATTAAATTTTCATTTGTATCCATTAGAAAGGAAAGGAGTTTCTGTTTGATTACCTTCCACTGTTGCTTTAATGAAAGTGAAGGGAAAGCATGCAACATACAACAGGACCCTTATGTCCATCTGCATAGGATGCGCCTGTCATTCAAGCCATACCATCTCCTGAAGCGCTTATGTGACATGCAACATTCCCTCATTCACTGCAATAAGCACTTATAAATTGCAAGGAATAAAAATGCACTCCGGTTATCTCAGTCAATAGGAGCTTGTTTAAGTTTCCAGCGGGGTTTGAAAGAGACAGGAAGCCGTTTCAGCAGCCCCAGCCAGGCAGGTCTCATTGAAAACCAGATCACGGTCATGGACACAAAAGCGGCTTTGGGGCCATGACAGGAACTCTGAGCGTGGCGCTGAGAAGTGAGCATTTGCAGGGCCCTCGTGCAGAGCTTTGCGGCATGGGGTCTCGGCCACTCTGCCCTTGCCCCCTGCTTTCCTCTGAACTTCTCCTCTCCTTCTTGTCTCCTACACTGACTGCCAGGGCTGCTGTTCCCAGCTTCTGCCCCTGTCCTCTCTCTGCATCTCTCTCCAATTGTGTGTCACTCTATAGAAACTTGAATTCAGAATTGCTCAAGAGAGCTGTTATGGGCTGAAGTGTGTCCCCCAAAATTTATATGTTGTAGTCCCAACCCCCAGTACCTCAGAATGTAACTGTATTTGGACAGAAAGTCTTTAAAGAGGTGGTTAAGTTAAAATTAGGGCATCAGGGCGGGGCCCTAATCCAATATAGCCGGTGTCCTTATGAGAAGAGGCCGTGTGAGGACACAGTGAGAAGGCAGCCATCTGCAAGCCAAGGAGAGAGGCCTCAGGAGAAACCAAACCTGCCAGCGCCTTGATCTTGGATTTTTTAGCCTCCAGAACTGCGAAAATAAATTTCCAGCCTGTGGTATTTTGTTAGGGCAGCCCTAGCAGACTAATACAAGAGGCTGGGTTTGGAGACACAAGTGAGTGTCCAGGATAAAACATGCTGGACAGAGCTCACGTGGTGGGTGGGCTCATCTGCCACCCTTCCAGGCAGAGCTGCCTTTGGGTCAGTGGGAATCCCGATGGCATTCAGCTGTGGGATTCTACCATAATCTACGCACATGCGTCCTCAAAGGAGGGCCTTTGGTGGTGTGATGGCCACTCTCAGGAGGCCCAATGGGAGGCAGGTTAGCTGGCCAGTCATTTTTCTCATATAGATGTACCTTTTCTGAAGATGACTTTCGTATAATGTTTAAAATATAACATGTAAGTCAACATATATACGTTTATCTTCTCTAAATTTGAAAAGGTTTGTGTAAGTTAGAGGAAATGAGATTCCAAAAGAAAAGAGTAGTTTTACACATAAATCATTCAACATACGAATAAATCAACCTAATATAATAAATCACTAGCGCTTTGATAAATTGGACATACCCACTTATGAAAATGGAATGATTTCTACAAAATAAGAATCACTGTCTGCCATTTCATTCCTTCAGTTTTAAAATCACTGAAATAGTCAATCTACCACATTTTGAATTTTATATTAAAATATTTGTTTGTATTTAAAAAATTACAAACACTAGAATGACCAAAACTTAAACTTTCTAGCACCTTCTCTAGAGCCTTGCTCTCCAAAGTGTGGTCCAGGACCAGGGTGCTGGGTAGAAATATAGTTACTACATGAGACTCTGTGTTTTAACAAGACACCAAGATCATTTCTGTGCATCTTAAAGTCTGAATCACTGATCTATAGGGAGAAACTTCTCTCAAATACCACATCTAGTTTATTTCAGAAGTTAGAAATCAAGCTAGGACATTATGATGTTAATCATATTTGACCTTGCAATGTGCTTTTTATTGTATTATAATATTTAGAGGCATAATAAGGCACTAGGATCATTTGACTTTTGCAGTCTTAGAGTTTTCTCTTATTTGATCAAAAGTCTGAATTTAGGAACCCAAGTGTTCAATATGGTTGATAATGTGATCCGCAAAATTTAAATTCACTTTTCAAAATGTTTCAATATGGATTTATGAAGGCATCATTTCCTTTTTAAAATTTTCTCACAGTATATTTTCACTTTATTTTTCATTTTTGCAGTAATTATATCATGTGTTTATTATTCTGCAACTTTATTTTATTCACATAATATGCCTTGGTGATCTTTTCTGTCAAAATATATAAACTTAGTTCATTTAACCGCTACAGCCATAGTGTAGAGGTAACACAATTTACTTAATCATTCCCTCAAAGATTGTTTTCAAGTGCACTTTTCAGGGAACCCTTTTCTTTGATTATTTATTAGTCAAGTATTGGAATTCATGAGATGGTGCTATTCCCTTTAAAATGTCAAAATTTTCAACTTGCCTTTCAAAGATTTCCAACCATTCCCTCCCCTTCCCTATCCTCAGCCAAGTCCTCCTAATGTCTCTTTTTTCTCCTATTGAGCCTTTCTCAGCTAGCTGAGGTCATCTGCTAGAATTACTTAGACTTATTCTTTCTCCTGTCTGTGTCCTTACTTGCCTGCTCTTAACCTCCATCAACCCCAGTGTCATGTTCAGCCACATCCAATCTCCCTGGTTAACTTCAGCCCACAGCATCTCCCTCTAGCCTGAGACCCCTCAACATGGACGTGGGCATCCAGTGCTCTGTTGTGACTCAGTAACGACTTTGATGCTGCCTTGTGTGTGTTCCTTACGAATCCGGTGGGTGCTCCTCTGTACACTCGGCCATGCACACCCCGCCAGCATGGAGACGAATGCAAGACCATTCTCTACAGCCAGAGTACATCCCGAGGGATACCCCGGCATCATTCTGCAGCTTGAAGCCCTTTAGAGATGCAGAATCCCAGGCCCCACCCAGATCTACTGACCAGAAGCTGGATTTTAACAAGAACCCTCAGTGATTCACTTCACGTTCAAGTTTAAGAAGCCCTGATCTGAAGGTCAGTGTTGCCCAACCATTTTCCTTCTGCTTCATTAAGAAAAGGTTTTAATATTTCGTATACATTGTTGTGGAGTTTGCACCCCTAATGAAGAATGTGGGCCTGTGATGTCAGGGAGAGTGAGGATTTGGGGAGTGGGGTCACACAGCTAATTGGAGCCCTTCGGAGTGAGGAGAGAGAAAGTAAAACACGCCTTGAAGGCAGCAGTAATGCCATCTCTGTTGTCACGATGTTTTCTGAGGTTTGGAGTAAGAGCTGCACCCCCTAAATTCTGGGCTGGTGGCTTTCAGGCTGAGGTGGCGTGTCCTGGGGGTGGGGATCACTGAGCCTTCCAAGGCCATCAATTTCAAGTCTCTTATCTTTGCCAATGTCTATCTGCCCTTCACCCACTCTGCTTTCACAGTTTGTCTTCACCTTCTTTACAAACATAGGCCAACCTTGCCCTCATCGTGAACCACGCTGCCAGTTTAAATGAAGAAAGTTTCACAATACTTGGATCTATAAAAGCCAAATATAGAAAGATTGCTACTGACCTGTCTCATTCTGGCAAGAAATAACATTCATTCATAGATACATAAACTAATTATTTAATTATTGATCTTGGATTTTTCCCGTATTTATCTCACTGAGGGATGAATTTTCAATAAAATTATGTTTTATGTTTAATAATGGCATATCAAATTTTGTATGCTTTAATAATCATAGATGTTTTGATGAGTTGTGTACTAATAATACTCATGACGATAACGCAATCCAAAAGAACAAAATAACAGACCTATATGGTCATGGGAAGTAAAGGATGTAAGGATATATGTATATGTATGGATGTGTTTATGTGTTGTTTTAATGAAATATCAAGTCACGTTCTTTTGATCTCCTATATATAATTAATTTGAAGGGAAAAACCATGGAGGTTCCTTCAACAACTGAGATTGCTTCATAATCTAAGTTTTATTGGGTCAAGCTCTGAGCCTTTCATTAAGCCTCCAAAGGAAAATAAAACTTTTGAAGCGTTCCATTAAACTTGACCTTTGAACCAGTTTCTCAGAAGAAAGGAAATGCGTAGTGTCGGCTCTTGTTAAACACCAGTTCGGGCAAAGAGGGTTAGTTCTTGTGCTTCAGACTTTGATTTCCATTTAAGGCTTTCACTCTTTAGAAAAGAAGGATAATGCATTAGGTTGAAAGCTGGAAAAATTTAACTTGGCCTTGAGTTTTCTGAGAAATCAGCAACCATTTTGTAGCAGATTTCAGAAGCAAACCATTTTAGCCAGAAAACAAATGGTTTCTTTCAATTAATACACACCAAATGAGGATGTCTGGAGTCCCTTTAAACAATGGGCCAACTATACTTTTTCCCACCCTGTTCCCCTCTCCACAGTCAATGACACACTGTCACAGTGATGGCAGGCTGCCCTCAGGCTGAGAGGCCGTGGGTGTTTCATCTTTTCAAGAAAGCCTGAATTCTCCCTGCCGGTAACCTGAAGTGCCCCTGACCCTGTTAAGAGGGACACCATTTAGTTTTATTGTCATTATTAGAAAAATAGAAGCAAAGGAAAATATTCTCGAATACTTCCTAGGTTGTTAATGCAAGGGGAGAGCGTGCTTTCTTTCCGTGATCATTGAGACTGACAGGAAGAGTCTCTTTGGTAAGTTTCAACAACAAAAAAGAGCATGTGATTGCTTTCTAATATGTGCTTTCCCTGCTCGGTTTCAAGTGGTAGCACTTGGGAAATGATATGTAGGCTGTGACTTGGAAAACCGTCTACCGCATGCAGGTAAGAGTGTGTATATTGGTACCAGACAGCAGGATTTCAATCTGATGGGGAGTGTTACCTGTAAAATGCTTTCAGCATTAGTCTTTACTGTTGTTTTGGATCATTTTGGTGTTTGGCATAGAAACGTAAGAAAAAGGTTCCCTTGGCTTGTCTAGAGTCCCTTCTGCCCCCACTGGCAGGTGTAGCCCTCACCAGGCGCTGGAATCAACCCAGACCCTAGTCAGAAAACATGAAGATAGTGTCAGTAGTATTCCAAGGACCCAACATCAAGCTCATGCTGGTCCACCTGTCACCTAGGACCTGACCTCTTCTGGATTGCCAGTTTCCATCTTGTCCACTACTCCCAAGGACCAGATGATGAAATACTTCCCTGGGCCTGAGCCTCACCTTGAAAACACAGCTAGGCACCTCAGTGCCCCCAAGGCAAGATGCTTACTCTGCTCTGGTGATTCCTATTCCTTCACAGGGGCTGGACCTGTCCTTGGCTAGGATCTTGCTCCTTGCTGGTCTGAATTCCCTGCTGCCATCTGCTTATCTACCCATTGCCCAAGTGTCCAGTTTATATCTCCAATGCCAGGTTCCTGTCCAGAGTGCCATATTTGCATCTGTTGGATAATTGTTCCAGACACCTCAAAAGCATTATATCTCATCTCAAAGACCCTAAATCTGTTCTGCTTCCTTGAGTCTGTGCCCTGTGCAGCCTTCCACTTTCTAAGCTAAAAACCTCAGCCAAGTCTTCAATCCCTCCTCCTCCTCACAGATCACAAAATTGGCCTTTGACTTTATCTCTGTAATATCTCACTCATCTCCACTTCCTGCTCCATCCCCACTGCTTTTCCCTTAATGCAGACCCTTGTCGTCACTTACCTGGAAAGATGCGAAGCCTCTGACCTGGCCCCACGGAACCCAACTCTCTCAGTTCTAGACATCCTCCTTCCTGCCAGCAAAGACACCATTTTCAGAACTAACTGGATCATGTCATTCCCCCTCTTAGTAGCTTCTACTCATGCTCTGTTGCCTACAGAATAAAATCCAAATCCGCACTCTGAAATAAAACACTCTTTACAATTTTGTCCCACCCTGAGTCTCCGACCCTATCCCTACCATTCCCCTCCACGCGGTCTGCCCGTGTGATCCAGCACACTGCTGTTACAGGAGATGCCACGCCCTTTCAGGCTTCTATGCTTTTTCACCTGCTCTTCTCTCACCTGAAAGACCCTTTCCCCTTTTTACTTCTGGAAAATTCTTATCATTCTTCCAATTTCAAGTCTGATCTGTTTTGCCTCTCTCTGTGCTCCCCCTGGAGGGTCTGCAGAAACCAGCAGATCTTTCTAAAGAAGGGAAGGGAGAAAGGGAAAGGAAAGAAAATAAACAGAGCCTACCTAATTTGAGAAATCCTGAAGTGAAAAAGATGTTCCAGAGAAATGGAACCTTGGAAATGCTCAGTTTTCATGCACACACAGTTTGATTCTGGAACTAGAGACCGATAGACTTGAGATTTATCTTTTAAGGGAAAAATATTCAGAAAAATATTGATAAAAATGTTTGCCAGCACATTGAAAAGAAAGTGGAGACCAGTAAAGACCACCATATTTAACTGAGATTGAGTAATGACAAGTTAATGTCATTTAGGTTTTTAATGAAATTTTTAAGTTTAAACATTAGGGGCTATTCGTACATATGACATACATTTATTTTTTTTTAAGTCTTTGAAAAAAATGTTTATGTTATTGTAAAGAAGATGATACACTGGTTGATTTTGTTGTTAGTGTTTTGAGTGGATTCTGACCTCTAGCGACCCCGTGTAAGCAGAGCGGAACACTGCCTGCTCTTTGCCCCATCCTCTAACCTTCCGGCGCTACATCAGACATTGCTCCGCTGCTCTCCATAGGGTTTTCATGGTCAATTTTTTCAGAATTGGGTGCCACATCCTTCTTCCTAGTCTGTCTTAGTCTGGAAGCTCCACTGAAACCTGTCCACCATGGGTGACCCTGCTGGTATTTGACATCCTTGTGGCACAGCTTTCAGCATCACAGCAACACGCAGCTGCCACAGTGTGACAACAGACAGATGGGTGGTATAGCTCCCTGACCGGTGGACGAACCTGGGCCACGGTGGTGAGAGTGCCGAATCTTAACCACTAGACCAGCACTGACTGATTACCCAGTTATGTTCAAGATTCTGTATTATATTCTTTAAACTACCACTGTCTCCTACAGGAACTTTCTTGCCACTGTCTGAGTTCATTTGCTAATGGTACAGGCAACTTTATAGCTTCTTTCTTACTTCACTTTTATTAATCTTCCATTTGACAACATTCACAACTTTTAACAATAGAGTAATATAGAGAAAAGGTGAATCTCCTCTAAACCTACCATGGTTTAGTAGGCATGGGAAGTTTGAAAAGACGCTGAATCATTTCATCCTAAGAGTCAAAGCTGACAAAAGAGACCTTTGTGAAACAGTTATTTCTAGTAGGGAAGAAAAACTGAGTGGTGATTTTAAAGACTTTGAATCTAAAGTGAATTTTCTTTGTTGTCTAACATCTTTTAAATCTATCCTAAAGATAAGGAAAAAGTAAACATAAAGTGGGAAATATTGGGATGAAACGTGAAACGAAGGTATCAGTCAGGAGCCTGATAGTTGCTCTCAGTAAGTTGTCAGGACGCGATGTTTCCTTCTCTGGGGGGCGAGTTCAAAAACAGAGATTCATTCCAAGTCCTTTCAGAATGGTACCACTTGGAGGGGAGGACAGCACAAAGTGACCGACCTGGTTGCCAGCTGCTCTGTGATGGCAGCTTGATCGCTTACCTGTCTCCACCAGTTCGTCTTCATAGATCATGTGACTCACTGCCTTTCGAGATGCTTTGAATTTAAGAGTCAGAGTGTGTGAAAAAAATCAGAAATATATCACATGTGCTAAAGTGATGTCTCACGGTCATGAAATAAACTATGCCGCAGACACAAATTATGACAAATGATCCCATCTCCCCACAGAACTAAAGACCCTGTTACTTTTTGCCCCCTAATCTCTAGGTTTACATATATATCTTTCAAGAAAATGCCCTGTCGCCTTCTCTTGAGTGCAGTATCCCTATACACAGAAAAGGTATACATGTGAGCTTTTTGAAAGTATTTAATTCATTAAAAAATATTACATACACATGCTTTGCTACCTGCCAAAGGAGAGCAGCCATACTTTGACAGACATGTATTTTGATTTTGAATACACTTTATTCTATACCATACACATTTTTAAAGTCTCTTGCTTGTAATGAAATACCTTTTTGTCCTATAGCTTACATAGAAAATGCATTCAAGAGGCCACTCAAAACACATAGTATTGTGCAATTCCATAAAATAGTGAAAGCATGAATTACCCTAATGTAACTTTGCTGCTTTTTTATATACAGAAATAGCACTTCAATGAAACTCTCGCGTGGGATAGTGCATTTATGTCAGAAATCTTTTTGCAGGCAATTCATAAATGCTTATTACATAATATTATTATGCAACTATGCCTTCATTATGTCAACAGAGATTCTCTGCAGCAAATACTGTGATAACATTAAAATTACATTGATGAGTAAGATGTATTCGTGTCTTCAGGAAACTTTGAGATGTCTTTGGAAAAATGACAGATCTACAGTTTCAGTCTTGTAACACGTGCAATGAAAATGCTAAGCACGGATGCTATGGGAGTCAGAGCAGAAGCATTTAGAACAGAAGGTAGGGAAGGCTTTCCAGAGCAAACTGCATAAGATGATGGGAGAAGAGGCAATTCCTAAGTCAGGTTTGTGGTGAGTTTCACGTGAAAGGAAAACTGTGGTGCCTGTAGGGAGGGAAAGTTATCCAGCATGGGAGATGCGGATGTATGGATGGGAGGAGCAGGACAGGGCACCACCAGGTGGTGCAGTGTGTGTGTGTGTGTGTGTGTGTGTGTGTGTGTGTGTGTGAGCTTTAACATTGCTCAGAAGGGCTTGGAGCTGGTAGATGATACAATCAGATTTCATTATTATGTCTCAAATCAAGGTCACAAGGGTGGGAAAATGGGGCTGGACTTAGAAAACTGGCCTCTGCTTTAGGATCAGATGTGGGAGGACAGTGCTGTGAGCCAATCTTGCACGTTCAAAATCTCTTCACCAATGACCATATCTTCACCCAGTGCTTGCTCATTGTTGTGTGTGTGTGTTCTGTATTTCTCCAGTCTCTTTGATACAAGGCAGTCTGTTCCCTCGTATATTTCTCTCCTGTCTCTTTCAACTGTATTATTTTCCATTTTTTATGAACTTCTCATAATTCCAACTTCACATTTTTATCCACATCATTATCAAAAATGTCCTGTGTTGATAAGGCCATAATTTAGGATGGCTTTTGCAGTGATGACAGGACTTTCTCAAATGCCAATATGTGCAGGCATGGTGGAGAAAGGTGTAATGTTAGCGGTAAATCAGAACTATTCATCTCTGGCTTGATGACTGTTGTTTGAACCTTTAAATCTGTGTCCATTTACTACTGTCACCTGGGCAATGTGTGGAGATGAGCCCAGAACAATGGGCTAGCATCCACAGTGTGGAACACAGTGAGTGTTTTATGGAGTGTAATATTGACTTGACATAATAATCTTTATTATCATATACGATGTCTGCAGGTGACAAAAATGGAAAAGTAAATACTTTTTCAATGCGGTAACATACATGTATAGAAAATCACTATTTTGTCAAATATTATCCATTTTTAATGTCAATTTGTCTGATAGTTCCAACTGTTTTAATTTTCTTTTTCTTGGTGGTGGATCCATTATCATTTTGGTTTTATGTTACATGTATTAGAAAGATGATAAAACTGATTTTTAGAATGCATTGTTAAGCACTGCATTTATTTGAGGAAAAAAGGATAATGTGTGAATTTTCAATGTAGAAGATATAATTTATTGCATAAGATTTTGAAGACATCTTTATATTTATCAAACTGAAAAATAGATTACATAAAGCTACATTAAGTTCTATTTCTTTCTTCTTAAGAATTGGTGTCACTTTTCAGAATTTTTGAAAATTAAAGAGTATCATTTTTAGGTTTGCTTTAGGATAGGAAAACTATCTTAGTTTTTTTTGATGAGGAAGATCAGCCCTGAGCTAACATCTGCCGCCAATCTTCCTCTTTTTGCTGAGGAAGACTGTCCCTGAGAGAACATCTGTGCCCGTCTTCCTCTATTTCATGCAGGACGCTGCCACAGCACAGTTTGATAAGCAGTGTGTAGGTCCACGCCCAGGATCCGAACCTACGAATCCCCCGTCACCAAAGTAAAGTGCGTGAACATAACCACTACACCACTGGGCTGGCCCCTGCTTTAGGATACTTTTCCTTTTCAATTCTTGGGCATTTTAATGTTTTGTATTCTGTACTATTTCCTCACCCACAGAGTTTTTTAAAACCATAATTAGTCACTGGTGTGTCTGAGGGGACTAATATTTAGATAAACAGAAACCTAGTGAAAAAAAAAACCCAAAACTGCAGCAACTATACTTATATGAATGAAAATGAAATATATTAACATTCCTAAAGACCTCTTCCTGCCAAAGCTTGTCAACTGAATTTACAAAAACTAAATTTAAGAAAAGAGAGTTACACAAAATGTTGTTTTTGGACATCAATTTAATTTCTTTCTGATACTAGCTTCTCTTGTAAGCAGACTGAATGTGATTTAGTGAAGCCTGTGACTAATGAGCTCAAACGTAAACTCCATGTAGAATGGGACAAGCCACTCGGCGTCATTTCCATTTCTAATGTGATTCGTGTTCTAAAATATCAGGTCAGCGCACGTGCGTGTGCAGCTTCTATTTATGAGGCTGCAGGCCTGACAGCTTCATGGAAATAGGAAACACGCTTTCCATTTCAGAGTAAAATATGATATACTGAAATAGTCTCATCATCAGTCACAGAAAATCCAAATATGATAAATTGAATGTAACTGTGGACTTATTCTGTGATTTGTCATGCAAAAAAAAAATTGCAGATGACTTGACAGGATTACTTTAAATAGTATGTCCATTGAATATACATTTTAATTTACAAATATTTATTCTGTGTATTTTAAAAATAGCTATAGGACACAAAATCATGGTGTCAGTATTTAACATTCTTTATGTGACGAATACTTATTGAGCATCAACCCTGGACCTGGCATTGTTATAGGTGTTGGAAAACAGACCCAGTTTCTATTCTCTTGGTGCTTATGTAGTAGTCAGAGGAAAGAGACATTAAACAAAGCAATATAATCACAAGTAGATAGAAAGTTCTGAAGAAAATAAAGCAAGATAAGGAGATTGAGAATGAAGAGGTGCGCTACTTTACACGAGGTGGTAGGAGAAAGCTTTTCTATGGGAGTGACATTTGAATAGAGACTGAAGTAAGAGGTGGGTGTCACCTAGCAGATATCTGGGAGAAGAGGCTTTGAGCTGTAGGGAACTGGAAGTGCAAGGGCCCTAAAGCACAAACTTGGTTGATGTGTGTGAATTAAGGTATATTGAAGATGGAGCCCACAGGATTTTCTGGTGAATTGAATTCTGGGTTTTAGAAAAAAGGAAGAGGCAAGGACTACTGCAGTGGTTTTGTCCTGAGTGGCTGGGAAGAATAGGATTCCATTTGCTGAGACTGGAAATTCCAGGAGATAAGCAGATTGGGAGGCAGGAGGAGGGGGTAGGTGGAAATAGTTTGGGGCTTGTCCATTTTGAGATTCTGTTTTATATCCAAGTTGAGATGGGAAATTGGAGCTCAGGGGATAGGTTGAGCAGGGAGAGAAGACTTTGGGAGCCTGCAGCATGTAAATTCCAAGAGATTGGAATCTTCTAGTGAACAAGAAGATGTGCAGGAGCCCTCACAGTTTGTAAAGTTTCTGAGGAGAGGAGGATCCCACAGAGAAAACTGAAGTGGTGACCACAGTGAAGTAGGAGGTCCAGGAGAGCGGCATGTTCTGGAAGGCAAGAGAAGAAAGTAGCTAAAGGAAGATGAAGTAATCCTGACTGCCACGTGCTGCTGACAGGACCAGTATGATGGGGACTGAGAATCAACCATTGCATTTCACAACATGAGGTTGGGGGGATGGGTGCTAAAACCCTGATATATTGGATCCACTAGAATAAGGCTGAGGAAATGTAGACATCAAGAGGAGATAAAGTTCAGAGAGACAGTACAAGATGTGGTTGAGAATATGAAGGTTCATTGGTTGAAATCTTAGCTCATCTGGACCCTGGCTGACATGACCTTGGACTAGTCATTTAACTGCTCTGTGACTTGGTTTGGTCAAATGGAGAAATGAGGATAATAATAGTCTTTATTATTAACAATTACAGGATTGTTGTGTAAAATAATTAACTTAATATGTGCAGAAGACTTAAAAGAGTGCCTGGCATTATATAGGTGTTTGCTGTCATTATTACTATATTATTGTTGGTATTATTATAGGCATTTCTAGGAAATTTTCTCTAAAGGAGGGCAGAGAAAGGAAAATGGGGCAGTACCTAGGTGGGGTGTGAGGTCAAGAGTGTGGGTGTGTGTGTCTGTGTGTGTGTGTGTTTACTTGCTGTGTTTTATTTCAGAGAAGAGATTTTACAGCATGTTTTAATGCTGGTGGGAATGCCCCAGAAGAAGGATTAAAAATTAGTGATGCAGGAGAGGGGAGATCATTGTAGGTTCGGTTCTTGCATATGGGAGAAGGGATCGATTTAGTGGTATCAAAGGGAACTGGGACACTGTCCACTTTAATGAAAGGAAAGGCAGAGTAGATGGGTACAGACATAGCTGGGTTGGAAAATCTGGTGAAGGGAGGGCGTCTGCTTTTGTTTGCTCACTGAGAAAAAAGCCAAGTCCTCAGCTGAGCGTGAGAAGCGGGCCTCCGGGGCTGGGTGGTCAAGGAGCAGGGTGGATGCATGGCCTGGAGGACAGGTGTAGGATTTCGGGGCAGGGCTGAGAGCCCACTTGAGGTGAGTGGTCATGAATTAAAGGGAGGCCCGGTGGTATGGTTTGGCGTTTTTTCCTTTCCATCACGTTCAGGACCCAGGGCAGAATGAGCATCGAGCCAGATGTCACCAAGCTAGGGGTTTTGCCAGGTGACTACAGTGGAGGGACAGAGGAACAAGGGGGTGATTGCAGCTGGACTCTGAATATAGGCCAGTGGGGAGAGCCAGAATATGAGGCATTGCATAGGTGACAGAAAGTGACAAGGTGGGAGGGTCCATGTACTGGAGGTTCCTTTATGTTGGCAAAGACATTATAGATTCCCTGAGTCTACCAAAGCCAGGGGTCATGAAGCTCAAATCATGAAGTTCCACAGGGGATGACGGAGGGTTCCCAGAGCCCCTCTGAGCCCCTCTGAGCATGCCACGGGTGCCCCTGGCAGGTGTCTCAGGGCTTAGTCTAACTCTGAACCCAGGGATGCTGCTCAGTTGCAGCAGGGGCTCCAGCACAAAGAAGCATCAAAATCCAGACAGTGTTTTAGTACCATAATTCATTCAGTATTACATTTAAGGTCATGGACTCTTTTCAAAAATCTCATGAAAGCTATGGGCATCTGAACGTTATCAACTTTGCATATTTTCAAATACACGGGCAGAATTTTGTATATAATTCCAGTGTGACTTGAGGGCTGGGGGATTCCAGCCCAGGACCTGGCCCAGGTTGAGAATCCCTGCTTTAAAATTCTGCATTGCAAATGACATATAATAAAATAACAATCATGGTTTGAATGTAAAGAAATGGCGATATTCAGAATTTGAAAATGCTTTATATAGAAGATACTCTCTCTGCTAAAAGGAGTTAGTTGAAATTAAAAGATAATTAAAAAGTACTTATAATTAACTCAAGAACTATACTTTAAAAGGACAAAGTACCATACAGGAAAGCAGAAAGGTTTATAAGATGTTCAGAATTCAACTCAGTGGGAAATTTGGAATCTATTATAGAGAAAAGCAAAATGGAAAGTAATGATATTTAGAAATTATGCAAGAATGTACCTACCTAAGTGTGCTTCCTGAGTATTAAAGTATTATTTGTCCACTGACTCGACTACAGAGTCATCAAGGACCTGTTACCCGTGAAGAGAGGGTGCAGTAAATGGTGTATGGCAGTTAACCCTATGGAATCTAGGATGGGACTCAGTTCAGATCCTCATTCACTACTAACTGGCTATGTGACCCTGGGCTACGTAATAAACCTCACTAAGCCTCAGTTTCTTAACCTGTAAAATGGGGATAAAATAATAACACCTCCTTCACGGTGCTTTTTTAAGGATTAAAAGAGATAATGCATCTAAAGTGCTTAGGAAATATCTGGCAGCTGATAAGTGTTCGATGAATGGTAACTGTTGATCCTGATTTTCAATCTTTAAAAAAAATTAACCTAATTATATATTACAGAGATAGTATTTTTTTCTTAGTTATAACCTTTTAGTTGAGGTCCAGAATTAGTTTTAACGTCTAGAAGCCTTATTAATAAAATGTACTGTAAAAAGAAGTCATAATTAATGAGATCAAATACCTTTGACCTCTTGGTCTCTGGAGGCACATTAGTCCAGGTTAGTAATGGCCCAAAGTTGTCTTTTTTAGTAACTGCTCAAAGTATTATCTGAAATTAATTTCTGTCTCCTGGCTCTAAGATATCTGACTGTTCCAGCCTGGTGTTGTTTATATAAGTCAGTCTCTGCTGTCAGGCTTACTGTGTAGGACCAATCAAAAAACAGTTCAGAATTTTAACCATCCATTTCCATGGCCAAGGCAAAGCCTACCCATCTAGACCAATGACTATGTCATTGAACTAGAACACTGAAAACTGAAGTTTTTAATAACAGAACTCTGTGTTCTACAAAATTAATTAGCTCTCAGAATTACTGAGAGGAAAAGTTGAGAAGCTGTGTATTTCTATTACCTAGCTACAAAAATCAATTGATCCCTGAGTTTTCTGTGTTTAACATAAATATATATCCTCATATATGTGTACATTAAAAATGCATTTTAAATAAAAATATTGCTAATTATAATTTTCTAGTTATTCTGCTCAGTTGTGCAATGAGAATTCTAAAAGAAAAACTGCCTTGATATTAATTTTTACTATAAAAGTTAGTAAAATGCAAAAAAAGTGAACAGTATAAAATTATTTATAAATTACTTTAATTTTTAGAAAAATGAAGTGTGAAATAATTTAAGGTCTCCACTAATCTCTAAATTGTATCATCTTTAAACTAATAAAATGATGGCAAAAAGCTATACTCCTCTATTAAAGAGATTGCCATATTGAATTATCCCTTTATCTGCTCCACTTTTTATAGTTCAATGTAGTATAAAGAGGACTATAATTTTGAAAACGTTAAACTGATGTATTTCATTCCTGATGAACCCTCAGCTCCTAGCATCACCTGTTTTCATTTAGAGTTCTTATTGTTACCAGACCCTAACAGAAAAACTGGGAAATTAGAATTAATAATTATTTTTGTTAGTAAATTAAAATACATGCCATCCAGCTAAATTTGTTTCAGATAAACAATCAATTATTTTTAATATAGTGTGATCCATCCAATATTTTGGACATACTAAAAATTTATCAATTGTTTTTCTGAAATTCAAATTTAACTGAGCATCCTATATTTTATCTGGCAACACTACCAGCCATGAAGGGTGAGTCGGAGTTGAGATATTGGAAATCCCAGAAGAGGTTGGTGGCTGCTTCCGTGTGGAATTCTGGGAGGACCCATCCTCCCAGGAACCAGCACCAAGCAGTTGAGCAGGAAGGCAGCATGACCTGGTGGGGCCTCCACTTCCCCTCAGCCTGCAAGAATTCCAGATGTTTCCACAGGATCCCTGCAGAAGGGATCAGAGTATCAGGGGCTTAGAGGAGGGTCTCAGGACTAGGAAGGCCAGGAGGAGTGTGGACCTCGTCGAGGGAGCCTAAGATGGCCTTTGGACCTGGGCACTGTGCAGCTCAGGGGGCCCTGCCAAGACCACCTGGTCCTGCTTGGGGAGAAGGAAGAGAGAGGGAAGACACTCTGAACAATGTGAGGATTTTCCTCTTGGTGATGGAGTTGAAAGCAGACATGTCTATAAGTGTTGACTCTAACTGGAAAAACACTAGATTCTGGACAAGATGGAAAAAAGGGTCAGGCCCAAGCAAATAGAAGCTCTGGAACAAATGGGAGTTTATTTAGAGGAAAAGAAGGCATCACATTGCTGCACCAAGGATTAGTAATGTTTGGATCTCAACCTGCTTCAGCGGGATGTGATAAGGACAAAAGGAGCTCTGAACCACAGTCACTGTCAGAGCCTGTAATTCTCCACCGAGGAGGTGGAGGTGAAATTGATTTTAATGGTGGTTTGAAATGGAGATAAAGATATTCTGGAAGGATGAAACGCCAAGCAAAAATTCATTTAGAAAATACACAGAGGCAAGTTGTCCAGGCTAGTGTGGGAGGATTTGAATATGTATGAGTGTGCAAGAGTGTGTGTGTGTGTGTGTGTGTGTGTGTGTGTGTGTCACAGAGTTGGAGGGCCGTGAGAGGGGAGCCTGCTGGGACAAGTCACGGGGGAAAGTTAAAGAATGAGGATGGGTGAATCTGGACCCGATGGGTAATTCCCACCCGATCAAGGGCAGCGGGGCCCTTGATTTTGAAAGTAAAGGACAACTCCCCAGGTGTTATGAATGAAGATTGACAGAATCAGAACTGAGTTGTAGGAAGATTACAGTCATTATAATGTGTAGGACAGAGTGTAGGGATGGATCTGCAAGCTGTCACAAAAGATGGCTTTGGGGTTTTAAATGTGAGAAAACGATGTTATAAATAGAAGCAATGAAGGAAGGAGGAGAAATTAAGTTTGAGGGTAAGATAAGGGTTCACTTTAGTTGTGTCAAAAATGATGTAGCAGCTCAGTCAATCAACAATGATGTTCTGAACACCTACTAAGTGCCAGGCCTGGCTCAGCACTGGGGTTGTAATGAACGAGACACTGACAGCATTCGGACTCAGTGGGAGCAGGAACCCTATTAGGGGTTAGTTTGGTTTTTTTCCGTCTAGGCACTGCCTAGCACAGTTCCTAGCCCGTTGGAAGGGCTCAAATATTTGTTAATGAATGAAGATAGATACAAACAGACTGCAGTACATCTAAATGGAAAGATTGGAGCAATTTAAAATGTTGCCTGGATTTGCATCAATATTAATTACTTCTGATGACTTATGCCTTGAATGAAGCTAAACTTATTTTTCAAAATAAAAAAGAAAGCAAAACATATTTTAAAAATTAACATAGACTTCACATTGCATGTAGTCGATCACCGATTTTGAGTTTGTGATTAATGGAGCCTGGGGGAAAGTGAACCTACATTCCCTAAATCAGGATTGGCAAACTACGGCCTGCAGGTCAGATCTGGCCCACAACTTGTTTTGTAAATAAAGTTTTATTGTAACACAGCCTTGCTCATTTATGTGTTCTCTGTGGCTGCTTTTGCACTACAACAGAAGAGCTAAGTAAATGTGAGAGACTGTCCTGCAAAACCTAAAATATTTACTGTCTGGTGCTTTATAGAAAAAGTTTGCTAATCCCTGCTTCTAAACCAATGTGTGGTAAGTTAAGAGCAGATTTGCAAATGCAATAGATTGACAGCTTGCTTCAAAAAAATATATAATTGTAATCTAAGCAGAAGGTAATGTTACTTAGGCATACAGTTTAAAACACTAATTACACAACATCTCTACATGGAGTAATTAAAGCAAGACTTTTAATAGGCAACACTATGAGTCCAATGTAATGAGTGTACTTTAAAGTAATAAATTTCACTTATTCTGAAAAATCTTCTGTAGTTCACACTTTTTACACAGTTAGACCAAGCTACTGATTATTTTCTTATAGAACCATCCTTTTTTTCTTAGAAGATTGCTTAGTGAGCACCAGTTAAAATAAGCATAAAATGATCCCATTAGACAATGAGTTAATATAATGCAAATTATTATTAGTGAGAATATATTCAGAAATATAGGCAGTGCTTGACTAGTGAGCTTTCCTCAGCCCCTTGGCCCCATTATTTTTTTAAAAACATGTTTCAAAAGTGGGTCTCACATGGTCTTTCTCGTGCTGGAAATAAGAAGGCTTTCCTTCCACCAGGTTAGCTCCCACAATTGGTCTCTCTGCCTTGCACACCCCATGCATGCATGCACCCACACACACACAGGGCACATGCATACGTGTGTGTGTGCGCACACACAGACTCCTTTGTGGTTTGGGTGTTATCTCAGGGGTGTAGGCCTCAGATCTACTCTCACTTTATTACTGACTCAAAAGCAGAGAAAGAAGGAGTGAAAACACTTCTGAGTGTGGAATGTGGAAAGAATTACTATAGCCATAAAGACTAATTTGACCTTGGGGACTGATAATTGACTCCGGAGGCAATTCAGAAAAAAAGCCTTGAGATCACACGTTGAGCAAAGCAACCTCATTTACTAAGCACGTGGCCTGCCCAGGGGACCACTCTAAAGGACAGCAGTCATTTCAGCTTGCGCCTCCCAGGACATTGGTTAAAATCCCACCTCCATGCTGCAGAAGTGAGCCCTGTGCTCAGACCACATGCATTCTCCCCGAGTGGCATACAAAAGGGAAACAGTCCAGGGAAGGTGGAAGGCCTCAGTTTTGAGGCAGAATGTGGGAGTTTTCAATGAGAACAGAAGACTGGATTATATGAATTTAGGATCAAATTTGGTTTTCTGTGCCTTTTTATTTGGGCACAATGCAAGCCAAACCTTTGAGGCATTTTGGCATTTTGACTCAGCAACATGGTAAAAGATGAAAGCATCAAACAGTCCTGTGCGTACGTGTGGATATAAAAGCACACCCATACATTTTAAAGACAGCTGTGTCTTGCATAACAGGGCCCAAGGTGAACCTGTGCGTTCTGAAAAGATAGCAGATCAGAAAAGCTAAATTCTTTCTGTTTCCAAGGCAACCGAATGACAAATAGCTTGATTCTTAATCCACTGGATTATATGATGATTCTAGTACTTTTTCAATTAGAAAATGACTGTAGGAAAACAGACATCCCTGGATCCATCCCATGGAGGCCCAAGGAACCTGTTTTCCTTATAGTCTTCCCAGAAGATGCCCTAATAACATTGGTGGAAGCAGCATCCAGCTTCTGATGTGTTGCACAAAAAAATGAAAACTGAAAAAATATAGAGATAATGTGATAAGTATATGTTATCACACTAATTGTGTGGTATTGGTTCCAATGCCTTACTCAATCAGTTTATATATTCTTGAGAAAATATACTGATGCAGGAAAGTGGAGACAGAGTAATTAATTCACAGTGGGGATTCAGAAAGGCTACAGATCAGATATTTCCACCAAACTTTGAAGGATGAGTAGAATATGAAGGCAAAGAGACAGGGAAATGCAGTCCCAGCAGACATGGAGTGAGAAAGAAGCTCAGTGGTGGCCGCAAAGGGTCTATCTGAGGAATGCTAAATAACTAACTGTGGCTTGGTACTGTGATGGGAAAGAAGGACAGGAAGGTTGGAGGAGATTGTTGAGGTTTTAGAGATGATCATTCTAGGAAATATGGGTGTTTTCTTGCAGGCAGTGATATCAGACTTAATTTTAGAAATAGAAATCTAGGATCATGATGGATAAAAGAAGATAAGGCAAAGAGACCATCTTTAATTCACATAACAAATATTTATTGAGAACAACTGTTTGCTCAATCTACCCTCCCACTATATCTCGAATCCATTCATTTGTCTTCAACTGCACCTCCATGCCACCAGCCAAGGCTGGCATCGTCTCCTGCCTGTACTACTGCCATAGCCTCCAAACTGGCTTCTCCGCACTTCCAGTCTTGCTCCTTCTAACTCATTCTTCTCACGGCAGACAGAATATTTATTTTTCAGTTATGGAAATCAGCATGCACTGCCCTGCTTAAACCCTTCATTGTCTTCCTATCACATTTAGGATCAAATCTGAAGTCTTCAAAGAATAACTTAATAGAATCAGGATTATGCGTGATCTAGCCTATCTGGCTTGCGTCTCATCCTCATGTCATATCCCCCTTCATCCTGTACATTATGAATCATCCTCAGAGGCCTTCTTCAGTGCCTGGAATGGGCCAGCCTGGTTTCCATCCCAGGCCTTCCCACAGGCACATCCCTCTGCCTTGGACATGCCCCACGCCTCTCCTTTGGCCAAGCCTACTTGTCTCTCAAGTGTGCGCAAGAGAACCCTGTTCTTGACCCTCACCTCCACTTGCCCATCTAAATCAGATTCTTTGTTAAAAGCCCTCCTAAGGCATCCTTGACCTTTCCTTCTTGACACTTAACGTAGTTTGTAACTCTGCATTAGATATGTGTGCTCCTTGATGATGTGGGACAGCCCACAGCATCTCTACCACAAAAGTTTCATTGCAGACACTGAGAAACATTTTTGGAAGAAGGAAAGGTGGGAGAGACACTGATGAGTGTGGGAAAGATGCAAAAATAATAAACAATAGGATGTGATAAATGAGCTGCCTAGACCAATGAGGGCACCTGGAACCCTGCCTGGGGAAGTGGCTGCAGGGGAGGTGTTGCAGGGAGCACACTTGAGAGGCAAGTACAATATTAGCCTGAAAATGGGAACAGTTAACCTAGGGTGCTGAAAGTGGGGAGGGAGCAAGGGAGGGAGAAGGGGCAGAGCACAGATGTTAAAAGCCAGCGCTGGAAACTAGGTGCTATGTTTGCATCCTGGCTCTGCTCCTTCCTAGCTGTGTGACCCTGGGGAATCCACTTAAATGCTGTGTGCACCAGGTTCCTCATCTGTCCAATGGAGATGATAATGATATTACCTGCCCCATCAGGTGGTTATGAAGATTAAAAGAGTTAGTGTTTGAAAGGCACTTAAAACAATGCTCTGTCTGTAGTAGGAGCTGCAACAGTGTGTGTTCAAATCACCAGCTCTGAAAGGGAGCAAAGAAGTGAAGGAGGGAGGTGCCAGGGAAAGCAGGGACCAGAGATACTTCCAGGACTGCTGACTGGTGGCTGAGTGGACAGGGTGCTGAGACTCGTTCATTCTTTCGTTCAACAAACACAATCCCCAGCATGCTGCAAGGAACTGGGGATACAGAGGTTCCTAAACTCAGTTCTTATGTTCGTTGAATTTGGGCTCATGGGGAAAGCATGGAGACGTCCAGCAGATGGAGAGAATGGCTGGTTGCGTGACACAGGTTGAAAAAGAGGGAAAGGAAGTTGACTGATCTCTGACCTCAGTGGACAGGAGGAGACTCATTCACCTGCCAAGAGCAGAGTTGAGTAAGGACAGGGATAGGTTGGAGGAAAAGGGGTGACCTCACCACGTGGTGAATGGGCTCCCGTTTCTGAGGGGTGAGCAGGGATAGATTTAGAGCTGAAACTGCTGGCCCCTCTCTTGCAAGGAACCTCCTTCCCACCACTACTCCTGCTGCTGTTCCCATTGTAAATGAATATCCCTCTTAAAAAACCTGATTTTGTATGGGTAGTTTTATATTTCTTATAGAGGGACCCGCAACTATCATATAAACTTCACGTCCGCAAAAACCTGGATTTACCTGGAGATGAGAAGTGCTCTGCTGAGCAGCACTGAGGGAGTCAAGAGGGAAGATAAGCCTGCCGTGGTAAGGAGGTGGTGGTGTGCAGGGTGCGTCTGTGAGTGTGTGCATGCACATGCATGTGGGAGAAAGGCCAATTAAACAAAACTAAAATTGTTTGTTGTGCGACATTTCACAAGTATTTTAATAAAATATTAATCCTCAACACCCAGTAGGTGAGGTACTGTTATCCCCACTTTATAAAGAAGAGTGACACTCATGATATCCTGAGTAGCTAACCCAAGATCCTTGTGAAAAGTGGAAATGGAATGCGAAGTGAGATTGGTTTCCCATTGCCGCGTATGTCCTCCTGCCGGAAATTAAGAAGCACCAAGAGAAACGCTGTCTTGGAGTATGTTCTTGAATAAGAAGGAGTGGTGATCACTGTATGTGTCCGGCAGACTAATGGCTAACATCCACTGAAGGCTTACTCTGCGCCAGGCATCCCTTTCAGCAGTTTGCATCTATTACATCACTAAGTCTTCCCAACAGCCCAGCAAAAAGAATAATTTTATCATCCGTGTTTTATTGGAGGAGGGAACCAAGGCTCTAGCCCACGGGTGACTTGCCCAGGGCCGCAGAGCTAGTGGGAAGCGTTCTGTAATTCAGTGAGGCCGTCTGCTTCCTGAGCCCAGACTCGTAACCACCATGTCAGGCTGCCCCTGGGCTGCTGGGTTCCAGGAGCAAATTGTACCAACGAGATTGAATAATTGGGAATTAACTTTATGCTGAGGTCAAGAGTAATAGTTTTTCTACCCACCCGAGTTTCGTTTTTTATCTCTAATACCAAACTAAAATTCAGGTCGGCTGGATTTTTGAGAATCTGCTAAATGCCAGGTAGTGGACTAAGCATTGCAAGGAGAAGAAAGGAAGTTTCTTGGGCAACGCATGGCCTGGAGATATTCACAATCTTGAAGAGAAAAGACACACATGAAACATAGTAACACAAGGCACGAAGTGCTCAAGATTGAGTGACCAAGACAGCAAGTTCAGCTAGGAATCCTAGTCTCACTGTCCCTGCAGGTGTGTGCACTCAAGGACGACTCCTTGGGGGCAGGTAGGCAAAGAGGAGGAGGGACGGGGGTTTCTGGAGGAAAAAGGGCATCTGAAGTGGCCTTCGTAACCTCTCTACATTTGTGAAACCTGCCAGGTGATGCCTTATGACACAGTGGCATCTGTGGAGCACTTTTGCATCTTCCATGTGCCCTGGAGGTAGTTTCTACCCCGCTGCCATACCTAGTTCAAGGCAGCTTCTCTGGGAGGCAGAGGCCACATTTGTCATCGCGTGGTGGCTCTTCAACGTGGTTTCTTCTCCATTAGCTGTCAGTAGAGAGTAGGTGAGGTGTCAGAGAGCCTGGGGAGCCTTTTTTCCCTTTGCTGCCTTTCTCTAAGTTACCCAGAAGCTGGTGAGCTCAATTCTTGATCCCACATACGGTATTTATGGGATTTGTTGCTAGCCTCAACATCGCCCCTAATAAGGGTGTGCACCCTTCCTTTCTCTCTCCCATGGCCCCACATAAATAAGTAGCACAAGGAGTGGACTGTGGGGTGTAAGAAAACAACTTCCTGTGTTGAAACAAGCTCACACGCCTCAAGATTTCAGCCAGGAGGATTCCCAGGGCAAGATCTCCAGGTGGGGGACGGCTCCGTGGGAACACACTCTCTCCATCCCCCTCGAGGTTTCTCTATGCCTATGGTCTGCCCTCTGATTAGGGGTTACGGTCATATCTAGCTGCTAGCAGAATACCACTTAGCCTGAGAAATACAGCCCCCTTCCCTTCATCCTTCTCAGAACAGGTGAGACAGGCTCACCTTTGAGTGAAGAATTTTATCCAAAACCATGGAGAGCAGATATCAGTTAATTATCAAGCAAAAACCAGAAGCACAGCCTAGGAAAGCAAATTTAGCGCAAGCTTCTCATTTGACAGTGATCTAATTCCCATACCAGCTCCAGCTCCAGGTGCTCCAGTGATCTGGCTCCCGGCTGCCGTGTTCCCGCTTAGGATCTTCCCTGCCGTCCTCTCATTTGCTCAACTTTCCTGAGGACACAGTCATTCATGTTGAAACCAACCCAGAATAGAACATGCTGGAGCAGTAAAGGGTCCGTATGTTCCAAGAGAAGTGTCGTTCCCATAGGTGAGATGATGAGAAAATCCAGGGCAGTTGAGTTTCCGAGGAATGTAATCTTTGCTTTTTCCCAGGGGGCAAAAGTGGGTAAAGCTTCTAATGCTTGTGATGGACGTGTGGTATGGGATTTTAATATAAAAATGTACATTTTAGGATTAAAACAGAAGTATTTTAACCCATTCCCTGTCTGCTTGCAAATTGTCCTTTATTGTAGTGCTGAGCAAAGAACAAGGATTTAGAAATGTTGTGATTTCTTCTCTTTCCATGAATCTTCACAAAAAAAATAATACTATTTTATATTTTTTGAGAGGTTAGAGAGGAGCAAAAAGCGGAAAAGACTGTAAAGTTTGAGGAAGCCCTTTAAAAACAAGCCATTTATGGTTGTTTGTATTAAACTTTAAAAATGATAATATAGGGGGCTGGCCCGGTGGCGTAGTGGTTAAGTTCACACGTTCGGCTTTGGCGGCCCAGGGTTTGCGGGTTCAGATCCTGGGTGCGGACTCACGCACCGCTTATTAAGCCATGCTGTGGCAGCATCCCACATGTAAAGTAGAGGAAGATGCTCACGAATGTTAGCCAAGGGCTGATCTTCCTCAACAAAAAGAGGAGGATTGGCAACAGATGTTAGCTCAGGGGTAATCTCCCTCACTGAAAAAAAAAAGGATAATGCAAACCATTTGTGGTCCACACCTCACCACACAGTCTTGGAATCACAAGCTTTGGAATCTACTTTGTGAATCTACTTTATCTCCTAGCTCATTTCAGCTACTCCAGTTGAGGGAATCAAAGCTGTTTCCTGTTTTCTGGACCCTAGATAAGGAAGCAGATGTGGGAGGATCCTATACTAAGATTTTAGTTCTGTTTAGTTCTATTTTCTCCTCCCACCAGCATCTTTTGTGATCTCTAATCCCAGGGGCAGATTGGGCTACAGGCCCGTGTTGTCTGAGGAGAGCTTCCCTTCCTAATTCCCATTTCCAAAAGCCTGCTCCCTTGAGGAGTTGGGATGGGGAGGTAGGACCTCTCAGAGGAGAAGAGGCTGAGCAGATAGTGGGTCAGGGCTGGGGCTGCCAGATAAAACACAAGACGTCCAGTTAAATTTGAATTTCAGATAAACAACGGACACATTTTAGTATAACTGTGTCCCAAATTTTGCATGGAACATACACTAAAAACTTGTCGTTTATCTGCAATTCAAGTTTAATTGGGCATCCTGTATTTTTATTTGCTAAATCTGGAAACTCTGGGCAGGGGGAGAGTGTGGATGACTGGGGGTTCTATAGTCAGTGGAGCCCCAAGCCTGGTCCTCACCCTGGCAACCTCCCAGGGGGATGGCTAGAGCAGGTAGGGAGACTGACCAGACCCAAGGGATCATGAAGGTATGGACAATGGTACCTCTGGGTGACAACTAGGGACCAGAGGGCACCAGAATATCTTCCTCTGCTTGAACCTTCCCAGCTGCTATGTAGCTTTGTGCTTCCTCCACCTACTCTACTTTTCAGAGGAAGCAAGGATGGTTCCCACCACATTCCCTTCTCCAGGACCACCATCCTGCTCTCTTCTGCTAGAGACCGAACCTAGTCCTTTCTCACAAGAACAGGAAATCTTAACTGTTTTTCCGATTCAGGGAGTCTGAGTGTTATCCACAGGATTCACAATGTCATGGGCATGGGCAATGGAGATCCCTCCCACAAGGGGGTCGAGTTGCCCCAGAGACCATAGCACTTAAGATTATCAAACGTAGAAGTACACGCATGAACTGCAACAGCCAGAAAAGCTGATTATTTCTTTTGAAAGCATCCTGGGTAATGTTTTCACATGTATGTTTCATACCCATCAATCAGCAAACGTAAATGGCCACTGTTTTTACATGGTGCTTCAGAGCAAGGAGACACACTGGGGCTCCCTTGCCAAATCTCCCTCACCAGCCCCACAGTTATTTAAGGATCCAAGCTGTCTGCATACGCCAAGGGCTCTTCATGGCTGGCCAAGGCTCCTGGCGTTCTCTCTACCGTGGCTTTGCAGTTGTCTTCCTTCCTTGGTGGCCTGAGTCTGGAAACATCCTCAGCAAGGGATCAGACACATCTCAGCAGAGGAGGGTTCCCAGAGGGGAGAAATAACATGGACATTACAGGTGTTTCTGTGCTGGACAACTCACAGATCCTGCTAGTAGGTTGTGGTAGCTTCTTAAGAAGTTTCTTTTATGATGATGAGCACACAGACTAGAGACACCCAGAAGGACCATGAGAGGCGACAGTGGGGATGACTGTTGCTCTTCAGGAGTACCAGCACAACAGACATGCTTCCTTGGCATGTGTGGAACTGAGAGTCAGAAAGCTCTAGTTCTGTCTCGTCTCTGCTCCTTAGAGCCTGGTGACTTCACCTTGCTAAAGGAACAGTCAGTGCAAACCCTAGGTATTGCTGGTAAACAAAATAGATCCTCACCAAAGTTAAGACAAGAGGCAGGTGGAAAGACAATCTGAAGAGTTGACTGAGAGTTGATTGATATGTGTCACTCTCATTTTATCCTCTAATCAAATAATTAACTCAAGAGACTTTCCTCAACTCATATTCAGAGTGAGCATTTATACATTTGTACCACAAGAGTTTCTGCACACTGGGAGTAGCTGATCCAAGTAAATATGTTTAAGAACTGTATTACAGTAAGTGACCACCACACACCAGGCACTGCTCTGAAGTGTTCACCAACATTTTAAGTCCCACATAATCCCGTCAAGTACTGTCATTAACCCCACTTCACGGTTGATGAAACTGAGGCACAGACGTGTATGTAACCTGGTCAGCATCACCCAGACTGTACATGGTAGAGTTGGGTTCGTGGTTATAGCCCATGCCCTGAAGCACATGTCTATACTAACTGTGCAGATAGGCAGTGCATAAGCAATTTAAAAATTCCCCTTAAGGGACATGTTTGTAGGTATCATTACCAGAAACCAAGATTATAGAATTAATAGAACTAGCTCAATGAGAGACGTAACTAAATGAGAGACAATCCAATTATTTAGACATTTTAAAAACGAAGTATGAAGAGTTTAGGAGAAATGGAATTTTACTCTTCAGACTTACAATTGATTTCCAAACTTTAGCATCTAGTTATAAAACAAAAGATAGTCATTCATTTCCTGATGATTTCATTATAATTTAAAGACTGTCATACTTTTGTTAAGACATGAAGTTTTGATGACTGGATGCAGTCACAGTGGCATAGTTCCTTATATAAAATTTACTAACTTCGAAATGTGATGTCATGTGGAGAAAGTAAAAGAAAGAGGACATTGTAAGGCTGTGCTCACCATCATTGTATTTTGTCAGCTAACTTGTCCAGTGTGTAAGGTGATATTGATATGTTAACATTAGGATGATAGTGTTTTCATTTTGTCCCAATTATCACTGTGAATTTTGAGGTGAAATTAAGTAAAAATGTGATCCCTTGGAAATTTTTTGATGTTGGTAGGTGGGATAAATTTCTGCATCCTGGGATAAAATCCAAACTCATGCATACTTGGGCCTATTGTTTCATAGTCCCCACTCCTCCCACTCAAATCCTGTGGGCCAGTGGTTCTCAAACTTTTTGCCCTCCCACCCTCCTCTTACACACTTAAAACTTACAGAAGAACTCAGAGCTTTTATCTTTGTGAGTGATATCTATTAATATTTACTGTATCAGATATTGAAATTGAAAAATGTTTAAATATTAAATTTAATATATTAAGAATTCATTTTAAAATCATTATAATAAACCCATTACATATTGATATAAATATCCCATTTAAAATAACTATATATTTTTCCAAATGTGGCATTCTTTTATAATTCTGCAAATTCACTAATGTCTGGCTCAATAGAAGACAACTGTGTTCTCATATCTGCTTCTGTGTTCAGTCTGTTTACTCTGTAATATATTTTGTTTGGAGTATATGAAGAAAATCAGGCCTCACACAAATATATAGTTGGAAAAGGGAGGAGTATTTTTGTACTTTTTAGATAATATTGAATATTCTTTGATACTACACCAAAACTCTACAATTGTACTTTCATAACGTTTAGTTGAAATAAGGAACTTAAAAAATATAGCAGTGAACTTTTTGTACTGTGTTGCTTAAAATCCATTGCTCTGTCTTGAATAGATCTTGAATGCCTCGAATGGATCTTGACCCATGTGTGGTGATGGCACATATTATGCTGAGTAACGCAGATTTTCTCGATGTTGATATATTTCATTATATGATGTATTTTTTAGAGTCACATTTTAAGGTCACATATGTTAGTGTTCCCAACAATCTTATCAGAAAGTCCTTAAGCACTGGGAAATTTTTAAGTACAAGGTGGCGGATCCAAGTTTTCCCATATTCTAATGTTTTCATGAAAGTTCACACTTTATCATTGGCAACAAATACTGTAGTTATTTTCCTTGAGGTGAGTAGCTCACTTTGCCCATGGTTGTCCCTAAGAAAATGTCTGCAGATACCCAAGACTAAATAACCATAACTTGTCAGTCAGTCTTTCTTTCACATAAAATTAGTGTCCCATGAAAAAAGCGGCTAGTTCATTTCACAACTCAACACACAAGTAAATGCTTTTCAGAGAAAGAACTGTCGTAAAGGAGGAGGGCTCCATGTGTATTTTCCGTTTTATCACCCAAAATATTGAAAAGATGTGCAATCAATGGTCAAGATTTAATAAGATTAATCATTTTTACTACTATGTCACGGACATTCTTAATTGGAAGTGGCTTTTTTTTTCCAACTGCGAGCGTGTGACAGTGAAGAACATTAGGGCTACAAAAACAGTTTGATGTGCTGTCTTGATTCCTGCTAAGGCACCAGAGGTTTCACCCACCATTGAAGCTTCTGCAGCTTCAATGCAAATGGCAACAAAATTGAAAGTGCAAACATCATCTTAGTATCGTTATGAAAATAGTCTTAACCTTGTAGATGCCTGGAAGGAAGTCCAGGGGTTCCCAGACCAAACTTGAAGAACTGCTCTCTAGATTAGCCTTGGTCTTGTGCTGGTTCAATGACTGATTTGGGTACAAGGAGAATTTTATAGAACAACTCACAATTTTGCCCTAGGAAATACTATTTTTTTAAAAACAGCACACGTTTCTTTGAGTCGTGTTTACCTTTGGTTAATGCTTAAAGAAAAGGCAGTTATGGTGTGTGCTCAGTAGTTTACATGATCCCTCTCTGAATAGCAAGGAAACATTTGGGTTTTTGGTTGCTTTTTCATTCAGTTGCATACTACATATTAAGAATAAATATAAACTTTGAAATATTTTCAGATTTTAATTTTCATTATTTGTGCACAGCATGTTTGCATTATAAAAGAAACAGTAAGAAATGTGTAGCCAGGCATGTTAGATTTGTTTATGAGTCATTTTATTTTAAATAACATACTGATAAATTAGATAAAAATAAGGTCCCCTTTGGGACCTTTTTGGTCTTGTCTAAAATCAAATGAGTTATTTTATTCAAATTTCTATTTCCATGGAGTACCCTAAGGACTATCCTAAGTGGAAACTCTATGGTACAGTGCACTGGAATTGTGCAAAGGCCATCTGTGTGACCTTGTCCCAGCCTGGGAAGGTGTCAAAAGAGGTCTTCCAAAGGCTGGGAGGAGAGTGGTTATGAACTTGGGTTTTAGAATCATGGACATTTTGGGTTGCTCTGGCATTTATTATCTGGGTGACCATGGCCTTTGTTACCACAGCTATAAAATGGGGTAATTGTTGTTTGAACCCCTAAATCTGGATGACTCCATGGCTACTGTGAGCACTGAATGATTGTGAGTCTGAAAAGAGTTTTAGCCTGTTGGCCAGTACTTAGTGTATTAGTTTGCTAGTGCTGCCAAAGCAAAGTACCACAAACTGAATAGAAATTTACTGTCTCGCAGTTCTGGAGGCTGGAAGTCTGAGATCAAGCTGTTGACAAGTTCACGCTCCTTCTGAAGGCCTAAGGGAGCATCTGTTCCAGGCCTATCTGTAGTTCCTTGGCTTGTGTCAGCCTAACTCTAAATTTCACATGGCATTCTGCCTGGGTGCATCTCTGTGCCCAAATTTCCCCTTATTATAAGGAGTCTATTTAGTCATATTGGGGTAGAGGTCCACCCTATTTCCAGGATGACCCTGTCTTAACTGATTACGTTTGCAATGGTGTCCTATTTCCAAATAAGGACACATTCTAAAGTACTGGGGGTTAGGATTCACATGTGAATTTTGGAGGGATACAACTCAACCCATAACATTTAGTAAACCCTCAATAAATGTAAGATTTTGTTATTGTCATTTTGTTATGTTTCAATGCAGATAACTCAAACCATGAGTAGGAGAAGTTAGAACTAAGGACAATTCTCAGGTTTCTGGCTTTGACAACTGGCTAGAGACATATGCTGCCATGAACTGAGATGGAAACTCAAAAGGAAGAGCAGGATTTGGGGGTAAAGGAAGGGTAAGTCAGGATATGGATTTTTTTTTTTTTTTTAGTTTAGGGAAACCTTGTATATCTGTTTTGTATATCAAGTAAAAATTATAAGCGCAAACCTGTACATGGGATTAAGTTACAGTTTTGCCAGTCATCAGAAAATATGTTTTGTCTATATATTACATATATACGCTTTCATTCATTCCACAGACACTTATCAACTGCCTGTTTTGTACTAGGCATTCAGGTAATTTTTGTTCCAAGTTATCAGGTATTTGGGAGATTTGGGGAGCTGACAAGTCATAAGACTAGAGATATAGTCAAAGAAAAATTAATAGACTAAATTTGACAACAGCCACAAGGGAATTCAAGAGATTCATCTGGAGAGAGAAATTGGTGCCAGGTAGAGGAGGACCAGACGTTTCTCTTTAAGTTTAGTTTATTTTTTTCATAAAGACAATGGGAGATCATTGAGGACTTTGAGCGGGAAACTGGCATGTGCACGGCTGTATTTTAGGAAGACTAATCTGGAAGTAATTGTGTAATGGATCGGGAGTGGTGGGCATTGGCACAGCTAACTCAGATGACCCGTGGATAACCTGGGACCAATGAACAGGAGAAAACCCATGGAAGACATCATGCTGGTATTTGGAGATTGAGCATAAACAGAAGGCAATCAAAATTTACTCCAAAATTTCTAGCCTAGAATAAGTGGAAAATATGGCATTACTGAAAAAGATAAAGAAACGGAAATTCAGAGGGGAAAGGGATTTGTGGGAAGAAGTGGCTCTCAGGTTTAGATGGCTTGCCTTCAGTTGACAGCACAGGCTGGTGGAGGAATCCCACGCGCAAGTGGACCTGAATCAGGAGCGGCAACATAGTGATGTCAGGAAAGCACCTGGCTCCAGCAGTAAACACGCCATTCCCTGAAGATGGTTCGTACGCAATCACTTTATCTTAGCTTATCCGGCTTCTTCTCTCCAGTAGCTTAACTTCATCTGTCAAGACTCTAATGTGGTTAAAATATTAATTCCCTGGGACTCTACTAAAATCAGCAATTTAATTAAGCTTCACAAAACCAGTTGCCATCACATGTCCCTTCTTAGGGGGTCCAGTGTATCCTGCTTTACTATATTAAGTTAAAGAAACAACTAAGGTTACTTTCTGCTAAACCCATAAGGATCTTTCTAAAAGATTCAGATTTTGATTCATCTCTTTTAGTGTAAAAGAGGGTTCTGAGCATGAGACTCAGACCAAAGCCCCAGGGTCGACTTCAGAGATCACGTAGAAGGACCAATAATGGGTAAAACAGATGTTCTCAATGAAATGTATCGTTTAATGTAATCCTTTTATAGTTTCTAAGAGCTCTCTCTGAAGGTCGGTTATAGTTGCATTCAGGATCATTTGTTCATCTGACACCAAGAAATTAGGAGTGTTTATTCATATGAGGTCACTCATATATGGATAAAATATAATTCCCTCTATAAAAGTGATAGTTATTTGAAGGCATAAAGACGTGGTGGAAGTAGGAATGGTGAAAGACAGGCAGTCATTTTCATCGTTAAAACTGACGGTGAGAGCAGAACACGATCATTGACTGTGAGCAGCAAATCGAAAGTGCTGAGAAGATACAATCACGTGTGTGTTTTGTGTGGCTCTTCTTGCACAACGACATCCTGTTAGAAACTCATGGGTAGTTCTAAACAGAATTAAAAGCCTACTTTGTTCTCATGTAGCTTAAAATCTAGTTTAAGAGACAGGATGCAAATTTAAATTACTTAAAGAGACCTATGTAGTAAGAGAGTGGATCTTTGTTCTTGAGAGGGAGAAAATTGCTACAAATTAATATCGTAAAACCATGTAAAATTGGAGATATTCTCTAGGAGCATGCAGGAGACATCCCTCAGTTTATGGGTCCAGAATAGTAGCTCCCTTTCTTCTGGAAAATGTGTTTCTCCGTACTCTATCCACGTGGTTGCAAGAGGAGCAGCTGTTGTCTGAGGCTGCATGGGCGTGGTGATTTTTCCAGAGGTGATGGATCATAGCGTCCCACCTTCTGGTGGGGGTGACTGCTGCAGGATTCAGCATCTCATCCAGGGGGAGCCCATGAGAGCCCTTCCCTGGAACTTCTGGACTTGGGGCCAGAAAGGGTGATCTGCGTTATCTCTGGTGGTGAAGACTGAGGACTCGGAACCAAGAGTCGCCTTAGAAGAGACGCGGGGCAGCATTCAGAGAGAAGCAGTGATGGGGACCCGGGAGAGAGGGGCCTGAGGCTCCTTCTTAGCCAGCTCTTCCGGAAGTTACAGAAGCCCAACAAGCTCCCCTGGCCCAGAGAGCTACTGTTGTCTGCTTGCTTGCTTATTGTTTTTTCCTCTTGCGTTGTCACTTGCACTCTGCATTCTGACTGATGCAGAGGAACGGCTCAGGAATTTGATCTGCAGGAGAGTGCATCTGTACTTGTGATGCAGAGCACCATTTTGAGGATGAGGAGTTGCTCCTTTGTAAGTAGACTGTGAATAACTTTCCCAGTGCTCAACTGGTGTTCTTTTGGCCAAATTCAATTTGATAAGAGAAGATGTCGTATGCAGTCTAATTAGAAACTGTAGAAGGTTTTCATTTGTGCTACTAAATAGTTGCTGTTTCATTGGGAGATGGCATCAGAGCCTGAGGTCAGGATGTGGGCGCCTATGAGCACCTGACAGGATATATTTCATCCCTCTCATGGACATCCGACGATTCCCTGTGCCGGGTGCCGTGTTTGGTGCTCTGGACACTAAGAAGAACACAGGTTCCGTTCTTCAGCACTTACAGCCACTTAAACAAATGCCAGCACAACAATCTGATGACACCTGTGCTAGAGTGTGCAGACAGTGGCGTGAGGACACGGCCAGGGAGGAGGGCAGCCTGGAGGAGGCTTACGGGGGAGGAGAACGTCAGAGCTGAGACTGGCAGGATGTCTATAGCTAGACAGGGGGACTGCATTTTGTTAAGTACAAAGGCATGGGGTTACTTTCCAGGCAATAGAGCAAAAAGAATGATGTGAGAGGGAGAACTGATAACTTGGAAAAAAAAAAAAAAAGCCTAGAGTACGTAAGAGATAAAGAAATTAAAGGAAAGCTCTATCTTTGCAACTATTTTGTGACTTTTTATTTATATTCTAATTCCAGATATAAAGGTATAATCTTACTAAAAGGATCTACAACATCTTAATTAACATATTTTCTTGCAAAAATATAACACAACACATAGTTTGTTATTTAAATTGTCTTCTGTTAACTGCTAAAATTAATGTAATATGGATATGTGATCTAACATTTTATTATGAATTTGACATAGAATCATAAAATTCTTTGAAAGGCAGAAAGGGCTTCTTCTATCGTCATTTCCTCTCCTCTTATTATTTAACCAAGTAAATCGGTGAGGCACAGAGAGGAGGGATGGTTTCTTCAAGGTCCTAGAAGACTAGTCTCGACTAGTGATTTTTAAATTGCAGGTTGCAACCTATTAGTAAGGGTTGTGAAATCAGTTTTGTAAAACATGAGTTTTAAGAGAGAGAGAAAGAGAATAAGACAGAATGGAAGATGTCAGATTGCATCACATTAAGTGAGAATAAAGTTTTGTGACCTTTTTGTTCATTTATGTATCCGATAACTATCTAATAATTATAGATATACATATGTATGTGTGTACATGTACATGTGCTCTGGGTGCCAGGTAAAATGTATTTCTTACTAAAGGTTGCAAGAAAAAAAGTGGGGAAAAAAATGTTGATCTGGGCTCTGTGGCCAGAGTCTCAGCAGAAGTGTGGTCAGTTGACCACTCAGCTGCTCAGGAAACACCAAGGTTCTCAGGAGTCCAGGCTGATGCTCGGGCCCATGGTGAATCCTGACCACCTACTGGCCGGCACATCCTTACCACACAGGCCCATTACTCTCCTCCCCACCGCCCAGCCTCCCTTCACGCTGCTTCCGTTGCTGGGCTGCTGCTTCCATCCCTCTTCTGACCACCCCACTTTCACCATGCAGCCTTGCAGACTGAGTTTGGTGATCTCTCTTCTCTAGCTCAGTGCTAAGTTTGGACAATCAGAACCTGAGACAAGGGTGCATTTAGGGGGTGATCCCAGAAAGCAGAGAGAATAAGGCAGGGGAGGAGGGGAAAATAACCTAAGGGTCCATCATCGAGGTCATTGCCATAGGCCCTAAGTAAGGGGTTGATCTGCTAGTCCTTCTAAGAAGCATAAGCAGTGTCTCCCTAGTGTCGAGGGAGGTGAGCTGTTTATCCACCAGCTTCCACTGGTTGCTGGCTCCCTGGGGGCGTTCACGTCCCTGCACTTCTCGGCTGGCATGGTTTAGGTGAAGGTCCTGGGCAGAAAGCTGTAAGACCATGGCAGGTACTCAAGTGTCTGTCTGGCTCACAGGGAAACATCCCCTGCAGTGGGGGCTGAAATTATAGGTGGGCATGAGGCACCAAACAGCTTCTGCTCTGCCCCTATGGCACTCATAGTGCCTGTCACACAATTTGGACTTGAGTACTTTCCGTCTCGTGAAATAACAAAGCCAAAGGGGGAATCAAGGACCCTGAATCCTAACCCAGCTTCCTCCTTCCACTCTCCCCCACTGCTGCCACCACAGATTTTAGTTTAAAACATTTTTGGCTTATTCTTCTTTTGTTAGACTAATTTGTCTGATATTCCCTTGTGTCCATGTTGTGTAGTCTAGAGAACTGTATTTACAAGTGAAAATTATTTGTTTTCTACACAGAAAAGCCATTCTTTCTATCTCATTTGAATTATTTATTTTTCTTTGAAAAATGAGGAACCTAAAGGTTCATTTACATCCCCGGCTTCTCATAACGGATCACTTCAGGAATCCACTGGTGAAGGCAGCCTGGAAATTATGTATGCTGACGAGGGAAGGATGCATCACCGGGAGCTCCAGTCCCTCATTCGGAAGAGGCCCGCGTTCAGATGGGCCTTTCCCGAGCGCACATCTATCAGGCTTGTCTGCTTGTGAAATGAGGATTCAGACACAAGTGGTTTCATGAGCGTAAAGAGGATGTAGTGCGGGAGGAGCTGCCTCTGCTTTTGATTAGGTTTCAGCGTTTCTTCTTCCCTCGGTAGAATTCAGAAGTGGCAAAATCCTAATTATAGACTCTTCAGATTTATGAGCAAATATGTGCCAGGTATCATTTTCCAGAGCTCACTTTTTTAGACATAGATTGGTTCACTAATTGCACACGTATAATGGAGAAGCAGGGAGTTTTCGTTATCCTAATTAACCTCCATGTCTCCTGGGAGTCATGACAAGCTGATGTCTTGTGCTTATTTTTGTTGTGGATGTAAAAATAAGCACTTTTGCCATCCACTTGGATACCCAATCATCGAAATAAGGGTTTGCTTTTGGAGGGGCCAGGCTCTCTTCGCATTCTGTTCTCTTTCTATAGCGTGAGGATGGCAACTGAGGAGCCTAAAATGAGGTGTTACTTTTCCACCACCCAAGAGCCACTCCTGCCTTGTAAATTCATTTGCAAATACAAGACAACTTTCAACATAAAATCCTCACTCTTTATGATGGGCTTCAAGCCCAGTCATGATCTTGTTCCTGCTCCTCTTTCCAGCCTCCTTTTTTATGAATGCCTCCCCACCCCCAGGCTAAGTTCCAGCCAGACAGTGGATATCAATTCCCCGATAAACCTGCTCTTGCTCATGTAGGAGCCTTTAGGCAGGCTGCTCCCCTATGTGAAATGTCTTCCTGCCCCCATTTGTCAACCCTTGTGACAGTTAGGACTGTGCTCAAATGCCACCTCTTCCAGGAAGCTATCCTTGGTTCTCAGCCTGGATGAGGTGCCCCATCATAGCCTGACACACTCTGTATACACTTTCTGGCTTACTGCCTCTATCCCTGCCAGGCAGGCCTCCCGCTTTAAGGCGGGGTCTGTGTCTTGTTTAGTAGTGTCCCCAGAACCTAGCACAGGGCCAGGCAAGTGGTAGCGACTGAAATGGACATATTTGCTTTGCTGGGGTTTCCCATTTAGCAGCAGTTGAAATTAAAACATCCTGGACAGTCCCGAGGAAACCTTGTATTTTATAACATAGAAGCTGCTGTGATTTTCTATACTTTTTCGTTGTGCAATAGAATATAATCAACCTGAAATACGATAATGTCCAAATTGCCCTATTCATTGTTCCATATTCCTTTAAAAAAACTGGTTCTTAACCCTCAGTCTCTTCCTGCCTTCAGGAAGGAAGGTTGTTTTGTTTCCATAATGAGCATCTATTAGCTTATTTCCATGGTACCTTAAGTACTAGGCTGTCTCCATTAATTTGCCCAGTGCTTATGGCAGGCAGAGCTAGATATGTCAAAAGATCTGTATACAGCCACGCCCACTGTGTAGGTTCATGATAAAGTTAATAAGTGTCTGATGGCTGGCAGCCTATATAATAATTAACACACACACACACATACAACACACAAAGAAAGGCTGATTTACATCACAAGGATTTTAATTAGAATTTCATCAGCATAATTGACATGGTGTTAAAATTAATTAGCAATTGTTTTTCCCAAGTCATCTTTAAAGACATTACTTGAAGGCACAGTAGAAAACATTTTATGAGCCATTTCTGTACAAAAAGAAGAACATGAATGTAGATGATTTTCAATATATCAGTGTCATTTAGTGTTTGTGTCTTTTTGGAATCCTGAGCTCATAGGACTTTAAATATACAGCTGGCCTTTCCCATGCCACATCACCTTAAAATATTGCTGTAATATTTCATACAAAAAGTAGAAATAACCTGCAGCCATAGATCTGTTTACAGTAGCATAATAACTTAAAATGCGTTGAATTATTTAAGTGTCACACCTGAGTGACGTCTGACAGGGTCTAGAAACCAGTGCAGCATATTTTTCTCTAATTCATAATGAAAAAACACATTGTAAATTATAATACACATCAGAATATAAATTATTTTCTGTTACAAAATAAAGATAAAAACGACAGCCCAGGAAAATAGGTAATTTGTATTTATTGTATCAACTGACTGCTGTGGAGTTTTTACTCTGATATAACACTTATGTGTAGTTTTTCAGAACTGGTCCAGTGATTCAAATTATAATTGAGAAAAATCAACTCTTCTTCTTATGCTAGAAAATGAGGCATATTCACGTTCCTGAAAAATGAGACTCACTTTAAATGCAACTCTCAGAATTGTCTAAGTCTGTGCACCTCTTGCATGTTAATACAATTTTTTAAACCATCCTTTACAGTGCTATGAAGGTTGTACGTAGACTACTATTTCTGCCTACTGGGAATTAAGCAGGACACCACCTTCCACAGCTCTGGGGATGTCATTCACATATGTGTGTGCCCACAAGCTACTTTGTGTGTTTTAAACATTTACATCATCAGCATCTCTATTAGTCAGGCTTCTCCAAAGAAAGAGAGCCTACAGAATGTGTAGATAAAAAGAGAGATTTATTTCTGGAATTGGTTTATGCAACTGTGAAGTGTTGGCAAGTCCAAAATCTGCAGGGTAGGTCATCAGGCTGAGGACCCAGGGAAGAGGTGTGGTTTGGGTCTGAAGGGAGTCTGCTGGCAGAATTCCCTCTTCTTCCTGGAAAGTCCGTCTTTTCCTATTCAGGTCTTCAACCAATTAGATGAGGCCTACCCACATCATGGAGAGTAATCTGCTTTACTCAGAGTCTGTTGATTTAAATGTTGATCTCATCTAAAAAACTACCTTCACAGAAAAATCTAGAATAATGTCCAACCAAATATCTGAGTATCAAGGCTTAGCCAAGTTGATACATAAAATTAACCAAAATAGCATCATACTACATAGATAGAGATATGGATATAGATATAGATCTACCTAAAACTTGCTTTTTTGACTCAACATTGTTGTTGAGATTTATCCACATAGATGTATGCATGCATATTTTATGCATTTTGTCTGCTTTGTAGTATCCCATTGCATGCATAGACCACAATGTATTTGTCTGTTCTCTGAGTGATAGATATTTAGATGGTTTCCATGCTCTTCTTGGTGGACATTTAGCAAATAAAGACTGTCCTTGTATATGTGTCCTTGGACAAATGTGGAACATTAAAATTGCTGGACCAGAGGTATGTGTGTCTTCAAATTTAAGAGTTACCTTTCATTTGTTGTCTAAAATGGTTGTGCCGATTTACCATCCCATGATCTGTTTATGACAGGTCCTGTTTCATCCCGTATGTACCAACTCTTGGTATTGTCACCCTTTTGAGTCTTTGCCAGTGTGATGGGTCTGTTGTTTCAGTTTGCATTTCCCCAGTTATCTCTGAAGTTTAGCGTGTGTTCAGAATTGTTAGTTGTCTGTGAATGGCCTGTTCGTACCCTTTCCCAATTTACTATTGGATTATGAGTGAGGGTGCTGGGACCAGGCTACCTGGGTGCAGATCTCACGTCTAACAGTCATGTGATCGTGTACAAATTTAATCTTTATTATCTATAGTTTCTTTTAATCTTGAAAATGCAACTAATACAATTATCTATCTCATTAGAGTTATTATAAATTCTTAATAAGTTAATACATATACAGTACTTAAATGGGATTGGTTCAATAAATGAAAGCCGTTATTAATATACATAGGGGATATTTATACATTCTTCATGTTATCTAGATTCTAATATATTCTCCCACTCTGTGACTTTGTGTGTGTGTGTGTGTGTGAGGAAGATTAGCCCTGAGCTCACATCCGTTTCTAATCCTCCTCTTTTTGCTGAGGAAGATTTGCCCTGGGCTAACATTCGTACCCATCTTCCTCTACTTTATATGGGACACCGCCACAGCATGGCCTGACAAGCAGTGCCTCAGTCCATGCCCAGGATCTGAACCCACGAACCCTGGGCCACTGAAGCGGCACATGTGAACTTAACTACTAAGCCACAAGGCCGGTCCCCACTGTGACATTTCTTAACTTATGATTTTTTTACTTTTAAATTTTAGTATATTCAAATTTTGTTCTTTATATGTCTTGTTTAAGAAATCATTCCATATGCTAAGTTCATAGTATCATTCTCCTTTGTTTTCTTATTAGAATATTTAAGATTTAACTTTCAGATTTGTTCTCTAATGTATCTTGAACTTATTGTTGTGTAGTGTGAGGTAGGGATCTAATTTTATTTTTTTTCATATGAATATCAGTTGCTGGAAAAGCCTTATTTTTCTGGAACCTTTGCCCCTCTGATTTGTAATATTACTTCTTCCTTTATGATGTGGCATCATTCTTTATCTGCATCCACCTGTGCTGTCTTATGCACCCTTACATTATGGGATGTGTGTCCTTAATGGTTTTAAAATCACATTGTGTTTAATATATATGTGCAGGTCCCCCACCACCAGCTCCCAGAAATACACCCCTGGCTTTCAATTCTCAACTACATTTTCTTCACTCCCGTGGGTAGCAGGAAAGGCCCCAGGACTTATAGGAACCAAGGAGGACTCAGGCTGGGAGGGGAGATGGTGAGGAGCGGGTTGAAGCTAGAAGAGAGAGCTTCATCTCAGGCCTCTCTGCCCAAAGGCACCATTCTTTTATTTATTTCTACTGCTATCATGCCAGGTGGTTGCAGAGTGGCCACCTGTCTACTCTCTGAAGGGAACAGGAAAAAACCCCCCACTTTTTAGGTCCGTGAATTTAAGGGGGCAGACAATATGGACTAGCACCTCACACTAGCATCCGTATACTCTTGCCTCCTCTAGTCTTCCCCAGAACTCTTCTCCCTGGTCCAGAGAGAGTTCTGGTCGCCTCCCGGTGTGATGGCAGCTTGCATTCCTCCCAGTTCTATGGCTCTTGGTAACTACTCTAAACCGGACTCTGTGTTTGATTTGCAAAGCCAAGCTTTCCTTTAGAATTCCAGAAGCCCTTTTTCTGTTTTTCATGTCAGAGCTCTTCTTCCAATGAATACACTTTGGCTGTCAGACTAGTGTCTCCACTCCAAAAACTCTCCTTTGAAACCCAAAGTGGCTGTGAGCTTACATTACACAAAGAGCGTAAGCTGTGTTCTTCCCTAATGCTCTTAAGCACCTGCCTTCTAGTATTTCCTAAAGTTCTTAAATATCTTATTATTTCCATAATATTTCCAGTATTTCCTAACATTTACTAACACTCAGGGATGGCCAATGCAAATTACCCTAAAATTAAATCATAATGACACTCATAAAAATACATTGCAAAGAAAACAAAAAAGCCTGCTAGAGGAGCTTTAGAAACAATATAGATTTTATTTAATAGAGAATCGACTAAAAACATCATTATACATTATGTGGCTTTCCAATTCTAATCATTACAAACTAATTCTGAAATTGTATCTTCTGATTTAATCCATGCATACCAACGGCCACTTTATACTTCAGTAGTTGTTTTTAGGCCCAATTTAAGTTTTTCTTCTGCCACATGCATTAAAAACAAAAGGAGGGGGCTGGCCTGGTGGCATAGCAGTTAAGTTCATTCATTCCTCTTCGGTGGCCCAGGGTTCACAGGTTCAGATCCTGGGTGCGGACCTACACACTGCTTATCAAGCCATGCTGTAGCAGCATCCCACATACAAAATAGAGGAAGATGGGCACAGATGTTAGTTCAGGGCCAATCTTCCTCACCAAAAAAAAAAAGGAAACACCAGTAAGAATAGTAATTCCTTTTTCAAAGAAATATTGTGAAGTTCAGAGGAGATAGATACGTGAAGTCTGTAACTGCAAAACTCACCAAATAGAAGGCATTCCTCCCGCTTCGGTGGGTGGGCACAGGGAGGATGTGCGTGTGTGGGTATTTAATAAGCATGTGGTGAGATTGTAGTAAGAGTCAGACGCACCCGCGAACTCCGGGCTTCCTCTGTTGTTCAGGACAACTTTTAGACTGGAGCCTGTCGAAGAGAAACTGAACCAGACTGGAGTTAGAGCAGTAAAAACAGATTTTATTAAGACATAATTGCAACAGGGGGAAGGAGACCTCAGTGTAGAATTGGGCTCAATTCTGAGTACTGCAAAGACGGGTGGGGATTTCTGGCCAAGAAGTAGAATTCAGGGGGTCAGTAGGTGAAAAATTACTAAGAGGCGACATCTAGGGTAGGGAGGCTTCTTGCTAAACTGACTTGAGAGGATTCTTGCTGAGAGGAGGCCAGGGCAATCAAATACCACCTGGGAGCTGGTAGGGGAGGAGGAATGTGATCAGATATTGAGGGTGGGGGTTCACTCTAAACTGACTTAGCAGGATTCTTGCCCAAACTGGACTCAGCAAGGGCAGGCGCCAAGGTCAAGGCCTCGTTGAGGAGGACTCAGTTGGTCAAGAAGAGAGTCTTTGTCAGGCCACAGGCCTTTGTGACACAAAAGAATTACATTTCTAGTTTCTGCTGTCACCTCTCCTCGATTCTCAGTTGAGTCAGCTAGAGGCAGAGTTCCAGCCAAGAGCACACACGTGCCTATGAGCCGAAGCTTGGTAGTGAGATCTCCGTGTGAAACCTTCACGGCCGCCGGTCCACCGCCACACGGCCCACGCACCGGTGCTAACAGCTCTGCCCTGGCCCTTTACACCATCAAACTGTACGAAGGACAAACCATGTGCCATGTGTTCACCATGGGGCTAAAGAGTTCCCACACAACCAGAATGCCTGATGGGTCCCAGACTGACATTACCCACAGGGGAGGAGAGTGGGGCCCAGGCCCAGCTGCCGTGCTCTGCTCTATGGCAGCGGGAACCTGCAGAGTCTTCTCTGTAAAATGACCACCTCCATGTTAGAGGAACAGTTTTATGGTGAAGGCTCCTAATAGCCTACATTCTGAAAACTTTATTGTAACTGTATGGGACAGGGAGAACAATTTCATACTAATCAGAGGAGGTGGACAGATCCACGAGGCCAGAACTGCATGACTGCCACAGTTTAATCTGAGGAATTAATTTTCCATAGTTTCATAGAAATACTGAATTTTTTATGTGTGATTCAGTTGTTTTCTATTTTCTAGAAATTTCTGAATAACTTGAATATCCTTTCTTAAATTGACTATTTTGAATTCCAAATTGATTGATTCCCTTCTCTCTTTTTACTCCTATGTTTACAGGGGCAGGGAAACTGATGTAGCTCTTTGGTTTAATAACACTCCTTATACCATAGACAATACTAAAAGTTTCTTTATTAGTACACTAGACATGGGCAAACTATTTCAATTCCAATACAGTAGGGGAACAAAATTCATATTTTATCTTACGAAAATCACAGGATTTTTCTCAAAGTTAACTAATGGATTAAGCAGTCTCGTTAAAAATCACTCGGAATTTCTCAAGTAGATATGGTAAAGAATAGGGGCTGTGGTAAAAGCACAAATAACTGTAAAGGTATTTTGGGAAGACTTTAAGACAAGCTATTGAGGATTAAGTCAGGTGAGCTGGTCAGGTTGGCTCTAGAGCCTTAATTTATCACTCTCTCGTCTTAAAAAGTTCTCAGGGGGGCCAGCCCCATGGCGTAGTGGTCAAGTTCGGCCAGCCCCATGGCGTAGTGGTCAAGTTCGGCCAGCCCCATGGCGTAGTGGTCAAGTTCGGCACACTCCACTTCGGCTGCCCGGGTTCTTGGGTTCGGATCCTGGGCACAGACCTACACCACTCAAACCATGCTGAGGCAATGACTCACATACAGAGTAGAGGAAGATGGGCACAGATGTTAGCTCAGAGCTGATCTTCCTCAAGCAAAAAAAAAAAAAAGAGAGATCTGAGGAAGAGGGAATGCTAGATGGGGGCAAGTTTTAACTAGAGTTTCTTGAGTTAAGAGTAAAAGTTCTCTGGCAAAGATATATTATTATGTGGGTGGCACAGTAGCAGGGGTGCTAATTATTGTTAGTTAAGGTTACAGTTAAACCTCTACAACAATTAAAGATAAAAAAGTAATAATTTATAAGTATTAAATTTACTCATGGTTCGTTGTTCTTTAAATATTAAATGTAAGACTTAAACTTACTTATGAAAGCCTAATTTTTGTCACAATTAATTGATTCAAAAATGAGATATAGATCATACCACCTGGTGACCTAAGTACATGTTAATTCCTAGCACCTACGGAAAGACGCAACAGTCACCTTAGCAGTGTGTGCGTCTGAATGCTGATCTCAAGTGGCCACTGCTGGTCCTCCATACACCAAGGCCACAGCTCTTCATGATGGCAGCTTGGAGCTTATCAGACCCACTTTTTAAAAGGCGCTTTTAAAAGGATGCTTTTTGAAAGGACACCTGATTCTCTGGCTCATACCATCCCTAAAATCAGATCTTTTTTTCTAGGAGGGAGAGTATATCAATGCTCAACCTTCTTGAGTCTCCCTTTTAAGTATACCTTCTTTGATCATTTAAAAACCAGTGTTTTTAGGGCAGTGAAACTGCTCCGTCTGATACTGTGATGGTGGATACATGTCATTACTCGTTTGTCCAAATCCATAGATTGTACCTCACCAAGAGTGAGCCCTAATGTAAACTATGGACCTGGGTGACATGGTGTGTCAGCGTAGGTTCATCATTTATAACAAATGTACCACTCTCGTGGTGTTGATAATGGGGAGGCCATGCGTGGGGGGGCGGGGCAGGGGGCAAATGGGCAATCTCTGTACCTTCCAGTCAGTTTTGCTATGAACATAAAGCTGCTCTAAAAAGTGAAGTCTATTAAAAAATGTAGTGTTTGTTTAGCATCTGCTTCATATGAATCACTCTGTTGGGTGTTGGGGTAGAAAGGTTAGAAACATCAGGCAGGAGACTTGAACTGCCTCCTTTTGAGACCCAACGATGTTGGCTGATGATGCTGCTGGGGACTGAGATCCTTAGCCCATAACCCTCCCACACACCCTGAGTGCCCAGCTGACAACCAACCGCACCAACTTGCCAGCCATGGTAATAAGCCACCTTGAGAAAGGATTCTCTATCCCCAGCTCAGCCTCCCCACATTACACAGCCTGGAGCAGAGACGAGCTGTCCCTGCTGAGCCCTGCCCCAGTTAGATTTGTGAGCAAAGTAAGTGATTGTTGTTCTAAGCTACTAAGTTTTGAAGTAGTTTTAGACACTATATTATGGGCTGAATTGTGTCCCCCCAAAATTCGTGTTTTGAAGCCTTAACCCCTGGTACCTCAGAATGTGGCTGTTTGGAAATAGGGCCTTTAAATGGGTGATTAATTAAAATGAGATCATAGGGTGGGGCCCTAATCCCATATGATTGGTGTCCATATAAGAAGAGAAAAAGATAACAGGGATGCACTTGCACAGAAGAAAGACCATGTGAGGACACAGCAAGAAGACAACCATCTCTAAGCCAAGTAGAGAGGCCTCAGAAGAGCCCAAACCTCCCAACACCTTGATCATGCACTTCCAGCCTCCAGAACTGTGAGAAGGCAAACAGCTATTACCTCAGGCACCCAGTCTGTGGTATTTTGTTATGGCAGCCAGATCAAACTAATACGCACGATTGGAAAACAGATTCAGTCTCCAAGTGTTGACTTTGTTCTGTACAATCCTTCAAGTTTTTGCTATTGGCCATTCTTGTCCTGTTGCTTCATGAAATACTCTTTCCTGTGATTGATTTCAGTAGCACTGACACTTTTCATGGGATAATAATGTCAGTCAGTTAAAGGAACAAAGATGGATTTCATGAACTTCTCCCAAACATGGCTTCCCAAACCTCTTTTAGTCAGCAGTGGAAACAAACATATGTGACCTTTCCTTTCTTTCAGTGAATTTACCTCCCTGGAATTTACTGGGCTTGTGTAATTATTTCTGAAAGGTGAAGAAACCATTTGCCCCAAGGAGCAAAGAGTTGCCATTAAAAGGCCAAAAAGATGAAATGTTGATAGGGTACTTTTTGCAATCAACTAGCTACGTGTTCATTAATTCTGATTTATCTTGAGGATTTCACATGTGGTGAACATGTTATGTACTATTTCAAAAGAGATAAATCCTTATATTTTTCTTTTTCATTTTTCCTTCTTTTGTTCCCACTCTGTGGGCAATGCCAAGCTGTTGCACCTGCTCCCACCTTGGTCAGGAGGGAACCTTTCCCTGCCACTGCCATTCACATCCCTCCTCATTCACTCCTTGTTGTATCCAGGGAGTTGACGACACACAATTTCAGGAGAAGGGTCTGCAGGAGGAAGAGACGGGGCTCGTTAATAATCTTTCGGGCTGGGGCAGAATGAAACCTTCAGGGAAAAACTAGGGGAAGAAAGAGGTCCGGGGGCACAACTGAAAGCATTGATGATTGCAGTGGAGTGTATAAGAGAGAAACGTGCAAGTAAACACTTTAATCTATTGCTATGGACTGAATTGTGTCTCCCCAAAATGTATATGTTGAAGTGCTAATCCCTCCGCCGTATGACTGTATTTGGAGATTAAGCCTTTAAGGACATGATTAGGTTAAAGAAGGTCATAAGGGTGGAGCCCTGATCTGATAGAACTGGTGTCCTTATAAAAGAGGAGGAGACACCAAAGCTCACTCACTTCCCCCCACCCGCACCATGTGAGGACACAACAAGAAGGCAGCCGTCTGCAAGCCAGGAAGACCAGAACCCAATCATGCTGGCACCCTGATCTTGGACTCCCAGCCTCCAGAACTGCGACAGATTATGTCTGTTGTTTAAGTCATCAAATGTATGGTACTTTGTTATGGCAGCATGAGTAGACTAAGTCATCTATTATTCCACCACATTGATAACTGGTCTGCTTTTAGCAAATCGGTATTAATACCTGCTGGCTTGTGATAAGATGTTGCTGGATTTTGAGTATTCTGAAATTCACAATAAATGCTGCTTGTAGAGATGGGGGGAAAGCAGAAACAAATTATATAATTGAAAACTTCAGACTTTTAAATTGAGTGTGGCCAGGGTACGGACTTTGACTCCTGCTCTGAGTGAGATAAGGAGGCATCAAATGGGTTAAGCACAGGAGTGGCAGGATCTTACTTAGCTCTGAAGTGGACTGCTCTGGCTGCTTTCTTGAAAGTAGACTCAAGGGGGCTGCGGTGTAGTGACCTGGAATAGAGATGCTGGTGGCCTGGGCCAACGTGGTTCAGGGAGGGAGGAAGGAGTGGTCAGATTACAGATATAATTTGAAGGTGGAGGAGACTTTGTTGACATCTCAGTGTAGGCTCTAGGCCCAGGCCACTGCAAGATTGGAGTTGTCATTAATTGAGATGCCAAAGATAGCGAGAGGAAGAGTTCTGACTGTGTCACAGTCACAGTTTGGTCATGTTAAGTTTGAAATGTCACATAGACATCTGGGTGGAGAATCACAGAGGCTCAGAGAGCCAATTCTGGAAGACAGGGAGGAGTTCTGGATTGTCAGTATAAGACTGATAGACGTTTGTATATAGAATCAAGCAACCATACATTCTTATATGCCCACGACATCCAATGTCTGCCTTTTCTCCCCAATGTAATTATCTACATCACCCCATCTCAGTCTCAGAAATGTTCCCGTTTTGACAACAAATTATACTGCCATCTTACTCTACACCCTAGTCTGATTAAATTCATGAGGGGAGATGGGAGCTCCATGGGAGTGGGTGAAGGTAAAGAAGAAAAGAGGACAAGGTTAAACCCTGGGGCTGCCATCATTTAGAAATCAAGCAATGAGAGAGAACAAAGGAGACAGAGAAAGGGCCTATGAAGCAAAAAGCAACCAGGAGAGGGTGGGACCCTGCAAACCACATGAAGGGAGTGTATCAAGAAAGTGGGATGATCAATGTAGGGGCGCCACAGGCACAGTCCTTCGGCCTCTTCTCTGTCCATCTTCATTTATTTCCCTGCTGAGCTCATCCAGACTCAAGGCTTTAATTACTGTCTGTATTGCAATGACTCCCAATATTTTGAGCTTCCTAATCCATGCCCCTGCCCATCTTCTTTCATGACAGCAGCCATGATATTTCTCAAATGTCACCTCCTCATCAAAATCTCCCCTGGACACTAGCTTTTGCATCATCCCCTTTTCCCATTTCATTTCCCTGCTCATTCTTTTTAGCACTTATGACTACCAAACATACTTTTATGTCTTCCTTACTGCTTGCCTCCTTCGTAGAATGCGAGCTCCAGGGAGGAGGGACTTTTTCTTTATTTGTTTCCATGCCTGGTACATAATAGGTGCTGCATGAATATTTGTTGAATAAATGAATGAAAGAAAAGGAAGCAGGACCTGTGAAGGAAGGCTAGTGGGCAGTCAGAGGTGGAGGGGAGACAAGGATAGTTCAAGGGCAGACACTCGACAGAGGGGAAGCTCATCAGCATTGCAAAGAGACTGAGTAAAATGATGACTGAAAAGAAGCACTGGATTTGCACGTCCCTCCTGACCACTGATGGAGATGTCTGGGTGGTGTGACACCGGAGAACTGAGCTTGTGAGAAGTTAAGGAGCACATCATAGTGGAAGGGACAACTGGGGGATGTGGGGCCTTTTTGAGAAGATGATGGAGCAGAATAGAAGGTGTTGGAGTGGAGGTGAAGTTGGTAAGAAAAGAGGTGAGCAGCGTGAGATACAGGAAGTGAGGAGGAGAAGCTCTGCAGCACAGTTGTAGATGCGGGAGTTTGCTGAGCGGGAGAGGAGCTTTGGTGAGCTCCGACGTCTGGGGAGGAGGATGTTCTTGGCAGTGGCTGTCCCCCAAGTCAGACAGCTTCAAAGGAGAAAGGACCAGAGCAGCCACACCACGTTCTAAAGCAGCACTGGGGAACTGGCCCTTTCATATCTTCTTCTGGGACTAACGCTGTCTACAGTCCTTTCATTTTTTTAAATTAACAAATAAGTTCAAAATGTTTTCTAAGTCAATTATTTACTCTTCCTTAAAGAAGGAATTTATAGGGGCCAGCCTAGGGGCATAGCAGTTAAGTTCACGTGCTCTGCTTTGGTGCCTGGGGTTTGCTGGTTCCAATCCTGGGCACAGACCTATACACCGCTCATCAAGCCATGCTGAGGTGGCATCCCACATAGAGCAACTAGAAGGAGGTACAAATATGACATAAAACTATCTACTGGGGCTTTGGGGAGAAAAAAAGGAAAAAAGGAAGAAGATGGGCAACAGATGTTAGCTCAGGACCAATCTTCCTAAAAAAAAAAGAAATTATAGATCCAGAATAAAACCGTAATTTCGGTTGTTCTTAATAAAAATGATAGTTTTAAACACTTACATTTTCTTAAATAATGTTATAGAGCCAAAATTTCTGTTGAGTTTTATGCTTAGATTATGCTCTTAGGATTATTGTTAGAATCTTTTCTCTCACTACTCCAGCAAGGAAAAAAGCAGGGGGCACTTTCAAGGTTTTCTAGACATTAAAGAGCATTTTCATTCCATGCTTTTCTTTTTCTCTTCAAAAAATATTGTAGGGGCCAGCCTGGTGGCATAGTAGTTAAGTTCACATGCTCTGCTTTGGCGGCCTGGGGTTCACAGATTCAGATCCCAGACACGGACATACACACTGCTTATCAAGCCATGCTGTGGCAGGCATCCCACATATAAAGTGGAAGAAGATGGGCACAGGTGTTAGCCCAGGATCAATCTTCCTCAGCAAAAAGAGGAGGACTGGCAACAGATGTTAGCTCAGGGCTAGTCTTCCTCACCAAAAAAAAAAAAAGAAACCCAAAACATATTGTATTAGTTTCCTAGGGCTGCTGTAACAAATTACCACAAAATCCATGGCTGAAGGCAATGGAACTTTATCCTCTCAGAATTCTGGAGGACAGAAACCTGAAACCAATGTGCCAGCAGGGCCACACTCCCCCCAGTTGTTCTAGGGGAGGGTCCTTCCTTGCCTCTTCCAGTTTCTGGTGGCTCCAGGTGTCCCTTGGCTTGTGGCTGCATCACTCCAATCTCTACCTCCATCTTCACATCACCTTCTTCCCCATGTGTCTTTATGTCTCAAATTCCTCTCTCCTTTCTCTTATAAAAACACCAATCGTGGGATGGAGGGCCAAGGATCATCCAGGATGATTTCATCTTGAGACCCTTAACTTACATCTGCAAAGATCCTATTTCAAATAAAGTCACATTCACAGGTACTGGAGGTTAGGACTTGGACATATCTTTTCAGGGGCTATTTAGCAACCTACTACACATAGGTTTGTAATTGAGTGTGATTTACTTTTTGTGTTCACCATTATCTTGTGTTCTGGAAAGTCACACCACTTAAAATAATTATATAAATAAATAAAGTTGTTTTGAGTTTCAAAGACACAACTAAGACCATTCCTTCATTCTATTTTCTGGATCGTGCACAAGTAATGGATGACTTGGGAATTAAAATCAGATATTCAGCAATCTACAAATTGTGTGTTTCTCTTGCTGACATTAAATCGACTAGAAAACACAATTAGTAAAAAGTCTTTTGAACAAATACATTTTGTTTGATGCATTCCCCACAGATTGGCACAAAATAGAATCCTGATTAATTTGAAGTCATGTCAAATTTTAATTCTATTTGTTTCCAATGAGTGTTTCCCTTGAATGTAGAGCTGTCGGAGTTTATGAATAAGCGGGAAAGAGAGAAAAGTTTAAGATACGTGGTGTAAGGGAGGGAAATGATGTTTATTAAGCATCTACTTGATTAAAAGTCGGGAGGCTCGTTGGAACAAATGGAATGCATTCCTTAGCAAAGCAACCCAGAGAGGTGGATTGGATCTTACCTGTCTTATTGTCAAAGTGACCGAGAAGCAGGGTGTGTATGTAACACGGCCCAGGGCACAGAGAGGAATCAACAGAGGCAGGATTTGAACCCGGTGCATCTGTCCCATCCTGTCTCAGTGTGCTCATCTCCCTGGCTTGAGTGTGAAGACAGTCGGAGCAAGAGTCAGAGAGCCAGGTTCCTGTTCTGACTTCACCACTAACCAGCTTTGGATCCCTAGCACCAATCAAGAGGCGGTGCCGTGAAGTTGTGAAGAGCACCACCTCTGGCATAAGGTGTGGGGGTTTGAATCCTGCCTCTGCTGCTTGCTAGCTGTGTGACCTTGGGTCACTTACTCAGGTCTCTGTGCCTCAGTTTCCCCATCTGTAAAGAGGGAATGATATTAGCACCTATCTCATAGGATTGTGTGAGGATTAAATGGAGTGACTTATACATAAAGCACTTGTCACAATGCCTGGCACTTAGGAAGTCCTGTTGAGGACACCTGTTCCTGCTGTCATCTTACCCTGTGTACATTCATTTATGCAGAGAGTGTGAGAGTCGGCCCTTTCAGTTCTTCTTCCACCCCTACGCCATAGTGAGATTACTAACAGTGGTGAAATGTCCTACTAGGACCACATGCCAGTGAAGCCCAGAATGTATTGGTTTTTTTCCGATATAAAGATTAGTGAAATGTGCATTAGCTATCAACCAAGAAATATTTAATGGTCTTTTTTTAAAATTTTCTCGTACGTCTGTAGTTCTAGACCTGCCTCACGTTTTGTCCTTGAAAAGCAATTCTTTATTCAACACCAAAAACAAAAATCCTTTGTTTGGAAAAAAAAAACATTATTTTCATTAGAGTCTCAAAGAACAAAAATGAGCTATAACATTTTAGGCAAAGAGAAAATAATTATTATTAGACTTGATTATTTGAGTTATAATCTATTTCCAGGTAAATCATATTTAATTTAATCTATGTGGCAAGACGGTATTAACTAAACCTTGAATAAATCTTGTTCCAGGGAAATTTTTAACATGTTTTGTTACTATCTTTTTTTATCAACTAGCTTTTTTGTGGAAATTGTTTTATTTGTTTCTTCATGTTTCTTTTCTAATTACTCTCCAAAATATGTTTTTAATTTGATATTGAATATGTTGTTTTCCTACGTTGGGCTTGTCTAACATTTTTGCTGATGAACCTCACTATGTGTTCATGTGAAATAGGAATTTAATAAAATGGTAGTTTCATAAGAAAAAGTGATTAGTTATTGCTAAAATAGACACATAATCAACAAAAATGCAATAAGGGTCCAAAGCCATCATACGAGTTGCTGTGCATACATAACCCAAAGGCCTTAAGAACAAGGCTTTGATTAATATATGTCATATGAAAGTTAAGTTTTCATAAAGTTGTAACATGTTGCCTATAGATAAGTAAAATCATCAGATATTATACCAATAAGATGTACCTTGGCTCATCCCCTCGTTAATATGAGAACGAGTCATGAATACCTGATGGGGACTGTTGTTTATGGTTTTCTGTTAGGCATGTTCTAAAGAGAAGTAGTTATGATGGTGGGAGAGGAGGAGAGAACGGAGCAGGAGCAGTCAAGGTAAAACATGGTAAAAATAAATGGCAGAACACATAAATACTCCTCGGAAAAATCTATGTATTCATTCAAATTCTGTTTTCCCAGTACTAAATTTTAAAATCTTAATACCCCAAAAAGCAAAACATCTTTTTTAGGGAAACTTACTGTGTATTGGGATAGAGTAACACTTTTTTTTCTAGTGGAAAATATATACTAGGGAGGGAGCTAAACCATGCTGCTTCATGTCAACCTAAAAACAAATTAGAATTTCTTAAATGTAATAAACATGAGGTTGCTGAATAATACCATTTATCTGGACTCGTAAGTGGCAGTTGTTTGGAATGCAGTTGCTGTTGCAAGGAAGACAGGAGCTACTCATTTTACAGAGATGCTTGTTAAGTAGAATATCTCCTGCTGCAGCTCTGTGCACTTTCCCATGACGTCGCAGGAATTAGGTGAAAAGCAATTTCATTGAAGGAAAAGACCAATTTTCCTTTGAGCTTATGGGTCTTAATAAAACAAAAGCAAAGTTATATTTAACAAAGGCATCTGAATTGCCTTGGCTAAAAAGAGGGACTCCTTTTCAGAAGAATGGTTTTCCTAGAACCAAGGGGACAATTTTGCACCCGGAGCATGGCAGGGTGGGGTGTCCTCCTGCACTTAGTCAGTCGTACACCTGATGCGTACATCACCTGTGTGCTTACCTGGGCCCCAGAGGGTGGTTAAGTTTTCAGTTAGATCACTGTCTGAGTTGACAGGGGTCTTATTAATAATTATAACAATTTAAAAATGATGCTCTAAGGCATTGGGTCAGCACACCTTCTGTAAAGGGTCAGATAGTAAATATTTTAGGCTTTGTGGGCCAAGAGACAAATCAAGAATATTATGTAGATACTTATATAACAGGAGAGAAAACAAATTTCCACAAAATTTTTATTAATGAAATCCAAAATATAATAAAATGTTAATAATAATAGTGTTTTGGAGTACAGGTCTGCCAATAAGAATGGGATTATTTGGGGGGGATAACATTTTGCCTAATTGGGGTTGAAAGTTCACGTTCCCTATCATCAAATCTACTATAAATGTTCATCAGTAAAAGCCATTTTAGCTCATAGGCCATACAGAGACAGGAGGTGGCCCAACTTTGGCCCAGGACCTGACCTGCTCTCACACAGTGTTGATTTTATGCCCTCACAGCTATAATTCTAGTATTCTTCTCTGAAATATAAAAGTAGATACTTTTGCTCAAATATGTTTTAATAAGGTCACCCTTTGAATCTAAGTGATTAAAATGATAGTATTTTTATGAGATAGATGCATTCTACATGTCTCATAGATAGAATTAAGAAGTCCCTGGCTTGACTGGATTAGTACAATTTTGTTTTCTAACTGGGACCACCCATGAGTCAGTAGTAAAATCAATTTAGAGGATTTTAACCAGTGTTTAAATGATTGAGTAGGATAGAATAGAAGAATAGAATAGAATGGAATAATTATGGTCCCCATATTAAGGAGAGTTTGTTTTGGTGTTTCAGAAAAGGGTTATCCGTCCTGTGTGTGTCTGCATGTGTGGGTCTAAGTTATATTTTTATTGTGGATCTTGATGCAAAATATATGCAAAACACTGAGAAGTATTTACCTTCCCCAAATAACAACAACAAAATCTCCTAGATACGGTTAGAGGAGCAACATGATCAAACTCCTCCAGCTATTTGATGCTAATAAGTTATGTCATAATTGATGGGCGTTAAATGATTTGAGCGGCTGTGGGGTGGAGTGCTGCACAGGAGATGGTGAGTGATCAGATGAAGAAATGGTGTAATTCTGTCTGGAAAACAATCTCATATTGCTATAATTGTTTGCTGAATTAATCCACAAATTTTATTGCAAAAATAATCTAAACTCTTGCTCTGTTTGTCAGAATTGGTATTTTAAAAATTGTGACTGCATATCTTTATTAGAAAAATAGAAACTGTAGTTGTAAAGAAAAATATTTTTATAATAGTTTGCACCATGAAAACAGCTTAGGAATTGTATTTTACGCGATTAGTCTCCTTTCTAGTAAAAGTTGTTTTCTCTTTATGTCAAGTGGGATGGTTCATATCTCAGAATAAAGTCTTTTGTTTCTCTCTTTTTATTTGAACCTCCCATTCATTTCTCATTCAGCCACCCCTTGGTAGGGACGCACCTGATAATTGGAGTCAGATTTGCAGATGGCATGAGATACTCAAAGGGACAACATGATCCTTCCCCATGGATCATCTAAGCCCAGTGTTCCCTCTTCATTTGAATAGAAGATATTTTGTGAGGGCAGTGGGGCCTGCCTGAGAATTGAGATTAGTATCCAGATGGATGTGGGCAATATGATCAATGTCATTGCTATTCTCATCATCTTCATTTGTCTCTGAAAAGTGTGGAGGAAGGGAAGGGAGAAAATGCTGAGTAAAACAGGAATTTAAATAAAATCATAAAAGAAAGCTCTTTTTCCCACTGGTCTAATTTTAGCCTTTAAAACTAATTATTACCCAAATTGTCAGACAATTAATATTTTATATGCCATACTTTATATGTGATAAGTGGGTCTGATGATTATCTAGCTCTTATATATTAGTATATACATATATACATGCATTTGTATATGCATATATACATATAAATGAGTATAAACATATGTGTGTGTATATATGTGTGTATATACATATTAATTTTTTTAAACTGCAGATTGTGACCCCTTGGAGGGGTCGCATACTTTTATTGGTCATGAATAGTGTTTTGAACATAATTTAATGGAATAGAACAAAGTAGAATAGAATAGAACAGAACAGAAAAGAACCTATCAAAATGCATCTTCCTTAGTAAGAATACCTTTTTTCCACTTAATTATGCATACATTTATGTGTGTGCTTGGGTGTGCATGATCTGGATTGCAATTAAATATTTCATATTGTGGCTCATTGCTAAAACATTTTGAAAAATAGTGCTAAAGTTATAGTGACAGCAATGATTAATACGTTCCTTTTATTCTCCTAGGTATTTGTATTTTATTGCCAAGTGCCAAAGCATAATAGTTAGTAGATTACTTCCTGGAAATGCATTGTACAATTTAATTTAGATAAATATTTTTATGTTTGGTTCCACATGGCATTCATACAAACTAACTATTGTTTGGTTGGCTTTTTCTATCTGCTGGGTATTGTAGGTTTCTTATCTGCTATTTTAAGCTTTCTTACAATAATAAGGCTAAGGATTGGGTTGCAATAATCCAATCATGCCAACCAAAGAAGGTATTAAGAGACATAGCCTAGAAGTATAGTGTTGAACACTGATTTAGGGAGAAAAGCGTTTGATCCTCTCTAATACTGCCTCTAATGGCACCATGTGTTGAAGCAAGGATCTGTGTTTTTCATGAGCATTACATGATCTATTGTCTCCCTCTTGAATAAAAAATCAATCCAGTCAGAAATCTGACACTGCAGAAGCTTGAGAATTCTCACAGTCTAAATATTACAGTGGCTGGGTTTTCCCCCCATATTGTTTTCCTTTGAATATCTACAAAGAATAGGCTTATAGAAATTCAATAATGCACTTGACAAGTTGCATAGTTGTTATGTGTGGTATTTCACCAATTGTTATTAGCCAATGTATATTAGCTACATATAAATGCATTAATGTGTGGGTCTCTGGGTATATAAATTAGTAGTCACTTGTTAGAACTTTAGAGATAATGTAGAGGGAAAAATCCTATGTTGCTTGCACTTTTTGTTCGTGAGCAAAATAAAAATAAAAACAGCTCCACATTGGAGAAGTTATTCTAGGAGGAACAAATTCTAGTAAATTCCAACATTAATGGAAAGTGAAGTAGAAATGATGGGTTTAAATGCCAATTTTATTCAAATTCATTAGGAAGATTTTGTTTGTGACTTGGAATTCAGAAGTGATGAAATATAATGTTTGTGAATGTCAATGTTTTACAAACATGTTGGGTTTTGAAAAATAATTACTATATGATTAATAGTCCTAAGGTTAACATAATCATGCAATTCAAGGTTCCGTGTTTTATAATTTTCAACCACTAGTGTCATTTTCGCGTTCTGTAGTTCATAGATAGACATCTAACTTTGCGAACATGTCTGCCTTTTGGTTTATGTTATGTGAATGTAGATATTGATGATGTCCTGCATCTTCTGAGGGGGAGGGCTTACTCCTGTAAAAATCATTCTGCAGGGTTCCAAAGTGCAAGTCTAGAGAGGAATTCTGGCAGCAATTTCAAAGAGAGGCACCTTTTTTGTAAGTATCTATATTTATGCCAAACGGTGAACTTCATGTACATGTAGTCTTTGTTGAGACCAGGGGCACTGTTTTGTTTTAATATTAAACATGCAAATCCGTGTCAGTTCCTTCAGCCTTATGACAATACTATTGAGTTAAATATGTGCTGCAGTCCAGTTGAATATGAGGTACGGACACAACGTAAATTTAGGTTGAAATTCTTAAGTGAAGAAAAAGAGTACATTTTTAAATTGAAGACTATATCTATTTTGGTCAAGATCAGTAAATCAGAGAAAACACTTTTCTAGCATTTCCGTGATAATGCCCAGAATAGATTTCAAATGATTGGTTTTTCTGATTTAAGGACCCCAAGTGTTATAAAGCTGTTCTCTTATATTTCTCAAGGCTAGGGAACAATGGAAGATGAGTGAATCAGTGTCACTTGCAGGGGTGGGCGTTACTCTGAGCCCTTTGACGTTCATCCTTCACTGCTCTGCAACCCTGTAGTCTAGATGCTGGTGTCTCCCCATTTTGCCAGTGAGCAAACTAAATCCCACAGAGCCCATAGAGTTTTCCCAGTAGCCAATAACTAGAGGGGCTAGGCTCAACCCAAGGCAGATTGCCTCGAGAGGCCACGCTCTTAGCCAGGTTGTTGTATTTTTACAACGTTTTGATGAAAGAAAAGGAACAGAGCATTAATGCCACGGTCAAAATGAGGACAGTTCAGCTTTGTTAACTAACATCCTGCACCTCTTCAGACATCTATGTGAATACTGTTGGAAAAGCTTTGCAACAGTACAAAAGTGTAGAAGGGTCAGTATGCACGTTGCTTAATGCTATGGAAATCCGATTTTAGAAGAAAAGAAATTACCCATAATTTTGAAAAAATAAGTACAAATTTAACTATTCATAGACACATGAGCTCTAAATGGTTGAAAAGTGTCACTACAAAAAAATGTATTGTGATGACATAAATGAGCCTTCATTATATAATTTTTGTTCCATTTAGTGTAAAGAGTGTGATAATTCTTTACATGCATTTGTTATGTTAATTTTAAGTTGTACCTTTGGCGAATGAGAAAGTAAATAGGCAGCTTATTGAAATGACTCTAAGCTCACTCAGAATTTTTCTTCTAAATAAATGCTTTAAGTTTCTAAAATGCATCTGGAAAAAGGAAATGTGGAAATGTTTGAGACAGAAGAGACACGTGCCCTGTGGCTCATGGAACCTACTTGGATTTTCCAGAAATAATGCTGATGTCAGGCATCTCTAAAAACCCCTGCTTCATACAAGGACCCTGAATTGCACCTTCTGCCATTGGCACTTTCTCATTAGAAGCAGTGTTTTCTTGGGTTTCACTATCATTGGTTTGATCCATCTGCTTCCTTTGTAGTTCTTTCTTTTATTTAAAGTTTTTCTGCACAAGAGCAATAATTTCTCACTCCCTTCAAGGCTCATCCTCTTATCTCTTGTATGACACTGTCATTTCCCTTTCAACGGTGCAAACTCAGAGGAGGCAATTTTGCCTCATTTGAGCATTTGCCTCATTCTTTCCTCTGTGTAACAAATAGGAACAATGAAGGGCTTGGCTTGGTTAAAACGTTAACACCAAAAACATTGGCAAACCTCCTTTTGTGAAGTCATTTTGATAACTGTTCGTGCAAAATATGAGCTGCTAGAACTGAAGGTTTTCCTTTAAATCAGACGATTTTGGTTTTTATTAGGACAAATTTGCAGTACTTGCAAAATGTGTGCAGTCATATTAAATCACACGGTTGGTATTTGCCATTTCAGTGCCGGACAAGTAAGATGGCCCCCTCTCATTGTTAGTCGGTCTCCCACAAAGGAGCTTTAGAGGAGGGACCATGTTGCTTAGGGTCTGTCAAGTTAATGAAAATCTCTTAAAGTTCTGTGTCCCGTTAATAACTGATGACATCTAGTGGTGGCTAGATTTGAGGCACTCAAATGGCCATCCCCTGGAAATACAGATCCAAAATAAACCAGAGAGATGTTTTCACACCTCAGCCTAGACATTTACAGACTAATGAGATCAAACTCCAGCACCACTTGGCACAACTGACCCATCACCCATGACCCAGCCTCCAGCCATTATGGAGGGTGAGCCCTCTGCTGCTCATGCCCTCAGTGGACCATGGCAGTTTGGGAGATTCCATTAGGTCCCCTCCTTGAGAGGCATGCCCTTCCCCACATTCATCTTTCATGGAAGCTCAGCTTCAGATGATCTCTGTGCATCTGTGGCAATTCACAAGTAGGAGGCATTTGTCTCTCCTCGTGATGTTTTCTGGAAGAATTTCCACATGGGAAGCCAACCCATAATGGCAGCTTCTTTATTAAAATATGTGCAGTGGAAATTATGCTAATTAAGCTGGAGTGTAATTATAGACTAGAAAGATTCTTTCACAGTCTGAATTGAATTGTTGTAGATAAATGTGCATTAACTTAATAGTGTGCAGCTAATTATGAAAGGTAAAGGAGAGGAAGAGAGGTAATCGGTTACACGATGTTTTAGAGATGCCGCCGTCCCAGGCGAACTCTCCTTTTAAAGCCCAGGTAACCCTGTAATGAGAATTCTTCTTGCATTTGTCTCTGATTTTCAATACTGCAATTAAAATAGCCACCGGTGACTAATTAACCCATTTAACTCTATTTGTCTGTGGCATTTATTACAGCAGAGAGTTAAATGCGGTGACACTCTGCAGCTTTATGTCCTATTCCAAGTGTATTCTGGAGTTAATTCTCTGTTCTTTATTTATGCTTTTGTGTGCATTTATGATAATTATGAAAATGAGGCGAGGATCCATCGTCCCAATGTGATTTTGCCATGCTCAACTAAAACCGTAGTCTGGGAAATAAATTCTTTTTACCTAACTAAAACAAGCTCAAGTGGTAGTCATATGCCTTTTGTTCCAAAGTTATCACTTCAAAGAATCTGAGAGATATAATCATGCGGTTACATGAAGAAAGAGTTAGTCATTTAATCCTTTCAGCTAAAGAGTTCTAAAGTCTATCAGTAAGGTGAGTTTCCCGTGTTCATTCATCAAAGCCCCCTGAACGAGCTAAATGAAAGGTATCTTTCTTAAACATAGAGAATACATACATACAGTGATGCTGGGTGATTTTTCAACTAATTTTCGAAAATTTCATGTTCACATGTCTTCTGAGCAGAATGGTTTGACACCCAGGTGAACACTACTAGAGAGTTTGGAAGAATAAAAATCCAGGAAAGCACTAAGTGTGGAAAGACTGTCACGTCGAGAGGTCCTTTACAGAGGCTGTGACTGTCCGGCTCCCTCACTGTTTCTTCTGTTTCCAGGGAACTTTAAAAAATTCCTTTAGTTGCTTCTCTCAGGTAGAAAAATCAACAAAAATGTTGAGATGTGCATCAAGTTTTTACCTTAAATTTCTCTTTTCTCTCTTCTCTCATTTACGTTATTGCTGTGGTCTTACCCATAGATTGTTGGAGACACTAACAATCAATAACCCTGAATTTTAATTGGAATTTCCTAAATCTTTTCGGACATATCTGTATGTTCTTTAGAACATTGATAGCAATTTCTTTTTTGACTTAATAAAATTTAACCTGTCTTTGTTTGGCTTCTAACACGTTGTTACATTACTTTTGCCAAGATAGTGTTGGCATCAGAAAGTTTCTTAAAGCTCATTATTTAATTAATACACTTTTGAGGAAAGTACAAAATTGTTCTTGCCTGTGAGATGACACAGAGTCGCCAAATGACCACGACCATGGTTTCTGGAGATTTGGTGCGATGTTGAACTCCAGAGCTACCTCTTATAATTGTCTGACTCTGCACAAGATTTTTAATTTTCAGCGGGCCGCCAGGTGGCGCAGCAGTTTAGTTCGCGCTTTGGCAGCCCAGGTTCATGGGTTCGGATCCCGGGCGCCCCCAACGCACTGCTTGTCAGCCATGCCGTGGCGGCGTCCCATATAAAGTAGAGGAAGATGGGCACGGATGTTAGCCCAGGGCCAGTCTTCCTCAGCAAAAAGAGGAGGATTAGCAACGGATGTTAGCTCAGGGCTGGTCTTCCTCAGAACAAAGAAAAATGGTTTTTAATTTTCAGCCTCAGTTCCCTCACCTGTGACCCAGTAAAGACATTATTTTCCTCAAAGGGTTATAGCAGGGACCAGCAAACTATAGCCTGTGGGCTGAATGTGGCCCACCATGTGCTTTTGGAAATAAAGTTTTATTGGAACACAGCCATGCCCTCTTTTTTTTTTATACTTCATCTGTGGTTGCTTTTGAGCTACAGCCACAGAGTTGAGTAGTTGCAACAGAGACTGGGTTGGCCAGCAAAGCCTAAAATATTTATCTTCTGTCTCTTAACAGAAAAGGTTTGCTGATCCCTAGATTAGAATATTAAATTTGTAAGTTTGCACATAAAACATATATGTGTATAATACGAGACCTATATATTTGTGTGTGCATATATATATGTAGTATGTATATAAAGGTTTTAGCATAATACTTGGCACGTTGCAAGCACTCAATATAGGTTGACAATTTTAACCATTATTTTGTTAAATCCAGTTTTACTGCATTGTTAGAAAATTCATTGCAAAAAGGACATTAGATGAGATAGCGTTAAGCCCTCAAATTAATCACAATTAAAATATTTTTCTTGAAAAGTATTTTCTAAACTAAAGGCTTTGTTTATAATTTAAGCAGATGTTGATTATAAGAATTTATATCATAGACTTTTCCAAATGTGTTAATTTCCTAGAGCTGCTATAAAAATTACCAGCAACTTGGGTAGCTTAAGACAACAGAAATTTATTATCTCATAGTTCTGGAGGCTAGAAGTTCGAGATCAAGGTGTGAGCAGAACCATGATTTCTCCAAAGGCTCTAGGGGAGGGTCCTTCCTTGCCTCTTCCTAGCTTCTAGTGTTCCTTAGTGCCATCCTTAGTGTTCCTTGGCTTGTAGGCACATGACTCCAATCCCTGCCTCTGTAGTCACATAGTGTCTCCCTTTTTCCCTCTTCACATGACCTTCTCTCTGTGAGCATCTCTGTATCCAAATTTTTCTCTTGTTATAAGGCTACCAGTCACTGGATTAGAGCCCACCTCATCCAGTATGACCGCATATGTTACATCTGCAAAGACTCTATTTCCAGATAAGGTTACACTCACAGGTTCTGGGGGTTGACTTCAACATATCAATGTATCTTAGCTCAAAACAACATAAATGTGTGTGTTTATATACATGTTATATGCATATGTGTATGTTTGTTTATGTATGTTTATATATATAATGTGTATATTAGATCAAAACAAATGATTGAAACAAATATTTCAGCTGGTCTGTCATTTTGACGACTAAAACTAAGACTGATCAAAATGCTAACAAGCAACACATTTTTTAAAAGAACATCTACATATAGTCGATTCAAAGGTAAACATGGGATTTCAGATGACGCGCCACCAAAGGGAACGTGACTTCAGACGTATGGTTAGAAAGACCCTGTCCAGGGCAGGAGAGACCTTATCCACTCTACCTGAGCTAGTCACACCACACCTAGGACACAGTGTTGGCAGTTCCTGAAAGAGGCATATGCACAAACAGATGTGTGTTCAGAGGAGAGGACAAAATACTCAAAATCAAGCCAGGTGAATATTTGATGAAAGCGGATATGAAGAGTATGGAGTGGGTGTGAGAGCAGAAAGGCATGCAGTCATTATAAAGGTCTGAATTCAAGGCTCATACTGGAAAATACAAAGAAGTATTTTTAAAGTGACTCATGATGCCACCATCAATAACACTGTTCACAAGTTCATTTATTCTCCCAATCTTTTAAAATTCCTAGTTTTCTTGTCCATTCTTTCTCTCTTCTCTTTCCCCACCCCCACCCTCCTACACACACACACACACACACACACACACACACACCACACACAATGCATACTCACATTTGCGATATTTCCTGTATAGATTTGTATCTTGTTATTTTTCACTGAGTATCATTTCATGAACATTTTTCCGTTTTATTCCATAAACAGAATTTTAATGACTTTAAATATTCTATTCTATGGATATAGCATTCTTTAACCATTCTTCTTGCTTGCTTTATTTTTAAATACTAAATGGGTCCTCATAGAAAAGAGATTTTAGATATCTTGAAAGGTTTCAGAAGTCAGGGGTAAAGCTAAATAAATGGGTTGAGACACAGATGTGGGGTCAATGTAAAAAGAAAATTTAGAGTAGAGTCATCCTCAAATGGAAGTGGGCCAACTGGAAGAGGTATTCTCTTGTCATAGACACATACTTAAAATTATTCTACAATGTGAACTCACATATGAGGTGAAAGTTGGACTCCATGGGCATCAAGGTTTCTTTCACCTCAGAAATGTATGTTTTTGCAGAGCCATTACAAGTTCCTTCTGGAACATGGCAGGCTATGTGTAAATAAATTAAATGACTGACAAGAATGTCTTTTTTCAAGGAAGAGTTTTTAAAAGACCTATGTTGTTGAAAGGAGTTGCAAGGATCCAGAAAATCAGCCTGTGAGTGTAAAATGTGCCTATGAAACCCTTGACATCTTTCATAGATGAACCATGATTTAAATAGCTAACACATGGGATGTTTTAACACTCCTCGATTTATTGGTTAACTTAGACCTTTGACGTAAGATTTTTACTTTAAATAGGTATCTAACATTGCTGGTCTGGGTAGTCACTGAGTTGTTTTGTGGTACATAATCCAAGTACTATTTCAACTTCAGGTTGGCTTTCAGGAAGGAGCACTGAGCCCGTTCACCTGCAGATACAGCTACAAAATCCATTCGTTTCCATGCTTTCCCTTTCTTTCCCATTTACTACTACTACTTGTCGGTTGGAGAGACCAGTGCCCGCAGGAGGTCCGCACACGTTCTCTATCTGTCTTAGGGCGGGGGGAGCCCACAGGGAGTCGCCCTTAGGCGGCCCGCGCTCCAGAGACAGAGAACAAATGACTCCTGGTCTGTTCAGCAGGGTCCTGAGAGGCTGCTTTACTGTCCGGCTCGGAGGCCAAATGAAAACGCTCAGTGACTGCCTTTGGGGGAGTTAACTGCCTTTCCAGCTGGTGGGTTTTATAACTGGGCATTTGTCAGTCGCCACTGCATACCCCTGGGGGGAACCGGGTAGCTTGATGGACCCTAAGCACAGTGTCAGCGTGCAACAAATAACGAATGAAGTATTCTGTCAGCAGGTTCTGGAGGAAGGGGCTCCCAGAATATAAAGAGGCTCAGGCCCGCCCCCTTGTCTTACTTTGGGGCAAAACCGAGAGACACGGCCTGGATCCGTAAAAGACCGGGGCTGATGGCCAGCCCACAGCTATGTTTCTAATGCTTACATTTTTTTCTCCATATTGAGCTTTAATTTTAGTTTCTTATTTTTTGTTAGAGGGAAGGAATAAATCCCTAAATCCCTTCTGGGCCAAGGGGAAGTGTAAGTGCATACACGCACACACATGACGGTGGTTGAGAGTCATACTGAAAATGTCCACCCCTCTGCCTGCATCAGCCTGCACATGGCCAGACCCAGCCCTCCAAGATGAGTGAGCATGGACAGTTAAAATCTTTAGCATCCAGCTCTTGGGCTAGTTGTGATTAGGGATGTGTCAGAATTAACTCCATAACCTTTATATGGATTAATTCTTTACCCACTAACTCATCTATTATACTTCCCAATATCACTAAATTTAATGTTACTTCCTTAATGTTTGCCAGTAACATAATAATCTTTGTCACCTTGCTTTTTTTTCATATTATTGACAGTCCTCTTTTTACACATTAAAAATCCAAATTACATGACATTTTAGAATATTTTTATATTACCAAAAGTTAATTGTGTTGTTTTCTCATTGGGTTTTCACTGAAGACTTTGGGTTTTTTAAGCCTATAAGTTAGATCCATTAGAAGTAACAATTTTAAAATATGTGTCATTATTTTATACATTACAGGGGTAATTTGTTATTTAATAGCGTCTTATGCGCCAGACCTTCCAAAGAGGTCTAACCACCAGGAAGTATCATTTTGTACTTTTAACCCCTTTGCATGAGTGAGCCATCATTCGAGATCTGAAATAGAGGATTCCTATTTTCTCTTAATTTTTTTCTTTTAGTCTTTATATATATGTGTGTGAGTGTGTGTGTATATGTGTATGTAATGTATATTTTATACATTATACATTATACACACCTACACACAGTGAGAGAGAGAGAGTTTAAGAAATTGTCTCATGCAGTCGTGGGGTGAGCAGGTGTGAAATCTGAAGGACAGGCCAATAATCTGGAAACTCAGGCAGGAGTTGATGCTACAGTTCTGAGACAGAATTTCTTCTGGAAACCTCAGTTTTTGCTCTGATGGACTTTCAGCTGATTAGATGAGACCCACCCACATTATTGAGTATTCTCCTTTACTTAAAGTCAACTGATTGTAGATGTTAACCACATCTGCAAAATACATTCAAGGCAACACCTAGTTTAGTGTTTGATTACATAACTGGGTACTGTGGCCTGCTAAGTTGACATATAAAACTAACCATCATAATGTCTATAAAAAGGATACATTGTTCATATAGTAGAGATAGATGAAGGAGAGAGACATAAGAATCTTCTAATTGGCTGATCTTTTGTATGCCAAGGGAAATCAGAAGTAAAAATATAAAAAAATGAAAAGCTTATAGAGAATGTACAAACCTTTTCTGTTTAAATACACCTTGGTCAAAACTTTATGAAATCTAAACATAGGGCTGCTGTTAAGTGACTTAAAATTCTTGGGTTTTTGTTATTTTTTGAATTTCCCAAACTTTAGAAACATGACTGCTTTTTCTCTTGATCATGGTGAAGATTATCGTCCTTCTTTCTATAATCTTTATCTCAGGTGCAATGACCTTCTTCCACTCCAAAGATTAAAAAACTGCTTTATGTTTTTTGTAACCTCTTTAACTGAAAGAAAGAAAAATCTTTTCTGTGCAAAAGTAAAAAGAGTAGACAAAAGCGAAACTTACGAAGATTGGGTCATTTTATTTTAATAAGGATGAAGTGATTACCAGATTCTCTTGCCTTGAAGGAGGAATTGGAACATGAAAGTCTTTTTCAGCTCCTTGAAGATTTTTCTGTGCGACCTTGAATAATTTGCCTGCCCAATTGGTGCCCAAGCATACGCTTATTTTGCAATGTTGACAAGTTAATGTTTTAAAGGGTTTTTGGGAGACCAGATGGAAGCTACTATGTTTCCGGGGAGAGAAAGAAGAGGAGAGTGGGGTCCGAGCCAGCCCCTCCAAATGCTTTCATCTCTGCCAGCTTTCCAGCCCCTCTGGACCGAATGTCTGTCGCCTGCCTAGCCTGTGGACCTTGTTACAATGCACCATATGCCGGGTTCCCTGACGGGAAGGGTTTTGCGCTGCTCTGATGTCTGGGGTTTATTAGAGGAAATCCATTAAGCCTGAGGTACGAGGAGGGCTTCCTGCCGTCACGGTGCTCATGGAAGCGGCACTGAAAGGATCTGACTTTCAGTGAAATCTAAGTTTGATTGAGACACCAGATCAGTTGAAGAGCATTCTTCACCCCAGGAATATAATGATTGAAAATGCTACACCAGCTCTGTTCCTTGATGGAAGAGCATCTGGCAGGGTAATAGGAGAGGGACGATGATGTTAAAATGCATGAGAAGAGTTATTTAGTACAGGGACTCCCAGATATCTTTTCTTGCAAATATGTGCACAGACTGCAGACCTACCTATAAGGAGCCAGCATAAAATAGTCATTCCTTCGCCCAACAGCATTATCAAGCACTCAGAAGGCACGACATGCCGTAGAAGGCCTGGCAGTCATGAGGCTGCCACTGGGATGACTGATGAACTCCTGGAATATTCCCACATCACCTGCCCCCTGGTCACATGTGGTTCTCTGTGCCTCCTGCTGGGCTGATGGCTATTCATTCACTTAGGTGCCTGAATCAAGGTAACTACTGTACAACCACCCCCCACCACCAGTCTTCCCTTCCCACCCACAATCCTAGACCAGAACTCACTGAAATCCAAGGAAGGAAACCGACTCTACCTTTTGGCAACATTACCAGCAGGAAAGGAGTCAGCAGAGGTCTGTGTAATATGACCTAAGCCAATTAGTTTCCTATGACCTTTCTCTGGTGGCATCAGAAATATTCCTTACACCAGTGATCCTCAACAGGGGGTGATTTTACCCCCATCTCCCCAGGGGATATTTGGCAATATCTGGAGACATTTTCGGTTGTCACAACTGGAAGGGGATGCTAGTGGCATCTAGTTGGTAGAGGCCAGGGATGTTGCTAAACATCTTACAATGCAGGGAAGCACCCCCAAGCCCCCTCCAAGAATTATCTAACCCAAAATGTCAGTAGTGCCAAAGTTGAGAGACCCGGCCTTACTCATGTGTCATCTCCCTTGCACTCACGTGTCATCTCCCTTGCACTCATATGTCAACTCCACCCTGTACCTCCCAGACAGAAGCTCCTTGGGAGCCAGTGATCTTACATTATTTGCTATGTTTCATTGACACTCAGTAAATATTCAGTGAATGAATAAATGAATGGGGTGAGGGAGATTTGGTAAGCAAGTGAGCAAGTAACTATTAAGTTAGCGCTTGTATGATATTTGCATATATATGTTTTCAATCATTGTTATTGTTTTTATCTTTGAGATGTTCTTACCTTGGAATAGTTTCATTTGTTCTCTGAGTTCTTACTGTATATAAGCCAGTGTGTTAGGCACTGGGAGCATTATAATGAGTTAAAAATAGCATGACCTCAGCTCACTGGAGTTTACTTCTCTAGTGGAGAAAACCATCATTAACCAATTACACAGAGAAGTGTAAAATTTCAGTGTGACAAGTGCTACAGATTCTGCTTGCTTCCCATAAAAGAGGCCAGGGAAATTTCTATAGTGTCAAGAACTAGATAGCATTTTCTCCAGACTAAGGTGACCCACAAATGATGTTTTAAGAATCTGTGTTAACATACTAATGTCATCCATGGATATTATCAACTTCTTTGTCACCAGGAAAGGGCTTTGACAGGTGCTAATGTTTGAGCAGAATAGCATGGGCCACGCAGATGGGGGATGGGCCAAGTTAGCAATGGAGGAAGTGACACGGTGTCGGGAACTGCGGACACACAGAGCAGGCAGCACAGCTGAGGGAGGAGATGGGGGGGGCAGCAGATGGGAGCTGTTCTGGAGCAAAGTCCTGTGAGTGACAGAGCACAAGTAGAGTTTCCAAAAGGTCATAAAGATGCTCAGGTTTACTCTAGAAGCATTGCAGTGGTGGTGGTATGCAGGATAAACTCTGGGGGGTACCAGCCTGGAATGAGGGAGCCCATCAGGAAATGTCACAGTTTGCAAAGCAAGAGATAATGAGGCCATGGGCCATGCTCCAGCAGTGACGGTTGTGGAAACTGAAGTCACAGTTCTTGTGTGTGATTGGTTGCTGCGTGTTGAGGGAGAGGGAGGAGCTTAAAATCCACTCTTTTATGTGCAACAATATTTTTTTCCCAACATTAATGAAGAAACAGTCCTTTATAAACATTTGTGTTCTTCCAAGATAACGTTGCCTGCCCTTCCCCTCATCAGCCTGCTAGACTGGGTAACCTTACGTTCATGGCGATTTTATGGATTTTGCATTTCAAAGAAAATGAAATGAGATGGAATTTTTCCTCATGTTATAATATTATAGTGACTTCAGTTCTAAGAATCTTTTCCCGAAAATATTTGATACCTTCCCTGCTGCTAAACAAACATGAAAAATACTGGGATTCAATGATGCTTCTTTGCCACACAGTTGCCTGCCTAAAGGTCTGGTTGAGTTGTGTGTAAAACCAGCAAATACAAAGTCTGCTTTCTGGGAATGATGTTCTGAAATAGCTGGAGGTCCAACTGTAGTGGAAAGGAGCCCAGACCTGGGAGTCCTGGCTGCAGTGGGGTGGCCCACATTTTCCACAAAGTAAGGTTTGGTTCCCCCGCCTCATGTTGCTAATTCAAGCTTCTTTCCTCTCTTCTGTTTAACCACAAAGGAAGTATTAAATCACACAATAGACAGTAAACTTAAAGTCTCAAGTATTGCAGAGACTCAGAACATAAATAGGTCACCGCATATTTAGAAAAACTCATAGATGACACATACATAATAGGGGATGAAGGGAAGGTGTTTAAAACTTATCCCTAAACTTTAGCTCTGGCATCATGCAGAATATGAATTTTAAATAACAACAACCCAAACCACTTGGCACCACTCTGAAAAATGAAGATGCTCAGCTGAATTGTCAGGATTTTTCACCTAAAGTAGTGCTTTCTATGGTGTGTCTGCACTATCAAAAGGTGTATAATATTTTAATCAATCATAAGTATTTTCACATCTGCAAAGGAGGAAGATACCTGCTTCCTCCAACTCAAAGAAATATTTTATAGATCTTACACATTTCTACTTGCCGTTAAAAAAAAAATCTAGGCCAAATCTTCTGCTTTCTTATTTTTACGTCCACTGTCGTAGAATGAAGCTGAGTGCTCTCATAACTTGAGGAAATGTGCATTTCCTATGACCTAGTGGAAGAAAGCCTTCTTTAGACCTCGCCTCTGAGCACGGCCTGCACCTCTGATATTTATTCAGATGGAAGTCAAACACTCCCTGAAGAGCACTGGAAAATTTGAGTGTGCTCAATTCTATCGTGCAAAATAGCAACAATGTTCTTTGCACTACCTATAACTAAATTCCTCCTTTGTGCCCAGACAAATTCCAGCCTCCTTATCCATCCCTGAGTACCACCGCCATGGATGGGGTGGGCTTTGCTTCATGTAGCGAGCACAGGGTATGGACCATCATAGTGGATTTTAATAGAAAATACTAAATAGTTTTGGGACAAGGTAATATATTACACCAAGTAAATATAAATAAATGAATATACTGAGGGTGCAAAAATATAAGGGTTCTATATCAGATCTTGCTTAAAGAAAATATCTGTTTTTAATTCCAACTAGCCAATTTTGATTGGCATAGCAAATCCCTTATGGAAGATTTAAAACAGGAAAACACTAAGGTTAATAGAATAATACAAATTAGGCAAATGTATTGTATCTGGAAGGTGTTATATATTGCACCACAAATAGCATAACTCTTTATGGACATAGATACCTAGACAGTCTATTTTATTTGACATCATAGTCATTAATTGAATGAATCCCATGTGACTTGCAAAAGCCAGAGAAATGTAGAACTTAACAAATTTGGGAGGAATGGGCCCAGTGTGGAGCCAAGTAAAATTTAAAGACCAGATCATGAAAGAAAAGAAAAGGAGAGTGTGTAAGAACTGGTGGAGAGCATTGATCTTTCTCCAGGTAAGACCTTTCATTCTCTGTTCTGTCATCTGACTCTGGGTCCTGGAATCCTTAGAATGAGATTGCCTGAAATTATAAATGGAGAAAGCATAACAGAGATGCTTGTTTTAAAATGTCATTGCTTTATAAAAGTCAATGGCATAAAATGTCTTCGTGTGAGTTACTGATAATTTTAAAATTACACGTCTTGATTTAAAGAGAGAAAGCAATTGCCATTGAAAAATCATAATAGACATGGTGTTAGTCTTAAATTAGGTGAATTTTACCTTATCCTAATGAAATTTCTGAGGGATATACATGCATTGTAACTTCTAGTTGTTTGTAAAAATAATGATGAAAAATGTTTGGTTAGACAGTGTAGCATCCTGGTTAAGAGTGTGGTCTCTGAAGCAAGTCTACCTGGATTTTAATTCTGGCTCCATCACTTGATTGTCTCTGGGACTGCAGGCAAGTTGCTGAGGCCCTCTGTGCCACAGTTGGTACATCTACAGAATAGGGATATTAATGGTACCCCGCAATGGGAATGTGGTGGGTATGCAGTGAATAAGGAGTTCAGAGCCTAGCACACAGGATGTGCTCAATAACTGTGAGCACTTACTCCACTGACTCCTACTTGTAGGACCAAAAGTCATGTCGGTGCTTATTGTAAAGTCACGTTATATCAGGAGATATTCTCTCTGATTATTGAATCTATAATTGTCTCTAGAGGTAGTGGATAAAGTGTTATCTCCGTCCAATTTCTGATCACTCCAGGGCAGTTCAATCTAGAAAGATCACCTGTTACATTCACCTGAGAGCAGTTTTCATGTCACTGAACTCATTTGCTTTTAGTGACTCCCCTGTCCCTCATGTAATTTCTTATTCTCAATCTAAGTCCGTAGAGCCCAGCAAAGACCCTGGAGAAAGGGCAAGAAATGGGTATGAAGGCAGTTCCTTGAAATCAGGTGTAAGAAAGAAAACTTTAACAGCAATTTGAGACAATGAAGAGCATGCAAATATAATAAATAAGTGTTTTCAGTAATGCTACCACCACTAAAGTGATATATTTCTCATGAGCATTGCATAATTCCATTGTACTGTACTCTTGCTGAGACAAAAAAAGAGAAAGAAGGCAAACTCGTGCAGCCTCTGTGGAAAACAGTATGGAAATTCCTCAAAAAGTTAATATTAGAAATACCTTATAATCCAGCTATACCACTACTAGGTATTTATCCAAAGAACTTGAAATCAATGATCCAAAGTGGCTTATGCACCCCTATGTTCATTGCGGCATTATTCACTATAGCCAAGAAGTGTAAGCAACCCAAGTGTCCAGATGACTGGATAAAGAAGGTGTGGTATATATATACAATGGAATACCACTCAGCTATAAAAAAAGACAAAATCCTCCCATTTGCAACAACATGGATGTTAAGCAAAATAAGCCAGACAGAGAAAGAGAAACACTGTATGATTTCACTCATATGTGGAAGATAAACTAACACACAGACAGAGAGAACAGTTTGGTGGTTACCGGGGGGAAGGAGGTTGGGTGTGGGCACAAGGGGTGAAGGGGTGCATTTATATGGTGACTGACAAATAATAATGTACAACTGAAATTTCACAATGCTATAAACTATTATAGCATCAATAAAAAAAGAGAGAAGGCAATTTCAGATGTTGATATCTTCCCCAAATTCTATTGTAACTATCGTTTAAATATATAAAGAACTGTTAAGGAATGCTGTGACTTAGGTCTTTAAAAACCATAAAATAACACATTTCAAAACATTTACAAAGGGAAAAATTGCTACAAATGAGTAGGAATATTTTCCTGAATGACAAGTATTTATGGTCATTGAACTTATCCTCCACGTCACTTAGTTGAAATTCTAAATTTAAATATACAAGATAAACATCCTATTCCTATAGCGTGATCTCCCCTTTCTGAAATAATTGTTTATTATGCTAAAATTCTTTATTTAGGTTTATGTCATAACTACTGGAAGGACCATTCATTTACCACTGTTCCCAAACTGTGTTCCAAGGTGTTCCGGGGTGACACAGCACAGAGGGGCTCCTCAGGACAGTTTACGTTTTAGAGGGAAACACATCTCTCGGACAACAAGAGAAACATGAGCTTGAGTTAGTTCAGTTTCAGAATTCAGTTATCACATTCCTTCTGATGATGTCATAACTTTGCACACCTGGATTTTTAGAGGTTTCCATCATAAAAAGCAAGTACCATGTGAAATTCAATGTGAGAGGAACTGAAGATGACAATGTCTGATTGCAAGGTTTGAGAGGTCGTGTCATGCTCAAAAGGGCTGGCTTGTTAGGACGTAGCTAATTCTTAAGTTGTTTGGACCTAAATACTTAATAAATGGAACTGTCAGGCCTTTCTTTTCCCTGGGACACCATGAAAAACTTACAGGCCCTGTGAGCCAGTAAAGTTTGGGAACCTCTACAGTTATATACAGTCAAGCTCTGCCCATTTGTTGCCTTTAGTCACTTCTCCCAGAGGAAAAAAAATATTTGATTTTTTAAAAATAAATTTGTACAATTAAATATTACATTGGTATTCTTAAAGATCCAAATTATTTGTTTGCTTGTGGCTTCAGTTCACTGCTATGAAGATAGAACCTAAAACCACATTTTTCTAGTGAATAAAGAAATACTTAATGAAGAAACCATAATTCCTAATTAATAAAAAAGATTTAAAAACTGTGTGCTTTTATTACTTGTATAAATAAAACTATATTTATCTGCCACTTACTCTTTTTCCTGTAATCAAATCTATTTCATCTGCCCTGCCCCCCGCCCCCATCTACCCACTTTTAAATTATACAGGTCTGTGGGAGCAATAACAGAAAATATCTTTAAACTTATTGCAAACTTTTCAATTAATTTTCAAATTACTCGTAGTCATTCTGCTGAGAGTTAAGCACACACGGAGGTAATAAAAGCCTAGTCTAAGACTTTATCAATGGGTAGAAATTAAAGGTAATTGAACACTATTATCTTGAAACGAGTACCTTCTTTTTTTATGGCACTTTAAAAAGAAGCTTGCTAATGTATTCAGTTGTACAGATGTGGAATCTTCCAGTATAATGGTATACAGCTGGCCTGTCCGTAGTCCTTTTGCCCATGATCTAAAGGACTACCAATAAATATCCATTGTTAGTTATTTTACTCAAAATGAAGAGTGAATATATCCTCTACATCTTAAAATTTAGAAAAATCCAGGTACCAGAAATGGAAGTAAATAAATAGTTTTATAAGAAAAGTACTGTGAAATATGATAAAAGAAAATACCTATGATAGAATTCTTTTCCATTTAACGTCTAGTAATGAAAAATAATTGTGAATGGCCACTTGGACACTGAGTTCTTTTTTTCTAATAGTAAGAGTGTGCCCAAAGTATTCATAGCTTCTTTAGAATTTCTTTAAGGGCAAAGTGAAATAATAGACGTAGATAGGTGTGTTGACATGGGCACTAGTAACTGTAGACCTAACTCAACGTCTGTAGTTTGTTGGGGTTTTTTTTCCTTTACTAGCAGCTAAACAACAACAGCTTTCCTCCCATTCCTAATGTATTTCAGGTAACAACAACAACAAAAAATGCTAAGAGACATAATCCATGAAGTCACTCATCAGTAGTTATATGCAAGTGTCAGACTTGCTGTCTACAAGATTTCAAAATCACCAGTCAATGATACAAAAAAAGGGTTAACCTGTGGCTTCGTGGAGACAGAGCAACTGGTTTCTCATCTTTTCTTTCCTTTTCATGTGTAGTTTTGGTGTCATGTTGACAGAGCTTAAGAACATCATTTTAATCCCCAGAACGACACTTCTCCAGAGGCAGCCAGCGTCAGAAAGGAATGTGTGTCTTTGGCACCTTCCCTTTCCTTTCTCTGACTCCCTGGATCTCCTCGCTGGGCAGCCCCAGGCCTCATGGCCAAGAAAGAGCCCCTGGCAGCCAAGAGCTAGATAGTCATCCACAGCTAGGCCTTGGTGTTCTTCTTCTGAGCATAAACAACTTCACAGAATATCAACATCACACAAGACCACTCTGACCATGATGGATCAAGACAGAATCAAGATCCCTCTGTAATCATGTCTGAACACAGACAAACATGCATGTTATCCAAACCACAACCATGATGAAAACAGCCACCTATCCTGGCTCATTGGACTGACTGCTGTTTCTTCGCCAATCACGGTTTGAATCTTGCTGTATTCGTCCCTCCTTCTAGATAAGAATCTTTAAGATATTCAGTCACAGAATTTCCCCTACGTCCTGGTGGCAGCCAGTCCAGAACAAAGCCCTGCTCCCTTGAATCTGCCCCAAAGGCCCTAACACGAGCCCAAATCCTAGTCTATTGTAACACCATCTTATTGAAATACCCCACAGTCCCATGCTGTGGGTTCTTTCTTCTTGTTAGGAGTGATAAGCCCAACTTTATTCACCCACAGTTGGTAGTCTTAGCTGGATAGCATTGACACGGCTACCAACTTGTTTTGTTTGTTTCTGTGAGGAAGATTGGCCCTGAGCTAACATCTGTGCCCATCTTCCTCTATTTTGTATGTGGGACACTGCCACAGCATGGCTTGATGAGCAGTGTGTAGGTCTGTGCCCAGGATCTGAGCCCACGAGTCCTGGGCCACTACGCTACCAGGCCAACCCCTAGCAACTTGTTTTTTGAAGTTTACTCTTCCTAAATACCACCCCCTGCCACCTCATGACTCTATGTCCATCAGGAAATAATCCTTAAAACCATAAGAAGAAGTATTCTCTTCCTCCTTAGATAACATGCTTTTTCCACTAGATTATTCTACTCCCACATTATTGCCCACTGTAATCCAGAGGCAAGAACCTATGTTTTGAACTAGAGATTGAGTACATTGCAGAACAGACTGATGGGTGAGATATCTTGGTTAAATGTAACTTTGATTAAGCTTTGAACCTTGACAATTGGCCACCAGGTTCCATGCACTAACTTACTTGTGACCTTGGTCAAGTCACTAAACTGTCTGACTTGAGGTTCCCAGTCTACACAATAAGCATGGGAAATGCTAGCTAAGGTGCCCTCCAGTTCTAAATGTAAAGAAAATCAAATAAAAATGTAAAAATTCTGAAAACTATAAGCCATTATCATGAGTATTCATGATAGTGTAATTATTTATTATTGTTAGTAATAATTATTTCTGCCATCCTTTAGATTGATTTGAATCCAGCACTATCCAAAAGGAGAGAGGTCAGTTAGACAGGCTTTAAATGCAGCTCTAACATTTTTCGAATAATGTCTCTTACTCAGTGTATGGTCATTGCCTATTTATGATCTGTCTCCTCCGGTAAAGTACAAGCAGTTTGAAGTGAGGACTCAATATTCACATCCCCAGGACCCAGAACTTTTCCTGAATCGTTAAAGCTCTCTCAAATACTCCTGGAAGGAGACAATGCATGGATGCTATCTTCAGACACTTTGTTACCTCGTTTTAAAGAATATCTTCAAACACCTTTCTCACTTGGTACCTTTCTAGACCAAATTTTGTTAGATTCTATTAAGATTTTCTTTAAAGGAAGTATCTCTGTTCAGTGTTATCTGAAATCAATTGAGTTGTGATTCTTTGGAGAACTGAGGTGATGAAGATGAAATTGTATGTGTGAAACAGGCTATAAAACATTTGCAGGACTGAAATCAGCAATGGATATGGTTCAGGGATTGCTATAGTCCACATTCAATTCTGGTTAGCAGTCAGCCCTCAAGAATGTGCTCACAGCTTTCACTGTAAAGACACCGTGACAGGTGCCATGGGAGAGGTTCCTACTTCCAGAAACATGGAGCCTAGTGTGGAATCTGAAGAGGTGGGCTTCTTGCATTTAGGATGCATCTACCTGTATAACTATGGCTTCTATCACAAGTTCAGAAGTTTTCATAAACAGGATCATTGAAAGTGCTGTTTTAATTTTTTTGCAGAGAATTGTCAGATGATATAGTTACCCAATTTATAGGAAAGTGTGCTCCATTCTATGATTTATACACAATATATTTCTAATCCATTATTTAGTATTAAGTTCCCTTTAATATATATAAGTATATATATAATATATGTGTATAGAGGCACACACACATAAATACATGTATAATAAATGTGTAATAAAATGATCAAGGCCTTTGTGGCTTTTTCTCAAATTCTTAACCTAATCCTGAGGCAAAATCCTGATCTTCTGTTGATCGAATACACTTGAATCTTGCACTCCTAACCCAGATCTTGGGCATCAAATTCTTTCCCTCTTGTTCACACTCAAGGTTCACAGTTCCAGGGGATTCTAAGAAGCATCATGGGCCATTAATTTTAAAATGGGTACATTGTCGTAGAATATAGACATTTTCCATCAAGTCATTATGGCTTACAAGGAAAAGTTTAGGGGTACTGATTTTTCGTTTTTTCCCTTGGGCTATTACCACCAAACAGAGCCTGTTAGAATTCCCAGGGCAACTAAATGCATATGTGTATGAAGTTAATTTTTCATTCTGGAGCACATTGTTATTGAAAAAGTCTAGTTGCATTAATAAATAAATAGTATTTTAAAGTTAATTGATACTGCATAGGTATTAGAATATAATCCATAATCTTCTTTATAATCTAATGGTCTGTTAGAATATTTAGGTCTTCAATAGAAGTAGAAATTCACTGGTACTTGAACTAGTGATTAAAAATGACAAATAGTAACATACATTTTCGCTAATCATTTTACATTATTCCCCCCCAACTCCTAATAAATTGAGTTCAGAGAAGAAGCCCATTGCTTGGCTAAGACTTATTTTAGGCACCCAGTAACCATAATATAATGAATTTTCTCATTATTTTACTGTTTCTCTCTCTCTACTTCAGCAGCCAGTAGAAAACTTGTTAGCTGAAATTGCACCTCCTTATTCTGAAATAATAGATTCCAGTCCCCTAAAGAGGGTCCTAGCCTGACCAGTCCACCCCACCAGCCCCAGGCCGGGCCTGAGAGATGAGGCGGCAGGACTCCCCAGTGAATGTAGAGCACTGGGTGAAAGGAGAAGTAGAGGGGACTCATCATAGGAATTCATCGAGCATCCCTCACCTGCAGCCTGTCAGGAAATGCTGCAGCCCTTCCTTCAACGTGCATCAGACTCCCTCAGCTTCTCAGCACCCTGTGCTGAGTCACCATCATTCTCACTAGGATCCCTGCAGGAGTTCCCTAACCAGTCCCCTGCTCCATCCTGCACCCCAAGTCCGTTCTCAACACTGCAGCCAGAGGGATCCCTTCACCCAGGTATAATTTATATACAATAAATGCACCAATTTAGGCCTACAGTGTATGAGTTTTAACAGATGTATACCATGTAAGCACCGTCAAAGTGATTCTTTAAAAATGTGAATCAGATCATTACATTCCGATGACCCCCATATCTCAGAGCAGAAGCATAAGGCCTGCCACGGCTCACAAATCCTATGATCTGGGCCCGTGTTGCCTCTCTCAACGTGGTCCCCAGGACTCACTCCACGTCACCCGCTGGGCTTCTCACCTCTTGTGTGACATGCCAAGCACACACCTGCCTCGGGGTCTTGTCACTGTTCTTCCTTTCTGGAACATTCCCTCCACCCAGCACCACATTTAGGTCTCTGCTCCAGGGTCACCTTCTCGGGGAGGTCTTCCATAGCCACTGTATTTACAATAACAACCCCTCCTCTCATGACACACACACACACACACACACACACACACGCACGCTGGTGTTGCCTATGTCTGCTCTGCTTTATGTTTCCCTTCACACTTGTGTTAGTTTCCTGTGGCTGCCATAACGAAGTACCACAAACTAGGTGGCTCAAAACAACAGAAGTTTATTCTGTAAGAGTTCAGGGGATCAGAAATCCGAAATCAAGGAATCAGCAGAGCTGATTCCTTCCAGAGGCTCTGAAGGAGAAACCATCCCATGCCTCTCTCCTTGCCTCTGGTGCTTACCAGCAATCCGTGGCATTCGTTGGCTTGTAGCCACATCACTCCAATCTCTGCTTCCATCTGCACATTGCCTTCTTCTCTCTGTGTCTCTGTCCTTTTCTGTCTCTTATGAGAACACTCTCATGGGATTTAAGTCCCACCCTAATCAGTAAAATCTCATCTTGATCCTTAATTACACCTGCAAAGACCCTATTTCAAATAAGGTTACATTCCAAGGTTCCAAGTAGGCATGGATTTTGGAGGGACACAATTCAACCCAATACACACTTATCACTAACTGACAGATAATATATTTTTCTCTTTTAATAATTAATTGCCAGTTACCATTAGGAAGCAAGTTCCCCAAGGACAGGGACCTTTGCTCTAGTCAATAGTGTATCCCCAGTGGCTCAACGCACAGTGGCCACTCAGTGAACATTGGCTGGAGGAGTGAGTGGTTCATGACTGAATCCTAAGATGAAGCAGGCAGCCTGCAGGAATATGGCGGGAAGTGAAGGCTGCTAGGCCTTACTGAGATAAGCCAAAGGTCAGAGAAGTCGCAGTTACAAATAGATCAACAAGAGGTGGCTGGGAAGTCAGAGTAAATTAATAGAGGAGTCTACCTGCTGATCACAGAGAGGACACCCAGAGGCATGAATTGGAGGTGGTGTCTCTTGGAATATTCCAAGCTGCTCCCTCCACCTCTTTGCCCAAATAGTTTGGATAGTTTACAAACTATCCAAGAATGAGGATTAAGATGTTAGTGCTCCTGTGTGTTTATCACTGGGTAAATTCTCATTGGTCAACAAGAGTTAAAATTCTCCATTTTGTCATTAAAAAGAATCCTTCTATATAACTTTCTCTTTTTTTTGGTGCAGGAGATTGGCCATGAGCTAACATCCATTGCCAGTCTTCCTCTTTTTGCTGAGGAAGATTGGCCCTGAGCTAACATCTGTGCCCACCTTCCTCTATTTTGTATATGGGACGCCATCCCGCATGGCTTGATGAGTGGTGCACAGGTCCACTCCTGGGATCCAAACCTGCAAAGCCCAGGCCGCCAAAGCAGAGCATGCAAACTTAACCACTACGCCACCAGGCCAGCCCCTATATAACTTTCTTATGACCACCACCTCTGCACCCCCGTAGCCCTATCAACGAGACCAAATCAGAGACAAAACAGGTCACCTCATGGCTCTGGATGTAAAAATTAAAGCCAATATATTCTTTAAAACTTTTAGTTGGAGTTCAAAAGTTTATAAATGATTCAGATTTTCATACGTTAAAAAAATGTTCATGCAGCCCTGCCCCCAGTGGAAATTATTGAGGTAGCAATCAAAGTAAGCAATATCGTCTAACATCAAGCCTTGCCGAAAATCAAATTTTGAATTCCTGAAGGCTCCGGTTGTCCTGGGGCTCTTTTCAGTGCAGAAGTAAACTTGATAAAATGTTGTGACAGTAAATCAACTCTTAGGTGTAAGTGCCAGAGTAACATAGTAACGAAGTTCAAACTGTTTGCTATTTAGCTCTGTGCTGAGCACGTTGTAATTTTAACAACTCAGTCCCTATAAGAGTGAAGATTTAGTCACAATATTGTTGGTCTGTGTGACAAGTTTTAATGGAGAAAAGGTTACATTTGCATATTCTCCAATTCCAGTAACATTTCTAAAGTGAAGCCCAGTACAAATGAGAGTTATGAGTTGGGCTTCTGTAGAAAATCATAGATGGTTCTTATTTCTTATTCTTCTCTTCATCTAGTTATAGAAGATGCCTGACATTTCTTGAGGGCCCACACTATGTGCCAGACATTGCTCTAAGGGGTTCGTATATATTATTTCTAATCATCCCAACAATACTCCAAGGTAGGAATTATTATCTCAATATGATGGATGGACTCAATGAACATATACTCTGAGGATACCTCGCATACCAGCCAATGAGATTCAGCAGCAAACGAGACACAGGAGGAGCCCAAGGCTGCAGAGGGAGTTCGTGGTGGAGCAGGATTTGAACCAGCTCTGACTGCATCCAAAGAATTCTGCCCACTATAGCACTCAGCCTCTGAAGGGGCGTGGGGGAAAGGAAATCATTTCATAATGGCAAATTTTAATGCGTAACTTTTTTCTACAAGCTAAATCAATATCTCTCCTTACACTTCTATTCCTTCAAATAAGTATAACAGCCAATTGAAAACACATCTGTAAAAGCTTATTTTAAAAAATGGTATTATATAAATTAAATATATATATATATATATATATATATATATACTCCTTATAGCAGTCTTAGAGTAACAATTACTAGTATATATCTAGCTCTTAATAATTTACCAAGTGCTTTCATGTATATTATTTTATGTTGTCATTTAAAAAGAAATCCCGTGAAATAAGTGGCATTATTCTCTGTATTTGATCCATGGAAACCAAGGCCAGCACACACTAAGGAACTGTCCTGTATTTACAGGCTAAAGGGGAGAAAACCAGATATTCCAGTTCTGACCTGCTTCCCAATTATTCCAATGCCAAATCCTGAGCCCATTCTGTACAGTAATCAAGGAGTGAGAAATTTATATCATGCCTGCTCAACAAAAAAGATCAAATACAGTCCATGTTTAGACCAGGTTTCCTCCACTGTGGCTCTAATGACATTTTGGAACTGATAATCCCGTTGTAGAGGACTGCCCCATGCATCGTAGGGTGTTGAGCAGCATCCCTGGCCTCTACTTGCTGAGTGCCAGTAACATCTTCCAGCTGTGACAACCAAAAATGTCTTTAGGTGTTGCCAACCGTCCCCCAGGGGGACACCGTTTTAGGCATATTGTCTAAAATATCACTGTTTTTGACATTATTTCAAGACAAGGTTTACAGCAGGCAACATAGTTACATGGTCAAATTTCTCTATTTGAAAGCAGACAACTAGAGTTTTATTTTGGCTCCACCAGTTAGGTTTGTCACCATCTCTAAGTTTTCTCCTCTGTAAAATGAAAATAAGCTACATAAGGCTAGTTAGGGATTAAAGAGTTAATTTAAGCATGTTAACAGCGAACCTTGACAACTGACTTCTAGTACGCACTCACATTATTACTTAAGGTTATTTTTCTGCCTGTTCTTTAAACAAATCTAAATTTCCTTAGATTTCTTTTTCACAATACTGACCACAGACCAGGCCCAGACTTTTTTGTATTTGAATGAAAGGCCCTTCATGATCTCATCTCATACTTGCTTTCCAGCCCCATCTCCATGGTCCCTGTTCCCAGGCAGAGCTTCTCCCTGCAGCCTCCTGGTCCACAGACTTACCCCAGCCTCGCTGAATGTGCACCCTTCCCAAATACATCAACCCTCCAGTGACCCCATGCCTCCATACATTCTGTTCCCTTGCTGGTGTTGGTCTATTCCAGAATTTGTTTTTAAGAACAATGATTTTTATTGAGCATCTGCCCTGGACTAGGTGCTTTAAGTACATTATCTTTTTTTTCAATTATTTTATTGAGGTTATAATGGTTTATAACATTGTATAATTTCAGATATGCATTATTATTTATCAGTTTCTGTGTAGACTGCATTGTGCTCACCACCAATAGTTTAATTTTTATCCGTCACCGTATATATGTGCCCCTTTACGCCTTTCACCCACCCCACAACCCCCTCCCCCTCTGGTAACCACTAATCTGCCCTTTTTGAGCCACTCCTCGTCCTTAAGGATTAAGACCTTATGTGAAGAAACCATATCATATCCTGGCCCAAATGAGACGGACAGTTTATTTCCTCTAGGCCTCCAGCAATTTCTCTGGAGTCCATCTCCATGGGCAGCAAAAAATCCAAACAGAATCTCATCTAAGTGAAACAGAACTGTTCTAGAAAAAGAGAGAAATAGAACTTTTCTAGAAAAAGAGACTTGGATATAAATCATTCCCTCAAACTTTCTGCTTGGGGGTGGGGTGGGTGCTTCTTTAGCATCTATCTTGTGAAATTGAGGAGAGCATTTGAAAACATCAGTATTCTCTGAGAGGGTAACTGTCGCCGTGGCTGAGTCCTGGAGGAATAGCAGTTAGGACAACCAGAAGTCAACTGCCTGGACACACAGTCTCCTCCGACCTGATCCTGGAAAGCTGGTTTAGGCTAGGAGACAATTGAGTCATTTTATACCCTAACTTACTTTTATCCTTGGTCTTATCTGGCTTTCTGATCTCTCTCACCCCCTTTCACTCTGTCCCAGAGTAGACCTCCCCACCCAGCACCCCACCCTCACAGGTTTTCACTGTACCAAATGAGGATTGGAACATGGTGGCTCCAGGCTGTCTTTCATGCTGTGGGGAACATCCTTTCCCCTGTGAAGCTTGTAGTGGGAGGAGTGAATTGGGGTGGGGGAGACAGGTACCAATAAATAATAATAATAAAAGCAATAGAAGAGAATTTCAGATAGTCGTAAGTACTGTGGATAAAATAGGACAGTAGGGTAGAGATGACTTCGGGTGGGGCATCTTTGCTTAGAAGCTACAAGGAGATCCCCTGAGGGATATTTGAACTGAGAGTAGTAAAGACAAGGGAGCCCCATGCAGAGACCTGAGGGAAAAGCCTTCCTGGAAGTACCAAATCTTGAGGTGCGAACGGGAATACTGTTTTCAAGAGGAAGGAAGCGGGTCAGGGAGGTTGGTGTAAGAGGCACAGAAATAGCCAAGAGTCATATTTGTGGGGCCTCACAAGCAGAACTGAGGAGTTGGATATTTTTCGAAGTGCAGTGGGAAGCCTCTGAAGGGTTTAAGCCATCGAGTTACAAGACTGATGCATAGAAAAGACTGCTCAGGTGGGCAGCATGGAGAATGACTGTCTGTGTCTGTGTGTATCTGGGGTTAGGGGGAGCATTTTAGGAATGATCAACTGGTCAGAGCAACAACCCTTGCTTTTCCTATAGTCACTAGTAGAACTGAGGAAACACTCTCCCTGCCAAGACGTTTCCTTCACTCCTTCCTTCATGCCTTCATTCTTTTAAAACACATTTGCCTAGTGTCCGTTATGTACCAGGGAGTGTTGTATGTGCCAGGTAACAAAGATGACCAAAAGAGTTGTGGCCCTGGCCTCAGAGAACTTAACCACAGAGTGGAGAGGGAGCTGGTAATCAGTTGTGGTCCACAACATAATGGTGGCATTACTGACTCAGCTCTGCATGGATGGGAGTCCAGGAGGACTTCACTGAGAAAGTCACAGAGAACCCAAGGCCCCAAGTTTGAGTGAGAGGCCACTGGTCCAGGATCATTCCAGGTGGCAGGAACAGAGGCAGGAGAGAGCACTGCCTGCTTGTCCACCAGTATGGCCAATGCAGAGAGCCAGGGGGAGGTGGTGTGACATGAGGCTGGCGAGGTAGGAGATGGCAGGTCCAGCAGGGCCTTGAGGTCCATGGGAATACCTGGTCTTCATCCCAAGGACAGTGAGAGCCACTGAGGGTTTTAAGCCAGATAGTGGCAGAATTAGGTTTGTCTGTTTGCTTATGTAGATGATTTAAGGTGGGAGAATGGTGAGGTGGGAGGTGGCCAGCATGGTCGGGAGGGTGAAAGGTGAGAAACTAGGTTTGGGAGGGCAGTAGTGGCGATGGAGGGGATGTTTGGAATTCCAGAAGTTTCAGGGGAAAGCTGTCAACAGCCTTTCTTTTGAACTGAGTGAAAAGATTAGGTCCCTCCTGGACTCATGATTCTCTGCAGTGTCCATATGTTCTATCTGAGTTTGGGCTGTGTGTGTGTGTGTGTGTGTGTGTGTGTGTGTGTGTGCGCGCACGCGCCCGCGGGCATGCACACGCATGCATCCACATACGCGCATGTGCATGCATATGTGCAGAGTCCCTAAGACTGTTCCCCTAGAGCTCTTATTCCAAAGATGTTCTTGATATGTGCCGTATAAGCCTAATAGAGCAATTACCATCTTGTTGATAAAATAGGCTGAAATGAATTCTTTACTAATCGCTTTCCAATAACATAAGCTTTCCTGATTTCATCTTAGCCATCCAGTCTTTACATGACACTTTTAATTTTAATTTACAGGTGTTCTGTAGATTTTGATTTAATTTGCACAAAGAATATAATTTTAGGAGGCTGCTATTAAAGGAAGAGGGACTGTGCTATCTCAGTGTTGCAGAGGTGGTTTAGAATCATGCAACAAAAGGAAATTAAATTAAAAAGAAAAACAAGCATCCTGTGTTTTAATCCATAATTGTTTTCTACTGTGATCACATAGCCAAGAAGAATTCAATAGTTTGTCCATTATCAGCAATCATTTAGGTATGTTTTGCAGCAAAGGTATGACTGTACTATATATATGTCCTTTTGGAAATGTGTGAGTCTGGCTAAGATAGGTAAATTTATTAAATATTTAACTCACATTAAATCGAATGCTTTATCTTTCCAATAAAAACTAAGCCAACTCAAAAGGAATCCTATTTCACATTGTCTTCAATGGCTGTGAGGGAAGCACCAACGTGTTTCAAGGTTTGCTTGACAACCTCCACCAGTTGTGATAAAGGGAAGATAAAGAGAACAGGTTAGAGTCTATGAGAAAACTTTTAACCTTGGTCTGTTCCTTCTGTCTCCCATTTTTCATGGCTCCTCTTCTCAGATGACAGCACTGACCTGGCATCAATAGGACGTATGCTTCTGAGTTGTTTCTCCAGGAGTTGGATGGTTGTTGCAAAGCTGTCTCATTTCTCTTCCACCCTGTCCTTCAAATAAATAGTACCCTTTTGTGTCTCATGGGGTCAAGTTTTTATCTGTGGTCTCAGAGGTTGCTTTTTTATTTCTCTGTTAAAAATTGGTTCCCTGCTACAGGAATAGAATCCATACAGTTGGCCTTGTTCACTCCATGTTCTTACTGGTTGAGCTGATTGATTTCATAAAAGAATATTCATTTGCATAATGGTACTGTCAACCTTATGTTTTAGAATGGATTTAAATATCTTAGAGCATATTTCTTACAAACAACCAGTTTCTTGGAGTAGCTCAGATGTAAAAAAGGAGGATACAGGAAAAGAAGGTACAATGCATAAAATTTCTTAACATTGTATGAATAAACCTAACTCTTTAAATAAATAATTTCCTTTTATAAAGTGTTCTTGTTGCTGTACTTTTATCCCTAGAGAATTGTTTAGGGACTCTGTCTATTTTTAAAGAAGAGATTATGATTGTAACAACAATAATAATCAAAAAAATAATAAAGATGATGACATCAACTGCTATTATGACATTTTGGCTTGGACCCATCCAGTTATATTTACTCTTGTCTGATAATTTAGTTAAATGCTGTACCTGAATCAGACTGCTGAAACAATGTATTAGCAAATAAATGTGACCTTACAAATTATCCATTTAAGCCCAAATGAAAAATGTATATATTAATAAAATCATGTGCCATTTTTAGTCGTTTTTGTCATAGTCTTCATAAACATGTAACTTCAGTTGACACATTTAAGATTATATATGCATGCATGTATATACTTATGTATACATATATAATATATGTTTATGGACACACATATATATATTTATAAACCATTGACTTGAGGAAATTTTTTCAAATCTTTTTTTAAATGGGTCCCTGTGTAAGAAAACCAGAAAAATCATTTGTGAAATAGTCCCATGTAAACTCTTAAGTGCATTTCGTAAGCAAGTTGACTGTGTGTCAACAGTGTGGCTGAGTTTCCCTCTCATGTTCTCCCGCCTTCCTTTTGTTCAGAGAGTTTGGGTGGAGAGACCCGGAGCTGCCTGAAGTCATTCAGATGTTGCAGCATCAGTTCCCTTCCGTCCAGTCTAACGCAGCCGCCTATTTACAGCACCTCTGTTTTGGAGACAATAAGATTAAAGCCGAGGTAAGTGTTACTTGGACTCTCAAATGACTGGTGTCACATTCATCATCACTTAGACTTTTAGAGTGATGTCGAAAGGAGAAAGAAATAGGAAGATTAAAGTTACATTATCAAAATTTAGATCTGTATTTAAGACTGAAACGTGGCACTTTTCATCTAATTAATTGGCATGTGGCACACCTTTGCATCCATTCTTGTTCTTTAATATTTGAGAACTGAAGAATAGATGACCAAGGGTGTGTGCCAGTATCAACAGTGGCAAGTTTGTCAAATGCTGTACTTTTGGCACGATTCGCCTTTCTCTTCCCAATTCCATCTCTGGAGTCATCTCTGCCCCTAAAGCCTAAAGAAATACAAAGCATCTTTTGTTGCCTCCTCAAATTACAACATGGCTACTCTAGTCAATAAACAGTATCATCTGTCCTTCATGGAAAACTCATTGATAAGACGGGAACTTTACGCAATAAGCCAGCTTTGTGTTAAAACCAAGCATTCTGAACCATTGACAAAGGTACCAATGGATATAATACAGATATATGTGTTCCATTAAAGAAACTATTGTCTGTGTCCATCATGTCAACAATTGCTAACAAACTCTGTGTTTTTGGAGTACTTTAAAGTGCATACATTGTGGTGTGTGATATTTCTGGAAAATCACAGTGGTCAGCACAGCTAACTCTGATTTTTTAGACAACAGACAAGCATTTGCATATACGCAGCTGAGTAATCAAATTTTTTAAAAAGATTTTATAAGCTATAAAGAGTCATCTCCATATCATGTAGGCAATTTTGAGGATGAGTCTAAGTTAGTTTAAGAGTGGAAAGAAGAGATTTGAAGATATAATTGCAATTTATTATAGATTTTGCTTGCTTGCACTGGAATGTATATAGCCTAGCAGCTTTTCATCTTTTTTTCTGTCTCTCTTCCACTGGGACAACAGAGGACTTGATCCATGCTCGTTCTTGTTAGAAAAGTCATATTTCTTTGTGGGATGAACATAGAACAGTGGTTCTCAACCAGGTATAATTTTGCCTCCCAAGGGACAGTTGACAATAGCTGGAGACATTTTTGGTGATCACAGCTGGAGACGGTTGTGATGTTGCCATTAGCATCTAGTGGGTAGTGGTCAGGGATGCTGGAAAACATCCTATAATGCACAGAGAAGCCCCCACAGCAAAGAATTATCCAGTCTCAAATATCAATAGTGCCAAGGCTGAGACAGAGAAAAATATTGTCCATTTAAGATAAATTTAAAATGTAAAAAAAAAAATACTATTAAAATGATCTAAAAATAAAGTTATATGGCTCCTGTCTCAAATGGAAATTATCTTAATCATTCTCTGCCTTTAACAGAAAACAAAATAGCCATTCAAAATGAAGGACAGATTTCTAATGAGGGGATCACATCCCATCATTTTTTGAAGATTATAACTTTGAGGGTTTTTCTAAGGGCCTTGAAAGCAATGCATTCCGTTATTGGCATCAAGTTGATTCAGAAGTGTTGTGGTACCCCCATAAAAGCAGGGTGGACTCCTACCCAAAATTTGGTTCTGATGTCAAGGCTGATGACACCATACACACCCTAAGAGGGGGTGAAAAGGTGGATTACTCTCATAATGAGGCTTATGAAGGTAAGCAAAGTGGCTCCCAAGCAGAACTGACCATGGCTTCAGAGCAGAAAAGAAGTCTGTCTTGGGGATCTTATGGTGGTTAGGGGGTGGGGCCAGACCAAGTTCTCACATGCAGCCAGGGCCTTGCATGCTTTGAACCTCCTACTGGTGCCAACAGAGGAGGCACCCGAGCTTTGTTATCAGCTTGCTCAGATGTGGGCAGAAGGGGAAGAGGGAGGGTGAGGCTTAAACGCTGTCAGAAGCCAAACATCAAAAAATGGAGTCAGACTCTTTATTACAAGGAGCCGTGCGGTCAGGCAGTACAGACATGATGCCTGGGGAAGTTTGAAGTCACTAGTCTAACTGGCTCTGTCTACATGATCCATGGACTGGCCTTGAAGCCTCTCAATAGCAATGACGCCCAACAACTGGCTAGAGACTTGTGTATGGCCACATCAGAAGCACCCCAGTGCCCTGTGGTAGACAAGAGATGGTGCAATGAAAGGATGGCCAGCACACACATCAGTGTCAGACAGATAGATACATCTTGCGATGCCGCTTCCCTGCTCACCAGCTATGTCTCCTTGAATGAACAGACTGACCTGTCAAGCTTCTTTTCCTATCTTTAAAATAGACATGCTGATACCTCCAGTGTAGAGTCTTTATAGGGGCTTAATGACTTAATGTACGCAAACCGTTTAGTAGTGACATATTCATTCATTCATATTCTGTTCTGGCCAGGAACACGGTTAAGATACTGAAGTTACTATTTTATCTTACGTGTGTATGTGTACGTCTCTGTGTACATGTGTACATGTGCTTATTTTCCTACTTTGCTGTGGGTGCCCTCAGGGTTGCCTATATCACCTCTCGCTGCCTGGAGATTCTTCCAACAGCTGGCTCTTAGAGCAGGGGTTCATATTATAGACATCATTCCTCTGCTCCACCTCCTAAAGGCTCCAAATACGACCAGGACCTCATGATAACATTCGCCTGGTACCTGGGAGGCTGGGACGAGAAGGAAGGGTGACGTGGGGCACAGCCTGATACCAGGTTGACGAGATGAGATCAAAGTTAGTAAAAGCCAAAAGAATAGAGAAAGTGCAAAAGGCTTAAATAAAATACAAAGTGAGCCATCCGGACTTCCCCTTTCTCTCTCCTTCAGTCACACAGGGAGCCCACATGCATACACACGCACAGATGTGTAACCTCTGATAGGGATTTTGCACAGACCTGTTTTGTTCTCTCATGGTAACTCAGGGCCCAAACCTTTAGTAACAGTTCTCCCTTTGTGATGGATGGCTGCCTGTCATGTTTTCATATACAGGTATTGATTGTAATTACCTGTTGTCCAAATACTAATCTTGCAGGCACTAGCCTTTCCAAATTTACTCAGTCTTCTAGTCTTTCTATTGCATTTTATTGAATTGATTTAGCCCTTCAGTCTACATTTCATTATTGGTATTGACTTTGCTCACACAATGGATGGGCCATTGAGCAAAAGGCAGAATTAAATCTCCTATATGTAGAGGGTCATAAATCATACCTTTCTCATTCCTTATTACAGTGCTTTGTACAGTTTTCATATAATGAAACCAAGAAATTCAGTTTTGTTCGAAATGATGCCGGATCTTATAGGTACAAAGTTGAGAATTCACTTCTGTAAATCAGCTGATTTGAAAGCCCTGTCCCTAACTCTTCCTACTGACCTAGTGAACTTGAATTTAAGGCAGTCTCCTGATTCCCCTCCCAGCAGGGAGGTGGAATTAAAGGGAGAGGCTGGGTGTGGTCAGTTTGGCAACCACCAGCGACTAAGGTAGAGTCTGCAGTCGGTGGGGTTCCCTGATCCAGGGTAGAACATTTAGTTATGAATACTTTGAAGACCAGCAAGTGTCCAAAAAATGAGACATGAGGGTATCACACAAATAAGAGTTCAGAGCCAGACTGAGATGAGATCAGAAGAAAAGCAATGGAGGAAAAATTAAAGTGGGGGGGGGGAAGAAAAAGCATAAGGAGAGGGTCTGGGTCACTGATGCAAACACATCAAGTTTGTGCAGCTCATTTTCATAGACTAATGAATATCTGATCTGTAGGTGGGTCCCCTTGCTTTAAAGGGCAGAGGTGTGATTGGCATGAATGGATGTCAGTAATATTTGAACTATGTCTGCCGTCTACGCTGTCTCCTAAATTGTTAGGAATGTCACAATACATTGAGCTTCAGATAATCTAGAAGGTTATTAGACATGGAAATTTATTCATGTGTATGTACTACAGGCATCTTTTAGGAGTGCCTAAATGTTGATAACTTTTTAGTGTTTTTTCATCAATCTTTTCTTCATTCTTTCCAGGAACTCCTCCTCAGTTAAGAATATCAATGGAAGAACATTCCATTGATTTGGGGATAATTCTAAGTGACTTTCATGGGTTGTAATGACTTGAGTTTATTTATGCTCTTCCCTCCTGCATTTTCCCCCATTTCTTCTCATGCACACATTAGAGTAGGTACTAATATTCAAGTGGGCACCCCATATTCACACATGGACAGTCATACACAAACAGGAGCATATACGAGTATGCTATATGGCGGCATTTAAGGTAATATGTCGCCTGGAGATAAAAAAGTATTTACACATTTTCAAGTGATGAGAAGTGATTATTTCTAAAATTTAAAATTTTTAAATATTTTAATTTTTTCATTATACATTAATAGATTAAATTTAATAAAATTTTAAATTAATTTAACAAAAATTTAAATTTAAAATTTTTAAATAATTTTAAAATGTATTTTTTAAACATTGGACCAGTCACTTAAATAGCATGCCTTTTTAAAAGCTCAAACTTTGACATTACATATGAGAAGGACTGACTTGTATTCACTTCTCTGTGATGGAAATGGCCGGTGACCATCACTGATGAAGATTTAATTCAGATTTTGTCCTGATTGCGTCTTCACCTACCAAATATGCAACCAGTGTTTGAAGACTTTATACAGTGAACTTATGCAGTTCAAAAATAAGAATAATTTCTTTGGGAAACCAACACTGATTTTGTTTTCCTGACTCCCAACAAGCCTCTTCCCAATTGCTTTATCATCCTAACTCCAATAAAGCATTTTTTGTTTTTAAAGAAATAGAATTTTTAGTTCTAGTGGAAACAAGAGTTTATCGACAGCTTGTTTTGTGTTAGTGGAGGAATCGGATATTAATAATATCTATAGATCCTACCTTTAAGGAATCCACAACCTCCTGGACAGACAATATGTAAACAGGGCAATATACTCCATGTGTTAACCACCATGGAAAGGCAAATCCCCAGACTGGGAAAGTGCTTATAAAATGCTTAAAGCCCAGCCTTGCGGAGTCAGAGAAAGCTTCCTGCTTCCTAAGGTGATGACTACATTGAATTTTAAATTGAAGTTCCCAGAAAAATATAGCCTAATGCATACTCAGTTAGAATTGATGGAAGAGGGCTCAGATTTCAGTCCTTTGGAGTTTCTGTGTGTGTGTATGTGTGTGTCTGCGTGTGTGCTTGTGAACATGTCCATATAGTTTCAATATATTTGTACCATTTACACGAATATTTTTTTCCAAATTGGCATTATCATTCTTTAGTGACACTAACTGGAACAGAGAAATTGACTTCTGTGTATTAAAATATGCGTATCTTCCCCCTTCCCCCATAATTTTTATTTTACTCAGACTGATTTAGAGCATTCCATATGTTAAAAAAAAATTCAGACTTGTTCCTGTCTACTACACTTAAAGTGCTTCATAATTTCTATTTTATTCTTGCTTCTTTCTGCCTCATATAGTTCAAGAGAAGGTACTATCCATCTTTTCAGTTGATTACCTTTGAATCATTTCTTCTCTTTCCTTCATCATAAATTGTTCCACATCTTTTGAAAGAGAGCCTACGTTAGTTGCTAGACGTCAGTAGATGGTATACTATTGGGCTTATGGCACGGGCTCTGGAGCCAGGCTGGCTGCTCTACTGCTTTCTTGCTGCATGATCTCGGGCACGTTTCTTTACCTCTCTGAGCCTCAGTCTCCCAGATTTTAAAATGGCAGGAGAATTCGCATCACTGCAGTGAATGCACGCAGACTGCCAGCCAAAGGAAGTGGTTAAGAAATGTGGTTATTGTTAGTATATGTTGAAAATATAAATTAAGGAAATCTCTTTCTAACAGTTAAGTGTAAAACTGATCTCATAGTGTTGTAGACAGAATGTTTGTGAGCCAGCCCTGATGGCCGAGTGGTTAAAGTTCAGCGTGCTCTGCTCTGGTGGTCCAGGTTCAGTTCCTGGGAGCAGAACCACACCATTCATCTGTCAGTAGCCATGCTGTGGCAGTGGCTCACATAGAAAAACTAAAAGAATTTGCAACTGTACACAACTATGTACTGGGGCTTGCAGGGGGGTAGAGAAAAGGAGGAAAATTGGCAACAGATGTTAGCTTAGGACGAATCTTCCCTTGCCAAAAAACAAAAACAAAACAAGATTCTGCCACTTTATATGTCTCTTTATTAAAAACAATAGAAAAAACAGAATGTTTGTATATATTCTGCTTTACTTGTATTGTTCATCATTCACATTTTGAAATCTGTTATCAGCTGTAGCAGGCACTGAAGCACATGCTGCATGTGGCTCTATGCTGAGCTGCTGCTGAAACAAGTAGATTCAACCACTGCCTTTAGGAAGTGAGAGTTAAAGAACTATTGGCACATGCCGACATAAAAGAACACATAAATAAATGTGTTCAAATGCTTAATACACTGATACTAGGTGAAAGTAGAACTAATGACTATATTCATTCAAGAGATAGTCATTGATCAGCTGTGAAGTTCCAGGCTCTGTTCTTGGCTCTGACGACACAGCAGTGCACAAACCAGATCCAGATGAGTAGGAAGGAGGCAACAGTAAACAAAGATGTAAATCTGTCCTGTGTCAGATGATAGTGATATGGCCATGAAGACAACATAGCAGGGTAATGGGGGCAGAGAGTGATGGATGTATGGGGGGTTGGGATCATCTTACATAAGTTTGGTCAGGAGAGTCTTCTCTGAGAAATAACATTTGAGCAGAGCCCGAAGGCAGTGAGAGAGAGAACCATAGAGTCAGTTCTCAGAGGAGGAGTGTTCCCCTGCACAGAGCAACACACAAGCCCGAAGCAGGGGTATGCTGGTTTGTGCCCCGGGAGTGTGCTTGTTTCCTGGGGCTGCTGTCATGAAGCATCAGAACTGAGTGACTTGAAACAACAGAAGTTTATTCTTCCACAATTCTGGAGGCCAGAAGTCCAAGATCAAGGTATCAGCACATGGGCATTTATCCAAAGAATGTGAAAACACAAATGCATAAAGATACATGCACCCGTGTTCATTGCAGCATTGTTCACAATAGCCAAGACTTGGAAACAACCTTAGTGCCCATCAAGGGATGAATGGATGAAGAAGATGTGGTATATACACACAATGGAATACTACTCAGCTATAAAAAAGATGAAATCTTGCTATTTGTGACAACATGGATGGACCTTGAGGACATTATGCTAAGTGAAATAAGTCAGACAGAGAGAGACAGACACCATATGATCTCACTCATAAGTAGAAGATAAAAACAACAACAAAGAAACATGTAGATACAGAGATTAGATTAGTGGTTACCAGAGGGGAAGGGAGGAGGGGGGAGGGCAAAAGGGGTGACTGGGCACATGTATGGTGATGGATGGTAATTAGTCTTTGGGTGGTGAGCATGATGTAGTCTGCGCAGAAATCGAAATATAAGATGTACGCTTGGAATTTATATACTGTTATAAACCAATGTTAACTCAATTTAAATAAAATAAATAAATACTTAAAAAAGGGAGAGAGAACTATCTTAAAAAAAAAAGTCTCAGTAGGGCTGGGTCCCTCTGAGACTCTGACAGAATGCTTCATTGCCTCTTCCTAGCTTCTGGTCTGCCCCTCAATCCTAGTTGTTCCTTGGCTTATACGTGCATCACTCCAGTCTCTGCCTCTGACATCACATGGCATTCTCCTCTCTCTGTGTCTCTCTCTGTGCCTCTTCTCCTCTTCTTATACAGACACCAGTCATACAGGATTAGTGCCCACCCTAGTGACCTGATCTTAATTTGTTTACATCTGCAAAGACCCTGTTTCCAAATAAGTTCACATTCATAGATACCTGAGGTTCGGATTTCAATATATTTTGGGAGAGGGCACAATTCAGCCCATAACAAGGAGTAACCAGGAGCGTGGCTGGAACATAGCACGTCAGAGGGAGAGGGGTGGAAGATGAGATCAGAGAGGTAAGTGTCCAGGGTTGGGTTATGTAGGTTTTGCAGGCCAAAGGCCTTATCTTTAGCAAAGAGAAATCTGGGCTTAGCAAAGAGAAATCTGGGCTTGCTTCTTGGCAAGATGGTTTGGGAAGTAGCACATTTCAAGAAAGAATGCTTACAGAGATCTTGGAATCCACTGAAGGATCGAAGGAGATGGTAGCTGGTAATATGAAAGAAGATGAGGAGAAGCTCTGAGGAGAAGGTGAATGGATAAATGAAGGGGGGAGAATTGCCCTGGAAAAATTTAAAAGGGTACACTCTGAGAAGAAGCCAAAAAAGGAAGGAAGGTAACCTCGGGGAGCCTCTTGTGGTGATCCCAAAGTGATTGAGAAAGCACGATAAAAACAGTGGCTACTGGGTCTGAGGGAAATGTGGATAGTTTCTGAGAGGACATGGAGGCATTTGGAAGGTCTCTGATATAAAGGAGAAAGACTCAGAAGTGAGAGAATCTCCATTAAGGGGGAGGGGTGGGAGGGGCTTTGACTGAGAACCTTCCAGGACACACTATGGAGAAGTGGCCAGGAGCCAGGAGACAGATGAGGGAGTGTGAGGAGGCTCTCCTCTGAGGTTGGCACCTAGGAAGGTAGTAGTGTCTGTGAGCACAGGAAACAGCTGGTGACAGTGTTAGGTCTGCATAAAGAAAAAGAGGAAGGCAGTGGCTTTAGCAAACAGCTGGAAGACTCATATTCCAAAATGTTATGTGATCTCATCATGTTTAAATCTCATCAGGGCAGAGGAAAGAGTGCAGAGTATGATAAGGGCCAGTAGTACTAGTCAGAGGAGGGAAACTGGTTCTGGGGGAGGAGTTGGCTCCACGGAGAAGTTAAGGCTTCTCCGGGACTATGACCTTTATGAGCACAGGAGAGATGCAATATGTGATCCACGCTGAGCTCCATCATAGCCAGAAGCTAAAACTGAATGAATGAAGATGGGCCCAGTATATTCTTTTTAGTTTCATGAAGGCTTGGTCTTTCACACATAAAAGATGATGGAAGAGGCAGAATCGAGAGTTATTGGACCAATGCTTCCAGCAGAAAGGGCCATGACTCATCCTCAGCGGAGGAGATAATAGATAGGCAATATTGCTAACAGGCCGGGACAGAATTACAACTAAAGAGGGCAAGTTTGATTCCGCTGAGGTGTCTATCAACCTGGTGGCTGTATTCCCGTGCATGGGAGGGGAAATCAGAATCCTGGTCTTTTGGAATATGGAGAAGGAAGCAAAGATGAAGGCTTCCGGAGACGCCACATGGTGGTGATTCGGCGGCCTTTTTTACTTAAAGGTAAACAGGACTGATGAAACGGCAGGGATGCCTGGGGCTTGGTGACACTCCGTCCCTCCCTGCCACATACATCTCTTTCTTTCACATTTTGCTCTTACCCCTCTCTGCCCTTCTGTCTCCATCTCCTGCCCTTTTAGCTCTTCTCTCTCTTTTCCTTCCTAAACCTGCGCCTGCCATGGCATCCATTAGCCATCCAGAAGCTTGCCCTGGCCTTGGTCTAAAGAGACTGAGGGCTCCTCTGGCAAAGGCCTCTGGGGAGGATCAGATGTCCACGTGACAGCTTTGTGTGAGGCACCAAGTAAGTGCCTCCTCCTGGCCCCAGAGGTCACTGAACAGAGACTTCAGCAGATATGGCTCCTCATGAGAAAATAAGTTGCTCATTACCAGGACCAAGTCCAAAGAGGGCCCCATTCTTGATAGAAGATTCTAGTCTTCCTAGAGGCCATAGAGACCTCACTGGTTTGATGGCCTCTTCCATTGAGAAGTTTAACAGGAGAACTGGGAGAGAGAAGGAAATTGTGTTGGGGAAAACTGGACATAAGGACAGGAACAGCCTATAGTTTCTAGGCAGCAGAAAAGGAAGACTGGTATCTCCTTCCCAGACTGGCTGTCAGCTCAGCTTCTGAACTGGTGACTTGCCTTGTGCTACCAGAGCACAAGGGAGAGAGAGCGTAGAGGTGCTATCAGAGCTAATGAGTAAAGACTGTATTCCCTTAAGTTTGAGGTCTTTTCAAGGCAGATGGACCACGGTAGGAAAGAAGAGACTCATGGGGTAGAGGGTTTAGACATGTTCCCACAGGACTGGGTGGGCATTGGGAGATGCAGAGTGAGGCTGCCTGCTTGGGGCAGCAGAGAGCTGTAGCCACCTGGCTGCACCACTTCTATAACCATGGGCCACACTGGCAGGAAAACCGACAGCCTTGGGGCCTGACTTTGTGTGAGGAAACATCTCTTCTTCCTCCCACCTGAACAGCAGAGGAGAAAGAACAAGGAGGAAGGCAGAGGGTGAGAACAACACACCAAGGAGCTGGAACTTACGTCCAACCTGTTCCGAGAGGGTGGGATGTTGGAGAATGTGGAGGGGGCGAGGACTGAAGTTGTAACATGGACAGGCTTCATTCTTTGTCACTGGAATGAGACCATTTTAATAAGCAAAAGTGAGTGAAAGTTAAGGAATCAGACTGATATTGGATTGAAATGAAGCTACCCTGCAGCAAGAGTCTTGACTGAAACTGTCAGGTACAGAAGATTCTCTTTGTGAGACAGTGATGAGTCAAAAAGCAGTCCCTGAAAGTGAGTCAGGGCTTGGGAACAATGATGCAGCGGGTATTCTTTTAATCTCTTTGAAGTTTCTTTGCTGGGTTCACTAAAGTTCAGTTTGGGTTATTTTAACTTTATTTCTTCTTGGGGCCATGTTCTCCTTCTATTTTAATGGATTGTCTTTTTATCCACCCACTCCCTGAAATGGTTTGTGTTCTTTCCAATAATTAACAAAAGAAGCAAATGACCTATCTAAATGTCAGTCCATTTACATTTGTATCACAGGTAGAGGACCCTGGTTCTAACCTAGCGATTTCTCACCATGCCTTGTTTTCACAACACGTTTCTACATGAGATCTCCCAGATCATATTTTAGAAAAGAAGACCTATCCCTGAGGAACTAGTTCCTCCTTCGGGGACATGGTCCAACTTTATATTCAACCTAAACTTCTTCAGCTAGCATTTACAGTCCTTTCCTTTCCTTTAACTTTGGGAGAGATGGCAGGAAAATCCTGTCCTCTGTCTTCCTGCTAGCACTGCTTCTTATTGCAGCCCATTCACCACCATTAGGCCCTGTTTCCAAGTGAGAAATCTCTAAATCATTGAACCAAGGAAGAGGCATCTTGTTTATCTGTCATCCTTTTGATGTTTCCTTTCCAAACAGTCTTCAGATTTTCCTGGCACACAGAACTAGAGAGAACATTTTGTCAAAATACTGATAGAAACAGCACAAGAAGCTTCCATATCATGTTCTGTCCAAACATAGAAGATAATGAACACTTATCCTTTCTCTAATTTCATTGCAGTTCTGTGCTCTCCCATACTTCTGCAATCTCTGTTTCATTAATCCACTCTAAGTAAATGATCTTGCACTCACCTCTTTTGAGCCTCTGACTACTTTTCCATCTTCATCAAGGTTATTGTTCCATTTCATTCTCAATCTAGAGTTTCAGACCTCCTAACCTGATGGCACTTATAAATGCATGAATGACCCTGATGTCTGTGCTTACGTGTGCCATTCTTGGAAACGTTTAACAACGCTGGAACCAGATACCGTGGAGGACAAGAACCTCCCTGACTTGAACAAGAGCCTCAATTGATTTATTTTAAGTGTATGCAAATTTCTAGCTTAGCCACATTTCAGTCATTCGAAATCAGATTCTTACTGGAAGAAGTGTGTGTTTAAACCAAAACTATCCCAGAGATGTTTTGTCACATCTCTTCCCTATTAGATGCAGTCCATTATTACAAATGTTTTTTAAATGTTTCAAGGAAAGCTCTAGGTGATCATTGTATGATGAGTATTCTTGTTTTGTTAGCCTCAGTGCACTTTTTAACCAAACCCCTAATATAAATGAAAGAAAAAAATCTATTTCGTTAAGAGCTCTTCAAAATTCAAATTCCTCTTCTGCATTTACAATCCTTCTTAATTAATTTGCCTCTTGAATAAAAAGTAAAACACTGGGTAGGCATTAACTCTTTTGTAATTTGTATTTAATTATATGTATGGACTGATTTCTGCATTTCCTTTGGATCTATATAGGCTGTCTTCAGTTTCCAAAGGTTGTTGGAAAGAAAGAATCTTACAATTGAAAATGTGTTTTCCCTGGAAACAGTGGTATATAAGGAGACCAGGCTCCCCAGGACACCTTATTAACCCAAAAGGTCCCTGAATTATAGCAGTGGGTGAATAATACTGTAATGTCTAGTTGCTGTATTCATGGGGAACAGCAAAGAGTGTTCCAGTCAGAATGCTGGGAACTCACCTCCAGCATTCTACTGCTTGGAAGACAGTGTTCCCCATACCTTCCCTGTGGGCTTTGGGTGGGAGTGGAGACCATGCTTGCTACAAACCACAGTGATGGAATCTGCTGTCTGAGGCAGGGGCTCAAGGAAACTAGAGACAGATGAAAGGGAGCAGGGGGACAATGACGGTGTCATTATTGGGAGGGGTGGATACGCTTTGAGACTTCACCTGTGGACTGAATGAAGGGGGTCTAGGGGATGAAGGTCAGAAACTAGATTGTAGGAAGTTGGAAAATAAAAGACATGAGAGTGGAAGCTCCTATGTGTTACCCTTAAATCCCAAGGGAACTCCCCAGACCTCACCGACTCCCTGACACTCCTTCATTTAATTCTGCTTTAACTACTGTCCTGTCTATTGCCACCACCTGTAGCTTTTAAGCCAGTTTCTCTCTGTCCTGGTCCACTAGGGAAGAAGAGGATTATCTTCCCAGCTGTCTCCTTTTCTTTTATATATAATGAAACTACACTCAATTTTGATGTTTTGTATAGATTTTTACTGCCTTCATAGGTGATGGAGTAACATACCAGGAATAAAATGTTTCCCTCATAAATATCAACCTTCTCTTTTTCTCTTGCATCTTAATGATGCAAATAATGTCACATATAAATGTAAAATGGTGGCTTGTACATTTGAGCAGAAAGCTTCCCTCAGGTTGTCCTACAGAGTTCTCCTTTCAAGACGGAGCTGTTTGGGGGACTCCTGGTGAGAACCAGGATGGAGCCGGGGAGGTGGGGTGAGTACTGGGCCCCCTATTTGCAGACTGGAATAACCCTACCCTATTCTAAAAGATACTGAAATTAGGTCACAGGAGAAAGAACTCTCTATCAACAGAGACTCTGAAGTTTCATCCAAGTTCTTTTAGTATAGGATGTATCTGCTATTCCCTTTTCTGCTCTTTCTAAGGCTATTTCCTCTTTCTGCTGATAAAGATACTCCAGAGTCACCTCTCTCCCCCTACATACACATCCAGTTGTTTCCAGTGGTTACCTGGAAGACATCTCTGTTCAGAAACATGCCTGTCAGCTCGAGCATGGGAGGTAGCATTTTCTTCCTCTCTTGCTGCTGATGGCTGCACAGAGAGTGTGCCTGATGTCCACAGAAGGCAATGGTGGCGCCCACAAGCAAGCCACCCTTGGCTATTATCATTATTCCAACTGCTTCCTCCTGACTTGGCCTTCCAAGCACATCTAACACTCTCCATCACTGTATTTCACCAAGCTCTGCCACCTTTATCAACCATTGTTGCTTTCTAATGGGTACCACCATCTCCTCGCATCAGCTATCACTCCTACCATGCATGTGTTAGATTTTTCAAAGCCTAAAGCATGCCAAAAGTGCTGAGAATGCCTCTGTACCACTCCTGATTTGGTGTTTCTGTTTTTCATATGGGTCAAAAAAATAACAAAATAAAGCAGATGCCACCTGTTTTACTTATAGCCTCTACATTTTGTATGGTCCATGTAGGACTCCAAGGGAGACCAGTTGATCCAAGAATTAAAAACTATGCTCTACCCAGATTTATTCTTCTTCCTAACCATTAAGTCATTGCTACTGGGTCTAGCTACCCAACTCTCCCTTCTCTCACTTTCTCCTACAAACAAATTTCTGGAAGCTAGCCCCTAAAGCTTGTTTTGCATGCCCAAACATATCTAAGGAATAGAAGTTACACCATCGAGGCTCAAACCCCTTGCCATCTACTTTAATTTACAGAGAAACTTGCTATACAAAGCAGAATAATGTATCTCGCTTCTAGAGGGTGGTGATTGTTCCTAAGCTCCCCAGCCTCTCAGTGTCTCATAGGAATACACAGCCCTGTTAATATCAACCATGCAGATAGGTGTACAAAATGAGGTTGATACACAGACCCCCACTCTCTGTTTCTTAAGATGGCTTGGAGCAAACATACGGAAACTGAAAGGGATGGAGATAATCCTATAAAGCCATCTTTGTGGCCAGACAATTCTTGGTATGTGACCACACAACTTTACTTCTGTAAAATAAAGGAATATGCCCATTATCCCTTTGGTTCTGGGTGATTTGTAACATTATATTGTGGAGAAATTATAATCCAAAGAGAAAGGGTTACTTCCATTGACTTTTACCAAACAAGCAGAGATAGCTGAAGCTTTTACCAAGGAAATAAACTCTGACATATAAAAAATGTGAAAACTGAGCTTGGGATGCCAATATCTGTGTTGCAGACAGGTAGGGCAGAGATGTGATGGGTGAACTTGCCCCTTGGTAGAATGTTCTCTTCAAAGAGTAATCTGTCTTCCTTTAGTCTCATCTGCCATTACTAGGCATGTCCCAAGGGCCATGGACATGGGACTGTAGAGGTTTGGGGGTTTAGGGACAAAAGAACTGGGTGGTTTTTCCAATGAATATAGGCAAGGATTCAGGCAAAAATTATTACGAAGGATATTGAGACAGAATGATCCAAAGACTGGGAGTTTCCAATGAATAATAGTGGTATCAGGGTTTATGTAGAATAAGAACTAATCACAGATGGTAGCTACACAGCCTTACGCTTTTGCCTCTAATCCAAGGCTATGTTCCTCTGGCCTAGGTTAAAACCATGGTGTGTAAGACTTACCCCAAAAGGTAGAATTCTCTATATCACCCCCAACCCTTTCAGTTGCCCCTGAAGAGCGGCAATATTGAGAGCTGATGCCAACTTGGATTGATCTGTGACCATGCCCCTAATCAAATGGGACCAAATATCTTTTTGACTCAAACAATGGACGCTATGGTGATTTGGGGAGCCCTCTCTGAGAGGACCTTCAACTTTCTTAATTTTATAATAGCTGAAGATGTCCAAGAGGAAGTAAGGGCACTCTTGCCCGACTTACCATGAATGGGTCTTGTGGATTCTGTGGTTAAGCTGGAGCAAACAGCCGTGAGTACATGGAGTCACGGGCCGTGGAAAGGCTGGACAAAAATGGAGCAGGGCAGCCTAGGACAGATTAGATTAGGGAGGTGTTTGTATGGTCATTAAAGGAAGAAGTGGAAAAAAAACAGTTGGTCAGAGGACACTGAATAGAGGTTATGTTAGTTTCCTTTTACTGCTGTAACAAAGGACTACAAATTTAGTGACTTAGTACAACACAAAGTTATCTTACACTTCTGGAGGTCAGAAGTCTGAAATCAGTTTCACTGGCCTAAAGTCAAGGTGTCAGCAGGGCTGTGTTCTTGGAGAGAATCTGTTCCCTTGCCTTTTCCAGCTTCTAGAGGCCACCCACATTCCTTGGCTCATGGCCTCTTCCTCCATCTTCCAAGTTCATCATTCCAACCTCTGCGTCCCTCGTCACGTCTCCTCTCTCTGACCCTGACCCTCCTGCCTCCGACCCTCCTGCCTCCCTCTTGTAAGGACTCTTGGGATTATATTGGGCCCACCCAGATAATCCAGAATAATCTCATATCTCTAATTCCTTAATCTAATCAAAGCAGCTAAATCCTTTTTGCTATGTAAGGTAATATATTCGCAGGTTTCAGAGATTTGGTTGTGGACATCATTAGGGGAGGGGAATTATTCAGCCTACCACATAAGTCCTTGTCCACTGGAAAGAAAAACTTAATACCTTGCAAGAAAAAAAAAATCAGAATTGCTGTTTTCCCCTCCTCTACAAAGTTCTAGAAAATTTAGAGTATTTATGCCTAACTTCGCTGATTTGAAAAATACTGATGGAGGCTCAGACAGAGATGAGACACAGAGACCTTGGAAAAAGATTTTGATTCAACTCATGTAATGGTGGAAGGAGCAGATACAGGTGGGAGGAATCATAGTGTGACAGGGGAGAGGAGGAGTGGCCTGGTAACCCCACTGCATGTGTGTATGTGGGTGGAGGGTGCTGGGTGACTCTTGTAACCCTCCTAGCAGGAGAGCTGAGGCCACATGCTGAGACATGTTTGATTGGCAAGAGGCTAGGAAACCATATTTCTGGGCTTACTCAGCATAATTTTACCTGGCCACTGTACTAAATAATTGGAGGTTGTTTGGAGAGAGAATGGAAAGATAGCTGTCCAAAAACAAAAGGTAATTTTTCGTATCCAACTGGCCCAGGCACTCCACATGTGCAGACCACAGTGCATTTACACTCCCATAACACTTGAGAGGAAGGGGTAGTGTGACAGTGGTGGCATAAGCCAGTTGTGATTGTGTAAACTAAGTGAGAGCCCCTCAGCCAGCCAAGATCCAACATCTCAAAGCTAGAACAAGATAGATTTCCAAGGGAGGTGCTGGCAATATCTATATTAACAAAGGCGGTAGTAGAGACTGGTCCCCTGGCTCACAATACCTCCTTATACAAGACTTATTTGACCAAAGCTGCCAGCTTTTCTAGGTTGACTTTATAGATTATCAGAGTCTAAATAGTCCCATGGCTTTGACAACATCCAGTATAGTTCAAGCTAATAAGGAAGCTCGATATGTACCAGGGATTTCAGGGCTGTCATTGATCTGGAAATTTTTTCCCCCAATTCCAATTTCTGAGAAAAAGCCAATCTCGATTTGCCTTTACCTGAGAGACCATTCAATCTATTGTTCTCACACAAGGATATGTTAATTCCCTTACCATGGCTAAAATTCCTGTGAAGGGACTCAGATTTAATCTTGATAAGAGATACACGACTTTGGTAATGTAATGATTATCAGGCTTACGAAAGAGCAGGCTGACACAATGGGAACTAATGTAACTCTGACAAGGTGAAGCTGGCTTGTAAATTCTGCAGAATTATAAGGGGTGACCCAAAAAGGAAAAGTTGAAGAATCAGGGATATTCAACTGATGAAAAATATTCCCCTGATGCCATTCTGAAATGAATAAGAAACCCAATACCTGGCTGAACTCCTTAGGTCCTGGAAAAATTGTATCTCATATTTGGGGATATTATCAAGTCCCATTAGAAAACAAAGAAAAAAGAACAGAAAAGACAAGGGAAAAAGGTAGAAAAAGAAAGAAAGTAAGTCACTTTTGAAGATGGTCCCAAACAACAAAAAGCTCTTAGGGTCTTCAGTGGATAAGAGTACAGAGTGTAACCTTGGATACCTAAGATCCACAAGCTGCTTTACCTGAACAGTGACAAATACCCAAAGAGATTGGAGTTCGTGGCAAAAGCCAGCAGGGGCAGCAGAAAGACAGCGTTAAGGTTTTGAACTTACTGACTGCCACACTCCACCATTAGATATTTACTTTTTGAAATGCAGTCAGTGGCTTGCTACTGGGTACTAGTAGAGATTGCTTGCCTCCCTCAAGGACACTTAAGGCCTGAAATTCCTGTTAGACCTCGGAGAATATCAGAAAACACTAACAGTAAGAAAGGATCTGCCCAAAAATTCTCTGATTAAGTGCAGGGATTTGCTCAAGAACATTCTAAGTTTGGTTATACGAGAGGTGTCCACTAGATGCAAAAACAGCATGTCTCAGAACCTTGCTTTATCTCTTCTGATGCGTCATCCTCTTCTAAAGAGAAATCGTGGGCCCAACCTATGTTTCCTTATCAGAACAAGTCCAACAATACCAGGGCTTGCAGGCAAGAGCATTAAAATGATGGAGAAGGAATACTTTTGGAAGGCTGCCTCCTTTCAACCTAGTTTATGGAAAAGTTCATGTTAACAGGACAAAAACCAAAACACTGGAGCTTATCTTCCTGGTGGACCAGGTTGTATTCTTTTGAATGATCAGTTGAAAAGATACTGGTTATAGTGAGTCATTCATTACTCACGTAGATAGGGTCAACCATCCAGTGTGCAACCTGCCACATTAGAAAGATTTTCTGTCTTTCCACACTGAAGTTATCTGGAAAGAGAATCATGTAACATTGACTGATGGGCAGTGGCCAGTGGGTTAGCCATTGAGTCAAGAAAATAGACAAAGAGCAATGCCTTGTCTTTGGTACTTCTTTATGCAGAGCAGCTTTGAGATGAGATTGCCTTGGTCCTACCAGACTTAAATTTGGCCAAGTGATATAGATGTCCCTCAGCTGTCAGCCAAAGAATAAGTCTTGGTGGTTACAGCAGGAAGTGGTCTATGGGTCATGACCATGGAGACAGCAACTTGGGCATTGGAAATGAGCGGGCACAGCAGCACTCTGCTGTCCACAAGTGAGCTGATAAAAGCAGCTGCCTTGTTATCCAGCAAAGCCTGGATGGCTGTTATGAACATATAACTTGACAATAGATCCACTGAGTCTGCCTATGTATGAGCTTCCTATTGCCGTTGTAACAAACTATAGCAAACTTAATGGCTTAATATAACATAAATTTATCTTATAGCTCTGCAGCTCAGAAGTCTAAAATTGGTCTCACTGGGCTAAAATCCAGGACTGTATTCCTTTCTGGAGCCGCTAGGGGAGAATTCATTTTCTTGCCTTTTCTAGTTTTTAAAGGCTTCGCACATTCTTTGGTTCATGACCCCTTCAACCTTCAAAGCCATGACAGCTGAGTGAGTCTTTCTCACACTGCTGTCTTTCTGAGTCTGACTTTTTGGTCTCCCTCTTCCACATTTAGAAGAACTTCATGATGACACTGGGCCCACCCTATTTTAAGGTCAGCCGATTAGCAGCCTTAATTCTATCCACAACTTTAATTCCCCTTCACTGTGTAGCATACATATTCACAGGTTTCAGAGACTAGGCATGGGAACCTTTGGGATGGGGTGGGGACATTATTCTGCCTGTACAGCCTGTTAGAGCAAGGAAAATTCTCTCTCAGCACTTAGGACCCCTGGGCAGCTGCACCTCTGATTGGAGGACGCCTCGTTACCTCCTACTCTGTGGAGCTGTCTGCCTGCAAAGAAGGTTCTGGATTCTTCCCACTAACAGAGCATTGTTCCCCTGATTAGTTGTTGGCTTTCTCACGTCAATCGATGCCATCTTGATGACTACACGATCTTGAAAGCAAGTGTACTGATCATATGTTGGGCAAATGCCAACTCTCATTATGAAAATCCCCTTTCAAAATTTTCAAAGTAAATGATAATTTCCTTAATTTTCTCATTCAGATTTGCCATTTCCCCAACCCTGGAAGCGTGGATATCTATATTAATACCTCAGTTTTTCATATTATCTCTCAGCGTTTCCAAAGCTAGTGTTTTTCCCCTTTCTGCTAGTCTCCCAGGATCTAGACTTAGCTTTTCTGCAATAAACACCCTAAGAAATGAATCAATAGATGATAATTTGTTTTGCAATTTAGATTTTTCCATTTTAGTGTCTTAAACCCTGAAGAGTGATAGCAGAATGCGAAGGTTTTGAATTATGAATAATCTTCCTTATTGTTACCATTTAGCCCAAGTTCATCTAATGGAAATTGGATATTCAACCATGGGCCTGAGTAGTACACCATTTCAGATGCTTTCATATATTTTTTGCATTAAGGAAAACAAGACATCTGCATATCTATAATTAGCTAATATATTCAGTGTTGGTTCCTATAAACAAGATGCAGGTGTACATAGGGCAGAAGAATTTTGTATGTAGTGTTGGCTTTCCCTTGTGGGAAAAATTACTCTCACTTCATGAAATGAAAAGATAAAGTTATAAGAAAAACATTTTTTAAATGTGCATGAAGTTTGCTGGACTAGTGTCATATTCAGAGTTATATAATATTCTAAGGTTCTAAGATATCTTCTTAGGCATCGGAAGTCTTTGTTCTTGAGTACTAATTTGCTTGGCATATGACATTTCTCCCGAAGGATGGGATGTGAAAACTGACCTAATTTCAAATTTTATGGTCAAAACTGCATTCTGTCAAAAAATGATATGGAGCATCCGTTGTGTGCCAGGTACTCCTCTCGGCCCTGTTGATTCAGCATTGAACAAGTCAGGCAAGATCTCTGGTCTCACAGCACTTATGATTCCTCTGGATGGGAGTGGGGCAGAAAATCAATAAATAAGTATATGAAATACATCAGGTGGTAAAAGAGAGCGAAGGAGGAATCCAGAGAAGGGGAGGTGGACCAAGAGCAGAGGAGAAGGGGTGCAGGGTGGATGTGCTATTTTTGATGGTTAACCAGGTTGAGTGGACCCCCAAGTGATAGAAAGGAAGCCACTCTATGGAGTACAGGAGAGCATGTCCAGCCACTCAGGAACTTCCAGAAGCCCAGAGGAACTGAAGCCAAAAGTGAGTAAGAGAGAATGTTGAGCAATGAAGGCAGAGAGGAGACAGAGGCAGGTCATGCAGGACCGAAGGCCAAGGTTAATGATCTTCTGAATGTGATGGGGCTCATTAGAGGATTTTGAGCAGGAGCGACATGATCGATTATGTATGTTTTAAAAAAAAGTCAGAATTTGGAAACAAAACAAAATTCTTCCCTAAGTCCCTACTTCATTGTCAGTCCTCAACATCTACCAGCCTATTGAAAACTGAGGGTGTAACCATTGCCTTCTTTGTAGTCCGGAAAAAAATTTTATGCGATAACACACACTCATTTGAAAATTCTTAAAGAATTAAAAATGCAAACCAAGGCATTTAATGTATCCAGTATTCTTTTAAATGCATATTTAGAAAATCAATAAATGAGACAGAAAATAAGGAAACTTGATTTTCTTAACCTGAGATTTCATATGTTGAAGATTTTTTAAAAGAGTTTAAGTGATAAACTATTTTGAGAGCTAAAGTCTGAAAATTGAGTAAAATCAGAGCATTTTGTTATTTATAATTGGGGTTCCAGCCACTTAATCTGATACACTCCAGGACTGGAGATCTTTGGACTGAAATTATTCATTTAAATAAATAACAATCTTCTCGGTCTCTGTGGCTATTTTATTTATTGGGAGGCAGAATGCCTACAGGGCAGGTCCTTTGAACCCATAAGCGATGAGTTATAAAAAAATAGAAAGTTAATGCTACAAAATTTAAATTGGGATAAAATAATTGGAAGAACTGAATGACTCATTTTGGTGGGAGAAAGGAGAAGAGACATTCCTTAATTGCTTTCTCTCTTAAATGTATGCATATATATTTATATATTCATACAGACATTTGTTTCCTTACACATATATTTATAATATATTATTGTATATGTATAACATTATAATACATGTGCATATAAAGTTATAGACGTGTGTGATTTAGTCCTACTAACTTACTAAAATTACTAGGAGAATTGTTCTGCTGTCAGGAGATTACTGTCCACGTGATGCCTAGAATACGGTCTCCTTCTCCGTTAAGGACAACACATAGGTTTAGGATGCACTGCATTGCCCTTAATGGAATTTCATAGAACATAATTTTTAAAATTTCAGAAGTCACGGATGCACCAAACAAGTGTAGTTTCTTATTGTACCGAGATCCAAGTGTCATATAGATGTTCTGCTTGGGGTGATGGACAAAATGAAGAGTGAATAACATTTAATCAGCTCAGCAGTACCATTGAACAACTCATATTTCAAGATGCCATGTTGCAGACGGATTTCCCTGGTAACAGCTTTCTTTGGGTTCAATAGAAACATGTGAGAAAATAAACTTGACATGTTCCACTTTGTGGTTTCTCAAAAGAGCTGGTCACAGTGGTTGGATCAGACAGACGTCCGTGGGGAGCTCCAGGGAGCTCTGAGTGGTGGAACTTACAGTGTTCCCTTTTGCTTAGTTTCTGGGACCCCCCTGCAGCCTCCAGCCTCTGGTTCTGGGGGCAGAGATAACTGGAGAATCACAAGATGGGCTTCACCAGTTACCTTGCTGGGGCTCAGAGCACAGAGCTATCAAAATAAGAAAAGCAAAGTTAATTTTTCTTGCTGAGGAAGATTTGCCCTGAACTAACGTCTGTTGCCAATCCTCCTCTATTTTATATGTCCGTCCTTGCCACAGCATGGCTGGTGAGTTGTGTAGATCCGTGCCTGGGATCCAAACCCATGAACCCAGGCCGCTGAAACTGAGCACGTGAACTTAACCACTAGGCACAGGGCTGGCCCTGCACAGTTAATTTAAACAAAGGATTGAGAGATATGGAAGACCCCACATGCATGTTATACTGTTTATAAATTCCCAGATGCCAGGAAGATGGTCAAGACTGCTTCATATCTAAGACGTACTTCTACATGATTCATGATGTCTTCTTCTGTACTGTCTCTCAAATTAATTCTCTTGCCTCAGCGCCACAACTTCCCATGTCATTCTTCTGCTCAGAAACCATGAATGGGTCTCCATGCTCTATCACCTCAAATATTTCCTCATTTACGTGGTTTTCAGTGCTAGCCCCAGTCTGGTCTCCTCCCACCAGCATCCCACAGCATTCCTTGAGTCCCGCTTCTGGGAGACACCCTATGTAGGGAGATGCCCATCTCCATGTGGCTCCCACCCTCTCCAGCTTCTCACTGCTGATCCCGCTTCAGAGTCATCATCCATGTGGACTGCAGAAATTGGGGGCTGTTGGCCAAAGACGCTTTCTACAAACATTCCCTTAAATTCTGTGCTTTTCCTTTAAAATCTCATAAATCTTATATTCTACTTCATAAAGTGTCTGTCTAATTATAAATAATAATAATAATGCCTCCTGCTGCCCCAATCTTTGGGTAAATTTAAGGGCCAAGAAGATGTACCACTGTCTAAAGCATTGATGCCTACTCTTTCCCCCCAACCCTACCATACATGTACCCCACTTTAAAAAGCATGGACCGACTGCACCCCAAACATTTTAGAGTTTAATCATGTTCTACATTGTATGGGTCACCAGTTTTTAAACTTCTTAAAATCAGTTTAGCTGTAATTTCTACCAGAACTAATTACCCAGCTCCATCTCCCAAGGAAGCTGATTTTGTGACCTTCCTGGGGGCTTCATCACACCTCATTTGTTCCTGTGAGTTTCTTCTTTAGCTGTGCGTGAGATCCTCGAGGAACATGGAACAGTGCTTACTGAATATCAGTTGAACTGAACAAAACTGAAATTCTTTTCTCAACAAGTGTTTGGTCCAGTAAATATTGGCTATTACTACCACAAAAGGGTGTGTGGGGAGATAGATCTTCAGAACGTATAGGTAACTTCATAACCTAAAATAGGAACAAAAGAAAAAAAGATATATGCATAACAAGAAAACGCTTAAGCAAATTTTATATTCTGTACAATTTTATAGGTATAATGGGAGTCTTGATAGTTTAAATTTTTAAAAATTTAGATATTTAACTTTAAAAAAATGCATAGGAAAGTTTTCTCTACATATCTATCATAACTCCTTTTGGTGGAATATATTGTGTTTACTTTAATACTCTTTATTTGTAATACCCATAGGCTATCTAAGATACAAAACAATTTCTCTATTATTTCTATGTCTGTATTTAGCATAGTTTTATATTTTAGAAAGATATTATTTTTCATTTTGCAATAACAAAAGAAGAGCAATTTTTAAAATGTGTGCTTTCATAATGCCAATGAAATGGAAATTTAAATGAGGGCTGTGTCTTTCATAAACACTTTGCCATCTGTCAGTCAACCAAGAACTACTATTGTGATGATTATCAATGCACTTGTTTATTAAAAAGGAAAGGCCAAAAATCTTAGTCACTTGTGATTTCTTTTTCAGTCATATTTTCTGCCCTACCTGCAAAACAGATCTAGAATTTGGCCATTTCCAGCACTTAGACTCCCATCGGTCTGATCTAAAGCTACCATGTTTCTTGCCTCTGGACCAACTCAGTAGCCCCTAACTGGTGTCCCTGCTTCTACCTTTGGGCCTCTACAGTCTGTTCTCCACGTGGCACGTGCAGCTGTCTTTAAACAAGTGTGTGAGGTCAACTTTTCAATCCCATCTTCCTCAGAGTAGGCCCATTGCCTTCATAGTGGCTGAAAGCCCCCAGCTCCAGCCCTGTGCCACCTCGCAGTCACTCTCATCTCCTTCCTCTCCTTCTCTCTGCTCCAGCCACTCTGGCCTCCTTGTTCTTCCTTGGGACCCTCTATTACTCTCTCATATCATTTGGTCTCTGTTCAAATGTCCCCTGACCACAGTACCCTGACCCACCCCCTGCAACGTCATCCCACATGCTGTATCCTTTTTTCCTGCTGTATCTTCTTTATGGTTCTTATTACTGGGGAGGATCAGGTTTTGAGGGACTTAAAGCTTGTACAGTTTGGTGGATCCTCTTTAAGGATCCAAATTATAACTAGAAGATTGGTAGATACTCCTCCAGATAAAGCTGCCTCTGTTTTTCACCTATTGGCTTCTTTTCTGGTTTCTTGACTTAATTTCTGGCTCCTCTACAGGTATATGGACTCTTTTAAGAGAGGAACTTGGTCCATCTCATCCACCTCTGAGCCCAGCTTAGCGTGAACAGACTAAGCACCCATAAACTTTGGTCAAATGAAGGACTGTCCAATCTGTACAACAATGAAAGCTTTTGGGGTAATATTTGTGGGCATTCTGAGATATATTAATAATTTTCAAATAGTTCAGTTATATATCTGCCTCACAGGGTTTGTGTTTCCAAAATTTATGTGCACTCACCTAAAATTGTCTTTGAGATGCTGAACAACATACGGATTTGGCTTCGCCACTCTTGAATATGTTAGATTGAGTTCAGTTTGGAACGCAGTGAAGGAGATTTATATTGGAGGCATTCTCTATAATTGTCACTACTTTGTGATTTTTGTATTCCGCATCTACAAGGACAGCTCAAAACTTATGCCAGATAATGGAAGCCATGAGAGTTATTTGGAAAACAATGAGTGTGTCTGAGTGGTGTCTTTAGAAAAGGATTTTGTGGAATCACTTGCAATTCTTTCTTGTAAAAAAAGAGAAGAGGGGGCCTTTCCTGGGTGCTCATAAAGAATAATGTTGAAATTGGCCTTTGGTGTGTGCTTCAGTTCTGAGTGCTAAGGAGTGGTTTTGGAGGGTGTCAGCTCCCGGCCTCCAGAGGGACAGCTCTAGGGCCCTTTGGCCTCCATGCCAGCTTCGGTGGTAGCACAAGATTTTCAACAGAGAATCCTGTTCATCCACTCACACTGACTGTATTTCATTCTGAGCATCTAGAAACTTCACTGCTCGTGATCGCAGTTAGCAAGAGGGGAATGGAAAGGGCCAAGGACGGTGGTCTATGTAATTTGTGACGTTTCAGATGCTTTGTGTCTTTTAACGTGTCTTGTAAAATGCATCGCTGCATGGAATAACGATTCGCGTTCAGACCAAAATAAATGGCTTTTCCCTTAATACCTTTATCTCTTTAAATGGTGGGATCGTGAGGGGACGAGAATTTGAAAGTTCAAAGTGCTGTAAAATACATCATTTCAGAGATTTTCATGGGAAATGGTTTTCTTTAACCAATGGTATGGACAAGACAGGAACCTGTTACCAATACATAACTAGTACAATATCAGCTACTTCTCTTAAATTGAAGATAGTAAAAAAAAGAAAACAATGTTCAGATTCTCCCCTTTACGAAGTTCATTGCGTCATATGTCCATACAGTGGCCTCTGTGATGGTCTTCAGTGCCAACTAAGGACATGAATGGTGTGGGAGCTGGATTTGAAAATCTGTACAAGGTGACAAGATTCTAACAATGTGGGGGCTTTTAGACTGGAAAGAATAAATGAATTCAAATAATAATAACAGTAATGTATTTGTAGACTTATTTATCTTTTCCATATGATTTTCAAAAACTAAAGAGCTTTTTGCTAGCAGCAGAGATGGAATCAAAACCCCTACACATGCTACATCATGACACATGAGTAGCAACTGGGAAATCTACGTGAGACTAGAACCTTCTGAATCATTTAACTTGTTGCTGGTTGTATCTTTTGTTACTGGTTGCATCATTTGCTACTAGTTGCATTTTTTCATCTGTTTATTAGAAGCTAGGTTTTTAATAAAATCAAAACATTGTTCTTATCTCTTTTTGCCTAATAATTCCCTCTATATTTCAAAAGATATTTCCTCTTTTTCCAAGAACTAGTATCACCTCAAAATTATTTTTAAATGCCTTTTTGGTCAATTAAGTTACCATAACATGAAAAACCATTACACTCCTGTCCTTTTAAAAATATAGATTAATTTACTGTACTTGCCTTGGAAATATATCTAGCAAAATATCTCAGTGGTGCAATATTGATATAGCACACTTTGATATTTTTAAATGACTAATCCAATCCATACAGTTCATTCTAGAATAAATATATCCCTTATGTAACCTTACTAGTTATATACCAAATTGTATTAATGATCTATTAGATAATATACAGTTTATACCCTAAATAAAATTTATGACGTTATAACTCTGAATTGTAAAGCTTTCACTGACACTATCATGTGTTATATCAGCATATTATTAAGTTAATTCACATATTGAAGAGGTAATAAGTCAATTAAGAATATCCTTTAACAGGTCAATATGGTGGGTAATTCGTGAGATAATATTTACTGAGCATTCTGTTAAACAATTCACATTTGAAGTTTCATTTAATCCTGTAAACAACCCTATGAGGCAGGTTCACATTTTGTTCATAATTTACAGACATTTAAGTAACTTGCCTGAGGGGACACAGGTTTTAGGAGAAGGAGGAATGATTGGAACCCAGTTGTTCTGGCTTCAAAGCCAACACCCCTTAACACTGCAGTATACCCCCTCTCTAACACATAATTTAAAAAGAAGCATAATCCATCTTGTTTCACCTAGTTAATGGAGAAAGTAGATCATTTTGCACAACTATATAGAGATATGTACTCTCAAAATTCCCCAAAATAATTTCTACCATAAAACTAAAGAAGATTTGGGCCTTTGCGAATTGTACTTCTATTTTGCTCAGAGGCAACTACATGTACACACATCAATTCAAATTATATGGAAACATTGATTCTATAACTGGCTTTACTATAAGGGCAAAGTATGGAATTCAGTGAGGTAAAATATGTATTTTACAAACTGGTAACTTTGCAAGTTCTACATTAAAGTTGAACAGTGAGATTCAGTTACTGCCGGTTAAGCCCCTGGTTTCAGATCCACACACTTTGTATCACCCAGTAGCTTTTTAGGCAGAGAAAATTATTTAATTTTTAATCATTAATAAGGAATATAAAACAACTGTTTCTGTTTTTTGATTTTTCAAACCAGCACCCTAAAAACAATGAAATTTACTAAAATCAGTGAATCCAAAGTACCTTGTAATTGGCTTTCTCTAAACGAGTTCTCAGAAATTGTGACTTGATTGTTCATAAATGTCTAGAGCAAGAGGAAGTACTGTATATTATCAGTCCTGCAGACTATTAGTAAATTTACTATTAAATTTACTTTGAGTTTCAGGTCCAGTCTAGTTTCTTTTAGACTAAACCAGAAGCCCAAAGATATATCCATTCTGCTTAAAATAAAATAGATCCTTGAGAGGTATAGAATGTATACCCAAGTCCTTAGCTGTTTGAGGTCCTTATCTCATCAACCAGTATGTTAACAATAGGCTACTCCAGCCTCTTCTCTCTTCCCCAGCAATCTCCAGCTCCTCCCCCTTTCAGATGCAGAGCAGGTGAGCAATCTCTGTTACTGCAAAGAACACGGACAGCCCATGCCCTCAGGGTCTCACTAGTCTCAAAGCAGCTTTTCATAGTATTTTTCTATGTGAAGACAGGTACCTCCCAAGTAGAATTCTATTCCCTGTTAATTTTTTAACCCACTATACGTCATCATTATCATTATAATTTCATGAAGACTGTCCTGAACATACACACACTGCTGTAATTGGATATGTTCTAAATTATTTATTGACGTTGATATCAATTTAATGATAACTAATTCATTGGTAAATATATTTTATTCTCTCTCAATAAATGCAGATAATTTTAAGAGTAACAAATCCGTTAAGTGGTCAGGGCCCACTTTTTGCAATAGGTAATATTGCATTCCTTGCATTTTTCTTTGTTTAATTTAATTTGTTTTGTTTTCCGTCCATTTGTTTTCCGATTTAAAAGGCTTATATATAGTCTGCCTTTTAATGAAAGGGCAAGGAAGAAAATTGTTACATCCTACTCTTGAATGATTTTTAGATGCTTTTAGTTCTAGAGTTTAAATTGTAAAAACACTTTAAAGCAGTGTATTGATGGCAAAGGTGTGGAAGCCATTTTCATTCTCCCCTGACACAAGCTGAGTGAGCTTCACTGATTCTGTGCAGACACGTCCCAGCCTCCATCCCCGGGAGACTGTCAACATCAGGTTAGAGAATGCCCTCTCTGTAAATAACCTAAAAGGACAGGCAGTAGGGCATAGTTTTGTTTTGTTTGATTAGTTAATCCATTTTTTTATTTCCCCAGGGTATGAGGTTCATAAGCCCCCACCTTCCTTACTTCTTGTAGACTGCGCTCTCCATCTCGATCCGCGAAGTTCACAGCTGAGCAGAAAAATAAATGTGAGCTATTGACATAGGAACTGACTAAAGTGGACCATCTATCAAAGAATCATTAGTAAATGAATTTAAGACTGTCTATTCAGGTTATGTATGAAAAGCCCTTTCCAGTCATTTCCTGATTCTATCAATTTCAGCAAAGTAGCACATATAAGATTTGTTCAGTCCAGATCCAATTCAAGCTATTGTCTTTCCTATATGTATTTCAACATTGTTTTTATTCAATAATTTGTGTTAATGTAAATAAATCTGAATCACACACTCTTAAAAGAGAAGAAAACACAATGAGATACTCCTAAAACCTATTAGAATGGCCAAAATCCAAAACACTGGCAACACGAAATGCTGGCAAGGGTGTGGAGCAACAGGAACTCTCATTCACTGCTGGTGGAAATCCAAGATGTACAGCCACTTTGGAGGACAGTGTGCTGGTTTCTTAAAATCTAAAGATACTCTTACCATACAGTCCAGCAGTTGTGCTACCTTGGTATTTACCAAAGTTTTTGAAAGCTTAATATCTACACAACAACTGGCTCACAGATGTTTATAGCAGCTTTATCCATAATTACCAAAACTTGGAAGCAACCAAGATAGCCTTTGTAGGTCAATGGATAAATAAACTGTGCTATATCCATACAATGGAATATTATTCAGCGCTAAAAGGAAATGTGCTGTCAAGCCATGAAAAGACATAGAGGAACCTTAAATGCATATTACTAAGTGAAAGAAGCCAATCTACAAAGGCTACATACTGTAAGATTCCAACTGTATGACATTCTGGAAAAAGTAAAACTATGGAGATGGTAAAAACATCAGTGCTTGCCAAGGTTTAGGGAGGAGAGAGCGATAAATAGGTGGAGCACAGGAGATTTTTAGGGCAATGAAACTATTCTTATGATACTGTAATGGTGGATACATGTTATTATACATTTCTCAAGACCCACAGAATGTACCACACCTTGAGTGAACCATAATGTAAACTATGGACTTTGGGTTATCATCGTATGTCAATGTAGGTTCATCGATTATAACAAATGTCTCACTCTGAAGGGGATGTTGATAAAGGGGGAGGCTATGCTTGTGTGAGGGCAGGGGTATATGGGAACTCTCTGTACTTTCTGTGCAATTTTGCTGTGAAAATAAAACTGCTCTAAAAAGTAATGTCTATTTTAAAATAGTAAAAAGAGAGAGAGAAGGAAACTAACACATGACAACCAACTGCACCCTATTCTATTCATCTGATATTTATTAATTCACTACCATGTGACAGACCTTCTTCTAGGGCATTTTTATTATATTTTACATGTATTAGATACGATATTATATGGCATTTGATTAACTTTGTTTTAATGATGTTAAACCTAGAATCTTTTAAGATTTGACTTTTGAAGAATTCTGCATGAAGATGATGAAGGGAGTAGGAGAAAGGGTGAACTGGCCTAAAATGATAGTGTATGGGCTGAAACAAAGGCTCCCCCTGTTGGATGTGGAGTAATCAACAGAGAGTGTAAATGGAAAATAGGTGGTGGGCCATTTAGTGGGAGAGGAAGTAAAGATGCCATTTCAAAGAGAGTTTCCCCTGATAGTTTTTCAAAAAGAAGTTATACTTTATTAATGTTAAAATAATTTTGTTTGGAGTCTTATAAGGGTTTAAGGTTGGATACCAGAAGAATTGGGTGTAAGGAGAAGTTGAAGGGAGGGAGAATCCAGGGGAAAAGCAGAGGGGAAGTGAAGAGGACAGCTCTGGGACCCATCCACAGCCACCCAGAATGAAGACCCTACAGGAGAATTGAAAGTCCACCTCACAGGGGGCCGCCCGGTGGCGCAGCGGTTTAGTCCGCGCTTGGCAGCCCGGGGTTCGCGAGTTCGGATCCCGGTCACCCGCCGACGCACTGCCTGTCAGCCATGCCGTGGCGGCGTCCCATATAAAGTGGAGGAAGATGGGCACGGATGTTAGCTCAGGGCCAGTCTTCCTCAGCAAAAAGGGGAAGATTGGCAACAGATGTTAGCTCAGGGCTGGTCTTCCCCACAAAAAAAAAAAAAAAAAAAAGAAAGTCCACCTCACAGGTTCCCTTCTGGTCCTGTTGGGAGAGGGGAGGTGGCAGGAGGAAGAGGAGGAGCCAAGGACCTAACCATCACATTTCACATCTGTGAATGTTTACATATCAACTCTGACTAATGTTTGGCTTCAGAAAACTGAAGTAGGATTGTCACATTTTTAGAAAAAAATCAACCTCAAGAAAACACAGTTTTTAATATAGACGATCCAGTGACCCCCAAAATAAGGGCAGAAGAAAAAGTTTATTGTTTTATTTGTGTTTCTCTAAATAGATTAAAATAGAACTTAAGAGTTCATTATAAGTTTGGATATATGGCATTAATTAGGGTCACACTGAAAGTATTGCATTCTCATTATACCATTAAGAAATGATATTGCATTCATTTTGAATTCATTTCCCCTTTTAATGCTTTGGAATAATATTTTAATTGCTTAATTCAGTAAGTTCTTTGAATGGGAAATATATTATCATAAATTAGGAATATTAACTATAATATAAAATATAGCTAAAATATGTAGATATAAATAAAGTAGATGGATAGATAGATGAAAGACAGACAGATAGATTTACTATACCATCTGCTTTTAATATATAACCAGTCAGTGAACTGCTTTATTACATCTTTTTTAATGGTTTCATCATTACTAAAATAATTAAACCCAGAGAATTTTAAAGTAAAGCACACACATGCAAATACACACACAAAAAGAAAATGACATTCATAGTTTAACCTTTTTGTGCAAATGGAGTGTCCTTTCTGCAGTATTATAATAAAGTGGATGTGGTTATAACCCAGGTCTGTGTACGGGACACGCGTGTATAGTGCTACAAACTTCATCTCTTGGATGGGTGCCAAGTGGGGTAAAACTGTAAGTTGGGAAAAAGTTGTTTTCCAATCCTTTCTCACCTTTTTCAATTGACCCAATAATCCCTTTAGCCACCTTCCCCAGGGTTCTTTTACCTCCCCAGGCTGCGCAGGCACCTCAGAGAAGTTAATGCCCTGCCCAACAACCCTGTCCCCCTGTGCTGTTCTCACAGGAGGTGCCATATGCCAAACACTACATTCATGTTTTCCAAATAGGGACTCAATGTCGATGAGTTCTATGAGGATATCAGTTCTTCTGTTTGCATTTTGTTGATGGATGAAAATAATTCCAACAGGCATATGCTGAATCATCTGGTGGCCCACCTTATATGAATGACAGGTGCCCTCATTTTGTTTGTAAGCTGCTGCAGGAAGAGCTGCTGTAGTCTCCTGGAGACATTCTTAGCTGTTCACAAAAGGGTCTTTTTTTTCCCCCTTTAAAGAAGGATATTACTCAATTTTGAAAAGCTGAGTGTTGGCTAATCTGAGAAACACAACTGTAACAAGTAATACACTCTCCCTTCCCATTGACTCAACACACAGTTATTGCACGTTTACTCTGTGCCCAGCATTGCCCTGGGGATGGGGAAGGGATGTGTCAGTGAACAAGCAGAGAGACTTGCCCCCCAAGAACATACTTTCTAGCAGAAAACAGACAATCACAATACACATCGTAAGGAAGGTGGGACTGAGAAGTGCTATGAAGAATTCTGTAACAGATTGTCTTTATCATGGCTGCCTTGGGGAAGGGTGTGGTTCAGATTACAACTTGAAATAGTGTGATGGGAGTAGCCTCGTAGAGAAACTGGCATTTGAGTCCCTTGGAAAAGTTGGGGGATTTAGTCGTATGCCCCAGCACATCTGTGGGGTGAATGTGTTTTCTGTAATAAGAAAACTAAGTAGGGAAGGTACCAAATTATAATCTTTCATGCCAAATTATAATCCTTTGATCCCTGAGGGACATTGAAGTTAAAAAAGGGAAAGAATATTACTAACAAATCGTGTTATTTTCCCATATTAATGCAGAAATATTCAAATACAGCATTGCTAATGAAAACTCCATGAAATGGTCTGTGTGTTAACTAGCCAATTTGTTTGCAGTTTAAATTTAAAATTGGTTTAAAAATTTAAGGACAGCAAGGAGAACACACATCTAGAAACATGTTGCAAGGTTTTTTTCCATTCACTTATAAAAAAAAATCAAAATTTTCTTTGGGTAAAAAGAACACCAAAATTTAATATAATTTTGTACATCAATCCTGCAGACTTTTAAGACAGTGGTTAAATTTAATAAGTCTTAGGAGTGAGAAGCATTCTTTCGCTCCTCCATCTTCTTCGTGCTATGAGTGTGTGGCATATTTTTGTAGAGAGAAATGTCTGAGACACCCATTATGAAGTTAAAATTACCTCTCCAAAATTCCATAGCTTGAAAGGAAATGCATTTGAATTTTTATTGGTAGGATATTAAAACAAGTAAAGGCAATAAAATCTAAGCAGAACACTAATTTGTTTTCTTTTCCCTTTGTATGCCTTAATTCAGTTCAGTGCAATTAATTGTTGCAGCTACTTCATATGAGAAACCTGTTTTGGTTTAAACAGTGAAAACTTCCTGTCTGAGGCAAAAGGTGTGTCCTTTGCTCTTCCAGATAAGGAGACAAGGAGGCATCCAGCTCCTGGTGGACCTGCTGGACCATCGCATGGCAGAAGTCCACCGCAGTGCCTGTGGGGCCTTGAGAAATCTGGTATATGGGAAAGCCAACGATGATAACAAAATTGCCCTGAAAAACTGCGGCGGCATCCCAGCGCTGGTGAGGTTACTCCGCAAGACTACCGACCTGGAGATCCGGGAGCTGGTCACAGGTTAGAACCCTTATGAACAGCACGACTGACTCTCAAGATAAAATTCCCATTATCCAGCACGGTATCAAATGTGCTCACCAGGTATTGACGGTCCAGGCTTTCACAGGGCTAATAACATAGGCAGTCCCAAGAAGTGTTTACAAATGACTAAACACGTGAATAAAGGGTATCAGATGTAACACCCGTGGATTAATCAAATTAAATCATTAGACTCTAGTAAACCTGACCCTCACTAAAATTCTATGACCATATTTCGGTTTTTGTCATTTGATATAGAAGTAGTTCAGCATCTTAAAATACCCATGGGTCATCATGAGAATGGCATTAATAATTGTTAAAAGGACAAGGTATATGAGTTATTGTTAACAAGGTGTATATTCTGACAGAGATTTTTCTTATCATAATTAATGGTTAATTTCTTGAATAAAATATTTATACCTACTAAAATTCCCCAGGTTATGGTATTATACATTAGGAAATTTTTCAGAAGCTAACTTGAGAGAAAGCCTTTCCATGAACATAGAACTGTTGAGTTTTGTGAAATGGAGTTAATTATAGACCCCACCTCATGGAGCCATTAGGATTTAATGAATGAGGACATGTAAAGCATTTAGCACCTGCCTTTTTTGGAATACGTCTGAATGCAGGAAACACTAGCCGTTCACTCTCGTCCCTCACTTCTTACGTGTGCAGTTCTACTTGGCGTGCTAACAATGTAAGTGGCCTCAATCCGGGATTTCAAATTACTCTTCTTGATTATACACATTGCTGTGCTACGTGATGTTGGGGTTTTGGTTAATCAAAGTACCCCTTCCAGGGAGTGTTTGGCAAATGACTCACAAGGTTGACTCTCAAAAAAGGCTCTTTTAATTATCCATGATTCCACTGACCGGCTGTCTCAACTCTAAAATTTCCTTGTAGCTATGCTGACGAAGTGTATGTGAACTTGTCTATTTAAGAGAATACATGACTCTAGCTAGAGAGGCGTAAATATTTGCTCAGTCTTGGGTCAAGACTCTCAGCTTCAGCGTATCTTGTTAAATTTACACCGTTTACAATTATTGTCGCCTCTCTTTCACACTCTTAGCTAAATTAGTACCAAACCCCATTTTTTTCCTTTTGTTTTTTTCTTTCTCTAAGTAGAGAGTTGACTTTGTGGAAAAAAAATAGTGGTTAAGGATTACAATGTTATTAAAGTAATGATTCACACTCAACTAACATGACCTGACAGGGGTTAAGGTAAAACTATGATTATACACATATTGTGATGTGTAGGATAGTTTTGGGGTGAGTTAAATAACTGAAAATATACCCTACCATTATAGTTATGAACACCCATCTTTATCTTCATGGATCCTGTTTAAACTGGAAATGCCTGCAAGAGAAAGGGACTCAACGCATGTGACAGAAAACAAACATCATAATGCATCTGTGCATTAAGACCTTGCCAATGGATGCAGGAGGCCAACAGAACTAAACGAGCACCTTCTGCTGTATACCTCATGCATCCATTGCAAGATTTGGAATGAATTAGATTTTACTAAAATTTGGATTTGCCCAACACAAAACCCTTGTCTAGAAGCGCCCTCTGTGGTGGCTTATCCCATTGGCAAGGAAACTCAGCCACATAAAAAGGTTGAGCTGATTGATGGCTTAAACCAGAAAGGAAATGACAGCAATGCGTCTGTCCCACGACATCGTCCGGTGCAGCATGCCCCTGCTTCTTCTGATACTTGAAGCCACTGACAGCCAGAAGGAACTGACAGCCGGCTACTCCATTGCCTTTAGCACTGCTTCTGACAGATGCTGGTGTCACCCGTTATATGCACCTGAGCAACATCAAAAATTTCTGTGTGAGCCTCATTTGGAAACATCAGAGACAAATAACCTTTTCAGAATGTCAAGAAGTTTCCTTTCCTGGTGAAACTTTGTCTGTGGGGAAGATGCTAGTACTTGATATAGAGAGAATACGTATGCCTGTTACTCTGCTCCTTTTGAGAAGAACGCAGGTTTGCGCCCATTGTCCTGTGAGGACTCACTGTTTCTTCATCAGCACGTGCTGGTGGCAGAGACTCTCTCCACCTCCTCTCCTAGAAGAAATGCTGTCATCTACCATGACATCAGAGCCAAATCAATTCAGGTGACCGTGGTTGCTACCTCAATAGATGTTTTCTGCCTTTACAGAGGTAGGGTCTTACCGTGCTTGGCTGAACTTTAGGCATGAATTTCACCTTTTTCAAAGAAAAACAAGTTGTCAGAACATTTTGACTGACTGAAGCTTGTGGTTTCTGGAGTTGCCGTGATGGATACCATTGAAAAACAAGAAATACCTGGGCCGAGCTACTGCTCTAGAACAGGAAATCGGAAGCAAGCGTCTACAAGAACATTCCAGTGTGGAAGGAATTGCTGCTGCAGGCCAGTCTGTAGTAACAAAGCCTTCTAAATTTCCCTGCTGACCGAAATCTGAGGGCGCCTGGAGACCCACAAGGCTCTGCTGACTTTTGTTTAGACAGAGCATCAATGATGCACATCTAGCCAAAGCTGACTCCGCTGCCTGAAGCAAAAGTAAAAGGAGGCAAATAAGTTCACCTCAAAGAGCCTTAGAGAGTCATTTTCATCTTCGGCACCAGCCCATGGTCATCTGCCAAAGTGAGCTGTGAAAGCTTGGACTCCGCTGGCTTCTGCAGAGCTTCAGGAATCCAGTCCTTTAGTACAGCTAACCCCATTTAACCTCAAGGTCATCAAATCCGTCATTTCTCTTATCTGTGGTTCTCTATCCGCTCCTCCTCTGAGTCTCTTGTCTCTGCCCAAGTCTGGCGAACTCTTTACTACAGTAAGCTTTTCTATGTGGAGTCCAGGCTCTTCATTCATTCCTTCGTCGTTCATTTCTCAAACGCTTTTGAATTTCTACAGGTGCCAGGTGTGTGCTAAGGCTTGGACATCTGCATGTGCAGGGGCTGGCGATCAGCTGACCCACACGGCACAACCCCATTGATGTTTACACCACTATGGTGGTTGGAGGCCCTGTTCTGAATTGTGACACCCGTGTGTTACTGGCTGCTAAATATTAAAAGAGACGTCCCTGACAAATGTGTCCACGTTTTAGAAACTTAACTAGGTGAGCAGCAAGGGAGTCGATGGCTCGGGAGGGTGGAGTAGAATGTAAGCGTGAAAGGCTCGCTTCACTTCTCTTGTCACAAGGCCCCTCCTCAAATCCTTTTTGGGATTAGGTTAGATATTCATGCATGAGTAAATAAAACAATGATTTAAACGTGACAACTATGGCTTTTCCTTCCTTTGTAGTTCCTCAGTGGACCTAATGCAGAGTTTGTCAAGAGGTAACAATTCAGTACATTACAGGATCCCCCCAGTACATGGGAGCATTTTCTGTCCTTCTCCTTCCTGCTTATTAGCGAATGCGTGAAAACAAATGGGTGTTGAAAAAAAACTATGGGGGTAGTGATGTACCCTTTGAATTCCTCCCTAGATGTTTACAAACCAGGATGTTTTGTAAACAAATATTCAAAAGAACAATTTTCGTAATTAAAAAAAATAAAGCATGTTTATAAGCCAGATTTTAGATTAGATCTGACCTATATATCTAGAAGGATCTAGAGCATCAAATTATAAACAATAAAAGACTAAAAGAAAAAAATGATCTTGCAGGGCTTTAAAGTATTTACTGAGTATTCCTCGGCAAACTATTTGAATAATAATAAAATGTTCAAATTGAGGTATTTACATACATTTACATTCAACACATAAACACACATGCTTAAAAAGACAGCTGCCTGTTTGCACTGCGGTATCTCTTCACAGCAGAATATATTTTGCCACTGCCTGTTGGGCCTTGCAATAAATAATTTCCTTCCCATGCAATAATTACTGTGAGATGATGATCAGAATTTTATTTAAATCCAGTTGAAGCTATTATATGCTAGCCATTACTTGAAATGCTCCTAAGCAAATAAACTTTGATTAGAAATGCTGCATGTCCTTTGGGCTTGACGAATATAATTTTTCTCTCTCTAAATATGGAAATAATCAACCTAAATTTTGAAATGCCCAACTAAAGATTTCAGAATGCTTTACAAATCATAATAAAACAGTTTTTATTAAACCATAAAACTTAATAAATAAGTTTTATTTCAGTTGAAAGCAAGTGTCCTTAAGAGTTCTACTTCTGCAAAAGCAGAGTATGTTCTTGCATCTTATGCTTCGAATACTCAAATAGTCTTTCCTTTTAATTAAGGAGACAGGCCTCAGTTTAACTATTTTACTTACAAGCGTTAAGTCAGTTGATTTAATGCCTAGTCCCTGAAGGGCTCTATTTTAAGTTAAATTATGTCCCCCCAAAATTCATATGTTGAAGTCCTAACCCATAGTCCCACAAAATGTGACTCAGACGTAATTAGTTAAGTTCGGATGCTAGAGTAGGATGGGCCCTTAATCCAATATAGCTGGTGTCCTTATGCAAAGAGGAAATTTGGACCCAAACACATGAAAGGAGAAGGCCGTGTGAAGGTGGAGGCAGAGATCAGGGTGATGCTTCATTTGTTGGTCAGGGAAATACAGCAATGCAAATAAATGCAGGACCCTGAGGGCTGAATAGTGTTGCTGTGTTTAAAACAAATAGGACCCTATCGGCCTGATCTCTTAATGCGTCTTCTTAAAGCAACTATCTGCGGAGGATTGGAAGTGGCAATGATGATAATTAAATGCATCGTGTTCTTTTAACTTTTTCAGTCAAAGTAATAGATGTATATGGTCAAAAAAGAAAATAGTATAAAAATGCTTATAATGAAAACAACGGCCCCCGGGCCTCATCTGTCCTCCTCCCAGTTCCCTCAGAGGCTTCAGCCTTAACTTTTGCTATGTTTTTCAGTTTTCTTATGGTATTCCATGCCTTTAAATAATGTGCTTATTTCACTCTATCAGTCATCAATTTTCTATTGGCATGGAGGAGGATTTTTTGCATTTTCACCACTCATGCCTTCTCTTCCTTCTTTCTAGAATGGTGGGATCCTTATTCTTGGTTCCTCTGCAAATTCAATCAGTAACGTCAAAGTTAAGCCTCCACTTCGTCCATCTAACGCAGACATTCTCTCTTTTCACCCATTTTGTAAGATAAGGATATTAGTGCTTCTAAGTCTTTATCCTTCTTCACAACCTCTGTCATCATACCTGACTTTTACATTGTCAAGGTTAAATATGTTTGCAATCTATTCTTTAACCATAGTCAATCTTTCAAGGTTTTCTCTGGCTTGATTCAAAAAGTTGAAAGCCAGAGATCAGCCTTTACATTATGATGGAAGAGCAGACCCATCTGCTCCCCTACCATCACACTGTTTCCCCCGTAGGTCCAAAGCCATGATCCTTGTCAAAGGAGTACGTTTCTAGCATCATATCTGAATGGATGCTCCATCAACTACGATGCCCACCAACTCAATTTTGTCCATAATTTCAATTATCATTAATTCCCTAATTTTCCAAAGATCTCACTACCAGAATCGTCCATCTCTGGGGCAGATTTGGATGATTGCTCTCTAGACCTGCTCCGTAGCTCTCCTGAGTTGGAACTTCTGTCTCCTAGATCCCATGTGCTCCTCTTTCTTGGTTTACTCTCTTATAACTTCCTAAAAGAAGATACTTAAGAGATGAAATTCTAAAAATGTCAGTATTAATCCTCATACATGATTGATATTTACTAGATATGGGTGGATAGAAAATTATTTTTCTCAGGAATATTTTCTATAATTTAATTTTATCTTTGATACTGTAAAAGTCTGTAATGGGGGGCCGGCCTGGTGGCATAGTGGTTGAGTTCATGCATTCCACTTCAGCAGCCCAGGGTTCACAGATTCGGATCCCAGGCGCAGACCTACACAGCACTCATCAACCCAGGCTGTGGCAGGCGTCCCACATATAAAGTAGAGGAAGACAGGCACAGATGTTAGCCCAGGGCCAATCTTCCTCAGCAAAAAGAGGAGGATTGGCAACAGATGTTAGCTCAGGGCTAATCTTCCTCACCAAAAAAATAAAAATAAATAAAAGTCTGTGATGATGTATCTAGGTATATGCCTTTTTTTAAAAAAAATTCAATGGTATTGGACATTTCCAATTTAAAGAGTTACGAACTTCAGTGCCAGAAAATTATCTTTTTTTTTAAATTTGCCCATTTTTCTTTGTCCTCTCTTTCTAGAATTATTATTAGTCAGATTTTGAACCTCTTGGATTTTTCCTCTGTCTTATATTTTGTTATATAATTTGAAGTCCTTTGCCTTTTTATCATACATTCTGAGAGATTTCTCCAGTATCCAACATTTTTCTCAGCCTATCTATCTATAACATTTTTTTTTTTTTTTTGGCAAGGATCTAGGGAGATATTACTATTATTATTTTAATTCTAAGAACTTTCTTTTGGATTTTTTTTTATCACCTCTATTCTTGTTTTATGAATATAAACTGTTTCAAATTTCTCAAAGGATGTTATTTAGAACTAAGGTTTGTTTTCTCTTTATCATGAATCATCTCACTTTTCTCTGGTGTCATTTTTTTTCTCTTTGTTTTTATGAGAGTCTTTCTCATTGATTTTGCAGGCTCACTTTAAATGTGTGGAGACCCTCAGTTCTCTGCTCGTTTTTAAGACAGAAGGAGTAGAGAGTTTTTCTGAGCTCTGTGCTCATAGGTGAAGCTTGTTACCTTGTTACGTGTGAGCTTGACCTCAGGTGAGCAGGTAGGAGTGAACTGCTATATGGGGAGTCCTTCAAATGTCTTAATGAGGAGGGCTTTTCTCTAAGTCTCAGACATCCACATTAGCTTTTTAGTTCTCCCCCAGTGCAATCATTCTCTTTGGAGAATATTCTTATGAGTTGTTTGTTTTGTTTATTTGTCTGGCCTGGAGGGAGAGGTCAGTAATATTCTGGCTTCTGGGTGTTCTCTTCACCTAGGTAGGAGTGGAGAATGAGAGGGCGGGTGACTGTTTCTTTTCAGTCAATCACCATGTCATAGCCTCCCTTCTCATTTCTGCATCCCACATGCCTGCCTCCTCTGAGTATGAATCTTTCCTTGGTTTCCACCAGGATAGCCAACCACCTCATTGGGTCATTGGGATGGAGTCCTCTCTGTGCATATCCTGGGCTGTGCTGGCGTCTCCTTCAACTTCACCAGCCAACTCACCTCCATTTATTTTGCATCTTGCAGAAATGTGATAGTTTCTCATCTGCTGAATTACTCCTTTCATGCTTTTCTTTATTCCATCATGTCCCTAATAAATAACATCTTCCCTGCATGAGTTCCTAAGAGTTTGATAGATAAGACAAAGTGTAAATATTACCAAATCTTATCTCTATTGCTGATAGAAGCCAGGATGGAGACATTACTTTAGGTCTGTTAGCCAAATGAGCTTATTGTTTCAAAAAAGTCTGGGATATAATGTTAATTAAAATCTTTCATAGAAGGAGACATTGGAACAGAGGGGAAGCATTTTCCACAATAACATCCTCCAGCCTGGTTTTTTTCTCTTATGCTATTTGCTGTGATCACCCAGAGGCACGGCTCATCTCTCCAAAGCAGGAGTAAGCATTTTGTCAAGACAGCCTTTCCTCCATCTTCGTGGGGCTTTTTGGTGATCCTGTGGACTCCTGGTGGGCGCTTTGTATATTACACCAAGAGGTGCTGAAATGAGTTAGAACAGCACATTATTTAAGTCAAATCCAGGGTCACTCTGTTCCTAAGATTTAGTATTAAGTCCCAAATTTATTTCTTATCCCAAATAATGTTCAGCCTGTTGTCACACATAGCATATCAGAGGTTCTGCAATAAGATTAAACAGCATCATAAAGATAAAAATGAATAGAGACATTCCAGTAATGAAATGCCAGCAATGTAGAGATGCTTTAAATTTTAATATAAACCCCACCAAATATCAAATTCCCAAGGAGAAATTAAATTTCAAAGTTTAAATCCACTTTTATGTTGAAGTCCAAAAACATTCAAGTTCAAAGGAATTAAAGTTTAAAAAATCAATATCTCTTGCTATTGTGTGCTCAAGTTCAAAGTCCACAATTCTTAAGTTAACTAAGGTGTAAAAACTATCCTCCCCAACTTTTTTATTCTGCATAGTCTCTGCCAGAAGTGTTCTCCGTAGCCTCTTTGGGATCTGGTTTCTTCAGAAACCGGGGCTACCTCACACTGGAATTGGTGACATACTTTCAGGGCCTCAGAAGATGTATTATTTCAGTGTCAGTGCCCACTCTTTCACTGTTCAAGGGTGTGACCTGTGACCTCTGCCCAACACCTTTAGAAAAGAAGCCATCCCCAGCCCTAAGAGCAGTTATCCCAGACACAGGTGTGTACCCAGGGACCAGCCCTAGCCGAGGCCATGGCAGTCACTCAGTGAAGTCTGTGTTGGTTACCTATTGCTGCTACAACAAATTTCCACGAATTTAACTGCTTAAAACAATACACATTTATTATCTTCCAGTTCTGGAGAAGTCCAACACAAGTCTTACTGGACGAAAATCAAGGTGTCAACAAAAGTTCGTTTCTGGAGACATTAGGGGATAGTCCTTGCCGTTTCCAGCTTCTAGAGGCTGCCCACATGCCTTGACTGGTGACCTGGTTCCACTCTTTTCAAAGCCAGCAACATCACATCTCTGATAAGTCTTCCTTAGTCACATTTCCCTCTGACTGCCACCACAAATGGTTCTGTTTTTAGAAGCCCATGTGATTAGATGGGGCCCACCTGGATAATCCAGGAGACTCTCCAGGATAACCTCCCCCTCTCAAGATCCTTAAATTAATCTCATCTTCAAAGTCCCTTTTGCTATATAAGGTAACATATTCCCAGGTTCTGAGGATTAGGACGTGGACATTTTTAAAGGACCATTATTCTGCCAACCACAGTATCAGAAGGAAGATAAGTAAATGGAGATCTCCTTGGATTTAGTCAGTCAGGTGAAGCCCGTCTGGTAGTGCCTGGCTTCCAGAGTCCACAGTCTATGAATTTAAATTGAATCAGGAGAAAAAATCCTGGTAAAAGGTTAATTTGGGTATTACACATTTACCAGTTGAAGGGAAGATGAATCCATTCATGCATATTGTCTCTTTGGGAAAGTAGAATTGTAAATGTTCTGCCATCTTGCAACATTTAGACACTGGCAGTGGAGGTAACCCTGTCACCAGGCTTATCAGCTCTGGTTTGAGCAGAGAAGCATGAGCAGTATGAGTGATATGGAAAAGGGATTTATTATCAGGATGAGAGCGGACCTTGCAGTGGGAGCTGGTGAAGAAGTCAGAGGAAGGCTTTGCCTCTGTGTCTGGTGCTGGGCCTGATGTTGACGTAGGTCAGCAGGCAGAGATTAGGAAGAAAAGCTGGATAAGAGGCAGGGGAGAGCAAGGACCAGCTGGATCCCAGGAGGATAGACTGGTGCCTTCTCCTGCCTCTCATTGGCTGCACATTGGCCGCATGAGAGACACACAAAAGCTGGCTCCCTTTGCCACAGTGCTCCACATGTGCCCGGCCCAGGACAGGGAGAAGCTGAAAGAAGAGAAGTGGTGGGAGCTGGCGGAGCTGTGACCCAGCTGCTGCCCCACACCCAGAAGGTGAAGCAGCCGACCAGCAAAAATCCACCCAAGCTGCAGCAGCATCTCATGCCCTGGGCCTGCAGCCTTCAGAGCCCACACCTGCTGCTTCTCTCACACCTGCCAGATTGCCTGCAGATCTCTCCTGTAGACATCCTTAACCTGGCACCTTGCAGGGAAGGGAATTCTGGGAGGCAAAGTTCCAGCTCTGCTCGAGTGACGCAGCACAAACCCACCACACCGGGTCTTATCGGAGGTGACTTCTTTCCCTTCCTGCATATCTGAAACCTTTGATTTTTAATTTCCTCTTTGGGAGTTGGGTTTCTCGGCTCTGCAGTGCCGCACAGAGGGTGTACACACTGTCTGATGACACGCCTTCCACTATCACTTGCTAACAGCGTCCCTCAATCCTTTGCCACAACAGCTATTTCTCTGCTCTGTCCTATGGAATCATGAGATCTCCTATCTCCACAAAAGCTGCAGAATCCTGCTTCTCAAGTCACTGTCTCAGCTCGTTCATGTTCCAGGCCCTGAGATCCACGTCTTCCTGTCCTGTCTTCTTACTGCTGTGGTGGGATGTGCTTCTATGACTCATTCCCTCTGCTAGTCCCCTGCAGCTTTGAGGAAGGCTTCATTGAGTTTCCACCTGTTGAACCTGCTGCTTCAGTTGGACACTGCTTTTTAGTGTCTGTAGGGATAGCAGTGTTTGCTGGAATTGAGGCCTGCCTTCCCTTTACTTTTCCTTTGCTCTTGAACCATTGCTCTAGCTGCAACACACTTTCTAACATTCCTCTGGATTCCAGAACAGGAGTTGGCAACCTTTTTCTGTAAAGGGCCGGATGGTAACTATTTCAGCTTGTACGCCATGGGGTCTGTGTTACAACTACTCAATTCTACCTACACTGGATGAAAGCAGCCATAGACAATACATAAGCAAATGCACATGGGTATGTTTCAATAAAACTATATGTATAAAAGCAGGTGGCTGGCCCTCAGGGCGTAGTTTATAGAACCCTCTATTTCACACTCAAGTTCTGAGCAAAATAAAGATGGAAGCCATGTTATCAATTGATTACTGTTAGAGGTCAGGTTGGAGGCAAATCTCTAGGCCCATTTGCCAAGAGGCTTTGCTAATAGAGAAGCCTGGGTAAGTCCTTCCACCTTCCAGGGGCAGAAGAAGTGAGGAGGAGGGAGAGCCTGTGTTACATTAATTACGTTCCATTAACAGGAAGGAAACAGTAGGCCTAGGGAAAAATCGTTCCCCACCAACCCCTTGCTGTTAATTCTAGTGGGTCCCTGAAGGGGAGAAGAGATGATGTGTTTATGCTTGGTCTGCCTCTTGACCCCAACTCGTCTTCTAACCTTTGTATCTAACACGTTCTTTATAAAGATGTCTGCTCTTATCTCCTGTCATTTTAACCATTTTAGGGTTATCTCTCTATAGCAGATAGCCCAGTTATATCCAAATGCAAAGAACAAAAACTTACAACATTTGGCCCTAGTTCTGATTCTGAATTTCCTCCCCAACCAGGCCAAGTCTAATCAAATTAGAAAATTCACGTCATTAACTTCCTGCCCACCCCAACTCTTAGTCTTAGAGATTGAAGCACCTCTGTAGGCTGTGGGTCTAATTCATTCATTAAACAAGTGTTTACTGAGTGTCCACTATGTGGCAGTGAGGTTTAGGTGCTTGGGATACAGCAGTGAATAGCCAGGTAACTTCTAACCATAGACCATCCCTAAGGTATGGCACTCCTCCTAATGGCCAAGATGGTGGTGCCTGTGTTCCAGGGAGCCAGATGGAGGAAGGGAGAAAGAAAGGGCACAGTTGGGAGGGCTCTTGGATTTCAGTTGATTTATAGGTAAAGAAATGAACTGTATCAAGACTTGAAGTGTAATTTCAATATCCATTAACAAAACCATTGTGGAATGTTTCAAGCTTGAAACTCAGAGACCTGCCCTCGTAGAGCTTGTGTTGTGGTGGACAAGATAGACAATAAACCTATCATTTCAGGGAGTTGCAAGTGTTATGATGGAAAATGAAGCAGATTAAGGAGATTAGAAAGTGATGGAAGTTTATTATTTAGAATGAAGCTCAGCTTAAAGAAATGAAACGCCCCAAATAATGGTGTGTTAACTTAAATGTAAGTTTCTTTCTCTCTCCCATAAATGAAGTCTGGAGGTTTAAGTGTTCCAGGATGATAACACAGCTGTGTCCCATGGCAACTTCAGAAACCCAGGCTCCTTCCAATCATAGATCATCCTTCCCTAGGGTGAGGCTCTCTTATTAATGACAAGATAGTGGCACCTATGTTCCGGTGAGCAGGATATTTTGATATGAAGTGTTTTTAAACACTTCATATCAAAACACTTACCATAGTGTATGCTACAATAAGATATAGATTTGTTGACTGTGTAAGTCAATCTTGTATCCCTGCTTTATTAACTGTGCCACAGAGTAAGACACCAGTGGATGTTTCTGGAGCTATGTCACATTATTTCCTATGTTGTGCATTCTTAGTGCTCCTCAATGTGTCTAACCTGAGAATCAAGGTATTCTCTCCATTCTTGTATCCCAAGAAGGGATAAGCCAACATTCCTGAACACCCTCCACTTACCAGTTGTTGTGCTGGGTGCCCTAAATATGCCCGTGGTTCCAAGGTCAGATTTAAGGGACTTGCTCAGAGTCACAGCTGGCTGGGGTATATTCCCTAGTCCTCTGGTCCCAAACCCTGTCTGTTTTACATCAAATGATTTCCCAATTCCCCAAGTCAAATACAGATTTCTGGGCCCAAAATCTCTATGGTAATAGCCTGGGAATCCACATTCTTCACAAGACCCTCTGGCAGTCCTCATGATCGTGCATGCTTGAGGACCATCACTTTCTACTCTCTCCAGGCCAACAATTACTACAGTGGGCAGCACAATGGTGGGGGGTTGGGAGGCATGGATGTGTTTTGAGAGATGCCAAAATAATTTATTTTTAACAGTAGCAAATTATCCAAAGAAAATATGTGGTTCATTTATCACTTTTGCAAATTAGAATGAATTTGAGGTTACCTCTTACTCCAATGTGCTTGCTCACGTGAGAGAGAAAAAGTAGAGTGACTTCTGCAAATGTAGCAGAAATTGCCTGTAGCAGCCCCCTTACAGTCAGCAGTAAGCAACTGTTATTGATGGTTCTTTTAACTGGGGTGGGGCTTGCAACTATCGTAGTCTTTGACTTCCCTACAAAACCTCTTGGGATTTCATTAGAACCTCCATACACTCATTCGTGTACTGCATGAGTGTCATCCATTTTATACGTCGAAGTGGTGAAATGTCGAATGTTCCTGGAGTGTCTGAAGTTGTCTTCATTTTTCATCTCCATGATCATCCGTACTGGTGATGTGAAACGTACCTGTACCTATCTACAATTAAGTTTCAGAGCATGCCAAAATGTTGTAAAAGTTCAAAGGAAATTATTGCCAGCGGTGTTTTGTTTTGTTTTGTTTATTAGCCCAGATGGAAAGGTACAGTGCATTTTACTTGTTAGGTCTGACAATGCATAACTGATTTGTGGCTCTACTTTGCAACTCACGAGTTACAAGTTAATTAGAAGCACTTTTCTCTAATTATATTTGAAAGTTTGCTCTATTTGCTCTACAATTATCACAAAAATTACATTAACTAGTGTTAGCGAACACAACATCGAAATCCCCACCAGATCCTGGAGGAGAGGGGAGAAATAAAGACGGTCTGCCTCCCCTGCCCAACACCTGTTTTCCTTTCCAACAGATGTTTTTATTTGTTATTTCTGATGAAGTGTTCAAACTAAACTTCCTTCCTGGTTGTCCCTTAGAGGATGAAACTCAGGCTGGTTGGGGGGAAGCTTCAGTTTTGTCGTGCATGAGCTAAGCTATTTTCACTTAGCGACTCACTCTTCCAGTGGGCTACCCATCATGACATGATGGCATCAGATTCGCCATGGCAGCAGCTGTGTGCCATCAACCTTGTGCCCTCCCAAAGGAATGCCCAGAAGAAGAGTCCCTGGGAAATTGTTTCTTAACACACGGACCTGCATCACAGAGACCTATAATTCCAGAGAAATTGCCCTTAGCAACTGGCCTTCCTGTTGGCCTTCTTTCTTTCCTGTGTTCTCCAGTATATGTCTGAGCAACACTACGTGCAAGATGCCACGGACAATATAAAATATAAAAATAATGTAGACATGAGCTCTATCCCCAAGGAGTTGTCAATCAAGTATGAGGGAGGGGACACATGGATAACTGTTCTACAAAGTAAGCACTGAGAAAGGGCCCAGAAGAGCTTAGAGGAGGAAAGGGATTCTTCAATTGATTTCAGGTAAGACTTCATGAAGAAAATAATGTTTATAATGCATTTTAAAGATGGACATGAGTTTGGCTTTCAGATAATGGTAGCAAGAGAAAGTGGTGACAGTTAGGTCCTCCATACACACTCACAGAATCGCTTCTTTAATAAAAATAAATTTAATTGTGCTGCCCCTATGCATGCATGGATGAGCGTGTGCACTCTTGCACACACACTCAAACACGTGCACACACGCTCCCATGCAAAGTAGGTCCCTTCTGCATGGCTGCTGCTGCCAGCTTCCTTGCTTTAAGGCCTAATGCTGCCTGCTTCAAATAGTTCTGGTCTTCTGTCTCCATCCATATCTGTCTTTTAATCTAATACTTTTCTAGAAGCGAAGCGCCTTTTGGAGGAAAGGAATCGTGAGGATGATGCTTTATAATTCTCTGCATAACTTGGTTTGCATCACACGAATATTGCTGCGAGTACTCCCAGGGTCAGCATTGTCCTCTTCCATGAGAAAAAAACTTGCACACACTATTAATTCACAAGAGTGAACAAGGATTAATTTACTGTGCAAATGACAGTTGTCCAACTTCAAAGGTTGGAAATTTTTTCAAATAATAATTTTAAAAACATGGAAACTTGAGCACTAAAGCATTCAGTGCTTCATCTACAGCAGTCCCATAACAAACACATTTAGTACTTAAAATAATGATGCACATTAGCGGAGAGAGTCGCTTGCCCTACATTCCGTTTGGCTTTCATGCATGTTGGAATTTTTTTTTCAGAAAATGGATTTTGATTCATAAACTCAATTCCATTTTCAGGTGGCTCTGTTCACAGATACAGTTTCCGAAGCTTATCTGTGCAGTTATTAATTAAAAGCAAACACCAGCATGTGCTCTAACCTGGTTTCCAGATCGATTTCACAGTTAACCATATTTTGTATTCACAAGTAGCAGAAGTAAGAAGGTTACTTCCATTTCTTATTTTTTTCAGCTGAGATTTATTTTTTAGATTAAAAAACATTATCCTCCATCTTTTGTTCTTCATTCAAAATTCTTTCCCTATGAAGTTAGCGAGAGGCAGTAATAAGCTTGGAAATCTAAAGCTGAGGAATATAGATTCCAAAGCAGTCAGAAAACACTTTTATTAATACAAAGAGGTCTTGGATATTAACTGTAGCAGTTTCTGTTTGGTTTCAGTTCTTTGTTTGCTTTTTAAGTGATCTTAGAGTCTGGATGGAGCAGCTGTTTCATTTTGTATTGGTTCCAAGCGTGCTCAAGGCAATGAAAGAAAAGAGAGAGTTAGAAGAAAGCTCAGTCCGTTTGCTTCTCTCTGGCAGTAGAGCCTCAGCTTCGGGGTGTCTTTCCTGGAGAGAGGGTGAGCCTCGATGCTTTTCTTTTTGATTTTGACCCTGGAGGCGGTTTCTGCTATGTGTGGTCACTTATACCCGCCTGATCACGTGCATCCTTTATTGAGGACATTTATGGGCAGGATGGTGTTAATTTGCTTTAACTTCCATGCCATTTTCAGGAGACTTCCTGATGCTTTGTTAAATTAACAGAAAGTAGAAATTTGTATTTAACACACAGTTGTGGTTATGAGATGAACATGGATCATTTAGGATTTTCAAGCAGTTTATCAATTTAATAATTTTCTGCAAAACTGCCCTTGTTATTAACTTAGTTACTGGAGTGTGTGAACACACATGTAAAATCTTATTGTCATGTATAAACTTCACATTGAGCACGATAGGTATTTATAACTTGAACCTAATTAAAAAGGGATTGAAAAGAAAGAAACGGTCATGTGATCCCAGGATGGGAACTCTCCCCAAAGCAAGCATGTCTGATTAAATAAGCCACACCAGCAGTGAAAGAAAAGGAATACCCCTCTACAGTTTGCTGATCAACCTCCAACACCAGGGTCTTATTAAAAGTCTTTTTACCTCCAGGGAGTCCCCTCACCATCTCTAGGTATCTTTGCTCAAGCTTCCATTAGGGCCTCGATGTAATGTAACACTATCTGAGTTGCTATGGAAACAGCTGTATCTATGCAAATTACTTTTTAAAAAATCATTAGGCCACAGAAAGTCTGTCTGACATATGAAATTTGCAGGAACTCCAGCCCACAGCTACTCTTGGCATTGCGTCTGCTCTCTAACTGTCCCCTATTTCTTTTGCTGTATCTGTTTTATACAAATACTGTTGAATCCTTGGGAGAGATCACCAGCAGCAAGAGTTGCAGGCTGTAAGTTGAGGGCAATCACCAGCAGTATGAGTTTTGAAGGCATCTTGGGTTGTGGAAGAATGAAGTTACTTAGACATGGATGGGGGAAGAAAGGGGCTAAAGTCAAGGCAAATTTACTTAAAATGCCAGCTCTCTCCCATTCATCCCTCTCCTCCAACAAATAAAAGGCACTGGCTTGCACACGCAAGCATGTGCACACACACACAGGTGTGCACATGCATAACATAGGCATGCACATGCAGGCATGCCCGCACAGACACGCACACGTTGGCATGCACACACACACTTACATTTGCATGCTTGCACACACACATCACACAAGCAGCCCCTGTGGTTGTTGCATATTTACGTCCCTCACACAGCCCTGTCCTCTGCTCTGCCAGGTGCAGTTCTGCATTAGAAAGACTGCTGTCCCCAGCTTCCTTTGTGTATCTGTTTTGCACACTGGGCTTGGCTGGATCCTCCACAGTGCTCCAACAGGGCTTTGCAGTTCTCCCCCACTGGTCCCTGCTGCTCCCCTGGGCAAGGAGTGCACTGCTCTGCTGGTTGTCACAGTCTTACCTGCTGCTGCCTGGGCAAATTGCCCCCACAAATGTCTGCCCTGAGCCCCCAGGAGGCTGTAGCTAGGAGGTAGTATGGACCCAGAGAGGAAGAATGGTCCACTGCCCTTTGCATTACATTCTGTTCTGGAATCCCTCAACAGTGCTTCTTATGCCCCAGGCAACCCCAAAATAGCTTTTTTTCGTCTTTACCTCCATGCCTTTCTGACTGCTGGGCAGGGAACAGATTCAAGTAATGGCTCCCACCCTGGTCCTTGAGTCCACACTCCCCATTACTGTATCCTGCTTATGGTACCTGGTGGCTAGTTTTCACTCAAATCAGTTCTCTCCTAGGAGGCTTTCCTGGAAGCACTTGTCAGTCACTGCCTCCCTCGCCTGACATGCCCAGATACATCCCAGTCCTCACAGTGCACAGGGCTTAGGTTCTTCCCCAGAACCTCCTGGGCCCTCATACTAACCACTCTACCAGCCCCGTGTCTCCAGGCTGCCAGGAATGCTCAGTCCCGTCTGAATTCAGCAGTGGACAGAAATATCAGCTCAGATTCAAGCCGGTATCCCTACTACACATGAATCCTTTATGGCAATTGCCAGTTTATATCATTACACACATGCATATTTCAGTTTGGTTCTCTGAGGAACCAGCTCACATTTCCATGTTTGCTATGGAGTAGCAGGACCAAGAAGGTCTTGCCTAGCTGAGCCCTGGGTGAGGGTGTAGAAGGGACTGATGGCACCTGCCTTGAAGGTCAGGGTATCGACAGATCAGCCTCCTTGCAGGCACCGTGATACAGCGGTTCTACAGTATGTGATGCACGTGAGCATCAATTATACTTCAGGGTGGAAAATTTAAAAGTGGGTTTTCAACCAATCACAATTTTCTTTTTTTCTTTTAATGCTTTAAATATTAACCTAGAATTCTACCTTCACAATAAATGTGTTACATTTTAAGCCCACATTTTCCTACTTTCTCTGCTAGTAACAGAGTTAGTGCCCTAGGCTCAGCCTTCTTTCCGTGAAGGTCAGTGTTGTGAGTTACTTCCTGAAAGAGCAGCGTCGTTAGTTCATTATTCCCAGCAAGTAAAAAGTGTGTTGTCATCATCCCCACTTTGGGATAAGAAGGAAACGTCAAAAGGCTAACGTCGTATGTCCCAAACCAAAAGTTCCTCCTTGTTTAAACAGAATCAGTTTAGAATTCAAATACATGCTTTCTCCAAGTCAATTACGTATATACATAAAATACAATATATTAACTACATATAATTAATTAGCATATAATATTATATATAATGATATACAATTAATTAAATATATGTTATATCTATGTATATATATAAAGTTAGATATTATCCAGGCATATTTATTTTGGGAATAATTTAAGACTTTAATGGGAGGGTGTTAAATTAAATGAAATGTTCTCAGAACTCAAACTTACTAACTTGCAGGAGTAGAGGTCAGAATATGATTTTCTTAAGCCACATCTCCTGTAAGAAAACATCCCTTTGTGAAAAGAATTGGAGGTATTATAGAACGTCAGTGTTATGTATATGTAAATACATATATTTAAAGGCTTAGTCCATATTTAAGTGATAGCCTTGTTTTAGGAAACAGTACAGTGCTCTGCTTTTATCTTTAAAAAAGAAATGTCCATGTGATTTATCTTGAAATGTTTCCATCCAGCAAAATGTGGCTATCTGAAATTGAGAAAATTTAATCAAGCTATGAAAAATTGCATATTACTGAACATACCAACTCCATAATTAATAAATAATTATAAAATATATGAGTTAAGTCATCTTGGTGGGGTAAATTTTAAATAAGAATTTGGGGGCTATGAACTATTGTAATTATATAGTCTCAAAAAGACCAGTAAGACATAGGTCTTTCTTTTTTCTTTTCTAAGACATAGGTCTTTCTAACAGCTAAATTAAATATAAGATCCACAATATATTGCACTTGTCTTCCTTGTACACTAAATTGCTAACAATCATTATATTCTTTCTCAGGTTGAAATGATTCAGTGTCATGATTCCTCTGGGTCTAATTAATTTTAATGACAAAAATTTATATACTATAAATTTCTAACTTTACACACACACCTTTAAAAATAGTAAAATTCTTCTAGGCTCTACTGACTTCTCTTGTCTCAAATGTTCCAAGCTTCCTCATTTGCCCTTCATTTTGTTGTACCATCTCCCATCCTGAGGCATTATTAATCATACTTCCTCTGCCAGTGTTGACAGGACACATTTTCCATTCACATTGTATAGCAGATATTGGGTATCATCTCCCTCTATCATGAACATTAACCCATAAACTCTTTGAGGGCAGGGACAGTGTCATAGACATCTTTTTATCCCCAATGCTCAACTTAGTATGTAGTTGGAGCTCAATAAATCCCTCCTGGATTAATTTTTTGGAAACTATTCCAGTTATCCCTTCCTTGAGCTGCATATCTAGGTCTCAGACATACTCCTCAGCTAACAATCTCTGTTCTGTCCTCCTTTTAGCTTCCTGAGAGAGAAGATTAGAACAGTGGCAGACTTGCTCCTATTCACTGCCTGCTCCTCCATCTCTGATTTCATAGTGAGAGCTTGCTGTGTGAGTTGTCCTGGGGGATAGTATGTTAACGCTTCTGTAGAGAATACCAGAACATGATTGAAAGGATTGAAATGGGCAATGAGAGATCTGATTTCCATCTCGAATGATATAAACCCAGCTTGAATTATGGACCAAGTTTTTGTCTTTTCAGCTGTTTCTTTTCTACTTCATTACCTTCACCATCACCACCACCACCTCCACCACCATTACCACTGCCACCACCACCATCACCACCTCCACCACCACCATCTCCACCACAACCACCATCACCACTTCTACCACCTTCACCACCAGTATACGAGTAGCTACCAGAAATCGATGTCTTACCATATGTACATTTATCTGATATAAACAACTTGATGTAGTTTTTAAATTAATTGATGCATGTTTTCCTATTATAGAATTGAGGATACTTTCCATCCAATGGTATGATTTTATCGTCACAAACCATAATTCACCTGAAGAAATAATTGACAATGCTGTCTAATTATTGCCATAAACAACAACTTAATATCAAAGAACACAAAGGCTGTTTTTGCAAGATATTTTTCAGAATTTAAATGGATGATATAAACATTTCCATTTAATAGTTAATTCTATGTAGTTTAATGAGGGCATATTTTAGATCTGATAGCTCTGAGCAAGACCAAAAGAAATTATGGCACTCAAAATCTCACTCCTCCAATTTGTTTTTTGGCTCCAAGAGATGGTAGGTAAAAGCTGTTCTTAATGATTTGCAGGGCATGTATTTTGTAAATATATTTATACATTTTTTGGTTAATTTTTCTGTTAAAAAACTCTGGAGTCTCAAATAAGTAGTGCCTTAGATCCTTGAGTAGACCAAGAATTTTGTTGTTGTTGTTTTCCTTTCTTTTTTTTTTATAACAATGTGAGTCCTAACTATGGATAATTTGTTAGTTATCACTATATTGCAAACATAGAGTTGGTAGAAAACTGAAAATCACATGCCTTGAATTTTGTAACTGAACATCAGTTTTGCTATCCAGATACCCACAAACAAAAGCACAAGGATTTCCCTTGAGTCTGAGGCACAGAATATCTACAACCCACCCTCTTCTTGGAACCCTAACTTGGACTTAGATAGTCTGCTGGAAATCTAAGTGTTTTGGGATTTGTTGAGGTTAGCTAAGGGATATAATACTCATCCATCTTTGCAGGTGTTTATAAATGCCATCTGTTTATAATATTCTATCACAAGGTTGTGTACTTGGACCTCATTAGCTCAGACCGCAGAAGAGAGATTATATTTTAATGTTATTATCCTTACTTTTATTAAGAGATTATATAAGAAGCTTTTATGAAAAACATTTCAGCAGATCCTACCACCTTGGTCTTTTATTGTGTCATTTGCTCTCTATTATGTCATTTGTTCTTAAATCTGTTGGTGATGCAAACAGATGGTTGTTGAATAGGACAGTGACATGGATCCCTACTGCAGGGTAGGAACATTAATTGGACAGCAGTGACATGATGGGTTGGAATAGATAGCCTGGTTTGGGATAAACAAAGATGGTGAGAACAGTTATGTTATTGTGGTATTCCAAGCTAGAAATGATGTGGTGTTTTAAGCTAGAAATAATGAATCAGAATCATGAAAATAGAGTCCAGTTAGGATGATACTGAATACTGAGTTCCCATTATTGCAAGGTGGGGTAAGGAAACTGGGCTTCACAAGTAGCATAGTGTGGAGAAAGGGATAGAAATTACCAGATAGATGAGTAGGAGCTCATTGCATAAGTGAGTTCGTATTGCTATTCAACCATCTCAATGCTACCAACCTCAACCTACAAATACAATATGATGGATGTACTTACTATGGTGAATGGCTACAGTTTTATGCCCTTAGACTCTGGCAACAGAGAAAAGAGTGTGCCATTGAACCAGTGTGTATATGTTAATATCCACTGTCAGTAATGTATATGTCTGTTGACTGCAGGTTCCCAAAGCCTTTTTACACGTTCTGTTTATAATTGTATAAGCTTGCTTCTACCAGGACATAAGGGAGAATAATTACATCAGTGGGAAACAGCAGAGGCAAATGTCACCTGGACTTTAAAAAAAGGACTAGTCATAGAAAACAAATGAATTGAAAGATCCCATTAAAAGATAAATGTAGGTATCAGTAGACTAAGGGTCACACAAAATGAAGATTAGAAATAGGATAAATAAATAATGATTGTGGGCATCAATACTAGTTCTGAGGCCTTCTAAAATTCTTCAGGGTCTTCACAACTTTGCAACTTTTAGTAGCTTTATTTCTGTGTTTATTCCCATGCATGACCCAGTTGGGAGATAAAATAAAAAATATGAATTGGCATTTCAGAAAACAACATGCAAGCAGCTAATATGCTCATAAGAAGAAGTTTAATTGAAAGGAATGCCAATGGGAAGGAGACAGCGTGTTTGGTATTAGATCTCCAAAGATAAAACTGATTGCTGGCATGCAGCATTGGCAAGAGGCGGCAAAATGGGCACCCTTGGCGAAAGTGTCATGAGTGCAGTCTTTCTGGAGAGCATTTTGGCAATATGCCTTGATATTTAAAATGTGCAGACACTTTACCCAGCAATTCAAGTTTTAGGAATTTGTATTGAAGAGCTATTAAGAAAAATCTTTAGAGAAAATGAGTTAGTATATAGAAAGCATTTAAAACATTCTCTGGCACACAGTAAGAGCCAATCAGCAAAAAAAATTAGAAATATGGGCCAGTCCTGATGGCCTAGTAGTTAAAGTTTGGCATTCTCACCACTTCAGCAGCCCAGATTTGTCTCCTGGTCGCAGAACCACACCACTCATCTGTCAGTAGCAATGCTGTGGTGGCGGCTCACGTAGAAGAACCAGAAGGATTTACAACTAGAAGGACAATGCATAAATGCAACCATGCACTGGGGCTTTGGGGAGAAGAAAAAAAAAAGAGGAAGACTGGCAAAAAGATGTTAGCTGAGGGTGAATCCTTCCCTGCCAAAAAAAATAAATTAGAAATAACCTAATGTCCATCAGTACACTATTGGATGAAAACAATCCATCAAATAGAATACTACCAGGCATTAAGAATTAAGATGTGGCTAGCTATTTTTAATATCAAAGTATATCCTTGACAGATGTTGAATGTAAAAAGCAAGTTAGTGTGTGCTGTGATTCTATTTCTGTAAAGTGACACAGGTAAGTGCATGATAAGCAAAGAGAGATGTACAAAAGCATGTTCCCCCCAAATCTGATTATCTCTGGGGGATTTCTTTTTCTTTTTTTTTTTTATCCTTTGTTTCTCTCTCTCTGTCTTATTTTTATTTATTTATTTTTTTTGCTGAGGAAGGTTAGCCCTGATTTTGTCTCTTTTAATGGACTCATATTTTTAAGGTTACCATGGGTTAATTGTATAATCAGAAAAAAAACCCCACTATTATTGTATTAGAAAACTTTAAAATATATACCAAAAACATGCACTCTGGGGGGAACTTAAAATTTGATAAAAATCAACTATAATGTAAAAGGGAATTTGTTTTATACTTTGTGTATCCATACAGAGAAATTGCTGATGTCAAAAAATAGATGCATTCTAAAATTTGGTTTGAAATAGACACAGCATAGAAATTCCAAAGTTTTGGCATAATGATTCAGTAAAAGTCGCCTTCAATTCTCAGAAGACAATGTAGTTTTTATACTAACCTAAGGGTTAGTCAACAGATAAATGTATTACACGTATTCAGCGTATTCAACAATATCTCTAAAAGTCATTTTTATCAACTTTGTAATTTTACCTGAAGGAGTAATGCCAAATGTCACATAGCGTTTAAATAAGCAAGATTGTCACTTTCCCTAAATTGTTTTCTGAAAATCCTATTACACTTAACATTCCAATCATAATAGAGACTTTGCCATTATGCACGCTTTGCCAAGCTCTGGTTATGTTGCTACTGCTTTGATTCAGCAAATACCTAAAATAAGTGATTTTATCCCCTCATGTCATTTGTTCTGCTTATAAGTCACTGAATAAGTGCCGTAATGATCAACTGGATAACTTGTTTTCATTTGTCCTCACTCAACCCACTGATGGGCCGAAAACAGATGCTTTCAAATGAGAACTGCAGCTCAGTTTTTCATGAATGTGCATAATAAAAGGAGACCTTGAATTTTCAGATTACCTGTGATATAAAAAAAAAACCCTCAGCAACTAACAGGCATCAACTCAGATTCAAGAGGAGCAGTGTTTCCCAAGGTTAACAGTTTATGCAGCTAAATTTTTATAGTGCTTTTCTTCTTTATGCCAAACTGCCTTCACCAACAGACTTTAGATATAGGCGTGCTTAGGACCAGTCCAGGGCTCTCGGTTCCTTATTTGAACTCTATTTCTATGACTTGATCCAGTCCCGCAGCTTTAAATACCGTCTAAATGCAGAGGACTCTAAATTTGTATTTCTAATGCTCTGCTCCAGACTCATGCATCCAGCTGCCTCTTGACATCTCCATTGGCTGTCTATTTGGCATCTCACAGTTAACACATCCAAAACTGCAATCCACGATTTCCCTCCAGACCTCTTTCTCCTTCCGTCCTCCTCACCTCTGCTGTTCAAGGCTGGAACTTCATTTCCCTGCACTCCCCATCAGTCTATCCGCCAGGCGAGACATTGTATGTCAGACTTGACCACTTCCATCTCTGCTGACCTGATCATTCTCCCCTGAATTCTGAAGTAGCTTTCTAACTGCTCTCCATACTTCTTACTTCATTTCAGCCCATTCTCAGGTGAAAGCCTCCAGAATGGTATCTGTAAAAACCAACCATCCTTTTGGGGTAATGGAAATGTTTCAGAGCTAGACAGAAGGATGGTTGGACGTCATTGGGAATGTGCTAAATGCCACTGATAATTGAACGTTATGTAAATTTCATCTTAATTTTTAAAAAATTACCCTTGTAACTGGGTGACCAATGGTGAATTTATCTTGTACTATGTTTTTCAGTGCTAGCGATGCACCAGGAAGGAACGGAACATTGTAAAACGTGTTATAACAGTGACCTGATTCATCATGGCCCACTGCATTATGGATAAAACAGAAATTTCTTTTTTTTTATATTGTAACATTGGTTTATAACATTATATAAATTTTAGGTGTACATCATTATATTTCGATTTCAGTGTAGATTACATCACGTTCACCACCCAAAGACTAATTACCATCCATCACCATACACATGTGCCTAGTCACCCCTTTCATCCTCCTCCTTCCCCCTTCCCCTCTGGTAACCACCAATCCAATCTGTGTCTATGTGTTTATTGTTGTTTTTATCTTCTATTAATTAGTAAGATCATATAGTATTTGACTTTCTCCTTCTTAGTTATTTCACTTAGCGTAATACCCTCAAGGTCCATCCATGTTGTCACAAATGGCCAGATTTCATAGTTTCTTATGGCTGAGTAGTATTCCATTGTGTATATATACCACATCTTCTTTATCCATTCATCCCTTGATGGGCACCTAGGTTCCTTCCAAGTCTTAACTGTTGTGAATAATGTCGCAATGAACACAGGGGTGCATGTATCTTTATGCATTCGTGTTTTCATGTTCTTTGGATAAATACCCAGCAGTGGAATAGCTGGATCATATGGTAGTTCTATTCATAATTTTTTGAGGAATCTCCATACTGTTTTCCATAGTGGCTGCACCAGTTTGCACCCCCACCAGCAGTGTATGAGAGTTCCCTTCTCTCCACATCCTCTCCAACACTTGTTATTTCCTGTCTTGTTAATTATAGCCATTCTGACAGGCATGAGGTGATATCTCATTGTAGTTTTGACTTACATTTCCCTGATCATTAGTGATGTTGAACATCGTTTCATGTACCTGTTGGCCATCTGTATATCTTCTTTGGAGAAATATCTGTTCAGATCTTTTGCCAATTTTTTAATTGGGTTGTTAGTTTTTTTGTTGTTGAGATGTATGAGTTCTTTACATATTTTGGAGATTAACCCCTTATCAGATATATGGTTTGCAAATATCTTCTCCCAATTGTTAGGCTGTCTTTTTGTTTTGTTGGTAGGTTCCTTTGCTGTGCAGAAGCTTTTTAGTTTGATGTAGTCCCATTTGTTTATTTTTTCTATTGTTTCCCTTGCCCGGTCAGACATGGTACTTGAAAACGTGCTGCTAAGACTGATGTCGAAGAGTGTACTGCCTATGTTTTCTTCTAGAAATTCCATGGTTTCAGGTCTTACATTCAAGTCTTTAGTCCATTTTGAGTTGATTTTTTGTGTATGGTTTAAGATAATGGTCTACTTTCATTCTTTTGCATGTGGCTGTCCAGTTTTCCCAGGACCATTTACTGAAGAGGCTTTCCTTTCTCCATTGTATGTTCTTGCCTCCCTTGTCAAAAATCAGCTATCCATAGATATGTGGATTTATTTCTCAGCTCTTGATTCTGTTCCATTGATCTGTGTGTCTGTTTTTGTGCCAGTACCATGCTGTTTTGATGACTATACGTTTGTAGTATATTTTGAAGTCAGGGAGTGTGATACCTCCAGCTTTGTTCTTTTTTCTCAGGATCCCTTTGGCTATTCAGGGTCTTTTGTTGTTCCATATAAATTTTAGGATTCTTTGTTCTATTTCTGTGAAAAATGTCATTGGAACTTAGATATGGATTGCATTGAATCTGTAGATTGCTTTAGGAAATTTGGACATTTTAACTATTTTAATTCTTCCAATCCAAGAGCACAGAATATCTTTCCATTTCTTTGTGTCTTCTATATCTTTCAGTAATGTTTTATATTTTTCAGTGTACAAGTCTTTCACCTCTGGGTAAGTTTATTCCTAGGTATTTTATTCTTTTTGTTATGATTGTAAATGGGATTATATTCTTAATTTCTCTTTCTGCTACTTCATTGTTAGTTAGCAACTGATTTTTGTATGTTGATTTTGTATCCTGCAACTTTACCATATTCGTTTATTATTTCTAAAAGTTTTTGTGCTGGATTCTTCAGAATTTTCTATATATAAAATCATGTCATCTGCAAATAGTAACAATTTCACTTCTTCTTTTTCAATTTGGATCCCTTTTATCTCCTTTTCTTGCCTGATTGCTCTGGCTCGGACTTCCAATACTATGTTAAATAAGAGTGGTGAAAGTGGGCATCCTTGTCTGGTTCCTGTTCTTAAAGGGGTAGCTTTCAGTTTTTCTCCCTGAGAATGATATTAGCTGTGGGTTTGTCATATATGGCCTTTATTATGTTGAGGTACTTTCCTTCTATACCCATTTTATTAACAGTTTTTATCATAAATGGATGCTGTATCTTGTCAAATGCTTTCTCTGCATCTATTGAAATGATCATGTGATTTTTATCCTTCATTTTGTTAATGTAGTGTATCACATTGATTGATTTGTGAATGTTGAACCATCCCTGCTGCCCTGGAATAAATCCCACTTGATCATGGTGTATGATCTTTTTAATGTATTGTTGTATTCGATTTGCTATTATTTTGTTGAGGATTTTTGCATCATTGTTCATCAGTGATATTGGCCTGTACTTTTCTTTTTTTGTGTTGTCCTTGTCTGGTTTTGGTATCAGTGTAATGTTGGCTTTGTAAAATGAGTTAGGAAGCTTTCCCTCCTCTTCAGTTTTTGGAAGAGTTTGAGAAGGATAGGTATTAAGTCTTCTTTGAATGTTTGGTATAATTCACCAGGGAAGCCATCTAGTCCTGGACTTTTATTTTGGGGGAGGTTTTTGACTACTGTTTTGATCTCCTTTCTGGTAATTTATCCATTTCTTCTAGATTATCCAGTTTGTTGGTGTTGAGCTTTTTGTAGTATTCTCTTATAATCTTTTGTGTTTGTGAGGTGTCCATTCTAATTTCTCCTCTTTCATTTCTGATTTTATTTATTTGAGCCTTCTCTTTTTCCCTGGTGTATCTAGCTAAAGGCCTGTCAATTTTGTTTATCTTTTCAAAGAACTAGCTCTTCATTTCATTGATTTTTTTTCTATTGCTTTTTAGTCTGTTTCATTTATTTCTGCTCTGATTTTTATTCTTTCCTTCCCTCTACTGATTTGGAGCTTTGTTTGTTCTTCTTTTTCCAGTTCCTTTAGATGCACTGTTAGATTGTTCATTTGAGATTTTTCTTGTTTGCTGAGGTAGGCCTGTGTTGTTATAAACTTCCCTCTTAGAACCCCTTTTGCTGTATCCCATAAATTTTGGCATGCGTATTTTCATTTTCATTTGTCTCCGGGTATTTTTTGATTTCTTCTTTGATTTCTTCATTGACCCAGTTGTGGTTCAGTAGCATTATGTTTAATCTCCACATATTTGTGGCTTTTCTAGTTTCATACCTTTGTGGTCAGAAAAGATGCTTGGTATTGTTTCAGTATTCTTAAATTTATTGAGACTTCTTTTGTGCCCTAACATGTGATCTATCCTGGAGAATGTTCCATGTGCATTTGAAAAGAATCTATATTCTTCAGTTTTTGGATGGAATGCTCTGTGTATAGCTACTAAGTCCAACTGATCTAATGTGCCATTTAAGGCCAGTGTTTCCTTATTGATCTTCTGTTTGGATGCTCTATCCATTGGTGTAAGTGGAGTGTGAAAGTGCCCTACTATTATTGTGTTATTGTCTATATCTCTTTTTATGTCTGTTAATAATTGATGTATATATTTAGGTGCTCCTATATTGGGTGCATAGATATTTACAAGTGTTTTATCCTCTTCTTGGATTGCTCCCTTGATCATTATGTAGTGCCGTTGTTTGTCTCATTACAGTTTTTGTTTTAAAGCCCGTTTTGTCTGAGATAAGTATTGCTACCCCAGCTTTCTTTTCATTGCCATTTGCATGGAGTATCTTTTTCCATCCGTTCACTTTCAGTTTGTGAGTGTCTTTAGGTCTGAAGTGTGTCTCTTGTATGCAGCTTATATATGCGTCTTGTTTTTTTATCCAATTGGCCACTCTGTGTCCTTTGATGGGAGCATTAGTCCATTGACATTTAAAGTAGCTATTGATAAGTATGTACTTATTGCCATTTTCTTACTTTTTTTCTGGGTATTTTAGTAGTTCTTCTCTTGCTCTCTTCCCTTGTAATTTGATGGCTTTCTTTAGTATTATGTCTGGATTCCTTTCTCTTAATTTTTTGTGTATTTACTATAGGTTTCTGGTTTGTGATTACCATGAGGTTCGTATATAATACCCTACGTATATAGCAATCTATATTAAATTGATGATCTCTTTAGTTTGACCTCTTGCTAAAAGCTCTACTCTTTTACTGCCTTCCACCCACATTTTATGTTTTTGATATCATATCTAACCTCTTTTTTGTGTGCATGTGTATCCATTACCCTCTTATGATGGAAATAGATAATTTTAGTACTTTTATCTTTTTTTTTTTTTTGTGGGGAAAACCAGCCCTGAGCTAACATCTGTTGCCAATCCTCCCCTTTTTGCTGAGGAAGACTGGCCCTGTGCTAACATCCGTGCCCATCTTCCTCCACTTTATATGGGACGCCGCCACGGCATGGCTGACAGGCAGTGCGTCCACGGGCGCCCAGGATCCGAACTCACGAACCCAGGGCTGCCAAGCGCGGACTAAACCGCTGCGCCACCGGGCGGCCCCGAGTACTTTTATCTTTTGACCTTCATATTAGTTTTATAGGTGGTTGATCTGCTACCTTTATTGTATATTTGCCTTTACCATGATTTTGTTGCTTTTATTTTTAGATAATTTTCTTATTCCTGTTTGTGCTTCTCTTTTCCACTTAAATAAGTCTCTTTAGCATTTCTTGTAAAGCTGGTTTCTTGGTGATAAACTCCTTTAGTTTTTGCTTGTCTGGGGAACCCTTTATATCTCCTTCCATTCTGAATGATAACCTTGCTGGGTAGAGTATTCTTGGTTGTAGGTTTTTTCCTTTCAGCATTTTAAATATTTCTTGCCACTCCCTTATAGCCTGTAAGGTTTCTGCTGAGAAGTCAGCTGATAGCCTTATGGGGTTTCCTTTGTAGTTAACTTGTTGCCTTTCTCTTGTGGCTTTTAGGATTCTCTATCTTTAATTCTTGACATTTTAATTATAATGTGTCTTGGTGTGGGCCTCTTCGGATTTATCTTATTTGGTGCTCGCTGTGCCTCCTGTATCTGGATGTCTGTCCCCTTCCTTAGGTTAGGAAAGTTTTCAGCTATTATTTCTTCAAATAGATTCTCTGCCCCTTTGTCTCTCTCTTCTCTTTCTGGGACACCTATAATATGGATGTTAGTGCACTTGATGTTGTCCCAGAGGACCCTTGGACTGTCCTCATTCTTTTTAATTCTTTTTTCTTTTATCTGTTCAGCTTGGGTGATTTCCTCTAGTCTTTTATCCAGCTTGCTGATTGATTCTTCTGTATCATCTACTCTGCTATTGACTCCCTCTAGTGAATTTTTCGTTTCCAGTATTGTACTCTTTTCTGATTGGTTCTTTTTTGCATTTTCCAATTCTTTGTTGAAGTTCTCACTGAGTTCATCCATTCTTCTCCCAAGATCAATGAGCATCATTATGACTGTTTCTTTGAACTCATTGCCAGGTAGAGTGTTTATTTCTGTTTTGTTTAGTCCTTTTTCTGGGACTTTTCATGTTCCCTTACTTGGAATGTATTCCTTTGTCTCCTCCTTTTGCCTCTTTCTCTATTCCTATATCTGTGTATTAGGTAGGTCAGCTACATCTCCCAATCTTGGAGAGTTGGCCTTATGTAAGATATGCCTAATGAGGCCCAGCAGTGTGCTTCCCTCTCGCCACCAGCAAATGTTCCAGGAGTGACCCCTGTGTGGGCTGCATGTGTTCTTCTGTTGTGGCAGAATTGCTCTTGCTCCAGGTGCCCAGGGAGGCTAGGCTGTCCCTCTAGCTGGCTGGTTGTAATGCTCAGCTGTGTGTGGCTGCTATGGTCCTTTCAGTCACTTTATTGGGCAGGGGGAGCCCCAGCACAGTTGGCTGCAAGGTCTAATAGCACATTCCTGTTGCAGTTTTTCTGTTAAGTGAGTAGGCTCCCAGTGTGGCTGGTTGCTAGGCTCAGGCGCTTACAATTGCTGCAGGCCTCTGGCCTACAAGGCTGCTGTCAGCTCTCTCAGGGTTGCAGCTGAGTGGGGCCAGTCCCAGGCATGGGAGCATCCAGTTGTTTCAGGCTTTGGAAGGTGGGGCTGATCCCCTATGTGGCTGTTTGAGAAGCACAAGTCTGCTGCAGCTGACAAGCCCCACCGCCCGCAGGTCCACACACCCTGTCAACATAGTCCTGCCCTGTGCATCCACTCCAACCCACTGAAGTGGGCTCAATCACCCTAATGCAGAGGCCCCACACACTCCACTAACATAGGCCCATCCCTTGCATATTCACTGCCCCACAGAGGTGGACTCACTCTCCTGGTTGCAGAGGTTCCAGACACCCCACCTATGCAGGCCCACAAGTTGCCCAAGGGCTTGCTGTTGGGTCAGGCCGTCCCTAGGGTGGGCTGCCTGCCCTGGCTGAACTGGATTAAATCAATGCCCTAGTGGGTGGGGAAGACCCCTGCATGAACAGGCCTGGGGAAGAACTCCAGTGGCATCTGCCACTGTCTGTGTCAGCATGCCTGTACTAGGTCATGATAATGGCTGCTGCCAATGTCTCAGTCCCTGGAGAGGTCTCACCTCTCACTAAGATGTTCCCAGAGCTTATCAGGTGAGTCTCTTTTTGCCAAAGCACTGTACACCTTTCTTTCTAGTGACTTTAGGTTACTTTCCAAAATGGGTGAATTTGTGTGTGGGCCCTTTAAGAGCAGGCTTTTTTTATTTTCCCCTTCTGTCTGATAGTTTTTCTGGGGGTGTTTCCCATTGTAGTTAATAGCCAGCAAAGCCAGGTATTATGACACTCGTCTTGATTGTGCTGAGTCCAAAAGCTGCTTATTGTGGTAGAGTTTCTGCGCTCAGATCCCCCACTCCTCCAGGGAAGGCTTCATATGTTAAGGTTGCTCCTGGCCAGCCATGAAGCGTCGTGGCTAGAAGGTGGCTTTCGTCTCTCCAGAAAGGAATTTCTGCCTCTTTCACCTCAGTCAGCACCGTCCCTTGCTGTGGGGGTTGTTTTTATCCAGTTTTCAGTTCTCTCTAGGGGTAATTGTTCCAAGAGTAGTTGTAAATTCATTGTGTCCATGGGAGGAGGTGAGGTCAGAGTCTGCCTATGCTGCCATCTTGACATTGTCCTCAGAAACTTCTTACCATGGCCTCTGAGGCCCTTTTTAGGGTGTGCCCCCTGCTCGCCTGCTCTCATCAGGGGTCCAGCAGGACACAAAAGCCTGCTGGAATACACACAGCTAGAATTTTAGCTGAATTTAATGAAGGGACTCTTTTCCAAGGTGTTGGCATGGCTGAAGGACTGAGCCAGGGGTGGTTAGGCAGCTAGTGACTATCTTCAGTGGAGGCAATGGGAGGAGACAGTGTTTCCAGAGCCTAGGAGGTCAGGAGCCATGAAGAGGCGTGCTCTAGCCACAAAGGGTCTCAGCCCTATGGGCATGACTGAGGAGGGGGAACCAGGGGAGCAGATACATTCCAGCTCTCTCTCCTTTTGCCCTCTCATCTCCCACCGATTCCTCCACTGGCAGAACTCAACTGCAAGCCGGAAGGCTTGGGTGCCTGGGAGATTCAGCACAAGGGTAAAGTTGTTTTTCTTTAAAGAGCAGTGTGAGTCTTGACTAAAGATGGCATTAGTGACATCATACCACTGTAGATATGGAGATGGTAGGAAACTGAAAATCAGATGCCTTGAATTTATAACTGAACATCAGTTTTCCTATCTAGACATCCAGAAACAAAAGCACAAGGATTTCCTTTGGATCCAAAACACAGAATTCGTTTTCTCATCTTGAAGTCTTAACTTCAAATATATAGTCCTTGCTGAAAATTCAGCTGAGTGTGGAGGGAGCAAGTTGAGTGTCTGTTACACCACTCCAAACACTCTCTAACCATACAGACCTTTTCTGTATTTCCTAAATAGGATGTTCTCTCTGATTTGTTCTCCCTGATTTGAGTTTTACAAGACCTTTTGATATCCTGGTCTCAGTAGCTCCACCAAAGCTCCTTGATGCTTGAGACCACTGCTGGTCGCCTTTTCATCACTGTCTCCCCAGCTCTCAGAGGAACTGCACCCAAATTGCTGAAGGTTGGTGGAATGAAATCTTAGATGGCTTGCTCGCTCTAAGGCTTGAAACAGTTCTACTAGACAAAGCATATTCTTTACTGAATGGACAAATAATCAAATGAATGAACAAATAAAGGATTGAATGAAGCTGTTGGGTCATGATGACATTGAAGTGCAAAGATCTCAAATTATGAAGCTCACTAATCACTTTCTTTTAGTTGTAACTGGTAGTTTTTCTGTGTTCATCAGAGAGAAGCCATAATGGAAGAAACTGACCTTAACTCAGTTAAATTCACCAGGGCCAAGGTGTAATAACTTCCACTTGTTCTTGACCCTGGCTACACTTTAAAAAAAATGCTAGTGGCAGGGCCCACCCAAGACCACTTACATCAGAATTTCCAGAGATGGAGCCTGTGCATTGGTATTTTTCTTAATTTCCCTATGGTGGATAGGATGAGAACTATTATTCTAGTGTAAAACTGTCATTGTCTAAATGATAAGTATTTGTTTGATTGTTGAGAAATGTATTTTTTTAATCGATTGACATTTGAGTGGGCATCTACTATACAATTAGGCCCATGGACATTAAGACTATTATCTGTTACCCATTCGTATCTCAAGGCTTTGCTTTCTCTGGACACCTGGATGCCTCACTCTCATTCCCTGGCTAATTCTCATCCCTCAAAGACCAGTCAAGACCCACCTCTGCCATATAGCCTTCTGTGATCCTCTCCCTCAGTGATCTGTTATTACCTGAATTCTCACGGCACACCATTCCCGACAGTTAATGGATTTTATCACATACAACCTTTTGGGTAAATTTCATTTTTCATTGGGTAGGTGCATGTTTTATCTGCCAAGTAGACTCTGCTTAATTTACTATGTATTACCCAGAGTATCTAGCAATACTTTGTTTTCAGAGGAACTCACAAAATGTCTACAGAAAAATTAAAACCATAGAAATGGCACAAGGAAATGCAAGTTTCCCCCAATCTCTAATTTGGGTGGTAGATTAGCTTGGGGAATATAAGGGGGAAGAAAATATGTTTGGAGGAAAATCTGCAATAATAAATGTTTAAATTTGAAGCTATGGAAATGAAACTCAGAAATATAAATTCAATAATGATCAGAGGTTATAATTGAGTCGTAATGTTCCTATCTACTGTCATCATACTTTCCATGAAAAATAGCCTCTGAATAGAGTCTCTAAGAGGCAAGATAATTTGGAGCATGAGAGCCTGTATTTATATCCCAGCTCCATCTCTCTTGTTTGCTACCTGTCCTTGGGGGATTTTGTAACCTCTTAAATCTTTAGTTATGAATCTGTAAAATGAAATCAGTAGCAGTGCTTCTCTCCCAGGTTGGGGTAAGGATTTAATAAAACAGTGCATGTGATATGGTAATGGCTCAATAAATAAGGGCTTATGATTACCATTAGTATTATGATAATGGAGCGACAGTTATCAGACAATTTTGATTTAATCGAAAATAAGACCTAGTTTTAAAATTAGTGTGGTGGACAGAGGAAGGATTGTGTTTTTAAATTACCCTTCATCTCAATCTGGTTTTTGTCCAGTATTTTCCATGGAATATTGTAGCTGTATAATTTTTTAGTAGAGGTCAGTAGAATTAAATGTTTGCAAGAAAAATTGTTTGTAAAAGTTGTTTCAAAACTGAATGTTCTCTGTTCTATGAGCTCAAATGACTTCTTGAAATTTCTCAACAACATGACCTGAGGCTAAAAAGAAACTGGCAAAAGATGAAAAGCAGAACATTCTCTTGTGTTCATGTTCTCTGCTTCAAAGGACTGCAAGCCACATCACCTCTCTCCAATTTCAAGTAGCTAATATATGTGCCTGACATTTGTCTGGTTGTTCACATGCATCACAGTCAGACTCTTATCTGACCTTCATTTTCACCTACAAGTGTGATGCCATTAGATGAGTGACTCAATTTCTCTGTGTCTCAGTTTCCTCATCTATAAAATGGAGTTGGGGGAAGGTTTATGTGAGTGAATACATGCAAGGTAATTAGCAAAGACCCTAGTGTATAACAAAAGAACTCAAAAATGTTAGGTATTTTTGGCTATTTTTCTCTTTGTTTTTTCACTGTGATCTTATTTTGGATGCCTAGCTCAGCCACAATCTGTGAAAAATTGACATCCTTGTATTTTAGCAACATCATGACCCATCAATGTCATTCATTGTCACTTAATTATTCACCCATTCAGTAGGCACCTACTGAGAGCCTACTAACAGCAAAACTCTTTTCAGTCCTGATAATGTGAGAGCTGAATTAAAACCTCAGTCTCTGATTCTCAATTGTCACTGTTTTCACTCTGCCACCATGACTTCATCCAGGCTGCTTTTTTTTTTGAGAGCCATAGGAACCAAGGATGTGCTTTAAAATGGCCCAGGATAGACAAGCCTCCCCAGCTGTCCTCTTTCCAGGGATTCTTAGCTCAGGATGCTCCCACAAACTCAATTTAAGTCTTTATATTGATTCCGGCAGGAGGAATGGGGAGAATGTGCTACTGTAATGTAGAAAAGAAATCCCCAAGGTGATAGCCATCCCTATCTCCATACAAGGTTATATGATTTCGTATTTTCCTCCTCACTCTAGGCCCAGAGAGTTTGAAATGGCAGCCTGGGGCCCTGCCGTGAAGCGCGTGGACTGTGTAATTTCTGGGGTATAGTACTTAATAAAGCTGCAGACAGCTTAATACCCATTGTCATCCCCACAGATAAAGTCATGACTTAGTGGTCAATGGATGCCCTGCAGTTTCAGGAATTTGTCAGGTTCTATGCTTACCAAAGATGAATTTAGCTATCTACTCATTTTCAGAAATTCACATGGTTTGTCAACTGTCAGCTCACCCAAAGACCACCAGAAAAACCTGTTGATTAAGCAAAGCTAAGTTTATTAGAGTTACTACAGTAAGGGAGGACACTACCTTGCAAGAGTCAAAAGGGGAAATCAGGCAGGATGTTTGTACAGCCTTATCATGTAGATATGAAGAGAACCACTATAATGGCCGATACAAAGAGAGAGAAGAAAACAACAAAAAAAGGAAGAACAAGAGGCCTCTTCCAGAAAATTCAAGAAATCAAAGGGAAATTTAAACCTAGATTAGGGATGCTGAATGACTAACAGGGAAGCCCACTATCTAACCTGGAGAAAATAGAGGGAAGGTGGAAACAGTGTACTAAAGATCTATACAGAAGACACAAAAGGATGGCAGATTCCTTTGAAGAAGATTCCTATGAGGAAGAACCCATAATCTTGGAAAGGGAAGTGAAAACTGCCCTGAAAGTACTGGGAAGAAATAAGTCACCAGGAATTGATGGGATAGCAATAGAATTATGTGAAGCCACAGAGACTGAATCTGTCAAAATCCTAACAAGAAATATGCCAACAAACATGGAAAACAAAACAATGGCCTACAGACTGAAAATGCTCGATATATATCCCAATCCCCAAGAAAGGAGATGCCAAGGAGTGCGGTAACTATAGGACCATTGCTCTCATTTTCCATGCAAGTAAAATGGTGCTCAAGGTGCTGCAGCAAAGGCCTTTACCTGATATGGAGCAAGAAATGCCTGCTGTCCAAGCTGGATTTTGAAAACGGAGAGGCACATGAGATCTCATTGCAATTATTCATAGGCTACTAAAGTGCTCCAAAGAATTTCAGAAGACAATCATCTATGTTTTATAGACTACAGTAAAACCTTTGACTGCGTGGATCATGAAAAGCTATGGGCTGTGCTGAAAGAAGTGGGCGTGCCTCAGCACTGGATTGTCCTGTGTAACCTGTATTGTGGACAAGAGGCCTCTGTCAGGACAGAATATGGAGGGACAGAATGGTTTCCTGTAGGCAAAAGTGTCAGACAAGGGTGCATTTTATCTCTCTATCTATTTAATCTGTACGCAGAACATATCATGTGAAAAACTGGGCTAGACTCAGGTGAAGGAGGAGTGAAAATTGGTGGAAGAAATATCAACAATCTAAGATATGCAGATGACACCATCTTACTGGCACAAAGCAGCAATGACTTGAACAGACCTCAGATGAAAATGAAAAAAGAAACTGCCAAAACAGGACTGCATTTGAACATCAAGAAGACAGAAATCATGACTACAGAAGAACTACACAACTTTAACATAGGCAATGAAGACATTGAAATTGTTAAAGATTTTGTTTACCTTGGTTCATTCATCAATTTAAATGGAAACTGCAGCCAAGAAATCAAGGGAAGACTGACTCAGAAGGGCAGCAATGAAGGAATTAGGAAAGATCATCAAGTGTAAGGAAGTGTCATTAGAGACCAAGGCCAAGATTATCCACACCCTCATATTCCCAAATACTGTGTACAAGTGCGAAAGCTGGATAGTAAAGAAGGCTGACAGGAAAAAAATTGATTTATTTGAAATATAGTGTTGGAGGAGAGCTCTGAGGATACCCTGGACTGCCAGAAAGATGAACAAGTGGGTCCTGGAGCAAATTAAGCCTGAACTATCGCTAGAGGCAGAAATAATAAAATTGAGGCTGTCCTACTTTGGGCACATCATGAGAAGGCAGGATTCTTTGGAAAAGACAACAATGCTGGAAAAAGTAGAAGGCAGCAGGAAAAGAGGAAGACCAAATATGAGATGGACTGACTCTACAAGGGAAGCCATAGCATGAGTCTGCAGAAGATGAGTAGGGTTGTTGAGGACAGGACATGGTGGACATCACCCATTCGTATGTTCGCCAGGAGTCAGAGCCGACTTGATGAACGTAATAACAACAAATTTACATGGCCTTAGGTCCTTGGCTGGGTGATTTTAAGCTGGGATTGCAAAGTGGGAAACAATTGGGATTGGGCAGAGTTTGTAATCTAGTAACTTTGGACTGGTGGCACAGTGAGGTCAAGGTCTTGAAATGAGTTTTGATGAGCAAACTCTTACTTTTGGTCAGCAAGCTGACCAGTTCACAGTCTGAGCTTCCAGAGGCAGGTGCTGTCTGGAGCAGGCAGTTAGATAAGTGTGTCCCAGGATCATGTAACCCAGGGTCAGAAATTATGGTGGTTTCACTTCCTAGCCCCCCCCCCCCTTTCTTTAAATCATTATATAGTAGTGTTGTTTGTCTTTGAAAATCTCTCTCTCCCTGCCCCCTGCTCCAATCATTTATGAAAGGGACAAACAACTTTATCAAATACATGTAATTTAGGGGACACAAAAATACTAAGAAACACAACCAAAGTATAAAAAATCATTTTTAGCACATATATGAATATGACAATTGTCAGATAAGAGGACATAATCTTCAACTGCTCTCACTTTTAGGAAAAAGGTCCAAGGCCAGTTTCCAGAGATTATAAAACTCAGCTTGGGTGATTTGGTGACATTTTTTCAAGGTTCTGACACATCCAAGGTCATTGAGGATAGCTATAGTTTCAGGCAAGCTCAGTTTTATATTCCTAACTCTTGATCTCTTGGGAATTGAGAAATACAGAATTCTATGGTTCATTTACAAAATGCTGTGATCAAACATGAACCCATGACTTTCACAGATGGTTACTATCAGACATTGACATCTGTAGAGGAGGAAAAAAATATATTTTTCCTCTACCCGTCTTAGGTTCTCCAGCTGGGGTCCTATAATTTAGACAGGCAAAAGACATATTAACAAGAAAAAATCAGAAGTTTATTCACATGTGCCTGGTGCATACACATGAGAGCACCCAGTGATGAGTAACTCAAAGAGATGGTTAGAACTTGGGTTTATCTACCATCTTAGCTAAACAAAGAAAAGGGCTCTGGACTTCTGAGGGGCCGGGAGACAAGTTATGGGAAGGTGACCAGGAAAAGGATGATAAACAAGGCTTGTTTAGTAAGGCTGGTTATGCAGACTTAACTCGGTGCCTTCTCCATTGATAGGAGTTGTTAAGAGTCCTCTTCCTGGTACAGGAAAACTTGTGCTGATTTTAGAGCTTTTCCTCCCTCTGTTGGTGCTCAATGACCTTTAGCTCAAAATTATCCATGTGCCCAACAAGCATATTTTGGGGTGACATATTCCAGTACCTTTCACATCCAGATTATTTTCAACTACAACTTACTTAAAAAGAATTTCCATGGGAAATATAAAACTGTATTTCCCTTTCTTAGACAAAAGCTACATTGCCTTGTCCCAATTAGTGACAAGCCTCATTCCTCATGACTAGAATCTGACCTGTTATTCCTTTATTGTAAACATTTAATGGAAGAATTCTAAAGAAACTAGGGTCTGCAGACTCCAACTTCGAATGGAAAGAGCGATTATAGACACACCTGAGTTTTGATTCTTTCTTCAAAAAAAAAGTTACTCATCACATTTGTCTATAAAATTACTCAATTTTAAACTAAAATAATTCAGGCTCTGAAAACAACAGTGAAGATCATTTTTTAAACTACTAATCAAAAATTTAAATAAATATGGACCTCTTGCTTATACTGTCCTATACCACCTTGGTCTAAACTTTTAATGTGTGCTGTTGGTGCTAAAATTTGCATATCAGAGTGTTGCTGGGATCAGTTTTGGCTTGGGAACTAGACAGCATCTCAACATTGATGGCTGTATCTTGTAACAAAGTTGTTGTAGAAGTTCAGGAATTAAAATGTTTCATGGGGACCCAGGTAGATTTAATCAGCTTAAACCAGAATTTGCCAGGTGTGTATAGCAAAGATCTGATTTACTTTCTAATGTAAAGAACAGCTAACTCTTCATCCATTCTGGGGTTAACCAAATTCTGTACATATTTGAAAAATGAGTGAGAATAATTCCTCTTGATTCTCAGCATTTACATATATGTGATGATTTTAAAAAGAATTCTGTATTTGAACCAGAAGCCGTAAGTGGCAATAGTAGGGTGACAGTTTACAGTCATTGACAATGACAATCCAGTTCTTGTCCCTGCTCACCCCCCACATGTATCAGCCCCTGCAGCCCTTTCATCTTGTCACCGTCTCTATGGGACTCTCGACTTAGAAGGATTCAGTGAATTTGCAAGTGCAAATTCTAAAATGATTAACCTTCACCTAGCCCTCACGGTCCTTGTAGTTTCCTCTTCTGGAATATTAAGGAGGAAAACTCAGAGGTCATTTGTTCTGGTCAGCTAACCCTTGAGACTCCTAAAAGAAAATTTGAGGAGTTTTGGCCTAAGGAACTACTCATTTTAAAATTTTTTATTAGTATTATTATGTAATGGTCTCAATTTAGATTTCTTGTAAATTGAGTGGTGGGATCACTAAGAATGAATTACTTGAGGGAAGGTTTACAAAAGTAAGACAGAACTTCAAATCTTAACATAGAATGTTTTCCCCACACATATGCTGGAAATATTGATATTCCATTGATAAAGTCCATTAAGGCTCTGTCACAGTATCCATCATCTGACCTTAATTTTCTAAAACAATAATATATACAATTATTTTAAAAATTTCCTTGATGCAAGACACTGAGTATTAAAATAAATATTTTTAGCACTCTTATAACCATCTGTATTGCATGTGTTTTTAAACACTTCTCTGCATGCATTACAGAATGACTGTTACATCCATTCTCTGAAATAGCGCTCTTCTCTAAGTAGCATGCATGTAGCATTTTTTAAAATAATTTTTATTTTTTATTGACATATAACATTGTGTAACTATAAGGTGTACAATATTTATATTTATATGTTGCAAATGGATTACCACCATAGCATTAGCTAACACCTCTATTACGTCACATAATTATTTCTTTTTTGTGGTAGAACAATTAAGATCTAGTCTCCTAGCAACTTTGAAGTTTATAATACAGTATTATTGACTATAATCACTACACTATGCATTAGATCTCCAGTTTATCTAGTAGTTACAAGTTTGTACCCTTAAACAACATCTTCCCAATTACCCGACCCTCCAGCCCCTGGTAACCACCATTCTACTCTCTGTTTTTATGAGTTGGGCTTTTTTAGATTCCAAATATAAGTGATATCATACAGTATTTGTCTTTCTCTGTCTGACTTAGCTCACTTAGCATAATGCTTTCAAGGTCTATCTATGTGGTTGCAAATGGCAGGATTCCCTTCTTTCTCATGACTGAATACTATTCCATTATATATACATACATATAACACATCTTCATTATCCATTAATCCATTGATAGACACTTAGGTTGTTTCCATATGTTGGCTATTGTGAAAAATGCTGCAATGAACATGCAAGTGCAAATATCTTTTTGATATCCTGTTTTCATTTCCTTTGGAATATATACCCAGAAGTGGGATTGCTGGATCATATGGTAGTGCTATTTCTTAATTTTTTTTTTCTGCTGTGGAAGATTTGCCCTGTTGCCAGTCTTCCTCTTTTTTTTTCTTGAGGAAGATTAGCCCTGAGCTAACATCTGTGCCAATCCTCTTCTATTTTGTATGTGAGTGGCTGCCACAGCGTGGTAAGTGACAAGTGGTGACAAGTGGTGTAGGTTTGTGCACAGGATCTGAACCTGCGAACCGCCAGAGTGGAGCATGCTGAAATTAACCACTATGCTATGGGGCTGGCCCCTGTTTTTAAACTTTTGATGACTCTCCTTACTGTTTTCCATAATGGCTGAACCAATTTGCATTCCTACCAACATTGCACAAGGGTTTCCTTTTCTCCATGTCCTTACCAACACTAGTTATCTCTTGTCTTCTTGATGATAGCCATTCTAACAGGTGTGAGGTGATATCTCATTGTGGTTTTGATTTGTATTTCCCTGATGATTAGTGATGTTGAGCATCTTCTCATGTTACTGTTGGCCATTTAAGTGTCTTCTTTGGAAAAATGTCTATTCAGTTCCTTTGCCCATTTTTTAAGCAGATTGTTTATTTTTTTGATATTGACTTGTATGAGTTCCTTATATATTTTGGATATTAACCCCTTATCCAATCTATGGCTTTGCAAGTATTTTCTCCCATTTTGTAGGTTGCCTTTTCATTTTGTTGATTGTTTCTTTTGCTGTGCAGAAGCTTTTTAGCTTGATGTACTTCGACTTATTGATTTTTGCTTTGAACTACCCATTATTATAGCAACATTTTGGTAAATTTTAGCATCAACTCAAGATCAATGCTTTTATTTTAAAAAGCATTAAATGAATGCGGTGTGCAAATCTTTTTGAGGCTGTTACACATACCATCGAAAGGACTCTCAAAACAATCCTAATTCACAATCGCACCCTGAGAGTCTTGGCTTCCCAGGGACAAGTTGAGTGTGTTTATATGATGCACTGAAATACCTATATGTACAGCATGCATGCACACATGCAGACACACGTATTCGTGTATGCACACGTGCACATGTGTGCACACACAGACACGTACACTCATGCAAATGCACACACACTCATGCGTATGACTCACAAACACTTACACACACACGCATACAGCACAAGTTCAGAGCGTCACAGACCTCCCGATTTTGATCAACCACCCTCCACCCCGCCACAACTCAAGGTGTGAACGTGGGGATGGGGAAGGCAGTGATGGGCATCCCCCAGTCCCCATCCCATCCCCATCCCCAAGGCCTGACCTTGAATTTTTTGTAAGATAAACTTGTTTACTCTCATTTTTCTCTGTTCTCTCTCTTCCCCAGGTACACAAATTTTCACTCTCAGAATAAGAGAAATGATAGATTAGTTTATTAAATATTCATATATACATTAAATTAATTTTTAATTAGTTGACTAATTTAAAATAAATTTTAAAAGTATTTATTTAAAATGAATTCAGCCCAACATTTCTTGTTTGAGCCTCACTTATGTTCAAGGTAAGTCTAAGATTAAAGGTGAATGAGTGGATAATAGCAAAGTCTTGAATAACCACAAACAGTGGTTATCTTGATTTAAAATTTATGATTATTAAAATGCTTTTTTTTGTCAATCTGAGTTTCTTTTTTTCGAGATAGTCTTCATCTCTTTTAGGGAAAAAAAACCCACGATTACTCTCTATTAAAACAAAGTAAAGGATCCAATGAAAGTAATTAAGATTTTATTAAAGAAATTTTAATAAACCCATTATTGCTCATGAATATGGATAATCTCAAGGAAAAGAGCCTGAAATAAAAATAAACCATATTTTAAATATATTTAGTATACATAATTAGTTATTTAAATGTCTTCTCAACTAAACCTACTGTAAAAATTATATTTGGAACAGCAATAATTTTATGCTGATAAAGGAAAGCTATTGAATGTATATAATTAAAAGAAAGATGCTATAAAATAGATCATAATCTGGAAGAAATTAGCATATTTTCCTCAGGTAAATTAAAATTTGCTAGTGACCACCAACCAAAATACTAAAACATTTTTACATTACTTTCAGTTAAGAATAAATGGGGTAGTTTGTTATGAATGTTGAATGCCACTGTGAATTCAATTTATTCCACATTTTTTCCTACAAATTGAAATTTTAGTGTTACCTTGGCTAATTTAGAATTATCAGGGAGTTAATATAAGAAAATTACCCAAATGAAGCACTGGAGATAAGCCTTGTAGTGCTAAACCGATTAATGTTTTTTAGTGATATAAATTTTCTCTACTAGCTAAAAGTAGAATTTCTGTAGAGTCAAGGGTTATAATCCTATTTAAATAACATTTTTGGATTCTCAGTTGAATTTATTTGTAACATTGCATCTTGATTCTTTCAAATCCTTACTTCATTTTGCTAGCACTATAATACTTAAAAATATCTGATGCTTGGAGCACATGTCATCCTATAAGGGTCGTATCATCCAGTTATTAATTCTTGTATTTATTTAGCACCTCTTTGGTGAGCACCTCATGTGTGTTGGAGCATCCTCTATGCCTGGGTGTGTTCTGTGTGCTGTGAGCACTCAGACAGGGTCACTGCCTTCATTTCCTAGCTGGGACCTTGTTGTGGGTGGGAATAGTGAGCAAATGAGAGAAAATCAACAAGTAATGAAAAAGCATGGGAAATATGAGTTAGGCAATAAGGTCTCCGCTGGGAGTTAAAATAGGAGATCTGATAGCAAGTGTCTGGGAAGGTAGTTTAGACTGATCCCGAAAAGCTTGTCTGAGTTTAGCACATTTAAGGTACCCGTGTGCGTGGAAAGAAAGACCTTGGAAAGGTCTGGGGAAGATTGTTCTAGGCTGAGAAAGCAATAAATCCAAGAGATCTGAGTTACAAATGAGCTTGTATGTTCAAGGAGAAGAAATAAGGCCATGATGGCTAGAGAATAATTGCAGTAGAGTTACAGTAATGGGACGGCCAGGGCAGGGACTTCTCGTTGTGTTCACTATGTATTCACTGTATCAAACAGAACTCGGCACATAGTAGGTCTTCAGTATGTATGGAGTGAATAAATGAGTGAATGAAAGGATCTGATTCAAGATGAATTTAGAGATTTAGGGAAAGGCCTGATCGTGAAGTTGCAATACATGGTTTAATTTTATCTTAAGCATAACAGAATATTTTAAGGGGATGTGTGGTAGACTGAATAATGGCCTCCTAAAGATATCCACATCCTAATTCTCAGAGCCTGTGAATGTTATCTTACATGGTAAAGGGGACTTTGCAGATGGGATTAAGTTAAGGATCTTGAGATGGGGAGATTATCCTGGATTATCCAGGTGGGCTCAATGTAACCACAAGGGTCCTTATGACAGAGAGGCAGGAGGATCAGAATCAGAGAAGGAGATATACCAATAGATGATGAGGTCACAGTGATGCGAGCCTCAAACCAAGGAAAGCAGACAGCCTCTAGAAGCTTAAAAGACAAGGAAACTCTTCTCTAGAGCCTCCAGAAGGAGTGTAGCCCTGCTGATCCATTTTAGACTTCAGACGTCCAGAACTGCAAGATAATAAATGTGTGATGTTTTAAGCACTACTTCTGTGGTAACAGGATTATTCCAAATTAAAGAAAGTGTTTGGCCATTTATTAAGTTTCAAGCATGAAGAATGATACATTTTTAAAGATTAAATATCATTTGTAATCTAAATTAATATGCATTTGAAATTTAGTTGCAAAGTTCAGCTGGATTCTTCTTCCCGGGCCTTCTGTACTCTCACAATAGACTTCAGAAAGGGGAAAAGGGAGTTGTAGGGACTAGGAGGACAAGTGGATCTAAATTAGAATGAGAGAGGTAACTAGGAGAAGAATGTTGTAGAGGGAAGAAATGAGTCCAGTAGACAAAGGGAAAGTAGAGGGAAGAGAAGGGAAGGAGAAAGGTAAAAAAGGAGAGTGGGAGGTTGAGAGGGAAGGGACACATCTCATTTGGTGTCTGAATGTCAGGAATCCAGGGCAGATTTGGGTGGTTCTAGCTCAGGGTCCCTCATGAGGCTGCAGTCATCGGAAGGCTTGACTGGGACTGGAGGATCCATTTTTAAGATTTAACCCTCACATGGTTGTTGGCTGGAGGCCTCAGTTCTTCACCACATGGGCCTCTTCATAGTGCTGCTTGAGGGTTCTCACAGCATGACACATGCTTCCCCTCAGACAAGCAATCTAAAACAGAGAGCTTGGAGGAAGCCTCAGTACCTTTTTTCTGACCTAGTATCAGAAGTCACTCACAGTCACCTCCACCATATTCTGTTGGTCGGAAGCAAGTTGCTCATGGAGAGAAGGATTGGGCTCCATTTGAAGGGAATGTCAAAAAATGTATGGACACACCTTAAACCACCACAGAAGAAAGAGAGGAAGAAATGAAGAGAAATTTGAGCAGAACACCTATTTCTCATTTGTTCACAGAGAATGCCTAGATGTGTCTATTTTTCTCCACTAATCTCTCTCCCTTCAGCTAGGACTAATGGATGTGTGTGTGTGTGAGTGTACGTGACTATGTATGTGAGCATATGTGTGTATGTGACTATGTATGTGAATGTGTGTGTATGTGTGTGTGTGTCTGTAGCAAGACAGATGTAGAGTTCCCAGCTGTTTCCCACTTTTGGCTCCTGCCAGACATATCAAGCTTTATCTCAAATGTCTCCAGAGACTGCTGATTCTACACTCAAGCTTCAGATAATCTAACCAAAACTCAAAGTTTTGAGAGCCCCCTGCAACTGGTTGCTGAATTCCCCCAAAAGAAATTCTGCCACATTATATCCACTTTGCCAAGTCCTCATCCAAGCAGAGGAGGTAGAGCCGTCCCTAATTAGAGATCCACTGTAGTTGTCATCAGTTCAGGAAGCACTGTGGGTTGCAGATATAAATTAAGATAGAAAGTTCAGAGATCTGGGTCAGGAGCTGTGATGCAGTCATTGGAATGTGAAGAACAGATGCAGCCAGCCTGGAAAGGTGGAATGAATGTGAACTAGGAACCTTCTGTCCGGGCACGATTCTGAATTAGGTTACACTAATTAATGAATTAATGAGAAAGGAAAGGAGAGAACGATCCAATAAAGAGCTTTCCTGGATGGCATCTCCTTTTCTATCCTTTCATCTTTGTCAGATATTAGATGATGTCTTTACATTTGCTCTGATTTTCCCCTCTTTTGACCAAAGTTTGTCAAAAAACAGTAAAAAAAAAAAACTGCTTTATTATCATAGAAAGCCTTTAGATTCTTTTAGATTTATTGCATGTAAAAACACAAAAGTCTCTCTTTTGCAATTTAGTTTTTAGAGGACATATATTTTACAGCAAAATGTATCACTCATATTTTAAGACATTTACAAACCTCAGTTTTCATGTATTGATGTTTTCAAATCAAGGTTTGAGAATGAAAAAGTTCATGTTTTGTTTCCGTATACTTGCGTTGTATATTTAAAACAAACCTTTTAATGTGATATTCTTAAAAGTTATTCTCAAATACTAGGGTAGATAATAATTTCACTTTAATCTGCCTTTTGAAACTGAAAAACTAATGATTTTACTAGAAAAAAGAATATTTTTGCAAGACTGAAAATGAATGAAGGTAATTTCAATTATTTAGATTACCCAAAATTTAGTAAAACATTTATTAATGGGCTAAATAAACAGGTTTGTATATTATTTGAAACAAGATAAATGCAAATGATAGTATTCCTAGCATTTCAAATCCATCCAAATCAGAATATACTTTTGAGCACCTTCTGTGTACCATGGAGCATTTTTTGTGTACTCACTGTAGGGTACCAATGACAATTCTGACATGCAAACAGAGGGGAATAGAGAATGGTTGATGTGCTAAATCCAAGGTGGGCAAAATTTTTCTGTAAAGGGCCAGATAGTAAATTGTTTTGGCTTTGTGGACCATATAGTCTCCATCACAAACGCTCAGCTCTTCTCTTGTAGGACAAAAGCTGCCATAGGAAATATGGAAATGAACAGGCAGGGCTGTGTTCCAATAAAACTTTATTTACAAAAACAGGCAGGCAGAATTTGCTCTCAAGCCAATCCCCTATACTAAAGGATTGATTTATACATACTGGATGCCAAAACATTTTATTTCCTTTGCATTTACTTAAATGAAATTCCCAGTAAATGTTGTTTTGAAAGACAGTGGGAAGAGTTTGTCTCTATAGTCACATTTTTATAGAACTGATTTAAAACTGTTAGTCACTTTAGTTATTAATCAAACATTGTCGACTTTCAGATTAGTAATATTAATGCCCTTGGATAATTCAACATGTGCAATGTAAGAAACTAATAAAACAAATTTCAGAAATATGTGTTCTGTTTATTCTATTCATAGCACAGTACATGAAACACAATCTCGTCTTAAAAGATATTGAAAGTTTGTTAAGCAAGTAAGCTGGAAGTTGTGCTTCTAAAGATAACTAGGATATTTTATTCCCAATATCAGCAGGGATGATGCCTATTTAGGTTAGTCTTGAGGAAAAATACTGTCTTTCTTTCATAGGAAAATAGAATATCGTTCTCTGTTTCTTTTACCTTTTTGTATACTGTTTTGAACAACAACAAGAATTATTTTAAAAGCATTTTCAAATAATATTATAACATATGCAATACTTATGACCTTTTCTAAAATTAATTCCATTTTAAAGTCTCTTTAAAAATATTTAAAAGCCTAAAACATTCCATCTGTCCTAAAAAGGCTGCTTTCGCTCTGGCTACGTCGGTTGGTTATACTTCATCCATTGCACACATGCCTTCCACTTTGTACTACTCTCTTTGTCATTGTATAAGGAAGAACAATCTGTAGGTCCTCCATAAGCATTGCCTAAAGAGAAGAGCTGACGAAACTGTCACGAGTGACAGTGAATTTAAATTTCTTGTTGAACCCGTTGTCATCAGACCTGATGCTGGATTCTCGTGGGGTCCTGAGTTATGGTGGCTGGTCCAAAATGGAGGCTAAGTGAATCAAATAGACCACATATGCATGCTGAGGTCTTGGATAAAACAAAGATATCCTTCTAGTCCATTTCAGATAAGTCTCCCAGCTCTTTGGTCTTGGTTAGAATTTGGGAACTTGGGTCCATTGTATTAATGGTGAACAAAAGCCTGGTTGGTATCCTCAGTTCAATCAAATCTCTCACCCTTGGTTACTCTCCGTGATGGAGCAAAGATAATCATGTCACAATTTCTCTGCCCACTTGTCAGATTTCCATAGCACTCTTTTAATGGGTTCACACGGATGTTCTACAATTAAGGGCACCCTCTAGGACACATGCTCACACTATCTTAGTCCTTCCTGCCCATGCTGTTAACTCGATTAGGAAAAACGGTTTTGAGATGAGAAAAAACAATGGTCACCCTAAAGCTCTGTGTGTGTGTGTGTGTGTGTGTGTGTGTGTGTATCTTGCAGGAGTCCTTTGGAACCTCTCATCTTGCGATGCACTCAAAATGCCCATCATCCAGGACACCCTGGCAGTGTTGACTAATGCCGTGATTATCCCCCACTCGGGCTGGGAAAATTCACCACTTCAGGATGATCGGAAAATACAGCTGCATTCCTCACAGGTGCTGCGAAATGCCACTGGATGCCTAAGGTGAGTCCTGTGTCACTGCCACCTCCTCCTGTCATCATACACTTTCTCTGTTTCTGTGACTTTAATTGCTGTTTTACTGAGGATCAGAGTGTTCTGGAAAGATGAATGTTGATATGGCAATGGAGTATAAGAAGCTAGCCAAAACCATTTTGATGGGGTACTGAAGAGAGACAGGCATCTTCCACCACCCTGTACCTACAGCTGTATTTGACTTATTTAATATGTTTTCTTAGTTCTTGAGCAAAAAATAAATGTTTCCATTCCAAACAAAAATAGTTAGTTTTCTTTGATTGAAAACAATAGTTCACAGTAATTTCCCATGTTATGTTGTATCATGGACATAGACTAACCAGGCAGGCCAACTGGTTGGGGAGAGTCTATGACAGATACATAGGGATCTTAGTTCACAGTCACCAGGAGCTATTTTTATATTTTGTTTTTTAAAAGTTTTCTGTGTGACTGCAAGAACCTACCATTCTTAGAAATAGCTCTTTAATAAGGCCTGTTGTGTGGAATGTTTTTTAAATAATAAAAGTAGCGAATGTGTTGTAATTATCTCCCAATGCATTTTTACAAAAATCATGCCCCAGAAATCTCTTGAGATGTCTGAGAATCATCTTTAGGTTTTGTTTAATTTTTGCTCTTAGAAAAGAACATACTAATCAAGAAATAGTTCTTTCAAACTCTGGAAACTGTGTTCCCAAGGATGTTGTATTTTGTACCAAAGGTGGAAATCTCTGCTGGATAAATTTAATGATGGGATAGGGCAAAAGGGTGATTTAAAATACCTAGTCAAATAATCTATATTTCTAAAATAAAATGTATGGGATTGCTTTAGCTGGGATGCCTCAAAGCTGCCATTTCTCCTACAGTTGATAAGTTTCTAGGTACAAAAACCAGTCTCTACTGAGAAGGAACAAAATCACCTCGGTAACATTAATAATAATTATCTCATGAATATTTATAACAATGCTCTCAGCCTCCAGTCTTGAGAGGGGTGTGTGTGTTTGTGTGAATGTGTGTGCTCAGAAGGAGATAAAGAGTGTCTGCCTCCATAAATACCGATGTGCATACACGGGAAGGAATAGGAAATCCTCTGGCGATTTTGCTTTTCCTCAAGGTCACGAAATAATGATCCTTTGACATGATTTCTCTGGATAGGCTCTACCATAAGCCAAATTTACAGTTCTCCAGAATCCCCTATTGAGACATCCATTTTATAGCCTCTTAAATTCTATTATCCCCCTGAAACTTTCTGCCCCACCAGTAGAAATATAACTCTTCCAAAGCTAAAACTGTAGGCACTTCTGACCCTTTTTACCTGATTTCTCTATTTCAGTTATTTACAAGTAGTTTTTCCCCTTTTAGCATCTTTGACTTATATAGAGCTTCATCATTCCTAACAAAGATCGTGGAAGGAAGTGCCAGAATCAACTGTAAAGTATAGTCAGTAAAGACCTGGTTAGCTCTTTCCATTAAAAATTCTCTCTGAATAACATAGGAGCATATTATATATTCATGATGTTTGACTTAAGGATGTAGGCCACCACCATTGTGAGTGTACATTCAACACCATTTGATGAAAAGTCAGATGAAGAAGCCAGCCCAGGTTGATGGGTCCCCTTTGTAGGTCATCTGGCTGAGTTTAAGATCTAGGATGTGATCCAGAGCCAAGTTAAGTCAGACCAGGATGACTACCCATCCCTCTCTTTTCATGCGCAGAAGTTTGACCTGTGCTTCTGCTGCTGTCCAGGAGTGACCACATAGTAGGAAACAGAAAAGAGGGACATCTGATTTAGAAAGAGTTTTGTGTAGCCAAATCAGGTTTCCTTAGTCAAGATACAACCAGGTTTAGGGTTTTCCCACTTTTCCGAGTTTATCATGTCAGTGACAAAGCAAAACCCATCAATCTATATGTGAATATTTAACTCCTCCCCAATTCATTAAACTCCTGCCCTTCTACAGAAAGAAATATAATTTCTTCTATTATTTGAGTGTGTTTATGAATCATTTCACAATGATGAGAAGATTGGACTAAGAGAGGAAGAAAACAGCCCTGGGAAGGAGCTAAAATGAATTTATCAAACAAAAGACTCAGCGGATGGAAGGTTTCAAGAAATTTCTACTATTATTTGCCACTTACTTGGAACCAATGTTGACAACACACCAAAAGAGTCACAAATGTTTATATCATGATAGAAGATTCTAGATTTTAGAATGTGAGATTATTTACATTGTTGATTTTTTCCAATAAAGCTTAGATCTTTATTTACAGTAAAGAAATGACTACATATGCTGCTCCTGCCTTACAGCAGTCTTATCCCTCTGCATTTGCTGAGCACTTGCTGTGTGCCAGGGAGGGAACAGGGAGGCAGAAAAAAACATGGCAGCCTCTGTCCTTCAGAAACTCATAATCTAGTGGAAGAAAGTGGTACCCATATGCTTAGCCCTAGTATTATATCTCAGTGGCCTTTTAATGTAATGATCAGGATAGTACAGAAAGAAAAACTGGGGTGGAAGTGGATAACACAGCCAATGTGGTCACAAAATCTTCAAGCATCAGGTGAGATTGGGGCTAAGCAGAGAAAGGACTTCACCAATCAATGCAGTGGGAGAGCGAGTGTTATGGCCAGAAAGAGTGGCAGCTATGCTCTGACACAGACATGGGAGAACTCCAAGATCTGTAGGTGGTCTACAACCCTAGGAGACTTCAGGAAATGCAGCTTGCATAGTTGTTCCATTCCAGATGACGAAGGGCCTTCAAAACTGAGCCAAGGAGAATATACTTGAGTCTGTAAGGAGTAGAGAGCTATGGCAAATCTTTGACCAAGAGAACACAATGGTCAGCTAAGTCTGGGGGCAATTGTACAGGACAAAGTGGAAGCAGGCGGGGAGAGGAGAGGCGACACTAAGAGTGGAGCTGTGAATTTACCAGGGATGCCCTTGTTTTTAAGACACCTTGTGTGGACAACAGTAAATATCAATATTATGTTCTATTTGATTAAATTGAGCTGTCACTGATTTGTAGCTATCTAAACTATTTGCATAGCTGTTTACATTTTAGTTCTACTTTTCATTTTGGAATTTTTTCTTCTTTTTAATCATAGTATTCTTTTTGAAATGATAGTCAATATCCTATTCAGTTATTTAGAGTAGTTTCATGGCACAAATCATTATTTTTATGCAACTGAGATTCAATAAATCAAATCCCCAAAAACAAGAGGGTATCAGGCACATCACTATGCTAAATTATGTATAATGCAATAGACTCAGAAAAGTCCTCCTGGATTGCAGAAGTGATTTGAATATAGTCCTTAAAATGTAAATTAACAACCAGAGTGTCTCAATTTATAAATCAGATCTGGGCTTACACCTTTGCAAGGAACAGTTTTTTCTATCAAAATGTTTAGAAAGAATTTGGTGTTTTGGTGCTTCTTAAAGCAGTAGAAAAACACAGCAATTGTTCTTCTGGTCATTTTTATATACTAAGTGTATATTGTACATAAAAAATAAGGTAGTGAGTTTGTACAAGATGATATAGTGAGTTCATGTAACATCTGCGTGCTTTGATCTGCTCCATTAATTTATAGCTTTAATCTTGAAAGTTACCCAAATTGTATAAAAATGCCACATTTACATGTTATAATTCTTTTTTCAATGTGTTATAACCACAACTATCATATTCCATGAAATCAGGCTAAAACATAAGCATTTGACTCAGGACCTTGTTCAGTTGGTAACAGAGATAATAAGTTGCATTTGGCCTACAAACTATGCCTGTATGTATGTGCCTATGTGTGTGTGCGTGTTTAAGGAATTCCACAGAACATTCTGGAGAGAATTGTGACTAGTTTGGTATAAACCAAGTTAAGTGTCACAACTGACAAACAATTCAATTCCCTTGGTGTGATTTATGGATATTCCACTGTATTGAGGCAAAGAAAATTAGTAACTTTAAAAAAATAATAGAATATATACAAAATATTTCTTACTAGTGAACTTTTCCTTTCTTAGGTCTTATTCTTTATTAGAGAAGCATTTTGAAAACTACGGCATTATTTTGAGGACCATTCTGTTATATTAAAATTGTTTTCAATTATTTCCCTTTATATACTTAAACTTATAGAAATTGTCCACAGCCTTTAAGTGCCAGGAGTTAAATATAATTCAGTCCTTGCCATAATTACACGTTTTATAAATTTGTTTTGAGATTGTATTTTTCTCATTACCATTCATTAACTTTGAATAAAAGAGTTATAAGTAGCACTGGGGGCCAGCCCGGTTGCATGGTGGTTAAGTTCACACACTCTGTTTCAGCAGCCTGGGGTTCACAGGTTCGGTACCTGGGCATGGACCTACACACCACTCATCAAGCCATGCTGTGGCAGTTTCCCACATACAAAAAATAGAGGAAGATTGGCACAGATGTCAGCTCTGCAACAATCTTCCTCAAGAAAAAAGAGGAAGATTGGCAACAGATGTTAGCTCAGAGCCAATCTTCCTCACCAAAAAAAAAAAAAACCTACAACTAGCAGGGTAGCATGGGGTCATTATTTAAATATATTTAATATGTGAGATATCAGTTAAATTGGATTCAATATCTGTCCTCAAGTGATGTTTTCCCTGATATTGAGTTGGAGAGTTGGAATGGAAACTCGTTTCTCAAGAATTACAGAGAAATTGAATAATGGAGCTGTGGGTGTGGGTGTGTGTATTCGTTCATTCGTTCATTCATTCCGAGGTGTGACCTGGCAACATAATGGATGTTCATTAAATCATTTTATACGTTGTCAATGGAGAAAATATTTTTAAACAAAATTAAAATGAGTATTTTTATTCATAAAATCCTGTCTTCCAAGGACCACAAAGTTCTACTTCAAGTTTGTTCTTGTATTTACTGTAAGTTCAATAACTCATGTTTGGTAAGTCAGGAAGCCAGTGCTTGCAACCACATCCTGACTCCTGGTCCAGACCATCCATTCCCATTATATCACACAGAGAGGAAATACAGTGTTATGTGAGATGAGATGAACAGATCTGTGCTTAGAATAACACAACCAACCAACCAACCGACAAATGGACAGCACTATCCTTTCTTTTGGTTCCTTTAATTTGCTTCTCAGCATTTACTGAGTGGCATCTGCCTGGCCAACATCCCTTTTGCCTTTAACTGCCAGCTGTCCTCTCCTTCCACCTTCTTTCTTACTTCCCATTCTTCTCTCCTAAGGCCTCAAGTATGAAGTGGGCAGGCAGCCTGGACAGTTAGTCAGGTAGCCCCACATAAGTCCTTTCTCTCCATCTCCATCTTAAATCTTAATTTAGACTATTAGAGCAATAGGTGCTTTTTTTTAAGATAAGACTATATTTTAAGGCATATCATAGTTAATAAAGTTGAAATTATTTTTCCAGTACTTAGATTCCTCCATGTTTTTAGTGAAGACTTAATTCTCTTTTACTAATGGCTCCACTTTTTTCCTAGGATAGTATTTCCTCACCCAGTGTAGCTTACAACTCCAGTAGGAGCTTATGGTAGGTAAAAGTAAATCAATCAGGTTGTTATTGGAGATCATTATTCATCATTTTTGTTCCTAGCAGGATTCAAACTTTATGTCATTTCAGGGTGGGAAGTTGAGGTTAAGAATTTAAGCAATTACTATTCTAAAGGAGATCAGCTTTTATTTTTCAGAAAGAAAAAATGTTATAAATGCAAATTGTACCACTCTTAAATGTTTCAAAAGCTTATCAGAGTGAAATTAAGTTAGAAAAAAGGCTAAGCCTTAGTAAGCTAAAACCTAGAATGCTAACACTGTCCGATCTTTAGATAATTTAATGTGCTCTTAATAGACTCTGTCTGGTTTCTAAAGCCTTCCTTTTGGCAGTAGATGTTGGACCAATATTGATGGCGGTGCACCCCACCAGTCTCAAGCATGGAGCACGCTCGTGGGAGCATTCTAAAAAGAATATGACATCTTCCTGGGAAGATGTCATATCATGTTGACATAGCAAAAATTTAAGCACATATGAAATATAAAATGAAAAGTTAATGCCCTTAGTCCCTTTCCATTTAAAATTCATTTTAGGGTAGGAAATGGCATTTTTCAAAAGCACATATATCTATTTGTTCCTGCAGTATCTATCTGTCACTGAGGAAATGAAACAAAAAAATCTCTTAAATTTTGTTGGAGGAGTGAGTTGATAAGGATGATGGCGGCTAGACTGTGGGATCCCAGGAAGCAGTGGCAGGTGGGAGAGGTGGACAATAGAGCTGGGGGTGATTAGCAGGCCGCTGCCTTCATCTCCGAACTCCTCCTCCTGCCCATTCCCCTCCCCCACCTCAGACACTCGCTACTATTCACCTTCCTCCTCATTTCTTCTCCTTTTCTAATTTGTCTTTTGCTCTAATTCTGCCTGACTAAAGCTTTAATTTTTAATAAAAACCATTTTAAAATATGGCCTAAAGTAAATGTGGCAAAATGTTAGAAAGGCTCAGGACATAAGTATGTGTGAACTTACTATGTTAGTCTTCTCTTCTTCATTTTATGATTAAGGAGTCCTCCAGGGAAACCACTCTCCTATGGCCTAAGTTGGGCGAGTCAGACCTTGAAAGAGATTCAGTTTCGTGCTCATTGTTTCATTGCACAACATGTAATCAAATACCTTTCTTAACCTTTGGCCGGAATAATCATCACCTTCAACCGAAAACATGTATGACCAGCCACAGCCTGAATGCTCACTAGTCAAGGTCTGACTGGCTCCACCTGTGGACAAGCTCATTTTAGCTGAGGTCGCTGTAGTAGGTTGAACAAGTGTCCCTCAAAAAATTCATGTCCACCCAGAACCTCAGAATGTGACCCTATTTGGATATAGTCTTTGCAGGTATAATTAGTTAAGAAGAGGTCATACTGGATTAGGGTGGGCCCTAAATCTAATAAATGGTGTCCTTAGAAGAGAAGGACATATGCACAGAGACACACAAGGAGAAGGCCTTGTGAAGACAGAGGCAGAGATCTGAGTGATGCAGCTATAAGCCAAGGAATGCCGAAGATTGCTGTAAGCCAATAAGAAGCTAGGAAAAGGAAAGAAGAATTCTTCCCTAGAACCTTCGGAGAGAGCATGGCACTGCTGACACCTTGATTTTGGCATTCTAACCTCCAGAACTGTGAGAGAATAAATTGCTGTTGTTTTAAGCTACCTAGTTTGTGGTATGTTGTTCTGGCAGCCCTAGGAACCTCATACGGTTACCCTAGTAAGAAACCGAGTGGGGACCTACAATGCCAGGGAGCCACCAGAGGACACGGCACAGGGAGAAAAAGGGGCAGATAACTCAAAGAAGCTGCCTGTCCCCAAACAGTGCCCACGCACTGGAACAAACGACCCAGACATGGAGCCGTTTTACTCTGTGCACAAGGCCTGTCCCTTCCATAGCTCAGGTGCAAGGCAAAACATCCTCTGTAGCAGGATTGAGCTCAGCAGGCCCAGGTGTGGCTGCCTCAGCCAAAGAAGGTTCAAATCCAACCTCTTGACGGGGTGGCGGTTAAATAAGCGTCTCCCCATGTGTGGATCTGATTTCCATGTTTTCTGCTCCCATTTGTGAGCCTATCCTTTCCCTCCTGACTTTGAGCTCGCTTCTGAAAGTTGTGTGGATTTGTTTAATACTATGGACAGCCAGAAGTCATTCTGAGTTCTCAAGCAGGGCACGTGACTTAAGTACCATGTAAGGAAGTTGGCCCCAGCAGCTGTGTACAGAATGAATGCTTTCTGGATTTACTGTGAAACGTGACTATGTTTCCCACTTAAAGTATCACAAATCAATATCCTAAAGATCTCTGTCTTGGCCATTATCATCGTTTCAGAGTGAACTGTAGGTGAAGCCCTGCTGAGTATTCTTTTTTACTTTTTAGTCTGCCAACTCAATAAGACAACTCCGATCTACGTTGCTATATAGCTGTGTTATATGTGGTCATGCACACTTCGGACTTCATCTCCAGCCGAAGTATTTGCATAAGGCTGGCTTTGCTAACTTCCACAGCTCATTTCCTGCTGCCACCGAGTCATTTATTTATTTTTATTATTCTGTTCCCACTTCAGCATCTTGTCCTGAAGGACAACAATGTACAACCCTAATTTTTTCCATCCATCTTTGTGTCCAAGAGGATGTTATTAAGCCCGTCAAAGGCGCAGCACTGCGCCTTTGCTTATGAGTGTAATTAAACTCAGCCCCTCAATTAGTCATTTTAACCCATATAATGGATGAGCGCTTGGTCCCCTGGTGCCACTAATTCTAGATGACCTTGAGAAAACCCCATCACAAAGTAATACTAGTGATAATCACACTCTGGCTGGAAAGCTTCAAGGACATTTATTTTATCTGGTTTACTTGTGCATTAGCCACAGGTAAGAAGAGGAATTATTATTTTTATGTTAAGTTCAGTTGCTTGCAATATTATTCATCTATTAAGAAGAATCTTTTTTAGAAGTGTTTTTTGTCCTGTATAGTGAGCTCTGGATTTATCCCAGCCTTGCATTGCAGCTGAATTGAGCACTCTTCTTTCAGATACTTAAAAAGGGAAGGACCTAGTCTATGAGGATGCCGTGAACGGATGAGACACCATTCACCCCACTCTCACCCCATTTTCCCTCACCTGCCCTAAAGCAGAGGATGTTTCTCACCTGAGCAGTTCTCCATTCCTGATCAGTGTGTCTAATACAGATGCAAAATGAGTGGTTTTCTTTGGTCATGACTCAGCAATGAAAGTCTTCTTCGAAGGAAGGAGACAGAGAGGTGGGGAGACGGAAGGAGTAGGGGGTATTAGGAACCATCAGAGAGGATGATTGGGCTGCATGTCTCAGCAGCTCCATTGGTGACAAGGGCTCCAATTTCCCATGGTGCACCCCAATGCTTCTAGCTCACTTCTTCCTGCTTAATCAGAAGGAGGTGGTGGTTCATCCTGAATTAGTTTGCTAGGGCTGTCAAAGCAAAGTACCACAGATGCGGTGGCTTAAGCAACAGAAATTTATTGTCTCATAATTCTGGAGGTCAGAACTCTGTGATCAAAATGTCAGCAGGGCTGGTTCTCAGAGGTCTCCCTCTCTCCTTAACTTGCAGATGGCCACCTTCCCGCCGTGTCCTCCTGTGGTCTTACTTCTGTGCATATGTCCTACCTCCTCTTCTTATAAGGACACCAGTCATGTTGGATTAGGGCCCATGCTAAACACCTCATTTTATTTTAAGGACCTCTTTAAAAACACTCTTTCCAAGTACAGTCACATACTGAGGTACTCAGGGTTAGGACCTGGCATATGAATTTGGGGGGGACACAGTTCAGTCCATAATAACAGTTGGTTTGCACTGTTTGTTCTCACCTTGGAAAATAATGGTTAATAAATTAAAACATTCTTCCAGCAAGGTCTTGTTGACCAGCATGAAGCATATTTTGATTCATTGTGTAATATAAACCCAAATCATACTTATTCTCTCACCTTAAAAAAAAATTAATGTTAACTTTTTGTTTCTACTTCCAAGTGGAAGTAATTGTAAAAGTATTCTAGAGGCTGACACTTTCCTTTTCTTACCCCCAAGGAGAGGTAGTCACCAATGGAACTTCAAGAAATTATCTATATAGCAACATAAGAATTTATAAAGGCCATTTCATAAATTTGTTCTTGAATTAGGGTTTACATAGTTAACTATATTCACTTCCTGTACTTTAATGAAATCAATAACTTGATTTAACAAAGGCGATCTTAGAAAATCTCTACACAAATTGATCTTAAATCCTAATTATTGAATGTATGTGAATGACCTTCGATTTGGAATCAAGAGATATGCATTTGAGCCCCAACTTTGTTACATCTTATCCATTGTCCTGAGGGAAACTAGGCTGCATTATGTTGGCCTCAAGTTCCATGACTGTAAAGGAGAGGTTTGGCCTAGATGTCCTTGATGAGATGTAAAAGAAAATGTAAAGCATGGTTAGGGTATTTGCTAGCTGACCTAAAGTCGGGATCCCCAAATGAGGCATCCCTAAGTGGGCCATCACCCTTGAACACCACAGGTTCTAGGGCCTGGCCTTTAGCCTTAACTGATAAGAAACTTGACCTTAACGCTGCAAGACCATTAGGAGGAAATTAGCTCTTGGTTTAGCACCTACTAAAGTCCATTATAATTCTATGCTTCTTTAATGTGCATGCTGTTTAACGCAACTGTTCGAATAATCTAGTGAGGTAGGAGGTCCTGTCCCATTTTACAGATCAACAAACTGATACTCATAAGGGCAAGAGTAACCTGCCCCAAGTCATAACTAGTAAGAGAAGGTGCTGTAAATCCCAGGTTGCATGGTGCCTCAGCTGGGTTCCTCCCACTCCACCATGTTCCATAAGACACAGAGAGAAGCAGCCCAAGAAATCATGCGTTTATTTACAATGAGGAAAGGATGCTGACTCATTGGGATCCTATGAGAAGCAGACACCAAGAAGGAATTAGAATCCATGCAAAATATTTAATTAGGGATAACACCTGAGAGGAAACCAGAGGAACTGAGAGAGCCATCAAACCATACTGCAGGTCTGACCCAAGTGAAGGAAGGAAGGAGGGATGGAACGTTGGTTGGTTGAAAATGTCTTAGACCCTAAGGAGTTCAGCAAAACCACTGGAGAGTTCTTGAGCCTGAGTCATCCTTCCAAGAAGTCCAGCATCTCCCAGGCACACGCTTGCCTTATCGCTGCTGTGGAGCTCAGTCCCTGGCTGGGAGCCTCCATGGTGAATGAGGCCTCGGCATGAAGGTGAACACAGTGATGCATTTCAGGGCAGAGTGGCTGGACTGTCAGTCAATGACACAGCTAATCTTCACCAGCACTTTCATTCTCTGTAGGCTAGCCACTAAAAAGCCACATTGTAATCAAAATCACTTGGTGGTATGAAATCTAAAGAGGAGGATAGTTATATTGACTGAAAGTTTCATTCTCTCAACATCTCTTTTTTTGAGTCCTTACTATGTGCTGGGTCCTGTGGTAGATGTGAGGATGTTAATGAAGAGCAAATAGACACGGTCTATGGAATTTGCAGTCGAAAGCAGTGCATAATGTCATTAAGACAGCCTGATGCATTCAAGTCCCATTAGGTTGCCTCAAGGCTAGACAAGTTAGAGTGGGTTTTTCCTAAGTAATGCCTCAGAAGGCCATATTCTTTTTTTCAATATATTCAGGGCTGAGCAACCTCCCTCTTACCGATAACATTCTTTCTTTACATATAAAAAGCCTTTTACCTTGAGTTGGTTTACTGTTACATCTTGTAGCCCTGAAGCCTTCTATCTCCTCAGAATTTTGCATTCCTCGTATCTTTTCTATTAGGAAAAGCCTGAAAAAATTTTATTTTTCAATTCTTTCAGAAGACCTTTCTATCCCCTCAGAGGATTAACTATAATTTCGATAAGTTCCTCCTGGCATTTATATTCCATGAAATAGTAATAGGGATCATTTCTCCCCAAACATTATTTTGTTTCCCTAAGCTAAAAAAAGGGAGAGTATAATGATTTCACCTTAAATGTAAATGATTAATATAAAATACCCCATCATGCTATTCCTTCTTAAAATTTCCATCACTAATTTCTGCAAAGTTTGATCTGCTTAATTATGAAAGTTTGCAAGATCTAACTAAAACTTGTTTTAAATTATTTAGCCTATAGTTTGGTTGCAAATATGGGCTTCTTTAAAAGGACAGGCAAATATTAAATTTTATCTTTTCAGTATGAGTAGTCATTCTTCCTATGAGAATATGAATATTCAAATCTTTCCATTAGTACAAACAAATTACTTCCTTTAACAAAAGATTAAATGAAAAAGTTTAGTTACTTCCCAATTGGTAGACAACAGTGTTCAATATTTATCTCTATAAAACATTGGGTTATAGGATGTTAGTTCCCTAATAAATAAAAAGCAAGTTGTAACTGGTTCATTTTTAAAATCTTTCATAACTTCTTGATATTAAAAATATAATTTTTCCTCTTGCTGCCTCCCAAATTGTATTACATACCATCAGAAGTAGCTTCCCTGGAGCAGAAGCAAAGAAACAAGTCTATTAACCAGAAATTGAAGAAGAAAGAGCTCGCCACACAGTTTCACTTATTGCTTACATACTAAGCCTCTCGAACATTTTAACACATCTATTTTCATACCATTACTGCTTTCCCTTTTCAAAGTGGCACTTATTTTAAAATAAACAAAGCCAGCATTTACCAGAGTTGGGACAAACCAACCAATGAGATGATTCCACCTCAAGAAGAACGAGCAGAGCACCAGTGGGGGCCAGCCCGCGTTTGGTAACCTTAAAAGGAAGATCTCCAACGTGCAGTTATGATTGCTCTTGAAGGAAAGAGAAGCATAACCGGTGAGAGCCACAGATAACATTCTCCAAAGGCACCAATTCAGAGATCATGCCTTCTTCCCACCATCTTGTGAATTCCCAGTGAAGAGCCAGATGCACAACTCTGCTCTGCACAGGCTGTCTCTTAATTCTGTTAGTCCCCTCATTCTCTTTTTTCTTGAGTTTAGTTGTTGCTTAATTCACCAAGAATATTTGAAATGTTTCATTTGTTCCTCAGTTGGCCAAGAATATTTGAAATAAAAGAGTAGAAACAGTTTGATCACCATTCTAGTCTCGCTGACTCCCTTTCTGGGTTAATGATTTCCTTATATTGCTGTGCAGGCATGTAGAGACATCCATGACTATTTCCTTTAGGGCATTTACTGATGGCTGTGGGTGAAGGCTGATTGGAATGTCTGGTTCCCCTAGGTTCCTCTCCATTGCCCTTTGGAGCTGTGATAGGGAGGATTGAGAAATGGAGTCTCTGAACTCAGAGCTGTGGTGTCACAGGGACCATGGGAAGCAGAGGAGCAGATGGGGTGAATAGAGAGAATCACCACTTGGTTCCCCACACTGCATCGTGGAGCTCCTGGTTGCCTCTTTGTGAAGGGATCTTCATCATCTCATAGAAAGTTGCTCATTCTGCAAACAAAGAATTGGGGGAGCTACTGAAAGTAAAAATAATTATTCCTTAGTTCTTATTAGCTAGTTCTTGTTCTGAGCTTGCAGAACCTTCTGGAAGTACCAACTAAAATGTTTTCCTTAAGCAAGGAAGAGCCAAAGGGAGCGCAGCTCTGTCCAGATTTCATGCTTGGTCTACATTTTCTTGCCTCTGAAAGGTTTAAGCAAAAGAAGCAACATTTAGTAATAACAAGTGCTAACGGATTGACAACCTTCAAGACTGGATTTTCAAGACACTATGCTTTTCTGCCTGTGTCATAAATTCATTTTCAGTTTTTCGGTCTACTAAGTAAAAGGACAGACATGCCGGGACTTCAGATTAACCCTACGTCCTTCATTATTGTCCTGTAGAGGTACAAATACATCATTATTCCCCATTAATAAGCGTTCATCTAGCAAGGAAGATGCTGTGCCGTGGATGCACTGACTGGAGCTAATGAATCCCAACAACTAATTACATTTCTCTTCAAGTAACTTACTTATTAGCAGAAAGTAGCTGTGTTAGCACAAAGATTTTACGTGAGAGTGGCAATACTCAGGAAGATGCCAGCTGATTAATCATCCCCTATAATTCTCCATAATAGTCCTGTCTGGACTTTCATGTCGACACCATTGTTCTTCCCAGGGTTACATTTGGCCTGACCTTATTTTGGACCAACAATGTAATTGGTAATTGCGGGCTAATTTATATAAACAAACAAGGGTCCTGCTAAATGAAAGCATTGTCACCATGATAGGTACTTACTGCTCTAAGAGCTCTCTCTTTTGCACAAGTTTGGGTCAAGTGGTTGAAGCCAATGAAGCTTACTGCAGAAAATAATTATTTCAAGTAAGAAAAAGCATCATGGCTTTTTAAGGCCTGCCAGGAAGCATGGCTTGTGGTCTGTTGCATGGAGCGAGTGCTCACATGTTTTGGAGGAAACTGGTTTCAGTCCTTTGCTAAGAATCTTGACAGGACCTGAAGGGCAGTATTTCTCCTTAGCATGTATGAAAGCGGTGCTGATAAGTTTCTTCCTAGAGCATAAAGGAACTTTACTTATTTCTCCTCTGCAGGCAACACTGTCATCCTGACTAGCAAACATGATTAAATGTCATTCGTCCTTGACCCCTGTCACTTCTAAGCAGCTGAAATAGATTAAGAGGCTGGTGCTTCCCGAATCAGATGGAGCAGTGTCCTCAGCCGGGACCTGCAGTAATAGGCTCACAAAGGAACTGAAGCTGGGGTTTATTATGATTTTTCAGGGCTCATTCCTATATGAGAGGGGATAATTGAGATAGATTATCCTCCTGTTTCCTCTCAAGCACCCAGCCAGGATCCTCTGCAAGCTTAGACAGAGACCTTCGGAAGTCGACTGTCTTGAGCATCCTCCCGCAGAGACCCGCAGGGGACAACAGCTCTGAAAGGCAGAGCTGTGGATCCAAAGCACCCATGTGGCCGCTGGGACAGGAACACTGTTGGAGAAAGGTGGGCCCTGTACTTCTCCCTTCTCAGGGCCTGTAAGCTTCCTCCTCTTTCTTCAGAAGTTGTTTATACTCCGAGGGCTTTCATTTAAGTGAAGCCTAAGGCTGAGAAGCACAACAAACTACAAAGATCAGATTAACCTGGCCCATGGGTCAATTTGACCATCTGCAAAAACACGTCCCACTACCCAAGGGGCACTTTCTGTTGTGACTCTAGCATGACCCCCCACCTCCCCAGCATTTCCTCCACTACCCTGTGTTTCTTTTTCTTAAAAAAAATTCACCCAAAATTCACATACCATAAAATTAACCATTTAAAAGTGAAGAATCAGTGGCATTTAGTACATTCGTGCTACTGCCTATGTCTCATTCCAAAGTATTTTCATCACCCCAAAAGGAAACTCTGTACCGTTGAGCATTTACTCCCCATCCTCCCTCCTGCAGGCCCTGACAGTCACCAATCTGTGTTCTGTCTTTATGGATTTACCTATTCTGGATATTTCATTTAAATGGAATCATGGCCTTTTGTGACTGGCTTCTTTTACTTAGCATAATGTTTTCAAGGTTCACCTATGTTGTAGCAAGTATCAGTATTTCATTCCTTTTTATAGCGGAATAATATTCCATTGTGTGGATAGACCACGTTTTGTTTATCCATTCATCTGTCAGTGGACATTTGGGCTGTGTCCACCCTTTGGCTATTGTGACTAATGCTGCTAACATGCATGTACATGGATTTGTTTGAGTCCCTGTTTTCAGTTCTTTGGGGTATACACTTAGGAGCAGAATTGCTGGATCATATGGTGCTTCTATGCATAACTTTTTGAGGAACTGTCACACTGTTTTCCACACTCCTTCCCTCCCCCCTTTATGGATGACCATCTCCATTACATTTTCTGTCCCAGAATATTCTCTTTTTCTCACATTTTTTTGCCTTTTCTTTTGTCTTTTCATTCCAGAGAAGTTTTCTCTCCAACTGCTGGATTGTTAAGGCCATTTGTCTTTGTATCACTCTGCTTGAGTCCTTAGAAGAAAGATACTACATGAATGTTACAATTTTTACTGTAAAACTCTGAGGACTGTTGTCAGCTCATGGCAGCTATGTGGTCAAAGTTGGCCAGACCCTCTGAGTCTCCAGCCGCATGCAGGGCCTCTCTGCCTTCACTGTGTTTGCAATACTGGGCTCCTTTCCATTGCTCTTCACTGAGACCTTTTCTACCTCAGGGCCGTCACACATGACTCCCATCACCTGGAGGACTTTTTTTTCTCCTCTTTACCTTTGTAGCTTAGCTTAAATGTCTCCTATTCAGAGACACCTTCCTCGACACCCTCCTCTCATATTGATTGGACCTTCTGACAATTTTGAATGATGTCCTTGCCTGTGTGCTTGTGTGTTTAAGGCCATTTGCTTCATGAGCTACATTCTTGTCTACACGAGGATCACGTCCTTTATCTTCATAGATTACCCAGCCCTGGGACAACATCTAGCTCCTGGAAGACCCCTGATAAATAGCTCTTAACTGAATGAGTGAGTGAATACATGAATCAATGAATGGCCCTTCTCTTGCTGCTTTGTGGACTGCCTAAAAACTGTCCTGTAGTAATTTTTACCGAAGCAAGGAACCTTTTAACTCTCCCAGCTACTCATACAATCTTCCCAGTTGCAGAGATAACGTTACTTGCATGATCACCTGTTTCCAGGTGAGATTAATTTCTCAGTTAGAGTCACATACCTACTTGCTCTCTGGTGTGGGTGTTTGTGAGATTTCTGCTAAATAAAACCACCACATCTGTTAGATTTACCAAACAGCAGAACATCTTTTCTCTTGGACAGCCTCTGCCAGCTTGTCCAGTACAGCTTGTCCTGGCAGTTTGCTCATATTGCCCCTGGTTCTTATGAAACTAAATTCCTCATCCACCTCATTTGAAGGAACCTGTTGGACTGCTGGTTTATCAGCATAGTTAAATAATAAATATGGACCAAGAAACTCTTTAATACCTCTAGTCATCACTTAATTCTCATGACAACTTTATAAATAATAGGTTATTATTATTTCCAATTTTAAATAAGCAGAAACTGAGGCTTGGAGAGGTTTAGCAGTTTGTCTTAGAGCTCGTGGTAGAAAGCTGTGAACCAAGATTCAAACCTGGGCTTTCAGAATCAGATAGAATACTTTCCCGCGATGTTACTGCCTTAGAGTCAGCCTATTAGCACTGAACACTGCAGCCGGTCTGCTGCACTTGTAGATAATAGAACAGCCGCAACCATCTCATCATCTCCTCCTTGGCCAAGTGCTAAATCGACAGCTTAGATAAAATGGATGATGTCTCCTGTTTCACACAAACATATATTGCATTTCTAGTATATGCCCAGGTACCAGAGAAACAAACATGAGTAAGACATGACACTTACGGCCTACGAGGAGAGAAGGATATCTGAGCTATGGTGCATAATGCTTGCACTTAGTGCCATAAAAAATGTCCACGCAGAATTGCTAGAAGGCCTCCGAGTGAAGGAATCATGGATTCCCCCTGAAGGACTCAAAGAAGACAGTGCAGAGGCCTGCCTTGGGATGAATGAGATTTACAAGTGAAGAGGCGAGACGTGTGGGCCAGGCCAAAGGATTCGTATGCGGGAGGACCATGAGGCACGTTTGGGGATGGACAAGTGGCTCAGTGTGGTGAGCCAGGGCGTAGTTGGCGGGGAGGGACCTAAGAGGTCCCTTCGAGGGGAAAGGTCTATTGGGAGTTGATTGTTAAGAGTGTTGGGGAAGGAGGGTCATTTCTTGGAGGTTTCTTTGTTTTTGTAGGCCACGCGGAACCATGGAAGTTTGGTAAACAGGCAGAAAGGTGCAACCACATCCTCAGGTTAGAGGCTGGATTAGAGGAGGATTGTGGGGGAGACAAGGGGGAGGGGATTGCAGAGCTGGTAGAGGGGCAGGTAGAACCCATGACAGCACTGGCTCCGTTTGCTGCGCCTGGACTGTGTCCAGGCATTGCACTAGAAGCTCCAGACGCACTGTCTTTGACGTGACTGTGAGGTTGTTATGGGATGTCACTGTAAGTGTGAAATCCAAACCAATAGGAGCTGGCCTTCAAATCCAGATCTGACTGAAAACCCACTAGTTATGTGATCTTGGGCAGCTGATGTAGCCTCTCCGAGCCTGTTTCTCCATCTGTAAATAGAGATGGTGGTGGTGATGCAGGGCTGGGACGGGGGTGAAGCAAGTGAGACTGAGCTGTGCGTGGTCGGATCTGCCTTTACTTAAAACTTTGATGTTCTCTTCATCACGGATTTTTGCGTGAACTTCGGTGAAAAAATATTATATTAAAATATTATTTAGTACTACAGTGTGAAGGTACTTAACACTACAGAACTGTAAAATGGTTAAGATGGTAAATTTTGTTATGTATATTTTACCATATTTAATACATATGTATTATTTTTGATGGTGGATGAGTTTTCTGGCACCCCCTTAAATTTTTTTTTTTTTTTTGTGGGGAAGATCAGCCCTGAGCTAACATCCGTCGCCAATCCTCCCCTTTTTGCTGAGGAAGACTGGCCCTGGGCTAACATCCGTGCCCATCTTCCTCCACTTTATATGGGACGCCACCACGGCGTGGCTGACAAGCAGTGCATCGGCGGGCGCCCGGGATCCGAACTCAGGAACCTCGGGTTGCCAAGCGCAGACTAAACCGCTGCGCCACCGGGCGGCCCCCACCCCCTTAAATTTTGCACTGAGCAAAGGCCTCGCTCACCTCACCCTCGTGCTGGTCATGCGATCATGCACGTAAATTGCTTGGCACAGGGCCTGGCCTACAGAAAACTCACTTTAACTGGTGGCTGCTGACTCTGGACCACAGTCTTTCTGCTGGGATGGCCATCGTGCAATTGTAATGAAAGTCTTGGGAGCTACTGGGAATGATCAAGGGAGAGTGAGGAGCTAAGCATTGGGTCCCCTTCTGGCTCCTAGGGATTTCACAGACTGCCTCATCTAAGCCTCTCAAAACACTTTCCCACTTTACAGATGGAGAAACTGAGGGTCAGAGAAGTTAAATGTGTTGCCCAAGGGCAGGCAGATGATATCAGAGTTGAAATTTGACACCAAAGCTTTTCTACTCCCATAGACTGTCTTTTGGAGTATAAGATACTTCCCTTCTTTACAAACGAATGCCAACATTCACAAACATTATACTACACAAATCAGGATCTGCTGAGGTAGGAGTGTGGAGGTGTTCCTGGTGTTTTCCTCTCACTGTTCATATCCTTCTCCCAGGCTCTTCAAGAATCCCAATTGCCTTCAACTGCAGTCTCTTGCTTGAAATTCCTTTAACATACTTGAGATAAGAATGTCATCTGGTCTGTCTCTAAACTCTGTGTGGAATAGAGCTAGAGAAGGAGCAGGCAGTAGGAAGCTGTTTTCTTGCTGGCTTTCGATTTTGTTTCCTTTCTATGGCTAGAGTTCATTAGCATTGATGTCCTTTAGTCCTCTGTCTCCTTCCCATTCTAGCAAGTTATCATCTATTTGACAAGCAAAGAAATCAATGACAAGCATCGTGCATATTTAGCCACAGACCAGAATTGGCCCTGCATGGAGACGTTGAACCATTGAGGGCTGCCTGCTGCCAGCCTGGGCTCCTGAGTACAGACACAGCTGGCCTGGGGTACCTGTCTGGTTTCTCCTAAGCCTGATTAGAGTTTGTCCTTACTTTGTCAGCTCACGTGGCTGCCCATTCTTCCCACAACTTGCCTTTTGCAGGTCAACTGTCCATCCTGTGACTTCTCCTCAAAGCAGCATGATGCTCGGTGACCTGAGTGCAGAATACACGTAGGCAGTAAACAAGTCGTATAAGTGGGTGAGAATATGAAAGGGAACCTTGAATAAGCCTAGAACAAAGGGATTTAACCTGCTCAAGGGAACAGGGAGAGCCTTCCTGTGAAAAAACCTTGAAAGATGAGTAGGAGTTGGCCAAGTGAAAAAGAAGGAAGAGTGTCCCAGGCGTGTGCCGTGGTCAGAACTTTGAGTTTGACGGAGTGAAATGGAGAGTCTTGGAGGAGAGAACTCTCGCTCTGATATACATTTTGAAAAAAGAATCACAGGAGCTTTCTTGGGAAGTAGTGGAATCAGGGCAGAAGCAGAGAGACCAATTAAGAGATGAGATGGCCGGGGATGGACCTGGCCATGGCCATGGGGGAGGATTCTGGAGATGGTTTGACGTTGGAGCTGCCTTCATCTGCTGGCTGATTGAATGTTGGTATGGGAAAGACAGGAGTCAAGGATGAGCAACACCATAATTATCCAGCGAGTTAAAGTGTTTGGTGCACGACAAACAGCCGTTAGGGAAACCCCCGAAGCAGGTTCCAGTTAGCACTTTTTTTTTTTCTCACCATTTCACCTTTTTTTTGTCTTTGCTTTTGAAATTTCCTCTTTATTCACTTCTCTTGATCACCATGACCACAAATATACTTTGTAAGGTCCATTGTCACCCTCATTCTTCCTATTCTGTTCATCCCCAATACAATTCAGGGTCTCCATAGTGAAGGAAATTCAAAATTGAAACCAAACACAAAAAACTAACCAACACTAATTTAGAGGTGTCTCCACCCACCCACTGTGATGCAGACCAGACAGAAAGCAGGGCGGGTCTGTGACTGGCTGGCTTGTAACTGCTTGTAACCCACAGCCCACCACGTCTCACTGCAGTGCAAGTGGCCAGTGCTGATGGGAGAGTGTCAGTCATGGGGACACTGTCCTTGAGGTGTGTCCACTTGGGAAAAATGAGGGAACTATGTTCTAAGACTGCAGCAATTCTAAATTTCTTTGGCATTGGAATAAACTAAGACTATATATTTGATTTTTAGCACATCCTATAAAACATATTCCATGGTGAATATTTTTGACTAAAATTAAAATAGTACGTTGTGTTTCCTGCGGAATTTTAGGGAAATATAGGATTATTGGAAATATTGGATTTGATCACTGGATCTAATGGTCTAGTAGTGGTTGTATTTGTATAATATATAAGGATCTTCTCCCTGCCTCCCTTTTGTACAAAAATCAAATCATTCTTCTCTGTCTTTTCTGTAACTTTTTTCTTTACTGTTGAACAGATCTCCAAACCTTTCCATATTAGCACATGTAAAAGAGCAATTGTATTAAGATGAGCTTCAGAAACAGCCTGAGTTTCTGGATTGTATTTTCTAGGTTATTTTTATGGTGCATTGGTGCCTTGACATTTTTCCCAAGAAGTCATTTTATGTAGTTTGTGCCAGAGTTTCCAGAACCATGATCATTTACAGAGAGCAGTGAAGCCAGAAGGGCAGGTGTGCCCTAAGTCAATGGTGGAAGGCATAGGTCTTCTCCTCTCATTTTCTGGTTATTCTCAGGGTGGCCTGGTTAAGTGTACAGATTTTAAATAAAACCTTACCACTCACTCAATTAATAGAGTGACACGAGAACCGTAACAGATGGGAATCCCTTTGATTAGTGTGATGAGAGTAGACAATGAAACTAAACTCTTCATGATCAATTTGTGACCTGTTTTTAATGGTGCTCTGTGGCTCCTCCAAGTGTCTTTGCTCTGTGACCTTTCTATACAGCATTATAATTCTTGGATTTTTGAAGCATTACTCTCTTCAACTAAAAGCAGTAAAAGGAAATTGTACACCCAGTGGTGCCATTATCCTATGCTCATATTGAGTGCCTGCCATCTGGTGGTAGTAAACCAAGAAAGGCACTCTTAGGTTGCCTAGAGTTGGTGAGAATCTCATTTAGCTTACCATTCCTGCAACAAGAGGCATCTAAAACTCCTAATGACTACATCTCATCTTTTTATTCAGAGAGTTAAAAATGCCTCCATTTGAAGATGCAAAAAGTTTATCTAAAAGTTTTGAAATACTTTAGCAGAAATGTTAAAATGAACACATGAAAAATACGCTAAGTTTTTTGGAGGTTTTTTTTTTTTTTTTGTCTTACGTGGATGTGTGAATGTAATAGTTTTCCCATCGCTGCCATAACAAATTGCCACAAACTTCATGGGTTAGAACAACACAAATTTACTATCTTAGAGTGGTGTACAGGAGAAGTCCAGGGGGCTTGGCTGGTTTCTCTGCTTGGAGTCTCACAAGTCCAAAATCAAGGTGTCCACCAGCAGGCTTTGCTCAGGAATCTCTGGGAAGAATCTGCTTCCTGGCTCATTCAGGTAGTTGGCCAAATTCAGGTCCTTGCAGTTGTGGACTCAGGGCCTCATTTCCTTGCTAGCTGTTGTTCGAGAGTTGTTCTTGGCTTCTAAAGGCCACCACACGCACGGGTTCGTGGCCCCCATCCTTCATTCTGCAAAGCCAGCAATGCCAGGTTCTCTTCCTTCATCTTTCCTCATCTCCTCTGCTCCCTCTTCAGCCACATCTCTCAGACTGACTCTTCTGCCTTCCTCTTCTGCTCTTAAGAGCTCATGTGATTACACTGGGCCCAGTAGGATGATCCAGAATCATTTTTCTGTCTTAAGGCCAGCTGATTAGTAACCTTAATTCCATCTGCAAATCCCGTTCACAGCAGTGCCTAGATTAGTGTTTGATTGAACAACCAGGGGACAGGAATCTTGAAGGGACATCTTTTGAATCCTTCCTCTCACAACAAAGAAGAAAAAGTCCAGTCATGACAATAATGGAGGCAGACAATTATACTATATAGGTGCTATAGCAGCCTTGATTTAAAATGCAAAGACTCTTTGAACTGCTCTGATACCGACTTTTCCAACATTGTTTCTCAATTGCGAATAAGACCAATGCCTAAACTTGAAAGACCACATTGTCACTTCTCTTTACAGAGGCCAGCTCCTGCTCTCTTTTAATAAGTCTTCCAGAAATTTCTCCCAGAAATGTAAAAATATATTTCAATAATTAAGATTGAATGTATAGTCTTCTCCCTTTCAGAGAAAAAAGGCCAAGTGATCTTAGTTTTACTGTTTTTCTGTATATTTTTTTCTTATATGACATATATGTGTATTTCTATTTTTTTATCCTCCTTCTTCCTGTCACCCATTACCCCTATACTAGATATCTGCCTTCTTTTTTTTTTCAATTATTTTATTGAGGACATGATGGTTTATAACATTGCATAATTTCAGGTATATATTATTATTTATCAGTTTCTGTATAGGCTGCATCGTGCTCACCACCAATAGTCTAATTTTCTAAAGTAGTCACCATACATACGTGCCCCTTTACCCCTTTCGCCTACCCCCCAACTCCTTTCCCTTCTGGTAACCACTAATCTGTTTTCTTTATCCATGTGTTTGTTTATCTTCCACGTATGAGTGAAATCATGCAGTGTTTGTCTTTCTCTGTCTGGCTTATTTTACTTAACATCATACCCTCAAGGTCCATCTGTGTTGTTGCAAATGGGATGGATATCGCCATGCTAAAACAAGGAGAGGAGAGTGGTCCAGAGACACCCTCTGCAGTCTGAATTAATCTTTGGCCAAACAAAGATTGACTTTGTTTGTTTCACTTAGCTAGAACTGCACAATAATCTCTGGCCAAATTAATTGGAATCTGGATTTTTTATCATTTATCATGTTCTTTGGCCCAAGTGAAAGACAACTCAGTGAATCATCAAAACTTCTAAGTTTATGAGATAGGAATTAGGAGAGATGGGCCCATTTTTAAGAGATTAAAGGAAAGATGATCTTTATTTTTAATCACTTTCTTCCTGTTTGGACATGGGGCTTAAGCTGTTTTGATCTAGGGACTATTTTTATTATTTTTTGCCACAAATTTGAGGAGACTGTATCCAAGGAAGAATGTAAGAAGACCAAAAAAATCAGAGAGGGATGGTTACCAGTAGGCAGCTGGCCTGGAGCAGCAGCAGAACAGGGATTTTTTTCTTCTTCCTCCTTCACCACCTGGTGGCTGCTATTCTAGTCACTTAACCACACCATGGTGAGCAAGGTCAGTGAGTGGTCAGCTCAGAGAAATGCTTATGGCAGCGTCCGATGTGGATACCATGAATAAGACCACATTTGGGCGGTGCTGGGGAATTCCCTGGAGCATAATGGGGTAGAAGCAGAGAGAAGGGACAAGACACAGAGTAAATGTCGTTCCTTCTCTGAAGATACTTTCAGTTTTTGGTGGTCATTATTAGTACTCAGTAAGGTATCAGTGAGTGATCAAAGCAATCATGAAAACAAGAAATGCACCTTGAGGAAAACTTAGCATCTAGATAAGTGAGCGTCTAAAAATCACATTGATTCCCAGCTTTAATAAGTCTTTGAAGTACGATTTGTTAAAATTTCCTTCAAGTAAATAAATTGAAAGATTACATGACTACATATGGGGAATTAGGTGATAAAATAAAATAAAAGTTAGAAGGGCTGTTTTAATAATAGCTGTTAATAATCCAGAACATAATGCCGAATCTTGAAAGTCTTCAAATCCACAATCTGACATTTAAAAGGCAAGTGACCAATTACTATAATCCCTTATTAGCCAGCTTTGTTGTCCTACTTCTTAGAAGATGAAGGACTCAAAATACAAGGAATTGGATGGCCTTGGCGTTGCTTAGTATTTGTTTAACCACAATCCTTGGTTTCCTGGAAGCACCTGTTTAGTGAAGTGAATATTGCATCTCTATTTTGCAATGTTTCCCAGCATATTAATGTATTATATGCATTTTAAAGCTCAGGTTTTGTGACATACGTTAAAATGTGTCTGGTTGACAAGAAGTAATTTGATTTAGTCGAGAAGGAAGAAAACACAGTTTTTTATTCATTCTTGAACTTAATTTGCCTTTTGACCCATATCACTCTTTTTGCTGTTGCATTTGTAATTGGGCCCTGGCTGTCAGATGGTTTTGTTCTATGGGAATGCTTGCTGCAGTGGTGGTGGTAGTGGGTAGGTTTGATGGGAAGCCCACTAGGCGGGAAGCTGAGGTGCCAGGACCGAGGTTGGATATAGAAGCTTCCAACGTGAGATGCACCCTGATGCTGAGTCAGCACAGAAGAAAGAAGAGCCTGCCACAGATGTGCCAGAGTGAGATGTTTCGGACATTAGTGGAATACAGAGTAGGAGGGGATTCAGCCACTTGGCACGGCTCCAAGCTCAAGCTGTGGTCTGGTCACTCAAAACTCAAAGTGCAGTGAGTACAGCTCACTCCCTGAGCGCCACAAGTCAGGAAAAAACAACTATGGATGTTCGTGGAGCACAAAGGACCACAGGCACAATTAGGTTCACAGTTAACAGTTTTAGCTACACAGCATTCACCCATTTTTCCTGTTATTTCCTAGTAATTTAGCCCAATGGGAAACTTTCAGCAGGCATTTCATGGAGCAGTTAACTCTGTGGTGTCCATCAATTTTAATTGGAATCGTGTAGCTAAAACCCTAGGTAGTACTTGACAGCTATATGGTGTCTTTTAACTCAGGTATTTCTGGTTCCGCTCTGGGCTTTCTGGAACAATGTGCCCTGATGCATGGCTAACTCCAGAAGGCACAGATCTAGACAGTCTTACAAGGGACAGTGTCAAATAATTAACAAAGGCGGAGCTCATCTGTCTCTCTCTGCTGGTTTACATTTATGGGTAGGGGTGGGGGTGTCCATGTAGGGGCTATGCTCTGAGGACAGCACAGCAGCAGTGTTCACTGCCAGCCTGCTGGGTGGTTGGTCTTTAGGCCACTGAAGCATTCTATCCCTGAAGCTCAGCAAAGCAATTATCAAGCCATCACTGTCTTGATGTATAAAGAAATTGCTTTCCTTGGGAGAAGACAGTAAGGCACATAGCAGGAATCCAAACAGCAAGACTGTGCTAATCTTAAAAAAAATAAGGGAAATTTACTTCTCTAGAAATTGTTCTGACTTGGCTTTGATGAAGTACCAGCTTTGAAAGCACATATGTAAAGAGAGAAGTCAAGAGCTTTTCAAGTAAATTCAGCGTTCTATCATTTGTACCCAATAAAAGTTTATGGAGGTGTGGCTAATCCTAGTAACTGTTCATAACCATTGGGTATTCACGGTTGGTGTTTCAGATAATGTTCCAGGAATTCACTTGAAGTAATGAGGCCACACTACAGATTTCACTGAAGCAGATCTAGGAAGCTGCCTCATTTCTCTCCCTTAGAATCCAGCATCCCCATTCCCCACCCGGATACTGAATACCAACCACTGCATTTGTGTTCACTGGAAGCTGTGAAGACTGAGGTTTTCAGGGGCCCCTTCTGCTAGAAAGAGGACTGGCAGAAGTGAAAGAGGTCAACCAAGCAGGAGAGCAGTCCAGACCAAGCTGACACCCACCAATTTTTTGGCACTCTTGTGGCTAATCAGATTAGGGTCGGGGTAAAATAAATTAAAGCAATATACTTTTGCCTCAAAAAGTGCATTGTCACATCACATCCATGTTCCTCATGCAGAAGGCCTTAGCATGCTCTGAGTCGCACTGAACAGTGGCCTGACCTTGCACAGTTGAGGGCACATGCTTTATTTGCCACCCTCTCCTCCCCGTCCCTTACACACATGCCCCTAGAAAGAATTTTTATTTTCTTATACATGTGGCATTTTGGTCTTGATCAAATCAATACAGTTATTTGATCATCTAGAAATATCTTCTTGAAACCTTCATGGGCCCACTGCAGATAAGCAGCTTGCTAGGGTCGTATGAGAAACACTAGGATGATGTTGATAAGAATTCCATTTACCCTTGACTAAAACAAGCTAAAGGCTGTGAATGAATTTCCCATTGCTGCTGTAACGAATTACCACCAACAGTGACTTAGAACAACACAAATTTATTATCCTGCAGTTTCTGTGGGTTAGAAGTCGGACATGGGTCTCACTCATTTAAAATCAAGGTGCCGGCAGGGTTGTGTTCCTTACTAATAGCTATTGGGAGAATCTGCTTCCAAGCTCCTTCAGGTTGTGACCAGAATCCAATTCCTTGTGGCCGTGGAACGGAGATCGCTGTTTCCTTGCTGGTGGTCAGCTGAGAGCTAGCAGCCTCTCTCTCATCTTTGCATGTGGCTCCCTGTATATCAGAACCAGCAATGGGGAGTTGAATCCTCATGCATGGAGTCTCTCTGACTTTTCCTTCTGCTGAATCTCTCCGACTCCAGCCAGAGAATCTTCTCTGCTTTTCTGGCTCATGTGATTAAATTGGACCCACAGGGGGTCATCCAGGACAATCTCCCTATTTTAAAGCCCATAACCTAAATTCCATCTGCAAAGTGCTTTTTTCATGTCAGGTAACCTATTCACAGGTTCCAGGGATTAGGAGATAGACATTTTGGGGGGCTTTTATTTGGCCTACCACAGTCTTCCCTCTGAGCCCAAAGTTCACATCCATCCCACGTATTTTCATCCCATCCCAAGGCCCCCAAAGGTCTCATCCCATTACAGCATCAACTCAAAGTCCTAAATCTCTTTAGCTCAAAAGTCCAAAATCAGAATATTCTAAATCAGGTGTGGATGAGTACTTCATGAAGGACAGCTCTTTTCCTCTCCACCTGTGGGCCTATAAAACTAAAGAAATAGGTTATCTGCTCCCAGTATACAGTGGTGGTACAGGCACAGGATCACAGTTATAGACATTACAATTCAAGAAGGGGAGAAATAGAAAATAAAATGGCATACTGGTCTAAGCAGGTTGGAAATCCAGCCCAGCAAACCCCATCAGATTTCAAGGCCAGGGACTTATCTGCTGTCATCCTTGTCTCTGCCCTCTGTAAGACATCAGGAAAAGGCAACATTGGAAATGCCTCTTGAATGACTTGACTTCCCTAGGCGGGTGGAAGGAGCCTCACCTCAGTTCCTCTAGGTTGTTGCTCAAACATCATAGATGTTCACCTGCACGTTCCTGCAGAGCTACAGGAGGCAGGAGGAGATCCTCTGGTGATGCACTACCTGACATTCATGCAGCCTGCCTGGGCTGCCCCTTAGCTACATGTCAAGAAGGACTCAGCACGGGTAATGGGTTTGGTAAAAGAGCATCAACAAGATTTACCCCGGTGAACCATGAGCCCTGCATGGTTTTAGTAGACACAAAGGTCTAGCTTAGGATGCCAGGCTTAGTAAAAATGGAGACGTGTGTGCCAGAGTTGGCATTTGCCACAGAATGCCACCTCTCTCTGCCAGGTCCTATCCTCTGTTAATGCCAAGGGTTACCTGGAGACCCCACCTCTGCATGGCTGGTATTTACACAGGCTTTTCACCTGGAACTGTCTCCGAGCCCGTGTTTGTGGTTTAAGCCTTGCCCTTCAACTTTGAAGGTACCGTCCACTGAATTCACATGAAATGCTTTCTTGCTAAGAACATGTTTATTGCACTCTGTGTTCTTAGTTCTTAAGTCACATCTCATGACTTGATGCTATAAAGATTAAGGAAAACAATTGATATCCAAATTAACAGAATTACAACTTAAGCAAAGATTTTACTGAGACAGATGAATAGTAAAACTTCCATCTATTTCAGCCTGTGTTTATTTTCTAGGCACATCCAGGCATTGTTTGCAAGTGAGATTTGGGTCCCAAATTCTTCATACTGCTAGTTTGGTGCTGATGATACCAGATTTAGGCACATCAAATATCTGTCTGTTTACCTTGCTGGACTATAAGCTCCTAAGGTCAAGAGCAAGGGATTCTCTTCTTTTTATCCCAAGACTTGGCATTGGGTGTGGAACACAGTAGGAGCCCAGTTGGTTTATTGGTTTGAATTGATTTATCTGTTACCCTTTCTTCCTAGAATGGTTCTGCAAGGTCCATCTGGCAAAACCCATAACTCCTCCAAATTTCTGCTCAACATTCCTTCTTACAGTAAAAATTAGAAATAACCTGGACGTCCATGAAGAGGGTAATAATTTTTAAAATTATGAACTGTGGTATATTTATATGTGGAATATCCAAAGTCATTCCATGAATCAGGTAGATTGGGAGGTTCTGTCATGAAAAGAGGCCACAGTACACTTTTGAGGGATAAAAGCGGGTTGCCTGAGGATCCACTGTGGTAAAACATGCCTACTCACTTTATTTGTGTGAGAAGATCATCTTGAATGATAAACACCAGATGGTCACAGCGATTTCCTTGGACTGGGGGGATGTTTACTTTTACTTGTGTGTTCATTTCCCCCGTTGTTTTAGCATTTTTACATTAGTTTTAGATTTTAAAAAAAATCAGTGACAAAAGTTAAAAGCAAGGTTGTCGGTGATGCTGTGAAACCTTCCATTCTTTCCCGTGCACACCCCTTTCCCTCTTTGCACACTTGAGTCACACACATTCCACGTGGTGCGGCAGTTCCCTGCCTGGTGTCCATCTCCCTCTTGGATGGGAGTCTCTGTCTGGGTAAGAGGCAGCTGGAGCAGTTAACATTTACTGCAAACACTCTCTGCCAGGCCTTGAGCACCTGGCTGAGTTACTGAGTGATCCGGTGATGTCAAACCATCCCCAATGGCACGTTACAGATGAGGAGACTGAGGCAAGACATGTGCCTTCACATGTCGGTAGCCCCAGTTGTGAGCACTGTGCCAGGTACACAGCAGAATCCATCTTTGTGGAAGTAATTGAATGATAAGAAGGAACGAACTGCTCCTTTTCTGCAGAGAAGCTACAATCAATAGGATGAGCCTTTATGGATTCTGCGGTGGTGCTCCTCTGAGTGAAGAAAAGGGACGACGGACTTGGCAGGGCTCACACTGCCCCCTGGGCCCTGCGACCATTGCACCTGGAGTGAGGGGATCTGGCTGGATGGCTGTCACTGCACTAACGCCGCTGGCTGGTCAGAAGACCCTTTCCCCCCTGACCCTGCACACTCGCCTGAAGAGGAGGACCTTCGCACATGGAGGGAAAGATTTGGAGTTTTTCAGCCAATGATTTTGGAAACCCCAGACAAGCTCTCACAGGGTCTTTCATGGGAGAGCATAAGGCATAGCTGCTGTTTACCAAAGAGGCAAATACATCTGGTTGCTGAAGCCCAGTTTAGGAGAGCAATGTTCTACTCAGACCAAGGGCACTGCTGATTTTGATTGGAGGTTCTTAGACTTTTCTGGGTTCCAGCCTCTGAATATGATGAAAGTTCTGTACCTTTATTGCAAGAAAAAACACCCATAACATACACATAAAAATATGTAAAACTTTGAGCAAAGTATCAGGGGTTCAGAGACCCCTCCTGAAGTCTATAACAGGGCTTCAGATGAGAATGTAAGTCAGGGGTTGGCAAACTATGGCCCACGGGCCAAATCCCACCAGTGACCTGTTTTTGTATGGCTGCAGATAAGACTGGGTTTTATGTTTTAAAAGGAGGAGGAGGAAGAGAAGAAGAAGTGACAGAGACTCTTATGTGGCCCCAAAAGCCTAAAATATTTACTCTCTGGCTCTTTACAGAGAAAGTTCCCAACCCCTGATTTAGATGTTCATGGATAGAAAGACCTCTTTAAAATTTAGTGTTTTAAACTAAGGCAAAAGAAGCCTCCTTTATGGGAGAAAGGCCGGAGCATCATTGGTGTAATTTCCCCTTCCCATGCTTGCTGAGATCAGATAATGTATGATAAGCTACTGATTTCATTGATTTCTGAGTAGGTAATTACATAGTCAGGAAATTAAGACAATCTACATTTGTATTCTACTTAGACTTCCCCTCACTGATTTGATGTTGTTTCCAGATTTTCACAGGCTGCCTCTTAGGAGCCCCTTGTGATTGGTCTACAATGCATCACTGTTGGGTGTGGGGGCCACGATGCCCCTGCCCTGTTAGGAAGAGATGACCACAAATTGTTAACAGGCTGTATATCATTAGCTCACATAGACAATTGCATGGTCATTCAACAAATACTTTAATTTCCTGCTGTTGAATTTCGTGCTGTGGGCTAAGGGCGTGGTTCTCAACTCTGGTGTGCATCGGCACCACCCCTAGAGCTCATAGAACATGCCGAGGCCCAGGCTCATCCAAGTAGGGGAAGGGCCTGAGCCTTTGCATTTTTAAGTTCTGAAGATGATTCAGATGCAGCAGAGGTTTGAGAACCCCTGGGCTAAACACGTGTTCGGTGTTGGGGAAACATACACCTGCAAATTAGACCCTCAAGGAGCCCAGCTGTCTACAGTGGGTTTCTCAGCCTCCACGCTGTTGGCATTCTTTGTTGTGGGGCCTGTCCTGAGCACTGTAGGATATTCAGTAGCAGCCCTGGCCACCTCCACCTGCTAGATGCCAGTAACATCCCTTCCTTCTGCAGTTGTGACAACCAAAATGTCCCCAGACACTAGCAAATGTTCCCTGGGGGCAAAATCACTCCAGTTAAACACCACTGGTCTAGAAGGAGACAGTCCTGAAAACAACCCTGCACTGTTTCATTCAGGAATTATTCAGAGTTCCTCCTAAGTGCTGTGCAGTGGGAAGTAAGGAACAGACAACAAAATAGGATGATGCTCCCCACTCCACCCCAACATCGTGGAGGGACCAGCCTTGAGCATCAAGTGTTACAGGTGCTCTAAAAGAGCTTGTGTCTGGAGCTACAAAGGAGAGAGTGGAGACACCGAGGCCAGGCCTAGGTGGTGGATGAGACAGAGCTCTGACTGAGCCTTGGCAGCTGTGACTCTCAGAGCCGATGGGCCCAGAGGTAGAAGGAAGGACTTTCCAGGCAGAGGGGTCAGTGCAACCTCAGAACCCTGGACAGCCTTTCCTTATCCTTGGTGGAGGGGATGGAGGCTCATGACCCAAGGGGTCCTGGGTGTCCCCAGGCCCAGGTCTGGCACCCCTAGTCTGCCCTGTGCTGCCATCTGTGGTGGACTCTGCCTCTCCCCTTGCCTGCCCTCCTGGTTTGGCATCAAGGCCTTACTGAGCACTTGGCTTCCTATTTCATCTTTGCCTCAGGACTACCTGTATTTCTTGACATAATCTCAGCTCTGCTCTTTGAAGCCCTCTGGCAGCCCCACCTCACTCCTCACACTGGTATATAGTCTCAGGAACCCAGCCCATGTCATGCAGAGACCCAGTGTCTGGGTTCTGCTGATCATAAATTGGGAGATGAGACAAAGGAGCCCAGTAAGCACCAGCCCAGAGATGTGCAGGGCTGGCCAACAGGAAGAACTGTAAGGAATTTGAACAGGGCTAAAACTCAGGTCTCAAGGGATGGAGTGGGCTTGGTCTGAGATGACCCCAATGGAGGCCACAGCATGAAGGCCAAGGAGCAGGTGGGGTGAAGAGGAGAGGAGGTAACAGAGAGCACAGGAAAACAAACTAGTCCCACCAGAAAACTCTTCCTACAAGCCCAGGGTGAAGATGGGTGTGACACTGGGGAATATGTTAATTGGCTCCAGGAGACAAAATTATGCAGTTCTCTCCAGCACACAACGTGTATAATCAATATTATCATCACTCGTAACGAAGTTCATATCTCAACTAAATAAGTTTACTCCCCACATTATATCCTACATTCAATTGTTTTTTCTTTCTTCAAAAATTGAGACTGCCCTCGAAAATCTAGGTTAGGGGTTATAGTGGCAGAACGCAAACCACAGCATAAGAAGCCTGCATTCGAATGGTGTAACAGACCGCTGATAATTGTCCAGCGAGCAGGGAGCACAGAGGCAAGTCAGTCATGGACTACACGTGAATCCCAATCCATTGAAGAGCTGAATGCACATATAATAGCCCATTTGATTGAGTATGTAGGATGTGTCGGGCGCTTAGCTGCGTGCTGGGTATACAAATAATGACATTCCCTCTACCCTCCAGAAGGTCCCCATGCAGTAATAGGGTCACAGCCTAGATAATTCCAGAACAAAATCAGTGATGATCAATAACAGAGTTTCAAAGAGCTAAGGGAGTGTGGAGAAGGGTGAGGCAAATTTCAAATACATTAATTACTAAAAATCTCATCCCCTGGTTTTCTCTGTGATTTGATCTCCCGTATCCCGACCATCTGAAGTGGATACATGTAAAATGAAGTCTTTCTTGTGAAATGCTGTAGTCATCCATTTCAACATACAGTGTAAGTGCCACTTGGAATCCTATGAGAGCACTGTACATTGAATGTGTTTTAAATAAGCACAGTGAGTGATGGAGACTCAGAGAAATGAGATGTCAAACAGCACTGAAGACAAGGGAAATAAAGCAGTTTAGTTGCATTTGAATAAAAGAGATTGTAAGATATTTTGTATCTTTTAATTATAAGATATAAAAATAATTTGTTCATTTTTTATCTATTAGATAAAAAGATTATAGAATCTACTTTAAGCAGAAATTTCTAAATGACACATCAACTCACAATTCAATCAAGATTATAAAGATTATTTCTAAGGAATAGATATTATACCATCTTTGTGCTTTTTACAAATAATGTACAAGTATTTGTTTTAATGTTAGGTTTATGCATAGAATTTTGCTGCACCAGTCTCTAACCAGACATGGAAATCACCTCCCTCAAGATGGGCAGAAGATGGTTTAAGTACAACAGCAGGGAGGAACATTATAGGTTGGACTTTGGCTCATTGTCAAACACATAATTACAACTAACAGTGCAGTGACCAATACACAAGGTTATTGGGTTTTTTATTTTTAAACAGTGAAGCATGCATAGTAGAGTAGATCTTGTGTTTCGGGGGGAAATGGAGGAAAAGGAAACCCTCCTCTCCTCCAGAGTGGAAAAACCAAAGGTACTCTTATGAGGTGTTTCATTCAGGAATAGTCCATTAAAAGTGGAAACCCAACCCCAAGGGCTTATAGGATGTGGTTAGCCATTGAAAAAGAGACGTGTGCTACTTCAGTCTGTTTAAAAATATACATTGAGCCTCATCATGCCTGCAGACACTGTAGTAACTCCCTTCTCCTCTCTGTATTGTAGGGGTGTGTGTGTGTGTGTGTGTCCCAGTCACTGCCTCTTCCCTCCTGGGACCTTAACGTATTAGTCTTTCTCATTTCTCAATATCTTATGTATTTTAACATAGTAGCCAGTTAATAACTTTTTTTAATTTTGGAGGGAACTAGAATAGAACAGAAACTAGAAGAAAAGTGCTCAGATAAATATTGACAACTTATAATGTTGACTGAGTTGTTAATTCCTGATCTTTCCATTGGTTGGTCCTACCCATTTATTGATTACCAATGAAAATAGGGCATTGATCATTATGAAGTTTCTTTGTGAATCAGGAGGCAGCCCTCCCCTGTCATAAAGCTACTCAAAGGAAAGACTGAGCATTCATTCGTAAGGGAAGAGTGTAGAGGATATTTCATAGTAAGGTGTACATGAACTATCCCTAAGGCTCTTTCAAGTTTGAATTCAGTCATTCTTTCTTTGGAAACACAAACTCATCAAAGTACAAAGAGGCAAGATTTACACAATCACACATTGCACTCAGCATTTTTCTAGCCAAAGAGATCTGATTGGAATTTTTGACAGACCTATTACTCTAGGCTCAAAGCTCAGAGCTCGACCTGGTGACAATCATTTCAAGGAGAAGTGGTCTTAAAACGGTCTTGTACAAAGGCCATCCTTCCAGTGCAGAATAATACCAATATGCCTCTCACCACTTTTTCCCTAGCAGAAAGTTAGTTCTTCTTCCCTCCCAGGGACCCTGTCAGAAACGAGGGTTGGCCACTCCTAGGCAGAATCTATAACACTTTACATAAAAATGCTGTCAATATTTGCCCAGTTATATTATCTAAGGAAGTGAGGAATTTTATTTGTATTTTAAGATCAGCAAATGCCAAAAATACTAATTTGAATTGAATAACCTTTCTCCGTGTTACATTAAAATGCTGAGAGATCCTATTTAAACACCTTCCACAGAACTTTTTAGAAATTAAAAAAAAAATGTTCAGTAGCATTTTAGCATTAGGCCTATTTTATTTTAATTCCTAAAAAAAAAAATAGTCCATCCATATTGTACATCAAGCCCTTGTTTTCCTCTCTTTCACAGACCTGGGTTTTGTTCCAGCTTCTCTACTTACTGCCAATGTGGCTGTAGACAACCTCTCTGAGCCTGTTTTCTCGTCTGTAAAATAGAATGAAGTATAACAGTGAAGGATGTTGTGAAAATGAAATGAGAATACTGTGTCAATCACAGTGTGGGCATGGAGATTCATTCTATTCAACTTCTCCTGTAGGTTCTATCCTGGGCCACAGATTCTTGGGATCTGCCATGTGGCTGCCCCCAGCAGTCAACAAAGAGCGCTACCCTCCCCACCCAAACCCTTCCCCTAGAGCTAGAGTCAGAGCATAATTCTCAACATCAGCACCATCAAATATGCAAATTATCTGACTCCACCAGAGACCCGAGGGTGGGGCCAGGCAGTCTCCGTGAACACGCCCACCAGGTGATTCTGATGCTAGCCAAGGTGTGAGAGCCATTGGGCTACCTAAATCGTTCTCTCTTTCCATCACTCTTCCCCATTGTTTCTAAATACTTTCGGTCCATTTGTACCTTCCATGAACTCACTTCCTCCAGCATCCCTCCAAAAGCCTGTGTTGCCCATGAGTCAGTCACAGCAGAAACTCTCTCCTGGAAGTCCTAATCATGGTTAGGAAGGACACACTCTCAGGTGGTGGAGTAACTAAAAACACCCCAAAGATTCACCTTTGACTAGGATTATCTCATGTCTTTTGTAGGTCTGGAGGATCTCTCTATTTCCCAGCTGTGCGTTCCGTTACAAGAACCCCCTCCTGTTGGCATTAGGTCAGCATGTGCCGGTACAGGAAGGATCTTGGGCAATTCCTCCTCATAAAAGGTGTCATGGGCATCCCGATGGCTAAATTTTCATAGAAACCCCTAACTATGTTCTTAGAATAAATTTCTAAAAGTTTACTTCTGGCTGGGCCAAAGTAGGTATATTTTTGGAGCAGGTGAAATTAGATCTCTAAAATATTTCAGTAAGTTGAAAGTTCTGTCTTTGAAAAATGTTTCAAACTTCTCAAAGAAGAAGAATCCTTTGAATCAAAGAGCTTCCAATTCCCTCGCTGATTGTAAATGAAGTAGACTTTGAAGACTTTCTGGAAGTCTCCCATTCTCAGCGGTCACGGGACCCTCACAGATCATGTGTCCGGAATTCTGCATTCCCCACTTCTCAAGTTGCCTCATAGATGTCTGTGACTTACCCAATTCTAGGATGCATTTGTTGAAGCCGTCCCTACTCATTAAAACTATATTCTTGGTAAACAATCTGAAAAGGCAAGCGTTTTCTTTAAAACTCTGAGAGGAGGTGGGCATGGAAGAACCTTCTTTTGGCAACCATGGTAAAGGTTGCTGACGGGTCCTTTTGCTTTGCAGGAATGTTAGTTCAGCCGGAGAGGAGGCCCGCAGGAGGATGCGGGAATGTGACGGGCTCACCGATGCGCTGCTCTACGTGATCCAGTCTGCGCTGGGCAGCAGTGAGATCGATAGCAAGGTTTGTTGTATTTGCCTAGATTAAGCATCTTAGAGAATAAAGACGCCCAAGGGACTAAACAGTGGCTAAGGACGATGGAGAGCTAATACGACGTTTAATACTTTCACTCTGAAGTCTGTGTTGGTGTCCTTATATGAATCCAGCATTTTCTAGACAGGGCTTCCAATCCTAGCCTAGAACTAGCCACCTAAGTCTTCATTAATAATGAGTAAAAATTTAGATTTTTAAGTTACTCGGACCACAGGTGTTCCAGATGAGTGTGTAAACTTTGGCATATCACATTACCCACGAGCTTCTAGTTTTATAAAATCCACTTTCAAAAGAAAAAGAAATATTAAAACTACCTGAGATTGAATAATGCTATATTCTTACAAGTTAGCTTTTCAGCAACTGTTAATTGTATCAAATGCCATTTTAAAAAAATGCCTGATGAAGTCTAAATAAATGCTGTCAAATGCTAAATAAATGAGGCTTTCAATGCATTAATCATCAGTGCTTACTCAGTGTTTCAGTTCACAGACCAAAATAGAATTGGGTGGGCTTTTCCAGTGTTGGACCTATTTTGTTTTGGCTTAATTTGTCTTTTAATTAGTTTTGATTCACTCTAGATATAAATTCGTAAAGTAATTTCATAATATCTTGATATAAATGCAGACTTTACAGGTGCTTTTAAAGTAATACGTGCGATAAATGTGATACCTTAACAAGAGTTTCTCAAGAGCCACATCACTGACATTCTGGGTGGATTAATTCTTTGTTGTGGGGACTGTCCTGTGCACTGTAGGATGTTAAACAGCATCCCTGGCCTCTACTCACTAGATGCCAGTAGCATCTCCCCCTGACCCCGCCACCACCACTAGTTGCTACAAACTGAAATGACTCCAGACGTTGCCAAATTTGCTCCACCAAGGAGCAAAATTGGCCCTGGTTGTGAACCACAACCTTAATCCCATGGTTTTCCGCACTCACTCTTCATCAGAGCAGCCTTTGGAGCATTTAATAAATACGTGTGCCTAGACCTCATCATCACCCTCTGAATCTCAGTGTCTAACTCTGGTCTCTGACTTTTGTAGCTTTAAAAATTCATCCGGTGAGTCAATGTGCATCTTGCATTGAGAGCCCACCTTAGTAGATATGGCTTTGAAATGAACTCTAATTGGGAATATGGTATAATGTAATTTAGTTGTAAAGTCAGATAAAGAACAAATAAGAGTGATTTTATCCATTTAGTTACTAATTGGCATGGGGGTGATTTAGTAGTGCCTCTCAACCTTGACCACAGGTGAGAGTGACTGAGAAATTGAGAAAATTACTGTTGCCCTGAGGCCTATTCCCTAAAGTTTTGGATCCATGATATCTTCTGGGACTTCAGCACTTTGAGTATTGTTGACTCCAGTTATGAACCCTATTTGTCACCTTATCACTCCCACTCAGTTACGTTTGCATCCGTTCATTTACTATGTGTTGTTATCAGTTTCAAAGATGGAATATGATGTAATCAAGATTAAACGTCCCCTCTTGTAAATGCCCTTAACAGCCTTTTTAGACCTTTTCATATCATTGACAGGAAAATTACATCTCTAAAGAAGTGACCAGTCAAGATGTCTTGAGTATTTAATGATGCCTGTTAACATAACAGACACACAATTTTTTCAAAGAGCTGCCGAAGGTAATTCCCTGAAGCCACAATGCCCAGGATCTTAATATTCAGAGCAGTAAAGACTAAGGCATTGAAACACTAAGCCTCTTACTGTAACAGATACCAGAAGAGCTTTAGTATTGTCTGGACCTTGGATGAAAATAAAATGTCAACAACCTCTTGTCTTGGCCAAGTGTCCATGGCACCATTGTGGTGGGTAAGGCAGCCTCAGGAGTGGGGTCCCCAACCAGAGTGCTGCGAGGCACCCACATCTTTGTGCTGATGTATCAGATGACTAGACTCCTCAAACTCCTGGGAGACCTTGGGGATCCTCTCTTTTAATTTCCACATTTTCCTCAAAAGAGGAAATTGGAATAATTGGGCCTCTTTAGGGCTGGAGTCAGAAGACTCAGATATTCCTGATGGAGTAGAAGAGCACTGACCTTGGCGTCAGGACACGATGGTGGATGCACCACCTCCACCTCCCACTGACTAGTGGACCACACCCCAGAGACCTCAGCTTTGTGGCACAGAGGCCCATCATAGCTGATGACAAGTTCAGATGCAATAAATTACTCGACAGTGCTTTGCCGGCCAGGATGTGCTATTGAGTTTTAACATATTATTATTGTCCCATAATTTTCCACTCAGCCCTCTGCTTGACCACTTCCCAGCTTTCACAATGACAAGTTAGAAGGAAAAAAAATGAGTACACGTTCTCTTTAAAGCCAGCGAAGTTAATGAATAAAAGAGCCTGGATTCCATGTAAGCTCTCAGCTCAGCTGCTTTAATTGGGACAGTTTGTTGAAGGGGTAACATATGGCAGAGCAGTCTACGGGCAACTTCCAAATTAGCCCTTTCTAATAGAAAATAAGGAGTCAAAATGACCCTGGTGACCAAGAGGAAGTGCTAAAAGCGCTGTTGACAGCAAGGAATGAGAAAAGCAAAACCACCAGCTGCCACGCGCCTTCTGCTGGTATCCCAAAGAGGGGCAGTGGCTGTCTTTTTCTTTTCATTTCTTTTTTCCACCCCTTGAGAGAAAAGTGCTTAAACTGGTCACCCTCCCAAACCAAGCTTAACCAGAGAGATGAGTTCAATCCCTGGGACCTCCCTTGCCCCGTCCTTCCCTCTAGACCTCCTCGCTCTCCCCTCCCCACCCTCCTCATCCCCACTCTCTCTCTCCCCGTCCAGCTTCTCCCTGGATCATCCCCCAGCCACAGGTAGATTATAAAGCGTTTCTCCAAACTGCTGATTTATTCCCCAGTAGTCATTTGTTCAACAGAGGCTCGGAGATGCCCCCGGGGAAGATGAACAGCAGGGTGAGAAAGAAGTTTATTCTCCCAAGTCTTTGATGTAAGAAAAATCAGTTTGAGATGATTTAAAAATCATTCTGACTTGTGCCATAACATTTTCCTTTCAGGGAGAGACTTTTCTCCCTTTCATGCATCATCCTGTGTTTACCTGCTTTCATGCGGTTCCTTTTTTGATGCTGAGAGGATGCTTGAAATAGAAAAATCAAGTTGACTCAAAGCCTGTGGGATTAGCAGCCTATGAAACCTTGAAAAGCCGACAAGAAAGGTCTGGAATAGCAAAGGCTCCAGAGATATATCCTGAAAACTGGTTTTCCTAGTTGATTTTCATGCCCCCCCTGGTCAAGTAAAAGATATGCTGCCTTTTACTGAATTCCAGTCATAGGTGGGGAGCAGCGCAGGGTCGGGACCCTGGCAGCCCCTGACCCTTCTAGTCCCGATCTAAGACTAGAGAGAAGTAACCCAATCTGGTATGAGTCACCCACAGCTTCAGATCTCATTTCCTTCATCTGTAAAATAGAACGATGTTCCCTGCCTTGAATGGTGGCTGTTACACACTAGGTGCCTGAAAACTGATAGCCAAGATGGCATGTTTTTAAAAATAAAACTTAACTCAGTTCAATTTTTTTCCATCATTGTTTTGTCCTCTTTTAAAATTGGGTATTTTTTACCCTCTTCTCACAGTTCCACAAATCCAGAATAAAGGTCAAAAAGTTGAGGCAATGGACTGAATGTTCATGCCCCCCCAGAATTCCTATGTGAAACCTAATGTGTGATGGTGTTTGGAGGTGGGGCCTTTGGAAGGAAATAGAAGCACAGAGAGATGAAGCACTTTGCACACAGCAAGGTTACACAGCTCATTAAATGGCAGAGCCAGAACTCGAACCCAGACCCACTGGGTCTAGGTCACATGCTCTGGACCACCGGGCAGTGCTGTCTCTGCCATTGTTCATGATGTGAACCCTCATGTAGCATTTACCATGTGCCAGGCACCCTTCTCAGTACTGACATACTATATTAGTTTCCTGTTGCGCTGTAACAAATTGGCACAAACATGATGGCTTAAAACAACCCAAATTTATTGTCTGACTCTTTTAGAAGTCAGGAGTCCAAAAATGGGTCTTCTTGGGCTAAGATCCAAGTGTCAACAAGTCTTCGTCCATTTCTAAAGGCTCTAGGGGAGAATCCATTTCCCTGCCTTTTCCAGCTTCTAGAGCCTTCCCATGTTCCTTGGTTTGTGGCCCCTTCCTCCATCTCTAAAGCCACCAGTGATGGGTCATGTCCTTCTCACATGGCTTCACTGTAGCTCTTCTGCCTCCCTCTTGCACTTATAGGATGCTCATGAGTACATGGGCCCACAGAGATAATCCAGGATGATCTCCCCATCTGAAGGTCAGCTGATTAGCGACCTTAATTCCATCTGAAACCTCAATTCCTCCCGCCACATAACCTAACATATTCACAGGTTCCAGAGATTAAGATGTGGACATCTTGAGGGGGGTGCTTTATTCTGCCTAACACACACATACTCTAGCTCACCTAATCCACACAGGAATCTAAGACGTGGATACTATTATGACCCTCTTGCAGAGGAGGATATTGAGTCACAGAGAGGTGGGTGCACTGTCCAAGTCACACAGCCAAGAGTCAGAGACCTAGGATTCTACAGAGGTCCAGCTCTATACCATGTGTCCTTAACCACTGGTTAACCCCCATGCTAAGAAAACGGGAGTGCCAGCCATCTCAAAGAAAATCAGTAACACGGAGACATTCATGGCCCCAGGTGACCACAGCCCTTGGCTTGCCTACGACAACCCTGGTTTGCACCTCTTGCCCCTTTTTACTCCCAGACAGTGCCCTGGTGGATGCCCAATATTAATGTCACCCTCCCAGAGCTGGCAGAAATCCGATTACCCATGCTCTTGGTGATTCTGAGCCCCAGTCCCAGGAGGGAGTTGTCTGTAGGTGGATGACATCTGGGACCCCTTGTTATAGGATCTTCTCTACTCACCAGTGAATTTCAATCAACAATGACAGCTGTTTATAGAAGTAACTATTGTTGATAAGTCCTTCCTTTGAGGGAAGAAGTGGTCTGAAGACCTTTCCAAGCTTCTCTAAATTCTCTCCACCGTGGCTGCCAAGGGAGCCTTTAGGAGCTAGCAGTTGAATGCATCCAAAGAGAAATGTGCATGTGGAGATTGGTTGCTTTTCTGGGTGGAGGAGAGCTGGTTAGTTTTTATTCATTCCTCCTCTGTTTCCTTTTTTTTTTTTTTTGGGTCCTCCAGACCGTTGAAAACTGTGTGTGCATTTTAAGGAACCTCTCCTACCGGCTGGCAGCAGAAACGTCTCAGGGACAGCACATGGGCACGGATGAGCTCGACGGGCTGCTCTGTGGTGAGGCCAACGGCAAAGACACAGAGAGTTCCGGGTGCTGGGGCAAGAAGAAGAAGAAAAAGAAATCCCAAGATCAGGTGATGTGGTTGACTTGCAGCTGCATGCAATTATCCCCTTCCCTAATTACAGCATTAATATCTCGTCTGTATATATAGGTACAGGGCTCTGCATTTTCAACGCGCGGTAAAATCACTACCGCATCTGCACAGTTTTCCTGCGGGGATTTCACAGCTGAGATGGTGGAACATTAAATGACTCCCCCCCATGTCCTGCAGCTGAGCCAAGATAGGAAACTTCAGAACTGCAGGTTACTTTCGGAGCCTGCAAAGTGACTTAACTCACCTAGAAGTTTCCAGAGAGTTCTAGGTTTACAGCTTTAAAGATGGTCAGATATCATCTATCCCCTGGAATCTCTATTGCTCCTAAAGTCAGGTTTTTAAAGAAGATGTAGTGATTAGAGAAAATATATAATACAAAGTAAAGTGAAGAAAGCAATATAAAAACAGGTGTGTATAGATATAGATATGATGTATATAAAACCTGGCCAGTTTTGTAAAATATGTGTCATATGCAAATATATAATATATGCATGTACAAAAATGTATGTTTCTAGAAAAAGTGCAGTAACATCAAAGATAGGGATGATTGATTCTTTTATACTTATGTATTTACAGATTTTCTACAAGGGACATAACATCTGTAATCCTTTCAATTGCCATTTAAAAAATAATATTCAAAAAGGCACTAACTGACTAAGTCAGTGTTTGCATATAAAAATGTATATGTTTCCTTCTCTTAAATTGGAGATGCCTCAGAGAAAGGCATAAGGGCTGAGTAAAATGAAAAGTTATCTAATCCACAACAGATACTTCCCAGCACAGAGGAGTGAGAGATTTTACTAGGAAGCAAAGTGATACAATCGTAACTGGTTTAATGATTGCCTCTGGAGCTTGCTGTGTTCTGCGGCTCTGGTCTACAGTCTGAGGAGGCTCCTTAAGTCTATCGTGTCTCCTCTTTCGGATGCTCCCCCCTCCTTGTGGACCAAGAGGGGTTTCACATCCACAGTCCAGGAGCAGAAATGGGGCAAAGAATACCGGAGTGTGGGGCAGTGCACCTTCCTGTAGGGCCCAACCAAAAGTCACAGACATCACTGTTGCTCATGCCCCTTTGCGCTGTATGGGTCACATTAGCCCTCCAGCTGCAAAGGAGGCTGGGAAATGCAGTGTTTTTGTGGGGCAACTGTGACCCTAGGTGAACCTTGGACATTCTCTTAACTAAAGGAAAAAGGGGTGCAGTGGCATTCTAAGCGGGTGCAATAGGAGCTCTCCATCCCTGTGAGGGGGGATATTTTGTCACTGAAATTGTTTAGAATTGTCTGCATATAGTAATTTTAAAATGACTGACTTTTAGTCATTTCACTGTTTGCAAATTCTCTGCAAACAGTGCAGCGCCTGCTTACCTGCACCCAGGTGACTGCACCCACTGCCCACCTTGGCACAGCACCGTAGGGAAGAACAGGTGTGGGCGCATTGCCCACTCTGCCTCACTCTGCACGCTGTTGTATACACTTCATCTCTTGACTCAGCTTGACCTCTTTCTTTGGCAGTAAATAGTCATTTAAACTGGAATGTGGAAGGGCTACCAAGAATTCCATTGGTGGGGTATACAGTGATGTGTGAACCAATATCGATTATCAGAAAATTAGGTTGCTTCCAAATTTTAACATGTAAACTGTAAGAAACATCTGTGTAATTAAATCTCGCCTACACTCCTAATCACATCTCAAGGATAAATTCGTAAAAGTGAAATATCTAGACCAGACGAATGTTTTTCAGGCTTTAGATACATTAGCCAGAGTGTATCTTCATCGCTGTAGATGCCAGCGACGGTTTAAGCACATTTTGATCTGATTCATCATCACTTGATGAATCCGCCCTTCATGACACTCTTGATGCTTTTGAATTCTCATTTCCTAATATCACAGGTTGTTTTTCTTTCTTCCAGACAGTTTTCATTTTTTTAATAGTAATAACCCATCACCTGAAAATGCTGCTCTGCTGCTTTCAGCAAGTTTACGGACTTAAAACTCTATTTTAGGTGTCTCACTTAGTTTCCTTATTTACATTTTAGTATTCAGTACTCCATACCATTAATAAATACTCTGTGTTTGTACTACTAGACTAGGGTTTATCAACCTTAGTGCTGTTGACATTTTCAGCCGGATGGTTCTCTGTTGTGGGGGCAGGCCTGTGCATTGTAGGATGTATATCAGCATCCCTAGCCGCTACCCAGTAGATACCAATAGTCCCCTCCCCCCCGTTGTGACAAACAAAAATGAGTTGTCTCCTTGGGTGGGAAAGTTGCCCCAGTTAAGAGCGGCTATGCTGGACTATCTTTGAGGGATGTATCACCAAAGATATAAACAAACAAACAAGACTATAGGATTACCTGAAGGAGGTTCGCATGTCAGGGACAGAGCTCCTTTAAAAGGCAGGTAATAGGGAGGGTCATGGCCCAGGTGGTTGGGAAGTTAGGAGCAGAGAAACTTCTAGATGAGCATTAGTGCGTTCTAGTTGGTTCCATCACAATGACGTGGGGAAGGGGCAGGCGAGCCCAGTGATGTGGACCAGCCTTGACAACACTCCTCTGTGGGGCACAGCACAGCGGCCTCCTTTTGCCAATCTCTGGAGTAGGCGGCATCACCAGCCTCCCTCCGACCTCTCCTAAGGGATGCATGCCCGCTTGGCTCCTTGGACTCCCACCCACAGAAGTGAATCAGCAAGGCTATCCCTGAATGTCTTCTGTTCTGATGCTTTGTTCAGAAAACACCATACCCTGCCCCTGCTTTAATACAGGTTTCCAATCTCTCAAATGCAAACCCCTCATATCTTCTGCAAGGGGAACATGGAGACAATGTGTGGCTCACAAATACAGCTAATTGGCCATCACCTCTCACCTGCATCCTTTGCTGCTCTTTGCACAGCTCATACCCTCTGTAGCCAACATCTTCTGAACAGCTCCCAGGGGAATTCAGACACCCGAGCTACCCTTTGCTTTGAATTCCCCAAGTGTCAACACAAGAATTGTTTCTCTTCTGGCTTTTTACAGTTGCTTGGAGTTTTTTAATAGCCATCACTTCTATTCCCCACTTCTCTTCACCCATCCCCCCAAGAGCTGGAAGTGATAATGAAACACTATAAAGGCAAAATCATTTAGTGACTCTTATATTTAAAGCAAGTCAAGCAAAAATGGCAGACAGTGGATGGACTTGTGAGTGGATGGACTTGTGATTAGGTTGCTGCTTTTTTTTTTCTTTTTGCTAAGGAAGATTCACCTTGAACTTACATCTGTTGCCTATCTTCCTCTTTTTTGCTTAAGGAAGATTGTCCTTGAGCTAACATCTGTGCCAGTCTTCCTCTATTTTGTATGTGGGTTGCGGCCACAACATGGCTGATGAGTGGTGTACAACTGCACCCATGATCCAAACCCGCGAACCTGGGCCGCCAAAGCAGAGTGTGCCAAACTTAACCACTTCGCCACAAGGCCTTCCCCCAGGTTGTTGCTTTTTAAAGTACTGGCTGCAGCCCAATTAAACCAAACCCTGCATGAGGGAACATCCCTGACAGTTTACCTTTTAGAACCATCTTAGAGCCATCTTCTCACATTTTGCGACGTGTGACTTAAGCTGGGCGGGAGTAGCAAGATTTTAAAATCAGAATGTTTCCCTGTCACTGCAGATCCACTCCCTTTATTCTTGCAATATCTCTGAACTGTTATTTCACTGAACTCCCTTAAAAAGAAAAGCTTGTGGAGGCTGGCCAGTGGTGTAATGGTTAATTTCACGCGCTCCACTTTGGTAGCCCCGGGATTCACTGGTTCGGATCCCGGGTGCAGACATACACACAGCTCATCAAGCCATGCTATGGCAGGGTCCCACATATAAAGTAGAAGAAGATGGGCACAGATGTTAGCCCAGGTCCAGTCTTTCTCAGCAAAAGGAGGAGGATTGGCAATGGATGTTAGCCCAGGGCCAATCTTCCTCAGCAAAAGAAAAGAAAAGCTTGCCCATGTGTAGTGACTGTGATGCCCCCTCCATGGTAGAGAAATCTAGGCAATAGAGATGCATTCTACTGGTGAAGAGGCCTTTTCTGTTTGTGTTCTGAAGATACAGCTCAGCAGTAAAAGCTCTTTTCTTCACATAGACTTGGATGGCTGTGACATACATGAAAGGAGCAGCAGCATATTTTAGCACTTCTCCTGAAATGTAAATCCTTCTCCCCATTAGGTGAGCACTTCTTGTTCACATCTCCATGGTACCCAGCCCAGTGCATTGGAGATGGAGACTGGGGCAGTTGGAGGCTCCTTCAGAGGGGCACAGCTGACGTTCTCTTGTTAACTTCTGATTCAGCAGGGGCTTTTATGAATGTAATAATTAGTCTCATGAGCCGTCATCCCTTCAAGATCCCCATGTTTACAAAGTCTCTTTGTAAAATGTATGGACAGCTTTACTTTCTGGTTTTTGAACTTTCTGATTTTCATCCCTAAGTCACAATCTTTCTCTTCATAGAAGGAGCAAATGGCTTCCACTATTCCATCCTCAAGTCAACTAAGATAGAAATCTTTTAAATATAATTTAAGCCCTATGGGGAAGCAAAAGCATTAAAAATAAGTCCAAAGAAAGGCTTTTTTTTAACCCACACATTGAACACATTCCCACATCTATGTGGTTTTCTTCCTAAGCAGACATTTCTTACGGTGGCCCGTATATCTCTCCTTCCCTGACCATGACCATATCAAAAAGCATCGTGTCCAAATTTCAGCAGCCCTTTGGCTTCTAACATGGGAGCGTGTTATTTGTTTCCTTTCCAAAAAGGTTTGAGCATTACCTTCTTGGAGAGAGAATATATATTTTCGATTCTACACAGTTTTAGAAAGTGAATGATATAAACTGTTCACTGATTTGTTTATTGGTATTACTCATACAGTCATACATTTAAAGCTAGTAAAGAAAAGTGCTGATATGTCATTGAGTGTGGCACTATCTGGGATGACAAATCAATCTATCGGTTTGCTCTGTGACCTACTGTCAACATAATCCTGCCACACTCTCCTTGCTTTTCTGCTAGCCCGTCCCCAAGAGAGCACCATGGCAGAAGAGCTATGGTGTAGCTAGAAGTGCCTACTAACCCCCAGTTTTCTTAGTCCTGACTGTGATTACTGTCTTAGACTGCTGCAGTCAGCATGCTGTAACAAAACACCATAGACTGGGTGTTAAGTGTTATTTCTCATAGTTCTGGAGGCTGGAAGTCCAAGATCAAGGGGCTGGCAGATTTGGTGCCTGATGAGGGCCTCTTCTTGGTTCACAGATGGCCATCTTCTTGCTGTGTCCTTACATGGGGGAAAGAGAAAACTCTGGTTCCTTCATCTCTTTATAAGCACTAAACCCATCATGGGGGCTCCACCCTCCCGACCTCTTCTAAACCTAATCACCTCCCAAAGCCCCATCTCCAAATACCGTCACATTGGGGATTAGAGCTCTAATATATGGATTTTGGGGAGATACAAACCTTCAGTCCATAGTATTGTCCATAAAAAATCTCAAAAACTCTGGTATAATCCACTCAATCCTGAGCTTCTTGAAAACTAAATATGTGTGTAAAATTCTAAATTTCTATAAACAAGAAAATGAATAAGAGGAGCTTTAATGCTAGAAATATATTCTCTGCTATTTTTTCCTATTTAACAGCTATGAATGACTTGCATAAAGTATAATTTGAACATTTAAGTAATACCTTTAAGAATCAAGAGCTGCTAGAACTTTTGCAAGTTTTATTTGTTAAAATATAACAGAAGAAAATAAAAACGCCCACAAAATTGAGGAACATTTATTTAACTTTCAAACACGGGAGTAAAACTATGAGGAGGGGATATTTTCCCTGAAAATTTCCCCCAAGCTGGAATAAAACTTTTTTAAACCACAAATATCTTTATCTTTTTTTTCTGCTTCCCCTTTATCTAATCTCTGCTTGATTTTGTGTGTGTGTGAGGAAGACTAGCCCTGAGCTAACATCCATTGCCAATCCTCCTCTTTTTGCTGAGGAAGACTGGCCCTGGGCTAACATCCATGCCCATCTTCCTGTACTTTATATGTGGGACACCTGCCATAGCGTGGCTTGATGAGAGGTGTGTAGGTCCACACCTGGGATCCGAACCTGTGAACCCCAGGCTGCCGAAGCAGAGCACGTGAGCTTAACTACTACGCCACCAGGCTGTCCCCTGATTTTTAAACTTTGACCTGGTAAATGAAGATCTATAAATACACATTTGCATGTTTGCGTATGTGTGTGTGTATGTCACAAATTGGCAATAATGCAGATAATGTAATCAAAAAATACTCTGCTAGTATGGCCCTGTGGTAAAAGAGTTGTGTATCCCAAGACTTCTCATGGATCCTCACTGTAGAAGAAGGTTTGCATTAAAATTTGCATGTGCAGGACTGTTTCGCAGCTTCAGCCTGCTCCTGATGTCACTCTTGCCATACAGTCCTGCTGATGTTGATTTCCTAGGCAATGTATGTCGAGTATGTTAGCACAACTCTTAAAGAAGATTTCTGATCTTTTTATAGGGGATGAAAATCTATTTTTTAATGGACAATTGATACTTCTTTCCCTCTTAACTCAATAAAAGTTTGAATGAAGTAGTCAGATCAAGGCCAAATACATCAACTGGCTTTGAAATCGTTCTTTTTCTTCAGTATTGACATGCCAGGTGCCGTCAACGTTCTGAAATAACAGAGAATCTCCTTTGAACTCCATTTCTACTTGCCATCAAAGATTATCCATATTCACATCAGTTTTCCTTTTATTTCCTACAGATTCTCTCTGTAGCCATTAAAAAAGGATTGTAATAAAAGGTATTTAAGAGCTACATAGATCACATGTCAGAGCAGAAGAAAGTTGTCTACTGATTTAGCCATTTATCCTGTTTTATTGTGCAGAAGTTAGAAAAGGAGAGCAAGATGAAACCCAGCAAATAACACAGCTGCTTTTTGCTCTTTTTATAGTTTGACTGTCACATTTTGTAATGAGCATGCAAATACTGCATCCATATACCTTCCACTGTTCTGTTAGCTCACACATGAGAGGGAAATTTCATCCATGTTGGGTTCTAAATTTCATAGTCTGATTTTTCTGAATATCGTTAAGTCTTTATATGAAAATGGTAGTGTAAAAGAAGATGACAAGATAAAAAAATTTTTAAAACTCTAATGAAAAAATTTTCCATTTCCTGTTGCACTAGCATAAGATTCAGTACCCCAAGAAGGTTTCCTTTGAGAAGCCAATATTACCCCTGCTTCATCACTGAGGTCAACAAACCTACAAAATGACTGTTCTCTTCTTCTGGTGCTATCTTTCTATCCAGTGCAGTGAGCCCATCTCAAATAATGAACCAGGAGCAATGTGACAAGCCTGGTTCACTTTTAATTTTGTTTTTTCATGTATTTAGAAGAGATTTACTGGTTTCATTGATAGGCTGTGCACAGGTGCAAAGTCATCTTTGAACAGTTTAGAAGTAGCTTTGGTTAAAAGAACAAGAAGATTCCCACACTGAGTGTCTTTGTTATAAAGTTGAAATTGAGTGACACTCTCATTGAAAATGACCTTTAATGGGATGTCCAATATCCATCCATGGGATGTCATTCATCTCTGAGCTTTAGCCTTGACTTAAACTAAGCTATATCATAATTGAGAAAAAGAAGGCATGAGTTTTTAATTTTTCTTTTGGGAAATGAATGATGAAATTCTTGAAATTATTTGTGACAGTTAAACAACTTTATATTGTGTCTATCAACACTTCCATTTTTATGTTACAAGGATACAAAGTAAGCCTGTATTTTCTTCCAGTAAAATTTTCAGAACAAAGGAACTTACACAGATTCTGAAATATAGTTTTGTTTTCTATTTATACATACATATATACACACACATAAATGTATGTACATAAAATATCTGCGAGAAAGCTTAGTGTATGTCATTTAGACTATATTTATTTTAAACAATCATTAAACACAAATAAGCAGTTAAATAACTTAGTACTGCTACCCTACAATTATAAAGGAATTGTTTTGTTTTACTGTGATTTTTCTCAAAAGTAAATATGGGAATATTTTTTCTAAACATGTAGTTTACTTCGTTTCTACCCTCATTATACTCATTGCTTTTATTTTTCATAAAAGATAAAGGCTGTGTGTGATGAAAAATCAGAATCATTATTACAATTTTTAATATTTTTTAAATTATAAGAGTAATACAATAGAAAATTTGAAATACAGAAAAAAATGAAAGACATAAACATTCTATTAATAAGTTTTTGTTATCATTGCAGGTTTTCTTGATGCATTTTACTTGGTATAAAGCACAAACCCCATACCACTTTGCATCCTGCTTTGTTCATTTAACTTTTATCATAATCATTTGTCCAAGTTGCTACGTGGTCTTCATAATTATCATTTTTAATAGTCTACTGATATTCCTTGGTGTGTATAAGCCATAATTTTTAAATTATATAATTAACTTTTCATTACACATTTTCTTGTTTTTCATAAGATTCAGTTCAAAGCAAACTTAACAGAATTGCTGTAAAATCCAGATTTGCCCATAGCTCACGTCAATGCATCTAATAAACATAGCAGTTTTCTCTCTTTTGTCCATTCTGTCATTTGTTTGATGCCCATAGATGCAATGATAGTTTTCAAAAATCAAACAAATGTGTATTTTACAAGTTATATAGGAGTTTATCACAGGTAGCACGTATGCATAAGGGAGGGCATTTGATTGTTACTAACTACTGTGTTATGCCAATAGTATGCCAACTGTAGAATATGCTGCCTTGTTCTTTAGCCTTCTTCCACCCTGCCCAATCAGAATTAATCCATCTCTTCTCCTTCCTTCCTATAGCAATATGCTAGAGTCGTGCTCAGAGAGCTTATCCCTTCTACTGCCAGTTACATTCACTTACGTACATACTCCAACCCCCTCCACCCTCCATCATAAGCTCTCGATGGGCAGGAATGGCTCTCCTCTTTTTGGTGGTCCCTGGACTGCTAGTGCATTACTCTGCGTGCAGTAGGTGTTCACCAGATGTTATGACTCCCTGCTTTAGTTTTTGTTGGTAATGCTGCAGAAGGCAATGTTGGGAAATGTAATGATGTTAAAGATGTTTACTCTCTTATTTTTCTTCCACCAGTGGGATGGAGTAGGACCTCTTCCAGACTGTGCAGAACCACCAAAAGGGATCCAGATGCTGTGGCACCCATCAATAGTCAAACCCTACCTCACACTGCTTTCTGAGTGCTCAAATGCAGACACGCTGGAAGGGGCGGCAGGCGCCCTGCAGAACTTGGCTGCAGGGAGCTGGAAGGTATGACTAGTTTGTTACAATAAAAAAGAAATCTGGAATTATGAGCACATTCTTAGAAAGTAACAGAAGTCCAGTTTTGAGAAATGCAATTCTAATCAAGTTTTTGAGGACGTAAGAGAAAGACCAGTTACACTGACCTGTTGGACTTGGAAAGGTTTTTTTTTTTTTTAAATTCTTCTTAAGGGCTCGGGGGTCCTTGAAGATCATTACAAAACACAGGTGAATAGATGTAAGTCTAGTCATTGAAAATACTATGATATGCTTTCCATTCTATTTGTGTAGCTGAGCTGAGCTACTTTGTTTTCAGGGGAGATTGTGATATGTTGATGCTTTTCAAAGCAGTATCATTGACTGTTAAGGGAGCTAATACCTAAACACTTTATATAAAAACCCAGGTGTATCCCTATAATATTGTAGCTCGTCCTGTCCCCAAAGGAAAAGAACCTCTTACATTTTTAAATTATGGGCTTACAGAGTATAGTATTGCTAGTCATCTTTGGCAAAAATGTTACAGTAAAGCAAATATATGATTGGGTAGGAGATAGAAAGGCCATTTTCTCTGAGTCCTTATAAACACACACTGTTCCTGATGGGTTTTCACAGAAAATTTCCTTGACCCTCATTTTGGGTAGAAAGGGATTGACCATAGCAAAGAATTCTTGAGTTCAGTCACTAATAGTTACACGAACTAACTTGCCTTTATTGCATAAAAAAGTGTAACCCCTGGAAGAATGAGAGCAAATGGGGAAAATATCGAGAGGAAGTTTGGACCTCTACCATCCATTTTCCATTCAGTTAATATCAAAGCCTGGGGTCTGAGATATGCATAAATCACTCTTTCCTTTAACATTCATTTTCTTCAAACCTGTGTTAATATAGACGCATAGCTACAGATAATTCTCAAAAGCTCAGTACCATAGGTACCATATGTACTGGCTTCAGTATTGTCATGTAACTATACCCTCCCTTCTTATACCTTTCAATATCTGCCTTCTTGTTACCTCTCCCTCTCTGTCATCATTTGTTTCCATCACTTCAGTCCCAGCTGCAGCACTGCCTTCTTTCTCGAGTGTGACATCCCAGCTCTTGGGGTCCAGTCCCTAACAATACTTCTCAGGAGTTGGCTACTGATGCATGGGCTGCCCCACCCCTTCTTTTGAGAGTCTTAGGAATGAGCGTTGTTGTTCCTTTCCTCCCCTGCCCATGGGCATCACTAATGTTGTACCGAAAGAATTCACATTGGGCTGGACTTGAAGTGAAGTTGTCTGTTGCTTTCAACCAGGGGAAAGCTTCAAAAGTAGACTCATGCCAGGCAGGATTCCAGGGAAAGTCTTGCATGACTGGGAAAGAAATAATGATGGAAATCACTTCTGTGAACTAATCCTTAGGTCTTATCTCCATCTACATTTAGGATGCTTTGACTTAAATCATAATTCAAACCTAGGCTCTACCTTTTCTGAGCTTCTTGACCCTGGGCAAATTATAGCACCTCATTATGTCTCAGATGTGTCATCTTTAAACACAGAAGATTGTGGCTGCTTCATAGCACATCATGCAGATTAATCACAACACTGGAAGCAAAGATGGAAGTGGGATGTCATAGGCCACCAAGAGGTTGTCACTATATATGGCCAAGAGTACTTAGCTGCTACAAGTCCCTACCCAGCTCCCCTGCCTTGGAGGACTGACCAAAATGGGCATGGGAAAGTGGGCTCTGGGCTGCAGGCATGATTCTGACCTGAGGCACAACACCATCTTGATGGTGGCAAATCAAAAACAAAAATATGATTTTTTAAATGAATTATTATTGTCCTTGAGAAATACTTAGGTTCTTGCCATAACAATTTAAAAATGGAGAAATGTCTTTGGGCTCTAGAAGATTTTGATTTTGTAAGACTACAACCTTTGCTTTAAAAGTTAAACTCTATATTCCATATGTTCAAAAAGTTAATTAGAAATGTGGAAAACATATTAAAGACCCAAATAAAATGTCTAGGGTTTAAAGTCCAATGTTTGAAATGAAAAAATACATGGAAATGGGAATAACAGCTTATTAGATATTGTAGAAGAAAAGATTACTGAACTGGAAGACAGCAGTGGAAACTATACAAAATGAAACACAGAGAAAAAAGAAAAAAATGTACAGTGCATCAGTAAGCATCAAGTGGCCTGGTGTATGTGTAATTGGATTCCCCAAGTGAGAGGAGAGAGAAAAGAGCCAGGGAACAGAAAAAAACATTTGAAGAAATAATGATTGAAAAATTTCCCAACTTAATTGGAAACCATAAACTCACAGATCCAAGCAGCTCAAGGATCTGAAGAAACAAGAAAAATGAAGAAAGTATACCAAGGTACATTATAATCAGATTGCTCAAAATGAGTAGGAAAGAGAAAATCTTAAAAGCAGCGAGAGGAAAAAAGATGCGTTCCATATCAAGAACTCTACCACATCTAAACACCAAATTTAAGGATCAGTGTCACCAATTATTCATTTATTTATGAGTCCTTTCTGAGCTACTAAAAACGTCCTCTAGAAGGGAATCTGGTCTGTAAGCCCTTTAAGGGCAGAAGCCAAGTCCCATTTATTTCTTTGTACTCCACTGCTCAGCCCTGTGCTTGGCTGAGTGAAAAGGCTCAGACAGGAGCATTTACCTGACATAGCATCTATATCCACATGTCTTTCTTGTGGATAACAGTCTTTCGTATTTATGTACATCTATCAGTCACTAAGCAGTTCATGGCACATGTTATGACCAGACAGGTCAGATGGTCACGTTTTATGATTCTTTATTTGGTTCTCTGATTCAGATGGGAATATATGGTTAACACGATATAAAATTGACAGAAAGGAATTGTGGGAGAGCTGTTTTCTTTTCAGTTTCCAGACTCATCAGTGCTTTGCAGGCTGCAGGTTTCGATAGCTTTGCCCAGTCCCACAATTCCTGCAGTGTTAAACTTTCTGTTTAAATTACCAGACTCTGTGTCTCAGAGGTAACCAGGTCAGCTGGGAGATCTGCTGAGATATGTCTGGGTCTTTAGGTGTTTGGAATAATCAAATGACAGGTTTACAGTTTATACCACTTTATACTCATTTATTTTATACTACTTTGTACTATTTTGATATTCAAAACTTCTCTCCTGTTTTTGGGTTATGTGAGAATTATGGCAGAAGTATGATAAAAGTTCTCAATATTTTCTGGCAACAACATCTTGCTGACTGTTTTCAGTGCATAAACCTGTACATTAGTTCAGCACAGTTATCTCCAGTATAAAATTCATGTTTACATATCCAGAGGGCATTGATTTAGTAAATTTTTCCATTACTAATAGAGACTACCAAGAAGGAGGTCACAGGTTTTAGAACAGCTGAAGTTGATGTCATGAAAACTCTTCTGTGTTTTAGACAAAGTTTAACAACTATGACCATCAGATTTCCCAGTCCACATCAGATTTCAAGCAACAAATCAAAAAATGCAAGGAGTGCCTCTTGTAAGCAGGCACACAGATCTGCCATAAGAAGGGGGATAGGTACCCTGATGGCAAAGAGAAAAGATAGAAGAGTTAGGAAAAGTAAACTCTAGGTTGCAAGAATGAAAAACTGTCAGAGGCCATTCAACATCTTGGCTGTTTCATATATTTTAATAACTGGTAGTCATAATACTGACCCTCTGTCATCCAGAAAAGGTTAAATAGGGGTCAGCTCAATGGCATAGTGGTTAAATTCACTCACTCTGCTTCGGCAGCCCAGGGTTCGTGCGTTCGGATCCCAGGCGGAGACCTACACACCACTCATCAAGCCATGCTGAGGTAGTGTCCCACATACAAAATAGAAGAAGATTGGCACAGATGTTAGCTCATCAACAATCTTCCTCAAGCAAAAAGGGAGAGATTGGCAACAGATGTTAGCTCTGGGCCAATCTTCCTCACCAAAAAAAAAAAAAGAAAAGAAAAGGTTAAACTATTACTAGTAATTTTAGAAGACAGAAACTATTTTAGAAAGATTTCTATCCCAGTGGTTAAAGTGGAATTTTGACTCTCAGGGTGTCTACCTTACTCATAAGAAGCACTGGAATTCCTAATAACTCTAGACAAATGGAATAATCCTCAGGCAGGGCAAGGGGCCACTAAGGAATATTTGTGTATAGTTATAAGTATGTTTGCTTACATAAGGGTTTTCTTATCAAAATACAAATAGAAGCATAAAAGTCGGTCACATTATTATCATCTGTTGTATAATTTGTTAATTTACTATATTGAATAGTAAGAGAATATGTGGGAAAGGAAGATAGAGAATCCATAGGGATGATTTGAGAAGATTATTATTAAGCCAAACACTTATAAATTGTTATAATTTTTAAAAGATTGAGAATAACTTGTACAAAAACCAAACGGAGAAATGCTTACTTGAAAAACGACTTGAATTGGGGCCGGTCCTGTGGCTTAGTGGTTAAGTGCACGTGCTCCGCTTCCGCGGCCTGGGGTTCGTGGGTTTGGATCCCAGGCACGGACTGATGCACCGCTTATCAAGCCATGCTGTGGCAGCATCCCACATAAAGTAGAGGAAGATGGGTACAGATGTTAGCTCAAGGCCAATCTTCCTCAGCAAAAAGAGGGGGATTGGCAGCAAATGTTAGCTAAGGGGTAATCTTCCTCACAAAAAAAAAAAAAAAACTTGATTTAAGAAAGACTCTTGAATAATTGAAAGATTGATTTAGGATACACAACAGCATCACTTCCTTGTGGACATGTTACCATCTGAAATCTAGAGTGTTTTTAGAGCAACTATTGAAATTTAGTGGCATTTTTTTTGGTGTCCTTAACTTTTTATGACCCAAACAAAAGCAGAAATATGGAAATAAAACACCAGAATTTTGCATGGAGACAGCTTTTTATAGACCTCATCATCTGAAACAATAACTTCTCTTTATGGGAAGATTGTGCACACTCTTTCTCTGTGACAAATTGACTAGCAAACTAGATCTTCATAAAGGCCCTAAACACTTTTTAAACTTTAAAACACTCATTACTTGGTTTATGAGCATCAAAAAACATAATGGCAGAAGCAAAGTGATAAATGTTTTTCATAACCACCATGGACTTCAGTTACATTTTTCTCATTTACAGTACAATGATTTTGTTTGTCACATAATATTAAAACAATTGGATTTAGTGGGTTGAAGATTTCCAAAATGCGAATGAATGCTCTTTCAACTCCCATTTATGGGTTATTTCTATTGTAATCGAACTTTGTGAAAGCCCGGGGTTTGAATTATAAAAATATTATCTGTACTTGCTATAAAGCCAAATACTTTAGATATCTTTTTATAGTTAGTTTTCCTCCTAAAATGTGACTATTCTTAGAGTCTGTTATGTGGCTATTTATTTTTGAAATAAGATAGACTAAAGAAATACTTGGACGTTAATCTGTTAATATTTAATGAGGTAACATGATAGCAACACAGATGTAGTAAAGAAGGAAACAGAATCTCTGGCCATGTGGCCCAAATGAATAAAAAATAAGAGAACTGGGAAATTTAAGACTTGTCCCTAGAGACAAGGACAACAGCTTTGAGGAGGGCCCTGAATTTAGTGTAGCTTAGCAGTTAGTGTATCATGTGAAAGTGAACCAGGGCAGATTAATGGAGTGCAACCAATAAAAGTAAAAATCATTATTTGACATCTAAGACAAAAAAATTGCTTTTGTCCTAGTTAATGGTATGATGTAAAGCTGAAGGTGTAAATGCAAAGAAACAGAGTTTTGAAAGATTATGATGAAAACAGAGCATGAAGCATGATGCCTAATGGGTTAGAAATTGGACCAGAATAAACACAGAGGTTATCTGAGGACTCTGCCCAATCAGCAGGCTCCTAGAGATGTACACTGGGTTGGACATGGTGACCAGCCTGAGGCAGGACAAGGATAGGCTCAACCTAAGGAGAAGGAGATGGAGAGGAGCAGGGTCCTAACCCTAATTGCACATGACTTAGTGACTTCTTCTAAGACCCCAGTAAGTAGTACTGATAGCAAGGGCCGCACCTGTGTTGTAAATGCCATGTGTGTCCAAATCCACTGTAGAGTAAACCCATTTTTTGATAGTTCGGCATTACTTTCATCATTGTCATTGAGTAAACTGGTTTCCAAAGCCCTAAGTTACAGAACTCCATTATGAAGCTGTAGAAACGGCTAAATCTGAGGGACTCCCACTCCCAGCCAAGATGCCAAGATGGAGTGACACGGTCTCAAAGGATTTACCATCCTTTAAGGAACAACAATAACAAAAAAAGAGAAATATTTGAAACAATGGGGTTTTTAAGATACTAAGCACTAGTCAGTGAAGGACAGTGATCTCTGAGAGACGGGAAACGAAAAAGGTAAGCCCCGTGATTGCCCCAGCTCACTGTCTTGAGAGAGTTTCCAGACCATGGCACAAGGAATGGGAACCCAGGAGGAATTTGTCAGACTCTCTAAACTAAGAAGATGGAGCTTGGGATCTGGGGAGACCAAGGCAACTAGGGTTCATAGGACAGAGTACCAAAAAGGAGAAAGCCACACGTAGAGAGAACCGTAGAGATCTGCAGAGGGTCCCCCTCAAATGTTCAGCAGAGAACTATCAGTGCATGCATATTAGAGAAATACCCAAGGCTGAGGAAAGAATCTCCTGAAATTATTAAAGAAAACAGAACTTGGCACTCACATAGGTGTAGGTATTGTGTGCATTCCCAAGTGCCAGACAAGGAAACCTCGTAATTCTTGGACCACTGGGTGGATTACTGAGGATAGTCTTCCCTCAGTACTGAGGTATAATTAGTCCGGGACTAAGCATGATCTAGTCCCTCCTATTAAATCTTAAAAGTAAGACTCAAAAGGATCAATAGTTTCCAAGTAAATTCACTGCATCCTAGAACAAAGCTTAAAATATCTATAAGAATACAAAAATATCCAGTACCCAACAATTTAAAATTAAGAATGTCTGGCATCCAGTTGAAAATAACCCTACAAGCAAGTAAACAGGAAAATTGATTCATAATGAGGAGAAAAATCAACCATTTAAAACCAACCCAGAGCTGATACAGATGTTAAAATTAGCAAACACACAATTATTATAACTGCATTGCATGTGTTCAAAAAGTTAAGTAGAAACATGGAAAATATATAAAAGACCCAAATAAAATTTCTGGAGTTGAAAATACAATGTCTGAAATGAAAAATGTATAGGATGGGATTAAAGGCAGATTAAACATTACAGAAGAGATTAGTGAACTTGAAGACAGCGATGGAAACTATACAAAATGAAACATGGAGGAAAAAGGAAAAGAAAGTACAGATCATCAGTGAGCCTCAAGTGGCCCGAAATATATGTAATTAGAGTCCCTAAAGGAGAGGAGAGGAAAAAAAAAAAAGAGAATATAAACAATATTTGAAGAAATAGTGGTTGAAAAATTTTTTTTTTTTTTTTGTGGGGAAGATCAGCCCTGAGCTAACATCCGTTCCCAATCCTCCCCTTTTTGCTGAGGAAGACCGGCCCTGGGCTAACATCTATGCCCATCTTCCTCGAAAAATTTTTTAATTTAATGAAAACCATAGACTCACAGATCCTAGCAGCTCTAGAAACCCCAACTACCAGAATTATGAAGAAACTATACCAAGGTGCATCAAAATCAAATTGCTCAAAGTCTTTAATGAAGAGAAAATCTTAAAAACAGCCAGAGGAAAAAAGACATGTCCATCCAAAGATAAGGAGGACAGCTGGTTTCTCATCAGCAACAGTGCCAGTGAGAACGCAGTGAGACAAGATCTTTAAACATTGAAACAACTGAACCTGCTGGGCCCAATCGTTTATTAAGTTGGTTTTGTTTGGTATCTAGCAGGCACAGCTTGTCCCTGAAGCAAACTCCCAGGACACCAATTATACTTAGAGCAGTTATAAAACTATCTGTAGAAGAAACCCTTCCGAGACCAGTTTAAGACACAGGCTGACCTGAGAACTGACATGGTTAATTACCTGAGTGGTGAGGTCAAAGAGGAATTCTAACATAAAAACTTCAGTTTAACTGTCGCAGCGTGATCAGAGCTGTGGTCACCCAGGACATGACACTCAACATTCTGTTCTTCCTATCCTGAGGACAAGCAACTATTCATAAGCCCCACATCAAAAGTTCTAGCATCACACACAGGGGCCACAGAATTAAAGGGTGGGTTTGGCTTTAGGAAAAACTAGCAGAGGAGCCTGTGATCACTTTAAACCCTAACATCACTTTTGTGGCAGTGGTTGGAACTTGCTGCCCTATCAAGAATTGCAGTGGCTTTGATCCTTTCTGCAGAGCTCCTTTCAATGGCGAATGCTGTTCTTAAATAATAAGCACTCGAGGCTAGAAATCAACCTGACATTTTCTTTCATCAATTAAACATTTTTTAATCTCCAACTGTGAGCCATAAATTGTAAGACAATGACATAAAGAGATGAATATGACTTGGTACCTTCCATCAGGTACCTCCAGTATAATAAACATGTAAACTAAAAGTTCAAAAACCCTTATAGATGCTGTGATAGAGGTAGATACACAAGGGTGTATATATACACAAGGCACAAGGATGTCCAAGGGATCATTTTTACAAGGAAGAGTTCAGGGATGAGAAAGCACACTTCCAACATTACTAGTTAAAACCTTAGGGCTAGGAGTCCATGGTTAGAGTTCATTTTAATACACTAACATATCTCATTATTTAGAGGAATGCTAGCTGCTATAGCAAAGAGACCCCCAAATATGCACGGGCTCAAACGAGAGAAGTTATTTGCTCCTGATGGAACAGGTAAGGGCAGGTGTGTGAGGAGGGAAGCTCTCCTCCAAGAATTAACTCACCCGGATTGTCAGCTCTTCTGCCGTCTCCAACATGTGACTTCCAAGGCTATTCTGGTGGTCACCATCCACTAGCAGGAAGGATAAAAAGAACACAAATCCTCAACTGGAAATGTTCTTTTAAGAAAGTCAAGATCACACTTACATGTCCCCCTACACAGTCTGGGCTCAGCTCCTAATCTCAGTAGACAAATGCTTCCGTAAACTCATACACCACCAACAATGGAAAATAATTTGCAGGCATAAGGTAATCTAAATCTAGTTTCAGGAAAAAAGAAATTTTCTATTCTAAAGGGGCAAAGATTTGCTAATATCTTCAATTTGTGTCACAAAATAAAATGCTTTAATATCTTAGTAAAAAGTAATGGCACTCGAGTTCACTTACTACCCAGGGCTTCAACAAAAACTGTGCCTTATACTTGTGGGACTGAAAGGGCTCATATCAACTTGGTCCCTCCAAACTCTTCCCTAAAGACTAATTTCAGATTCCCCCACCCCATCACCAAAAGGAAGAAATTGCTTAATGTGCCCAAAATGGCATATTTTCTGGCTCCAAAAGAAAAATATGCAGTCTGGCCCCTTCTCCCCATGAAGCATCATGTTTAAAAAGAAGAAAAGGGGGTATATATTAAAGGAGTTTTCTGACTTGGTGTCTAATAAGTGAGAACAAAAACAACTGAATTACTTTTATTCTATTGAATAAAGAATCACTGAATGTGCCATGCCTGCACTTCTTGATCTCCATCCTCTTCTCGAGAGCGGAGGTGTTAGCAGTTTCATTTGAACCTGCATTCTTGTCAGGCTCCCTTCTCGGTGGGATGTTTATCAGCCCTGTCACTAGGAAGCATGCAGGAGCCTCAGAATATGACATATTTTAGCCTTCATCTCAGCCTTCATCTCATGCATGCCTATGACCTAACAGGGTTGTATTTAGTTCTCCAGAAGGCATTTCTAAACGTCAATTGCACAGAGTGACGACATCTGTAATATTTAATAACAATCACACTAAAAAACTTTCTGTGTTAAGACAGGTTCGTTTTTAAAGGCATGTTTTTTCATTGAAAATTACTGATCCTTGAGAGAGCCTGAGAGTTGGGGGGCAGGTGTACTTGTTACTACTTATTTAGTGAACGCTTCCTCTATGTCACTTTTACTTGAGTTTGACCTTCTTTATTTGTTCTTACCACAAAGGTAGATCTAAATGCTTTTTCCCCCAAGAAATTCTCTTGCTTGGATATTAAAATTTTCAGCATTGCATTGAAGGGGAGGAGAAGGATCCTATACCCACTCTGGGTCCTTTCTGGCTGGGCTACAAATTAAATTGACATGAGACCGAATAGCAGGAGAAAATCAAACAAAGCTTTATAACATGTATACATGGGAGAGACCAGAGAAACTGAGTTTCTCTCAACAAAATGGCAGAGGTTCTCCTCTTAAATAGACAAAGGAAGATATTGGGGGTTGAGGGTGTGAGCTATGGGGGATTACAAAAAAACACAGTAAACAAGAGTATGCAGATTTGTCCTCGCTTTCCACACTGATAAGAGTTTCTAGAGATGAAGTCATCTCCCATCTTCCTGGTACAGAGAGGGAGATATCTTTATACATGGAGATTTCCCTTACAAATGTAAATGTCTCTTACAAAGGGTAACTTCTACTTGGTTTTCAGAGCTTCTCCCCTGTCTGCAGTTTTTCTTTTAAAAGTAACCAGCCCAAAATAATCTTCACATTTTGGGGTAGCCAATTCTGATCTCCCACAGCATGAACAGATGCAGTAAAATTCCATCTTTGCACTAACCTGACTTACATTTCAAAAATACAAACAGAAAAACACTTGGAATGTGCAATAGCTGCCCTTACCTTAACTAAATTTTTATTTATTAAATTGATTTATTGCTTTACTAACATAAGGGAATTCTTCACTAGTCCTCTTGAGTAGAGATACCACTTTTTAAAATAGGTTTTGAAAACAAAAATATATAATCCTATAACGTAGCTCTGAATTTAAAGAGCTGATACCTAAATCCTTTGTCCATTGCAAAGGAACCCCAGTGTTTGAAGGGCCTTGTGCTAACACTGCCCAGTTGCTTCATAAATCCTCTTGCAGCCACCAACCAGTTGTTCTCCACCTGGATGAACTTGGCAATTCAGATAATAATCCACGCTAGAGAGAATAACAGAGGAATGCAGCAAAAGCTACACAGTTTCTGAATATTTTTAACATTTTTTAATAGTAAACCACCAGTTAAAATAAGACTGAATAAGGAAGCTTTTTGGGGGGTACTTTCTGCCCTCTTATCATGAGAATGAGATACCATCGTAAATAACATGGCATTGTAAATGAATTCCAAAACAAATTTCAGAATCTCGTGCAATCTGTACTAAATTCGTTGCAATGTATTTCTCATTTTACAGCTGTAGGATTTGAGCACATTGTAGCCCCATGACACTACAAGATGCTAAAATGCTTCTGAAAGAGGAAATTATGTTTGGAGGAGTTTGGTTTGAAAATGTAACTTTGCTTTACCATATCAAAAGAAAAGTGGAGCAATGGCTAATTTGATAAAAGAAGTCAGTGGGAAAACAATCAAGTAACAAAACAGTTTAATCACAGAATGTACTTCTAAAGCAGGAGTACTTTTAAAGTCTAGAGATATTCATCAACACATTCAGAATTTTAGCACTGTAATGGGTTCAACCTCATAATAGAATATTTAGTACTTAAAAGAGAATGCTATCTCTCATTATTTAACAAATTATCAGCGTTTCAGGAGGGAAAAGCTAGTTAAATTACAGTGTTAATCTCCTTTTAGAAACATAAATCAGCTTTAATGGAATCACCTTAGTTTAAGAAAGGGAGAAATTTTTGGAAAAATTATAGCTATCAATCCTATTTATGGCTAGACTGGGATTTTTAAAAGTCAAGCCCCTGGGAATCCACACTGGAATGAGGTAGCCTGGGTTGAAAGGGTTAAAAAGTTATTGCCTGCACTATATTACCAAACCCTCAATACAGGCAGTGAGGAACATTACTGGACACAAACTCGTGAGCAAGTGACTTTCTTTGTTCTGTGTAATTCAATTTAGTTTCATCTCTGAGCCCTCGTTTTGCCTGATGCAAAATAGGAAAGAAAGGAAAAAACATTCCATCTAGACGTCTCTAGGTAACCTCAATCAAATTCAAGTATTTCCCAGTCCCTTCAGGCTTAATACTTGGCCACATTTATGTTTGTCTGCATTGAGGAAGAGGGAGAAATCCCCCCTCGCCCTTTCCCTTAAGGCTCTTACGGCTGGCCAAATAGTTAACAAGGCAGTTAGCAGGAGAGAATCAAACAAAGCTTTAATAACATGTATATGTGGGAGAAACTCAGAAAACTGAGCAACTCGTCACTCTGACTAAGCTGCTGGCTTAAGCCATTTTTCGGGTACAGGCAAACAGGGTGTTGGGGTAGTGGATTGGTATTTCAGAGGGTAAGAAGACAATGTACGTGAAGATAGAAATGCAAATGTTTGTCAGACAACTCTTTACCGGGCCACCTATAGAGAATGTGGCCAGAGAAGCAGAATTTCGATGATAAAATGGACTTGTTGGTGCCTTTCTTATCACACTTATTTTACATTATATTACAACTATCCTACGGCAGTGGCTCCTTCCTGGAACAGGCCTTCTATGCTAAATTCTTTAGGCAGTTTGGGGGAGGCTCCGATGCTCTTCCTGAGCCTTCTGAGCCTCTATTGTCTTCAGCTTGAAATAATCCTGCTGTTATAATAATCCTGCCTCTCCCTGCTATTGAACTTCCCTGAGATGCAGCCACAGCCTCTCCTTAACCCAGATAGGCACCATCCACTCCTGCCATTTGGATGTGTGCCCCGGCTCCTAGTGAAGTAACCCGTCTACAGCGCTGGGTCCTTGGCCTTTCCTCCTCAGCTGACTTACACAGCCCACTCACTCAAGCCCACAGAAATGCTCAGGGGCTACTCCGTGCCACATCTGGCAAGCCATGTTGTCATTCCTACTGTGTGGCCCCCATTCCATGATGGCACAGGGGACTTCACTGAGTCTTGCACCGACTCTGCTGAGACCCAGGAATGGCAGCAGAGCTTCTGTCGACTCTCCATTCTACCATCTTCAAGGGGGATTTTATCATCAGCACCTCACTCAGAGGGGGACTTGTCCAGGGGCACTTTAGGTGGCAGCCCTCCATGATGCTTTCACACCTCCTGCTTCCTCTCCAGACTGGATCCTTTCTCTCTCCAGCTCCAAAGCTCTGTTGACTCCGAGAAGAAGGCAAATTGTTCTGCCCATTCTCACCCTCTTTCAAGTACATCCCATCTTTCACCTGCATCTGTACCCTCCAGCCTTAAACACTAAATGTTTGCTTTTTTGTGCTCTGTCCCTTTCTGACAACACCTTGTTTGGCCAAATAATGGTGGAGCCTCTCCCCAGGAGGAGCCATGGGTCAGGAGCAGGAGAAGGAACAGCATTCACTATTTCAAATTGTTGTCCCATCACATGCAAATAGAAGCCATCCTTTCCTGACACAAACAAGGCTGTTCTCTTTGTGATTTCCGTTAGACACGACTTCTTCTATCAGGTCTGCTAAATCCGGAAAAGTTGTTCCCAAGACTAGATTGGAATGTCAAGTAGTTCCATTGACAGTGCTCGAGGGTCTTTAACTCAGGAGTTTAGAGAAGCACCAAATGGGTTAGTGGAAACCTAAAATAATAACATGAAGTGTTAGGCCAAGGTTAATCAGCAAATTTGCAAGGGATTATATCAACTACGAGTACAGATGTGTATAACTTACACCGTCTTTCTGAGAGGCGGAAGAGAACGGTGGTCGAGCACAACAACTCTGGGGCAGTGCTCCCTGGATTCAAGACCTAGTCAAGCATCTGCAGGCTGTGTGACCTTGCTGTCCCTCCCTTTTCTCATCTGTAAAATGGGAGTAACAATAGTACATGCCACATAGTTGAAATGAAGATTGAATGAGTTAATACCTGTAAAAAAAAATTAGAACAGTGCCTGGCATTTGGTTTCAGTGTTAGATTTGTTTTAACTGAGATTATTTTGAAGGCTCGTAGCTTTCCTGAGGTCCTCATTGGGAAAGCACATCACCAGGAACAGTTTGGGTCGTGTTGCTGTGCTGTTTTATCCTGGACCAGATCCTCCTCCTGCTCCTCCATCTCCTCTTTGTCATCCCTCCCCTTCCTTTCCTGCTCCTCTTCTTTCTCTTCCTTCTCCTCATTTTGAATCATCAAGCATCCTCTCTTCAGCTCATGGCCCATTCTTCTAAAAGGCATCCTGGTCCATGCCTTTTGTCCCTTTCCTCTATGGTGCCTGGTGTTCTCATTCTCTTTGCAAAAGTCAAGTTCCATCCAAAGATTTCCTCAACCACAATGAGTTATGGTACACTTTTCTCTCTTGTTCATCTGTTTTTATGCCAGTGATACAACTACTTTTGTTTTGATTACAAAACTCTTGGCAACTCATACACGTTTCTAACCACCACAGAGGCCGCAGTGCGCTCCAAGGCAACTCACTTCTCTTTTGGAAAAACTCTGTATGAGCCTCATGTTTCTGTGTTGAATGCACCTGGGAAACATTCCCCATTTTCCAAATAACTTTGTATCATGCCTTCCTCCTTTCAACCTCTGTCTTTTACTCCTTCTTGTTGGGTTACATACAGCTTTCACATGTAGGTTACAAGTAACCTACTCCAAGACTGGTCAACTGGTTGGCTGTTACTTAAAAAGCATCACTATTGCATATCTTTGCATGTCAAGAAAACTTGTGGAAACTTGCAACATCTTTTGAGTGAAATATAAATCATTTATTCTGAGTTGTCATATACTAAGCTAATATTGGGAAGTTTCCATACTGTACACACCTAAAAGTTTCAAAATAAAAGTTATTTTGTATGTGTCAGCAATATAAGATCAAATCTGTTGTCTGATCATCCCTTTCTACTTAGGGAGAACATATCACTGTTGACCATATTCTCATACCAAAAACGTGTATCTATAAATCATACACATTTTTGGCCATACATAGCTTCTTTTTTTTTTTTTTTTTTTTGCTCTCAAATCAGTTCCCAGCAAAGCTGAAGGACTCTCATTATTTTCCAAACACCAAATCATCTTTCATCCAACATGGGAGGGATATAATAGCTGGAATCCTAAGAAGGAAAGGCAAAGTCATATCCTTCCCTTCTTGGCTCATTTCGAATAGGGCCAGGTTCTCCTCTGTCAAGGTTTGGAAGGACGGTGAGGAAGGCAAGGTAGTGTCTGGGAGACTGAGCACAGAGGATTAAGGGAGAGAGAATGAGATGATGATGCTGTCAGCATCACAAATTAAAGCGGATTTGGAGTAACAGGACTATAGGTCAGGGGCACAGGTGACCCCTGTGGGCAGGTTATTTAACGTCTCTGTGTCTAGATTTCCTCATCTATAAAATAAGAATACTGATGCTGACCTCCCAGCAGTTTGGGCAATTAGAAGCGATCACTAATGTACAAACCTGGAATGAGTTGGTACTGGGGAAAGAGGTCATCTTTATGGCCCATGCTTCCGCCTGCCCAAGTTTCCAAGACTATGCCCTAGAGTCTCTCAGGAGGTCCAGAATATCTCCCCAGTGTTAAAATTTGTTGTTGATATTCATCTTACAATTTGTAAACCTTGACCCCACACTCTGGTTTCCATTCTCTTCCATTTTCTAGCTTTCCTCCTTAGTTTTAGGGAAGAACCCAACAATGAATGGGCTGCATAAGCTCAGGTTTCCAATCTTCTGGGCACTAGAGACCAGAAAGTTCACAACTAGTAGAGGAGGTAGATGAAAATTATGTCTCAACATGACAAATTGCAAATGAAATTTCCAATGGACATGAAGGAGGTTTTGTATTGTTTTCATGAGGTTCCTCCCTCCCTGGGAAGGGGTATGACATCCACACAACTAGATTCTGATAAGCAGCTTCCAAACCTCCATATATCTCCATGTCTAAGACTTCCTGACCATCCATTTCTTTGCTCCCTGAGGGCAGGACTGTGAAATAGTTCATTGCAACCAAGAGATGCTCTAGTGAGTTCTGTCTGCTTCCCCACCCCTCAGGCTTCCTGGAGCTGGAGGCACAGAGTGGGGGCAGGAGGAAAGCCAACAGCATGAGTTGATGGTGATAAGAAATTATGTGAATGTGACTTCTAACGTAGGACGGGATGAAGTTGTGTGTTTTCTTAATCTCATATTTCATGCAGGGCTGGGCTGAGGATGTGGCAGGCATGGCATATGCCCTACGTTCACTGCCAGAGGGGGCTCCCTGCCTGCCACAGGTGAGAGCCAGCTCTGGGGTGCCTGCGCCAATGGGGAAGGGGGGTGGAGGGGCACGGCGGGGGAGGGGTGGGGACTTTGCTCCACCACCTTTGGTGGTCCCAGGAGGACTCTACCACAGAATCCAAAACTCCAGGTTGTGACTATCATTTTGTTACATCGCAAATGAAATTACAACAGATTAAACCCTTATATTGGTTGATTTTTATCATGCATACTCTTCTCTGGAACACTGTACAAGAATATAAAGTATATATGCAAATGTATGAAAAATCTGGGCCTACCTGCATTCTGTTAAATGAATCTGAATGCTTTATCATTCTAGTATTGCAAGTACATTTCAATAGTAAACATTAGGAGTGTTCCATTAAGGCTAACAACCACCAACCCAAAACATAATTTACCTTATAAATTATGGCCCTAGATATAATACATTTTGACCTTAATGTTTTTTTAACAAACTTTTTTTACAATTTTATTCTGAATTTTCAATGTCATGTTTACCTCTCCTCACCCCTACCTTTTTCTCACTCACTTAATCTCTATCATTCAGCAAACAATTTACTGACAGTATATTAGGCAACTCTTCGCTATGCCCCACCTCCAAATTCAAATCTCTTTTAAAAAAATCACCCACACTCAACCTTTTATCATATTCTCCTTTTTCCAGAATTCCTTTGTTGTTCCTCTTAATGTCAGTAGCCAGCCCTTCCTGTCCCACACCTCCATATCTTATAGCATCAGGTATACATATCATGCAAATGGCTTTCCAACTGAACGACTAAAAACGCTGACACCAGAGAAACAAAATTTGGTTAACTGATTAACCGTGAAAATTTTACCGTATGTTGAAGGCAAAAAGTAAAGTTAAAACGTTTAAATACATGTCTAACATATTCAACCCATTCTACAACTAGGTCTTGATCATTCAACTTCTTTTGGCTCCTGTAAACAGCAGTCTGAAACCCCGCACATGTTATTTGCTTGTGGTGTTTTCTGCTTCCGCTTCTAACGTCTTTGCCTTCCCTCTTTCTGCAGTGGTCAGTATATATCCGAGCTGCCGTCCGAAAAGAAAAGGGCCTGCCCATCCTCGTGGAGCTGCTCCGAATAGATAACGACCGTGTGGTGTGTGCGGTGGCCACAGCGCTCCGGAACATGGCCTTGGACGTCAGAAATAAGGAGCTCATTGGTAGGTTCTCTCTGATTCACAGCCTCTCAGTTTTTAAACGAAAATATTTCCTGGCGTGGTGCGTGTGGTTGAATCCATATGCAGAACGAATGCACTTGCATTTATTAGAGTCCTTATTTTTCCAGATCTCCTTCTAGTGTAAATCCAATGTGCCGATTTATCTTCTAGAATTTAGAGGAAAATGCGATGTTTGTTGACATTTCTAATCCTTGCAAATTAAAAACGACCACAGTGCTCGTCACTGGATACCAGCGTCCTGATCCTCTAAATCCCTGTCAGGCTGTTTGCTTTCCACTTGATGAACTGGAATTCTCATGGGATTCACGCCCCTTTTCTTCCCCTCTCTGTTTTAAAATTTGTTTTGGATTAGACTATACTGGCTCTTTAATCCTATGTTTTAAAGAATCATTTCCCTTTAATTTGGTATTCAAGAAATTAGGAGGATCTTTTATTAATGAAGCATTAAAGAGGTCATACACTCATTCATTTATTCAACAAATGTTTATTTATGACCTCTCTTGTCCCAGGCCTGTTCTAGGTATAATCTAGAGCTTAGACCACTGAGCAGCACAGACGGGAAGCCTTGCCCTTGTGGAGTGTCCATTCGGGCGAGGGGAGATGTACAATCAACAAAGGGCACACGCAAATCTCATGACGTGTTGGAAGCATTCTGTGGGGAAAATGGAGCTGGGTCAAGGAGACTAATTCATGAGGTTGCAATTTTTTTAATTGAGGTGAAATTCACATAACTTAAAATTAACCATTTTAAAGCATACCGTTTCGGTGGGCATTTAGTATTTTTATGATGTTGTAATGCAACCGCCACCTATATCGAGTTCCAAGACATTTTCATCACCCTAAGGACAACCCTGTGCCCATTAAGTGGTCATGCCTCATTTCCCCCTCCTGCCAGCCTCTGGCAGCCATCAATATGTGTTTTGTTTCTGTGGATTTTTCTATTTAGAAAATTTCATATACATGAAATCATATCATATGTGAGCTTTTGTGTCTGGCTTCTTTCACTTAGCCTAGGGGGTTGTAATTTTAAATATAGGGGGTCAAGGTCAAGATAAGAGTTATTGGGAACATTTGAACAAAGACCTGAAGAAGATGAGAGTGGGCTGTGTGGATATTTGGATAAGCTGAAGGAGCAGCCCCTCTGATGGTCCCCTGGACTGGGAGCTGGAAGTGAACCAGTGGGTTCAAGGCCTGCAAGGGGCCTCGTGTGCCTGGCACAGAGCGAGTGGTGGGAGAGACTTCTGGTTCCTTCCTCTGTGGGTGGGAAGATGCCCAGGCCAAGGCTGATGGATGCCTGAAGAACTGATGAACCACGGGGACCTGCCTGGGGAGAAGCACAAGCCTCCCCACAGACCATCCAACTGGTAGGCATCTGGGATCAAAGAGATGACTCCAGGAGGGTCGTTGGTCAGTCGGTTCAGCATGAAGCCTGTCAAGCCTGACTAGATAACAGGTGTCAGTGGAGGTCAGGCAGCAGGAAGCTGCACCACCCACTGTGGCAATAGATGTGCTGCAACTTCACTCTCTTAGGAGTTTTATAAATGGATTTGAAAATGACTTTGTCATAAAGGTTTAGGTTATGTAGCCTCTGGGGGACTGGGAGAAAGCAGGTGAGAGTGGGCAACGGGGAAGATCCATTCCTGGGGCAGTTGGAATCCTGGGCGTGGGTCCCAATTTCATACACAAATTTGACATAGATACGTTGGTCTGTTTCTACTATGCAAATTCCTAAGCGTGGTGTACTAAGCTGTTAGTGATCTGGGAACCGGCCACTTTTCCTCCTGCCGTTTTACGATACCCATCATAGCCTCCGATAAAAACCAAAGTTTTTTCAGGTCTCTAGGTGTGTATTTATTCACAGGAAACCAGACTTCAGATCTGTGTCTAATAAATGAAATTGTTTGTTAAACTCACAATACATTATAAGGCATGAAATAACTCACAATATGTCAGATTTATACTTAGTTTGAATTTAATTTAAATGTTGTTTGTGGATTTCGTATATTTAAACTAGACCATTAGCTAGAAGGTCAAGATACCTTCTCTACATCCGATTTCCTTTTCCTTATGCAGTTGTTTCAGACAAGACAGAGTTTCCAATAAAATCATGTTGCTCTTCTAGAAAATGGAGGAAAAATCAATAGATAATCAGTCTGCTGCCTGGATACTAACTATTAGGTACTGTGTGTTTGCGTGTTTTATTTCTTTTGGTGGATTAAAATATAACAAAATAGGGCACTGTTGATTGGTTTTCTAGCTTCTAGGCATCTCTTCTTTCTCGGAAGCCCGTTATCTAGTACTCTGACGGAGGCAGAAACATTTGGATCTCCATACTGCCCATGTTAAATTAAGACTTTACTATCAAATGTCACCAGACAGGAAAGGGAGCCAATAGAAATATTTCTATTTAAAAATAGAAGTGAAAATATCTTAGTCATGGGCTTTATGGAATCAATAACTTTTTTCTTGAATGAGAAAAGCAGAATTGAACAAAAAAACACACCATTCTGTTCTATTTAGGAGAAAAGAAATGCGACCTTTGCTGACCCTTTTACTTTAAACATTGTATCAACGTGGTGATTTTTATAGGAAAATGCTGTATGGGACTTTATGTATTGAAAAGAAAGCTGCAATGACTTTGAACCAAGAATGAAAAAAAGTTAACTTTGGACTGCTGTTTTCTATCAACTCTCACTCAAAGCTTTGGTGACCTCATATGGTTTCATGGTGTTAAAGATCATCTGTATGTTGACAACTCCCAAATAGATCCATCTGGTATGGATCTCAGGTCTCTGTGTCCAACTGTCTGTCCAACATCTCCACCAGCTGTCTAACAGGCATCTCCAACATACCATGTCCAGACCTGACTCCCCTATCTTCTCCCCCAAACCCAATCCTTCCCCATGACAACAAATGGCAATTTGTCCTTGCAGTGGTCCAAGAGGGGCACCTTGCAGTCCCCTTTGACTCCTCACCCCCCATTCCAATCCATCAACAAATCTGGTCTTTCTTCTGAATTTTCCCAGAATCGCAGACAGTTCTCATCTTCATTGCCTTTTCTCCCAAACTCCCATCATCTCTCACCTGGGTTATTACCGTGGCCGCCTACCTGGTCTCCCTGCTTCTACCCTCCCCCCCACAGTCTACTTGCAATGCAGAAGCCAGAGAGGTCCTATCGAAACCTTAGTCAGAGCATGTCATTCCTCTACTCCAAACCCTCCTACAGCTCCTCATCTCTCAGCATGATGAGTCTTTGCAGGGCTGACACAGCTCTGTTCCCTCTCCAGCCTCACCTTCTCCCCTCTCACCATCGCTAACTTTGCTGTAGCCACTGATTCACTGTGGTTCCTTTATCACGTGAGCCACAATCCTGCCTTGGGGCCTTCGAACCTGCTGCTGCCTCTGCCTGGAATCCTCTTCCTCCAGATGTCCATGAATCTCAAACCTCACCCCACTCAGGTCTTTACTCAAGTGTTACTTTCCCAATAGAACCTTTTCCAGCCACCAGTCTTATAATTCCACCTCCTTCCCTGCTTTTTTTCCTCCACAGCATGGATCACCTTCTAATAGGCAACATATTACTTATTTATCTCGTTTCTTGTCCATGTCCCCCACTGGAATGGCAGTCTATGAAGGGCAGGAAGTTCTCTTTTGTTTGTTCACTGATGGCACCCATGTACCTAGAACAGCACCTGGTCCATTGTAGAGACTTCAGAAATATTTGCCAAATGAATGACTGAACTAAATTTTTTATCCTGTCTCACCATCATCTTAAAATGAACTCCAAATTAGCTAAACATTATGTAAACAGATAAATAAATAAAACATTATCATCAGAAAGTCAGTTCATTTTCCTCCTAAAATTTATTGCAGGTATGCAGACACTCAGAGTTTCAGAAGGACTCCAGTTTTTTCTATCATTGGTTCTCAGATTTCAGTTTAAATTACATCTCTTCTTAGGTCATTCTTTTAGTTGGTGGGGGGAGGAGCAGCTACCACACTCTGGTTACGGAATGGTTCATCTTCCTTGGACTCCATTATCAGAAAAACTCCCAATAGGCTATTGAACAATAATCACCCTGCTCCATCAGCTGTCATGAGGATCATATAGTAGCACTAAAAGGAATGTCACATACTCTGCCTCTCCTGTGTCTTTCCATTTGGGTTTCCATGGCTCTGTATATGGCTCTGCCGTTGGGTAATAAGTGTACTATAGAGAGATCTTGTGTTATGAATGACATGGGGCAGTAGTCCAGGTTGATGCACATCTATACATTTCTTTGAAACCTCCCAAAAATGTTAATTAGCCTTCTGAGTAAAGTGTTATTTCATCATTCAGAAAGGTTTTTTTTAAGAAAAAAAAGAATGGTAATAAATAGCTTCAGAGCTAACAATATTGTGTTGAGCAAACAATATTGTATTCCTTTCACAAATTAGCAAAATGCCATCCATTTCAGCAGGTTGACAGTTCCTGATGAAGATGGCAGATATTTATTTTAGCCAAATCTATACCCTCTCTGTCAGCAAATAAACAAACAAAATTCCAACAAAATAAAAAACTTAAAGCACACATAAATGCTAAACAGGAGAGAGATCTACCACTTGGCGAACATGGGTCATTAACTCATTGCTACCCCTCCATGGAAAATAATCCTAAAGAGAGTAATTTCATCATATGTGCTGTTTTGTTTTGCTGCATTTGCGTACAGCATAGAAAATCAAAAGACTATATCAAAACAGTTAGCTAAGTATGACATGGGCAAAGCAAGTAAGTTTCCCAGTGTGCCAGATTCTCTGTTCTGGGAATGCCTTGGGATCACGTTGGAGGCCCTGCCTTTGCTCATCTCAAACTGCCTCTTATCTCTCACTAGTCTTTTTCGTGAATTCCTCAGCCATACCAGTTTTTGTACCATCATTCCCACCTACAAACCTTTACCCAAGCTGTTTCTCTCCCTGGCCTGCTTTTTCATCGCTATGCACTTACCGACCTTCCCCCCATCGTTCAAAGCCCAGCTCAGGATGGCCATCCTCACAAAGGCTACTCCTTGAGCTGAGAGTGGAGGTGGGTAGCACCTACATAATAAGAAGTCTTTTAATTTATCTTAGATTTCCGTTGTGCAATTTTATGCTTGTATTGTCTTTTACTTTTTGTGTGTGTATGCATTGTATCTTCCCCCAATGAGATAATAAGCCCGGATCAGGTAACATATTTATTTTTAAGTCCTATAATGCGTAGCTCTTTGCTATGCCCATAACAGGAACTCAGTACATATTTGCTGAACTAATTAACTGATGGGTAACTAACACGGATTATTTATTCTGAAGAACAGATCTAGAGGAGGTTTGGGGAATCCCAAATAGAGAGAGGAAGGCATTGAGGCAATGTCTGTTTCAGCCTCTTTCCACAGCGTCCAGGGAATAGAGGAAAGACAGCAGCTTAGATGCTCCCTGAAATCCAGGACTCTAGTCAACTCGTTCTGCTGCCACTTTGGAAGAAGTTTGAGATTGGGTAGGAAATAGTAACGCTTTCTGTGTGTGCTTCGATCATTGCCAAAGATTGGAAGAACTGCTGCACCCCTGTGGGTAGTATTGGCAGAGCTAACAGAGCGCCCTCCCTTCTCTTTCCTGGGTGATGGCTGCTTGCCACACTTTTCTGCAGGCGAGCCGGGGCTGGGATGCTGGAAGCATCCTCCCAGCTCCCCCGTGCCCCTCCCTGGACTGAAGAGAAGGAGACCTTCCACTGCTTCGTGAACTTGGCCCTTCCAGTTCACCTCGGTCCTCGTGCCTCATCGTCTCTGCTTTGCGTGACCCTTTCCCTGCACACTATGCTCACCTGGATGGTTGGGTCACCAAATTTGGAATGATCTATAAGAATCTTTGACTGATGCTGCCGCACATTCATATTATATGATCCATCCTTCACACTCTGCTGACCTTCTTTTCACCTTGTCAACTAGCTGTACTTCTTCTGTCCAGGGAACATCTTCTCAATCCATTCCAGCCTCAAAGGGAGCTCCAGACAGCATCCCACTCTCTCAGGGTCAGGAAGGGGCCATTTCCTAGGGGAGTCTATTGGCTCCCAAACAGAGCTATCCTCCAGGAGAGACGGAAGAGAAAGGAGCCCCAGACCTCCAGGTGTACCTAGCAGTGTACATCTCATACTTTCCCACGCTAGTGGTATCATGAACAAAATAAGGGTAGTTTCTTACCTGGGCGTTCAGTATGATGTAAGCAGTAAATCCAGTGCTATTTCTCTCCCCCCACGGGGTTTTCAGACCATCCCTTACATTCATTCTGGGGAGTAGGGGGCTGGGTGCGGGTGGGGAGGGCATTCCCTTCTTACCTTTTTTTCTGCTGCAGTCTGTTTTAAATATTCAGATGAAAGATTTTATATGTTTATAAAGACTGTTCGTAGACAGTGGTTGCTGGTTATATTTAAAGGACAACATAAAAATGTTCTATCTTTAGTAAAAATAAAGACTGAATAAAGAAAAAAGTAATGTTGCCAATAGAATGACAATCCCCCTTTCCCCCAACCCCACAGCAGGAAAATGTATTTTCCTTTGGAGAATGGAAGGAAGAAACCTTTGTTATATCCATATTGTCTTGAAGGAGTCTTTGTAAACATTGCTTTTTATGTAGTGATCTCGCAGCTGAATTTTTGAGATGTGTATCCATTGGAATTCTAGACGTGGAAATAATGATCTTCTTCCAAACTTTGGGTCCATTTTTGCCCAGTTCTGTAATCATGAGAGCATGTTCTCTGGGGAATAAAGAGATACCTAAAGCTGTGTCTCCGTCTCCATGAAGAGGCGTTCCAAATGTTACTCAGGAGATCATTCCTCAAAGTTTCTCTAAATTCTTTGGCCTAGGATTGAAGCACATCCTGGTCATCACCCTCTGTGTCCTTAGAATAGTGCTCTGCAGCCACATAGTGGAGCTCAAGTGTCTCCTAGGAAACTGGAGGACAGAGGGCTCCAAAAATGTATGGCACACCCATCAGTTAAAACACGTGTGTGTGTTTCACTATTTTCTCATCTCATGCCAATGGCTTGAGTGTGGCAGAACCCTCTGGGATATGGGCAGTCTGGAGGGCAGTCCCCTCACAGGTCATTCATCACAGAGCCCTGGGGGCATCTTCTTGACCTGTTTTCTTGACCCTGGGGAATCAATCCCTCCTGTGCCCAGGGGCAGCCTGAGGCTCTGGAAAGCTTCTCGGTGCAACCTGGGGAGGCGACGTGTTCTTTTTATTCTTGGGAATGTGTAAGCTTCACTTTATTAAGTAGGTTTGAGGACGTTTTAGAGACATACCTTCTCTGCTTTTCAAAACGTGTTTGTTCAGACTGTGGCAGATGTTGTTTTAATTAAAATACATGCAATTTCAATTAGTATTTTTAAAAAAAGCCTGATTTCCCAGACAAGGTGGTTTATCGGAGGAGCACTCTTTGCCGGCTCGTTTTAATAACTTGATTTCACAGGCCAAATTCTAGGCTGCAGGAAAACTCTGTGCTTTGGCCGAAACTTGGTGTCTTCACATGAGGTGCCCCGTGCTAGAGCACTCGTCTCACCGAATCGAGAGACTAATCTCATGAATGCTGCCTCCCTTTCCAGCAGAGCCGTGGGTTCGTTGTTAATTAACTTCGAACACCTGTTGGGGAATTTTGGCAGCTGGGTCTGGCAGATAAGAATTCCATGGAAAGGGAGTTGTAAATAAATCGAAGAGCCGATAATTATTTTATTAAACAAGACTTAATGATTCGCCCCTTGGAAATACTCCATGTGGGGAAGAGGCAAAACTGAGAAATTTCCAGTTGATTCAAATTCAGGACCTCTGCTGAAACACTCCAAAGTAAAGGAAAAAAAAAAACCCACCTAACTTTATTTTGACTGGTTAGGTATTCATTTTATGCCTGGCCAAACAATTTCAGAAGAAAAGCTTTAGAGAAGAAGATGCATGAGAAATGAAATGGCTATTCTCAAATACCTGAAATCTTAAGAATCTAAAAATAGAAAAGAGGATTTTAGCAGGAAAATGGTTTTAAATTGTATTCCTTCTACATGTTGACTGCCATCTTTTCCCCTTGCCCCCCAAAAAGCTTCAATCGTGTGGAAAGAAATTGTTATTTTTACTCTCTAATACTAAAAATAATGGATTAGAAAATAGTTTAAAAGTTTAAAGATGAATACCCTTGCAGTCATTCGGGCTTATGTTTGATTGTATTTATTAGGCTGGATCTTGAGGAATTGCAGAGCAGGCAAGGACAGCTGTAATTGGGGGTTCTGCTAAAAAAAAGAATGTAGGTTGGTGCCATAAATCCAATGGGCCAGTGGTTCTGCCCTTGAGGGTACCTAAAGCAGTAAGAGGAGAAGGTAAACACTGTAGCGAGGTGAGGCAGCCATCCCAGGAAGAAGGACACACAAGCCCCAGGCAAGAGGCCAGGGACCCAGGAGGCAGATAGAAAACTGGAACTGCAGCCCCTACTAGCATCTGGGCAGCCTGAGGCCAAGACCTAGGGTGCTGGTCTGTGAAATGGCATAAGCAGCAAGAGACTATTTTGCTCCTTGAGAAGAAGCAAGCTTCTTCTTGAGATGCTAGACTAGGGTCAAAGGGATATTTGGTGAGAGGAGAGGAGAGGTAAAGAATCAGGCAATTCCCAACAGCTCTTCACCAAAATGCCCTGAAAGTTCCTTCAAGAAACTTAGTTGAAATTCAAAGATTTCTTCTCTCAAAACCAAATTCATGAAAATTTACTATCAGAAAAGCCTGTTTTATGTATGGTGATGGACAAAAATTAGACTACTGGTAGTGAGCACGATGAAGTCTACTCAGAAATTGATAAATAATAACGTACACCTGAAATTACACAATGTTATAAACCATTATTATCTCAATAAAATTACTAAAAGAAAAAAAGAAAAGCCTGTTCTTTCAAACTTAAAGTGAAATTTCCCTATTCAATTTTGTGTAATAGTCTTTGAACAATGTCAGGTATAATGAATGTCTTTGGAGTGGAATGATAAAAGACAAGTGCCTTGTTTCCTAAAGCACATAATATCCTTTGGATACCAAATTTTATCATCCTTATTATTTAACGTAGGCAACAGAACTTGAGACCGTACAAACCAAGCTGATGCAGGCATATATAACGTACAATGTGTTGCTTGTGATTAGGAGTCACTAATTTTCCAACATCAACATGAGAGGGTATTCAATGTGAAAGACAGATCAAAAGATAAAAAATTTCCCGTGGTCTTCACCTTGAGATTTGAACAGTTTAATTACTCATCAGAAAGGAATGTGATAGCCATGAAATGGAAAGTGGTGATGTTAAAATTTTTAATTGAATATTAACTGTGCAGACTAATACCGCCTAGCGTCTGGTGAGAGTCTGGCCCATTGTAAGAGTGACCTTGTTACTCTTAAGATGTTAGAATCCAGGGTGTGTGTGAGAGATGACCAGCAGGCTTCTCACACCAGCAGATAGTTATGGAGGGCCACCGTGTGCCGGGACCACCGGGGATAATTAGTGAACAAGGCCTCAACTCGCGCCTTTAGACCAGAGATCCCCACACAGTGCGCTATGTGTGGATCACAAGTGTGCTGAAATTTTGATACCCTCAGCCCTCAGGAAGGTCTGGGGATCACCTGAGTCTGCCCAAGAACGTGGATCTATAGCACCCCATAGGGCACAGCTCTTACCTCAGGACGGGTTATAGGTATTACCATTTTCGATGTGTGCCATGTTGAGGAAACAATTTAGAAGTTCTGTCCAAGACAAGCCTCCCACCTGCACGCCCCAGTAGGAGACATCTTCACTCTGTCACTCTACCTGGAACTCAAAAGGTTGAACATTCAAGTCATCATCTCCTTTACTCCTCAAGTACTAACCCAAACCTTAGCTTTTTACTTGCCCCCACTTTTCCAGTGATGCAAATGGACAGATATTTTGATTGGGTTTTTTTTCTTCCTTTTTATGATGTCTTGTTGATACTTCTTCGGGGAGTTTCTTGAATTCTTTTTACTATTCACGTTCATCTCACCTTTCAGTTTCAGCCTATAGTATGGCAAGTCCAATGCACACCTATGGCTTCCTACCTGGGTCATTTTGCCCCCCTCACCTGTGCTCACACCCCCACATCACTATTGCCACCCTGACTTTGTAAAGTACTCCAATGAAGGATAGTCGGTGTTTCCATGATGTGGATGACACACAATGAACTCTGCTGCATGATTTTTTTTCATTAAAAGTTTTTATTAAGGCCCCAAGAGTGTCCATGCTTCCTAGTATGGGCAAGTCTCTCTTCTTATCTTGCTGGAACCTTCCAGCAGCATTTGACATATTGGTATATCTTGGTTTCTAAGATAAAATTTTCCTAGTTTTCATGCTTCTTTTTTTTTTTTTTTCTTTTGGCTTTTTCTCTTCCACTCTACCTCAAGGTTCTGTCCTTGGTCAATCTTCTATAAAGCCCATCATATAAATTCTTTGTTTCTGATATTGTATGTTTCAGTTCTAGAATGTCCATTTGGCTCTTCCTTATAGTCTCCATTTCTCGGCCAAATTTATCCGTTTGTTTTGCATGCATGTTGTCCATTTTCCCACTAGTTTAACGTATGTATCACAGATAAAGTCCTGGTCTGCTTATTCTAATGTCTAGGTTGTTAGTGGATTTGCCTGTTTGACTAGCTTTTCTGTTAATTTTTGGCCACATTTTATGCTTCTGTGCATGTCTTGTGATTGTTACTTATGCCAGACATTGTGTGTTAAAATATTAGAATAGACTGAAATAGATAATACATGGCTCCAAAAAAAGAACACCTCATTTTTTCTATCAGGTTGCTAAGGTGGAGGGCTGAGTTAATCTAACACGTGTTTTAACTCTATCTGGGCTTTAGTTAAATTCAGCTTAGTTGCAGCTTTACTTAAATTCTGTTTTTACCACTGAGTTCAAATGTTTCAACAGCATGATCAGTATTTAACCCACAGTTGGGCTTGGAAACTGAGCACCTACAGATTCCAGAGATTTCTCTATGCATTACAGCCCAGTCATCAGTTTTCGGAATCAGAGGAGCTCTCTCTTTCTCTCCCTGTCCCTTTCTCCCCCTCTCTCCTCCCTCTCCTTCTCTCTCCTGTGAAGTTCAGCTGACAACTGTTTGGATCATTGCACTGCCAACATTTCTCAGGTCATTTCACTGTCTCTATCCAACCTCAATACTTACCTTTCCTAAGTTCACAGCCTTGCTTCCCATTGGGCACTCTCCCTACTGTCCCTGTTCTTACTATTCTTGTTCCAACCCCATCCTTTCGGCTCTTCTCTTTCCCCACTCTAGATGCTCTTTCACCTCCTTTCCTATCCACTCCTTACCCATCTTCCAAGACAAGTTCAGGTTCCACCCATTTCACAAAGCTTCCCTGAGAACTCTGTGTTTAGTTTTTTGCCTTATTTGAACTCTTTCATGTTTATCTATTCACCCTCCAAATTTAGCTCATAAGGAACATTGTGTACAAGGCTCGTATTAGTGCATAATGCTTCGGACATAGCAGTGTCATCTCCTTGGCCAAGCTGATAGTTCTCTTGCTCTATTTTCCCTTTTTATGCTTCTTTTGAAAGTCCTGACAATGCCTAGCATTGTGTGAATGTGATGACAGCCACGGCCCAGGGTGGGGGGTTGCATTGTTCCACCAGAACTTGAGCCCCACAGGAGCAGGGATGGTATCTTCCTTGTTTGCTGCTAGAACCCCCAGAACAGTGCTGGTCCAGCATCTGGTGGATACTTACTAAGTTTTATTTGAATACATAATAGGTTGAGATCATAATATTGTGGTTTCTTAAACCAAATTCCCATTGTCATACATAGATTTTCCTAGTTATTCAAAACTGGTTTGCAGTTATAACCTATGCTACAGCATCTTTGAGAATTGAGGCCTACCTGCCCTCACCCGCCTTCCTTACCTCGAACACACCACCACTACACCCCTGAAAATAGAGCATCATGCCTTATTTTTGTATTGCAAACCAAAGCAGATGAAAAGCACTGTTTTAGAACATGATTCTTGATCTCAGTTGTACGTTGGAATCACCAGAGCCCGTCCCCAGAGACGCTCAACTATTAGCACGTCTTTTGAGGCTCCCTGGGGGATTCAAATATATAGTCAAGGTTAAGAACTACTGCTTTAGGGTTCTCTAAGACCCATCGTAAATAAAAACAGCCTGCTAATCTCCTGGAAAACTGTCTTCTTCCAATTTTGAAATACTTTATAATGACGACGGTCTAAACCCAAGTATTTTTCTCTAAAACATTCCATTTCTTTGATTGGGACAGTCACAAAAGTTTTCTCCAGAAATTATTCTGATCCCAAGTTCCTCCTTATTGTATGTAACGGATAATGGCTTTGAAGTAGCCAATTTCAGTTAACATTGCCACTGTCGGTATTAATATCTAGAGTAAAAACAAAGCATACATTGTTGCAAATGTATTTATATACATATAGTAGGAATATCAAATGGGTATTATTCCTTATTTTAGTATAATCCTTCGTAACACAGACTTAGATGAACATATCATGAGCCTCTTCAGTTTGGCGAAGGAGTCTAACTTTACCTTTCCACTTAATAAAGCCCCTTATGTTTAAAGATGAATTGAATCAAGAGGACCAGTGGAAAGAGTTTGTTGAAAACATCAAATGAGAGTGTAAGACTAACAGTAGAGTTCAGTGCTGAAAAGGCTCCGGGGAATGATGGGGGCAGGGTTTCCCCTGACACCGTCATTCCCCACTCAAGGTGTCTAAGTCCCCCACCACTTGGGAAGACTGCAAGTGTCCAGCAAGGTTGGATGGGAGGACCGGAGGGGCTGCTCTCCTCTGTAGTACCACCTTCCTTCAGCTCCAACCTTCACTAATCTTTGGAAACTGAAACTCTGCTCCTTCAAGCAGCATCCAGATGCTCCCTCTCCTACTTAGGTCCATGGCTTCTTTGAGATTGTGTCTCTGCCTAGGTGTGGGTTAAGGAAGGAAAAAAATTCCCTCAGAGTACCAGTGAGTAAGCAAAGGAGAAGAAAAATAAACAGAAAATACACGACTGAATGCTTTGAGGTAAAACCCTGCCTCACAACCATCCTTCAGAAATACTAGGGTCTTAGCATTCCCTGTCTGAGAGCTATTTTTCTTGAATTAACATTGTTTACCACTTCCCAAAGATCCTGTTCTTTGCTTCTACCTTCTACCTTATGTCTGAATGACTTTTAAAATGTGTTCTCTTTGATCTGCAGAGGTGATGCTAGGCATCACCTGCTTTCGAATCTGCTTTGACAGGATTTACAGATGCCCCTCTATCTTGTCCCCTTCTCCACTCCCTAACGGTGTATGTGGTGTGCAAGGTGTCTCTGGGGCTTGGTGTGGAGGTTGCGTTCGCTACAAGGAGAAGCTAATGGGTCCCCTTGAAGATCAAATCTTTGACCTTGCTTTTTGAGCGGTATGCTAATCTACCAAACTAAGGAATGGAAGACAATGGGAGATCCAGGGAGTGATTCCTTTGGTTGTATTGAACATTCCTCAGTTGACCTGATACTCCATATCCTAGTGTTAAGTGTCACCTTCTTCTGTGACACTTCATTTCCCGCAGAGAGCAGTATTGGAATTATATTCCGTTCTCACTAATTCTCACAATTGGTCCAGACTGGAGGAGAAGAGGTAATGGATAAAAAGAGGTAGGGTGGGTGATGAATATTGGCAAGGATATTTGTTGAATGAAGAAATAGTAGTATTGTTTCTAAAGCATCATTATAGGGGAAAGTAGAGGAATTGTTGTTACCTACTTTCCATTAGGCAAAGGACTAGAACTAGCTAAAAACATTTGAATTACAAAGTAGAGGGCCTCCCTGGATCAATATTTTAAATGGTAAGCATGTGACTGTGTTACTTGATTGGATAGTAACAATCTATGAGCAACAAACAATGAATACTGAATGTTCATTAATTAAGTACAATTTGCAACAAAGCCCATCTTCAATGAGTGAGTCACCTCATATGTATAAACATGATTACATCCAAGGTAATTAGGTGCAAACGGGAAGGGATGGACTGACTGAGTCATGCTTTGTTTTCTTCCCATGTTGGCTTAAGGCAGCACTTCCAGCAATCCTGCCTTTCAGTTTCCCAGCTGGCTCCAAAGGCCACCCCCAACAGAGCCCAGTGGCTGTACGCAGGGATGGAGTGGGGGACTTGGGGGTGTTGCAATGAGAGTGATAGGACAGCAGTGCTGGGGAAGTGGAGGAAAGCTTCAGACAAGAGACAATATTAATGACAGTGAAAACCACTACCACTTCCCGCACTGGTTATTGTGTAAACTGCCTGCTCCCAAGGGTGCTGGAAGGAAGCCGAGGGCCTGGCTTAAACTGGATGCAGAATAAACAAACAGCAACTGCCTAGAATTCCAGTTAGTCTAACCAGACTGTTGTCCTTAAACAAATAGATGGCCAGTTATTTCTCCAGCAAAAATGGGTTTAATCGGGATCAACTAAGAATTGCAGTTCGGGATCTGAAACCATGATGAGCCACGTGGAAGTTCTGAGCAACATGGGGAGGAGAAACTCTTTTACAGAGGGGAAGAGGAAGTTGGGAGGGCTGTTGCAAACAAAGAGTCCTTTGGAAGAATTGAGAGTTCGAAGTATAGCAGCTTTTCATGGGCTGAGTTGTGACAGTCTCTCATTGACTGAACTCCTACCAGACAAGAAGGGGAAGACTTTCTTCTTCTTTTTGGGTTCTGCCATTGTCGTAGGGCATGAGAGCTCCCTCTTCTGGTCTCCTAACTCCATCCTAAATGAGGTTTCTGTTTATTAATTTTCACAAGACTAACAAATAACTTAGTCTCACAAGGAACAGTGGGATTGAAACATATCCACACTTTACTATAAATTTGATTAATTAGTTACGTTCCTCTAAGCATTCTGCTGAACTTTAAGGAATGAATATTGCATTTCTGTTTAGCTTTGGTAAGTGAGAGAGAGATGATTTTTAGATCATGGAACTGACAGAGCCAGGTAGACCCAGGCTTGGGATGGGGGATTCAGTCAGTTACAGGCCAGATACAGTCTTGTCCTCTGGGAGAGCAGATTAACAATTCCAGGAATCTCCTACTGAATGTGAGGGGGAGGAAGGATGCATGGAAGGGACTTGCCTATTATGGAGACACATCTTCTGGTGACTTCTGTTGGGGAGGGGGAAATCTCCCACCTCTACTCCTCTTAGGTTCTTATGGCTGGCTAATAATAAAACTGACACAAGATTAGATTAATAGGAGAAAAAACAATTTAATAGGTGCACATGGGAGATCATAAAAAATGATGCTCAGAGAGTGAACAAAGCAGGCAGTTTATGTATCTGTTTACATGAAGAAACAATGAATTTGTGAGGATTTGACAGGACAAAGAAACTTAGGTCTGGGTACTTAATTAGTAAGGAATTTAAGCAGAGTTTGGCTTTGGGTTAGTAAATTAGTAAAGAAGTAAAAGGTTTTTTATACAAGCGTCTTAGCCCTGAATTCTCTCTCTCTGGTGAGAAGGATGCAGGGAGAGCACCTTTCACATGGGAGATTTATTTTCCTGTTTTAGGGGGAGAATGGAGGGTCAGAGTGCCATTTTTTCACTGGCTACTTCTCAAGCAACTTTAATTCAAAATAATCAATATGCCGTTGTGGACTATTCCGGGCAGCCTGCCCTGAGCCCCAACACTTCCATGCTTCCTGTCAAGCCTGTCTCTTCCCATCTTTCCACTGTTCCCCACATTCTCACTTCCCACCCATGGATGGTGGTAGCCAGCCTGTTTTGTTTGGAAATTTCCAGGTTCAGGGCCTTTCACGGACTGCATTTATTATCTGTCTCTGCTCAGTTATCTAGTGACTAGATTCTGGTGTCTGCTCAGTTGTCTTTTTAAATTCAGAGACCTGTGAGATTCCTTATTTTAGACACAAGAAAGAGAAGGCTCAAATATCTGCATAAGAATAGCCCCATAACAGGGCTGAAACAAACCAGTGTCTTTACTTGCAGAAAGGTTGTCGTCGTTAGTGCCAGTCAAGTAGATTCCGACTCCTAGGGACCCCGTGGACAGCAGAGCAGAACCCTACCTGATCTTTTTGCACCATCCTCTCACCTTATGCTGTATCAGACAGTGCTCTGCTGCTATTCATAGGGTTTTCATGGCTAATTTTTTTGGACGTGCATGGCCAGGTCCTTCTTCCTAGTCTGTCTTAGTCTGAAAGCACTATTGAAACCTGTCCACGATGGGTGACCCTGCTGGTATTTGAAATCCCAGTGGCAGAGCTTTCAGCATCACAGCAACATGCAGCTGCCACAGCATGACAACTGACAGATGGGTGGTGAGGTTCCCTGGCCAGAAAACAAACCCAAGTTGGGGCTGTGAGAGTCCCAAATCTTAACCACTAGACCACCAGGGCTGGCTGTGGAGAGGAAAGGGAATGAAATGGGTGTGAACACACCTAGCTTCCCCTTAGGCTTCCCACTAAAACTTGAAGAAGGACTCCATTTCTTTTTTCCCTGAAGTTCCGAAGTCATTTCATTCTGTTTCCTACTGCCATGGCGTCACCTGGGTCTGGTCTCCCTGCATGCCTGGTGATCTCCTTGATAGAAAGATTGACCACACTGGGCCTGGAGGAGGTCTTTGTCAGTTTACTGATAGAATCAATAATTGCAAATTATTACTAGAATTATTGAGAGCAGGGTTCTGCTATTTATTTTTGCTTGTGAACTTTCTAAAAGACTTTCGGACAACTATTTACCCCCCTCACACTTTTAAATTTAAATTGTTGCCAAGGATGTAGTTTCCTGTGTGACATTTTAAAAACAAAACTGACACATCTTTCTTTTAAATATATCTAAGAAATCTGAATACTGTAGTAGTTTAATATCTACCACATCCTTTTTAATAATACATGAGAAGGTTCTTCATTAATGTTAAAAATTGTACATCATTCCTTTGCTCCTTGAACATGTGATCATTCCACATTCTTCAAAAATTTTACCCTAATTGATGTATTTTATACTTAAAAGTCTCTTATTGATCATTCTTTCTGCAAACAAGATACATACAAATTAAAATTTAGTTCTTAAATATTTCTTATGGTATTAGGCTTTAAGTTAAAATTGTCTTATGGATTAAGTTATTACTATAGTTATTAGTAGGATGCAATTGATCAAAACAACATATATATCATACATCTTGATTAAAGTTTTTAGGTATAAAAAGTAAAATTATATTGGAAATGTATTCCTTAGATGGATGAGTCCTTTTTTCCCAATCAATTCATATATTCAAAAATTAATATTACTTACTGCTTAAATGAATAGGATTCAGTATCATTCTAGTCTCATTTTTTTGTTTTTATAGAATTTAAATACTGAGAAACATCACTCACATATATACAGTGAAGGGAATAGAACATCTTTCCTTATAGCAATATCACTTGATTCCGTGAACTTCTTATGCATTTTATTTGAAAATCTCATTGGCATCCATCATCAGAAGTTATTTTTAATTATCTATCAATTGACAACTTGATTAGGTTCTCCTTCAGTGTTGGAGAAGGTAAAGAATTGGAAACTACCTTGTTGGAATAAGAAAAGATGAACTGCCCGTCATTAGAGTTGTTTCCTTCTCAACCCAGAACGAACAATTTGCAGAATCTTTGGTTTGGTCTCAGAGAGTGTTTGCCATTCTGGAGCAGGGAGGAAATTGACTTGCTTTTGTACAATGAGAGAAGGGAAGCTCTGAAAGTGCACACAGGAGTGTCTTCAAGCAGAACGGTTTTGTCGTCTGAGTGTGTAGGGTGATTGAGGATCTGAGAATGGATTCCCTTGAAACCCCAAGCCTGCATCCCATTGGAATGTGGTCATGTAGACCTGGGGCACACAGGGCCCAGTTTGGAGATCACTGCCCCAGGGTGGCCCGACCTTGATGGAACTCTAGCTATGACCTCCACATTGTTCCACCATGGACAGGGGTTGATGTTAGAAGAAGGAACGTGCTTCTCTGATGGATTAGCTATGTTTCCACAAGCCATTTCCACACATACCATTTTTAAGCTGCAGTTCCCCAGAGGGAGCTTACTGCATAGAGAAATGCAGCCAACTGCGCAGTGAGAAACACCAAGCAAGATTTAAGGATTACATTTGAAGCTAATTAAGGCTACAGTACGAATTTTATGCTAGATCATAATTTCTTATCTACATATAAAGTATCATTATTGAGACAATGAGTAGAGTATTTAAAACTTCCTGGGGACTAATTAAATATAAAGAAGTCCAGCTTTCAGACTGGAAGCTCCTCAATTCAATTCTCATACCATAAAAGTCCAATGTGATTGTTTAACACAGTTGCCAAGACACTGTAATAAGAAATAGCTGGATATTTCAAGGGGTTAGCATAATTCTCTCCTCATCTGTTGACTTTGAAGTTGTGGAATTAATTATGTCCTCATTCATTCGACCAGTATTTATAGTGTGCCTACTGTGTGCCAATTCCAGTAGAGCATCAAAGTTTCTACTTCATGGAGCCCATGGTCTAGTGGTGGAAACAGTTTCAAAAGGAAGCAAAAAATATTTCCTTTCTGCTTTGGATGTGAATAAAATAGTTTAAGGGATTAGAGAGCGACCAGAGGCGGAGAATGTTGAATGTAGTGGTCAGGAAAGGCGTCTAGGAGGTGGTGACATCCAAGCGAATCCTGAGTGATGGACAAGAGCCAGACATTAAGCCATTTGGAGAAAGAGCTTTCTGGGCAAAAGGAGCAGCCAGAGCAATCACACTGGTGCAGAAGGGAGATGGCATATGGCAGAAATGATGATAAGGTCAATGTTGTTGCAGCCAGTCGATGAGGCAGGAAAGGTAGGAGACAGTGATGCTGAGAGAAGTCTTTAAGTCTGATAAAGGAATCTGAAAGTTTTGGCTAGGGAAAGCATGATGGGATTTACGTTACTTGAAGTCCTCTCTGGCTGCTGGCTGGAGACTAGACTGTAGGGAAGCAAGAAGGCTAGTTAAGGCTTGATTTCAGGGATCTGGGAAGGAGATCATGTTGTGCTGCACTAGAGCTGTAGCAGAGGCGGTGGGAAAAGTATTTTGAAGGTGGAGCCAGCAGGACTTGCTGATGGATTGAAATTGGAAAAGGACAGAAGAGAAGGACTGGTGGAATCCAGAGTTTGATTTGAGACTGGAAGTTTGAAATGTTTATTAGACATTAAAGGGGAGATGCCCAGTAGGAAGTTGGAAATATTGGTTTGAGACTCAGGACTGAGATATTAACCAATGCATCATCCATGAAAAAAAAGATATTTAAAGTCATGGCATGGTCCAATTATTTTAATTCTCTAAATACAGAAACAGCTGCAGGAAGCCTAATCTTAAAATAAAATGCCTAGCCACAGGTAGACAAGCATTCCTTGGCTCATTAACCAAAGATAGGTTTCTTATATAATCTTTTTTTTCCTTTGAATAAAGCAGACAAGAGATAATGTTCTTTGTGTGAGTGCTGCTGAAAAATATAAGACCACATACGTTCAGATAATTTTAGAATTATCTGTTGGTCATATTGTGAAGCACTTTAAAGTTTGTCTTACTTGTTTAAGTACAGCACTTAACAGCAGCCTATTCATACACTGCCGTTAAGGCGTCATGCCTCTTGGTCCACCCCGGGAATAAATATGGGAGTGGGTTGGTGAGAGGGCCATTCGGTTGTGACTGAGGAGGACTATGGATTTCCATCCACTTGTCTAGACTCTTTTGTTGGGCATTATTTGGTTTACTTTTATTCCCTTAGGCTATTATTCTGCATGGTCCTATTTTACTACTGAAATTTTCATCTGTCAAATAATTTGTGTGTGTGTGTGGTCATCCCTTATTATAGTGTTTCTGGGAATTGGTGAATCCCTGTGAACAGGACAGCATACGTAGTCATTCTGTCTTGTTCAATTTTCCATGTGGCAGAAATTGTTTTTGGGGTCTATATGTGAAGTGCCAAGTTATCTATCCATGGCATATATTATAATGGAAATGCTTCTTTCCTAGCACATTTATAAATAAAAACAACAGGGGTAGCTACCTCCCCTTGACACCACTCGTACAAATGCTCTAGTAGTGAACTTATCTTCCATTTTTCAGCTGTGTGCAGGTCTTGGCAGGAGACTTTGTCAAACATTTAAAAGTGAGAATAGCCTGCAGTGAGACAAATGCCTCCAGGAGATATAAATCTAATTGATAGAAGACCATTAAAAACATCTTGTAGTCAAGCTTGCCTTATTTTGCAGGAAAAAAATATTTTGCTTCCTCCTCCTTTTTCAATCCTAGGTAAGGCTCAATGAAATTATAATTCTATTTCCATTTCAGTAAATATAGATATAGATACAGATATAGATACAGATATAGATACGGGAAGAAGAGAGTTTCTGTGATGCTATTTCCTATAAATTGAATACTATTTTTCATTCATTTCAATTTTAGTTGGCTATGGGTGAATGATTTTCTTAATCTTATATATAACTGGATCTTTGTATACCAGCAGAGTTTTTGTAAGCAATGTGATTTTTCTCCCAAGCCATTTTTAAGGATTTATGTGACTCAGGCAAAATGAAAAATTGTGGTGGTTCTGCCTTCAAATTCCCAGCAGATGTTTTACGTTTGTTCGCTCATAACTGAGCTCTGTAGTATTGATGATCTACACAACCACCCCATTAAACAATCAGTATCCCCACTGGAAGCTTCCTATTTCCTCTGGTTTCCTAGCTGCTCTATCAATGAGGCTGTTTTCTTGTTTTGATAGCCCAGGATGTCAGTCCTGGGACAGCTGTTCTGTATTTAGAAGCAGGAGCTGGAGGAGGGATGTTGGTGAAGGCATGTGATCTTCTGGAATGCAGATTAAAGGACAGTCATAATTATATAGATAGACATATGTTGCAGCAATATAGCACAAGGCAGGGATTCCACACACAGCAAGTAAGTGAAAAATGCTCAGTATGGACTCACCTTCCGAAATATTCAAAACAACACATGTCCTGCCTAACCTCAGACCTCCTGAGGCTGAGTCTCTGGCTGGGGCCTGAGCATCTGTGTGTCCCCAGAGCTCCACAGGTGATTCTGATACACAGTCGAGGTTGAGCACCACATATATCATATTAGTTCTCACTAGGTCAGCCATTTCCTCTTATGAACGCATACTGCTCTTTTCACTCTTACTGGGCTACTTCTTACTGAGCTCTAAATTATTATTTACAAAGGGTTTTAGCACCTTCCAAAGACCTAAGTCAAGTGCCATTAAGATTGTGCAATGAATCCATGAATTTAAAATACATAAGCTACTTGGAGAGGAAACGATGTCGTTATTTTGAAATAAGCTATACGAACTATATCAGATTCTATTATACACTAAACAGAGATAAAACTAAATTTCTTCCACATTCATTTAAATTTATTTATTCTACATGTCATTTGTCAATATTTCTTTAGTAATAATCTAGGATAATTCAGTCAGTGAACATAACGGAGTGATTACCATATTCAAGGCATCATGCTAGGTGCTGTGATTCAATGGCAGGTGTTTATTCAGATTCTCAAAAGAAGACCCACTAATAGTACTGAGATGTAAAGGACTTATTCTCAGAAATGAAAGCCGTTGTTCAAACATCTAATTTTGATTCAAGTGTGTATCTGGCAAAGGCACTCCCGCCCCACATCCATGGCCCAGGGTCCCAGCATAAAACTCAGTCCTCATGAGTGGGTATCTAAGACCCCACACTACCAAGTGGGCTGTGATCATGGGAGCCGACTTCTTTCTGCAGCCAGGAAGCCAGCTCAAACCCAACTTGGCATTGCAGGTTGACCACCCCTGTCTTCACTGCACACAGATAATCCCACCACGAGCCAACCCTGTCTGGCCGTGTGGCTTGTGGCACTCCCCACTGTGGTTCCTGTCACATCACCATCCACAGCTATCTCAAGTGTTGGCCAGTAGCAGTTCAGTCTGTCCTTTGTTCTTCCCTGCATGTGTTTTCTCTCCCTAAAGCCAAAGACCACTTAGCACAGTACCACCAAGCACACTTATCTCTAAAACGGCCCAGCACTGGCTCCCTTGAGCAGTGCCTGCCCTGGCATTCTCAGCTCCTGGCTTCAGATTGTTGAGATACCAACTTAGGTCCTAGTGGTCAAGGAGCTGTGAATTAATTGACAGTAGATAGATTAACAGGAGAAAAAGCAAAGTTTATTCACACGTGTGCAGGATACTCAATAATCTGAGTAATTCGCTGAACAGCTAGGAGTAATGGTTTATATATCAGCTTAATACGGGAAGGTGGAGGTGGGGAGAGAGAGAGAGCTTCTAGGGGGAACAAATGAAGGGAATGGCAGCTTCTATAAAGTTTATTTATGCAATTTCTCATCCGCGTGCTAATGGGCAGTCTCCTTGGCTGGAAGCTCCCCAGAGAGAGGATTTACGGCAGCCTCACTCTCAGAAAAGCTCTGCCTTTAATCAGATAAGGGAAGCTCAGAAAAGACTTTCTGCATCTGCCGTATCTCAAGTGTCTCAAGTTTAAAGTAATCTTTATGTCATTTTGTTGAGTCCCTTCAAGATCGAGGAGTACTGGTTTAGTCTTGCTTATGGGTACAGTTCCTACGACTCTAACCCTATTTTCTCAGACCTTTTTACTTTCCTCATTTCTTAATCAAACCTATAGTATAAAAGAAAAGATTTAGATCTTGCCAGACCTAAGCCGCAGCCGGCAAATAGCTGTCATGAAGCCCGTGGATTGTTCTCAGGAAGCACGTCAGGGCTCAGTCTACTGTTGAACATTAAAGAGTATATTAAAAGTAATAAACCAGAAATAGGCCATATTAGAAGGTGGAGATGTAACCGTTCTTTGTACACATATAAGCATAGAACTGTCTGGGACCACTTAGTGTGGGGCAAACCGCTCTTCATGAGAATGTTATTATAATACAGAAAAATGATTGATGCCCCACAAAGATCCTGGGTCATCGAGGAAATGTTAAATTATGTTGCTATATAGCAAGGCTTCAACTTTTACAGAGAAAATGCTCTAAAACTTCACTTACAGCAGTGCCAGGCGAAGGGCAAGGACTCTCTTGAAGGAGAAGCTGGAGACATGGTTCGTGGGGTGGGAGGCAAGGATTGGGACAAGCTGTAAGGTTGGGGGCTGGGCATTGATACAGGTGGGCAGAAGTCTGGGGTGGGGTTTGCAGGGAACCACTGATGAAGGTAATGGGAAATGTATTTCTTACCCCCTCCCTTGGTCTCTCTGATATTCCTTTTAATTTCTTTTCCCCTTGCTTATCTTTAATTTCTGGCTCAGTGATGGGTGGTGGTGTATTTTCTAGCTTGAATCCCTTGGGCAAGTTACTTACTTTCTCTGTGCCTTTGTTTCTTCATGTTTGAAATGGAGATAATAATAGCGTTGACCTCACAGGACTGTCGTGAGAAATACATGAAAACACACAGAGTACTTACAGCAGTACTTGGAAACGGCAGACCTGAGTTAATGTTCGCTGCTGTCCTTACTTTTATGCTTCATAGCAGTAGTAGAAGTACTAGTTCTAGTAGAAGTAGTATTCGTTCTAGTCGTATGTTCTTACTTTCTTATGCTCCTTCGTGGGTTTCTCTTGGTTCACTGCAGGCTCCCAGGCAAAAGTTATTCAGTGCCTCTGTTCTGTGAGAAAGAGATTAAAAACTTCCAATATATTTAAAGTTACCTCAAGCCTATTGTGGTGAGGCCTTCCCTCCAAAGCCCATTTTTTGTTTTATTGCAGGCACAAATCTTTTTTATGCAGATGCTTAAAATTTTCCCCAATAAGAAATGTACTCCTTTCACCAAGACTTTATATTTGGGCATCATATCTCTATTCTTCCAAGAAGCCTGCTGGTAAATAATGGAACAATGAGGGATGTGTTGGCAATAAAGAGCTATCTGTGAATGACACAAGTAGCTGGAATCAAGTTCCTATAATTATCCCTTCCACATGTGCAGAGTTTGATAAAAAGAGAAAGCCTGTTTTGTTATTCCTTAATTTCAAGAGGAAGAAACTGCCAAGAATTCTAGGCTTTAATTACCAAAACAAGTTTGCCTGAAACAAATTCAGACATAAGAACACAAAGTAGGAGATCAAATATGTTTTGTGACCCGGTACATGTACTCCCTCCAAGGGGTTCTGTCTTTCAAGTAACCATGTCTGCTTTGATATGTCACTAACGCACTGGCTAAATGGTGCACCAAAAGGAGCCATCTCAGGGTGTCTCCAGTGAACCATGAAAAATCTCAGGTAAAAAGTACATTTTTGGGTAAATCCTTCCAGATGAAGATTCTCAGGAAGGATTTGAGTGCATTATCCAATGTAGTTGAATTGCTTCCTTGGTACTGAATATGCTTTGCTTTATAACAAAGAATTCAGCGTCTTCTTACAGACATTGAAATTCATCTATTTCACTCATGGCACCATTTAAGCTTTTTTTTTTCCCTTCTGAAACTTCTTTGATAAGCTTACCTCCACTTACAAAAACTTCAAAGCCTGGAAAGAAATTACTAGAAAAGAAGAAAGAAAAGCACCTTTAGTTTAAGCTTCAAATGAGACCAAATTGATTAGTCATCCAAGATTAAGTTGGCCTGGCAGTGAGTTTACAGCAAATCATGTCGCTTATCCTTTTTTAATTCTAATTTCTCTTTGAAACTTTCAGTTAACTGCCTATGTTCAGTCATATCTTTAAGAGAGGCTGATTAAATCTAAAACCAAACTAGCCATTGCCCTGTTTTAGTCTTGTTTATTCTAAATAAGAAGAAATAAATTAGCTCATGGAAAAAAAAAGGCATTATAGGCACAGACCAAAAATAATGTGTTACTAATTAAAATATATAAACCTTAAGTGTTATACAATAATATTTATAGCATATCTAATGAAGGGCAAGCACAGAAGGCTAGTTGCTTCAAGTACCCTTATCTACTTAAATTTCTAGTAAGAAAAAATGGTCCTCAATGGTGTCCAATGCTGACTTTCCAGATATCATCAACACAACCTGTTGCTAAAACAAAGCTGAGTTTATTGTGCACTGTGATGAAGGACACCACCACCCAACGGAGCTTTGTCAGTGTCTTAGAGTGGTGAGGTGACATCAGATTTTATTGAGAGTTTGAAGTCTGGTTTAAGGCGGGTCTTTCAATGCTGGGACTTGCCACAGTTCAGGATTGGTAGAAAGAGGAATTCAGAGTCATAGGGCACAAACTTTCTGTTAATGCTTTCCATTGAAGACTTGGATTTTTCCACAAGTTTCTGTATTGAGCAATCAAGCTATTTGCCTGGGCAAGAATCTCCTGGATTAGTAAATGCTATTCATGAGGACAATAAAGTGATGTTAATGAAGAGAGTAAACTGTGCTTGTATCCTTCAGGTCTAAGCTGGGGGCGGGGCGGGGAGGGGGAGAGTTGAGGGTAGAGAGTTTCAGTTCTTCTTGGCCTGAAAGAAGACATGCATCTGGAGAATTGCTCAGTTTCATCATGGGCAGATAGCCAGATGACATTGAGAGGAAATAGATGCACAGGTAATGCAAAGCTATCGATTATCCAAAATTCATTTTCACTTAACTTTAACAACATTTGGGCCCCAGGGTCCCCACCTCTCCACCAACACTCAGTTACTCCCTCCCAAGTTGGCATGAAAAGTGTGACAGAGAATCTCTGCTCTCAGGAAGTGGGTCGTTCCGCTGGAGACCAAGCACTGGCCCATTTGAAACCATACTTAGGGATTCACAGACATTCAGATTGCAGTGATTAAAGTTCAGATTAAAGTGTGCGGTGCACACTTTAAGTGCTATGAGAGTTCAGGGAAGAAAAACATAATGGGGTGACTGCTTATTAAATGCATGGCTTTAATTTGTGTAGAAACGATAAGCAAAAATTGAGTATGTTTAAAGTTAAAATTCACTTTGAAGTTTATTCTCAGTTGCTTTGGTACACAGATCTGACCATGTCACTCCTATTTGCCTTTTGAATAAGTCCAAGGCCAACAAAATCTCAGACTATCAATAAATATTTGTTGAATGAGCAAACAGTTGTATTCATGCTTTAAGTTCATAGAAAACAGACATTATAGGATCTATGGCTAAAAAAAAAAATCTAATTCTAAAAAAATGGGGGGAAATGGTTCAATTCTTATAAAAAGAATCTTTTGCAATTCTGATTTCCCAGTTATTAGAAGAATATTTTCATATATCCTACAAACTTATTAGTGTCAAATGCCTATATGTCTCTATTTCTTGCTTCTTTCCTACTAGAGGTAGACATGACCAAGAGAAGTTCCAGATGCACAAGATTGAATCAGTGGCTCCCCATATGGTTAAACCTCCTGTCAGTCAAGGCCAAGGTTCTCAGTTCATCTCAACTCCCGTCCAAGATTAGGGAAATTCACTGGAGAGTCACGTCCCATTTTTCACATGCTGGTTGCCCAGGCCAAATCCCAGTATGGCTGATTGCTTGTCCCCCATCTAGAATTCTCTTAAATTTCAATTAGCTCTTGTATCTCTCTGCATGTTCTGCTCTTCATGGGTGCCCACTGGTGCTCTTAGCCATTGGGCAGACGCTGTGCTCCATCCTAGAGATGGCAGCATTTTTTACTAAAGAGCCTCCTTGAGACCCTGGAGAAGGAAAGCCACCAGCCAATCTGGGCAATTTACTTAAGAATGCACATGCTCCGTGCTGGTAGGATGGCTGGTGTGGGAATAAACAAAGACCAACTAAATGAAAATACAAAGGCTATCTATTCTGAGCTTCCTATAGCAAGGGAGTCAGTCACCATCACTTGCATTTGGCAGAGACACCAAGGCAGACAGGAGAGAGTAAATGCTTCATCATGGAGAAAAGATAGGTTCAGGTGTGCCCTGATCAGAGGTCCTTGGCCTGGGGAAGCTGGAGAAAGGCTAAATAGAAGCAGGACACCCTAGGTGATTGGTTAGGGGTGCATACTTGGCTTTCTCTGGTTGGTCCTAAATTGATCCCTAAATTAGGGAAGCTGAGAGTTATTAATTAAGTCCTGGCCATTTGGGGCCAATTGTTAGAAAAGTTATTTTTTAACTTCCTGGATTGTCCCCAGAGATAGCAATCTGGCTTCCTGCAAGTCTGGTTTATGGCAGGCTGGCTTCTTGGGTTTATTGTAGATTAGGGGTTGGGTTCGAGGGTGGTTTGCTGCAGCTTGTGAGTCAAAGTTCTATTTTTATTCATCGTCTGGCCATTGTCCATTTATATATGCAGTCTCTTTGTGGGGATATATATGAAAGTTATAACAGAGCTCTAATTCTAAAAAATACTTTATCTTAAGTTAGTTTTTAGTTACAGTTGTAATAAAGATAAACATAGCCAGGTAATTTAGAGAAATTATCTACTGTAGGTTTTTGTCCTTTGGTATTAACTATAGAGGCCAGTAGCAGTGAGCACTAATTGTGAAGGAAAGCATTGTGGACATATGAGAACCAGGGAGTTAGCCAGTGGGAAATATTAACAGAACTCAGTGTCTCCTTGGATCTGTTTTCCACTGGGATCTTAGTTGGTGGGTACCCCTGAGTGTGTTTCTTGCAAGGAAATATTCATGAACTCTTGATCTAAAGGTCTAGGGACCAGCAGACCTGGGGCGGGGCAGGGGAGAACATGGTTTGAAAGAGGAAGGAAATATATCAGAGACTGGTAAGGAGGGCAAAAGGAAGAACATCCAGTTAAAATCCATGGGCTAAATAACACAGAATTCCATCATCTAAACCACTTAAAAAACAAATTGCTAAGAATAGATTATTGAAATGATTTATTCAACTTGCTAGACTCTGTCATTGAACATTTGTTGGACTATACTATGAGGCTGGTGCTGGAAATATCTCCATTATTATTTCTTAACAATAGTCTGTAACCACATGGGGGAAAAGAGTATATATCTTCACTAAGACAGTGAGTTTCTTGTGGCTTACGGATTTAGTATTTAAATGAAACTACCAGGAGATGTAAATGGTGAAATATTTCCTCCTTAAGAAAAAAGCATTCTTTATATTACTTTTACATAAGTGTTATTGAAACCAATTATTTATTGAAAGCATGCCATGCACTGGGTTGATTGGAATGGAAAGTATTTGCAGACTTGAAGGAATTTCGGGAAGCCTTGTAGAAAAGAGATAGACACATCCGTCTGCAATGCATTGGTCGATGGTCAATATGCCTCATGAGACGTACAAACTCAAGGGATCCCCAGGGTCTCCTTGAGGAGGGTGCTATTTCCTTGCCGCTGGTGAGCAAGGGAGTTATCATAACACATTTGACAAGTCTTGCATTTTCATTTGTCAGGTTGAAAGTTAGTACACTGTCCCTGCCAATGCATGTTTAGACATTTATTTTTCTCGGCATGCATGTTCCCACCATTGCACTCTGCAGACAAGTGAGAGAGGAAATTTGACAAGCAATTTGTATTATGTCAGTTACACCAAATCACATCCCTCGTCTGTCCCTCTAATCACACAAAAGCCTCCCAAAGCCTATGAGGCGTGAAGTTCCAGGGGCTTAGGAGGTTACTGAGGTGAAGTGAGAAGTACAGAGTAGACAGGGGAAGACTTTAGCAAAAAGAGTCTTCCTTTCAGCTCCTGGATACAACTGTCCCATGACTTTCAGAAAGTGACTTACCTTCACCCATTTCTAGTAGTTACCTGGTGTTATGAGGTACGTGTTTGTGTCCCCCCAGAATTCATATATTGAAGCCCTAACCCCCAATGTGATGGTGTTTCGAGGTGGGGCCTTTGGGAGGTGATTAAGTTTAGATGAGGTCTTGAGGGTGAGACCCTCATGATGGGATTAGTGCCTTTGTAAGAAGAGGACGCACGTGCACCGAGGAAAGGCCATGTAAGCACGCAAAGTGCTGTCACAAGCCTGGAATACCAGGAACCCAATCTGCCAGCACCTTGATCTTGGACTTCCCATCCTCCAGGACTGGGAGAAACAAATATCTACTATTTAAGCCACCTAATCTGTGGTATTTTGTTACAGCATCCCGAGATGACTAGGACACCTGGTCTTCCCTCACTGTGAATCTCTAGAACAGTGGCTCTCAACCAGGGCAGTTTAGCCCCGCAGGGGATATTTGGCAATATCTGGAGACAGTTTTTCTTCATATCATGGGTTTGCTACTGGCATCTACTGTGTAGATGCTGCTAACTCTCCCACAGTGCACAGCACAGCCTCCACAACAAAGCATGATCCAGCCCAAAATGTCAATAGTGCCAAAGGACACCTGCTCAGATTCTGTACAGACATGTCCCAAGAAGCTCTGGAAACCTGAAGAATCCCATCTCTCCCCAACAGCATTATTATTTCCTGTCTTTTTCTGATGATTGTGAAAACCGCCACATCTAGGAAACCCATCAAAGCACTACTCGTGGTGGGCCAGATGACGTCAGCTGGAAATAGCTCAAGTGTGACCCCCTGCAAATGAGGGCACTGTGTCCTCTCATCCATGCGTGAGTCACCACACCTTCCCCTCCCTGTTGGCTCCCCACGGGAGCCATGCAGGGTGGGGGAATTCCAGCAGCTCCAGTGTGTATGATGTGCATCCGTGGGGCAGATGATTGCACTGTGAGAGAATAGTCCAGAAACATTTCTGTGGCCAGTTCTCTCCAAACCATTTCTCCCATTCTCCATAGACGTTTTTGGTTTCCCAGGCAACTAAATGCATTACCAAAAAATATATGCATGCAAGATTTTTATGGTGAAAATAAAGCAAGAATTTAGGGCTGACTAACATTTGAGATCACTCATGTCTCTGAAAACAACTACCGTCACTTGGGGAATAGCTTATGCTTCAGTTTTAAATACCATCTCGGGATGCCTGACTGGTGTTTATGGTGTTTTGGGTTGGATGGGGTTCCGGTTTGTTTGTTCATGGCTACTTTTGAGACGTAGAGATTGGATGATGCATCATTTAGTGAAGTGTTTGTGGAATGCCTGCCTTGATCAAGGCCAGTCCCAGGTGTTAGGAGCTCAGGTGATAAAAACCCTTAACCTCAAAGAGGTTACTGAGGTGAGCTGACCCTCAGCTCTGCCAGAGATAGGCCTGGATTTGGGGTGGGGGAGGGGGCAGCTAAAGCATCTTCAGGAGAAGGGGATATAGAAACCCCTTCCTAAATGATGTGACCCCCGAGCTGAGCCTGGAGAAGTCAGAGTCAAGCAGACAAAGGAGTGAACAGCACAGGAAGCAACAACAACAGGAGTTACACCCCAGCACCCGAACTCCTGTGCAATATTCACAAAATTACAAGCAGGGCCGCCTGGTAGGAGAGAGCCTCCTGGGATCTGCAGGGGTCCTGTTGGCCAGTCCCAAAAAGTGTGTGTTTTATCTGGTAAGCCAGGGGGGCCACGGATATGGTTAGCAGAAGAGTGACACACATGGCGTATGCTCCCAGTTTAGTTCTGCTGGGATGAAAATATAACTGATTTGCATTTGTTAAGGCATCTCCAGACCTATACCACAGTATCAAGCAATGAAATAGATTGATTTTTCTGTTTTTATTGACCTCTCAGCAGACAAAGTCACAGTATTTATGTATGCTTTCCGTACTCTCCATATGCCTAAATATACATATATTCTGTCCCTCCTTCAGGTAGACAAGAAACCCCTTGGTAGATAATCGATTGCCTAGTTGTAAACCCAGAGCCCAGAACAATGCCTTTTACATGGAAAAACACAAAATCATGTTTTTTTTTTTTTTTTTGGTCATTGCTATTGGTGGGAGAGTGTGTATAATGTGACTCATTTCCTCTGTTCCTTCAGAATCAATGTCCCAGCCCTCTTCCTGTGACATCATCTTCCTGCACAGATAGAGGTGTGTCCTGGCAGATTCCTTGGCTTCTCTGAAGCATGCAGTGTGTTGCATGCGAGTAGTCTTTCATTTCCAAAATAGAGATCCTGTGCAATTGCTTACTTCCCTGAGAGAATCACAACCTTCTCCACAGAAGTATTAGTGGTAATGAAACCCATCTAATTAACCCTCCTGAAATTCATGAGGGGACTCAGTTGAGAGGAGTAACTTAGGACAGAATTTTAAACTTCATTCTCTGCTCCCAATAATGTTAGGGATTATCCCCATGGAAACACCTGGGCTTTATGTTGCTGTTAAGGACTTTCTAGAGAAATTGGTCATGAGCTTGTCATCACGTCAGTGCTCGGTCTGTGCGTAGTTGACTCTAGGCAATGCAAAGCAAGTTTTCTTTTTAAAGGACTAGGACAATGCAGAATCCAGTGGTAATGATGGTAATGATCACGGTTGATGTTATGGGCTGAAACATCATCATTTTTATTTAAGTAATGTTTATTTGCTTTTGCTTATTTTGTCTTAAACACTAGTCTTAGAGACCTAGAAGGTAGGGATGTCATTCAAGAAGGTTTCCAAGTGGAGTGACAAATTACATGGAATTATATGTGACTGATAATACATGAATATTTGTCAAATAAAACAAAAGATAGTTAACTATTGTTTGTTGTCTCCTCTTCAAAGTAGCTGCTCTAAACTTAGACCTAAACCCCAGTATTGAGCAGTGTGTCGGTTTGTTAGGGCTGCCATAACAAAGCACCACTAACAGGGTGGATTAAACAATAGATATTTATTGTCTCACAGTTCTGGAGGCTAGAGGATGTCGGCAGGGTTGGTTCCTTCAGAGGCTGTGAGGGAGAATCTGTTCCATGCTCTCCCCTAGCTTCTGGTGGTTTCCTGGTAATCTTTGGTGCTCCTTGACTTACAGAAGCATCACATTGATCTCTGCCTTCATCTTCACCTGGTGTTCTCCTTGGGTGTGTCTGTCTCCAAATGCCTCCTTTTTAGAAGGACACTAGTCATGTTGGATTGCTCTAGCATGACCTCACCTTAACCACTGACAGCTGCAATGACCCCATTCCCAAATAAGGCCACTTTCTGAGGTAATGGGGTCTTTGGCTTCAGCATATGAATTGGGGGGCACAGTTCCACCTGTAAACAGCAGCATTCTGTTTTCACCTCATTCCACCCCAAGTAGTCCCATCAGCTGTTAAGCAAGCAGCCACTCTGCCCTTCACCACAGCATGGGGGTCAGCCACTTAATTTTTCTGGTTAAAACCAGCAAGGATAACAGTCCTGAGTCTCCAACTAAAGAGAGGAGGGAAAGGAGAGAAGACAGAAAGGGGAAAGGGAACACTCTTAAAGAAAAATGAAGGGCAGGGAGAAGGGAAGGAAGGTGCGGTGAGTTGAATGGTGGCCCCCAAAGAGATGTGCATTCAAATCCCTGAAACGTGTGAATGTGACCTGATTTGGAAAACGAGTCTTTGCAGGTGTTAATTAAGAATCTTGAGATGAGATCATCCCAGATTGCCCAGGTGGGCCCTGAATCCAACGACAAGTGTCCTTCTAAGAGACAGAACTGGAGATGACACAGACATACAGAGAAGAAGATCATGTGAAGATGGAGGCAGAGATTGGAGTGACGCAGCCACAAGTCAATAAATGCCGGAAGCCACCAGAAGCTGGAAGAGGCTTCTCTCTCAGAGCCCTCAGAGGGAGCGCGGCCCTGCCAACACCTTGATTTCAGACTGCTGGCCTCAAGAACTGTGAGAAAATAAATTTCTTATTTTTAAAGCCAGCCAGTTTGTGGTAATTTTTAACAGCAGTCACAGGAAACTAATGCAGCAAAGAAAGAAGAAATCACCATTTGCAGGGACCTTGAGTGTCACCAATGGTGTTTGAGGGGGCACCTCCCTGAAGTTCTGAATTCCACTGCAGCTTTGCTCAGGCCCGACCTCCTCGAGGAAACGCAGAACCACCAGACAGTTCTATGCCTTTTCCCAAGCCATGGCTTCCTTCCTTCATTGAAGATCGCTGTTTATTCCAATCCCTGCCCACCTCTCAGCTCTTGTACTTGACCTTTGCAATTTGTCACTGGAAGGAAAGTACCTGCTGTGACACCTCTGTGTAGCTAATGAAATTATGCCAGGCCAAACGAACACCGCTGAGTCTTCACGCTTTCAAACAAGCTAGCAGCCCATTCATTCTGGGAAGCATACTCGAAGTTTCTATCAACTTTGAAAATACGGTAGCAGGGAGTACTCATACTGGATTACAAGATGAACCTAGAAAGCATTTCTATAATGTGAAGACTCCTAATTGTTTTTGCTTGATGCTTGGTTTGGGTTTGCATGGTTTGGATTGTTCTGGTTTGGTTTGATGGTGCTGACCACAATCATTGCATAATAACAAACTGTTAGTAGACCAGTGTACAGGCTTTTGAGTGATCCTTTTAGATTGTGCTGAATCAGGCTCAACAGAGTGCTAGGGCAGAGCCTGCAGTGCACACTTGACCTCTCGTTTTAGAAGGTGACACTACTAAGAAGTCATCCTTACCAAGGGAATGGACCTTCCCGTCACCAGACCTCACCGCGGTGAGAGCAGACAGCCAGGAAGGTCAGACTGTACAACAGATCTTGTACAACCTGCGAGACGATGCCGGGCCGGTGCTTGCACACCAGTCACTCTCAGACAAATGTGCACGACAGCCTGTCTCCCCTGCCTCGGCTCCGTAGTGCGCCAGACGAAAATACTTAAAAGTTTTCCAAAACTGCACCTGTTTAGATAAGAAAACCCCAACACCAGCCACTTTGCTTGGCTTTAGGGCAACTGATCTACAGAAACTCTGTGTCTAATATTTTTCTGCTTTTTTAATCTTCCAGGCAATCTCTTCCATTCATCGTATCTTTCTCCTTTGCTCCAAGTGAAATCCCATTACAATAAAGAAATTGCCAAAGGACTGTCTAGCTTTTTTTCTTTTCCTAGAATTTTGCAGTATTAAGTGTTGCTTGTAATAAATGTATTATCAGCTGGGCTCAGATCTAATATTTAGTCATTTTGATTGAGTGGGATTTGCGGAAATAAACTGTGGTCTATTTTTGGTCTTCTAGGCTCATTTTTTGCTTCTACCTTTGTATCTTCTTGGTCTGCTTTTATTCTTTATCTTCATGCCTTATCTTTTTCCTACCTTGTGAATAGTCCATATAGTTATAATGGCTGTTGATTTTTTTAGGATAGCACAAACACACTCACCAAAGCTTTAAACTCATCAAAATATAAATCCTATTAAGTTTTAGTTTTACACACCCAGCAAGACTACAATATAAACACTGGAATTCTGGACACTTTAATAATGCCAACAATTCCATATGAAATATCCACTGTGGTTAATTAATAACAGGCAATATTATAAAGCCTGAGATATTTTTAGAGTTCATAGGAGGAATGTTTTCACTAGCTAGGGAATTTAAAGAAATATCTAAAACACAAACCAATTTTTATTAAAATAATTTGTCAGTATCTTTGAGTTCTGATGTTCTTTCTCTTCAAACTGGAATTCTGGGTACTATAAAAATACAAAAGATGCCACATTTCTTTATTCTGAAAAACTGTAAAAATCATTGGGCAGAAACTGAAAAATAAGCTCTGACCTAGACATCAAGTTTTTTAAACTAGTACTGTTAAAAATCAATCTCAATGTGAGGACAAATGATGAGAAGTTTTAGGGTTTTTTTGTTTTTAAAGAAAAGCTATTATTATTTTTGTTAGTAAGGACTACTCTAAATCCTCTTGTATCTGGGGAAGGAGATTGTCTCCTAAGCATAAGGGAGACAGGGATTTTATAAGATCTGGAACAAGTTCAGGCCTCTGCATATAATTTAGAGCCCATGATGTGTTACAAGGATAGGTGGATTGATGGTTCAGACAGCCCCAAGCCGCCTCAAGTTACCTAACGTCTGAGATTTCTTTCAGCTGTGAAGGTAGATCCTCCATGCCCAGGTTTTGTACAAGCAAAATCAGACCCTGGGGAACCAGTCACCCAAAGCCAGGTAAGACCCGTTGGTATCCAAAGCTCAGTTCAGTAATTTAAATTAGAATTAGAATTGCCTAGTGGAGACTAGTGTTTGGCTTGGCTAGGTACTAGGAAGAAAATCAACTTGGGAAACAAAATTAAGTGAATTTCAATCAATGAACTTCTGTGTGAGGACCTGCACTGGAAATTCTTCCATGAGCAGTTCATTGGTTAGCAAGGAAGGTAGGACTGCAGGCAAATAACTGTATATCCTTCTGTGACAGTTGTCTCTCTGGTTTGTGAAGTCCTCTGTGAACAAAGGGTAGGGTGTGCGTGAAATCAGAACAAGACAGACGCATTTAGGAAGAAGGTGTACTTAGGGCTAGCTACTCCTGTCAGCCAGTGCTTAAAATATACTACTGTACATTCTCTCTGGCCATCCCTTTTGCACAGTCAGAGAAATTCTTTCAGTTCTGATTTATGTCAACAGTAAATCAAGTTGTTGTAGAATTAGGATTTCTTTGACAGTAAAGATCTGTGGGTATCTGTGATCTATAAGCATAATAACAGAGACAGTAAAGTGGCTGCCCTTATTCAGCAGGGCCACCCAAAATGAGCCCCCCAGAATCCCAGTTCTCTGGGAAAAGAATGGATGTCATGCACAAAAATGTTTCCCTATTCAGATAAATTTGGGAAACTCTAGGTTAAACTCAGTTCACCAAATGGTTTCATTTTGTCTAACTGCAGGACTGCACAGAGCCTACACTCTGCTAATATACAGTGCAAATCTCTAAACTGAGTATCAAGTACAGCATTTCCCACACTTATGCTACAATGAAACCCTTAGAACACAGCATCCTGTAGAACTAGTATTCCAGGGATGTGTCCTAGAGGGAAGTAACAAGAGCAGCAGGATAAATGTCAATGCAATTCTCGTCCAAGTGCTGTTGTTGCATCTTCTGACGTTGTGTAGTCAAAGAGCCCATGTAAACTGTTTATTGACTTATCAGTAAATATAAGGTTATTAGATGTCATCGTGTCCTCGTTTTAAATTATTGTTGGAAAGATCGAATTGTATACATAAGCTAACTAGATGCAACTTCAATGAATGTCTGTGGAATGACTGGCAATAAATGAGTTCCAGCGTAGGTGCCATGCAGGGGGTAAAGATTAAACTGTGAAGAGAGCTCAGAGGAGAGGGTGAGGAGGGCTGCTTGGAGAGAAGAGTTTCTGACCAAGAGACTCACAGAAAAGTACCAAAGCCGGGAGATAGTTATCTCTGCAACCTCACACCCATCATTTAATCTCTGGACTGCATTTGTCTTCTATGTAAATTGGAAATTGTACCTGCCTTTTTTATACCCCTAGGGAGATGCAAAGCAGAAACTGAAACAGTAGAAGTGACTTTTCTTCAAAAAGTTAAGCCACTGTATAATGTAATCTGTGAGTAATAGCATATGAAGAAAACCTATAGCTGGTTCTCTGTCTTTGTGCCCTTTACTGAGACTGATTTTTATTTTGGCAGGGGAGTAGATCAATTTGAGAAAGCAAGTGAAAACAAGGGAATGTAATGTTATAATTCATTATTAGGCTACTTGCATTAATCAATATATTACTGCTACCCAATGTGCAAATATCAGCCCAAAGGACTAACTTCAGGTTCTATTCCTGAAAACAAATTTCTTATAGAAATACTGATCTCATCATGTCCCAGACACACTACTGTCTTCTGAAATTTTCATCCTGGGAGTCTTCTTGGGTCTTTGTTAGATAGCAATCTTGACCTAAAAATGAAAAAGCCTTCCTAGGTTTCTCCCCTGAAGGTAGAATCATTAAGTTTAAATTTTCACCTTTGTTTCCTCTCTGCTGAAAGTAGGCAATGAATTGAGGTAATTTTTTTTTTTTTTGGCTATCATGCCTAATATTTAATCAAATTATTTAAACCCTGTTAAAATGTATCATATCAGTTACTTGCCTCATTTTCAATATTTCAAAATCAATTTATTTCTAGTTCAAAAAGGTGCTTCAGCAAACCTCCTGTTAATTAACTGCCATTTTTATTTTTAGAGTGATTCTTATACAATTTATATATGCATATCTTAGCCACCTTCTTGTCTGTGTTTTTACTCATTACCTTACTTCTTGACACTTCAACAATGTGAGAATGTCTCAGAATCTAATTCGGTGAAGTCCTCTGGATAAGATCTCAAGGTGCTGAAAAATATAATTCCTTTTGTCTTCCAAACAGATGGAACAGGTTATTTATTTGAAGATAATAACTCTTAAAGAACCACATACCGTATACCATAAAGCCATAAGATTCTGTTTTGTTCAGTATTATTTCTCTTCAGAGGGTTGAGTTACTGTTTGAATCATTTTCTCAGACCAACTGCTTACCAATTCTGGCATGTGAAATAGGTTCCTGTATGTATTATGTCTATCCTTGTTTTTGAAAATCATAGTTATTAGAAAAAAGCATAAGGAAGTTTACTGTTTCTCCTAGAATTTATCTCAACCTCTGCCCACAGCAACCACTGATTCCTTGACTCCAGCTGATTCCTTCTTACTATGCCTTTTTTTCCTCTCTTTCTCTATTTGGATACATCTTTACAATTAAAGCAACTGGCAGATACATAGGAGAAGGTTCATTTTTTAAAAAATCTATGCATCTCATTAAATCTTTATTCTAATTCAGCGGGAGCAAAGGGGCAGATGTGGAGATAAGCAGGTCCCATTCTGGGAAAAAGGGACTGGCATGACTAGACCAGAGGGTTGGTGTGGCCACAACCTTTTCCGGTCTGTGAAAGGATAACGTAGAGACAAAAGCATCATAAGAAAGGGATTTTGCTTACAGATTGTTGCAAGGGATCCAGGCTTACAAAGAACCAGCCTTCCACATTTAAAATTTTTTAAAAAAGCATAATTTTACCATGGCTTGTAAAGTTACATTTAGTCCATCCATGGTGGACAAACAGCAGTTTTCTCACAAGATAATCATATTGTCTGTCCCATATCAGTATTGTAAATGTCACAGATAAAGTTGATTTGGGAGTCAGCAACTGCCAGGGAACGATTCAAAGATTCATTATTGAGAACTAGAGCTAGAAGGGCGATCCTGTGCTTCTTTTGCCTTTTTTCTTTTTTTGATTTGTTTCCCTGGGCTGATTTTTCATTTTGCTCTGTTTCCCTGACTCTTCTCTGTGCCAAGCACATGACGTGCACACAGTCATGATGAAGGCAGAACAAGGTGCCAGTTTTCCTTCATGGTCTCTCCTAATGCTGAAGCCTGCCCCTAAGATGCAGATTTAACCCCAGATGTTTGCTTAGGAGTTTTCTTATTTGTGACCACTAATTTAATGGTTTACCTTATTTTAACAGTTGTACAGACATAGGTATGGCAAGCTGTATGGATTCATTTATAAAGACCTCTTCACGGTCATCAAAACTAGACCTATATGATAATATCTTGAAAGTAAACTTTTGTTTTGTTTGTATAGCTCCTAGGATTGTCATTTTGGTCCCTTTATGTCGCAGAAATATGTTATTCATTTTCAGCTCATCTACTGAGATCAGTAACCTGGGACTGTCGGAATCATTTCTGCCAGGCTTCACCTCCATTACCTATAACTCAGGGATTATTCCATCTCTCTGAGCTCCAGCTTTTCAGTGCTCCTGGCCATGCTACCTGTAGGGCTGATTCCTTAACCCAAATAGCACAAGCCAAGCCAGTGTCCTAGAGGATGTTGTAGACATCGATTCCACATATGAAATGCACTTGTTTTTTAATGGATGTGTTGTGCCTAATTCAATTATATTTGCCTTTAAATGTGACATCTATGGCAGGGTTATAGATAAACATTTGACTTTTTCAATTATATTCTAGTAGAAAGGAGGACAGATTCCAATTCAATCTATGAAAACCTGTGGTCAAAGAAAGTAAACAGTTTAGTCAAGGCATTTTAAAATATTATTTAACTATTGTTTTAAGTTGTTTTATGGATAAGACCAATCAAAATATGCTGTTATAATTACAGAATTATTATTAACTTTTCCTGATAATTTATGTATTTTAAGAATTTTCAGGTTCTTTGTACTGAATTCTGAAGGATTAATTAGAACAAGATGCTACTTAAAGAATGTTTCATTCTAGTTTTTATAAACATAACCTGTTAAATCAGGCATTAAAGTGAGAGGAAGTAGAAAGAAAAGGCTCAATTCATGCTCAATTCAAAATAGAATGTTAACCACAATTAAATTTGTTTCATTTAGTCTAGATATTTAACCTTGTTCTGTTGATCTTGGGTTATTTTAGCAATCCAGTTTCTCAAAGTGAATGAGGTCACTTGGCAGCCTGAGAGATGTTCATCTGTAATGATATCACCTTTTCAGGGTGCCTACAACCAAGAGTCTATTTTCTTTGTAACAACTGTCAAGAGTACTTGTTAGAGTTCTTTAATCAGGCTATTTTGATGTTTCTTTCAACAGACCCAATTACTGATCTGTGGCTCTGGCAGGGGTCTTTAAGCGAGTGGGAGAGAAAATCAGAAACCACCTGTTGATGATAAGGCTGAATAGCTCTAATTATTTACTCGTCACAACCAATAATATCAAAATTGAGACAAGTTTAGTTTTATAAGGAGTTAGCGACTACTGTGAAAGTAAGTACATGGTATGGACAGTGCGGGCACTAAAAATCTCCAGGATCTTTTAATTTACCCCATAGAGTGTGTTAGGATTACCACCAACTGAAAAAGCTCTTTTAAACCTAGGAATGGAATCTTTTTTTTAAAAACTTGTTGACCATTATTGTACCATTCTTTAACATGAAAGGGATGTCAACGTAAAAAGTAAACTCACCTGTTATTTTACCCTCAAAATGAGTTTACTCGGCACTAGCCAAAAGAATTGCAATTCAGGACATGCATGCTATGGTGAGCCATAGGCAAATCCAGAAAACAAAGAAGGGGAGCTGCTTTTATAGAGAAAAAGGGGGAGTAGGGAGGGGCTGTTCTAAAGGAAAGTCCATTGGGGAAAAAAAACAGCTCAGGGCAGCAATGACATCTCATTGGCTGAGCTGTGGCATTTCTCATTGACTGGGCTGTGGCTGGGTGGGGAGAGAAATCTTCCCTGAGCAGTAAGTAGTTTTACTTCCTGTGGAAGATGCCAGCATTCCTATCTTCCTGGTTGGAGTAATTGATGATGTATGAGAGGGCGTGAGAGCTCCCCCTACAGGCCTTCCCAACTCCAATTTAGTTAAGGTGTTTTTAATCAGTTTCCACAGGGAGCTGCTTCTAACCAAACTGAAAGGTTCTTAATTGCTGAAGCATAATCATATTACTTGTCATAATTAAGTAGAGGTTGAGTTTCCTTTTTTTCACTTGCCAGGTCTTTTTATATTGGAGGCTTGAAAAACAGGACAGCTTTCACAACAGTTTTAAACCAAATAAAGACCTGCAGGATGCCAAACATACCTAATTATTGCTCACGTGCCTTATTTCATAAGGTGAGGAAGAAAACTCTTGGATGTTACCCAGCAGCAGTCTGGAAACCCCAAAGATGGTTTAGGTGTAAAAGACATTTCTAAAGTTTTATTAGTTTGACAATGGGGTGTAGATTTGAGGAAGGCAATTTCAAAAGGAGTTATCAAGGGACACAAGATATAAGTCTTGAGTGCCTGAAGACAAGAAATAACTGCAGGTTGGTTCAGAGCTTTCCTGCATAAACAAGCATTTAGACTTCTTCAATAATCAGGCAATACCATCTTGAAGGCTTTACCTCTTTGGTCTGTAAGCCACATAACCCAGTTGTAAAATGGAGTTTTTTGCATATGTTTTCACTCCTTTTATGATAAACTGTTTATATTAGATGTCTTTAAAGTGTATACAGTGGCAGATTTTTATGATACATTAAACTCCAAACATTTCCCAAAAGACAAAAGAAAGAGAAAAGGTTCTAGGCACTTTACAGAAAAAGTTATGATGACCAGCAGAGCATTGTACTGCTGACTGTTAATAAAGACTAATGTTCTTCTTTTGGCAAAGGAAGGAAAGGCTGTTTTCACGTTTACCTATAGACACACAATCACAAGGAAATCAGCACCTCACTTTTATATCCTCAACCACTGATCAAAGCAAATTCAGAGTGGGGAGAGGATTCTGGGAAGATGGTGGGTAGGAAACACCAGGAATCTGTCTCCCCACCTAGACAGTAATTGCATTGGCAGAATCTGCCTACTGTAACTATTTTGGAACTCTGGAGTCTAATGAAGGCTTGCAGCTTTCAGAGGAAAGCTTGGATGGCAAATTATGGTTAATTTCAGTTATTTTTAGCTCTTACCACAGTAGCACCTACCCATCCCTCACCCCCAGCCCCTTGGCAGGCAGCTATGCATGTGTTCATGGAGCAGCTCTCATGCAGCTGGTGGGAACCAGGATGGGCAATAAGGACTCTGTCCTCCAAATATTGAGGGTCTGTGTTCTGATTGCTGCTACTGATCATGGAGTTGCAGATACAGAGGCAGCCATTTGTGTACACCTTTCATTGTTGCAAGTCCCTCCCCCTCCAGCTAAAGTGACTTCTGGGGACTTAAAGGGTTGGTGCCCTTCCCTCCCCCTTCCTTTTTCTCTTTTTCCCCTTTTGGGAGCCAGACATTAAAGACTAGGACATTCAAAAGCAGGCGCATATATGGGTGAAATTAGAGAGTCACCATGCATGCCCAAGGAAAGGCATGGGTTCAGAAAAAACCTGAGAAGACGTTAAGGTTAGACCTCAGGCTGATCCTCAGCACAGACATCCTACAACAAACAAAACCAAAAAGACATCAAACTCGGGGAAGGAGAAGAATCTGATTTCCAGGGTTACTACCTTGTTAGGTTCCAATGTCCAATTTTCAACAAGAAAATCACCAGGCATACAAAGAAATGGGGAAGTATGGCCCATTCAAAGGAAAAAAATAAACCAACAAAAACTGTCCCTAAGAAAGACCAAATGGCAGGACTACTGGGCAAAAACTTTAAAACAACTGTCTTAAAGATGCTCAAAGAACTAAAAGAAGATGTGGAGAAAGTTAAGCAAGTCATGTGTGAACAAAATAGAAATATCATTAAAGAGTTAGAAGACCTAAAAGGAACCCAAAAAGAAATTCTAGAGCTGAAAATTACAATAATTGAAATGAAAAATTCACAAGAGGGATTCAAAGGCAGATTTGAGCAGGCAGAAGAATCAGCGAACTTGAAAATAGGGCAATTGTAATGATCAAGTCCATGGAATAGAAAGGGTAAAGGTTGAAGAAAAGTGCACAGAGCCTAAGGGATCTGTTGGTCATTGTTATGTGGACCAACATACACATAGTGGAAGCCCCAGAAGGAGAAGAGAGAGAGAAAGGGGCAGAGAGATTATTTGAGGAAATAATGCCTGAAGACTTCCCAAATTTGATGAAAGGCATGAATAAAAACATCCAAGAAGCTCAACAAACTCCAGGTAGGATAAACCAAAGAGACACACACTGAGACACATAACCAAACTGTCCAAAGACAAAGAGAATTTCAAAAGCAGAAAAAGAGAAGTGACTTGTCACATACAAGGGATCCTCAATAGGATTATAAGAAGATTTCTCATCAGAAACTTTGGAGGCCAGAAGGCAATGGGCTGTATTTTCAAAGTGCTAAAAGAAAAAACTCTCAACCAGGAATCCTGTATTTAGCCAAACTGTCCTCTAAAAGTGAAGAAGAAATCAGAGAAACAAAAACTGAGGGAGGTTGTGATCACTAGACCTGTGCTACAAATCAAGATAATCCTGCATTTTGAAATAAAAGACAGTAACTAGAAGCCGTATAAAGAAATATAGATCTCAGTAAAAGTAAATACATGGGTAATTATAAAAGCTAGTATTATTGTAACAACAGTTGGTAACTCCACTTTTTGTTTTCTACATGATTTAAGAGACTGATACATTAAAAAACAATTATTATTTTATGTTTTTGGATGCACAATGTACAAAGATGTAATTTTGTGACATCCATAACTGAAAGGGGTGGGGATGGAGCTATAAATGAGCAGAGTTTTTGTATGTTATTGAAGTTAAGCTGGTATAAATTTAAATTAGACTATTATAACTTTAGGATATTAAATGTAATCCCCATGGTAACCACAAAGAGAATAATTATAGAAAATATACAAAAGGAAATGAGAAGGGAATTCAAATGTTTCACTACAAGAAATCAAATAAACACAAACAGTAATGTAGGAAATGAGGGACAAAAAAGCTACAATGTATATAGAAAACAAATAGCAAAATAACACAAGTAAGTCCCTCCTTATCAGTAATTATTTTAAATATAAATGGATTAAATTCTTCAATCAAAAGACAGAGATTGGCAGAGTGGGTTTAAAGAAAAACCCCAGGATCCCACTATATGCTTTCTACAAGACACCCACTTTAGATCCAAAGACACAAATAGGTTGAAAGTGAGAGGATTTTTGTACACTCATGTTCAGAGTAGCATTATTCACAATAGCTAAAATGTGAAGCAACCCAGGTGTCCACCAGCAGATGAGTGGATAAGAAAAATGTGGTCTATCCATACAATGGAATATTATTCAGACTTAAAAAGAAAGGAAATTCTGATATATACTGCAATATGGATGAAGCTTGAGGACATTATGCTAAGCAAAATAAATCAGTCACATAAAGACATATATTGTATGAGTCCACTTATATGAGGTACTTAGAGTAGTCAAAATCATAGAGATAGAAAGTAGAATGTTGGTTGTTAGGGGATGCAGAGGTGGAGAGTTATTGTTTAATAATATAGAGTTTCAGTTTTGCAAGATGATGGAGATGGAAGGTGGTGATGGTTGCACAACAAAATGAATTTATTTAATATCACTGAACTATACACTTAAAAATGGATAAGATGGTAAATTTTATATTATATGTATTTTACCACGATAAAAAATACCACAAAAAGAATTGAAGGATAAAAAAGTAAATTTAAAGTATTTCAGCAAAAACTCACAGGTCTTTAGCAGCTCCAGAAACAGGGAAGCCAAAGAGGTACCAAGACCTCAGACAAAGGAGTCATGATATTCCGGATCCAGGGCTGCTCTCCATTACAGCCGACATTTTTTTTTTAATATCTTTTCTCTGAAGTTGGTTTGAGAGATTTGAAATTATAATGGTGCATCACAAAGACCAGCTATACAGAGGGCTCTATCAATGATCAAAAGAGATAAATAATCAGTGGAGGAAGGGACTCAAGTGACCTCTCTGTTGTCTGCCACCTTACAGAGCACAGATGGTTAGACCGTGAAACCACTACTCAATATTGCTGCCACCAATGGGGAAACTAAGTGGTAATGCACCAATCAATACCAGAAGTAGGCTTAGTCCTGAAATAGAAGTAGAAACAGAGTTGTGAACAAACAAACTACACAGAAACAGAAGCGGTCAGCAAGAGCAAAGCTCTGTTACCCCATCATGAAATTCCCACCAGGTCCTGTCTGGGCAAGAACTCTGCAAGGAGTCCCTTCTTGGGCAACAGAGTCTGTCAGGTCTCCTGAGTCCATCCAGCCACCTTCATGTGCCCAACCACTCGAAACAGAAGACTCCCAGAAAGAAGCATGGTAAAGCGAAAATAATTTTTACTTGCAATTTTTCAGAGATTCTGAATTTAGAAAACTGGTTCAACAAATAATAAATACGAGTATTTAAGGGATAAACACACGTACACAGAGGAAAGGGTAGCAAAGTTACAAGATTACAGTTAATCATTACTGGAAACATGATAGTTTTTGTACACAAATATCTCCAATAGTCATCTCATATCAGTATTGCAAAAATCAGAGACAAAGTTGTTTTTGTTAGAGACTATGTAACTTACAAGAAATGGCCCCAGGATTCATTTCTATTGGGAACCTGAGCAAGACAGAGTGACCTTTTTCACGGTGGTGGTGGTGGTAGAGTTGTGTTTTGTTTTGTTTTAATCTAAGGGAGCAATTTGCTTTCCCTGTTTAACGTGTGATTCCATGATAGTGGATGGGAAGCACACTTATTTCAAATGGAGGCAGAGCAAGGTATTCACTTTGCTTTCACAAATCTAGGTGTGTTTTCAACCTGATGACCTTATCTTTCTGATGGGATTGTGCTTTATGGCTCTCTCAATAATGTTTACTAATTTTGCCTGTTTCTCTTTGCGTGAAAAAATAAAATAGAAATCCAACTTGACCATTGTTATTAAACTTTAAAATTCACTTGGTTTTCACTACCCACCTCACTGTCTCAGCTAGAAATTTCTGAATCCTCTTTCCCCCCATTACTCCCGACATTTCACTGGACTCCCTCCAAGCCTTGTCAGTTTCATTTTAGGAGTCTCCATCATGGCTGCTCTCCTGTCCCTGACACCCAGCCCCCAAGGCCACCTCTTTATGGTCACAGGTCCTGGTTGTTTTTGTCCTGAAATATTATTGTGGCCTGCTGAATGGTATCGTCAGCATGAATCGCTCAGTGACTTGCAGTCTGAAACTTCGGTGTCATAGCATTTACTTATTTTTAAACCAAATGCAGTCCAGAGGAAGGAGGAGAGGTCTGCAGTCTGCAGTGGTTGCTGGTGCCACTGTTCCTTTTGCGAGCCTCAGCGGTTTATTCGGAGACAGGAAGCCTCTCTACTCATGCCAGGCTCAGCCGCACAGTGAGTGCTCTTGCGATCCCCTCTGCATCCAGATGGTGTCCCAATGCACCACAGGGGCACTGCTGAGCTCCAGGGGCCCTTGATGTCCCTGGGCCCGTGCAGAACCTCCAACTTGTTCCTCCTCCAGGTTCCTAAAGAGACAGTATCCACCTGGTGATCCAGCCGCTCCCCTCCTTAGCCCAGGAAACACCACCTCCATCCATCTCTTTCTCTCAAACAAAAGAAAACAAAAACAAAACAATTTGATGACCTTGATGATGTTCAGCTGTGAAAATTAAAGTTTGGCCCACCCACCTTACAACTTTTTGTTCACCACTATGACACAAAAAAGGGAATTTGCTCCAAACGGAGGTTAACACCTTTCACCTCTGAAGAAATCTTAGACCTCAAGGGCCCAAAAGCCTGACTGAGGGGTGGGGGAAGGGGGTGCCAAGATTCCTCTTATTGGGTAGCAAGAATAGCTTTTTTTGTTCTTTTCGTTGCTTAGAAACTTAGGGAAAAAAGAAAATAGGGAACATAGAACAATTATAGACACAAGCTACCTTGAGTTATAATGCTTATAATTTCAAAAGAAGTTCAGAGAGAAAGCACTTTATTGTCAAGAAAAAGACTACATGTTTCTCCCACCTTCAATCTTACTATACTGAAACCTTCCTTCTTCTTGATGCACCGGAATTCTCTTTGTAAAATATCAACTTGATATAAGGTTTCCCTGACCTATAGAACAAATCCTAAATGTCCACATCCCATATCAAGCCTTCCATGACAACCTCAATCCAATCAAATTTCTCCCTTCCTTGAACTTCTGTTATTAGCATCCAACATGAGGTCACTCATGGCTGTAATTATTCTATGTTCCATATTTTGTCCTCCCTCCCCGCCAATTAGCCTCAAAGTTTCTAAACACAAGAAAGAACTAAAAAGCTATTCTTGCAACTCAAACTTCACATGAAGAAAGGATTCAAGTTCCAGTGTGAGAAGGCAGCTTTTCTGAGCAGCATAATCAAAGGCTAAAACAATTGTCTACCCTTGAAAGAATTAACAAACTTTGCCCACAGGTCTTCTGCTCTGTGGAATACTTTTACTTGATTTGTTTCTCCACTTGGATGGTCAAAAATATTGACTAAAATGTATCCCTCCAAATAGGCTAATAAATAGACTACATGAAAAATCCCCACTTGCCTACTAAAATGTCAGTGAGCTGTATTGGAAATATTAGAAATAAAATTATTCCAATGGGTTTCCTTGACAGGTTGTGGTAGGTTGTATATGGCAGTGACTCCCGTTCTCCACGCCGTGGAGCACGTGGAAAATGACAGTTCTGTACAGCACACTGGGGCAAGTCGAAAAGGCTGCTCCAGGGGGAGGTGGTTGTTCCTCCACGCTGAACGTTATGGGGACACCTTGTATTTCACTCAGGGCTCACGGGTTGGGAAGCCCTGCAGGATGAAACTACGTCTTCAAATTTGTCTGTCGTAATTTTTGAACTGATGATTACAATAACCAAAAAATGCTGCAGCAGAATCTTCTCCCTCTCTTCGTTTTTGCCTTCAACCTTGACGCTGTTCAAGGTCACCAAATCAGTCTTTCATACCTGGGCAGGAGTGTGAATGTCCCTGTATGCACGAAGATTGGGATAGTTTTCTGTTTCCTTCCTCCATCACTTATCTTACAAGAAAAAAAAAACCCATCCATCTTCTCTCTTCTATGGGACCCAAGTTTGTCTTCCAATGGTTTGTGGGGGTTAATGAACTGATAAAGTTGCCAGCATGCTGATCTCAGCAACAGTAAACTCGTAGCCAGAGCTGAGAGCGATTTAATGATAAATAGATAAAGCAAGTTGCTCAGAGGACTAGCCATGTACCAAGGATCTTCTTCTAACTATTTTAAGTGCTGTCATTAGGAAATAAATATGCTACATTTGGGGATTCTTAGGCAAACCATTTTTGACAGACACTTTTTAGTTACCATCAAGTGATGAAGACACTCTCCTATTTCAGTAATTTAGACATCAGCATTTTTTTTGTCCAAGCTAAAATAAGCCACATAAACATAGGATAAAAGTAGATGCCAAAATTACAAGGGCCTATGTTTTATTTATTAGTGCCTGGAATTAAGATATCATCACCTCTGCCCACGGAGTTCCTTTTTCTACCCTCAGGCACCATGCACCAGAGAATTAAACAGCAAAAGAGGCTACCCTTTAGAGACGTGTGGAGGAAAAATATTTCAAATGGTTTTTAGGAGCTAGCTAAATACATCTAATTGGGGGATGGGAGACCAGGAAAGGACTTAACTTTGGACACATGCCAGTTCCAACCATAAAATTTAAGAACAGCCAAGTTTGCCACAAGCTCTCATTTACTTAGTTCCAGAGTAAATTAATGGAACAGAATTTGAAGCTACTGGTGGGATGAATTAATTGTCCTGCAGGGTTATTGATAATGCCTAAAGTGCTTTGTAAACTAAAAGTACTCCATAAAGATGTCATTCTAAGTAGCTTCATCATTGGGAGTAGCAAGATTAATAATGATAAAGGGACTTAAGGGAGCAAAGTTGGATTTTATTTTCTTTCACACAAAGACCAACATGTCAAATTAGTAAATGTTATAGGGTAGAACCGGAGAATAAAATCCCATCAGAGACAAACAGATCATCCATTTACCCTAGTTCAAAGGACACCTGGTTATATATTATTTGTAAAACTTCTCTCCCCTGCTTTAAATGTTTCTCTTTGCTTTATAGGGGCCAGAACTCTGAAATCATCTATATGATCATATTCTCTGCGTGTTTGTGGTTTGACTCTAATTTGTTAAATAATATAGGTGCCAACATGGCTCCCATCAAGGCATTTTTGAGGTTATGTTAGAATTACCATTACCATGTTTTCTTGACTTCTGTGAATACTAAGCAGGAATCCACTGGTAGCTAACATCTATTGAGTCCTGCATCCTCAAGAATCCTCGTAGGTTAAATGAGTTTCACACAGTTGCTCATTTAATCTTTACAGCAACCCTGTAAAATAGGTACCGTTATTGTTCTTGCTTTACAAATTGAAAAGGCTGAGGCTTAGAGGCGTGAAATAATTTGCCCAGAGATTCAGTCCTGCATCCATCTAGCACCTAAGTCCATGCATTCGCCATGATGAAACACCATTTTCTCTATATGTATCCAAAATTACCCAATAGGGGATATTCAGTGATGGGAAACAGACAACACTGCATTTATGTGGCCTTTTGTATTCGCTTTTTCCCACCGTGCCCAGATCTCCCTCTGCCCTCTTCCTCTGTTTTGGCCTCATTTCAACTCTTTCCTTCATTTTCTTTTCCAAAGGCAAATACGCCATGCGAGACCTTGTCCACAGGCTTCCAGGCGGGAACAACAGCAACAGCACAGCCAGCAAGGCCATGTCGGACGACACGGTGACAGCCGTCTGCTGCACCCTGCATGAAGTGATCACCAAGAACATGGAGAACGCCAAGGCCTTACGGGACGCTGGAGGCATCGAGAAGTTGGTTGGCATCTCCAAAAGCAAAGGAGATAAGTAAGTCAGACGACGACTTGATGTCGCCGTAGAACTGGTGTTGGTAGAATTGGTTCTAAGTGCACCCGTCACCCCTGGTGCTGGGTAACACTGTTGAAGGTCACTGGAAAGCATCTGTCTCTGATAATCAAGAGAAGGAAAGAGCAAATAGTTTCCAGTCTTCCCACCCTACAATGAAAGCTGATGTACCTGGGAATTTTGATTTGATGACTAACTCATGACTTGGTGACTACTGCGATATTGATAAGATAAGCTTGACAGTTCAGCATGCGAACACTAGTGTGATCTTCCAACGTGGAAGAGACAGCTTCACCTGGATACAGTCAGGTATTTTGTGGTCATTCCTCTGTGGCTGCAGGTCCAAGTGTTGATGATGTAGTCACACCCTTTTCTCTGTGCCTCTTCCGCTCTGCCTAGCAAGTCATCAAGCAGGGAAGTTGGGTTAGAAAATAGAGTGTTATGGAGTTAGAGCAAACTCAATGCTAATTCAGTACCCTCCCTTACTAGCTGTGGATTTGGGGCAAATTATTTAATTTAACAAGTTACTATGTGTGTACTTTTCAATCTAAAACTGAGAAAAGGGCTGTCATAGTAGACTTCCTGAAAGAAATGATAACCAAATCTTAAAGGACGAATAGAAATTTTCCAGCAGAGGGGATAGTGGCGAGGAAGGAGGGCGTTTATGTGAATGGAATGAAAAGGGATAAGGCTCTGTGACAAAGCAACTGCACCACCACAAATAGAAATGCCCCAGTTTGATTTAAGAATCAATGGTATCTTACTGTATGCAACCGAAAAATATCTTCACAAGCCAGCATGTCAGTGTATCAGCAAGCTGTCAGTTTTACAGAAACGTTCACTAACCTTAATTAAATTTCTCCTCCTGGAGGTCCCTCAGTGTAAACAAATAAGATTAAAAGGGTAAACCTTTTGTTATCAAAGGTCTACTTCTTGACTTTTCATTCCCTGCCCTCCCCCATTCCTTTACATCTAAATGCTAAATAATTTTTCTTTTGTTTTTAAAGGCTGTGAGGGATGCACTTTGAGACTTTTTGGAAATTCTCTCATTATTTCATTTAATTCAGGATATTACCATTGTATTATAAAAGAAGTTTCAGGTTTCCTGTTTTAGCATCCTGAGACCTCCAAATAGGTTCAATCAACAATTCAGTATTAAGATTTGAATGCTTTCCTACATCAAGTAGAGAAGCCCCACTGGACTCAGGTAATAATTGTGCAATGTAGATTTGCTTGAATTATACCTTATTTTACTGTACTTACAATAAAATGCTATTCTACATAGTCAGAAAACCACAGGGTTTTCTTCTTCACATAGCTTCAGTAGACCTTCAGAATCTCTCATTGAAATGCTTACCTGTTTTGAGCATTAAGAGCTTAATATGTCAATGATTTTTTAAGCAAACACACATACACACAGAATAAAACCATAGTTCACAAAAACACTCTGGCATATTTGTCTGTAATCGTGGGACACTCAAAGATTAAAGTATTTTTTTCTAAATTGTAAGACTAGAGAACTTTGGGGGGGTAGTTTGACATATATTCATTCCTTCCAACTGTGTGAGCATCCTTGCGGCAGTAAGCATCACTAAATGAGCCTTAAAGAGAAAAGATGCTTTTATCAATCCTGTGGTCAAAGAAAAGTATTTGGTGAAACTAATTTAAAAAAGCCATCTTTGAAATAGTATATATTTACTTCACCAATGCAGAAAATGGTCCTGTTAGGTCTGATCCAATCTTGATTATTATCAATGGGAAATTTCTTTCACTGCAAATGATCTCATAAATGTCCTTTAATTTGATTGAAAATTTCTTTGTGGAATAGTCACTTGTTTTCATCTCATAGTTCCTTTATCTTTTTTTCTAATGTGACAGTCTGGATTTACGTGTTTAATAAGAAGTGGTGAATTGGGTTGAGTCAAGCTTCTTCCCAGTTATAGTTCTCCTGTTTAGTCTGTCTCGTCCATTCTCTCATGTAGTTTATCTCTTTAATATATTGACTAATTCGAGGATCAAAGAAGGTTTTTATAACTATAGATATCTTCATCTGCCACCTACACTTCAATTTGGTTATGCTTCTCACTGCTCTTAAAACAAAATGAATCCAGGAGAATTGCTCTGAATCTTAACACTAAACTCACCATTTATCACTCAATTCTGTTATGACAGTAGGCACTGAGATACCCATGGCCTTCTAGAGATGTTTTAATAAAATAGAAATTCTTTACTGAAAATAGAATTTTTGGGATTAGGGATGATTTAATAATTGGAAAATGGAGGAATATCAATTCACTCTGATTAATTTATAAAATGCTTACAAATCTGCACTCCCTAAATTGTCCTTAAAAAATTATTTACAGAAATAAATATAGTTCAAACCTGAGTTTTAAATATGAGATAGCATGGGAAAACACAGATGGAAAAATGTGCCTAGCTATGATTCTCCATTTTATGTATTTATACATTTTATTTCCAAATATACACAAGCTTAAATATGCCGTGATATTAATGGGTCAGACTGTCAAGTTGCCATTCACAGTCTGTTTGAATTGTGTAACTCACTGTGTCTTGCTAACACGCACTGGGACTGATGTTCTATGTAGTCCTGCTGCTGGAATGGCTGTGTTGAACACCCAAAATGAATTGCACCAACTGAAATCTTCAGCCTAATTTGACAACTCCAGTGAAGATCGGCCATTGTATGTTCATTAATGACTCTTATAGGAGTCTTGTACTTACCATTTTGAAGTCTTGATAACTTATATTGTTCTTTTCACATCACATCATTCTACACACCCATTATGGTCATTTCTGTCACATCTATCTGTTTCAAAAGTACATTTGGTTTTTTTTTTCTAATTTTAACAGTTATATAGGAAATAGTGTTGAATGTGTCACTGTATTTTGTCATAAGACAGAAAAGCCATTAACAGTCTCAACTGTTACTTGTCAGTAAGGAACAGTGTATTGTGGCTTGGGTTATAATCACTTGTCACATTAGAAACACTCAATTCTTCAAGTCCTTCGATCAATAGTTATATTTTTTCAAGTAGAAGTTGCTATGGTACCGGTCTAGTGGACAGATCAAAATTAAAGTTTAAAAAGAAAGCAACGTTTCTTTGACCTTCACATGTTATTATAACACTGTGATGTATTGGCATTTTTATTGAGAGGTTAAAACCTGCTACTCATTACACATTCACAGTCTCTTTCTATTTTGTAACTAAGCAAGAAGTAGAAACAAAAATTACACTGTGTCAGACGAATTTTTGCATATTAAATATGTTTCAACTACATTGTCACTACCTGAATATAAATATATGTTCTCTAGAGTTGCTTGACTATTGCCGTGGACATATATCTAGCTAACAATGATAAAATACAGCAAAACATAGCACTTAATCTCTGTTCAGCATTGATTATATAAGAATAAAATGTACCTGATCTATATCCATGAAAAGATCTAAAATTCTGTCTTTAAATCTAAAAAATTTAATATTACATTTAGAGCATGATACTAGCGTAAATTGTCAAATTATTTAGCAACTGCCTATTTTAATAAGAGAAAATATGTATGTTGCTTAAATATAGCTCATCTTTCATAGAGAAAAATTTTTGGAATTTATAAGAACTCGGTATTTTTTTTCTCTTAGAAGGATATGATATAACTAATAGATTTCAAACACAGCCAAAATTGAATTCCTTCTCAGTAATAATAACAGTAAGAATGACTATTACTGTTACTAGTACACAAATGGATGAAGAAATCTTAAACTTAGTAGATCTAAATTGCAAACATGGAGACCCGGGAAAATAGCTGACATCTAATTGACCATGTATTAGCATCCTGTAATGTCATTACAAAAGCATGTTCTTGAAACATTCATTTACTCTGTCTCTCAAATTCAACCTCAACCTGATCCCATCTAACCATCTGCTCACTTTCTATTTCAAAGACCATTTTATTTCAAAGGCATTTTTGGTCTCAATTCAGATATTCTCCTAGGGGATCTATGGGCCACTGCACCACCAGTCAGCTTCAGGGGTGGACTTCACATTGGCATCTTCATGAATCATTATGTCCTGCCCAACTCCAGGAGTCACCATTCCCATAGACCAGGGGTCAGCAAACTACGACCATGGGCCAAATCCCACCCGCTGCCTGCTTTTGTAAATAACATTTGATTGGAACACAGCCACAGCCATTCGTTTATGTATTATTTATGATTCCTCTCGTCCTACAATGACAGAGTTGAGTGGCTGCGACAGAGACCATATGGCCCCAAAGCCAAGAATATTTATTACCTGCCCCTTTATAGAAAAAGCGTGCCAGCCGCTGAGATAGGCACAGTGTCAATGGCAGCCACTAGAGTTGTGCTGCAGGTTGTGGAACCAGCCCTTTAAAACAAAGGATCTGCAGGTAGTTAATAGTTTCCCTCGCCACTAGTCAAACAGACTTCCAAGAATTTGATCAAAGTAAATCAACACGGATTTATTGACCTAGTGTCTGTTTTGACGTGCAGATTGGCGCTGAACCACAAGGCGAAATGTGTAGCTGTTGTTTCATAGGGATTTCAAAGCACGACTCAAAGAAATGTTAAAAACCACTAGTCCAAAGGTTTATGTGACCTTAGTTTCTCACTGTGGCCCAGAGGGTGGAACTTTCATTGTATGAAGGACTTTATTTATAGATGCTTATTCACTCCTCTGTATAAATGTGAGAGAGTATGTGTGCCAGTGTGTGCACACATCTGCCTGCACTGCCAGTCTCTTGAGCTAGGCACCAGCAGCAAATGGAGAGCAGCTCCCCCTAATCACGCAGGCGTGCAGAGCCGGCACGGTAGATGCTCTCATGCTTCAGTTGAGAAAATGAATGTCTTTTTTCCTCTTACTACACAGGTGTTGCACAACACTGCCATTAAAAACCCTGAAGCTGGCCCTTCTTAACTGCTATTTTTCTCTTCTGTCTGTCCCGTTTTGTAGTCAAACCTTAAATCTGCATTCTGGCTCAATGCACTGCTCTTTGGTTTGCATTTTGAAAATTCTTTGCTGAATTGGGATGCGTTCCTGTGTCTCAACCTCATGGGTGTGTTGATGAGAATGAGGTTGGAGACGGGTAGACCCATTCCTTGCACTCCCCAGGCTGAGAGGAAAAGAGCCAGAACCCCCCCAAGGATGTCTATTCTTGCTGTTTCCTGCCGAGTCAGTGTCACTTGGAAGCCCAGTGCCCCACTCACTGTCTTGAATGTCCTGTCTTTCTTTATCAGGCACTCTCCAAAAGTGGTCAAGGCCGCATCTCAGGTCCTAAACAGCATGTGGCAGTACCGAGATCTGAGGAGTCTCTACAGAAAGGTAAGGTTTGCTTTGCCGTCTTGGCTCACGAGCTACACACAGGCCCTGAGCCTGAAGACACGGTATCTGGTCAAGACGAGATGCATCATGGACATGGAGGGCACTTGTCCAACAGTCTGAGTAACTGAAACACAACTGAAATAAGAGAATCGATGAAGAAGCAGAAGGAAGGGGCCACTAAGTGTCCTCTGAATATACCCTTAAGATCCATGAACTTCTGGATTGGATAGAGCCGCACTATTGGGCTTTACCCGAGAACATCTTATAGAAAAGAAAATAAGCTTGTTTTCCTGAGCTTACATATGGTACAACGGACTAAAAATTAATGAACTGAGGGATTTTGCCAAAAAAAAGCATCAACAGGTAATTGACATAATTGTGGAGAGGAGAGAGACAGAAAAAATATAAAAAGTAATTTAGGAAATTGAAAAGGATTGCAGCCCAGGAACATCGAGTAGAAGACCCAACAGTCTGACTCGTGTTAACTAGCGCAATATCGCCACCGAGTATGGCAGAGGGTGAGAGGCTGCTGTTCCACATGTTGGCCGTAGATCATGAGGAAGAGGCTGGGCGTATGTTCAGTAGAATCCCCTGAGGCAGGCAGGAATTTATATCATGCATTTCAAAGGCATCTTCATCCCCAAAATGGTTTAAAAATAAAACCTTAAGAGAAGAATGTCACATCTAGAAATTTAGATTCTATACCTTATTTCCAAATGCTGCTAAATAAAGGATGCATAACTTTTCTTTTTGGTTAGGAAGGGAAAATTCTTTAAAAGTATCTCCCAGAAGTTGTTGTTTTGTTGTTACCAGACCAGCAAATGTGGGTAGTTTAAATGATTGGTGATCCCACAATAGATTTACGTTAACAATTAGGGGTAGAGAACATCATTGATGCTGCAGGGAGGGTAGCTTAGGCATTGATCTCAGTAGGGACTCAGAAAGCATAAACAGGGCTGGGGAAGGGAGCGTGGGCTTCCGTCAACAACTGCCTGAAGCACCTCCTGGCAGCCCCCTCAATGCCTGCATGGAGGAGGAGAGGGAGCCAAACTGATTGCTGCCTTCATGCGCAGCCTGTGAGTCTTGGGGTGGGGGTGGGGGGCTGCAGCCAGAGGCTCACATCAGAGGGAGCCAGACCCACCTTGCCAGGGGGAAAATTTGTCTCTTTCTAAGCTAATAGGAAAAAGTAAATATTTAATAACTGGCTCTACTAAGTTATAGCCTATTTCTAGATTTCCCCAAGGCTTTCCTATTTCCCTTAAGCACTCATTACTTTGCACTTTAAGTTTATAAAGTTAACCTATATATTTTTTTTTCAAGATTTTCCTATTCCCTAAGAGGAAGTATGTTTAAGTTGAAACAGAGATTGCAAAATCAACTGTTAGAAGAGCGTTCTAGATTAAATATATCCTTTTCTAAGTATTTTGCACATTAGGATAAGCCCTTCATCTAAAATGTTTCGGGTTCCATTTTGTTTTGCTTGAAATTCATATCCCAGTCCTCCTGGGTCTCCTCCAAGAGCCAAATGAATTCTCTCCCAGGACGGAGTCCTTCAGCTAAACAGGCAGCTGGACATAAAGAACACTCTATAAATTAGAAAGGAACTGCTTGTTCTGAATCAGTGGCTCCAGGAGCTCAAAGAAATACTACTGCCTCAAATAAACTCCACTTCCCCTCAATCCTGAACGTTTCCTTGCTGAAATACACCTTCTCATACTTATGTGCATTGAAGGGAAACTGCTTTTAGAGACTCTACAAGTTATTTGTTGAATAGTAGTGTGAGTTTCCCATCTTAGTTTTTTTCTATGTTGGTAGTAGAGTTCAAAAAGTGTAATTGTCTTTCTATCTCCATGAAAAAAAAAGAATGTGTTGACAGGAATTTAATGGAGCTAAAACTCAAGAGTTAAAGGTGGTTTAAAATGTGTTTCATGTGAGGAGATTCAGGAAGGATGGGCTGGAGAAACTGATGGTGATGTTTTTAGTTGACTCGTGATTAAGAAATATTGAGAAAGACCTGTTCTTAATAATTCCCAAATTATGCAGTCGTAAAATGAAATGAGGATCTTTACGCTCAATGTTATAAGTGCTGCTAATAGCAAAGCTCAAAATTCACAAAAGCTTTTCTTTTTGAAAAGTCGTTTTGTGAGAAAACCAAACTCATTCATCTTTATGAATTGTTTTTAATCAGCAGGAAAATAGATTTCTATTTTGTTCTTCATTGACAATTTACATGTCATTGAAAAAAGTCTGATACATATCTTTTAATTATCCATGCTTCAAGTCTATTTATTAAACATCTATTTTAGGCTTAGAAAAGACAGAGTTCCAGAGAAAACATAAGACATGGGAAGCAGCTACTGTGGGTAAAAATGAAATATGGAATAATTATCAGAAACCTCATTTGGTTTGGAATTATATACTAAAGATTTACTGGATGAATTAAGAGAAGGAAAATTATAGAGAAAAATCTTGAAGCATGTATAGAGTCTGCATAAATTAGGAGGTAAGAGGTAAGGGCATTATGGATCAGAGGACAAACATGAGTAAGGAGATGGAAATTGAAACAAAAGTGGCTATGGGATAGAAATAAAGGTCCATCTGTCATTGGCTTATTTCCTCCTAGAACCCGGGACAGAGGTCAGAATCTCATTTCATTAGCTCGACCACTTTATTTTACTTAGAGAGAGACACATTTAATAAATCAGAATATTCTGCTGGCTGGATGTGTTGACCAATACAAAATTATATTTGATTCCTGATACATTTTGAGCCAAAACATATTTGTATTATCTGAACCTTCAACTTCAGTGAGGCCTGGACTTCTGGTTTTCTCTGCTAAGGGAAAATAAACAATTGCAGGAGAATGTTATCACGTGCGGGCCAAATAATGCATCACTTTTTTTTTAACCAATCCTTAAGTTTTGATAACCACAAGCAGATCTTTAAAATTTCTTTAGCATCCGTATCATTGCCGAGGATGTTTTTCTGAAGGAAAAGCAGATAAGCCTTTGGATCAGACTTGATATAGGGATCAAAGAGAAGCAGATCAAAAGTTCTTGACTTTTTGAACCTTGATACTTTAAAACAACAAGATCACCAACATAATAGAGTGCTTATGTTTGACTCTGGTGGGGACTGTTGGGACAGCTGGTTTTGGAAGAAAAGAGATAAATTTGGGGGAGGGGGGGTGGGACATAGAATTATAAAATAGAAATCATTGCTTGCAAACCCTTATATAATACCTCAATAATCTGTACATCTCCAAGAAATAGTTATATAGGTCGGGACACAGGCTAAGCCGCTCTAACAGAGAGACTCAAAAATGCCGAAGCTGAAGCTAAACAGGTATCTCCTTCCCTCTCGTGGAATTGTATCTGGTTAGGCAGGTGACCCAGGGCCAGCAGGTGATCCTGGGACCCATCTTGTTGCTTTGCCTTGCACTAAGGTGTTGTCCTTGCCTGTGTGGTCAAAGGTCCCTAGCTCTTCCCCTCTCCTTCCAGCCCATAGGAAGAGAGAGAGGGGAAATGAGGGCTAGTGAGGTCTTTTTAAGGAAGTGATACAAAAGTTGCTGAACTCCTGCTCACATCCCGGGACCAAGAACTCAAGTCATATGGCCACACCCAGCTGCAAGGGAGGATGGGAAAAGTGGGCAGCCATGATCCCTGCTAAAACTTTGTGGCAGGAGGAAAGTATTTTTCTAAAAGAAGAAAGGCAGATCAGCTCCAGTAGTCATTTCCTTTTCTTGAAATACCTTAATATCAATGGCAATCACCACCTAATGAGGCATATTATTCCATTTTAGGGTGGCTGTGATTATTCAGACCTTTTCACTTGCGTTAAGCAAAAATCTCTTTATCTGCAACTTCTGCCCTCTAATACCATTCTGAAAAAGTCTAATTTCTCTTTGCTATGATAGCCCTCTCATTTTTGAAGCAACCATCATGTCTCCATGAGTTCATCCCTTCTCAACCCAGACATGCTCAGTTCTAAATATATCAGCGTTTCCACACCCTTCACCATTGCTACCACTTTTTTCCAAATGCTTGTAAATTTCTCAGCATCCCTTCTGTAATGTAGCACCTCAAAATGAATATATTCCTCCAAGTGTATTTGAAACAGAAGAAAGACAGTGAGATTATGCTTCCCTGGTGCTGGGCACTCAACTTCTAATAAAACTTGAGAGCAGATTAGTGGCTAAGAGATTCATCAGACTATTTGGTGACGTACAAAGAGCATAGGACTTAGAATTAAATGGCCAAAGATTAAAGACACAGCCTGCCCCTTACTAGCAGCCTGACCTTGGGCAAGTGACTTGAGACCTCCCTGCCCATCAGTGTAAGAACTAACTTTGGGCAGCTCTATGGCCCGCTCCTGCTGAGGGGCTGTAAGTAGGCCTTCCATTCACCAGGTCTCACAGTCAACACTCAGAGATGGGCTGGAGTTGTATTGTATCCAGTTATCTGAACCTGTTGAGTAGCCATTCCTAACACAGTCTCCAGAAAAGTGAATAACCTCTTAAAATGGTCCATGGCCATTCTCATACTGGCAGAATGTCCTCTCTAGGCAGCTGGACATGCCTTCACAGCCCTAGAGGTTAGGGAGGCCTGGACCTCCATGCTGCCTTCCTTCTGCTTTGTGTCAGAGTCTGGAACTTGTATGAAAGAACCCTTACATCCTTTTGTGGAGACTGCGGGCATCTCTCTGTCAGTCCCATCCCTCTCTATTGGTTTTCTCATCCATGAAGTAAGTCCTGTAACATCTCTATGAGTGAATTAAAATCCTTTATTCATAAGTGCATGGATCAAATCAAAGACAGATCAAATGTCAGAATCAAACTCTTGTTGACAATCATCCAGGTTAGAAACCAGACTAATTCTCCCCCACTAATATTCATGGCCCTGTGTTTCCACAGCTGTGTTCCTACAGTGTCCCTCACCCTCCCACCCACCATGTAATATCAGTATCTTGCACAATGAGCTGGTGTCTCAAAGGATGCCAAACTGCCTGTGCTTGAAACTGAATGTGGTCATGTTTCTCTGGACAGAGATATTGTATTCACCATTGCCCTTTTGATAAGAGAAACAAAACATAAAACTAATCTTTAAATGTCCTTCCTTTTATTGTCGGGAAGATAGACTCTCAGATTGCATATACCCATCAGCCAGTGAATAATGAGCTTTGATAGGGGTGGAGTCATGCCCTTCACGGCCTCTCTCACACCGGGCTCTCTTTTCTTACTGCTGTTGTATCCATTTCATTGGCTCTTGCCACCATTGCACTCACAAAACAAGAAATCAATAAGTAATTATGGATAGGTAAGGGATGCCAGCAGATTTGGACATTCTCAAATGTCCAAACCACAGTAGATGAGAGAGTGGACACAGCCCTCATATTGTCTTCCACTGCTTTCTGGAGGCTGGCCGCTATATATAGATGAGCCAGAAGTCCTGATCCCTGCAAACTGAAGTCATGGGTTCATGCTTAACATCCCTTCGTTACCCTCATCTGCTGGACATTTGAAAATCAATACTGGATTCCAATGAGAACTGAAAAGATATTTTTAAATATTGTCAAGAAAAAGCAACATGGTCAAAATTCAAAATTTTGATCTTTAAGCTTTGCAATAAGAAGGACAAGAAATACTTTAATACTTGCTTTAGCATGTTGCTATTTTGCAAATTGATAGATTTTTACTTTACTTTGTGAGTATCTAAGATGGTGATGCAAAAGCAGTAAATCTTCTATAGAAATAAATTAAACTACCGAATGTAGAGCTGTGATTTTATCAAGAAAATTGTTTACCAGGAATTTATTAATCTTTCTACTATACTGGAAAATTCTTCACCAAGAGACGACTGGAAGGACGTAAGGACTTTTGGCCAGATTCTAAAATAACTCCAAGTCTAGCATCCTCAGGACTTGCAATTGTAGGTTCTCAAGTTATTTCTTTTCTAAATCACTTGATGTCAAGTTGGAGTAGAAAACAAAAAAGCTGAGGTTAAACTCAGCTATGATACTGTCTCCTCCATAAATCTGGGCATTCACTCATTGATGTCTGTATTGACAAATAAGGTCTTCCTTCATGAGGTCCCCTGACCTCTCTGAGACAATTCTCAGGCACTCATCATATGATATCTGTCCAAAAACAAAGGCACAAATGGGAACAGAAACAAAAATCAATTGTGCAAAAGTGGAAATCGATGCACATGGCAGCTGCTAAACAAGAAGTGACTAAGTTATAGCTATTGCTGGGATGGAGCCCCAAGTCAGCGGACATCCTACAGAGCAGGCAGTGCCCAAACTAAATGCTTCCTCTGTGCCTTCACTCTTTCACAAGGCTTTACCCATAACATTTTCAATCAAAACCTACAAAAATACCCCAGAGGTGAAAGCGGGGAAAAGGGATTGAATTGGGAACTAGAAAACTCACTAAGTTTAAAATAAGGCTACCATCGTTCTTGTTGCTTACTTGGGCAATCACCTCAGACTTACCCTTCCTTTTTCAGTGGATCCCAGTAGATGAGATGATGTTACATCTGTGAGAGCCTTAATTTGCTTGGGCAGAAAGAGAGTGTTCAGTTTCTTCTCTCTTCCCATCTCCATCTGCTCCCCCTCTCATAAGCTATTCCTTCCCTTTTCCCAGCATTGCCCCCCTACCCTGACCTACCAGGTTCTGACAAGGAAAGGGGATGAAAGGAGAGCAGAGCAGAGCCTGGCCACTGCAGAACACAGTTGTAGCCTGGCATTGGTCCACTCTGCCTGTGGAAGATGCCAGTGTACTAGGTCCTTCTCTCATGGGGGCAGTGGTGTAGTTTGCTCAGAGGTATCACCCCCCAACTGAGGATCCCTGACTTAGACCTGACCCCCTCCAGCTAACTGCTCTGAACTCTCCGTCAGCCTCAGACTTCTGCTACTCCCCGGCACATAGACCAGGGTGGATACAGATTCTGTGCCCCTGTAGCTTAGGTAGTTTGGGAAGTCCTGTTTAAGAAGAGCCCACTTGATGAATATAAAATTCTATACAGGCCTTGGAAGGAGCTCATGCAGTGGACAGGCCTGAAGCTTAAGCTTCTTGAGCTCCATGGTCAGTCCACCTCTGGTACTGAGTCTTTGTATCATCCTGCTAATGTCACTGAAGACATAGGTCCCTGCAACCCCCAAACTCCAGAGAGCCTATGGTTAAGCTGAATAAGTAGTTCACTCCCTGGGCTTCAGGAGAGGGCAGATGGGGAATGCCCAGCCCATTGACTACCTCCAAGGAAGATTTCACCACCAGCCTCCTTCACCCTCTAGTGAATTCTCAGCCTAATCTTATGTAACCTGGAGATGGGTCATGTGCTATTACTGCAGAACCCTATTTTGTCCTCCACCTTTGCAGCTATGGATGATGGTTTCAGAAAAATTAGGAATTTATTACCCTCTGTATTACTTTTATATTGCTATGTTAACAAATTGCAATAAACTTAGTAGCTTAAAAAATGCAAATTCATGATCTTACAGTTCTACAAGTCAGAAGTCCAAAATGGGTCTCACTAGGCTGAAATCAAAGTCTTGACTTCTCTAGAGAATCCATTTCCTTGCCTTTTCCAGCTTCTAAAAGCTGCCGCTCTCCTTGGCCAATGGCCCCTTCCTCCATCTTCTAAGCCAGCAGCATAGCATCTTGGAGTCTCTTTCTCTGCTTCCATGGTCATAGCACCTTCTCTAACTGCAACCATCCTGCATCTCTCTCATATGTTTACCTTTGTTGGATTCTATTCTAAAATATAAATATACATTTTTTTCTGTTTATCGTCCAGGTTTCTTATTAAGTTTTTCTCTTTGAGCCAGAACCTTATGATGTCAATGTTTCTGTTATTTCATCACCTCTCCTACTGGTCATTCTTCCTCTAGAGATACACATTCTCTTTGTGCCTCTACTTAAAAAAAGAAATGTCGTCTCCCAACCACGCTCCTCCATCTTCTGCCTTACCGCTTTCTGCCCTCACATTTCCCACCCTTCACAGTTAAGTTTCTAGAAGGTTTGGAGTTCACACACTGTGCCTGTTTTCTCCCTTTCCATTTTATGCTTCAACCCCTACAGTCAGACGTGGCATCTGTCCTCACACCTCCATTGAAATTGCTCCTAAATGCACTGTTCAACCAGTCTCATTGTCTGTATGAGTGGGGGAGGGCTTCCAGCTGTGACAAGAAGATCTAAACTTCTAGTGATCCAACTCAATAGAAGTTTATTTTCCTGCTCATGCAACCATCCTGCACAGGTGTTCAGGTGGGCAGGTCAGCTCTTCTCCAGGGGGACATTCAGGAACTGACTCCTTCCACCTGTGGCTCCACCACGCTGTAAGGCCTGCCACCATACCTGGCAATGTCACATCCCCGTCACCTCATGCTCCATTGGCTAGACCTCCATCACATGGCCATACAAATCCGCAAGGGAGGCTGGGATGTATGGTCTAGGTGCAGGTCCAGGAGGAAAAGGAAGTGGATTTGGGATGCCATTTAGCACTCCCTGCCACATCCTCCCTTATGCGATCTCTCCCGGGCTTCTCTGCCGTCACTCTCTCCTGGTTTTTCTCTGACCTTGCAAACCGCTCCATCTCAGTCCTTTTTGCAGACTCCTGGTCCTCCCTGAGGAATCTCTGCTTTTCACCCTGGACCTTCTAGTGCAGAGGAGCTCATCTGCTCCCATGGTTTTTAAATACATTTGAAAGCCACTGGCATCCACATTGATTTCTCTATATCTTCACTCCTGAACTCTTGGCCTACATAGACAACTCTCTGCGTGACATCTCCACCTAAGTACCTCACAAGCTCTAACAGTCCACACATCGAACACGCAGCTCTCGATATCTGCCCCAAATCTATTCTTCCTCCATTTTTGCCCGTCTCGGTAAATAGCACCTAACCCACCTTGTTGTTCTTTCCAGAAATCCATGACTTATCCAATTAATACCTCTTTCTTCCTTATCTCCGCTGTATTTATAAAGCACCAAGCCCCTCCCTCTACCCTCCCCTCAATCACTTTGTTTCAGCCACACAGGCCCTCCTAGTTCCTCCTTGCTCTTCCTTGCAGACACAAGGCTACGCCAACCACAGTGCCTTTGCACTGCATGGGCACAGGTTATTCCTCAGCCAAGAATGACGTCCCCCTCTCCCTCCAAGCCTGGCTATTTCCATCTCAGTTTAACTGTCACTTCCTCAAGGAAACCTCCCTGACTCTCTTCAGCTCTCCATTGCTAGTAATAACCTGTACTTTTCCTTCATGGCTCTTACAGATGTGATGTGATCATTTGTAAATGTGTATCTCCTCTCCATCTCCCCTCAGGAGCCATGCCTACCTCTCTGTTCTCACCTCTGTGCCCAGCACACTGCGAGGTACTTATTAATGTTTATCAAATAAGTGCAACAATTTAGCTACCCCAGAGTTTAAGGTTAGCAGAGGGTGCATTCGATGACTCTGCTTCCATTTCCACGGTCCGAAGCATTCTGAAGCAGAGTGGAATGTGGAGATCTCAAGGTTGGGATCTGGGGTGAGTTTTGAACTTATTGGCCGCTGGTGAGTATTTATATAAAATGCCTGGCTTTTCAGATATCAGAATGACTTTCGTGCTGGAAGCCAGACATCTGGTTTTATAAACCTGAGGACTAGACTTTGTTCAGTTTCACTCCAAATTTCACTTTGCCCCACTAGCTGGAACACAAAGGCCATTGTTAAAGATCATCGACATCAGATCTTTATTTTAAGGCCTCAAAAGTGACGCCAGGAAAACAAGAGGACTGAATGGTCTTATTTCAGCTTCCCAAGCTGTTTTCTGCCTTCCGTTGGTACCAGGTAACTACTGGTAGTTAATAATGGTATACTTTCTTCAACTAAATTATATAAATTTCTTTCCAACTTGTCAGATCTTCTTGGTGATATTGGTTCTTTAGAATTAGGCCGGTGGCAGTAAGTTGAATTCCTGAAATGGATTTACTTGGCATTTGCTTTTAAAAGATGGTACTGCAGAAGATTCTTATTCTCATATATACTGTACCTATAAGTATCCAAATCCATTTAATTAAATTTCATTAGAAGCACCAGAGCTGAAACAAACTAATGAAAGCCACTGGTATGTCAGGTGGTATTTATTTCTGCATTAAACAGTAAATACTCCCTTTTGGCCCTTAAGATTTAGTTTAAATATTTAACTCTAATAGCTTTTGGAATTGTTGATGGAATTAGTTTTAATGAATCTTTAACAAACAGTTTACCTTAAAAATAAATGGAAGCTCGTTTTATTACAGCAAAGAGGAGTTGAGGTTTCATTGACATGCAAAATCTGGCTTGAACTTCAATCACAGGGACTATGACTCTGCTACTCCGATTGTTTCTGCATAATACCTTTTATTGAAATAAGGAGGATGTATGTATAACTAGCACTACTTTGGAATCTTCTTTCTCTGCTTCCTGTGATTACATTAATAGGTTGATGCCACTTAAAAATGACTGGAGAACTGGCACAATTTTGAGCCATCAAGTTTTTCCTACATGAGCAGTAACATCATAGCTGTTAACTTTTTACAAAGGTTGGCAACAATTCATGTTTTGACTTGCATTTGAAAAATCGGTTTCTGATGAAGAAGTCCTGTTTGTGAATGCAAGTAACAAGCTCTAAGTGTTCTAGGTTGAATGAGGGGGTTGCTAAAAGCCCAAAGGATTTTCACCACATTTTCTTTATATCTCAAGTCACTCAAAGCAAATTAGAATTGACAAGCTTTACTGGCTGAGAGCCTTCAAGGACACTAAGGCAAAAAAACTGGTATTTGTTACTTCAGAACCAAATAGTCTCCGTATGCCTACTGAAATATACTGTCTAGAGGCCAACGAAATCTTATCAGATTAAGAAAGTTCCAGAGCTGTTTTAAAAAGGGGAGGAAAAAAAGCCAATGACTATACACTGGCTCACAGAGTCCTAGTATATATTTTGGGTTCCAACTGTATCCCCAGTGGAAATAAACAACTGTTCTCCATTTTCAAGGTTATTATTTGTTGAAGCTTTTGTCTGACTCAGAAACGTCATTTGCGGGGCCAGCTGGTGGCGTAGTGGTTAAGTTTGCGAGTTCTACTTCAGCAGCCCGGGGTTCACAGGTTCGGATCCCGGCTGTGGACTTGCGCACCGCTTGTCAAGCCATGCTGTGGCAGCATCCCATATAAAGTAGAGGAAGATGGGCACGGATGTTAGCCCAGGGCCAGTCTTCCTCAGCAAAAAGTGGAGATTGGCAATGGATGTTAGCTCAGGGCTAATCTTCCTCACAAAAAAAAAAAAAGAAAGAAATGTCACTTGTCATTAGCAAAGATTTGTTAAATCTAAATTCTAAGTGTAGCAGATAAAATTTCCAGAACTCGCCTAGAAACAGAGCTGTAATGGGAACGTCACCATTTAGCTTATTCACTAACTTTGTCACCCTCCTCGCCGCTGTTGTCTAGTCTCGAAAGGGCGCCTTCTTCCGGAGGTCAGAGATCACAATTCCATTCCCTGCTAATCTCTTCTCCTGAAGCACGCTAATGAGGATTTGGTATTTAACTGCTTTTCCTCTCTCCCTAATCACCAGATCCTCCGAACCGCCCTTGAGATATTTACTTTTTCTTTCCACTTTCTCTCTAAGCTCTTTATTACACACATTAAGCAACATCTCTCTCTAATCTGGCAGTGTCCTCCATTCCTTCCCTGATTCAGCAATGGGGGGACAGGGTGCCCTCCACGGCTCAGCTGGCAGCGACAGGATGCTCTCTGGCAGTCAGGGGAGCAGGATGTCTGTGACCCTCCCACATGGCTCAGTGTCATTCCATCACCTCAGTGCTCTGCACACCTCGTGTGGGCACACACGGCACCCTGCTCCCTGTTGGGAGCGGTGACTCTGGTCATCAGTGCTCCCTGCCCAGTAATGTTCCCACAGGGTGACCCATTGGGAAACCAGCCACTTCAGTCTGGTGGGCAGATTCCTGCAGTAGGTGTGGGCTCCTATACCCAACCCTGAAAGAAATTGGGGCGCATCTAATGAGAAATTGATGCTCTCTCCCTTCTCCTTTTTTGCTGGCTCTCCTAAGGATTTGTTTTTGGGGAGAACTGAGTGTATTTGCTGTGGACAGGTGCTTGTGTGTTCTGAGCTGCAGGAGGCAAGAAGCAGTAGAGATGGGGCGGTGGTGCTGGGTGCTCTGAGAGCTATGGACGGAATCAGCACCCATCCAGGGCCAGATGTGGCAGGTATGATGATGCTTCCAAATTATTTACAAGATTGGTTAAAGACGAGGCAATTTTATAGACCTCACATTGAAACATGGGCAGCTGAGAGGAATTACCACTTTAAATGGAACAGGCAACCTGTAGGCTGCTACTCTTTTTTTTTTAGGTCCCATTTTGCCTAAACTAACACTGCCTTCAGCCTAGCTGCAAGTATGTCATAAAAGGCAGATACACCAACAGCAGAAGATGATACTGATGAGGTTGCTCTAAGCTGAAATTAAAAAACAGAAGGCTCTGATAACCTTCATTTGTTATAGACAAAGTATAAGGACTGTAGAGGCTGCTGTAAAGCCCATAACATTGATTTCATTTCATTTTATAATAATTAATGCAGACATCTTTAAAGCATTGACTCCAGCTAGTATTTACTAGGTGTCTCTGTGCTGCAGGTACTATGCTAGGAACCAGGGCTTCAGAAATAAACACAGCCCAGCCCTGCCTCCCAGACAGGACCACAGGAGTCTGGAGTGTGACAGGGTAGCGTTTTGTTCTCAGCAGGCAAAGAAAACTATAGCAGCGTTGCTGAGAGCTCCCCCAACCTCGGAGGCACAATTCATTTAGCAATAGTGATTTAACGAACAGGTACTGCCTGCCTCCTGTTGACCTAGCACAGAAGTGAGCAGGAAAAGTAAGATCTGACAAGTAGAGAAAGGGAAAGTGCTATGCCAGGTCACGGAGCTGCCTGATCAAAGGTGTAGACGTGTGAAATTGAATCACATAGCCAGTGAATGCTGGGTAATCAGGTGTGATTGGGGCTCAGTGTGTGGGGGGCACCTCAGCTCGGGGGTTGGGACCTATTTTTGTTCCTGTAGAAGTCAACCTTGAGAATGCCTGATCTGACATTCCCATATGGAGTGGCAGACTTAAGGACCTCCTAGGATTTAGCACTTTACAACGTATTCTGTAGCCCTATTAGTCCCTGCAGCAATTCCAAGCCAGTGGTTTGCAACCAAGAGGTTCATTAACATCACCTGGGGGCTTTTGAAAAGACCAATGCCCAGGCCCAACTCAGAACAATTTGAACAGAATCGCAGAGACTGAGGCCCAGGTGTTACTATTTTTAAAATTCCCCAAACTGATGGAGTCACTTTGCCCTTTATTTATGGAAAAGAAACTGAGAGCTCACCAGTAATTATAATGCTAATGTGTGCTGGGAGAGAAGGCTGGCACCGACAACTTTTTAATTCCAGCTCTCCGTAGACAAACCAAGGTGAGTGCAGTTTTGAGCCTTAACAAACAGCCCTCACTCATCCTTTCACACAAACCTAACAAATTCATGTGCTGATCTGAACTGAATGTCCTGCACAATTTCCAGAATAAGAAGCTATGGGGCGAGTGTGTTGTGCTAACTTCACGTAGACCAGTCTGAAAGGTACTTAGTCCCTTCCTCTGAACTCTGTTAGTGGAAGTCCCTCCAGTAACACAGTCTTCTTGGAGCTGTTTACACGATGGTCAAAAATGATTCAGGGACCTCAAAATACTTAAGGAGAAGATCTTTAAGAACTAAATAGTGTGACCACCACGTAGACATACCCTGAAGACCAAATGGTCCGGGGGCTGTGAAGAACATTACCTTGATTCTCGTGCATTCTGGGCCATTGAAAGTACCCATGCGGATGACAGTAGCTTTGGGGAAAAATACAGTTTCATAAAGGAACACATCGGGAAGTTTAACACAGAAGCTGAAACTGGTGGAAGGACAGTAAAAGGGTAAGACAAAATCAGATTATTTCTGGTGGCAATTTAAAGTTCAATGACTTTGAACTCCTCTTCTCTTTTGGATTTCTTTCTATATATTTGGAACAATTGAACAACCTCCAGTTTTAAGTTTAATGTGTTAAAAATAAAAACCAATTTGAAGTGCAGATATCATATCACATTTTTGACAACTTGGCTTGGTCTTGAGCCGAAGGGCACAACTTCTCGGTCATTCTGCTGGAGGTGAACGACAGACATTAAAAGAGCTCCTTATCATCAATATTAAGGATGAACAGCCTTCCCTAGTTATTGCAGCTATTCTTCATTCTGTTTTTCTTCCCTGAGCTTTCTTATCTAACCCCTAGAAGCCAAAGGGATGACCTGAAGGGAGACTGTGGTTAAGCACCCAATAGAATAGAATTCAGGAAAAAGCCTCTGGTCTACAGTGAGTTAAAATTTCAAGAAGGAAAAGGAGTGATCAAAGAGGCAACTAATGATTTAAAAGCTATATGCGCAAGTTGTATGTGTTTATGTAGACCACTTTCAAGCCTTTCTGAGTGACAGTGGGAAGTAAATGAATAATAAATTGATTGCAAGCTGGTCAGATAACAAGTATGTACGTGACTATTTGGATAAAAGGAGTGTTCGCTTAGCAATCACTTTCCTAGAGAAAATATATCTTCATTTCCCTTCTTCTTTAGAAAACAAAACATTTTTTTCAATGGAATGATGAAAAATTTCATGCAGTAAAAGATGTGGAGGGTCATGAGATTTATCAAGGTAATTAATTTTTCAGCATAACTAAAATGAGTGTGGATTGGTCTAGCATCCAATGGTACCCTGTTTTCCATGACATTTGGAAGTTTGTACCATAAGAACTAATACGGTAAGGTCCCTTCTAGGCGTTGTTGAATGTAGCGATGTTGGGGTTCTTCTTCGGTCATCACACCTTTCATTCTGCATCAGAGAATGAGAGAATATGGAGACGGAGCAGTAACCAGGTCACCTCTCCTTGTTCCTCCAGGAGTTCCCAGGCTGGGGCTCAAAAACTGCTCCACTCAACAGTATTAATTGGGTTTCCACTCTGCTCTGTTCCCTCAATTCCCCCTCTCCCACCTCCATTCAAAGCTTCTTTGCCCACATGCAGACAATCGCTGGCCATATGCAGAGTGTCTGACTCAGAGGCAGCATTCTCCATTTCTCTAACACCTCTTCATCATCTCAGGTGTCAGCTAATCCCATCACCATAGACAAGTCACCTGCAAGATCGTGTTTCTGTCTTGCCGTTAGCATTCTCAGAATTGGGTCTTATGAAGGATTTGAAAGCTTTTTTGGTGTGTCCTCATAAGAGTTTCTTCCTTCATAAGCAGGTTTACAATTACATCCACTTTCCTGACATTTCCAGAGATGTAAATACTTACATAGTCACAAAGTAATCTAAGCATCATGAAATTTGAACTGCTAGCAAGACTTGTCTCCAGTCACCCGCGGCAGAAGGAGATGCTGAGTGATCCATTGATATCTCGCCAAGTAAAACCAAATGTCTGTGCCACATTTATGGCTGGTGTCTCCTTTGGTCTTAGAACATATCAAATAGTAGCTAATATTCTTACCGTGAAGTACCTTGCTCCCCTTTAATGACATACGGCATGTCGTTGCCTATTCATGACCAAAGAAGCCAAGGTTTTGATGAAAGCAATTTCCTGAGCCACTACCTAGAACCCCAAAGTATATTTTCTAAATTGCAAGTGAGACAAACAAAATGGTCTGCCTCTATTTGGTCGTATTTAAGGATTTTTGCTGTCAACAAAGCATTCCCTTCAAAAGAAAGGAATATCTTTTTAAAACAATTTTGTAATTGTTCCCACACATGAATAACGGTGCATACACTTTTGAAATACTTTCCATCCTGCCCATGCTTTCATAAGACCGCTCCTTCCCTGTCCTTGCCACCAGCCTCGAAGGATTGAGGGGAAATGCACAGAAATCCCATGAGGACATTTTCTCCTCCTACCCTGACACTTGCCCCTGACCATGACACTCCCACCTTCCCCTGAGGAGGATTTGTGCTGTGTGCCCTTCATCCCTCATTACCTCGATCACCACCAATTGTCCAGGACTGCTGGGTCTTCCATCGTTTCTGGACTCTTGTCACTCAAATGCTCTGAATAGCCAATAATCTGCCCCAATACTCCACCTTTTTCCTCCCCTCCTCCCATCCTTTCCCCCTTTAACCCCTTGTCTGTGATCAGCAAAGTCCCTTGTATGCATTACCCACCCTTCTTTTTTTCCATCTTGTTGCTCTGACACTGGCTGTCCCTGAGGACATGGCCCCCCACCCCCCTGCAGCCCTCTCAATTGGGGGTACTTTCATTTCCCATCCCTTTCCCCCCACGTCATTAGGCTTGGAGGTGAGGTAGGAATCCTCCTTGTTCCTCATTGGTCTTTCCAGAAATTTCTCCTCTCTCTTCCTTCAAGAAAACCCCCAGCCTCTGTGAGGTACCCTCACTCCAACAGTCTATGACCCTTTTCGGATCTCCAATCCACTGACTGGTTTTCACTCTCTATCTCTTCCACCACATCTTCACTTTCCTGTCTACCCAGCTTAGATTCCATGAGCTTCCAGGACATGCGCTTTGAACTCCCTTGTTCCCGTCTCCCTCTAAGTTACTTTCCTGACCACCCCCATTCAAATCCATCTGCTCCATACCTGCCCCAGTCCAGCTGAACACCGCTGGAGAAAAACAAGCAACCATGCTAACTAGTCGTCTCATTTTAAATTCCTGGCCACGTGCCTCAAGTCACCTCTCAGCACCCTGGCCACCCAACCACCTGGCTATAGTCACTTGCTCCCCACTTACCTTCTTCCTCTCCCCTCCCTTCCCTTCCTCTCTGATCTTCTATGCTCTGAACTCCTACCTACTCCCTCTCACTCTCAGCAGATGACCTCACTTCTCATCCGCCACTCTGAGAAAATGTAAGAAAACAAAAGAGAACATCCTCGTCTTCCCATCACCAAATCTACCCATCTCCTCGCCGCCTCTGCAACTGTACAGCCTGTCTGTCCTTCCTCCTCTTTCTGTGGCTGATAAGCCCATTGTTCACTGAATCCTATCAACCCCTTCTTTCTTAAGAACTTTCCTCCTGCAATTTTTTCCTCTGTCTTCTGCATCACCGGTTTTTTTCTTCCTCTCTGTTGAGACATTCCCATCAGCAGATGGAATGCCACAGTGTCTTCCAGGTGATATATTAGATCATCTCTTGGTCACTCAATCTCTTCAAGCCCCATTTCTATGTTCCCCTTAATAAAACTTTGTCAAAGGCTGTCTATACTCACCATTTCTCCTTCACCAATTCTTGTTATCTTTTGAGCCCACTTGAGTTAGCCATTTACCAACCTGACCAAATAAAGTACTTTTGTCCCAGTCACAATGGCTTCTGTCTTCCCAAGGACAGTGGTCAGTTCTTGGTCCTCCTTATTATTCAGTTGGTTTCCGTCTCCTCCTTTGTGCATCCTCTTTCCTAGTCTTGCCTGACCTCACCCTCCTGGTTCTTTTCCCAGCTCACTCTGTTCCTTCTCAGTCCTTTGAATCTTCTGCTTTCACATCCTCTAAATATTGGAGTGTCCCAGGGCTCAGCCATGTGTCCTCTGCTTTCCTCGGATGCAAGGTTTCCATCCATTCTCTTTGCTTTGAATAATATCTATATGCTGAGCTCCAAAATTTTATCTCTAGCCCTGACATCACTCCTGAAATCACAATTTGCAGATTCTGCTTTATTCTCTATCTTCTCTTTCATGTCCCAAATGACAATATTGATTTCACCTCCTAAAGCCACTTCTCTCCCAGTGTTCCCTGTCTCAGTAAATGGCACCTCCAGTTCCCGTGGTTCACACCAGAAGCGTCGGAGTAAGGCTTGATCCCCCTTTCCCACACCCAATAACTGAGTCAGCAAATCCTCCAACATAGATGCCAGATCTGCCCAATGCTCACCACCAGCCCCCATCCAAGCCAGGGTCATCTCTCCCTTTCTCCAGCAGAATAGCTTCTTAACTGGTCTCCCTGATTCTATTCTCTCCCCAAACTGTCCTAGATGCTCAGAAGACTTCTTGTCTCCCAGGTGCCCCCTTGCTCACTCCTCTTCAGTCAAAGGGACTTTCTGTTGCTCTCACACGAGCCAAACCCATTCCCACCCCAGGGCTTTCACATCTGCTCTTCCCATGACTTGGAAAACCCAACCTGTGTCTTCAGCATCTGGCTCCTTGTCATCCACCAGATCCCTGCTGCAATGTTAACTGTCCCCAGGGTGCCTGCCCAGCCACACTCCTCAGACTAGAAACACCAGCCCCACCACCAGCATCCCTCCATCCTCTAGCCCTGCTTTATGTTTCCTTTCAAGTACTTACAAATACCCCACATTTTCGTATCAATATGTTTCTTTACTTGCCTATTGTTTGACTTTACTCGCCTATTAAATACCCAAGGTTCAGGTTCCTCCTCTGTCAAATGGAGATAAAAATAGTATCCAGCTCATGGGATTGGTGAGAAAATCTTGCCTTATAATAAGTACTCAGTAAGTGCTAGGTGGGCTGGCTCCGTGGCATAGCGGTTAAGTTCTTGCTCTCCGCTTCAGCAGCCCAGGGTTCACGGGTTTGGATCCTGGGCATGGACCCACTCACTGCTCATCAAGCCATGCTGAGGCGGCATCCTACATACAAGAACTAGAAGGATCTACAACTAGGGTATACAATTATGTACTGGGGCTTTGAGGAGAAAAAAAAAAAAGAGGAAGATTGGCAAGAGATGTTAGCTCAGGGCCAGTTTTCCTCAGGAAAAAAAAAGAAGCGCTAGGTAATAGCTTTTAAAATAGTATATTTCTAATCTTGGCTTTCTCCTACCAAATAGAATGGGAATAATGGGAATTAGATAAACAAAGACACGAATGAGTATGAATTCTGTTCTTCAGTAACTTTCATCTATTTATGTTTGCAACGAATCTTTATAGAGCATTGAGTCCCTTAAAAGTCTTAATATTATCAGAAAAAGAAAAAGCTAAAAGAGTTGAAAATGGTTGCTTCTGTGAAGCAGGAATTATCAGTGGGGCTGAGGCTGGTGTCTGCTTTTCTTTGTTATAATGTCAATACTATTTGACATATTACTTTGATGGAAATAAACTTAAATTAAAAAAGAAAAAAGACCAGAAGGAAATACCATGACATCTTAGTAGGAGTTCTCTGGGGAGGGAGAGGGGGAGTTATTGGTTATTTTTATTTCTCCTTTTTGCTTTCTAAATTCACAAAATGATCCATAATGTATTTATGTGGTATTTATAATGAAAAATAGTATATGCACTTTTCATATATTAACTAGATATTGGAAGGCAAATGGAGGATTAATTGACAGGATGCATTTTGAATATTCTCTAAGTTGAAAAATATAATTCCTGGGGCAAACCAGAGAACATACCAGTCTGGATGTTCAGTCAGCGACAGTCATGCTGAAGGCCTTGAGCAGGTAGGGATGGGGCATTTGTGGCAGAGCAGCAGGTTCAAAACAACATAAAGGAGATAAGTGGCTTCCACTTCCCAGGATGCTGCTGGGCATTCTGATCACTAACAGATTGGTCCTGGGAGCAAAAGCCTAAACACTTTTAGAAAACTTTGAGGTGGTTGAAAAGAGGGCCAGACAGAGCTGGAACCAGGTAGGCAAAGAATAGACAGTTTCAGGGTCATCCAACTTTTTTTGTGTGTGCGGGGGGAAGACCAGCCCTGAGCTAACATCCGTTGCTAATCCTCCTCTTTTTGCTGAGGAAGACTGGCCCTGGGCTAACATCCGTGCCCATCTTCCTCTACTTTATATGGGACACCACCACAGCATGGCTTGTCTGTCTGCACCCGGGATCCGGGACTGCAAATCCCGGGCCGCCAAGGCTGAGCACACAAACTTAACCGCTAGGCCACCAGGCTGGCCCCTAATCATCCAACATTTTGAGCATCATATTGTCATTTACATAAAAGCTTCTGGCCAAAGCAAGTTTGCAAAGAGACCATTTGTTCCACATATGGGAAGGAAAGCAAGCACTAAAAGCAGGCCCTCCCCCATGGGGCTGTCTGGAGGAAGCAGGAGATGGGTCTCCATTCACACTCGTCTCTGTTAACCTTGATGATGGTACAGAGCTCCGTGATCTCTTTTGACAGACTGTAGAAATGTTTTGCTAATTCAAATGCTTGGAACTTAGAAATGTCAGGAGATGAAGAATCACTCTACCTTCCCCACTTAATCGGAGCATGCTGTCTATTGCAGGATGGATGGTCACAATATCATTTTGTAGCCTCATCTTCAACCATCGAGAGGGATCGGCAAAGACCCTACTCCTCCTCCCGCACGCCCTCCATCTCTCCTGTGCGTGTGTCACCCAACAACCGCTCAGGTAAGAGATGCCCTGGGCCCTCCAGGCCTGTTCCCTTGGAGACAGAGCCCTCCTTCCCAGCCCTGTAGCTGACCACCACAGAGAGAGAGCCATCCTGATTCCAACGCTTGCTAGAAACATATGAATCTGTTTTATTAACGTGGCGACTTTGTGTTATGTATACACAAACTCAGAAGAAATCTCTCTTTCTAACAGATTCCTAAAAATCTCTAACAGGTGTCATGTGCATACAATGCATCTCATAGACTCACACCCAGTGAGGAACAAGTATAAAGAAAATTGTCAAGTGTTTGTAAATTGGGGTTTTTCCCCGATTTTTTTTCCAACTCAAAATAGTTTGAGTTGCATTTTATTGATTATAATTGGGGTAACAGAGGAGGGGAGAGAGGGTGGACTGTTTCTTCCTTTAGAATGACCTACATTTGAAATATATCATTGAGGGTTTCATTACTATTCCGTATCTGATTAGCTTTTTATTATTAGCTTTAAACCAGCAGATACATCACTGACACATTCTCAGTATAACCGACCGTAACTTTCAAGTCATTCAGTTTACTTTTTTTCTAATTTTGTCACCTTCTTATTGCTTAAATTTTGAACTTTCTCTTATTTACGTGTAAAGATACTTTATTTTTACACCCTTTTCTGTCACATTATATAAAGGCAAAGATTAGAGAAAAAACTAAAGACAAAATATGAGCACATCATTTAGGATATGAGAGATAGTTTTTACTGTTGTTTTACTCAAACTGTAAGTTTTTAAAACTTTCTTTTGATTTCTGCATTTGGTTTTTGTTGTGAGAAGGAAAGATTGATAAATAATTAGATATGTGCGCTCACACACGCACATGCACACACGCACCTATATATAGACTTGTATTTAAGAAAAGTTTCTCCTTGCTCTTTGCTGCCCTCCTCCTGTTGGAGAAATAATATTTTCTGGAACTGATCCCGGAGGGTATGGTAGAGAGCACTCCCCAGCAGAGTGGCCCCTCTGCCCTTGAGGATGTCTGTCATAAAACTTTACACCACACTTTACTGTCAGAATGATGAGGAGAATCAGAAATGAATGGTGAAGATTTGACTAAAATAAATTACTCTCAGCCCCATGAAAGCTTATATTTTTCGTGTGGTGTTATTGCTGTAATGTTTAGTCCCACGCTAGACAAGAGAATCAGGAATTCCTGTGTATCTGCAGAAACTAACACCTATCTCAGAAGCATAGAGGTAGCCTTTTACACATCTTATTTCCATAATTATTAAAAACACAAAGAGCACTGAGTCTGGGAAGCACAAGGATGGTGTCTTTGTAAAAGCTCTATTAGGAACCAGTCGGCATTAGGAAGGTGAAATGATGCAGTAGATTGGAAGGTGCCTGGAAGGAGAAGCAGAACTCTCTCAGGGTGTTCGCATACCAGCCATTCAGCCAGGGTGCTGCCTGGTTACCTCCTAGGAGAGGCACATCGAAGACACCTAATCAACGCTTGTTTGCATGACTTGATTTTTCCCGGAGTGTCATCCTGGTTTACCGGAGACTCGTACCGCTATGCGTGAGGTCTCAGGAGATAATTACACACCTGACGTCGGTTAATGAACCCCACCATCTGTGCAATATTAGATTCTAATTTTAAAAGCTTTGGTCTAAAGTCTCCAAAATATTGTCCCTTCGTGATTGCCTGGCAATGACTAATAAAACGCTAGCCTTTATGCAAGAAGACCTAGAAGCAAAAGAGCAAGAGCAGGAAAGGGACTATCCTGGGAGAGAAAGATGGAGAACAGAAGAGAGAAGAGAGGGGCAGAGGGTAGAGGAGGTGAGTGAGACACAACGGCCGACATTCTAAAAACACACGCAGGAACTAAACATAGAGCCCAGCTGAGTTACAGAGAGCAAACATGGTTTGCTTCACTGCCTTCCCGTTGGATTTACACCCAGAGATTCTGGTCCAGCTGGTATTGGGTGGGGCTCAAGCATCAGTATTTTTTGAAGTATTCCAGCTACTTAATCCTAATGGGCAGCCAGCATTGGCATCCTCTGAGTATTTCAAGAGCTGAGCAGTGAGCCTCGATTTTGTTTTGATAGGCTTGAGAAGCCTTTGGGGCTTGGGGGGCCTTTCAGGAGATGAGGAAAGGAGGGGCACAGGCTCCCTCTGTTTACCTTCCCAGCATTTGGCTGTGACTTCTACTGAGCACTCTGCCTCTTATTTCTGGTTTATTTCCACATCCATTTCCTGACTTGACTGAGAGCTCCCCTAGTTCAGACAATCTAGACACGACTCGCGTTTCTGTCTCCCAGTGTCTAGCGTAGGTATTTGCGCATAGATGGTACTAAGTTTGATGAACTGAATCAAGTGGCTCAGCCAGTGAAAGGAGAAGTACGTTCAGGGAGCAAGCAGACCCAGAGGGCTGGAGCTGAGGGATCCTGCAGAGGGTGTGAACAATAAGCTGAAAGGTAAACTGAGGCTTGATCGGGGGGGTCTTGGACACTAGCCAAGGAAAGAGGGCTTTATCCTAAAAATCAGAGTTCCCCAGACTTCCTCAAGCTTTAATAATCACCAAGTATGCTTGTTAAATACGGATTCCTAGGCCCATCCACTGAAAATTCAGACTCACAAGCTTTGGGACAGGGTCCTGGAATCCCTAAATTCTCAGCTGGGTCTTAAGGTTAAACAAGTTTATAGAGCACTGCCCTCTGGCATAGGAAGCTGGGGAAGGCTTTGGGACAGAAGAGGACTTTGCTGAGCTCATACTGAGTTAGATGCAATTGACTAAGCTCTGAATATGAGTGGCATCTTTGAGGAGCATGGAGATCAATGTGAGGACAGCCCAGGGGGTGGGGAGCACGGTTAGCTGCCTTATTATCAGCACACATACCTATTACTCCACTTGTTCCCACACATCTCTGTATTGACAGCGCTGTTTAGTTACTCCCAATCCATCTGAGCTTTTAAGAAAACGAAACCTCTTTGCTTTCTTACCTCCAAATTCAGCCTTTCCTCTGTTCTGGGACCAGTTTATTAAAGAACTGTGGAATTCCCAGGGGAACCCTCTAAGTACACGCATCATTGTAGAAACTGAGTCACAAAGTGATAACAGCGCTCACTCCCTGGGTCCAACAGGCAGCGAGTGGCTGAGGTGTGAGGTGTAGGTGAGAGATTATCGGGAACATTCATTGAGAGCTGGAGCAAGGGTGCCCCATCAAGAAAAGGGGGCCCCCGGCCCACCCGAGCAAACTGTTGGAGAAGATCTTGGCAGGTCGGGCTATTTCGGCCCCACAAATCATCCTAGGTGGAGAGTTGCTTTTTCTGTCTTTAGGGCAGTTTCTGGGTGACTCAATATTTAAGTAAAACTGCACTTATTTTAATCAGGGATTCTTCAATATCAGTAATAGCTCCTCTGAAACACATCTAATTTAAAAAGGAAGAAAGGGAGGGAAAGTGGGAGGAAAGAAAAGAGAAGAGAAAGAAGAAGAAGGAGATCAAGACCAATCTCATTCTTAAAACTGTCCCATACACCTTGGGGGGTCATGTCCCCACTGGGATGTCTTTCTAAGGAAGATGGCCCCAGGATATAGTCCTTAATTACTTGCCTCCAAGTCACATGTCCCCTTAACTATAAGATACCAAATGACACAGGGTAAGGGAGGGGTGTAAAGACAAGAGCCAAAAGAACAAAAAATCCCCAGGTCCACGCATACAGATTGACATATGTTGAGCCTGAAGGTGTCCTTATGACCTTAGCTGTTGGTGTGAAAAGCTATCCATGCTGTGGAATGACACACAGAAAGTCATCCTTTTGATTTCTTTATGTAGCAAGTGCCCCAGCTTCACCTCGGGAAATGATCAGCCTCAAAGAAAGGAAAACAGACTATGAGTCCACTGGCAGCAATGCCACTTACCACGGCACTAAAGGAGAACACACTTCCAGGAAAGACACCATGACAGGTGAGCTCAGCTTTGTGCATTTCCTCCTCGGAGCTGGTGACTGGATTTGGGACAAGGCAGAGGGCTGGGGCATCAGATTTCAAGCCAAACTTGGCAGCTCAGCAGGATTTAGCAGCAAGCAGGTCACTTGAGAGCTTAACAGTGAAGATTCCCAGGAATTGGAGATGAGGAGATTAACCCAAAGGTATAAATACTGAGCATCTTATTCCTGAAAACAGCTAAGAGAAAATGTCCTCTACACACATTTTATCCTCAGCCCTTCTTTACCTCCCCCTTTCCTTCTTGCTTGCTCAGCTCATAACATTCCCTCAAATTGGAGACAGGAGTCACTGTAGATTTCTTCTTAGGTGGCATAATTCAAGGTGGAGGGATCCAAGATGGTGGATGTAGTATAACCAAGCTTTGCCCATTAGGAATAGAGGAAAGGGAAAGAGGATAAGAAAAGAAAGAGAGAGGAGGAGAGGGAGTAAAGGGGAGGCAAGCAAAGGAGGAGGATTTCAGGGAAACCCACAGAACTCCCATTGAGACATCTTCTCCTCTTGCCATGAAATCAATCTCTTATCATGACAAACTCCCAAGAAGATTCATTAGAATCAATGACCACAATTTCCCTACGGAGGCATTGATCTTTTATGCCCTTCGTCCTTCACTACCCCAGTCATCCATTGTGTCTCCTTTGTCATCAGCTGGGACTCCGTGCAGGCCAAAATGGGTGCCCATCCCCACCCCCTCGAGCGTGCCCTCCCAACCTAATAACCAGCCTTGACCTTAATTCTCCTTTAAGTCTGTACTGCTGTCCTTGGGGTGGGGCTTGCTGTTCCCATTCATCATCCCCTCCAGGCTCTCCACGCACCCCCCTCCCGCCCCAGTTCACCCCTCCTCCAAGAAGCAGGACCTGGGGGTATTGATGTAGAGGGGGTTTTGCCTTGCAAGCAGAGCTGCCAGAGCCATCAGGATCTCTCATGAGATTCCACTCCCCTCTTTGCACATGGGTGCAGAGATGGGTTCCTCCTGAAAACAGCTCATGAGGAATAGGTCTTGAACAGAACAGGGCCAGATTAGGTCTTTCATAAAACTGGGGTGTGAAGGGTGTAATCCTAAACAGACACGGAGACCCTCTTATCAGAAGAATCTTAAAAGAATGAGATGCGTTTCTCTGATATAATTTAGGTGTAGACCTGCAGGGAAGCAGAATAGACAAATTGGATGATTTATTGAGATGTCTTCCTGACCCAGGATGTCTAAGACAAATTTTTCTAATGGTAAATGTGTTTACCCCAGAGGCATTGTTTTCTGTGGCAGCTTCACGGCTGCATAAGAAAAGCATAGTAAACACATGCTTAGGATCCTCACCCAAGTCAGCACTCTGCCTCCCTGTACAGACCCTACAAGAGAATGTCTTACCCTTACACCTGAATGTCTCCTGAATGGGAGAACTGAACTCCTTACGTAAGACATCCCTTGTTATTCTCATTCACTGGTTCTGTTTTCCCCCCATGCATGTTGCCCCCATTGTAGATAAGCTTGAACAAAAGAAGTTAGGAATCTGAATGCCAAATCCCTAGAGTCAAGACATTCCGTGACGAATCTAATTTGTACTGATTACTCCAGGATAGAAGTGACACCAGATTCAAGCAACCCATTTGCCCTAGGTAGCCACAGCAATGGCAGTCTGGGATGATAAATTGAGATTATAATTACAAGAACAATTGTGAAACTGACTGCATTGTTATTTAAGTTTAACTTTTCACTTTAACTCTCTTGTCCAGTGAACTCATTCAAAAAGATTTTAAATGTGGGTGTGTTTATGTTGAAATAGTTCCAATGGTACATGATCATGCCCTGCACACATAATAAAACCTAAAATGTTTCTGATGTTTAATCTTCCTGGAAAATGCAGGGATTTTGACAACTCCGGTATTGAGATTTATGTAATTTTTCAAACTTATTTAAAGGCTTAAACAGCTTTGCTCTAACTTACTTAAATATGCAATTCAAAACTACCCTATCCATCATGTAGCAAGCCTAGAAGAACAATGAGATCTTTATTGAATGATATGTTTATATGGGAAGGTTCCCTTTAAGCCAACAAGTACTGTGTAAAAGTTGTTATTATCACGGTGATTGTGATGGTGACAGTGGTGGTGATGACGGTGGTGGTCATGAAGGAGGTGGTGATGGTGGTGGTAGAGGTGGTGATGGTGGTGGTAGAGGTGGTGATGGTGGGTGGTGGTGGAGGTGATGGTACAGGTGGTGACAGAGGAGGTAGTGATGGTGGGGGTATGGCTAGTAAGGGTGGTGGAGATAATGGTGTTGGGTGTTGGTGGTAAGATTGCCAGTTGTGTTTGCCACCTTCTGTAGTGGTGTGAATAAGTCCCCAGCCAAGCTGGGTGGGAGCCAACATTTCATACAGGAATGCAAGGGATGAATTGCCAGCCCCAGCTTTACAGCACTTTAGCAAGTGCCCCTCTTTCTGGTGTTTACTTTCCAGATAAGATTTCTTGTGACCTCCACATCAAGAGCAGTACTTTTTCTCATTCACGAATAAATTCAGGGACACTTAAAGTTCATTGCATTGAAAAATACCTAAAAAACTGCCATCTTCCTTGTTTCTAAGGCATCAGAGGACATCCTACCATTTCCTCCAAAAGAAACATTCCCTCCACTGTGGGAAGACTGTGGGAAGCTTCACCCTCAAAAGGCAACATGGGAAAGTGAAAGCAGTTCCCCGCGTGGGTTCTAATCTAATCTCCTCTACTGAGCTCTTAGAAATGCAGCTCCATTTAGGTTTTTATTCCAGGCTCCCCCCACCCACCCTTTCTGGATTCATTTTCTAGCTTAGGTGGAGTCTCTTAAAATGTCCTCTCTCTTTAGTGTTTCTCTGCCACTCATGAGCCCTCAGAAAGCCAAAGTCAGCTGTTCATTCAGGCATGCAGAACTGTTATAGCTGTTTCTTACGGTCCTGATTCCCTAGGAACATTACATGTTCAGAAGCACGCGTCAGAGGAGGGCTGTGTGATCCCAGCAGGTACACGGCCTAACTTTAAAATTCACCCAGAGGATTTTGCCGTCCCTTCTGAGCTCCCAAATGCTTTACATCAAATGGTCTGTTCTGTTTTTGTCAGTGTCTCTCTTATGCCTTTTGTAGCCATTCTAATCTTCAGTATGTTGATTCAGTTGGAAATCGGGGCCTATCCAAAAAAAGAAAGGCATTTCCCTGTGAGTCTCCTCTGAGCTCAGACAGAGCATCCGTGAAGATATCTGCTTCGTGTGTCTGCAAAGGCCACAAGTTCAATCTCAACCACACAGGCTCCTTTAAACAGGTGAAGTGGGCCAAAGAGCAAGAAGAAAGAACTTCCGGCAGAAACCTCTTTAGCTCAGAAGCCACAAATGTGACAGGGAGGGAGGCCAAGGCTATAATAGTTCATGTTCTTAAAAAAAATGCATTTTATTCTGAGTAACAGGAAAAAATTAAATTTCACCTTGTCCTTGCAGTGACATTTTCCAACAGAAAATTATAGCTCTGAAGACAGATTTTCTAAAGTTCACTCATTCATTCATTTGCTCAACAAATAAAGCATTCATTCTGTGAGCATCCACTGAGGCCAGGCACCATCCCAGATGCTGGGGATACCTACAGAGGTGGCAGGACAGACTGATCTCTGCCCCCCATGGCAGATCTCTGCCTTCTCTGTTCCTGCTCTGGTAGGCAAAGGCAGGTAATACACAAGGTAAACAATAGGACAAGCTCACCAACAAGGTAATACCACGTGATGTTGAATATGATGGAGAAAATGAATGGGTTAATGAGATACAGGGTGCCGGATGGGCAGGGGTTACTTTAACTAACGTGGTCAGGGAAGAGACATTTGAGCCAAAACCTGAACACCAACAAGGAGAGGCAGTCCAGAGTCTGGTGGAAGTGAGTCCCAGGGAGAAGGATCAGCAAGTACAACATCACTGACTTGGCATGCTCAAGCAAGGAAAGAGAGCCAGCATAGCTAGGGCTCCCTGAACAAGGGAAGAGGGTGGGAGATGCTGCGCAAAGTTAGGCAGGGGCCAGATCACACAGAGCCTCGTAGACCATAATGGGGAGCTCGGGTTTTACCATAATCAGAGTGGGCAGGGCATTGGAGTATTATAAGCAGAGGGAGTGACATGATCCAATTTGTCTAACAAGACAATCACTCAGCTGTTGGGAACAGGATGGATGGAGGAGCAGGGCCATTGAGGAGGATTCTGTAGCAGTGATCCAGGTGAGAGATGTTGGTTTTGACAGTAATACAGAGACAGGAGTGATGTGCATTCAACCAGAGAGTATATCAGAGTGGTCTTTAAAATTGAAAGTGGGCTCTCAGCTCTCACTTTCTAAGCAAAGTTTCCCAAGAGGAGTTTTATTGCCCAGCTATTATGTGCTTTTAGTAATAACTATAGATGGAGTGATAGATTATTCTGCCTTTGTGTCTAGCGTGGCCTGTATCTGTGAGAGAATATGTATGATGTGTCATCCTATTTCATTATCTGTAGATACTGGAAGCAAATGATAAGTCCTTTATTTCTAGAGTGTTTTATACTCCACTGACACTCAGTAAACAACGTTTTCCAGAGCATTCTTAAACCATGAACTTTTAGCAGCTCTGAGGGGAGAGGTGCCCTGGGTCCTTCCTCTGGGCCTGTGGCATAAGCCTCGAGGGTTCCAGGTGAGGAAGCAGGCAAGTGGGCACCCTCTCCAGGACTTTGGAAACTGCTGGCAACTGGAGGAGACCTTCCTTCCTTTCAACTAGACCACGGGCCAGTCACAAGACAGAATGGGGGCTCCTGTCCCTGTGTCGAGCAGGATTCCAAAGCCGCAGCCGCCCAGTTATGCAGGGCAGATGCCCGGGCTGCTTCCTGCCCATCCTTTGGGCCTTTGAGAAATGCACTGTCTGAAAGATGATCAAGCACTTCTGTGACCTCAAATTAGAGATTTCATTCTCCAGCTAAAAACTAAACTGCTGATACAGATTCCTGCATGCTTCAGTGCAGGTGACAAGCTTTTATTGTCCACCAGTTTTCACCAGAAAAGAAGGCAGTAAAGCTGGCAAGATGACCATCTGCTTGCCACACCTGCCCTGACCCTGTCTACAGTCTGAACATTATTGCAAGAGGCTGACATGCTGGGGGATTTTAGAGAATAACTCTTCTTCTTTCTTAATATCTGTATGTAAAATGAAGTGTTCAGGGCCAAAGAATTTCTTCCTCTTGGAAGGGTCCACAAGAAACCAAGCTTTGTTAGGGCAAGAACTCACCTCAGTAACCATTATTCCCCATTTGAAATCTTGCCTTCTTTGCTAATTCTTTGGTTCCCCTTTTGCTTTCAGCTCAAAATACTGGAATTTCAACTTTGTATAGGAATTCATATGGTGCGCCCGCTGAGGACATCAAACATAACCAGGTAAGGGAGACGCAGCACGTTGTGTTTTCCCCTCAACTCCTGCGAAATATCCTGGAATTGTAAAAAATAAGTTAACTTCTATCTTGCATGCATAAAGAACTGAAAAGGAAAATAATTTTCCCTGCTGTTCTCCACTCACGTGTAACGTACATGTGGTGGTGGCAGTCATCAGAATGGCCTCAAATTTGAAAACAATTTTTATTTCACTACAACCACATGCTTCATCTGGTGGTGGAAAGCAAGGTATCTACTATGATGCAAAACTAAAGGAAAGCCCAATTGTACAAGTGTAAGATGCCAGTTCCTAGACAAATTGTCTAATCGCTGGACAGGGATTAAGTAGCTCTTGTAACCCAGCCAACGCTCATTCAGAAGAAAGCATTCATTATACATGATGGTTATCAATAAAATAGACACATCAAGTTCACTATAAGCAGCTAAATAGAATGTGTTGTAGAATGCCTTGCTACTTAGTCTCTTTGGGGAACGCAGCATCAACATCACGGAGCTTGTTAGAAATGCAGAAGAGATTCTTCTCCAGCCCCTAACCCTAACCCCTCCAAGGTCTCCTGCATCACAGTTACGTTTTATCAAGATGTCTAGGTGATTCGTGCACCTGTTCAAGTTTGAGAAGTGCTGGATGGTAGATCTTTAAAGAACTGATCTAAGTTTGTGTGTTTGTTTTATTCGGAAATGTTCCCGAAGGCTCCTTCTCTCTGTGGTTCTGTGAGAACTATAAAAGCAAAGGGCACAGCCTCTGTTCCTTCTTCTCCCACCCCCCCACCCCACGTGATCATGACGACAGAAAGACTGACAGTCCTCATAACCATTGGCTACTAATAACCATTGCCAGAACTGGCTTCTGCTGATGCGCTAGATTCCTGCCATAAGTGAAGCAAGTTGGGCTGAAAAGATAAACCAAAAGCTGTATGCTTGATCACAATAACCAGAGGGAAGTAAACTTGGAAGAGAAATGTGTTGTTTTTGAACATTGCTCAACACCCAGCAAGGCAGCATCTTTGAAAAGGAAAGGGACCCTCTTTTAGTAGGTAGAATGTCCTGTGCAGGACCATTTTCCAGAGAAGGAGGATGAGGACACGAAAAGTGTCTCCTTGACCTTAAATTACCTTTTTCTGTAGTCAACCATCATTAGGAGAAATGATAGTGGGTAGAGGAGTTATCCTTTGCCCTCAATTTTCCAGTCCACCTGCAGCCACTCCTGAAGACATCTGGTGTTGTTTGTGACCCCCTGGCGAATGCCCAGGCCCCACAGCCTGCCTGACACGTTGCTAATGTCTACTCGGCCTCCTTCAGTTCTGGTCTTTGCTCAAAGCAAAAAGGCCAATGAATAAATAAACAGGGGCATGAGCTCTAGACAAGAGGTCACCAGGGGCAGCCCCCAACTATTCACATGTCAACGTGCCTGCCCAACATTAAGAAAAATGAAAACAAAATGTATTGGAAATGCCAACTCTGTTTATGGAAATCAACCCTTTTTCTTTTAGCAAGGACCAGGTACAGTGAGCAAAATATCTCTAGCTCTCAAAGGTACTTGTCATGATGTAATAGGAACCTGATTTTGCATTCAAGAGCATAAGGTTAGTCTTTAGTTTCTCTAGCTGGAGAGAAGCTCATCACCAGAATTGGCTTATTTGACACCAGCCTTTCTCTCCAGGGACTTCTGCTATTGTTGGCAAGGGAGAAACGCCCTGGTGTAGCCCAGGCGTCCTTGTCATCTCAGCATGGCTGCAGTCTAGATCTGCTTGCAATCTAGATTTAGAGGACAGTCCAGACGGTTCGAGGGGCACATTCTTTTCATGTAAGCCTATTCTGAGTATTTAAGCAGATTAGAATTAATGCGCTGAGATGGCATCCCTGCTGCCAGAGTGAGCAGAGCCTGCCGTAGCCTCTTCCCCAGCATGCCTCAGAATGTACTCAGCATAGCCTCAGTGTGAATGTCAAAGCCACAGTGTCTCGAGAATGCTGCCGAAACCCAGCCAGCATGGAGAGCAAAGTCTGTGCCACCTGTCAGCACAGGGGAGACACTGCAGGCAGGCAACAGGCAGCGCTGAGTCCTGTGGCGATAGCTCAGTGCCATCATTATTCCCAGGGCTGGTCCAGCAAAGGGAGGTGGGTGATTGGACTGTTAACTCCATTCTGATATCAAGCAACACTTTTAAATGTCCACCAAAGAGAGTTGTTTTTTCCCTAAAATATTTCCAAGGAAATCATTATGACACTCCAGTGAACTTGGGGAGAAGAGAAAGAAGCATTTTATTTATTTTAGACTATGATAATTAAACAAAATTTGGCTCCACTTTCAGCTTTCCCTCTTGGGACCATCCTAACCATTTGAAAGAGGAGACGATTTGGTTCTCTTCCAGTTGGGTGGATCTAAAGACGACCCGTAAACAGCATCCATGATTTGAATTCTCTGGCCATATGGGCATGACTGGCCATTCTAGACGGAATGTTTTCCTTTTGGGGACTTTCCTGGACCAAAAGTGACCTCTCAACCTCACAGCTAGGTAAAGCCCAGCTTGAACAATTTAAACAGGTGGGATGCACCAGGGTCCGTTCAGTTTCAGCGTCAAAGCTTGTCCTCTGCTGAGCGCTCTAGTCTCCTGGGTGTCTTAGTCACCCGCAGGACCCCACGAGCTTCGCAGAGGAGGCTGGAGAGTGACTCATCTCAGAGAAGAAGCAATTCACTGAGGGAAACTGGTCTGAGGCAAATCTCCGAGAGGAGGCAAAAGACAACGAGAACTGAGAATGGGGCAACAACCCTGGATATGTGGCCAGCCAGGGTTGGGAGCCGGGGCAATAGCTGTGAGCCAGGCTTTCCTTGACTGTGTGGAAAAGGAGCCAGGGACCTGCTCAGCTGTGGAGATCCCCATGTCACTACCTGGGACTCCAGTCTCATTTTCAGTAAATTCCAAACTTAAGGACTCCTAGAAGAAACGACCATTGGTGTGAAATAAGGTTTGCGATCCTCAGTTTTTATGTTCGGGATCAGTAGGTCACAGACATCATTTTCAGAGTTAACTACTTAAACTCTCCAGAAATCCTGTTGAGCTTCTATCAGTCCATCCCATACTTGTGAAGAAAAATATCATACTTAACTCTATATCCAGCTGACAACAGAATTTTTGTTGATAAACTAGAAACAAAGGGGTTTGGCGTTTCAATAACCAGTATTCAAATTACTACTAATGACAACATAAACAGCATCATGAGTTCCTAGCTGGTGTCCTCAGTCCCGCTACCAAGTAGGCAGGGCAGATAAAATTGCCCCCAGAGATGAGGACATTGAGATTCAAACCTTCAGTCACCCAGCTAGGAAGAGGCAAGGACTCAAACCTGGTTCTCCTGCCTTCTTGACTCATTTGCCTCCTTTATACCAGTGGTTCTCAAATTTGGCATGAGTCAGAATCCCCTGGAGGGCGGATAAACACAGATTACTGGGCACCAACCCCAGATGTCTGATTCAGTAGGTCTGGGGTGAGGCCCCAAAATTTGCATCTCTAACACATTCCCATGTGATGCTGATGTAGCTGGTCTTGGGACCACACTTTGAGAACCACTGATCCTTCCCACATGGCCTCCTTCATCGATATTAACACCTGGAGTCTTCAGCTTTCACTGTGTGGTCAAGTGTCAAGATCTGTAATGGGCAGCTATTTCCCTTGTGTTAGAAATAAATCCAGTTTGTGGGCAAACTCGGTGAGGAATAAACACAAAGTCTTCTACCATTATGCTAAGAGACTGGAAAGTGGAGACGTGGCACTGTCCTTTATAATTTGAACTAAACATTCTACTGTTGAGGAAAACATTCACCAAAGATGACTTTATGGGAGCAGGAGCCACAGGACAGAGCACCAGAAGCGTGGGTCCCAGTGATCCCCAGGTGAGCTTGCTGGCTGCGCTCCCCTTCCCAGAGAGGACACTGCCTTAAGGCAAAGCAGGCAACACCCTTAGGCTCTTTGGATGTGCCAGGGCTTCTCTGGACCACAACAGATGCTCAAATTCAGAATACACCACTGCTATATATGAACATTGTTCTATGTCTTTCATAGAAGTCTGGTTTATGCAGACTGTGTAACATTAAAACATGCACCTATTTTTAGCTCCTCTATGGGGTGGGCTTATATATGGGAGCATTTCGTCTGCCTAATTGTGAACACTGTCAGGTATTCCCCTAGAGTAAATTATAAAAAACAGCCAACATTACTCCGTTGTGAATGTACATCCACAACCGATATCCACACCACCAGGCCAGTGAACACATTCAGTCCGTCCAAACACATCAGTGTCACCCATCCTGGGTAGTTCATTTATACACACTCTCAGAACTGCAGAACTAAACTTTAGATGTGGGACTCTATGAACAATGCAGATGAATTGAAGAAGGTAATTCCCCAAGGTAAGAGACTAAATTAAGCTTGTGCCCAACCCCAAAATGTCCACCAACCAGGGAGAACATGACAACGGTAAGAAATTTGAAACAGGTTGTGCAAAAAAATGAAAAAAGCAGCCACCATGGAGGAGAACCACAAGGCTTGTGAGTGACTTCCCCTGAAGACCTCCCTGTCTCCAGCACTGCTTCCTCTGGCCACTGAGACATCTTGGTCTCCTTTGTCCACTGGCCTCCCTTCTTATCATAGAGCCTGGAATCAATTCAGTGAGGCTGACCCTGTGGGTTTGGCCACCTTGGATCAACTGAGACTGTGCTAGTATGGTGGAGAGAACGTCGACTTTGGAGTCAGCCAGACGTATATTCAAGTTCCAGCTTCACACCACCACTAGCCATGACATCCTGGAGAAGTTTCTTAACTTCTCTGAGCTTCAGTTTCTTCACCTATAAAATGAGAATTAGGCGGATGGATGGGTGGGTAAGTGGGTGGGAAGGAAGGAAGGAGGAAGTAGGTAGATAGATATAGACAGACATAAACATGTGTGTGTGTATATATATATATATATATATATTTGAAGATTAAACAAAGAATTTGTTATATGTTAAGTATGGTGCCCACTGAAATAGAAACACAGTAAATTCTAGTTCCCTCCCTGTGTAATTTTTCCAAACCTCCCAAGCCTTTGTATGCTCTGCACTTGGGTAGCAGCAGCACAGTGTCGGAGTGGAGAAGTTCAACATAGCACATAATACTTCAAAGAAGAGCACAGGGCTCCTTAGCCTATCAGCACAATTTGGTAGATCTGGTCTTAGCCACTTTTAATTGCACATGTTGCAGATTAGTTCCAAATGTCCCTCCCATGGCTGACAAACATTTACACTCTATGGACTTTCACAAGTAGACAGAAACCTCATTCATTCAGCCACCACTAACTAGAAGTACGGGACATACTGGATGGCAGCTCTGATGAAGTTCACCACTTCTTTGAAGAACAGGTCGATTCTAGTGTAAATCAATTACATATAAGAGAGGGGGTTTCACTTACTTGAGAGACGAATTATGTGCAGGCCATTAGAAGCATTCATTTACACACAACGTGCTAATTACAAATCATTATCTATTAACTAAGACAAATTTCTACAGGACGTTTCCATGCTGAACCTTAGTTAAATTAATTGGGAATTACTGAATCCTCTGGAAAGTGATCAAACTGTGTTTCTTTAAGAGTGTTTTATCATTCACACCAGACCTCCTGCCTGATTATCACACATGAGCTAGCTTTGTGCATGCCTGCATGCACTGGATGTGGGGATGGCCCTCACCTCATGCCTTAGGAGGTTCTGCTCACTTCAGGGGCATGGTGCTTGGAAAGGGACCCCAGAGGCGGTCAGAAGGGAAAGGGATAGCTAGACCCCCACATACAAATGCTAATTATCAGCCCTGAACACTCTTTGTCTTACTGTCCTTAAAACCAAGCCAATTAATTCTTGACTTCACATGTCTCAAAGGCTCTGTGATCCTTTTTACCCTTCAAGGCCCTACCTCAGACAGTAACCTGCAGGGGACAAGAGTGGGAACTGGGAGCACTGAGCTGGGCTGGGGGACATCAGACGATACCGAAGACCCTTCCCTAAGGGCTTCATAATCCCACAGCATCCTCGAGTCCCATCAATTCTGGATTGCACCAAGTTAGGAAACATTTCGGTCCTCCAGAGTGTATTATATTTGAAGTGGGTTCCCTCTTTTCATTCTGTGCTTCTCTGTGCATCCTCCTAAGGCTGTGGTGCCTGGTCACTTAGGCAGGTGTGATGGAATGACCCCACTACCAGGTAGCGTTAGTCCTCCAGAGGAGTGTTGATCACCGCCCTGTGCGCCGACAGGAAGATGCCTGAGTGACCGTTAGACCTTGTACATCTTCGCTGTCTCTTTGTCTGAGATTGCAACACTTAGGGGTAATAGAGAAAATGCAAGGAAGATGAAAACCAACTACTTGTATTCTATAGCTTCTAGAGTATACCTCTTCAATTTAAAAGGTTATCTAGTAAAATAGTGCAGCAGCTCTAGCAGTTGGGTGATTCCTCGAAAAGTTAAACATAGAATTGCCATAAGATCCAGCAATTCCACTTCTAGGTACCAGAAAAATTGAAAGCAAGGACTCAAACAGACACTGGTACACCCATGTTCATTGCAGCGTTATTCACAATAGTCAAAAGGGGGAAACAACCCTAGTGCTCATCAACAGATGGATGGATGAACAAATGTAGTATCTCCATACAATGGAATATTATTCAGCCTTAAAAAAGAAGGAAATCCTGTCACACACTACAAGATGGATGAACTTTGAGGACATTATGCTAAATGAAAGAAGTCAGATGCAAAAGGACAAATATTGTATGATTCCATTTATATGAAGTATCTAGAACAGTCAAATTCATAGAGACAGAAAGTAGAATGGTGGTTCCCACAAGCTGGGGGAAGGGGGAATAGGATATTATACTTAATGGGTACAGAGTTTTTGTTTGGAATGATGAAAAAGTTCTGGAAATGGATAGTGGTGATGGTTGCACAGCACTATAAATGTACTTAATGCCACTGAATTATACACTTAAAAATGGTTAAAATGGTAAATTTTGTTATGTGTATTTTACCACAACAATAATTTTTTTAAAAGATTTCCAGAATGATAGTGTGTGGATCCAGGAACCAATTTTAAAAAGGGAAGTCAGTCAGCGGTTGGCAGTATTTGGAGAAGGGCCACACTGGTCAATGACTGGGTGACGTTCATAGCCTTTCCTTTGAGGGAGGGGTGAGTGCCTTGGCCATGGGGGAGGATGAGCAAGGGGCAACAAACTAACCCAGCTGGATCTTCTTTTCTGTGCAGGTTTCAGCACAGCCAGTCCCACAGGAGCCCAGCAGAAAAGATTATGAGACCTACCAGCCGTTTCAGAATTCCACGAGAAATTACGACGAGTCCTTCTTCGAGGACCAGGTCCACCATCGCCCTCCCGCCAGCGAGTACACCATGCACCTGGGACTCAAGTCCACCGGCAACTATGTCGACTTCTACTCAGCTGCCCGTCCCTACAGTGAGCTGAACTATGAAACGAGCCACTATCCCGCCTCCCCCGACTCCTGGGTGTGAGGAGCGGGCGACACGAGGCGCTCCGGGAACAGTGCATGTGCATGCATACACAAGACATTGCTTTTTTTCTTTTTTTGCCCCCTGCAAATTTAGTTTATTAAAGCCTGTTCCATAGGAAGGCTGATAACCAGTAAGAAATATTAAGAGCTATTTTAGAAAGCTAAAGGAATCGAAAGTTAACTTGGAAGTCAATAGAGAGCTAAAGTAATCCTAAATATGACATTGTGCAGCACCTTTCTAGTATGAGCTGTAGAGTATTAAAAAGTGCTTTATATCGAACGTGGCTGGAGGCAACAGAGGAGACGGTCGGGGTGGTGGGGCGTGCAGGTTATAAGCACAGAGCAGCATAGTTCACACACTTTTAGGGGGACGGCTTCTCACGCTTTCTTTACTCTCTTCATCCGTTGTGATTCTAGGCTTCAAGTTGCATTGGGGTTCCTCTGTACAGCAAGATGTTTCTTGCCTTTTGTTAATGCATTGTTGTAAAGTATTTGATGTACATTACAGATTAAAGAAGAAAAGCGCATTGTGTATATTACACCAATGCTGCGGTGTTTCCTCATCTATGGTTCTAAATATTGCTTCAGTTTCAAACTTTTGAAAGATGTATGGATTTCCAGTTTTTCTTTTCTTTTCTTTCTCCCAGTATGTTTTAACAAAAAAAAATGGGAAAAAAAGGAATATTTAGCAGTATTGTTCGTTCTGATATGTGAATTTGTTTGTGGCAACTAAGCAAGGCATTCAGCAGTTTCTGATAATTAACATACATCGTTCCACACTCCTTGTCAACAAAGTGCTTTTTCACTGCCTAAAATTTTAGATGTAGATATTTGAAATAGATTTTTTCATTTATACCAGTTTTCTTTATGATGATACAGTGTTAAAAGAAAATAAATTACAATTGATCTGTCATCCATATTTGCTAAGAATGTCTATTTCCAAGGACCTATCTTACAAAATACACATTCTTGCTCGTGTGTCTGTGCGTGTGTGGGTGTGTGTATGTCCATGTATGTATAAAAATGACCTGTGTGAGATTTAATTTTGATAAAAGCTATTTCATTTGCTGTTCATCCTGTACAAATTTTGTTTTTGGTTTTTAGTATAAATGTACATCACTTTGTTCCTTTCGTATTCTATTCTGACCATCTAGTGACTCAGGATATTAGGCCAGTTGAAGTGAAGTTATAGGATTTTCACACATTCACACATCCTTGGATACCAACTCTTTCAACAGGTCCATTCCCCTCCGTGTTTTATGCCCTCAGAACATGATAAACCATGGCCAACTCAATAATTTCACTTTGGGGCCAATTACTTGAATTATCCACAGAAAATGTAAACTGCTCACCTTATTCCCCCCTAAACTTTTTTGTTCATATGGCAGGGAGCAGTAGACAATTATGGATTAGATTATGAAAATTGAATTTGAATCGAATGTTAGAATAGTGGTTAACAAAGCTAAGAAATAAGGCTAACCATTTAAAAGAGCATGGGCTGTGGGTAAATTAGCTTTGCTCTTTAGATGCAAGTGACTGAGGCCAATAGGTGCCTAGTAAATGTTAACTGTTCTTGGAAAAAATAAAAAATTAAATAACAAAAGAAATTGGCTGCCATCTTCCTTTAAAACTTGCTCCCCTTCACTCTACGTAGTTTAATTCAGCTCAAAGTCTAAAATCAATGGTTCCTTCTCCAAATTTAACAATAATCAAAAGATCCTTTGTTCATGCACATTTTTGCAAATGAAAAGCTAATTTCCAGAATAGAGCAGTAGATGGAAATTCCCGTATGAATTGTCCTATAAATGACATACAAGTTGGATCTTGTTGCGCTGTTTACTATAGAACTCCACTTTTCTGGGTTCCCTCCCAGGAATGCTCCAGCCCCTATAAAGAAAAATAAATATGTAGTATCGAGGACAATGTTTCCACTTCATCTGCGTCATAGAATGAAATAGTAAAGTTCACTGAGGCAGAGATTCTGGTATAGACATGACTTGTCCATAAGCTAATACCTGACATAACTGGTAAACAATAGGACTCACTCCCTGGCTTGAGTTGTGCAGGGGGAAATTAATGCATGTGTCAGAAAGTCCTCCTAGCAAGAACTTTGTATTTCCTTTATGCTTTTGAGTCTATGTATGCCCTACACGTGCAACCCATGAAAACAAAGACATCTCTGCTGCCTGTGATTCTTTGAGAGCATATTGTGCCATAACTAATTCAGCCAGGAGCCTCTGGCATCAGAGGTAGAGGTAGGAGAAAGAAAATTAAAATTATTCATAGTTATTCAAGCCAATCCTTTTATCCTTTTCATATACACACACAGGTAAGTAGGGAGAGAGAGATAAATGATAGATGATAGATGGATAGATAGATGATAGATAATAGAGGCAGATAATAGATTAGATAGAAGATAGATATACATAGAAGATAGGTAAGCAGGTAGATGATAGATAATAGAGGCAGATAATAGGTAGATAGATGATTGATAGAAGATAAGATGGACAGATAAATAGATGATTGCTAGATAACAGATGATGGATAGATAGATAGAAGTTTTACTTGAACTGTGAAATGGCCTAAAGCCCCCATCTCCCTTGGTAATAAAGGTTGATCAGCAGGTAATTTATTATTCATAACATGGGACATATTGGATAAAAGCCCCAAGCTGCAAGAAACCCTTGTTTGTTTCTGCTTTCACTGTGCTGAAGTGACCGAGTGTGACCCTCCCCCCAAGTGGCTGCCTCTGGGGTCTTCAAGAGCATCCAGATCTTGAATTGTCTACTGAGATGGGAATGGTGTTTTTCAGAGGAAAGGAGAGAAGAAAAGAAACTAGAAAATTTCTTTGTCCCCTCAGTCCTTATGGTGGACCACCCAATGCATCTAAGAGGATATAAAATCAAGACACTATGTATGAAAAACAGACCCATTTTTTTTCACTTGAGAGTTTTCATCACCAGAGACTGATTACAGAACACTTAAACTATACCACCTTGAATAATATTAATATTTAAAAATAAGATCTTTTAGTTTTGATTCAATTTTAATACCATACATTAATGCTTCGATCCTCATTATCAGTCATGAGTTAGACAATAAAATATCAGACAGGCTTATAAGAGTTAGAGTGACACACGATGTCACATAAGTAGGTGAAAGTTAACCAGTGATGACCTATTTCATATTAAGACTCATGCATTGTGGAAAGCTGCTGTTAAAAAAAAAAGCAGTGTTTAAATTCAGTAGCAAAAAAATATATCTATCTCCATTTGTTTGGTCTGTTTGTTTCGCTTACTTCAGCTCTTTTTAGTGTCTGATTCTGTCCCCCCTCCATGAGAACTGTGCCCCTGAGAAGTGAGGTGTGGCCGTCTGAAGACACTATTATTTTCACTCAGAAGTGGGAGGAAGTGACTCTGGTCTGAGAAAACGCTGTTTACAAAAGTTCCTTCCAAGCTGCCGATGTCCCCCACCAACCAAACATGAGAACTGGAGATGACTCGGCTCACCTCCTCAGATGGCAAAAGGAGAAGAGAGGCCGAGGCCAGTCAGTTAATGGGAACCTAACCTCACCAGCCCCACCTTTCTCTCAAGACCACAGGTCCATTCTGGAACCTCTGGATGACAAAGAGAAAAAAATAAGCAAAGGGGGAAGGTGCGGTGTGTTCTAAACATCTGCACATCGTACAGCAGAGCCTGCTGACACCCAGCAGGGTTTCCACTCAGAGGTTCCCTGCTCCGCCCTGCTGCCTCCTCAGTGCCTGACATTTAGTTTTCAGACTGGTCCAGACATGCTATGGTCAAAACTCATATCGAAGGACCATCTAATCAAGACCAAACTTATCTCCATCCCATCATCCCCTTAGTAACCCTGGGTCTCTCTAAATCGCAAAATCTCTAAAACCAAAAATCTTTCATAACCCACATGATGGCAAACCCTGACCTGAGCTGATGCAAAGCTCTTAGTCCTCGAGTGACCACTCAGATATTTCTCACACATGCCGCGTGCAGTTACCAGGTGCTGCCCAGATGCAGCCGGGGGGTATGCAACTTACGGTACATGCCTGAATTACCTTCTCAAATCTGAAAATTGCAGAGTTCATTTTGCCCCAAGAGTCATACAAGGGAACGGGTATGCGAGTTCTCTTGATAAGAGAACTGACTTGTGAGTTCCTGAGGCCTTGTTCAGCTTTTAAAATCCATTTCCCTTCTGCCCTGTGATTTTGTCCTTTCAAGGGGAAAGTGGCTTGACTCAGGTCAGGGTCTTCATTAAAGTGCTCCAGTCTCTGTCCCTCGAAGAGGGCTCTTTGGGCAAGAAGATCTTTGGGCATAAGCACATGACCTCATCTCAATGCTACACGTCATTTTGTAACCTGTAGAATTAAACAGCAAGAAGAAGCTGGGGTGTGCTGGACAGTCCCAGGCCTCATGAAGTCAAGAGACCAAGACCTCCAGTTTCTTACAATGACTAGAACACTCCCAAGCAATGAACCCATGTTCTTTCCAAACAAAAGAATAAATACAAATACTCACTTCAGAACTGGCAAAGCAGGCACTTGACCCTGTGTCTTCATCAGTTCAGTAATAAGTAACAGGGCCACATCTAATGTCACATCAGCCACAAAGGATGAAGTAGAAAAAAAAAAAACTCCACTCCCAATTCCCTGAGCACACTAGCAAATGGTGAAAGTGGAGTTTTAAGTCAAGGGTTTGGGCCTCAGTTAAGACAATGGAATTCTTGACGTAAACTTCAACAACGACCACATTAACATCACACACTGAAAAAAATTTACAATATTTGGTTGCTTGGTTCCTCAATAAAATGAAGACAAAAGCTTTTATGAAGTGCCTGGTTCTCTGTTCTAGATCTTACATGCATAACAAAGACATGACCCCATAACAACAATTGTTAGAGAAGATAGAAGATACACATACTTCTCTAGTGTAAGGGTTCTCAACCAATGCACTATTGACTTTTTGGGGCTGGATGATTCTCTGTTTGGAGGCAGGGGTGAGATGCTGGCTGCGCATTGGAGGATTCTTAGCAGCATCCCTGACCCTTACAAGGACACTTGTGATTACACTGATAATCTCCCATCTCAAGCTCTTTCATTTAATCACATTTGCAAAATTCCTTTTGCCACGTAAGGTAGCACACCAGTTCTGGGGATTAGGATGTGGACATCTCGGGGGAACGGCTATTATTCTGTCTACCACAACTGGCTTTTGCTGTAGCATCATCATAGAGTCCTTGCAAAAAACAGTCTTAAAATAGCTTCTTGCTGTATCAAGATCTAAATTCCTAGAATAAGGCCCTAAAATAATCCAGTTTATACTAAATTCTGCTCCATAACTGGAATTACAAATATAATAAGGTCCCTTATATTTTTAAGTCCCAAAGAAATAGGCTTATTTGCAAAGGTCTGCCAATTGCAGAGGTGGCTAAAGTTCCCAGCGTGGGTGTGAGTCAGGGGATTAACATCCAGAAGGGGATCCCTAAAGATTAGGATTCTCTCAGGGCAGACGGCAAGGAGGGAGCTGTTATTGCAGCACCGCCTACTAATCTCCCTCACCATTCACAAAGGCCCATGCCTTCTGAACTGAGTCACGGTTCTGAGGTCTCATTCTGCCTTTGCCTCATGGCCCCACCATCTCATGTCTAAATGCTTCCTTGAAAAACAATCATAACTTTCAGAGGGAGCAATCTGTCAACACTGAAAGGCACATGCTTTGCTCACTCAGCACCAAAGTGGGAAACAGATTGTTTGGGGCTAAAATATGTCCCCCACCAAATTCATATATTGGAGCCCTAAACCCCAGTACCTCAGAATGTAACCTTATTTAGAGATAGGATCGTTGAAAAAGTAACTAAGTCTAAATGAGGTCATCAGGGTGGACCCTGAACTGGTATGACTAGTGTCCTGAAAACTAGAGGAAATTGGGACACAGAGACACACCTAGGGAAGACCACGTGAAGATGCAGGGAGAAGACGACAACTACAAGCCAAGGAACGAGGCCTCAGAAGAAACCAACCCTGCCAACACTGTGATCCCAACATTCCAGCCTCCAGAACTGTGAGAAAATAAATTTTTGTTTAAGCCACAGTCTGTGGTGTTTCATTAGGGCAGCCTGAGCTGACTATTGCAGGGGTGGGGGATGGGAAGCCAATCGACCTACGGAAAAGTTTTAAATGGAACATGCCGGCACACATCAACTCCTAGTGTTGAGGGGCACTCGCCATGGGAACCATATTTGAACGCACTGGTGATGACTCGTCCTGAGGCCACTCAGCAGGCAACACAAAGACATCCAGCTTCCCACACCCGGCATCTTGACCCTTCCCTAAATGTCACTGCATTTCCTGACTCAGCCGTTCCAGCTGAGAAAATAGGCCTGCGGGGTCAAGGATGTGCTCCACCCACTGCCCCAGGTGAGAGATAGCATCCCCATCCTTTCCCTTCCCTTTTTTCTGCCACCTCTGAGCAAACCCTTCCATTAGGTTTCAGCCCTCTTTAAGGATCATGCCTCTCCTGGGGAACCCACGAGCCTGTGAAGGTTTTCTCCAGACCCATGCGAGGAAGCAGAAATTCAGCAATCTAACGGATGTGATTAAAGTATGTAATTTTTTAAATGTGATAACTTTGTGTACCAAGTTAAATAATGTCCCCCAAATTCATGCCCTCTTGCAACCTTGTTTGGAAATAGGGTCTTTGCAGATGTAATTCAAAGTAAAGATTGAGATGAGGTCATATAGAATTAGGGTGGGCCCTAAATCCAATGAGCATGTCTTTTTAAAAGACAAACTAACACAGAGAAGGAACACCACATGTAGATGCAGGCAGAGACTGTAGTGATGTATCCACAGCCAAGGAACGTCAAGGATTGCCAGCAGCCACCAGAGGCTAAGAAGAAGCATGGAATAAATTCTCAGTCAGAGTGTCCAGAAGGAACCAACCCTGCCAAGACCTTGATTTCTGACTTCTAGCCTCCAGAACTGTGAGAGAATACACTTCTATTGTTTTAAAGCACTCAGTTTGTGGTAATTTGCTACAGCAGCTCTGGGAAACACTTTGTTTAGGTAAGATGACATCTGATTGTAATAGAGTCTTACCTTGTTCTTGACCTTCACTGCTGACTTCTTTCTAAGTCTCGCCCTCTCTTCCCCTTCAGCCCTACAACTGGAGAGATCGATAAGAAGGCCCTAAGCTAACATCTTCCTTTGGAGCCAGGGGAAATTGAAACCTCCCGTGCTTGGGAACTTTTCCACAGTCCCACCCCTTAGCCACTTATTATAAACCCACTCCCTCTGCTCTGCCCAAGTCAGGCTGGGCCTGCTTGTGCCCTCACAGCTCTTCCCGGAAGTCCCTTGAGTGTACAACAAACCTCTCAAATTCTCTGGTGCACAGAGAGTCATCAACCTCAATATCCAAACTAAATTTTGGGTGGGGGGCTTGCTGCTTTTGCAGGGGAACCAGACGACACTGACAGAGAGAAGAGGCTTCTCTGGGAAGGACACTGGAGTTGAATGACTGACATCTACAGAAACCAATAGGACACTAAAGCTCTTCCTCCAGCACCTGGGCCACCAACCTGCACATTCAAGTCAATCAGCAGACTCACCTCTTTCCTTGAAGTTCATGAGAAGTCCAGAAGTCATTAAGACATGCTGAAATCAGAAAGAGCCAGAACAGTGATCCCAACCATGTTGTCCAATGATGGCACCACAGATTCGGTGTCATCTCATTTCAGCTTTAACCCAATTTTCAGCAGGTTTTGACAAGGTTAACTTAATTAGCAAGAGATGATGGCAGCAATGTAACATAAAAAAAGAAAGAAAAACTCCTATGACTCTACATTGTGACTCAGCATTTCTGTTTTGGTTCCAACTCCTGCTTGCCAGGAGACCCAGACTTGGCAGTCACCTCCTCGGGCCAGATGCTAAATTAAGTTTGAAGACATTCTAGGTAGTCATTATCGATCAGGCTTTTGGCACATAGAGGGAGAACTAAAGAAGCAGCAGCTGTGGTTTTAAAGGTACCTTCTTTAAGCTGAGCGTTGCCAAACACAAGTAAACTTTTCAGGTCAACATGTCCTTGATGTATCCAAGTCGGCTGCCCCGGGCTCTACGCAGAGGTGAAAAGCAGTGCTCTCGGTGGCTCCATAGCTCCACGCGTGGAAGAAAGGAGTAGCTGCCAGGTTGAGTCTTCACATTAAGCGATAACAATAAATCTGTAAAGATGTGAGAGTGTCTCTCTTGAGAATTGCATCAGTCACAATTCTCTTGTTGCATGTGACTGAAAATCTGACCCGGACAGCAGTTAGCAAAATGAAATTGATTTACACATATAAATGAAACGTCCAGAAGTCAGCAAGCTTCAGGCGTGGCTGGATTCAGGGTCCGGATAAAGTTATCATGGGCCTGTTTCTTTCCATCTCTCAACTCTCTCTCCACTTGTCCTGGCTGCAATATCCAGGTTCAGATGTCATAAAATCTCTGGGAAGTTTGTCCTCTCAGCTTTAAATTCACTAAGGATAACACCAAGAAGCCTCAGCAAAAGGCTCAGGGCATCTCATTAGTCATTATGGGGTCACATGCTCATCCTTGAATGAGTTATGGTAGATGGAAGAATGGAAATCTCTGAAGACACACACTTTTCAAAAATTATCACGTACCAAACATCACACAAGGGGCTCTGCTGTGCATTTCTTAAATTGATGTTTTTTTTAATCCTGATATTTTAAAATATTTTATCTTAAAAGTAAGGAAAGAGAGGCTCAGAGAGATTAAATAATTTGTCTAAGGTCACACAGTAAGTGGTGGGAATTGGAGAGTTATGCTGGCCTTTGGACTCACACACTTGAGTTTATAGTAGGGCTTGGGGGCCATCTAGTCCAAAGCAGAATCAAATCTTCAGCATCCCCGACAGATGTTCACCCAGATGTTCACACCCTTGCAGGGACACACACCAAATTAAGTCAGCCCGATCTAATACAAGAAGTAGCAAGAAAGTTCCCTCTTATATTGAACTTGCATCTCTTCCCCCATCCTTCTTTCTCTGGGTCTCTTGAACGCTGAGCCGGATTAATTCAGCCTTTCTTTTAGTTTATTCAACAGTCACATCACAGTCTTGGTGCATCCTAAGCTTGAATCAACTAAAACTCTAGGTGGTTTTTATTTGGGGGGGCTTTGTTTTCGTTTTTGCATATACAAATCCCCATTATCAGGGCCCTCTCTTCTTGCATCTATGCCCTTGATTTTCTCCACTGCACTTGGATCCCATCTTGTTTGTTTCAACCCTCCCTTTTTGCATTCTGGTTCAGCACTGAGCCTCCTGTCAATGCAATAAGGCTGACACTGGAGGGCTTCATTCAGGTCCCACGTTCAGCAGGAGAGAGGCTGCTTGGGGTTATGGAAACCCAGGCAACTTTTTGGAGTCAAGCAATTTTATCAGCAGAGGATATCATTCAACTTGTTCTTTGCAGCGTGGAGGAGCCAGGTGCACGTTCGCTCGTAAATATCTCCCAGATTTTTGGTCACCACAATGGACACGTTATAGAGTTATTAGTCTTAATGTTATCACAGTGCTCTGTCTTTGCTGAGGCGACCTTCTAAACTTGCACTCTCTTACTACCTAACAAATGACCATGGGCTGGCCACTTTCTTGTCAGGGCCTCGGTTTCCCCCACTGGCAAAATAAGAGCATTGTACTAGATTAACTGTCTAAGGTCTCTTCCAGCAAATTTATTCTCTGATCTCTATGGTTTTGCCTCTCACACAAAAAGTTCAACAAAGCTTTCTCTTCTTGTTACAATGGCTCGGTTTTGAATTTAGACACTATATTTAAAACACCCTCAATTTCCTGCAAGGACAAACAACAGCTAGTTCAATGTCTCACCTATTACGTTCATAGCCCATCCATTTATTCGCTTGTTGATTTTTTCATTCTCTCTCATCCCCTTTCAAAGGTCTGCACAACAAAGTAGCTTCTTGCCTGTCCATACAAATCTCACCGAGTAATTCTTGGTGATGAGTGAAGTGTACCATTCAGACATTTGAATGTATACCTCTTCTCTAAGCAATTCCCACCAGAAACTCCAAGTGATATGCTTTTGATTACAGGCGAGGAGGAGGTTATTTCCTGTTAAAAAGACAAACAGTTGGCGGTACTTTATTAAAGCAGCGTTTCCTATCTTCCATGACCACATCTTGTCTAGTTGACTCTCGGGAGCTGCTTTCTCTGCTAGCATCCTGGCTCAGCTGACACATTTAAGAATCTATCAGGAGTTTCACTATAAGCCACCACTACGCACGCTGCTTTAAAAGGATGAGCATTCATCCATAAGAATGGCCCTCGTCTCTGCACCATGCCAAGTATGCTCATCTTTCCAAAGAATGAATTACAAGTGTAGTGGGTACATGTTTAGCTTATGAATGTAAAGGAATGAGAAGTTATAAACTTAATGAAACCAGATGCTGTTTCCAAATCTCCTATTAGAGAAAGCCATTTGTCAGCTGAATACATCCTATACCTTGACTACAAATGTCCGCCTATGGAAATGTTGATGAAGCCTGGAAACTTGTCCAGACAATTTATGATTTGTATAGTGCTGACACAGGTCATTAAAATATCCAATAACAATCACTAGACTAACAGATTTTATTTCAAATAGAAAAATTAATACAGTAGACAATAGCAGGAGGTAAGACCCAGAATAATGAATGCCTTCACCTTTTCTGGTCTCCGGCATCAGTCCATGACATACACAGATGGCATATAAGTAAAGACTGATCCACTTGGAAGAAGCTATTTAAATTTAGCCTTTCTTTATGTGATAAAGTGATATCCAATTTTTTTATGTCCGTGTTTGGTGATATTCCACTATGCAATCAAATAATAATACAACCAAGGCAATGAGTTTTCCAAATGAGAGTAGCCAACTCTGGCTGATAAGGGAGAAGAAGGAGGTATTTACAGGACTAGTGAAACAGAATTGAGGCTAAGGCTCCAGATACAATGCCTAAAGTGCAGCCACAGAGCTGCCTGATGAGGAACCCATGCTTCTGCTGCCTCCGAGCACAAGGAAACAGCCCCACTGTCACCCACCCATGCTGCTTCTGCACCACAGGAAGATCTTGCCAGACAGCTGTGCAACTACCTGCTCTGGGAGAATGGATTCTGCCCAGAGACTCCCCCGAGTCGCTCACTTCCCAACTGAAGTACCCCATGGCGGAGGCTGGTGGGTTGAACCCAGATCACGAGGCTGCGTCGATGCCTCAGAGACAGCTCAGGATGCACGTCTTTTGGTCTCTGCCTTGGAAAGGCTGGACTTAGACTAAGTTCAAGCAAGGTTGTCCTAATAGTGCCGTACCTCCAGAAAACATGACAAATGCCCTCTAGGACATCCTCGGGGATTAAAATTACATTTACCCATCGCCATTCATCAGAGAACCAGGAGAAGCTGTGAGAAAGACATCCAGCGGTCAGAACTCTGTAGCCAGAGCCTCCTGCTGCTTCTGTCCATTCCATGCATCCTCCCCAGGTCCACCCTCACTTCCAGCCAGAGGCAACGGATTCAAATGTCAAAGGCCAAGATGGAGTAACAGGGCTGGATTTACCTCCCACCTGAGACACCTGGAAAACTAGACAAAATATATGCAACAAAGGTTTGAGCAAAAGGCTACACAGGATTATGGTCCATGAGAGGAAGAAAACAAGGTGAGCCCAGTGATTGCACCAGCACAATCCTGGGGGGCAGGAAGGGGAACAGAACCTGGCTGAGTTGAGGATAGCTTGAAGTTTGGGAAGGCCAAGGAGGCCAGAATTTGTGGGACAGATACAGGAGAGAAGGAAGCTGCACAGAGTTAAGTTGGACAGGCCCTCTCTCCCACTGACCTTGAAAAGTCCATGCCCTTGTCCTACTTTCCTAGACTCCTCCTAGACCAATATCCTTATTTTCACACAGACTTCAGACATGTTAGGAAACAGCGAGTAGGCTACAGATTCCTCAGTTAGCACAGTGTGGTCCAGACACCGTACACCTTTTGACTGGACACGGGCATTTCCCAAGCATCCCAGCACATACTTGAAAAAAGTTCATCCCTTGAGTTACTTCTGCAAATGTATTAATTAATACAGTCTAAAATAGTCTTCTAACCAGCTCTTCTGCACCAAGCATTATGCTAAGTGGTAGAGAGGTTGAAATAACATCCTTAACCCTTAAGGAAAGCAGTCTAGTAAGGAATAGAGCTCTGACCCACACCCTATGAGGCGAATATTGGATGGTCATATTTTCAGAGGGTGACTTTTTCTTCGTATCCTGGGAACATCTTCTTTCCCTAGCATTTTCTGATAACTGCAGACATTTGACTATCTGCATCACTAACCTACTAATCCACTCGAGAATTTTCGGAAACAACTTTGTACTCAACTATAAAATTGAAGCGTTTTAAATACACAGAGGCCAAGAGACATACCAGCTAATGTGTTCCTTTTGGTTGAAGTGCATATGTGTTGGCCACCAAGCACCCACTTACTCTGCTTCTGGTAACGATGACACAACTTTGCTCTGGGGGACAACTACCTCCCCTACCCTCTGACCCTGTGCTTTGGGTGGAGTTGGCCCCTACCCCAACCCCAGGACTCATTTCTGACCAGAGTATGGTATCTCCCTGGTCACTGATTGGTTCAGAGATGATTATGACATCCAGTCAGAACCAATGAAATGCAAGAAGACTTTTTCTGACTGCTCCTTAGCAATAAGGAAGAAAAGAGTCATTTGCTGGGGAGGACAATCTCATGGAGTTTTGAGAATGCAGTCAGAGAGGCAGAAGTCAGAGCCAGGAGATGGAGACACCAAGCTCCATGCTTATGGTAGGATGCCTTGTCTGGGCCTCACCTTGAGTGTTTAGTAGATGCGCCAATAATTTCTCTTTAAGCTCGAGTTGACTTTCCTATCACTTGTTATTGAAGGGCCAAGCCCCACCTGAAGCAGATCGACTCTTAAGTTTTTCAAGAAATGAACCTATAATTTCCCTTCTTCTGCCAAAGTTTGAGTTGTGCCTTCCAGTACTTGCTATTAAAATCCTCCTAGCTGATACACCAGCTGAGTAACTTCTCTGATTCACTTTATATTGATTCTCCCCAAAATGCGTTACTGCCTGCTCATCACTGAGGAAGACAGCTCATTTTTAAAGATCCTTTCTTTTGGGGCAGGGGCTCTCAAGTCATCCCTGGTTCTATGGACAATAAAATGGGAAATACTGAAGGACATCAGACAAGTTATTTGGGGTATTTTTTTTTCAAACATGCTGATGTGCATTATGAATTCCCAAGGTTTGTTTGGCAATTGGACATATCTTTCATGTGGCAACTATTACATGCTAGAAAACTTGTGTTCTAAAGAATTCTAGTTAAAGCATTGTATTTCCAGCCATCCCAGAGAGAATAACAGAATAAGGTATCTTTGCAAGAATTGAGTTATCAAATGTCCAATAACTGGGAGGAACCTGATGATACTGCTCTGGAGAAAAGATCTTCAAAGATCTTCAAAAGATCTTCATGGAAGGTGCTGGAAGGGAGTAGAGTGGCAAGGAAGGGAAGCCCAGGTGAGGCTCTGCATCAGGGGGCTTTGGAGAGTCTAGGAACTGCATAATAACATTGGGCACCCAATGAAGTGGGAATTAGGGTGAGCAAGAGTCAGAAAGAGCAGGAAAGGGGAAGTAGGGAAACACTTCACAATTAGGACAATCTTTGGGAGTAATAGATGAATGGAGATTTATTTGCTCTATAAATACTTATTGGTAATGGCATGAGCATTTCTCAATTTGGATTTAAATGACTTTAAAAAAAAACAAGCATTTATTGGGGGAGCAGTTAAGTTCATGCACTCTGCTTAGGCGGCCCGCAGTTCACAGGTTCAGATCCCAGGCACAGACCAATGCATTGCTTGTCAAGCCATGCTGTGGCAGTGTCCCATATAAAGTAGAGGAAGATGGGCACCGATGCTAGCCTGGGGCCAGTCTTTCTCAGCAAAAAGAGGATTGGCAATGGACATTGGCTCAGGGCTAATCTTCCTCACAACAACAAACAAACAAAAGTTTATTAACAGAGTTCTTTCCCATTCCAATAGAAACTCTCATAAATGAATTGGCACTTTCAAATAATCACCATGGGAAGAAAGTTTCCCCAGCCTCAAGCTTTTGTATGATTTTAAAAGCGATTGTCCTTAAATTGAACCAGAGCACTTACATTGTTTACTAAAAGATGGGAGAAACAAGAATAATAATTAAATCACCTAATCTATAAATAAACTTGCAGAGAGTTACACAATTTGCTACAATTTTTTCAATATATTGTAGGACTTGTTTTTGCCTGTTAGAGTTTTAACTTATTTCAGTGTACTTGTAACATTAAATATGCCACTTGAACAGATAAGAGTTTTAAACATAAAAATCAATAAAATGCATTTGCTCTGGGACTGCGATGGAGATGGAGCGTTGTGCTACTTACGCCTGCCGCCAAGTGCACAATGGGGCATTTTTCAGGCTGCCACTATTCCTTGTATCCTCCCTTATCTTGTCTCATAACTCATCCAGAATTGAGAGCTCATGCTCTCATGTACAGGCTGTATATTCCCTTGATATATTAAAGGTATATAATCATTACTCCTGCTTCAGTCATTTTGAAATGACTGAGTCAGGATAGGGCATGTGCAAAAGAAGAAGGGAGAAGAGGACAGAGATGGAGAATATACTTGGGCTCTAGATGCTAGAAAAAGGAAGGAAATGGGTTCTCACCTAAAACCTCCAGAAGAAACGCAATCCTACTGACACCTTTCGACCCTGTAAGACTCATTGCAGGCTTCTGACCTCCAGAACTGTAAGTCCATCAATTTGTGTTATTTTCAACCCCTAAGTTTGTGGTCATTTGTTCCAGCAGCAATAGGAAACAAATACAGACTACAATCCATGTGGGCCCACTAGGTCTTCTCTCATACGTGCCTATTTTAATTAACAATTTACCTAGTGGATATTAAAATGCACTGAGTAGTAGTGGGAAATATTTTTATATCTCTATTTCAAATTTTATTAAACTCAGTCTGTTCAGGCTAAATATGTTTGCAGAGTAAGTTTTCTGAAAACAGTGGAACTATCTTTAAAATAAGACAGGCTCCAAGTCAGTTAGTCCTCTATGTGTCCCAGAACAGTGGATTTCAAGGATGAAGGTCAACATTACACAATTTTTTAATATAGAGAAAAAAACCTTATAACAATTAGTAAAAATCTGTGTGAGGCTCCTTTCTTATTGGATGGAGACCCTCTCGAGATGTTCATATAAACCAGTGTATCTTAGCATATGACTGTGCATTCCATTTCTGCTGGATCTGGAAATGAACCAACCAGCAGAGAAAGAGTTGCTATCTCAGGAGGGCCACCTGGTCATTTCCCTGATAAGTTGTAAGCAATCAATTTGGCAATATATATTCATTGATCATTTCCCATAGAAAGGGCTAGGTAAGTACAAAGAAGTAAAACAATGGTACCTGTTCTCAAGGAGCTTGCAATGTAATGTAATCAGAGCTCCCTGATGTAGTAAAAATTGGGGCAAAAGAAAGGTTTCAAGGGCATTGACACCTGGTAAAACCAGCTTAGGATTGTTCAATAAAAGACAGGTGCTGAGGAATAAAATCACATCAGAGTGAATTAATTCTTCACAAACTTGTGTGAAAACAAGTACCACACTGAGCAGTGACTGAGAAAATGTATACGTTAAGGAAAAAAACCCAGGTGTTTTTATTTGTTCAATTTTCTCTAAACATTCTTTAAAAATATTTAATGGTGTCAGAAGTTTGTATGCCTAGCTTGTTCCTGTAGAAGGCAATTTAATTATATCCCAAGTCTAAGAAGAAGTAGCCTTTCTTCAGGGCATAGAAGCAAAAGACCAAAGAATGTATGGTGCTTCATATTCATTAGGTCACTGGGAGACAGGGTCTGTCAGTACAGAGAATGTTAACCAAACTTAGGGGCTTGTACAGGAAAGGAAATATTTCTGCTGTTCTTGGGGAACTCACAAGAGGAAAGGAAATGGAGCTGGCAGCAGTGGGGAGAGGCATGTCAGCTCCACAAGGATCCATCTGGGACATAAAGTGAAAATTCTGGAACAATCTTGGTCTTCCCTCCATCTCTCTGATAACTCCTTTCCTGGTGTTGCATTGGATTCTTCTTCCTCCATTCACTCCCTAAATGTTGATCATCCTCAAACCTCTCCTCTTCTTGCTCTGTGCCCTCCCTTCATATAAATCAATGATTTCATCCATCAGCTGTTGGCTGAGTACCCACAAGTCCATATCTCTAGTCAAGACCTGTGCCCCAAGGTCCAGACTCCAATGTGAGACTGCCTTCATAACTTCTCCCATGAATCTTTTTCATGTACATCTTGATTAATTTCCCTCCAACCCCCTGTAAACCTCCCCTTCTCCATCTTCTAGCTCAGAGGATGGCCCCACTGCCCATGCAGCGGTGGAAGTCATTCTAAACCCTTCCTCTTCACTCCTCAGCCCATGTCAGTAACTAATTCAATTGCCTGGATACTTCTCAGTCCTACACTTTCATTTTCTTCCCACTGTCTGTGTTTTTGTTAAGTCCTTATTGCTTCTTACTTGGATTACCGCAACAGCATCCTCATTGGCTTTCCCTAGAATGCTCCCCCTCCAACCTGTGTTCCATACTTCACCCAGAGCTATCCTTCTGCAACATAAATCCTCTCATACTGCTGCCCTGCTTCAATTCCTTTCTGAGAACTTACACCATAAAGTTTGAATTTCAAGACTCTTCACAATCAGAAATTTCTTCCACAGTAGCTCCTGCAACTTCCTACCTTACCTGTCCTTCCGTCCCTCCCAAACAATTGGCCATCACACGAAGTCTTCATGACCTGCTTTCCTTCATATCTGAAATGCGCATTGCCACCATTCAACTCCCACACATCCCTCAAGGCCCGTAATACATACCATCGCCTTTAGGAAGGGTTCTCTGATGCCGTGATGTGATTTGGACTCCTCTCCTCACCTCCCACAGCACCTACTGCATGCCTCTATTATGTCCTCCCCACCCTGTATCATAATCATTGGTTTGTTTTGCTGTTTCCAAAACAGAAGGCAACTTGAGGTCCATCCTGGGCATCTTGAGGTCTTGAGCTCCTGGCACAATGTCTGGCATATAATGGGTCCTCAATAAATATGGCAACACAAAGATATGCTGTGTAATTCTCAGGGGGGAAAGTTATTGAGATAATGGACTTGTTACACAAAATAACGAGGTGGGTCTCTGCTCAGAAATTATCTCACCCTTGGAAAAGACTAGGACATATCAAAGGAACTAACTGGCAAGGAATTTTATTATTATTGAATTGAAAGTGAAGTTTGTAGGATTTGGGGGATGGGAGCAGCATTTGACAGGGAAATTGTCCAGGGGACTGTTCTTGAGCCCTAAAATAGGAGAGATTTTAAACAAGGTAACAGTCTGAAAAAATGATGATTTAATACTTTGGTTAATATCTTTTGGCTCATTCTCCATTTTACTGAGACCACTCATTGGAAGTCATATGTGGAGGTAACACTGACAAAAATGACCTCAATTCTATGAGCTGGGTGTTTTATAAGACTCTATAAAGCAATAAATAAACATATCTGAAGTTTTTTCAAATAAGCTCAAAATACTATGCCCGTGTTTGAAGGATGCAAACCTCTCCTTTGAAGATGCAACATCTCTCCTATTATAGATGATTGAAAATTTGTTTTTTTTTTTTTTTACTGTTTCCTGATTTACAAGGTAGTGTCATCTATAAGATCTTTATTTCCTCTGACACAAGCATTTACCCAAGAATATCTCAATGTACCTAAAGTATGAAGAGACCAAAAAAACCTAATGCACTGTAGGCACCAATACAGGATCAGCGGTTTAACTGTTCCTCATCTAGTAAAGAAAAACTCACAAACCTTCCATCCTTCAGGGGCATTTTCCAAACTCCAATAACCACCGGGATGTCAAAGCCATTTCTTTTATCCAGTTGGTAACCTCACACATAAGAGCAGAAGAGTTCAGACATTAAAACACCATTCAGGTCACTTTGGTTGTAAGATTCCCACAGGCTCAGCAAATCTGGGCCTAATTACTGCCGCCTTAGATGTGAAAAGAGGATATTCTGAAGTTGCTTACAGGAAAGTCTTGCATGATTAAAAAAATGAAAATCAACAGTGAGACAGTGGACAACTTTCACTTAATTTAAAAATAGCTTCTGGTGAGAAAAGCAACATGTCCTCAGAACTGCTGATACTAGAAACACTGAAATACCTGAAGTGGTGTGATAATTAAATAATCAAAGCTCTAAAGCAATCCCGTCTTCTTCCACCATTATAGAAGAGTTATGCACTTCTCTTAAGAAAAAACGAGGGAACATGACCCCACGAAAATGAGTTTTGGACAGGAGGGGTGGCCAGAAAAAAGTACCTATGAGGGAAATGTATGACCCCTTTTGAGGTAGACCAGAAGAGACCACAATTTTGTTCCTCTTAAACCACAGCCTTCTTCATCTGTCTCCCTCCATCCTAGAAAGATCTCTCTTCTCTTTCCTTCTATCCTCTTTCTAATCTTCACTTTGGTACTCAACTACCCCTTAATTCATTCTTCATTCCCTCCCTTCCTCTGTCACTGTGATACTAAGTAGAAGGTTGGGAGATGGGGTGCAGAGGTAAATTACTGTGGATTTTCCCATATTAATGTTGCCTTCAAAGGAATGGTAACAGTCTGAGTCAACATTCTCATAGAAGAAATTCTATCTTAGTGTACTTGAAGTACGTTGCGCTTTGAATTGAAATTAGGTTGGATGCAGAAAAACAGTTCAAAAGACATTTGAATGTTGTGTCAGATCCTCTTGGATCCCCATCTACAGGGCACCTCTGTGTGTCTCTCATTGAGTTAGGCGCAGGGCAAGCTTCCAGGTTTGGGAGCGTACACAATCCCTGTGCAACCTGGGGGGCGCTAAAGAAATATTGATCTTCTCTCCCTAGCCCTGAGCCTCCTCTAGACCTCCCCTGTCTCCCCTGTGGGGCTCAGAGCTATTGCAAATAGCCACACAAGAGTCCATGTTGTAACCCACCCAAGGGGCCAACATCTACCTATCCCATTTTCTTTTCCAGAACCTAGAAGGAGAGTACACTATGGTAGGCCTGACCCTCCATGGTCCTCCCAAACCCCCAAAGCCAGCACACCAGACCACTAAGTGTATAGAGATGGATGACCTCGTCCACAGACTCAGGTGTTCAAGAACCATGACAGTGTTTCTACATTAAACCTCATTTCAATTCAGAGTGCCCCTCAGGTCCTCATGGATGGTCATCAGGGAGGCCTTAGTCTTCAGGCTGCAGAACATGGCTGCTCTCTGGCCCATCTTGGGGACAGGTGGAATGGGAGGCAGGAGCTCGGGTGGGGAAGGAGAAGAACACTCCAGCTCTCGTCCCATCTCCCCACCCAGAGGTGAGAACTGCCCCCCAGCTCATGCCCTTACTAGATGATCGGTGAAGTGAGCACAGCCTGCAGAGGCTAGACTGAGGTTTCCACCAACGCGGCAGTCCAATCCCAGCTCCACCTTGAGAGGTGGTCCAGGGCAGCTTTGGCCACAGGTGAAAAAATGATGCCACTAAGGGAAGGGAGATGACTCAGGTGTAGAAGGATACCTGAGCCTCCATGCCCAAGAGGTCTTTCAGGTGTGACCTGCGGCTCCTCCAGCTGGCTCAGGCAGTGTCAGGACCATGTGTCCTGTTTGTGTCCACGTTGTCTGGCCGGCCAACTCCAGCACCCCTGCTCAGAAGGAAGAGCCAGAAATCGGGACACCTGGGCTACAGATGGGCTGTCCACTCCTGTGGCGCCCTCAGTGAGGGTCACGTGCTCCAGCCAACAGGCTGTACCACAGCCCTCAAGCCAGCACCCCAGAGAACAGAAGTTAAACAGGTGCGTTCTTTTTCATTTTATCAAGGAAGCAAAATTGCAACCTTTGTGACAAAGGAAGCTGCTTCACAGAGTAGACAAGAACAAGGACTTTGGAATCAGAAAGGCCGTGCCAAATCCTGTCTCCCACCATTGCGACAGTGACATCAGGTTAGTTTCCTTCATTACTTTGTCTCTCGAAGGCTCAGCTTCTCCATCTATGAAATGGGGAAGATAATAGTATTTACATCCTAGATACAATAATTAATGTAAGGCACCTAGCGTCCAACTCTTGGTAAATAATAGATAAATTGTGAATTATCTTTAGTAAATAAAAATATTTGAGGTTACTAAAAAAAAGAGGGACATATTTTATTTTAAAATTAACTTTATTGAGGTATAATTCATATACAATAAAATCGTACTCATTTTAAGTGTATAGTCGAGTACCTTTCCACAAATATATTCACTCATATAATCACTACTCCAATCAAGATACAAAATATCTCCCCCCAGCCAAGGACGCGTCCTACTCCTTTATGGTCCATCCCCCATCAACCCGCAACCCTGGGCAACCACTGATCTGACACTATAGATTAGTTTCGCCTATTCTAGAATTTCATTGAAATAACACTGTACAGTATGTACTCTTGTGTCTCATGTCTTTTGCTCAGCCTGTTTTTGAGATCCACCCATGTTGTTACATGTGCAAAAGAAAATTCAGAGAGCTTTTCTTGATATGAATATTTTATTGAGCAGGAAACAAACTATTGGATCACAGTGAAACTTCAAAGCTGAAGTAGTAAAAGCTTGGTTCTCAGGGCTGCAGCTCAGTTTACAAAACATGAATGAGTTGTTTTCTGTCATCAGTGGTTGCTAGAAATGTACATTCCCTTCAGGGCAGTAGCACTGCATAAGCTTACCTGTTTGTAGCTAATTGGCCAAGAAGGTGCAAGGTCAAGCTGAAATGAAGAAAGTTTAAATTTTGTTCAAGGTCAGAGTCAGCATTTTGGGGAAATGAGGACAGTTTAAGTTTTGGTGATGCGGCTGTGGGTGGTTGGCCTCCATTTTGTTTTCTCATTAACACATATATGAGTACTTCATTCCTTTTTGTTGCTGAGTAGTATTCCATTGTGTGGATATTTCACAATTTGTTTATCCATACACCTGTTGATGGACATTTGGGTTGATCTCAGTTTGGGACCATTATGAATAAAACATTTTTGAACATTGTGTACTAGGGCTTTTCGGGGGGGCGTGGTAGGTGAAAGGTGAATATGAATACATATTTTCTTTTTTGGGGGGTAAATACCTGGGAGTGGAATTTCAAGGTTATATAGCAAGTGCATGTGTAACTTTATAAGAAATTGACAAACTATTTTCTAAAGAGGTTGCTGGTGTACTCACCCACCAGAAACATCTGGTGGAAGAATAAATATTGAACAACCTCACATTGCATGTTCTTTTCCCTATGTCCCCTCTGTTATATATCCTCTCCCTCCCCCATGCCACCCCTTACTCCATCTGTATTTCTCCAAAGCCCATGTCCAAATTTGCCTCCGTTATGAAACGTTAATCTCCAGGGCAGAGTTAGCGACCATATCTCCCAAAGCCTTCAGCATTGGCTCATTCCGGAATTTAGCGCTTACCTCTTGATCTGGAGATGATTATAAACACCATCACTGGTCACGAGCCTTGCTTGAAGATGACACCTATCATTGCTGAAGCAAAGAAATTAAACCTGGATTTAATCTGCCTCCAAGATGCATCCCTTTTTTAAACCATGACTGAAGTACTCTCTATCACTATGCCAAATGCCAAAAACTGATGAACAATATGTGCCAGAAGGATAATGAAAATGACGTCTCCATATCCACCCCCTAATTAGTTCATAATTACAGCTGCCTGCAAGTTACTGTAAGAGTAACAACTGTTGTAGAGCTGTGACTTCACCTGGAAGTAATATGTTGGTGAGCGTTTCACTCCTGGCTCTTGAAATAAAAAAATTCATTATTCAAAGAGCTTCTAGCAATATCCCAACATATTAATTTCAAACACTCATTCTCAAAAACCTTCTTCTATTGGATACTGTGTTAGGCTGAATAAAAGGCTCATAAAAAGTGGAAAAATAGGGCTTGAAAATATCTAAGAGGTCATGAGGTCCATCCCCTTTTCTCCAAGTAAGACATATTTTAGCCTCTGTACATGGAGGAACTGACTCCATGTGATTCTTAAAGACCTTCAGAGGAGAACATGCCACCACTCCCTCCAAGCACTCTCATAGTTAGAACAGTAGTTCTCATCTCAAAGTCAAGCCCAACCATCTCTTCTTGTGCAGCCCTCTTTAGTTTGAGCACCATAATTGGTCACAAAAGCTCCACATCCTGCCAAACTAGGGACGTTCATTCTCGTGTATTTGAGACACTCACCAGGACTCAGTAAAATTCCACTACAACATGGTTCTGAATCAGATATACTATTGTCCAAGCCCTAGCTTCCGAAACATAAAAGTTCCAGTATAGTCCTAACATAACACCGTTACACACACCCACACTTCATCCACATCCAGGATCTCAGTGAGGATGCATAAACTTCAGCCACATTAGCATCGTTGGTTACTGTAGAGTGAAGGGAAATAGCTGGAGGCTGGCAGCTGATACATGATCCCCAGATATAAGATTAACCACCACACTTTAAGAATAAGATCCCTGAAGACGGAAACAGTGGTGACATCACTTCCTCCTTTCTCTTAGTTTTGGTGTCCTAACCACGTGTGATGATGTCTATGTAGACATTTCTAAGTAGCTCTAGAGAAGCATTCTCTTTTGGTGAACCAATTTCACTCTGTTAAAAAAATTTTTTTTTAAGATTTCTTTAAATGTAGCCTAAACTCTCATAACTTCATGTCACGATGTCTTTGTGCCTGAAAATAAAGAATCAATGATACATTCAATTGCCCTAATTGGTAGTTTCAGATCTTATCTTCAATTCATGCAGGCAATCTCCTCCGGCATATTTTAAAGTCTGCTTTCATGGTTCACTGTGTAATTTGCAAAAGATTTTTTGACAAATGATTGTTTTGCCTTGGTTGAGGCCTTTATCACATCTCCCCTGGATCCTCACGAACCCTCCCAAGCTGCTCATTCAACTCACACAGTGGCCTGCTCCTATCCTCCATCTTCTCCCTGTAACAGACCACACCGAGTGGCTGCCCTTTCTACGGTGCTTCATTGTCTCTGCCCAGACTTTGGGAAGAAGTCGATGCACCTTACCAGGCCCTTCATCCCCTTGCTCTGACCTCTCCTGTCCTCCCCCCCGCCCCTTCCCTCCAGCTGCACCAAATATTAACCATTGCCCTAGGTGCCGCGGTACTGCTGGTCTTCGATCCTTTTCACACGCTGCAGCCTCTGCCTGGAATTCTCTTTCTTGAACTTGAAGCCTCAGATTGGCCATCATCTTCTCTAGGAATCCACTCTCCATGATGATGCCTCCTAACATTAGTGCAATGACACCCAGAGAAATGATAATACTTGAATGACAGCAAGGAATGAATGGATTGAGGTGAAAGGAGAGGCCACCAGAGGTTTCTCTGGCCAGAGAGATCAGATCGTGCCCACTGGTCCCTCCAAGCCCTACCCAGCCACTCTGAGGGTGGTGGGGGTCAGTGTCTGGGTACCTCTCCAACCCGGTGTTGGCATACCCACTGAGAAACCCCACTCCACTAGGTGCTCCTGGTATTCATGTCTACTCCTCCCCTATCATTAAACTTGTCACACAAAATGAAGTTGCTGAATTATCCACTACAGGTAAGACAAGTGGTATCATTCTGTAGGTTCCGTGAAAGGAGGGGCTGTGGCCTTTGTGGGCAGCACGGTGACCCAGCATGGTGTCTAGTGCATCATTGGCTCTCAGTAAGAGTGTTGACTGCTTTGCGAGCATAAAGAAATGCTAATGGGGAATCTGGTACCGTCCCTTTGCACTCATGTGCAACTGCACGTGTATGTGACAGGAGGGTCAACTTAGCAAAGCAAATCTTGGAGCTAACTGCCTTTATTATTGGCTACAAACCAATTATTTCCCTTGCTGGTATACTGGAGCTCAAGAATTCTAAAGGTCAACATAGAATGCGTAAAATGGCATTTTCTTTACATTGTAAATAAGGCGTTATCCTCTCCACGAAGGAGTTGATTTCATTCTTCCTTTTTTATGTTCAACAGACTCAACTTCCCTGAATTTGAAGAGTCTGTGAATTCCCAGAGCTGGTTGTGAGGAAGATTTTTCTTGGACTACCAGGCAGGCGAGCAATTCCAAACCCTCCTTGTGACATCCACTTCCACCGGGTTCTGGCTGAGATCCTGCAACCAGCATCTCATGCAGATTTCAAAATCAAAATTCAGCATTATCATAATTAGACAGAAATAGCATCATAATATATTGTCACGGTATGTCCTGTCCCATTTGTATTGCCAAAAAATATTTTTTGTGTCCTAAGTACCACTGAATAGACATCCTTACTGCACTGCTGTAAGGATGCAGTAAACTTATTTCATTTCATCATGAACTTATTTTTCCTGAGAGATTTAATTTCAGAGTTAATGTCGAGGACTTTTATGCAACCTTAAGCATGTGTGAACAGCAAAATTGAGAAGAAGATTTTGTCAAAAACAGAATGTATTCAGAAGAGACAGATGCTTAAATTTTTCTTTACTTACCTTGAACTGAACACTATTTCCAGAGCTAAAATTACAGGCTTGCTTTGCTGCAGGCCACACAGCAAATCCAAACAAAAGCTTTCCTGGCAGCCCCCAAGCAAACCCGTGACCCCGGGTGCCCGTCACTTCTCTGGGTTGTCATCGCCACTCATCTCTCCATAAAGAAGTAAAATTAGGAAAAGACAAAAATAGGCAAGTAAAGCTGTCAGTCATTTTAATTCTTCATTTTTTCTGAATAGAATATTTTCTTGGTCTGTTAAAAAGTACATGGCCACTCATTCAGAGTCCCTTCATTAATGAAAGGCATTAACTCTAATCCATTTTGCCATTTTGAAGAACTGTCTTCTGTTCATTTAAAAGCCTGCTCTCATGGTGAGGTTAATACCTGCACCTCTCAATACTGTTTCATTTTGCTCAAACTCCTGACTTCAGTTACATAAGGCATTTTTATTATGTCCCCATAATTTATTGGAGAGCAGAGCCCATATTGTATCCAAGAGATTAATCCAAGTGACAACATTTTTAAGCTCTAAAGGAGAATACAAGCATTAGCCACCTTTATCTTTATCATCCTTTCAGCACCTAATGCATAGCAAGGACTCGATAAATGTCTTTGGATGAACTTAAACATGGACAAATAGGAAAGAAACAAAGGGACATATTTCATGAGAATGACACTAAATTCAAAATACGGAATCTCCCACGGTGCCAGCATTGCCAACCCTACAGTCAATACCATAGGCAGAAGCAGGCTCCTGTGGTGGGACATGTACCCGCAGAACCAGATGTGGCTGCTCTCTTGGGGTCATCTGGTGCTGACCTAGAACTCTATTTAGTGCTCACAATCCTCAAAAAGGAAACTGACTGCATGAGGCATTAGTGAACAATGAGATTTTACTGAAGAGCCCACAGGGAGCCTGAGAATGTCACATCACACATCGGAGTAAGAGCTCTTCTCCCTACCCCACCCCACCAGACGCGGGCCTCCACCCTGATGCTCCTGTCTGACATCCTCCTGCTCTTGATTCAACACTGTCGTCAGAGAGGTAAAAGGCAGTCACACTGAAGATGCATATCAAATGGGAGGTTTTCCAAATTGGGGATAGAGAAAAAGAAGTATGGAAAGAAAAGAGGAATAAGAAGGACATATCCCATCACAGAGCTATTGCACCAAAGACAGATAACGTGCTAACCATGATTGCCACCATGATTGCGATGTAAATGGGCACAGCATTTTGTTAAGGGAGATGACAGACAGCACATGGAAAGAGCATCAGTAATACTCATGCCCTTGCATCACTCCAGAGAACACAATCCAAAAACATATTTCAATAGGAGGAGGCAACGTATGCAGGAAGGTGCTCTGTGATGCTTTGTCAACACTGGGAAAAAGAGAGATGGGCAGAGTGAAAAACATAAGAGTAAATGTTCATTCTAGTAAATGATGGTGCATCTGCACAGTGAAATGGTCTTTTTTGATTTAAAAATGTAATTAAGATAGCCACCTTGAAATATAGAAAATGTTTACAATCATAGTAAGTGAAAAAAGAAAAATTAAAAAGGAATAAATCCACCATGATTAGAGACTATAGTTGCATTAAAAAATATGTGTTGGGACAAAGGTTTGTAAGTGCTTTTAGAGCTTTTAAAATAGTGACCATAAAAAGACCATCAGATTACTGTTTTGTTTATCTAGTAGTTACTTCATCAGCTTTTGAGTTAAAAAGAACAAAATTTGACCACACTCAAAAATGGATTTTTTTTTTTTGGCTGAGGAAGATTCACCCTGATCTAATATCCACTGCCAATCTTCTTCGTTTTGTATGGGAGCCACCACCACAGCATGGCCACTGACAGACGAATGACGTAGGTCCATAGCTGGGAACCAAACCTGGGCCACCAAAGCAGAGCATGCTGAACTTAACCACTAGGCCGCCAGGACTGGCCCCAAAAGGGATTTTTAAATTTAGTTATGGATCCCATATAGTTTTGACATAACAGTTTAAACTGTTACTTAAATGGAGAACATTTTCTACATGCAAAAGTTATCTCAAACTTATCATGGTGGACACTCAACTTGCGGGCACAGAAATTAACACAGGGACAAGATGTTTAAATATGTTCTAATGATGTGCTTTCAGATGGAGCCTTGGAAGTTCTAAACACAAATCCTCTATTTTAACTTCCCTGAAGATCAATAAACTCACCAATCTGATGGATAGTAACAGCAAAGACATTTTCAGACTCAGATTCTATTTTGTCTCTCAAAAAAAATTTATTCTAGAGTAATATCCCTTTGTCAGGATTTGCACCTCGCAATCCAAAAATGGTCTTAAAGAAGAATCTGACGTGAAACAACAGGAAGAGAGATCTCAATTATTTTTTAAATTTTCCTGAAAGAGAAAGGGGTTATTACAAGTTATGATTCCCTAGATGAATGCCAGGCACGGTGGAAATAAAGATGGGCTATGAGTGGGTTCGCTGTGCAATGACCACGGGTCGTACTTTAGTTCTTTCAGCTACTTTGAGAGACCACAAGCTTTCAGTAGTCCATCTGAAGTAGCAAAGAAAGTGATGTTGAGGTGCCTCGTACGACGTTTTCATTCTCTCACATTGTTTTCTTTGAATTAGAGTTGGACAAAATGTTGCTAATAAATCTAGCCATCAAACCAAAAAGCAAATCCCCAAACCTACATCTTCATATTATGTTCAAGGCACCCTGAAGTGAAGGTGCCCTGAAGTGAAGTATTTTCTTATCTGTACCCAAGAAACATTCCCATTGTTAAAGGAAGCCCTGAGATAAGATAGCAACCCCCAAAAGAACAGGTTGACTGCTTCCTCCAGGGGCCCCAGGTACCTCTTAGAATTGACCACAAAACTTTACCCCTCCACCCTCAGACCAAACAATAAATAGCTCTGGTCTCACATTTCCCATCAAAATATAATTTTATTTCTTCTCCCCGTTATATGGCCCCAGCTATGTTAGTATGCAGAAAATGTGGGTTTCTAAAAATAATTAGTCCAGGTTAATGGAAACAATCTGCTTCTCCAGTGCGGGTTTAACTTTAAGTCAGTGGTTCTTAAAATGTGGTCCTCAGATCAGCAGAATCAACATCATCTGGGAACTTGTTTAAACAATAAATCCTCCAGCCCTACCCCAAACCTGCTGAATCAGAATTCTGTGCTTTAAGAAGCTGTCTGGGAGACTTCGATGCACAGTCAAATGTGAGAATCATTGGTTAAAGTTAAATAGGTTTTGAAAAGGTGATGTCACTTGTCTGGATGCATCTGCTGAGGCTGGTCACACAGCATAGACTTCACTGACCCCACAGCCTCTCCTCTGAAAAAATGGAGACTGCCTTAGTGAACAGAAAGCTGTAACTGCACTCAGCAAAGTCTGAGAGAGGGAGATGAAGGAATGGAAGAAAAAGGGGAGAGGAAGGGAGGAGGAGAAGAAAAAAAGTAGCTTAGCTTGTTGAGGAAAATATAAAACTAGGATTAAAGTAAATCACGACAAACTGTGAGTGGGACCTATGGCAGAGACCCTCATGACTCATGGGACAGTCATGTGCCCCCCAGGGGTCTGGATTTGGTCAACGGGCTGTGAGCTGAAATCTCACTTCTGGGTGGACACAAGTAAGAGCCGCTTGGTGATCCTCCAGCCGGCTCCTTCCCTGGGGCAGCAAACTGCAAGTTGAGGTGGGAGAGCTACACGATGGGAGCAGCTGGATCACTGCGATTTCAAAGGAAAGCTGCCCTGGAGAATCACTTGATTCCTAGTGGCCTTGACCTGAGCAAGAAACAAACCTGCGGTTGTCCAGGCTCTGAGATTTCAGGGGTTAATTTGTTACCATAGCATAGCCCAACCTAGCGAAGCATAACAGCACCAGAGGAAACAGAATGAATAAAAAGGACATTAGCCCAAAGCAAGAGGAGAGTCAAAGCTTATCTTTGACTAAAAGGTATGAGTAAGAACTGATTAAGAGCTCTTAAAGAAATGCAGATCAAAAGCACAATGAGATATCACTTCACATCTGTTAGAATGGCTATTATCAAAAAGAAACAAGTGTTGGCAAGGGTGTGGAAAAAAGAGAAACCTTGTGCATTGTTGGTGGGAATGTAAATTGGTGCAGTCTCTATGGAAAACACTAGGGATGTTCCTCAAAAAATTAAAAATAGAACTACCCTTGATATGGTAGTTCCAGCAATTCCACTTCTGGGCATTTATCCAAAGAAAAGGAAAACACTAACTTGAAAAGATCTCTGCACCCCCATGTTCATTGCATCATTATTTACAATAGCCAAGATATGGAAATAACCAAAGTGTCCATTGATGGATGAGTGGATAAAAAAGATGTGGCGTATATATATAACGGAATATTGTTCAGCCATTAAAAAGAAGGAAATCTTGCCATTCGCAATAACATGGATGGACCTTGAGGGCATTATGCTAAGTGAAAAAAGTCAGACAGAGAAAGACAAATACCACATGATCTCATTTTTATGTAGAATCTAAAAAAAAAAAAAAAATACAAGTTCATATATAATAGAGAACAGATTGGTGGTTGCCAGAGGCGGGGAGTGGGGGGTAGGCGAAATGGGTGAAGGTAGTCCAAAGGTACAAAATTCCAGTCATGAGGTAGATAAGTCCTGGGGATGTTATGTACAGCATGGTGACTATAGTTAATAACACTGTATTACATATGTGAAAGTTGATGAAAGAGTAGATCTTAAAAGTTCTCACTACAAGAAAAAAATTTTAACTATGTATGGTGATGGGTGTTAACTAATCTTAGTGTGGGGATCATTTCACAATATATACAAATATCTAACCGTTATGTTGTACACCTGAAACTAATATAGTGTTATATGTCAATTATACCTCAATGAAAAAAAAACCTGTTAGCCATTGCCCGTGTAACCAGACACAACATTATAAGAACATGTAACGACTGAAATTGTATTAAAATGCTTATAATGCGTCATGATCTAAATGGAAATGGAATGGTAAGTAACGTGGAGGGACAGTTTTATGTTGCTCAGAGTTGTCTCTGTGGTTGAGTCTAAAGAAGCCCACCACAAAGAGAAGTGCCCCTCCTTTACTGAAGACTCTTGGGAGAAGCAGGGAAGGGAGGTCTCCACTTCTACTCTTACCAGAGTACATCTGTCTCCTGAGGTAGCACTGTATGGACACATCCAGCCCTCCTTAGCTCTCATAAACAGGCTTGTTTTTCATCAAATCTGTAAGTCCCCAGTAGTTTTAACATGCTTTTTTGGTGATTGCTCAGAGCCTTTGGAAAGTAGGAGCTTGGTGCCCCCAGAATTCTAACACCCTAACTCCTGAATTCTCATAGTAGTTGCATAGAGACAAATTTCAAGCAATATTGAGGGAAACTGATTTTACATGGTTTCCTCTATATACTGAACAGTAGAACTGTTTTTATTGACTCAAACCCAATGACCTTGCTCTACAAATTTGTCAGGCCCTTGGGCTGTCCAGGGGAAAGAGCTTAGGGCACCTGTTCAAAACTCCTGGTGTGTGGGGAGGAAGCTCCTGCTGACTTTGGCCCACATGTGCTCAGCTCCCCTCCAGACCACTTCTGCTGTAGACCTGGGCATAGTGAGCAGCAAACATGGACGGGAAAGCATGTCTGGCAATGGCGATGGTTTACTGATACTTCCATGAAGCAGTCTTTCTTGAGGGCAACCAACAATTAGCTCTGTTGGGTCCAAGGGGAAAGAATTCCACAGAGAATCTGCCTTTAAACACAGATGACTAGTAAAGAAAGCCCTAATTTGTTATTATTTAGCAATTTTGTTTTACTTATGAATATTTTATTTATTATATATTATTTATTTTATCAATATTTTATTTGTTATATTTATTTTATATTGTATTTGCGAAGCACTAGGTTACAAAAGTGAGGAAAGAATATTGTTCATCTCCTCTTGCTAACTAAAGTACAGAGGCAATTATATGTTCCAGAAAAAATGGGGAAAATGAAATAGTGAGAGGTTAAGGACACAGTATCAGCACAGGAAAAGTTTCATCTGCTTCCCAGCCTTCCTGATCTTCAATTTCAGGAGACTTTTCATTGGTTATTGCTGCACATGGTCCAAATAGATGTTAGAAATGAGGTAAACAATTGTTGAAGGTGATGCAGACACATTAGGTCCTGAAGTCCAGATGTGGATAAATGATTCCTTGAATGGTCCTTGCAGCTTTTTATCATGTATGAAAGCATACATCATATATAGAGACGTACACCTCTAATTCTAGCACTGTCTGAACATGTCACAAATAGATCTCTACTTCCATGTCAACTTCTTCAAACCATAGTTTTTAACTTTCAGAGACAATGAGCAGTGCATTCACTTTGCTGTTTACTCTGGAAGCAACTATAAACCACCGCAAGCCTTGCCTGCGTTTGATTCTCAATAAATAACATAACAAGATTTGGATTGTTTCCATTACCTGCCTCTCTACTGGCAAACCTATCATTGGCCATAAGAGATAGACTTGCTGTGCTTTTGGAAATTTAATTTATGGCATAAACTGTGCAAAATTCCTCATTTCAAACCCGGTACAATTTGTTAACTTGCAGAATTACAAATGCACCATGAGCCTAGGTACACATTCTTCCGTGTCCTCCCTTGCTGGGAGATGTGAGAGCCACATCCTCACTTGACAGCACCTGGCAAGTGCCTGGATCATGTCAATGGTGACAACATTTTGCCATATCAGAAAAAGAAACCTGAATGACTAAAAGATGTACGGAGGGGAAAAAATATGTATCTCTGTCTCTACATTTCTGAACATTTATTATTTTGCCGTGTAATTCTGATGAGAAAAAAAATGGCTACTCTAAGAATTAGAAAAAGAGACATATAGGTGTGATTGCTTTCGTAGGGCTGCCATAACAAAGTACTACACACCGGCTGGTTTAAACAACATGAATTTATTGTCTTACAGTTCTGGAGGCCAGAAGTCCAGCATCAAGGTGTACCCTGGGTTGGTTTCTTATCAGGGCTCTGAGGGAGAATCTGTTCCATGCCTCTTCCCTAGCTTCTTGTGGTTTGCTAGCAATCTTTCATGACTTATAGAAACATCACCCCCATCTCTGCCTTCATCTTCACATAGTGTTTACTCTCCCTATGTGCATGTCTGTCTCCTAATCTCCCCCTCTTACAAGGATGCCAGTCATCTTGGATTAGGGCCCACCCTAATTACTCATTTTAACTTGATCACCTCTGCAAAGACCATCTCTCCAAATAAAGTTACATTCTGAGGTACCGGCAGGTAGGATTTCAACATATGAATTTTGGAGGGACACAATCCAGCCATAACAGTAGGTGTTCATGAGAGATAGGGTGGGAGGTTGGGTTTTGCTATTCAGCCAGGCTTGGGGTTTGCCAGTGCACTTACTTCTTAGGTGAAATCAGTGCTCTGTGCAGCAGCTGGTGGAACCACATCCAGGCCTGTGAGGCGCTGCCTTCGTTTGCAGTAGATGAGGCTGAAGTGGTTCCTCTAGCTGTTGTGAGACAGCCTCTTAGTTACGCTAAGCTTGGTAAGAAACAAAATATCATCTAGCACAATTCCTATCAGAAACTTTCAGGTTGCTGTAGACAATCTAGGGAGGATGTGATTCTAGGCACATACCATGCTTTTTCTAAGCTAAGAAAAAAATCAGAAAGTCTTTTATTTATATCTCACAAATTATAAATATTTAAAAATCATGTAAGAGCACTGCAATAACTTTTACTAAGCCAGACTTTAGGTGTCTTTTTTTTTCCCTTATCAGAGTTACCAGATAAAAGTGTGGTTCAACCTTTATAGGACTGCAGTGGAATTCTTCTGGAAATAGATCTTTAATTTTTTTAACAAAAAAAATTCTACCTTGTCAAAGACACTGTGAAAGGAATATCAATAAACTGGCAGCTCGAGTATATGACCTCATCTCTAAGATTCTGATTATCCTCAGATCTTAATTTGGCCTATTTCCATTTTCTTGATTAATGACCAAGGTATTAAATAGCCCTAAGCTCCATGATAAAACTATGCAATGACATGAGGTTAAATTTCTTGAAGAGAAGACTTGGAGAGACAAGAGTGTATTCTGCATATTTGAACATAGAAAAGGGATTAGACTTGTTCTAATCCTAATTTCATAGGACAAAACTAGAATCAATGGTGGCAAAGAGTGGGAAGAAGATTTCAAATCAAAATAAGAATTTTCTTTAATTTTATGTAATATCAAATGTAATTACATTAATTTACTATAATATTAACATAATATATTAATATAACTATATAATAATTATGATACGGTTAATGTTAACACATTTTACTGATACCGATGTTATTTTAAAAATGTTAATGTAATATTAAAATACACAGAGCCTGCAGTTGGCAAGCCCTGTGACCAGACGCCAATGTTTCTGAACCTTTGATAACCTGAATTGGGAATAAATTGGAATTTGGTTAAAATGCCAGAAATGTGTTTCCTATGCCTCTAAAGATAAAGATGGAATTTGTCCTTGGGTGGGGTTTCCTATTTAACTTCTATGAGTAATTTTAAGGCAAGTACCTATTTGTCATCCTCGTGCTAATCTTGAACTTTGGGATGTGTTCCAAAAGCAATGCTTCAAACAGAGACGTTAACTCTTCTGCCCATTAATGTGAAAGGCAATGTTCATTGCAGACATCTTTGAGAGATTCTTATAGTGGAAGTGGGAGAGGGAGACAGAGGGGTAGATGTGGCCCCTGGGACTCAGGGAGAAGAGGAGATGACTAAGTGGACTCTAAGCAGGAGAGCTGGGTCCAACAAAATGGCAGCACATGCAGACTAAGGAAGGAGACACCCAGTAGGTGCTTGATGGACTATAGGAGTAGTGAGCAGTGGCAGGCAAGTTTAAGTTGTCCTTCCTGCATGCCAATTCCCTTATATTATTTTCAAATCTTCAGTAAGGTTTTTTGAACATCATTGCCTTGAAGGTGCTATTCCTTGGTGATTGAAGAAGGGTCAGTGTCCAAATGTGAGATGGAGCAAATCCAAGAGAGGTGCACCAGCATAGACAAGAGAATCAAGATGGCGCATGGAAGATGGTGGAAGATGCCAGAAGAAGCATGTGGGGTGGAAATGAGAGGTGAAACCAAAAGAATGAGAGCGCGCCCAGAGTTCCTCAGCAATATTTAAGGAAGGGATGGGACTCTTACAGTCATGCAGGATGAAGTCCTGGATTCTGGGTATTTGGTGATTATAGGGAGGGATGGCCCCTGGGAGGCTGAAGACCTTGGAGACACTTGGGCTCCTCTTAAGCTGAATATTGTGTGTGTTCTCTGGGGGAGCAGCTTCTAACTATCAGATAATGGACAGACTGCCTCAGCGAGAGGGAGCCTTCCATCATGGTGACCAAGCAGAAGCTGATGGCTACAGGGGGCAGATTTCCCAGGAAAGCCTGTTAGATCCTGTGTGCTTGACAGTAATAGAATTCTAAGCTTTTAAACTGAAGCATAGAAAGGTGATTCTGAAATATAAAAGAGAGGTCAACTGCATGGTTTGAGGAGAAGTTCTGTGAGAGTCATCCAGCTCTCTCCCTCTGTGAGCTGGGGACATCTTCAGTCCAGGGCTGCTCCTTAATGGCACTTGGTATGAATGACCAACTGATGGGAAATGTATCAGGATAAAGGGCAAGAGCTCAGGACCCCAGCGCAGCTGTTATTTTCTGAGGAGTCAGGGCTCAGCATTCATGTGTCCAAGAAATGCTGCCACCAGAGAGAAGTCAATGAAAAGGCTATGTCACAGATTTTGGAAATAATAGGTCTTGAATCTGGAAGAAAGAAGAGATTGCTAAGGCCTAGGAGAGCAACCCTATTTCTCCTAATATAAGACTCTGTCTATTTTAAGACACATCCTGATTTCAGAGATGATGGTAATTTAAAAAAAAAAATGCATCTTTAAATCACTGCTCTCAATGACCTAGCCTATATTTGGGGAAAATAAATAGACAAAACCAAGAACTAATTGTGTTGATATTAACAGAAAAAAAAAAACTTATCTGCAAACAACCACATTATTGAAATACACAGCCCTGATTTTTAAAATTTCTCATCAGGAGAGCAAGACTCTAGATTTTGGCTTTTTGCTTCATGCTGCTTGTGATTGCTCTCCATGATTTTCCAGCTATCAGCAGGATCCACAGAGCCCCTCATTTCACCCTGGCATTACAATGGAGCACTGCCATCTTTTGTGGAATAGATGGCCAACCTGCGCTGAATTATTCCTAGAAGGATTAATTTAGCTACACAGAACTGTGAAATTGAGGACCATACTCCAAAAGGGAATTTTATCAGGCTTTTATTTTAGGTAAAAAAGAAATTTCTTCCTTGCTACTAGCCTATAGTAGACTAATGGTGACTGCTCATTCCCTTGAAAATAAAAAGACCCTGGGTGATATGCCCACAGCCAAACAAATTTTGAGGGTAACTATTTGGCCACGTCCTTTTCAGCCTCCATAATGAATTACATCGTCCAAACCAGGAAGTATTACGTTAATCTCCCTCTCCACATCCCCAGCCTCACCTCCTGTTCCAGTAATTAGCTGGCCCTGGAAAAACTGTGAAATAAATAACTTGTGTCTTTATGGGCCTTCTCTCCCTCTCTTTTCAAATCTTCCTTATGGTTAGCCCTGACTTTCACCTTGGTTTTCTAGACCCTCTGACATCCCAGAGTCATTGGCGGTTTCCTCTTCCTATTCACTTCTCATCAACCTCAACCTGCCTGTCCTAGCCCTGGGCTCATCTCCTGCTGGAGCCTTCCAGCAAAGGTGTAAATGATTTTGATGACTTAGAGTGACATCATGTGTTTGCTGCCAGAAAACATTTCCATTTAGCAGAAGAGATTAATAGAGTAACCTAATACTTCTCAGCCCCGCCTGTGCATTAGAATCAGCTGAGCACTTTTAGAAATTACCAAATGCCTAAATTCCATCCATAGATATTCTGATTTAATGGGTTCAGGGTGGGACCCAGATATCAGTATTTTTTAAAATCCTCTCCACGTAACTCAAATGTCAAGCCAGGGGTTGGAAACCGCTACTTGTCCCAAGAGAGGGAGAACTGGGATAATTGCAGGCCATGTGCTGAGTCAGACAAGAAATGAGATCAGGGGTTTGCCTCTGATCTCACCATGTTGGCACCTGACTACTTCAGCCAAATAAAGAGTAGTTCATATCGTTGTTTGTTGATAGAAGTAATTTCCTACAGGTCTCATCTAATAAGGAAAAATCAAACAGCTAGGCAGGAATTCTCTTTCTCTGACCAGTCGCCCCAACCAAGATCTTTGAGTTGGCAGAAATATGGTTGGTGCCACAATATGGCACCTCCTAAGAGTTCTATCTCTTTAGAGACTCTGGCCATTCCTTCTCTTGTCCTCAGAAGAGCACAGACCTCTCTCTCTTCTGAGGTCCCCAAAGAAGCAAACTACAAATGTTTTTATTTGTCCCCCTTATTCCAGAAATGAATATAAAGACAGACACCTGTTCAGAGTAAGAAAGGCCAGTAGGTCTCAACTGGTACCCCTGGAAAGCAGCGTATTAATAACAGGACAAGAAATACAGTAGAGGAAAAGGAAGTTTAATTCTTCCAGCATCTCTGATTCCAGCGAGCATCTACACACAGGTGTAAGAAGACTCACCCTCCTTTCAACGGCCTGTCATCTTTGCCAATAATCAGATTATTTCTTACATGGGAGAGGCCTATGAAATTTTCTTTGCAGTGTCTATGCCAGCCTTACTGTCACAAATATATGAAAGCAAGACATGGTAAAGCTGAATTCTTTTTTCACATGATCTGAAGAAATTTTATGCTCCAGACTTCCCTCCTGATGATGTTATTTGTGTCCCATACTAGTGCCTTTTTTAAATTGGAACTACACACCATTCTGGATCAGCATGAATTGACAGTGTTGATGACATGGCATGCTATGGTCTCAGAATGTTTCATGGCAGGTGAACATGCTTAATGGTCCCAGTTGGGAAAACATGGTGGGTGTTAAGTGATTGTGTATTAAGTCCATGTGTCCAGAAAGCCTTCATGTAGAAACATCAAGAACAGAAAGAGTTCCCAGAAGAAAATAAATGAAAAGGGAAATTTCAAAGAAAAAAGAAGCCAGAGGATTTCAAAAACAGAGAGAAGAAAAGCCAGCCAATGACTGATTGCCTCGCCTAGCATTCTCCCCAAGCAAGAAGCCAGCCAAGTACTAAATTGGAACCAAATTAAAACACTGAAAGTATAAATTCTTTGGGCCATATCAGATAGATGGGTGAGACATTTTGGCAGGAGTATTTCAAATATCTTAATGCTGTCTTCTGAGACCCAACCATGCTCTTTGATGCCTACTCTGAACGTGTATTTTTGGGACCCCAAGTAGCTGCCTAGAAGACAGATACCTCTCTGGCCAAGAAAAGCCCCTTCAAATGTGTCCACAAATTCCGTAGGATTCTGGGGTACCGCTGGTGAGACACCTGAGACATCTAAGATTTAGAGTTCTGGGGAAAGAGAAAAGGAGGTGAAGACTGGGGTGGCTTATTCCCACATTTGACCACTGCACCCTCCGTACATGTGCCTTTGCTTTAGAAATGTGACCTTTAGCACACAGATTGGGGAGGAAACCAGAAATCCAAATAAACGCTGACAACATTCATTAAAATAACTAGCAGACAAATAGGACAGATAATCAAGAATTTGTGATCCACTCATTTACTCCACCAATTTATGCTGAAATTCATCCTTTTGAGCAATCTTTCACTGTCTCCATAGCCTGAAACCTTTTGGCTCATTTTCAAATGTTTTATGAATTTCTGAAAGAGTCATTTTATAAAGAACATTTTATATGCTATTGCTCTACTATATCTTGTTATGGCCACAGTGTTGACTTGGTACTAGAAACTGTCACAAAAATATATGTTTGTATCTTCTCTTAAAATTTGTGAAGTTGAACTGGGTGAGTTTGGGGAGCTTAACTGTTAAGAATACTGGCTTTAAAAAACAATACTGATAATAGCAATAACTTTCAAACACGTGAGCCTAATTAAAGTCAACAGAATGAAAAACAGGACCCTTACACCATCTCGTAGCTTGGGGCCTACAAAACTTGTCAAAATATGAAATGTGTTGTGATGAAGGCATTTGTTTTGTGAGCATATTTATTGTTCAATCTGTCCCACTTTTCTTCCATCCTCCCCGAAGTTAAAGAAAGGGGAGAAACACACTTAAATTACAGCTTTCGCAGTTGGAATTGGATACATGCTTTTCCTGTGCTCTCCTTGTGGACTCTTAGGGTCTCTCTGTTGAAGAGAGTAAGGTGTAGGGACAGACAGTCAATCACCTCATGCCCTGTGGACAAACAGAGACTCTGAAAAACAGGCGTGAAAGACCTATGGACAAACCACTCATATCGCTCTGAACATTTCTATGTGATGCTTCGGCTCTTTGTTTACGTTGACCTTATGCCTTATCCTTTCTCATCCAAGTCCTTTTCTTTGCAAGCACTTTGCTTGTTAAAGGTTTGTCTAGGTGTTTTAGGGACAAGTAGTGAGTGAGCAAGCTAAATTAGTGAGCTTTGGGGAGGACAAACCAACTTCAAACGGGAGGGAAAACAGCAGAGTCTATTTGAACATCAGGAAGAGAAACGTGAAGCCTGGCCATTATTCCTACTGCTAAACTCTTCCTCTTTGTCTCCATGAACATCACCAAATAGACTTTCCAACATTCATTTCCTGACACCATAAACTGATTATCCTAAAGCTTCAATTGCTCATTCTTGTAATTTTGTCTTTCTAATTACCAATCTCTTCTTTGTTTTCAATTTGAATTTTCTTCTTCTGTTTCACCTGAGCTGAACATGTCATTCCTTTAAAAAGCTCTTTTGTCAACTCAAGTGTCAATCACACAGGAGGGTGCAGGGTCTCTGAATAAGTCTGGTACTCCTGGAGTTTCTGAATAATAATCCTTGACATCTGAATAGCAGGCTGCAGTTTGTAAAGTGCTTTCATGCCCAATATGTTGTTTGAGTCTCACCATAACCCTATGAAATAGACAAGAGAGCCATTGGAGAAACTGAGGCACAGGGAGGTTTGCCCAGGATCATGTGGCTGCCTGATATTACCTGTTCCTGGGGCCCTTTCTGCTAGCCAGTCTCCCAACATAATAAAGCAGAATTGTCTGACAATTTGTTGGCTGCTATTTATTAATACCTCGCTGAAGGCCTAGGAGCAGAGACAGAGTGAACCTGTAAATTGGTACATGAGAGGTCTTTATTTTGTTTTCCTTGAACCTAAGAAAAGTCTTCTCTTTTTGGTAGGGATAAGAATTTTTAATTCAGATAAAAAATTAATTTAAACTTGTTTGAATTAAAAACACACGCACACAAACACGGTTGGAGTCAGTCATCTGTGAAATAACACATTTCATCACTGTTTCATCTACACCCTCTAAAAAAGTCATCGTCCTTATAAAAATTCAGAACTCACTCCACACTTTTTGCCAGCAGGAATTCTAACCATTCCCATTCTCACTGGTAGAAAGCACAGAATCTGCTCAAACTAAATGAACTAAGTTCACCCAAAAGCAGTTTCTCATAGAAAATTAAAATTTAGGACAAAGAAAGATGCTCTCCTGTGCTTCCCGTTCAGCTTACCAGCTACCTTCATAGGCCTGCTCAGGGATGCGGAAGTACAGAGCCTGCTCATGAACCCGTGGGTGTGAGCAAATATGTTCATATCCAAGGCAGCACCCAGAGGGACCCCATCAGGATAAGACCAGAGGCTGCACTAACGGGATGGCCTGTTCTATGGATAAATATAAGCTCTAACTCTCAAAAAGTTACTCTCAAAAGAGCAACTGCTCAAATACAGGATAAGATGACGGGAATCCATAGGAGTAAGTGGGGAAAAAAATCAGGGATTTCAAGTCAACAGTGAAATCACAGTAAGAGGCCACTCCCAGTGAGCCAACACAGGATTAGCCTGCCTGAATGGAAGGCACATGTCCTGAACAAGGAAGGTGAGCCTACTTTCTGATATGACTGGTCCAAACTACACTTGAGGACTGGGTTCACTTTTAGGTCTACGTTTCAGAAACAATATAGGCAAGACAGGAGGCATTCAGGGAAAGAACCAAACTAATGAGCCCATTCAGACCATTCCTAGCAAGTTGAGGATTAAATAAATATTAGTTGAATGACTGAAACAGGAGGAGTAAATATGAGGAATTGTAGAAGTTGAGCCTGCTCATACAGGAGAAACCTAATAAACGAACGATGCACTTGGACCTGTGAGAAGCTGATGCCAAGATAGGCATAACATGCAAGGATTTTTATTAGGGGAAGTCTCTTCCATCCCACTCCAATGTGTGTTTTTTTCAACACCACCAAGCAATTAACTCAGTTCCAACATTATCTACCTGGAGGTAGCATCAGATCTCACATGTTAAGGGCCCAGTGCTACAAGACTGCCCCCTCCAATCCCATTTCAGATGCCAATCACAAGTCCAAGCTGTCACCTGAACTTCTGACCAAGTGGCCATAGATAGGAGGTTCCCAAGACCCTGGGTTCGATTAATTTGCATGGAAATCTGAGTCTCAGCCTCCTGCCTTGAAGGCTGTCCCTCTGCCCAATCTTTCTCATTATAGTCTCTAAACTCTATATATTCTAAATACTTTCCAATACAACGATTATTCTCTAGTCCCATTACTCCACTCCACCTAGGCAATAGAATTTTCTTTTTGAATTTACCCTGGTACTACTGCCAGAATGATTACACTAGTCCATGCATTTATCAACCTTGTTTAAAAATCTACAGTGACTCCCAGTAACTATTGCATAAGTCCAAAGATTTTTGGCTTGACCTCTTCATTTCATGTCCAAGACTTCCTCTCAAAAGTTATTTTTCTTTACTCTGAAGTATTCAGATTGATTGTTACTGTGAATATGCATATGTGCTAGGGGCTCTGTACTATGAGTAAAACAAAGATGAATGAGACGGGATCTTACAATAGCATACACACCTTAAAACAGATAATTCTAATATAAGATTAAAATAATCAGTGCTCTAGGAGAGGGAGACCATATTTCTGGCTCTGCAGAAGGTAGTAAGCTCTGCGAGGGATATTGTATTTTGAATATGCTTTGAAGGTTGACTAAGATGTGGGCAGACAAAGATTTGGAAAGACAACCAGTGTGACCAATAACATTAAAATATAAAAGCATATTTGTTGAGTAGTGAATTCTACAGTCCAGCTGGACTGAATATAGAACTCAAAGTGCAATGGTGAGGAACAAGTTTAGGGAAGCAGGTTTGGGCCAAGTCCCAAAGACAACCACACTTCTCCTTGTAGGGGAGGAAGAAATTTTCCTCTACCATTCTAGGTTCTTCTGGCTGGTCTAAGAATTAGATTGACGTGAGACAGAATAACAGGAGAAAATCAAACAAAGTTTAATAACGTGTATGCACAGAAGAAACCCAGGAAAACTGAGTAACTCACCAAAACAGCCAAAGCCACCCCCTTAAATACCATCTTCAGCTCAAGACAGAATGTAGTGGGTAGTGGTTTGGGATGTCAAAGTGGAGGAAGGCAATTCACATGGAGATGGAAAAGGAAATGTTTGGTAAACAGATGTTTGCCATGCCTTGCAGAGACAATGAGACACAGAGAGGACTTTGATCAAAAGGGTCTCGCTAGGTTCCTCCCTGTCACCCACACCTAGTTCATATTATACTGTAGTTATCTATGGTGATAGCTCCTTCTTGGAACAGGTCTGTCTTAAATTCTTTTAGGTAGTTAGAGGGAAGGTCAAAGTTTTTTCCTGAGTCTTTTGTTCTTAAAAATAATCAAGGCAAAGAGACATTTTGGGGTAGCTCCCTCCAGCCAGACAGCACTTTCTCATTTCCAGTTCAGAGGCTTTGCCCAGACCATGCCTGGGATGCCCTCCCTCTCCCTTGCTCACTGTATTGTGCAGTCTTTTCTAACTATCCAACACGTCTTCCACTGCACCAGGCAATGGCGTATGGTCACCAACCCTGGGCTGCCCATTACTTACTTGGGCAAGTTACTCAGTTGCTGAACCTTGTCTCCTTATCTGTAAAATGAAGATGGTAATAGTATCTTCCATCTGGGGTTGTGAGCCTTAAATGAGATCCTTGTGCTCAATTAAAATAAACAGAAGGTATCATTTTCATGGGTGATCTTAAAAATATTTAACAATGAGATTAGCACAGGCACTGATTGGTCATAGTGAACACCAGCCATAAAAACCTGAGTGGCCATAGCCATGTGTCCCAGATGAAGTCCAGTCCCAGCTGTTAATATTATCATCATCTTCATCATCATTATCCGTACACACCAATCCATCACTTTCCTTTATTTCTCTAAACTCCCAGTAAGAGTTCTTGTAGGTTAGCAGTTAAATTACCAGTAGATAAGGAAATTTTGAGGTGTGTGAGGTGCAATCACATCTTATACAGCTTTGTATTTTCTAAAACATTGGTATGATGTTTGGAAATATTTGTCAATTAGCTTGGGCCAAGAAAGATTCTATTCCCACAAATTCCTTCAATGTGTCTATATTTGTCCATATCAAGTCCAAGATACTTTCCAAAAAAGAAAAAAGGTTCAAAATGAACATGGAAGTGTTTGTTAAAGTAGGGAATGCCCACTATCTTTGAGCCAGCATTACTACTTCTAGACATTTTCTGTTAGAAATAAGAGTCAATGTGCAGGAATGTAAGCAAAGAGGTGATGGTTGCAATTTTGTTTGAAATGGCAAACTGCCAGCATATCCTTCAAAACCTGGATGACTCAGTGCACCACGGAACCTCCATGCTGTGGGCTACTATGCAACTGTTAAGAATGAGATGAACAAAATATATCATATTCAAAGGATATTGTCTTACATCAGTTCAGGCTGCTATAACAGAATACCAAAGCCTGGGTGGCTTGGTCTAGACATTTATTTCTCACAGTTCTAGAGGTTGGAGATCTGAGATCAGTGTGCCAACACAGTCAAGTTCTTGGTGAGGGCGCTCCTGGTACACATGTGGCTGCCTTCTGTGTCCTCACATCGGGGAAAGAGAAAGCTCTTTTCCCTTCATCTCCTTATAAGGGCACTAATCCCATCAGGGGTCTCCACCCTCATGACCTCATCTAAACCTAATTATCTCCCATGGGTCCCATCTCTTAATACCACCACATTGGGGATTAGGGCTTCAACATATTATTTTGGGGGTGGGGGGACACAAACATTCAGTCTCTAGGAGATGCCTATGATGTGGTCAGGTGAAAAAAGCAAATTAGTGAATACCATGTTTATGACGAAACAGTAAACACAAAAAGAATATACGCGCATGCATACATATGTTTGTACAAGCAAAGAAAAGAGTATGGGAGAAAACATATGCAATTGTTAATGATGATTACATCATGGGTGGTGTTAGAGGAGAGATGGAAACATTTTTAATTTGACTTTAGACTCTTCTGCAGTGTTTGAATTTTTTCTAGGAGCACATATTAATTTTGACATTCCAATAACTAATTTAAAAAAACAAACAAACAGGGGCTGGCCCGGTGGCATAGCGGTTAAGTTCACACACTGTGCTTTGGAGGCCCGGGGTTCATGGGTTCGTATCCCGGGCACAGACTGATGCACCATTCATCAAGCCATGCTGAGGCAGTGTCACGCCAAATGGAGGAAGATGGGCACAGATGTTAGTTCAGGGCCAGTCTTCCTCACAACAAACAAACATGAATCTGTAATCCACAACAACTGTGCTGGTCATGCCCAACTAGTATGCAACTCCAATATATACCACACTCGAGTTTGGACTCTTGAGAAAGCACTTTTAAAGAACAGTGGCTGAATAATGTCTATATTCCAAGTGCCATGATGGGGGCCAGTGGGAGCCTCATCTTCATGCCTTAGTGAGAGGTCCATGATGCTTCCAGTCGGGAGGTGCCCACCCCGTCTGTGATGGAGTTAGCAAGCAGACTGCGGAGCCTGGAGGTATGGCAGCACATCTCAAACAGAAGTATCCTCTAAAAGTTGAAACAGAGCCAGTGATGAGGACTGCCAAAGTAATTACAACCTTCCAATAAGAGGGACTTATGTAATTGCAGTGGGTGAGCCATTCTATTTAGATTCACAACTGACTCATGATTGGAAATGGTTGGCCGCATAATTACAAAGTTTGGGTTCCTGAATGATGAATTAGATGCAGTGGGATCATTTTATGTAAGTCCTACTTAAAGCCACATTGCCTGAAATAGAGCCCCTTTGAAAGGAATCACACTGTACACTAGAGACCAGAAAAATAGATTACATTGAAAATTAAGCCAAAAAATACATTTTTTTCCTCTGCCTGAATGTGCCAAAATTTTAAAACTTGTATTCATATGGGGCTCTTGAAGTACTCTTGGTCTAAACAGAAAATACTGATTACAAATCATGTTATAAAAATCCTTTTAATTAATTGAATTCTTTTTTGAGTATGAGGAAAGAAATCTAACGTTTTACAATCCACAGAACTAAAAGTGACTTTGAGAGGACATCTGTAGAATCCCATCATCCCAATGCCAACTCTATCTTCAGGTACAGTTTCTTCCCAGAAACACAGCTAGCTAACATTCTCCTTCTTCTTTCTTTCTTTTTTAGATTTTTTTTTCTTTTCTTTTCTTTTCTTTTTGGTGAGGAAGATTAGCCCTGAGCTAACATCTGTTGCCAATCCTCCTCTTTTTGCTGAGGAAGACTGGCCCTGGGCTAACATTCATGCCCATCTCACTCTATTTTATATGTGGGACGCCTGCCACAGCATGGCTTGATAAGCGGTATGTATGTCCACAGCCGGGATCCGAACCTGCGAACCCCGGGCCACTGAAGTGGAGCTTGCAAACTTAACCACTACACCACTGGGCCAGCCCCCTTTTTTTAGATTTTTAAATGTGGTAGAATACACATAACATAAAATTTACCATCTTGACCATTTCTAACTGTACAGTTTGATAGTGTTAAATATATTCACATTATTGTGCAATCAATCTCCAGAAATTTTCACCTTGCAAACTGAAACTCTGTACCCATTAAATAGCTCCCCATTTCTCATTCCCCCTAACCCCTGGCAACCATTATTCTATTTTCTGTTTCTATGTGTTTGACTGTTCTAGATACCTCATATAAGTAGACTCATATAGTATTTCATCCTGACTTATTTCACTGAGCATATATGTTCTCAAGTTTCAACCACGTTGTAGCATGTGTCAGAATTTCCTTCCTTTTTAATGTTGAATAATATTCCATTGTGTGTATAGACCACGTTTTATTTATCCATTCATTCACAATGGACACTTAGGTTGCTTCCACCTTTTGGCCATTGTGAATACTGCTGCTATGAACAAGGGTATACAAATATCTCTTTGAGACCTTGCTTTCAATTTTTTGGATATATACCCAGAAGTGGAATTGCTGGGTCATATAGTAATTCTATTTTTAATTTTTTGAAGAACTGCCTTACTGTTTTCCATACCTTCTTCTTTCTTTTTAATAAAAATAGGTTTGTTTGGGTTTTATTCTGGCAATGAAAGTTGTACATGCTCACAGCAAAAGCTGTCAAAATGGAAAGTGACTATGACCAGTAATTCCTCTACCCAGGAAAAACTAATGTTAATGTAGTACGTTGCCTTTCAGATTTTATATATATTTTTCCTAGTTTATTACCTGAATCCTTGTAATAAAAATATTTTCAAAGTAAATACCATAACCAATGATAACCACAAAAATCAACTAACGAAATGACCACTTATGAAACTGATGCTGACTGAGCCTCCCTCCGCAAAACACTACCGGTAGATAAGGAATCTCTGATGGGCAGTCTCTCTCACTGATTGTGGGTTGTTCAAATAAAATACAAATTGGTGCTAAAGTGGAACTGGAAATATGGCAAAGGATGCCAGATTTCGTTAAGTCGACGCACTGATTTAAATGACCTGAGGTGTGGCTGGGCACTGATGTTTTTTCAAGGTCCCCCAGGTGATTCTAATGTGCAGCCAGGCTTGAGAAAAATGCAGTGGGTGACCTGTCCACGCTCCCAGCTAAGGCCAGCCTGCACTGGGCCCTGGATCCCATCCCTCTCGCTGCTCCAGGATGTGGCTCCAGATGTGTTCTCTCCCGATGTCAGCACTTTTCCTCTCTCTACTAGATCAGATCATCCCCATAAGTATGACTCAAAGATGCTGCTATTTCTCCCATTTCCTCCCGAAAATATCCTTTCCTTGACTCACTCTTTTCTCTAGATCCTGTCTCATTTCTCTGCTCCTCTTTACAGGAAATCTCGTTAAAAGAATTGTCTACCCTTATCTCCACTTCCTCTCTCATTGCATTAAGTCTTTCTTTGCCTCCTCTCCAGGGAAGCTGCCCTTGTCCAATGACTTCCAGGCTGCCAATCCAATAGTCTTACCTTATTTGATCTCTCAGCACTAAGTCATCTCTCTCTCCTTCCTGAGACGCTTCCTCCACTTGGCATCCAGGTAACCATTCTCCCTTGGTTTTCCTCCCCACACAGGCCCCTTCTTCTCAGTTTATATGTGCATTCCTCCACATCTCCCCTGATCCAGCCACATGGATGCCATTGCTGCTCCTCAAATGTGTCAGGCTCAGTCGTGGCCCCTGGTCTTTGCACGGGTTGGTCCCTCTGCCCAGAGCTCCCTTCCTTCAGGCAATCTCCCCACTTGCTGCAGGCCTTCCCTCAACTTCCCTTACTAGAGAGTCCTTCCCTTTCCACTCCCCAGAGACGCTCTAGATCCCTCATTGATCTATTCTCCCTCTAGCACTTATTCGCTTGTTTGTTGACTTGCTCCCATCTGTCTCCCCCTCCAGGAAGTGAGCCCCAGGTAAGCCTTTGTTTTGTCCACTGTTTGCTGCATTCTCTGTGCCTACAAAGTGCCTGCACATAGTAAGCACCTAATAGTTGTTGTCCCTACGTGCTTTGTAGGAAAAATTATGCCAACACAGTTCAGTATTCATTATTTTTAAGATTGGTACCTAAGTGCCATTATATTTTAAATTTTGTTAAAAAGAAAATTTCTCAAAAGTTTTAGGTTTGATCTTTAAGTCAAAGTCATAAAATACCATTCTTTATTCTAATTTTTTGGCTCCCAAGTTTTTGTGCCTGTTTAGGTAGATTCACATTAAATGGCTACTCTCTAGTACCCCTCATCCTGGTGTAGCAAGATTTTATATATTTCAGAAATGTATTCATACTACAAATGCTGTTTATAAATTGTATATTCACTTAATACTATATCTTAGACATCTTCCTGTGTTAATAAACACAATTTTGCATCATCATCTTAATGCCTGAAGGACTGTACAATGTGGATAGACCTTAATAGTAATGACAACGACAGTAGCGAAAATTTATAGAGCACTTATAATGTCAGGTATTTTGTTAAGCTCTCAGTGTGCACTGCTTCATTTAATTCTCACAACAACTCTAAGGGTGATTAATTGTTGTCTGTTGTACTCATGAAGAGCCCAAGGTTTAGAAAGTCATCTGCCTGGGACTGAAATCCAGGCCTGTCTGGTGTGACTCGTGTGCACTCTCACACACCATGCTCTGCTGCTCACACATTTACTCCTGTCTCGATTTCCCTGGTGATGAACTGCTAGAAATGAAATTTCTGTATCAGAGTGTGCACATTTGACTTCAGAAGCATATAAAAATTTCCCTCCAAAAATGTGTTGTGAGTTCATATTCCTTATTTCCCACAACTTAGCCCTCCTTGCGTATCTCATTATTGTTTTGATATGCGTGCTTATTACTGGTGTTGTTATATTTCTTCTTTTATAAATTGCTTGTTTGTGAACTTGGCTTGTCTGTCTATGGAGGTATATCTTTTTCTTGTAACCATAGAAACTCTTTATGTTTGGACTATTAATCCCTCATTAATATTTTTCAGAGTTTGTTTTTCTTTATATGTATAGGTTTTATCATTGAACTAAAGATTTTCATTTTGATATAGTCAAATCTTCTCCTTAGTGGTTTTTGGTTTTAAGCCCAGGATCATAGACATAATCACTGAAGTTTTTATCCAATCATTTTAGGGGTTTATTTACATTAAAATATTTAATTCTTCTGAATTGTGTATGTTTGTGTGTGTGTAAATTGTGAAGTAAGGATCCAAATTTGTTTATTTCTAAATTGTTAGCCAAAAACTCCAATTAACGTTTATAAAATAGATCTTTTTTCCAATAATTTGAGATGTATTTTTTTATATATAGTTTTTCATACATACTTGAGTCTTTTTCTAGTCACCATTTCAGTGACCAGTCTTCTTTTCTTGCATCAGCACTGCACTGTTTTAGATGCATAATAAAATAATTTAATATCTGGTAGGACTAGTTTCACTTCCTTTCACATTTATTTTCTTAAAAAAAATCATGGCTGGGGCCAGCTCGGTGGCATAATGGTTAAGTTCGTGCACTCCGCTTCAGTGGCCTGGAGTTCGCAGGTTTGGATCCTGAGTGTGGACCCACGCACTGCTTATCAAGCCATGCTGTGGCGGCATCCCATATAAAGTGGAGGAAGATGGGCACGGATGTTAGCCCAGGGCCAGTCTTCCTCAGCAAAAAGAGGAGGACTGGCAGCAGCTGTTAGCCCAGGGCTAATTTTCCTCACCAAAAAAGAAAAAAAATTCATGGCTACTCTCCCATATGTATTCTTTTTAAAAATCGAGGGGGGAATGAGTTTAAATTTTGAATTTATAGAATAATTTAGACAAAAATTTTATATTTCCAATTTAGGGTCTTTGCAGCTAAGGAAAATGGATCACTCTTTATTTACTCAAGTCTTTGCTTGTGTTCTTTAAAAAAGTGTTTCAGTTTTCTTCACACAGTTCCTGCCCCACATGACTTGTTAACTTTATCCCTAACAATTTTGTCACTGCTATTGTGAATTAGATCTTGTACTTCCCTTATGTTTTCTGCATATTTATTATGGATAGAGTAAAAAAAAAGATTGGCAAAAGCAATTGTTTGGAGAAGGATGTGAAGCCATGAGGACTTGTAATCTGCTATTTCAAACAGGGACTGAGTGCAATTGGCTTTTGTCTAGAAAAGGTAAAGATATGGGATTCTCCCTGGTTCCTGGTGCGTACTCTGGATCCCTGATGTGTATCAGAATGTTCACGACAGCAAATGATGGGACAAGTAGACCTATATTCATGCACTGGAATAATCCACAGCAATGAGATGCATGTGATGGAGTCCCATGCACCCAGTCAGGTGAACCCCACAGATGTGATGCTGACCCAAACAAGCTAGCCGAAAAAGACCCCTTTCAGTAGGATACCATTTCAATGGGCATCAAACAAACAGCTATGGAATTTAGAGATACATACATATTTAATAAAAGTATTAAAAACTGCACAAAAATGATACACATTAAATTCATGATGAGGATTACCTCCAAGGCAAGGATGTGATCAGGAGGGGAATACACGGGACTTCAACTGCATCAGCAACTTTTTGTGTCTTAAACCAGATGGTGCGTATACAGCTGCTTATGTAGTTCTCTCATATTGTTCTGTGTGTCTGCAATATTTTATACTACAAGTAAAAATGCTATTGCTTTCTGTATGCTCATTTTGTAACCAGACAGCTTATTCAGTTATCCTGTTGTTGTAAGAGTTTTTGCACTGGATTTTGTTGGGTTTTCCAGGTAGATAATCATATCTCCTGAAAATAATAACTGCCTTAGTCTTCCCAGGGTAAGAACTCTGATTTAAGTTCTCCCTAATTTCATTAAGTAGCACTTCCAGAACAATGTTGAATGATGGTGATAAAAGCGTCTCTTTTAATGTTTTCACCATCAAACATGATACTGGCTATTGTTCCAATGTAGTGATAGGGCTGACGTGACTTACAGATGTGGAGTATTATGCACACATACATGCGAGTGATATGTGTGTATAATACAATGCATACATATATGTGACTGGCGTGTATGTATGATGTGGACATACATGTGATTGAGATGTGACATTGGTGCGCACATGCGTGTGAATGGCATGTGTGTAGTATGATATGCACATGCATGTGGTTGATGTGTGTGAGAGGGCGTACATACCTCAATATGATTGAGGTATGTATATTATGGTGTACACATACTTGTGATTGGCACGTGTGTATAAAATGTGTGTATTGTGTTTTATACCTCACATCTTACAGCAAAGTATCTTGCCATCTATTTTAATAAGAATTTGTTCCTGGTATATATGTTAAATATCATTTTTGACCTATAATGATAATCATATAATTTTTCTCATTCAATCTATTAAAAGAGCACACCAAATTAATAGATTTTCTCACATTAAACTATACTTACATTCCTGGAGCACGAACTTTGGGCATTATTTTTTTAAATACACTGCTTTGTTTTGCCTGCTGACACTGCATCAAGGACATTTGCTTCTCTCTTTCGAAGGGAGTCGGGCTGTGCAGTTTTCTCATGTGTGCCCTCCCCTTTGGTAACGTGGTCGAACAAACGTCAGAAAAGAAGAGAGAAGCTTCGTTCCTTCTGCTCTAGAACAATTTATAGAGCCTACGAATGATCAGTTCCTCGAAGATATGAAAGAACTCTCCAAGGAAAACATGCATTTTGAAATGAGGATGTATGAGGTCCTTCTTTGACAGTTTTCTAAATTTTCCCCTTTCTATGATTTTTTTTTTCATCTTTAGGAGTGAAATCTAAAGGTGGCGTTGTGTTACAACCACCGCAGTTACAACATCCCACAGACATTTTCCCTGCTGCAGATAAAATTATTCTTTTGTAAACTGAACACATGTTCAACCACCACCTATACAATGTGCCTTTTATTTGTGGAAACTGGTTTTTTTCAGACTTCTCTTTCCAAATAAAATAAAACCACCTCCTTCAGTCTTCCTGTTATGATTATCCAAGTTAAAGATAGCAGAGTTGGGAGAAATTGCCAGTCTTCTCTCTGAGCTATGACAACCTCAATATGGTTAACAGCACATTTTCAGCCAGTCACGGAGCCTTAGAGTGACTAGCTATCTTCTTGCTAAGAAAACTAACAAAGATTTCAGAGAAAAGAAGATAAAGTAAAAACAGTCTTCTTATAGCAGGATTTTAAAAGGGCGACCGTAATAAACCTCATATTTCTTTCTTAATGTCAATGAGTCCCTGACATGAGGTAGACAGCAGAGGTCAACTGAGATTATTGGTTGGAAAAGTTTTAGGCAGAGGAGTAAAATGTCCAATATCTCAGTCATAGCAACAGAGTCAAAGTCAACCTGTGGAAAATTCTGAACAGTGGCTTTCTGTGCCATAGCAGAAAAACATCGTTGTAAATGATTCTTAACTTTTTAAAGCAGCCTCGTATTGTTTTACAACATAGACTTTATTAACAGTAATTACAGCGGCTATTATTATTTTGTAATGTTTCCAGTCAATAGTCGCTAAAAATCTTTATCGTGTTGTTTTAGTAATTCCAAGAAATGATAACAAGACCCAAGCATCGTGTAATTGGAGGTTCATCATCATTTTTCAGTATGTATTTCTGGAATACTGACTGTGAACCTCTTTAAGCCTGAATTAATATTGGATGTGCTTGTAATTGCATTAAGATAATCAGCCTCTCCTTCTCCCTTTGTTTTAACTCAGACTTGGGAGTTTAGCTTTCCTCTGATGAGTGCTGTGGGGTAACACAATGACTTCCCTGCTGGTAGGCAAAGGCCAAGAACGGCAGAGACAACAGGATTGCTGTAGTCTTTGAAACCAGGATGGTCCTCAGTTTCCACTTTAGGTGTAACTTCTCCCGCTGTTTTTCCCAAAAGAGGCATTGAAACGGTGGGTGAGAGCAGTGACTTTGCAGACCAGTAATCTGGAGAATCTTGGTTCTTTCATTTACTTCAATGACTCTTGGCAAATTAATCTCTTAACCTCACTTTCCCCATCTAAAGATGTCCCCACCATAGATAGGTTCTGAGAATTAAAAAAATACCATTTATAAAGGGCTTAGCATGGTATGTGGCATTTTGAATGGTTCTTAGACAATATTTCAAAGGCCTTGACTAATTACTCCAAACAACATTATCTGCTCTTTCCCTGAATTCCTATAACAATGTATTGCAAAGAAGGTCCAAGTTCTTCAAGAATTTGATGTTCTTGATTATTCATTATCTTTTATAAAGTAGCATTTTCATTATCTGGATGATGATGATAATGTTCTTAGGCTGTGCATCTGTTCTTGTGCGGACCAAATCCCCAGGCAGCAGACTGCATGGAGATTTCACAGGAGCATGGGGCGAGAACCAAGTCAGGTCCACCATCTTGGGACAATTCACTGGCAATGAGCACAGTGGCAAATATGCAATCATGACTTTTTTCATTAAATGGTATTTTTACTTTCTTCATTATATGAAGGGTCCACTTTTATATTAATTGGCTTATCAAGATAAAGCATCATTGATTTAAAATGAGATCATAATTAAAAAGAAACATTTAAAAGTCATAATTGACACTAATAGTGCACTTGGCTAATACTATGTACCAGACACGCTTCTAAGTGCTTCATATACATTATTTATTTATGTACATACTTCATGTCCTTTAATTCTTACTAAAACTGTAAGAGGTAAGTACTAATGCTTCACCCTCATTCTACAGAGGAAGACAGCAAGGCAGAGAAGTTAAGTAACTTGTCCAAGGGCCACCTAAGTCCTGAGTGGCAACTTCAGGCTTTAAAGTCCATGATTTTAACCACCACACAGCAGAACTTTCACAATGACAGTCACTCAAGTGATGGTCCATCCTGGGGAAAGTCATCTGACAAACTGACAAGAAGGAACCATAAATCCATTTTTAAGTCCATTGTAAGCAATTTAGTTTCAGGAAAACATCACCCATCAAAGAAAATTAAATTAGATGTGAATGTTGTTGGTTTCACAGTTTAGTTCCTATATAATTTATAAATACACTATGCTATAGTCCTAAAAAATTTATACTTAGTTTTATGTTTATATTTAAATTGCTTTATAATAAAAATAGTTTGTCAACCTGAATGGTCAAAATATTTTTATAGGGTCCTTAAATTTGAGAACACGCTGTTGTAACATTTCTTGTCTGGCTCACTCACCTTGGCACTTGCAAGGTCCTCCTGTTCCAAAGCCGTGTAGAATTCTTTTTCTTCTCATAAACCTTGGGCTTAGAATAACGTGGACACGCACATCAGCCATGCTCCAGGGCGAAGCCCAGTGTTTGGGATTCCAGGTGTCCTCACTCACCTGTCAGCACTTTTCTTTGCCTTTTGTTTCACTCCCTTGCATCATGTATATGTCCATCTCCTCAACAAAGTGTTCACCACAGTGAGGACAGGGACAATGCTCTCTCCACCTGTTCACTCCCTCTGGGAAGAACACAAGGTTCTGCACACAGCAGGTGCGCAGTGAGTGTCTGTTGGTTAAAAAGAAACCCAACCAAAGACCAAAACATTGTTAATTCATCTGTTTATGGTTTTTTACAGCATCTTGGGGGATTGGGGTGAGTTCTGTGGTCTCACTGCAGCATCTCCACCAAAACCCACCTGGTCTGGGCTTGAATGCCCACAGGGATGTGAGCTCACTGTAGGGTGAGGTAGCATGTTTGTGATGGTCACCTTGGATGGTTAAGAAGTGCCTCCTGAGACTGTCCTGGAGAATCTACTCTTTTGTCCCATTTAGTCCAATTCTGCTTTCTAGTGTCGACTGATTTGAACCTGCTCCATGCAACAATTCAGGGAGACACGCATCTTTAATCTCCATTTCACTTGGGAAACTGAGGCTCAGAGGCTTTAAAAGATTTGTCCAAGGTCACACAGCTAGTGAGGATGGAAGCAGGGATGGTGTCAAATATTTCAATGTTAACTTGGCCATGCAGATGAGAAGCTACTAGAAGATAGGAGCCATGTCTCAAATCTATTTGCACCCTCCTTACCACTTGGCCTAGTCCACAGTAGATTTACAATGAGTGCTCCTTCAATGGATGAATAAGTACATAAATTAATGACTCTGAGACCACAAATATAGACTAAACATCCAGATGCCATACCCTATACTTATAGAATGCAGCAATTAGCCTGTGCTGCTTTGTGGACCAAAGCCACAAGGTGATTCATGAGGCTCTTTGGAGATGAGACAGGACTCTAGCAAGAATCCAAAAGGATGGGTGAGATCTGTTCCACCCAGACTCAGAGCACAGACACCATCACTCCCATGCCCCATCCCAGGTCCTGGGAGGTCAAGTGGGCAAACACTAAAATGGTGGGTAAGACTATCTTTTGTATGTTGCCCTGGTGTAGGGAAGGGAGAGCCCAGAAGAGCAGGGATGTCTTGGACTTGGAGAGGGGCAGCCCTGACCAGTCCAGCACAGGTGGACACAATGGCACAGTGGCAAGAGTGAAAGGGGCTGGTGCCAGCAGCTGCAAAGGCCAAGTGCCCAGGCAGAGTCAGCACTTGGCCAAGGATGATGGCAATGGATAAGCAACCAAGACTTGGCTATGACAACAAGAGCTGTTAGCTTGATGGCTCCCCAAAGCAGAACAGAAGGGGGCTCAAGAAGAAGGATATAAGGATTTGGCAACATTTTCTGGAAGACTGGAGGCTAATGCTCTAATGGGCAACACTGTGTGGCCCACTCCCCTGTGAACTCCCACCCCCTTGACCATGCACCAGCTGCGGATAGCACCTAGGGCTCAGTCATCCAGATCAGGGTCTGTACCAGATATGTGCTTAGGTGACGTGGGCTGGGAGTGGTCAAACACATGAACCCACTGGGTTCCATGGCAGGGCTGGCCATTTGCAACCTCTGACCAAATCTTCAGAGTTGGGACTCTTGAGAGACTGAAATGAGAAGACTAAGAAGTTCTCTGTTTTGAGAAAGACATGAACTTGAATCTACTTTTGAGGCAATGCAGTCTTTGGTTCCAGGGTAACCACCCCAAAGCAACTCTTGGTTATGCAAATACATAGCATGTCCCCCTGTCACTGTGAAGTTCTTGACCACAGAAGCTTTACAAGGAAAAGTCCACGTGCTCTCTTGGGAATGAACATTTTTATGATTTTAGTTGAACTTGATCTCATCAAATGTTACCACTCCTTTAGAAGAGTTCCTTCCTCTGTGTGGATTCAGACCTCTTTGAGCCGACCATCACTGATCCTGCAGAGGTGTGCATGAGAGTATATCCCAGTGTTCTAGCTCAAGCAGGTTCCCCCTGGCAACAAGAAGCTACAGTCCTGAAGATACTGGAATGAATGAACGGGGCTAAACTTTACCTGAAATTGAAAGAGAGCCAATAAAAAGGAACCACACTGGACTTGGCTGAGAACAATCCAGGCTGATGTTCTACTCATGGTATCACTTTAGGTTAAGTAACTCAGATTTGGGGAAATGCTAATGATGGATTACAACATTTTAATGAAATTTCTTTTAGGGCACCATAAGGTAAAACCACTCTAAGAGGGGTTGGGGCTTGGGGGATTCCTTTGAAGGGAGCAGAAGTTGCTGCTGTCAACCAACCTGGGAAGACAGAGGTCTTGGCGGCAGAAAATGAAAATTCAGTGGTACACCTTATATTAGGGTATATGTGTGTGGTGGCCAGGCACCTGCAACTTCAGCGAAGGCTGGTTAAAAGTCACAGTGTACCGGAGACTGAGGAAAAGGGGAAAGCAGCAGCAGCAGAGGGAAGCTCTCAAGGACAGCAGGAGACAACTTGCAGAAAAGCCAGTGTAGACTGTGGACACAGCAGATAACAGGATGGTCCTGAGCTAGGTGGTGGCTGATCAGCAACCAAGAGAGACTGGGAAACATCTAAGAAATTCCTGAGGCTTCCCAGATATTCTCGGGGAGAAGAGTGGATTTTCCTACAGCTGAGCAGGGTAAGGGCTTAAGTGACTATAATTTGGAAAATTCATGTAGTCTAGTGAGACCTGTACATGCAGGAAAATCTGAATCTGCAGCATCCAACAGATTGCTTGCCAGACAGGAGACATCCAGTAAGTGTTTTCAGTGCTGACTGAATGGACCTGCACTTTCCCAGACTGGTGACCCAGGAACTAGCCATTACATAAGACCTAGACCTTGAGGCTTCCTGAACTGGTTATGTGTTTGAGCAAGCCATTGTAGATTCAGGATCATGAAGGTGGCACTAACTCGGGATCATCAGAAATAGGGAATTAATGCTTACCCATTTGGTTGACCTTATCCAATACAATCTGCCCTTCTCTTAGGAGTGAGGGCACAACCCTTGGCTCCTACTCGCAATCAAAACATAAAGAGCGTCTAAGTTCACTCCCTTTCTCGTCTTCTAAGTTTATGTCCTCAATTCCTAAGCAGCTCACTTTATTGAAAATAGTTTCAGAAATGTCTAAAAGTCATTTTGAGTGAATTTATCTCTCTACTAGATGAAGGAAAGGACATTTTCTTTGATTTATTTTCCTTCTCTCCCTCGGTTTTCCGCGCAGTATCACACAGACAGTAGAAATTTGCTAACTTATTAATGACCATCTAAGATACGACAAATCAAATGGCTAAGGCACAGATGCACAAAAAAATCAGCTAACCAATTGCCTGGTTTTTCTTTTGCCTCATTTAATTCATCAATTGCCCCTCCCACTGCTAACCTACAAGGCCAGAACTTGTGGCCCTATACAGCGAGATGGCACAGGACAAGCAGATGTCTCAAAGAGAAAAAAATCAGCTTTCATTGGAATTAATGCCTTTTTCTTACCCTGATCTTTTTTTAACATGGCTTTTTTCATGTTTTTAGTTTAAGAATAAAACATGCAATTGAACTAAAGCAGAGCACCATTAACAGTCACATCTGAGAATCCTAGACTCCAGTGAATCCCCGGTTGATCCTACCTGCTGCTCTTACCTCTTTTATTCAACGGGAAACCCCATTCTTAAGTTTCTTTCTGCAAAAATTCCTTTTATCTCGCTTTTTAAAAGAATCTCATTAGCGCATTTTGTCTTTCTCTAACAATGTTACTGAGTGTTAACCATAGCAAAAGGAACTCTGCAATCAGCCACAATCTTTTAATATTCTCCCTCAGTTTGTAGAAGGAAGGAGATAATCAGAACAATCCTTGACCCCAGGAAGAAAATCACAACCAACCTGAGCAGAGCTGGAGAAACAAGTCTGGTGGATAAGTTTCCCTAAGTCATAAACAAATCAATGATTCTCCATTAAAGAAGAGAAGATCTGACTGTTCAGATTTCATTAGGAAATAAATCATTACATACTCAGGCCTGGGCCCTTTTCTTGTTTTCCAATGGGCCACATAAACACACAGAGGCAGCAAGGAAGTGTCATTTGCAGAGGCACCACCAAGGTGCAGGAGACATCTGCAGGTCCGAGGCAAGGTGGAATCTCAGCAATGGTCGCTATTTGCAAGGCCTCCTACTCCCCCCCTCTACTTCCACTCAATCCGTTGTCACTCAAAGAATTCTACAACCTGTGGCTTTGGAGAAAACCCTCCACATGTTAATAACACATTTCTGTCCGTTTCTGGAATGAACAGATAACCCCGAACAAGCGCTGGGCTGAGGGCAAGGACCCCGGAGTGCTGCTCTTCAATATGTGAGCATCCTGGTCTCTTCTTCCCCCATCACCTCCAACTCACCCAAACTCATTTATAGTGGCCGGTTCCGGAACTGAACCTCTGACGCGGTGCAGGGAGTAATTTCTTTTCTTCTTTAAAAATTTATGTGTATGGAAAGTCTTACGGCAGTACACACTTTTAAGTTTTTGCGGCAGGTAAGTCATTTAACACATGAGGGGAAGCCCAACTTTATTGCAATCAAATATTTAAAAGCACTTACTCTTGTTTACATAAGAAATAACAAGTATTTGGTTGCTGAGAACAAAATTTTTAAAAAACAAAGAATTTTGTAATGTACGAAGTAAAATTTTCCCCTCAACCACCTCTTCCCAATCTCCTTCCCTGAGATAACCGTGGCTAATTAGGTAATGGGCTTTCAGTGAAAAGAATGAAATTGCTTTAAATTGAGATGTCCCCCAACTTTCGGTCACTTGGGGAGGAGAGAAAGCTATTAAGATACAGCTGTTAATTGGCCACCATTCTTGTCTTGCCCTCGCCTTCATGTTCAATGAAAGGGTGGCACTTGGCACCACAGGATTGCTTTATAGTTGAGGCCCCTGGCTCGACAGTGGTTTTGCCCAAGTCTTACACACATTCTGGGTGAATTCATCCACCCTCATGCTTTCGTTCCTATTCACAGCCCAAGCCTTGCCTTCCTGCTGGATAGACATCTCTCTCTGATGTGCCATGGGCATCTCCAGCACGTCGTGGGACTGAAGCGGTTATCAGCTCCATTCCCATTTACAGTTCCTTGTGCCTCTGTCTGTCCAAGTTACTGAGCCAGGAAACCAGAAATCATCCTAGGTTCTACCCTTCCTGACCCACCCCCCCATACCATTCATCATGAAGCCCTGTGGATTTCCCTTTCTCAACCTCTTTCCAATCCATACTGCCTCCCACTGAATTGATTCATAGCCTCATCTGGTCTCACCCAGACTGCAGCAGCCCTGCCAACTTTATCTCCAAAATACATCTCCAATCAGCTGTCTTCCCCACATTTCTTCCTTGCCAGGGACAACAGGTTTCCCTGCTCCCAGTCTTGCTTTGCAGAGTAGCCAGGATGAATCCTACTCATCCTTTTGGTCTCAGAATAAATGCCACTTCCTTAAGGAGGCCTTGCCTTGATGGCCCATTGAAATGAAGCCCCTCTCCCTCCATACTTGACTATAACATCACGGAATTCCATTCATGGCACTGACCACAGTGTGTAAATATGTATTTATTTTGGTGACTATTTAAACCCAACTCTCCCATTAAACTGTAAGCTGTTTTGGTCTCTACTAAACCCCCAGCACCTAGGAGGGTGGCACATAGGAGGCATTCAAAAATATTTGCTGAATGAATGAATTAATGGTGTTTTCTAACTGGTCTCTCTCTCTTGTCCCTTCTATTATTTCATTCTCAAGCTAAAGGAGTCTTTCTAAATTGCAGATATGATCTTATCACTCTGCTGCTTAAAAATTTTACCAAGAGAATTGCAAGAATCAGTTCAAGCTCTGTTATGCTACCTGCCATTTCCCAGGCACAGCTCATGCCACCCCCATACCCCCCACACTTGTCCACACTAAACAACCACTTTTCCCAGATGGACCATGCTGTCGTGACTCTGCATCCCCTTCTTCCTCAAGGTCCCACTCACCGTGCCCTGCTCTGGAAAGCCTCCCTCAGTTCCCCAAACACTGACTCTGGTGCTACTTCTACTTCTATCAAATTTCGGGGTCTTTTTTTCTTTAAGAAGCTATGTTTTCCTCACTCATTTGTATATTCTTTGAGGACAAGCACCAGGACACTTATTTTTATATTTCCAGTACTTCCATTGTGCTTACAGAATGGTGAGCGCTTAACAAAACTTGACTAACAGGGCAATATTCACAACATGTGGTATAGCATAGGCAACAACAATCAGCCCAGATCCCTCAGACAGATGCTGGCTGTAAGCATTGGTCACCCACACGGGCACGTGCTGGCCAAATGGCAGCCGGGGTCTGCTAAATCCGTGAATGAATACATGAATGAGTGAATGAATAAAAACGGAAAACCCTCCTTTCTGTGCTTATTCCCTCCACTTCTCCCAAGGCCAAACACCAGCAAAGTGAGGCGCCGATTCCCTCTCTCCCTCCAGCAACCTCACAGTGGCTGTCCCTGAAGCTACCACCAGCTGGCAGTCAGCACCGGGCTGGAAGCAGCCCTGTCTGTGTGTCTGTTTCTGTAATCAAGGCACTTGGTGCCGTTTGTCTTGAGAGGGTTTCCCTTGAAGCACTTTCATGCCCCACGTGGGGGAACACAGTTCATCTGCAGAGTGATTTATTGTTCAGAGATTAATCATCAGAACTTCTCGTCAACTCCACTCTATTTTGCTGAGGGGGGAAAGATGTATTTTGAACAAGTCCAGGACACAGCTCCTGTAGGGAATTAGCTGATGAATGAGCGACAGAAGGTGCAATGCCCGCTCTAGCGGGGATGAATCCTCACCAGATGAATTCAAACCAACCTGCCTCTGAATAAATACGACTCTCCACGGTTGGCGCTGCGTGCTTTGGGCTGATTCAGCGGTTTTAGATGCTTTCCTTCCCCTCATGGGCATAATGTAAACTGCGGTCTGAAAAGCACTTTACCTTTTTCTCTTTCTTCGTTTTGCTTGGCTTGGCTAACGGGCCTGCTGCAAATATGGTACCCCATCCCCATCTCCAGGAAAGGATCTGTGCTAATCTCCAGCCCTGATTCTCTCCTATACCCCAGCCCCACAGATCCCTGGAATAAACAAAGTTTCCATTCCAGAGCCAGGAGGAGAGGTGTATTGTTATACACCAACAAATAGCAAGTGACTATACATTGTGTCAGATGGCCATATGTCACATCAGAGACAACAAGTCAAACCACATACATTTAAAATGGGATTCTGTAACAAACTCATGAGATTTCTAATAATCCAGAAAATGCCAGGCCCAGTGAGCTGGATGATGGTTTAGTCCCGGGAGTTAACATCTCAGTGCCTGACCTTCTGCAATCCAATTTGGTGCCTGAATTGGATTTGATCCACTTTGCAGGAAGGAAAGAAAGATGAATCAGAGATTGAGAGCTGAAGAAGCATACCTTGTTAGATCTGCTTAGACCACAGGCATTTTCATCTAACGTTATCTTCACAGTGATCCAGAGAAATCCACACCTAAGCCAGGCATCATAGCTCCCAGTTTACAGATCAACAATGTGGGATACAGAAGGTCAGGGAACACGCCCACACCCACACAGAACAGCCGGGCAGAGTGGGTGCTGGGCTGCAGATCCCAAGTGTGCTGCCACAAAGTTCTACTCACTGAATCATGCTGCTTCTTAGTAAAATGGGGTGCAGAGTCTCTAAAATGGTAAAGATAATAACAGCAACAAACAGTCATGGCATCTCTGTGCTCAGTCCTGTTCTAAGACTTTACCTGCATTAAGTGTCTTCAGCCTCCCAACCAATCTATACAGTGGCTTCTACCTTCCCCTCATTCTGCAGGTGAGCAAACTGAGGTACCAAGAGGTTATGCAACTTATAAGTGCTTGTAGGTGATAGGACTGGACTTAGAAACTAGGTAGGTTGCCTCCCGGACCTGGGATTTGCCTACAACATTATAGAAACTTAAACACAAATTGGTGCTAGATATCCCAGCTAGAAGTTCAATCAATCCTACTTATTCCAGAATCCCCAGCACCAATTCCCAGGATGAGCCCTGGGAACTGACCCTTGTCACTGACTCTTGACAGTTTGAGGCCAAACTCCCAAGTTGACGTAACTGTCCACCTTGGCCCGTGAGAGAGGAACTGAGGCCCTCCAGATCGTGGTTCTGGACGCATATGAGAGAGACCTTCGGGAAGGACGCTGCAATCAGTTGGAAGGAAAGAGGCCATTCTTTGAAGACAAGCCACTAGAGCTTAGGGATAATATTTTCAACTTGTTTTGCTTCTCTCTAGCTGAGGAATCATGGGATATCTATTCTAATCTTGTTTTTAACATTTGTGTGATGGGTTAGCTAAGATGTTCCTCCCCCAACCTCCCCAGTATGGCATTATTTCTTCCATCCTTTCTATCTCCCTGAGGGAGACTTGGGTTGAGCTGTGTGCTTGTTATCCAGAATTTATTAATAGCCACCTCTGTCCGACAGCCTGCTGTTTCTCCTCCAACGTGAATATGAGGAGAACAGGGAACACAGTATTCTTTTGGGTTAAAAAATAAATAAAAAGACAGTGTGTGGGAAGTGTGGAGAATCAAGTTAAGGAAGGGAGAGTGTCGGGTATGCTATATGGAATGAAAACACCCTGGCCTCCTGTAAAAGCAAATAAGACTATCGCAGAGAGTGAATTCCACCGCCGCCCCGTCAGACAGACAAAAGCTTTAGAAACTTGAATTTTCAGCTCTTATTTGGTGATAGGAGGCGAAGTCTAGAAATATGTATTCTGTTCTGTATCATTTTGTGGTAATGACGGTTTCCAAAATCAAATCAAGAGAAGGGGTTGTGGGCTATTCCCTGGTGCTGGGAGTCATCTGAGAGATGGAGTTGGAATTCTCACTTACTAGGATCCCCCAAGCATTTCTGTGGTTTGTGGAGATGAAGAAACTGGACTGTAGCAATCAGTAATTTAGGGCATGTCACCAGCTTAAGAATCCCATTGCCCTGAATCAGAAACAGTGTTTAAGGAATAAATACGCAGTGTGAATGACAGTATTTAGTAACAGCATTTCTGGTATGGTATTAGGCTAGACGGAGAGATATTTTTGAGTTGGGGAGGCTGCCAGATCAACAAAATCATACTTCACTGCCTCATTGTTGCATTATACTGCTCAGCACAGAAAGTAAAGAGGAAAACACTAAGTTTGTTATGATGATTATTAATTATTGTTGTTGTTATTATAAACGAGAATTTCCCAAGTTATTCTTAAAGGAGTTCTCTCAACCCTCGTTTCAATCCAAAATGAATGGGTAGCTAAAATGGTACCAATCCTTCATCCTATCCAATACCCAGCAGATACAAACATTTCCTGAATTTCTACTTCCTGCTGCCCTAGGCCACTGGGAGAGGGGGCATGGGATGGATACAAACACAAATGCAGAATTACTTCCAGAAATGATCACAGATGTCCCCACAATGTGACCATCTATACCCCACAGATAAACCCCTTAATTGGCATGGCTTGAGAAAGAGCGAAGCTTTTCTGGCCTGTCTATGCATCCCTCTCATATTGCCCCGAATACAGTGGCTAAGATCTCCAATGTACCCCACTCCTGAATGTCCTCGGAGCATTTTAATTGGCACGAGGAAATTTTAGGAAGGTTACTGATGAGTCAGCTAATGCATTCTCTGTGATTTATTTACCTAACAAGAGCTCATTGTCTCCCCAGTCTGCTGGAGTTGTAGTTCTGAACCTGCTTACCAATCAGAACGACCAGTGGCTGATCAACTATGGGCTCCCAAGCCCCACCTGCCAGACCTACAGAAATAGGTCCTCTTGTGGTGGGACTCAGGCATTTGGTGTTTTAAATGAGCACTCCAGGTGATTCTTTGTGTCATTGGGATTGGGCACCATTGACAAGGGGGAAAGCATTGTGCTAAGGGAATAAGACACTCCGCGGGTAGTTTTAATGAAAGAGTGAGACATGTCGCCTGCAGGATTTGGTAGAAGGAACGAATGGAGGCTCCAATAAGTGACAGGACAGTCATCAAAGGGGTCTGGGGACACCAGGGAGGACATTGGGGTTTCTGGGTACCAAAATAAAGAAGAAAGTAGGTTCAAAATCAGACATCTACTTTACAGTCATGCCAAGAGCAGTCCGGCCACTATGGACAGCTTTGCCATGTTGGCCAACGTGGACAGGCATATTTTTCTCCCCGCAACCCTGTCCCTGCTGTACGCCATCATAAACCAATGTTAGTCCACAAGCAAGGCATTCTGACTCATCCCTCCCTGAACCCACCTCAGAATGACCCTGTCCCAATGATCCCACCTTCATTTCTTGAGAAGATAAAGTCAGAGCAGAACCAAATCCATCTGCAATGACAGACTGTGTTAGCACAAGCACTGCCTTAGTGCATAATAATCTGCCAGCCCTCCTCTGTGTCAACCTTGCATCCACTTTGAGTTGTATGAATGACTGGGTTCTTGGGTTCCAGTTCCCTGACAAACCAAATTATAGCATGAGTAATAGCCCTGAGCACAGCAGCTCTGGCGAGACGGGCCCAGAGTTGCCAGGGGCGGCTCCAGCCAACCTCAGTTCTGCCTTTCTGGCTCCACGACAAACCTCCCAGGGAAGGTTACCCAGGCCTGTGACTTTCCATCTTGGATGGTTCCCACTCATTCCAGCGTCCTGGAAAAACCCTCCATCTCATGCTGTCTCAAGACAACAGCAGTAATCATTTACCCAACATCTTCTATGAGCCAGGCTCTTTGCTCAACATTTTATATACATTATTGCTCATCTTCATCACAACCCTGCAGTATATGTATCATTTCATAGCTCAGAAAAGTGGATTTCAGAGAAAATCAGAGTGCCCTATCCCAAATCACACAGCCAGTGAGTGCGTTTTTGGTGTTCCACTATTCCAATAAGCCATGGTATTTTTAGTTACTGAGATTTGAGTGCATTTGTTGTTATAAAAATTATTTTGATATTTTAAAAAATACGAACTCTGAGTTGTTTATGTTTTTTGCTCAAGATCAATGACTCAATTATTAAATTTTAAAAAACCAAAACCTATATCTAAACAGGTGTCTGCCTGAGCGAGCCAGAGTAGGCAACCATACTGTGATATTGTGAAGTTTCTCTATCAGGAGTAAATCTTACTCTAGTTTTAAAAATTTTCCCAATATGTGGGATATAAAAATGATAGTATGAAAATTGACACAACAATCTTGCATTGGATTCATCATCTATACCTGATGAAAGCAAAGGGAGCAAAGATCAGATAACATATTCTCTAAGAAACAACAGCAAAAATGTATAGAGCTCCTGTATTGGTCAGCTAAGGCTGCCACGACAAAATCCCACAGACAGGTGGTTTAAACAACAGAAATTTATTTCTCACATTTCTGGAGGCTAGAAGTTCAACCTCAAAGTGTTAACAGGTTTGGTTTCTCCTGAGGCCTTTCTCCTTGGCTTGCAGATGGCCATCTTCTCACTGTGCCCTCACGTGGCCTTATCTGTGTGCGAGCATCCCTGGTGTCCCTTCCTCTTATAAAGACACCAGTCCCGTTGGATTGTGTCCCCACCCTTATGATCTCAGTTAACCTTAATTACCTCCTTAAAGGCCCTATTCCAAATACAGTCGCACGGGGGGTTAGGGCTTCAACATATGAATTTTGAGGCGGACAAAATTCAGTTTATAATAGCTCATTGTTAATTAAAGTGCAGTTCATGAAAAAAAAAATCCAACATATCTCTGGTGACACTTTCCTATATAACTCAAGACCTCATCTCCTGGGTGTCAACCCCTTCTTCCCTGACCTTTTGGGTATTGGATGATCATGCCACCTGGAGAGATCTAACTCCCCCAGGCTCCGGGCCCTTGACAGCTCTGCTCTTGTCCTTGAACTGTTTCCCTCTGGTCTGTTCAACTTTTCTGAACCATGTTCTTGAGCCCCTTGTTGTACTGAAGGTCCATCGACATTTGTTCTCTGCCAGCTCTGAGGTTTGAACTCCAGTGGGCCCTATGACTTCAATGGGGCATCTTTCTAGGGGATGACCTTCAATAGGTGGCATTTCTGGGGGTGATCCTCAGCATCACTTCACATCTCCTGCAGATGCCAGTCCCCGACTATTCACGTTTCCAGTTAGGTGGGTAACTAAGTTCTTGTTCCTGATCTGAATGGCCCATCCTTACCACAGGTATTTCTGGAGTAAAGATGACCAACGAATGGGGGGTCCCAAGGATGCTCAATGCTTACTGGCTCAGGTGATCAGCCCACCTCTCCCTTGGATTTCTGGGGCTTTCCAAGGTCTCTTTGGTGTATACTTACTATATTCCATTACATGCTCAGAGAATGGGTTTTCCTAATTTTACATTAAAACACAGAGGAGATGGGAAGGGGGCGTGAGTGGGACTTCTGGGGTCCTGACAACGATCCATTTCTCCATTTGGATACTCATTGCACTAGGGTGTTCAGTTTGTGGAAATTCACTGTACACTTATGGTTGATACAGTTTTAGTAAGCGATACTTCAATAACAAACCCCCTCCCTGCCAAAAAACACACAGCAACACCAAAGACAATTTAAAAAATGGCAAAAAAAAACACCCATAACACTAGCATCCTCACACCTCTACATTTTTGTGTACTTCACTCCAGATTCTGTGCATATGCGTTTCTATTTTTACGCAGACCTCTTTGCATCCTGCTTTTCCCACTTAACATTATGTAATAACCATTTTCCCACAAGTTAGTTGCTATAATTTTAATTTCAGTGGTTTCATATTTTACCCACGATGTGGTAGATTAAACATGGAAACTATATGGCCCTTAGTTCTCAGTGAGAGAAGGAGAAGGTTGTTCTGGAGGCTGGCCTGAGAGGGTCTGAGGAGAAAGGTGGGCAGCTGGGCAGCTCCTCCTCCCCTCGCCCAGCCCAAGGGAACAAAATGGAGAATGGAGGGTAACTCTGGGAAGCATGGTCTTCCCGGTGAGAAGTGGATTTTTGTACGGGGCAGTACTGAGCATCTGATGCACTTGGATTTTAATCTCTGAGCAGTCATTTACTAGCAAACTCTCCTGGGGAGTAACTTCCCTGCTCTGAGTCTTGGATCCGCTCTGTGAAAGAAAAAGAACGAATGCCTACGTCACAGGGCTCGGGATTAAATGTGAGAGCATGTAAAGTGTCTAGCATATACCAGGTGCTCAAAAGACCTTAGAGGAATGGCTGAGGAGGTGAGGGTCAGTAGAATCCCCTTCAAACACACTTAACACATGGGCTTTGGGTCAGATAGACCCAAATTCCAGGGTCTACTCCCCCACCCCCCCACCTACTAAGGGTTGAACACAGCTCCCTCAATTACTACTTAAGAGACCTTAAGCAAGTCATTTCACCTCTCTGCACCTCAGTTTGGGATAATAATACCTAATGATGGGGTTATTGTGAGAATTAATGTATTTATCTGAAGTGCTGTGACATGATGCCTTTTGATAATTGGAAGATGTTCAATGGTATTTTCTGTAATATTTAATTTGCCCAGACAGGATACTGGAAACCAGATCTTAGCTTTGTTCTGGCTGTGTGACATTGAGAAAGTTACTTAATATCTCTGAGCCTCAATTTTCTCACAAGTAAAATGAAGTGACAGTAATAATAATTATAGGATATGTTACAGGGTATATAATGATAATAATCTTAGGTAATGGATATTTAGAAAACTAGAATACTCCAAATCCTGATACCGTGCCTGGCACATGGTAAGTTTCAATAAATCTTTGTGAATGAAAGAGGAAAGAAAGAAGACTTGGGAAAATAATTGGAAGTCCCAACCCACTGATGAACAGCATGGAAGCAACTGTATTTACAGGTAACGTGTTATTTTAGGAATTAACAATTCAAGGATCCCTTCACTGAAACAGACCATTTAGACTCTCTTTTCTGAGTGTTTATCACCAGCTCTCAAATGCTCTCAACGTGGTAAGGGCTCTTTGAGTCTGACATTTTGAGTCTTCAACTTGTTTTTTGTCATTCAGGGTGGAAGTCCTCTCCTCAAGAAAACAGGTGAGGAAGAAAAGTGATTGCCCCACTCCAACTAGAAATCCTTTCACGCAGACAAAAGAGGAGCCAGCTCAGATAGTAAAACCTTATTTCTGTTCTCAACCCCTCCAGTCTCTAATTCCTCCAGCACAAACTGCTGCCAGAGTCATCTTCCTAAAGCCCAGCCCCAAACAAGACACTTTCCAGCTTTAAAATGGTCAGTGCTTTCTTATTGTGGAGTAAATTATGTTAAAAAAGGGTCAAACTCAGTATTCAGAACCCTCCAGAACGTGGCCCCCATCTACCTCTCTGGCTTTACCTCCCATGAATCTCCAGTTACCTCCATGGACTGACCCAGCTCCATTGCTGACTGACCCTGGATCACTTTCCCATGAGTTTCTCATCTCTGTTTTCTCCACCTCATCCATCTCCCTCTGTTAAAATTCTACCCATTCTTCAAAAGCTATCTACTCTACAGTGATCTCACCTACTCCTCCCTATCTGTTGTGCTTTCTCATTCATTTTAATCCAATTAACTCTTTTTTTTTTTTACCATTTTTTTATTGATGTCTTAATAGTTTATAACACTGTGGGGTTTTAGTTGTACATTTTTGTTTGTCCGTCACCTTGTGGATGTAACCCTTCACCCCTTGTGCCCACCCTCCACCCCCCTTCCCCTTGGTAACCACCAATCAGTTCTCTCTGTCCATGTGTTCACTTATATTCCATATATGAGTGAGTTCATGCAGTGTCTGTCCTTCTCTCTCTGGCTTATTTCACTTAACATAATACCCTCTAGGTCCATCCATGTTGTTGTAAATGGGACAATTGTGTCTTCTTATGGCTGAGTAGTATTCCATTGTATGTATATACCACATCTTCTTTAACCAATCATCAGTCAAGGGACACTTGGGTTGCTTCCACTTCTTGGCTATCATGAATAATGCTGCAATGAACATAGGGGTGCATAAGCCTCTTGTGATGGTTGATTTCAAGTCCATTGGGTAGATGCCCAAGAGTGGGATTGCTGGATCATACAGTATTTCTATTTTTAATTTTTTGAGGACTCTCCATACTGTTTTCCATAGAGGTTGCACCATTTTACATTCCCACCAGCAGTGAATGAGTGTCCCCGTTTCTCCACAACCTCTCCAGCATTTGTTGTTATAATCCAATTAACTCTTAATTGTTGATACTTAACTATAATGGTTTTGTGTTAATCTTTATCCCATGTCCACACCCCTATTGGATTATAATATTTTTTAGGGCCTGGAAGACCATGCCTAGCCTGGTCTTTGCAGTGTACACATTCAAATATTTGTTCAATTCAGTTATACTTGCCTGGCTCCAGAAGCCAATCCAAAGGATTTTTTTTAATGGCTTGGTTTTTAAATCCAATTCAAATATTCATTCAGCAATCATTTTCTGGATGCTTATTATATGGCAAAAGCTAATTTTTTTTTTTTTTTTACTGCTCTTAACAAGATTTCAAGTGGACATTAATAAGACAAATGTAGAGACTTGACTGAGGCTGAAGGAGTCAACTGCACAAATGCAGGATGCAGGGAGCCTTCAGGGAATAGTGATCCACAGGAGGAGATCTAAGGGAGCTAGAAGAACAGATGCTCCATCGTGCTGCAGGGACAAGGACGGCTCATACCACCTGAGACAGCACTCATGGAAATGGTGACCAGATCCAAAGACGTGATCACATAATGGCATCAGATCATCGTGTGTGTGTGAGAGAGAAAGTTTGTTCCCCAATAGACTTGACTCATTCTTCTCTTACTAATATTAGGAACATTAATGGTGATAAGATATCTCTGTGACAAGACATGACATCATCTAGGAAATCTCAGAATTCTAGGAACTTTTATGGGGATCTTCAGGCAAGTGAGAATTTACTGGGTTACTTTCTATTGAGGCCTGGATCTGAAAGCTGAACACTTCTCAACAAAACCAGATCCACAAAATCCACAAACCAGAACAAAGCACACTGTGAAGATTTCCTAAATTAACTATAGAAAGCAGTACACTTGTATCTGAGCAGCAGTTTACGATGGGTAATAATTTGCCAAAACTATAGCTAATTGTTAAACCATTTTACACTAGAAAAACTAAGGAAGCACTTACCGTCATAAAAGATGGCCTCTCTGATAGGTTGGGAGATTCCTTCATCCAAAAGCAAAATGCATGTTAGGGGTGCGAGTGTGTGTGCATTTCTGTGTTAAATGAATATTTTTTAGAATTTCATTTTAATATATCTATTGGTTTTTTAACTATTTCACTTTGCATTTTAAGTGGTTGTTATGGGGACTAGAACACACTTCTTTATCTTTTCACAGCCTACTTATTGTTAATGATATACAACTTCACAGAAAACATAAAGAATCTTGCAAACTTACAGGTTGATTGATCCCTGTCCCTCATCTTATGTGCTACAGTTGTCAGATGTATTTTGTTTATGAACATTACAAATCTCATAATACAATAGTATTGTTTTTGCTTTCAGTTAGTCATGTGTATTTTTATTTTGAACATCTGTGATTTGGGGCATATGCATTTATGGTTGTTTGAGGGCATATACATTCCTGATTAACTGACCCTTTATCATTATGAAATATCCCGCTTTATCTCTGGCAATACTTTCTGTTGTGATATCTATCATCTGGTATTAATATAGCTTCCCCAGCATTCTTATGCTATTTTACATGGCACATCTTTTAACATTCATTTACTTTCAACTTATCTATGTCTTTATATGTAAAGCACATCTTGCTTTGGGGGGATTAGGTTTTACTTTTTTCTCCATTCTGACAATCTCTGCCTCTTAATTGGAGTGTTTAGTCCATTTACATTTAATATAATTTTTGATATGGTGGGATTCAGGTCTGCCATTTTACTATTTGTTTCCTGCTTGTCCCGTCTGTTTTCAGTTCCTCTGTTCTGTCTTTTCTATATTTGTTGGGGTTAATTGAATACTTATTAGCACTCAGCATTTTTATGATCATAGATGACATCCCTGGTTCCCTGTCACCCACATTGTCTCTGGTTTCCTGATTCTTACAATTCTTTAGCTCTATCCATAAAGTACATCAGATGCTCAAACTTTAGGGATTTACACTCTATATAGTTAGTCATCTAAGTCATCTCACATATTTAGCTTGTCAGCCTGAGAAATACCGAAGCACCTGCTGTGTTCCATGTGGATACCATAACACCAGATGCTTTCATTCAGTCCCTCCTCTTTAGCAAGTTTAAGGCTTTAAAATTTCCTTCCAGGAGATTCCAGTTGCCCCTACCTTTAGTGATAACATCACCCCTCAGGGAGTCAAGCATTCTTTCACTAGCCAACCTTATTTCATCCTCTAGGTCCAGCTAAGCTATTGCCTTTGCCTCCCTTTGGGACATCTGTAAGAGGTATCCTTTCCTCTTTCTGACTCAATACCCCTCCCTTGGCTTCTGATCCAAACTGAACCAGCTGCATGGCTTTCTCCCTCATAGGAACCAGGTATCTACTCATCCCTTCCCAGAAGCCCTGCTTGGTGTCTCTCTGCCCTCTCTTGTAGTCTAAGTTTCCTTGAAATGTCCTATGGAATCACATATTTTCAAGCCACCATCTTGGATCCTCCTCCTCTCTATCCCTTTTCTGTTCAGCCCATTCTTTAACCTGTGACTTTCTTTTTTTTTCTGAATTTTTTTTGACAAGTTTCCTTTGGTTCTCAAAGCTGTGAACCCGGGCATTGCCAATTTCATGTGGGCCACTTAGGAACCTCTTTCAAATAGCCATAAAAAGGGCTCAAATAGTGAAAAAGTAGGCCCCAATGCAGTCATAAGGGGATTTCCTCTGGATTCTTCAGAGGGCCTCCTTCACTTTATTTAAAGGCAGGTAAGTGTGTGCACATTTGTTGAAGCAAAAGGAAGATCCCTGTGCAGGGGAAGGAGGAGTAAGGGGGTGAGGTGGGTGTGGGAGCCACATGTGATAGTCTCTCCTCTTGGTGATGGTAGCGCATTTATCAAGGAAGGCAAAGTGGGCGCCTCAATAGCACAGCTTACAGAGCTGCCACGCTCTGGGTGCCGTGAAATGTAAAGCCAAGACAGCTGGCTGCAGGGCCGAGCCCTGCCTCACAGTGGGCATCTGTCTGTGCTCTTCACCCGTGGTTCTCAACCCTGGCTGAGCGTTAGTCACCTAAGGAATTTAAGAAGAAAATACTGATGCCAGGGCACAGCCTCAAACCAATTAATTCAGGCTCTTGGGACTGGGCTCAGACAGTGGGTATTTTTTAAATTTCTCCAGGTGACTTTAACATGCAGCCAGGGTGGGCAACCGGTGAAGTCATTAATCCAGGTTCTCAGCAGAGGCTGCAGAGCCCCAGAGATCATCTTTTTCCTGATTTTCTCCCCCTCCTCTTCCTCTTTCCCCATTCATCCCAACTCTCTCTGAGAACTTCCACTCAAGGAGCACAGGAGTGGAGCATCTACTGTCATGGTTCTCAGCTGGGGACAATCCCCTTCCTGCTCAAGGGACATTTGGCAATGTCTGGAGGCATTTTTTGTTGTTACCCTGAGGAAGCAGAGGATAAAAGCTAGGGGTGCTGGTAAACATCCTACAATGAACAGCACCCCCACCCCCCCCCCCCCCACCACGCACACACACACACATAAAATTATCCAGGCCTAAATATCAATAGTGCCAAGGTTTAGAAACCTTGGTCTACAGGGAGGGACGATGGGCTGCAGTGGCCTTAGGCAAGGGGCTTCTCACCCTGGACACAGCTAGGGGGCAGAGGGGATTGTGCTCAAACCTTAGGCTCCAGTCCAATGCATCAGTCACTTACTATGACCACCGGACCCCATCTGCAAAGAGTTTTCTCATATTCTAGTTTGTCTAGTTGACCTGCTCTTATCAAAGTAAGCCAGATACAAGGAAGGGCTGAAAGCATGAAAAACTGAAATACCAGAAAGACCGGGAATGGCAAAAAAAAAAAAGGAGAGTGAATGTTATTTGCAAAGTCCATGAACTCAGCAGGTACACTGTAGCTGTGCAAGACCATTAGCCCATGAAAAATTAATTCTAGTTTTCATTCAGCAGTAACTGACATTAAAAAAAAAGATTCAAGTAATTTTGCACAGCACCATCCCAGCCAACACCAACTGGTTGACTATTTGGGGGAAGACACTGTCAATCACTGAGTCTGTGAAGCAGAAAAACAGTAATTTCAGAGTGCTTGCAAATCACCGAAGAGCAGCCGTTTTCAGTTCTTTTTTTCTATTTAAAAGCATTGGAGAATCAGCTAGATGGAAAGCACTCCTCTGAAAATTTGAAGATAGAAGGTTTATTAGTTCTCTTCAGACCAAAAGAGGGAAAATAAGGCAGTGGCCACAAAGCAAATGAAGTGTGCATTTCTCTCACTCCGCATCTAATGAATGGAATAGTCAGAGAGTCCATCTCTGTCGAGGAGGGAAAATGAGCTGTACATCACTCGAGTTGCAGGCTATAAGTAATGGGTGCCAGTGTCAGAGAAAAGGACCCTGATTCCTCAACAAATAAAAATACCTGCCTTTTAGAGAAAATGTTGATACCTGTTAATGCAGGCTGAAATTGTTACTATGAAGACAGTGCCTTTAGTTCATAATAACCACAGACATCCAATTCCCACAGGGAGCTTGGAAATTAGTGGCGAAGAAACTCTGGTTCTATTTTGAGGCTAGACCTTTTCGGTTTGACAAGTGTTAACAGGAGCCAGTGAATGTTTTACAAGGAGTACGGTTGTTAACATGTCACCTTTTGAATCAGAGTGGGAGCCCCTTCCTATAAAGAAAATTTTAAAGCGGAGTAGAAAACCATGTCATGCTTTTTTTGTGTCCACGATGGAATGCATCTAAGGAAGAACTATGAGTTAGAAATGTCCAAACATTCGGGTTGTTTTTTTCTGTGTCCAATTGCTTGGTGTCATTTTCTAAAGTCTTATTCTCATTCCATCTTACCAGAGTGCATTTGTTCTTGAGACCAAAAAAATGGGTAATTGCATATCAGTTTGGTGGTGAAATATACACGACTCTTTGCATTTGTAACCATCCTAAAGCTAAAATCAGTGGGTGTAATTGCCATCACTTTGATTGCTCTGTCCCTGGTTCCACTTATTCTGGGTTTTCTCTAGGTCAGAAGAAGCAGGACCCAGAATCCCTGGATTCTTAATCCAAAATTCAAACTGAACATGTCTCTCTCAGCTTCTCCTTTGTCAAGAGGGCAAGTAACCACAGGTGTGCTGAGGAGAGGTTACACTGATACAACATAAAACCCAACATGGGGTTAAGAGCCACACCCATGAGGTGTTTTCTGGAATTGACTCTCTACTCTGTGGACTTGGAAGAGAATAAAATCAATCTGATCCACATGAAGATCAAATCCAGGGTTAGGCACATATAGGGTTTTAAATAAATATTTCTTCCATGGGTAGATGGAATGAATGTTGGACAAACAGATGCATGGATGAATGGAAAAAAAATAAGTAAATAGATGGGCCAATAAGTACATGAAAGTGTGGAGAGATGGCGAAGTGGATGGATGGTGATGGGTAAGGACACAAAGATGGGGCAATTATATGGCTGCATTGTTAAGGGAACACAGACAAGTGTGCTTAATTCTGTCTGGCAGAAGGCACTACAGATGCAGGAAACTTCAAGATAAGGCTTTTAAATGTTATCAGAAGGAGATTTCTTAGCAGAGAGAAAGTTTTGGAGCTTTTGAAGAAGAGGGACCAGTATGAGAAAAAGCAGAGTTCAAGCTGTAGTCAGAGTGACGAGTGTTCCATAGTGGCAAAGGATAAGGATAACAGGAGATGAGGCTTTGTACAGGAAAGGGTGATTTACAAGCTACTTCCATCACTGCTTGAATGAATTCTATGGTTTTTTACCCCTCAGCACAAGCATATTGTCACTGTAATACTATCCTATTGGATTTTGCATTTCCTTCGGTTGGGAGGAAAACTTTTCCTTTATCAACTTATGATTGAGTGGTCGGGGGCTTGTGAATTAATTGACACAGACAGATTAACAGGTGAAAAGTTATTTCACATGCATGCAGGAGCACTCTATAAAGAGTGGCTCCCTGAACAGCCAGGGGTAAGGGTTTATATGCCAGCTTAACAGGGCACGGCGGGGAGAGGAGTTTATGGCTTCAGTGGGAAATTATGGAAGGTTCTGACAAGGCTCATTGACACAATTTTCTTGGAGTATCGAGGTATTAAAGGTCAGTTGCCTACCTAACTGGAGACATGGCAGCTGAATTCTCAGGAAGCTCTGGTTTAGTCAGATAAGGGAAGTTCAGATGAGCTTTCTTTCTGCATCTCCTGTCACCTGAATGTTTTCGGTTAGTAGTCTATGCCACTCTTATGTGCTGTTGTTCCCCTCACTTCCATCTCCTTTGTCCTGCTCTTCTACCATTCTGAAATCATACTAAGGACTCTGGACTTTGTCCAGTGGTGCAGGGAACTCCTGAAGTGTTTTGAAGCAGTGTGACTTGAGAACTGAACTTTCAACAGAGAACTCCAGCCTCAGAGAAGACCAGCTCAGCAACAGCAAGATGAATGACTCCAGAGAGCAAGGCACTTATCCGGGTCCGACACTCAACACCCCCCAGGAGGGGCCAAGAGGAGGCTCATACAGCAGACAGTGCAGGGGATGCAGAGCAGGTGTGTGTCCCACGGGGGTGTCCTCTCTATGCCACCATAGGGCCAGCACGGTGCCTAGAACAGCATTTGACACTTACAGACTTTGGGCTCCTGTCCCAGCCCCATCACTTCCTGGTTGTGCAAGTTACTTATCAACTTCAAGTCTCAGTCTTCTCAACCAATTAATGGGAATAATATCTATTTTATGAGATTACTATGAGGATTAAAATGAGAAAATGATTGCAAAGTATGAGCAGAGTATCTGTCACATGGTAGATACCCAAGCGAGATTCTTTTCCTGCCCTACTTCCCCAGATCCCTCCTTGAGAGAAACTATAGTTGTGATCAGCACAGGTCCACTGTCTTCCTCACTTTTCCCATTTGAGAAATGTCCTTCCTCCCTTCCTCCATATTTCTTAACTAAGAACCAGACAAATATCCCCTTCCTCCACCTAGACTCTAGAATTGTAAGAAAAGAGTGTGGGAACTGGAACCATCGTTTGCCCAGAGCCTCCCACTTATATTGACACAACCTCACTATTCAACACTCTGCATAAACAGGACTTTACTTTTCTAGGAAGATCGGTTTGTAAGTTACTTTATTGTTTATTTCAGGAACTTCCTGAAAATCCATATATCCGAACAATAGACTACTTCAGCTAGCCATCATCAGAATGGGAGCTCTTTTTTCAGAAAAACAGATCATTCTGTTGGGCTTATCCAACATCTATTTACTCTCTCAGCCTGCTTCAAAACTCTTGCCTTGCTGTGTCCACCATGCCTGAACTCTGACATCACAAATTTTGCCCAATCCCAATCAGCATCTCCCTTCCCTGCGTTGAAAGACCCACCTTAAATGAACTGCAAAAACTTTACAAATAACCTGCCTTCAACCTCCAATCTTTTTGAAACAGCGCTACGACTGTCAGTGCGGTGATCAGCACACTGGGCTTTGCCTCATTCCGGTTAATCTGGTGGTGCTTTCAAGGAGTCGGCTCCTCCATCCATATAGGAATGGCTGCTATGAGTAACCTGGGCTTCTCTGACCACAAGGGAAGTTACTGAGGGACCCCACACCATAATCTGGCCTTTCTTTCCCAGTAAGGGATGGCTATCAGATGCTTAGTTTATAACTAAAGATCACAAATAACCAAATCTGCCACAAAATCAACCCTAGCACATTCTGCCAGTACATCTTCTGCACTATTTGGGGAGTTCATGTTGGGGGCACATGGCACCTGTTTCCTGGGCTGAGACTTGGACTGTGAGCAAGGACCAGGGAGGAGGCCCTAGGCTTGGGCCTGTGTGAAGAACCAGGACATAATACTGCCCCCTTTTCAGCTTCTAGAGGCCAGACATATCCTCCGAGGGCCCACCTTTCTTATTCACATACTCATACCATCAGACCCGCCCTCAGCAATCCCCCTGCGCCAAGCACTCTGGGCAGATCAAGAAGCTGTGCACAGCCTGCCATCCCTGTGAGGTGAATACCTCTGCACCCAGAGGATACTGGGGGGAATTTAAGGTTCAAGCTGTTGAGTCCTGAGGTTTTTGTTATCAGAAATGCATTATGCCATATAACTTCATTTCCATTCATTTCTGTTTGGGACCTAAGGGATGTCCAGGAGAGAATGGTTTCCTTGGAATATTCTCATAACAAACAACAAACCCACCGTCAGCAGACCCGTGACTAAAAATGATTCCAGTTGCTTCCGAAAACCAGACCAGGGCTTTGTTTTCACACTGCACAAGTGTTAGAAATCAGCTAATAAGCGGAGACTGAGGTGGCAATATTTATTTTCTCAACTTTTCAAGTCTGAGAAAATATATTTAAAAAGGGAAAAAGACTACAGATCACTCCTTCCATTCTGTCAGAAACCTCAGGGAAGTTACGTGGAGAACATCTGTCAAGATCCAGGGACAAAAAAACCCAAAAACATCTGTCAGGAGCAAGTGACAAAAATCCCCAAACAACCAGAATGTCTTTCCACATTTGTCTCACTTTACCTGCAACTCAACAGCTTTTGCAAGTATGTCAGGCAACACGCGCAGTTCATCACGATGGGACATTGAATGCACATCACACGGATCCTGTTTAACATCTGTGTAAAGGATGTTCCATCCAGCAGGTGCACAGGTTTGTCTACACAGATGTTGCGGCTTTGAGCAGCCTGGAGATGGTGGTGTCTGGACCCATCCCTCAGATTCTGAAGTTTCACTGGTCTCAGACTTGCTCTCAGATGGAAGGAGAATGTCAGCATTACTTCCATTTTCAGCTAAAAACCGAGAAGAATTTCTGACTCACAACCGAGTCATCCTCTCCTCACCCCAATCACGCTCCGCTCTGCCCTATGTGAGAGTTGGTGTCTTTTCTGATTTAAACATTTGGAAACATGAAGTGAGGGATTAGGGCAGTTCTCAGTAAGCTGACACCAACATTAGGGGTATAGGACCTCCAGGCATCCAACATGAGGTTGTGGTTCTGAATCCCCTAAAGACAGCAAGCCCTTCCTCTGCTTCTTGGCATCCAAAGCACATCAGTCCAGTTTCCCTCCACTACCCTGCCTCTGTGCTCACTCTCCCCTTCATCTAGGATGAAATATTTGTTGAGCAACTGCTTGAGTAAGAGAGGGGCTTTGACCTCCTGCAGAGCTGGGCTTCTAGCTTGAGACACAAGACAAGCACCTTTGAAATATTTAGTAATGATACAAGGCCACGACATGGGGTTCAAGAATAATAGCAGCTGTAGGGTTCAGAGGAGAGGACAATCAATAAGGGCTGACAAGATCGGAGAGGTTTTCTAGAAGATCTCAGACTGGAGGATAAACTTTGCTATAGACCAAAAGCAGAGGAGAGGCAACCAGAATGAGCCAAGGTGAAAAGGAGCAGATGGGAATTTGAAAATGGCTTGGAGAAACATCGAGGGTATCTTGAGCCAAGGAGAAATATGCTGGGACATAATAGAAGAGGAATGCTGTGGGTCCAGGCCAACAACCCACTGGAGGAGCCCCCTTCTTGAGCAGGCCCACCCTTCATTCCTCTCCAGCAGAAGCTTTCACAGGACATTCCCCCTCAAAGCTGTTACTGGCTTATTTCCTCCTAACACCTGGAAAAAGCATAGGGGATCTAATTAGGATTAACTTAAATACCTTATTTTACTGAAAGGAACAAGGTAAAGCACTCAAAATCCTCTTTAGTCATGTTCTGACCAAGACAGAGTTATCCTAATGGTACACATTTGCTCCAAGGCACTCAGTTGCAAGAAAGATCACAATTCTTTATTTTTCTTAAATCAAATTACATATAGTGAAACAGAATAGAGGGTACAGAAACAGACCCACAGATATGTATTCACTTGATTTATGACAGAGGTGACACTACAGAGTCATGAGAAGAAGATGATCCTTTTCATAAATGGGGCTGGGTCAGTTGAATAGTCATATTTTTAAAAAGTGAATCTCAGCCCTTCACACCAAACACGAAAATCAATTCCGGGTACTTATATACCTAAAAGAGCATATAAGAGAATATCCATCTGAGCTTGGAACAGGCAAAGTGTTCACAAAATTTTAACACAAAATGCACTGACCATCAAGGAAAAGTTTGATAAACTGGGATTGATTAAAATTCAGAACCTTTGCTCATTAAAAGTCACCATTAAGGGGCCAACCCAGTGGTGTAGCAGTTAAGTCCACGCGCTCCATGTTGGTGGCCTGGGGTTCACAGGTTCAGATCCTGGGTGCAGACTGATGCACCACTTGTCTAGCCATGCTGTGGCAGCATCCCATATAAAGTAGAGGAAGATGGGCACGGATGTTAGCCCAGGGCCAGTCTTCCTCTGCAAAAAGAGGAGAATTGGCAACGGATGTCAGCTCAGGGCTAGTCTTCCTCACAAAAAAAAAAAAAGTCACCATTAAGAGAGTAAATAGGAACTCACACAGAGGAAGATAATATTTTCAATGCATGTATCTGATAAAGAAGTTTTATCCAGAATATGTAAAGAGCTCCTTCAAATCAATAAGAACAGGACAGGTAAACCAACATACAATAAGAAAAAGATGTGAATAGGCAGCTCGTTCATTAAGATGATAACCAAGTAGCCAATGACCATACGAAGAATCACTCAAACTCGTTAGTGACCAGGGAAATGCTAATTGAAAGTACAATGAAATACTATCACACATCCACCAGAATGGCTAATATGGAAAAGTTGCGATGCCATGTGCTTGCAAGAGTGTGGAGCAACTGGAACTCTCACACAGTGCTGGCAGGTGGGCAAACCTATACGACCACTTTTGAAAACTCTTTGACAGGGTTTCCTAAAGTTGACTACATACAAACTTCCTGACCCAACAATTTCAGTTACTGCTAGTGTTTACCAAAGAGAAATGAAAGTACGTTCACACAAAGGTTTATATTCAAATGTTTATAGCAGCTTTATTCGTAATAGCCCAAACTAGAAACAGTCAAGTGTCTACTTACAGGAAAAAAAATCAGCAAATTGTAGTACATTCATATAATGGAATGCTACTCGGCAATGAACAAATGACTGATACACATGGGAAAGGAAATACACGTATGATGGTGTGGATTACATTACAGTGGCAAAGAGGAGCCTGGAAATAATCTAAATTCTCATGTTTTTAAAAAAGGGATGTTTCAACTAATTATGGTACATCCGTTCAACAGACTATCACACCACAGTTAGAAGAAATAAGATAAAATTGGATGTGTTGATGGAGAGAGCTCCAAGATGCAGTAACTGGAAAGTTCAAGCACAGAACAACACGCACAGAGTTTTCCACTTGTGTTAAAAATATGTATTATATATGCGGAAACTTTCTGGAAGGACACTCAAGAAACAGGTAACTATGGTTAGCTCTGCTTGCATTTTTTGCATTTTTTTATCACGAGCATATTATTTTCTTAGTTGAAAAGATTTAATTAAATAAAATGTAAAATGTTCTATAATTACATGTTTCTAAAAAGGACACCGTGGTGATCCTGGTCAAATTTAATAATTTGCATTCTAACATGTGGTAGGCTGAATAATGGGCCCCAAAGATATCCAAGACCTAGTCCCTGGACTCTGAATGTTACCTTATGTGGCAAAAGTGACTTTGCAGGTGTGATTAAGTTAAGGATCTTGAGATGAGCAGGTTGTCTAGATTACCTGTGTGGACCCTAAAGGTAATCACGGGTGTCCTTGTAAGATGGAGATTGGACAGTTGAGGACAAGGAAAGGTCATGACAGAGCAGGGATTGGAGCGAAGCACTTTGAAGATGGAGGAGGGAGCCACAAAGCCACAAGCAGATGGAATACAGGTGGCCCCTAGAAGTTGGAAAAGGCAAAGACACGGATTCCTCCCTAGAGCCTCCAGAGGGAGTGTGGTCCCGCCAGCACCATGATTGCAGCCCGTCAAAACCCATTTCAGATTTCTGGCCTCTAGAACTGTAAGAGAATAAATTTGCTTCATTTTAAGCCATCAAGTTTGTGGGTTTCTTACAACATTCATAGGAGATTAATACATAAGATAACGATTTTCAAATGTTGGAAAGAAAAAGTCCACCCTTCCTAGACATGAATAGGTTGGCAAAGCCCTGCCACGTGGAGAATCCAAGCATCTGATGTAAACTAAACTCCTGTGAGACCACACTGCCCATTTTTCCATGATGGGGACTTTATTTGCGTGACTCTTTACCTTCACCACTGACATTTACTGGACTCTGGATAGAAAGTTTTGGAATTCAAAGAATGAATTCTGCTGCTGAATACAATTTCTCTGCTCAGGAAACAATCCAACAGAAGTTCATAAATCAATATACACACTGTGACTCAAGATCAAACTTCAGCCAATGTCTGTGACAGGGTAGATCGTTAATAAATGTGGGTCTTCATGAGGCTATTTTCAAATATCAACTAAAATCATCTGTGTTCAGACTGAGATCTCCTTGGTTTTTCACCTTTTGCACTATAAGTTAATGAGAAATAAGTGCAAAATGTTCAACTATGTGTGAATTAAGCAGTTGTACTTTCCTAAAATTACCCTTAATTTGGTAGAACAAACCAATCTGAGGAGTACTAATAACTGTCCAGTTTGCAATACTAACCCTAATTTATCTTTTACCCTAACATAAAGTTATCCAGAGATGTGCCGCCTACATCCATTTATTCAAAATAGTTTCTCAAGAGCAATGAGAGGGTGCGTACATGCTCTAGGATTCCCTCCCAGTCTAGTTTGTGCATCCTCCTTTTAAAGCAGCATATTTTAACCTCTCTTTTAAAAAGTTAAATCTAGGAAATGGAGAGGCTTAAAAAGCCAGACTTGCTAGTGGTGAATTTTTACCATTTTCTCGGTTATTAATTTTCAAGTCAACCCTCGTTCTCTCTCTCATAGGTATTTTAGTATTTGAACATTTCTCCCTAATGAACGAGGACATGTGAGTTTCCAGGGCATCCCCTTCTGGGAAGGCCCTGATTTTTATAAAAGGGAAGCAGGGTGGTGTGTGTAAAGTGGGGTTAAAGGAAGAAATTTGCCAAGAAATTCACTCCGCCAACAATTCGCTATGACTTCCACCGTGAGGATCAGAACGTGCGTGTCGACAAGGTTAGTGCGAGAGTTTTCATTTCATTGCAGCTTCCGCACATGGAACAAAGCTCCTTCTCCCGTACCGTTTCATCTTCCCAGGTCTTTATTGTTCCTGCCTCCAGCTCAAGACATCAAGACTTTCCCTAAACTTTCACACCACGGGCCATGTAATGTACTCTGCACTTTCAGATACCAATCTCTGACTACAGGATGGAGTGAGATCATAAAAAGGGAAACAAGAAAACCGGTATCCTGGCCCTGGGAAGACTGTCTGCTTATCGTGCTCCTATGAGCACCTGTTGACTCTACTTTTGACAGGGAGAACTATTTTAAAAATACTTCCTTAAACTAGAGGGCTGTACAAAGAAGGAGGGGGAGGGGGAGGGGGAATCGAATTGGGGAGAAAGCTGTGTTGGAGATGAAAATAGCTGTTGTAAATGTTGACTCCCACTTTCTGGTCCAGTTCAGCTGGGCATTGCTAAAGGGAAACCTCATGTACAGGGGGGAGATTTCCCCAGCACCGCGAACTGTTGACCCATCACACCTCCATGGCAGAGGCTATCTGATTAATCACCACCCTCCTATGCGGCTCTTGTCAGTCAACCCCACCCCTCCCACCCACCCGCATCCACTCATTCCCCTAAAACAGACAAAGAAACCATTTCAAGGCCCCTTCCAAAACTGTCTTTTTTTCTCCCAGTTTTTCAAAAGATTTCCTTTTCCTTTCCTGTTTCCAACCCTAATGTCTTTGTTTATGCAAGTTTATCTAATGATAATGCCTATCATTTATTAAACTCATTATGTGCTAGTTTCCATGCCAGAACATTATCTCTTTCCTTTCCGCCACCCAGCACCAGAGGCATAATTATCTCCTCTTTCCATCAGAGAAAACTGAGATTCATAGGATTAAATTTGCCCAAAGTCGGAGAGTTTGTGGTTAAAAGGCCAGCACTTGTTCTCTCCGGAAAATAGGAGCCTTTAACACTCTCGCCTCCAGCAGACACGCAGTGGCACAGAATGGCTTTTAGGAAAGAGTTCACGGAGTTGTGCTTCCAATTGATTTTTAAAATTTTTATAAGTTCATTTCTGAATTCACACTAAACTTCCCACAAATTATAAAGCTGTAGTCAGATTCAAGATGGGAGGGAGGAAGGGAGGAAGGGAGGGAGGGAGGGAGGGAGGGAGGGAGGGAGGGAGGAAGGAAGGAAGGAAGGAAGGAAGGAAGGAAGGAAGGAAGGAAGGAAGGAGTTCAGAATAATTGTTATTTTAAACTCAGGGAAATTCTATAAATGGCCCGAGTTTCTACCCACCTTTCCCTAAAATGGATCACTAATTTGGATGATAATTCCTCCAGATAAACTGAATAAAAGGAGAATCATCTTGTTGATTTTCCCACTGACTTTACATCTCTGAAGCAGAGGATGTCAGATTGGCAGAGGATCTATTTTTTATGACATATTGAGCCTGAGGCAAATGGACTACAGCAAAGGAGAGCATTAAATCAAGCCAGTGGCCGGCCTGCAACCACATTCCATAGCAGCCACGATGTTACATAAGTGGTGGAAGACTCCAGAAAGAGCAAAGAGGTTCTATCTGATTCTGGCCTCTGATCTCTAAGGGCCAGTACCGAAAAGATAAAATAACTATCTGAGATGAGATGTTTCTGATTTACCACCTTTTTTTTCATATTCAGGAAATGGAAAAAGCTGCTTTGAAAAATTGTTTTTCACTGGGTTTAAGGAGGTGGATTTATAAAACAAATAACTCTGCGATCGTAAGCAAAGTCTTAAGATACAAGCTCCAGAAAAGCTCCAATGGGCCAAATGAAAGCTATGAATCAGAGTAAAGGGAGAGTTTGTCGTGTAGATTTAAGCCATCTATTTCCATCTGCACCCCCCACTTCCCCACTCGCTCAGACTGCATGGAGCTACAAAGGGTGCTGATGAGCCGCAGGGGGAGGATAAAGCGATGCTGAGAACATTTTCTCAAGGCCTGTTTTGAAAGACAATTACAAATTGAGAACATAATATAATTGGTAACATAGTAAAACGCCTTACAGTTTACAAAGTATTTTCACATGCAGTATAAATTCATTTGGTCTAATATTTATGATTATGAAACACGCAGCTGCTGGGGCCCTTCCCAGAGTCATCTTCTGATGTATACCGTCTGAGGCAGGTTCTCCCGGGAGAGCCTGGGCCAAGGATTCAGGCACAGGTGGTTCATGGAGGTGTGCTGCTGCAGAACCTGTAATGGGGTGGGCAGCGCCAATCCCGGAGGAGCAGAAGCCAAGCAGAGGTGTGGTTTCCAGTGGAGTCCCAGACAGCCTGATTCCGAGGGGGGCTCGGGGGTGCACACTGTACCTCAGGGTTTGTCCCACTGTTCAGCAAAGGAGATGGGTTTTTGTACTATGGGCCATGCTTGTGGGAGGTGGGGGTGACTTAAACATCCAGGCACTTTCATCTTGGTTTATGGACAAGGGAGGACAGGTGTTGGGGGCGGTCATCTGAAGGTCTCAGATAAGCCTTAGCTGTGAAGTCCGAGGTTGCTGACCATGGGCTTACAGAGCTGGAGAAAGGGTCCTTCCTCCTAAAGAACTCCTGCTCATCCTTCAAAACCCTGTCCAGATGCTAATGACACCTTCTCCAATAACTGGTAACCCAAGTGGGGAACCTCTTCTTTCATGCTCTTTCTTCACCTGGCATATCCTTCTAGAGTAGCACTTGTCATTAGAATTTTAATGACTCTTTCCCTAAGAGACAACAGGGCTCCCTATTAGTAAGTTTGATCCCAGGGAACTGACATTAATGCATCTCCCCACGACCCTAATTATCCCCAGGGAAGCAGTGGGGAAAGCTAGCCCACTAGCTGTGATTGACTAATATAGCACTAAGTGACTTCCAGCTATAGTCAGGTTTGTCTCCCAAGTCATTCTTCTGAAAATACAAAAGGAAACACACGAACGAGTTCCTAAGAAAACTTGATTTCAAATAACAAAGAGCATTCTTCAGAAAATAACACATTGTGCATCAAGAATCTTATCAGGAAAGTTTCTCAAAAACCTTGACTTTTCTTATTTGCATAGGTAATTATGTGGTAACTGTATCCATTGTGGGGATGCTCTAGGGATGTTGGGGATTTTGAAAGAATTATAAAATACCAAAGATTAAAGCAATCATGGCCAAGAAGATTCCCTCACTTTCACCCCACATTTAGGTGTACATTCCGCTGATGTTCAAAGTAGAAACACATTTAGCAAACAGCTCAGGTTTTTGAAGAAGTTCTTTTCAGTTTCATCAGGCAAGTTCACAGATGTGTCTTACAAGGCACGTAGGAAAAAAGGAGATCAATTCTGCTGCTGAGAGAGAATCTGGGTCAATTTTATAGATTCACACTCACGGGATATCCACCTAGGTACAAAATTTGGGAGACCTTGGTTAAAAGAAAAATCATACCAAGTATCAAAACAGGTTAAATTGCTACATATTTACAGTTCAATAAATGGAAAATATCCTAGGTCTTTTCCCAAATCAACTTCGTTGGTGTCTCATAGAAGCGTCCATGGGAGTCTAGCAGTACTTTTAAAAATCTGACACAACAGTGTTTCTCAGGAAAGGAAGTAAAGACTGGTGGAAAAAATTTCCATTTTTGCTCATCAAGATTTCAATCGATTTTACTTGAACAAGCTGTTTCATTCAATTTACACTGATTAACCTTAGCCCATTCACTGAAAACGTTGAGTTCTGGGATATGGGTTTTAATTGTCTTTATAATGTACTGGGAAGGTCACTGGGGAAACTGAACACAAAAGTTTTCCTATACAGCGCTGCCAAAATAAGGACTCTGGGCAGCACGGACCTCAGGAATCTCAATCTCACACTGACCTTCTCCATGTCTTCTCTTTCCTCTTAGACTGTGTTTCTCACTATTTTCTTTTCCTTTCAATATTTGTGTAGATGTTGGCCATGTCCTTACCTCTCTCTAAATATTGCTTTTCTCTAGGGTTCTAACATGAAAACAAAATTTCAGCCCAAATTCTGATTTTTCTTATCCTCCATTTGTAGCAAAGATTGGACTTGCTACAAAATTTACAGAGGTGTCAAAAAAACCTCAGTAATCAAGATAAATCATATCTTAATGCAATCTTTCTAATATTAAAAGTTGATGTAAAAAAGGAATGCATAATGAATAAACTATTAAAATTTTCATGACTCAGCCTAACTTGCCTCACTCGGTCACAAGTGGTCATTAGTGCTTCTGAGAATGTGGTAGGATTGTGCTTCCTGGCTCTCTCGTGGACACGGGTAAGGCCATGTGACATTCTGATCAAGAGGTTCCGAACAGAGGTGATGAGTGTCATTGCTGGGCAGAAGCATGTGATTGACAGTCCACGACCCTCCTGAGTGCTCTTTTCTCTAACTCTCAGCGACTGGCCACTTTCCAGACCAGCAATGCTATGTTAACTGGGTCTTTGAATGACTACATTAAGCAGAACCTCCCTACAAACCCACAATGGACATGACGCGTGAGTGAGGAATCAACCTTTGTGATTTCAAGATTCTGGAGGATGGGGTTTGTTACAGCAGCTAATTGAACCTCTCCTGACTGATACGGGTTATAAACAAGGTGCCCACTATGGGAATCCTGTTTTTCAGGTGAGAGAAACAAAGCTGTCTCTAATATCCAGTCTTATGCCTGCAACTCATTCTTGCCTTGAAAGAGCAGACTGCTTCTTCTCTCCTCCCTACTCTCCTGTAGATTTTATTCTTAAGGCTGAGTGCTTTGTAGACGAACAGATATAGATTTGACAAACTTGTGTCACCTCTTACAAGCACCTAGGGTTTAAGACAGTTCATGATCATAAATTTTAATTGCCCAACCTGTAAAATAAGGTTAGAAATGTTTCCACACAGGATAATCATGGGATTAAATTAGATAATACATAAGCACACCAGAAACACAGTAGGTAATTAATGCATTAATCTAACTGTACCTGAGATGCTTGTTAAAAAGCAGATCTCCACATCGCTCAGGAAACCCAAGACCCAGGAGTCTGCATTTTAGCAGTACCGCTGGGTTTTGCAGAAGACCCCACCTTAAGAATGTAAACTGGTGCAGACACTATGAAAACAGTATGGAGATTCCGCAAAAAATTAAGACTAGAACTACCATACAATCCAGCTCTTCCACGTCTGAGTACTTATCCAAAGAACACAAAAACATGAATGCGAAAGGCATTTGCACCCCTATGCTCATTGCAGCATTATTCACAATAGCCAAGACTTAGAAGCAACCTGTGCCCATAAATGGATGAATGGATAAGGAAAATGTGGTGTATATACACAAAGGAATACTACTCAGCCATAAAAAGATGAAATCTTGCCACTTGTGACAACACGGATGGACCTTGAAGATACAATGCTAAGTGAAATAAGTCAGAGGGGAAAGTCAAATACCATGTGATTTCACTCATAAGTGAGAGATAAAAACAACAACAACAAACCCGTAGATATAGAGGTTAGATTGGTGGTTACCAAAGAGGAAGAAGGGAGGAAGGAGGGAGAAAGGGGTGACATGGCACATGTGTATGGTGATGGATGGTAATTAGTCTTTGGGTGGTGAACATGATGTAGTCTACACAGAAATTGAAATATAATGATGTCCACTGAAATTTACAGAATGTTATAAACCAATGTTACCTCAATTTAAAAAAAAATGAAGCCCTGAGTTCTTCCCTTCCCCCGTGGTCATTACTGTAGGGCACACCCAGTAGCCTGGGTTGTTGTTGCGTGAGTAAATTTACTTACTTTGCTAAGAATGACCCTGAAAGAAGAATCACTATCAAGTCAGTCTGCATCAACCTAGAAAAGTGAAAGAAAAAACCAACATGGCCTTGAAAAAAAAGAGTTCTGCCAGGCTCTTATCCCTTACCAATCTTAATGCCTTTAAAGTAAAGGTAGACTAAAAATTCCTGAGACTAGCAAAGTGTGTGGTTTAGCTGGGTAAAATTTCTCATTCTCATTAAGAAAACCATAAAACATGTCCACACAACTAATAGGTTGGTACCCAGCTGTTTGGAGCATCATGCTAGTACAAAATTACCACTTTCCCACATTGAATCAAGGAGAGTGAATGTTCTGATGAATATGAACAGAAAAGGGCATCCCAGGATCTGTAGACCTTCCTTAGTAAGCATCACTCAGGTCTTCTCCTAATATGGGTAACAAAAATCCTGCCTGCGTTCAAACAAACACACCTTGAATATATAAAGAGGACAAGAACTGATATCTACTTGAATTCACCACAATAATCAGTACACAATGAGGCACAGGGCAGCAAACTGGAAAGAGGAGGTGTTGGGACAAGAGTTAGTGTAAGATCAGAAATGTGGGACCAGAGACACCAACAAAAGTGACAGAGAAGTGCTAGTGAAGAGCAGAAGAAAGCCTTATGTCAACAGGTTGGAGTCATCACATTTCCTTGGCCATTTCAGTCAAGATTAACTACAGGAGGCTCCTCTCTGTGACCCCAGATAGAGTTTCCTTACAACTTGTAACTCAGGAGTACAGAGTTCAGGGACATTTGAGACATCTAAGGTTTAAGCCTTGGAAGAACTACCTGCTCGAAGGAAAAAGAGGTCCCAGTATCTGTGCCCACTGCCCTGAGACCCTCCTATGTGGGCCTCTCGCAATCATTCATCTAGGAACCATGGTCATCCTCTCAATTCTCCCTCCTCAGAGCATCAACCTATCAGTGCACCCAGACATCTGCTGAGATCCTACCAGGAGTCCCCAGAGGACCCCACCAAATAAAAAACCCTCCTTCTCAGCCCTCTGAATATAGATCGTGCCACTCAGCATTGAAATTCCAACTGGGTGTTTGCTATAATATTGCTTGCTCACCATAAGAGCAGCAATGTATGACTGGGGACCTACTGAGATGCACAAAGATGAAAAGTTCCTCTCAAGAGGGTCTGCCAAGGAATTAAACTCGTATTGTTTACGTTGTAGTGCAGGGACCAGCCCCGCATGCTAACACGTGTTTTCTGTGCAGCTCAACCGAGTCGAGGCACCTCTAAGTTTCAGGGAAGTGACCCACCAGGCGTCCCTGTGCTTGAGAGACTGAAAAACTCCAAAAAAGAACTCGGGCTCACGGAAGAGAGGGCCAGGGTACAAAAGCTGGATTTCTGGGTCAGAGTGAAAGTGAGCATGATTTTGTGTGAAAATGGTCTCTATAACTCTAAATGTCCCTTAACCCGGGTCCCTATGGACTCATGCTTCTGTCCTGGTTGGAGGACAGTGATAAAGGGCAAGTAAAATACAAACGAGCTATTTCATCAAAATCTCCGTACGACAATGAGAACATAAGGTGGTAGCTCTTAAGGATTTCCACTCAATGAAGGATGCCATAAACAAAGCAAAGAGACAGATGGCCCACTCAGAAAAGATGGTTTCACTGTATAAAACAACAAGGGATTAATGTGTAGAATAAACAAAGAAGTTCTTTAAATTAAAAAAAAAATAGGTGGTTAGCAAAAGGGGAGGCACCAATAGCCAACAAGTATACGCAGAGATGCTAAAAGTTGCTAGCAATGGAAAGGAAGACAAAACAGTGCTGGAAAACCAACATCAGAATGGAAGAAAATGGGAGGGGAGACCTTCCCTGATGTTGGAGAGGACGTGGAGAGACAGGAAGACGTGTGTGTTGTTGCTGGCATGTACAGCTCCTGCAGAACTCTTTCAGTCCCGGGGGAGCAGTGTGTAGGACTCCGTGAAGCTAAGTGTGCACATGCCTGGGGCTCAGGATCCACTCCCAGCTGTCCTTCCAGAGCAGTCGTCACTTGAGTCCCAGAGACCATGTACAAGGGTGTCTATTGAGGTCTTGTCTGAGGCCATGCAGAGGAGGTGGCACTCTAAGTGTTTCTCACTAGACAAGTGGCTGGGTAAAATGTGGTGGCACAATACAGAACACACACTTGGCAGACAGCAGCAGCAGACTGGGTGACCACAGAGCACAGGGATAGATCTTGGGTAGACAATGCTGCATAAAAACAGAGGGAAGGGGTGAGAGTTCATAGAGCAAAACTCTTTAATTCGGCTAAAACACCCACACACACAAAACAACACTACATGTTCTATGCAGACACCATCTTAATTTGGGTCCTCTGCTTCTAGCAGAGCCTGAGACAAGATTCCATGTACATGATGCTTTGAGGGAGGGCTTTCAGGCGAAGGGGGTGAGGAAGCAGGAGAGGGCAGGAAAGGAGCTCAGCAAGGATGTGGGTTTGGGGAAAGTCTAGAAAGATCTGCCCAGGCTCTGGGGAGTAAGGCACACCCCAGCCTTGACCCCACCTTGAGGCAAGGGTCTGGCCTTTTGTACCCTTTATCAGACATTCATTGGCTGGGGCTCCCCCACCCGGGGGTGTGTAAACTTTCAGCTAGGAAGCTCCCTGCAGCTAAAGCAACTATCACCATCCAAAGATGAGGCAGCTGGAACTGTCAGCAGCCAGCACTCACAGTGGCAGGGGGCCAGGTACTTCACCTGGGAAGGGGTCTGGGTGGGGTGCCATCAGCATCTACTGCAGATACCAACACTCATGGAACAGGTTAGTACCCATGGAGGACAGGGAGACAGAGAGAGCGTTGGTGAAGAGGGAGCAGCATCCCAGAAAGAGAGACGATGAGAATGTGCCGGAAACAGGAATATGATTAACTCGACCCTCAACCTAAAGCATCTTAGGAAGGCACACACAGTGATGGATCAGTGCTTGCAGCACAGGCCTAGAATCTACTGCAAAAACAGGAAGGACGGACACCCTGCCACCTGCTGGCTGATGGCGCAGCACAGATGTGTAGGCTGTAGGGAGGTGGTGGCTCTGGGCCCAGGTTTTTCTGTGAACAAAGAACCAGAAGAATTCAAATCCCCTCTCTGCAAAGTAGAATATCAATAGCCACGAAACAAATGATCAGAGAGGTGAACAGAACAACAAAAGCAGAGGAGATTCAAAACTTCCCTCTGTGTAATTGACACGGAAAAAGCAGAGCAAGAGGAAACACTGGACTTTGCTGGGCGGGGGAGCAAGGTTGGAAAGAGCAAACTCAAAATGGCTGGGCATCTCAGATGAGGAAGCAAGGGCTCTCACACAAAAATAGACGGCTGTACAGAAGGAAGGATTCAAATAGAAATGATTATTGCGTGCTCATGCGTGTGTGTGTGTGTCAGGGGCGGCTATCTTGTCCTATGTGTTGGGAGCTGCTGCTGCTGCTGCTGGTGGCTCTGTCTTTCGCAGGTAAAGCAGAAAGCACTCAACAAGCCTGTGACTGCATGTGTGCACACACACGCACATGCATACACTTATGTCAGTGTGCACACACATGTATGCACACACGTAGGTGCATACACGAGAACGCCCGCTTCTCTTTTCTGAGTCAAGCTTTGTTTCTTCTGCCCAATAGAATGGCTTTGGGGGCCCCTCAGTCCCACAGAGACCTCCAGGTAAACAGCTTCTGCCCACAGATGTTCACTCCTCCCGGCTTAGACACAGGCCAAGCGGCTGGGTCCAGGAACCAACCTTCAAAACCACACCAGACTGGTTTCTTCACCTCCTACCAACACTCAACCCATCACACAGACTCTTCCCATTCTTTGCCAACCTCAAAAATCCCACATGCAAATTAATTTCTGCAAACCTCTCCTGGCACACTTGCCCTCTCAGGCCATCAGTCTTGCCCAGACACAATGAGATCCCATCAATCCACATAACTTAGGCCAGGAAGTCTTGACGGGAGGTCCTTGGATCAGCAGCAGCAGCACCTGGGAGCTTGTTAAAAATGCTGATTCTCAGGCTCCACTCCAGACTTACTGGATCAGAATCTCTGGAGTTAGGCCTGGGAAGGTGTGTTTAAACAGCTCTCCAGGCAGTCCCTATGCACTAAAGCTTGAGAACCACTGCCTTAGGCCTTGACTTATCCAGCCATGGACAGATTCACAGAGAAGAGGCTCCACTCTCGGGAGTCCCGATCTGGTGTCTTGGGTCAGCTTCCCTGGAAGCCAAGCCTGAGACACGGACCCGGGAGCAGTGGAGGCTGGAGGAGAAGGCAGGAGGGAAACAGGACTGGACTGGAGAAGCAGACATGGTCAACGTGGTCTCCACTAGAGAGCTCTCAGCCTGACCCACGGAGCCCTGGAGCAAGAAGAGCACCACAGAGTGGTCCCATTCGAGGCAAGGGAGCCGCTGTTGTCCCCCATGTCATTCAGGCAGCTGTGGGCTGCCCTGCCCACCAGGGGTGATGCCAAACCTTCTGGGCGCAGCAGCTTCCATTCCGTGGAGGGCGATTCTCAGAGAGCGGAGAGGCTCTGAGCCATCAGCAGCCCGGACTCAGAGTGGCCGGGGGAACCAGTGTAGTCAAGGGGACCCGGGTGGGCATCACCTTCTCTTTAGCCCCCTCTGGGTCCCTGCAATGTCACAAGCCTTCAGGACACCTGATCCCAGGACTGAGGAGAGGGAAATGGAGCAGGAGTGAGGTTCCTGGGTGTATTCCGTTCCCAGAGCTGCTTTAACAAAGTGGTACAAACTGGGTGGTTTAATCAACAGAAACTTATGTTCTCACAGTTGGAGGCTAGAAGTCCAAGACCAGGTGTGGGCGGGGCCATGATCCCTCCGAAGGCTCTAGGGGAGGATCGTTCCTGCCTCTTCCTAGTTTCTGGGGCTCCCTGCAATCCTCGGCATCCCCTGGCTTGTAGACGTATCACTCCAGTCTCTGCCTCCGCATCACGCGGCCATCTCCCTGTGTGTCTGTCTCTGAATGTCCTCTCCTTTTCCGATTAGGACACAAGACATTGAATTTAGGGCCACCCTAATCCGGTATCATGTCGTCTCAATCCTTAACTACTTACATCTGCAAGGACTCTATTTCCAAACAAGGTTGCTTTCACAGGTACCAGGGGCTGGGACTTCAACATAGCTTTTGGGGGATGCAATTCCACCCACAACACTGAGGATGACTGAGAGTACCACAGAGGCCACCACACCCCAAGCCGACTCTCCAGAGAACTCAGTGTCGGTTCCTTGAGCGAGGAGCTGCTAATAGGAAATACGAAGGCCAACATTCAAAGGCTAAAATAACAGTGATCCCCCAGGGTCAACTGGCCTAAAGAAAAAGAAAAGAACACTGGCACAGCCCAGAAAGTTCCTTCTGCTGGTTGTGCTTCTCAGGACAGTGGATGGAATTTGGCCCTTGCAAGAGTGTCAAAGTGCCGGCAAAGCCAGCTGCTAATGACCTGTCCCATGCCTGCACAGGGAGCCAGACCAGGCACTTTCCGTGGCTGGAAGAGCAGCCGTAATGCTTGCTGAGCCAGATCACACTGTAAAAGAGTCCCCAGGTGCTTCTCCTTCCCAGAAATTCTGCTTTGTAGTTTCCTTTTTGACCTGCAGCCCTTCCTCCACTGACACAAGACCATGAGGCCATCAGGAGGAGCTGGCCCCAAAGAGGCAGCCAGAACAGTCAGTGACTCTCCACTGGGGAGCTCAGGGGTGAACTTTTGGAAACCAAGAACAGAGGTGTGTTCGTGGAAACCACGACTTTCCATTGTAAGATCCAAACACATGAGAGAGGAAAGGTTTTCGTTATTATTCCAAGTCATATGAAGAGCCAGCCTGGGGAGAGCCAGAGACACGAGCTCAACCCACAGCGCACGGTGAGGACCGAGCCCTTCCTGGGTGGAGGCTGCAGAGCTCACAGAGAAGACAGCAAGTGAGGGGAGGGGAGAGTGAGTCTCTGAACCTGCTCTTGAGATCAAACTCCCCCTCCCCAATAGGTTTGCAGAGCAGAGCAGACTTGTTTGAGAGTCTGGGGGAAGCTGACTCCCCAAGTGCCCTGAGCCACATGAGTGGTTCTCACAGTGCAGAAATGAGGGCAGAGCTGGTCTAGGGACACCGGATGCTAAGATGTCCCCATCCCCTGGTCTCCCTCACTCCTGCAGGATGTGGAGGGTTCAAGGATCCCCAAATGTTGCAGTGGGATGTCGAGAGGAGCAGAGTTGAAAGCTGGTGTGCATGGTGGGGAGGTGGCTGTATTATGAGATCAGGGACCCTGTGGGCAGCCCACTCTGGGAACTAGACGGAGGGCATTGCTGAGTCTCCAGAAGCTGGGTTAAGAGCTGGGTGTGGACAGAGCCAGCAGAAATGGCTGCCCAGCTCAACTGGATCTATCACAGAGGTCCCCACCATGGTCAGAGGTCAGCTCCCAGATTAGACATTTTGCCCCCTGGTCATGCTTGCTAGAACATAGACTGCTCCCAGGGGAAAAGGATAGCGGTGAAGGGATTAGGAATCCTGAATTACTAAGTATTTCCCCCAAAAGATACTGAGTTTTAAACCAGGACTGACAGAATTGCCTGGAATTGGCAAGATTAAGTTCTCCACCATTAGCAGAAATGAGGACTTGTGAACTAGATAAAGCTCAATTATAAAACAATAAAGAAAGTTGCATTTCTGCACACTGGAGTTTTATGGTTGTGAAATTTGTACCCACCACACAAGAACTGTAATTGTAATTCAAGGCAATATGTGATATATGCCATATCAACTGTAGGAGCAAAGTGTTTTACGATTTCAAAGAAAGGAGAAAGCGTGCCTAGTGGAGTTTTAGAACCTGTCTCTGTTTGTAACTCAGCCTCTCCATCTTGTAGATTGCCTGACACCTTTCCTCAAACCCAACTTCCCATAACTATATTAGTTATGATTCTTTCCACTGCAAGTGACAAGAACCCTAACTCAAACCAGCCTAAGAAAAGGAAAAGGAATTTATTTGCTCACGAAACTGAAGAATCCAGAGGGAGCCCTTGCTTCAGGTATGGTTTGATCCAGGCTCAAATGGTTTCACTGGGATGGAGCTTCTGTCTCTGGATTTCTCAGTTCTGCTTCCTTGATGTTCAGTCTTTGCTCAGGACCCATGTGCTCACAAGATATCTTCCATGATTCCAGCCCCATCATCCTTTCACACTTGTGCCAACAGGAATGTGCTGATTGGCTTACACATGGAATCACTGTGTAAGCTAGACCCAAAATGCATCATTGGAGAATGATGGAGCAATGGTTCCACAAGACAAGGAGAAGATACTGAGGGTCAAAATAACCAATGTTGAGTATTCTGTCCCAGGTTATGGCACACAGTTTGGTGGCTTTTCCTTCTGAGGCAGACTGTTCTGGAGGCTGGGAATGTTCCATTTGTTTTCCCATCACAGAGTATGAGCTCCGATGAGCTCTGATGAGCTCTTTGGATTAATTAATGTCATTGGCTGCAAGTAGTATAAGCCAATGTCTGTTTGTCCATTCCCGCTGCTATAACAAAATACCGCAGACTGCCTGGCTAATAAACAACAAACATTTGTTTCTCACAGTTCTGGAGGCTGGAAGTCCAAGATCAAGGTGCCAGCAGATCTGGTATCTGGTGAGGACCTGCTTCTTCATAGATGGCAACTTCTCACTGTGTCCGCACACAGGGCAAGGGATGTCTCTGGGGCCTCTTGTATGAGGCCACAACTTCCATTCCTGAGGGCTCTGCTCTCATGACCTAATCACCTTCTAAAAGCCCCACCTGCTAATACCATCACCTTGGGGATTAGGATGTCAACATATGGATTTGGGGGGACATAAATATTTGGTCTATAGCACAATGCAAGCTACCTTGAGAGGAAAAAATATAAGAAACAAAAGGAACATACTATCAAGCCACAGAGGGGTCTTGCAGACCCTGAGAAAAAACAAGTTTGCATCCATCCTCAGGAAGAGACAGAAGCAGGCCCTGGGAAACCATAGGAACCCAGGAGGTGCCCCTGTCTTCTCTGTCTCTCTTTCCTTCTGTGCATCTAAGTCAGTCTTTCCTCTCCTTCTGTCAGAACTTCCTCTGCTTCTCTGTCTGCATGGTAGAACACGGCTCCAGGGGTGAAGACATTTGGTAGCTTGGGACTGTCTCCTGCTTTTGCTTTCCCTCTTTCTAAATCCTTGACTCCACACCTGGCTCCAGGTGAGCCACAGGTGAGCATCACAGTTTCCCCAGCCTCAAGGATTGGCTCAGCTACAAGCACGTGATTCAAGCAGAGCCAGTGAGATGCACTGAGACTCACGGAGCCTTCCAGGAGGGAAGGATGCCCTCTTCCCCAAGGACTTGGACTTGGGAGTTGTAAGCTGGAGCTGCTGCTGCTTTCTTGACACCATAATCTGGGACTGCACCAACCCAGAGAAAACAGAATTAAAAAATGGAGCAGAATCTTTGTCCTGTTACAATGTTCAGGCTTCCAGATCAAGCGAAATCTTTATTGCATCTTACCTTTAGACGTTTCAGTGATACAGTCAATAAATCCCCCTCTGCTTAAGTCAGTTACACTGGGTTTCAGCCACTTGCACCTGAAGTAATTCTGATATACCATATTCATATGTTACCGCCTGATTAGTCTGCTCAAGCTGCCATAACGAAATACCACAGATGGAATGACTTAAGCAGGAGACACCTATTTTCTCACAGTTCTGGGGGCTGCAAGTCCAAGATCAAGGTGCCATCAGGAGTGATTTCTGGTAAGACCTCTCTCCTTGGCTTACAGATGGCACTTTCTCACTGTGTACTCACATGACCTTTTCTCTGTGCGTGCATGCGAAGAGAGAGAAATCTCTGGTGTCTCTTCTCTTTCTTATAAGGACACCTGTACAATGGGATTAGGACCCCACCCTTATGACCTCGTTTAACTTTCATCACCTCTTTAAAGGCCCTGTCTCCAAATACAGTCACATCGGGGGTTAGGGCTTCAACATGTGAATCTGGGGGGACATAATTCAGTCCATAACACAATTCTGGTAACACACAAAGATAGAGTATCTCTTGACGAAAATCCAAACTTCAAGAAAAAAGAATCTTATTGACCCAGCTTGGGTCTTGTTTCCGTACCCGGTCCATCCAACTGTTGCCGGAGAGTTTTGTAATGCCATCGTGGCTGTGGGCAGATCCAGCAAAAGGGTGCCATTAGAAGCCAGGCAGACATATGCCATATGCAATTTATCCCAGTGTGTCAATGCTTCGATGCCTTCCCTGGCTTTCCTGCACCTGGGGTAAAGAGTAATTCTACCTACTTGGTTTATGTTCTCAGAGCTACATCTGAGAACCACATCTTGGGACTTGCTACATTTGGGACTAAGAATATAATATATTGGGTTGTGTAAAGACATCTCTCTTTGAGGGCACCTCCACTACCCAAGAATATGGTTGTCATTCTTAGAAAGGTTGCCATGTTTTACTCTGAATCATCAGCATGTTGTCCACTGGTGTCCCTGGCTTCCTTGGCCTCCTCCTTGCTGAAGAAGCTTCTCAGTTAGCATATGATGGGATCCCTATTATGTGCAAACTAAGTACTACTGACAGAGAGTGACTTATACCAGCCTTAGGGACTGTGGAGGAACTGTAGGCGGTCTCCCTTGTGTCTACCCCTCTCAGTACATGCCCCGCGTGCAGAGTGTACTTTTCCATGGTCAAATTCCAACACACTAAACCCTGAATAAACATATAAATCCTTCATCAGAAGTCCACATAGATTAATTGGATTTGTTTCTTACCTCATGTTGTGGACTGAATGCTTGTGTACCCCCAAAATTCACACGGTAAAGCCCTAACACCCAATGTGATGATATTTGGAAGTGGGGCCTTTGATAGGTAATTAAATTTAGATGAGGTCGTGAGGTTGGGGCCCCCATGATGGGATTAGTGTCCTTATAAGAAGAGGAAGAGATCAGAGCCCTCTCCGTCTGCCATGTGAGGACACAGGACGAAAACAACAGCCTGGGAGAGGGTTCTCACCAGGAACCAACCATGCTGGCTCCCTGATCTTGGACTTCCAGCCTCCAGAACTGTGAGCAATACATGTCTGTTGTTGAAACCACCCAGTCTATGGCATTTTATTATAGCAGCCTGAGCAGACTAAGACATCTTGGCCTAAAAAGTGAGAGGAAGAATCATCCAGGGAATGAGGAGAAAGAAGCGAGCCTGTTTCTTAATGTGAATATTTGCCAGGTCCAATGGGGATATAAATCTATTCTTATGTACTTGGGGAAGTTTTTCTCAGACACAGCTTGCATTCAAAGGTTATTTACATCATCAAGATATATTCAGATTTGCAAATCAGTGAAGGCTGCAGCAATGCTAATGTAAACAGGGAACAGGTGCAGATGCTGTGAGCAATAACCAGAAGCAAGTGGCTGCATGATGGTGAGTGACAAATGGGAGGGGGATAAAGTGAAACAGAAGACAGCCCAGCTACTGAGTACTATCTGTATCAATCAGGGTTCAATCAAAGAAGCAGAAGCTAGGAGATGTATATACATACATATGTGTATGTATATGTGTGTAAGAGTATATATTATATATTACATGTTATATATAATTTATCATATGTCATATATCATGTATTATACATTTTGCAGTATGTATTATTATATTATATTATTAAATATTATATTACATATATTTTATATTATGGACAAGGATTTGAACTTACACAATTGTTGGAGCTGGTTAAGCAGCTGCTGTAAAGCTGTTGTCCCAGAGTCTGATGCTAAAGCTTGAAGTCTACAGGGCAGGTGGTCAGGAAGAGAAGATGGTTATAAACTGGAAGGAGGCAAGGACAAGCTGGTACCCACAGCACAAGTGGATCCCGTCATGTGTCAGTTCTTGTTGCCTCCAACCTTAACGATACAGGTGACCTGAAGAAGTCTGGCTCTTCGTCGTGGAGCTAAACACACACTAGCCCAGAAGAGCAGATGCAGGCCTGGTGGCCGCCTCCTGCCCATGAGCCAACACACCAGCAACAACACGTGTGAGCTACAAATTGCTGACGCTCACCTCCGCCCTCCAGATCTTCCAGAAGGATCTCTCTTGTGGCCCACCCTGACCGCAGACAGTGAAGGGAATTCTGACACATCGCAAATGACCTCACCATGGCTGCGTAATAAATTACCCTAACACTTAGTGGTGAAAAACAACTGGTTGTTATGCTCATGTATGCAGGGGGTCAGGAACTGGGTGAGGCACAGCAGCCACAGCTCATCTCTGATCCACAGTGTCTGGGGTCTCAGAGGCTGGGGGCTGGAACAATCTGAAGCCTTGTTCACTCACATGTCTGGTGGGAGATGCTGGATGGAGGCTGGGAGTCCAACTGCTCTCCACACAGGCCTCTCCTTATGTGGCCTTCCTCACAGAATGGTGACTGGGTTCCCAGGGCAAACGTCTGAGAGAGCCCAGGTGGGAGCCACATCCTTTTTATGACCTAGCCTGGAAGTCATATACTATCACTTCCACCGTTTTGTCTTGGCTGGAGCAGTCCCAAACTTCACCCAGGCCCACTGCTGGGAAATAGAGACTCCATCTCTTGGTGGGAAGATAGACAATTGCACTGTAATAAGAGGCTGTGGGGTGACATAAGTGTATACATGCAGCCATTGTTGAAAAGACAACCTGCCACAAATGACATTGGGGAATAGTGACTGTGATCATCTCACATTGTAAGGAAAACCATCACAGTGTCATTCTGTTTAATTTGGACATCAATTTTATTCTGACAATGTGGGATAAAAAATGCAATCAACTCTTACTGAAGGTTCACCAAGCTCCAGAACATTCTGGCATAGGAGCAATCCAAGACTTCCAGAAGCCATGAGGAAGCAAAAACTGAGTAAAGATTACACTTTGCAGATTCATTGACACTTTATTTCAAGTGTCAAATACCCAACTCAAACTGGCTTAAAGCACAAAAGAGAAGTTATTGGCTCACAAGTGGAAAGTCCAAACAGTAGTTCTGATTTCAGGTGGAGTTTGATTAGGGAGTAAGAATTCTGACTGACCCTGTATCTTCTGCACCAGCTTAGCTCCACCATTTTCAGTGAGGCTCACATCCTAAAACAGAAGTCCACACTGACCTTAGGACTCCTAATGCCTGACAAAAAGAGCATTTTTCCTGATCATGCTAGAGAGTTCCCAGGAAGCACTCTGACTGGTCTAGCTTGGGTCATATGCTCATCACTGAACCAATCACAATGACCAGAGAAATAGAGAACTGTTCTTGGCATCCCCTGGGGCTAACTGGAATTCATAGTCAGCTTCACCCACACCACGTGGACAGAGCAGGGATTATACTGTGGTTCAGGAATGTTTCTGAGATGAAGAGATGTGGAGCAGATCAAAAACACTCCACTTCACCACCCAAAGGAGAAAGATATAATTACTGATATTTCAGTGGTCAGTAGCTGATCACTTGTGTTCTCTAAATTTTCGTGTGGATATCCACATGATTCACTTAAAAATAACATAGTCAATCAATTTAACTCCAAAGGAACTCAAGGAAACAAGGCTCCTTAAGTAAATAGATGGGACACTATTTACTTCCCCAAAGAAAATTTTATACTAACCTCAGTTGTAACCTAGTCACTGAGGAAATGTCACACCTCAGATGCTTGTGGGGGATCACAGTTGGCCACCTCAAAATATGTCTCTTTACCTCGATTATTTTCTCTGAAAGAAACTTTGATCTTCCCCCCCACCAACTGCCTAAAAAGATTTAAGATAGACAGGCCATCACTATATATAACTCTGGGTATCAATAGACTGGGGGGGGGGTCCTTGCTAAGCCCATTCTTATCAAAGTTCTGTTTACCAAAAATTTACATTTGTAGGGGAAATCTCCATTTGTAAAGGTGTCTCTCTCTCTGTACCGGGAAGAAGGGAGGATGACCTCATCTCTAGAAACTTATCAATGCAGAAGGCAAGGCTGCATAATAACCTTGCTGTGCTTTTCTGGTAATCTCCCATAACTGACCCACCCCCAACATCCTCCATTGTCTTTCTATTTAAGAGGAGAACCTCCACCATTTTGTCAAGATAGTCAGTTTCTCTTGTCTCTCCCACGTATACGTGTTATAAAGCTTTGTTTGATTTTCTCCTGCTCTTCAGTCTCATGTCAATTTAATTTGTAGCCAATCCAGAAAGGACCCAGAGTGGGTAGAGGATGGTCTTCTTCCCCTTCACCCTCATGCATCAGCTCAAGAATTTGGCCCGGGTATTAGCCTCCTAGGGCTGCAGTAACACAGTACCACTGGGCAGCTTAAACAACAGGCATTTATTTTCTCACAGTTCTGGAGACCAGAAGTCTGAGACCAAGATGTCAGCAGGGATGGTTCCTTCTGAGGGCCATGAGATAGAATCTGTTTCACGCATCTCTCTGAGCTTCTGGTGGTTTGCTGGCAATCTTCGGCATTCCTTGGCTTGTAGAAGCATCACCCCATCTCTGATTTCATCTTCACAGGGCGTTCTCCCTGTGGGTGTGTCTCTGTGTCCAAATTTCTTCTTTTTATAAGTACTTCAGTTATATTTTATTAGAGTCCACCCTAATGACCTCATTTTAACTTGATTGCCCCTGCAAAGATCCTACTTCCAAAAAAGATTACATTCTGGGGTATTGGGGTACATATCATTTTGGGGAAACACAATTCAACCCATAACAGCCTAGTTTCATATCACATATTTTAAGTACACTTAAAGCCCACTTGCTATTCCCTAAAATTCACATCTTATAGAAATGTCTTAGCAAAGACCACTATCTCCTTTTGGAACACTTCTGCTATCATTAATAGTTCAGTCTCTTCATGAAAGCAAAAACTAATTCTTCCTCCAATGTTAACACAATACGAGTATTGAATGTTTCTTGGTTGTTAGGATATTCTCATGTAAGATATTTATCCCATAACATTTTCCTTTATCCACAAGAACTAGGAATGACAAAACATAGTTCCAAACCTGAAACTGAAGAGCAAACATTACCTCTGTCAGAGACAGGCTAATATTAATCATTATTGTCAAAGTGATAAAAAATGTTCTGTCATTCATAGTAAAATTGTGAGCAACTGAATCAAGCATAATCAAATACTTGGAGGAAAATCAAGAGCATTGGAAAGCTACATCAACGTGAAAAGTCTTGCAACACTAGTTGGCTTGGGGGAAATAAATATGAAGCAAAGTTTACACATTATTTTCCCAAGATTCTTAAAGTTACATTTTCCTGCAGTCAGCAAACATAGTGATTTCTTTCATAAATGGAAAAAGAAAGCCATAATCTGTCACTAGCTCACTGATGTAATCGGGTCCTTGGCTGATACAAAGTCTTGAAAATGGAGGTTGAAGTCCCATCTATTAACTGCTAAATTTTGGACCTGTGGGTGGTTTCTTGTTCATTAAACTGTTAAATCCTTGGTTAGAGGTTGCATCTGTGAATTATTGATTAGCCCTAAATTTAACTGGACTGTTTTTGGGAAAAATCCAGAGTTCTAATCCATAGAGGTTGAAACTATTTATCTATAACTTTCAGTCTTAATTTTGCCAGCCATACCATGGGCATGTCCATATTTACCTAGTTAAGAGACTGAATTCCAACTTTCAATGTATTAAAAAATAGTCTCTCTCTCCATCAAAGTAGCAAATGCTTTCCAAATAAGAAGAAAGACTAACTACAATATTTACAGGTAACCAAAGGATATAGAATACTATATTGTTAGAATGCGAATTCAAAATGTTTTTCTCTATTGCCTTGTTACTGATCAAATAGGGATAGAGAGAAAAGACAGCCATATTCAATATTATCGTTAATTTTCTTAGGTGTGATAACAGTATTGTGGTGATGTAAGAGCTTGCCCTTATTTTAAGGAGATGCATGCTGCAGTATTTAGGGATGAAATGACAAGATATTAGCAATTTGTTTTCAAATGATTCAGCAAAAACCGTATATATATATATATATAAAATTAGCAATTGTTGAGCTTAGAATTTAGATCTTATTATTCTTCCCACTTTTCTGTATATTTCAAAATTTTTACAATAAAAATTTGTGAAGGAAAGCAGGTGGTCGAGATGGGAAAGTTTTCTTCCTTTGGTAAATTTGTCACCTACCCAGTACATAGAACATAATCGGCCTCAAAGTCCTTTAAAATATTGTTGAGGAGTGAAAACATTTCCATTTCCATTCACAAATTATTGTCTACTTAATGGAGTGTTTTGAGGGTTAAATGAGCTATTTTGAGTAGGGTGTTTAGAACAGTACTTGGCACTAAGTAAGTGCTCAATGCAAGTTGGCTGTTGTGACTGTGATTATCTAAAAATACAGTGCATACTGATGGCCTGGTGCTGGCAGTTAAGTGCCATGAGTGTCATTCTACCAGGAAATTGCAGGCACTTTGGGGAAGAAAAGATCCTACCAGAGCTGGTGGACCAGGGAGGCGACACAGAGCAGGCAGGACTGGACTTCCATGTGCAGAAAGGTTAGAATTCAGAGATGTGGAAGGGACACAGATGTTCACCTGCACACACACACACACACTCTATCAGTAGTTGGAGAAAGAAAGGAAATCTTCTATTAAACTGTGAGTCTTTAATTGGCCCTCACCCTGACCCTAACCTAAAGCGGCATGAAGTACAGTCACTGTGGTAAACACTTGTCGTGGTTAAGCAAGGACACTGAGCCAGAAAAACTACTTATTCCAAATGTTTGTTGACTTATGTCATCAATAACGTCTACCTTCCTTTACATATGAAACTTCAAAATTTCTTCCCCAAATTTTAATGAGTTAAATGTTGCTATGTGAGCCATACCATATTGGCAGGCTAAGACTGTATGAAACAGAATAGGACCACTTTTACAACTCATACACATGGTACATGACAAGGCAGAAAGTGATTCTCTGGTATTACCTCCTTGAGTCTCTGACACTCTCAGGGGGCAGTCGGGGTGGGAGCCCAGATTGTCTGACCCTATACTTCATGGTCTTCTGTGGGCATTTAGAAGGGAAAGTCAGTGTGTGCATTTCTGGGGCATTTCTCAGTCTCTAAACTTGCGATTCGAACATGTGGAGAATGATTGCAATCCAGCCAGGAGATGGGTTCCATCTGTGAGCTCCATTAGCTGAATAACCTTGTGTGAAACTTTTAACATTTCTCAACCTCAATTTTCTCATCCTTATTTACCACCCAGATCATTATGTTGATCAAAGAAGGTAAATGAAAGCACTTTATGAATTTTAATGCACTGTATGAACGCTACTGGTATTGTTCTAAATGACCAATTTTCTAAAGAACTTACAGAGAAAAACTCAGTAGAGAACAATTAAGAATGTCACTCTCCAACTCAGCATATAACAATTCTATGCGGTGAGTGTTATTATCATTCCCATTTTACAGATGAAAATGTATAGTATAAGTACCCTGCCCAGGATGTGATGTGTGGCTTCACACTCGAGTGTGTGGGAGTCCAGAGCCAGCCTTCTCCCCTGCTGTGCCTCCTCAACGTTTGCATTCCCTGTTTGTGCATACAGGTTTATAAGAATAGGATTGATTTTACTAAATCTGTGTCTCACAGAGTCACCTCTCCAACCACCTCAGATGCGTGGGCAACAGACACTCACTGTTTTTCACTGCTGCAGCAGCATGATTATTTGTTACACAGCACTACTGTGGCCAGAGATGACCACTGTACCAGGGCATTCCATGAGCAGCCAGGGAATCACTGCCTGGTTTATCTAAGTGTCCAGAACACAGCTCTCTCTGCCCAACACACTGGCTAACTCATACCCCACCGCCCCTGCACACGTACCCACCCTTTGGGTTCTTGGTCTAAAGATCACTCTGTCTGGAAGTATCTTCCCTGATGTTTGTGTGTCAGCCTCCCAGGGTGGCTTTAATGTCCCTCTCCTGTGCTCCCAGGGCACCAAATACTTTCCACAATTAGCACTTCTCCCAGTTCACTGTGTAGCAGATGGAGAAAAGCTTTATTCTTAGGAGGCGGTAGGAGAATTCCTTTGAAGAGAGCCTGGCTTAGTCAAAAAATATCTCTGCTAAACCAAGGGGCTGGATAATAAAGAAGGGCAAAAAAATGGAAGGGGGTGTTTAGTGAGAAATGGTTGGAAATGACCAAACTCCATGTTCATAACTCTGCAGAAGAAGCATTTAGAAAAGAACAGGATGGAGGGAGAAGAGAGGACCTGAATGTCACGATCACTAATGACTATCCCTGACAGAGCACTTTACAGTTTACATTGTGGCTGCCATGCACAAATTGCTCAATGAATATTTAAACATTGTTAGGATTACCTTGTTACCTGTGTCCTTCTTAACTATTTAGGGGAAAGTTCTACATACTGATAAGTGTTCTGAACTTATATGCAAGCTAGATTTATTAATCTAGGCCAGAGCCACATCTAAATCAGATAATTTAGAGTAACAGGATATAGTTGCGGGGATCAGAATTGGCCACACCAAATTGTGTCTCTTTGGCTTGATTATTTTTAGGAACAAAAGACTCTGAAAGAAACTTTGACCTCCCCCTCAACTGCCTAAAAGAATTTAAAATAGAAGGGCCCATTCTGGGAAGGATCTAATACCATAAGATGACTATAATGTAATGTAAAACGTGTTTCTCAGGTTACATTGTCTTGTAGTTGGCCCATTTACATTTCCATCTCCATGTGAAGTGCCTTCCTCCCCCTTGAAGTCCCAAACCACTACCCCCAACACCCTCCTTTGTCTTTAGCTGAAGATGATATTCAAGCTGGCAGCTCTGCCATTTTGGCAAGTTACACAGTATTCCTAGGTCTCTCCCATGTATACATATTATAAAGCTTTGTTTGATTTTTCTCCTGTTTTTCTGTCTCATGTCAACTTAATTTGTAGCCCAGCCAGAAGGACCTAGAGAGGGCAGAAGAATTCTCTTCCTCCTCTACACAGTGTTACTTATAAAAGAAATTGCTGAGGATTCCGGGTCAAGATGGCGGCGTAGGCAGACTCTGAACTCACCTCCTCCCACAGACACAGCAGATTTACAATGAATCTTGGGAAAATTATGCCCATAGAGAACTGAAAACTGGATAAGAGGAACCCCTGCAACAAACAACAGTCCTAACTGAGGTGGAAGAAGCAGAAATTCCCTTCTAGAGAGAAAAAACTCCACCTCCACAACCATAACGCTTCACAGCCACCCGGGAGCAATCCAAAGGAGGAGGGGGGGACCTGAGCTGGGGAGCATTGCCACTATTGGCATTTTTTGGACCCAGCACAACTGAGATGAGTATCATAATATCTGGCTTTGCTGGCTACTAACAACAGAGAATACCCCCAGAAAAGCTGGAACACAAAGAAATTAAAGCTACTCTTAAAGGGCCCATGCACAAATTCACCCATTTTGGAAAGCAACCTAAAATCACCAGAGAAAAAGGCACATAGTCCTTTGGAGAAAACTGACTCACCTGATAGGCTCTGGGTGCATCTCAATGAGAGGTGAGACCTCTCAAGGGACTGGGATACTGTTGGCCACCTTTATTGTGACCTGGTGTGGGTGTGCTGACATAGACATTGGCAGATGCCATTAGAGTTCTCCCTGTGGCCTGCTAGCCCAGGGGCTACCCCACCCTCTATTTAATCTGCTCAGCCAAGGAAAGCAGCCTGCCCTAGGAACTGGCCCCACCCAACAACAAGCCCTCTGGCAACTTATAGGCCTGTTTAAAAGAGCTGCCTGGATTCTCTGCAGCCTAGCAAGTGGGTCCACCTCTGTGGGGCAGGGCGAGCCCATGGGCAGTGGGGCTTCTCAGCTGCAGAAGACGTGCTTCTCAAACAGCCAGAAAGGAAATCAGCTCCACCCTCCAAAGCCTGAAACAATTGGATGCTCCTGTGCCTGGGGCCAGCCCCACCCAGCTGACAAGAGCTGATAAGAGCATAATAGGCCAAGACTTACAGCAATTGTAAGCCCCTGAACCTAACAACCAGCCGGTTGGGGGCCTACCCATTTAATAGAAAAACTGCAACAGGAATGTGCTATTAGGCCTTGCAGTCAACTGTGCTGGGGCTCCTCACACCCAAAAAAGAGACTGAAGGGCCTACAACAACCAAACACAGCTGAGAATTACAACCAGCTGGTCAGGGGGACAGCTCAGCCTCCCTGGGCACCTACGGCAAGAGCAACCCTGCCACAACAGAAGGACACAAGTAGCCCACACAGGGGTCACTCCTGGAACACTTGGAACTAGTAACAAAAGAAAGTACACTGCTGGGCCTCATAAAGCATCACTTACATAAGGTCACCTCTCCAAGATCGGGAGACATAGCTGACCTACCTAATACACAGATACAAGCACAGAGAAAGAGACAAAATGAGGAGGCAAAGGATTACTTGCCAAGTAAGGGAACAGCACAAAACCCCAGAAAAGGAACTAAATGAAACAGAAATGTGCAGTCTACCTGACAGAGAGTTCAAACAAGAAGTCATAAATATGCTCACTGATCTTGGGAGAAGAATGGATGAACTTAGTGAGAATGTCAACAAAGAAATGGAAATTATAAAAAAGAACCAATCAGAATGAAGAATACAATACTGGAAATGAAAATTGACTAGAGGGACTTAAACAGAGTAGAGGATACAGAAGAACGGATCAGTGAGCTGGATGAAAGACTAGAGGAAATCACCCAAGCTGAACAGATAAAAGAAAAAATAATTAAAAAGAGTGAAGACAGTCTAAGGGACCTCTGGGACAACATCAAGTGCACTAACATCTGTGTTATAGGGTCCCAAGAAGGAGAAGAGAGAGACAAAGGGGCAGAGAGTCTGTTTGAAGAGATAACAGCTAAAAACTTCCCTAACCTAAGGAAGGAAGCAGACATCCAGGTACAAGAAGCACTAAGAGAGCCAAATAAGATAAAACCAAAGAGGCCCACACCAAGACACATCATAATTAAAATATCCAGAATTAAAGAATAAAGAGAGAATCCTAAAAGCCACAAGAGAAAGACAAGTTACATACAAAGGAAACCCCATAAGGCTATCAGCTGACTTCTCAGCAGACACCTTACAGGCTAGAAAAGAGTGGCACGACATATTTAAAGTGCTAAAAGGAAAAAACCGACAGCCTAGAATATTCTACCCAGCAAGCTTATCATTCAGAATGGAAGGAGAGATAAAGAGTCTCCCAGACAAGCAAAAATTAAAGGAGTTTATCACCAAGAAACCAATCCTACAGGAAATGCTAAAGGGACTTATTTAAGCAGAAAAGAGAAGACCACAAATAGGAAAAAATAATCTATTTCCATGATAAGAGGGTAATGGATACAAATGCCCAAAAAATACAGATACGATATCAAAAACATAAAATGTGGGAGGAGGGGAGTAAAAGAATGGAGCTTTCAGACAGAGGTCAAACTAAAGAGACCATTAACTCAATATAGATTGCTATATACGTAGGTTGTTATATATGAACCTCATGGTATTATAGGTTTCCTCGTGGAAACAAAAAACTAAGCAAAAGGAACCCAAACATAATACCAAAGAAAGCTATCAAACCACAGGGGAAGAGAGCAGGAGAAGAAGAAAGGAACAGAGAAGAACTATTGAAACACCAAGAAAAAAAAGTAAAAATGGTAGTAAGTACATACATATCAATAGCTACTTTAAATGTCAATGGGCTAAATGCGCCAATCAAAAGGCATAGGGTGGCTAATTGGATAAAAAACAAGACCCATATATATGCTGCATACAAGAGACACACTTCAGACCTAAAGATAGTCACAAACTGAAAGTGAAGGGACAGAAAAAGGTACTCCATACAAAAGGGAAAGAAAAGAAAGCTGGGATAGCAATACTCATATCAGACAAATAGACTTTAAAACAAAAACTGTAACAAGAGACAAAGAAGGGCACTACCTAAGGATCAAGGGAACAATCCAACAAGAAAATATAACACTCATAAATATCTACACACCCAACATAGGAGCACCTAAATATGTACAGCAATTATTAACAGACATAAAAAGAGAAATGGACAGTAACACAGTAATAGTAGGGGATTTTAACACTCCACTTACACCAATGGATAGATCATCCAAACAGAAGATCAACAAGGAAATATTGGCTTTAAACAACACACTAGGCTAGATGGACTTTGTACATATATACAGAACATTCCATCCAAAACCCGAATAATACACATTCTTTTCAAATGCACTTGGAACATTCTCCAGAATTGATCACATTTTAGGCCACAAAGCAAGTCTCCATAAATTTAAGAAGATTGACATAATACCAAGCATCTTTTCTGACCACAAAGTTATGAAACTAGAAATCAACTACAGGAAGAAAATCAGAAATGCCACAAATATGTGGAGATTTAAAAAAATGCTACTGAACAATGATTGGGTCAATGAAGAAATCAAAGGAGAAATCAGAAAACATCTGGAGACAAATGAAAATGAAAATACGATATGCCAGAATTTATGGGATACAGCAAAAGTGGTTCTAAGAGGGAAGTTCATAGCAATACAGGCCTACCTCGACAAACAGGAAAAATCTAAAATAAACAATCTAACAGTGCACCTAAAGGAACTGGAAAAAGAAGAACAAACAAAGCTCAAAATCAGCAGAAGGAGGGACATAATAAAAATCAGAGAAGAAATAAATGAAATAGAGACTAAAACAAACAATAGAAAAAATCAATAAAACCAAGCGCTGGTTCTCTGAAAAGATAAACCAAATTGACAAGCCTTTAGTTAGACTCACCAAGAAAAAAAGAGAGAAGGCTCAAATAAGTAAAATCAGAAATCAAAGGGGAGAAATTACAACGGACACCTCAGAAATACAAAAGATTATAAGAAAATACTACAAAAAGCTATATGCCAACAAATTGTACATAATCTAGAAGAAATGGATAAATTCCTAGAATCACACAACCTTCCAAAACTGAATCAAGAAGAAATAGACAATTTGAATAGACCAATCACCAGTAAGGAGATTGAAACAGTAATGAAAAACCTCCCCCAAAATAAAAGTCCAGGACCAGACAGCTTCCCTGGTGAATTCTACCAAACAGTCAAAGAATAATTAATACCTATTCTCCCCAAACTCTTCCAAAAAATTGAAGAGGAGGGGAAGCTTCCTAACTCATTCTATGAAGCCAAAATCACCCTGATACCAAAACCAGACAAGGACAACACAAAAAAAGAAAACAACAGGCCAATATCACTGATGAACCTCAATGCAAAAATCCTCAACAAAATACTAGCAAATCGAATACAACAATACATTAAAAAAATCATACACCATGATCAAGTGGGATTTATTCCAGGGATGCAGCGATGGTTCAACATCTGCAAATCAATCAACGTGATACACCACATTAGTAAAATGAAGAATGAAAATCACATGATCATCTCAATAGATGCAGAGAGAGCATTTGACAAGATACAGCATCCATTTATGATAAAAACTCTGAATAAAGTGGGTATAGAAGGAAAGTACCTCAACATAATGAAGGCCATATATGACAAACCCACAGCTAATATCACCCTCAATGGTGAACAATTGAAAGCTATCCCTATAAGAACAGGAACCAGACAAGGATGCCCACTTTCACAACTCCTATTTAACATAGTATGGGAATTCCTGTCTAGAGCAATCAGGCAAGAAAAAAATAAATAAATAAAAGGGATCCAAATCAGAAAGGAAGAAGTGAAACTGTCATTATTTGCAGATGACATGATTTTATATATAGAAAACCCTAAAGAATCCACCAAAAACTTCTAGAAATAATAAATGAATATGGTAAAGTTGCAGGATACAAAATCAACATACAAAACTCCATTTCATTTCTATACACTAACAATGAAGTAGCAGAAAGAGAAATTAAGAATACAATCCCAGGGAGCTGGCCCGGTGGCGCAGTGGTTTAGTCTGCGCTTGGCAGCCCAGGGTTCGCGGGTTTGGATCCCGGGCGCCCGCTGACGCACTGCCTGTCAGCCACGCCATGGCGGCGTCCCATATAAAGTAGAGGAAGATGGGCACGATGTTAGCCCAGGGCCAGTCTTCCTCAAGCAAAAAAAAAAAAAAGAGGAAGATTAGCAACGGATGTTAGCTCAGGGCTGGTCTTCCTCACATAAAAAAAAAAAAGAATACAATCCCATTTACAATTGCAACAAAAAGAATAAAATACCTATGAATAAACAACCAAAGAGGTGAAAGACTGTACATTGAAAACTATAATACATTGTTGAAAGAAATTGAGGAAGACACAAAGAAATGGAAAGATATTCCATGCTCTTGGATTGAAAGGATTAACATAGTTAAAATGTCCATACTTCCTAAAGCAATCTATAGAGTCAGTGCAATACCTATCAAAGTTCCAATGACATTTTTCACAGAAATACAACAAAGAATCCTAAAATTTATATGGAACAACAAAAGAATAACAAAACAGCTAAAGGAATACTGAGAAAAAAGAACAAAGCTGGAGGAATCACACTCCCTGACTTCAAAATATATTACAAAGCTATAGTAATCAAAACAGCATGGTACTGACACAAAAACAGACACACAGATCAATGAAACAGAATCGAGAACCCAGAAATAAACCCACACATCTATGGACAGCTAATTTTCAACAAGGGAGCCAAGAACACACAAAGGAGAAAGGAAAGTCTCTTCAACAAATGGTGTTTGGGAAAACTGGACTGTGTAAAAACATGAAAGTAGACCATTATGTTACACCATACACAAAAATTAACTTAAAATGGATTAAAGACTTGACTGTAAGACCTGAAACCATGAAACTTCTAGAAGAAAACATCAGGAGTACACTCTTCGACATTGGTCTTAGCAACATATTTTCAAGTACCATGTCTGACCAGGAAAGGGAAACAATAGAAAAAATAAACAAATGTGACTACATCAAACTAAAAAGCTTCTGCACAGCAAAGGAAACCATCAACAAAACAAAAAGACATCCCAACAATTGGGAGAAGATATCTGCAAGCCATACATCTGATAAGGGGTTAATCTCCAAAATATATAAAGAACTCATACATCTCAACAACAAAAAAACTGACAACTCAATTAAAAAATGGGCAAAAGACCTAAACAGACGTTTCTCCAAAGAAGATACACAGATGGCCAACAGGCACATGAAAAGTTGCACAACATCATTAACTGTCAGGGAAATGCAAATCAAAACTACAATGAGATATCACCTCAGGCCTGTCAGAATGGCTATAATCAACAAGACAGGAAACAAGTGTTGGAGAAGATGTGAAGAGAAGGGAACTCTCATACACTGCTGGTGAGAGTGCAAACTGGTGCAGCCGCTATGGAAAACAGTTTGGAGATACCTCAAAAAATTAAGAATGGAAGTACCAAATAATCCAGCTATTTCACTGCTGGGTATTTATCCAAAGAACAGGAAAACACGAATGCGTAAAGATACATGCACCCCTGTGTTCATTGCAGCATTGTTCATAATAGCCAAGAGTTGGAAGCAACCTAGGTGCCCATCAAGAGATGACTGGATAAAGAAGATGTGGTAGATATACACGATGGAATACTACTCAGCCATAAGAAACGATGAAATCCAGCAATTTGTAATAACATGGATGGACATTGAGGGTATTATGCTAAGAGAAATAAGTCAGAGAGAGAAGGTCAAAAACTGTATAATGTTGCTCATATGGAGAAGATAAAAATAGCAACAAACAAACATATAGAGACAGAGATTGAATTGGTGGTTACCAGAGGGAAACGGGGAGAGGGAGGAGGGTGAAAGGGATGATTAGGCACATGTGTGTGGTGATGGATTGTAATTAGTATTTGGGTGGTGAACATGATGTTATCTATGCAGAAATAGAAGTATAACAATGTACACTGAAATCTATACAATGTTATAAACCAATGTACTGCAATAAAAAATAAATTTAAAAAATAAATAAATAAAAGAAATTGCCCGTTATATTAAAGTATCGTGCACTCAGACATGCTAACAAAGTCTATTATTGTAAAGGACATTTGCTGGATACCTTGTTCTTATTTCTAGGGAGACCCATTTGCAATCACCTGTGAGTTATATATGCAAATGTAGTTTCTGAAGTGTTTGATGACTTGATCTTGACGTTGAAATGTATCCCTCATATTGAAATATTAACTGACATTACCTTTGAAGAAAATGTTTGCTAAATAAAAGAGACATCAGTTGAATTCCAGTCTGAATTATAACAAATTTCAAACTGGTAAAGTCTAAATAAATGAGTAATGTTTGCTATTGGAGATCTTGACTTTCCAGAAATTATGATTTAGATTATTAACAAAAAAATATATAAATGGAAAATCATAGTCTTTATATATTTTATTTCTGCCAGTGGAAGAATGTCAGGATCCAAAAATTGGGTCATATTTACCCAACAAATCTGGGTACCTATGTTTATCAAGAAACCTGTGCACTAGAATGTTCTGACAGGGATTATTAATAGCCAAAACCTGGAAACCAGTCAAATGTCCATCAACTGTAGAATGGATAAATACAGTTATTCTAGAATATTTATCTATTCTATTAGTTGTTGACTCTATTATAATATATTATTTTATATATCATAATAATGTAATAAAATAGTAAAGTCCACACAATGGAATATTATGCAGCATTGAAAATAAATGTTCTATGACTACATTCTACAACTTGGATGAGCCTCCCAAACATACTGTTGAGCAAGAGAAGCCAGACACAGAGACTTCATTTATATAAAGTATGAAAATAGCAAAGCCAATGTGTGCCATTAGAAGTCAGGCCAGCAATTCCCTTTTGAAGGAGTGGTGACTGCGAGGGGACATGAGGGGTTTCTGGAGTGCTGCGAACGTTCTGTTTCTTGCTTAGAGCCCTGAATATGGACCCCTGGTGTGCTCCATTGCTGAAAATTTATTGTGTGTAATTTTTCTGTAGGCAAGGTATACTTCAAGAAACATTTTTCCTTTTTTCAATTGGCGTGAGAAAATAATACCCAGGTAAGAGGAGCACAGAACTTGTCACAGAAGGTGTTTGCAGTCCACTGCTGTTGATGTTACATTGGAATTCTATCTGATACAGAACAAATTCAAAACGAAAGACTGTAAACAAACGCTAGGACAGCTGGAGGATCCAACAAACGTTAAAACACTGAAAGATGACAACGGAGACCTCTCATTAGGCTTTGCCAGCCATTACAGAGATCAAAATGCACAGGCATAGCTGAGTGTATGGGACGATAGGCATCACTCCGTAATGCACTACTGAGGTCATCTACATTTGTGTGACGCCGGGCAAATCACAACTTCTCAATTCCCTCAGCTGTCAAATGAGGCTAAGAATACCAACCACACAGGCTTGTTTAAAGGATCCAATGAGAGAAAGTGTGGGAATGTGTTTGTCAGCTGCAAGGTACTGCACAAATGAAAGTTACCTGCTCTGAGTGGGTTTTTCAGCCACAAAAATAATGTCGCTCCTGTCCACGGTGAGACTACAGTCTGAACATACGGGTGCATTTTTATACTTCAAGTCAAAACTATTCATCCAGAGCAAGCTGGTGCCAGAAACTGGAATGCTGTTTCACTATTCATTTATTAAACTTTCATCTAAAGCACAAGACCCAAGAATTCAAAACAACATCATTTGAATTCAGAATTATCCTTCATAATCCTTCAAAGAAATAAGAGATTGCCTCATTATCTAGTGTTATAAGACTAATTTCATCACATTGTGATCAGCTATTGCTTACACTTTTCATTTTTATGAGGGCTTCCTTCCAAACATGTGGCACCTAACTCTAATTTTGGATCCACAACTATAAACTTCACATAGCATTTCACTTATCTCTGAAATAAAGTTACCGCTCTAGTTCTAAATTTCTTCCTCCAACACGTTATTGTTTGTTGAATTATTGATCTTACTTGGGAAATCAGAATATTAGCTTTTGCATCCTTTACATTAAAATGTCATTTGTTAATTTGCATTAAATAGCTGGTATTATGGGCCCACTGAGAATTAACTTTGCTTCTAGCTGTTACTAATTAATAACATTTTTTATCCTTGGCCTTCAAGTATTTGTTTCAATACCCTACTTTCCTAGCTGTTCTAAGTCATAAGTCATCAAGGAGGAAGTAATTAAGCCAACAGATTGCCCTAATGGCATTCATCCTGGGAGATCATTCATATTATGAACTAGTTTGTATTTTAACAACTGGTAAATATCAGTCTGTTTAAATATTGAGGATTAAAACACAAATTTTAAATTATCCTAGGTATGAATGTCCAGAGTCTTCTGATTGACTTTGGATTTCTGGCAATGAGGAGAACTGAGCTGATGGGGATGTGCACTTCTTCCTCAAACACAGAGAAATCCTGGGTAAATATTACAAAATGTTTGAAAGTACATAGTTAAGTTCAAAAATAAGGGAAATTTTCCAGGGCTGCTAGAAACTAAGAAGAAGCTCGGAGGAACATGCTATGAGATGTAGATCTTGGCCATGGGCCCTAACAGCTGAGGGCCAGGATTTTAATGCCCATGTTGGGAGTGGTGGTGAGGTCTTGGACCCTTGGAGCTAGAAACAGCTGGAACTTCTAGCCTTAAGTAGAGCCAGCATCTTTGAAGATCTTCTGCCTCCTTTAAAAGTTAGTCTGTTATCAGAAGTGGGGTGGTATTAGTTATCTATGGCTGCATAACAAATTGCCCCAAAACCTCTTAGCTTAAGACAACACACATTTATTATCTCACAGTTTCTGTGGGTCAGGCCTCTGGGTGTGGCTTAGCTGGGCCCTCTGACTCAGGGTCCCTCACAAGTCTGCAATCAGAGTGTCAACTGAGGGTGGATCTGCTTCCAAGTTCATGCATGTGGCTGTTGGCAGGATTCAGTTCTTCATGAGCTGTTGGCCTGAGGGTTTCTATTCATTGTTGGTATTGGCCAGAGGCCTCTCTCAGCTCCTCACCACTGGGTCTCCCCACAGGGCAGCTCACAACATGGCAGCCAGATTCCACCAGAGCAAGCAAGCAAGTGAGAGAAGGTGAGCAAGATGGAAGCCAGAATCTTTCTGTAACCAATCTCAGAAGTAGCATCCCACCATTTTTGCCATGTTCTATTTTTTTGTTAGGTCCATCTCATGCTCAAGGGATAGGATTATCAAGGGCATTAATATCAGGAGACAGAGATGATTGGGAGCCATCTCAGAAACTGCTTAACGCACAGTTATTGGTCTGGACCCATATGTTCTTGCCCAGGAGTGGGGTTATTAGAATCTACAACCTTGGAGGAGGGTCCTTGCAGACTCAAAGCTCTAAGGAAGGCATGCTGCCCAGCTGATACCAGTGTCTCTGAGGGTGAGGCTGGTTCTGGTGGTGTAAAATGAAGCTAGAAACCAGAACCATTGCCATTGCTGGGATGACCAACCACCTTCAAGGCAATGCTTCAGGATCAGTGAGCAAACAGGAAGTGGTAAGTCTCTTCTCTCTCCTTCTGCCTTCAGTTCTCACTCTAAGCTCCTTACTGGCAAGTACTGAAAGAGAGCCAGATGGCAAAGGGGAAAGGTAGTTTCCAGAATCCCAGGCCTGGCATCAGAAAACAGAGTGTAGAAGGAGGCGGTCAAAGCTGAGAGCCCATATCTTAACAACCAACACAAATGGCTAAGAAATATCTTTCTGCTGTCCCAAGAAAGTGGCAAGGAGGCTATCTCTGTTTGGGGATCTGGGTGAAAAATAATATTAAAGTTGCCAATGAGAAATCAAAACAGTCATTTTGTACATAGCATTGGAGTAGAGTCTAAATTTACACTATCCAAATAATTCAGGAATCTCAACAAACAATAATAACCAAAAGTCCCAGACAAGTGAACTCCTGTCGTTACTAGCAGGAGCAAATACAAAACCATCTGTAGGGACCCTTCTATGACTTGGGGCACATGGGCCTCCCACAGAAAGAAAGAAATCTCCACCAAAGATGAGCTCATTATCAAAAATTAAAAAACAGAAGAAGAAGTGGTTCACCATAATGGTGATTCAGCGATCTCAAAAACGAAGAAAAGAAAGAAAGAAAACAAAGTAGCACAGTCAAGGGCTTGAGAGAGGAGAAAAATCTGGAAGAGACTATAAAGTACGTCTATTTACAAGGATAACAGAAAGATAAAAGAAAACAATCACAATGAATGAACAAGAAAACATGGAGGAAAGGGGCAGATTTCTTTAACAGGTGAAATAGAACCTCTAGAAGAGAAAAATACGTCCATTAAAATTAAAAACTCCGTGGTCAGGTTAAGTAGCAGATTAGACAAAATGGAAGAGAAAATTAGCTGACTGAAAGCCTCTATCTGAACAAGTTATCCAGAACGCAGCAAAGAGAGGTAAAGATATGTTAAATAAAAGATGGTTTGTAGCTAAACATTGTGGCTTTAACATAAACATTTATCACTGCTCCTTCCTGAAAACTCCACTAAAGTGTTAGTGATAAAAAGAAGGCAGAAACCCACAGAGACAAACAGAATGGGAGAGGAGATGCAGTAATAAAATGTTAGAAATAAATGTTATGGGCAGAGAAATCTCAAACCTGAGCCAACACTGGCAAAACCTTAAAGCAGGCTGATTCATGCTGGCGCATCTGAAAACTCAAAAGAGAACTGGCGGAAAGACTGAATGAGAAAAGCTTGGATCCTGTTCCCTTCTCATTCTCTAGCAGAAAACTCTCTGGGGAAGTTGAACCAGACGGACTCTGGATTCAGCAAAATCCAGCTCAACTTTGGGCAAAAAACTGAGGGCATAAGAGAAATTCTACATACTGCAAGACGAGCCCCCGGCCCCTTCCTGAGTTTGACTCTGAGAACATTGGCGGCCAAGGTCTACCCCTCAGACAGGAAAGTGCAGGGTGTCCCCCTTGGGAAACTGAGCAACTCAAGAGAAAACACTGACTCTTTTTTTACATAAAATACTTTCCTCAAGTGTCTGGTAATTTTTGACTGACTCATATTTAAAAGTGAGGATGAAAAAGTTGATTGGAAGCTCTGTGTGTCAAAAAGAAATGAAGAAAAGAAAAGGAACTTTGAGGAAACAGAGGAAATGCATAGAAGCAAAAGAAACAGAAAAATAAGTCCCTAAAAACTATATTAGTTAACGAGTATCCTCAGAGTTATAAGAGAAGACAGCACATTCATTAAACAAGAACAGGAGGCAATTAAAAAAGAAACAACTGGAGAACAAAAATAATTTCTTGGAAAGTAAAAATATGATGGTAGAAAGAGACACTTCCATGATGAGGTTGAAAGATAAAGGGAGGAAGGGGAAGGCTGTCAAGGATGGCATAAAGGAGAGCTATTTCCTCATTTTCTGCAGTAAGAAATCAATAGATGATATCCACACCTGAAAAACCAATAATAGTGTCAGCATATTGTAGTAATACAGAGGTAAATATCAGAAGAAACAAATTGTTGTGTTTGGGAGTTGGAATCTAGCGTGTGGTGGGGATGATTCTATCTTGTCATAAGTCTTGTAGCACCATTTGGCTTTTAAACATTGCATATGTATTAGTTCAATAAAAATAAATTCAAAATTACATATATACATATATGCTTTTGTGCATGCATGTCTGTGTATCTATACACACATATATGAAAGCATCATTAGGAATTACATAGAATAAAATGAGAAAGTCTAACATATGTCTAAAAATTAGTTTCCGAAGGAAAAATAAAGTGGGGAAATACAATATTTTTAAAGATATTGGCTAAGAACTTTGCATTTTTTGTGTGTGTGCGCGCGTGAGGAAGACCAGCCCTGAGCTAACATCCGTTGCTAATCCTCCTCTTTTTGCTGAGGAAGACTGGCCCTGGGCTAACATCCGTGCCCATCTTCCTCCACTTTATATGGGACGCCGCCACGGCATGGCTGACAGGCAGTGTGTCGGCGGGCGCCCGGGATCCGAACCAGCGAACCCCGGGCTGCCAAGCACAAACTAAACCACTGCACCACTGGACCGGCTCCAGAACTTTGCATTTTTAAAGAAATACATGCTGTTCAGATTAAAGAAGCTCTCCAAGTCTCAAGAAAGATAGTTAAGGGCACATGTTACAGTAGATCATTTTCCCCGTGTTTTGCATTTTGCTTGATTGTGAGTTCGTCTTCACTGGGTCGTGGAAATGTCCCTACAGAGTGGTTTAGCATTTGCTTCTGCTGAGCATCCCACAGGTTACCTGCCCTGGGATGTGTTTGAAACTATTCTCTTGACTTGGGACCCCTAAACCACATGGATAGTGTATGTTCAGACCCCATGCCATACCACTTATGGAAAAGATTTGCTTTCTTCCAGGAGGACTTTAATTTTTTTTCTTCCCCACTCTGACTCCTGGGCTGTGTTTCAAGGATGAGGTGGTGAGCAACTATTGAAAACATTGTTGAAATTTGTGGAGAGGTCAAAGAGGAGTCTAGAGAATGGATCACTGGTTTGTTTAGATTTAGATTATTGTTGAACCTGTCAGCAAAAGCCTGGACATACAGAAAGTTTGATGTGATGTGATATGATATATATGATATGATATAGGATATGATATATGATATGATATACAGAGGTTTGAAAGTAGAGGGATGGAAAAGGCACACCAATTAAAAATAAGAAAAAGGAAGTTGGCATGACAATGTTAATATCAGAAAAGTAGCCTTACAGTAGATGGTTCTGTCTGAACTGTCATTGAACACCCAAGAGCCCCAGGAGATGGGCAGTGTTCCCAATTTATAACCTGGCAAGTGTTTGCTGTGGCCAGGAGATGCATAGCTGCCAGGCCATCTGACCAGCCAGCTCCTCAGTCCCAGCCAGGTCTCTACTTTCTCCCCTTCATCTGCAACACTGAAATCTGCTTCCACGTGCAACACTTCCCTGAAAACTCTACACCAACATCCTCAACATTGTAAGTAAAATAGCCATCTTCCTTCCTCGTCTTGTCTGTCCTCTCGGTGGTGTTTGTCCGTCCACCTTCCTCTGCCTTCCGTGGGCTTTGGTGGCACCACTCTTCCCACTTTTCACCCTACTTCTCAATCTGCTTTCGTGGATGCTTTTCCTCCACGGGCCTCTTAAATGTGTACTCAGAGTCCCTCCCATGAGCCTTCTGCCCTCAGAGGAGGATTCCCATACAAACCCATGGATCCACCAGCACTTAATACTGACGTCTCCTGAGTCACTATGTCTGTCCAGAGCTCTTCAATAAAACTCTCCTCTTGAATGTTTCTGCATGTATAAAACTGACTACATCATTTCTATCTCCCCATCCACCCAGCCCCCAAATTGCTCTCTCTTCTGTTCTCTGTCACATGAAATGTACCACCACCCTCCTAGGGACATCGAAGCGAGGGAGCTGGGAGTTACTCCAGACTTATCCTTCATCCACCCACCACATCCAGGCAGTTATTAGATCCTTGGAATCTACCTAATATATAGTTAGGTCTCTCATAAATAATATAAATAAATCATATTAAAAATAAAAATATGGAAGCCCAACAGAATGAGAATTGTTAATTAAAGTTTTTACAAGTAGGGAGGGGTACTTTCATCAGTAAATATTAAAATGTATTTTAAAGCTATAATAATTTAAAAGCATGGGATTAGTGCAAGAATTAAATAGACTAATGGAAAAGTAGAGATGGACTTGCAACAGATCCTGAAATATATAAAATGCTATCGATTATTCAATAAATGGAACTAGAAAAAAATTATTTACAGAAACCATCAAACCATAACCCAAAACAGATTTCTGAGGTTTTCAAGAATTAAATATAGGAAGAGACATGAGGAAATGAAAGAAAATACGTGAGAGAGACTAGTCTGTGTGAAGGATTTCTGATCAACATAAAAGCAATTGAAGAACTTTCAACACCACCATCAACAGATTTGACATCATAAAAATGTAAACCCAGCATGTCAAATCTCCGTAGTATAATTCACACATAAACAATAAACAAGATTTTAAATGTAACACCCAAGGGCTAAAATATATCTGGGCTCTATATTTAAAAGACCATACCACGGGCAGTCTTGCCATGGTGAGGGTGCACATGTGCAGCTCGTCTGTCGTATTTTCGTCCTTCACTGTCTGTTGGCCTCTGGCCCCACACAGCCTTAGCGTCACCGGTCTCCATACTAAACGCACAGGCTGCCCTGGGGAAAGCGAGGCCAGAAGAGGGGTGGCCTTAATAACTATGAGACGCTTTCCCTTGGGGAATCTTCCATCCTTTCCTCATTGAAGAGTTCAACTGGCTTTTGGATAAGTGTTTAAAAATTCTCAGCTTTAAGTAAAATACAAACAATTGAAATAGCAAACTAGCACCTTTACTGAAAGCTGATGGGGTGCGCTTGACTCTGCCCTCTTTCTCAGGTCACAGACGCCATCATGGTTCCATAACTGCTCTTGACTCCCTGTCCTCCACATCATTCCCACCGGCCTTTTCTCAATGCCAGTACTCCTCCACTTCTTTCCTGGCTCTGCAGAAGTTTCCTCCCGGCTCTCCCCATCTCCACAGGAACCCCGTTAACGTGCACTCCACACTGTTACCAAGTTCACACTCAGCATGGTGGTTAAGGGCATGGACCCCAGAACAGAATATGCGATTTCAAATCCTGGATGTACCTCTTACCAACTGCTGCTGAACCCCCTGTGCCTCAGTTGGCCCATCTGTGAAGTAGGGAAAACAACAGTGCCTGTTTGATGAAGTTGTTGGAAGGTTAAATGAGCTACTGCTTGCACAAGGATCAGAAGGGGATCTGTCACAAAATATGCTCTCAGTACATGTTAGCCATCACTAGTTCTTAAAACGCAGTTGAGACAATATCAACGCTCTGGTCAAGTTTAATCTCCCTGGTACAGCACCCAAGCCTTCAGCATTTGCCCTCCCATCTGGCCCAAACTCCCCAAATTCGCACACAAGTTTATCTTCAGCCTCAGTGAACCACGTAACCAAGGGCCTTCTCCCCAAAAACAGGTTAGGTTCCAAGAAGTATATATTCCATTTGTCTCCAAGTCCAGAGTGGCACTGCTCAAGTAGCTGCTAATGCTACCTGTTGAAGGACAGCAGAGCTGAGGCATTTTCTTCTGGATGCAACTTTGTCCATGTCTATGAAAATTCAAGAGTTGGACGCTCACACTTGGAGCACCTTCTGAGGTTCCCTGAGAACATCTAGCTCTTTCTCATCCTCAGACCTCCACAGGAGCTGTGCCCCTGCCTGAACCACCATTTCCCCTCACTCGGATAGTCCACACATAGGCAATGATCCTGTGGTTTATTGTTTATGTCATGTTATTGTTATCCAACAAGGAGCGCCTTTTCTAGAAGCTTCCCTGATTCCCCCATTCATTCACTTATTTGCTCACCATTTAATGAGGCCCTGTGCTAGATCCTGGGTGCAGGTAGGGGATGGAGACAATCCTTGTCTTCAAAGAGATTCCAAGCTGATTGGGCGGCCCTCCTCAGAGTACTGGAAGTATAATTTAGGCGTCTGCCTGCCCTACCAAACTGTGAACGCCTTCAAGGGCAGGACACACACCCTATTTTAGTTTACTGAAGTGCATTTAGTTATCAGAATCTGAAAATTCAGTTCTGCAGGTGTAATAACATCAATAGGTAACATTTAGTTAGCACCAACTGTGTGTGAATCCCTTTATTCTATATGCAGCAACTTGTTTGACCCCCAGGACAATCCTATGCAATGGGCACTATTATGATACCCATTTTATAGATGAGGAAACTGAGGCACAGAAAGGTAATTAACCTACCCCCAAAGCCAGAGAATAGCAGATCCAGGGTTTGAATCTAAGTCTTTCCAACTCCAAAGTTAACAACTCCTCTCGACCAGGGTTTCTCAATCTCAGCGCTACTGGCATTTTGAGCTGAACAGTGCTTTGTTGTGGGGGCTGTCCTGTGCATTGTAGGACATTTAGCAGCATCCCTGGCCTCAAGGGATGGCAGTGGCACCCCCACTCAGTCATGACAAATAAAAATGTCTCCAGGTGTTGTACAAATATTAGATACTGCAAAACTGGACCCTACATTATCATTCTCTGAGAAGCTCAAAGGTCCGTTGTGAAACAGTTAAATTTAAGACAGATTTTATTTTAGAAAACAAGTTAATTTTTTCTAAGAACTCATGTTCTTAAAAAACGTCTCCAGATGTTGACAAATGTCCACTGATGGTGGAAGGGGGCCCCAAATTGCCCCTGGCTGAAAGTCACTGCTCTGGATTGCCTTCCTATGTCCCCAGACTAAAGGCTACAAGCCCTCCGCCTGAATCAGCAGAACAGAAGTCAGGAGATAGGCTCAGGGGTCAGGACCACAGGCTCTGTGGTCTACACAGGAATCTGAGTCTCTGTATACCTCAGTCTTCTCAGCTTTAAAATGAAAGTGGATTGGATGTGATCTGAGGATTCTACCACCTCTGAAATCACATCATTCCCATACAATATGGAAATGTTTTTGCGTGTGGAGATCCAAAAGTGGTGTGTTCCTGAGGCATGAATTGCAGCTGCCTACTCCACCGTGCCCCCTGGTTTGGTGGACTCATTAAGATGGCCCCATAATGGGAACCTCTGGAAGCAACAGTCAGTGAAGACTGAGAGCAGCTTGTTCATCCTCTCATTTGTCGGCCAGCAAATTGGCCATCTACCTACTCCACAACGCTCTGTCAATTTACTCAATATACTGTGGCACCCAGAGGACTATAGAAAAATAAACAGTATTATAACCCTCGATTATACTCTGAAAGGGCAGAGAATTACTAAAGAATTCTAAAACAGAACCATTCTCCTTTGCTTGAAATGATTAGATGTCTCATTTTTTAAGAACGTGAATTCTTTTAAAAAATTAACTTGTTTTCTAAAATAAAATCTGTGTTAAATTGAACCATTTTCAACAGACCTTTGAGATTCTCAAAGAATGAAAATGTAGGGTCCAGTTGGGCGTATCCAAGATCTGTATGGCACTTTTAAACCTATGACCGTGTTTCGGTGTCTACATTTTATTTTCGCAGCACTGTGAGTTAGATAGTTATTTGAGCTATCGTCGTTCTTAGACAAAGAGACTTAGGCACAGAGAGCATAAGCTAATTGCCTCAGATTACATGACAGAAAAGTGCCGAGATGAACACGACCTCGGGATTCTCATTACGGGGGCCTCCATCATGCAACAAAGAGCGCGAGTTGACCTGAGAGGCATCTTCTCCAAACACTCTGTGGCGGTCAGGTCTCCACTCATTTTGTGTCAAGTTCTGAGACTCTGCTACTCAATAGATACAGGGGAAAATGAAAAGCCTGGGAAATGTTCAAAAGCAATGGATTCCATCTGAATTTGAAAAATGGGACCTAACAGAAAAACCTTAGAAAAAAGAAGGATGGGGACCATGAGGCAGAACACAGTTGAAACGCAGACAAAATTAGAATTAAATTCAACTAGAATAAATCTCCCCAAATTAATCAAACTTAGGCCAGAATTAAAAGAATGAAAACTTGAAAGTTTGCAGATAGGGTCACATTCAGCCCCCAGAGGAATTGTGGGTGCAGAATCCTGGGGAGGATTTGCAGGAAGAGGTAGAATTAGGGGACAGCTGATGAGGCTGCTCTCCAATCCCTTTTTAAGGCTTCCCAACTCATGACCCTTCACCCTCTCACCCCGGCTCAGGGACCCTCTGTGCAGAGCCTTGGTAGGGAATATGGCCATGGTTTTCATTTTGCCCTAGTGGACATTGGAAACAATGTGTTGCAATGGAAAGAATACAGAACTGCAAATCAGGAGATCCGGTCCTAGACCCACTTCTGCTCCTCTTACACTCTCTAGCTTCTCTTTTCTCCCCGTTTCTGTCCAGGCAGTGCCTTTATTTTCTCCCACTAAAACAGGATAGAATCTGATTCCATTATTTGTACTCTGTCAGAGAGCCCCTTATACCAACTTATTGTCTCCCATTATATTTATAGAGCAAGGCTTTGAGTCTACAGTAATCTAGATGAATGGAGTTCCAGCCAAGCCAAGAGTAGAGATTTGACATGCAACAAGAACAGTCTTTCAGATCTTGCTAAGCCTTGTCCTGTGAGTAACCTGGTTGGAGTCATTTCAGAAAGTCTGTGAGGTTGGGTCAAAAGAGGAAATGTGGAAGATTGCTTCCTCCCCTCCTTGCCTGCCCTTCTCTTCTCTTAATCCCATTCCTTCCCAAAGAGAGGCCTGGGATGATAGGACATGTGGGCAGAGTTCTGGGGACCTAGACATGTGAAGAATCTTCTTGACATTGGAGCCTGAGCCTGCAAAATACATCATCCCCAGGAGACTCTGCATCCTCTGTATACATGCAGGAGCTAGGCTTGTGTAGAATGTTCTATTGCAGACAAGTAAAACTTGCTGCAAGGTAAATCTGACATACTATACCTCAGAGTTATTTAGGCTTCACTGTAATTAGGAATAAACCATAAGAAGTCCATTGGTTTAGTTGTGTTAGTTTTTCACTTTGCTGGCCCTCTGGTTTCTCCAGTTGACAGTTTTCCTGCTCTTTTGTACAGCCAAATTCTATTATTTCCCTCACGCACACTCCTATACCCCCAAACATGCTCAGGAGATTTAACTTTGTGCAACGGGAGTTTCTTTCTCTTGGAAATCTGCTTCCCTTGCTCCATGAGATTTCCTGAGTTCTGTGCTGGACCCCAAGTTTCACCCTTCACATGCCCAGGTCCCCAGAACGCTGCCCTCACATCCTCCCTGTTCATCCTCTTAGCTGGAGCGTCCCTACTCACCACCTCCGTTGGCGGCCTCCACCAGCAGCACAGTGAGGGTGGGCTTTGACTAGTAGATAAATGAAAAGGAAGTGACAGAGCTCAAGAGGAGGAGAGGAGGGAAGACTCCCAAACATTTAGAGATGCAGAGTGTTGATCTTCTCTGATCCTTCCAAGGCCACTCCACTTTATTTTACATCTCCCATTTTTCTTCTGAATACAATGGCTGAAAATGAACTGAGAAAATACGTAAAATAAAAACATGAATAAGTAACAAGAGCATGGAACTGGGACTCCAACTCTAGAATCTGATGATTCCTTTGGAAACTGTTCCATACAGATGTTCCTTTTAGATCCAGAGGCTCAGCCACACCATGACATTTAAAGCACCTTTCATTGTGTGTGAAATGTTCAGCCGCATAGGTAGGGGAGAAGAGGGATACAAGTTCACGGCCCGGATCAAGGTAGATTGATCTGCAGGAAAACCAGAGAGTCAGAAAAAAGAGAATGGAGCCGAAATTTCACAAAGAAGCTGTCTTCACTAAAGAGTCAAGTAATGAGTCTAAATTCTCTTGTTCTGTATCATTTCAAGACCCGCAAAGACAAATATGTCTATGGATCCTGCAGGTTGTCATCAACAGATATTTTTAAGTAACCAATGGACAAGACTTCCTCCAAACATGGGTTTCTTCCTGGTGCTAGAAGTAGAATGTTCAGTATATCCACCCTTATAGTAGGAGAGAAGGAAGGAAAAGTGCATATCCAAGAAACACAGCCACACCACACACTGTGAGGCTTTAAAATACAGCAAAAATATTGACTCCGTGTATTAATCAAGTGGAGGAGCAGCCACATGCAATGTACCAAATAAGAAGTAGTTATGGTTACTGTGCTTTGGAAAGCAGGAGTGCAGGGGAAGTGTCACTTGAGATAACTGCAATTTCAGTAAAACAACAGCTTAATAAAGTGTCAGCAGCTCCCTCACAGTTTAAAAACAGATGGGCTTCGCTACCCAGGAAGAAAGAATTTTTAGACGCGCTGCGATTTGGAGTCTGTCATCGCCCTTTACGGAATCGTTAAAACTCTGAAAAGCATAAAGAACGATAAAATCTCCATTTCACTTCAGAAACTTCAGTGCTGTATCTCTCACGTGGTCAATAGTATAAAACCATCACCATTTTCTAATTACGATAGAGAGAGCAGACGTTTATATATTTGCAAACTTTGAATAGGATTTTAGCCAAAATATTTTTACAATCTTTGTATCTCTTTGCGATCAAGTATTCAGGATGCTAACAAAGTGGCTAACATTTCAAGGTCAGATCTATGGATCAAATGTGTATGTGTGTGCGTATGTGTGTGTGTGTGTATTTCACCTCTGCAATGTAGAGATTTCCTTCCTGCCACAGATAGGGTGAGCAACTCATCCCAGTATGTCCAGAACTTTCCCAGTTTTAGCACTGGAAAGTTCCAGTTTCCTGGGAAATCCCTCAATCCTAGGCAAATCAGGCTGGTTAGTTACCCTAGCCACGAGAGCTTTAGCCTCAATGCTTTCAGATGCTACAATAAATTGTAGTAGTCATTTTTCCTTTTATCTTTCCAACTTTATTGAGATATAATTGATGTATAACATTGTGTAAGTTTAAGGTGTGCAACATGTTGATTTGATACATTTATGTATTGCGATATGATTACCACCGCAGTGTAGCTAACACCTCTGTCAGGTCACATAATGACCATTTCTTTCTTGTGGTGAGAACATTTAAGATCTAGTCTCTCAGCAACTTTCAAGTATATAGTACAGGATTGCTATCTATAATCACCATGCTGTGCATTAGATCCCCGGAACGTGTTCATCTTCTAAGTGGAAGTTTGTGCTTTTTGACCAACATCTCCTCATTTCCCCCACCCCCAGTCCCTAGTAACCACCATTCTACTCTCTGTTTCTATGAGTTCAGTATTTTTAGATTCCACATACAGGTGATATCATACAGTATTTATCTTTCTCTGTCTGACTTATTTCACTTAGCATAATGTCCTCCAGGACCATCCATAATGCCCACAAAAGATTAGAAATAGAACTACCATATTATCCAGCAATCCCATTGCTGGGTGAGTATCCAAAGGAAATGAAACCAAGATATCGAAGAGTTTTTGTCATGGCATTATTCACAAGAGAGCCTTTTTTCTTGGGGGAAGGCCCTGGCACCTTAAGGAAGCCATGAGAATCCATTTTTCCCCTGATCCTAACACAAGAAGGTGGAGGTGGCATCTGACTTACTTTCCATTTGGGACTGGAAACCAAACCATTGGAGACAGAATATGTAGTTTGTAAAATTTGTCCCACAAACAAACTTAGGAGTTAGCAAGACTTCCGAGTGTTCTTTCATTACGGTCCCTGCAGTGACTATATAACATTCCCTCAAAAAAGGTGGCAGCAGTCCTGGCCAGTTTGGGAGACCTAGGTTCTTGTCCTGGTGCTGCTCGGATTAGCTGTGCAAACTTGAGTAAGTCGCTTCACTCCTGTGGTTGACCAGCCAACTGGCAGGTTGGGCTGAGGGACTCCTCCCAGATGTCCAACTCTCTGTAGCACCCCCTCGCAGAAGCATGTTGTCAACGCATCCCTCGCCAATAAGCTTCGTAAGCTTATGTGTCTCAGATAGTGGACAACATGAGGCAATAATATAGGCCTTCCACAGGACGTTTTTCTTCAGGCTACTGATAAGTTTCCACGAGGATGACAAGGTTAGTGAACAATAGTTTTCCAGAACATTTACTCCCCTGATAATCAAGATTAACTTCCCTCCCCAAACTCTGAAACCTATTAGAATTTCCACCACATGAAAGCAAGTTACTAAATGACACTACACCTTTATGTTTCGTTACTAACGAAGAGAGAATATGGTGTCTTTTAATCAGACCAACAGGTAGCATGGCTTCGTGTGATAGAAGTAACTATGCTAGAGTTTTAACCTGTCTCCTTTAAATAGAGAGATCTCATACATTTTTATCATAATGTTGTGTACTTCTTGCCATTAAAATCTGATCCTCATTTTTGTACTTATTAAACCCATCATGGCATTTTATTTAAAAAGTAAGCTCTTATCACACCAACATAGAAATAGTAAGATAACAAGACCACATTGTTTTCCATTACGGCTCATTATCAAAGTTGTAGATGTTAACACAGCAAAGCCGTGTCCCAGACGGACGGACAGAACAAATTCGTCTCCCTCACCTTCACTTTTTGACTTTGGAAGGTACTGCCAACAAGCTCAGTTCTTTATATGTTCACGCCTTTTGCATTAAAGGAGGAGTAGGTCAGTAAAAATTAATTAAAAGAGTTACTTAAGCAGAAAAGAGAAATTTACCGAGCAATTTCCCACTTCTTGGTGAAAACCTCATCCTGGGCAATACTGTCTCCTGAGCAAGTGGCTTTTTTTCTGATTTAACAGTAGGATATTTCTTAGCTTCCTCATCCCATCTGCATCCATTTTCACAATGACTGAACAAATGCAATTAGCTTGCAGTGAGCCAAATAATGTTTTTCTTAAAGGATTGGGAAGACTTTCTTAGACTCTAATATGTGTGGACGTCTGCTGCAGCTTCTTCCAGCCAGGCTCCCATCAGTAGCAACCACACGTCTCTTTCTAGTGTACCAAGGCAGAAGTTTAGCTGCAAAAAAGACAACTCGAGGAGATTGAAGAGCCAGCTGAGAGTGTGGATGGAGAGATGCTGGGCCTCACTGCCATTTCGAGCCGGTGAGCTCTACGTGGAAAGATAGAAAACTAACACTCCTGACACACCCACTGAATGCTGGGCATTGCACTAATGCTTTTACACACATTATACCAGAGACCTCATCTGTCTTACTCACCACTGTATCCCCAGTACACGTGGAAGACACTCAAAACACATTTGTTTGGGGAGGCAACCTAAGACCCCCGGGAGTCATCTCCATCCTTGGATTTGGTAGAATCTAAAGTATCTTCTCACTGTCAGGTGCTCCTGGAAACCAGCTGGCTTCTCAGGAGTCATCACACCTGGGAATCCTCTGAAATCTTGAGGGTAATAACTCCAAGACTTTCAGAGTTAAGGGAACTTGGAAACATTCTTATGGATACATTTTATTCACTGTCCAACCACAGAGGCCATAGGTGAATAGTACATGAATGACCACACATGGATAAAAGTACTGTATTTGAATGAGACTATTATTCTAATCTAGAAAAGGGCCCTCCCTCTTGACTGATTAAATTAGCTAATGCTAGTCTCTAAAGCTACTGGTCATCCAGTATTCTTCAGCTGTATTTCTTCAATATTTGTCTTCAATAACAATCACTTGAGAATCTGCTGTGGATGTGTGTGAGGCACTGTACTAGGGACAGTGGGGATTCCCAACTGAACCAGACATGGCCATGGTTGACCAACCAGCCAGCATTGACTCCTGCATTCCAGCCCACTGATAACTATGCTTCATCAAACCTAAGACGCATCAATTGTAAGACACATCCTGATTTCAGAGATGGTAGAATGTGAAATACAGTGTTTTTAACACTCCCTGCATTTAGTTCTGCTCTATTCTTACTTCTATCACTACTCACCGCCACTGACCCACACACAGGAACAAGATAGGAAATCTGAAAATGCGTAATGGGGTAGGATAGAACTGGGCTCTTCTCACTGGAGGAGATGTTGTAGTGTGGACCACCCATTAAACTCTTCATCCCAACCCTCAATATCCTTCCATTACCACAATCTACTCTATCACTTTCATATGAATACACACTTTGCACACACACAATTTAATTTAAATGTGAATTGAGAGTAAAAATACATTTTTAATGACAAAGTGAAGTGATATGAGAATTGAAAAAAAATATTTTTATGTTTGTATACATTTTGGTAGATCCATATTTAAATTCAATTGCTACATTAAAAAAATTCTAATTTTTTCATAATCAGTACAAAACTATTTGGCAGGCTCAGTTCTTCATTCTTCAAGCGTATTTTATTCTAGGTAGACGTTTCCAACTAATTAATATAACAGTCATAACCTCAGTCTTATTTCAGAAACTGACACCAATATTGCTTATTTTTTTGTAGCCCAGAGGAACTCACCCAAACAACTTATTTTTAAAAAAGAAATTAAAAGTAATTTTTCTTAAAATAATTTCTTTCTTTTTCTTGGGGGGGAAAAGTTCACTATTACTAAGTAGATTTTCCCATACAAATAAATCAAGACTTCCTAACTGTAATGACATCTAGTACTGAATCTTGGAGAATTTTTAAGGTATAGAAACTTGATCAGCAAAGAAACAACAGTTTTCTGGAAGGCTTTCTCTTCTGTAAATTTATGACAGCAAAGATACTCAGATATGAAGCAAAAGGCATAAATATGAACTCTATGCTCCATCAGTCTCCCAAAGGGAGGGATGGATGCTGGGTTTCATAGCACCCGGCATGTAATAGGCTTATAATAAACATTTATTCATTGAATGAAAGAATTAATGAATGGATGAATGAATGAATGACTTGTATCACCCTATAAGAAGAAGCTATGACAAGCAACAGATACCAGTTCTAGGACTATAGAATAGCTGTAAGAAACCAATGTGGAGATCCACTGGCTTACCAAAATGCATTATCTGAGAACAAGTTAGCTAAGAGAGAGGTCATTGTTTATTTCCTGTAGCGACCATGGATTTATTCTAATCTATAAAGTTGGAGAGATTGTGCATGTTCACATAGAGCAGGGAGGCAAACTGGAGGAGAATACAGGTAGGCTTTCTAAAGTGGGATACTTGAAGAGCTACAGAGCCCAGGTGACTGCTCTGTTGGCTTCCTATTGTGGACTCTGCAAGACCCAAACAAAGCTCATGTGGGTTCCTTAGAAAATTAGAGGACTTCATGAATATTTTGGAGATTTCACAGTCCATAGACAGATTGCAGCGGAGGTAGACCTCAAACTCTTGTGTCCTTAGTTTACATCCAGAGCTGGTTCTCCTAAAACGTGACGCTTTCCTGAGTCTCCAGCAGGAAGGCCAAGGGTATGACTGATGGACTCGAGTCCTGAAAATAACAGTGGTCAAAGGTACACAGAGCAGTCCGGCAACTCAACACTTGCTGTTCAGCCTTGTCACATCTCCTAATCAAAGCGAGAGGGCAGATGCTGATACTGAACATTTCAGCCCACTGCCTCAGAAGCCCCCACCTCCTCTGAGGGGTGGGAGGAGGAGGCAGCCCAGGAATCGTCTTGCTCTGACTAACGTAATAGAGGCTCAGCTGCGGAGAACTGCTGAGCTGATTTTTACTTTGCCTCAGGTGTCACTGGCAACATGTCAGTTGAGCAGAGTTTGCTGAATCTTTACTCCTGACAATGAGGTGAGAAATAGCAAGTGCACATCTGGATTTTCTGATCACAGGTTGGGTTTGCAATGCTTTGGGTTGGGGAGGGAGGGAGTCATCTTTTAACGTGCTACCTGAACGTTTTTGATGTTTGGAAATCAAAATCTATAAAATCGAAGAGGGAATCCCATATTTTATCTGCTACCAGTTCTCAGATGGGGCTGTTTTTTAAAAAGAAACAGAAATTTTCTTTTAGGTAATGAAACGAAACAAGTAAGAACCCCCAAAAGGAAAAATCACTGGATTTAAATAATTTAAAAACAAATCCTGCCTTCTCTTTACAGCTTGTCTATAAACTTCCTGAGAGCAGAGACCCTGTCTTCCACCTCTTTCATCCCCCACAGTACAATTTATGGTGCCATGCACATGGCAGGGAGTGAATAAATATTTTTGGAATGAGTGAAAGAACACAGACCTAACAGAGCTTAACTCTCCATCAAGCAGAAATGGATAGGCCTGAAAGAAGCCTTAGAAGAGACTCATAGAATAAAAACTTTGCAACCAATATATTTGGAAGGAAATACCCTGGTAGACAGAGCAAGGACTTTAGAGTAAGAGGACCCGGGTTCAGTCCCGGCTCCTTCACCTTCTCTCTGTGTGACCACTGGAAAGTTATTCCATTTCTTGAGCCTGAATTACCGACTTTGCAGGGTTGCCATGATCCCGTGAAAACATAGTCAGATCATGTCACTCCCCTGCTCCAAGATCTCCTTCCCCTGGCTGGGAAACCTCATGCCAAGTAAAAGCCAATGTCCTTGCAAGAACATTTTCCCCACTCTGACCCCAACTTTGCCTTTCTAGAGGAATAGAGCTGTGATAGATCTTATAGATTTTGTTGATTTATTTCATTTATGTTCTGTCTTCCTTGTGGAATGCAAGCTCACTGAGAGCTAAGATTGCGTCTACTCTATCCACAGCGCTTCGACTGGTACCTGGAACTCAATAAATGTTTGTGGAATGAATGGATGAGTTTCTAGCACAGCATCTGGCACATAGGAATTGCCCACTAAATGGAGATTTTCTCCATTATTCATATTACCTAAGGTCATCAGGAGAAGCTAAGCTATATATTGTGTGCTTTACGTTATACACAAAAATCAGTCTTTCTAGACAAAAATATAAACATGTATAGTGAAATGTTTTTACATAACATTTTTAAGACCTCACTTCCTAGATTAAAAATTTTTAACTGAGTCCTAGTTATACTCCAATATTCTGAAGAATGGAATTATAAAGGGGAAAATAGAGAAAATGAAAGTATAAGACCGAAAAAAAAAGAGAGAGAGAAATAAAGGGATTAGGAGACAGAAGCCACAGAGTAAAGAACAGTTTCAGAAAGAAGCCTAAAAGAGGTGAAAAGATGTAAGGATCTGTGCAGGAAACGCATTCCTGGATGCTGTGTTATATACAAGAAAGTGGGGCAAAGGAGATAGAGAAGAAAGAGCTGCAGAGAAAGGAGGGACAGAGAAAATTCACTGAGCAATTTTTGCAATGCTGTCTCCAACTTTATAACTTTGAGATGCCAGTTTGAGCACTTAAAAAGCTCTGTTTTCTTTCCTTGCACATATTTTTCCTAGCATGTTGCCAGCAAGGTTTGGCAATTGCATGGATTCCATTCACATGGTTCCATAAGAGGCACACTTTCTCAGAGATTTAGATTTCATACGTTTCTTTGGAGTTGCTAATATAAAAAATTTTCACTTCATGATTACATATCTGGAAAACCCAAAAAAATCAAAGGAAAAGCTATAATGACAATAGAAGACTTTTGTAAGGTAACAATCTTTAAACTTAACAAATAAAAATAAATACTCATTATCTATTATAAATAACAGCTAGTAAAAAGATACAAAAGAAGACCACATTTATGATAGTGAAAAAGAGAAGAAAACACTTAAACATAAATCTTACAAAGGAGTGTCTGAAATGCTTATGAAGATAACCATAAAACACTCCTGAAAGACACAAAAATAGACTTGAACAAATGGAAAGATGCTTCACATTCTTGGATAGCAAGATTCAGCATCAAAAAGACATCAGTTCTCGCCAAGCTAATGTATAAACTTAGTGTGATCTAAATTTGAAAATTTATCAGGTTTTTTCCTCTGGGCCGGAGAGCTTAATTATGGAGTTCATTTGGAATAGCAAAAGGTAAGCATAACACCCTGATAAAGAGAAGGACCACCGGGGGAGAAAGAAAGGAAGGGGAGGTGGCTGGACCTATCAGAAAGTAAAACACACCCTGAAGCTTTGTAATTTAGAGGTTCTTATATTGGTGCTTGAATAGGCAAGCATGACACAGAATACAAAATCCAGAAACAGACTCATACGAATATGAAAATTTACTAGACAATAAAGACAACATCTTAAGTCAGTGGGGAAAAGGACTTTTTCATAGGTGTTGGGATAACTGCATAGCCATAGGGAAAAAGTAAAATTGAATCTTTACTCATGCTGTACACCAGGATAAGTTGCAAATTGTGTATATTTAAATGTTGAAGAAAAAAAACAAGACGCAAGAAGAAAATATGAATAAATTCCTCTTTAACCTCACAGGGAATAAGACTGGAAATCTAGAAGCAATAAGTGAAAATATTGATTACAAAAAAATTTGTCTTGTTACTTTGCTTATGGCAAAAAAAGCATAAGCGAAGTAAAAAGACAACACACTTAGAAAAAAATATGTGCAGCAGACAGTCAGTAAACCTAATTTATAAAGGATTCTAAAAATAAAGAAGGAAAAGGCCAGCAATTCTACAAAAAATAATCTAGAAATATGAATAGGTGATTTATAGAAAAATGTGATTGTCAAGCAAATGAAAAGATGCTCAACCTTACTCATGATATGGAAAATGCAAATTAAATTGTACTAAAATACTGTTGGATTGAAACACATCAAATATGGTTAAATCCATATGTTCATAATGATACAAAAAGGGGGAAAAAAAGTCTTCATTGTTCACCCCTGGAGGATGCCTGAGAACTGATTTATTACTGTGAAAATTAGTAAAGAGAAAGAATAGAACATTTATCCTGCCTTTCCTAAATGGACTGTCCTTCAGCACAAAGAGGTGATAAGGGGAACTTTCTCTTTGCAGAACTGTTCCAGCTAATAAATGAAGAATGATGGAATTTAAATATCACTCCTAATGAATTAATGGACTGGCAAAAATCCAAAATTTGACAATATGTGCTTCTCCTTTCACCTACCTATCCCACCTCTAGGATCTAACCCAATGACACACTGGCAAAATGTAGAACACCTGTATTCAAAAGGCTATTTGTTGCAACATTATTTGTGAGATTGCACAAAACTTGGGACAACCCAAATGTCCATCAACTAGGGACAAAGTGAATTAACTGCAGTATATCTGCAAAGTACTAGGGTACTATGCAACTGTAAAAAAAAAAAAAAAAGAATGAGGAAAATTTCCATTATAAGGTGATCTCCAGGATTTATGATCAAATGGAAAAAGCAAGGTGGAGAATAATAAATTTGGTAGGATAAGAATAAAGGGGGATATGAATATATATAGGAATTTGCTTAAAATTAAAAAATAAAGAAAAATTTCTAAAAATTTTTAAATGGTTGCCTATGGGAAGAAGAGTGAATAGAACAGAAGTGATAGAGATAGAAGCTAGAATTCTTTGAATAAATCTTACTCTGTAGATTTAATTTAGGACATAGTTATAAAACAAAATTAACTTTAGAAAAAGCAATCCCCAAAAATCAAAGCTAGATTGAATCAAATGAACTTAAATGGTATCCAGTTGAAAGCATAACCACACAAAGACACTATTTCAAATGCTGTTAAAACACATTTCCAGGGATGGTGGTGTTGTGGTTAAGTACTCATGCTCTTCAGCAGCCCAGAGTTCACAGGTTCAGATCCCGAGCACAGACCTACACACTGCTCATCAAGCCATGCTGTGGTGGTGTCCCACATACAAAATAGAGGAAGATTCGCACGGATGTTAGCTCAGGGCTGATCTTCTTCACCAAAAAAAAAAAAATTTTTTAAACACATGTTCAACTGTACATGTCCAGTGACAGCTCTCTAAGGTAAAAATAACTTCAAACAAATCTTAAATTGTTTTCAGTAAATATATTGCTCCGGCAAACATTGATATTGTGATTTGAAACTTGTATGTGTGTATGTAATGGGATAATGCAAATGACTAATTGCATTGATGTCACTGAGAACCTGGAATTTTAGTGTAGAAGAAAAGATACAAATGTAAGATTGATGAGGCTAAGTAAAAACACTATGGCCTTAACTTTGAATTGGAAGTTTCAGGATAAATTCTGGATAGAGTAATAAATAAATGAATAAACAAACAAAAATATTTCTGAACTCTGTCTACTGCAAGTCCTGGAATCAATGACCAGCCCAATAGCAATGAGAATCTCTAGCACCCAGATTTTGGTCTTGACATCCTTTTTCCCACTAAAGGGAATAAGTGCTCCTTGGAAAATAGGCTTTCCAAGATCCGGGGCAGAAATGTATGAGATGAGTCTCATCTTATCATACCAGAAAGCACATCTTATCACCAGAAAGCAAGGAAGCATCAAAGACTACTAGGGTTATATCAAAATAACTTGGGATCCAAGAGGAAACAACCCAAATGTCCATCAACTGATGAATGGATAAATAAAATGTGGAATGTCCATAGAATAAAATATTATTTGGCAATAAAAAGAGATGAAGCACTGATACATGGTACAACATGGATGACCTTTGAAAACATTTTGCTAAGTGAAAGAAGACAGACACAAAAGACCACGTATTGTACAATTCCATTTATATGGATTGTCTAGAATAGGCTTATCTATGGAGACAGAAAATTTGATTAGGGGTTGCCTAGATCTGGGGGCTACAGGGAAGGAGGAGTGAGGTGGACAGAAATTGGTAGTGACTGCTAACAGGTACAGGGTTTCTTTATGGAATAACAGAAATGTTCTAAATTTGATTATGAAGATGGTTGTGCAACTCTGACTATACTAAAAATCATTGAATTATATCCTTTAAATGGGTGAATTGTATGGTATGTGAATTATATATCTCAATAAAACTGTAAAAAAAAATTCAGGGGGGCCAGCCCCATGGCATAGTGGTTAAGTTTGACATGCTTTCTTTGGCAGGCCAGTTTGTGGGTTTGGATCCTGGGTGCAGACCTACACCACTCATCAGTCATGCTGTGGTGGTGACCCACTTACAAAATAGAGGAAGACTGGCACAGATGTTAGCTCAGGGCTAATCTCGCTCAAGTGAACAAAAAGGGGAAGATTGCAAACAGATGTTAGCTCTGGGCAAATCTTCCTCAATAAAAAAAACAAAATTCAGGGACCAACCTGGTCAAAGACAGCAAATTTGACCCTCAATAAGGATGATAAATGCATTGGATTGGACATATGAAATATGACTAAATCCATAAATTCATAATGATACTAAAAAGAAAAAAATCTTGATAATCTTTGGTGAATGTCTGGGAACCAACTCATTATTATTAAAATCAGTAAGAGAAAAATTCAAGCATTTATCCTGCCTTTCCTAAATGAACCATCCCTCGAGGTAGTTAAATAGGTGATAAGGGGAAACTTTTTCTTTTTCTTCTTGTTTTTGTGAGGAAGACTGGCTCTGAGCTAATATCCATTGCCAATCCTCCTCTTTTTGCTGAGGAAGATTCACCCTGAGCTAACATCTGTGCCCATCTTCCTCTATTTTGTATGTGGGAGGCCTGCCACAGCATGGTTTGATGAGTGGTGTAGGTCCACGCCCAGGATCCGAACCCACGAACCCCAGGCCACCGAAGCAGAGCACACGAACTTAACCACTATGCCATCGGGCCAGCCCCAGGAAACTTTTTCTTTATAGAAATAATCCATCTAATAAATGAAGAGAGAAGAGTTAGACTGTCACCATTTTGCAATCTCTAATGAATTAACAGATTTAGTCAATCGGGGATTGTTTTCCCACAGTCCTCAAGCTAAGAATGGTTTTTATATTTTTAAAGAGTTGTAGAACAAAACAAAACAAAGAAGAATATGCTCATCCACAGTCAGGCACCACAGAGAGAGCCAGGTAATCTTGTTGTACTTCCACTGGAAGGAAGTTCACCCCAGCACAGAAGAGCAGCCTTGTCAAATAAACCAAATCCAGATCTGATTATCCAGCTACCTACCACTTCACAGAAAGGACAGTGGACAGAGGGACAAGTTAAATGTCCCAAGAAGGAAAAATCAGCCAAAGACAGACTGCTGGAGAATCTACAGGATAAACTCCCAGTCTCACCAGCAACCAAGCACAGGGAAAACCTGTGAATTAAGACAGACTGAAGAGAGATGTCACCCAATGCCCTGTCAGGGACCTTGTCTGCATCCTGATTCAAACAAATGAATGGAGAAAAAAAACCCCAAAAAAAGTGACATGTGTAAGACAATGGGAAAAAGGAGTGCTGACTGGGTATTTAACAATATTAACGCATTTCTGTTACTTTTGTTTAGGTGTAATGATACATAATATATAAGATATACACATACACTTTACCTATTCTAAATACCTAACAAGTAATTAAAGTTGCTCTAAAGCCACCTTTTAAAGCAATAAAAACCTCTATATTATATCATTCTTTTTCCATTCGTCTCTAACTCACCTGTCCAGAACATGAGCCCATGTCCTCCATCCACTGCAGCCTCCTTTCCATGAAATAGGATTAGAGAAAGGTGCCCTCAAAGTGAGTTCTTACTCTGGAAGAACCCAACTCCCCAAAGACTAAAGTGCCTTCAATCAGAAAGAAAAAAAATATTGGTGTCAAGATGGTGGCATAAGCGGACTATGAACTCACCTCCTCCTACAGACACAACAGACTTACAACTACTCTTGGAACAATTACTCCTGAAAGAGAACTGAACAACTGGATAAGAGGAACCCCTACAACAAATGACAGTCCTGACTGAGATGGAAGAGACAGAAATTCCCTTCTGGAGAGAAAAAAGCCACCTTCAAAAGCCACCATACTTCACGGCCACCTGGGAGCAATCCAAGGGTACACAGCCTTCCCTGGATGGGGCAGGGGTCTGAGTGGGGGAGCGATGCCACTAGATGCATTTTTTGGACCCAGCACAACCAAGACGACTGTCATAATATCTGGCCATACTGGCAGCTAACAACAATGGGGTATATCCCCAGAAAAGCTATCGGACATAAGAAAACAAAAAGCCGGCTCTTAAAGGGCCTACACACAAATTCACTTGTTTTGGAAAGCAATCTAAAATCACCAGAAAGAAAGGTGCACAGTCCTTTGGTGAAAACAGACTCAAGAGATAGACCCTGGGTGCATCTTGGTGAGAGGTGAGGCCTCTCCAGGGACTGAGACATTGGTGGCAGCCATTGTTGTGACCTAGTGCAGGCATGCTGACAGTCACTGGCAGATGCCATGGAAGTTCTTCCTCTAGCCTCTCAGCCCAGGGTCTGCCCAACCCACTACAGTACCAATTTAATCCAGCTCAGTCAGGGCTCCAGCCCACCCTAAGGACTGGCCCCACCCAACAACAAGCCCTTGGGCAACTTGTGGGCCTGCATAGGTAAGGTGCCTGGATTCTCTGCAGCTGGGTGAGTGGGTCCACCTCTGCAGGGCAGGGTGTGCATGAGGAGTGGATGGAGTGTGTGGGGCATTGGTGGAGTATGTGGGGCCTCTGCAGTGGGGCAACTGGGTCCCCTTCAGTGGGTTGGGGTGGGTGCACCAGGCAGGACTATGTTGATGGTGTGTGTGGCCCTGTGGGTGGTGGGCCTTGTCAGCTGCAGAAGACTTGTGCTTCTCAAACAGAGAAGGTTGGCCTTCTAGAGGGTTGGTCCCACCTTCCAAAGCCATCCAAACAATTGGATGCTCCGTGCCTGGGGCCAGCCCCACTGAGCTGCAATCCTGAGAGAGCTGACAAAAGCCTTGTAGGCCAGAAGCCCACAGCAACTGTAAGCTCCTGAGCCTAACAACCAGCTACACTGGGGGACTACTCACTTAAAAAAAACTGCAACAGGAATGTGCTATTAGACCTTGCAGCCAACTGTGCTGGGGCTCCCCACATCTGATAAAGAGAAGAAAGGGTTGACAACAACCACACACAGTTGAGCATTACAACCATCCAGTCAGGGGGACAGCTCAGCCTTCCTGGGAACCTACAGCAAGAGCAACTCTGCCACAACAGAAGGACACACATAACCCACACAGGGGACACTCCTGGAACATTTGGAACTGATGATGAGAGGGAAGTACACTGCTGGGCCTCTTAAACCACCTCTTACACAAAGTCACCTCTCCAAGATCAGGAGACGTAGCTGACCTACCTAATACATAGGTACAAGCACAGAGAAAGAGGCAAAATGAGGAGGAAAAGGAATACATTCCAAGTAAGGGAACAGCACAAAACTGCAGAGAAAGAACTAAATGAAACAGAAATGACCAATCTACCTGACAAGGAGTTCAAACAAAGAGTCATAAGATGCTCACTGATCTTGGGAGAAGAATGGATGAACTCAGTGAGAATGTCAACAAAGAAATGGAAGATATAAAAAAGAACCAATCAGAAATGAAGAATATAATACTGGAAATAAAAATTCACTAAAGGGGCTTAAAAGCAGAGTAGAGGATACAGAAGAACAGATCAGTGAGCTGGACAAAAGTCTAGAGGAAATACCAAACCTGAATAGATAAAAGAAAAAAATAATTAAAAAGAGTGAAGATAATCTAAGGGACCTCTGGGACAATTTCAAGCACACTAACATCCGTGTTATAGGGATCCCAGAAGAAGAAGAGAGAGACAAAGGAGCAGAGAATCTATTTGAAGAAATAATAGCTGAAAACTTTCCTAACCTAAGGAAGGAAACAGACATCCAGGTACAGGAAGCACAGAGAGCACCAAAAAATTTAAACCCAAAGAGGCTCACACCAAGACACATCATAATTAAAATGTCCAGAATTAAAGATAAACATAGACTCCTAAAAGCCACAAGAGAAAGGCAACAAGTTACATACAAAGGAAACCCCATAAGGCTATTAGCTGACTTCTCAGCAGAAACCTTACAGGCTCGAAGAGAGTGGAATGACATACTGAAAGTGCAAAAATGAAAAAACCTACAACCAAGAATACTCTACCTGGCAAGGTTATCATTCAGAATGGAAGGAGAGATAAAGAGTTTCCCAAGCAAGCAAAAATTAAAGGAGTTTATCACCAAGAAATCAGTCATACAAGAAATGCTAAATGGACTTATTCAAGGGGGAAAGAGGAGACCACAAATAGGAAAAAATAATCTATTTCCATGATAAGAGGGTAATGGACGCAAACATGCAAAAAAGACGTTAGATGTGATATCAAAAACATAAAATGTGGGAGGAGGGGAGTAAAAGAATAGAGCTTTTAGAAAGAGGTCAAACTAAGGAGATCATCAAATTAATATAGATTGCTATATACGTAGGTCATTATATATGAACCTCATGGTAATCACAAATCAGAAACCTATAATAATACACAAAAAAGTAAGCAAAATGAACCCAAACATAATACTAAAGAAAGCCATCAAACCACAAGGAAAGAGAGCAAGAGAAGAAGAAAGGAACAAAGAACTACTAAAACACCCAGAAAAAAAGTTTAAAAATGGCAACAAATACATACTTATCAATAGCTACCTTAAATGTCAATGGACTAAATGCTCCAATCAAAAGGCATAGGGTAGCTGATTGGATAAAAAAAAAAACAAGTCCCATATATATGCTGCATACAAGAGACACACTTCAGACCTAACGACACTCACAAACTGAAACTGAAGTGATGGAAAAAGATACTCCATGCAAGTGGCAATGAAAAAAAAGCTGGGGTAGCGATACTCATATCAGACAAAATAGACCAAAACAAAAACTGTAACAAGAGACAAAGAAGGGCACTACCTAAGGATCAAGGGAACAATCCAACAAGAGGATATAACACTTGTAAATATCTATGCACCCAATATAGGAGCACCTAAATATATAAAGCAATTATTAACAGACATAAAAGGAGAAATAGACAGTAACACAATAATAGTATGGGACTTTAACACTCCACTTACACTAATGGATAGATCATCCAAACAGACGATCAATAAGGAAACATTGGCTTAAACAACACACTAGACTAGATGGAGTTAGTAGATATATACAGAACATTCCATCCAAAACCCAAATAATACACATTCTTTTCAAATGCACATGGAACATTCTCCAGAATTGATCACATTTTAGGCCACAAAACAAGTCTCCATAAATTTAAGAAGATTGAAATAATACCAAGCATCTTTGCTGACCACAAAGGTAGAAACTAGAAATCAACTACAGGAAGATAATCAGAAATGCCACAAATATGTGGAGATTTAAAAAAATGCTACTGAACAACGATTGGGTCAATGAAGAAATCAAAGGAGAAATCAAAAATATCTGGAGACAAATGAAAATGAAAATACGACATGCCAGAATTTATGGGATACAGCAAAAGTGGTTCTAAGAGAGAAGTTTATAGCAATACAGGCCTAGCTCACTGAACAAGAAAAATCTCAAGTAAACAAGCAAACAGTGCACCTAAAGGAACTGGGAAAAGAAGAACAAACAAAGCCCCAAATCAGCAGAAGGAGGGAAATAATAAGAATCAGAGCAGAAATAAATGAAATCAAGACTAAAAAAAACAAAAGAAAAAAATCAATAAAACCAAGAGCTGGTTCTTTGAAAAGATAAACAATATTGAAAAACCCTTAGCTAGATTCAGCAAGAAAAAAAGAGAGAAGGCTCAAATAAATAAAGTCAGAAATCAAAGGGGAGAAATTACAATGGACATTTCAGAAATACGAAAGATTATAAGATAATACTGCAAAAAGCTATATGCCAACGAATCGTATAATCTAGAAGAAATGGATAAATTCCTAGAATCACTCAAACTTCCAAAACTGAATCAAGAAGAAATAGACAATTTGAATAGACCAATCACCAGTAGGGAGATTGAAACAGTAATAAAAAAAACCTCCCCCAAAATAAAAGTCCAGGACCAGACGGGCTTCCCTGGTGAATTCTACCAAACATTCAAGCAAGACTTAATACCTGTCCTTCTCGAAATCTTCCAAAAAATTGAAGAGGAGGGGAAGCTTCTTAACTCATTCTGTGAAGCCAACATTACCCTGATACCAAAACCAGACAAGGACAACACAAAAAAAGAAAATTACAGGCCAATATGGTTGATGAACATCGAGGCAAAAATCCTCAACAAAAGACTAGCAAATTGAATACAACAATACATTAAAAGGATCATACACCATGATCAAGTGGGATTCATCCCAGGGAGGCAGGGATGTTTCAATATCCACAAATCAATCAACGTGATACACCACATTAACAAAATGAAGAATAAAAATCACAAGATCACCTCAATAGATGCAGAGAGAGCATTTGACAAGATCCAGCATCCATTTATGATAAAAACTGAATAAAATGGGTATAGAAGGAAAGTACCTCAACATAATAAAGGCCATATATGACAAACCCACAGCTAATATCATCCTTAATGGTGAAAAAATGAAAGCTATCCCTCTAAGCACAGGAACCAGACAAGGACGCCCACTTTCACCACTCCTGTTTAACATAGTATTGGAAGTCTTGGCTACAGGAATCAGGCAAGAAAAAGAAATAAAAGGGATCCAAATTGGAAAGGAAGAAGTGAAACTGTCACTATTTGCAGATGACATGATTTTATATATAGAAAACCCTAAAGAATCCAAAAACTTCTAGAAATAATAAATGAATATGGCAAAGTTACAGCATACAAAATCAACATACAAAAACCAGTTGTGGTTCTATACACTAACAAAGAAGTAGCAGAAAGAGAAATTAAGAATACAACCCCATTTACAACTGCAACAAAAAGAATAAAATATCTAGGAATAAACTTAACCAAAGAGGTGAAAGATCTCTACACTGAAAACTATAAAACATTCTTGAAACAAATTGAAGAGGACACAAAGAAATGGAAAGATATTCTGTGATCTTGGATTGGAAGAATTAACATAGTCAAAATGTCCATACTTCCTAAAGCAATCTATAGATTCAATGCAATCCCTATCAAAGTTCCAACAATATTTTTCACAGAAATAGAACAAAGAATCCTAAAATTTATATGGAACAACAAAAGACTCCAAATAGCTAAAGAAATCCTGAGAAAAAAGAACAAAGCTGGAGGAATCACACTCCCTGATTTCAAAATATATTACAAAGCTGTAGTAACCAAAACATCATGGTACTGGCACAAAAACAGACACACCGATCAATGGAATAGAATCGAGAGCCCAGAAATAAACCCACACATCTATGGACAGCTAATTTTCAACAAGGGAGCCAAGAACACACAATGGAGAAAGGAAAGTCTCTTCAACAAATGGTGTTGGGAAAACTGGACAGCCACAGGCCAAAAACAAAACGAAAGTAGACAATTACCTTACACCGTACACAAAAATTAACTTAAAATGGATTAAAGACTTGAATGTAAGACCTGAAACCATGAAACTTCTAGAAGGAAACATAGGCAGTACACTCTTTGACACTGCTCTTAGCAACATATTTTCAAGTACCATATCTGACGGGGCAAGGGAAACAATAGAAAAAATAAACAAATGGGACTACATCAAACTAAAAAGCTTCTGCACAGCAAAGGAAACCATCAACAAAACGGAAAGATGACCTAACAATTGGGAGAAGATATTTGCAAACCATACATCTGATAAGGAGTTAATCTCCAAAATATATAAAGAACTCATACATCTCAACAACAACAACAAAAAAAACTAACAACCCAATTAAAAAATGGGCAAAAGACCTGAACAGACATTTCTCCAAAGAAGATATACAGATGGCCAACAGGTACAGGAAAAGATGTTCAAATGGTTAACTATCAGGGAAATGCAAATCACAACTACAATGAGATATCACCTCATGCCCGTCAGAATGGCTATAATGAACAAGACAGGAAACAACAAGTGTTGGAGAGGATGTGGAGAGAAGGGAACTCTCATACACTGCTGGTGGGAGTGCAGACTGGTGAAGCCACTATGGAAAATAGTATGATGATTCCTCACAAAATTAAGAATAGAACTACCATACCATCCAGTTATTCCACTGCTGGGTATTTATCTAGAGAACATGAAAACATGAATGCGTAAAGATACATGCACCCCTGTGTTCATTGCAGCATTGTTCACAATAGCCAAGACTTGGAAGCAACCTAGGTGCTCATCAAGGGACAAATGGATAAGGAAGCTGTGGTATATGTACACGATGGAATACTACTCAGCCGTAGGAAATGATGAAATCTAGCCATTTGTGACAACATGGATGGACATTGAGGGTATTATGCTACGCGAAATAAGTCAGAGGGAGAAGGTCAAAAACCGTATAATCTCACTCATAAGTAGAAGATAAAAACAACAACAAACAATCACACAGAGACAGAGATTGCGTTGCTGGTTACCAGAGGGGAAGGGGGTGAGAGGAGGGCGAAATGGATGATTAGGCACATGTGTGTGGTGACGGATTGTAATTAGTATTTGGGTGGTGAACATGATGTTGTCTACGCAGAAATAGAAGTATAATGATGTACACCTGAAATTTATATAATGTTTAAACCAATGTTACCACAACAAAGAAAAAAGAAAGAAAGAAAGGCTGCTGCTTTTTATTCTTAACGAAGAGGGAAGCAGTTTCTTCCTCCTCCGTGTCAAAGGAGTCTGTGAAAACCAGCTTGTCCCAGAGGACTTCCTTCTGAACCTCAGAAATGGCTGCAGTTCCCCGGGTCCTACCTTCACAAATTTTCTCCTGTGCGAAGCCTTCCGGAGAGTGTGACGGTCTGTAAGTGTGGATCTAAATGAACTGCTGCAAACCTCCTCTTCAGTCGTGCACTGGGGTCTGAGAGCTCTGGACAGAGGACAGTGGTGGGAGAGAGGGGAGGAGAGGCTCACAGCTGCAGGTGGAATTCAGGAGGCTGCTTCAATTCCATCCACTCTGTCCACATCCCCCTCAGGGAGAAACCACGTGCTTTGTTATTCGGACTCCTGTGCAGGCACACCCTTTCCATTTCCACTTCTAACGCTGATCCTAAATTTTCCACCTTTTCGTTTCCACAACGACATTGTTTCTTCCTAAACTGAGATCTTTCTTTTCTCTTCCCATCAGAATAGCAGCACACCCCTGCCATTTCTTCCTTGTCACCCTGACTGCTTCCCTACCTCACTGCTCCTTTCCTCCCTGGGGTTGGCCTGAGGCAACCTTGGTACTCAGAAAAGCTTTCTCCTTTCACGTCACCTTCTCCCAGCTTTTCCATTCTTCTCAGTAGCATGGCGCCTTTGTGGAGAAAAGTGCTTTTCCAAAACTCATCTGTGCTAAGATATTCATGCTTAACAGCCATTAGTGCTTTTTTAGAATTGTCCACTGAGAGGCTGCTGCATTTGAACAGAAGGTGCTAGAAGAAATCAATCCTTATGACTAAAATGACCCAACTCTGGTGCTTGCTCTTCAGGTTCTACATGGAGTGGAGGCTGGTGGAGCCCCACACAGATCTTCATCACCTGCAGGTAGGTGCACCCATCCCCCAGCTGCTGAAAAATGTCACCTGGTGTTATGGGTTGAATTGTGTTTTCCCCTCCCTCCTCAAAAAAATCCTATGTTGAAGTCCTAACCCCAGTACCTCATATTGTGGCTTTACTGGAAATAGGGTCCTTACATAGGTAACCAAGTTAAAATGAAGTCATTATGGTGGGCCCTAATCCAATATGACCAGCGTCCCTATAAAAAGGGGAAATTTGGACACAGACGCACATTGGGGAAGAGACACAGGGAGAAGACAGTCACCTACAAGCCAAGGAGGGAGACCTGGAACAAATTCTCCCTCACAGTCTCAGAAGGAGCCAACCCTGGTGACACCTTGACCTTGGACTTCCAGACTCCAGAACTACGAGAGAATAAATTTCTGTTGTTTAAGCCCCCCAGTCTGTGGTACTATGACAGGACAACCCAAGCAAACTAATACAGCTGGTAACGCACTACTGCCCCTTCTCCTGAGCATTCTTGTCGTCCTAGTGGAAGTTACCCTACCCCCACCCCCGTGGCCAGTGATCAATGACCAAACAGGGAAATACAAAAGGCCAGCCTTCTTGCCTCAAAAGAGACTAAATGTGTGGTAGGACGTGATCCAGAGCTCCCGGTGGGGTCAGGCTGAAGCTGGTCTCCAGCCGAGCCCACATCCTCACTTAGTTCCCTTCCCTTCACACCCTTCCCTTTGTCTCTCTGATTCCTCCCTCCCTTGTCCTGACAGCACTTCCTCAATAAACCTCTTGCACAAGCTTCCTTGTCTCAAGCTCCGCTTCTGGGGAGCTCAGCTTAAGACACTTAGCATCTGAGTAAGAGAGGATCTGGGTGGGTGGAGATCTTCCTGGTACCCACCACCCTTTCACAGCACAGAGGCAGGTCCAGACTCCACCCCATCTCCATGTCTCCAACTTGACTCCTATCCCCTCTGAAACCTCCAGGCTTTGACAGCCAGGACACTGGGGCACCCCAGAAATCCAGCACCATCAGGCAGGCTTCAGGGACGTGAAGTCCCCCCTCCTCTTCACTGAGCTGCAACGCGGAGCCCCAGGGACACCAGCACACTTTGTTCCCCAGTGAATTTGTACATGGCAGCAATGGCTCCTTCCCCATTTACACAGCTTCTTGTTGCATTTTAATCTGCCGCTGCACTGGGGATGCCTGGGGATCATCACAGAACCTATTCAAGTCCTTGCCAGCAAAGCTCACCAATGTGACAGAGGAGAGGAAAAGAAAGAAAAAGAAATGACGGGGAAAATCTTACTGCTTCAAGAATCACTAGGGGAGAAATTTTCCCACTAGATTTCACAAGGCTAACAGTTTTATCTCTCTGTTTTCTCTTGCAGTAATGAGAAGAAAGTATTTTCCCCTCACCTTGCAGGCATTTTGGGGAGAGTCGTATTTTTGGGTTTTGTTTTTCTTCTTTCTTTTCCTCTGATTGGGTTCCTAACTCTAATGATAGCCCAAAAAGCAAATGGAAAGGGACAGACTGTATAAATCAGCTTCCCTTTGATCAGGTTTCAGCGGGTCCAGTAAACCCACACTAACAATTTATTAGTGTTTCCCACATGTTTGCATAGCAGATGGTTGGAGGGTATATGTTTGTGCAGGAAGCCTGCTTCCTGCAGAATGCTGCTGTTCCCACTGAATACACTGTACCACAGCATCGCAAATGCAGGTCAATTCCAGAGGAAAAAGACTTCAGAAACCCCTCTGTCCAGCCAGCTTTCCAAGGCAAAGCTTCTGTGGCGTTGTCTCCAGGAATCAAACGATTTCCTTTTAGAAAATATTCCAGAATATTCAGCTGAAGTTCTATCTTAAGTAGCCTATATTTTAAAATTTAGCTGCAATATCAGGGAAAGTAGTGAATTCTTCTATTCGGGGTTTCTCCCATCCAGGGTTTCACATCTTCCTCTGGGTCATCCCAGAATTGACACAATTTTAACCCATCTTTCCTATTTCTTATTTTTTATGGACATTGTTTTCATTTTTTAACCCTGTTTTTCGATCCTATTTTTCAACCTAGCCTGTCATTTTAATTCCACTCATATTTGTGAAAATATGCTACTTGTCTAACCATCCTAGATTGAAGACTGAAAGATGAGCAAGAGGTAGGACGTGTGCTCGAGAATTCTACAGTCAAATAGGAAGATAATCAAGAATACGTCTAAGTAGAATGTGGGGCAGAATATGATGCCTGTCATGAGACTTTTACAAAGTGATGCAGGGGAGGGAGAGAATGATCCATTGGTGGCATCAGGCTGGGGGGATGGACATGATTTCAACAGTTAAAAATGGGAGGGGCATGGTACAGGAATGCAAAAATATTTTCCATGGAGGGAATAACCTATGCAAAGGCACTGAGGCAGGGAAACACAGACCATGCTCACTGCATGGGAATTGGTCCATTGTGAGCTATAGCACAGAGGATGGACAGATAAGCGATGAAGACGGTAAAGGTAGGTTAGTGCCAGATCCTAAGGTCCCCTAAAGGCTGGAGGAGGAATTCTGCCTTAATGTTAAGAAACTAGAAGTTGTTAAAAAGTTTTTGAACAGGGGCCGCCCGGTGGCATAGCGGTTTCATCCGCGCTTGGCAGCCCGGGGTTCGCCGGTTCGGATCCCAGGCGCCCGCCGACGCACTGCGTGTCAGCCACGCTGTGGCGGCGTCCCATGTAAAGTAGAGGAAGATGGGCACGATGTTAGCCCAGGGCCAGTCTTCCTCAGCAAAAAGAGGAGGATTAGCAACGGATGTTAGCTCAGGGCTGGTCTTCCTCACAAAAAAAAAAAAAAAAAAAGTTTTTGAACAGATGAGTGACCTGATTATAGGTGGTCTGTATTTGCTAGCGCTTCCATAGCAAAGTACCACAGACCGAGGAGCTTAAACAACAGAAATTTACTTTCTCACAGTTCTGGAGGCCAGAAGTCCAAGATCAAGGTGTCAGCGGGGTTGGTGTCTTCCGAGGCCTCTCTCCTTGGCCTCTTTCTAGCCCCTGATGGCTGTCTTCTCCCTGCTGCTTCACATGCTGTTCCTCTATGTACCTCTCTTCAACCTAATCTCCTCTTCTTATAAAGACACCAGTCCTACTGGATTAGGCCCACCCTAAAAGCCTTATTTTAACTTAATCACCTCTGTAAAGACCTTATCTCCAAATACAGTCACATTCTGAGGTGCTAAAGGTTAAGACTTCAACATATGAATTGGGGAGGACATAATTCAGCCCATCACATGGTCTACATAAAAAATGCCCTTCAAGAGGATGGAGACAGAACAGATCCAGAAGGCAGTGGAGTCGGGGAGGCCACTGGAGGCTGGCACAACCGGAAACAGTGAGAAACAGTGAGAAACAGTGAATGGACAAGGAATGATGATTGAGGAGGTTTTGTGAAGACGGATGCTTAGGACTTGGCATCTGATGGATGTTGGGGATGTAGGGTGGAAGGAACCAAAGATAGCCCCATGAAATTCCATCAACCAGCTTGAACCTGCCATGGAAACTTTTTTTTAAATTCAGTCCATCATCAAGTTTTGTTTTTGTTTTTGTTTTTTTGAGGAAGATTGGCCCTGCACTAGTATCTGTTGCCAATGTTCCTCTTTTTCTTTTTTTTTCCCTCCCCAAAGCCCCAGGACATAGTTGTGTATTATTGTAGAGTTGTAGCTCTTGTATATGGGATGCCGCCTCAGCATGGCTTGATGAGCGGTGAGTAGGTCCATGCCCAGGATGCTAACCAGTGAACCCCAGGCCGCCAAAGCAGAATGTGTGAACTTAACTGCTACAACACCGGGCCAGCCCTATAACAGTACTTTTGAATTGCTTGGATTTTTAGAAAATTATGTGTGCCAATTCAAAAAGTCAAAAACAAAAATAAATAATTGTGGGACTTCAAAGGGCTTTCCCTTCTGGATTGGCTTTTCATATCATTGGACTCTGTCCCTGATGCCTGCGCATGTATGTTGAGGAAACCATCAGAGAAAACAACCCAGGGCAGAAATGACAGTGGTCAAAGGTGATGGCAACTGCCAGAAAGAGAAGTTGAAATTTGCCAGAACCACAGCAAAACAGTCAGAGAGAGCAGTTTGCTATAATAAGGCTTAACCTTGGATTCTTCCAAGGAGATTCAATTACTAAAGGACCCTCCCACTTCCCCCCAAATAGCTCATTACAAGAGGGCTTCAGGCCATGGAGATGACTGACTGAGATGACACCTGTAAAGTGCTTAGCACCCCATCTAGTGCAGAGTGACTGCCCAATATGTGTTAGCTATTCTCATGGCACTGACAACACCCTTTCTATTACATATCACATTTTGAGGAGTCTTGGTCTATGAGTCACATGGACCAGAGAATGCAGCTGTTCTTCGTTGATGCCCCACCAGCTCTTCACTTCCTAACTTGCCAACAGAATTCCAACTGTGTTCAGAGATTGGAAGGCCTTCTGCTTCTGGGGACTGGGCTCCCTCTCTAGCCCCAATGTGAATCTTGGTTGGTCTAAGCCAGTCACTGCCATTTTACTCCTGGCTGATTTAGGTTTGGAAAGGGGATGCAGTCATAGTCCAGAGCAATGGGAGGGGGAATCTTCTGGGAAATTATTCCCTGCTCTGAAAAAGGATCAGAGATGTTGTCATCTGCATGGTATACCTGGAATTGTGGCAGCCATCTTTGGACCATGAGGGAAGCCAGCCTAAAAGGACAAACCAAGCCACCGAGGATAGCAGACAGGGAAGGTGGGATGAATGGAGTCCTAGATGATTTTGTTGACTTTCTGACTTGACCAATCCTGGTACTGGCCCATCTCAGGAGTTCTTGTTAAGGTGGTGATGAATGACCTTAACTTTGTTAGCTTGTCTCTTACTTGCAGCCAAAAGCACACTATCCAGTATAACTTTCTTTGGTCCGTGTGAAAAAGTTTGGTTCCTCTTATTCTGGTGAATCTCTCACTGTTTTCTTCACCCAAATGAGAGAAAGTGTTTGGAGGTCCCTGTGCAGGGTCCTGTAACCTAGCAATCTCCACACCAGAGCATGTTATGTATCCCTGAAGCATCTTCCTCCTGGAATAACCTAGGAAAACAAGTGTAATTTCCTGGTAGCCAAAGCCCACACATTTCACACCAACTCCCTCCCAACTTGGGCCTTCTGTTCTGGAGTGACTCACATCACTTTTCCCTGGATTCCTTCCAATGTTTCTGGCATCCTGGTGCTCGTGTTTCTAAACCCCAATGCAGAATTCCAACTGTGCATTTGTCAGCTTTCTCCAGACTATTTTCTTTGTGTTTGCCAGGCTTCTCTTCTGATATGAGTCACAATGCTTTTCTTACTTTATCTGCTGATAAAGAAACAAGTCAGCCTCCCCACCCTGCAACTCTGGGCTGTCTGCCATTCTTCCCAGATCCAATCTCCCCCACTGGACTTGAAATAGTAGCAATCATAACAATGCCTGACACTACGCTACATAGTTCTCAATAGTTTACAAAGCATTTCCACACAGGCCATCTAATTCAATCCTTGCAATGATGTCTGAGATAAGTAGAGCAGACAAAATTATTCCTATTTTACAGAAGAAGAAACACATTTAGAGAGGCTGACTGGTTGGGCCAAGGTCAAACAGCGGATTGCTGGCACAAGAAGAAATCAAATCCAGAGTTAGACTGAGTTTCTCTCCATCTAATTCAGTTCTGTTCCACACCTATTTTCTCAGTCTCCCCTTTGTGCTTGGCACTTTTGGGGTCGCCTGGGACAACTGTGTGGATGAGAACTGGTGTTCATGTCCCTGTTGAAAAGAAATAGAAGGAGGTCAAATTGATGCCAAACAGCAGTGCCTGGAATCCAGTTACCTCTCACTTTGTAATTATTGTGTAAATTTAATGTGGTTTCAGGAATTTGATATGCTCTGCTCTTTCTTCCACTAGGAAGAACCCTTTTGGTTTGGTTTTTCTTGAACTCAGTATTGGGAAAGGAAAAGCAGGGAGTGGAGGATGTTGAGTGTCTACGAAGCCGACTGATGTGTGTGCTTAGCACAGAGAGGAGAGGCAAATGGGGACTGGAAAGGAGAATCACACAGAAAATGAGGTTCACATGGTGGAACCAGGGCTTATTTGAGGAGCTGAAAAACAACTGGAAATATTAACTACATTTACCAAACACTTATTGTGCTCCAGGCAGATCAATTAGTTATTGACGAGTAACAAAATGCCCCAAAATCTAGTTCTTTAAAACTACCACCTTTTACCATTTCTGAGTTTGCTGAGCGGTTCTTATGCTCTGGGCTGGGCTTGGGTGTTCTCGGCTTGGTGTGCCATGCATCTGCAATCAGCGGGCAGGGTGGCTGGGGATAGGAAAATCTAGGATGGCTTTGACTGGGACAACTTGGCTTTACTGCACATGGTCTTTCATCCTCAAACAGGCTAGCCTAGGCATGTTCTCATGGTGGAGCAGAGAAGTGTGAGAGGGAGCAGAAGAGCACAAGGTCTCTGCCAAGTATCACATCCACTGCATCTTTGGACCAATGCAAGTCACAGGCCGGCCCAAACTCAGGGGTGCAGAGATAGGCGTCATCTCTTGATAAGCAGAGCTGCAAAGTCATGTGACAAAAAGCTTGGAAAGAGAGAAGGGTGGAGAATGGGGGCCCCTTATAAGTGTTGAATTTTGAGGGCTGAGAGAAAACTATTTGTAAGATTGTCTTTGAACTTCTTCCCTTATGGAAAATAATTACAGGTCTGTACTATGACCTGTTAATGCACACTGAGTAGGAACACAGGAAAGCATCTGAAGGGGAGAAAGACTATTCTCTACCCACTCTGAGTCCTTTCTGGCTGGGCTACAAATTAAATTGACATGAGGCCGAATAGCAGGAGAAAATCAAACAAAGCTTTATAACGTGTATACCTGGGAGAGACTCAGGGAAACTGAGTATGTCTCAACAAAATGGTGGAGATTCTCCTCTTAAATAAACAAAGGAGGATGTTGAGGGCGGATCAGTTACGGGAGATTACCATAAAGGCACAGCAAGGTCTCTATGCAGATTTAAGGCCTCACCTCCCACACTGACAAATTTCTAGAGATGAAGTCATCCACCCCTCTTCCCAGTATGGAAAAGGAGACACCTTTACAAATGGAGATTTCCCTTACAAATGTAAATGTTTGGTAAACAGAACTTTGATAAGAAACAGCATAGCAAAGACCCTCCCAGTCTATCGATACCCAGAGTCATCCATGGTGTTGGCCTGTCCCAGGGACAGGGCTTCCATCCCAAATCCCTTTAGATCGAGTGGGAAGGTCAAAGCCTCCTTCAGAGAAAATAGACATTTTGAGGTGGCCACTTCTGATCCCCCACACATCACTGGAGACTTCTTTGATGATTGCAAGGTCAAGGGGATATTTTTGCATGAGAGAGGATGGCGGTCCGTGCACCTAAAAGATGAAAGAACAATGGCTTCGGTCAAGGTCAGGGCTATTGGCACCTCCGGGGGCAATGCCATTTGGGGACATTGGAACACCACCATAACAAGATGTACTTTGTGCTCACCATGTGAAGAGGCCTTTGCAACATTGTCATGTGTAATCCCCACGACACCTAAAAGTAAGGAATATTCTGAGCTTTGTTATTGAGTTTTATTCAGCACAATTTTGAGAACTCTGCTGGAGAGAGCAGATGTCAGGTTCATCTGACATGTATTGTACGAGAACACCTCTTCTACTGAAGCAAAGAAAAAAAGAATCCCTCTTCTATACTTTGTGTTACACAAAAGGAGCATCATTATTTCCAACCAGGCCCCTCAGAGCTATAGAATATTTTAAGGCTTGACAGTCTTCTATTCAAAACTAAAATGAACCGTTAGAAAAATATAATATCTGGAATATTTTATTCCGAATATATTTTTGTAATTATTTAAATACCAATAGTCAAATTTTGTATAGAGTGCTAAAGATCAGACTTGATCTAACACCTATTAACAGTAAATAAGTGGGACGAAAGCAAACATCTCTCAACAAATTATGTCGGTGCCCTTCTTCTATTATAAACATTTTTTTTGTGATTAAATAAAAACTGCTACCTTTAGAACAACTGTCACTAGGAAGGAGATGAGGAATCAGCCTGGAGCCTCTGCTAAAAGTCGAAAATTTATGAAATTCATAAACTTGTAAAATTCAAGCATATTCCCTTTTACTAGCAGGCAGCAAATGCAGCCATGCTCAGACAAACAAGCGATTCCAGTTATGAAAAGGAATAAAACCGAAGCCTTATTTGATCATTGCTAAGGTTAGACTCATTAGAAGAAGCACGCTCTGGAAAAGGAAGCCGATGTAGACAGCCAAAGAGATGAGCCATCAACAGCCCTGTTGTTTACTCCTCTTTGCTTTATTCATCCGTTATCACACATTTTGAGCATCTGCTTTGCACAGGGCATCACCTCAGAGGTAAAAATCTCCCCATGATAGTCCTGTGAGGTCTAGGGTCTGTGGGGAGGACAGGAGGCCCCGGCCCTAGCAGTCACAGGTTTTCAGGTCACTTCACCCATTCCCACATCCCAAGGATGTGTACTGTGAAGAGAGAGAAAAATACCTAGAGGCCAAGAGACCCAGGTCCTGGTCCAGGTGAAGCTGGAGAAGGATGGGTGACCCTGGGCCCACACTAGCCATTCCTCCTCCTCTCATAAACAGTGTCAGCACCCAGAATTGTGATCTGAACAGCATGGATGCTCAGAGATGCTGAGAGAATCTCACGGGCTTCCGCAGCCCCACCATGCACCCTGGACATTTTTGCATCTCTTCTCAGACGCGCCCTGTGCTTCTTCTGCAGCTCCTCCTGGTGGCGGACAATAATAATCTCCTGCCACCTTTCAAGGGGTTCTCACGCGCCCACCCTCCCCACCAGCAGAGCCCAGTCTCCACTCCGGGGTGCAGGGAAGGACACAGGACAGGCCTGAGCTGGCCTGGTTAAGCACAAAGTCCACACTCGACCTTGGCTAATCTCTACACTCTCTCGGCTTTAGTTTCCCCCAGAGTAGAACAAGAGGCTGGGTCAAGGGATGGACATCCTCCTCCAGCTTTGCCTGTTGAGTCCGAACAGGACTAGGTCCAGCGAAGTCAGGGGCATGGAGTGCAGTGGGAGTTAAAGGCCCTGTAGTGGATGGAGCAGGTCCCCACAGTAATAGATTCCTCACCTGGCCTGGGAAGGTAGCATATCTATGGTTACATTTGAGATACAAAAAATTGGTTGAGGAGAAAGTCAAGTTCGAGATCACAGAAACTGGCAAATAATCTGAAATATTGCTTCTGGCCCTTGAGAGACAGAATAGAGATGTGACTGGGAACCTGGAACTTTGGCTTCCAATTCTCCTTCTGCCACTTGCTGGCTGTGAGATTTTGGACAAATTACCTCATGTCTTGGGACCTCAGTCTCCCCAACAGTGAAATGGGAATATGAGGGACCTCCAGTGGATCCTTGTGAGGTTTAAGGCGGCTGTGATATATAAAGACTGTAGAGCAATGCAGGGAAACCGTAAGCATATGCAAGGGCCAGAGCACCCCAACCTCAGGGCACAAAGCAGAGGCCGGGGCTCTTACCCATGCCTCTCACTCTGGGTGGTGACTCAGGCCTCCATCCCTAATAGCCTAAGCAGTAGCTACAGAGGTCAGACAAAAGCCAAGAGCTGGACAAAGGATCCGGTCCCTGAGGTCAGTCTAAGTTTTCATTGGTGAGGAAGAGGAGGAGGCCCGGCAGGAAGATCCCAGAGAAGCCCAAGGCTCTGACACAGCCAGTCCACAAACTCCCCGCCACTGCTAGGCAAACAGGCGACATTAGCTCTCCCTGCTTCCTCATTCCCTATCAGCCAGTAGGGGCATCTTTTCCTCTTTAAAGACCCCCGAACGTTAAGTTTAATGGACAGGAAGTAGCAATGACAAGAGAAGGGGAAGGATGTCACCCCCATGCTCATATTCTTCAAGAGAGAGCCATTCCTCCCTCCCACAAGGCCATGAGGAGCTGTTTGCCCCTGCTAACGCATGTCCAGCCAGTCTGATGGGCTCAGGTAGGAGGGAAAGATGCGTAGGAGGAAGGAGGAGTGCAAAGCCTGCTTTGGGCACTTGCTTGCAGGAGTTTCAGGGTGCACACGCACACGCACACACACAGAGGCTCACACACGTGCACACACACAGGCTCACACACACTCAGGTACAGCTACAACTTCCAGCCAAGTGATGGCAGAGGCAGCAGCAATAAGAATGTCCATCTACTCATCTGTTGGTGAAGCCCCAGACCAGGTTCCTGGAGGGTGACTTTCTGTCTGACAATCACATCTTCCTGGCTTGAGTCCCTGAGTTTTCACAGCCTTGGGCACTGGAGAGCTGGAAATGTCTACCAACAGGCTCTCAGGGAGTGGGGAGAGGCCGTGATTTGTGAGGTCTGCCAATTTCTATGGTGTAAATACTCCCTCAAGGCCAATTTCAAGCTACTGGCCTGACATCACTGAAAGCGTCGTTGGGAAAAGACACCCACAGTCAGTCTGAGGAGCGGCAGCAGCCCGCTCAGGTACCGAGGAATCACAGGAATGGCTTTCCCAGCCAGAAGACCATGACACCAAACCTCAACAAGAAGCAGAACCGAGACGCCATCCCAGCTACCAGCCAAAGTTTATTTGTTCAGTTAACAATGTTTATCAAGTAAACTAAAACCATGGAGAAATCTTAGGAAGAAAAAATTTCCTTTTGACTTTTGCCAAACTGTATAGTTAACAAATGTACAATTTTCTCTGTCCAGAAATTAGCAGAATAAATATTACTGGGTAAGATCAAGAAGACATCATCTCTTATGAAATTTTTGATTGTTTTGGTTTGGTTTGGTTTAAAATAGCTTTGAACAGCTTTATATCACACTAAGTCAGATAAGAAGGAGAACTTACTAGTAATGTACCCCAATTTAAGTGAGGCCGGTGTGGAAGGATTCTCCACCTCGTGTGTATGATAATTTTGCACAAAGGATTATGGGTCATCTGAATCCTCGGGAATGAGTGCCTTGGGTGGGCTGAGCAAACCCCCCCTTCCTAAGAAATAGCAAAGTCCTTCTGCAAGCACACCATCGTGTACCATTGTTCTGCAAAATCCTCATCAAACAACCTCTTTTCATTCCTCTGCTTTCACCCAATTGTTTGCAGCTCACATTTTATTAGGTTTTCTGAATGTAAACCTGAGATGACTCCCAATGCAAACAGAGAAATCTCCTGTTACAGTCCATTTGAAAAACTGCCCACTGGAATAGAGAAGAGAAAACACATTTTTGTATTTATCCAAAAGCAATGGAGCCTCAAACAATAAGTTAAGATTATAATATTCTTGAGGGAGGCAAAATCCTCAGTTCCAATATAAACTATATAATTTGTTATCTCTGTACCATTAAGAAAGTGTCCCAGGGGGCCCATCCAGTGGCGCAGTGGTTTAGTTCGCGCTTTGGCAGCCCAGGGTTCGCGAGTTCGCATCCCGGGCGCCCGCCGATGCACTGTTTGTCAGCCACACCGTGACAGCATCCCATATAAAGTAGAGGAAGATGGGCACGGATGTTAGCCCAGGGCCTGTCTTCCTCAGCAAAAAGAGGAGGATTGGCAACGGACGTTAGCTCAGGGCTGGTCTTTCTCACAAAAAAAAAAAAAAAGAAAAGAAAAAGAAAGTGTCCCAGCCGAATAAACTAAATAGACTCCAGATAGCCAAGATCCTTTACAGAACAGCAATCAGAACAAAGGCAAAGAAGAGATAAAAATAGAATACCTAGCCCAAGCAGAAGGCTATGAACCTATGAGAAGTGTGGGTTTAACATCTCGTCCTTCAGGAGTTCATTAATGAAGCTGGAGGACTATCAGAGCCCGAATTTATGAGGCACAGACTTCAGGACTCACACCCAGACACCAGGAATCAGAAAGGTGAACTTCCAGCCACATTCCCCCCACAGGAACGTGGGAGAGTCAGGACCAAACCCGAGTCCTCCAGCTCCAAGATAAATTCTCTTCCCACCAGGCCAGGAGGGCATGGGGATGCCACATGATCAGAGCATTCTTTCCATAGCCTTCCTTTACAAAATAACTTCCCCCTTGTGAATTTGAAAGATACAGCATTCCATTTTGTGCACTTTCTAGAAATTTGTACACTGAATGAACTGGGTGAGTCTGCTTTTCCAGGAAACAGGCGGACTGAACAGGGGTAGAGAAAGATGCAGCCTCCTGTTCACCAGAAGGCTGAGGCGTGAAGGCCCAGGGTTCCTCGAGTGGATTCCTCCCTCTACCATTTTGGAGCTGTGCAACATTTGGCAAGTTAACCTCTCTGAATCTCAGTCGTCCTCATTTGAAAAATGGGGTAATAATGTGTTGTCATATGTAATAGGCATCACCATTGAAAGTATTCAATGAGATAAAAAAGGCACGTGGTGAAGGCTTAGTGGTTGTGGGCTATTATTTCTGCATTTTGTTGATCCTAAGATGCACATTTTCCCACATTTTAACATTTCTTCAGTGCATCTGACAGTCTATGGCGTCCTAACACAGTGTCAAATTTTAATGGCACATCTTACAATCAATGTAGTCTCGTTTGATGAAGTACAGTGTTGTAATTATCAGGACTATTATGACCAAAGAAATCTGACTGTAAAATAATAATGAGACTGCTTCCACAAGCTGTGGACAACAGGAAGCCTTATTACTTTATGAGAGCACAGCACAGATTTCCCGACTAGAAGAATCTCCCGGGCCTCTGTGCAATGGCTAAGATGGATGAATGTTGCCTTTTAGCAGTAAGGGACTTCCTATAGCTCTGTCTTACTTTAAGCAAGCTCAAGAAATGAATATCTAGATTTCTTTTTAAAAAATTAATTAGGAGGTAATACTTTCAATAGAAGACCTCCAAAGAAGTATCCACGTAAAAGTGGTGTTTCTCAATATTTTTTTCATCATCGCCCCCACAAATCCAACGAGCCTTTCAGACACTTTTGTCCTAATCATTTCCCAATGAAATTTAATATTAAAGACATTCTGTGTATCTATTTAGGCACTGTATGTGTATCTGTGCTTCACACATAAAATGCTGTATAAATGATATATAAAAGAGTATGATTTTTTCATTCTCTTGAGTGCAATTATCACCCCCTTGGAAAATGCATGCTTTAGAGACAGATCTTAAAGGACATTTGAAACGGTACATGACAGGAAATTTTTATCTGCACTTAATTTTTCCGTGACACGTCAACTACGAAAAGGAGGAAGCACAGTAGCCTATTTGACAAAGTGTCCACGGCAGGGTGCCCATTCCATGTTCATTACTGGCCAGCGTCTGTCTAGCTGTGTTTTAGACCCTGCTACCTGAGTAACACACCAGGAATGTGGTACACATATGAGCTGGATTTGACTTGGTAATTGAAGAAAACTTGCCTCAAAGTTAAGTAGACATTTTTTTAATTGCATTAGTGTTTATTTACCCCGTGACAACTAGACGTGGATAAGTAGTTCATTCAAATAACCATTATTGGAATTATTTACAATAGTGCCCCAATATTTTTTTCTTATCTCATATTGCTATTTCTCCAGCAACTGAAATCAGAATCCTGGTCAACAATTTCCTCGCATACTCTCCACAGTTTAGCCCCAAGGGCAGGATTCTCCACATCCCTCATCTCACTGGCCATGACCAGGCTGAAGTTTCCTCCTCCCCAGAGGAAGGACACCTGAAGCAGCACAAGAAACTGCTTCCTGTTTCCTGCTTCCCACTTCCTGCCTCCTGCTTCTGGTTTTGGCCAAACGTCCAGAGTAGCAGGAATGATGGGTTCCTGGTGCCTCTGCCTCAGGGTAGTTGGGAGAGGCTTGGTCCAGAAGATGGACAGAAGGTACATCGGAAATGGGCTCTGCAGAGTTGGAAATCTTTGCACAGAGGGAGGGAAGGATAGAGGCTAAAGGAAGGGGAATGAGGATGAAGGGAAGCCCCAGCTCAGGTGAAGGCAACAAAGGGAGACAGCCAATGGGGAAAGCCAGGAGGAGGCATCCCTCATAGGACAGAACTCCGGGAAGTGATGGGCTCCGGTCCTGGGGCTGCAGCAGGGGGAACTGGCCGCCTCAGCCCATGCCTGGGTCACGTGGTCAGTAGCCTGGAAGTAGCAGTGATGCAGCAAGTTAGCCTGATTCCCCACCCAGTGGCTGCTCAGGAGCAGGCTGGGAGGTTCTCTTGAGGACTGCTCTAACCCAGAGTAGGATTTCAGAGTGACCTGGAGGCCAGGCTCAGAGCAGCACCCAGACCCCCACCCACTGCACAGGAGATGGGCAGTTTAATTTACTCATGTCTGAAATATCATCTAAAGAGGCCAGGGCCTTCCACTCCACGATATGAGCCTGATTGCCTAATATGTTAAAAATAATAATAATCAAATGAAATCAGCCTGCAAGAATTTTCACCTTCATTATAGCTCCGTATGGGGGTCTGGGATGTTTAATGCCCTGCTGAGCCTCGGGGAAACAAGGGGCCTGGTAAGAGCCTTCTCTCCTTCCCCAGAGCTCCTGGCCCCCTTGGGAGGACAATGTTTACTCCGATGTAAACCCCATCCCTGGCTGCTTCTGCGCCTCGCCGATGTAGGCAGGGTCAGGGATAGCCTCACGGCTCCTCTTTCCTGTGCAATGGCCTGTCGCGGTCCCTGATCTATGATTTGCTCAGCCACGCTCAAGGTCTTCAGGGATGAGAACTGTTGAGGCTCCAGAAAAATGCACCATCTTTATTTCTGGATAGAGGGTCCCAGGCCTAGCACCCCTGACTCTGATTTTCCATCTACCATAAATAAATGATAGCTGCTCTTTTCTTGTTTTGATAAGTGAAGATTCAAGATGAAGAGGGCTGAAAGAGGGGAAGGGGGCACCGCTGAGGAAACAAAAAGGCAGAGGAACAGGAAACAAGACCATCTTGCTCGACTCTACAATTTCTCCCAGGCTCTGCTTTGCTTCCATCAGCTCTCACAAAATAGAGGTGGTTTCAAAAGAAGGTCATTTCATATCAGATGTCCAGACTCACACGCGACCCAGTGAAAACATTGGCAAGAACTACTTGTAATTTTAAGTTGGTTGATTGCATATTTAATCATTTTAATTCCACAAGTAGGGTAAACTCAAAATTTACTTTACTTTGCAGAACCTCACCTGGCAAGTGAAGGGGGATTATACGGGTGACCTGGTACTGTCATTAAATAGAATGTCAAGAGAATGTAGCTCCGCTAAGAAAGAGTGAATTAGAAGCTGGAAAGTTTAGCGCTGGAGGAGTCTGGGGGGGAGGAGGCTCACACACACGCACACATTATCCTGTTTTATTTCTATCATTACAGTCATCACATCCTGAACATACTTCATTGATTTACCTGTTTGTCACCTGTCGACCCACTGTCAGAATGTCCGTGAGAGCAGGAACCTTGTCTGTCTTGTTCAACTCCAGCATCCCCAGGATCCAGAACAATGCCTGGAACCAGAGCCCATCACCACTGCTTGTGAGGAAGGGAGGGAGGGCTTAGCAGCTGGACCACTTACCTCAGAATAGATGCTGAAACCAACCAGGCTGTTATAGCCATGCACAGTTGGGTGATGTCAGTGTCTTCAATAGTTCAACCGGTCACGGACTGGGGAAAATAATCATCTCTTGAGGTCCAAAGTGACCTCAAGGGCAACTACATAATCTAAAGACAGCAAAATGGAGAAAAGTCCTCCTTGGTTTCAGATACCCTAGAGCCTTGCAGTCACTGAGGGAGGGGGACACACACAGTGACAGACCCTAGCTGCTGGCTTACTCACCGTGAGAGCCCTAAATAAAAGGAGAGTTTAGGAGTGGCACAGCCCCATGAGCTGGACACCCTAGGAAGAGGGCCAACAGGAGGGCCCTCACTCCCCAGAACACTAGGGCTTACATGCCTCCATTTATAACTCTGCCCTGGTCTAGATTGTGGAAATAGATCCTTTAGGTTGAGATCAAACACACATAGAGTTCTGGCGTACAATGTTTGCTCAGCCTATATTCCAGCACTTACGTGGAAGGAACAGAAACTGTGTGTGATCTGGCTTGACGGGACACCATGCACAGGGAACTGGGAGACTTGTGTTTACTGTGAGCATAATAAACCAGCACATTTGGAGCAGGAGTGTGTCCAAACTCAGTTCCCGCCTGCACTGGGGACAACGCTTTTAGATGCTCATCAACAAACTGGAGGTCACCCAAGGAAAGAACAGGGGTGTGTGCCCTGGAAAAATGAAGGCTTGAAAGGGCCTTCTACAAGCATCAGACAGTGAGGAAGGAATGCAGTCACTCTGGCTACAAAGGAAGGACAAAACAGTTAGACCATTGAGATAGAGAAGCAAATACTGACTAAACACAAAGGGAACTTTTGTAACAATTAGAACCCTGTGACATTGAATGTACAATAGGGAAAAGCATGGCTTCTGGAATCCTTCTGACCTGGACTGGAGCCCTACCCTGCCATCTACTAGTTGTGAGGTCTTGGGCAATTTACCTAACTTCTTCAAGCCTCAGTTTTATCATCTCTAAATTGGGAAGCATAATAATAACTTCTTCAAACGTTGCTGTGAAGGTTAAAATTAAATAATATATCTAAACACTTAGCACAGAGAGTAAGTACCCAATAAACATGAGCTATGATCATTTTATTATTATGGAATAGTCACGACATTGTCACCTATTAGGTGATGGGGCCCTCTTATGGGTTGAACTGTGTCCCCCCCCGCAAAAAGATATGTTGGAGTCCTAAGCCCCAGTACCTCAGAATGTGACCTTATTTGGAGACAGGGTCTTTACAGAGGTAATCAAGTTAAAATGAGGTCACCCAATCCAATATGACTGGTGTCTATATAAACAGGGGAAATTGGGACACAGATGTGCACAGAGGGGAGACGATGTGAAGAGACACAGAGAGAAGATGGTCATGGACAAGCCAAGGAGAGAGGCCTGGAACAGATCCTTCCTCACAGCCCTCAGAAGGAACAACCCTGCTGACACCTTGGTCTTGGACTCCCAGCCTCCAGAACTGTGAGACCACACATTTCTGTTGTTGAAGCCCCCCTGTGGTACTTTGTTAAGGCAGCCCAAGCAAACTAACACAGCTCCTCACTCACCAAACACATGGTGGCCTCTTGGGAAACGTGGAGACGGTCATGACCAAACTGTCATCTGTTATAAATACAGATTCCTGGGCCCCACCACTACAGACTCTGATTCAATTAGGTCGGGATGGGACCCCAAATCTGCATTTAAAAACAGCCCCAAGCTATAGCAAGTGGATGATTGGTTTAGAGCCACTGGATAGACCAGCTTCAAAGCATTTTTCAGCTCTATTTGCTATCTACATGAAGCAAAACATGAGAAGAAAAGGTGTGTGCACACACGTGTCTGTGTCCACGTGTCCATATCTGTGTCATCATAAGCATGTGCCCATATTCAGAAAGTATCTTCATTTCAAGATTCCACAAATGTAAATGAGAGAGGAAAGTAAAGAATACAAGTTGAATTGATTTGTCTTTACCAAAATTGGCTTCCATCTAGACCTAGGCAGCCCTGGCAGCAGAGTCCTGCCTCTCTGCCCTCACAGATCAAGCTGACAGCCACAGAGCTTCCCCTGACTCAGCTGGCCACCCAAGCAGCTGCCAGAGGCCTGAGGGGCAGCAGGGGTGAGCAGGATCTGGTTGGGGTGATGCTGGGGCAGCTGAACCACTTCAGCACCCGCTGCTCATAAGCTCCTCTGCCAGGGGCTGCAGGTCCTGGGAGCTCCCAGGGCACAGCGGTTGCTCTACACAGTGAATGTAGATCAAAGCCTGAATTTTTACAAAGTCCAGAGTTACACTTGTGATATGCCATTGTGTCATTTTCAAAGAAAGAAATAGTAGCTCAATACAAAGTGGGCATTTTCTGGGGTTTCGTTTTATGTAAATATTAGCCAGTTCATATATACGAGACCATTTTCCCACATGAACTACGATATGATGTCTGTACATAGAGGTAAGTGAACAGCCAGCTGCGACATCCTCCCTGTCCCTGAGCAGTGTGCTAACCTACGAGAGGACAGGCCCTGCACATGTTTGAAAATAGGTGGGGACATCTGAACTCAGGTAAAATAACAGTGTACTTCAAAAGAGTGCTAATTTATCCATGTACTATTTTCCAATTTTATTTAATTTAAACAAAGCAGACTGAGCAAGTTATCTCAGCCTGAAAGCTTTATCATTCCCTAATCCAGCTCTGTTTTTTTTTCCCTGTGTAATAGTTATCTATAGCAGCATAACAAATTACCCCCAAATTTAGTGGTTTAAAACCACAAACATTTATTATCTCACAGTTTCTGTGGGTTAGGAATCCAGGGGTGGCTGAGCTGGGTGCCTCCAGCTCAAAGTGTCTCAGGAGGATGCAGTCGAGCTGCTGGCCAGGGCTGGGGTCTCATCTGAAGGCTCAAGTTGGGGGTCTGGGGACATGGATCAGCGTCCAAGTTCACTCACGTGGTTGTTGGCAGGGCTCAGTCTCTTACCATGAGGGTCTCTTCACAGGGCTGCTTCACAAGCTGGCTTCCTCCAGGATGAGCAAACCAAGAGAGCAAGAGAGTGCCCAAGGCAGAAGTCACAGCCTTTTTATAACCTCATCTCAGAAGTGACATCCATCACCTTTGCCATATTCTGTCCATTAGAAGCCTGTCACTAGATCCAGCCACACTCAAGGGGAGGGGATTATACAAGGACATGAATATGAAGAGGAGGAGATTTGGAGGAGCTATCTGCAAGGCTGTCTCCCACATTCTCAATCAAAGCAAAGTGTCAACATGGCCATGTCCCCCTAGGACATTCTACCATAAACTGTTCTTCACAGCTCCTGTCACAGATAGGAGAGATGGCACTCTCGGAAAGGATCTACCAATGCCATGTTTGTATGCACTAAGAAATAAAGGGTGAAAAATAAATCATGGAAAACCCTAAAGTGGTCCATTATCTGAAATATTTACTGAGTATGAAGCACTTTGCTTCCACTTCTTTCCTGATAGCTACAACAGAGCTGAAATGGGAAAGAAAGCCTCCTTTACCTGATTTAGGGTCATAAAGAAGTCTATGCCTAACCCTGAGACACTGTCTCTGTTGGTGCCATTAAGTGACATTGTCAACAGAAGTCAGCAAACTTCCGCAAAGGCTCAAACAGTAAATAATTTTGGCTTTAAAGGCCTAATAACCTCTGTCACAACTACCCAACCTTGCCATTGTAGCACCAAAGCAGCACTAAGTAATGTGTAAATGATTAGGCAGGGCTGTGTTCCAATAAAACCTTCTTTACACAAACAGACATCTATCCAGCAAAATCTGGCTCACTGGCCATTCTTTTGCCAACCCTGCAGTAGAGAATAGCCTGTATTCCTTTTGAGAATAAAACAAAAATGAGTAATAAAGGTACCGGAAAACTAGTGTGTCACTGACAAGGGCATTCAGGTGACACCTGTATAAAACACTTCATCGTAAACACGTACAAATCATATTGAGTTCATATTGACAAAAACCATGCAACAGAGAATGTATGGCCTGTGAATCCTCCTGTTGCCTATAATCATATTAAAAGTTGTGTACCTATTGAATCATTGGGGTGAGGGTGATAAGACCTGAAATTATCTGAAATTTTTCCTTTGCCATCTTAATGATAAATTTCTGTCTAACCTGACTGACTAAAACAGCAGTACTATTCATTTCTTTTAGTTGATGATATAGCAAAAGAACACTGGGCTGACCATGAAGATGTCATCTGTTTGGGGGATACAGGTCGTATAAATGAAAGAAAAAGCTCATAATAATAATTCCTAAACCTGAAGTGAAGAAGAGGAAGAGGCTTGGCCATGAAGATTTTTCCAAGTCTGAGTGACTGGAAACAAGAGTCAGGCAAGTCACAAGCTCCAAGAAGTTTTATGGAAATGTACAACATGATGACCATAGCTAACACTGCTGTACGGTATCTTTGAAAGTTGCTAAAAGAGTAGATCCCAAGAGTTCTCATCACATGGAAAAAACATTTTTTCTTTTTTTTTTTTGTATCTATATGAGATAATGGGTATTACCTAAATAATGTATTATTCATTTCACAATATATGCGAAATATGCTGTATACCTGAAATTTATACAGCACTGTATGTCAATTATATCTTAATAAAACTGGGGAAAAAAGAAGTTTGATGGAATCTTTTCACTCATAATTCATCCACATAACCAGGGAAAAGTATTATTCCCAACAACGGGCTGAAGGCTCCCAGCGCTTACCCTTCCATTTCACCTTTTGCACTGCATTTCAGAAATCCCAAGCATTTAAACTCAAAGTGCCCCAGATGCAGATTTTTTTCCTCTTCAGAGGATGGCAATAGTGGGCAAGAGTCAGCAGCCTCAGAGGCAGCGTTGCAATTTATCTCAGGCAAGAAGGGTACAGCCATCCCCATGCCTTTCCCATCCCTTGCAGGGGAATCTGTAAATCAGACTCATTCACAGCCTCCCAGGACGATACAGCGTGTTGGCTGTAATAATGGAGCACTAATACACGTGATCAGTCAACATCTTCTGCTCAACTGTGATCAAACATTCATTTAAAGAGATTTAACTTTAAAAAGGGACATTGATGCAAGGTTCATAAATCAATGAGCTAAATACTAGCCCTCGTGTTATAAAATCAGTTAATGATCCTTTCTGCAGGGAACACAATTCTTAATCATTAGTGCCATTACATACAGCTTCTCTTAAAATGCCTCAGCCAATGCATCTCAACATGCAACATTCACTTTCTAAGCAGCCACATGAAAACATGAGGAGATTTCAGGAATTCAAAAACCCTGTGGGGTTTGGACTTCTTGGTAGGGTATAGTTCCCTCAAAATTATATGTTCAATGGTTCTCGAACTTTAGCATGAATCAGAATCACCTGGAGGGTTTACTAAAACACAGATTGCTGGGCCCCACCCCACAGTTTCTGATGTAGTAGGTCTGAGGTAGAGCGAGAACTTGCATTTCTTTACACAGTTTCAGCTGATGCAGATGCTACCTGTCTGGGACCACAATTCAAGAACCATTGCTCTAGAGAAGGAGTCTACAAACTTTCTGTAAAGGGCCAAATCGTAAATATTTAGGCTCTGCAGCCCATACCACATCTGTTGCAGCTGCTCACCTCTGACACTGTAGCATGAAAGCAGCATAGATGACACAGATGAATGCACGTGGCTGTGTTTCAGTAAAACTTCATTTACAAAAACAGCTGGTGGGCTGGACTTGGTTGGTAGGCCACAGTTTGCTCACCCCTGCTCCAGAGGATGAAGGGCTTTCACCACCAGACTTGCCCTAGCCCCTATGCATGAGCAACACCTGAAAGGGATAAGGTGTGTGCAAGACCATCCCTCCCCACCCCAAGTTTCTTCCTGAAGGATCTTGCCTGCACGTGAACAGAGAATCAGAAATGCCATGGCACCTGAATTTTATCTTTTAAAATGTGTCCCAAGCAACTCTGTATGGTATTTATGCAGAAACAACACAACATATTAATGGCACAATGCTTCACAAACTGGGGAGTTTTCCAGTGTTTCAGTGTGTTTTAGAGAATATCAGAAGCCTACCTCTGTTGCTTGTCACCACACAGTGTGGCCTCCAATAGACTAGAATGTAAGCTCTGAGAAAGCTGAGACCTTATTTCAATTTCTAGAAAAGTGCTCAGCATGCAGTAGGTCCTCACAAATATTTGTTGAACGAAATAAAGTCTATGAAATCAATAAACCCCTTCCTAGTCTTGAGATTCCTAGAGTTACCCTCAGAGCCTGGAAGCCAACCACGCCCCCCCCCCCCCCACCATCACAACCCTGGGGTGGTAGTTACAGGACAGGGACTCCCCGGGAGGGAGGCTCAGGGCCAGCGTATGTTTACAAAGCCCACCTCTTGTGAGTTGATGATAAGGTCAGAGTTCCTTTCTGTCTCCCAGCTACTGTAGCAGCGCCAGCTTGCTTCCTGGAGTCTCAAGGACCACTCAGTTCTCCAGGCACCTCAGTGAAAGCTGGAGAAGCTGAGAATGAACACCAGGGAGCCTGGGAGAAAAGCACAGAGCCTAGGGCAGTTTGTGGAGAGAGCCTACAGGGAACATTGTGTCTGACGGGACTGGAAGACTTGAGCATCACAAAGGCCAGCAAGGTAGTATCAGAGGGGGACTGTGGGGAGAGGGTGGAAAGCAAGACTTCCTGCTGTGTAATGAATGCATTAGATGCCCTGCTTTTTATTTATGTGCAGTTTGCAAGGGTGCAAGGAAAAAAAACAGACCCTGAGGCAAAACCTTCTGACAACCAAGAGAATTTACATAAGGTATACAATCTAGGTTGGTGAGTTAAATTGATACAAGGCCAGTGAGATCATTTTGCAGCTTAAGTCATTAACAGCAGATACAATTTACAAACTAACACTACTCCCTAAAGGGGTAGGTTTAGGACCTGATGCAATTCTCTTAAACGTATTTCACAACTTGGTGGTAGAGAGGTATGGGATTAAAGGGCTACATTCCTGAAGAGTAAACAATGACTAATAGAAGTGTTCTTATCTCTTGACATCAAATTCAGGAAAAACCTGACAGAGCAATCAGTAATAGTTTATGATGGATAACAGAGCATAGTCAAAGTTAATGTTTCCTGAGATCTTCTCAGCCTGATTAGTCAGTTAACAGGGCTCCTCGTTTATTTAGCCCACTGGGTTGTAAATGTTCTATCCACTTCAGCTTATTTATCAGCACCCAGAAATGTCATTTACAGCATAGCACCCGAATTAAAGTGGTTGAGGCCCAAGGATGTTTCATGCTCTCTGAATCAGATCTTGAATGGAGATCCAGGCAAGTGAGAACAGTTGTAGCTGAGTGTATGAGTCAGGGTGCTCCAGAGAGAGAGTATAGAATAGAATATACATAGAGAGAGAGAGAGAGAGAGAGAGAGAGACAAAGAGAGACAGAGAGATTTATTATAAGGAATTGGCTAATGCAATTACGGAGGGTGGCAAGTCCAAAATCTGCCAGGTAGGCAAGCAGGCTGGAGGCCCAGGGAAGAGCTGCAGTTTGAGTTTGAAAGCAGTCTGCTGGTAGAATCCCCTCTTCCTCTGGGGAGGTCAGTTGTTTTTAAATTAAGGCCTTCAACTGTTTAGATAAGGCCCATCCACATCTGGGAGGGCAATCTGCTTCACTCAAAGTCTACTGATTTCAATGTTAATGTCATCTAAAAAATAACTTCACAGAAACATCTAGAATAATGTTTGACCAAATATCCACGTACCATGGCCTAGCCAAGTTGACACATAAAATGAACCATTGCACAGAGTCATCTTCCGGTGGCATCCTAGAAAGAGAGGTCAGTTATTGGTAATTCCAGAGATTCCCATGTCTCCTCCCTTCCTGAGGCTGTGGGAGCCCTCTCCTTAATTCCATGTACTCTTCCAGTATTCTGCAAATATTCCAGTAAATACTCAGAGTTGGTTTCCGTTTCTGAGAAGAAAAAGGAGAGGAGAGGACAACAACATCCTTAAGTGACAGAGGAGCAATTAATAAGCCAAATTCCATCCAAGCCAGGCCCAGCACGGTTCTCTCCCATATTTGTGGGAGCGATATCACGTCAAGTTTTACCTTTTCCATGGACCCTGCAAGGAATAGCCTGAGGGTAGCTTCTCTTTACCCAGACACCCGTGGATCTTTGTTAAGGAGATGAATAGTCGTGTTGTAAGTCTCCAGCGAGCTACTGAAGCTTGTGTATTTTCTTTTATCTTTTCCATGGCCAAAGGCAGTTTATTAATTTATGTCAGTGAAAAGCTCTGAATGGCACCCCAGAGGGTCCCTCCAAACCTGAAGGATGGGCTTGGAATTTGTTTTATCTGAATTAACAGCAATCGTATTTCCCAAGCTTGAATCTTTTTCTAAAATCTGAGCAAGAATACAACTGGCTTTTCTGCAAACGTGGTGAGAATCAAGATGCCAACCGAAGTCATTATTTACAACCCTCTCTAGCCTGCAAAGTCACACACAGACACTTCGGCCTGAATGGAATAATTAATCAATTATGTGAAATCACTTGGCTGGGAAGAAAGATGGCTTAAAAAGAAACCCAGCTAATTTCAGCAGGGAAAATAGGCTTTAAATTAGTTGGGGAAATTATTTGCCATCTCCAGCCTCAGAAAATAGTGAGAGAGAATACAGCTGAGAGAGAATACAGATGGGAAGAGCTCAAAGGTATCTTCCAGAATCATTGCCAGGTTTATACTTATTAATAAAGATTCTTATCAATTATTAGGCAACTTCAAGGTTATGATACAAAGAATTTAACCTGTGTTCACGTTGATTTCTAATAAACAGCTGAACTCACAAGAAATTAACTTAATAAAATAACCCTACTTAAAACCCTTTCTATCAGCAAGGTGATCAGGGTTAACATCATCAATGATAAGTCAAATTGATAGCACATACCCTTGATACCATGTGACAAAAATGTCACTTTACTCTACAGCCTTCCTTCCAAAAACCCAGAACCCCTGTTTAATAATAACAGAAACATCAGACAAACATAAATTGAGGGACAATCTACAAAATGAGATAGTTAAAAAGAATCTTTCTCTGTATTTTTCTGGAAGCCTGGAGGGACATACAAAGAATGTTATAAAGTGGTAGACTCTAATGCTGGTAGGATTACTGAGAAGTGGTGACTTGCTTTCTCCTTTGGACATTACTCCGTTATTTAGGTTTTCCAAAGTATATTGGTGTTACATTTTTTAAGCATATTCATAAAAAGTATTTCTTAGTTGAAAGCAGCCAAAACATCCATGTGGCCTATTGAGAGAAGGGACAACATGCAGCTTTGGAGGGGAAAACATGGCCAACAGCCTCCTTACTGAGACCTGTATCTCCTGTTTGAGATCGTTTGCCATTCCTCACTTAAAAGCTGGTGAATTATTTCTTCTGTTTCTGTGAAAAATGCCATTAGAATTTTGATAGAGATTGCACTAAATCTATAGATGGCTTTGGGTGGTATGGACATTTTAACAATATTAATTTTTCCAATCCATGAACATGGGATATCTTTCCATTTGTTTGTGCCTTCTTCCATTTCTTTTATCAAAGTCTTGTAGTTTTATTGTACAGAACTTTCACTTCCTTGGTTAAATTTATTCCGAAGTATTTCATTGTTTTTGATGCCATTGTGAATGGGATAGACCTTGGGGGCATTTGCTAAATGAGATAAGTCAAATAGAGAAAGACAAATACTGTACGACATCACTTACATGTGGAATCGAAAAAAGCTGAAGTCGTGAAAACAGAGAGTAGAATGGTGGTTACCAAGGGCTGGGGGTGGAGAATGGGGGAGATATTGTTTAAGGGTACAAACTTGCAAATAGTAGATACGTAAGTCCTGGAGACCTAATGCACAGGATAGTGATTATAGTCAACAGTACTGTACTATAAACTTCAAAGTTGCTGAAAGACTAGATCTTAACTGTTCCCACCACAAAAGAGAAACAATAATTTTGTGGTGTGATGGAGGCATTAGCTAACACTATGGTGGTAATCATATTGCGGTATATAAATGTATCAAATCAACACACATACACCTTAAACTCACACAACTCACAAAATGTTATATGTCAATTACATCGCAATCTAAGAAAAAAAGCCTGTGAGAACAGACTTTTTGAAAAACGGTGTCAATAATACTATCAAAATTCCATAATCGTTCAAACTGCCTTATCAATGGCAAACAGCACAGCAGGAGGGCTTTGTGGAACCAGCCGTTTCTGGAAACAGCTGTAGCGAGTGGGGAAGCCCAGACAGTGGGAGCCGCTGCTGTGATTCTGGAGGACAAGCCCACACCTCCCTCCCATCTGACCCAGCTGGTCCAGGCCCTGAGAGTCCACCTGCTGACCTGGGCACTGCTGGGGTGACACCGGCAGGCATTGTAGTCCCAGCCTATCGTTGGGCTGACATCCTCACCGATTACAGTGTGGTGGTTGTTTTTTAATCCAGATCCTTTTTTATTCTCAATCGTCAACCAATAAGTGTCTAAAGAATGATCTAGAACAGCAGTTCTCAAACTGTGCTCCAGGGACCGCTGGAGGTTCCCTAGATCCATTCAGGGGGTCTGTGAGGTCAAAATTATTTTTTTTTATAATACTGAAACGTTATTTGCTTTTTCTCACTCTTATTCTTTCTCAAGTGTATCAGGAAGTTTTCCAGAGGGTACGTGATATGATATTACAAGAGACTGAATGCAGGAGCAAAGATGAGAATTCTGCTGTCTTCTCTTCAGCCAGACCTTAAACCAGGACATCCTGATCCTCAGTGACCTTTCCATGCTCATCCCACCATCAGGTCAGACTGGACAGAACCACTGTTTGGGGCCCATGGACCACTGTCTCCCGCCTCTGTGCTTCTCCTGCTATTCCTCTGTAAGGAATGCCCTCCTGCTGCCTTCCGGCAAGCAGAATGGCATCCTGTTCAACCTGCAAGGTTCAGTTCCACGTTCCCCATCCCTTGAAACCTGCTCATTATCACCATTCCCACCACCCACCAACCGTGGAAATCTCTTACTGCTCTAGAATGTTCATCATGTTCTGCCTTGTATTATAAGTATATGTTTACTTTGCTATTTCTCTAAAACCTCTAACGGCAAGTAATGTGGTTCGGGTAGATCTGTGTTTACTCCTTTAAAGTTTACCCGGCATTTACAATACACTATCACATATACTTCTTGTAAACATTCTAGAGGGTCGCATTATTGTCCTCGTTTTTAGATGAGGGCACTGAGACTCAGAGAGGATGGAGTTTCCCTGATGTCACACATCAAATGGGTCTGGAAATCAGGCTGGATCTCACACCCTCGTCTGGAGACCCCAAGACCAGGGCTCAGTCATTTATAGGTTCTCCTTCTCAGACTGATCCCTCAGAAGAAACTGAGTAGAGGCTCATGGGCCTGAAAGGGCAGGAGTAACCCCACAACTTCCTTCTGCTGTTTGTCTCTCACTTAAGCTCTCTAAATATGACACACTCACACCTGAAGTGACTTTTGAAAAAATTTTTAGGGGAAAAGAGTCAAATAATGTCCTAGTACCACTGAATCCTGAATAGACTCTTTAAAAAAAAAAAAGCTAACAAAAATGTTGTTCTTCAATTTCAGACTCCCTTGGGATGATTTTATCTTGCTGAAAGCCTCTTTATTCTCAATGTCTTTATCATGTTTATTTTTTTATACTTACAGCAATTTATATACCCCTGTAAGAAATTTCACGCAAGGAGATAAATGCTAAGAAATAATATTGAATAACTATTTGAATCCCCTAGTCAGATTGGTATTATTGCCTCCATTATGGAGCTACAATCACAGAATGTAGAAGTAGTTTGCACAAGGTCAAATAATGACTCAGTGAAAGAGTGGGAAATAAAATTATCCCTACCCCTCACCCCCATTTCTCTGCTAAAATACATTTTTCATAAATAACTTACACAGCATTTGCAATTCTGTGGAAAATCAGTACTCATGGTTATAAAATTCTCATCTTTTTTGCATTTTCTATTTTCTAACTTCTAAATAAAGATAAGAGGATATTTTGCCAAAACTTGAATATTTTGCCAAGATTCAGGCTGGTTACTTTTTTCTTCAAATATACTTAGCTAAAGGATAACCTCACGTGACTAATATCCTTAGCTGAAGGATAACCTATATGACTAAAATTGACCTCCACGTCCTTTATTAGCTGTTGAATTACTTTTGAAAAATGCCTCAAAGTGCTTCTCAATTACCCTGTGACTGAACGACAAGTTGAAGCCCAGTGACACCCTGAAGGATTCCTCACTTGTGTGTGTGTGTAAGACGTGTGATATTCCATCTTTTTTATTTGACTTTGGGACATGCATATCTTCTTCAAGTATCGTATGTGTATGTGTGGGTGTCAAATAAGTTATATTTAAATTTGTATTATTTAAAACCCCATAATATAATATAATAAGAAATATCCTGGATATTACAAAGCAAAGTTGAGAATGACTGCTGCCCTCTCTTTCTGAGCAATAACAACAATGGAAGAGAAATCCTGTGTAGTGAATAAGAATATAAAAACTCTCATCCATCAGACAACAGCACAAGAAGACAGAAGATATGGGCCAGCCTGGAAGAGAAAGCAATGTTCATCAAACTGATTGATAGGCAGGGTTATTTTAATATGCCATGGGACAATTCTTGTATTCATGAATGCTAATGAAAACTCCCTTTGCAGTAATAACAGTACATTCTATAGTGTATTACGATTTACAAAGCACTTCCAAATGTGCAACCAGGATGGCGGCGAGAGTGGGGTTCTCTCAGGTCTCCCCAACCAGCTGCCAAGCCCTGTGTTTGACATTCACAGGCTCAGTTCCTCCATCAGTGAGGGCAGAGAAGTCCTTGTGTCTCAGGACGTTGTGGAGAGTAAAAAGGATGACACAGAGCTGTATGATTCGGTCCTGAATTCTCATTCCAGCCCTTAGGGAGGTTACTGCTCACATCTCCGACTACAGGTATGGAAACCGAGGCTCAGAAAGGTTCAGTGATGTAGTCAAGGTTACAAAATACACACATGGAGGAGAGAATCTGCATTTTCTGTTTCTTCTTCGAATACTTTTTCCAGTGCTTACAGCATTCACATTAAGTAGTATCTTAGGTTCAATGCCATTTTTTCCAGCACCATTTGGGATTAGCAAACAACCTACTTAGAGAAGAGGGGGAAACAGCTCCCAAAACTCTACTTAGACGGCAGCCAACAGTGGGAAAAAGTGGGATTGGGGCTTAGAAAATCTGGTTTCTGGTCCCAGTATGCATTCAACAGAGTTTTGTCCCACGTAAGTCCAACAATCCTTTCTTCTCCCTTTTGTTTTTGCTTTTTTTTCCCCTTCGTAAAATGGGTTAACTTGCCTTACTCCCACAGTTGTAGTGAGCTTCAAATAAGATGATTCACCCAGCAATTCTAATAACATCTGAGTGTGCACGTCCACATAGAAAGTGTCCAATGGGTGATGCCCAACATTTATCCTCAGCATCTAGGACTGGTGGGGCTGGACACACCCCACACACATGCACACACACACAGACGTGCTCACTAGTGAGAGTAGATGTGAGACAGGATTAGTGGCCAGCTGTATTAATGTTGTCTAATACTGTGTATTTTTTATTCTCCATGTAGTCCTCGCTTGCTGCTCTTCATTTAGGTAACAGTTATGAGAAATTAAATGTATCTATGCTCCAGAATTATGGGGGAGAATATCTACTGAATGCTTCTTCTGTGCACACCCGTTTTGGGTTCTGGGAATGCAGTGGCCAAGATGGACAAGGTCTCTCCCCTTGTGGGGGCTGACACTTGACCAGTGCTAGTCAGAGGAGAAAGACAGTAATGCCCACACAGGTAGATGAGGAATTTCAGATGAGGATGAAGTGCTATAAAGACAAAATGATGGGAGTCGAGTGCCTGAGCTGGCTTCTTCAGATTTGGTGATCAGGGTATGCCCTTTGAAAAGCTGATTCCAGAATGAGAAGGAGTTAGCCATGCAAGAATCTGGAGGAGACGGTTCCAGATAGAGAGAACAGCCAATGCTAAGGCCCAAAGGGAAGAATTAGCTTGCCACACTGGAGGAGCATCAGAAAGGCCAGTGTGGCCAGAGGAGCCAGGAGAGGTGAACTCCTGGAGGCGGGCAGGCCCTCATCACACAGGACCTGGTAGGCCACGTGTGTTGGGGGTTGCATTTGGCTGCATGTAAAGACACAACCATAGGGACTTGACCTAATAGGGGTTTGTTTTCCACATAAAACAGTCTGGAGGTGGAAGTCACTGCTCTGCAGGGCCTCCACAGCCTCAGAGTCCCACATACCTCTGATGTCTCTGCATATGGCGTCCATGCCTTTGGTCATCTTGGGATTGCAACATGATTGCTTTGCCTTCCACCTTCTGTCTGAATTCAAGGCAGTATGAACAGCAAAGTCAACAGGAGGAAGGGCAGTCCTCATACCAAGAATGCAAAATTTCCCCAGAAATCCCCCAACAAACTTTCACTTACCTTTCAATGGTCAGAACTGTGTCACTTGGCCACCTCTAGCTGCAAGGGAGGCTAGGAAACATGGGTGTTCTTTTTCAAGCTAAGTTCCTTAAACAACGGTATTTTCTTCGGTAGAAATGCTATTGATTAGGCAGGTACCCCACACTATAATGAGTAGTTTACATTCTATTCTAAATGGTAAGGTATTTGTGGGTGGGTGGGTAAAGCAGTTCTGCTTTGAACACATAAAACTAGACATGGCTGTTACACCACAGTGTCCCAATCAGCATAGTCCCAGAACAGGTCTCAGGCAAAGATATCGATCCTCTCAGGCCTCAGGGCAGCCCAGTGGTGACTGGGGCCACCAGGGCCCTTGGGTAGCTTGACTCCTTCCTCAGAAGGCTCCTTCTTCTACCCCAGGGTTCCCTAGCAATGCCATATGTCATTGAATATAAGACGCCATTGCCCTTAACATGCAACTTGATGTGCACTAAGGAAAAAACTGCCGATTAAACCATAACACGTTTGTTAACCTAGAATTTTCATTTCATACTCCTCAGAAAATTTTTTTTACTTATTAAGACTCGAGTTTTTAACCATATGGCACTCTTGCCCATACATAAAAAGGAAAATATCCATACAATTAATTGGCTAGGTATCCTTAAAGCTTCTTTCCAATCAGAATCCAAATCAGCAGTGTCTGTAGATTTTCTTGCTCCATTCCATCAAAAATGCTAGTGATGCAGCATCTCTTAAGAGTACTCCACTAGTGATTTCAAATTTTCTTCTACACTGCTGACACCTATCTGCAACTTTTGATGTGAATGCAAGACAATGACTATTATATCACGTGAATATGAGACAACGATGACTATATCAAGACTGCCACCTGCCAACGGCTGTCCTGCTATCAGTGATGGTGAAATGCAAGGGGGAAAGTCCAAGATCGGTGTATAAGTATGTGCATTTCTATGGACTCAGTGATGCAAAGTGTTGGGCAGCGCTGTGTTAGAGAGACCAAGGCAGTGGTGGGATGTGAGTCTGGAGCTTAGTGGAGAGGCAGGGATAGAGAAATGGGTTTGCAGATTTGGCATCCATACGCACGTGGACGACAGTCAAACCCACGGACCACTGAAGCAAAGTCTATAGAGAAGAGGGCTGGTGCTGAGCTTTAGGGTGCTCGAAAGTTTAGAAATCTACAAGAAGAGCCAACCAAGCCGACTGAGAGTTAGCAGAAGCATCCAGCCCGACCACTGGATGTCAAGGTAGTGATGTGGCATCCCCAAAGCTAAGGAGGAGGGGGATGGTCGGCCAGGTCAAGTGCTGCTAAGAGGCCCAGTAGGATGAGAGTGGAAGAGTGACCATTGGATTGGGCAGCATGGAGATCATGAGTCACCTTGACAAAAGGACTTTCCGTGGTTGGAGGCAGCTTCGGTGGAGCCAGATCAAAACCAGATGGACTGGACTGGGTTGAGGAGGGAGTGAGAGGGGTGAGGTGCTCAACCTCTTTGAGCAGTTGTGTTGTCAAAGGTAGATGTACAGCCAAGAGGTGGTGGAGCTTCCTTTTCTAAAGACATGAGGCGTGTTTGAACGCTAAGCCAGCAAGGCGGGACTGCTGGTGCAGGAGAGGATAAGTGTAGAGAAGGGCGCGATCCAGACCAAAGGGTCAGCCTTGGACAGAGTCCAGATCCACCAGGAAGCCCGCAGAGAGAGGGGCACGGCCGCAGCCGTCCGGGAGCTCTGTCCAGGTTTCCAGGCTTCACTGCGCTGCCTTTCCCACCCGAGGAGAAGGCTCCCCTCTTCGTAGCGTCTTTTAACAAATCCCCGCTATCCTCGAGCCCCTGCTCGGTCCCACCTGGGGTCTCATTTCCGCCATTAATTAGTGAGCCGGGTGAGGACACCTGGTTGAGGGGCCGCTTCCCTGACGACACACATCAGACCCCGGGCGCCCCACTATGGCGGCTCAGCTCCCCCACGCCGTCGCCGTCTATCTGGAGAGTTGGCTGAGCGCGGCCGGTGGAGGTGCCCCCCTCCCACGGGGCCCTTTCCAACCTCCGGGGACTGCAGCTGCCAGCACCGGCCCCCGCCACCCCCCGCCTCTTCTAACCACAAGCGCTCCGCCCTCTCTCTCCTTCCCCCATCTCCGCCAACTGCCACGGCTTCCAACGTGGCGCTGTCCACTACGCACGCTCAGTACACGGGGCGCGCGAGGGCCGGCGGGCCGCGCCGGGCGCCGTGACGTCAACGCGCAGCCGCGGGCGGGCGGGGCCGCGCCACGTCGACGCGCAACGGCCGCGCCCCCTGCCGGCGGCCGCTGTGGGGCGGTCCGCGCGCGGCCCCGCCGCACCACGCGCGCGCCTCCCTCGCTCCCGGGAGCTCAGGCTCGCGCGCTCCTTCTTCCCGGCCCTTGAGCCCGCCGCCGCCGCCGCCGTCCCAGCCCCTCGGAAACGCGGTCCATCATGTCTTCGCCTCCCGAGGGGAAGCTAGAGACCAAAGCTGGACACCCGCCGGCCGGTACTGACTCGTTTCCACTTTGTCTCCTGTCGCGGGTCCCGAGGGCGGGCTCGACCCCGCGGGCGCGGGGCGCGGGGAGGCCGAGCTCACTGCCCGGGCGCGGGGCGCAGGGCGCGGGGCGCGGGGACATGCCGCCAGCCCGGGACGTGTCTCCTCGCGGGGTTTTAAGTTAAACTCAGCCCCGCGTTGCTGAGAACCATTCTATAAAGTCTGCGAAACACCGCAAGCCTGTCGGAGTTGCATGCAAGTTAGAATGACTTGAATAAGTCCAGCTGCACAACTTCCAAAAAAAAGTTTGAGCGGTGAATGCTTAGGTAGCATGTACAGAAGTTGTAGAAAAACGACCAACAGGAACAATTGCAAGTCAATGTTTTTAATATCATGGTGATGATTAATTGTAGGCTGACAGCATTTCATACAAAGGAACCAAAGGAGCGGAAATAGTTTTTATCATTAATCACTCGGTATGACTTTCTTCCCCCGTTTCTTTCACATCCAGCTTTTTCTCGAAAGTGGGGGGGGGGGGTTTGGTTTGTTTTTATTTTTTTGCGAATCCTAAACTTCCGAGCAGAGGAAGTTAAATCTAGGAAAGAGTCATCTTTCTTAGAAAATAGGAATCTAAGCAGCCTTTATGTTCATATCGCCTCCTCCCCCTTCGGAGCACAGTTCCTGTTTGCTCTTTCGACTTTGTCCAAACTGGTCGATTTCCATTTCTCCTCTCCTTTGGAATGACAGTCGATCCATATTTAGGGACACTGGGTCCCAGAAGCCGAGTCACCTCAATGTGTGAGGTTCTTTAAGGGTCTTAACTGCCCACATTAGTGTTACCAACTCAGTCTTCTAGTAACAGAAGCCTAAGGGAAACATGGCTACTTTTTGTGGCACATTTGTGCCATCTTCTTGTGATAGTAAAGATTCCCCACAATCTCGCTCTGCCATCCCCCGCTATAGGGCACTAATTCTCTGCCTCAACACGGAGAATAGAGCAGTTTTTTAAATATGCTGCATTCTGGAGTAGGTTATATTTTTCACTGGTGAAAGAAGCTCTTAACAACAAGAAAACTAACTGGCACTGGGGAAGAAAAATGGCTAACTGATGCGTGGGGACTTAAGAGGCATGGGATTCTAGAAAACAGTTCCACTGAAATGGAAAATAGGTTCTGGGGGCCTTTGTGTTGCATTAGTTTAAAAAAAAAAGTACCTCAAAGGGATTTCCTTTGAAGATAACTCTGACCTTTAATTCCTGCCGTCTCGGGTCCGTGCCCAGCTGCCTGTTGACCTGGGCAGCACCGCAGGAAGGAACGCCTTCGTTCACAGTCATGGTCGTGGGCCATGCAGCAGCAGCAGTCTGCCCAGGGCTCCCCAGTCCTGGGGTAATGAGTGGCACTGAAGTGTATCTGTTGAAATATCAGATCAGAGTAGCAGTAATTAAATTGCATATAGAGACATCCATATGGAGACTTTTAAGATCAGAGGTATAAACTGTACATATTAATTCCCTGGGAGGCATTTCATGAAGGACTTTTATTTTCTTTGAATTGTGAAGTAAATAGCCAGGCTTTGTGAATTATGAATTAAATAGTTTATTTATGCCCAAGGAGCCAACTTATTTGTGAGGAAGATTCGCTCTGAGCTAACATATGTGCCAGTCTTCCTCTGTTTTGTATATGGGACGCTGCCACAGCATGGCTTGATGAGTGGTGTGTAGGTCAGTGACTGGGATGCAAACCCCGGGCCACTGAAGGGGGACGCGCAAACTTAACCACTACACCACCAGGCTGGCCCCAAGGACTCTAAGTTTTGAGGCCCATCACTTCTGTATGGCTCAGTTTTCCTAATCTATGAGATGTGAAGTTTGGGCCAGCTGATCTTACCCTGTGAAAGTCTCAGGGCAGGGCTGCCTCTGCCACTGTTACTCTCACCATCCATCAGGATTGGAGCCCCAGGGCAGTTAATCCCACAGGAAAACTCCTCAAGTGACTTTGGGGCAGGTCCTTTAACCTTTGGGGCCTTAATCTAGGAGGATCTGTTTAGGGAGCTGTCACTGGCATTCCGCATTTTCCAAGACCAGTCACACTTGGCCCGAGTTAGAGGAAGGGCCTGGCATCCTGGCCCAGAGGCACAGGTTAGAAAGGGGCCTTTTGTCCGTTGTGGTATTTTTGCCTCCCAGCAGTGCCCTGCAGATGCACTTCCCTCCATGGTACAGAGGCCCCGGTGTGAAAGCATTTTTTTGGCAGAAAGCGCAGGGCGTTCCTGTTTACTCCTGGGTGGCCAGAGAGTAGGCAGTTCTGCAGAGTAGATGTTATTAAAAAAAGAAGACAACCCACTATAATAAAGGATAATCATCAAGGATAGCCTGGAGCACAGTTCATAAATCCAAATAACAGCCTTAAAAACTTTGGGCATGCTTTCATTAAGTGCTTAAATTGGATAACAAAGACTTGTGCTTAAATTCTCCTTCGGAAACAATAAAATTCCCTTCTGTGACTATCTTCATGTTCTTTCGTGTTTTTTCATTATTGCTGTCTGAACCAGGTGCCCTCCTGTGCATTCCCACAACATCCCCTATTTCCTTATTATCTCTCTTACCTCACCTGCCTGCTTCTCTTCTTGCTTTCGGAGCAGGGTCTTACTGGTATCTTTATCCGCAGGGGCCAGCACAGTGCCGGGCACAAAATACTTGATAAATAGCTCCTGAGTGAGTTCTCCAGAGCCTCTTGTCACCTCCCACTTCCCTGTCACATGTGGAGCCTGCAGCTTCCCTCTACTTCTGAGCTTCTCCAGTGTGTACTAGTCATGCAGGTGGGCCTCCCAGCCGGTTCCGGGAGCATTGTGACGATGGAAATAGTAACTGACATTTGCTGAGTGTTACAATGTGCCCTGTGTGGGGGAGGAAGAAAAACTTTCTATATACCCTTCTAGGTTCTTGGCTGAAGCCCCCTGTCATAAAAGACAAAGAAAAAACAACCCAATAAAATAAAAGGAATAAAATAATAAAGATATAAAAGAAATACAATAAAAGAGAAAAACAGAAGTTTAATAACATGTATACTTCCTGGATACATGGGAGATACCCAGGAAAACTGAGTAGCTCCCCAAATGGCCCAAGCCACCACCTTAGTTACCAACTTCATCTAAAGACAAAAGAAAGATGTTGGGGAGCAGGGGAGTCAGTTATGGGAGGTGACCAGGGAAAGCACAGTAAACCAGGGTCAGGTTGTTATGCAGATTTAAGATTCTTTTGTGATTTGGAGTCATTCTGCTCTTCCTGGTACAGAGAGGGAGACATTTACAAACGGAGATTTCCCTTAAAATGTCAGTGTTTCTTACACAAGGGTAACTTCTACTAGGTTCTCAGAGCTTTTCCTTGTCTGCTGTTTCTTAATCAGTTCAAGATAATCCTTATGTCAGAGAGGCATATGTTGGGGTGGCATGTTCTGCTCCCCTTCACTGGCACAGTTCTAAGCACTTGGCACCTACTAGTTCATTTAACAAGCAGTCACCTTACAGTTGGGATAAAGAGGACAACACCATTTTAAACACTGGCCAAACCATTGGGAGTGTCCTTGCTGACTCCCCTAAGCCAGTGACTACGGGGCCTCTGCCTCTTGGAACCTCATCAACCTTTCTGGACCTGGGGCTCCATCACCTGCCAGGTGCCCCCTCCCAAGGTGTGAGATTAATGAGGCCATTCGTAGAGGCTTCTGAAGAATGTGGAAGAAGGGTGCTGTGCAAATACGGAGTGCCCTTACTGATGAGTGTGGATGGCTGCGTCACTTCCTGGCAGTGTGCTGTCATCTGGGTCCTCTTTAAAAGGAATCAAGTCATCATGATTTGAGACCTCCCCACTGCTCTCAACTACAGAATATCTGCAGAGAAATGGGGTGAGACTGCTTGTTTTATGAGCATTATTGCAAATACAGACTAGCAACATTAGAATTGGTGAGGTCCTATTCCATCTAAGGCAATGCTAGTGCCAGAGCAGAAAGGAGGATGAATTATAAGCCGGAGTCTTACTCATTCTGCCCATCTTCATGAGTTTGTGGCAGTGATGTGGATGGCATCTCTTTGTTAAATACATTTTTTGTGGCCCTGTTCCCCTCCACTTCCCAGGGGAGCCAAAACCACATGGTAGTAAAGTTCTCATAAATCTAATAAGGTGACAGCTGTGAGTGTTACTAAGTTTACGTGTGATTTTCTTTGAGGAGTAGACTTTACATCCTTTCTAGAACTGAGTCAAATATAAACACGATTGTATTTATTTAAAGTAAAATGGGAAATAGACCATTTTGGTTTTTCTAGTAACTTTAAAATAGTCAGTTCTCTGTTATAGTAATTAATCAGTCAGACCTGAGTTAAGAATGCATGGAAGGGTTGCAGGTGATAATTCTTGAATTAGCTCCCGCAGGGAGGTTTTCACTAGGCCACTCTATTACTAGAGAGGGAAGACTAATTTGTGCTTTATTGTCTTAACCAGACAGTCACAGGTTTGCTAAGCATGCCCGCAGTGTCCTCAACCCAGTCACTGATCAGTGTTTGAGAGGACAGGGAAGAGGTCTGCTTTTGCTCCCGACATGCCAAGAAAAAAGACCCTTTTAGTCACTGCATTTTCTCCAAAGCTTGCAGTCAGGGTGGACTGCAACATTTCTAAGACTGTTTTAGATGTCACCTCCGTTCTCTAGTACTTTGGGTTATGTACCCCTTCTCCCACCTTCTGTGTCTGTCCTTTTCTTTTCAGGCAACACCCTGTGCATTCTTACTTGGTTTTGTGAATGCTTTCCCCTTCCCAACTTCAGAAATCTTTTTGTTTCTATAGGGAATATTCACTTTTGTATAAAGACTAGATTAGTTACAGTTATGTTATATTGTACTTGCTGTTGTAACAGACAACCCAAAATCTCAGTGGCTGAACAAGTCAAGGTTTCTTTCTCTCCTGAGTAGCCCTCCTACAAGGAATAGTGCAGAGACCGAGGTCCCTCCTACTATGCGACTCCACAGTCTCAACGCGTGGCCTCTGCAGAGGGGACAGCAAGTGTAGGCCATGGTGGGGGGGCCTTATGGTGTGGCCTGCGAGTGGCATATATCACTGCATTAGTTTCCTATGGCTGCTGTAGCAAAGCACAATAAACTTAGAGGCTAAAAACAACACAACTTTATTATCTTACAGTTCTGGAGGTGAGAAGTCCAGAATGGGTCTCACCAGGCCAAAATCAAGGTGTCTGCAAGGCTGGTTCCTTCTGGGTGAATTCAAGGAGAATCCATTTTTTTGCCTTTTCCAGCTTCCAGAGGCTGCCCACATTCCTTGGTGCATGACCTCTTCCTCCATCTTCAGAGCCAGCGTGGCTGGTCGAGTCTTCTCACATCACGTACTCTGACCCGATTCTTCTTCTGCCTCTCTCTTTCACGTTTCAGGCAGGAACCTTGTGATTACAGGGGGCCCACCTGGATAATCCAGAATAATCTTATTTTAAGGTCAGCTGCATAACAACCTTAATTCCATCCGCAGCCTCAATTCCCTTTGCCGTGCAACCCAACACATTCACAGGTTCCACAGACTAGAGCATGGGTGGACATCTTTGGGGGAGCATTATGCTGCCTACCAGTCTCTTTTCCCCATACTTGGCCATGACCCAGGTAAATGGCCCCAACCCAGCCTTGAGGGAGGCTGGAATTGGGATTGGTGCACACTTAGCCAGTCTCCAACTCATCCACCCGTCCCAGTGCCAGGGTTCTCTGGAGCACCTCCAGCATGGACCAAACTTTTCCCTGGACTTTTTGAAATCAGCCTCCCTAAACTCGAGGATTTCCCTTTGGCTGCCCCACTCAGTCTGTCCTTTGGCTCATGGCCCCATCATCAAATGGAACACGTACTACCGTGGAAGATGAGGCCCAGCCTGTCTGGTTCTGACTCAAAGCTCCACGGCCCTGGCCACACACCATGTCTCTGAACTTCATTTCCACCTCCAGAAATGAACGGGGTTGCCCCCGTGTAATTTAAGGGCCTTCCCACCTAATAGTCTATGATTCTGAGTGCAGAAGGCAGTTTCCCTTCATTCTTCCTCAGCTTTCTTGGAGAGGAAACCATCAGGGGTGTAAGTTCAGGAATTTATCAGGGGCTCGTTTTTTAGCACTAGCCATTACTTCCAGGCACTGCCTATGGACCTGAAAGCCCTGTCAAGATCCACGTGGTCTCAGGGGCAGCGTTCTCCTTGGGGTTCCCCATGACCCCTCCTTAGGTCAGGCTGTCAGAGCCCAGTCTCCACACTGGTTCTCTCTGCCTCTCCTTTAAAAGCCCCTTTATCTTCTCCACTCTCCCTGGACAGGGGTCCCGCCTCAGATCCACGAGCCTCCATAGATGAGAGTGACTTGTTTGCTTGCCGAGGGCTCCTCTCTCCTGTCTCCTAGAGCCATTTTCCTTCACTAAGATGGGCCGCGTTCCTCTGCCCCATTCCCACCTCATCTCACAGACCACAGGGGTGGTCCCGTACCCTTTCCACTTTGTCACCTGCCACTACCTTGCTCTTCCTGAGATTATTGGGCTCACTCCTGACCTAAAGTCTGGTTGTTTTCTGTTTTGTTTTCTTTTGTTCTCACCCGAGCAATTCTCGGAACCCTTCCCCTCTTCTTTTAGGTGGATGGATTAGCTTTCCCTTGAATAACATTTCAACAGCTCTTCTCAGACAAGAGCAAAGATGGCATAGACTTACACATCACGCTCTAACTCCTGCAGGCAGTGCTTCGGGGATATTTGTGTGAAACCACACCTTGCTTCACAGGCTTACAGTCTTGAGCAATCCTGGGGTGACTGTCTCCTCCCCCTGCCCAACTCCCAGCTGTGCATCTTTCTAGCTGCTATTGCATGAGCAAAGAGCAAGCTGTGAGCCCTTGGAGCCAGGCACCCTGACACCTGAGGGGATCCTGAGTCCTGGGAGGATGTGTCATCAGTTGCTTCCTCAATATTTGCTTACCTGGCAGTCTGACCATGGAGGATGCTTCCTCCGCCCCCTTTGCCCTTTGGGTAGGAAGTTGCTCTGCAGGGAGCTTTTAATGTCAAATGCATTTTCTTCCCTTGCCTAAATGGCATGGTAACCAAACCTGCCCATAGGCCATCACTGTGTTTCTTGGAGGAGCGATGAAGCTCTGTCGGAGCAAGGAAAGGCCTGCAGGGTGTGATTCAGGGAGCAGCTGCCATGGTCAAAGCCATCTCTGTGCTTGCTGTGTGACCTGGGGCCACTGGCTACCCCCTCTTCATGCCTTGAGATCTACCCCATAGGGTTACTATAAAGTGGGATGACACAGGGCCAGTGGTTCGAACAGTGCCTGGCACGTAGTGATGATGAAGAAGCACAGCAAAGAGGAAGAATTATCCAGGATCTGCTCTTCTCCAGAAGGTTTGTTACTTAGATGGTGAGGTACTGACGGTCCTGGTGATGGTTCGCCACCCACGATCATGGAGCACTACAATGGGCGAGCACTTTACAGGATGTGTCACTTACTCCTCAACAACCCCACAAGTCAGTACTGTCATCCCCATTTTACATTTGAGGAAACTGCAATGAGGGATGTTAAGGCACCAAAGACTATGGAGGTCTCCACAAGTATAGTTGCTAATTGTTAAAACCCATTTAATAGGAGTAGCTGACAGCGCTTGCCCAAGCCAGGCCTGTTGGAGATGTTTCACATGTGCTAACTCATTTAGTCCTCAGCGAACCCCTGGAGGGGAGAGCATTGTCCCCCTTCACAGATGGAGGATCCTGAGGTACGGAGCGTCAGCATGCACATACGCACGCACACACACAGAGGCACACGCGCAGACAGACACACATAAAGAGATGCGTGCGTGCAGAGCTGGGATTTGCACCCAGGAATCTGGCTCCAGGATCCATGCCCTTAACGTCTGCCGCGTGCTCTGCTAAGAGGAAGCTTGTTATTCTTTAAATTTGAAGCTCTTGTTCAAATAACAACCACCACCACAAAAATCCAAGTTCTTTTCTAATATCTGTCATAAAAAAACTTATACTTGCAAATAATTCCTCAAAGATTTCTGCAAAAATAACTCTGCCTTTGTATTTTTACAAATGAAGAGTTCTCGTGACAGTGATAAAGGAAGCACAATCAATGTGTGCTGTCATATTTTTTGGCAGTATTGCAAGTTACAATGAGTCTGTCTCAGCCTTGACTTATTATTATTATTATTGCCACTTTTTATGGCTGCATTAATCACCACACATACTGTGAGGCACTGATGAAGTTAATTGTTTTTATAAACTGAATTAAATGAAGTGCTAATGCGGGGTGACCGAGCCTTCACCTGTGTACTTCCTTCAGCAGGAGTGGACAGACCGCTCCCGGCGAGCTTCAGAAGACTGGACTGTGGCCAGTGTCCCCTTGACACTCATCACCAGGTTTCTTTGTAGTTAGCTGCACGGCCCTTTTTACTTTTAGTCAGTTTATAGATCACATCTGTGAGTTAGAGTTTGAAACTTTTATGTCTGCCAAGTTGAAATGATTCAGAGACCAGTTTTAACCAGTAGCTCTATTAGTTTGCTGAGGTGGCTATAACAAAATACCACAGACTGGGGGCCTTAAACAGCAGACATTTATTTCCTTACAGTTCCGGAGGCTGGAAGCCCAAGATCAAGGTGCCGGCAGGTCTGGTTTCTCCTGAGGCCTCTCTCCTCGGCTTGAGGACGGCTGCCTTCACACTGTGTCTTCACATGGCCTTTCCTCTCTGTGTGTGCATCCCTGGTGTCTCTTCCTCTTCTTATAGGGACACCAGTCCTATTGGATTAGGGCTACCCTAACAGCCTCATTTTAACTGAATCACCTCTTTCGAGGCCCCATCTCCAAATACAGTCACATTCTGAGGTGATGGGGCTAGGATTTCAACATAGGAATTTTGGGGGACCACAATTCAGCCCATAATAGCACCTTTAATCAATTTCTAATGGGCATTGGGATAAGAATGGGGAAGATGGGGGAGGAAAATGAATTTTAGAGAAACATTTAGTGGGTCTTCCTCCTCATTTGGCTGAAAACTTTTATACCTCTCCAATCTTACATTTCAAGAGAGAGTGGAAAATTATCTTAACGTACTACAGAATTTTATTGTCAGTCTCCATTTCTTAGGGTTTGGCAGACTACATAACCTGAGAAATCTTGATAAGCCGCCTCCACATTTTTTTTTTTAAATCTGAGCCCAAACTGGGGCTCTAGAAACCACACCCAAAGAAACTTAAATTCAGAACAGTTAGTGTGAGCCTTGGGCCTACATGAGGCAAGGAGTGACCTGGTGTCTCTTCCTCTTCTTACGAGGATGCCAGTCGTACTGGATTAGGGCCACCCCAACTGCCTCATTGAACCTAAGACCCCAGCATAGAGTGGGAGCTCAGAGGCCAAACTGGTGGAGAAAGGGTGGAGGAGGGAAATGTACGCAGCAACATAGTGGTGTGGCGAGGAAGCTGGGCTGTTTCAGCCTGGGCCCCAGATGGAGACAAAAGTCTCCTTGAGAATTTGTGAGCACAGGCCTGCCTTTACATGGGCTGTGAGTTCAGATTTACACTGTTTGGCAATTCCTGTTCTGAGTAAAAAGGATTTCCAGGCACATGTACTCCTGGTCTGAGAGAAGCACATACAGCATCTCTCCACAGGGATGCTGCCTGCACCCCAGACCCCAGAGGGTCCCCACAGATAACCCCACTGCAGACAAGCTCATAATCCACAATCACCCCAAACAAGAGCGAGAATCAGCAGACAAAACCAACAGTGGAATTCGACTCCCAAGGACCTCAGATAATAATTGGATGTACAACTATAAGACAAGGATGCCTAAAATGATTAAATAGATAAAAAAATTAAAACCACAAGAAATAAATAAGACCTTATCAAATGAACACCGGAAGAATTTGAGGAGGAAAAAAAGCTCAAGAAGTGAAAAATAAAATGAATGAAATAAAAATCAGTAGATGGAATAAAAAGCAGATGTTTGAGAGAATTACTGAACAGGATTATATTTCCTTCTTTCCAAAGTAGAAGGTGTCTCCCCACCCCCACCCCCCCCCCCCCCCGTAAAGAAGTGGTGGTGGCAGCAGGGAGATTCCAGTTCCAGACCAGCAGACGCATGGTTAAACACAGTCCTTTATTTTACGTGCCGTCTGCCCTGCCTTCTGATGTACTGCTGCTGGGCGCTGGTGGCCGTGAAGGGCCATCATCAGCTTCCTCAAGTGGGGGGCTGGCAGCCTCTCCCGGGGAAAATGAAAACTAATCAACTCCAAGTGTGTATGCCTGAGGGTGTTTTCACATTCTCCTTGTTCCTCAACATCATAAAGAAATTTGTCCTGGACTTTGGTAATTCAGCAGGGTCCAGCCGAATTTGAACCGCCAGAGGACACGACCTGACAAGTTGACTGTGTGGTCAGAGCTGCGCTGTGGCAGAGCACCGGGAGGAGCTGTCTGAGCGGCTCAGGAGCCCCCGCACCACGAACCTGGGGGTCAACGGGTGCAGTTAACACAGCTCTACTTTCTATCCACTACCCACCTGTGCCGGGAAGCTACCAAATGCTTCTGTCATAGCCCATTTGGGCTACTATAACAGATTGCCACAGGCTGGTGGCTTACAAACAACAGAAAGTTATTTCTGACAGTTCTGGAGGCTGGAAGTCCAAGGTAAGGCACCAGCAGACTCGGTGTCTGGTGAGGACCTGCTTCCTGGTACCTAGATAGATGGTCCTCATGTGGTGGAAGGGATCTCTTTATCGGGTCACTGATCCCATTCCTGAGGGCTCCACTCTCATGACCTAATCACCTCCCAGGGCCCCACCTCCTCATGCCATCACACTGGGGGTCAGGGTTAAACAGCCTCTCTTCTCATTTAGACTTCTCGTCCTTGGACACGGCTCTTATCCCCTTTCTGCAGAGGAAGCAGCAAGGCTTTGTGGGGTAACTAGTCTGAGACCATACAGCTGAGGATGTGGAGGAGCTTGCTGACCTGAAATAACTGCTGGTGACACCACGTGAGGCTCTAAGGCCAGCATTTTCAAACTCTGTGCCGTGGAACACTACAGCCCTAAAGGATGGTAACCCGCATTACTGCCCAAAAAACAGTTTTATGGTCAAATACATTTGGGAAAGACGGCATGCTCTGTGCCCCTCATAAAGCTTACACTGCTCATTAAAGGCCAAGAAAGTCTGTCTTGAGGAAACCTATTTAATTTGTTCAACCTCGCATTTCCCTAATATATTTAGTAGACCCTAGAATCCTCATTTTTTGTTTTTTGGGTTTTTTTTCTTGCAAAACAGTATTAACGTATTAGCCATTAAGGAAATACAAATCAAACTACAAGAGGATACCGCTTCACACCCACTATAATCAAAAAGATAGTAACAAGTGTTAGCGAGCATGTGAAAAAATCAGACCCTCAGACTGGTTGGAATGTAAAATGGTGCCGTGGCTTTGGAAAACCATTTGGCAGTTCCTCAAAGGGGCACATACAGAGTTACTATGTGACCCAGCTATTCCACTCCTAGTATATACCCAAGGAAATGAAAGTATATATCTGTGTGTCCACACAAAAACTTGTACACAAGTTGTTCATGGCTGCATTATTCGGAATAGCCAAAAAGTGGAGACAACCCAAATGTCCATCAACAGATGAATGGATAAATAAAATGTGGTATATGCATGCAATGGAATATTATTCTGCCATAAAAAGGAATGAAGTACTGATGCATGATACAACGTAGATAAACCTTGAAGACGTTATGCTAACTGAAAGAAGCCAGTCACCATAGGCCACATGTTTTATGGTTCTATTCATGTCAAGTATCCAGAATAGGCAAATCCAGATGTCTGGTTGTTAGGAGCTGGAGGAGAGGAGGAATTGGGGCGTGGCCATTAACGGGTATGGGGTTTCTGTTTAGGGTAATGAAAATGTTGTCAAATTGTTTGTGGCGATGTTTGTACAACTCTGAATACACTCAAAACCATTAAATTGTACATTCTCAATGGGTAAATTGTATTCTATTTGAATTATATGTCAATAAGGCTGTTGTAAAAAACTGAATTACCATCTGCCAACATTAGGATTTCACAACACATTTTGGGAAAGGCAGCCACAGAAGTCTTGGCTGCCACCTGAGTGGGCTCTGTGCCTGTGGCACAGCCGCTGTCCCATGTCACCTGGGGCTGTAACACCCCATCAAAAGCATCATGGATATTTGAGAAAATATCGCAGGGCAGGGATTAAGTGGGCCCTTGTTGCATCAAAAAGATGTGCAGAACCTAGAGCAAGCAGCCACTTTCTCCACATGGTTACACTGCTGCTCTTATGAAATACTTGAAAGGAGACCAAAAACACAGACTAACTAACGAGAACCTTGGAAAGTTGCTCCATGGATCTGGAGTAAAAGATTGTGTTGAGTGCTGTATCACATTGAATCTCCCCTGACAACACTAACCTTCTGTGGTTAATAATTGTCGCTATCAGGTTATCTGGACTAACTTGTGGCCATGGGGCAACAAGAAACTTTCCTGCTGGTTCCCCCTTGTCCTCTGGTGCTTCCATCCACATCGATCATACCCTCCTTTGTTTGTATTTTAGTGAAAGCCGGTGGAATGCGAATTGTGCAGAAACACCCACATTCTGGAGACACCAAAGAAGAGAAAGACAAGGATGACCAAGAATGGGAAAGCCCCAGGTGAGAGAATTCTGGTGAATCTCCAGCGTGTTTTACAAATAACCGTTTTTCAGTTAAACATTAACATTTGTCCTCTGCTCTGTGCTTCTGATAACTCCTGGGCTATGTGGGGCCCTGTGGTGTGTATTTTTCCTTTCCTAATCAGTGAGGCGGGGGTTCTGTTCCCAGACAGGTGAGAAATAGGGCATCTCAAGCACATCCTCTCTCCTGACTCCATCTGAGCACATGCTATCCATCTGCGGGCAGTAGCACTCAACTTCCGCTACTATATTGAAATCACTTTGAAACCTTTGAAAATGCCAGACTAGTTGAATCTCCGGCTGGGCCTGGCATTCTGTGCAGCCAGGATAGAGAACTACTGGTTTTAAAAATGTCCACAAGCATCTGGGCTCTTCTGATTCTTCAGCCAAATCTAGAATCAGCAAAGCCACACCCTCATGAGTGCCCAGGTGTCCTTAAATGACATCTCTGCCCCCAGCCCCCCGGGTCCCCCAACAGCTCATCTCTCTGCAGTCCGCCCATCTCTTCCTGTTTTCCTCAGAGTTTCTGATGGCAAATTTGGTTCAAGGACCTCGATACAAATCCATTTCCTTTCACCTTTTAATACACAAACATGCACCACAAATGCATGCACCCCTGTCTGAGTTTGTCCACGTGGAAGAAAGTGAACACTAAGCTTTCTACCTTACCAGAGGGTGTCTCAGCCAGAGGAGGAAAGAAAGTGTGGAAAGCAGCTAACCTGTATTTCTGTGGACCCGGCGCATTATTTCATTTCAGTCTAATAGTCCTGAATAGTAGGTTGTATTCTCCCTGATTTATGCGTGGGAAACCCAAATTCCCCGATTTATGCATGAGAACCCGAAGTCCGCAGAGGCCATACACTTGCCTATGTTGTGCACCTTGCAAGTTAACGGAGCGGGAGTTTAAACCCAGGTCTAACAGTGTCCGGAGTAGGCCAGGCTTCCGAAAGAGTAGCTCCTGAGAGCATGCGCCCCCTAAGAAGGACGTGCATGTTCTTGGTAACCCCACGTGTCTGCTCATATATGTGCTTCACCGTGGGGTGTTCTCTGTAGAACCTTGTATGGTATGTTACGGTGCAGTCACTTGAGGGGTAAACAAAATTTGGAGCAAAGTTTCTTAGTGATTATTGCCCATTTTAAATCATGAGATCAGCAACATGAAGGTTCAGCCCAAGTTCTGGTTTTAAAAGAAGGTGGTTTAAGGAAAATTCTAGAATTATCTTTTTCACTGGCTATTTTCTCAAAGCTGTGTTTGGAACATAACAGCATCAGTAATTCTACGAGAGGTCCACAGTCCTGTATCTGAAAACCTTGGGGCACAATTTATTTCAGAATTGAGAAATTTGGGGGTTTTAGGAGAGTGATACAGATTTTAGGAGATAAAATCGTGCACATTCCACATAGCACAGTGGGGTCTCAGGCAGCGTGGTGTAGTCTGTGTATGATGTTCACACCAAGGGAGGTAAACTTTTAAAATTTACAGACTTGGGTCAGTTCAGGTTAAGTTTTCCCTCCATACAACTTATAAGGAAACTTTCAGGTTTTAGAAAATTCTTGAATTCGTAATTGAAGGTGAGAGCATGTGGGCCCGTAGACGTTTCCTCCAGTAGGAAATCTGGGCTGTCCTTTCTTCATAGCCAGCTGTTTCCTTAAAAAGGAAGAAAAGATGAGAGAGAAAGCCTTGCCTGGGCAAAAAAATCCTGGTAATTTAATGAAACATGCTTTTTTCCATGGGTTTAAGTGGAATAAGGTACCAATAGCTATTTCCCTGTGTAATGCAGTGTCAGTACAGGGAGAGATGATAATTTATTAGCATGTTTAGAAATAAGGACAGAACAGCCCATTCGTTTTCTTTCTATTGATTTTTTATATGAGGTGAAATACAGCATTTATTGAACATGCACAATTTAAATAAATATGCCAGAGGATGAATAATTGCGAGAGAAAGGAGCGGGTACCCCAGCCCTCTAGATTTGAGCCTCTTACTCACCTTAAAGGTTTCTTCTCTGTGAACCAGGTATTTTGAAGCAGGCTGACTGCAGGGTAGGGTTTGCAGAGCACATGAGCAAGGGTGTCTGTTCCCTGCAGCCAAATTGCTGTAATATGTTAAGGTCCGTTACATAAGGATGGGTGTGGTAGCTCTTGTCCTTTTGACTTCGGCTTCGCTCTTGACCGCTGTGGGTTACACTACTTGACACACCATTGACAGATGCGGTATGCCGCTGTGGACTCTTAAGCTATTGACATACGTTGCCAACACAACTCCTTCCAGACCCCTGCAGCAGGCCTGGTGCTCTGTGTAGTAGTTTACCTCCACCACCACGCACTCCTTGTTTGTCTGGTGGGCTGATTGAATAATCAGTTAATCATCATCCCTAATATTCTGGATTGCAGTGAGCCTGGCCCTGTTCTAAGTGTTCTGTCCGTATTAATTCATTTGATCCTCTCAACTACTCTATTTTATTGTCATCCCTATTTCAGTGTTTGATTATTATTGCCATTCCAGATTACTATTCCTGCTTCAACAGCTCAGAGAGGTTAAGTGACTTTTCCGAGGGCACAGAGTGAATGAGTGGAGAGCCAGCATTCCAGCAGTGGTGGCTGAGTCCACAGTCCTCACTCTTAGCCACGAGGCTGTGCTTACCAATTGAGGACCTGTTTTGTACTGGGCACTTACTGAGTGCTCCACATCAGGTTTAAAGTTCACACCACCTATAAATTGGTGTTACTATGCCCATTATAGAGGTGAAGAAACCAAGGCTTAGGGAGGTTATTTGGCCCAATGATACATAGCCAGTCAGCAGCCAGGCCAGGATTCAGCCCTAATTCTGCCTTGACTTGGAAGCCCATGCCCCTAATATGCTACAGAAGCCCCCCAAACTGACAGAATATTTTCAGGATCAACATAGACTGTAAATCCAGGTCCCTCTATAAAATAAACTTACTGATTCTGGGGTTGTCCATAACCGTTCCCATGTCCCTCAAGCCCATAATCCCACCCATGCAACCTAGCCATCAGTAGATGGCCTAATTACAGTTACAACAAGGTTTCCAAGACCAGGCTGGCTTTACTTTACATATGGAAAGGCCTATTTATTTGCAGAATTTGTCAGACATTTAATGTTTTACATTAACTTCCCTTGGAAATGTCATGACATGTGACTTCGACATCCATATTACCCTAATCCTAAAGTTTCATACTTTTTCATGTTTTCATCCAAGTGTTGTCCAGACGTGAAAATAAGTGTCTAGTGTCACATGCCAGTTTCCTTCTTAGATCTACATTTGCAAAACTCTTTGCTTTCCTTCCCAGATATTTAAAACTGGCTTTATATTTACTGACTCATCTCTAGTAGCTTCCATCTCGACTACTCAGAAAATCAAATACTAATTACACAGAAAATAAATAACTGGAGTACTAAAGAGGTTATTATGTGACCAAAAACCCCCCAAAAAACAAAAAGACATTTTGCTCATAATTATTTTTTTGCAAATCTTTGTGCTGCTCTTATTCCTTTAATCTTGTAATTTTTTCAGAGATTTAACAATAATAATTTCTTATGCTGCCAAGTTGTTTTGAGATGCTATATTAAAAAAAGAAGAATGTAGCAGAAATTTGAGAATGTTGCCCAAGAATTTCCGTCAGTCTGAGTTCTAGTTACTGTGGCTTTTCATATCCAAGAAGGGTAATAGGCCTCCTTATTATTAGCTAATACTTTCCTGAGTAGCTATTCAATTCTCTCTCAGGACTGACCCAATTAAGGAAAGCTGTGATTTTCCTCCAAGCCTTTTCTTGAGTCTGTTGAGATGAAGTGCCCAGTTTCATTACATGAAGGAGAAATTGCAGACATGGAATGGACTTTAGGAGTCAGTAGGATTTGCTGAAAAACATAGTTTATTGTCGAACATGTACTCAGGTCTCACCACGAATCGGGTTTGGTGCAAGATACTAAAAAGGATCAGTGACAGGAAGAGTCAACTAGGAATAGAAGGGTTTGCATGTAGACTGGGGGTGGTGGGAGGAAGGGGAAATGTAAATGAGGTGACAAGGACACAGAGGGAGCAGCCCTCCTCTGAGCTCAGCTCTTTGTACAGCTCTGACTTAGGACTGTGGTTCTGTTTCATGCTCCACATACCCGAAACATAAGCAAACAATTCAAATCATCCAGCATGTGGGAGAGACCCAAAATGGAGTACAGACAGCAACAGATGAACCTAATTGTAGTGCAAATGATTAATATAACTGATTGAAAGGAGTGGGGAAGAAAAGACCTAACCTAAGTAACTTTGGAAACAGTATTTTGACTGGATACTATAAGGCTAAAGACAAAACCCCAAAAAACTGCATAAATGCTATACTCCAGTTAGTGAGTGTGTTTCTTACAGGGTAGGGGTTAGCAGTTCTGACATTGCTTTGTGTGTATATAGGTTGAACAAATAAGTAAATTTGTCATGAAAAATGAGAGCCAAGTTTCTCACTGTCTGAGAAAGAGATTACAAATAGGAAAAAGGGAAGAGTAAAATGAACTTTGTGGCATTAAACTGGAATTGGAGGTATTAGTATGAACTCATAGTTTTTTGTGTGTTTTTTTTTGTGAGACAGATTGTCCCTGAGCTAACATCTGTGCCAGTCTTCCTCTATTTTTTGTATGTGGGACACCGCCACAGCATGGCTTGACCAGCAATGTGTAGGTCCATGCCCAGGATCTGAACCCACAAACCCTGGGCTGCCAAAGCGGAGCGCGTGAACATAACCACTACACCACTGGGCCAGCCCCTGAACGTATAGTTTTAAATGGAGAGTTGGATGGGTGGATGGATGGATAGTAGATACACACAGACATGTACATACGTACAGAAATAGATAGGGGAGGGTCAGTGCACATACCTGTATTTCCTAGCTGTGTTCACTGAGAGAGTCTAAAAGAACTGACACACATGTAGCCATGAGCATCCCTAGGACCTGGATCTTGGTTTCTAAACACCATTCCCCAATCAAGGGAACCAGGTTAATGGTTAACCAGGAGAAGTGGTTAATTCCAGGGCGGGGGCAGGAAAAATGCTAGACGAGCCTGGAACAACTTGTAGTGCCAGCACATAACGAGTGCACTCTAAATGATGGGGAGTTGTCGGAACAACACAGGAGCCAGCCTGAAGGAGCTCCTAATGGCCAAGGCTGGAACAATTTGCAACAAAATAGATGACAACAGTATTGGGTTGTAACCAATAGAGTAAAATAAACATCCATGAGTCCATCCTGATATAAATAATTAAATACATAAATGAGGAGAGGGGACAGCTCTTCTTTATAGAAGAATTCCAATTAATAAACGTATAAGGAAGGAGGGAATAGGCGAACTGCACAATAATGGTTGTAAACAAAATCCACGAACGGATGCTACCATCAGTGAGCGAAAGTTAAAGAAGAAACAGGATGTTTGCATGTTTGCATCTAAGTATCTCCCCCAATATATTTATTAATTACAAAACAAGAGTATCTTTACAGCGGAGACCATGAAAAGGATACTGGTTTACAGTGTGACAGCTGAAATAAGGCAGAGCCCTTCTTATTTGTTGGCCCTCAGATGGGAACTTGAGCGTCAGTGACTGTAACTTTCTGCTGCTCAGCGCATGTCTGTGAATGACCGTGAAAGTGCCGTGAGCACTTGTTTCTCATCGCTGTCACCTGCTACTTTTAGCATTCACTGATAACTCTTGCCTGAAACAGTTGTTACTACATGGATGCTGTATTACCCCAGGGCTGCCGTGACAAATACCACAAACAGGGTGGCTTAAAATAACTGAAATGTGTTGTCTCACAATTCTGGAGGCTGGAAGTCCAAGATCAAGATGTCCCCAAGGTTGGCTCCTTCTGAGGCTGAGTGAGAACCTGTTCTGGTTATAGTTTACTGGCAATTTTTGGCATTTCTTGGCTTGTAGAAGCATCACCTCGGTCTCTGTCTTCACGTGGTGTCTCCCTGGGTCTCTTCACATCATCTTCCCTCCATGCGTGTCCCTTCCTTCCCCCTTTTAGTCGTTGGATTAATGCCCACCCTAATAACTTCATCTTAACTTGATTACTTCTGTAAAGACCCTATTTCCCAAAAGGTCAAATTCTGAGGTACTGGGGGTTAGGATTTCACATATCCTTTTGGGGGAAAACAATTCAATCCCTAACAGATGCCAAATGGTAATCTATGGCCATTTTTAGTGGTTCTCTCAGTTAAAATTAATTCTTAAGATAAGGAATAGAAAATTAAAACTCTGAAGTTAAGAGATGGCACAGCCTACATGCCTGGGAATTTTTGTCTTTAAGCCATTATCTGCATGTTTGGACTTTAATTAAACCATGTGGTGAACCAATTTCAACATCATCTTTACTTTCCAACATCATCTTTTATATGCAGGCTGGTTATCAGCTGCCTTTTAAAAGAGATATATCCTTTTCCCCAGGACGTGTGGAGATGCCAGTGGAGTGGGGGTGCTGAGCGCTGGCCAGCTACCAAATCCCGTGCTGTTTTGGGTGCCCTGTTGGCAGGCAGGGCCCATGACACAGCAGCGACAGCTGACCTGGTTGCTGGAGTTCCGTGGGCCACAGACCCCTACCCTTTGCCAAAGGCAGAGTCTCGATGTAGTGGGGGCATCAAGTGACATGGAATGTCCTTGTGAAGGCGTTACTGGCTGTCACCTGCTTTTGGACCGAGATGCCTCTTCCAGGGAACAGCTGTCCTGAAAGCACAGGAGATCCTCAGAATGGAAAGCCTTTGAGGCACGATTTCATGGCAGCATGAAATAGTGATGAACAGCCCTGACTGCCTGGTGAGGAAATTGGGGAAGACTCTAGTTGCTGTTCGGCAGCTCTCACTGTCAGGGCTGCCTCCGTGAGACTCATAGATCAATGTTCTCAGTCTGTAGGCAATAGGAGACAGTAACGAAGTGTTACAGTTTGTATACCAGCAGGCTGTGGTGAAAGGAATTGTTTTGCCTATGGCAACTTGGGCAGCAGAAAGTTGACAGAGCCAGCACAGGCCCCACATGCCTAGGCGGCAGCCTTGGGCAGCTGGTAGCATGTAGATGGCATCCGTGAGAGGCTGCCAAGGGAAGGTGAGTGTCTGCATTTATAAGTCTGCTATCTATCCTGCTGGCAGCATCCTCTCTCCATTGCTCTACAAAGTCTCAGCCGAACCCACTCTCATTTCCCCCCAGGTTATCAAGGGCAGCACTTCCTACCAGGCTGGCTGCCTCGCCTTGAAGAAGCAGTGTATTCATTTCCTGGGGCTGCCATAACAAAGTAACACGAACTGGTTGGCTTAAACAACAGAAATTTATTCTCTCACAGTTCTGGAGGCCAGAAGTTCTAGATTGAGGTGTCAGCAGGGCCGTGCCCCCTTTGAAGCACTGGGTAAGAATGTGTTCCAGGCCTCTCTCCTAGCTTCTGGCAGGTCCTTGGCTGGTGGCAGCATAACTGTAATCTTCACGTGGCATTCTTCCTGTGTACGTGTCAGTATCCAAATTTCCCCTTTTTACAGGGACACCAGTCACATTGGGTTATGGGCCCACCCTACTCCAGTAGGACCTCTTCTTAACTAATCACATCTGCATCAACTCTATTTCCAAATCAGGTCACATTCTGAGGTACTAGGGGGTTAGGGCTTCAAAACAGGAATTTGAAGGGGACACGATTCAACCTGTAACAAGCAGGCAGCACCTGGTGCCACTAGGCATCTGTTGGCAGTGCCCAACTATGTTGATATGCCAACAGCAATGCAGCATAATAATTTATTAACCATGAGACTTACATAGCAAATGACCCTTACCTCTGTGCCAGCACTTACTGTTGCCCAGGTTGAGCACTGCAGCCGTCTGCCTTCCCAACCAAGTGGAGGCTCTGTACCAAGGATGTGGCCCCAAACTTTGATCATGCAACACATCAATTTAAAAACTGTTTTGTGTCTGTACCTCCAATATGTATATATTCATTTTTAAATTATATATGTGTGCAATGTAACCATCATATAAATTATAAAATGTGTACAAGGGAGCCAGCCCAGTGGTGTAGCAGTTAAGTTCACGTCTCTGCTTCAGCAGCCCAGGGTTCGCAGGTTCGGATCCCGGGCACGGACAGACACGCCGCTTGTCAGCCATGCTGTGGCAGTGTCCCACATAACGTAGAGGAAGATGGGCGTGGATGTTAGCCCAGGGCCAGTCTTCCTCAGCAAAAGAAAAGGAGGATTGGCAAAGGATGTTAGCTCAGGGCTAGTCTTCCTCACAACAACAACAAAAAAATGTATACGAAATGGATATTAATATTTTAGACAAAGGCAAAATAAACAATATTTTAAATGTCTCACTAATCATGACTTCATATTATCATTAGCTAATACTCAGCAAATACCCATGAGATGAGGTTTCCCACTAATGATTCAGGATGCAGATCTAAATTTCTAACAGCCTTCTTAGTGATTCCAGATTTTTGGGGGGAGGGCAGCTTCTCGTAGGATCTGAGTAGATGGCTGGTGTTTGTGCTGTGGCTCAGGAATCACTTACTAGGAGGAGACGGACGTGTGAGCACTTCTCTTTCATCACTATTCACTTGCACTTGTGCTGGTGTGAACTTCAGCCTCTGGGGATTTTCTACAGGAATCTTCTTAAGCCACCTGTCCATTTTGTAAAAGTGAGTTTAAATTCATTCATAATACATTGGAGCATGGTGGTAGGTGCTTGGGATATATCAAGGGTAACACTAGAGAATTTACTTCATTACCCCATTAACCAGACAGTGTCAAATATATGTTACAAGACACTGGAAGCAATGGAAGGGACAGGGACCTGTGGGAGGGGACCCCACTCCTTCCTCCAGAGCCCTAAGGACCATGAGGCCGGTGACAGACAGTCTGCCTGCAGACAAGCAAACAGTCCACATAGTAAATAGTGGTAAGGCTTAATTTGTTTTGTTTTTAGATAAAAAATAAATGTAAATGTTTATCTCCTTTTCCCAACTACAGTGAGGCCCTCTTAAGCACGAAGAACTGCCTTCATCATTGATTGATTAGTGGTGGCTGCAATAGCAGTTTTCCTGTTGTATGTAGTATAAATTAAACATTTCTTCCAAAACCTGTGGCTATGTGTATGTTAGGATGATCAATAGGAATGCAACTCTCTGCATTTTAATAAGTTTTGCCCAGAATTGCCCAGTGAACGCAGAGCATAATGTGTGACCTGGACGCTTTGTGTCTTGGAAGCCCTGGGCATTAGCATTGTCAGGAGCTCAGTCTTTGAATTCTCCTTCCATGCAGATGGGCACCAGAGAAAGGCTCGAGTCTGGCAGGTAGTGAATCAAAGGCTTGCTCTCTGTGGAGGGATGGAGCATATGGGCATCCATATGTCATAGGAGCCTGGCTGGACTCCTTCAGTTTGGGGATGAGAAAAAAAGTGCTGAAGGCCTGGCTTTCCTCCAGTGCCTGGTGCTGCTGGTAATCGGCTGGGAGGCAGCGTTTGCACATCTGGTTCCATAATGGATGCGGAAACCAGGTGTGATTGATTAGCTTCGGAGCACCCCGTTCCTGCTCCCTCTCCCTCCACAGGCCTCCAGCCTCCTTACATGATGGCCACGCTCCCCTCCACACAGGGAGAGCTCCTTTTATCAGATGGAAGGAGGAAAGAAAGGAAATGGAGCTATCAGTTTTCCCGTCCAGACACTGCTCTGTGCATGTGCACTGGAGTCAGCCTCTCAGAACCGATGACTCTTTTGATTTTATGGTGTTACTCAAAGGGTTGTACTATTTATCAGAAGTGTTTTCTTATTACATAAACATATGAGCTGAATTTAAATCAACTCTCCAATGGTTGGATTTTATAGAATGGAATCTGTAATAATAACTTCATAGAATAATGCTGCATATACGAATAACTACATAGAGACAAGAGCCCTTCCCTTTACTGAGTTTATTACATTACAATTACTATGCCTGAAATTTTTAAACCCTCTATTTAAATAAACTCCGTTGACATCAACTGTCTCAGATGCAAAGCACTCACAAAATACTTGGTGAATCAGTAATAATTAGGTTAGACTTTGATTCTTTAAAGGTAAAACAGTTAGTTAACTGCTGCTTATTTTCCAGCTGGTGAATGAGGTAAGGTCAGTATTGAGGAGGAAAATTCATTGTCCTTGTGGGCGTGTTCTGTTGGGCCCTCAGCTCTCTCTAGGCAGGATATTTACTTTGGTATGAGGTTTTGTACATCCCTAAGGTAGGGCTGTAGTCATTAATAAAATTAGTGTGGACTAGAGTCATAAGGATGGTGTTATAATCAAGAAATTCTCATAGGGGCCGGCCCGGTGGCGCAACGGTTTAGTTCGCGCTTTGGCAGCACGGGGTTTGCGGGTTCGGATCCCAGGTGCTGGACAACGTGCTGCCTGTCAGCCATGCTGTGGTGGCGTCCCATATAACGTAGAGGAAGACGGTCATGGATGTTAGCCCAGGGCCAGTCTTCCTCAGCAAAAAGAGGAGGATTGGCAACAGATGTTAGCTCAGGGCTGGTCTTCCTCACAAAAGAAAAGAAGTTCTCATGGAATCATCAGATATAGGGGTAGACACGACCTGAAAGGTCAGCTAATCCAGGTGCCCCCAGGTGGAGCACTTGAGATGTAAGATGTCAGATTTTACTAAAGATCTAGAAGGGTCTACATACCAAAAGCAAAACATCTATTGGGTAGAGATCCGCAAAGATTTTTATGTATTATTTTTATGTTGCCCACTTCTGGGTATATCTCCAAAAGAATTGAAAGCAAGATTTCAAAGAGATATTTACACACCCATGTTCATAGCAGCACTATTCACAATATCCAAGAGGTAGAAGCAACCCAGTGTCCATCAACAAATGAATGGATAAACAAAATTTGCCATATCCATACAGTAGAATACTATGCAGCCTTAAAAAGGAAGGAAATCCTGACACCTGCTACAACATGGATGAGCCTTAAGGACATTATGCTAAGTGAAATAAGCCAAGGACAAGACTGTTTGGTTCCACTTATATGAAGTATCTAAAGTAGTCAAATTTGTAGGGACAGAAAGTATGATGGTTGTTGCCAGGGGCAGAGGGGAGGGGGCAAAAGGGAATTGTTTAATGGACATAAAATTTCAGTTCTACAGGATGAAAAGGTTCTGGACATCTGTTTTACAGCAACGTAAAATATACTTAATGCTGCTGAACTGTACACTTAAAAATGTAAGTTGATGGTAAATTTTATGATATGTGTTTTTTACCACAATAAAAAATTTTTTTTTTAAGAAACAAAGAAGACCTCACTGCATTTTGATGGCTCCTCAAAAAGTTAAACATGGCATTACCACATGACCCAGCAGTTCTACTCCTAGGTACATACCCAAGAGAGTCGAAAACAGGTGTTTGAACAAAAACTTGTCCATGGATGTTCATCGCATCATTGTTCACAACAGTCAAAAAGTGGAAACAATCCAAATGTCCACCAAGTGATGAATGGATGAACACAACGTGGTATATCCATACAGTGGGATATTATCCGGCCATGAAAAGAATGAAGTGCTGACATATGTTATGGCATTAGATGAACCTTGAAAACATACTAAGTGAAAGAAGCTAGACACAAAAGGCCACATATTATATAATTCCGTTTATATGAAATGTCCAGAATAAGCAAATCCAAAAGAGACAGAAAGCAGATTCCTGGTTGCCAGGGGCTGGAGAAAGGAGGAGGGAATCGGAAGTGACTGCTTACGGGATATGGGCTTTCTTTTGGGGATGATGAAAATGTTCTGAAGTTAGATGGAGGTGATGGGGGCATAACATAGTCAGTGTATTAAAAGTGCCACTGGACTGTACTTTAAAATGGTGAAATGGTGAATTTTATGATGTGTGAATGTTACCTCAATTGAAAAAAGAGTCCTCATGCATGAAAGGTTGGGAATCAGGGCTGTAATCCAGCCCCCACATTTTCTTACTGGGAAGGTGGAAGTGCAGTCTGGTGAAATGGCTCCAGAGGCCATGGCTGCAGTACTAGGGGACACCAGGACACCTCAGGGGAGGTGGGGAAGAGACATTCATTGGATGCTTTCCACTATAAGCAGCAGTAAATCCCAGCCCAGACTGGCGCAGGCAGCAAGGACACATACCGTCTCCTGTGAAGAAGCCCGGTGCAGCGTTGGCTGCAGGCGAGCTGGGTCCCTCAGGCTTCTCTGGGTCTGCCTCCCTGCATGGCTTGTAGCTCTGCCTTCCTCTGGAGTAGCTTCCTCCACAGATGGGCAGTGGGTTGGCCACAGCAGGTCCAGCCTTCCCATCCAGACATGTGGTATCCAGGGGAAGAAACGAGCATCTCTTCTTAAATCTTTTTAGGACCAAGAGAAGCTTTGCCAGAAGACCTCTAGCAAACTCATTGGCCAGAATTGGGTCACATGACTGTCCCTAACTCAAACATTACTGAGATCATCTCAGATTAGGGTTTGCAGCAGTGTGGATGTTGGGAAGTCAGGCACCAAGACCCAAGGCCATGTGGACCAGGTGGAGGCCAGTCCAGGGAGGTCTCCCAGAGCCGTGGGGACGAGCAGGCTCCCCAGGTCTACACAGAAAGGGAGTGAAGTCCAGGGAGGGCAACAGAGCCAGAGGTCAGAACCTTGGCCTAGAGCCTAGAGAACAAGATTCAGGAACCACAGCACAGGGCTTGGGATCCCGGGCCAACAAGACTGGCAGCAAGAGGTCAGAGCCTAGGCTCAGGGTCTGAGTTGGCACCTGGCCAACAGCACAGAAAGCTCTCCCTCCCAAGAGCTCTCAATAGAGCCCCGTCTTAAAGCCAGACCCAGTCCCCAGAGCTTGCGTGTTTGAACCTGGAAGTGGACCTACACAGTGGCCTTACGAATTTAGAATAAAAAACTGAGAGATTTGTGAGTAAGCCCAAATCTTCTTAAAGATTAGTCCCTACAGGCACCATCATAACTAACCAAAAAGGTTGTTACTAGACTTGTACTGTCCCCCATTCTTCTAGTAGATTTTTATGGGACAGAATTTTTGTGCCTCAGTAACTTTTTAAACAGCAGCTGTTAGCTGATTTCCCAGTGCACACACATCCAAGTATTCCACCTTCCTGCTCCTGCCATTCATTCATTCACCTGGGATCTGTAAGTGCCTCCGATGTGCCAGGCACCCTGCTCCACAGTGGGGACACGTTAAAGAAACAAAATCCCTCTTCTCACAGAGCTTCCATTCCAGTGAGGGCACCAGACGAGACACACATAGACAATTGAATGTATGCTGCGGCAAGTAGAGTCAGCAGTGCTGCGAAGAAAAACACAGCAGGGAGATCTTCACCTCGGAAAACCACACAGTGGGGACAGCCCAACTGAAGGTCCTTAACCACCAGTAACGGCAGCTGAGGCTGTCTCAGAATGAGCTGGCCTGAGGCAGTCACGGGAGGGAAAGAGGAAATGAAGATGAACGTTGGTGCCACTGTCACAGGACAGAGCTGCTCAGACATCCTTCTGAGCCCATGAGTGTGCTTAAGCTCGCTTAGTCATGCTGCTGCTGATGGTCAGGATAACCGAGCGCTTCTGCTCCACCATTGACATGGGTTCCCCGGAAAGATGAGTTTTCTGCTAAGGGGAAGCGAGAATAGGATCTTTATGGAAATAGCTTCAAGAATTGTGGTGAAGCCTGAGGCTAAGGGTTTTGCAAATAAGGCACAGTCATCTTGCGTTGTTTGGTGTGCTGGTTGAAAGGTAGTTGGCTGTAGCCTCCCTGGCCTTCTGCAGAGCAGAGCCTTATGAGGAATGACTGCAGAGCACCGGAGAAAAGTATGTCTGTGGTATTCCAAGAATTTGTCAGAAAACTTGGACTGCCACCACTAAGTTTTTATTCTGGATAAATTTGAATTTATATAAATCAGGACTAAAGATTAAAGCTGGCTGAGTGAAGATTACAAATGACGTCTAAGTGTTCCTCTGTAGCGGGTTCTTTCAGTGGTGATGATAATGAAATTTAGAGCATCTTTGGCCAGTCTCACTACATTTAGAGAAGTAATTGCTGTTTGCTCTTTTGGCAGGTGTCGTGGGAGGTGGGAAAATGAAGGGAAGGAAAGCTAAGATGATAGAATAGAAATATGCAAGTTCAGATGTGGGTGCCTATTTTTGAAGATGGCATTGGGTCTAAGTTTAAGTTGGATTATAGGAGTACTAATTCATTCCATTATTTAACATTCCCACCTACAGAATAGCCTGACTTCTGTGGTTAAGGTTAACTTTTGCTCCACAAGGATTCTGTAGAAAGCAGACATGATGGAATGGTTCTCACAGTTTTGAAACCTATACTCTTTGTGGAGAAAAGGTTGTTGATATCCTGCTGTATTGGATAAGTTCTGTGGGTTGACAGAAAAACTAGGACAATTAACAACATGAATGTTGTTAATTAACATGCTGTTCAATTAACATGGAAAAGTTGATAGATAACCTTTGAACCTAGGAGCACATACAGAATTTTGACACGCACAAATATGGGGAGACTGTACTGGTCAGGGAACGGCATAAATGGGCATTTCAAAAGAGGCAGAGTAAGTGATGTTGCTGATGCCTGAGGGAGGGCTGGGTTGGACCTCTCCCTGCCTCTTCCTCTCCATGCCTCTCCCCTTCTGTTCACTCACACTTTGGCAGAGGGCTCCAAGTGGAGGAATATCGCTCCAAAGCTGCTTCAAGGTGCCCCACTGTGCCCTTGCGCAATGCTGTGGTTATGGCCAAAAACTCATATCTTCAGACAATTTTAGGATTGTTTTTTGTATTTCTGTGAAAAATGTCACTGGAATTTTAATAGGGATTGCATTGAATCTGTGGATCGCTTCAGGTATTATGGACATTTTAACAATATTAATTCTTTCGATCCACGAACACGGGATATCTTTCCATTCTTTGTAACTTCTTCAATTTCTTTCATCAGTGTTTTATAGTTTTAAGTGTACAGATCTTTCACTCCTTACTTAAATTTATTCCGAAGTATTTTATTATTTTTGATGCTATTGTAAATGGGATTGGTTTTTTAACTTCTTTTTCAGATGGTTCATTGTTAGTGTATAGAAATGTAACTGATTTCTCTATGTTGAGTTTGTATCCTGCATCTTTACTGAATTTATTTATTTGTTCTAATAGCTTTTTGGTGGAGCCTTTAGGGTCTCCTAAGATCATTTCACCTATAAACAGAGACAGTTTTAGTTCTTCCTTTCCAATTTAGATGCCTGTTATCTTTTTTCTTGCCAAATTGCTCTGGCTAGGACTGCCAATACAATGTTGAATAGAAGATCTGACAGTGGGCAGCCTTGTCTTGTTCCTGATTTAGTGGGAAAGCTTTCAACCTTTCACTGTTGAGTATGATGTTAGCTATGGGTTTGTTGCAGAGGTTTTGTCTCTTCTGTGCACACGCAAGCATGCATCCACACACACACGCACGTGCGCCCACACACACACTGTGGCAGGCTAACTGGTTAGGTAGCAAGTAAAGTAAAACCTCAGACCCTTCACAGTTTCTGATTTAACAGGGTGGATGGAGGGAGGAAGCATGGACAGCGATGTAACTTGCCCAGTGGTGCTCTGCTAAGCTGAAGTAGCAGAGGCTGGGCAGCAATCAGGAGAATCTGGTCTTCCCAGTCCCAGGTCAGCACCTTTACCATCAGTGACCTAGGAGTGGGCAGGGGCTCTCAAATTTGAATGTGTTTGCAAATCACCTGGGAATCTTATCAGAATGCAGATTCGGCACCAGCAGGTCTGGGGTGGGGCCTGAGGCTCTGGGTTTCTCAAGGCTCCCATGGGGTGTGGTGCTGCTTGTTCCCACCACACTTTGAGTAGCTAGGCTCCATCCCGGTCTCTCTAATGCTCTTAAAGTCTATATGCTTTTTAGAAATGTATAGACACTATGTAAGAAGTAGAAAATGTTGTATGAATAATTTACCCTTTAGCTGTTGGTAAGTAATTATAACTTCCTGATTGACCACCATATTTATAAGTGCTCCCCGGGGAGGAGGGAGACTGTAAGTGAGAACTGTCCATTGGGCAGGATTGAGCATTTTTCCCATGGGACTTTAATCTGTTTTGAAAGTATCTGTCTCTCAGCCTGTTGAGTTTATGATTATGCCTCATCTTAATGGGGCCTCGGGCAATGAGAAGTTTAGAAGATTGTCCCTCTATCAAACAAGCCATTCGGCATCATTCAGAAAGTCTAATAGCCAAATAATGACAAATACAAGCCACCGTTAGACCAGGTGCTTTATATATTTGGTCTTACTTTGTCTTCACCACCTACAAGGGAGGTGGTGGTTCCTCATTTTATGAATGAGGAAATCTGCTGAGAAAGGATAATGATGTGCCCAAGGTCATTCAGTCAGAAGTAGGAACTGAATCCAGATGTCTCTGATCCCAAAGACTCTTGCCACTCTGCTGCCCACTGCTTGACTTCTGGCAACCAGCCCTCTTTTCCCAAAGAGTTGGGGAGAAATTATTGAAAAGAGAGCCCAAAATTCTACTTTGAACTTGAAAATTCAGAGACATATTTTCAGCACTTGGATTGTATCACTACATACCAGTTTCCATCCACCCTCATTTAAGATTTCCATCTTCCGGCTTTCTGTGATTTTTCCTTCTACCCGCACTGTCGACTCAGCTTTCTGGTTTTACAAGGCACAGTGCCGGAGTACCTCTGAGTAGCACAGGCTCCACAAGGGGATCCTCGCTCCCTCGGCCTGAATAATCACAGCTGCTGCTCCAGCAAATCTTGAAATCTCTATGGCAGGAGCCACACAGCCAGGAAAATGACCATCCACTTGGGAACCACCCAGCCCAGCCCTGTGGGAGACACAGGGCACAAAGACTGGGTCCAACTTGATTTCAGAAGCCATAGATTAGAGATTCCCAGAGTCACCTGCAAAAAGAGGAAATCAGACCAGAAAAGTACTAATAAGAGGAAGTTGGCATCAGGGTAAAACCAATGGCTCATGGCTACTAAATTCATTATGACTTTAAGTGGAAAAAAGAAATAAGGTCTTAAATGGGAAGGGTGGCACCACATGGGCCCCAAACAAGTACTGCTAAAGAATGGAAGAGTTTGTTCTCATTTTGCCAGAGATTCCAAGTGTGATTATAGATAGAAACAAATGCAAACCCTTCTCAGCTTTGGCAAGGCTGAGCCTACAAGGTGGATTTCTGCTAGAAATGCCTTTGTTGGGTCAAAGGGGAACCTGCAGGGGAGAGAAAAGGGGGAAGGAGGCTCAGGTCAGCAAGGGTCTATTGAAGCCCCACCTCTCCTCCTGGGCGGAGGACGGAATTCTACTCCTGGGCATCTTCTGGGCATTCAGAGCTGTGAATTTGTGTCCACCTGGCTGTCATCTCTGGATGAGAGGCATTGAAAACCCAGGCCTGGGGGTAAGCATGTGGGCTGCCCTCTCTGAGTCACTGAGTCAGCGTCCCTTAGAGGATGGGGCGGGGTGGGGAGGGGACACAGACTAGAAAGGAGAAGTGTTTCCCCTGAGAACTTGAGTTTGACCCAACTCAGGCTGAACCTTTTGTCTGTTAGTTTATCTGCTGGTCTGCTTAGCTTTCTTTTTTATCCTAGGCCACACTTAGGACTACGAAATCGAGGAATTTAGGTATGTGTAGTCCCTAAGAGTCAGCCTTCCATGTCTGCCTGAAATGTGCGTATATCAGCTTGGTCTGGGAAAGTCCCGAGCTGGGGGATGGAGTGGGGCTCCCCGAGTCCTGGCCCAGGCTCCTGGGTGGGCCCAGATATGGCACTAACCTTTGGGGCCTCTCTCCTCATCTGTAGCATGAAATTTGTAGATGAGTCTATTTCTGTTACAGAACTTTTATGGTGAAAACAGAATGAGGGAAAATGATTATCTGTGAGCTTTGAAGAGAAGTAAAAGCACATCATGAATTAATAATAGTCACCTATTTATGGAGCTCCTGTTAAGTGGCTGGAACTTTGCTGGGTTCTGGAGGAGATAAGAAAACATAAGTTGGTCCTCAAGAAACTAAGGGAGATGCTCCATCCTCACTGAGTTCATCCACGTTCCGTTGGACATAGAGTACTTCCTGGGTAGGTGATTATAAGTCATTTTAGGCTTAAACAGGATGAAAGATGATGTGCTTTTAAATCTTTTTAATTTAAAGTTTTTCCTAAAAATTATTGTATGACATTTTTAGGGTAGCACAAGGAAATGAACGATCTGTGCTCTATGGCTCAATGAACCAATCTCTCAGGTTTACTTTTGTGTTATACGTGTTTTTCTGCACCCAAGCAATGCACCATTTGTATTTTGGCATTTGCTTCGATCATCTCCAAATCGACACCAGGCAAATGCCCTCAGATAACACACACTTCCCCTAAGATACAGAGCAAAATGGACGTCTCCTTTTCGTATATCCTTAGGAGCTCTGTCAACACCAAAGGTGTCACAACTCAGCATTATGATGAGGATGAAGATAATGACATATAATAAAATGTGTAGCCAACTCAGACCAAGATTTTTAATGAGGCGGGAGCTTGGTTTCACACATTTATTCTTTTGCTTTAGTATCTGGCCTGGAGCCTGCAATATAATCTCTCCTTGTAAAGTGCTATGTACTAATTAGTGACTGCAGCATGCTGTCTTTTTTTTTTACTAAAAATACTCAAGAACTGCTTTGTTTTATCTCTTGCCTGGGTATTCTTAATGATCGTTCCTATATGTGGCTCCTTTCCTCATCTGTTATTTCTTCCCAAGTGTCCCAAAGAAACGGGCTTAAGAATAGTCTCATTAGGATGACCCAGAGGAGCTAAGTGTTATTTCCAAGTTTGTGTAGCCATTGAGTTGTTCTTACGAGGCATCGGGGTGAAATAGAAGGACCCGGTTAGGAGACCTGAGTTGGGCCAGCTGTGCCTCTAGCTAGCTCAGTGACCTTGTGCAACTATAATATAATAGGATAGGAGATACATATATGTATGGAAGGGAGATTGAATTAATTTCCATGGTTTTTAACATTTTTATCTTCTAATTTTTTTTTATCTGATTGGCTTTTAATACATATCTTTCCTCTCCTATCAGCTTAAGAGTTTATCATGAATGTTTTAAATGGACTAAATGTTTAGCTTTTTTTCTTTTAACTGCTTACTCTTTTTAGAGGAGACTATGATAGCAAGAGGGAGGCAAGGTGGCAGATATATGTAAGGCATATCTATCTATATTTCTTTGGCATTGACATTTCATCAAGGGACACGGCTCTGAAGGATGGCTGTCCCTTCTAATGGCAAGGACTTTGCGGCTGTAGTGGCCAGAAGCATAAAGACGTGTAAAGAGGATTTTTCGGTACATCGAACACTGAATGTCTTGCTATGCAGCTTCTGTGATTGATACTCAGTCCTGTGGGCTCCTTCCACCCTTAAAGGGTGGTGGGGAATAGTAATTTCAAGAAAGAATCAGCATGAGTGGCAGTCTCTGGGTGGGGGGTGTGAGTGGGGTACTGCTGTCAGTGGCTAAGCGTCATCATTTAGAGGTCGACATTTTCCCCCAAATCACTTTCCTTAGGGTGACCAGTCCATCCCCGTGGCATCTGGGTTGGTGGGGTATGGCGGTCAGCAGCTGACCCCCATGCGGCAGAACCAGGTTTAGAGTCAGCAGCTGCTTGTGGGAGGGGTGAAGGGATAGAGGAGAAAAGATGTCTTGTTACTACCCTCGGATGGCCAGGCTTCAAAGGGAGTTTACTTGGCAGAATGGACATGTTCCTGAAAAGTTCGTCGTAAATCACAATTTCTCTTAATCAAATTTTATTTCCCTACTGACATAATTTCAGAGCTTATTCAGCCTCATTTTCCCACTGATTCTCCATTGAATGGCACTCAATTTCTGTTTCTCCCCTTCACATCCTGTTTGCCTCTGAAAATTATAAATGATCAGTAAGCATCCCTGGGACACCACGCTTCCTAAAATTGGCCACAGCTATCAGTGGAAGGGGCAGTGTCGCTATGAGGTAGACGCTGAGTTGAATGGTATGGAAATTAATGAAAGCGACCCCGGGTTGATCCTTGCATCCTCTGCTGGAGAAGTTAAAAACGGGTTCATTTCTGCTGAATCCAGGCATGCGTATCATCAAGAGGATTCATGTCAGGTCCAATTTGGGATCATCAAATTAATTGTTACATGTGACAAGCTGGCATGTAAAGAAAGTGATAAATACCTCAGTGCAGTCTCCCTGTTAAAATTCCACGGTGAGTTTTCATGGCTGGGGGCGCAGATGATGGACAAGGCAGGCGCTTCCCTTTAGCTGCCTGCCCTTTTTCTTTCTGTAGCATCAGAAAACAGGCACTGTTTGCCTAGAAACCTTCATTAACCCACTCATTTCCCATTGTGTTGCTTCTTAGCATTTTTCTTTTACTTCCTCCACAGATGAACTCTTGGGAATTGCTTGTGAGAGGTGCTATTCACCTAGAAGTGACCCAGCACTGTTTTATAAGCACATTGGCTGGGTTCTCAGGAACTGCCTGTTAAATGGCCCACAAGACAGGCCAACAGCTGCCAGTTGCCTGAGTCTCTCCAGGTCAGAACATGTTGCTGTGGGAACCCACAGACGGGCAGGCTTCTGCTCGATGTCCCGTGGGGGGAGTGGAGCAGGGCACAGCCGTTAGACTCGGCTACCTGAGTGTCACCTGGAGTTGGGGGAGCATTAGCAGTGTGTGGCCTGGGAAGTTACTCCCGCTGTTATTTAGAGCCATGCCCAATAGTTTATGAATACTCTATGGTTTAGATGCAGCAACATCCTTCTAAGGAGCAAACCCGGGATAGCAGGCTACAGCGTCTTTAACCTCTGCAGCATTTGCTGTTGCGGGCCTCCCTTCTCTCTCCTCCAAAAATGGCAGCTCAGCAGCTGTCCAGGTAACTCCCTTCACCATGGGTGCAGGGAAGCTTCCAGCCGCATTTGAGGCTCCACTGTAGGAAGTACCTACCTAGGAAACCCTAACCTCCTAATAGGAGAGCCTGCATCTGCATGTCTGCATATCTGCGTTTCCTCGTTTTTTCAAATTCTTTTGCGTTTTTTCCTTTATATCTTTCCTAATTTTGCTTTTGTTTACTCATATTACAGATTTTCTTGCCATAAGAAGTATGAAATGCAGTTATCAAAATATTATTTTAAATTGATATATTTATTTCTTTAAAGATTTAATAACAAGATTTCATGATAGGTCTAATCACTGCTCTCACTTTGAAGTAATGATGAATGTAAATGTTATTTCGAGATATCTGCAACATCAGTAAAGTGATACACAAGTTATGAGTGCTGCTAATACTGCTGTGGTTTGTTGCCTGAATTCATAATGAAAGAGAATGCTAAGTCTCAGTTAAATCTTAGTGAAAATAAAGATATAGGGTTGGTTGGTTTGTTTTCCCCTAGCGTAGGTCATGGGTGCCCTGATTTCTATTTCTGGGCCCCTTGGATTAAGATCCTCATCTTATTCTTAGAGCCGTATTATAGCAAAACACAGACGGTCCCGACTTACGATGATTCGACTTAACGATTTTTCGACTTTACGATAGTGCGAAATCTATACACATTCAGTAGAAACCGTACTTTGAATTTTGACTTCTGGTCTTCTCCCAGGCTAGCAGTATGTGGTCCGATCCTCTCTCGTGATGCTGGGCAGCGGCAGCGGCAGCTCCCAGTCAGCCCCACAATCATGAGGGTGAACGACTTACAACCGTTCTACACCCATCCAACCATTCTGTTTGTCGCTGTCGGTACAGTATTCAATCACTAGAGATATTCAATACTTTATTATAAAATAGGTTTTGTGTGAGACAATTTTGCCGAACTGTAGGCTAATGTAAGTGTTCTGAGCACATTTAAGGAAGGCGAGGCTAAGCCAGGATGTTCAGTAGGTTAGGTGTATTAAATGCATTTTCAGCTTACACTATTTTTAACGTACAATGGGTTTATCAGGATGTAACCCCATCGTAAGTCGAGGAAGATCTGTATGTCTAAACTTGTGTGTCAGGTTTACTCCAATTTTCCATCACATCAGACAACTTTCCAAAGGTCTGGGTTTCAGCCTGATTCTCATGGTTCTCAACACCACATGTACCTTTGATGTGGAAAGAACCCACGGTTTAGTTTAAGTGATTGGACTGCAGGTCTGCATTGCTGCCAGTCCTAATTACCCTTTTCATTTTCAAATGTAGCAAGAAGACACAGGGGCAGACTGATGCGATTTCCCATGTCCCCTAATGCTCAGCCCTCAGCCCTCTCTGCTTTGTCCATTCACCATCCATTAGAGAAACTGCATGTCTTCCTGTCTTGGTCATCACCCCAATGAAGGCTACCTGTGGCTCGCCCCACTCTGCTCCTCTCCAGAACACACCAAGCCTGCCTGCTGGGTGGAGGAACAGCACCTTAGGGTGTCCTCACCTCTGCAGTGGGATGGGGCACAGGGAACACAGAGTTTGGGGCAGAGAACTTGGGTTTCAGCCCTAGCTTTATGACCTGCTGCCTGTGTGATTGCAGATGAAACACTTAAATTATTTAGAGCTTGTGCTTCTTGGGCATAAAATGGGGTAAAAATTATAACCCCTCACAGGGTGAAAAGACACCAACTTTGTACAGGCAAGGCACTTTATGAATGGCGGCTGTTGGTCATTGGGAGAGCAAAGGGCTTTCCCACCCAAGACTGTAAGGCTCATTATAGAAGCATATGCTTGCCTAGGCCTGGTCCGCAACTCTCTCGTGCGCCATGTTGGTCTCTTGGCCCCTACTCTTTGTAACCTGTCATTTAAGGCCCCACCCCGTCTTACTCCTTCCAGCTCCCCTGCAAACCTCACAGCCCACCTTTCTCCACAAATCTAGGGCCTGAGCAGGCCATATCCACTCCGTTATCAGAACACACAATGCCCATTCCTCCTGCACACCTTTGCACTGCCACTTCTAATACCTAGAAGGTCTCTCAACTTACCTGAATTGTACTGGTCCTCAAGGCCCTACATAAGCTCCTTTTTCACAAAGCCTGCCCTTGTTCCCGCGGCCCACAGGGACTTCTCCCATCTGAATTCTTTCTACACATGCAGCTGTCTGTGCCTTGGTATCAGTCTGCTAGGGCTGTCGTAACAGAGTGCCACAGACTGGGCAGCTTAAACAACAGAAATGTATTTTCTCAGTTCTGGAGGCTGAAGGTTCAAGATCCAGGTGTTGACAGGGCTGGTTTCTTCTGAGACCTCTCTCCTTGGCCTGTAGATGGCTGCCTTCTCCCTGTCTTCACATGGTCTTCCCTCTGTGCATGTCTGTGTCCCAAGTCTCTTCTTTAAAGACACTGATCCTATTGGATTAGGGCCCACCCTAATGACCTCATTTTAACTTAATGACCTTGTCTCCAAATAAGGTCACATTCGGAGGTACTGGGGGTTAGAACTTTAACATGTGAATTTGGGGGACACATTCAGCCCATAACAGCCCCACACTTAGCACACCATCGTTACCTGCCTGGAGTCCTTCCTGGGCTGCCTGTTTCTGTGTTTCTGCTGAGACTGTCTCCTCTTTAAGGAAGCAGCATGTATTACATCACTGCACCCTGCAATGCTTGCAAATGGTAGACGTTTGAGTCATTTTTAGACGGAAAATAAACTTAACTTAGTCTTGAGTCCCAGACTTGGTTTAACCAAACCAATGACTAGCCAGTCCTCGAGGACTTACTCAGAGCACTGTGTGAGAAGGATGTAAACAGGTACCTGCCCTGAATCAGCTGGTTACGGTCTAATGAGGAAGACGGGGCATATGCACTTCTAGGGCAGAACAGTGAGAAGCACCAAGTGAGTGAAGTGGAAGAGAAATCACTGTAGGGGTTCAGAGGATTTTAAATATCAAGAGAGCCAGAAAGTGTATCTAGCTCAGCTCTCACAGAGTGAACACTCAGGAAGGCCAGGTGTGTCCCCCAGAGCACAATTTGGGATGATTTTATTAGGCGAGTCTGGGAAACACTGTTCCTTTCTCAAACCAAGGTAATCATGCATCCAATCAGACCAGCCCTTTCCCTGGTTCCCCCGCCCTGAGCCTCCGTTTCCCATCTTGGAGATGGGGCAGTAATATCTTGTTCAGAGGACTTCATGTGATAAAGCCTGATTAAGGCTTCTACATGGTGCCTGGCCAACAGCCGGCACTCAGGGAATACCAGCTTGCTCTGCTCCACCTAAGACCTTAGGACTGAATTGTTCTAGAAGGGTATGGGGAGGGGAAGGGGATAGTTGTTACATTGTGTGTGTGGTGGGGGGGGGCTGTTAATGCAGATTAAAAACTGTTTCCTTGGGGCCGCCCGGTGGCACAGCGGTTCAGTCCGCGCTTGGCAGCCCAGGGTTCGCTGGTTCGGATCCCAGGCACCCGCGGACGCACTGCCTGTCAGCCACGCCGTGGCGGGGTCCCATATAAAGTAGAGGAAGATGGGCATGGATGTTAGCCCAGGGCCAGTCTTCCTCAGCAGAAAGGAGGATTGGCGAAGGATGTTAGCTCAGGGCTGGTCTTCCTCACAAAAAAAAAAAAAAAAAAAAAAAACTGTTTCCTTGTCTGTCTTAATTGCCTTGGCACACAGTAGGGAATTTTCCCTAATTTGTTCCTGAAGGTGGAGGTAATGGGACCTCCTGGGGCTGCCCCTCTCCCATGAGCACTGTGACCTTAGAGCACGGTCTAGTTCTCAGCCCTGAGCCACGTCAGCATGACCTGGAGTGGGTAAAACACAGATTGGCAGCCCGGCCCCCCGAGTTTCTGATTGAGTAGGTCTCAGGTGGGGCCAAGAATGTGCATTTCCAACCAGCTCCCAGGAGAATTGATGCAACTGTGCAAGGACCACACTTTGAACCACAACCCTAAAGAATACAAGAAAAACATTGATAAATTTTAACAGACAGCCACTCTTCCCTTTTGAGGGCCTCACCTAGGACATGTTACAAGTAGCTAAATGTCAACTTATTTTACACTAGTCACATTTTCAATGCCGTTGTGACATGTGGGAGCATTCCTTGTGTGCCGTTTTTCAAAATCTGCTTCCTGGCATGCCAGTCCTGTAAAGTCCTCTCTGCAAAAGAGTCCTGTGGTCAGAGAAGTTGGCAAGCATCTTCCTGTGATCCCCTCTTGGCAATTCCCAGTGCACCGTAGCCTACGATGGGCCAGGGAGGCCCTGCCCCAGAGAAAGCCACACAGCCCTGTGCCACCCGACATTTGTCAAACCCATTTGACCATGAAGCAACCCTCTGCACAGAGCACTGGGAAGTTTATGAGCACATCTGGGCAATGAGGTAGGATGTGAAACCTTTTACAGCCCTCTCCAATGGTGGACTTTCTTCAGCACATGACCTATTTACCTTGCTCCTCTCAGGGAATATATTCTGTTTGGGTTTGGACCCTGGGCAGCAGTAACACTGTCTTCACTAGACTGTGAGATCGTGTGGAATTGGACTTGTATTTGTTATCTGCTATCCTAAGTAATTTGCCTGGGTTTTTATGGAAATGTGTGTACAAATTCTGAAAAGCAGACCTAAAAACATTTATAAAGTATAAACTCATGCAATAGAACTTCACCAATTTGTATTAATTCTAGTGAATGGCAATGTGATATGCTTTTTAAAAATCCAAAGTATAAAATATTCATAAGAGAGTTATTGTTCCTTTCATGGTCATACTGTAGCTCGGACGTGCCTAATTGGAGTCTTGCCAGGAAGGTTTCTCAGAGAGGAGACATGATTTAATGCATAAGAATTATTTGTAGTAAACTTATCACTATTTGTGTATAAATTTTCATTGAAGGGTGTTTTGGGTTTCTTCCTAAAACCTTAGTGGGGTTTTAATCTTCTTCCTACCATCTTGTTTCTGTTACCTATTTATCTAGTCTTTCTCCTAATGACCATAACTTCAAATTAATGAATTCTCACTAAGTAAGGTTTACTCTATTGGGAAAATCATTCTCCTGATAACAGGCTCGAGGTGCCCTGTGTATCTGGTCTGAGGACGTCTTGTCGTGGTCAGAGCTGTAGCTGTCTGTCTCCAAACCCCGCTCCTGTAACCAGCCTGTAGTGGGGCTTTACCTGCATAACGCTCCAGTGACTTTCACGCATTGTTTATGATTACAGAGAAAAATAGAAGCTCAGGAAAGTTTATCGTTTAATGCATTTCCTCGGAGGAAACTGTGTTTTTTCAACTAGGTTGTGGCCCAATGGTGGGTCATGAAGTTGGTTCAGTAGGTGGACACGAGCATTTTTTTTTTAATGGAATAGGATCAAGCAGAAAGTATTAGAGTGCATCCCAGGCTGTAAGAGTCAGAATTGTTTGTTTTAGGTGTGCGTCTGTGTGCCCGCGCTGGGTCACAATGTTAAATGACCCAAGTTTTTATTGTGGGTCATGGTCAAAATGTGGGAAAGCCATTTGATAGAAAACATTTTAAGCAGTTCCAGAGTAGAGAAGAATTAATAACTTAAGATTAAACTTTTCCTCCTTGAAGTCATAATTTGGCCTTATGTGCCCCCAGGTCATTTCTGTGCTCTGGCAGCTATGCTCTATAACCTGGCTGCTACGTGGAGTTTGAGCAAGGCTCAAGTTTCTGTCGTGTAAAGGAATCCCTTTGTTCTGTTAGAGGATGATTCAGCTCTTCCGGGTAGTACCCTTAGGACCAAAAAGGAGTTGGAACCCCTCGGCTCCACTGTGTAGTGATGGCACAGGGGTGAGGCACCGAAGTGGTGCAATTCGTGGAGAATTGAAGAGAGGACTGGGCTGTGGGCTGAGCTGGTGCTGCCAGTGCCTTATGCCACTAGCTTGCCCCACTCTGGTCAGTGCCAGTACCATGCTGTTCAGCACTGTGGACATGAAACTTTCCTTTATTCAGGTATAAGCCGGTGCACTGCTGCTGAGAAAATACAGAAACCGCCCTGGTCCGTTCTCCCCGGCCCCCACGCCACAGTGTCTGGCGCTCGTCTGTTTCAGAACCTCCCCTGGACAGATGTCATCCCTGCTCAGCCGGAACCTCGCTGGTCCTTCAGACCAAATCCCCTGCTGTGTGTACACCCACAGCGCCTCGTCCTTACCTTCACAACTCTGAGCCTAAACGTAGGCCTCCGATTAATGTCTCCTTACGCGCTTCACACTGGGCCCCCTGCTGCCGCAGACACGTGCAGACTGGCCGACTGCCTCGGATGCAGATCACTGGCTTCTCTTTAAGGCCGATCCCCTCTGGCTTCTCCATGTGGGTTTTGAACTTAGCCTGCCCACCTTTTGTCTTACCGTTGTGGGAATCTGGATCAAGGAAGGAGAAATCACTTGGCTGAGGTTACGTGGTTAGGGGAAGACGTGGTGGTTTGCGTTGTTTCTGAGTAAGGACCAGAATACTCAATGCACATCGAGGTTCCCTGGCACGCTGACCTCCCAGCAGTCAGAGCCTTCCCTGCTTCCCTCTGACCTGCACTGTGAGGTTCACGTGCACACATCTGTCGACCTCTTGGGTGCAATTTATGCATTCAATTTGGATAAGCTTTTCATGACCCTAGGTATGTTTTTAAGTTAGTAAAAGTGTGTCTGTAATAAAATCCCATCATCGTTTTTGTCTCAGAAACTGTTACAAGAAATCCGTCCTAGGGAAATGCTTCTCAACTGTCTGGTCGTTGGTTAGTAAAGGCAGTTAGTCTTAACAAGCCTATCTGTCTGTCTGTCTCTGTCTGATTTTCTTATAAACCAAGCAACATTTGGGAATTTACAAAATTGCACCAGAGTCACAAAAGGCCTTCAAGAGTTTTGAGGTTTGGACTTTGGAAAGCCTGGCTGCCATTAGAGGCCCAGGTTTGTGGGTTTGAATCCTGACTCCCCCTGTTAGTAGCTGTAGCCTTGGGCAGCTTACTAAACGTCTCTGTGCCTCAGTGACCTCCTCTGTAAATTGTGATTGATAACGGTATTTTCCTGATCAGGCTGTGGTGAAGATTACACGAGTTAATGGTCTGTAGCACCTAGAATAGTTCCTGGTGCAGAAAAGAGAGAACTGTTAGCTGTTATTAGTAGTATGTCCATTGTTACTCTTTATCTCCATCATTTTACAGTGGAAAACCTAGAACTGTAAGTAAGCCTAACCCTCTATAGGTGCATAGCTCTGGTCGTTATAGACTATTTGATGCACTGTGTGTTTAGGAGGATGCCTGCGCCTGCTCTCACGGTAGGAGGCACTCCACAGAGAAGGACTGACAGGAGGCTGGTGGTCAGTCTGCCCCCGGGTGCTGCAACCTGCCTGTCAGGTTCTAGGTCATCTTTTCAGTGTTGCACGATGCTGAGCCAAGCTCAGACTCCCCAGTCCAGGGTTGGGAGATTACTGTGGCCACTTTCTCATCTCACCTAATAATGCATGTTTGAGAAATGCTTTGTGTCCAGAGATCTCACACAATTTCAAGGGCAGTAATTGCCCAAATGAATGTCACTTTGTTACAGTTCACGGAACTCATGTTCCACCAAGGACACTCTGTCCAGATCTCCCATCTGACCAAGGATTTCATAATTTCTAGAATTTCCCAACACGTAGATATATCAAATAATTCCAAAGGAATATCGGAGCTCAAAGGTATGACTTCACTTTACCTTTAAATCTGCTGCTCTCCCACCATCACCTTGCTCATGAATGGTTATACTAAGTTGGAAAGGAAAACTGGAGGAGGGCAGAAAGAGTCTTCCACCGAAGTTGAGTTCTCCTTTCTCCATTAAAAATGGCCCTGTCCACCAGGTTTGCACAGATGGTGCATGCCAATGAGGGCATTCAGCCCTAGATGGGAGTGCCCTAGGTGAGCCAAACTCTGGCTCACTGGCTAAGTCTGTGAGCCAGATACACAGCCTCGCTCACGGACAGCAGCAGAGGGAGCTCAGGCTTTTGAATCCAGTGACCCCAGCAGCACATGGCCCGGAGGTAAATGGAGGTGGTAGATGGAAAAATGGATTCCCTAGACACGGGTCTCCCGATAAATCTTTGTGGTTTCTCTTTCAGCCTTCGGAGGTAAAACCCTTTCCAAATAGATGAGCCACTTTCAACTCTGCCTAAAATCTGGAACACAATTGAAACTGCCTTTAATCGGTGTCCCAGAGAATGTCGATTCAAATGCATTTAGGAAACATGAGTTAAATGAAGTTAATCTGGTTTCCTTAAGACGTCTCAGGGCCCTAATACACTAAGGGGCATTTAAATCCCCAAGAGGAGGGTGCAGGAAGCAGTGTTTCCACAACTTAGTTGACCAGGATTACTGAAATCACATTGCAAGACTAGAGTTGGACAGAACATATTCTGAGCCACAGTCCTCAGGGTTGTGCATGTGACCGGGTAAGGAGAACAGAGCTTGCCAGAGAATTGGAGGACCCAGCTTCTTGTCTTGCCTCCACTTCCTCCCAGCCCCGTGACCACAGACAACATGGTCTCCTCTGTCACTAAGCAACTTCCTCATCTGTATAAAAGGAGGCCAGTGCAACCTGTGTGCCGCCCACCCCGCACCTCACAGTGAGGGTCCCTGGAGCCAGTGGGCTCTGAAATGAGTGAAGGCCCACAAACATAAGACGGGGTTATTAGTCCAGTTTTCCCAACCCAGAAAAAGCTGAGGGGGTGCTGACAATTTGGGAAAAGTTCCCTAGTTGCAGTTATTTTTTTATTCTGCCTTGCCAAAGGTTTTACTTAAATGCATAAATCGAATTTTATTCTGTGTAGATAAATGTGTAGAGCTGGTCGTGGCTTCTCTGTGCAATCCCAGAGTAATGCCTGAGATTCTTTCTACCCCTTGACAGCTATACCATCTTGTTTATTCCAAATCCATTTCTCTTTCCTGGTGGTGGAGGGAGCGGTAGCCAGAGCTGTGTAGGAGGCAGTAAGCGGAAAGTGCCCAAGTGTCCCCAGGGCAAGCAAAACGCACAGTCTGGAGGGCTCGGAAAACTGCAAAGCTTTTCATATCTTCACACTAAAATTCACATGGTGGCAAAAATTGAACTGATGTGAGGCTATTTATAGTCCTTATTTATCCCACTTAGTGAAATATCCATACGTTTTGCTAGAAAATATTAATAGGTTTGAATATGGGGTGCTGCCCCAGACCCCTCCAGGGGTGTTCATTATACATGATTTGTGTGACCTGTTGCCTTTATAAAATTTGAAAAAACCTGAAATCTGAAACCTATCTGGCCCCAAGGATTCCGGGTAAGAGAACAGGGGCTATAATGGAAATTCTGAGGCACAAAGGCACACGTGAAGATGAACGTCACCCTCGCTGGCCCAGGGGTTTGAGGAGCAGGCTGCCCTGTTACTGGGTTCAGATGAGAGGTTGCCACACCCCTGTGAATGCTCATCGCTGTCACGGCACCTGGTGAGAAGCCTCATCGTGCTGTGGGACCCCTTCCTCTCCCTTCCCTCCTGTTGCTTCCCTCTTGAAGCCATCAAAAAGCCGGTGCCTGGCCCCACCCCCGCGGTGGGGAGGTGGAAGCACATCACACCACAGGGCCCTGCTCCCTTCTCCACCACAGCTTCTTGGGGTGTCAGCTAGGGAGAAGGCTTCCTGGAACCCCCGTACCCAGGATGCCAGGTAAAGAAGCAGTTGGCACGTGTCCCAGGATGCTAGCTACCACCAAAAACCAGCAGTATTGTATGAGCCTTAGAAATCCTGTTGTATCAGTCCATTATGAATTATTGAATTAACACTGCATATTTATAGCAACTTCTTAATAGTTTAATAACTTACTCATCCCTTATGGATTCTTTGGTATATTTCTTTTAATTGTTAGGGAAAAGAGTCCTTTTAGAACTAACTTCACTGGGCCACTCCCACAGTGATGCTTCCAGAATTCTAAAATAGAATCCTACACAACTGTTCCTAAGTGTAAAGTGCCCGACACACAGCAAATTGACCGGCCCATCTGGAGGCTGGTGCTTACCTGCTCCTGCCTGGGCCCCAGAGCTGCCACAGCTCGGAAGCCAGCCAGCCAGTGTTGTCTCTCAGCCCCGAGACTGGGGACACTGGCATTTAATGTCCTGCACTTGGCTTACATGGATTACAGTATAGGGACACAGTATTGGGAGACAGTATAGCGTCCCGAGCATCATTAATATTGCTTCTAAGGGGAAATAATCCTACATCCAGATAAGAGACTGCCCTGCTTTCAGAGCACTCTCCTCTGTGAGGTGTAGCCTGCTGCCCCAAAGTGAGTCGTTCCTCACAGAGTCTTGTACCTCCCTCCCTTAGGTTCTGGGTGACAAATGAAAGTCAGCAGAAGCGGGCCATATTTCTAATACGTATTTGCCGATGACCAATCCTGCTAATCAGGGGATGGTCATAGGTAAGAGGAAAGGTTCAAATTGAAGACCTGGATCCTTCAGGTGTTTGAGAATCCAGCTGAAGAGGCAAAGCATTATAGATGGGTCATGTGAGGGTATGAATGGTGGCCGCACATCCTTATCTTCTCCAAGCTCCTGAGAAAATGCCTTGGACTTATGGTCCCTTTTGCTTTGAGTTGGGTTTTTGGATCATGAATGAAGTCACACTTTATAAAAAAGATCCCAATTTCTTTACAGATGGGCTGCCTTTGAGCCCAGGCCTCAGTTTGGTCACCTGTACTTTCTGAACTATTCCAGCTTTTTAGGGAAATACTAAAATTTTTAGGGAATACAAGAGTCCTGCAAAAAAATCCAGCCCTTGTTGGCAGCTGCCAGGAATTGCCATAGAGAAGTTTGATGGAGTTTTTCCCTGTTAAATGTTATTTCAGACTCTCGAAACTGGTCTTAATAAAGTGCACACCTCTCCCTTCTCTTCCCTCTGCCCCCAGCTTCTGTCCTCATCATTTAGGATTCAACTCGTGGTTCCATCACCATTCTCAAGTTTGACTTGAGATGATCTGAAGAAGTACCTCTTAAGAACTACCTCTTAATAAGGAGAAAAACTACTGACTAGTCTTCAAGATCAGTCTGGCCAATGCTGGAGGAAGAGCCCATTTGCTTGGGAACTCCAGGTTATCTCCCCATCACCAGCAGATCCCATCCAGCCAGATTGGTAGGTAACAAAAATAAATCCACGTATCTCTAATCACTCCTTTACAAGCATTTGTGGCTCTCTGTGCACAAGGAGTCACATGCCTTCCTAAGGCCTAAGCCACACATAGCCCCAGTTAATCACCCAGGATAATTCACTCCCTGCCACTGCTGCAGGCTGCCCCAGCGACACTCATTGGGTGCTAATGGCATTTGTTGAGCCTCAGTGTGCACCAGGCACTATGCAGGTGCTGGGGACACAACAAATTCAACCATTGTCCTTGACCTTGAAGGGGAGCGAGGTATGCAAGAACCTACACTACCCCGTGATAGGCGAGAAGTTCTTGTGGGAACACAGCTGGGAGAGACCCAGTTCTGGCTGGAGGTTGGGGAAAGATAACATGGGAGCCGCCTTTGAGCTGCTGTTTCCAGCTGGCTCAAGTATTAAGGTCATATGGGCAGAGGGGTTACCAGCATTTCTTCCACGCATGATGAAACTAAGAGCCCTGGCAAAGCTGAGGATCATTCTGGAATTCTGTGTCTCAGCTTGGAGAGACTGATCAACGTGTTGAGACTGGCATACTTTTGAGAGTGAAAGGAGGCACCGTTAGTAATTACACCAGGACTGAGGCCTAACCCAGACTGTCCCGGGGAGTCAGGGACCGACGACCCAGGATAACTGGTCGGAGAGGAGGCAGCAAGGGTTTGGCTGCTTTTTTCCTTTTTTTCCAGAAAAGGATAGGAAAACAAATATAATGCCATCTGTCATTGCAATTATTTTTGAAGATGGCATTGCAGAAAATGTTTGTACCTACGTCACCGGTAATCATTTGAGGACTCTCTCTCCACTCTGTTGCTGAACCATGAAGAGGCTGGGGGGTTTTTTTGTGTAGTCAATTGAGCACCTTTCTGAGGTAAATGCTGAGGAAAAGCAACAAACTGCATCTTCAGCTTAAGAAGAACTCCTCTTTGGGGCTCTTTGTCCATGGTAGAACTTACTTCTTTTAGGACAGAGCTCTGAGCTAGTACTCCCATTCCATCTTCACTTGCCTCCATGAAGCAAGCAGCGCAGATGCAAAAGATTGTTATCTGGGAGCTTTGTTCGTGGATCTCACTTAAAATACTGCGCTCCTTGTTTCCTTGGGAAAGCGTCATAACTGATGGATGCTTGGGGTCTTGACCGTACACTGACTTGCCCAGCCAGACTCTGTGCCCCACACCTTTCCAGGTTTCCTCTTGGGTGTCACCATTCCTTAGCGTCCTTCCCTCTGGTTTCCAAGGTGACAGCTCGATCCTTGGATGTATTAGCCAACGCTCTGGAATGGTGCAAGCACAGGCGATTTACACCCTGCTGCTCCAGAGGCCGCTTTTTCTGGAAAGGCCCTGATTTTCTGGAATAGTTTCGGTTTCCAATATTCTCTCCCATTTTCCACACAAGAACTTCTGTTTGTCAGACAGTGTGTTCTGGATAACAAAATGCAAAACAATAGGGTTGTCTTACCTATCACATGGGACACAGAGAAACAAGGGTCCTAGATCCATTTTTAAGTAGGACAAGTCTGTCTTGAGTTCCAGTCCACCCTGCGGATCCCAGCGCCCTCGTGTAGTTAGGCTCCCAGAAGGCAGTCCCCATCTGCATTGGTCCAGTGGGTCTCCAGTTCCCAGCCCTGTGGCTGGCACAGTGGTTGCCCAGTAAATATTTATTCAGTGCACAGGCACAGTGGGGGAGTGCAGGGATTCACTTATGCAGACCTGCTGTGCCCTGGGCATCCATGCTGTCCTGGATCTCAACTATGCCAGGTTGAGATCCCCACTCGAAGAGTAGTTGAACATACTCTTCAACTGAAATGTTCTCCTCTCCCAACCCTCACAAAACTCCCCTTCCTGCAGGGTCAGCAAGTGCTAAAGGAAAAAGAAAAAAAAGGTGCCAACTCCTCCTTTCCCCCACCTTAGCTTGCATTCTAAAGCATTTACGTTTGTTTGGTGATTCACTGCTGTCATTAACTGTGGAAGTTCTTATCCTCCTCTGAAATGTGGCCACGCTGTTCTTAGACTTTCCGTCACTCCCTTGGAACAGATGGGCCTTAGATGCAGATTTGTTTGCCCAACATGGTGGAAAAGGAAGGTTCTGGTGTGGGGTCTGTTCATGCATGCCATCTCAAAGTGAGGATTATAAAATATAGGTTCTCCTTTGGTTTCTTAAACATTAAGTTTACGTTTAGCCCTAATATCCCTTGGAGCATGTCATGTCCAGCCTGCTGAGAGGTCAGCACAGCATGTCTCATCCTGGTCGTCCTCTTTGTGGCTGTGGCCATGGGACTGTCCCTCCAGGTGCAGCTGGGCTTAGTAGGGAAACTCCAGGTCCCTGCTTGTTCTATTCTTTCCCCAAAGCCCTGGCAAGATCCTCAAGCGTCGCCTCGGGTTACAGATTGGAGCCATCCTCCAGGTGCAAGGATGTGCTTCTCTGCTCTAATTTCACAGGTATGGTAACCATCCCCCAGTCCTCCCTCCGCACTGTAATGTGGTCTGGATGGATCTGCTTCCATTCACATGCTAACCTCATTAACAGTTCTCTCCCTGACTCACACCTGGTATGTGCAGTGGGCCTAACACACGGAGCTCACTTGATCTTGCCCAAATTCCTGTGAGCTCCAGAGGGGGCAATTAGCTCCTCATTTCAGATGAGGAAACTGAGGTTCAAAGAGTCTCACTTAAATGCCCATGGACACTGGCTGTCAGTTAGAATGCCCATAGTGTGTCCACCAGTCCTGTTTTCTTTCAGCCCCGTGAAACTGCCTTGCCATTCAGTTATCTGCCTCCTCGCTTTTTAGTAACAAGGCAAACTGAGTGCTTCATTGGAGGCAAAAGCAGATTATCTGGCTGTCCCTACAGAAGGCAAAGAAAAGGGCCGTGAGGAAGCAGACACCCAGAAGGAAGGAGGAGTGGTGATGAGCGCTCTGGGAGTGGGGCACAGTGCAGCACACGGTGGATGCTCGCTCCCTCTGTGTGCCTGCTCTTCTCTTCTTCACTTAAAAGCCTTATGTGCCAAATTTGTAGAGATCCTCTAGTTCCCCGCATGTCCTCAGGAGCAGCCCAGGAGGAATTCGCATCCCTGACAGAGGATCAGCCTTGTGGCAGTTCCTCCTGTCTGTCAGGACATGCTCGGTTTTCTTGTGGTTGCCACAGAGACTGGTCCTATTGAAAAAGGGAGAGCCTATTTCTGGAGAATCATGATGGCCTGTTCTCCACTTTAATTTCTGGTAAACTTCACAAGCCTGCCCTTTTGGCCTCTAGGACCAGCTCTCTGATGTATCTTGTCTTCATCCCAGCCCCTGTCCCAGAGCTCTGCACAGTGGGTGAACGCCGGCTGGTAGAGGGGAGGAAAAGGAAGACGGTGGTGAGGAGTGGGAGCCAGTGTCCCTCCAGCCACTGAACAGGCAGGACACAGGAGGCACTCCAGATGTAACACAAATGCTTCCTGATTTTGAGGCATGCTTGTTCTTAGTAGACACTGTATGTATATATCCGTTGAGTAAACAAATTAATGAGACAGACTAATAAACAAATAAACCAAAAGTAAACCTTTGGGCCCTGAATATTAATTTACCCAGGAGGTGACCTGGTCACTGGAAAAGATCCAAGCATAGTCAGTATTCAGCATCAGAGAGTGACTGAAGACTTTAATGAGCGCTGAGTGTGTGATTTGACATTTGTCTATACCACAGTCTCTCCTGTTGTGCGCCTGTGGAATACTGGAATATTCTGAAGTGCTTGCTCTAAACATGTGGGTGAGGGTGAGGCTCTTGGATTAATTGGAAGTCATCCTCACTAACTGGTTTGAAAAAGTAAGCAGAATGGCGGTGGGTTTAGTTTTCTGTGTACTTGACTTTTCTCCTCTTTCTCTGTTAATTATGGAAAAGGCGTGAGGGCATGGTGTGATCTGAGGAGGGTCCACAGAGCCAGCGTTTTCAATAAGGCAGCGGCTGAATTTGCAAATCCAAGACCACTGAGGGACGGCAGCTTATCGTGCCCGCCTGGCTGCCTGGGGAGTGACTGCCGTTATCAACTCACCAAATCCCTTCCTGCCGAGGGTTTGGAGGGTGGATTAAGGATATAATTACTGGTGAATCCAGCAATAGAGAAATCCAAAAGCTCTTGTCTGTCATCCCATGTGCTTGACTTAAAGCTGCATTCAGTCCTCCCAGGCCATGTTTTGACTTCTGCTGGATGCAGAGCTCCCACTGCCGAGAGATACCCGGCTGAAAGCATCCTGCGAGCAGGCGAAAGCTGGCATCTCTCCTCTTTATTGCTGGGTTCTCCGTAAAAACATCCGAGGGACACCTGGTCCCATTTAAGGCTGGCCATCTGTACTTCTGGAGAAGGAAGTAGACCCAGACCAGATGAGTCCTTTGGTGTCTATATTTGATTTAATATCAATGTGTACTTCTTTCTAATAGGAATTCTTTTTTTTTGGTGAGGAAGGCTGGCTCTGAGCTAACATCCATTGCCAATCCTCCTCTTTTTGCTGAGGAAGACTAGCCCTGAGCTAACATCTGTGCCCATCTTCCTCTGTTTTGTATATGGGACACCACCACAGCATGGCTTGACAAGTGGTGCGTCAGTCCGCGCCCAGGATCCGAACCTGAGAACCCCAGGCCACCAAAGTGGAGCGTGCAAACTTAACCACTACGCCGCCAGGCCAGCCCCTCTAATAGGAATTCTATTAGCAGTTGTCAGATTTTTTCTACTTACACTCTCTTTTTCCTTTTTAAAGCCATAATAGCTATGCTATAGAAAATACATACTTTGTACTTTGAACCATGGACACCCTCCTCCCCAAAATCATACCCTTGTAAAATATGACCCTTGACCCTGAAGACAGCAGACTAGATCTGATTTCGAGATAGAGACAATAAATACTCTGATTTTTAGCACCTGTCTAGTCAGCATTAACTATTCACTGGCACTTCCCTATAATTGAAATTCAAAGAATGACACTAAAACAAATGTGTTCAGAATCAAAGATGGGATACAATGGTCCCCCCTTATCCTCAGGGCAGACATTCCGAGGTTTGCTTTCCTCCTTATCTGGCTTTCGCTTCCCGAGGGTAACTGAAACCAAGGATAAGGGGGACAACTGTAGTTTTAGGTGCAAATGTTACTTACTGAAATGAAGTAACATCTAGAACTCTTAACACATATATGATAGTGACACAGAATGTCTGGTAGTTATACAGTGTTCTCAGGCCATGCCGAGAACAGAGCATTTCCCTGTTGTAACAAGCGGACTGTGCAATGCAAGCCTGGGAACAGGTGCTTCCTAGGCAGTACCTAGGAGCCTTTCTGAATATCGCCAAATATTGCCTAATTTAGCATATTTATAGGCGGCCCACCTACAGCCGGCGTCTTCCAACAGTGTGGCTTTGGCGCTCACCAGTAGGCAGACTCCCCCCGCCAGCCTCTTCTAAATTGCCACGTGGTGAAACACGCACACACAGAATTTGTTTTTTTCAATTTTAAAACTTAACCCTTGTCTTTAGTGATAACCTGCCATCTTCCTAAAAGATATCTTCCCTGGAACATTTAGCAACATACAGGAGGCAGTCAATTTTCTTGCCCTACACCGTTTGAATAACACAGCATGCTGGGAGTAGTTGGGCAGGGGTTCAAATTCTTTGGCACTGGAAGATCATTTTCTCTCTGTAATGCCCTCAAATCCTGCCCCAGGGTAAGGTACGGTGCTTAGAACAAGGAATGAGAAGACCTGAGGTCGACACCCTGGCATTCTTCAAAGAAGCTCTAAGGAGCTCTAGAATTCTCTAGTCTTTGGAAAAAAAAAAAAAAGAAAGAAGGGAAGGAATTCTTAAATTACAACTTAGAAGACAAAATAGTAGCTTCTAGACTGTCTATATATAGGAAATTAATTCAATATTTATTACCACTAAATGTGACTTTGTCAGTGGAGGCAGTATCCTAAACACAGGGTATGCAGTATTTCATTTGAACTCCCAATTGTTCTATGAAATAGGAATTATTACCATTTTACAGATGGACACTGAGGCTCAGAGAGGCTCGTCGTCTGAACTCAGATTTGAACCCAGAGCCATTTGTCTCCAAAGCCCAGTTCTCAAACTCTATTACACACTTGTCTCTGTGCTTCTGAATCTTCTCTGAGTTCTGCAGAGGCAGAGGCAGAACGAGGTGGGTTTTCCACACGTGCAGACACCTGGCACCCTGGCTCACCCACGCGCTACGCGCTCTCAGGAAGCGTGGCCCGCGTTTCTCTCAGTAAATATGGTGACCACTCTGCATTGTGATGAATGCAGAGACTCTCACTGGCCCAGAACGACCCCTATGTATTAAATCTGTAAGATGCAAGCTTATAATTGGAATACTGACTGTATTTATCTTCTTTGCATCCAAGGAAGGAGGGAGAATAAGGAAAGAGCAGAGGGAAGAAAGAGAAGGGAAAGCCATCACTCAGATGATAAGATTTTCCTGTGTGTAAAGAGTGCTAAGCTTAGAGTAGCTTTCTGGAAATAAGTGTCTAGAGGGAAAATGAAGATTCCCAGGCCTGTTAAGGTAGCTTTCAGTATATGTTCTGAGTGTCTGTGGGACACATCATTTACGGATAAGCCATACTTGCCCTGCACACTCAGTACTTGGGGTGTCAGCCTTCTCTAAATAAGCAGGTGGGTGAAGTGTTGACATCTGGATCAACAATTAGCCAAATGTCTGTGGGTGGAATGTTATCTAGAGAGAAGTCTTTTGGAAACCCGAGAGAAGAGCGTCCTCTCACGTGGAGACCTAGACCCCTACTCATCTCTAGGACAGGCTGAAAACAGGCCAGGCTAAGGTTTTGTCCTAAAGTCGTGGCACCCTCAGATCATGGGGTCTGAATAATAGAACAAGAACACCCTTCCTGACACTGGCCCTCAGTCCTCTTGTTGAAGATGAGATATTATGAGACCAGTTTGAACACGAGCTCAAACACTCTCCCCCAAGAGAGTACGTTTGCTCATGCCCCTTAAAAAAGATATTACAAATTCCATATACCAAATCTGGAAGGAATTGGGCTCCAGATTATTTTCTCTTGGATTTATAATTTTATTTGAAGCACTCAAGTTGTGTTCTGCGTGCATTTAGTCAGACTCACTGGACAATACCTATTCCTTAGGGAGAAAGGGACACTCTTGTCCTAAGGTGCCAATAGCCCCTGCCCACAGTGGACATCCAGCTTCCAGGTATCCTCAGTATGTCCGAGCTGGCCAAAGCTTTGCTGGCCCTGAGAGCCACCAGCTAAAAGGACCAGCAGTGCCATCTTGTGGGAATGCTCTCAGCTTCCTGAAATCAGGCCTGAGGAAGGAAACAACCTTGACTGTCAACTTTGAAGAATGACATTACAAAGAAATGTCTGGGTGCAGTCAAGTGACATGCTTCCCTCTGGTCACCAGCCATGCTAATTATTATTTTGGTGTCTAGAAAATTAAAAACCCAAATAAATTAACACCAAACAGGAAAGATATTTCAAGAACTAAAATGGCTAGAAAGGATTTGTTTTCCATCTATTTACCAAGAAATGTATTTAAAATCACTCCAGGTGGGAATATATTTTTCTGTAAGCTCCATGAAAACACAAAGCCACAGGTTTAGAGCAGAGTCAGAATATAGTAGCAGAATCTGCTTCTAGATCGCCTTAGGGTTCTGTCCTTTCACAGGGAGGGTGCGCAAGAAGACTGTTTTTCCCAGGTGTTGTCATGCGAGCTGGGCCGCACCCCAAATCACCCCACTGCCATCAGTGTAAAAGCAGAGGGCTCCCCCAGACCTCATTCCCTTTGTTCTGATAAAAGCAAATTAAATTGTGCCTCTTCCTCCTGCTCACTGTGCTCTAACATCGTGTCCTTCCCATCACACCCGCGTGTACACACGTGTGCACACACACGTGGACCTCAGCTTACACGTTACATTTTGGGGTCTGCATTGACTCCCCTATGAACTAACCCCCCCCCAAGTATGTTCTGGAAGAGCACCTCGTTCCTTTCCTCCTGGTGCTGGTCATCATTTGTAATTCCACACCTCAGCACCCGACTCCCATGCTAGTGGGAGCCCCCAAGGGTGGCCGCTGTGCTGCCCCACTCTCCCCAGCTGTCCATCGGCGGGCTCTGTCAGCACAGCTGAGGCGTGGGAGTGATGCTGTAGCCCCCGGACGGCTCAGGGACTCACCGTCAGCCCGTCAGCGGTGGGGTGCACTGTCAGTGTTTCCATCAGTGGGGCTGGATTGGGGGACCATCGTGCCTCCCTGTCCCCTTTTGGCCGTGCACAGACACCTTGAAAGGCCGTGGGGTCTGGGAGCAGCATGTGCCCCTTGTGGGGATGTCACAGGGTAAATGGGGCGTTTCTGTCATTTGGCCTCAGGAGAGGCCCCTTCTCATGGGACTGTTTGCTTCTTGGAAAATGCAGTGGAGACTCTGACACAGCTTTCTGGGCCTGAGGGTTGTGAGCGCCCTGCTCCCTGACTCACCAGGTCATGTCAACATTCAGGGGGATTTTGAGGGGGAAATCCCTTTCTGAGCGCTCACATGCTTTCTTACCAGGAAGGAAGGGAGTGTCGCATCATGACCGCCTCCCAGGTTTCCTTGTAGCCTTTTCTGGGTGGGGCGGTGTTACCGCTGACCACCGCCAGCATCCCGGCCAGGCTTCTTTCCATCCTTGCCTCCTGTGCTTGGGTGGAGGAGGAGCTGGTGGTCTCGGTGCTGAGCCTGCTCCCTCAGAGCACGCAGCCTCCTGTAAGCTCAGCAGGCCCCCTCGCTTTGGCTCATTTCTGGTCTTCAGTGGGCTGAGAAACTGAACAGTCAAGCCGTTCAGATCACGTCAAAATAGAAATCAGGCAGATTGAGGGCCCAGAGAGTTTTCCTTCACTCAAGTCCATGAGTTTGGTGGCATCTGTTCTGTTGATCACAGACCTTTTTTTGCTTACTTTGGAAGCCCTTCTGTCCCACATAAGTGGGATTATTCTACATGGGTAGGGGGTCTGAAGATGAAACAGAACTGGACCAGGTGTGGGTTAGCGATGGGAATGTAGGGCTGGGTGCCTGGAAGGGGGTGGGGATGTGTCGTTGTCATCCCCACATCTAACAGTTATGGAGGCTTTGCTGTAGCATGTGTCTGTACAGTCAGCTGGTGAGGGCCCGTTGCCACCCCATTTTACAGGTGAGGAAACTGCACCTCAAAAGGTCAGACACCAGCCCAGCAGCTGGTCAGTGGCAGAGCCCGGACTCAAACACGGACTGTCTGACGTGAGAGCCGGTGCTTGGCTGGCATCCATCTGCAGCCTTCCCTCCTGGCCTCCGTCTTGGACCGTATGGACTGTGTTTTGACTTGATGGATAGTTTGAAACCTTGACTGGGCTTTGTTCCTGAAGCTTGGAAGCTGAGATGCACGTGATGGTGGGACCAACGACTCAACAAAGGATGCTGAGCCGAGATCCCTGGGACCCGCGCCCTCCAGGCTCTGCCTCTGGACTGCGAACAAGTTTCAGCCTCTTCCAAGTGCCATTCTTTCTTCCATATAATAGATCCCGTAAAATCCATTATCAAGTCAGAAAGTAAATGTTTAGACAGACTTGAATATATTGTACTGTCTGGTTGAATAAGGGACTCTGATTACATTTAGATTACTTACTTTAAAAATCTGCATCTCTAAATCATATAAAAGCCAGAACCTAAAAACAGAGGCCACTATGTGACCCTCTTCTCAGCTCTAAAATGAGGCCGTTAGGCTAGTGCCCTGGCCGGCCTTTGTTCCAAGTCTGGCTCTGAGCACTTACCTACTGTGCAACCTTCAGGGACACTACTGAACCTCCCTGATCCACCGTTCCCTCATCTGTAAGATGGAGATAATAGTTCCCACTCCGTAGGGTTGAGAGGGTTAAATACACAGTTCTGTGTAAAGCACTTAACTCAGGGCCAGGCCCAGGGGAAGTGGTCAATAAAATATAGTAGCCATTATCACCTAGGATTATTCCCATCCCTTCAGGAAAATAAAGAACAAACAATGCAGTAGAGGTTGTGCAGCCCCATCTTCTGTATAAGAACTGCCCACTGATGTTTTCAGAGGGCATTTTCATGAAGAGGAGAAAGCATTTGCAGAGGACAACTTAGTGGCCTTCCTTGAACCCGGATCAAAACTGCCGATATGAAAATGATTCTGTTCACTAGAACTTTCTGGTAATGCCTATGCTGCCATTTTGACTGCTCTGAATGGACTTGGTGGTTTGACTGGATTCCCGGTCTTACTGATTGCTGTGTGTGTCTCCCCATCCCCAAATGCTCCTACCCAATAACTAAGTGACCCTCATCCCTGTCAGGAGGCTTGGGAAGGCGTAGGCCGACCGGTCAGTCAGCACTGAATCCCTCACATCATAGAAGCCTACTCTTGGGTGAGGGGGAACCAGCGCTCCCCCGGGTTAAAGGGAAGAAGGGAAAGGAGCCCATATAACCAGCTGGGAGAGCAGGGCTGGTGCAGGGCTGCGGGTACAGACTGCTCCCACCACGTTGCCTCTCAGTAGCAGTCCTGAGAAGATGGTTAGCAGGTCAGTCCTTGCCAGGGAGCCCAGAATCATCTCCCGAGGCTGGACTGCTCTCTGCAACCCCGAGAAAAGGATCTCAGTGTTCCTGGACCAGGAGCATCCGTGTCCGACAGAGGTCTGGGCTGTGTGGGCACATCTGGGGTGTCTGCTGAAGTCCTGGGCAAGACTCCAGAAACCACACTGGAACAGAGATGGGGACGGGACCTGAGATAGTGGAGGAATTTGCCCTTTAGCCTGGGAAATGGGAGTCCCAGAGGCCCGTGGGGGCCTTCCTCAGACATTGAAGGAGTGTCCCATGGAAGAAGCCTTAGACTTAGAGTGGGGCCACTGGGCAAAGTGCAGGGAAGCAGAGATCGTGTCACCTGGGAGACATTGCAGAGGCTGTCCAAGGGCCCTTGAGTCCCTTGTCTACAGAAGCACAAAGGCATGGGCTGTGTTAGCGTTCCACATGGCAGGGAAGCTGGCCTAGGCCACCACAGTTAGGCTCACATCCAGCCCCAGTGCATGGGGCGGTCAATTTTCATCCCTCAGAGTGGGCAGAAAACATCCTGTCGCCCAGGACCTGCACTGGCAGTCCAGGCTGTGAAGTCTTAGGACACACAAAAAACAATGTAATCTTAGTCATTTTTCTATCAATTACACGTTGGACTACTGGTATTTTGAATATACTGAGTTAAATAAAATATATTGAAATTTATTTCAATAATTGCTGTTTTAGAGTTCAGGGGAGTTTTAAAAATATGAAGTGTTTTCTCAGCCCTGGGGACTTTGACTTAAAGATGGGACCATCAAATTCAGTCCTGAGCCTGCATTCAATGGGTCCCGCGTTACTAAGCATTTCTGGCCTTTTATCCTGCCTGTCTGGAATGCCGATAAGGCATACACCTTATTCATCAAGGAAATTTATAAAATAAATGATAGGAAACTTTCGTTAGGGACAAATGACCCTGTTGAGACTTTGATGTGGTCCTCACCAGGAGAATGCTGGACACGTGTTCTCCATGAACATTCGGTGGCTGCTTAGGCCAGGTGTGACGAAGCTGCAGAGTTTCTGCTGATGTATAGGAGGTATTACGGGGCTCTAATCCCCGATAATTCCGCCTTGCTTGCAGTTCCTTTTAATTAAATGTGTGATTTTAAAAACCTGGAAAGGCCTGAGGATGTGGGGAGGGCAGGAATGATATTTTTCACTGTCTCTGTTTCCTGAGAGAAAGTAATGTTGCTTCCTCAAAACAACATCTGTCAGAATGATTTTCATCAGATTAAATAAGTCCTCAAAGCCGATAGCACAGCTTATAGAATCTTGGAAATGTAGGTTATGCTTTGCATGGAACCCAAATGGAATTTAAAATATGTGTGTTTTAGCAAACACAGCTTTGCAAGCAGACTCTTTATCAGGATTTGTTTGTAAGTTTCTGTTTAAGATACCGTATCTCAAGGAGTTTAGAAAGTTTTTACTATATAAATGTAATAAACAGTCGTTTACCAATTTAAGGTGCTATTAATTATAGAGGGAAAAAGGCATTTAGCTCGGGGCCCTTTGGCCAAGCATGAGGACAACCTGCCACACGGGCTCTGCCACAGTCGGAGCCGCATGGGGTAGTTGCTGTTGTTGGACAGGAGACCAAGAGGCCAGCCTTCTGCCATCTTTTCACAGGCGCTGCTGTGTGTCGTTACAGTCGATTACAGCCTTTTCAGTTTTAGAGGAGAGAAGAAGTCCTTTTTGGAGGGAATTTTTTGTTATAAAGACCTTGAATGAATGATCAATACAGATTGATATTTATTATTCCTTGCTGCAAGGAAGCTGATTCTTACAATTGATTGCTAAATCTAAACCTCAATGAGATACCACGTCACACCCATTAGGATGGTTACTACCAAAAAAAACCCAGAGAATAACAGGTGTTGGAGAGGATGTGGAGAAGTTGGAACCCTTGTGCACTGCTGGTGGGGATGTAAAATGGTGACACTGCCGTGGAAGACAGTTTGGCAGTTCCTCAAAACGTTAAACACAGAACTGCCACAGGACCCAGCAGTTCTAGTTCTGAGTGTGTGTGTGAAAGAATTGAAAGCAGGGACTCAAACAGATACTTATACACCCGTTGTTAGTAGCATCATTAATCACAGTAGCCAAAAGGTCCATCAACAGATGAATAAATAAACAAAATGTGGTCTAGCCATATGGTGGAATATTATTCAACCTTAAAAAGGGAGGAAATGCTGATACCTGCTACAACATGGATGAACACTATGCTCAGTGAAATAAGCCAGACACAAAAGGACGAATATTGTATGACTCCTCTTATATGAGGTCCCTAGAATAGTTCAGTGCACAGGACAGAATGTAGAGCAGGTACCAGGGGCTGGGGAGGAGGGGATGGGGACTTATTGTTTAATAGGTAGTTTCTGTTGAGGATGATGAAAAGTTCTGGAAATGGATAGTGGTGATGGTTGCATAATGTTGTGGATATACTTAATGCCACTGAACTTTATAATTAACAATAGCTAAAATGGTAAATAAAATTTTTTTTAAAAAATTGTTTGCTGAGCTAGCTGGGTTTAAAGTGAACTTGGAAGGGAAGGAAGAGCTTACACTCTGTCTTCAGAGGGTCATGTACCTGGAGCTGCCCAGAGCTAGCACAGGCCCAAGTCTCCTCTCCAGGCTAGATAAGACTTTGCACGTGCAATGTAGTTCTTGAATGTTGTTTTAGAAAAAGGAAGTACAGCCTAAAAGCAAGACCCTCCCCTCAATCGTGCTGGATCTGCAGGGCTTTCTCCTTTCTCTCTTATCAGTACCCACAGATGGAGGCCTTGGAGAGCAACGATGCGGGATGAAGTCTGAGCTCTGACCGGTGCCCCCTCCTTGCCCCAGGTTCATTGGATGGAATGCGCATGGCTTTGGTTGTCCCAAAAGTCTCATGTGACTGAAGCCAGCTCACTGCGCCTGCTCCTTGGGCCAGGTTTAGCCCTCTGGTGGTGCACACAAGGGCGAGTTCACGCTCTTTCCATCCTGAGTCCCTTTGACCTGGCTGAGTCACAAACATCACACCCAGCAGAAGGAATGGGGGCTGCCATGGCCAGGACACAGGGTTGGTGTGGCTGCAGTGGCTTCCTGGACCTCTCCCTCCCCCACCCCTGTGCTGCTGCCCATCAATAAATGTGTGATGTGGCTATGCACTGATAAGATACAGTGTCCGTTTTAAGACATATACCAGAAACAAAGATTTGAAAAGAGGATACTTCAACTTTTAATTCTTAATTGTTTAGTATTTACTTTTTTTTTGCTAAGGAAGACTGGCCCTGAGCTAACATCTGTGCCCATCTTCCTCTATTTTGTATATGGGATGCCACCACAGCATGGCTTGACGAGCAGCGTGTAGGTCCACTCCCGCTATCTGAACCTGTGAACCCTAGGCTGCCAAAGCAGAGCACGCAAACTTAACCACTACGCCACCGAGGCAGCCCTACTTATCTTTTAACATTTATGTTAGTATAAAATTTTAATACTGACTTCTATAATTTGTAATATTTACTGTTTCCATATTTCTTTGCAAAGGGACCATCTGGGGTATATGCATCCCCCTGGGAAGCCACTGCTCTAGGAACTTTGTCATCTGTTCTCTCTTCTCACCCCTAGCCAAGAAGAAGTTCATAAATTCCAGGTGTAATGTTTCAAAAATCCCCCCACCTCAAACCTAAATAGCCGCTTTGTACAGAATATACTTACGTAAACATCTGGCTTACGAAGCAAGCCAGCACCCAGCTCACCTCCACCCATCACCCCAACTGTCATCAGAAACATATTTCTTTACTCTGAGGGCAACCTGCTTGTCGTTGATACACTCGCCCTTTATGAGCAGAATCCAACCAGCATTACAACTCAGCAGCTTAAGTAATGACATGTCAAGGTGTAAGTCCTTTGTAAAACTGTAAAACTAACTGGGTTAGCAAAACGCATAATCTACTGATTTGGCTGCAGTTTTTTTATAGTCCAGTTCTGTGTGTAAATGTGTGTGTGTGTGTGTATTTTATACACATAGTGATATAGAATTACACGCAATTTTGACTTTTTTTTTCTTTTTGGTTTTCAACAATGAATGTATACATACATGTATACATAGAGAGAGAGAATATATGTTTATATATATGTATAAAATGACCCAAGCTTCCTCGGCCATCTTTTGGGGCAGGAGAGCTAACTTCCATTATTGTCTCTTGTATATTTTTTCTGATAGATTCAATCTCTGTGTGTGATTTTCTCATCCAGTTCTTGCTGGGTGAGAGGGTTGTCTCTGTTTCTGCCTTTCAAAGCCTTGACTTAGGTTACAAAACCAATACAAAGTGGAGATGATTGAAGGAGTCACGCACTCTTGGTGCAAAAAGACAGCCGTGCTTTACTGGAGGCTATGGTGCCTAATTAGTTATCAGAATGGAACCATCTCAACTTCAGACACGTCCTACATTTTAAAGGAACATTCAAAACTTTTGTGCTACCGTTTCCATAGTCCTTTCCAAAATATTTATAAAATGTTAGAATCCAGAACATGGTTTCCAAGCTTTGGATGGAAACCCTTGGCGGTGACTACCCTGGAGGCAGAGCCTGTGGGTGTGGAGCAGTCAGAGCAGGGTGTGCTGGGATTCCAGAGAATCCGGTCATACTCCACAGGGGCCTGACACTTGAGCTGAACTTACTCATCTCTGGCTGCCTGTGGAACCTGCAGCCAAATCATATTTGTAATAAAAGAAAAAAAATCCAACCCAGTTAACCACACAACAAAAGCTCAATAAAACCAAAGTCATGGAGGGGACATTTTTGTGCTGCTTAGTAAGACTGGAAGTATCTTAATCTCATGGAGTAACAGAAATTACTTGGGGGAATTTCGGGTGTTTTTGCTAAACTCTTTGGGATGTTAACAGTGAACTTTTTGAGTACTGGGACTTTTGCCTGCAGCAAAACAAAGCTAAGACAAAGCCTCAAAGGCCCCCCAGCCGCAGAGCCGGCAGGGCAGCTTGTGGGATGGATTCCGCTCTGTCTGCCCAGCAAGACGGGCCTGAAGCAGAACTGTCCACCTCCTCGAGCTGCGCCTATTGCACTCTACCCGCTGGGCTGGCCTTCAACCTCTGGTCGAAGCATTTCGGATGTGTGCACACCTGTGTACTACCTGGAACTGTGTTCTGATGTTTTTAAACTGACACGTGCAGCCATTAAAAAAATGCATAAAAAAGTATATAATAACATGGAAGTGTGCCCACCTTATCCTAAGTGTAGAAAGCAGATTACAAAACAGTATGACTCTTTTTGTAGGAAGAAAGAAATTTAATAAGAAAACAAGTGTGTCTGTCTGTCCGTAGAAAGAAAGACTGGAAGGATATCTAACGTGCTAATGGTGATTATCTCCAGGTGGTAGAATTACAGGTGATTTTAATGTGTTTTGGCTTGTCTGCTTTTCAGCAATGAACATGGAATACTTTGGTCTATATTCCATCCCCTCAGTATTGGTGACAGTGTGGGCGAGCTCAGTAGGATTTAAGATGTTAAACAATGGCAATAGCTTCAGAAGGGCCTTATATTTTTAATACTTGGGGTCCCACAGGGGCCAGGAGCTTTGCATTGGCTCTGGGATCTCCCCTGGTAGAAGCTGCTGGAAGCCCTGGAGTCTGGGAGAACTCTGGAAGGGGGACCCTTCAGCCTGCAGGACGGAGAAGCTCCTGGGTTGGAGTCTCCGCGTTCATCCAGTGTGACCCTGCTTCAGGAAGCGCCCATGTCCATAACCTCTTGAAACCAAAACTACTGGGCTTGCCCACAGTCACAATTGGGATGAACCAAAAACAAAAACCAAGTGTTTTTCAGTGACTCGCCTGCTGTTTGCTATGGTCTGTTTTCCTCTCTCACTCTTGTCTGAAGTCACCTCTGGAGAAGGGGGACTCCACAGAGTCCCACGCCCAGTAGCACAGAGGAAGAGGTGTGCCCCCATCTTCCTCCCTCCTCCTCAGGGTCAGTTTGTTACACTCCCGGAAACCAGACTCATCCACATTCTCGGTGCCTGCCGCGTCCCCCTTGTATGAGTTGTTCTGTTAACCTGTCTTTTCCCTTCTTGTCTTCCAGTCCGCCCAAACCGACTGTGTTCATCTCTGGTGTTATTGCCCGGGTAAGAGCTATTCCATCATGTTGGGGCCTCAGCATGGGATCTCTCGATTCCTCCTGTCTTTGTTAAACCCCATTCATCCAATCCGGGGTCTGGGGGCTCTCAGTTGTCTCATGTCCATGGAGCATGCTTCCATCCTTAGGCACATAGGAAACGGTGTCCACGTGGGGCACACTCATACGGGAGCTGGAGCTGCCTCCTCTCCTCCTGCCTCGCCTGCCCCCCTTCTCTTAGACTCAGCCAGGGGTTGGCCAGCCACCCTCGGGCCAAGTGTTTCTGGGCGACCTGTGAGCGGAGGATGTTTTTACAATTTTAAATGGTTGAAAAAATCAAAATAAGAATTGTATGTCATGACATGTGAAAATTATATGAAATTCAGATTTCTGTGTCTGTGGATAAATTTCTAGGGGCACACAGCCACGCCCATTCACATGTATATCGTCTGTGGCCGCTTTCATGTGACAGTGGCAGAGCTGAACAGTTGAGGCAGAGAGGAGGACCTGCAAAACCTGAAATATTTACTATCTGGTCCATTACAGAAAATGTCTGCCAATCCCTGGACTAAATTCGTGTCACACCCCTTGTGTTTCACCTCTTCTGGTGAGACCCAACATTTTGTTTTAACTACAGACCTCCCACCAGCAAAATCCCGTTTTGGGGACGACACACTGATACCGTCCATAGTTCTATGGCTCGCAGTACATTCGAGCCCTTAGCACATGATGTATAAAGAAAATGCCAGTTGGGGACAGCTCACCACAGCCATCCAGAGACCCTGGGACAGACGGATGTCACATCTACTACATGTGCGAAAATGAAATGCTGACACAGGTCTGAGGTCATGCTATGGCCAGTTGGCTCAGCCAGAGCACGCCATGGCTCTAGCCTACCTGTGGGGGCCGGGCACAGCCCCCATCACACATGTGCTGTTGGCACAAGAAGGCAGTTCCTCCCTGAAAACCAACCAGGTACCTTCTCCAAGACTCAGAGGGGTGACTCCGGCTCTGTTTCAGGCTTTCAGCCCTGCCCTGTGCAGTTCCTTCCCGACTGGTGCCCCAGGCCCGACTCATCGCTGTGGTGGCAAATCTGAATTGAAGACCCTGGATTGGGTTCTATCTTGCCCCCAATTCCAAAGATCCCAAGAACAGTTCTAGCAGAAGAAAGCCACCAACACACTTAGTTCCCAGTGAGTCATATGGTGACATGATCTCATGGGGGCAGAGACAGTGAGCATTCTCACCTTCTGGATATGGGGCCTCAGTGCCCCCTTGCTCCCCAGAGAGCTCCAGGACCCCTCCAGGCCCAGGAGACAGGCTTCTACCTGCCAACAGGCTCCCCATTCCACCCCCCACCCCACAGGGAAGCTGGCAGACGCTGGGTTAGGGCCTTGCTCATGCACATACCCAGCTGTTCCATGTTGATGTGTCTCCTGACAGGGCGACAAAGACTTCCCCCCGGCAGCCGCCCAGGTGGCTCACCAGAAGCCCCACGCCTCCATAGACAAGCACTCGTCCCCAAGAACCCAGCACATCCAGCAGCCTCGCAAGTGACCGGCGAGGACCCAGCGCCCTCACCAACCGTGCCTCTGTTCCCTGACCTTTGGTATTTCCCCGGCAAAGAGAACTGGCATTGTCTTCAAAATCCTGCTCCATTGGGAAATTTAAGACAAAGCAAAGTGCCCCTTCTTTTGCCTTAAATTTCCATATCTAAAATTAGAAATGGAGTAGACCACAAACCCTTTTTCCTAGGAGTCCTTTGGTGTCATTCGAGGATCATTATGCCCCAAAAGTGCCACTAGACCAACTGGCCGTGCCCTGAGTAAAATGAAGCTGTTCAAAGTTTAGCTTTAGTTACATTTCAGCCATCACCCAAGTCCCCAGCTGTGGTCTTAAAAACCAGAGGGCACAAACGTGAGAGGATGAGATTAAGGTTGGGGAAAGACTCAATCATTTCATGCTTTTTAGTAACAGGACAATAAAGTCTTAACACCTACGGGAGAGTGCTAATTCCAGGGGCAGGTTTCGCAAAGGCGGAGCCGGGAAGACTTGAAAGAAACAGCAACATTGCATTTCCCTCCTGGTGTGACAAGGGATCCCTGTCCAGGGCAACACCAGCACTCCCAGAGAAGCTGAAGAAAAGCTCTCGCACCTTTGAAATGGCTCTTTTGTTCCAGGAGTCATCTTGCTGAAAAAGTAGAATGTAGATAGTTTGCCTGAAGGGAGTACTTCCAGAATGAGCTCTCTCAGTGGGCGTCCCAAGTCCTGCCCTGCCTCGCCATCCAGACAGGCTCCGCCAGGGAAACTGAGGCCAACCTGCATTTTTTCACTAATCACCTCTAGAGCTGCCTTTGAGTTCTGGAGGTGATCACTGACCAGGTGGAGGGATAGATGTATAGCTAATTCTGGAACACCAGAGCAAGAGCGCTGAATGCATGGACAGACCAGATGAAAACCTGCCCTTTGTCTCCCTGGGTGAGGGTAGAAACACCACATTCCATTTGAGCTAGAAGAACCTGTTTGTCAGTCCTTCAAACTGTCCAGAGTTCCTCTGCCTGAGAGCACATTCGCCTGGGCCCATGTCCACTCGGGCACGTCAGATTGTCCTCCACTTTCTGCACGCACTTCCTGCCCAGAGCCGCCCTAGACTGCTCGCTGGCTCACGCTGTAGAGCACCTGCTTTCCTCAGGAGCCAGAGGGCTTGTGGACTCAGATCTTAAAATCTCCCGGAGCAGATGCTGTTGGAGAGGATGTGCCCGACCATCCTGCTTGCCACAGTGACATTTGCTGCAGGTCAGCAGTGGTGCTAGAAGCAGCATGCCCACCACCAGCCTGTCTGATGCCATTATCAGATCCACATCTGCCCACTGGTAAGAGTGAGGTGGACCTAGTCAGACCCACCTCCGGCCCCTCCCTCAGGGAGAAGCACCGCGCTGCTTTGCATCCTAAAGGCAATGTTTGGTTTCCCATCTCACTGACTTGCAGAAGCCAGGGTCTAACCCGCAGGACACGCTGTTGTCACATCTGGTGTTTCTTCATTACTGAGATGGTGTAAACTGAGGCTGGCTTTTGGAGCTGCAGACGGGGTGGGCAGCACTGCTGTGGGCACACCCAGCAGCCAGCCTCCTCAGGCCCGCCTCCTGGGGCCGGTGTCTCAGGAGACAGAGCAGGCCGCGCAGACCACCGCCCCTCCACTACAGAAATTCAGACGCACCCTTGATACTTCCTAGTTTTGCAGCCAGGGGCACCGTGTTTTGTCCCAAGGTGCATTTTTCCTGTACTTTTAGCTACATCTGGCCTGTGTCTGTGGGCTCTAGATCACTGGAAGCAAATTGTTTTTCTGAATGAATTTATCAATTGTTAACTTCAAAAGTCATAATGATTATAATAAAGCTCCTGCATTTCTTCTCATGATTTGTTTTTTCTTTTATTTCAGAGATTTTTCTTTTACATTTTACTAGGGTTACCAGATGGTTTCAATAGAAATAGGAACATGCATACATGATGGGTATTTTCACAAATTGTTTTCCGGGCACACAGTCGAACTGTCGGGCACCTGGCACCTCGAGTCTAATCACCTACTTTCAAATGTCATAAAATGGGAAATCTTAATACAGTTGATTAAAACATACTGCTTGGGCCCAGCAGCTGGCTCTGTGCTAGGCAGGCCCTTTGGGATCAGACTTAAGAAGGAATTAGCAGTAGTAAGCCCAGGAGGGCTGTGAGCTGTTTTTGACGAACAAGACATATTCGCCTTTATCCAAAGGCATCCTCTAACACTTAAGAGAAAATAATCACAACTATTAAACCTCGAGATCCAGAATGAGATCACAGATTGGAGCTGGGAGAGACCCCAAGGTTTTCTCACCACCACCTCACTGGTCCCGTGAGGACTAGGGTGCAGCCTGCGGCCCTGAGCCCAGGTGTGGCAATTACGGCCAGTCTGCACCTCCAACCGTGGCCTGTCCTTAGCCCTTAGTATCTCCTCTGGACGCTGCTGTTTGTATTCACGCGTCTATCTTCCTTATGCATTTAGTGTCTCAGTAAATAAGTGTTGGAGGGCAGAAATACCAGACACACAACAAACGGAACAGAATTGCCCCCAAGGGCTTTCCGCATTATTATTGACATCATTGTCACCTGTATATGTTTCCTTTTACTGCCATAACAAAGTACCACAAACTGGGTGGCTTAAAACAGTGGAAATGTATTACTCCACAGTTCTGGAGTCTGGAAGTTTGCAGTCAAGGAGTGGGCAGGGCCACACTCCCTCAGGAGGCTCCAGGGGTCATCGTCCCCTGCTCTGCCAGCGCCTAGTGCTGCTGGCCATGCCTGGGGTTCTTTGGCTTGTTGCAGCATAAGTCCAGTCTCTGCCCCTGTGTCACAGGGACATCCTTCCTGTGTGTGTGTCTGTGTCCAAGCATCTCCCTTCTTCTAAGGACACCAGTCGGTGGGATAGTGCTCATCCTAGTGCAGTGTGATCTCATCTCAATGATTTAGATCTGCAAAGACCCTGTTTCCAAATAAGGTCACATTCACAGATACTGAGGATTAGGACTTGAGCATATCTTTCAGGGGACACTATTCAACCCAGGACATCAACCATATGCTGAGGAGCCAGAAGCCTCACTCCCAGCTCACACCATTTGAATAACTGTTCATCTGGTAAATTGCTTTTCTGAATGGACTTTGCTGTGAGAACACTTCACCCACTGCAGATTTCATAACAGCATGGCTGGGCGCAGAGCAGCGAGACACCATCTGCAGGAGGCAGGCAAGGACAAGAGCAGCATGCGAGCGGAGCAGAGGTGTGAAGGGGCAGGTGCCTCGGGGCTGCGGGGGGCTGTGTGCCCCCTGGTTCCAGTAGCTTCTGAGTCTCAGCTCTCAGCTGCCTATATCCTCAGTTCAAAGTCACAGTGTTTCTTGTTTTCTGTAAGGGAGTATTCCATCAGCAGGAGCTGTCCCATTTTACAGATGGGAAGACGGAAGCTCAGTGCCCAATGTCATAAGTCAGAGCAAACATTCGTCCAAGGAAGATATGCAAATGGCCAGTAAGCACATGAAAAGACGCTCGAAATTATTAGTCACTGGAGAAATGCAAACCAAAACCACAATATGATACCACGTCACAGCCACTAAGATGGCTAGAATCAAAAAGTCAAATAATAAGTGTTGGGGAGGGTGTGAAGAAATCAGAACCTTCATACAGCACTATTGGGATATAAAATAGTGCAGACCCTGGGAAAAGAGGCAATTCCTTAAACAATTAAACATAGAGTTACCATATGAGCCAGCAATTCTATTCCTAGGTATATATCCAAGAGAAATGAAAATGTATGTCTACACAAAGACGTACACAAATGTCCATAGGAGCATTATTCGTAATAGCCAAAAGGTGGAAACAACCCAAATGTCCATCAACTGAAGAATGGCTAAACGAAATGTGGAGTATCTGTACCATGGAATATTGTTCAGCCATGAAAAGGGATGAAGCACTGACGCAAGGTACAACATGGGTGACCCTTGAAAACGTCATGCTCAGTGAAGGAAGGCAGCCACAAAAGACCACATATTATGTGAGTCCATTCATATGAAACGTCCAGAATAGGGAGAAATAAAGACAGTGGCTGCTCAGAGGGGGCGGGGTGGATAGGGGGTTAATAGCTAAAGGGAACAGGACTTCTTTCTGAGGTGATGAAAATGTCCTAAAATCAACTGGGGGATGCTTGCACATATCTGTGAATATGCTGAAAACCATGGAATTTTACACTTTAAATGGGTGAATTGTGTGGTGTGGGAATTACATGTCGGTGAAGTTTTTTTAAGTCAGTGTTCACAAGAGGTAGAGCTGAAGCTTGTATCCAGATTATTCTGACTCCAGAGACATCGTCTCCACAGCATCAGGCCTCAGTCCACTGTGGTTGTGGGACCAGAAAACAGAAACCCTTTGCAAGAAAAGCTGCCACCAAGATCCAATCAAAAACGTGGTTTGGATGTAAAGGGCAAGAAGGTCGAGATGCTGCTGCGATGTCAAGCCTGGACGGCCAGCATGGTGGGGAAGCCGGCAACAAAAATGAGTGTGGATGGAGGAGAATTCGTGTGGGTGGTGAGAGACCACGCAGGGCTGAGGCTGACGTCCCACGTGGCCTCCAAGCAGAGCCGCTGAGCAGGTCTTTAAGAAGGTGAGACCAAAGTGTGGAGAGGTGCCAGGGCTCCAAGGCAACCAGCATCCACATGCTGGGTGACAGTGACAGCTAGGGCTTGGTGAGGAAGAGAGTTTAGCCCTTGGGGGATACACTGAAGACGGGAGCACAGAGGTGCCAGGCAGAGGAAGAGAGGCAAGCCAGAGCGCATGGTCATGGATTCTGGGGAGTTCTGCAGATGGGACACAGAGGCTGAGAATCAGGGAGCTACATCAGGAGATGTAGGAGAAGGGGAAAGTAGGTTTGAAGAAGTAGGGGTTTTTTTTAGCAAGAGCTAAGTGGAGGCTTGAATATGCTGTGGAGAAAAGCCCGAAGTGACTGAGGGCCTAAGAAAAGGAAGACATGTTAACTGACAGCAAAGGTGCTGGAGTGCAGGAATAGTGGGATCAAGGGCCAGAGTGGGAAGCTCACCCTCGGGAAGGAGATGGGAGGGACGGAACAGAAATAGATGTGGACCCAGGATGACCACGTTGAGGTTGGGAGGACAGCTGCAGTTCTCACTGCAGACGCACGTACTCAGCTTTCAGTAAAGCCTGGGAAAGGGTCGTCGGCAGAATAGGGCAGTGACGAGACGGGGTCTTTGATACACGGGGTCAATTAAAGGTGATTAAAATGGTTGCTGAGCCCCAGAAAGAATGAGTTGAGATATGGGGGAGAGAGAGTAGATGGGTCTGTAGTGGAATTGATCCATCCCATCATAGGGCTTCCTCCAGCCACGATCAGGAGGAACTAGAGAAAGAAGAGGCTGCCCTGCACTCAAGCATGGAGATCGGCAACGTGGGCCAGTGCAGGAATGTGGAACAGGACCCAGGGAGCCCCCTACAACACACTGAGCCAGATGAGCAGGGGTCCGCCCAGGGGACAGTAGTGGCCAGTTCACACTGAGTGTGTCATGTGCCAGACATCTGTTACTGTGCTAAGTGCTCTCCGTGCACCGTCTACCAGCATCCTCCCAACAACCCCAGGAGGTGGATCACTGCATCGTCACACCCATTTACAAGCAAGGAAACTGAGGCTTGGAAGAGTTGGGACTTGAATACAGGCAGTTTTACTGCGGAGCTGTAAGTTCAATTACCAGACAAACCCAATTACCATACCACACTTGCCTGCTAGCCCAGAAGGGCAGATGGCATGGAGAGGGCACCTTGGGGGTCCTTGGGAGGCGAGAGGGACTGGAGTCAGAGGAATTCAGGGGAGTCAGTCAGCAGGATGGCAAAGATCCAAGTGAGGAAAGTCCCGGAAACAAGAAGGCGTGGAAGGGTCAGTTTGGATGCTGAAACCCCAAGGGTTATGACTTCAATGCTGAAATCCAGACCCAGCAGGTTTTTAATTAATTGATTATTTTTAAGACATCTGCCTCCCGCCCTGGCGGCTGTAGTGCTCCTCTGCTGTTCAGCTTTTTCTAACTCCACAGCTGCTGTGCTGGTTAAACGCTTCTTTTTACAAACCCAAAGTAAGTTTTTTTCCCCCCAAAACTTTGCATCCTGCTGGCCTCTGCAGTATAAAAACAAAACAAAAACCAGGCATTGTGCAAACCTCCCAGGAGGCACATACAGCCATATGCTCCTGAAGAACAGAGATGGGGGAGTGGCTGGTGGTGGTTAACCATGAAACTCGGAGTACTAGAAGTTTCCTCCATAGTTGTAGCAGCCAGGGTTTTCTGCAGAAACAGAACCAATAGGATGTGGATGGATGGATGGATGGATAGATAGATAGATAGACAGATAGATAGACAGATAGATTTGTTTTAAGGTATTGGCTCCTGTGATTATGGACGCTGGCAAGTCCAAAATCTACAGGATGGGCCAGCAGGCTGAAGACCCAGAGAAGAGCGAATGCTGCAGTTCAAGTCCAAAGGCAGCCTGCTGGCAGCATTCCCTTTTTGCTAGGAGAAAGTCAGTTTTTGGTCTGTTAATACCATCAACTGATGTGATGAGGCCCACCCACACTATGAAGGGCACTCTGCTTCACTCAAAGTCCACTGATTTAAATATAAATCCGAACCAGAAACACCCTCACAGCAACACCTGGAATAATATTTGACCAAATATCTGGGCACCGTGGTCCAGTCAAGTTGACACATAAAATAGACATTCACACGAATTCATTGCAGCTCATTTTTCCTGACGTCCTCAAAGCATCTGGGGTCTGTTTTTACTTCATCACGTTGAGGCATCCGCACATCTTCACAACATTCTAACATTTAACTTGCTCTTCCAAACAGACTTGCTAAAATTCAATTAAGGGCATTCATGACAAGAGAAAATAATTTTTCCCTCACCCTCCCCTTTAATCCTAAATATTATTGTAAATCCAACTGCCATGATTTCAAAAAAAAAAAAAAATCCAATTTGTCAACTGGAAAAGACCCAATGTGATCGGATATAATGAACTGATATAATCTGGAGGATTTGGGACTCTGCCCAGAAGCCCTGAATGTGCTTTTTGATTACATTTCAGCATTGTCATTCTGTGCCTCCGAGGGTCGCCTACAAGAGAGCGTCCGACATTTTGTAGCACAAGGCCTTGGTTTCTGTGCAACTTACCAGAAACCCACCTGTGTCATTCTTTACATGGAGATGTGCAGAGGACATGGCGCATGCTTAGAGTACTAATAAGGATCTTCATCATCTCTGGGGCGTCGCTTTCACCTGGGGGTGATGTTACCCCCTGGAGAATATTTGGCAATGTCTGGAGACATCTTTGGTTGTCACAGCTGGGGATGGGGGTGATGCTAGTAGGTAGCATCTGGTGGGTAGAGACCAGGATGCTGCTAAAATCCTACAAGTCACAGGACAGTCCCCACAACAAAGCATTATCCAGACCAAAATGTCAGCAGTGCTGAGGTTGGGAAACCCTAATGGTCCTGTTCTAGAAGCCCTTGACTCATAAATGCAACTAAACAATTAAAGGCAAATTCCCCTCATCCTGGAATCTTGAAAAAAATAATATATGTGTTTCAATGACAAGGGCACATTTAGTGGAAGCAGCTAAAGAAGCTCAAGCTTGTGTGTGCCTTTCAGTCCCTGGGGCAGAGAACAGCAAGTTGCTGTCATGCAGATTTGCTCCTGGAGGCAATGGAAAATTTTAGATAAAGCGAGCCTTTTCCTTCAGGGAGAGCACGCGATGGTTCTACAGCATCATGGTTGTTTTCTCAGTCACCGATACAAAGAAGAGTGGAGATAAGTGTCCCTCGGTGGCTTCCCCAGCACACTCACCTGGGACAGACGGGACAAACACACAGGCTTTTGGCTCAGCTACTTAGATATTCTCAAAAAGAAGGTCTAGAAGACTCTTTCTAAATGATTGCAGCCTGTTTTCCAAAATGGACCATATGTTTCAGGCTGATTAACCTCAGTTATCAGCACACATGGCAGAGGGGTGACAAGGAAGAGGAAAATGAGCCTCTCTCTGAAGAGTGAGCAGCTAAGCATGATACAGAGGGAAAGACACTTGCGTTGGTAAAGACCTCCTTCAGGCCAGGGACTTGGCCTCGTCTTGTATTCCTGTCTCCTAGCACACCCCACACCGACACCCCTGCAGCCCCTCCACAATCCTTGTTTCTGTCACAGAAGGAGGACTAAGGGTAGCTGTGAACTCTTGGGGAACGTGGCCATTACTTACCCCTGGAGCTCAGCCATAACTCACACGATCTAGATTACAGACTTGGAATGCTGACATCCTCTGTACCCCTCAAATCGGAAGATGTTCAAAGAGTTGGTGCTACTTTTAGCTGGGACAGGTACAACTGGATTACATCACAAAGTATATAAAAAAGAAATTTCAGAGCCAGCCCTGGTGGCCTAGTGGTTAAAGTTCAGCACTCACTGCTTTGGCGGCCCAGCTTCACTTCCCGGTCACAGAACCACACCATCCATCTCTCAGTTGCCATGCTGTGGCAGTGGCTCACATAGAAGAACTAGAACAACTTACAACTAGAATACACAACCATGTACTGGGGCTTTGGGGAGGAAACAGAAAAAGCGAAAGATTGGCAACAGATGTTAGCCCAGGTCGAATCTTTCTCCGCAAAACAAACAAAAAAAAGAATAAGAAGAAATAAAACTTAAAAAAAAGTTTCAGAGCACAAGATGGAACAAAAATTTGCGTAAGTCACATGCTTTATCACTAAATTCTCTTTCGGTGCCAGCAGTGCCTCCGCCTCCATATGTCAGTTGGCAAGAAACTTTCAGGTTTAGTCACTTCTGAAAGCACTACTTGTCAGGGTGCCGTCACTAACCAGGGAAGCCCTGTGTGACTACAGAAGTCATTGGGTATAAATGAGCCACACATTAGGTTAAGACTCATCCTAATTCCGGTCACCCAAATTCACAAACATCAGATGTTATATCATACAAGGCTCTTAAAGTGTTTGTGTTTCCTGGATCTTCTCAATGTGTCTGCGAACTGAAAACCAGAGCCCTGTGGATAAGCCTCCATCCTCACCTAACGGGACCAGTGAGAGGAACCCATGTCCTACAAGCACCACCTCTCAGACAAGAGGAAACTGGGCCTAAGAAGACAGATTTTAGGAGAAGAAAGTATCTCTGGACAAAAACAACAATAATCAAAAAAATTTAAAACCACAAAAAAAAAGCCTAAGGAACCATGTGTGGGGTAACCATAAGTCAGATTTCCATAAAGCACAATAAGGAAACTCCCTCAAATTACATGTAATGTCATATCATAGATATTTAACAGTCTTAAGATGATGCTCATCCCATCATGCCAGTTAAAATAACTCATGAAGTCCCTCAAATATTTATTGTTTGAGTTTTACAACTAAAGATTTTTTCCTAACTTAATACTAATGTTTTGCAACTTAATAGGTTAAGTTATTTAACTATCTTCATAGAAGCTCTTAGCATTTCAAAAGAATCCCCAAAAGAAGTTGTCCTAGGAAACAAAAACAAAGCCAAAAGTTTATTACTTTGCAGGCACAAAATTGCTGCAATGTCTAAGAAAGAGAACAGGCATTAGTTTGATAAACAAGTATCTTCTTCAAGGACAGTTAGATAACCTGAACATAATTAGAAAATGATACATGGGCATTTATTAATCAATACTTTGTTTAAACTATATAAACTTTGAACCCGATATACACCATTTTTCATGAATCACAAAGGCATCCAAGTAGACAGATTTCCCACAGGAGGAGATTTTGGGCCTACATCACCATCATCATCATCATCATCATCATTATCTTCATCATCACCATTACCATCATCATCATCACTATCACCTTCATCATCATTACTGTCACCACCATTATCACCACCACCACCACCATCATCATCACAATCACCACCACCACCACCATTACCACCAGCACCACCACCATCATCACTATTACTATCACCATCATCATCATCATCATCTTCACCATTACCATCATCATCATCTTCATCACCATTGCCACCATCATCACCATCACTATCATCATCATCGTCATCATTACCATCACGAACATCATCACCACCACCGTCACCAATACTATCACCATCACCATTACTATCATCATCATCTTCATCATCACCATCACTATCGTCATCGCCATAATCATTACCGTCACCACCATTATCATCCTCCTCCTCACATTTATTAAGCACTGACTATGTGCCAGGCACACAGAGCAACTCTACTTGTATACTTTGTTGTTAATGATATACGGATGAGGAAACTGAGGCTCAGTGCTGTAAAATAACTTACTTCACATAGCTAGTAGGTGACAAAGCTAAGATGGATCTCACACCAACTTCTATGCTTTCCACTACCAGTCTTTGAAGAGCAGAGTACTCCACGGTCATTTCCACACTTGATTCACCCCCACCCATCTAATTCCCATTTTCACCCTCTGATAACCCAGGACATCTCTGGTGTCCTCTGTCCCCCACAGAAGAGCTCAGATTTTCCTCTACCTACATGGCTTCTGTCAACCAGAAGGAATCATTCCAGGTGGCAATACGGCCCTGAGAGGTGGAGGGACAGCTAGGTCCTCTGGTTGTCAAACATCTAGACTGGAGCCTTAGAGATGTCTAGGTCCTGTTCCCAGGATGGGTAACCCTAGGAGAAGTCTGAAACTCATTCCTCTTGAAGGTCTTCATTGGGCCAGATCATGAAAAGGAGGAAATCTTGAAAGACTAGATTTAATTTTCACTGCATAGAAATCTGACTCTAAGCTTTAGACCCTGTCTCCTTCAGCACCAGATAGGACCCTATTGTGCACACGCTCTGGGTGCTGATCTCCAGTGGGACTGGAGCAGAGAACTGTAAGGGAAAGTCTTACAGGGAGAGCAGGTCTAGAATAGCAAGAATCCCCAAAAATCAGATGGATAAGATGGGGCCTCCTCCCTCTTATCCCACAGATGATAGAGGGCAGAAAATACAAATAAGAGACTGACTTCTTCTGCTTTGCTGCAGAAATACCAGTTTTTCCCCAGTGTCCATTCCTCCCTTCTTCTTTGGAATGGAGCCCCATTATAAATGTGTGGGAAATAAGCCCAGTTCCTCAACTCCATTTTTCAACCTAACAGCTAAGTGTGGCCACATGACTAAGTTCTGGTGAATAGGATACAAGTGGATGGTGTCTTAAAGGGAGCTAACTCACCCAGATTTGCCCTTTTTTGCCCCTCACCTCTTCCTCCGGCCTGGAAAATGGGTGTGATGGCTTGTACTCCAGCAGCCAGTTTGGATCATGAGTCAACTGAGGAAATGGAAGCCCCTGCCAAGGACAACAGAGCAGAAGGATAGAAGGAGCCTGGATCCCTGATGATAGTGGTACCAGCACGTCAGCCCCAGCCTGCCTCTCTGGACTTTGCTTAGAGTAACGCAAACCCTTAAGTATTTAAGCCATTGTTTTTTGGTCATAACAGAAAAGTTCAGAGCACAGACTTTGGAGCTGGACACCCTCCATTGTATCTTAGCACCTCCTCTCACTGGCACTCAGACCTTCAACAGGTCACTTGACCTACCTGTATCCCAGTCTCCCCATCTATAAAATGAGGATAATGACAGTGTCTGTGTTACAGTTGTTATGTGCCTGGCACACAGTGTGCAGAGTAAGCTTTTATAAGTGTAAGCCATGATGATGATGGGGCAATGACAATGACAATGATCATTGTTGAGTTTCCTCTTACATACAGCTGAACATAATCCTAGTTGATACATAGACTCACAATGGCCAAGCAGGAGTGGGTTTTCTCTGGAACAAAGGAGGAGACATTGCTCCTCAATCTGTTTCAGCAGCTGCTCTGTGAAACCAAGAGGTCAGAAAATTAGAGGCCACTTTCCAAGAAGGAGCACACTGGAGCAACAGTAAATGGCCTGTTTTGCCGACTACCAAGTTCAATTTTGCTAAGTCGGCATACAAGTTTTAGACAATTGAGGCAATCTTCAGCGCCATGTAAGGGAAAGGAGGGAGGAGAGACCGTCCATGGACTATGAGGCAAGGATGAGGCCCCCGAGGGGAGCACAGATGCCTAATTGGAGAGAGTTGGTGAAGTTGTCCCGGTGATGCCTGATGTGACTGACCCACAGTCCACCTCCTCCAAACCTTCAGTAAGATCTGCATCACTGGGTTTGAAAGCTAGGCTCCCGATTCTCTTACTAGTTCTGCTATTTTCTCTGCATCTGTCCTCACAGCATGGCCTTGGGATGTGATCAACCTAGTGTCCAGGATTCCTATGTGGAAATCAGCAGGCATGGTGGAATCTGTTACTAGTTCAGCCCAGAAGCCAGGCATGTAGTAAAGAATTTGGTCTTGCCTGAAGAGAGGTCTGCCATTGCCCTTGCTCTGAGAAGTAATCTATGTCTTACCTGATAGGAGCATCTTTGTTGATGGTGAGGCCACACTGGATCTTAGGATGGGGCCAGCCACACCCAACAGTCTTAGGGTGAGAGCTGGCCATACCAGAAAGACCAGCCATTAGGGGCTTTGGGTTACACAGTGTCATTGTCTTGGAGGCTGAGTTCAACCCTGTGGGCAATCAATCAATCAAGCATGTCTATGTAACGAAGCCCCAGTAAAATCCCTGGACACTGAAGCTCAAGTGAGCTCCCCTGGTTGGCAACATTCCGTGAGTACTGTCACATATTAATGGCAGGAGGGTAACACATCCTCAGGACAATGGAAGCATCTTGTTTGGAACCCTCTGCCCCATGTGTCTCTTCCTTTGGCTGATTTTGAACTGTGTCCTTTCCCTGGAATACATGAGTAAAGTAGCTTTCAGTGAGTTCCGTGAATCCTTTTAGAGAAGGATTGAACCTGAATGTAGTTGTGGGAACCCCACAAACTCGCAGTTGGTGTCAGAAGTGGGGGCAGTCTTGGGAACCGTGCCCTCCTACGTCACAGTTCAGCTAACTCTGGGTACCAGGTGCACCCACAGTCCTCTTTAGAGACGAGATAAGAATCCAGGCATCAAGTGGCCACGTAGGCACCCTCGGCCCCATTTCTTTGTGAAGCTGCCTCTGGCTGAGGCCCTTCTCTCAGGGGAACAGATGCCCCCTGAGTGTCAGGAGGACTTCACTCTCTGCTTGGTCTAGCCAAAGTCCCACATTAGACCCCCGATGCACTCTTTAGTCAGTCAAGGATGCAGGGGGACGCTGGGTCGTGGGCTATGTGGGAGGGGCCCTCAGTGTGCATTTCTCACCCTAATGTCCCAAAGCATCCTGTGTCCATCACTTCTTTTAGAAATCAGCATCATTTTTATCTGCTTAGAGAAGAGGAAGGAGGAACTCAGAGTAATTCAACGCTTCATCTGTCGGTTGCATTCTCCAGTTTCTAGGGGCAGCACCAGGCTCCACCCCCTGAGGTCTAACCCTGAGGATGCTGACATGGGCCAGAGGTCAGGACTTTCAGTGTGACAGGGCTGAGAGGAAAGGCTCCTTCTGCTTCATGGGAGGCCCGCTTTTCCTCTTTGCCTGCTTCTCTCCCAGTTCCAAGTGGCTAGATGGTCAGAGGGCAGGTTAGTGGCTACTGTCCTCCTCAGAGTGGTCCCCTCCTCTCAGAAGGCTTGAGGACGGCCTCTCAGCCAGGCTCCAGTCTAGAGTCTGGGGAGAAATGATGGACTTCTCCCGGGGACTACCTTTTTCCTTCTCACTACGGTTGGAAAGATCTTGACCCAGACAGTCTGGGACGCTGCTTCTGGAACTGAGGATACCACAGCAGCTAAGCCAAGCACAGATCATTGAGTCTACCAGACCATGATTGCAGTGTGGCCCTGGGGGCAAGGATCCAGGGACACCTCTCCACCTGCTCGAAGACCTTGTGTGGTCCAAAACAAATCCCCAGAACCGGGGCTCGCACAGAGCCAGAGCCAGTGGCCGAGGGGCTCTGGCCTGATTCTCCTGGTGGGAAGACTTCCTAATGAAGGATATGAGAACTCGGAAGGCCCTAAAAACACGTCTCTCCTCATCCCTACTGCAGGCCATGTCATGCTGATCTATCTTCCACTGAAAATCACGGGAGTTCTTAAGAGACATTCCCACTCACCTGGAGGGCCGGGAGGCAGAAAAGAGATGGAGAAACCCTGAGGACTGTCAATCAAGGCAATGAGCATGGAGTCTATGCTCAGAGTGGCCCCCAGCATCTCTCTGTCCAGGACTGGCTCCAGGCAGGTGTGCAGCAATCACTCAGAGATTCATTCTTCAAGGAAATGACTAACACTGCCAGGATCACAAAGAAAACATGCAGTGAAGCCAGGACTAGACCCCCGTCTGTCTGTCTCCAAAGACCTTTCCCCACACAGCTTAGAATATGCATATTGTCGGGTTAGTTTAATTAAGCAAGCCAAGCATCTTCTTCCCCGTATGCTTTCCTGGGAGAAGAGGCAGGCTGAGTCTAACAAAGCAGGGTATTTTCCACGTTGCTGTTTCCACCAAGCTGATTTACCTGGTTTCCATTGCCATTTAATATCCTCCTAGTCAAACACCAGCGCCCTCATCGGCATGGTCTAATCAGCAAGGTCCCAAGGGGCATTGGGTAGCAGGACAGCCGCCAGCGCCCCCTCAGCCAATGGGAAGCACCTGAAGTGAGGAGGTTGATGGCTGCCCCGGGCATGCTTCGGGCACCTCCAGCTCTTGCTCATCTCCAGGAACAGAGCTTAGCCCCTGGGAACGACCTCCAGAGACATGCAGAGGGCAGTTCAGAAGACAGCACAGCCCGGATGGGGAGGTTTCCCACAGTCCCCGATGACCCGTGGGTGAAGGCTCAGGCCAGCCCTCAAGGCTACCCCGGGCCCCGGAACAGAGTACCAAGTGAGGCCTTCTCTCCTTGCTCCTGCCCCCGTGGAGTGTAGGGCTTCGTCTGGGGGACACTGAGCACATTCGGTGCAGGTACCAGCTGTGATCATTCTTTTAGTCACAGGATAGAAAGGCCCGGCAGCCATGGATATGGCCCAGGAGCTCTCAGGGAAGCCAGTGACTGGGCATGGAGATGGGCCGGGAGGGGCAGTGTTTAAAGCTCCGCACACTTACCGGGAAGTCTGACCTAAACTCCGAAAGGTGTCCCTGTGACTGTCCCTAGGTTTTATAGTGGTCCATTATTTACTCTGGAGAGCATGGCAGAGGGAGGAAGGAAGGAAATAGCTTTTTAGTGGCTGCCAACTCTGCGTCAACCTTGTTAAAATATCTTGGTACAATTTTTATGTCGTTTACTTAAATCCATATGAAAACCCCACAAACCAGGAAAATTCTCACTTTAAAAATGAGGACACTGAAGCATGGGTAACTTGCCCAGGGCCCTGCAGCCAGAGGGGCAGAGCTGCCCTAGGGTCCATGCTCTCCTCTCTCCACATGCTGCCTCCTTGGAAATGGAGCTGGACTCTGCTCATGGCCTGTCCTCAGCCAGAAGGGCCTCAGCCCCAGTCAGAAAGCCAGCATTCCAGCTCGCCCCACGCTCAGTCCACAAATACTAGTGGAGCAACGGCTATGGGCTGAGCCCTCTTCTAGATCCTGGGAGATGGCAGTGAACCACAAACATGGCCTCTGCACATGTGGAGCTTGCGCTAGATGGGAAGTGACACCAGGCAGGACAAAATGAAAATCCACGAAGCAAATAAGACAGGGTGATGTGGTGCAGAAAGACTGGGTGGCCAGGCAAGGACCTAGGGAGATGGCACAGCTGAGAGCTGAGCAGGGAGAAGACCTGGGAAGATCCAAGTGGCGCAGGCAGAAGGAACAGCAGATCCCAAGGCCCTGAGGTGAGCGTGAGCTCTCTCATCCCAGCATATCATGAACACATGGAAACGTAGGCGGGGACTAGACCACACGGGCCTCAAAGGCCAGGAAGAGGAGTGTAGATTTTTTCCTAGGTACAAAAGGAAACCGTTGGAAAGTTTCGAGCAGAAGAGTATCGGGATCTGATTCACACTTTTAAAATATCGTTCTGCCTGTTTGGGGAAGAATGGATTACAGGTGGTCAGAATCGGAATGAGGGAGCACAGCTGTTGTCAGGCGAGGCGGGACGGTGGCTCAGGCGAGGCTGGTAGCAGAGAACAGGTGAAGGACTGGAGGTTTATTTTGCAAATAAATATAGTCTAAGTCCTGAAATTAGAATGTGATGTTATGTGCTACCCTGACATCTGGCAAAACCAGGAGGGCCTTGAATGGCCTAAACTGCACATTCCCCTCCCCACTCTGCTCCCCTGAATAAGGTCCCCTAGCCAAACGACTCTCCTTGTTACAGGACCAGGCACTGTTCCTGCTCATCCCTGACCAGTGGCTTCAGTTCCCTGGCAGCCCGTGCAATTACTCAAGCAAGCTCATCAAATCCTCCTGTGGGAACCAGGGGTCACCCCACACTCTTGATACTACAAAGTCGGCCTCCCACAGCCCTGCCTGTTCACTCGGTTCCCCGTGTGGCCCTGTGTGGTGTGCAGTGTCCTCCTACCTTGGGCTGTGAGTACATGTGACTAATATGCCACTATCCATCGCAACTGTCCAGTGTCAGGTGTTATGTCTTTAGCCCTCCCCGTAACCCAAGGGCAAGAATCCCTCCCTCCCAGTGAGGTAAACAAGAGGCCATCAAAACAATGAAGACGATCAGATTTGCAGTAGATGGGCTGGTGGGAATGAGAAAAGAAGGCAGGGTAATGATGCCAATGTTGGCTCGAGCACCTGGAGAGTTGGTGGGGCCATGTACTGTGAGGGGGAAGCTGAAGAAGAAACAGGCCGAGGAAGAAATCAGGAGCTGCCTTGGCACATGCTACGTCTGCGATGCCTACTCCACACCCAGATGGAAACATCCACCACCTATGGGAAGGAAGTCTAGGCAGGGGTCAGCGAGCTTTTTCTGTAAAGGGTCAGATACTAACTATTTTAGGCTTTGTGGACAGATAGCCTCTGTCACAACTACTCAACTGTGCTCTCAGAGAGTAAAAAACACCATAGGTAATATGTCAGTGAGCGAGCACAGCTGTGCCCCAATATAACTGGATTTATAGAAGCAGGCAGTGGCTGGATTTGAACTGGGGGCTAGAGGCCTTGGTTGAGAGCAAGGTCACAGCTGTAGTCCACAGCCTCTAGCTGGCATTTCAAGCCATGGGGCTGTTGAAATGGTCCAGGCAGGGGTGCAGAGAAGAGGCCCAGCACAGAACTGGCTTCTAGTCTTCAGGGGTCGAGCAGGGGAGGAGGGGCCAGTAATGACCGAGTGGCCATCGAGGTGGGAGAGAGCTGGAGAGTGAGCCTCCAGAAGGGGGCCTGGCAGCGTGCAGAGTTTAAAGAGGCACACACTCCCAGGCTCCCAGCATCTCTGATTCAGTAGTCTGGGGTGGTGGTGTGGGTTGAGTTGTGTCCCCCCAAAATATATATTGAAGTCCTAATCCCGGGGACCTTGAATGTGACCTCATTTGGAAATAGGATCTTTGCATATTAAGTTAAGAGAAGGCCACACTGGATTAAGGTGGGCGCTAATCCAATGACTGGTGGCCTTATAAAAAGAGGAAAATGTGGACATGGACACACAGAGGGAAGATGGCCATGTGATGACAGAGGGAGGCGGAGATTGCCACAAGCCAAGGAACGCCAAAGATTGCTGATAACCACTAGGAGCTGGAAGGGGCAAGGAAGGATCCTCCTCGGGAGCCTTCAGAGGGAGTGCGGCCCTGCTGACACCGTGATTTCGAACTTCTGGCCTCCAGAACTGTGAGGGAAGTGTCTGCTCTTTGAAGCCACCCAAGTTTGGGGTAATTTGCTACAGCCATCACAGGAAACTAACACAGGCGGGGCCCGAGATGTAGTTCTGACAACTTTCCAGGTGGTGCTGATGCAACTGGTCCAGGAAACCCCAGCCCTCTGAGAACCACTGGTTCCTGGACCCGTAGAGGTTAATCTGCTGGCTCAGGGAGTTGCCACAATATCTCGAGGGCCACCTGGCCTGAGTCCGGGTCTAGAACGAGAGTGTAGTTCGGGAAACCCAGGCTGGGGCTCAGGCTCACCACCTGCACAGGTGGGAGGATGGGCAGGGGTCGCATGTCCCACCCTCCATCCTGTGACCTCTCACCCCGCAGAGGGCATCGTGCACTTCAACCAAGGGAGGAGAGACGTGCTCTCGAGAGGCCCATTCCAAGGGGTCTGGTCTGGTCAGGAAGGACAGGACATCTGCACCTTTCAGTGATCACTCAGGACCTTTAGTAGATAAAAGCTGGTCCCCCTCCCAGGGACATGGGGGAGGATTGAAGACGTAGTGGGATGGCTCAGGGCTGCCTCCAGGGAAGGACCCCTTGCAGGACACAGACAGGCCATATTTAGCCCAGGATGTAGGGTGGCTCCTTAGCCCAGGGAGTGAGGACAGTTTGCAACCTTCTTCACTCTAGCATGACAGCTTCCCCACCACAGTCCATGTCTCTGAACCCTCCTGTCTCTAGTGGCCCAGAGAGCGGTCCCCTGGGGTCCACCTTCTCAACTAAGCTGTTGGCACTAATAAAGCCTCTTCTTTCAATAAAAGCTAATAGAGTGTTGAAGTCACATCCTTGCAGCTGACTTCTCGATTTGGTTTTTTAAATAACACTTTTGAATATCAAAGTGGATTTGAGTTTGATTTACATATTTTACATTTTTTTAGCTAGGAAAATGTAAGGGAGAGCAGTGATGAGCGTGGGCAGGATACCCAGTCTCGAGGTGGGTGATTCAGGGCGGGCAGTGTGGTGGCCCCACAAAGGCCCCCTGGGATTGGGAGCTGCAGGCCAGCCGACAATTTGCCTAAGCAATTTACACGTCTAAGTCTGTTTTGTCAGCAGACTGGAGGTTTCCAGCCACCTTTCATGATCCTGGCTGGAACCAGCCCAGCATCCTCAAGGGAGACAGTAGGAGCAACCTGCTGGGAGCCAGGGACCAGGTGGAGGGCCTTAGTGAGGGGCCAGGGCTGCACGCAGTCCTCGGAAGGGCGATGTTCTTTACTACACGACTGCCCAGTGAGGACACAGATGCTGTTCCAGAGGCCCGCAGACAGGGGAGCATCCAGGGAACGGGCCACTTTAGGCCTCTCCCACCGCAGGCCCCCCCTAGCTCCGAGGGGAGGGAACTTGGAGCTTCCCCTGCTCAAAACAGTTTCAGTCGGGAGAATAAAGGAGACAAGACCTCCTTCCCCCGCTTCACTTTCCATGCCCCAGACTTGTTAAATAGGGGCTATCTCTTATATGTTAACTTCCGATTTACTAACATTTCCATCCATCACATACACACGTCATTTGTTCTTTCACAAACAGCAAATACAAATAATCTCCAATAACAATCTTGACCTAGAACAAACTTTTATTTAAAATTTGACTTCCTATTTAGGTCCTTCCTCAATAGTTTTTTTTTTTTCTTTTGGTGAGGAAGATTAGCCCTGAGCTAACCTCTGTTGCCAATCCTCCTCTTTTTTCTGAGGAAGACTGGCCCTGGGCTAACATCCGTGCCACCTTCCTCTACTTTATATGGGGGATGCCTGCCACAGCATGACTTGACAAGTGGTGCGTCGGGTCCACGCCCAGGATCCGAACCTGGGAACCCTGGGACACTGAAGTGGAGCAAGTGAATCCAACCACCATGCCACCGGGACAGCCCCAATAGTTATGATTTTTGATGAGTAGAGTTATGATTTTTAACACTCAGACTTCGGATTTCCTAACTGCAGAGCAGAACTTCCCAAATAAATAGGAGCTGTTTGTTTTCAGTCTCATCAAAAACAACCTAAATGATGAATTGCATATGAATGGGGTTTTTTTGAGCTAAAGAGAAAAAACAAAGTAACTGTAAATCATTAGAAGAAAATATAGAAGAAAAAAATATTTGGGGTAGGAAAGGCCTTCTTAATCTCAAAATGTAAATATTAAAAAAAAGTAAAGTTTGACAAGTTTAACTAAATAATAATTTAAATATTTTATACAAGATACCTTAAAGATAAGTGATAAAATGGGAGAAAATAAACACAATGTGTTAAAGAACTATAATCTGAAATTTACAGCAAAATCCTACAAATCAGCAAAAATGACAAGAGTAAAATAAAAAAAAACAAAAGATAAACAGATATAAATAAGAAATTTATGAAACAGAAAATAAAAGTGGTCAAAAGACATATGAAAAGATGCTCAACCTCACCAATAATTGAGGAAACAAAAATAAAAATGAGATACAATTTTTTAACTATCAGATTGGCAAAAATTAGAAAGTCTGATGAGCAGCAAGTGTGTTACTGCAGGTGAAAAATGACCTTTTTCGTCTATTGCCCATGGGCAAGTACTCAGTAGCCTTTGGAAAATGCAACATAGCAGTGGCTATTGAAATGAAAATGCATTTTCCCTTCAACCTGGCAAATCCCACATCCACACTCCTGTCTTAGAGAAACATTCATTTGTGTAAACAGATAGGTAGGTTCAAGGCTCTTCATTACTTGTAAGTGGTAAGAACTGAAGACACTGCAATAGTCCATAATGAGGAAACGGCTAAGTGAACCGTGGTGCACCTCATTTGAGGAATACTACACAGCAATCAACAAGAGCGAAGGGATTGAAACACGCTCTCCTCAAAACAAGTGAAAGAAACTGTACAATGAGATCTCATTTGTATAACATACGAAGGGAAGCAAACATTAAAAACATATTTCTAGAAGGATGCACAAGTAATTGGTCTGAGGGACTGCCCCAGGGGAGGGTAAGTCATCTGAGGCCCTTTTATACTGTATGATTTCTCCCATATTGGTGCATTAGTTTTTTAGCTGTTAAAATTAATTTTTAAATTCTTTAAAAAGCTTTCTAAGGACATGTTTTAAGTAAAGAAAAGAAACTAAAGAACAGCATTCACCATTGTACCATTTAGGTAAAAGAATACACACAAAAACAAAACTATATTTTTGTCTCGAGATACGTATGTAAGTACATAGAAACACGTCTGCAGGGTCCCTTCCTACCAATGGGTCCTTCTGAGAAGAGGAGAACTGCAGAGATTATTTTAATGTATGTAAAAGTGCTCATGAATATTCATGAACTTAAAACCTTACCTTGAAAAATAAAGTAAAAGTGCATCAGAAGAAAGTGCACATCCCTTCAATCAAAATAAGTGACATAAAAATCCTGGTATATTTCATTACATCATTTTCTAATTTATACACTCTTAGGTTTATTCAAATATCAAACTATTGTACCATAAGAATATGTTTACTTCACAAGTGATTTTTAATTCTTTAGCCACAATTTCCCCACATTTTTACATTATCACACATTTTTTCTATACTTCTTAAACATTAGATACAGAATTTGTTAGACGCTAAAAGAGAAAGACACATTCTTTCTCCTGAATAATTTATCATATTTAACTTAAAGATGATTAACTTTTTATACATCAAGAATTGACACTGCTGGGGGTCACATTTATTTGGAGGTCCCCAAATAGCCCTGAGGTCTAAATAGGAAAATATCTTTTATAAACTGTAAGAAAACTCTCACCTCAAAATAAAACACTATGAAATTTACACAATTATATCTGTATTCAATATTTTTACAATATCCAGAAACCTACTGGATTTTCAGAAATGACAATGAAAATAGCTTCACATTCAGAAAACAGAGCTTACACCAGGATAACATAATTTGAAACCTGGCGCAAACCTGTGCAGAAATCTGTTCAACTCCTAGACCGTCATAAAGTCGCCATTGTTAACACACATCCTTGGACACCTGATATATGCCAGGCAGAACGATTTGAATGAAGAGAATTTCAATGAGATTAGCTTTTCCCGTTCATTTGAATGGAGTATATTATTCAAATCCCTTAGGATGTCCCAAAGGGTTGCTGGTAAGATTTCCAAGTTTATAGCATCTTTTACTGGTTTTTATCAAGTTCTACAGGACTGTGCAGTTCCGAACCAGCTTCTAGAACTTCTGCTCAAAAACTAGTGTTAAAGTGCTTCCGTACAACCTCCCAAAACTTCTTAAAGTGTCAGGCCACTGCTCCAGCTGGAATGGTCAGCTTCATTTTTGTTTCTCTCCTACATTTTCTTTAAAAACAAAGGTGTCACATTTTGATGAAATGATTTCTCCCAAAAACCAAATTGTGTTAGCTTTGATTAATTAGTTTCTGCTACTTAGGCAGACTCGGGGAAATCCCAGCACTTCCTCAGGTTAAGATGTTGGTTCTATGGTGAACCTGGTGCCAAATTTCAGGGGAGTCAGCCCCTACCCTGCAGCCAGGGTGGAGTCCCCAAGCGGAGAGTCCTCTCCGGGCTTGGGCCTCTCCATGCCGAGGGTGCACGTCAAAGGCAGAGAGATGATGCAGACCAAACCGTAGGACCTCACCAAGGAGCCACCAGGGCCGACACCACCATTCAGTAAGATGACCTGGGTTATGACATGCTGAGTGACACGTCACACTGGACAGAGTGCTCCCAGGGGCTCTTGGGTTGTCCAAGCCTCCTGAATACACACCGTCGAAGCAGGTCACACCTGACATTCCCTGGGAGCCACAGCAATGCCACTGCAGCAGTTACCACTGTGAGCACAAAGCCCAGTCTCCTTTCAGTTCATTTGTGCGTGTGTGTGTGTGCATGCATATGCGGGTGTGCAGACTCACACCTTAATACACCCTGCCTGCTTTGGCCCAGCTGCTGCCGAGGGCTGTCAGAGCGGTGCAGGGGCCACACCTTTCATATCAGTCTCATTCCAGGCTGGGTCAGAGTGGAGAGATTGTGGACACAGAGCTGGCATTCAACTGAGTCATTCAAATTAGTTATATCCATCCAAGTAGTGGTGGGTTTCTTTTTCTTTCAAAAAAACAACCTTCAGAGGAATTTTTTTTTAGCCACTTATTTTAAATGTTAACGAAGAAACGTGAATTCAAGGGCACAGAAATGAGTAGCTGACTCAAGAGTAATACAGACGTATGAAACAAGTTCTAAATGCATCGAGAGGTGTGAAATTACAAAATTAGCAGTCAGCATTTTAGGAAGAACTGTTTTCGTTGTGAGTTCTTTGTGGCTAACAACACTCCCGCTGCAATTATTTACCCAATTCTAGTTGTCATGAATGTGACTTTGTTGTTTCGTAAGGATCAGTTGTGATCGATCTTCTGCCTTTCCTTCCCTAGAAGACCCTGGTCCTCCAGGCAGTGGCCCAGCTGAGGGGGCTAGCGTAGGCCTGCAGCCATGGATAGCATGTTAGAATTTCCCCAAATACTGTCAAAAAGAAAAAGTGCTAGTACTTCATCGTAGAAAAGACTGATTGTGACTAGGAGCGTACAGTAGTTCATGATAATCTTAACTCTACGGGGAATAAGTGTATTGTGTTAGAATGGAAAATGAGCAAGCATGAATCTCCAGGGGAACCAGGGGAAAGAATAACACCTGCCCTGCATCAGGGCTATAACTCACTTCGCAGAGCAAACTTAGGTAAATTATGAAAAGACGGTCTCCTCTCTTAGTGTAGTGTGGACAAGGGGGAAAAATACAGTGCTCTTGCCAGAGGCTGCAAGAGACAGATCATACCCACTTCTCAGTCGTGGCGCATTTATTTACCTCTCAGGGATGCTTTTCTTCATAACTTGGTACCCATGATTCTTCCCTGGGGGACAGCAGGCTTTGCATCTGTCTCAGGACTGGGGTCTGGCCCCACCTCGTGGGATTCATTTTCATGGATAACAGCCTCATCTCCACTCAGATGCTGGACTTCCAGATACCTGGTCACCCATTGACAACAGAAGGAAGTGGGGAGAGGCAGCCTGGAATGGCTCCTCTGCACCCACAAGTTCCATTTTCCAACTGACATCATGAAATCTCTATCCTCCAAGGAATGAGCCTCGAGTCTTAGGAGTGCCCGAAGTTGAGATGACAAAGGTATTGCAGTTTCCCATCTTCACATTCCTGAGGTATCTAGTGCTGACAGAAGCATGCTGGGAGGAGCTTCAGAAAAAGGAAAGGTCCATAATGTCATGTGCTGCCTTTCTCTAGCGTAGCCAAAGACATGGAAAGTGTATGGCCTCTGAACACCGAGGTTATTCCAGACGATCTTCTCCCACCTTTCCCTCCCCCGCCAGCGGTGAGCTTAGCGCCGGGCTGGCTGTGGAACACACTCACATAACCAAGTAGAAAAAACGGCCTCATTTTCACACACACACCCCAATATCAGACCAACAGTAACCAGTTCTAGAGGTAAAGGCCGTGAATGGTCCATCTGTGTTATCACAACCACCACTACTTACATTGAAGTTGAAATATTTTTTACAGACAAGAGTTCACATCCACGAGAGGCAACTGAGAGGCTCTGAAGTGACTTCACATCCACCCCAAAGCCACTTCAGCCGCCAGAGTCCCAGGTTTCCAATAACCAGGAAATCTCAACTGAGGGATGATTCCTGGGCATCTCCCTGGAAAACAGCAGCACTGACATTGTCTTAGAAATATTTCTTCCATCTAGTTTAATCACAATTCACTCAAATGCTAAAAAGTATTAAAATATACTTCAACTTTCCCCCTAACTATAGTTATATATAAATCCCTGAGAAGGTACCTGTCAACTTGAAATTCACTATTTACAGTAATAAACATCAGGGTGCAAGCAGACACCAGACACTCCCAGCTCTGAACAGCAGGGCAGTGCTGTCATCTGTCAGAAGAGCAAGCTAGGTCTCCCTCCCTAAAAACAAAAGGTGGTGGGGGAGGGGGCTGTGCCAAAATTCTAAACCATCTGCAGAGAAGCTGGCGAAATCTGCTGTTCGTTCACCCTTTGGTGTCTGGAGGTCATGACATGATAATCCAGCAGAGGCGCCACATCGCCTCTCAGGAAGTCCTTGCTTTCCTACTCTTTTTAGACCTCAGAGTAGTGGTGGCAGAGAGGATCAAGGCATTTAGCCAAGTCTGGAGAAGAAAACAGACAAAGGAAGAAAAGGCAAGTGAGGAAGAAGAGGGGAGGCCAAGGGGACGGCAGGGAAAGAATGTGGTGACAAAGCCGAGGGGAAACGTGGAGAGCAGAAGGGGGTCACTGCCCCTCAGTGCCCCTGCCCCCGACTGACACTGGAGGTGAGGGGCAGGGGGTGACCCCTCAGTGAGAAAATGCAGCCAGTGGTCCAAAGCAATAAAATACATAAACACGAAAAATGATCTCAAAGGATGCGCCATCAGACTGTCAGGGAGAAAAGGGGTGTCTCTCTCCACCTCGGGGACCAGCCTCATCTCACCCAAGAGGACTTGGCCAATCCAAACTCTTGGCAACAGGATGACCACAGCCAACTAATATCAGTGATGCTCCAAGTGGGTCCACACCTCTGTGCCGTTCTGGTGCCTTCCTGAGATGAGGGAAGAACTCACTAAAGCCTGACTTTACAAGCTGTATTATCACCATAGCTATCTCCCATCAGTCTGGGGGCAGCCCGATGGCCGGTTTATTGAGGTTTCTGGAGAGGTGGGTGTGAGACCCCTGATTGCTCAATGCCTAGTGGTACCCAGTGAGGGGAAACAGGGAGAGGCCAGCGCCAGCCCACCCATGTTATGAGACAAGGGGGTGCCCGTCACCACATAGCCAGGGAGCACAATCTGACCTGAGAATCCAGCGTTATAATAACGAGTTCCAAATCAGTCTGTAATATTCTAAATCTATGGCTTCCGAGTAGGATAATATTTAAATAAAGTGCGGTCAGTAGTGCATATGTGACAGGTACTCTACAACCCAGATGGCCAGGGGATTCAGTAGAATTTCTCAGTGCTTTGGAGATAAAAAGTACGGACAATAAAAAAGTAGGGGCGATAAAAAAGTACAGGAGATAAAAAAGATAAAACTCCCGCAGAGAGCTCGGGTCCCAGGGCAAACTCCATGGGTGCTCTGCTGCAGTCCCTGCATCTTGGAAATTCCACAAAAGCGGCATGAGGATGAACTGAACATCAGGGGCAGTCATCCAAGAAAAAATCAAAGTAATTCCACAGCAGGAAATCTTTGGAATTGAGTCTGGAGGAGGGAGCCGCCCAGCCCACTCCGGGAGAATACGCCTAAAACAAGTTTGTTTAATATTCAATTCCAATCCCTGTTCTCTAAAAATTCACACACACACACCCCATTTCAGTAGTTTGCATCTCTCTGGGCTCCCTATTCTTTTTGCATCTTTTTTACATTTTAAGGATATATGAATTCAACTTATCTAAGAGCACATATGACTTAATTTTGTATTTCTAGTAAGTGTATTAGATTTGCCCCATCTTATTAAATGTTTTTTCTCTTATATCTATTTTTGACTATGTTAAAGTATCCAGTTTATCTAAAATCCCTTGCTTAAAATGAGTTTAATTCTAGCAATAAGTACAAGCTTCTCTATGCACTGTTTCATACTTTGACAAGAGGTTTTTCTCCATTATTATTACTGTATGGATAAGAGAGTTTAAGAAATAAGATACAAGAAAATCTGATCTCTCTGTCTCACTTGATCATTTTGCTGTAAAAGTAAATGCCTCCATCAAATAGAAACATTCAGCATCACTTCATCAAATTATTAAGAACATACAGTGCTCATGCGCACCCACAATGAGAAGGAAAGGCAAAAACCAAAATAAATAGCAAAAAGGGGGAGAAGTCCACAAATTCTGTAGGAAATCATAGAGATATCACAAATAATTATTGCTAGAAACAGTATTTTAAACAAAGGGTCTTCAGACAAGTGTATTAAAACTGTCTTAAATACAAAGAGCCCTATCCCCTGTAAAATGCTGCAAATCTGATCACGATTAAAAATACAAAATTATACAGAAAATGCCCTTCGATAAATTGGTCTTAAGAATTTAATTGAGGTTCTAAAAAGGTAGCGTTTTCGGCAAATTGCCTACTAGGTGTATTGATTGCTAGAACTGGTTTTAGGCAGATCGATTTGTGCTATGCCCAATTCACTCCTGGGTGCAGCCTGAACAAATACGGACCGCTTTCTGGGCCCCCGGAGGGGCCTGTCGGCGCGGAGATGTGCGGAGCGGGAGGGCGCGAGGGCAGGAGAGAGGCGCATCCTTCCCCGCCGCCTCCTGCCGGGCCCCGGGCGGCGGGCGTCCCTCCCAGGCTCCGCGTCCTGCTTTCCCGCTCGGGACACGCCTTCCGGGCGGCGGACCCTTTCACGTTCTTTTCCTCCAGGGCCGCGCCCGTCTTTGCTTCTGCGCCTCTGCCGCCCGCTGCTTCTCCGCCTCTTCCGCCTTCCTCTTCTCCTCCTTGATCTCCTTGTACCGCCACTTGGGGAGCTGCAGGTGGGCGCTGTCCTTGGTGCTGCCCTTCGCGGCCGCCCGCTCGGGCTGGAAGGTGGGCGCGGGCGCCTTGCTGATGCGCACCTTGGGGATGACCACGCCCGGCCGCACGCTGCTCCGCCTCAGCAGCTGCAGGGGCAGGAGGCTGGCCTTCCGCGGGGCACCTCGCAGCTGGACACACGGGAGGCTGGCTCTCAGGGCCCCCTCTCTGGAGACCCCCACTGCCGGGGAGGTCCGGAATTGCTGCTCGGTGCCCTCCACCTCGTTCCTCTCCTGGGCATGCGTGCCCGGGTCCCCCTGAGCCTCCAGGATTTCCTGCACCGCCGGCCGCCTTTTCCCCACACAAGGGGGGTTCTCGGGGCACACGGTCTGGCAGGCGATGGCCACAGCGGGGCTGTAGAGGCTCGTGGTCATCCTGACCATGTGGTCCAGGACCCCTCCATCCTCCAGGCCTTGGCGCGAGCGGGAGGTCAGCGTGGACCGCATAAACTCGGTGAGCCTCTGCAGGCAGTTTTTGGAGCCCGCGGGCTTCAGAACCGCCTCGGAGGCCAGCGGCAGCTCTGGCTTGTAGTTTTCCCCAAACTGCTCCGGGCGGGGTCGATCCAGCAGCCTCTGGATGAGGCGAACCGCCTCAAACCGTCCTGTGTAAGTGGCCCACTCCTGGGGTGACATCCCGCGGCGGGAGTCCCTGGCGTGGACATCTGCCCCTGTAAAACGCAAAACACAAACAGGAATGGGAGGACGCAACAAGAACCTTTCCCTGCCAACGGCAGAAAACGAAGGACAATGAAATGGATCAAAGGAAAAACTTCCAAAGCCCAGTAACAGACTCTCCCCCAAGCTGTGCCTCCAGGATGAACCCATATCTGAGCATCTCCTACTGCGTTCACTATTACAACACACCCCACCTTTTAAGGCTCCATTCAGTGGCTTGTCTTTCCTAAATAAAACCACCTGAACTCAGCCCCTGACTCATGGAAATTTTTTAAAAAATAAGATTTCACGGCTTTCCATGAAAGCAATGGAGAGATGACTGGACCACAAAGGTGCTTTGCAAATGCTTGACTGATGCTACCAGAATGTTCAAAAAATACTCACAGTAACTGTCACTTGCAAAGCACTTGGTGTCCCATTTATCTATCACCTCACTTTCTCCTCACAGATCTCTCGTGGGGGCTGCTATGCTTCCTATTTTGTAGGCATGTGTGGTCCTTCACTCTCATCTGGGTGGTCAGTTGCTCACGGGTCTGTCCTTGTTACCAGACTGTGGGCTTCTCCAGGGCAGAGGCCACATCTTACCTGTTTTTGTTCCCTCGACACACCTTCCTGGCTGGTAGGAGGCATGCGTCTAATAAAGGTTTGTTACAGAGTGGATGGTGGTCAGAGTGGCTGAGGAACCTGCCTGTGGCCTTGAAGCTGGGAACAGACAGAAGGCCTCAGACCTAGGTCTCCTGACCCCAAGCCTCACACACTTGGCACCCTCTGCAGGGCAGGCCTCTTCCTCTGACAGTGCTCTGTGTCCACGTGGCCAGTCTGTAGTACCCAGGGATTTCATCCAGCACTAAACCAGGTGTGCTGTGAAGGTATTTGTAGATGCAGTTAGCATCTACAATCAGTTGACTTTATGTAAAGGAGATGACCCTCGACAATGTGGGTGAGCCTTGTCCAATCTTAAAAGCAAAAGCCAAGGTTTCCCAGAGAAGAAGGAATTCAGCCTTAAGGCTGCAGCATCAGCTCCTTCCCAGGTTTCCAACCTGCTGGCCTGCCCTACAGATTTCGGGCTTGCCAACCCCCAAAATCACGTGAGCCAATTCCTTAAAATAAATCTCATGACATATATCTTCTATTAGTTCTGTTTCTCTAGAGAACCCTCACTCCTACATCCGCACAGTCTCCCCTTCACTAGTCACTTCCTTCATAAATCTCCCCCATACCACCCACTGCCCCCTCCTAATATTGCAAAGTTAAACTTCAACTCAACTTGATGAAATGCTCATAAATTTTAGCTTGGTCATATAGAAATTAATAAGGAATTGCTGTTCAGTTCATCTTGGTCCCTGCTCAGCCCCATATACAGTTAAAAATCATCCAGGATTTCAAGTCCCATTAGTCATATTTCCACTGGCAAAGCAATGTGGAGAAGTAGGGCAATTACCTAGTGTGCGAGCTCCCCAGGGACCAAGCCCGGCAGAGGTGCCTGCATTTATATCCCACGCAGACCCCGGCGTCTGACATGCGGTGGTTGCTCACTATGTGCTCAACTGAGAAGAGCAGGGGGCTCAGTGGCTGCCCCAGTGGCCCCGGGGCCCAGCAGACCCAGCTCACCTGGTAATGCTCTTAATTCTGTGACACATTAAAGAATAGCCACATTAGAAGAGTGGTAATTATTTGGAACTGGAAATCAGGATGGAACTCATTAGCTGGAGTACAATTTATAAACTGACTAAAATGAAAAGGGGGCAGTAAAAATGTCACTGCAAAAAATAGATGACACATTAAACCTTAATTAATTGCATGTCACTTAAAAAGGAACAAACTGCAAAATTAAAATCTTAATGAACACTGCTTGAAAGAGACATTTTTCAACTGCTAATGGAAAACTAAAGGAACAGCTGTCCACAGTCTAGCACACGTCTTCCTGTTGCTCTGGTACCTTTCCAAAATGATCTTGGAAAATACAAACGCTCCAAAAAACAAAGGCCATTCTGACTGTAACAGAGCCCGAGAATCCGAGTCACATTATAAATCAGGGATTCACTTCCTTAAGAAATTTCTATTAAGGGTAATATTGAAGGCCTGGACGTAGTAATTCAATCGTGGGAGATAAGTAATGATGACGAACACTTTACACCTTTCAGAGACCATGGGGAACTTCCGCAAGGCCAACGTACCCATCTCCTGCCCGTGAGATTACCGGCATCCTCACCTCCCACCCAATGTTGCCTCCTGCAGGGCACCTCCCACCCAATGTTGTCTCCTCCAGGGCTCCAGGCAGGCAGACAGAGTTGGGCTCCAGCCACTGGGTCCATCTGCCACCGTGTTGAGTGCTGTGAGTTTTCTGTACAAAAATCCTCTATTTTTTTCAAGGCAGCAACATACTCAGTTCTAGGGAATGTATCATGATTGGTCTAACCCAGGGTTTCGCAACCTCGGACCTATTCACATTTGGGGCCAGATCACTATTTGTTGCTGTTGCTGTCCTGTGCATTGTAGGACTTTTAACAGCATCCCTGGTCTCCGCCCACCAGATGCCAGTAGCACTCCACCAGTTGTGACAAGCAGAAATGTCCCCTGGGGGGCCACACTTCCCCCACCCCATAGAGAATTACTGGTCTAACCTACATGACCTGCAATCCCGTTCTCCATTTTCCCAGCCTCCCTTACAGGTGGCCAGTGAGCCCCAAAGAGAAGGCTGTTGCATCCTGATAAAAGGGACGGATGAGGTTGGTGACACTGCTCCTGTCTGAAACAGGCCTGCAGGCCTCCTCCTGTGCCACCTCTGGCCTGTACCTTGGGCACTCCAGGTATAATCAGTATGATAAATCAGGATGCAGGGTCACAGGAAAGAGCTGCTGATGGTGGGGAGGGGGAGTCAGAGCACCTACCTCCATCACCCCCCTCGCCTCCCCAAGGCATTTCTGAGATGTCCTTGGTCTTTCAAAGGGTCTCAGCAGGGCTGACTCCCAGGTGCCCACAAGGGTAACCAGCTTATTATTACTCATTTATTAGTATGCCACTATAATACTAATCACTAATACAAACAATACACTAAAAATAATAATATTATTACACAATTATTATTTATTATTACACTTTCCTGTCTTCTCGTTGTCACTTCTTGGTGCCACTCCCCTTGCACAGCTTCCTGGGTTGCCTTCCAGAAAAACTATTTGTCCCCAGGTCCTTGTCTCACGGTTTGCTTTTGTTGGTACCCAAGCTAAGCACTGCCCTTGGTGGTATGGAATGCCTGACTGTCAGCCCTGTCTCTGCCTAATAACTTGAAACTATTCCAACGTGGCAGTTTTTCTCAGGTCATGGGAAATCCCTGTTTTCCTTGTAAGCAGATTAAAGAAGGCTGTCGTGATGTCATATCATTTGGCTTTCCAGAAGCACATAGTCAGGGCTTGCCTAGGACAAAAATGGTCATCTGACCAACAACGAGAGCGCCTCTGCTCTCAGCTCCTCATTGAACAAGCCTCTACTCCTTCATGTCTGCTCTGTTGCCCGGAATCACAGGAAGCGTCAAGGTTTCTGTTTGCTTGTTTTGCTTCCCAAATGCCGCAGCAATTCCACCACACTTCAGGTGTAATGCCAGCTCTCCCAGCAAGTCTGGAGCCTGCCAACCTCCCCCAAGTTCTGTCTCTCTTCAGAGAAAATTACATCCTCCATATAGCTCCTCAGAGCCACTTATTTAAACAGACCTGTCACTTGGGGCATTAACATTCCATTGAATTAACAAGGTTCCGCAGCCCCAATGCGATTCCCATCAGCAGAGCTGACATTATTCCTGGGGAAGCCAAAAACCAAAGAGCCAATACATCAGCTTTTCAGAACCTGGTTATATTTTTATTAAAATCCAAAGTTCTGGTAATTCTAACGTTATTTGGTTCTGCCAGACAAGGTAAGATAAGAGCTGATATGTGTCTGTATGTTATGAACTACTGGAAAATGTAAACAGTTTAGGGGGGCATCCAATTCAATGATCCATCATTTCTAAAAGGAAGTGATTCCTATTGTAAATAATGAGATCGCAACTCAGAAATTCAACTCAGGTGCAGAAATACACTAAGGTGCAGGAGAATGTTGCACTTAAAAACAATGAGAAGGAGATACACCTTTTCACCCTGACCACTAATACATGGTAATGCTTGTGCCTTTTGCTTTTAAAATTATCACAGGATGACCATTCGTGACTAGCTGTCAAGGTACCGTCCTCAGCTGCACATAAAGGCACTCTATGTTGAAGCATCAATCCAGAGAAATACTCAGGCATCAGTATCTTTAAAGGCTTTAATTTTTCTTAACATTGATATATTTAAATGGAAATAAGACAAAAATATTTGCACAAATTTTTAAAATATCTCAAGTTTCCTTATTGTGTCCACCAAATCCAGGGAAGATAGTCAATCACCTATTTTTTACAACTACTGTAAAAGAAAATGAAACTCACTTTCTTGGGAGAAAGAAGTGTAAGCTAACTTAGTAGTAATGGTAGAAAATGAAAATATTCAAGAAGTTTCAGGGCAGCTCCAAAGCTCCCTGAAAAAGGTGTCAGGCTTTCATTTGTGTGGGGGGGGGGGGTGGGGGGGGAAGACCAGCCCTGAGCTAACATCCGTTGCCAATCCTCCCCTTTTTGCTGAGGAAGACTGGCCCTGGGCTAACATCCGTGCCCATCTTCCTCCACTTTATATGGGACGCCGCCACAGCATGGCTGACAGGCAGTGCGTCGGCGGGCGCCCGGGATCCAAACCTGCGAACCTCGGGCTGCCAAGCGCGGACGAAACCGCTGCGCCACCGGGCGGCCCCCAGGCTTTCATTTTTAAGAAGGAACATGGGGGGCTGGCCCGGTGGCGCAGCGGTTTCGTCCGTGCTTGGCAGCCCGGGGTTCACCAGTTCGGATCCCGGGCGCCCGCCGACGCACTGCCCATCAGCCATGCCGTGGCGGCGTCCCATATAAAGTAGAGGAGGATGGGCACAGATGTTAGCCCAGGGCCAGGCTTCCTGAGCAAAAAGAGGAAGATTAGCAACTGATGTTAGCTCAGGGCTGGTCTTCCTCACAAAAAAACAAAAAAGAAGGAACATAGAACAAGCTGGAAGGAGAAATGCATATAAGAAGGAAAAGATTCTTTTTCACTTTTTCCATCATTTCTCAGTCCCATTAGTTATATCCGTGGTTCTCAACAGAGGTGACTTCCCCCCCAAGGAGAGGTTTGGCAATGTCTGGAGACATTTTTGGTTGTCAAAACTGGGGGATGCTGCAGGCAGCTCGTGGGCAGAGGCCAGGGACACTGCTGAACATCCTACAATTCCCAGGACAGCCCCACCACAAGGAATTATCTGGCCCCAAGCGTCAATAGTGCCAAGATTAAGAAACCTTGAGTTACATGCTTATTATGCTCAATAAGAAACTTTAAGTATCTCATCACAAGGATATTTTTCAAAGGGAAAAATATAGTTTTTCATTCATTCAGCAAATAATTACCAGACACATAAATTCACCAATAACAAGAATAATAACCAACATTGATTGGAGGCTTCCTCCGTGCCAAACATGCATCTGAGGGCGTCCCACATGTGAACTCATTCAGTCCCCACTGTGACTTCCTGCAGTACCTACTGTCATTCGCCTCATTTGTAGAAGAAGAAACTGAGGCCCAGAGCATTAGGTGACTGTCCCCAGGTATAGAGAGGGTAGGTGGAGGAGCTGGGATGTGAAACAAGGGATCTGACTTCCAAGCTGTTTCTGTTGGCCATTATTCTGCTCTGACCACGTACAGTTCAGGGAGGGACGCACTAGCGGTCTGCACTCATGTAGATGATTCCAGACTTTGATGGGGCTGTGCTCATGAGGAGGGAACAGGAAAGGGAAAGCATATAAAACCTAACGCCAAAGTTGTTATCCAAATAACTGAGGGGAAATAAAGACGACATTAGCATTGAACCCAAAACCTCCACCAGACCCAGGAAGAAAAAGCCACAGCAAAAGTCATGCATTTTCCAGTGATTGGAAGACAACTGACCTAAACACAAAAGGGCTTGTAACTCAAATTAATTCACCCACTGGGAAAAATGCACTGATGTGACTGACACCATAAATTTTTTATTGGAAAAGTAAATTACTAAAGATCTACACTCAATTATAACTAGATCCAGAAGTCGTAAAAGTAGATGAAGCTTTTCCCAAAAACAAAAGCATCATAACGACTGTTTAATTAGGAGGAACCCTCTCTCATGGACACAGGGCAGGCAGGGCCTAAATTCTGTTGAAATGGATGTCTCGATTTTAAAAAATGAAACTGTTCCTGAGTCAAAAGCACAATCACTGGGATTAATTTTGATTTGGATCTTTCTTATTTCCAGGAAGGTTTTCATCTTTGAGGCCTCTGCCTTCACTTACTGAATTTATTTTTCTTACAGCATCCGCTAAAACACTCCAGTTAAAGCAGGAGAAAAAAAAAAAAGAAACACAAAGCAAGTTGTGAATCCTATAACCCCAACCTAATCACAAGGGAGACGACAGACAGGCTCGGGTGGGGGACACCGCATGGTGGTCAGCATCGAGACTGTCAAGTCAGAAACAAGGAGTGAAGACTGAGAAACTGTCAAGGACCAGAGGACACTGGGGACACGTGACACTAAATGTGGAAGCTAGCTGGGACCCTGGAACAGAAAGGAGATGTTAATGGAAGACCTGGTGAAATCTGAATAAAGTCTGGAGTTTAGTGAATAGTACTGTACAAGGTCGCCTCTCAGTAAGCTGGCAGCATGGGGAGACAAGGGACAGCTGTGTGGGCACTCTGTACCATCTGTCACTTTTCCATACATCCAAAATTATTCCAAAATAAAAGTTTATTAAAAAAAAAGAAGCATGTTATCTAAACAGAACTACCAGCCTAGGCTGCTGCCTGGAAGAACTTTGATGCTGTCCTTGGGAGGCTAAGACGGGAGGGAAATGCCACCTCTCTGAGAACGCGGAGCTCCAAGCAGGAGTGGCTGAACCCAGCGCCAAGAACAAAAACACAATAAATTAAGATAAAATTAAATAATGGTGACCACAGCATCTCACACTGATTGAGATGTTAGATGCTACCTCTGTACCAGACCCTGGGTATGTGCTTCACACACACTTTCTCATTTAATTCTCAAAATAACCCAGTGAGGTTGTGCTAACAATGATCACGGATTCTATTTTATGAGGAAAAGATCTAGAGATTTCAGGGCTGGCCCCGTGGCATAATGGTTAAGTTCGGCACACTCTACTTCAGTGGCCCAGGTTCACAGGTTCGGATCTCAGGTGCAGACCTACACCACTCGTCAGCCATGCTGTGGCAGTGACCCATATATAAAGTGGAGGAAGATTGGCACAGATGTTAGCTCAGGACTAATCTTCCTCAGCTAAAAAAAAAAAAGAACTAGAGATTAGTCACATGGAATTTAGGTTAGTAGGTCACTGAATTTGTATAGCCCTTGAGAGTTTACAAAGTGGTGTCACGGTCCATCCTCCCGGAGGTGGGAAAGAAGTGACTACTCCCATTTCACACATGGGGACAGAGAGGCTCAGAGAAGGAAGTGCTTCCTCCAAGATGATGAGGTCATAAAGGGAAAAGGGGGGCCCTGCTAATCCAAAGCTACAGCCTGAGAACTTTCCACTCTGTGATGCATCATAGGAAAAGGACACTGCTGCACACCATGTCATGTGACTCCAACCACCAGCAGGCAGGATCTAGGATGGCTCCTGGGCTGCCCCTGCCATCGCTGTGCCCACCTTCAATAGGACAGGCTTGCCACCCAGAGCCAAGACCAGAACACACATTTCTGAAGAAGAATAAATATGGGCAGGAGGAGGATAAGAGGGGTGAGGAGGGGCTCATCAGGGGGGCAAGGACAGGTGTCCTACGGGGTGACAATTGCGTTGACCTCCCACTCCACCCTGTAGGTGTTGCTTTTGTTTTTGTGTGTTTCACCTCAGATGATAGCTATACACCCCAAAGAAACTATTCTTCGTTGCATCCACTAGGCTTCGTCTCTGTGGGACTAATTCATCTCTTCAACACATATCCACACCTCCCGGGACCCCTGGGATGGCACAGGACAGCAGAGACGTACCTGCAAGCATCAGGGCGCGGATGCACTCCATGCGGCCCTGCATGGCAGCTTTCATCAGGGCCGTGAACCCCAACGCGTTCCTCCTTTCAAGGTCAAGACCAGGGAAATAGTTCAACAAGTAGTTGGTGATGGTGGCATGCCCTGCAAAAAGAATTGCACACGTGTATTGACCCCACTCCACAAAGAGTGCCCATTCCAGTGACGTCTTCCCAGAGAGAGAAACATCACATGGTCAACCTCCAGGGACAGCCTGTCTGCAGGGTGTGGGAGTTTGCCTCTCAGACCTCAAGACATAATTATCATAGGGTCCAGGAAACAGGAAGACACTGGACCCCACCCTGGCCACAGCGTTACTGTCTCTGGTTTGCTTGTTCCCTTCGGCCGACACACTGGGAGCTGCCGTCCTGTCAAACTGTTAAGGAGGGAGCGTGGGGAGCAAGGATGCTAGGGGATGGCATGTGGAAACGCTGAGCTAGCCTCATCCAGCTGCTGGCTGGTCAGGGGGAAGGTCCTGGATGTTGTCAGCTCCCAGCAGGAGACGCCAACGCAAACAGATGCAAAACCAAAAATGAATCTCAGAGCCATTTCCCAGGGCTCCCGAGCTTCAGGGAGGAGACAGTCTTTATCAGAGCAAAAGGATACACCAATTCACACTGCCACCCTCTGCTACCCCTCAGAAGTGTCTGTCTGTCTCTCTGTCTCTGTCTCTCTCTCTCTCACACACACACACACACACACACAGAGGCGGGGAACACAGGCAGTGCTGCTATCAAGACCTCAGCATGAGCCTGAGCAGGTAAGAACATTCATTCGGGAACATAGATTTCTCTCCTTTATCACCGTGCACTTCCAAAAAAGACATGATTTTCTGCTCATTCCCAGAGGGAGTCTCAAAAAGCCCACAGGCTCTTGGATAGGGGTGAATAAGGTGAACACCAAGTAAAAAGCAGGAGTCCCAGGATTCTCCAGGCTCACCCACAGAAAACCAAGGTGGAGTGGGAGAGCTCCTCACACAGAACTGCCCGGGCCACAAAGAGAGGCTCCGGGGTCAAATGTCCATGCTGCCCGATGCCCACTGGCCATACTTAAATCCTTGTGTGAAATGACACATCACCCACCCTCTCCCCCTCCCCCCTCTTCAGTCCCCTAGAGCAGGGACCCAACCTTGGCACTATTGACCTTTGGGGCCGGATTATTCTTTGCTGTAGGACTGTCCTGTGCATTGCAGGATGGTTAGCAGCATTCCTGGTCTCTACCCACTAGATGCCAGTAGGAACCACACCCCTCCTCCCACCCAGGTTGTGACAACCAAAACTGTGTCCAGACATTGCCAAATGTCCCCTGTGGAGGCAAAATCGCCCTGTTGAGAACCACTGTCCTAGAGGCTCAGACGTCACTGTTTCAGGACCAGCCACACCAAGGTGGAAGACAGCTTCCTCTCCTCCTCACCTTCACCCACCTCTTAGCTGCCTCTCCATCCTGGCCTCCGCTGACGGTGGCTAACACGCCCTCGAGAGTGCGAGCGGTCTGCAGGAGCCCCTCTCCCGGCCTGGGTGAAGGTGCCGGGCGCCGGCCTCCACCCTTACACGTTGAGGATCCCACTCTCTGAACCCCCATTCACCCCACCCTACGCATGTGCCTTCGGAAGCCCCACTGTCAGGGCTGCAGGTGTGGGGCCGTGTGGACATTCCAGTGCACTCTCTCTCGTTAACTGGGCACCACCCCCTCCCCCCAGGGTGGCCTCTGCTCCACAGAGAAGCCAGGACCCATGAGCCTCCTTCCCTGGCTGATTTCAGGAAGGGCACTGGCTGAGATACGGGACTTGGCAGAGGCGATGAGGCTTCCTCCCAAGAGCGGGCAGCCTTCAGACACGAGGTGCTTCCCAAGACTGGCCCCGCCCACCTTGCCCGGCACACGGAGGAGGCAGAGTGAGCTGAGGCCCACAGCCTGGAGAATCCCCACAAGCCCAACATGAACTCCTGCCCTGCGGCGCGCGGGGGCTCTGTCCTCCCATCACACCCGACTGAGACAGACGTCCGGGCCGGGACCCAGTTTCCTTCCTTGAGGGGCACCTGGACATGCAGGCTGCTGCCCAAGTGACAGTCAATCCTCCTCACCAATTTCAAAAATCAGAGGGCAGACTCTTCAGGAAGCATTGCTGTCTGCTTACCACGGACCTCAGCCCATCCCCTCAACTCGTGGCAAAAAATAACAGGTGAACCACGCAGCTTTCTGAAAGAGAAATGCTGACTAATACGACCGTGTGTGGGGTTAACAGGCTGGACATACGAGTGTGCCACCCTCCCGCTCTGTGACTCACAGGGGCCAACCAGCAGCTGAGGCTTTTTGACTCATTTTCACCCCTTTGCCCTCCATTGTCATTTACAGCGCCCGGGGGAGGGGACCGTGCTAGCTGTCAGGGGCCCAAAGCAGCTTAATTCCTCTAAGCTGTGGGGGAGAGGGTCCTTTGATCTCGGTTAGGTCTGTCTTCCAGCTCAACGATGTGTGGCACCTGCCAGTTAGATTTAGCCAGGGTCGCGGTGAAACGAATTGCAATTCGTTTAGAGCTATTTCTTTAAAAACGTGCAAGAGTGTGTCGGTGGCAATTTTCAGCAGGATGGCCTTTGCACCGATATATCCTAAACACTTTGAACAGGCGGGAAGAGGAAAAATTGGAAATCCACAAAGTAAATGGCCCATTATACAGATCAGTTCTGCATATTATGTTGAGCCCAGAAAAACCAACACGCAGCCAGCTCGTTCTGACGACAGGCATGCGCTTTCAATGACCCGTGAAATCACGCCTGGCTCCCCACCAACTTTCCCAGGGTGGCAAATAATACCTCTTATCACACAGATGACCTTGTTCAATGGAAATCAAGGGTGGACCCAATGCTTCTAAGAACGTATAGCTACTAACCTTTCTTCTTAAACCATGACAAAACTAACCAAAGGGAACTTTCTTTTTCTTTAGTAAGATGATTAGGTAGATAGATGGATAGATGGATAGATAGCTAGATAGATAGACAGATGGATAGACAGATAGAACACAGCCTTCCTTGCATAACAGAACCCGAACATGCACCATGTTGAAATCTAGTTTGAGCCTAGTCCCACTTATACCTGTGGAATAGGATTTGGTTCCTGAAGTCCTTAGAGGAAGCCCTTTTAAAGGGTGGGCTGACTATACAGCCAACACGACCTCCCCACCCCCAGTGAGCCTTACTCTGCCTAAGAAAAGGGCCCAAGTGACCCAGGGAATAAGTGAATTCTGGATGAAATAGCTTCAGCGGAGTGATTAAATGATAGTGTAGATGGAGAGCTTAGTACTCAGGAGAGCTGGCTCTGAGAACATCCAAATTCAAGTCCTTGGCCTGCCACTTAAAATCTGGGTGATCCTGGGAAGGTGAGTCAGCTTTGCTGAGTCTCTGTTTCTGCATCTGGAAAATGAGAGATAATATCAACCTCACAATTTTGAAAATTACAGGAGATAACGTGTGTAAAAAGTGCCTAGCAGAATAGATAAATCTCCCAGCAGGAAAATTCCAAATAATTGATGCAGTACTCCACTCTCAAGGAGGTGGAACATAACAACCCGCTCCTTAACTTGTGGGCTGTGCATACGGACTTATCTCCAAAGGGCAGACTGTAGAGATGAGGGAGGAGGAGAGTGATTTTACAGTGGAGAAATCCAGCAAATGCAATCTCAGCCAGGTGATCAAGGTCAAGGTCAACAGTGATAAGGCACATCAAGAGCATGTACTAACAAAGATTCTCTGCTTCACCAAACTTTAGTCAGCCTCCTGAACCTTCTCCTTGGCCTATCTGTGCACTTCCCTGTAAAATCTAGTTTTAACAAGAACCCTGCTGAGTCAATTTACCCAGAACCCCTCACCCTTGATATCTGATCAGGTTCTGCATCCTCCACCATCCCCAGAAGGTGTCTGACCACTCCGGCCTGCCTTCAGCCTGAATCTTGTTAGGTGGGTTTAGCCAGAACCTCCCTGACCCCTGATGCTTCCGTTTAGGAATTTCCATCCACTGCCCCCCACCCTGCTCCTTGGCTATAAATTCCCACTTACCCATGCTGTATTTGGAGTTGAGCCCATCTCTCTCCCCACCTGTAAAGTCCCATTGCAGTGGTCCCTATGGCTACCACAATCTTCCTAATAAAGTCTGCCTGACCACCTGTAACAAGTGTCATGAGTATTTTTTTTTCTTTAACTGTGCCCTTGAGAAGATGTGATGAGAATGGCACTTTCCTCTGTGGTCCTCCTCCCAAAACCCATCACTGCAGTCTCAACATGAGAAAACATCAGACACATTCAAATTGAGGGACATTCTACAAACTATACTGGCTAGTACTCCCTACACTGTCAAGGAAAGTCTAGAAACCATCACAGCCAAGAAGAGCTAAGGGGACATGACAGCTAAATATAATATGAGATCCTCAGTGAGATCCTGGAACAGAAAAAGGACATTAGTGGTAAACTGAGGCAGTCTGAGTAAAGAATGGGCTTGAGTTAATAATAATAAAGCATCAATATTGGTTCCTTCATTGTATCAAAGGTATCATACCACCGTAAGATCCTAACCACAGGGGTCACTGGGTGCGGAGTACACGGGAATTCTGCGTACAAGCCTTGCAGTTTTCCTGCATAAACTATTCTAAAATGAAAAGTTGATTTTATAAAAGGGGGATCTAGCATAGGGCCACTCAACAAGAGCGCAAGGTAGGGATGATGATTCGGCCAGCTGCTGGGTGTGGATCCTCTCCACCCTATGCCCAAGACTGACCCAGTGTGGGGGAGCTCACAGAGGCTGCAGTGGGCATGGACTAGACAGAAGATGGTTGCCGGACCCTCGGGAGGTCAGGAGCACGCAGAGAAGTGGTTGACTCAGAGCGCTCCTGAAGAAGTGAATGGACAGGCCCCATGATTGTCTGGCTGAGCCAGGTAACAGACAGAGAAAAGCCAAAGAGGACCGCTGGTGCCACCCCAGCCCCAGGTTCTGGCTCCACTTTGGATGGCCAATGGCATCTTCACCGAGAGTGTGTAGGGGTAGAAATCCCCCGATGGTACCCAAGCTTGACCGGATTCTTAGTCCGGCCCCACAACACTTCTGTGTTTCCTGTTTGACTATCCTCCAAGCCCTATGTGGGAAATTTTAAACTTTCTCAGTCTTAAGTCACCAGCTTCACAGCAAAGCCCTCTCCCAGGAGATGACACACCTCCTATTTTAGAGGGAACAGAAACTACACGAAGGGAACCCCCCTCAACTTTCCCCCCTCACCCCACAAACTTCCCCACATCCACAAGCAGTCTCTCCTCCCTCCCACGCTATTAAAAAGGAAGGGGAATTCTCCTATTTAAAGATGCCAATCTCTCCTCCCCCTCCAGTGCTTTAAAGCCATTCTCTGTCCACTTCCATGGAACATTTGTGCTATCAATTACCTCCTCTTTCTCTTCAACTTCTCCCTCCTTGCAAATCCATTCCCATCAGATTGCATTAATGGCCCAAATTCTTCATCTTGCCCTTTGTCATGTGACTTCACAGCTAGACTCCCTCTCACGCTAGTGCCTCAGCTGTCTCCCTAAGAACATGCCCAGGCTAGCTTGACGGCCATCTTCTCCCTGTGTCCTCACATGGCAGAAGGGGGAGGGAGCTCTCTGGGGTCTCTTCTATAAGGGCACTAATCCCATTCTTGAGGGCTCCACCCTCATGACCTAATCACCTCCCAAAGGCCCCACCTCCTAATACCATCACTCTGGGGGTTAGGATTCAACATATGAATTTGGAGGAATCCATTGCAAAGATCAACAATAATCCCTGTGGCCCTGTCTCCATATTCCAGCCGCCCCCCTCCCCCACTCGTTGGACTCCTTTTCAGTCTAACTTGCAGAATCATCTGCTCTCACTTGAGCTACTTACACTCCCCAGTTCTCCTGAAACTGTCTTCCAGCTGTCCCCAGTGACCGTCTTGTAGCAAAAGCCAATGGTTTCTAGTCAGTTCCCATCTTCCTTGACGTCTCCACAGCATTTACCGCTTCTCTTCCATGTGAAACACTGCCTTTCTGCAGATATCCTGATAGCTCACTCTTCTAATTTTCCTCCTGTCTCTCTGGCCGCTCCTCAGTTTTCTTTACGAGCTCCTGTTCTCTCCTTCCTGAAATGCTGCTGTTCCTCAGGTCGTGACTAAGCCCTCTCCTCATCCCACACACTCTCCCTTGGTGATCCTATCCACTCTCATGGATCCAGTTGCCACCCTAAAACTCCCAGATCACTTATCTCGAGCTCTTTCTCTTTTCTTGAGTTTCTTACCTAAGTATCTGCCTAGTGGATGTTTCATCTTGGGTGTTACACAAATCAAGTTCAACACATTAGACTCAAAACACATTTCTTCCAAACCTGCTCCTCTCTCCCACATTCCTCACTCAGTGATGAACACCACCAGTCACTGAGGTGCCCAAGCCAAAAATCTGGGCTTTATCTTCAGCCTTCCCTCATCCTTTCCCCATCCAAGTTATCATGGAATTCCGCCAACCCCATCTCTTAAGCCCCTCTCCTGACTGTCCTCCCTGGTCCCATTTCTGCCCCTCCATCCATTCTCCACACTACCAGCGTGATAACTCCAAGAAGAAGCTCTTCTGACCATGGCAACTACTGCTTAAAACTCTTAATGGTTTCTGCTCTTTAGATGAAGTCGCGACTCTTTAATGAGCTAGCTCCTTTTATCTGGCCCAGCTCCCTGAAGGGAAGCAGAATAAGCCGCCCAAAATATGCCACTTTGGCATAGGCTTATTTTGAGCTGAAGGCAATTGAGAAAAGCACATATAAGAAAAGCCCCTTGCGCTCTCCTATTTGCCCAAAAGCAGACCTAAATTTTCAAAGGCATCCCTCCTCCCCTCTGTTCCAGAAAGGACAAAAGGTAGTCACCAGAAACAACTTTAGACCCTATCAGCACCAGAAGAATCTGCATAACAAACCTTACTAACTAGGCTTTATTTACCAATAGCTTACGTTCCCACAGTCTGCCCTCCTTAGAAACCTAAAACTGCATTCCTTTATCCTATCATCTCTCCACAATTATTGTTCTTTGTTGAAGATTCCATATAAGCCAGAGTTCTAAGTCACTGCTTTGAGTTACTCATTTTTCCCTGGGTATCTCCCATGTATACACAAGGTATATATGTTTATAAATGCCTGTTTGTCTCTTATTAATCTGTCTTTTACTACAGGGGTCTCAGCCAAGAACTCAAAAGGGTAGAGGGAAAATTAGTTTTCCTCCCTTACATGCCCTCTTCACCCTCAGCTCTTGCACCAATGTCCTTCCGCTCTACTTTGCGATCACACAACTCTCCATTTAATTCACCCATGCACCATGCTTTCTCTAACCTGGTGGCCTCTGCACACACTAGTCCTCTGCCTGGAATATTCTCCTTCCCTTGTTACCCAGCTACCTGATGAGCTGCCCCTTCCAATGGAAGCTCTTCTCTGGTCCCCCAGACCTGGATTAGGCACCTGAACCAGGATGTCCCATGGTTCACATTCCCACGTGGCTGTAGATTCCCACAGCCACCAGAGCCCAAAACTTCCAATTGACCGTGAGCTCAGTAAGTATTTGGTAAATGAAAAGGCTGAAGGATTCCCGCTCCTCCCTTGGAAAAAGTTCACTTATCAAAAGGGTTGATGGGGCTGCCCGGTGGCGCAGCGGTTTAGTTCGCGCTTGGCAGCCCGGGGTTCGTGAGTTCGGATCCCGGGCACCTGCCGACGCACTGCCTGTCAGCCATGCCGTGGCGGTGTCCCACATAAAGTAGAGGAAGATGGGATGTTAGGCCAGGGCCGGTCTTCCTCAGCAAAAAGGGGAGGATGGGCAACGGATGTTAGCTCAGGGCTGGTCTTCCCCACAAAAAAAAAGAAAAAAATGGGTTGCTAATGATCACCTTATCTAAGATTACATGGACGTCACAATTACTAATTATTGATTCATTCAACATTTTATTGAGTGCCAGTTACATGCTTAGAATCTTGTTTACTCCTTTATTCAAAAAAAGGAAACAGACAATAAACCCATGCTGCTGTAAAAATGGAAAAATGTTACAGAATTTGGGTTCTCTGAAGACTTGACTGGTTTGATGCCAGGCACTCAAAGTGTAGTTTTCCAAACCAGGCCAGCAGAGGGAACTGTTGACATGAGTATTATCTCTTCCCACCAGCACTGCAGGAGAGAACAGACTCCACTGCGGATCAGAGAGCAGAGGGAGGGCAGTGCGGACAGGCCTTCCTCTCTGTCTGTGGGGCAGGCAGGCTCTGATGGAGGAGCCCTGGGAGCTGTTGGAATTTTGAGCAGGGGGTGGCATTGCTGTGGCCAGTCAGAAAGGTTCCGGAAACTGGAGTTTACAGGAAAAGTAAGGAAACCTCAGAGACTTGCCAAGTTCTCATTTCTTATTTGGAATAGCTAGAAACCAAGAAAAAGGAAAACACTTCAAAAAACCATAAAAGTCACAACAAAGACTAAAATCATGATCGTGTGTACTGATAACAAGATAAATAAAATGAAGAGGTGTTTATTGCTGATGTCTGGCCAAGTCATACATTCTCCTCTGAAGGGGGACCCTCCCCACATCCAGTTCATGCTCCAGGCCTCACACGGGCAGCCTGACCCCTGGCCACCCCTGGGAGCCTCAGTGCCACTCTGTCCCCGCAGCAAGTGACACGAACAATGCCAGGCTGGCTCTCAACGCATTTCTTCCAGAATTTTTCAGATAAGTTCAAGGAATAACAAATTTCAAGGATGCACCAGAGGTTACTTATACCCAACCAACTTTATGTCATCACCAGTTCGAAAAGAACTGCGCAATTTTCTCATTTCACCATACACGTGCCATTCTGCTAAAGAGGAACAAAGAAATGGAGAAGGTAAACGCAAAACTCCACCCTTGGGACTTATTCATTTCTTTGGTTACCTTATTTTATATTTTAGTTAGGGAAAGGGTGGTAGAAATTGAAATTACTGGCTAAATGAGATTTGGGGATTATTTTAGGATTTATTTTCACACGTTGTCTCCATTGTAAAGGCCTAATACAGATTTGGCTGTACTCTTATTATGCATCAAGCATCCGAGGAGGTTAGACCCCAACAGGCAGATGGAGGCATTTGCATCCTAATTTATGTTCACAAATGCGGAGTCCTGGAGAAAGCCAGGACCTCCAGCTATCAGACTCACAGCTGCAATAGCAAATAACATAAGCATGTGGTTGCTTCAAGGTTTCCCTTAACTGCACAGATTCTCCTGGGGCCAGTGTTGATTGGACCGAGTGAACTGGGGTCATTGCCCCGCCCTTGCCAGCGACCTGCTTTGGCATGGGATGCGTGAGGCAACCCCAGCAGTGAGATGCAAACGAGAGTCTGCCGGAGGCTTCTGGAAATGTTTTCTCATCTTAGAGAGCGGGCACAGACAGCGATTTCCTCCTCCTTCTGAAGCTCCAGTGTTGCAACGTGAAGCCATGGTGCTTGGAGTGGCCAGGGCCATCTTGTGATCATGAGGGAAAGGTCAGGAGTGCTTCTGAGAACCTGGCCCCGGGTCCTGACATCACGAAGCCACTCTTGATGGGACAACCCTCCAACTGCCGCCTGCAGAAGTGTCATGTGGTAAGAGAAGGCAGTTTCCTCGTGGTTAAAGCCACTCTCGTGGGGTATTCAGTGAACTGCTCCCAAAAACACCCTCACAGAGACCAGGCTCCAAAGAGGAACAAGGAAACACGATGGCAAATGGTAAGAAAAGTCTGTTTTGGGTTGGCAAACACTGAAAAGTGACCTTATCCAGGGTTGGCAAGAGGACCCCTGGGAACTCGGTAGAAAGTATCATATATTGGTAGGGCTTGTTCTAAAGGCCTTTTGGCAGCAGCTACATAAATATACACAGTTAAAACACGCATGCCCTTTGAGGAAGCAATTGAGTTCTAAGAATCTACCCACGCATTGCTTCTCTTTCCTTCTCTGCCCTGGAGGCTGACCTCCACAAACCGCACCTGCCTGGTTTCTGAGCCCTGAAGTCTCCGGGGTGGCTCAGCAGGGGGCCGGGGTGGAAGGAGAGAGGGGGGTATTTGCCCCTGCCCCCCTCTCCCACTTCAGGGGCTGCAGGCTTTGGTGTGTCAGATCACAGCTCCCGAGGGGCAGCCTCTGCCTGGCTCACTCTCTCCAGGGTCCTGCCCCTTAACTCGGCCGGCCTCCACGGACACTCCCCTCAATACTCCCCAGTCTGGCCCTCTGCGCGCACCTACTGTTTCCGGCCAGATCTATACACCCTCCTCAGAAATGCACCCCTGGACACAAACGACTTCACGACAGCGTTGTGTGTTTGTAACTGGCTGGTTCACAACCCCACGTCCACTAGCCTTGAAGTTGGGGACTTGAGATTATGTGCGCTATTGCCCACCGTGGGAGATCCAGCACTTAGCAGCCCTTGGACTTGAAGTAATTGCTGAATAAATATTTGTTTTAGAAGAGGATCTTGTACAGTATGGATGAGCCACAGTTCATTGAACTGCCTCACAATTATTGGACCCCAGCACACAGCCACGTACACACAATCACACTCAGGAATGTGTGGGTCTAAGGATGAGGTCAATCTCGTGTGTGTCAATCAACAAAGAAAGATCGCCTAGAACTGTGAAGTGAAAAATTAAAATCACACTCTGCAGAATTAACCTATTCATGTAAATAAAAAGTGTGTAGCAGCATTATTCACTATAGCCAAAAAGTGGAAGCAACCCAAGTGCCCCTCAATGCATGATTGGATAAAGAAGATGTGGTGTATATATACATATATATGGAATACTACTCAGCCATAAAAAAGACAAAATTGCCCCGTTCACAATGATATGGATGGACCTGGAGGGTATTATGTTAAGCGAAATAAGCCAGACAGAGGACAAATATTGCATGATTTCACTCATATGTGGAAGATAAACTAACACACAGACAGAGAGAACAGTTTGGTGGTTACCAGCAGCAAAGCAGAGGGGGGTGGGCACAAGGGGTGATGGGATGCATTTATATGGCGATTGACAAACAATAACGTACAACTAAAACTTCACAATGTTGTAAACTTTTAAAACATCAATAAAAAAAGTTAAAAGAAAGAAAAAAAGTGTGTGTACACACGTGTGTGTTTGGAAAGGAGAGATAGTAAGGTCTGAGTGTAACTAGCTAGAACTTGGTCAATTTCTGAGAGGGAGTGTTAGAGAGAGTGAAAATGGGCCCTTTCTTTTTTTAATAATACTTCTGTAGTGACTTTTTACTGTAAGCACATATTACCAGACATCTTTTGGAATTAAGAAATAATCAAATTAAAAAAACTGGCTATGGAATTGGATTAAAATGGGACACCACCTGATTCTATCAGCTAAAAGCCAACAGCTTCTCTTTGGTAAAATAGCACATGAAAGGCAAGAACAGATCCTCAATTCTGTTCCTTTAGTTTCACTTTAATTTAATGACCGCTCTGTGTCCCTCTGACAGCATCTCACCGGGGTCTGTGACTCCCCTGGCCTTTAAAGCCCACTGAGAGGCATCCCCAGCCACCAATCAGAATGAGAAGCTCTAAGGCCCCACTTATCTAAATGAGGTCCCCAGACCAGCAGCATAATCGCTGAAAAGCACATTCTCGGGTCCCACCCTGGAGACACTCAATCAGAAACTCTAGGGTCCAGGCCCAGCAACCTGTGTTTTTTAACCAGATCTGTGTTAAAATACAGATTACCCACCCCTCAGTGATGCTGATGTGGCTCAGGGCTGAGAACCAGGCCGTGCTGTAAGGTCACAGTGCTCACGGGAGAGGGGCAGCCCCAGGAGGTCCAGTCACCTCCACCTTCAGGAACAAATTATGGAAAATTTGCTTCCTCTTGGAGGCCCTTAAAACAAACAAGGAAATGCTTTCTAATCAGATTTTTAGAAAGTGGCACAAGAACCATACTCCTCCTCCCCCCTCCCTCTCCTAAACAATTCAGTCCTAAAACCTCACTGGGCAGAGCCAAGTGGCTCTCTGCAGGCCTGGGGTGAGTGTCCCAGGGTCAGAGCCCAAGTGGAAGGGGCAGGTGCCATACAGGGAAGAGGGCAGGCCCAGAGAGCGAGACGCTGCACACAGAGCTCGAGCAAATCAGTAGGCTAAGGATCATGAAAGCCAGGAAAAACAGGAAACTTAAAAACAAGATGAGAAAAAACATTATAATGGTTTTTTTTTTTTAAAAAGAAGATGGAAGAGAACCCATCTACGCATCAAATTGTTAACAATGGTTATCTCTAGAAAGTAAAATTAGAGAGGACTGGGAGTGGGGAGCTAAGAGATTTTCACCCTTAACTTGAATTGCTTTATGGGTTTAATTGCTTATGTGTTCTTCTTCCAAACATTGTGTATTAAGTTTCACAGTCAACTTACAAGAGCATCAGCAGGGGCAAGCAGAGAGAGTACCCAGGACAGCCACCATGTTTGCCACTTCCTCCAGCACAACCCAGTCTGAGTCACAGCCCAACAACTCCCCACAACACCCTTACCTTTGGTACCCACATAATTAAATACATCCCAGCCATTCCAGTCCTGCCAACTGATCTACAACCTAACTCTGGCTGGAGGAGAGGCTCCACTGGGGACCACCAGCTCTCTTGAGGTCAGAGTGGGGGGCCGTGGACACAGGAGTCTTGTCCCCAGCTTCCCACCCATGACCAAAGAAATAGAGAGAAGCCAGAAGCCAATAGAGGTACTAGAAACCACAGAAGGACACCATCCACTTGCCAGAAACGTAAAGAATTTCTGTTGGAGATAGTGCAGACAGGTGTAAGTTGCAGGGGAGGATTGGGCATTACACCTGTTTAAATAGATCATGGGAAACTCCAGCAACACTCCAAAATGAGAAGAGCGGAGCCAGGGAGAAAGGCAGGCTGCAGGGATGTGCTGAGACCACCCCCTGCCATGCCATTTCCAATGCCCCAGGCACACGAGGCCAGGCAGGAAGCCCATGGTGCCCTCACTCCCAGCTCGTGCTTGGTTGCAGAGATACCAGGCAAGGGTGGGGCACTAACCCTTGGCTAACACAGGCTGCTGCCCCACCACATGCAATTGGAAATGAAACTATGCAGCACAGCGATGAAGTAGCTGCTGTGGCTGCACTTGGCCCTGAATTTCTCCCTCTGCACCCCAGGCCGCACACCCTGAACCCAGAAAGCACATGCAGCCCGTTCCTTCTCCCTTTGCTGGGCCTCTCCTTAACCCTGAGAAGAACTATGTCATCTCTGACTTAAAATACACCAGTTCAGGGCAAGCACAGCCCCTGCAGAAAGATGAGTGCACTGAATGAACTTTGTATCCTTCCAAATTCTTGTTGAACCCCCAGCCCCCAATCGTATCTGGAGACAGGGCCTATGGAGGTAATTAGGGTTAAACAAGGTCATAAGGTTGGCGCCCTGCTCCAATAAGACTGGTGTCCTTATAAGAGAAGACTTCAGAGACCTCCTTCTCTCTCTCTCTCTCCACCACGAGGACACAGCGAGAGGACGGCCATCTACAAGCCAGGAAGCGGGCCCTCACCAGGAACCAAATCAACTGGCACCTTGATCTTGGACTTCCAGCCTCCAGAACTGTGAAGAAGAAACGTTTGTTACTTAAGCCATCCAGTCTGCGGTATTTTGTTATAGCAGCCTGAACGGACTAGGACACTAGCCATGCTCATGAAGAAAAAAGCAAATGTAATCCAATGAATGGCATAAAAACTAATTAATGAAGTAATATGAAGCATTTCCCTAGATCTTGGAGTAAAAGGATAGAAAAGAAAAAAAAACGATGAGAGAGAGTTGTGAAGTGAGAACCAGGTGGTCTCTCCACACCAAAGAAGGAATCCCAGGAATAACAAAATGAGGCAGATAGTGTGCAAAGAGATAACAGAAAAATGTTTCCTCAAGTAAAAATATACCTAACACAAGTCAAATAAACACAGAGGGAAGGAACTGAGATATATGATAATGGAGAGTTTAGGGATTTGTGTGTTTGTTTTCAATATCAAGGATGGGGCAGGAGATATTTCCGAGACTAAGAAATAGCAGGGTATCAACAAAGATGCAAAAAGCTGGCTGGACTCAGACTATTCCTCTGCAACAGTAAATTTTTTAAAAAGGCAAAAGACAAGTTGTTATTGCTGTGTGAATACAAAAGAAAAAAAAAACATTTTCAAGTCGGCAAGAATTCAAATCCCTTACGGGTATTAAACCACAGCTAACACTGCTAACACATGAAGAGCTCCAGCAATCAGTAAGAAAAGAAATCTCCGGGGGCCGCCTGGTGGCGCAGCGGTTTAGTTCGTGCTTGGCAGCCCGGGGTTCGTGAGTTCGGATCCCGGGCGCCCGCCGACGCACTGCCTGTCAGCCGTGCCGTGGTGGCGTCCCATATAAAGTGGAGGAAGATGGGCACCGATGTTAGCCCAGGGCCAGTCTTCCTCAGCAAAAAAGGGGAGGATTGGCAATGGATGTTAGCTCAGGGCTGGTCTTCCCCACAAAAAAAAAAAGAAAAGAAATCTCCTCTTACTGTCCATCCTCCTCCTGTCTCTGGGCCGTGGCCGTGGCCCCACTCTCCAGGAACTCCTGGGAGCCCCCATCTGCACTCAGCAGGGACTGCAGCTTAGAGTTCCATACCCTCCGCCTGTCCTCGAGACATCTTACGTACATGACAGCATTTCCAAGGCCTGAGTCCAAACAGAGCCGACGTTTCTCTACCTATCCTTTTACATATGCCCCTTTGCAGTTAGTGTCACCCCCCACGCAGAAGGCTGAACGCCATCCCAGACGCCACCTCTCCTCCGTCGCCCACATCACAACCACCGAGACCTGAGCTTTCTGCCTCGCAGTTCTTGCTCCTTCTCTGCTCTCTGAAGCCGCCTTAGGGTCCACCAGCATCATCTGGTTCTGTCACCACACACCCAGCCTCATGCTACTCGAATTCATTCCCTTGCATTGCACCTAGACCCTTAATCATCTGGTCCCTGCCTCCTCCTGGGGCCACCTCTCACCTCTCCGAGATACCAGCAATCCTAGAGCCACACCAGCCTACGCTGTTCCTAACACAAGCTGGGCTCCCTCTTGGCCCCCTGGCTTTGGGATGCATTGGCTGCAATGGCCTGCCTCTGAATTCTTTGCTACTCAGCTCAAGCCCCCTCCTTCCACGATCCCCGTCCTAATGCACCAGGCCAGATGGGGTGTTCTCACCCCACGCACTCTCCATCGAAGCTCCATCAGACGGCTATTAAGCTGGAGAATTACTCAAGGGCAGAACTGCCCTTCACTTCAGCATCCCTGGTCCCTGACCCGGTTCCAGGCCAGTGGGAGGTAATGAGTGATGAGCCCATGATGACTGAACGCCTCACAGTATCCTTTTACACTTGTGCTGTTCGGGAAGTTGTGCACCTGGGCTTTCAAAGCCTGGAGTGTCTCCGGGGAGGCAAAGCTTCACGCCCTGAAACCTGACGAGGTGAACATGTGTGAGCACAGCCCCTGACCCCTTTCTAAGTTTGGGGAGTTCTCCACCTTAGGCATCTTGATTGAGAAGCAGTGTGCCTGGACAACTTCCTGTCACGGGGGATGAAACTGCCAGACGCTAGCTTTTCCGCTCTCCCTGGGCTGCCCGGATCAGTCACCCACGCTGGCTGACGGGACAGGGAGGTCTCTCTGGTGGCAGCGGCAGACGTTCCCTTTCCAGAATCAACACGCAGTATGGTTTGGGGCATTTTCTCCAGCTTCCTGGCCCTGAGTCCAGTTCTCAACAGCAACAGCACGCACCCTAACTTCCTTTAATAAACAAACGCCTTTTCTTCCTAACTCAGCCGGAAGCAGCTTCTTTGCTTGCAACTGAGAACGGGGTGATGCAATACACGTAATCCGGGAAGCCGAGAATTGCAAAAGTGGTCAGCCACGAACCCGGTTAACACCACGGTTACAGATGAAGTGCGGTTCAGAAGGGACAAGCACAGCTTTCATGTTTGTCTCAAAAATGTCCAAATACAGTTCTAGAAGTGGAGCACCACAATGCACTTGGCACAAGGTTGGCATTTAAGTACCACCTCCCGAGACAACCATCCTGGGCTGAAGGACACTTACTCAGGTACTCATCTACACAGACCTCTAACGGTCCCACCGCGTTACACGGATACACTCTCAGCAAGGACCCCCTGGCTTTGCTTTCCATCTACAGGCAAAGTGCAAGGTGACCTTGTAAATACATCTGCTTTTATACATTAGCTGTCACTGACAGGATTGTGTCTCTTCCACTAGTGAACTCACCAGCATCCTTCTGTTGCCCCATCTCCGAGCGCTGGATGGGGTGTGATGCTCTAGGGGAAGTGATGACGAGGTTGGGGTGCAGCTTCATATTCAAAGACTTTGGGCAGTTTCAGAGCTAGATCTGCCCCGTACTGAGTTCTGCACAAATGGGTAAACTCTGCGCTGTCCCAAATGCACAAAGAGTACGTGCACGCCCTGATCAGCTCTTTTCTTGTGCCTCTGAGTAGCAGAATAAGATTTCTGATCAATTAATCTCTCGAGCTGAGTTCACGCGCAGCCCACCTCCCACTCCCACTGCCTGGCGGCTGCTGTGGGGCCTCTGCTCTGGGAGGGAAGGAGAAGCCGGGTCTTACCTGCCTGTGCAGCTGTGATGAGGGCCGTGTTCCCCTCGCTGTCCTGCCAGTTGACGTCAACGTGGGGGCATTCTGCTAAGACCACCACGGTATCCACAAAGCCGTGGTAGCAGGCGACAATAAGGCCGGTCTAGAAATGAAGAGGGAAGTGGGTCAGAGGGGCAGAGCCCGAGCATCACCACTGCGGACCCCCGGCACCCAGGTTGGACCCCAGTCCCAGGTCTCAGCAGCAGCTTAGGGTAAACCAAGGATCGCTCTTTCTCAAACGTTTACTGAGCGCAGACTGCGAGGGAGGCGCTGGAAACACCGAGATCCCTGCCCTCCTACATACAGGTAAGTGATGGAGCGTGTTAGAAAGCGGACGAGGGTCCCGGAGGTGGCGAGTGCTGGGGGGTGTGGCTCAGGCTCACCTAGGTGCCCGGGGGGGGGCTCACGGGCAGGGTGACAGAAATTTAAAGCAGAACAAGTGCCTGTGTGGGTTGAACACACTGTGTTTCCCAGTCCGGTTTAATACTTTCTTGGGCCTCGGAAATTGTATTAGTTTCCTCTGGCTGCCACAACATAAGTAACACAAACTGGGCGGCTTCACACCACAGCCATGCAGTTCCAGCAGGAGGACCTCATCCCGGTTCAAGGTTCCAAGCCAAGCACGTCTCCCATCCCTTGGGCACAGTGACTGGTTCAGGGAGAGGCATGTGACCTAACGGGGCCAATGAGAGACGAGGAGCTTGCATAGGCGCCGATGAGAGCCGCCTGTGCTCCTGGTGGTGGCAAGGGAGGAGGGCGGGCGCATAGCTCCCCCTGCCATTGTGCCCTCTGGAGGGAAGGGAGGGACGCTGCCCAGGAGGCCACCTGAAGCCTGAGGATGGAGCTCACACTGAGGAAGACAGAGTGGAGAGAGGGAGAAAGCAGTCCTGGGGACACTGTGAGAGCAGCTGGGCTTCTCAATGATGTGAGCCAATAACCCCTCAGCACCTCTCTTTTTCTGTTTGTTTTTTTAGCTGTTGTTGTTGTTTGATGGGGGAGGTGGCTTAAGGTGGTTTAATTTGAATTGGGTTTTGTGCCACTTACAATGCAAAGGCTCCTGACTTATTCATAAGCCATAATAACTGGACATCACTAAAAATCCCCTTGGGTGTCAGATGCACACTTGGGTCTGTGCTGGGCACTAGCAGGTTTTTCCATCTGCTGCCCCTGAGGTACGGGCTCTGTCCCTTTGGAAATCTGCAGCACGCCACCAAGGGTCTGAAATACAGCTGGGTCTGAGGAATAACAGAACCTCAGCTTACTTTTATCAGTTCAATCAAGTTGATGGTAGAAGAGGGGAGCAGGGGCTCCATCCTCTCACTTGACATTGCACAGGCAAAACACCCAGGCATGACCTCCCCCAACAGACACACACACACACACACACACACACATTTTTCTTTAAACCAAAATGGGATTATTTGCTATATATTTCACTGAGAAATATATCAGCAACATCTTTTCACATCCATAAAAATACTTCTGCATCAACATTTCCAGTGGATGTGGGGTATCATATTCTATGTATGGCAGAATCCTAGTTATTTAAGGAATCTCTACTTTTGGACACTGAAATTTTTCCCTCTGTTTCTGTATTCTGAGTAAAACCTGCAGTGAAAATCCTTAAAGCTAAGGCTTTGTGCAGATCATTCCTTATTTCCTCAGGAGACATTCTTAGAGGGAGTATTTCTGGATTAAAGGAAAGAGTTATTTTAAAAGCTTCTGACACGTACTGCAAACCTGCCCTGCAGAAACACCACAAGAGCATCTGCCTTTGCCAGGCCTGCCACCCAGCCTTTACTTAAGGACCTGGGTTAAAAGGAAGAATTTCCATCAGGGATAACAAAAGGATTCTCTCCAGATCTCCCGAAGTGCCAGGCTCTTGTTTCAGCTCTCTCTTTTGGGATCTCCCTCACCTCCACTCCTTCCTCCCCAACCACTGATGGGGTCTATTCTGGAACCACAGCCCCTTCCCCTCCTACTCATGCTCCTCTGACCACCTAAGGTAAGACTTTCCCAATGCACAGCAGGCCTCTGCCGCTAGCAGCCTGGGAAATCTTAGCATAACCTTAGGTCAGAAATGAAGCTTATCAGAAAAAAAAATAGATTACTAAATTTGAGGGCTCAGGATAAAATGGTATCAGACACAGAAGTGGTAACTCTAGCCTTCTCACACAGAGACTTATATTACTATTGAAAACAATTACCTTTATCCCCTACCTTCTGGGGGTCTATTCCAAAAGTCTGGTATTTCCATTGTAAAAGTAGCATTTAACTATAGTATACACTCTCTGTTTTAGCTGGAGCAGCTCCCGACAGGAAGGTGGGAAGAGAGGTACAATCCTTGGCAGCCTCTGACCATGGTCTCCCAAGGCAAACCGGAACAAAAGACTCGTAGCAAAGGCAAATACTGTCCACTTGCTGAGTCAACAGAACACTTGCCAACCGTTCCCTGAAGCCACAGGTAGCTTCTTTCTTAAATTACAAGCAAAGCATTCATGAGAATAAGGTAATATGACTAAGAAAAAAATAAGTCGGCTACCTATAAGTGGAAACCTCCATTTGGAGCTCAGCTAGAAATTCTAGGCCCTCAAAACACAACACTAAGTTTCAAAGTCTACACACAGCAGAAAAGTCAGAGCAATGAAGAAAATAAGTTGAGATGTTTCTGCTTAAAAATTGTAAGGGGTTATACATCAAAAAACAAAAATAAACCAAAACCCCATTCCTTGCAGGAAGAAAGGATGATCTAACACCAGGACCCTAATAACATCATTTATTATATTAACAGATTAAAGGAGGCGGGGCGGGGGGAGGAAGCAAGTTGATCATTATCTAAGTGGATTAAAGCTGTCAACACACACAGATAAAAAACCAACTAGAAAATGCAAAGAAAACACCTATAAGGATTACACCAAAATATTAAAGTAGTATCCTCTGTAGAAAAAATTAGAATGGGGGTGTGTGGTGGTTGATTTTATGTGCCATCATTTTATGTGTACCCAGATAGTCAGTCAAACATTATTCCAGGTGTTTCTGTGAGGCTACTTTGGTGAGATTAACATTAAATCAGTAGATGTTGAGTAAAGCAGATAACCCTCCATGCTGTGGGTGGGCCTCATCCAATCAGTTGAAAGCCTGAATAGAAAAAGACTGACCTCCCTCAAGCAAGGAGGAATTCTGCTTGAACTATAATTCTTCCATAGGTCTCTAGCCTGCCAGCCCACCCTGCAGGTTTTGGATTTGCCAAGCCTCCACAATTACGTGAAACAATTCCTTAAAATAAATCTGTGTGTGTATCTATAGATATCTATAAATATATAGTTAGATAGACATATACACACACGATGAAAATGAAAAATGCAGAACAAGTAAGCACACATGATGTTTACATTAATAACGTTCTCATTAGAAAATACAGTTTTATAGCAACCATTGTGAACACCTAAATAAAAGAACCATCTGTGAAGAGGGGAGGAGGGGCAGTCAGCGGAAGAAACAGGAGCTGGCACACAGCCACGGGAAGAGGCACCAAGAAGCGCACACAAACCCCATAGCCATCTGTACAATAATACAGTCATCACCCGGATCGTCCAGAAGAAAAAGGATATTACCCACGTTCAAATGTGAGAAAAAATTCCACCATTGGTAGCATAGTTTTTTTAAGTTCGGAACCAAGAGAGTAAACCTCAGTTACTTGAAAATCCATTTCTATGAAACACCTTTCTCCGTTACAACAGCACCGAGAGGAATGGGGAAGTGTTTATGTGGCTTTATGACAGAATTTAGGCATCTAAAGATACGTTTCTAAACGGCGGCCATGCATTACCGCTAACATGGGCGTAATCTGTTGGGTAAAGTGTGTTAGGCATAATGTAAATAATCTCGCTTATGATTCAGCATCACGACGAGAAAGTAAATTCCAGGGCGGGAATTTGATCTACGTTGGTCACTGCTGATCCCCAGCACCACGAATAATGCTGAGCTGATATTTACTTGCTCAATAAATGAAGTACTAGGATTTTCAGTAATCAGTTTCTTCCCAGATGGTAAATGGACGGCAGGCAATGGCCACCTTCAGCCTGCCGCCACCCCCACTTGGCACGTACACCTACAGGCATCACCCCTGCACATTTGGAAGGCCAAAATATCCAGCAACTACCATTACAGTAACATTGCCTGAACTTGCAGACTTTAAATAATTCTCACCAAAAATATCACTTTGTAAATGTTGCTTTTGTGTGATATATCTCATAAAACATTTGCAGATTTGTGTGATAGGAATTTTACTCTGTCTGAGAAATGTTTCCCAGTCCCCTGAGACGTGTTTACAATTGGGATGGCCGATTAGGTCAGGGGACTGGTAGGAGATGATCAGCCAAGTCCATAATCTCAGGAGAAAGACTGTTTGTGAGCCTGGACGTCTGTCAGACAAACATGATAAAAGAGATACTAGGCTGGCCTTCTAGAATCAAAACAACAGCAGAGTTTTCCTTCATTGACGTTTAAGATGATACGAGTTAAAATCAGGGGCCTAAGGAAAGAATATTCCAGTAGTGGGTGGAGTGGGAATCCAGGAGAAGAATAAATTATAACATTTGGTCACAGCAAATTCAGTGGCACAAGAGGGACGAGGTCCCTGTGAGGGGCCAGATTCCTGGGTCAGCCTCTCCTGGTGATGCAGGCACGCAGACCCCACGAGCCAAGACTGACTTGGACTTTCCATGCGGAAAGTCTTGAAATCACCACCTTACCATCTAATTAAGCTATTCTCCCAACGAGATTCCAAAAGAAGGGGTATTTTATAAAAATCTTAATCATTCTCATTTCCCATAACACCAGTTCATTATGTCAACATAGTTTAGAAAAATCATGAGTAATGAAGCTTCCAGCCCAGCTCCACAGGCAGGAGTCCTTTTCCCCGGGCCTAACACGCAGTGAGCACATGAGGGGCACACCCTGCAAGGTAGGGAATCCTCAACACGTGTGCCTTGCAGAGAAGCCCAAGCACGCACGTCAACTGCCATTGCTCGTCTTAAATTCTTCCTTAAACTAAGACATGGTTGTCATTCGAGGCAAACCCTTCCTAATTAAGTCTTAGGGTTGTTGAATGAACTCAATCGCAAAGCCCAGGCAGCAAACTTCCTCTCTAGAGTGAACTCCCCAGGAGTTCACTGCATGCGACTTATAAAACATCCATTTTCCTTTAAATACATACACTTATAAGACTCCCTAGGTGTGATTTCAGTCCATCTTGAACCAGATTACTTTCTGTGATGTGTTGTTGGAAATTTGGAGGGTAAAGGGCATGTCCAGGTCTGATGCAGAGGGGTGGGGAGTGGGGATGACCACCTGGCCAGCAGGCAGGTCCCCAGGGGTCATCCTTCTGCAGGGTGTGACCCTAGCACCTCTCAGAAGCCACTCACAGTAACGAGCCCCACAAAGCATTCCGTGTATGGCTCCTGCCACAGACGCTTATCCAGGGCCTGCTTGTGCTGGCCCAGCTCGACAATGGGGGACGCAGCAAACCAAACAGAAGCCAGCACAGCCCCTGATAATCTGTTCGTGCTCAGCCAACCGTTCCCGCAGCCCCCTTCAGTGTGTGTGTATGAGGATGCCTGAGGAACATCTTTCAATGTGTTCACTGGCCATCTGTATGCCAAAAAATTCCAAATATTGAAAACAGTGGAATAAAAGTTAAGTAATGTAACAAACACCCATGCCTCCCCGGCTCCATGAACAAAGGCTCATGTTTTGTCATAATCGCTTCAAACTTCTGCAAGAAATCAACATCCCAGAAGGAGCTGACACTCCCTTTCATACCCTCCTCCCCAGAGGCGACCACTGTTAGGTGCTGGCGTGTGTCGTTCCTGATCTTGCTTTTGAATTTTTATCACCTATGCATGTACCCATAAACAAAACATTAAAGACAGAGTAGTATTTTGTATTTGAAATAGTTACAGAAAATAGTATTTGCGTGTACCTATGAGCCTGTGACTTGATTTACTCAGTGCTGGATGGGAGATCTACTCAAATATGGGGCAAGCACATCATGACTACTATAGTATCTCAGCATTCAGGCCCCTCACTAGTCCTTTAACCCCCAAGCTGATAGCCATTTGTTTCCAAATCCCATGAGTGTAAATACAGAGCGCTGAAATAAAAATCTTCATCTGCATCTCCTGATGCACCTGGGCCGGTGCTACCTTGGATTCTGCGTCTATAAGTCAGGGTCCCAACCTCAGCACCATTTACATTCAGGGCTGAGAGCTTTTTATTGTGAGGGGCACTGCCGTGTGGTATGGGACGTGCAGCTGGATCCCCGGGTCTTCTCACTAAAGGACAGTAGCATCCCTCACCCTCAACTCAGGACAACCAAAAGTGTCTGCAGACATTGCCAAATGTTCCCTGGAGTGCAAAATCGCACTCCCCCTGAGAACCACCCCATAAGTGGATTAGCTGGGGGGCAGAACCGTGCCAAAATATTCTCCAGAGTGGTTGCAACCACTTAAACGCTGCCGTCCATCGGTGTATGAAAGACACGATTCTCTCCATTCTCACCCATATCCAATACTGTGAGTAAACACCGACTTTTAACTTTCCAATTGGATGGGCACATGTGTTATTGTGTTTTTAACTTGCACTCCCCTGATAACCCATCACACTGAACATCTTTCAATGTGTTCATTGGCCATCCGTATTTCCTCTTCACTGAGATTTATCTACACCTCGGCCCATGTCCTATTGGCTTCTTTTCCTTTGTTGATCGGTCTGAATTCTTTATATATTCGAGGTCAGCACTATCCAACAGAAATTTAATGGGAGCCACAAATCTAAGCCACATATTTAATTTTACATTTTCTGCTGGCCACATTAAGAAGAGCAAGAAGAAATGGGTAAAATGTATTTTAATAATATATTTTATTTAACCCAACATATACAAAATATTACAATTTTAATGTGTAATCAACATTTAAAAATTTAATATTAGTGAGACAATAGGTCATGAGAGGATTCCCTAAATTGTGCTTAAACTGCTAGGAATAAGCGTTTGCTGCATCCCCTAGAGAGGGGCAGAGGAAATTGCTGTTGAGAGTTGTTTACTCAAAATGTCGAGCTATAAATAATAAGATGAACTCAGAGAGTCGAGCCGAAAAACAAGTAGTTGGAAGCTCACCATCTAGTGTGTCTTACTGTCCCAAGTAACCCTTAGTGGTCCTCAAAAAAGTCCTTATTGATCAACTTTCTCCATTCTCTTTCTTTTACCCCCTCACTGGCACGTACAGGACACATGCTCACCCAAGTAAGAGTGATGGTCCAAGAAGGAAGTGGGGAAGGTACACAGCAAAACTTAAAAAGCAAGGACAAACCAGGGGCCGGTCTGATGGCGTAGTGGTTAAGTTCACAAGCTCCACTGCAGCAGCCTGGGGTTTGCAGGTTCGGATTCCGGGCGGGGCCTATGCACTGCTGATCAAGCCATGCTATGGCAGGTGTCCCATATAAACTAGAGGAAGATGGGCACAGATGTTAGCTCAGGGCTGGTCTTCCTCACAAAAAACAACCACCAAAACACAAGGACAATCCAACTGTGGTTGTCACTAGGGCTGCTCCCTCATCATCTACTTCTCCCACCACATGGTGGAATCACATTTAGCCACTCCTTTTGAAGTCCGACTTGACTATCTGATTTGCTTTGGGTAATGAAATATAAACAAAATGGCATGTGTCACTTCCAAATGGAAGTTTTAAAAGACAGAGCATGATCTGCCACATTCTCTTTTTTTTTCTGCCTTTGACTATCCTTAAAGCTCAGGGACAGAATGTCTTTCAGCCTGGGTCTCCGTGTGAGGGCATGGATAGCAGAGCCCACCGCACCCCCAGCCGATGCACAGGAGCATGAAGGAGCAAGAAGCAAATCTTCCTTATCTTAAACCCCTGAGATTCGGCATTGTTTGCTATCACAGCAGACACAGCCTGTCTAAACATAACATATATATGTATATATGACATGTACAGTAGTGTATGTTTATAAATGTGTCGATAGTTGCCTACTATTTATTTTTTCCTTGGGAAGAACTGTCCTTTATTTTAAGATTATGTCTTTGCTACTTGAGTGAGCACAAAATGTACCTTCATTTATAAAATGATGGGGACAGAGTTTATGATTATCTTTTTAATTTCTTTCTTAGCTTACAAAGTAAAAATTTGGTAACTACGTCATGCCACATATTCCAAACACGTTTTACACAAGGCCAGTCCGCCACCCTGGGGCCACTGTTCCAGGTGGTACCATTTAGTGCCTGAGCATGCTGCCACCCATGGCTTCTGGCCTCTAAGGTGGCCACACACAGCCTCCACACCTGAGTCCTCCCGGGCCAATCCCCACCACTACCCTGCCTCGGTTTGCCCTGCCTCCAGGCCTTTGCAGTGCAGTGGCCGGCTGACAGGTCCTTCCTTCTGCCCCACAGCCCCCATCGCCTAGTCTGCCTGGCACACATCTGATCCGCCTGCTAGTCTTGGTTCAAGTCCCTTTACACCCATTTTCTGGTGCTCTCACTGGGCTGCCCTGCACATGCCACTCGTCCCTGGAAGGTGGGCTCCAAGTGGAGAAGGACGACATCCTCTTAACTTTGTTTCCCCAGTGCCTGACCTCTACAAGACACTCGATAAGCATTTGTTGAATGAATGAAACGTCCCTGAAATGTGTCAGTACCTCCCACCTTGCTCAGCACTCAACTTACTCTGAACTGAGGCTCTGACACATGGTGACACGAGCTTCAAGCTTTTTATCTTACTTCCACATCAAGTGAGGAAATTACTTGAGGACCCAGGGAAACCTCAAAGAAGACAGTTGCCTTTAGTGTGGTAAGTATCACTCTAGGCTGGTGCAGCCAGATCTGGGGTGAATAATACAGACATGAAAGCAACAGCCAAATGCAAAGGAAACGAAAGCAGGCTCAAGAATTCCACCCCAGGGCTGGCCCCATGGCCTCGTGGTTAAGTCCAGCACACTTCGCTTCAGCAGCCCTGGTTCAGTTTCCAGACATGGACCTACACCACTCCTCAGTGGCCATGCTGTGGCAGCGACCCACATGCAAAATAGAGGAAGGTTGGCACAGATGTCAGCTCAGGGCGAATTTTCCTCGCCAAAAAAAAGAAAAAAGAAAAAGAATTCCACCCCAAGGAATTCACTTTAGGGACATCAAATGTATGTCAAGAGACCTGCAACTGCAAAAGCCTGAAAACAACCCAAATATACATCAAGAGGTGACTGGCTAATCAAACACACACTCTGGGACACTATGTCGCCCCCAAAAGGAATGAGGTTGGAATGCAGGTGCTGATGTGGAAAGATAGCATTACATAAAAATTGATAACCACAGGTCAGAACAGTGTCTATGATATGATCTCTTTTTGTGTGAACTTTTAAAACGTGTGCATGGCTCCTGCAATGGCTATGTTCATAAAAGATCTTTTATTTCTCTGAAAGGAGATATAAGAAATTTAGCCACCTTCAAGGCACATACTGTAAGAGAGGAGCCTTAAGGTTTTATTATACATTTTCAATCTGTTTCAGTGCCCTTTCAAGGCACACGCATTTTTTAATTATACAAATATAAAGTTATTTTGGCAATGGGGTTATAGGTGATATTTATATTTTTATTCATGCTTTTCTGCATCAAATAAAGAGATGCCTAATAAATTGTTTTAAATAAAGAAATGAAACAAACATTACTAAAGATAAAATGTATAAAGTATATCGGGAAAATTCTTTCAGAGGCAGGGCTCACCTAGTCGCCTTTGGATTAGGAGTAGATAAATTCAATGTTGTCTGAATTCAAAACGATTTCCCTTTAGACTAAATTTTGCATAAAATGTGAATTTTATTAACACTGCAAACCTCTTGTTTAGATTTATCATTTTAGATCATTAGTCATTTTAGGAAACTACTTCCTTCAACCATAGTCTCTCTTCAGATCCAGTGTCTATATATATCTCAGAGGCTTGTCTAATTTCCCCACGCTGGCAGTGGTTTCCACAGTCATCTTACAGGCATTCAGTGATAGGAAACTACGCTTGTTAACTAACAGGTGACCTGAGGCAGTGACTGTCAATAATAATGACATGTTCCTCTCACTGTTTATTCACTTCATTGTTTTGAAGCTAAGCTCGGAATTTTTAGGATGGATATACAAAGCTCCAGACAGAGCTTCAAGGGAAGAGAAGAACTGGGAGAACAAAATACAGAAACCTGAATGGAACAGAAGCCACCTGCCCAGTGAGAAAGGGCTCAGTAGGGTGAACCACAGCAGCAAGGCACGTGGGGCCTATCCTTGCACCATAGAAGCAGCTCCTCCAGCCCCGGTCAAGCCTTCAGACCACATGGCCCAGTGGCCACGTGACAGCAACCTCAGGAGAGACCCTGAGTCAGAACTGCCCCGCCCAGCTGCTCCTGAATTCCTGAGCCACAGAAACTGTGAAAGAAAATACAGCTGACTGTTCTTCTAAGCCACCATATTTTGGGGTGATTTATGCAGCATTAGATACATAATACAAACACCAACGAGTCATGAGGATAGACTACTGACAACATCCATTCAGTCTTCTGAAGTCCACTCATGTTAACACACAACTGATGTTTCTGTCTTGAGAACTGGACCTTTGGATTAGGTTGAATATATGTTTATACAAGAAATACACAATTAAATAAAATGTACTCGGATTTCATTAATAACCAACCACTGAAATCTACTAGATATTACACTAGGTACAGAGAGATGTAATCAATGCCACAAACCAGCTGAGAAAATTTCCCCTCTGGGCTTAAATCAGGACTCACTATATTCTCAGAAGACATGAGAACAATACTATTTTTTTCCTTTTTTCAAAAATGTTCTCCTTTTGAAATTAGAAAAAAAAGTTAATTTTCTATGGTATAATCTTATGTTATCAAAATTAGTAAAAATGAGGTATATGAAGAATATTAGTCACGAGGAAAGGTTTAAATTATGAAAATATATACTTTTATAAACAGATCTGTAAAATTGTCAACAATGCATGAAAAAAAGAAAAAGCTAGAAAGAAATGCACCAAGATTTCAGTAGTGATTGATTCTGGATAATGATACTCTAAGTGACTTATTTTTCTTTACTTTTCTGTAGTAAAAAGTCCCATTTTTTTTCCTACAATCAACACTTACTTCTATTTAATAACCAGAAAATTAAAATTTTTTTTAAGGAAGATAAAATTCCAATCAAGCTCCCCAGTCTCCTGCACATTTGACTGCAAGTTTGTAGGCTGGGAAGAAACAGTAGAAAAAGACGAAGCTGCTGTTTATCCTTCTTGGAAAGAGCTGGGGAGGGTAGAAATAAATTTGCAATCAAGCAAGCAAATAAGTGAAAAATGAATTAGACCTTTTGGGATCTGTAGGTTATAATCAGCTTGATTTCTCGCAAATAAATAAAGTTTCAAGAAAGGAATCCTACTTGTCCATTACATCGACCTCAAAGAATTGAGACCCTTCTTAAATGTGTAGCTTACTCAGCCAAGTGTTCCTCACTCCAAAGTTCCCACCCAGCGCGTCTGCTGTAGGTTCTCAGACGATAGCACGTTCTACTTGTGATAAACAAAATGCTACAACTATTTTCAAGGCCATTTCTTCACAAATATTGGGTCTGCAATGCACAAAGACTGGTTTATATCACATAGAGTGTGGCATAATTTAGTACAATCCAACCCTATCGATGGAGAATAAATAACCTGGCTAATTATTCCCCCAAACAATCTATTTACTGTGTTCTGATTGGTTCAGGTTCGACCCTGGCCCCTCAAAGTCGTCCCTGGACCAGCAGCAGCAGCATCACCTGGGAGCCTGTTAAGAATACAGAACCTTGGGCCCTAGCCCAGACCTAGTGAATCAGAGCCTGCATTTTCACCAGCCCCCAGCCGGTCTATAAGACATGAAGCATGAGGAGCCCTGGTGTGCGGGGTGGGGCTCTCAGATGGATAGCGATGATGGCCGTCACTGCTCCTGGGAGCCCAGGGTCCAGACTTCTCAGTCACCCCTTCAGAGACGCCAGAGAGCCAGCCCTGGTGGCCTAGTGGTTAAAGCTCGGCGCGCTCCGCTTCAGCAGCCCGGGGTTCACTTCCCAGTTTCGGAACCACACCACCTGTCTGTCAGCAGCCATGCTGTGCCCGAAGCTCACATAGGAGAACTAGAAGGACCTACAACTAGAATATGCAATTATGTACCGGGGCTTTGGGGAGGGAAAAAAGAGAGGAAGATTGGCAACAGATGTTAGCTCAGGGCAAATCTCTCCCAGCAAAAACAAAAAAACTACAGAAGGGATGCCAGAAACAGAGCCCAGTTTGCTTTTCCTGTTAATTTTTATTTTGACTCAAGGTTTTTCTTGTAATGGAAAGGTGCATCCACTTTCTTGTCATGCCCAGTCTCTGTCAGACATGTATCAAATTCTTACCTCGTCCCAGCCCAGGTGCCTACGACACCCCCTCAATTACCACCTAATTGGTCTCACCTGCCAAAAGGTTCCCTGATCCTTCACTGAGTCATCTCTTGTCCCACCGGAGCAATGGGCAGGCTCTTGTCATGGGTTGGGATGGAACGGTCACAGGAAGAAGGTTAGCGCAAGATTTTGTGGTTTGTGTTTGCCTTACAGATTTAGAAATATTAGCCCTACAATGTGTGTAACAAATGCAATAGCAAGCAGGCTCCCAGGGGAGAGGTCACCCTGCTTTCAGAACGCTGTCTTCATCAACCCGTGAGCATCGTCCACCGTCCAACAAGCTGGTAGTGCTGGTCTACAGGCACCTGGGCTGAGTGTTGAGAAGACAAAGATGAACTCCGAAGTCAGACAGTCCTTTCTCTTAGGAAATTCAGTCTGGGGAAGGAGACAGAGAAGTAAACAATGACAATGAGCCCTGCCCCAGGCGACTACAGCAGGACAGAGGACTGGAAACTAGTCTAGGCTGGGGGAGGGGCTGGCATCAAAGGGACTGAGCCTCTTTAGCCAAACAAGGCAGGAGGCCCAGGGTGCCAGGGAGGATGGGAATGGCATTCCAAGTGTCCGACAAACATGTGCAAAAGCTAGGAGCTGACACCTCTCCCGGGGGGAATTTGGGAAGTCACAAATATCCACCCGGCTGCCCACTTATGAGGGGACGGGTCATGGAGTCGTGAAGGGTTGTTGTGGAGGGCGAAGGAGTCTGCGCTGTGTCTGAAGCTAGTGCAGAATCACTGAAGGTCTTAAGCAAAATGTGTCATGATCAGATTTTCCTTCTGAAAACCTGCCTCTCAGGTGGGAGATGAGGTGGAAGGGGAGAGCCTTGCCATTTTCTTCTATTTTCAAAATATTCGTTAAATATGTGCCCCCACTCCTGCCTTTTTGTTAAACTGATTTGGCAACTCCTTTGTGATTGAAGCTGCAACTGAAACTGACATCTGTCTGACTCATAGCTGCCAGGGCGGGCGGCTTCAACATAACATTCTGGGCTTTGGGATGTCTGTTCTCCAGGTGTTCATTAATGTCTTCTAATTTGATTTTTTAACACAAAAATTTAAATTATAACCTTTTCCAAATGTGAAAGTTCTTGATATCATTAGTCATCAGGGAAATGCAAATTAAACCCACACTGAGATACCACCACACACCCACCAGAATGGCTAAAATTAAAAAGAATGACAATACCAAACGTTGGTGAGGGTGTGGAACTCTCGTGTTCCCAGCAGGTAGAGTGTAAAATGGAACAACCGTATTGAGAAACTGTCAGCTTGTGACGAAGTTCAGTACATGCCTACCCATGACCCAGGAATTCCACTCATATATTCCCAAGAAAAATAAAAGTCTATGTCCACATAAGGATGTGTACAAGAATGTTTAGGGCAGCTTTATTTATATCAGCCAAAAATTGCAAACAACCCAAATATTCATTATCAAGAGACTGAATGAGCAAACTCTGCATACTCAAACTTAGGAATACTACTCTGCAACTAAAAAGAACAAAATCTTGATACATGCAACAATACCGATAGATCTCAAATATATTACATCAATGAAATAAGCCAGACACAAAAAAACTATATGCTGTTTGATTCCATTTAATGAAATCCAAGGACAGGCAAAATTAATCCATGGTGATAAACAATGAAGGGAATTACTGGAAAGGGGTATGAGAAAACTTTCTAGGGTAATGGAAACGTCATATATCTTGATCTGGTTGATAAATATATGTGTATATTCATTTGTCTAAATTCACTGAGCAGGACTCTTAAGAGTAATGCATTTCACCATGTGTAAGTTATATCTCAATGAAGTAATGATAGCATAAAAAACAACTTAGCCAAAGATACAAATGGCCAGTAAGCATATGAAAAGATGCTCAACATTATTAGTCATGCGAGAAATGCAAATCTAATCCACAATGAAATCACTTCACACCTGCTAGGATGATTATTAAAAAAAAGAAGAAGAGGGGCTAGCCCTCTGGCATAGTGGTTAAGTTCGCAGGCTCCCCTTCAGCGGCCTGGGGTTCGCAGGTTCGAATCCAGGGCGTGGACTGACACACCGCTTGTCAAGCCATGCTGGGGCGGTGTCCCATATAAAGTAGAGGAAGATGAGCACGGGCCGATCTTCCTCAGCAAAAAGAGGAGGATTGGTAACGGATGTTAGCCCAGGGCCAGTCTTCCTCAGCAAAAAGAGGAGGATTGGTACGGATGTTAGCTCAGGGCTAGTCTTCCTCACAAAATTTAAAAAACAAAACAAAACAAAGAAGAAAGAACTCAGAAAATTCCATGTTGGCGAGGATGCGGAGAAACTGGAACACTTGGGCCCTGTTGATGGGAATGTAAAATGGTGCAGCCACTGTGGAAGACAGTTTGGTGGCTCCTCAAAAAGCTAACAGAATTACCACATGATCTAGCAGTTCCACTAGGAGGTATATACAAAGGAATTTAAAGTAGGGACTCGAACAGATATTTGTACACCCGTGTTCATAGCAGCATTATTCACAATAGCCAAAAGGTAGAAACAACCCAGCAACAGTGGGTTGATCAGAAACAGTGTCCATCAGTAGATGAATGGATAAACAAAATGTGGTATATCCATACAATGGAATATTATTCCCTTAAATTAAGGAATGAAATTCTGACACCTGCTACAACATGGATGAACCTTGAAGACATTATGCTAAGTGAAGAAGTCAGACACAAAAGGACAAATATTGTATGTTTCCATTATGTGAAATATCTAGAATAGGCAAATTCATGGAGATAGAAAGTAGATTAGAGGTTGCTGGAACTACGGGGAGGAGGGGATGGGGAGCTATTGCTTAATGGTTAAAGAGTTTCTGTTTGGGCGATGAAAAAGTTTTGAAAATGGTAGTAGTGACGGTTGCAGAACATTGTGAATGTAATTCATGCCACTGGATTGCACGCTGGTTACAATGGTTAAAATGGGAAATGTTATGTTATATATATTTCACCACATTAAAAAATTTCATAATGAGGGGAAAGCCCTGTGGCATACTGGTCAAGTTCACGCACTCCGCTTTGGTGGCCCAGGATCCACAGGTTCTGATCCCAGGCTCAGAGCTACGCACCGCTCATCAAGCCATGCTGTAGCAGCATCCCACATACAAAATAGAGGAGGATGGGCAAAGATGTTAGCTCAGGGCTGGTCTTCTTCAGCAAAAGAGGAAAGATTGGCAACAGACATTAACTCAGGGCCAATCTTCCTCACCAAAAAAAAAAAAATTCATAATGAAATATGCCGAAAACCATTTAACTGTATACCTTAAATGGACAAATTATATGGCATATGAATTATACCTCAATAAAGCTGCTAAAAATGAGGGGGGAAAAAGCAACTCAGTGATACACACAACAACATGGATAGACCTCAAAACCATTATGTCCCATGAAAGAAGTCAGACACTGGAGCGCACACTATGTGATTCCACCGAAGTCCCAATGCTGGCTAAACTAATCCATGGTGATGGAAATCAGCAGTGGCTGCCTCTCATAGGCGGGGATTGAGCAGAAAGGAGTTAAGAGGAAATTTTCTATGGTGGTGGAAATGCTCTCTATCTTAAGCTGGGGGATCACAATCGCAAAGGTGCATGAATTTGTCAAGAATCATCCAGCTGTTCATTTAGAATTTGTGCACTTTACAATACATAAATCATACCTCAATAAACTACTATTGCCATAAAATATGGTTAAAAAGCAGTAAGGCAGGGCTGGCCCGGTGGCATATTGGTTAAGTTTGCATGCTCCACTTCGGCAGCCCGGAGTTCACTGGTTTGGATCCCAGGCGCAGACTTGCACACCTCATATCAAGCCGTGCTGCGGCAGGTGTCCCACATATAAAGTAGAAGAAGATGAGCGTAGATGTTAGCTCAGGGCCAATCTTCCTCACCAAAAAAAAAAAGGCAATAAGGCATTGACAGTGCTGGGGGAAGAGCAGAGCAGGGGTGGGAACCAATCAGAAGGCTTCTATCTGTCGCCCCGGTAGAAATAACACCCCTGAACAAGGTGGTGGAGTCAGGGATGCTTCAAGGGAAGTGAACCCGGAAGTGATTAGGCAGGAAAACAGACACGTGGATGTGGGGGGAAGGGTAAGAAAAGGTGATTGGCTTCTGACTTGGGCCCTAAGAAAGTATCAGTCGTCTGCCAAGAAAAGAAACACAGCAAGAAAATCCCGTACTCGTGGTTACATATGGAGGTCCAGAAATCTAAAACCAATTAAAAGAAAAATCACACATACACACAAGATATATTCAACTTGAATCGGAAGTTCATAGTAGAAAGTCATTTTAATTACTTTTACATAATTAATTTTAAAGGGTACTGGTGCATATTTAAGTGGTTTTGTTGTTTTGTTTTGGTTTGTTATTTTCTGGAGGGAACAGTCTGCCTGGCGTATGCCAAAAACAACATATCCCCCCGGGCACAGGCAAGACTTCAAATTTTTCTATGAGTCACTGAATATAGTTTCTCTTTTATCCCAAGTAACAGAATTCGGGGAAGCACCTCTCCTGCACTGGCATGATCCACATCCTCCCCCTTCAGTTCACAGCCGCCCGTTCATTAAGAAGGTAAAAAATGGACAATGGACAGAAATTTCCAGAGTCAGAATCATCCTGACGGTGGAGACTAGAAAAGACGGGAGAAAATGTCCAGTTGGGGCGCAGGGATGAGCCCAGAAAGACAGCCTCACAGGCAATGATGAACCTCTGAAGATTCGTTTCATCCCCAGAAGGATGCTCAGGGCCTCCCCTTGGCATACCCGCCCCTCAGAGCCCTCTTCTGAGAAGGTGGTTCTCCTCCACTCAGGCATCTGGGTCATGACCCCGCTCCCTTGCCTACCCACTAACCACCTGTGGTGGGTTGCATTGTGTCCCGCCAAAAAGATACGTTCAAGTCCTAACCCCTGGTGCCTGTGAATGTGACCTGATTTGGATACAGAGTCTTTGCAGATGTGATGAAGTTAAGGGTCTTGAGACGAGGTCATCCTGGAGATTTGAGACACCGACACACAGAAAGGGGAGGCTGTGTGACAGCGGGGCGGAGACTGCAGGGATGCAGCCACAGTCCAAGTATCTCCTCCACCTGACCTCCTGCCTCCGCTCCTGCTCAGGCTGCCACCCTCGGGTCTGGCCCTCACTCACCGGCAACGGCAGCAAAAGCCCCCATCAAATCTCCTGCCTCCAGGTCTGACTGCCCTCCATCCTCCACACTCACGTGTCTCCAGGCTTAAAAGTGTCTATTCCTGCAACCCCCTAGTTACCTTCGGAGGACAGGCCAGGGGTTGGTGCCTGCCCCCATCCCCAGACTCAGTGGGCATCATGTTAATGACACCTGCTGTGGTTGCAGCAAGTATTGTTTTGTGCATTTGCAAAAATAAGATGCAACTACGCCGTGCACTAAAATATTCAAAATGCCTAGTAATTTGCTTAGCTTTTATTCCTCCACCCACTGGTAACCTCAACTTTTAGTAAACAGAAAAATATGGCTGATTAGGGAAATGAACAGAACGAATACTCTGCAAGTAGAGCCCTGTGATATAAATGCTGTTCCTTCAAAGTGGCTAAACACAAATGCAAAGGAAATAAACCATCTGGGCAACCAACGCCATCCAAGAGCACCCCACATCGATCCAAGAGCATCCCACATCTGTAACAGGGAGGACCATCACTGGCCTAAACTTGTGGTTCTCTGAAATACACGTTCTGAGCAGGGCCCGTCAGCTTTCAGTCCACTCGTGTACTCCAGCTTCCTAATTCTCTATTAAGGAGAATTTTACATTCACAAGAATTATTTACCCACAGGCAGATGGTGCCATCGCACACACCACACCTGTAAGTCACAGACTGACGAACTGCTACACCGCTCTCCCGCTGCCTTTCCTTCATTCTGGCTTCAGGTCTATTGTTTACAGCAACAGGTGCTTTTTGGTCTTTCCAACGTCAGCAGCATGGAAGTTGATCGAATGCTCCAAACATCCGCCTGCAACATGTTGCTGCTGTTGTTTTAATAGACTTGATTTTTAGAGCAGTTTTAGATTCACAGCAAAATTCAGTGGAAGGTACAGAGATTTCCTGTTCTGCAAAGTTTTAATACTTGAAATGATGTCCAGAGCAAAGTAAGGCCTGTGCTATATCCAAATTCAACAGTGGAGCCATAAAGGTTAAGACCGGTCCTTTTCTTTTCTTTTCTTTGTGGTGAAGAAGATTAGCCCTGAGCTAACATCGGTTGCCAATCCTCCTCTTTTTGCTGAGGAAGATCAGCCCTGGGCTAACATTCGTGCCCATCTTCCTCTATCTTTTTGTGTGTGTGTGTGTGTGTGTGAGGAAGATTAGCCCTTAGCTAACATCCACTGCCAATCCCCCTCTTTTTTTGCTGAGGAAGATTGGCCCTGTGCCAACATCTATGCCCATCTACCTCTACTTTTATGTGGGATGGCTTGGTAAGTGGAGCATAGGTCCACGCCCGGGATTCAAACCTGCGAACCCCAGGCCACCGCAGCGGAGCACACGAACTTAACCACTACACCACCGGGCCAGCCCCTACAGGTCCTTTTTAGAGAGTATAATAAAAAATATAAAGCTTTACAAAAAAAAGAGAAGAAAAGGAAATATAGAGTCATATGCCATAATAATTGAAAATGTGTTCTTGCCTAGAAAAGGAAAGGTAGTCCAACACACTGGTTGGTTCTTCAACTAACAATAGTGACAGTGTTATAACATATAAATGTTACTTGTCTTCGAATGTTAGCATCAAAGGACAGATAAAGTTGAGATGTACATAAGCACAGTTACAGATTAGACAGTGTTATTAATCTCGTCAGTGGAAAGATGATGAGGACAAAAGGAGGTGGACGTGGGGAGACAAAGTCGAGAAAGGTTAGGAATGTCCTTCCCTAACAGAGAAGTCCAGAAATAGTGACAGGAACTGATGGCAAAGAAATCCAGATTGAAATAAAATATATAAGTGTCATGTAGGTGCCTGACAACTAGCTTTTTTGATTGTAATGTAAGTGCCTGACAGTAAGTTTTGATTGCTGAGACATCCACTTCCAAGACATCCACCTGGAATGAACACATTGATGGCCAGCTATCCAACTAGATAAACAGCCAGGCCGCCCCTCCCATGAAGTCCCCCTTTTAGGAAGCCCTGCGTGACCTAGATAACTGACCGTTGACTGACTTCTCGCTTTTCCCTTCTCGCACTTTAATGCCTCGTCTTATGTTTTAAATTCACCAATAAAGAGTGAACCTGCGAAATCCTAGCCACCCCACCTTTGACCCCAATAAAGACAGAACCTCAGGTTCGCACACGCTCTCTCTTTGTCCCCATGACCTTGCTGTGTGGCCCCAGGCGTGCCATGTACCCTCCAGGACCTGTAAGTAATAAACCTCGTTTCTTCAAAGTTCCCTGATATTTGCTGCTGAGGTGCATCCTGCAATCATAATAAGAACCACAAGGGCTGGTCCAGGCATGATGTTGGCTCTGTGGGGGAATGTCTGTGGGGGCTGCCACAGGAGTATGGGCCCAGGTGAGCACCCACTGGCATTTCTAGCCAATAGCATCACTACTGAAAGGCTGAGAACAACACAAAACAATAAGACGTTAGAACAATAAATATGAAAAACTATGGGTGGGTTCGTCTGATAGGAAAGAGGGGAAAAAGTAGTGTATGTCACCAAAAAAAAAACTCCATTTGTCATTGCAGGGGGTCATTAGTATTGTTCCAAATGGATGATCAAGATGCCCATTATGAGCAAGTTGTACATCATCAGGGAGGTGGCCCCCAGAAGAAATGAACGTGGGAATGGTTAAAAGTGATCACTTCTGGTTAGCAGACAGGCGAGAAGGTCTGGGGTACCTGCTGCTGTTCACTACAAGTTCAGCTTCAAGGTTCTCTGTTCTATCACATAAATGTGCTAATCTAACAAAAATGAGGGGAGGAGGCATAGAATACTCACAAGAATAAAAAAGTACATCAGTGGGGAAAAAATAAAGCAGATGGCCCAGAATAAGACCCTTGTCTTTAACGGCCAATGTGTGTTAAAGGAATAATCTGGAAAATGGATGGGTTATTTAACCAACATTGTTGGAAAAGTTGATTATTAAGCAGGGAAGATACACACACGCACATCACATATCAAAATACAACTCAAAAGGACTAAAAAATTAAGAGTATATACATAATTACATCCTAAACTAGGATCAGTTACATGGTCATGAGACAAGGAAGGACTTCAAAAGCATAAAAACAATGAATAAAATAACAAATAAAAATATACATGTACTTAATTAACTCCATGAAAGCATAATATCCATCTACATCAAAAATCATAAACAAAATTAAAAGGAAACCAAAGGGGCCAGCCCAGTGGCATAGTGGTTAAGTTCACATGCTCCACTTCAGCGGCCTGGAATTCATGGGATTGGATCCCAGGCACGGACCTACACACAGCTCATCAAGCCATGCTGTGGCGGTGTCCCACATACAAAATAGAGGAAGATTGGTACAGATGTTGGCTCAGTGACAATCTTCCTCAAGCAAAAAAGAGGAGGATTGGCCAGATTGCTCAGGGCCATTTGTCTTCACCAAAAAAAAAAGGAAACTGAAAAGCAGCAACCAAAATCAATGACATACACAGGATTATTCAAATATCAACAGAAATATAGTAAATGTCAGCATAAATCTCCCAACAGTGCAATTTTTTAAATTTAGTAAAGAACAGAAAAATCAAAGAAGAAAAGTAAACTCAATAAATATATGTGAAATATATATAACCTCACTAGTAAGCAAAGTAGTGCAAATTAAAATATTAATGAGACACTGTGTACTTAACAAAAAGGATTATATTTCAGATATTCACAGAAGATGGATTACTCAATTAATGGTGCTGGACAAATGCCCTACCCATATGGGAAAAAATAAGGTTGGCTCTTTACCTCATGTCTTATGCCAAAATGAATCATTAAATATATAACCATAAAACACTGGAAGAAAATTTAGATGACTATGTCTATAACCTCGGCTTTAAAAAGCATTTTGAAGCATGATAGCAAAGCCAGAAAACATAAAGAAAAAGATAAATAATTCTGACCATACAAAAATCTACATCTTTTCATCAAAACAATAGTAAAAAAGAAAAAGGAAAACAAAGTAAAAAGACAAACCATAAGAACTCTCACTTTCAGCTACGAGAAACTAGCTTCAATCAGATCCACTCTTCCAAAGAGAACAACAAGTAAGACTGAATAATTTGTTTTAAATCTATTCAGAGGCATCAGACTTCCAAGACAACCAAACTTGCAGGCCCAATATCCCAGAAAGAAGGTAAAAGCCTGAGACAAACTTCCATTATCATCACTTTTCCCCTCATGGGATTTGCTGATTCATAAGGCTGAGAAACTGAGAAACCAAGCAGAGAGGAGGAGCTAAGGATCAGAGGCACTAGGCAGAGTCTGTCACAGTCTTGGGGTTAAGGAGACAAAATTGGAGCTCATGGCCTTCCAGGGATGACAGCCCTGCTAAACATGCCACGTTTTCTGTAGGAAGCCCAGAGGGCTTTGTAAGGCTAGACCCTACAGGGACTATACAAGCTAGCCAGAAGCAAATTAAATCCTTTCTGGAGGAAGATAACACCAAATAGAGATATTTTGATTTTTCATACACAATGTCTAGTATTCAAAAAAAAAAAAAATCACCCGACATAAGAGGAGTCAGAACTAAGAGAAAAAAAGACAATAGAAAACATCTTTAGGAGATATGGATATTGGAGTTATCAGACTTTACAATAACTGTAATTAATATTAACAGAAAATAAGGACAAATGGGGAATTTTAGCAGAGAACAGGAATCCATAAAGAAAAACCAAATAAAAATTTTAGAAATAAAATGTATAATAACTGAAATTAAGAATTTAAAAAGGAGTTAAGAAGCAGAGTGGACTAAAGAGAGAATTAGTGAACTGGAAGATGGGTTAACCAAAAATACTTCAGACAGGAAAAAAAGGACGGAAAAGATAGAAAAAAAACATGAGACACATGGAATATGGTGGAAAAGGTCTAATTAACGTGAATTTGATGTCAAAGAATGGGAAGAAAAAGAGAATGGACAAAACAATATTTGACAAGATAGCAGCAGAGAATTTTCCCAAACTGAGAAAAGATATCAAGCCATAAATTCAAGAAATTCTACAAACCCCAAACAAGATTTAAAAAATAAATGCAACCTGGAAAAAAGAATGTGGAACATATGCTAGACAAAGAATAATATCTTTAGCATATTTTAAAAATTCTTAGAACTCAAGAAGAAAAGACAGACTAATCCAAAAAATGGGCAAAGGACATGAAGAAGTAAATCAAAGAAGGAAGAAATCTAAATGACTAGTAAACATGTTATATGAAACATGTTTCACCCTCACTAATCATCAAAGACATGCATATTAAAGTGAGGTCTCATGTTTGGCCGTGAGTTAGAACAGATTAAAAAGAGTGAAAATAACTAGCGTTGGCAAAGTATGGAAGGAAAGGCACTCTCATATCTTGCTAGTGAGCATAAGCAGGTTCACTCTTTCTAGAGGACAGTTTGTTATTATGTATCATGTCGGTCAGGATAAGATAGGTTATGCAGCAGTAACAAACAATCCCCAGATTTCAATGGCTTATGGCAAATATCCACTTGCTCACACGATCATGTCCACTCCAAGGGGGCTGCAGCTCTTTTCCAAGTTGTTTACCCTCTAGGACTCAGGCTGACAGAGGAGCCTCTACCTGGAATATTGCAAGTCTCATCGCAGAGGGGATGCTGGGTCTTAAAACTTATGGCCAAAGTTACACAAGTCACTTCTCACACTGAATTTGCCAGAGCAAATGGCATGGCCAAGTGTGATGCTATGGAGGGAGAAGCCTACTCCTGCTCCAGGCAGAGGCAGAATTACTTGTGAAAATAACAGGACCCACCACATGGATCCAAACTCAAGACTCAACAATTTCCTAAGAAAACAATTCGATCAATGTGCAAAAATATATACAAATCACTGTACTGCTCATAAGTGACAAACTAGAAATAACCTCAGTATCCACTAGGTCATCTAAGTCAAATAAATGAAAATATCCAGAAAATAGAATATATTGCAGTAATTAAAAATAATGACGTGTATTTGCTGACATGGAAAGATGTCCTCAATAAGCAGCTAAGGAAAAAAGCAGACTACATATATCACACTATGTTAAATGGCTCTGAAGTTATACCTAAAAAATTTAATTATCTCTAGATCAGTGATTTTCATCTTTGGCATTTTACTTTTCCATGTTATCTGAATATTTCACAATAAGCTTGCATGACTTTTCATGTTTCAGAGACCAACAAAGTCATTTCAGTATTTTTAATAATTAATGTGCAGCATGATAAGGAGAGAGCAAAACAGGCAACTTCATAGTTGCTGGTGGAAGGAGAAATTAGCACAATCTTGCTAGAAAGTGAGATGATCTTTAAAAGGCTCGTGCTCTTAAACTCAATAATACAGCTTCTAAGACTTGATCTAAAAAGGAATGCTCGAGTGCCAATAAAACATATACTAAGACGTCCATTCATCAGAGCATTATTTATATGGCAAAATTTCAGACACACCAAAATGTCCAACAAATGATTAAACAAACAATGATGTATGCAGAAATGGGTTTTGAATATCAAGATTCTAAAGTACTTTTAACATAGAAATGAGCTCAGAGTACACTTAATAAGTGAAAAAAAGCAGGATCCAAAATAATATTTACTGGGTAAACCTTAGAGAGAAACAGACTGATGGGTCAGATCAAATGTTAATTTCATTATCTCCAGGCACTGGTAGATCACTTGTTTTTATTTTCTTCTTTGTAGTTTGCTCTTTCTTTTTTCTTTTTCTTCATTTTCTACACCTAAACATTTCTATTGGAAGCAGAAAAAAATATTTAATAAATATTACTGTTAAATGTCAGAGTAAAAGAGTGAGGGGTAAGGTGGTGTGCTCATTCACAGGGAAAATCAACCTCTATCCAGAAGGATCTTCACAAATCACTAAAATCAGAAAGATTCTGCCACAATGAAAACTTGGTGGACCCCAAATTCATTGCCCCTTTAACTTCAGCAAGGAAAAGATTCTCCCAACCTCTCAGCCAAGCACATACTGCTATTGAGAGTCAGGAAACACGTGAATAATGTCTGGGTACATGTGAATGTGTTGCAAAAGGCCCACATTTGCACTGCTGTTAAGTTAAATGCTGGGAAACAAATGAGTAATGTCCCAAGACATGTAAATGTCTTGGAAAAGGCCCACGTTTGCCCTGGAAAGATCTTTCTCCATCTGAGTCTGCTCTGACTACAGGAGACCAATAGCAATTTCCCAAATTATGCATTAAGGTAATGCACAAAAAGAAAAGCATAAAAAGACTGAAGATAATTACCATTCTGTTGGCCTAAATGTTGTTATGAACTGTATGGAAACTAGAGAGAGGAAAGTAGTAAGCACACACATAGACACACACACGCTGAGTTACAGGGACCCCGTGCACACTGTATTTTCACAGTGCGTTAGATTCAAACAACGATTTCCAACCAGGTAAAGAGCCGCTGGCTGTGGCACCAACACCAGCCCTTTCTTTCTCCTTCATCTAGGGCTGCATTATTTCTTACTGTCACATGATGGAAGAAAGAAATACCACTCAACCTGGCACTGAGCATAGCTGATGAAGAAACTCTCCAGACCATGTTACCACAGAATTCAGGGTCTCCAGAGACCGTTGCCATCAGTCGGTTCCTTGAGGACAGAGCCCCGGGCTTGTACCTCTGCAGACTTCCCGTCCCCCACAGAGGGCCTGGCATAGAGAGCTGTCAGGGAAGATGTGGGGATGGGGGAGGATGGATGGGGGCATCTGTTCCAGGTGAGGAAGGAGAGGAGGGGCCATGCAGAGAAGCTCAGAGGTACAGTCCTACACCTCTGACCCCAGAACCACAGTTCTGCTTTGTGCCTGTGCCATTTGGTACCCTCAGCCCCACGTGGAAACCCATCAAACACCACAGCCCCACACACCTATTAGGCAGGCAGGCCTCTGGGCAGCCAGGCTGTGTGGGCTGACAGAGGAAGCCACAAGCACCCCAGGAAGTGCTTTCTAGTTAGAGGGGTTTCTCTTGGGGTTTCCTTCCACAAGGGGGAAGGCTGATGCCCCAGACACTCACATAATCACATTCTTAGACATCCTGTGTCAAATGGAAATGACCGCCTAGACAGGAAGTCAAACCTAAAAAGCCGAAGTTTAAGGACACTAGAGGAGGAACCCAAAGACACATTTGTAAACCAAGGACATGTTTGGGGACCTCAGTTTCCAAGGCTACGTGCATCCCTGAAATACTTGTGATTCAGTTTCATGAATATTGAAAAGTCATTAATCCAATTAAGTCTAACATCACAGACGCGCTCATCACAACCAGTCCTTAAGAAACTCTGGCCTTAACTGATTGGTGGTTACCAAGGGGAAGGGGGCTGGGGGTTGGGCACAAGGGGTGAAGGGTTACATCCACATGGTGACGGACAAACAAAAATGTACAACTAAAACCCCACAGTGTTATAAACTACTAAGACATCAATTAAAAAAAAAAAAAAAAGAAACTCTGGCCTTGAACACCTTGTCTACTTCAAAGAGGACCAAATTTCAGCAAGACATTACTAAAACTGTCACTTCACAGTAGAACTGGGTCTTCTTTCTTCCTCTCACTCTGGCTGCCCAAGTCTGTCCTTCTCTCTTTCAGTGATATCATTAGTCACTTCTGACCTATTCTCCTGCCAGCTACCCCCTTCACTATACTCCAGTTCCTCTGGCCTCCTGGCTATTCCAGAACATTCCAGGCACACCCACCTCACAGCCCTCTGTTCTTGCTGTGCCATCTGGGCTGCTCCATCCAGGACTGCTCTTCCCCTAGACAATCCCCCAGCGAGACTTTCACTTCCTTCAAGTCTTTACTTGAAGGCTCTCTCCTCAGCAAGGAGAGACAATTTCAGCATCAGGTCAGCCCTGCCCAACCCGGGCCGTGCCTTGTCTCCTCAGCACCCAGCACTCCCTCACGCGCTAAGCATTTTATACCTTTCACTTAATCATCTTGTTTATTGTTTCTCCCCCAAAAGCAGGGGAGCTCCACGTGAGTAGGGATTTCTGTCTTTGTTCCCTAGAGGAGTCCCTGGAGCAGGGTTCACGTGGTCAATAAATATTTGCTGAATAAATGAATCCGTTAAACTGAAAAGAAGGCAACTTCAAAAATCAAGAAGCATATTTACGCACATTCTTTTTTGTGGTATTTCTTTTTAAAGGAAGAACTGCCCAGTGTTTGCTGGAAGTGTTGTTAGTTAACAGAAATCCCTTTGAAATCAAAACCGAATGCCGTTTTCCTGGAAGAATGCGCACCACGAAGTCTTGCTGAGCACGAAATGGGTCATCACGGGCTCCTCATTAGCTTCATTATCAGTTAAATTTCCACGGAGCATGTCGGCTGCCTCCCGGGCCTTGGATAAAGGCCTCTCTGTGAAACAGGGAGTGAATGTTCATGCCCCTTGGGGCGAATCTCCTCATATTACATTTTTAAAAGCACAACTTGTCCTATTGTGAGTCAAATGTTAAGATTCTAACAACAACAAATACTCCAGCCGAGAAACTGAGCAGTGTTTACGGCGCTGGGAACTCTAATTATAGGATTTTTCTCATTTTATGGACTAGGAGTGTCTCGGAGGAGCTGGTAAACACAATTTTCCTACTAACCTAGTAAATTCTTTAACAATAAGAAACGCCTGACAAAACTTTTGGTGAGGAAGACACAGAAGGGAGCAACCAGGCATGCCCAATACTACAGATCCTCTGACCTCAGGAATTTCTCCATGTGAAAAGGCCCCTCACGTTCACAACTCAAACAACGTTGCTGCCTTTCTTCTCTACTTCAGTGATTGCCAACCAGGGAGTGACTCTGCCCCCAGAGGGGACATTGTCAATGGCTGGAGACATTTTTGGTTGTCACAACTTGGGGGAAGAGGGACTACTGGCATTTAATGGGTAGAGGCCAGGGATGCTGCTCTACATCCTACAATGCACAGGACAGTCCCCACAACAAAGAATTATCTGGACCCAAATGTCAGTGATGGCAAGGTTGAGACGCCTCAACACAATAAAGGCCATTTATAAAAAGCCATAGCTGACATCATCATCAATGGGCATCAAAAATAATAAAATAGTTAGGAAGAAATTTAACCAAGGAGGTGAAAGATCTGTACTCTGAAAAGTATAAAACACTGATGAAAGAAATTGAAGAAAATACAAATAAATGGAAAGATATACTGTGTTCATGGATTGGAATAATATTGTTAAAATGTCCATGTTAAGGGCCGACCCAGTGGTGTAGCAGTTAAGTTCATGCATTCGCTTTGGCGGCCCGGGGGTACGCTGGTTCAGATGCTGGGCGCGGACCTACTCACTGATCATCAAGCCATGCTGAGACGGCATCCCACACAGAAGAACTAGAGGGACCTACAACTTGGATATACAACTATGTGCTGGGGCTTTGGGGAGAAAAGTGAAAAAGAGGAAGACTGGCAACAGACGTTAGCGCAGGGCCAATCTTCCTCAAAAAAAAAAAAAGTCCATGCTACCCAAAGCAATATACAGATTCAATGCAATCCCAATCAAAATTCCAATGGCATTTTTCACAAAAATAGAAAAAAAAAATTCTAAAGTGTGTATGGAACCACAAAATACCCCAAATAGCCAAAGCAATCCTGAGAAAGAAGAAAGCCAGAGGCATCACACTTCCTGATTTCAAATTATATTACAAACTATAGTAATCAAAGCAGTATAATACTGACACAAAAACAGATCAGTGGAACAGAATAGAGCCAAGAAATAAATCCAAGCATGTAAGGTCAACTGATTTTCGACAAGGGCACCAAGAATACACAGTGGAAAAAGGAAGTCTCTTCAATAAACTGTATTGGGAAAACCAGATATCCACATGCAAAAGAATGAAATTGAATCCTTATCTTACACCATCCACAAAAATCAAGTCAAAATGGATTAAAGACTTAAGTGTAAGACCTGAAATTATATGTTTAAGTATTTTCAAAATGAAGGGTGTGTAACTGGCAGCCAGACATGGCATCCCAATTTTATTCAACGAGCAGGTACAAACCACCTCCTATGTGCAACAAAGTCTGCTAGACTGAAGAGGACATGAACTGAATGATGCTGAGGACTGTCCCTCATGGAGCTCACTAAGCTTAGAGAGAAAATATTGACCAAGCATCATAAAACAAAGCAGTAAGAAAGGAGTTTCATAAACAAGCTGCAAATTGTGATGAGAGTCCAAAGTCAGAGAGAAGCCATCCATTGAGGGGGCCCGGGAGAAGTTCATGGGGAAGGCGACATCTGAGACTGCCTTGGAGTAGAGAGAGGGGAAGGGTGTGTGTTCCAGAAAGAATAAGGATCTGCCATGGCATGGGGGTGACAGAGCGCACGGCTGGGGGGACAGCAAGTCACCCAGCTTCTATGACACAAAGGGAAGCAGTGGAATATCAGGCTTTTGGAGCACTGTTGGAGGGGGCCTTGCAGGAAGAGCTTTCAAAGATGATGCTGTTGTAATAAAAGCCACACAGATGAAAATAAACCCAGAAATGGTAGCAGAACAGACTGGAAAGTGGCGAGAGGCGGGGGGAGACCAGAGAGGAAGTACAGCATTTGTTATAGAGCAATGTCTCAAAGCCCCACGGACTCGGACTGTGTTGCCATCAGTCAGTTCCTTGAGGAGAGAGCCCAGGGCCTCCAGTCTCCCACAGAGGGCCTGGCATGGAGAAGCCATCAGCGAAGGTCTGCGGATGGGGGAGGATTGATGGGTGCACCTCACTGTCTGACTCCGAAGCCAGGGTTGCCTCTGCCGTGCCCGGCAGCTGCCCTCGCCCGGATGGAAGCAGACCCGAGTCTTGCGGTCTATCCCACACCCGTTTCTCTAAGGTACTCCCCCCAGAGATAGCTAAGGTGGAAACAAGAAGAAGTATGAGGGGACAATTAAAACAAAAAGTGAGCCTCAGAATCACTTGGAGGATTTATTGAACAGAGTGCTGACCCCACCCCAGAGTTTCCAAATCCAGAGGTCCGGGATGGGCTCCCAGGTGACACTGATGCTGCTGGATGGGGGACCACTCAGGTCAGCAAGACCAAGTAGAGATGAAAAAGAGGACAGCTCAGCCGAGTGCTCAGTGTGAAATGAGTCAAGCTAGGGGCTTGGCATACTTTTTAAATACTTAATTCCTTATCATACACTGTAATTTATAGGAAATTTATGGTAAGACACTGGCAGGTAGAACCGACACTTGTCATAGTGTCTTGTACATGGCAGGCACTTCCCATGGTGAAGGGAATGTTGTGTTCTTTTATTGAGTAAAATGTCAAGATATGTCGACATAAAAGTTACAAGGATCTAGTTCTCCTTTCATCAAAATCCTTTTTTTTTTTTTTTTTTTTTGTGGGGAAGACCAGCCCTGAGCTAACATCCGTTGCCAATCCTCCCCTTTTTGCTGAGGAAGACTGGCCCTGGGCTAACATCTGTGCCCATCTTCCTCCACTTTATATGGGACGCCGCCACCCCATGGCTGACAGGCAGTGCGTCGGCGGGCTCCCGGCGAACCCCAGGCTGCCAAGCGTGGACTAAACCGCTGCGCCACCAGGCGGCCCCATCAAAATCCTTTTATAAATAATGTGAATAGTGACAGAACGTAGGTTAGTGGTTGCTGAGGGCTGGAGAGCATGGGGGGATAGAAGGGTGATGCTGAAAATTACAAGGTTTCTTTCTGAGGTGATAAAATGTTCTAAAGTTGATTGTGGTGATGGTTGCACATACCTGTGAATATACTGAAAACCATCGAATGGTTTTTAATTCACTTTAAATGGGTGAATTGTACGGTATATGAATTATACATCAATACAGCTGTATTTAAAACATTCATTTTTCTTCACTTTCCCTTTCAAATTACCTCCTTTTATTTTGCATATTGGGGATTTCCCATCACTTAGAACTTTGAAGGCTTAAATTAGCTTTCTTTTTAAAATTTTTCTTCCACTCCTGGGCATCCTATGACTATTTAATTTTAATTATTTAATTTTACTCATTTAAACATTTTTTTAAATCACAGAACAGTAGAATTCTGTATTTTTAGATGGAGATCATCTATGGGTAAACTCATCCAATTTTCCAGGTAGAGACCTTGTGTTTTTTTTAGCTGAAAGTCATGCACATGTACTTCTATTTAAATATTGAGAAACTACATACCTCTCCTGCACAGAAAGATATTTAACATACATTTTTTTTATTATTCCTTCAGTATTTGGCATTGTGTTTTGCTATAGAATGAATATGTTCCCCCAAAATTCGTATGCTGAAATCCTGACTCCCACTGTCACGATACTAGGAGGTGGGGTCTCTGGGAGGTGATGAGGTTATGAGGGTGGAGCCCCTGCGATTGGGATTAGTGCCCTGATAAAAGAGACCCCAGAGAGATCTCTTGCCCTTTCCTCCATGTGAGGACACAGCAAAAAGACAGCTGTCCATGAACCAGGAAGCGTCCTCATCAGACACCAAATCTGCCAGCACCTTGATCTTGGACTTCCCAGCCTCCAGAACTGCGAGAAGCAAAGTCTATTGTTTAGAAGCCACCTAGTCTGTGGTATTCTGTGAGAGCAGCCGGAACGGACTACTACTAACAGCAAACATTCAGGAATATCCATTCCTTTAAAAAAAAGCCTTTTCCCTTTTTACAGAGACTTTTTTCTAAAGTACTCTTGTTCCTGATAAGGAAACACAGATAAACCTCCAGGTATCCGCTAAAATTCTTATGTTGAAATCAAGCTATTTGCGAACTGGTAGATGGAAACTGCCAGACGCAAACAAAGGTCAATGTGAGTTTGCAATTATTTTCAAAGGTCCCTGCATTGAATTAACATTAGGAAATTTTTTTTTAATAGTTAATAGTATCTTAAGTATTTCTGGACCCAATAATATTATTAGTAGAATCATTGTAAGTCACTGCCTGAGGTAAGATTTTTTTTTTTTTAACTCAATACACTTGTGCCTCATTCTAAACAAACCCAATGAATTTGGATGTGTTTACAGCAAAGAAAATTTTTAAATGATTATTTCTATTAAAAACAAATTCACCACAGATTCCCGGTGCGTTTTAAGTAACTGAAATTTTTAGAGGAATGCATTTACCCTACTTTTCATGTATGGCGGTAAAGACTTAACCCTCCACCCCAGGCCTTCCCCCCATGGGCCCTCCCTGATCAAGGGCTCTCTTGTCTCCCAAAAGCCCCTCAAGAAGACACATTTGTCCCACCTGGGTGACAGCTCTCATGTGATAAAAGAATCTAATCTAAGCAAAACTGTAGGCAAAGGCGTCCCTCTCAGTGGATAATTCCCCAGACGATATAATTTAACACAACAGCTTTCCTCCAAAGGAGGGTTTCCACATACTGATAAAGGAGAAATTCTGTGGTTGGCGGGTTCTCTAAGGGACACTTTGTGTGTGGCCTCAGCTCAGGAGTGGCCTTCTTCATATCTAGGGCAAGCAACCATACCGGTTTCCGGGGACACAGGGGTTTCCCGGGGGCAGGACTTTCACGGCCAAAACGGGAAAGTCCTCAGCAGACCAGAGTGAGCTGATCATGCTATAGGGCCCGCTGAAAGCAGCCTCCCCACCATCACAGTGCATGGAGGGTGAGCCCAGGGACCTCAGAGGTGGCCTGCTCCAGCCCACCCTTCAACAGAGGAGGACGTGAAAGTGACAAGACACACCAGAATCACTCCTTCCCCTTCTCCATGATGCCTCTTATGTCCCTTTTACTGCAGATGAAACAGGTCCCCTTGAAGATCTGGATCCTTTGAAGAATGACGGTCAGCATGACGGTAACAAAAAGGCTCCACGGTGCAGCAACCTGGCTTCAGAGCCTCGTGAGTCCAGCCGCAGCCTGGCACTGCTGTAAATGGACTTCACTTCCTAGAAACCCGCCCATTACCTAACACCAAAGAGAAAGCCTAACTCACAGTGCCTGCAAAACCAACCCGGGAGCTGTGTCACTGCAGCTATTTTTAGCGCATGACTATTGTCCCTCATATTTTCAAATACAAAAGCTGGAGGGTCTGGAAGGAAGCAATAGGAGGCTGACCTTTCTGTTATGAGTGCAGAGGGCCAGGCCCCTGCAATGCCTAGCCTGACAATGTCAAGAAGTAGAAATGAAAGGAAATTTGGGGAACCCACACAGCTGCTTGTTTACAGCAGAACATGGAGACAGAGTCAGGCCCTGAAGGCCCCAGGATGGACCAGGGCTTCAACTCCAGGGCTCTTTGCACTAACTTGTAGTCATGGAAAATGCTGAAGAAAAGAAAAAAGGCTTGTGATAAATCCTGGCATAATGGCCATCCTTCCTCTCCTTGAAATGCTCTCCTTCCTTATTGTTCACGTGTCTGGACCTTTCTCATTCCCTTCCAAGCCTCAGACTGCTTCCATTCCATTTCCTGAGGCAGCACGTCGGCCTCCACCCACCCGTAATCAAAAGGGCTCCCAAAAGGTGGCCCCACTCTCTCTGCTCCCTCCTCTTCTCCTCCCACCTGGCTTCATTTGTACCCCTGGCACCAACTGCCACTTTCATTGTAGTATGAATGCTTAATATGAGATCTACCCCCTTAACAAAGTTTATGGGTACAGAAGAGTCCTCACCAAGAAGACATGCCATTTTCTTGACTCCTCCTCTTTGGTTAAACCTTTGCTTCCACCTTTTCTCTTAGCTAAAATTCAAACAGCAGTACTGGCAAACCATCTTGAGATTAATTCACCCATAGAAACAATAGTTCCATTTACCGAGTATCTGTGATGTGGCATGCACTGTATACATATACACAGACACACATACACACACATATATATTTTTTACTAATTTAATCTGCCTAGAACCTCTGTGAGGTATTGTTATCCTCATCATAAGCGTCCTCATTTTCTAGATGAGGATCTAGAGGAAACTGCGGATCAAGAGATCATGTAACTTGTCCAGGATCACGTAACCAACCGAAGCCTACCATCTTGGCCATCAAATTTGTTTTCTACTCTAAGATCCAGAGCTCTTCAAACAAGTGTACATGCCAATCACCTCAAGACCTACCTGAAGTGCAGATTCTGGTCCAGGAGGTCGAAGGAGGAGCCTGGGATCCTGCATCTGGGAAAAGCTCCCAGGTGCTACGTGTCCATTAACACACTTTAGTAGTAGTGGTTCAAACACCCGATTCCCAGTTGGTCCCACTCCCGCATATTAACCAGGTCTTATCCTGCTTTAATTTCCAAAATTTGAACTATTCATAGTGGTAAGGCTACAGATAAAAGATAATGCATACCTTCCTTTGGTTTTTTCCCCCCATTATTTTTTTTTTGTGGTAAAATACACATAACATAAAATTTACCATCATAACCACTTTTAAGGGTTACCTTCCTTCATTTTTATTAAAATTTGCCTTTGAAATAGTGACAGACCCACAGGAAGATGTTCCTTTCTGCCTTCCTCCCCAGTGTCAACATCTTTCTTGCGTAATTACAGTACAAGAGAAACACCAAGAAATTGACATTGCTGCAATCCACAGAGCTTATTCAGATGTCACCAGTTATACAAGCACCTGTGTGTGTGCGTGTGTGTGTGCACACGTGTGCAGTTCTATGGAATTGTAACCCATGTGTAGCTCCCTGTAACCACCACCATAACCTAAATGCAGGGCTGTGCCACCACCACAAGGCTCCCTCTTGCTACCCCATTAGAACATCACCCACTTCTCCTCTTCCCAAAGCCCTAACCCCGGCAACTTCTAATCTGTTCTCCATCTCTACAACAACATTATTTCCAGAATGTTACATAAATGGAATCATAGAGCATATAATCTTGTGAGATGGACTTTGCTCACTCAGCCTAATTCCCTGGTCTTCCTTTATTTTTAAACGAACTTCATGCACCTTGCCTTGTCTCAGAAAATGTGCTACTATAAATTTCATTAACACCTTTCCCTGGGGCCTCCCACAAGCAAGGCTTCTGCCTCTTCATCAGGCCTCACCCCAGACCTCCTGCCTATGCCTCTCTCAGCTGGAACGTGCCTCGCCAGGATGGTCTCCACTCGCCAGGGTGGTCTCCACGTTCAGAGTCACTTAAATCTCGGACACAGAAGCCAGAGAGAAATGCTTGATTCTCCATCCCATCATGTGGCTGCTTGGGATCTAAATTATTCAGAGCTAACATAAACAGGCCTTCGGAAGCACACATTTGTTTTTCTGCTACTTTGAAATTGCTCTCAAATCCCACCTTTCCGATACAATTTGCCACCAAGCCACCTGTCACCCGGCATTTCACATCTACCTTAATTTCTGTGTCTCTGACTTAGTAGAAATAAGTAAAATCCACCTTCAACTGCCTTTCAAATTCAGGAACACCATTTAAAAACAGTCTCTTCCAAATTCTTTTATGTACACACATACCAAATGACATGAAGGATTCTTAACATTCTACTTCACCTTAAAATCCAACCTCATAAGAACACACACCATACATACATACACCATCATTCCACCAGGCTGTTGAGGAATTACTTCCCAATCGTCTCGAATGAAACATATTTCCTTTGTTCACATTTTTAACAACTTCTCTACATCCTTCCTATCTCTTTTAATTACACAGAAGTACATATTATTTTACATATGAAGTTATTTTGACTTAATTTGAAGAAATCATAGACTGTCACATGGTTATGATTTAGAATTTTACTGGCCCAATAACTGTAAGCCAGTCTCAAGAAATTTCAAAGAAGTATCATACAAACCATATTCTCTGAATTAGCTTTAAAAAACTATTTTAATGAAGCTTAAAAATATATCTTTTAAAAATTTTAAACACAATTCTAAATAACTTCTAGGTAAAAAAAAAAAAAAAGAGGAAATCATGATGTAAATTAGAACAGAATAGCAATAAAATACTGCATATCAAAACCTGTGGGAAAACCAAAAGTGATACTTTGAGAGAAAATTATAGGTAGTATAAAAGTGAAGGAGGGAAATAATAAAAAGAAAAGCAGAAATTGATGAAATCATGAAGAAACAGAGTCAGAGCAAAAGTTGATTCTCTGAAAAGACTAATAAGGTAGATATATATATATATATATATTTTTTTTTTTACGGTTTTTTTTCTCCTGAGGAAGATTTGCCCTGAGCTAACATCTGTGCCAGTCTTCCTCTATTTTGTATGTGGGTTGCTACCAAAGCATGGCTGACGAGTGGCATAGGTCCACGCCCAGGAACCAAACCCACGAACCTGGGCCACCAAAGCAGAGTGTGCCAAACTTAACTACCAGGCCATGGGGCCAATCCCCTAAAATAGATATTTTTGACAATATTTGTCACAAAAGAGAAATAGCACAAACTCAAAAATAAAGAAAAACAGGATATAATACAATTATAGCAGAGATTAAAGAGAAAACTGTATGAAAACTTCATACAATTAACCTTTAAAACTTAGGAAACATGAGACAGTTTCCTAGAAAAATAGGTTACTATAATGGACTTAGGAAGAAAGAGAAAATTGGAATAATCCTATAACCGTTAAAGAGTTACTGACCTAAGGGTCTGACAGGAGGGCTTGAATTTTGATTACTTGCAATTAGTTAAATAATACCCATAGCTTTTCCTGTATTGTAGCTAGAAGTTGTCACTGAAAACAGTCTTGAATAATACTTTGCATATTTATTGATAAGAACATTAGACAAATAAATGATACTCCAAAAGAGTTCATATACTCTATTATTGTTTTAGATATTTATAACACCTCTTCCTTAGTCTTCCTTTACAAGTATAGGATGGAAAAGAAATCAGATGTTCAAAATCACCCAACCACCTCACCACAGTTCTAGCTAGCTCATTTCTCCAGTGCAGCCAAGAGGCAAAGATGGAAGGCTCAGAAGCCCCTTGGAGAGATCCATGGGGGTTAAAAGAAGCATCAGGAGCAAGTTTGGGGTCATTCTAGAACCCATCTCTCCTGATGCATCTAGATGCCCTCTTCTCTGAGCCCTACTTTCTTCAACTACACAATGATGGGGATCAATAACCTCTAAAATCCCTTCCAGTTCCCAAATCCCCAGACAATGGTCCTTGTAAATTTCTGAAACCTTCATCCTCACAAACACACAAAAATCAACATTATACAACTAAAACCCCACCATGTTATAAACTATTAAGACATCAATAAAAATGAAAATTTAAAAAAAAAGCAACATTAAATATAACCCTTTCCATCAAAATTAAAACAGGCCTTTGGAAGCTGCTGCTTGTTGACCCTGGATGATTAGGACGTGGAGGTTCTTGGTACCCTCCACTTGGGTACCTATCTGAAATTTTCCTTAATAAAAATAAATTTAAGGGGCCGGCCAGGTGGCATAGTGGTTTAGTTTGCACTATGGCAGCCCAGGGTTCATGGGTTCGGATCCCGGGCACCAGCCGACGCACTGCTTGTCAGCTATGCCGTGGCGGCGTCCCATATAAAGTAGAGGAAGATGGGCATGGATGTTAGCCCAGGGCCAGTCTTCCTCAGCAAAAAGAGGAGGATTAGCAACGGATGTTAGCTCAGGGCTGGTCTTCCCCACAAAAATAAATAAATAAATTTAAAATAAACAAATAGGGGCTGTGGCATAGTGGTTAAGTTCTCACACTCCACTTCGGCAGCCCCGGGTTCGCTGGTTCAGATCCTGGGCACAGACTTACATATCACTCATCAAGCCGTGCTGTGGCAGCATCCCACATAGAGCAACTAGAAGGATGCACAACTATGATATACAACTATCTACTGAGGCTTTGGGGAGAAAAAAGCAAAAAAAAAAAATACACAAATAAATGCTTAGGGTAAATGAATAATATCCTTTACAAACAAAAGCAAATTCACACTTAAGAGGGTAAATCTGGGCTTGGCCTTGCAACCTGCCACAGGAAAAGTGACCCTGAACCTTATTAACTCTGCCTGCTCTCTTGGAACCCTGCCCTGCCACGGAGAACAAGCCCAGGCCAGCCTGCTGGGGGACGAGAGACCACATGGGGCAGAGACCAGTCGCCCCAGCCAAGACCTTTCTGGCCCTGTCATCTGCAGCTGATGCCAGCTGAATGCAATTCCAGCTGAGATCAGCTGAGCTGGGCCACCTTTAGCAAAAGTTGTATACACTTGTGAGGTTTCACAGTTATTTATTATGCAGTATTGTTGTGGCCGTAGATAAATGATACACTTATATCAAGAACAGATGGAATACTCTGTATATGATAATGATGGACACATGTCATGATACATCTGTCCAAACCCACAGAATGTACAGAACCAAGAGGGAACCCTAATGTAAACTACGGACTTGGGTGTCAGTGTAGGTTCATCAGTTACAACAAATGTACCACCCTGGTGGGGGATGTTGATAATGGGGGAGGCTGTGCATGTGTGGGGGCAGAGGGTGTATGAGAAATCCCTGTACCTTCCACTCAATTTTGCTGTGAACCTAAAACTGCTCTAAAAAAATTAAGCCCTTAAACAGAAAAACAAAACACGTGGGCCTCTCTGCTGTTGCTGGGCCCACCCCACCCCCTGCCTTGGTCAGTGGAGGAGGGAGCCCAGGTCTTCCAGGCCCATTTCAGCTGACCCACTTTTCTGCTCCAGCCCCTCGGGCTCCCAGTCTAATCTACTCATTCTCCCTTCTCATCCCCTTTCCCACACTTCAGAATTTGCAACTAACAGACACCCCCAAACAGCAAAGTCAGCCTCTCCCTGTGTTTGATGAGGCCAACATTCACCCTCTGTGCTAACTAGCCCCAGTGCAGGCCCTGAGGCCAGGCAAAGGAGGAAGGGCTGGCTGTGAATTCCAAACAACTCGACTCTCATTTTAGGGAAAAGTGATTCCAAAGTTTATAAATCTCTCAGTGGCGTTTGAAAAACAAACGAAACAATTTCTTATGTATATGTCAGGATAAAGGTCTCAATCCCCACTACATATCTATAAACCTATAAGCCCCTCAAGAGTAAAGGGAGACCCTCCTTCCTAGGTGTGTGGAGTGGGCCTTGCTGAGCCAAGCGAGCAAATGGGTGGAGGGGTCTTTGGGAAATTTCCGCCGAGGCCCCAGAAGTTAAACATGCCTGAGAAGAAGTATATCAAGAAAGGAGTGCAGTATTTTAAATTTAGCATAATTAGGCCTAATTTAGTTCAAGAGCTGTCTGACATTCAAACCGCCGTTCTGCAACAATGACAACAGCACAAACACTTCCTTTGGTTTCAGTGCTGTCTCCATCATGGCCCTAAAGGTGAACCTCAGGAGACAGCAAATGGAAGAGAAGAATTCAGAAAAAGAATGATGGCAGCTTTCACTATCCCAAAGTCAGAGGGAACAAAACCGCCATAAATCTAAAAGACAGGGAGAGCACACTTTGAATGTTACTGGAGAATTATCTGAAAATATTTACATGTTGCATACTAAATTATGCAATCCTTTTAGAGCAATAAATATTTTAGAAGGAAAATTGTGTGCTGAGCCACAGCCAAGATCTCCCAACCTCAGGAGCCAGGAAAGAACACATTTTCTGAAACAAAACACAACTGATCCTTAGTTACTCAAACCGAAGGAAACCAGTCAGCTCAGCAGAGTTCCCTTCTCAACTGGCCAGAGAACAGCAGCTCAAGAAACACACCCCAGAAAAAGCCTTTAGAGTCATTTTTCCTCCAGGAAGCTGGTTGTGGGTGGCAGCTGTGAGCCCTTCATTCTGTAGTTAATGCAGTTATCCCTGTACTCCACCAAAGCTCTCGGGCTTCCTCTAAGTTTTTACTGCCACTAATCGTGATCAGTTTGTAGACCAGGCCCAAAGGGTTCCTGCCTCAGGGTCTTTGCACTTGCTGTTCCCTCTTTCTGGAGTACTCTTCCCCAAATATCTTCTCTCCATCTTTACTCGAATGTCACTTGCTCTCTCAAAGGACCACCCTATTTACAATTTCAGCCCTCAAGCTCTGAACACCTGGATTGTCCTTCCCCAGCTCCAGGTGCTGCAAGCTTAGACAGGGGTAGAGGAAAGTCCTCCCTGAGAAGATGCCCCTAAGACAAGAACCTTAAGGCAGTGGGTGAGCTGAGTCATGTGGCCATTGGGGGAGGCACACCACAGCCACAAGGGTGGACACAAGCATGCTGAAACCAGTTTGTTTCCCAATTTCCTATTTCTTAGCAGCTGCTCCGGGCCGGCTTCTCATCACCTGGCCCAGGTCGGCCTCTCCGGCTTCAGCTCCCACTCTGTCCCCTCTCCATGCCACACCGTGACCAACCACACTGCACCTGCTACCACCTCCTTGGCTCCGTCTGCCTGACTAGAACATCCTCCCACCACTACCTCCAAAAGTCTCCCCTCATTGGGCGTCCAGGATCGTCCTGGCTCCCACATTCAAGACACTTTCTCCACATCTCTTTACTGCCTTCTCGTCTGCTGCCTCTGGCCAGAAGCACTGGTTACTGTTACTCTCTAAGCACTGGGTACTGTTACTCTCTAAACACTGGGTACTAGTACTATCTGAGTTCTTTCTTCAACTAAAAGGTTACGACTCAAAGGCAGGGACTGTTTGTTTCATCTTTGAGTCTCCTACAGTAACTAACCAGTGCCTCGCACACAGTAGGTCTGAATGAACACTTATGCAATGACTCACTATTCCACTTGCCACAGAAAGTGAAGTTTTTCAGGACAACGGAGGCTGTTTGACCAACAGCGTCCAGAAGCCACTGGGAAGAATAGACACTCTTGCCTTTCCCCCTCAAGGTACAGAACACAGGACTTGCTCCTTCTGATCAGAAGATGAAAGAGCCCAGGGGTCCTGCAGCTTGTTGGCCACGTGCCATTTTTCCATCACGATTTGGTGCAGAGCAGAGGGGACGAAACTCAAAGCAGAGAAACAGAGACTCTGTAATTAAGGGGGAAAGCAGACAGGAAAAGAGCTTTGCCTGGCAGAAGGGAAAAAAAAGGAAAAGCTGGAGGATGCACTCTTCAGAGCAGAGAGAAGGCAGGCAAGTGAGAGGCCAAGATGGTAAAGTGGGCTGCGTCAGGACCGTGTGCATTAGGGCATTTCACGCTCACAACCCCAGGCAGCACCCGCTGTCATTAGCCCTATTTTACAACAAGGAAACTGAGGCAGAGAGGCGCTGAGAGGCTGGAGCCTGCCTCCCTGTCCCATTGCCCTCCCCTGACTCCACGCTAGGGGAGGGGCTTTCAAAACTGGCCCAGAAACTCTGTCAGGCCCAAGCCCCCTGGGGATGGTTTAAGCTGTTCTCAGTTGGCTCCAGTGCAGCTGTTTGCAAACTTGTATTTTTTGCGCCCAAAGAAAACAAAATAAAGCTGAGCCCAGTGAGGGCTGGGCGAGCCAGGCCCTGCCCGTGCCCACCCCATCCCCCTGGAGACGCCGGGCCGCCCAGGACACTGGAGAGACTCCCCACCCGCGTTCTTCCTGATCCTTGAAGGGCTTCCTTTAAAGCCGTTACCTGCTTCAGGAAAGCGACGTCTCATATAAACATCTGCGTGTGAAAATTCATCTTAGTAAAAGCGAAAGTAGAGCCGCAGAAACAGCCTGTCGTCTGCCCCACCCACGGAGAGGACAGGGATAGGGTGGGGGCAGGCACTGCCATGCGTCAAAACGCCGCACCAGGGCCATGCTGCCCCCAGGGCCCACCTCAGCTCTCCCAGCCTTAGGGGCCTCCGGGCCAGCATTGCCTGACACACGACATCCAGCACAGACCCTTCCCAAGTTCAAACGCTGTGTCAAGTTAGATGCACAAGTGTAGGAGCAGAAAGGGACCCTCCCGGCTGCCAAACGCCTAAGCCCAGCCCAGACCACAGTCAGGGACAAACCGCCCTGCCCCCAAGTAAAAGCACATTATTTTCTATCAGCTCTGGGCTCCGGAGCAAAAGCACGTGCATTCCTGACTTGTGCTAGACTGAGGCGGCAGAGCCCGCGGGACCCAGGGAACGTGACAATCAGGGAGACCGCTGCCACCGGTCCACCCAGCACAGACGAAGCGGCGTTTGGCCTCCTGGTCCCTCTGCGGTGTTTCCCTCCAAGTGCTTGGGGGGTTGTATTCTGCGAGACACTCCTTCTCAAATCTTTTCAAGCCAACTTTCTTTGCTTTTCTAAAGGTTTCTTGCTGTATGAGTCTTGACAGGACTAACGGATACCCCGTGCCTCTCCCCACCCCCACGCCCGCCTGCCGGCCCCTCCAGTGCCATGCCCAGGCCCTGCCTCGGGGATGGGGGGCAGGTGACATTGGCTCTCGGCGGTCACCCTGCAGGCAGCCTAGTCGGAGATCACCTGGCGGGTCACAAGGCGCAGCGGGGCATGGGGGGGGGGGCGGGGCGCGTAAGCAGGAGGTCCCAGAGGAAACTCCGAGACAGGGTGGCCACGGGATGCCGATCGGCGCTCGGGCGTGGAAGGGAAAGGGCCGGGGCAGCGCGAAGGGCTGAGGGGGGACAGGAGGGGTTTACCCTGCAGGCGGAAAGGTTAACGGTCAGGGGACGGCCCAGGTTGAAGGGACCCGGCGAGTGGCTTCAAACCTGGATCCGGCGCTGGCCCTCGGGGAGCTGCTGGGACAAGAGGACTCCGGGGACGGAAAACTAAAAGGGGATGCGGTGAGGACGCGGGACCAGCGGCGTCTCCCGCGGCGCGGTGCCTTCGGGGAGAGTAAACTTGCTCCCCAACCAAGCCCGGCATGGGCATGCCACCCAGGGCTCCACGTGCGCCGCGCTCCCAGAGAGCCAGGAAAAGGCGCTCTTTACAGCGGCAAAGTCACCGCGGGAGCTGGACAGAGTCGGGATGCGGGTGGCGCGGCGAATGAGAGGGAGGGCGGAGGGGACCCAAACCCTGTGGGGACGCCAGCTTACCCGCCCGTTGCGGTCGGTCTCCTGCACCTGCTCAGCGCTCGGCCCCCGCCGCACCAGCGCCTTCAGCAGCCCCACGTCGTTGGCGCAGGCGGCGCGCAGGAGGGTCGCCCCCTCCGGGACGCCCTCCGGGACGCTCTCCGCGCTGCCGGCGCCGTACTCCTCCTCGCCTCCGGGAGGGTAGAAGGAGTCGTCCGAAGCGATGCTGCGGGTGTCGGGAAGACGCGAGAAGTCCTCGTACTCCTCGTAGTCAGCGGGGTCCTCCCCGACCTCCGTGTCCCGGGGTGGGGACGGCGGCTGCGGAGACACGCAGCGCGCCCCGCCGCCCTCCGGCCCGGGCCCGGCCAGCAACACCATGCTGGCGGCCGGGACGCGGGCCGGGGGCTGGGGCGCAGAGCCGGAGACGAGGACGCCGGGCACGCGCCGAGGTCAGCGCCCCTTGTCCCCTGCAGCCCCAGAAGAGCAGCGCTCGGCGCGCTCCAGCCTGGCCGAAGACTAAAGTCACTAGAGGCTGGAGAAAGCCCCTCGGGGGTGGGAGGAGCAACCGGGGCTTTCCAAGCTCGGAGGGCGGGCGCGGGCGGGGACCAGTCCCGGAGGCGGGCGGGGCGGCCGCGTGTGGGGAGGTGCGCGCACCAGGGTCCCCCGCCCGGCGCCGGTTCCTAGCTAAAGTTAAGAGCAAAGCAGGGGCTTCTCGGCACCGTGGGGACAGTGCACCCGGCTGCTTTGCCCCGGGAGCTGAGAAATGCACTGGTGGGAGAACCAGAAGCAATAAACTAAAGAACCGGAACACCAGTGTCGCAGGCGGCGAGCAGCCCCGCCCCTCCTCTCTGCCGGCTCCTGGGATCAGGGCGACGGTGGCGGTCGGGGGACCGGGCGGCTGAACCTGTTTCCCGCGTCGGGAACATCCAAACCCCGGAGGCCGGCCGCCGCCCAGGGCCTCAGGCCTCCGGCCCAGGGTGGAGGTAGTTTCTCCTCCGAGGAGGCACCGAGATTATTTTTTCACCTCCCCAGGAGTCTGGGCTCAGGGGCCAGTCCCGCTCCCGGCTTGAAGACCGGGGAATCCCTGGGGCGCACGGGGCACGGAGGATAAGTGGACACATGGGAGGTGCAGGCCACTGAAGGGACCCAGGGCCCGCTGCGCTGCGGACCGTGCCCCTCTGAACTAGGAGCTCCCAGCTGCCACGGGGAAGCCCCAATCCAGAAGGGAGGATATGCAGAGTCCCCAGGTCGTGCAGAACCCGGGCCAACTGTGGCTTGCAGGGTACTCCTAAAAGAGCGACCCTGGGGAGGTGTCCAGGGACCCCAGGGGGAACATTCGGGTGGGAAGGGGCAGCTCCAGGCCAGAGCGGTGAGCGTTTCCCCCCTCCCACACTCCTAGCCAATGTCACTGTGCCTGGATCTGCGGAGTCGAGACGGATTAACCCGGCGAGGCCGCGACCGGGCTGACTCCGAGGCTGGCTGCCAAACGCAGAGAGCAGGGCCGCAGGCGACCGCCGCGGCCGAGGCCCAGCGCCCTTCTGGCCCGAGCATGGCCTCTCCTCGTCTGTCCGGGTGCTGGGGATGAGGATTTGCCATGGAGAGTCCCTGCCCTCGCGAAGGAGGGTGCACAGTGGAATAGGCTGTGCGTGGAGGCGCCTTGGCGAGGGCGCGCCCGGAGCCTGCGTCTTTGACAGGAAGCATTGTGGGTCCAGGGGCGGAATCAAAGACCCCCCTCTCTCTGTCCTCTGTCCCTCCTTTCCGTCCACCGCTCACGACAGCGTGACCACCAGGTGCCCGACCATGGGAGGCCCTCGGGACCCAAAGGTGAATCAAACCGAGCGGAGGCAGCCACTGGAGACAAGTTTAAGGACCCCAAACTTGGGCGGGCTAGCTGAGGGGCACAGTGGGGGAACACAGTCAACAAACCCCCCCCGGGGCGGGTGCCGGAGCGAGTTTGATCTGCGAGACCTCTTGAGCCCCTGGTATTGCGCCGCGCTGATCCGGACCGGCCGTGGTGATCGCCGAGGCCTCCGGCGTCCTTCGGGCCGGCTCAGAACCCGGCATCCGCAGGGCCCAGGAGGGTGGGGGGCCGGGAGGACAGCGATTTCTGGTGAAGACGCGGCCATGCCTGAGGGCACCCTGAGCTAGAAGGGAACTTGGCGCGCCGGTTTCCTTCTGTACTCGGGGCTTTCTTTCTGAAGCCAAAAATATCCCAAATCATGGTTTGCTTTGCTTTTGACCTTCTTCTGTAACTGGCCACATGTACATAAATTCCCACTAGGATTTTCCCTCTTTCAAGGCTGACGGTTGTTTTAGCGTGTCCAGAGGTCTGTAAAGGAAGTCAGGGGATTTACAAGTTGAAGTGTCCCCGGAGGGCAGGGTTTGGTTTGCTGCCCTCCTCTCCTCCCAGGCGGGTGTGGTGTTAGAGTAAGAACCCCGCAGGCTGGGACAGGGGCCGGGGTCTTTCCGGCGGCTGCAGCCGCGGAGCGCAGCACCCCGCGCCCTTTTCTGGAGTCAGGCAGGCCCTTGGTCCTCATCCCCAGTTCCTAGGGAACTCAGGCTCTATCCTCCTTTCCTTCCTTAGAAATTTGGGTCCAGGGGCCACCTGGTGGCGCAGAGGTTTAGTTCGCGCTTGGCAGCCTGGGGTTCGCGACTTCGGATCCCAGGGCGCCCGCCGACGCACTGCCTGTCAGCCATGCCGTGGCGGCGTCCCATATAAAGTAGAGGAAGATGGACAGGGATGTTAGCCCAGGGCCAGTCTTCCTCAGCAAAAAGGGGAGGATTGGCAACAGATGTTAGCTCAGGGCTGATCTTCGCCACACACAAAAAAAGAAATTTGGGTCCAAATAGCACTTGAATGGTTTTCCCTTTAAAGATAAAATTCTGGAACCGTCTGCTCCAGATAAGAACCAGCCGTTTGTGGGTGATCAGACCCCAAACCCGAGCTGATCATTTTCCTCTTTTAGAAATGCACCTCTTTTACCACAAAGACAATAGGTTCTCAACGTTGCTGAAAGAACACAAAATTAGGCATACATATTTTTAGTAAAGTCAAGGATTATATATCATGTGTACAAAATCTACATAGGAAGGAGAAAGTAGCTTATCAAAACCGCCAACACATTCAGGATAACTTTTGAATCAATAACATTTTGAGAAATTGTATTTTATCCAAGACTGTTCAGTTTCAATGAACTATTTTAATTTATGATTTTTTGTTTTTATATATTCTTATTATAAATATATATGTATTTTATAAATATAAATAAAATATAAAAGTATATGTATTTTACATACATATATATTTTATATATGTGTGTGTGTGCATATATATAGCAGTTACACAATTTGTTGATTTAGCTGAATAATTTGTTTTGGGGTCATTAAAAAAAATCACTACTTCAGTTATATTTCTGGAACAGGCTACCTAACTGCAATACCTACAACAGGAGCATCTTTCAAAATTACAAGCAGTGCATTTTAAGACTGAAAACTGATGCCCTTGTAGCAACGCTCCCCCTAAAGTGTGGAAGGCAAGCGGGGCGGGGGGTGGGGGACACCTACTGGTGGAGCAAACTCCAGCCCATCCCACTGTTTATAAAATAGCCAGAGTCCCACCTCCCAGGGCTCGATGCAGGATTGAATGGGAGAGTGATCTTAAACCTTTGGACATTGTCTGGAATTTAGCACACAGTAAGTATCAACTTTCACTATTATTAAAATTAAAGTTTGGGGCCGGCCCGGTGGCGTAGCGGTTAGGTTCACGCGCTCCGCTTCAGTGTCCCGGGGTTCACAGGTTGGGATCCTGGGCACCGCCCAACGCGCCGCTTGTCAGCCATGCTGTGGCGGCGTCCCATATAAAGTAGAGGAAGATGGGCACGATGTTAGCCCAGGGCCAGTCTTCCTCAGCAAAAACAGGAGGATTTGCAACGGCTGTTAGGGCTAACCTTCCTCACAAAAAACGAAAATGGGCCAGTGCCTGGAGTCGGTGTCAAAGAAGAAGATGGGGGTTTGGGAGGGTCTGCGGCTGGGGAGGAGACCCTAAGCTCCATTCGGTGAATGCTGAGATGCTCCATTTTCTTGCTCCCACCTTCCCCTCAGAAATCGTCTTCAAGGATGGAGTTTGGAGAAGTTCATGACCTTCTGACATTTGCAGCAGGCCCCTCTGGCTCTGCCACTGCCTCTGTGAGAAGTAGAAGTGAGTGGGACATCTCTTAGTCACTTGTTTTTTTAAAAGAGTTTAAGTCAACCAAAATTATTTGGCTTAGAGTTTTTGCAAATTTCCCAAATTTCCCCATTTGCAATAAGTGGAAGCCATCCTGAAGTCAAGTGACAGAATTGCTAGACCAGATTACCCTTCTGATCTGCTTAGAAATACAAAGAAAAGTCTCTGTGTGTACTTCTGGATCTCCCTATTAAAGAGATTAGCTTCTGTGTGGCCCTAACTCAACTGGAATTGGTGCAGCCATTTAAGAGCTTCATTTTCTTTTAGGGAGGATTTCCACCTTTGTGGTTTAATACCTGGAAGAAGTATATGCACGTGTGTGCACCTAACTGCCAATTCTTCTGCCTTTTTCCTGCTTTTGACAAGAATTAGCAAGAATAGGGCATAACTAGAGAAGGCTGTTTTCTCCAAGGACAAAAGTCCTTGGATTGTCATCTGAAGAAAGGCGGTTGGATTTTTAAGGCCAGTGTAGGGAGTTGTATGTGGTGTGAAAAGCCGTTAAAAGACCTGCTCACCAGAAGGCTTCTCCATGACTCACTGTGGTCTCCTCGAAAGTACAGGGCAAACCCCACCTCTTTTCCCCATCACTGCCCTTTTGTTCAAGACCTGTATTACCCTGCTCTTATTACCCTGTTGTCCAATAAGTTTTTGCAAAACTGTCTTCCTTCTTTTTCGTGTGTGAGGAAGACCAGCCCTGAGCTAACATCTGTGCCCATCTTCCTCTACTTTATATGGGACGCCGCCACAGCATGGCTGACAAGTAGCGCATTGGCCGGTGCCTGGGATCCGAACCCGCAAACCCCCTGCTGCCAAAGCGTGAACTAAACCGCTGAGCCACTGGGCCGGCCCCTGTGTTCCTTCTTATAATCTGAGTTCACCAAATTCAGGGACCAGGTCTCATTAATTTTGTGTGTGTATGTGAGGAAGATGGCCCTCAGCTAACATCTGTGCCCATCTTCCTCTATTTTGTATATGGGACACTGCCACAGCATGACTGAATGAGCGATGAGTAGGTCCGGGCCCAGGATCCAATGAAGCCCAGGTCGTTGAAGCGGAGTGGGTGAACTTAACCACTAGGCCACCAGGTGGCCCCTCATTAATTTTTTTTAATCCCCAGCATCTAAGAGGATGTCTCACCATCTTGGTTGATGCTCAATAAATCCCTGTTAAACCATCCCTGTTCCATGCTCTCCCCTGACTTCTGTCCATGTGATGGCAATCTTTGCTGTTCCTTGGCTTGTAGAAGCATCATCCTATCTCTGCCTCCATCTTTGCATGGCATTCTGTGTGTGTGTGTGTGTGTGTGTGTGTGTGTGTGTGTCTCTATACCCAAACCTTCCCTTTCTTTAAGGACACCAGTCATACAGGATTAGGGCCCATCCTAATGACCTCATCTTCACTAATCACATCTGCAACAACCCTGTTTCCAAATAAAGTCACATTCTGAGGTGCTGGGGGTTAGGACTTCAACCTAGGAATTTTAGGGGAACAAAATTCAACCCATAACCCCTGCCCTTGAAGGGCTTCCATTCTACTGGGGAGACGTATAATAAACAACATAAATACATGAAATACATAGTATGTTAATAGATATTAAATGCCAAGGACAAAATAAAGCAGAGAAAGAAAATGGGAAGGATTCAGAGGTTATAGTTTTGGAGGAGAGAGTAGGGAAGGTTCCACTGAGGACTTTTGACCTAAGACCCAAAGGAAGTGGAAGAACGAGCTATGCTGGCAGTGGGGTCTATATCAGTCCTCACCTCCTGTCCTCACGTACGTCTGCGTCCAGAGTATCCCGTAATCCCTGTCCTCTCTCTGTCCCAACCCCCGCTCCAGCAATGCAGGCTTCTGGGCTGCTGGACCCGTCACCCTGTTCTTTTCCCAGTCCCCACAGCAGCCTTCTCAAATCTCCTTCACTCCCCTCAAGACCACCCTCACACCTCCTGCTCTACAGAGAAAATGGGACCACTCTCCTCCCAAGGGAGCACCCTGGCCTCCCCCTCCCCCCAGTTGAGATTCATCTGCATCCCTGACCTTTGTCACTTCTCAGTCTCCAGGGGAAGAGGCACCCTCCCCGACAGCCAAACCCAGGGCCCTCCTCCCGGGGACTCTCAGTAACCCCTTCCGGGTCCTTTCATCATTGTGGGGCACCTCTCCTCCCACATAGACAACCCCATTCAGATCTGCATGTTGAAACAAATTCTGCTTCTCCCTCACGCTCTCCCCCACCTCCACCCACCGGGTCTTGCCTTCACAGATGAACCTCCTGCAAGAAAGATCTCCTTCCACGACTTCCATTTTTCATCTTTTATTTACTCATTTAAAAAAGCATGTAATAATTTTTTGAAAATTACATAGTACATGCTTCTCGGAAAAACCCCCAAATATTCTGAGGCCATGATGTGAGAAGGCAATGTGTCCCCTCTAGTCCTCTACACTTTCCCTGTTACTCTTTGAATCGTTGTCATCTGCTTCTTCACCCTCCTCCCGCTCTGTCCCCAAAGATCTTGCAGGGGCTTCTTTTCTATTAAATTTGATGGACATTTCCACCCTGACCCACATTCTCTGCCTGAACAGGACCATCTACAGGAGACTCAGACACTGTCACTTGGACTCACTCCGGCTGCCCCTATGATAGTCACCCCAGTTCTCCAGTGCAAAGCAGGAAATGGGGGTTCCCCGCCACCATATTCCATACCCCTGGGGCCCTGAGGCTCCTGGAAGGGAAAGGAGATGGGAGATCTGCCTTCACGGGACTGCAGAGGGGCAAGGCTGAAGGACTGTGACCTAGATTATGGTGGGTGGGGGGGCCTGGTGGTGTAGTGGTTAAATTTGGCCTCTCTGCTTCAGCACCCAGGGTTCGCTGGTTAGGATCCCGGCAGGGACCTACCCACTGCTCATCAAGTCATGCTGCGGTGGTGTCCCACATTCAAAACAGAGGAAGATTAGCATGGACGTTAGCTCAGGGCCAATCTTCCTCACCAAAAAAAAATAGAACAGAAACCATTCTGGCCAATTGTAAAGCAGCAAGTGGCCCAGACCATGCCCAGGAGACATTTCTGAATGAATAAATGAAGGAGGTGGCTAAGCAATCCCAGGTTTCTCATGATCCTAAATCTAAACCAACCAACCCATCCTACCCAACCTGGAAGAGATTAGTTCATCAGTTCTGATGACCAATCCAACCCTGGCAGTTTGTGGGAACTACATCCACTGCTTCACGACACTGACTGCGGTGGAGCCGACAGTTACTCCTTTTTATTGGCACACGTTTTACACTTGAATACGACTCCCTCTGGTTCTGTGGCTGTAAGGGGGTGGATTCGCTCAACAATCCACCAGAACATTTTGGCATTTTATCCTTGGACCAAAAATATCCCCAGTTTATGATGATAAAATCCCAAAGTTCTATTCTTCCCTCTCCTAATCTGGAGTTATTCAGTCAGCTGGCGTACTGAGCTGAGCGGAGCAGGTGCACAATCAACGTCTCGACACGCACACTGGATCACAGATTTCCTCCACCGACCCCCCCCCCACCACTGACTCATGCCCGCATTCGCTTCAGCAACAGTCGACTTCTAGGTTCCCCCTCACCAGACTTCAAGGACGCTTCAGGGAACAGTGTCTCTTTGAGACCTGATTTCTAGTTTACTAGCACAGACCTTGTCCCCACCCTCCCCTCACAGACATTCTCCTCTCTAGTATTTATTAATTGAGTTGATTTAATGGGAGAGATCGAAAAGCATTCCAGCATGGTCCTGCTCTGGAAAGTTTGCAATGGCTCTTGATGGTAAGACGTCTGTGCCTGCCAATGCGCTCACAGGACATGCAGTGAGCACCCCTGAGAGCTACCAACCGCGGGGCTGTAGTCCACTCCAACTGGAAGGGTTGAACAATGTCACCGAAGAGAGCAGGACCTCAATAAAGCCTTCAGATATAGATATTGGAGCCAAAAGGATACACTCACTGAGGGGAACAGCTGGACCAGAGTTTGTGACCCAAAATGGGAGGCGTAGCAGACAGACAGTGGCTGCTTTTGCTGGCTGATTGGATGTGTTGGCAGTAGAGCTGGAAGAATGTATGAAAGTCAATACTTCAACTTGTCTCAACTCTTATTCGAGCCTAACAATATGTGTGGGTTGGGGAGCTGGGGGACAGTAAAGGCTACCCATGTCATTGTTGTTGTCTTGTTATGCATGGTTGATGGGCTCTGGTGGACCCCACTCTCCCTGCCCAAAACCCACCAGCCTCAACCAGAAGAGCTTTAGTGCCAACTGACAGGAATATGACCCCCTCAACACACCATAGAGGACAGAGGATCACGGTGGTTTTGACCTAACATAGCAATTCTCTTGCTCTACTATGGACAGTTTTTCACTGCTTACCGTGTCCATCTCCACTATCTCTTTGAGCTCCAAATTCTTGGCCCAAATTGCCCTTCGCTAGATTGTCAGAAAATGAAATCAAATTGCTTTTCCATGTGGTTCAGATAATCTACGCTTTGAAGAAGATTTCTGAATTCTATCAGTCTATTTTTTTAAACGTTTTCCCTAAAACCCCAAAATATTTCAGACTGAACTTAGGCTTTTTTCCCCCAAACCAGCCCTCTTAGGGCTCTTTGCTTTGGGCAACGCTCAGCACCCCCTTACCTACCTGCCGTCTTAATTTCTCAGACTTCCCAGACTTCAGGGTGCCCTCATTTGGCCAGTTTTTATTAAGCATCTATTTATTCTCACCATATGCATTAGGATCATTCTTACCAGCAGAAAGTATGGCTATATCTGTACAACATAAAATCATGTGTCCCCACCCCCACCCAACACGTGCTCACACGAGCTCTTGAATGGAGCGTGATTATCGCCTTGTAAGGACTTCCAGTGATATTCGCTTCCACTCATTCACCCATATGGTCGTCTGTGAACGTTTGCCACTCAACAGTAGCAGGCACTAAAGGGCTAAGTGAAAATGTTGGTGTAGAAGACACTTGAAATTAGGATGGTAGAATTCTACACATCTGGTACTTGTCTGTGAATTTGGGAAAGATTGCCTTTGCTTTGTTCTAGCTGCAGAATGACTTCATGGAACACACCTTTCCCACCTGGCTCTCTCCTGACTCTTAGTGGCTCTGTGCCTCATTTGACCTTGCCCCTAGGCCTTGCCCAACACCGAAATCCTCCAGCCCCTTCTTGGATCACCCAGCACCACACCCTCATCCCTGCTCTTTTTTCTTTCTTTCTCTGTCTCAGGTTAATTCTACCAGGTCTCACCTAAATTCCTCTCTTATCAGACTCTGTGCCTCCAGGCCTTACCCTTGAGCTCCCACCACCCACACCCAGCTAGCCCCTCCCCTGGGGTCATGCCCACCACTCCTTTCTCACACCATCACTCAGGCTGTTGAATACCCAGGGAAAGTCTGCCTGCTAAAAAAAGAACCGTCCTAAAACTGTGGGTATATTCTCCACACTAGGGGGTTCTTAGACCCACTCAGAACTTCTAGGACCTATTCTTGGTTCTTGCCATTCTAGGATTCTCATTTCCTTCCTCCACGCCTCTTGGTCTTAGCAGGCAACCTGACTCTCCAGTGTTAGTGGTGGGCAAGGCTCTTCTCTCTGTGTCCATCCTCCCCGGGGCATCTCACCCTATCCCTGGCTTTCCCTCACACCTAGGCTCCCATAAGAGTACAGGCAGACGGTGCCCTGGATGGCGCCACCTGGAGGTGCTTCAGGCAACTTGGGACCCTTCCTGGGCCAGACTAAACTCACACTCTTCTCCCACAAATTGGCTCCTCTTTCTGCCCTCCTTATCATGTTTAATGACCTACCACCTGCCCAGACACCCCAGCCAAAGACTCCATCCTCTTCTTTACCATCCCCCCCAGAACTCCCCTAGCATAGCTCGTGCTCCCATCCTTCTTTCTCTGTCCCATCTGCCACATCAGGTGTCTCCTCAGGGGGCCTCTCTGTGGTTTTTGCCTCCCTATCCCCAGCCTGGCACTGTCCATGACAAATTGTGGCATATGGCATAGTTGTTAAGTTTAGAGTCAGCACATCTGAGTTCAAAATCCCACTTAACATGAACACTATAACTCAGTAATTCCAGCACAAATGTGTACGTATGTCCAACAAGAGACATGGACTGAGCTATTCACAGAAGCTTCATTCACCATGGGAAAGAAGAGGAAGAAGAAGGAGGAGGAAAACAAGAACAAGAAAAGAAAACAAATGTTCACCAACAAGAGCTTGGATAATTTAGTTGTGGTATGTTCATACAATGGAACACTATACTGCAGTGAAAATTGATGACCTGTGCCACCCTCAACAACATGGATGAATGTCACCAACATAATATTAACCAAAAGAAGCCAAACACAAAAGAACACATGCCGTATGATTCCATTTATAGAAAGTTTAAAATCAAGCAGAACTAATCTCCATTGTTGGAAATCTGGATAGTGTTTACCTTTGGGGAGGAGGGGCAGTGATTGGGAAGGGGACAAGAGAGGTGTTTGGGGCAACTGGAATGCCATGTCCTATTTGTTATACTGAGATGGTTACACCAATGGGTTCACTGTGAGATAACTCATCCATCTATACCCTTAGGATTTTTCTGAATGTCTGCTACACTTTAATAAATTTTTTAAAAGCTCAGTTCTTTTTAGCTTGGTAAGTTATTTAACCTCTCTAGGGCTAAATATCCCTCTCCAGGGATAGCAACAGCTGCCTTACAAGATTGTAAGAGAAGATAGTGAAGAACAATGCGTGGAAAAGGTTTAACATGGAAACTGTAATTGAATAAGCACCTGATTGATATTAGCTATTATTAATAATTAGCAGTCAGTAAACATTTGTGGAAGGAAGGATAAACCCAGAGCCCCAGTTCTCTCCTTACTCCAGAAGTTCCTTTTATCCTTGTATCTCAAGGCCATGCCGCTACAAAAGGCATCTTGGGACCCCCTCTGTACTAGAGCCACCCCCTTCTCCAGCCTCCCACTGAGAAAGGAATTCCTGCCTCCATCCCACCCAGTGGTGCGAGGAGGGGCCTCTCCCCCCTCCACATCCCCCCTGAATCTGGAATTCAAGACAGTTTCTAGTACTACTCATGGTTTAGGCATTTCTTGTTGGCTCCAGAGTTTAACCATTACTCACATCATTGTTTACCCCAAATTTCCCATGGCCAATTGGGGAATGCCCACCCTATGCGTCACTTGGACTTGTTGCTGCACATTTTAACCCAAAGAATGATGCTGACAATGAAGAATGTGCCCAGTAGTTCCCGATCCCCAACAAGCCCACTAGAAATAAACACTGTTCTTCAGGATCAGCCCTTTTGGGGGGACATTATTAACCCCCCAGGCTAAGGAAACACATGAGCTTCCCCTGACAAGTCAAATAGTCTTTCAGCTACTATTTAACCTTTTTATGCTTCAGTTTCTCTGTCTGAAAAGATGGGAATAGTAATAGTGTGTTCTTCATAGTTTTGTTAATGAGAATTAAATGAGCTAATTTATGTAAAATACTTAAAACAGCACCTGGCACATAATAAGCATTACTAAAGTGTTAGCATTGGCATTACTGTTGTTCTTTAGAGCACCAGCACATGGTTTCTCCAGTTTAACTGTTCTGAAGGCTGAGCTGTGGTCCTCCTTTGCTCTAAATAGCCTCCACTTATACCAGATTCCAGAAGAAAGAACTGGAGAAGCAGGGTGGAGCCTAGCAAGAGTACCAGCCACCTGATACCCAGGTATAATTCAGGAAGATTAAAAACTGGAGCAGTGGGGGGCTGGCCCCATGGCATAGTGGTTGAGTTCAGTGAGCTTTGCTTTGCTGGCCCAGGTTTGTGGGTTCAGATCCCAGGCGCAGACCTACACCACTCATCAGCCATGCTGGGGCAGGGTCCCATATACGAAATAGAGGAGGATTAGCACAGATGTTAGCTCAGGGCTAATCTTTCCCAAGCAAAAAAAGAGGAAAACTGGCAGCAGATGTTAGTTCAGGGCTGAATCTTTCTCACCAAAAAAAAAGAAATTGGAGCAGTGAAAAATGATAAAGAGACTAGGCACTGAGGTCGTCATCATACTGTCCAAGCTTCCAGTGCCACTAGGTAACACAGTGCCGAAGCACTGGTGGACCCATGTTGGGCCATCTCCAGGAAGCCCAGGGCCACTGCCCAGCCTCCCAGTAGCTGAGCGGCAATGACCCCTTCCCTGACCAGGTTCCTCTTTAACACAACCACAGGTAGCCCTTCCACACCTGGGGCCCTTCTCCAACTATGCAGTGGGACACGGTCACCTCCAATCTGCCTGCCTTCTTTCCTTGTGGCCTCAGACAGGAGCACAGGAATAACAAACATGGAAAAGCTTCCGGAACCTTACAGACTTCTATAACCACAGGCCTGATCTGGAGTTGCTAGCTCCTTTCCACCATGAGACATGGAAGCCCCATTGAATTCCTACCCTCAGCTTTTAGTGGGACATGTTGGACTTGAAGGGAGGAAGCGTATCCTCTACCCACTCTGGGTCCTTTCTGGCTGGCCTACAAATTAAATTGACATGAGACTGAATAGCAGGAGAAAATCAAACAAAGTTTTATAACATGTATACATGGGAGAGACCAGGGAAACTGAGTTTCTCAACAAAATGGCAGAGACTCTCCTCTTAAATGAAAGACAATAGAGGATGTTGGGAGTAGGTCAGTTATGGGAGATTACCAGAAATGCACAGTAAGGTTATTATGCAGCCTCGCCTTCCACAAAGATGAGTTTCCAGAGATGAGGTCATCCCCCCTTCTTCTCGTACAAAGAGGGAGATACCTTTACAAACAGAGATTTCCCTTACAAACGTAAATGTTTGCTAAACAGAACTTTGATAAGAATGGGCTTAGCAATGTGGGGGATCAGAATTGGCCACCTCAAGATGTGTCTCTCTACCTTGCTCTGAAGGAGGCTTTGACCTTCACACACACCCCCACACCCCGACCACCAACTGTCTAAAGGGATTTGGGATATCCACCTTGGATAACTCTGGGTATCCATAGACTGGGAGGGTCTTTGCTACACCCATTCTTATCAAAGTTCTGTTTACATTTGTAAGGGAAATCTCCATTTGTAAAGGTATCTCCTTCTCTATACTTGGAAGAGAGGTGAAGGACCTCATCTCTAGAAACTTGTCTATGTGGAAGGCGAGGCCTTAAATCTGCAGAATAACCTTACTGTGCTTTTCTTGTAATTCCTCATGGCTGACACTCCCACCCCACCCCCCCCGCCAAAATCCTCATTTGTCTGTATAAGAAGAGAACTTCCACCATTCTGAGAGAGATAACTCATTTTCCCCAGGTCTCTCCCATGTATACATGTTATAAAGCTTTGTTTGATTTTCTCCTGCTATTCAGCCTCATGTCAATTTAATTTGTAGCCCAGCCAGAAAGGACCCAGAGTGGGTAAAGAATGCTCTTTCTCTCCTTCAGCAAGGACCCTCCCAGTCTATCGACACCCAGAGTTATCCAAGGTGATGGCCCATCCCAGAGACAGGCCTTCCATCCCAAATCCCTTTAGACAGTCAGTGGGGGGGAAGGTCAAAGCCTCCTTCAGAGGAAATCATCAAGGTAAAGAGACATATTTCAAGTGGCCAATTCAGATCCCACACAGACCCCTAGAACCTTTCTCCACCCCCTGCCAATGCCTTCCCGGGGCAGGCCCAATCTTTCTTGCTAGAAGTGCTGCTTCCCAACCCTAAAGATGGAAGAGCCACCCAAGGCACAACCGTGGATATTCCCTGGTCTCAAGTGAGAATTTATATCTTTGAAACCTTCCAGACGCAAAGTTTATTTACCTGACTTCAACCCTTTTGAATGAAAGCCATGAAATATTGAAAATCTAACTTAAAAATGCTCCTCAATCAGAACCATTTCTTAATAAGTAGAGCTTGGCTTCTGCTCATCCTTGGAAGTGAACACACAATTCCCCACCAATCTGTGAGAAGTTCCCCACCAGAACTTCTCCCATAGTTAAATGAGATAGTACTGGGCATACTACCTTCTTCCTAGCTCTTTCTACCTAAGAATATGTTGTAGATATCTTTACATGCTGTTGTGAGTTGAACTCTGTCCCCCCGAAAGCTATGTTGCAGTCCTAACCCCCAGAGCCTCAGAATGTGGCCTTATTTGGAAACAGTGATGTTGCAGATGTAAATAGTTAAAATGAGATCATGCTAGAGTAGGTTGGACCTTAATCCGATATGACTGGGTCCTTCTAAGAAGAGAAAAGAGACACACAGGGAGAAGGCCATGTGAAGACAGAGGCAGAGATTGAAGTTGACAAGAGATTTTCACATATTGAGGTCTATGGGGTAACTTCTAGTTCAAAACTGATTTGGCCTGAACTAAAAAGCCTGACTTATGGCCTATCAAACATACATTGTACTCTGCTTTAACCATTAAAGAATGCACTCTCTTAAGAATGAATACTTCCTACGCTCTACTGGAAATGCCCACATTAGTCCCTTTCTCGACCCACTTGGGGTCACGTTGACCTGCTAATTTGCAACTGAATATCTCTTTGAAACTTTGATGAATGTGTATCCTGGGTATGTTTAATGTATGTTCTTTGTTCTAAAAAGGTATAAGACTGAACTGAAAACCGTGCTTCTCTGGAACGCTTTCTTCCTTTGTGGAGACTGCTGTCCGGGGTTGCAATCCTCACCCTGGCTCAAGTAAAACTCACCTTATCTCTCTTATCTATAGAATGGTTATTGGTTATTTTGCGTTGAAGTGGTGCAGCTGCTAGCCAGGGACCACCGAGGACTGCTGGCCACCACCAGAAGCTGCAGAAGGCAAGGAAGGATCCCCCCTACAGGTTTCAAAGAGAGCATGGCCCTACCAACACCTGGATTTCAGACTTCCAGCCTCCAGAACTGTAAGACAATAATTTCTATTTTAAGCTACTTGGTTTGTTATAGCAGCCCCAGCAAACTACACACATGCTAACAAATCCCAATCTATATCCATTTTAATGGTTGTATAGCACTGAATTGTGTAGTCACACCATAATTTATTTAAGCAATCCAACGTGGATGAGGCCTTCATCATTTCCAGTGGTCACTACTTTAAACAAAACTTCAGTGCACATCCATGTATGTATATCTTGGCCCAATGTCTCTTTATATCCTTATTATTATAAGTGGAATTATTTATATACCTTTCAAGGCTTTTGAAAATTTAGACCAAATCACCCACCAAAGAGAAAAATAGAAAAAATTCATAAATAAGAAAAATTTTAAGCAAACAAATTGCCCATTTCCAAAAAATAAGCAATTTAAGAATAAAAATATACATTTTATCTGGAAACTTTTCCAATTTATAAGAGCTGACTTTCTTGCTATCTACATCTTGGTATGCCATAGGAAGCGATTATTTAAAAAAGAAGAAGAAGGTTTAGACCTTATGTGAATTCAGAGGCAAAAGAGGAAGAAACTTGAAAAAGTAGGAATAGAATCTCAATTATATTACTTGAAATCATTCTGAATAGTGGTTAAATTGGGTCAGCAAGAGTTACTCCCAATTATAGCTCACACGGAGATACTGATGACTTTGGATGGGGAAAAATGGGGTGGATTCAAGAGAAAGGATTTGCATCATGTGTTCAGGCTCCAGGTGAGGGCTCCAACCACTCTGGGTGCCAGACAGAGAACCTGAGAAGACATCTCCTGGGAGGTTGAAATAGACGTTGAGCAGAAGGCAGAGGTTGCTCAAGGCGGCCTTGACCTAATTCAGCGGTTTGCTCAGGGCTGGCCCAGGGCCCATGAAAGAGGAAGGGGCATTCTTTTTCCTCTCCTTTTCACTATCAAAAGATAATTTTTTTAAAAAAAGTAAAATCAAGACTCATAGAGATATAAATATTAACACTTGTTAAAGATATTAGTTAACAAATGAAGGAACCAGGCAGATGTTCCAACTCGTTTAAAAGAGAATCTGAAGGGGCCAGCCCAGTGGCATAGCAGTTAAGTTCGCGCACTCTACTTCGGTGGCCTGGGGTTCGCAGGTTCGGATCCTGGGCACAGACTGATGCACCGCTTATCAAGCCGTGATGTGGCGGCGTCCCATATAACATACAGGAAGATGGGCATGGCTGTTAGCACAGGGCCAGTCTTCCTCAGCAAGAGGAGGAGGATTGGCAACGGATGTTAGCGCAGGGCTAGTCTTCCTCACACACACAAAAAAAGAATCTGAAGAGCAGATCCATTTATAGATCAAGAATATTGAAACTGAGCCAGCCCTGATGGCCTAGAGATTAAAGTTTGGCACACCCTTCTTCAGCAGCCCGGGTTCAGTTCCCGGGTGTAGAACCACACCACCCGTCTATCAGTAGCCATGCTTCGCAGCGGCTCACATAGAAGAACCAGAAGGATTTATAACTAGAATATACAACTATGTACTGGGGCTTTGCGTGGCAGGGAGAGGAAGATTGGCAACAGATGTTTGCTCAGAGAGAATCTTTCCCAGCAGAAAAGAAAAGAATATTGAAAGAAATGTGCAAATGAAGGCAACACTGGTTTTTCCAGGTGGCCAAGAGAAGTCAATTGAACCTCTTCTGAACAGGATAGAATTTGCATGTCTATAAACAAGAATTGGTTTGCATTGTTATCAGTTATTGCACTGGGTTGAATCCAGACTTACAGATGGGCTGGCTTTTATCTACATGAGTTCATATATGTCATAAGTCACTTGATTACTGTAATTCAGTTTACATGTATATAGGATGGTGGCAAGCCACCATTTATAACATTTTGTTTAATGGAGACATGATTCTATATTCCAAACAAATGACTGATAAATAGCATTTTAATACACATCTTCGTTCATAACCTGAGGACTGCCTACTTTAATATTTTGGTATTACATCCACTTAAGAAGGTCAGTGTAGTTGAGAGTCATAAAATAATTCTTGCTTCTCTGGGATTCATTGCTCGGTCATTTCATGTTGAGCACTTCTTACAGAAGTATTTGGTGGCAAAGGATGTCAGAATATGGATGGCAGGTGTGAAACATGTTAAGTATCCTAATATAATGTTGTATTTGGAAGATTTAAAACATATATTTATTTTATAATACAAACTACAGAGAAAAAAATAACAAGTCTCCTTAATGGTGGAGAAAGGCAGAAAATAAAGCACGAAAGCCTTTAGAGGAAACCGATGTGTGAACACAATGTTCTGTGTTTACCTGGACTGAAAAATCTCGTTTGTTCTGCTATTCCCTACTACACAGTGTATGAACTTTCTGTTTAAATACAAATATACATATACAGTCACGTGTCGCTTAATGACAGGGACACATTCTGAGAAATGCATCGTTAGGCAATTTCGTCATTGTGTGAACATCATAGAGTGTACTTACACAAACCTAGATGGTATAGCCGACTACACATCTCGGCTGTATGGTACTAATCTTATGGGACCACTGTCATATATGTGGTCCGTTGTTGACCAACCACGTTTGTTAGGCAAAATGTGACTATATTTAAAAAATAATGTCGGAATACATATATATATGTGTGTGTGTGTGATAAATATATATACATAGTGTGATAAAGCATATATTTTATATATATAGTAAGAACATATAAAAATAGAAGCTGGGACCACCTTCTGTCTATCTAGGTTAGTGCTTATCCTGACCCTACAAGCGCGACATTAGACTATCATCAAGAAAGGTGATTTGTCTTGCCACAGTGCCATTAAATGTGGTGGGCTTAGGCCAACGACAGAGCTTGGAAAGCAAACGTGGTCTCAGCATTGCGAGTTTCAGAACTGCCTGGGTGTCTGGACCAGCCACCACACATTTCATCACTCTACGAGTGTGAGACTAGGTCTTTATGTCAAAACCTTTCATTTTTACTTACTTTTTTTTCTTTTGAGTGGTTGAATATGGTATCAAAAATTTTGACAATGTCATGTATGGATTCATGCAAAAGGATGGAGTATTTTCTTTTCCAGGATGTTGGAGTTCCAAAAATGTTGTGTAATTATGCCATAAATTCTTGATTTAAATGATATTTTAGTCAAAATATTTTAAGAAGACTTTTTGTATGTTTATACATTTGTTTTTCCTGCAAAGGAGAATTTTCTGCCACACATAAGATTGGACAGAACTGGAACATAATATCAGGAATCCACAAAGTGCTGAAGGTTTTATATGACTCAGCTTTTTCCACCACCAAGATTAAAGCAACAATAACCACAAATGCCAAAATTTCGTGGTGGAGAAACTCATGTGAAAATTTGCATTCTGACAGCTGCCAAAGTTTTCTTTGGAGAAGAATCTAAGAAAAAAAAATTGAGATTGTAGTTTAAGCTAGTTCAATTTTTCAATCAAATAATGGTTAGCTGAATTCGCTTAGACATCAAACTTCAAGTTTTCCAGAAAATTGATTTAGTGCCCCTCTTTGCCCGATTACTTCTGATGAATAAACCAATCGAGGAAATCGAGCTTGATAATTCAAGTAGCCACAACAGCTCGAGATACTGTTGGAAAAGAGATGTGGTTTTCTCGGGTCTCAGAGATCATCATGAATGCTGATGCTATTTTTGAAGCTGTGTGAAAATTCTTCAAAGTAAATTGGCCAAATGGGAAAAAAGTTTCCCTCTGGTGGCGCTCCAGAAATGCTGGGCTTTGCAGATAGTGAGTGAAAATCAAAGGAAAACACTCATTTCTGGAACATGCCCTGTCATGCATCATCAGCGGCACCTTTCAAAACTCTGCCCAGGAATTAATAAGAAAACCTCCACTCATGGTAATCACTTGCCTGAAAAGCTATGCGTCAACCCTTGGGTGATTCTCTTTAGTCTGTGTGAAGACCTGAATGCCAGTCAGAAGGCTGCTCCCCTGAGGTTTGTTGATTGACAAAGGGAAATAAACATTTTTACCTGCTGGAAGAGGCAGGTGACCTATCTTTGGAATACTAGAGAAAAAACATACAGCTGTAAACTTCTTAAAATGGTATCTTTCAGCAAATCTTATATTTGACAACTATATTCAAAAACTGGAATATAAACTTCCCCTTATTAAAACATTTAGAGCCCAAATCAAGCCATGGATGCTGGGAATCATTGCCAAAATTGTATTTTTATACATTTTTTTCAACTTAAAACTTTCAAAGACAAGGTACTTGAAAAAGAATTTCATGGAAAAAATAAATTTGTATCTAGTGTGTGTATAGGCTGAATTTAGAAACTATTTTCTAGATGTCATGGCTGAAAAATCTCATTTCAGAGTTTATCAAGAAACTCCCTTTCCCCTAATATTCCATCTGTGCCGGAAAACATCTCCATGAAGAAATTTTGAAGTTTGGGCTTTTGCCAAAGATAACTTCCGGAAAATCACTGCAGAGGTCCTTCCTTGTAGGGGCCTACTGAGAGCATCTGTTGACATTCCCCCTTCCCATGGGTAACCAGATTTTCATCTGGGTGCACACTCTCTGCCCTGGGGAAGCCCAGGGTTTGGGGGGAAGGCAACACCACCTCCAGTTCCTGGGGCTGGGCTGCAGTGGACTTTTGCCCATCAGCACAGCACAGCACCCTGGTCACATCACTGGTCCAGGGACACTGTCCAATCAAGTGATCCTCAGACTTCTTGGGGATTTGCAGACAGACCCACTCTCTCTCCTGCTGGATATGAAGGAGGAAGTAGATGGCTTCGACTTCTACAGGTCCACACCAGGACCAGGCCTCAGGATACAACTGTCTACACAAAAGGAAAACAGCTGGGGTTCCTACATCACATAAGTGAGTCATCACATCAACCTGGGAAATCTGCCCACTTCCAGACTTCCATTATGGGAGCCACTGAATCCTCTTTGTCATTTAAGTTGGATTTCTCGTTACTTTCACATAAGGAATCTTTGCTGCATCTGAATTTGGTGTCAGGAGATGGAAGCGGCAAATCCCAAACCCTAAAATGCTGAACTGCCTGGAGAACAGCGAGAACACTTAGCCCAGTTTTGAAACTGGCAGTTCTTGCTACATGTTTGCAAAATGGTTGATTAAACTGTCTTCAATTAAGTCTTAGGAAATAGGCCATGTATCTACCAAGAGAGTGTTAGGGGATTTGGTAGGAAATGTTCTGGAATGTGTTGGCTAATTCTTGTGATCTTTTGTAAGGTTAAAAAAAAAAAAAGCTTGGATTGTAGGTGACCCAAGCGGAATCAGAGCCGATAATTCCTGTTAATCATGACATTGATACAATCACTCTGGAGAATTTCTGGGTAAAATATCTCTCCTCAAAACAAGAGAAGACACATTCTTATCACTATCCCATTTTTTACCCACATATATTTGATTTTTCCTTACTGTGGACTTTGTAAACAAAACAGCACAACAGGCCAGATGTTGACAGGGCCGTGATGAGCTCTAGGCCCTCTCTCTTTAGGAGGAAGAAGCTCACTCAATGTTTATATGAGCTGACAATTTTTAAAAAGTTATCTTTAAAGATAAAAATATCATTTTTTTCCATTACTACCACTATTATTGGTTTCTTTTTGATCATGTTCTTTGTTTTGAAATATCCAATAACATTAAAAGAACTTACGATTTTTTTTCTCAAATCGTGGATTGATTTTGAAGTTTGAGCACATTCTGCCAGAGAATCTGGAAACAGAGAAACTAAAGCTGCTTGGATATATTGTCAAAGGAACTCAACCAAAAATAATCAAAAGATGATAGAACAGTAGTGTTTCACAGACGAAGTAAGGAGGAATTTGATTTACAAAAAAAAAAAATCACTTTAACTTTTATAGAACTTGTCTATTTTGAAAGGCAAGAGTAATTGAACTGATTTCCACTTATCTCCACCCTCCTGCCCAAGTTTTCAAAGCCTATTTTCTCTAATGATGCGAATCCGCGTACCTGGCCTCTCCAGAGCTCCAGGGAGCTCCGAGCATTTGCAGAAATTCTCTCATTAGTCCCGATTCTACCCCCAGACACTTTACACACATTATCCTGCCTTTGTAAATGACTGGAACTCAAAGTGGAAAATGACATCACATCTCCCGCAGCTCTTTTTAAAAATGCTGTATGTAAATATGTATATGCATGCGTTAGTCCAGGTTCTTGGTTGCAAACAACAGAACTCCCACTGCAGCTAGTTCAAGCAGAACAGAGATTCATAAAAGATGTTGAAGAGCTCACCAAAATGCCTGGAGAGCCGGAGACGCTGGTCCACAGGCTGGCGGTGCCAAACTTCATTGCTGCAGGTGTTTTTTTTTTTTAATAGATACTATTTTTAGAAGAGTTTTAGATTTACAGCATATTGAGCAGACAGGACAGAGTCCCTGTCTGCCCTGCACCCAGTGTCCTCTGTTATTAATATCTAACATTAGTATGGTTACATGTGTTACAATAAAGAACCAATATTGATACATTATTATTAACTTAACATTATTAAGTCCATAGATTATTGAGATGTCTTTAGTTTTTACCTAATATCCGTTTTCTGTTGCAGGATCCCATCCAGGATTCCACGTTGCATTTAGCTATCGTGTCTCCTTAGGCTCCTTGTGGCTGTGACAATTTCTCAGACTTTCCTTGGTCTCCATGACTTTGACAGTTTTGAGAAGTTCTGGTCAGGTATGTTGTAGGACGCTCTTCTATCAGAGTTTGCCTGATGTTTTTCTCATGATTAGATGGGGACAATGGGTTTTTGAAAGGAAGATCATGGAGGTAAATTCCGTTTTCATCACATCCTATTAAGGGTCCACATTATGAACATGACTTATCACTGTCAAGGTCACTGTCATTGACCTTGATCGTTTGGCCAAGGTAGCGTTTGTCAGGTTTTTCCACTGTGCCCTGCGGGGTTCTTATTTAATCTGTTTGCAGAGTCACAGATCAGAGAACTGTAGAAGATAATGTGCCGTGATCTTCAGCCTTTAGGAACCTCCTGGCCGCCTTCGTCCTCTGCTGCCTCCTTCCCGTGCTTCTGAAGGAAGGTGGACACTGTATCTCCAGCATCCATGCATCCTCCACAGGCCCCCACATGATGTCCTGCGCACAGTAGGCACTTGATGAATCTTTAAAGACTTTGAATAGAATTGGGTTTTACCTGATAGTTAATAAAACTACCCAAGGGATGCTGGTAGGCAAGTGAGGGTAAGGGCTACAGGGGCAGAGAGTGGCTTGGCCGGTAAACACCCACCCACAGGAGTGGCCAGGCCCTGGAGCTCTGATCTTGACCCTGTCCTGTTCCAAATTGGTAGAGGCGGATTTAATTATGTGGGGTTTTCCATTTTTTTTTCCCAAGGGGCAGAGACTCTCCAGGCCCCTCAAATCCACCCTCACAGGGGTGAAGTTTGTTGTCATAGGAGTAGTAGGATCTCCTGAGAGTCCAAGACCTCGATGTGTGGTTGGGCTGGGCCTTGGCAGTACTGGAACTGGGCATCATGCCCTGGACTCAAGGGGGCATCTGCAGGTCAGGCCATCTCTGTCCCATCTCTCTGTGGCCGTCCACTGAGCTGGCTTCCTCACCCTCTACCCCAGGTCCTTTCTCTGACTGGTCACAACTTCCGCTCACAGACCTCTGATGGGCCTGCAATCACCCACGGCCCCTGCCCTGCCCTGCTGACGATGACTCCAGCTTTGCCTTTTGCTCCTACCTGATGAATTCTAGACACCAGGAAGCTGACTGGCCCAGTCCTCTCCTTGTTGTCAAGACTCTCTGTGCCAGTCCTCTTTGCAGACCACTGTATGGATTTCTCTTGCGTTGCCAGTCCACCTCACCTTGGCCAGATCAGAGGAGGCCAAGAAGGTGGCCGGAAGGGCCTGGGAGTGGAGCAAGCTCCCCGAGACAGGGCTGTGGCATGCCCAGCAGCAGGATTTGCATGTCAACCCGAAGACATGGAAACAGCCTTGCCTAATTTGCAGCTGAAACACGGCCAGGAAGGTTTCAGAATCACCTAGAGCAGTCGGAATGGTGGATTCCAACCGGCATGGTGGAACGTGAGGACCTCCTGCCTGCAAATGCCTCACTCCAGTCACGTCCCCACTCAATTTTCCTCGTGCAAAAAGTTAAACTTTGTTCCACCTGTTTCACCAGAATACACTTTTATGAAATCAACCTAAGCTAATTGTCATCTGCGTCCTTCCCCAGAAGGGATATGATCGGTTTATTTTTAAATGAGTTGTTTCACATGTTTGTATATGTCAAGGCAGCGGGGACAGAAAGTCATCCTAAAGCCAGTGTTTACAGTGACTGCTTGGAAGTAGCACATCATAAGAAGTAATAAATGATAACATTAATTAAATAACATGCGATGCAGTTGTGGGTTTGGCTTTTCCCCACATCCGTGCCTCTGCCTCAGTGCTCAGCCATCCCTCTCCCTGCAGAAGCCCCGCACTCGTGGGAGGCGTGGGGAGTTTCCATTTGTTCCTTTCCACCTTGCACAGCATGTTCTTCTATCAAGTCATTTATTCCCATCTTAGAACCAGCACTTCACTGCGGGCGTGGCGATGGAGTCAGTGCGCCCACCACCTGCTCCCTCCCTGCAGGAGAGAGGCCTGCAAAAGTGTTGGGAGATGAGCCAGCTCTCCCAAGTGGAGGTGGGGACAGCGGAGCTCCTGACCCTGGCCCAGGTGCCAAGAGGTCCAGACAAGTCATAGTCCATCCACTGTGTGTACACACACACACACACACACACACACACACACACACACACACACAGACATGGCTGAGACCCTCCCTCCCAGCATCTTCTATGCAGGACCACAGGCGGTCACCAGGTCTGGTCAACACTTCCTTCTCCTTTCCTGCTCCTTCCAGAACATTCTCGTGGCCACCACCTGGTCTGAACCCTTCTGTACTAGACTTCTAGGGTCTGGGCTCTTCTCCTGCAACCCTTCCACCTCCTGAAATCATCCTTTAGCTCATCAGACACTGAAGACTAAAGGGAAAGGTCAGGAGTAGGGGACGGACCTGGTCTACACCCCGACTCTTCATCTGGGCCCCAGAGCCCCCTCCAACCCGGCCCAGCTCACAGCACTGCTCCCTCCTCTCGCCGTCCCCACCTCCCCTCCCCTGAGGCTGCTGCTCCAGCAAAATATCCTGAGTCACAAGCATCCGAACACGTTGTGTCTTTCCTCCTCCAGCCTCTATACTTGCCATTCTCTCCACCTGGAATTTTCTCTTCTAGGCTTTGCCACCCAAAACCCCACCCTCCGCTCAGCCCAGCACACTTGCCCCAGGACGGGCATGGAGGGGGCAGAAGAGGCTGAGCTCAGCTTTGCACGTGTTTTTTGCAAACGACAGGAGGACTCTAGGAAAGACATCCAGCAGGCAGAGGGAGATGAGACGGGGGTCGTGGGACGGGCTTGGGACAAGAATTCCCAGGACCTGAGTGTCCTCACCAAGAGCAACAGTAGAGAGCCAGGGACTGAGTCCCCCAGGACCGCCACAGCCCGCTCTATGCCCCGCCAGCTTCAGGACCCCGGGAATAGCTGGGGCTGGGCCCTCCGCGTGGGGACGGTCTTGGATTCACCCTATAACTGGCTCCTCCCCCCAGGCCTGGGGGCAGCAGGAATGGGGACCTGGGGTGCCAAGGAGGAGAGTTGCCACCCTGCTCCAGGGCTCGGGCCTTGTGAGTGAGCAGAGCTGGCACAGAGTGAGAGCCACGTTATATAAGCATTTGCTTAAACTAGACAAGGAGAGGAGCACCAGGCGGAGTGGATGCGCCTTACTCCTGGTTACAGTTTGGTACAACACGTGAACTCTTTACTTAGCAGTAACGAGAGACCTCATCCCTCCCAGACACCCAGGATCTGCCACGTGGCTGAGGACCCCTTCTCCCAGGAAGGGGGCCTGTTCAGTAAGAGGGATGGTGACAGGATGCGGTCACATGGTGGTTGTCGGGTCTGGGATGAGGAGACATGAGATGATTCAGGAAATTTGCTTAGTGCAACCCGATCCAAATTTGGACGTGGGTTTTTTCTGGTTTGGTTTTGTTTTGTTTAATAATACCAGTCACAGGGCCATCCTGCAAAACACATTTCAGTAAGCTGAAATGAATGAAAAATTATTTAAGATTGTCAGCAGGTCGTGCCAAATTGTCCAACATGGCAACTCTCCCAATGGAGAACAAGATAAGCTAAGAAGTACATTTTCAGATATTATGGCTGAGTTTGCTTCCATTAAAGCCTGGAAAGCAAAATTATAATAAAATCTGGTTTGGGTATAAATATTATATTTAAGCTTAAAAAGAAACAAGGGGAGGGCCGGGACCACTGAACTGCAGTGACGTGGAACCCACAACAGCATCTCTGTGGAGAAGCTGGGCACGGAGCCTTCAGGATGCGGCAGTAGACAGATCAGGGTGTGGGGGACCTGCGGGGTGCAGACTCCCCACCAAAGGGCATCATTGTGCAGGGATTTTGGGAAACGATGGAGCTGCTCTAGGTCCCGATTATGATGGTGACTACATAACTGTACACATCAGTCAAAACCAGAGGCCAGCATGTGGTAGGAATTATATGAGACTATAAATTATTTTATCCTATATAATTATTATACTATACATAATACTTCATATACGTATTATGTATTTATAAACTATACTATATAATTATTATACTATATACAATACTATATGATAGTACTATATAATTCTATAAACTCTATTGTACTATATAAAGGATAAATGCAAATTATACTTCAGTGAACTGACTAGAAAAACAAGACATCAGAGGTGGAGGGTGGGTTATCACAGGGTGGCGCCTTTTCTGAGGGCCAAACACTGTGCCCGGGCGCAGTCCCTCCACCTCGCAGTAGCACCCACAGGATGGCTGTGGATTTGCCTGGACAGCCCGATACCCCCTTGTTCCCTGAGAAAGGATGTCAGAGGAGGAGGACACCCGGGCTGGGGCGTCCCGGTTTCTGTCACCTCCCATCCCCACCCTGTCGGGGACACTTCCAGGCCTGTGTCAGAACGGACGGAGCGGCCTGAAGTCTCGGGCTGGCCAGGGGCAGGGCCAGCCCTGCACTCTCACCACTTGGTGGTCTCCCCAGCCCGGGAGTCCCTGCTCCTCGTTACGATGGAATCGCAGGATCTGTGGGCAGTTCTGTGCCTCTGCTCCCCTCCTCACTCGGTCTTTGTTTCTTCCTGTCCTCAGGGCCTTTATGATTTCATAATTTCTCTCAATAGCTACACAGCATATGCTATGCCCCCAAAGAATGTTCTGGAATTTACCACTGAGAAAAATGGAGGCCTCTTCACAGTGAGTGAGCTTTTCAGGGAGCCACGGTTTGGCTTACACATTAAATGGCATGATGAAGCAGAAAAATAAGTTCAGGGAGAATCTCAAAAACCAAAAAAAAAAAAAAAAAAAAGAAAAATGACTTTACCTATTTTCTGACACCAGAGAGGAGCTGAAACTGGTTCACTCGAGGCTCCTGGATGCTACATAACTTGCTCACTCTGGAGCTGAGAAAACCAGATATCTTCTCTTCAGGGTGTGTGTGTGTGTGTGTGTGTGTGTGTGTGTGCACGCTCGAGCGCGTTCATACAGCTGCTTTTCAAAGTTACTTTGCTTGCTAACCTGCTCTCTCATGGGTAAAGATATAAGTAACGTTCTTTTTTCCTCGGCAGCTTCAACAGTCTGACTTTGGGCAGCATGGAGCGGCGTCCTCCTGAGATTTCGGTTGGATGCAAAGAGAAGGCTGTGATGGCCCAGGCCTCGCTCACCCACCCCGGCCTCGAGAAAGGCACGGATACCGCGTCCATCCGTCCTGAGCAAGCGCTGAGGGTGACTTCCGCAGGGCCTCTGCAGCGCGGTCTGAGGGTCCCTGGAAGGCCTCCCTCACCCGCAGGGTTTCCACCTGGGCTCAGTGATTCCAACATGAGCAACGCATTCCCGAGGGTTCCTCTCCCTACAGTGCTTTTCTGAAATGCAGACACTCCTGGCAGGGACGTCAGGAGTCACACGGGCCCTTGGGCCAGTCACCCACTTCCACGCGCCGTCTCTGTCACTGTCCGCGCATCCCTCACTGCAGGAGACCTGGACAGCCCCCCCCCCCCGGGATGGTCGGTGGGTCCCCCTCCTCCCATCTCCTTCTCTCCGCCCCTAGGCTTCTAGAAGGACGGGGCACATCTCTCTAAAGGCGCTGAGCCGTTTGGAGGGTGCTGGATGGGTCGAGGCTGACTCCTCCGCAGCCCTAGCTTGGGGCAGGGGCATCTGCGCGTGTGAAGGGTTTGGAGAGGAAGCTGGAAAAGAGGATGTACAAAACAAGAAGCGGGTGGGGAGAGCAGACAAATTCTTCCGACTTCATCACTTTTGTGTAGGAAGAGTTTCTAAAATGGCTTACTTTTAAAAAACTAAACAGATCCCAAAGCCTCTGCTTTTTATAGAACATCAGTCCTGGTTCCAAATTAGCAACCCTTAATCTTCCACCGGTCTAGTTCTGAAGGGACTATTAAGCTGCTGGGGTAGGACTTCACGTCAGTGCTCGGATCATCCCTGACAGGCGGGGGTGGAGGGAAGAGGATGGGGCGTCGGCGAGAGCTCAGAGAGGCAGGTGCGAGCGAGGAAGGCCCGGAGGGACGGCCTGGGGCCTAGGGCGCTGCAGCCCGGGCTCCCTGCGCCCCGCGGCCCCTGCCTCCCACCGTCCCGGGGAGAGACCTGCTGAGCTGCATCTTGCTCTCACGCGCAGACTTTTCTTTCTCTTTTGTGCAGTGAGACGAGGGGATCACCTCGAATCATGGCGCCCTATCGTATTGGTCAGGAAGGATTCCTTTTCCGTGTAAACTGGAAGGTTTGGGAAGAAACAGAACACGTTCTCAGGAAGCTTGTGCTTGGTGCCTGCCCCTGGCTCAGGCGCACCCGTGGCGCTGCTTGGCCCCTTTTAGGGCAGCCTTGAGCCCAGGCAACTGCTCCCCAGCGCCGCCCTGCAGGCTGGGCAGGGCCAAGCACCCACGGTGGAAGCTTTCCCAGCCCTGGCCCAGTGCATGCATTCCCCAGGGCCATTGTAACAAAGTACCACCAACAGGGGGGCTTAAAAGAACAGAAGTGTATTCCCTCACAGTTCTGGAGGCCAGAAATCCAAAATGAAGGCATCAGCAGGCTTGATTCTTTCTGGACGCTCTGAGGGAGAATCTGTTCCAGGCCTCCCTCCCGGCCTCTGGGGGCTGCCGGCAATCCTTGGGGTTCCTTGGCTTGTGACTGCATCACCCCAATCTCTGCCTCCACCATCGGATGGCCTTCTCTGTGTAAGGCTGTCTTCACATGGCCATCTTCTTATAAAGACACTGGTCATACTGGGTCAGCCCCCCTACTCCAGCAGGACCTCACATGATCTCGTCTTAATTACATCTGCAAAGACTATTTCCAGTTAAGGTCACATTCTGAGGTTCTGTGTGGACATGAATGGGGGGGACTATTCAACCCGATACACCCAACAGGAATGCCTGCAGCACCAGAAAAAAGGGGGGCTGGTTTCCTCTCGCTGCATCTGAGAGACAGAATGTGCCCAGAGAAGGTCTCCCCTTTAGATCCGAGGGAATGAAGATATCATGAAAACTGAGTCACCTAACAGGAGGCGACAGGGGACAGGCCCTCCAGCAGCTGACGTGCCCCCAACCTGGGCAGCCCTCTGTGGGCTCTCTCCTCTGGTCAGGGCTTCCCCCAACCCACCCCAGGGTCTCCACTCCCTCTGCCCCCTCCCAAGAGATAGTGCCCCCACCTTCAGAATTAAATTATTACATCATTATATGTGCTCACTGTGCAAACTTTGGAGAAATTCCAACCTTTACATTTTGCCCACCATCCCACCACTTGGTGTTTTGGTGAACTTCATTTTAGCCATATCCGTATATTAAAATTATTTTCTGGACCTCAAATGCCCAGAATTGAGTTAATCATCACCCTTGGTCCATCACACACTGTGGTCTGCACGTGCATTGCTCTTTCTACTTTACTTATTTATTTTGTCGTGTGTTTCAGAACATAACAGCACAGCCATGACAGCTAATACTGGTCTTCTGTGTAGGCGTTGCTCAGAGTGTTTAGTACATAAACATTCATTTTACCCCGCCAGGAGCCCTGGCAGTGGTGTGCCAGCCCCGCTTCACCCCAGCTGGCTTGTGAGGGTGACTTTTAGGTTCTCAGGAATTTTGTGAGTCAGTTGTTAAACCATCAGGAGCTTGAGATTGGCCATTATGGGAAGATTTACCTTCATGGAAATCAGCAAATGCCACATATCGGGGCTCTTTGTATTGCGAGCCCCTTTAATATCATGACTGTGGGGTCCGTGCTCTTGTTCCCATTCTACAGATGAAGAAACCAGGGAGCGAGGGAGGAAACCTGCCAAAGTCACACAGCTAGCAGATGCCGAAGCTGAATTTGAACCCAGGAGTCTGCCCTGCTCCTGAGTCTCATGACCCCACAACCACCGGTTGAACCAGTTTGAAGCCTGGTATTTTCCACCCGTCACAAGCAGTTTCCCCAGGCATTAAAAATGTCTCGGAACGTAACTTCCAATGGCTGCATAATATTCCATTATATGGAGGTATGGCGATTCATTCAATTACCCCCAGTTGTGGAACAATCAGCTTGTTTCCAATGTTTCCTTCTGGTGAAAATGCCTTGACTGCCCTCTTCCCTCCTCACAGCATGTATCCTGGGGATCTGCTCCCAAGGACAGCCCTCACCAGAGGCCCAGGGATCCTGCTGCGGAGAGCTCAGGAAACACTCGGTCCCTCTGCAGACCCAACTCTCCAGGGACAGGAGGCCCCCCACCCCGTCCAAGTGCAGCCAAGAGACCCTCAGTGGGTTCTTTTTCTCCCGTGGTGAATTCAGCCTCTACTTCTAGAGTGACAGGGGACAGAACCCCTGAGAGATTCACTGTGAGACCTCCCGCATGACTCAGTCCCACACACGCTCTCACACACATACACACATATTCACACTCACACAACATTCACACTCTCACACATACACACCCCCACACTCACATATATGTGCACACACATACACACAAACATATACATGCTAACAAACATAGTCACACACACATATAAACACAGGCACACTCACACACCATTCTCATCAGCTCACACACTCACCTGCACATTCACAATATTGGCACACACACACACATACAAACTTATACACATATTTGTACACCTACATATACTCATATGCTCCCACCTACACACTTACCACATACATACTCACACACACTCACACACGTACATATACAGATGCATCTACAGTCACCTAACACTCAGCATGGAGACAACCTCAATGACACACCAGGTATTAGGGTTCTTTCCCCAAGAATAAGGATCTTGGAGGCAGGGAAGATGTGATCAGTTTCCTAAAGGGCTCAACACGGGGCCTGACTTGCACCAAGGGCCCAATAGCTGTTCTACATGTGGAGGCAGAGCCATGAAGAAATGAGCAAACATATCTCCAACCTAGGAAACTCTTTGTGACCTTTCTGTTATCGAGATCTGTTTCCTTGTGGGTGTTGTAGTCTGCTCCGGCCGTAACAGAGCACCATGATCCAGGCGACTTAAACAACAGACGTTTCTTGTCTCATGGTTCCAGAGGTGGAAGTCCGAGATGGAGGAGCCGCCAGGGTTGGTTCCTTCTGGGCTGTGAGAGGGTTGGTTCCACGTCTCTCCTGGCTTCTGGAGGTGTGCTGGCCATCCTTGATGTTCCCTGGCTTGTGGACACCTCACCCCAATCTCTGTCTTCATCTTCACGTGGTGTTCTCCCTGTGTGCATGTCTGTGTCCAAATCTCCCCTTTCCTAAGGACATCAGTCTTGTTGGATCAGGGGCCCACACGACCCCAGTGGGCGCTCATCTTGACTAATCACATCTGCAACAACCTCATCTCCAAATAAGGTCATATTCTGAGGTACTGGGGGTTAGGACTTCCACACAGGAACCTGGGGAGACACAATTCTACCCATATCATGGAGCCATCTATTCTTCTCTCTCCTGCTGCTTCCGCTGGGGCGTGCCACTTGAGAAAACAAGAAGATGCCAGTTTAGACTTGCTCAGCTCTCATCTGTCCTGCAGACACCCTAACCCCATTCACTTGGCCACAGTCCAGCATCCAGGATTTTTTTGGTAGAAATGAAGCTAATTAAAAAGACTTTCGGGTCATGGGATATTTATACACAATACCCGAGACTCTGACCTTGAGCTATCTTTCCACGAATTTGACATGAGAGAGACTATGGTGTCACTGTCCCCAGAGTTACTTAATCATAATCCTGCTATATCCTCTCAAGGAGAGAGGGGAGGTAAACAGATGGGCCCTCAGTCTGTCTCTTGTGAACACAGCGTTGGTTTAATCATGATAAACGTTTCACGTCTATTAATGCCTCTTTCAACAGTTCCTAATTCACATTCTCCTTAAATACTCCAGAGAGCAACACAGCCATTTCCTTAAGCTAATACATCAGAGGAGAAATTCAGGAGCCTCTATAGTTATGCATTTTGCCCCCTCTTCCCCCAAAAAAGAAATCATATGCTTCTGAGGTTGGGACGGGGCTCCTCTCTGATAGATTTTCCATCAGGAGGTTGTGACTCAGGTCTAGTCGTGCACGAGGCACAGGTTTGGGGCTGTGGGAGAGATCTACTCTACCAGCTGTGTGACTTTGGGCAAATTGCTCAACCTCTCTGAGACTCATGTTCAAAATGTATGAAAAAGAGAGAATAAGACCTCCTTGTCAAGGTGCGTGTGGGAATTAAATGAAGTGATGTAGGTGGAGTCTCTTGCACAGCACAGGCACAAAGCGGGCACGTGGTAAACCCCAGAGTCCTCTGACCCCTCCCCTGAGCAGAGGTCTTAAGCATCTGATCCCCTCCCCTGCTACCCATGAGAAGACTATGGCCTCCCAAGCTCGTGAGTCATTTGCAAATTTAAAATATTAATGTACAACTGCTTTAGTGCATTTTAAATAGGAAACTAAAAATTATGCTAGAACTATTGATTCCAGAATTCTGTCAAGACAAGAATTATCAGCCTCAAAGATCTGTGGTTCTTCCTACTCTTCCTCTAAATGAACAGACTCAGCTGAGGTTTGGAAATGCTTTTGATACCCATGCCTGCCTGCTGCACAGCTGTGCTTGCCACGTGTTTATTGGATAAAGGAATGGCCTGTGTGTTCTGTCGGGCTGCATCTGCTGCTGGGAGCAGAGGACCCGACTGCCATAGCAGATGGTTCCTATGCGCTGAGAAGCCCAGACATCTGAGATTGCTGGCCTTGCTGCCACTGTTGGATGATGACATCAGGGACCCAGGCTCATCCTGTCCTTGCCAGGTTGGCTCTTCATACTCAGTCTTGTTTCCTCTTGGTTTCAAAAGGGCTGCTGCAGCTCCAGGCATCATGTCTATCTTCAAGACAGCCAGAAGCAGAAGAAGACGAGGCCATAGCCATGTCTGTGCTTTTTATCAGGAAAGCCAAAGATTTTGCAGAAGCCAGGTGACTTCTGCTTTCATTCAGTGGGCTGCCGGTTACAAGGAGAACGTATTTAGCGGGGTCGAATGGTGATTCTCTGCTAACCAGGCAGAGGGGAGGGAGGGATGTTGGGTGGATTGCTAATGGGTCTGCCATAGAAACTCAGAATGATCTGAGTGCAGCCAGTTAGGAGAGCGGCTGGTAAATAGTCTAACTTGGTGCCTTTGTGAGATGACAGGAGCTGGGGCTAATCTTGTATTGGAAGCCCCGTCACTCAGGGGCCTCAGTTACTTTTGCAAAGACAGAAAGGAAAGCAGGAGGGAAATGGTCAGCATACACACACAAAAATCTGTTATTTTCTAAAGCAAGGACATCTGTACAGAACGCTTGGATGGCTTTGGGGGGACGTTCCCTTGATCATTCTGATATATTCATAGTTGTTTTTTTCAACAGTATTTGTGACAATAAATGAATACGACTGGCTTTTTTAAAAAAATGGACAGGCCTAGATTTGCCCATCTCAGTGAAGGTTGTCGTGGGCTATCTTGGGAAAAAAATATTTTTAAATACAGCTGCCTTTGCCCGAGACATCTATGTTGTGCTTTCAAAATTCAGGCTAAGAGTCACATATGAAAATCAGTTGATTGCTCTAAAGGCAGTCCTCATTTTTCACCTAAAAATGCCTTATTTATCTAAATTTGATCACTCATCTTGCTCCCCAGACTCATCTCTGAATGACTCAGCTTTTTCTAGAATTCAAATCAACCCTCAGAGTTCGAAGTTTTTTTGTTTTTTTTTTTTTTCTTTCCCCCACCCCCACCCCGAAGTTTTTTTTTTTTAATCGGAAGATAATGCGAAACAATTTGCCACAAGGTTTGACAGCAGTTTAAATGTTAGGGACACTGAAATATGCATCTCACTTCTCAAGGTGACCCCTTTTGGTCCCATGCTCCTGCAGGTGGTGAAGAATCGGTTGCATAACCGTGATGACACGTCCTCCCCACTCTCCCACGGGAAAAGCGTTCGGAGGATGAATCGGGGCCTCGAGGCTCAGGAGAATTCCCAAATGAAAACTGAAAGAAGTGAGCGGCCAGCGGGGTCCTGGAACACACCGAGGTGGAAAATGATGAGCTTAACTGTTCAAGCCATCAGGCCGGGCACCCAGCCCATCTGGTGTCAGGAGCTGTCAGCGCTTGGGGCCAATGACGGGTGAGGTCAACCCCCACGCAGTACCGTCTGGGGGCCACATCTGCCACTCACGTGCTGCTCCCAGGGGCACGAGTTTCCTCTGTTATTCCATAGTCACATTCTGAGACCGTCAGAGCCCCTGGCACAGAGACCCTGGCCCACAGGCGGGGGCTTGCCCACAGGATGGTGAGGAGGACCCAGGCAGACACTGGCCGGGACAGGCAGGTCCGGGTGCTGAGGGGGTTGGGCAGCATCACTCTGTCCCTGTCCTGATCTTTTTTCTCCCATTTGTAAAATCCAGGCACTGAGCAAGCATGCGCCCTGCATGGGTGGCTTGGGAATCACAGCTGCTCCAGGCTGGGAGATTGAAATTAGAAGGATTTGAATCAGGTCTTCATACCCACCAGGGCCTTTGATCCAGTTACTCATTCACCCTCATCCCACAAATTTATAAACGACCCACTATGTGCCAGCTACGGACACAATGACGCTTAGCCATTTGGGAACCAATGTGATTACAACTTAAATCTCTTTTTGGCCGAGCTGAGAGCAGGGCTGGATCCTTTATGGGAAAATCATCAAGTCATTGTCTTTAACAAAAGCAGATGGTATGCACAGATTTGCAGGCACAATAGGAGTTTATCATAAGTAGCACTTTCATCAAAGTAATTTCAAGGTCTTTAAAAGTATTATAACAGCCCTCCTGGGGACAGCAGTTCACATGCCTGAATAGGGTCTGCCTGGTGTCCACTGTGGGCCAGCAGCAGATGTTAAAGGGAACCTGGCTATTAAGGTACTGTTACTATTTGGTAACCACGAAAAGTGAAGCTGGCTCATTCACCTGGGAAAGAGGCCAAGAGAGAAATTAACCGGGGAAGTAACAGAGTCCCGGATCCATGTATATTCACATACAGGGAGTTGGATTCGATCCCTCCATCCTGGAAGATGTGGGAGAGAGTTCTCCCTGCGTGGGAGGAAGACCTGGAAGGCCCCAAGCTCTTGGGAATCATCTCGGTTGTCCAGCCTCTGCTTTGTTCTCTGCCCCTCCCATGCCTCCACCCTGCTGCCAGATACCCTTCCTAAGAGGGACTTTTGATCGTGATCCCTGGCGCAGACTCCCTTAAAACCCCCTTCTCATAAACTCAGGGTGCAGCCCGAGCATCTAGCATGCCCTGCAAGGCCCTTCATTGTCTAAACCTGGCTCACTTCCCCAGCGGCCTCTCCCGCCTTTCCCTGCGGTCGCCCCCTCTCTCTCTCTCCACACACACACCCGCTGAAACACCAGCCCACTTGCCAGGCCCGGCTCTTTTCCTCTCCAGCTTCCTCAGCAGCTTTTCTCCTGCCTGACTTCATTCTCAGTCCCACCAGCAAGCTCTTCCAGGAGTCTTCCAACTCCTTCCAGTCGGAATGCAGCATCTTTCTTGATGCCCCACATTCGCAACACACAGACAATGAGAGAGAGACAACCTGTCTTTCTTCCCCTATTGGGCTCTGAGACAAAAAAATAGGATTGTTTTCCCCGTGTAAGCGCCCCCAAGACCAGAACAAAATCCTCCAGGGATCAAAGGAGGGCTGAGGCTTTTGCAAATTGGAAATGATTGCAAACTCTTACAAGGCGCTTCCAATGAACAGGGTGCTGTCATACACTAACACAGTTAATCCTCACAACAACCCACTCGTGTGGGTACTATTATTATCTCCATTACACAGATGAAGAACTGAGAGGCACAGAGAGGTTAAGTAACTTTCCCAAGGTCACAGAGCTGGTAAGTGGCAGAGACTGGATTTGAACCCAGACAGCTCTAGAGCCTGCTCTTTTTCTTTCTTTCTTTTTTTTTTTTTTTGTGAGGAAGACTAGCCCTGAGCTAACATCCATTGCCAATCCTCCACTTTTTGCTGAGGAAGACTTTCCCTGAGTTAACATCCATGCCCATCTTCCTATACGGGACCCCACCACAGCATGGCTTGACAAGCGGTGCATCAGTCCATGCCTGGGATCCAAACCTGTGAACCCCGGGCCACCGAAACAGAGGGTGCAAACTTAACCACTACACCACCGGGCCGGCCCCTAGAGCCTGCTCTCTTAACCAGAGCCTCGAGGGCCTTGCCTCACCAAGGGTCCCCATCCCCAGGCCTCCATCCCCCAACAATCCCCATGACACTGACATCCCTGCTGTTCCAGTTATCCATGCTGTGTAACAAGCATCCCCCATTTGATGGCATAAAACAAGAACCATTTCATCATGCTCAGGGATTCCGTGGGTCAGGAATTTGGACAGGCCGAGTGAGGGTGGTCTGATGCCTCAGCTGAGAAGACATGAATGGCTTGCAGCTGGGATCCTCTGGAGGGTCATTTAAAGGCAGTGGTCCTTTGGGGGAAATGCTCTTGACTCTTTTTCTTGAGTTATTGTAAATAACCACACAATGAGCCCACATCCTGGTTCTTCATCCACTGGCCACCACAAGGGAACACAGTAGCCAAACAAGCCAAGCCTCTAGAGGCTTCTTTACTCTCAGCACCTGGGCCAGGATGACTTGAAAGTCGGGTTCAGCTGAGACTGGGTGTGGGACACCTGCATGTAGCTTAGGCTTCTTGAAACAAGGTGGGAGGGATCTGAGAAGAAGCATCCTAAGAGGGAACATTCCAAGAGAAAGGGGCAGAAGCTCAGAGCTGTTCTGACCCGGCCTCAGAAGTCATGCAGCATCACTTCTGCCACATCCTGTTCGTTACACACGGCCGCAGGCAGCCCAGCTTCCAGGGGGTGGAGAAAGACACTCCGCTTCTTGACAGGGGAGCAACAGGGTCACACTGCAGAAGAGCATGAGGGATGGGAGGGAGCAATGTGGCCATCGTGAAACACTACCTGCCACACACCTGCCTGGCCTACCTCCTTCAGAAATTTCTTTCTCCCCAGTACAGCTCACCCTCAGGTCCCAAGGTATTAACGTCTCACTCCGATTGTCTCTTTGTCCCTGGGAATGGGAAACTACCACTGAACATATGAGCATGTTATGGACTAGGTGACCTAGTGGTAATACTGGGGACAAAAGGGGACCAATCAGAGAAGGCCAACTGCTCTGACAGTCCTCTCTTTCTGGTGTTGTCCCGGAGTCTTTCCTGGTAATCGGATGATAGAAGACAAGAACACCACTGCCTTTCATCACCTCTGTGCACTTCTGACCCAAGTCCATTCTGCAATTTCTGGGGCTTGTTGAGAACATCGGTTCCAGGGCTCACCCACGGAGTCTGGGTGAATTGGTCGGGTCGGGCACCACCGGTAATTTTTACAGGGTTCCTGCTAATGCTGTTGTGCACCTGAGTCTGAGAACACCTGAATTAGATGAAGACCTTCGTGACCATTGGGATGGACCAACTTCCCGTCCCCAGGAGCCAGTAGGCGAGTGATGCTTTCACTGACGCCTAGACGCAACACAATCCTTCTAAAGAATTTGGGCATCCAGGTTGTCACTTGCTCATTGACCAAGGACAGGTAGCTGTTTATGCTAAAAAAATATGGTGCAGATTCAACTTGTTTGGCTACTGTGTTCCCTTGTGGTGGCCAGTGGATGAAGAATTGGGAGGCAGGCTCGTTGTGTGACTGTAATTCTTTATAATAACTCAAGAAAAAGGGTCAAGAGCATTTCCCCCAAAGGACTACTGCCTTTAAATGACCCTCCAGAGGGAGAAAGGAGGCTCCCTTCTCTACCTTTCCTTTCCCTGGCTTTGGGCAGTGTGGGCAGGGCCACTTGTCCTCACAAATGATGTTCAAAATATGTTTAGAAGCAACCTTTTTTTTTTTAAATTCACAAAGCTTGAGCTAGTACATTTAAATATTTTAGATACTCCTAAAATGCTACCTAGCTGGACCAATCTTTTTTTCCAATTTGGTGTGACTCACACATGCTAAGTTTAAGCAATTTATTCATAACTGAGCAATAAACCAAGACAAGAGAAGCCACTGCCAGGTGGGGATGAGGCCATGACTCCTTCTGTGTAGGGAAATGCCTTAGAGTTGCAAAACTGTCAGCTTATGTCCCAGAATGATGAGAACACCCCTAGTGTTTCCTTAGGGCTGCCTCCTGCAGGCGACTCAACTTATGCTCCAAGAGGACAGCATCAAAAAGAGCCAGATGTGTGTTCACGGGCTAGGGAGGCCGCCTCAGTTTTGACCAAGAGCCTCGAATCTTGGCTTGCAGCTGTCACTAGCTGTGTGGCACTGGACAAGTTACTTAACCTCTCTTCTGTAAAACAGGAGACAACAGTGATACTCACCCCTGGGTTGCTGCAAGGGTTAAGAGTGAGTGTGGGTGAAATATTTCAACTGTTCCTTGACATAGAGTAAGCACTTATGAAGTTTTAACCATCATCCCAGCGTTTTGAAATTGGAATTAACATTACACGGGCTCCTCAGGGGAGTGAGCTTGTACACCGCCCCTGATTTAGTAATAACCTATAACATTGCTGCAAAGCTCTGACGGCTTCCCCTGCCCCACCTCATACACACGCACGCACACATACACATGCACACACACACACATGTGCATGCCTCCCCTGGTGGCCTCCTCACTCACACAGGTCCTACACACAGTAGGTGCTCGATCCATAACCCTGACCTGAGATAATGCGGCTTTGATCACCTGAGGCAGGAAGGAGAAGGCTTGGAAAGGTCCCAGCTGGCCTCTAACACTGAGGACACATGCAGAGCCTCTGGATTCTTCTTGGATTCTTCTAGAAGCTCACTTAGTCCCAGAAGGGATTTTCTCCTCCTCCTCATCTTCTGCCAGGAAATAATGCTCCTCTCCCCCTCCTCGGGCAGACTCCAGCCTCAGGGGCTCTCAGTTGGGGTCGGCGCCAAGCGGACCTTGGCTCTGTTCGCAGTCCCCCTCGCAGGGCTGCATGGCGGCTGGGTGCTGCACCGCCTCCTGGGGGCTGGGAGTGATCTTGTCCCTAAAGTTTTTACAGCAGAGATTCTTTTGTTTTTCTAACTCTGTATTATAAATATTTTTATTATAAGATTTTTGCTTAATTTTGTTATATATACTAACTTATTGTAACTTCTTATTTTTAAATACTGGAAAACTTACAGAAGAGTTACAAGAATAGTATAAATAGTATAAAAAATTCTTATATAGTCTTCACCCAGATATACCTGATACTGGCCCAAGACAAGGTTGACATGAGGGAAGCCATATTGTAGACAAGAAACCCTATTGTAACTTTGAGTGACCTCTGATTAACCAGCCCAGACATGCTCTGTGGGTTTTGTGGCCCCTCCCAGCTGCTATAAGTTGGTAACCTTGTTCTTTTGAGTTCCTTAGGATGTGATGACCTTCGGGCAGAGAATCTAGGCTGACAGCCTCCCTCAGTGACAACTGAAAGAACAGGGTATAGGGTGTTGCTCCAGTTTCTGATGAATATCAAGTAAAACAAAAGACTCAGGAACTAAGATCAGATGGACGCCCCCAGCCTGAGACCAGATGCCTCCCCCACAGGGAGACCAGCCCCCTATATAACTGGCCTGTAGTCTTTGTTCTGTAAGATGGTTCTTTCAGACATGAGTCAGCCATCTTCCCTTTTGCTAGCAAACTGTAATAAACCCTTTCTTTTTTCCACCATCTTGCCTCTTGACGATTGGCTTTTGCCTTGCAGCGAGCAGATCGTGCCCTTTGTGCGGTAACACACCCATTGGTAACATTTTGCCCTATTTTGCCACATGATCCCTATTTATATAAGTATACATATAACTTTTTCCTTGGTCCATTTAAGAGTAAGTTGCAGATGTCATGACCCTTCACCCCTAAATATTCCCACGTCATTCTCCTAAGAATAAGGACATTCTCTCACGTGAACACACTGCAGGTGTCTGAGCCAGGAAATTCATCACTGATGGAAAATATTACTAATTACCAGTGTCCCAGTGGTGTTTCTATGATGTCTCCCAGTCCAGGATCCAAACCAGGATCACACATCATATTTAGTTGCCTATTCTCTTTGGTCTTCTTTAATCTGACACCATTTGTTAGCTTTTTTTTTTGAAGGTAAGGTGATTTGAAGGTAAGGTAAGAAATTTTCATATATTTAGGTATATGGGGTAGCTATTCTGGCTTAAACCTGATTTGGCCTGAACTAAAGAAGCCTGATTTATGGCCTGTCACACATACATTGTACATCTGCTTTAACCATCTGCATTTAAAGATAAGAATGCATTAAACATTATCTCAAAGTAAAAGAATGCACTCTGTGAAAATAAGAATGCATACTTCCCCTCCTACAAAGACAGTATTAGTACTCCTGGAGATAAGTTCCCTTTCCCAGACCTCAGGGTCTTGTTGACCTGCTAATCTGTAACTAAACACCTCTTTGAAACTTTGATGAATATGTATCCTGGGCATGTTGGATGTATGTTCTTTGTTTTAAAAAGGTATAAAGCTGTACTAAAAACCATGCTTCTCCAGAACACTTTCTTCCTTTGAGGAGACTGTCTTCCCAGGCTAGTCCTCAGCTTGGCACAAGTAAAACTCACCTTATCTGTCTTATCCATAGATTGGCTGTTATTTGTGTCAACAAAGGGGACTCGTAAGTTGCTGCTGAAGCATCACAAGAGAATAGTATAAAACCTCTCATATACTCTTCACCCAGATTCCTTGAAATTTGGGTTTATCTGCGGTTTCCTCATCACTAGATTTGGGTTATGATTTTTGGTAAGAATATATACTGAAGTGACCTTCTCAGTGTCTCCCATCCAGGGGCATATGATGTCAATTTTGCCCATTTATTGACAATGTTGACTTAAGTTTAAGTTACATCTTTTCATGTGCTCATTGGCCCTTTGTATATCATCTTTGGGGAAAGTATCTAGGCAAGTCCTTTGCCCATTTTTAAATTGGGTTGTTTGTCTTGTTGTTGAATTGTCAGAGTTCTTTATATACTCTGGATATTGGACTCTTCTCAGATATATGGTTTGCAAATATTTCTCCCATTCTGTGGGTTGTCTTTTCACTTTCTTGATGATGTCTTTTTTCATTGTGATGAAGTGAAATTTATCTATTTTTTTCTTTTGTTGCTTGTGTTTTTTGTGTCATATCTAGGAAACCATTGCCAAACCCAATATCATGAAGGTTTTACCATATGTTTTCTTCTAAGAGTTTTATGGTTTTAGTTCTTACATTTAGATCTTTGATCCATTTTAAGTTAAATTTTGCATGGGTGTGAGGGAAGGGTCAAAATTCATTCTTTTGCATGTGGCTATTCAGTTGTCCCAACACCATTTGTTGAAAAGACATTTTTTTTCTCTCGTTGAATGCTCTTGGCACTCTTTTGAAAATCAGTTGATGATAGACACATAGGCTTATTTCTGGACTCTCAATTCTATTCTATTGGTCTATATGTTTATCCTCTGCAAGTACTACACTGGCTTGATTACCATTGCTTGCATAGTATGTTTTGACATAGAGAAATGTGAGTCCTTCTACTTTGATCTTCTTTATCAAGATTGTTTTGGCTAGTCTGGATTAGACATTGATTTCTTTTTTTTTTTAAGTCATGTATCATGACTTAGCTTTGCTTTCTTTTTCTTTTTTTCTTTCTTTTGCTGGGAAAGATTCACCCTGAGCTAACATCTGTTGCCAATCTTCCTCTCTTTTCTCCCAGCTCCCCAAAGCCCCAGTACATAGTTTTATATTCTACTTGTAAGTCCTTCTAGTTCTTCTACATGAGCCACTGCCACAGCATGGCTACTGACAGATAAACGGTGTGGTTCCACACCTGGGAACTGAACCTGGGCCACCAAATCAGAGTGCACCAAACTTTAACCACTAGGCCATCAGAGCTGGTTCACCATTCATTTTTGATGCAAGATAAATGCTGGGACTTTCTTTGAATAGCAAGTGTATGTGTAATTGTTCAATTATCTTACTTTTTAATTATTTAATTGGTATTTGTGTCTATGACTGTGCTCATCACTTCATACATATAAAACCTTACAGATAGATGATAGAGAAAAAGCGAGAGAATGGATTTGCAATGTACCTCTTCAGTTTATACATACAAAAATATTAAAGACAGAAGACAGATAGATTAGATAGATAGACAGATAGATAGATAGATAGATAGATAGATAGATAGATAGAGATAGAGATAGATATAGATAGATAGATAAAAGGAGAGAGAGAATGGATTTGCAACGTGCTTGTTGACTGTGGAACAGAGATACACACAGGGGCGTATACCTGGAGGGGCGTTTACGGGGCTGGAGGATACTCTGACCCAAAGTACTTCCCTGGCTGAGCCAGTAATAAGTAACTGAGGTCCAAGGAAGCCCTGCGGCTTTGACTCTGGTTATGTATATTAACCTGAATCCACAAATCCCAGAGATTTCAAAAGGCAATCAACCCTGAAGTTTGCCCTCCAGGGACCTTCACCCTCCCTACCCCTTCTGCCCAGGCATCGTGCTTCCTGCCACATTTTCCAGGTGGGCGGACCCTAGGGCTGTGAGCTGAAGAGGAACCTCCCTTTCAGGGGATTATAACTCAAGCTCCTGGTTTGCCTGTAACGATTCTAACCCTTTTTCTCATAACCCTCATTCAAACCTGGAAGGGGTCGTGCTGGGCGAGAATGTGGATGGCCTGGATCTCAGCTGGGGCAGCATCCAGCAGGCTAAAGAGGAACTGGGCTTTGGTGTTTCTTTTTATGTGTCGGATTTGCTAGAAAGACTAAATCTGGTGATTTGCTAGAAAGACTGACAAGACTCCATGGTGAGTTATACTCAGGGCTAAGATTTATTACAGCAAAGGATGCAGAGCAAAAGCAGCAGGAAAAGATATGTATAATCTATTGGCGTGATCCAGCACTCCCTTGTCATGCCTCCTCATCTGAGCCCACCCAGAACGTGCTTTGTCTTAGGCGAGACTACAGGGTCATATGTGGAGGGTCTCTGCCCAAGGAAACCCATGCAAGTCTCAGGGTCCAAGGCATTTATGGGGAGTCGGTCATATAGACACATCCTGCTATCAACGAGCTATGGCAACCAACACTCAGGACTCTAACAGTGAAACCAGGCACACGTCATCAGTCGTGACGTTTGCACAAAGCCATCCTCACAAGCTGGTAGGGCATGGTCCATTGCTCCTGGTGTACACAACAAAATCATCAGTCACTGACATAACAAACCTTCTGAGAGTCACATTCCCAAGGGTTGGCCAAGGGTCAGTCATGGCTCCAGGTTTCCTTGGAGATTTGCAAGGAGCAATCAACCAGACCTGCTGTGCTGGCTCTTTCCACACATTTTAACATCCTCTAAGTGGTCATCAGCCAACAGTTACGGACATGTCTAAATGGTTTGGAGCTTGGACAGCCTCAGGAAACCATTTACTGGCCATTGGGCTTCATTGCTGTGGCCCTGGTCAATATGAAATTGGAGAATAATGCAAGAAAAGCACACGGATGGCCTAGTTTCAAATCCCCACTTTGTGGGTGTCCTTAAAAAAAAAAGGACACCTCTCCAATCCTACATCTTATGCATCCCATCGAAGGAATGTTTTTGAGATTGCTCTGCTAGCTAACATGCAATGTAAGTTCTTGCTCTTACTAACTGTCACATTTGTCCAACAACTGTCTTTCCTGCTTTGGCCCCTCACATCTGAGAGGATCTGGAAATCCATAATCTCCACTTAAGAGTGGTTCAAGAAATTAGCACCAAACCCCTCGAGGCCATTTGCTGGGCTTTTTTAGAGGATTTAGCTCTGCTAAACTTACCCTGCTTGGCACTTTGCATCTGCACAAAAGCCTCTATTCCTTTTTGGACAAGTCTGTAAATCCAGTTTGTCCAATTTATTGATAATATATTATAATATTGAAAACAATTCTTCATTTACTGGTGGGGGGCATTCATTCAGCAAATGTTTGGTGAACATTTCCAGCTATAATAATAATTCTTGTTCCACAAACATTTATCAGATGCTCACTCTGTGCCAGGCACCGTGTCCGAGCAGGGGTACAGGAAATACAGCGGATCACAGACACGGGCCCTGCTCATGGAGAGGTCCATCTGTCTGCTGAGCAAGGTGACCAACTGTCCTGCTTTGCCTGGGACTGAAGCGTTCCTGCGATGTTATTGTCAGTGCTAAAATTGGGGAAATCCTGGATGAACTAGCCAGGCAGGTCACCCTATTTAGCAGACAATTGGTCACCTTATTGCTGAGACAGACACTAAACAAGGACCTTCATGTTAATTACCCATTTGAATGGTTGTCAGTGCTGTGAGGGAGAAGGACAGGCGTGGGAGGGCTTCTAACAGAGGCCTGTATACTCAACAACACAGCTCCAGAAAAGCCACTGCCTCTGCGCCCTTAGAACCACCCCTGGGACCCACTCTGCTTCCTTGGCCACCAGAGCCTGGGACCCTGAGGCCTGTTGCAACTGGAGCCGAGGCCAGGGCCTCAACATGCCAAAGCTGGGTGATATTCTAGAACAATAACCCCCTAAATCTATCCACTGAGGTCACTGCCACGTGATGCTGCCCTGACTCCCACTAGCCCGGGAAGGTAGCACCGCACCACCCTCCACCACCCAGCAGTGAAAGTCTCCTCTTGTGTTGGGGTCTTGCTGCCCTCTGCTCTACAGACTCAGGCACGCTTCCTCCGGGCTCCAACGCAGAGAAGTTAAAGACCAGGCTTTTGCATGAAGCTCTCTTCCCTGGGGTGTGTTCCTCCCCTGCCAGCCCTCCAACTACCCCGCCCAGCTCTCCTGGGTGCAGCCCTGCCTGACCACCCACCTGCTTCCCACCCTAACCCCCTCACACCCCCCAGCCCTGGGCACTTTATATTTTTCCATACAGTGGTCCCCCTTTACCCACGAGGGAGAAGTTCCAAGACCCCCAGTGGATGCCTGAAACTGCAAATGGTAATGAACCCTATATATACTATGTTTTTTTCCTATATATATATATATATATATATATATACCTATGACAAAGTTTCATTATAAATTAGGCACAGTAAGAGATTAACAACTATAACTAATAGTAAAATAGAACAATTATAACAATATACTGTAATAAAAGTTACTGTAGATCTTAGCAATGGTTTTTTAAAATTTCCTTATAGGGTCGAGAACTTTCAGCTTTTTTGTTTAAAGGAAACATTTTATGGCTTCTCTTTGGCACAACCAAATTGCCAGCATCACTGTTCTTGTATCTGGAACCATCATTAAGTAAAATAAGGGCTACTTGAACACAGCCACTGCAACACCGTGACAGTCGTTCTGATAACCAAGCCAGCCACTAAGTGATCAACAAGGGGGCAGCGTACACAGCATTGATCCTCTGGACAAAGAAATGATTCACATCCCAGGCGGGTTGGAGCAGGAAGGCACAAGATTTCATCACACTTCTCAGAATGGTGCACAAGTTAAAGCTTATAAATTGTTTATTTCTGGAATTTTCCATTTAATATTTTTGGACCGTGGTTGACCACTGAAACCATGGAAAGTGAAACCACAGATAAGGGAGGACTAGTGTATTTTGAAAATTTTCCATAAATGGACTTGTATGTTTTATAATCAAAAGAGAAAAGTTTTATTTTAAGTGAGAAAACAAGAGATTCTCATTTTGCCAAAATACATGCCAGGTTCCTATTCCTACCCCTACTGTGGCTGTAGCTATAAGATACAAATAACATTTTTGTCTAAACATTCCATTCTGTCTTGCATTATTTATCATTTTTAGGATGAGCTGGGAAATAAGATGTGTCTGGGAAATAAAATCTGCACTTCTTTTTGTTTTTCTTTTTTGTCACTTGGAGTTGCGGCCTAGCTGACTCCTGGACTCGGGCTGTGCTGAGCTGTGCAACCTGCTCGCTGCAAGTCTCTACAGCTGTGTTAACCCCAGCTCCCTGCTTACACCAGCTTTTCCTCTTTAATCACCAAGTTTAGGATGGAAAACTCTGTTCTGATTTCATTAGGTCGGCAGACTGTTTTTGCAAGTCACCTGGACAGTCTCTTGAAGGTGCCCGCTAAAATGAATGCTGTTCCACACGTTTGAAATCACGCACAAGGAAGACATTGTGATTTGGTTCTGGTCTACACAGTTCCTTTTATGGGAACATAAAGGCAGGAACGGCCTTGAGAAAAACTCTGATGCTGCAGACATATCCCTTGGAACTTTTCTGTTTCATTTGCTTGATAATCATGTGAGAGATGTAGTGTGTGCCTGGCCTTTTGCCACTGGTTGGAAACACAGAGAGGATGAAATATGGCCTTCACATTAGTGAGGGGTTTTGGCTGAACATAAAAGAAACCTGAGGGAAGGCTATCACCCAGGAAGGGCACAGGGCATAGCTGGGCCTCTGAGGGGTCTAGGACTAAGCGAGACTCTCTCTGCAGGGTCCATCTCCTCCTCCGTCTGCGTTCACTCTCTCCTGCCCCAGGCTGGGCTCTTCCACCAGCAAACACTCTGGGCGCTCACCACCGGAGGGACTTCCCAACCTGCGGCTCCCTCCTAAATTCAGAAATCCCAGGGAAGGGCTCTGATTGGCCCAGCTGGGGTCAGGCACCCGGCTCTGACCAATCATTGGTAGTTATGTGGGTGGAGTCTGTAAGATCATGGCAGCTCCCATTGGCACCTCTCAGTTATAGTGGAAAGAAGGTGCACTTCCCAGAAGAATGTGAATACTGTCCTCAGGAAGCAAAGAGTCCGTGCCCACCACAACCCAACTCTGGCAATCTCCCGGCCTACCCAGGGAGAGAGTCGGATAAGCCACGTGAGGGGTGCTGTGATGGCCACATGCATAAGGCCCTCTGTTAATGGGAAGCATGAGCGCTGCTCTTTACCACGTGGCTACCAAGAAGGTTTCATCTGGGATTTGACAGCCCAGCTGAGCAGTGAAGGTAGAGGTGTGGAGCTGCTTTCCAAGACGGGGACCTCGGGAAGTGGGGGATCCTAGCTGACAGGGAGATTTGGTATGTGTGAGAGGGATGGGATGGGTAAAGACCCTTTTATCCTGGTCAAGAGCCAGTCCTTTCTCTAGAATATGCAGGATTTGAACACCTCCGTGCCTGCTGAGTTAACCTTCTCCTGCACAGGGAAAAAAATGGGTGAAATTCAAATAAGTCTATAGTTTAGTTGGTAGTCTTCTACCAAGGTAGATTTCCTGGGCTTGAGCATTGTACCACAGTATGCAAATTAATAACATTACAGGAAGCAGTGAAGGATATATATAAACTGTCTATACTATTTTTGCAAATTTCATTAAGTCTAAAATTATTTCAAAATAAAATATTAAAAATATTCATGGGGACCTGGATCTCCTTGTGCAAATAATGCAAGAAATCAGAAAATACATTACCTGTGTGCATCTGGCTCCTTCAGCTCACTGCCCATGTAGAGGGACCCAGCCAATGACGGGTACCAGCTCAGGTGTTTGCAACATAATTCAGCACTTATTGCACATCTATTGTATATTATGGACTCTGACGGCTTTCTTGAGGAATGGCTACATAAGCATTATTCTTGCAGACAATCAAATAATCAGGTAATCTTTCTGAGCCTCAGTTTCACCTTCTTACAAATGGGAATAAAATATTTTTAAACTAATGAGGTATGCTACCAATGGGAGATTGCTATTAAGAAGGTCTACTGACTCAAATGTCATCCCTGCTACTACCTATCTGTGTCATTCTGCCCATGTGTTTCACTTTCGTGACTCTGTTTTCTCATGTGAGAAATGAGGATGTCACCAATAATCTATATTTCAACAAGAAAGATAAAGCTGAGCAAAGGATCGGATTCTGCCCTGGAATTCAAGTTGGCACACATTTCCTTTGTTCTCAGAGGGGCATTCTGCACCTTTAGGTCTGTTTGTCTCATTATCTTCCCCGCACTGAAATACAAGCTTAATGGAAACAGAAAGTCTGTCTTGTTCATTGCTGTAGCCCCTCTGCCTAGAACAGTGCCTGACACCCAATAAATACATGTGGACTGAATGAATGAGTTTCTCTGGGCCATTAAGCCCTTGTACTGGTGTCTTCTTATAGCTCTGGAGTGTTGTGCCAGAATTTACACACTCCTGCGTTGAAGGAATGTTTTGTGGGGATTTTAGAAAATTAATATATTTTTTATACTCAAACCCTATTAGTAGTGTAGTGGCTAAGAAAGGAAACAAAAGTTGTTTATTCATTTTTGTTAAACACAACCAGGTGCATCGCAGGAGTGGAGCTGTCCAAGCCCAAACAAGAGTGAGAAAATTGGAAGACACGAAAGTATCTTTGGACAGATCTCCCACTGCAGATGAAATCACTGGGATGGACTGATGATACTAACAATGGGAGGTTAACCAATTTTTTTTTATCAATTTACTTTTAGAATCACTTATCTTAGGTAGTTACACACCACTGCCTTGTTAATCAATATAAGACCTCAGTAGAAATTGACCGATATGTTGCTAGAGCAGAATAGAGTCTTGAAAGAGATCCACGGACAAAGCCTTTGTATGGCTGAGGCCGTGGGCCATGCCAAATAATTCATGGTAACAACATGATTTCCAGTGAGCACTTGTTTTTGTTGCTGTGTCAGTTTGACCTCTGGTGGGCTGGGGTTTGAGTAGCTGCAGTCAGTTGTGTGGGCGCAGCATGCCTACGTGACTGACCCCAATAAAAGACCTGGACACCAAGGCTCAGGGGAGCTTCCCTGGTTGGCAGCACTTGGTGAGTGTTGTCCTAAGTCACTGCTGGGAGAGTTAAGCTCTGTGTGTGCAACTCCAAGGGGGATGACCGCGGGAAGCCTGTCCCTGCTCTCTTCAGCATTCTGCCCCATGTGCTTTGTCCCTTTGCTGATTTTAATCTGTATTTTCACTGTAAAAAACCACAAGCATAAATATAACAGCTTTTCCTAGTCCTGTGAGTCCTAGTGAATCACTGAACCTGAGGGTGGTCTTGGGGACCCCCAACACAGAGGTCTCTTTGGAAGAAGTTGGAAGCCGAGCTTGCACAGCACTTGACCTAGCACAGAGAACTTGAATTATCCATAGGAAAGAATGGAGGGGCAAGGCCTGAGGGGGTGTCAGCAGTACTCCGGGGCCACAGCCCTCCGGTGTACTCATGTCTAGTCTCCACTTGGGTGGAAGATAGGGATGCAGGGACCACGCCTGGTGCACGGGAGCGAGCCCCTGGGCATCAGGCCCGGCACCCCTGGCTGTGAGCTCTGGCCCCAGTCCAGATTGGGGCAAAGGCTGATTTGGTGAAGCAGCAGCACCAGAAGTGAAATGTTCTTGGTTACCAGAGGCTTGAACTGGTGAAAGACATGCTCCTCCCGAGCATCCTAACTTAAACGGATCATGACAACACCTCAGGCCCGTGCCAGGTAGTGTGTGACAGAGTTTGAGCATCTTACCTAAGAAAAATACAGCCCAGAAGCCTTCAGAAGTCACTTGGGCATTATTTTCCTCTTGTCATGGACTGAACTGTGTCCCTCCAAAGTTCCTGTGTTGAAGCTCTAACCCTCAGTGTGACTGCATTTGAAGATGGGGCCTTTAAGGAGGTAATTTAGGTTAAATGAGGTCATAAAGGTGGGGCCCTAATCCAACAGGATTGGTGTCCTTATAAGAGAAAGAGACACCAGGGATGCTCACACACAGAGGAGAGGCCAGGTGAGGACACAACGAGAAGGCGGCCACCCACAAGCCAAGGAGAAAGGCCTCTGAGAACCCACCCTGCCGACACCTTATCTTAGACGTCCAGCCTCCAGAACTGTGAGAAAACACACTTCTGCTGTTCCAGCTGCCCAGTCTGTGGTATTCTGTTATGGCAGCCCAGCAAACCTCTGAAATGGATCAAAGGACTGATCTCAGGTATTCACTTGGCCCCATAGCCCCATTCTTGGTTCTTATTCTGCTCTCTGAGGATCTAAGGAACTGGCTTTGCAGCACTGGTAAGTGAGAAGCCATCGACGTCCTGGCCCAGGGCTTCTTGTCACACAGGGAGGGGCTTCTCTTGGAGCAGGGCTGTGGGGAGAGCTCTTCCCACTCTGCCTCCCTCCCCCACCTGAGGGTAGATGAAGCTGGGGCTGAAGGATGAGGATGTCACCCCCAGCGAGCAGACAGGGACAGCTTGTTTCCCTGTGACCTCAGCCCAGCCTGGGCTTCTCTGACCTGCCCCCAAGGAGCCTGCCCCCTCCCCTCAGAGACCAGTGTGTCCACTGCCATCCCCATTCTGGGGACCCTGGGATCCAAAACCTGCCACAAGCTGTGGAGCCTGTGGTCCTGCAGCAACAGGAGTCCACCTGGGCACTGGGGGCTGGGGAACAAATCTCTGGTCCGGTCGGGGTGGGGAGAGGGACCTGGGGCCTGGGGTCCAGCACCTCCACATCTCCCTTTCCTGGGACACAAGCTCAGGCACACGCGGGGGGCTCCTTGATGTCTCATCCCCAGACCCACCTCCACCTGCGTTGGTTTCGAGTGTCATCTTTGCAATGATGCTATTTCCCAGTTAACCGGGGCGGCAGGCCCCTCAGGACAAGCGACCCACTGAGACGTATCCACAGGCAAGACAAGAGGCAGAAGAACATGCCCCAATCAGCTTGGTCTTATTATTTTTAGTGTTATATAATTATGTCATCATCATCTTTTTATTCCACTTTCATTTCATGCCCATATGTGCCAGGCACTGTGCAAGGCAGATTACTAAGTTTTGTTGATGAAGCCAAACCAAGTCATGGGTTCTATAAAGAAACAACTGTATTAAAATATGGCATAAAGTACCTTATATAATTGAGATGTATAATCTGTCTGTATCACATAAGAGATGATACAGAAAGACTATTTGGAAGAAGCCAGCATTGGAACAGGGCAGGGAAGGACCTCTCTGAGCGGGAACCTCTCCCTGGGAGAAGTTTCTTTCTGGACACCAACGGTAATTGTTGATGAGACATTTCCGCAGTCCCACTCTGACTTAAACATGACCCAGCTTTCGCTTTCAGAGCAATTTTCCTGGTGCCCCTGGGGCAGTGTGACACAACCCTCTCTTCGCTCTCTGTTTATCATTTCTGAGAAACAAAGACGTAATTGCCTCTTGCAGTTTGGTCTCATTATTTGTCTGATACCCACGCAGGGAGCTCGACTCTGTTGTTCCCCGGAGGCGCTGCAGTCTCTCTCCTGGAGGGGCTGGGGGTGGCCATGCTGGGCGGGGAGGTGGGGACCCTCGGAAGCTGTGTTTATATTAGAAGCTTCTTCTTAGAGGCAGTGTGGATTTGGGGTGGCTTGGGGTATGGAGTAGGGCTGGGGATTCCCGGGGCTCTAATCTTTAAAAACCAGTTTATTGACAGACAGCCATGCCCATCATTATCCTTCCTTCTAGTAGCCTCTGCTGAGTGTCCCCTGAGGGCCAGAGGGGAGGGTCCCCTCCTCCCAATTTTCCACACATTCCTCTGATGCTGAAAATCCAGGCTTCTCCAAGCCGGCTGCAAGGACTCTGCCCTCCTGCTGTGAGCAGCTGCTGTTCCGAAGGCCTCCAGGGAGGACCTGACCTCACACCTCCAGGCCCTCTTAAGCAGCTTCCCCAGTCTGCAAGCCAGCATTGCACACCCTGTTATGTCTTCCACGGGCTTGTCCATCTGCCTATATTGAAGGATCCTTTGAAGCATTTGAAACAAAATTAACAGTAAGGAAGTTAAAATTTGTTCAGTACTTACTATGTGCCAAGCACGGTATCAGGCTTTTTCATAAATAGCAGTTCCCTTGGGCAAGTTACTTGGCCTCTCTGTGCCTCGGTTTCCTTGTCTGTACAAATAAACCTAAGGCACTGGGACTTAATCAGAGGGATATTGTAAAGAAGCCTGAGGTAATGCAAGAAAGATGCTCAGAACAGGGCCTGGGGCCGACAGCCCTAAGTAAATGTGAGTAGCTATTTCATCCTCATCACCACCAAGGTAATTATCGAGCCCATTTTACAGATGAGAAAATGGAGGCTCAGGGAAATGAAGTAATGCTCACAAGTATCTCCTGGGGGAAGTGGTTTCAGCCACAATTCAAACCCAGCCCAGGTTCCTCCTCGACATCACACCATCCCTCCACCGGGGCACACGAAGCATTTCTGAAACTGAGAAAATCATGATTACCTCCCTGGTGTGTTTTCATCACCTGCTTTCAAATTCCCCTATACAGACCTGTGGCTTTCAAATGGTTTTGATTACAACACTTTTTAAGAAATGTTTTACATCAAGACCCAGAACAGATATGTATAAAAGTGAAATCTAAGCTCCCTGAAACTATGCTTTCTCTTACTACCTTCTATGCACTCTCCTATTTTTCTGTGTGGTTCTATTCTATTTCATTTTTAAGAGCTGGCTTCAACCCAGCCTTGCATGGCAGTTTGAAAACCACCCCCCAGGTGAGAGGGTGAGTTTAATCTGAGCGGCCCCCCCAGGTGTGGTCCCGAGTGCTCCCTCTGGGTCACCGGGCACCAGGACCTCAGCACCAGCTTCTCCCGCCAGGATCCCAGTGCCTAGATGTGGGGTTGCAGGGCTCCCGGGGGGCACCCAGGCAGGTTTAGCATGAAGCTCGTGAAGCCCATCTCCAGGGCCCCTCATAGGTGCCTGCCAGTCTGGGCTGCGTCCAAGAACATGTTACTTTAGGATTTTATGCATTCAGAGTTCCCCTTTACAAGGGAGATGCTCCTCTGCTGTTTGCATCTTGCTGTCGAAGGGACGAGTGCTAAGGGGTAAGAAGACTGCAACCTCCTACTGGAGACGAGCTGGTGCCTAGCAAGATGGAGAGGAGAACCAGGAGAAGAAGAAGGAAAATTCCTTCTGGGATGAGCCTGCCCTCAGGCACCATCTTGAACTGCCAGTCCCTCTCCTCTTCTTCCCAGTGCACGGCCACACTACACTCCCCAGTTTCCCCTGCTTTTCGGCGTGGCTTGTGCCAGGGTTCTGCCCACAGAGTCTAGGTGGATGTGACGAGGAACACTTCCAGGTCTGGCCCAATAAAACTGCCCACGCATGGTCCTCCACACTCTTCCCCTCTGCGGCTTGATATGAATGGACACAGGGACCTCGGAACCCCACGTGGAAGACGCAAGGACCTTGGGTCCCCAAATCACTGCTCAGGCGGACACCACCTGCTCGTCAGGATCACTCATTCTGAACGTGAGTGAGAAAGAAACTTTCATTATGTAAAGCCGCTAAGATAGATTTCCCTCCCTAACACACATGTTCTCTGAATTTCTAAACTATCCAAGTGCAAGGCAGTGGAGCAAGAGATTCTTAAATGTGGAAAATTTAATTGAGCAAAACATTTACTTCGAAACAGGGGATATTCTGTGTACTGGGTTGAATAGTGTCTCCCCAAAGGTCATGCCCACCTGGAACTTCAGAATGGGACTTTATTTGGGAATAGGGTCTTTGCAGATGTAATCAAGTTAAGAGGTCATCTTGGGTGAGGGTGGGCCCTACATCTAATATGACCGGGGTCCTTGTGAAGAGAGAGAAATTTGGACACAGAGACACAGACACACGGAGGAGAAGGCCAGGTGAAAACAGAGGCAGAGATTGGAGTGATGCTGCTTAAATCCAAGAACATAAGGATTGCTGACCCTAATTAGAAGGCCACCCTAATTAGAAGAGGGAAGGGAGGATCCTTCCCCAGACCTTTCAGAGAGCACGTGGCTGCCAATACCTTGATTTGGGACTTCTCCCCTCCAGAACTGTGCCAGAATAAATTTCTGTTGTTTTAAGCCCCCAGCTCGTGGTACTTTTTTAGGGCAGCCACAGGAAACTAATATATTCTGTAATCAGAGCTTCATGTAATTTTAAGAAATTACACTATTTTTAGTGGCGTTCTGGGCCACGTGTTCTTCGGAAGAGAATATGCTGAGTCTGTGCTTCCGGCTGGAGGATGTGAGCTCAGACCCCAGCGAAGAGACTCCTCTTCCTGTCAACTTTCCAGAGAAATCCCCTGGGGCTGGGTTGCTGGGAGACTTCCCGGGCAGGCGAGGAAGAACACGGCTTCTTCAGCCACACCCTAATTGCCCTTGGAGATGGTTTGGCCCGCCCTCTGCAGTGGGTGCCACGGAGTGAGAGGGAGAAGGTGGCCTGGTAGATGAACACCACGAAAAGCCGGACACGCACACCTGCTATTCCCCCCTGTGGCTGCTCCTCGAACCCGTCCCAGTGGGTGGATGCCCATTTATCAGCCCCGGCCACATATGTATTGAGGCTTGCTGGCCAGAATCCACCAGCTTCTCGTGGTCCTCCTAGTCGTGTTTTACCTTCCCTTCAGGCACTCAGAAATATAACCAATTATGCATTAGATGATTCCCTGAATCAAATTAAAGGCAAAGCATTTTGTAAGCACAATAGCTCCTCAGGCTCCCTCGAGGAAGGCTGTGACGAGCATTCCTGACCAAAGAGACATCTTTCAGAAAGGGAGGAATCATTCCAGGTGCTAGTTTGCTAGGGCTGCCGGAATCAAGTACCACAGACTGAGTGGCTGAAACAACAGAAATGTGTCGTCTCCCAGTTCTTGAGGCTAGAAGTCCAAGATCAAGGTGTCGGCAGAGTTGGTTCCTCCCGAGGGCGAGAGGGAGACTCTGGTCCGGCCCTCTCCTCCGGCTTCTGGGGGTTTGCTGTCCCTCTTTGAGGTTTCTTGGCTTGTAGATGTATCTCCCCAATCTTCACGTGCTGTTCTCCCCGTGTGCATGTCTGTGTCCAGATTTCCCCTTTTCATAAGGACACCAGTCATATTGGATGAGGGCCCACTCTATTCCAGTGAGATCTCATCTTAACTAATGACATCTGCAATGACCCTAGTTCTAAATAAGGTCATTCTGAGGTGCTTGGATTTCAACATATGAATTTTTTTGCAGAGGGACACCAGTCAACCCAAACACTCCATATAAATTATTTTTGTTAAAATCCTTACCTTGGAGCTGGCCCAGTGGCATAGCAGTTAAGTTTGCATGCTCCACTTCGGTGGCCTGGGGTTCGCAAGTTCAGATCCCGGGGGTAGACCTACACACTGTTCATCAAGCCATGCTGTGGTGCCATCCCGCATGTAAAGTAGAGGAAGATTGGCACAGATGTTAGCTGAGGCCCAATCTTCCTCACCAAAAAAAAAAAAAAAAACCAAAACACCCATACCTTAACACGCTGGGTTTGCTGTCAGTGAGCATAATATACATAATGGCAAAATGTGGGCCTAAAAGTACCCACTTGGTACAACCACTTCTGAAAACTGTGCGAATGTTTTTAAAAAGCTAAACATAGACTCACTCTGTGATTCCAAATCCACTCCAAGACATGCACTGGACAGAAGGTATGCATGCTCACCAAAAGACAGGACCAGCATTCAGACAGCAGCACTGTTGGCAATTGCCAAAATCTGAGAACACCCCCAATGCCCGCCCCCAGGAGAAGGGGTCAGGAGGTTGCGGGTGCTCAAACGTGGAATTCTGCTCAGCAATCAAGAGGAATAAACTCCAGCCTCACACAACAGTACAGACAGATGACAGACATAACGTTGAGCAGAAGAAGTCAGACACCAAAGAAAACGTACTGTTTCATTCCACTGACATACAGTTCGAACCCAGCCAAAGGTGTGTGGAGTCAGGAGAGTGGTTGCCCTTGGTGGGGGACGGGGGCAGGTGGGACTGCGGGAGCAGTGTCCTGTTGCTGATGATGTCCTGTTTCTCCATCCGGGTGCTCGCCGCACGGTGTGGTCAGTTTGCGAGCATTCATTGAGCTGAATTTACAATACATGCAACCTTTTCACATGTATATTACACTCCATGGAAAGTTTAATTAAGAAAAATGTACCCCATCTCTATTAATTACCAGCGCAATGATTTAGGGCCATTTACATAACTGCTTTAAGCTCTGGTTTCTTTTCATTTGTAAAGTGAAATTCTAAGCATACCCACTCTGATAGAGTTGGTGTGAGAAATAGTTTAAGTATAGCTCCTCACACATAAAACTACTCAATTAATAACAGCCCTTTTTGTGTGTGTGAGGAAGATTGGCCCTGATCTAACATCTGTTGCCAATCTTCCTCTTTTTACTTGAGGAAGACTGTCCCAAGCCAACATCTGTGCTAGTCTTTCTCCATGCTGCATATGGGACACTGTGGTAGCATGGCTTGACAAGTGGTGTGTAGGTCTGCGCCCGGGATCCAAACCCGCAAACCCCGGGCCACCGAAGCGGAGCACATGAACCCAATCACTACGCCACCGGGCCAGCGCCAACAGCATTTTTTTCTTTAACTTGGCAAAACAAATCTTTGGTGATGGAAGGATAGTGGTCACCTTTTGGGGGTAATGACTGGGGCGGGGCATGAGGGGGTTCTGGGGCACAGGTGATGGGTGGAGCTGAGAAGTGATTACAGGCGTACGCCCACATCGTGACAATCCTCCAGCTGTGCATTCCATTTGTGTGCTTTCCTGTGGGTATGTCATACTTCAATAAATAATTTTTACCACAGATGAAAAAAAAAGCATCCATTTCCTAGATCATGAGGATGAAACGAGACAAGATATATAAAGCATTTAGCACAGCACTTCCCACAGTTTGAGAGCTCAGCGACCATCTGCTGTCCTAGTCGCACAGTCCCTCACCCCACGTGCTGGGGTGTCCGGGCATTTGAGTTTGGGGCCTCAGGTAGACGCGCACATCCCGAACACCATCTACCACCGCAGCAGGGGCGGACAGCGCCCTCCGATGAACACGGTGCTGTACACACCACGGGGGTACACAAAGTGTATCAACAGCCCCACGCTGGCTCAGGCCAGTTTTACCCCCAAATATGGGATGTCTCCAAACTTACCACAAAATGTCTTTTTGGAGTGTTCTGGATTTCAGTATTGTGGATAAGGGGTTGGACGCCCATCTTGTCATCATCGGGATGCTCATAACGTAAGGTGTTCTGCAGTTGGAAATTGGATCGTTTGCTCATGCTCCACGCATGTCCTTTGTAGTATTTTGCAATGTTTCCCGCTCTACAGAGGCTTGAAAACTGGAAGGGAAACGAGAAGTACCTCCCAGGTTTCAACTAAACAGATGCTGCGGTTCCCACCAGGCCTCTGGCTGCCCCCGCCCCAGTGACTTGTGCGGGCAGACCTGGAACAGCCACGGCGCGGGGCCCTGAGACGTGCGCGCACCCAGCTGCGCCTCTGGGCACGGAGTCTTCCCTCTTCCCACGTGCGCGCATCCTGGGCCTGGCAGCCCGGCGACGAGGCCTCCTGGGTAAGGGGAGATGCCCTTGGGTGGTGGTGGCAGATTTATCAGCTGGAAATACAGGACACCCCCTTAAATGTGAATTTCAGATGACAATGAATAATTTTTTGTGTATGACTTATACAATATTTAGGATGTACTTATACTAAAAATTCATGGTTCATCTGGAACATAATTCATTGATTATCTGGAATTCAAATTTAACTGGACGTCCTGCATTTTATCCAGCAACCCTGGTAGGTGTGTCTCCAAGATTGGGGGGTCAGTGAGGAATAATAACCTATACCACCCTGCTTAGACAAAGAAGAGGGGGTACTGGCATGGAGAAGGATGTGGAACCATCTCCAGACCTGAAGGGCTGGACTGGGAAGCAGAGGCCCCCAACATGAAGGCAGCTTCTCTCTCTCTATCTTACACACACACACACACACACACACTCACTCTGAGTTCAGATTCTCACCTCAGCTTCTTGCCCACCCCATGCCTTGTTTCCAAGCCCGTCCCTTGTCCCCAGAGTCAACTGCCATCCCCAGTTTCACGGGCATCCTCAAAAGGACATACTCTCCCTGTGCCGCTTCTTCCTCAACGGCAGCCCCTACATGAACTGTTCTGCCCTTTGCTTCTCCCATCAATGACATGTCTTGGAGTTCCTCCGAGCTGGTCCCTCAGAGCAGCCTGCTTCTTTTGGATGCTGCAGGGGGAGGTGTTGGGCAGCAGTGGTGGGAGAGCCTAGAGCCTAGTGTGAACTCCGTTTAGACGAAGTTCTAATATTTTCCTTCTGTACCGTAACTGAGTGTTGCCCAGCCTCGAAGGTGTGCACACCCTGCTCTGAAGACCACTGCCTTGGAGCCTGAGCAGTTGGTCAACCAGGGCATTTGGGGGCCTTCCCACATGGGCAGCTGACAGCCCTGTGCCTCCCTGTTAGTGTTCCACAGACCACTGGAGTCTCGAGATCTGTCCTGACTGAATAATCATTCAAGCTGCCAGCATCTTGATTGAATGGCTACAAGAGCAGATATAAACTGACAAATCTAATCTCCCTTGCCCTGGGCCTAAAGAGGGGTGCTCAGCACCTTTGGGCTAGATAATTCTTTGTGGTAGAGGCTGTCCTGTGCCTTGTAGGATATTTAGCAGCATCCCTGGCCTCTACTCACTAGATGCCAGTAACACCTCCCTGCTCCACTTGTGACAATCAGAAGTGTCTCCAGACATCACCAAAATCACTGGGTTGAGAACCACTGGTCTCAGGCTTCCAAACTCATCTCCCTCTGTAGGTCGATGACAGAGTAAACATTGATTCACCGTGGACCGGCGAAGGCTTTGCTCGGAGACAGAGGTTGTAACACCAGGAATAAAACTCTCCAGAGAAAAAGTGCACCATAGGCTGAAGCAGCCTCTTGAATTAAGACACTCCCACCATCGATGTCCATTCCCCTAATTAACGTGTTTGCCGCTGGGAATCAATCAAGCCCTTGTTTCTCTCAGAACAGTGGTGTCGGCAATCCTTGTTTCCTGCGGGGACACGGGCTTCAGGGGCTTTGCAGCCAGCACGAGTCTGCAGCAGTGATGGGGAAGGAAGGAAGCAGGTATTACGGAGGGGCTACCCTCCGCCGGGTCGGTCCTCCCCAGGGCCGTGAGGTTGGCGTTATTCGTAAGGACACTGACTCTCTTGTCAGGTTGATGCGACATCCTCAGGGCCACATAACTCCTGTCATCGGAGCTGTGAATCCGGCCCGGTGGGATTCCAGAGCCCACTCGCTTCCCGCTCTGCCTCTTGAATTCTACAACTAGAGACAATAAAACGTGGATGCCCCTGGCTGAGGGCAACCCGCTGACTTAAATTTTCACCATCATGTAAATGGATGACATGCGACCCTCTTCCGCTGGTGGGTTTCCTGAGGTCAGGCTGGAGCACAGAGCAGGAGCCACTGGACCCCTGAAGGCTGACAGAGGGAATGGGGGACAGTGCGTGTGTATTCCATGATGTTGCCAAGGGCTGGCCTTTTCTTGTTATAAACTAGGTGCCGTTTTGTGGGAGGTGGGACATTTCAGAAGCAGCACCCCACAGACACTTCTGTTCTGCTCAGGTGACTTTCCTGGGCTAATTTGGCTCAGCAGAATCACTCCAGTGAAATCGATGGCATCATGGGTTGGAGCCGAAGGACTTTCCAATCCAGTGGTTCTCAAGCCTTGCTGTCCATTAAATCACCTGGGAGCAGGGACAATTCTTGATGCCCAGGCCACTCCCCACCAATTAAATCAGGACTCAGAGCTGAGACCTGGGCATCAGTGGTTTTAAAGCTCCCCAGTGACGCCAATGAGCAGCCGGCTCCTCTGTCTGTGATCCAGCACGTCACCCACGTTCCAATGTACATTCACGTGGCCCGGGGGTCTGGTGGAAGTTCAAGTTCTGAGTCAGGAGATTGGGGTGGGCCTCGGATTCTGCATGCTGGGCCAGTTCCACAGCTGAGAGCAAAGTGGATGGTTGTCACCTGGGAGCTGATCAGACCTGCCGAATCTCAGGCCCTCCCCAGGACCTACGAATCAGAATCTGCATTTTAACCAGGTCCAAGTGAGTCGAGTGCACGTTCAGGTTTGAGACACTCTGCTCCAACCCAAAGCCTTTATTTGCCGATGAGGAAGAGAGGACAAGTACAGGGCCCAGAACCCCACGAAAAAGTTCTAGGAATCGCGCTCACCTGCCGTCCAATGTCTTCTCTCCACCATCTGATGATCTCAGTAAGGAGCATTTATTTCTCTGACACACATGATTTCAGGCAATGTATAAAATTTCCCTCTCCTGTTGTATTTAACTCAGGCACAAAACCAACCAAAACCCAAACATGTAGAAAGGAAAGAGCAGAAACAAGAACAAGGAAGATACAAAAATAGGACAGAAGCAAGGTGTGTCTTTCTCCTGCTCTTTGATTTAAAAAACCTCCATTAACTGGACCCTGTAAGTCTGGCCACTGGAGAGGCACGGGGGTGGGGAGCTCAGCGGGAAGGGTTGAAGAATAACCAAGGGTTTAGCCCAGCCCAGGAGAGAAATGTGAGCTTCCTCTGCCTCTCAGGATGGGCCAGTTTCAGCCTCCTGGTGAGAAAGAAAAATAAGAGAAAGGCGTTAACCAAAAGGAAATACTGTTTCCCCTAGTTCCGAGACCACAAAGAGGTAGCGGACAAAGCTGATTAGTGAGAAGTGGTGGCCCTGACGTGAGCCACCAGGGAGATATGACAACTTTTTAAATGTCTCTTAAAGGGCAGGCCTTCCCCTTTCCAGTCTGGAGTTGAGTTTTAGAAATGGCCGAAAGTCAGAACCAAGTCAGCCGACTGAAGTGGGTGACCACATTCAGTTCCATTTTAGGAGACGAATCCAAAATTTGGCGTAACGTGACATTCCTGGTTTCCTCCTGTGGGTTGTCACCTGGTTCTAAAGGTGGTTCCTTACAAAAGTCCCAATGCAGGTTTGCGCAAGGACAGCAGTGCTGGGAGAAGCTTGGAGCTTCTCGAGGGGCCTCTTTTGAAGGGCAGAAGCGGTTCTGTCAAAAAGTGGGTCCCTAGTCATCACGGTCCCTTTATCTAACTCCCACCCTCACCTGGGTTCACTAATGGTGATCACTCATTTTCCAACACAGGACAGAGGGGTTGTTGTGGGTACCAAGGACGAAAAGAGGGTCACCACTGGGGGGGAGGGGGCTGGCTGTGGCAGGTGGCAGAGGGCAAGGCAAAGGATGAGGTAGACACTACCTGTGTTCATTTCCTGTGGCTGCCATAACAAAGTACCACAAACTGGGGGGCTTAAATGACAGAAATTTATTGTCACAGTTCTGGAGCCTAGAAGTGCAAGATCAAGGGTTCGGCAGGGCTGTGCTCCCTCTGAGATCTGGTTAGAACCCTTCCTGACCTCTCCCAGCTTCCAGTGGTTTGCCAGCAATGATTGGCATTCACTTGGCTGGCAGCTGCCTCACCCCGGTCTCTGCCTCCGTCATCAGGTGGCGTTCTCCCGTGTGCCTCTGTCGTCATAGGGGCATCTCCTCCAAGGACACCAGTCACGTTGGATTCAGGCCCTCCTGACTCCAGGAGGCACTCATCTTAACTAATTACATCTGCAATGACCCAATTTCCAAATAAGGTCACATTCTGAGGTACTGGGAGTCAGGACTTCAACATTTCTCGTTTGAGGAGACCCAATTTAACCCATAGCGCCACCTGTCACAGGTGGTTCTGGGATGGTGTTAATTAGGCTCGTTCACTTAAACGGTGCTTCTCAGGTACTATTTTTATGTAGAGTCCTCCATTCAGACAAGCTCTTTCTTGGAGATCCAATCTGTTGTGCCCCAGATCTCGAGAGAGAATTTTTGTGTTTTTTCCTTCCCCTCATCTCTCACAGCTACCCACTGAGCAGGCTCCTTACTGTAGGAATGCAAAAGGCAACAGTTAACAAATAGGGTTTTAATTCTCACACCAGCCTTTTGAGAGTCAGAAGGGAAGGCTTAAGGGCTGTGGAGCAGGTGTGAGTCCTAATAAAGACCCTGGAGGGGGAGGGAGTCCCATGTGGAAATCACAGACCATGTGGAAATCACCGGGGTGTGGTGCAGTGGGTGGAGGAGGTTGGGGCCCAGACTAGTAGGTGGGGGAGGGGGTTAGAAAGAGAAGGAGAGAGTGTGGACAGCCTGACGTGGCCTGTTCAGAGGCTGGGTGGGAGCCAGGGAAGCCATCCGCACAGATGTCATTCCTTGGGGGACATGAGTCAGCTTCCTGCACTGCCCTGTCATCTTCAGCTGCCCAGGCCACCTGCAGCTCATCCCCTGAATGTTCTCCATCCCTTGAGGCTTTGCTGTCCTGTGTGGACACCCCCATGGTCAACAGGTCGGGAACCGAAAAGCCCCGTCCCAACAGCATGAAGGTGAGCCTTGGCTCAGAAGAGACAGTGGGCAGGTGGGGGAAGTCTTGACCAGCACCGGGGAGAGTGTTTTCCTTTCCTGTGGCTGCTGCAACCAAGTACCACCAACTGAGTGCCTTCAAGCAACAGAAATATGTTCTCATAACCATTCTGGAGGCCAGAAATCTGAAATGAAGTGTGGGAGGGCCGCCCTCCCTCCAGAGGCTCTGGGGGAGAGCCTGCTTCTTGCTTCCTCCAGCTTTGGGTGGCTGCCCACCTTCCTTGGCTTGTGGCCGCGTCACTCTGATCTGTGCCTCGGTGGTCACATCACCTTCTCCTCCTCTGTGTCAAATCTCCCTCTGCTTCCCTCCCATAAGAACACATGTGATTGCATTAGGGCCCACCCGGATAATTCAGGGTAATCTCCCCATCTCAAGATCCTTAATTTAATTGAATCTGCAAAGACTTTGCCGTATATGGTCACATTTACAGTTTCCAGGGGTTAAAACCTGAATCTCTGGAGGTCATTATTTACCTTACAGCAGCAAGTACGGGGACTGGGGCACCCATCCTTGTTGTCAGGAAGAGCTAACAGATAACAGCTCAGGCTGATCGGCCCCTCCGTCTCTCACCCCCCACAGGCGCCCCAAGGGGGACCCCACTGAGGCTCTAATCCGAGAGTGAAAGCAGATCCCCTCTCTTCCCCACTGGCTCTCCACAAGTTCTCCACTTGTCCAGGAGCGGGTCTGGGTGGCCCCAAGAGCTCAGACTGGTGCAGGCTCAGAGAAGCTCCATCCATCTGCCTGGCCCAGCTCTTCCAACTCCGCCAGTCTGCGATGAACCACAAGCTAGCCATCTTGGTGGCTTTCATGACAGCCAGCTCACAGCTTCATCCCCCTCACATCCAGTCCCAATGATTCTATGCTCTAAATCCTCAGGGTTCAAAGTGAGGCGTGGGGACCACAGCATCGCCATCACCTGGGAGCTTGTTGGAAAAGCAGAATCTCAGGCCTTGCCCCAGATCTCTTGAATCAGATCTGCATTTTAATGCAATACCCAGGGGATTCCTGGATACATTACAGAGAGAGGAGCACTGGTCTACACAACTGTAGGATCACTCCCTTCTCACCAATACAACTGCTTGCTCCATTCAAGTTTCGGCCTTTTCTCTCCTAGCAGGAGGGTGTGGGCTGCGTGGCTCCCTATTTTTCTTCCTGAGACTTAATCTACTTGAATTTCAAATAATATTCTAAAACTTAGATTGGATTGTTGGGGCACGTGCCCTTCCTCCCCAGCCTCCTGCCCAGTCATCTCTAAAACCAATCCACTTGGGCCCTCCCTGCCGCAAACATCTGTGGTTTGTCCCCCAGCATCTCTTCCCTTTCGTCCAGAAAAGGTCACAGCATGCTCACCTTCCTCCCTCCACACATCACACGACCCAGGTCACATGGTAGTCACATGACCCGGGTCTGTATGTAAAGTACTCTGTATGCCCGGCCACAGTGATTGGTCCAGCATTGGTCATGCAACGGAAACTAGACCAATGAGAGTCCTTCCCTGGGGCGTTTTATACTGAGGCTGGGAAATAGAGGCTCTCTGTGTTCTTCAGGGATCTCTAAACAGGGACGAGGTCAGTTGGTATTGCCACACCAAGGTACTCCCTCATGGCAGCCTGCCACACGGAGGTGCCTGTCCCATGGCACCCAGCCACATGGACGTACCTCGTGGTACCCTGCCTCGCAGAGATTCCCTGCCACATGGACAATGCCCATCTGCAGTGGGAGGAATTGCATGAGGCACAGAGAAGCCTAGGTCAGAGTAAGAACAGAAGAGGGAATCCTGGCTGCCCTCCAAAGCCCCCTGCTAGTCCTGAGGTCATCAGAGTCACTTCCCTAGAGCCCTTCTACCACATTTCTTTTTCTGTCTAAACTAGTTTGAATTGGTTTCTGCCCTATGCAACTGAAAACGTCGTAACACCTCCCCATCTTGAAATCTTTCAATGGCCACCATGCGGGGGGACAGAATCACACCACTGATGTTGGAATTCAGTGACCCTCCGGATCTAACTCCACATCCGTCACTTCCTCCTATGGAAATTAAGCTCCTGTGCTCAGAACTCTTCACAGGTGCAGGCACCTGCTGGAAAATTCCAGGCCCTTTGTTTCCTCCCAATATTTCAGTATCTGCACCTGGATGACAGCATCATCCCACAGCATTGCAATAATTTGCATCTGCATTTCCCCTAGCTGGGCTGTGAGCATCCTGGAGGGACACTCGGCCTTGCAGCCCTGGGGTCCAGTGGATTTCAGAATCATAGCACATGCTTACAGATGTTGTGGATGGACATCCAGACTCCACGTATGGCTTTTGACCTCTGCGTCCGTGAACACATTGTGTTTCAGTGAATGTTCATGAGTACCGTCAGAAAGGCCATAAACCGCCTCTGTGCCTCAGTCTCTGCATCTACAAAAAGGGAGAAATCATAGCTCCTCCCTCATGGGCTGGTCAGGAGGAGTCTCAGTGCCCGTGAAGTGTTTAGGATGGTGTCTGGCCCCCAGTGAGCATCTCAAAAGATTTGCTTGTATTATTTACATCTTCTCTCTTCCTTTCTCTCACCTCCTCCTTCTCATCTTCCCTTGTCATATCTTCACATCCCTTCCCTGTCTCAGCAGAGGGGGTGACTGGATACCACAGCACCCGCCCCTGCCACAGGGAAATGCTCGGGGCTGTTTGACAGCAGAGATCTTCTAGGGTGCCCCCCTAAATAGAAGAGCCCCCTGTAACCCCATTTATCCATTCCACTTGCTTCATTCCATCCCCACCCCACCAACCCCAATTTAGAGCCTATCTCCAGCCAGGTGACCCAGGGCTCCGAAGCCCTTATCCTCCAGATGTAATCCTCGGTTTATCTCTCTGGGATCAGCAGGCCTAAGACCCCGGTGCAGGCGCTCAGCAGCTGCGTTGTCCGAGGGAATCAGCACAGGCTCCGGGATGCCCTCCTGCCCCTGAGTGAGATCGCCCCTTGGAAGGTGAAAAGCTGCATTTTCTTTTGCACAGTATCTTTTCGCTCTGATTACTGCATTCCCCCAGTCAGAGTCACTTAGTAAATTTTAACATGAATAGTCAGCACTGACCGTCTGGATTCACTCTCTGAGAGGCCAGGTGGATCATTAAATTGTTATCTGGGTGGGCAGCCCTAGACCCCTGAGTCAGGGCACTGGGCAGGGAGGGGGCCCTCCTAGTGGACTCCCAAGGTCAGCAGCAGACAGCACCTCTGGAACCTTGCTTCTTCACAGCAGGGTTGTTCTGCTGAGTCCCACCACGTTGAGCATTCATAGCAACCCTGAGTGTTGTCCCTTGTGGGTGACAGAGCTACTACCAACGGGAGGGACACAGGGCAGAGATGTAGAGTAACCCCAGTCGCATGCTTCCGTTATTTTTGCCTGTCTGTATTGCTGTCTGCGTCTCTCGGTAACAGCACCTAATTTTCCTTGAGGAGGCCCCCGTCCCTGTCAGTCCGAGGGTATGAGCAGGGCCAGCCTGGCCCCTTGGAAGGCCCTGCTTGCTGTGATCAACCTGAATGGACAGGTCCCCAAAGCCAGGCCCCAAAGAGGTTCCTGAGCTTACCAAAATCTCAAGCCAAGCCAAGAGACGAAGAAAGGAAGGTTCTAGATGACTTTTTCTGAATGACCAGATCCAGCGGCTTCTGAAGCTGACATCCGCTTGCCGTTTCAGGTACAGGAACCAATAAATTCTTTCTTGCCACCTGCTTAGGCTGGGATTTCTGACTCTGCAACAAGAAGACCCTGACAACCTCCTTCCTGTTCCCCCAGGATCCTAACCCGCAATCCCCTCCTTTGCCTGCAAGCCTGGAATAGTCTCCTGGGGCACCCCAGCAAATTACCACAGACCAGGAGGCCTAAAGCAGCAGGAATTTATTCTCTCACAGTTCTGGAGGCCAGAGGTCCAAAATCAAGGTGTCAGCAGGGCCACATTCCCTCCAAAGGCTCTAGGGGAGGGTCCTTCCTGCCTCTTCCAGCTCCTGGTAACTCTAGGTGTCCCTTAGCTTGTGGTCACATCACTCCAATCTCTACCTCCATCTTCATGCAGGCTTCTCCCCTGTGTGTGTCTCTCTGTGTCCTCTCCTGTTCTTATCAGGACGTGATTCTAAATCAAGATCTTTCACTAATTCCATCTGCAAATAAGGTCACATTCCCAGGCTCCAGACGGACTTCAGTTCTGAGGGGAAACTGTTCAACCCGCTGCAGTGCCCATTCCATCCTGTACCCCGCGTCCTGGTCCCATGATCCCCCAACTCTGCCTTCATGTCCTGCGAGAGCCCTCAAGCTGGTTTGGTTCAGGGTCCCTGTCCCCCCAGAATCTGAAGATCTCCTGTTTCAGGGACTCCTGTTACCACTTAAAAATTCCCAGAATTTATGGGAAGGAAATGTACGTAATATTGATGTTATCAAAAGGTCCACGAAGTGACACACCTGATCCCTTTTTTTTCCTTTGGAGCAGGTCTTTAAAATTCCAGAAAGGACTTGAGAAGAGGAACTGTTTATGGTAAATAACAGAAGCATTCGAAAACGTGTGTCTTTCAGGGTTTTTGTTTGTTTGTTTGTTTTATTTTTAATTTGGTAAAACATATAAAATTTACCATTTTAACCATTTTTAAGTGTACAGTTGATTCAGTGGCATTAAGTCCATTCACACTGTCATGCAACATCACCACCATCCATCCATAGAACTTTTTCATCATCCCAAACTGAAATTCTATACCTATTAAACAAGAACTCCCCACCCCCCAATCCCACCACTGCTGGCAACCACCATTCTGCTTTCTGTTTCCAGGAATTTGATTCCTCTAGGTACCTTATATAAGTGGAATCATACAGTTTTGTCCTTTTATGACTGGCTTATTTAGTTGAGCACGATGTCCTCAAGGCTCGTCTATGTTATAGCAAGTGTCAGAATTTCCTTCCTTTTTAAGGCTGAATAACATTCCATTGTACGGATGGACCACATTTGTTTATGCATTCATCTGTCCGTGGACAATTGGGTTGTGTCCACCTGTTGGCTATTGTGAATAATGCTGCATAGAATGCTGGTGTAGAAACAGCTCTTTGAGACCTTGCTTTCAAGGCTTCTGGGTATATATCCAGAAGTGGGATTGCTGGATCATATTGTAAGTCTATGTTTTATTTTTTGAGGAATGACCAAACTCTTTTCCACAGCGGCTGCACCATTTTGCATTCCCACCAACAGTGCCCAAGGGTTCCAGTTTGTTCACATCCTCTCCAACATGTAATTTTCTGCTTTTTTCACAGTGGCCATCCTAATCGGTGTGAGGAACATCTGCTTCTTCTGTGTGCCTGGCCCTCCAGGAATGCCGGCATGATGAGTCCCTGCACCTCGAGTTCCAGGTCCGCGTGGGACAGCCTGCACCACAAACAGCCCCAGTCTTTTTGGAGCTCTGAGGAGTCAGCAGTGACCTCTGACCAGAGACCATGGCAGGCTTCTGGTGGATGTGGCATTTCATCAGAACAGAGAACAGAGCATTTGGACATGCAGAGACATGAGAGAACATTCCCTCCAGGCAGGGGTAGTAAGTAACAGGGCAACCTCCAGGAAGGTCGGGGCTGCCCAGTCAAGGCAGAAGGAATTGGCGTGGATCTAGGAGACCAGCGTCCGGGAGGTGGACTTGATGTTGGGTGTGGAGGGTGGGGTGAAACCACAGCTACTATTAGCCGCCACCACTCTGTGGCAGGTTCGGCTGCGCCCACACTATCCTGCCAGTCCTCACACGACCCTGAGGGCAGGCATTCTTATTCTTCCATTTTGTGGGATACGGACCAGCATGCAGAGAATTAAACTGTGAATTCATGCAAGAGCCTGGATTCACATCCAGCTCTCTAACTTTTGAAAACCTGTGCTCTTGACTACAAGCCCAGGCTGACCTCCACGGGCAGGGACTTCTAGGACCTGTGCCATCCACGTTAAGGCAGGGAAGAACTGAGTATTCCCCTCTCCCTTCCCTACCTTCGCTTTCCCTGGAGGACTCCGAGGCCCAGGGCAGGGGGCAGCCAACTTTCCATAAAGATAGTATATATTTTTGGCTTCTAGAACCATACCATTTCTGTCAGAGCTACTGCACGAAAGCTGCTGTTGACAATGTGGATGAGTGGGCATGACTGGGTGTCAATAAAACTTTATTTACAAAAGCAGGTTGGTGAGCCAGATTTGGTCCAAGGGCCATAGAGAGCAGGGGTTGGCACTTGGCCCTCAACTTGCCAACGTGCACGTTGCTCATCTGGAGACTCAAACTCTAAGCTGCTCCCAGTGAGAAGGCGGCTGCAGGCGTGACGGGAAGAATGAAACATCATTTGTTTGTTTCTTTGGCAAATCTTTGGGGCTGACCACCATGCTGGACATGGAGGACAGCCATGAACCAGGCAGACAGGCCCGCTCCCCTGACACACCCTGGAGAGAAGGCCAATAAGGCAGGATGCAAGAAGTCAACAAGGTAGAGATGAAGCAGGTGACGTGCAGGAAACAGGCAGGATGATGACACAGACAGTGCCTCAAGGAGGCCATTTAGATAGGGGCCAGGAAAGGCTGCTCCAGGAGAGACATTTGAGCTGAGACCCAAAGAGTGCGACAGGTCTGGCTGCAGAGAGCTTCGAGGGAGTGTCCCGGGAAGGAGAGCAACGCAGGAGGCCGAGGCGTGTTTGCTGGAGCACGGGGAGCAGGAAGGGCCAGCCAGCAAGAAGGGAGGCCGGAGGGGTGGGCAGGAGCCAGAGGGGACCAGGCCTGGCCGCGGTCTTAATGAGGACCCTGAATCGTCACTAGGCCACTGTGAGGACTGTGGCTGATACCGGTGGTTCTCGGAGGTGAACCTAGGGCCTGTTACCCACAGATCGCTGGCCCCGCCCCCAGAGTCTCTGACTCAGTAGGTCGAGGGTGAGCCCAGGAGTTTGCATCTTGAATGTGTTCCCAGGTGATGCTGATGCTGCTCGTCCGGGAACACCCTGGAGAATTGCTGGACTTCAGTAAAGTTCCAAAGTCACCAGCAAGGCCTTCCCCGACCCCCCGATCTAGACTGCACCCCCTCTCTCTGTCACACCACCTGTCACACTTCCTTCTTCTTAGACGCACCACTCTCTAAACTGCTCTCGTGTCTCATGTCCACCTGTTTCCCTTCTCGTCTTTCTTCACTGGGACGTAAACCCCCTGAGCGCAGAAACCACGTCTGTCTTGTTTGCGACAGTGTTTCCGATACCGAGAAGGCGCACAGCACACAGTAGCTGCTCAGTGGGTGTTTCTTGAGAGGAAATGAGCTGAATGAAGATTGAGGCGGGAGCTGGCAGAGGACAGCAGAGATCAGGGCCGCAGCAGGGAAGCCTGTGGGGAGAGGGCTCCCCGTGCTCTCGCATTTCTGCACATCTTGCAAGCAGAGGTACTAACTGCCCTTTTGTTTCAGACTATCTTTCAAGGGCATTTGTACAGCAGACAACCTTGAAGGAGAATAGAGGAGGTGTCTCCTGCAGAGGAAAGGGTGGGTTTGGTTATTGTCAGGTAACATGAAGATAATGTTGCCCTCGGGGCAGAGGCTGGGTGTGTGTGCTCACTGCCCATTAAAAACATGCATGTTCCAGGGCCGGCCCAGTGGCATGGAGGGTTAGTTCACGCTTGGCAGCTCGGGGTTCACCGGTTTGGATCCCGGGCGCCCACCAACGCACTGCTTGTCAGCCATGCCGTGGCGGCGTCCCATATAAAGTAGAGGAAGATGAGCATGGATGTTAGCCCCGGGCCAGTCTTCCTCAGCAAAAAGAGGAGGATTAGCAACAGATGTTAGCTCAGGGCTGATCTTCCTCGCAAAAAAAAAAAAAAATGCATGTTCCCTGAGCTCGGGGCTCCCCAGTTGTAGTCTGTACATGGCAGCGTCCTCCCAAGCCCTCCATGTCACCCCCTTGGGACTTGGGGACAAGGGGAAGCAATGCACACGCTAAGCTTGTATTAACCATGTCTTGCATTTCAGGATTCTGATGCTTTGACATCTGGGGCCTTGCTGACCCTGGAGGGACTGCCCCTCCCAGGGCTAGCCAGTTCCTAGACATAGTAAATGACTCTCCTATGAGCATGCTTTTCAAGTACAAACCCACCAATACAGAGCCCACACCCCAACCACCCACCAGTCACACTCCATGGCATATCTCCCCGCCCTAGTTACTGCAGGGACAGGTATCAGACAATTGTACCCCGGAGCCCATGGAAATTACTCAAACTAGCCAATCCTAAGCCTGCTCACCCTGCCTCTCCTACTCCTTTCCTTGGTAACCACAGTAAAGGCTCTTGCCCACGTTTCCTGTCACTCGCTCTGCCCCTGAGCAACCCTAGTGCTTCCCCCTTTGGCCCTGCATGGCTGGCACATCTCCCTACTTTGGGAACTGTGAGTCGCAAACCATCTTTTCAATGGCAGTGGTCTCCCGGTCTGTTGGCCTTCTTCTACCTCAAATTATCCATTACTACAGTATATTTTAAAGCAAAGCTCATGCTGCTTGTTGTGCTGTGAGTAATAAAGTTCTATGTCCCTGACCCAGGGGTCTGGTGTCATTTGGCAGCATCCATGAACCTGACAGTTACCTTGTGAGCCTGGAGGTAGGCAAGATCTCAGGCCCTCACAGTCCTGACAAGACCCAGGCCTGGTACTGCGGTGGGTTTCATAGGAGCTGTGGTGTTGGAAGGAAGAAATAGAAGATCCGGAAGCAAAGAAGATGCCCCCCTCCCAGTTAAGTTGCATAAGAGAGAAAGTGGATCCTCTTGAAAGAGTGGTGTGAGGGGAGCCAGATTCTCTGGCTTTTCCAAAAGGTAGAGGAAAGTTTGAGGTTAGAGGGGATTTGTCATCAACTGTGGAGTTCTAGAGCACATCCTCTCAGACTTTGATGAGCACGCAACCCACCGTGGGAGCTTGTGAAAAGGCAGATCTGATTCAGGAGGCCCGGGCTGGGGCCCAAGATTCTGCATTTCTCACAAGCTCCCAGGGGATGCAAATGCATCCTCAGACCACACTTGGAGCAGGGGTCTGGGGGTACACTCAACACAAGGCTCACATTCACTGGTGTGCCTGGAGGATGGAGATGGGAGGACTGCCTTAGGCCTTCCACCTGCACTACCCTGTCCCATGTTGACTCCCTCTGCCTCTCTACCCACCCCAAGTACATACAGCTTCAATTCCAAAGTGTGGATGAATTCAGCAAAATGGCACACTAGAGACTATGACTCCCAGGGGATCTTAGGAATTTTCTGGAACATAAGATGGGGTTCTCAAAATGGCCCTGATCTCTACTCCACTCCTAACATCCCCAGGAGGAGTTGCCTCAAGCAGCCTCCAGCATCTCAGAATCTATCTGCTGCATCAATCATCTTGCACATAGATGGGATCCAAGAAATGTTTTTTGAATTAATAAAAAAATCTTTCATTCTCTATTTGTGTATTTTGTAACTCCAGGGGACAATTGAAAGAAAAGAAAACTTCCAGTGGAAATAACCACATTTGTTTATGGCCAATTTATTCATTTATCTGCTCTTCTAGAAGCTAAGAAGTTCCTATTTTTAGCACCTGTCATGCTCAAGCATGGATTTTTTTTTTTTTTTCCTTCGAGCTCTCTTAAAAAGCTGGCATTTCCCAGCCTATAAACTGCAAAGTCATGTTGTGCGTTCAACAGGAGGAGACGGTGGGGGCAGCAGCACAGGAAAGAGGCCTCCTCTCCCACAGCCCCTAGGAAATACTCGCATGGCAGGAAAGGCAGACAAGATGGCTCAGAAGAGTGAGCAGAGCTGCCCCGGGAGCAGCCTTCCAGCAAAAGTCCCAGCTGTTCCATCCTTTGATGACTCTGCTCTCTGTGGGTTGCCAGGGAGCCAGGTATGAAGGGCCCCACCATCACCACACCCACCCTGTTCTCTTTCCACTTCCAGAGAGGAAAGGTGCAGGTGTTCACTCCGGCTCTCCTCCCTGCATGTGCAGCTCTGTCAAGCGCGCTTGACCACATGGTAGTTTATAAGCCACTCACTGAAAAATGTGGGGCATGGGGAGCCGAGCATGAACCCCCATTCTAATTCTGTAAAAATATTTGAAAGAGGATGGTCATCACTGGGGTGACATCGCTGGGGTGCTGGGCTCAAGACTTCTAGCACTGACTCACAGGAAGAGCTTGGGCAAGTCTGAATTCTCTGTTTCTCGGTTTCTCCATAGATGACATGGAAATAGTAATTGTAAATCCCTTCATTATACTTCTGAAACTTGAAAGAGCTATTGAACACTCCAAGTGATGAATTTATAGCTTAATCATTCATGATATCTTTCTAACATAACCATACAAGTTACCATAATTATAGCAGCTGCCTCAAAAACGGGAACACCAGGATAGTCATAATAAGAGTAATAATCCTGGACTAGATTATAGAGGATCTCCAAGGCATTACTCTTCTTCCCGCCTCTGTGAGGACAGGAGGTGGCTAATATTAGTGACACGTCATTGTCATCATCATGTACCTTTACAACACTGCATATTCTTTCCAAAATTGCCAGTGGCATTTTGCCATCTCTCCTCACTCCTGAAATAGGTAGAAAAGTGATTCTTATTCTCTCCAATTAATACTTTTGTAAGGCATGGGAACCTAGCAATATTTGGGTAGGGAGGTGGAGTGAACTGAGTAGTGTCCCCCCCAAAATTCACATCCAGCCAGAACCTCTGAATGTGACCTAATTTGGAAATAGGGTCTTTGTAGATGTCATTAAGTTAAGACGAGGTCATCCTGGAGTAGCATGGGCTCTAAATCCAATGATTGGTGTCCTCATAAGAAGAGGAGAGGACACCCAGATACACCAACAGAGGAGCAGGCCACGGGAAGATGCAGGCAGAGACTGAAGTGATGCACCACAAGCCAAGGAACGCCAAGGATTGCTGGCAGTCCCCAGACACTGGAAGAGACAAGGAAAGGTTCTTCCCTAGAGTCTCAGCAGGGACCGCAGCCCTGTAGACACCTTGATTGGAACGTCCTGCCTCCAGAACTGTGAAGGAACACATTTCTATTGTTTTGAGCCCCCCAGTCTGTGATACTTTGTTCTGGCAGCCCTAGGAAACCGATACAGAAGAGGAGCCAGAACCTGGGAACCAGAGGGCCCAGAAGGGAGCTCCCAGAGGCTGCGAGAACACTCAGGGACTGCCACTCAGGCATCCGGAGAAGGCTCAGGCCCCCCTGGTCCCATCTGATTCGTCCCAGGAGACAAAGGCTGTGGGGACCCGCAAGGCTCAGTCAGGAAGCCAGCGTGACTCCAGGCCTCTCTGCTCACCCTGTCCCGACAAGCCAGCTCCCGACATCTCTGCTTGTCCCTGTGGAAGGAGACGCATCATCTGGTGAAACCAATGAAAGGCCCAAGTGAGGAAACACAGCCAGGCGTGTTCTCCACATGCTCACTTCAGGCCAAAGCTTCCTTCAGCTGTGAGTTCTTTCCACGGGAGATCACGGAGACGATTAGGCCCAGCATCCTCTCCTGTCCTTCTCTACCTCTCCCTTTCCTCTCATTCGTACAAGAGTAACCAAGGGAATTTTCCACCATTTTCCTCAGATCCTGTGAGTGCCTTGATTGCCACCCAAATCCTTCCTGCTGGTCCATCAACCGGTGTCAGCACCTGTCCTTACCGGCTGCATGTCCTTCTCCTGCCATATCGTAGGGACACTTTGCTTCCATCATCTCTCAAGTGCAAGTGACAGTAAGGACCTTCCTGCTAGAGGAAGGTAGCAACTGTGCGGAACCGGGAACAGGACACAGAAAGCCCTTCGCACAGCGCCTGGTATAGCTGGTGCCCAGGAAATGCTTCGCGTCGTTAAGACCCTGCAGAGGGTCCAGGTTAATTGCACAGACCAGGGGTTGGCGAACAGCCCGCGAGCTAAGAATGGTTTTTACATTTTTAAATAATTGAAAAAAAAAACAAAAGAAGAATATGTTGTGATATGTGAAAATTATATGAAATTCAAAATCAGTGTCCATAGACAAAGTCTTGTTGGAACACGGCCACATATTCGTTTCTGCGTTGTCTGTGGCTGCTTTCACCCTTCGACAGCAGAGCTGAGTAGCTGTGACAGAGACCACACGACCTGCAGAGGCTAAAATATTTCTAGCTGCTGCTTTTCAGAAAAAGCTTGCTGCCACTGGCATAGACTGGAGCCAAACTATCTAACTTCAAATCCTAGATCCACCCTTACTAGCTGTGCGATTTGGGGCAAGTTATTTCTCCTCTCTCGGCCTCCATTTCCACATCTCTAAAATGGGCATAATAGTTCATATTTCAAAATATTTTTGTGAGGATTAGATGAATTATCATTTTAGGTCTTAGAGCGGTGTCTGGCATGTAGAAATATTATAGATGGGTTAAATTATTTTCCGGTCTTTATTTTAATCCTCAGTCTCCCTAAATCCTTAAACATCACCATCCTACGTCAGAGTGAAATGTATAAAAATTCCCAGCCTTCATTCTGTTTGACACATAAGGGTTCTTTAAACGTATCATTTTCTTCACTATTCTTCATTTCCTTCACTTTTCAACACTGCTCCATATGCAAACAGATCCGGGAAAACTTAGCTCAGACTTCTCAAATCCCAGATGGGTTCTAATTTGTTACGTTGGAGGAAAAAAATCTGTTTCCGTTAGCAGATGCACAAGGACTGTTTTGTTAGTCACATCTGCCACCTTCTTACTTTTCAACATTAAAAGACGTTTCTTCAAGATCTACGAATCTTGACTCTAAAAGCAAAAGCAGAAGGAGGCCTGGATTTCCCACATGGACAAGGATGTTTTCCTTCTTTAGCTGTCGGAGGCTGGGGTGTCATGTGGAGGAGTGTGGTAGAGCTGGAACAGGGATGGTGACAGTTACCCCCCACTTCTCACTTCTTCCATGTCATCGACTTCTGGCTGGGCACCTGGCCCCTTGCTGGAGACTCCATTTCCCAACCTCCTGTGTAGTTTGGGCATGTGGTCACATGACTAAGCACACCCCCCCTGGAATGCAAATGGAGGTGACAGGCACCACTTCTGAGACTGGGCCTTAGGGCATCGAGCGTGTGCACCTCCATTCTCCCCACCTTTCCATGAATTGCAGCCATGCAGATGAGGGTGATACCCCAAGTGATGGCGAAGCAACAAGATGACAGAACCCGGGTCCCTGAATAACCATGTGGAGCAGAGCAGCCGTCCTTGGACCCCTCAGGGAAGGACTCTTACTTGAGCGAGGGTAAATGGCTGTGGTCTTTAAGTCACTTTGCTGCAGTGGCTTAGCTTTTACGCTAACACGGAGGCCCTGCAGTCCGCTACTCTCAGCTCACAGACGAGGACACTGAGGGCTTGGCTGATTCCCGCAATCCCATACTTCGCTGCAGACCAGGTCTAGAACCAGTTTCTTAATTGGTAGCCCTGTGCTCTGCCCACTCAACATGGACATTATGTTTGCTCTTTGGAAACACATCCATGTCACCTCAGGTCTCTCTGAAATAATCCACCCAGTACTTAGCACATGGTGCCCACGTGCTGCTGGAGACAGTGCCTCAGTGTAGATCCCATCAGGAGACAGACGCCACATAGCAATTCAAACAGGAAGGTTAATATAAGAATCAGTGACTGTAACAGGATTGGGGTACGAGGAATTGGCTAGTAAGAAATAAAGAGAACTCTACAGAATATATGAATAGCAGATGTAAGGAGCAGCCATGACCCCCAAGGAGTGGGATGGTGCCCTCAAGGAGGAGGCCTCCCAGGGCTGAAATCCAGATCTTGTTGGCGAGGGCATGGCTGTGCTGAATGGAATGGCAGAGGAGTGGCTGTGGGCCCATGCTAGCGGAACTTGCCGGAAATCTGCCCTCCAGGGTGTCGGGAAAGCTGTTCATGGGGTGACATCTCACTAGAGGCACTCTGCTATGAAACCACCTAAGGGGCCTGTGGGGGAGCTGCCAGCCAGACACAGACTGATGAGCGTGCAATTGCCACAGACATTTAGAACACATTTATGTACATGCGGTGATCAACTTTTGCTTACCCTGTCTCTATTTTCTTTAGAGACTTTCAAACTTTTTAAAACTAATGTGTGATTCATCTAAAAATACAACTTAAAAATGTACGTCCCCTTTTTATATTGGGTCATAAAAAAAAAAACACAAAATCAAGACTCAAGCTCAGCGGCATCTATTCAGTTACAACTTGGGAGACACTTTGGTCAGAAACTGCGTTCTTTCTCTATTGCTGCATAACTCGTTATCACAAGCTTAGCGGCTTGAAGCAGTCCACCTTCATGATCTCGCAGTTTCCGTGGCCAGGAGTGCAAGCACGGTTAGCTGAGCCCCTGCTCACTGGGCAGAGGGCTCCTCATCACGGTGCCGGCTGAGGCTGTGAGCTCATCTGACGCTCAGGGGCCACTCCAAGTCCTTCGGGTCGTGGGCAGCCGGAGAGCGGAGGCCCTGTTTTTTTGCTGGCTGTCAGCTGCAGGTGGCTCTCAACTCCCAGAGGTCACCCTCAGGTCCTCGACAGCTGGCCTTCTCAGAATGACAGCTGACTTCTTCAAAGCCAGCAGGAGACTCACTAGTCTGCTACCTCTGAGTCTTATATAACGTGACATAATCAAAGGAGTAACTGTCGCATTGTGTTCACAGGTCTACCCACACTCAAGGACGGGGGGTTGTACAGGGCGTATACACCAGCGGGCAGTCCTAGAAGCCATCTCAGAATTCTGCCTGCCACAGAGACACATAGAAAGTCTGTGAAAATTAGGAAATTTATCTAGAGCAGGTCTATCTTCTCCCCATTCTAGAAGTCCCTCTGATCTTCTAAATGAGCCACGATTCCCTCCCTGCCCTTCAACTTCCACCCTCCTCAGCCCTTCCCCATTGGAATCCTTAAAGGGTTTTCTTCATTGGAGTCAACAGAAAACCAAATCCAGATGTTGCTTCGGATCACTCAGAGCTCTACTCCATTTCTGATGCCCCCTGTACACAGTTTGTAAGAAAAGAGGTAATAGGGTGTATTTGTCTCCTGGGGCTGCTGCAACAAATTACCACAAACTGGGTAGCATAAAACACAAGTTACTCTCTCTCAGTTCTGGAGGCCAGAAGTCCCAAATCAAGGTGTAGGCCGAGCCATGCTCTCTCTAAAGCTCTAGTGGAGGGTCCTTCCTCGCTTCTTCCAGCTCCTGTGGCTCCAGGTGTCCCTTGGCTTGTGGCCGCATCACTCCAATCTCTACCTCCTTCTTCACGTGGCCTTCTCCTCTGTGTCTCTGTCTGTGTCTCTAATCTCCCTCTGTCTTTCTAAGTCACCAGTCACTGGGCCCACCCTAGATCCAGGATGATCTCAAGATTCATAACTCAATTACACGTGTGAAGGCCCTTTTTTCCAAACAAGACCACGTTCATAGGTTCCAAGGTTCCGACTTGGACGTATCTTTTGGAGGCCACTGTTCAAGCAATTACATAGGGAAACTCACTTTAGAAGTCCAGTTACATCAATTGAAAGACCAGATAGTCCCCTTAATCTCGCTTAAGCATGGCAGAGGCCTTGACCGGTGAGTATAACCAAATTGAGAGCCGAGCCGAGGTGGTGCTGCCCTTAGAGAGACATAGGACCAGGATCCTAACCCCTCAGGACGCTGCTGCTCTCCCTCTCCTCTGCACCCCACCCCCCTGAGTGTAGAGAGGCTCCTCCACACTGGGGCACACGGCAGAAGGGGGAGTCAGGTGAGCACCGTAGGTGCTGGAGCCCCACTGTGTGATGATGGACAAGTTACCTAACCTCTCTCTTCCTCAGTTGTCATATACATAGTATGAGGTTAATAACAATAATACCAACTTTATGGGGTGTTGTTATGAAGGTTAAATGAGTTAATGTAGATAAAGTAGGCAGAATTCTAAGATGCCCCAAAATTCCCACCCTGCTGGTGAACATACCCAGCATAATCCCCTCTCCCTGAAGGCCTGGCATGTATTAGGTTGAATTAGATGAAACTGCCATTTGGGGGTGAAAAATGGAGTCTATCAGTAGCTTACACGTTTCAACAGAATGTAAGTATCATACAACTGTTAGCTGCTATTATCGGCTGTGCCACATACAGCTCTAGACCCACATCCTGATGGCTCCTCAACCACAGGAAGCGAAAAGGACCTCTCCCTCCCAGCTACAGGATACAAAGCTCAGGAAAGGCTCTGATTGGCTGAGTGTGGGTCATGTGCCAAGCCCTTTGACAAATCACTGTGGCCAGCAGGGAGCACTAGGATTGGTCTAGCCTACATCACATGTGTGCCCCTACTGGCTGTATCCCAAGCCCAAAGAGCTCAGAAACACCAGTTCTTGTTGATGATTGGTGGATAGAACGTATAATAAATGCACAGGGGAAAAACCAAAAAGCCAAGTCTAAGTTACACAATGGAAAGTAGGCCACTTCTCTTTCTCAGAAGTTTCTACCAGCTTCTTTTGTGTGGGTATCATTCCAGAAATAATTTGTGCATCTATAAGTGGGCATATGAATATGTAGAGATACACATATGAATTCCCCCCACCCGTTTCCACACCAATGACTGTGCGCTGGACATTTTCCACCTCTTTGTCCCCAGCATTCCTCTCCTTGCTCTGCCCTGCTCCAAGCCCAAGGTGCAGCTGACCTCTGTGTCCTGAGGCTTCCTTCTCTCTGGCTTCTGTTTGTGCTTGGCCAACGCGAGACCCTGGCAGAAGATCACAGGGCAGGACGCAAATGGGGGTATTTGTTCCCCCAGCTCCCTCCCTGTGGGGTCCTGGGGGTTGGCTACCCCTCTACAAAACCCACAGCTCCTGCCAGGGGCCCTCCTCCCAGAGCCAGCTATCTCTCTGAACCCACGTGCCAACTCCCCACTACCCTTCCAGGCCTAGGATCAGAAAGCCCCCACCACAGCTGGCCCAGGGCCCTGCACCGTGCCTCATGGGTTCCCCTAAACCCTCCCCACACTTTGGTAAACAGTCTTCTGTGAAGCCCTCCTCTCAAACCCTGTTCGAGTGCCCCTAATAGGTGGCCCACTGTACACAATTTTCCAACTGAAAATCAAGAAAGGAATTCTCCCCCTCCCCAAGAGCCACATTCCTTTGCACCTTTTATTTAGAGTAGAGGCTTCCCAGGCTCCGAAGGCAGATTGCCAGGGTTTAGCCACAGCTCCGCCCCTCTCTACCTGAGTGACCTTGGGCAAGGTACTGTGTCCTCATCTGTAAACTAGGATAGAGATAGACCCGCCTTCTGTGGCTGGTGGGAGAACGCAGTGAACCGTAAAGCCCTAAGCACAGGGCGCCAACCCGGCCTTACTCGGCGCTGGATAAATGCATCGTCATCTAAGCCAGAATGTTGTTCCTCCCCAAATGTTCGAGGCCCCACTGGACAGCGTGTGCCAGGGCACTTGTGACCACTGTCTGCTCATCCTGGTCATGTCCCTGTTAGCTCCACTTTACATTAGATTCGAGCGTAGGGTTGGGGTTTGGGGTGGTGACTAATTGGAACATGTGCCCAGAGGGAGCCATTCTCCATCGCAGGTCAACTGGCTCCAACTCAGCATGGGAAGTGTGGGACACCCGTCCCATCTTAGTGGGTACATACGAGCTGTCCATGAGGTTTCTGGAAGACTGCACATTAACACATCCACACACGTTCAGTGTATTTTACCTACTGGGTCTTCTCACAGAAAGCCAGCACCAGGGATGTGGGGCAGACACAAGAAATGGTGGTTGATGTGGAGGGAGTTGAGAGGGACAGAGTATGAGGGTGTTACTGCACAAAATTGGGGTTCTGTTTCCTAATGCACATCAAAAAGCTAATTATTACAGCATCAGCTTTGGGGAAAAGAAATCAGCTTTATATTGTGAGATCAATCTGCAAGGAGCCAAGAGGCACAAGGTCTCCAATCTGTCTCCCCGATCCAGGGCTTGGGGCACAATTTATGGGATGAAGGGCAGGGCGGTCCGAAGTGTGGAAATAGATGATTGGAGGTGAGGAGAAGTGAGGTAACTGATGATCCGCGCAAGCGCAGTCAAGCTCCATGCCTCTTCATAGGAGGCATGTCCACAAAACTGTGGTATTACCGTGATCTGATGATGGAGTTTTTTGCTCCTTGACATCAAAAAGATCACTTATTGAGCATTTGCACAGGCCCAGTTAATGGGTTGGTGGTCTCAACTGGCCTGAACTGGACAAGGGGTCTCAGTTCCTGAAAAACCACTCTCAATTACTCTGTTGATAAGATGGGGTCAGTTGAACCAGTCCTGGAGGGCCCGCGGTTACAAGGGTAGGTGGGTGGGCCTGAATTCTGGGGCAGGAGGGGGAACTGGGATGCCCCTGGGTGCTTAGTTTTGGCTTAGCCCCCCAGAAAAGAGGGCTAATTCTGCTTCTGCAGCCCACCTCATGGGGTTCTGGTGAGAATGCACTTTGATAAGCAAGCAGAACTAAACCTGCAAAACGAGGTAATGGAGATGGGATTTTCCTTAGGAAGTGTCTGAGGCCTTTCATTCTTTCAAAGCTAAGACACAGAGCCTGAGGCCTACAAGGGTTTCAAGGACTTTTGGAAGTGTTTAAGGCTTGAAAAAAATATTATAGGTTGCAAATTATGGAAATAGCAAAATCAAACTCAATAAATGATTAATGGATATATTCATTCTTCATTAATTGTTAAATCGAGTATGCAGAAAAAATCTCACTACATTTGAAAATCTCACTACATTTGTAAAGCTAGATTTTCTCACATTACAAGAATTCACAAGTATGCCAGTGATCACCAGGAAATAACAGCTAATCTTAAATTGAATGAGCAGTTTGTAGCTAAATCTTTTTAAGAAGAAAATCATTGGCCCTGCCCAGCTGCCTCGGAACTCCGTCATGCCAGGTGGTCGCATATTTCCAGAGTCATCTCCACTTCTGCCTTTTCTCTTTCTTACACATCATGAACACCAACCAAAAAAAAAAAGAAAAACCACTTTTGGGCTGGCCCAGTGGTGTAGTGGTTAAGTTCACGCACTCTGCCTTGGTGGCCCGGGGTTCACAGGTCCGAATCCCAGGTGTGGACCAACACACTGCTCATCAAGCCATGCTGTGGCAGGCGTCCCACATACAAAATAGAGGAAGATGGGCGCGGATGTTAGCTCAGAGCCAATTTTCCTTAGCAAAAAGAGAAAAAAAATTTCTTTAAAGGTGAAAGATACAGAAGCAGACAAATACAGCGAGGTTGAAAACCAAATAATTGGCCAGGTGCTGCTGCAGGGACAAGGAATTCAGATGTGCATTTCAATGGGACAGACAACTCTGAAGTTATAGTGCCAAAGGCACCATCAGCTGATTTGCATCTTGTGGCTTTTCCCCAACCCACACCCCTGCAATCAAGGGAGAGCAGGTATTTCCCAAACCCGCACCTCGCAAATGCCAGAGATAGTTTTTTAATGTTCAGTCCCCATCGTTGTAAAGTCTATATTTTAAGTGACTTTAATTGGAAAAATCTTCTGTCTCTCGAGGGGCTAAATCCACACAGGGCCATCTGCCTCCCCCCGGCGTGTGTGCAGAGCGTGGCTCCTCAGATCCGAGACCCTAACCATCCTGTTCGGGTCCTCATGGGCCCCACCCCAGTCTCCCTGCAGCAAAGGAGTGTTTTGCTGGTCCTCTCTAGAGCTCCTGTGTTCAAACATTCCAGTCACTTGAATGGCTGATTTTATCCAACATGTTGATTAGTTAATGAAACTTGCAATAAAGCTTGTAGGTATTAATTAAACCATTTGAGTGAGCCCCCCAAAGACAGTTAACAGTCTGCTTGAAAGCCCAACTTCCTACAGTTATTTTAAAAAGAAATAGCTACAGGGTATAAAGGAGAATAAAGATGATTCAACTCTTGTCACAGGAAGAGTCCAAATCAGCATGAGCATAGGAAATGTCCTCTTCAATGAGGTGAGGCCCCCTGTCAGAATATGGGGAAGCTAGTTGATGAAGAGCAAACCATCCAGTGTTGGCATACAGCAGCATGGTACCTTAATTAGGTGCTAGAACAAGATACTGGAGACTCCCCAGCAAAAATGGGACAGGAAAGTGCTTCCTCCTTTAGGCTTTGTTAATTACAAAATTAGATCATTTTCCACCTTGACAGAACTCAGCCTCTCTGGCCACTTGGGACCCCAATGGTGGCCGTCAACAGAGAGGCACAGCGTCTGGAGCTGAGCTGAGTGACCCAGAGAAAGACTCCACATTGTGTTGTGGGAGGGACGGGGAGAGAGCACCAAGATCTCAGTGTAGGGTTGGATGTAAGGGGCTGCTTCCATATTCCTTCCTGGGACAGCCAGTGGGCCACCATTAAGGGGACAGGATTGAATGGACATCCAACTTCAACTCTGCTGATCCAAAGTCCAGATCCATTTCCAGTTTCATGACAAGTCATTCTTAAGAAAGACCCACCTTTTGAGACAAGGGACAAACACCCATGTTGTAGCATGTACTAGTACTTCATTCCACATCCCCCCATGCACAGACACATGCACAGCCTCCCCCACTAGCAGCATCCCCCACCAGAATGGTACATTGGTTACAATTGATGAACCTATATTTGACATGCCATCATCACCCAGAGTCCATAGATTACCTTAGAGTTCACTCTTGGTGGTGTACATTCTATGGGTTTGGACAAATGTATAATGACATGTATCCATCATTACGGTATCATACAAGAGTATTTTCACTGCTCTAAAAATCCTCTGTGCTCTACTATTCATCCCCTCCTCCCTACCTCTGGCCACCATCTCCATAGTTTTGCCTTTTCCAGAATGTGATATAGTTGGAATCATACAGCATGTAGCCTTTTCAGATTGGCTTCTTTCACTTAGTAATAAGCATTTAAGGTTCCTCCATGACTACTCATGGCTTGATAGCTCATTTCTTTTTAGAGTTGAATAATATTCCATTGTCTGGATGGACCACAGTTTATTTATCCATTCACCTACTTCATTCCCTTTCTTTACTGAAACACTGTATGATTTTTTGATAGAGGGGAAAAGTATCCCTCGATTTATGTTTTTTGAGTTCAGATGTCCACATTAGTGAGTTTATTTACCAGAATATTCATTTATTCTCAGTCTTATAAAACTCCATCCAAATTTATCTTCCTGACCTAAGCCAGTTTGGCTGGTCAGCAATTTGATGAGGTTCTCTTGGTTAATGTGGGTGGCCTCCAGTGATGAGAGGAGGTGGGGGCTCTATCTCCCTCTCCTGTAACCTCCACATGAGATCATTACAATGAACGCAAGTCTCATTCCAAGTTCTGTCAAATGGACAGACACTTGATAGCAGGCAGGCCCCAAAGTAGTCACATACTTTGTCCCCGTAAGCTCAGGAAGGGCCCACTCTGGGTCCTCGGGCCCCTGGATGGGCACCTTGCAGAAGAAGCTCTCTCTGAGGCCGACTCAGTGACACTGACAACTGAGCACCAGCCTTCCAGCCGGGCCAGGCAGCAGGGTACTCTGTGAAGCGGCGGGCCCAGGCAGGAACCAGGACACAAAGGGGCTCCTGACTCCTGGGGAGTGATTAGAGACGCATGGTCCACTTTAGAGAGCACATTTTTAGAGGAAAATGGAGTAACCCAGGGGAGCCAGCCCAAATGCTAAGGAATCTCCCAACTAGTTGGAGGGCTGTCAAAGGGATGGATCCCAAAGAGCAGAACCAGTGGAAGTTCATTCAACTTGACTCCCCAGTCTTTTTGACAGGATCCTAGAAGTCTTCTTGAGCTTGTTTCTAGTGTGACACAATGTTCTGGGCCTCATCTCGTACATTCCCTACCCAAGACCCGGAATCATCCTGCTTCAAGGAGTCCTAGTTCCTTTCTGTGGACAGAGGTATTTAGGAAACGCAAGCTGGCTCTTAGGTGTACTCCCTAAAGACTGGACGGGTCATTGTTTCTAGGCCTTTTCAGTGGACAGAGATTATGATTTCATTCAGATGCTTCCAGTTGTAAGTCAGGACTACAGGAGTTTGACCTAACTTTATCTAATTTACCACATATCTTCATTCTTCCATGCCAAAAATCCAGGTTCTTACTGACACCAAAATGGTTACTCATTTATCCCATTACCACCAGTTTGGGATTTTTAACCTTTTTGTAACTCTTCTTTGTTTCTGTATATTCCACTAGGAATATTTAAATTACTGTGTTTTAAAGTCACTTGGAATAGTTCCTATGGTTGTGTCACCAACTTTACACAGTTAAGGTCATTGGTTTCCTTTTACTTTCAATTTTCAGGGATTTCTTTTTTTAAAATGTAATTTTGTCTTATAATTATGTAAAAGATTTACAGGATTCCAAAATCAAATCAACAAAAAGGTATCAGAGAAGTCCAGCTGCAAGTTCTGCCTCCACCATCCCATCCCCTCTCCTCCTCCTACATGTAAACATGTTTTATTTTATGGTTTACCCTTCTGCTTTTCTATCTACCTACCTACCTATTTGTTTGCACTGGTATTTAAGAAGGATTGTATCTTTGCTGTAACGAGTACTATATATATCTGTATATAATACCGTTAGTCTTTTCTTTTTCAGCTACTGTGCATTGGTTCTCTACTATGATCAATATCAGAATTGGCTAATAAACTCTTCTTCCCTCTCCATTCTCTTATATCTGATATGAATGTCATTTTACTTCCAGTTAATAATTATACGGCAATCAGCAAATAGATTGTTTTCTCATAGACTTTCCAGTCTCCGAATTTTTGATAGATGTTATGTACCCACATTGTCAGAACATGCAGACACTACATACTACAGCATATCCCTCCTAACCATCATTTAGGCTTAGTTCTACAGATAAATATATATCCACTGTTCCCTACCGGTCCTTATGTTGACCTCTCCAATTTCTGGTTGTCTGAAACTCTTTCTCTATCAGGTTACCCAGGAAGGGTTCGTTGGAACAATAATCCCTGAGGACACTCATGTTCAAACAAGCTTCTTCGTGGCCTTTAGACCTCAAAGTTCTTTGCCAGCTAGTTCCATGTTCGACTTTGACAACAGTCTGGCACTGGAGGGACACGCAAGGCCAGAGTGGCAGAACACACTTCCCTCTGGGCTGTTGGTCCTCACTTTTCATTGCCCAGGAAGCTGGCAGATCTCTTACAGCTCCAGGGCATCTCTGCACCCAGGGGCACTCGGAGCAGCTCAGCCCACGCAAACCCCAGCAACAGGAGGTCACTTCTGCAGACTGCGCCCTGTCCTGTGCTGTCCAGGTCTGGCCTCGGGGTAGGGGAGGCTCTGCTAAGTCCTCGGTCCTTGACTGTTCCCTCTGAGGGAACAGCTGTTAATTCCTTATATTAAATTTTCCCTTTTCTGTCTCCTGACTGACAGCAGGCCAGCATCTCTTCTCAAACTGCAAACATCCTGTGTGCTCTACCGCATGCGTGCTCTCCTGAGGTGGCTGATGTTCTGGCTTAAAAAAACAAACCCACAAATCCCTTTACCTGCCTTTCCTTGGCAAGTGGACGGAATTGTTTGTGTGGGGTCTTCTGTGCACACCTTTTCTCTGCAGCACTTCCCCCCGGCACAGCTATTCACACAACATGACTTCCAACTGCACTTATGCAAAATCTAAGGTTTCTTTCCTTCTTTCCCAGGTATTGAAGCATTCTAGTTAGGGGAGAAAATATTTAAATTCTTTGGGGAAGTCAAGTTTTGAGAAGGTTTCAAGCCATTTAAAACATGTAAAAAGCTTTTAAAACCCCACGTCTGACAAGTTACTTGTAATTTTATGAATAATCTCTATACATTGTCTATTCACGGACAGGGTGACCAAAAGTCCAGGCGAGTGACCATCTCAAATAAGGTGGTTTGGTGTCTAGATGAAAAATAGACTTTACACATCTCAGTGCGAAAAATGGAACACTTTTTCAATAGCATCAAAGTATTTCTCGTAACTTTGGGTTTTCACAAGTCTTTGAGCACCGATAATGTATATTAGCATGGTGGCCAATCTGCAGAGAACCAATGAGCCAAACTGGCTATTCCCAAGTGCACAGAAAGATAACGTAAGATGTATTAACTGACACTGGCATTTTGAAGACTTTATATAAAGATAGCAAATAAAGGATCTTGGGTGCTTATTTCTGTTCAGTGAACTAAGAGCTGGTCCCTATTGCTTATCTGGTTTGCTTCCTGGCCATAGGTGCTCTTCCAGCTAACGTAAGTCCCCCCGGCCCACCTTCTACAGAAAAGATCCAGCTTCAGCAGAAGACTCTTCCTCGGGAGTCTCAGATGTGGGAGCAAAGAGCATCTGCATTCCTGCTGGTCAAGAGCTTCGAATGAAGAAAAAGAACAACCCGTTTTAAACTAGCCATCCCCACTCCCTACTCCGAGGCATCCTAATAGACTGATCGTTTTACACAAATACACTGATCATTTTACTCCTATGAATGTTTTACATCTAAGGTTCTTACAAGAACATGGTGCAGAGCAGTCACTAAATAGGCCCCCGTGACGCACTGGTCACACTAAATTTCCATTACAAGAGAAACTCATGCTACGTATGGATATGGTTAATGACAAGTTGTATTTGGTGCCAAGGCTTTAAAAATCACTGTTTTGACAATAAAATGGGTTCTTCTCTGAATTAATGGCTTATGTCTTCTGAGTTTTCTTTTTGAGGTTTTCTAGATTTTCATCTTCAGAACAAAGAAATCTGAAAGGGCTATCATGCCATTCTTCCTAGACTCTCTAAATTGGAAAAAGTTAAAGACACTTATTAGTAATTTCTCACAGCACACAATAAAATTTTTATGAAATGCAATATAATTTAAAAGTTTTATCTAAAAAATTTATTTATGGTCTCTAATCAGTAAATCTTACCTCTAAAAATAAAGCATTCTATTTTCTTGTACAAAATGGGCATTTATTTCCAGGTGAAAAAATTGGTACTGTATTTATAGATTTTTCTTTATTGACGACTCAAATTTTAGTCACTAGTGTAACAAAGGTATCCTTCTATTTAAAAAGCTGGTCCAGTAAAACTCAAAGAACTGTGAGACTTCGGCACTGACAACAGCATACGGGCCTCCTCAGGGGGTCTGGGCCACAGCTTCCTCCTCTGCAGAGCCGCAGCCAGGGGGGTTGCCACCGCCGGCCCACCTGCCCCCCCCACCTGCCCCCCGGCTGCTCCTCCTCTGCGTCCCCCCGGAGGCCCCCACAGCTGGCACCCAATAAGCGTTTAGGGACGAAGGCGTGGAGTCCCGCTGGCCTGCAGGAACCCACTGCTGTCTCTCTGTCGAGAAATGAATTCTTTCTCTAGCGTGCCGTGAGTTTAAACCATTCGACACACTGTTCGTAAGAATCAGGACAACTTGCGGATAAACTTCTCCTAAAGACAGGACGAACCTCCTCGCTCTGAAGTCGGAAAAGGCTCTGCCCTGAGCTGCGCTGAGGAACAGCCGCCGCCTGCGGGTCAGCCCCGCAGCACAGCACGTGTTTCCCGACATCAAAGGGGGGACTCGCTGCAACAAAGCCATCCGAGAAGCGGGCGTGCTGAGACTTACACGTTTTCCTTCAAAGTGGCAAGATAGGCCTCGGTCTCCGCCACGGGGACCTCCGCGTCCAGCCTGGACAGGTACCGGTAGACGTAGGAGAAGGTCTCAAACGGGATGCGAGCAGCCCCGCCCTCGGGGTCCGCGGTCAGGATCTCGCACAAGTTCTTCATCGCAGTGTTTAAGGACTAGAAACACCACAAACCAGGGCGGGAAACAGTTACTACTCGGATTCGCTAAAATCCAAAGCAAAGACACCAGCAGAATAAACACTCCAGTATATTTTTCAGAAGTTCTCCAAAAAGTATGTTCTCGATCTAAATTATGAACTAGGTGAGAGTGACGTCAGCATCATGGCAGAGTGAGATACCCTCTTTGAAACTCTGCCCCCTAAGACACAATGAAAACATCATTCGCATTCCAACAGAGATCAATCAAACACTACAAAGACTTTTAAGAAACCCCTGCTGCCATACATCGGATGGTGGAGGCACGGGAAGCCCCAAAGGACATGAGGAGAGGTAAGAAGTTTTACTCCCCCTCCCCAATCGATGGGCAAAGACAGACAGCAAGGCTGGCAGACAGAGGGGGGAGGGGCAGCCCTCTGTGGGGAAAACTATCGCCCTCCAGGTACTCTCACAGACTGTTGAGAGATCCCCACTGGGAAGCAATGACAGACTGTTTCAGGGGTGTGGCAAACGCCCCAAGAGAGCCAGAAAGGAAACTCCTGGGTTGAGCAGGAGAAAGAGAGAACCCCTCCCCCCCAACACCCTGCATTTCAGCATAATCCCTCCAGGGACTGCAGCAGGCTCAGAGCACATCATTGGCAATCTCCATCCAGTGGCAGCAGGTGGAAACTGCAGGACCAACTTCAAGATGAGAGGAAAAAGTAAAGCGGTCAGATCCATGCAACGGTTTGTTATGTCTACAGACCAAAAGGAAAATGACAAACACCCAGAAACGAATCCTGAAGGCACAGAATTCAATAACCTGAATGACAGAGAATTCAAAATAGCTATCATAGACAAACTCAACGAAATACAAGAGAACACACAGAAACAAATCAACGAATTCAGGGATTTTGTCACAAAAGAGATTGAAACCCTAAAGAAAAACCAATCAGAATTATTGGAGATGAAAAACAAAATCAACCAGATAGTGGAAAAAATGGAGTCTTTAAAGAGCAGAACTGACAATATGGAGGAACGAATTAGCACTATTGAGGATAGCCACGCAGAAATGCTCCTGATAGAGGAGGAGAGAGAGCTAAGACTAAAAAGAAATGAAGAAATTCTTCGAGAAATATCAGACTCAATGAGGAAAAGCAATAAGGATAACAGGTATTCAGAAGGAGAAGAAAAGGAAAAAGGACCAGAGAGTTTGTTCAAAGAAATAATAGCTGAGAACTTCCCTAACCTAGGGAATGAGATGGAAATAACAGTGAATGAAATCAATAGATCACCTGGATATATAAACAGGAATAAACAATCATCAGGCCACATAGTAGCTAAGTTGACAAGATTCTGTGACAAGGAAATAATATTAAGGGCAGCTAAGCAAAAAAAACAAAATAACATACAAAGGAAACCCCATCAGGCTCTCAGCTGATTTCTTGACAGAAACTCTACAGGCTAGGAGAGACTGGAATGATATATTCAAAATCATGAAAGACAAAAACCTTCAGCCAAGAATACTTTATCCAGCAAAAATATCCTTCAAATATGAAGGAGAAATAATAACTCTCCCTGATAAACAAAAGCTAAGAGAGTTCATCACCACAAGACCCCCACTACAAGAAATGCTCAAGAAGGCCCTTAGGCCTGAAAAAAAAACAAAAGAGAAAGGGGATACAAAGATTTCAGCAAGGAGACTAAACCAGAACAAACTACAGTTGGATAACATCAAAAATTAATTCAAACTCATCACTGTAAACACACACTCACAACACAAGATGGAATAAGTAGTGACAACAACAAATAAGGAGGGGAAGAGGAAAGGGATTAAATCGGCTCAGCCTAAGGAAACAGGAGGCATCTGAAAATGTACTATCTTATCCAGGAGATCTTTTATATAAACCTCACGGTAACCACTAAACAAATAACCAGAAGAGAACTACACATGACAAATAAAGAGAAAACTAAGAGAATGAGCATGCTGAATTACCAAACTGAATTTGCAGTCCAAAACACATGGGACAAGAAATGAAAGAAATGCAAAAGAACCAGAAAAGGAACAATGAAATAGCAACATTAAACCCTCATATATCAATAATCACTCTAAATGTAAACAGATTAATTTCTCCAATCAAAAGACACAGAGTGGTGGGATGGATTAAAAACCAAGATCCAACAATCTGCTGCCTCCAGGAAACACATCTCAGCTCTAAAGACAAACACAGACTCAAAACAAAAGGATGGAAAACGATACTCCAAGCTAATGGCAAACAAAAGAAAGCAAGAGTTGCCATACTTATATCAGACAAAGTAGACTTCAAGATAAAAAAGGTAATGAGAGACAAAGAAGGGCAATATATAATGATAAAAGGGACACTTCACCAAGAAGACATAACAATTATAAATATCTGTGCACCCAACACAGGAGCACCAAAGTACATAAAACAACTGCTGAAAAACCTAAAAGGAGATATTAACAATAACACAATAATAGTAGGGGATCTTAATGCCCCCCTTACATCAATGGATAGATCATCCAGACAAAAAGTCAATAAGGAAATAATGGACTTAAACGAAAAACTAGGCGCGATAGACTTAATAGATATATACAGAGCACTCCACCCAAAAACAGCAGATTACGCATTCTTCTCAAGCACACATGGAACATTCTCAAGGACAGACCATATATTAGGAAACAAGGCAAACCTCTATAAATTTAAGAAGATTGAAATCATTACAAGCATCTTTTCTGATCATAATGCTGTGAAACTAGAAATCAACTGCAAGGACAAAACTAGGAAAGGGACAAAGATGTGGAGACTAAACAACATGCTAATGAACAACCAATGGGTCATTGATGAAATTAAAGGAGAAATCAAAAGCTATCTGGAGACAAATGAAAAAGAAAATACACCATACCAACTCATATGGGATGCAGCAAAAGCAGTCCTGAGAGGGAAATTCATAGCAATACAAGCTCACCTTAACAAACAAGAAAAATCCCAAATAAATAACCTTAAACTGCACCTAACAGAGTTGGAAAAAGAAGAACAGACAAAGCCCCGAATCAGCAGAAGGAGGGAAATAATAAAAATCAGAGCAGAAATAAATGAAATTGAAACCAAAAAAACAGTAGAAAGGATCAATGAAACAAAGAGCTGGTTCTTTGAGAAGATAAATAAAATTGACAAACCCTTAGCCAGACTCACTAAGAAAAAAGGGAGAAGACTCAAATAAATAAAATCAGGAATGAAAGAGGAGAAATTACAACAGATACCACAGAAATACAAACGATTATTAGGGAATACTATGAAAAACTTTACGCCAACAAATTGGACAACCTAAAGGAAATGAACAAATTCTTGGATGCGTACAACCTCCCAAAACTGAATCAAGAAGAAATAGAGAATCTGAACAGACCAATCACAAGTAAAGAGATTGAAACAGTAATCAAAAACCTCCCAAAAAATAAAAGTCCAAGGCCAGATGGCTTCCCTGGAGAATTTTACCAAACATTCAAAGAAGATTTAGCACCTATCCTTCTCAAACTATTCCAAAAAATAGAGGAAGATGGAATACTTCCTAACACATTCTATGAGGCCAACATCATCCTGATACCAAAGCCAGACAAGGACAATACAAAGAAGGAAAACTACAGGCCAATATCACTGATGAACATAGACGCAAAAATCCTCAACAAAATATTGGCAAACCGAATACAGCAATACATCAAAAAGATCATACACCATGATCAAGTGGGATTTATACCAGGGACACAGGGATGGTTCAACATCCACAAATCAATCAACGTAATACACCACATTAACAAAATGAAGAATAAAAACCACATGATCATCTCAATCGATGCGGAGAAGGCATTCGACAAGATCCAGCATCCATTTATGATAAAAACTCTCAACAAAATGGGTATAGAAGGAAAGTACCTCAACATAATAAGGGCCACATATGACAAACCTACAGCTAACATCCTACTCAATGGGGAAAAACTGAAAACCATTCCTTTGAGGACAGGAACAAGACAAGGGTGCCCACTCTCACCGCTCTTATTCAACATAGTACTGGAAGTTCTGGCCAGAGCAATAGGCAAGAAAAAGGAATAAAAGGACTCCAAATAGGCAATGAAGAAGTGAAACTCTCACTATTTGCAGACGACATGATCTTATACATAGAAAACCCAAAAAATTCCATTGGAAAACTATTAGAAATAATCAACAACTACAGTAAAGTGGCAGGGTATAAAATCAACTTACAAAAATCAGTTGCAGACCTATACACTAACGATGAACTAACAGAAAGAGAACTCAAAAAGACAATCCCATTTACAATTGCAACAAAAAGAATAAAATATCTGGAAATAAATTTAACCAAGGAGGTAAAAGACCTATACATTGAAAACTATAAGACGCTATTGAAAGAAATAGAGGAAGACATAAAGAAATGGAAAAATATTCCATGCACATGGATTGGAAGAATAAATATAGTTAAAATGTCCATTCTACCTAAAGCAATCTGCAGATTCAATGCAATCCCAATCAGAATCCCAATATCATTCTTCACAGTAATAGAACAAAAAATACTGAAATTTGTATGGGGCAACAAAAGACCCCGAATAGTGAAAGCAATCCTGAAAAAAAAGAACAAAGCCAGAGGCATCACAATCCCTGATTTCAAAATATACTATAGACCTATAGTAATTAAAACAGCATGGTACTGGTACAAAAATAGACACACAGATCAATGGAATAAAATTGAAAGCCCAGAAGTAAAACCACACACCTATGGACAGCTAATCTTCGACCAAGGAGCAAAGAACATACAATGGAGAGAGGGAAGTCTCTCCAATAAATGGTGCTGGGAAAATTGGACAGCCACATGCAAAAGAATGAAAGTAGACCATATTCCATTGCCACACACAAAAATCAACTCAAAATGGATTAAGAACCTGAAAAGTGAGACCTGAAACTATAAAACTCCTGGAAGAAAATATAGGCAGTACACTAATTGACACTGGCCATAGAGGGATCCTTTCAGATTCCATATCTACTCGGACAAGGGAAACAAAAGAAAAAATAAACAAGTGGGACTTCATCAGACTACAGAGCTTCTACAGGGCAAATGAAACCAGGATAAAAATGAATAGACAACCCACCAGCTGGGAGAAAATATTTGCAAATCGTTTATCCGACAAGGGATTAATCTCTGTAATATATAAAGAACTCATACAACTGAGCAACAACAAAACAAACAACCCGATCAAAAAATGGGCAGAGAATATGAACAGACATTTCTCCAAGGAAGAGATACAGATGGCCAATAGACACATGAAAAGATGTTCAACATCACTAATCATCAGGGAAATGCAAATCAAAACTACACTAAGATATCACCTGACACCCGTTAGAATGGCTATAATCACCAAGACAAAAATCAACAAATGCTGGAGAGGTTGTGGAGAAACGGGAACCCTCATTCACTGCTGGTGGGAATGCAAACTGGTGCAGCCTCTATGGAAAACAGTATGGAGATTCCTCAAAAAATTAAAAATAGAAATACCTTATGATCCAGCAATCCCACTCTTGGGCATCTACCCAACGGACATGAAATCAACCATCACAAGAGGCTTATGCACCCCACTATGTTCATTGCAGCATTATTCACTATAGCCAAGAAGTGGAAGCAACCCAAGTGTCCCTCGACTGATGATTGGTTAAAGAAGATGTGGTATATACATACAATGGAATACTACTCAGCCATAAGAAAAGACAGAATTGTCCCATTTGCAACAACATGGATGGACCTAGAGGGTATTATGTTAAGTGAAATAAGCCAGAGAGAGAAGGACAAGACACTGCATGATTTCACTCATGTGTGGAACATAAACTAACACACGGATAGAGAGAACTGGTTGGTGGTTACCAAGGGGAAGGGGGGTGGGAGGTGGGGCACAAGGGGTGAAGGGATGCATCCACATGGTGACGGACAAACAATAATGTACAACTAAAACCCCAGTCTTATAAACTCTTAAGACATCAATATAAAAAAAAAAGAACTAGGTGAGTCTATAATTGCCATGAAGAAAGAAAGAAAAAGGTAAGGTTTGATCAGGATGGAACTGGCCTGAAAACAATTTTAATTCCCAGGTTTTATTTTATATTAAAATAGGAATGACTCTGGAGGACAGGGGAAGCTTCAGTCCCATTAAAGACCCACTTCCTAAGCCAACACAGAACTTCCAGCCCCCACAACACAACTAGGGGCGGCACAAACTGTCAAAAAACCAGAGGGGCCACTTGTGGAGTGGGGGGCTGGCAGGCAGTGGCCCTGTGTGCCCTGCACACCTGTCCTTTGGGCTCTGGGCCTTGCCTCAGCTCCGGAGAGCACCATGTCCTCTCCCCTGCACACTCATGATCTCTCCTCCCTCTGCCTGGGTCAGTCGCCCCCACCCCACCCTGGCCGACATCCTTGACTTTCAGCCTGAACGCCCGTCCTCGGGGAAGCCTTCCCACCCCCAACAGCATAATCTTCAGAGCACGCCGCCCCTCCCCTCCAAGCCACGAGGGTGTGAGGAAATGCGTTCAGGGTGGGGGGAGCCATCGCCTTTGTCAAACACCCCAGGAAGGCCCACAAGGACAAGGGCTGGTTGTAGTACCAGATTTTGTCTGTCCCCTGGTGGTTTCACAGGAGCATCTGGGAGGAGTGGAAGGGTCCAAAGCTTGCACACGTGGGAGTGCCCATGGCAGCAAATGGGGGGAGCCAACTGTGAAATTTCCAGGACTTCTGTGAGATGGTCCATCTCAGGCTGGTAGCTTGAACTCAGCCATGGTGTATTTACACCACGGTCATGGGCAAGCACTGCAAATAAGGGCCCCCTGCCCCCTGCAGAGAGCAGGCTGTTACCATTTAGCCGGCTGCCGCCCTTAGGGAGCACAAGGTGCAGACAATACGGAGCTGATATTTGCGGCAACCCCCCAGGGAAGTTCCTGCGGGATGAATCTGGGCTGCACTTAGGAGGAGGAAAGAGCAAGGGAAACACCGGTGGGACGGGTGCAGAGAATCATCCCAAGAGGAAAGCTGCAGGGGCAGGGAGTCACACACGGACCTGCTTGACTGGACAGCGACTGTGGGGAAACAAATCCAATGTCCTTAAAGATATGCAAAGGGCTGGAGCCAGGTCCTTTTTTTTTTTAAATAAAAACAACAACAACATCTGCAGGTTTCTGCAGGTCAGGAGCCTGGGCACAGCTGAACCGGCTCCCCTTTAAGGCTCCAGTCGAGGTGTTGGCCAGGGCTTGGTTTTCATCCGCAGGCTTGACTGGTGACCGGTCCACTTCCAACCTCACTTAGGTTGTCACTGTAAGACTGAGGGGCCGAGCTTCTTGCCGGCCATTGGCTGGAGGCCACCCTCAGCTCCTAAAGGCTGCCTGCAGTTCCTGCACAAAGCTCCAGGAACTCAAGCAGGTTCTCACAGTAACTAGCAGAGAAAAATCACCTTGTGCTTCCAGCAGGGGGAGGGGAAAGCAGCGGGACTGAAATGAGGTTGTTGCACAGAACATGACTAACAGCTGAGAGCTTGCCTCGGCATCGCCTTTACTCCTCACAGCAACCATGTGACATGAGGACAGCGGGGCCCAGAGAGGGTAAGTAACTTGCCCAAGGTAAGCCAGCTGGGACTGGAACACAGGCAGTCTGCCTCCTGAGCATGTCCCTAGACCACCACGTTCCACCACTAACAGCCGCTGGGCTGGCCCAAGGAGTGAGTGACAGGGCAGACATGCCACCACGTTCCAGGATTCCAGCATTTGGCTTCAGGAGGTGAAGGCCTGAACAGAACAGATCGTCAGCTGAGACTTGGGGGCGTCTGGAAAGCCACTTCCCACGCTACCTGGGACGGAGGGCCCTGGTGTGTAGAATGCTGGGGGCATTGCGCACAGTGCTGACGTTAGTCTACCTCCGGGGCAAAATGAGGCTCTAATGGGAAAAACCGACTGTGTTCACTCTGCAGAGCAGCAGCACTTCTCTAAGGGAACAGCACAAGTCATCCCTCTAAAGACCGTCCTTGAGAGAGGACTTGGGGAAAATAAAGTTGTGTGTTTTACAATAATGCTCCTTGCTTGAAACTTTTCAAAGACACGTTGTTATGTTCAGTTTTGCTTTTGAATCCGGCACAAGTGGAAGAAAGTCAGTGCGGAAGCACGGAGGCTTCGTAAAGATGAGGGGGAGGAGGCAGCTGGCGAGGAGCAGGCAGACGAGGTCCAGATCGCCTGACGCGATGTTCAAAAGCTTCCGAGGAAGAGGTATTTAAGGAAAAAATACATCAAAACATTCTAGCATCACTGCCTTCTGCAAAGGCACGATGACATTATCGGTGTTAACATTTCTGACAATAAGATTTGCAGTAATTTTTACATCCAAAAGGGTTCATGAGGCAACTTGCTTGGTTTCGTACTGAAAGTTATGTTCCTTATAAACAGATTTCTCAATTCCAAAGGGCTGTAGGTAGAAAGGCTGCTTGCTCACCAGCCAAAAGAACCCCCTCCATGGCAGGCGGCCCCCCTTCTAACCTGCCTGTTGCCGATTTATTCCCAGGTACATAAGACATCCCAGGAGGCGGATGACAAGCTGCACCGTTTTAGCTGCGTTTACGCCCGAGCTGTCCTCTGAAACTGACGTGGAGACGTGGAAAACAGGCCCGGAGGCGCCTACTGCCTCTGGAGCATCTTCAGATGCCAGCTCTGTGGAATTTTTGTTTCAGAACTTCAGCTGCTCTCATGACGACACAGAGCCACCTCACAGCTCCCAAAGCGTCCCTCTGTGCAGGCAGGGAAATACAAATAAGAACACGATCTTGACTCACCCCTTTAAATAGAATAAGAACAGAGGGGGTCTTGCTCCAAGGTGTGGCCTGACCCTGCTCAGGAGGGAGACTCGACAACGTCAAGCAGTGGTACTAACCCCCAAATCTCATTTTCTGAAAGCCTGTGATCCTTGTCTTTTTCTTATCCTCTCAGGTTTCCTAATTTAAAACACGGTTCTGGGGCTTGCGGCAGGTGAGGGTGGGAGGCGCACACTCCCCAGGTGGCTGGGACACAGTCCCAGAGTGAAGTCCATCCCTGCAGCCCCACGCTGCCTGTCATCGTCTGGGAAAAGGATGGAGGGGCCACCATGTCCAGCATCCGCCGACGCATGCAGATGGGATGTGAGCTGTGACGAGGCCAGTGAAAAGGTGTTGGGGGGTGAGCGCACCCCACCTCCCCTCTCCTCCAGCAGTGGGGTAACCAGTGCTGGGGCAGGTGAGCCCAGGGGCCCAAGAGCAGCCTCTTCCTCACGGAAGGGAGTTATGTCTGTGGCCTGAAGCTCACACTCACGGTGGGTGGCTGTACCTTTTCACTGGTCCCAGGGGTTAAATAGAATCTTCCTGGGCATCTCATAAAGGGCTTTAGAGGCCATCTGGGGAGACGTGAATGGAAAGTGGTAGGATGCCACCTCCACTCCTGGACAGGTGCCACCACTTTGGGCCAACAGGTGCCCCGACGGGTCAGACACACCAAATCCAACATAGGGAAGTACAGCTGTGCATGGATGATGTTCTAAGAACTCCAACCTGACTGTTGTTAAGAGGCCAACACTGAAAGTTTTTTAGGGTGCAAATCATCTTAGGATATAAAATGATATTAATGATAATCCTTAGGAGCTGTTATTCTGTGAAACAGGAAATTTCAAGCTCCTACACGGTGGTCCCAACCTGTGGGCAGCATGTTCCTGGGACTACAGAGTCACTAGGAGGGGTCTCTACATCCCGTGTCCGTGCACTGGTAGCAGCAGCTCTGGAGCCTCTGGTCTGAGTTTGAATCCTGCTCAACCACTTCCAGTCTCAGTCACTTCCATCTCGCAGTTCACCATCCCACGACTGGAGAACAGGACCTTCCTCAAAGGGCTGCTGGGAGGGTTAAAGAGCAGAGAAAGAGCTCCAAACATTCCTGCCCACGGCGAGAACCCTAGAAACGACGGCTGTTGTCCTAAGCAATATATTCGGATGGAAAATTACATCACACACGTACATTTGCAGTCGTACACACAGAGAGATGCTCTTGTGATTAATGAAGTTCAAATGCTTTTCAAAGCCCAAGTAGAGTCGGGCTGCTTGTTGTGATGGACTTTCTCAGTCAGCGTTGGGGGGTTGGGGGACTTGGGTCACCATTTCTGTATTAAAAAAAAAAGATCCTCATACTTAAAAAGCAAAATGAAAATTGTGATCCGCTGCTTTAATGCTTGGGACCACTGACGGCGCTGCAGAAATGTACAGATAAAGAGCACAACATGAAATGTGATCATTTCGCCAGGCGAGCACACGGAGGCCTTGGGAAAGAGGACAGGATCACTAACACGCCCACACCCGCCCGCCTAGGGCGGCCCACCACACCCCTTAACCCCATCTGAGGCTCCCGATGTGACCGCTGGAGCAGCACTCAGTGCTTCAAGGACACAACAGAAGGTCAGCTGCAAGCGGAGAGGGGCGTCTGCCTCTCCTGTTCACTCCGGAACCTTCAGCACTCAGGACAGGGCCCGACGCAAAGCAGTGCTGACAAACGTGTGTGGAATGAATGAATGAGTGAATGAATGATACACATGGCTCAGAAATTTACACAGAGCTTCTACTCTTTGTAGAGACCTTAAACTCGATTCACCTGACTAGAGTGACTCTGAAGAGGAGTTTAAGAGCACGGAGAAGTTATCTGCCACAAGCCACGCAGGGCCACGGACAGTCTCTGGTGCTGACACAGAGCGACCAGATTCCAATTCCACTGAAATCCTACATGGACTAAAGGGAACAGGCGGTAATCCACTACAGATCACTCCTCATCATTTCGCTTCTCTTGTCTCCTCCCTTGTGAAGGTTTTTGGGTTTTTTCTGGTTTGGGGGGGTTTTTTTTAGCATAAAGATAAATGCTAAGATGCTGAACTACACCAAGAATCGTCTCCTGGAGGTCACAGCGTCGTGTTCTTAGTGCACCCTCAAGCTACCCCGGCCATCGTGGGCACACAGTGGCATCAACAAGAAAGGGCTCCCCCAGGGCCTCCTGACCCGCAGGCTGAGGGCAGACTGAGGGCACTGCTTGAACTCTGGCTCTGCCTTTGTGGGGCGGGGGAGGCCAGGGCAGAGCCGGCCCCCCGGGCAGTGACCCGGACTGGGCAGAGGCGGAAAACCTCACCCCCGAGTCCAGCTGCACCAGAGCAGAGGAAGGCCGAGGCTTCCCACCGCGGGAAGGGGGCCACTGGCGCCAGGAGAGAGTCAGGGCCAACAGCAACATGACTGCCAAGGTGGCTCAGTGAGGGCACAGGCAGGTCCCACATTGGCCGACGGGGTAAGTAACATATTAGAGGAAGAAAAGAGAAATATGTATGCTGTTTTTCACGTCCCTTCCCCAGCATTCAGTTAGAAGGTGAAATGCCATCTTTAACAAAATGTCTCCATCTAGTGTCACAGGCCACACATGCACGAGAGAGTCTACACTCCAAAACAGATGCCACTCAATTCTAAATCTAGAGCCTAATTTTCACGACGAGGGAGGCAGAAATTACAAAGACGGATCCCCAAAATACGAAATATTCCACTTTTCATTATCATTAAAATCTAAATTTCACAACTAAGTTTAGAGGCACAAACCATAAATGTTAATTCAAATATTAGGTGTTAATTTTATATGATTAAAATCTTGCTTTCACAGAGTTTTGGATGAACAAAGCAACATAAAATTTTCCAATAATTAAGTTTGTCTTTGTCCTTCCCAATTCCACACGCCACTGAGACACTCCCCTGGTGACATCTGAGCCTGTGTCTGCTACAGGAGGCTCCTTGGTCTGCCAGCATCCAGCACTCGTCACGATTAGCCCAGGGCTGACCACCCTCTCCATGGCTGACCAGAAACACTGCCTTTGGGCAGTTACACAACAAACATGGTGCTCATTATGCAACGACCAGTCTAACACCTGACTTTACTGGGGTTTCAGAGTTTCTCACTGGGGGCACCAACAGACCCAGTAAGTTGCAGTATATTCACACCATGGAGAAAACACAGCAGAGAGAATGAATGAACTATAGCGGTATGTGATGACGCAAATGAATAAATATAGAAATCTAATTGGGAATGAAAAAAGTTCCAGAATATTACTAATAACATAATTATCTTTTCATAAAGTTAAAACCAAGTAAAATTAAATAATGTATTTCTTGGGGTATACATGTGACAAAAGGGAAGCATGAGATTCAGGACAGCTGATGCTTCTGGTGGGGGACCCAGGGGGACAGAGGAAGAGAACACAGGCAGTTGCAGGCCATGCAGGGTCATGGTTCATGGGTGTTTATTACATAAAGTAATTTTTAAAAATTAAAGCTGAATTAAAGAGGCTCACACATGGGCTGAAGATGAGTGGGCAGCAAGGGTCATGACTTATCCAGTTATGGACTTTGGGGTCCAAAGACCGAAGGGAGAGGATAAAAGAAATGCTCGTCTCTGTGGTCAATGGAGCCGTTTCTCTCTTCTCACCCGATCCCTTCACAAGCTTCAAGTGCAATGCTCCCGTCACTCACCCCCGTGTCTCACAGAGCGACAGAGCTGGAGAGAGAGATCCTGAACTTCCAAAGGAAGTCCTGCCCCTGGCCTCCCAGCCCAGCCCCAGCCCCCGCCACCCGACCTCCGACCTCTGGCTCACAAACGCTCTCACCTCATGCACTGGAGGGGCATCTGTGTCTCCAGTCCTAAGTCGTTTGGGTTGTACTTTAACACCAGCAAAGTTGCACTGTATCTGTTAGTCACTAATAATAGATTTCAACTAAAGTATAAAATAATTTCATGCCTCTTTCCACAGATGAGGAAAACAGATATTATCAGTGTCACAAATCATGTGTAGTTGGATAAAGTCATGGATGCATTCTCTTCTAAAATCTAAACACATTTTAATAGTATCTATACATTTTATCTACTGTTAACATCTTTTAAATGGAAGTATTCATAAGTCTTTAACTTCTGTAAATTAAAATAACTATAAGCCTGAAAATACAATAGGCATCTGGAAAAAATTGCTTTTCTAAGACAAAGTTACTAAAGTAATGAAAGTGTTTCCTTCAGTTACTGAAACACCTAAGGCATTTTTAAGCTAGGCCTGTGATTACACAGAATTATGAATATGCTATTTATAGGTACATACCCCACCAAGCATGCTACATCCAAGCGCTAAAAATTTGATCCACTCGATTTTGTTTTCACAAGGATCCAATTGCAAGAGAGCTCTGAATTTTTCTACTGGCAGGCACAAATTTTTCCATTTCTGCTCAAGATCTGCCAAGTCCACATATTGCTTGTGGCTACACTGTTTAGAAACACAGTATGACACAATTTATATAAGTTTAAAAAACCTGAGAAATAGTATAATGCTTGTGAATACTTAAACATACTCCAAGTACTCAACCCCACACAGGGAAAGATGAACTCTGACTTCATGACGGGGTTGGCCCCGGGGAGGGAGGGTGGGAATGGGTGCGGTGGGTGAGTGGACGGGGCAGGGAAGGGGCAGTGAGCTAGATATTGACAACAATTTATTTCTTGAAAAAAAGGACTGTGGGGCCGGCCCAGTGGCACAGCAGTTTAGTTCGCGCTTTGGCAGCCCAGGGTTCGCCAGTTCAGATCCCGGGCGCCCGCCAACGCACTGCTTGTCAGCCATGCCGTGGCGGCGTCCCATATATAGTAGAGGAAGATGGGCACGGATGTTAGCCCAGGGCCAGGCTTCCTCAGCAAAAAAGAGGAGGATTAGCAACGAATGTTAGCTCAGGGCTGGTCTTCCTCACACACACACGAAAAAAGGACTGTCAAGCAATTATGGCATTATGTTATGACTTACAAAAATGAGCCTACAGATATTGCGGATATGGTTCTCTATTGTCTGATATACTTCACAATAAAAAATAAACTTCAATAAATAAAGTAAAAACATTTAAAATACAACCCCCTAACATGTTAACAGTTAAATGGGAGAAACATTAAAACTGAAAATAAATGTATTCCTTCTATTATTGTAAACAAACGAAAACTGACAACTTCTGTAATCTGCTAATAGTATTCTGTGTGAAAAAGCTTTGAGCAATTTTGACGTGTCTTTTCCCAAACTACCCCTTTCAATGGTTATTCATTTTCCCTTAAGGTAGAGAGCCATGGAAAAATCTTATTCTTAGAAGTCAATGTATCCTGCACAGAAGCACAGTACTTCAAAATGCATAATGGGAACAAGTCACTTTAAAAACCAAGGTTACGCCATTGACGTCATTTTTAGCAATACGACCCAATCATGATGAATGCCAACACTCAGGCTCCCTGGAGGGGTGGAAACCAGACGCCCAAGGGCAGTCGGCTTTCAGATGAAGCAGGCAGCAGACTATCACTTTAGTATGTTTTTATAAACATGTATTTCAAAAAGAGACTTGCAACTCCCATTTCTAGAATTTCCCATTTTCAGACTTTTTTAGTCCAGCAGCATCTAGTGTCCTAATATGGTAGTGTATTTGAAAGAAACTATACTGCATTTTCTACGATCTAATCATGAATAGCTATTTTGGGTTCTTTAAACTGGAGAAAGGCCACGGAATACAACAGATTCCTTCTTTGAGTGAACGTGGAAGGGTTATGTCGGGGAAAGAGGACTTGCAAGGGTGGTGGCGGTGGCTTCTGTCACACATCAATGGGGCAGGCCGCGCTTCATCTCAGGTTAAGTTGACTGATAACACAGACTCTCCTATACCTGTTTGTGCAAAACTTTCAGGAGTCCTTGAGTCAGGCCTGTGTCTGTTTTCTGAGTGGCCACAGGCATTTCGATTCTGTCTTTCACCGGAAGTGGATCTCCTCTTGACAAGGCTGAAAAATACCTAACAACAACAGACATCTCTGAAGGCTCATCACACACAAAAAGCACCTTAGTCAATGAGGTTTCTTAAATGACCCGGCGCGACAGTGATTAGGGAAGAGAGGTCTGGAGTCTGAGGGCGGGCTTCAGAATCCTGGCTCCTCCACTTAGCGCTCTGACTTAACCCTCTCGGTGTGCCTCAGTTTTCCTGTCTGCAAAGAGGGGATAATGACAGTCCCGGTCTTAGGGCTCCCGGGAGCACTGAGACAGATGCCTGCAGGGGGGTTAGCACGGTGCTCAGCAGGGCCTCCCGAAATACCTGCTATTCTTATCAAGCTAATGACCTGAGTGGTCCTGAAATGTTGCCAGAAGTGGTGGAAGATTCTGGGCCCTGCAGTGGTCCAAGTTCAATGTCACGGTCCAGTCATTCCACTTTGACAGTGGGGGTTTGGTCTTACCTTTTCTTGGCCTTGCCACTTTTCCAGGAACTCAACTTAACCATCTCTGCCTCTTCAACTCTAAGGCGCGCAGACCAGGGAAGTCATCCATTGCTCCACTGGGAGTGAATGGCTCTACTCACTGGGCTAAGTCAGATGCCGCCCCTCCCCGATCCCTTACTTTTCCCGACTGGTATTTTTTAGTATGTTTTCCCTTGATTGTTCCTTTCTGGGACACGGATATTGCTGCTTACACTGGGGACAAGCAGGGGCACAGAAACAATTTGGGGCAACAAGTTAGGAGGGGGTGGGGAGCACCCTGGTTTTCTCCTGGGTGCCAGGCAGGGTCTTCTGCGAAGCTCATTCCCCTCAGGCACTGCGTGTCAGAGGTGACCGGCTGCTGAAGCCACATCATTTGCTGCTCTAACAACTAACACCACGAAAAGAAAAGACACAGCCAAGAAAATGTACAATAAATCACCCACAAGGGAACGGCTGATAATTCAAAAGATATGCGTAATTAGAAACATCTCGGAATAGGTAACAAAATGTAGATAAATAAATATTTGATAGGCTAAAAGAAATTTTATATCCCATCCCTTTTTTCTCTCTCTACTCCTCAAATTCAACTCTGTTTTCATGCTTTTAAGACAACACCAGTCATATTTTGTTAACTTAATGGTGTGAGGGGAGTCAGGACGAAGGCAGCATGAGCTGGACAGAGGGGGACCTGAAGATCCAGGCTGAAGGACGGCGCTTCATTGTGCCATATTGTTCCCAATTGGGTTTTCATCTATTTTATGGACTTGATTCCTCACGACTGATCGAGCCCATCACCAAGGTCGATACGGCCTCTAGGGCAGTGGTTCTCAACAAGGGGCAGTTTGGGTCCTGCCCCCTCCCCAAGAAGGCACTGGCAATTTCTGGAGACATTTCTGGTTGTCACAACAGGGGGTGGATGGTGCCCCTGGCATCTAGTGGGTACAGGCCAGGATGCTGCTAAGGATCCTACAATGCCCAGGACACCCCCACCTTCTCCCCACCCCCCGCTCTGACACATCCCCCAAAGAACTGTTCTGCCCGAACCGTCAGTAGTCCCGGGTGGAGAACGCCTGCGTTAGTGGCGAGACCACCTTGTGTTACACTCTGCCAGCTCCCTGGAGGCACATGTACGCAAAAGCAGCCTAGTGCCCAACCAATTCTTGCCTCCGTCACAGTGCGTGACGCACAAGTGCTTGAGGACATGAGGCACAGCCCACAAGCTGCTGCATCACGGCAGAGGACACAGGCTGTGGAGCAAGGCTGACTCACCTTTGCCGCCTGAAAACCCCATTTGGAAAGAGCCCCACCCTGAGTGCCCCCTTGAGTCCACTGCAGCAGGGTCCCCTCCATCTGCTTCCTGGGTTTCCGCTTTGTTCTTAGGGTTTTTTTCTTCCTGTCATCGCCCTTTTGTTCTATGCTGTTTCCTCTTCCCGGAATACCCTCGCCTTGTCTTAACGCCAGCCTCTGCCTACGAAATCTTTCAAAGGCCAGCTCTCCCTCTTCTGAACAGCATCTCTCCTAACAGATTCTGTTCTGTGGGGCTGGGGCACGACTGAGCCCACTACACACACGCTGCTTAACGAATCATGCTTGGCTTTTCTCCTGAACTCCAAAACCGTTCTTGAGAGAAGTTAGTTGCATGGAACATTCAGAACGTTCTCAGTTAGGCCTGTTGAATTAAGATGAAGCTTAAAATAGTGATCTCTACAGTGTTACCAAATATAATTTAATGTTCCAAGAAAAAATGACTAAATCTTGGAATATTTTATAGAGTGCAAATAAACTCTTATGAGTCCTACTATCTTTTATTTAGGCTTGAATAATGGTTAAAACCAGAGGCCATCATTTTTTTGGCAGGAACCTTGAGAGAATCTCCCAGAAGCAACTGACAGAAGTGTTTGTCAGAAAGCAAAGGGCCAGACTAACAAGTAGCCTTGTGTGGTAGGTTCAACAACTGCCCCAAAGATACCCAGGTCCTAATCCTGGAACCCGTGCATCTTACTTTATATGGTAACAGGGACTCTGCAGATGTGCCAACTTTGAGATGAGAAAATTATCCTGGATTATCTGGATGGGTCCTAAATGCAGTCACAAGTGTCTCTAGAAGAGAGGAGCAGAGGGAGATGCCACATTACTGGCTTTAAACATGGAGGAAGGGGCCGTGAACAAAGAATGCAGCTGCAGAAGCTGGAAAAGGCAAGGCAAGGGACTGGATTCTCCCTAAAGCCTCTAGAGACAGCAAAGCCCTGCTAACATCTTGACTAGCCTGGGAAAACTGGTTTTGGGCTTTTGGCCTCCAGATCTACAAGAGAATAAATGTCTGGTGTTTAAAGTCATCAGGGTTTGCAGCTATTTGTTACAGCAGTCACAGGAAGCTAATTCACCTTGGTTATACAGTTTTAGAGAAGGTCAAAGAAATTTGACATGCTAGTTACTACAAAAGGTAAGCTAAATTTATACTTATACTGATTCTTGTGATCATAAAATTGAACTTCTAAGTCTGTTTACTGAAAAGGGGGAAAGAGCTTTCCTGTAAAATCAAAATGCTCCTGTAAAATTTTAATGCTCCTAAGGTCTGTTGACTTGTAACTTTAAAACTATGAATGTCTGTTCCTGGAAACGGTTAGAATGTTTGCTGTAAGAAACCGTGAAGGCTCACATTTGCTGTGAACTAAGCTGGGCAGAGTTTAATCTTATAGCAGGCTTGAGATGATTACCCCAGTATGACCTCAGTCGTTCTGGTTCCAATAAACTCAACGGGACAAAACCCTGGGAGGATTCTCTGAGGACGAGAAACATACCATAAGACTCCTCTTTGTAAAAATCATCTTGCTAATAAAATAAAGGGACTGTAATCGTTTGATTTTATAACACAATGCAGAAACTTTTTACCCAATGCAATTGCTTTATAAGTTTTAGTATACCTGCATAAATACCTCTCTCCAACAACGGAGATGTCATTACTTTGTAGCTAAGTGAGCAGTTTGCTGTTAACTTCTGGTCTCATGGTCAATAAACCATGATGCTTCCTAGATAGATACTTAGATGCAGATACCACCAAGGCTAACGTGAAAGTTTTGCCGGATACTCTAAGTGTCCTGAGCGTTGGCCCACTGCTCCAGGAAGGAAGATTCACCAGGCGCGGCCGGGCACGTGGATGGGCCGCGTCCCCAAGGCGCTTACCCCGCGGACCACTGCAGCACGTCGGAGGGCTGGGTGCGGATCGCAGCCTTAGTGAACTGCTTCAGGATGTCCGGCAGTTCTGGGGGAATGTGGATCTGCTGTGCGCAGAACATGGAATCGGGAAGCGGCATCGCTCTCCGCAGACCGGGACGAGGCTGGGAAGAATCAAGGTGCGCTGGAGGGGGCGGGTCGGCCAGCCTCTAGAGCCCGGGGGGGGGGGGGGGGAGCAAGGTGAGCCGCGACGACCGCGGGACTCGGGGGCCAGGACGCACGCGGGTTTGGGTCCGGGCCGGGGTTTAGGGCCAGGACGTGGGTCTGGGTTTGGGGTCGGTCTGGGGACTGGGGTCTGGGATCGGGTCGGGGTTCCTGGGTTTCGGGGCGGGCCGAGAGGCCGGCTTCGCGAGGCCTGGGCGGCCGGCGGCGGCTCCCACCTGTTCCTTCGAGGAAAATGAAGGCCAACTGCCCCTTGTAGCGACAGCCCAGACACGGCCCAGGAGCGCACGCCGCTGCTATTGTTTCGCAGTGGTATCCAGGCAACCGGGACGCGAGCGGGCCCCGCCCCCTGGCTCTGCGCAAGCGCACAAGGCTCGGGCCGAGGCCAAACAGTCGCCGGCGCGGGTCCTGGAGGCAATGCGCTTGCGCAATCTGGCTCCGCACCCCCTTTGCCAAACTGGTAGTTTAGAGCTGCCCGAAATGAACGGTTTCCTTAGGAAAGGGCCTTCTGATCGATCTCCCACGGCCGAATGTGTGCGCCGAATTCACAAAGGACCCCCCTTGCCCTTGCTCTGGCTACGGGAAGCTCACGGATGAGATGACTCGGGTCCTCCTAAGTAGGAAGCCGTTAAAGTCATGCGGGCTGGTCAGAGAAGGCAGCACGCGCCTCTCTGAAGGGATCTGGCCCCTGCCTTCCTGGACCGCCTCGTTCATCTTGCACGTGCCCCTGGCAGCATGTGCGAGACATTCCAGCCTGGGTGCTTTCGCACATGCAGTTCCCATTGCCCAATCGGTTCTCCTCCGTGAACTCACTCCGCAGATCTCAGTTTAAAAGCCACTTAAGACAGTGGGCGATTTCCAGCTAAAAGAGTCTATTTAACTTGTTTTCCTAAGATAGTGTGGTAGAGCCAATGTGACTGAGTCTCGGAGGAAATAAGCTACCTCTTCGGATACAAGAGCTTTGGGTCGAAGGGTAGGAGAGACCGTTCCGTTCTGGTGGATGCTGACCAGGGCAGCATGCAAGGTGTGAACCCGGTGTAGAGGGTGTCCTAGCTGGCTGCTGCTGCCGCCCTTAACTCCCACACCGAATGAAAGAGGCCGCGAGACCCACCTCCTTTTGCTCACCTCTACACAGGAAGATGGAGAACTCGAATGATGTATTTCCAACAAGGCGAGTAATGACAATCCCGCCCTCCCTCCCTCGAGGCATCAAGCCCCAACCATGACTCCTCTACCTGGACAACTTACCCACCAAATGAAGACACACACGTTATCAAATTAACAGCAGTAGCAGAAACTGAAAATAGTCACTACTTAATGTTGGTGATGATGTGGGAAAAGGAATCTCATACACTGATGAGAAAAGTGTTAATTAGTACATTTTGGGGGTAATTTGGCATTTTAAATATTTTTGATGACTCTGCAATCTTACTTCTAGGAATTTATCCTACAGAAATACTAGCCTAAGTATTCCACAGTCTGGAAATATGCACTCAACTACTGACAGCAGTCACCTCTGGGCAATGGCACAGGGCCTTCACGTTTTATTTTAACCATATACGCATTATTTTGATTCTGGCTCATTTATTTATTTGCTTAATATTTAATGAATGCCGAACATGTCCCAAAGACTGTTCTGGAATACAGTAGTAATCCCCAAATAGTTTAAAAAAAAAAATCTCTGAGCTTACATTCAAGTGAAGGAAGACACGCAAATATAAACAAAATAGGTAAACTGTATAGTATGTTAAAATATGAAAGAAAAATAAGGAAGAAGAGGAAACAGGAATGCCTGCAGTAGCTGCAATTTTTGGTAAGCCTCACTAAGAACGACACTTTAGTAAAAAGGAAATGAGGAGGATGGGGAGAGCCCGGATTAAGAACATTAAGGCATGGCAAACGGCAAGTGCAAAGGCCCTGAGGTTTGACCTGTTGTGGGAAAAGGGAGGCTACCTGGAGCATAATGAACACGGGGTGACGGGTCAGAGAGGGTGTGAACCTGTGAAAAGTTCAGTTCTGATTGCTTCTATCTTCTCAGTGAAATAGGAATAAAAGTCATCAGCCAAAAGTGAGAAATCAGGTGGAGCTTTGAGGAAAGAGAAGGTATGAAATGGTCTGTGAGAGCATGGATGAATACTGTATGTATTACTTTTTAAAACTGAGATGTAATTAACACACAATTGCACAAATTTAAAGTGTACAGTGTTCTGACATATGCATACATGTCAAACCAGAACCACATCAAGATAGTGAGCACATCCGTCACCCCCGTTTTTTCATGCCCCTCTGATAATCCAAGTCCCTCCTCACCAACCCCTACCCCCACTGATCTGCAGTCTATAGATTTCTGTAGGTTACTGTGCATTTTCCAGAATTTTATATAAATGAAAGCATGCAGTATACTTTTGGTCTACTTTCACTCAGAATAATTATTTTGAAATTTGTCCATGTTGTATATATCAATAGTTAATTCCTTTTTATTGCCGAGCAATATTTCACTGTATAATCATTTATATATATATATATAATCGTTATATATATAATCATTATATATGATATATATATATATCATTATATATGATATATATAATGATATATATATATAATCATTTATCCATTCACCTGCTGATGGGCATGTGGATTATTTCCAGCTTTGGGAATAGCTTTACAGATAAAGCTACTATGAACATTCATATACAAGTCTTCACATGGACTTAGGCTTTCTTTTCTCTCAGCAAATAACTAGGAGTGGTAAGTCCATATTTTAACCTTTTAAGAGCTGCCCAACTATTTTCCAAAGTAGTTGTACCATTTTACATTCTCTCCAGCAGAGTATGAGAGTTCCAGTTCCTCCACATCCTCACCAGCACATGGTGTGGTCAGTATTCTTCATTTTAGCCACTCTAGTAGATACGTGGTGCTATCTCTTTATGGTTTTAACTTCCATTTTCCTAATGACTAATGATGTTGGACAGCTTATTTTTTATATGGGCAAATGAATTTTCTTACTATTGTGTTTTGAGACTTCTTTATATATCTGAATGCACGTCCTTTATCAGCGATGCTTTGCAAATATCTTCTGTCACTCTGATTTGTCTTTTTATTCTCTAAACAGTATACTCCAAAGAGCACACATTTCAATTTTGATGGAATCCAATTCATCAAATTTTTCTTCTATGAATTGTGCTTTTAGGGTTGTATCTAATCTAAATCTTTGCCTAACCCAAAGCTGAAGATTGTCCCCTTTTTCTTCTAGAAGTTATACATAAAGTTTAGGGGTTTAAGACTATAATCTATTTTGAGTTAACTTTTGCATAGAGATATGGATCAATTTTTAATTTTGCATCTGGATGTCCAATTATTCCAGCACCATTTGTTAGACATTTGCACCTCTGTCAAAAATCAACCATCCCTTGGGGCTGGCCCAGTGGCATAGTGGTTAAGTTCATGTGCTCTGCTTTGGCAGCCCAGGGCTCACGGGTTCAGATCCTGGGTGTGGACCTATATACCACTCATCAGGCCATGCTGTGGTGGCATCCCATATATGAAAAAAATAAAATGGAGGAAGATTGGCACAGATGTTAGCTCAGGGTCAATTTTCCTTAAGCAAAAAGAGGAAGACTGGCAACAGATATTAGTTCAGGGACAATCTTCCTCACACACACACAAATCAGCTATCCCTATGAATGTGGGTCTATTTCTGGACTCTCTATTCTGCTCCATCAGACCAATGGACTTGTGCAGCCAGCAGAAGGGACTGATGCAATTGAGCAAAGAACAAAGGAGTGAATAAATGAGGTTCCTGGCATAAAGCTTCTTGTCCTAAAGAGAGTTACTGAACAAACATGGAGAAGCAAAAAGACCCGGGCACTGTTACAGATGTAAAGGAAGAAATTTCAGAAGATGACTAAACAACGGAAGGTGGTACAAAAAGCGACCTCCACCCAGGGTACTGGCTGTGGAGATATTGACAGTTTTAGTGAAGTGTGGGACCGAGTGGAAGTAGACTGCGGAAGGCTGAAAGAGCAATGGGGGGGTGGGGCGGGGAGTGCCTAAATATACAAAACAGTAATTAAGGGCGCAGCTAGGTCATCGCAGACTCCCTCAAGTGGATCTTTTCTCTATGTTCCTCATGGCATTTTATTCGTCTCTGTAACAAAACCTTTTGCTCATTTTTCTGTTCTTTTCCACTCTACCTGCACTCCTTGAAGGCAGACCCCATACTTCCTTCAACTATAGTACTAAGTACAGTGCTGCAAACAAAACAGACACCAACAAAACATGGGGGAGGGTGGGAGGGGGAGAATGTTACCTCCTCAGACCTTTCACTTGTGATACGGGTTCTGTGTATGCAACAAGAGTGGGAGGGAAATATTAATGGCCACTTTCTGAGATTCACCATGCAATTTCCTTTGCTATAAAATTTCAACTTAGATTAACATGCTCTATGGTTTAAAGAGCATTTCGCCTACCACCAATGCATTGAAAATAAAATGCACTTGATTAAAAAAAAAAATCATAGAAAAAAGTTGTACCTAGAAACAAAGAAAAATCAGAAACAAAACAATCTCTTCATACAAGGGCACTTAGGAAAAAAAACCTCATGCCATCCTTTCCTTTTTCCCTGAGACATACAGTTAGTTACCTATGTAAAATGGATCTGACTGGTTTACTCTATCCAAGTATCCATCTAAAAGAGACGACCTGGTAAAGCTCTGACATTTGGATCTTGTAGCAGAGGCACAGAGGCAGGTGGCCCAAGATGAGGAGTTTTCCTCTTCCCACTGAAGATGGTCTATAATTACAGAAGGAAGGGGAGGGATGTGTCCTCTGCAACCATACTTTTAAATTTATACTTAAAATCAAACGGAGGGGCTATAATCATATGTAACTTCAGTTGATTCTTTTTCTTACATAATTATTATATTACAAAATATCTGGATTATCTTACCTATGCTGACTCATAATGCACATTTCTGTAATTCTGAAGCAATCTTGCAGTAAAGCAAAAACAAACAAAAGAACTAACATTCACTTTATTCAATTTTGTTCTCTCAACTCAGGAGGCAACAAACCACCACATAAAAAAGTGAGCATTTTAGAATATATACATACAATTAGTCTGGGTATCTAAGGTGTTTGCTTTAGTAGAAAAACTGATGTCCCAAATAAGTAAGTACTCTAGTTAGCTTCTACAAGAGTCACTTCCAGGCCTTCCAATCATTACATTTTCATTTAAGGTACTATATTGTTTTCATGACTACAAAATGAGGCACTCATACAAAATAGATGGGAATGAGAAGAGATATATACTGTCTTGTCTTTGTGTTGTATTAATGCCAAGATACTGCCGGGGATTATCTGAAAGGAGCCCTGACTCGTGATGGCTGTTTTAAAAAAGACAGAGGGCAGTTAACAGGCTGCAAGGAAACCATCTGACTGAGGGCGAGTTCAATAAGGAGATACAGGACAGCTCAGCCAAGGAAGTCAGAGAAGCTCCACAAATGAGGCTTTTAATAATACTTTAGTGGGAAGACATTTTACTTTTGTCTTTTCTTGATGGTGACCAAATAGGTAACATTCTAAAGGAGTATTTTAAACAATCATTTAATTTTACAATGTAAAAACCTTACCACAGTAAGTAGAGAGCTGAAAATACTCAATACTGAAAATGAGAATAAGTAGCTAACTTGTGAAGTTTAAAAAAGTGCCAGTGTTCTTATACTGGCACTACATTCTCCAGTGTGCGTGTGTGTGTGTGTGTTTGCAAATGCAACACAATATAGAAATGTGCAGTGCTTCTTCGTTTTGTTTTAAAAAGTCATCAATTCAACCTAAATTCAAGAATTACACTTTAATAATAGCATTTTCCCAATACAGAAATGACATATCTAAGATCAAATCATTTGAGGAAAAGTTATTCTCTTACTTGAATAAGGGAAAGAAAAAACACAAGACAAGAATCCATAGTAATAACAGTTATATTAAGTGTCGAAATAAAAATTACTTTTTGTTTACATCTGGAATTGAGATGTCCAATCTCCATTGTTTCTCCAGAGAACTCACAGGAAAAATCACCTAAAAACATGGAGCTTTTTTAAGGCAAGCTATAAACAAACTTCACATTGGCATTTTCCTTTAGTTTTCATCTTAACTATTAGCATTAATAGTTTAAAAATCAAACATAATTTGCTAATAATAAACAACTGCACACTCCATACTATGACCATTTGATAACTGGTCATGTAAAACTAACCCCAAATGTTGATTTGTCTTCAATTTATAAATAGTAAAAATAAAGCAAAAAAGGTCTTCTTTCCTAATTAACTTCCTTGAGGACTGTTTTAGCCCAATGTAAAATGAAGCAAAACTACATATTATTAAAAAAAATTCTACATGAAGAAGGGCAGCAATACTAGCACTTTCTGACCTAGAGGTTTTAAATATTTATAAGACTATTGGTTAATAATAAAATCTTGATGCTACCCAAGTAATTATGCCAGCAAATGCTTTCCTTATGAAAATATCCAGCTTATTGAAAACAACAGGACAAAGCACAACTGAGAAACCAGGGGAAATCCTTCAAGAAGACAAGATCAAGTTATCTGCCAGTGAAATGGAGGGCAACTTTTTGACCATTCGTTTTTTATATATATATATATATATACATACACACACACACACACACACATATATATATATATATATGTGTGTGTGTTTTTTTTTTTTTTACAAAATATCTTATAAGATTCATTTAAAATTTTGTAGAATAACAATTTTTAATCTTTTATGGTATCTGCCAAGATCTCTTTCTGGTAAAACAGATAAATGTGTTTCAATGACTTTATATCAAGATCTACAAATTCTCTGGAAAATTTAAAAAGAAACCTAAATTAACATAATCAAGTTATAAGTCCAATTTGATAACATTTTCTCCCAAAGAGAACAATTTACATACACATACACCATGACAGGTGGCATTATGTTTTAAAATGCACCTAAGTTTTTACAGTAGAACTAAATTTCTAAGTAAAGGTAGGGCTAGCAAAGACCTTCTTTCAAATACAAGAGAAAGGGCTGCTAAAAAGTGCCAAAAAGTGTAACACTGAATCCTATGTCAAGCTCTTTTTTGATACTGATGTTTTAAAATATATTTTAAAGTAAAGTAATCATTCACCACTTTGGGAAAATTTGTTGAAATATAAAACAACCAGAACATATTGCTTTGATTTTGGTAGCTTATGTTTTGCTGACTTTCATATTTAAAAAAATCCTCAGATTTGAGTCTATGGATTTTAATACTATATGGAAATTCTTTTATGGTTTCTGAAGACCTATGCTGCCCATTTTCTCTGAGAACTTCTAAGTCATCACTCAACAACAAACACCACCCTTCCAATATACCATTATCATTCAATACCTGGAGCATGTGCCCAACTTCTCTCACTATTTCTCTAAACTTCTAACTTGAAGCTTTGGTTACAAGGGAAAACAAAGTTTGTAAGTGTTCAGTTTTCTGTAATTTTACAGCACGTTTCCAATGAAATACATTCTGTACTCCTATGTTAAAAGGCCAGCTCAACCAGCTTCCTTCTGGACAAATAAAATCAGGTTGCTTTTATCTGTAGTTTTATTCTGTAAACAAAAAGCTTTGGAAACTTTGGGATTTACTCATGGAAAACTAGGAGAAATGTACTCCCTAATCCTCACCCAATGATGCACTAACTAGCAGGACTAGATGTTCTAACCAGTCTTCTCTAACGCTGTCAATCTAAGACCACAAACCACACCTACATTTAACAAACATCTCAGTATGTCCTAATTCCAATAAGATGCAGTATCATTGGCGAAGTTATTCTATAACATTTATGATCTGGCATGACCTTTGGCCACTGCTACCAAAAAAAAATAAAGCTGTGTGTGGGAAAAGGGGAAGGAGGGGGAATTAATGAAAATCTTCTTTTGAACTTTTTTTCTCTAAGTATAGACATGCCCCTAACAAGCACAAAAACCCAACTCCCAATGCTGATCACTAGGAATATTAAATTATCAAAATTAAAAATAATCTCCTCACCTAGCACAAGATACTATACAATATTATAAACACAGACACATGAAAAAAAAATCAGGCAGTAGAAAATGTACAACAGCTTTGGTGTTATACAAAATAACTTCCAAAAACGATTGACAGTGAAGCACAAAGTTCATGTTTTCTTACCACAGACACTCTGCGCAGCTGATTTCTACTTGTTTCCTTTTACATTCTTGGTAAGGTCTAAACAGCCAAGAAAGACAGAATGTACAGCTTACTTAATAAGAACTGCTAGGAATACCATGGCATTGCGCTCCAAAAGATGTCATTCAGAAGTCTTGCCTCTGCACTGTGGCTCTGTGGCACGTTTCCTGTCAAGATCACAGCAGGTCCAAAATAAAGTGACAACTAGATTTAATAAATTAATATACATTTTGTTTAAAGATGTACAATGCACATTCTGTTTAATCCAAGGTTTAGGGTATCCGGGAACTTCTATTTACACATATACAGATCTCGGACAGCAGTGATGTCAGAAGATGCAGGAAGGGCAGCAGAGCCTTGCAGTGCTGCTCTCTGAATGCGGAGAACACAAGTCAAATACATTTAACTTAAAAACAATGCTGGGAGATCACTGGGAAAAATCTCCAAAGAGAGAAGTCCACAAAAAAGGACACGTAAAGGCAAGGGGAGGGTCAAGGTAGCTGAGACAACCTCTTTATTCCTGGGACGACTGTGGAGGTGGAGGAGACGTGCCTTGTTTGCCAGACTTCCGTTCGTAGTTCACAAGGCGTTGGCCCACAAGGTATCTAGGTTGTAAGAGCAGGGCGGTTACTCCTTATAAGAGCTCACATATTAAAACATTCTTCCTAAGAGCAGCCAGTGATACAGTTTTTAAAATACGAATCAGATCACTTCACTCCCACTTCAAACCCTTCAATGGTTAGGGAGGTAGAAGGGGAGTCTAGAATATTCCAACACCTGCAAAAGGCACAGAAGCAGGCACCTTGTAGCGAGGTATGGGTTTTCGTGGGAAGACAGGAGAGCAGCAAAGGTCGGAATGCCTCAGAAGCTGTGCAATGGAGCACAAGCTCCAGTCTGTGGGTAAGGGTTTCTCATAAACTCAGACACTTGGAGGCCAGAGGTGGGGAAGGGAGAGTAAACTTATTCAGAGGACTTATCTGCTGTGGATCATATTTTATAAAACAGCTTAGTGACAGACCTAAGAAATGGACTGGAAATATGATAATCAGAAATCTGGGCAGAGAGGAAAGTAGGACCTGAAAAGCTCTAGTTCTAGAGAAAAGGAGAAATCAAAGGACAAGAGACTTCCACAAGGTCAAAGGGGAGATGGCAGAGAAGTGAGTGTATGTGAACAACAGAAGGTAGGAGGTTATGGTCCAAGAACAGAGTATTAAGTGTTCCTAACTTATGTGATGTGATGACAGGGAGGTTATGGCAAAGGGTGCAGGACTGTAAAAATAGAGACAGAAGTTACTATGGTCGGAACGACGAGGCTGGAGGTTCTCCACCAGGACACTGCATCCCTACAACAAGGACAGAAGCTATAAGGGAGAAGCAGGGATGTGCCTCACTAAATGTGGGGAACTGGCTTGGAGGCTGACCCCTGGAGGACAGTGGGTGACAAACTGACGGCAACAAGCAGGAGGAGCCTGGGGTACAAATGTGCCAGGTACCCATTTGGAGGCAGCAATGTAGATCAAGGAGTGCCTTTACACATCTGCATTAAGAGTGGGAGAGGGAAGCCAGGACATGACAGGGCTGCCAGGGAGCTGGGGTCTTTGAGATTCAGTTTACTCATCAATAAAATGAGAACAACAGCCCAATGTCCTATGATTGCTGTAAGAAACAGAAAGCATGCAGAAGCCTTGGTAACAAGGGCCTGGCATGTGCTGAGGGCTGTGTGTTGTAACTTTCTCTATCCTGACTTTCATCTGTCACTTTTCTGTCAACACATATCTCATTAGGTTTTTATTTTGGCAGTTTATGCCAAGTAGCTTAACATTTCACTTTTTAAAACATTTCACTAACCCTACTGCTTCTTCATCCATAATATCACTGTTCAATCTTCCTTCTTGTCTTACTGATTCTTTTCCTGAAGTTAACCATTCCTTACCTCAATGTAATTGTATTCTGTACATGTTTTAAACAATGACAACTGAGTAACATCCGACATAATACACATAGCACTGTCTCACACACACATAATCACAAACCCTAGCAAGATATGCCAAGAATGGGGTTAGTATTATGACAATGAAAATCAATAAAAAGCACAGATAAAAGCAATGTTAACTTGCCCAGGACCAAAAAGTAACTCAGTGGCAGAAAAAGGAGACTGAACCCATATCCAACTCTATTACCCTAGCACCCTCTCATGCCCCCAGTCCACCACGTGCATCCACACACACACTCAGCACCCCCTACAGATCAAACACTGCTAGAGAGTGTATACACTATGGCAGACAAGACAAGCCCTCCCATGGAGTCTGCAGTTCAAAAGTTTTCTGCATGAACAGAAGAGAAAGATTAATAAAATACACTGGGCTGCAAGAAAAGAGCAGAAAATAATAAGCAAGAAATGATGAGAGGTGGGTGGGAAAGGACCACTGGCGAAGATGGGAAGGGCAGGTGACAGGTGTGAAGAAGAAAACAACAGGAAGCTCCCCAGGGCATGTCTTTTTACAGTCTGTCTGCAGTATTCACCCCTCTGCCAAAACAAGTGAGAAACACTGACTCTCGTCACTGAAACTCCCTCCTCATCCTTCCATGGTTGACAGAACTTTGTACTCTGACTGCCTAAGTGTACTCATGCTTTTTTACCATCAGTAAACTCTTTGAACAAGCCTTGAACACTCTAAATTTCATTCTTAAAAATATCACAGGCAGGGGCCGGCCCGGTGGTGTAGTGGTTATGTTCGCGTGCTCTGCTTTGGCAGCCCAGGGTTCACGGGTTTGGATCCCAGGCGCAGGCGAACGCACCGCCTGTCAGCCATGCTGTGGTGGCATCCCATATAAAGTGGAGGAAGATGGGCACGGATGTTAGCCCAAGGCCAGTCTTCCTCAGCAAAAAAGAGGAGGATTGGTAATGGATGTTAGCTGAGGGCTAGTCCTCCTCACAAAAAGAAAAAAAAAAATTACAGGCATACCTCAGAGATACTGCAGGTTCGGTTCCAGACTAACGCAACAAAGTGAATGTGGCAATAAAGCGAAGTCACACAACTTTTTTGGTTTCCCAGTGCATATACAAGTTAAGTTTACATTACACTGCAGTCTATTAAGTGTGCAATAGCATTAAAAAAGTATATACCTTAATTTAAAAAAAATCTAAAAAAAAAAGTACATACCTTAATTTAAAAATATTTTATTGCTAAAAATTGCTAACCATCGTCTGAGCCTTCAGTGAATTGTAATCTTTTTGCTGGTGGAGGGTCTTGCCTCGATGTTGATGGCTGCTGACTGATCAGGGTGGTGGCTGCTGAAGGTTCGGGTGGCTGTGGCAATTTCTTAATAATAATGAAGTTTGCCGCACTGATTGACCCTTCTTTCAAAACGATTTCTCTGTAGCATGCAATGCTGTGTGACAGCATTTTACCCATGGTAGAACTTCTTTCAAAATTGGGGTCAATCCTCTCAAACCCTGCCGCTGCTTTATCAACTAACTTTAAGTAATAGTCTAAATCCTCTGTCATCATTTCAACAATCTTCACAGCAACCTCACCAGGAGTAGTTTCCATGTCAAGAAACCACTTTCTTTGCTCATCCATAAGAAGCAACTCCTCATCCATTAAAGTTTTATCATGAGGTTGCAGCAATTCAGTCACATCTTCAAGCTCCACTTCTAATTCTAGTTCTCTTGCTATTTTTACCACATCTGCTGTTACTTCCTCCACTAAAGTCTTAAACCCCTCAAAGCCACCTATAAGGGCTGGAATCAACTTCTTTCAAACTCCTCTTAATGTTGATATTTTGACCTCTTCCCAAGAATCACGAATGTTCTTAATGGCATCTAGAATGGTGAATCCTTTCCAGAAGGTTTCCAATTTACTTTGTCCAGATTCATCAGAGGAATCACTATCTATGGTAGCTATAGCATTATTGTATGTATTTCTTAAATAAAAGACCTGAAAGTCAAAATTACTCCTTGATCCATGGACTGCAGAATGGATGTTGTGTTAGCAGGCATGAAAACATTAATCTCATTGTACATCTCCAACAGAGCTCTTGGGTGACCAGGTGCATTGTCAATGAGCAGTAATATTTTGAAAGGCATCTTTTTTCCTGAGCAGTGTGCTTAAAATATTCAGTAAACCATGTTGTAAACAGATGTGATGTCATCCAGGCTTTGCTGTTCCATTTACAGAGCACAGGTAGAGTAGATTTAGCGTAATTCTTAAGGACCCTAGGATATTCGGAATTGTAAAGGAGCACAGGTTGCAACTTAAAGTCTCTAGCTGTATTAGCCTCTAACAAGAGAGTTGGCCTGTCCTCTGAAGCTTTGAAGCCAGGCATTGACTTCTCCTCTCTAGCTATGAAAAGTCCTGGATAGCATCTTCTTCCAACATAAGGCTGTTTCATTGACATTGAAAATCTGTTGTTTAGTGTAGCCAGCTTAATTAATTATCTTAGCTAGATCTTCTGGACAACTTGTTGCTTCACCTTGCACTTTTATGTTATGGAGATTGCTTCTTCCCTTAAACCTGATGGACCAACTTCTGCTAGCTTCAAACTTTTCTTCTGAAGCTTCCTCACCTTTCTCAGTCTTCACAGAATTGACAAGAGTTAGGGCCTTGCTCTGGATTAGGCTTTGGCTTAAGGGAATGTGGTGGCTGGTTTGATCTCCTATCCAGACCACTAAAACTCTCCATATCAGCAACAAGGCTGTTTCGCTTTCTTATCATTCGTGTGTTCACTGGAGGAGCACTTTTAACTTCCTTCAAGAACTTTTCCTTTGCAGCCACAACTTGGCTAACTGACACAAGAGGCCTAGCTTTTAGCCTATCTCAGCTTTCAACATGCCTTCCTCACCAAGCTTAATCATTTATAGCTTTTGAATTAAAGTGAGAGATGTGTGACTCTTCCTTTCACTTGAACACTTACAGGCCACTGTAGGGTTATTAACTGGCCTAATTCTAACATCTTTGTGTCTCCGGGAACAGAGAGGCCCGAGGAGAGGGAGAGAGACGGGAACAGCCAGTCCGTGAAGCAGTCAGAACACACACATTTATCAATTAAGTTCATTGTCTTATATGGGCATGGTTCATGGTCCCAAAGCAATTACATTAGTAACATCAAAGATCACTGATCACAAGCACCGTAACGAATATAATAATAATGAAAAAGTCTGAAATATTAGGAGTTACCAAAATGTGACACAGACCAAGAAAATGCTGTTTGGAAAAATGGTGCTGACAGACTCGCTTGATACAGGGTTGCCACAAACGTTCAATTCATTTTTAAAAAAATGTAGTATCTGTGAGGCACAATAGAGCAAAGCGCAATAAAATGAGGTATGCCTGTACTCTTAAGAGTCCTCAGGGTAAATAAAGCGACCACATAATTTGCTGTCCAAATCAAGGTACTCACGAGTAAAAGGGTTTGCTGTTAAAATAATGACAAGAAGGCAGCATGTGTAAGGGGCCAAACCAGGACAGATAGTTATAAACTCACTTTCCCTGCCAGACACCATTAAAGGAGAAAAGGATTCAGCTTTCTGTTAAGATACAGAAGGTCAAACGGCTGTTATCCCCGGAAGGTGTTTTCCTTGGCTGTCCTCAATCTCTCACTGAGGTCAGGTCATAGAGCTTCCTCAAAACAGAGGGCCCTACAACACTTTTGCAGTAAGCTTACAGCCTCTCTGAGCAATGGTCAGAGTAACCCAATGGCCTTTGGTTGCAAGAAGGGCTTAGGCAGATACTGCTAATTCCTAATGTAGGCTTCTTATTTTTATCCAAAAACTGACAATTTGTATTTGAAATTCAAAAATCTTCTTCCCCAAACCAGTTTCTCCCAGTCTTTTTTGTCTCCAAACAACAACTCCATATTCCCAGTTGCTTGGCCCAATTGAGTCCTTGATAATGCTCCCTTTCACATCCTACATCCAATCTGTCAGCAAATCTTACTAATTCTACCTCAAAATATATCCAGAATCTGAGAACTTTTCCCTCTTATGATTTATCACATTAGACACAAAAATTAAGAAATGAGACACCTTAACAAGAGTGGCTAGATGAAGGCAAGTATAGACTTACTTGTCATTTTTAATATGTTCATAAAGGCGCTTAAACTGGCGGACCTGGAAGGACAAGATTCCCATCAATACCACGACCATCAGTAAAAATGGATAAATCCGCCGGTGGACCAAGTTTTGCATTTCTGCAGTTACACCTGTAAAACCAAAAAAAGAAAACTCTAAATGTGTCAGAGTGACAGTGAATGAAAACATGTTCTTTCCCTAAGAAGAGGGGACTGGTGGTGCTTAACTGAAACTCATCATGTATGAAATGGAGTGAGGCCAAACTGGAGCCAGTCACAGGTAGAGGAGAAGCCTTCAGAACTATACCAAGGAGCTGGATTGTATTTTAAAGGCCACAGAAGAAACAACGAAAGGATGTTCACCAAAGAGAAACAATGAGATTCATTCTTTTGAAAGGTCATCATGGCCACAGTGTGGAGAATAAATGGCAGCTTCAAAGCAGGGAAACCAGATAGGAGGCTGTTGATGTTAAGGTGAGAGCTGATGTATGCCTCAACAAGAGCCATGGGCAAAGGCGCCAGAGACAAGAGACTGGGTTCTGGAGGTTGGATTAGTGGGACTTGGAGACCATTTTGAGTAGGAAAGGGCAGAGGCTCAGGTAACATGGATGACGTGACTCATGCAACTTGCTGGATGATAATGCAAGTCACTAAGAGGGAATTCAAGAGAAGAAAAAGATCTGGAGGGGAAAAATCTGTGACTATAATTTTGAACAAACGCTGGATTTAAGGTCCTGCGAAGATTCTTCAGTACACAATTGATAAGACAATGTCTAGTTGTTGAAGTGTCATAAGTTAGCATCTCCTCTTTGCTTTTCTTTTTATGTGAAAGAACATTTTTTAAATTAAATATAAAATTAAGGAAAAGTGTTATTATAAGTATGTGATCACAGCACTTCTAGTCAGGAGGAGACAACATGAAGGAAAATCTGTTCCTGCCTATTTTGGGGCGAGTGTAAATGTCAATACTTTCTCACCTGCCTAGAGAAAAAAACTGTACCAAAGAGCTTTATGATCCTCCTAATCTTACCCTGAGTAGTCAAATCTAAGAAAAACAGTCTTTAGAAATCATTGTTTTAGCTGGGTTTATATTTACAAATAAAGCATTAGGAGCCAGCCAGACTATGATACTAGGAGTGACAAGAATGTAACGGTGTTAATAAAGGTGCTCCCCCAAGCTCCCCAGCCAGCATTACCCACCTAGTAAAGGAACGATGCCAGATGCTATGACATAAGGTACACACAAGGAAAGCAAGAGCACAGAGATCACCGGTGCTGCCAGTTTACGAATGATATAGTGAAGGTCAATGTTCCGGATGCCATTTGCGTAAACCTGAGAAACATGGGGGAAAAGATTAGAACAAGGATATAAGACAAATTCCTCCACGTTAACAGAGCAATCTCTACTGAATCCAAGCCACAAGGAGCTGCATCTACCAGCCCAAAAGGATTCAAACTAGTTATTTTTTCCAAAGTCAAGGCTAATTCTGGAACACAAACATAAGTATGGTGCCCATACGTTTTTAAAGAAATGCATTTGCTTCCTTACACTTTGCATTTAATTCTGCTGAAGAATGAAATAAGACACTAATCTAGAATCTTAATTACACTAGCCTTGCACTGTGCAATACCAGATGGCATCCAATAACATTAGCTGAAAATCATAACCTGAAGTAACTTCATACATATCTTGTGTAGGAGTGATCTGTTATTACCCAAGACTGCATTCATTTTATCTGAATATAAGAAAACATTATAAACAGTAAACATGTTTCTGAAAAGCTTGTATAAATCAAATTTTAACAAATCAAAAGGTATTTTACGTAAAAATTTAGAGTGAAAGAGTTCTACAGTGAATATTTTTTTTAAGTTCAAGAATTTCTAGAATATTTCCAGGAAGTTCTATTGGATAGTACTGCAGAGGAAAGAATGGAAGTGAGAAAACCTTGGGAATAATGAAAATAAAGATGGCATGCAAAGAGTGACAACACAGAAGAGCATTGCTCTTGTTTTCTCCCCAGCACTTCAACCTCCCCTGGCCCACAATCACACAGCGTGGGGCAACTCCACTCGCTCCCGCAGAAGTGGGCCAGAGCATTCAGATGTGAATGACAGAACCCGCCAAAGGCATACTTCCCATCCCAAAGAAACCTATTAAACCAACTGCATTTAAATTAACACAGCAAGGCATCCCAGTGTTTCTCAACCATTTTAAACTTACACACATGTATGAAAAAAGAATGCACCAGAGAACAAAATATAAAGATCAACAATGTTTCACAGCCTCCAGCTGTGATTAAACCCTTGTTCTCCACGTTCCTTCACAAGAGCCAGAGTCTCTCGTGGAGACTCTAGAGTGGACTGGCAGGCACTCCTACCACGAATGGATGTGCTGCCATGCACCCCACATCCAGCTCACTTCCAGTGGGCTTCAGATCAGCCAGCACTTGAGACGCATGCAAATATATGGCAATTCCCTGGCTCTCCCCAATCCCACAAATCTCCAGGCAGAGGAATTTTGTTGGCGATTTTCTTGGGCATACTGGGCGGAGAACCACTGTCTTTATTTCCTATACATCAAAAGGAAGTGTACCTTTACTGCTGCAGAACTATAACACCTTATTGATTTGGTGCTGACCTAAGGATAAGAAGGTTGTCTACAAGTAAATTTTCTAGATAACCAAAACTTGAAGAAATAAGTACCAAAATCTGTTAGATTTTTTTAGAAATCTTCCTAAAACGAATTATCATACTTCCCAGCCTTATTATCAAAATATAGAAGCACAATCTATCTTTTTCAAGGTTATCACCATAATGACCAAATTATCTGATGGTTCCATAATACAATAAGAGTCTTAGGTGCTACACAGCTAGAATAGTCCCCAAAAGCTCTACTTTTACCTATTATTTTTTTTCTGCCTTTTCTTTTATTTATTGCCTTGAACAATAACCTCTTTTCTCTACTACAGGTTTAGAAACCTAAATATCAAGACTTCATCAGAACTCCTGCCCTGAAGAAAAAAAAAAGCACATGTGCTAATTTTTGCCTTTACTTTGAGCAGGACTCTAGGTACTTTAAGCTACTGGTTAACCTTCAGATAAAGGAAGTCTTAACAGTGGTTGACGAAAATTCATGGTGATAAAACAGCCAACTGCCTTCTTTCTAAAAAAGATAGGTATAATATGCTCATTAAAGAAAATGAAGAAAACTCAGAAAAGTGGAAAAAAGAAAAATAAGAATCCCCTCAGCTAAAATAATCACTATCACTCCCAGTCTTTTCCTGAAAACCAATTTTGCTTACCTGCTCAATTACAGTTTTCAACCACCACTGAGGACCCATCAGCGTTATTGCTGCAATGATTTTGGCATGTAGGACTCCAAGTGCCCAGTCCTAGGGTAATAAAAACCATTTAACAGATTTTTGTTTGTTTTTAGCAATAAACTCAGCATACAGGCTATACAATTTTCTTGCATTATTTCATTTCAAAACAGAAGTTCTGCAAGATTGGTTAACAATTTTACAGAAGAATAATATACACTGGAAATCCAGGGAATTTTTTCCCCCAACAGCTCAAGTTCAATGTTTCTATCAAAACTCAGTATCATTCAGAAATCTGCATTATTTTCCCAAAAGAATTGGGAAAAGTTTGGACACTAGAGCAGATCTTAACAAGCAAATAAAAAAAACAGTGCCATAATCTTATTCCATCAAACCATCCTTACGATGTTTTATTGGTTTTGGCTGAGCTAATTATGTCAAAATAAGACTCTGGAGCCATGTTTGGCCTAAAGAAACCATCCCAAAGGCTTACAGAGAGCTTCTCGATTGGAGCATTCACAGTTCTGCTGAACAGTTATTAGAACCTCTACTGTGCCACAGCAGGCTCCTCACTGTGCCTCTGGCCTGCCCACCCCCACTCTCCACCAGGCAACCGGGAATGATCACCACCCCCAACCCCCACTAAGTGATCTCTTAAAGTGCAAATCACATTATGTAAGGAGACTTCCCTGCTTACAACCCTAAAGTTCTTAGCATGGCACATAAAAGTCCTTAACAACCTAGTCTCCGTTTATCTTTTAAAAAAAAAACACATTTATTAGGGGCCAGTCCAGTGGCACAGCAGTTTAGTTCACGCTTTGGCAGCCCGGGGTTCAGAGGTTTGGATCCCGAGCGCTGGCCAACACAGTGCTTGTCAGCCATGCTGCGGCGGCGTCCCATATAAAGTAGAGGAAGATGGGCACAGATACTGGGCCAGGGCCAGTCTTCCTCAGCAAAAAAGAGGAGGACTGGCAGCGGATGTCAGCTCAGGGCTGGTCTTCCTCACAAAAATAAAAATTAAAAAATACATTTATTAAAAAAAAAGTAACACAACATTTAGATCTAGTCTTATATAAAACCGAAACCTTTCCAGAGAAGGCTGGAGTCCTCTGTGACCATCAGCCCAAATCCTGATCCCAGCAATAACCACTGCTAACATTTGGTACGTCCTCTCCACATTTTTTTCCCTGTGCATTTATCATATATATATGTCCCATAGAAAAATATATAGTATCATTTTTATATGGATTTTGCTCATACTGTTTTTCCTCCTCTTCACTGTCCATCACCTTGAGGCTAATGTTCCGATTTACTGGTTTGGTTGGTTAGTCCTCTAAGCGTCTTCTTCAAATGGGGTGAGAGGTTGATGCATGCACTGAATTCCTATATATCCTCAAATACCGTTCATCTTAACAGATGAATGGCTGAGTGACATTTTGCCTGGGTGTAAGAAACTTGGTTTTTGTCCCTTTTATTTCAACAGTGTTACAGATAAAAGTCCATTGCCAGTATGATTTTTTTTGAAGCTTATGATTTCTCTTTACCCTTAGAATTCAAAAATTTTATGAAGATATACCCAAATAGGTGTTTTTCTCATCAACTTCATCTCATCAACCTCCATTTCACCAAATTTGAAGAGCCTTTCACCTACAGAATTAGGTCTTTCTTCAGTTAAATTTTTCTTCTATTTTTGTTTCAACGCTGCTTCATGTTTGCATTCTGGAACCCATTATCATGGGTATGTTAAGTCTCCTGGATGTACCCTCAAAGACCTTTATCTTTCCCCACAATTTCCTATTCTTCAGTTTTGCTCTATGCTTTGCACAGATCTTCCAGGCCTCCAATATGAGCCTCAATGGTGACTAGCCACATCTTTAATTCATTTACTGAATTTGTCTGAAATCCACGCTATACAGCACCACAACAATTTCACTTTGTTTTACTGCTGTTGCTTGTGCATACACACATACTGCCCTGCACCTCCTGTGTTTTCTTCTTCTATTTGGATGCTCATGGCTCCACAAGCAGTTCTGTCACTGAGCATGTGTTCTCATTGCTCTGCCTGACCTTCCTTTCTTTGGCTGCTGAGTCCCCCTTAGATAAAGCATTTGTTATTTTTCTCTGCAGGCTCAATGAACCTCAGGCCAGACTGAGACTATTCTAAAGGGCTGCAAAAGGATCTTTTAGCCCTTCAGACCTTTGGGACAGCAAGCCAACAGACCCCTAATGAGACGTGCAGAAAGCCTTCCTGCTTTTTCTGCACCATCCCAGGGAAGGAGAGGGAAGAGTCAACCCAACAAAACTCAGCTTTCTCTTGGCCTCCGGGAGTCCAGAAGGTACCCAAGAGAGGTTAATGTTCACCTCAAGAGGTCCATAGATTGCTGAAGTTCAAGCTGCTTCAAGATCCACTATGTTCCAGTCCTTTTCCACAGGACAGGACATACCACACTAGTTAGAATTCCAAAAGAGCCCAGTGTCCCATAGATCTGTAGCTGCCTGACGCAGGAAAGGCAAGTGGCTTAGAGTCAGGAATGGTGAAAAAGGAAGCTGTCCTTTCAAACTTCGGGGTTTTATCCAGAATATTAAGGATACCATGCTGCACATATCTATCTACAGCTTGCGTTTTCCTCTACTCAAAAACACGTCTTAGAGCTATCTGTAGCAAACATACAGCTCTACTTCACTCTTTTTAACTGCTGTACTGAATCCCAAAGCAGATATATACTACGTTTTATTTAATCATTCTCTACTGATGGATATCTGAGTTGCTTCTAATTTTTTTGATATTATAAAAAATGATATAATAGCAGGAACAGCCTTGTTTGTGCCTCCTTCTGTGCACACGTAAATGTTTCTTTGCAGCAGATTCTGAAAAGCAGAACTACTGGGTCAAAACATATAAGCATTCTTAAAATTGGATGGTTTCAAGTAATCCTCCACGGTGATGATGCTGGGTACTGTCAAGACCACCAAGAACACTCATGTAACTGAACAACTTGCATTTACTACTCACTGCAATAAGGGAGAACACGGTATGGGGAACTTGGGCACTTTATGAGAGTGTTAGAAAAGGCTTATTGCAGCATTTTGGCTTGTCTGAGGTGATTTGGGGAGGATTTAAGGGAGCAGGGCTTTGCTCTGTGTCAGATGCTGTTAGAAAGCATAGGTAATCTATAACTGGGTATCTTAATAAATCTTATCCAGAAGAAGGGACACACTGAGGCTACAACTGTAGTTGGTAACGAAGCAGCAGCCAATCATGTTAAACCGGGATAAGGGGCTACTTTTGTGGTTTGGACAATGCTCATGTTTTGCCTGTGTTCAGACATGATTATGTAAGGGTCTTGTTTTTGTCTTGATCCATCATGGTCACAGAGTGGCCCTGTGTGATGCTAATGTTCTGTGAAATTGTTTCTGCCCAACAGGAGAAGACCAAGGCCTAGCTGATAGTACCAGACCAGCTCCTGGGTGTCTGGGCTGCTTTGCTCTTTTTCAGTGCTGCAGACTGCATAACATCACATACTCCTGTCTGCTGCATTTGCAGTGATCAGTGGGTTAAGACAGCATCTGCCTGATCCCTCCACCGTAAAGGTGTGTGTTTCCCTTTGAGATATCAAGTAATCTGTAAGGTGACACTTTGCCACCATGCAAATAACCACTTCTGCATTGTAGTAGTGTCAAAACATGCCCACTAATTCCTCTCCCATCGAGTGGTAAGGGTCTACACATCCCATTCCCTTGAATCTGGGCCAACCTTTGCAACTTGCTTATACCCAGTAGAATGTAGTGAAAAGCAATGCTGTAGGACTTCTGAGACAAGGTCATAGAAGGTGATGCCCCTTCTGCATTGTTTGTTGGAATACTAATTTCCCTGAAGTGCAGTGTAAGAAGCCCAACTGTCTTGAGGCTACCAAGCTGTAAGGAAGCCCAGGTACATGCAGGGACTCCGGCCAACAGCCCAGATGAGAGGCAACCAACAACCAGCATCAACCCTCACACGTGAGTGGTGATGTCTCCAAATGACTCCAGCCGCAGCTATCAAATCACACTCAGCAGTTGAGTCTTCCCAGCTGAGGCCCCAGATAACAGGGAGCAGAGACAAACATGCCCTGTCTCAATTTCTGCCCCACAGACTGTGGACAAAAAAAATGGTTGTTTTAAGTTGCGAAGTTGTGAGGTAATGCTGTGCAGCAATATAACTGAAGACCCATCAATTTTCACCTGATGGTTTCAGCATCCACCTAACATCCTTGCTGGAATCAACTATCTTGTTAACTACTGTGATACAGTGATTTTCTAATTCTATAATTTCCTCTACTTTTATTAGCTGACATTATTCTGTAAAAAACGGCTTTCTACCAGTCACTGATGCTATTTGTGTAGCTATAATACAGCTCGTACAGAAAGGCACCATATATGCTTAACTATTTCCCTTTATTACTCATTTTTCTCTCTGATTCTAATCTATGAGCACACTGGATTAGAGGCAGTTCCCTACATATGCATACTCTGTCTCACTTCCTGGAACACACTTCTTTCTTCCTCACTCCCCTGTACTCTACCAGATTGTCCTAGACATTATCTCCTACAGAAAACCACATCTGAAACTCCCAAAGCTAGGTTAAATACCTCTCCTACACAATGCAACAGGTCCTGTGCTTGCTCCAATCACAGCACAGTCTACTTGTGTGCCTGTCTATCTTTCCCACCAGCCTACAGGGTCCTCAAAAGTTCCTGCATTAGCCTCACTTCCATCTGAGTTATACAGTACAGGGCTCTTGGTGCACACTGAAGCAATCAAGTAAATATTTGCTCTTAAATGAAGTTTGTGGAGATTCTTCATCTGGAAAGTAGAGGAAGTGAAATACATCCCAAATACTTTTCATTTCCAGAAAACTCGCTGTAATATACTTAGAGAAGGTAAAAACAAGGCTGGAAAACCTTTGAATGACTGAAGTCGATGCCTAGCTCTTTCCCCTAACATCTCTTAAGAACTTGAGGTTTATGACATTCATTTCAGTCTCTACGTACTATAGAAAAGTTAAATTTCTTTTTCTGTGAGCTTTAAGACCTTTGCTGCGACCTACACAGGTTTCCTCAGAATGCTCTTTTTAATAAGCCTATGACTTTGTGGGGAAACATGCTATAATTATTCAAAAGGATAAGTTACTGCTTAAAGTCTCAAAGCCAAAAACAGCAAGATATCTCACCCTAACTAAAAGGTGAAAAGATCAACACATTAGTTTGTATCTTTAAATACTGGTGAAGCCTAATGAACAGTGACATTTTAACATATAAAGTAAGGTCTTTTAAAGAAGTTATATGACCTGCATATTTTGAAATAGATGAAAATGCATTATTTAATCAATTTTACAAGGGTTCCTAGAATAGAAAAAATTAAGAAGTTCTTCTAAACAAACTGTTTAAAATCACTTTAAAAAATTAAGGATTTTTCTGGGGCCAGCCTGGTGGCATAGTGGTTAAGATCACGTGTTCCTCTTCAGCAGCCCAGGGTTCACAGGTTTGGATCCCAGGCACAGACCTACACATCGCTCATCAAGCCATGCTGTGGTGGTGTCCCACATACAAAACAGAGGAAGACTGGCACAGATGTTAGCTCAGGGCTAATCTTCCTCAAGCAAAAAGAGGAACATTGGCAACAGACGTTAGCTCAGGACCAATCGTGCTCACCACCAATCGTGCTCACCAAAAGAAAAAGATTTTTCTGATTGCAAATCAGTCAAGAAATAACATGAGTAAAAGACACACACTTACCTGCCATGGGTAAAAAAGAGGAGTCTGATCCAAGGGAACCCTCAAGGGAGCAACAATAACCAGCTCAAACAGAAGCCCCAGAAGGAGCGGGACAACTCCAGCCAGCAGCACTGCAACTATCAAAGTCTTCATTATCTATTAAGAAATGAAAAGAGGCATGTCATTCAAAAGAGTCCTTCTGACTTTTAGCCAAACTATTTATTCCTTTTGGGAGTTTATTTTCTTCTTTGACCTGATGCCTAATGGAATGAATATACACATTTTATGTTACATGTTTAAATGAGATTTGAATGCATAACTATAAAAACTCAAGCTATAATGGAAACATGAAATTACTATTTATGGCTGCTACAAAATTATAGAAAATTAATTCTATTACAGATATTAACCAGGTGGTTTTGCTGTTTTCTTCAATTTCATTCTCAGAAGTAGGCTTTTGTTTGTCCAAGAGAAGCTACTGGTTGTCCCAAGCCCGTGATCCAATGGTGGCCCACCCACAGCCTGACCTGTGACCCCTGAGGTAGAATGGTATAGAAGAAGGGCTCTATATAACCCTAGTTAAGATAATTAATCAAGCTGATCAAATTGGCTCCCTCTAGAATAGTGCAGTCCAACACAACTTACTGTGATGATAGAAATGTCCTACATCTGTGTCGTCCAATATGGTAGCCATTAGCCACATGGCTACTGTATTAGCATAGCTCTAGAATTTGGACCAAGTGACAAAATGAAAATAAAGTAGACACAAAAAGAAGAGATACTATGAAAGAGCCACTACAAAATCCTGACAAAGAAATCAGTGTTTAAAGTGGCCTTGATGTCTGATGACCTCCCTTTTTCTTAAGGTAGCCTCAGTGAGTACATTTGTTTCAACAAGAGACTAAGATGGTATGCGTGAAGACGCAGTACTTGCTTCTTTACATGGCAATTTGATGATATGGAAGATTATCAAATGAAAACAGGTATTAGCTGGTTTCTGTATTTTAAATATAGTTAAGTGTCTCATTATCTTCTGGATTAAATAGCAATTTAACCCCTCCATTCATAATACACAATATATCTCATGTTTTTCTTTCAATACTACTATTAAATGGATATTAAACTTTCAGTGAAATTGAAATATAAATTCAGATACGAAACTACAGCTGATTATACAAATGAAAAGGCATAAGCAGTGACCTCAAGATATTTACCAGTCACAGCCAACAACACAATCAATAAATGGCCACACTTAGCCAATAACCTTAAAGTGACATTTTTCCCCACCTTTGTGGCAATTAAGTTCTTTATTGAGAGTAATAATTTCTATTACTTACTACATTTTCACATTAGCAAAGACATTCTTGAATTAGCAATAGACTGTAATTAAAGGAATCCCACTTACATGAAAAAAACTGACTCAATCCTGAAGTCAAGATTTTACATATTCAAATAGATCAAAAAGTCAAATTTTAGAGTGACATCAGCATCATGGCAGAGTAAGCTCTCCCCTTAAACTCTCCCCACTAAGATACAACAGAAAGGACATTCATATACCAACAGAAGACATTCACACAACACAAAAGACCTCTGAGAGACCCATGCAGCCATACGTCTCAAGGTGGAGGTGCTAGACCCCCCTGGAGAAAGTGGAAGAAGGTAAGGAGAACTCTCCATCCCCAATGGCAGCAACTCCGGGTCTGTGTAGCTCTTGAGGGGGGGTGGGGGGTGTAGGGGCAGCCCTCCACAGGAAAACCATCGCTCTCCAAGTTCCCTCACAGCCCACGAGAAACTCCCACATGGAGGTGACTGAATTGTTAAGAGGGTGCCTTCATCAAGTTAGCCCTGGAGAGCAGATGGTGAGGGAAGAGCAAGAAGATCCCAGGATGGGGCAGGCAAAAGAAAGCGCCCCTCCCCCCACCCTACGCTCCAGCACAGCCAGTTGGCCAGAGCACCTGTGGATGGTGGCAGTCTCAGAATACACAGCTCTTGAGCCCCACCCAGTGGTGGCAGGTGGAAGATGCAACCAGATATTATCACTGTGAGGAGAAATAAATCCACACTGTCAAACAGTATGCAAAAATATATTAAAGCTCCAGACCAGAAGGAAAATGACAAGCACCCAGAAATCAATCCTGAAGGCACAGAAATTTATACTCTAAACAACAGAGAATTCAGAATAGCTATAATAAAACAGCTCAGTGAGTTACAAGAAAATACAAATAGTTTGATGAAATCAGGAACTTCTTCACACAATATAGATTGAAACTATAAAGAAAAACCAGTCAGAAATATTGGAGATGAAAAGCACAATGGAAGAATAAAGCAAAATCTGGAATCTTTAAAGAACAGACCTGACAATACAGAGGAAAGAATTAGCAACCTAGAGGATAGGAATGCAGCAGTGCTCCAGAGGGAGGAGGAAAGAGAACTAAGGCAAAAGAAACGAAGAAATGCTCAGAGAAATATCTGACTCAATTAAGAAATGCAACATAAGGGGGTCGGCCCAGTGGCGTAGTGGTTAAAAGTTCACATGCTCCACTTTGGCAGCCCAGGATTCGCGGGTTTGGATCCTGGGTGCGGACCAATGCACCACTTGTCAAGCCACGCTGTGGAAGCATCCCATATAAAGTAGAGGAAGAAGGGCACGGATGTTAGCTCAGGGCTAATCTTCCTCACAAAAAAAAAGAAATGCAACATGAGGATTACAGGTATTCCAGGGGGAGAAGAGAGGGAAAAAGGAGCAGAGAGCTTGTTCAGAAACATAATAGCTGAGAACTTCCCAAACCTGGGGAAGGAGCAAGAATTACAAGTGAATGAAGTCAATAGATTTCCTAACTATATCAGCATAAAAAGACCCTCTCCAAAGCATGTCACGGTAAACCCAACAAAAGGCAATGACCAAAAAAAAAAGAATTAAGGGCAGCAAGACAAAAAAAAACACATACAAAGGAACTCCTGTCAGGCTCTCACCAGATTTCTCAGCAGAAATCTTACAGGCTAGGAGAGAGTGGAATGATATATTCAAAATTCTGAAAGACAAAAGATTTCAGCCAAGAATACGCTATCCAGCAAAAATACCCTTCAGATATGATGGAGGAAAAAAAATCAAATTTTAGAAAAAATATTAAAAGAAATTTCTACTTAAATTGATGTTAAATTCTACAGAATTATCTCATTTCTTAAAAATGTAATCAAGCTCCAAAATAAGTTTTCTAATTACATTTCTTACTCAAAGGTCTTACTGGATCACTTAATAGCATGATTTTCTTTTCTTTTTTTTTGTGAGGAAGACCAGCCCTGAGCTAACATCCGTTGCTAATCCTCCTCTTTTTGCTGAGGAAGACTGGCCCTGGGCTAACATCCGTGCCCGTCTTCCTCTACTTTATATGGGATGCCGCCACAGCATGGCTGACAGGCAGTGCGTTGGCGGGCGCCCAGGATCCCAACCTGCGAACCGTGGGCTGCCAAGCGCGGACTAAACCGCTGCGCCACCGGGCGGCCCTAGCATGATTTTCTTTTAAATGCCAAACATATCTGACTGTGGTTCTCAGAATGAACCAGATAGCTACTATCGTAAAGGAATATTCCTTCTAACTCAAAAAAATCAACCCTCTTGACACTATCAGCATAATGAAGAAAAAGTGAAAGATTTAAAGAAATGACTGGAAAAATATCCTGTCAAGATCAGTCTTTATTAGAAAAACCTACCATAAGGGACCACTCTTTAACCTTCTGGAAGATCACTCTGCGTCCCTGCGGCATCCATGCCACCAGCACCGTCACCGCCCTTATGGTTAGCCAGCAAACATAGAGACCACAGGCAGCTGTGTAGAGCTCATGGATTTTGGCAGTCCCCGTCCAAAATGACATTAACCAACGGCCAGCAAATACTGAAAAGAGAAAGTCTGATAAATGAGACATGTGACTATGTAAAGAGAACTGTAATCTTGATGCTAATTTTGGACTATTAGTATTTTCAATCATTGTAAGTGATTAGTAACAAGACATCACATTTTGATTATCAGTGTTTTCATTAAAAACAGAAAACCAAAAAAAAAAAAAAAAAAACCCACGAACTCTAAAAAATGCAATTATTTGATTAAGACACAACCAAAACACAGGAAGTCAGTGGGGGCAACCTCTCCTGTGACAGGCACTTTGACTTGCCATGCCAATTACTCATTCTTTCAGGACTGAAAAAGCTGGGCGGGGGTTGTTGTTTTCATTGTTTTTACCACCAAATGAAATCATTATGCACATAATAGGACAAAAGTGGAGAACGTATTTTCTATTATTTGTGCTGTCAATACTTTATTTAGGAACATCACAAATAATTTAGATTAACTTTCTTTCAATCGGCTTGTTCATCAAGACAGGAAACTAAGCTCACTTTAGTAACAAATGGGCACAATAACATTTTAAAACACAATAACCAAAGAATATCATATTAATTTTTTAAGGAAAAAAATAAGATCCAAATATACTCAGTCTTAGGAAACAGATTTGAGAGTTGCCTAAGGGACTGCCTCACAATGAGACAATTACAAAATAATATTCTGTACTTACAACAGGCAAGATCATTTATACAGCAACTTTCTTTCCATGGTTACTTCTTAATAAGGCTAGCTAGAACAGCAAGACCCAAATTTCCAGTGTATTGTTCTATGGATTGATTTCTCCTGAATACAGTACTATCTGTTATTTTTGAATATCTAAAAGGAGCTAGTGGCTGTGCTGGGCATCTTCCACGCATTATCTCATTAATTCTCCCAACAAGCTACTACCTCCATTCTGAAGATTAAGAAACAGAGGCTCAGCAGTAGAACCATGCCCAACCAAGGGAACACAAATTTGAACTCATTTCTACATGACAAAGCTCATGCTCTTGACCACTGAACTACACTGCCTCCAATCAAACTAAACTAGCTCAACAGTCAAGCCTTACAAGCCATAATTCTGATAACCACAGACTTCCTTGCAACTTCACAAAATAGCGTGGGTGTGAAAATAACTCATTTTTAAGGACAAAAACATGTAAACACTATCTGAAATAAACACAGGTGCATGTTAATTTGAAGATATAAAAATTATCATTGATAATTCTGTAGAAAGGTCTATAGTGTTCTATATACACATTTCTACTCCAAGGTTTTTTTTCTTGTTGTTTGGTTGGCTGGTTTAAAAACTTTTAATGCCCACTTTTTATTCCAAGCTTCACATACTTCTAATCAAAAGTGTTTTTGAGAGGACAGGGTCAGTTTTTAGCTTGCAGTAACTTAACATCAGTTAACTCATAGCTACAGAAAAGTAACCTATGGGGGGAAACAGCATCCTCCCACCTTAAATGTGTACTATGACACCAAGAGTTTCTATGATTAAACATAACTAAATTCTTTCCACTAGATGATGGGACTGGATTAATAGGGAAATATTTAGTTAATCTTCAATGAAATTAAAGTACCTTTATTGCCAAATTCAGTACCTAAGCTTCCTTCTTTTGTTAACTTTTTTCTTAATATTTCTGATAAAAACATGAATATGGAACACAAAAACCACAAATGTAAAACTGCCCAAAGTTCAAAAACTAAGTTTTCTCAGCAATATGTTGACTACATTGCACCCAATGGTTAATGAGACTTTGTCATTTTAACAGGTGTTATATGAGGAGCAGCGAGCTTAAGAGCAAAGTTTTAAAGGTCAAAAATCACTATGCAGGGCCAGCCCCGTGGCACAGCAGTTTGGTTCACGCTTGGCAGCCCGGGGTTCCCGGGTTCGGATCCCGGGCGCCTGCCAACACACTGCTTGTCAGCCACGCTGTGGCAGCATCCCATATAAAGTGGAGGAGGACGGGCATGGATGTTAGCCCAGAACCAACCTTCCTCAGCAAAAAGAGGAGGATTAGCAACGGATGTTAGCTCAGGGCTGGTCTTCCTCACACACACAAAAAAATCACTATGCAGTAAAAACCAAAAATCTTTATTTTTACTAGTTTAAGGTAAATCTGAATTCCTATGGATTAGAAAATATTCTTTTTTTTTTAAACACTTTACTTGAAATTAAATTTCCTAGTTGCTCCTTCCCCGCCTTAGCCCTCATGGGAAAACTCAAGTATTTAATACAAATTTGATTTATAAAATTATATTGAGTTAGTGCTATAATCAACACAAATTCAGTGTACATTTATATGCCTGATGAGAGCTAAAATTTATCTTCAATTTAATGATTAAGTGGCTAACACATATCAGTATGACTTAGAATTTTCTAGCTCACTATAAACTCTAGCGGGGGGGGGGGGGCAGCAAGCTGTTCCTGGCACTCTGTCACTGGCTTTGGACTCCCCCCCATTTACCCCGACCTCTGCAGAAGATGACGAACTACTATACCCATCCACAACTTCTTGTTAGATGAAGAAATGCTGCTTAGCTGAAATTTAAAGATTAGTATTTGTGAATACCAGACAATAAAGGGAAAGTCTGGCTTCATAAAGGTCTCTAGCAACAGTATTCAGTAGACTGGAAAGATAATTACATACATAATGAAGGCAAACATAATTAACATCAAAAGACTGGCTTGAAAAAATGACATAAGCCACAAAGGTGACTTTTTGAAGACCCATAATGTAACAGTACAATGTCCACGAAAACTGAGTGACCACAAATACTTTACTTGCAAAAATGAACCATAAATTATATCTTGACTTTGTCCCCCTCTGCCCCAATATAAATGAGTCCAGTGAGATGGAGAGCTCTAAATAGATCAATATCCCATATTCAATCAAAAATGAGGGGAAAACTACTTCAAGTTTATATTTGATGAAAGATCACATCACAGCAAGATATACCCTTTTAAAACAAAGTGACTTTTCATGATGTCATTAGCAGATAGCAAGGATAAGCTCCTACCTGGCAGAGTAAGGCAGATGAGGCTGGCGATCAGTAAGGTTATACACATGAAGACAATCAACAAAAATATCTGCAAGGCAAAAATAAGAACGCATAAATGGTTCATATGTGCTCAATGTAGTTTAAGACACCCCTCAAGGAATCAACACAATTCTCCCAGTAAAAAGAAACTGCCTATATTTGTATTACCAGGTTTCCTTCCATTTCACATAAAAAGGAAATTCTTATTTTACGTAAAATTACCTATAATTTCAGCCAAAAGGAAAATAAGTGTTCATTTTCATATAATCAAACACATCAGCAAGCAACAATATATTTTTTAATCAGAGCATAAAAATAAGACATAATCAGCTTAAATTTTCCCTCAATATTAATTAAAACTAAAATATTCACTTTTTTATCAAATTCTCAAAAATATCTCTTCATGAAAAGAAAGCATACTAACAGTGCTGTCCAATTAGAACTTTCTGGGGTGATGGAAATGACTACATCCGTACTATCCGACACAGTAGCCACCAGCACATGTAGCCACTGAGCACTTGACATGGGGTCAGTGTGAATGGCTAATGGAATTTTAACTTGTGTTTACTGAGGCAGCCCCGATGGCCTGGCAGTTCAAGTTAGGCATGATCTGCTTCAGCGGCCCAGTTTCAGTTCCTGGGCATGGAACCACACCACTTGTCTGTTAGTAGCCATGCTATGGCAGTGGCTCACATAGAAGAACTAGAAGGACATACAACTATGTACTAGGGCTGTGGGGAGGGGAAAAAAAAAAAAGAAAGAGAGGAAGACTGGCAACAGACATTAGCTCAGGGCAAATCTTTCCCAGTCAAAAATAAAAGCTTTATTTACTTCATGTGTGTGCATGTGTGTTGCCTACAAGAAATCTACTTTTTCTTTTTTCAGCTTTATTGAGGTATAACTGACAAATAAAATTATACTTAAAGTGTACAATGTAATTTCATATATATGTACTCATTGTGAAGGAATTCCCACCATCAAGGTAATTAATACACCCATCACCCCACATATTTACAAACTGTATTTACTTTTAATTAAATTTAAACATAAACAGCCATATGTAGCTGGTGGCTCCTGTGTTGAGAAGTGCAGATAAAAAGGGAACACACTGAGAGAGGAGGGAAGTGCCTACCCTGGGCAGAAAGGTGCAACTGCTGCTAGCCTTCTACCTTACCAGGCACAGGTCTTCCCAAGCCCAGAGGGCAGAGCTCCGCTGGGAAGACTGAAAAGGACAGACCGTAACACTCGAGAAAAGCCTCTGAGGCTTTGTCAGCTCTCACTGCTTGAGAAACCCCTTAGTGACTCTCCATCTAATCTGGGCCAGAAAGTACCTTTTGCTGATCCAGGAGCCTCACCTCTCACAGTTCTCATCTCTCGCAGCTCTCCTGCATACACCTCACCCTCTAGATACACTCAATTCCCTGTGGTCACAAACCTACTGTGTCTAACCTGCCTCCTGTCCTGGCAGGCACATGATTAGAATGCCCTTCCCACTTCCCATTTTTTCTCTGCCTGGCCTCCTAACTTTAAAGACTTAAAAGGCATCACCTCCTCCATGAAGGTTCCCGAAGGCCTTCCAAAAGAGTGTTTTGTGGAGAAGGAAGTGACCAATCATGTAACATGCTACTAACACAGCAAGTAAAATGAGGACCAAGACCTGACCATCAGATTTAACACCACAAAGGTCACTGGCAACCCTTGTCAGGAACAGTTTTGGTGGAGTTTGCGGGGAAAAGTCTCTTGCTGGGACGGGCACTTCCTTAACCAATCTGGTCTTCAGTTTCATCAGATGCAAACATGAGATTACTACTCATACCTTGCAGTACTGGGATGAGGATTAAATGGGAGAAAAACATTAAAATACCCATTCCACTCCCTGACACACAGTTCAAATGTATCAATAATGTTAATTTCTTATTTGCTCTAGGGTCTTTTATACTGTTCCTTTCAAACACAGGGAGCAACAGCACATGGAAGGACTCCCAAAACTATGACCTATTTCTAAAATTTTATAAACTTATCTGACATTTACAAATATTATGTTGTATAATGACAGGACTAAAAAACAGGGGTTCTTGTCAGGAGACTGTGAGACATGTCTACACAGAAGACTATATGCTAATAGCACCAAAATTTCTCAATAGAAATTTGAAAACATTCAACTTCTGCTTAAGTCGGCATAATACCTACCCTGAGTGGAAAATTTAAAGGCCGGCGGTAAGGCTGGAAGCCGACGGGCCCTCCCTGCTGGAGTATGGCTTGGTGAGCTGCATGCAGGCCTTCCCCCACCACGGGGATAGCATTGTTATTTCGAGCGTGCTGGTTATTGTTAACTTGTTGGTTTGCACTGTTCTCGTTTTCTTCCTGGTCTCCCAATAAATAGGAATGAAGATCCCTGTGTAAAAATTACATCAGTGAAAATTCTCACTTCAGAATAAAATGGCAGACATGAGACTGATTTTCTTAATAATTATTACTTAGAGTAGAAAATGTACAAGCAGAATCTATAAGTAGCACTACTAACTCAATCTGATCTAAAGGTTGATGCCTGCTTTAAATTAAACCTTTCCAAATTTAATGGTAATTAACATACAGAATACCCCTTAAATTTAATCTGTTTTATGTTTTCTTCAGCCAGTATCTGAGAGGAAATCAGTAACTGAAAAAAAAAGTACAATGTACAACATACTCTATGTGAAGATCTTAAGGAAAAAATACGGCTTCTTGTCTTCTCTACAGATGGCTACTGTGTCTCCTGCGACATGTAGCTCAACTGAAACCTCCAAATCAGTTGAGGCAAAAGTGAGACGGGATGAGGAAGCGGCTCAGAGAGGGGCATGGGGCAGTCAGAGAAGGATAAATCTTTCAAACAAACATAACCAAATGCGGATTTCATATTAAGGTATCTACAGGATGCCACATATTTTCTGAACAAATGCTTAAATCACAAAGATTCAACTTTTAAATAAGTATATAATGTATAAAGCTTAAAAAAAATAAATGCAACAGGCTAACTAAATGACTGAGAAACCAAATGTGAAAAGAGCTCATTTACCAAGTTAGGACTTCTAAAATAAGGGTAAGTTGGTTTGTTTTTAATGCACTAAAAAATTTTTATTTTTACTCTGTGTAATGAAACTAAAGATCCTGGGCCAGCAGCAAACCTCTGTAAGAGGGTAAAAACATGCATACATTCTCCTTTTATGGATGAACAATGATTAGAAAAACAAATTAAAAATTTTAGAAATAATTATTACATACATCTGCAGCCATCACTAAATTGTCTCTATTAAAACTAATTTTTCGAAGGAGGGAAATAATAAAAATCAGAGCAGAAATAAATGAAATTGAAACCAAAAAAACAGTAGAAAGGATCAATGAAACAAAGAGCTGGTTCTTTGAGAAGATAAATAAAATTGACAAACCCTTAGCCAGACTCACTAAGAAAAAAAGGGAGAAGACTCAAATAAATAAAATTAGAAATGAAAGAGGAGAAATTACAACAGACACCACAGAAATACAAGGGATTATTAGGGAATACTATGAAAAACTTTACGCCAACAAATTGGACAACCTAGAGGAAATGGACAAATTCTTGGACGCGTACAACCTCCCAAAACTGAATCAAGAAGAAATAGAGAATCTGAACAGACCAATCACAAGTAAAGAGATTGAAACAGTCATCAAAAACCTCCCAAAAAATAAAAGCCCAGGACCAGATGGCTTCCCTGGAGAATTTTATCAAACGTTCAAAGAAGATTTAGCACCTATACTTCTCAAACTATTCCAAAAAATAGAGGAAGATGGAATACTTCCCAACACATTCTATGAGGCCGACATCATGCTGATACCAAAGCCAGACAAGGACAATACAAGGAAGGAAAACTACACGCCAATATCGCTGATGAACATAGACGCAAAAATCCTCAACAAAATATTGGCAAACCGAATACAGCAATACATCAAAAAGATCATACACCACGATCAAGTGGGATTTATACCAGGGACACAGGGATGGTTCAACATCCGCAAATCAATCAACGTGATACACCACATTAACAAAATGAAGAATAAAAACCACATGATCATCTCAATCGATGCAGAGAAGGCATTCGACAAGATCCAGCATCCATTTATGATAAAAACTCTCAACAAAATGGGTATAGAAGGAAAGTACCTCAACATAATAAGGGCCACATATGACAAACCTACAGCAAACATCCTACTCAACGGGGAAAAACTGAAAACCATTCCTTTGAGGACAGGAACAAGACAAGGGTGCCCACTCTCACCGCTCTTATTCAACATAGTACTGGAAGTTCTGGCCAGAGCAATTAGGCAAGAAAAAGGAATAAAAGGACTCCAAATAGGCAATGAAGAAGTGAAACTCTCACTATTTGCAGACGACATGATCCTATACATAGAAAACCCCAAAAATTCCATCGGAAAGCTACTAGAAACAATCAACAACTACAGTAAAGTGGCAGGGTATAAAATCAACTTACAAAAATCAATTGCATTTCTATACACTAACGACGAAAAAACAGAAAGAGAACTCAAAAAGACAATTCCATTTACAATTGCAACAAAGAGAATAAAATATCTGGGAATAAATTTAACCAAGGAGATAAAAGACCTATACAATGAAAACTATAAGACACTATTGAAAGAAATCGAGGAGGACATAAAGAAATGGAAAAATATTCCATGCACATGGATTGGAAGAATAAATATAGTTAAAATGTTCATTCTACCTAAAGCAATCTACAGATTCAATGCAATCCCAATCAGAATCCCAATGTCATTCTTCACGGTAATAGAACAAAAACTACTGAAATTCGTATGGGGCAACAAAAGAGCCCGAATAGCTAAAGCAATTCTGAAAAAAAAGAACAAAGCTGGAGGCATCACAATCCCTGATTTCAAAATATACTATAAAGCTACAGTAATCAAAACAGCATGGTACTGGTACAAGAATAGACACACAGATCAATGGAACAGAATTGAAAGCCCAGAAATAAAACCACACATCTATGGACAGCTAATCTTCGACAAAGGAGCAAAGAACATACAATGGAGAGAGGGAAGTCTCTTCAATAAATGGTGCTGGGAAAATTGGACAGCCACATGCAAAAGAATGAAAGTAGACCATCTCCTATCGCCATATACAAAAATCAATTCAAAATGGATCAAAGACCTGAAAGTGAGACCTGAAACTATAAAACTCCTGGAAGAAAATATAGGCAGTACACTAATTGCGATTGGACATAAAGGGATCCTTCCTGATTCCATGTCTACCCAGACAAGGGAAACAAAAGAAAAAATAAACAAGTGGGACCTCATCAGACTAAAGAGCTTCTACAAGGCAAATGAAACCAGGATCAAAATGAATAAACAACCCACCAGCTGGGAGAAAATATTTGCAAATCGTTTGTCTGACAAGGGATTAATCTCAGTAATATACAAAGATCTCATACAACTGAGCAACAAAAAAACAAACAACCCGATCAAAAAATGGGCAGAGGATATGAACAGACATTTTTCCAAGGAAGAGATACAGATGGCCAATAGACACACGAAAAGATGTTCAACATCACTAATCATCAGGGAAATGCAAATCAAAACTACACTGAGATATCACCTTACACCGGTTAGAATGGCTATAATCACCAACACAAAAAACAACAAATGCTGGAGAGGTTGTGGAGAAACGGGGACCCTCATTCACTGCTGGTGGGAATGCAAACTGGTGCAGCCTCTATGGAAAACAGTATGGAGAGTCCTCAAAAAATTAAAAATAGAAATACCGTATGATCCAGCAATACCACTCTTGGGCATCTACCCAATGGACATGAAATCAACCATCACAAGAGGCGTATGCACCCCTATGTTCATTGCAGCATTATTCACTATAGCCAAGAAGTGGAAGCAACCCAAGTGTCCCTCAACTGAAGATTGGTTAAAGAAGATGTGGTATATACATACAATGGAATACTACTCAGCCATAAGAAAAGACACAATTGTCCCATTTGCAACAACATGGAGGGACCTAGAGGGTATTATGTTAAGTGAAATAAGCCAGAGAGAGAAGGACAGACACTGCATGAACTCACTCATATATGGAATATAAGTGAACACACGGACAGAGAGAACTGATTGGTGGTTACCAAGGGGAAGGGGTGAAGGGTTACATCCACAAGGTGATGGACAAACAAAAATGTACAACTAAAACCCCACAGTGTTATAAACTAAGACATCAATAAAAAAAAAAAAAAAAAAACTAATTTTTCCTGTGTGGAGCATGGAACATCCTTTTCCAGAAAGATTACACAAATGACATGCCTACGAGTCACCTGCCTGTACTTACAGCAAGTATCCAGCAGTAACAGTCCATGCTCGCACAAGCCCCTTCAGCCACTGTCGCGTGTGTCCCTGCTCAAGTAATGCTGGCAAGACGACCTGAAGCAGAAGCAGCTCAAGGGACAGTTCACTCACCGGAGCATCACTAAGGCAATTACAAAGAGCCATAATTTACGATGTGAATTCTATTTCCATTATAACTATATGATATTAAACATTTAATGTGATGACAGCAAAACTCCTTGAAGAATAAAATGAACTCATTGTCTTTATCACCTCTCTTCCACTGAAGCTAGCAAGGCTTCCCCCTCAATCTCCACTGCCCCTCAAACTCCACCAAAACTATTTCCGACAGGGGGTCACTGATGACCTTTGTATTGTTAAATTCGATGGTCAGGTCTTGGTCCTCACCTCACTTGCTATATTAGCAGCATGTTACACAATTAGTTACTCCTTGCTTCTCAAAACACCTTCTCCTTGAATACTTTTCCAAGACCCACTGGTTCCCCCATCTCTCCCCAACCTGGAAACAACAAAGGGCCCCATGTGCTGTCCTCTCTCCTCTTATCTACACATGCTCTCTGCATGCATGTAACCTCGTGTGGCTTAAAATATCACCTTTCTGTAAATTTCCAGGTAGTGCTCAGACATCTTCCCCAACTCCTAACCTATATATTCAAAGAGCCAACTCAACATTTCATGTAGGCATGAGACATCTTGAATTAATTGTGTTCAATATCAAATTCCCACTCTTCCTTTTTAATCTTGCTCCTCCACAGTCTTCCTCATCTCAGTAACTGGCAACTACATCCTTCCAGGTGCTCAGGACAGAAACTAAGATCCTTGACTGTCTTTTTTTCACCCCATATTCAAACAGCCAGAGAATCCCGTTGACTGTACCCTAACAATATCCTAAATCTAACCACTTCTCATTACCTCCTCTGCTATTTCCTTCATCTCAGCCACCCTCACCTCTCACTAGGATCATTGTATTATCCTCCCAGCTGGCTTCCTGCTTCTGCCCCGGCCACCCTGACCCAATCTCTTCTCATCACAGCAGCCAGAGTGATCCTTGTTAAACCTATATCATGTCTGATCACTCCTCTGTTCAAACCTTTCCAAGAACTCCCCAAGTCACTCAAGTTAAAGGCAAAGTGCTTACAATGGCTTACGAGGCTCTCTAGGATCTGGCTTTCCATAAACTCTCTAATCTCATGGCCAACGATTTTGCTTTCCTTCTTCTACTGCAGCCAGACTGGACTCCCTGATGCTCCTCAAACAGACCTCAATGCCACTGCACTTGCCTGACCCCCTGCAAGATCACTCTGCCTTCAGGGAGCCACATGGCTCATCACCTCCTTCAAAGGCTTTCCTCAACTCAGGTCCTCACCAGTCACTTTTTCTAAACTACAGCTCCATCCTGACCATTCTCCCTATGCCCTTTCTCTGCATTTTTCCCCATAGCAATTATTACCCTTTGACATACTATATATTTTACTGGCTGTCTCCCCCACTGAAATGTAAGCTCCACAAGGGCAGAGATTTTTCCTGATTCTGTTTGTTCACTGTTACATGCCTACTGCATAGAAAGAACCTGGCATATAATAGGCCCTCAATTTTGTTGAATGGAAGAACAGACTATTACTATCCAGCAAAAAAACTTTGCTAAACTTCTAAGTATAATTGACTACCAAAATGGGTCTATCCCAACAATATAAAGCCAGAATCTGTGCTTCCTGGTTCTATGACCAGACCCAAATGTGTAAGGAGAGAGTGATGATTTACTCCAGTTAGGGAAAAACTCAGAGAATAAGACCTTGATTTAGATTTTCAGGAAAGATAGCAAAAGCTTGCCAGGCAAACATGGGACAGAAGGTTATTCCAAACAGAGAGGGAAAAACAAGGAACAGCTAGGTGTTTATGGGGAAATTCAGTGGAGGCTGAGCCTGGCTGGAGAGTGGAATTCAAAACAGACAGTGCTGGGACAAGATGCTGGGAAGGTAGCTGAGATTATGCCAAGTTCTATATGTCATTCTAAATGACCCAGTATTATGTGGCTTATGGAAGATGAGGCAGGGGTGTTAAAGATGGATTATAAACAGAAAACCAGAGGAAGGCCTAAACTAAGGTAGTAAGTGGTAAATCAAATTGGATTAGATAAGAGATCTTAAAGAATTAGAATTAACAAGATTTAAAGACTAATTAGAAGTAAATTTGAGGAAGAAATCCAATTTGCCTGGCAGATTTCTGCTTTAGGTGACTGAAGGGATAATGTAAAACACTGAAAAGGGAACACAGGAGGAGTGGGGGAGACTAGGTTTCCAGGTGACTTAAGTTTTTATATCAAAACAGATTTTCCATCTATAAGCCTTATATCCTATTTTTAATTAACAATTAAACATACAACTATGGCTGCAATCTTTATGATGTGTTTTTCATATAAAGATGATGCTACTAACACACTCTCCTTAGGTATGGTAAACATATCAATGCCGAACAAAGGCACACTTCATTTGCAGACAAATAAGTCTTCCTTTGGAAACTGTAACTGCTAAACTAATGTTTATGTGATCTAGAACACGGTAAAATTTAACTATCAAGTGATTTCCAATATCTGTAAGAAATAAATGTCTCAAATGTATGTACCCTGAATAGCAAATCCCTAACAGAGCTAAATTAGTAAAGCCTCCGAATTTCAAAACCTTACCTATAGAGCATGACATTGTATGGAAGAAAATTAGGCAGAAGACTCTTAATTATACGTATAGGAAGCCAAAGCATCAGGAGGACAATGGAGCCGAAGACAATCTGCAGGAAGAAAAATGGCATGACACCAACGTAAATCACTCCCATGAGAGACAGACAGACTTCAGAAGATACTCAACCAATACGCAATCCAAGTCTACACCCACCAGGGCCCCAAGTGTTCTCACTGGACACACTATACTTGGGTCGCTCTGTGTAAAATACACATTCTTGGGATGGCTTGCTCCTCTCTCTCTCTAGGACACAAAGGCTCAAACAGGAGCCACAAAGGCTAATCACTGTATGGTATGTGAGGAGAGAGCTAGAAACTCACAATGAAGGATCAGAACTGTCTGCAACCTAATATACCACCTATAACAATAAGACATGACCCATATTAATGGCTACAAGAGTTTCCAGAGTATAAAATTGCTTTTAGAATTTTATTTTGGAAAAACTTGGATTCAACTAGATAATTTCTTCTTCCAGGCGGAAAAGAAACGTTTACATGCTTCTGTTAAGAATTTAATTTAGAAGCTATTAACAAGTCTCCATTGCTTCAATGCAAATTAAATGTAATTCAGAGAACCATAATTTGGCAATCAATTATATTACTAAAGAACTAGAGAGTATTTTTGCTTTAGTAAATATTTTATTTATTTTATCAAAGTAACTGATAAAATAGCTATTTGACAACCAAGTTCCACAGGCCTAGATAAACATAAATTATTCAATCTACTCTACCAGTCCTCCTGACCAAAAAATCTTATGTATTTCTAAAGGGTAGCACGCTTTACTACAAAAACAATAAAAAAATATGCTTACCACTGACAAAATAAATCTTCGGAGATGCCTATAAATGGGCAAGTGGATCATTTCTTGTACTGGATTAAAATCTGGATCATTCAAATTCCTTAGAAACCACAAGACACCAGGTCGAAGTACCTGCAAATATATTTTAAATGCTATAAATACTCACCAATGTCTTTAGGCTCTGTATATGAGCTAAAACATTAACAGAAAAATAAGCTCTTAAAATTATTGTGGCATCTTATAAAATGGGCCCCAGAAAATCCATGGGGCTTTCCTGGGAAAAGAAGTTCCTAAATCAGAATCTTTATGGAAACTATCCTGTGTTTGATGTCTTTGATGCTTTTAACCATTCAACGAAAAAAATTTTATTAAGTACAATTTGTCAAGAAATCTAGATCTACAAGATGAAAATTAGTATTTTTTAAAAAATTGTTACTATATTGTATCATCTGGTGAAAGGATTAGGTCGCAATTTATAAACTAAACAAGAGATCTGATTTCAGTCTGCGACACTTCCCAAGAGGAGTTTATCTTAATTAAGAAACCCTACAGCTTCTCAGAATTTTCATTTTACTACCTACATCTTTTTCCCTCTCTCAGTGGAAATCATCGACCCAAAAGGCTATGGGTGATGGGGCAATGGCTGAGTCTGGGTATTAATCCTGGGTGGTCCAAACTCACTGCATTACCCTGTGTAAAGGGTCTCATCTGCCCAAATTCTACTTCTCCATCCTACAAACGACGGGATTATGAGATAGAACCTCTAAGATTCCAGCTAACTCCCAAATACCAGAATTTTTTATCAACAAAAAACCACCACATTGATGAAATGAAAAGATTCAGTATAAAGCATTTTCTCGCTTAACAATGTAATTCAGAGGTTACATATAATTACAATTTAAAAAAAACACATTCTTTAGTCCCAATCACTTGTTTCAAAGAAAGAATACAAGCTTTATTTACAAACAGAATTTACTAAACTTACACTATATGATTCAGGAGAACATTCTGGCCCCTAGCCCCCTCCCCGGCTCCTCAAATCTCTCAAAGAGCAAAGTATACCAAAGGAGCATTAAGCCTTTGCGCTTCTATATTCTATTCACACTGGATTAGTCAGCCTTCCCGGCCCTGCACATCTCCATCACTATTCTCAGTGGAGTAAGTTGACTTGATCAATGGCTGTAATTCCCTCCCACAATGTAAAATCTAGGAGAATGAGGACCATGTCTTTGTCTCTCACTGTTATCCAGCATACAGCACACTCTCTGGCACATAGTTGAGCATACAGTAATATCTGGGGAAAGAATTCACAGTGGCAAGTACACTTATCAGAATTACTCAATTTTATACCTCCTATTGCACCAGAATGAGCATGAGATATATATTAACCAAATACAGACCCATTTTCATTGTCTTCAAATCAGTAAGGACTATATTCCAAAAACAGGATTAATAAAGGGACCCATCTAGCAAGCAAACTGGAATCAAAAAGGGCCCTCACTGTAACTCTACACTTAAGATGCCTGCTTCAAGACTACTTTACATACTAGATCCTGCAAAACCATATCCTTTGGACATTTCCAGCATTACATTTCCTTGAATGAAGTTCAAGACAGGCTCACATAAAATTCCAAAAGTTTGTATTAGAGGATGGCTACAATATATACCACTAAAATAAGTGCTTTTATTTTTTTTCCTCACTCTATTCATCTTTCAAAATCATAACTAATTACAGACAGTACTAAAATTTGTCAATTTTTGAGACAAATGACTGAAAACAGTTTAAAGCAATTAAGCCAAACTCGTCTATCAGCTATTCCTCCTTAGAATAAAATAATAAAGAAAATGATTTAGTTAGGAAATCATCATAGCCTTTGAGACATGACTTGTGATTAAAGCAAAAGTCCTTTTCATAAATGTAGTGTCAGCACCTCCCTACAGAACTTACCTCTCTCAGTAACAGAATGAAGGAGGCAAAGTAGAACACATACACCATTCCCACTAGCCAATGCAGAAACATGGTAGTACCTGGAGCTGACTGAAAGCTCAATTCTCGATCTTTCAGAGTAGCATCAAACATTTCCTAAATTAAAACAGAGCAGGTAAGAGATCTGTACCACTTACACTTGCCAAATTAAAATCTCCACCTTCTAAGAAGTGAATAAATCACTATGCATAGAGGTTATGATGTTCTAGAACAGTTCTTTTAATGCCATTTCACAGTGTCACAGAAATAAAAGTGAGATAAGGTTGGATATTATTTCAAAGATGTATATGACACTTTAAAAATCTTTAAATATAAGAAGATTGATAAACCAATTGGTGAGTAAGAACTTTACTAATACTGCTACTGTGACAGAATCATTTTGGGTTTACATAATACCTTCTTTTCTTGGTTACAGGTCTGCATTCATGAAAAGTTTTAATAGTAAGATATGGGACAAAATGTTATCTCAGAACCAAAAGCAGCTTTTCTACATGTAAAATATTTTTGAAAAGTTAGAAACTGATCACAAGTGACAGCCATTAAAGATTATAATCAAGACCAAGGATCATAGTTAAAACAAATAGTTAGGGTTGAATTTATTACTACAAAGATAGTCGTCTTATCAGATTGCTCTTCTTATGTACAGTCATGCACTGCATAACATTTTGGTCAACAATGGACCACACAGGTGATGGTGGTCCCATAAGATTAATACCATATAGCCTAGGTGTGTAGTAGGCTATACCATCTAGGTTTGTGTAAGTACACTCTGTGATGTTCACACAACAACAAAATCGCCTAACACCACATTTCTCAGAATCTATCCCCTTTGTTAAGCAATGCATGACTGTATATGTTGTCTTAGAATTATATTAAAATCTATATAAAATTTAGAAGAGTAAAATGATTCAGAAAATTCTCCACTGGTTATATGAAAGGTTGCAGTCAAAATACTCTGACATCAACAATTTGCACAAAACTTCAAAAAAATCAGATACTCCAGAAAAATTAACATTACGACTGTACAATGATACATTCTCAGAAAAAATAAGCAAATTATCAAATACTGACCTTCCTTTAAAAGGAACCCATACTAAAGACTCCTTTCTTGAAGCCTTTAAATTAGATTGTATAATAATGAATAATAAACTCACCAGGGAACAGATATCCAGCCACCAGCCACAAATGAGAGGGAACACTCCAATTTCTACCACCACTAACAAAGAGACCTTAAGTAAAAATAAAGGTCGTCAGTATCACCCAAATGGGGAGAAACTGTTTCCAGCTTTAACTTATAACAGGAATTACCTTAACAACAATATAGCAGACTCCCAGCAAGCGACGAGACCTATGAAATTTAACAAGAGTTGCCAAGCCCTACAGCATCTAGTCAAGGAAAAACGGAGCATTTAAAGGTACAATGAAACAGGTAACTGTTTAGGCAACACTTATTATTTGACAGACAGAATTAATTTATTTCACATCTTGTCTGCCCTCATCCTCACTACAAATACCCACAACGTTTACTAAAAGGACAAGAGGAGAGAAATAGTTTTGTCATTAATAGGAATAACTCTTTGGTATGAATAATAACATTACTGAACATCCAAGTTGGTTCTTAAAGGATACGTGACAAATTATCAGTGTTATTGCTAAAAGTATATACCCTACTATGGTTGTGATTAGGCCTTCAAAATGAGATGCTTGGACCTGGAAATAAGAAAAAAATAAGTAAAATTTAATTTTACCACATGGCCAACAAACCAATTAAACAATGTATTAAACAATCCAGGTAAACTAAAAGTGAACCATCTAGGCAATTTATAAGTAGAAAACAACCATAAAATCCCCTTTGGATGACATCTGTGCAAACCAGACTCTCCCACTGACTGCTATATATTACAAAAGAATGAGGAAAAATTAAAGAGTAACACTTTACTGAAGCAGACAAAATAAGAGTAAAGTGAATTAAATTTTACAAAAATAAGGGGAAAGCTGTAATACTACAACGGTCTGTACTCCGTTCCATTCTGAAGCAGACCTGCTCAAGGCTAAGCACCAAAAGCAGCAGCACACTGCCCAAGCAGCCCAGCTGCCAGGCACATCCTGGCCACCTCATTTCCTACCACTGAAGAAACTGTTTAAGTTTCCCCTGTTCTCTAAATCTGTTCCATTCTCAATTTACAGAGAGTAAGAGTTTGGATAGTGACAAATACTGCCCATCTTTTTGGCTCCTGAATTTCAGACAGCAAGTGGCAACAGTGTAGCAAGTCAAAATTTATCAAAGCATTTATCTGAACCTTTCAAGTTCTTGCATTCAACTAGTGAGAATTCAGAGAGCTGTATTAAATACTAGAACATGTCTCTTTGTCCTTTCAGAACACTTCAGAATGTGATCTTTGAGGGTTCACATACACAAATTGAACAGAATATTCCAGACATGTCAGCTCTTCCTTAAAAGACTAAATCTTTCTGGGGCCTCCCCAAAATAGTAGTAGTTGTCCATCCAAATATTTAACTACCTCTAAAAAATAATAAAATGTCAAAATTAAAGCAAATTCTTTAGAAAACACTACAGCCCATCATTCCAAGACAGACCAACCCTTTTTTTAAGTTAATTCATGTATTGTTAACTTTTCTAAATTCACTATGGGGCACCTGGGGCAAAGGGAGAGAAGGAAGCACACAAGTTATCATGGAACGGGTTGAAAATCAGCCTGTAAGAAAACTTGCCCATAGTATGCCTCTGGTCCCCCCAGAAGGAAGGAAGAGAATGCATCATGGGATACAGAGCACATTTTCCTTAGCTGGCTCTACTATGTCTCGAGTCACTGTTAGTTTAAAAGAGAAGACCGAGACCAGGCTGGATAACTATTCCTTTGTATAAGGCAGACTGAAAAATGAAGTAACTTTTACAACATTATTCCTTAACAAATATCAAATTTGGGGATAATTAACGAAATAAGTTTGTAAAAGGATTATACTCACGTGTTCTTCAAATCCCAAACCAACAAGGGAGAAATGACCAATGTGGTAAGGGCAAAATGCTAAAAATGAGGGGGAAAAAAAAAATCAATGAAAAGGTCAAAATCAAAACAATGAACACTCCTAGTACCAACCTCTACTAAAAGGAACCAGGGCTTCTTAGAGAAATGAAATATTCCAGAAACTAGGGCCAAAAATGTACTGCCTGGAACATTCTCTATAACCAGAGAAAAGTTATCAAGGTCTAATAGGCTCAGGGCAAAAGGACAGAGGAACCATCATGAAGGCGTTCTCACAGGGCCAAAGAGAGGATGATATGAGCATCATAAAGAATAATGACCAAAGCTGATGGAAACACTGAATACATATAAATCCATGAGTTCATAATACTCAAAAAGGGGAAAGCCAAAAACAAAAACCACAAAAGGAAAAAAAGCAACATAATAGAAAAACACTTTCATCAACAGTGGAAATAGTTCATCAATTCTTTACGCTGAAAACGGATAATTAAAGGGAAAGAACTGCACATCTGTCCTGCTTCTTCTGAACTAACAAGTTCAGGTTAACAAAACAGTCCTAGCTGAAAAGAACAAGTTCTTCAGAGAAAAGCCAGCCGATAAATGTAAAAAACGACAGAATTTGAAAATCACCATTTTTGCAATGCCTAATAAATTATTTCGGGCTAGTATCATCAAGGGATAACAAAATCATTAGGTGGAATGTTGATGGAACACTAGACATCTGCATGATACTAGAGCACTACCCCCCACAGATTACTTTCTGATGGTTAAGGGAAAAATGAAACCTAACAATATAGGCTTCAGGATACCATCACCTGAACCACAGATGAAGGTGGATAACCAGACATCATCAACCTCGTGATACATCGTATTAACAGGCAAAGCATGACCAGTGAAGGTTTTGTCCCAAACATATTGAATCTGAATCTAATCAGGCCCTTAGATCTGATTTCCAGTTTAAAAGAAACATGGAGATGAAGGAGCAAGGTAGTGGACATCATCAGGAAGCAACAGGACAAATGTAGAACATCAGGCACTTACACAATAGCTGAACTAGTCTCTTCAACAAAACAATGGCAAAACAGGGTGGAGGTAGATGAGGGGAGGAAAGAGAAGAATATTCTAGACCAAAAGGAACTTAAAACAACAATCAAAAGTAATGTGTAGACCTCATTTGGATCCTCAAACTAACTGTAAAATAACATTTAATGAGACAATCTAGGAATTTTTAATATGATTATTAGGAAATATTACACTCTGGTAATTTTGTAAAGTGTGATAATGATATTACGGTTAAATAAAATATCCTTAAAATTTTCACAGTAAGAATTTTTAGTCTCTTTTCCTCAAGTCTTTTTTGCCATGTTAATAAAATTTTAATTCCTTCTTAATAATAAAATTTAATTATCTTTTCTTTACGGCAGAAATAATTGAACAGCAAGGATTATTCGGGAAGAGGGGAAGGGGACTCAATCGTTAAGACAAAAGTCATAGCGAATCTATAGGGATCTGGCTGCCAAACCTTTTTGATCAAGAATTCCATGAGCAGAAATATTTTTGAACAGCTATTCCCAATGTACTTAAATTTATTTATACATCATATTCATGTATTATTTTACTAGTATATTACATGTATTATAAAGCATGAGAAATTTTTAAAGGGTAAGAAGATATGCAGAATTTTCCCAATTTTGCTCTCACACCCAACTTTGAGGATGACTCAATCCAGCCCCTGGGAAAGGCAAACTTTCAAGTTTCAACTCTATTTACATATGTAAATATTAACCTGAATCACCAATTGTGACAATTTCTATCCCATCACGCAGCAACTACTAAATAAGTACTGTGAAATTAAGGTCACTTTCTCAGGATCATTTCCCTTCTACTGGAAGACAGCAGCACTAGAAGGTTATATTTCTGCAAAGTACACGACCATAAGAGTCCCCAAAAACGCCAGTGGAGAACTGCAGTAGAGCAACCCAAGTAGGAAAGAAAGGTGAGTGTATTTAATCTCAATGACTGTGTTCACCTAAAAGGAAAAGTACATTCCCCAAAGGAGGAAAAGGTCTTGTTTCACTTCAGAAGCTCCTAACCTAAGTATAATGTATGTAAGTTTACTAAGACAAAATTTTCTTCATAATATAAGCTTAGGAGACTGGATTAGAAAAAAATTTACTTAGATGAGATCTGCTTTATATAAATGAGATTTCTTATTCATATAATTCATGTTTTAAAGGTAACTTATTCCTCCAAACATTAATTTAGCATTAATCTTTCCTTGCAGGACAAGAAAAGATTAAATTCTTTAATCTGTGCAGGAGCAAAGATTAAATTCTATACATGATTTTTTTCCTCTCAAAGAAAATCAAGATCAAAACAGTTTCACCCTCCACAATCAATTATTTTACATAATAAAAAATAAATGCAGAATAATCTGCAAACACGTTTTCACCCCCATGAGCAAGGGTTAACACCAAGAATGAGCTTCCTGTTAATTTGCACCATCTTAAATATTTACACTAAAAATGAAGAATCAATGGAACTTTTTAAAGATATTTTATTTCAGCAAGATACCTGTAAATTTCTTTTGCTTGTTTATAGATAATATTCAGAAATTAATTTTTTGTCTCATCCTCAATCTACACATTCATTGTCTTTTTGACCACATGGCTCCCTATTGAAGACAACTGCTTTCTGGGTCACAATGTGGTCCCCAACACAGAGCAAATAACTTGGAATTCAGTGGAAGAGCCTTGAGAAATCTTTACTCCTCCTCCTCAGCAGAACTGAGGGGTGATTCACATGCACTAAGGAAGGAATTTCTCCAAGATCATCCCCACAGAGAGATCTGTAGCCTGAAGCCTCTCTATGAGACACAAATCATAGCCCAGTCTAACAATAACCTGATTCTATCAGACTCCACCTTCACTCCCAAGAGACACAGGAATTAACTCTAAGGTCTTGGTTTACTTGACTCAGTTTCTCTTATCTTTCCCAAAGCAGAAAAACCTGTCAACTGCGTCTCTTTAATCCTGCCTTCCTTTCTCTAATTATTCCCAATGGGAGAGACTTTTGTGTGTTGTCACAGAACCCTCATAGATGTAGTTGTGAAAGTGTTTGGAAGTGACTTTACATGTACCGGAATCTGGTTCTAAGGGGAATCCACACTTGGGGAAGGTTCACTGTCTTCCCTCAAGCCTACAGCCATCTCTGGTGACAGCTCCCAAGCCAGGGTCACTGGTAAGGCCTTGGTCAGGATTCTGACAGATGGAAACAAATCTTCAGCCACAGGGAAGAGCACACAGATAATGAGCACAACACTAATTCCAGAGGTAAGATACTGTACATTCTCAAGTCAGTCTAAACTCAGCTTCTACCAAAAGAGACAGAAATGTCCAACAGAAGCAGAGACAGTAGGTAACTGTACTCATTGTTGCTTAGGAAAGACTCCTGGGGCTTTCCTACACAGGATTATCATCTAAATCCATTTCATATATTCTTATGTTAAAAAACAAAACAGGGAGCTGCCCTGCTGGCGCAAGGGTTAAGTTCGCGCTTTGGCAGCCCGGGGTCCGCAGGTTCGGATCCTGAGCGCCCGGCGATGCTCTGCTTGTCAGCCATGCCGTGGAGGCGTCCCATATAAAGTAGAGGAAGATGGGCACGGATCTTAGCCCAGGGCCAGTCTTCCTCAGCAAAAAGAGGATTGGCAACACATGTTAGCTCAGGGCTGGTCTTCCTCACAAAAAAAAACCAAAAACCTATAACAAGGCTCCTGGAAAACTGAACTCCTACCGTAACACCATAAATAAAAGCATAAATATCACTTACCAAAAACAAGAATGAACAGTGTGTTTAAAGACACCACCCAGAAGACATGTTCCTAAAGGAAAAGAGCATTAATAAAACATCAATTCCTATTTGATATATGGTTAATTGGACTACTCCACTTAGAAAACTGAAATTTTCACTCTGTGATTCTGAGATTTCTTAGAAATTATGTGCAACTTTTCATTTTTCATTAGATAGTTCATAAAACCGAATAAAACTCAAAGTTCATGTTACATGCAGAAAAAAATCAAAGAAATCAACCCATAAACATTTCCTCTTCAGAAATTAATAATCCATCACAAACTACACAGATTCTCATAAATAACTTCCAGATTTAATTTAAATCAAATGACAATGAAAAATTCCAAATGGAGAAAAATTTGAAAACCATATTACTTCTAAACAACATATAACATAAACTGCACAGTGCTTCTTTCGCTGTCCATTTTGTTCTCATGACTTCTGCAAGGTCGCCTGATCCTCTCTGGTCCCTTTGCTCCCTATGGTGTCCTGGCTTTCTTCGTTCATGTCTCAGAATACTCATTCTCCCTTGGCCACTGATCCACTTCCACAGTTATGTATTATCACCTCCAAGATGACTGCTACCCATCTATTCCTCCAGCTGTGTCACATATACTTTAGTCATGCTCCATGCTGACACTCACTAGAATGTCCAAGCTCATTTGTCCAGGCCCACCACCTCCCTGTCACCATCAAGTTAAATAGTCCTTCCAAGGGTAGCCAACGTTCTAAGATTTTCTTTTTAGAAAGATTATTCTGATCAAGTCCTCAATCTGCCACAGATGCAAGCAACAAGAAGGGTGACTAGTTTGCCTAGGAGATGACTGCTACATTCCTACTCACTGTGCCAGCTCATATCACTTGAATTCTTTCAGCTTCATCTTTTCAGCTTAAGGGCTCCCAAACTGTCATCCCCAACATCTTTTGTGCCACAACCTCTAAGTTATCTTCTCTAAAAATTCTCTGCTGACAAGCTCCCCTCCACTAAGACCTGACCAAGCCCTCTTCTGTGCCTCTTGTGCCCTATGCACACCTTTTGTCACTGAGTCCGTAACAGAGTACCTCTAAAGTTCCTCATTTACATGTTCATTTCTCTCTACCAAACTATAAACAATCTTTGAGAACAGGGGCTCTATTTCATTCATCTCCGAATCTCCTAGTAACTATCACAACAGCTGGCACATGGTAGATACTAAAAATAATTTTCAATGTACAATGAAGTCATTCTGTAAATAGTTTTTTCCAATAATTAGAATGAGTCTGAATGAACACCACTGCCTCAATGACTTGTGTCACTCATCTACGAGGGAATGACAAGGTAAGGGATATAAATGAGTATGGAGCCAAATACCACCTTCTAAAGTGACCATGATCAAACTTTGAACAGGAACTCACTAATATCACATTCTCACTAACCTGTGAATCACCACCAGATACATTTCTCAATAGCCTCACTCTGCTATCTTCAACTTCCTATTCTGGCTCCCATCTGGAGCCAGCCCAAGGAGGAAGCCAACGCTGCAGACAGCGGAGGAGACAGACAGAAACTATTTGGGTCTCTGATGACATTGTTGGGCCTCTGGATCAAGCACCCCTCAAGCCCATCCTTCCTCTGGAGTTCCTCTGATGCTACTGTTTCAGTCAGCAGAAGTTCTACTACCTGCAGCCAAAGTCATCTTGATACCCAAAGCTATTTAAAAATCCCAAATGGCAAGTGACTTTGTATTACAGAACCTGAAAAGAGCATCATTTCTCCTTTAAAAAACAGGTTCTTTAAAGAATTGTTCCTCATCTTTGAGCTGTACTCTTTACTGATAAGGTAATGACAAGTGTGGTTCAGCAAACAGTGGAAGCCTGCGATGAGCTGGGGGCTCTCGCTGTGAACGTCGCAGAGCCACTGTTTTCACCAGCTCATACATTACACGTTGCAAGGCGCAACTTTAAAAGAAGACCAAGTGCTTCTTAACTACTATGAACTTTGTACTTCATTTTCTAAAAATCAAATATTTAATAATTTCCTTTTTAAACAGTATTACCTTTATGCTTTGCCAATATTTTCAATACACAAAACAGACTTTCTTCAACATACCAAATAATCAAAAATCAAAGGGTATTTTGACCTTTAGTATAAAAAGTCAGCAGATATTGTAAATCTGAAATCCCCGAATAACTAAGACAATTAAGTCACAATTCTATTACTAAAAAATATTAGCTTTACTTACTAGAAAAACTAGTGATCCATCAAGTCCTAGCATCTAAAATAAATAATAATATGCATTAATTTAATAAGACAACAGAATTTTTTATTCTTTTTATGAAAAAAGCTCATTTTCCTTTCAAGATCTTTAAACATAATCCTTACCCACTACTTTCCAATACGGCCTACTGTTTTTCAGAGTTAAACAACTGTTTATGGGAGTTGTATACTTTGGGTCTTTTCTTATTCCAAATCATATGATATGAAGTCCAAAAAAATCCATCTTGGGTTTAATTCTTATATGAGATACGGAGCCAGGCAAGATTTCATGACACAACTGTATTATTTTGTCAATCAAAGCATCAGAATAATACTTAAATTTAAATTGTTACTTCATTTTTCGAAAGTCCACAATTTCAGGTTAAACATTCTCTAAGTATCTTAAGCAATCCCACTCTTGGGCATCTACCCAACGGACATGAAGTCAACCATCACAAGAGGCTTATGCACCCCTGTGTTCATTGCAGTATTATTCACTATAGCCAAGAAGTGGAAGCAACCCAAGTGTCCCTTGACTGATGATTGGTTAAAGAAGATGTGGTATATACATACAATGGAATACTACTCAGCCATAAGAAAAGACACAATTGTCCCATTTGCAACAACATGGATGGACCTAGAGGGTATTATGTTAAGTGAAATAAGCCAGAGAGAGAAGGCCAGACACTGCATGAATTCACTCATATGTGCAATATAAATGAACACACAGACAGAGAAAACTGATTGGTGGTTACCAAGGGGAAGGGGGATGGGGGGTGGGCACAAGGGGTGAAGGGTTACATCCACATAGTGACGGACAGACAATAATGTACAACTAAAACCCCACAGTGTTATAAACTATTAAGACATCAATTAAAAAAAAAAAATTCTTTAAGTAGAGCAAGGTTTGTATTAAAGGCCAGAAGATAGAAAAAGTCTTCAATAGATCTTCATCATAATATTTTCACCACAAATAATACATCACTTAATTTTCTCTAGAAATTAAAGTTTTCATCAAATGTAACTACAAAATTTGTGTATACATCTAAATATCCCCAACTCTAAAATATACTTTAGGATTAAAACACTAGAATGCTTGACAGAAGTCTTACTCACTCTTTCCCACGTAAGCTCTTCTGCAGCTCGGTCCCATTCTAAAGCATTCCAGTTCATGTCGTCTGGAAATACAATTGGAGTTTAAAGATTACTGATGGAACTTGACTTATAAATAATAAAATGCACTCTTTTAATTTGGTGTTTTGTAAGCTGTTGTTGAGAAGCTAAACCACATTTAAAATTTTTCCATACTGAGTATCTGCTTGTCAGGTAATAAATAAGAATACATATAAATAAATATAAAATAAATAAGGTGATTCTAGATTGTTGTAGGTGCTAGAAAAGAAATAAACAGGGTTATGCAAAACAGAGGAATGCAACAGCTCTGAATCAAGAACGAATCTGGTGGACTTGAAAAAAGGAAGCCAGGGTACTAGAATTCTGAGTGAGGAAGAGGGGTGGTAGAAGATATAGTAAGAAAGGCAGACAGGGTTCAGACCATACAAGAGAAACGTGAGGCCTGAATTTTATTTTGTTCTTTAGTACAGCGGAAAAACCACTGAAAGATTTTAAAGGCACAAGAGCTATATGAATACTATGTGGAACAAGAATGGAAGAAGGAAGACCAGTTAGGAGCTCTTGCACTCCAAGAGAGAGAAATGACGGCCTGCACTAGGGTAGCAGCAGGCTGCATTCTCAGAGCCTTTGAACATATGCTCACCTCTCCCTGCAAAGGCCCCTTGCTCCCATTACACAACTCGCTTCTCCTCATCCTTCAGGTCTCAGCTCAAGTATCACTTATTCTGAGCTACCCAGGGAATCTTATTTAAAATAGGTCTCGCCCAAAAAGTGGGCCTCCTCAGAGAAACCTGCACCACATTTATCACAATGTGTAATGGTTTGTTCAGTTGGGTATTCCTACTTCTTCACTAGGACCAGAAACTCCATTAAGACAGGGCCTTGGTATTTGAGTGCCTGGCACACAGTAGACACTCAGATCTCAGCAATGTCAAGTGGATTCAGAGACAGTGCAGCATTTGACAGGAAAACTTGGGGGTGGGAGGAGAGAAAAGAAGGCGGTGAGCTACTGACAGCTGACTGGCAGGCCTGGTCTTGGATCTTCTTTTACATTCTGGAGTTACACTGCTAGAAAATGAGAAATTAGTTTCTTTGGGTAGCATCTGGCCTGCAGTTAACACGTCAAGAATTCTTTGATATTAAAAACTGCACTGACCCTGGAGCCGCCCCGGTGGCGTACCAGTTAAGTTCACACACTCCACTTCAGCGGCCCGGGGTTTCACAGGTCAGATCCCGGGTGCGGACAGACGCACTGCTTATCAAGCCATGCTGTGGCGGCATCCCATATAAAGTAGAGGAAGATGGGCACGGATCTTAGCCCAGGGCTAGTCTTCCTCAGCAAAACAGAGGAGGATTGGCAACACATGTTAGCTCAGGGCCAGTCTTCCTCACCAAAAAAAAAAAAAAAATTGCATTGACTCAATAGAAATGGCAACAGAATAAGGTAAATCTGTATCAAATTCCTTAAAAAAAAAAAAAACTAGGATCTATTCCAACTCACAAATAATTTCTTCCTATCAACCCCTATAGAAGTCCTTCGTAAAGTAGGATTTTAAAATGCAAAATGTGCCCTGCTTCATAGGGAAAAAAAAAAATTTATGCATCTGTATACTGATAAATGCAAGTTTGCCAAAATAAAGTAAAAACAGGTTAGAAATAGAATTTCAATTAAATTTTGAAAACTCCAGTCCTTCTCCCCAAGGCAGGTTCGGCATGGACTCATGGTCACGAGAGAAGGGTGAGGAAGGCAGCAGCCATTACCCTGGGCCCCGTTGTTGGCATCAGCTGCATCCTCCCCACCCGCATCATCTTCCTCCTCATTCTCCTCCTCCTCCTCTTCCACCTGGTCATCCTGGGCATCAGGGTTTTCACCGACCACTGCGTTCTCGGCTGGTGGATTAGCAGGCTGGTCAGGGGCAACATTTTCAGCACCATTTCCTCCTGCTGGAGCCTAAAATGATGGAAGAGCCCAGAAATTCAACTAACCTGTCTCAGTTTTGCTCTATTTCCAAATCGCACCCCCCCCTTATTAAAAAAACTAAACTAGCAAACAAATACAAACTCTATAAAAATTCCAAAAACACCTCTCAAAGTCATCTTTTCTAAATTTATCTGATTTTTGATCAACCTGGTATATAAGCACATAAACTCACTTCACAGTGTATACATCCATTCAGTAAAATTTAAAGATTAACATTTCACAATGCATTATAGAAAATGGGTTAACAAATCTAGCTATCTAGAAAACATCACTCTGTACTCCTTCTTTATAAGGCATTTCCTATCTTTACTGACCGCCTCAGGGATGAAAATATATCTATTTATGTATCTGTTTGTTTGTTTACACACATACAGATACATAACAATTCTCAGTAATCAGTTAAACACTTGAGGGAAAAGTTCTAATTTCTGCTTAATAGGAAAGCTTGTCCATGTGGACTTTATCAGTTCCCACATGCATCTCCTTTGGCCCTTCCTGAGTCCTGCTACCTACCAAATGCAAAGACAGTTGCAGGTAATGAGAACACTGAACTACCATGGAGTTAAAGAAGATTCTAAAAAGAGAACTATAGTAAGTGCTTCAAAATATGAGGTACAATGATAAAAGTAATACTAGACAAGAACAGTGTCCTTTCTTTATAGTGCCATTTTTTAAATGTGTGGTTTTCAAAGGAGTAGCTGCACTCTTAATTCTACAGAGGAAAAGGTATGGCAAAATTTGAGGAAATCAAGCTATACATTGACAAAAACAGAAATTATCATTTTGAGTATTTCATGGTCAATTTTTTCATAATTAAAATTTTAAGAAGTATAAATTCTTTTCATATATAACTAGCTGAGTTTTTGGACATTTTCAGTCCCATAATTTCTCAGCAAGCACAATACTAAAAATCATTTATTATAGCCTCCTTCTCTTCGTAATACCTCTAGCAAATGCTCTTGCATCTAAAAATGTCATCTGTCATAAAGAAAAAGTAAAACTGCACAAGACTGTTATCAGGAGTGTTCCAATTTTTCTACTTTTGGTGATGTTTCTACTGGGAGCAGCAAATGAAGACATTTCACACAAGAAGAACCTGATAAATAAAGAGGGTAGAGAGCCTCCTTAATGTTGTGCAGCACGGCAGAAGCATGTGCAATACCGGCGTTTCTATCTTAACTTCCAGGCCCGCATTAAGCAGTTAACCCAAGCAAAGGGAACGAAGAGCACTTTAGGATGCCCTAATACTGCTCCCACTCTCGCCAGAAAATCAAGAGGCAAAGTCACAGCAGCATTCTTTGAGTTTTCCCATCTCCTTTAACTCTTCTCCCGAACCTCTTCATGACCTACTTTGCAATGGAACCCCCTTCCTTGTATGGGAGTCAAGGGTTTGGGTCTTAGAGGGTGACAACAATTTTCATGTCCTACCCAAATAAAATCAACTTGGGGTTGAAGGGAGTTACCTCATTCTGGTGGTGCCCAGCAGCATTGAAGGGCGGAGCAGCATGCTCCAACCAAATCGGCGCTCCCCCATGGACGATCTGCTCTCGCAACCACACCAGGCTGATGAACGCGCACAGTGTGCATGTCACCACAAAGCAACCCTGCAAACAATCCGCCAACAAATTGTCCCTATTAAAAAAAAATTATATAGAATTACTCCAAAGAACACTTCAAATTAAGAAATCAAAAATAACATTTCATTTTACACTAAAATCTCAGAAAGAACAGCCAGAAAAGTAAGTCATAACTTTCTGGGTGAAAATCAGTTTTTCAAGAAGAATTATTTCTGAGGATAGTGAAAATCTATCTATCTTATAAGCTGACCAAATATATTTATGTATATATTTGTATTATATGTGTTTATATTATGGTAGGCAAAGAATAACATCAGAACTACATAGAAATTAGCTGTCCACAGTGTCTCTTTGAATATGGCTGAGAAACAGGAGGGTAGCAAGCAAAAACCAAAAGCAGTCAAACACTTGACAAAGGCCAAGTATTTAATGTATGTCATTTACTAAAGGTAAACGACTCTGTCCAACCCAAACTAAGAATTTCCTTATCCTTATTTTACTCACAAGTTTAACAAACTTGGTTAGCTGACACCTGAGCCCACAAAAATGAACAAAATCAGCAAATTGGAAAGATCAGAAGTACCTCCAGAAAGGCCCAACGACAACATAAAGAAAGGTGGACTGAGATTTTCAGCGATATGTAAGACAAAGAAATCTGTAGTACATTTTAGAAACATATCACTCAGAAAGCAGATTAAATTTTGAGGATAACTGCAAATATACCAAAAGTATATTAGTTCCTAAACAAATTCAAATAGACACAACATGGTTCCTTTATAACCACACATGAAAAGACATGGAGTACTACAGTACCGAAGAACTCTTGGTTCTTCTCCTCTCTGCAGGGGCTTATCCTAGTCTATGTCTGATTTCAGAATAATTCAAGGGGAACTCAAGAATCTTGGTAGCCTTTGGAAAATCCACTATCAAAATGGAAGAACTTTTCTCCTGCAGAGAAAACCTGAATAAGGGTCAATTTGGGAGACCTCGGCCTAGTAGCTCCAAACTTAACTGAACTGATGTGGCCCTCAGTTATTACCTGGCCCTAATCAGAAGAGGAATCCTAACCAAAACCTTGCTAAGGAACCCTCCAGATCATTAAACCTTTGATAAGTTGGGACTAAAATACTCCTTTGTCATCAGTGATAAGAATAACAACTGCAATCAATCAAAACAACTGCTGAGGATTTTAAATGGTGACAGGCTCTTTGTCAAGTCCTTTTCCCTCACACCTTGAATCTGGGCTCGTTTTGTGAATTGCCTGGGCGAGAGGTGATGCTGCCAGAGTTCCAGACAAGAAGAGAGCTTTTGAGCTTCCACTCTCACCCTTTTAGAATGCTGCCCTGAGACCACCATGTAAAAAAGCCCCGCCAGCCTTCTGGAACATGAGAGGCCATATGGATGAGAACCAAGGCGCCCCAGCCAGGGCCATCTTAGACCATCCCACCCCACTGAAACACATGAGTAACAGAGGCAAGCCCAACAGACGAACTGATCAGCTGAGCCCAGCCCAAAGTGCTAATCCCTAGGATTAGGAGGAAATAAAATGGCTGTCATTTTAAGCCACTAAATTTTGGAGACAGTACGTTTTGCAGCAATAGTTAATTGATATGCTGCGCCTAGAGACGGTCTGAAGAACTGAGCTACAGAATATGTAGCAACTTTAAATTAAGAAACTTAAAGTAAAATTTCAGAAACAAAATTTATAGAGAAAATGAAACATTACTCAGGAAAAAAAAGTAGCTTAGTTAACAAGTACTTTCAGAACTGGCCCAACTCCTCAAATTGTAAAAGGCAGCATGGGATTATAAAACCAAGCTATGGTTACAATTTCTTTCAACTATCCCCACTGTGCCTCCAGCGTTCCTCTCATGTCAATGAGCAGTCTCATGAAGGCACTTGAGGCGATCCACTAACCAACCAGGTCAGAGAGAAAAGGGGAGCCTGCCAACGTAAGGCAAGCAACAGCTCTGAGTTTGGGTGATGATTCTGCTATACATTAACATAGTGCTCAAAATTTGCACATAGTTTTTACATGTTTGTGAATTTAATCTCTGAACAGCCCACCCAAATCCCTGAGGCATGATCTTCCTCATTTTACAGATGAGGAAACCGGGGTTCAGAAAGGACCAATGATTTGCCCAAGGACACCAAAAAACTGGCAGATGCAGGAATTTCTTTATTCCAATGCCATTTTTTAATTCCTTCTGTTACAACCGGCTACCTCACTGCATCACCTAAGTGATCACGTGGGAACCAGAAGTTCCATGGTTCCACTATCAAGAAGCAAAGGTGGTAGCAAGTAGAGCATACCTCGGTTATTTGGCATTTTCACTGATTTTCTGTGTTTTTCACATAGCCAAAGCCTACCAATTTAAGTTTTGGTAAATATTAACACATTTAGCCATTTAAAACAGAAACCATTAAAGAAGTAATATATCTCTGCTTCATTAAACAGCACAGATGGGAACTCAAGTCACCTTTTCTAGACAACTGAGATACTGACTGGCTGCTACACTGTACTCTCAAAAACTACAATGATATATACAATTTTAGCCTTCAACTAAATGGAACAAGGCTGCCCTGTTTGAAATGGTTTTTTATTAGTTTATAGATGCTAAAATATAACTTGCACCCCTCTTAGCAGTCACCTCTTGCTTTTTCCTGACCTCCCTCACTACTTCTAATATGCATCTTTGTTTCGTATACAATTCCTAAATGAAAGCCAGAGGTGAACTATGTCACATACACAGAGACATAATGAATGACGGTTGAGCCATTTAAGACTGATTTTCTTGCTTCTATACTAAGCCTGTGTTCTGGATGGCTGAGATAAAAATCTGATGTTCGGAAACGGAAACGCTGTCCTCTTTGTTTCTACTGCATCACTTCACAGAGGTCTGTATGGTTATACCCCCTTTCCAAACTTTCAAGTGTGTCCAATTACTGTTTCTCCTTATGGTCAAGGTCACAGCCATTTGTACTCTATTTTTAAGGTCCTTGTCTACTTCTAAACATTACTTTATCAAAGCTGTTGTTCAATAATGAAAACAAAAAACAATTCTAATGTAAAGAAGATTCAAGTCCAAAACCTTTTATCTATTTCTTATACTGCCAAAAAAACAGACATAAATTAAATAACTTGCCTGTTCTGTCCAAAAAAGATATAACCAGCAACTAGGAAACCAAGTCACAGACACAGCTAATGTCTCACCCATGATTAAAAATAATGATACAGGCACAAGAGACTTAAAAGACTTCCTTCTCGATTTCTTTTCTGTCAGAAATGTAACATGTTCTCTGCCTCTCTTCTATTGCCATTTGACTTATTTTTATGGCAATATATTCCGAATGCTTCTGTTCCCTAAGAGAGTCTTATACTGTCCTTTGCCTTTACTGGCAATAGGAATCAGAAACCTAAGGCCAATTCGGTACAAAAGAAGATTTAGCAAATATGGGTGCAATCTTTTGCAGGCTTAATATTCTAATGATCTTGATATAATTAATCATTTACAGCATTTCTAATTCTGACATCAGTAATAAATAAAACACATGGAATATGTCTTTCCCAAAAAATGCAATTACATGCTTAATGTCAAATTAAGATACAGTAAAACAACTACAGTGAACAAGTTTTTAGAGTCCATATGCTAATAATCCTGAGAAACATTTTAAAAATGAATTTGAATTCAACTGTTATTAAAAACATGTTTAAATGAGCTCTCCACTATGAACATCACCTTGCACTGCATGACAGCCTATTTAACAAGCTATCCCACCATTACAAAACAGTCTTTTATGACAAGTATATTCTAAAATATCATTTATATTTGTCAGCTACTCTACTGTAGCTATAACTGTTAGAATAAGAGATGCAAATTATTATTTGTCCTTGGAACAGAAGGACTTTTCAAATTATAACAAAAACAAATACGTGGAGGAAAAAATGAGCACCACCTACACTGCGCAGCCTTCCACTGTCAGAAGGTTCAATACTCACGTGGACAGCATGTCTAGTGGCAGTGTCAGTAGTGAGCTCACGGAGCCGGTAAACAAGCACTTGTAGATGCGGCCTACAAAAAAAGGGCATAATGGCACACCGTCACAACTCTCACCGTGAACACACAGAGCTGCTCAGTTAAACAGAGGTAAAGTGGAACACCGTGAACGTCACTGAAATAAGCATTCAGTCCTCTCAAGTCTGAGTCTCAAAATACTAAATTAAAAAAAAAATTTTATGTTCAAGCATAAAAATAGTGACAATGAAGAGTAAATGTTACAAAATAATGTTTAAAATTTAGATTCTCTCTAGATTTACTTATTTTTACCAAACAAGCTTAGATGTTCAAAAAGGAAAAAAACAACCTAAAGATCTCCAAAATTATAATATGGATAATTTTTTAACCTAGAATTCTAACATTCACTGAGTCTGCTCATGAAAATAAAGGGTTTCAGTTTTAGGGGTACAAATTTTTGAAAGAGGCCTTTTCAGTAGAGTACGTGCTCCAATGCCATAAATAGCAAACTAATGACCAATTTTTTAAAAACACAGATTCAATGGTCCTCAAAAGGGGAAAACCTTTAAAACTGGCCATGAAGGGAAAAGGTGAAGTATGCGTGAATACACAGCCATCCCCTCACCCTTTTAGTCAGAAAAGGCAGGAACAGATTTGGAAATGGGGCCCAAGAGGACAGTTTTCTCTCAACCAGTTTCTGTTTTCTCTCAAATCAGTACCTGCATTTTAGTTTAAGCATTCCCTATGGCCTTGTATCAGAAATTTTCGGTGACTTCAATGGTTGTTTTCAAAAGCCAAGTCAAAAATGGAAGGACAGGAAAAGATTTTCTGTAACAGAAATTACTTGACATACGTGCATAAAATATTCAAAGCAAGAATGCCTGTAACAAAGTACAAGTGACAACAAACCCAATGTCTGCAGACAGGAAAATGGATTCATAAATTATAGGCCTCCTTACTACAGAATGCTATGCATCCAGTAAAAAAATAAGGTAGCTTAACAAGTACTTGCATGGAAAAACAGCCAAGGTACACTGCTAACTTAAAGAAAAAAGTTACAGAATATGTATTGTGTAACATAATTTAGATTTTAATTGTGTACGTATATACGTAAACAAGCCAGAACAGAAATCAAGCTTATTAACTGTGTTACTTAAATCCTCTAAGTCCTTACTTAACTTCTGACTGTTAGATCTACTGATTTCAGAGAGGTGTGTTAGTCTTCCACTATGACTAAATGCTTTACAAATATATTTCTAAGTCCTGTTTTCTGGTGCATACAAGTTCTTAAACCTTATTTTCTTAGTGGACTATGCCTCTCATTAATATGAAATATAATGCTTTTCCCCATCTAAAGCTTTTCATTTTGAAGGATATCTGGCTGATCAATACTGCTCTGCTTTTTGTTAGCATTTGCTAACAAATCCCTGGAGCATTAACCTGGACTGCTTTGCACCTACCTCTTATAGTGGAATGCTTTTATACCTACACAAATGCAAGGCTCTCGTTGCAATAGAGAAATCCAGACCCTTATGATCACAGATAGTGCAACCACATCCTTTCTTTTACCTTCCTCTCTCTGCCCTCCCTTCCTGTCTTTTGTTGGACTTTCCAAATTTCATTTGCTGTTTCCAACTCCCACTCCCCAGGATGAAAACTGATCATCCTATTTCTCTTCTTCTAGCAGCTACCTTTAAGTTTTGTTTTGTTGCTTTTTTATTAAGGTAAAATTTACACAAATCTTAAGTGTATGCCTGGGTGAATTTTTATACAGTTAAAGTCATTTAACAACAGGGATACATTCGGAGAAATTCATCGTTAGGTGATTTCATCGTTGTTCAAACATCAAAGAGGGTACTTACACAAACCTAGATGCTGTAGCCTACTACCCACCTAGGCTATATGGTACTAATCTTATGGGATCACCATTGTATATGCAGTCCATTGTTGACCAAAACACCATTATGTGGCATATGACCACATATGTATATATCCAGGAACCTGCCACCCAGATCAAGATATTCAACATTTCTAGCTCCCCAGAAGGCTCCCTCAAGCCCCTTCCCAGTCAGTATCTCTGGCAAAAGGTAACCACTATTCTGATCTCTATCACCATAGGGCAATTGGCCTATTTTTTAATTTCACATAAATGCAATCATATAATCCATACTCTTTTCTGCCCAGTTTCTTTTTCTCAAAGTGAAATTCATCCATCTTATTCCATGTCACAATAGTCAGTTTCTTTTTCATTGCTATATAGTATTCCACCATATGGATAAACCACAACGCATCCATTCTACTGTTGTCAATAAGCATCTGGTTGGTTCCACTTTTTAACTACTATTAGCAAAGCTGCTGTGATCATTCTTATACACATCTTTTAGTGCACACAAAGGTCTTGTTTCTGTCAGCTATATTCTCCGAAATGAAATGGCTAGATCATAAGGTAGTTGTAATACTTAGCATTGGTAGATACTACCAAACAGTTTTCCAAAATGGTTATACCATATATACTCCCACCACAATGTACGCATGTTCCAAACGCTCCATATCCTAAGAAATATTTGGCATTCTCTTGTCTTTCAATTTTAGCCACTCTGCTGAGTATAGCAGTATCTTCCTGTGTAGTTCCCTGAAAACTAATGATGCTGAGCATTTTTTTCACAGGTTTACTGGCTATTTAGATAATCTTTTTCCCAGAAACACCTGTCCAAATCTTCTGTCCACTTTTTAATTGGGTTGCCTGCCTTTTTCTTACTGATTTACAGGAGTTCTTTATATACTCTAGACACAAGTCCTTTGTTGGATACGTGTAATGCAAATATCTTCTCTCACTCTGTGGCTTGCCCCTCTCTCCTAAAGGTATCTGAGCATGAATAAAAGTTCTTAATTTTAACTAAGTCTAATTTATCAGTATTTTCTTTTATGGTTACTCTCCTCTATTTTCTTTTAGAACTTTTTTGTTTTAAATGTTCACATTCAGAACATGACGTAATCTATGCAAAAATAGAAGTATAATGATGGACACCTGAAATTTATACAATGTTATAAACCAGTGTTACTGCAATTAAAAAAAACACTTAAAACTGTACATCAGGAGTGCATGTAAATTAAAAATAAATAAAAATGTGAATGTCATATTAAAATAGATAAATAAGAAATAAAAAAATAAACGTTCACATTCAGGCTTATGATCCATCTCGAATTAATTTGTGTGTAAGGTGTGAGGTAATGATATGGTTCATTTTTCTCCTTATGGCCATCCAGTTGATGCTATACCATTTATTGAAAAGACCATCTTTCCTCCACTGAACAGCAGCACCATCTCTGTTGTTGATCAGATGATGGTGCTGGTATGGGCCTAGTTCTGGACTCTATTTGGTTATCCCTATATTTTTAATGCATAGTTACACTACACTTTCCTACCTGTATCTAGAGCATCTATAATCTCCCCACAATAAGAGAACTTAAAAAACTCTCACTTCTATCTTCCCTTTGTAATTTCTCCCACGTTAAGATCACCTAGAATTTTAGTTCCAGGCTGTAATCTAAGAATTATTAATTATTGTACATTAACAATAATTGCGATTTAGCTATAAGAAACACTTGTTTTTCTTTGTAGCTCACACCTTTCTCTCTAATTCCTTGCTCATTTTAGTAAAGTATATTCTCAAATTTTTTCATAAATAGTTTGAGGTGGTAAACTTTCTAAGCCCTTGCATCTACTGAAATGTCTGTATTGCATCCTTCCATGTGAGAATAATTTATAGGTAGAAGATTTGAGGTTTAAAAATTTTGTCAAATTTTAAAGTTTCTGCTGTCTTCTAGCATTCAACATTGCTGATTTAAGTCAGATGCCAGTCTAATTTTCATTACTTTGGAGGATAATCTGGAAGTGTAACATCTATACACCACCCTATTCAGCAGTGGAAAACTTTGGGAGGTGTCTAGGTTTATGAGTCTCTTTCCTTTATCATGGTCAGCGCTCTCTTTTTCAATCTAAAAGACGTCTATCTTTTCTTTATCTCCATCATCTCTTTTATCTTCTGGAACTACAAATACTGAAACAACTGGATGTAGCCTCCACCTCTCACACTTGCAAACTTCTTGTCTGAGTTACATCCTAGAGAACTCCTTGCTCAATCTTCTAGCTCACCAATTCACTCTTCAAAAGAACCTATTCTGCTCTTTGGTATATCTCCCAAAATTTTCTTTTTCATAAAGGATCAAGTTCATTTTATTTTAAGGAGACATGAGGATATTAATTATACTTATTCAAAAATCCTATTTGCATTTAACTCCAAAGAATCATATCTATATACTTTGGCATCATATACTACCTACCCCTCTTCATGTCTTTTAGAACAACAAAGAACCCAAAAGAGATCAACTAAGGGTTAGTATACCAACCTCCCAGAAAGATAAGCCTCCCAATTATTCAGGACCATTAAATATGTAACTGTCTTTTAAAAGGGTGAAAAAAATCTCAAAAGAATCCATCTTTTGCAGTCCTTAAAAGCGCTAATATATTTCAAGGAATAAAATTCAAGTTCCTTCCAATTATGGTTTGATTTTGCTTTTTCAATTCTTTCATGACTAGCCTCTATATGGTGTGTTTTTCTTTCCCACATTCAAAAAATAGTTCTTAACTCAGGTGAATAATGTTTTCTAAGTGAGGCTTTCTTAATATCTGACATTATAATATCAAATAATTAAATGCCATTCAAACAAAAATTAATGCACTATTACTTCACAATATTAAATAGTTATGCAATGTTTTATAACTCCAACCACAGAGGAATGAATACTCACATGCTGTAAGAGGAACAACTCCCAACCATGCAAAGGCCACAAGTGTATAATGAAACCAATATCGTATTGCAGTGCCAATACTTGTAACCAATCCAGCAAATATGTCCTGGATTGGAAGCCGTGAAGGCATATCTGGAGAATAAACTATAAAAGGAAAAAGAAATACACACAATTTCATGAAGATTTAAAAATAGCTTAATTCATAAACATAAAACAGGCATGTAGAGCTATCTTAATTTTCAATATCTGTACTGCACTTAATATTTTCTCTTATTTAAAAAAGTGGGGGCTGGCCCAGTGGTGTAGCGGTTAATTTTGCGCATTCCGCTTTAGCGGCCTGGGATTCACTGGTTTGTATCCTGGGCGTGGACCTACACACCACTCATCAAGCCATGCTGAGGCGGCAACCCATATAGAAGAACTAGAAGGACTACAACTAAGATATACAACTATGTACTGGGGCTTTGGGAAGAAAAAAGGAAGAAAAAAAAAAAGAGGGAGATTGGCAACAAATGTTAGCTGAGGGCCAATCTTCCCCAAAACAAACAAAAAGCGAATCAAATAGTTACAATAATACATTTACCCAGAAGTCATTTATGAGAGCAAATCACATGTGAATTGTAGAAGCAAACAAAAAAGACCTCTGAGCAAGAAAAAAGATGCAAGGGAAGTTCACATCCCTCACTCACAGCCATGAACTTCATGCAAAGCTAATTTATACATATTTTAGCATTCAAACAATATAATTATCTGGTTTCCCAAATTATAAAAGATTAGATAAAGCAAAAAGGAGCAGAAAGTGAAACTGATGGCATGTCATCAAGAAAGAACCCTCCTCCCAAATACACGCCTTAGACATAGTCAAAAAGCACGACAATCTGCAGCAGAGCCATTTTATGTGGGAGCAAACAGCTCATGGCATCTGTTAGCCAATCCCCCACCTCAATTCTAACACAATAATCAACATTCCAAATGGTAAATTCAGGTCTTCCCACCTCTCTGCAAGATGTTTTAGAAAGATTTCCTTTTTAAATAGTTCCAATGAAAACCACTGCTCTACCACACGGCTATCTCAGAAAGAACATACAGGAGGAAAAAATGCCTCTTTCTCCAGTGAGGCCAAATCAAGAAAGTATGATGTAAAAAGTTTTAAAATCAATAATCTAAAATTTATGAGAGCAGTATTATAAATGCTATAATTATAAATGTAGTTATTCACAACTACAAACACTAAAGAATAAACAACAAATAGTAACTGTTTAGAATGCACCCACAAGGATCACTTACTTTAAAAGGATATTCAATACACAAGAACAAGTTACTAAACCGATAGTTTTTGAGAAAGATAAAGAAAACAGCATATGACTGTCATTATGAAAACTAAAACGTACAAACACAAGCTTTTATTGGCCTCAAAGTAAAAAAGGTCACACGAGTATTTCCTATCAACTAAACTTCATAAAGATATTCAATTATTTAGTTTTACAGGTTGCTATAAACTATAAGCTGTAGTTTTTATGCTCTAGAGAAAATTAACTACAAAAAAACAGAACTGACATTTTTTAATGATGAATATAAAGCTCCAAAAGTGAAATTGTAATGACTTTAATCATTTATACTCATCACATAAAAACAAAGTAAAACCAGTACTAATTTACAGCAATTATACTCAGCAGTTCAAGGTACTTTAAAAAAAACTTTGCAGGAGAAGGGCAATTTACTACAATTCCAGAATGAAAATAATGCTTCAAATTCTTGATAAATTGCCAGTATAGTCCTCTAATTATTTAAGGTATCAATATCAAACAATAGGTACAGGAATTATTATAATTGAAATTTTAAAGACCTGCAAAATATTTACCATAGGCTTACAAAATATTGAGCTTAAAAAGTCTCAGGGCTGGCCCTGCGACCTAGTGGTTAGGTTTGGCACGTTCCACTTCCGCAGCCCAGATTCAGTTCCCGGGCGCGGACCTACACCACTCATAAGAGGCCATGCTGTGGTGGCAACCCACATACAAAATAGAGGAAGACTGGCAAAGACATTAGCTCAGGGTGAATCTTCCTCAGCAAAAAAAAAAAAAAAGGTAAATTAAAACTTTGTCTTTATTATTTTTATTCACACCTACACAATTTTAACTCAAAAGATATCCCAAATTTAAACAATGATGGGATATTTGATAAAATTAAGACATCATTATTAATTTTTCTGGGTAAATAATACTATTATAGTTATTTTTTAAAAAAAACTCTTACTTTTTAGAGCTACATACTAAAATAAGTACAGATGAAATTATAAATAATAGGATTTCTTTTAAAAAGGATGGAGAGATGGGAAACAAGAACACAGGTGATGCTAATATAAAGACCATGAGTTGAAAATGGGTCAAACTAAGGGATGTGTACATGTGGGCTTATAATACTTTTGTATACATTTGAACTTGTCCATAATAAAAAACCAAAACACAAAGAAAAAAGAACTATCCCACAAATTAAATCACTCTCCATCTCACAAGTGTGTTAAAAGCTAATGCATACTTTTTAAAAACGTTTTCCAAAATGTTACAGCGATACCTTCTATTACTATCAAAGACAAATTAAGTTGAAAATAGTTGCTTCAAAGCTGCTGAAATTTCTTTATGCAGCCAATTATAATCCAAAAATGCAGTGACAACTTCTAAAAAACTTACTTGGTGTGAACGCAAATCTGTGCTTGCATAATTCACAGTATTCTTTTCGACTGTGTTTCAGCCACTGAACTAAGCTGCAATTACAAATACATTCATAAGTACAGTGTTTATAAGAAACTTTAAAGTTTCACTAAAAACGTTCTATTTTATTAAAATTTTACATAACGTACAGTTTTTACAATTTTGACAATTTCAAATTTAGAATACTCCTAGTTTTTTATAAATGATGCCTTCTAAGAGTACAAAACTATAACAAATACAAAAGCAATGTTTTTCTACTATTAGAAAAGTTCAATTAATCTAAACTGTAATCTCCTCAAAACTAACTGAATATAAATCTCCAAGCATCAACATCAGCTCTAATACTGGTCTGATAATACTGCTACCCTGGTGGCTAGGTCTGAATCCTGGTTCTGTCACTAACTGGCTGGCTGTTACCTAGAATAAGTTACTTAACCTTTCTCTGCTTCAACTTCTTCATCTGTAAAATAATAATAATACTTCAGGTCGTGGTTATGTTATAAGGATTAAATGAATTAAGATGTGTAAAAGCAGTGAGCACTACCAGGCACAAAGAATTTCATAAATGTAAGCTATTATCATGCCAACCAAAACTAGAAAACATTAATACTTCCAATGAACAAAATAAGCTCTCCATGGTAGAAATAAACAAATGGGTACTCACATGCACCTGGAAGACTATATACCAAAATCACATGGCATGGTAATAAAGAACGGGTAATTTCCAAATTTTTATAACAAAATTTTTTTTAAATAATTATAGAGGAAGATCATTGAAACAATCCCCCTTATTATATAGATGACAAAACTGAAGCTGAGACATAAAATTTTCTAAAAGAATGACTCACCATTCTTGATGGATAAACTTAATACTGCCAGTACATACACAAGGGTGATAAAGAGGTTTCTCAGGGGTTCCTTCTGACCGACACACTCTACATATGTCTGTTAATGAAAAAGAAAAATCAAATTATCTTTGGTTATAACTTAAAAAAAAAAATACCACCAAAACCTAAAATGCTACATGTTAAAGCAAGAATCTATCACTTGGTACATTAATCAACAGCACGGAGAACTAAAAAGTGTGATTAGGATGATAATCAAGTATATATCTGAAACTAAAAATTTCCTAATATATAAAAAAGTCAACTATTCCTTTGTACGAAAGCTCTGTAAATAAAGTTGAAAATAACAACAGAAATTAGAATTTTGGTGGTGAACACGATGTAGTCTTTACAGAACCTGAAATATAATAATGTACACCTGAAATTTGTGATGTTGCAAACCAATGTTACCTCGATAAACACACACAGGGGAGTGATGTCAGCATCATGGAGGAGTGAGATTCCCCCTTTGAATCTCTGTCCCCTAAGACACAACAAAAAAATCATTCACATACCAAGAGAAGTCAATCAAACACTACAAAGGACTTCTAAGAGACCCACCCACAGTACATCCGACAGTAGAGGCACGGGAAACCCCAAAGGACTTGAGGAGAGGTAAGGAGATTTACTTCCCCCTCCCCATTTGATCGGCAAAGACAGACAGCACAGCTCACAGACAGAGGGGGGAGGGGCAACCCTCTGTGGGAAAGCCATCGCCCTCCAGGTGCTCTCACAGACTGTCAGGAAATTCCCACCGGAAGCAACGACAAACTGTTGTGGAGGTGCAGTCAACGTCCAGGCACCCCCAGGAGAGCAGACAGCCAGGGAGGAAGGAAGCCCACAGGGACGGGCAGGTGAAAGAGAGAGCGCCTCTCCCCACACGCCCTGTGCTTCAGCACAATCCCTCGGGGGACTGCAGCGGGCTCAGAATACACAGTTTGTGACCTCCACCCAGTGGTGGCAAGTGGAAACTGCAGGAACAGATATTCTCAAGATGAGAAATCGCAAAAGAGAATGAGCCAGCTCTGTGCAGAAGTATCTTAAGTCTCTAGACCAAGAGGAAAATGACAAACACCCAAAAACCAACACTGAAAGCACAGAAATCTATAACCTAAACGACAGAGAATTCAAAATAGCTATCATAAAAAACTCAACGGATTAGAAGAGAACATAGACAATTCAACGAATTCAGGAATTTCTTCACGAAAGAGATCGAAACCATAAAGAAAGACCAATCAAATACTGAAGATGAAAAACACAATGGATGAGATAAAGAAAACCCCAGAATCTTTAAAGAGTAGAACTGATAATATGGAGGAAAGAATTAGCATTATCGAGGACAGCCATGCAGAAACCATCCAGATAGAGGAAGAGAGAGAACTACGGCTAAAAAGAAATGAAGAAATTCTTCGAGAAATATCAGACTCAACTAGGAAAAGTAACATAAGTATAATAGGTATTCCGGATGGAGAAGAAAAGGAAAAAGGACCAGAGAGTTTGCTCAAAGAAATAATAGCTGTGAACTTCCCAAACCTAGGGAAAGAGTTGGAAATAACAATGAATGAAGTCAACAGGTCACCTAAATATATAAACAGAAAAAAACCAACTTCACAACATATAGTAACAAAGCTTGCAAAAGCAAAGACAAAGAAAAAATATAAAGGGCAGATAAACAAACAAAAAAAACCCACAACATACAAAGGAAACCCCATCAGGCTCTCAGCTGATTTCTTGACAGAAACTCTACAGGCTAGGAGAGACTGGAATGATATATCCAAAATCCTGAAAGACAAAAACTTTTAGCCAAGAATACTTTATCCAGCGAAAATATCCTTCAAATATGATGGAGAAATAATAACTCTCCCTGATAAACAAAAGCTAGGGGAGTTCATCACCACAAGACCCCCACTACAATAAATGCTCAAGAAGGCCCTTAGGCCTGAAAGAAAACAAAAGAGAAAGAGGATACAAAGTTTTGAACAAGGAGAAAAACAAGGAGACTAAACCAGAAAAACTGCAGTTGGAAAACTTCAAAAATGAATTTAAACTCATCACTGTAAACACACACTCACAACACAAGGTGGAATAAGAGGTGACAACAACAAATTAGAAGAGGAAGAAGAAAGGGATGGAATCGACTTAGTCTAAGGAAACAAAAGGCATCAGAAAAGGGACTATCTCATCCATGAGATTTTTTTATATAAACCTCATGGTAACCACTAAACAAATAACCAGAACAGAACCTCATACGACAAAGAGAAAAAACTAAGAGAATCATCATGCAGAACTACCAAACTGAATTGGCAGTCCGAAACACATAGGACAAGAAACGGAGGAAATGCAAAAGAACCAGAAAATGAACAATAAAATAGCAACATTAAACCTTCATATGTCAATAATTACTCTAAACATAAACAGGTTGAATTCTCCAATCAAAAGACACAGAGTGGTGGGATGGATTAAAAACCAAGATCCAACAATTTGCTGCCTCCAGGAAACACATCTCAGCTCTAAAGACAAACACAGACTCAAAGTAAAAGGATGGAAGACAATACTCCAAGCTGATGGCAAACAAAAGAAAGCAGAAGTTGCCATACTTATATCAGACAAAGTACACTTCAAGATAAAAACGGTAATGAGAGACAAGGAGGAGCAATATATAATGATAAAAGGGACACTTCACCAAAAAGACATATCACTTATAAATATCTATGCACCCAACACAGGAGCACCAAAGTACATAAAACTAAAAAACCTAAAAGCAGATATTAACAACACAATAATAGTAGGGGATCTTAACATCCCACTTACATCAATGGATAGATCATCCAGACAAAAAGTCAATAAAGAAATAACAGACTTAAACAAAAAGCTAGACGAGATGGACTTAATAGATATATACAGAACACTCCACCCCAAAACAGCAGATTACACATTCTTCTCAAGTGCACACGGAACATTCTCAAGATAAACCATATATTAGGAAACAAGGCAAACGCCTATATATTTAAGACTAAAATCATTACAAGCATCTTTTCTGATCATAATGCTATCAAACTAGATATCAACTGCAAGAAAAAAATGGGAAAGGGACAAAGATGTGGAGACTAAACAACACGCCACTGGACAATGGGTCATTGATGAAATTAAAGGAGAAATCAAAAAGTATCTGGAGACAAATGAAAATACACCATATCAACTCATATGGGATGCAGCAGTCCTGAGAGGGACATTCACAGCAATACAAGCCCACCTTAGCAAACAAGAAAAATCCCAAATAAATAACCTTGAACTAACAGAATTAGAAAAAGAACAAAAAAAGCTCTGAATCAGCAGAAGGATGCAGAAATAAATGAAATAGAAACCCAAAAAAACAGTAGAAAGGATCAATGAAAAAAAGAGCTGGTTCTTTGAAAAGATAAAATGGACAAACCCTTAGCCAGACTAAGAAAAATAGGGAGAAGACTCAAAGTTAGAAATGAAAGAGGAGAAATTACAATGGATACCACAGAAATACAAGGGTTTATTAGAGAATACAATGAAAAACTCTATGCCAACAAATTGAACAACCTAGAGGAAATGGACAAATTCTTGGACACATACAACCTCCCAAAACTGAATCAAGAAGAAACAATCTGAATAGACCAATCACAAGTAAAGAGATTGAAACAGTAATCAAAAACCTCTCAAAAAATAAAAGTCCAGGGCCAGATGGCTTCCCTGGAGAATTTTACCAAACATTCAAAGAAGATTTAACACCTATTCTTCTCAAACTATTCCAAAAAACAGAGGAAGATGGACTACTTCCTAACACATTGTACGAGGTCAACATCACCCTGATACCAAAGCCAGACAAGGACAACACAAAGAAGGAAAACGACAGGCCAATATCGCTGATGAACACTGACGCAAAAATCCTCAACAAAATATTGGCAAACCGAATACAGCAATACGTCAAAAAAATCATACACCACGATCAAGTGGGATTTATACCAGGGACACAGGGATGGTTCAACATCCACAAATCAATCAACGTAATATACCATATTAACAAAATGAAGAATAAAAACCACATGATCATCTCAATTGATGCAGAGAAGGCATTCCACAAGATCCAACATCCATTTATGATAAAAACTCTCAACAAAATGGGTATAAAAGGAAAGTACCTCAACATAATAAGGGCCACATATGACAAACCTACAGCTAACATCCTACTCAATGGGGAAAAACTGAAAACCATTCCTTTGAGGACAGGAACAAGACAAGGGTGCCCATTCTCGCCACTCTTCTTCAACATAGTACTGGAAGTTCTGGCCAGAGCAATAGGCAAGAAAAAGGAATAAAAGGACTCCAAATAGGCAATGAAGAAGTGAAACTCTCACTACTTGCAGACGACATGATCTTAACGACATGATCTTATACATAGAAAACCAAAAAAATTCCATCAGAAAACTATTAGAAATAATCAATAACTACAGTAAAGTGGCAGGGTATAAAATCAACTTACAAAAATCAGTTGCAGACCTATACACTAACGATGAACTAACAGAAAGAGAACTCAAAAAAACAATCCCATTTACAATTGCAACAAAAAGAATAAAATATCTGGGAATAAATTTAACCAAGGAGATAAAAGACCTATACATTGAAAACTATAAGACACTATCGAAAGAAATCGAGGAAGACATAAAAAAATGGAAAAATATTCCATGCACATGAATTGCAAGAATAAATATAGTTAAAATGTCCATTCTACCTAAAGCAATCTACAGATTCAATGCAATCCCAATCAGAATCCCAATATCATTCTTCACGGTAATAGAACAAAAACTACTGAAATTCGTATGGGGCAACAAAAGACCCCAAATAGCTAAAGCAATCCTGAAAAAAAAGAACAAAGCTGGAGGCATCACAATCCCTGATTTCAAAATATACTATAGAGCTACAGCAATCAAAACAGCATGGTACTGGTACAAAAATAGACACACAGATCAGTGGAATAGAATTGAAAGCCCAGAAATAAAATCACACACCTATGGACAGCTAATCTTCGACAAAGGAGCAAAGAACATACAATGGAGAGAGGGAAGTCTCTTCAATAAATGGTGCTGGGAAAATTGGACAGCCACATGCAAAAGAATGAAAGTAGACCATATTCTATCACCACACACAAAAATCAACTCAAAATGGATTAAGAACCTGAAAAGTGAGACCTGAAACTATAAAACTCCTGGAAGAAAATATAGGCAGTACACTAATTGACACTGGCCATAAAGGGATCCTTTCAGATTCCATATCTACTCGGACAAGGGAAACAAAAGAAAAAATAAACAAGTGGGACTTCACCACACTACAGAGCTTCTACATGGCAAATGAAACCAGGATAAAAATGAATAGACAACCACCAGCAGGGAGAAAATATTTGCAAATCGTGTATCTGACAAGGGATTAATCTCCATAATATATAAAGAACTCACACAACTGAACAACAACAAAACAAACAACCCAATCAAAAAGTGGGCAGAGAATATGAACAGACATTTTTCCAAGAAAGATATACAGATGGTCAACAGACACATGAAAAGATGTTCAACATCAATAATCATCAGGGAAATGCAAATCAAAACTACGCTAAGATATCACCTTACACCCATTAGAATGGCTATAATCACCAAGACAAAAAACAACAAATGTTGGAGAGGTTGTGGAGAAACGGGAACCCTAATACACTGCTGGTGGGAACGCAAACTGGTGCAGCCTCTATGGAAAACAGTATGGAGAGTCCTCAAAAAATTAAAAATAGAAATACCTTATGATCCAGCAATCTCACTTTTGGGCATCTACCCAATAGACATGAAATCAACCATTCCAAGAGGCTTATGCACCCCCAAGTTCACTGCAGCATTATTCACTATAGCCGAGAAGTGGAAGCAATGCAAGTGTCCCTCAACTGATGACTGGATAAAGAAGATGTGGTATACACATACAATGGAATACTACTCAGCCATAAGAAAGGACAGAATTGTCCCATTTGCAACAACATGGATGGACCTAGAAAGTATTATGTAAATGAAATAAGCCAAAGAGAGAAGGATAAACACCGCACAATTTCACTCGTATGTGGAATACAAACTAGCACAGGGACAGAGAACTGGTTGGTGGTTACCAGGGGGAAGGGAGGTGGGGGGTGGGCACAAGGGGTGAAGGGATGCATTCATATGGTGATGGACAAATAATAATGTACAACTAAAAGCCCACTATGTTATAAACTATTAAGACATCAATAAAAATTTAAAATTTTCAAAAAAAATAAACACACAGACGTAATAAAATATAAAAATAAATGAAAATTTAAAAGTAAAGTTTTTCTTTAAAACTGCACTCCAGGGGCCAGTGTGGTGGCATAGTGTTTAAGTTTGTGCACTCCGCTTCGGTGGCCTGGGGTTCGCAGGTTCAGATCACGGGTATGGACAGATGCACTGACTGTCAAGCCATGCTGTGGTGGCATCCCACATAAAGTGGAGGAGGATGGGCACAGATGTTATCCCAGGGCCAGTCTTCCTCAGCAAAAAACAGGAGGATTGGCAACAGATGTTAGCACAGAGCCAGTCTTCCTCACACAAAAATAAAATAAAATAAATAAAACTGTACTCCACCATAACGAACAAATGCTAATATAAATACGCAAAATCAGCTCACCCATTAGCATCCTGACAGTTTTAAACTCCAGTCCTAACTTAAGGTCCTAAGTCCAGTCCTAACAGATTAAACTCCACAAAAACACATATAAGGACTTAAACACAGTAACAGCAGTGGGTGGGCACGAAAGACATCCCTTTAGCTTCACCTCACTCCACAAGAGGGAAAGACACACACACACGCACACACAATCAGGGTCGAGGGGCACCCCAAGACCACCAAGGTGCCAGGCCAGAGAGAGGTGAGCCAGTGGCCACCTTAAGCAGAAGCTACGGGAGCCCAGGGCTACCACATAGGTGGCCAGACGGCAGCAGCTCACCCTATCCCCCTCCCCCAACGCCGCCCCAAGTGGTTCTTGGGGCACATTTGTCCGTTTTCTCACCTGGGGTGGGCCTGGGGTGGCCCGTAACTACAGCGAAGGAACCGTCACCGATCCATCCTGCTCACTCACTCCATAATGTTCCTCCCGCAAGACCGCCTACCAAAATCTGGTTGTTACTTTTATTTAGGCTGTGTTCTCTGCGACCCGCCAGGGCCAAGTGCTGACCCCAAGTGAACAATCTGAGGGGCGACAAGCAATGTGTAGAAGGGGCAGGGACTTAATACAGGCTTTTGATCTACTCTCTTACAGGGAATTTCTCATTAATGGGGAATAACTACACGTCAAGCCCACCATTAATGGATTTAACAAGTCCCTGGCACCTGCCGGACTAGAGTGCACAGACGCTGAGCAGTGCAGCACGCAGTCCCAGACATTTAACAGCATCACAAACTTGTGACTGCTCAATCTCAGGTAGCCAAATGCCACTTGTCGAAGTTGAGGAATATGAGTGGCCTATCTGATTAGCAAGTTAGCCCCCCTAGTTATCAGTAAGCCAGACAAATCATCACAATGCAGGAAGCATGCACCACCATCCAAGGAAGAGCTATCAATGTGCCAATCCTGGCCGCGGCACCAGGTGGGGTTGCCCGAGTTGAGTCAAATTAAGTGCAGACTCCCCTGCTGTGACTTTCAGTTTCAGCTCTGGAACCAGACCCTTCAGCTACCACCACCCAAAGGACTTTGGTTTCCCAGAAGCTGTCACCGGGTCAGTGGAATAATGGTGGTCAGCGTCAATGATGGTGGTCACTATCGTTGATGGTCAGAACTACCAGGGATCTGAACCTCTTCAAACCTCCCACTTTCACCTTCATCCTTGATTAATGAAAACATCCTTGGCAAAAGCTCTCACTCTGGTCCATCTTGACTGGTCTGACACCCTGAGCTCCAGCGGAGCACCACCAACGTGCCGGCCATCCTGCCTCATCAGCCTCCGCTATCCAAGTTCCGACACAAACAAAATAGAACCGTGCTCCCATTCCATGATTCCCAGGGGTAATATCCAGACAGCTCGCGTCTGCTTTGAGCACTCTAATTTTCTCAAAAGTACACACTTCAGCCCAGAGAAACTCAGCTAAGAGGCAGGAGGATGCCAAGAGGCAGGGGGAGGGACGGGGACGAAGGCTCCCCTGTGGTGGACCCACTGTAGTGCCGAAGATCCGCACAAGCATTTTAACTGCACAGAATTCAATAACCTGTGTTGAAGCCGGGATTACTGCAGCTGGCGGCACTAGACTTGCCCTGCAATGGATCCTCCTTGAAGTATTTAAAGTGGACTTATTCCAATTACAGGACCTCAAAAGAGTCCAGTGTTGTTTTTCATCACTGCCCTCCTGGATCGGGAGTAGGTCATTTGCACGACCGTTGCCTTCTTTGGTTCAGGCAGTTGATTACAAGGCTCCCTCTACTGAACCGAACCCAGATTCCCCATCACCTGGATTCCCGGTCACTGTGGTCACTACCACAGGCACTACGACTTCCACCTAAAGTAGCTGACAGGGCCATGAGATGCACGATAGATACAAGTTCTACAACCATTAGAGCCGCTGGCCCCCATGGGGAAGGATTAGTTCTAGAATTACCAGTTAGCCAGGAGGGAAAAAGCACTCAAAACCATTCTCAGGTAGCTGTGGAAGTAGGAAGCAGGATGCAGCAGCAACCACAGGTCAAGAACACAATGCTGGGTCGGCCCAGTGGCATAGGGGTTAATTTCGCATGCTCCACTTGGGCAGCCCAGGGTTCGCAGGTTCAGATCCCGGGAGCAGACTGACACACTGCTTGTCAAGCCGTGCTGTGGCGGTGTCCCATGTAAAGTAGAGAAAGATGTGCACGAATATTAGCCCAGGTCCAGTCTTCCTCAGCAAGAGGCGGAGGATTGGCAATGGATGTTAGCTCAGGGCTAATCTTCCTCTCACACACACACACACACACAAAAAGAACACAGTGCAGAGGGAGGCAGTAGAGACACTGATGGTTGACAGGAACAAGGGCTGCCACGTGGCCCTCCAGATACATGCTGACTGGTCAGCCACTGTATATGCAGCAATGGACTGGAGTAGGGCAGTGACTGCCCTTGTTGGGCTGCTACCCGCAGGGCATACAGGGGACACCAGGACCACTATCTGTGAGTGTACAGTTGCCGTGTAGGCTTGTCCTGTGATTTGGACCAGCCCCACAAGGGAGACCCAACTTCCAGATGGCATGATGGAGCTGAAGGGAGGGCCACACAGCATCCAGCTCAGAGGTGCACGCACCACATCTCCCAACATTCCCAGGATGGGGAGGAGCAGGATTGAAGACGGGGGACCTCCAGTAGAGGGATAGAGAAACACATATGAATAAGACAGGACACTGACTTTCAGAAGACCCTGTCCTTCTGAATGACAAACTAAAACAAAAAACCTAAGCAAAGCAACCAGAAATCTAAATCAGGCCCCAGGGCTCTGCTTAACACAGAGTCTAGAGTAGAGAACTGGAACTCACCCAGCCTCTGCAAGGTCAAAACTATTTTTACTGTAACACTAAGACAGATGCTGTCTTTTAGTTTCACTGTCTTGCCAGTGTACAGTGGAGTTTTCCAGATGCCACATGAGAAAACTGATTGAATGCAGCCACAGGTGAAAAATTCCAGCTGCTTCCCATTAAACTAGACATTCAAGAGATTTGCAAATATAAAAAAAATCCACTTTTCTCACCAGTGTTTTGGATTTGGAGTATATACCTACTTTCATGAAAAAATTTATATTAACACAGAATGTGTGTTAAGTAAGTTAATAAATATTTCCAAATTTTGTTTTATTTTATGAGGCAAATAAAAGTTCTTCTGAGTCTTTAAGTTTTTAAGAATGTAAAGGGATCCTGAGACCAAAAAAGTTCGAGAACCACTGCTCTACAGTAGTGGTTCCAATCTTTTTTCCTGCTCATGAAACCTTCGAAAAAATTCAGAGAATAACTACGGTTCTCTCAAAATACACACATACACAAAATTTTCATTATTTTATCAGGAGCGTCACAAGCCTCCAATGATTATATAAAAGAAAAGGGAAGGAATCATCAGACTTCTGAATCAGCTTTAGAACCATGGAAATCTTTTACATGATTGAAAAACAAAATTATATCAAAATGGAGAACAAGGAACCCCTAAATCAAAAAAGAATCAAATAAACCTATGTATATCAAGCTTACCAGAGAAAAGAATTTAGAGACTTATTTAAAACAGCAATATGTTCATACGTCCCTAGTAGACTATATCCTAAGACAGAAGAACTGCAAAGAAATCCTAAACACAATTCAGTCATCATTGTGTTAACAGCAATAATACTGATAGTCATTATAAAACTTGGAGGATGAACTCAGCAAGTAGAATGATAGTGCTACTATGGTTATGTCTTTTTTTAAAGAAATTATCTCTTGAAATACATAAGTATTTATGGATGAAAAGATATATCTGGGATTTACTTTAAAACAATCCAGAAGTGTGAAGGGGAGAGAGGGAAAGGGTTGAGATGAAAGAATTACTGGCCATATGCTTGCATCTACTGAATCTAGACACTGGTTATATATGGAGATTTATTATATTATTTTGTGAGTGTTTGAAATTTTACAAAATAAAACTTGAAAAAAGCAAGCAAAAGTTAGACATGCAATTTGCAAATATCACAGCTGAACTTTTATTTTATTGATACTACCAAGTCCCATTTTATCAATGAAGTTCTTTAGCAAGAGAGCTTAGCACATGTTTTATTTAATATACACACACAAATTTGAAAACTCATGTTAGCAATTTTCTTATTTCACTGGTTTTCTAAAAAACATGATAAAACTTTCACTGGCTATATTTTCATCAGGTCAAGAAAGCAGAATAAGATTTAAATACTACCTGTCTCAAAACTCCTGAAACCCTATTTTAGTGCAACCAACAACCCAATTCTAATTTAAAACCATCTAATCTAAATGACTCTAATACTGAATTTAGTCCAGAAAACAATATCACAAGTCTCTTTTGCAGTACTGACTTTTTTCTCGTATGATGAAGATGTGACTGAGTTTTGTTCAAGAGCACCTTATGTATAAATATTCCCCTAAATGGAAAGGCAAAGATTGTTGGTATACATCAGCTAGACCGGTAATAAGCCCTGGCTATAAAACACTTGTAAGACAAACATTCGGCTCTTTAGCAGGCCATGAGCCCTGCTTAGACTGTGTCATAGGCATACCCACACTTACTAGGGAACTGGAGGCCAGGAAAAGCTGCTAAGAGGCTGCATCTGCTTTTGCACTGTATCCTCAACCAAATTTCCTTAGCTGGTCTGTGGGTGGACTAGAAGGAATGGAAGCTTCTTCCCTGCCAATCTATGTTCCAGCAGAAAAATGTCAAACAAGGTATAGGTATACAGAACTAAACATTAATTCTGGAAGGATATATAAGAAACTATTAGCAGCTGCTACCTTTGGTGGATTAGGGTTGCGGGAAAGAAGTCCTCTCCTTATTTTATATACGTATGATGTCTACAGCATATATTTGTGTAGTATTTTGCTAGTATCTTACTTTTAAAATCAATAGTTTCCTATAATACTTATGTTCAAAAACATGTACAGAATGTTCATAGCAACACTATCCATAATAATACGTCCAAAATGGAAACTACCCAAATTGCCTATCAACAGTAAAATGGATAAATAAACGTTGGTATATTCACACAATTAATACTATATAGCAATAAGAATAAACCAGCTAAACCTGCAAATCACAGTTCGGATTTACTGCACAAAATGATGTTGAGTTAAGAAACCAGAGAGAGTACAATTCCACATGTAAAAAGTTCAAAACAGGAAAAACTAACGTATATCATTAGAAATCAGGAAAGCAGTTACCTCTAGGGGAAAGAGGCAGTAAAGACTACAAGAGGACTGAAGAGGACTTAAGGTTCCAGACCAAGATGAAATAGACACACTTCTCCCTATTCCTCCTGCCAAGGAAAGCAAAAAACTCTAGGGCATTATATATAAACCAACAGAAGACTCTAGAAGGGAAAGAGAAGGTAGACCTGCAAGGGAGCTGAGGACCCAAGGAACCACATGGCAGTGAGTTCTCTGAGTCTGCTTTCTGCTTCATGTATCCTGGACTGGTGGCAGAGGTGGAGAAGCTGGCAACCTAGAAACACCAGTGAGAACAGACAAAAACCTTGCCCCCAAAAGCCTCCATTTCTAGCCAAAGGACCAGGAAAGGGGCAACCCAGTAACACAGACAACTTTTAAACAATAACTGCCACTGTACCCCAGCCAAACACTGCAGGAAAAAAATGCAGCCATAACACCAACTCTGCCAGACAAGGCAAAATGTGGAAGAGACAGATTAGCTAACTCTATTTCAGTTACTGAGGCCCAACTAAATTATCAAGCAAGTTAATGAGGAAAAGAGGATTAAAACCTGTTCTCCAATTCCAGAAGAGTACTCCTTCTGACTTTATCATACTTCCTCCCCAACCACCTTGGTTGTGTGCTAGAGTTTTCTGGAATGTTTTCTTTTTTCACAATTTAATGCCAATATTCTACACATCTTGACTATCTACTCTTCCAACTTTATTATATTCTCCCATTTGTACAGTAGACTGCTCCCTCTAGTAAAACACATTACATTACTGAAAATATAAGGTTAAAAATAACTACGTAGTACATCAGTAAATTAAAAAGTAGTTTTACTACTAGTGTAGCTGGACATTTTCACATTTTACCAAGTTCTCTTTCTTTGTCAGTTATCTGTTTAAGCCCTTTGATCAGCTTACTAATTGGGGTCTGAACAATAAGAAAACAGTCCAGGAAAAAAAAAATCAGCAAAAGATTTGAAGAGATACTTCACCAAAGAAGATATACAAATGAAAAAATGAAGTCATTAGAGAAATGCAAATTAAAATCACAGAAAGATGGTGATGGCTGCACAACAATGTGAGTATAATGCCACTGAAGTGCACACTTAAAAATGGTTAGAAAGGCAAATTTTGTTATGTATATCTAACCACAACATAAAAAATTTTTAAGTCACAGTAAGATACCACTACACACCTATTAAAATAACAAAACGAAAAAATCTTATATACTCATACCATACAATCCAACAATCCCATTCCTAGGTATTTAACCTGGTAAAATGAAAACTTATGTTCACACGAAAACCTATGTGAATATGTATATTAGTTTCATTCATAATTCCCCAAAACTGGAAACTGACCCAAGCATTCCACAACTGGGGAATGGATAAACTGTGGTACATCCCTACAACAGAATAGTACTAAGCAACAAAAAGCAACAAACTACTGATATATATGCAACAACATGAATAAATCTCAAATGCATTATGTTAAGTGAAAGAAGAAGCCAGACTCAAAAATCTACATACTGTATGATTCCATTTATGACATTCTGGAAAAGGCAAATCTATAGAGACGGAAAGAGGTCAGTGGTTGCCAGGGTCTGGGGATGGAGTTGACCATAAAAGGGCAGATCACTACCATGACTTCTGTAACTACTGCAGGAGTCCCCAGTACCTGCAATTAGCTGTCACTGCTGTTTTTAGAGCCAGAAGTAGAAAATGGCTTCATCCTTTCCCCCCTAAATTCTGATCCCACAAGTGCTTCTCGGAATGCAACTCAATCCTAGTTGGCAAGGAGGCCAAAAAATGTAGTTTTCAGGCTTCCAGGAGCAACAGTACAGGTGAATGTTAATTTTGTAATGATCAGTAATCTAGAAAGATAAGAAAATAACTAAACTTTGGGACACATGGAGAATAACTTTAAATCTGTGTCTGCAAGGCCAAATTACCAATCCACTGCTTCAGGAGCAGTAGGCAACTGCAAGTTCAGCAGTACAGGCAGTGGCCCCAACAGTTTCAACAGGAGTGTGCCAAGTGTATTTCCCCTCAGCTCCAAATTCCTCCTTCAACACCTGTGCAATGATAAAAGACTCAACTCTTTCAAGCACTTTTTATAACAGATTTATCAGTAGAGGGCGCTGGAGGGACAACCCAGGAGGAAGGAGCATTTTCTTGCTCCTGCTACACTGTCAGGTTTGTTACAGTGACACCTTCCCACAGCCCTACAGATAGGAACCAACATACTCCAGGCCGTGTACCCACAGTGGTACCCCAACTCCCTCTACATGCCTACCAATCAACCTTGGCTCTCCTGCACCCTAGAGGGTTGTTGCCTGCTTGCCCAGAAACTGTGGATTAGCTCTGACTTGGACAACTCCATACTCCCCCAGTGAAAAGGGAACCACCCCTTCCAAGTTTGTCCCTACTTGGACACTCTCCCTCTCGCCCAGGACACTCTTCACAGTATGCTTTACATCTTTAGAGTTACTCTCTTATCATAGCTTAATAATTCTTTCAACTTTCTCTGCTTAAATTATTCTATGTTTTCTGTCTCTCGACTAGACCCAGACAGCAAAGAAAACAGAAGATTTAAAGAATCAAGTGGAAATTTTAGAACTGGAAAATACAGTGAGTGTGGGCTCACTCCAGGACTTAAGCTCAACAGCAATAGTGCCTCAGGAAAAAGCACCTGTACAATCCTTTGGAGTTCCCAGCTGAACTAGCTGCTTTTTTACCCCATGAAACATTATTTTTACTATGGAAAAAAAACTGACAAACAGTTATTCAGATAGATCTGGGTATCTGGCAGATGTTTTGTCACAAAAGAATGAAGTGAGCCCAGGAGCCAAGGAAAATAACTGACAATATTTGCCGCCCATCATAAAAATCAAACTTTCAAGCAAAAATTAGGATTTCAGAAAACTTGTATCCACCACAATGAGCATTACAGCTTCCCCAATACCTAAAGACTTTCCAAGATGAGATAGGTGGTGATGTAAATGAATTTGAACTTTTTATATTATACATGAAATGTGTCAACATTTGGAAGATCATAACTCAATGGTCCAGTATCTAGCAATTATCAATACTTGGTGTTACAGGGTGACGTCAGCATCATGGCAGAGTGAGATTCCCACTTGAATCTCTGCCCCCTACGACACAACGAAAACATCATTCACATTCCAACAGAGCTCAATCAAACACTACGAAGGACTTCTGAGAAACCTCTGCTGCCATACATCGGACGGTGGAGGTGCAGGAAGCCCAGGAGGACGGGAGGAGAGGTAGGAGGTTGTACGCCCCCTCCCCAATCAATCGGCAAAGACAGCGCGATTCGCAGAGGGGGAAGGGGCAGCCCACAGCGGGGAACACTATCGCCATCCAGGTGCTCTCACAGACTGTCGCGAGATCCCCACTGGGAAGCGACGACGGACTGTTTAGGGGGTGTAGCAAACACCCTAAGAGAGCCAGAAAGGAAACCCCCGGGTCAAGCAGGAGAAAGAGAGGACCCCTCCCCCCACACACCCGGCGTTTCAGCATAATCCCTCCGGGGGCTGCAGCCGCCTCAGAGCAAACCGCTCGGGATCTCCATCTAGTGGCAGCAGGGGGAAACTGCAGGACTAACTTTAATCATGAAGGGTAAAAATAAAGCCGTCCCTGTCGGATCCTTGCGAAAATATGTCAGGGCTACAGACCAAAAGAAAAATGACAAACACCCAGAAACCAACCCTGAAGGCACAGATTTTGATAACCTGAATGACAGAGAATTCAAAATAGCTATCATAAACAAACAACGAAATACAAGAGAACACACAGAAACAAATCAACAAATTCAGGGATTATGTCACAAAAGAGATTGAAACCCTAAAGAAAAACCAATCAGAATTATTGGAGATGAAAAACAAAATCAACGAGATAGTGGAAAAAATGGAGTCTTTAAAGAGCAGAACTGACAATATGGAGGAACGAATTAGCACTATTGAGGACAGCCACGCAGAAATGCTCCAGATAGAGGAGGAGAGAGAGCTAAGACTAAAAAGAAATGAAGAAATTCTTCGAGAAATATCAGACTCAATGAGGAAAAGCAACATAAGGATAATAGGTATTCCAGAAGGAGAAGAAAGAGAAAAAGGAGCAGAGAGTTTGTTCAAAGAAATAATAGCTGAGAACTTCCCCAACCTAGGGAACGAGAGGGAAATAACAGTCAATTAAATCAATAGATCACCTAAATATATAAACAGGAATAAAAAATCATCTCGCCACATAGTAGCAAACTTGAAGAATACCCGTGACAAGGAAATAATATTGAAGGCAGCTAAACAAAAAAACAAAATAACATACAAAGGAAACCCCATCAGGCTCTCAGCTGATTTCTCCACAGAAACTCTACAGGCTAGCAGAGACTGGAATGATATATTCAAAATCATGAAAGACAAAAACCTTCAGCCGAGAATACTTTATCCAGCAAAAATATCCTTCAAATACGATAGAGAAACAATAACTCTCCCTGATAAACAAAAGCTAAGAGAGTTCGTCACCACAAGACCCCCACTACAAGAAATGCTCAAGAAGGCCCTTAGGCCTGAAAAAAAACAAATGAGAAAGGGGATACAAAGATTTCAGCAAGGAGAAAAGCAAGAAGACTAAACCAGAACAAAATACAGTTGGAAAACATCAAAAATTAATTCAAGCTCATCACTGGAAACACACAATCATGACACAATCTGGAATAAAGAGATAACAAATAAGGAGGGGAAGAGGTAAGGGATTGAATCGACCCAGCCTCAGGAAAAAGGAGGCATCTGAAAATGTACTTTCTCATCCAGGAGATCGCTTATATAAACCGCACGGTAACCACTAAACAACCAACCAGAAGAGAACCACACATGACAAATAAAGAGAAAACCAAGAGAATGAGCATGCAGAAATACCAAATTGAATTTGCAGTCCAAAACACAAGGGACAAGAAACGAAGGAAATGCAAAAGAACCAGAAGATGAACAATAAAATAGCAACATTAAACCCTCATATATCAATAATCACTCTAAATGTAAATGGATTGAATTCTCCAATCAAAAGACACAGAGTGGCAGGATGGATTAAAAACCAAGATCCAACAATCTGCTGCCTCCAGGAAACACATCTCAGCTCTAAAGACAAACACAGACTCAAAATAAAAGGATGGAAAACAATACTCCAAGCTAATGGCAAACAAAAGAAAGCAGGAGTAGCCATACTTATATCAGACAAAGTAGACTTCAAGATAAAAAAGGTAATGAGAGACAAAGAAGGGCAATATATAACAATAAAAGGGATACTTCACCAAGAAGACATAACACTTATAAATATCTATGCACCCAACACAGGAGCACCAAAGTACATAAAACAACTGCTAAAAAACCTTAAAAGAGATATTAAGAGTAACACAATAATAGTAGGAGATCTTAATACCCCCCTTACATCAATAGATAGATCATCCAGACAAAAAGTCAATAAGGAAATAATGGACTTAAACGAGAAACTAGACGCAATGGATTTAATAGACATATACAGAGCACTCCACCCAAAAAAAGCAGAGTACACATTCTTCTCAAGTGCACATGGAACATTCTCAAGGATAGACCATATATTAGGAAACAAGGCAAACCTCCATAAATTTAAGAAGATTGAAATCATTACAAGCATCTTTTCTGATCATAATGCTGTGAAACTAGAAATCAACTGCAAGGAAAAAACTAGGAAGGGACAAAGATGTGGAGACTAAACAACATGCTACTGAATAACCAATGGGTCGTTGATGAAATTAAAGGAGAAATCAAAAGCTATCTGGAGACAAATGAAAAGGAAAATACACCATACCAACTCATATGGGATGCAGCAAAAGCAGTCCTGAGAGGGAAATTCATAGCAATACAAGCTCACCTTAACAAACAAGAAAAATCCCAAATAAATAACCTTAAATTGCACCTAACAGAGTTGGAAAAAGAAGAACAGACAAAGCCCCGAATCAGCAGAAGGAGGGAAATAATAAAAATCAGAGCGGAAATAAATGAAATTGAAACCAAAAAAACAGTAGAAAGGATCAATGAAACAAAGAGCTGGTTCTTTGAGAAGATAAATAAAATTGACAAACCCTTAGCCAGACTCACTAAGAAAAAAAGGGAGAAGACTCAAATAAATAAAATCAGAAATGAAAGAGGAGAAATTACAACAGACACCACAGAAATACAAGGGATTATTAGGGAATACTATGAAAAACTTTACGCCAACAAATTGGACAACCTAGAGGAAATGGACAAATTCTTGGACGCGTACAACCTCCCAAAACTGAATCAAGAAGAAATAGAGAATCTGAACAGACCAATCACAAGTAAAGAGATTGAAACAGTCATCAAAAACCTCCCAAAAAATAAAAGCCCAGGACCAGATGGCTTCCCTGGAGAATTTTATCAAACGTTCAAAGAAGATTTAGCACCTATCCTTGTCAAACTATTCCAAAAAATAGAGGAAGATGGAATACTTCCCAACACATTCTATGAGGCCAACATCATGCTGATACCAAAGCCAGACAAGGACAATACCAAGAAGGAAAACTACAGGCCAATATCGCTGATGAACATAGATGCAAAAATCCTCAACAAAATATTGGCAAACCGAATACAGCAATACATCAAAAAGATCATACACCACGATCAAGTGGGATTTATACCAGGGACACAGGGATGGTTCAACATCCGCAAATCAATCAACGTGATACACCACATTAACAAAATGAAGAATAAAAACCACATGATCATCTCAATCGATGCAGAGAAGGCATTCGACAAGATCCAGCATCCATTTATGATAAAAACTCTCAACAAAATGGGTATAGAAGGAAAGTACCTCAACATAATAAGGGCCATATATGACAAACCTACAGCAAACATCCTACTCAACGGGGAAAAACTGAAAACCATTCCTTTGAGGACAGGAACAAGACAAGGGTGCCCACTCTCACCGCTCTTATTCAACATAGTACTGGAAGTTCTGGCCAGAACAATTAGGCAAGAAAAAGGAATAAAAGGACTCCAAATAGGCAATGAAGAAGTGAAACTCTCACTATTTGCAGACGACATGATCCTATACATGGAAAACCCAAAAAATTCCATCGGAAAACTACTAGAAACAATCAACAACTACAGTCAAGTGGCAGGGTATAAAATCAACTTACAAAAATCAGTTGCAGACCTATACACTAACGATGAAACAACAGAAAGAGAACTCAAAAAGACAATCCCATTTACAATTGCAACAAAGAGAATAAAATATCTGGGAATAAATTTAACCAAGGAGGTCAAAGACCTATACAATGAAAACTATAAGACACTATTGAAAGAAATCGAGGAGGACATAAAGAAATGGAAAAATATTCCATGCACATGGATTGGAAGAATAAATATAGTTAAAAATGTCCATTCTACCTAAAGCAATCTACAGATTCAATGCAATCCCAATCAGAATCCCAATGTCATTCTTCACAGTAATAGAACAAAAACTACTGAAATTCATATGGGGCAACAAAAGAGCCCGAATAGCTAAAGCAATTCTGAAAAAAAAGAACAAAGCTGGAGGCATCACAATCCCTGATTTCAAAATATACTATAAAGCTACAGTAATCAAAACAGCATGGTACTGGTACAAGAATAGACACACAGATCAATGGAACAGAATTGAAAGCCCAGAAATAAAACCACACACCTACGGACAGCTAATCTTCGACAAAGGAGCAAAGAACATACAATGGAGAGAGGGAAGTCTCTTCAATAAATGGTGCTGGGAAAATTGGACAGCAACATGCAAAAGAATGAAAGTAGACCATCTCCTATCGCCATATACAAAAATCAATTCAAAATGGATCAAAGACCTGAAAGTGAGACCTGAAACTATAAAACTCCTGGAAGAAAATATAGGCAGTACACTAATTGCGATTGGACATAAAGGGATCCTTTCAGATTCCATGTCTACCCAGACAAGGGAAACAAAAGAAAAAATAAACAAGTGGGACCTCATCAGACTAAAGAGCTTCTACAAGGCAAATGAAACCAGGATCAAAATGAATAAACCACCCACCAGCTGGGAGAAAATATTCGCAAATCGTTTGTCTGACAAGGGATTAATCTCAGTAATATACAAAGATCTCATACAACTGAGCAACAAAAAAACAAACAACCCGATCAAAAAATGGGCAGAGGATATGAACAGACATTTTTCCAAGGAAGAGATACAGATGGCCAATAGACACATGAAAAGATGTTCAACATCACTAATCATCAGGGAAATGCAAATCAAAACTACACTGAGATATCACCTTACACCGGTTAGAATGGCTATAATCACAAAGACAAATAACAACAAATGCTGGAGAGGTTGTGGAGAAACGGGGACCCTCATTCACTGCTGGTGGGAATGCAAACTGGTGCAGCCTCTATGGAAAACAGTATGGAGAGTCCTCAAAAAATTAAAAATAGAAATACCGTATGATCCAGCAATACCACTCTTGGGCATCTACCCAATGGACATGAAATCAACCATCACAAGAGGCGTATGCACCCCTATGTTCATTGCAGCATTATTCACTATAGCCAAGAAGTGGAAGCAACCCAAGTGTCCCTCAACTGAAGATTGGTTAAAGAAGATGTGGTATATACATACAATGGAATACTACTCAGCCATAAGAAAAGACACAATTGTCCCATTTGCAACAACGTGGAAGGACCTAGAGAGTATTATGTTAAGTGAAATAAGCCAGAGAGAGAAGGACAGACACTGCATGAACTCACTCATATATGGAATATAAGTGAACACACGGACAGAGAGAACTGATCGGTGGTTACCAAGGGGAAGGGGGGTGGGGGGGCACAAGGGGTGAAGGGTTACATCCACAAGGTGACGGACAAACAAAAATGTACAACTAAAACCCCACAGTGTTATAAACTAAGACATCAATAAAATAAAAAATAAAAAAAAAAAAAAGAAAAGACACAATTGTCCCATTTGCAACAACATGGAAGGACCTAGAGGGTATTATGTTAAGTGAAATAAGCCAGAGAGAGAAGGACAGACACTGCATGAACTCACTCATATATGGAACATAAGTGAACACACGGACAGAGCGAACTGATTGGTGGTTACCAAGGGGAAGGGGGGTGGGGGGGGCACAAGGGGTGAAGGGTTACATCCACAAGGTGACGGACAAACAAAAATGTACAACTAAAACCCCACAGTGTTATAAACAAAGACATCAATAAAAAGAAAAATTTATTATTAAAAAAAAAAAATACTTGGTGTTACAAATCCCAGTGTGAGTAAAAGACAAACCAATGGATTTTTTAAAAATAGTTTTACTGAAGAATAACTGACATATAATACATGTATTTATTTAACGGGTATCACTTGATAAGTTTGACAATGGTAAAACTGTCACCACAATCAAGATAATAAACGTATCTATCACCTCCAAAATTAACTCTCATCCCTTTGTAATCCTTCCATCCCACCCTTCTCTCACCCCTATTCCTAGGCAACCACTTATGTGCATTCTATTACTATGGATTAACTTGCATTTTCTAGAGTTTTATATAAATGAAACATACTCTCGTTTGTCTGGCTTATTTCACTCCGCATATTGTTTTGAGATTTTCTATGTTGTTGTGTGTATCAGTAAATTCATTTCTTTTCATTGCAGACTAGTATTCCATTGTATGGATGTATTACAATTTGTTTATTCATTCATCTGTTGATGGACATTTGGGTTGGCTCAGGTTTGGGTATTTTACAAACAAAACTGCTATGTACATTCATATACAAGTTTTTGTATACATTTATTTCTCTTAGTAAATACTGAGGTATACCACGGCCAGATCATATAGTAAGTGCATGTTTAACTTTTTAAGAAACTGCTACACTGATTTCGAAAGTTGCTGTACCACTTTACATTCCCACCAGCAGTATATGAAAGTTCCTGTTGCTCCACATTCTCACCAACATTTGGGATGGTCAGTCTTTATAATTTCAGCCATTCTAATAGGTGTGTAGTGATAGCTCATGGTAGTTTTAATTTGTTAACAGCTTTATTGAAATGTAATTTACATACTATAAAATTCAACAACTTAAATTGTACAGTTGAACGGTTCCGAATATATTCAGAGTTACGCAACCATCACCATAATCTAATTTTTTAACATCATCCCAAAAAGAAACCTTGTAACTATTAACAGTCACTCTCCATTCTGTTAGCCCTCCCCACTAATCTACTTTCTCTTTATATATATTTGCCTATTTCGGACATTTCATTGGAAATTTCATGGACAAATTGGATCATATCAAATGTGGTAGTCTTTCTTGACTGGTTTCTTTCATTAGCATAATGTTTATGAGGTTCATCCAAGTTACAGCATGTATCACTATTTCATCCCTATTTATTGCCAAATAATATTCCATTTTATTGACATACACATTTTGTTTATCCATTCATCACTTGATGGACAATGAGTTCTACTGCTCGTGAACAGATATTTTGAATTCTCTTTGGTATACACCTAGAAATGGAATTGCTGGGTCATATGGTAACAGTTTAACTTTTTGAGGTTAATGAGCACCACTATTTTACATTCCAACCTCTCCACATCCTCGCCAAAACGGATTACCTGTTCCTTTTGATTACAGCCATCCTAGTGGGTGTGAATTATCTCACTGTGGTTTTGATTTGTATATACCTAATGACTAATGAGGCTTAGCATCTTTTCATGTGCTTATCAGCCATGTGCATATATTCTTCAGTGAATTGTGTGTCCAAATCTTTGAGCCATTTCTTAAATTAGATTACTCATTTTCTTATTACTGAGTTTTGATACATTTATCAGATATATATTTTGCAAACATTTTCTGTGGCTTGTCTTCATTCTCTTAATAGTGTCTTTCAAATAGTAGTTCTCAATTTTGATGCCATCTGACTTACCAATTTCTTCTTTTATGGATCATGCTTTTAGTACTATACTCAAGAAATCTTGGCCTAAGTCAAGATCACAAAGATTTTCTCCTATATTTTGCTCGATAAATTTCATAGTTTTAGGTTTTTCATTTAGGTCTAACATCCTTTTGAGTTAATTTTAGTATATGGTGCAAGGTATGGCTCAAGTTCATTTTTTGCCCATGGATATTCAATTATTCCAGCACCATTTGCTGAAAAACTATACTTTCTCCATTGAACTGCTTTCATGCCTTAGTCAAACATCAATTATCCATATATGTATGGGTCTATTTCTGGATTCTCCATCTTGAACCATCAGACCAATGGATTTTAATTTAAGTTGATTTAATCTTAAAAGCTGATTAATATGTTTTCAGATATAACACCGCTTAAGAAACTACCACTTGCCAAGTTTTGGCATAATAACAAAGAATATCCAAAATTACCTGAAAATATGCCTCCCTTTTCAAACTATCCTGTTGAGGCCAAATCTTCACATACTTTAACCAAAATATATGGCAAGAGAGTAACTGCAGAGCCAGAGATGAGAATCCAATTGTCTTCTAATAATCCAGACACAAAAGAGATTTGTAAAAAATTAAAACAATGCTATTCTTCTCCCTAAATGTATTTTCCAAGATGGAAAAACTTTATCATAAAGTTATTTTCGTTAACATATCGAGTTTAAACTTCAGTTTTCATTTCTAATGAAGTGGGGGGGGGGGTCATATATCTCCCACATAAACAAAAGTCCTTTAGGTCCTCAATTCTTAAGTGTAAAGGGATCCTACAACCAATGGTCTTCAATCTGTTCCACTCAATAAAAGTGCCTCTTAGGAACTTTACAATGTTTGAGAATGGGGGAAATGAAATTTATGCAGAAAACACTGTTGGCACAGGGCCTAAGTACATAGCAGGTATTCAATATTTGGTAAATGGAGAAGAAAAAAAAAAAGACAAGGAATCTCCAAATCTTATATCTCAAAAGTACTACAACTGAACTGCTGACTAAAAAGGGTAAACTCTATTGTATGTAACTATACCTTATCAACCTGTCAGTAAAAAATACACAGTCAGGGGCCAGCCTGGTGGTGTAGTGGTTAAGCTCGGTGCGCTCTGCTTTGGCAGCCCAGGTTCGCAGGTTTGGATCCCAGGCATGGACCTATACCACTAGTCAGTCATGCTGTGTTAGTACCCACATACAAAAGAGAGGAAGATTGGCATACATGTTAGCCAGGGTGAATCTTCCTCAGCAACAAAAATACAGTCAGGTGGGGACAGGAAAAAAGACATACAGCAAAGTTAAAAGGATATCATAACAAATTTAAGTTATAAGAAGTAAGTGTATAGAAAATGCTTCAATGTCTTCCAAGTCTTTGAGAACTCATCATGTCTGTTATGGACTGAACTGTGTCATTTCCCCCACCTCCAGCAAAATTCATATGTTGAAGCCCTAACCCCCAGTACCTCAGAATGACTATATTTGGAGACAGTCTTTAAAGAGATAATTAAGTTTAAAAAAGAGGTAATTAGGGTGGGCCCTAATCCAATATGACTGGTGCCTTTATAAAAAGAGGAGATTAGGACACAGATGTCCACAGAGGGAAAACCATGTGAAAACACAGGGAGAAGATGAAAATGTCCAGGCTGAAATGAGAGGCCTCAGAAGAAACCAACCCTGCCAACACCTTGATCTCAAACTTCTAGCCTCCGGAACTGTGACAAAATAACTGTTGTTTAAGCCATCCAGTCTTCTGTGGTACTTCATTATGGCAGCCCTTGCAAACTAATACAATGTCCAAAACTGAACTTATCTCTTCGCATCCACAGTTGATGAAACTGCACTAGAAATCAATCATTTTTAAATGCTCCTCCCTACATCACTTCATCAATCACTATAATTCTATTAATTCTACCCTGATCTGTTTCTTCTTTCTCATTCTATTTCCACTGCGATAATTTAAACTCCTGTAACATCCTGCCTAGCCCACTACCACAGCATTCTAAAATATAGACAATTAGTAACAGTTTTCCCTTGGGGTCTTACTTCCTATTTCCTTTTTAAGAACTCTTTCTATTCTGCCTGTATCATGTCCTTACAGGAGGGAAGTAAAACCCACTAAAATAAGCCTGGTCTGGAAGAAGATACCTGGGTAGCCCAGTATTAAATCATTCACAGCATTCCAGCCTAGAAGGTATTCCAGTTCAACCATGTAGCAGACACCTTTTGGGATGTCTGTCCAGATCAAGAATGGACACAGTCAGCCATATCTTATGCTTTTTTAAAAAACTGGATATAACTGACCTACAACATTTTATTAGTTTCAAATATACAACATAAAGGTACAAAATATGTATATATTGTGAAATGACCACCCTAATAAGTCTAGTCAAATCCATCACCACGCAGTCACAAATGTCTTTTTCTTGTAATGAGAACTTTTAAGATATACTCTTCTGGCAACTTTCAAATGTATAATACAGTATTATTAACTACAGTTACCATGCTGTACTTTACATCTCAGGACTTATTTTATAACTGGACGTTTGCACCTTTTGACATGGTATTTATTCTTACGTTATCTTCCCTACCACCACCCAGCTACCTGGATCATGGGTAGGCACCTAACCCAAGCAATATGGGCCAACCAAATTCTAGCTCCCAGAAATTTGAGTTTAAGAGTTGATCAGGAAAGACGTATATTCAGGGAAGTAGCCAGTGACAGAGTAGCAAGACAATTCACGTCTTACCTCTCTGCTCAAAACCCTCCCATGGTCTCTATCTCACAAAAGTAAAAACCAACACTAAGTCCTACATACTCAGTCCCCCTCAACATCCCCCACTGACTCCATGATCTTTCTGACCTCATATTTTACTCACTCTTCCCTCAATTCATTTACTCCCCTGCAGCTACACTGGTCTCCTGGTTATTCAGTGAACATTCCTGGCATACTCCCATCTTAGAGATTTCATATTGACTGTTCCCTCTGCCTAGAATGCTCTGCCCACAGAGCAATTTTCATATCTAACTCCCTCTCCTCCTTTGCTCCTTCTCAGTGAGGCCTTCCTTTACTGCCATATGGAAAACTGCAACCCCTTCCTCATATCCTGGCACTCCTTATTCCCTCCTGATTTACTGTTCTCAGCACTTAACAACCTTCTTGTTATGCCACATAATTTATTACATGTTTATTTTCTTTCTTCCCTTCCTCCCCTACCAAGCCAAAAACAAGAATGTGAATCTCTAGGAAAGGGAATTTTGTCTATTTTGTTCCCTGCCTAGCCCAAGTGCATAAAATAGTGCCTGCCTCCTAACAGGTGCTCAATAAACATTCGTCAAAGAAGTGCCTGTTTGCTTGGTCAAGAGCATGCCAGAGCAGTGAAAGCTGATCTGTGGTGAGAAGAATGAAGCAGACATGTCTGGAAGCAGAGATAAAAGACCATATGGTTCTAGAAAGATGGTAACTAGCTGTCTGGTTCCGACAATTTCCCATCCTTTTAACTCATTTTTTCCAAATCTACGTCACCTCAAGTTTTTGCCATGGTAAATACAGAACATGATCAATTGCAATAGCCTTCAGCTTCATATCTTCCTAATATGTTTCATAAAGCATAAAGAACAATTGCTGTGGCATGCCGTAAAAAAGCTGCTAAGACTTTGTATTATGTTCTGCTAGTATAAGGAGTTATTTAGCAAAATGAAAAAAAAAATCAGCTCTGTGTATCACTGGGCTGAAATGAGAGCACTCTGCTATGGCAAAATGTTTAATATCTATATGGGAGTTTTACACATCAATACTTGCTTGCAGTATCTATTCCAATAGTGAGTGCTTTTCTTTTTAAAAAATGTATATCCTTGAGCAAAGGACAGATTTTTTTTTCTGAAACTGAAATATCTCAATGCACTGCAGGATCAGACTACTAGTCCATAAAATGAGGAAGCTCATACCTAAGATCTCCTCCAGCTCTGAAGTGTAAAGAGATGATGATGAAGAGCAGTTTACATAACACATCTGCACTCATATAAACTACATACAAACAATAAGAATGACTCATCCATCCTCTGCATTATGAGAATGGATTATAAACCTGTTGATTTTACAAAAATAAAATTAAATGCACTGAACACTTTAGAGATCTTTAAAATCTAGCAAATACTATGAAGGGCCAAAATCTATCTGGCAAATAACCAATTTTCAAACAGAATTCAGTATTGCTTCCTACAAATGCAAAACATTCTGAACATTATAACATCATATATGGTACCATTAGAGGAAAGCAACATGCTATTTTCAAAAGAGAGGGAAGAGTTACACTCTACTTGCATGGTTGGTATTTTAGTAACATTCTTAGTCTGTCTGCTCAGTTAACATACTAAAAAACAGAAAAGTAAGCAACATTATTTTTAACAATGGGTGATAAGATTAAAAGAGTTTTTTAATTTAATTCTCTTTATGTTTAGCCATATTTTCCAAGTCTTCTACATAAAAACTGTTTCTTTTGTAATCAGATAAAACTCCAGTTGTATTTTTTTAATTTAAGAAATAATCTGCAACAACTAATTTAGCAGATAGAACAGTTGTTTCCAAGCTTTTTTTTCACTTTATCATTTTTATCATAGAATCCTCTGTAACCCTACCTTTCCTTCCAGTGTTTTTTCCAGTTAAATTTACATTAATTTTGAAAATTTCAGAAGACTTCCAATTTGGAATTTTGCAAAAATAGCCATGAGAAATATTAAAACTTTCATTTCATGACTAACAGTTTCATAAAACAAATGCAAAATAAGGTTCTGTCAAATTATGTCAACGATTCATCCAATAAAGGAAGTGACAAAAATAAGTTATTACAACATTGGACACTGGGTATACACTTATAAATACCTAATTTAACCATGGAGTCTACAGACCTGAGTTTCAGTCTTGCCACTGACATTTGCTACCTGTATGACCTTGGACAAGTTACATAATCATACTAACGCTCAGTTTCCTCATCTGTGAAAAGGGGATACTGCCCATCTAGAAATGTTGAGAGAATTAAATGAGGTGTATATAAAGTGCCATACATCAAGTCCTCAGTAAGTGTTAGTTATTTCAATAAGGAACAGAGTTCAAGTCAGTAAATAAACATCACTTATACCTTACCCTGATTATAATTTTATAAGGAAAAAAATATGTTTAAGTACACTGAAAATATTTCTTTCATGATTCCATATAAACTTAAAGATTCCGCCATTCCTGCATTACCATGGACTATCGCACCATAAATGTATGCAAGCACTTAAGTGCCCAGGCTGAAAGAATGGAATTTACTATAATATGCCAGTACACATCAAGTGATAAATAAATACATGCCTTACTACTCTGACTCACTAAAATGTGAATCCAAAAGGATGTGAAATCTATGTAGATGAAATTTACACACAGGAGGACCACCTGTCAAAAAGTATTCCTCATCTTGTCAGCAGTTTCATTTTATTATTTTTTCCAAAGGAGTCTTCTGTGGCGATTAGCGTCACTCACTGTGTATAATAAACACAACTGGGCAATAATAAAAGGAAAACTCTATTTGTAACCAGAACGTCTAGGTTCAAATCTGTTTCTTACTAGCGTGTGAAACTTGGACAAGCTATTAAAATAACTAAGCCTGAATTTCCGCATCTATAAAAGATAATACCTACCAACTCCACAAGGCTGTTAAGATCAAATGTGAATGCACGTGAGCATGCTTTGTAAACTGTCAAGTGTCACATGCAAATGTCCTCACAGTTGGGGTTCTTATTATCTAAAGAAAGACTTCTTTAAAAAATGATAAATCGAGTTCTATCAACTCATAACATATACAGACAGTATCAAACTTTTTATCACTCATTATTGCACAACATGACAGTGCTCCATGTTTTTCATCTAAAATCACCAAAACCGCAATCCACAAAGTTGAAAGATGCTTATCATATCCCCACATAAATATATCCAAAGAATAAACGTATTTTCACTGACAACTAAAACATCAAGAAACAGGACAATCTAGTAATTTAGAGTCTATAGACTCACTAAATTATTTAACAGTCTCTAAAAGGAAAAAACCGCTTATAAATAGCCTACCCTCAGTGGATAAGCAAATGCATTTCAATACTCATAGATGTTTACACTTTATGTGTTCAATTTTCAAGGGTCAGCTTGTTGCAAAACACACACACTCCCAAAACAACACACACAAAACCCTGCGTACTGGTGTCAGGGATTGAACACAAAATAACGACACCAAAACAAAAGAATCCCAAAGAGCCTCCCTCCTTGCAACCACCTCGCAGGACCTTCCTCTTCCTCGTCCGTAAACACATTCTTTCGCGGCCCGCAGGCCGAGGGCAAGGTTTTCCGACAGGGGTCAGTCCCCTCCGCTCGGCCATCACCTGGCGGGGTATTTTCGCGAAGTTTCAGAGTCAACAAAGAAGTTCTGTGGAGGGGGGTAGGGCCCGTGTGGCAGTAGGCGCAGCGACCGAAAGAAAGACAAAACCGAGTGGGGGAAGGGTGAGAAGACGCCCCCGAGCTTCCCGCGGCGGCGCCGGCCCCGGGCCCGCCGGGACGGGGGAGGCCACGCCGGCCCGGGCCCCGCGCCCCGGCCCCGGCCCCGCAGGGTCCCCGCCCTCCGCGCGCGCGAAGCGGCCGGGGCGCCGAGGGTCACCTTCCGCTCCCGCCGCCCCTCGCGCCGGCCGCTCAGCGGGCAAACGGCCCGGGCGCCGGCCCCGCCGCGGTCCCCGCGCGCCCCCGCCGAGGGGACGCGCCGCCGCACGCCCGGGGAACCTGCGCGCCGGGGCCGGGGCGCGGGCGCCGCCGACTTACCTTCCTCGGCGGTGTCCATCTTGTCTGGGGGGGCGGCGGTGACGCAGCCGCGAGCTCCCGCGGCCGAGGCCCGAGCCTTCCGGCCGGGGAGGGAGGGAGGGGGAAGAGGGAGGAGGGAGCGGAGCCGGGCCCGGGCAGGTGCGTGTGCTCAGGTGGAGTGAGGAAGCGAGAGGAAGGAGAGGGGGAGAGGGAGAGGGAAAGGCTGACGGAGCGCGGGCGCCACGGGGAGGGGCAGGGAGAGCGGGGGAGGGCCGGGGCGGGGCGCGGCCCGGAAGGGGCGGGGCGCCCAACGACGGTGCCGTCACTTCCGGCGGGGGCGGGGCGGGGCTGTCTCACCCGGGCGGGCCCCCGGCCGCCTCCGCCTCGCCCCCAGGGCCGCGCGGGAAGCGCGGCTGGAACCCAAGCAGCGGCTGCACTTGGGTGGCACCAAGGGAGGCGACAGAGAGGGTGCAGAGCCGAGGGGGAGAGCAGCGTGAGCGGACGCCGACCCGGCCGCCGTGCACGACCAAGGCTCTGGGGGCTTAGGAATTGCCTGGACGCTCGGGAAAACCCAGGTTCTGCGCCCTTCTCGCGCCCCGAGAGTCTGCAGCGGGCCGGGAATATGCATTTTTGCTGGGCACCCGCGTAGTTCTCATGCACGTTTGGAGGAAGTACCAAAACATCACTGCAATGTAGGAAGGCAAACACTGACTTAACCAAAATTCCTCCCCGGGGGACTTCTGCATTTGGTTGAAAAGACTCCAATAAACCACTTAGGCTGGGGGTTAAAACATCCATCTCTAAGGGGAATCGGGTCGGATGCGGACAGGGCTTGATATTCTGAGTTGTGGACGCTTGCCTGGCCAGAGCTGAATTGCTTCGGCCTGATGCAAGGCTGAGCTGTGCCTGCACCAGCACACCACCTTCCCTCATCGTAATCCTTGGCATTTTCTCTAAATGAAGAACTATTTTGAAAATTCAGATTAAGGCCCAGCCCAGTGGCCCAGCGGTTTAGTTCTTGCTTGGCAGCCCAGGGTTCGCCGGTTCGGATCCCGGGCGCCTGCTGACGCACTGCTTGTCAGCCATGCTGTGGTGGCGTCCCATATAAAGTAGAGGAAGATGGGCACGGATCTTAGCCCAGGGCCAGTCTTCCTCAGCAAAAAGAGAAGAAGATGAGCAACGGATGTTAGCTCAGGGCTGATCATCCTCACAAAAAATAATAATAATAATAATAATAATTCAGATTAGACGGGCCACCTCCTTAGAATTGCCTAAGTAGAAGCAAAGAGGTCGCTAACCCCAAGAAAAAGTACTTTAAACAATTTGCAGATGACTTTCAGAAATAGATTAAGGAATACTAGCAATCTCTTTTCTATCTGTGTGAGGGAAGGAATTGGGAAGACCCCCCCCACAGCCTCATAATCAGGAGACTTAGAATAAAAATAATAAAATGGAGTCCTCCAGAAAAAGAGCGGCTATTGAAGACTAATGTCACTGATTTAACTAATGTCACTTGTTACACAAGGCAGGCAAGCACTTTCTTCTTGACACAATAATGAAGACCCACTGGTTTCAAGGGCTGACCTTGAGAATTGAGTATATTTAAGACTTTCCTTAAATAGGTTTATACTATCTCCCAAGAAATTGAATTTGAAAGAGGCTCATTCCCAAACCCCCATCTCTCCCACCCACCCCCTATATGAGCTCACACCCCATAAGGCCTGTGGCAGAGCACTCCTCATTCAGCTCAGACAGGGGCACAGTTCAGGACCACCAGACCCAGTCTCAGATGTTGTATAGCATAAGGGGGAAGGACTCAGAGAGAGGGAGACTCTGAGACTTGCTGAAGGAAGTACTAGTAGAGCAGATGAGCGAACCTCCTGGCATCAAAACCAGCTAGGGTTGAAGGAATGTGTGTGGAGGTGCTGGGGATGGGGGCCTCTCTCCTTTTGTCTTTAGATGTCTTCCTTAGTGATGCTTAAAGGAAGGTTACTTCTAGAATTTAGAATTGCCCCAACTTTTTTCATTCGGCCTTTGGAGGTTAAATATTAGAGTAATAAGCCAACATTTGTTGAGTCCCTACTATGTGCCAGGCACGGGTCCTCACTACAGCCCTTTGGGATAAGAAGTCAGTCAGACCTCTCCTGGTTGCCGCTGACAGGAACCCAACTAAACTGGTAGGCAAAAGGGAGGAATATACTGTTGACATGAATGAACTGTGACAAGGGTAGTGGTTCACTGTGCCTCAGGGACTGCTAGAACCAGAGTCCCTCTTTGCCCCGGTCCCTAAGCTCTGCTTCTCTCTGCACATTAGCCTCCTGCTGTCAGACCAGCTTCCTCCACATGGCTGGAGACAAAGCCACTGACAGCTCTCAAGGTCACATCTTCAGCCTCACCATCAGACAGGCAGAGGGGGATGATCTCTGGTCCTAAATGACAAATTCCCTGAGAAAGACAATTAATCAGTCCAGCTCGGTGCCCATCCCTGAAACGAATGATTGTGCCAAAGAACTAGGATATGTAAGAACATGGACACTGTCATTGAACTACATTATTGAAGTGGAGAAAGAACATTTCCCACAAGAATGGGGAGGACAAAACACTAGATGTCCATTATATTAGAATTCTCATTGTTTTCAAATGAGAACACCAATATTATATAGAAATACTTTCATTTGCAACACTTTTATCCAAGGAAACCAGTGTTAAAATTGGTACAGAATTTCTATCTGGAAAAAAATGTTATTTTGATCAAAAGAGACACTTAAAGGTATAGCATACACATGTTCCAGCCTCGTGTGTGTGTGTGTGTGTGTGTGTGTGTGTGTGTGTGTGTGTTTACTGTGCCATGAGGATACTATAGTAATGCTGGGTTTCCACATAGCAATAAAATGATCAGGAGGGGCCCTGTAGGAAGACAGAGTATAATTTTCTGAGCACTAACTATAACAGTAACAAACTAACAATAACAGTAATTAACCAAACTCCCTATTATGTCCAATGAACATCAATGGCAACCCTGTGAAGTAAATATTATACCCATTTAACAGATGAGGAATCTGGGACTCACAGCAGATGATAAGTAACTAGCTCTTGGCCTTAAATGGAGAAGAGAAACTAGAATTAAGTCACATGTCTGTCTGATTCCAGGCCTCCAAGTTTTAAATCTCACTGGTTTGCCATTAGCAGCCACTCTCTTGACATTGCCATTCAACTCTCAGCTTTTTACTGTGAGCCCATGTTTATGGAGAAACCCATGACTTTGCAACAGTTGCACAGAACTGCTGCAGAGCAAGCACAGATATATAATTAGGCAAAGTATCTTACTATAAGCTTAAAATACTAACATTAACAAATTTTTGAAGGCAATTTATGGCATTATCTTAACACTAAACTCTTCCCTTCCTTCCTATCTTCCCTTCCCTTCCCATCTCATCTTCCTTTCCCTTCTATCTTTCTTTTCTATTTCTCTTCCCTTCCTGCAATGAGACACAACAGCGAGGTGGGCAAGAACACGGAGGCTGAAAGGAGAGGCATGCATGCAGGTGACAGAGAAAAGAGCAGACTGGTGTAGTTGGACAATTGCTTACACTGAACAAATAAGTAAAGATATTAAGAATAATGATGGCCAGATTTCTCACTGTTGGAGAGAATACCAACATAGAAAGGAGGAAGGCTAGAAAGAATCTGGAGATGTTGGATTGGAAATGTAGGTATCCTAATGAATTCACTTTAAAAAATGTAAATATAGGGAGCCAGCCTGGTCCTGTAGTGGTTAAGATCACATGCTCCACTTTAGCAGCCCTGGGTTTGCAGGTTCGGATCCTGGGCGTGGACCTACACACCACTCATCAAGCCATGCTGTGGCAGTGTCCCACATACAAAAATAGAGGAAGATTGGCACAGATGTTAGCTCAGGGTCAATCTTCCTCACCAAAAAAAAGAAAAGAAAAGAAATATCTACAGTAACAGATTATAACTTATTGAATAAAATAGGAATCCATGAGCTCATAGTGATATAAATAAATGAGTAGGGAGAAAGAAAAGCTCTTCCTTTGCAGTATAATATCAACCAACAAATGTAAAAGGAATGATATAAATAGAAAATCATTAGCCAACCACAATAGTGGTTCGGGCTGGAGTTGTCAATGGAAGCTAAGACTGGGTGAAGTTTCGGTGAGGGACAGGATTTTATTATATTGTTGGACTATTTCCCAACTGTCCCAAAAGAATAATAGGAACTTTACAGTGAAGACATCAACATGACTAGATGATCAAAGTTAACATCACCAGTGATGGGACAGATTGACATAATGAGAAAAGCAAAGCTTGCCCAGAATGCATGCCTGAGTCTGGGCATGTGAAATAAAACCTTGTTCTGTTTTGTCAATCTCCTAATTCTTGCAAAAGAAAAAAAAAAGGGAAAAGAAAGATAAATCATGCTTGACTCCTCCAGGTCTTCCTGAGTGACAGCACCCTGAGAGTTTATCCATGTGATGCAAACCAGGCCTTGAGACTTCCTTCTGAAGAGACCAAAGGAGGAAAAAAAGAAGTTGGGAACCCCTTCTTGAGCCACACATAAATTCCGATGGAGTTGCCACATTTCTGACCTCATTGCTCAATGAAGCCAGATAAAGGAGACACTTTATTTAGTGCCCGTGTACACAAAAGCTCCCCCACAAACAAGGCATGTCCCCAGACTATTGTGAAAGGGCGGAATGTGGAGAGGGCCGCAGGGGACTCAGCACAGCCGCGGACTCTGAGCTCTCTGCTGCCACGTCAAGCAAGGTCAGTTAAGTCCTGGGCAAACATGGCTGAATCCTGGGATGGAGCAAAACGTCAGGAGGTAAACAGGTGCCCAGCAGGGACCAGAACCCATTAGAGTCAGCAGTTGGTGCCAGCCCTGGGATTGCAAATAGGGTTAGAAACAAGGCATAATCTGACATTCCCTCATTCTGCCAACCCAGAGGAAACAGTGCTAACACATGTCCACACATTTCCTTTACAGTAGGTCTCCTTTCCAAAGCAAAGAATGATCTACGAGTTGTGAAGTGTTGCAGGCAAGTATGGAAATACTAGACTTCTCTACTACAAGATTTCTGGGTGCCTTTAATCTACTAAAATGTGTAGACCATCTACAAGAGGAGAATATGGTCACCAGTGGTATCTGCATGTCCTTGGGCATTGAACCCTTCCCTAAAAGGCTGTCTCACACAGCTGGAGTCCCCAAGCATACACTCTGCAAAACGCTGAACCACATAAGTCCACAAACCCTAAGGATAAATGAACCAAGGGGTCTACCCTTGAGAGCACAAAAGCATCTAAATGGGCTGTGGAACCTTCCACATCCAGAGATTCCTGTAGCCCAGGAATTCCTTGAAGCTATGTTGGATTTCCCAGGTTAAGTCAGATCACCCCAGGCTGGCAATAAATCCTGACTCCGAGGGTGGATGCTGGGTTTCCCCACGTGAGCCTGTGGGCTCAGCTCCAGAATGTCACGGGAGCTCCGAGGCAGTCAATACGCATTTTCAGGAGGGAACTATGAACTTCTTTTTTTTTTTTTTTGTGAGGAAGATCAACCCTGAGCTAACATCCGTTGCTAGTCTTCCTCTTTTTGCTGAGGAAGACTGGCCCTGGGCTTACATCGTGCCCATCTTCCTCCACTTTATATGGGACGCCGCCACAGCATGGCTGACAAGCAGTGTGTCAGCGGGCACCCGGGATCTGAACCCGTGAACCCCGGGCTGCCAACACGCGAACAAACCACTGCGCCACTGGGCTGACCCCAGGAACTATGAACTTCTTAATATTCTTGCCTTTGGGATGTGGTATAGTGGGCTAAATGGTGGCCCTCAAGAGATATGTCCACACCCTAATCCCTGGAACCTATGATTGTTACCTTATTTGGAAAAACAGTCTTTGCAAATGTAACTAAGTTAAGGATCTTGAGATGAGATCATCTTGCATTATCCAAGTGGACCATGAATCCGGTGACAGGTGTCCTTTTAAGAGTGAGGCAGGAGGAGATTTGAGACACACAGAGAAGGCCATGTGAAGACAGACAGAGACAAGAGTGGTGCAGCTACAGCCAAGGAACATCTGGTGCCACCAGAAGCTGAAAGAGGCCAGGAATGGATTCTCCTCAGAACCTCTGTGGGAAATTTGATCCCGCCAACACTTTGATTTCAGACTTCTCACCTCCAGAACTGGGAGAGAATAAATTTCTGTTATGTTAAACTACCCAGTTTGTGGTAATTTGTTACAGCAGCCCCAGGAAACTAACACAGTGGTTAGGGAACACTCATGCTCACCACCAGTCTAGACTTCAACATTGACTTAGGGGTTGCAGGCTTTAGCCTGCAGTTTCAACCCCCTCTGCCACATATGGCTACACGCATTTGGTAGCAGCTCCCCGGGCCCCAGGGGAATAGCTAACAGATGAGTCCCTTGCAATATACATTTCCATCTGATATACTGGCTCCTAACCTGAAATTGTGTAGTTGCCCTAAAGTGAAACTCTTCCTTAGAGATTTTATCTCAGATGTATGGAACCCAAAGGAACCTTGAAGGATTATCCGGCACCTCTCACTCCTATAGTTACAGAAACCATTAAGTTCTGAGGCTGAATTTCTTTTGTTATCTTCTGGTATGTCTTCATTAGCATCAAACATTTACTGAGTGTTTATTCTGTGAACTCTGCTGTGTGAGACCCAGAAGATACGCAGCTCAGGCAGGTTGAAGACCTGATTCTGGTCCCCAAAGAAGATCACCACTGAATTAGGGGCTACTGCCTAGTTTTACTGGGAAAGAATCTTTTCACAACCTCACTTGGAAAACCCATGTAATGATTACCAATCTGACTGCTTAGATGTAACTTTGGAGTCTAACCAGAATTTCTAGATTTCTTAGGTTTAAGTCTTCTTTTTGACCACAAACATTACCTAGGAATACACATACATGTTATTTTTGTTTGTGAAGTTCTCCATGCCCCTTCTCCTGGCAAAAGTATCTGCGTTTCTTTTAGAGAACTGTTACTCCCTCACTCCAAAGACGGAGTCCCAGGGGAGCATCACCTGCCTTCCTCCTCCAGCCCTGGGGAAAGCATGCCATCTAGGCTGGACCAAATATTTACTCTCTGGGTGCCCAAGGATGATGTGTTTCTACTGCTGGCCCCTTCAATCCAACTGCCATCCTTCACCTCCCCTCTCAGTCCAGGTTTCTGACACTTCAGTTCAAAGTTACATCAACGCAGTTTTGATGTTGATTCTAACTTTTTTTTTTTTTTGGTGAGGAAGATTGGCCCTAAGCTAACACCTGTTGCCAATCTTCCTCTTTTTGCTTAAGGAAGAGTGGCCCTGAGCTAACATCTGTGCCCATCTTCCTATATTTTTGTATGTGGGACGCCTCCATAGCATGGCTTGATGAGTGGTGTAGGTCTGTGCCTGGGATCCGAACCCGCAAACCACGGAAGCAGAGTGCACTGAACTTAACCACTACACCACCGGACTGGCCCCTCTAACAATATTTTTAATTTAAATTTTGAGCAGTTATTCAGAAGCTCTAAAATAATAATATCTAACACTGATGGAGCCCTTGCAGAGTACCAGGCACTGTCCAATGAACTTGATGCTTATTAACTCCTTCAATTCTTCACACTCCAGTGAAGCAGGAGCTGAAGAAGAACAAACTCAGGTGCTCTGAATTACCCAGGTCCCACAACTCTGAGGTGGCCACACTCAGCATCTGGCTGCAGGACTGTGCCAGGACACATCCAGGATCACAGGGGACTCTGCCTCTCCATCAAAGGCAGCCCTGCTCCCCGTATTTCTGAGTTCAGATGGGTGTTTAACCTCACCCCTTTCCCTTACTTTCCTCTGTGATGCTCCATGTCCCACTTCTGGGGTGGCCCTCTCAGCTGTGTCCCTACACTGCACAGTGCCTCACCGCCTTGTTAATAAGACTGAGGGGACCACTCTCTTGACTAACTTCTGGGTGTTCATTGAGAGACTGAATATACAAACAGACAACAGCCAGACCATATATGACAACAGAACTCTGACCCACCATCTGCAGCAACCAGCCCAAGAAGCCAAACCACAATCACCGCAGCATTAGGCCCAGAACAAGTAGCACTTAATCAATACCTGACAGCTTCCCTCATTTTTGGCCCCACTTCCAATTTAGAACCAGCCAGAGAAAGCCAAATGTGCACCCTAACCAATCACATGGGATGCCCCACTCCTAGTTAGCCCTCCTCCAGCCTCCCCAGGCCAACAGCCTCTGATCAGACCATATCTGAAGCCTTGCCTTTTTCCACTATAAAGTTTTCCCACTCCATCTGCCTTTGAGTCTCTGCCAAACACTTGTCGGTGGCTGACTCCTTTTGTAAGCAAGCTCTGAATAAATAGCCTTTGCTTTTCTCGTGTGAGTGGTCTTTGTTTATTTCCACGTTTTAGTTTTAACTGGTCCTTAGGTCTTTCTGTTGGTGCCGTGCCCATCCCTGCCCTCCAGATAACCTTCACCACTCTCTCTGAGGCCTGTCCCCCAACCTCATAACTGTCCCATTTCAACAGGAATGACCCCGCCCAACAAGCATCAGACTTTTTTGCGGTGATTCATCAATTTCCTCATCAGGCCACTCGGTTCCATGGCAGGTGAGACCTCCAATCACCACCGTGACACCCACAGAGCCTCATTTTAGCCCCAGAACCAGGGAAGCAGTTGCCATGGCGATGGATGCAGCCGGCCGGCTCTCTGCAGCCAGCCCACGCCAGGGAGGGGCCGGGCGGGCGGCCTCGTCGGAGCTGCTCAACCCCCACCCTCACCTCCTCCCAGCCCCCAACCATCCAGGGCAAAAAGAGGCTGGGGATGGGGATTGTCCACGTCGATCACTCTTGGATCCCTGGCTTCGCACATCCCCCAAGTTGGCTGTTAATAGTTGGCGTCACTTGGTTGTGCAGTTTAGACTGTGTTGCTTAGCAACGAAATAACAAACAACGTAAATCGAATCTCCATTGAATCTGCAAGAATGCCTTGTTTACATGGACGCAATCTCAGTGCGCAGTGCCAAGGTGGGGGTGGGGGTGGGGTCTAAATCTTTTTAAATGGAGGATTGACACATAGAGTAAAAAGTGTTCAGAGCTTAAGTGCACATCTTGATCATTGTAACCAGCACCCAGATCAAGATATAGAACATTTCCCACACAGCACAGAATTCCCTCCTGCCCCTTCTCAGTCAGTACTCACTCCCCAAGAACATGAATGTGACTTCTATCATCATCAATTTGTTCTGCCTGGTTTTGAACTTCATATGAATGGAATCCAACAGTATGGATCTTTTGCCTCTGACTGATTTCAGTCACCTCTAGGTCCATGAGAGTTTCCCATGTTGTGTGTGTAGCTGGAGGAGAAAGGGATGCTGTTGGAACACTGTTCCCTCCACCTCCAGCAATAGGACGGTCAGGACTTTGAACTTCAGCCTCCTGGCTTCTCGGCCTCACCTGCGCCATTGAAACTCTGGATGGATGGCCATCTGAACCAAACCCGAGTTCACCATGCCTCCTTGGATACTGGCCCATCTCTGCAAGTGGATGGGGCTGCCTTAGCCTCTGTTCCAAGGGCTCCCAACCTGTTTCTTCCCCACCAGTCAGTGTGGTTGAGACCCTGCATTCCTTGTTCTGGAACCGCCTGAGTTAGGGCATCCCAGAGCCATGGTCGCCCAGACAGCTCACTGCGTGAGGACCTCAGGCATAGAATTCTGTTTCCTCCAGACAATGTCTCCTTTCTTTCCAGTTAGTTGATCCTCTGCTAGTTTTTTGTTTTGTTTTTATCATTTTTTTTGTTTTTGTTTTTGTTTTTTTGTGAAGAAGACCAGCCCTGAGCTAACATCCATTGCCAATCCTCCTCTTTTTGCTGAGGAAGACTGGCGCTGGGCTAACATCCGTGCCCATCTTCCTCTACTTTATATGGGACGCCGCCACGGCATGGCTGACAAGCAGTGCGTTGGCGGGCGCCCGGGATCCGAACCCGTGAACCTCGGGCTGCCAAGCGCGAACTAAACCGCTGTGCCACCAGGCGGCCCCCTCTTCTAGTTTTTTAAACCACTTATTTTGGAATGATCTTAGACTTACAGACAAGTTGCAACAAGTATGGATTCTCGTATGCATTTCACCCACATTCACAAGTGTTAATATTTTGCCACTTTTGCTTTACCATTCTCTCTATCCATACATGAGTATTTTGTATATATTAATTTTTCTAAACTGTTTGAAAGTAGATTGTAGACATGATGCCTCTTTGCCCCTAAATACTTCCTATATATTTCTTTTTTAAAAAAGGACGTTTTCTTACATAACCACAATACATTTATCAAAATGAGGAAATTAACATTGGCACACCAACATTATATAATCTACAGACCTTTCGCAAATTTTGTGAACCATCTACTGTCTTTTTTTCCCGAAAGTTGCAATTTTTAAAAATTATTTTTTATTGTGGTAAAATATATATAACATAAAATTCACCATTTTAACCATTTTGAATTGTACAATTCATGGCATTAAGTACATTCACAATGTTGTGCAACCATCACCACTGTCTTAGGCTATTTGGGCTGCTATAACAAAATACCATAGACCGGGTGGCCTACAAACAACAGAAATTTATTTCTCACAGTTCTACAGGCTGGAAGTCCTAGATTAAGGTGCTGGCAGATTAGGTGTCTGGTGAGAGTTCACTTCCTGGTCACAGACAGCAGTCTTCTCACTGTCTCCTCACATGACAGAAGGGGCAAGGGCGCTCACTAGGGTGTCTTTTATAAGTACAGTACTGTGATTCCTGAGGGCTCCACCCTCATGACCTAATCACCTCTCAAAGGCCCCACCTCCAAATACCATCACATTGGGGATTAGGTTTCAATACTATATATGAATTCTGGGAGACACAGACATTCCGTCTATACCGCCTATTATCCACCTCCAGTACTTTCTCATCATCTCAAATGGAAACTCTGTACTCATTCATCAATAACTCCCCACTCCCCACCAGATCCTGGTAACTACTATCTATTCTGTCTCTATGAATTGGACTATTCTAGGTACCTCATAAAAGTGAAATCACACAATATTTGTCCTTTCTTGACTGGATTATTTCACTTAGCACAATGTCCTCAAGCACATCCATGTTGTAGCATGACTAATGTCCTTTATAACAAAAAGAGGGAAAAAAGCATTTTTTTCCCGGTCCAGGATCCAATCCAGAATCCATGTTGCATTTAGTGGTCAGATCTCTTTAGTCCCCTTTAATAAGGAACAATTCCTCAGTCTTTCTTTGTTGTTCATGACATTGACATTTTTGTAAGGAACAGGCCAGTTATTTTGTAAAATGTCTCAATTTGATTTGTTTGATGTTTCCTCCCAGTGAAATTCAGGGTTTTTGGCCCCTCAGTGGCATCAGATTGCAGGCACATGCTGTCAGTTTGCCCTGTGACTCACTTGGTAACATGGTTGCCAGGTTTCTCTGCTGGAAAGTGACTGTTTCCCCTTTTGTAGTTTGTATCCTGTGGGGAGATAGTTTGAGACCATTTACAAATCCTGTATCTCATTAAACATTCACCCACCGTTTTAGCATCCACTGATGATTCTCCCTCACACCGTTATTACGATGGTGGTTCCAAATGACATTTTCTAATTCCATTATTCCTTCTACATTTGTTAGTTTTCCATTTAAGGAAGAGCTTTCCATTCTTCCCACTTTTTTTATTTTCATATCAGTATATACTTGTGGATTCTTACTTTAGACTATGATTATAATAAAGTAAGGATAGTTATAATTCAATACTATCATTATTGTTGGTCAAATCATCCCAGATTTGTCCAGTGGGAGCCCCTTCAACCTAACTTTTTTTTGTCCTTTTGATAAGTTCCTATTATTCTTTGAGCACTTCCTCACAGTCTGACAGAATGGGTTCCAGTTCATCTTGTATATTTCCTACCCGAACCCTGGAATTAGCCATTTCTCCCGGGAGCCCTGGTTCCTTTCAGTGGAGAATGGTGTTCAGAAGCCCAGATCTGGGCGCTGGGTGAGCTTCGAGGCCCTCTTAGGCAGAGAATTACTGGCGTGTCTTCATCTGGACACGCGAGCATCGACGACACTGAACTTCACCCTGTACGTGTGCCTTCACACACAGGTTCTGGTCGTCAGTGGACTGCTACGTTATAAAAACCATGAATTCATTCTGGGAGGTGGATTATAAGTGCCTTATTTTCTTAATTTTTTTAATGTATGTATTCATTTCCTGTTTCTGCTGTAAGAAAATCACCACAAACTTAATGGCTTAAAACAACAAAAATTTATTGTCTTACAGTTGTGGAGGTCAGAAGACTCGCTGGCCTGCAATCAAGGTGTTTGCAGGACTAGGTTCCTTCTGGAGGCTCTGGGGGAGAATCTGTTTCCTTGCCTTTCCATCTTCTAGAAGCTATTTGCCTTCCTTGATTTGAGTCCCCTTCCTCTATCTTCAAAGGAGATGCATCACTCTGACCTCTGCTTCTGTCCTCACATTTCTTCTCCGACTCTGACCTTCCTGACTCTCTCTTCTAAGGACCCTGTGATGACACTGGGCCCACCTGGACAATCCAGAGTAATCATCCATCTCAAGACCCTTAACTTAATCATATCTACAAAGTCTCCCACCTTTTTTTTTTTTTTTTTTGCCTTGTAACATACAGGTTCTGGGGATTAGGAGGTGGACATCTTTGGAGGGCTGTTATTCTATCACAATGTATTTTATGTATTGTTAAACAACAAACATAAATTATTTTGGTAATAAAAAAACAGTTATAAGAAAGGAGGCCTAGAGGGACAGCCGCCCTCTTGCTCACCCCTGCAACCCTCGCAGGCATCTGCCACCAGCTCCGGAAGCATCCCTGCCACTTTGGCCAGAGGGCAGCAGAGGGAGCAACTTGTGACTAGGGGGGCCCCCCGAGCTCGCCCCAAAGGCCAAGTTCCAGGGATTCCGCCCAGGTGAATGGCAACGGACTGCCAGGGGCTGTCCTTCCAACCACCAGCTCCCCGGGGGAGGCGTCCTCTCTTTTCCTCTCTCTCAGATTCCTCCAGCTGGCACGCATTTTAGAGGCGAAACTAGGACGCCGTGGAGCGCTGGGACGCGGTTTCCATTCGAGTGGCGGATTGCAAGCACACGGTGGTGGTGTTTACTCCATCTCCGTGCATCTTATGCACACGCAGCGTCTACATCGCTGTCACCCTTTGCAACCCCTCCGCTTCTTCGCGCGCGCCCACCCTGCCGGGCAGGGGTCCCGCGTGGTCTCGGAGCCCCGCGCCCCCCACACTAGCTCTCGGCCGCCTTGTTCCTGCTTTCTGCGGACCTCCTGAGTCCCTACTGCTCCGACACTCCGATTTGCTTTGCTCCCCAACACAAATATTGCCGTTTTTCAAACCTCTCGCCCCCTGCGGTCTCTTTGATTCTGAGCCAGCTCTCGCTCCGAGAGTCAGGCCGGATTCCGCTGACCCGGCACCCCGTATTGGTGCGCCCCGTTTCCCTCCCCGCCCTCCCCCACCTTCCGTCTCGCGGGCCCTTGGGGGCCATCGCGCCCCACCCAAGGACACCGCCCTCTCGGCCCCTGGAGGCGCGCGCGATTCTCGTTCATCCCCCCGCAGCCTGAGGTCGGCAGCGACCCAGGAGGGACGGGATCCAGGTGCCGACGCCGCCACCCGTGCCCCGGGAGAGGCCCTTTCTCGGCTGGGGGTCCGGTTCTGGTTGGTTTCAGCGTCTCACGGGGCGGCTGGCGTGCGCCTGGCGCCAAACAGCACCGCTGGCGTTGGGTACCACCTTTTCCTAGGACTGCAGCCCCCGGGGACTGGGCAGGGGGAGGCCCACCCCGCGTCTCGCAGGCTGGCCGGGGGACCCGCCCGGCTGTACGTGCGCGCCCGCAGGCCGGCCTCGCGGGCAGCCTTCCCCTAGAGGTGCCCTCTGCCGGCTGTAACCCCATCCCGCCCCAAGCGAGAGGGGGGGATGGAGGCTTGAAGAAAAGGTGACAGGCCAAGGGCCGGAAGCTGTTTCCAAGGCGATTTTCTTGCGCCTAGAACAGAAACGATATACAATATACAACCCTCTAAGGACTAGAATACTCCCTGACGGTGCTCAAAGGATAATTTTTTTTAACCTCTATTGATATATAACGCACACACCATACCATTCATCCACTTAAAGTGTACACTGCAATGGTTTAGTATGTTCACAGGGATGTGCAACCACAATCAATTTTAGAACATGTTTCCTCTCTGTAAAAAGAAATCTATGCCCATTAGCAGACACTCCCCATTCCTCCTCTTCCACCAGCCCCTGGCAACCTCGAATCTTTTTGTCTCTATAGATTTGACTCTTCTGGACAGTTCCAGTGAATGGAATCATATAATATGTGATCATCTGTGGTGGCCTTCTTTCACTCAACATAATGTTTTCAAGGTTCGTCTATGTTGTAGGATGTATCAATACTTCATTCCTTTTTATCGTCAAGTAATATTCCATTGTATGGATAGAGCACATTTTATTTCTCCATTCATTAGTTGATGGACATTTGGGTTGTTTCCACTTTTTGGCTATTGTGAATAATGCTGCTATGAACATTCATATGTTTTCATTTCTCTTGGCTATATACCTGGGAGTGGAATCTCTGGGTTAAATGGTAACTCAAAGTCTAACATTTCCAGGAGCCACCCAAGACCTAATTTTATATATTTTAGGAAGAGGGAGGTGGAGCCAGTTCAGAAAGCAATTGAATAGATTGCAACAGCACCCACCCAGGTGGTAAGTTACCTCTCAGGTGTTGACAGAGAACCTTCTATACAGAAAGCCTACTATATGGAGGCCTACAAGAGGAACTGCTCACTATATTGAGAAGAGTAAGACAGAACTCAGGGAGGGCTGGACCCAGGGAGGACATTCTGCTCCCATTGAGAAGGGAGACAGACATCCCAGCTCCCAGCTATAACCGTTACAGAAGCTTTAATGCAGAGAGTGCAGAAGTCCACAGGACTGCCCAGTGGTGGCTGGTTGGGGTGGGGGTTCTGGTGAGGTGTGGGGAAGAGCAAAGTTTTACAGCTGAAATAATATTTCCCTCCACCTCCAAGAGATGTTGCAACAGGGAGGGGGGAACAGCATGGATTAAAGCCCAGCTGTGTGATGCGTGATGCTCTTGGCAGTGGAGAAAGGAGGAGGATGGGAGTGGGGGAGACAGGCCCAGGAGGGTAAACTCAGGCCTGATTCAATGCGTGCTAAAGAGTTGGGACTTGAACCTATAGGCACTTTCTTCCCCGGAAGTTCTTGGAATTAGCCCAGACTGCAGAGGTGGTCAGATGTCTGCATGGCCCTGATCCCCATCTGAGCATCCCTTTTACTGCCAGACTGTGACAGGTTTGGCAGCCTGCGGTGGCAGAGGGCTGAGCCTGAGCTGCATGCACAACGATTATCCTGGCCTTTCTCTGTGCCTCTGCTCCAGGGACCTACCAGCATTCCAGCTCTAGTTCACATTCATGTTCAGCTGTGCCCACATCCTCTTGGGAACCAGATCCTTTCATAATTCCACAACATTGTGAAATGTTTAGACATCATGAAACACAAGGGAGTTGACATATAATTAGATAATAATAGTGCACTTAAAAATAGCTAATGGATTCCACGTTACTTTTCTCTTAGATGGTGGTTAAAATCCCCATAAAAACCACAGGGTCAGATTTCTCTGACTCATCTGTAAGTGGTTTCTGATAGTTTTAAAATAAAGATTAACTACCTCAAAGCTGGAATGAATACGAGCTTTTGATCCAAAATGTATCTTTAGCCTAATTTCATCCAGTTTACAGTTTCAGAGCCAAGAGCTAATTTAATTAATGTCTATACAAGCTTGAAATGTCATTAACAATACTGTGGTGCACTACTACAGTTACGGCCCCCCCACAAATGGTGTCCCTGTGTCCCCACTCCTTTGCAATGTGACTTTGTTGCTTCTCCCTAAATCAAGAGGCACGACCTATTTCTCTGTCCCTTGACTCTGGGCTTGCTTTAACCAGTAGAATGCAGAAGTGACATTGTGCAGCCTCTGAGACTAGGCCTTAAGAGATACTGTAAATTCCATTTTCAGTTTCTTGGTACACACAGAGACCACATGGCTAGAGAAGCCCAGCTGATAGTCCAACCTAAGGCCCCAGAGGTGTGACTGAGGCCATCTTCCACCTTCCATCCTCAGCATTTCCACCAGCTCTCTGAACCCAGGAGAGACCAGCAGAAACTTGAGAAACAGTACATTGTTGCTTTAAGCCACTAAATTTTAGGGGCGTTTGTTATGCGGCAATAGATAACTAGTACAAATAGCACCCTAAATGGTGACAGATGGAGTCCTTTTCCTATTTATATAGACCTTATCTCTAAAAACAAATGAGACATTTCCCCATTTTCCAGGTCAGTAAGGTAGGGTTTTCACCGTTGAAATAAAGAAAGCAGAGTTGCTCAAGAAAGTCTGTGAATTTAGGTTTGAATGCCCAAGTATAATAACATCGACCCATTAAAAAAAAAAAACTGAGAAATTTTTTCTTGAGCCTAAGGGCTAGTCAGGGAGAAAGAAATGGATAAACGGGTTCATTGGTTGCTTCTCATTTTGTCCTTCCCAATGCTTTGCTCAGTTTCAACCCGAAGGAGTTTGAACCTGTCCTCCTGCACTTGGCTTTGATGAGCAAAATCGTGCTCTCCCTTTCTGCCCTCTTTCAATGCTGATGCTTCCTTCCAGCAGCTCTCACCACACTGTGTAGACACTGTGTTCTCACCCTGACACATGACCTTTCTCTCCTGCAGGAATTAAAATTAAATCCTATCTGCCAATATCAGGATTTCAGGAAGGACCTTTTTGCTGTTTTTTTGAAACGAAAACACACGACTAGACCATACTCCATGGATGGGGTTCTCTTGAAATTAAGGAATTTGATACCAATTTATTCCTCTGTTCGCCAGAATACTGAGCAACAAATACTGTTGTTGCTAAGGAATTGCTGTTTAGACTTTTTTATATTTGTCTCTTTATGTATCTTAAATTATGTTAAATTTACATACTGTAAAATAGATGTTTGAGTTCAGTGCACAGTTTTAACCTATGTGCGGGTACGTGTATCCACCACCACAGTCAGGATCAAGAACATTTCCATCACCCCAGAAAACTCCCTCGACTGCCTGTTGTTGTCAGACCCTCTCCCGGTCCCCAGCTCCTGGCAACCACCGCTGTGTGCTCCTCTCCTACAGTTTTGCCTTTCCAGAATGTCATATAAATAGAATCACGTATGTAACTTTTTGAGACTGGCTTCTTTCACTCACCCATCCATGTTTCGGGTGTATAAATAATCTGTTCCTTTTTATCTCTGAGTAGTATTCCATTGGATAAATATACCGCCGTTTGTTATCTCTTCACTTATTGAAAGCTGTTTGGGTTGTTTCCAGTTTTGGGCAATTATGACTAGAGCTGCTGTAAATGTCTCTTCTTTTAAATTCATGAAACTGTAATGCTGTTTATTTCAAAACTACTTTAGCAGCAGAAGTGTTAAACCGTAGTTTATGAAATTTGACTTTTATTTAAAGTGTTTATTCTAGTAGTTTTGGGGGGTTAAATGAGCATTTCCTTTGCATTATCACTTTTCTTTAATAAATATCTTTTATTAAATAACTACCCTGACTTACTGTATCCCCACAAAGTAAGACGACTTGAGGCAAACATCATGTCCATATAATGGACACAAATAAAGGAAAATGGTGGTTTGGAACAGGACAGATGTGCACATGATCTGAAGATGGGGAGATAGAGATGAAAATTTTTTTAAATGTGATGTACTTTTACATTTTCTAAGATTGGACCTTAGAAAATACTCAATATATAAGCAGCCAGAAATGGGTAAGAGATGGCATGGATTTGTGAAGTTTTTTGGTATCCTTGAGAGTAGTTTTTGGGTACAGAAAGAACCGTGCAGATGTTTATTTTGGCTTTACTTTTAATTTTCAATATATGAAAGTTACAAATCCCAAATCCTTGTTCTCTCACTAGTTGTTAAAGTTACAGATCTAATTTTTCTTATTATACGTATAGGAAATCTGAGGCATCAGTTTTAAGAGGTCTTTGGGTTATACTTGGTCTCATTCACTAACTTGGTTAATTCACCATTTTCAAATCTTTTTAACTGCATTTATAGAAGTAATGTAACTAACTTCCTTTTAAAGTATTTTTGTTGTCTGAATTAACAACAAAAAAATTCCCGAATACTAAATATTTATAGGAAATCTAAAAAATTAAATTTACAAAGGAAGCAAAACTTAAGTTCTCTTAATCATTTCAACATGGTAAACAAACCTGGTAAGGTTTGAACCACAAGTCTAAATTAACTATACACATTTTAAATTGGGGATTCATGGCTGACCTTCCAATAGATCAAATTCTCTTAACTATTCCAAGAACAGAAAATACCAAATATGCACATATCCTACTTAACAAATTTCATGATAATACTATGGTTTTGATTCTCATAAAGTTTTTGATACTTAATTCTAAATCTTCCCCTACTAAAAGATATTTACCCACAGGACAGCATGGTGACCATTCCAGTTAACTGAGGCTACTCAGGCCAGGGCTTCAGGCAAACATGAGTCCTGATGCTGCAGAGATCTGGAATGGATTTCTCACTGCCTGACAGTCACGCAGAGCCCTTCCTACAACTGCTTTGTCCATGACTCCATAACCTCAAGAAGGTGTGTTGGTGTGGCTCACCTTCCTCTTCTCCAGTTATACGTGTTGCTTAATTCAAACACTTTTGACTTTACAGGGATCCTAAAATATGTAAATGCTTATTCCTTTTGGCATGAAAGAATTTTAAACTTGTTGGAGTCTTGCTTTCTCTTGTTTTTTTAGACCACACACAACTCTTATGGGTATTTAAAATGCTATCCAGTTGAATTCTGTAAATCATACATGTACCGATTTCTGAGGCTGTTCCACTGGCTGAGGCTGGGTGAGAAGACTGCATAAGGTATGAGGTCCACGTCCTAATATTCAGAACCTGTGACTGTGATCTTATTTGGAAAAAGAATCTTTGTGGATGTAATTAAGTTAAGGATATTGAGATGAAATCATCCTGGATAATCTGAGTGGGCCCTAAATCCAATAAGTATCATTATAAGAGACGGAAGAAGAGAAGACCCAGACACAGAGAAGGCCATATGAAGGTGGAGGCAGAGGTTGGAGCTTTGCAGTCACAAGCCAAGAAACACCTGGAGCCTCCGGAAGGTAGAAGAGATCAGGAAGGATTCTTCCCTAGAGCCCTCAGAGGGAGTGCGGCTCTTCCGGTCTCCAGAACTGTGAGAGAATACGTTTCTGTTGTTTCACGCCACCAAACTTGTGGGATTTGCTATGGCAGCCCCAGGAAACGAACACAGGTATGTTCAGGGGCACACCTGGGTGGGGCAGCCTTACACATGTGTATTAAGACTCTTGAGTTGGGGTCGCCCGGTGGCACAGCGCTTTAGTCCGCGCTTGGCAGCCTGGGGTTCATGGGTTCAGGTCCTGGGTGCCTGCCGATGCACTGCTCGTCAGCCATGCCATGGAGGTGTCCCATATAAAGTAGAGGAAGATGGGCACGGATGTTAGCCCAGGGCCAGTCTTCCTCAGTGAAAAGAGGAGGATTGGCGACGGATGTTAGCTCAGGGCTGGTCTTCCTCACACACACACACACAAAAGACTCTTGAGTTGCAAGTATGGAAACCCAGTGACATTATGTTATGTGTAAAAGGGGCACTTGTTGTAAGGATATGGTTTGCTAGAACTGAAGGTCAAGAAAGGATCTGGGCCTCAGAAAGGGATGGAAACCAGGACCCAGAATGCTGGCAGGACCTCTCTATTTACTTTTGTGTTTGCTTCATTGTTTTTTCTCACTTTAGACCTGCTTCCATGTTGAATATGGCCACCCCATAGCTCCTGCATTTATGTGTTTCTATTCCAGCCACACAGAGAAACTACCTAGTTTTCACTCACCCCAAAACCAAAGGCTTGATTGGGTCAGGCATCCACCCTGGTTTGGCCCACCATGGTCCTGGGGGCAGGATCTTGAAATCTAAACATGGCTGCCAGGTGCCTATGTTTGTGGATCAGGAGGCTAATTCTCTAAGAAAAGCAGGTGTTGAACTGATCCCGAACCTCCAAATATCAAGTTTGTATGCCTGATGCACAGGAGGCCAAACACTGAGACGTCGGTGCTTGGAGATGGAAAAAGGTTATTCGAATTGGCCAAGATGAGAAGGTGGGAGCATGGGTTCTCTCAAATCTGCCTTAACAAGAGAAGAAGGCATGGGGTTTTATAGGGCTAAGGGGTGTGGCAGGAGAGTAATCCTTGTTTTATTCGCTCCAGGTAAGCCCCTGGGCCATCTGATTTCTGGGCATCAACAGCAGGTGGGGGTTGGTTATCTGGTGATCCTTGAAGGCATTCTCTCTCTTCTGTAACACAAGCTCATAAATCCTTGTGACCTTTGAGTTACCTCTCAGGTTAAACAGGAAAACAGCAAATTGACAAGATTAACTTCTTTTCATAACAAGGTCAAAAGGTAATCTTACTGAATATTTACAGTAACCCTCAGGTACCGGCTTCAGAATCATGTCTACGTGTAGCAGCCATCTTGTTTCGCTGTGTTGTGTATCAGTTAGCTAGGTCTCCCTCCAAAAATGCTGCCTAAAAAACCCCAAAATGAAGCACCTGAAAACAAGAATTCTTTCTTTTCACAGATCTACAGGCTAGCCGATCTAGGCTGGGATTGGCTGCATGGTCCTGCTTCAAGGGACCTGGGGCTCCGGTTCAGGGGCCAGGAGCTACCTGGGAGAAGCTCTTCTCATGGTGATGGCAGAAGCACAGGAGGGCAGCCCCAAACACCAGGTACGCTTCAAGCTTCTGCTTGCATCATGTGTGCTATTGGGCAAAGCAAGTCACATGGCTGAGCCCAGAATGGGTGGAGTGGGGAAGTAGACTCCTTTTATGGAGGCTGGGCAGATGGTAGAGGATTCTTGAACAATAAGCTTTACCACATGGTACAAGATTTTTAGTAATGGAACCAATTGATCAAACTTAATACCACTCATAGTGGGACATCTAACATTATGTATCTCCTGATAGACGAGAACATGAAGTTCTTAAAACAATCTATAAAGACTTGCCAAAATGTTTAACCTGAATCTCATCAAGCCTCTAAATTTAATTTCCAGTTCACAGGAAATATGGAGTTGGGAGTAGAGGAATACCTTAAATGGACACTGTATTAGTTATCTATTGCTGTAGATAACTACAGTTACAAACTGTCGCAAAACTTAGCTACTCAAACAACAATGAACAGTGTCTCATGTCATGGTCCAAGAAAGTCATAATGCCTTGTATGGCCTGATCTCAGAAGACATGAGCTGTCACTTCTGCTACATTCTATTTACTAAAGTGAGTCACCGAGTACAGCCCATATTCAAGGGGAAGTTCCATCCTTTGAATTAGGAGATTCAAAGAATTTGTGGACATATTTTAAAATCACCACTTGGGTTATTTCAGATGAGAAGAGATGAAGGAACCAAAAGCAATGTGTTAATCTTGATTGGATCCTGGATTTTTAAAAAAGCCATGGAAGTCATTTGGGAGACAAGTGGGGAAACTTGAATATAAAATAAATATTAGATGAATTAGGGAATTCTTGATAATGTTCATGTGCTAGTGCTGTTGTGGTGATGTGGAATAAGGTTCTTATTCTTGGAGAATGCACAAAGAACTACTTAGTGGTGAAGTGTCGTGCTGTTTGAAACTTATTTTCAAACAGGTCAGAAAAAAAAGAAAGAGATAAAGCAAATGAAGCAAAATATTAACACTTGAATCTCAGTGGAGAGTATATATGTGTTCATTGTACTAATTCTTGACTTTCTCATACTTTCAAAATAAAAAGTAGATAAATATATTAGGATAATTTGGGGTCAAATTCAGGGTGTGGTTCTCAAATTCAAGGCTGAGGGGTTAGGTTGTCATCCTTAGTTTGCCCATAAGGGAAAGGAGAACTTCTACATTTAAGTAAATGCTCTTCTTTTATCTAATATTTCTGGCAAGTGGGTGCCACATTGGCTTCAAGGAGCTCTCTTCCTGAAGGAAGCCCAGGAAGAAGTACCTGGTGGTGTATTTGTGGGGTTCTGTCTACTAAACCGGGCAGCAAAGCCACACTGAAGACATTAAAGACATAGAGGAGAAGCAGAACAAATCAGAAATTGGTGTCAAGGAGGAAAGCCAATGTACTTTACAAACAGTAGAAGTTCCAGGACTTTGAGTGAAAGTCTGAGAAGGAAAAGGGGTGCAGGCATGGGGGTGGGGAAGAACAGCCCCCTCAAATTTCCAGCCCAGGATTTCAAAGAAAACCACCAGGAAGCCTCTATCTGTTAGGCACTGAGGGAATTGGAAGAAAAGGAGGGGAGAATTGTGTTTGAGATCAACAATCGAATGAAGATGTCATGATTATGCCTTCAAAACAAGCCCACATCCCCTACCTTTGAGTACCGAAAGGGAATCCTAAGTATTATAATTTGAGGTTAATGATAAAGTGAATAGATTAATAAAACATTATTTCAACATCCCATAATGATTTAATAAGTCTTATTGACACACAAAAACCATTTCATCCATTTAATAACGTGGTATTTTCAGCAACTAGATTTTTTTTTTTTTTTTTTGGTGAGGAATGTTAGCCCTGAGCTAATATCCGTTGCCAATCCTCTTCCTTTTGCTGAGGAAAATTGGCCCTGAGCTAACATCTGTGCCCATCTTCCTCTATTTTATGTGGGACACCCGCCACAGCATGGCTTGTAGGTCCATGCCTGGGATCCAAACCTGAGAACCCAGGGCCACCAAAGCGGAGCATGCGAACTTAATCACTATGCCACCGGGCCAGCCCTACCAACTAGATATTGATTTAAAAATCACATTTGACTGAAGTACAGTAGAGGGAGGCAGATAAAATCAGAATGTGGGAAATTCTATGAGATAGCAACCTAACGGGAAACTATTCGAGATTAAAAGAGTGTTAAGAAAAAAGAAAATCTCACAACTTAGAAATAGAAAATGGATGACTTAATATCCCATCCTTTCACTATCATGCTGGACACTGTCTAACACTTTAGGGGTGTCCACCTTCATTTCAGACTATTTAAGATTAAGATATTTTACAATTATGCGAGGGAAGAGGATAACATCCAAAACTGATAGTGATGCAAATGACCCTTATCTGATAGCAATTGAGATTAATTTTGTCTGGTAGAGGCGCAAATGATTTCTGTCTGGTTGCAAAGATAATCAAAAATGTTTTGATTATCAGTTTTATTGCCTTGGAGGTTGTTAACCAGTTTTTTTCTTTTTAAATCTAACTTAGCAATCATTTTCCAATGCTTCAGTCTCTCAGAGTTTCTTTTAACCAGTTTAGCCATCCTGCTGCTGCCGCCTTCATTAATGAATTAGTTAAATATTTGATACCTGGTTACTTTATGTGTATTTGAAAATACTTTATGCGTTTTTGAAAATTCTGCCTTGAAAAAGTTCACATTGAATGCAGTATGTGGACCTTATTTGGATCCTGTTCTCCAACAAACCAGTCGTAAAGGCATTTTTAGGGAGATGAAGGACATTTATAAGATGACATAGATATTAGATGATACTAAGGAATAATTTGAATTTTGTTAGATGTGAAGATGGTATTGTGGTATGAAGGAAAATTATGTGAATGTTTAAGTGTATTAGTTATCTACTACTATGTAATAGATTACCTAAGTCATAGTATTTTTTTTGGTGAGGAAGATTGCCAGTCTTCCTCTATTTTGTACATGGGATGCTGCCACAGCATAGCTTGATGAGCAGTGTGTAGGTCCACACCCAGGGAACCAGCGAACCCTGGGCTGCTGAAGCAGAGCTTGAGAACTTAACTACTACACCCACCAGACTGGCCCCATAAATCACAGTATTTTAAATGTAGGTTTCATTATTATTTAGGTATGGCAAGGTCAACAGATTAGGAGATAACTACCACTGAAAAGATAGTTTGTTATACATCCCAAAAGAAGGGAGCACACCGTGCCTCAGACGGGCCATGTGGGGAAGCACCAGGGTCAACCGGGAGGGAGAGGAAATATGGGCAAGAGCCTTGATTTCCACAGGAAGGACCAGGAAAAGCAGGGAAAGCAGGCTTAGGATCACTTCAGTGACTCTGGGGCATAGGGGACATCACTAGTTGTCTGGGACCTGGCCCTGGGGTGATTAGTGCAGGTGGACAGTGCAGGTAGAGTGTGACAGCCCTCTGAGAGCCCGATAAAGGAGGTAGTTGCGTATAGACTCTGGATTAGTTGGTTTGCAGATGAAAGGTTTGCACTTTCTCTGGGAAGTGGCTAGCCCTGGAAGGCACAGTCTCTCTAGGGTCAGTAAGACCCCAGATGTCAAAGCATCAGAAACGCATGGTTAATACACACAGTGACTTAAAAAAAAATTAGTATTTCATACAGTTTCTGAGGGTCAGGAGCCTGGGAGTGGCTTAGCCAAGTGGTTATGGCTCAGAGTCCCCCAGGAGGTTGCCATCAAGATGCTGGCCAGAGCAGCAGTCATCTGAAACTGGACTGGGACTAAAGGATCAGTGTCCAAGATGGCCCAGGCAAATGGCTGTTGGAAAGAAGCCTTCGTTCATTGCTGACTTTGGCCAGCAGCCTCAGTTCTTCACCACGTGGGCCTCTTCACAGGGCTGCTGGCTTCTCCCAGAGCAAGTGATCTGACAGAGAGAGAGAGAGGTAAGCCACACTTATAAAAATAGGTTAATATCAGAAGCGACACACCATCACTTCTGCTCTGTGCTATTGGTCACTAATTGCAATGCAGTTGTCGGGGGAGGACTCCACAGAGTGTGAATACCAGGAGGTAGGGATCAATGTGGGCCAACCTGCAGGCTACCACAGGCCACCAAAGATTCATATCCTTCCCATGTGCAAAATATATTCAACCCCTCCCAGAGTCCCCAGAAGTGTCATCCTATTATAGCATCTGCTCAATGTCCAGAATCTCACAATCTAAATCAGGTCCAAGCGTGATTATAATTCCTTAAATACAGTTCCTCCAGGACAGTTCTTCTTGACAGGTTATCTGCCCCCCTCCCTCTGTATTAGTCAGCTTGGACTGCTATAACAAAATACCATAGACTGGGGGGCTTAAATAACAGACATCAATTTCTCACAGTTTAGAGGTTGGAAGTCCAAGATCAGGGTACCAGCAGGGTTGAGTTCTGGTGAGGACTCTCTTCCTGACTTGGAGACGGCTGCCTACTTGCTCTATCATCACATGCAGAGAGAGTGCTAGCTCTCTGGTCTTTTCTTATAAGACTACTAGTCCCATCATGAGGACCTCACCTTCATGGCCTCATCTAAACCCAATCACCTCTAAAGGCTCCATCTCCAAATAGCATCACATGGGGGTTAGGGCTTCAACATATGAATTTTGAGGAGGCATAAACATTTGGTCCGTATCACCCTCCCCCACTGAACACATCATGAGACAGACATAGAATAACCACTCTAGACACTCCTGCTCGAAAAGGGAGAAAATGAGAGTCATGAAGAAGTTGCTGGTCCCTGTAGATTCCAGAATCTAGCCAGGTAAATGTTGTAAATATTTTAATATGTCTTAAGGCTTGGGAACGATACTCCAAGGCTCCCAACTCAGCCCTCTAGGCTCTTGATCCTTCCCTGTGAGTCATCCTTCCTTTTTCATGAACAGTATCATGTGTTTGCAGCTGAGTAATATTCTCAGCCTGCTTCTGCAGTAGAATTTTGAGGGTTCCAAGGCCTCTTTTTATTTTGTCCTGTCTCTGTCCCTTTTAGTCGAAGCTACTGATGATTCTGTACATAGAATTCTCTTAAAAACTTTATGAATTTTCTGTAAATCTCATTGGGATCCACTCCCTCGACAAAGGCAACACTCACACATCTCTCTGAGATAAGCCCCTCTCCACTCTAGGCTTCTGCAGACAGCTAAGGGGCAATACAGCTAAGCTTTCTAGAAGCACCATCCTTTGAGAGGGTCTGAGCATCACAGTCCATTTGGGCTGATATAACAGAATACCACAGACTGGGTAGTTTATGAACAACAGAAATTTATTTCCCACAGTTCTGGAGGCTGGACGTCTGAGATCAGGGTGCCAGCATGGTCAGGTGAGGACCCTCTTCCAGGTTGAAGACTCCTTGTTGCATCCTCACTTGGGGGAAGGGGTCAGGGAGCTCTGCGGGGTCTCTTTTATAAGATCTCTAATCTCATTCAGAGAGGCTCCACCCTCATGACCCAATCACCTCCTGAAGTCTTCACCTCCTAACACCGTCACATTGGGGATTAGGATTTCGGCATATGAATTTGTGGGGGGGCACATTCAGACCATGGCAGTGAAGCACACCCTTAATCTCCTTAGAGGGCCTTTTGTCTGGCTAAATAGTACTCTGAGGGTACCACCTTCATCTTTCTGAAATCCTTTAAAAATGATTTTCAGGCACATATATAATTTATCTCTGCACCACAGTTTTTCTGGCAGGGCCCTGCGTTTGATCTTTGCTTCGAAGCATTCCTTAATTCGAGCACAATTTGCCATCTGGAAAGGCTGAGAATTTTCAAAACCATCCAATCCCAGCTCCTTTCTGCTCAGCAGCCCTTCCTTTCATTTCTCTCTATCTTCTGGCGTCTTCCTGTGAGCGACCAGAAGAAACTAGGCAGCACTTTCAATGCTTTGGCTCCAAATCTCCTGAACTAGATCACAAGTTCATCAGGTCCATTTGCTTCTGCCCTCGTAACTGCAGGCAACAGCATTACAAGGAGGCCCTTCCTTCAGTTTCTAATAACATTTACCTCACTTTCCTGCAAGCTCTTCTCTGAATGTTTAAAGACCTTGACTCTTTTACCAACAGCTTCTTCAAGACACTTCAGGCTTTCACTGGAACTCTCAACAAAGCCCACTGCCCAGTTCCACAGCCACTCCCACATTTTAGGTTTTTGTTGCAGCAGCACCCCACATGTAAGCATCAAAATGTGTATGAACTCTCTATTGCTGGGTAACAATTTAGCCCAAAACTTAGTTACTTAAAACAATAGAAATTATTATCTTGCACAGTTTCTGAGGGTCAGAAATCTGGGCGTGGCTTAGCCAGGTGGTTCCAGGGCAGGGTCTCTCGGGATGTTACCATCAAGATGTTGGCTGGGGTTGTGGTCACCTGCAACTTGCCTGAGGCTGGAGGATCCGCATCCACAATGGTCCAGGCACACAGCTGTAGGTCAGAGGCTTTCTTTGCCACATGGGCCACTCCATGATGCCACTTGTTACATGGCAGCTGACTTTCCCCAGAGAAAGTGATCAGAGAGAGAGAGAGAGAGAGAAAGAATGCAAGATGGAAACCACAGTGTCTTTTACAACCTAACACAGAAGAGGCATACCATCACTATTTCGTTTTCTTTGGCCACACAGACCAACCAACAATGTGGGAGGAGACTGAAGGTGAGGAAGCCTATCCTCTACCCACTCTGGGTCCTTTCTGGCTGGGCTACAAATTAAATTGACATGAGACCAAATAGCAGGAGAAAATCAAACATAGCTTTATAACATGTATACATGGGAGAGACCAGGGAAACTGAGTATCCCGACAAATGGTGGAGGTTTTCATCTTAAATAGCATATTCAGGTGGACAAAGGAGGGTGTTGGGGGTGGGGGGGATCAGCTATGGGAGATTGCCAGAAAAGCACAGTAAACAAGAGTATGCGGATTTAAGTCCTCACCTTCTGCACTGATAAGAGTTTCTAGAGATAAGGTCATCTCCCCTTCTTCCTGGTACAGAGAGGGAGATACCTTTACAAATGGAGATTTCCCTTACAAATGTAAATATCTCTTACAAAGGGTAACTTCTACCTTTACTTGGTTTTCAGAGCTTAGCAAGGACCCTCCCAGTCTGTCCATACCTAGAGTTAAATTCTCTTAGGCAGTTTGAGGGGGAGGTCAAAGTTTCTTTCAGAGTCTTTTGTTTTTGAAAATAATTGAGGTAAAGAGACATATTTTGAGGTGGCCAATTCTGATCCCCCACCAGACTATACAAGGGTGTGAATTCCCAGAGGCAGGGACCATTATGGGTCATCTTGGAGGCTGACTACCACAAATTTTTTTTCCCCCTGAGGAAGATTCGCCCTGAACTAACATCCACTGCCAATCTTCCTCTTTCTTTTTTTGTATGTGAGCCACCACCACAGCATGGCCACTAACATACGAGTGGTGTAGGTCTGCATCTGGGAACCGAACCCGGGCTGCCAAAGTGGAGCACGCTGAACTTAACCACTAGGCCACTGGGGCTAGCTCTGACTACCACAAATTTTTTAGGGGCCAAATGTCATGTTGTCTAAAATGTACATACTTCAGCAAAAAAAAGAAGTTGATGAAGCAAATTTAGCAAAATAGTAACAATATATCTAGGCCTGGGGTATATGGGAGTTTATTGTACTCTTCTACTTTTCTACATATTTGTAAATTTTCATAACAAAAGGTAAAAGAAAGGGGCTGGCCGGGTGGCGCAGTGGTTTAGTTCACACTTTGGCAGCCCGGGGTTGGTGGGTTCAGATCCCAGGCACCCGCCTACGCACTGCTTGTCAGCCATGCTGTGCCAGTGTTCCATATAAAGTAGAGGAAGATGGGCATGGATGTTAGCCCAAGGCCAGTCTTCCTCAGCAAAAAGAGGAGGATTGTCAACAGATGTTAGCTCAGGGCTAATCTTCCTCACACACACAAAAAAAGGTAAAAGAAAAAAAGCCACTTTAGGCTGTCTGTTTGGGAGTGACAAGATGGCTTACTGGCTCAAGAATCTTCTAGAAACCAGTCACTTTCTTTTCTATCCAGTCTTCTGACCTGTCTTCACCAGCAAAGCCTACCCTGCACGTAAGACTCAGTGCTTTCCCAGCTGGCTACCTACAGCTGCATTCAAGGGGTGGGGGCTGAGTCAGCAAAAGGCCCCATAAATGGAAACAGATGAAGGGGAATATGGTCCCCCTCAGGTATTATTTTCAGATGTTCTTAAACACATCAGCACTTTTTCTGATTTTGTTCCAAAATTCCTCTAGAGGAGCAGCTCCATGGGATCCTCGTCCTGACCTTGCCTTCAAGGTCACTGTTAATCACAGGGTTTCGCAGAGTCAGCAGTCTTGTTTACCTTTGCCCTGGCCCGTTTGTTAACTCAGCTTGGGCTCCTCCGGTCCCTGGAATGTAGTTCCTTATTTCATAATAAAAATTATACAGCTTTGGGGCGATAACCAGCTGTGAATGCTGAGTCATAGCTCTTTAATGTATTAAGGAGCTCCATGAAATCCTAGTGTTCACTTACGCTAAGAGTTTCTATAAAAATGTAACTTTTATTATTATTTTCTTAGATCTTGGGTTAAATATTAACTTGTGTGATGAATTTTCCAGAGGAGTTTGGAACTAAAATGGGTGAAGTTGAAAAACTGCCAAGTTGAGTGTTGCCAGCAGTTTGTGCATTTTAAGATAGAAACAAGAAGTTATGTTTCTGGCTGGCCCTCAATTTGTTCACTTTGGTGACTTCTTTTAATTACTCAGATATTTAAAAAAATACCTATCCATTATTTTGGAGAAATCCCAAGGTAGTAAAATAACTTGATTGCAGATGTTTCAGACTGGGATGTGAAGGGTTCTGTTGATGGTAAATCAGTGTATCTCTAGCAGGCTAACACCTTTGCAGTGGGGAGGACTGGAAGAGGATCTGCCACAGTATGATGGCTTTGTAATGTGCCCACTTGGCTAGGCTGAGTCATATTTCCCAGAATTCCCTTTTCTTGTATGTTTCCAGTTTGAGCTATAAAGGATAATTTATTCTGATAGTTGCATCTGTCCTCCTCCAGCCAGGCCTTTCTTGCTAAACCTGTAACATAAAATCATGGAAGGTTAACACTGACATGGCCTGCACAAATGATCTAGTTCAACTGGGTCCTAAACTTGGTCCATCATTGGAATCATCTAAGGAGCTTTTTTGAAATACGAATTCCCCAGTGCCATCCCTGAAGATGCTGGTTCACTAGGTCTGAGTCCAGGACATCTGAATTTTACAAGTTCCCTAGGTGGAATTGATGATCAGCCAGGTGGGTTTGCTTGTCACTGTGATTCTGGTCTACTGGTCCTCAAAATGTGGTCTTTAGACCAGGAGCATCAGTGTCATCACCCAGAATCTTGTCAGACATGCAAATTCTTAAGGTCCACCTGGACCTCCTGAATCAAGGCTTTGTCCTTGGGGCCCAGCATTCTGTGGCTTAACAAACCCTCCAGGGGATTCTGATGCATGCTAACGTTTGAGAACCAAATTTAGTCTAATCCCTCATTTTATAGTTAAGGAAACTGAGTCCAAAGAGAAGGGACATGTCTTTTGTTTAACACAAAGAGATGGGAATAGGAGTCATCCACTCACTGAGCTCTGGTGTTTTAAGGGAGAAATACTCACAACCTCAGGTTACTACATTTGTGAAAACAAGGCTTTCATCAATTACAAGATTATACATGATCCAGTGACCCAGTTTGTAGTACAAAATGCCAAAGGAAACATTTTTTAGGAATGCAGATGAGAGAATATCAAAAGAGTTGTAGCACTCGAGCAAGCTTCATGGAGAAGAAGTCTAAATGCTGGAGATGTTTCGCATAAATGGAAAGAGAGAGGGCAGCCCTCTCGCCAAAGTGGGAAAACCACAGGAAGGGAAGGGCAGCAAGAAAGATTCCAGCCTGCCTCAAGTGGAAGGTCCAAATTAAGACAATGAGTAGACTGTAGGAGGGATCTGCATGATAGTTTTAGGAAAATAGGTAGAAAAAATGGTAGATATAAATTGTTTTTGAATGCTGTGGCAGAGGTGTATTTCATAATACAGAACTGTCTCATAAAATTCGAATCTACAGCACAATCTTGCCAGTTGAGACTGATCAGGAGGCAACTATTTTTTTATTACTTCTAAGTATATGCATAAATTTAACAGTGGGCTAGCAAACTGCGGCAAGTCATAATCTTGCAAATATGAAATCCTTCATATTAATATGTGTTATTAAATAAGTAGTAATGATGCTTAAGGAGCTGAATTCAGCGAACAGAGAAAAATGATGTGTAATTAGTCATCCAGTCTTTCCATGTGAATAGTACTTCCAAGATGCTAGAATATGCTTAAAAACAGTCTTATAGAAACAATTTTGTGCTTTGATGGAAAACTGTGCTTGTCTAGAGGACACCCTCCAGGCAATCCTATTCCTGTCTTTCAATGTCTTGGAGCTATTTTACAATTCTGCAAGTTGTAGATGAATGATAGACAGGCAAATTCTGCCCTGAGGAGCTTTAATTGACCACCTTCCCCATCCCGTGGAAAAAAAATCAGTTTTACCTCCATCTGCACTTTACTGCATATAAATTCATGCTTTTTAAAAATTATTTTATTGAGGTCATAAGTTTATAACATTGTGAAATTTCAGGTATACATTATTAATCTGTCACCATATATATGTGCCCCTTTACCCCTTTCGCCCACCCCCAACCCCCTTCCCCTCTGGTAACCACTAATCTGTTCTCTTTGTCCATGTTTGTTTATCTTCCATATATGAGTGAAATCATAAATGCATGCTTTTTTGACTTTTCTTTTGAACTGGTTTTAACATCTCCCTGGTTCCCTCATTAATTAATACGTAGAATAAATAACACATGTCATTTTCATATCTGTGTGAGCATCATGATTTTACCTTTTTCTGAAAATTACCCTTTAACAGTTGGATTGTTAAAGTCTCACAAATCTTACCACCATCATCTTTGTATATTATTGATTTGCCTCCTCTCTGCAGAAAACATCTCTTAAGGAAAAGGTCACCCTCAATCTGAATTCACACATTTTCCAATTAGAAGCATCTAAATTAATAAGGTTCTATCTCTCTGATGGTAAGTTTTTGGTTAAATTCTTGCTGAGTCAGGAAGCTGCTGTTCCTTTCCCCACTGTCACTTACATTTCTTTCTGGGGTCTTTCTTAACCGTCTTCTGTAGGGCGTTACATTGGTTTTCACTACCTTAGTCAGATGACCAGGAGTCATCAGATGACCTGGAGTGGGGGCAGGAGGAGGGCAGTATGAATAGGTAATAATTTATTTTTTAAGCCTAAATTTGATTTACAACAAAGAAGTTACAGGTCTTAGGAGCCAAGCATCTAGGTAAATTTCAGAGGCCAGCCGACTTCCTTCTCCAGGCCTCCCTCCCTCCCTCCCTGCTCCCCTCTCACCTCCCTCCCGGCTCCCTCCAAGTTCCCCGGCCCTTTCCTCCCTCCCCTCCTCTCCCCTCCTCCCTCCCTCGGGCTGCCGCCTGCCGGGGAGGCTGGGAATCCCGGACAGCCACTGGCCCGCCGGTATCCCGCCGCCCTCCCTCACCGCGTCCACTTCCGTCCGGGAGGGAGGCGCCTCCCACCCGGCTTGCCCCTGACCGTCTCCCCGGGGCTCGGCGGGGCTGCGGCGTTGCGTCTCCGGCTTCCCTCCTCCGCGCGGGCGGGCAGACAGCAGGCTCCAGGCAGCGGGTCGAGGTACGTGCGCTTCACGGGGCACGGAAACGCGCAGGTAGCTCTGCTCGGCTCTAACTCGCACGTGTGTTTGCACGAGGCAAAGGAGCTCTTTGCCATGTGCACAAGGAATGAGCCTATCAAAGTCCATTGTCAAAACCTGACTTTTATCAAAGCAGTACATTGTTGCAGACAGCAACCCCCGCCACCCCACTTTGGTGTGCTTTCTGGTATTGTTTAGCTATGCATTTTTAAAACAGTTGAAATCATACTGTATATGAACTTGTATTTGTTTTTTCCGTTTAACACTATGTCAGGAGCCTTTTCTCCATGCCATTCAATATGCTTTGTAACTATTTTCCTACAGTTGAACATTTTGGTTGTATAGTTTTTACTGCTAATATAAAACTATGGGGAAAAAAAGAGCATATTTGCATCAAGATCATTATCCACGTTTAGCAGTATTTTTTAAGGATGGATATCAAGAGAGGAGGTGCTGGGTCTAGGAGTGTGACCTCCTGCATGCTGGGTACGTGTGTTCAAGCAAGACTGCACAGTTCACACCCACAGCCATGCAGGTTGGAGGCAAAGATGTCGCCCCTCCCAGGCCCTGCTAACATTGGGTACGGCTATTTAGGTTTCCTTGCTGATGGAAAATGCCACCTGTTGTTTTCAAAGCCCATTTAAAACAAGGTGGTCAGAAGTGAGCTCTGCCTGCCGGTTTCTGGGGAAATGCCATCCAGGCCTTGGAACAGTCCAAGGAAAGGCCAAAAGCAGCCGCGTGGCACGTCCGCAGGCCAGTGTGTGCTCATCACATCAACTTTCTAATTAATGCAGCCTAGAAAAGACAGCATGGAAACGACAGCATGATTGCTAAAAAATAAATATTTGGAGTTGCTGACGTTCACAGAATCTTCTAAGGATAAGTGAGGCCCTGCCTTCCCCGTTGCAAGATTGAAAATTGATTGCCATGCAAGTTCAGTGTTTACCCAGCAAAGAAAAAAACATGAAGCTTCCCCGTAGCCACCGCCTCCCTGTATTCGTTCAGTGCTCCCTCTGTTGCACTTGCAGATGGCTTGCATTTCTAAATCTCTGAAGCTTCCAGCAATTTATTCCTAGATGTCTTTGCTCGTTACAATCCCATCTACACCAGTCCCCTTCGCTCGTCAAAATCTGCTTTCTCTATTTCTGTGGGAGGGCTTTATTGCATTGGAAGTCTGACTTCGAGTTATTTAAATCCTTGGGGGTATGAAGGCAGGAAAACCATGCTCGCCTGACTGTACTTTACCACCCATTTCTTGCCCTTCTGACTTCCAGTGGGAAAAAGGGAATGTTGCTCTACTACACTGTTAAAAGATAATTTTCTGCGAAAGGAAATATCATGATTCTTATACAGATATAAAAATGAGCACGTGTTGAAGATTCTATTTTATTCATGTAAGAGGGAGCCAAGCAGATGTTATAACTGGTTCAAAAAAGAAGTCAAGAAGCACAAATCTATACGGAAGAAAGAAATGGTCCAGGAAGTTACACCTTAGGAGAGGAGGGAGGACAGGCAGCTCCTTGGAATTTGCAGATTGAACATGCATCAGTGATCCCTATGGGTCTTGACCTGTAATTCTGCAGAGGCACTTGCTGTGTGAAGCAGGGCTGCAGTGTGGGAAAGAAAAAATCATTCATTCATGACACTTGTTAAAGAACAGGAAGGCAGACCTTATTCAGGACCCTCGTGATAGGTGTGGGGACCACTGCAGTGGGGTTTTACAGTGGGGGAGAGAGATTGGGCTCAGCTCTGAATACAACAAGGAAAAATGGGAATTTATACTCGGGAGCAAAGTAGGGATCAGTGGATGGAAAACTACCAAGGAAACAACAGGGATAAGGGGATTCTGGCTAAACCGACAGGATTCTTGCAGAAGACAAACCAGGGTAATGAGACATCACCTGGGGGATGGTGGAGGATGAGGGACTGCCTCAGATGGAGGATGGGGGATTCTGCTAAACTGACGTAGCAGGATTCTTACCAAAACTGGACAAGGCAGAGATGAACTTGGAAGCCCAAAAGTCAGGGCCCAGCTGAGAAGAGAGTTCAGAGGGTCCTGACTGAGTTTTGTCAAGGAGGGAATCTTTGTCAAGGGACCGTGAAAGTCAGTCTGTAGAGGAGTGGACCTCGCGATCATTCACACATGTGGCATTTTGCATGAATGTTATGGGGGAGTCCTGTGCTTTGGTGCTGCATTTAGTGTGGCATTGCCAAAGAATGTGCCCGTCAGGGTCTCCTCTGCAGGAACATGTCTTGGCCATCCCTGGTGCCATGATGAGGACCCTGACTTCCAGAAGCTTCCCCAGTGGAGATCACAGATCTGATCCCAGGTGGCCAGGATGTGTTGCCAAGCCCACCTGCCATGATTTGGGAAATCCCTTCCTGACACACATTTTGTGAGGACCCCACCATATATGTCAGACCCACAGTCCCATCCCCTTATAGGAGGAAACTGAAACCTTATCCCTAACAAGGACTGGCCCTGTAATGTCATATAGCAGAAACTGCATTTCAGTGGAAAAGTATCCATCCCCTATCTCATCCCCCTCTGCACTGATTCTAGCCCTGTTCATTGTATTTGAGCCATTTTGCAACTCTTTGTAAGTTGTGGGTAACTGATAGGTTCGTCAATTCTGCCATGTCTGGTGGAGAATTAATTGACTTCCTCCCCTCCTGTGGAAAAATCAGTTTTGTCTCCATTTGCAATCTCAACATTCCCTTACTCCATATAAATGTGTACTCTTTTTTTTTCCTTTGAACCAGCTGTAACATTTGCCTCATTCCCTCCTGTCATATGTGTAAAATAAAATTCTTGACATGAGTTCATGTTTTTTTTTCCCTGAAGATTCGCCCTAAGCTAACATCTGTTGCCAATCTTCCTCTGTTTTGTATGTGAGCCGCCACCACAGCATGGCCTCTGATGAGTGGTGTAGGTCCGTGCCTGGGAAGCAAACCCAAGCCGCTGAAGCGGAGTGCCCCGAACTTACCACTAGGCCACCGGGCTTGGCCTATGAGTTCATTTTTATGTCTGTATGAGAGTCATGGTTTGACTTTTTTTCCTGAAAATTATGTTTTAACAAATGTGTCATTTGAGGGGGAAAAGAGCCGAAATCCTGAAAGGCACATATAGAAAATTTGCATAGAGTACAGTCAGTAGAGCATCAAGGGTATGTGTCTTCCCTGGGCTCTTGGCAGGGCCCATGGTGGGTGTAGTCTGTAGAAACTGTCTGCCCGGCCCACTGTGGCCTTGACCCAGGACACTCCAGCTGGGCTTAGCTGCTGTGCCATGTGAAGGGTCTGGCAGGAGTCCAGCCTTCTACATGTGGCACACCTGGGCCGCTCCTGGCCACCACCCCTTTCTGTGGGAGAATAACCTTGCGGGATCAGTCCAGAGGGTGGCTCTCCTGGCTGTGAGTGTATCAACTGAAGATAAAGTAAAAGATTCATATTCAAGACTGCTTTGAAACAACCAGGATTTCCCGTGGTCTCTGTATCCTCGTAGGACCCCCAGGTAAGAAATCAGCCTAAGGAATCAGTTCTCAACAAATAGTGTGTGGTGGGATATAAAATTTACTGCTATTGATATGGGATTGTTCTGACTTCTGTTACTGATAATAGTTCTATAATGTAGCTGATGAAAAAGAGTCAAATTTTCTTTGATCAAATGACTAACTGTTAGTTTCTCTTTCCTTAAAATCTGGTTATTTTATTTCTAGTTATGAACATGTAGAACATTCTGGAAAGTACAGGAAATAATACAACAGCCACCCATATTCATATGCCCCAGATTTAAAAGATATTAACATTTTGTCCTATGTACTTCAAATCAAAAATTTTTAAGGAGGTAAAATGTAACAGATACAATTAAAGCCAGCAGTCTCCATCCCTTCCCCCCCGCCAGTAACCACTGTTCAATGGTGTTTGTTTTATTCCCATGTGCTATATACTTTTTTTTTGTTGGTGGGGAAGACCAGCCCTGAGCTAACATCCGTTGCCAATCCTCCTCTCTTTGCTGAGGAAGACTGGCCCTGGCTAACATCCGTGCCCATCTTCCTCTACTTTATACAGGACGGCGCCCCGGCGTGGCTGACAAGCAGTGCATTGGCGGGCGCCCGGGATCCGAACTTGTGAACCCCGGGCTGCCAAGCGCGGACTAAACTGCTGCACCACCAGGTGGCCCCCCATATGCTATATACTTTTACTACAGTATATTTATTAATAAAATATGTATTATTTTGGGGTTTTAGTATTTACCTAGCATCAAAAAAGCCATTGTCTTTTTATACAGCGTTATGTTTTTGAGATTTGTCATGTTAGTAAATATACGTGTAGTTTGTTCGTTGAACTTCTACACAATATTCTCTTTGTAAACGTATTTGTTTCCTAGTGCTGCCATAACAAACTGCCACAAACTGGGTGACTTAAGATGACAGAAATTTATCCTCTCATAGTTCTGGAGGTTAGAAGTCCTAAATGAGGTGTTGGCAGGGCCATGCTCTTTCTGAAAGCTGTTCTTGCCTCTCTCCTAGCTTCTGGTTGTTGCTGGCAATCCTTGGCATTCCTTGGCTTGTAGATGCCTCTCCAACCCCTGCCTCTGTCTACACATGGCCTTCTCTCCTGTGTGTCTGTCTCTGAATCCACATTTCCCTCTTCTTATAAGGACACCAGTCATTAATTAGATTAGCATCCCCCCTCACCCAGGATGACCTCATCTTAACTTGATTACCTCTATGAAGACCCTATTTCCAAATAAGGGCACATTCACAGGTTCTAGGGGTTAGGACTTGAATGTGTCTCTTTTTGTGTGAGGAAGATTGGCCTTGAACTAACATCTGTGCCCATCTTCCTCTATTTTATATGTGGGATGCCTGCCACAGCATGGCTTGATGAGCAGTGCCTAGGTCCACCCCCGGAATCGGAACCTGCGAACCCTGGGCCGCCTACAGCAGAGTGTGCAAACTCAACCACTATGCCACCGGGTGGGCTCCTGAACGTATCTTTTTGGGGTACACAATTCAAACTACAACAAGGAATAAATCACAGTGTGTCCCATTCTCCTTCTGAGGGACAGTTAGATTGCTTCTAATTGTTGCCACCACATCTGTGCCACCAAGAACAATCTTCCATACCCACCGCATGTGTGCACACGTGCACACGCACACACACAGGCAGTGTGAACTTCTCTAGGGAATATACCCAGTCTTGGAATTTCTGAGTTACAGGGTGTCTTTGTCATTGACTTTCTAGACTGCTCTCCAGAGCTTCTCTCAGTTCACACTCCTTCCCATTTCCTTATGGACACCATCTCTGGTGTTAACAGACTTGTTGCCAGTCTGCAAGGTGTAAAATGGTGTCTTGTTGTTGTTCTTAGTGTAATTTCCTTAAATACCAGTGAGGTTGAGTATCTTGTCACAGGCTTACGGGCTGTTCAGGTGGACCCTTTTGTACATTGCCTGTTCCTATCTTTGGAGCATTTTTCTACTGGGATTGTCTTTTTCTTGTTGATTTATAAGAATTCTTCATATATTTTATTTAGATACTAAGTCCTCTGCTTTGAGAAGGCATCTTCTAGTCTGTATCTTGTTTTCTCACTTTGTTTATGGAGCCTTTTATCTTATAGTGTTTAAAATTTTAATAAAAATTTAAAAGCTTTTTGTTGCAGAAAATCTCAAGCATATATAAGAGAGACTCGTACAAAGGAGGCACCTGAACTCACCACCCAGTTTAACACTGTCCCCCCGCCCCCACTCACTGGGCTATTTTGAAGCAGATCCCAGACATCTAGTCATTTTATCTGTATGTACATCAACACGTAGCTCTAAAAGATAAGGACTCATTAAAAAAAAAATCAAACATAACTGCAATACCATTATTTCCACCTGTCCGTTAAGAGTAATTCTCAATAATCGCAAATCTCCAGTCAGTTCAGTTTTCCCTACTTGTCTTATAAGTGTTTCTTCACAATTGGCTACTGCTATGGACTGAACTATGTCCCCCCCAAACTCATATGTTGAAGCTCTAATCCCCAATGTGATGGTATTAGGAGGTGGGGACTTTGGGGAGTAATTAGGTTTAGATGAGGTCATGAGGGTGTGCCCCCGTAATGGGATTAGGGCCCTTGTGAGAGACCAGAGAGCTTGTTCTCGTCCCTCTCTCTCCCTCCCTCTGCCATGTGAGGACCCAGTGAGAAGGCGGCTGTCTGCAGGAACCACTGTCTAATGTCTGTTGAGGAAGAGTCCTCACCAGAACCTGCCCATGCTGGCTCCCTGATCTTGGACTTCCAGCCTCCAGAACTGTGAGAAATACATTTTTGGTTTGGTTTTTTTCTTTTGGTGAGGAAGATTTGCCCTGAGCTAACATCTGTGCCAATCTTCCTCTATTTTGTACGTGGGATGCCACCTCAGCAATGGCTTGATGAATGGTGTGTAGGTCCGCACCTGGGATCTGAACTCATGAACCCTGGGCTGCTGAAGCAGTGTGCAAATTTAACCACTATGCTCTTGGACCGGCCCCTACGTTTCCATTTTTTAAGCCACTCAGTTTATGGTAGTTTGTTATGGCAGCCCGAGCAGACTAACTCATATTTAATGAAATGAAATTTATTCATCCCTTCCTTTATGGTTTATTTTTTTGGGTCTCATGTGAGAAATTCTGCCTGACTCCAAGGTCAAGAGAAAGGCATTCTCCTCTATTTCTTCTAACAGTTTAGTTTTGCCTTTCTTGTTTAGGTTTGTAACCGTCTGCTGGGGTCACTGTGTGTGATCAGTAGGGATCCACTGTGATTTGTTTTCTCACCTGGGTCTCTCTGCGGCACATCTTTTATCCCTTTACTGGCCAGTCCGTCCTCCTGCCGTGGAGCCCCTGTGCCCTCCTGCCCCTGGAATGGCCTCACAGAGCCCAGCCTGTCCTGACTACCTCTCTCCTGCCTGCTCCAAACCTGCACCCTGCAGCGGGGCCTCGCTGACCGTGCACATTTCCTCAGCCCTTCATTTTCCTCCTTCTCCTCTCCCCTCAGACCTCCCTGCTGTCACCCTGAGCTGTTGACTCTATTTCTTAGTTCTCCGAGCAAACAGATGCAAATAGGGAGCATCCACCACCTCCTGCCCTGACATCACCCCCCACCTCTGTCTGTGTCCACGTCCTCTGCCTTCCCTCCTGGGGCCGTGGAGCACCTGTCCGTGCTCCCACAGAAGGCGCCCTCCTCACGGTGCTGATCCCATCCCCTTGCCTAGCCAGAGGCCCTTCCCCTGTCCCCTGGCACCATTGGTTTGGTTTGGTGTGGTTTTCCTCTCTATGGTATCATTCTCATCCACAGACAAATATGCTGAAATTTCTTCCATTTAAAAAAAAAAAGATTTGTTTCCGTATCTTCACTCCATCTTTTGCTCACTCTCTTTGTTCCTGTTTCTGGCAGACGTCTTGGAAGAGTTTCTGTATTCACTGTCTCCGATCCTCTCCCCTCATTCTCTTAAGACCACCACAGTCTCCCCCACCCCGCTCCTCCATGCCTGTTCCTGCTGAGCTCACCATGACTTCCGCTTTGCTGAGCCCTGTTGCCCCCTCGGTCTGCATCTCTCCGGCCTCCTTGCAGAAGGCTGCACAGTCTACGCTGTCTCCTTCTCAAAACCCTGTCTTCACTTGGCTCCAGGGCACCACGCCTGGGGTTTTCCTCCCCTCTCACTGGCTGTTCCTTCTCAGACTCATTCGGCTCGTTCCTTCTTACCTCCCCGAAGTCTTGAGTGTTGAAGGATCCCACGGCTCAATCTTCTAGAGTCTTCTCCTCTTCATCTATTGCCATTCCCTGAATGATGTCATTCATTCTCAAGGTTTTCAATACTATGTACAGTCGATTCTCATTATTCACAGTTCTATAAAGTCATGCACACGCTGCACTAGCGAATATTGAACCGTTGCTCTGAGGGGAAGTACAGTCAGGTTCTTGCGAGCCTCTGGTCACATTTCCGTCAACTGATCAGTACATTACCGTGTTTTATGTGTGTTTCTGTTTCAAGACACTTCATTTAATATACACTGTTGATTCATTAATGTGAGCTCACGGCCAGCAGCACTGAATCTCATGCCTTGACTGAGCTTGTCCGATGCTTGTCTTCTCCCCTTGAGCCACAGCACAGCCTTCTTGCATTTAGGAGTGCTAGACAGCACTTCAGCACGGTGCTTGGGGGCCATTTTTAAATGATGAAATCACTAACAAAAAGCACAAAAATGCAAAAGTCGTGGCACTAAATCGACTGCGAGAAGGACACTTGTTTACAATATGAGAGCTGAGACAGGAAGGTGGGGCGTCGCTGTAGTCAACCTTGGCTGGACCATGTGTATCAGTGACACAGGTTTTTCGCTGCTCTGCACAGGTCCGTGGATGATGGCAAAAGCACCACAACTATTGATTTTGGAGTTACAAATAAATTTAGCGAGTAGGCAAATTCATCACTATGGAATCTGCAAATAATGAGCTTTGACTGTATATGCTGATCACTCTCCAATTCATGGCTTCAGCTTGGACTCCTTGGAACTTCTGTCTTTTTTTTTTTTTTTTTGCCGAGGAAGATTGGCCCTGAGCTAACATCTGTGCCCATTTTCCTCTACTTTATATGCGGGACACCTGCCACAGCATGGCTTGATAAGGGGTGCGTAGGTCCACATCTGGGATCTGAACTTGCGAACCCTGGGCCGCTGAAGTAGAGCCTGCAAACTTAACCACTACACCACTGGGCCGGCCCCTGAGCTTCTGTTTTGTTTCCAGCTGTCCTCTCAGTTTGTCTAATGAACATCTCAAGCTTATATGCCCCAAACTGAGGTCCTGGTCTTCTCAAACCTGCTCTTTGCAGTCCCTCCTTCTCATTTAAAGACACTGTCCTTTCCCAGTTGCTTAGGCAAAAAACCTAGTCATCCCTGACTCCTCTTTTTGTCTAATGCCCCACACATGCCATCTGTCAGCAAAACCAGTGTGCGGTACCCGCAGACGTCTCTCCAGACCCTGACTGTCCTCCACTTCACCGTTGCCATCCTGGTGGGAGCTCTGTCATCTCCTGCCTGGATTATTGCAGTAGCCACCTAACCAGACTTTCTTTTCTTCCTTTGTCACCTAACGGTCTCTTCTTAAAACAGCATCTGCGATGATACTTATAAATAAGGCCAAATAAGGCCACTCCTCTTCCCAGAACCCTCCAACAGCTTCCATTTTATAGAGGGGAAAACCCAAAAACCAAAACCTGTCTTATACCATCCCCCACTCTCTGTCTCCCTTGATCTTTCTGTTCCAACCACCCTGGTCTCCTAGCTGTGCCTCAAAATTGAAAGAAAGTGAACAGTTGTATACTGATCGTGTAGATTCAGCATTGTCCGCAATTTGCCAAAATTGCTTTATATGTCTATACGTGTGTCTGTGCGTGTGTGTTTTATGAACCATTTGAGAGTAAGTTGCAGATACTGATACTTCATTCCCAGTACTTGAGCACACATCTGAAAATGAGAATGTTCTCCTACATAACCACTATTATCACACCTTAGAAAGTTAATAATAATTCGTCATATCAACTATCACCCATATTCATTTTCCCGCTCGTCCCCCAAATGTTTCTTAGAGCTGTTCTTCATTTTGAACCAGGATCTAGTCAAGGTTCACACGGTGCATTTGGTTTTATTTCTCTTTAGTTTCTTTCAGTCTGGAGCTGTCTCACCACCTCTTTTTCTTTTACATTGATTTTTGAAGTTAGGCATTCTGCATATTTGTCAGTTTTTTCTGTTTCCAATATTATTAGCATAAAGTTGTTCATACTAATTTTTTATGATTTTTAAAGAGAAAATCTTTACTTCTGTCACCTTTTTCATTCCACATATTGTTTTATTGTTGTCGTTGTGTGTATGTTTATCATTCTTTCCTTTTTATTTATCGTTTTGCTGGAGATATGCCTATCTTATAACTCTTCAAAAACATCAGATGTTAATCTTTTTCTATTTTCTGTATTATTTATTTTTATCTCATTATTTTCTCCTTTTGGGTTTATTCTATTTTTTCCCCCTCACTTCTTGAATTAGATGCTTAGCTTATTTTCATTCTTTCCTCTTGTCTAATGTATGCAATGGAAGAGGATCAGAATATGCCACCCCAAAATATGGCACTTTGGCATATTCATTATTTTGAGCTGAAGGCAACTGGGAAACAGCAGGCTCAAGAAGAGCACTTTGCCCTCCCCCTTTCTGTCTGAAAGCAGGGCATTAATCCCGCTCTGCCCCACCCAGGATGAAGGGAGTGATTCTTATCACAGAGATGGAGAGCCATCACCGAGATGAGTCACATAAACAAGCCTTACCAAAATAACCCTCATCTTCCATCAGTTCTCCCCACAGATTTCCTAATCACTTCTCCACAATTTATCACCCTTTGTTAAAATGATATATAAGCCCCGAGTCTAACCATTTCTTGGGTTCTGACTTCTTTTCTGTGAAGGCCTTGTGTACTTATTAAAAATATTAACAAAAATTGTATGCCTTTTCTCCTTTTAATCTTTCCTTTGTCTCTTAAATTCACAGACCTCCATCACTGAACCTAAGAGGGTAGAGGAAAAGTTTTTTCCTCTCGGACACAATCTAGGCTATAAATATTTCTCTGAGTACCAGTGTATTGTTTCAACTTTTGCTACATAGTGTTATTACTGTAATTCAGTTCTAAATCACTTGAGTTTTTATAATTTCTGCATTGTAGTAATATCACATGTTGTGTAGAAAATCTTCATTAACTTGTGTTGCAGGTGAATATGTGTGCAGTTTGGGTAACTGTTCACATCTGCCTGAAAAGACTGTGTGTTCTCTCATTGTATCTGCATCTTCCTCTTCAGCGTTCCCAGGTTTTCCTCTCCAATGGAGCCTCGTCTTTTTAGAAGTTCAATTTGAGAATCTGTCTCAAATAATGAATTTAATCTATTTATATGTATTTGGATTTATTTCAGCCACATTACTTGTTGCTTTGTAATTGATAGGTTTTTAATTTTCTTTTTCTTCTCCTTTCCTGCTTTCGGTTTGTTTGGTCAAGCTTGCTCAGATCCCTTCCTCATTTCCACCCGACTGTCGCCATAAATTTCTCCTGGTTATTGTGGATTTGGAGCACTCTCTGAGTGAGCTCCTCTCTGATGGGCAGTGTTTTTTGGCTTGGATTGTGAAAATCTTGCTATAAAGTGGATTTGCATTTGCTTCTGCTGGGGACCCTGGGACTTCACTGCCCAGGGTCAGCTTTGTGTTAATTTCTCAGCCTAGCTATTTCTACTTGGAAAGGGCAGTGTAAATTTGGGGGGTTGGTTTCTTTTTCCCCTTCCTGGGCTTCCTCACCATATTCCTAGTCCTGGTTGGCCAAGTTTTTCTTTTTCTTCTGTTGTTGTTTTTCCTTTTTATTTTCCCCACTAAATATGAACCTTTGAGGGCTCTGATGTTGCGTGGGGAGGTCTCGGTTACAAATCCCGTCTCTTGGGATCCCCAGTCCTCACTGGACACAGAATCCTGAGCACCTGGTTGTGTTAGGGCTTGTTCCTGGGTCTGGGCTGCCCCCAGCATCCCTGGGCTCCTGCAGCATCTGCTCATCCCATCCTGATTCTGGCTTTCGGTCTCCTCTCCAGTCCTGGCTGGGGGTTGTTCCCTTTTTTCCTATGAGCTCCACCATTTTCATCTTTATTTGCTGTTACGTTCACTCTGGTATTTCTGGTGTGTGTAATGGGAATGGGTTCCTATTAGCTCTAGTCTGCGGTGTTGCCAGAACCAGAAAGGATCATTGATTTCTTGCGTGAATACACTATGAGTATAGTTAAAATTAATTTTTTTTCTGTATTCCTGATTTTAGTTTACTTAATGGTTATCTTTGGATTTGCACCATTCAGAATATAATGCATGTTTCTCTCTCTATAGGCCCGACTTAAATATCTCCAATGGCTAACGAAGCTCATCCTTGTCCATGTGACATTGGCCATAAACTAGAGTATGGAGGGATGGGGCATGAAGTTCAAGTGGAGCACATCAAGGCTTATGTCACCAAATCCCCCGTTGACGCGGGCAAAGCCGTGATTGTCATTCAAGATATATTCGGCTGGCAGTTGCCCAATACCAGATATATAGCTGACATGATTGCAGGGAATGGATACACGTATGTATAAAATTCTGTCCCTTTGCTTCAATTCATGTAAGTTTCTGTGATCTATTCTGTTCCTTTCAGGGAAAACAAAACCAAAAAACCCTGACTGTGTTCTAGGTTACATTAGCTACTTCCTTCTCTCACTGGGGGGCAGGTCAGTGGGGAATGTCATCTGCACCTTAACCACCCACCTGGTGTCCAGTAGAAGCCACCTGCTCCTAACCCATGCCTGGGCTTCAGCTCCTCCCGGGAGTGCCTGGCCCGTAGACTTGTGGGACACTTGTCAGACGTTTCCGGATGTGGGGCCCTGCCGGGACGCAGGTGCAGGACACTTGGGGCAGACCTCACCAGCTCTGAAACGGACCCATTACTCGGCCCTTGAAGCATCTCAGCCTCGTGTCAGATTTCACAGGCAGGGCGCCCGTGGTTATCCTGGTCTAAACATGAACTGTCATGGCCTTGTCTGAATTAGACTGTTCCGGAACTGGCACGTGAGACCTCACTCATCTCCCAAAGGTCATGCCTTTGTCAGATCATGTGGCCGTGGCCCCCTTTGGTGAATACTGTTGCCTGTTTGCTTCTTGCCACCCCTGGTGTTGGAAACAGCTCCAGTGAAGCTGGGAGGAGAAGAGGAACCGTTCCTTCCTCTCTAGCTTCAGAAAGCGTGAAACCCAGCAAGCCCTGAGGTGGTGCACCCGGATTTCCTTTGTTTTCTCAAAAAAGAGAAGCTGGACATCAAAGGGTGCACCTACCTTTTTTTCCTACTTAGAGAAACCGGTTTAAAGGAAGCCCGCCCACTGCCACGTGATGCAGATGTAGTGTTGACTAAGAAGAGGACTTCCACCTGAGTTGTCACGCCCCACACTTCCTCTGGAAGGTGTGGCAACTTCACTTTCTAGGGGAAAGCCCAGGAATAAAAGCAGTAGCCAAGCTTGATTGCCTGATGGCTTGGGCAGCCCCTGAGCGGGAGCGCGGGGCATTGCAGGGCTAACTAACTGTCCTTGTCCTCCCAACAGCCCCCCAGGGTGGGGCCATCATTGTTCCCATTTTTCGAATTAGGAAATCTGGGCATGAAGACATGGACCCCAGGTGGGTCCTTGAAATGGAGACAGAGCATGAAGAATGAGTAAGGATACCTGTGATTTACAAAGCCCTTTCCCACTCATTTTGCCCTCAAAATAATCCTCTGAGGGTAGGCGGTGCAGGGAGCAGTCTCGAGTTGTCAGATCAAGAAAATGAGACTAAAAGTGGTTAAATGACTGTTAAGGTTACAGGGTAGAACACCTGAACTTAGATTCTTCTGACCCGAATTGCAGTGTTCCTTCCACCCCTGCAGGAGGAGCTGTGTGCCTCCCTCCATGGCCATGACCCTTTATTTTAGGAACCGGGTCCCTGGCCGGAGGGGTGTTGGCCCCACCTTCCTGGGTTTACTTGCAGGCGAGATCGACCTGGACTCTGGCCTGTTTGTTTTCCCTCTGCGGCCCCTTTTAGAACCTGCTGTAGAGTATAGCCTCTGGGCAGGAAATTGTGCCCTGTTGGCATCGTGGGCGGAGGCTGGGAAAACTGCTTGGTCATAGTGACTGGACATGCTAACCAGGTGTGCCCTTCTGGCCTGAGGCTAATGTGAGAGGCTGGCTGCGAGGTGCCACTCCTTGGGGACAGGAGGGGCCCTTGCAGCACCTGCCCCAGGCCCTCGCCACCAGTCCCCTTGCCCTTTGCCGTGATATCTCGTGGGGCGTGTGCCTGCCGGATTGGCTCATTGTTTCACATGGGCTGGGCTGTCAGCAGGCTGCCAAAGGCTGTTCACCTATGGTTGTGAAATCCCAGATGGCCTGGCCTGGCGCCAGCTGGCCTCTATGCTGCGATCAAAGTTGGCCCTCATGACCACTACTTTTCTTTCCCCGTGAGCCAGAATCGCCAACGTAGCAGGTTTCTTAAAGAATGTAAGCAGATACTGAGTCCCAGCAGCTCCGGAACTAAGATCAATTAATGTCCCTATTTTACAGAACCATCGTTCCAGACTTCTTTGTAGGGCAAGAGCCGTGGGACCCCTCTGGGGACTGGTCCATCTTCCCGGAGTGGTTGAAAACAAAAAATGCCAGAAAGATCGATAAGTAAGTTATCAGCGCCCCACAGGGCACTGGGGAGCGGGAGGGAGAGGTGGGTGCGGCTTCACTGTTCATACACCTGTCCCCACTCCGTGTGGGACTTTGAGGCCACGGCTAATGGAGTTCTTCCTAAAGCATAAAGGATACGTTTTCATTTAGCAAGTTTATGAACTGGGAGGTTAGAAACCAAAAGGCACACTGCTGCCCCTGCCAGCTCAGTTGCTTCCCTGAGAAACTCCTCTTGGCACCGATGCCAAGGGAACTTCGCCGGAGCACTGGGTGGTACGAATTCCCTTGACAGTGGGGCTTTCGGGGTCTATAGGGTCAACGCTCCTTCCTTCCCTCCTGGCTGCAGAACCAGTTGAGACCAAGGGCAGAGAAGAGAAACTCGAGCAAATGCCAGCCCCATTACTGCTCAGCGGATTGGAAACCCTGACTTCACATCTGAGGCCGCAAGGGCCACCCCCTCCGCCAGCCTAGACTTTGACGCTCCTCCATGCCCCCAACTCCCCCCGCGGAGACTTTGAGACAAGTGGGGGAATTCCTCAAGCTTGCAGCCTTTTATTAAATTAGCTCCACCCAGTCCAGAAGCAAGGCCCAGACCTCTCAGCTGCCACTCGGATCCCCTCTTCTTCTGTCTGGAGGACTCAGTATGGAGGGGAAAGGGGCCAAGAATGTTCCCTAACACCAGGCTCCTGCTGCCCTAGGCTCCTGAGCCTAGGGCAAAGGGGGTCTCCCAACACCAGCCCCCACTCACCTTGGCCATTTGTCCTTCTTAGCGCTCTCCTCTGCCATCACCTGACTTCTCCCTCCCTGCACGTGAGTCTCCCCCAGGCTCAGGTCAGGGCCGCTGATCATGATGTGCCCCTGCCTGTGGCCACTCCGTCCTTGGAACTCCCCACTTCTCTCTTCTGCCAGAGTGTCCCGGGCTTCCCTGCCCTCGGAGCTGCCTTGGGGGCTGCTGTCCCCTCTGTCTGTTTCCTGGGCTGGTGGACCCCGGGCAGACCTCCGCCCACAGCCTGAAGAGCCTGCTGAGTCCACTTCCTAGCTCCTCAGCCCTGCCTTGCTCCCCACACTCACTGGGAGCCAGACTCTCCCATGTTCTGGCCACCCTCTTTCTGGGGGCCTGTGTGGAGCAGCAGTGCTCTGTGGCTCAGGCCAGGGTCTCCCCAGGGTCTCCGTGCAGTTTGCAGACCGGGAGAGGCTGCAGGCTGCCCTGGGAGCTCCCAGCTTGGCCGAATCCCTGGGACGGTACTTGCGAGTATTAACCTCGGGGTCTTTCAGGCAGGAGACCAGGGCCATGGCTCTCTTTGGGATTGCCTCTAGGACATCAGCCACCTTCTCCTAAGTCTGCCCCACCCTAGGAAGTCTCGCTGCAGGGGTATGAAGGCCCGACTTCCTCACTCCAAGTCGGGGGACTCTCGAGGGCTGCCTCAGCTCCGAGCGCCCCCGTGGAGCTGGCTGAACCTTTGTGGGGACTGCACCACAGCCCAGCTTCTCCCTCCGCCAGTCCTGCTCCCCTCCCTTCCCTTCCGCAGTGCTGACCCCAGGATTACTGGGGAGTAAACCTCCCACACACTTGTCCATTTCCAAGGCTCCCTCCCTGGGACTCAACCTGCGATCCCAAGAAAACAAAATGGAGCAAGACATTCAGAGTACATTCAAAGTAGAAACACAAGCGAACCAGAGAGACTGTGATGCTAAGAATACAAAATTCAGCTTTGCGTGGTGGGTGGGGTGGGGGACGACAGTGGGGACATTTCGCTGCTTTCTAAGGAAAGCTCTGTGGGTCTGCCTTGCATCTGTGAGCACAAATCAGAGTGATGGTTTCTGGCAGGCACCAGAGCAGCCTGCGGTGCTCTTCCACAGGGGAAAAGGAGAGCTGCACATTTTCAGTCAAAATGAGACATAAAATGGAAACACTGACGTTGAGAGTACGCTGAAGTTCTTATATCCGGTTAAGTGTCTTTTGTTTGCAGGTGACAGAAAACTCATCTTGAGTGCTTACTGCTTAAGCGGTCATGGAATTTATTGGGTTATGGAATTGAAAAGAGGTAGTTTTTGGCTTCAAGCAGGGGGTGGTCCATAGCTCAGGAGATAGCCCCAGGACTCGTCCTCCTGACATCTCTCAGCTCCCTTTCCTGTATGCTGACTCCAGTCTCAGGTAGCTTTTGCCTCTGGGTGGGAAGGTGGCTGCAGCAGCTCCAGCTTCTCATTGGCCCCTTTACCAGCAACCCAGCAAAATTGTTTTGCCCCAACCGTTATGACTGGGTCACAAGTCCATCCTTGCACCAATCACTATGGCTAGGAGATTGCTGTGCTCTGATTGGTCAGGCCTGAGCCACATACTCCCCTCCTGGAACTGAGGGCAGAAGCCCCAAAGCATATGGACCCAGCCTGGGGAGGGGTCATTCCTGCTGCTCCCAGAAAAGGGGGGCACAGACTAGGCAACAAAAGCACAGATAGGTTCAATCAGGTCAGTTAACAACTTTTATAGAAATGCCCTCTTCCTTCTTGTCCTCTCCCATTGAGGCAGTTATTCTTAAGATCAAAGCATTCCAGAAAAGTTAACCAAAACAAAATGACAGAAACTATTGCTTATTTCATTTTATTTTGCAGAATCACAATTACTGCTCTTCTAACATTAGGAAAATAACTGCTTGCACACAGAGGGTATGGTAGATCTGTTTAAATGTGTTCAAAGATAAGTTATGATCAAAAGGAAAAAAAGGAAGTGCAATAGAATTGCTTTCTCCTTTTTTTTTTTTTTTATTGCAAACAGACAGCATTTCTTCCTTATCAGATCGAACGGAACTTTCTGCGCTGGCCCTGCAGCCCTGCATCCATTTTGGTATACTGCCTCTAGTCGAAAATGCTTCTGAGTTCCAAACAACCCATTTGCAAATGAACCATTTGCAAGACAAGGGTCACTGCTCTTGGTCCCCTTACAGCTTAACTACTCCTGGTGGCTTTGCAAATATTGCTCTGCTCTTTGGGCATGAGGAGAGCGATTCAGAGTTGGGGTGTTAGGCAGAGGGAATGAATGTGCCAAGTCAGATGAGTTTAGGGAGCTGCCCAGCTGCACCTGGTGCCTGTCGAGAGGAGAGAGGAGACTGGGGTGCTGGGCGGGGGCAGATCTCGGGGTCAGGTCTTAGGAGCCGTGTGTGGCCTTTGGCCTTTATCCCTAGGCTGTGGAAGGCTGTCACTCAGCTTTCAGCTGGGAAGCGAGTTGGTCTGATTGGTGTTTTGCAAAGAGCTCGCCTGCAGCCCTGTCAGGTGGTTGGAGGAGGCTGGGCTTGGCAGGGAGCCCTACTGGGAGATGCATTACTCCAGTCCCGCAGAAGTGGTGAGGACGAAGCTCGGAGCGTGAGACTCTTAGAGCCTTGAGAAACAGCTGCTGAGAAAGCCCGGTTACCATCAACATGGCACTTGCTGCCCAGCGCCCTTCCAGGGGCTCACAGAATACCTCTTGAGTCTTGAATAACTTTTCTTTCTGTTCTAGAGAGGTTGATGCTGTCTTGAAGTTTCTGAAACAACAGTGTCACGCTAAGAAAATTGGCATCGTGGGATTCTGCTGGGGTGGAATTTGTGTCCATCATGTGATGACGAAATACCCAGAAATCAGGGCAGGGGTGTCCGTCTACGGTAAACTGGCCTTGTGCATTTTTACACAATGAAAACAGTAGGTGTGGTTCAGTGACCATAACCACGAGCCTCTTCCCCAGCCGGAGGTCCCAGCCAGGGTCCCGGTGCAACACAGAACCCCATTGTGTGGAGAGGGCCCATCTTAGGGAAATCAGCTTTCAAAATCTTCAAGTAGAGGAGGAGGTTTGCAATGCAGGAAGCAGAGGATGTCTCCAGGAGTGAGGAGTCCTGGATCCCACAATGTGCCTTTGGGAAAGTCACCTAACCCGAGGCCTCGACTTCTTCACCTAGGATGAAGGGGGTAACATGTGTTTCTGTGATAATGGTTAATATCAAGCAATATTTTTATGAGGAACATCTGTGAAAATATTTTTCCAATATACGAATTATTCTCAACTGCACGCATGCACACACAGTATAAAGAAGGAACAAAAGAAAAGGAAAACCCACTCTAACATGTAAATAGCAACATAAACATTTCAGCCAAAACAAACCAAAGGTATCCGAACAACGAAATAAGAACATTAGGTCTGTGTATAGAAACGGCGTACTAAGTTCACGGTAGAGAAGCGTTCAGGCCATAAAAGTGTTAAAGAAAAAGGAGATTTGGCTTTCTTTCATCATAGTATATCATACAGTTATACAATGACTGGCTTAATGGTTCCTCACTGTGGTATTTTCACTTTTAGCATTTAAAAATACCCCTTAAATATTTGCTTCCACATATTTTACTTTGAAAAATCAAGACTGACTCATGTTGTTTTCTGCGTCTCGTAACTTGCCCGCCGCGGGGCTCGCCGCCCTGACCCCTGCAGGGCTGTTTGTGAGACAGCAAAAGGCGCTCCTGCGTGGACGCCTCCCCGGTGCCCCCTTCTGGCCGCCGTTGTGCAGTGCATGGGCTGCAGAGCTTGGCGGGACTCAGAGGCCCCGGGCATCGGACAGCTGTCCTGCCACGTAATGTGGTCTTAACAGAGCGGATCAGGGAGCGTGGGCATCTTTCCCGTGTCTGCCTGCCTCCCAGAGAGGAGTTGTAGGTGAGGGGAGGCTCTCTGGGTTCCCTCGCTTGGCTGTGCTGCCAACAGTAAATGGAAAAACGAAGCTACTCATTGTTTTCTCCTGCCTACGGCCTGGGTCTCCTTGACCAAACTGAGTCGGGCCCCTCTGTGAGTCGTCTTTCTGAGTAGCCCCGACCCTGGGCTCTGTCCTGCCCACTGGGTCAGTGTAGAAGAATCCCCTACCTGTGATATCTGATGAAATTCCTCATCCCCCACCCTCGGTACCTAGTCACTCTGGTCTGCCTTCAGCAGGAATCCTGTCGAGGCGTCTGGCCAGAACCCTCCTTACCCACTGCTTCCTCTTAGTGATTTCCATCCCCTGACCCCAGCCTGCTCCTTGGCCATAAATCCCCACTTGTCCTTGTGTTCGGGTTGAGGCCGATCTCTCCCCCACTCCCCCTGCAGCGGTCCCTCTTGGATAACACCTTCCTTAACAAGTGTCAGAATCATCTTCTTTAACACTACTCTTAAAATGGCATCATATTGCAAAACTTTTGCTTATTTTCCTCAGGAGTGGGCACACCCACCGTTGTCTGAATCCCCAACAGAACATACTTTTGACTAAATGATCTCTAAAATTCTGAAACGAAGGAGGAAAACTAATCTTTATGGATGGCCTGCTGGGACCAGGTGCTGTGCCCGGGGACTTCACACTCATGGCCTCAGCTGAGCACAAATACTCTGTCAAATGGCCGCTTCACTTGATGGATGAAGCCACTCAGCACACTGAAGTCAGAACTCATGGGGCTTTTGTAGACCGTGAGCAACTTCTAGAACAATGGTGGTCAGATGGTCCAGATTTGAAAGTTATCGCCTCTTGGTAAATGGAGGCACAGCACAAGAGGGAGCATTTTTCAGGCTGCTCTTGTGTCTTTATATGCCCAGCAGTCGACAGGGTCTAATTCCATGATTTAATGGCCTGACTCCTAGTGAATGAAGTGGGGAGAAGGAACCTCTGATGGATAAGTCTCTTTGAGACTAATTTCATAGGCCAGGCCACTTCTGTGGAATTGCTAAAGAGAAAATAAACAAAACCCCCAAAGCACATATTTTACTTTGAAAAATCAAGACTGACTCATGTTTTCTGCGTCTCGTGTGTGGAAATCATACCCTCGTGTCCTGTCCCCTTTCTCCAGGAATCATCAAGGATTCTGAAGATGTGTACAGTTTAAAGAACCCCACGTTGTTCATTTTTGCTGAAAACGATGCTGTGATTCCTCTTGAGCAAGTAAGCTGGCATTCTTCCTCTTCTCATCTCTATATTTAATAACCTGATTTGACATTTTGGGGAAAACATCCTAAAGGGTTCATTTGTTGCTCCACATGTTTTTCAACATTCAAGTTTTTTTTTTTGGTGAGGAAGATTAGCCCTGAGCTAACGTCTGCTGCCAATCCTCCTCTTTTTGCTGAGGAAGACTGGCCCTGGGCTAACATCCGTGCCCATCTTCCTCCACTTTATATGGGACGCCGCCACAGCATGGCTTGACAAGTGGTGTGTAGGTCCGTGCCTGGAATCCGAACCCGCGAACCTTGGGCTGCTGAAGCGGAGTGCACGAACTTAACCACTACACCACTGGGCCAGCCCCTCCATAAAGTTTTAAAGGAGGGTTTTATTGGGGATTTACAGTGGGATCTTAACCCCCCAAAGGGCTCTTGTCATGGCCTGGTCACTGGCCATGAAGTAGCCCAGCCTCCCTGTCCCCCCAGTGTGTAACCCATGAGTTATCACAAGGTCTATGTCCTTAAGACATGGGTGTGTTAAATCCAGTGCATTGATAAGGAAAAAGCAGAAGAAAACTGTGGTTCAAAAGTAGTCATTTAGAAATTATTGTCATTATTCATAACCAGTACATTAATATAAACATCAAATAACTTATATTTGAATATATTGAATTATATATTGAATAATATATAACATATATGAATACAATTTCAAATAATTGATGTATCATTTTTATATTGCTTGAATTCTCTCCTTTGCCAAAGGTAAGAATTGTGTTATTTATAAAAATTAAAAGTAAAAAATTCATTTTAGCTATGAAACTTCATTTAAAGCATTGATGTTAAATCTCTTTTATGAGTTTTCATAGAAGATTTGGAGAATAGGAAATATTACTAGAGGGTTAAAATCATGTCATCATGAAAGCTTTTGCCTACCAGGTCTCGTTGCTGACCCAGAAGTTGAAAGAACACTGCAAAGTGGAATATCAAATTAAAACGTTTTCTGGGCAAACACATGGGTTCGTGCATCGGAAGAGAGAAGATTGTTCGCCTGAAGACAAGCCCTATATTGACGAGGCAAGGAGGAATTTAATTGAGTGGCTGAACAAGTACGTCTAGCAGTGGCCACATGCCAACTTTCTCAAAATAGTTTTCATCCAGAAATTTGCTTTGAAATGCTTAGGTCATTTGATTTAATTTTCATTCTATGTAAAATAAATCAAGGAGTCTTTAAATTCATTTTTTCATCTGAAACAAATTCAGTAGGAAATGTTAATTAGGAAATGATTTAATTTTTAATATGTCCATAAATAAATTTAAAAACAGCTCAGTACCTGAAGAATTTGAATAATAGAGTAATATCCTACCTATTAGTAAAAACTTACGCTCTTCAAGGACCAGCTGACGGCTCAGGCGTGGCTTTCCTGGTCTTGAATTGAGCACGTCCTTTAAAATGACTAGCGTTCTAGATCCATGAAAATGTGACCTGTAACCTCAGGGGGATTAAAGGCCCACATTAATCAGACATGGATCTTTGTCTTTATACGGATGAATTTGTCACGTTCATGCAATGCACTATGAAAAATACTGAGATTAGCATAGGGTTGCATTGACCTAATTATATCAAGCTAATAAACTTACTCTTTGAATTTTTGAATTTGTGGCTTTTCCTAATAGCTGATAAAAAGTGATGAATCAGAGTTCCCATCCAGCTGTCTCCCAAACACTGGCATTTTTGGGTCCCAGGGGCTGGGGCTGAGTCAGAAATCTGTGTTCAGTCAGAACGGTGGTGGTGTAAAGGGTAGAGTTTCCCTTTTTACATATAAATTAATTAAAATTAAATCAAATAAACTCAGCTCTCGAGAGCCCTAGCCACGTGTTGAGTGCTCAGTAGCCACGTGTGGCTGCACTTGCGGAGGTGCCTCCATCCTCTCGCTGTGTCCTGTTGACTTTGTTGATCCTGTTGTCCCCCCATGTGACAGCCCCGCAGTGGGTCATTCTCAGTTCCAGCCCAGGGTGTTTCTTTACTTGGACTCCTCATGACTAGACCAGACAGCCGTCCCTCCCTCCGGCCCCTCTGTGTCTGTGGGGCCACTCAGGCTGGGGCCCTGCAGGTAGCTCCCTCCATCAGGTGGGACCATGGCGAGGGGGTTTGCTTGGGCCCTGCGTTGAGGGTGGGGCTGTTTTCATCCCAGTGTGCCACGGCCAACTTGGGGCCATTTCTTGTAGTCCTGGGGCTCTGGGAGGGCACTTCTGTTCTGGAAGATAGGGAACCAGAGGGATCCCTGCAGCCTCAGGGAGCCACGCCCACCCCTTCTTTTCTTCCATTGCTGGGCCTGCAGAGTCCCACGTGATGTTTTCACTTCTTTCCGTGAGAGCAGTAGGAGTGACAGCTGTCCCCTCTGGAAAGGGAGGGAGGGAGCAAGAGGCAGTGATGTGGGCCCGACCCCAGGCTGGGGCATGAAGAGAGGAGGGATTCCAGAGCATTTAGAAGAGAACTGGGAGGACACAGTGAACAATCTGAGGTTGACTTAGAGATTATCCAGGATGGGGAGTATTGGAAGAGGAGGGCTGTGGGCAAGAGTTTGGTTTGGGTCCAGTGTGGAATCTCAGGTTTTCTTGGGCTGTAAATAACAGAAAGCCCAACTAACGGTGGCTCGACTGACAGTGGCTAAGAGAATAACATTGAAGTCTCTCCCACAACACCCCTAAATGGATCCAAGAGTGGTTCAGGGCCTTCCTGATGTCAGGACATGGGTGGGTGCCCGCCACTCTGGGTCCTGTCCCTGTGGGCACTGCTCCAGGCCTCAGCCTCACAAAACACCAGCCACAGCAGGAAGGGAGGGAGGGGCTGTCTTCCTGTACCTCTCTATTTTTGTTAGGGAGGGAACTCTTTCCCAGAAACCTACTGTGTGTGTCATGAAAGAGGCTGAGAGTGAGCATCCTTGAAGGGGAGTCCGTGGCCAGAATGAGTAGACGCTGACTCACCCGGGCTGGGCACAGTGAAGGAGGGGATGTGGAGGCCGGCTGGGTGGGCTGCCCCCTGTGGACGTATAGATTTGGGAGCCATCTGCCAGGGGGCTGTGGGAGGTTGGGTAGAGGGAGCGTGTGGAGTAAGAGAAGGACGAGAGAACGTGGGAGGCAGGACGGGCATAGAGGGGAGGAGCTCCACGTGTCCTGGCCCCACCAAGTTGAGCTAGCTATGTGATTTGGGGAAACTTACTTAAATTCTCTGGCCCTCAGTTTTTCTCAATGTGGAATCCATAAAACGAGGAAAATGGCATTCCTTTGGGGGTTGTTGGCGGGAATAAACAGTCTCACGTGGGGAGTCTCACTGGCACGTCTTGTGCTTGGGTAATGGTGGGAACAAGTGTGGTGTTTCTGAATGTGTGTCAGCCTTAGTAGGGGAAGGTAGACAGAGAGCAGGGAGATGGAGGAACCGGGGATGTATTTTCTGGAAGAAAGAACTTTCATGAAAGTCACAAGTGGAGTTTCAAAAAGGAGGGAAAAACTGAAAAAAAAAAAAAAAAAAAAAAAAGGGGGGGGGGAAGAAGGGAAAAGTCCACAGTGTGTGTGCAAGAGGACCAAGACGCCATCGCAGAGAGCGTCCCTGGGATCTGGCAGAGGCGAGCAGCCATCTCAGCACAGTTCCTGGGAAGGGCTGGGTGCAGAGGCCAAGCCGCGGTGGGTGAGGAGTGGGAGGTGAGGGCAGAGGGCGACAAGGCTGGCTGTAAACAAAGGGGGAGTGCGAGAGGGAATAGCCAAGGGGGTCGGGATTGAGAGGGATTTTGCTGTTTTACTTTTTAAGGCGAGGTCCTTGGAAGGAGCTAACGGGGATTGAGGATGCAGTTGAGAGGTGCGGTCAGGCAGGTGCAGCTCAGTTCTCGGGGTGAACCAGTCTCTCTCTCATGCTCCATGCCTGTTGCATGTTGGCTGGGGACTCCCGTTGTTGTCCCTAGGGGACCCAGGCTGATGGAGCAGCCAGCATGGAAAAACGCTGTGCCCAGAGGGAAAAGAGAGCTCTGGAGGGTCTTCCATTGGCAGGTAAATGCTTTGGCCTGGAAATGCTTCTTCTCACGGCTCACTGGCCTGAGCTGGTCACATGGCCCCACCCAACCACAAGAACCCTGTAAGTGCAACCCTATAACGTGCCCGGAAAGAGAGCACATGTTGGTGGGGATCACTATGATTGCCCCAGAAGCAGAAATTGAGGAAACAAGCTTGAGAGATGGAATCTAAGGGGCACTGGGATGTCTTGAGCAGGAACGCCCCCCACCACGCCCTCCCCACACGGAGGCAAGACGGGAGTATATGCGTTTCCTATTGCTGCTCTGACAAATTATCCCAAACTCAGTGGCTTAAAAACAAATTTATCATCTCCCAGTTCTGTAGATCAGAAGCCCAGGTTGGCTCAGCTGGTTTCTCGGCTCTGGGTCCACAAGGCCAGAGTCAAGTCCCTGGCTGGCCAGGCTCCTGTCGGGAGGCTCTGGGAAGGATCCACTTCCCAATACATTCATGTTTTTGGCAGAACCGTTTCTGGCAGTTGCAGGACAGAGGTCCCATTTCCTCTCTGGGTGTCAGCGGGGGACCGCCTTTTGCTGCTAGAGGCTTCTCTCCAGTGCCTGCGCTCGGTCCTGCATCTCAGGGCCAGCAATGAGCGTCCAACCCTCCTCACGCTGCTCTCTCTTGACTTCCTTCTGCCACACCTCTCTTGCTTCTTGTGAGCCCTTAAGGGCTCACGTGGTTACACCGGGCCCACCTGGATCATCTCCCCATTTTAAGGTCAGTTGACTAGTACTTAATTCCATCTGCTAAGCCCCTTCACAGCAGTACCTAGATTAGTGTTTGACTGAATGACTGAATAACCAGACTGAATCTCATGGCGGCAGCTTTAGAATTCTGCCCACTGCAAGGAGGGGAGGACGGATGGGCTGCCAAGACGTCCAAAGGTGGGAGCAGGGAAGTTGGAAGTTCCCTCCACCAGCTTCAACTGTCTTTGAAACAGGAGTCAAGATCATCTGATAAATACAAAGTCTTAAATGCATATTTTCAGTGCTTATATTCCAAATATCTACGGTATAAACTTGAAAAGTTTATTTCAAGGAGTGGTGCATTCAAATTATGCAATCCAAATGATTGGATTTGACAATGACCCAGATTATTATGAGGATTAAATGTGTTAATACAGCAGTTCTCAAATGTTTTGGTCTCAGGGTCCCTTTATACTCTTAAAACTATTGAGGATCCCCAAGAGCTTACGTTTATGCTGGTTATACCCACTGGCATTTAATGTATTAGAAATTAAAACTAAGAAATTAAAGCAAATATTTATTTAAAAATAATAAACACATTAATTGTTAACGTGATTTTTTATACTTTCCAAAACAAAAAAGTGAGAAGAGTGGCATGTTTTTAACTTTTGCAAATCTCCTTAATGTCTGTCTCAACAGAAGACAGTTGGGGTCTCACATCTGCTGACAACATTCAATTCAATGGAACGTGTGGCTTTGGTTGAAGCCTATGAAGAAAATCTGGCCTCACACTGATCTGCAGCTGTAAAAGGGAGAGTATATTGACTGCCTTTCACGAAACTGTGGATATAAAAACTTGACAAGTGGTAGTTTCAATAAGCTTTTCACTGTTACATTGGTCCACCTTAGAAAGATCTCTTACCTGTGCATGACGTTGTTCACTGACATTCGGAAGAGTAGTGTAGGGAGAGAGAGAACACAGCCAGTAGTGGGTCTACAAGCTGGTAAGCGGGCTCTCACCAGACACCAGCTCTGCTGGCACCTTGATTGTGGACCTCCAGCCTCCAGAACTGTGAGAAGTTCGTTGTTTAAGCCACTCAGTCTATGCTATTCTTGTTATAGAAGCCTGAAGTGACATGACAGGCTCGCTATATTCATTTTTGAGGAAATGCGTGTCATCTCCAAGCCTGAGTAACCAGGCTGTCAGTCATCTTTAGAGTAAAAATGGTGTTCCATGGTAAGAAGGGCTAGTTCAGCTGAGACAACTACCACACTTGTTACACACTTATTTGGTCACAGAATAATATAGGGCTGTGTACTCCAGGGCCGAGATCTGATGATCCAGTAATTTGTATTGCTCCATTGAGGCCACCCTTCAGTGAAAATGGCTTTTTCTTAGCACGTGGTGGTGAAAAATGACTATGCTACAATTTGGTGCCACTGCTGTGATTCATGCTGAGTTTTACCCATTGTTGCTTTTGTGCCATCAGTGCAACTGTCAACACTGAAAAAGGCAAATAAGCTCGCAGTGTGAAAATACTGCTGACCTCACGGCCCCTTGAAAGGCCAGGACCCCAGATGGTATGTGGACCCCACTTTGGGAACCACTGTTGGTATCTATATAAACCATGGACAACAGCACTTAGGACACAATAGATGTTTACACCACCTTTACCACTGCTGTCACATTCTCCCCTTTTCCTGACCTTCAAGACATCTTCCAAGTAGCCCTTCATCTTTGGTACCCTCTTTTCTGGTGCTTCTGATGACCCCCACCTTGCAAGCTGCCAGCAAGAAGCACCTAAAATGGAGAAACACTTCTGCATGCTGTAATAATTTAACTGCTACCATCCCCACCATCCCCGACTCCACACTCCCCATCCTTTAGTGGAGCTGTTTCACCAAGAACAGAGAAAGGCACAAAGATTAGGCAGTTCAGCCACATATATCAGACCAGCCTCTCTGCCCTTCCAGAGGCATTTGTACTGCTGAGTGTTTGCTTATAACTAAAGACCGGGCCATTTAACAAACATCAGCTAAATCCAGCAAGTGGAGGAACTGGGAGTCAACAGGACAATGTGTCTCGGGTTGCTCTTGCTACACATAGGATGAGGGAGTGGGTCCCTCAAGTACAAGGGGTGTAAAACTTGACAAGTGATTTGGAACTTGATAAAAAAGGTAACACACTACCTAGAAGATGTGCTTTTAATGAAGCAAAATCAACAGCTTGTGACACCACATCTCTACAAACTTGCCTGTTCACAGGCCACAGTTTCTTTCAGCCACAGAAAACGCCAGGAACACTGGTGAGGTCCATCTTTGGAAGTGCGGAGTGGTTCAGAGGCTCTTCTCATACGACCAGGGACCCCTTCAGGTAGACTCTGGTCCAAAGCAAGCTGCTGCATGCTCTTTGTAGGCTGGAATCGGTCCTTATAAATCAGCCCACCCACACTACTGTGTCAAGATATTTACCTAAGTGGGTCTATGTCTGACTTGATTCTAAACTTGGAATAGATGTATTCTGATGCTGTACCCAGAATGCAGTAGTGTAAGTTATCATAGTGCCATTTCACAACCCATTTTATGATGAAATATATACTAGGCTGCATGTTCAGTATGTTTTAAGCTTTCAATACTCCACTATGTAGTTCCATAAATACACTAAAATTAGGAAGAATGATATTAGCATTGATTTCTAAATCCACAGGATACTTGTTTAGGGAAGTGATCAATACATTAATGCACAGACGAACCACAACCCAACAGTGAAGACTGGTCAGCGTCCACATTCACAGAAAACGCAATCCTGAAATATATCACTTAAGTCAATTCAGACAGAAGAACCACCACTTCCTAAGTCTAGAGCCTCTGACTGGTCCTTTCAGCAAATCCTCCCTCTGGTGGCACATAAGTAAACTTTATCATCACGATTCCCTAGGAAACATTCTCTTAGGACATCTAGAGAACCACAAACAAGCAAACAGCGTTGAGATGAGAGGGACTGTGGAGTTAGATCGTCTGGGTTTGACCCGGCTCAATCAGTTACTGGCCACAAGATGCTGGCAAATATCGAAACTCACCTCTAAGACATGAGTATTAAGAAACATATCTCCTTCAAGGGTGGTGAGAACTGAGATAATCCAGGTAGTTCTCAGAACAAGGCCTGGCCCATGGTAAAGGCTACGACGACAGCTGCTATTATCTGAGCACGTAGAATTAATTCAATACCAGTCTACCCATACGTGGTAACTGCAAGGCATTTCCTTCCACTTGATTCATTCTCTCTTGAACTTGCTACAATTCACTCTAACCTCCGCTTGTTTTGTCCCTCTGATAAGAAAACTCCAACTAGGTTCTGAATTGCCTTTCTAAGCATCTGTGGTGTTGTAGGAATAGGTGCCCACTCTGGCCTTCTCTGTACACAAGCTGGCTTATGTTCAGGATGGGACCAGGACCAGAATAAAACAAAGGAGACTACGTGAAGATGAAACTTGCAAGGCTGGTCTCATTAACACTGTAATAATACCCCAGGTTATAGCGGTACAACCTAACAACACGTAAGACATCCTATAATTTTGCAGTAGAAATAATCCTATGCTGGGTCTCTAAATTAAAGGATCCACCATTTAGATAGGTGTATCGTTTAAATACACGTAATAGGATCAAGCCCATATTCCCCACCGTTAAAATAAATCTTGAGAACAAACTCAACGTTCAAGCTGTTAGAATACTTTCTACAGCTTATTAAAAAAAAAAGTCTACCCAAACCCCTTCAATTAAGGCAGCATTTGATTAATAGTACAGTGAATGTTTTTTAAACTTGAAGAGCAGAAGATAACAGTTGTTTAAAGAGGTCCCTTTAATATAACGAATACAAAAGCTTGTGAGACAGTATCCCTACAATTCCACAACTCTGAACAAGTGACACTATGGTTATCAAACAGCTATTTTTATCTCAGCATCTACAGTGTCTGAAAAAGGACGTAATAATAAATAACTGTAGATGCATCACAAGACACCCATTTATTTAATCACAGTAGTGGATCTTACTACTATATTTTCTTCTAAATTCTTTCTTCATTCTTCAGATTCTCCAGGCTTACGGATGTCATCAATCTTCAAAATCATTCTAACCATTTGTGTTGCAAGAGATATTTGTTGCTTTTTGCCAATCAAGGTTTCTATGACATGCTGTTGCTTCATATCTGGAAAATACAAATAAACTGATTATCCCAAAACAGCATATATATTTAATATTAATAACCTGCTTTGATTTATAGAATCACAGTAAAACCTAAGAAATACAAATTTGGAAGCCACCAGTCCCAGTTATATTTTCAGAGAAATATAATTTCATTACTTCCAAGGACATTCTGGAATTGGAACCTGATTACCAGAGAGCTGTGGAGTGGCGAGGGGACCTCTCTTCCATGACAAGCTAAACTGCTAAGTGACCAGCTAAAAGGTGAAACCTTTCAGTGACATCTCATTCCACAAAGGACCCAAAACTGTAATTCAGTAAACCTAAATTAAGTGAAATCTGACTGTACCTGAAATGTAAAATAATTCCAAGACAGACCTAAAAATGGTAAATTTTAGCACAACCAGGCACTTAAGTTTAAAATCCTTGGGCTCTGAACATGAAAAGCAGAAAACACCTAGGGTTCTAAGTAAGAACACAAACTGCCCAAGGTTCTGGCACCAGGACAGATGGCAGAAGCCCAGATATGGCTTCACTGGGGCAGAAACCACTGGGACCAGTTCCAACCACCTAAGCTGCACCACCTTCTCACTGAACTACACAAGTGGCTACAGAAGTCACAGTACATCACATTTACAAAACACCCTATAATTTATGGGGTACAATCACAGAATAAGCTGTAAACTAAAAGTCAGTTTCAGAGCCATTTTATGACATCCAGAACCCATTCTGACAGACATTTGTGAAAAAAAAGTAAGATGGGAATTATTTTCTAAAACCAGAGATTAAAATGGAAGTCATCTTTGGTATAAATACCACACTGTAATTTATTATTATTAAAATTAATTTTATGTTGCTAGGACTAGCAATCTAACCAACTCTTAAGGTAATCAAATTGAACATTCTAAAATTCAGGATTTGAATACCTCAATTGACTTTAAATATTTAAAAAGATGTGATAATGTCACAGTAAACATTATATACTGTACAGCCATACAACATGAAATTACTCAATTTCAATCAAACCACAGTCACAGTCACAAGAGCTGCTCACCATTTGTGCCCTTGTGCAGACAGTCAATTCCAAGAGCAGGGTTCATCTCCTTCACTTGTCTGGCTCGAACTTCGGTCATAGTCTGGATGGGATTCATGCCACTGTTTTCAGAAAGGGCCATGGGGATGACTTCCAGCGCATCGGCAAAGGCCCTCATGGCGTACTGCTCCAAGGTTGGGCACTGCAAGGGTACAGGGTTACAGTAAGTGTGCTTGTGAAAAAAAAACAACCCAGCAGCAATTCAGAAACAATCACATACTTTGAAAAGTTAACTCATGAAAAATTCTAACAGGCTGCCTTGATTATCTATCAGAATGTTGAAATGCCACTACAGAACAAGGATGGAAGAGGCATACAAGTGAGAAGTCTGAGAACAAATCAGCCCTTACTGCTTTACTTTTAGTTACGATGTTCAATAAATTTTGAATTTCAAATAGCATTAAAGACTGTGGAGTTGTTATTAAGGCTGGAACGGCCAAGAGAGACTGAGGAATGCTGCTTTATGGCAGCCTACATCTCATGCACATGCGCATGAGAGTCAACTGAGATCAAACACCCGTCACGTCCAGCTCTTGATGCTCCCGTTCCCTCTGGGCAGCATCCGGTTCCGTCTGCAGCACTGCAGCCTCACAGGCTGCACAGTCCAGAAGCGAGCGCCTCGGTCTTGAACAAGGCTCCACGTGTATTTTACCTTATCTGCCGCCTGGCTGACTGCCAGAGCACAAGCTATTTCAGCAGCGCCGCCTCCGTACACCACACGATTGTCACGGATGAGGTTCCGGATGACACACAGAGCGTCGTGGAGGGACCGCTTTGCTTCCTCGATGATCTAGGGAAAACAGTTTTGCCTAAATTAACGTGATCATGATCTGTCCATTTTAGAGCCAAATCCCTGGCACCTCTGGTTTAATCTAAGTGCTTGCCAGGCACTGGAAGTATTCTTACCCCCCATGAAAGCCATCTTGGCTAAACACAAATGGAGAGAGCATGCCAGAACATTTGTCATCAGATGGTTTCTATCTTTATCCTGTCTTTTCTCCCTCGAGTATAGTTAAAAAAAATGAAACAAGCAGAGGCAGCCACAGACTCATTCCAGGATACACAACCGAGTGAAAGGTCAAACAAAACAACACTGACAAAGAGGAAACCTCCCAATGAGCCTCGTGCAAGACGATGCACTGAAAGCCCACCCCCAGAGAACGGAGATCGTCAACGGCTGTCTACTCAGGTTCCCCGCTTCTACCCAAGGGGCCGAGGAGAGGCGAGTGTGCCTTGTAGAGCTGACAATGGAACATGGTCTTCAGTAATTTTACACCAATTACGTCACTGTTTCTTCAAGAAAAACGACCCTGCTTTTCTCACAGTAACTGTGTCTCAGTTAAATATATTAAGGGCAAAGCCAGATAATGTGCCAAAATCAGAAAAAATGTAGGACAAGTAACCGACTTCTCACCATCTTATTTCCTCCTCTGATGAAGATGGTTACAGCTCTGGAGTTCTTACACTGCTCGATGACCAGCATTTTGTCCTTGGTTGTCCCAAATGAGATCTCTTTTACAAGACCAGCAAAGCCCAGTTTCTCAGCTGTGAGCTCCGAAAAGCGCGGGACGATCCGCCCTCCCGTCGCAATGGCAATCAACTATTGTGGTAGGTCAGGGAAGAAGACAACATTGGTGAACAGAGAACTTTGAAAATTGGACCACAAATGAGCTAAACTTGATCTATGGACACCTTGTTCACTAGAATTGCTGCCCCACCCTGGCCAAAAAACTTCCAGTTCAACCTATAAAGCCTTGTCAAATGAACAAGGTTCTGAAGAGCTGGGCGTCTTGGTCTGGCTCCAGTGCTATCTGGCTCGATCACCCTGCACATGTCCCCACAGCTCTCGACCTCATCTCCGGACTGTGGCTCTGAATCAGAGCTCTGTGCAGCTGTCCCTCTCTCTGTACACCGGGTTGCAGTGAGGACCAATGAGGCCGTGTGTGTCAGGGTACAGACCGCGTCTGGGATGGCTATTAGTATTCAGCTGACAGAAGTAAGACTGGTCTTCCTGCCTCAGCCAGCCAATGAGAGGGCCAAATGAGATGACAAATGGAAAGCATATGCCACGAAACACCAGAAATACACAGCATTGTTATTAAACAATAAAAGGAGATTCTAGCACTTTTTTCTCTCCTGGCTCATCCTCCTCTAATCCACGGATCCGTGGCACAATGTGGTTATTTAAGGGAAGTACTACCAAAGCAGCCCCCAAATAGAAATGCCTTGTAAGCTCAATCCCCATGTTCAGCAGAGTCTCTTCTTCACAGAGCTTCCTACCTCGATTTCAGGTCCTCCGACCCAACGGACCGCAGGCAAGTTATTCTGAAGAAGTAAATGATTTGCTTCATCATCAAAGCCCCACTGGCAAATAGCTAGGTTAGCGCCAGTTTCTTTAATCTGGGAAAAGAAATGCCATGATTATGTTAATAAGTAAGTATTCTTTGTGCTCCAATGTTTGAAAAAAGGTGAGATAGATAGTTGGCTGTGTAAGGTGGGTGCATAAAAATAAATGAAGCACAAAAAAGAGAAGGAAGGAAATACACAAGTGTCTACCTTCTGTCAGTCCCAAGTTCTAAAAAAAGAACATGTATCAATGGGAATCACCTCACTTTTTAAACTATGCTTTAAAAATTAATAATTCACGGGGGGCCGGCCCAGTGGTGCAGCGGTTTAGTTCGCGCTTGACAGCCCGGGGTTCGCAGGTTCGGATCCCCGGCGCCTGTCGACGCACTGCTTGTCAGCCATGCTGTGGCGGCGTCCCATATAAAGTAGAGGAAGATGGGTGCAGATGTTAGCCCAGGGCCAGTCTTCCTCAGCAAAAAGGGGAGGATTAGCAACGGATGTTAGCTCAGGGCTGGTCTTCCTCACAAGAAAAAAAAAAAAATTCATGGGGGCTAGGCCAGTGGTGTAGTGGTTAAGTTTGCACGCTCCACTTTGGTGGCCCAGGATTTGCGGGTTTGGATCCCGGGTGTGGGCCTGCACACTGCTCACCAAGCCATGCTGTAAAGCAGAGGAAGATGGGCATGGATATTAGCCCAAGGCCAAACTTCCTCACAAAAAGAGGAGGACTGGCAACAGATGTTAGCTCAGGGCTAATCTTCCTCACCAAAAAAAAAAAAAAAAAAAAAATCACGCTGAACCTACTGTAAGAGTGAGTGAAGCCAAACAAAAGATGTCTCACCGTGGCCAGGCCTCCCACCCCGGCGAAACAGGTTAACAGCTCTGTCTCGTCACAAACAGCCATGAAGCACTTTCATCTGTGTGTGTGTGTGTGTTTGTGTGTAACAAAAACTGAGCCTTATCATATACACTTCCCTGCAACTTGTTTTTCTTACTTGAGTGGACAACCCACTGCAGATCAAAATACAGAGCAATTCAGAGGCTGAAAGAAGTGATCCCGCTCATAGTGACAAGCACCCTCTAAACCCTTGCACATGGCTATGACTTGTCTCAAAAGGTGGCAACGATGAGAACTGACAGTCCATCCCTCCCTCCGCAATCACCAGAAATAGCTGTGCGACGCCCCACAACCACTATTTCACTTCTGTCTCCACACAAGCCTCCCAGATCATCCACCACACCTGGCTCTCTCTCTCTCCTCTGGAACTCAGTCCATTAACGGCAAACTCCTTCTTGCCATGTTTCCATTACATTCTGGCTGTGAACAAACCCTGGTTGTCTCCTGAAACCCAGCATGCCCCGGCACTCCTCAAATAGCTATTTTTTCTCCCACGTGCTCAAAACAGGAGAGGGGTCCTTCTGGCTCCTCACAGCCACCCATGACATTCCTTCTTGGGTCACTTCTTGGCATCTAGCCCCATCACCATTCCTGTGACCTGCACATCTACCAACACGATCCATCCAACACCCCTGGCCTCTCAGTTCCTGTCACCTCCAGTGCTCCTTGGCCAGCATTCCCATGGCCACCCTGCAGCGCAGATAATGGCCTTTTATTTACAAAAGACTCTTGCTGGTCAGTATGCTCCAACCCCTCAGCCTTGCCGTTCCCTGCACATGCCAACCACGTTCCTGCTCAGGGCCTTTGTACGTGCAGCCCGCTTCCACCTCGCCTGGGGCTGGAATGCTCCCCACTCAGACATGCTGCGCTCTCACCTCACTTAGGTCTCTGGCCACACGTCACCTCCTCAGAGACCTTCTCTGACCAGTGTCTGTAACAGAGCCCCCACCCACTTTCTCTCGTCTGCACCTTGACAGCAAGAGCTCTGCTTCGCTCGTGGCTGTATCTCCAGGGCCTTCGACAGATAGTAGGCAAAGGGAACTGCATCACAAAGGAATCAACGAATTCAACTACTCCCCTAAAAACAGACGTCGAAATAGCTTCTAGTTTGTTTGCTATAATAAATAATGTCCTAATCAATATTCATGTTTCTGTGTCCTTGGGTTCTGGTGCTTTAAACCCCCGAGGACAGAGTTCCAACTGCTCCGTCAGAGAGCATGCACACGTAAAACAACATTAACAGCCGGAGAGGAAGAGCTCAGGTGTTAAGAAAATAATACTCCGATTTGTTTAAGCAAAGAATTTGGATTACCATGACTGCACTCTGGTTTAATTCCAGGTACTCAGTAACTCTTTTGCCTAAAAGTTACACTTAGTGGTCTCAAATATGTGGTAAGCCACCTTAAAGCAGTCCAAACCTTAACCTTACTAGCTTAGATGTGTCCACGAGAGCACCTATGTAAAATCGAAAGCACAGCTCAAAGGAACTGAGTCAATTCTTTTAGTGACCCCAGACACATCACCACTTTAAGACAAAATCAGACTTCTTTCCCCCTTATGCCTCTGTGCCGTTTGACTTTTCTTCTCACTATGAATGTTTATTACTTTTAAATTTAAAACTGAAGAAATGAGGCCTACACTGTTAATGTTATTTATAGCCAGGTAATGAAGTATCCAGATAACACAGGTGAGCGCCACATGTGTTTATGATCTACAACTAACTGTGTGTCCTTTGGGAATTTAAATTCCACTAAGAGCTACAGTAAGACTTACTTGCTGAATCATCTCTTCAAACTTCTCCTTTTCGTATTTCTGAAGGGCTTTAAAATCTTCTACAGAGGTCACATCCAGCTTATGCTTTGTCTTTGGTTTCGGTGGTTCAAATGGACATGTGAGAATTGCAATCTTAGCATCTTCTACTTGCTATGGGAAGAAAGAGAAACATTTGAATTGGTGGATTGAGGAGTTAAAACAGTCTGAGGCTGTGAAATGCAATGACTTACTTTTGGCATCTGTGGGTGACTGAAATCCTTGTCCACAATCACGCCCTTAATAAGTTTAGTGTCCTCCAACCTCCCGCCCACTTTGCCCTCCACTTTGATGAGCTCAAAGTCGACGTCTCTGCGCTGCATATCTGCTACAGTGAGGACAGCATTCACAGCAATCTCGGCCATTTGTCGGTGACAGCTGTTAACCCTGAGGAAAACACAGAAAACAAACCATCCATTTGACAATCACTGCAACCAAAGCAGAACACGTAATGTAACGTGGGAACTCAAAGACAAGACAATGTTCCGTAACTCCCAAGGTATTTTATAAAACTAACGATGTTCAGAGATCCTAGACGGGAATGCTGTCACAACCTGTACTTTCAAGTGTGGAGCAGGGATTCTTAATCTGGGACCCACTGACCCCAAAGGGAACAATAAACTGAAATGGGAAAAAAATTATACCTTTATTTTCACTAACTCTAACTGAAATGTACTATCTTCTTCCAGTATTCATGTACATAAGAGACCAATGATGTATGCCAAGCAGCAAGATTTTTAAGATTCTGCTACTCTTTAAGAATACTACTAGTATTGTACAAGCCCAAAACAGAATGGGGAAGACATGAAACCACCCAGGAAAAGCCAATCCGATCTCAATGAGGCACAGCACTCACTGAGAAGAGAAAGGATCGACAGGGCACCCTATCTTTGCAGGAATTTCCACGATGACATCAGTTACAGACGGGGGATGTTGCCTTTTTTTTAAAGCTTTGAAAGATAACCATGAAACTAAAAATGTTGTTAGTATCCTAAATAGGTAATTTACAATGTTTTGGTTTATCGTCAATCAATGAGTATTTTCTGTAGTAAAGACTTGTACATACTTGGGTTTTACAGAGACTTGCAAACAGAGCAGCCAACTTATAAAGCAATAATAAGATTTGTGCATTTCAAGAAAGGGTAATGCCTTCCTTCTATGAGGACAACAGTGTTCTACCTGTGCTGAGAGGCCACCCCAGGACAGGGACCCTTGCCCAGGAGCCAGGCTAAGACATGAGGATAGCTGGTATTACCAAAGGTGGCCCTGCTCCAGCACAGCACTGAGTGGATGTCTTTTCTCCGAGAAGAGAAGGCACCAGAGATATTTTTGTTGCACTTACCCTGACCTGAGTCGAGACCAGGCCTTCCTTTTGTTAAAACTGCCACACACGCAAATCAGAACATTTCTTGCACTGATACTGACTAAAAATATAGTGTAGTAAAGCACCTTACACTGAATTTTTATGCTACACTATGGTCATAAGTTTTTTTAAAGATAAAGAGTCCATAAGTCTCTAATATTGTTCAAAATAAGTGGGTCCCTTGGCTGAGGCTGCTTTGAGGTTCTGGGAGGCAAACACTGTATCTTGTGCCCCCAAAATGTGGCAGCAGGCCTGGCAAATAGTAGGTACCACGTAAATGTTGAAAACACCAAATGTAAGTCAATTTTAAGACTGTCCCTCTTTACTAAATTAGTATTTGGGACCAAAAATTTGCTTGTTGAATTAATGAAAAGTGGAAGCTCCCCCCAAATGGCTTCCTGGCAAAGAAACGGTTATAAAGTGCTATGAAAATTAACATATTCCCCAAGTAGGGCCTTTTCTGGTTGATTTCTAATGCAGCCCACCCTGCTAAATTAAAGGACTATATATTTTACAAATATTGTTGAGAGGATTTAATACCCAAGCCTGGAAATTTGGCTTACAACTGAAACATGAGATGCAAATGTCTAAAATTACTTTAAAAACAAAGCAAAACCAAAATAAAACCAGAAAGAAATTCATCAAATCAATATGAAACCACCCGTGATCACGTGCTGCCTTTCGGAAAAAGCAACCTTTGTCTCCTCCACAAATGCTGTTCCTTTGTACCGTAAACCTACACTTTGGAGCCCAGTGTGGTTTTTGCAGTCTGAATCAGGGGCTCAGTGTCCTTTATGTCAACAAGGACTCTGTCGCTGATCTTGTCCAGGTGCTCGATGGCAATGCGGGCGGCCTGTTCATAGCCGTCGGCGATCCTGACCGGGTGGATGCCACGGTCCAGCAGCTGCTCAGCTTCTTCCAAGAGGGCACCAGCCAGCACTGCGGACGACACAGCGCACAACCAGTTCACGAAAACGCCAAACTTGTCTAACCAGTACAAATTAGATGCTACTCTGGAAACTGGAAGGTTCCAGAATTAAGCTGGAAGTATCTTAGAGAATGAGGCCATTGAATCTATTTTTAAAAGGGGAGCTTCTTGTTTTGGCTCTAGCAAAGATCAAATATGTCTCTCCTTATAGACGGATAATCAACTTTCAGTGACGTGAAGAATGTAAAGAATATAGTAAAAAGAACATTTTTACAAGGGGAAAAATCTCTTGTTTCCTGGGCCAGAGATGTCTATTTAGTGAAAGTCATGCTGGTGATAAGAGGATTTAAAAATTTATTATTTATCCCCCCCCCCCATTTTAGTGCCACAAAGATGAGTTTTGTTTGCTTTAATACTGCTGCACTCCAAGCACATCTAGAACAGTATCTGGTACCCAATAAATATTTGTTGAATACATGAATTCAAATCTCATCTGCAGAAAAGGTAACATTAAAGATATTCCTCTCTTCAATCTTCCCCAACTTTCTAAACCTTTAGAAAAAATGCAAGAATAGTAAAACGAACACTTGTTTACTATTAAGAACATTTTGCCACACCTGTTTTCTCCACACACGCACACACCTTTTCTGTTCAACTATTTGAGAAATCAGTAGCAGAAATCATGATGTCACCCCTAAATTTTAGCAGGCAGCTCCCAAGTACAAAGGCATTCTCCTACATCACTGCACTATAACCATCACATAACGTTAAGGAACCTTAACACTGACAGTATCCTTTTTTTTTCTTTTGAGGAAAATTGGCCCCGAGCTAACATTTGTTGCCAATCTTCCTCTTCTTCCTTTTTTTCTCCCCAAAGCCCCACTACATAGTTGTGTATCACAGTTGTAGAGTTGTAGCTCTTCTATATGAGATGCTGCCTCAGCATGGCCTGATGAGTCGTGAGTAGGTCCGTGCCCAGGATCCAAACTGGTGAACCCTGGGCCGCCGAAGCAAACGTGCAAACTTAACTGCTATGCCATTGGGTCGGCCTCTGACAGTATACTATTTTGTAATACATGTACCACAATCAAATTCCCCCACTTGTCCCAACCATCCTTTACAGCTTAAAAAACCCCCAATACTCAATTAAGTTTTACACATTACAGCTGGTTGTCACCTTGCTTCAGCTCCTTTAACCTAGAATAGTTGCCTAACTCTACCCCACCACCCTCCTGTTCTTTCATGACACTGACAGTTTTGAGGAGTCTGGGCTGCTTGTTTTTTAGTGTGTCCTTCAACTTGGATTTCTCCAACTGTCTCCTCATCATGTGATTCAAGTCCGTTAGCCCTGCGATTTTAAACAACATCTCTTAAATGAGAAAGAATATTTTGCCTTTCCTTACCAACCACTCCTGTGGTTCCATCTCCAATTTCATCATCCTGTGATTTGGACAGTTCAACCATCAGCTTGGCAATCTGATGATCAACATCCATCATGCTTAAAATGGTGGCACCATCATTAGTTACAGTCACATCACCATCCTTATCCACCATCATTTTATCAAGCCCTAAAAACACAGCAGTGTTTAGAATGCCTTTGAGCAACAAACAAACAAAAAACAATCTACATCAAAAGCTATAAAAAAGATAGACTTTTGGATGCAGTTCCTATCTAGGAATTTATTATAAATAAACCAACATACATAAAGGAGTATCTGCATGAAGACATTTTCAGATTGGCAAATATAAAGCAAAGCAATGGAAACAATCTAAAACGGCTAAACCCAGAGAAATGGCAAAAAAAAAAAAAAAAAAAAGATGAAGCATCACTAAATGTAATATTAATCACAGAAGATGACAGCTATGATTTGGAAAATGCTTATGAAATGATGTTAAGTGGAAAAGAAGTCTGACCTAAAACTGGACATATGTTATGATTTTAAACATGTTTCAAGTCTGGAATACACCAAAAAAGTTTGGCTTATTAGGAGAGTAGTATGCCCCCCTCCATTGTTATATTGACTATTTTATGATTTAAAACTTTTGTTAAAACACAGAATGAGACACTCTTACCATTTGGTCCAAGTGATGTTCTCATTGTATTGGCTACAGCCTTTGCTGCCATTATATGAGACTAAATCGAGCAAATAGAAAAAGCAAATATTCAAGTTACATACAATTTTAATAGTTAAAAGCACACAGCTGATTATAAAAATCACTTATGACACAGTTTCTGTTCTCTAGAATCAACACATTTATGAGGCAGGTTCTCCTACTGTCCCATCTTACAGCCAAGAGCAAGGACAGTCTGACCTGACAGCCCCTGCACGACCACTTTGGAACGCTAGCTTCATGTGAAGAGTCCAGCTGTAAACATATAGCACCTGGAACTGTCACACTAGGGTTTACTGCAGAGACATACTCTTCTCTCAAACGGCTAAGCCAATGCATAACGCATATACTTTGGAGTCACCTTGGCTTATCACTGGCCAAGGGTATCAATACTGAAAATAACGGAAGCTTGAAAGCATCCTTTTCTGTTTCCACACATAATTATGCCCATTTTTCCTCCAGATGTCATTTCCTTTCTTTCTATTCTTGCCATTACCAACCTAACCCAGATCCATAGCACTCTACAGAATTCCAGGGTCTTTTATCTCACCTCTCATCCTTCAAATTCATCCTACATCCAGCTAAGCCACCCATTTTTCTCAAAGATGTTGCTTACCAGTCCCCAAACCTTAAACAACTCCCCAGTGCCTCAACATTCAAGTCCAAAAGCTTCAGCTTTGTCTTCAATGCCCCCCACAATCTGAGACCTAGCTCCCTTCCAGTGAGGATGGTCTATTCTTGTTCCCAAAGCACAACCTCTGATTCCTGAAGCAGTGATGCCGAGAAGGCCCCGTATCCATCAAGATCCTAACCAACTTCCAAAGCAGTTCAAATGCACACGTTCAGTGAAGCCTTCCCTGGTTACCTGTCTGGCAGGTAACAAAAAACACAAAGTTCATTAGGTCTGTGAAAATACTGGTAATCCTTAAAATACACTTGGATTGCTGTGTCTGTATAATGAAAATTTTAAAGACTAACAATCACAGGAAGGTGGTTCTTAACTAGGGGCAATTCTGTCCCTCAGAAGACATTTTTGGTTGTCACAACTAGGGAGGGAGGTGCTACTGGCACAGAGTGGGCAGAGGCCAGGGATGCTGTGAAACATCCTACACAGGACAGGCCCCCACAACAAAGAATAATCTGGCCCCAACTGTTAACAGTGCCAAGGCCAAGAACCCCTGCTTTAGACCACTAGCTTTGGAGTCGGACAGGGGTGGGCTTCAATCATGGCCCTGTGACTTTAAGCAATTGCTTAACTGCTCTGGGGCCGAGTTTCCAACACAGTAAAATAATACCTAACTCAGTGTGGGGATTACATGAAATAAGACGTGGAGAGTGGTTAACACAGTGACTGGTGCAAATAACGTGCAGCTTTTACTGTATTATTATATGGGATGTGTGTATTGGGTGTTACTTTCTCTGCTGGTCCCTTTAAGTGAAAAATAAAATTGAACATGTAATACAAGTGGCCTGAGCACCCACCACGGATCAAGCACTCTTTAAATTACCTCCATTTAACTCATCCTCAGCTTGACAGAGGTGTATAACCCCTACTGAGAAAGGAGCCTGTGTAACTTGTTCTCAAACAGTTCCTGGGGGAAATGTACTGTTTCTTAATTAAGTAAAACTTCAAGACACTAAATGAACAGACGCCTCATACCGGGTGGCAAGGTTTATCCACACCAACGCTGTGGATTCATTCACTTTATAACAAACCCTAAAGAAGTCAGTGCCCTCTCAAAGCGTCCCTTCCTGTTTCCCATTAGCGTCCGTTTGGATGACTCTTCCTCACCTGGACGCCTGCAACGCTGCATTTAAGGCCTCTGGTCTTCTTTTTTCCCTCAGTCCACCCCACACGCTACTTCCTAAAGGAGAGCTCAACTTAAACTGTGATTCTGCTCAAATCTCTCTCAGTGGCTCCCCTCCTTCTCATGGGATAACACCTTGACTGTGGGGCACGCAAGACCTTCCCCTTCCGGGAACTATCGTGACTTGAAGTAGACCGTGCTCAATCTAAACCAGACTGCCCTTTCGTCCTACAACGCACCATGCGTTTTCCCGCCCAGGTCTTCGCTTTTACTGTTTCCTCCCCCGAGAAGGCCAGCTCTCTGCCCTCAAAACATCACTCCACCCCGATCAAAGACCGGTATCTACCAAACGTCGGAGGGACACCCTCCAACGTTATCTTCATCCCCTCTCGTAACTGATTCTGACCACACACTGCCCTGTGTTACGGCTATCGGTGTCCAGTTTCCATCCTTTCGATAGTATTTCCTTTCTTAGGGATGCACATTTTTAATTTATTTTATTTTTGCGAGGAAGACCAGCCCTGAGCTAACATCCACTGCCGATCCTCCTCTTTTTGCTGAGGAAGACTGGCCCTGGGCTAACATCCGTGCCCATCTTCCTCCACTTTATATGGGACGCCGCCACTGCATGGCTAACAAGCAGTGCGTCGGCGGGCGCCCGGGATCCGAACCCGCGAACCCCGGGCTGCCAAGCGCGAACCAAACCGCTGCGCCACCGGGCGGCCCCCACATTTTTTATTTTTATGACACGGCATCGAGGACCAAGCCACACTAAAGGTCCTCAAAACTGAGATACTTGGCAAATGACTAAAGCTTTAGTAAGTGACAAAGAAAACGAGGCTCCATTTCTTTCAGGGCTCTTGCAGGTGCACTACCGGAAGGTCAGGAAGCAGTCTCCACCGGCCAGGGGACCGGAGGACACCGTCCCCGCATCTCGCTGATGACAACACGGCTGGGCTGGGGAGACGAGGGCAGACGCGGGTTCGCTGCCCAGGGGCTGAAGCCGCCCCACCCGACTCTGAACAGAGCTCGCAGTTCCACCCCAACCGCCAGAACGGGACTAAGAGCTTATCCGCTGGCCTTCCCGACCTCAAGAAGCGGGGTGCAGGACTGGGGACGAGAGGGGCTCTCCCGGGCCTCCCCGGAGCACATGGCACAGCCGCTCCCAGGCCCGCGCAGGCGCAGAGCCCCCGGGCTCGGCCGCCTCCTCTCATTCCAGCGCCAGTGTGTCCTGGTCCCGTTACCTTGAGGGCCTCAAGTCCCATAAGACGAGACTTGCGGTCCTGATCCTTGATGATGAGGAAAGGGCGCCCATATTCATCGAAGGCGAGGGTCCCCACGGACGTCATGGTGCAGCAGCAGCAGCTACTTTTCCGAAACCGGCGGAGACCGCCCCGGCACGGAGACCGCAGCTTCCTCTCGCGGGAGGGCGCAAAGCTCGCGCACGCGCAGTACAGGCCGCGCGAGACTTATTTTTCACTTGAGACTACTTTAACGCCAGACAGTACTTTCTGGAATCAGCGGCCTTCGGAAACTTCTATCATCCAGGAAGTTGTGGGGGGAAGTGCAAAGACAAAGACGGGAACTTTAGAACCCACAAGCCGAGAATAGCTCGAATTTAGTCATTTCTTAAAGCTGTACAATTGACAGTTTCTGGGTTGTGGGTCCCAAGGAGGAACTCATTTGCTTAGAGCATGATTTTCTCCCTCCTTCCCACCCCGGCTCCGAGAAGATAGTAGGATCCACTTCCGGTTTCCCCCAACTGCCGGAACTCTCGCGATGGAGGGAGGCGGAGGTGAGGCGGCCCGGCATGTCGGGTTCGTTGGGCCGTGCGTCTGGGCCCGGCGTGGGGCTCGCCCTTGGCCGGGGGCTCCGGCGTTCGGCCCGTCAGTGTGGGGAGCAGGCGGGAGTGAGAGCCGCTGGCCGCTGCCCTGGCCCGGAGTCTTGTTCGGGGCACAGTGCTCCTGCCGCCGCGCCCTGCGCCCTCCGGGGCTGCCCGGTGCCCCGTCGCCGGGTCGTGGCCGCGGTGCGTTCGCTGGTGCTTAGGGATCCTGCTGCCACGAGCTGTTCTGAGCGCCTTAGGGTGGATAACCCACTCCTTAGCACGGTCTTAAGAAATGTGGTACTGGAGTCACTGTCTGGGTTGGAATCCCTGCTGCCACTTATCTAGCTGTGTCTTGGGGGAGGTGACATAATCTCTTTCTGCCGCAGTTTCCTTGTCTGCAAAAATGGTAATAACAGCGATAGTATCGACCTTACACAGCTGCTGTGCGAATTCAGGGAGAACGGTGCCTGGCCCTTCGCAAGCTCTAAGTGTGTGTTAGATCCCAGTTTGGCACACATGATTCAGTAACTTGCCCAAGGTTATGCGGCTAGCCAGTAAGAAGCAAAATTGCACAGCTTTGCCTAAGGGCCCCGCTCTGAAGCCCTGCGTTGTGCTCCTTTGGAAAGTAAGCTCTTTCCCGGCAACCCTAACTAAATATTACCTGGTCCGCTAGATCCCTTATTTACAGCACTGATCACGACCTAATATTTTACAGGCTTAGATTTATTATAGGGTTCCAGCCTTCCTGGCCCCCACTGCCATAGAACAGGGACTTACCCTGTTGTATTCTTCCAGCCTTTATTAGACACTTAAATGTTGAAATGAATGCGTGGGTTATAACGTTTGACCCTGGCCTGAAAGTCGAGAACTGGCTTTGTCACTGGATGGTTGGTGATCAGTTAACCTTTCCTAATGCTTGGCCTTCTTATTCTCTAGACCTAGAGTGATGCTCACAGGACATTTTAGATTTTGGAGTCAGGTCTCAATTCACTTTAGCCTGGCTAATTCAGCGTTTCCTCATTCAAAATGGTGAATTCTGCAATGCATTTGGCTCATTAGATTGTTGTGAAGTATGGAAAATGTCTAATGATGTCCTCTACGCAGTTTATTTTTAATTCCTGTCAAAACACGGGGAAAAAAAGGTTTTTCCTAAGATCAATAGGTGCTCTATATCAAAAGGACATACATGACATTAGACCAGTACAAGAAAGGGGCAAAAAAATACATGTTAAAGGGACATAAAATATATGGATGCATATGCAAGTACATAATGAACAGCCCTTAAATGTTGCAACATTCAAATTTAAAGCCCACTTTAAGCACGTGGCAGGTCACAATTCCAAACAGGCCTGTTCTTTCCTCCTGACCTTTTTCTTTTGACTTGAACTTGGATGAGAACCCTTTGTACCTTTTTGTACGTCTGTCACTGCCTCTAGCTTTAGCTGACAATCTGTCGCTGAAAATTGAGATTTTCAACCATTATCAGAAGTTAGTTAAGTAGGCAAGCCTGGACACAACAGAAGTTCTCCTCTTTGGGTCTTTTTTTTTATTTTCAAGGACTGACTCCCTCCAAGTGCTCAACAAAAATAGCTAGTGGCTACCACAGCTCTTCTCTAATGGAATGCTGGGATGTTAGAAAGAGCACATCTGACAGAAATCCTATGTCATTTATTTTTACCATAGTAAATAGTCTTAGGAATCTAAAGTGTTCCATCAAAAGGATTAGAAATTTGTGGAAATAGTCTTGATTTTAGTTTTGAATCTTTAGGAACTGGTTTTCACTGATAAAAATCAGTATATTTTTTATTGAATGGAGGTAACAATATAGTAAAAAATTGCATTTACATAGTAACTTCTTCAAAAGCTCATGAAAATTTTTATGAAGTTGAAATACTTGTAGGTATAAAAACTTGAGAGAAAATTCAGTGATTTCGTGAAGGGACACATTGCTGCTGGTGTTGCCTTTCTTAAAAACACAAATATTGTTGTGACTTTGCTCAAAAAGTTTCATCCCAGTGCACAAGAATAAAATACACATTTCGCTTGGCATCCAGGTCTCCCCTGCCTTCCTGTTGTTAGTGCCCACTCTGTGCTCTGCAAATGCTTTCCCCACCCTCCATGCCTTGGTTCCGAGGCATCCTTCTTTTGAGAATGCCCTTTTTCCAACCCCCTCATGCCCAGCTCAAATTCTGTCTCTGCCAACACCTTTCTGGTTTCATCATTGGCATCTATCTTTCCTCCACCTGCCCCATATTCCCACAGCGTTTTGTACACGTTAGAACATTTCTTGCAACCTGCCTTGTAACTGACTCAGCTGGACCCCACCACTCACACACGCTGGATGGGGGCCCTGGAGACCAGGAACTCTACATTATATCTCTTGCTAGGTAAATTGAAGAGTACATGTCTATATAGGTGAAGTAGAATTTGGATCGTCTGACTCCTGTTTGTCTAATAAACTGTCTACGGGTTTATGCTGACTAGAGAAACTGTCCATCAACAAATGGATAAACAAAATGTGGTCTATCCATACAGTGGAATATTATTCAGCCATAAAAAGGAATAAAGTACTGATACATGTTCATCGTGGATGAATCTTGAAAACATTATGCTAAGAGAAGGAAGCCAGCCACCAAAAACCACATACTATATGGTTCCACTGATGAAAGTCCAGACTGGGGAACTCTATAGAGACAGAAGGTAGATTAATTGTTGCTTAGGGCTAGGGGGTGATGGGGAGGATGGGGGAGATGATAGCTAAAGGATAACGGCTTTCTTTTTTTTTTGTGTGTGTGGCGAAGACCAGCCCTGAGCTAACATCTGTTGCCAATCTTCCCCTTTTTTTTTTTGCTGAGGAAGACTGGCCCTGGGCTAACATCCGTGCCCATCTTCCTCCACTTTATATGGGATGCCGCCACGGCGTGGCTGGCAGGCAGTGCGTCGGCGGGCGCCCGGGATCCGAACCGGCGAACCCCGGGCTGCCAAGTGCGGACTAAACCGCTGCGCCACCGGGCGGCCCCTGATAACGGCTTTCTTGAGGTAATGAAAAAGTACTAAATTTGTGGTGGTGGTACACATATCTGTGAATATACTAAAAACCTTTGCATTATACACATTAAGTGGGAAAATTGTATGGCATATAAATTACATCTCAATAAAACAATTAAAAATTATTAAGTCTCCCCTCCTGGTAGTATTGAGAATAATAATAGTGCTTAATAGTCATCTCTTACTCCCTCAGGCCCATGCTGAGGGCTCTATCTGGATTGTTTATTTAACTGTCCCAATCACCTCATGAGGATAGTATTATTTCTAAATCTTAGAGGTGAGGAAACTGTGCCTTAGCCATAACTTACTGTTACACAACTAGTTAGGTTCTGAGACTCCAGAATTGAGTGACTCAAGTCCCCTAACAACTCTACTATACCATTGGAATGCCTACAGGATGATTTTACACAAGGCATGACAGGTGTACCTTGACTTTTAAAAAAGTAATCAAATGCATGATTACTACTGTAGCTTGTAAATTCCTCCGTATGATGCTGGAAAATGTAAATGAAAATGTATTTAAAACTCTTTCTTTCTCTGAAACACCATCACCTTCCTAAACTTTTATGTTCCCTCTGTTCCCAGCACAAGCACTGGACTTTTGTTGTCGTTTCTGAGCTGGTTTTCACTACGAAACCAGTTTTAAAACTCACTTCTGGGGACCTCAGTTATCGAGAAGAACAAAGCCGTACTGAGAGGGAGGTGCTGGTGTGGGGTCAGCTGCACCAGAGCAGTAACTCACTGCGGTGGGCCAGCTTTTGGTGTGTCCTGTGTTCACAGTTGTCCCTCACCAAGGTTGTAACAGATTACCACGTTTCATGGGTGTGGTGGGAATAATGACAGCCCCACAAATATGTCCACATGCTAATCATCCCCGGAACCTGTGAGTATGCTATATGAGAGACTTCGAAGATGGGGTTAAGTTAAGGACTTTGAGATGGGAAGATTATCCTGGATTATCTGGGTGGGCCCAATGTAATCACAAGGAAAGGATTCCTTTCCTATAAAAGAAAGAGGGAGGCAGAGGTGTCAGAGGAGGTATCATGGAAGCAGAGGTTGGAGGGATGTGGGGCCACCAGCCAAGGAATGCAGGCAGCCTCTAGAAGCAGGAAAAGACAAGCAAACCCATCCCATCCTACCCTAGAGCTTCCAGAAAGAAGGCAGCACTGCCAATCCATTTCAGACATCTGACCTCCAGAGCTGTACTTCTCGTACAATTGTGTGTGTTGTTTTGACCCACTAAGTTTCTGGTAATTTCTTATAGCAGCAATAGGAAACTAACACACTGGGCCTTTTGAACGGCTCACTAATGCTGCAGATATGAACATTAATGTCTTCGAGGGGCAAGAATCTGTTCTCCTCTCTCCTCTTATTTTCTCCTTTTTCCTCATATTCCTGTGTTTCTGATTTCAGCTTCTCAGCTAGACTGTGAGCTGCTTCCGGGCAGGACAGTCACGTTCCCCGTGGGGTTCAAGTGCTGGGCACTGTTCTCAGCGTTTTACCTCTATCCACTGGTTTCATTCTCACAACAACCCATGATCCCCACTTTACAGACGAGGAAACCGAGGTTCAGAGAGGTGAAAGTTCACACTGTTTGCAAGGCAAGGAGCAGAGGTCTTAAGCTCACAGGCTCTGGAGGCATCCTGTTCTTCCCCTCTGTGCCGTACTTGTCTTTAATCAATTTCAAAATTAATTTCAATCTAAAAAACCTGAGACTCTAGGAAGACTAGGTTTTAAAGGGTAAAACTCAAGAGGAGGATATTTCAGGTACCCTTCATGTCTCTGTAATCAGCGATTGGAGTGTGCTTTATTCTGCACTTGTGATAGCACTGGAATGATATTTTATCTTTTGTTCTTTTTGGATCTGCTTTAAAAATTTACTTATTACCATGATTATTTAAGATTTTTAATAAAATCTGAATTTTGTCTCCTCTATTATTTCAAAATTGTATTTGTGCAATTATAGATGCCTGACCAATTTTGATGTGGGGTGCTTTCATCCTATTTGAAATAGAGTAATAATTAGACATTTTCTTGCTCATTTGTTTATGAGGCTTTGTTCTGAACCATAAAAACATGGAGTTCATGGTTAGCATTTGTATTAATGGATACTGAATTCATAAAATACCAAATAGGTTTGAATACATTGTTTTCTAAGGATGACTCCTAGAGACAAAAAAAAAATCAGTGTGTTGGAAAGAAAAGATTTTAGTCTTTTGTTAGTATTGAATGATTTTCTCCAATGACTTTAATTTAGTTGATGGAATTTAGTACTCATTGTAGAATCCTACATCTGTAATTTAGATGGTATTCAGCTAAATTATTCTCCTTTAAAAAGCATGAGTTTGTTTGTCAGTAGGACTTGTAGAAAAAAATGCTACCTTGGATTTCAGATTTGGTGCCTCACATCTTCTCTGCTTGCTCTCGATCCAGGTACGCCCCCAGAGACTCTTACAGAAGGAAGTCAGTTGGGATGTGTTCTGCCTACAAGTCTCGAAGCCAACAGTTTGAAGAAAAGCAATTGGGGGTTCTTATTTACTGGGATTGTCGGTGGGACACTGGTGGCCGTATATGCTGTGGCCACACCCTTTATAACACCAGCCCTCCGAAGAATTTGTTTGCCTTTTGTTCCTGCTACTACAAAGCAGATTGAAAATGTTGTGAAAATGTTGCAATGCAGAAGAGGATCCCTGGTGGACATTGGCAGTGGCGATGGACGTGTTGTGAGTTGTGTTAAGACATCTTTAAAGTTCGGAACCAGAATTGTTCAAGTTTCGGTTTCACATTTCTTATGAGGCTTATGCAAAGACTTGCTAAATCTCACAGTTTAATAAAGTAGTCGTTTAATTTTGTGTTTGTTTGGCCAAGCTATTCCAACCCTCCAGCATGAATTTGGAATTTATTTTTCTCTGATTTAATTTTTTCTTAAAGGAGAATGTGCTCTGTAGATATGCCAGATAAAAAGGAACAATTAATTGGTAATTATGAAATTATCCATTAAAAAAACTCGGGCCAAGAGAGGTGGCATACCCAGGAGAAATGTGTTAAATCGTGGAGTTTAACTATTTTTTATTTTTGCACCATAAATATTTGCTTCTGTGTTTGTCCATATTTATACGTTTATAATAATTTCTGTGGGGTAATGTACAGTTGAAATAGGGAAGGGCCGGTGCATTAACCTCCACTTACCCAAAGGTCAGACTTTTAGTGACCTCGGCTCACTTTGACCCCAGCTGGGAAGCTGTAAGTCAAGACTCAGGGCCCCTGGCTGGCAAACGGGTGACCCAGAGCACATTCCTCCCTGGGCAGGGTGGCGCTGTCCTGAGGCCTCCGTCCCAGTGAGGAGCCGAGAAGTGAGGATGGCGGCAGTAAAGTCTAGAGTTCTGGAAACATTTAGTGTGGAGGCCAGCAGGGCCACGATGCCTTTCCCAGCCCCTGCAGACATGGACCCTGCGATTTCATAATGGTGACCAGAATCATCAGGAAGAGGTTCAACAGTGACTTGCTTTGTTTTTAAGAAATCAGAAGATGTATTATTAATCAGGAGGAAGTTTCTAAATCCAGATTTGAATGCTTTACATGCCTGAATGGTGTCTTTATGGTTTCTCAGAAAATGGTTTTCTTCTTAAAGGGGTGACACTATAGTCACTCGGGAAATTACCGTAGGTGGGACAGCTCCTTCAGGGATGCTCCCTTGGAAAGTAGGGGCAAGACAGAAGGAGCAGAGAGACCCCAGGACCAGCCCACGTCCCTCTCACGTGATGGAGGCTGGTGGCATTCCATAGTTGACTTACATGGACTCGTTCCATTTTACTTTTACCTGTTTTCAATTTTGAGTGAACAGTCTTTAAATAGTAAGGAAATAGGTAATTAATTGCAGGGTCTTCATTGAGAGGTTATTTGTGTTGCACATTACAACTAGTTCACAGAACATCCTCCCAGGCACACTCATTTCACCTTCTGCTGTGCCATCACTGATGGAGAGAGAGGGCGGATTTTCAGCAAGTTTTTATCAGAGCTACCCAGGGGTTGGCCGATCCAGGATTAATTACGCAGTCGTCCAAAGTAAACCTGACTGTTCTGATTCTCGGGTGAAATCTTTGACAAAAACGAGAAAACTGAGTTTAAATGGGCTGGTGTTATCTTGCCCACAAAGCTACATAACTTTAATTTTTTTTTTTTTTTGTGAGGAAGACCAGCCCTGAGCTAACATTCCTTGCTAATCTTCTTCTTTTTGCTGAGGAAGACTGGCCCTGGGCTAACATCCGTGCCCATCATCCTCTACTTTATATGGGACGCCGCCACGGCATGGCTGACAAGCAGTGCGTCGGCGGGCGCCTGGGATCTGAACTGGTGAACCCCGGGTTGCCAAGTGTGAACTAAACCACTGTGCCACCGGGCCGGCTCCAAAGCTACATAACTTTAAAGCGGTCCATCTTTAAATGGTGTCTTGAACAAAGGAGATGTGTTTTGGTTGGATGTTTTAGGATTATAGCCCATAAATAAGCAGTATTCATATCATTTGACCATGTAAGTTGATGTTTTTCTTATTATTTTGAATAAATACGGCCTCTTTCCACAGGTGATAGCAGCTGCAAAGGAAGGATTCACAGCTGTGGGTTATGAGTTAAACCCATGGCTAGTCTGGTACTCCAGATACCGTGCTTGGCGAGAAGGGGTGCAGGACTCCGCCAAATTTTATATTTCAGATTTATGGAAGGTACGTAAGGCAGCGAATGGTCCTAGACAACCCCAACCAAAAACTTTATAATTCATCACTTGTATGACTGAAAACTGAAAAATGTATTAAAAGAAAATACTTAAAATACAAGTGTATACTTCAGCATAATGAAATGTGAACACCTTTTAAACTGATGAATTTAACAGATTGTCTCCCTGGTTTAGAGTCGAAGCTTAAGCTTTATGACATGATAGGTCATGTGAATTCCAAGAATTTATTTACTCAATTTAAAAAGTTCTCATTTTTATTTACTATGAAATGAAATAAAAAATAGTTTTATGAAATGGTTATTTATTTATTATGAAATTGTCTCCTTTGGAATCTTATAAATTGTAAGATAGGCATTAACTTGTTAATGTTCTTGGTAAACAGTAGGCTTTTCTCTGTGCGTGTGTGCATGCGTGCGCATGTGTGTGTGTATTTAGAGAGAGGCAGAGATGGGTGCGAGAGAACAGAGTCCACCAACCATGCTGTCAGGGTTCCCTCTAGTCTTCATAAAGTACAAGATCCTTCCAAGTTTATTTGTACTCTGAAAAATGCCTTGTAATTTTGCCTTAGGAATATGCCATAAAATGCTTTTTCTTAAATAAGAATTTCCCATTGTAATACTGTCATCCGTAGCTTATGAAAATTCACTTGCGTTTGCTTGCATTGTTTTTTATTCCATATATACATAAATGCTCTCTCTGTAGAGTAAATAAGACTTTTATTGGGCAGTAAGAATTTTGACTGGCAAAGCACTTTTCCCTCCAGTTGTTCAACTAAAGACCATTTTATTTGCATTTTTTACTTAATATTTTAGAGAAGAGGAGGGGGACTAGAATTTTAAGGATTGCTCAACATTAAAAAACAGGCGGTTCTGAAATCCCTCGAGTTCTTGCTAAGCTTGTTTGGTGTATATGGAGTCGAGGAGAAAGTCTGCGGATCAGGGGCACAGATGGCCCAGGGCACCTGACTCTGCCACCAGCTGGTCATTGGACGAGTTACTGGCCCTTCTGACAGATGACCCCTGGGGCGGGCCCTGTGTGGAGTCACCATGAGGATGAAGTGACATGACTTACGGGGAAGCATTTGGAAAACTAGTGGATTGAACCAACAGGAACGAAAGTGTGAACACTGTATTCTCTTCCTTGTGAAGTCTTAAAGAGGGCCCGTCTTTGTGAAAATTGACTGTTGGGCAAAATGGAAAATTGCTACTCATTTTGAAACAAGTTAAGCTTGATGTTTGGCTTTTTATAATCAATCTATGAATTGTTTCCCCCCCTCTTCCAGGTTACTTTTTCGCAGTACTCCAACGTTGTTATTTTTGGCGTGCCTCAGATGGTGAGTACGCACCCTCCTCCCCTGTTTGGTTTGGGTTATGTGGGAGGCCCTTCTGCTCTAGCAGGCCCCTCGCTGTGGCGTGCTCACCCATGTGCAAAATGACTGCCTCCCAGAGATGCTGAGGGAACGCTGCATTTCAGTTCATTGGCTTAACAAAGTACTTCAGGACCTTAAAAGTTTAATCGTAAAAGATTCAGTCATATTTTTAAACTTTTGCTTCAGATAAAAATCTCAATTGTCTAGCCAAGCCCTAAAAATTCTAGTCTGAAAACTGCCTTATGAGCTCCCGGTGTCTAATGTGGTCGGGGATTTTCACAGCTGCCCACGCACATCCAGCTGAAATCACTTGGGAAAGTTAATGGGATGTTTGAATTGATCATTCTTCTGATTTTGCAGTAAGATAATTTTCAGGGCAGATGAGCGTTGACTGGTTTCAGTTGACCTCGGTTGACTGATTTGTGTGGAACTTTGGTTCTGTACTTTCAAAAGTGAAATGCTACAGCGGGGTACTGATAACGGTCCTGAGTTTAGCCTTTGGAAAGATGATCAGAATGGGATGCTTGTATTGTAATTGTTGGTTTACAGACCGTAGAGAGAAATCCCTTTTCACTTTTTAAAGTCCATAATTGTAGCCATAATAATCTTGGCAAAGTTGGATGTTTGCTGAAATGCCACTATATATAACCGATACTGTGTTTAATTTAAAAAAAGAGGAAATTTAATTTTGTTGTTTTCTTATACCTTAATTTTTGTGTGAGATGTTTCAGTGCTTGAGAGCTTCATTCTTACTATCAGGACCTTCGGTGCAATGCCGTTTTCTCTCATTTTTTTTGTCTATTTAGAAATGCTTTTGTTAGAGATTTTTGAAAGCGACAGGGTTCTATATGTCCTTAATTCTCAGTAAACCTAAAATTAAGATGAAACCTGGGTGTCTTGGCTTTTGTTATATAAATGAATAGAGGGAGAAAGGCCTAATCCCTGGTTGTTTTAAAAGACTCTTTGGGATCATAGAATTGCTGTGGAATTTGATGGTTATTTTCTACTTATTATGATGTTTGGGTATTCCTTTGGAATAATTAGCATTTTGGGGCAAATAGCTTTAATTTGAAATCCACGCTTAATAAAAATAAGTTGATATTTGTTGGGACTTGCAGGCTCTCTTGGGAGGTCCCATGATGGCCTGAGATGTGGGCTTATGCAGCCGCAGCAGCTCTGTCCCAGCAGGGGGCAGCAGTGGCCTGTGGTCGTCACTGTCACCACATAACCTGTGGGATCTAACTCCTCTGCTTCTTTATAATGTTTGAAGTACAATCAATTTTTGGAGCTGTTCACTCAGGGGAAATGAGTCCTATTATTTTGATGAATGTTTTTGCAATTATTGTCTATTGTACACAGAGAAATCTTTTTTTTGGAGAAATCTTAAATAAGAAACTTGTAGCATTTTACTCTTACCAAGAGAAAGGGGAGCAATTGGAATACGTGCAGCACCCACGTTCCCTGGAATAAGGGATTCAGCCAACTTGCAGTTCTCCACCCAGGAGGATTAATGAGGGTACAAAGGGCCCAGGCGGCTTCTGTTGGTGTGGAAGGCTCAGTTTCACATGTGGAGGCCCCACTTTCCACCCTCGTCAGGCTCCGCCTGTGTGGAGGCAGTAAGGGGAGGGAGAGTGTGGCCTGCAGGTAGGGGGAGGCCAGGTCTGCCCACAGTGAGTCGAGTGACCCCTGGAAATCTTTTTACCTGTCGGGCGGGTCAGGCGGTCTTCCATTGAAATGCATTTCCCTTCCCTGAGGTGGCTCAGCAAAGCCAGCATGGCAGGAGACGTTTCCTGTGGCAGCTGAAGCACACGTGGTCACGAGAGAACCAGGGGACTCTCAGGGAACTTCAGAGGTGTTAGATCTCACCCTGCTTCTGATACCGGACTGGTTATTCCTAACAGCCTTTGCAGTTGTAGCTGGAAATTGGAGGTGTCCTAACATTTCGGCACTGGTTGTATGTAACTTGACGGGAACGAGGAACCCCGTGTGGACCTGGTGAATCCAGTACTAGGATTGCCAACACCACGTTTAACACCAGCTTATGCACCAGGAACATCTTTTCAGAATGTGGAACAATCAATTGTGTCCTTGTTTAAAACCCTTCTGTGGCTTCTTCCTGCTTCAGAGCAGCGAGGATAAGGCCCAAATGCTCTGCATGGCTGGATGCCTGGTGTGGAGTGGCGTCTGCTCCCCCAGCTCTCTGTGCCAGCACTCTGGCCTTCTCTGGGCCCCGGACATCACTGTGTGTGGGCCACGTCCTTCCCTCTGACGTCAGTCCCCCCCAGCTCTCTGTGCCAGCCCTCTGGCCTTCTCTGGACAGCACTGTGTGTAGGCTGTGTCCTTCCCTCTGACGTCAGTCCCCCCCAGCTCTCTGTGCCAGCCCTCTGGCCTTCTCTGGACAGCACTGTGTGTAGGCTGTGTCCTTCCCTCTGACGTCAGTCCCCCCAGCTCTGGGCCTAGTAAGTGAACACCTACTGACCACTCACGGGCCAGGTGTCCTTTCCTCTGAGAAGCTGTCCCTGATTGCCCAAGGAGACAAGCTCCAGTGCTATTTTCTGCTCCCCTCTCCCTATACGAGTTATCGCGCTTTTCCTTGGGTTTGGCAGTGTTGGCCGTATGCACTGTCCTGTAAGCTCAAGAACCAGGGCCAGCCGGTCGTCTTTGCTGCCAGACCTCCAGCACAGCAGCACCCAGTGCAGACCAATCACTTAGGGGATATTTGTTAAATGAACGAATGAATATGGTGTAAATGTACCCATTAAGTACACTTTTCCCAGTGACTATTCAATTTCATAGAATGACTAAATTTTAGTTACGAATCCTGTTATGAATTAATGAACAAAAATATTGTTATCGAGTTCTGATAAAGAAAAATGATTCATGACTAAATCATTTATCCTTCATTCATTCATTTGACAAATATTTATTGAGGGCCCACTAAGTGCCAGACCCTTTTGTAATCACTTGGGGTACTTCACTGGATAAAAAAGAAAAACATCCCTGCCCCAAGGTGCTTACATGCCAGCGAGGAGAGTAGATGTTACATGAGATACTTATATTAAATATATCCTACAGTACAGGGGGATAAGTACCATGGGGCAAACTAACGCAAGAGAGGGATGGGGCCGAGACTGTCCCTGAGAAGGGGACGTGTGGCAGTGAGAGAGGGAGCTGTGTGGCCATGTCGGGAAGAGCAGGAGCGTTCCAGGCTGAGGAACAGCTGCTGTGAAGGTGCCGAGGGGTGTGTGCCTGTTGGGTTCCAGGAGCAGCAAGGAGGTGGGGGTGGCAGATGTGGGGTGAGTGATGGGAGCAGAGGAGAGGTGAGATCAGACAGTAAATAGGGACTGGGATGGGAAGGACACGCTGCCCTCGTAAGGCAGGAGCCATTGTGGGTTTGAGCAGAGGAGTGGAGGAACCGGCTGGGTTGACAAGGATAGACATGGGTAGAAGCTGGGAGGCAGGTTATGAGCTCTTGTAGGCCTCCTGGTCATAGGTGTGATAGGTTTGCACCGGGGGGAGAAGCTGGTGAGAAGTGGTCAAATTTTGGATGCATCATGAAGATAGAACCAACAAGATTAGCCGCAGATCCAACGTGGGCATGAGAGAAAGAGAGGGGTCAAGGGCCCTCCAAGGTTTTTGGTTTGAGCAACTGGAAGTTTGGAGTTTCCATTACTGAACTGGGGAAGATCAGGAATTCTGTGTGGCATGTGAAGTCTGAATGTGTGTGGAGATGTCAAGTTGGCAGTCACGGGTCGAGGGAGTCTGGGGCTCAGGAGGGAGGGCAGGCTGGAGATTAGGTTTGTTGGGCTCTGATGCAGTAGGAGTTGAAGCTGACGAGTGGCTGAGATCACTCAGGAAGGGGGTGGAGCCATCCGAGGCCTGAGCCCTGGCCCCTAACAGATGAGGGCCACCCAGCAAAGAACTCGAGAGGAGGCCTTGGGGAGGAGGAAAGGCAGGGCGTGGGTTACCCTGGAAGCCAAGTGAAGCCAGTGTTCAGGGAGGAGAGAGGGATCAAGGGCTCAAAGCTGCTGGTGGGCGTGGCTCATTTGTCTTATGCCTTTGAGATGGTTTCAACTTATGTGTAAAGTTTTGAAGATGTAATTAGAATATGATGAGTTTGTGTCACTTTGAAACCCATAATTGTATGAATAATTTTGAATTCTATTAGACAGACATGACACATCACTGCTTCTCTTTGTGTATGATATCAAGACCTAGGTTCGTTGAATATTTATGTGTAATTTAGTCAGTTAATTTCTTATGATTGAAATAGCTCCTTTCATTTGTAGGTTTATCTTGACTTAGCATATGACAGTCATTTGGAAATAAAAGAAACTGTAAAGGAGAAAAGAATAATGATAATATGAATAAGTTTATAATTATCCTTTTTATGAACAAAATTACCATAAGAAACCTCTGATATTTTGGAAAAACACATATTGTCTCACTCTTTGCTTATTCAATTTTTCCCTCAAGGAGCAAAACTTTTTCTTTTTTTTTTAAAGTAATCTTTTACTGGCTGTTAAAAGAAATATTTCATCCCTAATGGAATTTATTCTTTGTTATCTTGGTATTGATTCTAATGAAGAATTAGAATTTTGGCTCACTCAAGCCATAGGTCATGTAGAAGAGTTTTTCCAAGCCCCTTTTTAAAGATATAGGTCAGGAATAAAATCTCCCTAGAAACACTATTGATTTGTTCATCTTGATTTAACTGGTTTCTTTTAAAGGGAGTAGTTTTTGCTCAGATCTTGGTTTCTAAGTATCATTTCCCACTCAGAGAAACCAGGAATGTTTGAGAAATAGCTGATTCCAGGGCTAAGGAGGGGAAGATACAAAAGCCTGGAGCATTTTGTTGAGCTTGAATATAGGGAGGTGCTCAGGATATCTGATGGGGGGCGTGTCCAAAGAAGAGAGAAGCTTGAGGAGGCTCCCAGTGGATGAACTGGGACAATCTGAGCATTAGAATAAATGAGGACAATCGTGGATTATAACCCACCAAATGGATTAAGAATCTAGGATTTCATGCTTACGTGAGAGAGAGAGAGAGAGGGGGAAGCTCTTCCTGGCAGTAGAATGCTGACTCTCAGTCTGGAAGGAATGATAGAATTAGCAAATTACCACTTTGCAACCATTATAGTAAAAGTTGACTCAGGCCGGAATCATCAAGAATGCTCCATCTAGTAGGGGGACAGTTTGATGAGGAACAGGATATTTACATCTTATCAAGGTATCTCCCCACAAATTACTCATTCACCATACGGGAAAAATAGTATCCATGCTGTGGAGACACCGGGTACCACCTTAACCGGGTGGTGAACGTCACCCTCAAAGCAGAGGAATCCCAGGGGCGTCTGGGTGGAGCCCTGAGATGTTCACAGCCTGACCTACGGGACATTGCCAAAGACGCACGCTCTGCGTCCTCACGAGCAAATACCCGCGGACCCCAAGGGGAGGGCTGCTGGTGAAATAACTGGCCTGTGTTCTTAAAGGATATTACTGTGATGAGAGGCAAAGAAAGATCGAGGAACTATTCCAGGTTAAAGGAGACCGAGGAGACGTTACAGCTAAATGCAATATGGGATCCTGGACTGGGGGAAAATGTTACAAAGGACGTTACTGGGACATTTGACAAAATTGGAATGCTATTGGAATTATTGTTATTGGAATACAGTGTTAAATTTTGTGAATTTGATAACTGAGCTGGGACTATTTCTTAGAAAACACGGAAGTATCAAGGAATAAAGGGGCATGTTGTATGCAATCTGTTCTCAACTGATTTAGAAAAAATGTTCATAGAGAGGGGAAGAGGGCAAACTGGATAAAGCAAATGTGACAAACTTAAAAATTGGTGAAGTGGGGTAAAGGAATACAGGGGTTCTTTGTTCTAGTCTTGCAGCTTTTTTATAAATTTGAAGTTATTTCCAAATAGCACATTAAAAGAAGAAAGTAGGAGGTGAAGGTGGTAATATATTTTTAGGACCTGAAGGTAAATTTTTAAATGGTTGTTAATTTACTGATGTAATTACAATGTCAATACTTTTAGCAAGCAATAGAACTCTTTCTTCACATGTAGATTGGCAATAAAAGGATACAGAAGTGAGAAATATAAGAGGATTTTACTTTTTATGTTATGTTCACTATCAAGGAATTATCAGTATATTATAGATAAGTTTTTTAAGAAGTATGAAATATTTCATTATATTTCAAGTTGGTGGAATGAGTATATTTTTTCATGGTCTAATTATACTGTATTTCATTGAATCTAGATACTATTGATTTTAAGATTCACCATTGCTATTGAGAAAGAAAACAATATTGCCGATTATTCAAAGACAACGTCAATTCTAAGAGGTATCCTGATTTCAGAGATGTTCAAGATGTGGAAAAATATGTGTTAAATAGTTGAAACAGGGTAGATTGAAATGTTTCGGTAGGTAAATAATTTAAAGATGCTTCTCATTTTAATTACTGCTACATCATGATTTTAGTCAGAAAACTGAAATCTGTGATACACTTCTGCTAAAAATGTCATATTTTATCATTGATACTAGAAGATGTTCTTATACCTATTGATAATGTGACTTCTGTATTTTAATGGCTTGGTTGATAATGTATTTATGCCCTGAAGTGATCTTTTTTACAACTAGTAATTTTTGCAGAGGTGTTTTCAGGCATTGAAATACAAAAGGACATTAGGAAATCCTTTCCTCTGACTCACTGCCCACTGAAATAATGACTGTCGTTCTCCACAGATGCCACAGCTGGAGAAGAAACTTGAGCTCGAACTGGAGGATGATGCCCGAGTCATTGCGTGTCGGTTCCCTTTCCCGCACTGGACCCCAGACCAGGTCACCGGAGAGGGGATTGACACCGTGTGGGCCTACGACGTGAGCACGTTTAGAGGGAGGGAAAAGAGGCCCTGAAGATTGATGCATTTCCAGTCGGTCATTCAAATATAAACTTTATTATTATTTTTTATATATAAACTTTATTGAGAGTGTTTGCTGAAGTGTTGGTGGTCTTTGATTTTATCGAGATCCACAGCTGTGTCTTCAGCAGAGAGTATATTTTTCTTTGATATGGAATGAGGTTACTATTACTTTCTGTAACTTTTGGAGAAAACAAGCAGAAGTTAAGAACAGCAGGTAGATTTAAAGTCCCCTTTCATGGTATATTCTAAAAAATGTGCTTACTACCTTTTCATGCACTTGGATGTACGAAAATATGAATAAGTGACGATCATGTTGATGGGTGGGAAAAATGTCAACAGCTCTTCACATTATAAAGGGTATGATTGAATGCCACAGACGAGAAGAAACACCTTTTAAAGAGGGTGTGTATTAGTAAATGTCTGCAGTTTCCTATAACTTTATTCATACTTAAGATTTATCTCTTTCTTTTCTGTCCTTCATGGCAAAATTAATTTTTTAAAGGACTTAGAGAGGCATTCATATTTTACAACATATATTAGGAATAATTTGTTCCAAGTTTACTGGATTACTGTGTTTTATTGAATCTAAGATGTATATGTATGTGTGTAAATGTGTGTGTATACATACACATTTTAGCATTTCTGAAATTGTGAGGTACCTTCCAGGGGATGGGGTTTTATAACTGGAATTGGCACATTGTCCATCATGGTGTAGTTGTATATCAACCACCATTGGTAGAATCTCAGATTTTTTTTCTTTTCTTTTTTATTGTTTAATTCAATTTATTTATTTTTTATTGCAGTAACATTGGTTTATAACATTATATAAATTTCAGGTATACATCATTATATTTCAATTTCTGTATAGATTACATCATGTTCACCACCCAAAGACTAATTACAATCCATCACCACATACATATGTCTGATCATCCCTTTCACTCTCCTCCCTCCCCACTGCCCCTCTGGTAACCACCAATCCAATCTCTGTCTCTATGTGATTGTTTGTTGTTGTTTTTATCTTCTACTTATGAGTGAGATCATATGATATTTGACTTTCTCCCTCTGACTTACTTCACATAGCATAATACCCTCAATGTCCATCCATGTTGTCACAAATGGCTGGATTCATCATTTCCTACGGCTGAGTAGTATTCCATCGTGTATATATTCCACATCTTTATCCATTCGTCCCTCGATGGGCACCCGGGTTGCTTCCAAGTCTTGGCTATTGTGAATAGTGCTGTAATGAACATAGGGGTGCATGTATCTTTATGAATTTGTGTTTTCATGTCCTTTGGATAAATACCCAGCAGTGGAATAGCTGGATCGTGTTGTAGTTCTATTCTTAACTTTTTGAGGAATCTCCATATTGTTTTCCGTAGTGGCTGCACCAGTTTGCACTCCTACTAGCAGTGTATGAGAGTTCCCTTTTCTCTACATCCTCTCCAACACTTGTTGTTTCCCGTCTTGTTAATTATGGCTATAGAATCTCAGATTTGATGAAATATGATATTCAGAGAAGATACATGAAGTAGTGGAGTAGTTGGTAATGATTTAATAGTAGAATAAACAATCATGAGCTTCGGAGTCAGCCAGACCTGGGTTCAGATCTTGGCTTGATCCTCAGCAAGAGGTCTTGGACAAGTGGCTTCCCCTCCCAGAGCCTTGGTTTCCTGAATCCCTGTCATTGGGATAATGATACACTAGGCAGGGAACTGGGGACCGAATTATAAAACTCATAGCCCATAGTCTTTGGTCTGTAAGTGCTATTTCTGATTTTAGACACTAAAGAAAAGCTATTCACAGAAGTTGCAGATTATTTCCGCTAGTCACTTCTTTACTTCTTGAAAGCAGCCATTTAATATTTCTCATTTATGAGAAGAGACTTGACTGATTTAGATAAAGACAAGTTAAGGAAAACCTTTGAATGTGAGTAGACAAGCTTCATAGATCTGAAAAATTAATATTCAATGGTGGCTCGATTAATCCCTGTGTATCACGGGAAAGAATTGAACTCCCAGTCATACCCCTCTGACTTAAATACCAAACTGTCTTCACAGAGATTTGATAAAGTGAGATGGTTTGCATCTTTAACTAAACTGATAAAAATATGATCAATTTGATAATTTTCATTTAAATGAGAAGCAACTGGGGACTTATTTATTCATTCATTCAGCAAATACTTATTGCGTGTTTCTGATTCACTGGTGGCTAGACATACAAGGCCCCTAATCTCGTGGAATTTATATTCTAGGGGAGAGAGAGAAACAATGAGTGAGTGAATGTTAGTGGATGTGAAGTTCTCTGAAAGAAGTAAGCGGTGTGCTAGTGTAGAGAGAACCTGTGTGTGTTTGGGGTGAGGAATGGGGTGTTGTGGACATCTGTCAGGTTTTGGGCTGCCACCATCTTTCCCTTTCCCGATGGCCCCTGATTTCCTTATGAAGAACGGATTCTCTCCCATGGTGTGTAGTTCTGGTGTCTGTCCCTCACTGTCACATTCCGCTCTAGCCAGCCCTATGTGGTGGCTGGACACCCTTGGAGAGGGACCATCATAGCTCCTTGCAGGAAGGGGTGGTGGGCAGAGGCAGGGTTTTGTGGGAACTTGGAGGTATTCAGTAATTTTCTAGACATGTTCCTGGTGGATTTGTAGAGGCATCAGGCTATCTGCAAATCATATATTTTTGATATTGTTGGGGATTTCTCCTTTAGCTTACCAAGAATTAGATGATGCTTGGTCCTGCAACCTCAGGGTAAAATGGGCTGTTTCATAGGAGTTATGATTCATGGAGTCTGCAAGATCTTTAATTGATTTGTAAAATTGTGCTTTTTTAAAAAATTGACCTTTTTAACCATTTTATTTATTTATGTTTGAGGAAGATTGGCCCTGTGCTAACATCTGTTGCCAATCTTCCTCTTTTTCCCCAAGCCCCAGTACATGGTTGTGTATCATAGTTGTAGAGTTGTAGCTCTTCTGTGTGGGACCCCGCCTCAGCATGGGTCGATGAGCAGTGAGTAGGTCCGCGCCCAGGATCCGAACCAGCGAACCCCGGGCTGCTGAAGCGGCTGAAACTGAATGTGCGAACTTAACTGCTACACCACCAGGCTGGCCCTAAAATTGTGCTTTTAAGTAAACAATAATAAGAATTTTCCTGTAGAGGTTATTATGGCCTCTCTGGCTGGTTTGAATTTTTGTGAGTTACTAGGTTAAGGACATTGATCAAATTTGCACACAACACGAGGCAGGGGATGACAGCGACTATTTTTAATGTCAAAAGTAGGATTGAAACATGTCTATACAGATTGAGATCAGGGATAAGTGCTAACTTGATAAAATTTAAAGTTAAGAAGAAAAAAACCAAACAAGAATAGAAATTCAGCTTAGGGATGATGTAGCCTACCTGGAGCCGTTGTGAACAGACCCGGAGGTTCCATCTACACTCAGGTTACTGAGAAGCACGTTCCCATCTGGTTGCATCTTTCTCCACAGCACGGCCCCAGGACCGCGACCCTCGCATTCCCCAGGCGTGCCAGGCGGGCCTCATCAGACCCTTGGCCAGTTCTGGCATTCAGACCCCTTGAAATGCTTAGCACCTGAAATACTTCAGGTGCCCGTGAAACCAAGCTTAAAAGATTTAAGAAATGAAACTCTTCCAGATACTCTGTGTTCACCATTGCTGCGGGATGGCGTACACCATGACAAGTTACAGCCAAACAGAATTTAAAAAATGCACGATTCCTGACATTTAAATCATGCGGCTGGATACTGCCCCTCTGCCCGAGTACTTTCCCTGGTGGCCAGAGGTGTGAAGACCTGCTGTGAAGAAAGAAATGTTCTCAAGCCCAGGAGTCTTCTAAGCTTGTGCTGTAACATGTGTTTCCTAGATTAGCCCTGGCTGAGTGCATTCGGGGAGAGACCCCTGAGTCCTTGCAGAGCCCACTACAGGAGCCTCCTTAAGTCTCCACAGACAAACAAGGAGCACATCCCTTGTCGCCTGTTGGGGCCATAGTGTGACCAGCCCTTTACTAAGATGTTGGAGTCATCTGGGCCACGGCGGAGCATCCCTCACCTGGCCTGGGCAGCAAAGTCTGCAGGCCTCTGACCCAGGCCACCTGTCCTGGGGGGGGGGGGATGCCCTTGGGCCAGCCAGGGGAGGTGTGCAGACACGGCTCACTCCTATCCAACAGCCGTCTCCCCTCTTCCTTGGTAACAACCCCAGCTCAGGTGTCAGGCTTTGATGTGTTCAGGGACAGTGAGCCCTGCTGGTTGTCTGATCCCATCCCCTGGATGTTAGGGTGGGCGGTGGGCCATGGGCATGTGATCCAGTTCCCGCCAATGAGGTTTGAGGGGACATCTGCTGGGGGCTTTGTTGCTAATAGAAGGAGATGCTTGAGGAGTGAGCATCCTTCCTGTCTGGACTGGCTGTGGAAAGCAGTCATACCTGAAGTTTTAGCAGCCATTTTGCAACCGCCAGGGGAAAAGTGAAGATGAAAGGCAAGATGCTGAGGCTGGTGGAGCAGGAGGATGGAAAGCCTCTGGGTCTTTGATGACACCACTGAGTTGTTGAACTGACCCAGAGCCTCTGACTTCAGGACACCTTGTTAAGTGAAATAATAAACCCATGTTGTTTTTAAGCTGTTGGGTGGGTGTTGTGTTATTTGCACCCTGCAGCGGCCTGATGGAGACAGAAGGGTGTAAGGCTGAACTGGGGAGAGAGGAGCCCGGCAGTGTGGAATGGCAGGCACCCTGAGCCCAGTCTCCCCATCTGGAGAGCACTAGAGGAGATGGCACCTGCTGGCAAGGTCGGAAGGCGTGTCTGGAGTATGCAAGGCGGGGAGAGCTCCCAGGGGTAGGGTGCCCCACTCCCAGAGTGGTGTTTGGGGTATTGTACCAAGTCAACAGAGCTGCAAAGTTGGACCCAGCCTTGACAACCGACGTGAGTCGTCCCAGGAGAGCATCCTGTTCTTGGGGGTGTGGCAGGGGCGAGTAACAGCAGAGTCTCAGTCATATCGCTGCACCCGGGGAGTCTTACAGGGAGGGGAGAGAATTCCTCAGGAGTAGACAGCAGTTAGGAAAAGGAAGGGAGGAAGTCACTTCAAACTGCCCTTCTTGGCAGGTAGGGTTGCCAAGAAGAGGAGCTGTGTTATGGATGCATTTTTGTCCTGCAAAACTCATGTGCTGAAATCCTAACCCTCAGTGTGATGGTTTTAGGAGGTGGGGCCTTTGGGAGGTGATTAGGTGATGAAGGTGGAGTCCCTATGAATGGGATTAGTGCCCTGATAAAAGAGACCCCAGAGAGCTCCCTTGCCCCTTCTGCCATGTGAGGACGCAGGGAGAAGTTGCCTGTCTATGAATGGGGAAGCGGATTCTCACCGAACGCTGAATCTGCCAGCGCCTTGACCTCAGATTTCTCAGCCTCCAGAACTGTGAGAAGTAAATGCTTGTTGCTTAAGCTGCCAGTCTGTGGTGTTCTGTTACAGCAGCCCGAGCTGACTGAGACAAGTTGGTGACAGAAGGGCCACAGCCTGCACTGTCCAGACTTGTTCCAGGTCTAGCTTGAATTCCTTAGCCCTCAGGAGGAAAGGAAGTGGAAGGGAGCCAAGCTTCAAGAGGATCCTTCCCTGTGCCAGCCAGGAAACCATCCCCCTGACGTGATGGTCGGGGCTGGTTGGCTGAGCAGCCTCGGGAAGTTCCATTGGGCCGCCCTCCAGATGACCACTGAGGGATGCGGCTGGCACCATCCTCACATGGGGAGGCCTCCCTGGGAGGGGTCTGCTCTGTGCCTCCCTGTCCTGGCTCATACGGAGGGTGCTTTCAGCAGTTTGTCCCTAAACTAACATGGATGATGTAAAAAACTAGACCTATGGGGCTGGCCCAGTGGTGTAGTGGTTAAGTTCGTGCGCTCCGCTTCTGGCCGCCCCAGGTTCTCAGGTTCGGATCCCGGCTCGGACCAACGCACCGCTTGTCAAGCCACGCTGTGGCAGCGTCCCATATAAAGTTGGGGAGGATGGGCACAGATGTTAGCCCAGGGCCAATCTTCCTCAGCAAAAAGAGGAGGATTGGCAACAGACGTTACCTCAGGGCTAATCTTCCTCACAAGAAAAAACTCCACAAAAACCAGAACTAGAAAAAGAAATAGAAGCTGTGTTGATAAGCAGAAATGAATTCTAGATGGTAAAAAGTCTTGAACACATATCCTCAGAGGCACAGTTAAAGCAGTTGTGGATGTTTCCTCTGGATGAGAGAAGGTTGAGAGGAAACAGGACAGATATTTCCAGTACTTGAAGAGTTGCCAAGCAGAAGAAGAGAGGGAGGTGATAACGAACACGACTGTGTGCCAGGGGTTTCCGTGCCCTGGAAATAACCCACTCTCATCTTCAGGGAGGAGGCTCAGTTTTCATTTATTTTTTTCTTTCTTAACCAAGGGGAGTCATTAACTTGCTCAGTCACAGCCCGACACAGGAGCACAGGATCTTTCTTTCTACACTCGGTTGCTTCCCTGCGGCCTATTCTGACTGGCTCCGGGGGGTAAACTCGAGTCCTTGGGTGGGCGCTAAAGGGACGTGAAGCGTAAGCTCGGTCTGAAGTACAGTCTTAATGAAGTCATTTAAAGTTAGAGTGTGTGGCCTCTGGACAGAGTGAGTTCCTTGTCACTGGAGATACTGGAGCAGAGGCTGGATGGCCACTTGGTGGGGATGTTGTAGAAAGGATCCATCCATAGCAGGCGTAGAGTCCTAAAAAGACCTAAAATGACAATGAGTTTTCCAATCTGCAGGGCTGCCAGCATCATTTCAAGCAGACCTCCATGGGTCTGGGAGGCATCAAAGCGGTCTTCAGTGGTCAAGGTATTTAACAAACCCCAACAAAACCCAGCACCCCCCAAAATGAGGAGGCTGTGGCCACTTTCTACTCTGGTATTTGCAAAACAAAGTAGTCAGAGTATTGGGGAAGCTGATGAATGAAGATAAGCTGTATCAGAGCTCCAGCGGGGAAGTGTGAATGCTCAGAGAAGGAAGCTTCAATCTATAGTACCCCAGAGGGCTTAGCTAGAGAGAACACAGTTGTGTTTCCCAAGTACTGATGAGAACCAGGGGTCTGTTCTTGAAGCTCCTGGAAGAAATATTCAGTAATGGGGCCTCATCCTCTTCTAAGTGATACCACCCTGCCCATAACCTTGTCAAAGGATCAGCCTTATGAGGACCCAAAGCTCGCTGACCCTCCTCCAGTTGATCAGACCAAGATTGGGAATCTGAGCCAAAAGCAGGCCATAAGCTGGCCAATGAAATGGCTGGCAAATAGAGATGAGATGAGCTACGCAGACTCCATGTTGAGAATTTTAACTGGGGAACTGAAAGATTGGAGACATCTAGGTAGAAGTTAAGGTGATGAAGTTGAGGCCAGAGGAACTTGGAGGGCCATGAGACAAGAGAATAACAGGTTTCTCTCTCGGTCAAGGGCTCAGTCCACAGTCCTGAGGGGTAAGACCCTGCCAGGGGCCCACCCCATCCCGCAGGCCAGCAGGACCAAGGAACTGGGGCAGCAGAGCCACAGTACGACTAGCAGAGCTGTCACTATCCCTAGAACATCTCAGCCTACCTCCTCATCAGAGTCCCTTGAGTGTCCTGTTCCTTAAGAACTCCGTTTATGGAATAGGTTACTTTATGACAAATGAAAATAGTACTTGTCATGACAGATATTAAACACAAGGAACTTACTATCCCCAAAGATGGTGTAGGCTGTATATTTAAATAGAAAAATGGATATTTATATAAATGTAAGGAAATCACCTAAATAACAACAGAGTTTCTGTGGTCAGATAGAAAACTTTAGTCGTCTGGGATTCTCTTAGGCAAAACACCTTCTTCCTTTTGTTGGAAGTGTTCCTGTAATCACGACACATTATGGTTATATGGGAATTGGCACACTTGTGACCTAATGGACTGATGCAAATTGAACATGAACAAAAAAAACCATATAACTTTTATTGGTGAGGGAAATTAGATGTTTTACTTTTTCTAATTTAATATTATGGTGTGAACATTATCCAAGAAGGATGATAAAACAATAGCTCTTTGATCACTAGGTTTAATTGAAGGATGGGAGGGGTGACTCAAGTTAGTTTTCCTCTCCGTAACATTGTAGGATGAAAAATCGGGCAGTGAAGTTATTTTTTATGAGAATGAATCCAAATGTGAGAATGATCTCACAACTCCATGTATATCCCAAACTTGGTAGAGATGTTCAGGTGGCGAGGTCTTAGGGGGTTTGCTGTAAATGTAGCTTTGCAGTGTTGTTCTTGGGGACCGTGACAGCTAGAGGAGAGTGTCACCAGGCATTGGGCTGAATGCTGGTAATGCCCAGCTAGCAGGCAGCACCATTGTAAGGCCGGTGAGGCTTCTACTGTTTCCGTGATCTTCCCTTTCTTCTCCCCCTAAGCCTACCTGTCCCAGGTACTTACCCTTCATCATTTGATCACGTGGCCTTTTCCCACACGTACACTAATCTTTGATTTAAGTGTCACATTCCATATTGCCATTTTCAAGGGCATTTGCATTTTGTTAAGGAGTGCTTTAATATGGATTTGAATTCTAGTGAGACCGAAAGAGATTAATTGGTAATGGAGAAATGTCAGATTCCTTGCTTCCACCTGTTCCATCCAAACTACCCAACTGGCATATCTCTGACAGCTCAGAAAGGCAAACTGTGGTCACCGTAAGCTTCTCTTGACCTGAAAACATTAATTATAAATGGCATTTCATACTCCAGAAACTGACAATAAGCATAGCTCTCATGTACTGACAGTCTACCAAGTCATACATCATTTACATACATTATTTTAAATTCTCCTATTAACTCTGTGGTGTAGATATGATATTTCTCAGTGGGATAAATGGAGGCATTTGGAGAGTAATTTGTTTGCTAAGGCTTGTGCACTAATTAGCAAGTAGTGGAGCTAGTATTCAAACCCAGGCCTGCCTGATACTAAAACCTGTGCGATTTCCCCTATTTCACTTCCTGGCCAGGGCATAGGGGAAGCTCTGCTGTTCCGGAATCAATCCCGTCTACCCAGTAGCTTAGATATTAGCAACATTTGAATAACTCCAAAGGTTGGGTCCCGTGCCTCTTGATCAGAATAACTTTTTCTGTAGGCACAGGGTGGTCCTTGAGTTAGAAGCAGAAGCCTGAGAGAAGGGTAAAGCAGCAGACTTTCCAGAATTGTTCTACCTGCTTAGAAATGGTAGATGAAATAATATCTTCTAAGCAGAAATGCCTTATTACCACCTACCTTATAGGTCCGCCCCACCTACAGGTAGATTATTGAAAACACGTCACCTCTGTTGGAAAATAAACAACTTGTGAATGTACGTATCTGCATTAGTCAGCTCTGGCTACCATAACAAAATACCACAGACTAGGCGGCTTAAACAACAGAAACTTATTTCCTCACAATTCTGGAAGCTGGAAGTCCAAGATCAATGTGCTGGCATGTCTAGTTTCTTCCGAGGCCTCTCTCCTTGGCTTGAAGATGGCCACCTTCACACTGGCCTTCTTCACGTGGTCTTCCTTCTGTGTGCGAGCATCCCTGGTGTCTTTTCCTCTTCTTGTAAGGACACCGGTCCTATTGGGTTAGGCCAGCCCTCACAGCCTCATTTTAACTTAATCACATCTTCCAAGGCCCCATCTCCAAATACAGTCACATTCTGAGGTGATGGGGGTTAGGGCTTCAACACGGGAATTTTGGGAGGAAACAATTCAGTCCCTAAGAACATCTTATCAAGTTAATTACAGCATCATATTTATAAGTAAATAACTGGACCCAGCCTAAATGTGCACCGGTTGAGACTAGTTAAGTACACTTTGGTACGTCTGTACGGAGCAGCCGTGAGAAATACTGCAGCAGAGTACACGGACCAACACACGTGTGATTTCCAGGTAGAGGCTCCTCTGCTCTAACACGCCTTCTGCAACATTGCCCTTTAAACATAACCGGCTTTATGGAAAAAATAGGGTTAATGGGAGACCCCTCAGAACGGGTGCAACCTTGAAACCGGAGCATTAACAGAAACATCACTGGTGCCTGGGGAGGTAACTTGGACAGTCCAGGCAGGCAGCTCATTGACACTGGAGACTACGAGGGGATAATAATTTAAAAAATAGCGTGGGATGCTGGTTTGGGGGAATGACACAGTGCAGATGTGCACCAGAGGGCTTACGCCCTGCTGCAAGCCCAGGACTGTGCCAGGCTGGGGCGCCCCTGTCTGGGGAGGCACAGTCACTGTTTTTATGTTTTTTTACGCTGAAAGGGCTTCACGTCGAGAGCCACTTCCCTTTCCGGTGAAGGTTTCAATTCTACTCTTATAATTCAAAGCTAAGTTCCCCTTGCAGGAAAATTTACATATGAACCAATAAAACTTCCAAGTTATTCTAACATCATTCCTTTATGCAACAGTGTGGGAGCCAATTGGTGTTATAGCAACAGGAGTTGAAGCAGAGCAAACTAGTCAGGTGTGAAAGACAAGGGGCAGAACAGTGTGATATTTGCTTCTATTTATATTAAAAAAGGGCGTTCATGTGCTCACATGTGTGCGCGCTGTCTCTCTCTCTCTCTCTCTCTCACACACACACACACACACACACACATCCTGCCAGAAATAATCCATGAATACACGAGAAACTGGTAATAGTGTATATCTCTGGGGAGGGTGAGTGGGGTTTGGGACCTGAGGTGAGAGGAAGACACCTTTCATTATATATTTAAAAATATTTTTTGCGCTTTTTAACCATATATGTGATTTTTCAATGAAAAGTTAATTTTTTAAAGTTCACACACACAGAAGATAAGCTTCGATTCACATACGAGATGCCACTTTTTAAAGCACGTACAGGAGAGAGAACTACTCAGAGATGATGTGGGACTGAAATATGCTGAGCTGTTGTGACCATGTACATTGGCAAATAAGACTCTGGAAAACCAGAGAGCTGGGGCATTTCAGGGCAAATCTGTCAGCATTCAGAGCTTTTATGAAGATGGAGAACTGAATGTCAATGACTTGTATGGGTTAAATATTGTTAGTTTGTGATTTATTTTAACTTACACGTCTTTCCCCCTTTTTTCCCTGATATATGTCTTTACTATAAAATGAAAGAGAGAAACACATGCCTTGTGAGAATCAGGTCAGCAGCTTAAAGAACCCCAAAGTTAGAAGGGCACTGAAGGACAGGAGGCGGGTGGGGGCGAGGCCATGGATTTATGGAGGGAGGGGTGAGACAGCAGCTCTGGGTCATACCTTCCCCTCTGCCCTTCTCCTTGCCTGGCCTCTGAAGGTCATGGCCAACAACCTCCCCCACTGTCTCCCTCATTGTTGTCTTTTCTGAGGATTTGCCTCAAACTTTTAGGACTGGTTATGCCCAACACCAAATTTTGACATCAAGTTAAAAGCCAAGACGCTTTCTCTTTTGCTTTTTGTATTGTCTGAAAAAGGGTGTGTTGAGTAGACTAGTAAATGACATACAAGAACAGCCCAGAATGAACCTTTAGATTACTGATTCTAAATCACCATCAACTCCTATCGGACTTCTTTCCTGTGTGGTTATGGAGCCCCTGCACGAATGCTTCCTTCCAGGGACTGGCAATTCACTCCCAGGTCTTAGGGCAGCCTGGTTTACCTTGGGGACCCCTGTTAGAAATGCCTTCTGTATATCTGGCTGAAACTTGGCTCCCTGGCACTTCCCACCCACTGGCCCTAATTTTACTCCCTGGGGACCACCCTGAACAAATCTAATGCTTCCTCCGTGGGATAGAACTTCAAAGATTTGAAGAACTCCCCTCTGTCCCCAGTGAATCTTCCATTCTCACAGTTCTTCATATAAACCAACCCTCCATAGGCTGGTAACTCTCTTCCTAACGGAAGCTAGGCTTTAAAATGTCTTTCTGAAGTGTGGCTCCTGGAGCCGGACACAGCCCCCAGGTGTGGCCTGACCAATGCAGAGAGGAACAGACAACCCCGTTCCTCGATCTTGAACTTGCCTTCAAATAAGAACAATACATGACACTCTCAACTTGCACGGAATTTTTACTTACGCTTTTGATAAGTCATCTGTCCCATATTATGTTCTTACATAAATCACATCAGTGGAGTTATTTTTTTTTGACCCAAGTGTATTTTATGTTTTTGAAGCAAGTGAAGAACTTAAATATATTCCTTTTTAAAATTCTATCATGTTAGATTTGCCCCACTGCTATGGGCTTTTAAGGGATTTTTGGATCTTAATTTAATCACCATACCATTTGGTTGTTCCTGTGCACTTCATGCCTCGCACAACTTTAATAACCAGGCTATCAGTGTTCTCATCTATGTTGTTTGAAAGAAACAGCCACAAACGTTGAATGAGACAGAGCCCTGAGACCTCCCCATCCTATAAACCACATCCAGTTTGCTCTGTTGGCCAGCGCTCTTAGGGGATTGTTGTTCGTTAGTTTATACTCTCTCAGTGGTGCTCTCTCAGAGTTCACGTTTCTCTGTCTTGACTATAAGGACATGTAGACGAGCATGTAGCCAGAATGTCTCCTCCCTGGGGGCTTCATCCCTGTGTCCCCAGCTTGGGAAGACGGTGCCTGCAGGTCTTAGGCAGTCCATAAATATTTGCTGAATAAATGAGCAAAGGGAGGATGTCAGGGGAGAGCTGGTCGCATGTCTCACTGAAGTCCAGCTACACCATGTTTTCCCTTTATTCTAGGCCTGTGGTGTTGGTGCTCTAGTTAAAAAAGAAAACCGGTCCCCCTGCCATGATTCATTCCTAGCAGTCCATACTGTCTCCTGTAGTCTCTACTTCTTTTTTTTTTTTTGACTTATTATTTTTTATTACTTGCTTTTTCACATTTTTCTCAAAACAAAACAGTTTCATTGAGGTATAATTGATATAAAAAAACCCCTGGATATATTTAATGTTAATAAACATATCCGTCACCTCCAAAAGATTCCCCCTGCTCTTTCTGTTGTTGTTCTGGTGGTAAGAACACTTAACATAAGACCTACCCTCTTAACAGAAATTGAGGGTACAGTTCTCAACTGTTAACTATCGACTGTCTCGTTCAGCAGATCTCTAGAACTTCTTCATCCTGCATAACTGAAATTTTATACCCATTGAACAGCAACTCCCCGTTTCTCCCTCTCCCCAGCCCTTGGCAACCCCCATTCTAGTCTCTGCTTCTATGAGTTTGACTATTTTAGATTCCTCATTTGTCATCCAGTATTTGTCCTTCTGTGGCTGGCTTGTTTCACTTAGCAGAGTGTCCTCCAGGTTCATCCATGTTGGAGCCTGGGCTTTCATTTTGCAGGCATGCACAAACCTTCAAGACTGGACCCTTTCTTGAAGTTAACGTCAAACTCTTGTTAGTCTGTAGTTTCCAGATTGACCTTCCTCCCCTTCTCAAGACTTACACTAATATTTGCGTACCACTATAGATCTCTGGCACTTCTCCCGTTCCACGTGATTTCTCCAACATCCCCAGTAATAATTTAGCTGTCCCATTTACACGACTTCTCAGTTTTCTGGACAATATTCTATTCTAACATGTATTCATTTATAGCAGTTAACTGACACGGCTGTCCCTCTGTAGATTGAAAAAGCCTGCGTTGGAGTACATTTCGCTCTCCATTCTGTTTTTTAAAACTTTCTTTTGCTTTATATGACTATGAAATTCTAGCAGTGCTAGTTTCTTCCTGAGTAAATGAGTCTAAATTTGGAATTTCTAATGAAAAAGTTTTCTCTTAGCATGAACCTAACTGAGAGAATATTTCTCTCTACTAACAATGTTTCATTTATAATATGTCAATTAAAATCTAAGTATTTGGGGGTGGTGGATTCCCAGAATAGAACAATGATTTTCATATTTACCACATATTTCTGCTTTTATTTACAACTTATTTTCCATTTAACAGTTTTTTTTGACCCAAGTGGGTTTTATGTTTTTGAAGCAAGTGAAGAACTTAAATATATTCCTTTTTAAATTTTATCATGTTAGATCTGCCCCATTGCTATAGATTTTTAAGGGATTTTTGGATCCTAATTCAATCATCCAATCATTTGGTTGACCCTGTGCACTTTATGTCACACGCAACTTTAATAAGCATGCTGTCTATCAGTGTCTTCATGTACGTGGTTTGAAAGAAACAACCACAAACTTTGAATGGGACAGAGCCCTGCGATCTCCCCATCCTATAAACTGTGTCTAGTTTGCTCTGTTGGCCAGCCCTCTTTGAAGACTGTTGTTTGTTAGTTTATGCCCTCTCACTGGTGCTGTCTTAGAGTTCACGTTTCTCTGTCTTGGGCCCTGTGGGTCCTGACATATGCCATGTGCTCTTTCTGTCCTTGATGGGGTCCTAGGCTCTTTCCTTCCAACTTTTAACTTTTCCAAGTACAATTTTTGATTGCAAAATTCGTGCCCTAATGAAGCCTCTTGTCTTTTTGTTTTGTTCACATTTAACTAGGCATCATCTTGGTTTTTTTATGTTTTATTTCGTAGCCTATCTGCTGATGCAGCATCACTTTTGTTTCCAGTGAATGAAAGGAAAACATTTCCACCCACTTAGTAGTTAGGCAAAGGGAAGAAAAAAAGCTTGAGTGCTCAGCAATTCTCTGAAATGAGATAAGTACGTGATGGATTTACATTTTATTCTGCTTCACGGGTTGGTTCGCTTGTCGGCATTTTGTATCTTTAGTAGTTTGGTGATTATTTGTTCACGTTTTTACTTGATGCCTTTTAAGACATGAATTTTGATCCTATAAAAGGAGAGTTTTCATTAAAACAGAAGGTTCTGATTTTTTTTTTTTGGCATAAAGAATTACTCTGCTACAGATCACAATGGATTATGTTTGGATTGTTACGAACAAACAAATATTTCAAATTATCCACATGACTCTTGGTCAAATCCTACAAACTACTAGGAAATATGAAAATAATTCAGATTGATTATGATGAATTATTTCCCAGAAGCAAATAAACTATTGTTGAAATTAAAACAAGAAAGGGAATTTTATTGCTCAATTCGTATGTGGAGGAAAATGATGAAGGACAGTGATTTGCTATTTAGTTTTTTTCCCCACAGCAGGAGAAAATTTCGAAGTTTTAAAGTGGATTTGATATATTTTTCTTTCAGTTTTCAATACTTTATTCAGAAAAACCAATATTCTGGGCTAAGCAAATAGAAATACTTCAAGTGTAGGCAGATAATGATAACATATGTAAGTACCATATAGAAATGTTTTAACCTGATGTTTTAAGGTGTTAATGGTAGAGTATGAAAGCTGTACACTTAAAGAAAATTGAGGTATCATTTACATACAGAAAAATTCACCCTTTTTAGTTTACAGGGCTGTGAGTTTTGACAAATGCACACAGCCACTTAACTACAGTACAATCAAGATCTAGAATAATCCCAATACTCACAAAATTCCCCTGTGTCTCTTTGCGGTCAGCCCCTCTCCCAACTCCTATTCTCTGGCAACCACTGATCTGTTTTGTGTCCCTTTGGTTTTGCCTTTTCCAGAATATCATATAGATGGAATCATATAGAATGTAACTTTTTGAGTCCGGCTTCTTTCACTTAGCGTAACGCATTCGAGATTCATCTGTGTTGTTGTCTGTTTACTATTTTTCATTGCTGAGTAGGGGTCCACTGTACGGGTGTACCTGACTTTGTCTATCATCCATCAGTAGAAAAACATTTGGATTTTTTTCAGTTTTTCATGATTATGAATAAAGTCGTATAAACACTTGCATACAGGCTTTTGTGAGCATAACTTTTTGTTGAAGTTGGGTAAATACCCAGGAGTAGGATTGCTGGTTTGTATGTTAACTTTAATAAGAAACTGCTAGACTGTCTGTACCACTGGCATTCCCACCAGCAGTGTGTGAGTTCCGGTGGCTCTGCATCCTCATCAGCACTTGGTTTCCCCCCTCTATTCTAATAGGTTTGTACTGGTTTCTTACTCGTGTATCATTTTGCATTTTCCTAATGATGTATATGATGGGGAGCATCTTTTCAGAATCATGTTACTACCCATATATCTCCTTTGGTGAAATTTCTGTTCAAATCTTTTGCCTGTTTTAAAAATTGGGTTGTTTGTTTACTTATTATTGAGTTTTGATAGTTCTTTATATATTTAGGATATAAATCCTTTATCCTACATGTATTTTGCTCATATTTTCTCCCAGTCTGTGGCTTTTCTTTTGCATTCATTTAGCAGTGTCTTTTGCAAAGCAGAAGTTTTAAATTTTGATGGAGTCTAGTTTAATCAATCTTTTCTTTAATGAGTTGTACTTTCCTGTCATATCTAAGAAATCTTTGCCAAGGTCACAGAGATTTTTCTTGTATGTTTACTTTTAGAAATTTTATAGTTTCAGGTTTTACTTTTAGATCTATGATCCATTTTAGGTTATATTTTGTTTATGGGTTAAGGTGTAGATTAAGGTTTATTTCTTTGCATGTGGCTATCGAATTGTGCCAGCAGCATTTGTTGAAGAGACTATTCCTTTTCCATTGAATTGCCATTGCATCTGTGCTGAAAATCAATTGACAAAATATATGTGAGTCTATTTCTGGACTGTATATTTTGTTCCGTTGATCTATGTGTCTATCCTTTCTTCAATATCGTACAGTCTTAAGTACTAGAGCTTTATGGTAAGTCTCAAAATTGGATGGTGAGTCCTCCAACTTTGTTCTTTTTAAAAATTGTTTTGGCTATAGCAGTTCCTTTGTCTTTCTGTATAAACTTTAGAATCAGCTTGTCAATGTCTAAAAAATGTCTGCTAGGGGCCGGCCTGGTGGCGTAGTGGTTAAGTTCACGTGCTCTGCTTCAGAGGCCCAGGGTTTGCAGTTGGAATCCTGGTCATGGACATATGCACTGCTCATCAAGCCATGTGTGGCAGTGTCCCACATATAAAATAGAGGAAGATGGGCACAGATGTTAGCTCAGGGCCAATCTTCCTCTGCAAAAAAATAATAAAAGAAAAAGAGGAGGATTGGCAACAGACGCTAGCTCAGGGCCAATTTTCCTTACCAAAAAACCAAAAAAAAAAAAACCAGTCTGCTGGGATTTTGAAAGGCTTAGCATTAAACCTATAGATTAAATTGGTAGAATTGATATCTTAACAACATCGAGTCTTCCTATCCATGACTACAGTATGTTTCCCATTTACTTAAGTCTTAAAAAATTGTTTTTGATCAATGTTTTGTAATTTTTAGCATACAATCTTGTACATTTTTTGGGGATTTATACCTAAGTATTTCATGTTTTGGGATACTGTTATAAATGGTACCTAAAAAGTTTCAATTTCCAGTTTTTTTATTACTAGTACCTGGAAGTACCACTGATTTTTTTTTTAAATAAGTAGAGGAATCTTTTTTTTTTTTTTTGCAGGGGAAGATTCACCCTGAGCTAACATCTGTTGCCAATCTTCCTCTTTTTTTGTTTTTCCTCTTCCCAAAGCCCCAGTGAATGGTTGTATATCCTAGTTGTAAGTCCTTCTAGTTCTTCTATATGAGCTGCTGCCACAACATGGCTACTGACAGATGGGTGGTGTGGTTCTGCGACCGGGAAATGAACCTGGGCCGCCAAAGCTGTGAGCACCAAACTTTAACCACTAGGCCATCAGGGCTGGATCACAACTGATTTTTATGTGTTGACTATGACCTTGCTAAACTCACTTACTGTGTAGTTCTAGTAGCTCCTTTGTAGATTCTTTGGGGTTTTTAATGTACACAATCTTGTTTGCAAATAGGGATAGTTTTGTTTCTTCTTTTCTAATTTGTGTGCCTTTTATTTATTTTTTTGCCTTATTGCAAAGGCTACCACCTCTACTATGATGTTGAATAGAAATGGTGAAAGAAGACATCCTTGCCTTTTGTATGTGTTAGGGAGAAAGCATTCAGTCTTTCACCATGAAGCATTGTTAGCTGTGGGTTTTTTGAGCATGATCTTTGTCAGGTTGAGGAAGTTCTCTTATATTCCTAGTTTGCTGAGGTTTTTAAAATAATGAATTGATGTCAAATTTTGTCAAATGCTTTTGCTGTTTCTGTTGAGGTGATCATATATTGTCTTCTTCTTTAGTCTATTGATATAACGAATTATATTATTGATTTTTGAATGTTGAAGTAGCCTGTATTCCCAGGATAAATGACATTTAGTCATGATGTATTATCATTCTTATAAACTGCTTTATTCAATTTGTTAATTTTTTTTTTTTTTGCTGAGGAAGATTCACCCTAGCTAATGTCTGCTGCCAATCTTCCTCTTTTTTTGCTTGAGGAAGGTTAACCCTGAGCTAGCATCTGTGCCAATCTTCATCTACTTTATAGGTGGGACACCGCCACAGCATGGCTGGTGAGTGGAGTAGGTCTGTGCCCGGGATCCAAACCTATGAACCCGGTGCCAAAGCGAAGGGTGTGGAACCTTAACCACTTGGCCATGGGGCTGGGCCTTCAATTTGCTAATATTTTGATGAGACCTTTGTCCCCTATATTCAAAAGGGACATTGATCTTTGGTTTCTTTTCTTGTAATGTCTTTGTCTCGTTTTGGTATCAGGCTAATGCTGGCCTCATAAAATGAGTTTGGAAGTGTTCCCTTATCTTTTCTTTTCTAGTAGAATTTGTGTAGAATTTAACACACAAGTGGTATTATTCCTTCCTTAAATGCTTACTATAATTCACCAGTAAAGCCATTTGTACCTGGAAAATTCAATAGGAGTATTGGATAAAGGCAGGAAAACAACCAAGAATTTGAAAATGAGATAAAGAGAGAAGTAAAAGAATTCAGATAGAAAGTGGTTGAACTGGAAGAGAGGCCAGGCAGATTCAACATATGTATACTTGAAGTGGAGGATGAGGAAAAGAAGAAGATGAAGAAGTTGACACTGAAGAAGGAGAAGAAGAAGAAGGAGAAGGAGGAGAAGAAGGAGGAGAATAATAATAATAATAATAAGATGATGAAGGAGAAGGAGGAGGAAGAAGAGGAGGATGGGAAAAGGGAGGAGGAGGGGAGAGGGAGGAGGAGAAAGAAGACCCGTTACTACTAGTGTACCAGAACTAATATTAAAACTATACTTCAAGAAAGAAGAATAAATAAACTATATTCCAAGAAGAAGGAAAACAAAACAATGGAACAGAACTAATACTAAAACTGTATTCTAAGAAAACTTTCTGGAAATAAGAGTAAACCTAAATCTAAATATTGAAATGGTCCAGGATATGCCTGGGACAATGGCCTGAAATAATCAACTCTGGGCTATAATATTTTAGTAAAACTATTAGGTTTTAAAAGCAAAGAAAAAATTCCTCAGAGTCTCCAGGCAAAAAGACAATATTACTTCTAGGGGTAAGGAAATTAGGCTGGCATCAGACATCTCAAGAGCAACATACGAAGCAAAGTTAACAGTGAAGCAACATTTTAGAAACTCAAGGAAAGGAAGTGCAAACCAAGAATTTTGTATCCAGTGGAGCTGTTCTGTAAGAATCAAGGCTGTATAAAAATAGTCCTAAATGTGCAAAAACTCAGGGAATGTTGTACTCAGGAAGCTTTCCTGAAGTCCTCCTAGAGAGGAGCTTTATCAGACCAACAAAAAACTGGGGAAATTTTGGCAAAAGCACTGATTGTGGCAATTTGATATATTTCAAGAGTGGGAATGTGGGCAGAAAAAATATGTAAAAGTCATATGTTCTGACAAAGTTGAAAAAAATATTGCTAACAAATAGGAAAGAAGAGAGAGAAAGGGAGAAACTGGTGTCACGTCATTGATTGTTGTATAGTTGATAGGTAAGAGTCAAAGGATACCATTTAAAACTGAAAAACAAGATAGTAAAATGTTAAGTAAGAAAAAAGGTGAGGAAAGGCACCATGAAAGGCCTCTCTCTATAAAGATACCCACTAGAACAAATATGCAATATCATCCTTTATCAATACCAAAAGAAATTTAAAAAGTGCAAAAGTGGTAACATCATTGAGTCCTAAGCCTATATTCATGCAGAACTTTCCATTTGCAGAAAAAAGTTCTCTTCGACTCTGCCCTAGACGACGGGAGGGTGAGAAGAAAAGCGTGTGCTAGCTCTAAATGTTTTTTCTTTACCTCCATTATCTTTAAGAAATCTGTTGATGATTTGAGATCTTTATGAACAACTGTTTTTCTTAAATTCTGTAGGAACTACGATTTTTTTTTATTGGTACGCTTTCAAAGAGAACATTTCCAGTTTTTTTCATCCTCCCTGAATTAGTCATGTATAAATGTGATCCCAACACAGAGCCACTTGTATCACTTTCAATACTGTTGTGTTTACATTCAACCTGTTTGGAGAATCTTTGATTTAAAGTAGGAATTTTTAGTTCCTAAATGATAGGGGCTAAATGGCTTAAAGTGTTTGCTATGCTTATTTTCTCTTTCATGTGGTCTCTTAAAAATATTTGTAATGTTAGGTGACATTGGGCAAGGCACTTCATTTCTCACTTTCTCTTATTAAAAATATGAAATAAAGATACTAGTATCTGATTTCTCCCTCCTTTTTCATAGATTAGTGAAAGAATTCTGAAAAGCAGGCTTCTCACAAGAAAGGTGTTATAACTATTATAGTTGTATTTTAATTAAGAAATCTATTATGATAGCAATTGATAGGTTTGATAATTATAATTCAAATCCATATGATCAGTGCCCTCTAGAATGTATTACACACCCGCAGTACCAGTGATAGAATGGTGTTAAACATAATGGAAGCTTTATCCTCCAGTGTTTTAAACCTTCGGGAGCCTCCCTAGTCTTTTTTATTGCCATTTTATAAAGAATAACAGATTGATCTTTAGATTTGTAGGTCAACTTATACTATCTGAGGTTATGAGATAATTCAGTCATATTTTTATAGTTATCTTTTAAGATTGATCCTTGTTTTAATGAACATTAGTGATTTCCTTGGCCTGATTGCCATTGTTTTTCCAATATTAAACAACCCGCATACACACAGTGTTTTGAAAGGGATGATGGTGAAACTTTTATGAATCAACAAATAGTAGATGCAAGGTGCAGAAACGGACTAGACCTCAATAGTTGGAAATACTAGTCTTAACTGTGGCTGGTACTTTATTTAAATTTCATTGATAATATTTTGTAAAGTGGTAAAACATGTTGAAGAAAGAGAGAGAGTGGAGCATAATCAATGAATGGATGGGATTTACCTCCTACTGAAAAATAATCATTGCAGAATATTTTATTATAATTATCTCAATAACAAGGAAGGCAGTGAATTTTGGTTATTTTCTTAGCTATTACCCTATAGAAACGTAACTTTGACGTGACATATTTTTATAACACTATATGATATAGAAAAGTAATGATAAAAGTTATTTCTCTATTTAAGGAAAATAGATGTGACAGAGCAAAATATGATTTTTAGTGTTTCCATTTCATCTTAATTACTAGACTATACTTTTTGTATAATTTTGGACATAATCAGATTTTCACATATCTTGGTATTTTATCTGATGCTTTTTTTTAAGGAACTTGTACTTTATTGTTAGAGCATTGATTCTTTTTAAAAAAAATTTAAGTGTACAATTCAGCAGTTTTTAGTATATTCACAAAGTTATGCAATCATCACCACCATCAGAACATTTTCTACACCCCAGAAATAAACCCTGTACCCACTAGTGTTAACCTCCATCCTTCACTTCCCCAGCCCTTGGAAACCACTAATCTATTCTCTGTCTCTATGGATTTGTCTATTCTGGAAATTTCATCTAAATGGAATCGCACAATATGTGGTCTTTTGTGCCTGGCTTCTTTCACTCAGCATAATGTCTTCAAGGTTCATCCATGTTATAGCATATATCAGAATTTTGTTCCTTTTTATGGCTGAATGATATTCCACTGTATGAATATGCCAAATTTTGTTATCCATTAATCAGCTAGTGGACATTTGGGTTGTTTCCACTTTTTGGCTGTTATAAATAATGCTGCTATGGACATTCGTGTACAAGTTTTTGTGAGAACATATGTTTTCAATTCTCTTGCTGGGTCACATGGTAATTCTCTGCTTAACTTTTTGAGGAACTGGCAAACTGTATTCCAAAGTGGTTGTACCGTTTTACATTCTCACCACTGATTTATGAGAGTTCTAATTTGTCTACATCTTCATCAACACTTGTTATTGTCCATCTTTTTGATTATAGCCATCCTGATGGGTACGAAGTGGTATCACACTGTGGCATTGATTTGCATTTCTCTAATCATGAATGATGTTGAATATCTTTTCATGTGCTTATTGGCCACTTATATATAGTCTTTGGAGAAATATCTATTCAAATTCTTTGTCCATTTAATAAATTGGGCTGTTTATCTTTTTATTGTTGAGTTGTGAGTATTATTATTATTTTTTTTGTGAGGAAGATCAGCCCTGAGCTAACATCTGTTGCCAATCCTCCTCTTCTTTTCTGAGGAAGATTGGCCCTGGACTAACATCCGTGCCCGTCTTACTCTACTTTAAATGGGACGCTGCCACGGCATGGCTTGACAAGTGGTGCATCGGTCCGCGCCTGGGCGTGAACAGTGAACCCTGGGCTGCCAAAGTGCAGCGGACAAACTTAACTGCTATGCCACCGGGCCAGCCCCTGTAAGTATTCTTTAAACATTCAGATAATAGTCTTTTATCAGATATATGATTTGTAAATATTTTTTCCCATTCTGTGGGTGGTCTTTTCACTTTCTTGACAGTGTCCTTGGAAGCAAAAAATTTTTAGTTTTGATGAAGTCCAATTTATCTTTCATTGCTTGTGCTTTGGTGTCATATCTAAGAAACCATTGCCTAATTCATGGTCATGAATATTTACTCCTATGTTTTCTTCTAAGAGTTGAACAGTTTTAGCTCTTACACTGGGGTCTTTGATCCATTGGGAGTTAATTTTTGTATATGGTGTGAGGTAGAGTTGCAACTTCATTCTTTTGAATGTGGATATTCAGTTGTCTCAGCAGCAATTGTGGACTATTCTTTCCCCTTTGAGTTGTCATGGCACCCTTGTCAAAAGTCAGTTGACCATAAATGTATGGTTTCATTTTGGGACTCTTAATTCTATTTTATTGATATATAAGTCTCTTCTTATGCCAGTACTACACAGCATTTATTGCTATAGCTTTTTATAGTAAGTTCTGAAATCAAGAAGTGAGAATCTTCCAACTTTCTTCTTTTTCAGGACTGTCTCAGCTAATCAGAGTCCCTTGAATTTCTATGTGAATTTTAGGATCAGTGTGTCAATTTTTGTAAAAAAAAAAAAAGTCAGCTGGGATTTTGATATATATTGCATTGAATCTGAAGACCAGTTTGTGGAATATTGCCATCTTAACAATATTAAGTTTTCCTCCATGAAAATGGGATGTCCCATTCATTTAGAGCTTTAACTTCTTTCAACAATGTTTTGTAGATTTCTGCATCCAAATCTTGCACTTCTTTTGTTAAATGTATTCCTAAGAATTTTATTCTTTCATATGCTATTATAAATGGAAGTGTTTTCTTAATTTCGTTTTCAGATTATTCATTGCTAGTGTGTAGATATGCAATTGATTCTTATATATTTGATGTTGTGCCTTGTAACCTTTCTAAACTCGTCTATTAGCTCTAATAGTGTATTTGTGGATCTCAGGATTTCCTATGCACAAAATCATATCATCTAATCTAGATACTTTTATTTCTTTTTCTTGTCTAAATGCCCTGGCTAAAACCTCTAGTACAATGTTGAATAGAAGTGGTGAGAGTGGACATCCTTGTCTTGTTCCTGATCTTAGGGGGGAAAGCTTTCAGTCTTTCAGCATTAAGAATAATATTATCTGTGGAATCTTTTGTAGATATCCTTTCTTTATCAGGATGAGGAAGTTTCCTTCCTTTTTTTTTTTTTTTTTTTTTGCGAGGAAGACCAGCCCTGAGCTAACATACGTTGCCAATCCTCCTCTTTTTGCTGAGGAAGACTGGCCCTGGACTAACATCTGTGCCCATCTTCCTCTACTTTTTTTATATGGGACGCTGCCACGGCAGGGCTGACAAGCAGTGCGTCGGCAGGCGCCCGGGATCCGAACCCACAAACCCTGGGCTGCCAAGTGCGAACTTAACCGCTGCACCACTGGGCGGCCCCGGGAAGTTTCCTTCTATTCCTAGTTTATTGAGTGTTGTTACAATGAAAAGGTGTTAGCTTTTTTTTTTTTTTTGTGGGGAAGACCAGCCCTGAGCTAACATCTGTTGCCAATCCTCTCCTTTTTGCTGAGGAAGACTGGCCCTGGGCTAACATCCGTGCCCATCTTCCTCCAATTTATATGGGACGCCGCCACGGCATGGCTGACAGGCAGTGCGTCGGCGGGCGCCCGGGATCCGAACTCGCGAACCCCTGGCTGCCAAGCGCGAACTAAACCGCTGCGCCACCGGGCAGCCCCAAAGGTGTTAGCTTTTTGTCAAATGATTTTTCTTTATCTGTTGAGATGATCGTGTGGTCTTTGTTTTTAATTCTATTAGTATGGTATATTACGTTGATTGATTTTCATATATTGAATCAACCTCGCATTCCTGGGATAAATCCCATTTAGTTATGGTGAATAATTTTTTTGTATGTTACTGGATTCGATTTGCTAGTATTTTGTTGAGGATTTTTGTGCCCATAGTCATAAGGGATATTGATCTGTAATTTTCTGTTCTTGTGATATCTTTGTCTGGTTTTGATATCAGGACAATACTGGACTCATAGAATGAATTGGGAAAATATTACCACCTCTTCTATTTTTTGGTAGAGTTCGTGAAGTTAAAGTCTTCTTTAAACATTTGGTAGAATTCATCAGTGAAGCCATCTGGTTACCTGATGCTTTCGAAGAAAATAAAATCTGTATTTAGTTTTACATACACCAAGGACCAATGTATTAATAGTTTGTGTCATAGTTTGGTTATCACCTTAATAGTTTGCTTATTTAAATATCTGTCCCCTCAAATAAATTGTTAAAAAACCAGATCCATCAATAACTGACAAGTTGCAAATTTACAGCTTAGTCAGACCAAAGAGTTGTTTGATGGACTCAGTTCTCTTTTAACTGATTAAAACCGTTAATTGAACAAATTTATTTAGAAGACATTTATTGCACATCTATTATGTGTTGGATTTAGAAGAGAAATTTTGACAAGAGGATAATGTTCTAATTTGCTGCTGCTGGAGAGACTTCAGTTGTAATGTACATAATCAGTTGTACACTGATAAAAGTAGAAGTTTCTGATCACCCAAAATAATTGTTCATTTGATAGTGAATTTTTAAATTGTGCTTTTCTTTTTTTTTGGTGAGGAAGATTGGCCCTAAGCTAACACCTATTGCCAATCTTCCTCTTTTTTTTTTTGCTTGAGGAATATTGGCCCTGAGCTAACATCTGTGCCAATCTTCCTCTATTTTGTATGTGAGTTGCTGCCACAGCATGGCTTGATGGGTGGTGTAGGTCCGCATGGCTGGGATCTGAACCTGCAAACCTGGGCCACTGAAGCACAGCTTGCTGAACTCAGTCACTATGCCACTGGGCTGTCCCCTTAACTGTGATTTTAATTTGCCCAACTCTTAATCTTGTTATTGGGCATTTAATTATTTATTACTTTTTGAAGACTTGGCCACTGATTTGCACTTGATGGTCTCATTGTTTGCCAAAATCTAAGATAAGGATTATTTAAAATTTCTGTACTTTCTGAGACTGTTATATCCTACATTTTGTTCTTTTAATATTAATTTATATTAATTACTTATGACTTAACAAAGGTGATTTGGCCTCAGGACTTTAATTAATAGACATTTACTTATTTTTAATTTTTTTTTCTTCTCCCCAAAGCCCCAGTGCATGGTTGTATATCCTAGTTGTAAGTCCTTCGAGTTCTTCTATGTGAGCCACTGCCACAGCATGGCAACTGACAGACAGGTGGTGTGGTTGCTTGACTGGGAAACAAACCAGGCCACTGCAGTGGAGCATGCAGAACTTCAACCACTAGGCCATCAGGGCTGGCTCAGTAGACATTTATTTTTAAGAGAATTGCTACCACCATGGATCAAGAAGGATGAACATGAATATAAGATCCAAAGAAAACTTGCTAATTGCTCGTTTGATAATTTCTTATAGTTCACCTTATTGTTGTCTCTCCTTTAAACAAAACCAGCTATAAAGAGAGTATTCTTAGATTTATAAAAACATGTCATTTCATATACTTTAAAAAAGTCAACTAATCTCTAAAAGGTTTAATTTTAATAACCCCCAGTTCAGAGAATTCCAAAGTACTCCTCAGTCTAAAGGATATTCTTAGAGGTGAAAAGAAAGGAAATTGTGCTCCTGCAAAGCAAATGAGAGTCTCAAAGTGAAAAATCAGTAGCGAAATGACTCGTCAATCACTCTTCAAGGTCTAATTCTTCCTATTGAATTTTCTTCTTTTGGCCTGGTGACACATTCAGTGAAGGATCATAATTTTATACAATTAATTCCATGACTATAAGTACTGAAAAAAGAGAGGTTATTAAAACTTGGGAGACTTCTGAGTTCTAGTAAAACCATTAAGAAGGAACTAATGTGATAATAAAATGAAAAGCAATTCAAAACTTATCAGCCTAATAAAGAATATTACCAAATATCTTACTGTAATAAAAATCTTTGAAAATGAAACAAAGGGGGAAAAAAAAGCTCACCAGCTAGATTAACAATCTGTTATGATGAGTTTTGGCCCTCGTTAAATCAGCCATGATATCTTGAAAAGAATATTTAATTACTGAGTGATTTGTAACCAGACTCACAGGAGAGTTATAGGGGAAATTGTAAGCATCTTGACATCGACACTACACACACACACAGTCTAGCCACAAACATTGTCTATTCTTTGGTACTCACCCATCTTTGCTGTGTTCCAGTGAGAAGCAATACTTTCCTTTGCAAGGCAGTGAGTTACATGTACATTGCGTTGAAATAGCACCATTCTGCCAAGAAGCACAAAGTATTTCCTCTATATGAAGGGAGTTTGATGTCAAGAAATGCTTTTTGGCAGATGGCAGTATGTACAGGTCTCCCACCCTCCATTTTTACAGTCCTGAAGGGAAGAGAGGATTAAATGTTCAGCCTTGGACTCTAATTCCTTAGTACAGAAGAAAGACTGGCTTTCCCCTGAATGGACTTGTGCCCATTCTATCTTGTTTCCATACGAGGATTATAGAGGACACAAAGCTTACATTTTACAACCACTACAAAGCAAAAGACGAGCCATCGAACAAAACTCAAGTAATCAGAATCACAGAAATGCGAAGTGCTCTTGCCTGCTCCACGTGCCTGCTCTCACCTTAACATCCCTTACAGATTCCTTTTCAGCAACCTTCCATTCCTGTTTTGTTTCCTTCTCCCTCATTCCCCTTCTTCAGGGCTCTACTCCTCCCAGTACCCTTAAGTTACTTCTGGATGTCCAATAGAGTCTTAGGAATCTCATTGTTTTGGACTTCTTTCTCTACAAAAACCATGCTTATAAAAGGTGAGCTCTCCTATAATAATCTCCGGTAGTTATAAAATTGGAATGGACTTTAAGAAAATTTAATCCAGCTCCCCATGTTAGATGAGAGGTAACTGAGAAAGTGATGTGCCCCAGGTCATACAAAAAGTGGATTGACTGGAAGGGGAACTCTGGTGTCCTTGGACCTTGCTAAATGCCTGATAAGTTAATTCACACTAGGCTGGTAATAGCCAGTGCTGGTGTGTTGTCAAGTCTCTAAAATGTTTTGCAGAGGTATATAAAGCCATCGGATGAATCAATATGGTACATCTTCTTGGAGCATCAATTCAACTGGAACTGTTATTGGAAAAAAATGAAGTACCATGATGATTAAGCTATTGTCTCTCAGTCCCCCTTCTATGTTCAGTGTGGTTGTGACTCTGCAAGCATATTTCTGCTTTGCCTGCTGTTCCCTTTTGGGCTCTGCTAAGAGGGGGCACTAGAGGGTGGCTGCAAGGCTGGAGGAGGAAGGAGAGACCTACTTCTCTTATTTTTTGTGAGGAAGACCAGCCCTGAGCTAACATCCGTTGCTAATCTTCCTCTTTTTGCTGAGGAAGACTGGCCCTGGGCTAACATCCGTGCCCGTCTTCCTCCACTTTATATGGGATGCCGCCACGGCGTGGCTGACAGGCAGTGCGTCGGTGGGCGCCTGGGATCCGAACCTGCGAACCCCGGGCTGCCAAGCGCGGACTAAACCGCTGCGCCACGGGTGGCCCGAGACCTACTTCTTGACTTCTTGTTTGTTTCCTGTCACTGACCACCCAGTGCCAGTTGCTTACCTTGCTGGATCAGATGTTCCAGCAGCAATGGTTGTTTTCAGTTGGCAGTTTTTCCCACATGCCCAGAACCAGTCTCACTGGTCTCCTTAGAAACAGCCACACTGGCCATTCATATCCCCTCCTCAGAGTCCTCAGTCCCCTATGGGGCTCCTCCTCTCTTCTTCTAGGGTTTGGGGATCCCAACCTCTTCCCTTTGTTCCCCAGTCCTCGTGTGTCAGTTGCTTTCTGCATTATGGTCTCTGTGAACCTCAGTATCACCTATTTGCATTATTTAGGTCACCAGTGTTTGATTATCAATTTTTTATGTTAAATTCTTGGTTAATATAATGGATGTGGTTTCTGTTTCCTAACCAGATCCTAACTGGTACATGTACTTCAATCAATATTTACTATTATATTAAAATACTCATAAATATGGAGTAGAATGCAAAATTTATTTCTATTTAAAAGACAAAACAGGAACTTCAAAGGAATTTCACAACTCTTCAGAAATACCTCCTGCATTCTCTTCTGGACATGTTAATTATCTTCGGTAAGGGGTACCATACTGGAGAAGTTTGAGAAGCATAGGCTTAATGAATTATTCTTGAGAGCATATTAATGCCAGGACGGAGGACTTGCAGAGACAAATGTCTTCATTTAAAGAGATGGAGATGGAAGTTTGATTGGGAGGATAACTTTTAGCAGTTCTCCACAAATTTTACCTATGAGGAAGTCAGATTGTACCTTCAGAGATTAAAAGTGTGTGGTTTTAAATGATGCTGTTCAAGTAATCGTCAGAAAATGGCAATGGATTGGCATCCGAATCACAGTTTTCCTGAGCTCTATAAAATTCTAATAGAAAGTTCCAGCTCAAGCTGAGTTGCCTACCCCATATGGACTGGGTAGTTCGTGCATGAATCAGAGCTTTAACCAGCCCTTGGAGATGGCATAAGTCACAACTTCTGATCTGAGCCAGAACTAAACCAGCAGCTGTGGTTTGTTCTGTTCACTGATCAGTGAAGCTTCTGTTTCACGTTGGAATACCCATGCATATGCTTGGCAGGCTGATGGAGTCTTGTTTCAACTCCCAGAGAAAACATAACCACGGAGCATTATCCTTCTTGTGTAGGCTCCCAGTGTTCTTCTCAAAGTAAATAAGGCAAGAAAATGGAAAGGGAGGAAACTCATTTTTGAGAGCATATCAAACATTAAATTGTTGGTAATGCAGTTTAGTACCAGGAGATAAATCAGTTTTGCATTTCTCAAGTCATGAACACAATGGTAACTAGATATAAATGGGTACATAGCCTCCTTGTACTCCAAAGAGAAAACCAGGGCATGGAAATTACACTGTGGCCAAAAACAAAGAAGTCTCGAGTAATAGTTGGGTAAGATATGTGGGGTAGGTTGGACTCAATGAGGTTGCACAGGTGAGTTTGGGTCAGGCCCACGGAGGTTATGGAATCTAGGTGTAGCTTTCTTCTATCGTTAAGTGAGTAAAATTGCATTAATATGAATGACAAGATAGTCTTTATGGGAAAGGAATTCCTAAAAGGGCAACTTGAGTATTGTGTAGAAGAGAAGAGGACCAACACCATACCTTTGCTTGATTAATAGTCAGAAGTAGAGAACAGAGACAATCTGTGATAGGAGAATTATCTATACGAAACTTCAAGTCTTTTCATACTAGCTGGCAGATGCCTCCCTAAATGGCAGAAGTGTAGAATATGAAATTGGCACCCTAGAGTTAGTTCCATAACACAGAGATACCTTTGTCTATTTACAGGTAATCCTTTGGACTCCCTAGCTCAAATCCTCTAAAATAGGCAAGCCTAGAGTTAATACACCTGAGAAACAAAAATTTAGACACAATACAGGATAAATTCACTAACTGAATTATATTTTTAGAAATGAAAGCCATTTTTCCCCGAAGTGTACTTTAAGGTACAGTAGTTCCACGAGATGCACCTGAAAAGTTCTGCAGAGAAGAAAGCTGTTTAACATTTTATCCATCTTTTTTCAACTGTATTGGAGCACACAATTCTTTTATCACACAGCATCTTTTAAAATCCAGTGGAACTTGCATTTTGAAGATCAGTCTGGGAAATGGCCTAAGGAGTTCTCACGCATATAGAAACACAGGTGAAGACTGATGTCTTCTTTTTGAGTACAGTCTTTTGGAAAGTTTACTGGAGCTTATTCTTAGATATCTAGATCTAAAAAAATTGAGTGTGATAATCATAAGGACTGTTTACTATTATTTTGGTACTCTGCTTTCCAGGCGCATGGTAGGATTGGACTTCCCCAACCTCTTGAAGTTAGGCATGGCCATGTGATTTGACTTGGTCAATAAAATGTGGGCAGAAGTCTTTAAGATCTAGGGCACCAATTACTACATTCATTTCTTCCCAACATAATAGTTCCAGATGGTGGAGTCTTTGTCAGACTGTTTCCCTTGGTGAAGAAGACATGGGGCAGAGCCTGCTCCTTGCCCACCACCCGCTGATGCATAATGGACATATAATATGAGAGAGAAATAATTATTCACTTTTTCTAGCCATGGAAATTGTGGGGTTGTTTCTTACTGTAGCATAATTTAGCTTATTCTGACTGATACAGACACTGCTACCAGGAGTGGGGTACTAACAGCAAGAAAATTATAATTTGTCATTGGCCTGAACAACAAGTTGTAGGAAGTGAAGAAACTGTTATAAACTCTAAAAAGATGACAATCCTTGTTATGCCATGGCAAAAAAAATTTGGTTGAACTGTTATCCACAGTAACTTGAAGGCAGATTATATGCCCAATGAATTTGTAGCTCTAGAGATGGAGGCAGGAAAACAGAATATTAGTAATGTGTGTTGGTTTCTGTTGGCTGCGTTTGACAAGGTATTATAAGAGACAAAGTCAGAAAAGAATTAGCTGGATTCTAATCAGGAGTTAATGGGAAATTTGAGGCTTTGCAATGTTGGAAAGGCTGACTGATTTTAGTTGCAAACAGCAGAAGATAAAACTGAGAGCCCTTTGGTAATAAAAAATGTTAAATCTGAGACTTGCAGCAAAGGGAGTGACCTCTTTGCCTACTGTTAGAAACCATTCAATTGATTATATTTCCTTGGCTATCACATCATTATTAAAAGCTTTGCAAGGACTAAGGTGTATTATAGCAAAGATCCAAATAAGATATGTCTTGAAGGTAACTGTGGGTGTGACTGTTGGCAGATGGAGTTTTCTGGAATTAAATAGATAAAAGGGTGATTAAGTTGTTGCAAGAAGCATACTTCCAAAAGAATCACCCAGTTGAACTAAAAGAGTCTGCAACTGTTACAGACTTAAGATGACCGTTGGGCCCCAAACATTTGGGTCAGAGAGTGGGCTGAGAAAGTTGTGTGGCCCTCAGGCAGAGCATATTCCCTGATGCCTACTCCAGAAGAGTCAAAGAGCGCAATGGAAGAGGAGCCAGGGCCATGGAGGGTCATGGATAAAGAGGCTTCTCCCAGAGAGCATATTTAGGACTAATATCTACCATAGCCAGGGTGGACCTCGTAGTATTTGTCCAGATAATTTCAGATTTGCTAAAGACCAGTGTCTGCTGAATATCTCCTATTTTCCCTCTTTCCAAACAGGAATGTCTGTTGGAATTTTCTGTTCCCTGTTTCCTCTTGGTAAATTGGGCATCTGTGGGGTAGATAACTTGTCTTTTTATTTCATAAGTCTCCAGAACAAGAAGAGCCACATTCAGGCCCAATTTAGTCACTGTGTATCACCTCCTGTTATGGGTTGAATTGTGTCCCCCCAAATCAAATGTTCAAGCCATAACTACCAATGAGACTATACTTGGAGATAGGGCCTTTAAAGAGGTGATTAAGATTAAGTGAGGCCATAAGGGCGGGGCTTTAATCCAATAGGCTAGGCCTCAGGAGAAACCAATCCAGCTGACACCTTGATCCTGGACTTCCAGCCTCCAGAACTGTATGAAATAAACTCCTGTTGTTTAAGCCACCCAGTGTGTGGTATTTTGTTATGGCCGCCCAAGCAGACTAATTCACCTCCTGATGAAGAGACTACCGTGCCTCACCCAGAGGTACTCGGTCCATAACTGGATGGGACTTTTGTGTTGTCTCTCTTGGGGAGGGAATAAGTGAATTTTGTTGAAGGTAAGAAAACTGAGCTATTTGGGGACTAGAGAGGTAGACTGCAGTTATCATTAGGACTCTTCAGTCATTAGGATTGTACTTCCATGACCCCTTGAAGATAGGCATGGTCATGTGGCTCATTTGGCCAATGGAATGTGAGCAGAAGTGACAGGTGTTTCATCTAGGCAGAATCCCTTAAGAGTTAATGCACAATTTGGCATCTCCCCTTCCCTCTGCCACAGCGTCTGTGATATTCCAGATGGTAGACTGTCTGTCAACCTGTGTCCTTGAATGCAGATGACATGGAGCAGGGCTCCAGCCAATCTACAATAGTCACAAGTATGGGTAAGAAGTAATGTTTACAGCCATTGAGATTTTTGGGACTGTTTATTATTGTGGCATTAACTAGTTTACCTTGACTGATCTAATCAATAATAAAGGTAGGGAAAAATTCCAAAATTCCTATAGAAGTTGATTGTGTAATTATGATTAATTCAATGTATTGTAGTTTGTCCTTCATTAGATAAAGAAGACGAGCTGACATCAGAGGTTGCCCATCAATCACTGAGCTGTCCTTTGTATTCAAAGGTGATGCTATTGAATCACTGTCGGAAGAACATGTTCTGAGTTAATTTGTCAGTAGTGGTAATGGATTCTCTTAAAATCATTCACTTCTCCACTCAGCTGCCTCTAATAAGGCAAGGGTTATATGTAATCATCGATCAGAGCAAGCCTGCGCCTCAAACCCACAATGTCAATTCCATTCACTTTGTGCTGCAACAAATGGGCATGAACAGTTGACAGCAAGAAGGCAGAGTCATCAATGAATCTTCAGATCACATTTAGCTTGAACGTGAACCACAAACCAGGAAAAGGAATGGCAACCCACAGATTGCACACATTTGTAAAATCAAGGTATGGTGACCTGAGGAATACCTGCTGTATACCTTTTTGAATGATGAGATTTACAAGGAACTTTTACCACATGCAATTCCAATAAGTCATTGATAAAACTTTAAGAATGGAGTCTGGTACATTGTTATAATGGGGAGTTAAGACTAGCTTAAAACACTCTATAGACTAGAACGCATCACTATCTGCCATATGGTTGGAGGTTTGTTCTCTAATGACACTTCAGAAAACAGAGAACCTCGAGGGTGTGTGTGTGTGCGCGCGTGTGTGTGTGTGTGTGAGAGAGAGAGATTGGAATCTTGAAGAGGGAAGTCTTGGGGGGATTGTGTATGAGGGAGCAGGTGGAATTTGAGTCTAAATCAAAGTACTGTCCCTCTCTTCTGGATGCTGTCTTCTGCCACATTTGCTTACACAGTCATTTTGTGCAGTATGGCCCTTCCTCTCCTGCCCACACTGATTGCCCGAGGGACTCTTGACCCAAACAGGGCCCTTCCCTAGGATTTTTGACCTGGGGCCTAGAGAGTTGAGCCAGTCTCTCTCTAGTGGCAGAAGTTGTTAAGAGACAAAGCTTGGAGTTCTTGACAGAGTGGTCTTGCCCCTCTAGAAATTCTGTGGTGAGAGAGGGAAGAGTAAAGCAGGTGTGTAGAGCGGAATGGATGGAGACAAAGAAAGAGGACTAGCAGTGTTCAAGGGCCTGGCTTCATTGGGTCCTGTCCTTGAGTGTCACAAGACAATCCAGCGTCCTTGTGTATTAGTTTCCTGTGGCTGCCGTAACAAAGTACCACAAACTAGGTGGCTTAAAACAACAGAGGTTTATTCTCTCAAAGTTCTGGAGGCCAGAAGCCCAGGATCAAGGTGTTGGCAGGATCCAGCTGAGGTGCTGCTTCCTTCTGAGGGCTCTGAGGAGGGAATCTGTTCCATGCCTCTCTCCTTGCTTCTGGTGATAGTTGGCAATTCTTGGCATTCCTTTATAATGGCCTGCCTCCGTTATTACATGGCATTCTCCCCATGTCTCCTCACATTACCTTATGTCTGTGTGTGTCTATCTCTATGTATCTTCTCCTCCTTTTTTTTTTTTTGGTGAGGAAGATTGGCCCTGAGCTAACATCTGTGCCCATCTTCCTCTATTTTGTACGTGGGTCACCACCACAGCATGGCTTGATGAGCAGTGTGTAGGTCTACACCTGGGCTCCGAACCCACAAACCTGGGCTGTTGAAGTGGAGCGTGCTGAACTCAGTCACTATGCCACCGGGCCAGCCCCTTTTCTCCTCTTTTTATAAGGACACCAGTCATATTGGATTAAGGCCCACCTGACTGACATCATCATAACTTGATCACACCTGCAAAGACTCTACTTCTGAAGGTCACATTTACCGGTACTGGGGTTAGGACTTGAACACGTCTTTTGGGGGGACATAATTCAACCCATAACACCTTATAATATATCTTTTCCCTTAAGCTTCTTGGAAGTGATTTCTGTCCCTTGCAGTTTCTCTTGGATCAGCAGGGAGGGCACCTGAGGCAGAACTTGAGGGCCCGCAGGCAGAAATGTGTGTGAGGGAAGGAACACTGAAGTGAGTCCCAGAGGATTAGTCATGTTGGGAGGGAATGTTTGCTTAGGATCTCAGTTAGCAGAAAGGCGCAAACGAGAGGATGTGTGCGGCTGCATACATTGCATATCCTATATGTACTATTAGAGCTGTTGGGACCTTGCCTTTGGAGAGAGACAACTCTAGCTCAAAACTGCTTAAGTCAAAAAAGGGAGGTGGAATTACTGACACATGGAACTGAGAAGACAGGAGATATTATGTACGAAGCAGAATAAAACATAACCATTGGTCTTAATGTGGAAATGTCAGAAAGAGCCAGGAAATTTCTCATTATCGCTGTCTAGAAATTAATGACAGCAGTAATAATATTAAAAAAAACCCCAGGCACCCAAATATATTTGAATATATTGGTGAATGGCAAATTTTTAAGCTAATATGACACTAAAATAATTACATTAGTTATATATAATATTACAGGAGTCTAAAGAAGGAAGAATGAACTTTTTGCTGGAATAGTTAGAAAAGGTTTCATGGAGGAGCTAAAATATCAGCTATGTTTGATGAATCACATTAGATATTTATCACAGGTCTAGGGTCATGAATAGTGACTTGAAGCTGGAACTTTTGGGGCTCATGATGTTGAACCCCAGTTTCAGTAGTGTTACTGGAGTTCAAATAGTCACCATTCAATGGAGGGCATCCATTCAGACTTCCAATTTCTAGATGTGGGTGAGAATGAAGGCAAAACTTAAAGAATGTGGATTTTATTTCAAGCAGCCAGGGTACTCCCTTTTTGTTTATTCTTTTTTAATTAGAGAGAAGATATGAGAACAGTCAAATCAATCTCTAGAATTTATCAGCCAAGACAGTAGGCATTTCAGCTCAGTAAGATCAAGTGCATGGATTTGAAATGTAAATAATCCTATATTTGCATAAGACAAGGAAGCTTTTAATCTCAGTCCAGTTTCAACCTCATCTTTGGGGCTTAAGGACAGAATATTAGACAGTGTAAATGGATGTAGGAAATTAATCTCCAAAAAGGTGAATAGAAATTTTTCCAAAGTACTCTAACCAGAAGGTCAAGTTCTCTATCTCCAATTTGTTTTAAATTTCAGGAAGAAATGAAAAACAGACAATAAGAGAGGAAAAGAGAAGAAACACGATGTCCTGTTTGTTGATGCCTCACGGGTGTTTCATAATGATGTTTCATAGTAGCATACAATATAAGGTAATTTGAATTTTTTAAAAATTTTATCTATTTCTTTTTACCTTTTTTTTTTTTTTGCTGGGAAAGATTTGCTCTCAGCTAACATCTGTTGCCAATCCTCCTCTCTTTTCTTTTCTTCTCCCCAAAGCCCCAGTACGTGACTGTATATTTTAGTTGTAAGTCCATCTAGTTCTTCTGTGTAAGCTGCCACCACAGCATGGGCCGTGACAGACGAGCGGTGTGGCTCTGTGCCCAGGAACCAAACCCGGGGTGCCGCAGCAGAGGCGCCGAGCTTTAACCACTAGGCGATTAGGGCTGGCTCTCATTTGGATCTTTTTTCACTTTGAAGATCAGTCCATATGGATACATAAAGGACTGTGCTTTTTTAATGGGAAATGGCATGCTATCATATGGATGTATCATGATATTTTTAATCATCCACCATTGATATACTTTTAGGTTGTTTATAATCTTTTGCTATTAGAAACAATGAATTTTTTTTTGCAAATACATGATTTCATACATGTGTGAGTCTACCTGTAGAATAGATTCCCCAAAGATAAATGTGTCAGATAGGAGTTGGTTGGGAAAACAGAAGCCAGCCTATGTAGTTCCGCTGTTAATAAAGGGAGTGAGGGTTTACACATCCTTGGCAGATCTGGGGCAGCCAAGGTCAGGGAAAATGCAAATGGCAATCTCAGCAAGAAGCACTGAGTGGGTGGTTCTTACAAGCTTACTGGGAAACTGCTGTCATTCCCAGGAATCTCTGGAAGCTCTCACCAAGGACCTCAGCGTGCAGTGCAGTGTGGGTGGCTCTAAGAGCTTGCCCGGAGAATCCGTCTCTCATCTTCCAATGTGTCTGGCTCCACCTGGGTATGGAAAATCATGGTGGCTCCTCTCCTGTCTCCCACCTGCAAGGGCTTCTCCTTGGAGGACTAACTCAGAACCAGCCTGGGAATGTTGAGGGGCTTCCATGGTATGACTCCCTCCTACTGAACCGATCTTATTTCTTCCTCTGTTCCCCATCATCAGCCTCTCCTTGCTAGGCTAGTCTTACTCCCTGCTGTGAATATGTCAAGCTCATTTCTGCCTCCAGCATTGCCCAAACCTGAAAAGTCTTTCCCAGTCCTCTGCCTGCCCAACCTGACCTGTGCCTCACCATCACTTCTTTGGTGATACGGAGACTCTAGAAGGGGGTGGTATTGATGAAGAGTTGACAACAGACAATCCAGTGCAAGCAATGGGTAGAGAAGTGCTGGGTCGCTGGCTATGTGAACCTTACATTTTAATTGCTACTGCCTAATCGCTGCTCAGAGAGGTTGTACCAATGTACGTTTCCAGCCAAGCATAAGAGAGTATTTATAAGACTGCCTCTTCCCTTACACTCTTGCCAACATAATGGATTATACAAAAACTTTATCTTTGCTCAGCTGATAATAGAAAATAATATTCCATTATAGTTTTTAATTTGTATTTTTAAATGATGAGACTGAGCATTTTTCATAGTTTTAAAAGCCTTTATTTTCTTGTGACCTGTTTGTTCATATTCTTTGCCCATTTTATATTATACTGCTGCACTTTTTCTTATTGATTTATAGGAGACTTTTGTCATAATGCTGCAAACATATACCAGTACGGGTATTTTTTTTTGCCATGCAGGAAATTTTAATATTCTTTATTCAGATTAAAAAAATTTATTTATAGCTTTTGAATTTTGGGTTACGCATAAAAACGCCTTCCCTACTTTGAGAACATAAGGGAATTCGCAGTATTTATGGATTTTTAAAAATTTAAATCTTTGACCCATTTGTAATTTATTTTGGTATGACGAGTGTGGTAGGTATCCAACTTAATATTCTCTACACGAATTAAAGGAAAGGAGAGGGTTCTAGATTAAATTGTATTTCTAATGCTTGCTAGAAGTTATAAATTCCAGACATTCCACCTATAGGTTCTGACAGCCCCACTCGAGATTGGGCAGGCAGAGGACTGGGCAAGTCTTTCCAGGTTGGGGCAGTGCTGGAGGCAGAAATGAGCTTGACATATTCACAGCAGGGAGTAAGACTAGGCTGCCAAGGAGAGGCTGATGATGGGGAGCAGAGGAAGGAATAAGGTCGGTTAAGTAGGGGGAGTCATACCATGGAAGCCCCTCACTATCAGGCCAGGGTGAGAAGGAGCAAGGTTCTGAGCAGAGAACTGCAGTCACTGTGTTTTGGGATGTTTGGTCTGGTAGTGAACTGGAGAGGGCAGATGACAGAGTAAGGAGTTTGAGTGGAGGCCGCTGTCACAGCCCCAGGCTGAGCCAAGCTCAGGGCCCCTCCTTCAGGGCTGGGAGTGTGGCTGAAGGGCGGGAGCTGCCAACAGCCTAGGACAAGCTTCAAACCAGGACTCTAGTAGCATCCCTGGAGTTAGAATGGAGCATCCCTGAGGGCCTGGAGACCCCGTGTTCCAACTCTGCTCCTGAGTCAGCCCCTGAGGACGTCCCATCAGAGACCAGCTGTCCTTGTGGCATCCATGGCTCAATGATGAGACGTAGCATTTGTGGAGGAGTTTATGGTGCTCAGGCAGTGGGAGGGTTTTACATGTATCGGTTCATTTAATCCTCACCCCTTTTTATAGGTTACGAAATGGAGATTTACCGATGTTGGCTAACTCACATAGATCACGGGGATTGAAAATGGTGGAGCTGGGCTTGAGGAGTCTGACTTCAGAACTGGAGCTCTTATCACTCCAAAGTTGCACCCCTGTGATGCAGGGTCAACACAAGTTTTTCTCTGCTACTGGTGATGAGCAAAGGACAAAGATTTATGTTCATCATATAAATTGTTCAATTATAGTTAAAAATGTACCTGGACATTGGGATCTACAACAAAGTCATTCTGAATTGTTGGCATACATTCTGGTCTGAGCAGGTAACTGCCTGCATACAAAGATTTTAGGAACTTCTTTGGGGAAAACACCCTCTGCATCCCAGAATACCTCCCCCAGCTTCTCACAGATGCCCAGCATGTCTTTTGATGGAGACAAAGGTTTTCACCAGAGATAAGGGTTAACGCTACAGGCTGAGGCCACTGTTTTTTCCTCTTTGCCCTTCATGTTTTCTGCAGGACACATGAAACAGATATTTGATTATTTTTTCTGGAATACAGGAGGAGAAAAGGTGGCTTCTTTTAGAAATGCTTATTTTTCACATTCACTTGCTGTTTTTGTGCAATTATTTGATAAGAAAACTAAAGTTATAGGATTGGCCATGTTTATATGAAAGGGAGGGAGCTAACAGTGTCTAAGTGCTTTCTGAGCAGACTATTACTCCCCCTTCACCAGCAGTGGTCTTCCTCTGTCTGGAAATCAGGGCTGACCACATGGGCACGCCACAGGTATTTGTGCAGGGTCCTGTGCTTAGAAGGACTCTGTGCTTGGTTTAATGCTCTGCTGTGGCTGTCTTAAAATTCTTCGTAGTTTTTGAACAAGGAAACTTGCATTTTCATTTTGCACTGGGACCTGCAAATTATGTAGTTCTTCGTGCCTGAAATATGTGGCGAGGGGTATGTGTAGAAACTTGGGATAGAAAACTTTATTGACCTCCAGTTACATGCCTGCATCTTAAGGGTAGGTGATGAAATATTGGAAGCCCAGGTGCAAGCAGCAAATTTGGATAAGGTTTTATGTAGGTTGCCAGCCTCCATCTTTCTACAGGCACCTCTCTAACCTTTCTGCTCTCTTCCTGGCTCTAACCATCCACAACCCATAATTAAAGCAGCAGAGTTGTTATTGAGAGAAATGGGAGAACCAAGCTTGCAACTAGGACCTTTGCTCCATAATCACAGTTGCTTATCCTCTGAGATTCTGTGAGCCTATCTCCTTGGGGCTCTTGGTATCTTGTAATATATGGCTCCTGTCTATTAACACTGGTAAGTCCCCAAGTGGATCCTGTATCTCCCGACAGCCTGGCACCAAAGGTATCACTTAGATGAGTGGGTTTCACACATGGTTGTTGGTGGATCATTTGTAGAAGTCCAGGAGATAAAATATAAAATAAACCTGTGTTTGCTGAAGCAGAGATGCCTGAACTGCTGCACCCCCTCCCTCTTCCCCACCTTCCCTCCTACCTCTAGGGTCCTATAGAGCCAAGTTTAAAACCCCCTGGCTTAGATCCATGTATGGTCCTCCCAGTGTTTGTCAAAATCTAAGCTTACTTAAATCTGAAGCATTCCAGTTCAGAACAGTTACAAAAATCGCAAGAAAAGTGTGCAGAATTCTCTGTGATAGAAAGTATTTCAGAATATTACAGTAGTTCAAAGCCACTTTTCAGTTGAACAAAGGAAATAGAAGAGCCCAGAGCAGGGAGGCTGTGTCCCTTGAATATTTCAGCTTAGATACCCATTATAGATTCCTCAGTTCTTCTTACCTGCTTTTTCAATCTTGTCATTGTATTGCTTCCTTCAGTTCTTGCAACAACCCCATAAAGCAGGGCAGTGGGGTAGGTTGATCACGTGAACAGGCCCAGTGAATGGCCCTGCCCCCTGGAGCTTTTTAGACTCCTCCCACTCCAGAGCTGGGCTTGGCCATGTGACTGGTTTTGACCAATGAGATGTAGAAAATGTGAGGTCAGCAGAGGCTTGAAAGTGTTTTGCTTGCTGTATTCGTCAGGCTTCTCCAGAGAAATGGAACCTATAGGATATATAGAGATATATGTAGGAGGAAATTTATTAAAGGAATTGGCTCACATGGTTATGGAGGCTCAGAAGTCTACTCTCTGCCTCTGTAAGCTAGAGATCCAGGAAAGCCGATGGTGTAGTTAGGCCTGAGTCTGAAGGCCTGAGATTGTGGTGGGGGGACATGATGGTGTAAGTCCCAGTCTGAGACTGAAAGCCCAAGAATAAGGAGTGCCATTGTCCAAGGGCAGAAGATGGACGTCGCAGCTCAAGCAGAGTGAATTCACCCTTCCTTCACCTTTTTGTTCTATTCAGGATCTCAACCGGTTGAATGATGCCCACCTGCATTGGTGAGGGCGATCTTCTTTCCTCAGCCTGCTAATTCAAATCTGCTCTCTCCTGGAGACACCCTCACAGACACATCAGAAATAATGTTTTACCACTATCTGGGCATCCTTAGCCCAGCCAAGTCGACACATAAAATTAACCATCACAGTCTATAATGAAGATTGCAGCCCTTCCCCATCCTTCCTCACTCCCATCAGCAAACACTTTCCACTCGCTTTTGTTGTTTTCTCACGTATTTCTCTCCATAATTCTAAATATAATGCTTATACTGCTATTTCTTGACTTTAAGTTTTAGATTACAGTTTTGTTACTGTTGAATTTATATTGTGAAAAGTCAGGATTTAGCTGTGTTACGCTGTTTACATAATTCTCACACGTACATATTTCCCTTCCTCACATCTTCCCTTAAAAGGCTGAACATACATAATGTGTGTGTGTGTGTGTGTGTGTGTGTGTGTGTGTAATTCCCACTTCCCCATTTTCAGGAATGGAGAGCTTTACATTCTTAGTGTTTTCATTAGTTTAGCTCCGTAAATCTTGTTTACAGATGAGCCAAATCATATTTTAGTGATTGTATTTCCTTTCTTGTGCATTTTTTGGTTCCTTCTATTGGCAGTTGTTTTTTTTTTCTTTCCTTTTTGTCTTTCTTTATCACTCTGCATTATCTTTCCACACTCTCAAGCAGCTCTTTTTTCCAACTTTCCACAACATCAGGCCTCTCAGATGTTTGTTTTGGTAAGCTACTGAGCTTTTGTGGGTTTTTCCCCCCAGTTTTATTGAGATATAATTGACATAACATTGTGTAAGTTTAAGGTGTACAATGTGATGATTTTTTTTGAGGAGGTCTTCCAGTGAGGACCAGAAAACCTGCTAGACAAATTCCAAAAGAGCTGTGACACTTACAATGTTTACAATGTGATGATTTGATACGCTTATATGTTGCAAAACGATGACCAAGGTAGGGTTAGTTAATACTTCCATAACTTCACTTAATTACCTTTTTTTTTGTTGTAAGAATATTAAAGATTTATTCTCTTATCAACTATCAAGTATGTAATTTCAACTATTGTGGACTATAGTCACCATGCTGTACATTAGATCCCCAGAACTTATTCATCTTATAACTGGAAGTTTGTATCCTTTGACCAACATCTCCCCGTTTCCTCCACCCTCAGCCCCAGGCAACCACCATTCTACTCTCTGTTTCTATGAGTTTAGCTTTTTTAGATTCCACATATAAGTGAGATCATACAGTATTTGTCTTTCTCTGTCTGACTTATTTCACTTAGCATAATGCTCTCAAGGTCAATCCATCCATCTATCCATCTATGTTGTTGCAAGTGGCAGGATTTTCTTTTTCTTTCTGGCTAAATAATATTCTATTATATATAATATAATATTCTATTATACATATAACATATGTATATATGTTATATATGTAATATATATTATAATATATATTATATTGACTAATAGACCAAACAAAACACTTTCAAGCCTCTGCTAACCATGTATATATATCACATCTTCTTTATCCATTCATCTGTAGAGGACACTTAGGTTGTTTCCATATCTTGGGTGTTGTGAATAATGCTACAGTGAACACCGAGGTGCAGATATCTCTTCAAGATACTGATTTCATTTTCATTTCCTTTGGATATATACCCAGAAGTGGGATTGCTGAATCATTTGGTAGTTCTAATTTAAAATTTTTGAGGAACCTCCATACCGTTTTGCATAATGGCTGTACCAATTTACACCCCCACCAGCACTGCACGAGGGTTCCATTTCCTCCATACCCTCACCAACACTCCTCTGTTGTCTTTTTGATGATAGCCATCCTACCAGGTGTGAGGTGATATCTCATGGTTTTGATTTGCATTTCCTTGATGACTGAGCATCTTTTCATGTACCTGTTGACCATTCATGTATCTTTGGGAAAATATCTATTCAAATCCTCTGCCTGTTTTTTAATTGGATTGTTTGTTTTTTGATATTGACTCGTCTGAGTTCCTTATATATTTTGGATATTAACCCCTTATCAGGTGGATGGTTTGTAAATATCTTCTCCCATTCCATAGGTTGTCTTTTCATTTTGCTAATTTTTTCTTTTGCTGTGCAGAAGCTTTTTAGTTTGATGTAGTCTCATTTGTTTTTGCTTTTGTTACTTGTGCTTTTGGTGTCATATCCAAAAATCATTGCCAAGACCAATGTCAAGGAGTTTTTTTCCCCTATATTTTCTTCTAGGAGTTTCATAGTTTCAGTTCTTATGTTTAAATCTTTACTACATTTTGAGTTAACTTTTGTGAGTAGTGTAAGTAGGGCTCCAACTTCATTTTTCTATATGAGATTAGCCAGTTTTCCCAACACCATTTATTAAAGAGACTATCCTTTCCCCATCGAGTATTCTTGATTCCCTTGTCAAATATTAGTTAACTGTACACGTGTGGGTTTATTTCTGGGCTCTTTATTCTGTTCCATTGGTCTATGTGTATATTTTTATGTCAGTACCATACCATTTTGATTACTATAGCTTTGTAATGAAGTTTGAAATCAAGAAATGTGATGCCTCTGGCTTTGTTCTTCTTTCTCAAGATTGCTTTGGCTGTTTGGGGTCTTTTGTGGTTCCATACAAATTTTAGGATTGCTTTCTTTTGTTTTTGTGAAAAATGCCATTGGAATTTTGATAGGGATTGCATTGAATCTGTGGATCGCTGTGGGTAGTATGGATATTTTAACAGTATTAATTCTTCCAGTCTGTGACCATGGGATATCTTTCCATTTATTTGTGTCTTCTTCAGTTTCTTTCATCAAAGACTTATAGTTTTCAGTGCACAGATCTTCACCTCCTTGGTTAAGTTTATTCCTAAGTATTTTTTTTGATGCCATTGTAAATGAGATTGTTTTGTTTATTCTTTTTCAGATATTCTGTTATTAGTGTATGGAAATGCAACTGATTTCTGTGTGTTGATTTTGTATCCTGCAATTTTACTGAATTTGTTTATTAATTTTAACAGTTTTTTGGTGGAGTCTTTAGGATTATCTATATATAAGATCATATCATCTGCAAACAGAAGCGATTTTACTTCTTCCTTTCTGATTTGGTTACCTTTTATTTCTTTTTCTTGCCTAACTGTCATTCTTGAGATTTTGTGGTTATTTGTTGTGCAGGATGATTGTAATAGTAGCTGAGTAATAAAGAGGCTTTCTTCATATGTCTAGAGATCCTTGGCTGGTGGCTCATTTTTAAGGATGGAGCACTCGAAAGGTGATCAGGACTCTGTGTGCACCTATGGAGCTCGTTGACTGTATGTGAATGTGAGGGGATATAGCCGTCTCATTGGGAGCCCTCCACTGTCAGTGTCTGCAGATCTTGCTATTGTGCCACCACTTTTCCTGGGATGCCCTTGTCCTTTTCCTGGAGTTTATGAGCCTTACTTCCAGCAATCGGATGGATATCTTCTTATTGTACCCTCACATGGCAGAGAGGGAGAGGGAGAGAAAGCTCTGTGTCTCTTCTTATAAGGGCACCAATCCCATTCCTGAGGGCTCTACCCCCATGACCAAATCACCTCCCAAAGGCCCCACCTCCTAACACCATCACATTGGGGGTTAGGATTTCGGGATATGAATTTTGGAGGGACACAAGCACTCAGTTCATAGTAGACCATGAGATAAAGAGCTGCACCTCAAGAGCACTGATCCTAGTTCACCTCCCAGACTAGTCAGTAAGAGCTTTCCTGCTCTCCTTGCCTCTTTTTCCTTCCTGCTTGACCTGAAGGGATCAGAAGCTGTATTTAGCAAGGAGGAGCGGAAGCACAAGCTGGGGGAGAGAGAAGAGGCTACGGCAGCTCCTCTCCCAGCTGCAAGTTTTTTACCTGCAATAGTCCCACCGGGGGAAGGAGAGAAGCTTCAGCTTGGAATCAAGGTTTGCATTTGATGCTTACATCAGAATGGATATTTAAAATGTGGAATTGATCTTTTGTGATTTAGGTCTTTTTAAATACTTTAATCTAACAGTGACCAGAAAATTTATGGGCTGAGTTTTTATCTAGGAGTAGAATAAGAACTTGTCCACTAGCAATTTTAAAGGAAAAATGAGATGAAAGTGGACGTTAATAAGTTTCAGTTGCTTTATGATTATCTCCTGGAATTTGGATAATTTATCATATTGGTTACATGTATCTGATTATATTTTATTTTGCCCTTACTCTTGGGGGGCTAAAATTCTAGGCTATTTTTTTTCATCACTTCGATGATATTATTCCATTGTCTTCTGACACCTGTTGCCATTGAAGAGAAGTCTGTGTCACTGTAATCATCATTTGTGTTTCTGAATGTCTTGCAAAGGAGGCACTGACAGCCTTTGTTCTAGACTCTCCTTTTAAGGATGTTTGCAGGATATAGAGATGGTGTCTCCTTCTGGAACAAGTAGTAGGTTTGCTTAGAGCTTTGGAGGTTAGAGACAGCATCTCCCTCAGGGTCTTTGGCTCTCCTCAGTGCATTGAGATTTTTTTCCTCTTTGTGGTGGGAGATGTTTTGAGCCCAGATTTGTCTTTTTTGGCTTGGAACATAGGGAGTACCATTTAGACAGGAAGTTTACAAAAATTTAGTAAATAATCCCTTTATGAACTTTTCTTGAGTATTTAATCACTTTTATGTAGTAATGTAAATAATTCTGAAGTTGCAGTTGTCATAGCAATTTGCTATTGATAATTCCCATTTAACAACACTGATTTTAATTTTAGCAGACGTTGTCTATATTTTTCTCCTCAATATTTCTTTCAGAGTACTTTATTCTTTTTTTTTTTTTAAACTTAACTCATCCAGCCATCCCTTATTACACACTCTCGGGACTTTCAGATCAGAGACGTTGCTATTCCTGGAACTTCATGGTGACGCCAGTCCTATTTAATGTTCCACGTATTTCCTTTTCGCCCTTGCTCATGCTAGATGTATTACATTCCCCATTTTATGACTGTTCACTTCTTCAAACTGCCCTTTATTGCTGAAAGTTCCACGTTGTAATTTGAAAAGTAGAACACTAAAATATCCATTTCTGAATGATCTGCTAACTACTAGGTTGTAATTGTATTCAAAATTGATAGTTCAGCTAAAACTTTAACTATTTTATTCAACTTGAGAGGTATTTTTGTAGCTGATTATTCCTGTTATGGCTTTACCTAGAGCTTTTATTTCACAGTTATATTTTGTACCACGTTAAATATTTTTCCATCTTTGCACAAAGCTAGATAAAAATGTTAACAAAGACATAAAAGTCATATGTTAAGCCACGAATAGTACTGGAATCAGAAATGATATACTGCATCATCTTACTTTTATTTTTTTTCTGAGATTTACTGCTGTGGAGAAGATTCAACCCAAGAATATGATGGCTAATACAGTAATACCAAATTTTCAAACATCTAAAATTATGAAGCTAAAACTTCTTTCATATGCTGACTGGAAATGAAAAGGAAAATATGTTCAGATAAATGGCCTGAGGTAGAAAAATAAATACCAAGCATAGAGATGAAACCAGTCTTGCTTGTTAGATGTGTTAGGTTGGGAATTCTCCTGGTGAGAGCTGTCCATCATTTTAGCCCCTCTCCCTTCAGTGATTTCCCACACTACACTGTAACCCAAGGGAAGGCAGCAAACTATGTGTGGGATGGCAGAGAATTACTGCAGCTTTGCCCTTTCCTCATAAGTGAAGGGCCTTGGTTCTTAACCTGGCATCCCTGGAGTCCCTGGGGGTCCGGGTTTTGTGTCCGGGGGCATAGATGGTGTGTGTATTTATGGGAAGTGGGTCCACACCTTTCATCACATTCTCAAAGGGATCCATGATCTTCCAAATGCCAAGAATGGCATGCAGCAACTTCTCTCTTTGACTATTACAGAAGTGCTAATGTGTCTTAAGCACATAATTAATAATAATGTGTATTATTACGTGCAATGACTGATCTAAGCACTTGGCTAAAAAATTATTATGGATAGTTTCAAAGGTCCATGAAGGAGGGAGAGCAGTAAAATGGTTCTCCATGTACTTATCACTCAGGTTCAATAATCACCAACATTTTGCTAATAGGTCTCAGCCATTGAAATGCACAGCCTGATAGAGTTGTCATAACTACCCTGAGGAGTATGTACTTTGATCTTCCTTTTACAGATGAGGCTACTGAGGCTTGGAGAGGCTCAGCCACGTGCTGGTGGCTGCACAGCTGGGGAGCGGTTGAATATAGTGCTGGGACTTGAACCTGGGGCTGGCCTGCTCTGGAGGCTACCTTCACCTCAGGCACGCCACTAGGCGTCCTCCGTCTTGAGTGGATGCCTCTTCTGCAGAATCTTTGGCCCATCGCTCTACATTCCTACTCCTCAGCCCTGTGCTTGTCTTCCCTGGAAATGCTTTCATCTTGGAAGCAGCCACCATTTTTAGAGCTCCTCCTCACCTTGACATGTGGCTCTAATCTATTTTTTTCTGCCTGTTTTTAAAAAAAAATTATTATGCCTGCTTTTGTTCTAGTAAAGACTCTGAGAGAAGTATTTTTATTCCCATTTTACAGGTGAGGAGAACTCAGAACAGATGTTAGGCAACTTAACCAAAGTTACACCTAATAAGTGATGGAGTTGGTACTGGAATCCAGACGTCAGTGTTCTCATCTCTCCAACACAGACTGGCTCTAGGCTCAGTTAAATGTGGCATGAGATTTTAAATGAAAAAATATGTAGAGTGTATTTTCTAGAAGGGAGTTTATATTCACTTGGTCAGTTAATGGTGACTAGAGTTGGGCACGCAACTGGAAACTGTAGCTGTCTCAGCAAAGAGGAGGGTGTGAGGCTTAACGAGTGAGCATCCTACTTGCCCATGGATGTCTCCCTAAGCCGACTGATCAAATTCTCAACATCTGGTGCAGGCTCTTGATTCTCACACCAAGCTGGGCCCTGGGCATCACAGGCATGCACCCACAGCTTTGTGCACTCTTTTAATAGGGGAAGAAGAGACTTCCTGGAACTTGTGGATTTGAAGAGCTTCCCTCACCCCTAGACAGCTAGATCTTTTCTCTGGAAGCAGGAACACCATCAGCCATCATGAACCAGAAGGTGCTGTGTCTGTCATCTCACTAAGGCAAGCACCCAGCAGAGTAACATCCCAGCATTCAGAAGATACTTCTGTCCTTCAGGGGGCGATTGGTCCAGGGTAATCTGTATCATCTGACCACCTCATCCCAACACATTAACTTACACCTGGAGATGAGGGAATGGGGGGAATTTTGCTCCCCATGGAGATAGGTAGGAAAGGAAAAACTATAGGGAAAATATCTGAAGCTAGAACATTATTATAAAAAATCGACCCACCCTTAAATGTATAGTAATAATTAATTTGCATTTTCAGTGTATTATAAGCCCATATTACTGCTGGGATATTAAGACACAACGAAAGCTTGGCTAACTGTTGATTAGAAAGGTCACATGTATTTACGCAGGTCTAGGAAGCTCTGTAGGATATACATCTACCTATTACTTGAGGAGTTTTTTGGGGAGGCAGATTTTGGAGGCTTTTCACTTTATACTTCACTCACTTTTTATTTAATTTTTAAAATTTATAATGAGCATGTATTATTTCCTATCATCAGAAAGAAAGCAAAAATATAAAGCACAGATAAAAAGATTTCACTTTTTATCCCTGGAGCTCACCTAGGAGTGGGTTGCTGTCAAAATCACCTGGGTGTGTTTCAACGTAGGTATCCCTGTCCCCCTCCTTCCCCTTCCCCATCACTACTGGCACTCTTTCATCACCTGAGCCAGCACACGCCCGGACAGACTGAACCCTTGTCATGACGCCTTTGGTAAGAGGTACCATGGACAAGGCTTCACCCGCTCTAGGCCCCAGTGCATCATCTTACTCGTGCAATCATTTGAGAATTCAGACAGTTTGCTGGACCATGCAGCTACCTCCTGCCCGTCTCTGATGGGGGTGCTCCGTGGAGACCTTGCCAGGGAAGATGACGACGGTGGAGGAAACCAGAAGTATCAAATCGTCCTCCTCTCTGACGTCCCTCTGGGAAGGGACATCAAAGCAATCTAGGGAGAAGCAAAGTTTGTCTTCCTTTTGGGGAGAGAGCAGTTTGTGGAATTAAACAGCCCTGCTTGTACTCCCAGGAGGGAGAGAGCATTGGACATAACTTTCTGAAGTTTAGGGACACTTCTGAAAAATTAGGAAGGAACACTGTCCTTGCATCAGGAGATTTCTGAAGAAGGATACTTGTGTGGTGTCCCAGACCAATGGGGAGGAGGCTGGGGGACTCACCTGTCCACCTTCTATATGCCTAAGGAGAGCTGGAATAGGCAAGGTGCTTAACCGCTCTGTGCCTCGGTTTCCTCATGTGGAAAAGCGGGACAATAATGATTGCTGTGAAGATTAAATACATTAATACATGTGTGCACCTGGCATTTAATACATCTTAGCTCTTACTTTCATTACGTTTGGTGGGAGGTCATTCGGGCCTGCAGTGGGAGAACTAGACCATGGCAGAGGAACGGTGTCACAATCACTCCTTTACAGCGGCAGGTAAACCCTGAGTGCTGACATGGCCCCGCTCCTGGCCTCATGGCATAAAACAAGCGAGCCCACGGCTCTGAGCTCAATGGCCAGGAAGGAGCTCACTCCAGGCAGGAGATGTTGGCTGTGGCATTTAGGCAACACCTCCATGAGGAATTGGAAGGCCATGGGGGCCTCTCAACTCCCTTTGCCTCCTTATCTCATGCATGCTCTTGCACTGCTCTCTGGCTGACTTGGTGATAAACCAAGATGAAAGCCATCTCAAATGAGACCCCATCGTTATTATTGCCAAAGTTCAAACCCAGGCTACATGGTGTGGTGAGGAGTAGCTTTTGGCCATTAACAAGGTTGAAAAGAATGACTTCAAGTTTAATTGGCAAAAGAGGAAGGAAGAAAATAAAGGCAAGAGCCCTGTTAACCACGATGGCCTGACTGGAGCCCATCGCATTTGGTGGCCCTGAGCTGTGGGTCCCGTGGGGATCCTCTGTTGAGGCATTAGTGCATGCGGTGGTCAGTGGTCTGCCAATGTGGAAGAGCCACCTGGGCACGCAGGCTGTCTTCCCCTGGGCCAGCACTAGAGGTAGGTGTGGCTGATCTCAGAAGACATTCTAGAGGTGAAATCTACAGGTCACCTGACCTGTTGCTCAATGCGGATGGAGGCCTGGTGCGTGGGACCTGCAGTCATGGGCACAATTCAGTTGCTTCTTGTGAAGCAAACTGCAGCCAAACTGCAGGGGCATCCCAGCCTTGCTGAGAGTGTGGGAAGTGGGTCTCAGGAGTGGGGTGGTCTTTCTCCTAGGCCTGGGGCACTGTTCCACATGGAACCCCCTGCTTAGCTTAACTGCTGATGACCGAGGACCAGGGGAACCCCACTGCTTCTCAGGCACCATGGTGAAGCCCTCTTGAGTGCTGGCTGCTCCCTCCATTATGGTTTATTGATGTTGCCTCTGGGTGCTGCTCATGGTCCAGTTGTCCACCTGGTTAATCATAAACAGCCTGGGAGCTGGGAAGGGCCTTCTCCAGGTGTGCCAGGTACAGACAGTAGACTTAGAAATCTAAGCCAGGTCAGAGTAGGGAAGGTGAAGTCGCTGTGCCAGTGGGGTGCGGCAGGCTCAGCCCCTGCACTAGGATTACAGCTGGGTCTCTCGGAAATGAGGCCGCACCAGTGGCCACTGCCTGGGCACAAAACCCATGGGGCTGTGAGAGGAGTGTTGGGGGCAGCTCTGCACCCACAGCATGATGTCCTGGTGTTGCACTCCTACTTGCTGTATGTGAGGACGCTGGGGTGCTGGGCGTGCCCCAGCCCAATTCACACTGCAGACTCTAGTGTATCAACCCAGGAGACAGCGGGCAGTGGCTGTGCTCCTCCCTGGATGGCTGCAAATCTCAGGACTCAGCAGACAGATGTGGCGGGCGTGTGGGCAGCATGAAAAGGACCACACACAAGGCTGCCTCGGGAGGTGAAGAGCCGCAGCCCACCCTTCCTTACCCCGTGTGCAGCTCCGTCTGAGAAAGCCGCGGGCCAAGATCCAAGAGCTTCAGCTTCACGATGGTTGACACAAATGTGATTATGGCCGGTTTGGGCAGAGGAAGCCAAGCCTGCCGAATGATTGGTGAGAAGTGTTGGCACAGGTGTTCTCCGAAATGAAGAGGTAGGCGTGAGGCGATGGTGGGCTGCACCACCACTTTTTGGTGTTCTGGTAGCCACCACATGAGGCTTCAGGTGGGACCTTGCTGCCAGGTCCGGGGAGAAGAGTGGACTCTGAGCAGACTTCCCTGTACTCACTTTCCCTTGGGGTGGCTTGGCACATGCTGTCCAGTTACCTGGCACCTTTGATGGGGTGGGGTCCATTTGGACTATCGGGATTAGGTAGCGTGGTTACAGAATATGGGATGTGCTCTTTGGATGGCACAGGATAAAGTCAGCTGGTTGGTCCTGCTGCTTTTCTTTGGGGGAAAGACAAAGAGGGAGGAAGTCCAGACCTGGCGAAGTAGGGTTTGGAGGGACCATGTATGGAAGGGGCCAAGGCAGTGCTGGCTGGGGAGCAGACGGAGTCTGAGAAGGGAATATGGGAATGTGGACTGTGTATTAGTTTCCCAGCATTGCCACAACAATGTACCACAAACCGGGGTGCCTAAAGCAACAGAAATTTATTCCCTCAGAGTTCTGGAGGCTAGAAGTCTGAAATCAAGGTGTCTGAAACTGGGCCACCCTTCCTCTGAAGGGGAGGATTCTTGCTTCCTCCAGCATCTGGTGGCCCAGGGGGTTCCTTGGCTTGAGGCTGCATCACTCCAATCTCTGTCTTCACGTGGCCTTCTCTGTGTGTCTCTCTTCTTGTCAGGACATCAGTCATTGGATTTAGGGATCGCCCCAAATCAGGATGATCTCATCTTGAGATCCTTAACTAACTACATCTGCAAAGACCGTGTTTCCAAACAAGGTCACATTCTGAGTTTGGGGGTGAAAATAAATTTTGGGGGGGGGACACTATTCAACCTACTACATCCTAGATGGCAGAGAGAGGGCAAGGATCATGAAGTAGAGTTCTCCTGGTAGACTTACTGTGATGGGTGTGACTCTAGTGATTTCCACCAGCTATTTCCTCAGAAAACAGATGGAGCTAGGCTGGCCTAGCCAAACCGGACTCGCGCCCACTGCTCCTGGCACGTAGTGCTGACCCCATGGTATCATCTTCTTAGAAGAGCTGTGGCCTCCATGTGTGGCTGATGGTCCCAAGAATGCACTTTTGAAAGCGGGTTCTTCTGAGAAAAGTCTGACTGGGAAAACTGGAAGAGGTGTCTTGCAGAGAGAGCCACATAACTGCGACCTTATAAATGAAGTTCACGTGCTCCAGTGGGCTCAGGAGTAGAAATACTCACTGGTGGACTGGTATAGCTTACCTGCTCAAAGCAGAGGTTTACACTATAGCTCATATCTGTGCTAATTTAGTTTGGGCTTATTACTATTTTTTACTGCTGTCTCCTAGTAACACTTGTTGTGTCATTGGGGGCAACTAGACATGATGGGGCGTCTGTATCCTCACAGAGGGGTGGATGTGCTGGTCCATGGCCAGGCCTGCTGCAGGCTCAATGGCTCGTAGGACATGGAGCGTGTAACTGAAGTTGTAGTCTCCTTATATGGCAGCTGCTAGGGCCTCCCAACCTCATGATGAATTGCAGGCTCTGAGATTCTCTGACCTGATGGATTGCCCACTGCATGAAGGCTGCACCAACTATGAAATTTTGAACCTGCCTCTCTGAGCACATAGGAAAGCCACAGGGTGTTTTGTTCTCGTACATGTAACCTTATCTCAGGAATATCTTTTGCCCTGTTTGCTGTCTCAGTAGGATACTGAAGTGGATTGAATTCATGCTTTCAGTTCTAGTCAGTCTTAATGCTTTGGCTAGACTTTGTGATCTGGCCTAGCTCCCCAAACCATGCCCAGATCAGTCTCCATGGCTAGGGGATCTGATAATCCATTTGACTTTAGCTAGTCAGGCACAAACCATCAATGGGGAAAGGGCAGGGAGGGCGGAGTTGATCTCTCAACCACAGAGGTGAGTGTGGAGGGGAGGTTTCTAAAGACTTTGGGTTTTGTACCTTGAATAAAGGGAAATCACACTGGGGGAAGAAATAGAGGATGTCTACTTTATGCATTGATATTTTCTAGACTGTACGTACTCTCCGGATGGCTGGACCAGATACTTGCAGACTTCAGTGTTTTCATTTCTTTATGACCTTTTCCTTCATAATGGGAAGTATAAGTTTTATTTTGTTTTTCTTAGAACTAGGAGCAATTCTGGGTAGCTCTGCTTCACAGATGTAGATGTTGCATTTGGGCTATTCAATTAATAACAGAGCTACACTCTGTTGTAGGCACTGGGGATACAAGGATGGGTAAGTCTGTATTGGTTAGGGTAACACTAGCTGCTGTAACAAACAGACCTCAAAATAGAGAAGCTTTACGTATCAGCAATTTGTAGCAGTTCTGAGGGGCACCCTTAGGTTAGTGGGTGTCTCTGTTCCATGAGGTCATTCAAGGACTTTGGATGACAGTGGTTCTGCAATTTTCAACATGTGGCTTTAAAGTCACCCTAATCCTTGGCACTCCAGACAGCAGGAAGGGGGAGAAGAATGTGGGGGGACACACGCAAGGTTTCAGGAACGCAGCCTGGAAGTGGCACTCATCGCTTCTGCGCACATTCCTTTCTTCCAGAAAGTTCCTGTCTGCCCTCTCAGGACACGCCTAGTTTGATGGGGAAGATCAGCATGTGAACCAAAGGCAGAGGAGGATTAGTTTTTCTACCTCCCATCCAGCACTTTACAATTTCAAATCATCCCAACACTAAGACCTGCTCAAAGAAAAGGAATTCTAAGATGAAAACACAATGCCCCCTGTTACATAGAACAAAACCATACCTAAAATTTTATTTCCCCCTTATATCTGTTTCTAGGAAGCTATTTCTAATTGTTAGTGATGCTGTTAAATTTTATTTACCTCTTTGCAGTTCCTGGGTCATTCTTAGTCTCTATTCCTTGGGGAAAAACAAACAAATCGGAACCTTTATTGAAGACTTACAATGTTCCAGGTTCATACTCCCATCCTCTTCCCAACTTAATTCCACAACAAACCTGTAAAGGGGTATTAATATTTTCATTTTACAGATGTGGACACTGAGGTTCAGAGAACTTGGGAAACTTCATTAAGATCCTGCATCCATAGGGTTAGAGCTGCGTGTTAGTCTGAGTCACACTAGTTGTTGAACAAGCAAACCTCTAAATTTCAGGACTCAACACGTGGGCATCTGCTTCTCACTCGGGGGACAGACCAACTGGGGAGTTCTAGTTGGTGGGTGGCTTTTGTCCCCAGGCTCCTTCTCTTGTGCTTCTGCTGTTCTCTAGGACTTGAGCACTCAGCATCCAGTTGGCTTCCACCCAAATTCATGGCTTTTCATAATTCTGGAATCCCATCTTTTCCTACGAATATACTGTGCCAGAGATGTGCTCGCAGGTGGCAATTTTTATATTTTCATGTTGTCTTGGTACACTGTGCCATTAACTGCATTTTAAAAACAAAGTTTGTAAAACTTAATGTCAGGGTTTTTTTTGTCTCCCAGTTTTTTATTTCAAAAAACAACAGAGAAGCAATGCGTTTTTCAGACTCTCAGATGTTAGCCTTATATTTTCCTTTAGCTTTTTTCAGTAAAACTGCATTTCCTGACCATGTCTGTTTTTTTGCATTGCTCCCCTTCTCATTTCCCACTTTGTGAGTTTGCTTCTGTAGGTGTTATAACAGATGCCGGCCTCAAACGGGCTCCCGTGGAGAATGGATATTTCTTGGCTCTCCGCTGTTACTGCTCAGGCTATTAACAGTTCCTTAAATGGAGACTCAGCTCTCAAGTCACCACTGGCCTTTTCAAGTTTATTGGCCACGGGTGGTGATGTTTCTAGCACTTCCTAAAGCTCTCTCAACCTCGTCCCACATTTAGCTGCTTCTCATGAAAATCCTAGATTGGTTAGGAAAAAAAATTCTACCTGGTTCTAGGATGAAGACTTTGAAAAGAAATGCCTATAGTTCATCCTTAATCATTCTTTCTCAGTGAGCTACTTTGGGGCCCAAGATGAGGTGCCCGAGATTTAATAGCCGTGAAGGATGAGGGAACAAGAGGGTGAAAGGTTGAAGGTAACCCCACCACATAGTGAGCGATTCCCACCAATTAGCTCTCTCCCAGGAGCAGGTCATCCTCATACTTGTTCTCCAGATACCTCCGCTGTGAGACTAGCATTCTCAGTCACCTGCTTCCAAGAAATATGCCATTTTCTCTGGGCATTCACGAAGCTTGACTTCTGAATGAGGATGCTGCATGAGGACGCTGCCACTCAGCTTCTCAGCACTGGAGGGACGCTGGGACAACCACTGGCCCTTGAGGATTCAACTCACTATCCCCACTGGCCCCATCAGAAGCAGAAGTCAGTGGCAGCCAGGGCCACACCTTTCTTAAAATCGAGGATTGGAAACGGGCTAAGCCCAGTGATTTGACTCCACCCCTCTGACTCAGCTTGGTCTCTGAGGGTACCGGGAGACTAGTGAGAGGCTGCTCCAGTCTGGGGAGAGCTTGGCCAGGAGATCTACCTTGCAGGGGCTTAGGTGTCAAGTAGGTGTAATGAGAAGGCTATATGCCTGGGGATTCCAAAAATTGAAACGCTGGGTCGCTGGGATGTGGACAAGAGACATTTGATGACATGGATGTGTGTGGGAAGCAACACAGCCTCTCGTCTTAGCTTCATGTTTCTAGTTCTAGAGAATACATTTCAAATCATGGCGATTACTGAATTTCCTAGATTCCAAGATATTACTGATTGTAAACCACATTATCAAGTCAATGATGGTATTTGTGTGTGTATGTGAGGAGGAGAATGAAATACTACCATTTAAAATATGCAGTTTGACAGCAAAACACCTTCCAAATTTCATAAATGATAAAATGTGATTAAATGGTAGAATGTTTTAGCTCAAGTAAATATGTTAGAAAAGAAGATTTTTTGATCTAGACTAGAACAAGACCGGCTCCTTGGGTAGCTGGAGAGTCATTTTTTTTCCCAGCTTAGTGATCCCTTTTCCAGCAGTGGTTTTGGGTCTGCAGTCACAGGAGCAGGCAGAAGCAAGTGCTTTAGGACCAAGCCTCCCACAGGGCGATTTGTGGCTGTAATTTCTTGCTGTCGTGTGTTCTGCCGCCCACCTTGCTAGCACTGAAACCCGCTGTGAGCCAGCAGACCCCTAGGGAGTGAATTTGCAGGAAGATAAATTCATCTGTCCCTGCCTACATTTGAATGCTGCTGTGGAAACTGAATAGAATACAGATCACCCCCAAATTGAATTCTGTGTACCTGCTCTGCTAAGTAGAAAATTGCATATCAAATGACGGTTCCTAGACTTGGCTCTGTCTAGAAACAAAACTTGCTTACAATCTGTAATGTTCTGGGTCATTCAGTCATATTAAACCCCTTTGCCCCAATCTTTTCAGGATGTCAGACATTTTATTTTGGGGGGACTTTTCACTGCTTGCTGTCAACTCCTATCCCTGTCCTACCCCTGTCTTCTCGAAGATGCTGCATTTACTTCTATTAGAGCAGTCAGCACCCTGAATTGGAACTTCTTGGGCATAGGAACTGGGTCTCGTCTTTGTAATAAGTGTTTAGCATTAGTAGCAGCACACAAACGGTGCTCAATAAATATATGTTGAATGCATGAGTGCACGGAGAACCAGCTGGCATAAGAATCTCTAAAGATCCTTATGTGGCCTTAGCCCTGGAAGGGAGCCCATTGCCCCTCTCCTTATGTGCAGGGCACATGGTTAAGATGTTAACTAGTGTCTGATTGGTGTTTTGAGTATTATTTTCTCCTTGATGCAACTCCTTATTAGGTCCTTGTCTCTGTTTCCTTTGAACACTTGTAAGTGCTATGGGCCAGAGGAACCTGGAGAGGCTGCTTGTGCCGTGGCAGCTGGGGCAGTTCTGTTCAGCTGCCAGGCAGCTGCACAATTCAGCAGAGCAGGAAGAGAGATGCTAATTACGAAGTGAAAATGTGTGGACATTAGTTCAATCCAGGATCAATGCCAAGTGTTGACAGAATGGGTGGCCCCAGGCATGGGATTATTTGGGGATCATCAGGAAGGCCAAAGATGGTTCCCTCACTGGTCTAATAGCACATCAGTTTCACCAACAGTGCTTCACTCCTGTGAGGCTGAAGCCTTTTATTTTCAAGAGTGCTGAGTAAAATAAAGCCCCATGACAGGGCCATGTGTGTGGGGAGGGCATAAATTGAGAGTCAAAGAAATTAAAACACAAAATCTAAATTTTGTCCTAAGATGGCTTTGCCAAAAGGAACCTTTGCTCTTGTTCTGAGATGTGGAAATCTCCCCTGGGCGAGGGCCTAGGGGTGGGGTGTGAGCTGTTTGATCGGCAGGAGACAGAACCCATATAAGAGGCCTCACCCTTTGTTTTTCTCTCTGGCTCTTGTGGTTTAGTTGGGCAATTCTCACTGCTTCTTCTAAGGTGGTTTTCCTGGGGGTGCTACATGATGAAAATTGGAAAGGAGCATTTTTGGTTGTGACAATGATTGAGGGGCTCTGCCAGCGTTTAGTGAGCATGACCTGGAGCACCATGCATCCTGCAATGAGCGGGGCAGTACTGCCCGTTGAAGAATTGCCCTGTGTCCTGCCAGACTTTCAAATGTCCCATGGGACTTTCACATGGGTGAAAATACTCTCTGTTTTCCATGTGCACAGATGTCATGTACCCTGAATTTGCCAGGAAAGCAACCACTGTGTAAATCATTTTGCTTGGAACTTTACCAGGAGTTGGAAAGTCACTTATGGTCGTTGACTTACCAGTGTAGCCCACCGTTGTCCATCTGCCTCCATGCCTTTCACATTCTTTTTTTTTTTTTTTTGGAGCATGATTGCTGGATCGTATGGTAAAAGTAGATTTGTTTGTTTATTTTTTATTGAAATATAATTGACATATAACACTGTATTAGTTTCAGGTGTACAACATAATGATTTGAGATATGTATATATTGTGAAATAGTCACCCCAATAACTCTAGTTAACATCTATCACCTCACATAGTCACAAATATTTTTTCTTGTGATGAGAACTTTTAAGATCTACTCTCTTAGGAACTTTCAAATATACAATACAGTATTATTAACTATAGTCATCATGCTGTACATTGCATCCCCAGGACTTATTTATTTTATAACAGGAAGTTTGTGCCTTTTGACCTCCTTCACCCATTTCATCCAAAGTATGTTTAGTTTTATAAGAAACCACCAGATTGTCTTCCAAAGTGACTGTACTATTTTGCATTCCCACCACCAATGAATGAGAGTTCTTGTTGCTCTACCTCTCCAGCATTTGGTATTATCAGTGTTCTGGATTTTGGCCATTCTAAGAGGTGTGTAGTGGTATCTTGATGTTTTTTTTTTTTTTTTTAGAGTTTTTTTTTTTTTATTGATGTCTTAGTTTATAACACTGTGGGGTTTTAGTTGTACATTTTTGTTTGTCCATCACCTTGTGGATGTAACCCTTCACCCCTTGTGCCCCCCCCACCCCCCTTCCCCTTGGTAACCACCAATCAGTTCTCTCTGTCCGTGTGTTCACTTATATTCCATATATGAGTGAGTTCATGCAGTGTCTGTCCTTCTCTCTCTGGCTTATTTCACTTAACATAATATCCTCTAGGTCCCTCCATGTTGTTGCAAATGGGACAATTGTGTCTTTTCTTATGGCTGAGTAGTATTCCATTGTATGTATATACCACATCTTCTTTAACCAATCTTCAGTTGAGGGACACTTGGGTTGCTTCCACTTCTTGGCTATAGTGGATAATGCTGCAATGAACATAGGGGTGCATACGCCTCTTGTGATGGTTGATTTCATGTCCATTGGGTAGATGCCCAAGAGTGGTATTGCTGGATCATACGGTATTTCTATTTTTAATTTTTTGAGGACTCTCCATACTGTTTTCCATAGAGGCTGCACCAGTTTGCATTCCCACCAGCAGTGAATGAGGGTCCCCGTTTCTCCACAACCTCTCCAGCATTTGTTGTTTTTTGTGTTGGTGATTATAGCCATTCTAATCGGTGTAAGGTGATATCTCAGTGTAGTTTTGATTTGCATTTCCCTGATGATTAGTGATGTTGAACATCTTTTCATGTGTCTATTGGCCATCTGTATCTCTTCCTTGGAAAAATGTCTGTTCATCTCCTCTGCCCATTTTTTGATCGGGTTGTTTGTTTTTTTGTTGCTCAGTTGTATGAGATCTTTGTATATTACTGAGATTAATCCCTTGTCAGACAAACGATTTGCAAATATTTTCTCCCAGCTGGTGGGTTGTTTATTCATTTTGATCCTGGTTTCATTTGCCTTGTAGAAGCTCTTTAGTCTGATGAGGTCCCATTTGTTTATTTTTTCTTTTGTTTCCCTTGTCTGGGTAGACATGGAATCTGAAAGGATCCCTTTATGTCCAATCGCAATTAGTGTACTGCCTATATTTTCTTCCAGGAGTTTTATAGTTTCAGGTCTCACTTTCAGGTCTTTGATCCATTTTGAATTGATTTTTGTATATGGCGATAGGAGATGGTCTACTTTCATTCTTTTGCATGTGGCTGTCCAATTTTCCCAGCACCATTTATTGAAGAGACTTCCCTCTCTCCATTGTATGTTCTTTGCTCCTTTGTCGAAGATTAGCTGTCCATAGATGTGTGGTTTTATTTCTGGGCTTTCAATTCTGTTCCATTGATCTGTGTGTCTATTCTTGTACCAGTACCATGCTGTTTTGATTACTGTAGCTTTATAGTATATTTTGAAATCAGGGATTGTGATGCCTCCAGCTTTGTTCCTTTTTTTCAGAATTGCTTTAGCTATTCGGGCTCTTTTGTTGCCCCATACGAATTTCAGTAGTTTTTGTTCTATTACCGTGAAGAATGACATTGGGATTCTGATTGGGATTGCATTGAATCTGTAGATTGCTTTAGGTAGAATGGACATTTTAACTATATTTATTCTTCCAATCCATGTGCATGGAATATTTTTCCATTTCTTTATGTCCTCCTTGATTTCTTTCAATAGTGTCTTATAGTTTTCATTGTATAGGTCTTTGACCTCCTTGGTTAAATTTATTCCCAGATATTTTATTCTCTTTGTTGCAATTGTAAATGGGATTGTCTTTTTGAGTTCTCTTTCTGTTTTTTCATCGTTAGTGTATAGAAATGCAATTGATTTTGTAAGTTGATTTTATACACTGCCACTTTACTGTAGTTGTTGATTGTTTCTAGTAGCTTTCCGATGGAATTTTTGGGGTTTTCTATGTATAGGATCATGTCGTCTGCAAATAGTGAGAGTTTCACTTCTTCATTGCCTATTTGGAGTCCTTTTATTCCTTTTTCTTGCCTAATTGCTCTGGCCAGAACTTCCAGTACTATGTTGAATAAGAGCGGTGAGAGTGGGCACCCTTGTCTTGTTCCTGTCCTCAAAGGAATGGCTTTCAGTTTTTTCCCGTTGAGTAGGATGTTTGCTGTAGGTTTGTCATATATGGCCCTTATTATGTTGAGGTACTTTCCTTCTATACCCATTTTGTTGAGAGTTTTTATCATAAATGGATGCTGGATCTTGTCGAATGCCTTCTCTGCATCGATTGAGATGATCATGTGGTTTTTATTCTTCATTTTGTTAATGTGGTGTATCACGTTGATTGATTTGCGGATGTTGAACCATCCCTGTGTCCCTGGTATAAATCCCACTTGATTGTGGTGTATGATCTTTTTGATGTATTGCTGTATTCGGTTTGCCAATATTTTGTTGAGGATTTTTGCGTCTATATTCATCAGCGATATTGGCCTGTAGTTTTCCTTCCTTGTATTGTCCTCGTCTGGCTTTGGTATCAGCATGATGTCGGCCTCATAGAATGTGTTGGGAAGTATTCCATCTTCCTCTATTTTTTGGAATAGTTTGAGAAGGATAGGTGTTAAATCTTCTTTGAACGTTTGATAAAATTCTCCAGGGAAGCCATCTGGTCCTGGGCTTTTATTTTTTGGGAGGTTTTTGATTACTGTTTCAATCTCTTTACTTGTGATTGGTCTGTTCAGATTCTCTATTTCTTCTTGATTCAGTTTTGGGAGGTTGTACGTGTCCAAGAATTTGTCCATTTCCTCTAGGTTGTCCAATTTGTTGGCGTAAAGTTTTTCATAGTATTCCCTAATAATCCCTTGTATTTCTGTGGTGTCTGTTGTAATTTCTCCTCTTTCATTTCTAATTTTATTTATTTGAGTCTTCTCCCTTTTTTTCTTAGTGAGTCTGGCTAAGGGTTTGTCAATTTTATTTATCTTCTCAAAGAACCAGCTCTTTGTTTCATTGATCCTTTCTACTGTTTTTTTGGTTTCAATTTCATTTATTTCTGCTCTGATTTTTATTATTTCCCTCCTTCTACTGATTCGGGGCTTTGTCTGTTCTTCTTTTTCCAACTCTGTTAGGTGCAATTTAAGGTTATTTATTTGGGATTTTTCTTGTTTGTTAAGGTGAACTTGTATTGCTATGAATTTCCCTCTCAGTACTGCTTTTGCTGCATCCCATATGAGTTGGTATGGTGTATTTTCCTTTTCATTTGTCTCCAGATAGCTTTTGATTTCTCCTTTAATTTCATCAACGACCCATTGGTTGTTCAGTAGCATGTTGTTTAGTCTCCACATCTTTGTCCCTTTCCTAGTTTTTTCCTTGCAGTTGATTTCTAGTTTCACAGCATTATGATCAGAAAAGATGCTTGTAATGATTTCAATCTTCTTAAATTTATAGAGGTTTGCCTTGTTTCCTAATATATGGTCTATCCTTGAGAATGTTCCATGTGCACTTGAGAAGAATGTGTACTCTTTTTTTGGGTGGAGTGCTCTGTATATATCTATTAAGTCCATTGCGTCTAGTTTTTCATTTAAGTCCATTATTTCCTTATTGACTTTTTGTCTGGATGATCTATCCATTGATGTAAGGGGGGTGTTAAGATCCCCTACTATTATTGTGTTATTGTTAATATCTCCTTTAAGGTTTTTTAGCAGTTGTTTTATGTACTTTGGTGCTCCTGTGTTGGGTGCATAGATATTTATAAGTGTTATGTCTTCTTGGTGAAGTGTCCCTTTTATCATTATATATTGCCCTTCTTTGTCTCTCATTACCTTTTTTATCTTGAAGTCTACTTTGTCTGATATAAGTATGGCTACTCCTGCTTTCTTCTGTTTGCCATTAGCTTGGAGTATTGTTTTCCATCCTTTTATTTTGAGTCTGTGTTTGTCTTTAGAGCTGAGATGTGTTTCCTGGAGGCAGCAGATTGTTGGATCTTGGTTTTTAATCCATCCTGCCACTCTGTGTCTTTTGATTGGAGAATTCAATCCATTTACATTTAGAGTGATTATTGATATATGAGGGTTTAATGTTGCTATTTTATTGTTCATCTTCTGGTTCTTTTGCATTTCCTTTGTTTCTTGTCCCTTGTGTTTCGGACTGCGAATTCAATTTGGTATTTCTGCATGCTCATTCTCTTGGTTTTCTCTTTATTTGTCATGTGTGGTTCTCTTCTGGTTGTTTGTTTAGTGGTTACCGTGAGGTTTATATAAGCGATCTCCTGGATAAGAAAGTACATTTTCAGATGCCTCCTTTTTCCTGAGGCTGGGTCAGTTCAATCCCTTACCTCTTCCCCTCCTTATTTGTTATCTCTTTATTCCAGATTGTGTCATGAATGTATGTTTCCAGTGATGAGCTTGAATTAATTTTTGATGTTTTCCAACTGTATTTTGTTCTGGTTTAGTCTCCTTGCTTTTCTCCTTGTTGAAATCTTTGTATCCCCTTTCTCATTTGTTTTTTTTCAGGCCTAAGGGCCTTCTTGAGCATTTCTTGTAGTGGGGGTCTTGTGGTGACGAACTCTCTTAGCTTTTGTTTATCAGGGAGAGTTATTATTTCTCCATCGTATTTGAAGGATATTTTTGCTGGATAAAGTATTCTCGGCTGAAGGTTTTTGTCTTTCATGATTTTGAATATATCATTCCAGTCTCTCCTAGCCTGTAGAGTTTCTGTGGAGAAATCAGCTGAGAGCCTGATGGGGTTTCCTTTGTATGTTATTTTGTTTTTTTGTTTAGCTGCCTTCAATATTATTTCCTTGTCACGGGTATTCTTCAAGTTTGCTACTATGTGGTGAGATGATTTTTTATTCCTGTTTATATATTTAGGTGATCTATTGATTTCATTCACTGTTATTTCCCTCTCGTTCCCTAGGTTGGGGAAGTTCTCAGCTATTATTTCTTTGAACAAACTCTCTGCTCCTTTTTCTCTTTCTTCTCCTTCTGGAATACCTATTATCCTTATGTTGCTTTTTCTCATTGAGTCTGATATTTCTCGAAGAATTTCTTCATTTCTTTTTAGTCTTAGCTCTCTCTCCTCCTCTACCAGGAGCATTTCTGCGTGGCTATCCTCAATAGTGCTAATTCGTTCCTCCATATTGTCAGTTCTGCTCTTTAAAGACTCCATTTTTTCCACTATCTCGTTGATTTTGTTTTTCATCTCCAATAATTCTGATTGGTTTTTCTTTAGGGTTTCAATCTCTTTTGTGACATAATCCCTGAATTCGTTGATTTGTTTCTGTGTGTTCTCTTGTATTTCGTTGAGTTTGTTTATGATAGCTATTTTGAATTCTCTGTCATTCAGGTTATCAAATTCTGTGCCTTCAGGGTTGGTTTCTGGGTGTTTGTCATTTTCCTTTTGGTCTGTAGCCCTGGCAAATTGTCGCAAGGATCCGACGGAGACATCCTTATTTTTCCCCCCCCTCATGATAATTTGGTCCTGCAGATTCCCCCTGCTGCCACTAGATGGAGATCACGAGTGGTTTGCTCTGAGGCAGCTGCAGCCCCTGGAGGGATTATGCTGAAACGCCGGGTGTGTGGAGGGAGGGGTCCTCTCTTTCTCCTGCTTGACCCGGGGGTTTCCTTTCTGGCTCTCTTAGGGTGTTTGCTACACCCCCTAAGCAGTCCGTCGTCGCTTCCCAGTGGGGATCTCGCGACAGTCTGTGAGAGCACCTGGATGGCGATAGTTTTCCCCGCTGTGGGCCGCCCCTCCCCCCTCTGTCCGCTAACCGCGCTGTTTTTGCCGATCGATTGGGGAGGGGGAGTACAACCTCCTACCTCTCCTCCCGTCCTCCTGGGCTTCCCGCGCCTCCACCGTCCGATGTATGGCAGCAGGGGTTTCTCAGAAGTCCTTCGTAGTGTTTGATTGAGCTCTGTTGGAATGTGAATGATGTTTTCGTTGTGTCTTAGGGGGCAGAGATTCAAAGAGGGAATCTCACTCCGCCATGATGCTGACGTCACTCCTCCGCCTTTCACATTCTTAAAGAGTCTAAGGACAGCATCAACCATCTGACTACTGTATTACGTCCTCTGGTGTAGTGTTCCTGAACATTTTTGTGTTGAAATAGATGTACATGTTACAAATTTATTTTCTCCTTTTGTTACAGTTAGGGCATTGTGTTGATTATTTTAAAATTATGTTTATGTTAATTTATATATACATATATTGTGTATATATATGCTTTTTAAAACTGTCTTAACCATTTTAAGTGTACAGTTCAGTAGTGTTAAGTATATTCACATTGTTGTGAAACAGATCGCCAGCAATTCTTAATCTTGCAAATCTAAAACTCTGTCCCCATTAAACAACAACTCCCCATTCTTCCCTTCCCCGGTCCCTGGCAACCACCATTCTACTTTCTGTTTCTACGGATTTGACTACTTTAGATACCTTATACTAGTTGGATATACATAATTTATCTTTTTGTGAGTGGTTTATTTCACTTAATATAATGTCCTCAAGGGCCATCCATGTTGTAGCATGTGACAGAATTTCTTTCCTTCTTAGGGTGGAATAATGTTCCATTGTATGTACATACCACATTTTATTTATTCATTCATCCATCAACGGACACTTGGGTTGATTCCACCTTCTGGCTATTGTGAATAATGCTGCTGTGAACATGAGTGTACAAACATCTCTTCAAGACCTGGCTTTCAATTCCTTTGGATGTATATCCAGAAGTGGGATTGCTGGATCATATTTTAATATTTTGAGGAACCTCCGTACTGTTTTCCGTAGTGGCTGCACCATTTTACATTCCCACAAACAGTGCCAAGTGTTCCCATTTCTCCATATTCTCGCCAACACTTGTTATTTTGTTTTTTTGATAGTAGCCATTCTCATAGGTGTTGTTTTAAGTTATATTTTATATGAATTCTATTTCAAGATAGTGAAGGGGTAGTTATAAAATATTTATTATCAAAAGGGATTGAGATCGAGTGTTCTAGTGTCTTTCTTCATGATCTTACCAACGGTCATGTCAACACATGATCTGTAAACATTCATTAGAGAACAGCCTGTCCCCTCTTTCTCTCTGGCAAAGCCCTGCTTTTCCCGCAGCTGACACTTGCCCTGTGCCGCCTCCGTGGCTCTCTTTTGTTCTGTGCAGAATTAGGTATTTTTCAGTATTTTTTCCCTGTCTGCAGTAATTAGCGATCTCTTTCTTTTGAGTAGGAGAACAGAATAGCCATTTTGGCACCGAGCGTTGTACACAATGAGCGTTAGTGACTAATATTTCCGTGAGTGAGCAAGACTGGATTTCCCGGTGGGTGCATGTCTCAGAGACACAGCAGAATAATCTGGATCCCTGGAAACCATGGTCGGAATTCTGGAGTTCTACCTGTTGTAGATCGTGGGCCATGGAAGTTATGACAACGCAGGTGAGCGTTACCATTTGGTGTATTAAAAAGGCAGAGTAATTCGTTTAGAACATTATAGGGCGGGGATGGGGAGTGACTGGACTTTCTGTTCTGCTGACTAACGTAGGAGCAGGCCTGGCTCACCTGCAGCCCCAGGACCTCCATATCGGAGTGCCCTCAGTGAAGCCCCTTTTGCATGAACCTAGGCTCATTCAGAAGTTTTCCCCGTCTCACCACTGGAGTCTTCTCTGTGCTCTAACATGGAAACCCACTATAGGACCTGATCTAGGATGCATTTTGTAGCTGGTGTTTTCTTAATAGCCTTCAGGATAGGTCCCCAGAAGAAATTTTTCTTTAATGTGTCAGGGGCCAAAAATATATATAAAAGAAAATCATTCCAGTCTTTCACTTGAGATTGTGAAGATAATGACAGCTTCTTTTTTTTTTTAGTAGTAGTATTTATGGCTATTCAATTAAACAGCCACCAAACAACAGGGAACCCACCACTATTTTCAAATGCACTGTCTTGGTGTTTGTAGCTCGCCATATGTTTGAAGTATGACATAATCCTTATGGAACACATTCAATTTGTTGCTTCCCAACTTCAAAAGAAGCAGTTAAGTCTGTCTCCTTTTAGACAAATTGTTAATGAAAAGGTAGCTGAACAATCATTTTCTTGTAATATGCAATTCCGTCTCCTTAAATACAGGAGCCTGACAGAGCCATTCAGCAGTTAGTACTTTCTCTATACAACTGAACTCTCTCTGACCCCCTGAAACCAACAATTGGAGCAAAAAGAGAGAAAGGGGGAAAGTCAGCTAAAAATAAATGCTCACCTGTATTACATATAATCCTGAAAGTTGAATGGAAAGTATATTTTACTTTATTGTTTTCAGATAATGTATGAATAATTGCCTACTGCTGCCAAATCCGTTTTTATTGATTTTAAAGTATTTCATGATGTTGGTGCAATGTTTGGAAAATGGCGAGACTGTCTGAAAGATTTAGAATTTAGAGTCTGAGCTTTCTTCTCTTTTAGCAGTGAGTCAGTGCTGCTGATTATGGCATGGATGGACAATGGCTCCCTTCTTCCTAGAGAGCCACAAAAGAGAAAACAAAAAGATTGGCCATCCGTCCAAAGCAAGCATGAGTTTTTATTTTATTTTATATTTTTGTAATTTCCCCCAAAATTTCTTGAATAGAATTGAGCAAAGACAGCTTCACATCCCATTTTTAAAATATAAATAAAATATTCTAATGATGTCTTTAGGAGATGGTGTAGAATAATAATAGCTGGTATTTATTGAGTGTTAACTCTGTACCATCCCAGACTCAGGTCATCTGTGTAACTCACCAACGGGGGATGGATGGGCCATGACTATCACTCCATTTGACAGATGCAGAAATGTGGGTCAGAGAGGTTAATTAACTTGCCTAAGATCACCCAGCAGCTTTGTGGTAGAGCCAACTTTTACACTCAAGAAGGCAAACTCTGGAGTCAAGACACTTGACTCCTACACGCACCACACGACAGCTGAAGACATGGTAAAACCTCAACAATTCAGGCTAATTTGGGGATTTAGGGGAGGGGCAGTCTGGATCACAGAATGTTTGAAAAGAAATGCAATCTTACACCTCCAAGGAGATGTGCATAGCGTAAATTAATTAAATGAGGGTTTTAAAATTAGGCAAGCAGTCTTAAGATCTCATTTTACTGTAAATGAAAATGTTTGGTCTTTTAAAATAATAAAGTATTTTAAGGTCTTGCTTTCATGATTCTAATCCATGTTTTTTCATACTACAAATGTAAACTATTTACTTTTTGGTTAAACAAACATGGTGCAGTGCAGACAGTGTCAGTGCCTTGGGAAGACAGCTTCATCTGGCGGAATCTTTGGGAGTGTGGATTCCAGGGCTGGGTTCCAAGGCTTGCACCACTGCTCAGTAGCTATTTGACCTTGGGCAAGTTTCTTTATTCCTTAAGCCTCTGTTTTGCCGTCTGTAAAATGGGTCTAATGATGGAACCAACTTCCTGATGACTAGATACAGTAGGTGAGGATTAGAGGGACAAATAGGTATCCAGAACTTAGCCCAGTGCCTGTGTTACTGAGCAATGGGCTCGCTCTGCTCGCTGCGATCGGAGCCAGTTAATCACAACAAGTTAGGGATCGAGTAATGAAGTGTTAATTCCATTAGCTGGCATAACTGGGAAGATGGTAGACTAAGGTCTCAAAAAACCATCTTCAAAGATTACAGAATCTTGGGGCAGTTATATAGGGAAAATGGGCAGTGAGGAGGGGGTCCAGGGATGTTGGTCTCCAGGCATCACATTGCTCCATTCCTCTGTCAGCTGTGATGGATACCTTGTAGGTGTGTTCCCGCCTGTGGTCAGCCTGTTCCCGGAGAGAAACTCACAGAAGAAAGTTTTTAATTTATCAAGCTGTTGGGGAGTACATATGTAAGCGGAGGCCATAAATCAAGAGAGCATGTGAATGTTTTGGAGTAGGTGCAGAGCAGCGGGTAGTCTGTAAGTCTGGGTCTAGTTTTGTACGTCATTGCTTTGTTAGCGTGAGTCAGCGTCCCAGCTCCACACCCTCTGACTCTGCACAGATCAGGCTTCTGGGATGCCCAGTTGGAGGCCAGCCCCAGACCACGGAGAATTCGCCAAGGTAGATGCCACCATGGCCTTTCCTGACGGCCAAGCTGGCCTTCCCTCGGTGATCCACGTTGTGTCCAGCATGCCTTTTCTTCAATTACTGTGCAAACCACTGAAGTCATCCCTGCTTCTCTGACTTTTCTCCTGAATTCCAGACTGGTGTTTCCACTTGCCCTTTAGATGACCATCTTGTTGATGCATCTTCAGTTCTGCTCCTCCTGCTCACCGCATTCAACAAAGCCAACCTCAGGTCTTCAGCCCCACTTTTGACTACCCCAGCGCATCTTCTCTTCACTCGTGACCTTGTTTTTATCCCCTTTGGGGAAAGCCCAGTTCTGTCAAGGCCGGTGACCCTGAGGCTTTCTCCTGGGTTCAGCCCTTGGCCGACAGCACTTGACTTTCGTGGGCTTTACCTCTAGGAGTCCCTTAAGGCCTTTAACCAGTCCCCACTTTGGGGGTCTCAGCTTTGGCAAGGCCACTGCCCCAGTGTTGTGTTCCCCCACCCCTTCCCTGGGTCCCATGTAGATTCTACATCTCCAGCTTAGTTTGTGTCAGTTTGACCTTTGGACATCTCCACATGGATGTCCAAAAGTCACATCCAAAGTCAAAATTGCCCTGATTCCCGCCCCCCAGTCTGTTTGCTCTTTGACATTCCTGAATTTTTAAAAATGGCATGAGCTTTTGTCTATGTACTCAAGCTAGAAACCTGTGACCATTTGTCACTGTCTTTTTCTTCCTCACATCTGTTTGGACACCAACCCCTTGATGAATCCTCTTCTTAAACATCACTCAAAGCCAGCTGCTGATTTCTATCCTCCCTGCCTTTGCCTCCACTCCAAACTTGGGGTTTGTGCCCAAGTATAGCGATAGCCTTTCAGCTGGTCTCCTTGCCTCTGTTCGCTCTCTTTTCTACCCCCATCACAATCATCCTCCACATGCTGCTCTATAAAATACACTTCTTGTCACCTCTTCCTCCTACACAAAGAATCAACAACAACCAACCGGCCAACAAAACCAGCACAACCTCCTTGGTGGCCCTCAGTTGCCTGTGGGATGAACTCCTGGCTCAGGGTTAAAGGATGCTCATCATTAGCCTTAACTTGCGTGTCCCTTCCCTGTGTTACAGTTCAGCCTCACCGCCTGCCACCGTACCCTATTTCCTGAGAAAGTCGTGCATTTATGTGTTTGTTTTGTTTTTAAATGCACCTCTGTGCTTTTCTACCTGTTGGGGACGCTATTTCTCGCAGCCCATCCCATTGTCTGCTTGTTGACTCATGTTCACAAAGGCTCCTTTCAAATGGGCAGTGGCAGACATTCCTTTCTCTTTGTTTTCATGGTGAGGGGGGTGCACCAGTATTCACCTTGTATGGCACTTGTTTGTCTTCCAGTAGCCTGAGTGGACTCTGCTGTTGGACGGTAGGGTCTGTGTATGGCTGCATTTGCCCTGAGGCTCAGCGCTGTGTATGGCCCAGGAGTCTTCTGTAAACATGTGAGCAAGGAGTGGGGACGGAAGGAAGGAACAGAGTCAAGGCTTGGGAAATGGAATGGGTGGCAGTATACCATAGATGCGACATTAAGACATTTAATGAACAACCACAATCAATGAGCTGTGACAGCTCAGAACTTTGTGATCGACTTTTATGTGCCATAGAACTTTGCCCTGTGGCCCACAGTTTTTGGAAAAGCCACAGCCCTAATGCTTAAGCACATTGCTGTAATTTGACTCTCCACAAAGTGGTCTTTAAATTGTGTTTTGAGGCGGGGAAGTACACATCAGTGACATGCTTAACCGTACAGCCTCGGCAAAGCAGGAATCTAGACCTATCTGCATGCAAATACGATGCTTCAAGTTCATTATTGTTATTAGGAAATGGAAATACAGCCAGAGCAGAAATAACAGTATATTTCCCTCTGCCTATGTTGTGTTTTGTCAATGGGGCTTCTGAAGGACTATGCATTTACTAACCCATTAGAATGAGCGACTTTATATCCTAATGTAAAATTAAAGAAATTTAAGGATCTGCCTAGGAGATACACTTGTTTAAACCTATATTAATGTCTCTGTTGGTTATGTTGGCTAGGTTAGTGGTATATTATTGGAAAGGAAAGTGTCCCAGCCATGTGGATACTTTCTAAACATTGATATATATTTTTTTCTGATAAGGTATAGAGCTGACTTACTTCTCTCCTTTCCAAAATATAAGATGTAGGGACAACATAACTATTCTTAAATGCAAAGCATACCATCAATTCTTTATTGTTTTTACTCTTGTTTCTATTATCTCATTCTCCCTTTTCCTTCTGATGTATACTCTTGGATTCTTCCACCTCTCATGTTGGAGTCCATTCATTTCTTTTCCTTGTCCCCCTCAAGCAGTATTTACTGTGGTACTTACCAGGGCCTCCCCTAGGTTGTGCGGGATCCCAGGCAAATATTCCTTGGTGGGGCCCCTGTCCGTATTAACAAGTGGATTGAAAAATGTATTATAAAATATATGGGCCCATTGAGGTGTATTGATTCATCAAAAAAGATTTAGAATAATGGTAGAGAAGAGATACTTATGTACTTATTTCTTCTCTAATCAATGCTCGTGAAGGTTCTTCCTTCTCTCCAGGCAACATCTCTTCCTGTTCAGGTGTAGGAGTCATCTCTTCATCGTCTTGATTGCCAAAGGCACCATTCCCTGATAACTCCGCATCTCCCACCTGTTGTCACCCATAACTCATGGCTCTTTGGGACCTTTTGTGTTGAACAATGCAGCTCGTCTTGCATCTGCAGCTCCGCAGTCCATTTACTGAGGCTGCTGCACCAGCCTCGCGATGCTGTGTCGCTGAAGGTGCCCTCTGGGAACACTGGCTCTCTCCAAGGTGCTTAGTGTGTTTTGTCGACGATGACCACAAATGCAGGTCTTACCCAGAGAATGCAGTAAAACGTGAGTGATAATTTTTTTCTGGTCCTGTTAAATGTACTAATTTTGGAGCACACAGGGAGAACAGCACATCTTCCAACCATGTCTTAGATACCCATCCCTGAGTCCTCAGGATGTGATCCCTCACAGTGTTGACTGCACCTTCTCACTCCACAAGTGGGGGGTGTGAGAAGAGTGGTCCGTGGCTGCAGGCTCCATCCCTCATCCTCCAGGGCTTGACACTGATCTAGGAAAGTGCAGCTATGGAGGATTCCTACTACATTGACTGTTACTTCTGTAACAATGTCAATCCGAAGGTTTGCGACAGCCTCCTTGAGTAATCCTAGAGACAATCCATTAGGTATTCTCAGATAACTGGGAACCTTGACGAATCCTAAATTGTCCAAGAACCTAATAGTTCCTGAAAATAGCTCGCTGTGTGTCCCAGTCGTTGTGCACGTGTGTGTCTGTGAGTTGTTGTAAGTGCTTGGTTGCTCTCATAATTTTTGGTACCCATTTGTGCAGTGTATCTTGATGTTGATTTCATTTTTCCTTTGTGAAAAAATATAAGAGACACAAAAATTTTTAAAAGAGGTCTTGAGGGGCCCATTGGTGGTGTAGCGGTTAAGTTCACATGCTCCGCTTCGGTGGCCTGGGGTTCACAGGCTCGGATCCTGGGCGTGGATGGACGCACTGCTTGTCAAGCCGTGCTGTGGCGGCATCCCATATAAAGAAGAGGAAGATGGGCACGGATGTTAGCCCAGGGCCAGTCTTTCTCAGCAAAAAGGGGAGGATTGGCAACACGTGTTAGCTCAGGGCTAATCTTCCTCACAAAAACAAAAAAAATAGGTCTTGGTGGGGGAGGCTGTGTTTGCGTGAGGGCAGGGGGTATATGGGAACTCTCTGTATTTTCTGCTCCATTTTTCTATGAGCCTAAAACTCCTCCAAAAAAAATCTATTTAACAGGGAAAAACAAAAACATAAAAAAAAAACCACTGACCTGGAAGAGTGTGACATCACCACATTGATTGGAGATGGGAAAGGACATCCAAAACCCCCATGGTGTTATGGGACAATGGTCTGGAAAGCCCTAGAAGGAGGTGGGTGCAGCCACCTCTTAGGACTGCCTGACGTGTGGCATGGAGCCTGCAGAGGAGTTGGGGTGACCCCGCTGCACGCCAGGGTAAAGGACACCTGCCACCACCCCAGCTGCCCTGGGTGCTGTGGACCAGAGGCAGCACGGTGGTGGAACACAGATGGGCAAGAGTCAGTCCACAGACCCGCACACTCGCCTCAAGGCCAAGGGTCAGGAGGGACCCTTCAGAAGCTCAGAGCCCTGAATTTGTGCTGTGTCTGACGTGAGTGAGACTCTCCAAAATCAGTATGTCAGCACCATTCTGGCAGCCTGGTGTCACACAAGCCCTTGAAATATGGCACCACTTGTTGGGAGTGATCCGCTGGTCAGGCTGCCCTCCTGGAACCAGAGCACAGCCAGGGCCCAGGAGGACTCCACGGGCATGAACCTGAGAGCTCCTTGGGGCATCTTGTCGACCCTAAAGCAGAAGAAGGGGGAAGATGGTCAGAGAAATTCGGGCCAAGGGGAGAAACGCTCACTGGGCACACGTGGGTCTGGGCTCCGGTGCCCACATGGCATGGTCGGTCTTGGCCAGGCTCAGCCACTGGAGGGGACAGAACATAGTGAGGAAGGTGCTTCAAAGTGTGGGCCCCTGAGGCCCGGGGCTTGAGACGGGGCCTCACTTGTCCGCATCTACGGGTGATGCTGGTAGTTATATTGAGGACATGGTGGGGACAATGGTATAATGTCCCCTGCCCTCAGGCGGTTCACCTTCTGGGCTTGTCAGCAGACCGATAACCTTGAAGTTTCTGCTTTTGTTGACTCTTTTGCACTTGCTCCTGAGACTCAGCTGGGGCTTATGTGCTCTGAAGGCGTGCCCCGCTCCAGCTGCAGCTGGAGGGCGGTGCAGGGGAAGGCACAACACCTTACAGTCTCCCTGAGCAGAGCCTTTTGGACCACAGGGTCTGTAAAGATGTGCCTCTCCTTCATTCCCCATATCTTTTCTCCGCCAGCAGTTAAAACCTCAGGGGCTGATACCAGCCCCGTTAGGTCCATCCAGAGGTCCCCTCACTCTGGTGGACCTCGCTTTTCTGGTTGGCTTGGCCTCCGCTGCTCATCCAGTCTCATCATTACACTGAGCTTCTCTGTACAGTTGTGCAGGTTGTGCATTGCTCAAGGGCGCCCATTCCGGGGTGGCGGTGGAGGGGGGGTGCCACTCACATCACAGATGTTGCAGATTTGTATATTTTACTAGAGTTTTCCAGCAGATGGCAGTAAACGGTCTTGTTCTAACAAAGATCGGGATATTATGATGATTTTTTGATAGATGGAAGTCTTGAAGGAGTGTCTTTTAACAATTTGCAGGAACGTGCCGTGTGGGCTGGTAGGCCTTGGGCTACACCTGACCGCTGTCTCTACTGACCAGCCTGTGGAGGCGCCTTCATTTTTCTCTAGTTAACTTTGGGACAACACCAGTCCCTCCCTCATTAACATGTTGTGAGGATGAGATTAAAGAATGAGAACAGTGCCTGGCACAAAGTAGACACTTGGGGTAGTGGGCTCAATGGTGGCCCCCAAAAGATATGCCCTTGTTGTACCCCTGAACCTGTGAATGTGACCTCATTTGGAAAAGGGTCATTGCGGATGTAGTTAAGTTAAAGATCTCGAGATGAGATCATCCTGGATTATCTGGATGGGCCCTAAATCCAATGACAAGTACCCTCGTGAGAGACAGAAAAGATAGACATGCAGAGAAGAAGGCCGTGAGAAGATGCAGGCAGAGATTGGAGGGATGCAGCCATAAGCCAAGGGACACCTGGAGCCACCGGAAGCTGGAGGAGTCGATCCTCCCCTAGAGCCTTTGGAGGGAGTGTGGCCCTGACACCTTGATTTCAGACTTCTGGCTCCCAGAACTGTGAGAGAATAATTCCTGTTGTTTTAAGTCGCCAGTTTGTGGTAATGAGCTACAGCAGCCCCAGGAGACTGAGGTACTCAGTAAATATTATCTCGTCGTTATCATTGATGTAATTTTCTCAGCGTCATTGGAGAAGGAGGTGAGCGGCTGTAGCCTGGAGGCCAGAGGGGCTGAGATGGACGGACAGCGTCCCCTGAAACAGTCTAGGGCGGGCTTGGTGAACATCTCTCTGTAAAGGGCCAGATGGGAAACGTTTGTCTCAATGACTCAACTCTGCTTCTGGAGCATGAAAGCACCACAGACAATACACACACGATGGCACGATGGGTTTGGCCCGCCCTGGGCAGCCGTGTGCTGACTCGTGATCTGAGGGTGGATAGTGGACTGCGCCAGACAGAGCTGTCTGTTAACTTCTGCCGTGAGCTAAGTATGGAACGGAGAATGTTCAGAAACTTTTATGGCAATTTGATAGAGTAATTTTATGTCTGTCGAGGCTAATAATAAAAAATTGAGGTATCCATTTTGTGCATCTTTCTTTTCCTTTCACTTTTCTAAGGAATTTATTATTAATTTTATGCAAGTATCCCTATGTGGCAGATTAGAAATGAAAACCTGGTCTTTGACCACAGATGGTTTGAGAAGCTTTGGTCTGTGCAAGACACTCTCCTATGTATGAAGGTGTTGCTTACCCACAGGGAGCTCAAAGAGCCAGGTGATGGAAAGGCCATTCTCAGCGGGGCCTCCACCCAGGGGACGCAATGTGGCCTAATTTGTACTGGACATAGAGGCCTCGTCCACAGACCCTGGCCAAGGAAATGGTGGTGTCACATCAAGGGAATGTATTGTTTATCTGAATCCACCATGCAAACAGGGTAGAGGGTTGACAGCCGCCAGCCCAGGGCCCCTTGAACTCAAGGTGGGGACGGGTCGTGTGTGTGGGAGTCTTCCTCCCGGCTACAGTCTCTCCATCCCAGGCTGGGCCCCTGCTCTGCCTGTCCCACAGCAGGTGCTCAATAAATGTTTACTGAAGGATGACTGGACGGACGGATCTTGTCCTTTCACATAATATGTCCTCTGCTTGGGTTTAGGGTCTCAGGTCCTGTGAGCGTGGGGGGCAGGAATGCTGAGAACTTTGGGACTTGGGAGGTGTAGCAGGACCAGGCAGACCTGCCACGGGAAGAGGGAAGGCTGTTGGGTCCTGGAGGCGCCGCACATCCTTTATCTTTGGTCTGCATGGGTTTGGGGCTGGAGGTGCCTCTCAGAGAGAAGACAGGGACCCAGGGCCAGCTGGAAAGAGTGCAGGAGGGAAAGGAGGAGCCTTCACACGGGGCTGGGTGGTCAGGGGAAGCTATGCTGGGTGGTCCCCTGGAGTGACTAGGATAGAGGCTCAGCTTTGCTGAAGGGTAACACCAACCCTCACCATCTGCTGGTGAATGCACGCACTTCAGGCAGAGCAAATGTTCACAGAGAAGGGGGCCTGGGTAATGCTGGGCTTTTTAAGAGTTATGAAACCTGGAGGGCAAGGAGACAACCAGTCCTGTTGGCTCTGGGGGCAGTTGGCTGACTGCTTCGGCCCTTGATTGCCTGCATCAGAGCAGTCCATCCAGCCACCTGGGTGCCTCCTCTTCCTCCCTCTCCTTCCCGCGGGAGTGTCTCCCAGCACTAGTGCAGGGTCTCCCACCCCTCTCAGGCCCATTAGTGCAGGCGTCATGAAGTCTGAAGCCTGGGGACGAGGCGGGATGAGAACCAGCAGGAAGGTGCCCTCCTCACCAGGAGCCCGAGGGCTAGGCATGAATCTGGATGCCACAGCCCAGGACTGCGGGGCACAGCCGTGGGTTTGTAACCTCAGATAAAACAAGGGTGGGGTTTCAGGTTGGGGGCAGGGGAACTGGACAGAGTTCCCACCAGACCTGGAAGGTGATCACTGTGGAACATTTAGCAAAAAACTGAACATGAAGTTGGGCAAGTCCTCTCTTTTGGAACCATCCACCCTTCTGTGTGTGATCTTTTTTTCTTTCTCTTCCAGTTTTATTGAGAAATCATTGACATACATCCCTGTATAAGTTTAAGGCGTGCAGCATGATGGTTTGATTTACATATATTGTGAAAGGTTCAGCTAATATTCGTCTATAGATAGAAACAATAAAAAGAAAAGAAAGAAAAAAAGAAAAGAAAGAAAAACAATTTTTTCCTTTGATGAGAACTCTAGGATTTACTCTCTTAATGACTTTCCTATACATCATACAGCAGTGTTGTCTATAGTCGTCGTGTTGTACATTACATCCCTAGTACTTACTGTCTTATAGCTGGAAGTCTCTGCCTTTGACCACCGTCCTCCAGCTCTTCATCCCCCCATTCTCTGCCTCTGGTGACCACAAATCTGATCTCTTTTTCTATGAGCTTGTTTTTTTTTTTTTTCAATTCCCATATATAAATGATATCATTCAGCATTTGTCTTTCTCTGTCTGACTTATTTCACTTAGCATAAAGCCTTCAAGGTCCATCTATGTTATCACAAATAGTAGGATTTCCTCATTTTTTATGGCTGAATTATATTCCATTTATATATATATACCACAACTTCTTTATCCTTCATCCATCGATGGACACTTAGGATACTTCCATGTCTTGGCTGTTGTAAATAATACTGCAATGAACATGGGGTGCATATATCTTTTTGAGTAAATGTTTTCGTTTCCTTTGGATATACTCTGAGAAGTGGGATTGCTGGATCATATGGTAGTTCTGTTTTTAACTTTTTGAGGAACCTCCCTACTGTTTTCTGTAGTGGCTGCACCAGTTTACAATCGCACCAACAGTGTATGAGTGTTCCCTTTTCTCCACATTCACGCCATGCGTTATTTCTTGTCCCGGTGTGATCAGTTTGGTGTCCTTGTTCTTTCCCTAGATTCTTAGGGCAGCTTTAGCTCATGTATTAAGTAAAACCCCACATTTCAGTGGTTGGACCCAATGGAAGTTGCTTTCTTTCTTATGTCCAGTGAGGGTGCCCCAGGGTGGTGCACAAGGTCCACGTGGTGATTCAGGACCCAGACTCCTTCCTTTGTGGAGTCCAGGGCCATGGCTGTCTCTGCATCCTGACACGGGTCAGGGGGGCAAGAGGGATGAAGAAGGGCCCCTTACCTCCCATGTGGTTGGTGGCAACAAGGCCCCTTGCCCTCCTTGGCTTCCCCAGAGCTCTGGAGGAGTGCTCTCCTGAGAGGGGGCATCAGGGACCCAGCAGCTCCTGTGTTTACTTAAGTCCCACCATGACAGCACACGGTGAGGTGGAGAGTGGGGGAGTGATTCCTCAGAAGGAGACCTGGGTTCCTTTAGACAGGGGAATGATGCCTAGCTGGTCCAAATGATGAATGTCCATTGCAGGTGCCCAGGACAATAGGTCTCTGTGGAAGGTGGTGGATGGTAAAGTCTGGGGTGGGAGGATGGCTTCCCTGGCAAGGCAGAGCCTGAGGGACACCACCAAGACTTGGGACAGCAGGAGACCACACCTGCATCCTGATTTCTTGGGTGGTAGGGAAGGGTGTAGACATGTAGAAAGAATAGAAGACACCAGGACCACCTTATCTCCCATGGAAGTTTGGAGGATGTGCTGGAAGGAACTACATGGAGCATGCTGGAGGGAGGAGTGCCCCGTGTGGCTTTAGCTCCTTGCTCCTGTTGAAGATAGAGGCAGCTAACAGCCCTTACCCAGCTCCTCTTCTGTCCCTTGCCAAGAGTTGCTGGGGTCAGGCAGACGGTCCATTGCAAGAAGCACCTGCTCTGCTCCCGGTGCACAGCTGACATGGATGGGCTCTCCCTTGGTCTCACAGTTGGGGATACTGGTCCTGAGAAAGGTCCTGCCTGAGCCATTCAAGGAGATGGGATGACAGGCAGGGACCAGAGCCTTGCTCTCCCTCCGTTGCCCCAGAGCTCGTCCTCTTCCCTGCAGCCCGCACTCATCCCCCGCTCAGCAGAGGCGCAGGTGCGTCCAGTCTCCAGGTGAGGGACACTGTGTTTCTACCCCACACTTCCAGCAGCTGGTTGTCTAATCATCTTACTGGTTTTTCCTCCCAGCAGTTCTGAATTTGTGGATGCCCAGTCACTTGTGTACAGATGTGGAAACTGGTTCATAGAGTGATTTAAACCCCAGACTTGAGGGTATGTTCTGCGAAAGTGCGGGATGAGGATGCCTTTCTGTCTGGTTTATGGCTTCCCTCACCAAGTGGTGCTGCCTCTGCCCTTAGCTTTGCTGAGATTTTATAACCAGCACTCATTTTGGGCCAGGCAGAGCCCCCTCTGGAGTCATAGGAGAGAGGAAGCCAGCCCTGCTTTCTGTGTGTGCTGGATCTGTTTCTGCTCGCCTTGGATACAGCCGTCGTAAGCAAGACTCCTGTAAATAAATAGTTCAGTTCTCCCTGAAATCGCCTATGCTGGAATTTGTGCCTTTAAAAGAAACATGAATAATGACTGGGACAGAGCATTCTTTTATTTGAACCCAGATGATTTTAACACAGAGAGTAGAAATGTGAGAAAGCCCAGCTAAGTGTATTCTCTGGGTTATAAATTCCTTTTCTCTCTAATGCCTCTGCCTTATCTGCAGATTCTCTTGGCTGCGCGCTCTTCTTTCACTTCTGTCTTCTTTATTCACTGTGTTCCTTCTTTTCTCGGATTTTACTAGCTCAGCAGCTGCAGCTGAATTGAGCCAAGAATCCTTGTTCTGGGTGGCGAAGAAATGTGCTCACTTTGCCTCTGTGGTCCTGCTCTCTCCAAGCACACTGGTCCCCTTATGTCACTCTGTCCTTTTCAGAATTAACTCTGCCACAGATTGGTTAAAAAAAAAAGTCATTGGATGACAAAACAATTTCAAATGACAGGGTTGGTTCGGCTTTCATTTGTTGCCCTTAAAACTGAGAACCATTCACCGCTTACTCCCAACGTGTGTTCTTTGGCTGTGTTCATAGGATAATTTGAAACTTATTATTACTATTTTTTAATAAAAGAACAGTGTGACTGGATGCATTTTAAAATAGTGAATTCATCGAAATATCTTATAGAGCAAGAGGCTTTGTTGCTGGGGCTGTGAAAATAGTGGTGGTTCCGGCAAAATGGAAATGTAACTGGTCACTCACGTAGCTCTCAGACCTGGTGCTTGAAAGAAGCATGATATGTGCACTATGGGGAGAGTTACAGCGTTCTTCATATAATCTAAACCAATCCCGGACATTGTAATTGAACTTGAACACCCGAGGCTGTGGTTTCAGCTGTGCAGAGGAGTAAATAGAAGTCAGATTTAGGGAAGATAGGGTCAAGAGGAACTAGAGAAAGCAGGGGGAGGAGAAAACATATGTTGTAATGGCAGAGATAAGCCCGGATTTATCAGTTGTGATGAAATAAAAATGAAATAAAATCAGGCTGAAACAAAGTGACTCTGAAAGTTTAAAATTAATTAAAAAAAATAATGTAGCAATGTTCATACAGATACATTAGAATTTGTGATGAAAACTATTAAGAAGCACAGAGACAGCAGTCTCTGTTTCATATTAATGAAGGTAAAAATGCACCAAGAAGATATAATAGTTTTGATATTGTATGCACCTAGCACATCTTTAAAATATTTAATTATAAGCAAAAATTCTTTGAATTATAAGAAGAAATTGAAAGACCTAAAACTGAAGCAATTTTAACACACTCCTCTTGTAGTGGGCTGAATGGTGGCCCTAAAGATATGTTCATGTCCTAATCCCTGGAACCTCTAAGTATTACCTTATTTAGAAAAAAGAGTCTCTGCAGATGTAATTCAGTTAAGAATCATGAAATGAGATCATCCTGGATTATTCAGGTGGGCCCTAAATGCCGTCACAAGTGTCCTTATGAGAGAGAAGCAGAGGGAGATTAGACGCACACAGAGGACAAGGTGACGTGAAGATGCATGGAAGAGAGTGGAGAGTTGGGGCATCAAGCCAAGGAATGTGGGCAGCCGCCAGCAGCTAGAGGAGGCATGGAATGGATTCGCCCAGGGGCTCAGGAGAGAGTGTGGCCCTGTTGACACCTTGATTTTGGACTTCTAGCCTCCAGAACTGTGAGAGAACAAATTTCTGTTGTTTTAAGCCATTGAGTTTGTGGTAATTTGTTATGGCAGCCACACGAAACAATGCAATTCTCAAAAATGGACGGATCAAGTAGAAGAATAATTAATAAGAATATAAAGGATTTGAAGAATTTAATTAGCTCTATATCCAACTATGTATACTCTTTCTTTTTAAATACACAGGAAAATTTATAAAAATGAACCATGTCCTAGGCAACAAAGAAAAATTTGCAATTTCCCAAGGTTGAAGTCATTGAGTGCTTATTCTTTGAGGACAATGCAATAAAAATAGTAACCACCAACAAAAAATAGCCAGAATATCCCCCACGTACATCGAAAGATCAAAAAATACCTTCTAAATAATTCATGTTTTAACAAGAAAATAAAAATGGAGATTACAGTACTTAAAACCATATGACAGTAAGAGTTCTACACATGAAGCTGTGAGATAAAGCCAAAGTGGTTCTCACAGGGGAATTTAGAACCAGAATTGCGTTTATTAGAAAACAAGAAAGATTGAAAAGAAATTAGCTAAACTTTCAGCTTAAGAACCTATAAAAAAAGAACAACAAAACAAATCCAAAGAAAGTAGAAGGAAGAAAATAAGAGCAGAAATTAGTGAACTAGAAAGCCAGAAAGTCCAGTAGAGTTAATCAACAAAAACAAAAACAAGTCCCTTGAAATGATTAATAGAATTGACAAGCTTTTGGCAGATATAATCAATAAAAAAGGAAGAAAGCAAAAATAAATATCATAAGGAAACAAAAAGGGATCCATAACTATGGATATATTTGACCTTTAAAATTTATAAAAGAATTGAATATCTTTATACTAATACATTAAGAAAGTAGCTGATATTGAAAACTTTGTAAGATGAATAATCAAGACTGACCTAAGAACAAGTAGAAAACTTGAATAGAGAAACAGTCATAAAATAAATGGAAATGATAGACACAGATCAATAAGCAAGAGGCACCAAGTTCACAAAGTTTAATAGTTGAATTCTATGAAATATTCAAGGAGCAGATAACCTATATTCAGTGAAACCATTCTAGAGTGGAGAAGAAGATGGAAAGTCAGCCAACCCATTTTATGAAGTTTGCATAAAGCCTATTATCAAAAGCACACAAGGAAAGAATAAGAAAATAAACCAAAGGCTCATTACACTTATGAATGTACATGCAAAAACCATGAAGAAAATGTTAGCAAGTTGAATCCTATGGTTTATTAATAGAATGATACATCTTGAGCCAGTAGAGTTGGTTCCACAAAGAATATTTATCAGTGTGGTTAACTGCCTTAATAAATTAAATGAAAAAAACTCCATGATTTTCACAATAGATGCTGCCCCTCCCATAAATGTTCAGTCACCATGCAAACTCCTAGAAAACTGAATAGAAGGGAGCTGCCTGAACTTATATATACCACAAAACTCTAGGAACCGTCGTACTTAATGATGCAACAAAATTAAAGTCAGGTTACTACTCCTGTATTATATGTCTCAGCCAAAATTCAAGAAAAGAAATAAAAATTGGAAAGGAAGAAACAAAACTGTTACTGTGTTCAGATGTTATAATTGTTCAATTTGAAAAACCAAAGGAACCACCTGATGAGCAATTGGAATCAATAAATTAGTTTAGCAGGAATGCTGAATGTAAGTTAAACATATAAAGATCAGTAATTTTTCTTCCATTTGCAATAACTAGTTAGAAATTGCAATAGAAAAATGATCCCATTCATAACAGCAACAAAATCTGTTAGGTACCTGTGGCCACTCTGCTGGGGCATAACCACTCTCCCTTCTTCTTTACTAAAAACCTCAAATTTTGTTTGAGTTGGCAATATACCCACCTAAAAATACTTGATCTCCCAGCTTCCTTTGCAGCTAGGGTTGGCCATGTGATGAAGGTCACATGCTCAAAAAAACTAGGCAGGATTCCTGTGGGAGGGCATTCCTCACTAGATAAGAAGACAACGCCAACTTCTTCCTGCCTGGAATACAGACAAGGTGCCAGGAGGTACAGCAGCCTTCTTGTGATCACAATGTGAAAGCTTTTCCCTGGAGATGGTGGAAGAAAAGAGAGAAGATGCTCCATTTCCTACGGCAAAGCACTGGCCCTGGACTGCTTTACCTTGGGCTTCTTGGAGAGAAAGGGAGGTGAGGAAGGAGGACGCGGGGAAAGGGGAGGGAGAGGGAAAAGAGGGAGATTCTTACCTGTTATTGTCACTGGTGTTTAGATTTTCTCTAACTCATGAGTAATCACAACTCTGATACAAAACCTAACAAAGAAGTATTAAAACCTAAATGGAGAAATCTGTGAAATTTCATAGTAGAACATAAAAGAAAGCCTAAATAAAAAGAGAGATATACTGTGTTTGCAATTGGGAAGATTCCATATGGCAAAGAGGTTACATTTTCTCAAAGAACTTACAAATTCAAGGAATCTCTAACCACAATTTCAAGGAAATTGACAAATTAATTCTAAAATTCATATGAAAGAGTAAACATGAAAGAAAAGCCAAGATCACCATATTACAGAAGGGCAAGGTGAGGGTATTTGCCTCACAAAGTGTGAAGACATATTGTAAAGCCCCAGCTGTGAAAGCCGTAGGGCAGTGGACGGGGAAGAGAAATGTCTGACTTGTGCACGTGTGGATTCTGGTGACAGAGGTGGCCTGTCAAGCCAGTGGGAGAAGATAGGGTGGTGGCCATGATAACCCACCTTGTAGACTTCCATCTGCAGCGTGTAATGACCGTGGCCCTGATCTCTGAAGGCCATGCCGTGGCTGGGAGCCGCGAAGCTCACATTCCATGAATTTCCTTCCTGGGCTCCTTTTTCTCATCCAGCCGTTGGCTGAAGTGTGCTGGGGAGATCCCTTCATCAGAGTCCCGTGGGTGGGGCGGAGGGGGCGTGCTTGTTAACCATGGACAGACCGGCTCCTACGCAGACCCACTCAGTCAGAACCTCTAGGGGGTGGGGGACTCTGAATTTTCGCTCCCCTTCCCCCACCCATGGCTTTAGATTCTGGGTGCACTTAGGTGAAGAAGTTGTTTTCTTTCTCAATAAAGACGCTGCTCTAGACCCGCTCAGGCGCCTGCCTGGGAGGGTTTCAGATGGACAGGTGTCTTAGTCTGCTCGGCTGCCATGACAAAACGCCGCAGACTGGATGGCCTGAACAACACAAATGTGTTTTCTCACGGTTCTGGAGGTTGGAAGTCCAAGATCAAGGTTCCAGCCGGTTTGATTCCTGGTGAGGGCTCTCTTCCTGGCTTGTCAATGGCCACCTTCTCGCTGTGTCCTCTCATGGCCTTTTCTCAGTGACTCTGTGGGGAGAGAGAGAGAGTGAGCTCCCTCGTGTCTCTTCTGAGAAGGACATAATCCTATGGGATCAGGGCCCCACTCTCATGACCTCATGTAACCTTAATTGCTTCCTTAGAGGCCCCATCTCCAAATACGGCCACACTGGGGGTTGGGGGGGCTTCAGCATATGAATCTTGGGGGACACAAACGTTCGGTTCATGACCACAGACCTCGTTGCCATCCTCAACAGCGCAGAATGACAGCCACGTGGCTCTGTATCATTTAACTTGCTGTGATGTTGTTGGGAATCACAGAATAGGTCGGTGGCAATTTGGAAACTGGCTATTTCACCATCCTAAAAACAGACAGACTTACCTTGGGCACCCTACGCTGTGGGAAGGGGGCCTGTTCTGGGCTTCCCCGGCTGCGCCTGTGGGGTCCGGGTAGGAGCTGCGTTCCAGTGATGACTCCTGCTTTCCCGCTGTGCCTCTTCCTGCTGTCAGGGGCTCTGAGGGTCCCTCTATTGCTGGGAGTCCCCAGGGCTCGTCTCCTGGGTCCTCATGAAGTGGTCCTGTCATCTTCCCTGTGGCCCCCCCACCCCCTGCGGCCCCCAGATCTGCTGGCCTTGGTGCTGACCGTGTGGAGGTTCCTCAGCACTGAGGCTCCTGTGTCTCCAGCATCATCACCTCACAGGCACTGCCATCTCCGTGGGCCCTGCTGCCCCTGAAGTGCCAGAGCCTTTGGGGTGCCTGAGGGGCTCCATGCTCCCTAAGGCCCCAAGTTGGGAGAAAGCCTCTCTCCCCTGTGTTCCTTTTGTCACAGGGGAGCAGGGCTGGGTGCTCCTGCCCCCCTGTCCCCTGCAGGTTTTAATAACGGAGCTCTGTCCTTCCCCCTCAGGCCTCTCCTCCGTCATGTCTTGGGGATCTGGGACCAGGACCAATCTGGTCCTGATGGAGGGGCTACACCAGGCTGTGTCACTGGACCAGGCTTGTCGGCCTGGCCCTCTGGTCCCTGAGGATGAGCCCCACATGAGAGTGTGCACCCCAGTACTGGACCCCCTGGACACGCCTGGCACCCAGAAGGGCTGTGGCCTGGGTTTGGTGGCTGCAGAAGTTTCCCAATGCCGTGGGTCAGAACCTCTGCCAAGGCCACGTGTGCAGGGAGGGGCCATCTCTAGTGTCAGTTCCAGGCCCCCACTCTGCCAGGTGCCAGATGTGTGAATTCAGTTGGTTCAGGGTCTTCCTCCCTCTTTTCTGCTATGTGTCAGTTTCGGGGGGGCGTGGAGTGCTGAGGCACAGTGGATATCTCTGCGTGTGTGTGGGTGGGTGGGGGGTGTGTGGGTGGGAGAGTGATGAGTCATCAGCCATCATCGTCTTCCTCCCTGGCACCCACCCAGGCATCCTTGCTCCTGCCTGGTCTTCACTGCCAGCTCCACTGTCCTCCCTGCACACAGAGTGTCTTTATATCTGTGGGCTCTCTGGGCCATGTCAGCACCCGGTCTGGGCCACAACTGGGCCACATCTGGGCCACCCTTGGCCATATGGCAGGGCATTCAGCTCTTCCCCATCCCCTGGCAGGGCAGGTGGGGTCCTGTGGAGGAAATAAGGCTTTGGTGGCGTTGTGGGTTGGGTTGTACCCCCCAGATAGATATGTGGAGGTCCTAACCCCTGGTACCTGTGACCTTGTTTGGAAACGGGGCCTTTGCAGATGTAATCAAGTTAAGATGAGGCACAGTGGATGTGGGTGGACTGTGTCCTTATAAGAAGGCAATCTGGACGCAGATGAAGAGAGATGCCCAGAGAGGAGCGCCATGTGAAGATGGAGACCGAGGATGCAGTCCTGTGTCTACAAGCCGGGGAACGCCGAGGATTGCCAGCAGCTGTCAGGAGCCAGGAGAGAGGCAAGGAACAGATTCTCCCTCAGAGCCCCCAGAGCGAACCAACCCCGCTGACACCGGATTTTGGACATCTCACTTCGTGAACTGTGAGAATAAATTTCTCAGTATTAAGGCACCCAGTCTGTGGTACTTTGCTAGGGCAGCCACAGCAAACTAATATAGGTGGTGTTCGGAAATATACTGGCACGCGTGACTTTCACATTGTGAAATTTTAGTTGTATGTTATTGTTTGTCAGTCACCATGTAAATGTGTCCTTTCACCCCTTGTGCCCACCCCCAAGCCCTTTCCCCCTGGTAACCACCAACCAGTTCTCTCTGTCCGTGTGTTAGTTTATATTCCACATATGAGTGAAATCATGTGGTGTTTGTCCTTCTCTCTCTGGCTTATTTTGCTTAACATGATACCCTCCAGGTCCATCCATGTTGTTGCAAATGGGACAATTCTGTCTTTTTTTCATGGCTGAGTAGTATTCCTTTGTAAATATACACCACATCTTCTTTATCCAATCATCAGTCGAGGGATACTTGGGTTGCTTCCACTTCTTAGCTATAGTGAATAATGCTGCAATGAACATAGGGGTGCATAAGCCTCTTGGGATAGTTGATTTCATGTCCATTGGGTAGATGCCTAAGAGTGGGATAGCTGGATCATAAGGTATTTCCATTTTTAATTTTTTGAGGAATCTCCCTACTGTTTTCCATAGAGGCTGCACCAGTTTGCATTCCCACCAGCAGTGAATTAGGGTCCCCTGTTTCTCCACAACCTCTCCAACATTTGTTATTTTTTGTCTTGGTGATTACAGCCATTCTAACAGGTGTAAGGTGATATCTCGTTGTAGTTTTGATTTACATTTCCCTGATGATTAGTGATGTTTAACATCTTTTCCTGTACCTATTGGCCATCTGTATATCTTCCTTGGAAAAATGTCTATTCATATCCTCTGCCCATTTTTTGATCGAGTTGTTTGTTGTTCAGTTGGCACATGTGACTTTTAGAATCAGGTGCAAACAGTCCTGCCCCCCGACACCCCGTGTCATCCCCTCTGCTCCTCAGAAATGCCACAGAGTTCCCACCTCAGGGCTTTTGTCTTCGCTGCTCATCTCTGAGCTTAAATGTCCCCTCCTCAGTGATGCCATTCCTGCCTGCCCAGTGCAGCCATGGGACACTCTCATAATAATTCTTTCTATAGCACTAACATTTTCTTGCATATCTCTCTTATGTACTTCTTCATGTTTAGAAAAGTTTCCTTGTTATATAGAAAGTGCCTAGCATTTGTTAACTGAATAACAGGTAGATACAACCCTTCTGCTTTGAGGTAAGTGTATTAGTTTCCCAGAGTTGTAACAAACTACCACACACTGGGCTGATTAAACAACAGAAAGTTATTGTCTCACATTCTGGAGGCCAGAAGTCCCAAATCAAGGTGTGACAGGGCCATCTTCCTCTGAGGCTCTGGATAGAATCCTTCTTGGCCTCTTCCAGCTTCTGCTGGTGGCCAGAGGCCCTTGGCACCCCTTGGTTTGAGGCTGCACCACACCAATCTCTGCCTCAGTTGTCACATCGTTCTTCACGTCATCTTCCCTCTGTAGGTGTCTGTGTCTAAATTTCCCCTGTAGATAAGGACACAGTCATTCAGATTAGGGCTCACCCTAATGACTTCATCTTAGTTTGATCATCTGCAAGGACCCTATTTTCAAATAAGGTTGCATTCACAGGTACTGGGGGTTAGGACTTGAACATTCCTTTTTTTTGGAGCACCCAGTTGAACCCACAACAGTATGGATTCTTCAGACTACAAATTACTTTTCTGATTTTGAATGAATCTGCACTGAGTCTTTCCAGCCAGGATCCCAATGATCAGCAGTCCCGGCTGCAGCTTGTCCCCTGGTGGGCTGGGAGCCTCGGGGACGGTGTCCCACTCTCTTCTGCAGCCGCCTGCGGGCACCGGGCTCGTGGGGTGGGCTGATCTCCAAGGATCTGTCGAAGACCGAGCAAATGGGGCTGTGCCGTATCACGGTGCCAGGACGCTTATTGCAATCGGGCCCGAAATAAAAGAACGCCCACTTTTAGCCTCATTCTCTGATACTCTAAGGGCCTTTCACTGACAACAGCATATAAAAGTGAGGGAAGGTTGGGTCAGTGTTGGACTAAGACTGAAAAATTCCCATTGTTTATGGGCTCTGGGGCCATGTTCATGATATATAATGGATTTTGGTTCAAAAGGAAATTGCCAACTTACCCTGCAGGAATTCTGAGAATTTTATTAAAAAGCATTCAGAACAAGTGTAGGCTCTCGGTGTGTGTATGTGGGAGGTTTGGGGGAAGGCGATCCCTGTCGCAGAGCAAAGAGAGAGGGAGGTAGGTGGAGAGAGGCAAGTAAGCCACCAGAGGGAAAATTCTGGAAGGCCTTGGCCCCCCTTCATGCTGGGGAAAACCAGGAGGCAGCAGCTCCTAGTGGGCCTGTCAATAGAAGCTGGATACAATGGAAGACTGTGTACTTAAAACTCATTTCATTTGACAGAAAATAAGGTGCTGAGTGTTGGAGCCTGGCCTGGATGTGGTGGCAGGCGAGGAGCACTGGGTTGCAGCCGTCCATCAGTTTAGCCAGGCCGGAGTTTCCAGTGGGCTGAGGAGCCAGGAGTCATGTGCCCTCCCTGGGTACAGAGGACAGGGGCCCTCTAGGGCAAGGCTTCCCCAGGCCTTTCCACAAGTGTTTCTGGAGTGTTCTATCGACTATTCACTGAGCTGGGGGATGAGAATTTGGTGGTGAATAAGGCATAGCCCTTAGCATCCAAGGCTTTCAGGCTTAGCAAGAAGCCATTTGAGTTCACAGACCATTAAAATACAGTGTGACAAGCAGAGCAGGGGGATGTGATGGAGAGATTCTGGCCCAGAGTGGAGGACAGATCCAGGAAGCCTTCCTGGAAGAGGGGATCTCTCTGCCGAGTTTGTAGGATTGAGGAAGGGGAGGGTTTCCCAGCATCAGAATGGTGCATTCTAAATGTTAAAACGGTAGCCGTGAAACCCAGGTGGTGCCCGTGCCTTTTCTTCCCACCGTGGTCATTGTGGCTGGAAGGATCCACTCCACTTTACTGCTGATGGAGACGCTTCCTGCACAGTGGGGCTTGAGGATTAAATGAAAAGTCCTATAAATATGCTGAGTGAAAGGAGCCACTCACAAAAGCCCACATATTCTGTGAGTCCACTGTGTTAGTCAGGCTTCTCCGGAGGAACAGAACCAATGGGATGTGAGTGTGTGTGTATATATATATATTTTTTAAAATTTATTTATACTAAGGATTTGGCTCACATGGTTATAGAGTCTTGGCAAGTTCAAAATTGGCAGGGTAGGCCAGCAGGCTGGAGAGGAGGGGAGGAGTTACAGTTTGGGTCCAAAGGCAGTCTGCTGGTAGAATTCCTTTTCGCTTGGGGAGGTCAGCCTTTTTGCCCTAAGGCCTTCAACTGGTTGGATGAGGCCCACCCACATTACAGAGAGTAATCTGCTTTATTCAAAGTGTACTGATTTAAATGTTAATCTCATCTGAAACAAATACCTCATAGAAACATCTAGAATAAAGTTTGACCACATATCGGGGTGCCATGGCCCTCCCAAGTTGATACATAAAATTAACTCCTCACAACCATTTATATGAAACGTCCAGAACTGGCAAATTTTAAGTAGTTGTTGTGGGCTGGGGTGGGGGTGTGGGGAGTGACGGCTAATGGGGTACAGGTTCTTTTTGGGGTGATGAAACTTATAAATTTAGATTATGGTGGTGGTAGCCACAACTATAGTAAAAGCCATGGACTTGTACACTTTGAATGATGAACTTTATGGTATGTAAATTATATTTCAATAAAGCTGTTTTTATAAAGTCATGTAAAGTGTGAAGCCAAGTGCCCGGTACATTGTAAGGGCTCAATAAATCTTATTTATATATCGTCAAGAAATTGTCATTTCTCAACAAGATTTAGTGAAGAATAGTATGTTCCCACAACACTTAAGAATTCTTGGTTTTATTTATTTATTTTTTAATACTGGAGAATGGCCTTCTGGGCCTCCAGCTTTATACCAGGCCAATTCAATTCAGCTTAATTTAATTTAACCTGACACCCATTGAGTGCCTTGTGTTGTGAGTGGGGTGTCGAGGAGAGGATGAAGAAGGAATATTCTAGAACACATTGCAAAAGCTGGTCTCCAAACTTTTTTGATCAAGTACTTTATGAGTAAAAAAAATTTTGAGGCTACACCTCCAATACATGTATATTTATTTTTTACAGTCACATATGTGAACTATTTGTACTAATATACAGTATAGTTTATAATATACCAGGAAAGCAGCAAGGGCAGCCCTGACATGCAGAAGTGGGCTGGCACTCACAGCCAGACCATCTTGTTTTCCTGTTGAACATAAATGATCTCAGAGGACACCAGCCTCAGACAAGGTTGCTCTGAGACCGTGGTGAAGTGAGACAAAGCAAGGACCCTGCATGATTTTGTCTAAGCACCGACAAAAACAAGATCGCTGTGCCACCCACAGAACACCTAACACCCCCTCTCTCGGCCAAAACGGGTGACCACCCTTTACCAATTGCAACTTTATCTTCACTAGTCTGCCCTCCCCATAGATAAGCTGCGTGGAAATGCCCAATCAGAGAATCGCTCCTCTTCCTGACAGCACTCAATCTAGAGTGAACCCCTCCTTCCCATCCTTGTCCAAATCACTAACCAGAGCCCAAACCCTAAATAGGTTCTTTCTAACACCCTCTTCCCGCCCCCTACAATGATTTCCCATGCTGTGTGCTCTCCCTCATCACAATGAGTAATAAACACAACCTGTTCAACTACAAGTGTCTTCTGGGCTGGAGGGCATTGACAACACACACTAAATATAGGAAAATAGAAAAAAAAAAATGAGCCAAAGATAAAATGAAATTTTCTGTACTATTTCTTTCTGCTCTCATTAAAATACATTAAGAAATTTTAATAATAGTAATATGATCAAATATGCTTCATTAAAAATCTTATTTAATCTACTGTGATGTAGTGACGCGAAGGCTTGATTCTAAGTTCAGTTTATTTTGATGCAGGTTTTAAGGCTGTCTTAGCAGAGAGCGATACCCCACAAATATATGTAGATCCAATGACTGTGCTTGCTAAACCATAAACCTCATCTTGTTTTTGACAGTGAAATTTTTCTTTTATTGAGCTTTGTTTATATAATCATGCCAGTAAATTTTTTTAAATGAAAAATAAAAACATTGCAGTAAAAAAGGAAAAAGTTATGCATTCATACTTTAAAAATTCCATTAATATGTTTCTAGGAAAAAGGGAAAAAAGCTTATATGCACATACCGGATTTTTTGCAGTGGCAAATATTAGCATTAAAGTTTTTGTTTTTAAGCCTTAACTTCTGCAAATTTGTCAATGACTTTCAAAATCTGATCTTGGCATATTGATATGCAATACACAATATAGCCAGCTTTGTTAATCTATTTTCATTTGTAGTTGAAGAACTCTTTTTTGTCATTTAATCACATGAAGAAGGAAAAGTCATGTTTAAGGTGTTTGTGGATAAATTTGGAAAAGATTCATAAAAACACCATTTTACAATAAATTCCAGAAACTGAGTTCATATCTTTGATGAAACTCATTTTTAAAACACCATCTACCAGTTATGCAATTTTAAACATACGGAATCAAAATCCATTGAAAATATGCATTTGGAAGTCTTTTAAACAGATTAGAGGATTCTGTTTGAAGTCTGCAGATATGAGAGTTTAATAGATGACATATTGTCTTGTTTTGGGCAGCAAAGTCATGTAATAATGAAAACATTTCCAAATACCTGTATTCAGAAGCTCTCTGAGTAACATGACTCTCTTCTATACTCAGAATGCTACTTTTACTTTGAAGGGACAGATGGAGTGTGTCTATTTTTTCAAAAATATTCATATGATAACTGAATACTTACTAGTTGTAAAAAAAAAAGTCAAGCCAATTTGGAAGACTTGTATTTTTAGTGCAATTAAAGTGTAACTGGCCTCTTTATGTTTGACAACTGTTACAAGTACCCTGCCTTCACTAATAAATCACTGCGAGGTAACAAAAGATACTTGTGATCCCTTACTTTATTACCTATTCTGTTATTTAAAGGAATATAATCTGCACATCTCTGGAACTGGGCAGATGTAATTGCAATATACCACCAGAGCCTGGACATGAACCCTGACACGAGGACGCCCCACCGTGACCTCCCTAGCGGGGCCACCCCCACTCCAGGTGACCTTGTGATTGATCGTCACATGGACCTGATGGGCACCCGGGTTCATCTGTATTTCAAACACTGTTTGTGTGGCCTTGAGCAAGTCACTCCCTGGCCTCAGTTCTGTAAAATGAGGACAGTCAGCCACAGTGCCTCACGGGGCTGCTGCGTGGGTGAAATGGAGCCGGCGAGGAGACAATGCATCAAGTAAGTGATCCTGAATGTTGGGTCCTGGGGATTCTTTAGAGATGAGAGAACACGGTAAGTGCAGTAGCAGGGAGTACAGAGAACAGGGAGCACGGAGGGGTGAAATCAACAATGGGCTGGGTGATGAGTTTGCTTCTCGGGGGATGTGGCATTTAACTGGGTCCTCAGGGGTGTGTTTGATTTAGTGGACAGGAATTGAGGCGAGTGCCGTCCTGACGGTGGAGGCAAAGCCTGCAAAGGAATCGAGGTGGAGAATGCAGGCTGCCCTCGGCAGTGGGGGAGGCTGGCTAGACTGGGGGTGGGTTGCAGGGTCAGGGAGGGGTGGAGGGGGTCATGGTTTCTCAGCAGAGGCTGAGATCATGTGATTGCAATGGCAGTCATAGTCCCCATGCGACTCCCACTCTTTCTCCTCCTGCCACAGCCCCCCTGGGCCTCTTACACTTGGTGGGCTGGGTTGAACTCTTCTGTGTCCACAGTAGGGGCAACTGGCTCTGCCCCTCCTCCTTCCCCTTGCACTTTCCCTTTGCTGTGCCCTTGTGCTTCCCTGCTTTGTCTGTAAGGGCTTAGCAGACTTGGTTACTTAGGAATGCTGAATGATGATCTTTAAATTATTAATGATTTCAGCATTTTGTAATTAAAATGTTCATTTTCTCCATGAATTTTAAGCACACATATATCACAAATACAGACAGAATCTATTTTAATGAATAACATTAAAACATTCAATTCCAAATAATGAGGTTATTTCCTGTCTTGGCTGATAGTCCATATTTGATTCATTCATTTATGTATCCATTCATTCACTAAGTATTTTTGCCCCCCCTACTATGGGTAAAGTATTAATACAGCTTTGCAGATGTGGCTTCCATAAATTATGGTGAAACAAATTCTCTTTGCCTGAGTATCACACAATCGATCTTATAGAAGATACTCTTGGCTAGGTGTTTCACCATAATACCTACATTTGAGCACAGCTGCAAGCTCTGAAATAGTGCTGACTATTTAGGAAAATACTCTGGTGTGAAAGGGGAAGTTTCCCAGGTCATGGCCAGGAGAGACACAGGGAGCAGTGAATTGCTCTGTGTAATCAAGTAAGAGGGATTTGGAGGTTTCTGAGAACCCGAGAAGGATGGAGGAGAGGATATGGAAAATGTGAGGAAGTCTTATGGCAGACTTTTTCCAAAGATGGGCCCCAATAACATCTCCCGTCACACAGGCTCTCCCAGCAAGAGATGGAGTCTGTGTCCTTTTCTCCCGGACCCTGGGTGAGCCTTTGTGATTGCTTCAATCAATGGAGAGCACAGAAGTGTCACTATATGACCTCCAAGGCTAGGTCATAAAAGGGCCATGCACTTCTGCCATGTTCTCTTGGGACACTTGCTCTTGGAACCTTGTGGCCATGTTGTGAGGCAGCCCAAAATGGTCCAGGTGGAGAGAACACATAGAGACACCATGTGTGTAGACATTACGGCAGGTGGTCTTCCTAAAATCTCAGCCAATGACTGGCTTCAACCACCACATATAGGAGGGAAGAAGTTTCAAGAAAATTTCAGCCCCCAACTATTAAATCACACTCAGCCTTGCAGTCCTCCCAGAGGAGATCCCAGACATTACAGAGCAGAAAGAAGTTGTCCCTATTTTGCCCTGTCTGAATTCCTGATCTGTGAGCATAGTGCATATTTTTTCTTTATTTTTAAAGACTTTAATTTTTTAATTTATAGAACAGTTTTAGTTTCATTCACAGCAAAATTGAGAGAAAGGTACAGAGATTGCCCATATACCCCCATCCCCACACATGTATAGCTTCCTCCATTATCAGCATCCCCACCAGATGGTACATTTGTTACAATTGATAACCCTAGTTGACACATCAATATCACCCAAAGTCCATAGTTTACACTGAGGTTCACTGTTGGTGTACATTCTATGGGTTTGGACAAATGTGCAAGGACATGTATCGATCATTATAGTATCACACAGAGTATTTTCACTGCCCTAAAAATCCTCCGTGCTCCCCTTATTCGTTCCTCCTCCTCTCTCCAACCCCTGGCAGCACTGATCTCTTTACTGTCTCCATAGTTCTGCCTTTTCCAGATGTCATATAGTGGGAATCATGCAGCATGCAGTCTTTTCAGAAAGGCTTTTTTCATTCAGTGATATGCATTTAAGGTTCCTTCATGTCTTTTCATGGTTTGATAGCTCATTTCTTTTTAGTGCTGAGTAATACTCCAGACAGGGACAGAAATGCTATGGGAGGCCTGAGGGGTTTGGGAAGAAATTTGGCTTTTAAGTTATTTCTTCAAATAAGAATGGCTCTTCTCTTAAAACCAGAAATGTCTAATACTGCATTTATCTCCTGTGATATAACTCTTCACCAAGACCCTGAATCTTTAGTAAAAGTCTGCTACCTTGGCGGAGCTGTCTTTGGAAAAGTGAAGGAAAAAGACCTGCATCTCGTGTGTGGCTTATAGCAGGGGGAGCAAGAAGATACATGTCCGGGGCATCCGCACCGGAGATGATAGAATCTGTGAAGGAGAAAAGAGGTAAAGGGGCCTGGAAGACCTGTGGGCCTCTGAGAATCTGCAGAGAAACGGAGATGTTGCCAGGCTGCCCACTTTTGGGTATAGGGGCTTAAACCATTCTATTTACGTGTTAAAGAAAGAGTTGGCTCATGGGTCACCCAGCCCACAAACACTTGGATTACATTCATGATAAAATTGGTTCTTTGAGTCAAAATCCTTTCCGCTGAGTATGTCTGAGAGTCACAACCCTGGGAGCTGGGGTGGGGGGTCAGCCCCCTCTCTAACCACAGGACCTGAGTGTGGAGGGTGGGTGAGGCAGTCTTCAAAGGCAGAGAGGAAATGACTTTGCTGTTGGAATTACAGAGCCAGCCAAACTATCACTGAAGAGAAATGGCAGACTGCACATGTTTGCAGACATGCAGACTGTGGTTGGCAGAATGACAACATCCCCCCAGACACATTCATGTTCCAATTCTTGGAACGCGTGAACATGTCCCTCACGTGGCCAAAGGGACAGAATGTGAGGAGGGGGATCATCCTGGATCACCTGCGCGGGCCTGATCACATGGCCCTTAGAAGCAGAGGACGTTGTTGGGCTGGAAGAAAGAGAGATGATGAGGCAGAAGGGAGTCAGAGAGATTCAAAGTGTGACAGGGACTCGACCCACACTTACTGGCTTTGAAAATGGAGGAAGAGGGTCAGGAGCAGTGAATGTGGGCAGATTCTAGAAGCTCAGGAAGACCCCCGGCCCAAAGCCAGCAAGGAAACAGGGACCTCAGTCCCGCACCCTCATGGAACTGAATTCTGCCAACAATTGGGATGAGCCCAGAAGGGGATCTATCCCAGAACCCCAGTCAGGAAGCAGCCCTTCTGACACCTTGATTTCAGATTTCTAACCTCCAGAACTATGAGATAATATGTGGATGTTGTCTTAATATGCTGAATTTGTGGTAATCTGTTATGGCAGCAAAGGAAAACACAGAATGACAAAAATTTCTCTCATGTACCCTTTCTTAAAAAACTGCCCAAGGATGTGCTCTAGCAAAAAGAGGGAGTAAACCAAGAGAGGGGGAAGTTGTGGGGGCTGGGAAAGAGTCTTCCACCAAGGACAGTGGAGAGAGAAAGGCCGTGGTGACAGCTGGATGGCACACCTGGAGAGTAAGGTGCAGTTAGAGCAGGGAGTCAGAGCCTCCCGGAGAGCCGGGAGCAAGGGAGGCTGACACAGCCGCAGGGCAGGGCACCATCAGCCACGAGTCTGCAGCAGCGTACACACAGGACACACTGAGCACTCAGGAGTGCCCGGAGAGGGGCCAATGGGAAGGAGCCGCCCGGTTCAGCAGGCCCCCAGATGCCAAGCTGGGAGGAAAACCCCAGGAAAGGCAGAGGCTGTCTTCCTGTGACACTGGGTGGCCAGAGGGACCTCTATCATAAATCTTAGTGGAAGGAGTGACACCGGGCAGAGGCCCTTGTGGAGGAGTTTGTGCTTAAACTGTTTGAATCTTCCTTTTGAATCCAGACAATGAAACATCTGTGGTGAGAGAGAGAGAGAAAGGGAGGCAGAGAAAATGTGTGGGTTTCTGAAGCTGATGTAACAAGAATTAGATGTTTGAATGTATTATTTAGAGTTTCACTGTTAAACAGAAGTGGAACTAAATCAGTGAGGGAGCTGTTGGGAAGGGGAGGGAGGGGAGGGTGTGGGCTGAATCCTCGTCTCTCTCAGCAGGAAGCCAGTGGATGGTGTTCGGAGTTGATACATCAAGAGAGCCGGGTAAGTGCTGTGTTTCGAATCTGGAGGTAACCACCACCAGAAGACAGCACAGAAACCCGTCAGAGCAGTTTTGTTTGAAGAACTGAACTCGGATGAGGCGGGGCAGAGCAAAGGACTGTCACTCTTCATTATATGCCCCTCTGGACTGTTTCATTTCCTAATCCTATGCATGAAATCCTTTTTTACATACAAAAGGGGCGGGGTGGCGGGGGGGGGGGGTGGGGGAGAGAGAGAGAGAGAGAGAGAGAAGGGAGGGAGGACGGAAGAAAGGGAGGGAAGAAGGAAGGGAGGGAGGGAGGGAGGGAAGGGGAAGAGGGAAGCTCTCCTGGACATGCAGTCACCGAATCTGGAGCCAGCAGGACCTCCTCCTTGGCTGGGCTGAGCCTGGACAGCCAGGCTCACGAAGGACACGCCATCGTCTTGGGGACAGCTTGAACAGGTGAGTCAAGGCTGAAAAATGGGCAAATGACTGGACAGCCCCCTCCTCCTTCCTGGCCTCCTAAGGGAAGTAAAATCGTCTGGCCTCCGGCGGAGCCCAGGTGAGGTGTCTGAGGAAAGGGAAGAAGAGTCCGTCCTTTGGATGAAGATGGGGTCAGGCAGCCCGTCACAAGGCCAACGGGGGCCTCTGGAGCCCTGGGACCCTTGTAAAGCCCGGAGAGAGGTCTCAGCCAGAGCCCGGAGTCATATTCAGTCACCAGCTCCCCACCTTCCCCATACGGGGCCATACGCAGGGCTTTAGGGTTTAGAAAATACCTCCCTTGCATTACCTGCTCTCCTGCTCACAAGCAGCTTACAGAGAAAGTGAATAGAATTTCCTGCTTCCAAGTGGAAAACACGAACGTTCAGAGTAAGTGATTGGTTCAAGTTCACCTATACTGATTCGATGTGGGATGAGGCCCCTGTTTCCTTGCTGGCTTTGGGCCGGGGGTCTTGCTGAGCTCCTAGAACCTGCCCACATTCCCTGCTCCTGATCCCCTTCCTCCATGTCCAGCAAGGGCAGGTCGAGTCCCTGTCACACTTTGAATCTCTCTGACTCCCTTCTGCCTCATCATCTCTCTTTCTTCCAGCCCAACAACGTCCTCTGCTTCTAAGGGCCCATGTGATCAGGCCCACCAGGTGATCCAGGATAATCCCCCTCCTCACATTCTGTCCCTTTGGCCACGTGAGGGACATGTTCACGGGTTCCGAGAACTGGGGGCCGTTATTCTGCATGTCTGAAAAGATGGACAATTTGCCATTTCTCTTCAGTGATAGTTTGGCTGGCTCTGTAATTGCAATCTGAGAATTGTTTTCTCTCTGCCTTTGAAGGCTGCACCCTTATCTTTGAGTGCTGCTGTTCCAGGGCGGCAGCAGGCAGAGGTGGGTGCAGACTGTGGTGCCCGTGTTAGCTGGGGTTTCCTCAGAAGCTCAGACAAGGTTGGGCGCGTGTGGGTCAATGGCAGGTGATTCCCGAGGACAGTGAGGGGTGAGGAAGGGAGGCCGGAAGTGGGGGCTGGTGAAGGGCGTGTTAGTGCGTGCGTCACCCCTGTGAACTTCTGGACTTATGTCCCACTGGGCCTTTCTGGGAGACTGTGTTGTTCCTCCTCAGAGGGCTATGCTGGGCATGTGCCTGTCCCCATCCCTCTGGGGGACGTCCCCTGTGCAGCATCTCCCCTGCTGTGTGCTCAGGGTGAGCTCTCCAGCAGCCGGAGAAAGACCTGGGCAGAGGGACGTGGAGCTGGAGGCATTTGCCATGGCCTGTGCAGGACTGTCCTCCAAGTTGCAGGAGCCTCCTGGGCCGGCCGAGGGGCTGGGGCAGGAACCCAGAGCACTTCCTGCAGGGCTGTATGGAGCCTGGTGTTGTCACTGCCCATCCCCACTGCCTCCCAGATCCACGATCCTGGGCACGGTATTTAAACTCTGTGCACTGGTTCGAGTCCCCAGGGGTAACAGATGGTATATTCTGTTAGGATAAATTGAGGAGGCTTTATTCATTACAAAGGTGTGGCAGGTGTCAGGAAAACATGGCGTAGTGCAGGAACCAGGGCTAGCAATGGTGGGACAACTGCAACCTAGGATGAGGGGAGGGAGAGGTGATTAAAACCCGGAAGGGGAGAGAGTGGTTGGAGCAGGCCACCTTGAGAGGATCAGTGACATTTTGTGGAAGGACTTACCGGCCCGAGGTGACCTCAGTGGCGGGACCAGAGAATCAATACCCTGATTCACTCCCCCCTCCTCCTTTTCTACTGGACCCCTACTCTGGCTATTGGTTCACTGGCACGAGGAGGCCAAAATAGACTCATATGGGGTCTCAGCTTCCAGTTGATCAGAACCAGGACTGTTTCCTGCTTGGGCCAAGGACCTCCAAACCCACCAAACCCAAGGTTATGGACAAGGGAAGCAAAGCTTCTTCTGGTGTGCGACCAGCTGGGATGGTGAGAGGAGCCACTTCTACCTCCACCCCTTGTTCCCGGCCTGTGCTCGTGGCCATGGGGGAAGATGGCACCATGTGTTGATCACTGGTTTAATTCTTAAACGTTAAGGCAGACATTCTACCCTATAACCTCATAGGATGTTTGCTCCCAGCTGGTACTGTAATGGGCTTTCAGCAGACCATGCCACCATTCTGTCAAGCCCACTGCTTCTGGGCAATAGGCATATGGCAAACCCAGGGAATTCTATAGGCGTGAGCCCATTGAATCACTTCCTTTATTGTAAATGTCCTCTAGTTGATGTTATGCTGGATACCAGGGAGCTGGTTCAGGCATTCTGGCATTCTGTAAATCCACTAATGGTGGGACTGACAGAGGTGCTGGAGGCAGGGAAAGAAAATTCATACTTGGAATATGTGCTACCCTATGAGGACAAAGCATTGTCTTCTCTATAAAGGGAGGGGTCCAATGTAATGCAAATGCCACCAGGTGGCCTGCTGGTCCTCCTGGGGATGTTTCCAGAGTGGAGGCTCAGTGCTGTCCTCTGCTGTTGAAAGGTTGGGCACTCAGCAGCGATGGTGGCCACATCTGTCTTGGAGAGGGCAGCCATACTGTTGGACTGTTGAGTCCATGTTGAGTCCGTCCATCCGGGCGCCATGCCCAGGTCTTCCTGTGCACCAGAGTACCTCTTTCCCTGTGTGTCCTCAGCCCACAATGGAGGGCATTTCCACGGGACACAAATGTGTTCACATTCTCAGAAGTCCGTCCACAGGGCTCTTCCCTGAACTCCTTACTACCAGTTTTTCAATTTTGTTCTCTCAAAACCTCGGACTAGCTGGCCAACTCATTGGCCCCTGCTAATCAGTGAGGGTACATTCACACCCTCAACCATTTACCCTTCCACATGAAAACCGGATGTACTCCCTGAAGCCTATCTAGTGGATATTTCTCAACCTCTGTCTTTCGGAGATGTACCGGAGTGCAGCAGCCACCCTCTCCCAGGAAGTACAGGTGCATCATGCAACTCCATCCATGAACCAGGCTCTCACTCTTTCTTCCTTCATTAATGGGCTATAGGGAATCTCCACAAGGTCACAGTGTGGGATGATGGAGGGCATGAAGCAGAGGAAGCAGGCACCTTGGGGGTCTAAACCGCTGTCTCTTGCAGTTCACTTCTGTTTCCTGCACCTGCTCGGACCCATTCTCCATGTGCCATTTCCATTTTCTTTTTTTTTTTGTATCTATGCATATGTTTTACTTATTTATTTATTTTTTATTGCAGTAACATTGGTTTATAGCATTGTATAAATTTCAGGTGTACATCATTATACTTCTATTTCTGCATAGACAACATCATGTTCACCACCCAAATACTAATCACAATCCGTCACCACGCACATGTGCCTAATCATCCCTTTCACCCACCTCCCTCCCCGTTCCCCTCTGGTAACCACCAATCCAGTCTCTGTCTCTATGTGTTTGTTGTTGTTATTTTTATCTTCTACTTATGAGTGACATCACACAGTTTTTGACCTTCTCCCTCTGACTTATTTCGCTTAGCATAATACCCTCGATGTCCATCCATGTTGTCACAAATGGCTGGATTTCATTACTTCCTTTGTATCCTGCAACTTTACCATTTTCATTTATTATTTCTAGAAGTTTCTTGGTGGATTCTTTAGGGTTTTCTATATATAAAATCATGTCATCTGCAAATAATGACAGTTTCATTTCTTCCTTTCTGATTTGGATCCCTTTTATTTCTTTTTCTTGCCTGATTGCTCTAGCCAGGACTTCCAATACTATGTTAAATAGTAGTGGTGAAGTGGGCATCCTTGTCTGGTTCCTGTTCTTAGAGGGATAGCTTTCAGTTTTTCACTATTGAAGATAATATTAGCTGTGGGTTTGTCATATATGGACTTTATTATGTTGAGGTACTTCCCTTCTATACCCATTTTACTCAGAGTTTTTGTCATAAATGGATGCTGTATCTTGTCAAATACTTTCTCTGCATCTATTGAGATGATCATGTGATTTTCATTCTTCATTTTATTAATGTGGTGTATCTCATTGATTGATTTGCAGATGCTGAACCATCCCTGCATCCCTGGGATGAATCCCACTTGATCATGGTGTATGATCTATTTAATGTATTGTTGTATTTGATTTGCTAGTATTTTGTTGAGGATTTTTGCATCAATATTCATCAGTGATATTGGCCTGTAATTTTCTTTTTTTGTGTTGTCCTTGTCTGGTTTTGGTATCAGGGTAATGTTGGCTTCATAGAATGAGTTAGGAAGCTTCTCCTTCTCTTCAATTTTTTGGAAGTGTTTGAGAAGGATAGGTAGCAAGTCTTCCTTGAATGTTTGGTAGAATTCACCAGGGAAACCATCTGGTCCTGGACTTTTAATTTTGGGGAGGTTTTTGATTACTGTTTCAATCTCCTTGCTGGTGATTGGTTTATTCAAATTGTCTATTTCTTCTTGATTCAGTTTTGGAAGGTTGTATGATTCTAAGAATTTATCCATTTCTTCTAGATTATCCAATTTGTTGGCGTATAGCTTTTTGTAGTATTCTCTTATAATCTTCTGTATTTCTGAGGTGTCTGTTGTAATTTCTCCTTTTTCCTTTCTGATTTTACTTATTTGAGCCTTCTCTCTTTTTTTCTTGGTGAGTCTAGCTAAAGATTTGTCAATTTTGTTTACCTTTTCAAAGAAGCAGTTCTTGGCTTTATTGATTTTTTTACTGTGTTTTTAGTCTCTATTTCATTTATTTCTGCTCTGATTTTTATTATTTCTCCCCTTCTACTGATTTTGGGTTTTGTTTGTTCTTCTTTTTCCAGTTCCTTTAGGTGCACTGTTAGATTGTTTATTTGAGATTTTTCTTCTTTGTTGACATAGGCTTGTTTTGCTATAAACTTCCTTCTTAGAACCACTTTTGCTGTATCCCATAAATTCTGGCATGTTGTATTTTCATTCATTTGTTTCCAGATATTTTTTGATTTCTCCTTTGATTTCTTCATTGATCCAATCATTGTTCAGTAGCATTTTGTTTAATCTCCACATATTTATGGCTTTTCTGATTTTCTTTCTATAGTTGATTTCTAGTTTCATACCTTTGTGGTCAGAAAAGATGCTTGGTATTATTTCAATCTTCTTAAATTTATGGAGACTTGTTTTGTGGCCTAATATGTGGTCAATCCTGGAGAATGTTCCATATGCATTTGTAAAGAATGTGTATTCTTTGGTTTTTGGATGGAATGTTCTGTGTTTAAGTACTAAGTCCATCTGGTCTAATGTGTCATTTAAGGCCAATATTTCCTTGTTGATCTTCTGTTTGGATGATCTATCCATTGGGGTAAGTGGAGTGTTAAAGTCCTCTACTATTATAGTGTTACTGTTTCTCCTTTTATGTCTGTTAATAATTGCTTTATATGTTTAGGTGCTCCTATGTTGGGTGCATAGATATTTATGAGTGTTATAGCCTCTTGTTGGATTATTCCCTTGATCATTGTGTATTGTGCTTCTTTGTCTCTTGTTACAGTTTTTGTTTTAAAGTCTATTCTTTCTGAGGTAAGTGTTGCTACCCTAGCTTGCTTTTCACTGCCATTTGCATGGAGTATCTTTTTCCATCCCTTCACTTTCAGTTTGTGAGTGTCTTTAGGTCTGATGTGTGTCTCTTGTATGCGGCATATATATGGGTCTTGTTTTTTATCCAATCAGCCTCCCTATGCTTTTTGATTGGAGCATTTAGCCCATTGACATTTAAAGTAGCTATTGATATGTACGTACTTACTGCCATATTTTTACTTTTTTTTCTTGGTGTTTTAGTAGTTCTTCTCTGTTCCTTTCTTCTTCTTTTGCTCTCTTCCCTTGTGGTTTGATAGCTTTCTTTGGTATTATGTTTGGGTTCCTTTTGCTTAGTTTTTTGTTTATTTATTATAGGTTTCTGGTTTGTGATTACCATGAGGTTCATATATAACAACTGACGTATATAGCAATCTATATTGAGTTAATGGTCTCTTTAGTTTGACCTCTATCTGAAAGCTCCATTCTTTTACTCCCCTCCTACCACATTTTATGTTTTTGATATCATATCTCTCTTTTTTTGTGCATTTGTATCCATTACCCATTTATTGTGGAAATAGATAATTTTTTCATATTGGTGGTCTTCTCTTTCCCCCTTAAATAAATCCCTTTAGCATTTCCTGTAGGACTGGTTTCTTGGTGATAAACTCCTTTAATTTTTGCTTGTCTGGGAAACTTTTTATCTTTCCTTCCATTCTGAATGATAACCTTGCCAGGTAGAGTATTCTAGGCTGTAGGTTTTTTCCTTTTAGCACTTTAAATATGTTGTGCCACTCTCTTCTAGCCTGTAAGGTTTCTGCAGAGAAGTCAGCTGATAGCCTTATGGGGTTTCCTTTGTATGTAACTTGTCTTTCTCTTGCGGCTTTTAGGATCCTCTCTTTATCCTTAATACTGGACATTTTAATTATGATGTGTCTTGCTGTGGGCCTCCTTGGCTTTATCTTATTTGGCTCTCTTAGTGCTTCTTGTACCTGGATTTCTGCTTCCTTCCTTAGGTTAGGAAAGTTTTCAGCTATTATCTCTTCAAACAGATTCTCTGCCCCTTTGTCTCTCTCTTCTCCTTCTGGGACCCCTATAACATGGATGTTAGTGTGCTTGATGTCCCAGAGGTCCCTTAGACTATCTTCATTCTTTCTAATTCTTTTCTCTTTATCTGTTCAGCTTGGGTGATTTCCTCTAGCCTTTCATCTAGCTCGCTGATCCATTCTTCTGTATCCTCTACTCTGCTTTTAAGTCCCTCTAGTGAATTTTTCATTTCCAGTATTGTATCCTTCATTTTTGATTGGTTCTTTTTTATATCTCCCATTTCTTTGTTGATGCTCTCACTGAGTTCATCCATTCTTCTCTCAAGATCAGTGAGCATCCTTATGACTCCTTGTTTGAACTCTCTGTCAGGTAGATTGCACATTTCTGTTTCATTTAGTTCCTTTTCTGGGGTTTTGTCCTATTCCCTTACTTGGAATGTATTCCCTTGCCTCCTCATTTTGCCTCTTTCTCCGTACTTGTTTCTATGTATTAGGTAGGTCAGCTACATCTCCTAATCTTGGAGAGGTGACCTTATGTAAGTGATGTCTTATGAGGCCCAGCAGTGTGCTTTCCTCTTATCACTGGTTCCAAATGTTCTGGAGTGACCCCTGTGTGGGCTACTCGTGTCCTTCTATTGTGGCAGGGTTGCTCTTGCCGTGGGTGCCCAGGGAGGCTGACTTGTCCCCCTGACCAGCTGGTTGTAATGCTCAGCTGCGTGTGGTTGTTGTAGGCCCTTCAGTCTCTTTATCAGGTGTGAGGAGCCCCAGCACAGTTGACTGTAATGTCTAATAGCACATTCCTGTTGCAGTTTTCCTATTAAATGAGTAGCCCCCAGCGTGGCTGGTTGGTAGGCTCAGGGGCTTATAATTGCTATAAGCCTCAGCCTATTAAGCTCTTGTCAGCTCTCAGAGGGTTGCAGCTAGGGGGCTGGCTGTAGGCACAGGAGCATCCAATTGTTTCAGGCTTTGGAGGGTGGGGCCAATCCCCTTTGTGGCTGTTTGAGAAGCACAAGTCTTCTGCAGCTGAGAAACCCTGCCACCCATGGGGCCTCACACACAGTCAACACAGTCCTGCCCCATGTGCATATCCTCGACCCTCTAAAGTGGATCTAGTTGCCTCAAGGCAGGGGCCCCACACTCTCCACCCACTTCTTGGGCTTGCCCTGCCCCACAGAGGTGGACCCACTTGCCAGGCTGCAGAGAATCCAGGCAGCTCCCTTAGGCAGGCCCACAGGTTGCCCGAGGGCTTGTTGTTGGGTGGGGCCAGTCCCTAGGGCAGGCTGCTTTCCTTGGCTGAGCTGGATTAAATCAGTGCTCTAGAGGGTGGGGCAGACCCTGGGCTAGCAGGCCACAGGGAAAACTCTAATGGCGTCTGCCAGTGTCTGTGTCAGCACACCCACACCAGGTCACAACAATGGCCACCACCAATGTCCTAGTCCCTCAGGATGTCTCGCCTCTCGTTGAGATGCACCCAGAGCCTATCAGGTGAGTCACTTTTCACCAAAGGACTATGCACCTTTCTTTCTGGTGATTTTAGGTTGTTTTTCGAAATGGGTGAATTTGTGCATGGGCCCTTTAAGAGCAGCTTTAATTTCTTTGTGTCCCAGCTTTTCTGGGGATATTCTCTGTTGTTGTTAGTAGCCAGCAAAGCCAGATATTATGATACTTTTCTCGGTTGTGCTGGGTCCAAAAATGCCAATAGAGGCAGTGCTCCCTGGCTCAGGTCCCCCCCACCTCTAGGAAGGCTGAGTACCTTTGGATTGCTCCTGGGTGGCTGTGAATCATTGCAGATTGTGGAGGTGGTGTTTTTTCCAGGAGCGAATTTCTGCATCTTCCACCTCAGTTAGGCCTGTCATTTGTTGCAGAGCTTCCTTTTATCCAGTTTTTAGTTCTCTCTGAGCATAATTTTCCCAAGATTCATTGTAAATCTGCCGTGTCTGTGGGAGGAGGTGAGTTCAGTCTATCTACTCCACATCTTGACCTGGAATCTCTCCATTTTCTAGTGGAATGCTTTCGTGCACATTTGGCTGTGCACATTCATGATGCTTTGGTGGATGAGAAGGTATCCAGATCTCGATGGGCAGTTCAGCTCACGTTGTGCCTGTGTCTCATGGGCAGGCTTTCTGCTTCTAGCAGGGCTGGGTGAGAAAGGAGCTGTTTACCCAGTGGAGGCGGCTGTCGGCAGAGGGAGGCTGTGCCTTACTCTTGCATCCTGAGAGGCCGAGGTGAGTCTCCTGTTGGAGCCACGTAGAGGCTTCACCCAGCATCCCTGTGCTGTGGACACTTCCAGTATCATTGGGTCAAGGGGTCACAAAGTCAAAGTCCAGGGCAATGTTCACTGCAGTCTCAGCCCTCTGCAGAGCCCTTCCTTGCTCTAGACTCTGCTTGAAACCGGCACCTTCTGGGTTGACAGGATTACTTTATGGGTTATATGGCTAGAGAAGCATTTTCAGTTGTGGTTTATCTTGCCTCCCCTATCCAAAGAGGTCTACAAAGATTGTGCCTCTTTCTTCGTGGTGGGCAGTGCAAGGGCAGCAATTTGTCTCTCATTGCAGAGGAGGTATCTTGACCACTGAAGCCCTAGAAACTTCCTTGATGTGTCAGACTCCTGAATTGGTGCAGGTTTATCTCTATCCTCTGGCACACATGTATTAAGGCTTGTCATAGAATGCTGAGCACCAAGATAAATGTGGAGGGCTTGCTGGAGTTGGAGAATTATCATCTTGGAATCATTAAAGATTGGTTCAGGCAAAAGTCATCAGTGGGTGCTAAACTGAGGGGGAATCTTTGAAGAGGGGCAAGATATTTGCATGGTCTTATAGTGTCTCTCTGCAGACTGCTTGTTACATACAAGGAGAAAAGTAGCCACTACACAATGGAGAAATTGGATACTACTTTGACCAAGTGAGAAAAATTAACATCCCCAATGAAGAGTAGATGGATCTTGTGGGCCTCCAGATGTGATGCCCTGAGAAGGACAGACCATCACTTATGGTATTTTCTTGCAATGACATAACCTGAATCCAACATCCAGGGACCATGGAACAAACCAAAAATGAGAAAGAGTCTATTAAAAATAAATTGTATTTTTTAATAGGGTGTTGTAGTGTGTTTGGGCTGCTATAACAAAGTGCCATAAACTGAGTGGCTTAAACAACAGACATTTATTTCTCATAGTTCTGGAAGCTGGAAGTCTGAGCCTGGGGTGCCAGCATTGTCAAGTTCTGCTGAGGCCCTCTTCCGGGTTGTAGACTGCTGAATCCTCGTTGTGTCCTCCCGTGGTGGAAAGACGAGAGAGCTCTCCAGGTCCCTTTTACAAGGGCACTAATCCCATCACGAGGGCTCTACCCTCATGACCTCATCACCTCCCAAATGCCCCCGCCCTCCTAAAACCATCACCTTGGGGGTTAGTGTTTTGACATATGAATTTTGGGGGGACAAAAATATTCAGTCCATAACAGTGTCAATGTCATAAAAGACAAAGAAAGGCTGTGGGAAATATTCCAGGCTGATGGGGACTAAAGAATCATGACAACTAAATGCAATATCTGAGCCTAGACTGGATTCTGTAGTGGAGGAAAAAAAGTCCTTAAAGGACATTTTTGGGTCAGTTGATTAAATTGGATTATGGAAGATAGAGTGGATAAAAGCATTGTTTCCATGATAAATTTACTGAAGTTGATAACTGTATTGTGGTTATATAAGATAATATCCTAATTCTTAGGAAATACACACTGAAGGATTTTGGATTAAAGGGCTGTGATGTAAGCAATCCTTGTTCAAAGGGTTGAGAGAGGCTGAGAGAGAGAGAGTGAAAGATGATATAACAAATGAAGCAAAATGTTAACAATAAGAGATTTGGGGTAGATGGTACACGAGCATTCTATGTACTATTTTCATTCTTGCAACTTTTCTGTAAGTTTGAATTATTTTCAAATAAAAAGTAAGAAAAAATCATTGAGGAACAGAAAAATGCTGCAGTAAACATCCTTATACACGTCTCTGAGTGTTTGTGTTAGTATGTTTTTGGGAAATTCTCTAGTTTTTTTTTTTTTTTTTAGCAGGGGAAGATTTGCCCTAAGCTAACATCTGTTGCCAACCTTCCTCCTTTTTTCTTCCTTTTTCCTCCACAAAGCCCCAGTACATAGTTGTGTATAGTTGTAAGTTCTTCTAGTTCTTCTGTGTGAGCCATCACAGCATGGCTACTGACAGACAAGTGGTGTGGTTTCACGCCTGGGAACTGAACCCGGCCCGCTGAAGAGGAGGGCACTGAACTTTAACAGCTAGGCCATCAGGGCGGGCTCAAAATTCTCTAGATTCTTGGACGTGGAATTGCTGGATCAAAAAATGGCCACACTGAAACATTTTGGTTGATGTTGCCAAATTGCCAGGCAGCTTTTGTTGCACCATGTCTCTTGAGATAGAATGTCATTGAAGTTACCATCACCGATGGAGGTTGGTGATACCACCACCGTGACCGAAGGGGCCTGTTTGAGGCTGGTTTGGGCCTGAATCTCATTTTCAATGTCCCTTAAATGCCCCCATGTGCCTGCAGAAGTAGGGCAGGAATCTCAGGAACAGTCATGGCAGGTGTATTAGCCTGCTCCGGCTGCCGTAACGAAGCACCAGACTGGGGCGCTTAAACAACAGAAATTTATTCTCTCGTAGTTCTGGAGGCTGGAAGTCCAAAATCAAGGTGTCAGCAGGGTTGGTTCTTTCTGAGGCTGTGAGGGAGAATCTGTTCCAGGCGTCCCTCCTTGGCTTGTAGATGGCCATCTTCTCCCTGTGTCTCTCCGCATCACCTTCCCTCTGTGGGTCTGTGTCCAAATTTCCCCTTTTTATAAGGGCACCAGTCATATTGGATTAGGGCTCACCCTAATGACTTCACTTTAACTTGTCTTCACATAAGGCCACGGTCTGCAGTGCTGAGGTTTAGGACTTCGACACACGTATTGGAGGAGCGGGCACAATTCGACCCACAACAGCAGGGGTCTGTCTGCTCTTAAGTGGTTCCTGAGTTCCTCCCGGCTTACGTCCCATCTGTTTTGGGCCCAGTGCCTGGGCTCTGAGTCTTTTGGCTTCATATTTCAGCTTCCTTTTCATCTAGCTCTGCTCACATTGGCAACCTGGCTTGGGGCTTTTTCTCCTCGCTCTTACCAGGCGTTCACTTCTGGTGGTCGCCCCTCAGACCACTGGTAAAGAGGTCCTGCAGGCCGAGGAAGAGCTGACGGCTGCACAGCTCAGCTGGCTGCCAAAGTCAGGAGAGAGAGAGGAAGCCTGGATCTCAATGACATGCTCATTTTTCCTCAGCATTCTTGCTGCCGCCCAACATCCATCATTTGTTACTATTTGTGAATACAGTGTAAGCTGAATATTGTTTCCTGTTTATGGATACAGTTTCACCAGCACATCATAGTCCTTTGTTGTTTGCACTCAATCTACTGAACCCCTGCTGGGCATGGAGCAGGGCACTGTGGTAGGAACTCTGTTAAGGGCTGTAGGGGACGAAAAGGGAAGCAGACTCAGGATAGCATCAGATATGAAGATGATTGCAGACTAGGGGAAAGATGTGCGTGCAAATACATCGCATCAGCAGTGGTGAGGGTGGGCTCCAGAAGAGTCCACAGATTGGAAGATGCAGTGGCCCATCCTATTAAGAAAAATAAGTGAAAGGAAAGAGTGGAGCCTCTGAAATGGCCTGGGCCAGTCCAGCTAAAGCTCTGGCCTTGAGTCAGGTTGGTCAAGTCAGTGATTTGCACATGATGTCGCTCTGTGGCCTATGCCCTCTTAGTAAATTTTGCATTAAAATGAGCTGCACTGAATCAGTGGGATGCAGTGTAGATAATGAAATACTTTCTTTCCTTTGGAGCCTCTCACTTTATACCAGAATTCTGATTAAAACTCTTTCACAAAACTACATCTCCTTTTGGGCCAACTAGCAAGTCAATTAGTGGGTTTTAAGTGGCATGTCTGTAGATAGACTCACATTCCACAGCCTTCTAGAGTGCTCCATGTCCTTGAACCAGCTCATCCTAGAGCTGCCCTGTGGGAATTGCTGCATCAAAATATTTTCTTTCAAATGGAAAATCCCAGTAGCTCAAAATCATCAGAATGTAATAAACCAGGTGAAAATCTGATTCAATATCCATTTCTGTGAAATGAACACTTGGGTGAGGAGGGCAGGGGCTGAGGAATTCCTTCAGGATGGAGAAGGAAGCCAGACAACCAAGGCAGCCACTCATCCATGGACAGAAAGAGAGGGAGGGATGACATAGCAAAGGCCGAGATGTCACTTGGGGGTTCAGGGGCGCCCTCCTCGGAGGCTTTTATCAGCTAAGGAAATGAAGTTATGGAAACTGGAATCACCCTTCTGACAATCCTAATTCCAAATATTTTCTTTCCCCTCCCCCTCACCTTCACCTCTGTACTGGGTAGAATAGTGTCTCACCCTAAATTCATGTCCACCTAGAGCCTCGGAAGTTGACCTTATTTGGAAACAGAGTCTTCACAGATGATATTAGTTACCACGAGGTCATACTGGAGTAGGGTGGGCCCTACCCCAATGGCCAGTTTCCTCATAAGAAGAGAAAACAGACACACAGACATGCAGGGAGAAGGCCACATGATGATGGAGGCAGAGGCTGGAGTGATGCAGCCATCAGCCAAGGAATGCCAAGGATTGCGGGCAAACCACCAGACGCTAGGAAGAGGCAAAGAAGGACTCTCTCCAGAACCTCCAGCAGGTGCATGACCCCGCTGACACCTTGACCTTGGACTTCTGGGCTCCAGAACTGTGAGAGAAAAATATCTTTTGTTTTAAGCCACCCAGGACGTAGTCATCTGTTACGGCAGCCCTAGGAAAATAATACACTCTCTTGGAAGAAGTGTAGCTATGTGGGGCAATTTAAAACACCAGAAACTTCCTTTTCCTCTTGGGTGGCCCAGGAGTCTCTTGGCTTGGTCTCGTTTGCACTCACAGGTGAGTCATGTGGCTGAACACGGGCTGGTTTTGGGTTTGAAGCTGCTGGGCTGTCAGCCTTATTTCAGGGGTGGTGGTGATTTCGTCTTTCTGTCGCCTGAGGGCTTGCTGACGCTGAGACTCAAGTGGCTTCTCAATCACATGAAAGAAGCAGCCTACTCAAGTATTTAATGAAGTTCTTAGCTCCGTGGCTGGTGCTGTGGGGGTTCCCTGCCTTCTGGACGAGGTGGGTTTGGATGGGCAGAGACGTGTGAAGGGCACAGAGTAAAGAGATGGGGTGTGGGAGTGAGGGGCGTTCTCCATGTTAGGAGGAGGGGAAATAACGTTGACTATGTGAGGCAGGGACGGGTTAAAGGACAGAGGGCCGGGAAGTCATTACAGGTATCCGACATGCTGGAAGGGGTATTTAAGAATTGTCTTAGTATCAGTTTGCAGAATGGGTCAGATGAGGGGGAAGCCTGCAGATAGGGAAAAAGAGAAATCCATTTGGACAGCTGATTTTCCCAGGTCCGTGTTGTGACAAAGCTCTGCCAGCACCAGAAAATGTCACCAACAAGGCAGTCCTAGCGGGTGAAAGGCAGATGGGGCCCAGAACCTTGCTGCCCAGGGTTCTGAGTTCTAATTCTTGATCTGTTGCTTCAGCAAGTCATGCTGACCTTTGTGTGCTTTTGTTTCTACCTCGAAATAACAAGTCACCCACACCCGTGTCCAGGTTCAAACAGCACATAATTGATTGTAAAGCAGGTTGGAAATGTAAATTATCAGAAATGATAAATAATGTTTCCCATGATCCTGCCAGTCTGGCATTATCTTTGTGCTTCATAGCTTCTGATTCTCTTTGCTTTTCTCTGAATATTTGACAACAAATAAGTTTCACTGTTTTTTTTGTTAAACAGGAGCATGATACTCTCTGTGTGGAAGTAAGGATCCTGGTTTACTTTTCCCTCTGCATCTCCTTCCCAGATCTCTCTTTGAGGACACATTTCCTACATTCATTAATTCATTAGCCTCTCAAAAGGGACAAGGAGTGTAGCGAGGCGTCCGCACAAAAGATGCGATATTCTGCAGAAATCAGGCTCTGCGAAGCTTCTGCTATCAAGGGAAGGTGCAAAGGTGGAAGAACAGACTCGAAATCTGTCGGGTTGGATCATGCTTGCGGACCAGCCATGGTTATTTCCATTTGACTGACATTATGCTCTGGGCCAGGTGCCTCACTTAATTTTTGTTGCTGTTGTTTACCGTTCTTTTATTTTTTCCTGCTTGTAAATTGATGTGAAATTCACATAATATAAAATTAATTATTTTAAAGTGAATAATTCAGTGGTACTTAATCTATTCACAATCTTGTGCAACCATCACCTCTATCTACTTACCAAGACATTTTCAACACCCCAAAAGGAAACTCTGCACATTAAGCTGTGGCTCCCACCCCCTCCCCCCCATCCCCTGGCATCCACCAATCTGCATCCTTTCTCTGTGGATTTACCTGTTCTGGACACTTCATATAAATGGGATCATACAACATTTTGTGGCAGGCTTCTTCACTTAGCATAGTGTATCTGAGGTCTGTTCATGTTGCAGTGTGTCAGTACTTCATTCCTGTTTATGGTTGAATACCAGTCCATTGTATGGCTACACCACATCTTGTTTACCCATTCAACCATTGGAGGACATTTGAGCTTTTTCCACCTTTTGGCTATTGGGAATAGTGTTGCTATGAATATCCGTGTACATATAAATGTATTTGAGTATCAGTTTTCCATTTAGGTGATATATACCTAGAAGTGGAATTGCTGGGTCATATGATCATTTTACTTTTAACTTTTTGAGGACCCACTGAGCTGTTTCCACAGTGGCTGTGCCATTTTACATTCCCACCAGCAATGTACGTGGTGCTCACTTTTAAGGAGACATTTACTCTCAGGGTCATACAAGTGCTGACTCTGTACTTGCAAGACCCCCAGAGTGAGCACCTCCTTAAACGTGCTGTCCTGGTGCCTCCCTCTCCTTGCTGTTGATCAGGCTTGTTCTCTGCATTGAAGGGCCACTACCAGCCAATGGAGGCAAGTCCCAAAAAGGGAGAAGGTCATTATGGCTTGGGAGAAGGTCTTTTTAGTTTCTCAGGCAGGTGTTCAAACACCTGCAGGGTTTATGCAAAGACCTGGAGGCTCTGGGTGTCAGGGTGTATCAGCCACGTCTCCTAGTGACGGGGAGGCCCATGCCGAAGTGGGCTAGGCTGGTGAAGTGGGCTAGGCTGGTGCTTCTCAAACTTGGACATGCACCCAGCCACCTGGGGGTCTTGTTAAAATGCATCATCTGGTCCACTGGGTCAGGCTGAGATTCTGCACGTCTAACAATCTCCCAGGAGATGCTGCCACTGCCTCTTTAAGGACCACCCTTGGAGTAGCGAAGGTCTAAAAAACAAGAAAAAAATCATTGGCAACCTCACTTCGCTGTGAGAAGAGCAAGATGCAGCTGGGCCTCCAGGTCTGACTGTCTTTTCAACTTTCTGTTTGCTTCTTTCAGAATCTCCAACTTCCGTCTCTCATGTTGATTCTGTCACATGGTGAGGAGACCCCTCTGAGAGCTCACACCTCCCTTGTCATGTGTCTGCCCTCCCTGTTCGTGCCCCTCTGGGACCAGGCTCCAATTTGCCAGGGAGGCGTTGGATTTGCCTGTTGTGGGTTAGGTGCCCACTGTGGACCAGTCATCAGATGGGAGGTGGGGTCTGTAGGCAATTGACATCCCCCATTGGAAACACGAGATTGGAGTGAGGGGGAAACATTTTCCAGAATAAGGGAAGAGCTCTCTTAGCAGAAGCATGGAGGAGGGATGGGAAGACAAAACAATAAGCGTCCTTCAAATGATAAGGAGGGTCTCTAACTGCAGCTCTGGGCTCTGGACAATCTAAGGTAGGGACATTTTCTTAGTGTACCTACTGCAAGGATGAGACTAGGAAAACTGATTGCATATTGGGAATGTCTCAAACTTTGACAATTTGCTTAAAGTATTTCTGTTTCCTATAAAATTGACATGGTAATTTCCTCAGTTTCAGTTATACTGTAGCTGTGCTTCATAATCTTTTTTTATATCGTGGCATGTACAGAAAATGACAGCATTTGTACGGACACTGGGGTAAATAGAGGCGACTGCCCACAGCCAGGGGTGAGAGATCTGGGTTCCAGATGTTCTAAGAACCGAGGAGGTCAAACCCCACAACCACCTTTAACCCATTTGCCAAATGCCACTGAGCCATGGCACCCTACTTGGGAAGCTGTCTTCTGGAGGGCTGTCTCAGGTTCAAAATCATTATCTTTATTAAGAAGACCTGCACCCTCATATCAAACATTATTTATTAGTCAGGCAGCAATGCATGCAAAGTCGTAAGGAAAATGATAACCTGCTTGCTTGAAGAATTGTAATGACTACATAGAACTTCCCATGTTAATTTTAGACTTGTCATGGATCCAAACACAAAATAACCCATCACTTTAATTGTCATTGAGTCTAGTTCATCTGAGCAAGAGTTAACCTACAGTGACGAGTGCCTCCTTATTGCAGCCACTTATTGCATCTAAATGGCTTGTTAAATGAAGACCGTTGCCTATGCTACACTTACCGCAGGTGAGGAGACAGTTCCTGTGGTTAGATGTGATATCTATTCATTGGTTTATAGATCCAGGACACCACAGTGTGTTCCATGAAACCACGTGACATGGGAGGCCTGGAGTTTGTATAATAAATCAGAACTAACTGGACAAGGTTTCAAAGTGCCCCCTAGACTGCTGTATATGCTACAGAGAACACTTCTCTGGAAAATGCACAATAGATCTCCTAAGCAACTCCTTTTGTGTTTAATGGAGGTTGAGGTAGAAAAGGACGAGCCATCAGGTGCCAGCACTCTATACCCCACTTCCACAAAGTGGAATACATCCCCATCATGGGAGCAGGGCAGGCCTTGGTCTTTGTAAGTCTTGAGTAAAACTAGAATATTGGGGAAGAGGGAGGACCAATGGAAAATCACTAAGTGTCAAAACTATGGATCATCCTAAACCAAGGAGTGGGAGCTATCGGCTGCTAGTCAATGGAATTGTGGCCACAGAGTAGATGGAGTGAATAATTAAATGGCAAAGATTTGGAGAAAGGTTACATGGCTTGAAATAAAATAAAGGGCAAAATAAAAAAACAAGAGACAACTCCTTGTCCTCATCTCCTGATATCCCCAGCATTGGGAATGTGGTGGTACTCAGGAAATGTTTGCTGAATGAATAAGTGAATGTACCCAAGCATCCTCTCCACCCCTTGTCCATACATCCCCCGAGACAGAGGGTAAGAATCTAACTAGAGTCAAATCCAAGAACAAAATTGAGTCTTAGAAAGGTGAAATGTTTTAAAAATTGAGAAAAAGAGGATGTCTAAAACAAATGTCATTTAAAAACTACTCAGTGACATAGTGGAGTGATCACCACATTGGAAACCTGGTTCTATACTTCATATTTTTCAACTTGATATGTGCCACAGGGAGGCACTTTAAGTCAGTAGGGAAGGAAGGAATATTCGGTGAATGGTGGTAAGAAAATAGGAAAAAATATCATTGTAGGACCTCAAGTCATACCATACATCTAAATAAATTCCAGTTGTGTTAAAGAGTTAAATGAAAAAGTGGTAAGTTGTAAGAAAATAGAATTGTGTACTTATTGAGCTCCTGGTGGGAGGAAATTATTGTTCAAATTTTTTTTGGATTAGTGTGGGTTTTAAGAGCTCTAGAACATTATTTTCTTATTTGTGTTCAAACTTTTTTGGCTTAGTGAGGAAATTGTATCTGTAAGATAAATTGAAAAATTCACAGGCAGTATACAGACTCATGTTCACCTTGACCAGACCCCCACCAGTCCCGTGCCCCTCTCCTGCCCCTAGGGGAGCCGCTGGTGGGTCTCTTCCAGATTCTTTTGATATAAAAAGTATCACATGTTATAAATGACTCTGAGACTTGTAGTTTTCATTCAACATTGTGCCTTGGAGAGCTATCCATTTTAGTACATATTGATCCATTGCTTTCTTTTTAACTGCTGAGTGCAGGGTATGAAGACAAATAGGCAGTACCTTGAAAATCCTGAGGGGAATTGACTTCACACTAGAATTATGCTAGAATTCTATGCCGAAAACATCCATCAAGGTTGTGGGACACTTAGAGGCATTTTCAGGTGTGCAAGAACCCAGTGTGCTTTCCTGTGTTAGGGAGTTACTAAAGGGTGTGCTCCAAGAGCAAGGAGCAAGTGTGCAACAAAGTGAGTGCAAAATATAGGAGACGGTGGAGCCACCCAGAGGCTTACCCTTCCTCAGTCCTTGTTAGGTTACTATTGCTGTCTCTCTGTCTCTGCCTCCATCTCTTTCTGTCCTTTCTCTCTCACTCTGTCTCTCTGTCTCTGTCTCTTTCTACACTTCTCAGATTTCCTGTTTTCTCTCCTCTTCAGAACCCTCATCCCTCATCTCAGGGTCCCCACAAAGCCCCCTCACTTTATTATCCAGAGCAAATCCATCCTCTGTTTGTCTCTCTGGCTCACACTGGTTCTTCCCTGGGAATTTCTCCTTTACTTTCCTAAATAGTCAAGTCCCTCTATTTGAAATTCTCTTTCCCTTCCTGCTGCAATGCATGACCACTCATCATTGTGTGTGTATTTAAATCCAGCCACTACCATAAAAAGTTACTCAGCCAGAAGAAACTCTTCTATGAGCAACACCAGCTTCCAGATTTATTTTTTCTACTGTTTTTCTGTCTTCTAATTAATTTCTGCTTTTTTAATTTAATAATTCTTCATGTAGCTTTCCTTTAGTTTATTTTGTATTCTCCCAACTTTTGAGTTGGATGCTTAATTCATTTCTTTCCACTCGTTCTTTGTTTTTCTTTTCTTTTTAGCCAATAGAATTGAAGTGCTTTCTGCTAAGCTTTGCTTAGCTCTCTCCTATGGATTCTTACCTGTGACCATCTCATCCTTGTTTTCTAGACATCAAGTACTTCTGTTTGTCCATTCTCTTTGACTCAGGATAATTTAAGAGCACTTTTTTCCCTCTCAGGTGGAAGGGTCTTTTTGTGGTTTGAGTTGATTTTCAGTTTCTAGTTTTATTGCATTGTGATCATGGAAAGCTTTCTGTCCTGCTTTTACTTTCTGGAGATTTTCTCTTTGGCATGAATGTGTCCAGTTTTTATGACATATTCACTGGCAATTGAACTGAAGAAACTTTGTTTTCAGGATGTGTGTGTGAATGTACACACGTCTGTATTTGTGTGTATGTAAATCGAATATACCTTACTAATTATGCTATTTAGGTCTTCTGTGACTTATTTTTTTGCCCACTTTATGTATCAAGGACAGAAGGAGGTGCACACAGATTCAGAGCTGTTACATCTTTATTGTGAAATTATACCATTTAACTGAATAGGTGCCCATTTTTGTCCTTTTGTAAATAATGTGTTACAGTCTGCAGTCTGTCCTGAGTGATTTTAAGATCACATCCCTTGCTCTTTTTTTGGTTGTACTTGAGTTTTGAAAACCTTTTATTCATAAGGATTGAAAAGTCTTTATGAGATATTTTGTTTTTGGAATGGCTCTTGTGTATGGCTTAGAGTTGGGTTTTGCTTTGGCATCTAATCCCCTCCCTCCCTCCCCCCCTCCCTCTCTCCTTTCCTTCTGTCCTTCCATCATAGATGAGTTAAGGTCATTTACCTCTATGAATGGTAGATGGGTTTGATGTTAGTTTTTTATATTAATTTACATTATTTTTTCAATTTTTATGCCTTGATATAAAGTCATACAACAGGTGGTCTGTTTCCTTTGAAAATCTTCCTGAAGATTAGGAAGGTTTGTATTTTTATTCTAATGGTTACTTTTATAATTTCATTTAAAATTAATACCCTTGGTCCTCTATCTGTTTGTTCCCCTCAGTAAAGTAACGATAATATCAGTGTGTTTTCTTTGATCTCCCTCCCCTGCACCCCGTTGTAGTCAGTAACATCCATCTGTCTTAGCATCTATCCTGTCAGGCAGATAGGGTTATACTTCTACCACTTGGTTTGTCAGCTGTGATGACTTTCATTGACTTTCAGTTATAAATGAGGCAACCGGCAAACTTTCTCTGCCTTTCGCCTTCTCATCCCCTTCTTCCGCTGAGTTTCGTGTTTATATCATTTCTACATTGTCATGGCATATAGCATTCACTTCTGCAATTACATACGCCTGATGCTCACCACTTGGTTCTTTGCCTGTGGTTTTCCTAATCATCTTCTGGTGCCTGAAGTTTGTCCTCTACCAGCTTTCTCAAGAGGCACTCGTGATGACAGTCTTCCCTAAATTCTTTTTCTTTTCTTTTTTTCTTTCTTTCATTGAGGTCATAGTAGTTTATAAAATTGTGAATTTCAGTTGTACATTATTGTCAGTCACCATATAAATGTGCCCCTTCACCCCTTGTGCTCACTCCCCCACCCATCTTCCCCTCTGGTAACCACTAAACTGTTCTCTCTGTCCGTGAGTTAATCTTCCACATATGAGTGAAATCATACAGTGTTTGTCTTTCTTTGTCTGGCTTATTTCGCTTAACATAATACCCTCAAGGTCCAACCCTGTTGTTGCGAATGGGACGATTTTGTCTTTTTTTGTGGCTGAGTGGTATTCCATTGTATATATATATATACACCAGATCTTCTTTATCCAGTCATGAGTCGATGGGCACTTGGGTTGCTATCACGTCTTGGCTATCGTGAATAATGCTGCAGTGAACATAGGGGTGCATAAGTCTCTTTGATTGTTGATTTCAAGTTCTTTGGGTAAATACCCAGTAGTGGGATAGCTGGATCATATGGTATTTCTATTTTTAATATTTTGAGAAATCTACATACTGTTTTCCATAATGGCTGCACTAGTTTGCATTCCCACCAGCAGTGTTTGAGGGTTCCCTTTTCTCCACGTCCTCTCCAACATTTGTTATTTTTTGTCTTGGTGATTATAGCCATTCTAATGGGTGTAAGGTGATATCTCATTGCAGTTTTGATTTGCATTTCCCTGATGGTTAGTGATGTTGAACATCTTTTCATATACCTATTGGCCATCTGTGTATCTTCCTTGGAAAAGTGTCTGATCATATCCTCTGCCCATTTTTTGATCAGGTTGTTTGTTTTTTTGTTGTTCAGTTGTGTGAGTTCTTTACATAGTTTGGAGATTAACCCCTTGTTGAATATATGATTTGCAAATATTTTCTCCCAGTTGGTGGGTTGTCTTTTCGTTTTGTTCCTGGTTTCCTCTGCCTTGCAGAAGTTCTTTAGTCTGATGAAGTCCCACTTGTTTATTTTTTCTTTTGTTTCCCTTGTCCGAGCAGTCATGGTATTTGAAAAGATCCTTCTAACCTTCCCTAACTTCTTGCAATTAAAAATGAATGTCTCCTTTGTCCTTGAACGGCAGGTCGTACTTTCCCCATGAGGACCTTACAGATGCTGTTCCATTATCTTTTGGTGTTTAATGGTGGATAAATCTGAAGCCAGACTGATTACATTGTGGAGAAATTTTTTCTTTTATTAAAGTCCAGAGACTTTACTATGATTAAGTCTTAGTGTTAACCATTCTAGGACAACTTTTTTTGCTGGTACACAATGTACCCTTTTCATTTGGCAGAATTAGATTCTTCTTTTTTATTTCATGAACATTTTCATGAATTATGTCATTAAATATTTGTTTTGTTACATTGCTGTGAGATTCTTCAGGGATTCCAGTTATGTATATATTGAATCTCCTTTACCTGTCTTCCAGATCTATCATTTTCTCTCTAATTAAAAAAAAATCCTTTCTTTAATTTTGTTTTATAATGCTCCATGTTCCTCATTGTTATTCTGTTTCCTAGTGAGCTTCTAGAGTATCTTCATCTTTGATACATTTTGCGGCTCTTTCCCATTATCTCTTAATTATTTTTGTGTAAATGCTGTGCTAATTCACTTTTTATTACTCATCACTGAATGATCATATTTTCCTTGACCAGCTGCTAAGTGGTTCCTGTTTGGGGACAGGGAACTGGGGCTAAGATGGCTTTTCAGAGACAGACAACTTCTTGCAAGTATGGCTTTTTGTGTGATTCCTAATGTAGGCCCTTCTCTTCTGCTTCTTGCAACCAAACACGATCAAGGAGGGCTTTTGTCACTGGCTCTGTCCACCCCCCATCTTTCACAACCTCTGCTGTAGACAGGGCATGCCTGTCACAATAAATAATCTGTTCTTCCTCTTCAGGAGGTGCATCCTGGTGGTGTTTTCTGAGTTCTGGCAACACTGTGTCCCCTCTCCACTCTCCATCCTTTTATTTTCACTTCATTCCATGTGGCTTCTGCTCAGTTTCAGCTGCATTGGTCAGTCTTTACATGTATTTTAAAGGCTGTTGATTACACTTTTCTCCAAATTTCACTGAGAATGAAGTTTTTGTATTGTTTTGGTAATGCTTCTTGTTGCTTTTAGGATTTCTAGGAGGAGATGGAGAGAGATGTAGACTTAAATATTCATATTCACACTTGAAATCCATCTATGTTTTCTTAAACAAATCTTTATGATTTCATTTTTGACATATAACTAGGCCATCAGGCATTTACTTTTTTTGTAAAATATGAGCTTGAGGTCTGATATATATTTTTTCTAGTTGTCCCAATATCTTTTGTTGAGTTCTCTGATCTTTGTTCCTCATTTTGAATTGGTATATTTATCATATGCTACAATCTTGTATCTATTCTTTTTGGAATCTGTTATTGTGTCTGTTCCTTCAGTTACTATTATCACAATATTTTAATACTGAATATTTATAATCTGCTTTTTGTGTCTACTTTTCCAGAATTTATTTGCTATTTTTGCTATTCTTCTAGATTTAATCCAGTAAGGTATATCTTGAATCTCCAAAATGGGGATACAATGTATAGTATTTTCTGTGTTTATTGGAATATGGAATTCTTTCAAGAGTAGAACAAGGATGTCTCTCTTTTGAAGCTGATCTTCTATAAAGCATAGTTTGAGAAATGCTGCTCTAGTATTTTAACAGTAAACATCACACTGATTGTTGGCTAAAAAGAAGACATGTAACTTATCAAAGAACTATTGGTCTATCCCTATTTTTCTAAATGTTTAAAAAAATCAGAAAGGAGATTGAATTCAGCATCTATTGAGAAGAATTGTTTTTCTTCCTTGACCTGTTACTATAATGTATTATGTCCAGAATTTAATTCTCACTATGTATCGTTTATACATTCCTATTATAAACTATATGTGTTCAGGGCATGTTATTATTTTCATATATTTTTAGCTTTGATATAATAGGATTTTTGCATTTATATTTATGAGATTTAGTTTGCAGTTATTTTTGTCACATTTTGATTTTGGGTGGCTCAACCTTCTTAAAATAAAGTGGAACACTTTCTTCTTTCTGTTCTATTTTCTGAAACAGTTTAATTTCATAGAATTACTAGTTGCTCAAGAGTTTGAAGTAGCCTGCTGGGGAAATCATGTTGCTGCTTTTTGACATATTGTTCAGTTTCCTCTGCAGTGAGAAGGTGATGGCGCTGCCATCGCGGTGCCTGGGTCAAAGTGCAGCAATTCCAGTTACAGTCTGGAGGCTTCTTAATCCTTCTAAACCTCTCTGTCTTCACCTGAAGAAACAGGCATAATAACAGGAGCTACATCGCAAGATTGTTGAGACAATACAAGTGAGGCTCTTAGTCAAAGATACCTAATACCAGCAAAGGCTGGATAAATGTTAGCTGTCTTCTTATTTTTTTACTTTTGGTGAGGAAAACCAGCCTGAGCTAACATCCGCTGCCAATCCCCTTCTTTTTGCTGAGGAAGATTGGCCCTGGGCTAACATCTGTGCCCATCTTCCTCTACATTAGGTGTGGGATGCCTGCCACAGCATGGCTTGATGAGCAGTACATAGGTCTGTGCCAGGGATCCGAACCAGTGAACCCTGGGCTGCTGAAGCAGTCTGTGAACTTAACCACTACACTACCAGGCTGGCCCCTGTCTTCTTATTTTTGATCTATTCAGATTTGGTTTCTTTTCATGAGTCAATTTTAATAAATAGACTATTTCTAGACAATTAATCATTTCAGTAGAGTTATGCATTCATTACCATAGTCATTCATAGTGTTTGCTGATGCTTTTAAAAAGCATTTTCTACATCTGTGGTTATGGTTCCTTTCTAGTTCTTAATAATGTGTTTTTTCCCTCATTTTTTTTGATTAACTTTGGCTGGGGTTTGTTTATTTTATTGGTCTTTTCAAATATTGGATTTATTTATCAATGCTATTGTTTTTCTGTCTTCTATTTCACTAACTTTAGTTTTTAGTGTCATTTTTTTTATTCTTGCTGTCTCTGTTTTGCTGCTGTTGATGTTTTTCTGGCTTCTAGAGTGCACTGTTTATTTCATTGATTTCTATTCCTTCTTGTTTAGCAATGAAAACATGTAAAGTTAGGAATTTCTAAGTGCTTAGCATTTAATTAATATATAGTAGGGGTTGGCCAACCAAGGCTGTGGGCCAAATCCAGCCTGCTGCTTGTTTTTATAAATAAAGTTTTATTGGAATACATCCACACCCATTCATGTATGTGTTATGTGTGGCTGCTTCACACTACCATGGCAGAATTGAGTGGTTGTGACAGAGACCTCTGGCCCACAAAGCCTGAAATATTTAGTATGTGGTGCTTTACAGAAAAGGTTTGCTAACCCCTAATATAAAGCATTCCATAGTTTTTGATATATAATTTTGCTATTATTTTTATTTTCTAAATAGTCTGTAATTATAGATCCCAAAAGTTATCTAGGGAAGTGTTTTAATTTCCATGTGGTTTGAATTTTCTTGTTTATAGCTTTTTAAATGTCTAATTTTATTGCGTTTGGCAAGAGAATATTGCCTGTGCAACTTCTTTTTCTTTTCTTTTTTAAGATTTACTGAGTTTTTCCTTTATGACCTAAAAGTATGACCAATTTTTGTAAATGTTCCAAAGACATTGAAGAAGGATGCATATTTCCTATAGAAAATCAAATTTGGTATTTGTTGACCTTATTCGTTATATTATTTGAACCCTACTTCTTGATTTGCTTATTGTCTACATAAAGACTGAGAACTCGAGATAAAGCTCATTGTGGTTTTTGTTTCTTCTTCTATTTCTGATGGCTCTAGTTGGGCTTATTTTGATGCTCAGCTACTCAGAGACATTCATGGGTGCAAACATGGCAGAAGCGCAGCCTGAAAAGCACCTGCTCGCTGGGGCTTGCTCTTTTGCTGCTCCGGGGATTCCGGCCATCACTGCCACATAGACCAGCCCTGGCTGGCCTCCTGGGTGAGGAGAGACACTTGGCTCAATTTCCACGATTGGCCCTGCTGGCAGTCAGCCAACCCCAGCTGCAGACCATGGCAGCTGCTCACACATGGAGAGTGAGCCCAGCCGAGACCATCAGAACTGCCCAGCTGAGCCCAACCCAAATCTCCAGCCCACAGAATAGGGAGTGAAATGAATGGTTGCTGCTTTCAGCTACCAAGTTCTGCGTGGTCGGCTACGTGGCAAAGACTAACATGTTTGTCATGAATTTTGCCTTTCATCAATATACACTGTCTTTGTCCAATGATAAATCCGCCCACGTGTTCTAGTTTAACCATACAGTCTGTTTTGTTTTCTTTTTTTCTTTATATAGTTTCGTGTATATTTAGGTGTGCAACATGATGATTTGATATATATATACATAGCGAAATGATTACTGCAGTTGAGCTAATTAACACATCTCACACAGTTACCATTTTTGGGGGGATGAGTGCACCTGAAATCTACGTGCATGGTCTCTGAGAGCTGAAGGTCTCAGTCCTGCAACCACAAGTAACTGAATTCTGACAAACACTAGTGAGTTTGGAAGAACACCCCAAGCCTCAGAGGAGACCACAGTCCTGGCCGACGCCTTGGTTGATCCTGATATGACCCTGAGCAGAAGACCCGGCTAGCCCATGCCAAGACTCTAGACCCATGGAAGCTGTGAGTCAGCCAGTTTGTGTTGTTTTAAGCAACTAAGTTTGTGGTGTTTGTTACACAGCAATAGAAAACAATTACACTTCCATATTTCTAAATAATGTGCTTATGTTGCTATTTATGGAATCATTCATTTCAGGCATCAGATATTACTTCTTTCTCTGGTGAAAGAAGATATTACTTCTTTCACATGTCACTTCTGCTCACATTTTATTGGCCAAAGGATGTCATGTGGCCAGGCTTGTTATCAATGGTCAGGCATGTGCAATCCCCCTCAGGGAGGGGCAACAAGTATCGACCCTGACAACATAGCCAGTGAAGAATTAGCTTGCCTACCACACTCTGTCTCTTCTCCTCATTTCTGCCTGGTTAGAGTTTTTTTTTCTTTTTTTTTGTGAGGAAGACTAGCCCTGAGCTAACATCCATTGCCAATCCTCTTCTTTTTTTGCTGAGGAAGACCAGCCCTGGGCTAACATCTGTGCCCATCTTCCTCTACTTTATATGGGACGCTGCCACAGCATCGCTTGGCAAGTGGTGCATCGGTCTGCGCCCGGGATCTGAGCCTGTGAACCCTGGGCCGCAAAGAAGCAGAGCGCACGAACTTAACCGCTATGCCACAGGGCTGGCCCCCACCCTGGTTACAATTTTAACAATGGGATGAGCAGGCTTCCTGATTTCGTCTTAGCCCCGAGGACGGGTCTTAACTGGGCTTGGTTGCTCAAGGCCTTCTCAGTTTTATCTTTTACCGGTTGGAGATGAGAAACAGTTCCATTTTCTAACCTGCAAATCCTGGAATTTATGGCCTCTCCAAACTCTCTTTCAGCTCTGCTTGCAAAATGGCCGTTTCGTCTATGAGCTTATTTCTTTCTTATTGTGCCTTGTCAAAAACAGCCATTAGCAAATATCCAATGATACCAACATTCTGCTTTCCCACTTTGCTAAAACCACAAGTTCATTAGTTACGCTCTCTGCTTTCTAGGTTGTCACAGGTGATAGTTTTATCAAACGCTTCACCACTGCATAAAAAGCCTTTAATGTCAGTTTTCTTGCTACCTACCGTCCTGCCCTAAGGCCATGCACACATTTTGTGTTTTTGACAGTGGCACCTCACTTCTGGTAGCAGTTTTTGAATGTTCAACTCTTCTACCATGATAAGGAACACCCAAAGTCAAACAAATTTGCGGCTTACAGTAACAGAAGTTTATTTCTGCTGAGGTGACTTTGGCCGGCTGTGGGTCTGCTCCATGGGTCTTCTTCATTCCAGGATCCGGGCCAAAAGGGCAGCCCCTTTCATGGGGGTTTCATGCAATGAAACTGAAAACTTTTGCTTGAAAAGGTCACATGTCACTTCTGCTCACATTTTATTGGCCAAAGGACGTCATGTGGCCAGGCTTGTTGTCAATGGTCAGGCACGTGCAATCCCCCTCAGGGAGGGGCAACAAGTATCGACCCTGACACCATAGCCAGTGTTAATGGACTGGGCGAAGATATTTGTACAACACACAACCAACGAATGATTAGTTTCTCAAGTATTTAAGGATCATCTGTAAATCAACAAGAAAAAGGCAGGAAGCCAATAGAAATATGGCAAAGGGCATGAATATGCAGTCCAGAGAGGGGAAAGCTACATGCTTGTAAGCATATGGAGAGCTACTCAACCTCATTAGCAATCAGAAATGCAAATTAAATCACGACAGCCATCCAACTGTCAAAAACTATAAAGTTGGAAAATGTCAAGTATTGACTTGAACTCGTTGTCCTGCTGGTGAGAGTGTGGACTGGGGCAGCTATTCTGGGGAGAAATTTGGGAGGAATGTGAAATGACATAGACAGAGGGAAATGATGAATGTGTTCTGGATTGGAAAGATCTAGGTTTCCAGGATTATCATCACAGCACCTTTTCAGTTGTACCCTCCCTCCCATTCAGTACTTGGGTGGTGAGCAGGGTCTCTCACTAGACCATAAGATCTGGGAGGGTGGGACCACGTCTGGTTTGCTCACCATCGTGTCCCTGTACCTTGTACAGTGCTTGGCACAGGGGGACACTTAGTATGTATTTGGTAGATAAATGTGAGTTCTAAAGAATGCATTTAAACCAGGTTGACTTGCCTCCTCTAGGGTGGGAAGATGTGGATGTGCCAGTATATAGTTGTATTGTCCAGGTACTCCTTTGGGGTATGTTTTGGTCTGAGTTGTGTTCCTTCCCTGCTCCCGCAATTTATATGTTAAACCCCTGATCCCCATGGTGACTGTATTTGGAGATGTGGCGTTTGGGGAGGTAATTAAGGTTAAATGAGGTTGTAAGGGTGGGGCCCTAATCTGATAGGGCTGGTGTCCTTATAAGAAGAGGAAGAGACAGCAGAGATTTCTTTTTCTCTCTCTCTGTTATGCACAGAAAACAGACCACGTGACACGGCGAGAGGGCAGCTGTCTGCAAGCCAGGAAGAGAGACCTCACCAGAGACCAACCTGACGGCACCTTATTGTTGGACTTCCAGCCTCCAGAACTATGAGAAAATGTCTATTGTTTAAGCCACCCAGTCTGTCGTATTTTGTCATGGCAGCCTGAGCAGACTCATGCAGGATCTAATTTGTCATCTAATATAAACCTGCATCATTTGGTTTAATTTGCACTTTCGCACAGTGACTCGTACAAGGGCAGAAAGATGTCAAGCTGCTCAGGTCCCACCTATTGATCATAATTTGCAAGTATAGAAATATATTTGGGGAAGCTTTCTATTTGGGGTGGACAGGAACGTTGATAACACCAAATTCACTGGCCAGCCTGAAGCAGTAGTTTGAGATGCTTGAATAATTTTAGGGTGTGTAGTTCTTTCTGAGCTGATAGAGGGTTTTCAGATCACTTGCTTCTTGTTGGGTTGAGTCATGGTTGAATTGAGCAAACATCATATTCAGAAAGGCTCAAGGCCAGTCTGAGAAGAACAGAAGTATTTTCAACATTATCTTAAAAAGTACCACCGATTGTGCCAGGCCCATGATCCAGCATTTCTTGCCTGATTTGGGGGTTGGGCTCCTCTCAGTGGGAGCAGTGCTAACATCAAGGGCAGCTGCTGTTTCTAGTAGTTCCGGCTGCTCCTGATCCATCTCCTCTGACTTCTCAGAGCACTCATGTGTGTCCCGCTGTCCCCAACTAGGTGTGCAATGAGACCACCTGGACCCTCACCTGTAGATCCTGATTATTTGAGGTGAACTTGGGCTTCCACCTTTTTTAACAAGTCTCCTAGGTGATTCTCAAGTACACTGGAGTTTCAGAACAACTGGTGTATTACATGTTAGCACTTAATTATATTTTGTTGTGTTGTTCTTAACTATCGTTTCTTGTGTTTTAGTAATGAATTCTAAACCAGTTTTATAATCCTCTGAGGGCAGATAATACATACTGATTTTCGTTTTATGCCCCATAGCCTTTGTAATGGGCCTGTGATGGGCCCTCACCAAATGCCTATGAACTGATAGCTGGAAAGACTAGTCTAATGACTTAAAGCACTTTCCTTTGCTCAGAGAAATTCTGCCTTTCCTGTGGTCCTGGATTTTTGGTCATAAATTTCTCAACCGTTCCCTTCTCTTTCCTTCTTACTACTTCGTGATCCATATCCCAGCCTCCATATTTTCCAATGGCACCCAGACTTTTCACAGGTATCACTGGGCTCCTTTTAGGTGGGCTTGAGCATCCACCTCCTGGAACGGTCAGCAGTCGGCTGTTGCAGTCAGGAATCTTGCCCTACATTGAAGTCCTAGGAGAGAGAGCACCTCTTTTTCAGGCTGTCCATTGACCACAGCTTCATATCTGGTGTCTTGTTGGTGGGCTGAATTCAGAGAAGTAGCTGTGCATGGTTCTGCTTAGATATTGCCTTTCTTCCACGCTTCAGTTGAGGGCAGATCAGGATGTGGTCACTAACTGCAGTAAGAGTTGCTGCCCCCTCCACCCCTCGTCATCCCACAACAACCTTGGTGGCTCCCATCCTGGTGGCTATGCCCTTGGATACCAAATTTTCTTCAAGTGACCCTCATTTGGCATGGCATAGACTCCCACAATTAACCAATGAAAGGCGCAGAGTTTGTCCTAGGATGGCCATCGACCTTCTCTTGCCTGTCTCCAAGTTGGGTGTTGGGGAAGTAACATTCCAAGAATGTTCTCAGCTACTCTCTTCTTCTAACTATGGTTATATTCACTCCAGCATAAAACAAGAAGCATAAGCTTAAGTAGACTTGGGAAAAGGTTTGTCTACCACCCTACCCAATATTCAGTCAGCCATCTAAGTGGGAATTAGTAGGATAAACAGTTCTTCAGGGATAAAATTAATTTTTCCATGACCCTTTGTAGTAATGATATGCTATATGTTTTAACCAGTGCACTCTCACTTCTGTTGTATTCTGTTGACCAAAGTCACATGGCTGAGTCTAGAGTCAGAGTGAGAGAGCATTACCAAGTAACTTGGCAAAAGGTGAGGCTACGGGAAGGGTGAAGAATTGGGCCATTGATTCATCAACCTCAGCACCCCACTTTACAAGTAGAGAAACAAAGGCTTAGAGATGAAGTGACTTCCTTAGGGTCTATAGCTCCTTGGTGGTCAAGCTGGAATGAAACCCTGAGTCATCCATCTGTCTAATGTGTTCTTAAATTATAAATATGACACATATGAAAACAGTGGGTTGGTTATAGTTCTGTTAGCATGCCTGGTGGCAGTGAGCACTTGAATAAATTCTCTGGAATATAGATTCAATTTTTTTTAAAAGCCTTGGCTGTCAAAATCTGATTTCCTGGTTGAATGAAATGGCTTTGTTGTTCAGATCCTTTGGGTCTAAATTTATTTTACATGAATTTATTTAAGAAATTGATTACAATTCCCTTTCCATTTGGTGCTGCGGGTGGTATAATTGGAAGTTTAGAGAGAAAAGACAGAACTGGCTTTGAACAATTCATGTACTCACCTAAAATTTGCCGGAGAGTAAAAATATAGGAGACTTTAGGTAAAGTAGGCTGCTTTAGACTCTTTTTTAGGTTTAAGTATCTTCAGTCTTTTCTAACATCAATGCCCATTGGGCCTTTTATCTATTTATTTTGAAAAACAAATTCAAAGGGTTTTGGCTGCTTGTCATTCTTCCCCCTTTACAATTTTTAGCACACTTGCTCCAGGAGAAATTCGAGATGGTGCGCTATCTTCGCCATATGCCATTCAGGATGAAGCCGCCTTGTCTCTCTCTGTGTCTTTTGCTGTCAGTGATGGAGATATTGATATGGTCAAGTTTTAGTTTGCTGTCAGATATTTTTCTCTCACTCAAAGCCTGTTAGGCTCTCTACTACAGAGGGATGTCTTCGGGGATTTGGGCCAAGTCTTTGACAGCAAAACCTCCTGGGCACACAGGATCTTACGTGGGGCAAGCCCTCCATTTATAGCTAACAGACACAAGAAAAACATTTGGAAATTCTGACTTTAAAGTGAATCTTAACCTTTTTGGGGATGGACCAGGCCGAGGGAAAAGACTGGCAATAAGGATATCTGTGACACTCAGGTGTTTTGGGTTGAGGTCACTGGGAAGGGGTGGCTCCTTTACACAGAGCAGCCATGGGGTGTTGTCGGCTTCCAGAAAACGTGTGCGCCTCCATGTTGCATTGGAGAAAGGAGTTCTTCCAGTGGTCAAAGTTCTTTAGTACCAACCACGGCCAACCATCAACATTTGGTTCTAGGGGCCTGTGATTCTACTGGCCCGTTTCTACGTGGGCTTTATATCAACACCGCTACTCTAGTGATACTTACCGTGGATACAAACGTGTGTAGTGGGGTGGGAGTGTGTTGTAGCCCAAACTTGCCATTTCCAGTTTGAGTTCTGAGCTTTTTTCTTATCCTGTCCACACTCCTCATTCTCCCACTTCTGACCCTCCCATCTCCTGGCAGGGGAGCTTTCTGTCTTGTTTCTATACTTTCCCTGGGGCTTAATGCTGATCATGACCTTGCTCCCTCCTGACGATTTTGACCACCCATCCTTGTCTCAGCTGCCATTGGCTGCTGTGGATGCCCACCCCCACCTGACAATCAGGGGGACCCTCCGATCCAAGGGAGGTGTTCTCACTAGATTCCAGTGTGCTCAGGTCTGATGAGGTGCAACTGGGCATCTCTGATCTTTCTTTGTCCAAAAAGAGTTCTCATCCAGGAGACTGTAACTCCCGCACTTTCTCACCTCTCAGAACTCCCTTTGCATCTTTGCTTTGCACACACACCCTGTTAGCTGCACTCGTGGTATCCTGAGCATCTGTTCCGTGGAACTGATCACACTGCTTTGTAGGCGCGTGTCTTTACCACTAGGTGTAAACTGCTTCCATTCAGCGATTGTAGCTTAATAAAAACAGCTATCACTTACTGAACGTTCTTAATGGAATGTGATGGTTAATTTTATGTGTCAATTTGGCTGGGCCATGGTACCTGGATATTTGATCAAACGCATCTGGATGTTCCTGTGAAGGTACTTTTTAGATAACGTTAACATTTAAATCAGTAGGCTTTGGGTAAAGCAGATTACTTTCCATAATGTGGGTGGGCCTCATCCAATCAGATGAAGGCCTTAAGTGAAAAAAGACTGACCCCACCTGAGGAAGAGGGAGTTCTGTCTGCAGACTGCTTTTGGACTGAAGCTGCATCGACTCTTCTCTGGGTCTTGGAGAAGGCCTGCCAGGCTACCTGTGAGCCACCACAATCACACGAGCCAATGCCTTGAAATAAATCTCTCTCTCTCTCCCCCTCTCTCTCTGCATATGCTATTGGTTATGTTTCTCTGGAGAACCCTGACTAATGCATGGACCAAGCACTGTGCTAAGTGCAATACATGTGTTATCTCGTTTAACCCTTTGACAGCCTCTTGAGGTGGGTATTATTATTTCCACTTGATAGGTGGATAGAGTGAGTGACAGAAAAGGTAAGGCACTTGCTCAACATCACATCATTAGTAAGTGGCAGCAATGGGACTCAAACTGGAGCTGCTTCATGCTAAAGCCAATGATCTTAACTCCATGGTTGCTGCTTCCCCTTGTCTTGGAATCTTCATGGCTCGTCCAGTGCCTGACACCTCATAGGAGCCTGGTAAATATTTAAGTGAATCAATGAAGCCACAGAGTTTACTCTATTTTGTTACCTCTTCTTCTTATGAAAAATAATAAAAAACACTTACAGGCAGTATAGAAGACCTAAGACTTGACAGTCTATACAAATCTATAAAATCTTGATCTCCAAAATGTTGTGTTTTCATCTAGATAAATGTGATAAATCGAATTGGAGAATGCACGTGGTATAATGCAGCTGTGATTTGTTAGATGGTCTGCTTCATCACTGACTTTAGGATCATATAGAGGATTTTACTGGTGTCTTCCATCCCAGCTGTGGTGGATATGGTGGACTGGCGCTCAACACCTATTCTGGCTTCTCTCTGGAAGGCACCTTCCTGGGCTGCAGAGTCCAGAAGGCAAAGACCATGCTGCTCAGACTCCCTTGCAGCTCCGGCTGTGGATGGGAGTCGGGTTCCTGCCCTCAGAGCCCCTCGTTCTGCTGCTTTGGCTGTTGCTGCTGTCGAGAAGGTCGTGGCGATGATGGGGCTTTGCTGCAGGAGCGTTTCAGGTGCTGCACCGACCTCACAGGGATGGTGTGAACATCGCAGTAGTGTTGGCAGCTGGCTCAGTGTTCCAGCTTTGCTCGTTTCGAAGGTTGGGGGGGACTCAGCATTGCAGTGTGTTTCCCTCTGTTGGAACAGGAGGAGCCAATACTCCCTGTACCAGGTGTGCTAGGGTAGACTGTCAATCCCCCATCTCTAATTGTGGCAGAGGTAGTGGCTCCCCTGGGGGACCAGTTTGGCATCTTCTGGGAATTATTCCTGGAGGACCGGCTCCATCTTCCAATTCTTCTGGCAATTTTATATGTAACTCGTTCCCTATATTAAATTGCATTCTGCTTAAAATAGCTGTAAGTCAAGCGCTGCCTGATATGGCAGCCTTAACAACTGTAGAAATGTGTCATTGATCCTTTTCTTGGTTCATTAGCAGGTTTTCCACTTTTTGCTTCCACGTACAGCTAAAGTTTGTTTGTGGCCATTTGCCATGCTCATTGGAGAGAGTCAGGGACTGGAGGAAACCCACAAAGAAATTTTACCTAAGTGACCCGAATCTGAAATGACCATATCAGAGAGACAGACAAAGATTGTGTCAGGTCTTTTCTTGGGGTGTTTTCTCTGACTTTCATTGTTGTTGAGTCCTTCTATCTTGAAATCTTCCATTCTTTCCATTGCCCTTTTTATCCCTGAATGTCTACATATTTTCTTTTAAGCCAGTTAGTCTGGAGCTCTCTGCCACATGAACATTTCTACATAAGCCCTTCATTGCTAACTTCTGAATGCAGGAAAATTGTCCTGATGCCCAAATCATGTATTTCTCTCTGGTGCCATTTCATTCCAGGCTGTGCAAATGCTATTTTACCCATGTCACTTGTCAATTAAAAAAGGAGTAGGAAAATCATCTTTGGATTAAAGCATAGTGTCATAGGATATACTCAAAACGGTGAAATTTTAGCTCTAGAAGGGACTTTGGTTATCATGTGGAATCTATCTTGCTCCCCATTTTAAAGATGAGTAAACTGAGGGCCAGAGAGATGTACAGGGAAATGCTCCCAAGCTCATGGGGCGATTATTGGCAGAACCAGGCTCAGAACATGGGGTTACAACTTTGGGAAATATCCACCATGCCACGTGGCTGGACTCAGAAAAAAGGTCTTAATTTGACCTACTTGTTTATTGTATATTTGAGTGTGAGCACATAATAAGGGAAAGATGCAATTTTTTTTTACCATTTTTACTACATGTACACATATTAATTGAGATGATTTTCTAAATAGAATAGTGTTTTTCTAATCACAGGCAATGGAGTGTTGGGGTTCTTTTTAAGCAGGACTGCTACAATGCTAAAATCACATTTAGTACATAAACATTGCTAAATATTTAATCTAAAGGTAAATCTTTCAACCATTGATTTTTTGGGGCTGATATTAATTATCATCATTATTTATTTAAAGAGCCTTAGAGACATCTAGGATAGTTTAAGAGAAGTCAAGTGTCATTATAGACGGTCAAGGGCGAGTTGGCTCCATTCCCTCCTATTATGTTCTGAATGTGCCAGAAGGTATGCAGAGCTGAGTTATCCAGAGAAAGTAGTATTCCAAGGGAGTGACCGCTGAATCCATAGCAAGCGGCCCATTTGACTTTGTTTAATTTTTAGAAAATGAGAGTTTAATGAATTCCAGATGAGGAGATTATTAGATCTACAATGTTTTAAATCTTCTTTGCGGAGCATGTAGAACAGCACTGTATTAGTCAGGGTTTTCTGGAGAAACAGAACAAATAGGATATGTGTATATATAGATGGAGATTTGTTGTAAGGAATTGGCTCACGCAATTACGGAGGCCGACAAGTTCCAAGATCTGCAGCTGGAAAGCTGGAGACCCTGGAGAGCTGATGGTGCAGTTCCTGTCTGAAGGCCGGCACGCTCAAGACCCAAAGAGGGTGGATGTTTCAGTTTAGTCTGAAGGCAGGAAAGGACTGATGTCCCGGCTTAAAGGCAGTCAGGCAGGAAGAGTTTCCCGTTATTTGTGGGAGGGTCAGCTGTTTGCTCTGTTCACATGAGACCCACTAACATTAGGGAAGGACAATCTGCTTTAGTCAGTCTACGAAGTGAAATGTTAATCTCATGTCATAACACGCTCACAGACACACCCAGAATAATCTTTGACAAAAGTCTGGTTACCCCATGGCCCAGTCAAGTTGCCACATAGAATTAACCATCACAAACACTAGCTACAATTAAGAGTTCAGTCAAGACTTTCTGATAATGTTGAATTTTCCAATGTTGAAATGTTTGGGCAGGTAGGATAACGTTAGGATGGAGAGTCAGAATTCTAGCTGCCAATGAAAGTGGCGATCTTGGCTTTCTGTTCCTTTCCACCGATGGACACGTGCTGATTCCATTTGTTACATGAAGTCTTGGATAAGGTGCTGTGGAGGACACTAGAGAACAGGGCCCTGCTTTCAAGGAGTTTTCAGTCCTCTTGGGGTGACAAGCCTGATACACATGACTCAGGCTGAGAACAATTAAGTGGTAACAAGCGGCAGTGAAGATGTTATAAGAAGGGAGAGAGGCCAGAGTGGGTCACTGGCTCTCATGTCTCATGTCTCAATGTCTGGAGACATTTTTGATTGTCACAAATGTGCAGGTGTGCTTTTGGTATTTAAGGATGCTCTTAAACATTCTACAATGCACAGAATGGCCCTCCATAGCAAAGAATTGTCTGGCTCAAAATATCAATAGGACTAAGTTGGAGAAACCCTGGTGTAGGCTTTATGGGGGAGGTGAGATTAATCTACTTCTTCATTCATTCATTCTCATATTTGTTCGACATTTATTTAATGCTTACTATCATTATACTGACACTATCAGTGTTGGTTTTGCCCTGGGGATACAGTAGGGAACAACAAAAGTAGTTCTGTGGGCATGGGTCTTACAGTTTAAAGGAAAAAAAGAAAATTTAGAAAAAAATGAAAATACGGTATGATGGTTACTGTGACAGGGAGTACAGGGTGCCAGGGGAACACATCACAAGAAGACCTATCTTAGCCAAAAGGTCAAGAAATTCCTCCCAAGGGGAAGTATCCTTTAAAATACAATTGAAGGGTAAGTGGGAGCTGGTCACATGAAGATGTGAATGGGTGTGTATCAGAAGTCGGAGTTCAGGGAGGGGGCACTGTTTGAGGCAGGCAGAGCAGCTTGTGTGAATGTTTGGAGGTGTGTGAGTGACATGTAAGTGGTTCTGCACTTTGGAGAAGCAAAGAGAAAAGCAGAGAGATGAAGCTAGAGCTGTAGCAGAACCTGAGTCTGGGAGCAACTTGCGTTGTGCCAAGAGTGTAGGTTTCATGCTAAAGAAAATGCAAAACATTTCAGATTTTTAGTCTTAAAGCAGTGGAGTGACGGGATTAGATTTAAGTTTTGGAAAGTTCACTCTAGCTGCAGTGTGGAGGTGAGAGTGGAGGAGAGCAAGATGGTGCAAGGACATCATCAAGGCTGATGGACTGGGAGGAGCAAGAGAGAATGTCAGATCATAGGATGACGATGATGGGAAATGGGATAGACTTGAAAGTAGATCTCAGTAGATGATGTAGAATAAAGGGCACTTGATGGAAAGTGAGAAGGAGGAATCAAGAAAGATATCCACGTTTTGGACTGGGACAACCGGGTATCTTGGGGTGCCATTTCTAGGGTGTGCTGGAGAGAGTGCACTCTCCTTTGGTAGTAGTTAGAATAATGTGAATTATAACATGGAATAGTGTTGAGTTTGGATATGTAGAGTTTGAGCTTCCAGAGAGGTGTTCAACTAGATATGCTGACTGGCCCAGAGAGGTCTGGGCTGGAGATAATCATTTGAGAGTCATATGGTTGATGAGACTGCAGAGTGAGGATAGAAGAAAAGTGCTCTGAGAAAAGGCAACAGTTAAGGACAAGCGGAAGGTGAGGAGCTTGCAAAGGCTGTGAAATGAGGGATCAGAATGGTGAAAGCAAAACCAGAGGTGTGTGGTGTTGGAGAAAATAAGAAAGAGTAACCTGGAGAAAGAAGGAGTGACGTGTGCTGTCCCACTGCTGACTGCTGTCCAAGATAATGACTCCAACCATCCATGCCTTTGGGGACATGGAGGGTCTGATGATCTTGAAAGAGCAGTCCAAATGGAGCCTTGCAGATGGAAGCCAGGCTGGGGTGGATCAAGGAGAAGAGGGGAGCAGAAAGCATCTACAGAAATGGGTGATAGATCTGCTGTAGCTAGGGATATATTCAAGCTACTTAACAACCAGTACTGACCCATCAGAATGGCTGCAGGCTGGTATAGTGCCAAAGCGTTCTGACTGATATCAGGCCTGGCTGTAGTTCTGATGGATATGTTTTCCAAATAAAAGGGTAGGATAGCTTATCTGGACATATAGTCTGGAATAAAACATGGAAAATCTGGGACATGTGGTTGTTAAGAAATGGCCCATCCCTGGAAGGATGGTGGTTCATTGATTCATTCGTTACAGTGTATGAAGGAAGGAGAATCCCAGATAATGTCGAGGTCATTTGAAGGTGACCTCAAATAAGGTTTCTCAATAGTGACACCTCTGAAATGCAGCTATTTATACCTGTAACCTAATTTGTAGCACTTCTGCAGAAAATTATTAGCTAAAGAGAATAAAATGCACTGAAAAGATGAAGCTTTCTATACATTTTAGATAATGTATAAGTCTTACCTAGCAAGACACTTCCATTAGCACAAAAAATAATGTCCCTTTTCAACAAGATGACTGTCACAAAGAAAAAATGTAGACAGGCAAATGATTTATTTCCCCATCCATATTGAGTTTATTCATGGGGAGATTCACCTTCTGAACTAATAATTTCCTGGGCTAAGAAAAAGCAGCAGGCATTTTTCTTTTTAGGAAATCTCTCTCTCTTTTTTCTTTTTTTTTACAGTGGGTTTCTTTTGGCCTAAAAATCATCTAAGTCTATGGCTTTGATACCAAGGAAAAGGCCTCTTTCAATTGCTCTAACCTTTTTCAAAAAGTGACCTGGTGGGATAAATGTTCTCCAGCTGGGAATCAAGGCTTTATTCGACATCTATAGTAACATAGGCAGAACGGGAAGCAGACCACTTTCTTGAAGTGGTTGAAGAAAAATTCAAGATCTCAGACTGAGGAAAGGATCTTTTTTAGAAAGGTCAAGTTCAAGGCCCATACTCTAGGCAATAAAAAAAAAAGATAAACTTCACTCTCATGTCAGATTGTGAGTGACACTGGAACTGGGGACCAGGACAAAACCAGGAACCCAGGAACCAGCTAAGCGGATGAGTTCTGGCAGATAATTTTTTTCCTTTTAGACAAACAAAGGACCAAATCGTGGAGGCGGGTTTGGGCAGGGAGGAGTGGGCAGGACTCAGTGTGCAGAGGTTAGAGAAGTTCAAGCTGAACTCACATAATTGAGGTCCCTGGATTTCCAGTTAGAGGCACGAGTAATGCCCCCTCCTCCCAGCATCGGGTCCTCAAGAGTGATGCTCAAGGGCATCTGCTCAGAGGAGCAGGCAACCCCGTCTTCCCTGTGCCTCCAGTCCCTTCACGCTTCTTCACCGACTCCACCTGGCCCGGCACTCACACGGCCTCTTACCCTCCGTCCCTGCTGCAGGTTTAACAGCTTATTCTCTGTCTTGACCCGGACTTGGGCTCATATTCATTTTCTGTTCTCATTCTACCTCTTCTTGGCTTTCCATACCCGCCTGTACTTCCTGGACACTGACCTTAGCTAGGAACAATTTCTAGATTTTTGTAATTACTTCTCATGTCAATGCCTTGAAATGGCATTAATGATAAACCATGTTTTAGCCCTTCCAGCTGGCGTGTGGAGTCCAGAAGGAGTATCACGAATTCCAAAATATCTGTAATCTTACAAAGAAGGAATCTCTGTGGGATTCAGGTATATGAGTGGGGATGGGGACAGGGAGGCGGCATGGGCTTCGTAACAGGTCCTGTACACACATCACATCCACAGCTGCTTACCTCCTGGGGCACAGACTGCTCCCCACTTACCCAGGCTTCCCTGCGGGCAGGATGGGCCATGGGATGGCAAGAAGTGTGAGCAGAAGCAAAGAAACCATCTCATGTGACCCTCTTGTCTTTTCCTTAGCTATAACTACCTTGTTGGACACATGGTCCGGGTGGCATACACAGCTCTATGATGGAGGAGCACTGCTGACCCACACTAGACTCCACAAGCAAGAAAACCTTTGTGATGTTAGGGTTTCCTTGTGTGGCATGGAGCCTTGCATCGAGCATCACTTAGCTCTAACTAAGCTCTTCTCTTTCAAGGTCTTTTTCAGAGCGATCTAAACAGGGGAAGTGCATTTTCCCTGTGACTGACTGAAATGCACATTCAGCTCTGTACTGCCGCTCAGGATTTGGGATTTGGAGATCTGCACATGTGACCTCCTCGCCTGTGTCCCCCGTGGCATGGGCATCTGAGCATTTCAAATGGTCAGACTCCTGGGGCAGAGCTGGTCGCTTATAGAAGCTCAACAGAAAAGCAGATGGTGTCTCTTGTGAGCTCTCGATCTTAGGGTTCTGGCAGACAGTGGCCAGTTTTGCTCAGGCCGACGTTCTTTGGAGGACTCACGCTGGCTTACTCTCCGGGACCCTTATTTGGTTATATGTGTCATTTGCCCTTTTCAGGAAATGCTATGTTTGTATACATGTTTCCCAGTATAATGAAAGCAGGTCAGGATAAAGCCTAAGGCAGATTCTTCGATATAAAGGTGCCACCCAGGGGACTTGGTTAAGCAAACACCCTTAAAGTGCAGGAAATCTTGAATTTGGGTTTTGGTGACAATCCATGCTTCTTCTTCCCCAACTTAGGCACCCAGAATTCACAAACTCCTTTTTGTCTCTAATGGGGGGATTTTGGATTATACTCAGCTTGGGGGAGAAATGACTTATTTTCAGGGGTTGGCTGCTTAATGTGTAGGAACAACCAGGGAGAAACAGTTCCTTATCGAAACTGTTTTCTTGTCTAGTCCATCTCCTCATGGTATGACCTTGAACAGGACCTCCTGGTGTTGGTGGGTTTCCCCTGACGACTTCATCAGAGTGGCTGTAGCTGTTCTGAGCTTGAGTGGCTTCTTCAGAGCTAAGGAAACTTGCCCGATGTCTTCCCCCATGAAGCTTATAGGCACAGCGAAAACGTACCTACGCCGATTTGGTCACACACATCTCTTGGGTTCTTTTTGGTCGATGTGAGTAGCAGCTAAGGAAGTTTGAGGCAGGTGAGGGCTGACTTGTCCCTTGACTTCTTGCTCTTGACAACTCTCAAACCAGCTTCAGCCACACACAAGACGTTTATTAAAGGAGCATTAATTTGCCAGTAGGTCCCAAAGCACTCATCAGCCTGTTCTGTGAGCCCGTGAAGTCCCAGCTCCCTGTCCCTTAGATGCTGTGACTCCCACTAGGCGGAAAGAGCCTTGAGGCAAATGCTAAGACTGTGGAAGCAAGTGCTGTCGCCCTGAGAGCTGGCACCAGGCAAACAAAATCCTCCGAGTTCAAGGCCTCTGGGTGGTTTAGGGCTGTTGTCACACGTCTTCCCCAAAGGAAAGGGTCCAGGCAGCACTGGATTCCTGCACCCTCTTCCTGCAAGGTGTGGGCATTTACTTAAATACTTTAGCCAATCCGTGTATCTTGAATACCTTTAATGTCACCACTGAGAGCTCATTCCTGGTAGCCGTCATGATAATTAACAGATCTCTAATTGCACTTACAGGAACCAATTCTGACATTCCATAAACCTTGTTTGATGGCAACAGAAGCACCTACGGTAGCTGCCCTGGTGTCTGGGCTTCCTGAGTAGAACACCAGTGGTCCAGCCTGGGCTCTGCAATCTTGACAAGGATACTGATACACACTTCACATGAACAGTATATCTGGAGTACTTTCAAGTGAAGCCCAGACATGGAGATGAACAACTGATGACATTGGGTGAGCAGAGCCTGTGCTACCAGCTCCCTTTGCCATTGAAGGGGACTCCAATAGTAAGAGCAGCAGCTGACGTGTTGGGGCATTTCACTGTCCCCTGTATCTTACATTCATTATCTCATTTAATCCTCATGATGACCTGGCAGAGTTGTCTCATTAGCCCCCTCTTTCAGATAAGGAAACTGAGGCTCCAAGAAGTTCTAAACTTTCCCAAGATCTATAGCTATTAAGTGCTGTTGATCCCAGTGCCTGAGCTCAGAACATCTCTGCTGCCCACTGGGTTGGACCCAAAGCAAATGGCAGCCCAGCCAGTGAGAGCTGTGTCCAGCATAGCAGACCCCAGGAGCTGGCTGAGGGTGTTCTTGTTCTGGTGGCGGCTGCACCTCATATGACACTCCCAGGCCCAATGATAAGAAGCCAGTGTAGGATGTCTTGACATAGGAACCTCAGTTACCCAGGTGTCTAGAGTGGGTCTGTCCAGGTGGGCAGATGAGAGTTGGATTTAGGCCATCTCACAGCTTCCTCAAATCATGGTCCAAGCTTGTCTTCCACAGCTGTCCCCCAGGTGAGCCCCACCTCCACCTGGCCATCTGGGAGCTGTGGGCAGGGTACTACCCTGAGCACTGGGAGCTTCCTTCAGGGCTGCCTGCACAGGCCTCCCTGGCCTGCCTGGACCACAGATCTTGGTCTTGGTGTGTCCCCTGGGGGGGTCTCATCCTCCCTGGGTCACTCTTATAGATCCTGAGGAAATCCTCATTTTATATGGGCTTCACCTTCCTTCTCTGCCAAATAGCTGTTTGTACCAATGTAACTTACCGATAAATTTGATGAATTTCAGTTCATTGAAAATTTTCACTTGACTCACCATTTGTGAGACTAACATAAGCACATGTGGAGTGATTGTATTTGTCGGGCAGTGTAGCACGGTGGCTGAGTTCCCAGGCTCTGGGGCCAGGGGTGTCAAACTCTGGCTTGGCCACTTCCTGGCTGTCTAACTGTTGAGCAAAATTAATTGTCTCTGTACTTCAGTTTCTTTATCTTAGAATGGGGACACAACAGTACTTGCCTCACAGGGTAGTTGCAGGATTAAATGAGTTAATCTATGTGTTTGCTCCCCAGCCAACTCAATTGAATGGATTTATGGAGAGATTTAACTAATAATCTTCATTTCTAGAATTCTTTTTTTGACCACGTGATTTGCTAGTGTGATGCCGCAGGCTAATATGGGAAATATTTCTTAAGTGGTGGAGGATTTGGGGAAGGTGGAGGGATGGGAAGAACCCACTGAAAGTGTCATGAAGAGATGCCTCATCAGGAATTTTAAGTCGTGAATTTTAAGCCATTGGTGATTGGCTTAGTTCTCACCATCTTTATCTGAGTTTTACTTTGCTAAGTACCGTCCATCAATTTTTGAATATCTAAGTTATTTGAAATTGTTCATTCAAGGCGAATACTGAAAGTAAAAGTGGAATCAAGGAGAACCCCGGGGCTTTGAAGCCTTTTCTTAACTCGTGGCCATTTTCTGCCTTTAAAGGCACTGACTTGACTTTTACAAGAGCCTGTAGAATAATCTAACCGAAAATGGAAACCAAGAGCACAGTCGTTCCCTTAAATATTTTATATTGCGTTTGGATGTGCATTTTTCAAAGATCATTTCCTTGACATTTTCTAGGGGTATATTTCTTGGGAAATAAAATAAATATGTTTGGTTGATGCTCATACCAATTTATTTAGAGCTATAAATAAGATAAAGATGCCTCCTGTCATTTGTACTGGAAAATATAAGGATCAGAGGAATATCTTCGGAAGACAGGGCAAAGGATTAATAATACTGTTCAGATAATGCCAAAGCTGGCAGATGCTTTAAGCCATTTTAGCTGATCCTCAGGTGAATTACTCTTAAGAATGGACAATAGAGATCCTACAGCCAAAGCACAGGCCAGAGACACAGTGTCCCAGGCCACACGCTTCATTAGGGGCAACTGAGTGACAGAATTCTGATTTCTGAGTTTTCCAGTCTTTGCATGTCACACAACCTCTCCAACTGCTCATGTAGATAGTCTAGTAGCCAGATCACTCTGAGTGCTTCCGTGAGGCGAAGAATGACCTTACCAGGTAAGAAATTTAGTCATTTCAGTTGGAGCCTGTGATATGTATGCAATGCTTCCAGAAGGAATAGGAGAGGAAATGGCTTGCTGCAATCTCCCAGCAAGGAATGCATTCGTGCAATGAATCTATTGAATCATTGCATTGCTGCTGTGAGAGATTTGATATGGCTTCCCTCAGGGAGTGGTTGTGGAAGGATGGAGTATGCAAGAACCATAGAACAAAGTATGAGACTTTAGGGCAAATAAGGGCAGATGTTGGAAGGCACTGGAAGTTCAGAGAAGAAGCACCAGGTCTGGGTTGGTGGGGAAGGCAGGGAGGGGCCAGAGCAAGGACCCAAACGAAAGTAAGATGTCACCTGAGTGTGGAGGAGAGCAAGGTATCCATGCCACAAGGGAGGCGGGCAGGACAAAGGAAGTGCTTTGGAAGACAATACAAGGATGAGTGGCTCTGCCTGACCTTGGAGAGGAGCTGGTCCTGGGCAGGGAGGGAGGAGAAGCTTGTGGGGTGGGCTGTGCTCAGGGTGCGGCCCTTGATCCCCAGAAGTTCAACCCGGAAGGGAAAAGGAAGCAGTAGGTGATTTTTAAAATAAATCAAATCAGATATGAAACACCGCAGAGAACTTCTAAAGAACTCTTGTAAATCTTTTTAAAAAGGAAGAGAATCTTTTATTATGTCGATGCGGTATAAACAATAACTTTCAAATTCAATTATGTTACAGGTTTAGATTTTGTATATTGCTTGTTTTCCTGAATTATGTGAAGTACAACTCCATTTCTTTTATCCCATCAGCAAAATAATGCCATCCTGAAAGAGAAGCAAGGTGTGAGAAGAGGGAGGAATAAATATTTAGTAGGAGAAAGAACAGTGTTGTCAAGAACTTATTTTATTTTGAGTTTTGTCTCAGAACCGAAAGCAAGATTTTTATTTCTTCTTTTCATTTTTATGTCAGTATACGTAAGGGCCAAGTCACTTCAGAAATTTGGGAGATTTTTTTATTTGGAATCATGGCTATGAAGTAAGATATAGTGGGGATGGTTTATGAGCCTGAGACTCATGGGATGGTTGTCAGGTGGCTTGCTACCTACCAGCCCCTTCTCTTTTTTGCCCAAAAGATTCCTCATTTTCGAATGAGGCCTTGGAGTCTGCTTCAGAATCCTTTTTGACACAGTGCTCTTGGGCAGTCACTCCGAACTAAATTTGCTATCATGTTGAACCAATTTACCTCCTGGTTTTTAGTGTCAGAGTGGTTCTCACATTTTAGTGGGCATCAGAAGCGCCTGGAAGACTTGTTCCAGCGTGGGAACTGGGCCCCATCCCTTCTGATTTAGTAGGTCTGGGGTGGGGCCTGAGAATTTGCTGTTGATGCTTCTAGGTGGGGAGCACACTTTGAGAACCACCAACTTGGATTTTAGGACAACCATTAACAGACGGCAGCTCAATTTTCCATTTTAATGAGGATTAGATGGGTTAAGAGAGCAACAGTTTAGAATTTCCTTACATTTTCTCTCACTTCCTTGTTCTCTGTATTTCTTCCTTTTGATTCCTTAATTAGAATGCTTTACAAACCTATGACCTTAAGTCAAGAAAAGGTCATAATCTAGGATCACTTGTTTTTTGACATTCCAATGACCTTAGTATCTTAGCTGAAATATAAGTTAATGCTTTAGAATATGAAATGAGAGGTTTCAGAATATAAGAAGAGCTGGTGGAATGACAGAGTAGACCAAAGAAGAATGTGCTGGAAATTTATGAAGAGTCCCAGTTTTCACACCAGATCAAGGATTAGTACTGATGGTGATGTGGCTGGTTATTGGGAGTTGAGATAATGTTTGCAAGGATGACAAAGGGTGACTGTATTCACTTCCTGGAGCTACTGTAACAAAGCACCACAAACTGGGTGGTTTAAACAACAAAAATTTATTGTCTCACAGTTCTGGAGGCTAGAAGTTTGAGGTCAAGGTGTTGGCAGGGTTGGTTCCTTCTGAGGGCTGTGAGGGAGACTGCTCCATGCTCTACCCTAGCTTCTGGTGGCAATATTGTCTCTTGGCTTGTGGAAGCATCACCCCATCACCTTCATCTTCACATGGGATTCTCCCTGTGTGCATGTCTGTGTGTCCAAATTTCCCCTTTTTATAAGGACACCAGTCATATTGGGTTAGGGCCCACCCTAATGACCTCATCTTAGCTATTTACATCTGCAATGACCCTATTTCCAAATAAAGTCACATTCTGAGGCACTGGGGACTAGGACCTCAACACATGAATTTTTGAGGGACACAATTAACCCCTCACAGTGACCCTGAGCTTAGTTACTGCTCAAGCTGCCTGCAGGAGGCTGCAGGGGGCCCAGGAGAGCCACCCAGTGCTCCGGTACCCGCCTCTCCTCTCATTGGCTCTGGTGACCTGCCAAAGATGCCACAGAACGGGTCTGGGGACATGTTCATGACCATGCACGTGAAACCTACTTCCCTTCATGTTCTAGCTTTGTGCTTTGAATTGTCATATTCTGAGATTATACCATTTCAAACTGGAAGACCAGTTCCTAAGCTTGAAAGAAGTCACTTCTTTTAAAAAGATGGGACCTAATAATAACTGATGCTGTAATTAAGGCCTCCCGTTAACATTTGACTCCAAGTCAGAGGCTCGAATCTTCTGAGAGGAGATGTCTGCCAAACATCTGCCAGGGATGATAAAAGTGGAAAACACGTCAGTGCCGCGAGGTGTCTGAAGGGCCTCGACGACCCGAGGTGCAGCTCTGCCGCAGGTGGGCCTGCGCGGCCGCTCACACGCCTCGTGTTTTGATCTGAGGAGCTCTCGCTCCCCTTCACGTGGTGACTCTTTCTCTGTATCTGTCAAGAGCATTATCTTCTTCATTAATGTGTCACTAAAATTTAAAATGTCACCTTTTTGCCTCCCGGGTAATTATTCCAGACAGGTTTGAGGCACACTGTGAAAAGCACGTTTCTCCACAGAAGTGGCTCCCGTGGAACATTGGTGGGAAGCGTGCTCGAGTTGTAACTGCTTGTGTTCCTTGGATAACTAATTTATGTGGAACAAAGGTCTGCAGTGCATTTGCTTCTTCATAATTTCCCTTTTGCAGGGCTTTTTGTCATTTCACTACTTTCTGAGTCCGGGTTTCTAGGTACTCAAGTACGTAGAATCGTTCCTTCCATGAGTAACAATGGCTGGGAGGAAAAGCATTTGCTTTTGTTACTTTAGGACTTTTCCTCCTTTGCTATTGTCCTTCACTATTCCCCCTTTCCTGGGAGTGCTGTCACCTCTGGGCGTCCAGTGGGCAGAGAACTTCAAATCCCCACCGTGGGAGCCTTGGGGTTCAGAGAGAAATGGAGAGTTGTTGACATCTGGCTTCTGGCTCTTCTTTTTACCTCGTTCACCAGATTATTACTTTCATTTTTCTTAATAGAGTCTTTAAAAGAAATTCATAAGATAAATAGAGTAAGGATGTCTTCTCTTTCTAATTTTTGGGATGACTTGGGGAGCTCTGTACTGGCCCAGCTCTCTTGTGGAAATCTCCTTTCCATTGTATCATTTGGAAGTGTGTTGAAAAAGCACTCTTGTTTCAGTCATGAAATCTATGTACTGTGGAAACAGTGTTTTACAGGACTCATAAACATATCCACGAGTAGGATGAATTTGGACTCAAGTCATTGTTCTGACAAGGTGGCACAAAAGACAGCACACAAGTCTCTATGTCCAGGGGCTCTAGTGACACGTCACCTCACTTATACCTTCTGTGCTTTACTGGCTTGTTTTTTTTTTTTTTTGGTGAGGAAGATTGGCCCTGCACTAACAACTGTTGCCAACCTTCCTCTTTTTGCCCAAGGAAGATTGTCACTGAGCTAACATCTGTGCCCATCTTCCTCTATTTTTTTGTATGTGGGACGCTGCCACAGCATGGCTTGATGAGTGGTATGTAGGTCTGTGCCCAGGATCTGAACCTGTGAATTCCAGGCTGCCAAAGCAGAGTGCATGAACTTAACCACTACACCACCAGGCCAGCCCCTGCTTGTTTTTATAAGAATCCTTTTTTAGAAATGTTCAAAAAATAAATTAAAATGCAGAAATAGAAAAGACCAGTGTAGATGAAGACCAAACAAAACAGAACAAGCACAGGCTATTCATTCTGAACTTGCTGTAGCAAGGGAGTTGGCCACCTTCACCTGTGTTTTGGCAGACTCCAAGGCAGGCGGAGGAGTGGGGAAGCTTCATGGTGAGAACAGGGGAGGCTCCGGTGGGCCCTGATGGAGGCTGTTGGCCTGGGGAGCTGGACGGGGGCTAGCTAGAAGTGGGACATCCCATGTGATTGGTTAAGGGTCCTCACGTGGCTTTTTTGGTTGGTTCTAAGTTGGAAGTGGGAACAAAAATTAGGGGAGCTGTCAGTTATTAATCAAGTCCTGACCATTTTGTGCCAATGTTGCAGAAGTTATTGTCTGGCTTCCTGGATTGTCACGAGAAACAGTGGTTGGCTTCCTGTAAGTCTGACTTAAGGCAGGCTGGCTTCCTGGGCTGGTTCCTGTAGATGAGGGGTTGGTATCCTGGGCTGGTCGCTGCAGGTGGTGGGTCAGAGTTCTATTGTCATATATGGTCTGGCCATTTTCTGTTTCTATATCCAGTCTCTCAAAAGCAGTCATTAGCAGAAGTGTGTCAATTAACTTTATTAAAATACAGTTGAACCCTAGGATGCTTCCTTTTTTCATCAGACCATTTTAGATATATCTTGAGTGAAATACAATCCACAGAAATTCATATCCAGTGTAAAGCTGGTTACTCTTTAAAGATATTAGTCTTGTCCTTGGAATTGCATAATATTAAAGGACTATATGTAAAACAATTATCATTCTTAGAAGTGGAATTTTTTAAGGAAAAGTAATTTAAGTTACTAATATACAAATAATTTTCTAATGATAATTCAGTAGTAAATTAATTTCAACACCCCTTTTACTCTTAGGTATTAATTTAAATGTCATTTAATCATTGTCCTCCTCAGGCTCTTTGGTTTAAGAAGAGTGATTCACTTATGTTACTTTAAGGATTTAGGGTTTTCTTGCGTGATATGCATGCACAGGAGCCTAGGAAAGGCCACCCATGCTCGCCGACAGTAAGCATGGCTAGTCTTCCCCTCTTCCACTCATTGGGCCCTTCTCACTCTCTTTTTGGGGGTTATTCAGTACTTAACCCTGGAAATCTCTTCACAGGCCCAGAAAATCTTGTCAAATATAACATCCTATAGCATGTATTAGGAAAACAGCAGGTGTTACTTTTTTCAGCCATACATTCCCAACTCTAAATTGCATCTTACTGTTCTTTTTCGAACTATACATCTTTCCCAAGTCCCGGCCACTGACATTCTATCTCAGGTCCCTTGCCAGCCTGCTGACTGGCTGTCCTTGGGCCAGGTGTTCAGTGACCAGATTGAGTTATCCACAGTGGAGGAGTGTGGGAAAGCACTTTCAAGGTAATTTCTTCCCTGACTTCCTTTTCCAAAGGGAGTAGATCCAGAGACTTCTGCTAGAATCTATGATTCAAAAGGGGAGGACACTGCATCGTCCTGAAGAACACCTGCTCTGGGAAGAAGAGAAATAAGGATGCGTTCCAGGTCTGGAAAATAAACAGTGAAGATTCAGGCCCGTGCTTGACAAGAGCTGGAAGCTGGCAGAGGAGGTGGAGCTGATGTTCTTCTGCACCACGCTTCCTATGCCCTGTAGGAATAACTCGAGGAAACAACACGGAGGAAATCCTGCCTTCTTCTAAACCTGGATAGGAGGCCACAGGGGCGTATGCATAAAACGGTGAAGAACTTTTAAAAGGGAAATTGCCAGCCTTTTGGCCTTTAAATGAAGGGGCATTTGGAACTTTACAGGATGGAAATTAGAGTTGAGGGCCTTTCTGCATTTTCACAGATGATTACAGACCTTAGATTTGTGCTTGCTGGGTTCTCTGTAGAACCCTTGCTTGTGGAGAATAATTTATAAATTCAAATCTGGCTTGTTCTTTAAACCATTCCCTGGGGGCAGAGCTTGTCCAGGTTTCAAGAGATCTGCTCCCTTGTCATTCTCCAGGCCTCGCTCATTTGTGGCAACCTGTCATGGTTGAGATACCGTACGAAAATAACGACACCTATGCTTTTCTGACAATTTGTTCATATTTAAATCACTTCTTGAAATTTCCGTTGGCATAAGCCTCTCTTTGGTCATTGTAACACACAATTTAAATTTAAATCCTAACGTTTTTAGCTGTTCATCCTCCTGTAACGTGTGTTGGATAATTGGTTGCGGGCTATCATCTCATTACTTTTGGCAAATTAAGAGAACACCTTAGAACCAGCCACAGGTGAGCACAGAAATTCCCAGTCAGAGTTAATAAGCTGTTCTCATCACATGTGTTCTTTCCCCCATTTGAATTGTGCTGCTGGTGGCGCTGGAGTTGGCAGCAGAAAGAAATATGATGTTCGGCTAATGGCTTGAGAAGGGGAGGGAAGGACTCGGGGTCACCTGTGGCATATCCTATTTTGAGCTGAGCCAAAGGAGATCAATGCTGTCGCTTGCTTGATTAGCATTGCCACTTGCCTGCTCTCGATTTCGAAACGTATTAATTCCGAGCAAACAGCTCACGTTTGAGTTGTCTTGTCCATGTTTGCAACTAACCTTGTAAAACCTATGGCAGTGGGCTGACTGGGCGCGGCAGGCGCGGGGGGTGGGGGCAGGCTGAGATGCTGCAAAGCCCTGCTTGTCTTTTGTTTGCTTTTATGACAAGAGCTTTCAAAATAATGCCAAATTGCTTAAGCTTGAGCCTGCAGAGTAATTGGTGTTTTGTGTCTCAAGTTAAAGCTCTTTTTAGCAAAGAGTTCTAGAGTGAGCATCTTAAATCTATTCAGATGTGTACATGCATTTATTCATGTGAGTGTCAGGAAATTTCTTGTTAAGATAACCTTCCTAACTACATCATTGCGATGTGAATCGTTTCTATAGGAGGATGTCGTCTGTGCTTGGGTTTTAAATGCTCCATGTGCTGTCTCACCTGGCGGGGAATGATCTGGGTTCAGGAGTTCCGTAGGTCAATGTATGGCCTTTACTACTTACAGTGAAAACATTTTCCATCCCATTTGCTGATAGACTGAAAGTTCTGCATCTAAAGTCTCTATTTCTAGTTCTGTGACCCACTTTCTTGTGGGAAGCTGAGAACCTGGTAGGTCCCTAGTCTTTGGAGCTCGTAGACCTGAGTTCCAATCCCAGCTCTGGCACTTACCGGGAGCAATTATCTTTTACGTACAAAGAGCACTGTGGAAGAACTGCAGTAAGTTATAAATGCTGTCACTGAACAATAGAATATGAATTTTAAAAACCTTTTGATATATAATGCCAACTTTTCCTTTAGAAAGTTTATGCCAATTTTACACCCCCACCATGCTTGTTCTGAAATTCATTGGATGTTATCATTTAAATAATCCTACCTGGCATATAGGAGAATTATTTTGTTATTGTTCTAATGTGTGTTTCTTTGATGACTTGGAAGGTTAAATACATTTTTTTCATATGTTTATTGGCTTTTTACTGTTTCTTTTTTGAATTGCCTGTTCATGTGTTTTTTAAGTTCCCTGCTCACTTTCTCTTCCTAAATACAATGAAATAATAATACAAATAAAAAAAGAAATTATACTTTTTTGGAAGTTATAACAATATTGCGATGGCCTTTTTAAAAATGCTGAGTCCAAAATATGTTGTATGAACCTGGTGTCTCTATGAAGCCTGCACTATTCAAACCAACCCTTTGTATGTAGATTTTCTTTGATCTGTTTTTCTCTTTCTTTGTCACAGGTAGTTTTGTGGGTGATTCCTTTTCTCCCTTTTTCCTCTTATTTGGCCATCTTACAAACTCTTTGTTGCTGAACCAGGTTCGTTTTGCCCACCACATGATTTTGCCGATCACCATGATGACGAGTTTGCAGCAGAGAAAGTGTTTATTCACAAGGCAGCCAAGCGAGGAGACATGGGGAACAAATCTCAAATTCGCCTCTTGAAAAATGGGATTACTGATATTTATGGGATAAAGGGGCAGGGTGGTCTGAAGTCTGGGAATAGATGATTGGAGGTAAGGAGAAGTGAGGTAATTGATGATCTGCACAAGCGCAGTCAAGCTTCATGGCTTTTCATAGGATGCATGTTCACAAAATGGCAGCGTTACCGTGATCTGAGGGTGGAGTTTTCGGTTCCTTGATGTCAAAGGTCACCTATTCATCATCCACGCAGGCCCAGGTGATGAGTTGGTGGTCTTAACCAGCCTGAACAGGACAAGGAGTCGATACTCAGTTCCTGAAAAACTCAAGCACCTGTTACCATGGTGACCCAAGTGTCAGAGATGTTATCTATGGGGGTGGGCTTTAGTAATGCATTATCTAACTACTTTTGCAAACAGACAACTAACTGAGTATAGTTAAAGCAAGTTGGCCTCTGGTTTCATCTTCAGTATTTCCCATTAAGACCACACTTTTCTGGGCTTTTAGCAGATTAGGATGGTCCAGGCAACAGTTCTCTTCCAATCCCAAGATCTAGGCACCCGACCTCTCAGGCAGCCCTCACTCACCAGGCTCAGACTCTGTCTTGGCATCACGGCACAGATGGAGAGTTGTTCCTTCAGGTCTGAGCAGGCAGTCATAGGTGTTGAGAAGCATTCATTCCTTCAGTTGTTCAGTAAATATTAATTGCGGGACTGCCATGCCCCAAGACCTGTTCTAATGCTGTGGATATGTCAGTGAACGGAGCAGACAAAATTCTGTGTCTTCATAACTGTTACCACCTAGTGTAGGGAGTTACCCAGCAAACAGGAATCAAAATGTATAGATGTCAGAAGATATGTGCTACAGAGAAGCCTAGGGGGATGGTGCTAGAGTGGGGAGAAGCATTGAGGCTTTGTGTGGAGTGGTTAGGGAAGGCCTCCATGAGAAGATAGGACCCGAGGGAGATGAGGGAGGCAGCATGTGGATATCTGGGGGAAGAATGTTGGAGATAGAGGGAACAACAGGTGTCAAAACTGAGTGTGTAGTATGCAGCAGATAGCGGAGGAAGATTAAGGAGTGAGCAATGAGAGCAGAAGGCTGAGAGGTCAGAGCAGTACCTAGGAATCAGAATGTGGGAGGCCTTGTTAGCCATTGGATGGCCTTTGGCCTTTGCTCTGGATGAGATGGACATCTATGGAGGATGAGCAAAAGAGCGACATGATTTCACTTGGTTTTAAAGGGATAACTTGGACTACTGTGCTGAGGATAGATTGTTGGGGAAGAAAAGGGATAAGGGAAGACCAGGTGGGAGGCTATTACATTAATCCAGGCAAGAGATGATGGAGGCTGGGAGCACGAGGGAGCAATGTGTGTGGTGGGAAGTGATCAGACTGCCTGGTAGTTCTCAGAGGATTTGCTGTTGGATTGATTCAGGTGTGTGTATTAGTTAGCTAGGGTGGCCATAACAAAGTACCACAGAGTGGGTGGTTGAAACAACAGAAATTTATTGTCTCACACTTCTGGAGGCTAGAACTCAAAATCAAAGGGTTGGCAGGGTTGATTCCTTCTGAGGGCTGTGGGAGAGAATTTGTTCTATGCCTCTCTCCTAGCTTCTTGTGGTGTGTTGGCAATCTTGGGCATTCCTGGGCCAAAGCATCACCCCGATCTCTGCCTTCATCTTCACGTGGTCTTCTTCTTGTATGCCTGTCTGTGTCCAAATTTCCCCCAGTTATAAGGACATCAGTCACATTGGATTTGGAGCCCACTTGACTTCAGTACAGTCTTATCTAAACTTAAGTAATTTCATCTGCAAGGATCCTATTTCTAAATAGGATCACATTCTAAGGGACTGAGTTTGTACCTAAACATCTCTTTTTGGGGGGCACACAATTCAGTCCATACCAGGATGTGAGGAAACGAGATGGGTCAAGTTTCAATCCAAGCCTTCTTGTTTGATCAGTTGGAAGAATGGAGTTGCCACTTACTGAGATGGGAAATCTGTGGGGGAAGCAGATCTTAGGAGGAAGATGAGGAATTGGGCTTTGGATGTTGAGTTTGAGATGCCTATGAAAGAGCTGTTCATTTGGGGCTCTAAGGTCGAGCTTATCAATGTGTAGCCTCAACATCGATCATCAGGTCTGGGAAGTGTGCGAAGAAGGGCCTGGGCTGGAGGGCAGGTCCAGGCCAGTCCAGGTGGTCAGCAGCTCTCCCAGTGTGCTGAAAAAAATAATCATTCTCTGTGTACCACAATGCGAAAAAAGTTGGAAAATACTGCCTCAAGATTAACTCTGTCATTATTTTTGCTTATGAACTAAGTAGCTCAGATAAGACCAGAACGAAAAAGATTTTTCAGTCTCAATTATCCATGGAATAACTAGTAGTCTAGTTCTAGCAATGAGCCACATAAATGTAGCTACACTTGAAATCACTTTGAAATTCACTATCCTTTTCCATTCCTTTTCTGTTATCTTGTCACCTACTCTTGGATGCACACCTCCTTTCCTTCAATATTCTACTGTAAAGTCTCAACAATTGCCCAGGATTCTGATCTCTCTTTTCACCAGGAGAGGAAACTGTTCAAGGTAGACGAGATCTCTGAGTTCATGATTTCTCCTATAGTGTTGAATAAGTCAATAGAAACAGACCTAAAATCCCTACCATGTCCAGAAGGATGATTCATGGTTCTAGTTACAACCTGAAGGGTCTGCTGACCACAGGGTTCCCAGGAGCGCTTCTGTATTCAAACAGCATTTTGGAATTTTCCCATTACTGTTAATTAAATTCACCCTCATCTTTTCAAAGCTCCCAATTATCTTCCAGATAAAAGCAGAGAGGACTACATATCATATCAAACATGAAACGACCACATGGCGGTTCTTTAGCCTTTATCAATGAGTTTCGTTGTAGTTTGGCTACAAATTCCCTCTTTTTAGCATTGCTTAAACATGCAATGTCCATGTGCCCAATTTGTGTTTTCTGGTGCTAGTACTTAGAGCCCAATCCTAGATATATAAAATATGAGAGAAGATCTAAATTTAGTGATTTTTCCTGCTTATCCCAATAAAGACCCAACTCACAAGGGTGTTTTTAAAATCCAGCTGTCCCGAGTACTTTATCTTGCTGGACCGTGGGAAGGAACATTTCGGCTTGGAAAAGCACAAGGTCTGAACCAGAAAACCCTGTGAATTGTTTAGGAACAAACGATTTCCCACACTCCAAAGAAGAAGAGATCTCATTAAGTCCAAATTAACCCCTTATGCACAGATGCAGACATTAATTTCGTCACTGGACAGTTGGTGGTTATTCTCTCATATTCATCTGTTAGAATCCTAAAGAAGATTCTGTATGGCCACCTCATCCTCCCAGGCATGTTATTTTGCTATAACCAAATTTATTATATTGTATTATAAATTTGTTATAACCAAATTAATTGTAACTTGATGGTTATACTAATAAAATATTTTTCTTATCTCTGTTATTGATTCCTAATAATTGCATAGTAGTCTATACAACCCAAATTCTTTAAAATGTGTTCAGACTTGCTTTACAGCCCAATATATTGTCGATTTTTGTATATGTTTCATGTGTGCTTGAGAAGAATTTGATTTCCCGTTTTTTGGGTGCAATATTCTTATAGGTACCTTAAATAAATCTTATTGATTATGGTGTTCAAAGTTGTTACAGCCTTAGTTATATGACTGCCTTAATTAGGCTAATATATATATTATATAAATATCCATTTGATCTATCAATTGCTAAAGGGTTGTGTGAAAATTTCCCATATTACTGTTGATTTGAATTTTTCTCTTGTAGTTCTGTCATTTTGACTTCGTCTATTTTGAGTCTATTTTATGAGTTGCATATATGTTTCAAATTATTCCATCTTCCTGGTAAATTAAATTTGTTATTTTAACTCCATATTTGGAAATGCTTTTTGCCTTAAGGTTTACATATCTAATAATATAAATTAATGTGCGTGTATCGAGATCTATGTATCTATCTATGCATCATTCTATCATCTATCTATCATTTATCTATCTATCTATCATCTCTCTCTCTCTCTAATCACCTACCTAATCTATAAAATACCTAATGGAGTGATACCAGCTCTCTTTTGTTACTATTTTCCAGACCTATCTTCTCCTATCCTTTTCTTTGAACCTTCTTGTATTCTTTCATTATATATGTGCCTTTTGTAAACCATATGCAATTAGATATTTTAATCCAATTTGGCCATCTTTGTCTTTAAATTGGAACATTTAGTCCATTTACATTATTGTCATTACATATATTTGGGTTAATATCTACCACATAATTTTCTTCTTGTTATTTGTTTCTCCTTTTTTCTGCTTTTATTCCCCTCATTCCGTCTTCCTTCACTGCTAGTTTAGAAGTTCTACACTCTTCTTCAATTCTTTAGCGTCTACTTTTGAAATTTTAACATGCATACAAATTAATTCTCTGGATCTTGCTTTTCCTTTTGCTTTGGAGAAATCTTGACTCTTTTTGCTGTTTTGTTAATAGGCTTAAAAGATGTTTTTATGTTTATCCAGCATTTTTAGTTGTGTTAGTGGGAGAGTTGGCCAGGGTATCTAGTCTTCAATACTGATCGAATTGAAAGTCCTGAATGGATTTTATTTTCTATTTAAAATATAATTTTCATTATTGAGAATGCAGTAAATAAACATTCTAGAAAGTTAGAAAATACAAATAAGAATAAGAAGATTGAAACACCTTATTCTTACCATTCAGAGGTGATCACTTTTAATACCTTAGGGTATATTGTTCCATTTGTGTGTGTGTGTGCATGCACACGGGCATATGTGTGTGTGATATATGATATATGTCTATGTATGCATTTTAAAGCCAAAATAAGATCATACTACCTGTGCTAAGTAGTAAGGAGCATTTTTCAGTTAGTAATCACCACCTTTCCATGCCCAGACATTTTAATTTTATCATATACACAGTCCCTACCCTGGTTTCTCCATTATCCCCCAAATGTCCAGGGTAGCTGGTTTGTTCAAACGGAGCCCCAACCCAGGACCACTCACAGAGTCTGGCTGTTGAATCCTTGAGTCTTTTTCTCTCGGGCACAACTCCCTCTTGGCTTTCACAACCTTGACTTGTTGAGCCGTCCAGGCCAGCTTTCCCGCAAGATGTCTACCTTCTGGATTTGTCAGATTTGTTTCTTACAGTGTCATTTAACTTGATCCTTTCTACCTTCTATTTCCTATAAACTAGAATTAAGTTCTATACAATTAGTGGATCCAATTCACACATTTTTGGTTAGAAATCAACATAGGCGATGTTGTATTCCTCATATTGCATTGGGGCACATAATATCATATGACACTGTTAGTGAGTTTGGCCCCCAGATTATTATGATAGTAGCTTGATTCTTCCATGGTAAAACTATTGATTTTGCTCCTTGACATTAGCAAATAATCTGTGTGATGCTACTAGAGGTTATATGAATATCCCATTTCCATTAATCATATACCCAATAGTTTTAACATCATTTGAACATCCTTGCCTGGGCCAATGGCTTCATATGGGTTTGCAGAATGCTGATTTTCCAATTCCATTATTTCTTCTTGGTATTATCTGGTATTCTTCTGTAAAGCAGAGCTTTCCTTCATCAACCAGATAATCAATTTCTTGGAAATGCCATTTTTACTGGAAAGGCTTGATAAAGGCTTAATTCTTTCATTTTAATGGCTGATTTTCAAAGTAAGTTTCACCAGATTGTGACATAAGAAATTTTTCTTGATCTCTCTCTTTTTTAGTATCATTGTGGACTCATCTATTTTCATTGATTCATTGCGTTTAATCCACTATAATCAATATTCTTTTTTTGTTGCTCAAATTGTCACAGATTTGCATGGTGGGAGCTTCTAGGCCATATCAGTGCTCAAAATTAGAAAGTATGTTCTACATTTCATCAAAACTAAGGTGTCATTCATTGTATAAAGCATCATTATTTTATGTTCCATTGAAAAAATAGATCACAACCAATTTATGTATGAATTGCCATTGATTATAAGATAAATCTTGATTGCAGAGATGTTAAAATGTAACAAAAAAGGTGAATCTTAGATTCAATGCAATATCTTATTTTAAAAACCCATGAGTTCATATTGATAGTTTCAAGTTAATTTTAATAATAGTCTGTACGTTTAGTTTCTTTGATTTTTATAATTGTACATCTTTTCTATTACCCTGGAAATGATTCCTTACATCATTGTATGGATTTCCCATGGCTGCCCTGGCGAATTACCTTAACTTGGTAACTTAAAACAACAGAAATTTATTCTCTCACAATTCTGGAGATCAAAAGTCAGAAATCTGTATCATTGGATGGAAATCAAGGCGTTGGCAGAGCTATGCTCCCTCAGGAGGTTCTAAGGGAAAACACATTCCTTGCCTTTTCTAGCTTCAGGTGGCTGTGGCATTCCTTGGCTCATGTTTGCATCACTCTAGTCTCAGCCTCTGTGGTCACATGACCTTCTCCTCTGTGTGTGCCTAATTTCCCAACTCGCTCTTGTAAGGACACATGTGATTACATTTATGGCCCACCCAGATAATACAGGCTAATCCCCCATCTCAAGATTCTTAACTAGATCACCTCTGCAAAGTAATTTTTGTTCCACTTAAGGTAACATTCACAAGTTCCAGGGATTAAAACGAAACAAAACCTGAAAAAAATTTACGTGATCACACAATACAAATGGAACAGCTTTAAGATGACTGTACCCATATTGTTACAAACTATAAAAATACTAAGTGAAGTTTAATTTTAATATGTCATTATTTTTGTCCCTAAAATTAAAGCTTTAAGGATGTGCATTCCAAGTGCTGTGTTGCAAACTCATTTGAGATAAATCCTTTCTCTGTGTTTAGATTCATTTGTCTTAGTTTGCTTTCAATTTTAGGGATTCAAAAATAATTAGTCATTTTAAAATAAGGTGATACATTTCATGGTTCAAGGTGTCACATTTCATGGTTCAAGGTGTCCTCCACCAGTTCATTAGCTGGGGGGCAAAGTCACATTTAAGGCAGCTGGGCCTGTGACACGAGACAGAATCTTCCCCTCCTGGATGCCGTGGGTGCTCCTCCACAGCTAAGGGGGTTCCTCCCTCAATGTGCTCACCAAGATATCATTGTTCAGGTCTCCTTTATGCCGAGCTCTATCTGTTATCTCCCCTTTCTTTCCTTTCTAGAACGTTCCACTTCCTTTCTAGAACTTTCCACTTCCTTCTAGAACTTTCCACTTCCTTATAACCTTTCTGTCTATTCTCCAGGAGGTACTTTTTCCCATTCTCTCTTCCAGCTTCTACTATACCTAATGTTGGGAAATTTCTGCAGAGAATCTGGGAGTGAGATGAGATGGGGTTAGGGAACCTGTGGAACTTGGGTCTTCTACTAGGATGTGAGTAGTTTGTTCTCTTTCCAAGACACGTAGAACTGAGGACAGGAAGACTATGCTTTTTCCCAGGAGGAGATAAGACCTGTCTTATTTCAGTAACCTCAGAACAAAGCACCTTTGCCCTGTAAACATATCCCCATCTGTCCTTTTGCATTTTCTATTGCTTTATTTGCCCTTATTTTTTGATTCAATATCCTTTGGAGAAATATCGAACTGGAATCTGCTGAATTTTTTTTTTCACTATTAAAAGCACAGTTTTATTTGTGCATTTGACCCAAAGCTGCCTCTGACCTCAGAGGGTACAAGTCTTACCCAAGTCCTTGAACTCAGCTATTGAGAGCCTTCTAAGTCTGGGGGAACTTGGGTGGAGCACCTCTGTTCATGCTACAGAGTCAGGATGTCCACAGAGACCATAAATGGTCCCAGAACAACCAACTTCTAGCTGGAAAATCCAAATAGTTTATGCAACTGGGACAAAGGTAGTGAGCAGAAATTCTCAGAGTAGGACAGTGATGGACAGTTGTGAGAATCTGTGATTTTGTGCCTTTATAACCCAGGATGTTTCTTTACACTATACTATTTCACACAGGTAGTTCTATATCTATTTTCTTAAAAGCATCGGCAACTGGAGGCAGCCTAGAAATGTCCCTGTGTCTTTGCATTTATTGACTTTGCATCTTGATTCAACAAACCTAAGTCTTCCTGGGAAATTTAATATAATTCATTCAACCTCCCCCCCCACCTTTTTACCCCAGCTTGTCTCAATTGTGTGACTTGGTAAAGGAAATAAGACTACTAAAAGAATAGGATAATTTATGTTATGGGAACTCTGGTTATTACCGAGACATTCTTGAAATTACACTGTTACTGCCTTTAAATATTAATTCCGTTTCCTGAAAGAATGAGCTAAAGAATTCAAGCCATTCTAAAGCACATGGAGGGGAAACCAAGTTCTCAAGAAAAGAGAATTGCTAGAAGGTGAAATATGCATTTTGACAGCATGCATACATTATATTGTTATAAATTCTTCAGACTGTTTAACATCAAACTGTAGGATGTGTTTTGACAGAGTGTAGTAGTTTTGAAGACATGACAAGTGATTAATGTAGTACTTAGTGGGATAGTTTCTAAGAAACGAATTAGATTTCTTAGACGTGAAAGTGGTCTAAGTTGTGTATTAACTATTGCGGTTCACCAGGGTAGAATTTATTACATTGAAGCAGTCAGGGAATAAGTGAGTTTATTCCTCCTCCTTTATAACTTCTTCTAGTGAGTTTAGAGAACTAAAATTCCAAGATAAGTTTGTTCAATCAGAATGTTTTCAGGAACCACTTAATCACATGATTAGGTAGTACAATGGAAGCAGATCAGGGCAACTTCAGTAATATTTTTGTACTCATGTCTAACCCACCCCTTCTAGATGGAAGTCACTATTTCCCCTCATCCCACTCTGAAGTCTCTATGGGTCCTGTATGGGTCCCAACTCCCTGGCAACAGTGATCACTTAAAAGGTAGGCACGAGACCTAAACTGGAGTCTTAGTAACTCTCCCCACTAGCTACAGTATTGGTCTGGGGGTGGCATATATTTAGGGTTACCTTTGCTCTGGCTTGCTTGGACTTCCCCAGTTTCAAAGTTGAAAGTCCTATGTTCTGAGAACCTCCTCAGTCCCAGGCAAACTGGGACGGTTGGTCATCCAACATTTAACCTAACCTGGCCAATCAGAGTTCTGCCCTGGGAGATTTGAACTGGAAATGGAGTCTTTCTCTTTCTGGCCACAAAACTGTGAAGAAGTAAGTCCAGAGTAGCTGGCAGCTCTGCGTCTGACCTTAAGACTCAGCTCATCTGAGATAAAGTCCACTTGTGCAGGATGAGATGGAAACAGGGCCCCAACACCATTTGAGTCCCTGGTTCCATCTCTCCCCATGTTTGGCCAAGATGATGTGCTTAATGTGAGCCAATGGGCCTCCTCCTTTTGCCCAAACTTTCTGATTGGGTTTCTGTCAATTGCAACCAAAGAATTCTAAGACAATATGTTTGCCCCTGGACAACTCAGGAATTTCTGACTTTTAATGTTTTTAGTTATAATTTTTCCCAGCTTTACAAAACTTACAAAACAAGAAGTAGAAATATTTTTTAGTAGTAATTAGGATTTAGGTGGAAAAGGATCTTAGAGGACTTGGAGGCTAATCTTGCACATAGGACAGAATTCCTTTTTACAAAATGTCTGGAACAACTTGGTATACTTCACTCTTCTCCTCTTGTTATGAAGCCCAGTTTCATCATACGCTTGTAAGGCATCTCACGTCTTATCCATGAAGCTAGCGCCTGATAATGGGCTTGGGACATAGAGGCATGCTGCCCAGTTAGTTGACTTACTGCTGAGAGCATGCATGTTTAACTGAATTTAAACTCAATCATAATGATCCCTTAATCTTAATTTTACATTTGGGTTTTGAAAAAGAGTTGTAGAAAATTATAGAATCGGGGGCCAGCCCCAGCATCCTAGTGGTTAAGTTCAGTGCACTCTGCTTTGGTGGCCTGGGTTTGGTTCCTCAGTGCAGATCTATACTTCTCTGTTAGCAGCCATGCTGTGCTGGCAGCCCACATACCTAAAAATAGAGGAAGATTGGCATGGATGTTAGCTCAGGGTGAATCTTCCTCAGCAAAAAAAAAAAAAAAAATTATAGAATCATATTCTTCAGGATCAGAGGAACATCTTGTAACCACTATTTATCATGTATACTGTATTGTACAGATCAAATAAATTTTCACCATTTGTATTTTACAGTTTCTCTTTTAGATGTTTAAGAAAGTGGCTTTATTTTGACATGATCATGTAGGGTGTATGACAATCATGTCTAAAATTGTTCTTTGGAAGAATAAAATTTTCTGTTGTAACTTGTATTTTTCTGCTTTGGAAAAAACCTGTCTGTTCACTGAGTCAATAAAAATTGCCGGAGTGCCTACACTGTGCCTAAAAGTTGGAGGAGTTAGGAGCCTCCACTCACCCTACAGTGTGTCTAGGAGATGGGAGATGTACCAATTGGGCCCTCATAGTTGCAAGTAATAAAAAATGCTACTCTAACTGGCCTAAACGAAAAGGGGAAGTTTTTTTTGTTTCAATAATGGAAAAGGTGGACCAGGCTCCAGGGCTCCCACATTGTTACATGTCTTGGTTACTCTCCCTAGTATGAGCTCTACTTCCTCTGTGTGAATTCTCTCTCAGAAGGTCCCTCCCCCATCCCACAGCAGTAGGATGGATGCTGCAGTCAGAGTCTCACTTAATCGGAGGTTCAGGTGGGGGTGGGGGTGGGGCTGGAAAGAGCATGTGTCTCTCCATGAACAATCCCGGTCAGTCTCCTTGTTCCCCTTGAGTTCTGATTTTCCGTGTGGATTTCTACCCCCCAAATCAATCGCTGTAGCTTGAGGATTACAATACGCTGATGATTACCTTAGACCTGGGTCACATCTTCCATCCCGGAACCAGGGTGAGAACCCAGGAGGTGTGGGAGGAGGTTTCCCTAAAGGAGGAAAGAGGAGGCATGGCAGGCAAATGGAGAAACAACTAATAAACGTTTTCTACAAAGGGTATTCAGATGAACAGCATTTTGGGGTACAAAGCCTTTTTCCACTTGAGTGTAAGTGGTGCAAGGCTGAATTATAGCAACGTGAAAAAAACCCTTTGCATGAGTGACTTGCTGGCTCCTATACCGAGGCTACCCCATGCACTGAGCATCTTGGATTTCTTAATCCCCTTTTCGCCGCGGCTGCAGCTCCACGGGAGCCCCTCTCTGCCTTGTTGCCCTCTTTTTGCAGGGGTGCAGAAGGAAGGGAATGGGCATCTGTGCAAAATCTGGGCCCTCCCTGCCCCAGATCTACCGAGTCAGACTCTAGGGGGCGGAGTTCCGGGAATCTTCAACAAGCGCGCAGGTGATTGCGAAGCGCAGAAAGAGCTGCGCGGGCTGCCTCCTTTAGTCTGGAGAGTCCTCCCTCCCCTTTGCAGCCTGGCGTCACCCACCCAGCCTTCGCCCACCAGCTCACTGCCTCTCGCAGGAACTGATGAGCTCTCTCGTCTGTAACGCCGGCACATTTTGCTCACCTTGCTGTTCCGGCACTTCCCATCTTATGTTATATTGACATTTTGTATATCAGTTTCCTCTCCAGATTTTGAGGGACTTGTGGGCAGGAATCTTATCTTCTAAGCGTTGTATTTTGTGTGACTGGGAACAGGTGAGGGATCTGTCTCTCCAAGGGGGCGGGTTCTGTTTGCCCAGGGTTATGGGAATGGACGCAGGCAGAAAGTATTAGAAGTAACAATTCTATTATTTTTCCATGAAATCTTTTATTACTATTTTTGGGTATGTTTATAAGGTACATCATATCCAGCATGGTAGTACATGCATATAATTAATAAATATATAAATGCAATTGTATGTTTATAAATATACATATATCGAGAGTTCAAATTTCAAAAATTTTTTGATGGAGTGTGAGATGAAAAACAGTTGGAGACTATTGGTTTAGATCATTGTTTTCCCATTTTTTGTAACAACAATCCACCATGTGGACTACATTTCACATTGTGACCCTGCAAGTGTGTGGGTGGGTGTGTATCAACTGGGAGAAAAGTTTGAGGAAATGGGATTTCCTAGGGATCCTATAATGATTTCTGATACTTCCGATTCTATTCTAATTCATTACAAATGCTTGGCTCACTCTTAACTCCCTAAATTGATTTCCACCCCTGTGCTAGTGGGCCACATCCTGCAGCATGGGACATGCCGATGTGAATAATGAGGAGGAAGGTTATTGGAGGAGGGTTCTTGATTTGGAGCCTTGAGCCATGTCCCCAGGCCTCAGTCGCCTAGTCCTGAGAACCGTGGCCTGGAGAATGCGTGATGGTTTGACTGTGTGGATGGAGAGGGCTCAGCCCCAGGAAAGGGGAGCAGGAAAGAGAGAGGGAGTTTGTGGGAGGACAGCTGGAGATCGGTGTTTATTAGAAATAAAGCTAGCTAGGGAAGTCTGGGCCAGATCACGCAGAACCTTGAAAACTGGTGGGCGACTTTTGGACAAGGTGGAAGGCAGTAATTCATCAGCACGATTAAGTCGTATCAGCCTTACCACAGGCAGTCACCTACGATATGTTAGCACGAATTCCCGTGGGCCAAATCTGTGGGCCTAAACTAACTGGGGTTCCAAGCACATGCTTTGGGGTGGTGTGTCTTGCTTTATCCCTGTTTTGGGGTAACAGCTGGGGACGGATACGATACTGCCCCCGCACTATGGGGTGGTGATTCCACATAGATGGGTTTTCCACCAAACAGCTCTGAGCCCTTAGGACTTGCCTGGGAGGGCTGTGGTCTCCCTTTTATTCTGGACCTTGACCTTTTCTCCTCCGACCTAGGGATGAATGGCAACTGAATTGACACTAAAATCTGTGTTTGATTTCCTGAAATTAATGCCAAGGTGTGACCTACTTCTGGTTCCCTTACCTACAATTCTTTTTCTTTCCTGGTGGTTGTACAAAAATGGCAGGAGGAGAAGAATCTTCATGAACTCCTCACAGCTGCCCAACAGCCTGCTCTGCTTCCAAACACCCTGTGTTGGGCCACTATTGTATTTGACGGGAAATACCTGGGTGTTGCGACGTGTCTCCGGAAGCAGTCATATGAAAAGAGTATTTCATTTTGGATTTAACCAGGGCTATGACTTTTAAGCAGACTTAAAGTCATTTAGTAGTAATAATTCTTGCATGGCAAACCCTGCTTGATCTTGAGGCTTTCCAAAATGAAAGTCTTGACATTTAAAATTGGATGCTATTGATAACCAGCCCTACAAGGGCGGCAAGGGACTGTTTGAGCGGGGTCTTAACGCTCTAGTTTTCATTAACTAGCCACCGTGGCGGGAGTTTATTAAATTGCAAATCGGAAACTCTTGGTTAAAAGGGCTGGCTGTGATGCAATTAATATATTCATTTTTAATAGTGGGGCCCCAGGCTAAGAAAGGCACAAACTCAGAAATGTGCGTGTGAGTTCTGTCTGGGTCCTAGCTCCTGCGTTTCAAAGTTAACGCGGAACATTATTGCCACGCTTGGCCAGTGCCCTTGGCTTCCCCTTTGATAACTTCTCAGAGGAAGGCAGTGGGAGGCAGCGTGGATTCTGCTCTTTTCATAGTCCTAAGGATTTCTGCCATCCCCAAGGTGGAGAGTTTCTTGCCAGTTGACCTTCTGATCAGCCAGGGGAGGTATAAAGTGTGGGGTGTATTGATTGGCTTTGACTTTCAAGAAATAAGACAAAGGTGCTTTTCTACTGATGGCTAAAACTAATTACGACACAGGACCGCTGGGCTTCCAGCATCTTAAACAAAGCAATGCCCTGGGATCTCCTAGGAAATCAAGCTGAATCTAGGAGCAAAGGGAGAGCCAACGTGAGGAGAGCTCCTTTTTATGCCTCGCGCTTATTTGACTTCTGCCAAGTGAGAACTCTGCAAATACCTACGTATTCCTTATAATTGTCTTCCTTGGGGGACGTGGCCTGTGGGGAGACTGTGTTTGCACCCATGCCCACCCTGAAGCAGAACTTAGTGTTTCTAAGCATTTCCCAAACAGATCTGATTTGACCATGCATTAATGCAAAAGGGAACACTTGGCTTCAGATTTTCTGGAGAGACAGCGAAGATCATTCACATTGCTGGCTGCACAGCAGAAATGGAATCAAATTCTCGAAGGACAACTCTGATCCTGTCAACATTGCTCTTTGCCTTCCACTCCCAACACACCCTTGAAAATTCCCCTCTCTTTTCTGGATCCAGCTTGGCTTTGGCTGGCAGCCTGCAGGCTCACTCAGCAGAGCAGAGGAGGGGAGCTGAGCAGTGCCATCTGTTCCCCTCCCTTTGGTGCACCCCTTGCGTACGGGTTCACCTCATTTGGCTCAGTCTGCATCTCAAATCGTACTCCTCCTCCCATTGTCCTGTTGGTTGAGTTTCACACTCCAACGGCATCCTGCCTTTTGAATATGGGGCTTATCGCCAGAGCACCCTGGCCGTTTTGCACCCAGATGGTTTGTGGTAGGTAATCAGGGAGTGGGCAGATGTTGCCCCTTTTTCTGCCCTCAGGCTCTTGGCCTTGCCTTGCAGGTAAGGCTCTCACTGGGGCCATGAGCCCACCGGACTCTGGACTAGCCACCTGCTCCTCTGGTACAGACTGCTGGCCCTGCCTGACTCCTATGCCACCTTTCTGCATGTACCCCACCAACCACCAATCTTAAATGCCATTAATTTCACCAAAAAAAAAAAAAACCTGAAAGAATTGAAAGCTGGGACTTGAACAGATATTTGTACACCAATGTTCATAGCAGCATTAGTATTCACGATAGCCAAAAGTGGAAACAACCCAAATGTCCATTGAAGGAGGGATGGATGGGTAAACAAAATGTGGTCTAAACGTACAATGGAATATTATTTAGCCTTCCGGAGGAAGGAAATCCTGTCACGTGCCACAATATGGATGAACCTTGAGGACATGTTAAGTGAAACAGCCAGTCACAAAAAGACAAATATTGTATGATTTCACTTATATGAGGTCCCTAGAGTAGTCAAATTCATAGAGACAGAGAGTAGAATGGTGGTTGCCAGGCACTGGTGGAAAGGGGGTGGGGAGGTAGTGTTTAATGGGTGCAGGGTTTTGGTTTTGCAAAATGAGAGAAGTTTTGGAGATGGTTGGTGATGACGGCTGCACAACAATGTGAATGTACTTAATGAACTGTACATCTAAAAATGGTTAAAATGGTACATTTTATATTATGTATATTTTACCACAATAAAAAAAGTCTTAGCTTCTCATTCTGATTACTGAACTCTCTGGTGTTGCTTTCGATAAGTGCATTTTATGTGCTGATGAAGCACCGCTTGAGTATAAATTAGAGTATAAATTTGGGCAACTACATCTCATGATTTATATTGATGTGTTTTAAAGTAAGTTTCCATGCGGACCATGTAGCCCCTTGACATTCTGGGCGGTCAGCTGACCTGAGCCTGGTGCCTTCTTTTCACTCTCACAGATGACCTAATTGCTAGGTCAACATCTGCTCAGGTGTGCATTGTTCTTGAGCTCCAAGCTTCTATTCCGAGTCATTCAGTACATCTGTTTCAGCAAGTAATTGTGAGTATTATTACCCAACTGCATGCGGACGAAATTTGCTAAACCCTGTAATTGTGGCTTAATTTTGGTCAGCTGTAGATGGACAACATAGGCCTTGCAGAGTGTCATGGGATCATCTAGTCCACAGTAAGTTTCAGTGGGACACTTTCAGACACATGGCTTTTTCCCATTCCTTAAAGTTTTCCAGAAGTTTCTCCATATGACATGTTTGGGCAGGAGGCCAAATTATCAACACCCCAACATGGACCATAGTAGATGGGCTGACCCAGATGTTCAAAAATGAGCCTCCAGTGCCAGGCAGACAAGTTAACCAAAACCCCTAGTGTGTTACCCAGGCCTCACTGCAACACATGCCTGGATCATTGCCCAAACTCAGGAAACAAGGCTGGGAGTGCTCTGCTTCTGCTTCCCCTAAGAGACCGCCCAGGGCTTCCTTCTGGGGGAGTGCACTGCCTTTATATTCCTTGGGACTAGAGGTCAACAGTCCAGTTGGGATCTCAGGAATGATCCCTTCATTTATGAGCTTTCAGCCTGCTTGTAGGGCATGTCCTATATTGCCAGAACATTCCCTTGAATCAAAACAAAATCTTTCTGCTACAACACATGCTCCTTAATTCTAATTCAATGTGAGCTAGAATTTTCTTGTTATTTTCACTGCATTCATTCATTCATTCCCTCATCAATTCACTCATTTGTTCATGCACTTTGCTAAACCTCATAGAACATCATAAGACAGGCATTGTGCTTCTTGTTAGGGATACAAAGATGAATTAAAACATGGACACTTGTTCTAGAGGAGTTTATAACCTAGTGGGGTTATAGACACAGAAACAATTATAACACGGTATTGTAGATGTTACTAACAAGGACAGGGTGGAGACACAGACGGTAACATCAGTATTGCTGCTCCACTGGTTCTCTCCCCATGATTCAGTTATTATGGGGTTAGACCTATTACAGGAGCAGGGGTGGGGTTTTCTCATGGACCCTGGCCCAGAGCTATGGCCAGCATCAGCGCAGCTTGACTGGTGCCTAGTTGTTAAATATTTTGAGTATCACTCCTGCACATGCTTGGGGGCCCAGCCTGGGAGGACAATTGCTGGGGAAGGTGACACCTACTGGAATATTAAAGAGTAGCTAGGTAGGAACTGGTCAGATGAAGAGGATGTAGAGGATGTGGGGTGAAGACAGATGTTCCAGATCCAAGGGAAAGTCTGGACAAAAGCAAGGAGGTGAGAAACAACCTGGTGAATTCAGAGAACTATAGTAGTTTGGGGTGCTGCTGAGGGGACAATGGAAGGTGGCAGTGGAATTAGATGGGGCAGGAGGAGTGCAGTGGGCCAGGCAAGGAAGGGCTGTGAGCACCACCTGGGGCTCTTGGAGTCTCAGCAACTGAGTGTGAGTCTCTCCTTTGTGTTTTAGGAAGGTATTTTTGTGCCTGTGTGAAGGTGGGACAAGAGAGATGAGATGGAGGTCAGGAGTCCTGTGTGACGGCTGTGGTGGGACTCCAGGGAAGAATGGTGAGGGCTTCAGTGATGGTGGAGACTGGAGGGGGCAGGGGAGGGCAGATCTGGGGGATATTTTGGAGGAAGAGTCAGCAGGGTGTGTGATTGTTTGGGAGTGGAAAGTGAGAGGGGGCAAGGAGTCCAAGATCACTGCCAGGTGTCAGGTGGCTGGAGGGGGGCATATGTTTTAGTGTTCTGGGGCTGTGGTAACAAATTACTACAGACTGGGTGGCTTAAAACAACATGAATTTATTCTCTCATAGTTCTGGAGGCCAAGAGTCCACAATCAAGGTGTGAGTAGGGTCAGTTCCTTCTGGAGGCTCTGAGGGAGAAGCCTTTCCCTGCCTTTTCCTTCTGCAATTCTGGTGGTGCTGGCAATCCTTGGCCAGTAGATGTGTCCCTCCAGTCTCTACCTCTGCTTTCACATGGCCTTCCCCTCTGTGTGTCTCTGTGCCTCAAATCTCCCTTTGTCTTTCTTGTAGAAGGACATCAGTCATTAAATTTAGGGACCCCCCTGAATTCAGGATGAACTCATCTTGAGGTCCTTAACTTAATTACATCTGCAAAAACCCCCTTTCCAAGTAAGATTACATTTTGAGGTTCCAAGTGGACATATCTTTTGGGGGCACACCATTTAACCTGCTTCATCATCTGAACAGAACAGAGAACGCCAGTGAGGAAGGAGTTTGGGACAGAGTAATGAGTTTAGTTTTGGGTGTGTAGAATCTGAAGCGTCCATGGAATATCCGCGTGGAGATGTGTAGAAAGTCTACGTGTTGGGAGCTCAGGAGAGGGGTTTCGTTATCATTGTCTGTGTTTGGTAGGTAAGAGTAGATAAAATCTTTCAAGGAGAGCATGTACAACAAGAAAAGTAGCGACTAAGAGTGGACCATTGAGGAATGCCAACAATTAGGGGGAGGTAGAAGAGTCAAGCTCTGCTAAGGAGACCAAGACGGAGTGGTCACAGGGTGGGAGGAGAACCATGAGCCAGTCCTGTTACTGGGACAAGGGAATAGAGAGTTTCAAGGAGAGTCCCCAAGGTCAAGTACAGCAGAGAGACAGGCTAAGACAACTGCTGGGTTCTAAGGTGTCTGAGTCATCGCATGTGGAGACTTGAATTAAAGAGAGTGGTGTCATTTCTCCTGCCCTTGCCTGGTGAGGCAGCGTGTTTGTTTCTCTAATGACAATTATTAGTAACAGACAACACAATGGACATGAACGGGCGTGACTTGGCTGTAAGTGGCATGCTCTGAATTCCGGTTATGGCATTTGAATTTCAAGATAATTACCCTAACTGGGTAGGGCAATACCCTGAATGGATCTAATTTCCCCTTACAAACTTCTGTCTGCTCTCATGCTCCTAATTATCACAATTATAAAGTTGTTTGAGGGTAAAAAGTGATGGGAAACAAAATTGTAGGGAATTAGCTTAAAACGATGTTCACTTTAAGGCACAAAAGTTGGGGCACAATTTTGTGTTATTGCCTGAGACAAATTATTGGGCTGCGCAGACCACTGCTCTGACTGTGATGTTTCTCACGAAGGTTCCCGGCAGTGGTCTGGCATGCTCCGGGTTGATTAGTCATGGTTTGTTCCTCCAGTCCCAAATTAATTGGCAGAGTCTCAAGTGCTTTTGTACATTCAACTCCCTTAGAATTATGTTTCCGTAATCTTAAAGTTCATGGTACTTTCTCTTTCCCATTTATGGAAGGACCAGAAATCCTACTAATTCTGAAAGGTGGCTCTAAATATCAAAGGACCTCTGTAAGCCTTTTCTGTTGGCTTTAGGTCCAGGTTTGATTCACCTGGAACTTGACTGAGCAGATTGAATGTAAGTGTTAGTTGGGATAGGCTGGGTTTTGCTTCAGTAAGAAACAACCCCAACATCTCAGGGGCTTAACACAAGAGTTTATTCTCACTCGTGCTACATATCCAACATGGTGGGTAGATGGCTATGCCCACAGTCATCCCAGGCTATGCCCCAGGGGCCCAGGATGATGGAGGCTCCACCATCTGTTGGCTGTGCCATCTGGAACACATGGACTTCTAGGTGGGAAGAAAGACTGGGCTTTTTGCTACCTCAGATCAACCCGTTGGACAGAAGCTAGTCTCATGGTCCCTCAGCCCCAAATGCAAGGGCCTGAGAGGTACAGTCTTCCATTGGCCAGAGTGGGAGGACATTGGGATATTGGTGATGGCTAGTAATGTCCAAGGGACTGCTGTAGAGAACATCAGTGATCTGCACATTTCAGTACCAGTTAGTGCTTGGTGAACCCTCTCTCCTGACTGGAATACTGACTGGCCCTCCACAACATCACTGGTTTGCCAGAGAATCCTGCCCCGGGAGCTACCTAGTTTTGGATATGTTAGTAAATGTTTCCCAGATGTGTTTGGAGTACCAAATGAGCTCATGCCGCCTTCTCTAGAAACTTCCCTCCACAGAAAGTGTGCCTAGGTAACCTTTTTTCATCCAGTGACCCTGTACCCCTGGACATCGATTGGGCCAAGGAGAGGTAACTCCATTGGCTAATGAGTGATCAATCGATTTCACTTTCTCATAGTTGTAACTGGGTGACACAGAGGCTGCCACTGGTCTATGGGTCCAGGGAGCTTGCTAGGTGGGTCCAAGATTCCGATTCTCAACACCACATGTCAGAAAGCCTGAGAGCTTCTGTGAGACTGAGTCCACCATCAGTCCTAGTCCCTGGACACATGTCCTGGCAGGGGAGCCTGGCTGCCTGACCACCAAAACGTTGGTCATGCTTGATGGCTTACTCTTCCTACATCAAGCAACACTGAAATGACGCCAGGAAGTTACATTCCCCTCTTCCCTGGGGGTTGGGTGGGGGTGTGCATGGAGCAGAGGCCCAGAGCCAGCTGTGGCTTTTTGCACGCTGGGTCAAGGCTGAGGTGAGGGAACCCAGTCCTGGGGTCTGCTGTCTCTGATCTGAAGGTGACTGGGTGTGTCTTAGCTCATGTTGCTGTGACAAAATGCCATAGACTGGGTGGCTTAAACAACAGAAATTTATTTCTCACAGTTCTGGAGGCTGGGAAATCTGAGATCAAGGCTCCAACATGGTTGGGTTCTGATGAGAGCTCTCTTCCTGGCTGGCAGACGGCTACTTTCTTGCTGTGTCCTCACGTGGTGGAGAGGGAGCTCTCCTCTCTTCCTCTCCTTGTAAGGGCACTATTCCCATCATGGGGGCTCCACTTGTATAATCTCATCTAAACCTAACCACCTGCAAAGGGCCCCACCTCCAAATATCATCACGGTTGGGGGTTGAGGCTTCAACATGTGAATCTAGGGGAGGGGGGAACACAAACATTCAGTTCATAGCTCCCTGCAGAAGGTTTTAACTGATTCTCTGGTGCTGGGTGGCCCACAGGAATGTTTCACCGTGGCTTCTGCAGCTGAGTGCACTGGATTTTAAGATTGGTGGCCTTGGGGCATCTTCATGCTCTACATCAGAGCTTTCAAGTAACAGAACTAAAGGTCATGTGGAGCTAGGCTTGAGAGGAAGAGAAGAATGCCTGTCTGCAGTGAGGAGCGGGAGAAAGGAGCATGCATGGAGGAAAAAGAGGGATGGAGGAAAAGCTCTCACAGTTCTCAGTCATTTTCTGGTTCCAAGCTGTGATTCCTGAAAAATCTTGCTGAACCTTCTTCTATTTGTAAACACCCTAGAATGAGCTAGTTAGGATGAGTGTCTATTCCCTTCCTGAAAACAAAGGAGGGGATATGTGTGCATCTTCATTTTTGTAACCAGAATTGTTACTATACCATATACTCATTCAACAAATGCTTTTGCTGTCTCGGCTGACTTTCCAGAAAGGGCGAGGCTTTCAGTGGGATGCCCAGGATGAGCAGGAGTGCACCATCTAGGGCCAGGGTAAAGGACAGGAGGATGAGTGCTCCTGGCAGAAAGGTGGTGTTGGAGACACAAGGTCATTTTGGGTTTTGTGACTAACAGTGCCAACAGCAGAAATGTCTTGCTCTATCTCCTGCAATTCATGCTAATATTACAAGGATCATCTTTCATCCTGTTGCCTGGCATTGTGGACTGTTCAGTTGTCTTTAATATTATGAACCATTTTTAATTAAATAGGTTCTTCAGATGATACCTGATGGCCATACTAATTAGGAATTTTAAAACCATTAGCAGTGACTGGCTAAAGAATTCTTTCTGAAAGGCAAGGTTTTAGAAGGATTCTGTAAAGAACACCAATTAAAACTGTTTTCCAATGTTAGAATGTCAGCCCACCAATTATGGGCATATTCCTTCCCTCACTGTGTACCGGAAATGTGTGCTAAGATATTGTCACATGCTTATGGTCCATTAATGTATGATTGATCAGATTTTCTTCATTAAAATATACATTTCCCCCTAATGTCTGCTCTGTTCCTTATGACAAAACACTAGGATTCCTTCTAAGGGAAGATTTTCCTTGTCTTAGTCTCAGTCAAGGACTTTCCTTACCGCTGGTCTTATTCAAATGTGTTGGAAATTATAAACAGCCGAGTTGCTGAGGTCAGTTGGCACTACCTGGCCAAGGCCCACCATGGAATGTTCTGGAACAGGGCCCAGAACCCAATCCTCTATGTTCCCTCTTTGTTCATCTCACAGTTTTTTCTTCTTATTAATCTGTTGATTTCCTAATTAATGGAAAAGACTTGATTTTTTTCACAAAACTTTTTTTTTTGGTAACAGAAAGAATCTATTAGTGAGACTATGATTGTGTTAACTGAGATGCTGGTTTACTGAAAAGTTTGATCTTCCTTCAAAGCGTCAACTTTTAGACCTAGAAGAGCCCTAGAGGTGAGCACACCCACACCATTTACAGTGATTTATACTGAACTTTTCTCCAGTGATCTTGTGTGACATTGGGTACATTATAACAGCCTCAAGATTTCAGTTTTGTCAAGTGTGAAATTTGAAGATTAGACTTGATTATCTAAAAGGTTCCCAAACCTCTTATTTCCAAACTTTTATGATTCTTTACAACACGGGAGAGAGGTTGAGGAGTTTGCTCTACACTAACAAAGTTGCTGAAAAAGCAGGACCCCAACCTTGGAATTCTAAGACCAGCGTTCTCTCAACTTTTTAAGGTGTTAAATAGTTGTGTAAGAGTAAACTCCTATGGAAGGCATTATTTTCATTGTTATTCAAAACACAACTCAAATCAATATTTGTCAGATACAAAGGGCAACATGAGAAAAATGATTTTCTAAAAGGTCCCTCGACTATCAGCATGAGTCTTGATGAAGGCTATATTTAGAATACTCATGGGCTCCATTTGCCATGATGACATCGCTCTTTCTCTCTTCTTTATGGTAACCTTCATATTTATAATAGATATTTGTCCAATATTTTTATCTTAGTAGCATAACAATATAAATTATCCCATTTGTTCCTGAAGAAGGTGCTGAGATGTCATCATAGTGAGTAGATATACGGAGTGTCTGAAATGTTTGGAGGCAGCCTGAGGGAAACAGAACTGGCAGGCAGGGTTAGGAGGATTTTGGAGCTTGCTGGATGAGGTAGATGGAAGGAACTGGAGAAGGGCTAGACAGGAGCAATAGGGAGGTAACTGGGAGCACAATTGGAGATATGAATTTAACTCTGGAAAATTTGGATTTCTCTATACAGAAAGCCATAATCATTTGGACTTTGCAAATAGATGGTGGGAGGAAGATGGAGTTCAATTTTATTTAAGTTGACACTTGAAAGCACAGATTCTCGGGGCCGGCCTGGTGGTGTAGCGGTCAAGTTTGTGTGCTCCGCTTAGGTGGCCCAAGGTTCACAGGTTCAGATCCTGGGCGTGGACAGATGTACCGCTTGTCAAGCCATGCTGTGGTGGCATCCCACATAAAGTAGAGGAGGATGGGCATGGATATTAGCTCAGGGCCAGTCTTCCTCAGCAAAAAAGAGGAGGACTGGCAACGGATGTTAGCTCAGGGCTAGTCTTCCTCATAAAAAAAAAAAAGCACAGACTCAAAGGGTGACCAAGATATCAGGGGTGGTGTTCAACCTGTGCTTAGAGGACCCCTGTTCGGACCCCCTTCCTGCTCTTCCTCACCGGGTGCAGAGTCTGTGGGCAAAAAGTTAGTGGCCTTCATTAGTCCCTACCCCACCCTAGACCTGGTACTACTGGATGTTCAGGCTCTAGAATTCCCTGTCCAAACAGCCCTGGTCCCACTCTCCAAGTCTGTGCCAGTGTCTTCCTCAGGACTGTTCTATGGAGAGTGGCCCATCCAACTGGTGCACATGTCTCCAGGCCCCAAGGGTGGCTGAGGTTTGACTGGTTATAGGAATAAGGAGTGGTTGGAACTTAGACGTGAGGGCAGAGTTGTTTGCACACATACACATGAGCAACTTTGTGAGAAATTACAGAAATTATAAGCTTGAACTTGGCCTTCCAGGTCATTTGAAGATGTATTTGACAAGGTAGTAGAATAGAAAATAATTTATTTAAAAGTTTATTGGCTTGATCAATAATGATCAATAACATATATATTTAGACGTACAGCACGTGGGCCTCTACTGCACTCTTGCACTGGGCCCTGCAAATGATAGGGGTGGGCCTGATATTCAAAATAGTTTAGGATAAAGGATCTTCAGATGATCTCTTGCACTTTTTAAGTACCTGTTTACGTGTAAATAATTGATGTGTTCATCGCATGTGTTATCAGCCACTCACTAAACTGATTCTTAAAGACCTCTCTATCAATACATCTTTCATCGGTTTATATTGTTTCTATCCAAACTTCAAAGTAAAATAGCCCCAAATAAAATAGACTGGATCCCTTTGGGCAGCCTCTGTTCTCACCCTGCCCCACTGGCAGGATATTGCAGGAATTATACACCAGGCTGGCTCCTCTATTAACTCCTTGTTCCCCTTCCCCACCCCCCCCAAATTCCAGTTTCACTACCGTATGTGAGTCTTGGGAATTTTCCTAAAATTTTGTGGTAGAAGGGGAATCAAGGCACTGAGGATGGGCCCGGCCTTGTTCTCAATACCGAATGTATTTAGGGACCTGCTACAGAATTTGTGGGGCCCAGATCAAAATGAAAATACTGGGCTCCTTGTTCAAAAATGATGAAGAATTTCAAGATGATGACAGCAGAGCATTAAACCAAGCACAGGGCCCTTTGTGATCACACAGGTCGCAAGCCCGTGAAGTCTGCCCTGCAGTGTATTAACTCTTTAATGCTCATAACCACACTTGGAAGTATTACTACCCCCATTTTACAGATGGGAATGCTGAGGTACAGAAAGATAAGTATGATCAGTCCAAGGTCACAGGGTTAAACACGCACAGTTGAAATTGGACGCAGGTACTCTTGGTTCCAACGTGTGACCTCGCTGCTTCTCTAGGGAAGACTGTCCTGGCCCCACACCTACAGCAAACCTTAGTAAAATTCCTCCATTGGATGGCTGGACTCTTCCTCAAAAGTTTGTTTTCTGGTGTTGCTAACTGCCCCTACCCTTACCCCCTAAAATTACCCTCCGTTATGAAAACAAATCCCAAAAGCCAAGAATAAACTGACCCCCACCCCAGTAACTTATTGACCATCTATTCTATTGCAATTCAAGCATACTTTCTGGGGAGTCTCCTCCTACCACAGACACACACGAACCAAGACGCTTAATAAGGTTTTAAGCCAACAAAATCAATCTTGTCTGTCCTAGGAGAGAGTTTACTGCTACGAAAATCAGATTTTCTCCATATTGTTATAGTAACAAAATTACATTTCCTTTAAAATATTCCACTTATTTTTGCCCAGGTATTCACTTTTATGGTTCTTTTCTCCCATTAGCCTAAATTTGTGAGTTTTTATCCTAGATTGTTCCAGATTCCAAGAAATCTCAATAAGGGAGTTTATTTTAACCTATTTTGATTCACTTGATGTTTCAATCCACTCAACACACACTGAGGGTCACTCTGAAGAAATGCCTTTGCCTGTTTTATGAAAATGTACTTCCTTTCCAACGAATTTTGCAAAGACATTAATCTTAAAGAAATATTGTTGAGTGAATGAAAAAATGTGACGTTCTGTCCTTTGGGAGGGCACCTCAGCGACACTCTTCCCCAACACTTGAAGCTGAGCCAGACTATTATTAGAACAAACAATTTATTAGTTTTGCAGTATTCGTATCAGAAAATTTCAATGTTAAATGTATCTTCTTCTTAATGAAGTTGGAGTTTTGGGTAAGTGACTCATTAGGATGATGACTGGCTTCTAGGGGCTGCTTTCTCTTGACTAGTTACAGGATAAGCAGAGTGTATCTTATATTTCCAAATCTTCCTTCCCAGATCTCCCAGTTCCCATGGTAAAGGGTATCTATAAATTGGCTTGAAAGTCGAGGGAATGGAAGAAGGAGGAAGGAGAGAAGGGGAAAGGAAATCTCCTTGGGAAAGTTTAAAATAAATTAAGTAGATCTGATTAGTAAAAGAAGACAGCTACATTTCAAGATGTTAAATGTTCTGCACAAATCATTTTATGTTGATTAAACAGTACGCTGTAATTTCTTTTCTAAATTGGATGGGCTACAGTGAAAAATAGTATTTGGCCCACCCTGAACAATAACTTCTCTGTGAAGACCTTTACTTCGAATTGAGAATTTTAAATTAGATGAAGAAACAACAATGCATGATGTTGCTTGGCAACCACTATATGTCTGTTAGTAACAGAGACTCCAAAAGGTAAGTTTTGGGCCACTTGCGGAGAACAAATAAACCAGTTACCTAGGGCAAAATTAAATGAATTTCCAAAAGCTGAACCTATGCCAATATCATTTTATTCATATATTTGTGCCAAGGAGAGAGATTTTCTTGATTATGGAGATTTGTACCTTGGGTTATGGTTCTTGAATCAGTTGCCTCCTGGGTGGCTAGGAGAAGTGGCTTTGGTTTGGGAGGGTGATGATGGTGACCAGAGGTCAGGAATTGGGTGGGTTCCCAGCTGCAGATGGTCAGTTGGGTGTTCACAGTTGTCTGGAGCTTTTTACGGGTATAGGTTGCCTCTCAAGAGCAGAGGTGGCTGAAGGCTCTAGTTCCTGTCCTCTGTAACCTCATTTTGAAGTGTTGACAGTGAAACCAAGTCTCAGAATGAATTCAGCCACCAAACTGACTTTGTTTAGCAGGGAGCACAAAACCTGTCCTTGGAAGCTCAGGGAAGGCTCAGACATCTGTCCTTAGTCTCTCTCAAGGTCAGACCACACAATAGAATCCTTAGCAATTCCAAGACTTAATGGTGTCATAGGTGTGGTGGCAGACTCTCGTACCCTGCTGATGCCTGAGCAGAGGTGCCTGGAAAATATTTCTAGCCAATTCACAGACCTGGAACACCACTCATTTCACCAACAAAAAATTAATTCTAACACCCTTTGTGCTAATTAACAAACCCTTTGAGGGAGTCAGAGTGTGATGGTTGAAGGCTCTGTGTGTGGGCTTCTGCAAAGCGACTCTCAAATACGAAAGAACCGCCCCCGGAGAGTAGATTCCTGACTGGAGTGTTTACAATGTTGGTCAACCACTCCTGGGTTGTAGATTAAAACAGCTTCACACACACGTGTGTATTTTACTGAATCTAAGATGCTGTCACTTGTAAGACACGCCAGTATTTTATGTATCACTGGAAAGAAAAAAGAATGCTGCCAATAAAACTGATACAATGCTTCTTATCACTTTAAGTTTTATTTTATACTCACTGAAAGAGGCTTTTTAGATTAGACTTACATTTTTACCATATGGTGAGCATGTTCATAGATTAAGAAAGAAAAATGTAGGTGAAGAATTGCTTACAGTTTTCCTAAAGAAATTTCACACCCAAAATTTGACTTTTTTCAATCACTTTCTCAACTGGAAAAAAATTTTTTTTTCTTTTTTTAACCCAGTGTTGTTCCTTGTGCGATCAGGAACATTGACGATACACTTTTTCTTCAAATAACTAAAAGCCATTGGCGCTGGCCCTCACCTGGCTCCATCATCATGCAGATCCGGTAGGCGGGTCTAGGTGATGTGGGGTCTGAAGTTTATGAAATTTGCAGCAGGGTCTTTCAAAAAAAGAGCCCCAAACCGCAAATACAAAATAGGTCCAGTAGTGATTATTTATTTAGAATGAGAAAAACAAATATTACAAAACATTACAAGTTTGTGAAGTCAAATTTTGCAATCCAAAGCTGTCCAATACCACAAATATTACAAAATACCACAACATAATGTCGATGCTTTCATTCACTGACTGCTTGACCTGCCTCTACGATGCTCTTTTCCCTACATTATTTGCCTGCCTACTCGGTGATGGCTATGTTGTATCGAGCTACGGAATGGTTATGAAATTGACTAATTGGTCAATGTGAGATGCAGTTTTGTCATTGGGACACATGATTCTCCAGACTGTTTCACTGCTTCTGTTCGATTTTGCATGCCGTTTCATCTGAGACCACTGGATTCCAACAGGACAAGATGCTGTGGTTAGACTAAAAAGCCATCTCATGTATTGGAATGTAAACATGACCCACTGAGATGTTTGTAGTACTTGCAGTCTGAGGTCCTGGTATATGTTTGTTCTCTTAAAACAGGAATTCTAATAAATTGTGATTTTTGTAAAAAGGTATGGTTTCCAGTTGTAAACATTTCATTTTTGAGTTTCTCTACAGAAGAGCACTTCCATTTGGATTTAGATTGATGATCACTGAGCCCCCTGCTTCCAGTTTTACGCCTTTGGTGACTGGAAGAAATTTGCACAGACTAGCTTTTGGCTCGGTGCATTGCCAACCTCGTTTTCCCCCCACTACTCCCGTGTTTGAGGTTTTGGAGCTGTATTAGTCTGCTCCACCTTCCATAAAAAAATACCACAGACAGGGCAGCTGAAACAACAGAAATTTATTTTCTCACAGTTCTGGAGGCTGGAAGTCCAAGACCAAGGTGTGAGCAGATTTGATTTCTCCTGAGGCCTCTCTCCTTGGCTTGTAGACCACGCCCTTCTTGCTGTGTCCTCACATGGCCTTTTCTCTGTGCATGTATCCCTCATATCTCTTTCTCTTCTTGTAAGGACACCAGTCCTATTGGATTAGGGTCCCACCCTTATGACCTAATTTAACTTTAATTACCTCCTTAAAAGAGCCATCTCCAAATACAGTCACATTGGGGGCTAGGGCTTGTCGACGCAAAATAACCAATAACCTTTCTATAGATAAAAGAAATGAGGTGAGTTTTACTTGAGCCATAGTCAGGATTATAACCTGGGAGGGCCTTAGAAAGTGTTTCAGAGAAGCATAGTTTTCAGTACAGTCTTATACCTTTTTAGAACAAAGAACATACATAAACACACCCTGATGTCTGGAAAGGGTGTAGGAGGGGAAGTGTGCATTCTTATCTTAAGAGAGTGCCTTCTCTAATGATTAAAGCAGATGTACAGTATATGCTTGATAGGACGTAAGTCAGGCTTTTTAGTTCAAGCTGAATCAGTTTTGAACTTGAATACCCATATACTTCAATTACCCCGTATACCTCAGTATGTGAAAATCTCTTGTCGGGCTTCAACTTATGAATTTTGTGGGGACACAGTTCAGTCCACAACAGGGGCCATAGATAATGTTTAGGTTGGAGTATGACCTCTGGCCCTACCCCTTTGTGCCACGCTGGGTGAGGTGACACAGAGGGTGGTGAGAAAATCCTGGAAATATTCCTATACTGAGATGGCTGGTGATGACTTGGTTAAACTTGGCAGTCACTGTGAGCCATGGGAACCTCATCAAACCTCCACTACCAAGCAAACGACCTGTTTCTCCTGTTCAACTTCCCTTTAACAAGGTCCCCGAATGCCTGCAGCCACTCCACCACTACCCGACACGAGGAGAAGTGGGATGGAGACAAATCAGGGTAGATGGAGTTCATGGTCCTCCCCAACATTGGTTGAATATCTTACCTTTGCAGATTTTACTCATGCAAATACACTGCTAGGGTGCATCTCAGGGCCTCTGTAGAGTTCCATGCAAGTAAGGGGTCCCAAAGCTTAAATTGTATTAGTGTCATAGTAGATCCATCTCTGAGAACTAACTTACTTTTGATGCCAACTTTGGGAAAATTGCAAAACACATTGGACTCACCATTCTCCAACCCCTCTCCACATTTGGTTCCTAGGGGTTGAAAAGTGTTCTGCTTCATCTACAGGATTTTCTTCTATGTTGCTAACATCCCAACTGAACAGTTTTTTTCAAATTAACCTTTTTATTTTGAGACGACTATAGATTCACATGCAGTTGCAGGAAATAATGTAGAAAGACCCATGTATCCTTCACTCAGTTTGCCACAATGGTAGCATCTTGCAAAAACTACAGTATGATATCACAACCAGGATATGGACATGGATAGAATCAAGATACAGAAAATTTCCATCACTGTCAGGATCCCTCACGTTGCCCTTATAGCCACACCCACTTCCCTCCCACTCCCATCCTCTCCTTAATCCCTGGCAACCACTAATCTGTTCTCCATTTCTAAACTTTTGTTGTTTGAGAATGTTATATAAACAGATCAGACAGTATAAAATCTTTTGAGGTGGAGTTTCTTCACTCAGCATAATTCTCTGATGATTCATCCAATTTGTCTGCCTTCTTCTCTCTACCATTCAGAGTCTTCTTATATTTGTTTTATATGTAATGTCCAGGGTTTTCAGTTGTGCTTAGTGGGAGGAATCAGGAAAAGTTCTTGGAAGTGGAAGTCCATCCTGCAGATTTTGATGCTGGTAGTTTTGATGTTTGCTTGTGTGCAGGCCAGAAATGACATAAGGACAGCTGCCTGGCCAGGAGTGAAGTCAGAGCCAGTAATATATGAAAAAAGAGATGTCTTAGAATGAAATACAGTATACTGACTAGGCTGTGATGAAGGAGCTTCCTGTGAGTTATAGATCATATAACAAGTAATCTCTCAATTCCATACTTTGGCTCACCGAATTCTAGTTTCCTCATTTCTACTTCTCAGTCTGACGACATTAAAATCATAAGGATATTAAACTTGGCTAATGTTTAACAGTGATTGAGAGGTTTGTGCACATAGTTTGTATTACAGGTTGGGTTTCCTAAAAGCAGACTCTGGGAAGGAGTTGAGTGTGCAGGACGCTTATTTGGGAGCATCCTAGGCATCAACCTCTGCAGGAGGGAGCGGAAGGAAGCAGGATGGGGCAGAGGGAGAGGTTAACCTGTGATGCAGGCCCATTGACAGCCTCGGAGCTCGGGTGCTAGGATGACCCTTCAGTATCGTCCGGAGCTGGGCCCAGGTCTTTATACACCCGCACGGAAAAGTCTGGATGGGGGCTGTTCGGAGGAGGGGCTTGCATTCAGCCAGGCAGCTCTGTGAAGCTGACGCATCCCTGAAGGGAATGACCCTGGAGGGTTGTCTGCCCCCAGTACTCCAAGCAGCTGGACAACAAGTCCTTCACTGAAGGAGGCTCTGGGAGTGTCTTGCAGAGTCCACCATGGTATGTGAATAAATATACACATATTAAAGATACATTCTCAAGAGTGTTTTACTATTAGTGGTGCATAATCAAAAAAGTTGGGCAATGACTGTCCTAGAAAGCTGACTCCTTCTATGGGAAAATAATGCCAATATCTCAATTAACAAAGATTCATAAGTTCTGATTTATTGATTTGAGTTTTTTTGGTCTTTAAGGTGTTTTTTTTCCCCCAAAAGGAATGGCTTACATCTATTTGGGGTTTTAGATTAATATTCAATTTATTCAAATAGAAAATGAAAAAGTCTTGTTTTCCTTAAGCTTATAAGTCCCACTTACAAATCTTGTTGTTCTTTTTATAAATTCAATGAATTTTTAACAATCTTATTCAAGGGTGCTTTTATTAGTGTTCCAGTTGAATGGACAAAACTACCTTAAATAATCAGTCCCTCTTACAACTTGGTTAATTAAGCTTCTTTAAACATTTTTATTGCATTTATAAATATGTTTCATTTTTCCTCTGTAGTTAATGTAATAAATCAAACTTATGGATATAGTAAATCTCAAGTTCTCTTAAGCATCCCAATGCTGTTTACAAACCTAGCCAAATTCTCTTAAATCTTTCAGCTTAAAATCTCAAGTCTAAAATAAATTGCACATTTTAATGGAATCAACAAGCTAATCTGTTGGTTCTGATAGACCAAATTATCCCCAAATACTTTAAGTACCAAACATACACAAGTTATTCCTCAGTGTAACATATGAGCATTGATTTCTAACCTTCTGCTTAAGAACTGGCTTAGTTGATTGTCAGAAACTCTTAGGTTCTTTTAGACCGATGGTCATGGCTCAACCAGGGTATAGGGAAATCAGGTCTCAGACCAAACTCTGCACTCCACATGGATATTTATTAAACAAACTACTATTACCAAGACAGTGAGTTCAATGAACTTCCAGTTCTCTGTCTTGTGGGTGATCTAACCACATTGCACAGAAGGTTCACCTGAGGAAGATATGACATTATCCATGGGCCAGACCTCTCCCAACTTGGTGGCTCAATGGCTGGACAAGGGAGTCTTAAGATATCACAGGTTGGTGGCATCATTTACTGGGTTCTTCTATTCTGTTCATGAAGTGTGGGATTGTTACTAACATGTTTTACTCAGTCACAAGGTTGAATACCAGTAATTTCACCAACAAAACCCCTTTTCTGATCCTCTCTATATTAGTTAGAAAACCCTTGGGTGTTGATGGAGATTTGGGTGGCTGAGCTCTTGCTGTAGACGCCTTGGCGTGTGGGCTTGCTGGTGACAGTGCTGACCACTCTAGGCTTCTCCGTAAGGCCACTGCCTGTGCCTAAACTTAACTTCAACTAACATATAGAATTGCACTGCTGATGCCAAAGCATTTTAAGACAGATTATACACCTCTTAACACCTTCCAAGGGTTAAATAATACTCTCTGAAAAAGTAGTTTTACCATTTGCTATGGACTGAATTGTGTCCCCCCAAATTCATACGTTGAAAGCCCTAACTCCCAAAGTGACTGTATTAGGAGATGGGGTGTTGGGGAGATAATTAGGTTTAGATGAGGTCTTGAGGGTGGAACCCCATGATGGGATTAGTGCCTTTGTAAGAAGAAAGAGCAGAGAGCTTCCTCTCTCTCTCTATTCCCATCACGTGAGGACACAGCAAGAAGACACCCTTTGCAAACCAGGAAGAGGGCTCTCACCAGAACCTGATCGTGTTGGCACCTGATCTTGGACTTCCATCCTCTGGACTGTGAAAAATGAATTTTTGTTGCTTAAGCCACCTGGTATTTGGTATTTTGTTATGTCAGCCTGAGCTCACTAATACACCATTCCAGGTATATTAGCATTCTCATCCTAAGCAGAAAGATGTTGCTTCTTTTTAAGAGAATTTTGTCTGGGATCCATGTCCTGGATGCCCAGTTCCTCTTGTGCTTCAGATGGACAAGCAGAGCCTTTTTATAGTCATCCATGGGGGACTATGGGGACTCCTAGACCACACCCTTAAATGGGATGGTCTTGCAGCCCATGTCTTCAGGGTTCAAGTTAATTCTCAATTATTGAATTAATTGAGAGTTGAGTGAAGCCCTCAACCTCACTGAGATCACACTACCTTCCTTGGTTAGATTTTACATCTTTCACTCGCTTAAGTCATTTTAATGGTTTCCATTTTTCTTAGCAGAATTAGCACATAATTCTTTCCTCTCATTTGTGTCTGCAATGAGTCCTACCCCACTACCTTGAAGCAAATCTCTTTTAGGAATTCTCTTTTGTTTTTGCCATTATATTCTTTAACATTGATTATGAAATTTTGATCCATAAAATACATAGGATGACAAGGGAAGCCAATTATGTTAAAACATAATTACCAAATATATGTATCAAATTGGTGATTTAGTGATATATAAGCTTCTTTATTACCATATTAAACAGCAAACTCAGGTTCTTATGGCAGGTCTAACAGCTGCCTGAATTTTGAAATAGTGATGACAGTAAATATTTAGAGATATCTGCACAACCTTAATATGATATAAAAAATCTGTGATTTCTCTTGGCGATAAAGTCTCTGAGACTCCTGTGGTTTGTTGCCTGCATTTACATTGGAAGGAAATGCTAATTTTCGGTGAGAGGTTAGTGAAAATAAAGAGGTAATTATTCCCCCATCCAAGTTAATGGATCCCCTGAATTCATGCCACCCAAATAATGTCTAAGATTCTATGACCCAAAGGCAGATGCATAGTGATATTGTGAGGCAAGCCAGAGGCTGGGAAAGAAGAATTTCTAAACAAGAGCCCACAATATTTCTTATCTGTCAGTGGGAAGGTCTCCTAGAGAGTGTGGAAATTAGCAAATCCTTCTCAAAAAGGCACAACGTTTATTGTAGAGGCAACTTTTGTGATGTAAAGGATGGGAAGAAGCATGACATTGCGTTCTATGCCCACAGCTTGGTGAGGGTTGGCGTGGTTCATTTTTGGCCTGGATTTCTTTCAGAAATTCTTGCAGACAGGGGTGTGAATTTCCTGTGACAGTGCGGTGGGGTTAAATACGTAAGAGTGCTGGCTTATCACCCACAGTGCAATGGACTGGTGGGATGATTTAATGCAGCTCTCAATGGCACAGTCAAGATTTATGTGGATAATCATCCCAGTGGTGAGAATGATAAGTTATCACATTCATTATTTGCATATAGAAAGGTCCTTCATGAATTCTCTGGGTTCTCACAATTCAACCCTATGCTTGAGAAGAAGATGAACACTTTTTAGATTTAATTAGAGAGTACAGGAAAGATAAATTTCGGGGGTGTAAAACATCAGTAGTAGACTACATACTAAGGCTAAAAGAAGAAATGGAGGACATTTGTTTCCTGACACAGGCAAGTCCGATGTAGACATAGTGATCTGAAGTTTTAACGCACGCAGTGAGTGTGTTCTAGGATGTCTGCATAGGGAGAGTCATTCTGGATAATTTTATGGTGATCACAGTGCAAGATCAGCGGAAGCCAGCTGGTGGGACCCAGACTCCTGAGGGGCTGTGGGACTAATACAAAGACCTGTGAGTCTCTCTCCGCATATATTTTGTATTTTTCTGATCATGTGGGAATTCTCACTAAATTTCTTAGTATTCAAAAAGGATCTTTGAAAAAGTTAGGAACCATTGCTCTAGAGGATAGGCAATTACTTCCATGGAAATGTGATTTCAAATTTATTCTCAGCAAATTTCAAGAGACATCAGCATGCTCAGCTACTTACATAACACATTTCAGAGGTATGGCTTTCATGAAACAGCGTACTCAGTTTCATATATAAAACTTTATTTCCTTATCTTTTTAATTTCTTTACTAATAAGTCCTTACTATAAAAACACTAGAATCTCAGTTTTTAAGCTCTATTTCAATATTATTTTAAAACTTACGTTCATAGATAAGCTTGAGTTTGTAGCTGGAAACCAGCTATAAAAGTTTCAGGCTGCAATAGTTTCTAATGGAACCACTGCATTTAAATTTGAGCTCAAATTAAATAAAACAAGGGAAGAAATTTAATGGAGGCTTTTTGCTTCATATTTGGAAAATATAAGATGACAGGGAAATTTATCAGAGAAAAATAGACAATCTGTATCATGTTTTTGTGAGGTGATTTATTTACATGCCAATATATATGTTTTTTTCTTATTTGAACTGATGGAATTTGGAGGTCTGATGGAATTCTAGAACTTTCCTAAGGAGCTAATGAAAGATATCCTTTTAATGAGATGTTTTCTCTACCATGGGAGAAGCCTACTTGTGACTGCAGCAGAGAAAAGCGTCAAGTGGCCAGAAGATAGAAAGCCAGTTGCCAGCAGGGCTTTGAAGACATGGACCAGTCTCAAGGTCCCCAAATTCTTCTGACCTGGGAAGCTCAAGGTAAGAATTCAGAATGTTCAAAAGGAATTTTCTCTTCATTCTTGAGATCAATTTGGTCTCCAGTGTTAGAGGCCAGCTTGATACACAGTGTTAGACCAACTAAGGATAAAGGACTGTTGATGGTTAATTTTCAATGTCATTTTCCCCACATAGTCACCTACAATATGGAAGCACAGGGATCTCCAACTTGAGAACAATACTACTGAAACAGGCTTGCAGTTAAGGCTCCCTGCCCTCCACACTTCTGCTATTCTACCTATAAGAGAAGGATTTTTGTTAGAATCCTACAAGAGAGGATTGTGACTTCGTGATGACAATTTAGGGGAGGCTATCAAGAGTGAGCTTTAGGACTACTTATTAAAGCTCAGGTCTCCTGGTGACCGTGTAGAAGTGCTCAGCAGGTAAGCTCATATAGGATAAGAAATGGACCTTCAGAATCGGGTTAGGAATCATTCAGCAGGCTAGCTGCTGTACTGGCCTTTGCAACTTCTAAACAGAAGAAGCAGGTTTAGCAGGCTCCTTCACAGCAGCTGCGTGGCTGAGGTTAGCTGTGAGAGCTGGCTGGTGCTCAAGGAGATCTATTGACCCAAATTGGTTCTAATGATGTGAAAAGGTCAACAGATTAGGAGAATGTCATTACAACACCTTATGAAGCTGACATAAAACCTTTAAGAACTAGCCAGGAAAAATGTCTTGGTCCTTCTCACAGAGCCTCTTCATCTTTTGGGGCCAGCCTCCTCTCTCTTGTTTTCTGGACAACCTGTGTCCTCAAAAGCTGTCTGGAGCAAGCCCCAGATCACAGGATCCCACATGCAGACTTGATTTTCTTGAGATTTAAGGTCTTGAGAATGAAGGAACTATGGCCATCAGGCCTTTGCTTATTGCCTATCTATTCTTCCAGGTACCAGAGCAGGAGGACTCATTAGGCGCACTCTGAGCAGAGGTGTTTTCAGTAAGGAACAAACATAGGTTAATTAAAAGCAGATCTTGCTAGACCAAGGTAATTGTTTCTTTGATTGTAATCACTGACTTTGCGGGGAGAGTGAAACGAGAGAAAAGACCTTAATTTAGGTAGCAGCTTGACATTATGACTCTCAATTACGCTCCTCAAAAACAATGAATTCGGAAGTACAAATGAGATTAAGTTCCCCAAAGGGCAAGTTCATCCTTGAACAACAAACAAGGAATGTATCTTGGTGAGTCACAATATGGAGGGCTGGAGCAAGTACTCTGGGGAACATTAGACTTATTCTACTCACCAATTCTGCTAATGTATTCATCTGTGTATTTTCCCAGAGGGCTGTAGGCTCTTTGGGGGGAAAAAGTCAATCTATCTCAACCTCTGTATTTTTATAGTATTCACAAATACTTGACACTCAAATATTTGTTGAAAGAATGAGTGAAGAGAGGAAGAAGCCCAATTTGGTTCAAAGTCAAGGCTGTAAGCACTTGCTAATTCTATGCACAATTTGAGACATAGACAATGTTTGGTTTCCATCTCCTTTATGAAGCTGTCCTTATGTCTTCAGGAAAAGGGGTTGGTGGTCCTCACTGATCCCACTGAATGTGTCATTGCATGCCCACTCTCCCATCTTACTTCCTCGCCTCTTTTCTTCTCTTGCTGACTCACAGATTCACAGAGATAGCGAATGTGTATGAACATAGAATAACGTGAAATAATAATCTACCTCACCAAACATTGTTTCTAGGTCATGTCTGCTCCAAGGAAGTTGGCCTTCCCAATGTCCAGCTCCTCCCCATGATTCAGAGGCTGCCTCTCACCCTTCTAAGACGTCTGGACTCCTTGAAGTCTGGAACAAAGAGCAAAGTCATTGGAGAGATGAAATGTCTCCTCTTCTGCCAACCTAAGGCTCATTTGTTGAGAGGATCAATTTTTTTCCCTAAGAGGATTCAAACACTCTCTTAAGTAACCCACACTGGAAAAGATCTTTGTTAAAGGGGAAATTTGTCTACCTACAGTAGACTAAGATATGAGAAGAATGTCATTGTTTATACAATGACAGGCATTCTCTGCAGAGTGCTTCTTCCCCCAAGGAGGCAAAAATTGTTTCAGGGGTGGAGGGTGGGAATATCTTAGATGTTAAACAGTTTGTGGACCTCTAAACGGCCATGGTGCATAAACAGATATACCATATATCTGTGCCATTAAAATTTCATGGGAAGGGTTGCTCAGGAAAATTATAAAAAGACTCCTTGTGGGGGAGGTATGATGATGAAAAAAAGTTGAGAAACACTGATATACGTTGTGAGATCATTTTATTTACAAAGTTTTGAGGCCCAGCTCACATTTGGACTTCTCTAGGAAGCTTTCCTTTCTTCTGTAGTCTGTGTCTGTGGAGCTATCTTCCAAATTTCTCTGAAGCCCCCTGAGGAAGATCAGAGGAATCAATTCAAGTGTGGGGCCACGGGGATGGGCTGTGGGTTCCAGAGTGGCTCACCTGCTGCAGGACATGCCATGGCTGTCCCATGGGAGTGATCCTAGGTGCTCTAGAATAAGCAGAGAAGCAGGAGTTAGTGGAGCCTCGGACAACACCAACCCAGAGGGTAGGAGCAAGATCATAAATGAGAGATGGAGCCAGTGATCAGGGAACAGATGTGAGCTTTGGAGAGGGCAAGGAGGGCCTTGGGTGTTTTCATTTCTTTCATGTTGGTATGTTGGTTGGCTTCAATGTAGAGCGTTGGAGCATTTATTCATTGACTTCTTCAATTGACATTTATTAAGTACATACTGTGTATAGGCATTATTTTTGTTCTTGGATACACAGCAACAAACCAGAAGGACCCAGTCTCTGCTCTCTGGAGCTTAATCCTAGAGTGGAAGCCAGGCAATTAATATACAAACAAATAAACAATAACTTAGTGGGTCATAATAAAGTTCTGTGATAAAATTGGGTGAATGGCGACCAGCTCTGTGGCTGAGAGGTTAAAGTTCCATGCGCTCCACTTTGGCAGCCTGGGATAGTGGGTTCAGCTCCCAGGCGCAGACCTACTCCATTCACCAGCCATGCTGTGGAGGCATCCCACATACAAAATAGAGGAAGATTGGCACAGATGTTAGCTCAGGGCTAATCTTCCTCACCAAAAAAAAAAAAAAAAATGGATGGAGGGACAGAGAATGACGAAGTACTCCTTCAGATCAAGAGATCAGGATGGATTACTATAAGTAGAGGGCACCTGAAGGACAAGAATGTTACCAATGGGAGCAGGTCTAGGGGAAGTGCATTCCTGGCCAGGAAATACTCCTGCAAAGACCCTGAGAGGGAAAGGGAAATGAATTCTGGCTACATTATGGAGAAAAGACCACTACAGAAGTGAGGGAAGGAGGCCATTGCAGTAGTGAAAGCCAGAGATGGTGGTGGTGGTGGCCATGGTGAAAAGTGGGTGGATTCAGGTTAAGCTTTGGAGGTAGAGCCAATAGGGTTTGATAGATTGGATGTGGTCTGTGAGGAAAATGAAGACATCAAAGATGATTCCCAGGCTTTTGACTTGAGATACTAAGTTAGGGGAAGAACCATTGCTGAGATGGGGAGGACTGGGGGAGGAGCAGCTCTAGGGAAAAACATTTGATATTCCTACTGATATGCAAGTGGAGATGTCAAAAAAGCAGCTAAATACAAATCAAGAGTTCAACAGGGAGGTCAAGGATGGGGATAAAAATTCAGGAAACCTAAATTGTAAGCAAGGACATGAGAGAGATGCTTACCCTATACTACTTGTGCTAAGAACCACTCCTGGCAAATTCAGCATATTCTACTTTTGTCATTGCCTCCCTTTCCTATGGGGAATAACTAACATATGTGCCAGAGTACATAAATTCCTGCAGTTAGGGGTCAGATCTCTTCCTTCTTTGTGTCTTTCACAGTACATGTAGGAACTGGGCGACATGTGGGAGCTCTTTTATTTTTACTGTGCAAGGGGAAACCTAGCTTCTTTTTCTCACTGTTAAACCTGGGAGGGCCCTTTGCTCTGGCTTTGCATGAGGATCAGGCCATCATGGCTTCCTTCTCACCTCTAAGAGGCTGCCTTTGGCCTCACCTCTCCCCTGGAGAGCTATCAGAGGAAGAGAGGGCTTGGTGTGTTCTGTGCCTTTCCTCTTAACTAGACCTTCCATTTATCTCACCTGATGCAAGACCAAAGCCAAACCAAACCAAAAAAGGCAAATGAGACTGAGTCCTGTTTAGAAAACAAACGTGGAGAGGATAACTTCCCTCTTTCCTTTATTTCTCATTTCCAAGGAGATAACTTTTTGTTTTTCTTGGTTGGAAATGAAATGTTCCTCCTTTCTGTTTGCTTTGCAATATTTGCTTAGCAACTCTTTGGCCATGGTATGAAATTATAACCTGTCTCAGTCAACGAATTCTCAGAACTGTTTTCATTAAGGGTGTAGCAGTGGTCTCCCCCTAAAACCTCTGACAGGGAAGAGGAGAGAAAGAGCTGGGGAGGTGGCAGCCACTTAAGAATGAGAAGGTGATTTTGCTAGAAAAGACTCCTAAAGGCACAGGTGGGTCTTCATCAAAAAGGGTACAGATTCTATCCAGATTATTTTTGGAATCTTTTAAACAAATATTTGGCAGACATCAGTGCTATTTTTACAATGGTGTGTACTAATCTTAATCATTTTAGGTCAGGCTTCTGGAGAAGATATAGCACTCAGCAAATGCTCAGTAAAAATGTGTATCTTGAGTCATTAACCCAGTTCATCATGCACTGTGCCCAACAGGCAAAGTTTTAGCTTTTTCTGATTGGGAGTCAAAAACAGAAGACAGAGCCTGATGTGTAATATTGCCTTTATGAAATTCTATCCCCCCTAGGAAGACTAGCCCAAGAGGACTAGCGTTAGGATGCCTAGGTTAGACTAGCCCTAGGATGATAAATGTGACAGGTTAGTCATTGGGTTCCCACCATTGCCAGATTTCCATATGTTTTGTAGCACCAGCAATGATAAAGTTAACTCCTCAGTTTCCTGATCCCAGTGACTAGGAATCAATGCTAACCAAGAACATACAAAGAGGAGGGTCTGATATGCAGAGTCAAAGAACTCAAAAGCTTATTTATCCTTATCAGATCCATGCATTTGAGACATTGACCCATCAGGGACAATTTCCTGATCAAGGAGAAAGAATTATGTCTTGAATTTTAAAAAGTGTGGCCAGGATTTTGTACCTGTGACTGAGTGCAACTGTAATGTCAACTGGATCTGCTTCTGGTGGCAGCCAAAACCATGCCTGACCCACCATGCAGTTCTTGGAATTTGAAAGGAAACTAGCCCATATATATGCTGCATACAAGAGACACACTTCAGACCTAAAGACACTCACAAACTGAAAGTGAAGGGATGGAAAAAGATACTCCATGCAAATGGCAATGAAAAGAAAGCTAGGGTAGCAATACTCATGTAGACAAAATAGACTTTAAAACAAAAACTGTAACAAGAGACAAAGAAGGGCACTAAATAATGATCAAGGGAACAATCCAACAAGAGGATATAACACTCATAAATATCTATGCACCCAACATACGAGCACCTAAATATATAAAGCAATTATTAACAGACATAAAAGGAGAAACAGACAGTAACACAATAATAGTATGGGACTTTAACTCCACTTACACCAATGGATAGATCATCCAAACAGAAGATCAATAAGGAAACATTGGCCTTAAACAACACATTAGACCAGATGGACTTAGTAGATATACACAGAACATTCCACCCCCAAATCGAAGAATACACATTCTTTTCAAATGCACATGGAACATTCTCCAGGATTGACCACATATTAGGCCACAAAACAAGTCTCCATAAATTTAAGAAGGTTGAAATAATACCAAGCATCTTTTCTGACCACAAAGGTATGAAACTAGAAATCAACCATAGGAAGAAAATCAGAAAAGCCACAAATATGTGGAGATTAAACAAAATGCTACTGAACAACAATTGGGTCAATGAAGAAATCAAAGGAGAAATAAAAAAATACCTGGAGACAAATTAAAATGAAAATATGACATGCTAAATTTTAAGGGTTACAGCAAAAGTGGTTCTAAGAGGGAAGTTTATAGCAATACAAGCCTATGCCAACAAAGAAGAAAAATCTCAAATAAACAATCTAACATTGCACCTAAAGGAACTGGAAAAAGAAGAACAAACAAAGCCCAAAATTAGTAGAAGGAGGGAAATAATAAAAATCAGAGCAGAAATAAATGAAATAGAGACTAAAAAAATGGTAGAAAAAAATCAATAAAACCAAGAGCTGGTTCTTTGAAAAGATAAGCAAAATTGACAAACCTTTAGCTAGACTCACCAAGAAAAAAAGAGAGAAGGCTCAAATAAGTAAAATCAGAAATGAAAGAGGAGAAATTACAATGGACACCTAAGAAATACAACAGATTATAAGGGAATAATATGAAAAGCTATATGCTAAAAATTGGATAATCTAGAAGAAATGGATAAATTCTTAATCACACAACCTTCCAAAACTGAATCAAGAAGAAATAGAGAATCTGAATAGACCAATCACCAGTAAGGAGATCAAAACGGTAATCAAAAACCTCCCCCAAAATAAAAGTCCAGGACCAGACGGCTTCCCTGGTGAATTCTACCAAACATTCAAAGAAGACTTAATACCTATCCTTCTCAAACTCTTCCAAAAAATTGAAGAGGAAGAGAAGCTTCCTAACTCATTCTGTGAAGCCAACATTACCCTGATACCAAAACCAGACAAGGACAACACAAAAAAAGAAAATTACAGGCCAATATCACTGATGAACATTGATGCAAAAATCCTCAACAAAATACTAGCAAATTGAATCCAACAATACATTAAAAAGATCATACACCATGATCAAGGGGGATTCATCCCAGGGATGCAGGGATGGTTCAACATCTGCAAATCAATCAACATGATACACCACATTAATAAAATGAAGAATGAAAATCACATGATCATTTCAATAGATGCAGAGAAAGCATTTGACAAGATACAACATCCATTTATGGTAAAAACTCTGAATAAAATAAAATAGAAAGAAAGTACCTCAACATAATAAAGTCCATATATGACAAACCCACAGCTAATATCTTCTTCTATGGTGAAAAACTGAAAGCTATCCCTCTAAGAACAGGAACCAGACAAGGATGCCCACTTTCACCACTCCTGTTTAACATAGTATTAGAAGTTCTGGCTAGAGCAATCAGGCAAGAAAAAGAGATAAAAGGGATCCATCTGTCACTATTTGTCACTATTTGCAGATGACATGATTTTATATATAGAAAACCCTAAATAATCCACCAAAAAACTTCTAGAAATAATAAATGAATATGTTAAAGTTGCAGGATACAAAATCAACATACAAAAATCAGTTGCATTTCTATACACTAATAATGAAGTAGCAGAAAGAGAAATTAAGAATACAATCCCATTTACAATTGCAACAAAACGAATAAAATACCTAAGAATAAACTTAACCAAAGAGGTGAAAGATCTGTACATTGAAAACTATAAAACATTGTTGAAAGAAATTGAGGAAGACAAAGAAATGGAAAGATATTCCGTGCTCTTGGATTGGAAGAAATAACATAGTTAAGATGTCGATACTTCCTAAAGCAATCTGTAGATTCAGTGCAATCCTTATCAATGTCCCAACAACATTTTTCACAGAAATAGAACAAAGAATCCTAAAATTTATATGGAACAACAAAAGGCCCCGAATAGTTAAAGGACTACTGAGAAAAGAGAACAAAGCTGGAGGAATCATACTGTCTGATTTCAAAATATACTACAAAGCTATGGTAACCAAAATAGCATGATACTGGCACTAAAACAGACACACAGATCAATGGAATAGAACGAAAGCCCAGAAATAAACCCACACATCTATGGACAGCTAATTTTCTACAAGGGAGCCAAGAACATACAATGGAGAAAGGAAAGTCTCTTCAACAAATGGTGTTGGCAAAACTGAAAATATTTTTGCAGCACAGGTGAAAAAAATGAAAGTAGACCATTGTCTTACACCATACACAAAAATTAACTCCAAATGGATTAAAGACTTGAATGTAAGACCTGAAACCATGAAACTTCTAGAAGAAAACATAGGCAGTACGCTCTCCGACATTGGTCTTAGCAACATATTTTCAAGTACTGTGTCTGACCAGGCAAGGAAACCAACAGAAAAAATAAGCAAATGGGACTACATCAAACTAATAACTTCTGCATGGCAAAGGAAACCATCAACAAAACGAAAAGACAACCTAACAATTGGGAGAAGATATTTGTAAACCATATATCTGATAAGGTGTTAATCTCCAAAATATGTGAAGAACTCACATATCTCAACAACAACAAAAAAAACTAACAAACCACATAAAAAACGGGCAAAAGACCTGAACAGACATTTCTCCAAAGAAGATATACAGATGGCCAACAGGCACATGAAAAGATGGTCAGCATCATTAACTATCAAGGAAATGCAAATCAAAACTACAATGAGATATCACCTCAGGCCTGTCAGAATGGCTATAATCAACAAGACAGGAAACAACAAGTGTTGGAGAGGATGTGGAGAGAAGGGAACTCTCATACACTGCTGGTGGGAGTGCAAACTGGTGCAGCCACTATGGAAAACAGTATGGAGATTCCTCAAAAAATTAAGAATAGAACTACCATATGATCCACCTATTCCACTGCTGGGTATTTATCCAAAGAACATGAAAACATCAATAAGTAAAGATGCATGCACCGCTGTGTTCATTATAGCACTATTCACAATAGCCAAAACTTGGAAGCAACCTAGTTGCCCATCAAGTGACGAATGGATAAAGAAGATGTGGTATATATACACAATGGAACACTACTCAGCCATAAGAAAAGAATAAATCCAGCCATTTGTGACAACGTGGATAGACATTGAGGGTATTATAGCTAAGCAAAATAAGTCAGAGGGAGAAGGTCAAAAACTATATGATCTCACTCATAAGTAGAAGATAAAAATAACAACAAACAAACACAGAGACAGAGATTGGGTTGGTGGTTACCAGAGGGGAAGGGGGAAGGGAGGCAAAAGGGATGATTAGGCACATGTGTGTGGTGATGGATTGTAATTAGTATTTGGGTGGTGAACATGATATAATCTGTGCATAAATAGAATTATAATGATGTACACCTGATATTTGTACAATGTTATAAACTAATGTTATTGCAATTAAAAAAAAAGAAAAAGAAAGAAAGAAAATTATCACTATTTGGGGATTATGAGAAAGCCAGTGGAAATCTCACTGGACCACAGTTAGCTCTTCGCTACTACTCCATCCCATAGCATTCTGCTAGGGATAGTTGGTGGGATATAGTTCATTTCACATACTTGATTTTAATGGAATGCAAACAAATTTCTGTTTTAATTACTCTCCCCTTTGAACTGTTAATACAATTTCTAGTGTCTGTTTTAAAAATTCATAGAAAAATACATTATTTAGTTCTGAAAAGGATAAAGCATCCTTAAAAATAAAAATAGATTTGACTTTGCAAATCTCTTTGAATACACATGAAACTAAACTAATAAAAATAAATAGTAGGGATGAGAAGCTATAAGAGTAAATTAAAACACACACACAAAAGATAAAGTATCATGTCATTCAAAAGAATAGCAAACAAATGATTGTCTTAAAGAAGATCTCTAAAATTACCCAAGAGTAATGGAATCTTCATGGTTTTGAAATAAATCATAGTTCTTGGCACAATGCTAAGGCTAATGTGCATAAATGTGCAAGGTTTTTTCCCCCAAATTCTAACCCCAAGAAGGAAAGTTGCCTTTGTTAATGGGTTAAACAAATCTATTGTATATTTCATATTTGCAGTATTCTTTCTTAAATATTGATTTTGAAATAATCCATTTAACACTGTCTCACTGTAGGAATGACAAGACTATAGTTGAAGGCTACAGGTCATTGTCTGGGGGGCTCACAGTGACTGAACCCACCTGCTGGGCTGCTGCAGCCCTTGGTTCTTCTCGGCACACCAGCTTGCAAACCAGGTGTGATGAGTAATGCATGTATATTGATAAAGCACTGTGTGCAGAGGCCCCAAGACAGACATTAATGAATGTGACACACTTGAACTTGCTTCTCAAGGGGATCCTACAAATAAAGATCTTTTCCACAACTGAGTGCAAATCCAGCCCAAGAGCCCATTGACCCCCTTCAGATATGGTGGCCAGGTCCTTTTGTGACTCCTGCCAATGCAGTTGGCCAAAGACATCTACAGCCTGGAGGAGAATGGGTCATAATAAAGGGATGCCCATTTAGGATAGCAGGGCATGATGGCCTCTGGTGTGGGAGAAGCTGCTGGAGACTCGGAATCTTGGTTCTAGGTGGGTTCTAGCTCTCTGATCTTGGGCAAACAATTTAATTTCTTTGGATCTCATTTTCTTGGACCAAACTAAGAGATTTGGATTAAATAATCTCTGAACTTGAACTCTAAATAATTCTATAACCCCTTCCTCAGAACTTCACTCCTTACCTCACCTCCAACCCCATTTCCTACCCTGCCCTCCCCAAGAGAAAGTTATAGCCTAGGAGAATGTCCCTAACTAAGTAGGTGGGTGTGGAGAGGAAGACAAGAGGGTGGTAAACCACCATTCAGCCAGTTACCCATCTATAGGGCAGCAGGTGCCCCTTGAAACAGCTGCCAGGCCTGGAGCTGTCCTTGGTAGCTGATGTCCCAGCATTTTGGAGGTCTAGTGCTTCTTCCTTTTTCTAGTGTCTTTAAGATAAAAGGTGAGACCTCTAGCCCTCAGCATCACTGGGCCTTTTCTGGATTCTTTCTGATGCCACATGTATTTAAAGAAATTTGTGTAATTATTTCATCTTGTGATATATGAAAAGCTATGCCAGGGTCAGGATATATTTTACCTGAGCAGGAATTGCTCTCTTAGAGAATTAAATTCTTTTTTTAGTGTTCTTATGCCATATTTAAAAATCTGTTCATCCCATAGTGTTTCCAGATTAGTAATTCACTCCGTTTTTATAGACATTGGGTTGGAATTTTGGAAACTGCTATTTATTTAGCAGGTCTCCAAATGAAGTCCATTTTAAAAAAGAAAAAAACTCTCCTCTACTATAATTGAATTTTCTCTAAGGTTTTTAACCACCATTATGTGGGATTGAGTGCTATAAAAACTTCTAAATTTTAGATATGCTGCAGTTAAACCAATAGACTAAAACCTAGTTTGAATTATAGCTGTGAAACTCCATTGTTCTAGAAATAATTCCAGTACAAATGCCATAAAAAAATGACAATTTTTTTTTGATTTAGGCTCTTCCCCCCCAATTTCCTTTCAGATAGTCTTATGCCATCTTATGGCAGTTCAAAGCTGAATTACAACTAGTGAGATGCATCAGTCAAATATTTATTCATATGCTAAAATTGATATTGATTGAAAATGTTTTAAATATCCTATCTGCTTTGTCAATAGTTTTAGGTTTCTTCTTGGCATGGGCTTCTGGACTGTGCCTTTATTTTATTCCTATTCTCACTTCAATTGATCTATCAAGTATTAATTCCAGTTAATTGTCATTCATTGTCTTCCTTTAAAATTTCCCAGAGAGAGTTACATCCTATCTGTCACATATTTTTAGATACTCTATATGAATTTCATGAAAACTAGGAATGAAGCTTAATTATTTAAAGGAAGGAGAATGGGTCTTAAACATGTGATGTGAAGCCACCCAGAAAGAAAGATTATTTCAGGACAGAAAAAAGAAGCACCTGCTAACTTTAAGAGGGATAAATGTAAGGAGTATGTGGTAAGTCAAACATCAGATTGTTTGATTATAGAGACTCTATCAAAATTTCTTGACTCACAGTAGCATTTTGTTAAATGTAGTATGCAATTACTGTTGTGTGTTCCACAACAGTAAAGAGATCCTGCCCTCTGGGTGCTTATGGTACACACCAATCTTTTTAATACTTACTTTAGCTGAAATTAAATGCAAAGCCTAGGGAAGCATAATTCCTGAGAAGTAAACCCCAGTCTATCCTTCTGGAGATGATCATCTTCAGAGGCAAGATATCAAAAGAATCCTTTTCTTGCCAATTATAGAACTACATCAAATGGTGGCTTCTTGTGGCTCCCTCTCAGACTGGGGGTGGCCCTGGAACACAGACAGGAAGGGTTTGGGAATATTCACACTCATCAGAGATGCTACCTGTCATACCACTGGAAACCTCACAAAGAGCAGGGCCTACTGTTCTGTAAATCAAGATTAAGATAAATCCTCAATGGTAGAGTCTGCTCATAGCCCTTATAATGGTCCTTTTTAATATAAAATCCCACAGGGTACAGGTTATGTGTTTGTACTGATGGCGTATGTAAAGGGAGCCTTTTTCCTTGTTTGAGTTTCTAGAGAGATCTATGTTCCCCACCCCACAAAGGGTGGGTGTTTGAAGGAGTAGTTTGAATTCTTTCTCCCTGCTGATGGGCACTGAGCCAAGGGAGGGGACATTTGCCCACAATGAGAGCTGGACAGCTACTGTCCATCCTGTGCCATTGGGTGTAACCAAGCTTCAAGGGCTCTGCTTGCATCTGGAAAGTTCTCTGGCTCTGGTGCAGTGGCTGTACCAGCTCTCCTACTTCTTGTTTCCAATCAGTAAACCTACTGCTTGGGGCCTCCCTACGAGGAGGCACTTTCTGGTTCTTGCACTTTCTCTGTGCAGCGACGGGAGTCTGGGGTAGGCCTGTGGTCCCACAGCTCTCTGAGTAAGTCTCAAGATCCAGAATCGGAGAGGGGAAGGCTCTACTGCAGCCTTAGCCCAAGCTCTGTTCTCCCATCCTGTTTCCTAGGGAAGACCTGGCCGAAGTGAGGAGCTGATTCCTTGAGTCTCATCTTGGCCATTAGCCCCTTGCATCAATTTCCCCCTGCTTATAACCTACAGGTGAGAAGGAGGGAGTCTTAGGACGCTCACCTCATCCCAGGTTCCAAAATATCAGTTTATTGGCTGGGGATCCCAGCTTCTGCATCTTCACTTGGGTTTTCCGAATAAGCCCATCTCCAGGTAATAAGACGGGCAAGAGGTCTTCATTGAAGACAGTATGGCAGGGACAGCCTAAACAAGTGCTGACACCAAGGGGGTTTCTGAGCAGGGTCACAGAACAAGAGAAGGCCAGATGTGAGAGTGGCATCTTCAGACAGATGCACAGCGATTGTCAAATGATGATCAACACTCGCGTTCTTTTGGATCATGTCTGTGTTTGGTCTTCTGGTTGTTAAAATTGACCCAGGACAGGTTCCTAAGGATCCTGATCTTTCATTTGATCCTTACCCCTCTGTCCTCTCCTTGCCACATACCTTTCTCTCCTTTTTTCATGAGACCTTGGTCATTCACAACGGGAACAATGCATTAAGGCATATCTTGATAATTTTTTTAAAACCATATAAATTTGAAAGTGCTTATTAGTGGGAAGTGTGAGCATATAAAGGGGATATATACGTACACGTGTGTATGTGTGTCTCTCTCTATATATACACATACACACACATGCTATATGTGTATGTATAATCTTTTTTTTTTTCTGAGGAAGACTGGCCCTGAGCTAACATCTGTGCCAAACCTCCTCTATTTTGTATGTGGGTCTTGGCCACAGCATGGCTGACAAGTGGTGTACGTCCGTGCCTGGGATCCGAACCCACGAACCTGGGCTGTTGAAGTGGAGCATGCCGAATTGAACCACTAGGCCACAGGGCTGGGCCCTGTATAATCCTTTTTGTAGACAGAAATTTGAAGATATCCACCCTCCATTATTTACAGCTCATGTCAAATTTGAAATACATCTGAAATTTTTGTAGAATGTGTATCCTCTCTTCAGAAAGTTTATGACACTTTTTTGTCTTTCTTTTTTTTTTCTGGTGGAACAAAGCAGGTTTACTCTACCAAATAATTTGAAGCCAACAATTGAGGTGACAATCTGTGAGATTTCGAAGAAATCCAACCTTCTAGAATGTCTGGGTTTGCACAATGAAACCACAGTTCTTTCCTTAGGTGATATATATTAGCATGTTTCAAAGTGTGTTCCATGGAAACTTCTACTGGGGTCTGTAGTCAGATAACTTTGGGAAATATTGGGTTAAAGTTAAATAGGTTTCTTTACAGCAGGACTACACAGAGCCTTTAATAAGCCAAGCTACACTATGACTTTCTAAGGTGGGATAATAGTGGCAAAATGGAAATCATCATTTCTCAATGTATTCGACCATAGGATCCTTTTTTCAAGATGCATCTCATAGGACTGGTGTTCCATAGGACAAATTTTGAGAAATCCTTGTCTAAATGCATTTCAAGCAGCGACTTTATTAATGTAGATCAGTCTTAAAAAAAAATCCATATCTTTCTCCTATTAGACATTATGTTCTCAGAATTTTTGCTGTCTTTTTTGTCTTTCTTATAGCATATTTTTGCTGTCCTTTTTTTAGATGTATGTATTTGTCTTATGGCCCCTGTCTAATCTCTCCTCTCCAACTAGACTGCAAACTCAGGGAGGTCAAGGGTGTGGCTCACTTTTCTAAATCTCTTCCAGCCTCCCCCAGCATAAAGTTTTTCTTGAAAGGGGCACTGAATCTATGAATTGACATATCCCACTACATTTGATTCCTCTTCGTTTGATTTTCGTTGTTCCTAAAAAATGAAAAACAAAAATGAACTTTCTTAAAACAAAAGGGAAAGAGTTGTTCTACTTTCTTATGAGATTTCAGGGAGAGTTGCCACAAGTAAATTATTCATGTCAGAGAGGAAAACGTAGCAATTATCTTATTAATAGCAATGTTGGAGGAAGCAGCTGCCAGATAACCCATGAGCCGTGGTTCACATGTTGGGAATGGCTCTTCTGCCACGGGGGCCATCTTTCCTAGTCTGAGCAGGTCAGATTCTGATGGTGAGACAGCACCTTCTCGATTCTCCACGGATTTCAGGCTCTCAGGCGATAAGAGCAGAGAGGACCATTGTGTGGACAAAGACGGAAATGTCCAAACATGAAGGTCACAGTCCTGTCAACCAACGCCATTGCTGGGAACTCGTGTCTCCTTAACGTTTGGTTGAAGAAATGCCTTTTAAGATAATTTATGTCCAATTATTCCTTGTCCTAGTGTATCTTAACTTTCCACAACACCAATAAAACAAAACAAAAATGAAAAAAAAAATAAAATCTTTGCTTTATATACTACATGCATTAAAGTTTAGCTGACAGCCCAAGCTCTAAAGGACATGGTCTTTAAAAATAAAAGCAAGGTTTCCCTATGTGTTATAGCGACATAATAAGAAACATATACTTGGTCTCTGTCTCTGGTTCCTGGCACAGAGCTATTAGGAAATTGGAATTTCCTAAGAGAGGTGACAAGAGCATCTTCTGTCTTTTGTAATAAAGTTTATGCTAATAAGGTGACTCTTGGAGGACGGGGGCTGCTTGCCAGAGGAACCAACTGAGTGATTAGAGGGTTGGAAATTTCAGCTCCACCCCATGACCTCCAGGGAGTGGAGAGGGGCTGAAGATTGAGCTAATTACCAATGGCTAATGATTTAATCAATCATGCCTACATAATAGAACCTCCACAAAACACCTAAACAACAGGGCTCAGAGAGCTTCTGGATTGGTGAACACACCAAGGTGCTGGGAGGGTGGTTTACCTGGAGGGCATGGAAGACTCTTCGACCCTCCACCCCCGTTAGCCTGCCCTATGCACCTCTTCCATTTGGCTGCTCCTGAGTTGTATCCTTTATAGCAAACTGTAATGGTAAGTAAAGTGCTTTCTCGAGTTCTGTGAGCTGTTATAGCAAATTATTGAACCCAAGAAGGGGACCATGGGAACCCTTCATGTAGAGCAGGTCAGTCAGTCAGAAGTACCAGAGGCCCAGACTTGTGACTGGTGTCTGAAGTGGGGATGGTCTTGTGAGACTGAGCTCTTAACCTGTGGGGTCTGTGCAGACTCCAGGTAATTAGTATCAGAATTGCTTGGTGTGGCAAACCCACACATTTGGTGTCAGAAGTGTTGTGAGGAGAAGAAACAAGAGTTTTCTTTTAGCCTAGATACACTTTATCCTTTTTACCCCTCTCTGTGACTGTATTAAGATATTTTTCGCTACAAGTGACAGAAACTCAAATTAACTGAGCATATGCTTTGTGTATCAGGGAAGTCCAGGGGCGCCTATGTTTGAGGGGCACAGACAGTGACAATAGGATGCTGCCTCTCTACCTTTTGAACCTGCTTCTGCCTGGGTTTCCTCCTTCCCGGGCAGGTTTTCCATGGGTGGCAGAGGTGGCTGCTGGCACGCCTGGGCTTATGTCTTCCCGTTGATGAAGCTAGCGATCCATGGAGAGTGTCTCCTTTCTGATGATTCCAGCAAAGTCCCTGTGGGGGAGGGGGGCTGCCTGCCCTGGCTCAAGTGGGTGTCTGTCCTGAAGTAATCACTGTGGCCAGAGGCTTGTGTTTCTCAGATGGACCAAACCTGAGTCATGGTCCCTCCCCTAGGGCAGGGGAAGAGGTCAGCCTCAAATATGTCTGTTGGAAGGAGTTCCCCATAAGGGGTTCTGCTACTGGAAGAAACTGGGGGGAAGGGAACGTGAGAGGATAGAAACCATAATTACAACAATCCACCCAGCCACCTTATAGAACGAAGCAAGAGACATTCCCAGGTATCCAAATCATTGAATTTGTTTACTCAAACCAAAAGTCTTACTTGTTTCACGCCTTTCAATATTTCTCTGATGAAAAACGTGATCAAGCGGGTGCCCCTCATCAGCCTCTGAGCGACTCTTTTATCTGTCTATACCCAGGAGACATTTACCATGATGTAGTTGAGGTTCAATATTTATATTATACAGGATGTCTGGAGTCAATTAAACCCATTCGGGAATAATGCAAATAGAACAGCGAGCCCACAGGGCACACGGCTGATAGGTAGAAATGTCACCACAAAAGAGGAAGCGTTGTAGGGTTTGCAGTGTCATCACCTTGTAATTGAATGGTATTTTGTGTTTGAGCCATTATGTTATTAAGAAACAGATACTCTTCAACTGAACTGCATGGAGAAGCAAAAATTGATTGTCAACAAATTTGTGGCTTGGATGTTATTACTCAGAATAAATTGCAAGGGGAAAATGGCCTTTATGAGGCTGTTGATATATTTTTAATAGAAACTCTCCATTCCTGATACAGTAGATTACAAATGTTTCCAAGAGAAAATGGTACAGTAGGTTTATCATATAAGTGCTTTCTGCTGGTTTTAGTAAATTGAGTTTCTTCAGTGCCAGGAAACTCTGATAACATTTGCTAAACAAAAGACACAACACCCTCTCTATCACTGAGATTTTAGGCCATTTACAGACTGTGCCATCATTTTTAATTACTTGGAAAAATTACGTGCAAGAAAAGCAACTATTAGAACTCAGTTGTAGAGATGGAGAGAAAAAAGAATCACTTTCTTTAAATTTCTATATTTGTAATTCTTCTCTTGGAGTGTTGACCTAGGTGTGAAGTTGTTTGTATTGGCCTGGTGGTCTTTGATCTTGTTCTCCCCTCTTTCTGTGGAGATGGATTTAGCCCCAGTAGCTGCAGTGGGGGCTTAACAAGTCTGGTTATGCGGCTGGAGGGCCAGCAGAAGAGAGCAGAAGGCAGGTGGATGGACCCAGGGCGAAGGCAGGCAGCAGTTTATTCACTCCAACCAGCTCCCCTGTGGCATCCCTTTATCCTGTGTGTGCCCACGCTGCCTGGAGGGAATGGATCAGGAAGACAAAGTCCTACCAGGGCAGAGGGACATCCCTCTCTCATCTTACTGCCCAGGGTTTGTCTGAACTGGAGCAAGAAAAGTCAGGTGTGATGAAGGGTTGAAGAAACCCATCTGGAAAGCAGCTAGAGTGGGCAGGACTCTCCTGACCACCAACTGACTTTTCTGGACACCCACTGAAGGGGACATAGATGCTTTAAACTCAAAAATGGCCACTGAAGCCTTGGGGGCCTCTCCCCTGTTTGCAGGTACAGAGCAGTGAGTCATGTCACACACCCAGGCCAAAGTAAGCCTCAGGACATGGCGTCTGCCAGGCATGCTCAGGACCTCATATAAAGAACTTTGTGACAGTGGATGAAGGGTTGTGTTGAGAACAATTAGGTCTGCGTTCTGGAGTGAGATATATAAATATAGATATAAATATATAAATAATTTACGAGATAGCATAATATAATGTTGTAATATAACATATAGTATATGTAACATTTTAATGTACATGCAATACATGTATATATGTATTATTATATTACATACACAATATATGCAACGTGTAGTATATTAATATGTTATATACTATGTTAATATGCACAATACATAATACAATGTAATATTAATAACACATGTATATCGATACCATGATATGACTATAAGAGTGTCCAGTTTCATACTGAATTCATTGAAAATTGATTTTAACCTCCATACATAGCCCCTTGCTTAAGATTGTTGATGACCCCCCCTGAGTTGCCGGAAAACCAAAGATTAGAATCACTGCTCTGCTACATTATACTATAACTGTGAGAGTGTGTATGAAGGTAAGGTGGGAAGGATTCAGTCAGGACTGCGTGACCCCATTAAACAACAAAGATTTGGAAAAAAAAGATTTATGTGGTGCTACCTATATTTAATATTAAACTATTAGAAAAAACATTTTTTGTCTTCTTTTGTAGCCATCTTTCAACAGTTTTGGGAAATAAGTTTGATCATGGCGCTGAAGCCATTGTACCTACGTTTTTTAATCTCGTCCCCAATAGTGCAAAAGTCATGGCAACTTCTGGATGTGCGGCAATCAGATTCATCATTCGGGTAGGGTCTCTCCTCCCACCTCCCCACCCCTCCTCTGTCTGTCTGTCTTCCTTCTTCCCTCCTCCCTTTCTCTCTCTCTCATTTTTTCAGTGTACTTAAATAAATCATTGGTATTTTTTTAACCCCCAAGGGAATATCACTCTTGAATTATTCTGGTAATGAAAGCAATACATGGTTATTATAGTTATAGAACATTTAAATAGTACAGAGAATTACAAAGTAAACATGCTCACATACAGAATAGATACACGTATACGTGTACGTGTGTGTGTCTAATCATGTTACAGGTAGTAACAGGCAAATGTAAAACAGTAAAAGTGTTACAGGCAGTGATAAAAGATGATAGGCAAATTCTTAATATTTCTCATCATCCATATCTTGAAGGTGCCCAAAAGAACAGAGTTAAAAAAATAAATCTACCCCCTTGAATTCTGCTCTTCTATAACTAATTACTCTAGCGATTCATTAAATACTTTTCCAAACTTCTATTCTGCCTATACAAACTGTATTTACTGCAAAATGTAAAAGCAGTATTTATATTTTACATATGTATATAAATCTCTATACTACATCATATATGATATATGTGATCACACATGTGTTTATTTATTGAGACACATGTGATGCAGTGGGATGTGCTGTCCAGTTTCGTCCCTTCTCAGGCAGTGAAATCCTGGCCCTGGGTTTCAGAAGGAGCTCCTATTCTGACCCAGTCTGGATCAGGGGGCTCCTCCCAGGTTCTGCTGACCCTCCTCTGAGCTCCACACCATCTGGGCTGCAACCCAGTCCCTCTGTTTTTAAGGTCCTAATGACTAACTACAGAATATTACAGTCTCTGCCTAGATGACTTGTATTCAGGAATAGTCTTTAGTAATGGATTTTTCACGAAAGTCTGCTTCCCTTCCCTGTGCCTGCAAAGTGTCTAGAAGGGATGGTACCAGCCCAAAGGATACTGAGACCTGAACCTGGAGATGCTGGTTCTTCCCTTCACGCATGGCTATTAAACTCGGGTTTGTATCACTTTACTGTGTTGGGTTTGGGGCTCCCCTTGAATGCCCCCTGGAGAGAAGCTCACTTTTCCAGAATGAGTCCCGTGATTAACACAGGACCTGCCCTGTCCTGTGTGCCTCTATCATTGGTGGACGTTGAGACCCATGTGGGAAATGCTGAAGGGTTTGGGGGAGGACTGTCTCCAGACGGGCTATTAGGTGGTGATGCGGCTTTAGTGCAGGAAGAAGGTTTAGTTCTCTCTGCTCCTGCCTTTTGGCCTGTTGGCTCCTGTGGTACCCACCTCACAGAGTGTGATGGGGTCGGGACCAGCACGGCCATCTCTGAGCTCTTTGAAGGCTCCCTGAGCCCATGTCCTGCTCACTGCGGTTGCTACACCACTCTTTCTCTTTGTGTTCAATTCCATTGGTGGCTGGAATTTCTCTGGCTTTCCAGCTTTACTGGACCCCTGTTTTATCCTCAAAGAGAGGCAGGTTGTGTGCGGGCTCTGCTTGTGCTTTGCGGGCAGTGGGGCCTCAGCTGTGGGTCTGCCAGCTACAGCGTCTCCCGTCTATGTCCTTGTCTTGTTTCAGTGTCTTGCCTGTATATAAAACGTTAAGAACATAATTTATTCAATAGGTAAAATCACTTCTCTCTGGAGCACATTTTTATTAATTATTTAAAAAACGTTCCACACACTTTCTACATAATGTAATATTATTTCATTGGAAGCATGTGAATTTGGGGGTGAGAAAATATACAAGAGTGGCTGATATTAATTTGTGCTTTATCCAACCCTGGGAAAAATGAGGAGAATGGCCTTGTCTTTAGATTAATTTCGCTTATTTAATCTTCAGTCAAGGAATCTCCCTGTAGTAGTTTCTTGGAGCTGCCGTAACAAATTACCACTAACTTGGTGGCTTAAAACAACAGAAATTTATTGTCTCACAGTTCTGGAGGCCAGAAGTCAGAAATCTAGGTGTCGGCAGGGCCCGGCTCCCTCCTAAGGCTCCAGGGGAGGGTCCTTCCTCGCCTCCTCCAGCTTCTGGCGGCTCCTGCCATTCCCCGGCCTGTGGCAGTGTCACTCACTCCCATCTCTGCCTCCGTCTCCACATGGCCTTCTCCATGTATCTGTGCCTTCTCCCCTTCTGTCTTTCATAAGAACACGTGTCGTTGGATTCAGGGCCCACCTGGCTAATTCAGGATGCTCTCATTCAGATCCACATCTGCAAAATTCCTTTTTCCAAATAAGGGCACGTTCCCAGGTTCCTGGCAAACTTCTCTTTTGGGGAGACTGACATTCAACCCACCGCAGCAGCCCCTCTTCCTGTGGAGGTATGTCCCAAGGAGACGAGTTTTATCTCCTTTATAAGTATTTTCTTTTACTCAAAAAGCAAATCGTTTCAATAATGTATTCTTCAGGGCAGTGGTTCTCAAAGTGTGGTCCAGGACCAGCAGCATCGGCCTCACTTGGGAACTAGTTAGAAATGCAATTTCCTGGGCCCCACACCAGACCTACTGAATCAGAACCTGGCCCTGTGGCCCTGCAGTCTCTGTTTCAACAAGTGGGACAGGGGATCTTGGGGTGTCTCGAGTTGGAGAACCTCTGCTGTGGGATCCAGGGGCCTTCAGAGGGCACTGGCACTCTGCTCCAGTACTGTGTTCCAGTATCCTGCCTTGCTAGGCAGACAGGGAAAGCTCACAGTTGCTGGTGTCCGAGGGTCCAGCCCTGCTCCCCTCGTCCCCATTCCAGGAGCAGAAGAGCTATGAGCCTGAGAAGCACCTGCTCAGAATGGCTCCTCTGAGATGAGCAATGCTCTCAGCAACGCCGCTCACAGGGCACTTGGGGAGTGTCCTGGGCTGACTTGTGCCCCCTCCAAATTCATATGTCGAACCTGATCTCAGCAGGTGACCTGATAAATTGTTGGTAGTTGGTTAAGAGCAGATCCTACTGGTGCTGGCTGGGCCCCTCATCCAGTATGACTGTTGTCCTATAAAAGGGGAAATTGGAACACAGAGACAGACGTATACCCAGGGAGAACACCATGTGAAGATGAAGGCAGAGATCGAATGCCAAAGATGGCCAGCAAACTTCCAGAAACGAGGAGAGAGGCAGGAAACAGATGCTCCCTCACAGCCTTCAATAGGAACTCATCCTGCCAACACCTTGATCTTGGACTTCTAGGCTCCAGAACTGTGAGGCAATCAATGTTTGTGTTTAAGCCACACAGTTTGTGGTACTTTGTGTGGCAGCCTGAGGAAACTAACGCCAGGAGCATTAAGGGTTAATTCTCTTTTGGGAGCTGGCCTGAGTTCTGAACAATTAACTTCAAAAGAACTTTTTGAGCACAACCCATTTGTCAGTTGGGAACTGCCTCCCGGCGAAGCAAAAGCTCTATGTCATGTTGACAATTATTTGGGACACGCAGTTCTCAGTTCCTGAGAGTGTTCGAGATGATATTTTTAGTGATTTTTAAGCGATTGTAGTATCTTAAAGCAGGTTGTCAAAAGAATAATATTTTAGGTTTTATAGCACTTTTGACCTTCTTCTTCTTTATTTTCTTTAAGAATTGCCTTTTGTAAATGTTTTTCCCTTAGGATTTTTTATTTGTTTGGAACTACAAATCAATATAATTAGATACAAAAGCCCTAGCTGAAAATAAAATCAAATTAATGTATATGTTGAAGGAACATTTTGTGCAATTTTTCTCTTCCAATTAGTCAGTGACATCTAGGATTTGTCTTCCAGAAGTAACTATGGGCCAAAAGTCCAGTTCCCAACTTTAATGAGTTGTTCTGAGGGACCTGGTCTTTCTGCACAAATTGATAAGTACGAGATGTTCTGGGTAATAATTTCAAGTGTTTATGCTGCTCTTACACTAGTTTGTTAACTTTTATCAACTAAATTTAAGGCTTTAAAAATTTTAAAGAAGTAACTTTTCATTGGTTATAAGAAATTGTCAAAAAAAGATTACAGTTCTGAATTTTTATCCTACCATACCTTTCCCTATAAACTGTGGACACACACATACGCACAGTTCTTACTTTTAATTCATAATGGGGCGAGATTAGGGAAAAAACAGAAGAGTTACATTCTCTACAATTGGCACTTGTTCAGTCTGTACCACACCCCCAGATTACCCTCCTGAGGAGAAGAGTGTATTTCACAAGCAGGAGAACTTGGAAGTAAAAGTGATGATTATGCTCTTCTACAACATGGTAGTCGGAGCTGGCCTTAATGAGTGGAAAAGTGCAAGGAAGCATCTTCATAAAAAAGAACTGCTTCAAAATGGTAACTGGGTGTCCAGGCCTTATCAGCTCGCAGGTGCAAATTGCAGTCACATTTTCTTTAACTCTTAAAGCGACATGACTTCAAACTTCCCCCTGCAAGTGCCTGTCCCTCCGTAAATGATCCCTTGGGTAGTTTGGGGATTTCTGTGGATTTGAGCTCTACGTACTCAGCTCCCTCATGACCTTCATCTCCAGCCTCATGGTCTTGTCACTACTTCACAGCCCCTGCTGCCAATAGCCCTCATGGGGAGTCCCCTCTGGTGAACACCCCCCCCCCCCCCGACCAATTTTGGTGAAGTCTAAAGGGTTACTACTCTGGCCATAAGAAGGAGCATTACTGACCCTCTCTGCCTCTCTGTCTCCAACATAAATTGAGTGCTTCTATTTAAGGTCCATAGCACAGTGGAAATCAGGCTGCATTGGTAAGGTTCTGCAGAAGGTCCACGGGTCATAGAAGGGAAATACAACACCAAGCATAGTTTACGACTGTTGTGAGATGTGAGTTTCAGAGGGAGTCACTCCCCCACCCATTATATGCACACAGTCAAAGTCCAACCACTGCAAGGTTAAAGAGAAGACGGTACTCTCCTTTACCCCAGTCTAAGGTCCATCTCCAAAGTCTGCATTCCACGTTGCCATATCCACCTCTTCCTAGGGGGATGGAGTCTGGAAATAAACACTCATTCCAGGGGAAACTGCTCACTTCTCACCCCAGGGGCTCCCAGAATGATCATTTCAGAAGAGAACAGTTCAGCATCAGGATATTCTCCAAGATCCAGAGCAGTCCATGCAGATAACACCAGTGTACGTGTTAACAGTCCAGCGCAGCTTCCATCTTGCAGCTGAAATTACTCCTTTCTATAGCCCAGACTCCAGCACTAGGGGAAGATCCATGTCTTCACGTCTTTCCTGAGGTTCCAGGTCTCAGGTTGGGGGTCTAGTGAGTTACTACAAAAGACTGACGTATATCCTCAATAAGCAATAGCTCTTTCTAAAATTCATACCAAGCCAAGAATCATTTATTTGCTCTCCTCCCTCTCCCCATCCTCCAGTGAAAAGTCAATGAAGACACAGTTCAAACTCAGTCATACATAGTCTGGTTTGGCATTGAGTCACCTCATAGTTTTCCCCTAGAACAACGGTCAGGCACTCACCTTGCATCTGAGGAATGAAAACAGGGACTTTCCCCCAAAGAAATGAGACATTCCCAAGCTTCCAACTCTTAAGACAGTTCTGCAGCTCCAGAAATCTTAATGTGCAATTTCAAATAGGGCATCTTCTTCCACATATCAAGACCCATATTTCACAGACTGTTGATCTTACCAAAAATCTTGTCAAATGAGTGAAAGGTCAATTTTTACTTTCACAAAGCTCAATTGAAGAAGAGATGATCTAAAATTGTAGCTGGCAGGGCTGCAAGTCAGGAATTTCAGGGTGTAGTTTCCGACCTTGGATGGTGCTGTTCTTGTGGACATTTTAAAGTTCAAAAGCCCTAAATCTTGAAGAGGATGAGTAATATATGGATTCCACATGTGGATACTGTTTTGTGTTTCTTAGCAAAGCCCTGTCTTTCTCCCAATTTTCTGTGAGTTGTACATACTTCCTCCCCAGAAGAGTTTAATTCCCTTCAAGAGCACTCCTGAGTCACCATCTTAATGGTGGTAGCAGGCTCAAGAGACTTCAGAGATGAGAGAGCCATGGTCCCAGCAATGGCTCATGGAATGATGGGGAAGGCCGATATACAAACAAATGACCACCACACAGTATAAACAGTGTAATAGGAGATTTGCAAAATACAATGGCAACACAGTCTATGGTGGAATTCTGCCTGGCTAAGGTTCAGTGAAAGCTGAAGGGAAGACGTGTTTGTTTTTTTTTAAACTAGGAATATGAGTAAATGGTGGTATGTGGGAGTGGAAAAAGCCTCTTAAAATTGTGAAAAACTCTATCCTCTGAGAGTGAAAAATCCACACGTAAAATCTGAAGTAACCCACTGTGTTAGTTTGCTAGGGCTGCCATAACAAACTACCCAGACTGGATAGTTTGAACAACATATATTTAATTTCTCACGGTTCTGGTGGCCAGAAGTCTGAAATCGAGGTGTTGGCAGTGTTGGTTCCCTCTGAGGGACGTGAGAGAGAATCTGTTCCTTGTCGATGGTTATCTTCTTTCTGTGTCTTTGCACGGTCTTCCTCTATGTGTTTATGTCTGCGTCTGCATTTCCCTTTTTTCATAAGGACACCGGTCATATTGGATTAGGACCTCATTTATAACGAACTCATTCTAACTTAATCACCTCTTTAAAGGCGCCATCTCCAAATACAGTCACATTCTGAGGTACTGGGGGTTAGGACTTCAACATACAAATTTGGGGGGATGTAATTTAGCCCATAACCCTCACCGTATGCAATAATCTGCAAATGAGTATTTGGGGGGGTTTAGAAGCACTTAGAATCTCACTGCGATGTCAGTGTATACTTGGGAAATTACGGCTGCATCAGCACATCCAAAGTGTTACCTCGTCAATCCTAAACCATCTCGTCTGAAGAAAGGCCTGTTGACAGAGGGCAGATTATTAATATGGAGCCCAGAGAATCAGAGTTGGAGACAGGACGTTTCTGGTGTGGGAATGTCACTGTCCACTACTCAGGATGCCCCGAAGAGCAAACACATGTTTTGGTCTCTTTGAAAGGTTTGTCTGCATCCCTATGACTTGAGGTCATTATCCATATATCATTTTAGAACCTTCCCTTGTCCTCGCTACACACTCAGCAAACAACCTTTTGTTTTACTTTGGCTGTCCAGGTTGGAGTTTTCAGAGGAGAGAATGTGCGGATCAGAAGAGGTAAGTCTCACGATGAGTAAAGAAATCTTTCCTTGTGAGTTAAGAAACAGTCCTTCTCACTTATATGTCAGCCTCTTGAGGACAGCAGGAGCCAGGCCCTGGGAGACCTCTGGGTACCTGGCAGAGCTGAGGACGACATCCCTTCCCCAGTGCTATTCTGCTGGGAGTCTGGGTTCTAATTGGTCTTCTCAGGCAGCTTCTGTGGCTCTCCTCAAAGGATCTTATGGGAAGACTTTGAACCACTAGCTAAGATTAGATTTTTGGATTATTGTTGGCTTTTATTACCCATATTCTGTCTGTCTCCTGTTGCCACAAGTAATTCAAATGTGAAGATAACTTGGCAGTGTTACGTGGTGTTATCTATCATTCTGTATTTCTTTTGGTCTTTTCTATGGTCTTTTGTGATTTTGTTACTTTATGGTGGCATCTCATTAGACCAAGACCTCTCCCAAGAAATCACTTGTCATTAAAAAAAGTCATAGCCTCAGTGTGTGTGTGATGAGGGCTGTTGCAGGGAATGCCCACATCCAGCCTGGCTGTTCTCCTCCCCCAGAAGCATGAGGACAGGACTCTCTTGCCCTGAGCAGGTCCAGTTCCCAGCACTCTCAGTCAAGATTCCCTTTCTCATTTGCCTTGAGGGGCTCTTGTGCCCTGAATGTAATTTTTTTGTTCAATAAGCCTGACTCATAAATCCACTAGGAGTTGTGAATGTTCTTATGACTTCTGCGCCAGAGAGTGGCTGCATCTTTGACCTGTGATTCAGTAGATATCTTCTGAAGAGTGGAAAGCTGGAATTGCAGAGGTGAAATATTTATAGACTTTCCTTCATCCAAGATTTCAAGGACGAATAAGAAGGTGAACATATCCCAAAAGGAGAAGCCCAAAGACCAATGGCTGTGAGCAATCTGAAGAGAGTAAATAGGCTACTAGGATATCATTAATGACTAATTTGAAGTACTATGTGTATAAGATTGTTTTTGTGCCATGTATTAGTAAAGTTTTGCACTTTTCATATTAGAATACTTTCCAATTGTATTAGAGTTTTCCAGGATATGTGCGTGTGTGTGTGTATACCGACAAGTCTAAATCTGCAGTTCAAGTCCGAAGACCCTTGGGCTGGAGACCCAGAAAAGAGCCAATGTTGCAGTTCAAGTCTGAAAGCTGTCTGCTGGCGGAATTCCATCTTGTTCTGGGGAGGTCAATCTTTTGTTCTGTTAAGGCCTTCGACTGATTGGATGAGGCCCACCCACCATATGGAGAACAATCTGCTTTATTCAAAGTCCACCAAATTCAATGTAAATCTCATTTAAAAAACATCTTCACAGAAACATCCGGAATAATATTTGATCACTTGACTGGGTATCATGGCCCACCCAAGTTGACACATAAACTTGACTATCACACCAGTACTCTCCAAAAGTATAAAAGCATTTTGATTGCAATTATGTTGGTATTAGATTTCTCACTTTAGACAGGATGGTTGACTTCTGGATAAATGGCAAAGAAGGGGCAGTCACAGGAGCCCATGTTAGCCCATGTTCCCCTCTAGTTAGTCAGTGGAGGAGTTTGCATCTTAGAACCTATTTGAACACATGCATTCAGTGTAAGTTCATGAGCCCTATATTGCTGTGTTTGGGTGTAAGTTCAGCTTCAGGTGAGCTTTTAGAAAACTTTGGGTTGGATACAGTGACACTTACCAAAAACCAATTGGGTGATGATGCCATCTTAGGTCAATTTGAACTTGAAAAAGGACATTGTTCTAGATTCTGTAATCTTCAATATTTTTATCAGTAACTTGAATAAAGATAGGCAAGTGTGATTAAAATTTTTTGATGTTATGAATCTGGATGGGACAGTGGATAATAAGATCATAAACTAAGGGCCCAGGATGATGTGGACTCAAATAAAGAACTGAATCTAAGTGGAAACTTATAGGAGCACATTTGTGATCCTATTCTTGGCTTCTCAAGCACTTCTGTAAACTGTAGGAAGGTGGGGTTGTGGCTTGTAATATGGTATGTGTAAAAAAAGACTTAGGAGACTTGAGGTGAGAGTGGATTTGATAAATTTGCCAAAGCAAAGTGGATGCATTGAAAGCTTGAGCTGAGTTAGTATGATGGTCTCCAGAAAGTCACAGAACAATCCGTCACTCCGTTTGGTCATCACAGACTTAAACAGCATTGCTAAAAGGGGCTTCCATGTAAAACTTGCTAGAAGATAGGGTGCTTGGTGAGATAATTTCCTGTGCTCTTTCTTGTTACTGTCACATTATTTAGAAAACCAGCACTCAGAATTTGTTTCCACAGTGGAAGTCTTCAGAGTACAAATCCATTTGTGACGACAAATGTATCTCTATTAGGATATTTTAACTTAAATCAATTATATAGGTGCTTCGTAGGACATTTATTTTGCCCAATGTTTCATCAGCATCAAGGATTTTAGAAACTGTTTGATCTTTCCTATCCTGAAATTCCTTTATAAGAGTGATGGGTTTACTAAAATTTACAGCGAGGCTAACCTGATTACTCTGAGCTATTTTTAAGAGGATTAGACTATTCAAGGGAGGGTGGATTCTAATCCCATGACTAATGTTTTGGCCAATAGAGTACAATGCATTTTGATTATGAAAATTGGTTAGTAACCATTTCAGTATGCTCCATCCCTTTCTGCTTATGACAAGCAGTACTAAAATGTTTCTGTTGGAACTTGGTTGTAGATTAGCTCCATATCCCTGAGTTAAGCCCTGGATAGTAGGGATCCCGCCATGTTGCAGGAGAGACCTCAGGGTAAAGTTCTTCGGCTGTTGACAATTGCGGGTGACTCATTATAGCCAAGTGTTTCCCATTATTTAATCAAGGTTGAATACAGAACATAGAGTGAGGTGGTGGTGGTAACAATCATCTCGGAGGGATCTAGTCTTTGCCAAGATAAAGTCTCCTGGTTGAGATTTCCAATTTTTTTTTTTTTGCCTGAAAGGAAACAGCTTACTTGTGTTTATTACCATCATTGTGCTAAAATTTACAATGGATATAAGCTTTAGGAATGTGGTTAATTAACACCACTTCTTAAGTCTAAGGAGATACTTTACAGATTTGGTAACCATATTTTTTGCATCCAAACTCTCTTGGCCTGATTAAAAAAAAAAAACAACTTGGGGATCCTTTTGTATTAAAGGAAATCTGGAAATGTGGTTTGGTTACCAAAATAGCAGATTTTCTAAGAGATGTTGAAAGTTTATGAAGACAAGAGAATAGAGTTTTTGAAATTGGGACTATATTCGTGAAACTAAACTCATGCTCCACCCAGATCCTTCCCACCGCCTTGTCCCCTGATTACATCCTTCACCAGTGTTTCCTGGTTCAAGGCACCACCAGGCAGCTCAAGCCAGAAAACTAGGCACCGTCCTTGACACCCCTCTTTTGCAGAGTTCCTCCATCCAATCAACTGCTAAGTCCTGTGGATTATACTTCCTAATGGCCATCCACTTCTTGCCATCTCCACACCACCGTCTTGGGCGAAGCCACAGTCATATCTTACATGGCCTATAGAAACAGCAATCAAATTCATCTTCCCAGATTCCTCTTAGCTCCCTTCTGTCCATTCTCGACACTGCAGCAGAGCTGTGTTTTTGAAACATAAATTTGATCATGTTGTACCCTGCTTAAACTCCTCAGTGGCTCCTCATTGCTCTTAAGATCACATCCAAAATGCTGACCCACAGAGTCCCCAGTACTGGCCCCAGGTTACTCCTGTAGCTGCATCCTCCTTCCCTCTCATTCTCTGTGCTCCATGCTACCCGTCCTTCAGTGTCCTGAACTGGGGCTTCCCAGCCCAGAGCTTGCATGCACATCACCTCTGCTTGGATCATCCTTCTCTCTCTTCCACCTCTTAAACTTTTACCTTGCTGACACCTACTCAGGCTTCAGCTCCCACGGTGCCTCTAGCTGCCGAGGACAGAGGACAGACTTTCCCGACCCTGCAGTCTGGGATGGGTCTCCCCACCATCTGCTCACACAGCACCCGGTACTTTTCCCTTATTGCACCATTGTGATGAAATGATAAACTATTTAACTAGTTGTTTGGTGTCTCTCTCACCTGCTGAACTATAAGCTGCCTGCACCAGGCACTGTGTCTGCTATGTCTTCTCTATACCACAGCCTCGTTTGGTGCCCACCATGTTGCAGGAACTCACTATATATTTGTTGACTAGAGAAATAAGTGAAAATCTGAGATGTGTGGTCACTGTGCCAGAGAGAGCTCTCATACACACTTGAAAGGTCAGGAACCAAGAACATGTATGTGGTTTATGCTTGGGTGGCAGCATAATGTGAGTAAACGTTAGCCAAATGTGTGTCTTCTCTCCCATTCTCCATTCTCCCTTTTGGTACATCTATTCCATTCTGCAATCATTCTCTAAGACATGGGCGTTGAAAGCAGAGAGTAGAGAAAAGCAGGTGGGTCTCTTTCTGGCCTGTAAGTTGTGAGAACTGAGTGTGGTATAATAAAGAACATAGCTGGTCTTTGTCCCCAGGTCCTAGCACAGGACTTCCAAACTCTTGGAGTTTCCTGAGTAATGTGAGTGTCTTCTGTTATTCTTAACGAGTTCTTTTCAACCACATCTGAGTTATGCTAATGAGGTGACTCCAGGTAGGCCCTTAGACATAAGAGAGGGGATGGCCGTGCCAGAAAGACCAGGGGTCTGTGAGGAGAGAGGGGCTGGAGATAGTTAAGTCACATGGCCAATGATGTAATAAGACTCCAGTGAACCTGGCACATCCAAAGTTGGAAGAGCTTCCTGTTTGGTGAACACATTGATGGGCTGGGAGGGTGACATGCCCTGACTCCATGGGGAGAGGGCGTGGAGTTCCGCATCTGGGGCCCTCCCAGACCTTTCTCTCTGCCCTGGTATCTGGCTGTGCCCCAGTTACGTTCTTCATAATACAGCTGCCTGGTAAATGCAGTGTTCTCAGTGAGTTCCTGGACTTGTTCTAGGGAATTATCAGACCTGAGGGGTCACAGGAACCCTCGAATTTATAGCCCATCAGTCAGAAGTACCAGCAGCCCCCCGAGGCTTGAGGCTGGTGTCTAAAGTGGGAGTGGTCTTGTGGAGGACTTTGCCCTTGACCCCTGGGGTCTGCCCCAACTCTGGGGAGTTAGTGTCAGAACTGAACTGAATCACAGGGCACACAGTGGTGTCAGAGGATTGGTGTCAGGACAGTGAGGGAGAAGACTCAGGGCACCAGTCCCAGCGGAGTTCCCTTTCTTTGAGACCAGAACAACTGCCCTGGGGAAGCACTGGGACACAGATGTTGATGGACCTCTGAAAAGGGAGCCCCAGGGCCCTGCCTTCCCGAGGCAGGTGCCATTGAAGGCAGACACCTCAGATGGTTTTGAGAGCAGAGCAGCCCTGTGCCCCTGGACAGCAAGACCCCAGAGAGGAACCGCTGTCCTATGGACCCCGAGCGAATGTAGGCAGTGGTAGCTGTCGGAACCTGGAGCTGCGGAAGGGGCACAGAAGCTGCAGGAAAAGAGCCACTGTGCATGTGAGGTGGGAAGTGAGATCATAAGGGGCTTGGGGGAATTGGAGGAGTGGGGCTGTATGGAATGCACATTTTGAGAACCAACCGGCGTGCTCCTGTGTTTGCGTGTGTGTGCGTGTGTGCATACGTAAATGATCTCCTATCATTCCCTTGTTAAAATTCCTCACTGGTTAATATTTACATAATTTTCATCAAAAAACAGAGTGGACTCATACTTGCCTATTTATATTATTACTTTGAAGTTTGATCTTTTGTGGCAGGCAGAATAATGACCCCGAAAGATGTCCGTGTCCTAATCCCTGGAATTTGAACATGTGACCTTATATGATGAAAGGAACTTTGCAGATGTGATTTAGTTAAGGATGTTGAGGTGGGAGATTATCCTGGGTTATCCAGGTGGCCCAGTGTCATCACAAGGGCTCTTATAAGGGGGAGGCAGGAAGGTCAGAATGAGAGAAGATGTTACTGCAGAAGCAGGGGTCAAAGTCACAGAGAGATTTGAAGATGCTACACTTCTGGCTTTGAAGATGGAGGAAGGGGTCATGAGCTAAGGAATGCAGGTAGCCTCTAGAAGCTGGATATGGCAAAAAATGAAAAAGATTCTCCCCTAGAGCCTCCTGAAGGGACGCAGCCCTGCTGACATCTTGATTTTAGCCCAGTGAGACCCATTTTAACTCCTGACCCCCAGAACTGCAAGACAATACATTTCTGTTGTTTTAAACCACTAAGTTTGCAGTAATTTTTACAGCAGGAATAGAAAACTAAAACCAACTTTCATTTAAAATATGTAATAAATGTTTTCCATGTCCATAGTACATTCCTTTAGCCTCATTTTTAATGACTCCAATGGCTTTCCATTGTAAAGCTATATCATAATTTATTTACTGATCTCCTATGGCTGGACATTTAGCTGACTTTCAGATTTCTTTTTTCTTTTTGCTATAGTAAACACCACTGCAATTAATATCCTTGACATATGTCCTTCTGCACTTTTCTGATATTTCCTGAGGATCGATTTCTAGAAGGGCCGTTCTAGGACATGCACATTTTAAAGGTTTGTGACACACATTGACATTTGATTTTGAGATATGGAGACTTTCCATGTGAATTTGTTGGTGACCAGGTGACTTCATCAGTCCTTCACTTCCATTTATGAAACTAGGTCTGCTGAAAAACATCCCTTCATGTTTGGACCCAATCCTTTCTCCTTCTTTCTATTCTCTATCTACAAAGAGGAGGAGAAGGAGATGCTAAGATGGCGCAGAGAGGGGGCCTGACTTACTGACAGCCAGTGGCAGGTTCTTGTCTGGGGAACACCTCCTTGGTGGCAGAAGCCAACATCTTGCAACAAAGCTGAAGTGAAAGAAGTTGAACCCTTGAGTCACCTGCACTTAAATACGCCAATTTATTCTCCAAAATGTGTGCCTCTGTGAGGATGTGAATTTGCCCACCTGTGACTGGGGATACATGTTGGGACGCTGCGGGATCCTCCGTGGGCACACCGTGATGACCACTGAGTGCTGAGGTTGGGAAGGCTCTGCCATGAATTCCCAAGAACATTTGTTCTGCATATTAATCACATCTCTAGACTATTATTAGGAAATAAAGACACTACTAGAGTAAATCAGGGACAGTGGATTAATATGACAAGGATGTTGCATTGAGAAAAGTGGTAATAAATCCAGAATTTGAACAATTTGGGGTTTTAATTTGGAAAGAAATGTAATATTCATTTTGCTGTAGACACAATTTGTTTGCTTCTAAAATTCTAAGGTTAACTCAGAAGTGACCAGAACACACGGGTAAAAGAGGTCAAAAGACAGGAAAGAGGGGAAAGAGAAATGTGAAGATGGTAATATGCTAAATCCTAAATATGCTAAAATCGGTTACAGTTCCTCAGGTGACAGGTCTATGTTACCCTGGTGCTACAAAAAAGTTCTTCTACATATTTATTATTAATCACCTACATATAAATGATATTAGCTGCTGTGTATATTTAAATAAATAGCCATAGATACTCCTTCAAGGGAATGGTGATTGCAGACCAAAGAAAGTCTATAACTATAAAAGGCCAAAATCTCAAAGGAAATCAAAATAAATCTGGATGTTTGTCTTCATGTTGTGAAATACAAAACTACTTTGAAATACCCAAATTTTGAAATTTTCAGTTTTCTTTTGAATATTTTGGTTATTTGAACCAAGTATAGGAAATATCCTCTTTCCTGTGTCTCTCCCCTTAGGCAAAGCAGGACTGGAGGAAAAGGGTTATAATGCCGATGCAAGCAGGAACCCTGTGTTAGGTTGCATAACAGATTACCACAAATTTGATAGCCTAAAACAACAAATTTATTCCTTCACAGTTCTGGAGGCCAGAAGTCCAGAATCAAGGAGTCAGCAAGGCTGTGCCCTCTGAAGGCTCTAGAGGAGGGTCCTTCCTGCCTCTTCCAGCTTCTGGGGGCTCCATGCAATCCTTGGCTTGTGGCTACATCACTCCAATCTCTGCCTCCATCTTCAGATAGCCTTTCCCTCCTCTCCTGCCCAGTTTTCTTCTGTCTCCTTTAAGGAGGCTGTCGTTAAATTAAGGGCCCACCTGGTAATCCAGGATGATCACATCTCCAGAGCCTTAACTTCATCATACCTGCAAAGGTCCTCTTTCCAAATGAGGTCACATCACAGGTAATGGGGCTTAGGACATGGACCTACTTGCTGGGGGGCCACCATTCAGCCCACTGCACTCCCCTGTCCACCAGAGGCTGATGTGGCTAGAGTGGACAGACGCTGCTTGGCTTACTTGCCTGGCAGACTGAATCCACAGTGGACAACGGCCAGGCCATATGTAAAAATACAATTCTGACCCACGAGCTGTAGCAACGATCCCAGGACACCAACCCATTATCTCCGTAACCAGCTCAGAAAGCCAGCCTGCTTCAAGTCAGACTTGTAGGAAGTCAGACCACTGTCTCTAGTGACAATCCAGGAGGCTAAGGAATAACCCCTGTAACAAGTGACCCCACATTAATACCTGACAACTTCCCTCACTTTTGTCCCCACTTCCAACTTAAGACCAACCGGAGAAAGCCAAATGTGCACCCTAAGCAATCATGCGGGACACCTCGCTTTTCGTTAGCCCCCCTCCAGCTCCCCCACGCCAACAGTCTCCATCAGGGCACACCTGAGCCTCCCCTTTTTCCCTGATGAAGCTTCCCCACTCCTCCGCCTGCCTTTGAGTCTCTGTCAAAACACAGGCGATGGTGGCTGACTCCCTTGCTTTAGCCAGCTCTGAGTAAAGAGCCTGTGGTTCTACATTCTCAGTTAGGGGCTATTCTGCTGTTAACATTCCTTTCCACACCTTAGCGTCTGTCTGCGGCCAAGCAGGAGCCATGTCACGGTGGTAGCACTGGGTGGCAGTGAAGGGCAGGACTGGGAGGTGTAATGGGCAACGGGCTATCTGGCACCAGGGCCACCAGGGCATAGAAGCAACAGGACCTGGGACGAGATGTCAGGATGCACCATAGAAACCACTCAAAACCCCACTGCTAATGTCTGCACTTGTTAAAAGCTACTTGTGTGTGCACCCCAGGCGTTTGTTGTGTTGTAAGTTATGTTATTTTTCAGATTTCTTTTTCTATTTCTCTGGCCTTTCCTTAATTAACGAATGGGATTGCATTTGGCATATACTAACATTTATTTTCTACTACTCTGTAATTATGGGAAACTGAAAGGAAGGCATATCTAGGAAAAAGAGAGATATTTTGGGTGTATGTGACTACATGAAACTGGTTATGAAAGAAGAATGGAGAGGAGGCCAGAAAGGGGCAAATCAGAGATGTGGAGAAAGGAAACTGTGACATAGTGTGAAAGGTCATGTGGTTTAATATAAATAGCACAGGGCTGCAAGTCAGGTGACCAGGGCGATGTGAAACAAGGGGCGGATTTATAGGATCCTTGTAGTTCCTGTCTGCCCCATAATTCAAGCTCTGGTGCCGGTCTGACATTTGCTCAATGAGACGATTATTCTCGGCCTCTGTTTTTTCATGTGAAAGGTCCCAGTTTTCATTAAAAACACTCTAGAGCTGATGGGACCACTGGCTCTAACATCCGTGAGGACAGATTGGAGCAGCGGTTTTGGAACTGAGCTCCCTCGGGTTTTTCCTTAGGAGGGTTTTCTGGAGAGTCTGGGGCAGCTACAGGGGACCTGGCCTGGTCTCGAGATCTGTTCCCCATGTCAGTCTGAATAACATCACATTTATCAGTTTTACATGTTGGGCTTCTACCTACATTTCACTTTGAAGAAATGTTCTTTGAGCTAAACATCTTGAAAACATTGCAGCAGAGTATTCCAGGGAGGGAAGTGATTAGCCAGTGACTATAGGTTCTCTCTTTTCCAGGACAGTCTTGCTTTCCGATCTTCTGCTCCATCACCAGGCTGTGTGTCAAATGTGCATGTTTCAGGAAATACGCAACAATGGTACTGCTCTCTCACCTGGCTCATAGGTGTTTGAAACCCTCATCTATCAGCTGTGCTCAAGTCACTGGCTAACAACAGTGTGAAAATTAGCACAGACTTAATTTAACGGATTTTACAGCATCCCTGGAGAGAAGGCATAATTAATCCTGATCTTATAGATGAAGAGCTGGAAATGCAAACTATTTAAAGGACGCCCTGCAGGACACCGGACGGGTCATTAAGGACAGCCAGGGCTGGAACTGGGCCAGGCTTCCATGGTGACTTTTTACACAGCTGCCTTTTGAATTGCAGTCTGCTCCCTCTGATCGAGAAGATAGCAGCCACAAATTGTTAATTCTTGTCACCAACGGAATTTACACTTGACTTCTTTATAATGATGATAGGATTTCAGCATTGAGGTTCCTGTCCCAGAAGCAGGTGAATCAAAGGCAGACGGGGTCTGGGCCCCTTGTCAGTCTCCTTTGTTGATCCTGTCCCTGCAGGCCCATGTGCTGACCATGCAGTTTGAACCAGCAGGGCCGTGAACTCTGGGCAGCCCTTCAGCCTTATAACAGGCAAGACTCCTTGAAGACCGGCCATTATCCCATTAGGACACGGGGCACAGAAAGGAGCAGCCTCCCTCTGGCTTTAAACCAGGTGTGTTTTTTCCCTTTGGCTGCTGTAGCAAATTACCACAACCTTAGTGGTTTACAACGACACATATTTTTTCTGTTACAGTTCTGGGCATTACAGAAGTACGAAATGGGTCTCACTGGGCTGAAATCAAGGTGTCAGCAGGGCTGGTTCCTCCTGAAGGCCCCAGGGGAGAATCTGTTCCTTGGCTCTTGCAGCTTCTAAGGCTACTCATTCCTTGGCTGCATTATTCCAATCTGCTTACAGATTTGGGCCCACCTGGATAATCTAGGATAATCTCTCCATCTCAAGATCCTTAATTACATCTGCAGAGTTCTGACATATAAGGTAACATAGTCACATGGTCTGGGGACGGGTATATGGACATCTTGGGGGGCCACTCTTCAGCTACCACACCAGGCAGCTCTCAGACTAGGGTGGGGTTCTGAATGAATCCAGCTCTGAGACTCCACCAAAGCTGGAAATGGCCCTGTCTCCTCTGGAGGGTGAGTGAGGTGAGCAGGTTTTCTGGAATCTTCTGTTCTTAGTTGGATATAGGATGGCACTCTGGGCCTCTGATGACAGAGTAAGATTCTCAAAGTGTCTTGATTCTGGAAACCTCCCATCCTCTGGAACTAGAGCATGGAGAAGGGGAGGATGCAAAAGCCCTAGACTGGAGAACATCCGCAAGAATCAACTCTGACTGGAAAGATCCAGAGAGCTCTAGAAGTGCCAGGTGCTCTTTGCCATGTGCCCTGACCCCTGGAGTCAACAGGACAAGAGGAGTGAAGACTTGGCTTGTCCCTGATCCTCTACACTGCAGGTAAGTCCCTTAGTATCAATTTCCTCAGCTGTGACAGAAGAGTAATTAAAAAACACCCAACACATGCAAAGACTTTATTTTAAGGATTTTATTTTACTTTTATTGTTCCTTTTTCAAAAAAAGTATATTTATTATTTATTTCTAGCAACAATCACGATACGTGTTCGGGGTAGAACATTTGAATAATTCAGAAATCCATAAATTAATCAGAATCCTGCTGCCCAGTCATCTACTATTCAAAGGCAGTGACTCCTTGTATTCTGGGCAAATATACACGTACACATGTACATGCAACTGGGACCCACCATTCTAGAAGCATACAAAATAATTTTTGCAGTACTTATCCAATTGTTGTTATGGGAAAACATTTTGATTTATTAACCAGTGTAATAAACTTCCAAATACACACATTTTGGAGCTTTTCACACCTACTTTTCCTCTCTCAGGAGGAAAAGGTCTCAGGCTTCCAGGGAGTGGGTACTTCCGCATTCTTCTCTCGAGAAAGTTATGCACAGTGAACAGTGCAGACACTGGAAAAGCACATCTTATTACTTCAGTTTCTTAGATGGCTTTCAGAATTTATGAAAAGACAATAGTCTTGAGATTCAAGGCTATTGATTTGCAAGAATTGGGCCTTTGGAAAGAGAAAAATGCATTTGAGATTCAATGACTTGTCTTTGACTATCAAAAGCTAAATGAGTCCCTGTGTATAGATTTATAATGTATATACTACAAAAGAATAGATTTGGGGGAAATGGAGACAGAGCCACACTGCCTTGTCACCCTGCCGGATAAAGACTCAGTGCTTTGCGGAGGTGCAGGCTGGGGGACTGGAGAGGAGGGGAGCAGAAAGAGAGGTCTGTGATCCAGGGAGCAAGGGACTGGGTCAGAGGGACAAGGGCAGGACAGATGGAAGTCAGTCCAGTCCAGCGAGTTCTGTCCAGATCCCTTGGAGCCAGCTGTTGGGTGAACCAGCCCACACAGACTCCCTTGTCAGCATTTGAGTGGGCCCCACACATAGGCACTGCTGGAAGTCACGATCCTTGCCCTTCTATTCATCATCCTTTGAAGTCACCGAGGGTGTAGAATGAGGTCAGTCTGAGCCCTGAGATTTGCTTAGCCCTGTCTGCATTGCCCTGAATGCTCAGCCTCCCTTTTCAATGGCCCTGGATGCTCCCAAGCACCTCCATTCCCCAAGAGGAAGGTGGATCCCAGAGGATGGTCGCTCTAGGGAAGGAAGACCCCCTTACCTCATCCTCATGTAGCAATGCATGGCACCAGCCTGCCACCAGCCACCTCCCCGTCACGCCATCCTCCCCAGCAATTCCAGAGGTACTCCTCCCTGGATATACCAGAGCCACTTTGCCCAGTCCCTCCTCCTCCCCAGTGGCTGTCAGGGTAGACACCTGTCCAAGATGGGGCGGTGGGAGGTTGGGGCGTGGGGACCTGGAATGCAGGTGAGGGGCTCTGTAATCTGCAGAGTGCCTTCTGGCCTTCCCCTCCCTCCTCCCGACCACATCCCGCTGCCCCACAGCTCACTTGCCGGTTTCCACCTTTCACAACATCCTTCAGATCCTCACGTCTACCTGCCTTACCCTCCTCCCACTCTTTTTTCTATAATTTGCTCAATAACGTTGAGACTATTTCCTATTCTCTCTCTTTCTTAACTCTCTTGGTGAGCCAAAAGCAAAAGCAAAAACAAAAACAAAAAACCAACAATGACAAGACAAGCAAACCCGTTGGCATCCCTTGCTGAGAAGGGGTGGCGAGCAGGGCCGGTCGTCACCCCATATTGGGGTGACCTGAGCCTTTCCTGAGGGGAAACCCGAGATAAAATGAACAGGCAGCGCCCACTGCTGGGGCTTTGGAACTGCCTGAACACCCCCTGCAGAATCTCCACCTCCTTCTCTCCTCTCATCCTCCTCAAAGCAGGCTTTCTTCAATCACAATTCAGGAGACCTAACAGTACAGTCTTTTTCCACGTTACTGTTTTGATGTTTTAGTAACACTACTGGAACTGTATTCTTTACTATTTTTTTCATTGCAAAGTTGCTATATCTCAAAACATTTCCAACTAGTCTCCAAGAGGGCTGACCCCGAGTTTCTACTGTTTGTGATGTTGCTCTGGCATAATGCATCCCAGGTCCAAACAATTGATTCCCGGTGGTGCTTTGGAGAAGAATCTGATTGAAAACTGGGTGGGTGGATGTTGGGAGCCAATTGTAATTCCATGCTTTTAGAAGTAATAACCTTTTAAGAAGAATTTTCAAGAGAAAAATTAATTCACCATTTTATTAAGTTAAGGAAAATATACCTGAGTCTGCCTGTCTCCAAAGTGGGAATAGATATCAACATATACTGTTTTAAAATATTCTGACATTTTGCTGCATAGCAGGGGTCCATCCCATTGACAGTTTACAAGCCACAATGAAAGCCAGAAATTCCTTCTTTTCCTTTCATTGTCTCAGCTCTGGTGCTGGGACATTGCTGGGCACATAATTACTGAAACAGCTGCATCTACCCTGGGTTTAGTCATTCATTTATTTTTGGACGATTAGGTTTAGCACAAGTAATTAAGAATGGCATTCAAGGATGACTATGAGGGAGCTGATCTAATTCTCGAATACTGGAGGTGTCAGAATTAGACACATCTGAGCCACCTCTGCCCTCCCCTCCCAGCTCTATCCTGTTAATGGAGCCCAGCACCGCCTCTGATCTCTCCTGTGCCCAGAGTCCAGTATCCTCATTTCTTCTCCACTTGGTGAAGAAGGCCAGAGATATTTCTGTCCACCTCTGCCCCACTCAGAGGAAGTAACCTCTAAGTAACTGTAGTGGGTTGAAAGGTGGCCTCCAAAGAGTTATGTCCGTGTCCTAAACCCTGGAATCTGGTGAACATGACCTTGTTTGGAAAAAAGGTCTTTGCAGATGTAACTAAGTTAAGAATCTTGAGAAGATTTATCTAGTTATCTGGGTGGGTCCTAAATCCAGTGACAAATATCCTTATAAAAGACACAGAGAGGGGAAGGTGATGTGAAGATTCAGGCACAGATTTTGTCTACAAGCCAAGGAACACCAAGGAATGCCAGCAGCCACCAGACACTTGAAGAAGTAGAAACAGATTCTCTCCCAGGGAGAATGGCCCTACCAACACCTTGATTTTGGACTTTTGGCCTCCAGAACTGTGAGGGGATAAACTTCTATTGTTTTAAGTCACCAACTTTGTGGTAATTTGTTATGGCAGCCTAGAAAATGAATTTAGTAACCCATTCAAAATGGTGACTTCACAGAGGATTTTTTGGGCAATGAAACTATTCTGCATGATACTATAATGGTGGATACATGTCATTATACATTTGTCAAAAACCATAGATGTGCAACATCAAGAGTGAACCCTAATGTAAACTATAGACTTTGGGTGATAATGATGCATTAATGTCGATTCATTGATTGTAACAAATGTACCCCTCTAGTGAGAATACTGATAATGGAGGAGGCTGTGTGTGGGGGGGCACAGGTAGTACATGGGAACTCTCTGTACTTTCTGTTCAATTTTGCTGTAAGTCTAAAACTGCTCTAAAAATTAAAGTCTATCAAAAAAAATGGCTAACTTGCCTCCTTCCCTTCTCTGAAACAACATCACTCTTCCCACCTGATAGTACAGCCTCAGCCACGTCATTCCATCATCTGTCTCTTCATTGAGGTAGAGGCCTTTGCCCCCTGTACTGACCATCAGTGACTGTGGGTGGAGCAGCTCCCTTCCATCATGGGCATGTCCCATGGGGGTACTCAGCTGTGAGTTGTCAGTGGGCAGTGCTCTGGTCAGCTGGGGGTGTGAGTGCCTCCTTCTGAAGGGGGATCTGGGTGTGCACCAGAGCATCCACCACACCCATCACACTCCAGTCTTGGAAACATGCAGCCCTTGCTTTGTTTAGGTCTGTATCTGAGCTGTCAGGTATGGCTGTAGAATTTCAGGCAACTTGGCTGATTCAATTCACTTCAAATTCATGGTCTTAAACTTCCAGTGAGTTCTCAACACCGCCCAAATCCATTTCTTTTTCTCTGGGATATTTGCTCTCCATTCTCTGGGATAACTGTTTCATGCCTCAATTTTCTCCTTAAATCTCCAAGCCCCTTTTCCTTCCTAACTCTTCCACAACCAGGTCATCAGCTGGGTGTTAGTTAGCTGTGAAAATAGAAGGAATTAGATGGAAACATCCTAATTTAGCACCACCAAATCTAGAAACCTATCTGTACTGGAAGTCCTTCTCCTGTCCCCCTCCTCAGCCCAGTCCTGTGCTCTCTGGAAGCCACCACCCCTCCTGTCTTCTCAAGGATTTAACTCCTTCACGTTCCTTCCCCTTCCTCCCGCATCATCAATTTCTCTCTGCTGGATCATTTTTCATCGCATACAAACAGGCTGTGGTTTTCTGACCCTCTTAAATCTTCCTTGACCCTCCCTGCTCCAGTTAGTGCCCCATTATTCTGCTCCATTTCACAGTAAAAATTCTCAATTCTCTTAAGAATTGTCCACACATACTGTCTCTATTTGTTTACCATCTCAGCCCCTTCTAATCTGGCTTTTACTTGCCTTTGTTTTGAACTGCCTCTCTTCAAGGTCACCAATGGCCTCCATATTCCATTTCATTTCAGCTTCTCACTCTAATTGGGACAGACGATGACTCTTTTTTGGAAGACATTCTCTCTTCCAGAGCATCACACTCCAGGTTTTCTTTTGATTTGGCCTCACCCCTCTCTTTTCCATTGCTTGTCCCACGCTTCTCCCTAACTGCTAACTATTTGAGGGCCTGAAGGTTCATTTTTCTTCCCCCTGCCCCTGAAAGGTTGAATTGTTTTTATGACTCCCACATGTAAATTTCCAGCGCAAATATTGTGTGTGAACCTGAGACTCATATATTCAACCATCCACTTGATACATCCGGTTTGTTGACTCATAGGCATCTCAGTATTGCCATGTGCTCCTCCCACTTTCCTCCCCTTTTCCCACAATCCATAAATGACACCCACCAAGACCAGAGTCTTGAGCATCATCCTTGACTCTTCCCACTTCCTCATCCCCTTAACCCATGTAAACCATCAACGAATCCTGCCATTTCCAGCTCCGAGTTATAGTTCCAATCCATTTGCTTTTCTCTACCTCAGCCATCACTCCTGTTCCAGCCTTCTTGACGTCTCACCTGGTCCACAGTAGCAGCTTTTCCATTCTATTTTCCATTCTGACCCCTTTTCCATTCTATTTTCTATAGCAGCCATCAGTGGCCCATTTTATTCCCCTTTACATTTGAAGTGAAATCCCAGCTCTCACGGTAGTTTACAAGGGTGCCCTTGTGCACCCCGCCTACCTTGCTAACTTGCTCTATTCTATCTAATGTACTGTCAACGCCAGCTGTGCTGGGGTTTTCCTGCCTTAGGGGCATCACACATACTTTTTTATTTCCTCCAGGATTTCTCAACCTCAGCACTATTGACATTTGGGGCTGGATAATTCTTTGTTGTGGGGGGTCTGTCATATGCATTATAGAATGTTTGTCAGTGTCCCTGGCTTCTACCAAGTAGATGTCAGTAGCATCCACCCATGTCAAGTTGTGACAACTAAAAATGTCTCCAGACATTGTCAAATGTCTCTTGGGTGGCAAAATTACCGCTGATTGAGAGCCACTGCTTTACTGAAATACTCCTCACCACTCATCCCCAATCCAGGGGCAACATGAAAAAGACTTAACAACTGGTATAGCACAGTCTTCGGCCAATCAGAATATGTGCTGGCCACAAGCATCCTTATCTTCGTCTGTAAAGTGAAGATAATAATAATCCCCGCCTCATACGGTTATTGTGAGAGTAAATGAGATTAGGTGCATAAAGTGCTTATCCCACTGCTGCCACAGAGGAAATGCTCTATTTGCATTCGCTATTCCCCTCGCCATCCTTAGCATAACTGGCTCGATATTAGCCAAGTCCAAACATATCAAAACAGCCCCCTCCACCTCAGTTATTCTTGATTGTTGCACTCTGCCTGTCTGTAGAACACTCACAAGTTGTAATTAATTTGTAATCATAGCCATCTTTGTTTGTGTATTTGCCCATTACCTGACTTCCCTGATAAATTTCACCAAGGCAGTATATCAGGGTAGTCTAACTGCTGTGACAAATAACTTCTACACTTCAGTGACTTCGCACAGTAGAGGATTATTTTCTTTCCTCAAATGGCAGTTTCACATGAGCCTTTAGTGCACAGGCCTTCCAGGTACCTGTTTTGTGGCTCCTCCTTCCTCTTCTGGGACTTCTCTGCTGGATCCTCTGCCTCCAGCTGGCACAGAGGGGCGGGGGAGAGATGGAGGCTTTCACACAGAAGGTTATCAATGGACCTGGCCTGGGAACACCCAACATCACTCCTGACCACGTTCCATTGGCTAGTGCTCAGTCACATGGCCACATAGCTGCAAGGCAGGCTGGGAAATGGAGTCTGGCTGTGCCCAGCAGAGGCAGGAAAGGGTGTGGTGAGCATGTGTCAGTCTCCTTACAAGTTGGCACTGGTCTGTGGGCCCAGCATCTACAACAGTACTGGACATGGAGTTGATAATGAGTAAATATCATTGAATGAATCCACGAATGAATGATATTTTAACCTATGTAAATCTTTCCTGATGGTCCAAATTGGAAGAGATTAATTTTTTTCTGAGCATCAGTGGCACTTATAAACTTTATGATATATTGAAAAGCTTGTGGAAGGATAATTTATAATAGTAGAGCACTAGTCTTAGCTCTGCCAGTAAGACACAGATAAACCTTAGAAAACCCGCTTCTCCCTCCAGGACCTCAGTTTCTTGACCTGCCCATGGTGTCTCCTAGAGTGCAGGGGTGTTGTGGGGCTTCATTTGTTATGTGATCAACAGCACAGTTCTGTTTACAGAAGAGACCTGAAATAAATGTTTCTAGATTGATTTTCTGACTAGCATAGTTCCCTCCGACAGAGGGGTCTGCTTTCCTCCGAGTCTGGTCTGCTCTGAGGGAGATACAAGATGGACTCCCAGCCAGGTGGATAGGAATGACCCGAATCTTAAAATGCAACTTGTCTCCTCCTCCCCCTCCAAGGGCTGGCAACAGTGTAATCAGGTGTGCAGTTACCATTTCAGACTTCCGCCAGCCCTCAATGATGATTGTTCCACAAATGTTGTGGTTTATATTGGAATTACAGGAAGCTCCTTGACAAGCCTTTTGTTACAGGCCTGGACAGTTCATGCAGAGGATTGCCAAATTTAGGGGAAAAAAATACTGGACGTGTATTGCATTGGACATACATATAGCACGGAATTATTCCTTGTTTATCTGAAATTCTAATTTAACTGGGCTCTCTGTATTTTATCTGGTAACCTTATTCAATGGGCTCTCAGTCTCCAGCATTGGCCTTGCTAAGACAACTCTGTCTCCATTTACAATTAGTTTGATCAGTGGCAGAACTAACTGGGACTTTCTAAGATGTGTGAGCTGTCAGAGTAGGTGTCTTCTCCTTCATTATTGGGTGTAAGTTTGTTACTTGATGATTGACTTGAGTGTTCATCAATTAGTTCCCTAGTTCCATTTCAGTGGCTTGCTGGGCAGGTCACCCTGTCTTTCTGTATGTTCCAGCTAGTGGATCGTTTACTTTCCAGCCTTGAGTAAAAGGACCATCTTGGCCTCCCATTCATCTTGCTTTTCACCTGACCAAAATTACTCAGCCAAGTCTTTAATGATTGTATTTGCTTCTCATTTATTAAAATTGGGGTCGACCTGAACATCTGTGAGCCATGTTCAGATTTAATTAAGATACACTTGGTTCGGTCCACAACCACTTATAAATTTTAATTAGACTGGATATATATTAAACTGAATTATTTTACAAGAACCAGTACATTTGATAAGAAATGTAATTGTCTCTGTTTGAAATGCTACAGTTTTATATTTTGAAATCCTGATTTTGAAAGGGAAGTCGTTTCAGGTCAACTTTAACCTTGAAAAAGCATTGACAAATGAGGCCATTTCTGGCTTTGATTTTAATTCATGTTAATCTCCTTCCGTTATTGGAAAATATTCATTCATTCATTCATTCAACATTGAGGGTCTATTTAGTACCAGAAACTATGCAAGTCATCATATTGGCAACTTAAACTTGCAGATTCAAATTGTCTCCCTTTGACCTTGCTTTTTGTCTTCATAGCCACATGAGTTGAGTTAGTTACCACTTGGGTGTGAGTGGATTATTTTCATTACTCATTTACTTGTTCCACTCTACTAGTATCCAGAAAAATGTTTGGGTCAAAGGTGTCTAAATTGTCTCACTCAGAGGAGAGAAGATATCCTCTTTCATCTTTTTTTTTGTGAAGAGTATGTCTGCTTAGGGAGGTGAAAGAAGGCTGTGCAAGGAAGGTGAGCACTATGAACTGAACTGTACCCCCCCATTCATGTACTGAAGCCCCAACCCCCATTGTGACTGTGTATGGGGATATGACTTTTAGAAGTTGAAGTTAAATGAGGTCAAAGGTGGGGTCCTAATCTGATAGGATTGGGGTTTTATAAGAAGAGGAAGATGCCAGAGATCTCTCTCCCTCTCTCCATGTGCACGTACCAAGGAAGGGCCAAGTGAACAAACTATGAGAAGGCAGCCATCTTCAAGCCAGGAAGAGAGCCCTCACCAGAACCTGACCATGCTGGCACCCTGATCTAGGATTTCTAGCCTCCAGAACTGTGAGAAATAAATTTCTCTTGTTTTAGCCACCCAGTCTGTGGTATTTTGTTATGGTGCCCAAGCTGACTAAATAAAGTGAACCCGAGTCTAACCTTCTGGTGCATGTAGGATTTCTGTGGACTTCTGTTCCGGGAGGGGCCATTGAGAGCTCTGTCTCTGGAGCAGCTGTGCCTTTTGCTGTAATAGACTCCATGAAGTCAGCCACTCCCTGCTCCTGAAAACAGCATGGATCCCATTGTCAGGGTTCCTAGGACAGCTTTTGATGATGGAACAAAGCTAACCAGCTTATCCTTGGGTTGACTCGTGACCTTGACCTATTAACATCTCATCTTCAGTGATTTAACTTTGCAGCCTAGACACTTGTGATTTACAACCTAAAGTCCTCTGTGAAAAGATAAATGAAGAATTCTGTTTATCAGTTCCTACAGCTTGCTTTCATTCCTTCGGGGGAAATTTTTCCACTAGAAGAGGTAATAATCCTTTCCCTTTTTTGTGTTCTGTTGAGTCTCATATGTCAACAGATTTCAGAACATTAAAAAAAAATCTCAAGTTCAGCTTAATATTTGATGTGACTTTTACACTGCTGAACCGTGTCCAGCCCTAAAAGCGTGGTTCCATCTTTCCCTCTGAATCTCATCTTCTGTACCTCGTTGATGCACTAAAAATGCTCTCTGTGGATCAATGGAGAGTACCGGCCCTCCAGACACAGAGCTGTGACAGAAAATCAATGTGTGGTGCAGACAGTTGAAGAGAACCTTAAATAATGTCTTAAAAGAATCTGCACTCCTCAGTCCCCCACTCCCAGGGCCTGTGGAGACCGCTATTAGGGGTCATACCTGTTAGCGTGCATATTCCTTCTTAGTGTGTGGAGGTTTAGCAAAACCAGCAAATGAAAACTACAGTCAACATCACAATTAAAAAGCTTCTGGGAGGCCAGCCTAATGGTGTAGTGGTTAAGTTTGCATGCTCTGCTTCGGTGGCCTGGGGTTCGTGGGTTCAAATCCTGGGTGCTGACCTACACACCGCTCATCAAGTCATGCTGTGGCGGCATCCCACAGACAAAGTGGAGGAAGATGGGCACAGATGTTAGCTCAGGGCTAATCTTCTCAGGAAAAAAGAGAGGAAGATTGGCAATAGATGTTAGCTCAGGGCCAATCTTCCTCACCGAAAAAAAAGCATTTGGATTCACAGATTATTCTGACACTTTTTTCCCTCCTGCCCCTGTGGTGAGAATATTTAAAAAATACAGAACTTGGCACTTTGCTTAAGTCATGCTGGGACCTAATGTGTACATCTTATTTTCTTTCCAAAAGTAACATTTAGCAACTTTTACTTGCTGGCATCATCTGGTGCTAAGAACAGTGAGAGGATGCTACTGCAGAGAACCAGAGGCTACATTCTTTTGGTGTCAGATGAGAAGGAGAGGGATAGGAGTCCCCATTTATTAGCTTCTTGTTACAGCATAAAGTATTATAAAACTGCTATCTGTAAAGGATCTATGGAGAGGCTACAAGTCACATGCCTGCAATTCCCAAGATACTCCAAGTACCTGTAACAGCTGTGGATGCTGATTTTTGCCAGATACCACCAGCTTTGGATTTCTCCTGGTAGAATACTCCTTGGGTAACACATTCTGAGGTTTTTCTGGAAAAGAATTTACACTAAGAAAACTTTTTTTGGAATTAGATAAAGATAGGCAGGTCTTGGAGGGCATACTTTCCACAATAGTTTTTGTAGCTGTGTTCGTTAAACCAACAGCAACAACAAATGCAAGACAGATGAGAAACTCAAAGGGCACTAATGTATTATTGAAGCACCATCACCATGAGAACTCCCCTGCTTATATTGGCTTGCTTGCAGCTGTTGAAGGGTGCTGTAAAGCTGCCTGTAGTTTGCCACCATAATGGTGGCATTGCCATTCATAATTGCCACATTGCCATTCATTATGTGCCACCATGATTCAGGTCTGGGCATTCAGTAGTGAGAACTAGGTGTGAGATGTGCCCCAGAGGTGGTGTACCTGTTCAGAATGTGAGAGGGATGTGGAAGATGGCACGGCAGGGGAGGAGATGAAGGCTGTTTGCCACAAATAAGAGGAAAAGTGTGGTATATGACAGGAAGAAAGAGACCTGGGAAAAGGTGGTTCTTTGTTAGCATTAGCTGAGAAGAGAAAAGAGCTTGAAGAAATATTTTTCCAATTGAGACATTACCATCGGGAGGAAACAGTGATTTAAAGAAGGAAGGGCCTTAAGGCACACAGGACATTGAAGGCAGACCCCCTGATATTTCTTTCCAGGACATCATGGCCCAATTTAGGTTCAAAGCTGCTCTGATCAATATGGCAGCCACTGGCTACATGTGGCCGGTGAACTCTTGAAACGTGGCTGGCTTAAATTACGTCAAATGCACATCTGATTTCAAAGACTTAATAAGAAAACAACCATTAAATATCTCAATAATTTTTAAAAATATTGATCACATGTTGTAATGATAATATTTTAGATATATTGAGTTAATAAAGCACATTGTTAAAATTAATGTCACCACCAATTTCTAGTTACAAAATAAATAAGTCATAGGGTGTAATGTATAGCGTAGTGACTATAGTTAATAATACTGTATTCCATATTTGCAGGTTGGTAAGAGAGTAGATCTTAGAAGTTCTCATCACAAGAAAAAAATTTTGTAACTATGTGGTGATGGATATTAACTAAATTTGTTGTGGTGATCACTTCATAATAAATACAAATATCGAATCATTATGTCATACACCTGAAGCTAATATAATGTTCTATGTCAATTATGCCTCAATAAAAATTAATTTCACCAATTTCTTTTTACTTTTTAAAAGGTGGGTACTAGAAAACTTAAAATTATAATACATGTGTTTCACATTCTATTTCTACCGGGCAGCACTGCTCCAGAGTTATATAAACATATTAAGTTGAATCCTTCTTATGCATGATCATGCTTTAAAATATTTTAAGTTTCCCAATTTAAAAAACAAATATCCCCAATTCTGTGGATTACTCTTTAAATGACCCGGTTGCAGAGGGCTCACCAAGCATGTCACTCCACAGATCAAACATCTATTTGTCAATGTCTCCCTTGAAATATGATGCCTGGAATTGGATGCTGTAATGCCCAAAGGTAATTGAGAAAAGACTTATGGGGTAAATAGTACAAGGCCCCGGGATCTACATGACACTCTGAGATCGTGACCAGTCTAATGCTAATTCACGATCTTTTCATGGAAACTTCGCTGGGAGGTGGGCGAGGTCTGACTTGGATCTGACCCTCTAGCAACAGGAAGGTCCTCAGGTTGATGAAAGCAAGAATCCCAGTCTCTCCAAGCCCCTGTTACTTATATGTAGACTCGATAGGACTCTCTCCCACCTACTCCCCTTGGAGAGATTGTTAATGTAAATCATTGCCCTGGTTGTATAAAAGAGATGCTGTGTTTTTTTTTTTTTTTGGTAAGGAAGATTAGCCCTGAGCTAACATCCATGCCCATCTTCCTCTATTTTATATGTGGGATGCCGCCACAGCATGGCTTGATGAGGGTGCATAGGTCCGCACCCCAGATCCGGGCTCTGTGAAGCAGAGCATGCGACCTTAACCACTATGCCACCTGGCCAGCCCAGGAGATGCCACGTTTTTAACAAGTGAGCTTTTGGAACTTGGAATTCAAGTGCCTCCGAAGCTGTGCAAAGCCAGTTCCATCTTCTCTGTTCTCTGGGCTTCTGATTGCTCAACCGTCCCTCTCAAGCAGGCCATCCACTCCTGACTCATGCTAAGCTGTATTTGATCTGTAGGTGATATCAATGTGTTTTAGGTGGATGGAAAAGTCAAGCCCTCAAAATGTTCCAGAGGCTTGTGTTTGTTTACTTGAGGTGGTTGAGTGGAGGGTTGAGGGGCAGGACTGCATAGCTAGTTCTTTAGTGCATGAAAGTCTAATCATGTGCTATCACAATTGCATCCAACACCCTCTGCTTGACTAAGAGCTGGGAGGAGAGAGGAGAGATGAAGAGAGGAGAGATGAAGAGAGGAGAGGAGTTTGCTTCTGAAGGAGGGAAATGGTGCAGCCAGTTAAAGAACAATGTTCTCCCCACTCTCCCGGGACCACTACTCACTGAATCTCCTGTTCAATCTTGGGAATTATTTTCAAAACTTTGAAATGTTTCATCTGGCCAGTTGAAAGGGTTTTTTTTTTTGTGTGTGTGTGTTTTCATCATTTTAGGAAGATAAAGCTAAACTCTTGAAACCTTTATTTAGAGAAAAATCTTGAATGGCTATATTTTTATTCTTACCCCAAGGAAATAACAGTCTAATCCCTCATGAGTCATCATTCAGAATCCAGCAAACATTCTGTTGGTTTAGTTTTCTCAAATGAGAGTCCAAAAAATATTTCTATTAGGTGAGACCCCTTGGGGTTTCTCCGCTTCTCCTTTGGGCTTTGCCTTCTTCTCATCTGGGCCACAGTCCCGCGGAGGACACTTCTCCCCCGAGAGTGCTTCTTCCATTGCTGCTAGCATTTTAGCACACCACGCACGATCCTCACAGAGGCATTATGGGAACCTCTTGGTGGAAGGTGCTTTGTAAAAAATAATGCTACATAAACGGAAGATCATTATTACTAGATTAGCTTCTCTCTCTTAGACTAATTATTTCACAGTCTTCTAGAATGAACTGCATTTGCCATCTGCTGGCCCAATTACCTAAATGATTCAAATTCTTTTAAACCTGGTCACACAGCTCCTCGTTCGTCTCTCCAACTCCCATTTTAGTGCTGTCGGCAGGTTTTAGAGCCCCGATGTTCAAATCCCTGTCAGAGCCGCTTAGCTTTATGGTGCAGAACCACTCTCCTCAGAGCTGCTCGGTGACCCCCTGGAAGTTGAAGGCAGTAGCAGTCTCGCTTCGGTTTCTAATCTGGTATTTGCCTCATTTTTATCATCTACTATTTAGTTCTGTATCATCTCTCTTAAAACTTTGCATGGAGTTTTTTTGGAAAATTGAAGGAAGCTGCACGACACTTGCTTTCTTTATGTTGCTTTATTAACTTGGTTGCAAGTGGATAATATTTGGCTTCTTGGCCATAGTGTCTAAAAATTAAATTCCAGAGTGTTAGTTGAGGATGATCTCTCTTACATTTGAACTCTTCTGACTTGATGCAAATTTTTCCATGTTACTTGTTTTACTAGTCTTTAGTAACTCTTCTCTTCCCAGATTAGCTCTCCAACAATTTCCATGATTTGTTGAATTTGCTGGTATGTATGTACATATGTTGTTTAAACCAATCTGAGTTAAGCTTGGAATTCGAAGTTGAAGCAGGGAATAGTGGTGTAACCAAAGGAACTCCAGCTGTTAACACAAGGCATAGGCAGATGCAGTGGTACCAAATGTGTTGGTATTGGGTTTTCAGGCAACTCACCCATAGCCAGGGACTCTCCTTTTCTTGCAGATATTCTATTCCTTACTCTGCTTTCCTTGTTAATATAAAATAGTGATTTCAAATCAAAGTAGAGCAAATCATTTATGACTCCATGTTATATGCCAGTTATAGGTTTAATAACTACGGAAGATGCATACACACACAAATAGGGACCACTGGATGTTCTACTCCCATAGTCAAATAGCAGTGAAAGCCTTCAATACCAGTTCAAGATATCAAAACACTTCATGATTAATTGGAGAATTAGTTGTGCAAATAGTAATGACTGTAGGACATCTGAAAAGGGGGAGATTACTTTTAAAAATTAATTATTCAAAATGAAAATGTATTTTTATTATTTTTATGCTCATAGACATAATACATGCTTATTATAAACAGTGTGTAAAGATGCTAAGAAGAATGAAGCAAAAGTCTTAATTTCTATGTAGAGATTACTGCTATTTACAACTTAAAATATAGACTTCTGGGCTTTTTTGTTCTATTATAATCTATCAGTTATCGTTTACTTCATAAGAAACTATCCCAAAACTTAGTAGCTTGAAATTCCAACCATTCCTTAATTTTATTTAGCTCATGATTATTCAGCTTGGCAATTTGGGCTGCGTTCTGTGGGGCAGTTCTGGCACAGGCAGGTCTCAGGAGACCTCCCCTGGGCTTGCTGTTCACCTGCCATCAGCTTGTGGGTTGTCTTTGATGAGCGCAAGTGGGACACCTGGGGCATTCCTCCAGCAGCTTCTCCTTACTCCAGCAGCCTTCTCTGGGCTGGTTCTCATGGTGGTCTCAGGTTTCAAGAGCATCAGAAAGGCAATCTCCAATATGTAAATGCTTTTCAAGTCTTTGCTTATATCACTTTCTCTATTGTTTCACTAGTGAAAATCAAGTTAAATGGCTAAGCCCAGAGTCAGTGTGAAAGGTACTATAGAAGGACATGGACAGAGGGAGGCATGAACAAATTGGGGACACCCTGCAATCAATCCACCACAACCAAATCGACATAGTTGTAATATTTCAACATAATGAGATCTTTCTATACATGCTGTCTTAGAGTTCTCTAGAGAAGCAGAACCAATAGGATGTATATATATCTGTATATCTACAGATATAGACATACATTTATTGTATGGAATTGGCTCATGTGATTCTGGAGTTTGCAAGTCCTGAGATCTGCAGGGTGAGTTGGCAAGCTGGAGACCCAGGGGAGCTGATGGTTTAATTCCAGTCTGAAGGGTGGCAGGCTCAAGACTCAGAAAAGCCAATGTTTCAGTTTGAGTCCGAAGTCTGGAGAGTAGTCAATGTCTCAGTTTGAAGGCGGTCAGGCAGGAAGAATTCTATCTTACTAGGGGAGAGTCAGTCTTTTTGTGCTACTCAGGTCTTTAACTGATTGAGGAAAGCCCACACACATTAGGGAGGGCAATCTGCTTTACTCAGTCTATTCATTTAAATGTTATTCTCATAAAAAAAACACTCTCACAGAAACACTCAGTAGAACGTTTGACCAATGTTCTGGGCACCCCGTAGCTCAGTCAAGTTGACACAAAATTAACCATCACACATGCTGCTGTGAATCCTGTTTTTTTAGTTTAAATATATGTTATAGATATTTTTTTGTGTCAGTAAATATAGACCAACATCATCATTTTTGATGGCTGCATAGCATGTTATTGTATAATACACATAATTTATTTCCACTCTCTTGACAAACACTTGGGTTATTTCTCATATTTCACTATTATATTTGATTCATATTACTAGATTAATGTAAACAATTTGTACAACTTCACTGGCAAGTGTAGGAGAGTCTGACTCTATGTTCACCAACACTGAATGTTCATTCATTCAGCAAGTATTTATTCAGCGTCTACCATGTGCCACACACTGTGCAAGGAGTTAGGTATGCAGGAGTGAGCAGAGCAGGCAAGGTCCCTGCCCTCAGGAGGCATCCATTCTACTGATATTATGAAGAAGATGGAATTTTGAAGTACACAAAGTAAAGTGAGGTCAGACATTTGGCATGAAGCATTCTGGAGGTTTTGCATGACCAAAATGGTCAGGACGGGAAACTCCAGGAATGAATGGGGGAGGGTGGGCCAATCAATTCCTTAAACCACTTTCAGAGAACTCATGTGGGTGTGGTTTCCAGTCTACACTGGATGCTAAGCTGTCTGAGGAATCTGTTATTGTCATTCTAGAAAGAGGAGAAGCCATGCATGTTGAATTAACAGCACCTGATAGTACCACATGCTTCTTTTTCCAGTCGCATTTTGTAACTTGGTTTGAGTAATCTAAATTTGTGTATTAATAAGGCCAAATCTCCTGGGTGGTGCTTGTGTTCCTTTGTTCATCACAGAGCTCACGGCAGCAGGCTCTCTTGAAAGGCAGTGATGGGGTTTGGTCAGAGCTCTCCCACCACAGATGTCAGGTTTGTATTGCTGAATGTCACAGTCTTTGTCATCACCTCTGTGTCATCTTTCAGAGTATAACCATTTTTCAAAAAATTGGTCCTGGGGGCCGGCCTGGTGGTGGAGCAGTTAAGTTCACGGGTTCCGCTTCGGCAGCCCGGAGTTTGCCGGTTCGGATCCTCGGTGAGGACCTGTTAACTGCTCATCAAGCCAAGCAGAGGTGGCGTCCCATATAGAAGAACTATGACTCTACAACTATGATACACAACTACCTACCGGGCTTTGGGGAGAAAAAAGAAAAAAGAGGAAGATTGGCAACAGATGTTAGCACAGGGCCAATCCCCCTCAAAAAAAAAAAAAATTGGTCCTGCAGTTAAGATACATCACCACCAGGAGGCACTGGAGTCACCTACTGACCCTCACGCTGTGTGAATCATCGGATGACGGGTAGGACAAGAGATCAGCAGGTTGTTGTACTATAAAGCCTGATCTTATTTTTTAATTTCAAACTTGACATTAACTGGCATAATGTATAATGACTTTATAGTGGCTTTGTAAAATGAATAGAAGTCGAAGATGCAATTTGGTGCCTTGTCCTTCTTACCAATGTGTTGTATAGAAGTTGTGATTAAAATACTCTTTTGTAATTCACTATGACTATCTCACGGTGAATGTCCAATGAGGACTCATCGCAGACCCGCATTTCAGGCTGTTGATGGCCCCAGGCTGGCTGAGGCTGGTGTCCAAGTGGTTGCTGAGGACACTTCTGCTCATCCCCACCAACAGGTTTGGGTTTTCCAAGTAACAAAACCCAGAAGAAAAAGTAAAAGAGATCTGTAATGCACTTTGCCTGTACACATGTAAAGTCCTTAGAGAATTTTCTAAGGAGAAGTTTTCTGAGTTTACCTCTTCATTTTATTTTGTTTTTAGAAGAGCTCATGACTCATTCCAGCTTCTACTGTCCCCTTAGCTGTTTCTCTTCTTTCACTAGGACTAAGCATAACCTGATTGCATCAAATGCTTGTGTACTTCTCCAAAAAGCTGCAGGAGAACTTAATACAGAAGGATAGGGTAGTCAGAAAGGTTACTTTTAAAAACTGTTTTCTTCAAAGATTATTATATCTCTTACATAGGGAAGATCATTTTGAATAAAATTAAAGTATGGTTTTGAGAAAAAGGTTTAAACCTGCTTTTATTACAATCATTTAAAAAAGTCAGGATCACCAACCCACCCTCCCGAATTTCCAGTGTGCTCTGAGCTGAGGGCAGGAAGATGGGATTTGAGGCAAGTCTCGGCAGCAAGAAGAGGGTTTGTCAGAATGACAAGATGGACGAGACTCCGCTGCCAGGGCCAGTGGGAGCGCAGCAGCAGCACTGGGATGGAGGCCGAGGGGGGCAAAGACAGAGAACGCCCAGCGGGAGCTGTTTTCTGACTCAGTTTCCCCTGGGTATACAGCTTTCATCCCTACAGACACCAGCCTACCTGGGCCACTTTGGTTTCAGGTGGAATGCTGTGTTCCTATAAAAGCTTATTTACAAAAACAGGTGGTGGGCCAGATTTGGCACATGGGCCACACTTTGCCAACTCCTGGATAAAGCACAAACTCTTCAGCCTGCCATGAAAGACTGTTCGTCATTCAGATCCACGCCACCTACCCCGTCTTGCATCCTACTATGGCACGCAGGGCATGCCCACTCCGTGTACCTGATTCTGATCCATCTTTGTCTCTTTGTCCATTTCTGCTCTCTCTGCATGTCCAAGCTGCATCCGCCTTTCAAGATGAGCCATCCCAAATCTCTTTTAGAATAAAGGAGTTAATCAAAGCTCACACTATTCCGTTTCCACCACTCAGATGGGAAAATACCATTTTTTCTTCATTCTTATAACTTCTGAAGTGCATACTTTTTTCTTTGTCTTATCAAAAGAGCTAGGAGATGGTGACCCTGGGAGAGGCAGCTGCCAAGAAGGGCTAACGGGTGAGCAGGACAGCCCCAGCATGGCACGCAGTCTAAGTTCCCACGGCTAGAGCTGTATGCATTACTGACCTGGTTCAAGAAACCGTTCCAAAGACACCATTTCACAGAAAGGAAAATCAATAAGTAATTTCTTTCCTCCATGTAGCTCCATGGGTGACAAGGACAACACACACCCACCCACGACTGTGAGGGAGTGTGCCTGGAGTGAAAGGCAGCATACTGCATGGCTCTAAATGAAAATAAAAACAAATGGGAAAGCCAAAGAAGGCCAGAAGAGATAGATGTTGATGTGCAGGGAGCCATTTTTCATAGGCGTTTAATTTTAGTTCACCCAGGCACTTTTGCACCAAGGCTTGTTGTTGGTGGAGCTATAATTCTGTTCACAGATTGACAACATGGGATATTTTTCAGGGTGAAGGGTGAGTCTTGAATCTCTTGAATCTGCGTCTATCCCATGGCCTCCTCGTCTTTCCCAGTTTGGAGAGTACTCGACAGAAATTGCAAGTAAGTGATGAAATGTGAGTGCACAGGGAAGAGAATTCCTCCCGTGCTTTCAAATGGAGCTCACCACAACCGTAATCTATCATTTTTTGCTTCCAGAGCATTGCCAGTGAAATGGAGCTGATTCAGCGGAGTTGGAGGAAACAGTAGCAACATCAACTTGAAGAAGGTTAGTGGTTTTGTGGCTGATACACATTTTTTTCTTTGTTGCTTTCTGAAATAAGTATCATAGACAAAGCTCTTCATTCTTTTCTTTCAACGAGTGGAAAACCCTTTAGTCCTAAAACATTTTTGAATACTTTGGCTAAGGGGTCAGTCCAAATAAATGAACCTAAGTGCCTCAAATATTCTTGACACCAGTATACATTATTTTTCTAGGCAAGCTAGCAAACTCATTTTCTTTCTGACTTGCCTTTCCCAGTAGGTGATGAAATGCAGATGTAACAATATTTTCAATTATATCAAGATGATGAAGCAACAAAAAAAAGTTCTAGAAACATCCCTTGATCCATTAATAGAATTAATGGTCCCATTATGCCATCTAACAAGTTTTATTTTCCTCTGTGTGCTGAGAAGCATGAAATTATCATGTAAATAACGTCACATCTGTGCAAACAATTTACAGGGTGCTCTCCAAATTCAAATTTAAGCTGTCATTTCTCTTAGTTTGTTAACTGTTTTCTTCCCTGAGGTTTTTTTCCAGCTCACATGAGAACTGTGTATCGATTCTTTATAGAACCCTCATGCCTATTGTATCAGGAATCCCTGTGTTTTGAAGTATTTGGAGAGAATGCCCATCAACACCATTTGGGATTAAGATTCTGTGAGCAAAGACAGCCAGAAATGGGCTTGGATGAATTTCTTAGCATTCCTAGCTGGCTTCATAACCCTTTTAAAGGTAGTTTAATTTTTCTTTTTGCATTTACTGGTATGTTTTCATGTCTCAATGCTTGTGTTGAGCAATGCTTTCAGTGCTGAAGGTCCCTGTGGCCTCCCAGCTTCCAGATTATTCTCCGTGGACTCTCCTTAGATAACTCTGCATGCAGAGGCTGGCACTGGTGGAGATCATTACAGAATCATGACTATCCTAATCCCTAAAGCAGCCTCCAGTTCAGGTGCTCACATCCGAATTCTGCATGCTGGGTGCTAAACTTAATGGTATTCCTTTCCGGAGAAATGTAGTTTCTGGCATTGTGTGTTTTCATGTAGGTATTTGCTATTGTTCTACACACACACACACACACAGCTTCACCAGGAACTTGTATTAATTAGTGATGCAAACCCAAACTATTCCAAAGAGAAGGAGGGAGTACATTCGAAACCCTTTAGCTGCTTCAAGCACACGTTTCACATCATTTCATTAAATTCAGGCCTAGCCACTCAGGAATGTGGTTTCGTTAGCTGGACGGTAATTTCCAAGGTACCTTTTGTTCTGCATTCAAATGGTCTTAAATAAGTGCGCTATTTATGGTTTTGCACAGTGTCATCATCAGTCTTGCTACAATGCCATTGCATTGGGCACTTGTATTCAACACCAAACTAATTGCAAATCAAGTTTTAGCATCTCAAGGATGTGAGGGCTGGGAAATATTTCCTCCTGTCACTTAGGCTGGGGCAGAATAACAAGATAACAATTTCTAGCCCTCTCCTTCACGCTGCATTATTAAAGAGACTGTTGTTGGTAGAGGCTTTTTAGGGAGTGGATGGTGTGTGTGTGTGTGTGTGTGTGTGTGTGCTGTGGGGAGGAGGTGCCGAAGGACACAACAGGCTCAGAATCAAAGGCTGACCACTGTATGAAGTTGCTTAGATTTGGAACTTTCTATCTCAGCATGTAGGTCTAATGAAGATATAACTGGGATTCTGCTTTTATAAATGTTGGGTATTTGGGTATTTGCTGATTACCCCTCAACATGATTTAAAACTCCTGAAAATGATCATACGCTCACTGGCTGCTCAAGGGCAGCGGTTTCCAGGTGGCTGCAGCGGCTAGTTTGACAAAACGGCCCGTGTTAAACACATATTTTACATTGTGGGTAATGAGACCTGCCCGGATAACCAATTTCATACCTTTCACTCAGGCTGACCTGAACAAAGGAACTGTCGGGGTGTCCTCTGAGGGCGAGCCGGCGGTGACTTCTCACTCAGGGGTTATTGCCCATGTGAGCGCCACTGGGAGGAATCGTGCAGCCCAGAGAACCTTTACTGAAGACCTGCCACGGAATGTTACTGTAGCTTAAAATGAAAACAGGCTCCTTGGAATTACCTGCATTATTGGTATATCCCAGATTGCTCTGGTGTTGACACAACCAGCCAAGCATGGAGTGACCGCAAAGACTACTGTAAAGGATTGCATTTGTTTTTATGACAGGTTGTCAGGAAAATGAAAGACTACAGTGTAGCGTCATTTTCCATCACCTTTGAATCATTTACAAATATGTTCTAGGAAGGAGTCTTGGGAACCATATGAAAAATCATAATCGCACACTTCCACCGGCGATTGTCCTCTGGAGCCCTCGTCCTCAGGGACAAGGTGTTGATGTCGCGTGGCTCCTCCGGTCCTCACGATAGGGCCCATGGACTTTGGAAAGTCTAACTCTCAGAGAAGTGCCTTACCTGTGGCGGGATCACGAAGAGAAATCAGTGCAGGTCTCCTCTTCCTTAACCACTCAATAGTCATTCATTCATCTCTCTATGATTACTGTTTCAGGAACAATAGTAAGTTATAGGGACACAAGATCGTTGTTTTCTGGGAACCCATTAGAGAATTTATTTTTTAATGTAACATCATATATCCTCCAATACAGCCTTTTGGAAACAAAATGGAACGATGTGTGCATTTAGGCGTATAGTTGTTTACTGTTTTTTTATTCCAGCTATGTCGACTGTCCCAGGCACTAAGAACAGAACCGCGAGCAAACCAGAGTCAAGTTCTACCCTCACTCAGCTAACATTCTAGAGAGGAGAGAGACAGCAAAGAAACAAAATGAACAATAAAATAATCCTTGGCAAAGCACTAAGAAGAGCACTAGAGGAGAGGTAGGGCTGAGAGTGAGGGGGGCCTTCTGTGCACGAGGACCAGGGTCAGGCTTTCTAACGAGGAGAGACGTGAGCGGGACCTGAACCCTGCGGGAGAAGCATGGCAGTGCTCAGGGAGAAGCGTGGCACATGCTTGGCTTTGGAGCTAATTATTCTTCTAAAAGCACAATCCGTAGTAAACAGAACTGCCCCCTTCGTCAGCTCACAGGCAGCCTTTAGAGAAATGCCTTCAAATTTGACTTGAGTGCACCTCATCCTGCTTGTACACAATTTCTTGAGAGAAATTTTGTCTTAGTTTCTTTTAAAATTAAAGGGGGCAAAAAAAAAATCACATCCTGTCACAGGGATCCTGGTCTCTATTCCCAGATGTGACCTGAACGGGCAGGCTGGGCTGGGACAAGTCTTGAACCTTCCTGAGTCATTCTTCTTCTCTGTAAATGGGGGAGTTGGGTGACAGAGGCTTTAGGTCCTGAAGAGTTGTGTGCATCTCTCTGTGTAAATCTGTGTGCATTTCTTCATGTGAATCTGTGTGCATCTCTCCACGTGAGTCTGTGTGCATCTCTCCACGTGAGTCTGCGTGCATCTCTCCACGTGAGTCTGCGTGCATCTCTCCACATGAGTCTGCGTGCATCTCTCCACGTGAGTCTGCGTGCATCTCTGCATGTGAGTTGTATGCATCTCTCCACGTGAGTTGTGTGCATCTCTCCATGTGAGTCTGCGTGCATCTCTCCATGTGAGTCTGCATGCATCTCTCCACGTGAGTCTGCGTGCATCTCTGCATGTGAGTTGTGTGCATCTCTCCATGTGAGTCGTGTGCATCTCTCCACATGAGTCTGTGTGCACTCTCTCCATGTGAAACATGTGCAGTTTCCCACATGTCCCTGCATATGCTCTCTTCTTGCCAGCCTGTGTGCACTCTCTCCATGTAAGCTTCTGTACATTCTCCTCTTGTATTCTCCTGTGCACTCTTCATTATTTCCATGTCTGCTTGTGTGTCATCTCTCCATTTAAGCCAACATGTACTCCCTTCTTGTGAGCTTGTGGCATTTTCCTCCTGTGGGGTTGTGCATATTCTCACCTTGCAAACCTTGGTGGTCTATAACAGTGATGTTGGGGACCCCAGGCCTGCAGGGAGCTGGAGGATGTGCACTGCCTTTAACAATGGTCTTTCCTCAGGGCTTTGTCCAGGTAGGATAGCCCAGGGCCTGGAGAGCAGGGATTGACTATAGGGTCATCCACGGGCAGTGCATTCCTGGCCCTTACTGGCACCCTCAATGGTGTGTGACAGCCAGATAAGTTCTCCTACTGGCTCCTTTTGGAAATGGTGGCATTGGAGCTTGTCCAGGTCTTACTGCTTATCCTGCCCAGCTCAACGATGCCATGTAACCATTGAACTACAGGAGAGGAGATCCACTTTGAAAGAGAAGGATGGTTCTGCCATCCATCTCAGTCCCCTCTGGCTTGACACACTGTGGGCACTGACTGAGTTTCACTGTTGAGAATTATCCTGAGCTTGCTGTATCATATGCAGCTCTGAAATGTTCTCCACTAGATAATGGTATCTGGTCACCAGTTAGAGACGGTCAAGGGTTAATTGTGCTCCCAAACCTCCCCACTAGCTTATAGTGAAAGCAAGTCTCAAACCAAATTTGCCATCTATAGAGAGCAGTAAAGAACAGTTCATACAGCATATCGTGTAAGCCCGATACAGTCCCAGCTTTCTACCCTTCTAGGTGATTCCCACACACCTTGCAGGGAAGGCTCAGTGACAAACATGTGACAGTTTTCCTGTGTCAGAGCACTGCCATCCTACCAGGCTTCAGGCACCCAGCGTTCTCCCACTCAGCTGCTGCGAATAGGACCTTTTAGGGTTAAGACTTGGTGCCATCCCTATCGTGGGGGTGAGGCTCTCTAAACTCGAAAGCATTTTACAGACGTGAGGAAAGCAGGATTAGGAATGTATCTCCCTTCACATATGCACAGATGTTAACATCTTAGTGGCTCAAAAGTCCCATTTTCTCACTGACAACCTTCCTTTAAAAAAAAAATAGATAATCTAAGTTGCAAGAATATGCTTTCGTCTCACCCACTCATCCTCCCTGGGGACTCTCTAAAGCTGTTTTTCCTTAGGATTAAAATGCATCAGGATTGAAAATGCTACTCATCATAACCTGAGTAGGAGGTGAGTTCCTTCTTTAGACTGTTGCTGGAGGGAGATGGAAAGTGGGGGTGTTGTGGGCAGAAGGATTGAGAAGAACATAGCCGACCAGAAATGGTGGTCATGGAGAGTGAAGGATGCAGTGGAGGTGGTTAGCCTGCCATGTGGTATTGGAGGCACGTGTGGGCTGGTGGTCCTGAGCTTGACGTGACGCCATCCACCTTTTCCCCAGCGGAGCTCACCTGTGGAAGATAGTGGGTGTGCGGGGCTCTCAAGGTGGAAGAGGAGGCACGGTTGACATCAAAGAGACATATGGCTCCCCAGGTAGAGGCAATAGTAACCATCTGTTGAGAATTCCCAGGAGAGCGTGCCCACCACCACACCTGGGATCTGCCAGGCCAGGACCATCCAGGGAGGACCTTGGGCTACTTTTATTCTTCGGCAGTGACTCTCATCCCTTCTCCAGAGGTGGTTTCTGTGTGGGTGCTCTGCCCAGATCCCCAGCAGGGTTGTACACTCGTGCTGCTTTAGTGCCTGGCTTTTGTCTTTCACTGAGTGGGAGCCAACACCGAGTGGGAATGCAGGCAGCCTCTAGAAGATGGGAAAAGCAAGGAAACAGATTCTCCCCTGAAGCCTCCAGAAGGAGCCAGCCCTGTGGTCACCTTGATTTTAGCCCAGAGTGGCTCATTTTGAACTTTCAACCTCCAAAACTATAAGACAATAAATTTGTGTTGTTTTAAGCCACTAGGTTTGGCAAGTTGTTGCAGCAGCGATAGGAATGAGTACAGACACCAGCAGAAGAATTGAACACACACACATGGGGAACAGCGATTTGCCAGGGCTCAGGGGAGAAGGAGAGTGGAGGCTGGAGAGGGGTCTGTGGGTCCTGAGGGGTAAGGAGCCTGCACCTGCTTCCCAGCAGTGCCCCTGGGGAGGTGGCCAGGCCCTAGAGGGGAGTGGCTGACAGGTGGGGTCTGGGCAGTTGGGACCTTGGTTTACCCTGGCCCACAAGTTGAAGACCCAAGACTGGGAGGGTGTCTCAGCAGCGCCTTGTAATTGACAAGTCCTGCACTGGACCCTTCTTCCCCAGTTGGTGGTATCCCCTCCATCATCTACTGCCACAAAACAGAAATCTAGAAACAATTCTCACGGCAGCCCCTCCCCCCATTTCCATGCCTAATCCATCCGGATTTAATTATCTGGTCCTTACCTTCCTCTCTGATTTCATCTGCTATTGTCCTTTAGTCACTTCTGTTTGTCACAAAGACCAAACTGATTTTCACTTTAGCGCCTTTGCTTTCTCTCTTCTGGGGGATTCTTCATCTTGGCTTGCCCTTGCTTGTTTTTTTGGTTCTCAGCTCAAATGTCACCCTCTAGGGGGGCCTTCTCTGACCCAAGTTCCCTGCAAACCACTGTTCTCGCTCACATGCCCTGGTTTTAATTTTATTCATAGTTTGTTAATCCTATCTGAAATTGTCTGGTTTGCTGAGTTTTGTGCTTATTGTCATTCTTGAGAACAGGAAAGATGGTGACTGTCTTATTCACTGCCGAGTTCTCTGTGTCTAGAGTGGCATCTGGCACATAGTGGATGCTTTCCTTCCTAAGCATCTCCAGAATCTTTGCAACATTCCATCTCCAGCCCCATCACTCATCTCTCTGTTGGATTGACAGTGGGAAACACTTCACAAAGAAACAATCTTTGAATTGTGTTTGGTCTTGAATCTGCCAGAGTAATTTTTTATTTTCAAGCTGGCTTGTGAGGAGAAAGCTAAGTCCCAGAGGGTCTGGTGCTTTCCAAATACTAGAAGAACCCACATGACTTGTGTAGTGTGGGACAATTAATACAAGGCTGAGGAATCTGTTTGTAAATTAAATAAACAAGTTCCATATCCTATAATAAACATATTCCATCGATTTAATGAACAATGCACCATTTTGCATGGTTTGAGCTCTTCGCATGCTTTCAAATTGAAGATTGCATTCCTGGGAAATTAAGTAAGAAAAATGTAGTTTGGGATTGAATTATTTGGGGCAAGTTTTTGCTTCCTCTCCATAAATATAACAAGAGACAGATCCAACATAGATTTAAATTCAAATGATATATTTCCCTTCCACCTTAACATGGCTCCTTCTTCACTGTGCCTCAATGGTGGTTGAATGTAAATATTTCCTGCCTACTACTACTACAACTACTGCTTACTACTACCACTACAGTGCCTACTACTGCCTCTACAATGACTACTATTGCTACAATGACTACTACTACTACTAGTTCGACTGTTACTACTACTACTTCTACAATTACTATGACTATTACTACTACTACTATAATTACTACTACCACTACTACAATTACTGCTATTACTGCTACCATTACTACTGCTACTACTACAATTACTGCTATAACCACTACTACTACTACTACTACTACAATTTATACTACTACTACTGTTACTGCAATGACAACTAGTACCACTACTATGAGTACTACTACTACTACTACCACCACCCAGTGGTGGTGGAATGTAAATGTTTCCTGCCTACTACTACTACTACTGACTACTACTACAACTGCCTACTACTCCCACTGCAATGACAACTACTACTACTACAATTACTACTATAATAACAATTACTACTATTACTGCTACAATTACTACTTCTACTACTATAACTACTGCTACAATCACTACTACTACTCAATTACTATTAATACTACTATGACTACTAGTACCACTACTATGACGATGACTACTACTACTGTTATTACTACTGATGATGATCCACAAGGTTCTTCTTTAGTTCAGGGGCTTCTTTCCTCCCAAGGCTCCACTTCATTTCCTTTGTGAGTAGAGTGTCTTTTCTTTCATTATTTTGGAGTAATTATAGGTTAACAGGAATTTGCACAAAACGGTACAGGGAGGTGCCATACACCCAGTTTCCCCCAAGGGTAACATCTCACGTAACTCTAGCACAATATCAAAGCCAGGAAACTGATGTTGGAGTTTCTTTTAATTTTAATCAAGGCTGAATCAATTTTCTTTTTTGGTGAGGATGATTGGCCCTGAGCTAACTTCTGTTGCCAATCCTCCTCCTTTTGCTTGAGGAAGATTGTCCCCAAGCTAACATCTTTGCCAACCCTCCTCTATTTTTGTATGTGGGATGCTGCCACAGCATGGCTTGATGAGCAGCGTGTAGGTCCACCCCTGGGATCTGAACCTGAGAACTCCAGGCCGTCAAAGCGGAGTGTGTGAACTTACCACTATGCCACTGGGCCGGCTGCTGAATCAATTTTTTTAAGTTTATAGCTTTTATTTATACCACAGCATACATGTGTGTGTGTATAAAGATATATTTTACTACTCAAACGAGAAAGAGGTACATAGTTTATTGGTCATTAGATGATTATATGATTAATTCTCACAAAATTTGTAACATACTGCTTATAGGTGGCACCTTTCTGTGTCTTCATCATTTTATTCTCTCATCCTGTGAGCAAACCTGTGATTTGAAATGGACGCCACTAGTGGAAAATAAAATATCAATATATTAGGGGTCTGGAGTCCTTGGGCTGAACTGTCATTTCTGTGTTTTTTTCAATTGTTTCTAGGTGTTACTTACAATATCAGATATGCTATTGGCTCATGTCATTTTCTAACAAAAGGCCTTGAAATGCTGCATTGTAGTGGTACAAGCTTTTTAACATGGCAATTTTTTATTATATAAAGAAACTGAATAAAAATACAATTTCGTGTACTGAAGGTATATCGTGTTTGCTGTGAAGTGACTGGACTTTAGGGGTCCCCTCATTCCCTCTCAGCAGGAGACTAGCACCACAGCCTCTGGAGAGGGGCTCAAAGAAGGAATGTCTAGGTGGTGACAATGCTACACTCTGGAGCCAGTTAGATGGAATTTCTTGTGGAGTCTTCCTTTGGAAGTCAGCAAAGTTAGGCTTCTTTTCATCTGTGCAGAATGGTCATAGACACTAGGGCCTCATAAGACCCCTTTCAAGCTTCATGAATTTCTTACTGCAGTTTTCCTGGCATAAGGCATGACCTGAAATATTAGTTTGGTCCTTCTGATTGCTCCAGTGATCTGCTCAGACATTTCAATAAGGAGCATGGTCATCGCTTCATTCCTTGTAGTTTTTCCTCCGCACAATCATGTTGATTCACTTTGGGGAGGAGGAGTGGGGAACATGCAAGATGCACCCTTAGCACATAAGCTCATCATTTAGGAGCAAGAGACCCAGTGGCACAGACTGGAGGGGTGCTGAAAGGGGCCCTACCAACATGCGAGTTATGTAGTGACCAGAGGGTTTGGAGAGTTGAACTCATTAACTCAGTATTCCCTTGTTCTTACATGTAGCTGCACTTCACAGCAAAAGTGCCAATGCTTGGGCCCCACCAAGACTAATTAGATCATAATCTCCAGGAGGTGAGGCCTAGGTATCAGCATTAAAAAAACCAATTTCAGGTGCATAGTCAGGGTTGATAACCACTGACCAAGGTGCTGGAAACAATATTTCTTTAATTAAATAAGCTGTGTTTTGTTTGGATTCTTTAAATAAAGGATTAAGTTAAGCAGATTATGTGATGTCCACACAATGTCTCCTTGTGTGAAGGAGAGATTGGGAATGGGGAAGACACATCTTCGCTCTGGGATGGGAGTCATGGAGAGCTATGGAGTCTGTTCTGGCAGTTAGCAAAGTCAATGTGGTGCGGGATGCTAAGTCAGGTAGGGTTGCAGTTCCAGGCAGTCTGTGCTTTCCGAACAAGGCCCTTGTCAGTGGCTGGAAGCATAGGAGCAGGATTCCTTTGGCCAGGAGGCTGGGCATGGTCTCCAGGTGAGCTGGATTCAGGAAGGGGGGCGTCATGGTAGGGATGGGAGACATGCAGTACAGGTGACCTCCCATTTCTCCCACAATGTGGCGTTTTGTTCACCAGGCGTGGATGGAATCTCAGATCCCCTCAATTCCCCTGGAGGCCACTCTCAGGTGATCAGGAAGAAGAGAGAGAGAGAACTGAGCAGCCCTCAGATTTTAGGCTTCATCTGATGGGAGGCAAGATGGAATTCTGGATGCCCATTGAGGCTAAGGCTTCTTGGAATTTTCCACTTTGGCTGCCCCATTGGGGTGGACTTGGTCTGTGGGCAGAGACCACTGGGGGAGATCCTGCTCTGGGGAGCCAGAAAAGGGCTTTGGGGGAGCCTGAATGCCCCCCCTAACCCCCAACACCTACTCAGAAACCCCACACCACTGTGACTAGTGGCATGCATGTCCTGTAATTGGCTTTGATAATTTAAACCATCATCTTATCATTAGTCTCTTCTGTCTCCTTTCTAATCAAGTTTCATCCTATCATGACTCAAAAAAAAAAAAAAAAAAAAAAAAAGACTGTAAAACCCCATAATGCAAAAGTGAGAATGCAGACACCTGGGCTGGTTTAAATTGGCCTCTAGAAGATTTGACACTGCTCAAGTGAGCTGCTCTCATGTAATCACAATTCTCTCCTCTCCCCAACCCTGCTAGAAGCCACTCATTAATTATAGATAGAAAATATAAAGGTTGGTTTTCCTGCCTTGCATTCATCACAGAGATGTATAGTAAATGCAGTGAAATTGCATTGCTAAACTTGAACTCATCCTAAATCAAACTGACCTTTAAATTATCCTTCAAACTTTTTCCCCAACCCTCATCCCCAACTACTATTGGTCCACATATGAACTTTTATTAACGACATATTAAATTAGATTAACTTTGAGCTCAGGCTGAAAAGGTTAGAAAATAGTTTTTATTGCAGCTCTAGGTGAAATCTAGTGTAATGTATTATATTAATATGCTATTTGATTCTCCAATGGAGATAAGGAAACAGAATTATGTTAGAGAATGGAAATCACGATGCAGTCTCAGCCTGGACCAAGTCATCAAAATTAAAGGATCAATTTCTAAAATACAAAACCAAAGCAAAAGAAGCGGTCATGGGCAGAGGCCATGATCTTCTCCTGTCTTGGGGATAAGTCTCCTGTGGTTCGGTCTCAGGAGACCCTGACTCTTCCCCACTAGGAGTGTTCATCCAGGACTTGTCACTTTCTCTAAGTACCCATGTCTTGGCTGTTATCCTGGGCTGTATTCCTGGTCTTTGAGCAAGAACAGCACCGAGGAAAGACCCAACCCAGCTTCTGAACCCAAACAGAATCTGAATCAATTTAGGATCATAGGACTACTTCTTAACATGCTACAGCAGTTCCTTGTGGTATGGAGACTATTCCCAGCCAGCTTCCCCAAGCCCTCTCCTCTGGGACTCAGTAGCTCGGAAGAATAATATCTGATATAATACATCCTCCTGTGTGCATCTATAAGAATCCTAAGACATGCTGTCAGAGATGCTAGAGTTCATTGCGTATTCTCTGGAAAAGTGCCTGGGTAAGGAGGACTCCAGACTCTCCTGTATACATTTCACAAGACTGCCAGATCAACTTTCCTCCATGTGGGGATCTTTTGCATGCTCTCTATCTTAGCTTTTTCATGGCAGAATGGAGATGCTAAGAGTAAATACCTCTTAGGGTTGCTATGAGGCTTAAATGAGTGAATTCATTTAACAGTGCTCGACACATAGTAAGCCTCAGCGAAAGTTAGCTAATAGCTGCTGTCACCCCTGAGAAGCCATTTTATACAACTGTGTGTTTAGACTTAGAAGATAGGTAAGACACTTACATGTGCAGAATTGAATAGATGAATTAGGAGAATGGTTTAATATATTCTATGTGTTTCATGTATTTGTCATGGGTTGAATTGTGTCATGATTGGCAACTAATTGAAAAATTCATATGTCAAAGTCCTAATGTCCAATACCTTAGAATGTGACTTTATTTGGAAACAAGGTCATTGTGGATGTAATTGGTTAAGAGGTCATTAGGGTGGGCCCGAATCCAACATGACTGGTGGCTGTATAAAAAGGGAAATCTGGACGCAGAGACACATACAGGGAGAACACCATGTGAATGTGAAGACAGCCATCTGAATGGCCATATGAATCTAAAGAGAAGCCAAGGACAGAGGCCTGGAATAGATTTTCCCTCACATCCCTCAGAAGGAACCAACCCTGTCGACACCTTGATCTTGGACTTTCCAGCCTCCAGATCTGTGAGACAATACATTTCCGTTGTTTAGCTACCCAGTCTGCGGTACTTTGTTGTGACAGCCCTAGAAAACTAATGCACTATTACACAATATTATATGGGGAGGAAGAGAGAAAGGAAGAAAGTAAGAAAAAAAATGAATGAAAGAGGAACAGAATAAAATAAGTAACTATACTTTTATAGCACATGTCATATGAAAAAGTATCTACTCCAAGGCAGGTATTTAATTCTCATTTTCCAGAAAAAAACCTCTGAGGCTTACCCTACATGAAGTGCTCAAGTTCATATCATTTGGAAGCTGTGGCATCAAGATCCAAGGCTAAGTCTGTGTAGTTTCCAAATCATTTGTCATGTCATACATCCTATGTGAGAAATGAATACTTTCTAGTTAACTTCAAAAGAGACCAGGAAAATTGTACCTCCAAGAAGTTTCCATCAGTTCTAGCTATGGTTCTTTGGGATCTAAGACACGGGAATCCACCCTGGCTCATCTGAAAGAGTGGTGTTGGGTTTTCGATTGCTTTATGGAAAGTCTCAGGGAGTGTCTCATGAAACCCAAGGAAGGAAATATCACAGGGGCTAGCTAAGCCTAGAGGGGAACTGAAGAATCAGAAATGAAGGTCTATTCACCCCCCATCTCTCAGGAATGCATGCTTCCTTTCTTCTCTGATTCTCTCTATTATGGCTTCTCTGGTGGCTGGAGTCTGCTGTGGTCCCCATGATCCCTGCCTCCTCATGTTCACGTCCTTGTGTAGTCCCCTTGAGTGAGATAGTAAATGTGGGTTGTTTTAAGCCCCTAAATTTGTGGTGATTTATTATGCTGAATTCGCTGTTTTCAGCATCTTCTAATTTTTTGTACTTGGCTCTATATGGCTGCTTAGTACTGATGACTTTCACCCATGAGCTCAGGCACATACTGCTGGCTCTAACTTCATTCTGTCTCAGTTCCAAACTTTTTTCATTTAAATAGATTTTAATTTTTAGAGTAGCTTTAGGTTCACAGAAAAATTTAGTGGAAAGTACTGAGAGTTCCCATATATCCCTTTTCCCCACAAATGCACAACCTCCCCTACCATTAACATCCCACACCAGAGTGATACATTTGTTACAACTGATGAACCTACCTCGACACATCACTGTTATCTGAACTCCATAGTTTCCATTAGGGTTCGCTCTTGGTGTTGTATGTTCTATGGGTTTTGACAAGTGTATAATGACCCGTATTTACCATTATAGTATCACACAGAATATTGTCACTCCCCTAAAAATCCTCTGCGCTTCTCCTATTCATCCGTCTCTCCCTCCCTAACCCCAAGAAAATGCTGATCTTTTTAGTCTTTCTATAGTTTTACCTTTTCCAGAATGTCACAGAGTTGGAATCACATAGTATGTAGCCTTTTCAGATTGGCTTTTTTCACTTAGTAATATGCATTTAAGTTTCCTCCATATCTTTTCATGGCTTGATAGTTCATTTTCTTTTTAGTGCTGAATAATACTCTATTGTCTGGATATGCCACAGTTTATCACTTCACCTACTGAAGACATCTTGGTTACTGTTGCTTCAAAGTTTTGACAGTTATGAATAAAGATGCTATAAAAGTCCACATGCGCATAAGTGTGGACAAAAGTTTTCAACTCATTTGGGTAAATACCAAGGAGTGTGATTGTTGGATTGCACGATAAAAGTATGTTTAGTTCTGTAAGAAACTGTCCAACTGTCTTCCCAAGTGGTTGTGCCATTTTGCATTTCCACCAGCAGCGAATGAGAGTTCCTGTTGCTCCACACCCTCTCCAGCATGTGGTGCTGCCAGTGTTCTGGATTTTGGCCGTTCTACAAGATGTGTAGTCATATCTCACTGTTGTTGCGATTTTAAATTCCTTAAAGACACATGATGTGGAGCATCTTTTCATATGCTTATTTGCAATCCATATATCTTTGGTGAGGTGTCCAAGTTTTTTGCCCATTTTTAAATCTGGTTGTTTATTTTCTTACTTTTGAATTTTAAAAGTTCTTTGTATATTTTGAATAACAGTCCTGTATCAGATATGTCTTTTGCAAATATTTTCTCCCAGTCTGTGGCTTTTCTTCTCATTCTCTTGACTGTGGCTTTAATAGAGCAGAAGTTTTAGGGGCCAGCCTGGTGGTGCAGCGGTTTAGCTCGTGCTTTGGCAGCCCCGGGTTTGCTGGTTCCACCTTGGGCGCCCGGCAATGCATCTCTTGTCAAGCCATGCTGTGGTGGCGTCCCATATAAAGCAGAGGAAGATGGTCACGGACGTTAGCCCAGGGCCAGTCTTCCTCAGCAAAAAAGAGGAGGATTGGCAACGAATGTTAGCTCAGGGCTGGTCTTCCAGAAAAAAAAAAAAAATTAGGAAAAAAAAAAAAAGGGGAGCCAGCCTGGTGGCACAGCGCTTTAAGTTGCGCTTTGGCAGCCCAGGTTTGCGGGTTCAGATCCCAGGCGCCCGCCGACGCACTGCTTGTCACCATGCCTTGGCGGCGTCCCACATAAAGTAGAGGAAGATGGGCACAGATGTTAGCCCAGGGCCAGTCTTCCTCAGCAACAAGAGGAGGATTGGCGACAGATGTTAGCTCAGGGCTGGTCTTCCTCACAAAAATAAATAAATAAATAAATAATAAAAAAAGAGCAGAAGTTTTTAATTTTAATTAAGTCCAGCTTATCAATTTTTCCTTTCATAGATCGTACCTTTGGTGTCGTATCTAAAAAGTCATCACCATGCTCAAGGTCATCTAGATTTTGTCTTGTTACCTTCTAGGAGTTTTTTAGTTTTGCACTTTATATTTAGATCTATGATCCCTTCTGAGTTAATTTTTGTCAAGGGTGTAAGGTCTGTGTCTAGATTCATTATTTTTTGCAATTGGATGCCCAGTTTGTTGAAATTATATTGCCATTATATTGCCTATGCTCCTTTATCAAAGATGAGTTGATTATATTTATGTGGGCCCATTTCTGGTCTCTCTGTTCTGTTCCATTGATCTGTCTATTCTTTCGCCAACACAACACTGTCAGGGTAAGTAAGTCTTTACAGTAAGTCTTGAAGGTGGGTGTTGTCATTCCTCTGACCTTGTTCTCCGTCAATATGTTGACTATTCTGGCTTTCTCAACTCTCTATGGAAACTTCTGAATAAGTTGATAATATCCACAAAATAGGTTGCTGGGGTTTTCATGGGGATTATGTCGAATCTATAGATCAAGCTGGGAAAAACTGACATCTTGACAATATTGAGTCCTCCTATCCGTAAATATGGAAAATTTCCCTATTTATGTAGTTCTTCTTTGATTTCTTTTATCAGAGTTTTATAGTTTTTCTCATATAGTTCTTGTACCCATTTTGTTAGATTTATACCTAGGCATGTCATTGTTTTTAGTCCTAATGTAAATGGTATTGTGTTTTTAATTTCAAATTCCATTTGTTCTTTGCTGGTATATAGGGAAGTGATGGATTTTATTATATTAATCTTATATCCTGCAACCTTGCTAATCATTTATTAATTCCAGGAGTTTTTCTGTTGATTAGTTTGATTTTCTACATAGACAATCATGTCATCTACAAACCAACAGTTTTATTTCTTCCTTCCCCATCTGTATTCCTTTTATCTCCTTTCTGCCTTATTGCGCTGGCTAGAACTTGCTGTATGATGTTGAAAAGGAGTGGTGAGAGGGGACATCCTTGCCTTATTCCTGATCTTAGTGGGATAGCTGGTTTCTCACCACTAAGTATGATGTTAGCTGTAGGTTTTTTGTAGATGTTCTTTATCCAGTTGAGGAATTTCCCCTCTATTCTCAGTTTGCTAAGATTTTTTGTCACGAATGGGTGTTGGATTTTGTCAAATGCTTTGTCTGTGTGTGTTGTTACACTTGTGATTTTTTTCTTTGGTCTGTTGATATGATGGATTACAATAATTCATTTTTGAATGTTGAACCAACCTTGTATACCTGGGATAAATCCCACTTGTTGTAGTGTATAATGCTTTTTAATACATTGTTGGATTCAATTTGCTAATATTTTGTTGAGGATTTTTGCATCTATGTTCATGAGAGATATTGTCTTTAGTTTTCTTTTCTTATAATATCTTTGTCTGGTTTTGGTATTAGGGTAATGCTGGCCTCATAGAATGAGTTAGGAAGTATTTCCTCTGCTTCTATCTTTTGAAAAGAATTGTAGAGAATTGGTACGATTTCTTCCTTAAATGTTTGCTAGAACACACCAGTGAACCTATCTGGACCTGGTAGTTTCATTTGGAAGGTTATTTAATTATTGATTGAATTTCTAAATAGATATAGGCCTATACATATTGTCTCTCTCTTCTTGTGTAAGTTTTGGCAGATTATGTCTTTCAAGAAATTGGTCCATTTTATGTAAGGCATCAAATTTGTGGGCATAGAGTTGTTCATAGTATTCCTTTATTATCCTTTTAATGTCCAGTCAATCTGCAGTTATATCCTGTCTTTCATTTCTGATATTAGTAATTTGTGTCTTTATTTTTTTCTTAGCCTGGCTAGAGGTTTATCGATTTTGTCAATCTTTTCAAAGTACCAGATTTTGGTTTCATTGATTTTCTTTATTGATTTCTTGTTTTCAATTTCATTGATTTCTGTTCTAATTTTTATTATTTCTTTTCTTTTACTTACTTTGGATTTACTTTGCTCTTCTTTTTATGGTTTCCTAAAGTGGAAGTTTAGACTATTGATTTTAGATCTCTCTTCTTTTCTAATATATACTTTCAATGTTACAAATTTCCCTCTAAGCACTGCTTTCACTGTATCCCACAGATTTTGATAAGTTGTATTTTTATTTTCATTTAGTTCAAAATATTTTTTTACTTTCTCTTGAGATTTCTTCTTTAACCCATATGCTATTTAGAAGTGTGTTGCTTAATCTCCAAGTGTTTTGGGATTTTCCAGCTATTTTTCTATTATTGATTTCTAGTTTAATTCCACAGTGGTCTGAGAGCAGGCACTGTATAATTTCTACTGTTCTAAATTTGTTAAGGTGTGGTGTGTTTAATGGCCTCGAATGTGGTTATTTTTTCAGTTTGTTCAGCTGTTTACTTATTTTTAGGATGGAGTGGTGACTTCCAACCTCCTTACGTGCTGGCCTGGAAACTAGAAGTTGAAAAAATTTTTTTTTTGGCAAGGAAGATTGGCCCTGAGCTAACATGTGTGCAAATCTTCCTTTACTTTATATATGGGATTCCACTGCAGCATGGCTTGATGAGCGGTGCGTTCGTTCGCACCCGGGAGCCGAAACCACGAACCCTGGGCTGCTGAAGTGGAGCATGCGAACTTAACCACTATGCCACTGGGCCAGCCCCAGAAGTTGAAATTTTACAAGAAAGAATCTCATTGGTTCCTGGCCAGCCAGGTGGCAGCGATAGCTGGAGTAACTTTGGGGGCGTTATGCGCTATTTAGGGCTCCTGCTTCTAGGATCTGGAATCTTTACTTTTGGGTTTGGGGAGAATTCCAAAGCACAGGAACATTCCAGTATGTATCCACAGGATAGCAGTTGCTACACTCAGTTCATGTGCCTGGGTAGCATTCAGTTTAATAATAAGCTTATGATTAAGAAATTTATAATAAAGATTTTACAACCTCACAGATCCTTAGTAAGGCTAAGTAGTAGAGCATGGTATTCAATGACACACCAAGTTTAAGAGCTATACAGTGATGTTGGGGGTAAAAATCTGGCTTACCTCAGGTGTCAGCTGTAATGTCTTGGCACACATTGCCGGTGGTATCTGGGAGACAGAGGTAATACGAAAGGGTAACAGAAGATTAAGGAATGAGATCTTGCAGTCCAGTGAGCCCACCACTTCTGAAATCCTTTCATTCAGTTCAGGTCTGCTGGGCTGGACTTGGGAGGATGATAAATAGGCTGGTGCCTGAGCAATTATTTGGTGGTCAGTTAAAGCAAAAAAACCACAGGTGAAATAAGTGAAGGACAATCTATCATATGGGGTACCTGCCAAGGATATTTTTCTAGGGTAGTTGTACTTTTTTTTTCCTCTGGAAAATGAATAGAACAATTTGATTTTGAGTCTCACTGTCCTACTCTGGTCTAGATCTGCATCACTTCATGCTTGCATCATTGAAATTGTTTTCCCACGGATTGCCCTGTTTTCTGTCTTTCTCCCTTATAATTCATTCTTCCCGTAGGAAGATTTACTCCCTAAAACACCCCATTTATTTCCCTTTTTAAAAAACACTCCCTTTTAAAAAGCTTTCAATGGTGCCCATTACATATGGGACAAAGTGTATACTTCACCCAATATTCTAGATCTTCTGGGTTCAGACTACAATCTTGTCAATGATTTTTTTTTTTTTTTTGTGGGGAAGACCAGCCCTGAGCTAACATCTGTTGCCAATCTTCCCCTTTTTGCTGAGGAAGACTGGCCCTGAGCTAACATCCGTGCCCATCTTCCTCCACTCTATATGGGATGCCGCCACGGCATGGCTGACAGGCAGTGAGCGTCCGCGGGCGCCTGGGATCCGAACTCGCGAACCCCGGGCTGCCAAACGCGGACTAAACCGCTGCGCCACCGGGCGGCCCCTTGTCAATGATTTTTTATCGCCATTTCCTGGCACCTATCTTCTCCTCTAGTCATGTTGTTTTCCATGAGAGCAAATGCCGTTTTCTATGTCTCTGTCTGTCTTTGCTCATGCCCCCTCTTTATTTGGGTGGATACTTTTCCTCTCTGCCCAAACGAATTCTGTGCCAGCTTCACTTCCCTCCAGAACCATCTTCTCTAAGAAGCTTATTTTATTTTTATTTTTTGACTACTTCAATTCACAGTGTCTCTGTGAAATAATAAGAAATACATATATAAGTATTGGTCTCTGCCCCTGGTTCTTAACACAGAGCTCCTAAAACCCTTGTCAACAGAGGTGCTGGGAGAACCTTTTGTTCTGATATTTAGTCTTTGACGCTGGTTCCTGGCGCAGAGCTCCTAATGTCTGTGTGATTTCCTGAGTGATAGGAGGGTCTGACCCGGAGCTCCTAAGTCCCTCAGAATTTCCTGGGTGATGGAACATCTTTGGTTCTAATGAGGTGGCTCTTGGTGGGCTCCTGGACTGGGGCTGCTCACCAGAAAGACCAAACCATGATTAGCAAACTGGAACTTTCAGCCCCACTCTCCATTCTCCAAGAGAGGAGAGGGACTGGAAATGGAGTTAACGATTGATGATGCCTACATGACGAAGTCTCTGTAAAACCCCAATAGTACAGTGTTCGGGGAGCTTCCAGGTTGGTGGACACATCCACCTACCGGGAGGGTGAGGCACCCCAGCTCCATGGGGACAGCAGCTCCTGGGTTCAGGATCCTCCCAGACCTGGCCCTATGCATCTCTCCACTGGCTGTTCATCTGTCTCCCTTATCGTATCCTCTATTGTATCATAAACTGGTAAACCTAAGTGAGTGTTTTCCTGAGTTCTGTGAGCTCTTTTAGCAAATGATTGAATTCAAGGAAGGGGTTTGAGATCCTCTGATTTGTAGACAAGTTGGGCCGAAGTTGTGGGTAACCTGGGGACACACTACTTGCCATTGGCTTCGAAATGGGGGGCAGTCTTGTGGAACTGAGCCCATACCCTGTGTGGTCTGCACTAACTCTGGTTAGTGTCAGATTGAATTGAATGGTAGGTCGCCCAGCTGGTGCCGGAGAATTGCTGGATGTGTGAAAACCCACACATCTGGTGTCAGAAGTGAAGTGTGGTAGGTAAAGTAAAGTGTGAGAGCAAAGGAGAAACACAGGAATGTTTTTCTTATACAGTCTCCCTTTTCAGCCTTCCATAATTTCTGGACCGTGGCATTCATTTGTACTGAATCATTCACCACCTTCCACAGCCATTTGTTCTGATTTTTAAATCAAGTTCAGAATCAAAGCTCCTTGAGAGCTGGAACCATGTCTTTCCTTCTTTGTAGTCTTCTCAGGGTCTGCCCCAGTGCTGCCTGGGGGAGGCTCTGGGTAAATATTTTATGAATGAATAAATGGTACAAAGCAAAGCAGCAGTGAATCTGAGTCAAGCAATCATGCCCTCCAAGGAGGGAAACTGAGTTTTAAACAGAGACATGCTCCTCAAACAGGGTCTATCCCTGATAAACAGTTCTGTTGATGCTGAATGCAGCCAGCATTGTTTTTTCCGACACAAGTTAAATCCCTTTGAGCAAGTGTATCTTCAAATATAAAGTGATAACTTATAGAGAATGAAACATATGTCTTCGTCTGTATAAATCAACTGTATTCTGCCCTGGGAGCAGCTGTGAATTCGCACTTTCTGGGATGTGTGTTGCATTTGATATTGAAGCAGAGTGAAATCCACTGACCTATTTGGGGACTGGACTCTGGGCTGGGGACCACCATCCCACAATGTCCTGACCACCTGGGCTCCCTAGGCACATCTCAACTCTGATTGTTGCTCAAATAGAAGCCCCATAAGATAATAAGGCAATGATGTGAATCTTTTCTAGAACATCTACCAGAAAAAAAAGCACTTAAAATGCACTTCCTTTGATAACTATTTACTTAAACCCCAGTTTTCATCTTTTGTGAGGGGAATACTTATTTAAAATTTTCATCTAAATATTTTGCTCTCTTGTGCTCAGACTGGAAGGGGGAAAAAAAATCCCTCCTGAAGCCCTAGTTCAGAAAACTTGGGCTGTGTGAAAGGGAATGGAATAGAGATATTAAGAGAGTGGCTACACTGTCCACTTGTCCATCTGAACTCTTCTGTTGATTGTACGCTCTGAGTGCCGTTGGTCAAGCACCCTGTAATTTACCTTTAAAATATTTTAGCGTAGACAGTGTAAAATATTTCTATGTGTGGGCTAGTTTGACTCTCTCTCTTGGGAGTGGTTAGTTAGCATTTATCGTGTCCTGAAGAGGAATGCACACTCCAACAGCAGGCATGGTTAACATTTTAGCCTCCTCTGCCTCAAATCTTCAACCCTCATCTGAAAATGTCTGCATGGCATATTTGTTAATTAGCTAAGGATTACTGGCAATAACTCTTCTTGATGGAAATGAGTGGTGCTCATAATAATTGGAATATGTGGGTAGGTTAAACTCTGCCCAGGCCCTCTACCCTCCCATGCACAGGGGTGCAGGAATCTGGAGAGCCCAGCAGGCTATGTGTGCTCCTTTGGAGTGTTGCCCGTGGCCTAGGGCTCTGCTGCATTTTGCTTCCTGCTTCTTAATTGAGAATTCTGTGTCCAGATCATGCAAGGCACTTGAGGAGTGCCTGAGTGGCCGAGAACAGAGATTCCACAGAACTTCCAGGAACAGACTGTTTCATGCCTGCTTGCCAAGAAGCATTGGTGTGTGTGGCAGAACTGTGTCTGACACCTGCTTTCATGGTGACGTGCCATCTGGTGGCAGTAAGGCCATGTAGAAGAGGCCATTTGCTCTTTCTCATCTCCAGAGGCCACCAACATCCACTGACAAGAGCAAGCTTAGCTTAGGAGGGTTATCAAAACCACCCAAGCATACAGTTTCTACCTTGCTCCTCTTTTAAAGAATTCCATGTTTTCCCAGAGCCAAGAGCTGAGGATAAGTTTAGATTATTGTGCCACAAAAGAGGAGGTACTTTGAAATCTGGGCCCCTCTGTGTCTGAGAATTGTGAATGTCTTACTCAGTAATTTAGTCTCCTATTTTTCCCATTGGTAATGATAAGATACTGTGATGGTTAATTTTATGAGTCAATTTGACTTGGCTAAGGGATGCCCAGACAACTGGCAAGACATTATTTCTGGGTGTATCTGTGAAGTTGTTTCCAGAAGAGATTAGTCTTAGTGTCAGTAAAGTGAGTCAAGAAGATGACCCTCACCAAAGCCAGTGGGCATCATCCAATCTGTTGAAAGCCCAAACAGAATGAAAAAGTGGAGGAAGAACGAATTTTCTCTCTCTCTTTTCTTGAGCTGAGACCTCCATCTTCCCCTGCCCTTGGACATTGGGGTTCCTGGTTCTCAGGCCTTCGGGCTCCAGGACTTACACCAGTGGCCCCCAAGTTCTCAGGCCTTCACACTCAGGCTGGATTATACCCCTGGCTTTCCGTGTTCTCCAGCTCGCAGACAGCGCGTTGTGGAACTATTCCACCTCTGTAACTGCATGGGCCAACTGCTGTGATAAAGCTCCTCTTATATGTACCTATTAGTTCTGTTTCTCTGGAGAACACTAATACAGATGCTGTTAAGTTGAGGATGTATATTTTTCATAGATGGTTGTTTTGGAGTTAAAGAAATATCAGATTATTATGAGCAATTGTTAGACAAGGAAAATTAGCCTATTTAATTAACCCAAGATAAGATATGTGTTAATAGTTTAAAACTTAGTCCTTAGAAACCCAAGGACGACTTGTGAATGGTAACAGTCCTCCTTAGAATTCTGACGCAAGTCCCTGTGTAATCAGAAAACACGTTGTTATGAAATTCAGAGAATTAATTAAAGTTAAAATTTGAGGGAGTACGTTGAAGATATGTCCTTCACCCGTGTTTTGTCTCCAAGTGTTGTGTTTATGTATCAATCTAAAACAGAAAATGGTTCCTTTAATCTGCAGGCTCTTAGTGATTTTATCTCTCTTTCTCTTCAGATAAATTGTTTTGTTGCTTTTATCATCTTCTTGGCATGTTTTGAACTGCCTAGTCTACTAAAGTGGAAGAAACATGCTTATTAAAGCCAAATGACTTCTTCCTGATGTTAATTCAGTAAAAAATGAACTCTCTTAAGAATGCGAATGTATGGTCTCAGAAAACTTGTCTTTAGGCAAAAATACAAGACACATCTACTTTGTTATTCCAAGAAGGTCAGTGCAGTCGAAAACAGGTCTGGAGGATCCTGAGGACAGGAGCTTCTGACCCCGTGGAGCTGGGGTGCCTCTCCAAGTTTTGGGTGTGGAAGCGCAGTTTGCATCCTTACAGACAAAATGGGCACAGGCGGGTCTTCCTGAAGCCGGCTGGGGCCAACACTGTTGCTTTAGAACTTCACACAGTGTGCCCAGAGTTCCCCGGACTGCCAACAGGAGTAAGTGTGCGTTGGCTCTGACTTACTACCTCTATCTCTACTTTGAAAAGAAATGGAAAAGTGCCAGATGTAAAACAGCAAGTCTGAGAAATTCTATTTTCACCATCTATTTTAATAAACAAAAGTCTTTTGGAAATGCAGCATTTTTAACTCAAGAAGGAATTTTTTTATAGCCTTTTTATTTAAAGGTTCTAATAGGTTATTTGGGTGAGTTCAATGGACTTTTCTGACTGAAATGAGTATTTTCAAGATTATCTTGGCGTCAAAAGAAGTGAATATTTGAAAATAACAAAGATTACACTTTTATAGCGTTTTAGAATATACAGAACACTTTACTTATTCTATCCTCACAATGACCCTGTTGGATAAACAGTATTTCCATTTTATATATGAGTGTCTGGAGGCTCAAAGAAATTAAATAATTTGCTTAACATTACATACACATTGGTGAATTGTTAACTTGAACCCACCAATTGCAAATCCGGTTTTCTTTAGAAAACACCATACTTCTTCCCTTTAAAGAGTAGCTGAGGGAAAAATTGAGATCATCCATAGCCTATGGGGAAGTAGCCACCTTTCCTGGTGTCCCAGAAATTCAATAATGTGAATGTTTTCCCTGTAAAATGCACGAATGCAAAGGCTCACTAAGAGACCTTTCTTTTTGAACATTGGTGTCCACGTTCTTTTTCTGGATCATTTCTTGGGGATCAGAGCCAAGCTGTGGTCTCCCTTCTTAGCCCTGAGGTTATCATGCACATAGGAGGTGCAGAAGCAATGGATTCATATTCCAAGCATTTGTGTGTTCACGGGATTGGGCTCATTGCTTAAGCAGATACAAAATAATTGACAAGTATGGAAAATGAGGTCCTTGCCTTCAAAGTGCTTAGGATATTGACGTGAAGTACTTAGACCTAGAAAACGTTGCCCAAAAGGCCACAGCAAGATGACTGGAGTCTAGCAGGGTTTCTTTAGTCCTTGTTTTCCAGGTGCAAAGTGAGACCTTAGGTGAGGAAGACTTTCTGTAGAAGGAGGTGGCTGAAGGGAAATCTAGATTTGAATAGGTAGTTAGGGAAGGGAAGGCCGGTAACGTCAACAGGTCTTGGAGAAGTCCAACCAGTTTGGAGAATAATGATAGATAAGTTTTGTAAACTGACCTAAGCCAATTAGGTTCTTTTTGGTAGATAATGTAGCCTTTGAAAGTTGGTGGCTGAAAGTTAGGTATTCTCTTATAACTCCATGCCAGATTCTAATGAACACAAGTCTCGGACCAGATGCTCCTGTATCTTGTGTGGATATTTACTAAACAAAGGCCTATTGACAAAAGACGCAAGAGATCCAGTGTGTTCTGTAAGGTCAATGAAGTTCCAGTTCTTTGTGCCTTAGGTGTTCCAGTGTAACTAGAGAAAGACAGAACAACCTTTCAGAGGCAGGCTCCATCTCTGCAGTCACCCCTAACAACCAGACATCTCCAACCCTGGTGGCTAAACCCCGGATGCTGAGGGACCCTGCCTTCATCCTGTTCCTAAGGGGGATGACAACACCCTCTGGATTCATATACCCTGTATAAGAGTGGGGGTATCTCTGAAATATTGTTGCCAGTGCACATATCTTGAATACCTTTAATTTTGCCAAAGAGAGCCTATTTCTGACATTTACCCTGGAAGTTTTAGAGGCCATCATTTTCACCAATCAAGATCCATCCCCGAAGTAGGCTAAGATACACAGTTCAGGTTGGCGAGATCCGGGTAACAGACACGCTTGAAGCGGTCCTACTGGATCACTGGCTTCCTGACTGTAACTCCCTCAGACCATCCCTGGACTCTCCATTTTTCATTAGGGCACCTGATGCCTCCAGAACTGCGATTTAAATGAACTGACACATACACAATATCACACCGTCTCTGATAAAATATTTTTAGGAGCATTGCAGACAGTGTAATAAAAGGTTGGTGCGCTGGGGCAGACCTGTTACAGAATGCCTGGAAGGGCAGACTGTATATATTGGATTTGCAAGAGAACAGATCTGTAATAGTTATTGTTCACCTCCAAGAATTTTGGCAAAAAAAAAAAAAAAAAAATCTAAGTCAACCATTGCACTGGTTCCCAAGAAAGCCTTGCCTGCTGCAGGCTTTTTGAGGCAGTGCTATTCCAGTCATCAGCCAGACTGCCTGCTGCCTGGCCAGCCCACAATGAGGCAGGCGGGGGCTGCAGTCTGGACATCACTGCGGGGGGTATTGACTTTCAAAGGTGATGGCAGTGCCTTCATCTGTGCCATTTCCTCTGAAACAGAAGTTATTTTCTCTCACAACTGTGCATCGTATTTATAATAGCTTATTGATCAAAGCCAGGCCCACTTTCAAAGCAGGGAGGAAACCATGTGCCCCTTCTTTGTGAGTTAGTTTTCCACCAGCAGGCACTGGTTTTGCAGCCCCAGCTCTTCTGCATGGGCCACTGTACATTTACCTCTGCCCCCTCATTCCCTGCGCAGTCCATCACACTGAGGCATGAGAAAGCAAAGGGCTTTGGTCTAAAGGTGCAGGGTGAGCTCAACTTGTTGCCCTGGGCTACTCTGAACATTCTTTGCCAGTCTTGGCCATACTTCTGCTCACCAAGAAATATCCCTACCATCATATGGCCTTCTCCATCTGTGTTAGCTGTTTATGTGGACCACTTTGGGGCCTGCATGTTTTAAATTTTAGAAGAATGTTGAATCTCATGCAGCAAGCCTGAAGACCTCATTCTCATGACTTGGGTGGAAGTCGGTATAAGGCAACTTTATTTTGTATCTTGGCCAAAAATTTACTCACGGAACCACACAAAGAATCCTGCTGTGAAGTGGTTTCACCGACAGGGGGGCCTCCTGGCATGGAGGCTGATGACATGGTTTTTGGAGTCTCCAGTGTCTGGTAACTGTTCCTAGCCTGCCTTAATATCTCTAGGTGGCCAGAGTGGAATTAAGTTAACTTACTTGTTCTAGTTTGCTCGGGCTGCCATAACAAAATATCACAGACTGGGTGGCTTAAACAGCAGAAATTTATTTCCTCACAGTTCTGGAGGGTGGAAGTCCAAGATCAAGGTGTCAGTAGAGTTGGTATCGTCTGAGGCCTCTCTACTTGGCTTGCAGATGGCTGCCTTCTCACTGTGTCCTCACACGGCCTTTCCTCGGTGTGTGTGCATCTCTTTGTGTATTCATATTTCCTCTACTTTTAAGGACACCAATCGGATTGTATTAGGGCCCACACTAAAGACCTAATTTTAGCTTAATTACCCCTTTAAAGACTTTATCTCCAAATATAGTCACATTTGGAGGTACTGGGGGTTGGAACTTCAACATATGAATTTTTCGAGGACAAAATTCAGTCCATAACACTTACTTTTGGACAGATATTAATAATGACCATCCCCGCTCCCTTCCAACTGTTAGGAGCCATCTATCACTTTTTATCATACTACAAAGTTCCCTAAGCACCTGAAGATGGTGTCAGCTGCTATATGTCAGTGGCAGTTCTCATGTCCATCTGATCTTTGACCCCTGAGCAGCTTTTAAAGCTGCAGACTCCTGGGACCCTCCTCCCCCTCCCTCCCAGAGTCCTATGCAGTAGATAGGTCTTAGGAATCGATATTGGTTTACAAAATAGAATAATCTCTCAGAGGATTGATGTACAAATACAAACATGAATTTGCTTAGAAGTCCTTCCCTCTGGGAACATGGCTCGGGAACTACAGTGAGAAGAGACTTGTGTCATTGTTACTCACTTTTATGCTGTTTGGATTTCTTATTATGTGTATATGTAACTTTTAAAATAAAAATGTATTTATTAATTTAAAATAAAGACATCTTTTCAAGTGGATCTTTTGGCCAGTCTAATTGGAAGACCACAGTTGAATGAACCTTGGCCTCTAAGAACCTATAGTGTAAGATTAACACCCATCTGAGCTGAGGTGCTTGGATGGGATCTCAGCTGGGCTTGAGGGTGAGGCAGAACAGACTGACGGACTCATAGACAGAAGCACAAGTGGCTCAGGTGAAACAGGGGGAAACATGAAATGCAAAGCTGGGCCAAACAAGGCACCCCCCAGATATTTGTAGAGTAAGACAGGAGGAGAGACCTGCTAAGACTCCTTGAGCCACTAGGCTCGGTGGTTCTTAACTCTGGCTGCACATAGAATTATCCAGGGAACATTAAAAATACTGCTCTCGGGCCCCATTCTGGAGAGCCTGATGGACTTGGTCTGGTAGAAATGCAAGCATCAGCAGTTTCTAAAAGCTGCCCAGCTGATTCTGATGTGGGGCACTTGGCCTTGGCTGGTGCACAATCAATGCTAAGTCTGCCTTGCACACTCTTGGGAGTTATGACTCGACAAAGGAATGCAGGGCTCCCTTTTTTTTTCCCTCCAAAACTTCTCTTTAGAAGAGTTTTATCTGAATGGCTCCTTGACTAGTCTTTTTTTATTGGCAAAGAGATAAGGAAAGAGAAATGGGCCTTAGTCTTTTGGAGAGGGGCTGTCTTCTTGAGTGGAAGACTCTTACACCTGGCCCAAAGCCTGCTTCCACTAGCCCAGCCAGCCAGGGGGAGGTTCCAATAGAAAGAATGGGCAGAGAAGCTGCTTTTTCCCAGGCAATTCTAGACATGGGGTAGTGGGGTGCCAAGGGTGGGGAATCATGAAGATATGTACTAAATATCTAGCCTAGACCACTGGTTCTCAGTCTTGCCTGTACATTGGCATTTCTGGGGAGCTTTAAACACTACTGATACCTGAGTCTCTTCCTGAGGTTGTCATGGGCACCTCTCTCCCTGAGAGTGTTGTGTGTGGTACAGGGCTCATCCTGGGCAGCAGCGTTTTCTGAAGTTCCCCACATGATTCAAATATGTAGCAAAGTCTAAGAACCGCTGACCTATTAATGATGTAAATGGAAGGGAAAGAATGGGAAGGAAAACATGGCAACGCCTGGGAACTGTTGCAGAGACGAGATTTTCAAAGCTCGAGAGACAAGTAATAAAGTTATTGGGCTGTGGTGTGGGAAGAAGAGTCCATTAGAGCCTTCAGCACATTTGAAATTCATTTAGCATTTCAAAGACGGAGCCTGGTGCCCTCGGATCAGAATGCCTTCCCCAGCCTGCTGATAAGGATGGCCCGTCTGCTTTGAAATCTAAGACAAGAGATTGGCTGCCCTAGAGTAGGAAGATGAGATGAAGTAGAGGAAGAAAAATCCTGAAATCTGCCCCTCGTGGGTCAGAGGATTGTGGGGAGAGGGATTGAGAGAGAAGGTGGAGAAGGGGATGTGTGTTGGGACCACATGATTCTGATGGTGGTGATATTCCAAATATACAACATCCAGTACAGAATCTGGGGTGGACCATGAGGGTAGGCTGCCCTTGGAGGTCTGGGGAAGCCAGAGGCAGTGAGGTGGGGTGGGATGCTTTGGGGTCAGACTGTCAGGCTTTACCCCTTTCCTTGGCAGATAGTGGCAGTATGCCTGTGGGGTTCTGAGGGAGGAGCTGGGGTGGTGATGGGAGCACTTAGGAGCCTTGGGGTACAGAAACTCTTTAATATTTTGAGAACTGGTCCAGCTGCACTCGTGTGTACTGGCTGAAATATGAACCCTGGTTTATTATTTGTTCTCTGGACTTCTATCTGCAGAGGAGGGGGTGTAAGCTGGTGTGCTAGATGAGCCAAGGGGGACACTGTGGGCTGGGGGCTTTTGCCCAGTTTGGTTCTGGGGTTCTAGAAGCACAGCAGCCACATGGCGGTAAGTACACTTGGTGGGTCAGCATGGCCCAGCAGAGGTGGGGCCAAAGCTGAGCCCTCTCCAGCCGCCTTTGGGACCTGTCCATTGTGGGTGGGACCCAGAGTGCTCACATGCCCCTTGGCCCCAAAGAGCTTTGTTTACACGGTTATGTGGATAGTTTTGCCATATTAGAAATTAATTTTTAAAAATATTTATTGAATAATTCGTTAAAGGCCACCATGATAAATCTATTACACGGCAATGTAAATAACATATTTCTATGAAAAATAACACTATTTTCCGACACGAAAAACATTTAGTGAGAGATCTGCATTGTTTTACATCCTTTTGCATCTCTCTTTAGTGGAGACAGCTGCAATCTCCCGTCCACTTCTGTTTCCATCTTCGCGAGTTGTTGTTTTCCAGACACGTGGCTATGAAAGGGAGGCATATTTAATGGTTTTCTTCTTCCGGATAATTGTGGATATTATTCTTTGATATTGCATCAAAACCCCACTGTAGACTAGTGAGAGAATGAGATTTAAAAAGCCAAAGAGTGACTTAATATTATTACAGAAATAGCTTTGACATTGTGGACCCTTGAAAAGGCCAAGGGACATCAAGAGGGCCCCAGATGACACCGAGGATTGTTGAGGCAGCAGAAGGAGCCTTGGGCTGCTGCCCCTGAAAGGGGATGTCCCGGGGAAGAACGGGTTCCAAGCAAACCCTGGATAATCCGCTTTTGCTTAGGATTCCACCTCTATGTTTCTTCCCTCCGTGTGCTCTTGTATCTTGTTTCTGGAATCTTCTGTTAAGGCTGATATTACATCAGTTATAAGTGGGTCACAGCTGCCATTAAAACCAGGGCCCAGCAATTTCACCAGGTCAGTAATTTAAACATTGAATTGTCAAAAGGAAAAAAAAAACCCAGCAAAGCAAGGCCAACTAAAAATGATTCTTTTACATGGACGTGTATGTGTTTAAAATGTTAGTTTTTATAGACTCTCAGTCTTGTTGATGCCAAACATGGTTTTTCTTCTATATGCAGCTTTTAAGAGAATAGATCAGACTCTCAAATTATGCTTTTAGGTAGACCGTGTGATGTTCTTTATTATTTTGGGATGCAACATGAGCCCTGTAATGGTGTATGTGATGGGGTTTGGAAGCTGGGAGGAGGATGTACTGTGAACAGACACTAGGTAAGAATGGATGGCAAAGTGAGAATGTGTAGGGGGTTTACTGAAGTTGCTGGTTCTTAGATGTTAGATGGGGGGTGGGTTCCTCAAGGGCTAGGCAGATTAGCTTTTAGGGTGAAGTTGAGGGTTAAATCTTAGATAGGCAAGGGTGAGTTACGGGTCAGTACAGTGATAAAGTGAACTGGGGATTATAGCAGATTAGGAAGTTGTGCCCTTAACTGCTATGTGGCTGCCTTTTGTGAGAGAACCTCCTCCTGCTTTCTTTTTACCTTACCATCTCTAGTTCCTCTGCGGGCATATCCGACTGAGCTTGGCATGACATTGTGGGATTTCTGAAGGTTGGATCTTGGGTCCCTTTTTCTTCCTATCCTGTATTCTATCCTTAGAGAATCTCATCCATACCCACAGCTTCATCACCCCTTAACCCAGTTGTCTTATAGATTTATATCTTTAGCCCTGAATTTACTCCGACTCCTATATTAAATAGCCTACTTGACATTTCTACTGGGATATCTCAAATATACCTTCTGCTCCACTTGTCTGAAAGCAGACTCATGCTCTTCCACCAAGCCTGGTCTCTTCCTGTCTTGCATATTGCCATGAACATCACCACCAGCCATTCGGGTTTCTTGTCAGAGACCTTGGAGGTCTTCCTGACTCTCTTGCTTCCTTGGCTCTGTTTAATCCCTTTCCCCGTTTTGATGACCCCACGTGAACTTCTCAGACCCCATGCCTCCTCCAGGCCTACCTGAGGCACCATCATCTCTCAGGGGACTTTGGCAGCTGCCTCCTAATGCCTCTTTGCATCCAACGTTGCCTCAAGATAATCTGCTCCACACAATCAAGTCAGAATCGCCACTTGAAAATGCAAAAATACAAATCTGGTTAGGCAGTCTGCCCTCCTCATAAAAAACAGTGACCCCCAAAACCCACTATAATGATTTAATTCAAGCTGTAAGCTCAATGGCTTAACTCAAAATAGAAACCCTGCTTTCCTGGTGGAGCATGGGACTCAAACTGGGTTCAGTTCTTTAAGCTGTGGCTGGGCTGCCTGGCATGTACAGTCCTGGGTCAGCCAGAGATGCAGACAGAGTTTATGCACAGAATTTGGGGCTCTGCTTCTCCCTACAGGATATTCCCCCCTTGCTTTCCAGCTACTGGGGTTGCCCCATCTCTGTCCTCCCATCTTCAATCCAATAAAACTGCAAATTTTCGTCTGCTCCTGCATGGTACAGACTGGGGCCTGCCCTCAGAGTAAAGGAAAAACCAGGAAACTCATCCAGTTCCTTTCCCTTTTAAAAATATCAACCTCTCTACAGTATCTGCCTGCTTTTGTCACACTCCAGTGCCTCCAGGCAGTTGCTTATTGTATCTGGTCCCAAGTTTGTAGATTTTTTTTATAGTTTAGGGGAGTTTTTTTATGGTTTGAGGAAGGGTTGGTCCCATTGGAGCTACTGAGGCATTATCAGAAATGCAAATTCAAATCTAAAATTCTCAAGCTGGCCTTCAAGCTTCTGCATAGCCCGTCTTTTACATGCTCCTCCCTCTTCAACCCAGAAGTGCTCCCCCAGACGCTCTTCATTTTGGCCACACTTGCCTATCTTCACTTCCTCAAAGGTGCCATCCTCCTTCCTCCATCTTGCCATTGTCCATCTTTCTTTCCTCGTGGATCTGAGCTCTCCCGCCCATTCCTCACCTGCCTCATTCCACATAGTTGAAGCCGGAACCTCTTCCTTTAGGAGAGTCAGGCATTTCTTCTCAGAAAAGGATTTAGGTCATTCTCCCATTATATACTGTGGGCTTCGTGGACATTTCCTTTGTAGCATTTATACTGACTGTAATTTGGTGTTCATTTCTGGAACTCTGATTCATATCCATTTTTCCAATCAGATTGTAGGGTGGTGAAATCCGGGACCATTTTGGGGATGACGATGCATCATCCTCTCACCACTGTGTACAACTCCAGGTCCACCCCACAAAATGCTCCCCCAGCAATCTATAGGCTTTGTGCATAAGGCTCTCAATACATGCATTATGGATTGATTAATTTTTTAAATAATTCAGCAGAGTGTGGAAGGTTCAGGATAGTAGAAGTCTTTGCCTATTTCTTAGAAGCTTTAAAATTAACTGAGCACATAGAGTCTTTTGGGCTTTGGGAAAGCAACTCAGCAGAGAAAATGTAGGCAAGGTTGAGTAAAGTTTTTGGAGATTCACTCTTTGTGACTGTTGGCCCTTTGTCAGTAGAGCTAGTGTGAGAGGAGAAAAGGAAGACTGTGGGAGTGTCTCAGAACCAGGCAGCCTTTGTGGAAACCCAGCCAAGAGGCTGATCCAGATATGAAGGTGGGAGGGATGAAGGGGCTTTAGAGCAGGGAGGGTGGCCTGGGTGGGGGGAGGTCATGGTGGGAGTGGAGAGTGGGAGACTCAGTGGTTGTGGATCAGACCGGTGATTCTCTCTGACTCTCCAGCTATTATCTAAGCCCTGGCTATGCTCATCTACTTCTGGTTGGCCAAGGGCAATGGGCAGTTTCTACTCTTCAGCCTCTGCTCGTGGTCCTTGCCATGCTGCCTGCTCCCTACCCCTTTCCTGGAGTACTCCGACTTAGCTTTCAAGATTCTGCTCACAGTTCCATCCATTGTCTTGTCTTTTCAGGCAAAGTAACCCCCTCCTTTTTATGCCTGCATTCCATCCATCCATTTTTCTAGTTATGCTTATTATAACTTACTGCACTTGTTTATTTACATATATATTTCTCCCTGCTGGATTGTAAACTTCTTCAGGATAGAGTCCATGTCTTATTCACCTTTTCTCCCTAGTACTAGCTCAGTGACAAGCACACAATGTTGCATAAATGGCTATGGTTGGAACAAATGAATAAAATGAGTGACAAGTGGTCAGGTGTGGTTCAAGGAGTTGGGACATCACCTTTGATATACAGGTGGTGGAGAAGCCTCATGTGACGAATGTTGGGGGATGACAAATGCCACATGCAGATAATCAAAGGTGAATGGAGTGAATGTGGTCAGGAAGTGGGAGAAAAAGGATTTGAATTTCTCTGTGACCAGGGTGCTGATGAAACTGGGAAAGACAGGATGAGACTTGTTGTGAGTTAAAATGTGAGGCATATTTGAAAATCACTTGAAATCTTTGCACTGGAAGGCAAGGCTTATATTCAGCACTTTGCACTAATGTGGTTGTATAGGTTGTTACCATGTGAACGAGTTTCATACCAATTGGCTAATAGATGCTGTCAAAGGATAAATGTATTTAATCACTGCTTGTGATTATTAGTATGTGATGTGATCAAGTTACCATTCAGGTAAAATCAAAGTGATGGCTGGATACGGACAACAGAGACTCTCAAATAATGCTGATAGAGTGAAAATTGGTTCCATTACCTTGAAAAACAGCTTGGTGGTATCTACTCAAGTGAACGCATATATTTTATGCCTCAGCACTTTCACTCCCACAGTAATGCAAACGCGTGCACCAAAAGACACATATGAGAACGTTCCCAGTGGCATCAGTCATAATGGTCCTAAACTGGAAGCAACTCAAATGTCCGTCAGTAGTAGAATGGATAAATTTTGGTAAATTCATGTGATGGACTTCTATATAGCCATTAAAATCAGTGAAATACTGAAACAACATGGATAAATCTCACAAATGGAATGTCAAAGAAAAGAAGTCAGACAGAAAACAGTACTGTACTGTGATATTCACCATTTCTGTGAAGCTTAAGAACAAGGGAAACTTTTGTGGTGTTAAAGTCCAGGAGAGTGGTTACATCTGGAGAAAAATTGGGGGGTAGTAATTGGGAGGAGGCTTGAAGGGGCTTCTGGGGTACAGAAATGTTCTGTTTCTTGACCAACACGATGGTTACGTGGATGTTTTACTTTTGGATAATTCATTAAAATGTACGCATAGGCCTTGTAATGTCTCCGTATGCATGTTAAGCTGCAGTAAAAGAGGTTATTTAAAAAATATGAATAATATTATATATTTTAAGTTAATAAAAAGATGTATATCATCCTCAGTTTTCTTAATATCATTTCTCCATGAGACTAGCTCTTTGATGTCGCTAGTAATTTTATTGATGTTTCTTTCCCAAATACTTTTCCTTATTTTTTTGCAAATGGGTTTTCAAATGGCCACTTTGCTAATTCTAATCTATGTTTTATATTTTATATGCATTTATCACACAAATGCTTTCCTTCCTTCAAAGGTGAATTTGCTGCAATGTATTCCTTCCCCAGCTTTTCTGAATCAATGACACATGTTCTTTTCCCACATTAATTTTCAGTTGATCAAATCATTCTTCTTTTCTTAAAGGATGAATTTACATTTTAACTGAATGCTGGTATAGAACTATTGATGAAACTGTAACTTCTCATAGTTTAGCTTCTTTTTTTCCCTGACTTACACCATTTCCAGTTCAATGTCTTAAAACGTCCAAACGTAACAGCACCACCTAACTGAAAAATGTTTGATCAGAGTCAATTAGAGCAGTGTTGCAGAAACAAAGTTATGGCATATTATAGCAAGAGATTGGATTCTATTACACTAAATAATTTGTGTTTCGCCTACAGTGATATCTACATAAAGCAAATGAAAGAAATTAATATTCTCTCTAGTTAGTCAAGTCAGCAGTCTGAATTTCAAAGTGATCACAAATCTTGTACTTTTAACCAAATGGCTGTGCTTATATTTAATTTTCCTTTGAAAAAGAAATTATAACTTCATACTAGTTGCCAAAAAATCAAAATTTTGTTGAATATCTATAATTTATTCAACATTGAAGAAGCAGTAGAGTGTATTGATAGAAACAGAGGCTTGGGGTCAGATTTCTGGGGTTCGAATCCCAGCCCACATATTAACTGAGTGACCTTGGGCAAGTCACTTTTCCTTTTGGTACCTCACTTTCTTTGCCTGTAAAAGATGGTCACTGTGAAGATGAAAAGAGTTATCCACACATAGCACCTAGAATACTCCTGGTACACAGGAGGTGCTCAATAAATGCTAATTGTCTTGTTGGTTTTGTTGCCATTGTTACATTTGTGTTATAACTGGTGAACTACTATTTAGGACTGAGGGTGATTGTCAACTTAGATTGGAAAGCTATTTTTTGTGTAGCAAGTGTCCATATGACAACAAAAAGGACAATTTGAGCGATAGGGAGTGTAGAAAAAGAAATGATTTTTTGGACATACAGCTATCTCCTAGAAAAAGGTCAAAGTTATTTTGAAGCTAACAGTTAAATAAGGGTTATTAGCTGGGAGAAAGAAATTAGTGCTGGAGAGAGTGAGTCCTGGTGATTGCCATTCTGACAGCATAACAACAATTGGAGTGAAGGACAGACAGAATCTAACCATTATGATTCCTGTGGAATGATACCTCAGTAATCAATAATAGCAGTTTATGTTTCATGATGAAACAGTTAAGATCAAAGGTATCAAATCACATATTCCATTGTATTTACCCTGAGCACATGAGAAAGCCTGGTAGAGTCTCAGAACTGCCCAGCTAGGACCAAAAGAACTCCCAGCTGATCTATAGACTTAGAGGAAATAAAAATGCTTATTGTCTCATCCATCAAGTTTTTGGTGCAGCTTGTTACAAAGCAATAGCTAACTGATACAGTCAATTTTGTCTGTAAGGGCTGAGATTTGTCTTTACATATTAGTGATATGTTCTTAAGGTTCTCACACTCTCTGATTTCTGTTACCAAATACATGATGTCTACCACATCAGTGTAAAGTATGCTTCCAGGTTCCTTAGATTGGTCTTCCTTAGGTTGACTTGGCCCTCAGTCTCTGACATAACTTTTATCTGACGTATGGAATCTCTGGGAAGTGACTTGGTATCAGCCTCTCCTCGTCTGCAACTCTACCTTTATTTTGTATGCCAGACTTCATCCTCATCTGCCTCTGAGCTCTCCATATCTGACTTTGGGTTGGCCCCTGCTCCTGGTTTTGCTACCCCAGCACTGGCACTGGTAGTTGAAAGGAGCCTGGGTTGTTGTCTACATCAGTGGTTCTTATCCAGGAGCAATTTTGCCACCCGGCAGATATTTGGCAATGTCTGGAGACATTTTGGGTTGTCACAACTATGGGAGATGGTGCTACTGGCATCTAGTGAATGGAAGCTATGGATGCTGTTCAACATTCTACAATATATAAGAGAGCCTCAGGACAATGAAGAGTTATCCCACAAAAGTATCAATAGTATTGAGATCAAGAAACACTGGTTTAGATCTATCAGAGAGAATGGTTCCCTTGACAGTGAAGTCTTTAATCTCCAACAGCTGTCCCTATGTTTCCATGTCTCTGTGTCCCAGTTATTCTCATAGCAAGTCTCAGGAGCAAAAGTTCTCTCTTTTTGATAAACTGTGGCTCATCCAAACTAAGCCAAAATTCCTCAAAAAGCAGGTGTCTTCCCCAGAGATTGTGTGAGAATCTTTTTATCCTACCTCAGCCTCCAACTTAGCTGGCTCCAGGACTCATCATAATAATAAGAAGATTACTCAGACACTAATCCATACTTCCATAGCCTGGGAACTTTGTGGGGATCCTTACAGAAGACAAACATCTTTTCCCTTTACATTTTAAGTATGACCGAATTCAGCAACTGGTTCTTTTAAGCACAACAATAGTAGCTTCCTCCAGTGGGGTTGCAGTTGTGGAATTCGAGTTTATTAAGAAGATTCTATGCCTTCTTCAGGGAACTATGGCTTTGTCTTTATTGCTGATAAAGGGAAAACCAAACCAAACTCTGAAGAGGAACATCTCTGTCCTGGTAGAGACATAGAGACATCTTGGTTATCCGTTTTCTATCAATTATAAACAGTGGGCTCTGCTGATATGGAGCCTCTGGTCATTTAGCAAAAGAATGCACCAGGCAACCTCTTGACCCTGTCAGAAAGATGGCTCACATGGGCAGAGAGAAAGCTGTAGACATTTTACCACACAATTTTACTTTAGCACTCCTGAAACTTGCGTTGTATGCCTCATTGACGTGTTCTAGTTTGTATACAGCGATCACATGCTTATTAGAGAAAGAAAACCACAAGTGGTATGGAGGAGGGCAGTTATGATAGGAGTTAGGAATCAGGCCTCACAAATGTGGGTGCTGCTGGAGCTTGCTGCCGCTGCATCTGGTTTCTGCATTGAGGGCTGAGCAGGAAGTCGCTGTAGGTCCACCAAAACAACAGTTGGAATGGACAGCTCGATGTGGATGGGAACATGGACAAATTGGAACACCCAAGGATGAAGAACTGGACCCTGAGAGGGCAAAATGGAATCTGCAGACGTCCCTCACCGTCTCCATCCACACCGTGGGCGACCTGCCACGAAGCTGCACATGTGCCTCTTCCAGACTTTGGACCAGCTGAAGGAAATAGCATGGCTTATGAGACCGGTATTACTGATTTTTCCTTTTGCCTCAAACTCCAGTATAGCTCTTCCAGCTGTCACCCATCCTGCCTATTGACTATTTTGATTATTTGTTCACCATATATTTTTCTGCATTAATTTTTATTTTTTAAAAAACCATCACATTAATATGTTATCTACCTTGATTACTCAGGTTTTTGGTGCCCCCTTAAATTTTATGCCCCGAGGCAAGTGCCTATTTGGCTCACCCCAGTGTCACCTCGCCTGTGGGAACTGGAGGAGCTGCGGTGTGAATGCTGACCCCCACCATCAAGGTGAGCCAGTGGTCGGTGACAATGTGCAGGAGCTGCCACCATGCCTGGAGCCCTGCACAGACCTTCAGAGTGTAAAAGGTATAGCTGCTACTTCACTTTTGCTTTCCAAATCTCATACAAAATGTCCCTTGGGGCCAGCACTAACCGAGGACCATGTCGGGAAGGGAATGTTGGGAAATATGTCTTAGCTTGGCTCAACTGACACAGTTCAAAGGCACTATAGTATCTCAACATTCTGCACAATTTTATTCTTCTGTATGAAAGGTGTTGATGGATGCCTCTAGGTTCCAAAAGTCCTTTTAAAAGCACATTCACAGGAAGTCCAGTTGCTCTCCATGTCCCCACTCTTACACAGTCACTATGTTGGAAATCCATTGTAATTAACACTCTTATAGCTGTGAACCAAGAAGGATGATGTAGCCACATGACCCAAGTAAAAATGACCCCAAACTAACGACAGGTAGCTTTGAAAGCTCATATTGTCTAAGTGATCAGACAGCTGCTGCTTAGATGCAAAGGTTCTTGGTTTGTGTCCAAATGCTGTCAGATTCTATTTGTTAGATGTCCAGTTCTGTTTGGACGCTCTTGCATGTGGAGTCTGGTTAAGCAGCTCGAGGCTGTAATGAGCAAAAAGCATTCTGATGATCCTAATCCAGCCTCCTGGAACCACACTCTATGACACGTCCCATAGGTGGTGATGCTGGGCGTGGGATGGAGTATCTAAAAGGAAATTCTCTACTAAGTGGAGAAATATTGAGGAACCTGGTGTTTCAGCAACTTAAGTTCCTGGATGCAGTTCAAGATGAACCATTTTATACCACATTTTACTCTCTGCTGAGTAGTGTGATGTTGAGGTGACTGTGTTTGTTTTCTGAATCCATGAATTGACTGAAAGTCCCCAATGACTCATGTTCCCCACACATGGCAGTCAAAATGATTCCCATTATTGGCTTTCAGTGGAACCAGTTTTAGTGGATTATGCCTAATTCTGGTGGCGGGAAATAGCAGCCACAAGTTGTAATGTGCCCTCCTCCTCTAGTTTCTTCCCCCAGTGAGATTTTGATGCATTTGTCCATTAGGAGGTGAATAACAGCTGACTTTAGGACTCCTTTTCTTTTCTCTAACTTAGGATAGGAACTTGAAACACATGGTATTCTATTGATGTTCTTTTGGGGGAGGGGGCGGAGAAAGGAGATGCCTTACAATTAAAAAAAAAGGAAAAAGAAAGAACAACTTTTACACTTTTATCACAGTGGGAAATTCATGCTGAGTTCCCATACATTAAGTGGTCCCCAGACAGAAATTTGAAAATACTTCCAGCTGTTTAATCTCAGTTGGCTCTATCGAGAGGGGCTGCTCAAAGCACACGCATGTCAGCCATCGACCCAGAGGACAGCAATTAAATCTCTGACAGAGGCCAGATCGCCCTGAGCAGGATGACGGAGAGAGCTGACGCCACTGACGACAGGATTAGTTCTTGGATGTTCTTCTAAATGTGCTAACCAAGAGACTGCATATGTATACTCGAATAGCTGTGGTGACTTGCTGTTCAGAAATGCAAGGAATTGAAAGGGAGAAAGAGGCATATTTTGCATAGATATTGAATTTTATTCACAGGGGCAATATTGAAATTTCCTGGTAAGTTGGAAATATTTCTAAAATCTCTTCTATATCTGAAAAGAGGGAAGGAGTGGGGTTAATCAACAAGAGGAAACACAGTTTGGGGAGAAAACCAACTATTTCCTACAAAAATAAGAACATGCTCAAGTGTTCAATCCTCTTGAACCATGGGTTTCAAGAGAGGCCAGTTGTGCAAATATAAAGAAACCTCTGTGTTCAAGACCCATTTCAGGAGGAGTTGAACATCTGAGTAATTATTTTTGAATCAGGAGCATTTGCAAACTGTGGTTTCATATCCTGTCTGAGGAGTTGTGGAGAAAATGTCGGGGAAGAACATTAAATGTGTATTTCTAGAATTCTGTATTCCTTGTGGCACACGTAGACACATTTGGGAGTAATCTGTGTCCTGAGTATTGGTGGTTTCTTTGTTCCTTTCTTTCCTGAATAAATGCTTTGGAATGGAACATGTGTAAGTGCTCAATGCACCACATTTAAAGACAAGGAATGTTCTTTACGATCACTGCAACGGTACAACCTTCCTTTGTTCTTCAGTCACCTCCCGCTTCTGACACTTCTTCTGCAGCAATTGTCACCGTCTCTGTTTGTCCCTCCCGGGAAGTTGTATCCATAACTTGTAAAATTAAGAAGTCATTATGGTGTTATGATTTGCATTTTTAGGTTAGCTCTTTCCATCTGTTTTCCATAAAAGATAATTCTGCAAAGTAAATTTGGCAAGGTTTTATTTAATAATAATATTTTTAAAAGCCCACTAGCAAAGGCAACGTTCATTACAAATGGAATGGGAGAAAGGCTCTGCTGCTGGGATGTGACAGATCTTGCTTTAGGACTAAATGGAATGTTCCATGTGGCTTCTGTGAAGGTTGGATTTCCTAGCCAAATTTGCAAGAAAACAATTATGGACTTCAACAGTCATAATTACAGGGAAAGAGGACTGGCAGATCTGCAATTCCCATTTTAACGATAATATAAAGAAGCGAAAGCAGGAATAATCTCATTGCTCTCCTCTAAGCGACACCTCCCCATGTCTTCTGGATGCAGCAGCTCCACTGATTCACCCTCTCAGAACATCTGTGGCATATATGAACCTCTCGAACATCTTTCAGCTTGTCATTCCTTTCCCACATGCCTCTCAGAGGTCAGCTTCGTCAAGCAGATGGCTGGCTTCTGTGAGTTCCAGGTTCTTGTTCTTTTGGAGTTGTCTAGGCAGGAAAGTGTCCTTCCCCATCTGTGTCTGCTCCTCCCTGGATGCTAGGTTTCTGCTCAGCACCGGAGGCTCCAGATGCCTGGAGAGGACGTTGCTCTCTCTATGGGGCTCAGCAGACAGCTGGAGGTGGGGCAGGGTCCCTTCCTCTTTTCATCCTGGCTTCTGAAGTCCTCCAGCAGCCATCACACCTGGTTATACAAATGTCTCCCCTGAAGAGTTGGGGCTATTTAAGATGGGAATTACGATGCAGGAATGGAGAGGTTAAACCTAGGTGCTAAATAGGACAGTTGCCAGAGGTCTATGAGAAAGCTTCTAAGAGGTTAAACCCTTTCCAAAGAAGTTCACTAGAAGCCCTCCCTGCTAGGACTCACCTGGTGCCCTGTCCAGTGTGTGCCCATCGTTAAAAATCTCTTTCTCCTAACCTACCACAAAAGAACTGCTACTTATTTTTGGGGATTCCTCACACCCCGCCTTTCCCATGCATCCCTCTTCCCGTCTGAGCACTGCTCACACTTGAGACACTGAGTCATGGCTAACACTGTGGAGTTTCAGCAGAATGGTCAATGCTGGACAATGGTGCACTAGGTCCCCCTCCTTCCCACAAAGCCCAAAACAGTTCTGGGGAGAGACTGTGAGAAATCACAGTACGTGACAGACCAGTGAGAGCACAGACCCTTTGTGGCTCTCACACGCCTGTGAGTGCCCGCATGCTGTTACTTTCCTATCATAGGGGTTGGACCAAGCCCACACAAGTGTATTTCCCAAGGACCAGCACCTTTTCTCAGAGACTGAACAGTCTAGATCTGAATTTGCAAGCTGGCAGCATGGGGCCTGAATTTAGGTGACAGCCTTATTCGATTTGGCCACCACAGAGTTGTAAAAATATCTGAATTTGGATGCCTATAGGTAGGATATCCTCCTTCCAGTTCACCATGGTCCTCGCCACTCCCCACTGGCTCCTGCCTGCTCCCTCACTGACTTTATCTGCCTGGTTCCTAAGGTCATTTGAGTTTCTGACCAAATGGAGAAGGGAAATTATGCCTAATTGACTCCTAATTTTCAAACTGCCTCCCCTTCCATGAAGTCTGTGAAAGCACTGTTACACACAGTAGGTTTTCTTGCATTTGTTTGGACTTCACACAATCAGAGAAGAGCCACGTCCCTCTTAATGGTATCGCCTTTAGCACACAAGATGTTTTGGAAAGACCATTACTGTATGAGTGCCAAAAAAAAAAAAAAAAAAAAAAACCCACAAAAAACAAAAACCAAACCCAGGTCCAAGCAATAAGGGTCTTCTACTTGAAACTGATTTGTCTTGAAGACTAAAAGTTGATGGAATCACATAAAAGATAAGATTGATGTATGACCTTTAGAGATCTTTGACCTTGACTTAGAAATAGAAAAAAAGAAGTTGAAGGAGACTGAGTGATTGCTCAGAGAGGGTGGAGATGGCCTCTATACCCGGATCTTCGGACTCCAAATCAGGGAGTTTCACATCCGTATCAAGAAGGTCTTCTAGAGTGGGGACTCAGACCCAACGTGAACCTAACTAAACTTTGGACCAGGAATAAAAATAATTAAAAAAAAAAAGAACAGAAGAAAAGAAAAACTCTATGGCAGTAATGTCCTGCAGCCTGAAGGAGAGAGCAGAGGTGAGCCCTTAGTAGGACTTCGAGATTCCACTCTGGTTCTAATGGTCTGACCCAGAGCGTGAAACAGGACCCCAGAGTGAGGGGTGGATGCTGGGGAGTTAGTGAAGAGACATGCAGTAGTTTCTAGACATTTAGATTTTGCAAATTTGTTTAAAGACAATCACAACAATAGTTTTTCCTGATGAGTGTAACATTGCCAACATCTTACTTTTCCATATAGGACATTGAAACAAAACAAAACTAGGACCACCTACTAGCTGTATAATTTCATAAAAGAAAGGACTTTTAAAAACCGAAGAAGTAAGATGCACATAATCTCAAAGCAAGAACAATTCTTCCAAAGGAAAATAGTTCACAAATTTACACCAACAAGGTAAGAAAAATAAAGGATATAGTTTAAATATCAAATGCAGAGAAAATGCATTATATAATTTTACGTTGGAAATTTTGCTTTTACAATAATTTTGTCAATTTAGGAAGATACAGTGGAAGCCATAAGATAGTGACCTTTAATTACCCTACTTGTTCCATGTAGCACTTTGTTTTTATCACAGTCACTGCTGAGACTGGGTTGGTATGAGAATTTAGATAATATTTTAAATATCTGGGATGTTCTGTGCAATCTGAGAGGAGGTAAAAATAAACAACATCCCCTTTCCTCCAGTGGCTTTTCTGGCTCTCCCTGTGCAGGGCAGGAGAAAGCAGGCCAGATGCTTAGGGTTGCATGGGCTCCAAGGAGAGCTTTTTTTTTTAAATTTTTAATTTAAAAAAATTTTTATTTATTTATTTTTTGCTGAGGAAGATTAGCCCTGAGATAACATCTGTTGCCAATCTTCCTCTATTTTGTATGTGTGTCGCCACCACAGCATGGCTGATAAGTGGTGTGGGTCTGTGCCTGGGATCTGAACCCGTGAACCCAGGCTGCCAAAGCGAAGCATGCCGAACATAACCACTAGGCCATGGGGCCAACCCCTATGGGGAACCTTTTAAAATTGTCAGTCTGGGGTCCCAAGCATCCATCACAGACAAAGAGAATATACCAGAGACAGACACTGGGGCCCAGGGAAGGATTGTCAGTGGGTAACACGGTGTGTGAGGGCTTGGGTCTCAGAGGCAGGTGCCCAACTGGATTCTTGGACCTCCACTTGTCAGTTTCAAAATCAGGACAGGTTATGTAGCCTTTTGAGTTCTTTGTTTTCTCATACATAAAACGAAAATCAGAATAGTTCTACTTCATTGAGTTGCTGTGGGGATCATCCGAGCAGTAATGTCTTTCAAGCTCCTAGGACCAGTTCCAACATGCCATAAACCCTCAGAAGATAGTTGCAATTATTATTAGGCCAGAACATTATCTGACAGATAAATGATTAGTGGAATTAATGGATGACTTAATGATAACAGGGCACCAGTGAATTTTAGGATTAGACGTGCTATTTCTTCAAATCAACATGGTTGTGCCTGACAGACTGTGTGATTACTATTTTTGCCTGCATATAGTATGTCCCCCAATTTAATTAACAAATTATTTCTTCATGTGCTAGAACTAAACTATTTAATTAATCTACTTCAGTGATCTTTGATTAGTGGCTCAAGGGTGGGATAAATTTACAGGTGAAATTTCATTTCTGGACATTATCTGTCTTTATTTGCATTCATGTATAAAATTTCAATTTTAGATAGAAAATCTCAAAGTTGTAAGGACAGTGGAAAATAAAAGTGTGAGGGCTGCTTGGAAATACCTAGTTGAGTGTCTAATTCCAGCCCACTCATTCTGCTACCCAGAGTGATAGGTGGATAGAGATTGTAATAAGAGTTTTAATTTTTGAATTATTATTATATTTTTGCCCTGACTTGAGCAACAGGCTTTTTCAAAGAGGAAGCTGACTGAAAATTAGAACCTGTGGCCATAGATATGATTCTCTCTTTGTTGGCATGAAATACTCTGGAGAATTTGTCTTCCAGTCCAGCTAATGGCAACAGTTTAGAAAATAAAAAGTTAAAGAGCTGGGTGTGAATTACATTGCTATGTCTGTGTGCCTATTGCTGTACCATTGTTGAGCTCTCTGAATTACATGAAACCTTTTGGGAAAAATTGTAGGAAATATTTTCTTTCTTTTTTTTAAGGCCAAAATACTGTAAAAAGTTTATAAGCCTGGAAACAAAAATAAGTATATATTAAATAAAGTTACTTTTGTTGATCTGGAATAAAAGACTATATATTTTATTAGTATGTTTATATACCTATACAACCTTATTATATAACAAAATCGACACTTTTGAAGTCAACTAGCCAAGACTATTTGCAATCACTTTATTTCTGTTGATTTTCTTTCTCTGCCCTGAGCATATGTCCATATTGGAGATTTACTCTTTGATCATTGTCTTTGCTAAGAGTAGACTAATTGTGACACGTTAGTTGTACTGCTCATTTCTCAGGATATATTCTATTGTGGGCAGGAACTATGTCTGGTACATATTAAAATGCTCAGTGCATTTCAGTCGAGCCACTTGCCCATAGAAAATGCTTGACAGTCGTCGAACTGAGCCATCACTATCAATTGACTATTCTCCTTTGCCTGGGCACCATTTTGGGCAAGGAGAGAATTTCAGGTGGTACCTTTTCACATATGAAGAGAAGAAAGTCATGGGGTAAAATTCCTCCTGTAGATACCATTGGTCTCAGTAAACACGCTCTCCCACTGAGCAGTGGGGGAAGAGAAGGAGGGACTCTCTGTGGTAGCTCTGGAGAGCCAGGGCTGGGGTCCTTATGTCTGTGTCCAGGGATGCAATTGGATCAGGCAGAGTGGACACTGTAGTGTTATTTGAGTGGTACTGGAAAATCATTCTTCACCCATACCTTCCTATGAGTAGTAATTGTGGCATCGGCTATAGGAAATCATGACGCCGATATGAATGCAGCAAACCTCTGAAATGATGACTGTTCTTTGGCCAACCTTGGAAAGGACATGGTCAAACAGAGGCACTCCCTGAGTGCCCCTCCTCTATCCAGCTGGTAATCATCAAGAGTTGTCTGGGGAAAAGATCCCCCTTCAACTGGGATCTTTGATTGGCGTCCTCATCCTAATTCTCTCCTTTTTTAAGCTTTCCTCTGACAATCCTTTTTGCTCTCATTCCACTGATTGTCTCCTGGAACTTGAATTTGGCTCTTGTTTCTGGCTCTCGTGGAAGGGAGGGTGCATACCAGCTGCGGTCATGAGATCTAACAGAGACAGACTTGTCTAGAGCCTTAATCATTCATACCCTGTACCATTAAACAAAACTCTAGAAACACTATCTTTTATTTCCTTAGATTCTTCTGGTCCTTGGGTTTTCAAATGTCCCCTGTTTTAATAAAATGAATACTCTGCATTTTAAATTAGTTCCTGTGACATTTTCTATTGTGGGTTTCCATAGGCGTAGTGACTTTGACATGTCCCTCTCTCACTGAGGTACACTTCACCTTCTCATCCATCCTATCTTTATGGCGAACACCCACTGAGCTTTCAAAATGCAGCTCAAACATCTCTTCCTTCATCTTCTGGGGATCTGATCACTTCCCCTTTTGTGAGCTCATAGCATTTCTGACTTTGTTCTATAATCACATTTATCATACTTTATGGTATTTATTTACTTATTTCTATGTATGCCATTATTCATTAGCCTATAAAGCTCTTGAAGACTGGGTCCATGTGTTAACTATCTTCATATCCCTAGTGTCTAGCAGAATGTATGTAGTAGATCCTCAATAAAGTCTTATTGTCTGAACCTAGAAATTGGAAGGATGGTGGACAGAGAGGAGACACACCATGTAAGAGCTAAGATTAAAGAGACCAAGGATGCAAACATGCTCATAGGAGACAGGAAAAAAGCGAAAAAGTGTAGGTAAAGAGGGGGTGCTGTGAGCAAAGCACTTGATTTGGTCTTTTATAAGAAAGCTGTCATGACCCAGCATTTGAGGTAACCCTGAGATACCTGAGAGATAAGTAGGCTGTTAAAGATCCTGTTATAAAGTCTGAAAGAGAGATCAAGGCCAAAGCTGTAAATGTGTGAGTCCTCTGTATATAGGGGGCATTTGAAACTGCACACGTGGATAAGAGTGCCCAGGTAGGAAGGATAACGTGAGAGGAGAAAAGTGCCCAGGACTCTAAAATCATATTTTAGATGATTGCAAGTTTGTCAGAGGAAGAGAGGAAGAAGTAAAGCTGGTGATAGCTGTGTTATAAAAGGCAACAACAGTCGTGTTTCCAGATAGATGGATGGCCAACAATGCTAGTGCTGTTGAAGGATCACATGAGACCCAAAGAAGTACTCAATAAAACAATGAATAAATAACAGGTCAAGTAAGATAAAGAGTACCTCAAACTTAAATTATCCAAATCTGAAATCATTATTTTCACCAACACGATTGGTCTGGGTTGGGAGGCCCCCCAGATCACCGCCAGGTCCAGTGATTCACTAGAAGGATGCATAGGACTCAGCATATAGTCATATTCAGGCTATGATTAATTACAGGAAAACAGGATACTGACCACAAGCAGCAAAGGAAAAGGCACATGGCGCAAAGTCTGGGGGAAACCAGGCATGAGCTTTCAAGAGTCCTTTCCCAGTGGTTCGTGCAGTGAATGCACTTAATTCCCCCAGCAATGAGTTATGACAACACATGTGAAATATTGCCAACACATGTGAGCTTCAGAATCCTGGGTTTTTATTGGAGGCTGATCACATAGGTACCCCCTGTCTGGCACATACTCAAATTCCACACTCCCAGAAGGAAAGCAGATGTTCAGCATAAGCCAATTGTGATTACAGTTTAGGTACAGTGAGCCACTATTATCAGTTAATGGTGGGAACCCTCCTGAAATCAAGTTCTTGAACACCAGCCAAGGGCCAACCTTGTAAGCAGGCCTTTCAAAAGATAGAAATCAGGCCTGTGATGTTAACTCTTTTCTGCACAGTGTCCTTTTCTAGAATTCCCTGTCAGGGTGAATGACACTATTACAAATTCTATCAAGCAAGTCGAACCTCAGCACCATCCTTTGTCACTTTCTGCTTTTGGCTGACTGTGTGGTTTTGGATCCATGGAGAACAATGAGAAAAGCTAGAACACACATGCCCACACATATACAGATATGTTTGAAGTCTTCAAAGAGCTACCAATGGAGTGAGCATTTTGGGGGCTAAGATACAGAAAACATGAGAATGAAAAGAGGTATCTGGCATCTGGGGCTGCTTTTGCCTCTAAAGCAAATGCAAAATCAGAGAAAAAATGTGGTATCTGAGAAGTTAACATTCTGAGCTAAGTTTTTGGTAGTGTCACAAGGCTGAAGGGTCAAAAATTGTAGTGAAGGACCTTCTAAGAAGAAGAAGTCCTATAATTAACAGATTTTTGGTTGTTATGCTAAAGACCTACTCCCTCAGAGAAAGGGTGAACTGAAAACATCCCACAGCTCACAAGGACTAAAGATCAGCTCCCAACCAGCCTAATCCCAGACAGGAATAAGGTGATCTACCAGAGGAAAAATTAAATCCTCTCTGGAGGGTGATAACCTTATCCAAAGCCTTGAATAGTCTCTATAATTTTTTCATACACAACATTTGGCATTCAATTAAAAAAAATCAAGGTATACAAAAAGATAAGACTTGAGAATAGAAACAGACCTATAGGCAACCAAAAAATTGGAGTTATTGCACATGAACACTAAAAATCTATAATTAATATGTTCAAGAAATAAAATTGCAAGATGAAGAATTTCAGCAGAGAACTAGAAACCACAAAAAAAGACTCAAATGGGAATCTTATAATGGAAAAGTAAAAATAAAATCGAGATCTCAATCGATGGACATAACATCATATTAGGGTACTCTAGAGAGAATTGGTGGACTGGGAACAAGTCTGTAGAATATAACCAGACTGAAGCACAGAAAGATGAAAGACTGAATGCAAAGAAAGTAAGAGACACATGGGACACTATAAAAAGATGCAATTGTAGTTCCAGAAAGAGAGGAGAAAGAAAGTGGACAGAAGCAATATTTGAAGAAATAATTAGCCAAGAATTTTTCAAAACTTTGGAAAGACATCAATCCTCAAAATCAAGCCAGTGAGAGCCAACAAGATAAACACAAAGAAAACCATGCCTTAGACCCATCACTGTAGTTTCTGAATACCAAAGACAAAAAGAAGTCTTAGAAGTAGTCAGTGGTGTTGAAAAGGCACAGTACTTTGAAACAGCAAGACCAACAAGTCAAAGAGCTGACTTCTGATGGGAAACAATGGGAGCCACAATACAATTGAACAATTTCCTCAAAGTGATGAAAGAAAATAATTGAGAACCTAGAATCCTTTACTCAGCAAAATATTCTTTAAAAATGAAAGTGAACTAAAAACACCTTCAGAGAAGCAAAAATTGAGAACTTTCCAGGAGCGCATCTGCACTAAAGGAAGCAATGCAGGGAGTTCTTCAGTCAGGAGGAAAATGATCCCAGATGCAGACACAGAATGCTAAAAGGAAGACCAACAGAGAATGGAGATGGAAATGAGTATTGACTGTAAAAACAACAAAACTCATGTGTCAAGATGTTTAACAATACATATTAATTACAAACATGAGGAGAATAGCACAAACTTTGGGAGGTGAGTAAATGGCGTTGACATATATTAAGGTTGCTGTATTATGAATCCACAAGCATAGTGGGAAACACAACTATACACAATCCATGACTTTGTTTTGTTGATTTTACATCCTGTATGTCTCCAAATCTGTGTCCTTCTCTCCATTCCTCCATCTGCATCCTGGTCCAGGCTGCTATTATTTCTGTTTCCTGAAAGACTGCAGCCATACTCACTGGCCTCCTTGTTTCCTCTCTGCAATTCATGCAGTCTGTTCTCTACCCAGTAGCCAGGGTGATCCTCTGACAGTCTGAGTAATTTTGTCCCCATACTCACTTCTCGCTGGTCCAACCTCTTGCCTTGCTCTTACTTCACCCACCTAAAGGTGTCCATTCCTGCAATGCTCCCTGACCAAGGAAGGGAGAAGGTATGTGGAGGTCAGCCAACCTACTCCCTTTGCTGAGCACCACAGCATATCACCTTGCTGGTGCCCTTGTGATCACAGTCCAAGCTGGCTCCTTGGTCACAGGGCAGTTTGGTGTCCCTCTCTCATTTTTATAGCAGGTCTTTGATTAAAGTTTCCTTCTTCTTTCTGTGCCCTGTCACTTTCCATCTTTCTGGAATTCCTCAGTTTCTGGTTCAACAAGGAATGCCTTTCTTCTTTACAAATACATTAATGGTTTAATTTCTTAAATGTATAGAAACTGGGTGATGCTGTGGCATCTGTATGGTAGGCTACTTCTCCTTCCAGGAACAGACGGGAAACTTCTGCTGAAGCCACGTCTTTTCATGGGGTGGGAAGGTTGGAGTGAATACCTCTCTGTCTTACACACATGGTAAGCCACTCACTCTCAGGCCCAGCTGGGCCCCCGACTGCTCCCTCAGGTGTGTGTCCAAGTACAACTGATGGTCTATGCCTTCTGCCCTGAGGAAAGCACAGTGGGACAGGGGTTCCCTCTTCCCACCACAGGAAGACTCCCGTTAGCTTGTTTTGTGGCAGTTCAGTCTTCTGGGCCCAATTGTCTTCAGTTGTGGAGGGTAGTAAGAGTAGTGTTCAGATTAGAAAACCCCTGTTTGGTCTCAGCTCCAGCCACATTCTCTAATCTAGCACTTACCAGAACATGTGGTCCTCTGCCAGATACTGGGGACTTGCTCAGCCATTGAGTTCAGACTGTAGACTCTATTGGCCTAACTGTCCTTTGAGCACATTCTTTATTGGCCAATACTTTTGCTGAGGAAGATTCGCCCTGAGCTAACATCTGTTGCCAATAATCCCTATTTTGTATGTGGGCTGCCACGATAGCATGGCCACTGATAGACAAGTGGTGTAGGTCTGCGCCCAGGAACCAAACCCAGGCTGCCAAAGTGGAGTGTGCCAAACTTAACCACTAGGCCACCAGGGCTGGCCCTCAGCCAGGACTTTTGAAGGGGAAGAGTGTGTTCCTATTGTCCCTTGTGTACTATTAAAATGATGCCAATACGAGTGATTACTGTTGATATGATCATCTTCAGATGATTAATTCGCTCTTAATCTTGGGTTTCCATGTTTGAGGCCACAGGGTACTGAGTACTGAGTACTGAAAGAGCAATCCACTGTGAGTCAGGAAATGTGGTGTTAGGTTTCAGGACTAAGGAGAAAATGTCAGTGATGATCTTTGGGCCTCAGAAGCTTTCTGTGTGAAATGAGAGGCTGGACCAAGTAAATGATGCCTGTGTCAGAATCTTATTGGGGGAGTTAGTGTTTGGTTTGAAAAGCATAGTTAATATTGTAGTATATTTTTATATTTAGGGAAAAATTGTTCATTGTTTTCATTATATACTCTATAAAATATGAAGCCCGAAAACCTATTAGCTGCTGGGGATGTACATGCCTCTTTCAAGGCAGAGGTGGGGTAGAGCTGGGAGCCACATGTGGACATTTTGAGGGCAGTCACATTTTTTGTGCTTATTAAAAGGCAAAGTGGTTTTAAAATAAATGTAAGAGAAAGATGCACTATACAACTGCTGAAATCTCTTCCTTTTCTAACATTGTGGATTCTTTTTCTTTTCTTTTCTTCATTTCATTTTGTTTTATTTTGGGGAAGAATACAACATGGAATCTACTGTCTTAAATTTTTGAATATAGAGTATATAATCGTTGACTGTAGGTACGATGTTGGGCAGCAGATCCCTGGAGCTTATTCACCTTGCTTGACTGAAACTTGATGCCTGTTGATTAGTAACTCCCATTTCCCCTCCCTCCAGCTCCTACCAACCTCCATTCCATTCTCTGAGTCTTTGAGCTTGACTATTTTAGATACCTCATATAAGTGGAATCATGTAGTATTTGTTTTTCTGTGACTGGCTTATTTCACTTAGTATAATGTCCTTAAGTTTCATCCATGTCACATGCTGCAGAATTTCCTTATTTTAAAAGGCTGAATAATATTGCATGTAAGTATATACCACAGTTTCTTTATCCATTCATTTCTCAGTGGACGTTAAGGTTGATTCTATATCTTGACGACAGTGAATAATGCTGCAGTGAACATGTGAGTGCAGATATATCTTTGAGATCTTGGTTTCAATTCATTTGAGTCAATACCCAGCAGTGGGATAGCTGGATCATATGGTATTTCTATTTTTAATTTTTCCGAGGAAACTCCATACTGTTTTCCATAGTGGCTGCACCATTTTGCATTCTTGTGGATTCTCTATAAACTTACTTATCCCTTGGAACAGGCAATTATGTGACAAAAATATGCAAAGCACTCTGCAGTCTGAGCCATAAAAGGTGCTCCACCAGAGTTACTTCTCTTCCTTCCCTACTGTTTTGCTACAGAGGGGGCTGACAGAACAAGTTGCCCACAGACTGAAGGTTCTAGCTCTCTGCCTTGTGTCAGGCCTAGATCCAACTCTGATTTTTAATAGCAGCAAAGTTTGGTCTCAAAACACAAAGCTTCCCTACTCTTTTAGCTGGAAATGGATGCAACAAGTATAAGACAGTGAGAAATGAGATGAAACATTGCCTCATTTTTTAAACTTAACAGTGTTTGTTTTTAGCAAGTAAAATGGACTTGAAGGAGGCCTATTTGCTCCTAATGGATTTGCCAGTCCCTCCTGGTAATCGGATTGCAGGGGCCTGCTCTCTTTTATCATCTGGTAGTCATTTTCAGAGCTAGTGAGACACCACGGGGGATTTGCCTCTGGCAGGCAGCTCTCCTTTTGATTCGCACCATTTGTCCATGTGCATTTTTATGCCATTTGATGATTGCACATCACATCATCACTGGGCTCGATTCTTTCCATTATGCCTGAGTGTGTGTCAGCTCTGAGGTGAAGACCTTTCACGCCCGGCTATCTTGGAATGTGGCCGAGGGAATATTTTGTAGCAATGCTTCAGGATGAACTGCTGTGGGGGAAGGAGCTGCGATAAGCACTGTTTCCCTGTGCAAACCCACTCCCTCCTCCTAAGTTTGAGAGGGGAAGAAAGAATCCCTGAGTGAGAGTGTGGGGCCTGCAGTGGTAGAGTCTCTGCTGCTGTATGCACACCCATTCTGCTCCATTCTGTAGCTACGTTGGTCCCACAGATTTTTGAGAACAAGTGCATTCTACTGCTGTGTGTGGAGTCTCATTTTCCTGAGGTGTCAACTAGGTTGTGTGTGGGTTGAACAGGGTGAGCCCCAGACAAAACTTAGAAACAAGTTCTTTTTTCTTGCCACTGCCAACCCAAACAATTTCTTCCAACGCTCTGACGATAGCACACCACTTTGTTGGACAAATACTAATTTAGCAGTTACTATATGCCTGGCACTGTTCCAGGCCATTGATTTACATCAGTGATCCAAACAGACAAAATCATTGCCCTCGGAGAGTCTATATTCTAACAGCGACACAGGCACAAATGCAGGTGAGTCAAAAGGTCAAATGACCAGAGGGGACAGTCAGTGAAGTACTGAGTGGTGTGGGCCAGTGTAAGCGTAAAGGAGTGGTGGGGACTGTGGCCAACTGGAGAGTGAACATGCATCCAAGGGTGACACTGCTCTTCTGCCAACAGGGGGGATGTTGGCTCTTTGCATTTCATTTCCAAAAAGGTTGGAAATCTGGATTTTTAACATGGATTTTAACATTTAAACATTGGTAACTAGCTCAAAAGTTTCTAAAAGATTATTCAATCTCCAAATCCCAAACCAGACAAACAACAAAAACAAAAAACCGTCTTTGCCAGATTCTGCCCATGCCAACAGATTGTGACTTCTGTGCTAAGGGTTAAGCAATAAAAATGAGCTTTGTAACTTCAGGTGACCAATAGATAAAGGAACGTACTTTTTGAGAGGCAGCTGCTCAGATCTCTTTCTGGCTGCAGGAAGCATAGTTGGCTAATGGCTCCATCTGCTGCGCCTTCTCATCTACCCCTGCATTTACACGGAGGCCCCCTTTCTGCAGGCTACCACCAGCCAATGACGGGGCATGGCCAGGTACTAAAGCATGATGCAGGACTCCTCCAGTGGGTGACTTTGGCTCAAGGATTGCCACAAACTTGTCCAAACCGTTCTCCTTGCAGTAGGAGACTTGCTCCCCAGTCTTTCTCCCTTCCCTCTCTCCTTCCACAGTGTCAGACCTGCATCTCGGTCTCAAGCCTCTTCCTATCTTCTCCTGCTCTGTCTCCCAATAAATCTCTCACACATTGAATCCTCAGTGGACCTGAACTAACACAAGGCACCAGAAGTTCTGATTGAAAGGGAATCTCCTCCCTAGTTCTGTAGCTTATTTCCTATTGGTTTTTTTCTGGCTTGTTATTTGATGCCGTGGACAGTTTCAAAGGCACTCAGAGCCTGGGAGATGAGCTGCAGGGCAAGAAGATCAGCTGGAGTTCAAGGGGCTGGGGAGGTGAGTGAGTCTGGCAGTGACAAACTCCTGTGGTGGGAGGCAGCCCCTGCCAAGAGGTTAGGGAGGGCAGGTGCAGACAGCAGCTGCCATGATGGGGCGGTCTTTCCTGGCAGAGGGCAGTAAAGGGCTTGACCACAATAACCAGCTCTGGCACCTGACCCCTCAAAGGTTCAACTGAGTGTTTGGTTATTTGGTCAGAAGATCATGGTCTCTCCTTCATGCATGTCTTCTTCAGGTTTCCTTCCTGCCTCTCTCTCCTCCCTCCCCTGAGAGCCACTGCCTTCACTTAAGACTTAAAACACACACTCAAACACGTGTGCACACACACACACATAAACATGCACACACACACCATGACCACCACACACACTCCCACACATAGACACACACACCCCATCACCACCATACATACTCCCACACATACACACAAACAACCATCACCACACACACTCCCACACATAGACACACACACCACCACCACTGCACACACTCCCACACACAAACACACACACACCACCACCACACACACTCCCACACATAGACACACACACAATCACCACACACACACCCACACATAAACACACACACACCATCACACACACTCCCACACATAAACACACACACCACCACCACCAGACACACTCCCACACATAGACACACACACCACCACCACTACACACACTCCCACACACAAACACACACACACCACCACCACACACACTCCCACACATAGACACACACACAATCACCACACACACACCCACACATAAACACACACACACCATCACACACACTCCCACACATAAACACACACACCACCACCACCAGACACACTCCCACACATAGACACACACACCACCACCACTACACACACTCCCACACACAAACACACACACACCACCACCACACACACTCCCACACATAGACACACACACAATCACCACACACACACCCACACATAAACACACATACACCATCACACACACTCCCACACATAAACACACACACCACCACCACCAGACACACTCCCACACATAGACACACACACAGACACACACCACACACACACACACACACACACACACACACTTCCTGCTTAGGTCCCTAGAAATTCACAACCTGCCAGATAGGATACTAGACTTTGGGGCAATACACGATAGGATTGTTGACTTACTATTTTACAACAATGCTCATGGTACTTTCAGCTCCTTTATATTGATGTTTTCAATCCATTTTTATTTGTTCAGCCTTTCACTGAATCCTATGAGAGGTAAGAATTATTGTCCTTGCAGTTAGAACTGTGACTCAGACTTCTACCCACTCACTCTGGCACTCACAGGCTGTTGTCCAGACGGTGAGAATACCGTTGTTGATGCATGTTTGTTGACAATAGCTGAAGTAATATATTCAATTTTGTGGAAGAAATAGCCCGCAACTGAGGTTTCTAATGGGCAGCTTTTATCCGGTCCCTTGGCATTAATTTGCCTGTGTGTTTGTGACTCAGGACAGAATTGCTTTGAAACCCAAACTATGGACACTCCCCAGTCAGTTAGATGCCAGCAGGTCTATGGCTTGCAGGGAGCAGAGCACAGTAATCAATGGGAGCCTATAAGCAAAACCATCTGGGGCACTTATATCAACTTGAAAATAAAAGCACCCTCAAAAGAATGCTGAGTTTTCAGCTCTTAAATGAGGATGAACCCACTCTATGAAAAGCAAAATGTGGTTTGTAAATGGAAGGGCATCTGCTGGCTGGCAGAGAGATCTTGTGCTGTTTTTAATTCCTTAAGCTTTTTCTTTCTACAGAGTAACATCCCCCACCATTCGGTATCTTTGCTTGGTTTGATTTCTGTTGTGGCTTTCTTTCTTGACCACCTTGACCAGGTGGTGATTCCAGTCCAGGTGAGATAGGATTGGACGTACATTTTGGGGGCTAAGGGGAGTGGCTGACATAAGACCCAGGCTGCTGCTCGGTGGGATTTAATTGTCCCCGATAGACAGGAAAAGACCATTATAATGAAAAAGTTCTTGAGCTGGGGGGGAACTAATAAAAAATTATTTAAGGAAAGACTATTATTGTTCTTGCATCAGACACTTTAAACAAAGCAATTAAACCCATTTACCTCTTGGTGACTGGGACACGAAAGCCAGCAGCCGACTCCACCTTGTACACCCAATCATGCAAGACTGCTTGCAGGTTACCTGCTACCTACCAATTCTTGCTTTCATTTTCAAGTCCAAGACTTCCTAGAGACATTGTCTTTTGTAAATTATTTTTCCTTGTCTTATTTTGAAATACAACATACATAAAGTGCATATGATCTATATGAACTGTTATTTAATAAATGCTTATAAAGCAAACACCCCGGTAACAGCCATACAGCCTAAGAGACAGAGACTTAGCAGGCTCCAAATTTCTTTCTCAAATCTATTGCTCCCACAGGAGCTAACCCCCATCCTGATATTTTTGATATTATTTTTGCTTTGTAAAAATATTTTTGTCTCTTATAAGTGCATCACTAAAAAATATAATTGAGGGGCCAGCCCTGTGGAGTAGTTGTTAAGTTGGTGTGCTCCACTTCAGCAGCCAGGGTTTCGTGGGTTCAGAACCCGGGTGCAGACCTACTCACTGCTCATCAAGCCATGCTGTGGCATCGTCCCACATATAAAATAGAGGAAGACTGGCACAGATGATAGCTCAGGGACAATCTTCCTCAAGCACGAAGAAGAAGATTGGCAACAGATGTTAGCTATAGCTATCTATCCATCTATACCTATATTTGTGTGTATATATATATATATATATATGTATACATGTATATGTATATATATGTATAGATAGGTAGATAGATAGATAGTTGAGATTATCCTGTTCTTGAACTAAATGTAAATGGAATCATGGTGAATGTATTCTTTTGTCTGACTTCTTTTACTCCATATCATTTGTAAGCTTCATAAAGGTGTTATGTTTGACTGTCATGCATGCATTTTCATTATTATAGAGTATTCTAGCAAATGAATATATCACCTTTTTTTTTAAGGGAAACCTTTGAGTTGTTTTTTTCTTATTGGTTTGTAGGAGTTCTTCTTTATATATTTTATACAGCAGTCTTTTGTCAGTTATAAATGCAGCAAAAATCTCCTCTTCTGATTTGTCATTTTATTAGCTTTATGCCACTTTTCATGTTGTTAATTGTAAATCAGGTGCATTTATCAAGCTTTGTTATATTTGCTGCGTTTTATGTCTTGTTTAAGCAATCCTTATCTGCCCAAGGTATCTGTTATGGGCTGAATTGTGCCCGCTCCCCAAATTTGTATGTTGAAGCCCTAACCCCCAGTATCTCACCATGTGACTGCATTTGGAGATAGGGACTTTAAAATGGTAATTAAAGTTAAATGAGATCATGTGGGTGGGCCCTAATCCCATCTGACTGGTGTCCTTATAAGAAGAGGAAATTTGGACACACACAGAGATACCAGGGACGCACACAAGGAGAAGAGATCATGTGAAGAGGCAACAAGAGGGTGGCCATCTGCAAGCCAAAGACAGAGGCCTCCAAGGAAACCCACCCTGCTGACACCTTGATCTTGGACTTCCAGCCTCCCAAACTGCAAGAAAGTAAATTTCTGTTGTGTATGCCCCCTAGTCTGTGGTATTTTGTTATGGCAGCCTGAGGAGACTAGTACAGTATCAAATATATTCTCATACATTATCATCTAAAAGTTTTGTATTTTTGGTCTTGGCATTTAACATTTAAATCAAACTGGACTTTTTTTCCCTAGTCAAGCTGGCAGCATAGGCAGACTCTGAACTCACCTCCTTCCACAGACACAACAAATTTACAACTACTCTTGGAAGAATTACCAGCGAGAGAACTGAAAACTGTATTAAAAGAACCCTTGCAACAAGGGACAGTGCTGACTGAGGTGGAAGAGGCAGAAATTCCTTTCTGGAGAGAAAAAAGCCACCATTGCAAGCCACAGTGATTCATGGCTGGCCAGGAGCAATCCTAAGGTATACAGCCTCCCTTGGAGGAGTGGGGGACCTGAGTGGGGGGGGGCATTATCACTGTAAACATCTTTTGGACTCAGCACAACCGAGATGAGTGTCATAATATCTGGCTTTGCTGGCTACAAACAACAATGGGGAATACCTCCAGAAAAGCTATCAGACCTAAGGGGAAAAAAGGGCCTACACAGAAATTAACCCATTTTGGAAAAGTAACCTAAAATCACTGGAAAGAAAGGTGCACAGTCCTTTGGTGAAAAGTGACTCACCTGATAGGCTGTGGCTGCATCTTGGTGAGAGGTGAGACCTCTCCAGGGACTGAGACATTGGCAGCAGCCATTATAGTGACCTAGTACAGGCGTGCTGACACAGATGCTGGCAGACACTATTGGAGTCCTTCCCCTGGCCTGTTAGCCCTGGGTCTGACCCACCCACTAGAACACTGACTTAATCCAGCTCAGCCAGGGCAGGCAACCCCCCCCTAGGGACTGGTCTCACCCAACTGCAAGCCCTTGGGCAACTTATGGGCATGCATAGGCTGGGTGCCTGGATCCTCTGCAGTTGAGTGAGTGTGTCTGCCACTGAGGGGCAGGGCATGTGTGAGGAGTGGATGGAGTGTGTGGGGCATTGGTGGAGTGTGTGGGGCCTCTACAGTGGGGTGACTGGGTCCACTTCAGGGGGTCAGGGTGAATGCACAGGGCAGTACTGTGTTGACAGTGTGTGTGGTCCTATGGGCGGTGGGGCCTGCCAGTTGCAGAAGGCTTGTGCTTCTCAAACAGCCACGTAGGGGATCAGCCCCACCTTTCAAAGCCTGAAACAACTGGGTGCTCCCATGCCTGGGGCCAGCCCCACTCAGCTGCAATCCTGACAGAGCTGACAAGAGCCTTGCAGGCCAGAGGCCTACAGTAATTGTAAGCCCCTGAGCCTAGTGACCAGCCATGCCAGGGGCCTACTCACTTAAAAGAAAAATTGCAACAGGAATATGCTATTAGACCTTGCAGCCAACTGTGCTGGGGCTCCCCAAGCCTGATAAAGTGACTGAAGGGTCCATAGCAGCCACATGCAGCTGAGCATTATAACCAGCCAGCCAGGGGGACAGCCTAGCCTCCCTGGGCACCTGCAGCAAGAACAGCCCTGCCACAACAGAAGGACATGGGTAGCCCACAAAGGGGTCACTCCTGGAACATTTGGAACTGATGATGAGAGGGAAGCACACTGCTGGGCTTCATTAGGCATCTCTTACATAAGGCCACCTCTCCAAGATTGGGAGACGTAGCTGACCCACCTAAAACATAGATATAAGCACAGAGAAAGAGGCAAAATGAGGAGGCAAAGGAATACGTTCCAAGTAAGTGAACAGGACAAAACCCCAGAAAAAGAACTAAATGAAACAGAAATAAACAATCTACCTGACAAAGAGTTCAAATAACAAGTCATAAGGATGCTCACTGATCTTGGGAGAAGAATGGATGAACTCAGTGAGAACTTCGACAAAGAATCGAAAAATGTAAAAAAGAACCAACCAGAAATGAAGAATACAACACTGGAAACGAAAAATTCACCAGAGGGACTCCACGGCAGAGTAGATGATACAGAAGAATGGATCAGTGAGCTGGACAAAAGGCTAGGGGAAATCACCCAAGCTGAACAGATAAAAGAATTAAAAAGAATGAGAAAAGTCTAAGAGACCTATGGGACAACATCAAGCACACTAATATCTGTATTATATGTGTCCCAGAAGGAGAAGAGAGAGACAAAGGGGCAGAAAATCTCTTTGAAGAAATAATAGCAGAAAACTTTCCTAACCTAAGGAAGGCAACAGACATCTAGGTACAGGAGGCACAGAGAGCACCAAAGAAGATAGACCCAAGGAGGCCTACACCAAGACACATTATAATTAAAATGTCAAGAATTAAAGATAAAGAGAGAATCCTAAAAGCCACAAGAGAAAGGCAACAAGTTACATATAAAGGAAACCCCATAAGGCTATCAGCTGAATTCTCAGCAGAAACTTTACAGGTGAGAAGGGCGTGGCACAATATATTTAAAGTGCTGAAAGGAAAAAACTTACAGCCAAGAATACTCTACCCAGCAAGGTTATCATTCAGAATGGAAGGAGAGAGAAAGAGTTTCCCAGACAAGCAAAAACTAAAGGACATTATCACCAAGGAACCAGTTTTACAAGAGATGCTAAAGGGGAGCTGGCCTGGTGGCATAGTGGTTAAGTTCTTGTGCTCTGCCTTCGTGGCCTAGTGCTCGTGGGTTCGGATCCTGGACATGGACCTACACACTGCTCATCAAGCCATGCTGTGGTGGCATCCCATATACAAAACAGAGGAAGATTGGCACAGATGTCAGCTCAGGAACAATCTTCCTCAAGTAAAAAGAGGGAGATTGGCAAAGGATGTTAGCTCAGGGCCAATCTTCCTCACCAAAAAAAAAAAATGCTAAAGGGACTTATTTAAGTAGAAAAGAGAAGACCACAAATAGGAATAAGAAAATTATTTTTAAAAAAAGCAATAAAATCACTGGTAAAGGCCAATATATAATAAAGGTAGCAGATCATAGCAGGTCAACTACCTATGAAGCTAATATGAAGGTCAAAAGACAAAACTACATAAATTATCTATTTCCATGACAAGAAGGTAACAGATACATGCGCACAGAAAAAGAGGTTAGATATGATATCAAAAACATAAAATGTGGGAGGAGGGGAGTAAAAGAGTAGAGACTTTAGCAAGAGGTGAAACTAAAGAGACCATCAACTTAATATGGATTGCTATATATGTAGGTGTTTATATGAACCTCATGGTAATAACAAACAAAAGCCTATAATAAATACACAAAAAATTAAGAGAAAGGAATGCAAACATAATACTAAAGAAGGCAATCAAACCACAAGGGAAGAGAGCAAGAGAAGAAAGGAGCAGAGAAGAACTAGTAAAACTCCCAGAAAAAAAGTAATAAAATGGCAATAAGTACATCCTTATCAATAGCTACTGTAAACATCAATGGAGTAAATGCTCCAATCAAAAGGCATAAGGTGGCTGATTGGATACAAAAACAAGACCCATATATATGCTGCATACAAGAGACACACTTCAGACCTAAAGACATTCACAAACTGAAAGTGAAGGGATGGTAAAAAATACTCCATGCAAATGGCAATGAAAAGAAAGCTGGGGTAGCAATACTTATCTCAGACAAAGCAGCCTTTAAAACAAAAACTGTAACAAGAGACAAAGAAGGGCACTACACAATGATCAAGGGAACAATCCAACAAGAGGATATGACACTTGTAAATATCTATGCACCCAACATAGAAGCACCTAAATATACAAAGCAATGATTGACAGACATAAAAGGAGACATAGTAACACAAAAAACAGTAGGGAACTTGAACACTCCACTCACATCAATGGATAGATCATCCAAACAGAAGATCAATAAGGAAACATCGTCCTTAAATGAAACCTTGGACCAGATGGACTTAGTGGGTATATACAGAACATTCCATCCAAAAACTGCAGAATACACATTTTTTTTTCAAATGCACATGAAACATTCTCCAGGATTGATCACATATTGGGCCACAAAACAAGTCTCAATAAATTTAAGAAGATTGAAATAATACCAAGCATCTTTTCTGACCACAATAGTATGAAACTGGAAATCAACTACAGGAAGTAAATCAGAAAAGCCACAAATATGTGGAGGTTAAATAAAATGCTACTGAACAACGATTGGGTCAATGAAGAAATCAAAGGAGAAATCAAAAAATACTTGGAGACAAGTTAAAATGAAAATATGGCATGACAAAATTAATGTGATACAGCAAAAGTGGTTCTAAGAAGGAAGTTTATAGCAATACAGGCCTACCTCAATAAACAAGAAAAATCTCAAATAAACAAACTAACAGTGCAGCTAAAGGAAGTGGAAAAAGAACAAACAAAGCCCCAAATCAGTAGAAGGAGGGAAATAATAACAATCAGAGCAGAAATAAATGAAATAGAGACTAAAAAAAAATAATAATAAAATAAAATAGAAAAAAATCAATTGAACAAAGAGCTGCTTCTTTGAAATGATAAATCCTTAGCTAGACTCACCAAGTAAAAAAGAGAGAAAGCTCAAATAAATAAAATCAGAAATGAAAGAGGAGAAATTACAACAGACACCTCAGAAATACAAAAGGTTATAAGAGAATATTATGAAATGCTATATGCCAACAAATTGGATAGTCTAGAAGAAATGGATAAATTCTTAGAATCACAGAACCTTCCAAAACTGAATCAAGAAGAAATAGAGAATCTGAATAGGCCAATCACCAGTAAGGAGATTGAAATAGTAATCAAAAATCTCCCAAATAATAAATGTCCAGGACCAGAGAGCTTCCCTGGTGAATTCTACCAAACATTCAAAGGAGACTTAATACCTATCTTTCTCAAACTCATCTAAAAAATTGAAGGGGTGGGGGGAAGCTTCCTAACTCATTCTATGAAGCCAACATCACCCTGATACCAAAACCAGACAAGGACAACACAAAGAAAGAAAATTACAGGCCAATATCACTGATGAACATTGATGCAAAAATCCTCAACAAAATACTAGCAAATGGAATACATTAAAAATATCATACACCGTGATCAAGTGGGATTTATTCCAGGGATGCAGGGATGGTTCAACATCTGCAAATCAATCAACATGATACACCACATTAACAAAATGAAGAATAAAAATCACTTGATCATCTCAATAGATGTAGAGAAAGCATTTGACAAGGTAGAGCATCCATTTATGATAAAAACTTTGAATAAAATGGGTGTAGAAGAAAAGTACCTCAACATAATAAAGGCCAAATATGACAAACCCACAGCTAATATCATCCTCAACTGAGAAAAACTGAAAGCTATCCCTCTAAGAACAGGAACCAGACAAGGATGCCCACTTTCACCACTCCTATTTAACATAGTATTGGAAGTTCTAGCCAGAGCAATCAGGCAAGAAAAGAAATAAAAGGGATCCAAATTGGAAAGGAAGAAGTGAAACTGTCACTACTTGCAGAAGACATGATTTTATGTATAGAAAAGCCTAAAGAATCCACCAAAAAACTTTTGGAAATAATAAATGAATATAGTAAAGTTGCAGGATAGAAAAGCAACATACAAAATCAGTTGTGTTTCTCTACATTAACAGCGAAGTAGCAGAAAGAGAAATTAAGAATACAATCCCTTGGGGCCGGCCCGGTGGCGCAGCGGTTTGTTAGCGCTTGGCAGCCCGGAGTTCGCCGGTTCGGATCCCGGGCGCCTGCCAAGGCACTGCTTGTCAGCCATGCTGTGGCGGCGTCCCATATAAAATAGAGGAAGATGGGCACGATGTTAGCCCAGGGCCAGTCTTCCTCAGCAAAAAGAGGAAGATTAGCAACGGATGTTAGCTCAGGCTGGTCTTCCTCACAAAAAAAAAAAAAAAAAAAAAAAAGAATACAATCCCATTTACAATTGCAACAAAAAGAATAAAATACCTAGGAATAAATGTAACCAAAGAGGTGAAAGATCTGTACACTGAACACTATATAACACTGTTGAAAGAAACTGAATAGGACACAAAGAAATGGAAAGATATCTTGTGCTCTTCATTTGAAAGAATTAAAATAGTTGAAATGTCCATACATCCTAAAGCAATCTACAGATTCAGTGCGACCCCTATCAAAGTTCCAACAAGGTTTTTCACAGAAACAGAACAAAGAATCCTAAAATTTATATGGAACAACAAAGGACCCTGAATACCCAAAGGAATCCTGAGAAAAAAGAACAAGGCTGGAGGTATCACACTCCCTGATTTCAAAATATACTGCAAAGCTATAGTAACCAAAACAGCATGGTACTGGCACAAAAGCAGACTCACGTATCAATGGAACAGAACTGAGAGCCCAGAAATAATCCCACACATCTATGGACAGCTAATTTTTGACAAGGGAGCCAAGAACATACAACGGAGAAAGGAAAGTCTCTTCAATAAATGGTGTTGGGAAAACTGGACAGCCACATACAAAAGAATGAAATTTGACCATTATTTTGCACGGTACACAAAAATTAACTCAAAATGGATTAAAGACTTGAATGTAAGACCTGAAACCATGAAACTTCTAGAGGAAAACATAGGCAGTATGCTCTTTGACATCAGTCTTAGCAGTATATTTTCAAGTGCCATGTCTGACGGGGCAAGGAAATCAATAGAAAAAATAAACAAATGAGACTACATCAAATTAAAAAGTTTCTGCACAGCAAAGGAAACCATCAACAAAATGAAAAGACAACCTAACAATTGGGAGAAGATCTTTGCATGCTATATATCTGATTTGGGATTAATATCCAAAATACATAAAGAACGCATACATCTCAACAAAAACACCCCTAACAACCCAATTGAAAAATGGGCCAAAGACCTGAACAGTCATTTCTCCAAAGAAGAAAAACAGATGGCCAACAGACACATGAAAAGACGTTTAACATCATTAACTATCAGGGAAACGCAAATCAAAACTACAATGAGATATCACCTCACACCCATCAGAATGGCCATAATTAACAAGACAGGAAACAACAAGTGTTGCCGAGGATGTAGAGAGAAGGGAACTCATACACTGCTGGTGGGGGTGCAGACTGGTGCAGCCACTATGGAAAACAGTATGGAGATTCCTCAAAAAATTAAGAGTAGAACTACCATATGATCCAGCTATTCCACTGCTGGGTATTTATCCAAAGAACATGAAAACACGAATGTGTAAAGACACATGTGCCCTTACGTTCATTGCAGCACTATTCACAATAGCCAAGACTTGGAAGCCACCTAGGTGCCCATCAAGGGACGAATGGATAAAGAAGATGTGGTATATATATACACAATGGAATACTATTCAGCCATAAGAAACAATGAAATCCGGCCATTTGTGACAACATGGATGGACCTTAGGGTATTATGCTAAGTGAAATAAGTCAGAGGGAGAAAGTTAAATACCATATGATCTCACTCATAAGTAGAAGGTAAAATCAACAACAAACAATCACATAGAGACAGAGACTGGATTGGTGGTTACCATAGGGGAAGGGGAAGGGAGGAGGGCTAAAAGGGTAATTAGGCACATTTGTGTGGTGATGGATTATAATTAGTCCTTGGGTGGTGAACATGATGTAATCTACACAGAAATCGAAATATAATGATGTACACCTGAAATTTATGTAACGTTATAAACCAATGTTACTGCAATAAAAAAACCAAAACAAAATAAAAAATAAATAAATTAATTAAACTGGAATTTATTTCTGTTTGTGGTGTGAAGCAAGGGTTCAATTTCATTTTTTCCCTAGGAATATCTCATTGTCTCTGTACAATTTATTGAAAAGTCCATCTTTTCCCACTTATTTGCAATGCCACCCCTGCCGTTTGTCTACTATCCATAAGCATGTGTACATTTTAAAGCCATTTATTCTATTCCATTTGTCAATTTGTCTATGTCCGCACCAATACCAATGCGTCTTCATCACTTTAGACTTATAACAAATCTGGATATCTGGCAGAACAAGTCTTAACACCTCACTCTTCTTCATTGGTGTCTTGGCTACACTCGGACTTTTGCATTTTCATCTACATTTTAGAATCAGCTTGTCAATTTCCACTCATGTACACACACATATTAACCTGCTAGTATTTTGTATGGGATTGCATTTAATCTGTAATTAATTTGAGGAATTGACATCTTTAAAATCTTTAAAATATTGAATATTTCATTCCATGAACATAGTAAACTCATTTGAGTCTTTTAATGTCTTTCAATAGTTTAATGGTTTTCTCTGAAGGGTCTCATGCATGTTTTGTCATATTTATTCTTAGGTACTTTATAATTTTTGATATTATTGTCAATGGTATCAATTTTGACAAGTTTTATTTTTTGTTTATTGTTATACATATTTACATATATATGTAAATTGGTATATGTATGTAAAATTGATATTTTACAACTTTATTGAGGTGTATTTGAAGTATAATAAGCCGTATGTATTTAAAGTCCACAACTTGATCAGTTAACATATGTGTGTACCCATGAACCCATCACCACAATCATGGTAAACATTCCTATCATCCCCACAAATTTCCCTGTGCTCCTTTGTAATTCATCTCTTCCTCTACCCCTGTCCCCAGGTAATTATTTACATCCTTATTGGCCATTTGTATATCTTCTTTGTAAAGTGTTCAAGTTTTTTGCCCATTTAAAAAATTAGATTCCTTGTCATCTTAGTATTGACTTGTGACGGTTCCTTATATATTCTTGATACAAGTCCTCTGTCAGATATATGTGCTGCCAATATTGTCTCCCACCCTGAGTTTGTCTTTTTATTTTTTAATCTGTCCAAGAATGAAAGTTTTAAATTTAGATGAATTCCAATTTATCATTTTTTTCTTTTAAGTTTTATGCTTTTTGAGTTCTAAGAAATATTTGCGTACTACTGGGTCACAAAAATTTTCTGCTATGTTTTCTTTTAGAAGTTTTATTCTTTGGCCTATGATCTATTTTGAGTTAATTTTTGTATGTGGTGTGAAGCAAGGGTTGGTGTTCTTTTTTTTCCCTTTTCTATGTGGATATCCATGTTATCCCACATCATTTGTTGAAGATTTTCCCTTTCACACTGAATTGCCTTCACAATTGACAAAGTTTTTGACAAAAAAAAAATCTACTGACTATCTACATATGTGGATCTATTTCTGGACTCGCTATTCTGTTGCATGGGTCTATGTCTATCTTTTTGTAAAAACCAAACTGAATTGATTACTATTGCTCTGTAGTAAGTCTTAAACCAGGCTGGGTAAATCCTTCTATTTCTTAGCTTACAAAATTATTTTGGTTATTTCTAGGTCTTAGTATTTCCATATGCATTTTAAACTCAGGTTGTAAATTTCTACTAAAAAACCAGCTAGAGTTTTAACTGGGAATGCATTGAATCTTTATATTAATTGGGAAGAATTGACATTTTAACTATATTTACTCTATTAACTAGATTGAGTCTTCCAATATATGAACATGGCATACTTCTCCATTTATTTAATTCTTCTTTAATTTCTCTCAGTAATGTCTGTAGTTTTTATTGTAGAGGTCATGATGGCTTTGTTATATTTATTCCTTGGCATTTTATGTTTTCTGATGCTACTGTAAGTGAAATTTTTAAAAATTTCATTTTCCAATTATTTGATGATAGTACAAACATATACATATGTACAGCATACAACTGTATTAGTACAATTGATTTTTGGGTATTGCCCTAATTATTGAGCAAACTTACTAAACTCATTTATAATTTCTGATTAGCATCTTTAGATTATTTTGGTTTTTCTATGAACTCAATCACATTGTCTGCAAATAAACAGATCTTTGATACTCCCTTTAAAATTTTTTATACCTTTTTTTCCTTTTGACGATATGACTATGCTGTATAGGAACTAGAATACAACCTTAAGCAGAAGTAGTAATAACAAGCATTATTGTCCTATTCCTCATCACAACGTGGAAATTTTCATCATTTTACTATCAAATAGGAAGTGGCTTTTATTCCTTTTATCAGATTTAGGAAATTCTCTCCTATGCTTTGTTTATACATATGATTTTATTGTGCATAGATGTTGAATTTTGTCAGTTTGGCAGCATCTATTGAGGTAATCTGTATCTATTGGCGATGAGGTACATTAATTTAATTTCTAATATTAAATCAAGCTTGCATTCCTAGAATAAGCCCATTGGTTTATTCTTGGACATTATGTATTCTATTTTTAAAAATAAGCTGCTGAATCAATGTGCTAATATTTGTTTAGGATTTTTAATTCTTGATATTGAACTTTTTGGTGTTCTTGGTTTTTATTTACTTATTTTTAATCAACCTCAGATGAAGTTTTCCAAGTAAAGTAGCATTCACAGATTCTGGACATTAGGAATGGGAAATATCTTTTGGGGGGCCACCATTCAGCCCATTACAGGCACATATGAATTAAAATATTTATGTCTTCTGGTGAATTAAATCCTTTATAACTATGAGATGACCCTCTTTATCTTTAGTGATATTTATTACCTTAATGTCTATTTTATTTAATGTTAAAAGAACCATCGCTCTTCTCTTTTGGTTAGCATTTACAAGGTATATATTTTTGAATCATTTTATCCAACTTTTCTGGATCCTTATGTTTTGGATGTATCCATTAGGCACAACATATAGCTGAGATTTCAAAAATATATTGGATGATCTTTGCTCTTACCTGGAACATACAATTCATTTACATTTAATATAGTGATTTATATGTTAGGGTTTAAATTTATCATTATTTTATTGCACTTTCAATTTTCTCCTTCTTATTTATGTTTCATTTACTTTTATGTCTTGTCTTATTTTTGTGTAATCGAGTATTTCTTATCAATATATTTTTTCCATCTTCTTGTTTTGAAGTGATATAGTCTGTCTCTGTCTTTTTTAGTAGTTATCTTAGAAATCACAAGGTACATACTTAATATATCACAGTCTAAATTTACTTGATATCTTTCCTTTTCTCTTGGACAATACAGTACTTTAGCTTTATTTCCCACCCCAGACTTATCTGTATTTGTGTTATTGTTTTATTTAACTGCACAAAAGACATTATTTTTATTGTTTTATACAGCTAATATTTAATTATATTTGCCCTTTAAAAATTTTTATTTGTTTTTCATTCCTTTTTTCAGTCCCATACTTTCCTTCTGTGGTTACTTTCCTTCTGCCTGAAGCATATATTTCAGGATTTTCTTTGCCAAGTTCTTCTGGTGGTAAGTTATCTTGGCTTATGTTTACTGAAAATGTGTTTCACTCTCATTCCTGAATTGTATTTTGATGGTTGGCAGTTATTTCCTTTCAGCTTAGTTGGAGATATTATTTCACTGTAGTCTTGCTTTTATTACCACTATTAAGAACTCAGTTGTGCGTAACTGTTGCCTTTTTGATGGTATTCCATCTTTTTTTCTGTTTGCTTTTAAGATTTTCTTTTTGTTTTTTTGTTTTATCTGGTTTTACTATGATGGTTCTTTATGTAGATTTATTTTTATTTCCCTGCTTGGGATTTGTTGGGTTTCCTAAATCTTTTACTAGTTCTGGATAATTCTCAGCAATTATACTTTTTCTTCTGCTCCTTTCTCTTTCTGTTATTCTTTTGGAATTACGTTTAAATATATGTTAGATTTTTCTCACCCTGATCACCATACTTTCCATCTTTTTCTTTGTCTCTTTATGTTGTATCCTGGATAATTTCTTCTGGCCTGTCCCTCAGGCGATCAATTCTCCCTTTAGCCGTTTCTAGTCTGCTGTTAAGCTTGTTCATTCATTTTTAATTTTCTTTTTTTTTTTTTTTTTTTTTTTGTGGGGAAGACCAGCCCTGAGCTAACATCTGTTGCCAATCCTCCTCTTTTTGCTGAGGAAGACTGGCCCTGGGCTAACATCCGTGCCCATCTTCCTCCACTTTATACGGGACGCCGCCACGGCATGGCTGACAGGCAGTGCGCGTCCACGGGCGCCTGGGATCCGAACTCGCGAACCCCGGGCTGCCAAGCGCGGACTAAACGGCTGCGCCACCAGGCTGCCCCCATTTTTAATTTTCTTATCTTTATTTTTTATTTCTGGAAGTTCTGTTTGGTTCTCTTTCTTAATGTGCCAAGTCACTTTTTTCAAAAAAGTATTTTCCTATTCCTTACTTGTAGTAATCATAATTACTTTATGATCTACTTTTGACTGTTTTAATATTGTAGTCTTATGGGTATTTTGTTGTGTGTTCTTCTTTTTAATCTTGCTCATGGTGATTTCTTTCTTTGTGTGCTTGGTTATTTGTGTGCTGTTCATTGCTCTCAAAATTTTATTGTGGTGATCTTTTGAGGGGCGGTAAAAAGGTAATTTTCTCTACAGAGGAGATGCTTTGGCTACTGTCAAGTTTCTGGGAATACTTCTTTTCTGGGGCCACCATAGTCAAGTTTGTGACTTGAGGATACCTGGATCTCCCAAGCAATGCTGTACAGGTTAGCCCATGGTTACAATTTCTTAGGGACATTTTCTCTTTTCCTTTTCTACCTGATCCAAACAAAGTCGAGGCAACTTCCTCTGCAGTCTCTTGCACAGATGAGTGAGAAGAGTTTACTTGTAGCTCACTGTTACCCTGAGGTGTAGTCCTTTTTTGCCCCCAACTTAATGTGGGGAGGATCTCCTTTAGGTTCCCCATTTGGGACAGAGCTTGGGCATTGACCTCTGTTCCTTGTGCTGTACAACCCGAGTGGGAACTTCTCAGGACAGACAAGAGTCCTCAGGTCAAGGTAGGTTAAGTGTCTTATGCTTGGCTCTCTTGATTTCAGTTTTCCCTAGATTTTGTTTGGGTTATTATTGTTATTTTTCACTATCTCATCAGTTTTTAAATTCTTTTAAGGAAATGTTTTTAATATTTTATATGGAATTTTTAGTTGCTTTAATCTGGAGGTTTTGTTCTAATAAACCATTATTAGAAATGGAAGTCATTGCCTGCCTTCTTTGTTAAAAATAAAATGTAAACCCAATTCTCTCTGTAAAAACAAACACATAGAAAACACTTACTGAAAAAAAGGAAAAATTGCCTTGATACCAATCAGCATGTCTTTTAGCACTTCTTAACCAGGGTTCTGGGAAAGAATTAGACCCTAAATCCATTAAATGGAATGAATGAACTTCTCTCCCACGCACCCAGCATGTTATAGCCAGGCACTAGCCAGACCCTTTATGAAGAGTCAGTGTCTGAGGATTTGAGAAAATGGCCTCTCAACTCCTTTTAAGAAGCACTCTCAACCCTGATTGAGAAGGGCTGGATATCCTTCCACCAAAGCATGAATTGCCCTTTGGAATGAGAAAATACTTACTGAAACTTCAGTTTTAATGATTGTATCTCCTGCATTTACCCTTCTCTGATTTTCGTGTATTTACCTTGAATCCAGTTTTACAACTTCTTCTATTCTTACCTTAGTTTTGATACTTCCTTTTGGTCCTTTTAGTTTGGCAATCCATCAGACTCCCCCCCCCCTTTTTTTTTGTGAGGAAGATTAGCCTTGAGCGAACATCCATTGCCAATCCTCCTCTTTTTGTTGAGGAAGATTGGCCCTGGGCTAACATCTGTGCACATCTTGCTCTACTTTATATGTGGGACACCTGCTGGAGCATGGCTTAATAAGCGGTGCATAGGTGTGTGCCCAGGATCTGAACCTGTGAACCCCGGGCTGCTGAAGTGGAGTGCACGAACTGAACCACTATACCACTGGGCTGGCCCCCAGACTCCCTTTTTTTAGCTAATTGGTTTCCGATTTCCTTTTTGCTTCTGCAGTTTGCATATGTCCCTGAATTTGTGGTCTTATATTACCTCAAACAGCCTCTGTCCCTAATTATAACCCTGGTAGGTGAGGCCCTGATCCCTCAGTCTGAGGGAGGAGGATAAAGACTGTAATGGAAACATTGTGGTAGGGAGTGTTATGAGTTAAATAGTGCCCTCATCAAATTCATATGTTGAAGTCCTAACCCCCAGTACCTCAGAATGTGACCTTATTTGGAAATAAGGTTGTTGCATGTGTAATTAGTTAAGATAAGATCACCCTGGAGCAGGGTGGGCCACTAATCCAATGACTTGTCCCCTTATTAAAAGAGGAAACATACAGAAAGACACACACACACAGGGAGAATGACATGTGAACATGAAGACAGAGATCAGGGTGATCAAGGAGGGCCAAAGATTCTAGCCAGCAGACCTCTAGAAGCCAGGAGAGAGGCATGGACCAGATTCCCCCTCACAGTCTCAGAAGGAGCCAACCTTGATGAGACCTTGACCTTGGACTTCTGGCCTCCAAAACTGTAAGACAATAAACTTCTGTTGTTTAAGCCCCCCAATCATTGGTATTTTGTTACAGCAGCTCTAGCAAACTAATAAAGGGAGATTATGTGAGTTAGGTTGAAATGAAGGGTGGTTAAAAATAGGGAGAACCCTTTCAATTTAGACCAATAGAACTTATAGGGAGGTGGATTTGGGGTTCATTACTTGTCAATACCTTTGACCTTATTGCACTCAAATGTGCTTTTTCCTATCGTGACTCTCCATCATTGGACATTCTGCCTCAATTCTTCTGCCTCAAATACTTTTTCATGCCATTTCCCACCCTGCCAGGAGCCACTAAGTGGCTCCCTAACAAAGTTACATTCCTGCAGATGCACCACTAGTTGCCCCCAACTGGAGGAACTAGAGACCTTCATGTGTATCCTTTCATGTGTATCCAGGGATAAAACCAGCTTTCCATTCTGGGATATCAAAGATTACATGGACTGGGAGAGGCGAAGATAACTACTTTGTCCGAAATGTCCTACCTTTCCTCCCAGGCACAAAGTAAAAGAATGATTTTTATCATGTATTTTCCAATGCCAAAACATTTTCTACACTAACAAGCTCCGCTAGAAAACTTTGAGATGGTTACCTGGGAGAAGTGTCATACTCATTCATTGACTGGGAGTGACGCCAAGGGGATAAATGAGACATTTTTTTTTCCCTGCAGGAAAGAAGCCAGAGATAGAAGCCACCAGTTCATGTCAAGCCAAGCCTGAAAATCAGTGTCATTTGTCACCGTCTGAAGCCGTACAGGGGTGTCAGCGCCATGGATGAACCCACCAATCCTCGTGGGCTATTTCCTGGCTGTCTCATTTAGGAAGGATTTATACTTCAGAGTTTCACTATAGATTACTTCTGAGAGAGATGAAAGGAAAAAATTTATAATTGTTTAACATGTGTGCACAGGCCAACATCCCACCTCCAAATTATCTGCCTTCTTAGGAATCACAGTTCTTCAGAGATTTATAGAAGGCACTGGATTTCAATCACAGTATTAAATTTACTGACCTTCAAGGGAAATGGGGAGCAAATTACAGCTTCCTCAACTTGTACATGCCAGGAGTTGGCCATTCATCCTGCTACCAAATGAGCATTGTAGTAACTTTCTGCCAGAAAGAGTAGAGAATGAAAAAACATTCTGGGCAGTGAAGATGAGTTTGGACACACTCATGATCTACAGTTAAGTCATCTGAAGATGCTAAAGTCAAACTCTTGGACTAATTCTAATTGAAAACCCAGCGGGTCCTGAATACTTTCAAAGCTCTAGAAAAGCTTGTATATCAGTAAATAAAATGAGAGGTTAACTTCTTCAAAACCTTTTATGTAAAACATTCCAGAGGCTAGGGCTTGACTCATTATTAAAGATAAACTTACTTTTCCATTGCAGAAAAATGTTTCAAGCATAACTGTGATGCACTGTAGAGCTATATATTACCTTCCATTGTTTAACAAATGCAACATTCTGAGCTTTCACAGTGAGATATCCCTTCTATGGCAGATATTTAAACTTTCCTTTTCTTCACTCTTTTTCTTTCTCAATGTCTCCAAGACACATTCATGATGGATACTTAATCCCTAGTCAAGCCTCTGTCTGGAGCTGTCTGGAAACAAGGAGTGACTTTTAAAATGTGGACAATAAACACACTGGATGGATTTTTTCTGCAGAGAAGCAACTGACACCCCTGGTGTGACCAGCAAAGCTTGAGGTCTTTAAGACTCTCTGCTTCCAAATGTTACAGCCCTGAATGAACATTTACAACCCATTTCTGAGACTGAGCACCTTCCAGTATGGGGCAGCATATTGGTCCAGTAACTGGGTCACCTGCTGGCTGTTGGACAGTTGTTCTGCCAGATGATCTATTTTCCATTGTGTGGCTTCCCCATGGTCCTGTAGCTGTTTGGCGTGTTCTGCAGATGACCAGCTGGGAAGTTCAAGCTGCACTCCTTGTCTTCCAAATGAATCATGGGTACGTCAGAGTTTGAAGTAAAAGCAAAAACACAAATCCCAGTGGAAGAAATTACTTGGGAGATCTACCAACCAAGCAGATCAATGCAGTTCCTATCTGTCTTTAGTGTGACAAAAAAGACCAGAATTAAAGTGCTTTAGAGCTGTTGGTGGTATTATTTTTTTGTCAATTGCAGGCTTTTAAAATTGTAATGTACGCCAAAAGTCACATTGGCTGCTCCCGTTGCTGACCGTGTTGTCTAGCTGTCTCGGGCCATCAGATGATTAAGATAACCCCGGAGTCAATAAAGGTTTTCAGCCTGGGTTTAGACATTACTGCAACTAGAACATCAATAAGGTGGGATGTTGAGTGCATTATTCTTCTCTCTGAACCAATGCTGTTGGAACATGGGTTTATAGATCTTGGCTCAGACGGGAAGAGTTTAAACTTTTATTCACCCCTGTGTGTGGAGCCATACCAGTCCCTGAGAGAACTGTGTTTTATCCTACTGCCTTGCTGGCAGCCACAGAAGTCTCACTCATGGATTTAGCTGCTGCCTAAAGACATGTCTTAAATCTGAACTTCACCTGGAAAGAGGAAGCTTCTGTCTCCGACTCCCTGGATGCCACCAGCCAAAGCTTTAAAGAGAGACAGAGTGTTTTCTTTCATTTCTTTCTCGTAATCACTCCCACCTCCTTAATTAATGGATTCCAAAATTAGAATATGAGGGTAATTCCCTTTCAACACTTCACACAACACAGCAGTGTGCTTTTGCTGTTTCGACGGGGGTGACACCATGTACGAGAGACAAATCTTTTAACGGGAGCTCCGACCTGATGTGCACACTTGTTCCCCGGCATACTTACACTTGTGCCCATCTGTTTGCGTGGCAGGAGGCCTGTGGATGGAGGCACAAGCCAGTTCTGAGAAAGCTCGTTTGCCAATGGAAGAGCTGGTTCAGAAGTGCAGCCTGTAGAACACAGCATGTGCCAACGCTCTTGCCAAGAGCACCTTCTGTTTGGCAACAGTGCCCAAACAGGGCAGCGTGCTGCTCTAGAATGGGCAACATCTGCTGATGGGGAGCTAGAGGGTGATGTGCCCTCTGTGATTGACTCTGCTGCACACCGTCACCCAACTCCCTTTAGAACAAGTTAATGGTGAATACCTCACGAAAGCAAGCCAGTTTTAACATCACTTATTCACTGTGGAAATAGTCATTGAATACCTACTATTTGTTAAGTCTTTGTAGGTGCGTCTGGATGATATAGATGAACTTGACATGGAGCCTAGCTTCCAGAGGCTGACAGTAGCAATAGAAATAGCACACACATAGAGGGTTGGGTGACTTGAGAGGAATGCCATAAGCACAGAGCCACACACACCAAAGCCACAGAAATGGGCTATCGGAGCCTAGAGGAGGGAAGAGGATGCTAAGCTGAGTGGCTGGAGGGGAATGGCGTGTGGATTGGGCCTTCAGGGTTGGAAGGATTTGAACCTGTGGTTAGAGTGGGAGGGAGCACTCAAAGTGGAGGGAATTGTATGTTCTGGCAGGAGTGAGAGAGTGTGGTGCTGGAGCGGAGCATGGAGTGAGCCCAGGGAGGGGTGAAAGAAGAGGTAGAAAGATATTCTGATGACAGATCATGTGAGACCAAGATACCAGCATGAGGGCTTGGCCTTGGAGAGCTGGTCAAGATGATGGAGACAGCTCTGCTGCCTCTGGGTGCAGGGAGAGGGATGGGGGGAACAGGAGCTTGGCCACATCAACAGTGCTGGTCCTTGGTGCTGAGACCAAGTTAGGGTCTTCATAATTTGTCACTTAACCAACACCTATTGAACTCCTGTTACAGGCTCTTTACGTGGACCGTGTAATATTTGGCATCTCCACACAGGTGGGGAGATACATTAAGACTCCTTTGCAACTCAATACAATGTGATAAGGGCAATGCTACAGGAAGTCCTGTGGAAATCTGGGAACCCAGAAAAGGGGGGACACAGAAGCAGCCAAAGCCTGAAATGTCACCCACAGAACAGAGTACAGCACGACCTTCAGAGCTGGGTGTCCTGGTTATATCTCAGTAATGTGGCTTCGGGCAAGTTACGTCACTTTTCTTTCCTTATATGTAAAATGAGCGTAATGATAGCACCCATTTCATAGGGTTGTTGTGAAAATTAAATGGGTTCGTATACGTAAAGTGAATAGTATGTATACATACTATACAGTATGTATAGAAACACGCTTGGTCTCCAGTATCTGATCAGGACACACACACTTTAGTTGTTGTTGTTGTTATTGCACTACCTCAACAAACAACCAAAATGGTGTTTTACCAGGCATTCATTTCTCTCATGGGTCTATGGGCCAGGGGCAACTTTGCTGGGTTTGACTTGCTTGACTCTAGGCTGAGGGTCTGGTTGAAGTCTGATCCATACGTCTCCACAGCCCGGATCCCAGGAGCACCTCCTATCTGAGACTTGTCATCCTAGGGATAGCCGAAGCGCCAGGGTTCCAGCTTAGCCATGTGCCCCAACTGGGCGTACATCCCACGTCCTCATAGTCCACAGCCAAGACCAACATCAGAAGGGCAAGGAAAGGTATTCTTCCCAAGGAGGTGGGGAGGGAGTAGTGGATACTTGATAAATAATAACATAATATACTGCATCTGTTATGAAAGTTTTCCAGAAGGAAATAATGGAAATAGATTGAAAAAACGTTGGGCAGGTATGTTAACTGAAGGTGAGAACATGACACAGATTTAAGAGGTGAAACTGTCTAGCGTTGTAATGAATTTTCTTAATTTGGAGTAAAGTTGGCATAGTATATAACAAAAAATATTAAACTTGAAATAAAGACACCCAAGTTCCAGTTGTGTAATCTTGGCTAAGAGGTTTACAATTTGGGGGCTCCTGTTGTTTCATTTGCAAAAAGGGGGAGCTAGATTAATCAATTTCAAACTTCTCTTCCAGTATTCTGTGATTCTGTGATGACTAGTGGCCACAGAGAAAGAGGGCTTGCTGAGATGGGCCTTTGGAGGAATAGAAAGTGTCTAGTTTGGTGGAAAGCAATTATTGTTAACCTTGGTAGTTTATTTTTTGATTTTGACAATAATAAAAGGTTACTATAGTCTCTTAATTACTGGATAAATATTTATATGAGACTTAAGAAATATTTATAAGCTCTGTGTTGGATGATGCAAACTTCAGTGTATATCAGAATCACCTGGAGCGCTTGTTAAAACACAGATTGTTGGTTCCACCCAGAGTTTCTGATTCAGAGGTCTTGGGTGGGGCCCAGGAATTTGAATGTCAAACAAGTTCCTGGGTGCTGCTGCTGTTGTCCAGGGCCCCCACTTTGAGAACGACTGGTGTCAGAGATGTTGCTGTGCCCTGCCCAGATGCCCTTGACCACAGGTGCACCCATCCCCTGACTGCTCTGAGTATGGTCACACCCCACAGTTGTCCTGTCTCTGGAGAGCTGCCCTTGGCTAATTGAATCCTCTAGGGGGTAAATCACCCCACCCCCCGGGAATAATGATCATCAAAGGCTTACAAATGTCTGGCCCCCTTGTCTCAAGATGGAATCAACTCTGTCTTGTCATTGATTCTCTAAAGCTTCCCTGTGATATCAGACTCAAGCTAGTTTCTGATTGGGAGACATTTTTTGTTAGCATTTTGCCCTTGCTGTATCCAGCTGCCCCCACTCCCTTTCTCCTGAGAGGCCCCCTCAGTCAATCACATGAACAAGAAATCTCATCTCAAACTCTACTTCTAGTGAAACTGACTTAAGATGGTCTAGAGCCACCTAGAGGAGAGCTCAGGGACAAGGAAAACCACTTGTATATTGCTTCAGGGATCTACACATTTGGTGTCGAGGACATAATTTTATGGAAACAGAAATGGGATGATCCAAAGAACTTTTGTTAAAGAAAAAAATCTAAAATAGATCCACTCACTATGTGTGGTATTTTATGTAAGATTAGACATGGGGGAAAGGAGAAGAGGTACAGATGTTTCCAGGTGGTTGAAACCTGAAACCTGTGAATATGATAAGGCTCTTTGTAATAAAGGACAATTTGAAAAGGTTGCTTTGAGAGAGGAAGATCAACTTGGATTTCAGCTTGTGAGATTTTGTGTGTTATAGGGCTAACTGTGACTTTTTCCTGTAGGGACCTGCGTAAAGTCTTCTTGAGAGAGGGCAGGTTGTCAGAGCTGGGATGTAGCTTTGGGAATTATTTTCGCAGTTTGTCCTTAGATCATGGGGGTTAATGAGGTTACTGAGACATTGCCATCAAAGAGCAGATGGCTTGGGATGGAAACTTTGAGTCTGCCCAGGGTTACACCTGAGGGAAAAGCAGTCTTTGAAAGAAAGTGAAGAGAGAGAGAATCTAAATAAGGTGGAAACAAAAAGGATCAGTGAGGTAGGAAAATGGGGGCTGAATTTTGTTTTCAGTTGGTCACCTTTGATTGGCACATATTGAAATATTGATATTATGACCTCTGAGCCCTCAAGAAATTTTAGGCTCTATAAGTGGTCTTCATCATTGTTTGTCTTTGTGTGTGTGTGTGTAGTGATTGGTTTAGACACAAGCAAACCTTTTCACCTAAATGCAGTTTCTCAGAATAGTAAATAAATATATGCAGAGAAGGTGGGCGTTGAATGTTTTTGAAGGGGAGAGAGGTATGCACTGATGGAAAGATGTGGGAAGGTTATTTCAAATGGTCTTTGTTCTGGCCATTTTACCTTAGTCTAAGAGAGGGGAGAGCTGTGTGCAAGGCCAATCCATAGAAACAGGGAGTCACAGACAACATGACTTGGGGTTTATTGGACACATATTGTGTGTAGGGCATTGTCCCAGACTTGGAGGAGGAGTCCAGGATGGACAAGACATGATTGCAGCTCTCTGGGAACTTGTCCTGGAGAGACAGGGTCCTATTAATGGAAATAATACATTAGTCAATAACAGGAATTAGTCAATAAGTGCTCAAAGTTTCAGGACTTTGCAAACTTTTGCATACTGTTATTTTTTCCTTGCAGTTCCCATTTTCTGCATTCAAAGACCTTCTTTGTTCTTTAGCCCTTTATTGGAAATCTTCTTGGTTCATATAAATTTCATATCATTATATTTATGTCTCCCTCCCTTTTTTTTGCTCTTTAAAAAATAGTTTATTGCTTCCATTTTCTAGCTCCTTCCTTGTGGTAATTGGTCCCAGAGTGAAACATTATCCTCAAGCTCATGCTAATATACGAATAATATTTTTTCATTTCTTTTTTTAGATTTTTATTTAGCATTTGACATTGCCTTTCTTATTTTTGTTTGGTTTGCTTTTATTTTTGTTCTTGTTTTGGATTGTTTTCCCAGAATGTGCCTCTTTATTTGCCTGGATATTCTTGACTATGTTATCAATACTCATTAAGTCCGTCAGTAAACTAAATTAAAAAGAATAACAGTAATAATCCATTGCATTTGGAGGACACTTCCAAGCATTTTCTCATTTCATCACTTTGGTCCTTAATTTAGGCTGCGCTTGCAAATAGGCTCATGTTACTTGGGCTTCAGCCTCTATTTTTCCTCCTTTCTTCTTTTGCTCTCCTGATATGATGTCTGGCTCTTGCCTGTACATTTCTGAAGTACTTGAGGCTCATTTTCATTTGAATTAATGCAACATACTTGGCGCCTTGCATCTTTTTCAAACTTGACAACTAAGACACACTGAATGACTGTCTTGTCCCTAGAGAGCACTATTTCTTCTGCCTCTAATTTGGAGCTTATCTAGAAACTAATTTCACTTGCAATTAATTTATTCAACAAATATTATTAAATGTGTACTGCATGCAAAGTGCAAGTCTAGGTTCTATGGGGGAAATAAAGCAGAATGGACTGAGTTTTTGATTTAATAATACATATTAATCTGTCAGACAAATGTACCAGTAATATCTAGTACAAGGCAATATGGGATCCAGGATATATTAGAGGTACAATCTCAATGACAATGGAGTGCTGAGAAAAAGAAATTGATGGAATTCGTTGAAGGTGATTGTTTCTTAGCAAAGAACGGAGGAATTGAGCTTGCTGATCATTCAGGTCAGCCAACCCAGCCCCGTTTATATTTCAATATAGACAGTGGTATGCTGGTAAATGTTTAAGTATTGGCTCTCTGGGGAGTGGGAGGAGGAGTCCTTATTGGGACATTTGTCCGTTTCCAGAGTGTAAATACTTCTAGTATGGCTGATTTCAAGCTATCAACCTGATATTACTGAACATGCAATTGGGAAGAAATGCACAAAAATTCCTCCTGAGCTAGTGTGAGCTGGCTTCAGTGCACCACTGAATATGGGCCAGAAATAACTAATAGAATATTTTGAACTTTCTTACAATTTTTCTAAATTCACCATTTGTTTCCTGTAGGAACTGGTAGTTAAGCAGTTAAAAAAGGAAGAGAAAGTCCACGGTTTTTGTAGAACTAGGGGCATGGGGAAAGGGCAGATCTTTCTATTGGATTTGGTTTACCACTTTATAACCTGAGACATAGACTGTGTGAAATAGGGGAAAGAAGTGAGGTCAGTATCCCTAATTTTGGGGCCCTTGTGCCTCCAGGAAGAAAAATCGATTCAGTGTGTGACTGTGGTGACAGGATTGGGCTCTGGGGTTTAACTGGGCCTTAGATAACATTTTAAATTGGCACCTAAAAATGATTAGGATTTATTATTGTTATTGCTAAATATTTTTATTATGTGTTTAACGATGGAAAAAAACCAAGATTTCATGTAAAATGTAAAATCCCCTCTATGAATATCAAATGACAGCCTACTTTTACTTTCATTTCTATATCATATACTTTAATATGGTGATATTCATGGTGAAGATAATATTTATGTACTCTGTTTTTTTTTCATTTGCTCTTACTTTACTTAGACATTTCCAAGCATCCTCACATACTTCAATTTTTAAGGATTGATGTAGGTCTATATGAGTTTAATAGTGAGAAAAAAATCTTAAGATATGGATGCAAGTAGGTGGAGATGAGAATGAGTAAAGGTACCAAAATGGAAAAGTCCAGTTTGTGTGTGAGAAACAGTGAAAAGCCCAGGAGAGGCTGGAATTTAGAGGGGTGTGTCTTAGCTGGGGCTTCTATAACAAAATATCATAGATCGGGTAGCTTCAACAGCAGAAATTTATTTCTCGTAGTTCTGGAAGCTGGGAAGTCCAAGATCAAGGTGTCAGCAGATTCAGTTCCTGATAAAGGCCCTATTCCTGGCTTGTGGATAGCTGCCATCTCACTGTGTGCTCACATGGCCTTTTCTCGGTACATGCATTTGGAGATAGAAAGGGAGCTCTCTGTCTTCCTCTTTTTATAAGGACATTATGAGGGATTAGTCCCATCGTGGGGGCTCCACCCTCATGACCTCATCTTAACTTAATTACCCCCCAAAGGCCCACCTCCAAATACCATCACATTGGAGATTTGGGCTCCAATATATGAATTTGAGGAGAAGGGCACAAACGTTCAGTCCATAACAGGGTGTAATAGGAAATAGGTTTGGAAAAGTTGGTTGGCCCCAGATTACAGAGGGACTTTCAAATCCAATAAGGAATGCACAAAGAGTTTGAAGTTAATTGACACTACTGAAGACATTGATCGTGAGGATATCATGATTAGATCTCAGGTTTGGAAAAACTGACCTGGCAGGAGATGCTTCCTTCTTAGCCTCTGTTTCATCCTGGCTCTGTCCTCAAAAACTGGCTGGCTTGGAAAGGACTTTGACTAGATTCCTTTGTAGAAAAGTGTATCCACTGCAAAAGATCTCCAGGACATGCTGAAAAGTTCCACGCAGAATACTACAGAATTCATAGCCATTGAGGATGTAGCCCATGGTGCCAGTCAGATCTGTGCTGATCTGAAAAGTGTTTGCTACTGGTCTACAATGGGATAAGTACAGAAATTGAGAGTAAGCATTTACAAACTTTTATGTTAATTTGACAGAGTAATTTTATATTTGCTGAATCTAAAAACATTGGACTCACAATTTATATTATTTTATTTATTTTCAATAATTTATTTTTATTGCACTTTACAAAGGTCCTGGTCCATAGTTTCTTGGAAATTAAGAATAATAAACTAGACCTTTACAACTGAGAGTTTGAGAAGCACTGATCTGGCAGAGCCATTAGGAGCAGACTCTGGGGTCATTCTACTCGTGTTCAAATCCTCATGCTGTCACTTGCCATCTGCTTAACCTTAGGCAAGTTATTTAATTTCTCTGACTCATATTTCTTGGGATAAGAGTCCTCACTTCACAGGACAGGGTTAATGTGAGGGTTAGTTGAGATACTCTCTCTAACGTGGTCAGCCCAATGTTTAGTGTTTAGTATGTATTCTGTAATATATATTATTACTGTCTCAGGTGTGCACATAAATAGTGAAAAGAAATTTAGCAGAACATGGATATTTTTAGAGGTGAGGTTTTCATCTTAGAAATGTTCAGATCTTTCCTTGACAATTCTCTCTTCCCCCTATTAGGTTCCTGTGGAAGTAACATATGAAAAACTGGATAATTAAGAGTCAAAATACCACTTTATTAAAAGTGGCACATAAAGAATGCAGAGTTGGTAAAAGCCTGAGTTGATCTGTTGAACAATTACTAAGCAAATGCATACTGAGAGTCTCCTGCATGCAGGCAGTGCGCCGGAGGATGCAGTGGAGCCAAAGAGAGACATGGTGCCTGACTCCATGGAGCTTGGTCTAGTGGAGGAGACAGACTGAAACAAAATCATGCCATAAATAAGTAGATGATGTAGAGGGAATTACAAAGGAGATGTATTTGGGGTTAGGTAACAAGGGATTTTCCTGATTAGGGATGTCAGGGAAAACTTCTAGAGGAAGTTGTGCTGAAATTGAAACTTTAAGAATGAATAGGCATTACATAGGTAAAAATTAATGTGTGGTTAAGGAACTGCCTATGGAAAGGCCCTGTGATAAGAAGGTAGGGCAAACCTAAACAAGTAAAAATGTGGCTCGGGTACAGGTAATAAGGGATGGCATAGTGTGAGGTGGAGATAGGAGATAGGAGTTAGGTTGTGCAGGTCTTTATAAGCCATCCTAAGGACTTTTTTTTTCCAGCAGCAATGGGAAGCCCTTGAAGGGTTTTAATCTGAGGTGGCTGATATAGTATAATTTGTGATAGGCAGATTTCTAAGGTGATCTCTGCCCCCACGTATTGCACTGTGTATGATCCCTTCTCCTTGACTGTGGGTAGAACCTGTGACTTACTTCTAGCTGATAGAACATGGAAAAGTGATGAGATGTCACTCCTTTGATAGCATTACATCATATAGGATTCCAGCTTAACAGACTAGAGCAAGGAGTTTTCCTTGCTGGCTTAATGAAGTGAGCAGGTATGTTGAGGAAATTCACACAGCAAAGAATTGAGTGAGAGCTCTAGGATCTGAGGGCAGCTTCCAGCGGACAGCCAGAGAAAAACTGGGGTCCTCAGTTATACAGCCGCAAGGAAATGAATTGCACTAACAACTCTAATGATCCAGGAAGAAGATCCTTCCCCAGAAAGACTTCAGATGAAAATACAGCCTAGCTGACAACTTTACTGCAGCCTGTGAGACACTGAGCAGAGGACACAGCTAAGCTGTGTCTGGGCTTCTATCATGGAAACCGTCAAATGATAAATTGTGCTGTTGTAAGCCACTACATTTGTGGCAAATTGTTATGCAGCAATAGAAAACTAAAACTTTGTGTTATGATAACATCCCTGTGGTTGTTTTTAGAGAACAGATTAAAAGAGAAAAGAGTGGATGAGAACAGATCAGTAAGATAGGTAAGAGATGAAATTGTAGTGGTGGAGGAGATAGAGAGAAGTGGAAAGACTTGAGAAACATTTAGGAAGTAGTGGATAGAGAGGGTAAAGGAGAAAGACATGTCAGAAGTGATTCCTTGGTTTCTGGCTTGTGGCGGACAAATAGCTTTCCTGAAAAATTGAGAAAAGAGAGATTAAATATAGTTTTAAATCTCTGATTAAAGACATTGAAGAACTGCTGAAGCAACCAAGAGTTGAAGGGCAAATAATCCAGAGGGAAGGGAATTACAGAGAGGTAAGCCAACATCCTGTGACCTACTTATTTCTTCAGAGCATTTACAGTGGGTGAGGGGTTGAGAGGCCAGAAAGGGATCACTAGATAAAAGGCAGAGAAAACAGTTGAACTTTTAGCATGAAGTTGGAGAATAAAAATTTGTAATTTGAAGTTGCCAGGATGGGCAGAACGGGAGATTTCAAGATCTTGGAAATAAGCATGGCATAGAGAAGTAAGCCCAACTTTCAGTGGTTTTTCCCCCTCAAGGTATTTGCCTGATTACTAAGCTGCACCGGGCAAGATGCTAAGAAGCTGAGTAGAAATCTATTTAAAAGCAGAGAGGAGGTTTTGGTAGTCTCAAAGTGCTCAGGAGACAAAAATTGGAGGTCAGGACTTATCAAGGAAGACAGGTGCCAGTAAATAATAAATAGCCTGGGATTCCACTTGGGACCTATGGAACACTATAGCCTGAGAGTAAAGCTGAATCAGAGATAGACAGACACATACAAAAACTGCAACCTTACCTCAAATCAGCTTATTATACAGTTGGATTAAGGTGTTCTGCTTCAACACAGACTGCCTACCTGAATATAGGGTGAACCCTCCCTGGAGGAAGATAGTGTGCTCTAGAGTCTTTACTATTTTTTTTTTTTTGTGGGGAAGACCAGCCCTGGGCTAACATCCGTGCCCATCTTCTTCCACTTTATATGGGATGCCACCACGACATGGCTGGCAGGCAGTGTGTCGGCGGGCGCCCAGGATCCGAACTCGCGAACCCCAGGCTGCCAAGCACGGACTAAACCGCTGCGCCACCGGCGGCCCCCAGAGTCTTTACTATTTTTAATAGATAATTTCTGACTTTCAATAAAAAATCACCAGACATACCAAGGAACTTGACCTGGAAAAAAAAGACAATAGAAACAGACCCACAGATGATAGAGTTTTCATACATGTACATTAAAATAACTTTGCTTCATTGTCTGATCTGGAATTTGACTTTACTTTACTGACGAGATAAGACATTAATCTGCTACTGTTCCATGGATGTTGGCACAAGACATGAGACTCCTGGGTCAGAGAAAGGACTGTATTACCCTTGGCTCAGCAAGCAGCATGAGCATCAGCATATTTGCATTGCACCTTTGCTCCCAAGTTCCACAATGTGGTGGCAATGTGGTGTGGCTCACGTGAATGCTACACACGTGGTGGGTTTGCATCACAGCAGAAGAACACTGAACTTAGGGAATCCCCTGCTTTTATAGCAAGCAGTAAGAAAGCCTTGTCTTTGTCCTAGACAAAGAGAAGACATTATATCATCTCTCAAAATTGCTGGCTGAAAACACAATCTTGTGAATGGCCCAGGTAAAGGGTGGCCAGGACCTTTCATTCTTGGCATCCCCAGCAAGAACAGAAGGTGATGCTTAGGGCCCATGAGAGACTGCCTCTTCCAACATGTTATGTTCCAGAAAGTAGACGACAGAGTGGAGAATGTTATCAAAAACTGAAATTTATAAAATAGAATCAAATGGAATATTCAGTATTCAATAAATAAAATTATAAACCCCTTAAATGAGTTTAATAGCAAATTAGACCCGCCAGAAGAATTAGTGAACTGAAACTAAGAGAGTAGAAAACATCCAGGCTGAAGCACAGAAAGGTAAAAAGTTGAATGTATACAAATAAAGTAATAAGCATATGAAATACTGTGAAAAGCGTTAACAAATATATAACTGTTGTCCCAGAAGAAGAGAGAATGAAGGGGGCACAAGCAATATTTCAAGAGAAAATGACAGATTAAACACATTCAGCCCCACATTCAAGAAGCTCTGTGATTCTCAATCTGAATAAATTCAAAATAAAATTGCAAAAAACAAATGACAAAGAGAAAACGTTTGAAAGCATCCAAAGGGAAAAATAAGACACATTACTCTCAAAGGAGCGAAAATAAGACAATCAACTGACTTAACAAATATGATGGGATTCAGATGATGATAGAGTGACATCTTTAAAGTGCTGGGAGAAAATAAACATCAACCTAGGTTTCTAAGTCTCGTGAAAATGTCTTTTAAAAGTCATTGTGAAATAAAGACATTTTTAGATAAATAAAAACTGAGAGATTTTGTCACTAGCAGAACATGACTAAAGAAATCCTAAAGGGAGTTCTTCAGGCAAAAGAAAATCCAAGTGGAAACACAAAAATAAAGTAAGAAATGAAAAGCAACAGAAGCATTAAATATAAGTGAATATTGACATAATAACAGTGTGTTGGCATCTAAAATATATGCAGAATATATAGAATTAAAATGCATGCCAACAATTATTCAAAAACGTGAGGGTAAATGGAGTTGATGTGTTATAACATTGTTTGCATAGTGGCAAAAATCTTAATTCTTGTTAGATTTTAAAAATCTTTAGACTTTAAAAATCTCAATTCTGGGGGCCGCCTTGTGGTGTAGCGGTTAAGTTCGCGCTCTCCACTTCAGTGTCCCGGGGTTCACAGCTTGAGTTTCTGGGCACCGACCAATGAACCACTTGTCAAGCCATGCTGTGGCAGCGTCCCATATAAAGTAGAGGAAGATGGGCACGGATGTTAGCCCAGGGACAGCCTTCCTCAGCAAAAAAGAAGAGGATTGGCAAAGGATGTTAGCTCAGGGCTTGTCTTCCTCACACACACACACACACACACACACACACAAATCTTAATTCTTCTTAGACTTTGAAAAGTCAAAGATGCCTACTCTAATCTTTAGAGTCACCACCAAAAGATAGTAGATAATGTATAACTGAAAATAGAGGGGAAATATAGGAAAAATTAAAAACAGGATGAATAAGGTGCCATTCATTCCTATGGTGAACTCGGGAAGAATTTTACGAGGAGATGTAAACTTCATGGTTGGATGAATTAATGTGGATCTCAGAAGAGATGTCTGAGCTCGAGATAAACTTTTTTGAGGCATCTGCTTTCCAGGTAAAATAGAAGAAGAGTGAGGAATATTCTATTTGGGCAAGTCAGTACTTACTTTATCTCACTTTCTGTGCTGCCTACATTGAAGTGAGGAATGGACTAGGTAGCAAATCCCCAGGAGGGAACCTGATGCAGCTGAAATACAAGGCTGCGAGGGGTTCAAGGGTCCAAAGCTTTTACTGCATAGTTATCTCAGTTGCTAATAATCATGGTCCATCCAAAGTCATAGCCCTAATTGGTTGGATTCAGAACTCTTCTAGGAGGACAGAAGTCTCGAAATGGTGAACAGAACTCAGTCTGGCATGATAAGGGGCTAAAAGTTCCTTTTTCCCTAGAAATGTCATAACAAATAATATATCATATTAAATATTTTATACTAAAATAGCCAAGATGAGAATACTTGTTAAATATTAAAAAGCAAGAATAATGACTAAAATTTTAAATATATAATTACTTTTCTTAGAAAAGATAAACAAAATTGATAAACCTTTAGCTAGACTAACTAACAAAAAAGAGAGAAGACTCAAATAAATAAAATTAGAAATGAAAGAGGAGACATTACAACTGATACTACAGAAATACACAGAATCAGAAGAGATTACGATGAACAGTTACATGCCAACAAATTACATAAGCGAGAAGAAATAGATACATTTCTACAAACACACAACCTACCAAGACTGAATAAGGAAGAAATAGAAAATCTGAACAGACCAATAAGGAGTAAAGAGATTGAATCAGTAATCAAAAAACTCCCAACACAGAAAACTCCAGGACCAGATGGCTTCATTGGTGAATTCTACTGAACATTTAAAGAAGAGTCAACACCAATCCTCCTCAAACTCTTCTAGGATATTGAGGAGGAGGGAACACTTCCAAACTCATTCTTCAAAGCCAGCATCACCTTGATGCCAAAACCAGATAAGGAAACCACAAGAAAAGATAACTACAGACCAATATCCTTCATGAATATAGATGTAAAAAATTTCAACAAAATATTAGCAAACCAAATTCAAGAACACATTAAAAAGATTATACACCATGACCAAGTGGGATTTGTCCCTGGGATGCAAGCATGGTTCAACATATGTAAATCGATAAATGTAGTACATCACATCAATAAAATGAAAGGTAAAAATCACATGATCATCTCAAGAGATGCGGCAAAAGCATTTGAAAAAATACAACATCCTTTCATGATAAAAACCCTAAAAGATTGGGTATAGAAGGAACATACCTCAACATAATAAAGACCATATACAACAAACCCACAGCTAACATTATACTTAATGGAGAAAAATTGGAATCTTTTCCTCTAAGATCAGGAACAAGATAAGGATGTGCACTCTCACCACTCCTATTCAGTGTAGTACTGGAAGTCCTAGCTAGAGCAACAGGCAAGACAAAGAAATAAAGGGTATCCAGATTAGAAAGGAAGAAGTAAAATTGTTGCTATTTGCTGATAATATGATTTTATATATAGAACATCCCAAAAAGTCAGTCAAAAAGCTGTTGGAACTAATCAACAATTTCAGTAAAGTTGCAGGATACAAAATTAACATACAGAAATCAGTTGCTTTCCTTTATAGTAATAATGAAACATCTGAAAAAGAAAACTACCCTATTCACAATAACATCAAAAACAATAAAATACTAGGAATAAATTTAACCGAGGAAGTGAAAGATTTGTACAATTAAAACTATGAGACTTTGCTGAAAAAAACTCAAGAAGACACACACAAATGGAAGACATCTCATGTTCATGGATCAGAAGAATTAATATTGTCAAAAATGTCCATAGTACCCAAAGCCATCTACAGAGTCAACACAATCCTTATCAAAATACCAAAGGCAGTCTTCACAGAAATAGAAGGATCAATCCTAAAATTTGTGTGGAACCACAAAAGACCCTGAATAGCCAAAGTGACCCTGAGAAAAAAGAACAAAACTGGAGGTATCACACTTCCTGATTTCAAACTACACTACAAAGCTGTAATAATGGCTACAAAGCCAGTAATAAAAACAATATGGTACTGGCACAAAAAAAGACACATAGACCAATGGAACAGAATAGAGAGCCCAGAATTACATCCTGCCGTATGTGGTCAACTAATATTTGACAGGGGAGCTAAGAACACCCAGTGGGGAAAGGATAGTCTCTTCAACAAATGGACCTGGGAAAACTGGAGAAACACATGCAGAACAATGAAATTAGACCCCTATCTCACACCACTCACAAAAATTAACTCAAAATGGATAAAGACTTAAACATAAGACCTGATACATAAAAATCCTAGAAGAATATGTAGGGAAGAAGCTCCTTGATATTGGTCTTGGCAATGATTTTTTGGACATGATGCCAAAAGAACAAACAACAAAAGCAAAAATCAACAGATGAGACAACATCAAACTCAAAAGCTTCTGCACAGCAAGAGAAACAACTAAACAAATGAAAAGATAACCTACAGAATGGGAGAAAATTTTTGCAAACCATATATCAGATAAGAGGCTAATATCCAAATATATAAGGAACTCATATGACTTAATATCAAAAAACCAAACAATCAGATTAAACAATGGGCAGAAGAACTAAATAGACATTTCTCCAAAGTGGACATCAAAATGATCAACAGGCACATGAAAAGATGCTCAACAACACTAATCATCAGGGAAATGCAAATCAAAACCACAATGAGATATCACCTTACACCTGTTAGAATGGCTATTATCAAGAAGACAAGAGAAGGGCCCATCTGGTGGCATAGTGGTTAAGTTCATGTGCTCAGTTCAGTGGTCCGCCCGGGGTTTGCAGTTTCAGATCCCTGGTGCGGACATATGCACCACTAATCCCAGCCATGCTATGGTGGCATAACATATAAAATAGAGGAAGATGGGCACAGATGTTAGCTCAGGGCCAATCTCCCTCACCAAAAAAAAAAAAAAAAAGACAAGAAACTATAGCTGCTAGCAAGGATGTGGTGAAAAGAGAACCCTTATACCCTGTTGGTGGGAATGTAAATCACTACAACCACTATGGAAAACAATATGGAGATTCCTTAAAAAGTTAAAAATTGATCTACCATATGATCTAGCAATTCCACTTCTGGGTATATATCCAAAGGAAAGGAAAACAGCATTTCGAAGAGATATCTGCACCCCATGTTTATTGCAGCATTATTGACAATAGCCAAGATATGCAAACAACATAAATGCCCGTCAACAGATGAATGGACAAAAAAGATGTAGTATGTATACACAATGGAATATTATTCAGCCATCAGAAGGAAGGAAATCCTGCCATTCGCAACAACATGGATTGACCTAGAGCACATTATGCTCCGTGAGAGAAGTCAGACACAAAGATACGTCCTGTATGATACCACTTATGTGTAGAATCTAACAAAGTCAAACTTGTAAAAAACAGGGTAAAATGGTGGTTACCACAGGATGGGTAGGGGGGATAAGAGTGATGGTGTTCAAGGGTACAAACTTGCAAAGAGTAGTAAATAAGCCCTAGAGATCTAATGCAAAGTATAATGAAAATAGACAACAGCGTACTATAATAATGTAATGTGATCAATATTGCTACAATAGCAATCATATTGCTATATATAAATGTATTAAAGTAACATGTTGTACATCTTAAATTTACACAATGTTATATGTCAAATTTATTCAATAAAAATAATAAATAAATAAATACATGTAACAGACTTTTTTTCACATAGGTGTGTTTATCTTCACAACTTCTGACAGCCCTGTACGTAAAAAAGTACCCGTCTGTTTTTCAGCCTTGCAAAACGCTCAATACCTCTGGTGCTAAGCCTGTGAAGAATTTTGCTGGTTCTTTCTTTATTGACAGCTGTGACAGAGCGCTGAGTCATTTTGCGCTTACTGGGTTCCTCAAGGGTGATTTCTCATGTTTCAACGTAGAACTAAACACCTTCCCTATTTTGCGATTGTCAAGGGTGTTGTGATAGTAATTTCAAGGAGTTTCTTTCATGTCACTGAGAGCATCTCTCTTTTATTTTGTCTTAAGGAAAAAAACAAGAGTGAGGGGCTAGATTTTCATTCACTCACGAGATCTGCTTGTCTCTATAAAGGACTAAGCTTTGTCTTCAGTGGATTTCCTTGTTTTCTAAAACAGGACGTTATTTTATTGCTGAGATCATGTATGAATTCACCTCTTGCTTTTCGCATGGCAGCTTGAGCATCAGAAACCTGGGATTTCAGCCTAGATTATTTTTTCCTTTTTTGCTTGTCTGTGCTGAGTTCCCATCGTCCTCTCCCGTGTTCCTCCCCACCCCCTCTGCTGCTGTGGCAAGACCTGATTGTGGGGCGTTTCTCCTTGGATTCCCACAGCAAGCACAGGGCCCTCGCCCTGGTGCCCGTGCAGCTCAGGCTCCATCATGTAGTGATGACAGAGGCCTGTCTGATGCTGACTATGTAATCATCCAGGTTAAGAATTTCAGTTTTCACACATTACAGCTGTTCACAGTCTTCTGTACTAAGCTCTCCAGCCCGAACTTAACACATCTAGTTAGTCTGGGTCTGACACCCGAGCCTTCCAGCTCCCGCTCTCATAGCATTTTGGGTCGCTGCTTTAGCCTGCTGCTGATGTTTAAACACACAGCAGAGAAAACCCTGAAGGTCAGTGTTCTCGGTGTGAATCATTTCCAGCTCTGAAGATGACCTTAAGGGACTGAGCTTCCTTCACAATGGAGATCAACGCACCCTACTCTCTCCCAAAAATATTCATATCAAAGAATCCTTTTCCCTGGGTTCTCCATGACGTGACGCTGAGCAGAGGCGCGCTTTCAGAACAAACGTGTTATGCAGCATTTAAAGCTCTCAGAACCTCTGATTGATTCCGTCTTGGGAACTGTGGATATTAAAATCAGAGGCAAGTGTCAGTGATGACCCCAAGTTGCTGCAGAACAGAAATCTCTGCGTCTCAAGGTGTCACTTCACATCGTTTCCGCATCACTCTCACACCAGAGTGCCGTTGGCAGCTTTTTCTTTGCATATTTGGGGCAAAAAAAATTTGGCTCGGGAGATGTCTCAGCTGGCACGATGGGTGGACCTCTTCTCAGGATGTTTAGATTAGGTGTCTACATTTTAAGAGGAATAGTCTATTCTCCTCTCCAATCTCCTGTGTTCCCACACACTCTTGGTCCTTCTCAGACTTGGGTTCTGGGGAACCCAGAGGGAAGAAATGGGGAAGAACTGGGGAAGAACTGGGAGTCTGCTGATTTTCCTGGAGAAGTATGAGGATGGGACAAGGATGTAGAGTGTGGGCCAGCCAGACCTGAGCACCCAAGAGCTGCCTGGGGCACTTTTACAGATTCCTGGACCCCACCCCAGATCTAGAGTCAGAACTTCGAGATGCTGTGCCCTGGGCTCTGTGCTCCTTCAAAGTTTCCCTAAGTGATTTTAATCATTATCTTGGTTCAGAAACTACTTCCCTGGGCCAGTTGTCCCTGCATGTCACCCATGGACTTGATGGAGATGCTCACCATAACCAAGGCTAGGTCTGTGTGTGATCAGGAAGCAAGGCTAGACTCGATGATGTTAGAGGAAAGGGGGGACCATGAGAGAGACAAAAGCTGTCTTACTCAACAGCCAGCAGATGGTCCAGTCATTCATTCAGCGTCTGTTTATTGTGCACCTACTATGTGCTAGGTGCTTTTTTAGATGCTGGGGACATGGCAGTGGACAAGACAGACAAAATCCCTGCTCTCAAGGACATTAAAATCGTGTGGGGAGATATACAATAGACCAGGGGAATACAGGGTTGCTCCACAAGGCCGAGGTCTTTGTTTTGTTCACTTATGTAATCCCCCAAACCAGAACAACATCTAGTGCGTACAAGGCATTTGCTGAATGAATGAAGAAGGTATTTCAGGTGGAGATGCATATTATGGAGGAAAGCAGAACAAAGAGGGAGTCTGCGGTGAGGAGGTGGGGAGGAGCCAGGCTTGTGGGAAGGTGCAGGTCCTGGGCTTGGAAACTGTGTGAGGAGCCACCTCTCCATTCTGGCCACCAATCATTCCTGTTAAAGAGATTAAGGAACAATTTAGGAGGCCACCCATCTAGTTCCTTCTAAAGGATGCTCTTGTTAGTTAGCCACTGCCAAAGATTCCAGTGAGTCAAAACATTCTGCTTACCACTTTATCCTTGCTGCCCACATGGTAAATATGCCCATCTGTTGTCCAGGCAAGTGCTGCCACTTGGTCTCTGCTCTTCAGGGGATCCCATCACCCCTGTCTCAGTCACCAAAGGTGGCCTACAGAGAATGGTCAGCACAAGACTTTTTGAGGATGTTGGTGCTTTTCTCATTTCTCAATGTCTTAGTAAGAGTCTTTGGAAACTCTGCGGATGTGGTGATGTTTTTGTGTCCAATATTTCTATTTTCCTAAACCTTCAGATATGTCCTCTACAGTATTCCAGGGAAGTTCTGGTATCTCAAGCTCTTTAAAAGGTTGAGTTCAAATTTCAGCCAGTCAACCAACCAACCAACCAACCAAGTAAACTGTGAGAGCCCCTTCCATCTGCATAAACTAACATATCAAATCTAGAATTGTTCATCAATGCACCCTGATTGGTAAATTAGGACCAACCCAGTGTTATAGTCCATGCTTCTTAGTCTAACCCCATTAGAATCTATTCTCATGTACATTCACCAGGTTTCTGCTGATACAAATGGGCAAAATCTTGCAATTCTTTTTCAGTATAAGTCATTTCCTCCTGGCCAGACTTTGCTTGTGCCTCTGGAGCATGCTGAAGTCTGGCCTAGCTAGGGGTCCCAGGGCACAAAGAGTGGCCTGCCTATTTATTTTTATGGAAAATTATCATTAACTATCAAGAACATGTAACTTCCTAATTGTACTGCTACTCAGTAGGTTTAATGTGAAGCCTACAGGCAGCAAAGAATAGCTTTAGCAGTTAGACCTCCTAGCATTCCATGATAATATAAAGCAGTGGTTTTCAACTGGGAGCAATTTTGTCCCCTAGAGAACATATGGCAATGTCTGCAGACATTTTTCGTTTGTTACAACTTGAGGGGGTAGCTTGCTACTGGCATCTAGTGGCGGGAGGCCAGGGATGCTGCTCAATATCCTACACGCATAGGATGGCCCCTAACAACACAGAATTATCCAGCCCCAAATGTTGATAGTGCTGAGGGTGGGAAACCCAAACATAAAGGGATTTAATGAGGATAGAGTTTATTCAATGCCGAAGTTCCAAACAACACACAAAAACTGGCTTTATCTGGGCTCCGATGATGAATTTATTCCAGAATCAGCTTCAACTAACGTTTACTGGGTTTCCACTGTATGATTCTTCCTGCACAATTATCCTGCATCACAAACCTCTTTTTATAAAGAGGAAACTGAGTTGGGAGAGGTTCTTGCCCCATGTCAGAGCGTCGGGGAGTGGGGAGAACGGATCTGAACTCAGAATCTCTGCTTCTGAGGCCCGACAGGAAACAGCTGTCATGGTGGCACCCCCGGGGGCCTTACTTGGCAGTGCTCCTCTTTCACGAGGCCTTGTTGGTTGCTTGAGGTCTGGTTATATGATGTCATTCACAGTGTCAACAGCCTGCTGAGAAGTGGTGCTGAATTCTTTTCCTTCAAAATTGGCTCTGTTAGAGATTGAATGGGTGACAGCAAGCAATTATTCCTTTCTTTCTTCTGCCTGTGTTCTCTGGTCTTATTCAGAGGCACAAAAGAAAAACACTTCTATAGGCATGGAGTGCCAGCAGCTGTGAATGGGTCTAAGCTACGTGACACAGAATGAATGCTGAACAGGTGGTTTTGAGGTGTTTCTTACGTGAGTCCGTGTCTGCTTGTTTCATTTCATGCGTGTGGCGCCTGAGGGCCTCCTGGCCACAGTGGATGGACGGAAGGATGCTTGGGGAGACTCCCAGCTTGGTCAGACTCTTGGACCCCAGAACATCACAAATTCCTGCATGCACGCACCTGTTTCCCCTTCACCATTCCCAGTGCTGCCCAGTGCTGCCATGTACTGGCTCCTCAAAACTTGCAACTGATTTGGAAAAGAAAACTTCATTTCCTTTGGCATTTATGGGCCTTGAAAAGCTGGGCAGATGTTTCTCTGAGCCTCGGCAGTGTCCCTGGGAGCAGGTGGACAATCAATTTCTAACCTGTTGCTGGGCAGCTCTGGCATCATGAAAGAGACTTAATCTCCAACGATTAAACATTAAGTGCTTTCTAATGTTTAAATGTTAGGCTCATTTTATGATTGTGAAATCAGCAGTAAAGCAGAGGGATAGAAGTATACTGCATCTTAACTTGTGCAGCAAATTGAATTTCTATCGACGAGGAGAAGTGCTTCTCCCCCAGAAGGACCATCCAAGTGCCTGGATGGGAAAAGATGGGCAGAGGTTTGTGAGCTTAAAAAAAATACGGTAATAACATTTATAGAGATGAAGCTGTCAACATGACCTCTGATACTGCAGATTAATTTCATCAGTCGTCTTTATAATGCAGGGGAGAGAGGCATTGCCTACATCCCTGGGGAATGTCTAGAGATGAAACTAGACAAACGCAAGTATTTGCTGTGGTTGCTTTGCTGTATTTGATCTTTAAATTTTTTTTCTTGTTCTACAAACTTTTATCCATAGGTGTGAACACATTAGCATAAGTTACTCTACTCTGGGCATATTTTTATATCTGTTTTTATGTGTGTACAGCTTTTCTTTTTGGAATTGCACATGTCCACACAAAAGATTAGAGTCACAATAATAGCTTGGATTTACTGATTTCTTCATGTGCTGGGCACTGTTTGGTCTAGGCATTTTCTATGTGCTAACTCCATCAGGGTTTACTTAACTCTGAGACATGCATTCTGTGGCTCCGTTTCCAAAGGAGGAAGCAGGCACAGGATGTTAAGGAAATGATGGGAGGTAACAAACTGGGATTTGAACCCAGGAGATCTGGCTCCTGAGTCTTTTTTTGGTTCACTTATGTAATCCCCCAGACCAGAACAATATCTAGTGCATAGAAGGCATTTGCTGAATGAATGAAGAAAGTATTTCGGATGGAGATGCATATTATGGAGGAAAGCTGAACAAAGAGGGAGGGCAGGAGTCTGCACTGAGGGGATGGGGAGGAAGGTGCAGGTCCTGAGCACCTTAGACTGGGCATATTCTGCTTGCTTCCCCTTCTCTGCGTAAGAAGGGACCTCACGCCCCTATGGGATTTGTGGGCCGCAGGCCATGGGGCTTAGAAAGTGGATGGGATGGATATTAGGAGAGGGGGGAGGATGCCAAGTAATTCCTTTGCTGAGCAAAGGAATCACCAGCCAGTGGCTCTCCTGGGCAGGAATCACTCCCTGAAGATGTCCTACTTTCCTGCTTTACTGGCTTGGGTGCCAAGTGAGCCAACACTGGAGCCTAAACGGTGTCTGTAATTGGAGAGTTTAGAGCTAAAAAAAAGGATTGGCTTGAAGGAACTCAATTCTCACTTTCAAAGGAAGTATATACATCTTATGTATTAATTTACTTGACTCAACCATTTCAAACTGCCACCATTAAACTATTCTTGACCTACCAAAACAGCAATTTCGTATGGTGTGACTATCTTTATGTTATATTTATAACTACAGATGAAACAACCCTTAATCAGATTTGGCGATTTGGTGGGATGATTTTTCCTTTGTACCAATCAGACATTTTCTGTCTTTTATAGATTTTTTTTCTTAATCCTCTTCCTCTCTTTAGAGTACCCTAATGGCATTCCTTTTTCCCTGACAGAAATTGTCGCTCAGCTGCCTTCTAGTGTGCATTTATCCATGAACATTAGGCCGTCCTTTTATTTTTATTTTATTTATTTATTAATTTATTTTGTGAGGAAGACCAGCCCTGAGCTAACATCCGTTGCTAATCCTCCTCTTTTTGCTGAGGAAGACTGGCCCTGGGCTAACATCCGTGCCCATCTTCCTCTACTTTGTATGGGACGCCGCCACGGCATGGCTGACAGGCAGTGCATTGGCGGGTGCCCGGGATCCGAACCAGCGAACCCCGGGCTGCCAAGAGCGAACTAAACTGCTGTGCCACTGGGCCGGCCCCTGTCCTTTTATTTTTAATCCTTCTTCATCACTTTGCCTTACGTTTGTCTTTTCACAACTTACAAAGAAGAATCTTGTATAATAGACAATACTTTTAGCAATAATGTTGAAAAATTCAAGTTACAAAACAAAGAGAAATATGTTTAAAGCTTTTCAGTTCTGTGATCAATATTTTGGCCCCCTATGTCTTTTTCATTTCTTTTAATTAATCTTGTTTCAAAGTTTGCCAGCTTGCATGGAGTCACTTGCTTTGTTGACATGTCATAATCTTTCGGTTCACTTTACTCTATTTACATGTAGGCAATGTGTCCTAGAAGGGAAACCCTTTGAATCTCAGTGGTTAACTTTCTCCTCTGCTTCAAGGAACGCTTGAGAAGTGGGGGTTCATACAGATTAGGGCCCAGAGAAGAACCACTCTTCTAGCATGAAGTAGCTGTAGAGAGAATCTTGGCTAGGAGTAGATGTTGGCAGAATGACCAGCCTTCTACTCTCTCCAGAGTTTTGCCTTTTGCTTCAATTCATGATTCATCTTTTTAGTAAAGTCTCCAAACATTAGTATATACCTATTTTCAATCATGAGTCTACAACTGTATTTCAGGACAAGCACAATTGTCCTTTAGATGAATCGCCTCCTGGATTCTGCTAAAACTCATCTCTGCTCCTTTCCAGCATGTGAATAAGGAGGGTATGAGTATGTCTGGAAAAAAAGGGAAGGAAAATGTTGCTCATTTATTTTATTGAGAACTGCTGAAATGGAAAGATGTCAGTATATGCATATTTTCATTTATCCTTGTGTTTAATAAATAAGTGAACTATGAGAATAAGACCCAGAGTAGGTTTCAGATCAAAGAGAGATGAAGCGGACTTCTAATAGGTTATGTAAATTACCAAGTAAATGAAAAATCTGGCCTTGGTGCTGATTGGCTCTGTGAAACCGTGAAGGGCACATCATTTCTCTCAGCCTCTACCTTTTTTCCGTTTAAAAAAAAGTCAGGGTTAAACTGAAATAACTAAGAATTTCCTAACAACTTAGTGATCCTGTGACCTATCTAATATGTCAGAATTTTCTTGGAAAATTCTTAAAGAGGGACCTAGAGACCTTTTCAGAAAAGTTACAAATATAATTAAGGAGTAGGTAAGACCTGTGAAGAAAAGGTTTAAAAAGCAAGAATTATTTTGTCTTGGCAGAGAAAAGACAAGAGGTTGATAATAATTTTAAGGTAACAGTAATCTCAGAAAAGGAATCTAGTAAGAACCCTAGCTTTTCTTTAAAGCTAATATGCTATCATTTGAAAAAAATGCAATATGCTCATTAGAGAGAACTGTAAAATCACCAAAGAATTCACACACACAAAAGCAAAAATATAATTGTATCCCTCAAACTCACTTTTAATCTTTCAGAGGATTTTCTTTTAGAATTTTTCTCTAGTTGAATAATGTTATGTATTATACAATTCAGTATCTTATTTTAAATTTATATTAGAATGAACATTTCTAAATGTTATCATTTTTTGTAAACATTTGTATGGCTCCATGTTATTCTTTTGTGAGATCATGCCACAGTTTATATAGCTGTATAAATTTTAGCTTCTAGTCATAATGCTGTAGAAACATCTTACATAACACTTTGCTCTAGATTTTTACTATTTCTCCATAATAGAATAGTATTCCTGAGCTTCCTGGATTAATGGAAATGAACATGCTTGAGGTTGTTGATAATATTGTCAATTGTCTTCAGAAAGAATTCTATCAGGATGCATTCCCAACAGCAATATCTCCTGTCTCACCGGGGTTCTCTGCAGCAGTTGTATTATAATTATATAATTTTATATTATATTTAAATTATATTATTATGTGATAATTAGAGGCTAATTTGATAGAGAAAACCATTACTTGCTTCAATTCTCTCTCTCTCTCACTCACAGAGACACAATTGAATACTTTTCCATATGCTTGTTAACAAGGTTTGATTCTTCTTTTTGTAAATGTCTCTTCGTGATCTTTGTCCATTTATTTGTTGATATCACAGTGGTTTTGACCAATCACCAGATGAATGTAGATTTTTCCTAGGACATGCAAACATGAGGTGATTTTGAAAAATCCACATGCATAGGAATTTGTTGGAAAGGCTAAAACCTCTGAGTGAATGCAGCCTCAGGAAATATGCCACAGCTAGAGTCTGTGCTTCTCTACGTCTGTGCTCAACTCAAATGAGATCAACTTTATGACCACTAAAATGTGTTCTTGGAGAAGAAGGAGGAAAGAGACTACAGAGTTATTGCCCTATTGGTTGGAAATACCAGAGCAATGACTCTTACTTTGGTATCAGATAGGCACTTCAAGAACCCTTCCAGTAAGATTCCAGCAAAGGAATCTTCCAGCAAAGATTTGATAGTTTGATACCTATATGTCTGTCTGTCTGTCTGTCTGTCTGTCTCTCTCTATCAATCTATGTCTGTCTATCTATCATCATCAATCTATCTATCTAGCAATCTATCATCTATCTATCTCTTGTCTTTCTTTACCCAGTAACTTTTAGAACAGGGCTAGTGTTCTTAACAGCTACTTTCCCCAAACAGCCAAAGCTGGAGGTGGTCTACACAATAGCCCTTGTGGCCTCACACCTGTTACTCAGGTAATCTTGTCTATCCCTGTCTCCTTCTCTTCTGAACCCCTTTTTCTGCTGGTGTACTGCCTCTGGTTTTGACTTATACTTCCACTATACCTCTCTGTCCTGTCTCTGAAGGAGCATCCTGTCTGGGTTACTTGGACCATTCCGGAGCTGAAGGGACAGTTCCCTGCCACTCCTGGACCCACAGCTTGACTCCTCAGCTGGAGTTTAGCAGAACAGGTTTCTGTCTTTCCAGCAAGGTGCTGAGGCAGAAATTAGTGGAGATCATTGTTCTCCCTTGCAATTGAAAATAGAAAAAGAGATATGTTTGGATTCTAATTTCAATAATCATAGTAAAATTAATTGGTCATCAAGAGGAGATTTTTATTTTGAATCACACAAATGATTTCGGAGGATGATTTCTTTCCTTGTCGATGATTGCAAAGATAGGACACAGTCTCAATGTCCTGAGATGTTCTGAAGGAGCAGCCAGGTGGTGTCTCTGGATCCCTTCCCTGTTCCATGATTCTTATCTCTCTGTGTTAACCACTTACCATGGCATGGTGAAGGTTTGATATTTTTTGTTTTTTGTAAGAATTATTAGATCTGTGGATTAATAAAACAAGAGCTAGTGAGGTTAAAATTTTAATGCCTTTGATTATTTAAAAATTTTTGTTTCAGAGCTTTTGCAGAAATTTTAGCCTTTGGCTAAGCAATCATTAATTTTTGCAGTAATTTTTTCCCTAGCAGTATATAGCCTTAAGTTTGCTGGCTTCCCTTCTGACATAAATCCATTTATTTCAAGTTTTCAACACAACTGAGGTTCTTCATCAATTGCTAATTATCACTCACACTATGCAGAAACACATTTCCTCTGTATTCATGACATAGCACTTCTATAATCTCAGCCTCACCATGAATGTTCCAACAGAGAAGGTTTATATACCAAGTGGAAGTAATACAACTCTTCTCCACCAGCCCGAAGTAAAATAAAAGGCTATGCCTTGTTTTGGATCTTGTTGTTATTAAGAGTGATGTTTCAAAGTTGATATGTCATCTCTTTGATTTACAGCAGTTTGGGAATATGAATATATGATAAAGCATAATTTACAGCATTTAATTAAGAATGGACAGCTGTTTACAATGGTCTGGAATCCAACTGTATCATTCAGAATGAGTAATCTTCCGCTTCTCTCTACATGACTCTAAAAGTTAGAAAACCCCATGTTTTTTAGCTCCAGGCATAGAAGAATGAGGATATGAATCAAATCAAATGCAAAGTAGTTCATCTCAAAGATGAATTCTGTTTGGAGATTGCCTTGTTATCCATAAACTACCTAAATAATATTAATAGCTAACATTACTAACAGCCTATCTCATGTCAAGTCCATATACTTGGTACTTTGGAAGTGTTTAATGTTATACTCACAGTGTGTAATTCCCTGGCCCCAGTTGTAGTAATTAAGATGAGACCTAAAGAATGAATACGAGCCAAGTATTTGAAAGAGGGGTGGAGGAGAAAAATTATATTTTAGACAGAGGAAATAGCAAAAATATAAAGGCACTAGAAAATATTTGGAATTCTAGAAGTGAAAAGAAAGTTCAGCAAAGCTGAATTTAGTAGCAGGAACTGGTAGAAGGGCTTTATTTAGTAGAAGGGCTTTATTATGCAAGGTTTATAAGTAGGGAAATTAGCTTGGACTTTATTGTAAGGATAAGAAGTTGTTGGATTTTAATCAAAGAACGTTGAGATTGGATTTATGTTTTAAAATGATGATTCTGAGTACAGTGTGGAGAATGAGTCAGAGAGGATAGACACTGGAAGCTGAGAGCCCAGGGAGGAGGTGTTGGAGAGCCCAGACAAGAGGTGGCACTCACCTGACCCAGGAAAGGAACTGGGCTATGAGAAGTAGATGGACTGGAATGTAGGAGAAGTGGATGGACTGGAATGTTATGTAGCAGGTAGAACTGAAAGCATTTGGGATCAGTTGGTTCTGGAGGTGGGTAAGAGAGGAGGTGACGATGGATGGGAAACCTGGTGCCTAGGACATTAGGTTGGTGCCATTTCTGATATCAAGATGACTGGAAGACAGAGCGGGAAGGGGGACAAGAAGATGAAGTCAGTTGCTGGGTTTTGAATGTTCAGTGCCCCTGGGCATCAAGTGGAGACAGCCTGTAGGCAGTTGGATATATGTGTCTGGGGCTCAGGAGTTAGGTCCTGGGTAGAGTTATAGAATTTAGATTCATTAACGTATAGTTGGAGATTGAAACCAGGGGAGTAGATAAAATTGTCCAGGACGTGGGTATGAAGTAAGAAGTATGGGAAGTCTTAAAGAACACTAATATTTAAGAGATAGCTTCCTCAGTGTCTTCTGTTTTTGTTTTTTTGAGATATAATTCACATACAATAAAATTTACCATATTAAAGTGTAAAGTTCAGTGATTTTTGTATATTCACAAGGTTGTGCAGCCATCACCACTATCTAATTCTAGAACATTTCCATCACTCCAAAAAGAAACCCATACTCACTAACTCAGTGACTTCTTAAACTTTTTTCAATTTGCAGTTTCAAAGATTATTTTTTTGTATCAGTCTCTATTGCGCAATCGGAAAATGTGTACATTTATGAATCATGTAGGATTTTCATTAAAAAGTCAAACTTTTTCAAGGAAAACAGGAAGTTTTTTTTTTTTCAAATAGAAGAAATACAGAAATACAAGCAATGCAGAAATTTAAAAAAAAAGGTTTGTGTAAAGAGAAAGTAAAATCCACTCTCACTCCCATCTCCATGGAGACAACTGCTGTTTTCAGTTAGGGATATATTTTTCTGGAAAAGGATGTGTTTACAGATATTAAAGCTCATCCACAGAGAGTTTTAATAGGACACGTTTCTTTGGCCTGTGACATGTGGATTTGAAAGTAATTTTCATGATATTCTGCTTACTGTTGTAGGCCTCAGACTCTTATTGAAGACTTTGACTCACACAGATAAAGTGCCATATTTAGGGAAACACTTTGTAGGTAGTGAAAACATTAGTAAGTTTGGAAAAATTAAATATAATATTGAAATTTTGATTACAAAAACATTAACTATATATTGCAGAAAATTTGGAAGCTATAGAGAATGGAAAAAAAAGACCCTTAATCAGACCCACTCCAAGATAACCACTGTTATCATCTTGGTATATTTCCTTTAAACATTTATTTTGCATATTTTAGTTTAAACTTCAACTTTAAGAATTGTGATGAGCTTGGTAGAAAATTATATTTAAAATGTACAAATTATCAATTATGTTATTATCAAAACCATGAACTGTTTTGATGTTTTGTTGTTCTTGTGCATACTTGTGTGGATACCTTTTATCAAAAACTTTTCAACAGGCCAAGAGAACCTAAGGATTAAAATACCTCTAGTAATATTGCTTTTTATCACACCCAATAATGAAATGTTTCTCCGTGAGATAAATTATTTCCAACTATTTCTGATAAGCATCTTCCATGAATAGTAGTGTGACACTATCTTGAGAAATGTCTACAGAAAAAAGCAATAGATTTTTCAATTTATGCTCATCCATGATTCAAAGACTATTTTCATTACAGGGATTTTATATTGTGCTTTATTTCTGCTCCATTCCTGATCATTGTTTCATGCTTACTTCAGGTTTTAAAACCTTATTTTAACAACAGAATGTTTCAGATCTTCACTGTCTTTGTTTGAAAGATGATGAGCCAAAAAAATCAATCGTAACTGATTATTCTGCACAGTAAAATGTTATTTCATGGGCAGATTAACACTGTATACTATCCTTTCAAAAATAATGTGCTGGAGGAGGACTTAATAACATATTCATAATTAACATGTTGAAAAAGAGGAAAGCAAACAATCAAAACAGAGTTAGATGACAGTTGACAAACCATAGATCACCAAATACTTACTCTTTAATGGAAACTCATGATTTTGTTTTATGATACAGATATATAATCTTCGAGAGAGGAAATTTGCACCTTGACAAAAATTCATCTCTATGGCACATAAGAGTTAATCTCACAATCATTTCAAAGTGGAGTCCCTCTATGTGTCCAGGTTGTTGATTAGTGGAGCATGCACATATATTAAAAAAGGAGAAAAATGCCAGTTTCTATGATGGATAAATTTCAGGAACATCAATAAGCCTAAGAGTGTGACCACTTGCCATATGAGTAATTTCAAAGGAAGTAGAATTATAGAGTCCTGAGAAATAAATATAGTTTTGTTCCAGCTTGAGTTTCCCGAAGGAGCAGCTTGGAGCAAACACAAGGCATGTTCATTTGGTGGAGTTTACTAACTAGTTTGCAAATGTGACCTCATGGTAAGCTAAAAATGTCTGTGGGATGTTGAGTATTTATATTTGTGGTTATCCTTGTTCTACTAAGGTTCCTTTTTTGCCAGGGACCAGAATTTATTCAACAAACAATACAAACTTCTTGAGTGGTTACTATTTGCTATGGATACTCTGCTATCTTTGGTAGCATGCATATGTAGCAGTAGAACCTCTTTCTCTAGGGATCTGCAGAGCTGTAGAGCTTTCTCTCTACAGCTTTCTCTCTTTTTGTGGTTTTGTGCTGACATCTTGGCTGTTACCACTAAATAAAAACATAGGCTGTATATATATTTAATTGTACTTGAATGAAGAAGAGAAAGAGAGAGTTTACTTACAGCAATTGTCAATCAGAGCACAAGGCTTCAGATATGGAGTTTGTTTCTTGGTGTTAACAGGCATCTGATCCATACTTCTGGTGCTTCCCCTCCATCCTGGAAAGTCTTTGGATGACACTGTATTGATTCTCTGGTGGCTGCCCCAATCTGCCCTTTGTCTGCTGTGTCAAGGAATCTGATGCACTACTTTGATCAGTTATGACCTCCTTTTCCATTCCTTCTTTAAGGGAAGTTTATTTGTAAGGCTTTTGAGGAGCTTAATTACATTTCCTTTTATCCATTTGAAAATAAATTAAATAGCATTTCATTTACATCGCCCATGTGTTCACCATTCTGCCTTGCCTCTTCCAGCATGCCATGCGAGGAAAAGAAGGAGAAACACAGCATTAAGTTGTGTATTTCATGCAGAAATTTCAAAATGTCCTGACAGATTGCAGAAATAAATGCTAAACAATAACAGTGTTTACACTCAGTAATGAGATAATTTATTAGTAAATTAGTGGGACTTTGCTTTCCCTGTTTTGCAAATGAGGAAGCAAAGTCAGAGAAAGGACATTTTCTTTTCCCAAGGTCATACGCACTTTCTCTGACAGAGCCAGGGAAAGAAATACAATTTTTCCATATTTTATCTTCTGTTTAATCCATTGAGCCACTAAAATTTTGCAAGTAAAAATGGATCATAGAGAAGGTAAGTTATGTCATTGTTGAATGATTCAAATGTATCCATGTTGCCCTTCATCCAGAGTAAAAAGGAATGCAGGACTGACTGATTAGTTTGCATTCGTAGAAAAATGCTTTGGTGATTTTTAATTTTTATCTGGCAGGTAGAACGGCTCCCCTATTTGAACCTTCATAGGGTATCTGCATAAGAAAAAGGCTCAGGAACAGTGGATCGGATCCTAATGAAAATCCTGAAGCAATCTGTGTTTGATGTTCAAAATTTTTACTCAAGATATTCCAGTTTAGATAAGAGAAAATTCTTGCCAAGGAGTTTCCTTAAAGTAAGATAGAATTAAAATAGCATTTTGTGCTAGTACTTTCTTTTTTGCCTTTTTTTCTCTTCTATTGATTAAGAAAAGTCAGGCATGTAGGTATCAATTAACAATGAATCTGCATTTTAAAGCTGACATTAAAAAAAGGCCAAAAATATCTAGCCAAGTCCTATTGTCTCTGAATTCTTTTACAAGAAGAAGTCCCTTTAATTTCAAAAAGGATTTTACTCCAAAGTAAAAGACACAAGAGCAGAAGTAGAGGAGGGTTTTTGCAAAGTACTTTACCTATAATGATGATGGCTGAGTCACATTCAATTGTGCCTGGGTTGAAAAGAAAAGAGAATAGTGCTGTGGCAGTCTTGTATTCCAGAAAGTATTTTGAACTCCAAGACCAGATTGGAGTGAAATAAAGGGAATATTGTGGTTGAGGAGATAAGACGGAAAAATCTTGGAAGAGAGGTTTTGAGTGGTCTGCAAATGGGAAGAGAAGTGAGGTTGACAATGAAAACTAAGTTAGAGTTGAGGAGATCAACTAAATTGGAGGTTTAGGAGTCAGAGATGGATATGACAGGATGCACTTTGAGTTTGTAAACACAATGTATAATGCATAATAATGATGAGAGACCAAGTGTAATTTGTTTCCAAGCTTGCTTTGGAAGTCATGTGTGAGTCTATTTACAGCTAGCCATGGCCGTATGCAAGATATATCAGTCAAGACATAGCTTAAGCTACGGTAATGAAGAGACTCAAAATGTAGTGGCTTAGAAAAGATAGACTCTCTTCTATAACAGTCCAGAGAGGAGCAGTGTAAGGTGCTCTGGTAACAGTGGCGTGGCTCTGCCAAATCAACATGTGGCTTCCACTGGATCAAAGACAGCTGCTCTAGATCTAGTCAACCCCAGGACAGCAGGGAAGGAAATGGACTAGGAAGTTCACTCACATTCCTTTCTAGGGTCGTGACCTGGAAGTGGTATCTGTGTTAGTTTGCTAGGGCTGCTGTAATAAAGTACCACAAACTAGGTGGTTTAAACAATAGAAATGTATTGTCTCTCAGTTCTGAAGAGCAGAAGTCCAAAATTAAGGTGTTGGCATTGTTACTTCCTTCATAGGGCTGTGAGGGAAGGGTCTGTTCCAGTCTAATCTCTTCTGGTTCAGTCCAGTTCAGCTGGAATGCTGCAGGGTCCATCAAGGGAAGGTATGGGACAAAGAATGCACAGAGGGCCTCCCTTGCTATTTCTGCCAATATTTCAGGCTTGTCTTCTTGGCTTATAGATGGCTCTCTTCTCCAGTATCTCTTCACATCAACTTTCCTCTATGCATCTCTCGGTGTCCAAGTTTCTTTTTTTTTTTTGTAAGACACTTATATTGGATAAGGACCTACCCTAATGACCTCATTTTTAACTTGATTACCTCCATAAAGGCCCTCACCCCCCAAAAGTTCACATTCTGAGGTACTGGGGATTAGGACTTCAACATATGAATTTTATGGGTGACACAATTTAGCCCACAATGGTATTTCTCATTTCTGCTCACATCTTGTTGTTAAAACTTAACACAGGTCCACACCAAACTGCAAGGAAGTCTGAGAAATGTTGTTTCTATCTGGGCAGCCATATGCCCACCTAAAGTGGAGGAGAGAGACATTTATTGGAAAGCATGGCCCACTTTCACTAACCATAAACTGTCTGCAGGCAGTGACCATGTTTGTTTTGGTCACCACCCATTCCCTGCACCAGCCATGGTGACTGATACCTAAGGGGTTCTCCCAATTTCTTGATGACAGACAAACAGTTGCAAGCAGCCTCAGTGCCCTATAGGGGTTTAATCTCACTCTCCACCTTCAGCTCTCATTGAAGGTTCATGCACAGGTGTGTATTTAGACACCCTAAAGGCTCAGTGCAATTCAGCTGAAGTGCTGCAGGATCCATCACGGGAAGATATGGGACAAAGAATGCATAGAGGTCCTCCATTGCTACTCCTGCCAATATTTCTTCCATGTTTGTAGTTCCTGACCCCATATGATAGAAAAGACAGAGGAGTTTGGGCTGGAGGACTTGGAAGCTGTGGGTGTGGTGGTGACTAAGTGACAGGCACCTCCTGCTAGTTTTCTATGGGGTTCTGTTCTTGGCTCCCTATTCTTTCTCTGCTGACTTTGTCTAGACCACTTCATTCTTGTTCATGGTTCTAGCTATAATTTTGATGACTTCCTACCTATAGCTTTATTTCTGACTTCCTTTACCCTCACACTCATATGTCTAATCATCTCCTGCATTGATCCATTCATTTGTCCTCTAGGTTCCTCAAGGTCATCACATCTGAATGAAATTCATCATCTTACTTGCCTCCCTACACCTCTCCAACTTCTTCTCCTGTATATCCATCTTAGCTACTATCCCACTATTCATTCATTCAGTGAACGTTTGTTGGACATATCCTATGGGCCAGGCAGTATTCCAGGTACTGAGAACGTAGTATAGTCATTGCTGTCATGACATTTATGGGTTAGTAGGGGGTGAAGGGCAATACAGATTAATGCATACGGTGATCAATGCCACAGAGGGTATATTCATGGAAAATAACAGGGGGATCTACTTTACATATGGAGTGGCAGAGAAAGAAGCCAGTTCAAATAATGACAAAAAGAGCTATTAATGTCAGGCAGGGGATGTTCTGAGCAGAAGCAGGATCATGTGCAAAGGCCCTGTGATGAAAAAGCGTATGTCATGTTTGTGAATGAAAGAGGGCCCAGGAGGCTGTTGTGTTGGAATGCTGAGGGGGAGAACATCTTGGTGTTTGGTTGGAGAGAGAGGCAGGGACAAGTCATAAGGGTGTTGTAACCTTGGACATGTTAAGTTTGAGACGTCTGTGAGATATGCAAGTGTGGACATTGAATAAGTAGTTGAATGTCTAAACCTGGAGTTCAGGGTGAAGTTTGAATGTATCAGTTTGGAAGTCATCAGAATGTGGATGCTACGTAAAGTCATGGTAATGGATGTGATTATCTAGGCAGAAAAAGAAAAAAACAGGACCGAGTCTTGAGGGACTCATCATTTAGAGGTCAGATGAAGGGGAAGAACCAGCAAAGGAGACTGAGAAAAAGTATCCGGAGAAGTTAGAGAACAGGTAAGTTGCTGGTATAGATGGAGTTCTCTCTGGTGCAGGTGTAGACAAAGGGAAGCCATCATGTGCAGACAGTGGAAAGTTCTCCATAAAAATAAGGCTGGGTGATCCTCAGGCAAGGCTCAGCTCTTGCAGGCCCCCTGGGAACTCAAGCTATGACCCTTTCCATGATCCTCTGATGGGTCCACTCCCCCAGGGCTTTCTGGATTACATACAGGTCTTTCCCCTTCTCAGCGGTTTCCCAGATATCAGCTCCTCCTTTCTGTGGGTCCCATCTGACAGCAATCTCTCCTGCTTCCTTACCCCTCCACCAATGCCTTGTGCTTCCTCATCTTGCACCTTCTTTATGCTCCCAACAACCCCAACACCTACTTTCTTCTTACTCTTCATGGCCGATTAAACTCAGAGCCAGAGTGAGTGAAGGTAAGGTTTGCCTTTCCATGGAGGACAGGGAGGCCTAGACTTCCAACCTCCCGAGGAAGTGTGAAGAGGCATTCATATTTCATCTCTTTCACGCAGCTCAAAATGAACAGAAAAAATCAGAATGGTAATTTTCCGTATTTATACAGGCTGGAACTTTCATATCCTGCCTCAGAGGACTCACAGAAGCCAAGAAAGCTGAATGTTTTCAGAGAAAGGAATGCATCAAATGCTATTGAGAGGTCAAGGAATATCTCATTTACTTCCTTTGGATTTGACAGATGAAGACTTTAGTGACCTTGTTGAGGGAAGGTCAAGGTCAATGAAACAAAATTGACTTTGTTTCATTGGTTGGTGGAAGCAAAAGACAGATTGGAGTCCATTGAAAATTGAGTGGGGGGGGGTGCCGCCCGGTGGCGCAGCGGTTTAGTCTGCGCTTGGCAGCCCGGGGTTCGCAAGTTCAGATCCCAGGCACCCACAGAGGCACTGCTCGTCAGCCATGCCGTGGTGGCGTCCCACATAAAGTAGAGGAAGATGGGCACGGATGTTAGCCCAGGGCCAGTCTTCCTCAGCAAAAAGAGGAGGATTGGCGACGGATGTTAGCTCAGGGCTGGTCTTCCTCACAAAAAAAAAAAAAAAAAAAAAAGAGAGAAAATTGAGTGGGGTATAGCTTTCTCTAGCATACATGCTAAAAGTGGGCTTGTCTTGTCCCAGAGACCAAGGCAAATTCAAGCCCCTAGTCTACATGTGTTCCACACAAATGCAAATCAATAATAAAAATACAAGGATGAGTGAAGGAGAGGGGAAGATAAATGGGAGAGTTTCCATGTACATTTTGAATGAATCAGCCTGTGTCCAATAACTTTTGTTGTTCACTTGTAGCCACGCCTGATGGTTGGCATCATCATTTTTTAATTAAACCTTTTATTTTGAGACAATCATAGATTCACATGCAGCTGTAAGAGGGAATACAGAGAGATCCCGAGTAAGGATGAAGGTCTTGATAGGCATTGATAATGAAAGGAGAGAGGTGGAAAGGACTGAGGATGTGATCCAGGTGGTGGTTTTTATTAGTGGATCAGGGACTTTAAGCTGGACATGCAGAAAAGTGAGAAGTGGAGAGGGTCAGTGGATAGTGAGAAAGAGGTAGCATGGAAGGACTGGATGTTTTGGTGCATCAAGAGTGCTGAGCAAATATTCTCGAAGCAGAAGAGGAGGAAGTTAAAGAATGGATGATTGAAATCAAGAGTTCGGATTGAAACTTCTGCCCATGACAGGGCTTCACCATTGTGCAGGTGGCTGGGATGGAGGAGAGAAAGGTCACTGGGGTGAGGAGGTCAAGGGACCAAGAGGCTAGGAAGTTTGGGGAGTCATCCAGAGGGATCACCAGTCACCCAAGCCAGAATTTTGGAAGTGGTTCTAGAGCCTTCTTTTTCTTCACTTTCTATGTGCAAATTCACCAAGATTTTTATCTCCTGTTATTTCTTCTGACCCATTGTCTCCATAACCCCCACCTGTGCCCAGTCTCTCCCTCCCCTGGAGTAACAGAGTAACCTCACACCTAGTCTCCAACAATAAGTCTTGAAATAATCCAAGCATTTCCCTCAGTTCAGTACCCACCCAGGCACCAGGATGATGACCTTCAGCTCATGACCCTTACAGCCATGATCCACCCGACAAAGCCCAAGCTTGGCAGCTGCCTGAGGTGCTGCAGCAGCTGGCCCTTCCTTCCCTTGCTTTCTACCTGGTAAAGCAGAGCTGCTTGGAGGTGCCCACACATCTGCTTGCCCTTTCCCCTCTCCTTAGTTTGGCCAGTTCTTACTCATCTTCCATCGCAGGCCTACATCCTCTAAGAAGCCCTTCCTTATCCCTTGACTGTGTCAAGTACATCCCCTGATCTTGTTCTTGCCAAGATAGAGCCCCCAGTACAGTGCTTCCTGTGTAGGAGAGCACTCCCACGTTACAGTGGAAATGTGTGTTTATGTGTCAGCACTAAGTAGTCTGTAAGCTTGGCACAGGCAGGAAACTGTCTCATTCACAGTGATCTGAACCCAGATAAAATTACCCTCTGTCTACACCAGGATCTCTTAGTCTCGACACTACTGACACTTTGGGCTGGATGATTCTGTTGTGGGGACTGTCCTGTGCATTGTAGGATGTTGAGCAGCATCCCTGGCCTCTATTCACTAGATGCCAGTAGCTCCTCGAGTTGTGACAACCAAAAATGTCTTCAGCCATTGCCAAATGTCCCTTTAGGGACAAAATCAGCCCTGGTTCAGAACCTTGGGTCTGTACTCAGAATGCTCAGGAGGAGGCTAGCCAAAACGGGAAAGACAACAGGCCTGTTCTAAGACTCACAGTCAAGTTTGTATGTGAATGCCCTCACCTTTACAGCTTCTGCCTTTCCCTATGTTGCTAAGTCTCGTCTGTTGTTTCATATAGGCCAACCTTTATTCAAAAATGCTTGTTGGAGAGACAGGCCTGGTGGTCTAGTGGTTAAAGTTCAGTGCTCACCACTTAGGTGGCTCGGGTTTGCTTCCTGGTCACGGAACCACACCACCCATCTGTCAGTTGCCATGCTGTGGTGGCGGCTCACACAGAAGGAACTAGAAGGACTTACAGCTAGGATATACAACCATGCGCTGGGGCTTTGGGGAGGAAGAAAAAAATGCTTGTTGGATTTTTTTATGATAAAATAATCGTGAAAAAAACACAAAAAACGTTTCCACTGAAATACTGTGTCAGGAAGTTTATAATACCCTCAAAATGCCATTGAGAGGGAAACGTGCTTGAGAACAAACATCTGTTAGCTCCTTTGAAGCCATGACAGCCCTCAGGATTTAGCACACGCCGTTTGGCAGAACAAGTCTTCAGTTTCTCTAAAGTTTAGCAAAAGATGCCACGAGATGTGTCTTTCTTTCTCTTCTTCTGTTTTGACTTAAATGTTTAATTGGGAGAATTATGCCCCCTAATTTAGTAATACAGTGACAGAGTTGCAAATTATTTCAGATGATTCGTGAAATAACAGGGTGTAAAGACACAGCTGGATTGTTTTAGCAAAAGAAATCATTAGTTGTTTCCGGACTGCCGTGTATATCTTGTGAGTTTACTGTTCTCATTGAAACAACGTGCTCCATAATAATGTCGGCCACCGGCTGGTATAAAGGATGGACTCTGTCTGATGACGCCTTCAGTTTTGGCTTTCTTAGTTCATCTTCCCAATTCCATGCAGCCTGGCTAAGTCTCCTTTATTTGCCAAGGGAACTCTCCCTGGAAGAGCATAACGTTAGATAAATGGGGAGATGTCATTATCATCGACGCTTGGTTAAATAGTTGACACCGTGCGTGATGTTGATGGGAATTCAAGAGTGGAAGTGACTGTACTTTGAAAAATATTTTGAGTTAGGGTGGCTCCTTGTTGTTATTTTTTATTTTTTAGTGACCTAAAAGAGATATGTGATAAGACGAATACTCTTCTGCCTGTGTAGGGAGAAGGTATTTTTCTGTATGTTTGAAAAATTCAGAAACATGAACTCTCTTGGCTGCTCATACTTATGGGCTAGGAAAATAAAATTGGGTTTCCCAAAATTCTTGTGGGAGGATTTCATCTTTGGCCTCATTTGAAATGATTTTAAAGATGCACACTGAAAAGAAACTAGAGTGTAGCCCACAAAGGGAACCGCGTGCATCTTGAAAGCGAAGTTCAAAAGCAGGCTTAGCAGGAGAGGTCCCTTTTATACAGTTTGATTGTGAAGGTCATCATGGGCGAGACGTCATCTGAGCAGGGAATGGTGCATGGGAGGTGGAGTCAGACAGATCTGCCACTGGCCTGGTTCTGGGACTTTGGTGAGTTAACCTTCGTGAGCCTCCATCTTCTCATCCATGAAATAGAGTAAGAGCTGTCCTGTGAGATCCTTGGGGGGATTACATGACCTGACGTGTGTCAAGGGTCCGGCACAGCACTTGCACCCAGCAGGACCCTGTCCTCAAATCAGAAGGGGGCCTTGTCCTATGTCACCTCTGCAGTATGAGGAGATTTCAGCTGGATCTAAGAGGCATTGGCATGTTTGAAAATATTTACATGAGGATTTTTGCATTTGTCCGAAGAGTAGGAAGGTAGTTTGGAGCCAGTAGGCTATGGGGTGGTGGGAGGGAAGGAGACTGAGATGGAACGGGAACAGCCACGAGGTGTCTGGACCCTGCTCAGCCGACAGACCATGTCTGAGCTGGCTGGGGAGGAGGCTGCGGGCAGAGGGCAGGAGCAGCCCGTTCTGAGGGTCCAGAGGACACTGAGCAGTGAAGGTCTGATGCCCCACAGGCACAGTGGTACAGTGATGTACAGGGCTGCCCCTGGCCTTTGTTCAAATTAGAAAAAGGTGCCCTTCTCCTACATGGCCATCATCCTACATGGGGGCACTGAGCTTCGCAAGCAGAGCGTGGGATGGATTTCAGTTCTACCCCCATCCACTTGGCTGGGTGTCCTTGTGCAGTCAATAACCCACACAACTGCATATGGAAGCTCTAGTATTCTAGTCCGCCTGGTGGGGCTTATTGGTGAGTGTGGGAACGATGATGCCTGGGAACTCCGCTAAATACGTGGTGTGGGCGTTTCTTATTTCCTCATGGGGCATATGGGCACAGAACAGTGGTAAGGGGGCTGTGTTCCTTAACTTTTGAAGAGGTAAGATTTCCTCAAGGATGACCCTGCTTGACCTTCATCAGTCATCCCCCAAGCAGAATGAACCCAGTGAGAGTGAAGCAGCTGTCCTGCCTTGGGCAACGAGGTCTGAATTTATGCTGCATGTCCCAGGCTGTTGTCAAAAGTGGTGAAGTGGCACCACAGCCTGAGCTGGGAGGGGAAGAGGAGTCCCCTTGGGCATGTGTGTACCTGCTGAGAAGTGGGAAGCTTAGAGGAGAGACTCCACCCCAGCCCTTCCCTAGTCTGATGATGGCAGACATCCTCTGTCTGTTACTGTGGGACATGGATGGGAAGGAGAGCCCCTCCTGACCACTAACAGGGTGGGTTTGGGAGAGAAATTGCCTCAGCCACCCGTGTGGTCCTGGACTTGACTTATATTGGCACAGTCACTCATTCTCTACAAACAGAAATAAGTTTCAAATGTGACTTGATTATTATAAAGTAATGACCCGGCCCGTAACTTCACCTGTGGCCATCGGCTCTTCTAATTGAAATGTGAGCGGTCAGTTAACCAAAGCTCACAGCATGACAGACGGACGGCACCTCAGGGGCTATGGGTCACTTTACAGCTTGGGAAACTGAGTCCGGGAGCACCTTGCCTTCCGGAATGTAGTTAATTACGAGTAGAATTGGGATCAGAACATAGATGTCTTTTTCTTCCTCCAATTAATTGTCCTTTCTACAACATTGTCTACCAAATATCAGAAAACAAATCCTTCCAAATCCAGTGGATTTTTTGGTAAGAGCTTTATTGAGGCATAATTCACATACCATAAAATTCACCTGCTTTTAAGTGTACAATTCAATGATCTTTAGTGAATTTACTGAGTTGTGCAATTAGCACCACAATCCAATTTCAGAACATTTCCATCAACCCAAAAAGATCCTGCATGCCTATCTGCACTGAATCTCCATCCCTGTCCCCCGTCCCAACTCTAGGCAACCACTAATCTGCTATTTCTATAGATTTGCCTTAAAAAAAAAACATTTCACGGCTGGCCCCATGGCATAGAGGTTAAGTTTGTGTGCTCCGCTTTGGTGGCCCAGGGTTTGTGGCTTTGCATTATGGGCACGGACCTAGGCACTGCTCAAAACGCCACGCTGTGGCAGGCGTCCCACATATAAAGTAGAGGAAGATGGGCACGGATGTTAGCCCAGGGCCAATCTTCCTCAGCAAAAAGAGGAGGATTGGCAACAAATGTTAGCTCAGGGCTAATCTTCCTCACCAAACAATAAAAAGACATTTCATATTAATTGAATCATTCATTATGTGGTCTTTGTCTGGCTTCATTCACTTAGCATAGTGTTTTTTTTTTTTTTTTTTTGTGAGGAAGACCAGCCCTGAGCTAACATCCGTCGCCAATCCTCCTCTTTTTGCTGAGGAAGACTGGCCCTGGGCTAACATCTGTGCCTGTCTTTCCTCTACTTTATATGCAACGCCGCCACGGCGTGGCTGACGAGCAGTGCATCAGCGGGCGCCTGGGATCCGAACCTGCGAACCCCCAGCTGCCAAGCGTGGACTAAACTGCTGCGCCACTAGGCGGCCCCAGCATAATGTTTTTGAGATTTATCAGTTGCTATGTTGTAGCATGTATCAGTACTTCATTCCTTTTTATTACCAAATAGTATTCCGTTGTATGTATATACCACATTTTATTTATCCATTCACCAGCTGATGGGCATTTGGATTGTTTCCACTTTTGCTACTGTGAATAACGCTGCTACAAACATTTGTGCACAAGTCTTTGTGTGGACGTATCAATATTTTTTCAAAAGTGAATTTGCAAAGCTTTCCAAAGAGAGTTCAATATTATGCTAAAAAGAGTGCCCTGCCCAACGTCCTTTTTCTCTTCTAGTCACAGGGTATTACACAATTATAACAGAGAGATGAGTTGTGAAATCATCAGTGACATCATTAGCATCATTGCCAACAGCCTTTATTAGGCTCTAATTCTTCCTAATACGGGGGATGTGTGGGAGATGTCTTTTTTCTATAGATTAGAAATATTTTGCTATTAATTCATACTTTCTTCTGTCTCCCTCTAAAAGGAAAATGATTTTCTCATTCTCAGAAAAAGAGAGAATCTTAATCAGAGAAGGTGACAAATGTGCAAGATTTGGGCTGCGTTCTCTCCAAAGCCCCCTAAGTACTATAGGACCAGCCTCGGAGAGGCCCCTCAGTACCCTCGGCACCACTGACATTGGGTTCTTTGTTGTGAGGGGCTGTCCTGAGCCTTGTGGGGTGTGTTAGCAGTGTTCCTGCCTGATACCCACTGGATGCCAGTAGTAAACCTCCCAGTGATGATGACAAGGGCTCCAAACACTGCCAGATGTCCCTGGGGGAGGGGGCACAATGGCCTGCTGGAAGCAGAGGTTGGGGGACAGGTGTGAGACCCCCCTGCCTGCACTGCTCTCCATCTAGCAGTGCTGAGGGTTGGTGAGCTAGTCAAGCCTCTCCCTGCCCCGGGAAGATCCCAGAAGTGCGCTGAAGGTCTATAAATGGAACCATCTTACCCCATGACTGTAGAATTCGTTTAAAACACAATGTCTACCAACTCAGAGAGGACATTCTTGCGAAGGGAAACGTCGAGGCTAGAAGGAGGTTGTTATGGGAAACGAGTGGATGAAAATATGGCAGGCTCAAGGGGAAATAACTTTTCACTGAACTCTGATTTGAAGTCAAGTGCTGCTTGAGTCAAAAATGGCTGCCCACCAGATGGCCAAGTCTGCCACTCAGCAAGGAGCTGGTGGTGCCCTGTGTCCCTGGGGACACTTTGATCTTTGGCAAAAAAGAGCAGTTCTCTGTACACAAAGATTTTCCCATGTGTTTTCAAATGACACATTTTTCAAGGACTTCTGGGCCACTCCCATAAAATAAGGTTTTAGATGGGGCTCTGAATACTTCTCCCAAAGGTGGAACTTTAGGGCTTTTCATTTGTAGGGCAAATAATTATCCCAATTTTCAGTGATTTAGAGATTTCCCAGGATGCAGGACTTTCAGTGCTCAAAGTGGGGCAGTTGGTCACCTTACTCAGAAGAGGTAGTATGCTGCATCAAGTCCTACCTGTGACCCTGGCTGGCCCTATCACCTTGGAGAGTCCCCTCCCTACCTTGAAGCTGCAGGTTCTTCTCATGGAGGGTGAGTGTGGTGACACATCCCTGTGTCCCTGCTGGGGCTGGCACACAAGTGGGCGGTCGGGTGGGTGTGAGCAGTGAGTCAGTGTAGAGTTGTGTCCAGAGGGGAGGGCTATGGAAGACATATCAGTTTACCGAGCATTTGGATGCCTTCTGTGTGTTCTTGTCAAATCATCCCCCTGTGTTTAAACATTTAACCTATAATCTTAAAACAACTTTGATGTCTGTAGCAGTGTTCCTGATGCCCCACGGTTGAATCTTTCGCTGTGTAAAGTTGACGCTGGCTCTTGAAGAGTAACCCTGAGGTCTCTGGCAGCCCCTGACATTTCTTTTGGGTTTACTTATCCACCAGCCTGCAGAGTCAGCTCACAGGGATCCAGGAAATGGACAGAGGTCAGGGCATTTGGACAGTGGGGCAGGGCTGGGAAGTATTTGAAGCAGTTGACCTTAAGCCTTCTGACCGTGGGACCCTTTGAAAATAGGATGCCAGCTATGGATCCTCTCCCCATAAAATGACAGTATTTACATTTACCCCAAATTTGGCACACAAGTTCAAGGACTTCCCCTGAAGCCCACCCATGGTCCCCTGGGTATGGGGATCGGGAGAAGGACCCTAACCAGAGCTTGGGGCTCTACGGGCTGGGCGCAGTTCCCAGATAAGGGAACCTGAGAACACAGGGAAAACCAGAGGAGAGAAACTGGAAGAAAAGGACTGAACCACAAGAAAATTGTTCCTCCTTTGCCCAGGTTGAGTCCTCCAGTGGCCAAGTGTAACCAGGGAAGAGAGGTTGTGCATGAACCCCTAGAGCGGCCGCATCGTCTGAGTCCTGGGGATGTTGTCCGAAATCCTCCAAGGGACCCTGCCTCCCAGTCTCGGCTACTTTTTTCTCTTGGAGGGACAGGGCTGAGAATGGGGAGGGGGGTTGTATGTTGAGCCCCTACCTCGTGCTAGATGCAATGCTAAGCCCTTTTCATGTTAGGAGCTTTTAGCTTTTGAAACCATTACTTTTCTCTCCAGTCCCAAGGGGGGAAAATCTCCTAGAAATGGAATAGTCTTAGCTATCAAGTCCAAGGACACTTGACGATGACATAAGTGCATGTGGCTTTGGGTTTCAAGTGGACGTAGAGAAGAGCCAGATTATAAACTGCTTCTGGTTGCCATGTAGAAAACACTGATTCGACAAGCCAATGGACACGCTTTAAAAAACCATGCTAAATATATTATCACTATATTATTATTGAGTGTAACTTGAATGGTTGCAACCTGGATACTATACTGAAAAAGATCATTTTCATTGCAGCAAGGGCTTTAAAATTAGCTACCATATTGGGATCATTCTTTCTTCCTTCAAATGGTTGTTGAAGAAAACAAAACAACCCTACTTATATTTCAGAGCAAAAAGTGACACCTTTCTGAGTCTATTTGAGGTATACCATAGTTTATATTTTTTAAAGAACATTTTAGTAAGGATTTTGTCTCAGAAAAGACTACTTAGAATCATTTTTGTTTAAACCAGTGCTCAGTTTTTAAAGTTGAAAATTAGTTCTTTCTTAAGCTAAGTTAAAATAACACATTTTATTTTAACTAATAAATTTAGTAATTTTGATATAAAAATAAGAATGACTTCTTGTGCTTGTTTATTAATAATTGTGTAATTCAGAAGTTAAACTAATGGGATTCACCCAAACAACCTACCAAACTTAGAAACTTAATTAAATTCCCTTGAGTATTTTTAAACTCTATTCACAAAATTTAGTATATCTGAAATTTCAAATTCCTGACAGGATAGACTTATAAACCCAACAAGCAAATTCCTTCTAAGTATTTACTCAGCTCTTATAAATGTAGTCATTGAATAAAAGTTCTCTTAAACTATCAAACACTCTTTACAAACTTAATCAAATTCTCTTATTCCTTTCAAACTAAAACCACAAGTCTACAATCAACTGGAAATTTCAAATCAAACTGCAGGCCAAATGTCGCATACTCGAATATGCTGAAATCCCGTATATGTTTCAAGTGACATAAATGACACAGATTTTTTTTAAAATGATGATTACATAGTTCATTCCTAAATTCGACATCTAAGTATTAATACTGTGGGTTAGATTTGCTTTATTATCTCTGAATTTTTTTTCACCTTCCTGATTACAAAGTTGCTTAACTGTCCAGGGAGAGCTAACTTGCGTCTAAGGCTCAGTTCTGGAATGTGGTTTGAGATCCAGGTTATGTTCTCAGAGTCTGGACTCAGACACGGGATTTGGGCACCATGTCCAGAATGATCTGCTTACAGGGTGATAGGAACTCCCAGTCTCACTTTCCGTGCCTCCTGATTTTGTGCTGTCTCCCTACCCACTTTTTAAAAACAGCAACCTTGTAATTCACAAATTCTAATTCATTGACTTCAGTTGATGAGACCCTGCACCCCTCCAGAGTCACATCTGGTTTCTCTTCTGTCTGACCACATTCTGCATCCAAGACCAAAGGGCCCATCACCCCCAGACTGCAGGCTTAGTGACGTCCTTGACTGAGAACCTTAGCAGAACCCACACCAGGGGTGCATATAGGGCATTCGGGCTTACTTTATCATGTCTTCTAAGGGCTGTTCTATTATTATATCCTCAAAAGCTAATACTGTCCTTCTGCATCTGTCCTTAAGGTTTTCCCATTTCAGTTTCTTTTGAAGTGATCAAAGCTTAGTTTTCTCTTTGTTACTTGAGTTGAAAGTACTACCATTTTTACTGATTATCCCTTAACATCATAGATAGCACTGAGATGTTTTGAAAACAAAAATTCCCTAACATGAGTGTTTTATTTCCTTTTATCTTCACCTACCTTAGGTAACTCAACTTCTAGAATATATCTCAACACATATCCCATCTCCCTTTGCCTCCTACCACTCCTCTCAAAAAATCTACAAAGGAGGACAATGCCTCCATTATTCCAACTAGCTCTTCTTTCTGGTCCTGTCTCTTTAGGATTTTGGTTGGTCGGGGGTGGTCCTCTGCAGGGTTGATTGACTTCGTGCTGTCCCTGCAGAAGGACTTGAAGAAGGTCTGTCTCCCGAGGTGCTCGCTATCATGCTAGGCGATGCCTACCAGCGTAGTGAAGAGACCTGGGCTTCTTGCTTTTAATTGTGGGATCGTCCTCACTTCCCAGACCACACACTTGGATTTGAGGCAAAATGAACATTTTGATGAGATTATCACCAGATTAAAGATGAAAAGTGGAAGTGGATGGAGGAAGAAAGATATTGGGGCCTTCATCTTCTTCCCCCGCAGGGAGTCCTATTTTTCTGTCTCTCGAAGTAAGTCAAGATTCATGTGTACATCTTTTTTCATTATACACACCGCTTTCCCCATGAGATGAATGATTGCTGCCACGCTTCCTCCTCAGTCATCAAACAGGAGTCCTTTGGGAACTTCCAGAGATGTAGTATTGGCACCTGAGCAGAGAAATATGGGATCTCCAACATTCATACTCACTTTTGAATTTTTTATCCTTTTGGAATGAAAGGCCTGTTGTCAGTAGCTTCAGTGAAAGTAATTTTTCCACTTCAAAGTCTGGTTGATTGTTGCCAATGTTTGTAACCCAACTCAAGAAGGTTAGACTTTTCAAAGTTAGAATATATGAAGAAAGTCTACTTGCTCCAGTAATAATGTCATCCATGCCAGGTCTTTACATTTACAGGCTACCAGATAGGACAGATTGGTTCATTCTTTATCTATGACTTTTAACAACCTAGAAAGCTTTTAAAATGGCAGAGGTTCACCTTCTCTTCAGAATTACTGTATGTGAATAGGAATGTTCATGCATATATATATATGCACATACATATGTGTGCATACATACACGTATATGAAACTCTCTTAAATTATACTGCTTTAATTATATGTAAAGCAAATATTATCAAATATATTTGGTATATGATAATATATGTTATATTTAGTTATAATTTTTATAATTACATATAATTGATAATGCTTGCTTTTACATATAACATATATAGCGACATATATATATCACTACATATAGCAAAAAATACTTAGATGAAATCAGAAGTAATGATAATAATACCAAAAGAGTTAAACATTATTCCAAATATTTTGCCAGTTGCTGACAGTATTTTTACTGCCTATTTTCTGATGTAATTTTAGGCTTCCCTTACATCGAACCACATGATGTCACCACAAGATGTAAACATAATTTGGAAGTAGAAGAAAAACTAAATTCAGATAAAATACCCTCTCATAAGTTCAAAGTATGGAAATAAAAATCACCAAAACAAAAAAACTAGTTGTACTTGAAAAATACTCTGTGGAGCCCCAATTTAGTAAATCCCAGTGCCTCGAGGAATCCAGTGTGAAAACTCTTGATTTTAGCTTTCTATCGGGATTCAAATGATATAAGGTAGGAGGCAATCTCTTTTGACTACAAATAATCAGTAACTCTTTGGAGAGATAAACCAAGAATAATTCTAAAAATGTGTACAAAAGTTAACACACTTTTGTCTCTGTATAGCACTTTAATAAGTTTCATTTCATAAAGAGCATCTTTGTAAACCTCAGAACCCCAGGAAGTGTTGACAGAGGATAGCAGGTGGCAGTTATTATTTTTAAGCCCATTTGACAGAACAGAGCACCGAGGCCCGGGGAGAAATCAAATCAAATCTGAAGTTCTTGGTGTGGTACTCAGATCCCGACTCCCGGTGATTCTAAGCACTACGCAACATACCTTTCTCTTCCCTGTCAGGCGAATTAGAACATATTGACATAGTGGTCCTGAGAGTGAAGACGAGGATTCACGCGCTCACAGGAGATGTTGACAGCTGTGCTTCTAGCTCACAAACAGTTCACTTCACAAGTAGACCTTCTGTCCCCCACTGTGTAGGAAGCCCCTGGGAAAGTCTTAAAAACATGGATGCCCAAACCAAATGAATCTGAGGGCGGGGCCTAGGCATCAGTATTTTTTTAAAACTTCTCCATATGATTTTAATGTCCAGCCAGGGTTGAGATATCCAGTCCATCCTTGTCACCACGCTTGTCCTGATGAACAGAATAACCCTCTGACACTCTTCTCTCGTCCCCCATGCCGGGGCTCCAGGATGCAGTGGGGAGTGGGGAGGGAGTCATCCCACTGTCCCCATGATCCACATGTATCTTGTGTGTGTGCATGTGTTCACTCTAGCATAACGCACTTCACAGCTATGAGACCAGTGTCATTTATAATACCACTTATCACACTTTAATAGGCATGGCGCTCACCTGTGGATCTTGATAATGTTCTGAGTCAGTGGATCTAGGTTTGGCATTTCTAACCAGCTCCCAGGGGCGTCAATAGCTCTGAGCCACGGACCATATTCTGAGGAGCAAGGATGCAGAGCATTTAAAGGCTAATCAATAAATCTTATTTTACACACACATAGACACACACACAAATACTGTATTTTATTGATTGTAATATACATTTTCCCCCACTTTCAACAAACGTGCAATTGACCCTGGAAACAGCCGACATGGTTGACATTGCCTGTGCGTGGGTAGACTTTGTCTTGGCCGTCACACTGACGGTGCTTCCATGAGTCATGAGTGTGGTTGGTAACTACATGGTTGAGTTTGGCTTTTAAAATATCTCCAAAAATTACATATGATTTGTCATTTAAAGGAAAAGTTATTAAATACACAAAAAGGCATTAAAACAGAGCAGCAGAGTATAAGCGTGTTGTTAGTAGAGCCAATATGGCTCCTTGGTAGAATGGCCATGTTCTTTAATTTCTTGCAAAGTGACTGCCAGAGGATTAACAGTGGATTGTAACATTTGTTGAAAACATTCCCTGACCCTCTATCCTGGCCCCCTCCCAACAGGGCCCCTCCTTCCTGCATCTGCCTGTTGGGGGAGCATACTTCATGCCCCAATCATGTCACACTTGACCATGTGACTTCCTCTGACCAGTGGAATGTGAGCGGAGTGATATATCAGCTTCTGAGCAGAAGCCTTAGGAGCCACCACACCATTCTGCTGTTCCTCCTTCCCTCTGCTGTGAGGATGGCATGTCCTGACAGGGGCCATTCCCTCACCTCCATGTTCGTTGCAGCATTATTCATAATAGTCAAGTTATGGAAACAATCTAAGTGTCCATCAATGGATAAATGGTTAAAGAAGATGTGATACACACACACAAACACACAATGAAATATTATTTAGCCATGAGAAAGAAGGAAATTCTCTTATTTGCAACAACATAGATGGACCTTGAGGGCATTATGCTAAGTGAAATAAGTCAGACAGAGAAAGACAAATACTGCATGGTATCACTTATAAGTGTAATCTAAAAAACATCCCATCAAACTTATAGAAACAGAGAGTAGAAAATTGATTTCCAGGGACTGGGGTGTGGGGGAAATAGGGAGAGGTTGGTGAAAGGGTACAAAGTTTTATAAAACGAATAAGATCTGAGGATCTAACATACAGCACAGTGACTATAGTTAATAAAACTGTGTTATATAATTGAAATCTGCTAAGAGAATAGAACTTAAATGTTCTCACTATATATACATATATATCTTGAAATAAGGAAAGACTGCTGTGATCAATTCATGCATTTTATACACAGACTGCCATTAGGGTATCCTGCTGTAGCTTAATTTACAATTTTTTTTCTCAGACATTTGAAAAACAAAAGTGTGTCTTGGAATCAATGTTGTCTTGGAATCCACGAAACACAGTCACCGGTTCCACTGTGAGGTGCCATGTTGTTTGGGGGACCCCTTCCTGTTTACGTGCTGAATCACTTGTGCCCATTTCTGAAGCATTTTGATTGAAAAACCTGTGAAAGGATTTGTTCATTTCAAGGCAGTTGAAATTATATGTATATATATCCTTCAAACAAGGAATCAATTGTGCCTCTTTTTTGAGCAAAAGTCAAACTGTTCCTGGAGGAGCAGATCTAAGGCCTCCCAGGGTTGTCTTGCTTTTGAAGTCGATTCTTTGTGTCAAAGTCCCCTGAGGAAGCCCTCCCAGCCCATGGGTTGATGCTCCTTTTTCTTATTTGGATGGAAATTCTTTTTAAACAATGGATAAGTTATTTGGGAGTGAGGGGGGAGTAGGGCAAGGGAGTAGTGTCTGCCAACTCATTTTTGTTCTGTTTGCTTTAGGGTAGGAGGAGACAGGTATTATCATTATGAAATCGTGATACACATAAGAAAACAGAGACTCAGTGTACACAGGTGTGTGCATAAATGCGTGCGTTGTCCATACACAGCCCTTGCTTATGGGTTGGGGAGGCAAAAATTAATTTGAGACCATACTTCTACTTTTCTTCTTCGCTTAATTTTATCTCTATAATATGAAGAAAATTTACGCAGAAAATGTAACAAAACAAAACATTTTTGTTTTTCACTTACAACCTCCACTCTGTAATCTTTTCTTTAATAGCTTCTAATGAGTTGAAAGTTGTTCGGCTGAAATCCACCCACACTCTACACAAGACCCCATGTTTCTCTGAGATGAAAGGCAAGGCTAATAGAACTGTAATTATATTTCCCTTTGGCTTCTTATCTCCTCCTTTATTCCTATTTTTGAAAAAAGAGACAAAGATCTTAAGAGAAGTGCTTCTCTCACATACCTGCTGGAAACTCTTTAAATTCCAAGAATTAACTCTCGAGGATTTTTAGGTCACAGATAAGGGTCGGTCAGATTTGGAGAGTGACAACAAAGTAAGTGGATGCCAGCAGGGATTACCTAGTGGCTGCGAGCGTGTTAGGGATGCAGAGTGGAAGAATTGGACACACACCATTTGTATAGCCTCAGCTTGGCCTGCCCACGTTGATACAGTCAGTCATGCTTAAGCTGCCTGTGGGGTGAAGAGTCAAATGAAGTTGTGAAGATCAACCAGTGCATTTGGACAGTGCAACTAGCCGATTTAGATGATTCAGGAAGAGGACTCCAGACCCAACGTGTATATACCTATCGTGTGATTCTTCAGCAAGAAACCATTAAGGTCTCCGGTCTATCTTTAGTTCATCTGTGGTATGAAGGGGCTGAACTGATGATCTCTTAGCTCCCTTTGAATGCTGACCACCCCCGGATTCTGCTCCATCCTCACCCTGTGCGGCTGTTGACAGCCCTCAGCAGGCTCACCATGTGCCCAGCACAGGAGAGGAACCTGGATTGTGCCACATTAAGCTTGACAGTGTACATAAAGTACCTGCCCACCAGGCATTGTTGGGCAAATTGCTGTCATTCTGCGAGTCTAAATCAGAGTGCCATACGTTTGTGGGAAACCCTGGACAAGAACCTCGTCTTTAACAACATGTGCTGCATGTGACAGGAGAAGTTTGCCCTGGCCTCAGTACGAGCCGTTTGCTCAAGTGCAGACATTCTCCAGGGGACTCCTGTTCAGACTTGATTGTCTGTAAGGGGTTCTGACAGCATTTCTTGCGAAGTTGCTGGAAAGGAGTAGCCCCAGGGTTGCTTAGCACACGGGAGATGTTAGGTCCTTAACTGTCTGGGAAGGCAGTCAAGGAATAAATTAGCAGGTTCTGATATTCTGAAGTGTCACTGCCATTTGGCTACTGAGCTTGCAAGGGATTGATTAGCGGGGTCAGCAACCATTTGCCGCCATGTGTTCCAGGGCACTGCAATCTCCCAGAGGGAAGGGATTTCTTCTGCAGAACCACTTGTAGAAACTGAGTATCTTGTATTTCCATCAGGCTGGAAAAGTTGAACATGGCTGCTAAGAAGCTTTTATGTTACTTGGATTTTTAAAATAAGGACAAAGGGGGAAAATGGGGACAAATTTATAAACACCATATAAGATGCAAGTAATTCTGTATTGCTCTTCTTTTCCATAATGTTCTCTTTTAAGCTTTTGGGTGCTATCATCTACAAAGCAAATTTTCTCTTAAATGTGTATGCCTGTCAAGACTATACATTTCTCAATATTATAGTTGATGAGTAACTGGTACATGCTTCCTAACGCTGTCCTGCTGCCGAATTTCATCTCACAATCATTTGTTGACTGTCTCTGATAGCCAGCTACTGGTCTGGGTGATGGGAACCCAAAATGAATGAGGCAGAATCTCTGCTTTTATGGTGTTTACTGAGGTCAAGTGGAGAAACTGCACCAAAACAGATCATTAAATGCAATGCAATAAGTCCACACCGTGGGGCATCATAGGGAATCTTCGCTGAGATGGACCACTTGATTTGAATTACCAATAATGAGCAGGAGTCATTTAGGGGAGGATTCTTGGAAGAGGGTGAGCATTAACGAAGCAACGGAGGAGAGAAATGGTGTGGTTTGTGTGGAGAAAGTTCAGTTCAGCTTCAGTAAGAAAGCACAAGGAGAACTCAGAAGTAAGGCTGAAGAACAAGGCTGGGAGCAGATCATGGTAGGCCGTGTTACCATGTGAGGGAGGTTATTTCTCATTCTTAATTTTATCTTATTCCACAAACAGCCCTTCTAATTTTTAGCAATTTCAATCTGTTCCATTTGAATCTTCCAGGGATGTGGGTCTCAACCTCTGTGGCACATTACAGTCACTTAAAGAGCTTCAAAGAATCTTGAGGCTCATCTGCATCCAGTACCAATTAATTGAGACACTGGCATCAGTACTTTTTTTTTTTTTTTTTTGGTGAGGAAGACCAGCCCTGAGCTAACATCCGTTGCTAATCCTCCTCTTTTTGCTGAGGAAGACTGGCCCTGGGCTAACATCTGTGCCCATCTTCCTCCACTTTATATGGGACGCCGCCACAGCGTGGCTGACATGCAGTGCGTCGGCGGGCGCCCGGGATCCGAACCGGCGAACCCCGGGCTGCCAAGCGCGGACGAAACTGCTACGCCACCGGGCGGCTCCCTGGCATCAGTACTTTTAAAGCTTCCTAGGTGGTTGCAATATTCGGCCAGGGTTGAAAACTACATTACTGCTATTTAAGGAAGACGAGAAGGTTAATTCTGGGCAATATGTACTCACCTTTGAAATTCCCATCCCTTCCTTATTGTGATGGTCCTTGGTCACTTTGTGAACCAAAGTTTATAGCATCTGTCAAATTCACACATAAATTTATAGGCAATTAAAGGAAACACATATTGCAATGGAACTTTCATATGGGATCTTTTTTAAAAGACTGTCAAACATCCTCCTAGGAAAAGCACTCCTAGAAATGCAAGCACAGCAACCTTAGGCCTGGTATAATTTCACAGATCACCATTATCCTCCCTCAATTCAGTGTCTGAAACCTCAGGTTTCCACCTCTCTCCCCACTTCCTAATGTCTTACTGCCCAGTCATGTATGAGCTACTGTTCCTACTCTGCCCTTAGAAACTAGACCATTTATGGGTAACACATCTGACTCTGAGGTCAAGTCATTGATTTTTAGATAAGCAAAGAAAAATTAGAACAGGTCTCTGCAGAGTGGCTGGGGTTCTGGATTGCTACAACTTTTTAATTTTTTGGTATGCTTCATTGCTTTGTATATTTTCAATCATCATGAAACTTTCGAGAGTGGGTTTGGGAACAACCAAGTCTAGACTTTCTGAGCCAATTCTAGCAAATGAGATGATGTTTCTCTTATGAAACCTGATGTGACAGAGAGTGATGGTCTTGGGAAATCAATAGATCAGGGTTTAAATCCTCAATATGACCATAGGTTAGTGTTCAACTCTCAGAGCCCCCTTCCTTATCTGTAGGTGGACTTGAACCCCATCAGGCTGCTAGGATGACTCAACGTGATGGTTTATGTAGAATGTTGAACATTAGTCTCTGGGACCCCAAAATGTCAGTGTCCTTCTCAAGCGGGAATAAGATTATGGATGCGGTACCAATCCTGCTAGAGTTAGAGTTGAGACTTATGAAAAATGTTTCAGCTACAACTCAAAGACATGCATGTTTATTGAACAGCTATCATCATATCTTAGGCACTGTGCTAGCCCCAGATAAACAAAGATAATGGAAGAGAGTCTCTGTCCCCAAGTACCTTAAGATAATCACTGTTAATTTTTGACTAATGCCCACACTGCAGAATATATTATACAATTGTTAAAAATAATGATTTAGAGCCTTACTAGATGGCTGGGAGGTCAAGTGGAGATGGTGTTCACTTACTTACTAGATGGTGTTCACCGAGGTCAAGTGTAGAAAACCGCACCAAAACAGATAATTAAATGCAATGCAATAAGTCCACACCATGGGGGATCATAGGGAATCTTCACTGAGATGGACCACTTGATTTGAATTGCCAAGAATGAGCGGGAGTTGTTTAGCGATGTGATTGTGTCAGAAAAGCAAGATTCAGAAAAGGCACATAAAATATTCTATTTTCTTAAAGCAATAACAAAACCCTCCCCTGAAGATGCACATTTACGTAATGAATATATGCTGACAAAGGTCTGTGCAGAAACCTGTGAGTAAATCGAGGCACATATGAGGATACTCACACCCAGGTGTCAACAAGGCTCACCTGGTAGGGGGACCGGCTGACGGGGGATCTGGTGACAACCGCATGAAAGAGAAGATCTCGTTCAGGTACAAGCATGTGTGTGGATGGTTTCATAAAGAGATGAATGCATTTCTTTGTCGTTGAAAAAGATGTAGGCTCTTGAATTTAACATGAGAGACTGTTATGGGCTGAACCGTGTCTCTCAAAAAAGATATGTTGAAGACCTAACCTCCAGCACCCCAGATTGTGACCTTATTTGAAAATAGGGTCATTGCAGATTTAATTAGTTGAGATGAGGTCCTTCTGGAGTAGAGTGGGCCCCTAATCCAATATGACTGACGTCCTTATATGAAGATGGCCATGTGAAGACAGGCAGAGACTGGACGGATGCTGGCACAGCAAAGGAACGCCCAGCTTTGGCAGCCACCAGAAGCTGGAAGAGGCGAGGAAGGATCTTCCCCCAGAGCCTTCAGAGGAGCATGGCCCTGCCCACACCTTGATTTTGGACTTCCAGCCTCCGGAACTGTGAGAGAATAAATTTCTAATGTTTTAAGTGATAAAGTTTGTCATACTTTGTTATAGCAGCCCTGGGAAACTATATAGACACAGTTCTTTTTTTTTAAATTGAAGTATAATTGATGTACAATAGCCTATTAGTTTCAGGTGTACATCATAGTGATTTGATATCTATATTAGACACACTTCTTGATAATGTTTTGTAACCTGACATTTTTATTTAACAAAATATTGTGAACATCTTTCCGTGTCATTGAAGTTTCAGCTACAATATCCAGGATAAAATTTTATTTCTACTCGGAAAGTATGACTGCATTTTGTATCATGTAAAGTGACCTTGTAAAGTGGACTCTGGACCTTTTTGCTTCTGTCAGCTTCTTGAGGGCAGGGTGGGGATTTGAGGGTTGGGGCCTTTTCATGATGCTTAAGCAGAAGGCTGGGACCCTGTGCTGTCCCTACAGGCTATCTGTTCTCATTTCTCTTTGCTGGTGTCCAGTGCCAGGCACTGGGAATACTATACATGCCGAGGGGTCTGAGAGATGTGTCCTGGCCTGTGGACTCTTGGGAGACCAGGCCAGGGTGCCCTGGACCTGCAGGAGATCACAGGGCCTTGCAGGAGACTGTGTGGACAGACCTGGGCCTGCTGATGGCCCTGCTGATGGCCCTGGGGGTCAAGGGCTCTCCCTTCCCCCAGAGGAACCCCTGAAGACCAGAAGTAAATTTCCTGCTAGCCTGGTTGGATAATCAAAATTATATTTATTTATAGAAAATTAAGAGCTAATGTTCATTATGTGCCTTCTATGGCACATAATGTTCAGTACCACCTATGTTCTTTATGTTTACTAACTTATTTAACTTATTATGTAACTTATTATTTAACTTATTTAAACCTCACAACATCCTAATGCCCTAGGTACTGTTATCATCCTCATTTGACTGTTGTAAAACTGAAGCACAGAGAATAAGCCACTTGCTTGAGGTCACAGAGCTAATAAGAGATGGAGCTGGGATTTGAATATGGGCAGCGTGGCTCCAGGGGCTGGGTTCATAACCATTAGACAATACTCCCCTAAGACCTCCGGACACTCGAGTGCTGAGTGAGTCCCTGTTCTAAACGCCTCACATTCATTAACTCAACTGTGCACAGTTTCTTCTAAAATATGAGCTTATGAACTGAGACTCAACTTGAGCATGTGTATCTTAACAATATTCTGGCCTTTCTCAGATGATAACCTATAGTTTTGGTTTTCATTTTAAAGTGCTAAAAATAACCAAGAGAAAAAAAGAAAAAAAAATGGAATAATCTTATTCCATTAAAAGGGTACAAAATACTTTTACTCTAGAGGAAATTAGACCAAAAAGCCTATTCAGTAATTTGAAGCATGATTGTGTAAAGAAGAGGATAGGGGCTTGAGGAGCTCAGGTCAGACGCGAGGAAGGACGTCCAGGTGGGCCAGGTCCAAAGGTGATTAAGTGGAATCCGAGCCCCACAGCTGAGTTCAGATGGACACACTCTTGAGGCCTTCTGTTTCTAGAAGGACGGGTCTGGCTGGAGTGTCCTCGGGGCCAGCCAGGCAGCTGCATCAGCGAAGCTGACCAGATGCTTGTAGGAGTAGCTCCCATTTTGAGGCCCAGGTTGGCCCGTTGATGTTACTGCCTTTCTTAATAGCTAAGGAGTCAAAGCAGAGCCATTGAGATTATCTTGCTGGATGCCTGACTGAGATGATTTAAGTCTATGAGGAGAGACACAACGTTGTAACGATTCTTTTAGGTAATGGGACGTCGGCTATGCAAGCATTTAAGTGGCTGGATTTCAAAGTTAATGAAGTACTCAGAAGCCAACGGGGTGGGGACAGGGGAAGGCAACGAGGCTGCAGCGATTCGATGAAGACAGGAGACAAGGCCCTTACGCAGCCATCTGGGAGGAGAGGACAGCCGTCGGCAAACCATGCCAACGCCTGATATTTGTCGACTCCCACAACACCCGTTCGAGAGCCAGGACTCTGACCTCCTTCTTGTCCAGGAGTTTCTGTCCTCCCCAGCTGTCCTCATTCTGAGAGGTTTTCCTGGTTTTTATTGCAGCTTGTAAAATGTTAGCCCTTTTGCCCCATTGGTTTCCAGATAAGAATCACTCCCTCTTTCCCCAAAGGATGTTTTCTTATAAGTGGGAATCTTTTTCCTTGACAATGCAACATTTAGTTCCAGCAGTAGAAAGAAAAGAAAAAAGCTTATTGCCTTTCAAAGTGTTTTGAAGTCACGGATGAGGTAGATGTGAATTCTAATATGCATAACTCTTAGTCTCTGGGTAATGTGCTCATGAGTGATGAAAGACAAGGTCCCTGCTGGCTGGAGATGGAGTAGCAGAGTTCTAAAGTGGTGCCTGGCTTGGCTCTGGGGGGCCTCCTTTGACATGTTCTGAGGCCTGAATGTTCAGGTCAATCTCAGCAAGATCAGGACTTACTGTGTGGGTGAGAACTCCACCCCTCCTGGACGCTCACCCAGGAGAAATCAGCTTCATATGAGCATCTGCTTAGGAAGGGGACAGGGCAGAGTGGGGGGCATCTGTAAACTGGATACTTTGTTTTTTAAAACCGAATGCTCATTTCAAAATCTTCCAGAAACTCGCACAACCCAGCCCACTCAACCTGGGAGAAGAGGATCGTGAGATCCTATAACTTGCAGGAACTGGCCTCCCTTTTATCTCTGAAGACCCTCATTGGCCAGAGGGGCTCTGCTATGGTCTGAATGTTTGTGTCCCCTAAAATTCATGTGTTGAAATCCTAACCCCCAAAGGTGATGGTATTAGGAAATAGGGATTTTGGGGGGTGCTTAAGTCACGAGAGTGGAGCCCTCATGAATGGGATTAGCATCCTTATAAAAGAGAGATCCCTTGCTCCTTCCACCGTGTGAGGTCGTAGCGAGAGGTCTGTGACCCAGAAGAGGGTCCTCACCTGACCATGCTGGAGCCCTGATCCCAGACGTCCGGCCTCCAGACCTGTGGGAAATAAATGTCTGTTTGTTATAAGCCACCCAGTCTGTGGTATTTGTTATAGCAGCCAGAATGGACTAAGACAAGCTCCCAGCGCCCCCACGAAGATTGGCACCTGCCCTGTGCTGCGGACTGTTTGAGGCACCTGGGAGAAAGGCCAGTGTCCACTCAAATGCAAGAGAGAGACAAGAATAAGCAGGTCAAGAAGATACACTCACAAAACGACTCATTCGTTCCACATGTGCCAGGTCTAAGCATTTGGGAGACATCCGTGTAAAGAACAGAAAAGCTCCCATCTGTGTTCTATGGGGAAGAACTGGACAATAGACGCAATGAGTAAACTAAATGCCATGAGAAGGCTGCGAACCCGGGGAAAGGGAGAGCAGGGTGAGAGCCTCGGCGCGCTGCGGTGGAGCCGTGCGGGTTGGAATGGCATGCTTAGGAGGCCCGGAGGAGACGCGACACGCCAGCGAAGACTTGAAGGAGGCAGGGAGCTGGCATACCGGCGTCTGGGAGAAGAGTGTCCAGGCAGAGGGAACATTCCGGGCTCAAGGCCCTGGAGTATATCTGTTGTATTTAAGGAACACGAAGGGACTGGTGTGGTCACAGTGGTCTGCACGAAGGGCAGAACGGAGGGTTAGGTCAGTAAGAGGGGGCAGATCCTGTAAGGCTGGTGGACCATAGTGAGGACTTGGCTTTTATTCTGAGAGCAAGGTGGAGATGCAGAGTGGTCTAGAGCGAAGAAATGACTTGTCTGGGGTTACCTGTTAAGAGGATCACTCGGGTTGCTGGGTCGAGACTAGGGAGCAGAGGAGGAAGCAGTTTCAGAGGCTAGTGCAGCCTCTAGGTGAGAGTCGATGGTGCTGGGGGCAAAGGTGGACGCAGAGGAGCATATGAGAAAGAGAGCCAACAGGATTTGATTATGGGGTGTGAGAGAGAGGTTTTAAGAAAAGACTCAGAGGTTTTAAGAATGGGGGACTGGAAGGACGGGGTTGCCAGCAAATGAAATGGAGAAGTCTGCCGGTAAAGTTCAACTTTAAAAATTGTGTTGGATCTCCACGTGGATATGTTGAGCAGTCTGGGGTTCAGAAAAGTGACCTGGACTAAAAGTATGAATTTGGGGGTCATGGTGCATGGATGGTGTGATAGTTTTGTATGTCAAATTGGCTAGGCTATAGAACCCAGTTATTTAATCAAACATTAATCTAGATGTTGCTAGGAAGGTATTTTATAGATGTGAATTAGATGTAGATGTGGTCAAATCAGTTGATCTTAAGTCAAGGAGATTACCCTTGATAATGTGGGTGGGCCTCATCCAATCAGTTGAAGGCCTTAGGGGCAAAAACTGCGGTTTTCCACAGAAGAAGGAATTCTGCCTCAAGACTGCAGCATCAACTCTTGCCCACGTTTCCAGCCTACCAGCCCCCACAATTGCATGATCCAATTCCTTAAAATATATCTCTTAATACATATATACCCTATATAAGATATTTCCTACTGGTTCTATTTCTCTGAAGAAGCCTGACTGATACAAATGGTGTTAAAGCTACAAAACTCATTGAATTTGTCAAGGGTGTGGGTATAGTTTTGGAAGAAGGGAGAGCCCTTCTCCTGGCCTCTTAATGGTGACACACAGGGATGTGGAGATAAAGAGCGACCACTGAGGTAGCAGGGTAAAGAAATTGCGTCAGTGGGGAGGGGTACCAGCTATGTCAAGTGCAGCACCCTACACAAGGGACCAGAACTGATCTCTGGGTTTCACAGCACAGAGGTCCTGGGTGACTGTGACTGAGGCCCGTTGAGTGCAGTAGTGGAGGTGAAGGATGATGAGAGTGGGTGTAGGAGAGAAGGCGGGAGAGGAATTAGGAAGAGTTCAAGAAAGACAGCTCCTTTCAGGAGAACTGCTATATAAGGAGCAGAGAACTGGGAGATGGGTAGCTGTTAGGGGTGATAAGGGTCAATGGATAATTTTTAGTAAAGTGAGATGATTAACAGCAGGTCTCTATGCTAACCAGAATGATCTGGTAGAAACGGAGAAAGCTGACGAATAGGAGAGAAAGGGGGCTTTGCTGGAGCGATATCCTTGAGTAGGTCAGAGGGGATGTGGCTCACAAGAAGGTTGGTCTTTGATGGAAACTTGGGTTTATCTCAAAAAGTGGTTGTCAAACTTGCACATGCATCAGAATTCACCAAGAATTTACAAGAAGAGCTTGTTAAAACACAGCATTCTGGGTTCCACCCCCAGAGTTTCTAATTCAGTAGGCTTGCGATGTGGCCCATAAATATGCATTTCTTACAAGTTCCCAAGGGACCCTGATGCTGCTGGTCCAGGACCACACTCTGAGAACCACTGACTTTCGTGAGTAGATGGAAGGCAGAATATGTAAACACAGATGCTTGAAAGAAGAGAGATGTGGTGGAGGGAGTCTGGACATTTTCCTCAGAGTGCTTCCAATTTCCTTGTCAAGTAGAAAGCCAGGTCACTAGCTGATAGTGGGGAGAGGAGAGGTTTTGAGTATTTGAGGAAAGAGGAAAAGCTGGTGAAATAGTCATCTGGGAGAAATGAGAAATTGAGTAAACCAGGGTTGATATAGCACATTCTTGACCTCACTAAAGGTCCATGTGAGTTTCTCCATCATGAATTTCAAGTTAGATCAGTCAACATGTTGCATTTTTCTCTAGCTACATTCAACTGGCAGAGTTGGATTTCAGGGTAGTGATTTTGCCAAGCAAGTATGCCAAATCATGGGGGCAAGAGAGTCAAGGACACGGGTAAAGAAAAATTGTAATGACTGCCCAAAGAATGGAAGCTGAGTAAGGAGGGGGAGAGAAAGAAGTCAAGAAGAGGGAGGGACGAAATGTGGAATGGCTGAGGCCAGGCAGAAGAGAGGAGTTCAAGGAACCAACCAAGAAGCTACAGGGTTGGAAGTATTGTCTCACATATATTGAAATTGCCCAGAATACAAGTGGAGTGGTACTGGGAGAGTGATGCTGACTTATGAAGTCAAATCTGCTAGAAATGAGAGGAAGGGTAGGCAGCTCATCAGGGTTAGTGGGTGATATAATCCGGTGACATGAGAGTCAAGGCTGGGAGGCCTCAGGAAGGAGAGAGGAGAATGTTGAGTGCTGTGAATACAATAAAACATAGCAGTGATGTGGACTGAGTGACTGGGATGGCAGAATAGGAGGGTCAAGGCAGGTCCTTCTGAGCATGTGCCAGCTGGGCTGAGACCTGAAGGACAGGAAGAAACCAGCCATATGAAGACTGCAGGTGGAACGTGCCAGATAGCAAGAGTGCACAGGCTCCAAGGAGGAACGTAACTGGAGTGTGTGGGAGACACAAGGATGGGTGGATGGCGTGCTGGGGTGGGGGTGGGGTACTGAACCAGGAGGGTCCTGGTGGCAGGTGCAGTCGGAGATGGTGCAGGGGAGAGACCATGCTTGTGGGCCCCAGGAAGGAGTGCAGACTTGATTCTAATAGAAAGTGGGAGCCAATACAGGGTTTTAAGCAAGGGAGCAATGTGATCTGGTTTGTGTTGTGTTACCCTGGCTGCCAGTAGGGGATGGATTGTGAGGGAACAAGAGTGGAAGCAGAGAGACTGGTCAGGAGGTCTGCTCACCCTGTGAGATGGTGCTTGCGATGTGCCAGTATTGTCTTGTTTAAGCCTTTCAGCAACCCTAGGAGGTGGGAATTATTTTCCCCATTTTACAGCTGAGGAAACTGAGGCACAGAGATTTAACTTAGCTAATAAACAGCAAAGCCTGGATTCAATCCCTGGCAGTCTGGGTTCAGATTCGAGGTTCAGAGCCATGTGTGATGCTGCATTTCATGGGCAAGAGATCTGGGTGGCTCAGATCAGGGAAGAAGGTAGGAGAGTTGGGTGAGGATGTGTTTTTGAGACAGAACTGGCAGGATGTGGATTGCATATGAGCAGAGAGGTAGAGAGAGATGAAGAGTGACTCCTAGCTTTGGGGTCTGGGCAACGTGTGGGTGGTGGTGCCATTTGCCGAGATGGGAAGAGAGATGAGAGGAGCAAGTTTGGAGGAGAAAATAATAAGCTTTGATTATGAAAAGTTAGGGATGCCTTCCAGAAACTTCCTTGGATCTGTGGGGTAGGCAGTCGGATACATTCATTGAAGCTGTGAAGAGGCTGGGGCTGGAGAGGCAGATTTGGGCATCACCTGTGTGTAGACGGTATTTGGACCCACAGAAAGGAAGAGATTGTAGGTGGAAGACAAGAGAAGGGAGGTGAGGACTAAGCCTGTGGCGTATCAACCCCAGTGGTCAATGAGAGGGGATTTCAGGGAAAGAGACAAAGGAGGAGCGGCCAGGGAAGCGGGAGGAAACCAAGAGAGGATTCTGTGAGCTCCTGGCTCTGACCAAGTCCATAACTTAATCACTCACTCCCAGTGACTTTCTAACTCCCCCTCTACCTGTGTGCTTTAACCACTGCCGGTGCTGGGCACTTCCTCAGCCCAATCACGGCACAGCTTCTCTGGCGTCTGCCTGAATCTGCGAATAGACAGCGAGCGACCATTGATCTGAGTCGACCCTTGAGTGGTAGGGTTTGCTGGGACAGAAGAGAAGCCCAAGCTCGCCCAGATAAAGGCATCCACCACAGTGGATAAGGTCTAGCTCACCTTGGGAACACGACCCTAGTTTTGTATTCAGCGACGGCTGTGTTATGGGGACATCACAGGCTGTTGGATGGATATTTATCTGTGATCATGGCCTGATCAAGTGTTATATGACCCATCCAACCAAGGTGGCTCCTGGGATCCTCTGGGGGAAATCCTACATCATGGGCTGTTCCATGTTTATTGTTCTGCCTGCTACCTTCTTTCAACATCTCTGTTTTCTTTCCCTAGAGAAATCCCCAACGAAGATGGCCTGAAGTCTGTCTTATTCTTGATTCTCAGCCAGCTTCAAATTTTTAAAAATATTCTCAACCACTCTTTCCTGCATGTTTTGGCTTCACATAGAAACTGATTTTGAATCTAAAGTAAGCAGTTGTAAACATTTATTTAACATCTTTCTACATTGAAAATATTAAACACCTACGTAGTCAGGATTATCTAGGTTTGTTGAAGGTTTCCACTGACAAAATTTAAATATTCTGTTATGTTGCTTTTCTGGATGGATAATGATGATTTACTCTAAAACACACATCACGAAATTTTTGGCTTTTGTGCTGTATTCCTATATAAAGCTTAACTATTTTATTTGGAGACCATGAAGAATAAATCTGAAAGGCCAAGTAGCATTCTGGCTATGAATAACTCAGCCCTGTGTGATCACAGAACACCAGACAACAAGAAATGCAATTTAGATAAAATATTAATAGAATGAAATGAAAACACATTTCTCATTGTTTTAGGCCACCTATATGTGCATTTGACACATTGATGCTTTTGTCTTAGGGTAATCTAGTCTATGTCCTTGTGGGACATGAAAACACAGTTTTAATGATATGCTCTAAATTTATTCTACGGGCACTGATGTGAGAATCTGTTATAGAATTAGGTACTGGATCATTTATTCTTGTATTAGGTCTTTCATTATTTTCATCTCTGTATGTCTTGCTGTCGTGTTTCTGCCACCAACGTGAAGGATCTCTTCAATGTTCTCCACGTCATCTGACATCCATCAAAGGGAGGGTCGTTTCCTGCATCTGGAAGCACTTTTCAAATGGTGGAGGATGCTAAACACCAACGGTGTGGGTGTGATACTCCCACGCCAGTGGAGAGGTGGTGATTGAAATACTGATCTGGAATGGGCTATTTGCTTTTTGACAGCTTCCAACTATCTCCATTGCATGTGTTCAGATTTGGCTAGCATTTGTTCATACCTACTTTGTGTTAGAGTTGTATCTGGCACTTAAAATATGTTATTTTAATTAAACTATTCCATTTGATCCCATCTTAACCCAGGGGGCATATGTTGTTATCTAAGATTCAGAAGGAGCAGTGAACTTGTCTCTGTTAACACCAGAATAAGTGATAGTCTTAGTCAAAGCTCAATGTTGTTCTAAGCCTCATGACAGGCACATGTTTAAATGTGTGTTTATATGTGTAGGGGACATACATGTGTGTGAATACATTCTAACTCTTCCCAGGTTTGCCTTTTTCTTAGCAGAAATTCTTCCTAGATCCAAGCTATTAACTGACTGACTATGAGTCTTAATTTTGTTGGAAATGTGTGTTCCGTCTTTATAGATGGTCCTTTCAGGTATGGTATTTTAATAAGATGTTGGGAGCTGCTCAGAAATGCTAGCCAGAAAATATTTTAATCTTAAAAACCCCAATCCCTGAGCCAGCCCTGATGGTCTAGTGGTTAAAGTTCGGTGCTCTCACCACTTTGGCAGCCTGGGTTCGCTTCCCAGTTGCAGAACTACACCCCTTGTCTGTCAGTTGCCATGTTGTGGCAGTGGGTCACATAGAAGAACTAGGCTGACTTACAACTAGGATATACAGCTATGTACTAGGGCTTTGGGGAAGAAAAAAGAAAAGAGGAAGATTGGCAACAGATGTTATCTCAGGGCGAATCTTTCCCTGCAAAAAACCAAAAACAAAAGCAAAAACCCCAATCCCAGTAGGGCACTTTAACTTGAAAGATGTTTTCAAAGGTGATCTCTGAAGTTTCTTTAGAACTAAGTGTTTTCCTAAAAAGCAAAGAAATCCTGGGACAAATATGAGAAGTCAGTCCTGTAGAGGGACAGAAAAGTGATTGCCATGTTAGTATACTTTTATGATTTCAGAAGTGATTTATAATCCTTCCCAGAAATAATGATGAATTTTGCATTTAATTTTTCAAAACCTAACATTGTCTTCTGTAGACTTTCTATCACCCCTCTGCTCCCAAGCCCCCCTGTTATCCTTTGGCAGTCTGATTGTTAAATACAGAATCTTTTAATTTATTTTTGGATAGCATCCCTATGGAAATCCAGGGAGATACAGGCTAGGAGGTCATTTCCATTTTCCCTGCAATCTTTTGTGTCTTCTCTTTTATCCTCCTTAAATTGCGAAGTAATTAGATTCTTGCATTATTTTCCTTTTTGAATTTCTACAACATTCGCTTTTATTTTCTATGTTGTTTTACTAGCTCAACAATGCTCCTCTAGATTGGCTGGGAGCGCACAGCAATTCATTTGAAAGTGGTCTGTTTTATGTTTATTTCCTCCTCCTTTTCCCTGGCAGAGTCTGACACCCCATTGCTGGTTTTTGTGTCTTTAATTCCTTGTCGTTTGCTGGGTTCGCAGTTCTTTGCTCTTCCCTGTGCTTGCTTTTGTTCTGATTCTTGTGTTCGCTTTTCTTCCCGCTCTGCCCCTTGGCGGAGCAGGTTTGCAGACTTTGTTGCACATCTGGTCCATTTATGGACTATAACTTCCAACTGTTTCCTTTTCTAGGTTTTCCGTGGGATTCACGAAATCATAGAATGGATGCTGCTGTTGCTGTTTTCTCTCATACATAATATTTCTAACACCTTTTTTGTGTGTGACTTTCTTGATTTCACTTCTTCAGTTTAATTTTAAATCCTACAAAATGAATTCTCCAAAGGTTAAGCTTAAACAGGGTTTCAATATAGACATTATTTAGAAAGAGAAAAGTGAATTTATTCTAGCGCGTTACTTTCTCTCCTCACAAATTCATACATCTTTTCCTCTGAATTGGCCATGTATAAAGAAGTTTCCTGGGATATTATCTTTTGTTATTGAGGTGTGTGTTTGTAGAAGAGAATTCCGTTGAGAAATGACAATGGGACATATTTTTTCTTCTTTTGGATAGGAATTCCCCAAAGAGAATTCTTTCTGTTTCCAGTTTAGGCATAGCTTCTCACCCTGAAGGAAATATTTCCTGCATATAGTTAGAGACAAGGAACTCTTACAAATCACAGATCGTTCTCCTTTGCCAGAAGGCTGTTTTTGAAGGAGATCCCCTCCCTACGTGGTGTGAAGTTTGTCACTTTCTCTTTTCTGAATTCTAACAAGTAGGTGTCGAGCCTAGATTTGTTAGTAGCTTTTGTGCTATCATTTAAAAATGGGAAGTGAAAGGAAAAGATTCAGATCATTGCAGACTTTCACACAGAAACCGGTTTTGGAAAAATGAGAGATCCCGGGACAACTTACCAGTTCGATGCTGAGATGCACTTAGACACCCACATGGTAACGCAAGTGATGTCTGTGTGGGTGGGGAAGGATGCATTACAGCAATGTAGCTGAGTGTGAAGTGCAGGGAAACAATATTTTTTTCCCTGTGAAGCTGGTGATACAAACCAGGTTTTAGTAATTTTGATAATTCAAGATTAGGGCCCTTTGACTCTCCTGAAAGATATAAAAGGTACGATATCCTGCTTTGTGCCTTTATGTGTAGAAATTCCCTTGAATAGGTATTTTGCTTTTTAGGGTTCTTTTACTTTGGGGACTGTGTAGGTGGGAGTGGGAAGAGTAAAGAGGGCTGGAGAGGCTGAGGGCCCACCCCTGGCAGCTTCAGCCTGCTCGGTGACAGCAGAAGGAGTTTAGACAGGATACTCTTCTGTCATTACCAAGGTGAGGCTAGAGAAAGGGTCTCCACATTCTCCTAATGGAAGGGGGGATGTGGTGCTTTGGTGTACTCTTTTGGCTTGTTGAGCACTCGGAGTATTCAGGAAAATGATGATGGGTGGTGCGACTCATGGGGACCCACATGAACCAGACTAAAGGCAGTGCCACTTAAAGTCACCCAGGCTCCCACTGCTGCATCTCTCCAGAGGAGCACATGGGACTAAATTCCCTGAATTTGGGAATTTTGTTGGATTTCAGGGTTCTGGAAAACTGTTCAGTGGAGCTCCACAAAAAGCTGGATAAAGCGGGCTTCACGAATGAAAACTGTCTGGAGCCACACTAAGGTGTGGTCTGAACATTTATGCCTAGTTTTACTGCAGCAATTACTGGGCTATTCAGTAACAGGGTAGTAATTACCATTGCAACTCTTGCGTTTGATGACATACACACCCTCCGAGAGCAGGCACAGAGAACCACAGCCTACTGGATAACTGAGCAAAGGCACTAAAAGTCTACATAAAAATATTTCAAAGGGCAGATGGAGTTTAGAGAAAATGACAAATAATCCTTGTTTAAACTGAATGCATAGGAAAGAAGAAAATTATCAAAATTATTTGACAAAGGTATTAACACAATTTCCTCTATTCTTCCGAATTTTTAAAGTAGCATAGAGATGTAAGTCTTCCATTTTACCATTTGTGTAAAGAAGGAAGTGAAAGGCCACAGGAGTGGGTGAGGGAACTTCATACTGGCTTATAGCTTTTCTTTGGTTAAGCCTCACGTACACTCCAAATCCTACGCCAGGTGTAATGAACTATATACCATAGTAAACTACCACTTTTAAAACATGAAAACCTGGTTTCTTTTCAACATCACTCCAGGCAAATTTCAATGTGGATGACCTTTGCTTTGAAGGTACTGAGTAAGGTACTATCTACCAGAAAAGTTCAATAACTATTTTTCAGTCATAACTGGTTTTTTCCCTAGGGAAAAAAAATCCATACACTGATGATTTTCAAACTTTAGTTTGTGTAAGAATAATTGGAGATTATTTAAAATGCAGATTCCCGAATCCCACCCAAACTCTCCTTGGTGTGTCTAAGGAGGGAGCCAGAAATTTATTAATTGTACCAGCAGCTCAGGTGAGTACAATGCAGTGGCCTGCTGACCTTCATTCACAACATTGCCATTGACCTCGGAGATGGCAAGGCCCTCAGAGCACACCCATCCTCACCCTTCATTTTATGAATGAGATACTGCACCTCTAGAGTGGGCAGTGCAGAATTGGTTAGTGTCAGTGCTGGAAACTGAGCCCACGATTTCAGCCTCCTAGTGCGATGAGGCACTACTACAGAGCACTGGTGATGATTGTCCAGCTTAATCATCCAATTCACTTAGCCAACTAAACTTTTAATGTATTTTGACAATTATAAAAATCAAATTTTAAATAATGAATGTTTGCAATTACTTTAGAAATTACCAAGAGCATATGACAGATATAAAGTTTCATCAGTAGGATTAGGGAACGAGGTCACTAGTGTCTGCTTTGACATCTACAGTCCCAGTAGCACAACTTGAGGAAGCTGTGCAAAATTATGTGGTTCACCTATCTGGCTAAAGATTCTAGGCACAGATACTTAAATATCAGAGTTCTGTTGTTAATTGAAGAGGAAAACAAAATCTCTCACGCCAGTTTATTTTGTATTTGTGTGAGAGTCATGACTTTACCATTTGAAAATTATTGTTTACCAGTTTGGAGGTCCCATTGAGATGTCAGGATTTACCTGACAAACTGTTGCTGGAGAAGTATGCGTCTTGGACTGCTTAAGCCTGCATGTGTCTTCTTGGTTTCCAGTCTGAACTCCAAGTGACTATAGAACTTGAACATTGCTGATGCTCTGTTTTATTTTCTTCCTTTTCCCTGACTTTGTGTTTTGTTTTTGCTTCTAGTTCACATAGATGGTTCACGTGGCTGCTGACTTATTCTACCATTGGAGGCAGCAATGATTGGAAATTTGGTTCTATCATCCTTGGTTTGTTGATTTCCATAGACTGAGGATACTGATCTATTCTGTTGGGTGATAGACAAAAGAGAATTCCTTTTTTTTTTTGCTGAGGAAGATTCACCCTGAGCTAATGTCTGTGCCAATCTTCCTCTATTTTGTATGTGGGTCACTGCCACAGCATGGCTGCTGATGAGTGGTGTAAGTCCACACCCAGGAACTGAAATTGGGCCACCAAAGTGGAGTGCACCAAACTTAACCACTAGGCCACGGGACTGGTCTTGAGAATTCATCTTTTTTTAATTGAGGTAACATTGGTTTATAGCATTATATAAATTTCAGGTGTACATCATTATTTTTTGACTTCCGTATAGATTGCATTATATTCACCACCAAAAGTCTAGTTGCCATCCATCAACATACACATGTGCCCCTTTACTCCTTTCAGCCTCCTTCCACCCCTTCCCCTCTGGTAACCCCCAATCTGTTCTCCATATCTATGTGTTTGTTTGTTTGTCTTCCATATATGAGTGAAGTCATATGGTAATTGTCTTTCTCCACCTGACTTATTTCACTTAGCATAATACCCTCAAGGTCCATCCATGTTGTTGCAAATGGCAAGATTTTATCTTTTTTATGGCTAAATAGTATTCTATTGTAAATATATACACCACGTCTTCTTTATCCATTCATCCATTGGTGGGTACTTAGGTTGCTTCCAAGTCTAGGCTATTGTGAATAATGCTGCAATGAACATGGGGTGTGAATATTGAGAATTCATTTTTTAAGCCCTTTTTGTTGGTTTGTCTTTTTGAGCTCTAATCAATTAAGAATTTCTGGGAAGGAGACCAGCTATGTGAGATCTGAGCCACATAGTTTCTGTGTGTTTGTGTTTACGTTAGACCTGGGACTGGTGGTGTAGAACTGAAGCTTTAAGTTCTCTTGTGTCTTCATGTCTATATGTCTGTGTACGTAATTGAGAAAGGCTTTTCCTTCTCATTATGTTAATATGATTTTCCCCCCATTTCCAGATTTCATTAATAAATTAGGTTATTGTATCTCTTAAATTAAAGGAGCTCTCTTCTGATTGTTTATAGAGGTAAATATACACTTACATAAAACAAATATTCCTGAAGCTCCCCCAAAGTAATTAAATTGAATTTCTAATAATTTAAGAGAGTTACACTTAAAAAATTATTCTGCTAGATCAGAAACATTTTAAGAATCCAAGTTTACATAATTAAGCTATAACTTTGGCAAATTGGACTGGTTTCATCATTATTGTTTTCAAAATAAATCTATGTCTTTTGTCTGACTTATCAGTATTAACTTTACAAAAGTATATGTGTTATTTTACTTGGTTAATTTTCTCATTCATGAGGAGAATAGTGAGTCTGAACTTCCCAAAATTATTGCAGGTTTCATGATCAAATAAGCTAATAATACTCCTACCTAATGTTAAAGACTATGAAAAGTAATTTGTGCTCAACTAAATTGAATCATTATTCTAACAAACTTTTATATCAATAGTAATTATATTTTGTAGTGTGTCAGCTTAAACATAATTTCCAAGGTCTTTAGGTAATTTAAAGCCTTAAACTAATATTAAATTGACCTAATTAATGGATAATTCTTGAATACCTAGATATTTTCTAAGTAATATGGAATATTAGAATATTAATGTCTAAGCATAATTTTAAGCTTCATATTTCTATATGCTATAAGAGTCTATATTTTTGGGTTATGTTAAAGACTGTGTTCATTTTTGCCACTTTAAGAAAGTATAATAGGGATGGGTGTGGCTGTAGAAAGCTGTGTTAAATATATTCACAATCTATGTTATTCTGCTAAGATGCTGCAGAATGACAGCCCACTCAATCATATACCCTTTAGTTCTTTCTGTGAAATAGAAAATTTTTACCTTGTTCAGAAGTTATAATTAATATACATGGTTGAGACTATATTACAAGCAATAATGAGAAAGAAGTGCAAGTGGATGTATGCCTTTGTTTTGTAAGGAAAAAGAGTAGTTTTGTTCTAATGTGAGTCAGTTTCTTCCAGAATATGAAAGAGCTTTGAAAAAGACAAGACCTGAAAAATAAATTTTATTTGCCTTGGTTTATAATAACTGAATCTGAAAAGAAGGCCTAAAATAGGTTAAAATTTTAGCTAAGTTTGCTCATTTTTGATCGGTTTGTTTTATTGGTTTGCTGATTAATGCCACTGTTTACAAGATGAGAAAGATTATTCTTTACCTTCTGCAAAATCTGTCTACGTAGCAGAGAATCTGTGCCTACCAGAATAATTTTCTGTGCTTTATGTTGACTTTATTCTGTCCTTGATTGTTAAAAAAAAAAGAACGAAGTTTTCTTACTTGTGAAAGAGCTGAGGTTTTTTGTGAGTTTATTACATTTTATGTGTATTTCAAAATATTTTGTTGTCACTTTGATTAAGTAGGTCACCATGATCCAATCAAAATCAAGTGCCCAAAATCTCCTCTGACAACTGTTTTGATTTTGCCTTACCAAGATTGGATCCTATGTTTAGAAAAAATAAGATAAAAGTTTCAGGATATCTTTTACCCAAAGATAGGTATCTACCTTTTTAGGTATTTGTCTTTTACCTAATAGATAGGTATTTATCTTTTACCTAATAGATAGGTATTTATCTTTTACCTAAAACTATCTTTGAGACTTCATGAAGGCCCCAGAGCAATCTCAAAGATTTATTTTTTTACCTTGTGAAAAGAGAAACACTGGAAATAATAAAATTTGTTTAATGTGCTATATATCTCTTAAATTAGCTCAACGCTACTGCAAGAGCTACACGGGAAAAATCAAATTAGAAGAGATGTTTAGCCTTCCCTTGAGTTTGTTGAGGTACAATGCTATTAATATAAATATTTCAGAAAGTATGTGCCTTATGCAAAGACTCTGGGGGTTCATCTTACTCTCAAGGGACACATTGATCCAACCCTTATGAAATAATTATGTACTGTACTCCAATAGGGAGTTTATCCTCCTGCATTCTGATATTATTGATGACAATAATAAATTAACCACAATCATTAAGTCTTGTCATCTACAAATAGTTTTTGTTTTATTCTGATGTTTGCCCAAAGGCTCTACTAGGAGGGAGTAGAGTCTGCCTTTAGTCTCAGATCTTCATGCAAAAGACAATAGCAGGTACTTTGAACTATTGACACTTCTAAGTAGGCTTGGGCACAGGTTTCTGAACTGACATCATTTAAAGGCTGTCAAACTATACCACGGACTGAGGCAGGATCCTTAGGACTCTTCTTAGCCTGGAAGCAGATGGCTTCACAAAAGCAGGCTGGTGACCACGATCCAGCAGAAGAGCCTGAATGGACTGATGGCAGAAATTTTGTTGTGATTAGTTGCTTTGAATTTTGTTGATATTTTTTTAATGTTCTATTTTTTTAATGCATATATTAGGAGGCCCTTTCTCTTTCTTTCTGAATCATTACTAACACTTAGTTAAGTAGATTCTGCTTTTGTAAAGTGAAAGGAAACATTTTTAAATGATGTCTGTTTCTCACTCACTCCCCAGAATTCACCAACTTTTACTGTGTCTCTTTACTTTTCATGGCAATATAGTTATTTACATAGATTCCATACAAATCTACCCACCGTTTTACCAGAATATAATTGAATTGTGCAACCAAGGCCATTCAAGGAGTATCATATTTGAAAAGAACTGTTATCTAATCAGGAATGAGAAGCTATTTTAAGGGAAAGAGGTTATCACTTACAGTTAACCTGGCTTAGGATTCTGGCCCCATAGATGATGAGGAAGGTCACTTCCTGGCAGGCCAAGAAACTTAGCAAGTTTTGGGGACCTTGAGAAAGGAAGAATTCACCCAAAGTTGTAGGTACAGCAAGTGAAATCTGATGGAGAAAGTTTCTTGGAATTGTCTAGCTTTTGGATAGCAAACGATAGAGGCTTTGAATAATAAAATTCAATCTCCTTGTGAAAACTTCCAGACAGAAGTTAATTCTGTGGCCTTAGTGGTAGCTCAGAACTGCATGGTTCTCAATTTACAAAGCAAACACATGGTTAATTAGCATACTTCTAGCACCTATGGAAATAAGCAGGTCAAAGCCAATGAGACCAACATTTTCTGATCAAGCTTACTATCAGGAGATGGTGTTTATGATCCCCAGGGCAAGCTTGTCAGGAAACTTTTTGAAAGACTTCAAAATGGGCCAAAGATTACAGGTTGTCCTTTTAATAGAATGCTGGGAATTATCTAGCAGATTCTCCAGGATTATCTAATTCTATAGGGGGCTACACATTTGGTTATCTTTGACTAGGCTATATTGCAGCTCGGTAAGTTGTAGAAACCTGGTAGAAATGCAAATGAGTTTTGTTTGGTAGTGATACAACCGATTTCTCCCCTGTAGAAAAGATGATCCAAACATCATTACAAACATTCCATTTTGTGTCTAGTTTTGCATCTATCAGCAAATTCATTTCAGTATTTTTGATGTTCTAGATATATCTGTTCTTCAGATTTTTCTTTGAACCAGTTAAATATGTTCATTTTATATTGGTACAACAGTCATGATTTTGTGAATTTGAAAATGATCCTTTTGAAAATCATCCTTTAACAATTTATGAGTAACTAGGCCCTAGAGGTAATGGGCTGGTCGTACAGGGAATCAGAGGCTAGACCGGAATACTCTATGTTCAAACTCATAAGCTGGTGATTCTGTTTGGTTCATGTCAATCATCCAACACCGAGCAGCTCACAGAATTTGCCTGTTACTGTCCGTGCTTAGAGCACTCTTTTAGTAATTCTGCTTTTGAGGTATGCAGAATTGGGGTAATGAACCATAACCTTTGGAATTAACCCACCTGACCAATCCCATGTCTCATCAAAAAATTTTAAAACCTAAAGTGGAAATTAGAGGAAGTCAATACTGGACAAAACTTTATAGATGACACCTTAGCTAAGAATCCCCACGTGGGAGTTGTTGGTTCAAGCACAAAAACAGTGCATGTTAAGTGAGAGGCCTGAGGCTGTAACACCAAGTACAGAGGTCCCTCCCACTTGCCATTGCTAGAAGCTAACTTTGGTTGACAGGACACTGGATAACAGGGACACACACTCACTTGTTCCTGTGAGATTCAGCCCCTCTCTCTCAAGGCTGACGATGTTCTCAGCCTCTCAGCCCAAATACACTCTGAAAATGCCAGAACGGAAGGTGTTCCTAACTGAACACAAAACATTGTTTTTAAAAAAGATTTCCAGTCTCTGATGAACGCCTGTGGGCATTGATCATGTTTTGAGTCATATTACAGCTTCTTCTCTTTCCTTTGTTTCCCTGGGAAAATCCCAACTATAATATTCTGACAGACTGGTTTCCATGTGCAAATTGAAGTTGGGAGAAATGAAGACTTTGTAAGATTCTCTGCAGTGGACTGCGGTGTATTTAATGCACAATTAGTCAAGGACCCAATTAGAAGGCAAGTAAAACAGAACCTATGGTTAATTAAAGCAACTGGACAGTGAAGCTGAGAGCTGGTGGTTTAGGTACCTTAGGACATTTAAGTTAGAAATTTGCTCCATTAAGAGCTGCTCATAGCCATTTTAAAGTTTGTTCTTTGGACAAAAGTTTGTACAGAACAATTACTAGTTATTTTAAAAGGTGCTTTAGGAACTTGGCTCAAAGTGGAGTCGTTTAACTAAAATGTGTCCTCTAACTTCATTTGGAGAAAATTATTGTCAACTTCTTCTATATAGATTCACTGAGAGTAAAGTGGAAATATGAAATGAAAGCACGTGAGGGACTCATTATTGAGTAAATAATGGAAAAACGAACAGAAAAGGTAATTTATAACAGATATTTCTATGACCTTCTAAAAATGACATATTCAAAAATTGGGAAAAGTAAGATGCAAATACACACCTCTATTGAATACCAACTGTATGCTAAGTCTCCTTACTAAGGCAACTTAATTTTTTTATGAGAATATATTATACGTTCTTCTCATCAGACTAATACATTGACCAGAAATGACCACAGGATCATCAAACGTTGGATCTGGAAGAATCGTGGTGGATCATCTAGCCCACTGGTTCTAACCTTTTTCTTGAGGGGAGAGGTAAAGGGTGTTTTGGTGTCTTATGAAACCTAGGAATCCTTTCTGTAAAAAAAAAAAAAAAATCACACATGCAAATACATTCCAAAATTTATACACTTTTACCAGATTTCATGAGATATTTCCACCTATCACAGAGTAAAAAATGCTTGATCCAGTTGCCTCAATTTACACATAAGAAACTAGACTAGAAGATGTGGCCAAGGGCATCCAGCCGGCTACTGGGAGAGCGTGAAGTGGAGTCCCTGACTCCAGTCCTACTCTTGTCATCCCGTGAGCCCTCGGCACTTCTGGACTGGCCATTATTGGGTATTACACCTACTTCTGTCTGGTTGTTGTAATCAATAAGCAGAAAAAGCATTTTAAAGATAGCATTGTATTTCTGCCCCTTCTGTGACAGTCGTGTAATAGCTCTTTGAAAGCTACTCCACGGCCTTTTGTATGTGAGGACATATCCAGTCAATACTGCATGAGGTCTGTGACTTGCCTGCTTATTCTTCTAAAGAGCTGATGGTTAATCTTTTCTAACCTGAGAAGAAATAGCTATCTCAATCTGATTGCCAATTTGAGGGTTAATTTGGCAATTTTGTATTCGATCACTGCTTTTGGAAGTGTTCCAACTGTCTGCAATCACACCAAAAAGGAATTGTGATGAGTTCTGTGCTGTTTCTAATGATGAAAGTGGCAAAGTGACCATTTTCTGTGTAAGCATTGAGTAAATCACTTTACACCTGTTGCAAGGCCTCTTGATAGAGACTTCTGAGCTTCACCAATATTGGATTCTCCTTTCCCTTGGGTAATTGAGAGGATTGAACTTCACAGTCCCATTGTAGTTAAGCAGGGCATGTAACTAATTTTGGTCAATGATTTCAAGTGGAAGTGATGTGGTCTATTTTCAGACCAACACATTTTCAATAATGGAAAAGAGTTTACAAAAGGAGTGGGCTGGGTTTTCAGTTTTCAAAGGCATTTGCAAAGGTGTGGGCTGGGTTTTAAGAAAGCAACAAGGAATGGTTGTTCACACTGGGTCTGGTAACAGTGGGGAGGCATTACAGCACCTAGGCTTGAAAAGACAAGGGGGTAGTTACCAGAATGCTGAAAGAGCAGGAGGAAGAGAGGGCAAGCTCTGATCCTCAGTAGAGGGATGCAGCCAGGCCACCGAGACCCCACAGAGAGTGGGTGGAGGAACAACACCCTGAGCTCACTCAGCTTCTGCCCTTAGATCTCCTGCTGGTGCACCCCCTTGGTCAATCCAATGAGAGGCCGGAGAACAAGATCACACAGATCAGCCTTGTGCAAACCAGAGTGGGCTGGAGAGTACTGGTGAGGGGCTCTGGAAGGGCAAAGGGAGATGTCCAGCCCAGAAACTCTTAGCACTCTCTTCTCCTGCAGTGGCCATTATGGAGGAGACACAGGTTCAGAGCCCCTGCTTGGAGGACAGAGGTCCTGAAGGGTTGCTGGCTCCACCAATAACTTCATGAGAAAGAAATGATCTCGTGTTAAGTCAGTGAGGTTTTGTTATTATTTGTACTCGACTAACAAGACAACCTCTCTGAACTGGGGCTGTGCAGGGGAGGTGTTTTGATGTTCCTCTTGTCTGTGTGCAAAGATAATAATCCCTTCAATGGCTGGATGGAGGAGTAAAATGCATCGCCTGGTTTCCTTGTGGATTCACTAAGCTTCTTTAGCCCATAAGAGGATTTTGTTACAGGCTCAACCTAACTTCGAGTCTCCAATGAGTCATGTAGTCAACATTCCTGTTTATTTTTTTGGAATTTTCCAGGATCTGGAGATTTAATGCCTAAAATATGCATATGACATACATGATCAATAATTCAATTTTTTGTCCAGTGTCAGCCACAGCACCGTGCCGTGGTCAATTTTTCAGTTATTGATCACACTCTTATTCACTTAACCCCTGTCTTTTTTAGGAGGCAGGCATCAGCACTTAGGTCCACACTCCAACGGTGATGGCCATGCCGGGCCATTCTCCAATGATGACGTCACATTCTACAAAAGCAGCTCATGTCGTATTGATGAGAGGGCTGTGCCCACGAGTTAATAATATGTGAGTTCTTTCTCCCTGTTCATTCTTTTTACATTCCTATCCTAGTCTTCCATGAAAAATTCTATATTTGCCGGAACTATTCCCGGATATTTCATGACAGAAATCTTTGAATCTGGAGAATGGATAGAGAGAAAAAAGCCTGAGAAGTAGGAGGAAAGAGAAAAGGATTTAACTAGAGAACTTCAGTTTATCTTCATAATAGAGAGCTGCAGAGCAGGGAATGGGAAGAGGGTAAGGAAAGTGGTCACAGCCTGGGTATGGACGGGCATTTTTGGTGTTTGATGTTTGAGAAGCTCTGGAGAAGCTGTGGGAGTGAGAGATTTGTGGAGGAGTAGAAAGGAGTTTAAGAATTTTTTTTCTGTGTATTATGAATGAGCTCTTCTATAATGTTGAGCAGCGAATACATTTGCAATGCCTTTTGAAATTGCTTCAAACCACTGGATTATGGTTTTGAAAATTCAGACCTATGCTGAGATGGTACCACTTGAAGACCTTGGATTTATTTGTATTAAAAATTTGTTGTCAATGCTACAGCACTTCTCTTTTCAAAATTAAGCCTTTAGATAACCTCATCTCCTACTTAACAGGAGAATAAAAAGCCAGCAGATGGCAGCTGCTTCAGTTTTCCCCTCATCAAATCTAAAAACTCACCTACAATCACATCCATCCTTTCCTCCCTCCCTCCCATTACAGTGGAAGACGTAGCTCGGACTGCCTTCTGTAACACATCCCGCCATTTCTGTTCCAGATCCATCCCAGCTGCTTAAGGACCTCATGACACTAGTTATCTCCCTGCTAACCTGAATTGTCAACCTCACCCTCTTTTTAATTTTTTTAAATTATTATTATTTTTTTGTGTGTGAGGAAGACCGGCCCTGCGCTAACATCCGTGTCCATCTTCCTCTACTTTATATGGGACGCCGCCACAGCATGGCTGACAGGCAGTGTGTTGGCGGGCACCTGGGATCCGAACCTGCAAACCCTGGGCTACCAAGTGCGGACTAAACCACCGCACCACCGGGCCGGCCCTTCAACCTCACCCTCATTACTGGCCTCTTCAAATCATCATTTCTCTCTCTTCAATTTTTTTTTTTTTTACAATTCCCTACTATCCCATTTCTTACTTCTTTTTTTAGTCAAACTTCTTGAGAGAGGTGTCCCACTTGTTTTCCCTACTTCCTCACCTTGCACTCTGGCACTCAACCCTCCTTAATACCCTTCAGGCCGATCTCTGTCCCCACTCTTCCACTCAGGTCCCTAATGGTATCCGTATTGCAAAATCCAGTGCCCACCCTTCCATCTTGCTCTATCTGTCAGCAGCATTTACCACCTTGGATTACATCCACCATCTTTAAATTTTCTCTATTAGCTATCATAACACGGAATTCTCCTGGTTTCTTTATCTCTGGTTATGCACTTAGTCTCCTGTGTAGATTCGTCTTCTGTCCTGCCCCTTAAAAACAGTGCTTCTCAGAGTTTTTCCCTAGATTCTCAATCTGCACACTTATCTTGGGTGTTGTCATACCTAGTGACCTCCATCTGCATTCATGTACTGATGACTCCCAAATCTACGTTTTTAACAAAATTTCTCCCTTGAGCTGAAGACTGATAAATCCAATTACTTATTATTTCCCACAATTACTTTTTATCACCTCCTGCATTACAAACACAATACGTCCAAATCAGGACTCATTGTATTATGCCCAACCACAATATATCTCATACTCAACTATAACATCTCATTCTCTGCACCTCATTGAGTGTTTATCATCCACCCTGTTGTCCGAACCCAAAACGTGTAAGCCCCATTGACTTGTTTCTCTCCCTCCTCCACTCACCAACTCCTGTCAATATTACCTCCTAGACTCTAGAATTTGTCCACTTCTCTTTGTCTGCACTGCCACTATCCAAGGCCAGGCCTTTGCATCTCTCACTAGAGTTAATGCAACCCTTTCTACCTGGTCTGCTCACAGCCTTTTCCAACCAAGTTACTCTCTATACTGTGCCTAGAATGAGTTTCCACAAACGCAAATATCATTCTGTCAATTGCTTGGTGTCACTTCAAACCTAGTAAGATAAAGTTCCTTGTAAGTTGAAGTTTCAAACTTCTATCACTGCAGTCTCATCCGTTGAATAGAAATCTATATTTTGAACTTTGAACAAGTGGATTTATCCTTTGTCTAGTGCAGTCGCAAATTTCAAAGGTTTTCTGAAACTTCACCATGACGTTGTGCAAATATTCAAGAGGCACAACAACTGAGTCAAAGTGGAGAATTTAAACATGATAAGCACTTCTTGGATATTGAGTTTGGGGGTAAAAATTGTGCTTTGTGTTTTGCTTTTGCCTAGTATATAACCTAACACAGTCATAGGCTCTAGGGATTAGGATGTGGACATCTTTGGGGGTCACTGTTCTGCCTACCATAGCTATGAACAATCAGACAGAACTTTCTTCTTTCCTGGAGCTCATAATCCAGTGATACCATGTGAGACTTAGCGGCTCCTTGCTACATATCCAAGCTTGTAATAAGTAATCTCCTTGATTAGGAAGGTATTTCCCAACCCCCACTGGCAAGTTTTAATGAACACACTGTCAATTTTTTGTGTATGAATGTTTCTGGTTTCCAGGGTTGTGATCTCTTACTGCTGAAAAGAATAACTAGGGTTTATCCAATATTTTTCATTCCCATTTTATTTTCTATAGACACTAAAGAACATGGCACTTAATTTAATAATTTTCCTTACATATTTTAAGAATGCCTATGATCTCTCTGCCCAGTATCAGACACTGATAAGGGGAGGGTTTGCAGAAGTATGGAAATTCCAGAGATTTAATTAACACAAACAAAAAGAGCTTGATAGTCACATCTTATAGAATCTAAGAAGTGTCAAAGTATGTGCTTTTCCAGATCCGGGCTTAAGAAGTTCAAAGAAGGGAGAAAGCAATGTGGCTTGAGCTGGTCTTGGGCAGAGGCGAAACGGGAATGTCACTTCTGCTGGAGGAATTACAAGCATCTTGGATGCAGAGCGGTTTCTAACATTTTCGCCAGAGTATTCAAACATGACTGATCCAGAGTAGGAGGCGATACCAAATTAGATGCATTTGGCTTTAAACTCTGTTATTTGAAAAACATTTTCTTTTGAAATTATCTTGCATTTAGGAAAATATAAAAATGAAATTGCATATCCTAAGCATAAATATGTGCTAACAAATTTATGTATTTTAAAATCAGTTCCAAACAGAATATTTTCCCTTGCTCTCCTCCTCCTCACTTGCCTTCAGTAACATCCACCCACAAACATCTTTCTAAAGCTCTGTCATGAGAGGATTTACTTATTCTGGGTGAGGAATCTTAAGATCCTCTGGGAGCAAGTACCAATTGGGTGTCATGTACAATTTGCGACATTGCTTGGGTTCCATACAATATTCATATTTATGCAACTTTGTGTTGTATAATCCACACTCATTTATATTTTCATGACTTACTGGTAATGACACTAATTATGCAGTTGGCAGGAGGCGTGAAAGTGACAGTTATGATGATTTTGTCAACAGTGGGGCTTTTGATTGTAAACTGTTTCCATCAAGAAATCCTCCAAGTTAATTTATTTTTTCCTTATTGCCAGTAGAAAAGAATAGCACTGCTCAGCTGAGGCTGTGAAACTGAGAAATCTCTCGGCTTCATTAGCATCCAGAGGGGAATCCTGGGAGAGAGAAGAAAAAAGGGAGTTGCCTCTGGCACTAATTAACAGTCAAGACAAATGATGTAGTTGGTAAAGTTAATCTGGAACTTTCTGCAAGTACAGTCTCCTTGTAGGTTGTCTGGTTGGAGAAGATGGAAAAGAAATGAGCTCAGGCCTTTTTCTGCAATACCTATTTCATTTCACGTGGCAGCAAATTCGAGTTTGCTCTTCTGATTGGTTCCTGACAGGATCTTGTTTTAGCTAACAGTGTTGCCCAGTCACTCCCATAGTTGAACTTACCACTCTCCTCTCTGTCTCTCTGGCCCTCTACCTCACCGACTCCCCCTCTTTAGGTCTAATCTAGAATTGCATCTTTCATTTATCTTTTGGGTTTTCTCCTCCCTGCCGTTTAGGGCTTCAGGCAGGTAAAGGTTTTCAGCCTCTGCTGTGAATGACACCGCCTTAGGTTCAGCTTCACTGAACTGGCAAAACTTCCCTTTTCAAGTCTTCCTGGCACGTGGGGTTATTTGGCAGCACATGGTAACAGCAGGAATTTGAGTTAAAGTCCATCTATGGGAAAAACTAACCCAAGTATTTTCTTTGGTTAAGAAAATCAACACTAAACCTCACATTGTTTTTCATAGATCTTAGCTATAGAAGTGAGAAAAACTAGGAAGTTAGAGTCAAATTCAAAGATAATTTACCCTTCTGAAATATTTGTCCCAAAAAACCTTGGTGGTTTTTTTTTTTTTCCTCTATTTGCATGTGGCTGGTGAAGCAGGAAAATATATGTTAAGGAGACTGAGACTAAAGGTACAAATATTTCGGGGAGAGCAGTCATTTTGCTCAGGACTCAGTGTGTGTTTTGCATGATGCTCCAGGAGTTGGCGTGCAGGCAGGAGTTTATCTCAATGGTGCCCACTAAAATGTCCAGGAGGGTGATTCTCAGCAGGTGGGTGAGGCAGGTGAGCGCTCTCTTTCCATGTCTATTCATCGGAGATCATGTGTTAGCAAAACACTGAGAGATTAACAAGAAGTCTTTTATTTGAAATCTTGTTTGTGCTACCGTATGTTACATGACACAGGGGAGAAAGCCTCATTAACGATGACATTTACACTGGAGAGAAATCCCACCTAAAGGAGGGAAGGCATCCGAATAGAAAAGGAGCTCCTGGAGCCAGAAGGAGCTTTTAGGGGTCAGTTGGGTCACACCCCCCGCCCCCACTGCATTCAAGTCAGGTGCTGGTCAGCCTGTTTTACAGATGTGGAACTGCGACCCTGACAGGTCCAGCATTCACTGGATATCCTAGAGCGGGTAAGAACAGATCTCCTGTCTACCATAGATGCCAATCAACTCATAGTTCTGTTTTCCAATGTACATAAAATAAAATCACTCTTTTTTTCATGCAGATCTTTCTTTTGGTAATTTTCTAAGATCCCACAAATGTCCTCAATTTAATGTATTTTATGTCAACGTTCAACATTAATAACGTTTGTCATTCTGGGGAAAGAGTGGGTGTTTTGCCACGGATCGGTAACTTAGCACAGCAAGAACCCGTTGGCAACTTTCAGGGATGGGTTTCAATGGAACACTTCAGAGTGTGTGGGCTGGAAAATTCACTGGAGCAAGAGATGGGGGATGTGGGTCCCATTGACCAGCTGTGGGCCTTTGGGGAATCTCTTAATTTACTTGGATCTCTGTCTCTAACGGGTCAAATGAGGGGATTAAGGTACCAATCCCTGAGAGTCCCTTCTGATTTTAAAGTTCTGTGAGTCTGTGGATGCTGAAGGAGTGTGTGATTGTCTTCCGGCCCACCCTCTGTGACCCCTCATTAGCAGTGATTTGTGGTATTTTAGTGGAGGGAAAGACATAATGATGTTATCCAAGTGGCAGGGGCTGGTTGATGAAGAATGGCATGGGAAGAGAGAAATACCTAATTCCTGCTCAGGATTTAATGAGGGTTGCTTTGGGGCTAAGCTCTGTTTATAATAAGTCCCACCTGGGACTGATCGAGTTGTTAATAAACATCTTTGAGTTCCCCTGCTGCCACCAGGATGCATCAAAAGAACTAATCACTCAGATTTTTGTTTAATGGTGCTTATCTAAATAACTTAGGAGCTTCTGAGTGAAAATAATAAAAATGCAAATGATTATGGTGCAGTGCAGCGTAATAAGGACATTTTTGTAATCAGAAATGAAGGAGTCACAAAGCCAGCAGCAGTAGACCCGCTGGTGGGTGTTACCTGCTCCAGAGTTTTGTCAGATTCAAGGCACTGCGACCTGTGCTAACAGGAGGTGTGTTTGATTGTCTCTTAGCTTCTACCCCTCAACCTGCACCTGCTCTGAAATGCACGGGTCCTCCAAAAGCTGCTCTTGGGTCTTGGAAGGTAATTGGGTGATTCCAGTGGACATCACGGTGCACTAAGAAATTCCACAACATAGGTGGTTATTGGTCTCCAGTATAAATGTGTCTTTAACTAGGTTACATTAGCTTGTTAGTTCTGAAATTTTTAGGGAAGTGTATTAGGCAACAGATAACAATACCATGATGCCTTACTAGTTTCACTGAAAAATGACGCATCCAATAGTGCTGTGTGGTGGAAGCAGTGGAAGTAGGATGGGAAGACCCAGGCTGTATTCCTGGCTTTATTTCTTGTTGGCTGGGTCTTCGGGGGCAAATTGCGTAATTTCTTGGGGCCTCAATTTTCTCAGTATTTCTGTTCACCTACAAATCAGTCCTAAGAAAAAGGTTTAGTTGTCAAATAAGCGAGGGAAATCCTGAACACTGGAAGCTTCTTGACAAACCCATGATTTATATTAGTGTATCAAAGTCTCTGAGAAATCTTTGCCACAACATTTCCCAAACTTTTTAAACACTAGAACATTTTTTGGTTAAATTCTATCACCATGGAACTTTCCTGAGGAACATGGGTAGATGACCTCTACAATCCCTCCCAACTCCGTAAGTAGGTCCGCAAGGCACAATTTCTGCAAATTTTGAGAAAAGCCACTGAGATCTGAATGAAGTCCAATAACAAAGTTAACCTGCTTTAGAAAAGACCTTGAATTCTGGAAGGACTCACTTAGTTGTTGTATTTCATAAAATCTAAAATGCCACTGGTTATAAACTGCACCATTATTTTATGTATTTCTAAGAAAAAAGTGCTGCTAGTTAAACTATAACATGGCTTTGGTTATAAGACTCATCCTGATTTAGAGACACCTTACATTCCCTGCATTCAAGTTGTACCCATGTATTCAGAGTTAGAAATGCTTTTCCACCAGACCTTTAAAGGAGAATGAGAAGGGCATTACAAGGAAATTTTTAAGCATTAAAAGACCTTTATGCTTGAATCTCTTAAATATAATTTTTGCATGAATAACTTTCACCATAACTCTAAGGAATTGTTGGGCATCTTACTTGCTTTTTACGGATTAAGCAACTAGGATGTAACAAGGTTATGTATCACAGAGGATGACAGAGTGAATTCCAGCAGTTACTGGGATGCTAGTATGGGTTGACATGGCTCGTTATAATTGTAACCACTTTAAAATATCATTATTTGGGCCAGCCCGGTGGCGTAGTAGATAAGTTTGTGCATTCCACTTCGGCGGCCTGGGTTCGCTGGTTCATATCCTGGGTGTGGACCTACTCACTGCTCATCAGGCCATGCTGAGGTGGCGTCCCACACAGAAGAGCTACAACTCTGCAACTATGATACACAACTATGTACTGGGGCTTTAGGGAGAAAAAGAAAAAAAGTGGAAGATTGGCAACAGATGTTAGTGCAGGGCCAATCTTCCTCAAAAAGAAATCATTATTTATTAATCCTTAGTTGTATTAATTTCATTTTCAAGTGAGTAATCTGGAATCTAGCTGGGTTTCCCACTGACCAATAAATAATTCCTCCTGTGGCAGGTTAGGTAATGCCCCTCCTGGGTAGTGTTGACAAGGGCTGGAGAAGGAGACTGGACCAGATGACCCAGAATGTTGTTCTCTCTTCGCTGTGAGACCAACCACTTCACCAGAAAAAAGCACCAAAGAGGAAAGACAACCTGATTGGAACTTGTAAGGATGGGGGGGCTGTACAAATAAGGGAATTGTTAATTGGTCTCTTGGGAGAAGAGGAGCATGGAAGCAAAGTGACCAGGCTCCTACTACTGAAGCAGCTAAAGGGAGTCTTCTGTGTTCCTAATTTCCAGTTATCTTTTTCTAGAAATAGGCAAGCATTGAAGAAAATTTGTGATTTTTTTTCAACTTAAAGTTAAAACAGCCAGAAAAATATGATGATGTTAGATTGGCTTTTCCCAGCAGCTTGACAAGGGAATTACTGGCAGAGCTTATCTTTATGGTATGAGAAAAAAAATTAAACTCAAGCCTTGGCATATGTTCACACAGGGAGAGAGATACCTTGTGGAATATTTGAGGGTTGTCTACAAACCCCTCTGCACTGAAGCTAGCTCTCTGAGGGCCTCCTGCAGCTGACATTTGGTTTATTAGTCATTACTTCAAGTCAAGACACTAAACGTCAGATTTCAAGGTAAAGTTGGTATCACAAAAGACAGTGCAGTAACTGTTATTCTCCATCCCTACCCGAGCACAAATTGGTTCATCAACCAGCAGGTTGGTCATCCATTAGCACCCTGAAGCAACAGAAATGGAGTAAGTTTAAATAATATAATAACCATTGCTGGATTGGCTAGTGATAGAAACCATGCTCAACTTAGACAAAACAAAGGTGGTATAATTAGAATAACACTGGGTTGCACTTTGGGACCCAAAGTAAGGAATGTATTTTGGCCTCAGGAAAGCTTAGAGCCAGGGACTTGAACCATAGGGGACACCATTTCCTTCAACCTCCTCTCTCCTCATCTGCTTCCCCCACTTCTCTAGTTCATTTGTCAGGAAGCAAGATAGCTACCAGGGCCTGAGTTTTACCTCTCCCAGCCCAGGGCACACAGACACTGGTCTGCCACTCTCAGTGGTAGCTCCAGCTTAGCTGTGGTTGGATCAGGTTCTCACCCGTGGACTTATACGCTCTGAGAATGAGATGGTAATAACTCCCAGAGTAGTAGTAGTTTCCTGGGAAGTAAAAAAATGTACTACACAGCCAGACCCTAAAGAGAACACTAGTCTTACAGGGGAGAGAGAGAAGGTAGGATAGTGAAGTGATTTATGCTCTCTTAACGGCCAACACGAGGGCATCTGGAGCAATGTGGGTCTCCACCAGGTGGGAAGACTGCACTGTGCGTGTTCTTCCTGGTGTCACGCTGGGAATGCAAACCCCTCTCAAGGAAATAACATCACAACAAGACAAAACATGCACAGGTGGAGGAATCAGTAATTAGAGGCAACCCCACTGATGAGAGTCAGCTCCACCTTCGAGAAGGTCTGGGAGGGGTTTTGGAAGCTTTGGCTCTTAAAAAATGAAGTCATGAAGGGAAGGAATTTGACTTATGCCTAGAAAGGTTAATTGAGTCTCTGTCCTTCAGAGCTTTGGGATACTGCTAACTTATTCTGGTTAAGCTGATGTGAATAACAAATCATTCAACTGCATGTCCACAATGCCCTGCTTGTTGAGTTTGTCCATGCCGCCGTCTGGAAGGAGCCAGGAGAAGGAACAGCAGTGCCTCACTCTCCTTGTGCCTGTCTTGGCAGGCTGGGGCCCAGATTCCTCTCCCACCATCACCATAACCCCCAGAAGCTGGGTCTGCCCAGAGGGAGCACCGGGAGTTAGCCATAACTGACATCTGTCAGAAGCCTTCGATGTACCAGGAACTGTCAAAATACTTGACATGCGTTATTTCACCTAATGCTCTTAAAGACTTTGTGTCATAGTTATCACTATTGTTCCCAATTTCCAGATGAGGAATCGAGGCAGAGAGAAGTTAAATAACTTGCCCAAGGTCACTTAGCTAGTGATAGAACCAAGTTGGCCAGATTCCAGAAACCCTCACAGCTATGTTGACTCACCATGAATCAACACCCCCATTGTTAATGGGGAAGGAAGAGTCTGCATCCTGGCAGAAGGCTGGACTGTGGGTCCTCAGAATACAAGCAGGAAGAAGGAAGACCAGGACTGCTGCTTACTCTCAGAATCCTTGTGGATGATGGCATATCCTGCTCAACCATTTGCCCATTTGTACAACCCCAGTGAAGATTCTAGGATAATGAAAAGAGGTGGAAAGAAATGCAGAATTGTTGAAATCAACCAAGGTCCCTAAACATGAATGGGAAGAGTTGAATGAAGGGCCAACTGTGAACAGAATGTAGGGAAAACTTGACGGAGAGTGAGGGCTGGAGTGAGGAGGGCAGGACCAAGGGCACAGGGGATGGCCCTGCCCTCCTCACTCCCTGTGCCCTTGCATATGATGTATCAGAGAGATTTCCTCTTCCCATCCAGAAGGACAGGTATAGAGCCTTTTGCTAGGCCCTCTTGGGTATCCACAAGACTTGAAAGGATGGAACTCAGGACTGAAATAAGAGACTGTTCAAAAGAAATGTACTTATAGGGAGGCGAGTTTAGGTTGTTATGAATCATGCTGACTTAGTTTGAATTCCCCTAAGATCCTGAGACAAGGGTTTAAACACAAGTACATTGTTGGCCATCCCAAGAAACACCAGGTAGGAAGTGGGTTCTGTGAGGCAATAAAGTGATAAAGGGTACATCCCTAAGCAAGTTACTGCCATGGCCAAGTAGAGCTCAACCCCACCGGGGACTCTGGGAGATGGTGTAGAAGATGCACCTCAAAGTTACCACACAGGAGGGCTGAGGGTGCTGGGATGTTGCCATTCCCGCTCTCAACCCAAGGGGCATGAATTTCTGAACACTTTTGGATTCCTCCATGAAACAGCAGATGGGGCTTGTGGTTGGACGCTGGGCCAGTGTGCGAGGAAATGGTAAGCGCGGAGGGCATATGAGTGGGGTATTGACATGTGCGCACCTGTGTCTTTCTGTGGTTCTACAGCCAAGGAAGCCATGAGACAAGTCTTTTCAAGAAGATTGGAGTCTCTCAAGAATAAATTCTTGTTTGCCATGGCAGACGAGGCAGGGGTTCAGGTTTCAACAGCACCTGTAGAGAACATTGGGAGAAGCAGCGGGATGTTCGGCTTCTCGTTAATGTAAAACTGTGCACTCAGCTAAATCCCAGAATAAGGTGAAGCTAGTTAAGATGCAAACAACACAAGAGGCTTTGTGAGAAATTTTCAGTAAAGGAAAACAAGGAAGCTGTAGGTCTGTGAACTGGGAGGAGCAGAGCCTTGGTACAGAGTGACAGAGAAAACTGGGTGCTTGGATCCTGAGTTGCTCTGTCTTCTCTGTCCCCCACTGGAGAAAGGGGGGCAAATATTGAGGGGAAAGATGGCTGCTTCAGGGCTCTCCATCTAGGGTGTAATGACAAGGATATTGTGGTTATGTGGGATAATGTCGCAGGCTCTTAAATAAAATCATACACTATTTAAAAAGTTACAAGCCTAAATTATTTTTATTTAGCAGTATAATTATATAATGCATTATTTTGGAGTAGCAATTTTGGTTATCTTAAATTAGGGAGGGGGCCTCATGCAGTCTTAGGTGTGGGCTGTGGAGTAGGTGGGCCTGGCTTTCAGTCCAAGCTTGTTTCTCATCTATAAACCCAAGACAAAGTGTATGCACCTCCTGGGATTACTGTAGGGATTATGGGGGATTTTGTATGATGAATACGTTGCATAGCACAAGGCAAATAGTCAGGGCACAATATATGGTAGATAAATTATCATCACTATTTTTATTTGACCAAGTACTGTGGGATTTTTTGTCTTCTGTAAAAATTAACTTTATTTTATCATGTGTCTATGTTGTCATGCACTTTTTCATACCTTGGCAATTAAAAAATCTTATAAATTTTCCTTTCAGTGGGCACTTAAGGGACGATCTCAAACAAACATTATTTTGGTTCAGATACAGGGTAAAGAATTGAGATGTTAGAGTCAGTTTGTTTCAGCAAAGTTTATTCCAAAAAAAAAAGAAAGGGAGGGGAGTGGAGTTTCCACTGATAAGACAAAATATTTCAAGATATCAAGTGGTAGACAAAATTTAGAAATAATTATGTGGAAAAACGACTTCATTAAAGTTTAAAACTTCATAATATGCTCTTATCAGAAAAGAAAGCAATACAATTTTTCAAAGGCTATCTTTTCCCCTTTCGGAGGTGATGATAAGCTGCTTAAAAATTAGGTGAAACCTAAGCCCAATTGCTACTTGCAAAATTAAGCAAGTTGGCTGTGGTTTGTCTCCAAGGTGCTATTTCCTCACACATATGAATCACTGTGTCCTCCGGGGGGTTTATTAGGGGTCAGTCTTATGTCCAGAGGCCCCAGGCTTCCATTTTTGAGCAGTGAGCTAGCACTGCTAGCAGTTGCCCAGTGCCAGAATGTAAGCTGCTTCAAAGCCAAATGCAAATGTTTTGGGTTCCTTCGCCCCAGTGTCATGTTTGACCTTTCTTTTAAAATGTTCCCAGGCGGCTGGCCCGGTGGTGTAGCGGTTAGTCCGCACGCTCGCTCCGCTTTGGCGGCCCGGGGTTCGTCGGTTCGGATCCTGGGTGCGGACAGACGCACCACTTGTCAGCCATGCCGTGGCGGCGTCCCATATAAAGTAGAGGAAGATGGGCACGGATGTTAGCCCAGGGCCAGTCTTCCTCAGCAAAAGAAAGAGGAGGATTGGCGTCGGATGTTAGCTCGGGGCTAGACTTCCTCACACACACAAAAACGGTGTTCCCGGATTCTCACTGATGCAGACTTGTTAACTTTTGAACCCTGAGTCCTTTCCATTGAGCACCAGCAGTTGCCTTGTTTGAGTAACTCCACAAACTTTTTCTGTAAGGAGTCAGACAGTAAATATTTTGTGTTTTTCGGGCCATTTGGTCTATCACAGCCACTCAATTCTGCAATTGTCACACAAAAGCAGCCATAGACAACGCCCAAACGAATGTGTGTGGCTGTGTTCCAAAACACATTATTCACAACAGGCGGTGGGCAGGATTTGCCAACAGACTGTAGTTTGCTGACCCTTGAGTTAGACTTTTAGTAAAATCTAATTGTTTCTACTAAACAACTATTTGGAGTTGCAATGGTTAGTTTTATGGGTCAACTTGGCTAGGCTATAGTACCCAGTTATTTAATCAAACACTAATCTAAGTGTTGCTGTGAAGGGCATTTTGTATGTTTGACGTAGTTAACGTCTATAATCAGTGAACTGTAAGTGAAGGAGGTTACCCTCGATAACGTGGGTGGGCCTCATCCAATCAGTTAAAGGTGTTAAAAGAAAACACAAAACCCTGAGGTTTCCCTAGAAAGAAGAAATTTTGCCTCAAGACTGCAGTATCAACTTCTGCCTGAGTTCCTAGCCTGCTGGTCTGCCCTAAAGATATCAAACTTACCAACCGCCACAGTCACGTGAGCTAATTCACATATGTATATATCTCCTGTTGGTTCTGTCTCTCTACAGAAGCCTGAGAGATACGGGAGCAATATGCCTAATGAATTATTTCTCACCTTGAACACTCATTCTCCCTTGCTGTGTTAGTATCTTTTCTTATTTGTTTGTTTATTCATCCACCCACCCATCCATTCTTTCAACAATCTTTCCCATCTCAGTCAATGGTTCTACCCTCCACCTAGTTATTAAAACCAGGATCCTTGAAGGCACCCAGCCTCCTGTGCTTGCCTGTGAGGCACATTTCCTTCCCATCCTCACCCTGTTCCCAATGCTCTACCCTATTCTGAGCCCCACCGCGGTGGCTGCCTGACTGGCCCCCACTCCGGCTCCCCTCCAACCCATTCTCCTATGGAGACAGCCTTAGAAAATATGTCAGACGTTATCCTTCTGCCTGAGTCCCCTCAACGGCTTCCCATTTCACTCAGAATAACATCCCACACTTCCTTCCCAAAATGGTTTCCGCTGATCTTTCCAACCGTATCACAAACCCCGGTTTCCCTCAACGTTCCAAGAACACTGGCCTTCTGGACACACCTCTAAAAGCTACTCTTGTCCTAGCCTCAGAGTCTTGGCTCTTACGTTCCCCAAATCTGGAACAATCCTCCTGGTTTGTGCTCATCTGGCCCTTTCTCATCCATCAGACCTCAGTTTTCATATCACATGGTCCAAGACGTCTTTGCTAACTACTCCATATATCTTTCCATTATTTTCTATCATAGCATTCCTCATTTTAAACATCATACCCTGTAATTATTGTGTTTATTTGATGGTATCTGTCTCTTGCGCTGAAATGTAAACCCTAAGAGGGCAAGGGCCTGGCCTGTCTAATTCACTGTTTAAACCCAGAGCTCAGCATGGTGTTAAAAATAATTCATTGAATGAATAAAATGTGCCAACTATATGTCAACAACTAAACTAAGTGCCAGGGTTACCCTGGTTTACAAAAACAGACAGGTCTGGGGGCTGGCCCTGTGGCCTAGTGGTTAAGTTCAGTGTGCTCTGCTTTGGTGGCCCGGGTTTGGTTCCCAGTCGTGGACCTACACCACTCATCAATGGCCAAGCTATGATGGCAGCTCACATACAAAATAGAGGGAGACTGGCACAGATGTTAGCTCAGGGTGAATCTTCCTCAGCAAAAAACGAAACAAGGAACAAAACCAGACAGGTCCTGCCCACCAGAAGCTTCTAGTTTAGTGCAGAAGACAATGAATCATCAAAAAATGACATAAATAAAGCTAAAATAAAAATCATGTAAGAGTTGTGAAGAGATATGCAGGGTGCCATATGAGTATATAACAAGAACTATGACTTCTTCAGGGTCAAGGAACACTTTCCTGAAAAAGTGTAACTTGACTGGATTTGAAAATGAGTAGCAGGTTATTAAATAAAAAGTGTTGGAGGAACATTCCAGAAAGAGGAAGCTGCAGGTGTACAAATGCCTGGTGGTAGAGGGGAGAGTAGAAGGCACAGGAGGACGGCCACCATGGCTGATGTGCAGAGAGAAGGATGGAGTGTGATGTTGATGAAGCTGGGGGTGGTAGAGCAGACTCTGGGGAGCCTTGTGGGACACATTTGAGATGTTAGTCTCCACCATGAGAGCAATGAAAGAGCAATTAAAGCAATGGAAGAAGGGGCACTGAGGGGGAGGTGCCATAATCGAATGTGTGTTTCCTGCATTTAGTCTGGCTTTGGTGTGGGGACAGACATGGATGGGATGGAGGGAGAAATGGAGGCAGAGAGATCTGTGAGGACATGCAGATGAGAGATGACATAGCTTTGAGTGGAAGGGTGGTGGAAAGGAAAAGTCTTATCAGATTAGGAGAAAAAGAAGCAGAAAGTCAACAGGGCTTGTCAGTGGCCCAGCTGCGAGCAGTGAGGAGAAGGAAGAGATGGGCTCCAGGTTGCTCAGCTGATGGATGGTACAGTCAACTGATGGACATGCAGGGGAGCAGCAGGTTCAAGTCAGTCCGTGCACCATCCATCACACCATGGTGTCTCACCTGGGAAGTGGACACTGGCCAGCCATCCCCTGGAGCATCTCCGAAGCCAAGACTGCCCCGTGTGTCTCTGAGTGTTAGCAGGCCATGTCTCCCATAGGTGAGCAGCTCTCCAAGCAGCAGGGGCATGTTTATGCTGACAGGGCCCCGGCTGAAATCCTGACTGTCTGTACCTCCACTGTTTACCTGTACAGGTTCAGCACACCTGCCTATACTTGTTGCTTTGTAGCTACGAATAAAACACATTTGATACCAAGCCTTGTACTTTATTTCCAAAAGGTCATCTTGTGAAGATGAGGCTTTTGTCTCAACTTCCCTTTATTCAAAGCCAAGATATAAAGACTTTCCCTGCGTCTACTTTGCAAACTCACTACGAGAGTCAAAGAGACGGCGATGGTGGCGAAGCCAGACCTTGGAAGAAAGAGCCTTGGTTCTACCTGAGCCTCCTCTTCGTGTCACAGTGACGTTTGGAATCTGTCTGCATCAAAACTATCTTTGTATCTTTTGCAAAATTAATACCTAAAGATATATGTAGAAGAATAGCAATCATTACCACTATATCCTATGATTTTATATTGGTATATTACACAGGAGGTGTTTTTAAAAAAAATAAAAATAAAGAGTTGGTATTCATACTTTCATAAACTCTAAATTTCCTCTCCCACAATTTCCTCTTCTGAATTCCTGCCTCCTTTATCTACCCGTCCACCATTGTAACATTTGGCACAATTTCAGTACACAAAACTATAGGAAAATGTCTGTGGGTATCACCGAGAAAAGTGAGAAAAAGGGGGGAAAAAGAAGCATAACACTGCTCAATAAACTGTAACTCAAAACATGATGCACTTCCCAGTTTTCAGCATAGAGGTCACTGAGTCAGCCCACATATGGCAGATAATCTTGTTCTTTCTGTCAAGTGAGTCACTGAGGATGAAAGTGTCAAAGTTGCTCTGAAATAACAGGAAACTGGTCATTCGTCACTAACATTTTAAAAGAATTGGTAGGCGAAAGTAGACTTTAAAACAACATTTGAAGAAATGTATGTGCCTAGTTGCTAAGTACCATCTCTGGTTTTGCTTACACTTACTCTAAACTAGTTGTCTCCACTTCAGTTAAGGAAGGGCCTTTTGCTGGCTTTTGGTTTTCAGAAGCTTCTTTACAACTTCCCAGACATTCTCCCCAGGAAGGGTGGTGGTAGTATGTCCCTAGGGGATGGGCCCAGGAATAAACAGGGGCCCCAGTTAGGGGCAAGGTGGTGTCGTATGTAGTCAGAAAGGCAGAAATGAAAACCGGCCGTGAGCATCACTTTTGCTGTGCAGATGCATGGTCAGGAGGCAGAGGCCAGGGTGCTCTGTCTGCCAGCACCACCCCTGGGACAGACCCTCATTCTCATTCTCGAGTGACCGCCCTGTGCTGTCAGAGACCGCGGTCCTCTCCCTGAGAGAGGCTGCCCCTCAGGCAGGGGGATGAGTTCCTTCTTTATTAGACCTTCGTTTTTGCAGTCCCCGCCAGCCACTACCCAACAGCACACATCCATGGCGAGCCTGGTCTGTGCGTCGGTCAGACCTGGGTCCATCCCAGCTTTACTCCCGAGTGTGAGTTTTCATAAGATGGGATGACAAGGCGAGGACCAGGGAGTAAGAGAGGTGGAAGCACCTGTGTGGCACAGGTGGATGCTCGGTCTTCTTCCTCCCTGAGTCAGAGGGGAACCCTCAGCCTGGTCTTGTCGGATGGCAGTGACCTGCCTCCTGCCTGGTTTCCTGCAAGAAACGAGTGTGTTGAGTCTTTCAAACTCAGAGTCCTCAGTTCTTGCCATCAGGGCTGGGAAGAGGACAAGAGGAGGACACAAACTCCCCTTTGCTTTCTCTCTTCTTGGCCTGGGCTCACCTGGGAATGGGCTTCTCTATTCCTTACTCCCCCACGTCCCAGCAGCTCCATTATGCATTCACTATTTACATCCCCACAGAATAGGCCATGCTTCCACAAATTTGAGAAAATTTTGTGCAAACTTGACTTCCATAAGACTTCTTAAAGTGTCTTGACCTTTTATCCACCTTGAATATTTGAAAACACAAGACACACGGTGACATTATTCGGCAGTGACAGTTTAGGGAAAGCTGGACTATTTTGTCTAAAAGCACTTGGATTTCAGGTAGTGAAAATACTGTGTAAACAGGATGTGGTATTGGAACTTTGCTCCTTTTCCCCCTTATTTTTTAAATGTCTCAATCATGATACCAACTAAAGCTGTCCTAAAATCCTATTTGATGCCTCTTCACTTGTATTTTTCAGGTGATACAGTTGTTATTAGCAGACGGGTAGATTTCAATCTGCACTGTCTTGGTGTGCGAGAAATGATGTTTGTTATTCTATAATTTAACTTTGTGACTCCATTCCATTGGGGTGGTAGAAACGTTTGCCAACTTGGGGTTATTCCAACATTTCTGCCATTGTATTTAAATGCTATGGGGATTGCGAGAGAAGATGGGGGAGGACCTATCTGGCACTTATTTGTCCAGAATCCTCAGCATCTCCTGTTGTATCTCTGGCCTTTGCTTTCCAGGCACCCCATGTTTCTGAATCATCCGCCATTTTTTCACAACTCATCTGTAGATCTGGAGACTGTCTTACATCTGCACCCAGAATTTGTTCTGGTTTTTTCTACACACACACACACACTGGACCAGGGCAACCTCATGAAGCTAAGTGCAGTGACTTCCATGCCACACTGGGGTGCTCGGAGAGGCTCTTCCTGCACCTCACTGGGATCTTTAGAACTCTGCAAGGCTGCCCCAGGCCCTCCAGCAGGACACCCCACACAAGCATTTCTACTCTGGATCTGGCTGTTTCCTCAGCCTCTACCTGGGGCCAGACTCACCCCCCAATAATTTTGGAATCCTTGTCAGCACCCCCAAGGCTTGGTCTGGGGAGAGCTCAGGTGCCATCTCTTGCTCAGAGCCCTCTCAGCATCTCAGTCCCCATTGCTTTTCACTCTGAGTGTTCTTCTCCCTCCAGCCTGTGGATCCTTATCTTTCCTGGGTGGCAAGGGTGGACAGGCTCTCTTACTTGGAACCTAGACTTGTAAAACTCCAAAGCATTTTCACTGCTTTCTGCTGTGATATTACTTACCTGAGCTCATGAACTGTGCTCTTTCTGGTTTCCCAAATAGAGTGAAAGGATAAAAAGTCCAAGTGAACATGAAGGGATAATGTCAGTTAATACTGAAAAGTATTAAATAGTTTCTCTTTTTCATCAGCTCTATTTATTAAATGACCATTTATTGAATGTCCACTTTCTGATAGAAATGTGCTAGGGTCTTAGGAAACAAAAGTGAAAATAACACAATATCTTGTCTCTTTAAGTCCTAACAATTTGGGATTGGGATAAAAAAAAAAGAGCTGCCTCAATGTGAAAAGCTTGATAATAGGGTGTGGATAAAGCACTTTGGCAGTGCAGATGAGGTCACCCGGCTGCTACAGGAGCATCTGCGTCGTTTCTTGGGTGTCGTTTAGTGCTCAGGAATCGCTGTGTCGGAATTTGAAATGACTGCTTTTATCACTGATGTGAAGCATTTGGGTCATACTTCCTGAAACAACGGAGCAACACAGTTTGCAGACCCCGTTTTAAACATGGAAAATGCGTCCCTCAGCTGCTTACAGTCTACACGGAAAACTTCACCCATCGGTAGGTATACCAGCGAAAACAGGTCTGTAGAGAATGCGTTGTGCTGATTAACAATTTCTTGTCAAAAGAAAACCCGCTTGACGGAGACTTACTGCTGAGCCTCTCTGTTTAGAAGTCCTACTTTTAAGTTTGGAAAATCTATGAGAGATCACACCCAATAGGTTCTAGGATTCCATCACCTAGGTCACCCCATTCTCTCAGGAATTCTCAGGAATTCCCTCCTCTACCTCTATGGACCCCACATATTTAGGCAGCTCGATGACCCAGATAGCCCACGTGGTGCCCGCTACCAAACCACAATACCGTGTTCAAAATGGACCGCCCAACAGATTGCCTCCCTTCCTCCCAGGGCTTAACGTCTACTTTCTCAGAATTCTGTAATTCTGAATTTATTGACTTTATCACTGCTTCTGGAAGAATTACATTGCAATCAGTATTCTTTTCTAATTTGTAAAGTCTGTTGAGAGAAGTTTCTTTATAATCATTTTCCAGTTCTTCTCCCAGCATCTAGCCAGGTGGCCGCACATGGTGTGCATTGGGGATTTGGCCCTGAAGCCATACTAACAGAGAAGACCCGCTTGTAAAACTCCCTCAAGGAAAAGCCATGTTTGTTGAAATGAGGTCCTTCTTGTGCTCAGCCTGACTCCGTGATATCAGGGACTTGTCAGTTATTACCTGTATTCTGCACAAGGATATAATTTGCCTCCGTGACTCACCAGAAAATGTATCTTATTGACAGATTTGCTTAAGAACGACACAAAGACTACATTTGTAGTCCATACGTGGTAGGGCAGGATTTAAAATAGATTTTTTTCCCTCGAAGATAACAATTGGGAAAAAAATTCTTTTTGCATATTGAGTAATTTATTTATGTTTTATCTCATTGCAAAGGAAGAAGGAAAGTGGCTTAAGAAGATACAATATTTCAACATAATAAAAATTTTAGGAATACCTGACAGAGGTATTTTTAGAAAGCCAAATAAGGGATAAGGGGTCTGAAATTAAAATAGAGCCAGAGGGAGGGTCACCTGGAAGACCAAATAGTCTTACACATGGTGAGAGGTGGACCACAAATTTGGTTCTAGACCCAATGAGGCTGATGGGAAGATGCAAATGAAATCAGCCAGCATTGAACTTTGAAAAGGCATACACCGGTCAGTGTTTCAGGAAAATATCTGCTCCTCCGGACCCTGAGGGAGGAGCTATTTCTCCCTTAAGTCTTCATGAGGAAGCCCCTCTGTAAAATGACAAGTGTGGTTCTCCAATCACATGCGCAGGAGAAAGTCTGAGATGTGCTCCATGTTCCACTGGTCAAAGGTCCTGAGATTGTTCCAAAGGGATGAAGGAAAGAACAAAGAGAGGCCACTCTGCTTTATTTTGATGACCACGTTCCCAGTGTCACTTTGTTGGGACACTATCCTTTCTTTCTTATCCATGGATCCAGTATAAAAGCTTCCCTTAGGACTAAGAGTGGGGAGCAACTGGACGCCAGTGCCCAGCAGCACAATGGCTGCCATACCAGCCTGGTGGGGTCATCCCTGACCAGTGCCACCAGGGGAGACCAGCAGCTGTGAGAGTATGTGGCAGGTCTCCTCAGTGCTCCCAGCGAGGTGGCAGATCCTGGGTTAGGTATTTACAGGGTGTCCCCTGAGTGGTTGGGAAAGCTTGGCAAGGAGGAGGCAAGGGGCCGGGGAGAAAGCACATCCTTTGAGATGAAACGCAGTTCTAGAACAGTGGTTCTCAACCAAGGGCAAATCTGCCCTCCAAGAGACATTTTTCTGCAGACATTTTTCGTCGTCATGGCTTTTGGGATAATGCTAGCACGTATTGAGTGGAGGCCAGGGATGCTGTTAAACATCCTACAATGAACAGGGCAGACCCTGTAACAAAGAATTATCCATTCTAGAATGTCAATAGTGCCGAGGCTGAGAAACCCTGCTTCAGAAGGAAGCACAGAGAAAACTGGGCCCAGTGTAGACAGACTTAAAGCACAGATGTGCAAATGACAGAGAAAGCAGTAGGAGCAGGTAGAGCCAAAAATACAAAAATTGTTATTAGAGAAGTTGGGACAATGCACATGTGAGCCAACGGGAAAGATAAAGAAAGATGGGGTTTAAAAACTTTGGTAAAAGGCGACTATTGATCTTAAAAAAATCGTGCATGCACAATGCAGGGGGAGTCTCTGTCCAGGTGGTCTATCAGTGCTCCAGAAATTTCTCTGGTGCTGGTACTTTTGTGGGGGAAGGTTGGGAGAGCACTCAATAACATGTTGTGCTCCTACTTTGTGCTAAGTATTTCGCATAAATTACTTCATTTAATTCTCACAAAAGTCTGGTCGGGTAGAAATTGTCATCCTCACTGCATAGATCTGTAAACTGAGGTTCAGCAAGATCAATTACGTTCCCAGTGTCACATAGCTGGTAAATGGCTGAGCTGGGACAGCTGCCCAGATCTGACATCAAACCCACTTCATGTGCTGCTCCATGCTGCCTCCTGCTGGAGATCTTGTGACTGTGAAAGTGGGGGCTTGGTGTCTTAGTGACGGAAGCTTAGACTTCTTGAAGGCCTATGGTGTTATGATGATTGAAAAGGAAAAGGCAGGATATTTGTGATATTTGCCAAACAGCAGCATATCTTTTAGTTTGGAAATAGGCTCTCCAAGTTCTGTCTGCTTATAATGTAAGGCAAGAATCTCCAGATTCCCTCCTTCTCAATCCAGACCCACTTTCCAGGGAAATTATTTTAACTCTTTGAGCTGTTTCCTCTGGTAGTTATGTCCATATCTCTAAATAAATACCTTCTGTTACTCACTTTTGATATATTAATATTAGAGTTAATCTATTGATTTCTATTATGAAAGATAAAAATTTAGCTCAGACCCACCCCACTTCCCCTTTCTGCATCCTTCCTGTATAGTTTTCCTGCTCACCGCCGTGAATGTACAGTTGTATTTGGCACTGAAGACACAACGTGATGAAGACACAATCTCTCCTTCATGAAGTTTAATCACAATTGGAGGATAAACATAGAAATAAGCAATTAACTTACAACATGGTGATTTTTGTGAAAGAGGTATTCACAGAGAATAAGACGTGATGCACCTGATTCTCCCTAAAATGCTTAAGTCAAGTTTTAAAGGATGAGTAGAGTTTGTCAAAGAGTCAGAAGTGAGTGGTGTGGTTAGTGAAAGGATAGAGACACTGGATTTCAGCAGAGGCAAGAAATGCACAAAGTTTGAAAGCTTGAGAGAGAATAAACCATTTGGAGAACTCCAGGAAGTAGAGATTAAGTACAATAATCCATATACAACACTCGCACACTTAGTACAGCACCCGACAAAAAAGACATCTAATAAACGTGATGGTTTTGTTGTCAGTTGTGGTTCTGTGGTTGTTTGGTGGTGATAATTTTATTGGTGGTGGTTGTGTTGTTGTTGTGGCTGTTGGTGGTGATTTTGTGGTGGTGGTTAATAGAGGCCACGGTGGTTTTGTGGTTGTTAATGGAGATTGTGGTTGTGGTTTTTTCATTATTGTTGGTGCTGATGGTTTTGGTGGTAGTAGTTGTGTTGTTGGTTTTGTCATTGTTGATTTTTTGGGTTTTGGTGGTGGTGGTGTTTTTTCTGGTGCCGCTGTTGGTGGTTTTGTTATTATCGTTGTTGCTGTTGGTGGTGGTTGTGATGGTAGTGTAAGAAATTGCCCGTGGCTGGACTGTAGGGAACAAGAATGGCTGGAGTTGAGGTTGACTCTACCTCTTCAATTTGAGTTTCCTCTGTTCACAAAAATGTGCTGTTGGGCCTATGTGACACAAAGTGAAGATGGGTAATAAGATCTTGTCCTTCAGAGTCCACAATGACCAGTGCATTCTCCCCTTAGGAAAAGACTACAAGTTCATAATGATTAGGTGATAAAATCTTGGAGTTTCAGAGCGGTAGACCTCAGCTGTCTTTTGATAGAGAACATGCATAATCTTTATGACAACAACAGAGAACCACCGAAACTCTTCCCAAGATTTAAGAAATTTAAAAATGTCAATCTCTCTGCAAGCTGGATTAGCAAGCTTGGAGCCCTGGGACAGCAGATGGTGGCAAGCTCCCAAATGCCAATTTGACCCCAGACTAAAATATTTCTGTGTTCCCTCCTGATCTCTATCCTGCTTCCATTCACGTCCATCTGCTTCGGAGGCAGGTTGCCTATTCAAGAACTGGCACTATCCTTGTCATGCAGCAGAAGTGCGTAGTGGTGGGCTGCTTTGTAGGGCCCCTTTGCACCCTGAATGACCATGTCTGTGAAACAGTATAGGCAAGGTAGAACTGACAGCAGCTGTCTAGGGCCTCGTCCAGAGCGATGGTGCCAGGCATATTCCAAGCACCAATTTTTCAGCCTTGGCATCACTCTGGGCTGTGAATATGCTTGCTCAAGTGCTTTGACATCTTAAATACTAGGTGACATTTTTCTGTAGTAAGCTTAGATGATTGTGTGAGGGATCACTAATGCAGAAAATAGCTCAAGCAATGGAAAGACAGAAGATAGAACCACAAGTATGGAATACGAGTACGAAGAAGATGAGAATTTAAACTTTTGCTTTGCAAATTGGAGGACGACCTATCATGCTGAGGCTTAGCCTTTCTAGTTTTCAGAAGAACACTCCACAACAGCCACTGCTCCAAAGGGCAAGCATGGAGAGTGTTTTGGAGAGAAAGGGATCTATTGAGTTTCTCTGGAAAGCAGAAAATTCAACCTTCTCACCTCTAGGAGATTAAACTCGAACTTTCCTATGGTGTTTAGTGCAATGTAGATGTATCAGTTATCTATTGTTGCATAAAAAATTACTTTCAACCTAGTAGCCAGAAACAACAACATTTATTAGCTCACTGTTTCTGTGGGTCAAGAATCTGGGTGCAGTTAAGTTGGGTCCAGTGATTCGAAGTCTTTTACGAGGTTGCAATCCAGGTCCCAGCCGCAGCTGCAGGGACCTCACAGTTCGGATGAGGAGGATCCTTTGGCAGGAGCCTCTGGGGCTGGGGGTCTGAGGGCCTCGGCTCTTCTCTGGCCGTGGGCCAGAAGCTGTCATCATCCTTGGCCCCCGGGCTCACAAAATGGCAGCTTGCTTCAGCATAGCGGGCAAGCAAGAAGAATCAGAGAGAAAGTGGAAACAGGAAGGACAGCAGAGTCTTTTATAACCTAATCTCAGGGGAGACACACCATCACTTTTGCCACATTCTATTCATTAGAAGCAAGTGATTTGGAGTCCAGCCCACCCACAAGGGGAGGAGATGACAAAAAGAAGCTGGCACCTTGGGAGCCATGTTAGAAGCTGCCCAGGACAGAAGCTCGTCGGTTTGGACTGTGACTATTAACATTCCTTGACAGGCATTATTTTGGATAAGTCGAAGGTAGCATAGCAGAAAAATAGAAATAGATTTTTCTTGAAAAAGACATAAAACTTTATTGAAATGAAATGTTGGGCCTATTTGGTAAACCTCCAATAATATCATATTTCTTTTTCCTTCAATTTCCTATTCTTTAATTACCCAGGGCAAGAGTAGGCCTTTAATCAGTGACTATAAATTCTCCATTAACTAGAAATATGCACTGTCCTTTGTAGCCGTGAGCTAAAAATAGTCAAAATTGAGTTTGTCAAAATCGAGTAACACATCTGTAGGAGATGAGCAAGAAAGAGAAAAAAAAAATCCAGCAATACTCAAAATATGATGATGATAATACCTTTTGCTTGACATTTTTTAAAAGGTTTTATTTATTCAGTGCCTACTGTGGGTTAGTCAGGACACTAGGTGCTTTTAATACAGTCTTTCGTTTTACTCTTACCTAATTCAGTGAGCTTAGGGTCGGCCGTGTTTCACAGATGAAGGACCGCAATCCTGGCAGAGTTAGGATGGCAAAGCTAGTTAGCAGCAGAGGGCTTGTGGCCCAGCTGAACGCCAGGGCCTGTAGCTTTAACCGTTTTGCCCCTCCGTACTTCTGGTTTTAGAACACCCTTTCATATACAATTTTCTTCTGGACTATTTTTTAACAAAACAAATGCATTTAAAAATGTATATAGCCTTTGTGTCAGACATACTGTTCTCACAAGAACCCCCAAGGAGCCACCTTGTGGAAAGCTCCTTTGCTCTTTGCTGGCACATACCGTGCTCCTAGCCTCTCAGAGAATTTTTGCCGAAAAGGGCTTAATTAGCTATATATGTACATGAGCAGATCCCACACTGGTAAGGAAGACCTCACACACTGCCAGTTCCCAGCTACCGCCCTGCAGCAGGCAGGAGGGGTGCGCAGGGCCTCCAGCTGAGCAACCACATCATGTTCTAGATTCTAGAGCATCCCAGCAGCACCTGCCCCTGCCCAAGGGAATAGGAAGTGACAGTGTCAGAAGAAGGGGGCACGACAACCCCCCGATGCAGTGTGACACTCCTGGAGCTCCCCAGAAATGCTCGGGCAGGGAAGAAATCTGAAGGCCTTAGAGATGTGGAGGTTCTGGTCTTTGGTCTCAAAGTGGAAAGACTCCTTAAAAACTCCCACTTAACAGATTTTCCAGGTGACTGCTTCTCTCTGCTCCCTCCCTAACACCTGTACTCTGGTCCCCAAGTGGCTCCTACCCGCGTGCCTGCGTGCCTCTGCTGCCATCAGTTCAGTTGTATGCACCCTCACCAGGAGCCAGTTGAGACGGTTTCCAAATGAGTGCATACATTTTACTTCCAGAGGGTTCCAGCTTCACTCTTCCCTGTAGCCACACTCTTTCCCAGGAGCCTTTGCCGTTCTCCCCACCGGAGACAGAGTATCCTTCTCTGTCCCTTGACTGAGTTTGACCATGTGCTTTTCTTTGGCAAATGAGATGTGGGTAGAAATGATAGTGAGCCAGTTTGGGACCCAGGCCTCCAGAGACACTACATATTTCCATTTGCTTTTGTGCCTGCTGCCATTGCCATAAGAACATGTCCCAGAAAGCCCACTGTTCCATGGAGGATGAGAGACACATGGAGCAGACCCAGACCTAGCCTGCAGCTTAGAGCCAAGCCTGGTAAATCTTCACCAAGATCAGCCAAACTGTGCCAACCCACAGACCCATGAGCATAGATGCTTTTTGTCATAGATGCTACAGAGATTATGTAGTTGTCTGCTATACAGCAAGAGCTGAATTATACGCTCATGTTAACCAATTTTTAATGATCTGCTATTTAACTGATTATCCAGTTTGTGGGATTTGGAGCCATGAAAATGGAAGAATGTTCTCAGGGAGAACACGTTGAATGAAAAGAGATCCAAATAAAGGATCGTGGGAAATTCTCATAGTTCGGGGATGAGGAGAGGAGGAAAAGGAGAGAAAAGAAGGCTAAGGTAGTGGTAAAGGTGATAAGGAAAAAAAAATGGATGGAGGTCAAAGAAGTACATATTTTTAAGAAGTGAGGGGTTAAAAGAGTTGAATGCTACCACAAATCCAGGCAGGATAAGGAACTGAAGAATTCCCGTTGGATTCCCATTCAGGGATGCTTGGGAGCCTTTTGTTGGAATAGATTTCAGTGGAGGAGTGGAGACCCAGGCTTGGTCACAGTGAATCGCAGGGTAGATGGAAAGGAAGGAAGTGGAGATAGTGAAGAGTGAAGGCCATCATTGTTTCTAAATTTTTCTTTGCAAATAATTTCAAATTGACAAAAGTTGCAAAAACAAAAATAATATAAAGAACACCCTTATAGACTTTATGCAGATTTACTTGTTTTTACTTTTTTGCTTTATCATTTGCACTCTCTCTCCATATATATATATGTATATCTATATACATATACATATATATGTATGTGTGCATATATGCATATATATACCCACACATACATACATACATACACACACAGTATTTTTCTGAACCATTTGAAGAAGTTACATATATCATGGTCCTTTACTACTAAATACTTCAATGTGTATTTCCTAAGAATAGGGAAATTTCTTGTATAACCTCAGAAAATTATTTATTTCACATTATTGATTTACATTTACGTTGATGCAGTACTTTTTGCTAATCTAACGTCCACATTTCAGTTTTGTGGGTTGACCTGATAGTGATGTCCTCTATAACATTTTCTCTCCCCTGTGCAGGGTCCAGTTCAGGATTAGGTTTTGCACTTAGTTGTCCTATCTCTTTGGCCTCTTCTAATCTGGAACAGTTCCATAGTTTTTCTTTGTCTTTTATGGCATTGAATTTTTTGAAGAATACAGTACCCCCTTCACTTTTTAAATAGAATGTTCCTCTTTTTATGCTTGTCTGATGTTGCCTTGTGGTCAGGCTGAGGTGCCTTCTCAGCCGGGATGCTGCGTAGGTGATGCGTCCTTCTCAGCCGTCACATCTAGAGGCACCTGGTATGTCCGCCTGTTCCATGTGGGTGATGTTAACTTTGATCACCTGGTCAAGGTGTTGCTTAATTTTTCCACTGTGATTACTACTTTCTCCCTTGCAAGAAATAACCAGTCTGTGGGAAGACACTGTAAGACTATCCAAATAACCTATTCCTCAACAAAATTTTCCCCTAGAGTAAGCACTATTGATGGTTAAACATCTATTGGTGATTGTCGTCTGAATCTTTATCATGTCAGTTGCAAAATAATGATTTTCCTACTCTACCATGCCCTCTCCTAGTCAGCCTTCAGCATCCTACTGTAAGCAAGAGACCTTCCTTCTCCCTCATTCATTCATTCTTTTATGTATTGTGCTCATGAATTTCTATTTTTATGGTTTATAACTCATTACTGTACTTAATTATTTTGGTGTTCAGATTGTCCATATTAGGCCAGTGGGAGCCCTTCAAGTGGCTCCTATGTCCTTATGATAGACCCCACCTTTTTTTTTTCTGAAAACTTCCTTACTTCATGGAAAAATAAAGTGTTCCAGGCTCATCTTGTACCTATCCTGCCACAGACCTGGAATTACCCTCTCCAAGGTGACCTGGTTCCTTTTAATGGGAACTGGTGTTAGAGACCAAGATCTGGGCACTAGGTGTGCTTTTTGATCCTGGGGTGTCCTTACTTCGTGGATCTTTTAGCAGACAGAACCAGGAAATATATGCATGTGTTTACATATACATATAAATATACATACACGTATACATAAATATGTGCATATATTCATGTGCACATAAGCATATATATAAACTTACACACATTTTTGAAAACATGAGTTCACAGTCCACACTAATACTTCCAGTTACAGTCCATCTCTTTCTTGCGTTGTCCATTTCCCATATATACATGTTCCTCTTTCCATAATGAGAACCCTGGCTTCCATTAACATATTTGCTAATTTGCTCAATCCTATAATACATCTAAAATAGTGTCAGAACTGCTTTGTCCACACCACTATAATAAATAAATCTACTGTCCTTCCGTGTCTGGCTTATTTCACTTTGCATAACGTCCTCCACATTTATTCACGTTGTTACAAATAACAGGATTTCCTTCTTTTTTAAAGGCTGAATAACATTCCATTGTATGCTTATGATACATTTTCTTTATCCAATCATCTGTTGATGGATACACAGGTTACTTCCATGTCTTGACTATTGTGGATAGTGCTGCAATGAATATGAGGGTGCAGATTTCTTTAAGTTTCTGATTTCAATTCCATTGAATATAGACCCAGATGTGGGCTTGCAAGATCATATTGTAGTTCTAGTTTCAATTTTTTAAGGAACATCCATACTCTTTTCCATAGTGACCGCATAAATTTACGTTTCCACCAAATCTGTAAAAATGTTCCCTTTTCTCCACATCTTTGTCAACACTTGTTACTGCCTGTCTTCTTGATAATAGTCATTCTAACAGGTATGAAATAATATCTCATCATGGTTTTGATTTGCATTTCCCTGATGATTGGTGATGTTGAGCGCATTTTCATATACCTATTGGCCATAAGCCTGTTTTCTTTTGAGAAAGGTCTATTTCTTTTCTTTTTCTGTTTTTCAATTGAGTTATTTGAGGTTTTTTTGCTCTTGAGTTGTAGGAGTTCCTTATATTTTTTGTATGTTAAGCCTTTATCAGGTATATGATGTGCAAATATTTTCTCCCATTCTGTAGGTTATCATTTCATTTGTTGAGTGTTTCCTTCTGCTGTGCAGAAGCTTTTTAGTTTGATGTAGTCTCACTTGTCTATTTTTGCTTTTGTTGCCTGTGCTTTGGTGTCATATCCAAAACATCATTGCCAAGGCCAATGTCAAGGAAATTTTTCCTTATATTTTCTTCTAGGAGTTTTGCAGTTTCAGATCTTCTATTTAAGTCTAATTTATTTTGAGTTGATTTTGTGTAAGATAAAGGTGTAAGATAAATGTTCAATTTCATTCTTCTGCATGTGGGTATCTAGTTTTTCCAACACCATTTATTGAAGAGACTATCCTTTTCCCATCACATGTTCTTGGCATCCTTATCAAAAATCAGTTGACCACATATGTGTGGGTTTATTTCTGGGTTCCCTATTCTAGTCCACTGGTCAATAGATCTATTTTTATGCCAGTGTTATATTGTTTTAATTACTGTAGGTCTGCAGTATATTTTGAAATCAGGAAGTCTGACACCTCCAGCTTTGTTTTCTTGCTCAAGATTGCTTTGGCTCTTGGGTTATTGTGGTCTTCTGTGGTTCCATATAAATTTTATGACTGTTCTTTCTCTTTCTGTAAAAATTTTCATTGGGATTTTTTGGTAGAGATTGCATTGAATCTATAGATGGGTTTACAACTTTATAAATTTTTCAAGTTAGTGATATGAATCCTTTTATCTCTAACAGATGTTACAAATATTTTCTTCCAGTTTGTCATTTTTTGACTTTGTTATATTTATGTCATCTAAAACTTTTATTTTATTTTATTTTTATGTAGTTAAACTTATCAATCTTTTCTTTTATTGCATTTAATTTTAAGTCATAATTAGAAAGCCTTTTACTATACTTAGGTTAAGGAGAATTTACCTCTGTTTTATTCTAGTATGTGTATAGTTTTACCTTTTACATTTAGATCCCTGATCTATTTGGGGTTTATTTATATGTATGATTTGAGGAATGGATCTAATTTTACCTTTTTTCCAAATGACTAGCCAGTTGTCTCAACATCATTTATTAAAGAGACTATTATTGTCCCAGGGATTTGAGATACCTATTTTGCATCTTTTTCTTTACTTGGGATTCTATTCCACTGTTCTGTCTGTCTATGTGTGTGCCGGTACCACTGTGTTTTAATTGTATAGGATTTGTATTATGCTTTAAGATTTGGTAGGCCTATTCCTCCCCCACCGTCCCCCACCCACTGAGCTCTTCCTTCTCAGTGTTTTCCTAGCTATTCTTGTATGTTTATTTTTCTAACTTCTCTAGCTCCATTAAAAAGCTCCTTGTAATTTTTATTCGCTTTGTGTCACATTTGTAAATTAACTTGGGGAGCACTGACATCTGGAGAACATTGAGACATCTGAGCCAGGAAGAAGAGATGCTGCCCCATTTGTTCAATTGTGCTGCAGGACACTTATTTTCTCCTTTTATTTCCTTCTTTCCCTTCACCGCCTCATTTCCAAGGGCACTGTGTCTTTTCTATATACCAGTTTCTCTCCCATAAGTCATGCTTCTTCAAGGCTGCCCCTTCTGGTCTCACCCATATCCAAATGCCTCTTCCATAGCAGGGCTGTGAATCTTCAGCTCCTGACTGGTGTTTAGTACTTTTGCATTAATCGTTTCCCTTCCTCTTTCTGGAGGTGATTTTGTCTGTACCCCTTCTGCTCTTTTTCCTAGCTCTTTCCAGCCTCTCCTCTCTGTATCTGCAGATTCTTAGAAGCAGCAAGGGGGTGGTGGGAACTCTGTTGGGATTTGTTGCTTTTTTTCTTCTATTTTCAGGTAATCTAGGGGTTGCAGCTTCCTCTGTTTTCTGGTAGTTCTGATGGCATGAGTTTCATTTGTCCTCCTTGTTGATTTCATGGTTGTTTTGAGAGGAAGGTCAAGGTTCACAACCAGCCTACTGTTGTTCTCCTAACCCTGAAGACTATATTTTAACAAAGTTGATATCTAGCCAAATCTAGAGGTAGTTTTCCAATCAGAAGTTGTCTTTTCCCCTATTAGAGAAAAACTTGAGTATGTTCATAGACTGTAGAGTCAAAAGGAGGTACAATTTCTTTAATGGATGAAGAAATTCCATGCCCCTACAGGAAAGGGGTTTGTTCAGGGAAATTTTGAGGTCGGAAATTAGGGAATCCATTTAGTCCATGTTTGGGTGATTATGAGGAAAAGAGTTTCAGGAGTAAGTGTAGGTAAAAACAATAGAATATAGACTTGGTGGAAATCTGGATTTGACTTAATTTGACTGCAGTCCCTGGAGCTTTGTCCCACTATAATATAATAATTTAGGCACTCTAAGTTAGGTTGCATTTAAATGAATGTGATTCATAAATAAATGGCAGAGAGGTGCTGGAGAGAACCCCCATGTCTTGGTTGTTAGCAATGAAAAAGCCTCTGACCTGTGAAATTGGGTGTGCCACCCCCTATTTGGGGGCTGCCATAAAAACGTAATAGTATGTAGCTGGTTTAATGTGGCCTTGGAACTCTAAAGTATACAAACAGGAATGGCTTTATTTTTCTCCCACCGATATTTTCAATCTCACTCTGTTGCATTTCCCTTCCCTGCCCATTGATGACATCTCAGGCAGATCCATAGTTTTCTTGATACTTTGGCTCATTTTGGTAAAGATTCACTGTTGGGTATTAAAAGTCTAGTTAGACTGTAAGTTTTAATCTTGAAACCAATGCAAAGTGCTCCCCAACTCCAGCTCAGGGTCCTGCAGTGGGGAAGGGAAACACGGCCTGCTCCATCCTTGATCCTCCTGCCTCATTCCTTCTCGCCTTCTCTCCAGGACAGGGGCAAGGCAAAACTGATTGAGGAAATGGGACAAATCTTCCATGCTTGGTGCTGTTGTAAGCCACCTGTCCTCTCTGTGTGCTTGGTCCCCCAATGCTGGCACTCCTTTGGGAGACACCCCTGTGGTGGTCTGTAGCCCCATAGAGGTCTCTGCAAATATATCAATAAACTCTGGGGAGGACTTTCTGCAATCCTCCCTCTGCTTTTGTTCTGATGATATGTCCAAAACCTTCCCGTGATGGGACCCCTCACTTCAGTAGGCTGCCCAGTCAGGTGGGTCCTTCCAAACTGCATGGCTTGACCAGTGTCTCTAGCACCCTTGCCGTTCAAGATGGTGGGCACACAGGGGCCCTAAGTGGGTCCTCTGTCCTTAGCTCTTACAGTGCACTGTTCTGGCCAGCCTCTCCTGTTCAGAATTCTCCAGGAGAGAAACAGACCAGTGTCTCTGCTTGCATATGCCCCCCCAGTTCTAAGAAACACATCCAGCTCTCCCAGGAGCTTGTCTCCATGCTTTGCTCACGTGCAGACAATTAGGTGCACTGGGGAGTAAGATGCCAGTCTCTCCCTCTTCAAGTATGTATAGTTTCTTCTGATATCTCCTCCCAGAGCCTCCTTTTCCTCAGCTTGAGTGGGTGGACAAGCACCCCACTTCCCTCTCTCATGATGGAAGGAGAATCACAGCAATCTTCCTCCTGGCTGGCAAATCTTATCTTGGCTCATTCCCTTCAGTGAACTCATTTATTCACATATACATATGTGTGTATATAAATATTATATGTATTTTATATTATATACATACATTATATTATATTATTGTATATTATAATAATTATATCTTATAATTAGGATATATAGGCTTTCCCCCTATTCCTTTGAAGATTCAGCCAGAATCCTGAAGCAGAGGGAATGATGTCAACCATATTCTATTACAAACACTTTCTGCCATTTTTGATCATCTCTTATGTGCTAATCCCTCTTCCAAATGCTTGAACTAATTTTCATATTGTTCCCGTAAGGAGTTTTTTATTTACCTCATTTTACTTATTAGGGTTCAGAGAAGCAAAACATCTTGCTCAAGATCAGACATCTGGTGAGGCCATATCTAGATATGGATGGAGCTCTGTCTGATTACAAAGCCTGTGTTCTGTACTTCATCACAGCATCAGATGATTAGATAGCATCAAATGCATCTGTTAAGCCAAAACAGTCCTCATTCTCTTGAAAGTGCTGATTAAAAAGTTCAGTTGGGACATTGTGTTTGTTATCATGAATGCTGGTGTGGATAACACTATATTCCCGAGAAACCATGGTGATATTATCTAGATCCCATTTACAGATGCAATACCAAGTAAAGACTGCACACTACTGCCTCTTGGGGAGGAAAATCAGCCAACTGATTTTCATTAGGGACCTGTTCAAATTTCTGGTTTTTCAGTGAATGTTGATTTTTGACATAAAGCCATTTGTGCACATGACAAAGATATTGTCGGAGGCATTTGGCATGTGCTGCATGCAAAGCTCTGTGTTAGGTGAGAAAAAGTGTTTGAATGTGTGGGTCTGTCATTCAAAGAGCAGAACCAGTGTCACCGTTGCTTTTATGTTGACATGAAAATATTACTCTATTGGCCTTAAGTGAAATAATTATTAAGCAAGTAATTATAATTACAGTAGAGGAACAAAAGGTGTTCTGATCCTGAATTTGTTAATTGTTCTGCCTTTTTGTGGATATAAGCCAGTGTTTGGTCTTTAGCTGAAACAGACATTTAGCCATAAACCATTGGCTAGAAAGATCATAAATGATCAATTTCCCCTGTTATTTTAACTCCCTTGTCTCTCCTAACTGTTCCACTCACATTTTTCTTCACTGACCTTCCAACACATTCCCAGCTTTCATGAGCTTTGTACTCCAGTTATTAAATTACAAAGGAAATGGAGCAAAAGGACTAAAATATATTTCTCAGAAATACAGCTGTGCTAGCAATGGGTGCCACATGTGAAGTACATCTCTTATCCCACTTTTCCTCATCACATTTCAGCAAATAAATCCGACTCTCTGTGGAACAATTTTGGTGTTAGCACAAAGTAATTCAAAACAGTGGAGGGTGGGAGATGCATAATTATGACCAGCAGAAGATGTGTTTGCAAAAGCTGTGCATGAAATGATTTAGTTAGGAAAAAGCTTTGCCAGAAGCCCAGAAAATCCTTCTGTTTCCCCCTAAATTACAAAGCATTTATTCTACTCTATAGTGATTTACATGATAATTCTATAAAATGACTTTCTAAAATTATTCTGTCTGTTTGTCCTCTTCAGTAATAATATGTTAGGATTCATCCACTTATTCATTCATTGGACAGGATAAGAGACAGTTCCCTCTCTGGTGGGCCACATAAAGGAGGTCATTATATTCCAGTGTAACATGTGGATTGAGGGGTGCTACAAAGACAGCATAATCAGGGAGGACCACACATCCCAGTCTACATGGTCATGGGAAGCTTCCTAGACAAGGTGATGGCTGGGCTGAGTTTCAGAGGAGGAATAGTCTCAGAGGAGATGGGTCAAGATGTCCTAGGTGGAAGGGAGTGGTATGACCAAGGACCAAGGACTTGACCAAGGACATAGAAGACAGAATCAGGAAGTATAAGGAATGTGAGAGGGTGGGTGTCTTAGTCTGCTTGGGCTTGCATAACAAAATACCATAGACTGGGAGGCTTAGACACAGAAGTTTATTTTCTCACAGTTCTGGAAGCTGGAAGTCTAAGATCAAGGTGCCAGCAGGGTCAATGATTGGTGAGGGCTGTCTCCTTGGGTTGTAAACCACCGCCTTCTTATTGCATGGTTACATGACCTTTCCTCTTTGTTCCTGTGGAGGGAGAAAGAGAGAGGAAAAAAGAGAGAGAAAGGGAGGGATAGAGATGCTCTCTCTTCCTCTGCTTATAAGGATACTAATCCCATCATGAGGGCCTCACCTTCATGACCTAATCTAACTCTAATTATGCTCCATTTCTCAATACCATTACAATGGGAGTTAGGGCTTGGACAATATGAACTTTTGGGGACACAATTCAGTCAAGAGTAGTGTGTATATTAGTCAGGGTTCTCCAGAGAAACAGAACCATATATGTATGGAGAGAGAAAGAAAGTATTGACTCACACAATGTGGGGGTTCACAAGTCCAAACTTTTTTGGACAAGCTAGCAGGCCGGAAATTCAAGGAAGAGTTGATGTTGCAATCTTGAATCTGAGTTCTGCATGGCAGGCCAGGTAGGCTGGAAACTCAGGCAGGGTTTCTACTTTGCAGTTTTGAGGCCAAATTCCTTCTTATTTGGGAAGCTTCAGTCTTTGCTCTTAAGGCCTTCAACTGATTGGATGAGTCCCAACACATTATGGAGAGCAATCTGCATGACTCAAAGCCCACTGATTTAAACATTAATAACATCTAAAAAAACCTTTCCAGCAACATCTAGTCTAGTGTTTGACCAAACAACTGGGCACCACCATAGCCAGCCAAGTTGACATGTAAAACCCTCACAGTGGGTGATGAGTCAGGGAGTGATGACCATGATAGACAGAGAAGCTGGACTATGCTAATGAACCACCATTGCCCCATAGACCCGGGATCATAAACATAATGTCTAAGAGGACCAGGCGGGTAAGACAAATGAGTGAGCCGAGACCTGCTTATATATCTTACACACTTTGTTTACACATAAAATACATGAGAACATTCTTTTTTACAAAGAAAGATATTCTCCCAATTACTTTTTTTCTGTTTTTTTTTTTGCTGGGAAAGATGTGCCCTGAGCTAACATCTGTTGCCAATCTTCCTCTCTCTCTTTTTTTTTCCCCTCCCCAAAGCCCCAGCACATAGTTGTATATTCTAGTTGTGAGTCCTTCTAGTTCTTCTATGTGAGCGGCCACCACAGCATGGCTACTGACAGACGGGTGGAGTGGTTCCACGCCTGGGAACCAAACTTGGGCTGCTGAAGCGGTGAGAGCACCGAACTTCAACCACTGGGACCTCAGGGCTGGCTCCCAATTTCTTTTTTAACAGAGGCTTTTTGGTCTATCTTTTGTTTCCCCATTTTTGACAGGGACATGAGTACACAAGGTTATGTCTCTGTTATAACCAAAATAATGGTACAGGCAGGGATGAAAAACGGCAACTATCACGTGTCCTTACCACCGTTGAAGGAAAATAGTGGAGGACAGTTGGTGAATTGGAGAGTGCCTGCTTTTTAAGGAAGCAGCCCATCCACTGGCCCAGCCCCTGGTGTTCTGTGGACATGTGGAGCTAGTCTGGCCAGAGGTGCTGATGTTTACGTGACATCTCCCAATTTTGAAATATCAGTTCAAAATATTTAAATCTGTGGACCAAAACTTACCTGCTGGCAATGCCAGGTCCTGTACTCTAAGTGGTGGGGCCATTTACAGGTGTTAAGCAGGACAATTTCACGTTAAGTGAATTCATTATCTATCACTGCATAACAAGTGATCCCCAAACTTATTGGCTCAAAACAACAAACATTTATTTCTCACAGTCTCTACGGATCAGGAATTAGGGAGCAGCTTAGGTGGGTGGTTCTGGCTCAGGGCTTCTCTTGAGGTGGTGGTCAAGATGTCAGCTGAGGGTTTGACTGGGTCCAGAGGATCCACTTCCAAGCTCACTCATGTGGCTACTGGCAGGGTGCCTCAATTCTTGGCTATGTGGACCTCTCCATAGAGCAGCTGAGGACATGGTAGTTGGCTTTCCCCAGAACGAGGAATGAGAGAGACCATGATGGAAGCCACAGTGCTATTCTAGTGTAGCCTCAAAAGTAAAATCCCATAACTTCTGTCATCTTTTGTTGGCCACACAGAGCACCCTGGAACAAAGTAGGAGGGATTATACAAGGCGAGGATCATTGGCAGCCATGTGTAAGTCTGGCTACCATGCTAAATACTGGGCCAGCATTTGTGTAAAGCATAGATTTGAAATAGGGACCTTTTAGTAGGTTATTGGTTCAATAGCATGCTGATGAGAGGATATTGCAATTAGAAAGAAGAAAGAGACACTGAGTTGATAAATACTAAAAAAAATAAAATCATTGAAACCTTGTGACTGATTCAATGACTCGTTTCTAATCAACAAGGATATCTGATAGTAGGATTTCTAGAAAAAATTTTGTTCTCGGTAAAAGAAAGAGGTCAAGAATGAAGGCATCCCCATTTCCCTGGCTTCTCCCTGAGTTTTCCTGCCTTTGAATATAACTGAACTGGAACATGATACATGGAGTTGTTGCAGCCATTTTGGAGCAATGAGGTGACAAATCATTATGCTCAATGTGGTGGAGTGAGAGAATGGACAGAGTCTGGGTGTTTGGTGACATTGCTGAGTCACCAGTCAATCCTACAACTTCTTGTTAAATAAACAATAAAATCTTAAATATTTAAGCCATCATGAGTTGGGCATTCTGTTACAAAGCATTCCTGATGCATAGGGTGAGAGAGGAAGGCATGATTTCAAGCTCTAAGATTGAATAGCTTAATACTGGATGAAATGAAAATTATGCAAGGTTTTTATTTCATAGGTAGTGTAGATGGTGGTGATGCTAGATGACAGAAAAATGATGAAAGGAAGGGCAGGTTCAGTTCCATATGAGTGCTATTGAAATTGACCTACTTGTGGGACATCCAAGTAAAAAGGACCAGCAGGTGATGGTTAAAGGAGAGGACCGTGCTTAGCTCATCTTTATATGCCTGTGTCTAGCATGATGCTTGACACATGCTAGGCCTTTAATAAATGTGTGCTGAGGAAGTGAACAAATGAATGATCGGAAGGATGATGAGGACCTAAACCGAGGGAGTAGTCATGGGGCTTAAAAAAAATCATTTGTCTGTATTTTGTGACAAAGTCTCAATGTAGATGGCATGTGACAGATCCTGGTGAAGATTTTAATCAACGTATGTGCAAGTTAGACTGTACAAAAGAGAGACATCGCTGTGCATGAAAACACATTGCTTTATGAGGATGTTCATTTTCTTTTCCCTCTCTATATGTATTCCTTTCTACGGTAAGTTACCTTTGAAGAAAATGGTATCTCCATTTTTGCAGAAGAAAACTATGTAGGAGAGATGAAAATTATGTGAGCAAAATTGAATCTGCCATGTGGCACAGCATTTCAAGGATTCTTGTATGAGAACCAAAAGTGACAGTCTGTAGCCAAGCAGTGTCTGTCATCCGTATTACACGCTCGCTCTCATTTAAGCTGAGTAGCCTGAAAGCCTCGAAAAGTGCCTGTTGGTCAGTTAATTTCATTTGAAGAATATTCTGTGGGCCCTTTTTTTTCCCCTTGTGGACTTTGAAAGTTATTTCTGTTTTCTAGGCTACCTTCAGATGATGACATAACCCCACAGGAGTTTGCACCGTAACGACAGAATATTTATGGTTGAGGCCTTTCTGTTCCATCACTCTCAGTAGGCACTAGAGACAGAGTTTCAAGCTGAGGCCCCATGGGCGAGCTCAGCCAGCAACCACGGTGAGAAGCAGCCCCAGGAAGAGTCACGTGTGTTTGCAGCGAGAAGCTGGGAACAAATAGTGTGGTTTGGACCAGTGAGGTCACAGGGGTGTTGGCAGGGTCTTCACAGCACCCGGGACAATAGTTAATCTGAGCTATTTTGCATCACCTCACTCCATAAGCCATGCCATGGTTCTAGAATGTTACACAGTGCAAGAGCTCAGGGAAGACTTGGGCTGAGAGCTGCACAGGTGGTTGTTGAGGCATCACGTAGCCCTGTCTGAGTGGTTGCTTCAGGTCGGCAGGCTTTCTAGTCTTCTAAGCCAACTTGGGGCATGGGAATTCTTATGAGGCCATCTATGGTCCTGAATGGTGAGGGCCAGACATGCCCCGCCATGGGGGTCTACCAGCTCGACCTGGGATTTGGGGTGCACTTGGGAGATCTCTCTGTTCTCCTCATCCCCCTGCATCCACATTCTCTCCCCCAGCTCTACCACCAGCCAGAGGGAATCCTTCTCTAGTCTTCAGGAAATTATTCTCCTCTCTAAGTTTTGGATATTTTATCTCTTCCTGGAATCCTCTCTTGGCTTTGGAGCAGCTATTGCTGTTAGAGGTAAGAAACTTAAAGGTCTTAGGATCTTTCTGTCCTCCACTCTGTCACATCCCACCCTGAGGCAACAATAAAGAGTAACTCATAAATATCTGCTTGCATGGGGGAGACTTTGGGAAAGACAGATATTAAGTGAAGAAAAAAACCTACCTGCCAGAAAAACATTGTTTACTTTCTCAAAATATTCCCTAATGTCAGGGCCTGCTTTCCATAAGCCAGGCCCGAAGCCCCCTCCCTGCCAGCAGCCAGGATGTAGAACTAGCCTTGATGCTCTCTGCTCTCCACTGGGTAGCACGGGATGAGTTCTGAGCCACCAAATCTCTCTGAGCTCTATTTTTCTGCCTCCCCTTCTCATCAACCCAAATACACTTGGGTCTGCAGGGCTGTACAACTCAACTTCTGTTTTGATTTCTGATGGTATTTCTTTCTTGATGAGAAAAGTGGTTTTCCCTAAGCCCTCACCTAGTTGCGTGGAGCATGGACATTCCATCTAACGCTCACTGGCCTGGTCCGACCGGCGCTTTGGGTTCTGCTCAGAATATAACAGAGCAGCTGGAACCATGACACTTTGCTGTCTGTGACTCCATTCGTTGCTTAGCAGTCTCCATCTATCCACTGGGCGCTTCCTCCATGTATGTCTTGGCCCCAGTGGAGCCTGACCTGCGTGCTAGGGTTTGGGTTGATGGCCTCAAAGGACAGTCCAATTCCCTGGTCCTGACTATGAGCTCAGCTTCCTCCCTCCCTCCTCCACTGGCCTCTGGTAGCCTCAGCATCCCTTGAAGCTGGGGTGAGCATGCTTGAATTGTTATTGTGGAAAATGGTGTTCATGTGTGGTAGCAGGCCCAGAATTATTTGCTGGGGATTTGAAGAAGGCTTAAAGGCAAACGCCCATCTTCCAGGCTGAAGATCTGATGGAGATCAAAACATTAACACTTATTTCTAACAGACCTGATTTTGGAGAACATCCCTTAGGTATGAGGACCAAAGGGACTCGGAAACTCCTTCCCTCAAAATTCAACTGGACCTTAGAAAAGCCCATCCAGAGGAAACTTGGTCCCCATAGAAGAAGCTCACTTACTCAGATCCCAGCATCTCCTCAGGCCCAACAGGGTGACCACCTTGTCCTGGGACAGTCCCCGTTTAGCAGTGAAAGCCCTGTATCTACATTGATCAAATTGGTGATTAGGATTTGGGGGGCCTTTAGACACAACCAATTGGACTGAATTTCATTTTCACTTTACCTCTCTGAAGTAGTATGGCTTCTTTCCACTAAATAGTTACTGGGAAAGCAATGTATGCGTGCTCACAGGAAACAATTCAAACAGAACAAAAGTACAATGTAAAAATTAGAAGTCATCCTCCATTCCTATTCCCTCCTCCTTTAGATCTTCCAGCCAGGGGGCGCCACTCTCAAGAACTACTTGATTTTAGTCTATTAACATTCTACACACAGAGAAGCCTCTTTATACACAGGTAGGTATATGTTACAAACAATTTTCAAAATTATTTTTGCAGTAACTCTACTTTGAAGTTCTATCTCTAAGAAAACGTATAAATTTATTCAAATTTTTAAAAATGACTATATAATTTTCTTCCCACCAAAAAGCAATGTCCAGTCTGCCACTAGTGGATATTTAGTTTGTGTTTAGTTTTCTGCTATTACAAACAATCTGCGATGAATAAACTTGAAGCACATTTGTACACATACATCTGTTGGATAAATTTCTAGAAATGAAATGGTGATACCACAGGGTATGTCCATTTTGTATTCTGATAGCTAAGAAGTGTGCACCAATACATTGCACCAATTTACATTCTTACTAACAATGCATGAGAATGTCTGTTTTCAAACTCTCTTACCATTTCTAAGTATTATCAAACTTCTCAATCTTTTTCAATCTGATAAAAAATAAACTATAATTTTATTTGCATTATTTTAGTTATAAGTTAGATTGAAACTCAGTTATATGTTATTGGGCCATTTGTCCGACTTTTGTGTGTGGACTAATTTTTCATAACTTCTGTCCATTTTTCCCTTCTTCTTTTTGAAATCGCATACTTCTGCTTCTTAAAAAATCTATTGTTGTAGGATAATTTTATTTGGTTTCTTCATCATGAATTGCCTTTGTTGTTCTTTGAGGGTATTAACTATTTACATTTAAATACTTAAACCTCACTGTAGCTCATGAACAGCCAGCCTGCAGCTTATGGGATCTATTTCACATTACCAAATTAGATTTGTAATATCTAAATTTTTTTCTCAGAGAAGTTGTTGCTGCAGAAAGTAGATAAAGAACTTAGGTCAATAAAAAAGGAAGATGCTCTGGGGAGGAGTAAGTTTTTCAAGGAAGAAATGATAATTCAGAAAATTAGGATAAACATAACATAAAACAAAAAGCTAAGGCCTTCTTAAGCTCATGGGGTTCAACACTTATGAATTCAAATTTCATCCCAGTTTTTTCTAGTTATCAGAAAATCACTGCATTTGCTTTTCTTCCTTCATTTCTTTACCTGTCCATCAGAGTATTAATTAATATTTCTTATCTAATCTGAATAGAACATAGTGCAGTCGAAAAATTTCCAGACTAGGAGTTCAGGGTAAATGAACATTTGTGTGATTTTACTACAAATCAGCGTTATAACTTTGACCGCTTTGGAGTCAGTTTCTATTACTATAAAGTTGAATGGAATGCCAAGTTTCCCTAAAGACTGTGTTCTTGCATATCCCAAGGATGGTCACCTGGTTTCTTCGTGGCCACTTAAGTTCTACTCGATGGCTGGCCATCTTAGCTTACCAGGGATTGGTCTACCTCATTCCTTGCAGTCATTCCTGCTGAGCAGGGAAACTTTTGTGTCTACGTGGTTGGATCCCTTCTGCCTGGATGTTCTTCCTCTTGTCTCCATGTGGCCCTCGTTGATCCCCCCAAATGGGTGCTCTCATTGCTGCTCTACAAAGTGAGGGCTTCCTAAAGTGACTGTCCTTCTATTGGATGACCAATTTGACCAGTCTGATGAGCTCCATTTCTAAAGCACTCAACACAATTGTAGACTTATTTATTCATTTTCTTTCAGCCTTCACTTTGGAGGATGAGGTTTGAAAAGTTCTAGAGTCTATGTCCCTACCTAACAGTATCATACCCAAAAGTGCCTGTGCTACAGATGAGCCATGGGACCTGATGGAATCCTGGTGCCTCATCCTTCTCTGACATTCAATATCATCTTTACTCAATAAGAACTGTCCTCTGGCTGTTGGCAGAGGGGGTACCCTTAATTCTGGTACTATGGGCACTGACTAGAGTCCCAAATCTCCATTTACATCTTCTCTCAGGAGGCCGATCAAGTCTTCAAACCTACCCTGGTATAGGAGGCTGAAAACAAACTCCTGGGGTTTAGCTTTGTTTTTCCTTTAAGGTGATGATGTTAAAGGAAGTATTGCTTAACTGGCCCTTTCAGTGCTTCTCTTTCTGCCCTCTCCCTTTCATCTGATTATTTTTCCCCTCCTTTCTTGAAGTTCTTCTTTCCTTTTCCTTTCTTGTTTCTGTTGGCTCCCTTAGCTCCATCTCTCTTGTTTTCTTCCTCACCTATCTGTTACCTCTGTCACATTTGCTGGCTCCTCTCTGTCTCTCCACCATGCCTTTAAAACTTTCCCTCCTCCAGCTTTCCATCCTTCTGCCCTTATCTCTTCTAGCTTTACAAGATCGTTCTGGGTGCTCTCATCTGGACCAACTTTTTAAATTACCAACCTGTATTAATTAGCTATTTCTGTGTAACAAATCACCCAAACTTGGTGGCTTGAAACAATAATTATTTAACTCATAGTTCTTCTGATTGCCTGGGCTCAGTTGGGTGAGTTTCTGTGCACTTATAAGTTTCTACTAATTTATGAGTTTCTTTTAATTTCCAAGGATTTACTGTATGGCTTTTCACTCTTGGCATTATTGGCATTTGGACCAGATAGTTCTTCATCGGAGGGGCTGTCATGGGCATTTTAGGACGTTTAGCAGCATCTTTGGTCTCTACCTATTAGATGCTAGCAGCAACCCCCCTCTTCAGTGTGACAACCAAAGAAGTCTCCAGACATTGCAAGCGTCTCTGGAGAATTGCCTCTAGTTGAGAAGCACTGATCCAGCACAATACCTGGAAGACTGAGATCTAAATAAATGTGTATTTAACGAAGGCATACAGTTCTTCATTCCCACAGATGCAAAACTTTTAGAAACATTTGACACTTATTGGACTGACCTTTGATAGGTTCTTACCAGGAAGAGTACTTCAAAGTTTAAAGGAAAGAGTCTTGCAATTGGCTATTGGAAAATGAGAGAACCCAAAACATATAGCTCTAACAGTAGATTCAGTGCTCAACATCCCTTCTAGATTTTTCTTGAGATAGGACATCTAAATTTCATTTTGTTATCTACATAAAGTGACCCTTTAGCCAGTTTTGCCCCTTGCAAGTCCGATCCATCTCACTGTGGCAGAGGCTTTAATTATATTAAATTTAGAAATAGTCCGTTCTCAAAAAGACCCTCTTTATTTTTTGTGAAATGTTTTATCATGAATAGTAGCAATGTGATTGCAGGAAAGAAGGGGAAAATATAAGTTTGATGTGTAAATTTGATTTAGGAGACATTTAATAATCCTGCAAAACACATGGAACTTGTGAAAAGTTGTAATAAGAATTGGGAAAAAAAGTCTCCAATGTATAAAGAAAAGATTTTACAAAAGTATTTGGAGTTAATACACATATAGATATGCTTTGAAATTAGCCTTTATTAAATCATCAATGATTCTAATTCCTAGCATTTAGATTTCCTTCAGTTCATGTCTGTCTATTGATTGCTGGTTTCTTGCTTCTCAGAGAAACAAGTGTCTTTTATCCTTTGTCATTGTACCAGGTTATGCTCATGTGCAATATGAATAAGATATTGAGGAGGACTTTTGAAACACCCAATGTCACCCTGTCACATTTCATTTTTCTTGTCAGAAAAGTAGTTTGCTCCATGCAGTAACTCAGAATTACTCAACCCAGTCCCAGGAAAGCTACTGTTCATCTTTTTGCCAGACATATAAAGAGGAGAAATTTCAGTGAAAGAAGAGTTCAGGGGAGAAATAGACGGATATTCTTACAGGACTCCCTATGTGATATGTCCGCCATATTGCCAATGATAGAGTTACCCCTTTCAGCAAGAATCGCTCACCTCCCACGCACAGGGGGAAATGTCATTTGTTTTTCCCATTTCTTCTTTCGAGAGACTAATCGGCCAGTGGTGTTCACCTACATCAGAAGTGTTGAACAGCCCCATCATTCCTTTCAGAAATGTTGTAATGCTGATGCTTCCTATGTGCTATGCACTGAATTGTGCCCTCTCCCCATTCATATGTTGAAGTCTTAACTTCCACGACCTCAGAATGTAACTCAATTTGGAAATAGGGTCTTTACAGACATAATTAAGTTAAAAATGAAGTCATTAGGGTGAGCCACAATCCAATATGAGTGGTGTCATTATAAGAGGAAGAAATTAGGATTCAGACATGCACAGAGGGAGGGCCACATGAAGACACAGGGAGAAAACGGCCATCTCTAAGCCAAGGAAAGAGGCCTCAGAAGAAATCAGCACTGCTGACACCTTGATCTTGGACTTCTAGCTTGCAGAATTGTGAGAATATAGATTTCTGTTGTTGAAGCCACCCAGTCTGTGGTACTTTGTTCTGGCAGCCCTAGCAAACTTATATGCTATATTCTGTCTCTCGTGCAATTGTGTTATATGGATTTGAGTTCCTTAAAATGATCCTCCTAGTCTGTCTTTTCTACTGCTTCCTGGCCAAGTACACAAATTAAAAATAAGGGCAAAGATAATCAAAGCTATCTCATGGAGGCATATAAATATTCCCTTATGTCTATGACTGGTCTATATCTGAATTCTACATTGCCTAACGTCACAATTTTCATTATTTGTTAAACTGGACCTATAATGGAACTAAAGCAGACACACACTTTCTGGTCCAGAAACCTAATTATTTCAAAATTGCAAACTTGATGAATGATGCAATTTCAATGTTAGAAAACATAGCTGGATACTGAATCAGAGTCATTTTTAAAATCGACTCACTTAGAATCTTGATGAGAAGACAGTGATGAAAAGGATGAAAAAAAAGGTCTCACTGTGTTCAGAATTTTATGGGTTTTAAGGCAGAGTGAGGTTTTATTTTTCACACATTGGAATTAGGTTAAACGCCAGAATTTCTTTGGGGTTTAAAAGACACTGGAACAGGTTATGTGAGAAATGATGGGGTATCTTTCTCTGAAGAACTTTGAAAAATTAGGCTCAATTCTTTTCTGTCAAGGATGCATAGTTGTGGTTCTTCCTTGGGCTGATGATGCCCCAAGAGACCCTGCTAGCTTTACATTGATATAAGAAAAAAATTATTACTTCAAAGATGCTACAGGCCTTTGGCTAACAATGTCTTTGTAGAGGGCAAAATTGTCAAGAATCGGAAACAGCCTATTGCAATTAAAAGAATATAGGCCCGTAGAAAGAAGAAGGAAGAAAGACCAGGCCATCCACTTCCAAAGAAATTGGTTATGAAAACCCCATGAACAGCAGAGGAGCACTGTCTGATACAGCACTGGAAGGTGAGAGGATGGCGCAAAAGACCGGGCAGGGTTCCGCTCTTCTGTCCACAGGGTTGCTAGGAGTCGGAATCAACTCAATGACGCCCCAACAGGAAAGAAGACAGGCAAAGTGATCAGTGGGCAGTCGGCTTGCAGAACATCAGGTTCCCATCACAACTGCCCACAAGTATGATCAAACATCAGAGCACTTGGTTTTCCCATGAGTGATTAAGGCCCATAGGGGAAGTGTGTCTAAAGACAAGAATTTTAGATGCCAGGAAAAAAAAAAAAAAAAACACGGATTCCCTGAGACTATGTAAGTCTGAGTGACAGAATCTGACTTTGGCTTTTGATGTGAATCTCTGTTATTTGGTAGTGGCTCAAGGGCATTAGGCACAAGAAATGAAACAGGATTGTATCATTTCAACTCATATAAATCATCCCCAGAGGAATAAACCACCCTTAGAAGTCAGAAAGCTGCATCAGCTACATATTAATGGGAGCATGAAAGCATCGAAGGGAACTGATTCATTCCACCGATGTTCCGCTTCATCACTGATTTTGGCTCATAGAGTTAATTGCACCTCTGATTGGACTTATGTGTTAGATCATTTAGTATGTTTACATAAACTAGATGCTTCTAGTGTTTATTCTATAGTTTGTGGGTAACTGTTAGAACAAATTTATTTTTCCTGTGTCTCGGTCAATTCTCTCTGACTTAGCAGGTTACCTATATTATTTTCTTTTTGAACAGTTTTGTTGAGATATAATTGATATACAAAATACTGCATATACTTAATTTACACAATTTGATGAATTTGGACATAAGCACACATCCATGAAACCATCAACACAATCAAGGTAATAAATATATCCATTGCCTCCAAAAGTTTCTTGGTGCTCCCTCCTTTCTTATGGTGGTAAGAGCACTTAACATGAGATCTACCCTCTTAACAAATTTTTTGAGTGCACAATACAGTATTGTCAACTATAGGCACTATGTTGTACAGCGGATCTCTAGAACTTGCTCATCTTGCATAACTTAAAGTTTATGCCTATGAACAGCAACTCCTTGTTTCCCCCTCCCCTCAGCCTCTGGCAACCACTTTCTACTCTCTGCTTCTATTAGTCTGATTATTTTAGTTACTCTATATAAGTGGAATCATGCAGTATTTTTCTTTCTGTGTCTGGCTTATTTCACTTAGTATAATGCCCTCCAGGGTCATCCATGTTGTCACATATGGCAGGATTTCCTTCTTTTTTAATGCTGAATAATATTCCATTGTAAGTATATTTTCTTTATCCATTTATTCATGATGGACATTTAGGTTGTTTCCATATCTTGGCTATTATAAATAATGCTGCAGCAAACATGAGAGTGCAGATATCTCTTTGATATCCTGATTTCAATCTATTCTTTTGTATTGTACCACCATTTGTATTGACATTTCTCTTGAAATTCCTCCAGTTGAGTGCTACATGCAGTGAGGTAAGCTGGGACCTGTTTCCAGCTTAGTTCTTAAGTAGGCAAGTCTCCTTTATTGTAAAACTTCTTGCTTGTAAAAACAGTAATAGGATGTCACTCCGTTTTTGCTATATGCACTAAAATATTGGGGAATGGGACAAATAAATTTGGAACATAAATACAGAGAAAGAACATATACAAAAGTCATTTTCTTTGAAAACTTTTTAAGAAAATACTCTTTCATGAAGTCTGTGATGTCTGGCCATATCTGCATGCAGTTTAGCTGCTTATCACTGGCATTCACAAGAATTTCACAAACTGCAGAAGACAAAGCTTCCAGAAAATTCTTTGCCTTGCTAGAGTGTAATTAGTAAGAATTTGTTGTTGTCAAAATAAAATTTGCTGAATTCTCAGGTGTGTTTATATATTGTGAGGATATCTATCTCCCCACTTTTATGTTTTCCTTTGTACATTTTTTTTTCTTTTTCTCTTTTTTTTTTTTTGTGAGGAAGACCAGCCCTGAGCTAACATCCATTGCCAATCCTCCTCTTTTTGCTGAGGAAGACTGGCCCTGGGCTAACATCCGTGCCCATCTTCCTCTACTTTATATGGGACGCCGCCACAGCGTGGCTGGCAAGCGCTTTGCGGCAGGGGCCCAGGATCCAAACCGCGAACCCCGGGCTGCCAAGCGCGAACCAAACCGCTGCGCCACTAGGCAAACCCTCCTTTGTACATTTTTTAACTTTGAAAGTCAATGAAAAAAATCTGTCTCAAGTTTACTAAAAGCAAAACAAAATACTTCGATTTACAGAAAAATGCTTTTTATTTGACTATTGAAAAAGAGGAACCAGAAATTTGGGGTTTCCAATTTTGACATAATTTTGACAACATTTGAGGGTGGCATGCGTCTTATTTTGTGATATTACCGTAGCAATCAGATATAAATAATTTATTTGAAAACTATTAACATAGAATACCTAAGCTGTCTGTAAACACCTGTTCTTTCAGGAGGTTTTGAATCATGTTTTTCAAGTCCCAAGAAAAAATTCTATTGGGATTTTGATTAGAATTCCGTTAGAACTAGATATTCACTGAGGAAAACGGGCATATGAAAATATTCATCACGTCCTTCCCTGTGAACATAGCATGTTGATGCTTTAGGTTTTCAAAAATATTTTGTTTTCCACAATAAAATTATCTTTCCTTAATGAGGTTATTTCTTGATGCTTTATGTTATAAATGTGCAGCGAACAAGATCCCTGCCTATTAAGACTTGTATATTTCTGGGGCGTAGTTTAAGATTAATTTTTGTCAACTTTACTGAGTTTTCTTTCTAAATCTCAGATACTTCATTGATTTTCTAATCTACTTTTTTTTGCAATTTTTAATAACTTTTGCCTTATCCTTATGGTTATGTTTTTATTTTTGTTCCGTGTCTTCTTGTATAAGAATTACATAAAGAATTATATAAAATAATAACTGATAATTATCTTTTCTTTTTCAGTGATGGTTATTCTCCTGATTTTAACCAGCACGTGTTTAGCATTTTAAAATTGAGTGGGTTTGAGACATAAAAAAAAAAATCATGTTAAGAAAGTACTCTTCTATTTGTAGTTTGCTGAGCTTTTTTTTTTTTTTTTTTTAATGGCAAATAGTGTTAAAATTCAATGAACTGTTTTTGGCAAATAGTAGGATTCTTAGTTTTTCACATTGGTTCTCTTAATGTATAAAATTATATTAACAGATTTCCTAATACTAAACCAGCTTTGCACTAGTGGAATCTACCTTCCTTTATGAGGTGAATAATTTTTTTCACCTATAATTGAGATGTATTTAACGTCCATATTTCCAAGTGAAATTGGGCTTGACTTTTATTTTGTGTTATATTTGTTACACATTGGTCTAATGCTCTTCTGCTCGCTGGATAAAGTGAATTGAAAAGCTTTGTCTATTTTTATATCCTCTGAATAATTTACATATTATATGGACTACTTCTTTCTTTGAAGTTTTGAAGAGCTTGTCTGTAAAGTAGTCTAGCTCTAAAGACTTCACAGTGTATAGTTTGTTTTGGTAGCTTCCTCTGTTTCATCTAAATATATACGTACAGATATACTTATATATACATACACACACATTTGTGTGTTTAATATTTTCTCAGAAGTAATTTAATTATTAAAAATAATCAAATTCCATTTTAAGATATCATACATAGTACTTTCTGTCCAGCTTTGTTGAGATATAATTGACATACGACATTGTGTAGGTTTAAGGTGTACAACATGTTGATTTGATACATTTATAGTCATGTGTTGCTTAACGACGGGGGTAAGTTCTGAGAAATATGTCATTAGGCAATTTCGTCATTGTGTGAATGTCATGGAGTGTACTTACGCAAACCTGGGTGGTATAGCCTGCTACACACCTAGGCTATATGGTATTAATCTTATGGGACTACCGTCGTACATGTGGTCCATCATTGACCAAAACATTATACAGTGCATGACTGTACATATTGCAATATGATTACCACCATAGTATTAGCTAACACCTCCATTGTGTCATAATTACTTCTTTTCTGTGATGAGAACATTTAAGACCTACTCTTAGCAACTTTCAAGTATATAATACAGTATTAGTAATTATAATCACCATGCTGTATGTTAGATCTTCAGAACTTATTCATTTTGTAACTGTAAGTTTGTACCCTTAAACAACATCTCTCCATTTCCCCACCCCCATCCCCTGGTAATCACCATTCCATTCTGTTTCTACAAGTTTGGCTTTTTCAGATTCCACATATAAGTGAGATCACACAGTGTTTGTCTTTCTCCGTCTGACATTTCACTTAGCATAATGCCCTCAAGGTCCATCCATGTTGTCTCAAATGGCAAGATTTCCTTCCTTCTCATGGCTGAATATTATTCCATTATGTGTGTGTGTGTGTATATGTATGTATGTATAAGGAATATAAAGAATATAAAGAAGATTATATATATATATATATATATAATCTTCTTTATGCATTTGTTCATTGGCACTTAGGTTGTTTCCATATCTTGGATATTGTGAATAATGCTGTAATGAACATGAGAGTGCAGATATCTCTTCAGGATCCTGATTTTATTTCTTTTGTACTTATACCCAGAAGTGGGATTGCTGGATCAGATGATAGTTCTATTTTCAGTTTTTCGAGGGGCCTCCATATTGTTTTCCATTGCAGATGCACCAATTTACATTCCCAACAGTGCACAGGGTTCCCTTTTCTCCACATCCTCGCCAACACATGTTATCGCCTGTCTTTTTGATAATAGTCATTCTAATGGGTGTGAGGGGATATGTCATCGTGGTTTTGATTTGCATTTTTCTGATAATTGGTGATGTTGAGCACCCTTTCATGTATCTTTCATTGGCTATTCATATGTCTCCTTTGGAAAAAAAGTCTATTCAGTTCCAAAGCCCATTTTTAAAATTTGATTGTTTTTTTGCTTAGATTAGTTAAAATTAGATTAGATTAGACAAAATTAGATTTTTTTAGCAGTTTTCTTTGCTATTGAGTTCTTTACATATTTTTAGATATTTACCCCTTATTACATATGTGATTTGGAATATTTCTCCCATTCTGTGGGTTACCTTTTCATTTTGTTGATTGTTTGTTTTGCTGTACAGGAGCTTTTTGGTTTGATGTAGTCCCACTTGTTTGTTTTTGCATTTATTGCTTGTGCTTTTGTTGTCATATCCAAAACATCATTGAAAAGACCAATGTCGAGAAGCTTATCTATATTTTCTTCTAGGAGTCTTATGGTTTCAGGTCTTATATTCAAGTCTTTAATCCACCTCGAGTTAATTTTTGTGAGTGGTGTAAGATAGAGGTCCAATTTCATTCTTCTGCATGTAGTTATACAGTTTTCCCAACAGCATTTATTTAAGATATTATCTCTTTCCCATTAAGTATTCTTGGCTCCTTTGTCAAATAATAGTTGACCATATGCAAGGGTTTATTTCTGGGCTCTTGATTCTGTTCCATTGGTCTATGTATCTATTTTTATGCCAGTACCATAATGCTCTGATTACTATAGCTTTGCAGGGTAGTTTGAAATCAGGAAGTGTGATGCCTCCAGCTTTGTTCTTCTTTCTCAAAATTGCTTTCACTATTTTGGGTCTTTTGTGGTTCTGTATGAATTTTAGGATTTTTTTTCCATTTCTTTGAAAAATGCCATTGGAATTTTGATAGGGAATGCACTGAGTCTATAGATTGCTTCTGGTAATATGGACATTTTAATAATATTAACTCTTCCAGTTGGTAAACACGGGGCATCTTTCCATTTGTTTGTGCCTTCTTCAATTTCTTTCATCAAAGTCTAGTATTCTTTTAACTTGAACAAAATCTTCTGTGTTTGGGGGGACAATTTCCTCCTTTCATTTTCCTGATAGTGTTTATTTGTGTTTTGCCTCCTTTTTTGTTTCAGGAATTTGTCTATTTGTTTTTAAAGGCGGCTTTTAGATTTAATTTGAATTCAAAGATTTCCATTGAAATTGTGTTTCCTTCTCTCCCTCTTTACTTCTTTCATTCCCTTCTTTTTCCTATTTACTGTTCTTTTTGAACTTCTTTAGTTGATTGCTTGGTTCACTTATCTTTGTTTTATCTCATTTGTAATGAAAGCATTTAAAGCTGAGGATTTTCCTCGGATTACATACTTAGCTATATGCCTTAATTTTTTGTGTGTCCTATTCCCATTTTTATTATTATATTTATAGCTTATGATTTTAAACCAATGGTTTTACAGAATGTTTTATAATTTTGAAGTGTTTCCAAAAGTTACTTAACCTCTTTCTTTCAAAGGTAGCACTAAAATCTCTCCTTTACCTTGACTCTACCAGGTAATAGGAAAAATTGCAATGTGTTACTCTCCCTCTGCCTTTAGTGATACATTCTAAGACTTTCAGAACAGACTATTGTCATTAAATGATTATTTTCAGTCTTGCATATGTGTTTTTCTGCACTGTCAGTAGCCCACTTAAATTCATCAACCATATCATTACTTTATTTTCCACCCTGTTAATGTGGCTTATTACTTCCTCTAGTGTGTATTTTAATTTACCTCACTTTTAAAAAATTTTCATGTACTATCTCTTCATTTCATCGGGCATCCTTTTCGCTGAAGCCTTTCTCTTCACACTTCTCTCCTCTCTGTTTCTCAGAAGAGATGTCTTCTAGCTTCCTGCTTGTTTTGCCTTCCTCACACTCGGTTTCCTGAACCAGGCTTCAACTGCTGTGGTAAATACGTGACTGAGGTATGTCCCCCTGCTGTGTCTTCAAGGTGGTGTTCCCCTTGCTCATCCTGAAGGGCTTTCTCCAGGCCCCATTGGGTGTGAGGGTCTTTTCTTCCTGCGATCATCCTCAGGAGCAGTCACGGAGACCCGCCATCTCCCTAAGTTTGAGTCTCGTCACTCTACAGGTCCTTACTTGCCACCCCCTTGGGTGCACCCACACAGCTTTTTAGGTGTTCAGAGGGAGGTTTTGTTGACCTTCACAACTTCGTTATCCAGCATCTAGGCCAATCTCGCCCACCCTCCTTAGTTCATTCTGTAGGGACTATGAAAGGTCATCAAAATTCTCCTCAGCCTCGAATTTACCTCAATCCAGTTCCATCTACCTTGGAGTTGGTGCAAACGTCTTCCAAAAGCCAGAAATAGAAGTGTAAGTCTGTCAGACCTAGATCAAGGTGATTTCTTAAATGAGATTTCTTGTTCCCCTGTATCTTCAAAGTTGTTTTATTGAGAAGAGAGTTGAGACTCTCTCAGGGCTATCTCGAAATGACAACTGAAGCAACAGAAACAATAATAATGTTAGTACTATTGACAGTAACAACAGCAATGGTAGCAGTAATTTTGTTAAGAGCTTTCTCATTCTAGGCACTAGGCATGAGTTACTGAATTGCTTTTTTAATGCACTCTGTGTGATAGACGATCTCATTCCCTCCTATTTACAGATGAGGAAAGGGCCCCAGGGAGGCGAAGCAGCCCCCCTCAGTCACACAGCAGGTAAACAGTGGTGCTGGGATTTCACCAAGGCAGCTCAACTCTGGAATCAACATGCTAACCATGCACTGGAGCCAGAAAGGATTTTACATATTACTTAGTCTACTCCTAGAATAAAGCTCTCAACAATGTCAGTGGAATCAAGGAAAGGCCTTTCATGGTGAACAAGTGAAATAAAATCATGGAAAATTGAAAATTCAGTGAATTCTAGAGGAAGGTGTTAAAAAAGAATCAAATTCCTGGGATGACTCCCATGGGACATTGATCATCAAAATTAACCTAACTAAGCAATATGTGAGAAAGTGTTAAAGAAGAATTGTTTTACCAATTTTCAAGTTAATTTTCACGTACCATCCTCTCCAATGTTTATGTTGTAGCTGACATAAATTTCTTAACAAAACATCCTGACTTACAAAACTAGATTTGAAATAAGATAATAAGAGAAATTTAAAATTACAGTCAAACAATAGAAACCCATTGGAAAGAAACTGGCCCTTTAACATTTTCCTTTCATCAACTGATGGATGGCAAGAAAGGTAATATACTTCACACACAAAATGACACCTATTAAAATGTTGGAAGCCAAAATGAAGAAAACCTTTGTTTTATAAGTAGGGTAACACAATCCCATTTTCTTATTTTTTTGCCTTTATTTTGGAAGAAAATGTTATTTTCAAGGGCCTAGTTCGGTGGCCCTTAAGCTAAAGACAAGAAATCACTTTGATTTCATCTCTTGCTTGATTGGCAACTTTTGAAATTTTCTTTGATCTGATCTTAATTTCTTCCATATTTTTGTGAATTAAAAACTTATTTGATTTTGTTTGTCCCAGTTGTGATGATTTATCGTCTGCTTTCTTGTTGTCAATAGCTGCAAACATTTTAGATGCTACACTTAAAAGGGTCAATTTTGTGATTCATCTGTGTCTTAGTTTTGGTAAAGGGGACCTAATTAGTTATAAATCTTCCCTTGTGATTTACTAAGAAGCAGTTTCCCTTGTGTAGTAACACTAGACTTGGAATAGCTTTGTTAAAATTGGATGCCTCTCAGGGGAAAAAATAAAAGCTAGTAATTTCTTTGAAGATAGACTGTGGTTGATTTTTGGAGGTGAGGGTTATTGAGTTATAATAGCCTGTTTAATTCTACTGAAACATATTACATTCTAAATTGTTGTTGAGCATAATAACAACTGGCCCTGTTATTTAAACTGCTATATAACAGCCAACACTTTGTACAAACCAATCTCTGAATGGACCTAAGCATTGGTTAACTGCTGGCTGTGTGGTAAAACATTAAAAAAGAAAAAGGCAGTGTAGTTGGCAAACTCAGTTTGGAAACCGAAAGCATCAGAACAGAGATCACGTTATTATTGGGCAAGGAATATAGACTAGAGGAAATTTAAGTGTATTTGCGTCTTTATTGTGGCTCTTTATTAAAAAAAAAAGATTTGAGGAAGCTTTTAAAAATGCTAAATGTTTTAAATAGTACAAACAGTCACCGTACAATTTATCTATCTGTATTCATATTTATATGTATTTACCTTTCATTTGGTGGGCTGAAGGCAGACAGCCATCTCTGCTTCATCATCAACTTTGTAATGTTTTCTCATGCTCAGGGGTTCATCCTCAGATGGGGAGTTGCCTTTAAAAGCTTGTCCTGTGGAAATAGTTGAGTGGGGAGTGTTGAGGAGGAGGAGAAGAGGATGAGGAAGTGGGAGAAGGAAATGATTTCTGAATTCAACGAGTCCATACAGACAAGAGAAATGAATTCTCCTTTAATATGGGTCTCACATGTCCTTAGTGAATGTCACCTTTCTTGGTAAATAAGTTTTTAAAATATAAGTGAGAAAATCAGGGTGAAGAAAAGAATAAGATGGGGCCAGGATGAGGCTTCTGTACAAAGAGGTGAGCCGCCAAGCCAGCTCCATATCACACGGAGAGGAGAATGCGCTTTGTCGTGTAATTCATGGTGTCCACACAATACAAATGCTTAATTGAAGGGAGGCATAGCTCTTTTTGGTATGCAGACCTGAGAAAAGGTCTTCTCATCGTTTCATGAAGCTGAGGCCCTGTGATGTCATGAGCAACAGTATCCACAACAGTTCAACCATGAATTAAGAGAGGAATCGCAGAGCACTTTTTTCAGTATTCTTTGCTGGAAGCAGATGGTGTAAAACCAAAGTGTGGTGTGAAATTCTTAACAGGTAGCCAAATTCGTGACCAGGCTCTTTGAAGTTCTGGCTTAATTCAAGAACAAAAGCTTAATATTTAGAACCATTGGGTTTTACAGGAATGGATTTCTGTGGATGGTGTCTGTGAATCCCCATAAAATTGTATGCAAAAATGTGACTGTGTAGGCCATGGTTAAATGTCTATAACTTCATCAGGTCCTCCAATAGTATGTGACCCCCACTTTTTAAGAATGACCATCCTGGAGGAAGAGTGGTCTATAACTCTCAGGCGATATTATGTAAATATTCTTCCTCTGAATTCACGTATTGGTAACCCAAGGCCGGCAGTAAGTTCCAGGCTTGCTCTGATGGGAAGCTAGAATGCAATTGTCCTTTGACCCCAACCAAAGAAGAAATACAAGCTTTGATAATCACTGGAGCTGGGGTTGAAATGATGTGTAAACTAAGGAGCCAGACAAGGACACAAGCCCAGATACAAGCTCACTGCTCCTCTTCCTGAGGGCCGAGGAGATAACTGAGGATGGAGCCCAGCCTTCTTGACAATGGAATTCCATCAACTCCAAACAATGGAGAAAGGATGGGCCACAGGTAGCCTCTCCCGTGGTGACACCAAGTCATTCAAGCCCAAGGCGAAGGGAGCATGGGGGAGCTGGAAATCATCTGATCTGCCCAGACCTGATTCTTGGTGTCTTTATTAAGGGATAGGTACTCTACAGACATTTTTTTTAAAGTCTAAACTGAGTAAGTTTCTATTCGTAGAATCAGAGACTAAGAAAAGATTCAAATATAGCAGCAAATATCCTATTTTGTTTCACCAACTAATAAGCACTTAAGGGTTCCATCTGTCCTGACTATTCCTAAACCGGAACATTGGCCAACCCGGTTGGCTCTAGAACATGCTTTTACTCTACTTCTTCAGGAGTCATGCCAGTTTTACATTCCCATTTCTGCTTTTATAATAGCCCTTTTCCTACGATACAAACTAAAGGCACATTTCTCACCCATCTGGAATCTTCCGAGAAGCTTGGAGGCAGCAAGGACCGTACAGTTAGGAAGAGTGCCGTGCCAAGCCTCCTGCAATCCAGGTGCGTACACTGGTCTCCTGGAGCTGCCGGAGCAAGTACTACAACCGGGTGCTGACAATGTCAGAAATGTATTCTCTCACAGTTCTGGAGACCAGAAGTCTGAAATCAAGGGGTCAGCAGGGCTGCGCTCTCTCTGAGGGCTCTAGGGGAGGATCCTTCCTGACTCTTCCACCTTCTGGTGACTCCATGTGTTGATTTGTGTCTCCATCACTCTCATCTTTGCCTCCATCTTCATGTGGCCTCTTCTGCCTCCTGTGTATCCGTCCCCCTCTGCGTGTCTGTTATAAAAACCCCTGTGATTGGATCCAGGAGCCACCAGCACATTCCAGGAGGATCCCATCTTGAGATCCTTAATTACGTCTGCAAAGACCCTTTTTTCCAACAAGGTCATATTTCCAGGCTCCAGAGATGAGGACATGGATCCACCTTTTTGGGGACCACCATTCAACCCACAGGACTGGGTTTATATTTCTTTTTACACACGTTTCTGTAAAGAGTGAGGCATGGTATTAGCGAGGGAGGCTGCGACCCGTTTTGAAATGATCTGAGTTCAGATATGCTGTAGAGTGGTTACTGAGAAGGTTTTATTTGTTTGTTTCTTTCTGACCTCCCTTCTATCCACTGACTATTGGCAAACGGTTGCTTGCTCAGGGGATGAGCCCGGGATGACAGGGGCGAAGGTATTGGAGCTGAAGGCAGTCGCAGCGTATGGCATGCAACTCGCAGTGGGAGGCTCTGCCTTGTTTATCTCCATCTCCAATTTAGAATTCAGAAGTAGGACGGTTGGTCAAGGGACGCATATCAACACTTCTAATTGAAAATGAAGTCAGATTTTTTTCCCCTCTGACAGAAATTAAAGCTGACTTGATTGGATTGATGATGACTCATTTGGCTAATTAGATAATACGAAAGCTATTTTCCACAAAGTCCTTAATTTTAATGAGAATATATTTAAGGCACCTGATAAGACAAAGGCATTTTAGGGCCACCACACCGTGTATATCCAGGGGCTCCCATTTGTATTACAGTCTATGCAAATGTTGCCCCTGTAAGTTGTGCAGTGCACCATCTGTTCAGTCATACTCATAGAGCTGGACATTTTATTTAAAATTTGTTATACTATAATATAATTCACAAAATCTGATTTTCCCAATGTTTATGAGTGTATCAAGTTAAATAAGGTGCTTCTTTGGGAAAGTCATTTGATAAATCTTGGTAAAATTTTTTTTTGGAATATATATTCCAGAAATTACAAAAATGCTTTTAATAACAGAGTAACAAATTCTTTTACCAGTTAGATGGATTCTAATTTTTTGCTTTCCACAAAGTTAAAGAAGGTCCTAGTCATGTTTTTAGGTTGTTAAAAATAATAATAATATTGTATCATTTTGATCACATAATTTAGACAAATTTTGATGAATTGAATGAAAATGTTTTAACAAAAGTTCTTCTATTCCCATCTACTATGGGAACAGTTTTTCAACATTCAACATTGAGAATAGAATTAATGCCGACTCCTGGCCCGTTCTTGCCATGAGTGAGATGATTACTTCATCAAAGGATATGAGAGAATGAAAAGACTCTCACTCATCTTCTTAAGAGATGAATTTGTAACAATATGTTATTTCTGTTGAATGTCAAAATTCGTATGATGTTGTTTTATCAATTATTTATTGTAATGTGAAATTGTAATAACTCAACTAGAAGAAACATTTAATATTTAGAGCCTTATAGACAGAGGAAACTTTTTAAAATGGTAATTTATATACATATTATATGTAACATATGTAATATTATATTATATAATTATGTTATAATTATAATATAAATATATAATATTATATATAACATATATATAACATATATATAATATTATATATATAACATATATATAATATATATACAACTTTGTTCCAGAGAAGTATGATAGAGTAACCAATAAAAGACACTCAAGCCTAAAAAATGTATTACATTATGATAAAAATCTGTGGGAGAAGAGCCCAAGGAACAAAAAGAATGAGATGAATTTTCCAACTGTTAAAAAAGGGTTTATTATTACATATATATTTAAATGGATGATGGCAGGTGTTAATCCCTGTGGCCCTAATTTTCAATCTTGAAGAAGCATCAGCATCATCTGGATGGCTTGTGAAACACTCCCCAAGTTTCAAATTTAGTAGGTCTGGGATGGAACTTGCAAATTTGCATTCCCAACATGTTCCCAGGTAATTCTGATGCTGCTGGTCTAGGGACCACACTTTGAGAAGGACTGCCCCTAGGTATTTAGAGTCCATTGGATATTTTTACAAAAGTGATTAATTGGGTACATGGGCAAAAATAATAATGGTCACAGGATAGGTAGGTAGGTAGAAGGTTGATAGACAGAAAGATAGATAGATAGACAGATAGATGATAGATAGATCAATAGAGCCTAGCCAGGCCAGAGCAGAGCCATAGAGTTGATGAAAATAAGTAAATGGGCAAGAATCAGAGTCCTCCATTCAGAGTGGTCCTGGAACAGCTGCTAGGGGCACCTCAGTTAGCTCAAGCTTTTAAATGCCCTTATTAGCAGATGCAAGTGGTGCTGATGCAGTGATGGTCAGCGTCATCTTTGCTGAGCACTTTTTCCCAGGCCCTGGTTCTATCCAATTTGTGTCCAGAACCAAAGCAGCCAGTCCCCAAGCATGAAGCTGCTAACACGGGAGAGGCCCCCAACTTCTCCGTCATTGCCCTGATTTTGCCTTGCTACGGCCACGGTTTTTACAGGGCGGTCACACAAGTGGGCTTCTGGAACTGGGGGTAATGATAACCTGTGGAGTATCCACTGGGCAAGGATCCTCACGTTCTCAACATTCCATGGCAGTTGATGTGATCCCCATCATAAAGATGCAGACACCGAGCCTTCCAGAACCTAGAGGACTCACCCTCCTCCCAGGAGTATGTGGAGGTGGGCATCTACTTGACACCAAAGTCTGTCTGTCTCTTTCCTCTGTCTGCATTTTTCGGTGCACATCAGAAATGCCTGCACCCAACTCACCTATGGTACTTGTCAGAAATGCAAATCCCAGCCCTGTCCCAGATCTATTCAATCAGAATCTCTGAATCTTTATTTTTCTTTTTAGCAAGCCCAACAGGTGTTTCTTATGTTCAGTAGACTTTAAGAATTCCTCTTTTTCTGAAAAAGACACATTTTCATATAACCATGTAGGACTTCATTTAACCTGCACAAGTGATAAATCAACCCTTCTGTCCATGGAAGAATACTGAAGCTTGATAAAGGTCACTCTATTAATGGTTTAAAGGGTTCCCAGATTTCTATTGATAGCTAATTAATAATACTTAGCATAGTTATCTAAGCATAGAATGAAAAATTATGTCTTTTCTTTTCACAGAGCTTTCTGGTACTCAAATCTCCTTAGGCATTGGGTGGCGCCTAATTTGCAGCTTTCTAGTCTTTGGTCACTGTTTTCCTCCATGCAAGTCCGTTCTACCAATTCAGTGACTGCTGGGATTTTCTTGCAGCACCTCTTCTTGAATTAGACCTTGGCATATCCAGCATCAAGCTACCCATGAAGTTGCCCATTGATTCCCATCCTTAGAAGGGCTCCCGTCTCCTATGCTTAAATGCCTCATTCAATTAGAATCAAATAAAGGAAGCATGAATTGAGGACCCGCTGCAGGCGGGACATCTCTGCAGGCACAGCAGAGGGCTGTAAAGGGGACTGTGACTGGATCTCCGTCCTGTTGAAGCTTTAGAGAAAGTATGAGGATGGAGCTGGTGACACCTGAAACGGTGCTGGGAAATTCATTGTCATCAGACAAGCATTTCTGCTGTGCTCTGTGCCCGGCCCTTAGAGATGCCTGGGGAATAAGCCACAGGAGCTGATGACTCTTTGGTGGCCAGAGAGAGTAGGGCAATAAAGAGTAGAAAGACAGGCATGTTGAGGTCTTTAAATCTTCATCTGAGCACACGGCATGCTTTGCCTGGCCCTTCTATTCCCCATGACAGTCCATCAGTCCCATCAACCAGTTCTCTTGGGGCTGTCTCACTCACAGAAGGATCGTGAGATAAAACTGTATGTACTTATATTCCTAGCACTACATATAAGTTGACATTTCCCAGGTGGGATGAAAGCATCCATATCTCCCTTTTTGCTGCTGGCTCTTGTTACATCTGGCATTAGTTTAGTATAAGTAATAAAACCATGGATAGAATTTTCTGGGGCCTCTGGATATTTACGTTGTTAAGACTGGTTTTCGGTGACGTTCCGTTATGTCATAAGATGCTAGATTCTGAGAGATCATTAGATGTGCTAGACTCTAAACTGACACCAAATCAAGTTCCATTTGTTCTGTGGCTCTTATTTAAAATACATCATATGTTAATGACTCCTGATTAGAATATATCATATTTTAGGACATATATTTGAATTATATATTAATAACTCAAGTTATCTTTCTGTTGTCTATCAAAGGCACATTGTAATTTTTAATTTTGGTTGAATATTTTACATGTGTTTAAAACCATGCACAAAAGGTAACTAGATATTTTAAAAACATATAACATTTGTTATATTTTAAAGTAATACATATTTTAAAGTAATTTGAAGGGTAACACAGAATAATAACACATACAGAAAAACACATAGAAGGAAATAAAAATATATAATAATAATGTTATCAAGATATAATATTATTAATATTTTATTTCGTTTGTATAGTAAAAAATATTTTTGTTTGTTTACCACTCCACCTGACTTTTTAAAAAAATGATTTTATTGAAGTTATACTGGCCTATAACATTGTGTAAACTTCAGGTGTACATTATTATGTGTCAGTTTCTGTATAGACTGCATCGTGTTCACCACCAATAGTCTAGTTTTTATCTGTCACCATAAGTATGTGCCCCTTCACCTCTTTTGCCCTCACCCACCCCCCTTCACCTCTTTTGCCCTCACCCACCCCCTTCCCCTCTGGTAACCACTAATCTGTTCTCTTTGTCCATGTGTTTATCTTCCACATACGAGCGAAATCACACAGTATTTGTCTTTCTCTGTCTGGCTTATTTTGCTTAGCATAATACCTTCAAGTTTCATCCATGTTGTCACAAACGGCACGATTTTGTCTTTTTTATGGCTAAGTAGTGTTCCATTGTATATACATTTTATGTCTTCCTTATCCATTCATCCATTGATGGACACTTGGGTTGCTTCTACATTTTGGCTATTGTGAATAATGCTGCAACGAACATAGGGACACATAAATCTCCTTGGATTGTTGATTTCATGTTCTTTGGATAAATACCCAGTAGTGGGATAGCTAGATCATATGGTATTTCTATTTTTAATTTTTTGAGAAATCTCCATACTGTTTTCCATATATGGACAGCTAATCTTCAACAAAGGAGCCAAAAACATACAATGGAGAAAGGAAATTCTCTTCAATAAATAGTGTTGGGAAAACTGGACAGCCACATGCAAAAGAATGAAAGTAGGCCATTATCTTACACCATACACAAAAATTAACTGGAAATGGACTAAAGACTTGAATGTAAGACCTGAAACCTTTAAATCCCTAGAAGAAAATATAGGCAGTACACTCTTTGACATAGACCTTAGCAGTATCTTTTTGAATACCTTGTCTACTCCGGCAAGGGCAACAAAAGAAAAAATAAACAAATGGGACCACATCATACGAAAAAGCTTCTGCAAGATAAAGGAAACCACAAACAAAACGGAAAGGCAATCCACCAGCTGGGAGAAAATATTTGCAAATCATATATCCGACAATGATATGAAAAAATGTTCAATATCACTAATTAATAAGGAAATGAAAATCAAAACTACAATGAGATATTACCTTATACCCATCAGAATGGCTATAATTAACAAGATAAGAAGTAACAAATGTTGGAGAGGATGTGGAGGAAAGGGAACCCTCATACACTGCTGATGGGAATGCAAACTTGTGCAGCTGCTATGGAAAAAATATTTTTAATAAAATTGGAATTATTTGGTGTGTAGTACTTTAAATTCTACTTTTAAAAAGTTAGCATTTTATTAGGAGAATTTCTCCATAATATTAAGTTTTTTGAGAAGTGGATTTTAGCAGGCATGTCCTTTCTGTTACAAAGATACAATAATTTGTTTGGTCTTTTCCTCATATGTTGGACCTTTAGATGATTTCTTTTCTTCCCTCCTACTTTCTTTTCTCCTTCCTTCCTTCCTTCTTCCCTGCCTTACTTTCCTTCCTTTCTTTGTTCCTTCCTCCCTCCTTCCCTCCCTTCCTTGCTTTCTCTTTCTTCTCTCTCTCTTTCCCTCCCTCCCTCTTCCTTCTCTCTCTCTCTGTCTTTTTTCTTCCTCATCTTGTAAATAAAGCTACCCTGAACATCACACTTACAGGCCTTGTATGCAATTAATTATGTGACAATGCAAAGTCCTAACGAATTTCTGGGGATTAATGGCCCCCAGGAAAGAGTTCACCGTGGGCCAGATCTCCCATCTTGTGATCCAGTCTCTGGGAAATCCCTAGGGATAACATCCTTACTGCTGCATCAACATCTTTTTCCTCTCTCAAGAATAATAATGTTTTTAAAAGTTAGATTTTTCCCAGTGGCAACAGCTTTGGCTTGTTGAAGACACTCCAGCATTCAGCATGGTTATCTGGTTTCTAGGTGCCGATAAATAAATCTAGGGATTGACGATCATATGAAACAGGTTCATTTAATTGCAGTTTAAAAGATACAATCAAAATGGTGTTATCTGTCTAAAGAGTTTGCCTACATTACTTAACAGTGCTAAGTTCTGTATATAGTACAATGCACATATTTCTCTTAAAAATAATGTATAGAAATAATTAGGCTTCTTCCTTGGCGCTATATAGTGTGAATTATGCTAGAATATGTCATTTTATCAACAGCCATCAGCTAGCTGGGTAGTTTGTACAGGCACCATACAAAGTTCTGAAAGATCTGTTGTTAATACGTAACAATATCACCAATCTGACTAGCTTTCGACCCAAGTTCTTAAATATATGAATAATCATAGAGAGCTTGTGGTTCCAGTGTACTGGATTTTCAAAGGATATTTTGTCTAGTTTTACTTTTATAAATATATCTATGGTACAACATAATACAATACCATATAGTGCGATATTGTAAGGATATTATTTTAAAAATACATAACTATATTATAAATATAATATATAAGCATAAATTATTGTATTTATAGCTCTCCAAAAGTGTTTTACCTTGATGTATTTTAATCTAGATGGGGTGTTTTCCATGCCTCTGTAAGGTTGTATTGTGCGACCAATTAATCCATTTTGAAGAGCAAAAGTCCACTTTTTTACTTATAGTCTCAGCTTTGGTTGCTCAAAACAATAAAACTGCTCTCCAGTGCTTTCATCAGCAGGGCATAAATATTACCAGGTTATTTTATTCCCTCTCCCCCATAGCCTTGTCATGAACTTTACCTTGATGCCTCTCATACCCCTGGTGCTGATCCAGACCCCCTTTGCTCTCGAAACTCATGCCTGAAACGGCCCTGTGGCTATCCTCTGTGAATTCACCCTCCATTCAAGACAGACGGCCTGGGCGCGAAAGAGCTGCAGAGTCTGCTCTGAACTATACAAAGTCTCTGTCCCGTGGGGTCTAGATTGTGGTAGAGAAAGGTGGCAGGGGGATGTCGCACCAATACCTCAGACTCACTCAGTCTATATCTCAACTTCAGTTTTTGGCACCTATTTTTCTATTCTTGTAATAAAAATGTGCCATGCACTTGGCTGGATTCTGGCAACATGACGGTAAAGAATACAGACCTTGAACTGATACTCTGAAAAGATCACAGCAAAAGTGGAGGCTGCTGAGGCATGTCCACACAGCTCTGTGTTTGAGGGGAAGGGAGGTGAGAGAGCAAGGTCCCAATTCTGGGATATCAGATGGTTTTCATTTCATGCACAAACTCCAATCAATTAATCGTGGCTGCCCCGAGCTCTGGGTTGAGAAGACTACATCTGGATCACAGCAGAAGACAGTTGTAATCAATTAGTAATGTCTGCCAGGGGCAGTAGCTAGAGGTATATGGTCATGCATGCTAAATATTTATATCCTATATTGCTAACATGGATTTCTTTCTGAAAGAACCAGAGGAAGTCACCCTTGGATGTTTGCCTGAGCATCGGGATGGCTTACTGGGCTTGTTTGTAAAGCCACCTGTGCCTTAGGAGTACATTGCTCCCCCTGGGGGAATATATCAGCAATCAAGCCTTCCAAAATTGTGGCTGCCGATAAACTGTACTGTGTTTTTTAATGTATACAACTAGTGAGTACCATCACCTTAATTTCTTAGGATGATGTACACATGGGTCTTAAGTCATCGTGTAAATGGCTTCCCAAAAAGACTTGAAGTCTTACAGAGTATGGTATTCTGCCTGATTGAGGATTCAAATAATATGAGGTTATTATAATATATATAATATATAATACATTTTTATAATACACATTATACTACCACACGTGGTGCCCAAAGATTTGGGCACAAATGGGCACAAAAACACAAACTTTGCGAGTTCAATGGCACAGAATAAACAAAACTTTAAATGACGTGGCTCTGAGCCCTTGTAGTTTTGTTATAGACTACATTAAAGGATCTTTTCACGTTCCTGATCCCCTTAAAATTCAGCTAATTACTGTTGGTTGCTTAGAGTTTATCCTTATTAAATGGATTAAAAATGCTATTATACTTCATATTATGTAATTTTCTGGTCAACAGAGGAAGAGGTGTTGGAAAGCGAGCCCACTGGAAGAGGTGAAACACAGTGATGTTTCCCATACCCTCCAGTTTGGTGTGGCTTCATTGAGGGTATAGGCCGAGACAGGCATTTTATTTTATTTATTTTGATTATTTTATTGAGGTCATATTGACTTCTACCATTGTGTAAATTTCAGGTGTACATTATTATATATCAGTTTCTGTATAGACTGCATCATGTTTACCACCAATAGTCTAGTTTTTATCTGTCACCATAGGTATGTGACCCTTTACCACTTTCACCCACTCCACACCCTATTTCCCTCTGATAACCACTAATCTGTTCTCCTTATCCATGTGTTTGTTTATGAGATAGCCATTTTAGACCACCCTTAGTTCACCTGGAAACCACAGGGAGACAGTTCAGAGCTAGTTTGATTCATAGTAGGGTAGGGCAGGTCTGAGGGTTTCATCCTAAAGTAGGCAAAATTGAGCCAAGTTAAGCCTTCAGTATTCTATCTCAGTGTCAGTTGCAAGATCTTCCACCTGAGATTTTAGTTCTTTAAGATCATAGCTGATGTGATGTATTTCTCTTTTCTCCCTTTTCCCTATTTATTCCTTTATTCCTCTGAATTTTCCTCTGTGAGTTGAGGGTACTTATCTCTTCCTCAGGGTAACCTCCTATCCATGCGCCACAGGAGGGAGGGAGCAGGGCTGACCAAGAATTTGGGAGAGGACCCTGAGCAGTTGACCATGCACCTCTGTTTCCACTCTCTTTGACCTCTGTCTGGAGAGAGCACCATACAGGTCTGTTCCTCCATGCCTTGAGGTTTACAAGAGCAGATCCCCACTCCCCAAGGGGAAGCTTAGATAGCTTTATGTCTGCCTAATTCTGGGCAAAGCATAAAGAAGCTGGTTAGCTGTACAGCAAAGCCATGCTTTCCCAAATCACCTTTATTGGTAATAAATTTGATGTTTTGTACATCATCTGCCTGACCCTGGCCTGTCTCTCAGTTGTTCCTAAATTTTGGCAGGGAAAAATGGAGTGTTAGGTATTAACCTATAAACTTATACAACTTTCCAATACAGCCTCTCATTTAATGTGTCCTTGAACCAGTCATTAATTCAGTTCTGTTCTCATGAATGTCCCAGATATGGTGATATTATTGGAGATAAAGAAAAATACAAATGAAACATGGCCCCTGTCCTCAGTGAGTTCATAACTTGGCGAGGACACAGACAATTTAAAAAAATCTGAGAACCATAAGCTAAGGGCTTGAGGAGAACTAGATTCTGGATGCCCCAAGCATTTTCCATTGTAATGTGGCTACAAATCATCTGGAGATCTTGTTAAAATGCAGATTCTGATTCTGTAGGTTTGGGGAGGTGAGGTGAGATTCTGCATTTCTAATGAGCTCCCAGGCAATGCATGTTGAGTATGTAGCACGCTGAGTAGAGAGTAGCAGAGATAGACTAAACTGCACTCCCTAGGAGCCAAATTGCACAGAGAAGGGGCACCCAGTCAGTCCACTTTGGAAAAGTCAGGGAAGACTTCTCTGAGGAGGAGACAACTAAGCTGAATCTTCCAAGATGAGCCACTGGTCAAGAAAGATCTGGAGTAATGGAACGTCCAAAGGTGAGGAATTGTGAAAGGGCGTGATGGATTTTTGTCCTTGTTGTTTGAGGAACCATGAAAAACCCCACTATGAAATGGAGTGTGAGTTGGAAAGGGGAGAAAATAAGGGATGGTATTCAGTGCTAAGGAGTTTCAATTTTATCCTGCAAGTAATTGGGAACATTAAAGAACTTAAAGGGAATTTTCATGATCGAATTTAAATTTTGAATAAACTTTCAATTTTTTAGAACAGTTTTAGATTTAGAGAAAAATTGAGAAGATATTACAGAGGATTCTCGCATATCCCACACCCATTTTCCCTTACTATTAACATCGTACGTTAACATAGCACATTTGTTACAATTAGTGGACCAATATTGATGCATTGCTATTTATTAAAATCCATGCTTTATTCATATTTCCTTCATTGGTACTTAATGTCCTTTTTCTGTTGCAGGATCCTATCCAGGACACCACATTAGATTTAGCTGTCATGTCTTCTTAGGCTCCTCTTGGACCCGCAGTTTCTGAGACTTTGTTTTTGATGACCTTGACAATTTCGAGGAGTAGTGGTCAGGTAGTTTGTAGGATACCCCTCTATTGGGATTTGTCTGATGTTTTTATCCTGATAAGTTTGGGGTTATGGGTTACTGGGAGAAAGACCACAGAGGTAAAGTGCCATTTTCATCACATCCTATTGAGGGTACATAGTACCAACATGACTTGTGACTGTTGAAGTTGACCTTGATCGCCTGACTGAGGTCGTGTCTGTCAGGTTTCTCCACTGGAAAGTTACTCCCCCCCACCCCTTCCATGTTGTACTCCTTGGAAGGCAGTTACCATGCACAACTCACGCTTAAGGAGTAGGAGTTACATTCCTCCTCGTTGAGGGCAGAGAATCTACACGAATTATTTGAAAATATTCTGCATGAGAGATTTGCCTCTTCTCCCCATTTATAAATTTAATCAATCATTTATTTATGTCAGTATGGACTCATGAATATTTTATACTTTGGATTATAATCCAGTACTGTCTTATTTATTTTGTTGCTCAAATTGTCCAGCTTTGTTTCTTGGAAACTCTTTCAGTGGCACCCGTGTCCCATTGACATAACCCATCATGTGGGGTTTTTCTTTTAATACTTTCTTATACCTAGGACTACAAGAAGCTCCAGGTTTACCTTGTATTTTTCCTGCCCAAGTCCTAGAATCAGCCGTTTCTCCAAGCAGCCCTGATTCCTTTTACTGGAGGCTGGTATCAGACACCAAGGTTAGGAGCTAGGTGTGTTCATTGCTACTGGGGTGTCTTTTCTTTAAAGCTCTCTCAGCTGATAGAACAAGGAAATATATGGGTATATACTAACCTTCGTATATACACATATCTATAAACATTTCTATATGTAACAATTTATATCTTTATTAGGCTACATATAAGTTTATGCTAATGTCTCCATCTCTAATCCAGTATCATATGGATCATTCTAGCCTCCTCCCCATGCTTATCAGCAAATTCTCAGCCTTAGAGAGAGAAACCTGCCTCCCACTGTTGGCCATTCGTTTACTTATTTGTTTAATTCCAATATACGCGGGGAGTGGCCTCAACATTAACACATACGCCATGGAAAACAACTTACCAGCTAGAGTACAATGTTTGTCTGCAGTTCCTTTTCCCTTTAGTCTTCAGACTCTGCTCATTTCCAAAGTTACTTAGGTCAGCACTTTTTCCCCTCACCCCTTTTAATGAGGTTGTTTCATACATTTGTAATATATTTAGATTCTCTTGTCACATTCTGCATTTCTTATTGGGACACCCTAAACTTCCAAGCGATTTTTTAAAATTTGCACACACTAAGGTTCACTCTTTGTTCTGTAAAATTCTATGGGTTTTGACAAATTCATAATGTCATGTATTCACCATTTCAGTATCATACAGAATAGTTTATTGCCTTGAAAATCTCTTGTACATCACCCATTCCTTCTTCCCACCCTCTCCCTAAGCTCCTGGCAACCAGGAATCATTTTACAGTCTTTACAGTTTTGCCTTTTCCAGAATGTCATATAGTTGGAATCATACAGTATGCTGCCTTTTCAGACTGGCTTCCCTCCCTTAGCAATATGCATTTAAAGTCACTGCTTGTCTTTTATAGCTTGATAGCTCATTTATTTTTATTGCTGAATAATATTCCACTGTATGGATATACCACAGCTTGTTTATCCATTTACCTATTAAAGGCCATCTTGGTTGCTTCCAAGTTTTGGTAATTATGAATAAAATTGAAATATTCACATGCAAGTTTTTGTGTGGACATAAGTTTTCAAGTCAATTGGGTAAGTACCTAGGAGCACAATTGCTGGATCCTATGGTAAGACTATGTTTAGCTTTGTGAGAAACTGCCAAATGGTCTTCCAAAGAGGTGATACCATTTTGCACTCCCACCAGCAATGAATGAGAGTTCCTATTGTTCTGCATCTTTGCCAGCATTCACTCAGTATTGTTAGTTTTCTTGATTTTAGTGTTACAATAGACATCTAATAGTGTCTCCTTGCTTTAATTTCCGTTTCCATAATGAGAAATGCTGGTTGACATCTTTACATATGCTTACTTGCCATCTGTATATCCTCTTTGGTGAGTGTCTGTCCAGCTCATTGCCCATTTTTTAGTTGGGTTGTTCCTTTTGTTATAGTTGAGTTTTAAGAATTCTTTATATATTTCAGATAACAGTCCTTTATCAGATGTCTTTTGTAAATATTTTCTCCCAGTCTATGGCTTGTCTTTTGATTCTCTTAACTATGTTTTTCTTAAATCCAAAGATTTTAATTTTAATAAATTCTAATTTATCCATTTTTCTCTCATGTTTTGTACTGTTAGTGTCATATCTGAATACTCATTGCTAAACCCAAAGTCACATATTTTCTCCTATGTTTTCCTCTAGAAGTTTTTAGCATTGCATTTTACATTGGGTTTATAATTCATTTGTGTTAATTTTTGTGAAAGATGTAAGATCTGTGTCTAAATTCATTTTTCTGCATATGGATGCCCAATTGTACTAACATCATTTGTCAAAAATGCTATTCTGTCTCTGTTAAACCGCCTTTGCTCCTTTGTCATAGGTCAGTTAATGATATAGGTCTATTTCTTGGTTCTCTATACTGTTCCCTTGATCTATGTGTCTATTCCTTCACTCCTCTGTTCTGACTACTGTAGCATTATAGTAAGTCCTGAAGTCAAGTAGTGTTAGTCTTCCTACTTTTTTCTTCTTCTGCAGTATTGTGCTGGTTATTCTCCATCTTTAGCCTTTCCATATAAACTTTAGAATCAATTTGTTGATATCCACAAAATATCTTGCTGGAATTTTGATTGAGATTGTGTTGAATCTACATAGCAAGTAAGGAAATATGGATACCTTAACAATACTGAGTTTTCTAACCTGTGAACATGGAATATTTCTCCATTTATTTATAGATGCTTTGATTTCTCTCATCAGACTTTTGTAATGTTCTATATATGGATCCAATACATATTTTGACAGATTTATACCTACATATTCCATTTTTTGGTGGTATTATAAATGAAATTAAAAAAAATTTCAAATTCCAATTATTTATTGCTGGTATGTAGGACAGTAATTGACTTTTGAACATTAGCCTGTATCCTGCAACTTTGCTATAATCACTAATTAGTTCCAGGAGTATATTTGCTGATTTGGGGGGGATTTTCTCCATAGACAATCATGTCATCCATGAACAAAAATAGTTTTATTTCTTCCTTCCCAATCTGTGCATCATTTACTTCCTTTTCTTGTCTTATTGCACTAGCTAGGTTTTCCATGTGATGTTGAATAGGAATGATGAGAGAGGACATTCGTACCTTATTCCCATAATTTAATTTTTAAATGATGAATTTCTGGGTTATGTGAGAAAAGGAGTAGAAGGGGGAAAGGAGGCAGTATTGCAGGAGACTAATTAAGAAATGATTTTCAAAACTGTGGAAGGGAAAACTTAGAGGAGTATATAGATTCAAAGAGAAATGACAAATCTGTAGATCCTGGTGACTATAAGGGACTATGATGATGAGAAGCTTGGACAGTGAGGCAGTCAGGTGGCACCATTCATTAAGAGAGGAAGCTCTTAGAAACGTTAAGAATTATTCTGAATGCATTTACATATATTAAACTCACTTAATATTCATATATATCTCCGTGGGGTAGACACTGTTATTATTCTCAAATTATGGATAAGGATCAGAGACATGGAGAAGTAACTTATTTAAAGTTACCTAGTTGTCTGGTAGAGATGAGGTTTAAACCCAGATTATCTGGCCCCAGGATCAATGCTCCTAACAACATATAATTCTTACTGGGTGAGAATTATAATTAATTAAATTAATATTGCTATTCCCACATTTCTTTATTTAATTTCATTTGCCTTATATATTTTGCCCATCATTTTATTTTTAAATCATATATTATTTTATTTTAGGTGTGTCTCTCTTTGAATAGCTTATAGTAGAATTTGCTTTATGACTCTGTGAATCTTTTGTTTCATAATTGAGTTCAACTCGTATTTATTGTTGTAACTGACATGTTAGTTCTTACTTCTATTTTCTTCATTTTTCTTTCTGTTCCCTTTTTTTCATCCTATCATCTTCTGATCTAGATACGGTTTCCTTTATTTTTTTACCCAATAATGATTTGAAGATGTGCAACCTATTTTTATTCTACTATTACTTAGTGTTAAGGTTTTACCAGTATATTTATACAGTAAATATGCCAGTATGCAAATATAAAGTATAATTTTGTTAGACAAAATCTATTTTTTTCTAAGCATCAGTGCCAAGAAAGGATTAGTTCTTACTTTTCTCTGAATCTTCTGATAAATTACTGGGCGCTGTCTCATTGATGAAGACGCTTATCCCTCCCAGATATCATGAACATTAATAAAAATATTTTGTTAGATATTAAGAGCAGTTTCAATCACTATGGCCATTCAGGGGACATGTCATTTTAGGGCAGATGCAAGCTTTCTAGATACCTTCATATTATACTGCAGAGTCAGCCATAGATGGCACCTGTTGATATGTCAGCTATAAAACCATGGTTATATCAAAGGTCTTTCAATCACAGAGATTGTTTTAACTAGTTATTAATTATGTTGTGATTTTGCTTTCAGTCAGAGCAACTGCTTCAACAAATAGAACTCTCTCCGAATCCTTTTTAAAAATAAAAGTTTTTTTAAAAACAGAAAAATCTCTTTTTATGATTATATTTCCACCTAATAACCTGTCTGGAAATAGACAACATCAAAAAAACTTATGATATCCCCTTTACATAATTTTCTTGAATCTGTTTTAACTCCCCAACTGATTAGTAAGCATCAAATGCATATAAACCCTATTCCCTGCTCCCAAAGTAGGTGGGAACTTGGGAATCGTATATCTTACATTATTAACTCAAAAGTTGGCAGTGTTATAATTACAAATATTTCAGTTTTTTAAAAGTTGTGAATTATCATGGTGTAATAAAATGGGGAAAATGACTTCTCAACTGCTGTCCTCTCTCTACCTTATATTCGTTTATTATTTTTTTAATTTAAAATCACCTCTATAATGCTTACCATATGCCAGGCAGTGTTCTCAGCCCTTTACAAATATTGTCATTCAAGTCTCCCAACAACTCTAGAGGCAGATATTGATATTATATCCATTCTACAGATGACAGGACTGAGGAGTTGACCCCTGACAGGGTTGCTCAGAGTCTAGGGTCTTAGAGCTTACACTCTACCATCTCATCAGCATCCTCAGATTTCACTGTTTGTACTTCCATGCCCAAGTTTAGGTTAAGGTGAGTCTTAGGGAGGAAGCAGGACATAGGGCAAAGACTAAAACAGATCTGAGTTTACAGCCCTGGTCTGTCCCTTACTAGTTGTGAAAACTATGGGTAGGCAGAATTATGGCCCTGAGAACATTCCACACCCTAGTCCCCATGACTGAAAATGATGAGATTCCACACCCGTGAATATGTTAACTTACATGGCAAAAGGGACTTTAAGGTGTAATTAGGGTTACTAATCTGTTGACCTTGAAAAAGAGAGATTATCCTGGATTATCCAGGAGGGCCCAATGTAATCACAGGAGCCCTTAAAAGCAGAGGCAGGAGAGGCAGTCAAGGAGATTCAAAGCACTAGAAGTATTTGTGGTGCCACTGCTGGCATGAAGATGGAGGAGGCCATGTGTCAAGGACACGGGGACCTCAGTCCTACAACCACAAGGAACTGAATTTGGACACAATAAACATGGTCTTGGGAGCAGATTCCTTCACAGAGCCTCCAGAAAGGAACACAGCCTGGCCAACACCTTGAGTTTAACCTTGTAAGATCCCCAGCAGAGTAACCAGCCATGCTGTGATGGACTTCTGACCAAGGAACTGTAAGACAATAAATTGATGTGTTAAGCTGCTGAGTTTGCGGAACTAGGTTATTCAGCAATAGCATACCAATACAATGACTTCAGACCAGTTCCTGAATCCGGCCGAGTTTGTTTGCTCATCTGTAAAGAGGGGCTGATGGTAGGTGTGATCCCTGAAGATTAAATGAAGTCATTATGTGACAGTCTGGCATGGTGCCTGGAACTTAGTAAGAGTTCAACAAATGTGGCCACATTTCACAGGCATAAAAAGTACACTATAAGAGTGAAGAGTGAAACAGGGAAACTCAGTGAGGGAAGCGGCACTTGAACCGAACTTCGAGGAATAGGCTGAGTTTTGATAGACAATCCAGATTAAAATTAAACCAGTGAAGAATTGAGAGGAGAAAACTCCACAGTTTACCCGAATCTATTACATGTTGCATAGACGTGTGAATTTGCATTTTAATAGGCGGAAGAAAATTACTGATCTCAGATTGTGGCATCTTCTACAGGCAACTTTCAATCCTGGAAAGTAAAAACGGGAGCAGAAAAAAACAAATGGAACTCGGTATAGAATATATAGAGTGGTTTATAGCCCATATGTTCTGATAGCTGACTAGCAGGGGCAGGACCAACACAAGGCTCGTTTTTATTTTAGCTCTGATCCGTTTACTCTGTATGTGCAACTGAGAGCTAACATATCTCTGTGTAAAGCACTCAACTGCACCCAAAGGCAGGCATGGGCTGCACATTCACATTTGTGATGGACACCTGATGTGTGTGGTGTGATAACCTCTGCTTTTCTATGGAACACGAAGGAAGCCAGACTGTGAAATGGGATCACTGAAATTTTAAATCGTGTTAATTCAGGGATTACGGTTCTGCTGGCTTGTTGGGAAATGCCAGTTAAAAGAGGGAGGAGGAAGGTGATCCTGAGTGACACGGAAGGGACTGTACTAGTTGCCACAACAAATTATCCCAAAGTGGGTGGCTTAAGACAACACAAATGTATTCCCTCTCAGTCCTGGAGGCGAGAAATCTAAAATCAAGGTGTGGGCAGGCTTGGTTCCTTCTGGATGCTCTGAGGGAGAGTCTGTTCCAGGCCTCTCTCCCAGCTCCTGGTGGCGCCTGGCAATCCTTGGCGTTCCTTGGTTTGTGGATGCATCACTGCAGTCCCTGCCTCTGTCTTCACATGGCCTTCTTCTCTTCCCTTCTGCCTCTCATCAGGACACTAGCCATTGGATTTAGGGCCTAGCTGGGTAATCCAGGATAATCTCATCTCAAAATCCTCAATTATATTTGCAAAGACTCTTTATCCAAATAAGGTCACATTCACAGGTCTTGGGGGTTAGGGCTTAGAAATACCTTTTCTGGGGGTCACCATTCAACTCACTACAGGAACTATTATCTACAACCTATTGAGAAATAGCTATACCCTTATAAATGTGGAATTATAAGAGAAAATAAGGAAGAGAGCCCAGTGTGGCTAATTTATGTGGGTAACATTTAAAGTTAAAAAAATTCTCTAATTTGGATTTCAGATAAATATACATATAATCTTCTACATGAACAGAAAAGCTAATTCTTAGAAGAAAAAAAAAGGTTAAATGTCTGAAAAAAGTTGAGCCATTATAAGCTGTTGGAATTTATAAACCTCTCTTCCTTCTCTATTACAGACTTAAAAAGATTCTAACATGAAAAATATGAAAATGTTAAGAAACAATACAATTAAAAAATATAAGCTGTTTTTCTACCTTCATTTCAATTTTTTGAAAATATGGTCATTGGTTGGGTCCAATTTCCAACTAGCAGTTGTGGTAATTCAGTGTTATTTGTTTTACCTCCCCCACTTTTTTTAAATCACATGTGTTGTTTGTAAAATCATCTCTATTAAGCAAAGTTTGCATGAGAGTACGCTAATTTCCAACTATTGTTTGATAACTTTGTCATGAGTAATTATATGTAATAGTGCTTTGTAATGTAGAATAGTACACAAATATAAAGTAGAATGTCATGGGCCAAAGCAAGTCACATGACAGCATTTAATTCTAAGTGGGTGGGGGGCTAACCAGGGCTTAGAAGGAGAAAGAGCTAGAACACTTGTGAACAACCTGAACTACCACAGCTTATAATCTCAAGCTCTATGTCCAAAGAAATGGTAACATCCTAACTACAAAATGGCAATAGATTGTTTCTTTGGTGAGGAAGATTGTCCCCGAGTTAATATCTATGCCAATCTTCCTGTATTTTGTATGTGGGACGCCACCACAGCATGGCTTGATGAGTGGGGTGTAGGTCCGTGCCTGGGATCCAAACCCACCAACCCTGAGCTGCTGACATGGAGTGTGCAAATTTAACTGCTATGCTACCAGGCTGGCCTTGGCAATAGATTTTTAAATTCAGGTTGTGGATAAAATCCTTCCATGTCTGAAGAAAGGTAATCAGGTATTGACAAGTAAATTCTATTTACATCATTATCTCTGGAGCAAACAAGAAAGAATTAGTCTTTCTATCAAAACTTCTTATGGAAATGACAAAAATACTACCAATCTTGTTGTTTTTCTTTCTTAATTGATATATAGCTAGAGAATATAATTTCCAGGACACTGATAGTGCCCAAATACTTGAGGTATCTGTGTTAAACTAACAGATTGATGTTGTGTGTGTTTGTGGATGTGTGTGTGTGTGCACATATATGTTGTGCTACTTATTAGCAAATATATTTGCTCATATTTGAATTCCTCTTTTTCTAGGCACATGATAAGACTTCACCTTCCATTCCCCTGAAGTCAGATGTGGCTATATGACTTACTTGGGACAGTAAATTTGCTGGAAGTGACATATGTCACTCTTGGACAGAAGTATTTAATTGCCTGCAAGACACTTCGCTGATATCTCTCCCTCAGCTATGACCACCAACACAGGCAGCAGGCTCTGCATGGAGGGGGGGACCCATCATCCTGCATTTCCTTATGAATGCAGTAATGTGGAGCAGAGCCCTTAGAAGACCATGATGGACATGCAGCAAGAGTAAAAATAAATTTCTGAGATTTGGGAGTTATGGTACATTATGAAAATAGCCATAGCAATGTGACTTGTTGCTCTTCTCATCAAGGGGTAGAATCTCTTTCTCTGCCCCCTGAAGCTAAGCAAAACTTGTGACTTACTTTGATCAATAGATTGAGGGAGAACTGGGAAGTGGCATTGAGGGAGTTCCAAGCAAAGGCCTTCTGAGGCCTCACAACTTCTTCTTAACGCTGTGCTGCCTTCAGACCACCATTGAAGCCAGCATCCGTCGGGAGAGACCATGTGCAGAGACCTGGCTGATGGCCAGCATCCACCTCCAGGCATGCAAATTGGCCTGCCTTGGACCATTCAGCCCCAGTTGGGCCACCAGATGACTGTACTATATGAACGACCCCAGACAAACCCACAGAAGAGCTGCCATCTGAGCCCAGTCCAAACTGCTGACCCACACAACCATGAGTGAATAAAGTTTGGTTGTTTTGAGCTGCTAAGTTTGTGTGGTTTGTGTGTGACAATGGATAACAGATGCAGCATAAACCAGCCTGACCTGAATAACATATGTGCATGTGTGTAGTTGTGTGCATGTGTTTAATCTGTGTGTGTATTATATATATATACACACATACATATCAATGTGTGCGTGTATAGTTGTGTGTGTACAATACAAACCTGTGTATATATTGTATATATATATACACGCACATATCAATGTGTGCACATATAATATAAATATGTATGTATTACATATATACGTATGCACACACTATATGTATATATCAAATTAATTTTTATCAGTAGACTGGGTAGAGAATGTGATCCAGTTTTTATTTTATAAACAAAGAAATTCAGATGTTCACTGAAACTCCTCATTTCTATCAAGATAATTTTAGCAGATGGCTAGATTAAAGCGGTCCTAAAAAACAAACTTGAGGAAATCATTCTCTAACAGCTGATTCTTCTGTAGACAAATGATATTAAAACCAGATGGCGAGATTAGAAGACCAGTATCTTTGTTTTTCCCTCTTCGTCCTGACGCATTCCAGAATACACTCTGCAGTCATTGCCAGACATGATCAAGACCACCTTCAGGGTCAGAAAAGACAGCATCCATTTGCCTCGTGGAGTTTAGGATTCCATCACTCCTAGCCGACGATGCTGTGATAGTCAAGGCAGAATCATTTGAGCTAAAATACAGCATGGAAATCCACTGATAATTTTAATATAGAACGTTTAGTATAAAATGTTATAAACACCTTTCTAAATTATTTCATCTGAGGAGGAGGCTTGCTTTACAAGAAGGGACCAGAGTTCAGGCTGATTAGAGTCTGTGGCCAGAAAGAACAGGATTGGGTAAAGTGGAAAAGTTTTAATTAAAAGGAAACTTGCATGAAAACTATGTATCAGTTTCTACTGCTGCCATAGCAAATGACCACAAACTAAGTGGATTAAAATGATGTGTATTTATTATCTTCCAGTTCTGGAATCAGAAGTCCAGTGTGGGTCTCACTGGGCTACAGTCCAGGTGTCAGCAGGTTGAGCTCCTTTCTGGAGACACAAGAGGAGAACCCATTGTCCTGCTCATTCAGGCATTGGCATCACACAGTTCATTGTGATTGTAGACTGAGGTCCCCACTCCCAGGCTGGCTGTCAACTGGGAGCTGCCCTAACCTCCTAGGGAACTCTTAGATCCTTGTACGTTGTCCCTACCTCTCCATCATTCTGTTGCTTCCATCTCTCTAATTCACTCCCCTGCCTTCCTCTTCCAATTTGAAGAACTCACGTAATTAGTTTGCACACACTTAGATAATCAGGATAATTTTCCCATCTCGAGTTATGTTACCTTAATCATGTCTGTAAAGTCCCTTTTGCTATGTAAGGTGACATTCACAGGTTCCAGGGATCAGGATGTGGACATCTCAGGACCCGTCATTCTGCCCCCCGCAGCCTACAGAGAGGCTAGGATCATCAGAGGTATAGGTCTCAAGGATCTCGTGACCACTGGGTCTCACGTGTCAGGCCAGGCCGTCTGGAGTGTGAGCTCACGGAAGGAGCACGTCAGAACATCTGCCTCGGTGCTTGCCAGGGCACGTTCTGTGTAAGGAGGAATGAGGGTCATATTTAGGCCTTATATTTTGTCATTTTGTTTAGAAATATTTCAGACTTTTCCATAATACCTTTTATTTATTCTTAAAAAGTGTTTTTAACTGCCTCCTACTATTTGGGAACTCCTTCACAGACGAATGCCTAGTGTTCATTTCCCGGGCTTGAAAGTCCTGTGGCCCAGGGTGAACCTGAGTCTTGGAGTTTGAGTCTCTTCACTGCAGGGGAGGCAACCCGAAGGGCGTCACACAGCCTCCCTTCCTGACTCTGTGGGGAACGGTCCAGACCCAGAGACGGTCTCTTCTTTCACGGTGATCATAGGTGATTGCAGAGAGCTGACAGCAAGGGAATTCATTCGGGGCTATTGTTTGGATCTCATTCAGAGGCAGCGTGATATAAAGGGAATCCAGTAACACAGTGAACCTCTTCTCTTGGGCCTGACCCCTCATGACCCAACAAAAATGTTCATCTAATAGCTCTGGATGGTTGCACTGGGGGACCATCACTAGTATGTGCCTGCTTCCCAATATCGCTTACGTCTGGGATAGACCTGACTGGGGAGCTGAGTGATGTCCTGTGATCGTGTCCACTGGCCACCAGCAGGGCAGCTCTCCAGGGTGCTCATACAGGTGGAAGACCCCAGAGTGAGAGGAAACAGCCCCCGCACTGCTGCCCTGGGCTGGTTGTTCTAAGCGGAGGAAGGTTAAGCCTGGGATCTATTATTAAATGTGGTTCCGTCCTCCTTCCCAGAGGGCAGCTAGTCTAGGTCTAGAGTGTTAGTCATAATTAGGGGTGTTGAGGTGGCCTTTCCAAAGCCCACCTCCCTCCCTGCAGTCCCAATGTCTTTCGTGAGAAGGATGCTCCCCGTTTGCTGGGGCAGGAGTTCAGGGGGTCCCTGGGCTCCCTCGTGGTCACACGGCTCTGGGCTCAATTGTCCACTTGAGAGTCCAGGAACTGGTTTTATCAGTTCTCACGGAGATTATCAAACTTTGGGGGTTTGAGCCATGCAGGAAAATTAATAACAGGCAGATTTATTAAATCTGAATGCCTCTTTGCTAATTTGCCACAGGGGATAGACTCTGCAGCCATAAGGATACTTGTATCCAAGGCAACCTCTCCTGGAGAAGCAGACGTAGACGGGAAGCACAGGGAGTGTGAGGATTCTGTGGGATGCTGCGTTCAGTGTATCTCTGAAAACGAGGCTCTAGTCATTAGGAGACCGTGTTGTGCTGTTATGGTGGTTTTTACAGTAAATGATTCTCCTCGGTTTTCCATTGCTCCCGACTCCCAGCAGGCTTGTCACGAGAGCACATTGCCTCATACTTGCTGAGATATACTTGGATAAGTAACAGATTTTAAATTGGATTATCAACCAACTTTGCTACCAATTATTTCTATATCAGTTGCAAGTCATTTGGGGTAAATTAATTTGATCCGCAACTAACTCATCCATTATTGATTGTTTACTAGATTTAATTCCATGAAGTAACTGGTGCACTTTATTGCAACACTTACGGTGTCTGCAGCGCTGGGTCTCGGGCCAGCAGCGTTGGCACCGCCTGTAAGCTTGACGGATATGCACGTTCACGGTCTACTGAATCAGACTCTCTGAGGACGGAGGCCAGGAAGTGGTCTTCATGAATCTTCTGGGGGATTTTTCCGTGCACAAGAGTGTGAGAACCATGGCTGTAATGGTTAAGAGCATGGATTCAAGAGCCAAACTGCCTGGGTTTGCATTTTGGCTATTCTACTGCAGGCTGGATACCCTTGGGAAAATTACTTAACCTCTCTGAGACTCGGGTTTCTCATCTGTAAAATGCGCTTAATACTGACTCTTACTTCACAGGGTTGTTGTGAGGGTTAACTGAGTCAACACATGTGAAGTGTGTTCTGAACAGTGCCTGGCAAATAGGAAGCACATTCTAAGTGTTTGCTATTATTATCACTTTCCCTCCAGGGATGAGAGAGTGAGACTATAGAAGTGTCTGCTTCACTTGCTCCAGTTTACTGAGAGCTCACTGTCTGAATGGCAGTGAGATGAAGGCAAAGGAGCCCAGGACGCGGCCTCAGGAAGACCGGGCTTGAGTCTTCTCATCTACTCCAAAGCCTTGACCAGATCACAGAATTTATCTGACCCTGGTTTCTTCACCTCCACAGGCCTGTTGGTTTTTAAGATCACTTTTGTCTTTGAAACTTCATTTCTAAACATCATCTTAGTCCCTTGTCCTGCTAGGGCCACATGAGGAGGAGAAGCGTAGGCCAGTGTTCAGACCAATCAGAGCGGGAATATCTGTAGTCAAAACAAATGGAAATTTTAAGAAGAGTGGATTTCAGACGACTGCTTCTGACTTCAGTCCTGAGCAAACTGGAACTTCCAGGGGAAGCCCACCTGTGTAAAGATAACAGGGCTTCCAAAGTACATGGTTAACACTTTTGGTTCTTTAAAATTACACAAGTAAGTTATGTTAAGTGAAATAAAAATTAGAAAACACCGGATTAGCAAAAGGAAAAGAAGTCACCCAAAATTCCATTGCCCAAGAAAAAAACAGCAATTTATTATTATTGTTTTTGGTGGGAAAGATTGTCCCTGAGCCAACATCTGTGTCCATCTTCCTCTATTTTGTATGTGGGATGCCGCCACAGCATGGCTTGATGAGCAGTGTGTAGCTCCATGCCCGGGATCCAAACCTGCGAACCCCAGACTGCCAAAGCAGAGCATGCAAACTTAACCACTATGCCACCAGGCTGGCCCAACAATTAATTTTTTAGATGTATGTTTCTGCAGGTTTTTCTGTATATGTATTTTAAATTAAAATTGGATTATACTGTAATTCTCTTTTTAACCAGTTTTTAAAACTTATATTGTGAACAAGTTTTTAATATCAATGATTGTGGGTTATCAATGCATCACTGTTAACTTTTTTTTAGAGGAAGATTGGCCTTGAGCTAACATCTGTTGCCAATCCTCCTCTTTTTTCTTTTTTCTCCCCAAAGCCCCAGTAGATAGTTGTATGTCATAATTGTACATCCTTCTAGTTGCTCTATGTGGGACACCGCCCCAGCATGGCTTGATGAGCGGTGCATAGGTCCACAACCAGGATCCAAACCTGTGAACCCCATGCCACCAAAGCAGAGCACGCAAACTTAACCACTATACCATCAGGCTGGCCCCCCATCACTGTAAATTACTGACATATCTCATTGTTACTCATGATGTATTTATTTAATTACTCCTTTAGGTATTTTTAAAATATTTTTTCCATCTTATAACAATGAGCAATGAGATCTCCTGTACAAATATTCAGGGACACTTGTCTAATAATTTCCTTAGAACACGTTCTTAAAGGCTGAATGGCTAGAGGGTAAAGCACTTTAATGGCTTCTATTAAACGTTGCCAAATCCCCTTCCAAAAAAATTGTACTTGTTTATGCTTCTACAAGTAGTGGGTAAAAGTGCCACAATTTGAAACCTTGCTAATACTGGATATTTTTCTTCATATTAATTTTTCCCAGTTTAAAAATGCTATCCCACTGAATAAAACATTCAAGGAATATTTATTAAACACCTACATGTCCCAGGCACTGTGTTAGGCACTTGGGCTCTAGCATCATCCCTACAGAACTTATTATCATGGCAGCTGTTGGAGGAGCCCTGAATATTAATTGCAGTAGGATGAGTGCTCTGCTAGGTAGCCTGGGTGGCTCAGCATTGCAAAGCAGGGGCTCCTGATTAGAACTGGGAGTCAAGAGAAAGTACCAAAGAAGTGGCATCTAAACTGAGATCTTGAGGATTAGTAGGAGTTACCCAGACATGGAGTCAGGAAATGGTGGAGAAAGAATGGAAACCCCAGTGACAGGAGAAAGCAGGACAAGGTCAGCACGAGGCATGTAGCGGTTTTCGTTTGTATTGCCTTGATGTCTAGACAGGTTGAACATTTTAAATGCTTACTGGTCACATGTATTTTTTTTCTTGTGAATTGTTATTCATATCCATTGCCTATTTATTTATCCAAGTGCTTGGTATACTCTGCTTTTCAATTTCTAAGAACTCTTTTACATTAGAAGTATATTAGCTCTTGGTCAATCACACATTTAAAATAGTGTTTAGGGCTTGTATACATCTTTAATAAATTGCCTATTTTATAATCTTTGATCATTTTTCTTTTGAGATGTTCAGTGGGTTTTTCTTCATCTTTTTAGTTTTGAGATTTCATTCCAAAATAAGGATATTAACCCAGTCTCTTATACATACTTTTTTCTGGTTGTTACTCATCTTTTAATAATATTTATGTTCTTTTGATCCTACAGAAATTTAAATTAAGTAGTTATAGTGGCAGCCTTTCCTTTAAATATGAAACCTTTCTCTACTTAATAATTTTATTAAGATATTATTGTCCTATGATAAGGATTGTAGTTCGATGAGTGTTGACAAATGCAGGCACCGTGTAACCACCACTACGATCTAGATGTGGAATATATCCTTCATCCCAGAAAGTGCCCTTATGTCCTGTTCTGGTCAATTCTCTCCACACACCATGCCCTGACCACAAACCACCATGCTTCTGGTTTCTATCACCATAGACTCACGTTGCTTTTTCTAGAACGTCACATAAATGTAATCGTGCAGAGTGTACATGTGTCCAGCTCTTTCCAGTCAACACAATGCTTTGATATTCATCCATGTTGTTGCATGGAGCAGTAATCTGTTCCTTTTAATTCTGAACAGTAGGCCACTGCATAACTATATTTATTTCAATGTACTTATCCATCTATCCAAATGCCTCTTGGTGAACTTGTGGTTTCTTTCATATTTTTGGCTATTAGGAATAAAGCTGCTATGAACATTCTTTGTACAAGCCTTTTTGTGGATATATGCTTCATTTCTCTTGGGTAAACGGACAGGAGTGAAATTGCTGGGTCATAGACTATGTGTATGTTTAACTTTATAATAAGCTGACAAACTACTTTTCAGAGTAGTCATATTTTCACTCCCACCAGCAAGATATGGGAGTTCTAGTTGTTCCACATTTTCACCAACATGTTTCATCTTTAATTAATTTCTGTGTAAGTCCTGAGACAATGGGAATCTAACTTTATCTTTCCCTGGGGGATTAGCCACTTATTTCAACAATATTCATCAAATAGTCCATAATCTCTCCATTGCTTTAAATACCAAAATGATTTTATATACATTTTTCTTTTTTTGGATTATTCATTTATTCCCCTGGTTTTCTGAGGCCAGTATTACTGAGTTTTACTCACTATTGTTTCATAATATATTTCAATATCTGATAGTAAAGGTCATTCCTCTTTCCTCATTTTTTTATTCCAGAAGATTTCTGGATATTCTTATACATTTAATCTCACTTGAAGTTCAGGATTATTTTCCTAAAAATTTGATTTTTATAGTCAAAGAATGATGGAGGGATAGAGAGTAAAATTGAGATTTTTTCCAGCCTTTTGTAAATTTTTGCCAAAGAGAATAACAACCCAAAATATTATTTTTTTTAAAAAAAATCATTGGTATTATTCTTACACAGAAAATGCAAGAAAGAGTTTTTTTAAAAATTCCATACCTAGCTGAAGTTTAGGAGTTCTTTTAATTAGAGCTTAGGGCATCATGGAAATTCCTATGGAAAGTAATTTTAAAAGTGCTCAACTTCCTGGGATCTATTTTGGGAAGGAACTATACATTTCTTGTCAATCTACTCCAGATTTGGTTACAACCTCTCAAGGTTTGCCACCAAAACAACCTAGCTGAGCCGTCACTCAGACCTCGGCTGGATGTCGCAAAATCACCCACTGATGGAGTGCGTTTGTCACTGGGAGATCATTTACTAAGCAGAAAGCCGACTGCAACCATATTTTCATGCTCAGAAATTCCCATATGATCACAAACCTGTGTTTTAAGAGAGACAGTAGTTGTGGCTCATATCAAGGGAAAAACAGTGGACTTTGAATATTTGGGAATCATTCCTAGTTTGGGACTAAATTTTAGAGACATTGATTAAAATTTAAGACAGTAATTGATGCAATATCATGTAGTTTCTTTTCTCAACTTGTGCTGGGGGTTAAGATCCTAGGAAATTCAAATAGCAAATAAGGAGAGTGGGTGAGGCTGTGGGGAATTTGGGATCCTTATGCCATGTTGGTGGGAATGTAAAATGGTGCAGCTGCTGTGAAAAACAATATGCCCATTCCTCAAAAACTTAACAATAGAACTACCATATGATCCAGCAATTCCACTTCTGGATACATATCTAAAAGAACTGAAAGTAGACTCTCAAAGAATTATCTGTACATCCATGTTCATTGTAGCATTATTCACAATAGCCAAAACGTGGAAGCAACCCAAGTGTCCATTGACGGATGCATGGATAAACAAAATGTGGTCTATACATATGATGGAATATCATTCAGCCTCAAAAAGGAAGAAAATTCCAACATAGATGAACCTGGTAGACTGCTAAGTGAAATAAGCCAGTCACAAAAGGACAAATGCTATATGAGATACAAATACGTGGTACTTAGAGTAGTCAAATCCATGGAGACAGAGAATAGAATGGTGGTTGCCAAAGGCTGGTGGGGAGTGGGAATGGTGAGTGTTTGTTTAATGAGACAGAGTTTCAGTTTTGCAAGATGAAAAAAGTTCTGGAGATGGATGGTGGTGATGGTTGCACAACAATGTGAATGTACTTAATGCCACTGACCTGTACACTTAAAAATGGTTAAAATGGTAACTATTATGTTATGGATTTTTTAGCACAATTAAAATACATTTTTTAAAAAGTAAATGAAACACAAAATATCCTAGGAAATTCTGATTCTGAAAAACCACTAAAGGTCATTGTATTAGTCAAAGTACGTTAACTAGGAAACAAACAATCCTCAAATTTGGACGGCTCAGTGCAATAAAAGTTCATTTCTCACTCACATTTCAGTCTATTGTGGGTTTGGTGAGGGCAGGTGGGCTGGGGTATCTGCTCCACACTGTGATTCAGGGAACCACATCCTTCCATCTTGTGGTCCCATCATCCTCTAGCTCCTTGGAGTGCTCTCTTTTCAGCCAGGAGAAGAGAAAGATGGTGAGGATAGTGCTTGGGTAGTTTTTATGGACCAGGCCTCAGAGTGGCACACATCAGTCCTGGTCATATTTTACTGGCTCGAACTCTGTCACAAGACACACATAACACAAGGGACACTGAGAAATGTAGTCCAGCTGTGTGTCCAGGAGGAAGAGGGGGGTCTCAGATATTTGTGAGAACTGCAGTCTCTGCTATAGTTGAGTCCCATTAGAAGGGCATATTTGATAAATAAATATCTTGCTGGAAATAAGATCAGCAATGTTCCCAGCAGTCAGAATCCTGTAGGAAAGATATTTCATATGGGGAGCAGAGAGATATTATGTCTACATGATCGGTCCCACCTCCTTAGCATGATAATATATAGTCATGTGAATATACATATAATTATTTCCAATTAATCCACATTTTAATCTGAAAACAGACTGCTTCAGCAACAGACCTCTAAATTTCTTCCTGACATTCAGGTGAAGAGTGACTCTTATGGCAATAATCATTACTAAGATCATACCAAGTTCATAGATGGGATAGTGTAGAAAGTTGATTAGCACCAGTGGTACAGATGGGAATATGGAAATCCAGCAGCTAGGGGCTCATTGCCACGTTCTAGATGACTTTCTCAACCTAGATGCTCTGGCACTGAAGTGGAGTGGGAGTGGATGGAGGAGCTTGAGAGGGCCACCGAGTCCCAGCGTAGCCTCAGTGAGTCATAAGTTGGCTTCTGGCCTCTGGAGTGTTCTTCGTTCTCAAATCCTCACCAGGGCTGCTTAAGAAAGATCTATATCTACACAGAGCTGGAGCTGCACTCACTCAAATGGAATGAATATAAATTCACCTGTGTTGATATTATACATATATTCATAAAACTTTGGGTTTGGGTTGTAATCTTTAAAAAATGAAGGCTTTAAAATTTGTTATAGATTTCTCCATTAAATATGCCTGCGCTAACATGAAGAATCTTCACGAATGTGAATCACTTCCTAATTTATCTTGTTTGTCAGCTTACAATTTAGCGTATCGGGCGATTTTAAGTAACACTCATGTTATTGAGTTATTTCACACTTTTCTGCTGGAAATTCTTTCATTGCCTATTTCTGGCTTGGCTATCTTTCTCCAACCCAAGTCCTTATCTCCCTCCATACTGCTACCTGTTTGGATAATTATTGACCCCGTTATTTAAAACAGAAGTCTCTGCACAGATTTATGTTGCCTGAATTTAGTAGCTACATTGAGGATCAATTCAGTGATGTATATGTGAAACTGGTGACACAGTCCCTCCCCCAGGCTGCCAAGTTGATCGTCTTGAGAGATGAGTCTGGTGGAGTCTGATGATGGATTATGCTCAGTTTTTCTGTTTGGGATTTCTCCACAGCAGAGCACAGCACAGCACAATCTTTGATACTTTTCATACTCTGAGTCTGTCAGCAGCACATAGAAGAAGTCTTGATATATCTTAAGTGTTTAAAACAATAGCCATTATAGGAATTATTTCCCAGCCCATCTGCAGGCTGTGCTCTCTGGTGGAACTTCCCACAATGTCACTGATGAACAGATGCATTTTTATTTCAAACATTTAATTATGCATTCATTCAACAAAGATTTTTGAGTACCTACTATGTACCAAGCACTATCTAGTTATTATGTACATCAGTGAACAAAAATTGTTTCTATTCTAATGGAATTTTAGATTCTAGAAAGAGGAACAGATAATAAAAATTAATATGTCTGATAGTGACGTATTAGCAAAATAAAAGGGAGAATGAAGCAGGGGAAGGGGCTGAAGAGGGATGGTGGTATAGGGTGGGGCAATCAGATAAGGCCTTTCTGATGAGGTGACATTTGATTTGAATTGGGAGAGAGTGTAAATTGTGTGACTATGGGAAAGTGTTCCAAGCATGTTAAATTTGAGGCTTCCCAGATGGTGACCTACGGCACAGACGGCACATCACAGGGTCCAATCTGGTATTCAGGGCACTGTACCCAACAAGACCCTACTCAAAACCATAGGCACAAAGTCGAGTCATCACCAGTGTAACAGATCTGGAGCTCCACAGAGGGTCTAGGCAACACTGTAGAAATGCCAGTGTGGATCCATCCACCCCACATGGCCAGTTGTGTGCGGGAAATGCACCACACACATGCAGTTTTTATCTTCTTTTTTTCCACTATTTCTTTGTTCAGTGTTTTCAGGGGAAATCATAGAGGTTGATTTAGCAAAAAACTCGACTTCTTTAATTTGGAAAAGAGTTTCCTTTGGTGAAGGCAGCCATGAAAAAGTCCAGTATGAATATAATAAGATTATAATTCTTAAACTATGTTAGAGCAGATTTTTTTCCATCATCTTACTTAGAAAATACAAATTTTCCTACAGTTGTAATCTTAATTTGTATATCTTGGGTAGGAATTGGCTGTCTCTAAAACTCCTTTTTGGAAATCACTAAATGTCTTTTATTGTTTTGTTACTAATTTTATTTTTCATATAAAAATTTCCAGGACCAATTGCAGACTAACTCTCTCCATTTGGGCTATAAACTGCTTATAATTAAGTTTGCTTTTTAATTGCATATTTATGTGCAGGCCATTATACCTGGTTTAAAACAGACAGGCACATTTCTTAAGAATTCTCAGTTTTAGATAAGAAATAAATGCCTGCTATTAAAAAAATGCTACCTTTTCCCCAAAATGAGGAATCTTAGCTGTTCTGTTGGTCAAGAATCTAACTTCAAAAAATTTTTCTTTTGCTCAAAGGTATTGACAAGAATGGATGCAGTTTGCATATTTTGACCTCTTAAATAACAAATGCAAAACAAATGTAAATGTGGCTCCACTTTTAATACACTTTGCATAGTGCAGAACAACTTGCTGGAACGTGCATGTACATATTTGTGCTTCATTAAAAATCCATTTTTGAGATAGAGCTTGCCCTAGGACATGTTACTGCTGACTTTTGATTGAATTATAGGAAATGGGGAAAATAGAAGCTGATAAAGTTACATTCCAGAGAGGTGATAGAGAAGCCAACACCCAGGAGTATTTTGGAAAGATAAGATGTAGTTCAAGTTTCTCTGAGACACTACACTGAGGTCATAAAATTGGAGTCAGCGAACTTTTGCACAAATCTTTTGCAAATACTTCCAATTCTTGCTAACTATTATACTTCTCTACACGATATTTGTCAAATTATGGCAAAAAATAGTGGCAGATAACTTATTTCAAATGCAATTGTGAACTGTTCTTTGAGTAGATATAATAACTTGCTTAATCATTCTGCTGCTTCCATACATTGCTAATCATGCATATGAATAAATGCATAACATACTAGGTGCCCAATAAATATTTATTCAATGGACAAATAAACGTGTGCAATGCCAAAGATCTAGGTGTGCCAAGAACTCGGGACATTTGCTAAATGAAGTAGTGGACCTTTGAGACTGTTTTTAGTTGTAAAGTTGTTCCTACACTGGTTTGGTCAGGTCCATTTTCGGTGATGACCCTCAGAATTAAGCGTGTGTTTCTAGCTCTCTTTCAACAACTGGGAATTGTGGACCTCACATCAAATTCACTATCAGAACCACAAATAAAAGAGTTTCAAATCAGAGTCAGGAGTGAGCTGATGGAAAAAAAGCTTTCCAGGTGAGAAAAGCTGGAGAAGACACCCTTCCAGGATGCCTTGAAGCTGATGCTGCTCCTTCTCTCTACAAGAGCATATGGCCTTGCTGGGGCTGAATTTGGCTTGAGATCCAAAGGTTTGCCAAATGTCACTGGGCATAGATTGTTAGTACAGATTCTTCCTAAATGATGACACAAGTCTCTAGCAAAAAAGGGCAGAGGCACCATAAGACATTGAGATTTTCATTTTGGCAGGACCCTGCCTTGCAAAGAATGGGTCATTCCTCAGTGCTGTCCCCCCAATATTAGTGACTGGGGGGCCAGTGGGAACCTAGTTAAGGAATGCGGCCTCTGCTTCTGCTCGGGTAACTGTCTCATGTCCCCCAAGGCTCGGTGAACTGGGGACTTCATCTAACCTTACAGAGGGCGTGGTTATGGCCTCTTCATGTCAAAGGTCAGCCCACCTGAAATGATGCAGGAACAATGCAAATCAACTATATTATAGATCTGAGAGATGATTTGAAAAGAAAAGACATGAAAATAAGTTTCATAGATAAGTTTCCAAAGTGTTTGGAAACTGAAAGGAGGCTGAAATGTCGTTTCCCAGCAATCTGGGTCAACATGAGAGGTTTAAGCTGCATTAATTACCAGTCCATATGATTAAGATCATGCTTTTCTCTCCCCCTCCCCCACTCCATATCCACTGTGTTTCCATGGGAATATTGACTTTCTCTGTTTTAGATCAAAGCATGATGCACTTTGAATATATCTGACAACAATTACTTTTGGAATATATTTGATCTCATCCTGTTTTTATAGCCAAAATTGCTTATTTCATGATTGTGTGAATTCTCAGGAGGAAATAAGTTTTGTAAATCACTATGTTAAGTCTTAACTAGAAAAAAAAGAGTTGACTAAACCTAAGAAAAACCCTACTCCTGCTTGCTTAATTGTTAACTTGATCCAAATCTCCTCTGCTCCAGCAGAATCTATGATTATCTAAATTATGTTTCACGCCAGGCAGAAAGAATAGATTTTAAAAATTGATATTATCTATTTAACTATAACAAGATAACATTCAGATTGGTGGATAATTGAGGAAGGATAATATTTCATAAAGTGAGAATTCTATATTATAATTTAATAAATATGTAGGGAGCCTTAAGATAAGTATTAACGACTACAGAAAATTAAAATTAAAGGTTTCCTTTATGTTTCCCTTTCTAATATATTACTATTGCAATTTAAAATATGTTGGACCAATTTCACTTTATATGAATGGCTGGAGGGCCTTGGGTACCGTTGCTGGATGTTCTTTCCTTTTCTCCCATTTTGAGGGCAGATTGCAGATTCTTGCATTTATACTTTGCAATCAACAGTGGTAGGGTACAGATACATGTGTCTGGGGTTTGTACAGCTCTCCTCAAAAGCATGGTCATTAGACATACCTGGAGAAGTCCCATCCATCCTCTGCTTTCTGTCACGCTCCCATGGGGGCTGCACCAGTCATACCTAGGTGAAGTAAATCCACAGTATTTCCTCTTCTAGAGTACACAACATCTGAATATTCCCTGGAACAAGGCATAGGGAATTATGCATCTTTTCTGAAATTCTATTTTCTCTTTCTTCATACAATAAGGAGTTGGCACAAGTAATCACTAATATCCTTTGCAGATCTAATGTAATGTGGTTCTGTATTAAGATTACTATATTGAATTCAAAAAGCCAAGTTCATGTTTTTTGCACTCCCTCTGAATCAGTGAGATTCACTCTCTTTCCTGGTCACAGATCTTATCCACCCTCCCACTGATTTGTCCCACAAAGGTCCACAAAAGGTGGATGCTAAATGATGGCGGGTAGGTAGAATAATATTTTCTGCCATAGGAAAAACATTATAAAGTTTACGTAATGCTAAAGTTTAGCTAGCAACATCTTTCTAAACATCAAAAGCTTTATTCATTTTTGTTCATTCAGCAGATGTTTGCAGAACATCCCCATATATATCCAGACATATATGTCTATTCCTGGATGCAGAGGAGGGGGCCAGTGCCCCCAAACCACCTGAAGTGAGAGACCATGAAGGCTGGTCCCAGCTCCTGGGGAAACAAAGCAAAAAAAAAAAAAAAATCTGGGTTTTCTAGGAGTTGAAAAAATTAAGTCTGAATAAGGCTGTCTCAAGGAGGAGAAGGAGAAACAAGATCCTGGACAGCCTTTATGCATGAAAACCTGGAATGCTCAGTCTTAGCATTTCATTGTGATTCCTAAGTAATAATTCTACCTTTGAGGGGCAGGAAAAAGAGATTTGGCTTCTAGGATAGAAGAGAACCATTTGAAATTGGACCAGGGCAGAAATGGTGCTATGGGTTTCAAGACCACATATGCACCATCTTCGTCCATGTGTCCAATCCAACAGCTGCAACCAGCACATATGTAGATGCATATTCTCATCTCCTGGATGACGCATCCTCTGGACAAAGTATAGCCAGTCAGCATATGATGGCCAGGGATATTCTGTGATGCTTGGAATGAATAAAACTTCTGATGCCCATATGGTAACCTCATGCTTTGTAAACTCTTATAGCATGATAAAAATCTGAGCTGTCAGAGTGAGTATGGGATGGGGAAGGAATAATTAAATGTACAAAGGAGAACCCAGAAAAGAAATTTGTATTTTTTCTAAATAATTCTTCTAAATTATGTTTGAGAGAACTATGAGTTTAGTGAAGAGAGCACTCGACTCTAATTTAGAGATAACAGGTTTGATCCCTGGGTATACCGCCAGACGACTGGCTTCAGGCAAATCGCTTCTCTGGCTCCAATTCCTAAATGTGAAAAGTGGAAAGAACATCTCTGCCTTTCTACATAGCCCCCAGCTATTATATTACAGTACACCCAACATGACAAAAGCCCACCTCGAGCTTGCTTCAGCAAAACCTGGAAATTGATGGATTCTCTTAAATGTCAAGGCCAATGGTAAGAGAGGGATAATTCTGGGGGCGGAAGTGTTCTGAGCACTGGACTTGCTCTCTTCTCGGGCACTGCTGTTCTCTGGGTAGAATCCATTCTTAAACAGATTCAAGTTCTCCTTTCATGGTGGCACGATGGCTGCCAGCAGCTCCAGACAAACATCCTCTCTTCGACAGAAAGGGTCATTTTGCCCAGCTTGCTCCATCAAGAGTTCTGGGATTAGTTCTGACTTGACAAACTTGGGCCTCATGTTCATGCCTGAATGGATGTCCCCTGGTCAGATGAGTGGATATGTAAACTGTCACCCCTGGGTCATGCAGTCTTCCTGGGTTAGGAGATGAGGACAGGCCCAAATAAGACACATAAACAAGAATGGAGGACAGGTGGTTCCTCCACAGAAAGTCAGGGCAAAGAGGAGGGAATGGATGCTGGGGAGGCCAAAAAATAGCAGTTGTCCAACCTCATGCCTAAGCCATTGAAAGGAATCTTCACTACCATTGTGAACACGGGAGGCAGTGATGCTAAATGGTTAAAGACACACGTCGGATTTGAAGGCAGGTTGTGGCCCACATCTCAGAAATGCTACTTTTTAACTGCACATATGAGGGCAATTTCCAATCCTCTGTGAACCTCAACTGAATAATCTCTAAAGTGGAGATAATATTGATTTCATAGAGTTGTCAAGAGGGCAAATTGAGGCTATGTCTGTCAATTGCTTTGCATTTTAAGCACTAAGTAAATGGTAAGCATTCTGCCCCTTCCCAAAAGCCTCTGGCCTCAGATTCTTTCACTGTGAATTCTTTCCATTCCCCAAGAAACAGGTAATTCCCATGCTATCTAAATTGATCCAGTGCATAGAAAATAAGAAAAGCTTAACAATTTTTTGATAAATCCAGCATAACATGGATAATCAAATTTATCAAATATAGCACCAGAAAAATCTACAGACCAATCTTCCTTCTGAATAAAGGAGCAAAATTTCTAAGTGAAACAGCAAATAGAATCAGCCATATATAAAGAGAATAGGCTACCATGACCAGTAGGGTTGACTTCAGGGATGCAAGTATTAACTCATGTACTCTGCTGTCATCAAGCTTCCTTCCACAAAGAGATGGCATCAGATGGGATGGTTGAGGTGACGTGAATGCACAATATTCAGTTTCTTATTTACAGTGCTTGGACACTCCAGTTGGCAATCTCTCCCTACATAATCTTATCCAGGCTAGTGCCTTTAAATGTCATCTATAAGCAAGTAAATTCCAAACATGTATTTCCAGGCCTTGTGGCATCCCAAACTCCAAATTTGTCATCTACTGCTTAATAACATCTCCATCTGGAGTAGGCATCTCAGAACAAACATGTCCACAACAGAGCTCTTGATTTGAACCTTCCTCCAATCTGCCCCGTCTTGAAAAATGGCACCATCACTCACCAGTAGATCATGCCAATGACCCAAGAGTAATTCTTGGTTGCTTTCTTTCCCTCACTCCCCCTATCAAAGCCATCTGAAATCTCTGTTGGTTCTACTTTCAAAATATATTCTAAATCTAGCCACTTCTTTCCACCCTCTTCCATAAATCTAGTTTAAGCCAACAACATCCCTTGCCTAATCTACTGCAGCAGCCTTCAGATTGGTTTTTCTGCTTCCACTCTTGCACTTTCCTGACTCCCAAGTCTGTTCTCCAGAGTAAATGCTTTCCTTTTTGTTTTACAGCAGCCAGAATAAATGTTTTAGAACATAGATCTGATTATGACACAACTACCCCCGACCTTTGCGATGGTTTCTCATCCTATCGAGGATGAAACCTAGTCCTTACTGTGGCCCAAAGCCTTCCATGCTCTGGCCATACCTGCTCCTCTATTCTCCGCTCCATGGGCTCTTTCTCTTGCTCATGTTGCTCCAGGCTCTGCAAAGTTTGGGCCTTGGTTTTTCTGGAACACTTCAAGCTCTTTTTTTGATTCAAGGGGGCATTGCTATGTCCTGCCCTCTGCACTTGGAATGTCATCCTTTAGATGTCCAGAGAGGATTCCTTCTCATTTAGGCCTCTTTTCAATTATCACCTCCTCTCTGGAGAAGTCTGCCTTCCCTGACCATGCTTTCTAAAAAATAGCACTTCTCTCTATGTTACCTGGAAGTATTTGTTTCTTTATATGTTTAATTCTCATCATCCCCACTAAAATGCAATTTCCAAGATGACAGAGACTTTATCTCTCTTGTTCATTACTATATGCTCCATGCTTAGAATAGTGCCCAGTCCATAACACACATAATAGATATGTGTTGAAGTATGGAGGGAAGGAGAAAAAGAGGAAGGGAGAAGGAAGGAAGGAAGGAAGAGACAGAGGGAGGGAGGGAGGAAGAAAGTGGGGGAGGAGAGATGGAAGGAGGGAAGAAGTAAGGAAGGATTTGAAATTCCAAGCTCAGCTTAGAGCTAAAGACAAAATCCTGAGGACTAGAGATTATTCATATGATGCAAGAGCGGCATCTCTGGCTTCCCTTTCCTCATGGTAACTAACAAGGGATTCTTGTTTGTAAAGCACTCTGAGTTCTCGTAAGACTTAAATTCAATGTATCTCATTGCTTCATTATTCTATTTGCTGCGATGGAAATAAATTTCAGAATATTCAGACGAGTAAGGAAAAGTACAGAAATATATTACCAGGATAAACAGAAGAGAAGGGACAAGTATATGGAAGTGACCTGAATACCAAAGACAAAAATGTAAGTACAAAAGATCAACTGCAAATTCAAGTGGAGAGAAGTAAATGAATGGATTTAAATAATGATTAGTCTGAAAGAGTCTGGCGTTTTTTAACCAAAACGTTGTGAATTTTAGATGGAATAAATTCCATATAAGCTTCAAAGGGCTGAGCTATGCTACAGGGAAGATTCAGAAAGGACGTCTGCATTAGTTTGCCAAGGGTCTATTTCTTTCTTATTTGAATGATCTTATTAAATATACAATAATGTTAATATATGCGCATGGCCCTTAAAGCGGGAATTGTTCCCTTGATAATGAAGTGGGAAGACCCAGTTGGGAAAGGTATTAAAACTATTGCTCACTTTCATGATGATGCTACGTAATCCCACAGTAAATGTCCGTGCACCGCTGGAAAGCAGAGATGATGATTATAGCCTTCTACCTGATGAAAAGCTTGCCAATGTCAATCTAGCTGCATGTGAAAAAATCACACTTTCTTTTGAGGAGCTGAATGATTTGAATATAAATAAGCAACTCTTTCCGCCTGTCAGTTACCTCAAGAATATTTAGCGTTGTCTCTTTTAATGACTGCTCATTACAGATGAGTGCCAGCGAGCGGATTTAATCAGGGTAATATGGGGTAATAATCATGTGAATTTCTCCACATCAAGACTTGTTCCATCTGTTCCAAGCCATTTGTCCATGTAAAACTGTCACCGTTCCGAGCTGATGACTGACAGGTGAGGCTAGACATGTACGTTTCTCATCTCAGAGCCAGAAATTCTCTCATGTGTCCTTCTCACTAAAACAAACTGCTTTAAGGACACAAAAGGGCCCTATATTTAGGACCACTCTTCTCTATTTGATTTGTTGTACTGTTCATTAAAATACTTAGGTCACTGGCTTTGCAGAAGAGCATGACCAACGTTCATGGTTATCTTGATGGATGTGGCAGAATTTAAAGGGAAGGCTGGATAACACGACTTCAGAGATCTTCACATCAGCACTGAAATGCAGTCGCCTCGGGGGGTTGAATGGGGCAGTGGTTTAGCAGCCACACAAATACTGCGCTCCTACAGACAAACATCTCTTATGCTGCCATCCTTCAGTGGACGAGGTGCCAGTCTCAGCCAAGTTGGTGGCACTTGTCCAGACATGGTGTGCCTTCAGCAACTTTTGTGTGTGCTCACTGGAGAGACTGGTGATGGAAATCATTTAATGAAAAAAGGGAGCTTAAGCCTCATGAATTTTACTTGTTACTCCATGGGATTCCTGCATCAGAAGACCTGTTCTACGTGAAATAGAGTTCTATGTGAAGGATTGCCCCTACTCCCTAAGCTAGTTCTAACAGAAGTCATGATAGAATATTTGAGAATCAAATACCCCCTCAAGATGCTTGAATCCAAAAGACAGACAAACAGCATGTTAATAAGTAGAATTGGGTGTAGTTATTCCCCGTTAACTCTTTGATGTGCTATGCATTATCTCTGCTAGCTTGCTGTCAGTGCTGAAATACTATATTGCTATTCCAGACTCAGAATAGACTTTCTTTCCACTTTTCCCCCTTAGTGTGACCATTATTTTTTTGTAATACTGAAGTGCCCAGACCATGCTGAAGGGCTCAGTACATAAATGTCATGGCAATATTGGAGCAACAGGGAAGAGCTAGACGTCAGTCCTATGTCCTCATGTTTCTAGGAACCGAGTTGGAAAACAAAAGCTCTCTTTCAATGTAAGTTTGTAATACTTATTTCTCTTTTCCTTTGTTATGAAAACCCTTATATAATTGAGTTTGGTTCTACTCAACAGATGCACCATATGCCAAACATCAAAGAATGAAAGAGTTCTGGGGATGAGAAGTAAGCCCAGGTACGCCCTCAGAGCACTGAGTCTGGCGGGAAACGGGCAGGTAACCAACATGTGCAAGCAAAGTGATGGGTGCCATGATAGCAGTTTGACTGAGAAACCAAATAGTAGTAGTTACTGCTCTTCTGAGAGTTCTTGGCTTCATTATTTCATAGGTGGATGCCCTTCCATTTTTGCTTTTCCAGCCTGCAGATTATAAAGTCAGAAAAGTTTTTTAGTACTTTTTTCTTTCCACCCAAGGGAGAAGAACAAGATCTATCCTATCTATCATGCTTGAACCTGGATCTATTTTGAAAGAATCCACTAATGGACTGACTCTCTCAATGCCTCTTTGATGATGTTTTTGTTTGTTCCCTTCATCTCATTGAAATGGTGACAAGAAGAATAAAGTAGAGTCCTACGTGGCATGGACATTACATATTTAGAGAATAATAAGTAACCTAGAGATTTATTCTCTCCAGTAATGTTTTCACATGGTTTCCTTTCCAGTTTTCTAAAAGTTAGATTTGTCCTAAGTGTTCTTTACGCACCTTCGGACAAAGTAACACGTATATGCATAAGGACATATGCCTCATTAGGGGGTCTGCCAGGAACATTACGATCAAGTGCTCTGCCTTTAGTCTCTGAATACCTTGAGGACAGAAATTATGTTCCACCTGCCTTTATCCTCACAGTGTTTAGGGCAGTGCTCAACTGGGGATGATTTTGCCACTCAGGGAGTACTCAGCAATGTCTGGAAACATTTTGTTTGTCCTACGTGGGGAGGGGGGTATACTACTGGCATCTAGTGGGTAGAGGCCAGGGTTGCTGGTGACATCCTCCACTGCACAGGACAGCCCCTTCCCTACACAACAAAGAATTATCCAACCCAAAATGTCAACAGGGTTGAGGTCGAGAAAACCTGGTTGAGCATAACACCTGGCACAGTACACATGTTAATAAATGTTAATTTAATTTTTCCATAAACAGCTTGGTAGACAGTTATAACAACAAATTGAATCATGTACTCCTTTGAAATTACTGTTCCCTTGAAACAACCAGCTCATGTCACAAAATTCGCATAGTTTGAAAAAATAACAGGGAAAATGTTTCAACCCCTGTGTTATCCCGCAGATGATTATTCTTGTGACTAGTGCTGAGTGATTCTCTTTGCTGCCCATCACCTTCCTTTACTTTCTTGACCTATTGTATACACACACATGTAACCCTAATTATGTAGCCTATTTTGTGATGCTTTCTGTTCATCAGATATTTTTTATTATATAACTGTTTGAAATTTTGGTTGGTTCTGAATTGCTCAATCGTTGCGTATTGGAGAACTACTACTTAAGAATCTTCCTTTGCTGATTGTACTACATCACTACAGCAGAAGTGATAATTTCAAAAAAATTTTTTTAAAGGATGCCTCATTAACATTAAATAGAATCACACCTGTGGGCACAGCTAAATATTCACAGTAGAGATGAAGGATTGAGGAACTTCTGCTGAATATATAATGGAGGAACCCTTCTCCCAGCCCCGAAGGCGTCTGATTCCACCATTTGTTTGTCATGACACTGAGAGCCAAGTAGACCTGGAAAATGCAAAAGCCATCACTAAGAAGCAAATTGTTGCTAGGGTATCTCTGTCTTATTTGACTGCCTTGGAGCTAAATTGGGAGAACAGTGATATAAAAAAGGTACACCACCTCTCTACCTCATTGCCTTGATTGTTTGAATGATGTTCCCCAGAAAGGTCCTAATCTAGTTGATGAAAAATAGAAAACTTGAATAATCCAAAGTGTCCAAAAATTTATAACTACACCATTTTTTAAAGTTACTGCTTTTTTCTTCTCAAAATGCCAGAGTCTCACCTCGTTATCCATCTTCTCTTCTCAGCGATGCAATTGCTCACCGGAGTTTTAGCAAATGGCATCATCGTGGTTGTGAACGGCACTGACTTGATCAAGCAGAGAAAGATGATTCCGTTGGATCTCCTTCTTTCCTGCCTGGCGATTTCTAGGATTTGTCTGCAGGTGGCCATCTTCTACACTAATCTGACTGTTCTCTCCTTGATTGAATTCACTGTATCTGCTGAGAAATTTGCAATCCTCGTGTTTGTAAATGAATCGGGACTTTGGTTTGCTGCATGGCTCAGCGTTTTCTACTGTGCCAAGATTGTCCCCATCGCTCACCCACTCTTCTTTTGGCTGAAGATGAGGATAGCCAAGTTGGTGCCGTGGCTGATCTTTGGGTCCCTGCTATATGCCTCTATCATTTCTGTTTTCCATAGCAAACATACATGGACTCTTTCCCAAAAAATCTGGTCAGAACTTTCCTCCAGTAATGCAACAACTCAAATCAAAGAACTATCTGTTTTACAGCGTGCCTTTATCAGCATTGAGCTCTCATTGCCATTGCTTATCGTCCTTATTTCTGCTCTGCTCTTGATATTTGTCCTGGGGAGACACACTCAGCAGATGAGAAACACAGTGACAGGCTCTAGGAACCCTAGCACGAGTATCCACATCAGTGCACTTCTGTCCATCCTGTCCTTCCTGGTCCTCTTCCTCTTCTACTACGCAATGATTACTTTGTTCCTTTCTCAAATTTTCAAGTTCAGAAACCTCATGTTTCTGTTCTGCACCTTGATGGTTGGTTTATACCCCTCCGGACAATCTATTATCTTAATTTTAGGGAATCCTAAACTGAAACAGAATGCAAAGAAATTCCTCCTCCACAGTAAGTGCTGTCAGTGAGAGAGAACTTTGATCCATTCAAAGAACTGACAGTTCAACGAGTTAATAGTGCCTGCCATGCCTCCCTCAGTCCAGCAAAGCCTTCTGTTCATAAGTACACATCATCCAAAGACAATTTGTCCAACCTGAGGAATTTTTATGGATTTGCTTCTTTTTCAAAGGGTTAAATTGATTTTCAAAGTACAACACATGTCAGCAGATTACATCAATGTCAATATCTTCATTGTAATATTATACTGTCTCTTGCAACATGTTACCTTGTTGGGGAAGACTGGGTAAGCGACACAGGGATCTTTCTGTATTATTTCTTACAACTGCATGTGAATCAACAATTATCTCAAAGTAAAAGATGTAAAGAAAAAGAAAAGCACATTTGAACCTGTGATGTCAGAAGGATGCATGAATGTCGTAGGGTCCCTGTGTGTCTGACGCCTGGTCTTAGCAGATTTACACTGACTGAAAGGACTGACTGTTCATCTCTTGTCCACCTGTATGTTGTTTCTGCTCTGTTAGAGTCACAGATGATGGAACCATTCCTTCTCATCAGATCAGAGAGGAAGCCGAGGACAGGCTGGCCTTTTCTGTCCTTTAAGCATATTCACCTACTCCATGCTGCTGAGATCCCAGATGCCATGGTGACGTGTCCCATCAATGGATAAAAAGGCAGACAGATGGAGGAGGAAGAGGAATCTGGGGCCGAGCCCTCATTTTCCATTTCCCGGAGTTGGGCACACTAAATAAACAATAGCTTGCAAAGATGTTTCATTTTGCACTTGTGTGCTCGGCTTTGGGACTTTTTCAAGTGATTGTGGCAATTTGGAACTCCCCCTGCAATGCATGTCTTCCCAACGAAGCAACATCAGTAGGTGGGTGGGCTGGGGGTGACTCCATCTGCTTGAAGTCACAAATGCATTTTCTATTTGACTGATGATTTTGGATGCTAAGGTATAAATGTATATTTTAAAAAGCTTCAGAACCTTTTTGCTTGCAGTGAAGTAAAAGATGTTCCTTAGTTTGGCTGTAGCTCATAGTTCATGTGTGATGAGTAAACGTGTGTTTAGGTTTGGATTTGCCGATCACCAGTAATGTAGATTCAAAGACTGGTTTACTAGCCCAAGACATGCAGACCTGGTTGTGCTAAACTAACATAGGTCTTTGCTTCAGAGGATCCAGGGATCTTCTTGGGTGCGGGAACTAGGCTCTGAGGCTATTCTTCTTCTTCCTGCAGGTCCCATACTTCATTCCCCAAGGAGCAGCAGGATAACAGCCTCCATCTTTCTGTTATTCGTTTTCCCACATCCCACTAGGTGGGAAGGTTTCTATCTAATCGTGCACACAGGCAGCCAGATCTGGGAAGAGTGGTTGGGTCCTGGAGGTGATTATTGCTCCCACTTTGAGAACGGACAGTGAGGAATCACTTTTATTTTCTGCAGATCTCAAGTTCAGATGCCTGCTCCTTGAATCATGGTGTGTACACCCGCTGGCGAACAGAGAGAGTGGGAGCGATTTCAAACATTCAGGGAGAAACTTGTAAACATACAGCTCTCATGTGATTTTCTTCTCAGATACCAAACTCTGATTCAGTTTCATGCAACTCCTGCTTTAATAATGCTAGTTAATGAGATGAATATAAAGGTTTGACTATGTGTATACCAAGAGTTATAAAAAAGAGAGCACATGCTAAATCAAAGTATTCTAGAAACTTTTTCAGAGTCTACTTTCCTAGAAATATATTTCTTTCAGAAATGTTTTCTAGCTATCATGTTGATGGATATTGCATGGGATGCTAATTGCTCCGTTGTAGAAGCAAAACAGACTCAGACTTTGGTCTCTCTGGAGCCACCCTTATCTGGACTCCCTAGCCTTGACAAATTGCTTTTGTCCTGCTCATCTAGCATAGGGTTAACCTCTGTAGTGGTGTGGCATTTTCCTCTACCCCACTCTGCATTTTTAGAGATGGGACTGGACATTGTGACCCCTGGGAGCCTTGGCTGTGGTATCACATGCCATGGGTCAGGCCAGAGGACTGCTGATGGCAGGATGTGGTGCTGTCCCCCCTACCCCCTCTCCTGTGACTCCCCGAGGAGATTCAATGCCCCTGCTCAGTCAGTAGCAAAGGAAGGTGGACTGCAAGGCAGGCTCGTACTGAAAAGAGAGCCAGCTTAGTATCCCATTCCATCTCAGAGACGGGTTCGACGAGTAGTCCCAAACCAGAAGACGAGTGTTGCCACCTTGTGTCCCACTCTCCATGATGACACTGACTCCTTCGGTGCCCAAACTCCAGTGATTGTCCACAGCTTCCAGCGACTAAAAATGGTGACTCCACTGAAAAGGTTAAATCTATGTGCTTATATAAATAGATTTTTAAAAATATAAATCCTGCAACAATTTGAATATTAAAAAAATAAACACAACAGTTTTGAAAGTCTCATAAATTACAAATGCTTTCTAAATTCTCAGTCACTCATTCAAATATAATAACTGCTGGAAGATGGAATAATCTGGACCCGAAAGTGCTAGGAAGACATAGGTGTTCACTTCTACTGGTCTTCTTCAGGCCAATGACCACTCATTCTAGATACTTCAGACAGCTCAAACATTATGCCCCACCGTATGTGTAAGTATAGTCATACTTGTCAGACTATGAATATTCTAATTTTAGCCTTGAGAAGTACAGTTTCCATAACTTTTGTCCATGTAGACCTACATCTCTTTGGGTGAGAAGAGGAACAGGTAGTCAGAAATATCCAAGAGAGAAAGAAACCAGGCATGTCACCCAAATTGACTTTGGCAATCAGTGGGATAACAGATGTTGCAGACAGATGGCACCCATATTGGAGAAAAATCCAAATGACAGGGAGACCCACGTATTTTAAAGAGGGTCCTGCTAGCATATGAGTTTGGAATCAGGTTAGAGGTTGTACTGTACTAATACAAAGTTAATATCAGTGGTATGTTATTGTTTTAAAAATTATTTTTTTGCCCCCTAATAATTGTAGACTGTCATCTGAAACCTTTATGCCAGGGAAAAGAGTAAGTGCTGGGAAAATCTGCTTCAATGAGCTGAAAACATTAAGCTTTGGGGGAGAGTCAACATAAATTCAGATAGCTCATAGGCATTTGCTTTACTGCCTTTCTATATAAAACTAGCATCTCTCTCTCTGTCCTTGATACGTTAAACCATCTGAGACATTACTCCATACCTTTGCAGGATTAAATAAGGATTGTTTTTAAGATGTGATGTAAACATTTGGCTTCACAGCTTTGACATCTGGATCCACTTAATCATTTTGGCTGGGGGTCAGGAGTTGGTGATTTTAACCTATAATTTAAAACATTCAAATTAGTGAAGGGTGGGTTTCCTTTTTTCTTTTTGGTGTTTTATTTGTTTATATTTTAAATATTTCTCCACAAGCTCATCAACATAATATAATATTATGTAAAGTATCTACTTAAATCTCTGGAAACATGTCTGTTTTTAAAAGGATGACTGAGAATTCATTTTGTTTAAACCTCAGCATTCTTGAGAAAATGATACCTTGTGACTCTTTTTCTATTTTTGAGGTAGGCATGCATATTCTTAAGTGAAATTTTTAGCTTCTATTAACTAAACTCTCTTCTTCCTATAGATGTGTATAAGTACTGCAATATAAGCACACGCTGATGTGTGACTGGGTAGAAATTAAACTTGGGAGTGTGTAGGGTCTCATGGCTAGATTGGGCTCAGCACCTGGTAAGCACGTTCTGAATGACCTAAATTCCAGAACCAGTGGGGAAACTTCAGATTCTTCTGAAGATAGACAGGTGGAAAAGGATTTAGAAAATAAATAACAATGGGATAAGATATTACATTACTAAATATGTGGAATGCCCTCCGGCCATAAACTCACTCATTTGGACAGCAGATGCTGTACTTGTGATTATAAATTAATAAGTTTTCCTTCACTTGAAACCCAGGCAATTGGCTTTCAGACAACATTGACCAGATATGGTCAGGAAGCTCAGTTTCATGATAAATAGTTTCCAGCATATTCACCACTACTTGTCTGCTTTAATACTTGAAATTCTTGAAATAGAGACTTGTGCCTTTGATCATGGAGGCATGGTGTTCTTAATGGCACTGGTTGATGGCGGATCTGAAGAATGGGCTCTATGGAAGAAGAGAGGAAGCCTTGAGCATGGTATTTTAGATTGGGAGGCTAAGTGGATTTCTATAATACCATATAAAGCTAGGGAATTAGTCCATACACAAGCCAAACCATTGTGTGTCAAAGCCAGTAACCTGGTCTCCATGGTTCTCGCTAGAACTAAATCTGCTTATTTTGGTCATTTAAGCAATTTCTGTGCAAGGCAGTAAGCACAGTAACGAACTGAGCCTCTGTTCCTTGATCTGAAAAATGGGGATAATAGTGATACTACATACTTAATGAATCTCCAGGTATATAATGTGAGCACTAATGAATGTAACTCCGGAGTGATGGGGACTGAAATAAGTGCTGTCACGAGCAGTCTCCAGCAGCACCTTGGGAGAGGAGGGGAGTGCGCTGGGAAGGAACGTGTTGGACAACAGTGTCGTCATTAAAGCCTGACTTGGAATCTGGATCCACCACTAACGAGCTGAATGACTCAATGCACCTGAACCTCACGTTTCCCCATCGTCAAAGTATGGGTACGAATAATTCCAAGCTTAACGAGAGGAGTTGATGAGCTGGTAGAATCAGTGCCTGGCTGCTGCTAGTGTTGTTTCCAGTTGTTAAACCACATGAAACTGCTGACACGTGACCACTGTTCACCTGCAGAAATGACAGTTTCATATGCTTCACCCTCATAATCAACCAAACGATCCCAGAGTTTGGAGGGGAGCTACTTCCAGACAAAGGGAACAGCATGTGTGGAGGTATCTGGCAAAAAAAGGAAATAAAAACATAGAAAAGGGCACCAGTGAAAGGAAGAATAAAGGGTATATCAGGCTGCTCTGCTGCAGTATAAATGATGCCAAAATTTCAGTGCCTCGCCGCCACAAGTTTATTCTCGGGTACTCCGCACGAGGGCTGAGGATTTGCCCACTCCCAGGGTCAGGTGGCCAAATCCAGTGGAAAGAAGGGAGAGATATGAAATCCCCTAAGAGAAAGCAGCAACTATTGGGGAATAAAAACATTTTTCCCATATGGGAAGGTAAAATGGTGAAGCTGCTGTGCAAAACAGCTCGGTGGTTCCTCAAAAAGTTAAACATAGAATTATCATATGACCCATTCCTAGGATATACCTAAGAGATTTGAAAACAGGGACTTGAAAAGACCCCTGTACACCAATATTCATAGGAACACTATTCACAATAGCCAAAAAGTGGAAACAACCCAAGCGTGCATCAACAGATGAATGTGTAAACAACATGTGGTGTATCCACACAATGGAATATTTTTCAGCCATAAAAAGGAATGAAGTTCTGATGCTACGACATGGATGAACCTTGAAAATATTATGTTAAGTGAAAGACAACAGACACAAAAGGACAAATATTATATGATTTCTGCTTATATGAGGTGCCTAGAGAAGGTGAATTCATAGAGACAGAAAGTAGAATAGAGAATACCAGGGCTGGGGAGTTACTGCTTAACGGGTACAGCATTTCTATTTGGGATGATTAAAAAGTTCTGGAAATAGATAGTGGTGATGGTTACACAACACTGTGAATGCACTTAATACCACTGACTTGCACACTTAAAATGATAAGTCTTATGTTGTGTATATATTACCACAATAAAAAAAATTCTCTCGTGAAAGGAATGGGGTGAGAGTTGGGTGTATTACTACAGTTATGTGCCAGTTGTGCTCATGGGCAAACACAGGTGACAGTCTCCATTGTGAATTAACTCACCATTAAATCCTGTCAGCCTTCCCCATTAGAATCAGCTTGTGTTCAGACTAATAGATAAATATTATGAACCTAGATGCTTTTAGAATCAAATAGGTCATTACCTTTCAAATATGAGCTCCTCCTCCTTTCCAAGTACACAAGGCATTTTACAGGCCATTGAACCTAAGACTGGGCAGTGGTTGTTTAAATCAAGCAAGGAAAAGTCAAGTCCCCTGACATCATCTTTAAAAAGAGATTAGTTTGACATTCATCTCAAGGCTCAAACCCAAATAAACCTAAAAAGTAGACTTCTTTCTTTTTTTAACGGGCAGAGGGTGCTTGGGGCAAATCATCCGGGAATAGAAATTCTAACCCCTCGGGGCATCGAAGTTGTGCTGATTGCCCATAGTAACAAGTTTTAAAGGCTGATTCAATCATTGGCAGCTAATTCAGAGCGAACAACTGATTACAGATGGCGTGCTTCCAGAATGTGAAAAATCAAAACGTCTCCCTGGATGGGACCGGTTTCTGTAGACGTGACCCCCCTCAGGGAGCACACAGGGGGCACGTCTTTGGGGAGAGTTGTCCTTCCCAAATATGCGTGTAACCAGAGTTCCTTCTCTAGCTCAGCTGGGCAATTTCATCTGCAAATGTCAAACATTTTTCTTTCTGTGCCTAGTGTTTGTGACACTCCAGCTTTCTACCCCTACAACTCACAGCTGCTCTGTCACCCTTTACACCCAGATCTACTGGAACGTGCTCCGAGGTGGGCTTATCAGGTATAGGCTGAGTGCCACTCCTCCTACAGAATTCTCAGAGGGATCCCAAGGATGAATAACTCTCTGTCTCCCTGTTTTTACAGGAAGAGAATGAATGAACCTCTTGCAAAATAACTCTCCAACGTGTTCTCTTTGGGGTTTTAAATCATATTTGAGAGAGCAAAAAATAAAGCAGAACAGTGCAGAAAAGCCAGCAGTGACTTCCTGGGAAAAGACCCTCAGGCCCGTGGGGCTCAGCCTTCTGAAGCCCAAGGTCAAGGGAGACCTGCCTCTCCAGTAAGAGCATCCTGACTGGAGCGTGGGCCCCACAGGAGGTCTAGCAGTACTCTCACTGGGCTGTAAGAGTGGGGATTTGTACATTTTTTATTAGATTTTTTATTTATTGCAAATAATGTAATAACAAATAATGAAGAAGATCACCCAGAATTTACCATCCTAATAAATTAGCAATTTTGATTGGCCATGTTCCCATTCGAATGCTGTGAATACAATTATTTAATTTCTACATCATTATAATCATGGCAAAGGTATATTTTTATAAATTTGATTTTTTTTATGTTAAGCATTTTCTTGTTGATCATTTTAATGACTACAGAATATTCTATCAAGCTGATATAGCACACTGTCCAGAAATAGAGGTATTTAGTAAACATTTGTTGGAAGAATGAATTAATATATTTTACTTATCTACTTCCTTACTTGGGGGATTGAGTGAGCTTCCATTTTTACTATTATAAATAATATTTAACAAATACCTTTGTGATTATTGTTTTTCCTACTCTTCATGTAATTTCATTAGGAAAAGTTCTTAGAAATAGGATTCCTGGGTCAGTGGCTCTGAAATGCACGGGCGAATTACTTTTTCAGAAGATTGTATGGATTTGCTGCATTGCCACTTAACAATGCACAAGCCTGCAGGGTTTTTTTCATGTCCTGACCAGCACTCCTGTTTAAGACTTTTTTTTAACATTTGCTAATTTAATAGATACAGAGAGAGATATTACAGTTTGCAAATCTTTCTTAAAATGATCACGTAGGGGGCTGGCCTTGTGGCATAGTGGTAAAGTTTACATGCTCGGCTTCAGCGGGCCTGGGTTCGGATTCTGGATGCGGACCGATGCACCACTCATCAAGCCATGCTGAGGCAGCATCCCACATAGAGCAACTAGAAGGATGCACAACTATGACATACAACTATCTACTGGGGCTTTGGGGAGAAAAAAAAAAGGAGGAAGATAGGCAACAGATGTTAGCTCAGGGCCAATCTTCCTCAAAAAAAAAATGATCGTGGAGTTAACTTTTGCTTTTCATCTTCATTTTATAAGCCTTTTCCTATGGCCTGACACAGAACCTGATCAGCTCTTAAGATTTCTCAGTAAATCTCATTTCAGGGGTTTAGAGACCTTCAAAGTGAGCATGTGGGGCCTCTCCCCCATGTGGGGATGGGGAGCATGTGCATCCACTCTGTCCTGCAAAGAGGACAAGTTTGAGTCACTGGACTCTCCCAAGCTGCCTGAGCACAGAGCCCGGCACGCTGTGGCCGTCAGTGCACACCGGCCAGGGCGGCTGTGGAAGGCGACATAAATGCCCCAAGAGGCCAAGTAGAGGCCCAAGATTGAGGACAGCTCGCAGCTGACAGAGAGGCTCTCTGATGGGGTGTGCGTCCAAGGCTGCAAGTTGTCCCCGACCATCCTCCCTGGAGCCCTAGTGAGGTTGGTGATGTGCCTCGTGCTTAATATGGGCTGGGCTCTGACCTTCGCGCATCACAAAGGTAGCGTTAAATCTTCACAGCAGTGTGGAAGGCGTCTTTACTTCCATCTTCACTTTCCGGATACTGAAACAGGGGCCTTGGCGATGTGGTAATTTGCGCACGATTCCTCGGCTGTTAGGACCCAGTGTCCAGGTGATCTGCTTGCACAGTCCCTGCTCAGAGGGACTTCCATGCTGTGCTGGGGGCACAGGGAGACCCTGGGCTGTCTGAGTCTTGTGAAGTCTTAACTGGAATAAGGTTTACACAGAAGGAATCGTTTTCACAAGTGTGTGAAACGATTACACCGTGTCTTATTTGTGTTTTTAGAAACAAACATGGAATCAACAATACGTTGAAGTGGCCATGATGATGATGATGATGTGCACTAATTGGCTTGATCCTAATGTTTTACAAGCTGAGACCTAAGGCAGGTGCTATTGACCCCAACACAAATGAGGAAACTGAGACTCAGAGGCTGAGCGACCGGCAAAGCCAGCACATGAAGCCGAGTCTCCTAACTCATCTGTACAACAGACTGGATAGCAATGCTGACCCTCAGGGCTGCTGAGGGCTGAGCACTCAGCACAGGGTGTGGCACTATAGACGACAGAGGAGAGAGCAAGTGGAAACTGTGTGCACAAGAAAGGCAAAAATGGCGGTCCAGAGAGACTGGTCAATGTGCTCAAGGGGACCTTTGCTTCTAGGAGACCAGAGATGGGAGGAGAAGGAGCCCATAGGCAGAGAGGGATTGGAGACACTCCAGAGGTGCTGCTGGGGTCTTCCTGGAGCAGAGACAGACTGGACTGAGGGTCCAGGGCTGGCCGGAGTCCACCGCGACCAGGAGGAGGGGCTAAGAAAGGAGGTGGGGAGGAATGGAGAGCCACTGCAGGCCTGCGTTGCTCCTGGGAAGCAGGGAGCTGAAGACGGAGTTGCGGGAACAAGAGCCTCGTCTGAACAGCCGGGGCCTGCTCTCCAGCAGTCTAGCACTCAGGAAATTCCTGATGCCTGGACCCACAGACGGCCTGGAGAGTTCTACCTAGTGTCTGCTGATGGATTTCACAGTGTGGAGGACACTCCAGACATAATTTGGGGATGACAACTCCCAGGGCGAGGGGCCGGGCTAGCCCCTCAAAACAAAGCTGATTTTCCGGGACTTCTCAACAGTTTAGTGATGGTCCCTGCCTCCTCAAGTACTGTTTTTCCTGCATCACTCTGATTTTTCTAGGTTAAGGTCAACATTCTCCTTCTTGGATTAAACTGGGAGAAAATCTGAAATGGGACACGGAGGAGACCCATTTCCTCATTGTTCTAGACCAGGTTTCCCAGCTTCAACACCATTGACGTTTGGTGCTGGGTAACCCTTTAGGGGTGACAGCGGCTGTCCTGGGCATTGTAGGACCGGTAGCAGCATCTCTGGTTCTGCCCGTCAGATGCCAGTAGCACCGCCCCTCCCTGTTGTGACAGCAAAAAATGTCTCCAGACATTGCCAAATGTCCCCGAGTGAGAACAACGGTGCTAGAGGAAATCATTTATTTTACTTGACAAAGGGAAATAGACTAATAAATATGTAGATTAGCATTTTTATAATTTAAAAGTAATCTGTGAGTATCGTGTTAATTATACAATTAAATAATTGAGAATTGAGTTTCTGTGAATATCACCTTCCAGATAAAACTTGGAATTGTGTCCTTTGAACCAAATTCAAACTCAGTCCATCTTGGTCTTTCTCCCAGAAAGTTTCCCCGGGACATGTTCTCTCTTGCTTCCCGTTCCAAAGCATTGTTTATTGCCTCTAAGAAACAGCTGTCGTATCCCAAAAGGGAGGGTATTTCAGTGGCACTGGGTACGTACCTGTGTTCTGGGAGTGTAGTAGGATTTAATAAATCTATCGGTACAAAATTCAGTGATGTTGGGACAGAAACCGGAAGAGAAGAGCAAAGTTCTGTGTGGATTAAGTCTATGCGGATTAATAACCTTTTCCTTTTGTTTGTAGTTCCGCTTGAGGAGAATGCTCTTCTTAGAGCTCAGACAGCACTACCTGATGCTCTGAATGGGTTTTATGGGGCACGGACCAAATAGGGGTGACTGCAGAGGAGGAAGACAAGACTAGAAGTTCCTCTTCCACTGGATGCTTGTCTGCGTTTCGGTTCACTGCGGATGCAGACGAGCTTCCGCAGAGAGTTTAAGGGTGTCTCCAGCACCGTCATCCATCATTTCTTTAGACACATGGAGGGAGAGGTCAGGCCAAGCAGGCAGGGCTCACCCGACAGCAGCGTCGTTTTCCTTCGTCTCCTTCCTCCTCGTGTGTGTGAGAAGCCATATACGGCCACTGTAAGAGCTGGGGACAGCCCTACCCCCTGAGGAGGGCTTACAGCAAATGAGCTTAGGGACAGTGCCTTATCTTTTAGGAGCCCGTGGGGACTTCCGGGCAAACAGAGCCACATGGTAATTACTCTCTGGAGATTCTCTGACCCGGGGGGAGGGCAAATGTAATGAGGAATGTTAGTGTAACGAGGGGTGCTGGTGTAACAGGGTGACTTTGTTTTTAATTTTTTTCTCACCAGAATGCTATTGGACTGAGACAGGCAGCTGGGTTAAAATGCACATGTAAGTCTTTACCAGCAGCAAGATAAACTGAGTATTGATAGAATTTTGGGATGGGGCGGTCTTTCTGACCAGGACATTCAAGTCAAAGAATTCGCAGATCTGACAACATAAAAATGTAAACTCTTTCTATAGAAAAAATCTCGAAGATAATCATCAGAATATTGGGAAACTATCACAGCATGTATAACAGAATTAATATTAGCATAGTAAGAACTCTCAAGAGCAATAAGAAAAAGACAAGCGTGCTCAACAGAGTAGGTGAAAGATACGAAGTAGGCAGTTTAACAGAGGCCAGTAAGCACATGAGAAATTAGTAACCAAAATGCAAACTGGAACAACAGTTGGGTAGGACTGTAGTTTAGCTGGCAAGTAAACAAAAATGGAAAAGAATGTAGTCACCAGTGCTGGTGATCGAGTGGGGTCATGGACAGCGTGTGAGAGGGTTTGCTGTCAGCACAACATTTTAGAGAACTGTTGCCAATGGACCTAGAGATTTGAAAGCTTGAATACTTGGACCTAGCAATTCCACATCTAAGCACTTAATATCAAGAAATAATGAGATGAGTGTCCCAAATGTAAGTTTAGAAAGCTTCATTACATGGTTTTTTATGAAGGCAAAACATGGAAAACCCTAAATGACCAGGAAAGTTTTTAAATAAACCACAGTTGAACCGTACAGTGGAATACTCCTGCATCCATTACAAATATTTACGTTGACCCACATTTATGGACATGAGGATGTTTATAAAACATTACATGCAAAAAATAGATTATAAGGTAATATGCATGATTTTATTTACGTAAAAATGGTTGCACATGGCTAGAAAAAGATGATTTTTGCCTTCTCACTTTCGGCCTTACATTCAAAACTGGGCCTTGGTCTGAATCCCCTGACTCTCACGCAACTCTCTCTCTCATTTTCATCAGGGCACACAGTCCAGGTTCACTCCTGCCCAGCTGTTCCCGGTGGATCCAGCTCCCTCAGGCCTTTGGTATCACCCCAGGAACAAGCTCCCCAAAGCAGAACTGAAAGCAAAGGAGGCATACATACCTTGCACCAGTGGCTGTTTTAAAATACAGAAACCTGGTTTATCACTCTCTGGCTCAAAACCTTCCATTGTCTTGCTTTCATTTTCAGAATAAAAACCATACTCTCCCTGTAATTTATAAGATCTCGTGAAATTGGAAACCTGGCACCTCTCTGAATTCCTTCCCTCTCCCTCTTCCTTACTTGGTCTGCACAGGTCACAGTGGCCTCCGGGCTGCTCCTGGTTAGCACACCACGTGCGTTTCCACCCCAGGGCCTTCTTGCTTTCCTTTGCCCAGAAAATGCAGTCTGGCTCTCTCCCTCACTTATTCAGGTCTCTGCTAGGATGTCACCTCTGTGAAGAAGGCTTTCCTGAGCATCCCCTCTAAAACAGAACCTTCCTCCACCATCCCATATCCCTCAGTCACCTCCGGTCTCCCCACAGCACCTCAGTCACCACCTGACGATAAACGATGCATTCCGTTGTCCATGTGTCTATTACGTGTTGGATTTTCACGGTGTGTAGGACATTACAGACAGAGCACAAGCTCCAGGCGGGGGGACTTTGGCTTGCTCTTTGCTGTGTCCACAGCTCCTAAAAGAATATCAGGTCCATAGGTATTGGTGGAAAGAAAGAGAGGGAATAATTAGTAGAAGTTAATGAACTAGAAGACAAAGAAACAAAATCAACAAAAGCAAAAGCTATTTTTTAGAAAATATCATAAAATAAACAAACTATGGACCAAGCTGATTAAATCAAAAGAGGCAGACACCAATAAATTATATTACTGATGACAAAGGAGGCAAAACAGATAAGGGAAAAGTTTAAAAAATTGTAAGAGACTGTCCTGACCAACTTCATGACAATAAATTGGAAGATTTCGCTGAGGTGGGTGCCCCGCTCTGCCCTGCAGCCCCCTGTTGGCCTCCTGCAAGGGGTGGGGACGGGCACAGCCCAGGTGTTGTGGGATCCAAAGCATACACAGAATTAGATAACAACATGAGAAAAAAAATCACACAAATTTACATACTGAAAAGCTGACAAATATCACACCGTAAAATCCAGAAAAATTGTATGAAATTGTTATTATTAGTAGTAGTGGTAATTGACTGCCTGACACACCTCTGCAATACTCATTTCTCTGGGTTTTTTCCCTCGTACTCTTTTATTGCCTCCTCCTCTGACAATAATTTCATAATATCGTTTTCTGTGGAGAGAATAGAAAGCTAATTCCATCTTTCCTCTAGCAAGGTTGACAGAAATTTGTTTTTTATTATTGATGGTTTAGAAAAGCTTCTTTCGGCGCCACCTCTGGTAATTGGTAATACCACAGTGGCGACTTTCTGCGCAGTTTCTTGCTCAGCGTGTCCTCTCAGGAGGACTGAGGAGGGAGGCAGACTCAAAGGACACCCCAGAGCTCTTGGATCTTTCCTGGGCAAAGGGAGTGGGTGCAGGATCAGGTGAAGCCTTCAGAGGCCCGCAAGACTTCATCCTTGATCTCTGTGGCTACGGCCTCCCACAGCCACTGCTTCAGTGGCAGATCCGGATCTGTTTCCTATCCCCCTCCCTAACCCTTCCACTATTGCAGGGCTGGTCCCCCCCCAGCAGTGCACGGAGCAGCACCTTGAGGTCAACAATAGGTCAAGATGTTCCGTGAATCCACAAGGGACAGGCTATTGCTGGGGCCGCAGGGTGGAACATGGTTCTGGCTGCTCTCTGGCCTTTCCTGTAGCCCCCACCAGCAGGCTGGGGCAGTGCTCCATGCATCTGGTCAGTGGCTGGAGCTGCTGAATCCTCCCTGCATCCCTGGAGTAGAGCAGAGCTAGTGTCAGCTTTATTTCTTCGTGGCAAGCACATTTGCTGAGCGGGAGCCAAACTTGGAGCAGGTAGGAACAGCTCAAGACCCTGCGTGAGGGACAAATGGGACTACCTGTTGGGGCAAGGGGTACAGGATTTACTGCCACAGTTATGCTCCTAGGTGTCCTTCTAGGGGTGTTCTTCTCCTGATCCTTCCTCACTCCTGTTAATGTCCTAGTACTGGACACCAGTTGTTGGCCTCAATCCCCTCTCACTCCTTATATCATAGACAAGAATGTTTACCTTGTTTTTACATCTGCCATTTTATTGTTTGTTTTCTATATGTTTTATGTCTTTTTTTGTTCCTCTATTTTTCTATTACTGCCTTCTTTTATGTTAAGTATATATACTCTAGTGTACCATTATAATTCTCTTTTCATTTATTTTACTATGTATTTTTGAGTTATTTTCATAGTGGTTGCTCTGGGGATTACAATTTACATCTTAGGGTATAACAATCTAGTTCAGATTAATACCAATTTATTTCAAAAGTACACAAAGACTTTGTTCTTATACAGCACCTTTCCCTCCCTCTCCTTTCTGGTGAAGGTGTCACAAATTACATCTCTGTACACTCTATGCTAATCAACACAGATTTATAATTATTTCTTTACGCTCTCATCTTTTAAATTAGGAGGAAAAAAATGACAAACAAAACATACATTTATATTTTCTTTTATATTTACTATGTTGTTGCCTTTATTGATGCCTCTTTATTTCTTTGTGTGGATTCAGGTTACTGTCTAGCGTCTCTTCATTTCAGCCTGAAGGACTCCCTTTAGTATTTCTTGTAGGGTAGGTCTGCTAGAGACAAATTGGCTCAGCTTTTTAAAATGTGAGAATATATTAATTTCTCCTTCATCTCTGCAGGATAGTTTTGCCAGATGTAGAATTCATGGTTGACAATTTTTTCCTTCAGTGCTTTGACTATGTCATACCACTGCCTTCTGGTCTCCGTGGTTTCTGATGAGAAGTCAGCCATCAATCTAAATGAGCAACATTTGTACAAAATCAGTCACTTCTCCTTTGCTTCTTTCAAGATTCTCTCTCGGTCTTTGGCTTTTGACAGTTTGATGATGATGTATGTGTGTGGATCTCTTGAGTTTATCCTACTTGGAATTCATTGAGCTACTTGGATGTGTAGATTAATTGTTTTCACCAAATTTGGGAAGTTTTCAGCCATTATTTCATATATCCTTTCTGCCCCTACCTTTCTCTCTACTCCTTCCGAGATTCCGGTTATTCATATGTTGGGAATTTTTATTGTGTTCCACAGTCTCTGAGGCTCTGTTCAGTTCTCTTCATTTTTTTTTCTTTCTGTTTTTTAAACTAGATAATATCAATTGGCTCTTCAAGTTCACTTTTTCTCTTTCCTGCCTGCTCAAATCTGCTATTGAGCTTTCTAGTGAATTTTTCATATTATTGTGCTTTATTTATTTATTGTACTGCAGAATTTCTATTTTTATTATTATTATTATTATTTCTATTTCTTTATTGATATCCTCTATTTGGTGAGACATTATACTTTCCTTTAGTTCTTTAGACATGGTTTTCTCTAGCTCTTTGAACATATTTAAATAGCTTATTTACAGTCTTTGTCCAGTAAGTCCAATGTCTGGTCTTCCTCAGATACAGTATCTATTTTGATAGCTTTCCTGTGTATGGACCATACATTCTTGTTTCTTTACTTGTCTCATAATTTCTTGTTGAAAATCACACAGTTAAAATAATATAATGTGTCAATCCTGAAAATCAGATCTCCCCCTGTTGCCCACCCCCAATTTGTTGTTATTGCTGCTTGTTGTTTGTTGAGTGACTTCCCTGAACTAATTCTATAAAGTCCGTGTTTTTCATGTGTGGCCACTGAAGTCTCTACTCAGTTAGCTTAGTGGTCAGCTAGTGATTGGACACAGATTTCTTCAAATGCCTGGAAGCAATAAGTCTCCTGATTTTGCCAAGGGCTCTATGTGTGTTTTGGGGCACTCCAACACTCAGGCAGCTGATAGGATTGTCTTTGCCTTCCTGCTTGCACAGAGCTTCGAGGTCAGTGAAAGGTGAGAGCTTAGGACCTTCTCAGGTCTTTCCTGAGTGTGCACATAGCCCAGGGTGTGTGCATCAATCTAATGTTTGCACAGCCTTACCAGATTCCCAGGAATATCTCAGAGCTTTTCTAAGCCCCTATGAATTCCCATTCCCCAGCTTTTCCTTTGAAGCTTTTTGGTTAGTCTATGGTTTGTCCCAACTGTTATCACCACCTCAGGAAGCTACAAAGTTAAACATGTCCGTATAATTGTTTTCAACAAACACCCCTTGGGGAGAAGGCTTTTTGCATTGGGTAAACTCAAAAACAGGTCCTTTGCAGGTATTTACGGATAGCTTTGCAAGTGAGATCTTCCAGGGAACCATGAGACAGGTCAAATAATGACAATTCCTTGGGATTGGGACTTTGCAAGAGCTCCAGCTCCATTCCGTTATCTCTGGCATCTGCCAGGTTGCAATGGGAATACAGGCTTTCATTTTATAAAGTTATTGTAGATCTGGAGAGCAGGGGATGGGACCAGGGCAAGTTAAGTGCCACAAAGCTCACTGGTCTTACTGAGATTTAGTTATTCTCTAACAAATACTCCTCAGATTACTTCACACCTTTGCTTAATTTCCAGAGTTCTGAAAAAGTTGATTCTGACAATTTTTGCCAGTTTTCTCATTGCTTTTTTGAAGAAGAGAATTTTTGGAGAATTTTCTGCTTTTTTCATTGATGTCATATAACTTTTGATATAAGAAATATCTTAATTATGTGGCTTTTGTGTAACCTCAGCCTGACCTGATAGCTCTGTTCCTGAAGGAGTTTGATCCTGATTCTTGGTACCTATTTACCCCTTTAGGCCTAAGATTTCATTGCCCTATAACATGGGCAATGGGTAAGCTCCTAAAATAAATTGGAGTAGAATGCGTACTTCTTGATGGTGCCCATCTAGTATATGTTTTAGCACCATATTGTTTGTACACAGAAGTGTTATAGTGAAGTATTCCTCCAAGTGAGGCTAGAACCAGCAGCATGGGCATCACCTGTGAGCTTATTAGAAATGCAGATTCTTAGGCCCTAACCTGATCTGTTAAATCAGAAACTAGGGTGGGGCCCAGGTAACTGTTTTAACAAGTACTTCAGATAACTTTTATGCTCAGTAAAGTTTAAGAACCACTAAAAAAGAGAAAAGTGTGTAATTTACACCAGTCAAATATTCTAATTACCTGGGTAGCACTTTAGTGTCTATCTCAAGTTAGTTAGTGATCCTGGATGAGTTACTTATTTTCACCTATAGGCTTATATCCAAACCTGTAAAGTGATGGGGTTAATTTATAATCAAAGAGATCAGGGAGTTGTTTTGTTTTGTTTTTTGTATGGCATATGAACTACCAATATTGCTTAGAAGTACCTTCCCCACTCAATAGTTAAAAAAGAAAAGCATAACTCCCATATCTTATTATATCCTTGAATGGATTTTATTTTTCACCTAGATCTTTAACCCATCTAGAAATCATTTTTAAATTTTGTATAAATGCATATATATGTATAATATATATATAAAGTATATGTGTGTATATATATATATATATATATATATATATATATATATATATACTTTTTAAAATTGTTAGCTATTTGTCTAAGTATCATTTATCACATATTAGAAACCCAAGTATTTTTGGTTTGGTTTCTGGACTCTATGTTCTGTTGTGTTAATCAATTTGTCTATTCCTGTGCCATAGTGTTTTGATTAGAGTAGCTTTAACATACATTTAAGTATGTGGAAAATAAGCTCCCTATATTGGTCTTTTCCAAAACATTCTCAACAAATTATCAGATTATTCTTTCTATATGAAATTTATAATAAATTTGTATAATTTCAAAAGCAAGGTTAGAATACATAAACAACCATTAGAATTTTGATTGAAGTTGCATTAAATTTACATGCTGATTTGAGAAGCATTTTTGATGTTCAGTCTTCTCACTCAGGTATATGGCATGTCTTAATTTACTGAAGTCTTGTTTTATATCTTCTGTAGAATACTAATATTGAAATATATATTCTAGTCTCATGACTGACTTTATAAATTTATTTTTAGTCATTTTGTAGTTTTAATAGCTGTCATGAATGGAATCTTTTTTCCATTTCAGCTTCTAAATAGTTGTTACTAGTGTAGAGGAAAGCTGTTGAGTTTTCAAATATTTATCTTATATGTGATCTCTTCATGTGGTTGTTTTTTTAAAAATTAGTTCTAAAAGGTTTTCTTTCAGTTAAGCCTCCAGAATTTTCTATGTATTAAATCATATTATCTGCAAAAAGTGATACTGCTCTCACCTCTTTTTCAGAATTTACATCATTCACTGGATTCTGTCTTATTGCATCAGCTAAAACTTCCCAAACAAGATTAAATTTTAGTGTGGGGATGTCCTGCACCCTGTCCCGTTTCCAAGTGCAGTAGGATTGCATTTAGGATTTTACAAGTTAATGTAATATTTTATAACGATTTCTGATATCTTGTAAAATCATTTTAGGAAGTTTTTATTTTATCTGAAGTATTTAATCAGAAATTTTATTTCACTTAAATCTTTAATCATAAAAATTTCTTCTCAATTAAATCAAACTTTTTTCAGGATCTGATGATATGATTACCCTTTAGTCAAATAATTTAATACTATTAATTATAATGCTACATTCTCTAAAGTTGAACCATTTTAGTAAGTGTGGGATAAAACTTTCGTGTAGTGGATGTAGTAGAAAATGTCATAAATAAAATTAAAAGATAAATGAGAGGCTTAGAGAAAATATTTGTAATACAATACATACAAATTACATACCATAGATTATATATGTTATGTATAATATAATTTGTAATAATATATATTATACATAATAATATGTGAAATAATAAATGTGAAACTATGCTCAATCTCACTAATAATTTTTAAAATGTAAATTAAAATGAGATGCAGTTTTGCCTTTCAAGATGGCAACATTTAAGAAGACTAATAACATCGTGTTAAAGAGAGTATGGGAAAAATCAGTGTCTTCGTGCAACCGTAGAGGGACTATGAATTAGTACAATCTTTTAAAATATAATTTCATTTCACATATTAAAATTTTTAATATTTCTATACGCTAACCCAGCAATCTTACTGCTAGGACTGTACACAACAACCACAGTGTGAGCTGATAAAGATAAACATGTTGGGGTTTTCACTGCTGTATTGTGAGTAACAGTCAAAACAGGAAAAATCTCTTAAGTGTAACTTGATAGGGGGCTTGTTAAGCAAATTATGGTGTAGGACACAATACCGTGGATATCATGAGGTGGTTGACAAGAAAGGGTGGGTCTACGCTTACGAGCATATATGGCAGAGTTCCAGTCTTAGATATAAAAGCACGCTGTTGCTTGTGTATATATAGACTCCAGGGACATCCTTTAACAAGTATAGGACAGCCAAGATCAGACCAGGTTATTAGCTGCAAGTATCAAAAGCTGATTATGGTGGATTCAGCAGAAAAGAGTAGACCGGAGAGCCCATGGTGTCCTTGAGACACCCGAAGAAATAAGCTCAGCACTCCCAGGAATTATCCCCCAAACGATGCACAAATGCTGGCCTAACAGTGACAGTGGGACCTTTGCTGTCACTAAGCCTGGGACGCTACAGTTTGCACTGCCTCCAAGCTTGACCACAGCGGCTGCTGCCCCAAGTCCCATGCCACTTTTGTTCCAGGGACTAGGCAGGCAAAACACTGCTGTCCCAGGAGCCAGATGCTTCCACCAAAAGTGGACTCCATTGGAGACTCCTTCCTTGGGCTGCTCCTTCCCAAAGCAGAGCCTGTGTGTGAGGCTTGGTGGAGCCTGGAAACACCTGGGACCCAGCTGCCAAGACCTGGGACCCCAAGTTCTCTGGGTTCTGCCTTAGGGATTCACAAGGCTAGAAACTCCCAGACATACTAGGGGTGTTCAAAGGCACTGTGAAGCCAGAAAACATGGCAAGTGTCCAGCAGAGATTGCTTCCAGACCGAGACCATGATCATCTCTGGAGGGTGGAATCAGAGGGGTTGTTGTGGCTGGAATTCCGTGGTAGAATTCCAGGAAGCACCAATCACATTGGGTGTAATTTACAACATGGAAGCCCTGCTGGGTGGGGGGATGTATGTGTATACTTTGTGTGTGTGTAGTCCATATGTACATGCAATAGAGCTATTTTAACTTATTTGTGCTTCTCACTATTTTTCATATACAAAGTTAAAAATTAATAAAATGAGCTAATTGGGACACTTTTAATCCTACAATTTTTTTTTATTCTGCTAGAATAAAAATCATTCATGATACATGATAAAATTTAATATGTTTTTGATAATACCATATTGCATTTATGTATCATACAGAGCACTGAGAGAAAAAAAGTAACTTGGAGGTCTTTGAATTCAGCAACTTGGTTTGTGAAACCACAGATCCTAGATGGATTTAAATGGTTTGCTTCAGCCAATGAGTTAATAATACGTGATAGAGTCCATTCCGGGATTTCAGGTTTCCATTCCCATTCCAGTGTTCCAAGGTGATGGCAATTGAGATCAACAGTTGGAATTCATCTTTTTCTAATTCTTTCTAATCATGAAAAAAACCCGGTGGCTTCTCATCATATGAAGGATGGAATCCTAGTTCCTTAGCGCTCCACTCATGTGGCCACTGTCTGACTCTGTCACCTCCTTTATCATCCCTGCCCCAGCCCCTCTGATCTTGTTCCTAGAGATTGCCAACCTCATTGTCACCTCAAGATCTTTGCCTTTATTCTCTTTGTCTGGAATGTTCCCTCCTCCTCCCACCCTACCCCAAGATCTCTTCATGACTCTCTTCTTGGTTCCATTTCACTTTATGCTCAAAGAGCTCCCACTCAGTGAGGCCTTGTATAGACACACTATAGAAAACTCTACCCCCTTCCCTTCCTTTCTCCAGCCCCTCACCTGCTCTATAGCAGGGTCACCTGCTCTCCCACCAGAATGTTAGCTCCATGAGAGAAGGGACTGCTATGGTTTGAATGTCTGTGTCCCCCCCAAATTCATATGTTGAAATCCTAACCAAAGGTAATGATATTAGCAGGTGGGGGCCTCGGGAGGTGCTTAGATCATGAGGATGGAGTCCTCATGAATGGGATTAGTGCCTTACAAAAGCGGTTTCAGAGAGATCCCTCACCCCTTCCACCATGTGAAGACACAGTGGGAAGGCACCAGCTGTGAATCAGGAAGAGGGTCCTCACCAGAACTCTACCATGCTGGTGCCTTGATCTTGGACTTCTCAGCCTCCAGAACTGTGAGAAATAAATTTCTCTTGTTTATAAGCCATGCAGTCTGTGGTATTCTGTTACAGCAGCTTGAACAGACCAATTTACTTCCAGCATTGACCGAATGACTGCATGTCACAGACCTTCAGTAAAAAGTGATTGAGGTGATGACCCATGGCATTAGTTTGTGAGACCACCAGCTGGATTGCACTATTGAATAGACTTGCTACCTTTGAAGTTCTTTTGCAGCCTTCTTTCCCACGAAATCCACCTCCTGTTGAACTACTACCACCCAAGCATGTAAGGAAGCTGATTTCAGTATTGGTCCTTTTCTCCATACTTGCTTCTTCCGTTGGGCACCCAGTCTCCCATGGCCATACCCCACCAATAAACCTGCTGAGGACAACCATCCAGGCAGTCCCACCATAGGTGCCTCTGGGGATCTTTGCACAACAGTGTTGGTGGCTCAAAATTCTTTTTATCTGCCTTTTTATCAAAATTCTTTTATCTTTTATCTGGGATCAGCTTGCCCACCTACTTCTTCAAATAGCTCCTAGTAGTTCCTGATTGTTTCCACTGCTTGATCTATACTCTTCATTGTAATTCACGTCTAGATGTAGGAGTTCTCAGATCAACAACAAAGAAAGGTCCAAAATTCATTCATTTTTTTTTTAACCTAGTGAATCCTTTTTATGAAAGTCCATCCAGTTTATATGCACTCAATATCTGAAAACTAAATCCAGCAGTTGTTAGAAGGAAGTACAATGTCACAGAATGTTCCAGTAGAGAGATTGCTTATTGGCTTGAAGACCTCTTCCTGAGCAAACTAAGACCCTTTACTAAGTAAACACCCTAAACTTTTCCAGCTTTGATTGTAACAAAAAAACCCAAATATTTGTATTTCTTTGTCTGGTGTCCTATGCAGCAGAAAACATGTAGGCTGCTTAAAACACATACGTTGAGTCACTGTTGGATTATACCTCTGTGTAAATATTAGTTTAAAAGTTGACGTTCCTTCTTGTTTCGGTCACCTCTTTGATTACTAAATCGAATGTCTTACTGTACCCTTATCTTTTGGTGCCAACTGCTGCAAGCCGCTACAGTCCTATCAAATATGGAAAACAAAGGTGAACTTTGTTTCCATTATTCATTCGGTGCTTGACACGGGGTGGAACACAGGAGAAATAAAAAATAAGAATCTACGCCACAAAGAATCTGTGCTCAGGGAAATCATGAGCAGGGCTGGAGGATGTGGTCTATATCAGAGCATTGAAGAGACACATTTTCACAGGACAGAACCTTTACAGGAAGAGGACAGTGCTCTGTGTTACCCCTGCCAGAGACAGGAGCACTGGGGTGGAAAATAGAAAACCATGGAAAATCTATCGATCTGGTACAGAGTGAATAATAAGACAGTGACTACAACCAGGTTTGAGGATTAAGGTACAAAGGAAATATGATATTTTGCAACCAGACAGCTTCTACTCTTACAAGCATCTAGGAATGGGGGGAAGAAAGCATGGCCTATTTCTCTATCCTGATTTAGAAATTCAATGGCTTTTCCAGGCAGCATGTTGGGCAAAGGGAAGAATGAAACCTATGTCACCCCAGAGGGAAGCCTGTTGCCCATGATGACAAAGCCAAGCAGATAGGGATATTGTTCAGCCTTATTACTGGGTGCTATTTTTAAGGCAAAGATGCTCTGCCCACAAAGAGGCTTCAAGCTCCAACTTGGAAAGTTCCTGGTAGTGTCCCAGTTTTGAGTGTCATAGCTCAGAGCAGTGAAAAGCTCTCACTCTTCTTGACTGTCCAGCATCTGCACTCTCTTCCTGTTATTGGAACTTGCCTGCTATGGTAGACACTGTTCTGGTGTCCAGCCCTGATGCCCTTCCTGGGCCAGTGCCCCCAGCTGCTGTGAGCATTGGCTGCTAATGATTCAGTGCTGCGCCCCACTTTCCAGAGCTTCCACTGCCTGGAACCTGAACTGGTTCCTAGATCACAGTTCTGGAGTCCGGAAGTCCTTGGAAGTCAAGGTGTGGGCAGGATTGGTGTCTCCTGAGGCCTCTCTCCTTGGCTGGGAGATGCCTGTCTTCCTCCTGTGTCCTCACATGGTCTTCCCTCTGTGCCTGTCTGTGTCTTAATCTTCTCTCCTTATAGGAACACCAGTCATATTGCATTAGAGCCCATCTGACCTCATTTGACCTTAATCACCTCTTTAAAGGCCCTGTCTCCAAATACAGTCACAGTCGGAGGTACAGGGAGTTAGGATTTTAACATGTGAATTTGGAGGGAACATAATTCAGCCCATAACAGACCAGAAGCCTTTTTTTTATTTTAAAGAAAACTCTTTCTACAAGCTCTTTGGAGTCTGGTCACAAACGGAATATTTGACCCCCTAAGGCAGTTTCCTGGTCCCTTAACCTGCAACCACAAGAACTGTGCCACTGAAACTCTACCCGCTTTCAACCAGAAAGGGGCATTCTTCCCTTCCCTTCCCACCTAAGGTGTGGCCATGGAGGAATGTGACTCAGCAAGGAAGCCCCTCCAGGGAGAGGAACAGAAGTCAGGAAGGTAGAGGACAAGAGAGACCCTCTGAGGTTGTAGAACCAGTGTGCCTAAGAACCCGCTCCACCGCCAGGGTGGGGCTGTTCTCGCCCAGCAGAGGGGGGTGACACATGCCACCAAGTGTCCTCCTGTGCCATCCCTACTCACCCCTTTCCTGAATGAGAGTTGAAGATGAATAAAAAGTAGAGACTCTAGACTGGGCCAGAACAGTCCCATTTCCCATGGCTTCTCAGCAGTTCCTTACGGAGCTGAAGGTGGTATCAAAGCCTTGTGGTTCTGTGTGGGTGGGGGGGGGCTGAATATGACCCCCAAAGATGTCCTAATCTCTGGCAGCTGTGAAGATGTTACTTCACGCGGTAAAAGGGACTTTGCAGATGTGATTAAGTTAAAGATTGGAAGAGGACAAGATTACCCTGGAATATCTGGGTGCATCCAAGGTAAAAACACAGGTTTCTTATAAGAGGGAGGCAGAAGGATCAGAGTCAAAGAAGTTGTGACGATAGAAGCAGAGGTCAGGCAGGAGAGAAGATGTCATCCTGGTGGCTTGGAAGACAGAAGAAGGGGCCACAAGGGAAGGAAGACAGGGGGCCTCCAGGAGGCAAGGAACAGATTCTCCCCCAAGAGCCTCCAAAGGAACGCAGTGCGGCTAACATTTTGATTTCAGCCTGTGAAACTGATTTTGGGCTTCTGCCCTCCGAACTGTAAGATAGTGAATGTGTGTTGTTTTAAGTCACCGAGTTTGCAATAATTTGTAACAGAAGCAATGGGAAACTAATGCAAAATGTAACAAGTATAAATTTGCGTTACAGTGCTTTAGTCCAAGAAACACCACATTATTTAATTTCTAATATTTATACCATATTGGAAATATAAAATATCATGTCATTTAAATTCACAACTAAACTGGCAAGAATTGGGATGATGGGGAAATGTGTAATATGAGTCACTATTGATCCCTCCCCTGTCCTAGGCTCTCACAATTATCCTTGAGGACTTAAGTGGTCCAGAAGATTTACAAAGGCTCTCCCGCCTGCAGACTATGATGAGAACAGCTGACATGCTCATCATCTAAACCCATCATCCAAGCTAACAGTTCAGGGGGCAGCAAATTTTTTTCTGTAAAGAATCAGACAGTAATTATTCTGCACTTTGTGGTCTCTGTCACAACTACTCAACTCTGCTCTTGTAGAGTGAAAGCTGCCAGAGATGATACATAAACAAATGGATGTGGCTATGTGCCAATAACACTTTATTTACAAAATCAGGCTGCAGGCTGGATTTGGCCAACCGGCACAGTTTGCTGACTTTCCATAGGCCACCCAAAGGTAAGCTAACCTGCCATTCACAAGCAACACTCCCTTGTGACTAATTTGATGACTTGGATCTTTCATGCAGCCTCAAAGGTCACAGATCTTAAGGGCAAGTCTTCAAGCCACCAAAAGCTACGCTAATAGGGTGCTACCTGGAGTCCAGGTCTCCCCAGCAGAAATCCCCATCACTACCCCTCCCCAGCCCTAGTGACTCCTGCTCTGTGTGGGTTGGTCTACTCTTCTCTTCCTAGCCCTTCTTTATACCTCTTCATCTACAAGAATACAACTCTTTCCCTTTTCTATTTTAAAAGAGAAAAAGAAATAATCTTCTTTTCCTTTCATAACCACAGCAAAATAATGAATGTTCTCAATCAGGTTATCCTGCACATCCATATTCCTTACAGTCTGTTGGATGTATGGTTAGACTTAAATTTGCGGCTCAGTAAACTGTAAGAAGTTTTCATTCTATATGAATGTTCAGTCATTATCAGCCAATCCTTTTGTTGCCTTAAAAATTCACAAGAACCCCACAGATAACAATGCAGATAAACATCTAAATGGTGTGCCATGTAGTTGAAAACTACAGTCCAAATTCTCACGGCTGGAGCTAGGAGGCGGGATGTCCAGCTTTCCTTACACAACGGCCCATTAACCAGGTTTATTCCTGTCTGGGTGCACCACTCCAGCCACCCTTGACCTTTCCCTGGTCCTCTGCTTTCCTCTGCAGGTCGTCTGTCTGGTTTTAGGATTCCCCACAGTCGCTGGTCTGGCAACGATTGCATTTGTATATGTGAATAAAATTGAGTTGAATAGGCTTATACTGAAGAGACAAAGGGGCTGTCCTGGGTTTGAGCCACCTGCCTTCCCTTAGCATCAAAACAAAACAAAAACAAGCTCTTTGGGACTTAGAGAATACACATCTATTCTTCAGCTTCCCAGTTCATACTAAGCTGATAGCTAATCTTTAGCATTTGGACAAGTGTTTCCAATTGCTGTGTATTGGGCTTAATTATAATAAAGATAACGTTTAATGGGTTCATCTTGAACAAAATGGGGCACTTAATGGCAATTTTAAGAGTATTTTTATTCAACAAAGCTTCATATTGGAAAGAAATGAATTTATAGCTTTAAAAGAAAATTCTCAGTAAAGGTTAGAGAAGTGGCAAAGTATGCTATTCTCTTCCCTTTTTGTCCTCTAGCTATTCAACCCCCCCTCACCCACCCACACTTGTTGAAGAAGAGTTCCTGCCTACAGACGTGCCAGCTCACCTTCCCTGGCAAGAGCTTAGGAATCAACAGGAGGGGAACAAAGGCATCTGGAAATCACGGGAAGGCGTATCATCAAATCGTATTTCTGAAGCCTCCAGAAGGCGGAGAGCACTGAGCCAAGGCAGGTATAAGCCAACTGAATGGAGAAACTGCAGAGATACACGGTGGAGGCAAATTAATCTGCCAACCAGGAAAACAAGCTCATAACCGCTTCCTCTACAAGGTTTCAAAAAGAAACAGCACAAATGTATATGACGTTAGCAGAAAAAGATTTTTCTCACATTATATATGAGAATCTGTTTCCATGAACTTCTTTGGAGAACTTAAAAACTCAAATGTTTGAAAGTAGGAGTGACGGACTATCTAATACTCTTTTCCAGGCCTGCAGCATATCATTTTTCCTTGAATCAAATCAGAATGGGACATTATGATAGAGTCAAGCTGACCTTGTTGATCAACTTTTGTCAGTTATTCCTTTAAATCAAGGAGGAGGACATTTGATGAGAACAAATGAGTATCTATTGTCCTGTAGAAAACACCAGAAATGTCTCACACTTATTTTCGTTAAGAAACAAATCATAGATTTCTCTTATTCTAGAAATTCAGGAAATGTGCTCTGCATAACACATAGATGCCCCTCAATTTGATGTATGTTGTACCAACAATAATTGGACAGGAAACTGGAATTGAGGCAGCAGACACTGTGGGTAACAGCAGTGTCCCTCACAAGGTGTCTGTCTAGTCCCTATCTAAGGTGAGACACTACCTTAGGGATCCCCATTAAAAGAGCAAAATCATCGCTTGTCTCCAAAAGAATTATTCCCTCACCCCCCACAAGCTTGTATTCTATTTCTTCATAAAGCAGGAATTGTGGGCAGTAGGATAACTTATTTCCATCATGTGGGAAGCAGCCAACTTCCTGGAACGCTGCTGCTCGGGTGACTCAGGAACACAGAAACAGTGGGAGTGTCTGGGAGGGATGCCCAGATGCACACTTGCCTTTTTAAGAGGCACTTGTCATCATGGAGACTTTTTTTTTTGGCCACAGACTGGTAAATAATAGTTTGCTCTTCGTTGCAATGCAGATATGTGTAAGATTTGATTGCTCCATGAGAAAAATTAAGAATTGGGAGACTGATATTTAATAAATCAGAATACCAATTTAAATACAGCACAGTTCCTTGTATTTGCTAAACAAGGGAGAAGGTGGACAGAGGAGAAGAGCAAAATGGAAAATGAGAGGAAGAGGGAAGAGAAAACTCAAAATGGAAAAGTGGGACTTAAATGGAAGGAGAAGAGGAAAAGGCATGTCTTCGTTCGTTCAGGCAGCTGTAACAAAAATATCACAGACTGGGTAGCTCTAACAACAAACACCTATTTCTCACAGTTCTGGAGGCTGGAAGTCCAAGATCAAGACGCTGGCAGATCCGGCATTGGGTGCAGATGCTTCCGGTTCACAGACGGCCAGCTTCTCCCTGTGTCCTCACATGGCAGAATGAGTGAGGGAGCTCTCTGGGGTCCCTTTTATCAGGGCGCTAATCCCATTCCTGAGAGTGCCACCCTCATGACCTAATCACCTCCCAAGTGTTCCACCTCCTAATACCATCACCTTGGGGGGTAGGTTTCCACATATGAATTCTGGGGGGACACAATCACCCAGTGTAGAGCAGAGCACAGAGGCCATGGTCAGGAGGAGGAGAAGGGAAGGAGAGACTAAAGGGAGAGATGCCGGCAGCAGCAAGGGGAAGAGGGTCAGGAAAATGGAGGAATCGAGTCTAGGAAGAGACAGAGAGAGAGGTTAGTGGGAGCTGAGTTGTGAGGTCCCCTGCTCCCCCACTGTCTTTGGAGCAAGTTATAGTGTGTTGTCATTAACCACAACAACACTGATTTCCAGAGAGTTCCTCATCCTGAAAATGTTTACATGGTGTCTAGTCTTTGCCAGGTCATGTCCTGGGTGCTGGGATCCATCGGTGAGACTCATGTTCTTGTGAGGTGAGGGACTTAGTACTCTCGGCACTGGGAAACACAATTTGTTTTCAATATAAAATTCTGGAGTTTATATTTTAAATAAGGATTATTTTACCACAGATTTCTTAAGCCTTTGCCTTCATAGGCATGATTAAGCATTTAAAGTTGTAGTTTGGAGCATTAGAGAAGTCTAAAGTTTTGGTATAAATTAAAAGTCTTTTACATTTAAAAGCAGCTGGAAGGGTTTGCATAGAGTGGGGGATGGGGAATAGACCAAATCATTTCTTGAACCTAAAGGTTACATTTGGAAAGATGCTCCTTGCATTGTCTTGGCCCTTTTTTCCTCCAAAATCAAATCCAGATGTCTTCTTAGTCCAGTTGTGTCTCAGAAAGCAGAGTTCTTTGGCACGATTAGGCAGGGAATTAAGAGAGCCTTCAGGTTAAATAAAGGAGTGAAACCCTGTTCTTACTTTCGCAGCTGCTCTTATTAAAATGTCAAGCTTCTCCATTCTGAAGGAGACAGCCACAGCATACCACTCCATCTTTGTGGGATTAGATGGTAAATGAGTTCATCTAGACAAAGGGCCGCTGAGCGGTTGATGAACACAGATCGTTTCTTTGAATCTAACTCAGTGCTCATGGCAGGGTGCTCTGGGGTTGTCCCTCTGAGGCTGGCATGGGATAGTCCCATGGAGAGTAGGATGGCGTCATCCCAGAGGCACCCTAGATGGAGCAGGGGAACTTGGGCAGTGAGTGGGATTTCCAAAGGAAACTTCCTTATGATTCCCTGTTCCTACTGATAAATAAAATGGCAAGCAATAGGATATATTGGAATATATGAGGAAGCCATTTGGTGTAAAACTAATTCGGCCTGACTTTGTTTTTCCAAAAGGGCCTGACTGGCCTGTGAACATGCATTGTATATCTGCTGTGAGCATTTACCATGTCCCAGAGACAAAAACAAATGCCCTTAAGATAAGGATGCAACTTTCCCACATTGGCATTTCCTGAAGGATAAGCATTTCTCCTTAAGTGAGGATTTGATTGCTGTGCTCATCCTGTGACCATCCAGCTCGAGACAGCAGACCTGCTCCCTGTGGTGTCCCTCAAAGGCTTTGCCGACAGGGCAATCTTGTGACTGTTGTGAAAATGAATTGCATTCATATGTGATATATGCTCTTTGACAGTATATAACCACTCTGTACACCCCACTTCTTTGGTGCCCTTCCTTCCTTGGGGAAGGAAGGCCTCGGGCTATAAGATCTTCACATTTGGCTCATAATAAAGTCACCCCAATTTTGGTTTATAGATTGGCTATGGATTATTTGTGTCGACACTATGCTCAAGAAATGATTTGGTAAAAAATATCACTTGATAAAATCATTTGGCCACGGATATTCATTTTCCATTGGAAGGGAGATTTTGAACTATTAGATGTGTCCAATTTTACTCAGTAAAATTCTGGAACTAGGTAGAGGTGAGAGTTGGCACAACATTGTGAATGTACTTAACGCCACTGAACTGTACACTTAAAAAGGGTTAAATGGTAAATTTTATGTTATTTGTATTTTCCCACAATAAAAAAATTTTAGTTGGTGGATTTTATTATGAAACAAGTTGCAGCAATAATTAGGCACCGATATAATAACACCTTTGGTTTAAATCAATGGGAGCAATGAAATTTCACCAAATTTGAAATAATTTGCTAACAGGTCCATATGTTAGTATGATGTGATAATAAAGAAAATTCATAATGGTAACTAATTCCTTAGCAGAACCATAACTTCTGAATTTGTCTTCTGATGCAGGAATATCAAAATCGGGAGGAAAACAAAGGGACAAAAATTACCAAGAAAAATCCAGAGCTAACCATTATAGTAGGAACTAAGAAGCAAGAACTCGGCTCCTACCAGACAAATTGCATCATTTGGCATCTAATCACTTTGCTTAGGAAACACTACATTCAGAGGGAATGATATCTGGCAAGAAAACATCCTTTTAATCTTATCAGAAACAGCCCTGCACCTGGAGTTTGGAGCCAGCGTCCCTCCCTTCATTAGAAGCTCAACTTCAAAGCCTGAAAGGGCTCCTTGTGAGGAGAAGCAAAGCTATTGACAATCATTTCTTTCCCCTTGCAAGCTGAGCTGTGTGAGTGTTGAGAAGCAGCTCTATCAGATCCCCAGGCAAAATGAGGGTTTCTGGAAAAGGCAGAAACTTTTGTCTGTGGTTGAATAATTCACCCCAAAAAATTAACTTATACTGAGCCCCTACCATCTGTGGTATAAAATTCTTTTTCATTTTGTTTTCTTTTAAATTTATAGAGTCGTAGAGACCACGTATATGCTCAGTAGAGTCCTCTGGTAAAGAAGAGTTTGACTTTATTATATAATGAGTAAAGCTTCAGTAAATGTTTCCAAATTTGATGGGGAAAGGGGGGAATCCCAAAATTAATTCAATGATTCTGCATTCACCAGGATCTTAACACCTTCCAACCTCCTTAGACAATAAATTCAAAGTCAGACCTTTCTAATGTTTAATGTAAGATGGCTCTGCTGTTAAAGAAATAATTTTTTTGTCTCCTCTCTAGTAAGAATGGGGGAAACTATTTACATATTATCAACTCATCTACTTAATGGCTACTACTTCCCCTTGTTCCTGACCTTTAAGCTAATAAATACAGCACTCCCCCACCCCACATTTCTATAAAGAGATTATTTCCCAACATTTTGATTATGTTGTAATTTTTCTGTATGAATTCTTTAAGGTACTACATTGGACAAACAGAATAAAATGGAACTAAGTTATTGTTGATCACCCGGGGGCCCCTCAGAACTTGCAGAGTTCATACATATATCATTGTCTGGATGGAATGTTGTCCAGCGTGACAACAGTCATCCACTGAGGACCAGGGTTGATTCCGCTGACCTGGCTGACTCAGTGTGTGTCCTCCCCCATTGCTCCCTCAAAACTACATGCAGGAAGAAAATATTTGTGATCATTGTCAGCATCTTGTGTTCCTGATTCCCCTAACTTGGCCTGTGGGAGACTGCACCAGCACCCGCACTTATTTAGTGCCCCTCCCCGTGAAGGAGAGAACATCCTTGAGAAGAACCACATGACTTGCCTCTGTCAATGAAATGTGAGTGTTCTGAATGAAGCTCTAAGAGCCAGCACCTGCTCCCTTTTTCCTCATCTGTGATGATGGAAGCGGGGAGCCCCGTGGAAGCCTGGGTCCCTCAGTAATTGAGATGAGCAGAGCCTGCAACAGACAATGTGAACAAGAAACAAATTTTGTCATTTAGCCACTGAGACTTTTCAGGTTGTTTCTACAGCATTACCCAATCTATCCTGTCTGATACATCACCAATCACAACTGCTGCAACAGACAATGTGAACAAGAAACAAATTTTGTCATTTAGCCACTGAGATTTTTCAGGTTGTTTCTACAGCATTACCCAATCTATCCTGTCTGACACATCACCAATCACAACTGGAAATATTGATGACTTTGTCTCTTTGGATTCCAGGGAACGGTAATGACCATCAGTGACTTTCAAATTCAATTGGTATCAATAACTCTTTGTGACCTACTGATTCAACTGAAAAAGGGGCTGGAACATCTGGGATCAGCTTCGTTGGAAGTCTTCCACAGATCAGTGGCTCAAGTTCAGGCATGAAAATGGAGCTGGGGATTTTGTGGGAAACACACAGTGATGACAGGGTTTGGTAGATCTCCTGTTTGGTGAGACAATAAAGATATTGCAGATGTAAAATAGAGTGGGGCAGAGGGCATCCATAATGAAGTCTTCTGTGGGGTAGCAGCTAGAATGGCTGCAAGAAGCTTTAGGCCAGGATTGCTATTCTAGAATTCATGAAAATTTAATGTGGGTATGTATTAGTCAGAATTCCCCAGAGACAGAAAACAGAACCAATAAGAGATATATATAGATTATAAAGATATAGATATAGATTTATTATACGGAATTAGCTCACATGATTATGGATGCTTGGAAAGTCCCATGATCTGCTGTCTGCAAGTGGAAACCCAGGAAAGCTGGTGGCTTAGCTTCAGCCTGAGCCCGAAGGCCTGAGAACCAAGAGTGCTGATGTGTCAGTCCCAGTATGAAGGCAGGAGAAGACCGATGTCCCAGCTCAAGCCATTAGACAGAGAGAGAGAATTCTCTCTCCCTCTGCCTTTTTGTTCTATTCAGGCCCTCAACAGATTGGATGATGCTCGTCCCCACTGGGGAGGGCAATCCCCTTCACTCAGTCTACCGATTTGAATGCTAATCTCTTCCAGAAACATCTTCATGGACACACTCAGAAATAATGTGTAACTAAATATCTGGGCATCCTGTGACCGAGTCAAGTTGACACATAAAATTAATCATCACAGGGACATTAGGACTATTTCTCCAGTCTGGTATTAATGAAATTGGGTGCATATGTGTGTAGGTATGTCTTCATACAGATTGCAATTTGGGGAGTACACTTTTTATTGAGGCACAACATACATCCGGAAATACACATAAATCATAAGGATACAGATCAGTGAGTTTTCACAAAGTGGACACACCGTGTAAGCAGTACTCGGAAGAAACAGTATAGCCAGCACCAGAGACTCCTTCTCATGTCTCCTTCCCCCTACTCAAGGGTAATCACCTCCCTGACTTCTAAAGCAGATTTTGTTTACCTGCTGTGCCGCTGTTGTGTTTCTCAACATTTGTGTTTGTGACATTCATCTGTGCGTAGTTGTAGTTTCTTCATTATCATAACTGCATAGCATTCCATGTGTGGATATACACTGTAGTTTATTTATCCATTCTACTGATGGGCACTGGAGTAGTTTCCCATTTGGGGTTATTACAAATAGAGCTGCTATGAACATTTTATACGAGTCTTTTAATAAGCACACATGTACAATCCTGTGGGGTATATGCCTGGCAGTGGAATTGCTGGATCACAGGGTACACGGTAAGTTCAGTTTTAATATTACAGCCAAACAAGTTTCCAAAGTGGCTATACTCCCATCAGCAGTACATGAGGGTCTCGCTCATTCCACATCCTTCCTAACCAGTGGTATTTTTGTCCTTTTCACTTGAGTGACTCCAGTGGATTTGTGGTGATACCTGATTGTGATTTAATTCACATTTCCCTGTTGCCTCTTGAGCGTCTTTTCACACGTTTATTTGCCATTTGGAGTATCCTTTTTAAGTGCCTGCTCATGTCTTCTGCCCATTGGGGAGTCTGCCTTTTTTCTTGATGATTTGTAGAAGTTCTTTATATATTCTGGATACAAGTCCTTTTTCAGCTATGTTTTGCAAAACTTTCTCTCATTCCGTGAGTTTCCTTTTCAGTCTGTTAGCCATGTCTTGATGTACAAAAGTTCTTAATTTTAATGTGGTTCCAATTTATCATTTTTAAATTTCTGATTAGCATATTGTGGGTCTTGTTTAAAAATCTGTGCCTATTCCACAGTCATTAATATGTTCTCCTATATTTTCTTCTGAAAGATTTATTGTTTTACCATTTACATGTAGATCTGCACTCCATCTGTAATAGTTTTTTTGCTTAGTGTGATGCAGGGCTGGGGAATTATTTTTTCCATATGGAGATCCAGTCGGCCTAACACTGTCAATTGAAAAAGCCTTCTTTTCCTCCTGCCTAGCGATGTCACTTTTGGTCATGTCTCAGGTGACTGCATAAGTGTGGGTCTTGTGTCTAGACTTTCTATTCTGACATATTGACCTATTCATCTGACTATGCACCATATTAATTGTCATAGTTTTATAATCATGACACGTATTGTATTTTTAAATTATTTTGTTAACACAGATTCACAGGAAAAGAAGCAATGGTTCAAATGATATGGATCATATTTTGGGAGCTCTTAGCATACAGAGTCAAATGCCCTCCAAATATTACACATCCCCTAATAGTGTATATAGTTATTATTTTACTTGTTTGCCCTCACTTTGGCCAACTTTTATTTCTAGTGTTTAAAAATAATGCCCCCACCGCCAGTGATGTGACAACCAGCATTTACTCCGTTAAACACCAGGCACTGTGCATGCTTGGTTTATGCTCCCCACTTCCCGAGTTAGGAAACCGAGGGTCCGGACTGTCGCTTGACTCATTAGAGCCGCCCAGGGAGCAAGCGTCAGAGACGCACTTTCGGTTTCCATCTGCCTCTCTCCGTCGCCCTTCCTCTCCCCACCGCACTACTGTATTAATTTTGAAGGTAGGTGGGACTGCTTTCTCTTTGCGGGTGTAGGTGTCCTGTTCCTGCCTATTGTTCTGTCTGATCCTTGTACCATTCTCGGGAGGAATAACAATTCACAAGGCTTCTTCCCGGCTAGAGGAGCCCTACACATTTATCCTCCCACCCACCTCCAGTCGGGAAAATGATTGTAAGGATGCCCTTTGCAGGGATACCACGGGGGCCAGGGGTGTAAGGGAACTAGTTAAGCACAGATTCAGAAAATGTATTGGTGATTAAACTGCCGTTCCTCATGTGTGAGTGAGGAGAAAGACGTGCGGGTAGTCTGCAGGGGAAATTGGGAACACATCGAGAGCTTTTTGATGAGCGTGGGAGTTGCAAAGGCTTCTAGGAAGAGTGGGTTTGAGGCCAGTGGTGGTTGACCCTTGTGGGAATTCTCAACGGACAGCATTCATAAGGGGAGGGCCAGCAAGCCGACCCTGGATGTCGAGGGTGTACTGCCCACCCAAGAAATTGGCTCCAAAGGAGCATGTGAACCAGATTCTTCATCGAAGATACATTTTCTCTTCTCACACACACACCCACAAATTTCTCGCTGTTGCTCCCCTACACGCTGACATTTGAGATCTTTGCCAATATTCTAAAAGGAATTTGGCAAAAGAAGGTTCCATCTCCTTCCACAGCCTTGGACATATGTGCCTTGTTCTGAGCTGAGCTGGGCGAGGGCAGAAGGATGGAGGTGGGTAAAATGAGGTCAGCCGAGGCGGTGTGCCCTCTTTCACCAGCTGCTTTATTATGTAATTACCCTTTATTTGTATGTTTTCCCCAGCAAAATTAATGTCATTTGTAGAAGAGGGGCGTGATGTGTAGCCAAAAATATGGAAAACATGTTTTCTAGATCTGAGAAGAACAATATTTGGAAATAAACCCCTGCTCTCGGAGCAGACTTCGAGGGGCTCTTCTACTTTATCTGAACTAAGGATCACGTAGCTCTCAGAACCTCATCAGCTGACTCTTCAGTCCTTGGGCTCCTCCAGCGTGCCACGGGGTGGAGAGAAAGGGAAGGCGACCAAGGGGCTCTTATTGTTGCCAGGACAGCTCGGCCTCCACATTCCTCGGAACTGACACTCACGTCTGTGGATGAGCAAGGACGAAAGCTGCAGATCGCCTGGAAGGACAGAAAGTCCAGGGAACCTTCTGGGTGCTGCGTGCCATCCTGAAGCTCCAAGAATGGAGGAATTGTTTACACTATTTTACCAAAGTGGAAGAACTAAGCCACAGGCACCCTAGAATCCTCCTCCCTCTCTCACAGAATCCTGGGTTCCCAGCACCAGCCACCGTTGCCTTAACACTTTCTTTTTGTTTTTTAAATTTACTTTTATCTTTTTGAGGTCACATTGGTTTATAACATTATATAAGTTTCAGGTGTACAACATTGTAATTTGACATCTGTATACACTACATCACGTTCACCACCAAAAGTCTAGTTTCTATTTCTCACCATACAATTGACCCTCTTTACCCATTTCGCCCTCCCCAACCCCCGTCCCCTCTGGGAACCACCAGTCTGTTGCCCGTATCTATGACTTTGCTTTTGTTTTTTAACATTTTCTTTAAATTTCCACGAGATAAAGATGCTCCTCCAAACAGGCAGAAAGAAAGAACAGCGAGACCAAGTGGCTGAGTCTGCGCTTGATGAGGTTTTGCGCTGATGGTAGAATTCAAGCTTTTATTTTATTACCTGCGTGTTTTACAGAAATTGAAAGGAGGGAATCAAAGTTGTTCAGGCAAGAGCATAAAATCCTGCCACCTGTCTAGGATGTGCTTCCTACGTCCACCGAGGCAACTTCTAAATGCAAAGGAAATAACCTTGTTGAGAAGTGACGATGTTTGAGCCCAGCTGCATTCTTGTTCATTCCTGTAACCCTCGCGACCCTAAGCATTATTTCCGTTTTACAGATGAGGGTACTGAGGCTCGGAGTTTAACTCGTTTGCTAAAGATTGCACACATAGTAAAAGGTGAAGATACGATTTATTCTAGGTCTGTCTGACTCTAAAGTTGACCATCTAAAGTGAAGTCAATTTTGGTCTCAAATATCAAGATAGTTCTCAAGACTTAGATTTTTATTAACCCTGTAAGCAGTCTGTGGATTACTTCACCAACAGCAGTATGGTTCTGTGCTAGTTATTACGCTGGCCTTTCATATATTCCCATACTTGACAGGCCTTTTAAAGTATTTTAGAGGATTGGTTTTCCAATTAAGGAAATGTAGGCATCTCAGAGCTTCTACATGAACCAAAACATTCTTAGCAGACTGGTTTATTCTGACATGAGTAGTTTTGTCTCCAAACTTTATGGTAATAGAGCAATTGACAGTCTCACCGTATGTTTAAACGTGCCTGGAGATCCACTCAGAATGAGAAGGAAAAACTCTTTAGGCACATTTGCGTGGCAGATGAAAATGCCTGTTCTGTGCCAGCAGTGGATAATCCCGGGTGCTCCTCATTCACATCTCCACCCAGATCTGAGACTTGGAATTGAACTTCCCAGGGCTTTGGTTGAACTCCTTTGGTCTTGTCTAATTCCGCACAGAGTGTCCAGAGAAACCTGCTTCCCCAGGCCTCGGCTGCAAATGGATTATGAATGAGTTTCTCGTAATTTAAGTACATCTGAATCCAAACAATTCCTTGAAGTTTTGAAGCTGGTGAGTCTGCAGTTCCTCAGATGTCTGAACCGAGGAAGGCATGCCAAGAAAAGAACATTCCAGATGTATTGGCTACGTGGACTACTCTTGATTGTGTGATGTCGAGGAATTACCTACATAGGGAAATGAGGATGGACAGTGCTCAGAATGTGAGGACCTCTAGAGTTTCCATAGTAAATTCCCCAGTGAATATCCACACCAATGAGGAGTAAATATCAAACAGAAGTAGGTAAGCTTTGTAGAAAGTGGATATAAAACCAAAGACTTTAAGTAACTAGCCTGTGGCCACACAAATCAATGCTGGAAGCCCAGAATAGAAACCAGTCTTCTGACCTCTAGTCTGAGACTCTATCCATCATCCATGTCTCCCTGGGACTAAAATACACCCTTTTCTTTAAAAACAAATGGAACCAGCATGACCTAATGAAAGTGAGTGTCGTTATTGCAGTTGTCACAGCAATCAGATTTAGAATTCAAAATATAAACTTGAGTTTTGTGTGTATTTTTGGTGGTGGGGGCCACTGGGGAGATAGTGGTAACCCCCTCTCCAAATAAATAATCGTTTCATTCTTCTATGACTTGAACCTGATGCTGGTATAAAAAGCTGTAGTGATTTGAGTTTTTGAACTTCCAGATGGGTAAATATCATTTTCTCTCACAGATTTTTTGCCACTTTTCTTTTTTTAACAAGGGAGAATCCTATTTTAATTCTACGGTTATCTTTATAGTGTTCAAGATTCTTCAGAAACTTGATGACTTGATATATAATTACTACATTTTTTAGGATTTCAAATAATTTCTAGCCAGGATGTAACTCTATATACTATCATAATGAATGAGCCAATGTTCTTCATTTATTTTGTTTCTAGGGTTATTGGACATGATTGCTTTAAAAAAGAAATCTGCTCTCCAAAAGCCGCCCCCCATGAAAGTTTTTTACATGATGAGGTTATAATTATACGCAGCAGAAATTCCTAGATGCCTCTCAGTGTCCATTTCCCCCTTTTCTTTAGTAATAGGAACCCCAATTTTTTGCTAATCTCTTTGCCACCGAGCCAAATTACTGCTTGCTCGTGTCCATCAAAGTTAAATGTGACCATGCATTTTGGCCAAGCAAATGTAAATTAGAGTGTTTTATGCAACTCCCAGGAAGTGTCTCTAAATGGAGAAGGGCATCTTCTTTCTTTCTGGACCATGACTGTGATGGCTGGAGCTCTGGCATTCAACTGGGACTCTGAGGTCATGGGACACTTTCTGGATATAGCAGAGGTGTCGGCTGGACAAATCCTGTGTGCTGAAGACTTAGGGGAGCAGGCCCATGTGTACCCTCACTGCCTGCCTCTGAACTGCTTTTACAGGTGAGACAAATAACATTTCTGTTTTGTATAAACCGCTGCCAATTTGGGCTTTCTGTCCCATGCTGTGGAACCTAATCCTAATTGATACAAGATGTAAAATGGTATTATCATTATTGATTGGATTATTCTATTAAACTCTAATCATCCAGGGCTAGAGGGAAAGAAAGGATCCATCTGGTCTTTTTCAGGCCTTATTGCTCCCCATTCACATCACAATAGTTCCTGGCCTGGAGTCTACATGACATTCACACAAGCCTCCCTCGGGGACATTTGCTCACAGCCTGGGTAAGAGCAGTTTGCAGCCCTCTCTGCAGAAAGCAAACAGCCTTTGATGACAAAGACGTATTCCTAATAAGCTAGCTGTCCAGGAGGTGTGGGGACGGCCAGCTACTTCATCAAGGTGCAATCTCCAGCCTGTGAAGCAATCTTGTCCTTCGCCCCCTGGCACATTGGTACAATTAATTTATGATCATTACTGACCTCAGGTTTAGAACAACCACAGAAGGGGCCGCCTAATGCAGGGGGCGACATCCTGTGCACACAGGCCTGATGCACTTCTCCTCTGCTCATCACAGTCATTTAGGCCCAGCCTACATCCCCAGAACAGTGCTGGAGGAGGCCCCTGACTTAACTAGTTATGGTCGCTTGCCTTTAGGAGTTGACCTCTTATGAGATATGCAGACAGTTACCTTTATTAGACACCAAGTTACAGAAGGACCTGGATTTGCTGAGTCCACTGTCAGAGAGACTGCGTCATGCACATGCCTCATCTCCTGGAGCAACTCTGAGAAACTTGGGCCCTGGCTGTGACCTGACCTCAGGGTGGAGGTGGAGGTGACTGTCCAGCAGTGGACAGTCAGTATTAACCTTTCCAGGCTCTTTGAGTCAAGATTTCACATGAGCCATTCGCAACACTGAGCATGGACAAGCCACCAGCCACCAGGCACCACGCATGAAAATTCAGCTCCGCAGCAAATCATGGGATTTCTGTTTGCATTGTCAACACAGTTTACCTTTAAGATGAGAAAATCTAAAGGCAAGTCATCCTCTAGGTGTCTTTTGGTTCAATAAAACTGAGCAGCAAATAGGCAAATATTTGCATTTCTTTTGAAATATAAAAACTTTTATTTCAGAAACAATCTTTTAGGACAAAAAATATTTTATCAATCGTACTACCTAACTGTAGGAACCTGCATGAACCTAAAAATGCATTTATACACAATGCTCTAGATATTAACCCTTTAAATGGCAAAATGTGCATTTATACATGAAGTTATGCTACAAATTTAAACATTAACCTTATTTCTTTATATTAATTTGATTAATATAAAACCATAAACTTAAAAGCCGAGTCTCTAACAACTTAAATAGTAAGGGACTGTTCCAATTCAATGATCAAGCGGCGTGATTTTTAAGTCTGAGAGATTATTACTAATCATTCAAATGCATCATAATTGTGGTTTACCAGTTTTATGGGGATAGATTAATATCTCCTTTCCTTGAAATCCCCAAGTGATGTTTTAACTGAATTTTTTTTCTCTTCTGCCTTGTTTTACTTGATTGAGCAAGTGGAATGCAGGTTCTTTTCAAAAGTGTTTGCTCCCAAAATAAGGAGGCCAATTGTTTGTTGTAGGTACAAAATCTACAGACTTTGGAAATGTTGCCAAATTGTACATTCTTCCAATGTGCTACGTCATAGTTTCAGTGTGTCGCAAATTGGTTACACTTGTTCAGAGGCACCTCTAGGGAGTCCACTCGCACATCATTTTAAATGTGTTTGGTTGTTTTTGCTGATTTATAAATGTTCAGAAGAAAAAGGATCTGGCTTCTGTAGAAGGCAGGGTTATATAAAATGGAATACTTCTCAACAGGAGGGAAGGTTTCTGAGTCAGTAAGTTTCGAAGAAGAGGAAAAAGGGTCAATTACCAGTCCGGGTCGAAGAGTTTTGGTGACAAAAACACATGGATAGCTGAAAATTAAGAGGGACAGGGAGGAGTCTTAGGACAAACTTGTCATTGGAAGAGACTTGGCATTGGAAGCAACGGGAGTGTGGAGAAGGTCTGTGGCATCCTGGAAGAGAGGAAAGGTAAGTATAAAAAATATATGTATTTGGTCAAGCTTATATCTGATAAGCGTTATTCAAGCATACTTTGTCATTAAAGCTTATATTTCTTTTACTTTATGCTCTCATTGAACTGTGCTGCTTTTAATAAGAGCATCTACTTTAATGAATACGTTTTATTTTATTAATAAACAGGACTGTGAGCTCCTTGACAGATGAACCAGGGAAATCAAACTGGTAGTTTATTCATTCAATGATTCAACAAAATTAATTGAGCGGTATGTATTTTTATATCTGTATATTTGACTTCTGAGTGATTTCCATGAATAGTCAATTGTCTTTGTATCACCTTGAGTAAACACAGTGTTTTGCTGCCTTATAAAGATTTGTGAAATGTATTGAATACTGTATGAAAAAAAGCATAAGTTCATATATAAATAAACTCCTCTGCTTCTCTCACTTGAGAAATACCTACCTGTTGGGTTAGGCAGCTCAGGTGATGGTTATCCAAAATGCAGACCATGTTTGTAGTATTCCAAAGCCCACCTGCCCGAGTTCAAATCCAGGTATCATGATCTATTAGCTGTGTGACTCTGGGAAGCTGACTTAATCTTTCTGGGCCTCAATTTCTTCATCTACAAAAGGGGGATAATTGCAGACGTCTATAATAAAGATGAGACATTGGAACCGTTGAGAATGGTAAGTTTCTTCCTTATAGATGTGTTTGGGTGCAAAACCCAATGGGACTTCCAGAAGGATAGGGAGGAAGAAGAACATTGTCTTGCCTTTAGGGAGCTTATGACCTAGTGTGGCAACAAGAAAAGATTCAAAAAGTATAAGGAAAGGTGCCTGTGAGTACAATGATGGCTATAAGGCCACAGGGAACCTGTGATATGTGGTATTAGTGATAGCTTTCTGGAGAATAGAGCTTTTCTGCTGGTTTTAAACTAAGGGTCAGATTTGAATTCACAATGCGAGTTGTACATATCCACAATCCCATGTCCACAATTCTAAAATTCAAAATGCTCCAAAACCATTCTAATCATAACACATTAGGCTACAAAAAATGACTTCATGAACTTAGTGAAAACTTGACATGAACCAATGTGAGGCTATTTATAACCTTTATTATCCCGTATTGTGACTATTTCTGGATTTCTCTGCGGAGATATTAGTGCATTTGGTTATAGGATGCTGCCCTAGACCCCGGTGGCATATGCCTGTTATCTTATTGCTGTGAAGTGAGTGACTCCACAGCTTATCGCTTAGAGCAGCAATCACTGTTTATTATTGCTCGTGATTCTGTGAGCTGATGAGCTCAGCTGGGTCGTCCTTCTGTTCCACCTGGTGTCCACTGTGGGTTGTGGTCATCTGCAGGTTCACCGGGCTGGGACTTCTGAGATGGCTCACTCACATGGCCTGCAGCTGGGGCTGAGCTGGACCTTCGGCTAAGATATCTCAAGTCTCCTCCACAACCTTCTCCATGTGACTCATCTGGGCTTCTTCAGTATGGCAGGAGGATTTTGAGAGGGTCAACTCCAAGAAGATTGAAGAAAAGCTGCAGCTTTCTTAGGGCACAGGCCCAAAGTTTACAGTGCCACTTGCGCTGCCTTCTAGTGGCCAAGTCACACACCAGACCAGATTCAAGGACAAGGGAAATCCACTCTGCCTCTCAATGGGAGAAGCGGCAAAGAATTTGTGGCTGTTGTTAACCCATCACAGGATGTTATGTACTCCTTGGTATGGGTACCATATTACCTTTGTAAAGTGTGACACATCTCCAGCCCCAGCAGCTTTGGGTAAGAGGAAGAAGATCTTTATGTCATCCCACTGTGGGCTTTTAGTCCAAACTGCCACATTATAATGTGGAAATACACCAGCATGATGACTGGCATCTTCAAATATTTTTCCTAAAAGAATTTTGAATGTGTGAATGTTTCCCTTCACACGTTTAGTTTAATATCCAAAATGTCTTACCATAAATTTAAATAATTGTGAGACTATAATTTCAAATGTCCTATAAACATTGGAAACTTAAAGTAAAAACTTTAATATTTTCTCTTTTAAATATACCAACGGAATCTAAGTTCCAAAGTGATTTGATATCCACCATCAACTATTTTTAAACGACTTGAACAAACTCTTCTTTTACAGGAGAAATTTTACATCATTTCTTTTGCTCATTAAATTTGCATTCCCATTATACTTCTCTACAATATAAATATGGGTATGTACTTAAATTTAATTTTCTAAAATATCATGTGATATTTTAAATACCCTGCTCTACATTTTGAATAATTACTTCTGGATTTAGTTATCATTACAATAATTACCACTGCATAATGGAACAAAAATGAAAATGTCTCACAAATTTTGATAATTATAAGAAAGAACAGAACATTTTATTGAAAAATGCATCTTTAGTGGGATGGGTAATTTTTTTCTTCCTTTCCTTTTTATTCTTTATTCTTTTATTTACTTTTAGTTTATATGTCTCTGGATGAATATTACGTATTGCTAAAATGAAAAAAGCGTTCAGTATCAATTCTATTCCTATTTTTCAGTTTTATGAGTTAAGTGCTAAGAAAATTCATCCACATAAATATTTGGAAATGGAAGAAAATTGTTATAACCATGTCACTCCATTCTTTGAACTTTTCCAACTGCACTCCATAAATCATACTATAATCTATCAAAAATTACATTTAATGTTCTATCAGCTGGCAATTCAATTAACCTCTCCTTCAATTTGGTTGAAAACAAAAAAACTGGAAACCTATCTGACTTATTACCAAGTCATTCGTACGGATTTCTTGCTGCGTTTCTTGAAGTGTGCCTCTCTGACACAGGCACCAGGGGAGGATCAAGGAACAGGAGTAAGAGGTGTGATCTGTTCAGTAAACTGGCTTTTTCCCTCCTAAAGGGCTACAGGGCTGCTGGATCCCTGGGATGAGTGGAGGTCACAAGACGGAGCTGGGGGAGGGAGGTGAAGAGGGTGGTCTCTGAGTCTATGCGTCACTGCACCACACCAGGAAAACCAGCTAATGTTTATGTCTTAATAAATAGAGCACTGCTGGGAGAACGGCCGCCTGGTTGACCAACAGGCCAGAGCACTCTGAGGAAATGAATAACCAGGTCGACATGTTGCAGGGAGCGGTTCAGAATCAGTTTATTTCTCTTTGGAAAATCCTTGAAAAATTTACATTAAAAAATCATAGGTAATTAAATTAAACATTTTACACTGGCAGAAATATAAAATAAGACTTCATGTCTGGCATCTAGTAGAAGAATAATGAATATTTTTGAATGAACAAATAAATAAGCGGGATAATTGGAAATTATCTGAATCATTTCCTGAGGAGTAAGTTTCTGAGGTCATCAGATTTAATATTTTTATGGTAATCTGAGAGGAGAAGCGTACAATTCACATGATACCATGTCTGTCCTCAACCTCAAATCGTGAGTATAGACTGAAACTCTCCAAGCAGGCCCAGTAGTATTAGACGAATTTTAATTAGCAAGTGTTACAAAACAATGCTTTGAGAACTAGAACACAAATTGTGTAGAAAGATGGAGTCAGATTTTTAGTAATTCAAAGCTGTATGGAGAAGATATCCCTTGGATTTTGAAATAGAATTGACATGACATTGATAAAAAAAAGTCCAGTGTTTTTAAATATATGGGAAAAAACTTTTAAAACTTATTACCCCATGAGGTGATTGTGGTAGAGAAACTATGAACCCAAAATGGTGCTCCTTCTTCCACAATACAGAGACCTTTTTGGAGGTGGTTGCCCAACTTAGGACAACATTTTGCAGCTCAACTTTATATCCAGGTCTGGCCATGAACCAGTTTTCTCCAATGAGATATAAGTGGAAGTGATGTGTGCCACTTCTTAGCAGGGTGTTTAAGAGGCAGATGAGCCTTCTTGACTGTCTTTTTGCCATTTTGCTGGCTGGAAACAGAATACTCTGATGGGTCTCTCATAGCACCCAGAGATGGTGGAGCCACAAGACAGAAAGTGTTAGGGTCTTTGAGTCACAAGTTGGAGGAAAACTGCCTACTGGCCAGGAATTTCTCAATGGACTGTTACATGAACAGGAAAAAATTCCATTATATTAAACAACCAAAATGTTGGGTTTATTTGTTACAGCAGCCAGCATTGTCCTAATAAAACAGAGGTATAGATTGAAAATATATATAGATCAAAAATCACTGAAGTAAATTAACTCATGGTAGGTTTATATTTTATATTTAAGGGAATATAAAGTGTTTATATTTAAGGAAACCTAAGGTTTATGTGTGCGTAAGTTTTTCCTATTGACTTTGGAGGTTCTAACATTCCTCTTTTACTCTCAGGACTCCAGTCATACACACTAACCTAAACACCTGCAATTAAAAATGCTTGAAACTTGCACGGGTAAACTATGGATTTTTATTACATTATGAATAATTCTTTGGAAAATCTTGTCCCTCTGGCATGTATCCAAAAAAAAGCCAAGCAAACAGCAGCATGTCACATTATTGAAATGATTGAGAGTTTGCAGCTAAGTCAGAGTGATGGCATTGAGTGAGATGAGGAACAGTTGTTCTGGCCGTGGCATCTGTTAATTGCACTTGGTTAGTGCTGCCACTGGCAAATGTGTCGGCATCCACAACTGGCAGTGGAAGAGCCTGACTGGCCCCAGCCCGCCGCCCATCCGTCTTCATTCAGCCTTCCTTCCCAAAGGCCAAGGTTATTGATGCTCTAACAAGCACACTGACAGACTTTATCATACTTCTGTTTAGAGCCACTGATCACAGGAAGGCAACAGCTTGCCCTGCAATTTATACAAATGACTGAATATGTGAGTTTTAATGCCAATTAAAAAAAAAGAGAGAGCACCCTGTTGAAGTCTTCATATTTTTATTTGGGGTAAAAAGAGAAACAGAACAAAGAAAACCAGTCTGTTAAATTCCCTTTAAAACTAACATATAAAACAGGAGAGACAGCAAATAACATTTGAATCAGTTACAGGTAGACATACCATTCTAAATGTATAGACATTCAGCTAACAAAACTTCTGAATTTTACTTCATCTTTGCAAAGGCAGTTTCGATTACCCCCTGAGAAAATCACATACAGCACATGTTATAGTTACATAGAGTGCAAGCAAGTTCTAACTACTAGGATGCTTGCTAGATGGGATGGTGCCTGATTCATGAATTGTTTGATAAAGCCAATTAGATCTTCATATTGACTCAGTTGAATTTTGTGTTTTTAACAGGATGAAAGACTGAAGGCTTTCCTCACTGCTAGGGCACATCCAAATTCCAGAATCAGGATCATCAAATAAAGAGATTGACTTTTATTCAGAGTACTGGAAAGTGTAGCAGTGGATCAGATGAACTTTATTTTCTCTTCTCCTTTTTCTGACTTTAACTTGCCCCAGCAGGCAGCCAAGAGAAGGCCCACAAGTCAGACATAATCTTGGTTCAGAACCCAAGTAATAAAGGAACACAGTGGGTTCAGTTCCCTGGAAGCGTAGGTAGAACTTACTCCTGAGAATCGTCAAGGGCAGAGATACCACAAAATGTGGGCATCCCAGAAGGAGCTCTCCATTTGGCTTTCCCCGTGTTTCTGGAGTTTCGTAAATATGGACACTAAAAGAAAGATGAATTGACATGAGACTGATTTTATGCACAGACCTGAAATGAGATCCAAAGTCCATGCTTCCTAATTAGACTCAGATGACCAGTCTGGAGCTCAGGCGCCCTGGGGAAGTGATGAAATCTGCTTCTGATGGCTCTCTCCCAGCTCCTCCTTTTGGGACCCCTGGGCATTTTCCTTTTAACAGCCCTCTTCTTTCCCACCACCATCCCCCATCATTCCACAAGCACCCTGTCCCTCCAGACAATCCATGAATCTCAGGTTCCCCGGAGGAGTAAATCCTCTTAGAGCCAATCACTCTCCTGCTTTAACAATCAGAGAGAGAGCTACTTGAGAATCTCGAACTAAATGACACAGTGGTGTCTGATGACTTCTTCTGTGAAATCGACTTTAAAATGTTGCCTATTCTTCTGCTCAGTAGCTTCTAACTTTGGCTGCTAGTTTTATATTTTAAAGGGACTTTACCACCATTCTTTGCTTTGTGAGTCTTTCTACAGTCTGGGGCCAAAAGCAGTAAAATGCTGACACAACCTTAGTGTTAAATAATGTTCAGCCCTTGCAATGTTTGCGTTTTAAAGAGGACCACAGGGAGAGGAAGGAGCCCTGTTCCACTGGTGTAATTTAAGCCTCACACTCAAGAGGAGACAAGATAGAGGACACAGATATTCTGTAGCTGGGGACTTTTCTACGGAGCCCTGACATCAAGACCCATGTATTAAACCCTACATGTATCCATCTGTCCATTCATTCAAAAACAAATATTATTTAGCACTAAATATGGGCTTGCCATTGTTTTCAGGAAAAAATAGATGGAAATCCCCATCCTTATGGAGCTCACTTTCCAGTGAAAGTATTATTTTACTAAAAAAAGTAAAGTATATAGTTTGCTATAAGGTGATAGGTGCCCGGGGTGGGGGGATAGAGCTCAGGGAGGGGTACTAGACGTATAGGGAGAGGGGGTGAAATTTTAAATGGACCCATCAGGTAGGCATCACTGAGAAGGTGACATGTGGACAAAGGCTTGAAGGAGGTGACCGCGTGGAATAAAAAGTCTGACTCCATCTTGGATGTTTGCTGACAGCGTTCAAGCCCACCACCGCCGTGCCTTCCTCTTCTGCCCCACATGTGGATGAGGGGATGGTGCCAGGGGGAAGTTCCACCACTCAAGCCGGACCCCTGCTAGAATGGACTGTGCAACCCGTGCAGTCACCCAGGGCCCTGTGCTCAGAGGGTCTCCACACTTGGCTTAATGCTATGCTGTGGACATCTTGAAATTCTTAATCATTTTTTTAATATGGAGCCCTGTATTTTCATTTGCACTGGTTCCTACAAATTATGTAGGTAGTTCTTCCCCCAAGATCTGAAGCAGAGGTCTGCTTCAGACACCAAATATCAAAATGTTCTAATATCAAATGCAAACCTGGCCTGCCAGGTTGTTAACAATAGTATCACTTTTTAAGTTTTGAGATAATTGTAATGGTAACTTCTGAGAAATTCCAAATACCCTTAGTTTCTTCTAATGTTAACATCTTGCATCAAAAGTATCTTTTTTCAAGATATGAGGATAGAGCATCTTTTCGTAACAGCTTTTTAGTTGCATTTAAATATTTAGTTAAGTAGGCCTCTTTTTACTGTTCCTTTTGTCCACAAATGTTGGGATTCAAGCCACTATCCCTACCTTTTGCAGCAAAACTTTAAAAATATGCTTCTTCTCCATTTCTTCTCTCACCCTCTGTCAGACTTTTGCCTCTTTACTCCCAATAGCTGCTCTCACTGAAACTTCACAGGGTTAAAACCAATGGGTGAGTCTCCATTTAGCTGACCTCTCAGCAGCATCGATGGAGTTAATTTCTGTCTCTTCCTGGACCTGCTTCCTTCTCCTGGCTTCCAGGACACTGAGCTCTCCCAGCTTTCCTCCTATCTCGTTAGGCACTCATGAATCCACTGCTGTTTCCTCCCTTACCCCTAATTCTGAGCCCCGGGGCTCACTTCTTGCCCTATGCTCTTCCCCATCCATGTTCTCATCCCATCTAATCACCTCTGAACTGAAGACTCCCAAACCCCTCTTTTGAATTGCAGCCTTGACAATCCCAGCTGCCTGCCTGATGAACACTTTGTTTCACCTCTTTTATTTTAAGAGAATCGAATTTCTTAAACCAAGATTAAAAGCACTATAATTTATGAAGAGAATAAAGATTATATTAAGTAGTAATTATTTGACCCATTTCTAATTGTTGCCCAAGAACTGCTAATGTTTTTCTGCTTTTGTTTCTAGATTATGTTTCATTTTATTCTTCTATTTTGAGGACTCCAGGAATAATTTGAGATGCATATTTCTTCTACTCCAACATGAAATATATATTTTTAAATTGGATTTTCTGTTTTTACATTATTTCCAGTTATCTGCAGCTTTTAACATTTTGAATTAAAATTTTTGAAATACTTTGCAAATCTAATCAATTTATAAAATGTTGTGAAAGTTGTCTTTCTTTTTACCTTTTCAGGCTTATTCTTCTAAACTGAAGGCAGGAGGAAACTTCCTATTTATATACATGAAGCTTATTTCAATGTCACTCCTCCAACCTGACCCTCTAATTTGATGGTTTAGATTAGTGGGAAAGTATTATTCTAAAAATATCTAGGCAAAAATCAACCAATTTGTGCTCATGCGAAAGCGTTGCTTGGAGCACATGTAGGTCTTCCTAACACCACTGCCTATGTGGGACAACGAGTTTAGTAGAATTTCTATTCATTCAGGATAAAGGTGGAACTAAATGAGGAACAGATGTAATTGAAGTAGGTTAAACCAGTTGAAAATGCTTTCTACGGAAGTGAAAAACTGTTAAACACCGGCACTTTCATCTGGTCTAACTTAATACGTACAGGAAACTCAATATGAAGAGTGACGAAATTGCTGACTAGCAGAACAACTCAGAAAGAGATGATTCAGAACAAAGGAAAAAGACAAAACAAACAAAAAAGAATGAGAAATACGATTCTTCAACAATGTGGAACAAGTCAGGGACACCCTATCACGAGTGGGGCTCCTGCTAGCTCAGAGCTGACGTGGTCTCCGGGACCCTCCTCAGCAGTGGCCAGGAGGGGCCGGCCCTGGTCACGGCAGCACAGAGCTGTCCTCCCCTTGAGCATCTCTCTAGATTTGTGCACCAGGGAAAATGGGAGTAAAAACCCTAGAGCCATGGAAACCCAACTGATAAAGACAATATAATCACAACAATAGCTTTTCTTGTCCTTTTCATGCAACCTAAAGATAACCCATGGTCATTGTGAAAAATTTAGAAAATAGAGAAATCATAATCAAGAAAGTGATAATCACTCACCTGTGTACATACTTCCAGTTGTTTTTGCACACATACTCACATAAATGCACAAAATTAGACTCTCTACTTTATATATTATTTTACAACCTGTGTTTTTCATCTGTTATTACATAATTATATTATAAACAATTTTCATAAGAATGTCATAAGTAGTTTTCCATGTCTTGAAATAGGCCTTGAGAAGAAAGTGAGATTCAAGTGGGTTCATAATAGCTATGTAATGGATAGAATAAAATTGATTTGATTATTCTTGTATTGTAAGATATTTATGTAGCCTTCATCTTTTTACTGTGTATAAGAGTACCACAGTGACAATCTCTGTCCCCAACTTTTGTAAACCTCTCTAATTATTTCTTTAAAATAATTTGGAGTGAAATGGAATATTCATTTTCAAAGCTTTTGCTAAGTATCTCCCTTCCTAGCATTTATATAAATTTACATGCATATCGGCCAGATAAATAAGAGAGCAAAATACGTATTTGATAATGCTTGTCAATTTGGTAGATGAAAAAGATATCTCATTGTTATTTTACTTTCTAATTTTTTAGCAAAACTAATTTTCATGTTTGATATCTATTTTATTGCTCCTTTCATGAATTATCCTTCATTCGTCTTTTATTTGGGATTATCTTTTTCTTAGGCACTCCATATATTTGGCATCACCCAGATGGTCCATGTCCTGGCAGTATATCGTCACCTTAGCTTTAGGGACTCAATCATTATGGTTGTTCAGTCGCCCCAGGCTGACTGCCAGGAATCAGCTCACTGCAAAGCATCCGCTTCCCATGACTTCTGGGAAACCCAGTTCCTCCACATGCGAAAAAGCCCAGCTAGTGAGCTGCCATCACGGTCTGCTCTCTGATTTCCTCTGTCCATCTTGCTCTGGCTCCCACCTATCTACGTCTACCATCAGGATGCCACACTGGGAAGCCACCCAGCTGCCACCAATGGTCAGGAATACTCTCAGGAGTTAACAGAGAAACTGTCTTCTCCAGGGTGGGAAAGCAGTAGCGTCAATCCTGTACACTCTGTGGATGCCTGTCCTCAGGAGCAAGAAGTTGCCTGGCTTCAGAGAGAGGGTGAGTAACTGGGGAAGGGGAGGTAGAGCCGCTGTCTGTACCTAGGAGCATCTGGGATCCAGCTCAAATAGCCAAAGGTGCCCTTTCATACAAGCATTCTAAGCCCTTGTCTGGGACAAATGTTGCAAACACTTTCTTTGAGTCTGTTGCTTCCATTACAATTTACTAGGTCGAAGTATGTAACTTAGTTTGTTTCTTCATAAATGAAATAAGGGGTTGACTTCTCTTTATGGAAACATGATCCCCTAGGTATTCTGAAGCTCCTGCCACCGCAGAACCCCTGGAAAAGCTGGATAAAAGTAAACTAAACTTCTTGAAAATGCATAGCTGAGCTCACAAGAAAGTAGGGAAACTCCCAAGGGCTAAAAATAAAGAGAGAATAGAAATTCACTTGGTTGCGACGTGTGAACTGGGGGAGAGGGTACATAAGGCTTGGTAACCAGTCACCAAGAGGCTTAGATTATAATGGTCACAGGAAATAAGGCCTTGGGACATGCAGAACGATGTGATGAAATTGCTCCCCCTGCCCCCACCCCAAAAGCCAGCCCTACTGATTGACTGTATCCTCAGTGAAAGGGTAAATAAAACATCCACTCACCAGCGAAGAGATAGTAAAGCTGCCTTCTCCTGGGCTCATGGTGGGAAAAACTCTTCCCTTAAAAATTATAACTGCAAGATTTCTCTCATAAAGATTTTGAGTTGGATGTTACTATCCTTGGGATCCCCAGTGAAGGAAATCAGCAACAATGAAAAAGCAGCTTCAGTCTGGTATTGTTCCTAGGATGCCCAAACCCTTTTCCGAGACACATATTTTAATCCAGAACACTCAGGGTTTTCACAGATAAAGCCCCACTGAGCACAAACTCACAATCTAAACTTAAAAAAAATCACAAAAAGAACAATCTATCATGCGTGCAAGTCAGCAGGAAACATGGTGGATTCAGACACCAGAATAATAGGATACTGATGACAAAACTAGCATACTTGCCATGACTAATGCCACAACAGAAAACAGAAAATAAGTTCAATATTTTTACAAAAAGACCATGTACATTCTAACAATGAAAATTACGTGCATTGAAAATAAAAGCTTAATGGGCAAGTTAAACCCTATGTATCTAAAATGCGAACTTTGAGCAATTACCTAAAGACTGATTCACCCGAATTAATGTCATTTCAGATATAAGGAGAGCCTGGTCTGACATAACCCAGTGTGGATGCCCAGCATTTGGGAGTAGAGGGAAGATCAAATGACAGTGAAGGACCAGGTCACCCTAAAGTTCTGGATGAGGAATTTCCTTGTTAGCAGCATCACCAATATTCTAGGTAAGGGAGCTTTCAAGGTAAACAGAATAGCCACACTGCAATTATATCTGTAAAATAATTATAGGTTGTTTGCTAAAATTTATGCTTCACATTAAAAAGATTCCATGGTGTGGCAGACACTGCTCATGTTCCACAATATCAACTTTCCCAACTTCTATAGCAATAAAATCCCTAAGTTTTGTCTGAGCATTAAGCCATGCTGAAAAATGAGTTTATTTTTGAGATTAAATTCTGAATAATGGGATTGAACAGAAATGATATGTTTCTGTTCTTTCTGATTTTGTTCTGTTCTTTCTGAAATCTGTCTTTCTGAAATCTCCAAGTTGTACCTTGACAGGCAAGGACATATCATCTCTCTTACTGCCTCCTTACTGGTAGATAAGACACATAGGGCCATGAAGACAAGAAAATTACCAAGGCATGGCATAAGCAGCAAGGAAGAAGGAACCTGGGTACCTGATGACCTTGTGGAGCAGAGACAACTGTCTAGATTTTATGTGAGAAAGAGCTAAACTTTTGTGCTTAAGCCACCATAAATCTGGGTTGTTATCACACATACCTGAATCTATAGGGCAGCACTAGATACCTGAAAGTGCAGTGTTGTCCTTGTTAAAACCTAAAGTTGATGTCATTGGCTTAGAGGAAACATTTTGATAGTGGGTGGCAAAGACACAGATCTTGGTGGCTGGAAAGCTGGTGATCCTTGTTCTGCAGTGACAAAGCATTCAGTGACACTGTCATCTGCAGTATCTTGGGAGGCAGAACAGAAGCCATCACCAACATTCAGGGAAATGGTCAGAAAATTCAAAATGTTAGTGTGTTCTGGCTGCTACTTGATACATGAGAGAGGCGAATTAAAACTAGAGCCAGCTTGGGGCTGGCCCTGTGGCCTGGTGGTTAAGCGCTTCAGCGGCCCAGGTTTCGTGGGTTTGGATCCTGGGCCTGAAACTACACCACTCATCAGCCATGCTATGGTGGCAACTCACATACAAACTAGAGGAAGATTGGCACAGATGTTAGCTCAGGGCCCATCTTCCTCACCAAAAACCAAAACTAGAACCAGTCAGATGTTAAACAAAAATGGAAGGGCCACAGCTCTGCAAAGTCACACCTCTCTTAAGGAACAGACTCACTTCCACATGGTCAACTGAGTTGACTAAGGGTCCTCTTGGGACTTTGTAAGGTGGATAAAACCAAACTCTACCACAAACTGAAACCGACAATAGGTGGCTCAGAGGAGACTGCAGGGGCAGGAGAAGGACTGTGTAATCACAACTTGTTCTCATGTTCCTCAAATAAAGAGTTTCCTGTCAGACAATGGAAGGTCAGAATGAAGAAATTTCCTTCCCACCAAGACTATGGTTCAGACACTCTCAAGGTAGTCACCATTAACTTGAAAGGAATTCTGGCAGAGCACAGAGGCAAGGAAATAAAAATGCGGAATTTTAAGGTTTAAATGGCAGTTACTGGGGCTGGCCTGGTGGCGTAGCGGTTAAGTATGTACGCTCTGCTTTGGCGGCCTGGGGTTTCACGGGTTCGGATCCCGGGCGCAGACAGGCGCACCGCTTGTCAAGCCATGCCGTGGCGGTGTCCCATATAAAGTAGAGGAAGATGGGCACGGATGTTAGCCCAGGGCCAGTCTTCCTCAGAGGATTGGCAACGGATGTTAGCTCAGGGCTGGTTTTCCTCACACACACACACACACACACACACAAATAAATGGCAGTTACTGCTAAGTTTTTGAGGAAATTGCGTTGCCAAAGAAGCCACGGCCAGCCTGTATGTGATTGGTGACCCACTGCCACCCTGTTGGAGGTTGTGCTTGCCCAGTTGGACCACAAAGGCTAAGGGACCAGCAAGGCACTCCCAGCAGGCAAAGCCAGAGGCCATGGAAGACAAAGCTCTCTTCCAGAGAGCTCCACCCAGGGCTGCCAGACGGAGTGACCAAGGAGTTGACTCCACTCCCTGGGGAGGGATTCTTCAGAAGGATTTGTTAACTAGTTAAAGGGCCTGTGGCTGCTATTTGTCTTCCATTGGGAGACTATTTTTCCATTGAAGTTTTCTGCTCCTACTCCACCATTGTATATTGAACGTGATGGGTGGGCAGAAAACTTATGTTTTAGTTTATAGCTGCTAAACTGAGGGACCGAGCCTAGACCTAGTGGAGATACCACAGACTTGGAGGTGAATGCAATAACAATATGAGACTTAGGGACTACCTTCCTTGGGTAGGGGGTGGATGTGTTCTTTACATGAGAAGATGGGTAGACATCTGGATGGCCAGAGGGGCCATCTAAGGCAGAACCAAAGCAGAAAGCAATAACCATCGTTTCTTTTATAGTATGTAATACTATATACTATACTTAGCTGGGCACATTGTTACCCAGAATCTAGGTCTGACCATGTAACTAAGTTCCAGCCAAGGAAATGTGTGTGCAGCTTCCAGGCACGTCCACATAGGCGAGAGTATGCACTCCCTTTCTCCTTTCTCCCCTCCTCTCCCTCCTGTCTGGAATTTCAGGATGGCGGTTAACCACACTGAACCCTGAAGACATGGAAAGCCCACCAGGAATGGCAGAGCCACGGAGAGAAGGAGCCAGGCCCCTGAGGAATTTGTGCAGTATTATATCACGACGCCTCTGGCTTTTCCTTTTGCCTAAAAACCTTCTCCAGTGTTTAAGCGCCTGTTGTTTTGGGTCTCTGTCATATATGGCCCAATTAAATCCTTATCACTACACATAGTGAGGTTAAGTCATTCCTGAATAATCCTTTCATGGTCTTTGTACACTGTTTTGTTAACAGATCCAAGCAAATTAAGAATATCCAAAAATGGTGGACTGAACTAAAACTTATAACCAAATAACTATTGTAGATGTGTGTGCATGCATGCGCGTACACAGACACACACACACACACACACACGCACACTTGTACATTGGAAGGTGAAGCGGCAAAGGATAAATTAGGGCCCCTTTCTTGTACAGAATTAATGGGTATAGAGGAGCACAGGAGCGGGTGGACCGGTTTATGTGCGAGGAGCCTGGGCATGAGATGTAGCTCTGTCCCCAGCTGGCTCTGTGAGTCCAGGAAGGACACATAATCACTCCAGCCCCAGTGTCTTCATCTGATGATGAGGTTTAAGATCAATGATCTTGAAAATCCCTTCTGGCTCTCAAATCTTATCTGGACATCAACAAAGTCATATTAATTTTGCAGTTTCATAATCTGCAATTATACATTCTCGTCTTCAACTCCATCTGCTTGCCGACCTCGGGAATGAGAGCCATTAAACTTGGAATAAAAACGCTTAGAACTGAAGTTTGCCTTTTCCTTATGAAATAAAATTAAAGTGCCCAGAGTGTTTTGTCAGTTCAAATGAGCATTTGGACGCAGAAGAGCCCTGACTCGTGTGTACCCAAGACAGCGAGGGATCTCTTCACTCTGCTGCTGCATTCAGTTTTTCTCAGAATTGGAAAAAAAAGAAAAGTCACGTTTTGAAACCAAATGAGCTTCATTTTTAAACTTCAGATCGTTTGGAGGACATTTTAATTTCCCACCTATTTTTCTAAATAAAAGGAACCGCAGGACTCTGATGCCTTTGCGGTTCGGCCAGAGCACTGAGATTTCTAAGTAGCTTGCTCCTCGCCTTACATCTGGCTATTTACCCCGAGGGAAATCTCAGTCCAGCAGGTTCCCTCCACTCGGGTCATTTCTACACGTGTCCAGTCAGCCTGATCCCACTTTTTTAACTGTAAGATCTATTATTGCCTAGATTGATGATGCCTTTTGTGAAATCCTAAAACCTGCAACTCCTTTTGTCCCCAGTCTCTAAGGAACAGTATTTTGACAGGCAAAGGCTTCTTCTCATGGAGAATTGTAACTTGGGGCAGGCAACATTTAATGTGACTTGAACAAAACTCAGAACTGTCTTAAAATGTAGATTTTCCTTAAATTTGAGAACCGGGAAAAAAGAGCTACTGTACCATACAAATGATTTCCCCACACTAGGTAATGTCATTCTCTGAGTTAGAGCGATTTACCCAAAATCCTTAGTATTTTTGTCACATTTAAAATTGTTGGAAACAATCTAACATAGCAGTATAGTCTTTCATTTTATTTTCATTCTACAAGCAAACATTTTGAGCACCTGGTAACATAAGCCACTATGCCAGGCCCTGTGAATACCAAGAAGACAAAAGCTGGTCCCTGTCTGAAAAGCTGACATTCCAGAAAACAAAATTCCTGAGAATAAAGACTACAAGGGGAAGGAAATGGTAGGGATTTAGTATTAGGAATGGCAAGATTTTATATTAATTCTGATTTACTTTCAGAAGATAATGTGCAGGCTATGTTTGTTAATATTCTTCTACGCAGTGGTTCTCAAAGTGTGGTCCCCAGGCCCGCAGCATCAGCATTACCTGGACACAGGTTAAAGATGCAAAGTCTTGGGCCACACCCCAGACCTACTGAATCAGAAACTTGGGAGGTGGTTGTGCACCAGTTTGATTTTTCTTTTTGGTGAGAAAGATTGACCATGAGCTAACATCTGTTGCCAATCTTCCTCTTTTTGCTTGAAGAAGATTGTCCCTGAGCTAACATCTGTGCCAACCTTCCTCTATTTTTGTATGTGGGATGCCACCACAGCATGACTTGATGAGTGGTGTGTAGGTCCGTGCCCAGGATCCGAACCCACAAACCCCGGGCCACCCCTAGGTGGAGTGTGCGAACTTAACCACTATGCCACAGGGCTGGCCCCCCAGTTTGATTTTTGACACATCCTCCCAATGATTTTGAGGCATGCTCAAGTTTGAACACCACTGGTCTAGAGCAGGTATCAACAACCTTGGGGCCAAAGGTGGCCCTCTCCCTGCTTTTGTAAATAAAGTGTTATTGGAACACAATTCGTTTATGTATTGCCTTGCGTTACAACAGAGGCCATATGGCTCACAAAGCCTAAATATTTACTATCTGGCCTGTACAGGAAAATCCACCAGTCCCTGGTCTAGTGCACAAGAGAGGCAGTGGTGAAAAATGCAGCCTCTGGTGACAGCAGTGGTGCCATCTGAATCCCACCTACGCCTTCCAGTTTCGTTGTGGGGGAAATTACCTACCTCTCTGAGCCTCAGTGTTCTCATCCATACAGTGGTAATAATAATAGTTTCCAGCATACAGGGTTATGGTGAGGGGTGGACAGGTTAATAGTCTAAACCTCTTAGATCAGAGCGTGGTAAGAGGAAATACTCAATACATGTCAGTTATCTATAGAGAAAGACATTGCAATACACTTCACTAAGGACTGCCTGAGCCTCGGATGTTGTGACTTCATGGATGCAGTCACCATATACAGATGAATCACGTGCCACACACTGCATGAGGCTCTGGAGAATGAACTAGAAGACAATCCAGCCTGCTCAGAGAGTGTAGCAGTGATTACCCCAGTGGAGGCTGGAAGGTGTCGCATGATTTTCTGGAAACAAGGTACCTACAAGCCCTTTCCTCACCCGCCCAAGATCCCGACATGTTTCCCTGGGTTGAGTTGGAATGATACCACCTCCTGGGGCTAAGGTAGGGGAGATTATTGTAGCTCTGATGCTGGCATGATTAAATAATCATGTCTGTGCGGGCTGAGCTGAGAATTTAGGGGAGAGAGAGAGTAAACAAGGTCAAAATGGTCTTGGTGCTACTCAACGGGGAATCCTTTCTCAGTTCATATCCCAAAGAAGGCCCCTTCACTCATGCACAAAGCTGCAAAATCTGATCCTAGCAGAAGAGAAAAGGTGTGTGTGTGTGTGTGTGTGAGAGAGAGAGAGAAAGAGAGAGAGGCTCCCATAATATAGGCAATCTCTAAAGTAATAAACTTGGTAACAGACATTTTGCAGAGGATATTACAGATAAGCAAAATATTTTATAGAAATCAGTTGATAACAAAGTTGATATTTTAGTGAAAGTTTTGGCAAGATAAGCAAATATTAAGAATCTGCAGTGATTACCTAAGATTCTGAACATGTCTCAATACAGCTTCATGTGGAATGAGTTGCTATATCCGATACTCAGAGCAGGAATTTGAGAACCTTAGAGATGGACAGAAAACACTCACAGTTGGGCACTCAAGTCTTTGTTCTCTTGGATCATTTCTTTCTCAGGACTATCAGAATCATCCAGGCTTTAAAGATGGCGAGCTTTTGTACTGACAATAACCTGAGGTCGATGGTTGTCAACTAAACTGTGTATCCGACTCATCTGGGGAGCTTTTTCAAAATCACAGGTCTGAACTCACCCCCTTGAGACTAATTCACTAGGTTTAGGGCCAGCCTGGGCTTGTTGAAGCCAAGCATGTTGAAAAAACTCCCCAGATATTTCTGATTAGTCACGCTGGTTAAGGGTCATGATAACCAGCTCTGTCTGGAGGTAGTGACATCAAATTCCACTGTAAAGTTACTCAAGTTTACTATGTTGAAACTTGTATAAGAAGAAGAAACACTTCTGGGTTCCTCTGGTTATTCATTTGCAAGTTGCTCCATAGAGGTGTATTTTCTCTGAACCACATTTTCAAACTGGGTAAAATGAATAAACTAGGGCCCTTTTGATCATGGCTGTTGACTCCTGGCCTTCCTGTGTCACACTGCCTCATTCACTGAAGTCACTCTTGGTGACTGCAACATCTACACTGATCACACATCTAAGATGCTGGCCTTCTGTCCCATGACCAATCTGCTCCCCCCACCTGCAACAACTGCTAACTTCACCTCAGCTTCCATTGTCATGGACACACCTTAGACCCCTGAACCACCTCAACCTACCCCTCCCCCAGTTCACTTTCTCCAGGCTCCCATTGCAATGATTCCTTGATCACATCTTGTCCTCCAGCCCATTGACATCATCATCATTTTGTTCCCACATCCTCTTAGTTAGCTTACATTGCATGACCATCCTTTAAGTCACTTCCTTGCAAACATCCTCAGCTTTCCTGCATCTCTCTTTATTGTTGCCCGGGGAAACCATCTCCAGGTTGGACCCAGTCATTGGCCTTCTCTGCACCAGCACATGAGCTGCTTGCTGAACTTTGCTGGAGAAAATCCCAGTAGCGTGCAGACGGCGTTCTTTTTAGGATGATGACCACAAACCTCAACCTCATTCAGTGCAGCATAGAGATTCCAGTAAGTTTGTTTTTCTGATTTCCAAGATGTCAATTTTATAGCTTCTCGTCTCTTCTACTCTGAAGCTCATGCTCTCTCCCTGCTACTCCCCGTCAGAACCTGGCCTCATACTTCATTAGGAAAACAAAAGTTCTCAGAGGAACAGGCCTACATCTGCGGCAACAAAACTTCCATTCCTGCCTGTGTCTGGTCTCCCCTTGGTCCTCTCTCCTATGACAATGCTAAAACAAGTCCTGCTTCTCTCCAAACACAAATTCTATTGTCTCTTATCTTTCCAAAGCCTTTGTTGCTTAGGATCATCTTGTTTCTCTACTATATCGTCAATTTCTCTCTGTGCATGAAGTTATTTCAGTCAGTGTATAAACATGCTTTGAATGACCCACTTTAAAAAATAGCCCTCTGGCACACATCCCTCCAGCTGCTCCCAGTTTCTTTGTTCTTCTTCAGGACAAAACTGCTCTAATGAGCTCCTCCGCCTACTGTCTGCACTTCCTTACTTCCCATTAACCTTCTTTATTGAATTATGAAATCTTGTGAGCATACAGAAAAGAATTATAATCTAATGAACACCCACCAAACCAGCTCTATCCAATCTTAACATTTTTCAATGTTTGCGTCATATCTTATTTTTTTTAACAGAAAACAGAATCACAGATAAAGTTGGTGGCCCTTGTTTATCGTTCCACAATCTCCCTCCTTCACAGAGATAAACAATCGGAATTCAGTGTTTATCATTTCTGTGTGATTTAATTCCTGTGTATGTATCCACACATTATATAGATATGATTTTTTTGGTTTTAATGCTTTATATAAACTGGCAGCATACTTCACGTCCTCTGCAACTTTGCCAACTGGGCTGTATGGAATGTAGATTTTCAACTGTACAAGAGTGGCCAAAATGCTTTCCCAAGTGATTGTACCAACTTACACCCCTCAAGTTCCCTTTGCCAATGTTTGAGAACAGTTGGTATTGCCAGACTTTTTCATTATGAACAATCTGATTGGTTAGACATGGTGCCATCTTGTTTTAATTAAATTTCCATGATTATTAGGGAGGTTGCACTCTATTCTTATGTTTACTGGCCATTGAGCTTCCTTTCTCATTTGCACATTTTTCTATTGCTTCCTCCTTCTCCAGTGAATTGGTAGGAGTTTGAAAATATATTCTGCCTACCATCTTTTGCCATTTGTATGCACTGAAAATTCTCCCAGGCTATGGTTTGCTTTTAAGTTGTATTTCGTCATATGGAAATTCTAAAGTTTAATGTTGTTTGCTGTATTGATTTTTTTTTCCTTATGGCTGGTCTTTGTATCTTATTTTGAGAACTGCTTCCCTCTCCAGAGGTCATGTAGATAGCATCCTATATGTTTTCCTAAATGTTTTAATGTTTTGTTTCTCACTTTGGCTTTAATCCACTTTGAAGTTATTTCTATGAAAGGCTTGAAGGAGGTATCTAATTCAATGTTTTTACATCAGGGTTGTCATTTGTCTTAGACCTGTTTATTGAGTCACATGTCAGAGATGGCATATATGTGGGTCTGTTTATGGGCCTTTTGTGATATTGTTCTCTTTGTCTATCCCTCTGCCAACATCTCAATGTCTTAATTTCTATAGCTTTATGAACAATATTGATATCTTACGACTTCCATTTACCTTGTTCATTTTCTACAGAAATTCCTTAACCACTCCTAGACCTTTGCTGCTGCCTTGCTTATAAATTTTAGGATCTATTAAGTTCCACACAGCCAGTTGAGATTTGATTGGATCTGCATTGTATTTAAGAATGAATTGGGGAGCCTGGATATTTCTGAATGAATATTTCATTTTCAAGATATTATATACTGAATCATTCCATACATAAAGGTGGGATAGCATCAATTTATTTAGGCCTTCTTTAGGATCTTTAAATTTAGCTTCATAAGGTTTCCACAAAGGTCCAGCATATCTTTTGCCAAAATTATTCTTAGGTAACATATCAATTTTTTTATGTCATCTCTTCTAAATTATATTTTCTCATATCTGTTGCTAGTTTATGCGAAAACAATTGATTTGTATATTGAGATTCTATCTAGGAAACTTGCAGAACTTTCTCTCTTTTCTAATTGTTTATCTGTAGAGGTTCTTAAGTGGTTTTACTGCAGACAATTATATTGTCTGCAGTTAAATTTATTTCTTCCTTTTCAACCATTTGTTTCGGTGTTGAAGTGTTGATATGTGCATGCTTCTCTTTCAAGTGAATGTCTCCAACTTTTCATGTTTAAATGCCAAATTTTTTGTTGATTTTTTTTGCAGATAGTCTATCAAATTGGTAAATTTCCTTCCATTACTAGTCTAACAGCTAAAAGGATTTTTTCAAAATGAGAAATACGTGTTGAATTTTATCAAAGCATATTATGTAGCTGTTGAAAGGCTCATATGGCTTTTCATCTTTATTCTGTTGATGAGGTAATTTATATTAGTATATTTTCTAATGATGAAACATCCTTCAATTTTGGGGGAGTTTGGCCTATGATTTTTCTATTCACTAGAATAACTTTCATAAAACAGGGATTAATTGTGCCTTGACTATTTGGTAGAATCTTCCTAGAAAGGAATGTCTTTTGTCTGTTTCACTTATTAAGTATTTACTGATTCAGTTTCTTTAATGGTTATAAGTGTATTTGGATTTTCATTTCTTCTTTAGTTAGTTTTTTGAAGCTAAATTTTTCTAGTGAGTTATTTATCTTGCCAGAGGTTGGTCTGTTTTATTAAACTTTTTAAATTTATTTAAAACAGCTTTGGTATTGTTGAGTCTTTCTATTGTATCTTTATAGTCTATTTCATTAATATGTGATATTAACCAAGTTATTTCCCTTGGCTCTGTTCCTTTTCAGACTTTTTGAGTTGGACATTTAGTGTGTTAATTTCAGTCCTTCTTTCCTAATACAAAGACTTAAGGCTAAATTTCTCTGTAAATACTACTTTAGCTACATTACATAAGTTTTATATATTGTATTTTTATACAACATATGAATTTTTCTGATGTCCATTATTTCTTTGTCACAAGTGTTATTAGAAATGTGGCTTACAATTGACAAATGTGAAGTTTTCAAATGTTTTCTTTAAAATTATTAATCTGTAACCTAATTGCATGGTACTGATTATTCAGAATTCATTGAGGCTTGCTTTGTGGCCCCAGACTTGCTTTTGTAAATTTTGTAAGAGCATTTGATATGTCCCTTGGAATAACCTTGCTAATTGCTTTTCTCAGGATATCTAAATTCATACTATTTTTTTCTTGTGGATCTATCAATCAGTGAGAGACATGTGCTCTATCAATGATTGTGGATTTGTCAGTTTTCCTTATAGTTCTGTAGATTTTTACGTTTCATATTTTGAAACTGTTTTGTTAGTTGCATCTATATTTGTATTTCCTAATGAACTGAATCCTTTTTAGATAGTGAATATTTTTACTACAAAAGATTTGTTTTAAAATCTGTTTTTCTGATATTAGTATTTATAAACTAGCTTTATTTTGACTATTTATTTGCCTGACATGTTTTTTCCCATTGTTATTGTGCTTTTTGATATAATTAGATTTTACATATTTCCTTAATTTCTACTAGTTCTTCTCTTTCTACAATTTTTTTTCTTTCTATTTCTGTCTTCTTTTCCTTTCCAGCCTTCAACTGGATTGGTCAAGTTGTCTTTACTTCACCTTTTTTCCTCTTTACTGTTTTAGAAGATTGCATCTATTGCTAGTGTGGAGGATTAGAATTGGCAACCTCAAAATATGTCTCTTTACCTTGATTATTTTCTCTGAAGGAGGCTTTGACTCCCCCCCATCACTAACTGTCTAATGGGATTTGGGATGGAAGGCCTGTCCCCAGGATGGGCCATCACGGTGGATAACTCTGGGTATCGAGAGACTGGAAAGGTCCTTGCTAAGCCCATTCTTATCAAAGTTCTGTATACCAAACATTTGCATTTCTAAGGGAAATCTCCATTTGTAGGGGCGTCTCCCTCTTCGTAGTGGGAAGAAGGGGGGGTAACCCCATCAGTGCAGAAGGGGAGGCTGCATAATAACCTTACTGTGATTTTCTGGTAATCCCCCATAACTGACCCACCCCCAACATCCTCCATTATCATTCTATTTAAGAGGAGAACCTCCACCATTTTGTTGAGAAACTCAGTTTCCCTGGTCTCTCTCATGTTTACATGTTATAAAGCTTTGTTTGATTTTCTCCTGCTATTCGGTCTCATGTCAATTTAATTTGTAGCCCAGCCAGAAAGGACCCAGAGTGGGCAGAGAATAGTCTTTCTCCCCTTCACTAGTCTTTTGCAATTACTAAATATCCTTGATATTTTAGTAAATGTTTAACTTCCAAAGTTAATCAATATTTCCACACTTCCTGGAATCTCACTCTCTTCCCCCATCTTCTTGTTAGTCACTACTCTTCCTTCAAATGTCAGCTCAAATGCCACCTTGTCAATGATGCCTGTCCTGACTCCCCAGATGAAACCAGACACCCCTGAACTTGTCTTCCATAGCAGTTGTCATAGCTTATGATTGCATACTTGTGGGATCAGTCATTGATACCTACCTTCCCCTGTAGACTGTGATTCCTAAAAGGGCAAGGATCAGCCCTGCATTGCTCTCATTCTTTTTTTTGTGTGTGTGAGGAAGACTAGCCCTGAGCCAACACCGGTTGCCAATCCTCCTCTTTTTGGCCGAGGAAGACAGGCCCTGGGCTAACATCCGTGCCCATCTTCCTCCACTTTATATGGGATGCTGCCACAGCATGGATGACAAGCAGTGCATCTGTCTGCACCTGGGATCCAAACCTGCAAACCCCGGGCTGCTGAAGCGGAGCCTGCAAACCTAACCACTACGCCACTGGGCTGGCCCCTCATTCTATTCTTAATGTGCAGCTATTGCTGGGCACGTGCTGTGCAACAAACTTGGCAGAAGGCGGGAAAGCAGAGCAGTAGAGCCAGAGGGAGGGAAAGAGGGAGGCTGCATGGGTGGTCACGGGGAGAGATGAAGGTGCAGACATGCTGGATCTGGAAGAACCTATACCCTCTGTCAGTTAGGAATCACATTCTCCTGCTAAACCCAGAACAGAAACAATGATGGACAAGACAAAAAAAGGAAAGTTATTTCTTTCTCATGTTATGAAGTCTGGGGGTGGCAATTCAGGGCTGACATGGGGGCTCCTTAGGGTCACCAGGGTTTCAGGATCCTTTTTCAGCTCTACTGTCCTTGGCTCATGGCTTATATCCTCAAGGTTACCTTACAGCCCAGGATGGAGGCTGGAATTTCAACTATCACAATCAAGTCCCAGCAGGAATCCGGAACTGGGAGGGAAAGGCAAGAAAGATCACACCTAGTTAATTGGTTCTCTCTTCTATGAAGCCTTTCTTGGAATCCCACCGACTGACATCTTATTTGTCACAGCTAAGTTCCATGGTCTCACCTAGCTGTAAGAAAGCTTTTTTTTTTTCCAGGTTGACTGTAACTCCAATAAGATCAGGAGGTCTGTGTTATTAAGGATGATGGGGGGTCTTCACTGTGGGTAGAATGCTATAGACTGGGGGTGAAGGGAGACCAGTTAGAGGAGGTGTTGGTATTTTGGGTGAAAGAAGTTGACATTCTGAATTAAAGTGACAACAATGGGAATGGAAAGGAAGGTCTGAAATGAGATTTGACAGACGGGCCATGGGATCCTTGACAGCTCATCTTCCCACTGATTTGCTGCAGGAGACACCTTGCCTAGTGGTTTAATTTCACTTAGTAGATATTCTTTTCAGTGAACTCAAGGTCATTATGAGTTAATCTCCCTGGTAAATGATGGAATAAACCAAGACAGACTAATTTGTATTTCTAAATCTATGTAGGAGGAACATTATTTTCGAAAACATATTTCCTAAGGTACTCACTTCCCCTCAAAGCTCTATTTCCAAAGACAGAGGAATATAGACGACATTGATTAACAAGTAGCAAACATATCTTTTTTAAAAGTACAGCCTTCTTTGCTTACAGACGCTCAAGATATATACAAGGCTCAATGTCAGAAAATAACACCCAGGAAACCATATGGATGCTTTATCTCCATGCCACGAACCATCTGCATTTTCTCTAGGTATTCCAAAAATCTTTTAAACCTAGCATTTTTTCCTCTCCCCATACCATACTTAACAAAAAGCTAACTTGAGGTGTTTTGAGTACACTGATTTTATTTTAAAGAAATTGGGTTACTCGAAAAATATATCTAGAAATTTAACCATAAAGACAAGGCAAAATACTTCTAGATTTCTAGAATACTTTGGTCTTCTGGAACACAGCTGAAGTAAAATACGATGTCTTTTATTAATAGGCCCTTACGGAAAGTGAGATGAATTACTAAACTTTTCTAAGAAAAAATAAGTGAGCACTTTTTGTTGAATATACACTTTGATTGTATCCGTGAGTTCTTGCTGTGGCTCCTCGTGGGTAGACTTTAAGCAGATGCTCCCTTGAACGTGGCTGTGGGGCAGGGGAAGGTGGTTTTCACCTGTGGAGTGAGTTCAGCGAGCAGAGAGGTGAGCAGAGCTCACTTGAGTGGGGTGAGGGCCAGGTCGCTCTGTGTCAACCTCCATGCAACAACTGGTAACAGCAAAGCACGTTCTTCTGACCAGACATGGAAAGCTCAAGGCAGCCCTGGGTGGAAGCTCAGACTTCAGAGGAGGGGAAGGGATGGAGCGTCCAGTACACACAGTGGCAGAGGGCTGGAGAGTGGGTGCCCACGTGGTTGACCTGGTCCTTCTATTTAAGGTCCAGGAACCCACACTTTGTACCATGCCTATTTACACTCATTCTCAGATGTGCCATAACTATTTCCTTCCTGTTTTGTCTTACTTTCTGGACTGCTCTTTTTGAATTAAAAAAGAGGCCTGCTGACCTCTGCCAGGGGAGCAAGCTGCTACTAAAGGGGGAGTGAGTGTTTCTTGGGGGCAAAAGAACCCTAAAGAGTCTCTGGTGAAGCTCAAGGGACTTGAGTAAGGGCTGATGGCTCCCTGAACTCTCCCTACTTGGTGATTCTTCATCTGTCAAAACTTTGGGGAGCATCACAGCATTACCTGTAGCCATCATCATGGGTCTTCCAAATACCCAGACTACATGAAAAAAACACAACACTAGGCAATCTCAGTGAGACGTAAAACTGTCTTATCTTCTTACCAATGTCTGGCCGTGTTAACGAAAAGATTGATGGGCTTGATCAGATGATTTAGCCATTTTTTGCAGTTCTTAAATGTCATGGATCTAAAAGGAGGAAAACAGGAGTAAAAAGAGAACACTTGTGGATGATGATTCTAACGTCTCCCCTGGCTTATTGGTAGGAAAATCCAGGTAAGATGCAAACATCCAGAGGCACGATTTCTGGACTGAGGCTTTTCATAATATTAATACAATCTCATCGCATCGTGAGGATCACAGCGGTCTCCCTTTACGGTCTCCCCTGACCCATGGCAGCATCTTCATCTCTTCCAGATGGTGTTCTCGTCGGCCCCTCCCCGCTCCTCTCATCTGAGGTGGCAGTTGAGCGACTTGACTGAAATTCACAGCACAAGGCAGGGAGGTAAAGACAAGACAACCCGTTAACTATTTCAGAGACATAAGAGATTTTTCATATTTCCACATAGAAACTGAGGTGAATCAGGAAATGGATGGCGTTTTTCAAGTCACATGAATCAGCGCCCCAGAATTCATCATTTTCACCAAACGTTTGGTTGGTTCTCTCACTCTCTTACACTATGTGCCTGCTTCACCTAAAACAGTTCAGGGAGAGCTATAATTTTATTTATTTTATTTATTTATTTATTTATTTTTTGTGGGGAAGACCAGCCCTGAGCTAACATCCGCTGCCAATCCTCCCCTTTTTTGCTGAGGAAGACTGGCCCTGAGCTAACATCTGTGCCCGTCTTCCTCCACTTTATATGGGACGCCGCCACGGCGTGGCTGATGAGCAGTGCGTCGGCGGGCGCCCGGGATCCGAACCCGCGAACCCCGGGCTGCCAAGCGCGGACTAAACCGCTGCGCCACCGGGCGGCCCCTATAAGAAGATAATGAAACTGTTTCTTTTTTTGAAATGATCACCTCTAGATTTAAGCAGCTTAATGTAGGAAGTTCTTCAGCGAGCAAAGAATTTTCAAAGAAAAAAAACCCCAGACATTTCATTTGGAAAAAGGGAAAACTTGTGGATTCTTTAAAAAAATTTATTTGCAGAGAGCCTACTTCTGTGCTGGGCAGTGGTTGAGTATGTCACTGATATCACCTCCTTTCTCCTTTAATGCTTACAGAGGACATACCTGCCAGCAGGTTTGCTTAAGCTCCAGATGAAGAGACTGTAGCTCAGAAAAGAAGGAACTTTCCCCAGGTCACAAGTGAAATCACCACCTCAGTTTAGGTCCATTTCACTTTAAGCTAAGGATGCACTTTAAACTATAATTTGGTTTCTCCCTCCCCCTCATGCTTATGACTAATTTGTAATTTATTATCAGTAAATATACATATTTTAACAATGCTTCCGTGTAGCCTGTAAACCGCCTGTAACACTGACCCTCCCCCCACACATAAAGTTACATAATTTACTGAGTTCAACGTTATGTTATCAGCTCTCCTGGGTTATGGTGTAGAAAGCTATTTTCTTCCTACTGCTCTGCTTTCTACATGCCAAGAATTTTTTTTTTTTAAACCGTACACGACTTTACAATGTTGAGGGGTAAGGACAAGCATTCGGTAAACACTTCTGGGTCCTAATTTCTGTCTCCCTTTGCCGTAATGGCTGGAGGCTCCACGGGTCCACCCATCCACCCAAGGGCTTACGAGTCCAGGGGAAGGCGGCATCCTCCCGTACACGCTGCCTCCTAGGAGCAGAGCAGCTGGGCAAGACCCTGGCCAGCCTCCTCCTCCTAGGGAGCCCTCCCAGGCCTCTGTGCCACGTAGTCAAGAGAATCGGAATGTGAGGAATGGCCCTAGTGTCCCACGTGCCAAGCTTTTCATTAAAGCCCCAGGAACTAGGCAGCAGCCCAGCACCAGGCTGAGTGCCCTCGCCATAACCCAGGGAAGAACGCTTCTCGAAGAGGCCTGCCCAGCCATTGACATTTCCTCCCGGATGTCTTAAAGGAAATCCGAGTGAGGCCTTGAGTACCCGCAGCAGCGCGAGGGAGAGACTGGAGGTTTTGGGCTAGGCTGAGCTTTCATGGAAAATTTCAGAAAGGCTTTCATTTGTTTTACTAAAAAATATTTCTGGAAAATAAAGACAAATCAATGTCAATTTGTATTTCGATTGTCCTCTTAGATATGCGTGGCTACTGTGTTAGCCATGACACCGTCCAGCCAGTGATGGGTTCTTAGTTTTAAGGATGAACTCAACGGCACAGTTAGGGGCACAGTCGGCCATTCCCAGTATCGCGAATCCCAAGAACCCACCACAGGCTCTGGAGCGGTTGGGTGAATGTGGGCCATAGTGCATCCTATGTCCCTGCAGTAAGGGGAGGGCAGGGGTGGGGGCCTTCATGCGTTTCCCTAGGCAAGGGCAACTTTAAAGCCACCCTTTGAGGCCGAGATGGAGAAAAAAGGGCGCAGAGAGACTGTCCCCCACCCCCATCCAGGAGGAAAAGGTCACACGCGGCCCTTCAGGCTTCTGAACGGAAGTTTTCCAACAAAGGATCAAATTGTAGGAGGCTTGAAAGGTACTTTGCTTTCCAATCATGAATCTTTTTTCACCTGAGTCCTGGCCCGATAAAGCCGAAAGATCGGGCAGAAGTGCAACAAGTAACATCTGCCCCAGAACTGGATGAATCGACTTCGTCCATCCGGGAGATCCTCTCTTAACGCTCAGCGTGGCCACCTGGGGCCCCCCTGACCTGCCTCTCTGGTTCATCGGATTTGTTCATTTCTCTAAGTTAACTCCGCCGAAATCGACCCGAAGTACAGGAGGTGCACCCCCAAATCGCTCCTCCAAGAACCTGCAGCAACTCTCTCGGTCTGTAAGGAGTTTCCAGCTCAGAGCACGCATGAGGATGTCACACGAAAAGGACAAAATCACAAACTCGGAGTCCGGGAGGACCCGGCGGCCCCCGCCCACCCCGCTCCACACGGCTGGACTCGGCCGGGGGACGCGCACGTACCTGGAGCCGAGGCCGGCAGAGTGGGCGCGCCACGTCTCGGATCTCCGCCCGCGCTGCCTCCGGCCCTTTATACCACCCCCCTTCCCGCCCCACCAGCAGCCACGTCTGAGCGGCGGGGCGGGAGGCGGGGGAGTCACAGAAAGTCCCCTCGAGGCGGGGGCAATGGAGTCCCCGAAAGTCACCGCTGGGGCGCACTCGCACTAGGGAGGCAGGAGTGGGGCTCCTGGGGTGCAGGGGGCGCCCCGGGCGCTGAGGGGGTCCCGTCCCGGGAAGGGGCGGGAGCGGAGGAGGGGCCCAGGGAGGTCAGGCGCGGGGTGGGGCGCTCGGGTTTCACCCGGGCTGGGAGGGGGAGGAGGAGGCGCGGCGGCGGGGGCGGGGCCGGGGCGGGGCGGGGGCGGGGCGAGGTGGACCCGCGCTCCCGGTCCGCGTTCCCCGCCCGCGCACCCCGCGCTGCTCTACTCGCCGGGAAAGCGGCGCCGGCGGCGGCTGCTGTCGCTGCGCTCGCTCCTGCGCCTGCCCTCCCGCCTCGGGTGGGATCCGCAGCCCCTGACCCGCCGCGCCCCCTGCCCGGCGGCGGCCCTCACCTTCCAGGGGGCCGGCCCAGCCCGTGTGGCCCGTCCCGGGGGCGCCCTTCTCCCACCCGCAGCTCCCCTACGGAGCCGGCTCGGGCACCCAGCTTTGCCTCTTCGCCTGTCGCCCCCGCTGGGCGCGAATCTGCTCACCCCCGGCCCGGCTGCGCGCCCGGGGACGGTGCGTCTGGCGCTCAAGCCAGCGCCCCCAGCCCGGAGCGCAGGGAGTGGGAGGTGGCTCTGGGGAAGTGGCAGGGGGCGGCGGCGGCGGCTGCTGCCTCGACTTTTCTTGCCGGGAGCTGAAAAGGACCGTCAGAGCCGCTCCGGGGCCTCAGGCGCTGGATAACTGGCACGAGGAGCGCGCCTCGCACCTGGTGAGCGACCCCCCGCCCCGTCCCCGTGTGGCCGTGGCCGCAGGCCGGACCGTGCCGCGTTGCTGGCCGGGACCCGGGGGCGGCAGTGGTCGGCGGATGGGTCGTATCGATCTCGGGCAGGGTCGGTGTGCCGGCGCTGGGCGGGGGACAGCGGGTGGTTGCGCGTACCGGATTAGGACCACTATCAGTGCGGGGGCGCCCACCGTTGAGCTAGTGCACGGGCTGGAAGTTTGTGTCTCTGCCTTTGCCGAGGTCTGAGCGTGCAGAGGTAAGGAGCGGAAGCAACCCGGTGGGCGACCGGGCGGTGGGAGAGTCGGGACCCCAGCCAACACCTCCGGACAGTGCGCAGTGGAGGTCTGTGCACGCACCCGGCGCGCGTCCAGGCTCGCATCGTCGGGGATGAAGGTGGCCTGTGCTTCGCAGCCCGGTAGCCGCCGCTTCGCGGATCTTGCAGTCTCGCATTCCCGCGGGCTGGCCAGGTTTTTCTCTTCGAGTTACAGGGCTTTGCGGCGCTCCTGAGAAACCGGGAGGCAGTGGGACTTGGGCTCAACTCCTCCAAGCTCTCTGGTTAATCAGGGACACAGGCTGGGGGCCGCCCTGAATGCCGCGGCCGGGGATGCAGAGGCCTCGGGAACCGCCTGCCCGCTGGGCTGCAGCCAGGCGCGTCCCTTTCCGCGGGCATCTCTCCGTCGCTCCACGGATTTCGCATCCCCTGGCTCTGGGTTTCGGGGCCGGAGGTAGAGCTGGGCCCCGGAGGGAACTAGTCCTTCCAAGATATGCTGGGAACCGCCGCGAATCTTGGAGTGAACTCCCCGGGATTGCTCCCCGCGGCGCCCAGTGCCCGGCCTAGCACAGTCAGATCCCGATTCCCGGGGCTTTGGCGGGAAGCGCGTTTACCTCCTCGCACTCTTCTCGCTTTGTACCTGGAAGCGGCTGCTGCGAATTGGGTTTTAACTTTCCGGCGCCTGCGGTGTCCCGGGGATCCCCGGCAGGGGGCGCTGAGAGCGAGCGCTGGAAGTGGGAGAGAGGATACTAGGAGCAACTACTCTCCTCTGGGTGAGTGGGTGGGGGTCCTAATCAGCAAACAGCAGGGCCAGGCAGATCTTGCAATAATTTCATTGGGGTGAAGGGGAGGCTGATCTCTTGACCAGAGGGAGCTGTCAGCCTTGCTAAGAGGGGCAGGAAAGGTGGTTGCCAACACAAATCCTCTAAATAAAAAGGTTCCTTCCAGAGACAAACGTATCCCGGCAAACTCTTCCTGTCTGTGCATCTGTCTTCCTCCCTGTGACTATTGTGTTTACGCAGAAAGAAATAGAAATTGAGTGAGGATAATGTGAATTATGTTTAACACTGACGTAAAGTTCTGCTCCTCAGGAGCACGTTAGTTACAACGCCAGGAGTTACAAAAATGATTGTTGTATCTTGTTTTTAAGAAAAACAATAGTATGTTACAGTTAGCTTATCCAGAAGAGCTCTGTCATAATGGCCAAGTTTGGAAACAGCAGATATGTTATTAATTATAGAGTTAGTCTTTCCTAAGGAGACACAGAGAGACAAAAACAGATTTTACTAGGGAATATTTTTAACACCTAATTAGGATTGCTAAATTAATTGCTAATTAATGCCAGTTTCATTATTGAAGAGAGGGTAAAGTTTATCATGCACTATTCTGAGTGACCAGTTCACAATTTCAGTTAAAGCAGAGAATATAAGTTGTGTATCACTTAAATAACTTATCTATGCCTTTGTTTACTCCAAAAGAAACATGGATTTTTTTTACCCCCAAAGATTTTTGTCCATGTTTGTTTTAAATGAAAAAGCAGTCTGAAATGTAATTGTTTGGGCCACTTGAAAGAGATTTCTTTTTCCTTGAGTTTCTTTCTTGTAAAAACTTTGCCATGAAATAGCAGCTCATCCGAGGTATTGCGTGGCCACACTAGTTGTTTGCATGCTCATGGATGATGAACTAGTATCTGCTTGTACATGCTTTTAGCCTTTAAGTACTTTTCTTAACAGGAAGAAGATGGATGCGACTAATCATTTTATGCCTTTTACGAATTGCACTAACTTATTTGGTTTTAATGGCAAACAGCTGCGAGATCCCTGCTGGGAGCAAAGACTTTGGTCTCCTGGGTGGTAAAGCTTGTCTCTGTCCAAAAGAAGTTTCTGAGATGTTCAAAATGCTAAAAATAAATCTGTGTTCTTCACTGCCGTTTGCTTTTAAAATGATTTCTTCACCATGTCTGGACAGAATGAAACAGAAACATATAGTGCAGTGGCTGTTAAAAGTTGTTGGCTACAGGACCTTAATGAATACATGCACATTAATGCAAATTTTTGCTTAAGTTTTAGAGGGTTCATGGACCTTCTGAAGCCGCATCCATGGCTTTGCAGTAAGGAATCTTGCTTCAGAGTCTTCTCAGGGACAAATGTTAAAATGAGTAAACTTTTCTCTGTGTTGTGTACCAATTGCTCAAAATAACAGATGCCACTGCTTGGGACTATATCAAATGCTAATGATGTTAGAGAGAGCTGTTTAACAGAATCACTGCACAGTTTTTATCAACTTGGTGGTTATTTTTAATGATTCCAAATGTCCTTTTTTTTTTTCGATTGTAGAGTCATGGAAATTGAGACTTTGCTTCTGGTACAAATACAGGAAAGTGGGGGCAGGGGAACAGAACTTTGCTAAATGTCCAGCCAAAAGTTTATAGAGGCATTCCATCATGTAAACAAGTAATCATGAACTCTAGGGTTAATTAAGATTAGAGACTAATCCCAAAGAAAAGGTTTGGATTACAAATCAGGTAGTTTGCAAGATAGAACAAACTAATTAGTTTATAGTATATCCAAGTCAACGAATCCATTTTTGTAGTAGTATATGTAGGAGTATTTGAGAAAAGTAGTCCCACATCCTGCAGTAAATCCTCTATGATTCTTGATTCTAAAATTATACCAAATTTGTACTTAAAAATGCTTCTGAAATTGTTGCTATAGTTACCCAGACAAATTGTTTAGGGTATAATTATAACACTAAGGTGACAAGTTTTTATGTTTAGCATTAAATAATTTTTAAAATGTAAATTACCATGTCTAAGAAATTGAGTTACACCAGGGTGCAAAGTGTGTAATGTGGAACCTTGTCCATTTCTGCCCACCTGCATCTATTTGCAAATTTATACAGAGAAAGTGAACTTTTTCTTAAGTCCTAAGATGAGTATATGTAAGTGCTTTGTACTGTCTTTGTGTGCTGTTGTTGACAACATAGACATTTTCACGTGTCTTCCCAGCAACCTTTTTAAATTGAGATGCGAAATTTTGTTGAAAATTACTGGGTATTATCACTCTGTGTGCTGCCTTGTGGAAATGATCTGCCGTAGATAAGGGGCAATCTGCTGTCTTTAATTCCTGCACAAATGGGTAGCATCATAAAGATATATTCAACAGGTGAGGAGTAACTCATTGGAAAGCAGTCTGAAGAGAGAGCTTTTGGTATGCTTGGTAAATACATTCCTTTTTCTTTGATGAATTTGTCAGGTATGGGTTATCTGGATACATAGAATCAATTTCTAACAGCAAGACAGGAAGAAAACAAATTAAAGTAAGCTAGAATATACATAGATAAACTTTTCACTTTCAAAGAGTCTACCTGAAACTTCTTTTGATTCAGAATTTAAGCCAAAGAGAACAAAGCAAATGGATACTTGATCCAAGGGAAGGTAGTGTATAAGGAGTAATTTGTTGTAACATACTGGTATTGACACTATCTTTGCCATCTAAAAGGTTCTAGAACTAAGGAAACCTGGCTCAGAATTTTATGGAGTATTTTGAAGCCAGGCAACTTCAAAGACAAGTTATATTTTACCTGGGGCATGACATTTAAAATAGGATTAACCCAACAGTGGGCTCAAGAAGATGGAAAATTTTCCCAAAAGATTTGTGTTGTCTTCTTTTTCTTTTCCTTTTTTTTTGTCCAAGATTAATAGTTGTTTGACAAGAGCAAAGGTGAGCACATTTTATTTCCCTTTCCTAAGTTTTAGAATATATTGGCATAGTCCTGTTGAATTTGGAAAAAATAAAATCATTCCATTCCTTACTCTTTTTCCCATATATACTAGAATTGGCTTCCTGATTAATATTGATAAACACTGTATTTTAAAAAAGAACAAATTTTTAGGGAGTGAATTTCTTTTATTTCTGGGAGGGCCATGAACTCACCAATCTTTTATCATCCCATCTTTCATTCATTATTTGTCTCTGTATGTCTGTGGAACTGGTTAACCTAGAGTTGATGTAGAATGATGAGGAAGTATACACTGGAACAATTTTATTTTATGTTGCATTTTTATGTACATTTGAGAGTAGATCACATTACTGCAATAGGTAATTCAATTACAGATATGTATCATAAATAATCAGGAGACTGATGCTATCAGAAGCCGGCTCTACTGGAGAAATAATAGGATATTTGCTGAGATGTGAAATTAAATAAGTTCTAGGCAAGTGACAATCAGAATTGAGCAAGGACAAATTGTTCACAGGAAACAGAGCCTCTTTCAATCAGTTCAAATTCACCCAACATTTGGCAATGATATATGATGTGCCTATGCAAAGAAAAGCAGAGTCAAACGAAGTAATAAGAAAAATTCTGCTAAGCAGTTTCTCGTGAGTGATCTGCAAAATCAGAAAATGGCTAGTGCTTGGCTGAGATGTCCCAGGAGAAAGATGTTTTTCACAAACTGAATCCAAATAAAATCCCTCACAAAAACTTCTATTTCTGTAAAAAAACTGGAGATGTGACACATCTCGGAGAGGGCTTCCAAAGCTGTTCTCAGCCAGCCACCACGGATGCAGCTGCCTGGCTGCCAGGACCATGCAAGCATGCTGTGGAAAGAGACCACATCAGAGGCCAGGGGTGTTGATGGTTGGGCATCCTGCATCAATGGATTGTAGAATCACACCTGGCTTCTGTGATTCCTTTTATAGGACTGAGATTTAGATTTGCCGTGAGACTTTACTGATTGTAAAGCCGAGAACATTGTTTGTAATTGGTGACATAAAGCAGAGGTAATTGCTTGGATGTCCAACTTCCTTTGTCCAGCAGATATTGCAATTAAGCCACTGTTCATGCCAGCTAACCTATAAGTATGAACTAAATAAGGATTTGCTTCTAAGACATCCATTATGTAAATTCCCGTGTGTTCTAGCTGAGGACTTGACTTTAGAACGAAAGTTAATTCTAGGAAAGCTGGGTAGAATAATTACCAGAAGCCCACAGTTTAATAGAGCTGCCTGTCTAACTGGGCAGGGCAGTCAGTAGAGGCCTCCACCTTGAATGAAGCGGTCACTGGCATGGGAGAGGTCCCGAGGGGACAGGCCTGCCTGCTGTGCTGGAGAGATGTCAGCGGTGGTGGCCGGATTGCTGGCCAGAGTCGGGCAGCTGGAGAGGGGTGGTGTGGGCAGCAGCAGTTGACAGTGGTGTAACTGTCCCTGTGTGACTCAGGGTGTCAGATGGAGGTCCTGTGAGGGCCCTGCACAGAGTATGCGGGTGGAGTATGTGGATGGACTTGGAGATGGCCAAGCGTGGGCGGTGGGTCAGAATCCCACATCTGCATCGGGTCTGTGGGTCCTTACAGAGCCAGGTCCTCAAGATGAAAGGGGAGGTGAAGACAGTAAGTGCTGTAGGAGTTCTCTACAAGGGGGCTGGCATGTTTGGTTACCAAGGTGGGGCCCCGGGATTGCTAACACGAAACACATTACTAGAGTAAGTTATGGCGTGGAGAACAGGTTGGGCGAACAAGACAGAGGGCTGTGGGTTTGGATGTGATGATAGAACCAAGCAAGCAGGACTGGCTTCTGCTCAGTGTGGGTCCAGAGCTGGTTGGATTGCTGCTGCTTAAGTGCAGATGGGTCCTTGGGCCTGGGACCTGCAGTGGGGACTGAATTGGTTCAGCTTGGGTGGTGGGTGGAGATGTGCACCCGAGGCTGGGAAACGGGGAGAGTCGTGTGTGATCGTGGCTCTCTGGCTTGCCTTGGCCCTACACTGTGCCTCCCTCCTGACTCCGGTTCCTCCAGCCTCCTTCCAGCCTTTGCAAGTTCTCTCCCTGCTGCTTGGAATGCTTGCCCTCCACTTTCTGGGAAGGCTCACTGCTTTCAGATCTGGCTGCTTTGAGGGCTTTTGCTTGTGTCCTCTCTTCAGAAAGTCCCCTCCAAATCACACTATCTAAACTAACAGTCCCTCCCTCTGTCCTCTTTGTCTCTTTGTGGCATTTTGTACCACCCCGCCACGCTATATTCATTTCTTAAAGTCTTTCACCCATAGAGAGTGTAAGCTTAGGAGACAGACGACGCTGTTCTTTGGTTTATCTCCTGTGCCTAGATAGTGCCTGGTGCACATGTTGCTCTCAGTCCACATGTGATGAGTGGATAAGCCAATAAATGCCTTTGTATAGTATATAAATAGTTTAGACTGCAGTATAGTATCCTAAATAAGGGACTGTGGCTTGCACAGAACTTTTTGGGGCTAACCATGGAAGCTAAACACTATTTATATTCTTTATGTGGAGAAAAATGTTTCAAATACCCCCAAACTAATTTATTAGCGTAGTCTTGAAATACAAATGTCTTTGTAAGCCAAGGATTATGGACTTCATATATACTAATACAGGGCTATTTGCACAGTAAGTAAATGCCTGTTAAATGAATTGATGACCTTGCTCGACTTGGAAATTAGCATAAAAACACTTTAAGTGTATTAAAACATTTTATGTATGTTACAGCATAAAAAAATTGAAATTCAGGGATGTTGTTTATTTATTTAAAACAGCACCCCTCCCTTCCCCTGTCCCCCCCACACAAAAATTCCAGGAAAGGTATTGTATCTTCATTACATATTGTCACACATTACAGAGATTTTAGAAATTCTAGACTATTTTAGAAATATGGCAGGCTTTCTTATTTTATTTCTGAGATTAGGCCAATAAGCCTTGTCACTTAGCTGGATTTATAGTTTAATAAGCTGAAACAGATGAGTGGATAAACAGAATGTGGTATAGCCATACAATGGACTACTACTCAGCAGTAAAATGAATGAACTCTTGATGTATGCTGTAATATGTGTGAACTTCAAAACATGCTCAGTGAAAGAAGCCAGTCACAAAAGACCACATATCATATGATTCCATTTATATGAAACGTCTAGAAAAAGTAAACCTATAAGATAGAAAGCAGATTAGTGGTTGCCTGGGACTGAGGATGGGAAGTGGGAGGGACTGCAAATGGGCAGGCGGGTCTTTTGGGGGTGATGGAAATGTTCTAAAACCGGATTGTGGAGACGGTCACCCAACTCTGTACATGTACTAAAAATCAGTGGATTGTGCGCCTGCAATGAGTAAATTTTATAGTATGTAACTTACACCTCAATAAAGTTGTTAAAAAAAAAGAAATCTGGGACATGATCTCTAAAGTTAGAGTACATTAAACCGCCAGTGATTAAACAAATCCTGCTGTGTTCACTGGGAGTTTTGTCCTGTTTCTATGATTTTCACAAAGCCTACTGCTAGGCCACCGGATGGAGGTGAACAGCGTGTCTTTGATCCTGGGAAGTGTATCAGAGCTGCGATCTCTATTTGGAAAAATGAACAAACCCAGGTTGTTTCCAGATGAGACCACGGAACTGAATTAAATCAATCAATTAAACCAATCAGCCAACCAGCTACTCAGTGTTCGGTGCACCCCAATTCCCAGTCTATTTGTTAGAGTACACTTCTCTTCTGCCAGTTTTTAGCGTTACATGGGCAGTGCCCAGGGGGGACATCTTTGAAAACACAGAATCTCCTGGTCTCATTCGAGCCGCAGGGTCTGGAACTCCCCGAGAGAGTATTGCTTTGCTCACCAAACGATGCTGTTCTCCTGTGATGGGAAAAAAGTTCTCGAAGGTTGCTTCTGTGTCCTTGTACACTTTCGTAGCAGGGCGTTTGCTTCAGCTGGTGAGGCAGGTACTTCTAACAGCCAGACCCAATGGCAGGATGCAGATTTTTAAATGCCCAGAGCCTGAGTACTTAAAGGGGAGTGTGTTTTTTCCCCCTTAGAAAAAGAAGAGTCATAGACTCGCTTCTAGCTCTTTCTGTTCTGCTTTGACATGTTTCGCAGTTAAAGCACAGGCTGAAATTAGGTTATGGGTAGAGATACATAGGAATTGCCTGTAATTTCCTTGCTCTTCAGCTGCTGTCTCTGGGTGGAAGTGAGTGTCTGTAGCTCTTCCCTCTTGTTTATTGCAACTTCCATCTGTTTAGTGCGTTCAAATCCTTTCTGCCTCCTGCCACGGGGCTTCCTCAGCTCTCTCTCGGCACCTCGTTCTCCCCACACCAGTTGGTTTCCACATGGTGACCTTCCATGGGAGTGTTTACTTTGGCACAGACGGTCCGAGCCCCAGATACACCCAGCATGGCTTTCGGGAGCTTGCCGAGACCTGCCGGGCCTCAGAGCTCATATGCATCTCTTCATTAGTTATAAAGTATTTTTATCCAGCCCTGTAATGTTTTGGGCAAGCATTTTTTAACAGCGTCTGATTTCTTCAGTCCTTGTAGTTGCATGCAAAAATTGAGATTGGTAAGAGTTTTAAGTCTTAGTGCAATAGTTTTATTGACCTCTTACCCTTGTAGTTTCTGACTTGCTCATTCTGAATTTGCCTCCTCCCAAACTTGCCGCCTAACCTAGACACAAATTGAGAGTAACATTTCTAAAATAACCATGTTTTTCTATTACCAATCCTAAAGTATTACTCACCCTTGGTGAGTGGTAAGGACTTATTTATGAGATTGCATTAATATTTCCTTCTGCTTATTAGATGGCAAAGGAGTGGGTGACATTTTTACTTTTGATGTCACTTTTGATGGTTTTAGTTGGTCAATAAAATACTGTTTAGGTGGGTACTTTTTGGTGGTTGTTTTCTTTCATTTTCGGTGAGCTAATGTTCTCCAGAGTTCAAGGATAACTAGTTAGGCATTCTGTTAAACAGATTGACTGCTTACCTGATTAGAGAAATTTCCATGTTGCCAGACAGATAATTTAGTTTTGAAACACAAGGAATAAGAAAATGATGCAATTTTCTCTTGTTTTAAGACCTCCTTTAGAGTAATTGTTGATGTGTATCGGATCTGATAGCTGGAGTTGATCATAATTAAAGTAACACGTAGTGTTACATGCAGAATTATGTGAAAACATTGTCCTAAGTGGGGACACTGTATTAGACCATTACTTTTCATGATTTTTTACTTTTTTCTAACCATTTCCTCTTCTGGAAAGCTTCCAAATGTTAACATCAAATATTGATTTTGGGCTCTCGAATATGTATAGGATCCTAACTTTATTCTGGCAGGATGGAACACAGGGAAGAGCCTTGAATGTTCACGTCACTGCCAGGGAGGGCGAGTATGTGCGGTCCCTTCTATCTGCTGGCACCTTCTGACCTCCTGTCGTTCTGAAGTTTAAAATCAGAGGATCTTTGGCGATATGTCAGCCAAGGAAAACTCCTTTCAAGTTTGAGCTAGGAGTTAAAGGTTAGGCATTTTACTTATTTAAGTTTAATATTTCTGGACTGTAAATATGGAAGAAAGATCATGTTTTACAGAGCCAGGGTCCAGTGCCCAGATGTTGAACCTTTGTACAAGGTGACCAGATGTCCCGTGTGGAAATGAGAATGCGGAACTGTGGTTTCCTGTCCTTTCTGAAAGGGCTGCTCCTCAAATATCCTTTAATGACTTCTTTTTCTCTATCAGAGGGTTTCTCCTTTTTCTCTCCTGATCATGCTCCCCCTTGCTAATCCAGCAGTCTTTTAATTATTCTGTTTTGCTTTCACCAGAAATTTTTTTCTTTTGGTGGGGAAGATTAGCCCTGAGCTAATATCCGCTGCCAATCCCCCTCTTTTTGCTGAGGAAGACCGGCCCTCAGCTAACATCTGTGCCCGTCTTCCTCTACTTTATGTGGGACCCTGCCACAGTATGGCTTGATGAGCGGGTGTGTAGGTCTGCACCTGGGATCTGAACCTGCGAACCCTGGACTGCCGCGGGGGAGTGCACGAACTTAACCACTACACCACCGGGCTGGCCCCTCACCAGAAATTTTTGAGTCAAGCTGAGCTCAAAACGTCTTCCAGCTGACCTTTTAGTGTCTAACGAGACCCAGCTCCCTCTCTTTCCTGTCCCTTCTCTGTTTCAACGCTCTCTCCCATGTAAAAGGAGGTTTGCCGGGTTTTGCATCCTGCTTCTGATAGTGTCTGCTGTCTCCAGTACTTGGCTCTTTGCTGTGGGGTTTCAGAGCTGCTACTGAGATGACAGGGACCACGATGGACCTGTTCTTTTGCCCAGAGTCTTGTTCCTGGGCTGCTTCATGTTGGCTCATATAGACAGGAGTATGACAGGAATGTGATTGCTATTTAGTTACATCCCATTTGCTCTACATTTGATGGTGCTCTCAAGCTGGAAGGAGCATGCATCTGCTTATCAGGTAACTCTCTTTGAGGAGAGACCCACTTGCAGCAAGTGGTCCTGATAGAAAAGAGCAGAAGCCTTGGAGCTATGCTTTTCAAGGCCCTCCCTCTTCTGCACCTTTGAATTATGCTCAGTTCCTTGGCCGTGGTCACACCGCAAAGGTGGAGTTAGGTAGATGGGGATACCTGAACCCAGGTGCTTGAGTTGAAAGTATTTCCCACTCTACCTATCCACCTCCATTTTTTTCTTTTTTTTTGGTGAGGAAAGTTAGCCCTGAGCTAACATCTGTGCCCATCTTCCTCTATTTTGTATAAGGGACACTGCCACAGCATGGCTTGATGAGTGGTGAATAGGTCTGTGCCTGGGATCCAAACCTGGGAACCCCAGGCTGCCGAAGTGGAGTGCCTGAACTTAACCACTACACCACCGGGCCAGCCCTCCACCTCCATGTTTTTTTACAATGCACATCTTAAACTAGTATTTTTCTTCAGCTTTGTATACTTAAGAATGCCACCCTGAATGTAAATTGTGCAGTGGTCAGGGGTGTGTGGCTGCAGGGTAGAGATGAGGAGGTAGGAGAGGGAAGCTCTGTATAGAGCTCTGCAAGTCCAGGCAGCGCATATTGGCTGTCTTGGCTTTCCAAACAGACTCCAAAGCAGGCCTGGAGCCAAACTTACTCTCCGTCTGCCAGCAGGGATGGAATTCCCAGGTCCTATCACCAGCTTGTGAAAAGAAATATTCAGGAAACTGCAAGCTGGCAAGTAAGAATGGCAAAGATTCATTCACTCGAAAGCATACGCCTGCAAATGTTATTTAACTTCGAACAATTTCTCGAGGGCTACCTGCTGGGTTTCCGTCTCATCGAGGTTTATCTTGGAACAGAGGAAAGCCCGTGAAAGATTGACAGTGGGGATCTTATGGGACACATCCCAGAGATGATATCAGCGGAAGGGCCACACCTTACCACCCCTGACCTAAGAATCTGTGCAGTAAGGTCACATTTCTAGAACTTCGTGGAGTAACTGTAAATGGTTGGACTTTAGTTGCTAAAACTGTAAACCACAGTTAGGACAACAGAGAGGAACTGTCAGTCTTTTTAGTGCTCAGACACCCTATCAATTAAAATGCCTTGAAGACGTTTTTTAGAAGAGTATCTATCAATGAATTAATTGTTTATTGAGGTAGGCTCAAGGAAATTAATGCTTTGAACTTGGATGACGGCTAGAAGGAAGATGGACTTGCCCAACGTGGGGAAGAGAATACAGAGGGTAACACCCTAAAGTTTTTGATTAGGAAGAAGGGCATTTCCCAGTGTCTACATACTATTTAAAAGGGGCTTTTTTCCTTCATATAATGGAAATTAGAACAGAAAATCACATACTCCAGATTCAAGCGTAGTTTAGAAGTTCATGTGATTTCTTTATTTTGGCTGGTGAAGGCGGGTAGTAGAGGCTTTGGAGTGAGTTTGGGAAAGAGAATGCCTGATAAGCATTCTTCATTTGATCTTTGTGACCCTGTGTTCATTGATAATCTTTCAGAAAATGTCAGTTTTCCTTCTAGTGGCGAATTGCTTTGAACTTTTCTCTCAAGAGGGAAAAGAATCATCATGACCTCTCAGCCAGTGAGTGTAGATGAGAGGAGAAACTCAGTAAGGTGCAGATCTTGTTTCCTAGTTCTCCAAAGTGTCACCCCACGTACCACCCACATCCTTGTCCTCTTTCAGAACCCTGGGCTCCACCGGTGGGTTGGTTTGGGGTGAACATGAAGGAGGTGCGCAGAAAGGAAAGGATCGCGCTGAATAATGGAGACTGCTCTGAGCTCCAGAGAACGTTGGTTCCATTTAGTCTCTTTTTCCTTTTAACAAAGTCCATAGTGGCTTTTTCTGTCCTCCTCTTGCGTCCAATGCAGCAATCATGTTTTACAAAAGCAGCCACAGCTCCAATCCTTCCCGTCTCTGAGTTTTGGATCTGCGGAAGAGCCACATTACGACACGGTTTGACGTGGGAACGCAGCCCCAGCGGACTGGAACACGGGCCACGCAGCCCCTCGGAGTGGGTGCCTTGTGGCCCATAAAGCCCAGCTACGAGTTCACCCCTGACGATCTGTAATCGAGAATCTCTGTAATTACTGGCAGTAGTGCATGACATTCAGTGCAGTTTTGGATTTGCCGCCAAGTGCCTTTCAATGGCTTTAAGTTTTTGTTTTTTAATTAAAAGTGTATGTTCCCTGGGGAAGTGGCTTTGGGGCCCAGTTTTTCTGTCTTGAGGTTGTTGGGGGCAGCGCTAAGTGGGAAGAATAAGGATCGTGATTGGGGGCTTGGCAAAAGCATCCTTAAAAGACCTGGACAAAGGGTGCAATTAATGAGTGGCTGGATGAGGACTGATGTGGGAGGCCGCCAGGGCCAAGTGGCCCTTGTGGGTTCTTTTTTAATTACACTTTTGAGTGAACACAGGGTTGGTTACCAGGTTTAGTTATGCCTGCAGGGATAAATTTATGGAAACAAATCAAAAGCATGTTAGGGAAGACTTCTGGCTTGAAAGTGTATAGTGTCCCTCTTTAGGTAAGAGCTACTGTGTCTTTTTAAACCTAACTGTTGGGAGTGACTTTGACTTCTACCAATTAGCCCTTTTCCTGATAATGACAGTGTGATCCAAATATATCACAGTTTATGTCAGATATTTGAAAAGCCCCTGGTGAAGGGGACCTTCTGTGTCAGCCAAATCCATCTCTTGTCTTTTCTATATGTGGGAAGAAAAAGATTTTGTGGATGTATTTATATAAGAGTTTGGCATTAGACTTTTAACAATAGGTAGAAAGCTAAAGGAATTCATTTAAAGACGTAATTAGAGGCACATGTGAAACTTGTAAAATATGCATGTTTGAAATACTTTGCTTTTCTGAGCAATTGGGAGATTGTTAGCTGTTTCCTTTTCCCACATTAGCTTCCAAATGATTAATTGGATTTATTTAATTAAATGCTCCACATTTAAGTGGAGTGGAGGCCCAGGGAGTATTCTGAAAATGGTGTCAATTGTTTTGTATTGATCTACAATATACAACATGGCTTCCTTATACTTAGAGAAAAGACAGTCAATTCTATATTAATAATCTTTTTAAAATTATTAAGTATTAGTTCTAAAGTGAAAAATCTTAGGGACAATCCCCAAAATTCTGTATCATGAAATTCTACTCCTTTACTGCATTTCAGAAGAGGAAGCCAGTTTTGAAACTGGAAGCACATTTCTGTTGCTGCCACAGTAAGTTGAAATGTTTGGAGAGGTAGCTAGGCTATTTTTAACAAGTTCAGATGTATCCTGTGTTGGCCAATTTCCAATGATTCAAAATTAGTCCTGGGATCTTGGACACCACAGTGTCAAGGGCTCAGACAATATTCAACATCTTTGAATTGTCAACCTAAATCTAACACTAGGATTGATTGCTTTGGTCAAACAATATATCATTCTTTGGAGAAAACAAATGGATAACCTCTAATTGTGAACAAAGAGATCAGAAACTATGGAAATAGGTGCTAGACGAAGTGGATGCTGAATAAAATTGGGAGCAGTTTCAGGCTGTTGGAAAATGACAGTCTCTTGGTGATGGGGACAGTTGATAACCTAACAGGGACATTTTTATTATACTGGTAGGGGCATGCTGAGGAGAACAGTTGAGATTTCTTTTCCTCTTATGTTTTGTTTACATGAAAATAAGGTCAAAGGTCCTGAGTGGACCCCCAGGGCAGGAAAGGCTTGATTACCCCAGAGGCCTTTCCTCTGTGGAAAAAGAAGGGGAGGTACAGTTATGCATGTTGCCCCCAAACATCCCAGAGACAAATGACCAGTTCACTTTGAAAGGTGTATATTTACGTTTCCACGTCTCGAGAAACACTTTATTACTGAATACATGTGCAGCATACGGTTGTCTTTTGCAGTATTCATTGATTACCGTTTTTCCCTAAGGTTTTTTGTTTGCTGGTAAAGTAATCCATAGTTTACAAAAGGATGGGCTGATTTTTAATAGCTTTATTCTGACACACGTTTTTCTTGTCTTAATTCCACTTGACATGGCAGACAGGAGGTGGATTGATTCACATGCATTTGCTTGAACTACAGTGTCTTATTTGTTGAATGTGGACTGTCTCCTAATTGATATAACTGTTCTATAGGATTCCAGAATTTGGAAGACACTATTGAGGCCATGCAGTGCATCTTTGTCTCTAGGCAGGGCCTTTTCTAGATCCTCATAGAGAGATAGTGATCTATTATGCTCTTAAAGAGGGGCTTGCATGGCGGCTCCATTGTAACGTGGGCCATTCATTTTTACTCTAGTCCAGAGGAACACAAGGGTGAAAGATGGCATTCGGTCAACCAAAAAGTGTCTACCAGAAACTTCCTATGTGCTGGACCCCAGGCCCGTCCCTGAGAATACTGTGTGTAGAGGACCAAGGTGGTTTCCTCTCTGTTGGTGACTGTCTTCCAGATGGATGTCCCTTGACCTGGCATGGATGCCATTTTTCTTCAGCATTCCTCCAGAACCGGAACCGGTGCTTCAGGTACATTCAACACGAGGATTCCCTAGGACCTTGAGTCAGGATGGCTGTGAGGGCAGGTGAGAGGAGGAGTTGGTCATGGGAACAGTTGGGGGAGTCCTCCTGTCTCCACGCCCTCCAGGCGGATCTTCCTCACTTGCTGGGACTAAAGGGAGTGGTGGAAGTTTGGAAGGTGCATGCTGCACTAGCACAGACACATGGTTGGTCATGGGCCCAGGGCTCTGGGGAGGACCCTCCACTCAACAGGGTCCACTCAGCACCTGCCAGAGCACATGTAACCCAGAGCTACATGAAAACACGTGTATGGTGTTTTCAGATGTAGTTCTCTACGAGCAGATAGCTGTTCACAGACTTCCTTTTCAGGATCTTAGAAGAGTTTGCAGTCTGCCGCGTCTCTGTGGGGTGGCTCAGAGCCCTTCCTCAACATTTTAGAAGCTGGATGCCGAGACCTCTGTGTGATGAGCTCACTGTCTTGCATGGCCCCAATGGGCAATATGTTTCTTGGTGCTTTGGGGATAAAAATCACATAATCCACCTTCACTGCAGGAGTGTCTTTTCCAGTGTCGAATGCACTTTGCAGTTGGGATGAAGAAGAGAAGCCGACTTTTCCCCAAATTGAAGAACCTCAGAATGAAACAGAGAATGGGCACTGGAGCAGAGTCAGATCAGGAAGCCGCTTGGGACCCGCCCCTGAGAGTCTTCCCTGTGGGGGGGGGGCCCTGTGTTCCTGCCTCTGTCACTCATTTCCTAGCCTCTTAGCACAGAGTCTAGGTTTATGCAAACGCTCCTTTTTAGAGGGATTCCAGCATGTTGGTCAAGATTCCCAGCTTAGACTGTGTGCTTCTGGAGAAGGATCATTTCTCTCTTTGATAAACCTTCTTCTCTGTATCCTAAACATTCCTTTTGTCTGAGTTGAGCCATCATCAGAGGGTTACAGCATGTCAGAATGACAAAGACTTTCTCAAGTTGTGTGCAAATGTGATCGATTCGTCATTTCTCACTACATCCGTGTTGGTGACTCAGAAGAATTAACTCACTTCCATTCTGTTTTCTTCCTTTTGTCCTTTTATGTAAACCTGAAAGAGAAGCACCCTGTTTGGGAATAAATGTTGGGAAATATTTTGGAAATAAAGATAAAGAAGAGAATATTATACAGGACCTTTTTTCTTGTTTTTTTTTTTTTGCCAGGGTGTTGTTTGAGACTTGAAGAGTTTATAAATTATGTGTATTGTTTCCTTTTGGACATTTAATTTGGATAAATGTGTTTGTGTTATAATTATCCATCAAGTTATATGCAGTCGTGAAAGACTCTACACATAAAAAAATGTGGCTGTTGGTCTAAATGAGAATGTCTGAAGTCTCCGCCATCGCCTACAGGCCGGTGTGAACACGAATTTCCTTTTTTTAACACATGGTCTATCACTTCGTGGCATAACTCAACACAGCAAAGAATGGCCAAAGTTACGCATGATACGCATCTCTGGAAACACTCATGTGTAAAAAAGCTAGCGAATACTGGGATGAAGAACCGTGAGAGGCTTTATGAGTAAATGCCTTGTGCTAACAAATGCCCCTGAGTCAGCTCTCTGTCTTTCCAACCATCTCCTTGATTTTGCCTTCTCTTCACAGGTTACGCTGGCCGCTGGCCTTGTTGGGTACCATACTGAGTCTGTTTGAACATGACACCTTTTGGGTTTTATGGTGCTTCAGTTTCAGATAAGTATTCCCAAGGCTACAGTTCCAGTGATCCAAGGGAGAGTAAAAGCAGTAAGAATCTGAGGATTGCAGTAGCAGAAAGAGAATTTTGCAATACATCACGTTGCCAAAAAGTACTTTTATTTCACAACTTCCCCCCCTACTTGCTGAAGAGCTCTAAACAGAAGTGAATGAATAATTGAAGGCTAACTTCATATCACGTTCAAATATACCCGCGGAATTTTATAAGGATTGAAATATGAAGAGGAGGCCAGTATTTGAAAGCATGTTACTAGTTTATAATGTGAAAAAAAACATTCTGGCATCAGTTCAGTAGATGTCTTAATGATGTTGGCAGAGGCCTTAGAAGTCAATGTCTGAAATATGCCTAGCATAAAGAGCTTGCATGTTTTATTTTGTTTTAATTGAAGTTTATTAGTAGTAATTTCAGGTCAGTAGCTTAACATGAAACAAAGGCCACAGTCTTATGTCCTGAAGCCCTTGGGAGGAGCCGTGCAGCTGGCAGGGGTGCAGGCAAGGGAAGAGCGAGCTCTCAGCTGACCAGGCAGAGGCAGGCTGCCTCCTAGGGACAGCCAAGTGGCATCGTGACCTCTCGGAAAGGTGGTGACAAGCCTGGCAGCCAGAGAGAAGGTTGGGGACTTTTGCTTCAGTAATACAGGGTGGCAGCGATGTGAGGCAAAGCTGTCACACTGAGATAGGCAGCTCTTGTCACCCAAGGCCTGGCCACCATCTGCGGATGGTTCCTCAGACTGGGATGGAGCTGACGCTGGTTGTGCTTTCAAAATGGGTAGAAAGGCTTGCGGTAATAGCCAGAACCATTGGGACACAGAGCTACAACAGTCTCAAAAATAAGAAAAGTCTGCCCTTCTATCTGTCTCTATGGATTTTCCAGAAGTACCAAGATCTGCAAATAGAATTACCCTATCTTAGGAACTACCTCATGGCAACAAAAGCAAAAATAACAACTGGGACTACATCAAACTAAAAAGCTTCTGTGCAGCAGAGAAAACCATCAATAGAATGGAAAGGCTACCTATGGAATGGGAGACAATATATTTGCAAATCATATATCTGATAAGGGGTTAATATCTAAAATATATAAAGAACTCATACAACTCAATAGCAAAAAAAAAAAAAATCCAATTAGAAAGTGGGCGAAGGATCTGAATAGACATTTTTCTAAAGAAGACATATAGATGGCCAACAGGTACATTAAAAGGTGCTCAACATCACCAATCATCAGGGAAATGCAAATCAAAATCACAATCTAAGACCTATTAGAATGGCTATTATCAAAAAGACAAGAAATAACAAGTGTTGATAAGGATGTGGAGAAAAGGGAAACCTTGTGCACTGTTGGTGGGATTGTAAACTGGTGCAGGCACTAGGGAAAACATTATGGAGGTTCCTCGAAAAATTAAAAATAGAACTACCATATGATCCAGCAATCCCACTTCTAGGTATTTGAAGGAAATGGAGACACTAACTCAATCTGCACCCCCATGTTCATAGCAGCGTTATTCACAATAGCCCAAAAATGGAAACAACCTAATTGTCCATCAATGGATGAATGGATAAAGAAGTTGTGATCTATGTATACAATGGAATATTATTCAGCCATAAAAAAAAGAAGGAAATCCTGGGACCAGCCTGGTGGCATAGTGGTTAAGTTCACGCACTCTGCTTCGGGGCCCAGGGTTCGCGGGTTTGGATTCTGGGCGTGGAACCACACACTGCTCATCAAGCCATGCTGTGGCGGTGTCCCACATATAGAACAGCAGAAGGTTGGCACAGATGTTAGCTTAGGGCTAATCTTCCTCACCAAAAAAAAAAAAGAGAAGGAAATCCTGCCATTCACAACAGCATGGATGGACCTTGAGGGCATTATCCTAAGTGAAATAAGTCAGACAGAGAAAGAAACCATATGATCTCACTTATATGTGGATTCTAAGCAAAGGAACCCAAAACTCATAAATACAGAGAACAGATTGATGATTGCCAGAGCTGGGGGTGGGAGTGGGCAAAATGGGTGAAGGGGGTCAAAAAAAAGGGACTAACTAATCGTAAAGGTTTGCCAGACCTCTGGAGCTGGATCCTTCTGAAAACTGCTGTAAATGCCAGGATCCCAGGTTAAACTGGGTTTCTACCAGGGAATATAGGCCAACAATGTAGTTCTCTTATTTCCAGCTCAGGGCCCTCTTATCCTTTCACTCTTCTCAAAAGAAAATACATTAAATAGATAAACTCATTTGTTTCCATGATTTATTGCTATGCAGCAAATAATCCCATAATTTAGTGTCTGAAAACAACAATTTGTCATTCTCTTTCACGGTCCTTCTCATGGGCGGGGCTCCGCTGGGTCGTTCTCCTTGGGTCTCATGCAGTTGCAGGCACATGGTGGCTGGGATAGTGTCATCAGAGGCTTCACAGAGCTGGATGTTCAAGATGATTTCATTGACACATCTGGCACCTGAGGGTCCTGCCATTTGGCTTCCCTCCTGTTACGTGAAGGTGTAGGTTTCAAGAGGCAGGAAACACAAGTTTCCCAGCCATTTAAAGGCTGTGCCCAGAACTGGCACAAGGCCACTTCTGCTGTATTCTGTTGGTCAGGGCAGTCCTAGGGCTTGCCCAGATTCATGGGGCTGGAGAAATAGAGTGCTTACTGACGGATAAGTGCTGAGGCACACTGCAGAAGAACATGTGGGACTGAAGAATGTGCTGAGGGCGTCTGTGGAAAAATAACACGTGCCACACCATTCCTTGTGTTCAGTGTAGAGGAACCGATAAAAATGTGTAATCACTTGCTTAAGTCAATCATGCTCGACTTCGTTTCTATAAAGTTAGGATTTGGACGCTAATACATGGGTACTCAGCAAATACAACATGCAAATGTCAAACTTACAAATTGCCAAATGGGTGATCCTTTTTACTAAAATGGATTATTTTACTCTGTGAGGAAGATTAGTTGCAGGATTTCTTTAAATATCAAGGTCTTCTAGACCTTTTCAATATGATTACGAGGCAGTATAAATGTAGTGGTTATGTAGGGGAGGAAGAATCTTCCTCTGGCCTCTAGGTTCTTCTGGCTGGTCTAAGAATTATATTGACATGAGACAGACTAACAAGAGAAAAATCAAATTAAGTTTAATAACATGTATACATGGGAGAAACCCATGAAAACTGAGTAACTTGCCAAAATGGCTGAGGCCACCACCTTAAATACCATCTTTAGCTCAAGACAAAAGAGGATGTTGGGGGTAGTGGTTTGGGACTTCAAAGGGGAGGAAGGCAATTACATGGAGATGGAAAAGCAAATGTTTGGTAAATAAATGTTTGTCATGCCTTGTGGAGATAATGGGACATGGAGAGGACTTTGATCAAATGAGCCTTGCTAGGTTCCTCCCTGTCTACCACACCTAGTTCATTTTATACTGTAGTTACCTATGGTGATAGCTCCTTCCTGGAACAGGCCTTCTGTCTTAAATTGTTTTAGGTAGTTCGGGAGAAGGTCAAAGTTTCTTCCTGAGTCTTTTGTTCTTAAAAGTAATCAAGCCAAAGAGACACATTTAGGTGTGGCAAATTCTGATCCTCTGCAGTTGTGAGAGTGGATTTTGGATCTAGGGGGCCAGATTTGTATCTCAGTTCTGCCACTTACTAGCTATGAGAATTTGAGGAATGTATTCAATCTCTCCATGCCTCACTTTCCTCAGTTCTAAAATGGTAAGAGTAGTTTCTACCTCGTTAGGGGTTTTGTGGAGATTAGAGACTGTTAATGCATGTAAATAGCTTGCTCCATAGTGAGCCCTCTGTAGCGTTAGCAAGTATTAATGTTGTGATTCAGTGAATAGAAATGCTCTTGGCAAGCTGGGGTGGGGTTAACATCTTCCTCTACTCGGAAGCACATTGCACAATGCACTTGGATCAGCTCCTCTGTAGGTCACCTGCACAGGAGGCCTGCACAGCGGTGGAAGGGAGGTGGGAGGAAAAGGTGGAATTTGCTAAAAATAAAAACAGGACTGGAAATTGTTGCTCAACTTTGCATAAAAACAAATATCTCGGCTTTAGGGAAAAATAAAGAAATGGTTGGTGATTTCTTATCGATTTGTGCTGTGTATCTTCTTATTGCCCCTGCAGATCTCTCTGGAGCCTTCTCCAGGCTTGAGGAGGTTCAACTGCATGGACTGTACCCAAGGCTTGCTAGCCCTCTGCTTCTGGCTGGCTTCCTCCCATGGGAGCCCTGGAGGGGATGGAGGAAGGAAGGCACAAGCCCTGAGTAGTCTCCCTGGGCTGGCTACATCCTTCTACCCAAGGCCTCAGCACCCATTAGGGGCCCTCTACACAGCCCCTCTTAGGCTCTCAGACCTGGAAAATGCTCCCTCCTCCCAGCCTGGCAGGCCTAGGGGGTGGTAGCTGAGCTAGCTCTGACCACCCTGGCCCTGAACTATGCCTGTGTTTCTTTCCCCTTTATCAATACTCCCTATGTGACAGTAACTACATAGAGTGTGCCTTCCGTCCTTGCAGGCCCCTGGGTGCCCCATCCCCAGGATGACTAGCATTAATATCCATTTTCAATTGGTTTTGTGATAGCTGCTCCTGTGAACAAAGGGGAAGAATGTGAGAAGTTAAAAACTCCATTTTCTTTACTAAAATGTGTAAAGATCTTTGTAGATGGATGCATTATCTTGTTGAATTCACTGAAAACTCTATATGGAAGGTAGTTGTCCCATCATCCAGTAGTTACATAAGCTCCTGTAAAGTCACATAAAGCAGTTGAGATGAAGCAGATTATGTGGCCAGAAATATGATCATGTGTGGAAACCAGGACCAGAATTCTGGCCTTCTGATCACCCGTGCGTCACCGGCCACCAGAGAGGATGCAACCAGGGACTCGAACTTGTAGCTTGAAGCTGAGTTCCTGCCAGGGCTTCTCAGACCTTCAGTCACCGACGGCTCTCTGGGGAGAAATCACCTCTGGAGCTTAACTCAGTGTATAATGATGTACACCTGACATTTATATAGTGCTCTAAACCAACGTGAACTCAATAAAAAAGAAAAAAAAGGAAAATCGGGTGCAATCGGGTGTTGCAGGTCAGTTTCTCTAGGCTAGATAATTCTTGTTTTGCAATCTGATGTCTTCATTGGGCAATGGACAGCTGGTTTACATAGTTAAAGTCACCTGTATATGCTGTGAGTTAGTTTTGATAAAATCAGTAAACTGTATTATCCTGGGACAGCCCTTATAAATGTGGTCTAACATATACTTAATCTCAGATAGATAAACATGCAAATATCTATTTACCAATTGGTGTATACACACACATCCCACTTGGCTTTCTAGCTTAATCCTCAACTTAAATGTTTGTTACCCCCAGTCTTTATTGTGCTTTTGAATAACTGACGTGAACGGAAAGAGCAGGGCTCTCCTGACTCAGGCAGATTCCCCTCTTCCTCTCAGTATGCATATGTCCTTGGGAAGCATTTGGTAGCAAGAACTTTGCAACTCAATGTACAATACAAGCTTTATAAGCAGGTCATATTTTAGATGAAGTGTGTGGCTTATTAATGAGAAAGAAATGCTCCTTTAGATTACTTTTCTGTTTACGAATAATCTCAAAGGCGTTCCCAATTTTCTGAAACTCCCCGTAATTCTTTAAAATATGATTACACAGCAACCATTGGAGTGATTATTCTCATGATGTGACCCTATAAAGGGCCACGAGGATAGATGGTCCAAATAATACAATTTCTGATCTAGATTCAATTACTTCACATCTGTAGAACTTAGTCTTCCTAATTTACCACTTCTGTTGTACTGTTGTCCTGCCCCTCTATTGATTCCTGCTTAAAGAAAAAGCATTTCTCGGTCTGATGTTCAAGGAAACTTGACCTCTCTGAAAACCTTACCAAACTTTTCTCATTCTAGCCCCACTTCACCCTGGGAGTCTCAGCAGAGACAGTGTCTAGAAGCAAGTGGGGGTAGTTTTGGTCGCCCCGGTGACTGGGGGTGTTCCTGGCATTTGGGGCCCAAGGGCCAGCACACCCATTATCATCTGCTGCCATCCCTTGAAATAGCTATTTCTGTAGTTCAAAAATGGTCGACTACTAGCACTTCCCTATGTTCAAGCTGGTATGTTGTATACTTGTTGTAAATCTCATTATCATTTGAATGTATGTCTCATTTCTACCCCAAATAGATCTGAATCTCTCTCCTTCTCTCTCTCTGTTTTTTTTTTTTTTTTTTTTGCTTGAGTTTAGCTTCCCATGATGTCTAAGTCAAAGCCTCAAATATTTTAGGCCTGTAATAAATATATGTTTAGTATGTGACTGAAGTGCAGAACCCTAAATTCAAAATCCCTTCCCTGGAAGAAAACTTACAGGTTATTAAATATTCTCTTGGTTACTGTAAAAAGTGTTTATGTTTCTATTTATGATGACATTGATCATGGTGGGGAGTTTGCTAAGTCCTTATACTGTGACCAAGGGGATTTTCATTCTTATTGTTGTGGTGGCTGTTACCATCCATATTTGTTTCCTAGGGCTATCATACACACAGTTGGTGGCTTAAAGCCATAAGAATTTGTTCTCTCACAGTTCTGGAAGCCAGAAGTCTGAAATCAAGGTGTTCGTAGGGTTGGTTCCTTCTGGAGCCTCTGAGGGAGATTCTGTTCCATGCATCTTCCTAGCTTCTGGTGGTGGCCCTCAGCCCTTGGTGTTCCTTGGGCTGATGCATCACTCCAGGCTCAACCTTAGTTATCATGTGGCATTCTCCCTCTGTCCCTCTTCTTATAAGGGCGCCAGTCATTGGATTAGGAGCCACTCTAATCCAGTGTGACCTCATCTTAATTTAACTAATTACATCTGCAAAACCTTATTTGCAAATAACGTAACATTCTGAGGTTGCAGGTGGACAGGAGTTTTGCGGAGACCCTATTCCGCCCTTCAGCCCAGTACGCGGTCTATAAGGGAGTGAGGCAGAGTGGCTGGCGCTGGAGATGGCACCACGCTGGCATCCTGACAGCAGCTCCACACGTCTACAGAGACCTTTTCTGGCCCTAGAGATGGGCCCAAGTTATTTGCTTTGGACCTATAACAGGGAGTTTTTGAGTGCCTAATAAATATTTGCTGATTTTAATTTGCCTGTGAGCCTCTTTTTCTAGACCAACTGCTGACAAAAGAGTTCACCCTGGAGGTGACTATGGTGTGGTAACGATGACTGATAATTGATAACTCACTGCTGAAACACGGGGTCATGTCCCCTTCCCTTTGGTCCCTCTTTATATCTTTTTATACATTTGTGTGACAATTTAGAGACACTTAACTTAGATTATATTTAATGGTTTTGATTTCTGAGCTTTTGTAAAGAATTTTACACAATATAGAGTGGTTGCAATTACGGCTAAGATTTGAAAAATAGGCTATGACGTTTTCCCACTTTATAAATGTTTACGATTCCTGTGTTTTTATGGGATTCATGAGCATGATTAAGTTTGTCATTTTAGAAATTGAAACCACCTTCTAAGAGAGATGGCAGTACGGGAGCCTACTTCTCTAACGGGACTGTGATAAGTTAACACTCTGGAAAGGAAGCGACATTTAAACGTTTCAAATAACAAAACTTGGCCAGTGTGCCTCATTCAGTTCTTTTACCCAAATCTTGTTGTTCTTTGTGGGGGCCCCATTTGGCAATTACACATCCTCTTATGTATGTTTCATTTTTTGATTGGAAAAATTAAATTCCCGTTTTATCTAAATAAAGAACAGATTTCTTCGTCTTATAATTGATTTTAAACACTTTTATTAGCTCTGTAAATCAAGTCACCTTTGTCACTTACTAATTGGTTTATCTTGTAAAACTGCTTGTTTCTCTGTCTTACTTAAGCTCAAAATATGCATGTTCATAGTAGTTTGGAAAAGAAAAAAATTACCTCCGAGAAACCGTTTAAATAATGTTATAAGCAGCTGCAGCATCCCAACTACATGAAAGACTGTGTGAATTCAATTTTAGTTGCAGAGCAGTTCGATCCAGAACTGTGAAGGAGTTCCACAACTACAACATAAAAGGAGAAGCTGAATTATATTAAGGCTTGTTGTTGGAGGCCAAATTTAGGAGATTTCACTTTCTGTTAAATATTATTTATTCCATACTTATTATGAATCCCAAAGGCTTGGTTTAATTTTCCAGGTGAAATTTGTTCATATTGGAAGTCCAGGAATTAAAACCATTCAGGAAGGTGAGGAATCATTCGAGACACACCTCCCTTGGCCCATGTTGTCTTTTCCTCATTTTCTCTGCTGCATGTGACCTGGCTGCTCCAGAGGTCTGAGATCATTCATTACGTTAGTCCGATCTTGCTTTTCTCTCTGAGAGGTTGTTGACATCCTTTATCGAATAATCCGTGGATGTAGGCACTGCGTTAGGCTGCGAAGGTGACAAAGAAGGGAAGAAGTGAGGCCTGTTGGGAAGGTTCCATCCGTGCAGATGGAGCCTCTTATACAGAGAGGCCACCTGAGGCCATATTCTGGAGCCCAAGACAGTGTTGGTCCTCAGAGAACAGGCGGAGCCCTCAGGGTGTCCTGGACCCCTAGGGAAGGTGCAGGAGGAGCCGGGGGCAGGTGTGGCAGCAGCCCTATCTGAGTGTCCCCTCAGGTATCTTTGACCCTGCGTGGGCATCAAGCAGGGGCTCTCACCTGTGACCCCCTCCCTGGAGGATGCCAGGCCCCCTCCCTGGAGACAGACAACCACGGATGTGCTGCATACTGCACGTTGCTGTGCAGGGAAGCTCAGAACCCAGCGAAGGGAAGGAAGTATGTTCCCTGAATTGAAGAGGGTTCTCACCAAAGACTTGAAGGACTGTTGACGAGAAGGGAGGTTTTCTGTGTCATTTGTGATCCCAGAGGAAAGAACTACAACCATTGTGGGCGAGGGGGGAACAATAATTTAGAGCCATGAAGAAATGGAATGGGCTGGCTTTGAGGGCTCCAATAGGCTTGATAAACCACTTAAGAATATGCAGAGAGGCGTTAAATCCTGAATAATGAACCTCCAAAGTTGTTACATATCCATCATTATTTTTGTTTTAGTTTGTATTCCGGGATCATTATTTCTAGACAGAGGAACTTGGCGTATTTTTAGCAGAATAAACAAACATTTTAGAATAGTTTTAGATTTATAGAAAAGTTGTCAAGACAGTCCAGTGAGTTCCCACACATGGTGCACCCAGACCCGCTGTTGTTAAATGCCTGATGTTGGCACGCAGCATTGGTCACCACGAAGAACCAGCATTGGTGCGTTATCGTTAACTGAAGTCCAAACTTTATTTGGACTTCCTCCGCTTTTTCCTCCTGTCTTTTCTCTGTTGCAGGACCCCGTCCAGGATTCCACATTGCATTTAGTTGTTGTGTCTCCTTAGGCCTCTCGTGGCTGTGACAGTTTCTTAGACTTGTCCTTGTTTTTGATGACCTTGACAGTTTTGAGGAGTACTGGTCAGATAGTTTGTAGAATGTCTCTCATTTTGGGTGTGTCTGATGTTTTTCTCATGACTAGACTGTAGTTATGGGTTTGGGGGAGGAGGACCACAGAGGTAAAGTGCCATCCTTATCAGATTTTATCCAGGGTACTTGCCATCAACATGACTTATCACTGGTGGTGTTGACCTTCATCACCTGGCTGAGATAGTGTAGAATATGGAATAACATATAAATCCAGAGACTCCGGAGGGGCCCAAGGCCCGAAGCAGGCGAGCCCCACCCTCCACTCCCCCTTCCCACCCTCACTGCCCCAGGTCCCCTGCACTGCTTCGCTCAGTGCTTGTCCCAGCATCGTCTCCTTCTGGAGGCCTTTGCAGGGCCCTCAGTCACCTCCCCACCCCACTTCTGCTGTCCTTTGTCCCCTCTGTTTTCCCCTTGGGCTCATCATTGTCACATCCTGTGTAGGTTGATGTGTCTGTTGGGTTGATGTCTCTGTTTGGTTGATGTCTCCTTCCCTGGAGGGTGGGCCCCAGGAGGGCAGTGCGTTCTTTTGTTCACTGTATGCTGAGCCCCTCCAACAGTGCCTGGCACATGGAGGTGTTAAAAAAATATTGACTGAACAAGTGAATGAATGAATGATTTGTGGGAATAAGAGCCACAGCCTTTAGACCAGTGTTCTCTCCATCTGAAGTTACAATTTGGGGATGAATAAAGACTGATGCTAGGCCACAGTGATGGGCCTTCTTCAGGTACCATTTGTGGGAACCCACATGGCTCGGCTTTTTTCTGCCATCTTTTCTCACAAACTTATATTCTGAGAATTATGAAGTTCGATGACGCTTTGTTTTTCTCCAACGCTTTTCCTCATAAAGGGCTGAACGTTTGGTTACTGTACATGTTGTGACAGTAATTATGGAAGCACATTGTCTAGGGGTATTAAAATGGGTTCCAATCAGGGAAATGCATCAGAATCAATCGGGAACATACCCTTATAGTGAAAGGAAGGGGAGGCTGATGATGTAATAGAATGGATTGAAACACAGTCAGATTTACAGGCCTGAGAACCCAGCCTGTCCTAGTCTTAGCGTGATCTTAGCTGTCTTAGCCCCTGCTGGTTTCAGCACGTAATTGTGTGGATTTTGTGATCGTTTGTAGTTCTGCTTTTCTAGTTCTTGGCTTCAGTACACGCACAGCGATTGGAAACCTATCTAAGGAATTGTTCCTTCTTCTAAGACATAGAGTGCTCAGTGGCAAACCCCTGAAAGGCTTCTTTCAGCATTATTTATGTGGTTAGAGAAAATAAATGGGCGAATCAGAGAATTAGCGCCAAATGAAAATGATGCTGGAATGGTCACGGCAGCCAGCTCAGGTTGTTTTTGCGTTTTGGTGATGGAACACTTTTTCTCATGTTGCAAACCCAGAGTTGAACAATGGAAAGTTCAGGGACATTGTTCTCTTTTCATGCCACATCAAAAAAACAGTATTAAACTTAAAAATTCTTTTTTTTTGGTTAACCCATCAACGGTGTTCTATGCACAAAGTAGAATGCAAACATTTAATTTTGAAAATGTTTTAGAATTCTTTTTAAATTTCAGTTGGAAGTGGGACGCACAATTTAAAAAAAGGTCACAACCAGGAGGGGCTCTGAAAACAATGTCAGCTTTTATCTGCATGCCCTGTCAGTGCATAATAACATGGTGATCATTAGCAGTGACATGTTTTGCAGAGAAAGAAGGAAAACCAAGGAAACACAAACCTGCAAAATAAGGCACAAACTCACATAAAATACACTAGGAAGAATGTACCCCAACATTATATTGATGTCTTTATAATATGTCAGAGTTATTAATTAAACCCTGAGAGTGCTAATTCAAGGAGCAAGTGCCCCCAAATGAACCTTCATTTATCAAGCTCAAAAAATACTTTTTGCTGTGATGTGAAATGAAAAAAATAGGTGAAAGATAAACATTTCATTCTGGGCTATAAAAGTATCATTGAGACTCATATTTAAAATTTTTTTTATTTCCTTCTGTTGTGATTCAGTATCTTCTCTTTCTTTTTTTTTTAAATAGAGTGATCATTTTCTCCTCATGGGTACCATTAAGCCTCAGGCAGTGCACAAGCTGATCTGAAAGGGAGTAAGTAATATCTGATCTGAAAGCGAAGGAGAGAGAGCATCAAACAGATAAATCGTAGACTCTGTGGAAGTACATGGGGACAAGTTGCTGTGGCAGTGGAGCTGGATGGACATCTCCAAGCAGTGGGACAGTTGACATTACTGGTTGAAGTTTTCCTCCTTTATTTTGTCTCTGTGAATAATGTGTAAATTTAGATTGATCTTTACATAGAAAATCTTTGTAGTTGCATATAAACTTTGCCTAAGTTTATATACAGCTTAGTGAGCATGTAATAGCAGGATCCCTGAGATCATTCATCTTCCTTGGGTGAAAATTAGGTATTTGAGAAGTTACATGAATTTCTTAAGTTTCGAAAATTGGTGAGATGCACACCCTATTGACCTTGAAGAATTAATTCACCTCCAAAAGAATATGCCTTTCACCTAAGGAATTAGCTGACTCAAGTCAGGGCTCATTTTATTTTCAGAATATATGAAAACCTCAATTTAAATTGAGTCGCACCTAAATAACCCAATTGTAAAAACATATAATTTAATAAATCCACAGCAAATCAAATACTCCATGATGGTGCCCAAGTAAAACGTTTGTATTGCTTTCTTCTGCAAATTTAGCTCTTTCTGGGAAAGGTTTTGGTGAATTTGCCTATAGCTAATTTTTTTGTGAGTGAAATGGAGTTGCTCTGCCCTTTGTAAATTGCAAGTCATTTTTGAAGTTTTTGTTCGGTTGCCATGGACACTGCGCTGATGTTTCTTTTTCATGTGATGATGCAAATCGTTGCTTCTGTTGACCTTTCTCACCTGTTGCTACCATAAACCATGACCAGAAGGGAAAAAAAACTCCTTTGTGTTAGTTTGCTTGTTTTTTGTGTGTTGTAAATCTGCAAATTTGAGTTGCTATGGTTACAGGAAACCAGATTGGAGGGAGTCAGCTTATTGGTACGGTGCAGCCCCTAGATTCTTTGGTGACCTTATTTTCTTCATAACAAGCTGGGAAAGTAATCTTTGTAAACTTTAATGATGCACAAAAACTGCCCATTTCACAGGTTAATTACATTAAAAGCCCTTCTATTAGGCAAGGGATTTCAAGTCATTGCTAGGCTAGCTTCATTAATTATAGAACTTAATTATAGTCAACAGTTTGAAAAAGTGAACTACAACAAGTGACTTTTTTTATCTTCATTGCACTCCTGGTATTTATTCCAATGCCTCTCCTACCTAAAGGTACATATAGAGCCTCTGGGGCTTCTGTAAAGATGTGGATCCTGATCCCGTGGTTCTGGGGAAGGGTCTGAGATTCTGCATTTCTCACAAGCTCCCAGATGATGCTGACACCACCGTTGTGGGGGCCTCACTTTGAGTAGCCAGGATTATGCGACTCCAGAACCGTTAAAAACCTTGGAGAAAATTCCCTCTTCCTCCCGCATAGACATTTATTGAACAGGCGAGAAAAATTTAAACTGAAGCTTACTGTTTATTTCAAAAGAACGTGTGATGATCATCAACGGGCATTGCAGAATTTGTTTTTCCATTGTGTTTGGTTATTTGACTGGTGACAATAATGATGGGCTCTTTTTCTCCATCCACCAGACTGGGGATTTTTTTTTTTTAAAGAATAGGTTGTATTTTCTTGACCAAAAAAGCGTAGATGTTCCTGTGTTAATGTCGCTGAAAAGAAAGTAAGTAATCAGGAACTGGTGTGATAGTACTGAAGTGAATTCTGTGTTCACACTGAGATTTTTCTCTACTTCCTTCCAAAGGAGCTGCTGTGAGACCAGGATTTAGTAGAATTGAGAGATTCTTTTAGCTGAGCTGTACTTATTTTGCCCCCACTGGGATATAATGCAGATTTCAGAGTCTGACGGGTGTGTTCTTAAGTAAGGGTGTCTATAGATCCCTGGTTGGCAGATGCCTTTCAGAGCTTCCTGAATGTGCTGTGAGGTGTCATCCAGGGTGGCTCTAGGACTCCCATGGTCATGGCTTCTCCAGTTGTGTGGCCAGGGCAGCCAGACTTGCTCCCATGCTGCTGCCGCTTGACCCTCTTGGGGGCTTCCCTGCTCTGGGGGCTTTGATGAGGCAAAGTCTTACACGTGGCCAACTCGGTAGATGGAAGACCCTACAGACCATCGCATCTCTTCACACTGGTTCCCTTGGGTGGGATGATAAAGGATTCTTGTGTTCATACTAAAGTGAAGACAGTTTTCTAAATTTTTAGGATTTGCCGGCTGTGGACTATAACCTATACAACTGAGTAAGTGGATGGATTGCTGTGAGAAAGTGTAGAAAGGGGAATCTCTGTTTAGTGCTCCAAAATCCCTTACATGTGCAGCCCTCTCGGTTCTCTGTGTGGTTAACAAGACAGCTCTTGCTCGTCATGGCTGACATCGTGGGTGTATGGTATGTGTATGCATGTGCATATGTATGTATATGTGTGTATCTCTGTGTATGTGTGTGGTGTATGTATGTGTGTATACACATTGTAAATATGTATATGTATGCATGTGTATGCATATGTGTGCAGTACAGGTGTATACGTGTGTGGTGTAACTGTGTATCTCTATGTATGCATGTGTATTGTGTACATGCATGTAAACTTGTATATGTATGTATGTGCATGCATGTGTGTGTGGTGCATGGGTGTGTATATATGTGTGTGGTACATGCGTGGTATGTGTATCTGTATCTATGTGTGTATGTGTGTATGCGTATCTGTGTGTCCATGTATCTGTATATGTCCATGTGTATATGTGCATATATATTTGTGTGGAATGTATATATGAGTGTATTCATGTATGTATGTGGTATGTGCATATGTTTTTGTGTGGCATGTGTTTGTGTCTATCCATGTGTATGTGTGTGGTGCCTGTGTGTCTGTGAGTGTGTGAATGTATGCATATGTGTATGTGTGGAGTGTGTGCATGGTGTGTGTGTGGTGTGTGTGTATATGTATGTGGTATGTGTGTATGGTGTGTATGAGTGGTGTATGTGTCTGCATGTGTGCACCTCCTTACAAGCAGGGCTGAGGTTGAATCCAGCCTTGCATCCTCTGCAGTGTCTTGCACGATGCTTTACACAGAGTAGGTGTTCAGTAGGTTTGTTCGGTTACACTGAATTGAATGCACGAGTACTAAGTGTGATGGAATAAAGAGAGATTGTTTTCATATTGAATTCACAAATCTCACGGCAAGTAGCTGCAGTTAAGGAAGGAGCAAATGAATTACTAAGAGAACAGAATTCCTGTCACCAGTTCATCTGTGAGGCAGCACTCTGACTGCATCTGATGGAGAAGTGAGGTTTCCTGTGGGCCTCTGCTCCAGGGAACACAGCTGGATTTTTAGCATACATTTTTGGCGGAGGTTAAGAAATTAAAATCCCATGATTAATTTATTTTCAGATTTTATTCTGCTGTCAAAATGTTTTCTTCTCCCTCTCTGTCTTATCAGTTGCTGCTAAGGAGTCCGATCTGAAAAGTGGCAGCACCTTCTTGACAGCTGCTATTTCTGGGTTATTATCAGGTTGGCTGCACTGCCCTCTGGACTGGCCAGGGTGTGATGAAAGATAGCTGTCGTTTTGTTACCAGCTGGAAGCTCTTCTGTTTGTGCAGTTCTTAGATGATATAGGAGTAACTGAGAACATTGCACGTTCTCCTGTTTTCTGCTAAGCCCCCTATTGTCGTAACAAAATTAGGCGTGCATTTTTCACACTTATTTCAAGGATCTCAGTGAATTTTAGCATCCAGGTAGGAGCCACCAGCATGAATCGGATTCTGCCTCCATACTTTTGTTCCAGGAACTGCAGGATAGGAATGGCTACTCTGAGTAGAATGTATGTCCTCTGCCCTCCAGTGCTGAACATGTTGTTGAAAAGATGGAATGCTTGTTTCAGAAACAACTGAGGACTGCGGCTACAGGCCAGCATGTCACCAAGGATAGCAAGCAACCTAAGGAGCAGGGACATTTGTGACAACAGAATAAATGCAGCCAGAAAGAGGGTCCTGGGAGGTGATGGAGAAGGTGCGGGGGGCAGAGGCATTCAGACACTCCTCAGAGGTGGGGAGTGGGGCCAGCTGATCCATCAGCCTGAACTTTGGGAGAGAGCAGCTCCGGACCCTCTTGTGTCTTCCCCTGGTGTGGCCCTCTAGGAGGAACAAGCTGGGGGCTGCGGAGCAGTTCACACAGGCCCGTGAGACATACAAAGTTGGCTGTTTTATCTGACTTTTGCTGAAATAATTTAAAGTTAAAACTGGAAAATTTTATTTCTGCTGACATAGTAATTAAAAATCTAATGTTAATCAGCTCAGAAATACCTTGAAGATAGCCAAGGGTCTGAGTTCAAATGTCCAGTTATTTATTTTGTACCCCAAATATCCCATGATCACATTCAGATGATTTTGTTTAACTCTTACATCTGCAGTATCTTCGGGCAGTGGATTAGTCAAATACTTGGCAGCACAGGCAGATGTTAAATTAGTAAACCCTTAATTTTTTTAAACATGAGATATAGAAATTACCTAAGAGGGCCAATTTCTAATTGAGTCTTGGCTGCTGTTATAAAACTATGATTTGAGTGTGGGAGAAAAACAGTTTGAGGAATCTGACTTTAACCTTTCCAACATCTCTGTTGGCAGAATGAAGGAATTGCAGGATCCCATCCTATAATTTTTCTCCAAGAGTTTCATAATGCACAGAGTGAAAGTTCAAATTTGAGTAGAATTTATACTAACCAAAGATTTCAAAAAGCTGGTTGTTATAAAGGAATCTTAGAAAGCATATATCCATTTGTGAAGATGATTAGGAAATAGTTTGGAGTGAGATAAACATGTACTGCTGTGTTAGGCAGAATTGTGGCCCCCAAAGATGTCCCCCAAATAATCCCTGGAACCTGAGAATGTTACCTTATTTGGCAAAAGGCACTTTGCAGATGTGATTATGTTAAGGGTCTTGAGATGGGAGATTATCCTGGATTATCCATGTGGGTTCTGAATGTAATCACCAGAATCCTTATGAAAGGGAGGCAGACGAATATTTGCTGCAGATATAGAGGAGAAGGGGAGATGAAGATGGAGCAGAGAGAGACTGGAAGATGCTATGCTGCCGTCCTTGAAGATGGAAGGGATGACACAAGCCAAGGGATGCAAGATGCTGCTCTAGAGCCTGGAAAATTCTCTTCTGGAGCCTTCAGAGGGAGCATGGCCCTGCTGAGGTCTTGGTTTCATCCCAGGGAAATCCGTTGCAGATTTCTGACCTCCAGAAATGCAAGGGAATAAATTTAAGTTGTTTTAGGTCACCAGGTTTATGGTCATTTGTTACAGCAGTAATTTGTTACATAGGAAAATAATATGGTACTCCACTATCTAACTAGTAAGCTTTGGGCCTAAGGGCATTGAGTTTTTAAAAATGAAATTAACATTCAAATGTATAATGAGCCTATATGAAACTAATAGCTATAGTGATTCAAAAAACGGATGAATTAAAATGCAAAAAAAATTCAGAAGTTGACTCTGGGGTATAGATTGTTTGGAAAAGCTCTGGAAGTAGTTGGAATCAATGATTTTTTCATTTTTTGGCATTTTATGGCAAAACTCTGTGTGGTACTATCTGCTTTGTGTGAGGTGCTGCTGCCATGGTGTGTGCAGTCAAAGGCTGGGAATTTTGCTGAGGATGTGAAGATCTTTTTTCCCAACCTTTCCTTCCTCTTCTCCCTCTCCTCCCCCAAACACAAATATGTGTTCCCAGTGGGTGAAGTTTCCCGAAGACTACTCTATAGCCTGTGCATATTTTTGATTTGATTAAGACATCCTAGAAAGAAAAAAACGTTTTTTATGTTTAAAGAAATTTGATGGAATCTGGAGGATTTGACACCTTCTTGGATGAAATACAGTGATAGAATTCTCTCTGGGTTATTTTTTTTCCCCTCTAAAGATAGTAAAGTTCTCCAGCTTAATAATGTTATAGGAGTGAATCATTAAAGTCCTTAAATCTACTAAAATACACCTTTAACCCATGTGATTGTGACTTGTTTTTTCTTTTTAGTTCTTGAGATGGGAGATTTATTTTCCTAAAAGATTTTGGTGGGAGAATTCACATCGACAATGTTGAATTTAATTTAATCCTCAATTTGCATAGTTTTCTTTTGCATCTCATTTCAGTGAAATAAGGCATAACATTTTTACTACTTGAACTTGGCTTCATTTTATTCTTCGTTTATATTAATGTTTTTCTTGCTTTGGCACAGAACAGTATTTTGCTCACAACACTCTAGGAAAAGTGCTTAATTACTGAAAAACTTTGACTGAAATTCAGGAATAACATGCAGGGGAACATATTTGCTCAGGTTAAGTTTATATGACTTACAAAAATAGATTAAAATAATCTGCAACTAAACCAAACTGGTGCTTTCATTGAGAGGATTTGGTTGTGAGTAGAACAGAAGGAGATGGTGCCTGAGGCTTCCTTTAATTTAAAATGCCTTAAAAGGAGAAGCAGGAGGCATCACAGTGCTCTTGCTGGCATGGGACCAGGTTCTTCTTGAGGTCTTTCCAGAATACTGTACACAGGGCAGCAGAATTGAACATGAACGTTGACTTTTAAATCCATTTTGTGTGCATTGAGATTGCTTAGTTACTATGAACATCTAATAAAAAAGAAAGCAAAAAGAAAGAAAGAAAACTAACACTCAGTTATGAATTAGAAGACCGGATTTCTACTTTTGGATTCACCACTTGCTACCCACCCAACTCTGGATAAGTCCCTTCAATGCACTGAGCCTCCATTCCTTCATCTGCAAAATAGCAATATCTGCATTGCCTCCCAGTCAGGATTCTTTGGAGGATCTAAAGATTAAGTATGTGGAAGCACTTTATAAAATATAATTTTATATAAAAAGAAATGCTTAGGGGCCGGCCCCATGGCCTAGTGGTTAAGTTCATTGCACTCTACTTTGGTGGCCCCAGTTCAGTTCCTGAGCATGGACCTGCACTGCTCATTGGTGGCTATGCTGTGGCGGTGACCCACATACAAAATAGAGGAAGATTGGCACAGATGTTAGCTCAGGGCAAATCTTCCTCAGCAAAAAAAAAAAAAAAAAAAGAAAAGAAATAATTATGAAGGTGTCTTGATCATTGCTGAAGTCAGAGAAAAGTAAACTTTGTGCCCATTTGTTTGGTTTTTGGGTGGCATTGAGAAGAGTCAGTTTTGCTCCCAACCTGTGAAACAAGGGAGGCAGATCTGGGGCTATTTCAGCTCCATTTTCTTCTAGGAACCACAGCTGTGGCTTCCGTTAACTTTTGGTGCCAGAAACCTAGGACTGATGAATACCCCTTTGCCTTCATTCATCCTCAAACTATGAAGGATGTTTCCAGATTCTTCATCTTTAATCCCTGGCTAAGAGAGAACAAAATGTGTGTGCAGAGAAGAACAGATGTGAAGAGAAGTCACATTTTGTCTGAGGATATTGCTTGCATCTGTGTTACACACTATTATTTATCATAATTTCCCCTCAAATCATTTGATTCCTGGTTATTAACAGGGTTAGCTTTGTTTTTACACTATCCCTGGGTCGCAGGTACTGGACAAGTCAGACTGGAGTATTTTCAGGTTTGAGGGGGTTTTCTGAGAGAGCGAGGTGTTCTTGGGTTCTTTAATCAGAGATGTTTCCGATAAATCAGAGATACTTTTCTTTGGATTCTGAGTAATATGGAATGATACTACACAAGTACAACGTCAGATAGTTCTCACCTTTGTAATTACCTCCTGAATTAACCAGATAAAAAAGTTAGACTCTGTTGTAAAAAGAATGTATCTCCTTGACTTAGTGTAAACTGGGAACAGGACATATTCTAATTCTATATCACAATGAATAATATAGATAAGAGGAACTTTATTGTAGTACCACATCAGGAAATCTCTTGAATGTGATACACTTTTGACTCGCTGTAGAAGGAGTGTGTTGCACAGTGGGAAATACACCTATAAAATTCATCACCTCAAGGGTTAGGGAATCTATTGTAATTATTCACTGTACATGAATTCCATAAGGGTTTGGATGAGTTCATGAATTAAAGAGCCATTAATGGCTACCGAGAGAATTCAGAATATTTCTAACTCTTAAGATTGATATCAGGAAAGACAATATTTGAAACTCATGGCCACAGAATGTGGGCTGAAATTTGAATGACTTAAGACAACAGCAACTTCTAATTATGTGTTTGTTGGAATTGGCATGGTAGGCCGAGAAGTCTACGATTCAGTTTATTGTGGCAATTTTGTGGGTGTATAATGGTTATCACCAAAAATATGTTGCAAACTTGTTTAACTCAGTTCCTTGAATTGATTATCTGAAATTATATTTTACAACATTTCTCTCTTGAGGGATTGGAAGGTAATCTTAGGTTGAAATCCTAGTTGGGAGGTAAATAGAAGGAATTCTAATATATACAGATCCATGTAAAACATTGTAAGCTTTGCGTTAACTTGGGAGAAGGGTCTGAAGTATAAGTGTTTTTAAGAACATGCAGTTTTATTTATTTCAACCATTAGCTGTACATGGAACAAGGTTATTGTTAAACCTTTATACTGTTAAAGAATTCCTTAAAATTTTTTTCATGACCCAGAGATGATATTTCTTTGCAACTGAAAGTACTAATATCTTGTAAGGATGTATAAATGAGTACTTAAAAAGGACTTGAAAAATCACGTTTCTAAAACATGGTTATTTACCTCCCAATAATTTGTGCTTACCAATCCAGAAATAAAACATCACCTGTGGATCATATGAAATTGCCATTTTGAAGGTCAAAATCTGTGAAGTATTAGAGAGTTTGTGTGTTCAAATTCACATTAGTTTTTCCAATCAAGCAGCAAACTTTTATTATATTATATTATTACTCCCTGTCACAGTGCTTGACATCCTGTAAATCGTCAGTGACCCTTTGTTGAAAGAATGAATGAGATAGTAAATGAATAGAAGTTTGAATGAATGAATGCGATTTTTGGGCTAGACATTGTGCAGAGGCCATGGAGGCTAAAATGGTATGATTTCTAATCTTAAGGCTTCTTCTTTTAAAGTTCTTTCCAGGTTCCATGGAATTAATTTTTCCTATCATCTTGGCCCCTGGATGTTACCTTCCCAGACAGTCCTTCCCTGGACATCCTATTTGAAATAACCCATTGCTATCCCTGTGAGAAATCTGCTGCTTCTTCCTCTGCCTTTAGTTCCTTCCTCACTCTTACCACTATTTGAAATAATATGCTTCCTAGTTTACATATTGTTTTCTCTCATCTTCAGTAAGGTCCATGGTTGGAGGCACTTTGTCTTATTTAATAGCGTATCTCCAGTTCCTACAAGAGTGAGTGCACATGGGAGGTTCTCAGTAAATATTTCACGAATGAATAGATGAATCATTTGTAGAGAAAATATCTAGTGAGATCCACTGATTTGCCCCTAGTCTTACCCAGAAACTAAGCTTTAAGATGAAATGCTGAGACTTCTTACAGAATTTAGAATATAAGAATGATAAAGCCTTGGACTCATGTGGATGGGCTGCAGGGACTCTGGGAGTCTGGAACCAATATTCTTTTATTCAACAATTTTCTGTCAAATGCCTACTAAGTGCTAGGCAATGGATATGTAGTGGATCATTGAAGAAATGTAAAGTAGACTTCCTAAGTCATGTCCCCCATCCTCTTTCTCATGTCCTCAACTCCCATGGTTGAGGGAACTTCCCCTTTTGGTAATGCAGCTCTGGAAAGAGGTAGTGGGCTTCTCTTTGCACCCCCCAATACCCTCTGTTGGCCAGCATTGGTCCATGGTTGCAGGTTACTTGGCCTCTCTTCTCTTTTTGAGGCACTGATTTCATTGCCAAATATTCTGTTTTCACTGTTGCACTCACAAGGGTTCTGATAAGCATCCTCTAGGGTTGCCACTGAGATTCTATGTTGAACCTTTGTCTTTCATTGGAATTTACTTTTCATTTGTCATGTATCTTTAAGCTCTTACTCTGTAATAGGTACTAAGAACACAGTGATGGACAAGACAGACACGACTGTAGAATCTCACAGAACTTTCATTGTGTCAGAGAAGATAGGAAGTTGTAAAAGTAACTGCAGGGAAGTGAGAGGAGGGTATGGAAGGGAAAATAGAGAAGGTTCCAGAGTCTATAGCAGGAGAGAGGTGGCAATCAGGGGGATTCAGGAAAGACCTTATAAAGGAGGGCCATTATGTGGCCCAAGAAAGGGAGAGAGCCTAGGTGGGGCAGTGGGAGAGGATGTTCCAGGCAGAGTGAGTTGCATGTTGGAAGGCCAGGTGCAAGGAAGCTCAGAGCAGCTGAAGAGCTGGAAACCTTATGTCTAGCCAGTGTCTATCCCACAGTCAGTGGCATGCATCTACGGGAATTTTACAAACCATCCTTTCCGCAACGTGGAGAATCGATTGGAGGAAGGCAATATTGGATGCAGGGAGACGAGTTTAGGAGCCTCTTCGATAGCCCAAGCCTGATATGCTGGAGGCTTTTATTAGACAAGTGACAGCGGGATGAGATGGAAACAGGTCCATTTAGCAGGAATTTAGGAGGCTCACCGTACAGGATTTGGTGACTGCTGGATGTGGTCAGAGGAGGGGGCTTCATGATGAAGAGGGAGATGATACTCAGTGGTTTCTTGCTTGATTTTTAGAAGAAGGGCAGCTCCATTGCAAGGTGAGAAACTGAAGAGAGCATATTAGTTGTTGCTCTTCGGGGAATGAATCCAAATCTTTGGATCTCAAGACTCGACCCACTCCCAGTGATTCATCTCTCCCCAGTTGCTACGATGGCCTTATAATCATGTTTCCCTTTGTGCTGGAAGAACAACTTTCCGTGGTGGACACTGCTAGGGTGGAACCTCAGTGCTGCCTGGGTCACCACATGGCAGTGACAGGAGTCAGCTTCCTTCCCTCCCAGACCAACTGAGAATTTATGTCATAGGTGTTTCATCAAATATGGAAGCCCAGAAATAAGGAAAGACCTCAGGAGTACATCCTGTTAAGAAGTAATAAGCATTTGCAACTGTATTGTGGAAGGCAAGGGAAACCAAGTTTGACAAGAGAGCTGATTTATTCCTGAAGAAGGTGATTAAGGCATGTGTGGGAAACACAAGATGATGGCATTCAGATAAACTGTTAACGAGAAGTCATGCTGTGCCAGATGGCATTTGCTTTCTAAGACTGATCACATCCCCTCTCTCTGAAGAACTAGTTAACATGGAAATCTGCGCTAGGTATTCTGGGATCGTTTTAACCTGAAAGTGGATTGAAGAGGATGGACATAGAGACGGGTTACTCTAGGGCGGAGGTGAAACTCGATCTCTCCCTCATCCAAATCACGTGCTTCTTTATTACAGTGATAAAACATAATTAGATCTAACTGTGATGGAACACAGTCATATAAGTTGTTAAAATTATTTTATTTCTAGTAAAATAACACCTATGCTACCTCACTGATTTCATCCTATTTCTACCAAGTGTAGACATTGTTCTATGAGGAATTGACCCCCGTTTCATTATTGGTTGTAGCAAACTTAAAATAACATCAGCTTTTAATAAATACTCAGTAATTGTTCAATTTTAAAGGTTATCTTGGCACAAGCTCATGCTTCAGAGTAGTTAAAGAGAAGAACTCCCTGTAGGAAACATGGCGATCCTGGGATGGCACATGGAAGGGAGGTGTGACTTCATTGTGACAGTGCACTCGTGGGAATTGAGGTTGGCTGTGTGCTGGGACCTCATAACTGGGATCTGCTGTTCTGGAAGCTCCCTGTTGGCCTTGGCTTTTAAAGACTTTTGATGGATTTCATCACTTTCTCAACGTGTCTACTTGTCATTTTTGCCCCAAATAGTAAGGAACACAACAAAGCCATAGAGATTCCATACGCTGTCAGTCTCTATTCCTTATTTTGATGCTGCAAGAGACCCAGGGTCTTTCCTTTCAACCCTGGCCCATGGAGTGCACTTAGTTGTATGTTAAACATGGCCTCTTCCTTATATGGGATTCTTGGCGGTCGTCTCTCTAAAAACGGGACCATGTTAAGATTGTCTGATGATAGCTATTGGTAGCCCAAACCAAAAGTTTTTAAAAGAAGTCCATTTATATTCATTTTGGGTTAAAAAAAGTTTGGGAGTTAAGCATCAGAGCTGTTTAACAACTTGTTAGAACCTTAAGTATGTATTAATACATTTTATAGACATTGCATGTAGATACGAACAAACTAAGAAGTCAAGTAGTTTTAGAAACTTCTAACCAATGGTTTGAAGTTAAAACAATATGTGTAGCCTGCTAAAAGAGTGTCCCTATTACAGCTAATATAAAATTAAACTTTTGCCACTAAATTGGCCCTTGTCTTATGCTAACTCAATCTTTAAATGATTCTAAAAGGAAACCTGAGTTATCTGATCCCTTCTGTTCTTTCATCTGTCATCTGCTTGTCATGATAAATTATTCTGCTTAAATGTGTTAATTTAACTATCCTTGAAATTTTTGCATGAGGTTGAGAACCCCCTTTGTAGTCCAGGGTGCCATTTCTCTTGATATCTGCTCACTTGGTCTGGTTTTATTTTTGGCATATTTCGTCTGGCTCTGTTCTTGGTGAATGTGGAGAAGAGCTGCTTGGGTGACAGTTAATCTACCAGGACAAATTTCTGATTGCTCACTTTGAGACTGTGCTTGTCATTGATCACTGAAATTATGAACCGGGGAGTCAAAGACACTGAAGAAAAACTGTGCTACCCATCCCTGAGCCTGCACCGTATCTCCTTGCAGCAGTTAGGAAATACATCACCTTCTTAGCTTTAGGAATCTGGTCTTGCTCTCAGGAAAAGCTGCCAGCAGAGGTGTTTTGGGTGCCACTTGCCAAGACTCTCCCTCTCCGGGGTCCTCAGGTCTCAAGGATTGGGGTTATTTGTGTGTGGGCACTGGCACTCTGGCTGCTCTGCTTTCTGGAAGAGGGCGATTAAGTAACTCTCTTCCAAGTGCTTCAGGAATGTCAGATGGACTGGAGGAGGTTTAGCAGTGTCCACTATGTAATCAGAGTTCTGACAATTTGTGGACCTGCCCCCAAGGGAGATAAGAAGCTGCAATCTATTTCCTGTTCCCCCAAACAGTGAGGCTGTATCTGAGATCTCCCACTGGTCATTAGTGAAAATCACTGATGAAGTGAGGTTGTAATTTGAAAGTTTGAGTCATAGACATGGGAAGTATAATTTAAAAAAATTATACTAAATAGATTTCCTCATTGGTTAACCAAGCCCAACGAGAGCTCTGTTGAAAGCGAGATACTTTCTGTGAACTAATGAAATGGGTGCTAGATCAGGATAGTAGGAGGAATTTGGGCATCGCATCCTAGTGCCCCCATGTGAAATTGCTTAATCTTTATTGTAGTAGTACCGGATGTTTCCAGAACACCTTTTTCCTCACAAGTTATTGTATTTATCTGCCCAAATGAAAGATTAATAACAAAGCTAAATTACTTTTAATTCTTCAGCATTCTGAACTTTGTTGCAATTTTTGGTCAGGAGAAGTAACTAGCTGATGAATTTTAATTTCCATCAAAAATGTAGTTATATTCCTGAGGTTATATTGCTGAAGATGAGTGGACATCAAGCTGTTAGGAGATTATTAAAACAGAGGGGGAAGTCAAGTCTTTGGAAGAAATGATAGATTGAAAAATGAGGATACGATTAAAAAGAAACCCAGCAAATTGCCCCTCATCATTCAACTGACACCATGATGATGAAATCCATCTATGTCATCCATGGCAATATGGTATCTCTGCTCAAGACCCACCAATGACAGAGCTTCACATGGCCTGGCCTTCGGCCCCTATTTTTCCTCATTCACTGCTTTCTCCCTTGTACCATCCTCAAGCCACGCTCACTGACATGCCCTTTCGTGAGCTGCCAGGTGATGCCCATGGCTCTTGCCTTCCCTTCAGGAAGGATTCTGTCCCCAGATCACCTGGTCAGGGGCAGCTCTACTGATGCTCTATCTAAGGTCATACCCAGCATCACTCCCTGTCTCCTTCTGGTGCTCTGTTCTTCTTCTTAGCACTTGTTAATATCCGCCATTACATTATATAGCCATGTACTTATTGGCTCATTGTCTGTCCCCTCTCATGCATCTGTCCCCTGTGAGAAGGAGGACTTTGTCCTGCTCCCTGCTGCATCTCTGGGGCTGGCAGAAGTTTCTGGAAAACAAAAGATGCTCCAGCATTTGTAAAATGAATACTGTATTTGAAAGAATTAACATTTTCTTTTGTGGAAACTATATTCGTAAAAAACATTTGTGTTTTCTTGGTTTAGTAACGCTAACATGGAGAAGATTGCAATTTATAATCTGTAACCAGTTAATCTTTAATAGTAATAGTTAACGTCAGCTGTCATTTATTGAGCACTTTCTCTGTGCCAGGCATAACTCTGGACACTTACTGTCTCAAATGATACAAGTGTTGTGTTTTGAAGAAAACTATGATGTGAAATTAATCTTTGTCCCATTACAACAAGCAGTTTTATAATATCCCTGATGTGTGGGTAACGAACTCCTCTATCCTTAGTCAAGAGTGATGTCATTTTAAGAGCGGGACCTATGCTGACTTTTATCCATTAAAAAATGTCCGGTGTTGGAAGTGTTTATTTTTAAATTTTGAACATACACAGCTTTAGGATGTTATTTAAAATGCACTTGAATTTCAAACAGGTTAGCCCCAGAATGTGGCCGAGTCTGCTCAGTGGCATACTGTATAATGATGGAAAGAACAGGGGCATGTGACACTGGCTCCTGTGTTCGGCTCTGAAAGTCACAGTCTGTGTTCATTTGGAAGAAAGTCACTCTCCCCCAAGAAGGGCACCGGGCACAGTGTCTAAGTCTCTTCCTTGTGGGGTGCAGAGACTGGAAGTGTCCCTCTTGCACACACCTAGCCCTGCACATGGGAGACAGCCTTTTGAATACTCTTTCTTTCTCCCTTCTTTTTGTTTGTTTAAATACTGGAGGGGCCAGAGGCTCTGCTTCCTTTCTCTGACAGCTTTATCCCAGTGATTCATGTATTCTCCATACTATCATTATTTGGGCACAGACCCCCACATGCATGCATGCAAAGCACAGTGCAAAATGATCAAGAAAATGTCTTCTTTAGGGGAAAACTTTACAACCCTGGTTGAGTCAGGGTTTAGTGTTCTAATGTCCCTTTGGGAAGATAGCCAGGAAATCAAAGAACATAAAATCTATTGATCCCTGACACTTCCCTTCTTTGCTCTGCTTTCCTCCTCTTCTCCTTCCCTCTGTCTGCCCCCAGTTAGAACCCTCTGGGAAGTGGTGTTTAATGATAGAGTTGCCTCTGTTTTCTCAGGCAGCTTGTCTCAGATGAATTTCAAAGATTTAACCTGTTCTCCTGGCAGTGGAGGACAGCAGTGCCATGGGCCTCCCTCCAGGCTTGGGCTCTCTGGTGTCGCTGGGAGCCTGCCAAGTGACAGGCTCAGCACGTGTTTCCTCGCGCAGGAGTAGGCTGGCTGACACTTGAGGAAGCCTGTGGAAACTCTGTAAGCCCGAGACGCAGGATGTACAGAGATACCCGTGGCTGAAAGGGAGTCCAGGCCAGCTCTCTGCTATTTCTGGCATGAAGTTTTGCTGTCAACCCTGTCAGGCCTCGCCACAATGAGTGTCTCAGCTACTTCAAATCACATGTGTCAGGAACATGGCTGGCACAGCCAGCTGTTCCTACCTTGGGCCAAGTGGTGCCTCTGATATGCCTGTATATCAATGGGAATGATTCCTGAAATATAAGGGCAGCTTGGTCCATGTTGCAGACAGGTGGCTGCTTCTGCTTTTATTTAAATTTCAACTATGCATGGAAATTGTTCCTGTCCTCCATCTTCACTACTCCAGGGCTATAAACTCTACCCTCCAGGAAAAATTATCCATGTTGAATACAGGGATGTGTTGCTTTTCCTCAGTTCTTAACTCAGATCCTTCAGATGTTTTTGTAATCTTGTCGTTTTTATTTAAAAATTGATATTTAGGGACAGAGAGTGAGAGTTTACTCAAAATGCTTATGATTAGGTATTTATCTATTTTGGTTTCTGTGGTAGCTTTCATCATTTTAAGTGTTTTCCCTATGTTATGAAAAAAATGCAGATATCTGAATTCCATCATATGTTTAGTAAGCACAGTGGAACAATCTAGAAATTGAACAAGTTATGTTTCCCATTTTGTAACAGTTGGAAAATGTTTGGCTGCATTGTACCTGAAAACTCAGTTTATGGCAGATTAGCCAACTAAGACCTGTGTTTTTGCCATGTAACAGCTGTTATGTCCAGAGCTGGTGTGGTGCTGTCGGGGTGAGCTTCGGGACCCAGGCTCCTTCTTTCTTTCCCTCAGCCATCCTTGGTGTGGCTTTTGTCTTCATGCTCTACACTTAGAGGAGGCGAGAAGGCTGTTCCACCTCCAGCTGAGAGCCAGTATTCCAGCAGGAAGAGGGGAAGGGCAGCAGATGAAAGGGGCATGCCAGTTCTTTCTCCTCTTCAAGAGCTTCCGGAAGTTCCACTCAGTGCCTGCTGCTTACCTGCCAGTGGCCTGAAACCATCAAGCGTTGCCCTGACGGCAAGGGATGAGGAGGTGTGTGTGCAGCTGCCCTGAGTACAGTGGAGGAGGGACCATGATTGAGTTGGGGAGGAAGAGAGTGTCTGCTCCATGTGTCTGAACTCATCTAATTACTGACTTAGCTTTTGGATGCTTTCCTTTGCCCGCTTAACGTTCTTTTTTTATTCTGTACATAGAAAAACACTCAGAAGAATGTGTGTCTATATTATTTATGTATACTTAATAGAGTGTTTTATACACACACATACTCATAGAGGCACATGTATATTTTGATATTTGTCTTAGGAGAAAAGATAATTTGTCAGCAATTTTGGTTCTCTTCTCTTATCTCAGCCTCCTACATTTTTAAATGTAAATATTTTGTTGCCCTCAAGTCAATTCCGACTCCTAGTGCCCCTGTGTAAGCAGAGCAGAACCCTGCCTGGTCTTTTTGTGCCATCTTCTCACCTTCTGGCGTTGTATCAGACAGTGTTCTGCTGCTAATCATAGGGTTTTCATGGCCAATTTTTTCAGAAGTGTGTGGTCACGTCCTTCTTCCTAGTCTGTCTTAGTGTGGAAGCTCCTCTGAAACCTGTCCACCATGGGTGATGCTGCTGATACTTGAAATACCAGTGGCATAACTTTCAGCATCACAGCAATATGCAGCCGCCACAGTATGACAAGCGACAGATGGGTGGTGTGGTTCCCTGAGTGGGACACAAACCGAGGCCATGGTGGTGAGAGCCCCGAATCCTAACCACTAGACCACCAGGGCAGCTAATGTAAATATACATGGATTTTATTTTTCTATGATATATTAAAATTCTAATAACAGGTTAGAGATTAAATTGTGTTAGCAACCATTTTGACACCGTTATATGAAACTGCTGATGTATTTTGTGAATCAAGCATGTTTTAATTGGAGAAAAGCTGTCTTATTTAGAATGTTGCTAATTAATTTTTCCATGGTCTTTGTATTATATCATTATAAATATCAAGACAATCAGTGTAAAAAATCCTAGCCTCACACAGTGGCCCTTAATCAGTGTCTAGGTTTTTTCATAAAGGCAAGGAGAGTTAATTCTTTTACTACTGGATTAATTTAGTTTGATCTTTAATTAACAGTTTAGCTTCTGAAGATATTGATGAAAGATTCTTATGGAGTAAAGAACCAGCTTAGAAGGGATGTGCTGGCAAGTGCCAAAAACGCAGGGAGAGACTCTCGAGGGAGGACGTGTACTTGGAACTCGATCGCAAACATTTTCTTCTTCTGAAACAAATACAGTGTGGACGGGGCCAGGCACAGACCACGACCTGAAGCCCTAAGTGTCTAGTTGCCAGAGATAGCAAATATTTTGTTATGAGTATGTCCCAAATGTTGCATGGAATATAGTTATACTAGGATGATATTCGTTGTTTATCGGAAATGCATATGTTAGTGGGTATCCAGGATTTTCTCTGGCGCCGTATCCTCAGGGCACCTTTGTGTGAACCGTTGTGCTCTGCCAGCCTGGATCAGCTCAGTGCAATCCCTGGTGGTGAAGGGGTGATGTGTGGATCAGTTGGGAAAAAATGAGTGTTCTTGGTTGTGTAACAAGGCACACTTTGATTAAAAATGCACACATCAAGAGCTAGCATGATTAAAACCTTTGAAAGGTTTGGTGTTTTGCCCGACAGCTCTTCACGTGTGTCTTCTGAGCAGAAGTTTTCTTGTCATTTGGAAAGAAATTGCTTCAGAGGCCTCTTGGGGATGACATCTACCCCACCGTCACAATCAGTATGTGGCGAATTTACAAATGATCGAGTCCAAACCATGTGTTGCATTTAATAATGCATTATAATAACACAAAACGAGTTGAGGATTAATCAAAACTTTATAAACTTGTGCTAAGTGGAATTAATAATTTGCATCTGGCTCCGTGCAGTTGGCCTGTTGACAATAACTTACTCAAAAAAATTTGCAATTTCTTCTTAACTGTATGTTGTGCTGTAGGGTGGTACAGAAGATATTAAAATGAGTAACAGATGGATGCTTGCTAATGGGGCTTCACATCCTATATATTTTCTCATTATTGTTTTCTATTTATTTGTATACCTATTTCTGTAAAGTAAAACTTTTCTTTTTCAGGACAGGACTAGCTTTGGCCGTTTTTCCTCACTTTTCCCTCATTTTCTTATCTCAGTTTCTTCTTGTCACCTTACTGTGTAATGGAAGAGTCTTTGTGCTCTGGAGTTTGGTTTTTGGAGCTCATTTGGAGTTTGGCTTTTGTTATTTTGCTTTGCAATAACTCCTTAAAGGTATGTGAAGTTTTAGGAGTAGTAATGCTTTGGATTCTTGTGAAAGGTTTCCTGGGGGTGGGGGTGGGGGTGGGGGGCCGTCATCCATTTTTATAACCAACTGCTCCCGTCTCCCTTGCTCCACCAGGTGGCACCACAAAAGCATGAGCGTCTTTCTCTCCCTAGGGAACAACTGGGACCTTTCTGTGCTTATATTTACACCCATGCTTTGCGTTTACTCATTAACTTGTGGCATTATCGTAATTGCAGTATGCATACATTTTCGTTTCGTTCCTTTTAGCTTGTGGTAACTAATATATCTGTTTGCTAGAGTGAATTCTGTGTGTATGAATCATATACACAAAACAAATACACACAATAAATAAAGAACGAAAACACATGCTAACGAAGCTAAACCAATCCAGGCCAAACGATGCTAAACCTTGCCTTTTATGTTCATGGTCAAATTCAACTTCAGCTATCCGGTCTTGAGTCACAATTGCCTCAGGCATGACATGTTTATTGGGTCAGAATTGGTTATTGTAGGACTTGGATGAAATACCCCTGGGAGACGAACAGCCTACAGAGAATGCATGCTGATAATTTTGTGATCTGAGGCTCATCCACTGTTCCATGCTGTTTTGCCCCCTGCTGCCATATTGTTGGGAAATGGACCTTGTGGACGCCACATCTCTATAGTGGCTGGGCCTCAATGATAAAGCACCTTCCATGATAGATCCACACAGTAGTCTGAGAGAGTTGAAGAACAACTGCAACTCTGTCTTTTAAAAAATGTCATAACTTTCAGAAATTTGTATCAAGATTTCTAAAATTTGTTTCTGAACTGAAATAAAATATGACAAAGTTTGGTGTAATTTTCTTAAAAGAGTTGGATGGATGGTGAATGAAAGTCATTTTCTTTCAGGGTGGCATTATCATATTTTAGACTCTTTGTGTTTATTTATGATAATGATGCTCTCAAATATGTTTTCATAATTGTGCTGTTATTCTAGAAACTCTGTTTTGTATTATAGATAACAAATGCACCTTTGAGTGTGGGCCTGGAATTGGTACTTTGTGGGCAATGATTGCACCCAGTTTCATGAAATGGTTTCTCAATTCTAGAAGATTGGATAAGATATTTCATCAGGGTTAATTTTGTATTAAGCATTGTAAGATGCACTGGTTGATAGCAGGGAGCTTAGGAACACATGAATCCTATTTCTGAGCATCTACCGTCTGCCAGGATCTGGAGGGAAGTAAGAGTACAGAAGCCAAAGTCAAGGCTGGGTACAGGAGCACCTTATTACCAGCTGGGCCTCTGTCCCAGTCCCAGTCCCAAATTAGTCTCCATTCTCTGTCCCCATCCCCTCCATTACCTCTCCTGCACCCCTCACCCATCCAAAGCAAGGATAAACATTTGTTGCTAGATCAGGGACTTGATCCCAGAGCAGGTCAAGCTTCTTCCTTTCCCCATTTTTCTGCAAACCTCTGCTTGAATCTTGACTTGACCCCTTCACTGTTGAGGAAAGGCTAACCCAGGATGAAAGATCACCCCAGCCTGCATGAAAGAAGCAGATATGGGAGCGAAAAGACAAGCCAGCAGTTCCCCACTGGCCGGGACTTCTCTAGCTTAGGGACTGACACCTGACTTCTCAGGCTGGCATGAGCTCAGGCAGGCTGCTGGTGCTCTCCTTGGTTCCAGAGACAGGGATAAGAGAGCCCGAGAGTCCACACCCCACCAAGAACTGGTGGCCTACACATGTCCCAAGTGGACTTCTGCCCCTGTCCCTCCTTCCCCATCTTCTTACCTCTCTGACCTAATGGAAAAGAAGCACTTTCCTAGAGCACAGTGAGGCCTCTAGTCCCTGGAACACACCTGTTTAAAACACCTTTGAACTTGAGCACTCCTGAGCAGATTAGAAAGGGTGGCTGGGAGGAGCCATGAGTGTCTCCAGTCCGCATCCCTCACCTTTGTCCAGTCTCTGCTCTTTCCAGAGTGACAAGCCCAGGCTGAGGGATCCACGACAGCCCCTTGAGCATATAAGATGGTTATTAGTCTCTGATGACACAGCAGAACAAGGAAAAATGGTCCTCCCTCAGCTATCTTAGTTATGCATCAAGTTTTTTATAGTATTAATAGGAAAATGTTGTTAGGCAATGGAAACATATTAAAGGCACAGAAGTAATTTTCAATTACTCAATAATTTTAAAATCAGCTGTTATGTTTCAGTTGAGGAGAATAAAGGGGCAGTTCAATGAACACTACTGACTACTTTCATATGGAGTTTAAACTTCAGTGACTTACAAATGACTCACAGGGTCAGATGGACTGCACTACAGGGGACTGCCCCTCAGCCTCCGTGCAGTTAACTTGGGATGACGGTTTGTATCCTTCGCTGTACCAGCTTTGCATGCACCATATCCCCAACAATCAACACACAGTTTACCAACTTAGACTACAACGGAGTGCATCTGCTTCTGAGCGCTGGCCCAGAGGCGGATGACAGGCCACCATGTGATGAGGAAAGAGGGAGCGTGCAGTTTTAGTGAGAAGTTAATGAAGGCAAATCAGCCCACTGGTTAAGAGCAGCAACTTCAGAGAGGCTCACGGCTGAATCGCTGCTCATCGCTTACTTCCTGTGTGACCTTGGACAAGATACGGACTTCTCTGGTTCATGTTCCTCTTCTGTAAAACGAGGACAATAGTTGGACTTCCTCCTGGGGCTGTTTTGAAGATGATTGTCGTCATCTATTAGTGTGCTTAGATGCCCAGGATCTTGAAGTGCTGGTGAAACATTAGCAAATAGTCTCTATTGCAGACCTCCCTTCAGATATTTGTTACCAGAAGATGCTATGACACTCAACCTTAAGTCTCAGATGTCGCGAGGTGTGCCCAGTTATTGAGATATGCTAGAAAACAATTATCTGGGCTCTGGCTATTTCCTCCAACATTGCCAGGATAGTGCTCTCTATCCCCAGGTGTGTCCACGCATGGTGGACTCTATATTTGAAAATATCATGGAAAGGCAGCAGGCATCAAAAATATGCAGGGTTTTTTTTTTTTAAAGAAAAAATAGAAAGGTACTTGAGCATAATGGCTTTTGAGGCAGTATGAACAATGGCGATGCTTTTCTTGAGAAACCACTGATGTTAAATATATATATAGCCTGGTCACCATTAGGAGCTCATCATTCTCTGTCAAGTGTGAAAGCTGATTGTCTCCATGTCATTATGGTTTCACTAGCTCCAGGAGTTTCAGAGTGAAGTATCATATCTCTGTAAGTCTCGAGTACACTAAGCTAAACGGGGAAAGAGAACTGGTACCATATGATACTTTCTTTTATAAGACATTGCATTTGGAAGACCATAGCAGATTAACTAATTTAAAAGACAAATATTGGATTCATATGCAAGGCTATTTTAAGGCCTTTTTATTCATGCATATTAAAACACAAAAGAACAGTGATTGTCTCAGATAGGCTGCTCAAATACCGTCCTTCCTGGCAGCTGGTTGTAGGACCTGCATGGTTTTATGGATTTCAAACATGTTCTCATGGTCTAATCTGTAAATCATGGAAATATATACCTAAAAATAAAAAAGTGAAGAATCAAAGCAGTTCTTCTAAAACCTCAGCCTGCTTTGGGTAATTTACCGAATACTCTGAGACAATGATTTGGGGTTGACTTCTGGCAGGCAGGCTGGTGAATTGAGTGGACAGAGCAATTACTTCAGGTTTCAGCAACTCTGAATTTCAATTTTTGACCCCACCACTTACTAGCTGGTTTAAATTGGACATGTTTTCAGATCTGAAAAATGCATATAATAATATTTCTTTTGGCTGTATTCCCTGCGACTTCAGTGTTAGAGGTAGCTGCTTCAAAACAATTTCATGGCTTTTATAGACAGGCTAGTGCTTCCTTATGAAATAAACTTCTATAATTATATTATCCCTAAGCCTCCTCTAAAATGCATTTTATCAGGATATGCAATTATACATTCTTTATTAATTGACCTTACGTTTCCTCAAATGTTCATTCAAGAAATATTGAGGGGCCGGCCCCGTGGCGTAGCACTTAAGTTCACATGCTCCTCTTCGGCTGCCTGGGGTTCGCGGGTTCGGATCCCGGGCGCGGACAGATGCACTGCTTGTCAGCCGTGCTGTGGCGGCGTCCCATATAAAGTAGAGGAAGATGGGCAAAGGTGTTAGCCCAGGGCCAGTCTTCCTCAGCAAAACAGAGGAGGATTGGTAACGGATGTTAGCGCAGGGCTGGTCTTCCTCACACACACACACAAAACTCACTATGTGCTGGTTATACAGCAGTGACAAGAACTCTCTGTCCTCATGAAGCTGACATTGTAGTGTGTGTGGATGCAGGAGGGGAGCATCATTAATGAGTAAACAAATGAATATTCAGTATATTAGGGGAAAGCAAATTCTGTGAAGAAAACCTGAGGCTAAATTGAGACGCCTCTCCTCTTCTCTCCCTTCTCCAACACTGACAATATCTTGAAAAACCCTGTCTTCTAAATTGTCCTCTCACTGAGAGGAAAACTGGCATTTGTAAAGGATGATTCAATTGAAGGAATTGCCAGTGTATTTGGTGGAACAAAGTATTTGTTTAGGTTGAGAGTAACCACATTTTATGTTTGTCTCTATAGGATTTATCAGGGCAAGTATTGAGGCCAGTTAAGCCAGTCTGATGGCAAAATTCTTTCTTTTGCGTTGAAAATTGTGAAGGGTTATGATAGTGGAGCTGGTGTGGCCTTCACATGTAGTTTACTTTAACAGAACGGTGGATTTGTTTTCATCAGGTAAAGATATATTGGACATAATCTTATAAATCTTATTTACATATCTCTCTACCAAATATGGTTTAAAATCTGGGAAAATTTGAATTTTGACTGGATATTGGTTAAATGGTATGAAAAGGCAGGGGAGTGACACATTTTGCACTTTGGATCAGGCTGGACTGTCCTCACTTGGGGTCATGCACCATCCAGGGCCTGCTCCTTCTCTGCCCTTATCATTACTGTGCAGTGAGAGGCTGGAGAGGGCATCTGTGCTGGGTAGGAGCACAGCATCTACTCTTACCTCCTTGGGCTTCTCTTTTAAGGACATTCCTGTAGACATGACTCTTTGAGGAACTGTGTGGATCAGCATTATTTTTGTTAAGAAAGGAAACCCCAGCGATGAAGCCCAAGGACACTCTCTTGTAATGCTCTCTGTTGAAACCACTTAGCCACTAGAATCTCCTAGAAAGCCCCAGCCACTCAGGAAGACAGTCATAAGATGTGAGAAAGAGTCTATAAAATGGCCTCTTGAATCTTTACATGAGCTCTCTTCTTTCAAACTGGATAGCTTCCTTTGGTGTGGGAAAAATAATGCTGCTTCTATATAGAGACTCTTTGGCACACTTGTAGAAAATACATTTAAAACTGGATTTGCAGCTCTAGCATTTTGGTTTGAAAACCAAGAATGTTTTGTGAACACCTATATTATTTCATTTTTTAAGTATCAATGGGAATGTAGTGAGGTCGGAGTGAACACTGTCAAAATGAAGCTCAGCATTCTTAGTCCAATAGTGATTTGCCATTTTGTTAACCATATTTCTGTTTATCTACACAAGGTCTTGCTGTGTCCAGGAGAAGGGAAATATTACTTCTTTTTCATCTTCAATTTCTTCTCTCTTTTAAATAATTTTGCATCCCTTATGCCATTGTTTGAATGTTTGTGTCCCCCCAAAATTCATATTTGTTGAAATCCTAACCCCCTAAGGGTGATGATATTAGTAGGTGAGGCCTTTAGGATGTGATTAGATCGTGAGGGTGGGTCCCCCATGAGTGGGATTAGTGCTTTTATAAAAGGGATCCTACAAAGCTCCCTCGCCTCCTCCACCACGTGAGAATATAGGGAGAAGTCTGCAACCCCAAAGAGGTTTATCACCTGGGCCATGCTGGCACTCTGCTTTCAGCCTTTCAGCCTCCAGAACAGTGAGAAATAAATTCCTGTTGTTTATAAGCTACCTAGTGTGTGGTATTTTGTTATAGAAGTCTGAATGTACTAAGACACCTTAGCAAACATTGTATGTCTCAAACCAATTAGAAAATCTAGTGGCTGGAGAACTGATTTTGAGTTAGAATTTAAATACTCTTGCCAGTTGGGCCACCCACATTGATATGAAGCCCTCGTGCTAGTCTTTACTTAGTTTCTATGAATAGAAAATGGTGGATGAGGAATGCAGTTACTAGCTTCCTGTCAAAAACGGTGAAGGGTCTGGGGTTTCACCCTACTTGCAAGCTAGAGGTTAGCCTGCCACAATTTCCTGGATGCTGGCAGAAGACGTGAGACTCTGGGGTCAGAGACAAAAGACTTTATTACTAACAGCGCAGCAAGCAGAATGAGCTTTGTGTTTGCACTGACTCCCATTGCTGCCCCCGAACCCCCAAATCTCACAGGGGTACACTTGGAGGGGCCCAGGTGAATTACTATACATGCAGAGGATGTGCATCACAGCTGAGGAACCCTGAGTTTAAGAAACCCAAGTATTTTATAGTAACTGCACGTAAACTCAACCAATGTTTACCCCAGAAGGAGACATTATCTTTATTACACTGGACAGTAAACAAATCTGCCCTCTGCTCTTGGAAGGAGACACTATCTCTATCACCCAAGACTGATTGCTATGCAAACATCCTTGGAAAGATAGTCCAGAACAGAAGTTGTCAGTGCCTCTGCTCTTAAGTCGTGCAGAAACGTGAGATACCCATGGAGAATTATTTACCAAGACTCACATATATCCATCGACGGCTCTTCCTGGAAGCTTAAATGTTCATGACTTCATCCATTTTTGCCCTCATCCAGTTGGTTATTCCTAACCTTTAAAAGTTACTTCTTTCTTTATTCTTCTAACACAACTGACTGCTTTCTTCTTGTCCTAACACTGCATCATATTATGTATTTCCTTTTTATTCACATCAATTGCCACATTTTTCTGATTTCCTTATTAGACCATGAATATCTGGAGGGTGTTCATGTCCACCGTCTAGTGCCATGCTTGCTACTTAGCAGGCTCATGTGACTATAGTTTGTTGAATGAATTGATGAATAAATGCACTCTTGATTCTTGTTAGCAAAAAGAAAAATGTGGAATATTCATGGTTTAATTATATTATTGATTCAAAGGATAAAATAAAGGAGGAGCATTAGTAGAAAATTATTCTAAAATACTTGCAAGTATATTTCAACTGCAAACCTTAGCTGGACCTGTTTAAGGTTTAAGAAGTGGCTATGTTTTGCTCCTTTTAAAACTTGTTTCATGTTGGTGATGTGAGATTGTTCTGCTCACGCTAAGGAAAATCATGTACTCTTAAGACCGCTAGCCTCCTTCTAATCTATGGTGGTAGCGGGGAGGTGTTGGGTATGAAGGAGGTTCCGCCAGGCACTTACTTAAACCAATGAGCTTATCCCACACTGCAAAAGGCAAACACTTCTGATGTCAATTTCTGCAGCTGATTACGCAGCCATGGTCCAGAGGTGAGCAGGACCATGACTAAATACTTTCTTCTAATTCTTGTGCGACCTGCTTCTGCACTTTATAGTTTAAATGCATTTCTTGCTTTTACTCTGAAAATAACTTTCTAGCTAAAACCATTAGTAAATACTCAGAAGAATCTTTGCAACTTGAATTTATACTGTAGCTTTTGAACTGGCAAGGTGGCAATTTTTAGTAAGGAATAATACATTTTAGTGATCAAATAGTAAGTCACGTACTAAAAACATTACATTCAAATTCTGTTTCCTAGTTCTTTTAAGTAGAGTTTAGGTAAGAAGGACAAATGGCTAAACTGGAAGAATTGAGGATAAATTCCAAATAGACTGATTTATTATTTACCTATTACTGTCCATTTTTAAATGTAAAAAAATATTAGTTTGCTTTGTCAAGAACCTTTAAAAGTTTATGAATATCCTTTGAATATCCTGGCTTGAATGGTCCCTACTGGTCCTCTCCTCACTGCTCTCACAGAAGTAGCGTTGATGGGCTGATTGCTTAGAAATGGCTAGGCTTCGCTCCTTTTAAAAGTCCCTCACAATGTAAACTCCCTCACTACTGGCTCAGTCTTGTTCCCTCATATTCCAGCATTTGCTACAGGGCCTAGCCCTTACTAGGGACCCAATAAACAAGTGTTTATTGATGGAACATGCAGATCCTGCTTCTATGCCTGGTCCTTGCTGTGAATGAAAGACTGAGTCTTGTTGCTTTGAGTGAAGTTAAGGGCAAAAGAGCTACCTGTAAGAGTCAGTCTCTCACCCAGAACATTTCCAGTTTTGGCTCATTTACTGGCTCTCTTGTGAGAAGGCTCCACAGGTAGCTCTTGAATTTGCTCTTGTGTGACGTTGTTATTGAGACCCCTGTCCTTGACCATGCCTACCTACTGACTCCCAGTAATCCCTCACTCTAGGTAATTAATCAGCTAGTAGGGACCCCAGTGTCCTCCAGGTACGACCAAAGGTATGGCAGCTCCATGGCTTAGGAGGAACACAGCTTTTTGTTTTACCTAAAATAATGGCAGCCCCAAAGGGAGTAAAAAAGATTTTAAGCACTTTGAAATATCCTACAACTATTTAGGTTTTGAAGTAGCTTCATGCACCTATGTACAAATATTGTTCTTTTCCTGAAATTCCTAGTTTTAACTTCAAAATGAATATTTTAATATATACAGTCAGTTCATAAGAAGTTTTAAAGTAAAAAATGCCAAAGGGTACCTTTATTATTTCTTGGATAGAAACTTAAATATTTTAACCAGATACTATGGAAAGCATGACTTTTTGTATGCAAATCGATGCCGTTAATATATGCTGGTCTTTAAGACAGAATGCTTGCTTTGGAAGTATATCTTGCATAATGTCTAAATTTAACCTGTGGTATTTATTATTTAAGGGCTGCAGACAGGAACATTTCACATAACCTGTGTTTTCTCATCTAAAAAGATAGCAATAATGATTTCATACGAGATTAAAAGTTAGGAGGATCAAGGAAATTTTGCAAACTCTAAAGTGCTATACAAATGTTAGGTTGGTGGGGGGCATGCAAGAAGGGGGAATTGGTGGAAGCTGACTCATCAAAGACCTAATAATCAGAAAGTCAGGGGCTTGGGGCTGGGAGCAGTGTTGACTGGAAGCTTCTCAGGTGAGTCTGATGGGCAGCCAAGTTGGGGAACCACTGGCCTGGTGTATCAATATGTCTCTTCCATAGATTCTGTGCTGATCAAGTGTCCAGTCTTTGGAAACTCACTTGGAAAGCAGGAAGATTATATTTAGAAGTGGAAGTAGACTTACTTCTTCATTATATACCTTGTCAATTTTAGAGTGAATGTTGTACTGCCTTGTTCTATTTCTATGATTTCTTGAGTCTGAGAGTTAAAAGATTAACTTCATTGTAACCCTTTTATCTTTCCCTCTGCCTCTTAAGTAAGCACCTTGAGGTCAGGGTCTACGAATTTCTTTTGTTTATTATTATTCCTGTAACACCTGGATAATTATGCAAACAGGAAGAGCTCTGTGGATAGTTACTGATTTAATTTGTTTTATTAAAAGGGGCTCATTAAACTCAGTCTTTATGAGGAACATTTGGAAGTACAGATCCAGATAAGAACATGGCCCACTCAGATTAAAAAAGTGTATTTTTTTAATTTAACTGAAAATAGGCACGATATTTAGCGCATGTTAGAATAGATGCTGCTTGTAAAGAGTATGGTAACCCTATGTCTGTTGCGTTGAACCTGGGCACATTGAGAGATAAAATCAAACAGGTGGTTTGAGAGATAAGAAACATAATTTGTGGGCTCACTGCTAGAAAACACTTTTTCAAATGTTTTCATTTCTACAAAGGTCAGTTCTGAGCTGCTGCTGGTGTGTGTGTCACTTCACGAGGTGCTGGCATCTTGCTGACGTTGCATCATTGCATCATCTAGTTAGCATTTTTCATATTTGTTTCCTGGCAGTGCCAGACAATATAGCATGGGAAAGTTCCTCACCAGGACATAGCATACATTTCTAAGAAGAGAAAACACAACAGTATTGACTTAACTTTGCGTATTTGTAGTCGGAAGGAAAATAACTTTAATCCCATTATCAGGGGCTGTCAGACCCTAATGAGATTTTTCTCTTCGCCTCCCCTTGCCCTGTGGCTTTCAGTTAGTTCTGTTTTTCAAATAGAAAGACTGTACTGACATTCTCCCCATAGAAATAAATAAGTCAATAATTAATTGTTAATGTTACAGGGCATCATTCTTGAGGACTCTTGCAGTAATCAAACTGGGCAAGTGTGGGTAAGATAGAGGGAAGCTATTTTGAAAAAAATATAATTTTAGGATTTTGTAACTTTCTGAATAAACATTAATATGTGGTGGTGATATATGCTTTTTATTGTTATATATATATTTATTAACTAATTGATAGGCTTTATATTTTAGAGGAGGTTTAGGTTCACAGCAAAACTGTGCAGAAAGTATAGAGAGGTCCCATATACCTCTTGCCCCCCCGCCCCCACAACCTCCCCTGACATCAACATTCCACGCCAGAGGGGTACCTTTGTTATAACTGATAAACCTACATTGACACATCATTAACACCCAAAGTCCATAGTTTACATTAGGGTGCAGTCTTGGTGTTGTACATTCTATGGGTTTTGACAAATGTATAATGACATGTATCCACCATTATGGTATCACACAGAGTAGTTTTCCTGCCCTAAAAATCCTCTGTAGTCTACCTGTTCATCCTTCCCTTCTCCCTAACCCCTGGCAACCACTGATTTTTTTTACTGTTTCCATAGTTTTACCATCTCCAGACTGTCATGTAGTTAGAATCATACAGTATGTGGCCTTTTCATATGGATTCTTTTACTAAGGAACATGCATTTATGGATCCTCTGAGTCTTTTTGGCTTGATAACTCATTTCCTTTTAGCACTGAATAATATTCCATTGTCTGGATGTACCACAGTTTATTCATTCACATACTGAAGGACATGTTGGCTACTCCTATGTTTTGGTAATTATTAGTAAGAGAGGATGCCTTTAGATTAAGTCTCTCTTATGCTGTTTTCTTCTAAATGAAGATTTCTGTAAAAATGAAAAGGAAATGGAATTAGGATGTTGCAGACACCAAGGAGACGGTGAGGAAGACCTTGGGTGTTGGGGAGGACAAAATGTGAAGATTATTTGTCATAAAGATTTGGGGCTGAAATCTGCAGACAGGAAAAAAACTCTGAAAAACAAGTAGAAGTTACCTTTTGTAAGAGACATTTACATTTGTAAGGGAAATCTCCATTTGTAAAGGTATCTCCTTCAATGTACCAGGAAGAAGGGGAGATGGCTTTATCTCTAGGGATCTTGTTGGTGCAGAAGGCAAAAACTTAAATCTGCATACTCTTGTTTACTGTGCTTTTCTTGTAATCCCTCATGACTGACACTCCCAACCCCCCCAAAATCTTCCTTTGTCTATATAAGAGGAGAACCTCTGCCATTCTGGGGAGAGAGACTCAGTTTCCTCAGGTCTCTCCCATGTATACATGTTATAAAGCTTTGTTTGATTTTCTCCTGCTATTCGGTCTCATGTCAATTTAATTTATAGCCCAGCCAGAAAGGACCCAGATTGGGTAGAGAATGCTCTTTCTCCCCTTCACAGGATTACCCAAGGGTTCCATAGTGTAATGATTAGACACACACTCTCTGAAGTTATGTAGATGTGCCTTGTAATCCCATGTCAGCAATTCCCATTTGTGTGAATTTCAGCAAGTTTCTTATCTTCCTGAGCCTCGATTTCTCTTCTAGAAAGGTGTCAGTAATGCCTTAGCAGTAATGTGTGCACGGAACATGGCATAGAAAAAGTGGTCAACAAGCGATTCTTGTTCTCTGTTGGACTTACCACTTTCCAACTTATTATAACATTTATTTATCATATTTTTTATTCTTTTTCCCCCATAAAAATATGAGTGCCATGAGAGCAGATATGTTTATCTGACTTGATACTGATGGATCCTCAGTGCCTAGAAGAGCATCTGACACACTTAATTAAAAGTTTTTGAATGAACGAATGAACTTTCCAAATGAACCGACGGACTTTATAGAAACCATTTTGTGTCTTTTGTTTGTATTCTAGGAAGACTGACCACAAATTTGCCAAGGAAGAGTGCGAATAGTAGCGAGTAGTGTTTGTCCAAACTGAGGACCACTACTAGCAAATCAGTTAATTTGATCTGTGGTTCCTTCTCTCAATAAATGTATTGAATAAGGATCTCTACTCAGAACTGTAGAACTATCCATTTTATCCACAAGAAATTAGGACACCCTGTCCCTCTCTGATCGGTAAAATGGCAGTGGCAATAAAAATTTTTTTTCTTCTTTTTTTATTATTTTTGTGTTTATTTTTTCTATTTTAACATTATTTTCACAGTGGCAATTTAAAGGTGATCTGATTAAAATACAACATTAAGGTTGATGATAGAAATTTGAACCTGACTTTAATCAGGGAATTTGCCAGTGCTTATTTAAGCCTATTCATAAACTTTTACTTCCTTCAGTATTTTACCTGCATTTGCATCTGTTCAAGTCTTTGAGTTGTATGTACGATCTAGGTATATAAATATGAAAGAACTTCAAAGCCCCTGATGTAGGTTGAGTGGCTGCTATGGACAGAGAGCTGAGAGGGGCCAGATAGGCCTCAGCTCTCAGGTGGGGAAACTAGGCAAAGGGATGTGTGATAAGGACAGCTCCTCCTGTCCAAAGCTGACCTGGAGGATGTCACGAGTGAAGTGCTGGCCACATGCGGTGGACACCTAAGGAAGAGGGCCTGTCACTGGTTTGGGACAGAAGACTCTTAGTTCCTCTCCTGTTGATCTGCCACTAGGTTCTGACAACTCTGGTTTATAAGCCACTCCATGAGGCTGAAAGAACAATGGAAGTAGTTTCTGTTGTAATCTCTTTGTTTATCTAGAGGAGGACATAGTAGAAAGGCAGTCAGTGTGCGACAGTGGGGACAATGTGAACTTTGGCATTAGATAGACTACCACCTACCAGTTCTGAGAGATAAGTTGGAAAAAAGAAGTCAGGCTTAAGGCTTGTGTGAAACGTGAGGTTATCATCAAGGACACTGTTCCCCTGGGTGGCTTAGCAGCCACAGGCCCCTCATAAGACCTCTCTGAGTAGGTTTGCCCCTAGGAGCAGCGGGAGAACAGGCCACATTCTCCCAGTGAGATGTGGGATTAGGCATTAGCGTCAGAGCTTTGCTGGCAGGTTATTTTAAGAGCTGCATGTTACCCTCCATGCCAGCCCGCGTGAGCACACTAACTGGATACCGCCTGAAGGAGGAATACGTGCATTTATTTATTATATGTCTGCTTCAGTGAATGCTTTTGAAATAAAATACTAATGGCCAAGGCATAATTTCACTGTAAAATTATTTTAACAGGATTTTTTTTCTAATACAGAGAAATTAATGATGGATCATCTGAAAGAAGAAACTGATATTCTATTTTCCTATCTTACTCATGCCTAAAAATCTGACTTGTAGTCTCCAAAAGCTGCAGTGTAAGGATAGGTTTATGCCAAACAAGTCTTGTGTCAATTCAAATAGGATGTATTATGCTTACCTTTGTTCTCTTCTCTGTTGTGTGAGGCCTTTAGTGAATTCAAATTGGGCCTTTTTAATGTTCTCATATTGCAAAAGTTTCTCTTTTTTAGCAAATGAGCAGAAGAAAGTTGGCAATCCTATTTGTTAAGTACACTTATTTTGAAGACATTTGCTTAGACATTTTACATATATTTGGTTATTTTTTTGTATTTTATTTTTTTGGTGAGGAAGATTGGCCCTCAGCTACATCTGTTGCCAAATCTTCCCCTTTTTGCAAAGAAAGATTAGCCCTGAGCTAACATCTGTACCCATCTTCCTCTATTTTGTACGTGGGACCCCGCGACAGTGTGGCTTGATGAGTGGTGCGTAGGTCTGCGCCCAGGATCCAAACCTGTGAATTCTAGGCCGCTGAAGCTGAGTGCATGAACTTAATCACTACACCACCGGGCTGGCCCCTATATGTGGTTATTTTACCTAAGCATTCTCACCAAGGAATTCAGTTTGTTTGGGGAGCAGATAAGAGTTATTCTCCTCTCTAATTATAAATTTCTTGTATATTTATTTCACTTACTCTGTGCTGATTGGTTCACTTGTGTCTCTTTTCCATGATCACATAGCAAGAGGAAAAACACCAACCGTATGTACGTGAGAGTGAGGTAGTGCCAACTAAAATTCAACATTACGTCGCTGAAAATTGGAAATCTTGAGTGGTGCTTGAAGACAGTGTATTTAAAGCAAATACTCACTTGGGTAACCTATTAGATAGAGATTTGCACTTTGAATCATAATGGATGATAATGTTAGAAATAATGTGTCCATCAATAAGCAGTTATAATAGCCATTCCCATCTGGAGCTGCACCTGTCCTCCAAACTCTGCTTCAAGGGCACTTGTGTTTCTTAAGTGTTAACTACCTACTTTGCTATTTTATTCTATTTGAATTATTTTGACCAGGCTATTAGAAGAGTGGTTTTTCTCAAAATTTCTGATATTCAAAATGAGTATTGTAGATCAGGTGTATTCTCTGTATTTTCAACATAATCCACAATATCTAGCACATTCTGTCTAGTTATGGCAAAATACATTTACTATCATCTCTGCTGATCCCCCTGGCTCTCTTCCCAATGGCAGCTTCTTGTTTACCTTACATTTCTTGCCTGACATAAGGCCTGTCTCCTAGGAGGGACTACAAAGGAATATGTTTTCTGGAAAGGCTAATGTTTTGTTCTCTTTTGCACAACTTTAATTAGAATTAAAGAAACCTTTGAGGGCTGCCCGGTGGCGCAGCGGTTTAGTTCTCGCTTGGCAGCCCGGGGTTCGCGGGTTTGGATCCCAGGCACCTGCCAAAGCACTGCTTGTCAGCCATGCTGTGGCGGCGTCCCATATAAAGTAAAGGAAGATGGGCACGGATGTTAGCCCAGGGCCAGTCTTCCTCAGCAAAAAGAGGAGAATTAGCAACGGATGTTAGCTCAGGGTTGGTCTTCCTCACAAAAAAAAAAAAAAAAAAAAAAGAAACCTTTGTATTCCGGACCAACCATTGTTGCTGTCACATGCCATCAAGTCGTCTCTGACTCCTGGTGACCCTGTGCATGAATGATGTCCACAATGTTCTGTCCTCAACAGCCCTTCTCAGCTTCTGTAGACACGTGGGACCAACCATAGCGTCTGCCATTTAGTAAGCATCTATAAACAGGTTTTATGAAAAAGCTAACATTTTGTTCTCTTTTGAACAATTTTCATTAGAACTAAAGAAACCCATTGTTGTTAGCTTAATTCTGCATTCGAATTTAGTTTTTTTCTAGTTGGGTCAAAGCTGCTGAAGGATGTTTTTTGTATAACGTCTGTATGTGTCACCTGCCTGTCTGGACTTCAGGAAAGCTGTGAGAAAATGATATATGAGCCCCACTCAAGATTTTGGGTTGTTTAAAGAGGCCTGATAGTCACGAAAATGTTAAGTAATCTCTCGCTAGAGCTGAACGCAAAATAAATAACAACCAGAAACCAAATCTATCAAACAAACTAACCTGCGACATTTCAAAAGATGCTTTTTATGAACAAGGCTGTGTTGACTTAAAATGCAAAAGAACACAGGAGGATAGTTCATACTAAAATTTACTCAATTAGGAAGGGACTTCATAGATTTCTAACATTCTTCTTTCTGCATTTTTTTTAACCTGATGGCAAATTTCTAATAGAATTAAATATCTTTCTGTTTCCAGAAAAGACCCCAAAATGGACAAACTTTATTTGAGAATACAGCAAGTAAATATTGTAAGTAAATACTTGTGATCTGGTGACACACAAGTGCCACATTAGCACAGACCAGGTCAGTTTAGGAATGGATTACCTTGAGGACAAGGTCTTATGCAGGTGTGTGTCAGGCATGCAACCCACGCAGATGCTGGTATTTAGCAGATACAGGATTGAGATTAGTCATTGATTTTCCTGACTCAAGGGCAGTAATGAATAATATGGTCACAGGCAAATAGCAGATATCGTGACATTAGAATATGACAGGTTAAAATGCCCTTTCACAACAAACTTACCTGTGAAAGGCAGCGTATTTAGCGTCTGGAGTCGTTTTCTAAGTGCTACTTACAGGTTGTAAAATGCTCAGTGGTGCGATCCAGGAGTGTGTTATTCCAGCTTCATCTCAGTTTACCTGTGTATGGCGATGCTGATCTATACAGATTTAGCCTGTCCAAAGAAGGATGAAAGAGCAGGCGATTCAAGCAAAAGTGGGGGTGGAGTAGCCTCATAGGTGAGCATCTGTAGAGCATTCCTCAGTACCGAGGCAGAACATAAACTACCACAGGCCCTGAGAGAAATGGCGGGGTAACCAGTTTCCTTCCATTAAAGATGGGGAAAAGCTAAGGATGCTGGTTATCCCAGTGTGATTTAACACTGTACTAGAAGTTTTAAGCAGTGCAGTTGAATAAAAAAGGAGATAAAATATGAATATTGAAACAGAAAATATAAAACCATTCCACATTTTGGGCCCCCCAAACATGAGATAATCAATTATGAGTATTAGAAGAAATAAGAGTTCAGTCAGATGACAAGTTACACAATAAATATGCAAAAGTCAACAATTTTCTGTTTAGCGGCAATAACTGGTTGATATATAACAGCATAGTGTGATCCCAATCATGATGGCAGCAAAAATACAAAATATCTAAGAATTAACTTAAAAGAGTATGTAGGGCCCATATAGCTCTTTGATGCTTCTTTGTCTCATGCTGGTTTTCCTAAGGATCTTGGTTGTTAGGTCATCTTGAGAGCCTGTCATCTCCTATCTCTGGTTGCAGTTTTGTTTTCCATGGTTGGAGCCCATTCACTGAGGATGGTGGGGCTGGGGATACAGCAGGTTCTCCTTTTCTGGTGCCTCTTGAGTGTCAGCAGTCATTCAGGGCATCCCCCTGCCTCTGGCCTAAGCAGTCACACCGGTGGGTCCATCTGTGAGCAGATGCTCCTGCTACTTGACCCAGGGTGGGGAAGGCAGGGAGCATTGTTCATCGGTTCTGAACAGGGTTCCCCAGTTAATCCCCGTGGATTTTGGTTTTCCTGCTCCTTGCCTCTGTTGCCTCTGAACTTGGAGCAGCCCTGGAGGCTCCATGGCACTTTCCAGCAGTCTTTTTAGTTAATATTTGAGGGTGTGATTTCCTCTGATTGGGTGAGCTGATTTCTTTTCAGTCTTCCAGAGATTCTTTTAAGATTTCTGGTCCACATGGCACTTTCTCCTTGTCTTCTAGCACTTTCATGAACATTTTCTTTTAAATGCGCACATCATTTTTGTCATTTCTGGGGTCCGAGGATGGGCAGAAGTGGCAGGTACACGTGCTCAGATAGCCGTCTTGGTCTCAGTCAGGACCCTGAACCCCCCAAGGTAGGGTTGTCAGATGAAATACAGGGTGCCCATTTGAATTTGAACTTCGGATAAACAGTGTATGATTTTGTTAGCATAAATCTGTCCTGTACTTACTCTAAAAAAAAAGTATCCACAGTTTATCTGAAATTTCCATGTAACCTAAAAAACTGTGTTTGTAAAATCTGCAATCCAAATTCAGTGTGCATCCTGTATTTTTATTTGCTAAATCTGGCCTCCCTACCCATAGGTATCTGGTGAACAGAAGCTGCACTGATCTAGAGGCACACATGTGATGGAGGGTGGGGGCAGAAGAGAGAATGACCTGTGCTTTAGGGACCCTGCAGCATAGATCTCCCTAGATCCCAACACTGCAGACTCACTAGATATCATCCACTTGGAGAACTAGATCAAATGAAATAGTGGTTGAACTGAGAGTGCCTTACCTGGTGTCCATCAGGTGCTTTCTTAATGCCAACTTCATAATTGCCTTAGTTGTTCGGGCTGCTATAACAAAATACCATACACTGTGGCTTATAAACAACAGAAATTTGTTTCTCACAGTTCTGGAGGCTGCGGAATCTAAGATCAGGGTGCTGGCAGATTTGGTGTCTGATAAAAGCCCAAGTTCTGGTTCAGAGACAGTGCCTACTCACTGTGTCCTCACCTGGCAGAGAGAGCAAGGGAGCTCTCTGGGGACTCTTTTATCAGGGCACTAATCCCATTCCTGAGGGCCCCACCCTCATGACCTAATCACCTCCTGAAGGTTCCCCCTCCTAACACCATCACCTTGGGGGTTAGGCTTCAACATATGAATTTGGGGGGATACAAACATTCAGACCAGAGCAATGATTAACTATATGAATGATCCAAATAATACTTAACTGAATAAATGAATTTCTAACAATAAATGTACCAATATAAAATGATAAATAACACTTCAAATGTGATGTCATAAAGTCTACTGCATTATTTCTAGTACTTTGCTTGAAATGTGAAATAATTCTTCAGTAGTATCATTAAAACATGCTCTTTAATTACCGTTCTTCTAGTGTTTCCATTTAGTATCCTTAGCTTCAAAGGTGTTGAGTGTAGAGTATGACAGCTAGCTAACTATTTGCTCACAGCTTCTTGATAATGTGCTAGATAAGAATCAGTATGTTAAAACAAAGAGAGCACGTAAGGAATTTTTTATATTTTCCTGACTGTGGGAGGCCAATGAAATAATGTTAGTGGCTAATTATTGTTGACATATTTGTCAAATGATTGTAAGAAGTATAAACATAGCTTTTGTTTTTATTTAGCAGAGGAATGTAGAATACATGCTTGGCCTTAATCTTTGGAAAAAAGTTCCTTATAAAATTGCCTACATTTTAATGATTTCAATGAAGAATCTGTGGATATCAACCATTCATTTTTCTCCTTTCCTTATTCTCAGGGGACAGAATTTTGATTTTGTACTTCCTGGGACCGCTGCATTGCAGAATATGATTCTGTGAATGAAGAATTAGCTCCCTGGAATTGTCACGTTTAGAGTCATATTACTTCCTTTCTATTTGTGCACACGTTGGCCACACTGTCTGTGTCAGGCTGAAAGAAGGAATGGCCCTTCACATTGTCTATATTTTTAATAAGTTTTTATTCTTTGTCTAATCCCTTCACAGCTGCTTTTTTTCCCCCTCCCACCTAAGTCTTTGAGTATTTATTTTTTTAAACTGCACTCATCTGGTAACTTAAGTTTTTTAATCATTGAATCTCATTTACTTTTACTGAACCTTTTGATATATAAGAATTTAAGGGCTTGGCTAGTACATACCAAAGCAAGGGGAAACCAGAAAATAAAAGAAAGAACACTCAGAATTCTTATTGCGGCATTTCTGCTGTGTTTAAGTGGATAGTAACTTACCCTCCTGTGTCTGTACATTATGTCGTGCCATACTTGTTCTTGATATGTAAATACGAAGTCTGTATGGGTGAGGCATACTTTTTTATGCATTGGATCTTTGTTGAGACTTCTGTTCTGCGTGGTATTTTGCTGTGTGTAGATTCATTTCCTCTTCCTGTTAGCTCTACAACCTGGAATGCCACTCCTTTAAACATGATTGGAAACCAGGGCCTGGGTTGCCAGGTGTTTTATGAGGATAGGGGTAGAAACCTTTTCCTTACTGAGAACCTGAGAGAAGACTGAGAGTCAGAGGGACAGACAGAGAGAGAGAAAGAGAGAGAGAGACGGGGGTGTGGGGAGGGAGAGGAAGAGGAATAAGAAAGGGAAGGGAGAGAGGGAGAAATTGAGAGACATGTAGAGAGAGACTGGGAGAGATGGACAAGAGATATAGGGAGCCCAGAAAGGAGAGGACATAGTGGAAGAGTAGGGAAGGAGAGAGAAGGGAGTGATAGAGGGAGAGGTGAAGAGAGACCGAGACGTCTCAGAATGGGAAGGTGAAAATCCTTCGTCAATAAATGGCATTAGCAGAAAATCTCCATGTAACTAACATGTGTCAGAATCCAAATTAGTGGCAGGATAGTTTCATGCCGTATTTAATACAGTAGGGTCACAGCTGGAAAAAAATGAAGAGACTTTTGAGGTTTGGATTTAAGTTAAAATGTGCTCTTCATGAATTTTTAAATTCCTAAGAATTTTATAAAGGCAAATGGAGAGAGATAAAGGAAAGAAGCTCCATTTAATATCCTAGAATAAGTGATCAGTAAAACCCAGTTGTGTCAAGTTTGAAGCCCCTTACAGGGCAAATCCCCACCCACAGGAAATGGGTCTCAGGGCCCCTTTTCAGTTCTCACTTCCTTTGCCAGGGGTGGGTGTGTTGGAGTTGATCCTCTCACCTTCTGAGAGCCACCTGTGTGCATCTCTTCCGATCTCCCTGTCCAGTGACATCCTGCTGGTGGCTTGAGGGTGGGAGCATTTACACCGTGGAAATTGGCAAACACTACAAATCAGTGCTCTTTGGAAATCTGGTCATTAAACATTGACCAGCACACCACTGGATGCCCCCCATTCCCCTCCAATGACCAGTATCCACATTACTTGTTACTGGATGCCCACAACGGTCTGTTTCGCTCCCACCTCCCTCCCACCCAGAATGTTCACCTCTAGGGATATCCACTCTAGGAAATGTCTTGTGTTCTTGACTTTTTCCCTTTCTTCAATCAAAATTTATTTGCCCTGAGTTCCATTTCTGTAAGCTGCTGATCTGTATTAGAAGGCCCCCAATTTCCTTGATATAAGGCCCTGCGATTGTGTCGAATTAATTGGCTATTTTTCCTAGGTGCACAGACACATTCATAACCTAAGTGGAGGGAATGTCAGGCCCTGTCCAGCCTTCAGGTCACAGCGCTGTCATCTGTATCTTGGTGAATACAACCAAGCACACATTAAAAGACAAAAGAAAAGTATGTTTGGGTTGACAAAGATAATTTTGGGGTCAGTGGAATTTCATGAGGAACTGAGACTCTATGTTTTGTTTACTGAACCATCAGTTCAATTTCAGTGAAACAAATGGTTTGGAGGTATGATTTTTATTTTGTTCCTTTATCAGGGGCATTTGACTGACACACCCTCTCCAGTGAGGCCGAAATAGATGTGTCTGTGCTTTAGACATCTTTCTGGGGGGTGTGTAGGGCGATGCTCCTTGTTTAGATAGGAGGACAAGTCTATGATAAGGGCATCTCCTCATTGGAATCTAGTCAGTGGCCTTTCATTGCGAACCTGGTTTCTCTAAGTCTCTGGCCTTCTGTGGCCCCTCAGAGCTTGCATGCCCCTCCTGTTATTATTAAATCTGGCCTCTAAACAATCTAGTGGAACCAAAAAAAAAAAAAAGGAAAAGGAGAAAGAAAAAGGGAAAAGGAAGTGAAGTATAGACTAGAAATGAAAGAACTAAGGTTGTAAGCAACTAAAAAAAAAAAAAAAAAGAAAAATCTCTGAACCTCTAACAGTTGAGACAGAAATCTCTAGCATTCCCAGTGGTTGGTCCCAATGAACAGAACTATGTAGATTTATATAGTTTTTTTTTTAGTGGCGGTATTTTTCCCCCAATTTGGCCATCATAGTCTTTAGGGCTCAGAGATGACTCCTGATTGACAACCAGAGGTGACAGAGACACATTCCACATTGTGACCTAGGCCAAAATATACCCCCCAAAAAGGTCACTTCAGGGACTCGTAGTTCCCATACCCTAAATTGAGAGCAAAGTGTAAACAAGAACAATCTTGTATTTATGATACCAGATGTATATTTTATACCATGTTTTCCATACCCTTAGTGGTTAAGATGGGATGGTTCATTACTAATGGGAATGCACTGTGCCTCTCCATATGTCAGTGAGTCTGAATTTTACCTGGTGTGATTCATTCCTGTCTTGAGTTTATAAAGTTAGAAAGGAGTGGAGCAGCGAAGGCTGCAGCTGATGCGTCTGATTTACACACTTCTCCGTGTGTCTCTCTGTTCCATGCGAGGCGGGTAAGTTATGAGTCTGCTACTCTCCCGAGCTGGTTCTTCCCTCCCGCAGGCTGAGGACCACTTGTACTGCCCATCTTCCAGCTGAAAGGCTATAAGAGCAGATTTGCAATGTACAATTTTCCTGATTAATTGAAGAATACGCATGGCTTAGTCATACTCTCAAAAGCAGGGTTGCCACCAAAAACGAATCTAATTGGCTAAATAAATAACCCTAAGGTTTTATTGCTTGCAGCCTTTCCTTTATTGAATTATTAATGCTGTGTCCCCCTCCAGATTTGCAGCAGCTAATGACTGATTTGCCTCAGGCGGTTAATATTCTCCAATCAGTTGTAAATAGCCCGGATGACTTATTTTGCTAACTTATAGCTTGTATTATTGGCTCAGCTTTCAGAACAGCTTTGGATTCAGGAACATAGTAAAAATTAAGCAGTTTTCAGCACTGTATTTTTTTATGTGTGTGTGAGGAAGACTAGCCCTGAGCTAACATCTGCTGCCCATCTTCCTCTACTTTATATGGGACAGCACCATAGCATGGCTTGACAAGTGGTGCGTAGGTCCATGCCTGGGATCCGAACCTGCAAACCCTGGGCCTCCGAAGTGCAGCACACGAACATAACCACTCTGCCACCAGGCCAGCCCTGGCACTGTATTTTTTTTTTTAATAAACAAAAATATATTTGTTTTTCTATAGTCTTGGAAACCAGGGGTTCTTAGCTGGGGGTGATTTTGCCCCCCAAAGGACATTTGGCAATGTCTGGAGACAGTTGTAATTATCACAGTTTTGGGGGGAGGGTGCTAGTTTTGTCTAGCGGGAGAAAAGGAAAAAAAGAGCATTTATCAGAGAGCTTCCTGGGTGAGTGTACCATTCGTTCTATTCTGTGAGCACCAGTTACACTTAGACACCATGCTGGCAATGGGGCGATGATGTGAGTGAGCGTGAACGTCATTAGGTCGCAACCTTCTGTTGACAGCGCCATCCGGTGAAGGTGGTGCTTGTGGGGGGACAACTGTCCCCAGGATGATTCCCAGCCTTAGGTGCTACTTGAGATGAAGAGATCGTAGTCCCGATGCATGGTGGGGACAGAGAGCAGATAGTCCTCTCTTTCTGTATTCCTGGTGTGAAGTGAGAAATAACGCCTGAAGAGGGTTGTACAGCTTAACAGACAGCCCTGCCTCGTGTTGCCAATAATAACCACTTCCATTTTTGCACTTTATTCACATGAAAGAGCAGAGCACTGTCTTTATCTTATTCCTACCCACATGGCATTCCTACAAGGTTGATGTTGTTAGAGATGGGGAAACTGAGGTTCAGAAGTGGTAAGCCACGTGTCCTGCACTCTCAGCTTACAAAGGGCAGAGCCTGCACCCGTCCCACTACCTCTGCTCTTTGTCCTCGCTTTGCACCCTTTGGGAAGAGAAGCAGCTCTGTTACTTTCAAGTGATAACAGGTGTTTTTATTTTTAAAACTTATGGTATGGTATCTTATTAAAAGTTGGTAAAAAATAATGGATAAACGTGCATTTAAAAAATAATAAGGCATGTTATCCAGAAGCTTGGGTAAGGTTAGGGATGAGTTAGGCTGATTCAGCTCAAGAGGCAGAGCGCAGGGTGGTTTGGGCTCTGCTCCAGTGTGGGCTGGAATCCTGAGTCAATACAGCCTACTGCTCAGAGGCTGTAACTCTTCCAGCATTGCTCTCAAGGGCTTTGCATCTTACTTGGCATGGAGGGATCAGATAGTCTTCATTAGTTAGAAAAGAAATACAGCAGGCAGCTAACAGCATGAAAAGCAGTTCAGCCTCACTCATAATTAAGGAAATTTAAACTATCAACTGATTTTCACCTATCTGATTGGCAAAGATTAAAAAAATGGAAATACCCAATGTATGCAAGGGTTGATGTGAATATAACAGCCATTTGGAGGTGTAGGAAGTATCCATCAACATTAATTGACCCAGCGATTCTGCATTTAGGAATTTATCCTGTATGATGCCCAATTAATTGTGCCATGGTAGAAGAAATTTATTGCTTTCTTATTTTTAATAGTGGGAAAACCCTAAATGTCCACAAGAAGGGACTGGTTAAATAGAGTATGGAGTAATACGTGGTTTTTAAAAAGCATGGGGCATATCTATTTTTGCAAACATGAAAACATATCTACGGTATATTGAGTGAATGAAGTAGACTATCAAACAGCACGTGTAGTCCCTTTGTGTATGCGTGTTGGTCGTAAATACATGGAAAATGTCTGAAAGAATATACATCAACCTGTTCTCATTGGCTACCTCCATAAAAATGAGTTGAACTGGGGAGAAGGAAGAAAGGTTTTCTTTTCGTTTTATGTAATTTTATACTTTTAAAGATAACTACCATATATTAGTTTAAAATGGAAAAACTTTTAATTGATAACACATTTCTTGAGCATCTATTAATTGCCAGCCGCTCTGCTAGGCACTGATAACGCAAATATGAATGAGACATTTTTCCTGCTATAGAGTAGCTTCCAGTCAAACTTAAAAACATACCTATTGGCTCCGTTAATCCCATTTTCTAATTTTGGATCCTTAGTTAATTTGTTGCTCTGGACAATCAGATTAAAATAGAAGAAATAAAGTCATTTGGTACTGTGCAGGTGAATTATTTTTTGTATATTTCTGAAATATTTTTTTGAATATTATGAAATAGAAAGTAAATGTTACTTTAAAAGCTGCATTTTTCATCAAAACTTACTGCGTGTGTGTCACAGTCTGAAATGCTCACACTGGAGAATGTGTTCACCGAGAGCCTACTCTGAGAGCCTTCACAGACAGCGCTGGGAGTATATCAGTGGGCAAGAAGTAGGTGATCCTTTCTTTGTAAAGTCTAGTTGAGGAAGCAGAAAAGAAATAAGGAAACAAAGGCTTGAATCTGTCATTAGAATTGAGATAAGGGCTATGGAGGAAATGGGCACGGTGAAGGTTTTGACAGGGCTGTCCACAAGAGCCTCTCTGGGGAGATGACATTTAAACATAGACGTGAAGAATGAGAAAGAACCAGCCATACAAGAAGTGGGGAGCATTCCATATGTGAGATCCCAGAGATGGGAAGAGGGTTGCCGTATTTAAGAATCCACTGGCCCACCAGAGTTGGCCAGAGTGGGCCGGTGTGGCCAGCAAAGGCAGGACAGGTAGGCAGGGCCGCATGGAGGAGGCACATGACCCTACGTTCTGCTGTGTCACCGCCGTGCAGAGCCGAGTAGCCATTTCTACCCTGATGATGGAGATGATTCTGAGATGACGAGTGAAATCCGATTAACTTTGAGGTAGAAGATGATTAATTCCATAGCCCCTTGCACATGGTGGGTATTCCTCTCCTAATTACTTAGTAAATGAATAAATCTTTAAAACACACATAGACTCTTTCAGATAAAATATCAGAATGTCCTTAAAAAAAAGTTAACGTACTTCTCAGACATGCCTATTACTCCTAGGTCTTTTTCGAGCCACACTCCTGTTTCCTGGTGGGAAGGTCTGTCCTTGCCTTTGATTCATGTCTGTCACAGCTGGTGTCCCCGTGTGTCTGGCTTCTCCCCCTGAAGCCCTTTAACTGGCAGGCTTTTTGGTTTAACCTTGCCTTCAGGCTCAGCCCTGCTCTGCACGCAGTGTTCAAACCTGGCCTCACCCGGGTGTAGAAGAGCGGCCTTTCTTGAGTTGCTCTAACTCAGTGGAAAGTCATTTCTGCTCACAGAATCTGATCATCGGGACTCAACCCTGAGGGACTGAACTCTTCACCTTGGAGAGGGCTTTTCACTCTGGTGACTCTATCTTTTTTTTTGCTGAGGAAGATTAGTCCTGAGCTAACATCTGTGCCCATATTCCTCTATTTTGTGTATGGGATGCTGCCATAGCATGGCTTGATGAGTGGTGTGTAGATCTCCACCTGGGATCCGAACCTGCGAACCCGGGGCTGCTGAAGTGGAGCACGTGAACTACACCATTGGGCTGGCCCCATGGTGACACTGTCTTTTGATCACTGATACCCAACTCCGCTGTTCCAGCTTCCAGCATCTGGACTCCTGCCCTCTAATCTGACCCCTGCCCCCAGCCCATGAGAGCACATTGGTTCTCCAGTCCTTGGCTATTGATTCCCCAGGACCTGTGTGCAGATGCTCATGTGTTCGTTCCGTGCCAGCTGGCCATGCTGGGCATTTTGCAGGAGCCCTTTGCTGGCCCACCCTGGGCCATGCACACCACCTCCCCCAGCCAGTCTCTCCAGCTTGCTTCATTCTCTCTTCCTTTCCTCCTTTCCCCAGGTCTCTCTCTCCCTCCTTCCTCTTCTCCTCTTCTTTCTCCCCTTTCATCCCTCTCCCCAGTTAATATAACAAACTTCAGTTCTGGGCTGAATTTCAGGGTCAAATCTTTATGCCCGGCCTGTCCTCTTCCTTGGACTGGCTACTTGGTCTTGGCAGCCTGATCCCCTAGTGTCTGTCCCTGGAGAGTCAGAACCTGGCATCATAGCACCCTGCTGTTTTACTGGTCTTTACTGGGTTCATTGGTCCATCAGTATTCCTCATTTTACCGTTGATTTCCATATTTAGCCAATAGGTTATATTAATTAAAGCTGTGTAATTCACAGGTAAAACTGTTCCTTACGGGTAGATTTTTAAAGTTCTTTTTAAAATTGTTCTAACTTTTATCATTCTTGTTAATTATGAGAATAGACAGAAAAACAGAAAAAAATAAACAATTTAAAATATGGAGGAAAGAAATGGCCACCAAGAAGGAAACAATTAAGTGAATAATGCTACATAAATAACATGAATATCATGCAGTTGTTAAAAATCTTGCTTTTAACAGATTTCACTTTATATGCATGGAAATGTATCCTCTTATCAATCAATTCTGTATAACTTTATGTATTTTATATCTTATATATATATTTCTAAAAATAATTATGAATAGATAAAAGACCAGAAAGAAATGCACCAAAATGATAATGGTGATTTTCTCTTGGTGGTCAGATCATGAATGGATTTTTCCTTTATTTTTTTATATTTTTATAAATTTTCTACAATGGATATATGCAGATTACACAATGAAAAAAAAGGCCTATGAAAACATTAAGAACATATCTGGAAGTGAACAAAAATTATTATTATGCACTGTTTTTTGGCTGCTTCCCCCCATCACCTCCCAACCCTCTTATCCCCTCGGTGGGACCTGCTCTTTGAGACAGTTCTGTTGACTGTTGCCCCAGACCGAGCTAAGGATTATTTCTGTGCCTATAGAACAATACAGGGAAAATACAATACAGCTTCAACAGGACCAACTCTGTTCTTTGAACACAGGGCAGGAACTTTTCATTTCCTACCTTATTCGCACAGCACAGAATTGATTTCCAAAGTCACGTAATGTTATCAGGGGTGCCATAAAAGAATAAAAATCAAAACAAAAAACTCCTACTGAGCACTCACCATATGATGTCTTTTCTATGCTCAAAAGTGTCAAGAGGCAGATAGAAGAAAAACAAAACCAAACCCTGCCAAGCTTTTAGAGAAAAAGTGGAAGAAAGAGTTCCCATAGATGGATGACTTTAGAAAGCATGTGACCTTTAGAAAGCATGAGAAACAAAAGCGGTGAGTTGGTACCTTTTTTTAAAATTAAACAATGGATAGCTCCATTTTTAATAATTTGCATTATAGATCTTATACTGTAAAGAGCATCCCACCCTTTTACTAAGAGTGATAGGTTGTTACTTTTTCTACTTTTCCGCATTCTTCCTTCAAGTGAAATTGGAAATAAAAATGTATCACAGAGCATTTAATGTTGAGTAAATGAGTTTGCTTGTAACTGTGTCGTTCAGCTAGGTATTTAATGAATCTTCTTAAAAGGAATACATACAGACTTATTGGTTGAGAGAATTGTTAATAGCAACAGTTATTCAACGTAATACACATGACTTATCAGACTTAGTTATGCTGCATGTTTTGGATATTTAAAAAAATCTCTTTTGCTTATTCTAATTGAACCAAAAACTGGTTGCTTTGGAAACAATCTTTTTGAATTTTCTGAAGTTGTGGCTAGTTCTAAATCCGGTACTGAAGCGTTTCCTGTCTTTCTGGTGGTTATGGATTAGTGGGAAGAGGCCCCACCGCCATTCTCTCCCTGACTGACTAGGTCCGTGATGCAGAAACCTCTGGTAGGTGCGGTGTACACTCCAGGCAGGAGCAGATCCGTTCTATCTCTATGCAGCTTCCGCAGACTAAATTTCCGTCAGGTGCCCCGCTGGGTAGTGCTGAAGGGAAGCACAGGTGGAGTCCTGCAGGAAATGAGGCATCAGCCCCCGTGTTTTTAAACCCCATCACTCGTTCATCCTCGAGACACCCAAATCACCCTTCATGTAGCTTTAGGGGTGTGCTCTATGGATATGAAGGAATCGGGTTCTCCTGGTTCCTAAATCAACCTTGGCTTCACTGAGGCCCCGACCTTCTCCAGGGGAGAAAGCAGAGTCCACTACCCTACGGTCCAGAACAAAGTTCTCCCCTTCAACTTCCCGTTGCTCTGGAAAAGCCTTTCTCCTCAGCCACCTTCTCTGACTGAGAAAGTCCTCCTCATAATTATTATTATTAATGTTTTGATCAAAAGCTAGGCTGTTTTTTCCAGTTCTACTGAACAAGATGGACAAATTACTCTTAGTAATGTCACCATCAATCCAGTGTATGGTACAGTAACAAACAACCCCCAAATCTTAGTAGTTTAAATAACAAATGTCTGTTTCTCATTCATGCTCAGTGTGCCTCTGGGGTTGGTGGAGCCTCTGATCTGGGAGATCCTCTCCAGGTGGCAGGCTGACTTCTGGGGCTGCTGTCACCTGGAGAGTTGCTAGTCATTGTGATGGGGAGGAAGAGAACAAGTAATAGAACACTGTCTTGTAAAGGCTCTCAGAGGGACATGGGTCCCTTCCACTTACATCTGCCAGAGAAATCATGTGGCCATGGCCAATTTCAAAGAAGTGAGGAGGTGGGATTCTACCACATACTGGGAGGAGAGCCCCAGGAAGACAGGTGAACAGCATTCATGATTACCATAATTCCTGTAATTAGTTAGTTTTTTTGATTTTTAAGTGCCAGGCATTGTCGCATGAACCTTTGCATGTGTAGTATTATCTCATTTACTTCTCACAGCAGGTAGGTACTACGCTGATCCTTACGTTACATGCAGGCCTACAGAGAATGTGTAAGTGCTCAGTGCTGCACAATAGGGCTGGACAGAGTTGGTTGTGGAATCTAGTTTTGTCTCTTTCCCCAGAGCTGAAGCCCTTAGCCATTGCAGGAGATTGCTGCAGAATTCTGTTGAGGCAAACACTGCAGGGACAAGGAACTTGCCACTCTTGGAACTTTTCTACTTGTGCCTGCCGGGGTAATGCAGCCCAGGGAAATATCCTAATGTTATGTGGATTGAGTTTACTGTGTGTGGAAGCTGGATTTCTTTCTATCCCCTTCTGAGTGGAATACCTGTGCTACATCTTCATTACGTTGTTTGAAATAATGGGCATTCTCCTAACATGTCCATCTTACTAGCTGCCATTTCTTGAGGATTTACCATGTTCAAGCCAGTGGGTAACCCCTCTGCATGCGCTGTCTCCTTTGCCACTTATCTTCATTTAACAAACGAAGAGTGAGTGGCATGTCCATAATTACACATGTTGTAAGTCACAGAGTGAGGACTAAAATCTACAGTTGTCTGACTCAAAGCTTGCCTTCTAAAACCATTGCTGCCTTAGGGTTCAAATAAAAGTACTCCGAATCCCCAAGTTTCTTTCGAAGTATTCCTTTGGTACAAGCCTGTTGGGGGCTCACTGCAGGATGAAGGTTACTTTGGATCTGGGGTTGAAAACTTTTCTGCCATTGGTAATTTGGAAGAAGAGGAGAGAAAATAGCCATGAACAAAAAGGGCCTGTTACCCAGCCTGCTCGGGGTCCCCAGCACCTTTAGGATTCCCATTTATATCTCAGTAGGATGGAGCAGACAACCAAGGGCTGGTGTCCTTGCTCCATCACTTACGACGAAGTTAGACAATCTCTTTGAGCTTCATTTTTCTCAGATGTAAAATGGGAACATTTTCCTCGCAAGGGCCTTACCTGTGAGGTATTTTCAGTAGTTGCTTAATGAATGATGGTGGCTTTTCTGGGGCGGGGAAATGTTAGCTTTCTGCATTCTCTGGCAGCCTTCCCTAGACACCCCGAATAAGCATGCTATCTAACTAAAATCTATGCTTCCTTTAAATGTGACTTTATGCCAAATGCCCTAGCCATAATTTGCAACTCAGTGCCACTTGTAAGCCCCACCGGTAGAGAAATTTTGGAGGAATCAGAAAATTAACCTCTTAAAGCAGGTGAAAGTGGAAATTGATACAACATTGTAGCGAACCATGTGGGAGTATATATGGAAAGCTTTAAATATGTGTGAATCCATGACTCAGTGATTCATCTTCTGCAGATTTGTCCTAAGGAAATAGAAAGATTTATGAGAAATGTTTACCATGATAGCAGTAATTGGAAACCACTAAAATATGAAGTAGTTGGGGATTGGCTAAATAACCATCCGTTTGATGCTATGTAGTCAATTAAACCATATTTTTGAATAATAGTCAAGGATTTGGGTAAAAATAGGTAGAGTAACCCCAACTGTACGTTAACAGAAATGTATTTACATGAATAAAAATTTATAGTTAGAACATACCCACAGATATTACCAGAAATGATTTATAATCTACCACCAAGAGATCACTTGCTATCATTATTTTCTTTTTACTTTTTTGTATTTTGCAAAATTTCTTACAATAAATAAATATTCACAAAAATATTATAATTTATTTAAAGAAGATAAAAAAATTGCTAAGGGATGTTTAGTACTTATATCTACACTTTTTAGGTTGCCATGGAAAGCAGTAGAATGTAGGAGCCACCACCAGGGAGGAGGGCTGGGGAAGCTAGTCCAACTCTGGATGAGATTTATCAAAATCATACAGTCCACATTCCAATAATGGAGGAGTCTGCCAGCATCTCAAGTCAGACATTTCTAATTTGGCAAAATTACTGTCATTTGGTGCTATTAAAGCTACAACAGAAAACAATGTCTACTTCTTTTTGTTTTAAATAAAATCTAATCACAAGTTCCATTCTGAGTAATGAAAGACTCCTTAGCTGCCCCTCCTTGCTTTTTTAGCAGCAGCCTGAGTCAGTGGGGGGAGGGGCAGCCTGCTGTTCCGAATCTGCACTTGGTAGTTACTAAGGTGTGAGTAATACTGTTCTTCCTATAGCCCTGAGCAAAGCTTCTTAACCTCTTTCCTCTCTCCATAAAATGGGAATAATAATCCTTCTTTGCTTACCTGGCTCACTAGGGTGTGATCAGGGTTAGTTGGACTTTTTTAGTAAAAGGACTTTGAAGTTTTAGTGCCCTGAATGGTGTTATTACTAATAAACCTATGAAACTTTCATCTGCAGTCTTCCCTTATTTGTAGCATTTAGTGATTCCGCACTGAGACCAGCCTCCTGCAGGCCTGACGCCAGACCCACGCAGGGCCATGACGGGCACAGGCCTGTGCAGACCGCTCCGCCTCCCCTGGCTCCCACCTCTAGGCACAGAGCTGCTGCTACCTGCCCTGGCTTGATTCTGGCGTAGAGGCTTCTGGGCTTATTTACCAAATTCTGTCAAGGTAGAAAGCCACCCATGCTTTCAGCCCTTTAGTCTGTGCCAGGAAACAAAGAAACTTTTTCCATGTATGCCTACTTTGCTAGTTGTGGAGTTCTGCAAGGTAGCATGGCCAAACAGAACATTGGAATCCTCCGGCCAGTGCCCTGAAGCTCCCACCCGTGGAAGTGGCAAGTGCTGAAGTCATAATCTGGGCATAGGTATATGCTAACCTGCTCTCAGAGCAGTTCATGCAAATCATTTCCTTGTTCTTGGCATCTCGGTCCTTTTGTTTATATGGCCCATGAGATGAAAAGGAGTGAAACTTGTGTCTGGAGAAGAGAATTGGTTTGGACAACCGTTTATGAGGATGCCTTTGTTGTCTTTTGATACTCACAAAGAATAATGAAACATCTCTGTACTGTGATTGCCAAACCTCATTGTCCTTTTCCCTCACATCTGCCCACTCCTGTGATGAATCTGAGACACACCAATCTGAAACACAGTCTCCCTCTTGGCAGTCACTTGGAAGAGTATTTTAGAAAAGCTTGTTGGGAGTGGATGCCAGTTATTTAATGCTGAGCGGGAAGAGGAGGAATGAGAAAAATCGGCCAACTACCCAGGTGAAACCCATCCCAGATCATTAACTCTGAAATATTTATGATAAACATTGAAAATATTAACTTCGTAGTAACTTAAGAGCAGATTGTATTCATTTAATGACTCTTTGGTAATTGGATTCCCTTATCTTTGTCTATAAATACATTTACCTCATTCCCAAGCTAGAAATCTCAGAATCATTTCTAAACTCTACCTTTTCTTTCATGCCCCTTCTCTAATAGTTAGCTGCCAAATTCTATCTCATCAGTAATCCCCACACCCAAATATTGTAGCCCTCCTTTTCCATGATCTTCAACCACACTGAGAGTTTGAAGCATAATTCCTTCACGGGCCTGGTGACTCCTCTTACTCCTAATGGTTTAATCCTGATTCCAAATCGTCTCCACACTGGCAACCTGATTACCTCTGTATACAGCCATCCAGATCCTTGTGCCCCCAGCTCTCAGACCTCCCTGGGTTCCCATTGCCCTTGAGACAAAGTTAAGAAACAGACTTTCCTTAGACACAGGTCCCTTCAATAATGTCAAAGAAAAATTGTACTGGAGAAGTTAGACAGGTAAGGAAGACTATTCAAGACTGTTGCAAAAGAGGTCAAGACTATTAGAATAGGGAAGAGAGATTGAACTCAATTCCACAAAAACAAAAAGTGGAAGAGGTTTTAAGCATTGGGGTGAACTAATGGAAAAGTGCCAGAGGATGTTGGGGGGAGCTTGGTCCTTGTGATTGGACCGTTTCTTTGCTAACTGGTGCTTATCAAGGGTAGGCTCCTCCCCTCCCACAGAGACTGGGAGACAGGGTGCTGTCTTCCTTTATGATCACATTTCAAAAGGATGGCTTCCAGGTCCTGGAGAAAAACAATCCTCAGTTGTAAAACTGGCAAGAGGCTGGGAGAAGATTTATGTCTCAAAGGGGGAGAGAAAGAATTTACAACTGTAAGTTTTCTAAAGTAAGTGCTCTATGAAAAGGGAGGTCCAGGGGCCTAGAGTCAGGAAGAAATGTGCCTAAAGTTTAGTCAAGCTGAGAGGAAAGGTAAGGCCTTGGTCAATAGCCTAGCACGACTTTGGCTTGTAACTTCATCTCCAGATTCCCCACTAGGTCTTCTACGCTTAGCCACACTGAACTTTTCCCTGAAGTTGTTCTGTTCTTGCTTCTCCACTTCAGTGCCCTGCACACTCTTCCTCATGCTTCCAGAACCTGTCAGATGTCACCTTGGCACTGCAGGCAGCGACTAGTTCTTTTGCCCAAGGACCCCAAGTGGTGTAAAGTAATTAAATATCTACATGGCAGTCAGCCCAATGGACTGTAATTGAGGATATTAAATATATCTTGGCACATAGTGAGTGATTGAGACACTTCTGTTTTGATGAATAAATTTCTCTTAACTGTTTCAAGATTGATATGTGGAGACTTTGGGGAAAATTCTGAGATTTCAGCCCTTGGGAAAGTCACTTATGTTTTACATACGATGCTGATTTCCACCTGAAAATCAAAGAAATTCACAAATAAACAGAAAGTTTCATAGGAATCACCTGGTAACATGTTAAAACTGAAACTCTGAGGCTTCATACTTAGAGATTCTGATTCCATCAGTCTGGGTTGAGCCTGGGACCCTGCATTTTGACGTTTCCTTAGTCAGTGACATTTCCTTAGTGATTCTGATGGGGAGCTGGAACCCAGAACCAAATGGCCTCATGTCATACAGCTGTAGAGTGTGTTCTGAGTGGTGGAACTGGGACTCCTGAAACTAACAATGCACTGAAAGGTTTTTGGAAAATATAAGAAAACCGGTGCAACGTGGATACACCCGACTCTGACCATTGCACACCGACGTGATGCGGCAAACTTTGTGTCATGGACGGCTGCAGGCCAATGGGTAGACTCACCGCCAGCATCCGTTTTAAACAAGGCCTGAGTCCATCTGTCCTATGATCTTGTTCCAGGGCTAAGATTACCACACAGCAAGCAATCATTTGTGGGCACTTGTGGCACTTTCTCTCATTTTCTCCTGATTTCCATTTGAAGTAGGCGGTGTTAGTCAACAGTCTTCCCAGCCAGGGCTGACTGAGGCTGGCGTTGATGGCAGAGGGCCCTTGGACCCGGCTCCCCCAGTTGGGGCCTCGGAGGTTCAGGTGGATACAAAAGCTCCATTTACACTCCAATTTGACTAAAAAATACAACAAAAAAAATCCCCTAGTTTTATTTTTGAAAAAATATTGAATGCTAGACTTTTAAAAATATGAAAAGTTATTAAAATTATTTTAAAAAGGACTGAAAAGGAGTGCATGGGTATCACAAACAATTTGGACAGTAGAAAAGTGTAAAGGATAACCCCCTCTCCAGAGGCAAGCATGGTTAACAGCATCACATTTCTTTCCAGAAATTTTCTAAGTGGATGGAAACATGCATATGTGTGCATACTCTTTATAAGAAATGGGGGCTTAGGTATTGTTCTGGCCGCTGCTTTTTTTTCATGTAACTCTATCTCAAAGATAATTCTAGGGCAGCAAATAGATTTATTCTATACTTTTCAATGCTTGCATTTGAGCGTTAATACCGTTACATGGATCTAGCACAGTGACTCTCAACCAGGGGCGATTTTGCTCCCAGGAGAACAATTGGCCATGTCTATAGACATTTTTGTTTTCACAACTGGGAGGCAGTGCTGGGTGCTCCGGTCATCTAGAGAGTAGAGGCCAAGGATGCTGCTAATCATCTTACGATGCACAGGACAGCCCCACAGCAGAGAATTAGCTGGCCCCAAATATCAGCTCTCCCCATGTTGAGAAATATATAGCATCCCTAATTTTAAAAGACTCCAATGGGTTTTCCCTTCAGAGTGGAGCTTATCAACCCGTAACAACAACATAGATAACGTTCCCCCAAAGTCGCAAAATGTACGCAGTGAAACACCTTCAGGAGTGAGGGGCACTCCTTTTGCAAACAGCATTGTGCGAGGCACGTGTTCCAGTCCGGGTCTGACTGTTGCATCTGTTGGTTTGGAACAACTTCGGCGGTCTCAGCGTCCACTCCCTGAATAGTGAATGTACCTTGCCATTTCCTGTCGCATAGCTCCATTGGAAGAGAGAAGGCTGTTTGGGGACAGAGGAAGGCTGCATTGGCAGCAGAGGCCTTGGCGGCTTGGAGCACCTGCTGAACCTATAATTTTGCAGGGAAAATGAGAGTATCCGTTTTTAGCACCAGAGTTTTTTCTTTTATGGTTTAGATTCTGGCTGCTTTATTTTTGTAGCAGCTCGACTGTATTTACTTCATGCCCAGGATAAACGATCCTTTCTTTATAGAATGATGACAACTGACTAAGTTTAGAAAAAAACAAACTAATTTGCTAAAAAAAGGTCATGTTTAATTATTAATAATATTGTCCTGACCTCCTGTCCTTCCCCTGAGAAGCTATTGACAACCTGCACTATTTAGGCGATACCATAAGTTTATGTGTGGTTTTATTTCCTTGTGGATCTGAAGCAGCTCTCTCAAATGTGGTTGATCACCAAACGTCCCTCCCTCCTTTGGTTATTTCAGTGAACTTTTATTTAGTGCTGGTTGTATCAGAAGCCTTGCTTCACACTTGAGAATCTTTTCTCTGTCTTTTTTTCAGGCCATGTCAATTTCCCAAGTTAGACTTTCTTGTTCAAGTTTATTAAAAGAGTTCCCCAGAATGTGAGTCTTTGTGAGAGCTCAGATATAAGGTGCATCCTTATTTTTCAGAAGGCTTGCTGTGCATTTAGTTCAGGCCTGGGATACAGATGCTCCTAGCACTAGAGCCAGGGAGAGTGTGGGGGTCGAAGATGGTTATGGCAGCCTCCACTCTTTATGCCAAGATTGCATGTAGCAATACAACCATCATAACAATGGAAGTATGTAGGGGAATGATAAAGACATTTGTGTTTTTTATCATTTATGGTGTCATGGTTCCAGTATTTCTTGGGTCCCTGATTTCCTGGTTAGAAAGGCTAATTGAGAGATTACAGGAGGGAGTGGAAGTCCCTTTGCAGGCACATAGAATGGCAAATGCCAAGCATGTGGGGAGTGTGTGCATGTGTGGAGGTGTGTGTGACCACACCAGGCTATTTACAGTGTACCTATTTTTTTGTAAATTAAAAAAAAATTGGTTGCCTGCCTCTTACTTGGCAGTCTTTGAAACTCTGTACTACCACTGCCTCCCCCATGCATAGTTGTGTAGTTAAGTATCTCTAATTATACCACTTTCTAAAGGTGCACTTTTCAGGGAAGGGAGGAAGCAAGATGTGATAGGATGATATTGTGGTGGTGTTTTTGAGCAGGTATTCATGACCCTAGGTTTGATTCTGCTATAAAAACCAGGTGACTATGGACCTTTACTTGGAAAAATATTATTCGCCATGCCTTTCTATTGTTGGATCCACCATTTACTTGGCAGCAAAGAGTTGCCATATAGTACTTGTTCAGCAAGGTTTAGGGAGATCTAAAACAACAAATTGAAGGAGTAATTGACAGCTTGCTCTTTATAAGAACAGCAAAATAGATAATAGATAAACCAACCAAATTTAAGTCTTAAAGCAACAAATAAGCCAAAATGTTTCAAAACATAATGACAAAGACTTATCAGTTTCTTATCAGTAGAGGAATACATGGCTTTAATATAGTATTTATTTTCATTTGATTGTATTGTACACTTTCAATGACAAGAGGAGAATGAATTTTATGAAACAAGGAATTCCGTAATTTCTAGGAGCCAGAAAATATAAACTTGGAACATTTGGTATTATTTCAAATTGATAAACATGTCAAGATGAGGAAAACATCTTTCCCCTTTCCCCCCAAAATGAAGACGTGATTGAAAACATTTTGCTCTGAGTAAGCAAAATTCTCCTACTTGGATGTCTAGCATACTATATTTTATTACATGCATTTTTAGAATCTTTAACAGAACACAGATTGAAATAATGTATTTAAACGTACCAATCATGTTTAAATTAAAGTATAGACATGATTTAAAAATATTTTAATATTTATTTCTATAGACTGAATTGTCTATAGCAAACTTATATGTTGAAGCCCTAGGCCCCAATGTGATGGTATCTGGAGATGGGGTCTTTTGGAGGTGATTAGGGTTAGATGAGGTCACGAGGGTGGGGCCCTCATGATGGGATTACTGACTTTATAAAATGAAATACCAGAGAGCTTGCTGCTTCTCTGTCTCCACATATGAGGACCCCACAAGAAGGTGGTCATCTGCAAGTCAGGAAGAGAGCCCTCACCAGGGAACTGAAGTGGCTGACACTTTGATCTTGAGCTTCTAGCCTTCATGACTATGAGAAATCAATGCCTGTTGTTTAAGCCACTCAAACTGTAGTACCTTGTTATGGCAGCATAAACTGACTAATATACTTCTGTACACTGTTTGGGAGTGTATTTAATCTGTAGAATGTGTTGTAATAGTGAGATATTTGCTTAAATATGAACTACTTTGTTCTATGTAAAATATAAAAGTCTACATTCATGGTTTTATGGACATGTATTCCTATGAATTCATTGACAATTGTTCTAAACCATGAGCTGCTAACATAACATAATTTAGCAATACTTTGCTCATGCCTGTTCAGACCACCAGATCCTTCATTGATATTTTGCTAACATCAAAATCAAAATCTCCTAGTATGTGTTCTCAGGGGTGTTTTATATGACTTGTCAGAATTTTGAAAATAAACAGACAATATTTGATGTGGCACTTCATAATAATCATAGGTCAACTGAAAAGTAAACTATCCATGGTTAGTAACTAGGGATCAAATGTTAAGGTTTTCATCATATGCGACTTTATTTCTCTTATTTGATTAAGGTCTTGCTATCTTTAGAGCCACTGCAGAGCAGTGAATGGAAAATGGGAATCGGCTATCTTGATTTTGTGCTGTAGTTAAAAATATTCTTATTAAAGTCAAGCATTTAAAATATATATTTATAGTTTATGATAGACTAGTTCAATTGAATAAACTTATACAAATGTATTTTAAATGAAGTTACTTGTGTCACTCTACATTTAACAACTTGAGTTTTAATGATCTGTATCAGTTATCTATTAAGATATAAAAATATTACAACAAACTTCGTGACTGAAAAGAAGACACATTTATTATCTCATTGTTTCGGTGGGTCTGGAGTCTGGATATGGTTAGCTGGGTTCTCTTCAATGCTACAGTCAAGTTCCCTTGACTGAGGTTGGGATCTTGTCTGAAGGCTTGACTAGGGAAGGATCTGCTTCTAGGTTCACTTGGATTTTTGGGAGAATTCATTTCTGCCAAATGTTGGCAGGTTGCAGGACTGAGGGCTTCTTGCTAGAGACTTCCTTCAGCTCCTACTAGCTACCCACAGCTCCTTGTCATGGGGAGTTCTCCAACATGGCTATAGGCTTTCTCAAAGCCAGCCAGGGAGAAAGAAGCTCCAGCAAGGTGGGTGCTGTAATCTAATATAATGTAATCACATCATCACTCATATCTTGTCACCTTTGCTGTGCCCTTTTGGTAGAAGCAAGTCACAGGTCCTACCTACCCTCAGGGAGAGGGATCATGCAAAAGCATGAATGTGTGGAGGTAGGTATCCTGGGGGCCACCTTAAATTCTCTCTGAAACACAGTCCATCACTGGCTGTCCAGGAGACATTTTTAATTTTTAAAGAAAACAATATAATTATGGGCAAATTAAAAAAAATAAGATTGAATATTAGATATTAACCTTATGCACTATGTATAGCATATAATAAGCACTATTTATTGCCTCTGGTGTTAAGAATCTTCCTGGCCCATATTTCATCTTGTGAAAATAGATCAAATCAAAGGCTGAGTCTTCTGAGGCTACCTGAGTCCGTTTTCGTCCAATATAGCTTATCTTCTCCTAACTGAAGGTGAAAGTAGCCTGTGAGATGTTATTGGATGTCACTGTTAATGCAAATCTGATTGTAAAATGTGTAGATCTCTGGGACTCCCTGCCCAAGCTTCTCAGCTTCTTACTCCTGCCTGTTAGTTGTCATTGGGTGCCCCAAATATTGATGCTCACACATGCTCCACGGAGTTTGTACTGCCATCCATGGCAATTCAGGGCTTCCTGTGATATATTTCACGGCAAATTCAGCTGTAAACGTGGAAATCCAGCCCTTTGCGCAGACCTTCCCTTGTTCACCCCGGAGCTTCAGCCTGTGGACTTGTCATGCAGGCCCAGAGCAGTTTGCAGCCTCCTTCTGTGGTTTGACGGGCAATCTGACCATCAGCTGCCTGAATTTACATGCTGGACCACACATGGATGTGTGCTTACCATCCATATCTCATTAACAGGTTTATTATTGATGTGCTTACACAGCAGAACAACTTAAAATTTGAGGAAAATGCATCATTGGCAAATGCTTATCTTAGTTTCAGGCTGTTACTTCAGGTTTCTACTTTCTAGATTATCCTGAAACATTGAGAAAGACTGCAATACTGGTCAGATCAATTTTTAGAACAATCTAGTATTACTAGGGAAATAAGGGGACCCATCTGTCATCAGCTGTTCAGACCTTTACACTTATAACGCATATCTGCGCCTCCCCATTCTCAAATAAAAGGAGAAATGCTGATTTTTAGAGAATAAGTTTTCTTTTCCTTTTGTACTTTGAATGAAAAACTTGTCCTGTGACCCTTTTAAAACATGTGGTCCTTACATGCTACAGAGGGCATCAAATTGATGTTTTTTAGTCTTTTTTTCTGGAAAAGTTGCTAGGAGGAAAAAATGTCATGATAGGTGTAGAATGAATCTTTGCAGTAGTGTAACATAGAGGAAGAAACCAAACTCCCAGACAACTAGATTTTCTAGGCCTGAAACGGGCATTAAAGAAAATAACCTAACATACTAATTTCATTTTATACATTAAGCAACGAGGCCCAGAAAAGTAAAGTTATAGACACAGGCTCATAGAATAGATTAACTCCAACACTCCTGGCCGTCACCCCTCTGTTGTAAGAGACAACTCCATTTGTTATAAAGGTAATAAGGTTGAGCACCAGCTTTGAGGCGGGAACTTGGCGTGTATGGTTTTCAAAGCTCATAACTTTTCTGTAACCTGGTTGCTGTTATTTTCCCACTTTTACAGCAGAAGAAACTCATGACAGTTAAAAAAAATGTCCATGCACACAGGTAAAAAGCAGTGATAGGGCTTGAACTTGGGTCATGGGGCCATTCCTACTCCTCTGGGGAGCCTTTTCGGAAGTTTTCTTAAAAAAGAGGGAGCGCATTGCAAATTTGCTTATGCACAGCCTTTACGGATGGATGGTGTGTTCTCCTGTTTCTTTTAAGTAACTTTGGAAGTTCTGAGCCAGTTTATACTTTCAGGAATTGACCTGAGAAGTAGTAGGTTTTTAGCACAAACCGAAGACCTGTTATTTCCCAAAAGCTCTGAAATACATACATAGGTGGGCTAATTTGCTAGAATTGATTTAGAAAATTTAGGGGGTAACAGTACGAAGACTCCAGAAGCTTTCTGTGTCCTGGGGCTTTGAGGCACATTCACGACTAAGACTAAGGAAGTTTCATGGGGAGATAAAAGGCGAGTTTCGTCCCTCTGTAGAACAGTCTGAGCGGGGTACTTTTGAGGATTTCTCTGTTTGATCTTATTCTCTTTTGGTGAGGCAGGCCTCTCTGTTGTCATTTAAACACCTCACTGAAAGGTAGTTTCCAAATGATTTTTAAATGCTGTCTGGTAAAGTCCAGTGCTTCATGAAGTTCCCTAGTGCTGGGTTTTCCCCGAGCTTTGAATCACAATGTTTATTTTTAAAAGCTTTCGTGGTTCCACCTCTCTGGTTTGTTATTGCAGCTGGACCGACTTAGACTTCTCTCCTCCAGCCCTTTTGTGGTTTGGGGTACAGTCCTGCCGTGTTAGGACCGGGCCGAAGGGACAGGAGGCCAAGACCACGGACGCATCTGCTTTGTGTTAGCACCCGATGTCACAGGTGTCCCTAATTGTGCTCTGCCTGCTCACCAGAAACGTGCTTCTTTTCTTCTTGTCCTCTCGCCTCTCTGCGTTCCCCTTGAATTCCCTTGAAAGTTAGGGTTTTTAATTTTCTCATTCTGTTATGTTTTGTTCCCTGCTTCCAATTACCCCTTCCTCTTCCCTAGCCAAATCCCGATTCTCACCTGCACCCAGAGTCCGACATTTGTCTTTACAGAAGCAATTATTTGCAGCCGGTTGCAGAAGAGAGATTAAACTTCCCAGGAAGGCACGACGACACATATTCCCTCCCTGGCAGGGTCAGGGACAGAGCAGCTCTTTGTTGAGCTGAGTAGCAAGGAACTCAAACCCTGCTGAAAGATGAAGCTGGAGAGTGGAAATTCTGCAGGGAACCCAGAAAGACTGACTTTAATTAGAATTTATGCCCCAATCTAAGTCCTGCAGCTACTGGCTTCTCAGAAACAAAGAGCTGGCTCCTGCTGTAATTGGCAGCCAGGGAGACCTGATTCTGTAAGCACCTTCTTGGCATAGTCCTCAGACTCTTGTGATCACCTTCTCCCCTCAGTGCTTTGCGCATTTGAGGCTCTGCAGATAATGTGTCCCCTGCTGACCCACTCTCCCTTCCCAGAAGGGTCTTCTGTAAGCTTTAGTCAAATATCAACCATTTCTCTGGTTTTCAGTTCAAAATTTTAGTGGTGCTTAAGCCTTCCTTTCATGTTGCCACCGGATCTCTTTAAAGCTCTCAGTTAATTTATATACACACATGTCCTTATTTTAGCATCTAGTATTCTGAGAGATCAGGGAATTTTTAGAGCCAGGTTTGGCTGAAAAGACAGATGGAATAGTCATTTAAAAAAAAGTTCTCACGATTTCTTATTATAGGATTGCTTGATCCCAGTTTGAAACCCTTTTCCTGTTCAGACCCATTCATGTTGGCACACTGCCGCCTAGTCTTGATGCCTGCTCTAGAATAAGCCGAGAATATGCTAACTAATCAGGAAACTCTGGGCCAGGAGTGGTGATTTTGTAATAATCACAGCCTTGGGGTATAGGCGAGAGACAGCCCCATCTGATGCTGGTGGAGTGAAAGTTCTGGTGCCTGCCTTCTCTCCATAGCTCTTGGGTTTGATTTATCGCTCTTAGAGATCATTCTGACTTGCTTTATGAATGCATGCGTGGAGCCTCCCAACGTATATTTTTGTGATCATGGTAGAAACTACTCTTCTTGAACCTGGAAAATTGGATGTGCATTGCCTTATCAGTACATTTTCTTAGTCTGAGGACCCATGTGAACCATTTCTGTTATTTTTGCCCACTTTCTATTGACAAGTCACAGGGTAGAGGTGAAGGTGGAGAAAGATGCTCAATTTTTTTTTTCCTTTATAAAAGGAGGAAAGTAGTTTAGAAGGAAGTCAATTTCATTCCAAAGGTAGTAGTTATAGTTCTTTAGATTATAACAAAAGGGAAGAAGTGTCTAGACAAGAAGAGCTGTGAAGCCGTCAGGAAGCAAGAAAGTAAGGGCTTTGTGCCTTCTTGTTCTACGGCGTTTCTGGGTGGCTTTGCTTTGTTTTTAATGTTAAAGACCTCCATGTACTCAAAGTGACTCAAATGAATTAAGATAAGACTTTCCTGCACCGGGAAGAACAGTACTTGCCATTCTGTCCCAGTTTAACTTTTTCTCCTTTATACACTGTGGAGAAAACACTTTCCTATCCAACACGTAACAGATGAGAATATGTCAAAGGGGGCTACGTGTGACGTGTGTTGGTATTTGGAAGTTCAAGTTAATAGCCTCGGTTGTCAGGAATATATTATCACAAGTGTAATGAGGCACAATCAACTCTTAGACTGTAATCATCCCTTAACTCGAGGGAGCAAGGATCATTATCTGGTGCAGAAGATGGGGTCTGGTTCACATTATATAAGGAGAGCTCTGAAGAATCCTGCCAGCCAAAGGCAGAGCCTCCATTCAGCAAGTGACCTTGGCCACCGGCCTGTCATCCCTGATGCTCGGTAATTGTCCGGATTTCTGTTTCTGGGGTCTAATTTTCACTCTAGGATGACTTCAGAAAGGTCTCTGCCCACGGTGGTTAATGCCAGACAGACAGGGACCAGGAGCTCCCACAGCTTGCAACTAGCAAGATGAGTTATGTGTTCCTCTGAAGAAAGAGGACCAATATTTTGCTTTTCAGGAAGGGTCAGGTAGCTTGTGTCTTTCGAGTTTCTATTGCCTGACCCCTGATCTCTCTCCATCAAGGTGGTTGCTCCTCCGAGTGACATGCCCTTTACTCACACAATCCTGTAGCCCACGGTCATGTCAGAGGGCTCTGAAATCCCTATGTAGAGCTGGGGACATGTTATGGTGGTCTATCTATTGCTCATGTCCTTCAGTGTGTACAGTCCGTCTCATTCTTCATGGGACTCATGCTCTCTAAGTTCATTGCGAACACTGAATTAGCTAATACTGAACCATTGCTTCCAGGGAATGTACAGGGTTAGGCTTCTGTGAGCCCCTGGTTGCAATATCTTCATCAACTCATCAATAAAGAGTCTTGTTTTATGTGTGTTTCTGTTAGAGACACCTTATTTTGTATACAGTGGATTCATTAGCATTGCACTCATAGCCAATAGCACATTTTGGGATTACAAATAAATTTTAGCAATTAGGAGAATTTGCAAAATGGAATCCGTTAATAATGAGGATTGACTATTTTCTTTTTTCTTTCATGAGTATCAGTTACCATAGGAAAGAAGTAATGTCTGGAGTTATCTGACTCCTTTTGTGCTCTGAATCCCATAGGTGCGAAGTTGATCTTTAGGCCTGTGGTAATGAAGCAGGATTTCTGTCTGTTACTGTGTCCGTGGTGCCTGAGGCATCCCTGGTGGAAGACTGCACAGCCTCTGAAGTGGTTCTCAGGACAGTCCTTCCTCCTGGGTGATGAATTAGACCCTCGGAAGCTTTCCTGCCTGTCCTTCTGAGGGCATCGTGATATCTGGACTTCGGTGCTTCTGCGTTGACCTGAAAGAGAATAGCGATTTTGGAGCTTTTTAAATAAATAGCGCCTTATTGAATAACAAGCTGGGTGAGGAAACCAGGCACATCTGACTAGCAATGTGTGAAGCGGGTGAAGACAATGGTTATTTTACCATTTAACACTGCACCTCCAGTTTCTCTTTTTGAATTTTGTTTAGGGAGAGTGTGGCTGGAATCTAAAAGACAGTTTTGTTTGGTCTGGGTTAAAGAATGTGGCTGCATTTGTAGGAGCCCACCATCTTTGAACATGGCTGTGAAATTTCCTTCCAAAACACAGTGCCAGCCTCCATGCCCTGGTGGGAGCAATTAGGGGCAGGGTTGGGATAATCTCAGATGGAATCCATTCTGCTTGCGAGATTGTGTTATCATCAAGTATGGTGGAACACTGCCTGAGACTTGATCTCGCTGAGATCCTGACTTCTGTTGACAAGTCAAGGACGGCTTTGGAATTCCTGCACAGCATCTCTCTCTGGGAGGCAGGCGGCTCCTTGACAGCCATGTGTCTGTCAAAGCAAATTGGAACTGAGGAGAAGGGTGCTCCCTCTGGTGATTTCAGCCAGAATGAAGATGTCTTCTGAGCAGTGACAGTTTCCAGAGTGAATGTCCTTGAGGGAGGAAAACTCATGTCATTGTAACTTCTCTGCCCTTCCTTTCTTTAAAGGTCTGTCATAGTGTAAGAAGCCCCATTGCGGCCCATGCTGAGCTGTAGGGCTGACAAAGGGAAATAAGCTGGAGAGGTGGAGAAGGTGAAGGAAGGAAGTGAAGGGAAGAGTCTGTTTCTATTGACAGTTTATCATTTGATGCCAGGCGGATTACGTATAGGGCTAAAACCATTCAATTTTTCAGATTTCCTTCATGATTACTATTTTCTTTCCTTCTACTAGATGATTAAGATAGAACCATCGCTGTTGCTTGCTCTTCACACCTTGCCAGTTAAATGTGCCTTGTCTGTGAAGGAGACTTCCTCTCTGCCATCCTGGGCTGAGTGAGAAAGATGATGGGGAAGTTGATGTCTTCCAAGGTTCACAGTGGAGGGAAATCATGAAACCTAGGCCATTTCTGACCTTCCCCTTTCTCATCTCAGGATGGTTATGATCAGTTTGCATCTTTTCAGCTTCTGTCTGAAAGACCTTGGTGTCCCCAGAATATGAAAATAGGAGAGACCTAATTTGAAGGGGGTGAAGAGTTTATCTCTATCGAGGAATGGCTGTAAGTACCATGCTATTGCCTCAAATTGTGGTTTAGTGGTTCACCTTAGGACTCTGAGAAAAGAAGCTGTCACCAAAATTTCATGCCACTTTTTTGATTTATAGCTCTTTTACAATGTTTGGAAATGGGGCCCAACTTGAGAAATTGTCAGTCAATAATGAATGGCCATGTGCAATCCGAAGCACATGAAGTTAATGGCCAACAGGGCAAGACATTTTGTTCCAAGTATAACGGGTCTTATCACCTCTGCACACAAAGCTATCAGTTTTCCTTTGGAATGAGGGGTTTTGTTTATGGTTTAATTTCCCTGGTGTTTACAGTGACTGCTGCATTGATAGGATAGTCCGTAATTAGATGATAGTTTCTCTGATGGGATATGAGAGGAGAGATAGACAGATGTTACAATAGCACTCTACTGAGATGCTGGATGTCGCTGGTCCAAGAGAGGGCAAGTGGGTGACAAGCCTAAAGTGACAAGAGTATCTTAGTTTAACACTTGAGTCTATATAGTTTAAAAAAAAATGCCAAAGGAAGGACAGGTCTGCATACTGCCGTTACTTGACTTTATTTTCTGCACCATTGTTTTGTCCTCTTCACTAGAATTATACAGACCTTTCTTTAAAGGTCCAGACTCAATTATTAGGCTTATTGCTCTCATGGAGTGGCATCACTTCTATAGATCTGAAAAGTGGTAGATGGGAATTCTAAGTATGAACTAATAGAACATTGAGATTAAAACACACATTTTGAAGTCAAGCACAAAATACCCCCAAGAATGTATTGAGTTTCTGGTCTAAATTACCTAAAAAGCTTTTAAGTTTTTTTTTTTTTTTTTGGTGAGGAACATTAGCCCTGAGCTAACATCCATTGCCAATCCTCCTCTTTTTGGCTGAGGAAGATTAGCCCTGGGCTAACATCTGTGCCAACCTTCCTCTACTTTATATGGGATGCCGCCACAGCATAGCTTGACAAGCGGTGCATCGGTCTGCGCCCGGGATCTGAACCTGCAAACCCCAGGCCGTTGAAGCAGAGCACATGGACTTAACCGCTACACCACTGGGCTGGCCCCAAAAAAGCTTTTAAGTTTTCACCTTGGTAAATCACATCATAATTTTGTGTTCATTTTGGCCAGAGAACATAGGTGTTTTCTAAATAGAAAACTGGATGGTAAGAGGGGAGCTCCTTTGAACTTCTCTTTCCTCTGTAGTTAACTGGGGAGAAGGGAAACGAGAGTGAGGGCGGAGGGCTGTGGGTGAGCAGGCAGCAGCCAGGGGTCACATGCTCTCAGGACACTGCACGTGTGAACCCCATGGTTAAAGAGAGAGAATGGAAACGGGAAGCAAACCTGCAGATTTTGTTTTAATCAATGATTGCAGAATTGCTACAGAGGAAACACTCCAATTCAAATGAACATCGTTAACTGAGAAATTGGAGTAATTTTTACTTAGCGATTGGCCTGGTATCCCTTAGTTTACTAAGGGAGTTATCAGTATAATCATGAGATTTACAAAGATAATGTTTATATTACTAAGGGAAAAGCATTTTCCTGACTGGTCCCCGTTGGCCCTGGGTTGACCTCCTTCTTGTCTTGAGTCTGTTCACGTGAGCAGCAGCCTCTCCATGGCGACATCTCTGAGCATGTAGAGAGGTTCTCAGGGGGAGTGGAGGCGGCTTCCCCAGAGAGTCTGTAGAAGGATCTTTGTAGATGCTGGTCAGCTTAATAGGCAAGAAGAGGGGAGATACCGGTATGTTTGCACAGGGGAGTCTGTGGTAAGTTTGGAGTTTACAGGAGTTGAACAGGTTGTAAAAAAGGGAGCCCACACCTTTATGAGTAGCATTGGAAAGCTTCTTCTGAGACTGAAAACCTTCTAAAGAGAGGTGAAAAGAGAATTCTGTTCCGAGTGAAGGTGGGATCAAGGCAAACCTAGAGCCTCTGGGCCAGGAAGATGTGATTCTCTCTCCTCAGGACTGGCTCTCCTGTGCAGCCACCATCCACCAGCTCCTACCTGGGTGTGCTGAGTGCCTGGCGTGTTCTAGACCTGGAGGAGGATGGGGCAGCGTCTAAGTTCCGCCCAGGTTAATTTACTCTGTTTTTCTGGGCGGTTTTAATTGATGTCAGATTGGATGATGTGATGTCCAATTGGAAGAATGTCTCTAGAAGCTAACCTTAGGGTTGTGCCCCTGGTCTGTTCCCATTTACACACACCCTGAGAAAAATGAAAGAAGCCTCATCAAATGTCTTTCTTGAACATGCTCATTTACTTAGGTCTGGCCTTGGGGATTCAAAGTTGAACGGGACGTGACAACTGAGCCTGACAGGGGGAAGCAGACAAGTAAATGGAGAGGGTGATATGAGATAACCAGAGGTGGGTGCTGGGTGTCCTGGTTGCAAAGGAGAGGCTACTACATCTCACAGGGACACCGGGGACGCATGCAGATTTCAGAGAGCCAGCAGGAATATAGGAATGGCTCTTGGGATGACTGGCTTGAGTGATGAGCTCAAGTCAATGAGATATAATCTAAAGGGTGAGAAGTAGAGAGTTCTGGATTCAGATTCGTAAATAAACTTCATACATACCCCAAGGAAGGGAGTTACTGTCTCAGCAGCTTATAAAATCAAAAGAAAAATACAAATCAACACCAATGGTCAGATTAATACTGTTTGTTGCACAGTGGGGGGTTTTGTCTTCTTGAGAGCTTATGGAAAGGAAATACGGACCAAGCCCACTGTTAGGGGCAGGGAGAAGGGGCAGGGCAGACACTCCCTGGGAGTACACCGTGGCAGGCGGCATCCTATGCACTTCACCTGTGTTAGTGCATCTGTTGGCAGAGCTTGTCAGTGGAAAATAATGAAACCCCATTTTGTAAAACATGGTCTGCATTTCAAACTGGTCTTGTTTCCTTTCCAGTTGGCTCAATGGAGTGGGCTTTTATTGCATATGCTGGTTGTGAATCCTTCAATAATCAGTAAGCTCAGAAATTTCCCAAGATTCTTCAACACTCGTCTCCCAGGTTTGATATTTTAGATCCACATTGCCTCTCATCAAGGATGGGGAGAGGGATGCAGGTAGAGGGGGCATCCTTAAGCCAGGCTCCTGGGCTGAAATTTTTAAGGGTGTGTGTTGCGAAGAAAATGAAAGAAGCGTCTTGACTCGCACAAAGGAGGGTTCCTTTCCACAGCAGGTTTGCATCAGGACATGCCCAGCCTTCTGGTTTCTTTCAGCGAGTCTGATTTGATCAGCTTGTCTCCTTGATGGGGGCTGTAGGATGGGCAGAACAGCTTCATGACTAATCGAAGGCAGCTGACATGGTTGTTTTTACGTTAGTGAAGCTGCACTGGTTCTTCTTGGGGAGGACATTTCAGTACAGTTTGTGCTGAAATGGATGACATGACTCATTGCCAAATGTAGAAAAAAAGAAAATCTTTTTTATTCCCCCACATGTGTAAACACTCTAAACACAGCAGTGTTTATAGAAAGGTAAGACACCATCTGGTTCAATGCATAGTAGCCTATTTCTTATTTTTATCACTAATTTATATTGAGAGGATGACAAATGGAACAGAATTAGATTTTTGGTGATGCAACACACCCAGGGATTCATTTAGTGTTAAGCCTTCTGTAGTCTCAAAAACATGAAGAAAATGCTTAGGTGGAATGACTCCCATCCCTGAGGTATGTGGTTGCAAGCTGTAATGGAAAAATGAGATGCGTCTTTCTCTTCAGGCCTTGGTGCCCACCTTTGACAATGGAAGACCCAACAGGTCACTGGGACTGATTTCAACAGGATTTAAAAGTGTTTTATTCTTCATGTCTTTGGAGAGATGAACATTCTGAAATGACTTCAGAGTATTTGCTGGGTTTAAGCCAAAAAAACAACACCATAGTTTGACTTCTAAGTCAAAACACAATTTGCTCGGCCCAGATCAGTGTGTACCATGTAAAACAGCAGCATTAGAGTCTGGGCACATAAAATAAATGAAGTCATGGAAAATCCAAGATTGACACAGCCCAACATGCCTATTGGATTGGCTTCAGTGGCTTTGTGCTAATCTGATTGCCCTTACAGAGTTAAAGGAAAAGATCTTTTCATTTCTCTCTACCGAGATGGAGAGAGAGCATCCTTTGTAGCTAGAAACTTCTAAAAAACTGCGTCTGTTCTTTTTTTAGGAAAATATTTTTCTGATTGATTTAACCCACTGCCATTTCACTAGCAATCCATTGTGAATTTCACAGTCAGCCATCTTTCCAGGGATAAATAAGCCCCTTTTCTTTTTCATGCTCTTTCAGCAGACCTTTGTGTGCCTTAGCTCAGCCTCATTCTGGGGATGTTTCGGTGCCAGTTGTGGGTTTAATCTGTGACAGATATTTCCCTCTTCCTGTGTAATGACCGAAGGGCTGCTATAGGAACCCAAGCCCTTCCTGTTGGCTTTAACAGAAGTTAAGTAACAGTAATAGTTAAATAATCTTTTTAGAGTTAAATCTTAGAATTAAATCTTGAATTTAGGTTTAGAGTTGAATCTTGAATCTCTTTTGTGTGGGCAGGCTACTGCATACAGGGTAAGTCTTGTTGGATATGTCGTTCTGAATAAACAGGAATTGAGAGACCACATTTTTCAAAATGCCTGAGACACCCTTCTCTTTCTGGGTACTGAGATTGTAGTCTACAAAGGATGGATCAATTTAGCTGTCAAAATGAAAGCTGAGAGGCCAATTGCCCATGCAAATTAACCACTTGTGCAAGCACTTCAAAATTGCCTACATGAAAAGCGAGGCTGCCCTTTGAAAATTTGGCATATGGTGGCAGAAATAAGAAAGTAGTCACTATTCGGAGACATTCGTGTCCTTAGAGAGCCAATTTTAGAATCTGCTCATTTTGACAGTTGCTTAGTTTTTGGCAACTTGTTTGTTTTAATAAAGAAGTCGTTTGCCGTTCTTTCCCTTGGCTCCCATGCCTCTAGCAGCTCAGAACACATCTCATTGTCTCACGTGGGAGTAAAGAAATAGGAAGCATTTTACTCCAGCTTTATTCCAGTTACTGAGGCAATATATCCGTTCCAGGGTTAGCAATTCCTACCAGCCTTAAATACTCAACAAAGGATGATCTGCATGAAGACTAAATGGAAAACAATTGGGTTTCTTTCTTCCCAAATGTTGTTAGGATTAGTCAACACTTTGAGAAATGAAATCCACAGTTTCGCCTTCCTTTTTCTGTAGGTCTCAGCTGTCTTTAATATTTTTAAACCATCACATTTCACAGGGACTACTATCTGATGGAGGAGGAGTCTTGGGGTGGATCTGGGTGTGAAGGCTCTAAGTAGAAAAGCGTATTTCTCTTCCTTGTGCATCTTACTCTTTGGATACAACTTTCAGAGGTGCCTGCTCTTCTCTTCAGGGAGGTCGCATTTGCCTCTGCTGGTCTTCGAGCCAGATGATTGCATCATTAAATGACCCAAACCTGAGGTCGTGTGTCCCCATGTGAGGACACACTGTCCATGAAGCCTCACAATCACTGGGGCTGGTCTCCAGGTGTTCCTAAGACAGCCAGAGATTTAAAGAAGGGAAATTATGACATCTGGCACTTGTCTTTTTAAAATGTACATGAGATAATCATCAAAGAGATTATTAAATGGTCTTGATCAATGTGTGGCATTATTTGTACAGAAAATAATCAGCTAGTTAACCTAAAGGATCATTTCTGATTTGGGGAAAGCTATTCCAAAGGGTGAATTCCTTGAGGACAGAGCCCTTCCACACAACTATGGCATCATGCATGTCATTCTTTGATACGTCCTGTACTCAACTGTGATGCCAGAAAAGGTGTCCGATTAGCCATGTATACACATATGAAAAGTAAGGCACAACATTTATTTGCTTTGTCAGATTCAATATTATTGTATAGTTACAACTCTAAAGACCTGATTAAAAATTTTTTTTTCTCCTGGTACATTTGTTGTATCACACATTTTTGTGTAAGATCTCTAACCTTCTAAAGCCACAGCTATTTGCACTGTTGTTGTCCCTATGGAAACACGACGTGGTTCAGATGCTGTTGCAAATGCAATTTGGCTGGACAGTGCAGCAAACCTAGAGGTGAAGGAACACCTTTCCAAAATCCTAAGGGTTAGGCCACTACATCACATCCCTTTCTAACACTGCTTTTAGTATTTACACATCATAATGTCAAATAATGTTGGAAGTTTCAATGGCGATATAGAACAAATCAACAGACCTGTCTTTAAAATAACACACTAAGTTTTAAAATTTGAATTCTGACCCTGTCTTGAATGTAGAGCAGCTGGCAATCTCACATTTGGGGAGATCAAAATGAACCTGCTCCGTGGGCCAGCCTCTGACACCTGCCGACATCAGCCCAGAGACCAGGGACAGCTGGCTTCTCCTCAGCGCACACTGGGGATGGCACTGTACAGACTGCCACTTTTATCTCATACTTTCTTCAGCTCCTCAAGCCTTATGTGCATTTTGGCTTTTCCTCTTTACATCTTTTTTTTTTTTAATTGAGGTCATTTGTTTATAACGTTATATAAATTTCAGGTGTACATCATCATATTTCGACATCTGTATAGACTGCATCGTGCTCACCACCAAAAGTCTAGTTGCCATCCATCACCTTCCACATGTGCCCCTTTACCCCTCTCACCCTCCCCCCGCCCCCTTGCCCTCTGGTAACCACCAATCTGTTCTCCATATCTATGTGTGTGTTTGTTTATCTTCCACATGTTTTCTTGATGCTGTAGTTTGTGTTCAGGAGTGTGGGGGCGCTAGGAGCAGATGTTCTGCCCTCTTCCCTCTGGCCAGAGCCCAGCCTGCCTGGATTGTTTAAGTCCTCAAAAGTCTGCACCTGTTTGGAGCTCCCACATATCTCTGCAGCTGCTTCTGTGTGTTTCTCTCCCCTCCCTCCTTTTCTCATGTGTCCTTCTTTCCCTTGTCCCACTCTCTTCTCTGCCATTTTTGCCTTGAGGCCTCTTTCTCTGTTTCTGTTGCAGCCACTTCCTTTTCTTTTCTTAATGGCTGGAGGTTTCGGACAACCCCCAGTCCACAGGAGCCTGCCTTGCTTTCAGGCAGCATCTTTCTTTACTCTGAATGTCCCTTGTTGATTTCCCCAAGTCCCATCCAGTGGGACACACCTTTTTGAAGGGAATGGCAGAGCCTGTCAGGTGACTTCATGCAGGAAGAGCAAAGTGAGGGACAGTGTCAGAAAGGGGAGCAGTGTGCATAGAGAGAGTAAACGGATTTTCTTCAATCCCCTGTCGCCTGAGTGATGGATTGTCCAGACAGTTCTTGTCAACTAAACTGATGGCATTGGACTACTGAGCTAACAGCAATAATATCCTTTACTTACATTTTAATTCCTAGTAAGAAAATTTTGATTCTCATTGTCTACATTACTGTTTTATATTCAAAGACATTTGTTCCTCATTTAGTTTCTAGACAACTAATGTTTTGCAAAACTGGGTTATGATTTATAGTCTTTTTTAAAAAAACATCTGAAAATCTAAAGTTCTCCTGTGCAGCTTCTTGCCCATGGTTTCTCCCCTTCTTGCTTGTCCTCTGCAGAGCTGCCATATTGATTCTCCTAAACACCACTCCCATCCTGGCATTCCACTGAGCCTTCAGTGACTCTGCCTCCTTTGGATGAAGTCTCATCTCTTTCTCATGTTAACGTTCCCTGACTGTCTGATTTTCTAGTCTGCTAGCTCCCTGGAGTGGCTCCTTTGAGCCATCCTCCCTCGAGGCCGTGCATGGGAGATGGACAGCCTTGCCCACCCCCCTGCTGCTCCAGCCGCTCCCGATGCCACTCCTCCCTGCTCCTCAGCCTCCCACTTGGAACCCATTTTCCTGTTTGCTTCCTTGTTCTCCTCCACAGACTTGAGCTCGAGGCCAGCTTTCCACCTGTGATCCTCGCTGCCCTCCAGTCCTGATTTTCCACTTAGCAGAGTTGCTTTGTTTCACTTGTCGCAATTTAGTCTGCACTCCTGCAAACTCCTATCTCGGGTGGCCCTACAGTTGGAGTTTCCATCAATTCACCCTGCCCCAGAGTGGTCCCGGACATTCATGCCCCAACTCCACCTGGCTCAGGCCAAAATGGCTCTTCGTTTCATCTGAGGATTCTCAGGTATTCCTGCCTGATCCACCATTTGCTTCACCTGCAATGCACCCCACTCAAATACACTTCATCATCTCTTTTAATATCCTACCTATCCCTCAACGTCCAGATCACATTTCTTTTCTGCCGGGAAGCTTTCCCTGACCCTTCTGCCTGGGAGTAACCTCCCTTTCCTACAGTTTCATAGTATTTACTGAATTGTGTAGCAGAAAATCATGCAGTATCTTGTGTAAGTTACTGAGCGCATAATAGGTTCTTGCTTTGTCTTCTAACCACCTATCATGCATGGCCATGGGGGTGTGCTCTGCATGGTGGTTAACTGACCCATTGACTGATGATGGGATGTCTCTCAATTGAGGGCCACCACCACTGGTAAAATTCTTGCAAGTTGGGAAACCCTAGCCCAGCAGCTTATAGGTTTCCTGAGCCTGCCCCTGGTGGGGTTTCTTTCCATCCCTCCGCTAAACATCTTTGTGATGCCAGCTGGTCTCGTCCATTTTCATTTTATTTGCTGTGATTTTCCTGTGGTACGATTTCTAAATTGAGCTCTTAAAACTAGCCTGAAATTTCAATTTCACTCATGTATCTGTAAGATAAAGGCCACCACTCAGCTGACCTTTGGTTTCTAGGAGAATTGTTTAAATCCACATTTTTCCTCATTGTGAATAGGATGGCCAGGGGGAAGCTTGCATATTTTAGCAGAAAGCCATGTGTCAATGGGCACTTAGTAAGTTATAATTGATGTTTGAATTTTATTTGTGCAATTCAATTTAGAGACAATTTTAAGAGCCTCTGAAGGTGGCTACAGGGTACAACCTCTCGGAAAGGTTTAGTGTTTGAAAATCACAAAGTGTTGCAAGGATAGTTGTGCAGACGTGTGCACAGCAGCGGGCTTTTCCAAGGTGAGGCTGTAAACTGAGAATCATGATGCAGAAGACTTGGGAGGTCGTTTCTTCTAAGGCTGCTGCTCAGCTAAGAGAGAAGAATAAGCACAATATGGAACTGAGTGAAATGGGAACGTTTATATGTTAATAAAACATAAACATTTTCTTATTTAATGGGTAGTTAAATATCCACTTTAAAATATTCTGACCTCCAGTCTGAGGTGACCCTCTGGGGCTTTGTAGTTTCTTTACCTTTTGACTTTCTTCTCGGTTTTCTAGAAAATATGTCATTGATTTATGGTTTATACATCAGCTAATTTATGACCTCACTGGGGGACGATGGGAGAGCTCAGCCTCCAGACCTGAGTGGCTGTTGTCTGTGACTTTAGCTCAGCCCCTATTCAAGGTCACTGCTTCGTTGCTGTGGTTTCTGCTCCTGAGCCTGCACTGCTCAGCACGTGTGGGTGTCGTGTTGACTAGTGTATGTTCCTATAGAGGGTGGAATGCCTACCCAGGCAAGGGTTGACCCTCCAGAGCAGAAGGTCTGGGTGCTGTGAGCTTGGCCATCATCCGCCAGGATGGTAACATGTCTTTTTTACTGTTGATATAAACACAGGCATAGTAAAAACCTTTCAGGGTGTATGCCCCTAAATCCTGCTGCTGGAACTGGTTTCCAGTTTAGACTTCAGGTTCTAAAGGGAGTTGTGTTGTCCCCCAAGTCACTCAAACTCTGTGTTGGGCATTCTGTCACTTGAGTGTTGCCTTTTCACAAGGAAGGGGCTCGGTTTTGAAGTCTGAAGGTTGGGTCTGCAGTGTCTGGCTGTCCAGGCTGCGGGCTGTCCCTGCCTAGATTCAGCAGGGATGTTCTCCTCCTGCAGTATTTGGTGTCAACGATTCTGAATTCTCACAATGTCCTTTTTGGTCTCTGTCACCTTTGCCATTTAAGAGGATGGCCGTCCTCTGCAGGCGTGACTCATGGATGACCTAGGTGGGGGGCCACATCAGCTAATTTATGACATCACTGAAGGAGGATGGGAGAGCTAGCCTCCAGACCTAATTATAAGGCCTGGTTTTAATTTAATTCTGACACACTGGAGCCAGGTAGAAATTGCCAGGTATGCATGGCAGTCACCAGTGGATCTGTCCAACATTAATACTCAAATTTTATTAAGAAATAACAAATACAATGAAATTTTAGTACTAATTGTGAAACAGATTTTAAGGTTCAAGAGAGGAAGTTGGTATATGCAAACATGCCGTTTAATAAAGAAGTCCCAACTAACATATTTGTTGCCACACCCAAAGGAGATATTTTTTGTTATTGTGAGAAAGAAATTGGCCGCTCCTAGGAATTTTCCTGGACTGAGTATGCCTTGTTGCCTTGGGGAGAGCTCCCTTTCTCCTCTTTTGGCCTCAAGGATTTGCATCTGTACCTCCTCCTTTCCAAAGGATGATGTCACTGACTTTCAAAGACTCAGCTGGGGCCACACTGGGGTCCGCGATGCTGTGCTATTTGATGCACCTGGGCTGTGGGTGACTTTGCGGGCAGTTCTGAACGTGTTGCTTTGGATCGCCCCCTCGCTTCTCATGAACTCACCAAAGGGAGCCTCATGGAGAGACAATGTCACTTAGCCACTGCCCTCTGGCCTCTGAACCTCAGGACTTCAAAATGGCATTTCAGCAGATATGAAATTTTACAAATTTCCAGATGCTCTAGTTCAGTTTATTTTCTGCAGGCAGATGGCCTTTAGATAATTACTGAAGTAGACAATGTGGGAATCATTGCATAGAGGAATAGCCAGAATGTTCTGGGAAGTTCTTCGCCCCCTTTTCTCATCATCATTCTCAGCTGCTACCCAAGTATATGTGTTGGGATAGGCAATATCAGTGTGTTCCAGGTATGTGGCAGCCAGAAGCTGCGCAGTGCAGAGAGTAGAAAGAAACTACATGAACTAGGACAACAGAAAAAGCACAAGCCCCAAAGTGTGGTGTTTGAAGTAACAGGCATCCTTAACTAGTAATGGACACATTTCTTTTATGAATAAGAAATGGCAAGTAACCCATTTCTTCAATTTCTGTCATACGTGGTTCTGGGGAGGCTGGTTTTTGTGGAGTCTTTTCATCATATTACAAAACCAAGTTTTTAAGATATTTATATGTTAAATTCAATGAGGAAATTGGACAGCTTTACTTGGTTTTAATAAAGTGAACTGTTTTTATGGTTTGCAATTCTCTTTCCTATAAAGTCTCATATTGTGTCCTAAATAATTTTATGTGTAAATAAAAATACAAACTCAAATTTCTGGCATAATTTATTCTACATCTTCTGCCTTTATCTCCTGTATTTGAAATGCAATACTTAAGGTACTATATAGTCACAAAAATGGAATGAAAGAGCCATCACGAAGTGGGTAAAGTCACACAACCCATCACCATTTGATGTTCAAGCTGCTGAAAATAATTCAAATGGGTTTGAAATGATAGTCCTTTAGGTTCTTTCATGAGCTTTGTTTTCATATGTTAAAAGCGTTTGAATTTTTATTTCTCCTTTTCTGAAGAAAGAAATCCATCGGTGCACAAGGATACTAAGCTAGGGCTATCATATTTCCAAGCTGTCCTGGGTCACTCTGCTTTGAGTCTTATGTTGCTGAGGCAGCTTGCGCTGGTTGTGCAGGGCATTAATGGAACTTTCTAGAATTGATAAACAGTGACTGCAGCCTCTTTTAAAATGGATTAATAGATCTCTTTTTCTTTTCTTTTTTGAAGCATCGGTGTGTGAGAGTTGGGCTTGAGTGCCCTGGTGGCCGTGGATCCTTGGTGTGATACATGATCGAGAAAACGCTCTGCCCTTTCCCTCCTGGGTAAGTCAGACACCTAAAGGGGAAGTGAAAGAACCAACAGTTTTATAGATTGAGATCCTGATAGCTTATAAGCTTCACTTATCTCCTCCGTTAAAAATGGCAGTGAATGAGCAAGCTTTCAGAAAGAAACTGGGGCACAGAGAGGTTGCATAATCTGCCCAAGATCTCACAAGTAGTCGAGGCAGAGCTGGGATTTGAATCCATGTTCTTAACTCTACGCAATGCTACCTCTTAGCACTAGGAATGCCTTCTGAGAATAAGGACCGACACTTTTCTTTCTCTTACTGGAAATACTCAGGTCCTTAAAGAAAAGCTAACAATAAATATTAAGAAATTAGTTTTTCAAACAGCAATCTAAATCAGGAGATAGCAAATTTTTTCTGAAAAGGGTGAGCTAGTAAATATTTTAGGACTTGCTGGCCATACAATCTCTGTGCAACAACTCAACTCTGCGTTGTAGCACTAATGCAGTCACAGACAATATGTTAAGTAAGCACACTTGGCTGTGTTCCAATAAAACTTTATTGACAAAGACAGGTGGCAGGCTGAGCTGGATTTGGCTTGCAGGCTGTAGTTTACTGAGCTCTGATCCATATGATCCTTGCAACACTCAGAGATTCCACAGTGTAGAGAGTGAGAGTGTTTTAGGGGCCAGTAGGCATAAGTCCCTTAAGAAAATTTAGCTTGGATGCTCGGAATTTAATCATAAACCACTTTTAATGAAGCCTGCTGTAAATGCAAATGCCTACTTCTGGAGTAAGTGCATTTGTTGTTCCAATGCTTGACACCATCCGTATGCCCCAAGTTCATTGGTCTGAGTTCCAGCACCTAGACTACAGCTTTGCTCAAAGTAGGGCCTGATAAACATTGTTCTTTCAGTGTATTTTGTTATTCTAGAATGCAGAGCTCATGATGAAACAAGTTCAGATAGCATTTCCTATTTTGTTCTCCATATAGCTTCTAAATGTGACATTTTTATTTTGCACCCTCATACATACTGCCACTTATACATATTAGGGCAAACGTGCAATTATCTTGGGTTGTCTAATAATTATGTTGCACAAAAGTGTTCTGGTATCAAATCCTCCTCTTTATTATGAGCAAAAGAAGATGTTTACGAGTCAAGTCTGAACAAGATTGAAATACTTAACTTGTGGGATAAAATGATGATACCCTTTGCCACATACAATCAAATCAGGTGGTTTTTTCATATTTGACTTTTTCTTACAAAAGGATACTTCTGATGCCTTAAGGCCTCTGACTCTCTACTGCACTGGTTATCATCTAAAAAGATGGGCAAAGGAAAACCAATTAGTTTCTGTTTCTTCAAGGAGTTTAAGCAGGGAACTGCTCTATTCATTTATTCATTCATAGAAATAAATAATAGCTGTAGCAAGCCTATGAGCCTGGTGTAGCAGAACTTTCGGAGACTTGCCTTTTTCAAGAGCTGCTGGTCCCTAGATGCTTGTTCTACGAGTAATGGGAAAGGGTTCTTTACATTAATAGCGATGATATAGAAAGTAAAATTTGGATTATAAAAGTAATGGAAAGCTATGTACGGTATCGTATTAACTAGAAAAAGCAGGTTGCAGAATAATATATTTAATATAATTCCATTCATCTTAAAAACACACACACATAATCTCTACACACAAGTACGTGTGTTATAAAGCCTACTAGAACGTATATCAATATATACTAAATTCTAAATAGATTATCTCTGGGGTTGAGGATGTTTGCACTTTATGGGCCATATATTCACTATCTAAAATTTTCCGGAGTGTTGTATTTTTGCAATTAAAAAAAGATGAAAAAAAGGATTAAAATAGTGAGTGCTTACTGTGGAAATTATATAAAGGAAGGGGAAAAATTCCCCCATAATGCTCCACCAAAGACAACCACTGTTGTCATTTAATGTAGTCTTTTATAGTATATTTTTGATAAGTAATTTACAGAGTTGGAAGAACACGACATAATTTTGCATAGTGCTTTTTCACTTGTTATAACATACACTTTTTATATTATACTTATATGATAATATATATTATTGAAAATTGTTAATAAACCTCATTTTAATGCATCATAATATTCTATCATGTAAAGGCACTATAGTATAATTTACTGCTTCTTTTTAGCTAGACATATATTATTTCCATTTAGCAAAAATCATAGACAATGCTAAAACGTTCATGACTTGGGCAGTGTTGCACATAACTCATACACCTGGATTCCAATCCTGCTTTCTAGCTTTTGGCAAGTCACACTATCACCTACCTTGTGAAGAGTAGAAATTTGGTGTATAAAGTAGATGCTTCTTAAACAATAGCAACTATTATTATAAAGCTTTCTTTTAATTCATTAGGTCAGAATAGCTGTAGTCAATTTGGTATTTCAAATCCAAGGAGTTTCAGGCCAGCCTGGTGTCACAGAAGTTAAGTTCGCGTGCTCTGCTTTGGCGGCCCAGGTTTTGCAGGTTTGGATCCCTGGCGCGAACCGGCACATCACTTATCAAGCCATGCTGTGGCGGCATCCCATATAAAGTAGAGGAAGATGGGCCAGGGATATTAGCCCAGGGCCAATCTTCCTCAGTAAAAAGAGGAGGATTGGCAATGGATGTTAGCTCAGGGCTGATCTTCCTCACACACACAAAAAACCACAAACCGGGGAGTTTTAATGAGACTGACAATTGGCTTTGCAAAAGTGTTGCGGATATTTATACTTCACCAATAATGTGTTAGAGAGTTTGTTTTGCGAAAACTTCAAAATCCTTGAGCATCATTATTAAATTTTTTTGTCAGTTTGATCATATTCCTTCCTTTTTATGTGTTTCATTGTTTACTCATGTTATTTGGTTGATTTTTTTGAAATTTTTATGTGATAATTAGCCATTATTTTGAGAAAAGGAAAGACAGAGAGAAAGTGTCGCAGGGAGAGAGGGAACATACGTGTGAGAGAATCGTTTGTCCTTATTTTGTACTTGCTCAGCTATTGAGATTCAGCGTTTTTCCTACAGAGTGTAACAGAACTTATTTTTAAGAATGTGAACTCTTTGTTGTCATTTTTTCCCTCTTCATTTGCTTGTTAACTTTATCCTTCTAAACTTAAAGTTTACTTTAGTGTAGCCAAATATTTTCTTCATAATTATTTCAACCAGTGCTTAGAAATTTAATAAAAATTTTCCTTTTCTTTCTTCTGATATTAAAAAAATATTCAGCTCTTTAATTCAGGGAACAGTTCAGTTATTTAAAAATAGATACTGCTTTTTGTAATTCTTCTCATAGTTTTATTCTGCCTCTCTTTTTCCTCACTGACAAAAGTCAATCCCCAATTTTAATCTAATGAGGATGTTAAGACAATGAAAATACTTGTAGGAATGAGAGATCTCAGCTGCACATTGCTCCATCCTACGAAGAGAGACCAAGTTTACATCCAGGCAACTGAAATTCTTTCATTCTTTTATTTATTCCTCTTTTGGTTACGGAAAGTTTAACTTTTACATTTTGAGCTATTCTATAGCCTTCAATAATAATAACACCTATATTTCAGCAGTTTTTGTTTAATAGAAGTTAACCCATTATGTTGAACATTATTAAGTCATTATTACAGTGCTTTCCATCTTGTCTCATTTCTGTACCTAACTTTTGGTGTTTGCATTAAATGTTACACGATGTGTTGGGAAGACCAAGGCAACGCTGGTTGAATCACATATGTATTGTTTGATGTCCTCTCTTGTTGAGTTTAGAGCACTCGCCTAAACTATTAATTTAATATTAATTATCATGTGCCTGCAATAATGGTCTCATAGCTGATAAATTCCAAAAGAGAGTGGCTTAGCTAGACTTCCCTTTCTGAGATGGAGGTTAACCTGGTATTGGACAGATCAAATCACAACTCAACTCTCCATCTTGACTTTTCTTGGTTTTCCAGATATCTTGGCTGTAAAATACAGAAAGTGAGAGGACATAATTTGAGAGTGGGAATAGGCAGTGAGAAACTTGACTGAGTTTCTGGAGGCAGAGACTCTAAATATGAAAAAAATGTGCTTCCCGAGTTGCTGTCAGCGTTTCAATTGGTGCCACTGTGCTAACGGGGATTTTATTTCGTGATGCATTTCTAGGCATGTTATTGACACAAGGTAAAGGACTTGCTTAAACATGCTGAGTGGTTGTATGCTGGGATGAAGATTTAGCTTGTCATTCTTGATAATGTCAGAAATGCTAAAGCTGTGGACTCCTCTCCTTATTATTCCTGTCCTATTGTCTAGTTAGCCTGATGGAAGATCTCCGTGAGATCTGATCTGTTTTGCCACATGCATTTCACTTTGCATTACCAAAGTTCACTGACAGGAGAATTGTCTGCTTCCATTATCCACCTTGGAATGCATTGGAATTCCCATTATGGAGCTGGGGAAACCTTGCTTTCTCTCCTTCTGTTCTCTTCTATATGGGATTTTGGCCTTTTTTCTCATTTGTTTAGGTGAGTGTCTGCCAAGTCTGTTATTGTCCTGAAGGTTACTGGCTTTCTGACTACTATAAATATTTGTGAATTACAGATGTGAGGTGAAGTTCAGAATCCATTTTCTTTCCTTCGTTTCGTGTTTAAGTCAGGCTTGGATGGCATACGTGTGCTGTGCATTCTCAGACACCCATTAGAGGCGCAGATGTGTGTGGGGTTAATTGCTTGGATTTGAAGATTTACATGTGCATGTAAGGATACTGCCTCCTTGATTAAACTGTGCGTAAGATCTTTCTTGGCAGAACTTTCCTAAGGGCATAAACATGACCCCGTGTTTGGATTTTTTGGATTTCATGGGACTTGGGGTTTTCCTGCATCGTGGTCTCCAGATCAGAGTGTTGGAGAGGCTTCTATAGCTGCAGGGCTGCAAACGTAATCAGTTCATGTTTTATCCACTGGAGCTTTTCATGTGGTTTTCATGGGTGTTTGTGTCTCTTTTAGCCTCCCAGGCCACAGAAGGATCAATCATTTTGCTTCATTTGCTTTTGCTTAAAGCTTGGACAGTAACCACTATTGGTTAAACCAAAGCAGAAAAAGCAGAGGTTGGAAAGATGGTCAGGAGATTCTGGGAAGTAAATACCACCGTATTTTCATATAACAGCATCTAAGAATAGCGAACAGATCTTACATTTCCAGTGCTGAGGAATGAGGTGGTTGCATCTAAGTTGTTTATAATAGCTCACAGTGACTGCCCTGCTCACGGCTTGGAGGCCATATTTTAGCTTTTGAGAACCATTCCTCCTCCTTCCATTGTAGGCTACCTCCTTGCTACAGTGATGGTTTGAAGGTGAGGCACCCGCCCAAGCTGGCCAGTTGCACATCCCACTTGGTGGCCACTGTGATTAATTCTAGTTGATGCTTGTGACCCCAGCTTGGGCATCAATATCCCTTTCCTCCTCTCCTACTCAAAGATGGTACTTAAACAATTCTTCCTTTTCTTTCCTGCATCATCAGTTTTTATTTTCTTTTCTCTGCCGTCTTTCCAATAGGAATGCAAGCATGTACCATTATAAAAAAAAGGACCTGTTGACTCTAATTTTCCCTCTAGCTATGACCCACTTCTCTCCTTCTCCTTACAGAAAAACTCCTTAAAAGCACTTGCTTATATTTGTTTTCCTCAATTCCTGTATTTCCATTTCTTCTTGAACCTGCTTTGATCCCATCATTCCATCAGTACGGCCTCATTAAGTTCACCAGTCACCGCCATGTTGCTAAATCCACTGGTCAAGGCTCCGTCAACAGCTTTCATACAGTTGATCTTCCTGTCTCCTTAAAGCACTTTCTCCATCTGGTTTCAAGATACCACATTTGCTTGGTGTGATTCCTGTGTCTCTGGCCATTCCCTCTTACCTCAACTGCTCATCTCCCTGCTCTCCAACCACTGGAATCCAGTAGGGTTTAGTGCTTTGACCTCACCTCTTTTCCCACCATTCTCACCACTTGTATAATTTCTGTCCTCCCCACAATGTAAGCTTCATGAGGGCAGGGATTTTTGCCTGTTTTGATCACTGCTCCATCTCTAGGCCTATAGAAAAGCCTAAGACATAAAAAAGCAATCAATAATTATTTGTTGAATGGATGGATTGATAGAGATATGTCAAACCAGGTGAGAAAAAACTCTACGTCTAATTTGGGCATAGAGGTAGAAGTCAATGAGAATGTGTGCAAGAGAAAAGAATGGAATTTTCCCCCCTCTCTCTCCCAATCAGAGATTAGTGTATTTGGTGTGATATCCCTGTTTTGTCCAGGGGGTGGATATTTGCGTGTTCACCAATTCTCAGCTAATACGTCATCTCTTCTGTGGACCTTTTTCTTCCCTCTCTGTGACCAGATGAATTAAGTTGCACCTCCTCTGTGTCCCCACACTCCTGTGTATGTCCCCACAATGGCAATTTGAAGCTGGATTCTTCGTAGTATTTCTTGTAGTTTTTCCTCTTCCAACTGCGAGGGCTTTGGCGTGATTGTATTCACTTTCCAGGACTTAACACTCTGGCATGCAATCAGCACTGAATAAGTGTGTGTTATTTAATGAAGTGATTCAAAACTGAAATTTCGTAAAACATAACTTATTCTAATGGTCCTTAAGAGTGAGATAAAAATGTGCTCCTCTAGCCTTCGGATTGTGCCATATTTGATTTAAGATGTTTATTTCATGATTTTACAATAATTAAATAATTAGATTTGCTATAGCCATTATAGACTGTCCCCATATTGTCCAGCTGAGGCATTTACTCTACTGCCTTCCCAAATAGTCTTTGTTGTTTTCCAGTATAGGTGACATCATTCAAAGTGTATCTTAAGACGGAAAAGTGTGCGATCCTTCCAAAGTCTGTTTCTCCCTGTTGTCTGTGAGTTGTGAAGATAACTGCAAAGGAAGGTGACGGAAGCCAACAGCATATAGACCAAGACCAGTGTGGCCCTCCCCTGTGCTGTCAGATCAGATGTCAGTTCCTTCCTGGCATTTAATATTTCTTAAATTGTGTGTTTGGACCTACTGTCAGCATCACAACAGAATTTCATCAGTATCATCTTCAAGGAATACATAATATTAAATGTCAAAATAGCACAGCACAGCACGACTGTCGGGTCAGGCCCACTTCCTTATCAGCCATCCCTGAACACGTCTGTGCCGTGCTGTCGATTGCATTCACAGCTATGAGCAGCAGATAGGATGCGTCAACAGGCTGGGCACACAGTAGATGCCAAACAAGAAGGAACAACATCAGTGGAACATTTGAATGGCCATACGTTTCCTATATTAGTGCTCATCCTAAAACGTCTTCGCTGAATCAAACATCTTTTTAGTAGGCAAGTCTGGTTCCTTTCTCCCAAATAACCAGGACTTTTCTCTATTTTTCTGGAATTCCCTCTTAACTCAATTTGATATGTAGTTGTATGCTAACTTTGTCATTCTGCTGCCATCTTTTCTGGGAGTTGATTACATTTCTTTTCATAGCTTTCTATTTTATGTAGTGCATTATGCTCTTCTGAGATTATTTCATAATCCAGGTGTAAAAAAGATCTGTGTAAAGATCTTAAAGTTTCTTCTGGGATGTTATAATAATAGCAATAATAAAAAAGTGGATTATGAAGGTCTAACTTTGTTCTACTTTGATTGTAGTGTTGTGTCTTGCAATATTTTAACTTTGAGTCTTATTTTCTTGTTCAAGTTCTGTCTTTATGGCGGAACATTTACAAGGTAATTTCTTTTTCTTAAGCAAATCCTAAATGGTCAGACACACGTACAACTAACATTTCTAACCACAGGTGCATAGTTTCTGAAGACTTTATTGATTTGGAGTAGTTTCTTCTTTTTTTGAACCCAGGCCAGCTCCCCAAGTGTGGCAAGTGCAGAGTGTAAATATTCCTGGGTCCCCTCCATCTGCCTGCAGTAGTCACCCATTTTTGGATCAAAGGAGGACTTGGGCCAGTTCACCAGTGGAATTTATTAAGCAGTCTTTGTAATGTAGCAATGACAACAGGAATCAAAGATTCTCTAACATTTCATAATATGAAACATTTTATAAACCACTGGTAATCACCTAGTAATAATTCACAATAATGGCTCAAATTATTTGAGCACTCCCTGCATCCTAGGCTCTGGTATAAGTGCTTCACGTTTATCATTTCAGCTTCTCAACAAACAACCATACAAAGCAGGTTCTAATATTATCCCCAGTTTAGAGATGAGTCAATTGGGGCATGGAGAGGTTAAGAAACTTGCCAAGGTCACTCAGAGGTCATCTAGATGGCCGAGCCCAGTGGATAATGTATAATTTCTTAATCTAGTGTGTGTTTCACTCCCTTTATTTTCTAAAGGTCACCAAGGACGTCCCCATGGCAGAATAAATTATGGAAGATAATTATAAAGCAATGGAACCCACCTATTTTAAATGTTATTGCAAAATAAAGCAGCTATAGGTTTCTGCAAATAGTGTCTTGGTTTATTTCACTGAACTAGCAAATGTTTTGAGGGTTTGGAACCCACTCTCACTGTATAATTTCCTTGCAGAAAACACATGATTGGTGGTAAATCTCAGACAAAATTCCCTCACGGACAAATATCTGTATAAACAAACGGTGCCTCTGAAGCATCTCTTTCTGTACGTGGGAGCCATGAAGGACTAGTAGGCATCCCAATTAATGTCTGGTTGGAAACCGTGTTTCTATTAGTGACGTAACAGCCACTTTTCTTGAAAACTGCAAGGAAAGTGACAATGGGAAACCTGTATCACCACCCTCCTCCCCAAACAGATATGTATTGAGCACATAGAGTGTGTGAGACTGTTTTAGGCCTTGGAGATATACTGGCAAACAAGACAAGCTTCCACTTCTCATGGAGCATACATTTTAGGTGGGAGAGTTAGACCATAAACAATAATTATATTACAATAAATAAGAAAAGAATCATGTAGAGGTAAGTGCTATGCGGAGAATTCAGATAGGGTCATGTGATGGAGAGTGATTGGCCTGTGTGTAGGGGGGAAGGGCAGAGTGGTGTGAGTTGAGACCACAGAGGAGGGCAAGAGGTAGAGCATGTAGGGCTTTGTAAGACAGGACACAGCACTTGGATGTTCGTTATGGGCATTGGAAAGCCTTTGGAAAAGCAGTTGTGGGACAGGATATGTTTGCATTTTTAGCTTGTCATTCAAGTTATCATGGTTACCACTGGGAAAATGGATTATAAGGTTTCAAGAGGGGAAGCAGGAAGACCAGTTGGAAGGCCATTGCAGGTGACCAGGTAAGGCACGATGGTGGCACAGACCAGGGTGTTGTTGGTGGAGATGGGGAAAATTGGATGGATTTGGCATATTTTTAGAAGCAGAGTCAATGGGGCTCTAATGGCTTGGGCATTGGGGGAGAGGGGAAGAAAACTAAGAATGAATTATAAGTTTTGGACTTGAGAAAGTTGGTGGATGTTGGACAGTCTACTGAGACAGAAGTCCTGGGGAGGTGCAGGTTTTGGAGGGAAAAAGAATTCTTCTAGGGCCAGGTTAATTTTGAGTTGACAGCTTTCCTTTCTCATCTGGTTGGGGAGAGTAGGCAGTCATATATGTGAGTCTGCACTATTTGGGAAGGATTGGAACAAGAGGGAGAGATTTGGGAGGCATCACCATATTGACAGTATTTAAAGTCCAAGGCTTCTCCTTGGGGTAGACTGTAGGGAGAAAAGGGGCACCTCAGACAGAACTGTGGGTGCCGGAATGTTTGAGGAGGGCTCTGGCATCTGTTGGAGAGCTCTTCATAATATTTCACTTGATCTACTAGTGCTTTGATACTTCAAAAGCGATCTTAAAAGTGACAGAAGGTCCCAAAGGTAATTCTCCCCTTGAGAGATTTCCCTCAACATCTTAGCAACAAAATTCTCCATGGTTGTAACATAAAATGGCATTCTGGTTATAGGGAATAAGGTCAAATTCTTACAGTGAAGTATGTGATGGGACTTCTTTTCAGCACTTATTTTGCTTTTTTCTGCCAATCAGAGGTTCAGGCTCCTATTGTTGTCAAAAGCAGTCTCTTCCCAATTGAGTCTTGGGAGGCACTGGGCAAAGCAAGTTGTGGGTTTTAGTGATTTACCCAGTTTTCCTTGTTACCAAAATGCTACCTTCTGACATAAAAATCTGCCCTATTGTTTTGTCATCCTGTTCTGTGCTCTTTCAATTATTGTAATTACATTTTTTCCAGGGAGCTTGGGCTAGTGAAAGTTCAGTATTTGAGAGGCCCGCCGAATATTTTTGCCAATGTAGTTTCATGCCCTCGGTGTCAGCTCTGGCGTAGTCGGTGTCCTTGTTGACTAAATGAATCTCTATGAACATCTGCACTGTGGTGGGTAAGAGACTCTGACTGCTGTTGATAATAATGTGGCAGATAGTGATGCAGGCCAGAGAGCCACTCAGTGCTTGATTTCCTGCAAGGATTTTGGTTAACCCCACTTCGTTGTTAGCACCTTTCATAAGAGGATCAGGCTGTGAAGCTCAGGATGTCGCCAGAGTTTTATCAGTAGCTTAGAACTTTGATTTTCTATCAGAGAGAAATGCATTTGGCCTATTAATGTAAAGTTGAAGGCTCACATTTCTCATAGTTAGTGAAAATAAGATTTGGCACTGGCCGTCAAGATTCCCTGAGACGGACGTATCTACTGTAAACCAGGATAGAGGGCTGTGTATTGAGAAGTAATGAGTCTGAGCATCCAGAAGCCACACAGAGACCTTTGTGAAAAGGACACGCATAATTTGCAAGGCACAGGGATCAAGTACCTGTTAAAATAGATGAGCTGAACTGAAGAATAAGTTATTTTTTTTTAGTGGATCATCTCATTGATAAAATGCCAATATAGAAAGTAGTTTATAAATAATCTAAATATCTCATTTTTAAAAACTACCTTATTGAGGTAAGATTGACATATAAAAAGCTCTTCATATTTAGTGTGTAGATCTTGATACGTTTGAGGATGAGAATCTACCTGTGAAACCATCACCACCATCAAGGCCATAAACATGTTCATCACCTTCCAAAATTTCCTCTCTCCTCCTTTATTATTATTATTATTGGGTTTTGTTTTTTTGGTAAGAATATTTAACCTAAGGTCTACCCTCTTAGCAAATTTAAGTGCACAGTACAGTACTGTTATTAGCTGTAGGCACTGTGGTGTATGGTAGACCCCATTTTTAAAATGCGTGTTGTTTTTAGAGACTGAGAATCACCTCTCAAGAATGCCATTTGGAGCAAGTCATCAGGGCGTCAGAAGTCAAGCTTCAGCACCCTAAGTCGCAATCAGCCTGAGTTTTAATAGGATGTGATTTTCCTTCTCTGCTGAACATCCTGGTGTTCAGATCTCGGGTCATGCGTGTAGGGCCAGAGTCTCTTCTCAGAGGAATCATGTGGAGCTACTGAGGACGGTCAGCTCTAAAGGTGGAATTTGCCTCCACCCATCAGGCCTTTGACGATTGCTCGCGTGCTGTCAATGAGACCCTGAGAACGTATCCCCTGTGATTATAATATGATTTTGCCGTTGATCCAGGCTTTCAGATGGGGTGAGTGAGGTGAAAGGGGATTCCGTTATCCTTTGTAAGACTAATTTATTCCACCTCTTTTGCGATTAGAAACACTGTCAAACATTTTCTTTATTGTTGATACCAATAATAGTCTGATAAAATTCAACGAGATGAAAAAAGCCAACAACACTGAAAGATGCTTGCGAGGATCAGGTAGAATAATAAATATATTTGTCTCCCTCTTTACCACCTAATAAAAAGCCTATGACTTTATTACTTGCAAAATTCTGGGAGGTGACAGAGCCGGATAACAGAAACTCTCCATGAAAATGTAAGAAACCGGTTCTCTGGTGGACTGCATCCGATTCTTAGCCTTCTTGTTTTTTTATCTCTAAAGTGGAGAAAAACATTGATGCCACATACCATTTTTAAAGAAACAGAGAGACAATTCCTCCCTCCGATCCCCCCCTTTTCGCATATAGAGCTATACTGCTCTTTTTTCAGGATTTCTGATTCTCTGGATGCTGGAGACAGTTTCTGAGCTAAGCATACCATACAGGGTCTCTATATATGTTCTGGTCAAAGAATCCATCCTACGGACAGCACAGAGTAGTATTTGTAGCTGAAAACTCCCAAAACAAATGCTTTGCCCAGACTTAAGGATTATGGAGGGCAACACATGAGTAACATCCACCTTGCGAGGGTAGGGCCAGCCACGTTACCGACTTTATGTGTGATTGTTTTCTCCAAGCCAAGGAAGGGTAAAGATGGCAGTGAGTCAATGGTGAAAAATGCAGTTTTGGTTTTATTTATATTGTAGTTTTATTTATATTGCATTCTTTCCAAGTTTATATTTCAGTGGGTATTTTAGTCTTAATTTTAGCAGTTGCAGACTGGGAATTTTCTGTGGATTTCCTCTTCTTTTTTTGGCAACCTAAGGGCTAGTGTGTAATTTGGTTGTCATTAAAAAAAATTTATGCTGGGGCCGGCCTGGTGGTGTAGCGGTTAAGTTCGCGTGCTCCACTTCGGTGGCCTGGGGCTCGCAGGTTCGGATCCCGGGTGTGGACAGACGCATCGCTTGTCAAGCCATGCTGTGGCGGCATCCCATATAAAGTAGAGGAAGATGGGCATGGATATTAGCCCAGCGCCAGTCTTCCTCAGCAAAATAGGAGGATTGGCAAAGGATGTTAGCTCAGGGCTAGTCTTCCTCACACACACACACACAAAATTTATGCTAAAAGATTATATAAGCAATCTAACAAGTCGAATATTAAATAGGGACAATATTTGCAATGTATATGATAAACATAAGGTTAATATTTCTGATCTGCAAAGAGCTATAAATTGATAAGAAAAATTCAAACAGCCTACAAGAAAATGAGCAAACATATGAATAGGCAATTCAAAGAAGAGTAAAGTCTGATGTCCAGTAAGTAGATGAAATGATGTTCCATCCACTACTGTTAGGATAATGCAAATGAAATATCATTCTTCTGACTGGCAAAAAAAGCAACAACAAAAGAAAACACTGCTGGTAAAGATGCTGATAAAAGTGGATTCTCATCCATTCCTGATGGATATATGAATTGTTTGCATTTTTGGGAAAGCAGTCTAACAATTCCTATTGAAAATATACAAACTCTGACCCAGTAGTACCACTTCTGGGAATATAGATTATAAAAATAAAAACACCAACATACACGTATAAGAGAATGCACATTGAGTATTTATAGTAGCATTGTTATCAGGGCTCCCTCGACCCTCCAAAAACCTCAAAAAACTACCTCACATATTGAGTGTGTATCAACAGTTTTGAGATTATGTATCTATTAGATTATAAGAATGCCTCAGATATCATGTGGCCATTTAAAGAGTAATTTAAATCACTCCTGGTTAACTTGGAGAAATTTTCGTATTAAGTGAGGAAAGTGGATCCCATTTTATAAAGCGGAAAGACCTTCATCCCCCAAGTCTGTATACACGTGTTTGTAAGTGATTACATGAACATGGAGAAAGTTCTAGAAGGGTGTCCACTAGAGGGCTAACAATGGTTATGTGGGTAAGGAGAGAAGCAACTTCTAAGAAATGGCCCTGCAATAGGCATTGAGCTCACAAAATGTGAGGATTTGGGAATCTGGGGGCCATGAACTCTAACCCTATTGTTCTGGACATAGCAGAGTTCTGGTTACAAGTATTTCATCAGAGAGCAATTCCATTTCTTTAAAGGGCTCAAAATAACTCCTACAAGGAATAGAGGCTCTTCACCAACCCCATACCATTGCTTCCTTATGTCGGGAATCCTTTCTGTCTTCTGATAACATTCATTCTCCTTTCAAACATTCCCTTCTTAGAAGATAAACATTCACCAGCAGTGGATTAGAAATCCTAAATCTGTCCTTAGTATTTGATGTAAGCTATTTAATATTTCCCCTTCTCCAAAGCACATGAGTAACCCAACATGTCAAAAATGCTTCCCATGTTGCATTTTCCTCTTCTAAGTGTGCAAATACCATAATTCTCTTATGTATTATGGATAGTGACAAATAATATAATTAAAGTAAATTATAATGGTAAATGCTTAACTTTTTATTCAAGAGGTATTGTATAAACAGAAAGATTGAATATAATACAGCCCGCCAGCACCGCTCTCCTGTCAAATGCTGCTGCTGTTACTTAAAAGGAGGAAAACTGGCAGGATGGGGTGGGGAAGGGAAGAAACATTAATAACTTGCATGGTCACATATGCGTGAGTCAGTGACAAAGGTGGTGGTTCCTAAGAGTTTCAACAGACTTTCTAGTCCATTGTTTGAAGAGCTCCTGGGCATTGTGTGTGGTTCATGATAGAATGCCGTGTGTGCACATGTACCAGCAAATAACACAAAGGAGCAATGGAATGGTGCTGCTCTTGAAAAAATGCCCTTCCATTATTTGAACTGCATCTGGAACCAGTATGGCTGCCAAGGGCCCAGCAGAGCACATCCTGAAGCCAGTGATTTGGCTGCAGATGTACAAAAAGGACTTTTGGGATGCACATCAAAGAGTGTCTACTCTAGTCATAACTTTTCTCTGTGTGACGCCACAGACAAACAAAAGTTGTTCCTAATTTGCCCTTCGGACAACTTGATTTGTTTTTGGCAGTTACGTGTTGATTTAGTTGAGCTTTTCCATATCCTGTCATACACTGATTCTTGAGGAAAATGAAATGCTCCCTAGATGAATCAACAGAAGTCATTTGGGTGTCATTTATAGACATTTAAATCTACCATGCACTTGTGCATGCATGCAGGCCCTGGGAAACAGATGAGGCCTCCTGTTTTATCCCTGCTGTCAGAACACTAGCAGGCAAGTCTCTGGTCTGCGACTCCTTCGGTGCACACCTTCAGAGGAAGTTGCTCAACTGTACTTAGGAGACAGAACAGGTAGGTAGTCAGCCTCCAAAGACTGTCACCACCTTTTCCCCTTGGGTCTTCAGCTCAGGGGTGCAGTTTTTCCTCACTGAGCATGACTGTGAAGATGATTTCACACACCCTTCCTCTGCCTCTGCCCTTGCTTCCTAAGTGAGGCACATAGTCTGGCCAAGACATATTCTATTTGTCCTTTACTTTGTCCTCAATGGTTAAGATGCTTATTATCTACCTGAGCCCCTCTTAGCACCAACAGTTGTCTCTGGGCACTTTCTTCCTCATTACTTGTCCTTGTCAACATCAGGAGCATATTTGCTATAAGTTTGTACTCAGTGGTATACAAAGACATGGATATCAGAGTTCCCGTTCTTTTTTATTTATTTCTTTATTTTTGTGAGGAAGACTCGCTCTGACTAACATCTGTTGCCAGTCCTCCTCTTTTTTGCTGAGGAAGACTGACCCTGGGGTAACATCTGTGCCTATCTTCCTCTACTTTATATGGGATGCCGCCACAGCACGGCTTGACAAGCGGTGCGTCTGTCAGCATCTGGGATCCGAACCTGCCAACTTAACCACTATGCCACCGGGCCGGCCCCCCAGAGTTACTGTTCTTAAAGAGCTTGCAGCTTAGTGTACTCTCAGATTTGTCATCTATGGAGGGTAGTTGTCATGTGCCAAGGACAAAGAATACTCCTGTTGGGTGGCAGGAATTGTAAGCAAATGGCAAGCAAATTGTTTGCAATCATGGGAAGGAGTCTGATAATTACATGCTGAAACCAAATGCTGCTGCTACTGAGGCAAAGAACATGGAAAATGGAGTGTGTGCTCTTATTTTGCTGTCTTGCTTGTAGGAGGTGTTATGGACTGAATGTGTATGTCCCTCTAAGGTTCGTATGTTGAATTTCTAATCCCCAATGTGATGGTGTCAATAGGTAGGGCCTTTGGGAGGTGATTAGTTCATGAGAGTGGAGCCCTCGTGAATGGGATTAGTGCCCTTATAGAAGAGACAGGAGAGAGATGGCTTCCCCTCTCTCTCTCTCTCTGTCTCCTCCTGCTTTTAAAGACACGCAAGAAGATAACAGTGTATGAACCAGGAAGCAGGCTGTCTCCAGACACCAAATCTGCTAGCACCTTGGTCTTGGGCTTCTCAGCCTACAAACTGAAAATAAATTTTTGTTGTTTAAGTCACCCAGTCTATGATAATTTATTACAGTAGGCCAAGCTAAGACAGAGGGATTTAATAAATGTTAAAATGAAGTAATCGATCGGATTGGCAGGTAGGCAAGGGATGTGTGGATCCCAGGATCTGTGGTGATAAAGATATGGTATGGAAGTGAAGGAAAATGTCTCAAGAGAAAGGAATGCATGAGGCCAGCCCGGTGGCATAGTGGTTAAGTTTGGCATGCTCTGCTCTGACAGCCTGGGTTCATGGGTTTGGATCCTGGGCACGGACCTACACCACTCATCAAGCCATGCTGTGGAGGTGTCCCACATACAAAACAGAGGAAGATGTTAGCTCAGGGCCACTCTTCCTCAAGCAAAAAGAGGAAGATTGGCAATAGGTGTTAGCTCAGGGCCAGTCTTCCTCACCAAAAAAAAAAAAAAAAAGAAAAGGAATGCAATTATGGAATTAGGTGAATTGAACCTCCATAGTCATTCCTGTTCCCCTTAACTTTGAGAACTACAAGAAGTAAGAGTTGGTTCTTTGCAAATTACAGGCAGTGCCAAGGAATAACTGGGATCAAATGATATGGAAAGTTGAGAAGGAAAATGCACAAACTGAAATCCCACTTAAGGCTTAAATAAATGTAGATTTATGTGAGAAATTTAAAAAAAAGGTTCTGGCAAACCAGATGATGTGCATAAGTAGAAATGGTAAATAAATTCTGCAAATACAATCCAGTGGGATAGCATATTTAATTAGCAGTTGCAGCTTATAATGTTAAAAAAATACTCTGAAAACAATTGTCCATGAATTATGTCCAACTGGTTTTATTTATTCTAGTGAAACTTCTTATGAGTAAAATGTAAAAGCAGCAGAATCTTAAAATAATACAGCAGAGAGTTGAAATGCTTGCTATAAATTGCATCTCTTATTTTTTTACATGGCAAAATAAAGAGAAAATCTGTATAGGATATAAAAGATAATTAGAAAGTTGTCTGATGACTGTATCGGGCTTCCTATTTTAGTAGCTGAGAAAAGTTTCAGTGTAAGGAGCTTACAGCTTAGTGTGCGGTCAGTGTTTGTGAACTCTGGAGGGCAGTTGTCACATGCGGATGATAAAGAACATTCCTATTGGGTGGCAGGAATTGCAAGCCAATGGCCCGGCTTTGATTGGGATCATGGGAGGGGGCCTGATAATTACGACTGGTAATTGGTCTTGCCAATTCCTTTCCTCCTAGGGTGTAATGCTACCTAAATTGCTTTTTAAGTTTTTTCAGTCTAAAGCAGAGTTTCTCAACCTCAACACTACTGACATTTTGGGTTGGATAATTTTTTCTTGTGGGGGGCTTTCCTGTGCATTTCAGGGTATTTATCAGCATCCCCAAACTCTACTAACTAGATGCCAGTAGCATCCCCAGTCATGACAGCCAAAATTGTCTCCAGACATTGCCAAGTATTCCCAGGCAGAGGGAGTAAAATTGTCCTTGGTTTTGAACTATTGGTCTAAATGCACTCTACTAAATTAAATGCAGGACAAATACAAGTCTTGAGGACTTGTGTGCACTGTGTAGCCATACTTCTGTTAAGGCCAGGACTTCGACATGATGCACTGCAAGTTTCATATTGCCTTCGACAGTATTCCTGACCTTATGCCAACAGGTTCCATCCAGCGCACAGATGAGACAGCCTTGGGGTGGAAGTGAAGCAAGCAGGACATGGCAAGTGACAATGTCTGCTCTCCCTTCCCTGGAAGCTCTGGGAGGCTCGCCTCCACCTGGATCTAATGGCTGGAAGTGTGGGGCCTGCTGTTGATGAGGAATTGCTTTGGGGTTCATCCTGTAGTTACCTGTGGTCAGAAATGGGTTAGAGTGAACAAATGCCCCTAGTTAGCCTCTATCATCCCTGACCTCCCGCATTTCAAATTCTCAATGCCTATCCCCATCTTTTACGTACTCATGGATTTTAGAGTCAAAGAGTGGAACAAATCCAATCCAATCCCTCAACTGAAGGCTGAAGAAATTAAGAGTTTATTTTTCTAAGAGAAGAGCTTTGAGAGCTAATTTAAGATCTGATGATCCACTACTATCATTTCATAATTATTTTTTTGCTTCTCAACTTTCTCAACTATATTCCAAAGAAGAAACTTGTCTAACAATAGGAGATTTCACAGTCTGTGTCTTTGAGCTAAATCAGAGACCTGATGCCAACTCTAGCCCTGCAGAACATTATATGAATTTGGGAAACTCTGAAATAGAGTGAGGCCATAAACCAGCGAGTGAATTATAACGATGCAGACGGTAGTCATGTTGATTTGATAGGTGTTCAGCAGGGCTTCTATTACATATATTTTCCATTTTATTTAAAGGAAAATTCCACACCATTTGCTTAGACCAACCATCTGGAAGTGCTTTTTCTCTTTATTGCCTTTTGACACCTTGCCAACTGAAAGAAAAAAGATAGAGGATGAAAAAATTACAAAAATACTGGTTTTAATGCAATTAATGTCAAAGAAAATGCTGTTTTTTCATCTTCCAACACACGCATTAAGTTAAATTAAGTTCCTCTAAGTTTTCTTTGGTAATTATTTGTCCTCTGGTATGTGGGACACAGTGTTTAGAGTCCTGTTTTTCCTCCTGCTATCCTTTTACATCTCCGAGGTCCACCGCGTCTTCCAGGTGTCTGTGTTCAGTGATCATCGTCACTTTATCAGGTAGGGGAACTCCGTCTTACTACTGAGGAACCCTAGACACTGTGCAGTCAAGTTCCTGTGGCTGTGCAGCTTCTTCTGTACTGACAAAGGCTTTTTTTCATTCTGTAATGAAATTTTGCTTAAAGAAAGCAATTTTTTGAAAGCTGCATCTTAAAAGTAACCACTTATTGGATATATCAAGTAGTGATTGATTTTTCATTTGAAAAATGCAAGTTTCTGATTCATTTGGGCCAAATGTCCATCTGCTTGCAGATCCATCTGGTCTCATGGTGACCAGATCTTCTCCTGTCCTTGTAACAAGTGCATTAAGCTCTGAGTGGCAAGGAGGCACACAAAACTGTGACAAATCTGTGAAATGGTGTAATATTTATTGAACAGCCACCTAAGAAAAGGTGTAATATTTATAGCAGACTTGCTATGTGTCAGGCATTGTAAAAGGTATTTTTCAAATGTTATATCATTCATTGGTGATGAAAATCCTGCAAGTTAAGGGGCTTTATTCCCATTTAATAGATAAAGCTGAGACACAGAAGTGACAGAACTTTCCTGAGTCAGAACCATGAAGCTGGGATTCGTTCCAGGATCTGCTAACTCAAAAGCTCATGCTTTGACTCTGGGAAAAATTCCTCTCTTCATTGTGAAAGATACCTGTGGCTGATATTTTCTTCTAATGAGTGGATTTGGTATATTTTGCGAAGAGTTTTGGATTTGCTTCTTGTTGCATTTGTGTGAAGATTTCTAGTAAAGAATGTTACCAATGTTTTCATGCTACAATGAGTAGACAGTAAAAGCATCCATCAAGCCAATGACTTATAAACATTTGAAAATGGACATATTTCCATCTTAATATTTATGCAACATCCATGATATTTACAACACTGAATGTAGATCTATGTTAAAATCTCATCAAAGAGACATTTTTTTATTTTATGCTCATTTAGAGAGGATATATTGGATAGGCATTGGCAGAAAGAACTAGAGAAAAACTATCATCTTAGATGAAAGTAATTTTTTCTTACTCATCGTGAATTGCTAGATCTTGAACACAGCGGAGTAGAGTTTTCCATATCTTATGCTTCATTTATTGTAAATGAAATTAATTTTGTTCAATGGTATCTGTTGAAGTCTCAAATATTATTACAATGAAATATGGTGATTATAATAAAGTCTATTTATGCATGTAATATGTGTTTTCCTAAAATAATGACATAATAGATTTTTATTTCACAGTGACAGAAGAGTTGGGTATCCTTTTAGCTCTCATCCAGTTAAACAAGAAAGACAGTAGGTGATAATTTTGAATAAAGATAGTAGTCGTACAACATAGAAAAAATATTAGGGAATATTCTCTCTGAAATTCGTCAGATGAGTTTTACTCACTTTATATAGTTTGTGCATACCTATTTTGGTATACACCTTGCTTGCATTCAGTGAAATTCATTTAAAGGAGGAGTCATTAACTTTGTAAATGCTAGGCTGTTGGGGAGACTCAGTACAGGAATGTTTCAGAAACATATAAATTATTGTGGCTATGTAACTTGACTTTCATTAAGCATGTGGAGCTTTTGTTGTCCGTGTATAACCAAAACATTGTGAAATAATATCTGCTATCATTTGCCTTCCCTATCCTGTAAGTTTACTCAACAGGGTGAAAATACATAGCAATTTAATTTCTCCAATTTCTGCAGCGATTTCAAGCATTCATTCTTACCCTCTCTTCTTCCTTTATGAAGTTCCATGGAATGTGCTGGAAGGTTTTGCCCCAATATTTCGATGTATACCAGGCCATTTGTGTGAGTCCTCACTCCATCCTGCTCAAAACTATAGGCATGCCATTTAAGCCATGGATGCTCTTTGCCTACACTTTTTAAATCTTGTCTAAGGCTTCAGAAGCCAGTTGACTTCCCTCTATCTTCTCAGCCCAATGCCCTTACTTCTAGTTAGTTCCATCTATAATCTACTGTACACCTTACATCTGCCATCATAGGTAGTATATGCTTAAGTAATGCCCTTTCTCCTTCCCCAGAGTACTCCCCTGACAATTCGGGAAAAGTTTTAGACCACTGTCCTGTCATTGCGTAATTTTATTTCCCATTCTCCTGAGGACGTGCCCATCTTTCCTAAAGTCCCCTTCACTCTGACTCCTAGGAGCCCAATGCCTAGCCTCCTGACCTTGTGACCCCTAGCTGGGAATGCAGATGCTGTTTTGCCTCCCGCCAACAATCATCCCACATACGTCTCATGGATTATATGGAATGGTAGACGTGATGGATGAAACACCAGACATTGCTGATGGATGGATATATGAATGCTGTGTTTTGGTAATAAAGTCTTCTTGTTCAAGAAAATAATAACAATGGGGACTGCTCAGTGTAGAAAACAATAATAAAGAAATAGAGGAATCCCAGTAAAAGCAGTTCATAGGTCTTTGTTTTATAGGACCCTCTTGATCTGAAAGTCTGAAGAATATTATTCATCAATTAAGATGGCCATTTCAAAGACAAATCATTTAAGAATAGCATAATCTAGGAGATGGTAGACTATATTTTGTTTTCATAGAAGTAGTTCTCTAGGGTTCAGTTAGAACAAGCAGAAGAAGGGAGGGGTAAAGGAAAGTGCACCTGGAGTCCACAAGACTGATTTTCTGCCCCTCATTTATGGGCCGGGATGCTGCCTCTTGAAGGAGACAGTTTTTCCTTCCAGGATCTTGCATGGATTTAGCTAAGACCCTCTGTCTCATTCTAAAAGAAAGCTCTAGTACTGACAATTACAATATCATTTAGCCTTAATTAGCCTCAGTTGATCCTCCTCTAAGTTATAACTCATGATATTTTCTAATCATGATCACATATTTTATATGTTTTTCTATTTGGTGGGCACAAAATGAATTTTACTTCTTCTTTCTTCGATCCCTTCCTTGTGGGTGAGTCACCAACACAGTTTAATTCTTTGGGCTGGGGATGAGCATGCTTCTGGAGGTGGGTGAGATGTGGGGTAGTGCTGTGACTTGATTCTCAGTCTCTGGGTGATTAAGAGAACTGCCGGCCTGTTCCAGGTGGGGCTGGGATACGTGAGCCCCAGGTGGGCTTTTATCAGTGTGCAGCTGGCGATGCACTTTTTCTTCCACTTGATGTTGCTTGGATATGGCCTGGAGATGCCTGGCCCCTAAAGTGGCTGAATTCAGAGGACGCCCACGGTATAGATAAGGCATAGAGTTACATACACAACAAAGACTTGTCTCTTAATTGTCTGCTTTAGCCCAGTGGCTGAGCTAAGTGTCCAATTAATAAGATTTATTAAACTCCAGAGCCTCCCAAGATAATCAGTAGCAAAGCAGAGAACATGCCAGAGACATGCCATTTGTTTCTCCCTTTCTGTTGTACAGCCAGCTGACCCGATTTCTTTTGCCTGGATTGGAACAACTAGTTTAGTATGCACGAAGGTTGAGAATAATTTTTGGAGTGGTGCTGTAAGCTATTTTATTTATGGTTACACAGTGTACATAGTTTTTCGCATTATCACAGGATGAAATGAGAAATGCCTTTATGAAAAAAAAGGTCCAGATGGAAATTGTCATTCGCTATAACTCAAGAATAAATATAGCGAGTAGGCATGGAATGCTCTGTTGTGGAAATGTAGGCAGCTTGTATGTCTTTCTTCTTTACTTGTGGATTGTTTTATTTACTTATTTATTATCTGTGAAAAGAATAGCCTGGATGCTTTGCAAGATTAAAAACCAATGAAATGGAAATCCCAATCCAGGGGAGATTGACAGTTGACTGCCCAGGGAAATCAGACATTACAATAGCCCCAGGAAAATGGGACAAAATGCTTTGAAAAGTTGAATAAAGAAAGGTCCTACCTCTTTGGAGCTCGTGTAATGTCTGCGAAAATTTATTAGTTACACATATGGTATTTTTAGTAAGATCTTAGTGTCTCCCTAAGTTCCTTATTATTATTATTAATTTTTTACTTTCTTAATAGATAGATCTACAAGATTATATGATTTCTTTTGTCCTATTAGAGGTGTAGGTGCATGCTTATCTGTTTACACACTTTTATTTAATAAAAACAAATGAAAGATACTGGGAAATAAAACTTCTAGCACTAACTTTAATTAACAGTTTCTAAAAGAGAAAAATTCTCATGATAAAACAAAAGCTAAAAATTTTTTTCCTATCTAATTATTATTTTCAAAGGAAGGCACATAAAATTTTTTATTAAGATTGCATCCAGATGCCTGGATATAGGAAGAGAAAAACCCTAAATGAAGGATACTGTCTCATACTTAATCTCAAGATGAAAGCAGGGGTCTTACTCATTTGTTAGAACCGCAGTTTTTCCAGAAGTCTTTTTCTCTTCCTGGAGACTTAGGTTTGAGTAGCTGCATGAATGATCAACAGTAGCCATCCTGATAATGACACAGCTGCCCCATCTAACGCCTCTTTTGGAGGCACTTTCTCTACGTAGCCAGGTGCATTCAGCCATTTCTCAATACCCTCAGGGAGGGAAGTGTACTTTTCCACAGGGAGAAACTTAGTCATGGAAAAGTTTAAGATGTGAAGGTCAAACCTGTAAATTAATTAGGGAGTTGCTGCAGGGGAGCCTCTGCATCTCCTCAGATGCAGGTAAAGGCCCCTTCCCAGGTGTGAGCCTGGAGAAAGAGCCCAGGGCTAGGGACATGCAATGGACACAGATGGACAGACAGACAGAGGGACACCGGGTTTTAGTCTTGCTCAGCCATAAGCTCGGATCAGTAAAGTTTTTTGTTACAACGTAATTTCTCCCTGGACAGCTGGGCCAATAACTTGGTTGTCCAGGTTTGCCTGCAAAAGATTTGGACTCCAAAGATGAGAGGTACAACTGGAATCCCAGATTTCCACTAGGATATTCGACCTTGAAGGTTTAGAGAGAAAGACATGTGTGGGTGAATGATTATCTTTTACCTTTCCTGGTGAGTCACTTTTGTGTGTCTTCACCACATTTCTAAACTGATAGCTATTAAACTGTACTTTTTGGCGATTAGCCAGGGTGCCAGGGGATATCACAGAGCGACCGACTGGTGTTAGGACTCCTGTGTTCTGGTTTCCGCCCTGCTGTCAACTAGCTCAGATAACTGGCTGCTATCAGTGACTTCCCCTTTTGGGGCCTCAGTTTCCATGTCTGTGAAAAGAGAAGGTTGAAGTAAAGTTGGTGGTTTCTAAACTGGTTAAAATGGCCCTAGATTTTCCCCAAAGTGCTCTAAGAGAAAAGGGGAGCTGGGGTCAAGACTTTCGAAAATAGGGTTCTGTTGTTAGAAAAAAGGTTGAAAATCAGCAGACCAAAGGTTCCTGGTGCTCTGTTTGACTCTATGATATTTATTTAAAAAATATAACTTAAACATGGGATTCACCCTGGGACTGTTTTTGGTTTAGAGTGGTTGCAGAGTGAAGTGGTTCAGAGAGCTGAAGAGACTGCTGCCTGGGTTCGAATCTCAGCTCTGCCGTTTACTATGACCTTGGACATGTTTCTTAATGTCCCTGTGCCTTAGTTTCCTCATCTGTAAAAAGAGGATCATAACTTTGGGTGACAATGGTATGTCAATGTACGTTCATGGATTGTAACAAATGTATCCCTCTGGTGGGGGATGTTGATAATGGGAAGCCTGTGCATTTGTGGGGGCAGGGGGCACATTGGAAATCTCTGTCTTTCCCTCAATTTTGCTGTGAACCTAAAGCTTCTCTAAAAAATATAGTCTATTAATAAGAAAAGAGGATAATAATAGTAACTGTTTCATTGGGCGAGTGTTATAAGGGCGAGGTAGTTAATAATTGTACACTCTTTAGAATAGCACCTGGCACCTCTTAAGCACTGTATGAGTTAAATAAATGGATGCTCATCCACTGGAAAACTTGTTTTGCAACACAAAGCAATTTCTGCAATTTGTGAGCAGTCTCATTATTTTCTGCATGTCCATTGTGTTTCCAGCTTGACTTAATTAGTTGGTATGTAAGCATTTGTGTAGAGTTGACTTTGCAGGCCAAGAGAAGGACTTGAGCAAGTTTTGGAAGTGTAGAAGTTCCAGAAGTAGAAAACTCTAGTGTAGGTAAGAAGGGTGTGCTGGGAAAATTTAGTAGGCTTGTGTTCAAGGAGGGGTTAGATTGTGTTAGAGCCCAATCAGGGTTGTGGGATTCCTTGCTGTAGTGGTGAGACTTCCAGCTAATGATGATGGTGATGATGGTGGTGGTGGTGGTGGTGATGGTGGTGGTAGAGGTGGAGGTGGTTGTAGTGATGGTGGTGGTGGTGGTGGTGATGGTGGTGGTGGTGTTGGTGATGATGATGGTGGTAGAGGTGGAGGTGGTTGTAGTGATGTTGGTGGAGGTGGTGGTGATGGTGGTGGTGTTGTTGGTGAGGATGGTGGTGGTGGTGGTGGTGGTGATGATGGTGGTGGTGGTGGTGGTGATGGTGGTGGTGTTGGTGATGGTGATGGTGGTGGTGGTGTTGGTGATGATGATGGTGGTGGTGGTGGTGGTGATGATGGTGATAGAGGTGGAGGTGGTTGTAGTGATGTTGGTGGAGGTGGTGGTGATGGATGTGGTGGTGATGGTAGGGGGGCAAGACAGGAGACTCTACTCTTTACTCCAGTTGAGTTTTGTGCTGGATACTCCCCACCTGGGGCTTAACGTCTTCTGGCAGACTGCTATGCTGATTGATAAGAAATGTCTCAGTTAACTCTTGAGACTAAAGAAAAGGAAGCCACTTAGCAGCAAGGGGGGAAGAGAAGAGGGAGATGGATGGGGCTGAGGAAGCTTTCTTTCCCTCTGTTTTCCATGGCGACCCTTGTGAAGGTCATATGCCCCTTTCACAGGTGCACACTTGGCTTGTAATGCTTTTACCACCTGCAAGGCAACACAGAAGCAGCTGGTAGCTGAAGGGTCAAAGTACATTTCCTCGGGACATTCGGGGCTCCTGTTCAGGTTTTTGAAATGGATTAGGTGAGGCTTTGCTTACAAATTTTGACAGTATTCATTTCATTTACCAAACTGTGCTGTCCTTGTTACTGTGGTAACTAAAGCACATTTATCTGGTTTCCGTAATAAAACTCATTTCTGAAACCCACGTTTCATTGTGGCGAAATTGTGTGTTACAGTGATTCAGGAAATGCTTTTGATTAGTATGCATAGCACTTTCTGTCTATGGGATCATATTGGTATAGTAAGTAGACAAGAATATTGAAGTATGGAAAAACAGATCCAAACATTCCCTTTTTATATGCAGTCCTTTTGCTATGTCATAACTCAAAAATTTCTTTGAAATTTTAACTTTGTATATAGCAGTGATTCTCAATGTGAGGGAAAGTGTCCCCCCTCAGCTGGGAGACATTTGTCAATATCTGGAGACATTTTGATTGTCAAGACTGTTGTCTTGAGCTACTGGCGTCTCTTAGGTAAAGGCAAGCATTACTGCTAACACACTCCAGTGTCAGACAGCCCCACAACAATGAATTAGTCCATCCAAATGCCTATCATGCTAAGATTAAGAAACTCTGGTATATAGTGTTTATTTATGAGAAATTTGATAGAATATATATTCCTCATTCTAGAATCTCTTCCTTTCCATTTTCCAAATTCCATGACAGTAACTGTTTAACATTTACCTAAAGATCTGTTTGAAATCAGTGTACTACAAGAAACCTACTTGCACTGGGGTAATTTTATATCTTTTCTGTACATCATCTTGATGCAAACATTTCCAATGTTAAGTGTTAACACCATAGATATCTTATGCTTTTCCACATGGTGTTTTTATCATTTCTTACAAGTCAATTTATGGGTGTGTTTCTTCTCCCTAAATTTGGTTTTAAGCTCCTTAATACTGTGCAAAGTTTCTTTGAATTATTTAAAAAATATAGTTTAGTGCTATACATGCTTTACATATCCAATAAATATTTAATGTTTGAATCTGATACTTGATGCATTTGTATAAATCAAAATATTATTTTCTTGATATCCATAATTCATTGAAGAGAAAAACCAGTGTTTCTTCTTTTTTTCCCTCAAAGCAGAAATACATTCAAATCTCACTGGATTTGAATACTGACATGAGGGCAGTTTGTTTTGTGTTTGAGAAAATATTTCTAGCTTCCTACTTTTCTAAGTTTTAATTATTGTATTTATTTTTAATAAATCTCAGGTAGAGTCTTTATGAGACTACTTCTGCTGGCCAACCTTTTAAAAGCCTGTGTTATGCTCTCATTTTTTGTGATATTGTATATAGATTACCATGACTTTGCTCAACTGAATGGTGAGTAAGTAGTTGCCATTAGGAAAATGTTTCTTTTTGGACAAATCCTGCTGTTGGGGATGTGAAGTTCTTTGAGACAGAGGTAATTTGGAGGTGTCATTTTAACCATATTCTGTTTATTGGATTTCTAGCAAGTTCTTTCTCCCATGTCCATTTCTCTGACTAGGTAAGGCAGGAGACATGTATTAACATCATCATAGAGAATTAGAAACCCAAAGTGCTTTTTTCCTGATAAGAAATAAGAGGTCCTGGGGGCCGCCTGGTGGCACAGTGGTTTAGTCCGCGCTTGGCAGCCCGGGGTTTGCGAGTTCGGATCCCGGGCGCCCGCTGACGCACTGCCTGTCAGCCATGCCGTGGTGGCGTCCCATATAAAGTGGGGGAAGATGGGCACGGATGTTAGCCCAGGGCCAGTCTTCCTCAGCAAAAAGGGGAGGATTGGCAACAGATGTTAGCTCAGGGCTGGTCTTCCCCACAAAAAAAACAAAACAAAACAAACAAACAAACAAAACAAAAAAAAGAAATAAGAGGTCCTGGATATTCACCATTTTGGCCATTTCTGCTAGCACGTGGGTCACTTTATCTGGCAGCCTCTCAGAGGAGTGTAGAAGAGGCCAGCTGTGCCAGCTGTGGCGACTGAGTTGGTGCCCCCTCTTCCAGACATTGTTGACCCACACACGTGGGTCTTCCATGTGGTCAGTTCAGCAGTAAGGAGTTATAAGTGACATGGAAGAGAGTCTAGCATATTTGAAGTCCCCCTTTGAAAGGCCATGCAGACTCGTTCATGATTACTGACCATGTGCTGGGCACTGGGCACCCTTGCAACCTTGGGCAGGTTTTAGCTCACTTACTTCTTGCCATCACCCAGCGAGGTGGGTGTGGGCATCCTCATTTTACCACAGAGAAATGGCACCTCACAGAGCTGAAGTAACTTGGCCATGGTTTTGTTTCTGTATTTGACTCTAATCTGTACCTCCGTGTATAGTATTCTTCTCACTGTGTCTCTCCACCAGAATCCCATTGGCGTTTATTCGAAGTCATTCAGTTCAATGAGAGTGAAGGGAGGTGACCCTGGCTTGGAAGGAGCACTGTCCTAGGCCTTCTGAAAACTTGACTTTAAATATTGCTGAAAATTAGGAAAGGTGCTGCCACACGAATGGAAGGTTTGATGAGCCCTGAGCTGGAAAGAACTCATGGCTACTGGATGATAGGGAAGATTTTTATGAGGGCATGCAGGATAGTCCCCATTGTATGATTCCTGTGGAATTTTCTCTCTCTGGGGAGTCTGTTTTTCTGTAAAGCCATTGCTGAGCGTTATTCAGATTCTCAGAAGGGACAGAAATGCTGTGGCAAGCAGGGCGTTTTGAACACCCTATTTTGTTTCCTGACGTGTGCAAACACAGTCTCAGAGGACATTCCTGGAGCTGGTTGCTTGGGCCTGTTGTTTCATGGTGGGATAAAATAATGAATATCTTGATTAACATTCTGTAACTCTAGAAGTTGCTTCCAAACCACATGGCTCCTTATTAAACTGGGTGAGAGAACATGCTCAGAGAGCTGGTTACCTTATATTCCCCCTTCCTTTGGGTGGCTGGATAATCTCTCCTGGAATCTAGTTCCTGTGCAAAAGGAGGGAGACAGCGAAACAGCTCATTACTTGTTGGTTTATGGTCGTAATGCTAGAATCCTCCTTACGGGAGTTCACCTTTAGAGGTCACCTGAGACGGTCCACCTGGAAGATCTTAGTGTTGTTTTGTTCATTTGTGGCTGCTTTCTTCCTGTGATCTCAAGAATTGGCTACCAGAGGTTAGTCATGATTTCTGATTTCTGCTCCTAATAAGGGGAAATTGTCTTCAAATTATGTGCCAGTGGGACATTGGAATGATCCTCTATAAGAGGAACCTTCTAATCACTCACCATTGCAAATATACATTTCAAAATAATTTGATTAAATAAGAAACCTAGTGATATAGCATTAGAGACTGAGCTGTTACCAAGTCTTATAAATGGTTTAGCCTTGGCTTAAAGATTTATTGCTGATATTAGAAAGCTACGGACACCCAAGCTGCAGTTTGAGACCTGTTTCTCTTGGAGAAGTGGAGAGTGGAGAGTGCTAGTTGAGACCACTTGACTTTATGACTTTGATTAGAAAAAAAATCATTGATACATTCTGCTTTGTTTAACCTCATGGCAGGCAGCTAATGAAATCATGCATCACTGTGGTTCAGGGAAATATGACAGCCCTGGGTTTCATAGATGGGGAAATTAACACAGGAATCATATGTACATTTTCTAAAGATGATTCACAGTAGGACGCTGAGCCTGGCTTAGAACATGGATGTAAACACCATGTAGTTTTATAACCATGCCTTTACTGTGTTTCTCACCAGCTCCAGTGGCAGAACAGGAGAGCTGTGTGTGTACAGTTTCTGTGTCTCTTTTCTTCCATTCTCTTCTTTTATTATATTAAGTTGTTTTTTTGTAAGGCTTAAACCTCTAAGCACTGACAAGGAGTGCTCGGCAAAGAGGATTCACCCATTTTTCAACAGAGTATGAGATGGCTTAAAATTAGGGGTTCCAATTTTCATTACAGTGTGACAGCAGGTATGTGTTAGTTATTGCATGGTCGTCAGTGTGAGATGATGCATGTAAAGAATTCAATATTATAATCTTCACAGCAACTTGCAGAGAAAATAAAATTAATATCCTCATTTTGTAATGAGGTCGTTGAGCTTTAGAGAAGTTAAGTAACTTGCCCAAAGTCACCAGCTCAGCAGAGGCAATGTAGGGAATTAAACTCTGTAAGCCTGGTGGAGGAGCTGGGCTTCTTAACTCCTCCTTTGCTCCCTTGTTTGCCTCACAGACACTGGATGTGTCTCCATAATGTTTAAGACCAATGCTCTTTATTGTGATAAAAAGATGTACTAATAGGAGTCTCTCCCCATGGGCTTCTGTTGTATTGGGGAAATGAAGTCCATAAATAATTATATCTCTTTGTAAGTGGAATGATGAAGGGTATGTACAATGGGTTTTGATGCAAGGCTGAAGGAAGGATTCGTTCTCATGGAGGATGAGAATGGGTAAATAACAAAGCTTTTGCAGATCCATTTCAAGTGGGTCTTCACAGGATAGGGGGAACAGATGGAAAATTGCAGTTTGGAGAAGGCATTTGGAGCCCAAAGGGCAAAAGGGTGTGGAGGCATGAACAGAGTATCTCAAGAAAGCTGAGTCATGCATGGTGTTTGGAGTGAGACTGTGTTGCATCTTGCTGGCCATGTTCAGGGACTGTCCACAGGATCAAGTGTAGAGGGTAGGACAGAGGTATTGAGGCCATGTTGAGGAGAGATGGAAAAAAAAGAGAACAGAGCCAGAGATGATTCAACCATGACTGGCCGGGGCAGGGAGAGAAGGGCATTCAACGGGTACCATTTAGAGGCCGCTTAATACGTGCCTGGTGATGTGTTGGGAGCATTAAAAGTATGAGCTTATGTGATCCTCACAGAGACCTTGACAGGTAGATGGTACTTGTATTTTAGATGAGGAGAGAGGGTTGGTAAAGGTTAGTAAACTCTTCCAAAGTCACCAACCTAGAAGGTAGGGCAGAATTCAAACCTACAGCTGTCCAATTCCAGAAACTGCTCAGAGGACCTGTGGAATAATTCCATTTGCATGGTAGAATTAGAGATAAGGTTGTAGCATCTCTTCTGAAATTGAGGGTGATGTTGAAACATGCCACTTCTAAAGAGCATAGAGAAGTGTTGATAGATGAGATAAGCTGTCAAAGTCCTTTTTAGCTCTGTGGTTATGTCTTTACAGTGGGACTAACTAGTCCTTGACCATGAGAAAAATCATCTTATTTGTTAATTTTAAGAATGTGTGGATGTTTTGTGGATCTTCCTTTATGGGTTGATGTTATGGACCAAGAGAATAGAGTTTGGTTATCTGTGTCCCATGTGTGTATTAATCATTTTAAGCATGTGGTTACAGCACATAAGGACATGATTCCCCATGCTGTTGACCAGTGCAGATGAGCGTCTAGCGGTTTATATATGGGGTCCCCTTGGACTGGGGAAGGCTTGCATTTGATTTATCAGAGCATGCTGAAGACAGTGTGCTGGCCTGTGCAGCGACGCTGGTATGGAGGGAATGGCAACAGTCAGGAGAAGAGGCAGCTGTTAGTTATGACTGTGTTGTGCTTAGCTAGCAACCCTGGGCCAATTCTCATCCTTGAAATTCCATAGGAAAACTCCCGTGGGATGAGAATCATGTCCAGAAAATCCCCATAGGATGAGAATCTTGCTTGGTGGTCAAGGAATTAATTTGTAGAGATATGCTTGCTAAAGATTTATAGGATTGCAATTTGGGGAAAACATAACTATTTCTTGATCTGAAATGCTAATTTGACAGTTCACAGCACACTATGACCGCATGCTGTGGGAGCAATGGAGGGAGGGGTGATACTGATATGTAAGAGCTGAGAAGAGGACCTGAGGGACTGCTGATTCCAAGTCATTATACAGGTGTCGTGTGATGGAGGCTTCACATTAGGAGGTGGAACCGGTGGTCCCTGGGATAGTTCTGAGATTCCAAGGAGCATGTTTAACAGTCAAGGGTGAATACGGCGGGAAACATTCTCTCTGGCTGACAAACGGCACTAGATCCCTAGTCTAATAACTTGGTGCTTTGAGCAATAAAACATCAGAGCATTTGTCATTTATACATAGTTTAAGTAATATGTCCATGTCCTTGACACAGCTTTTATGGATGCTACCCATCTGCTTCATGCCCACTGGTTCTTCCATTTGTTCTTCTCTTTGGAGAATGAGCAATACTGGAAAAACTTTTCTTTAGCTATCTACCTTAATTGCTTTAATACTGGAAAAACACTGGGGAAAGAATGGAAATTTTTATTAAAAATGTTTGAGTGAAGAAGTGTGTGTGGAGTCTGGGGATTGTCAAAGGGCACGCTTGGCATGCATGTTGGAGACGACAGTCAGCTCTTGGGCTTGCAGCCAGGTCTCCACCAACACAATTATTGAGTAGGTAATAGAATATTAGTAATATAAGTTATGAAGCAATTTATAATGATAAATAATATAGATTATAAAGTAATTTATAGTGATAGATATTTAAAATTATTGTATAGTCGGTTGCTTCATGAATATGTATGTAGCAACAAGTCTCTGGATAATTAGTCCATTTCAGCCTAAAAATATACTTTGGGCTCAAATCAATAAATAAGAATGTCAGTTTCAAACTGGTTTTTGTATGGCTCTTTTGCTTTTTATCTATCCAAGTAGCTCACCCACCCCTGCCTCCCATTTATGTCAGGCTAGAGGGGACCTGGCCTATGAAATGCTCAATATATGAAGTGCTCTCTCCTTACTTGTGGCCTCCCCACAGTCACTGCTACCCCCAAACACCAGTGCTGAAGCCCTTCTTCCCCTAAGCTGAAAGGATCCCGACGGTCCCTCCTGGGAATCAGCCACACTCCAACCTTCTTTGTCTACCCCTAACTTCTGCTGCTGGAAGGGTCATCACAAGAACCTGGTAGCCCGAGTTATAATTTGGAATTTGTTTTACTAGATATGTAATTCACATGCCATACAATTTACCCTTTTAAAGTTTACAGCACTTTTTATATATTCACAGACCTGTGCAGCTTCCACCATCTAGTTTTAGAATATTTTCATCACCCCAAAAAGAAAACCTCCACCCATTATCTCCTCCTCCCCCCGGAAACCACTAATCAATATTTCTGTCTCTATGGATTTGTTTGTTCTAGACATTTCATATAAATGAAATCATACAATATGTGGCCTTTTGTGACTGGCTTCTTTCACTCAGCATAATGTTTTTAAGGTTTATCCACACTGTAGCATGTATCAGCAATTTATTCCTTTTTCCAGATGAATAATATTCCATTGTAGGATATATCACATTTCTTTATCTATTCACTATTCATTAGTTGATGGACATTTGGATTATTTCCACTTTTTTGGACTATTATGACTAGTGCTGCTATCACCATTCATGTACAAGTTTTTGTGTGGACATATATTTTTATTTTTCTTAGGTATATACCTAGGAATGGAATTGCTTGGTCACTGGAATTAATTTTTTCAAAGAAACAAATATTTTAGTACCATCTTATATTCGAAATGTAGCATATATTTTACAAAGTTTAAAAATACGGTGCTTTCTCCAGTGGTGTTGGTACAGTATGGCTGCAAAATTGTCAGCCTACCTAAAATAATCATTATACCATTGGTGACTCGGAATTGCACAGCGGTTTTTGAGTCAAATCCATATGAATTCAAGTCCTGGCACTCCTACTTTCTAGACTGACAATAACCTGGGGCTAAAAGGTTGCCTTCTCTGAATCATAGTTTCTTGTCTGGGTTAAATCTGGTCTGTGATTCTCAAGCTCTCATAGTTGTTTCTAAAGTTTTTCATGTCATTGCATGGAGAAAATGGTAACATTTGTGTAGGTAAATCTGGTAAATGGAGGAGACTTCTCACCTGGGGGTTGAGGGGTTGGCACACTCGAATTGCACTTTGTCAGCATCATAAGCCATGCTGGCCTTCTCTACTCCACTGTGGCTCTCGTCTGTTAGGAAATTGTTTTCTAAGTGTGTCTGCATGCTTGCCTCTTCCTATAATCTCTGTTGTTCTAATCTGTGAGAATCACCATTAGCCATTGGAGAAAAATATTGGACAATAAACAAGCTTTTGAAGGGTTATGATCTCATTGTATTTTATCTTCAGTATGGTGTGTCGAGGAAACTCACAAGATAAATAGACTCCAGCAATGGTGCTTTTGAACACTGTAGCTCTGACTTCCGTTTGGGAAGTTATGGATGACCACCGTAATGTCCTTTATTTGATCTGGCGTTTGACGCCACATCATGGTCATATTTTTCCAGGCTTTGGAACATCATATTGTTTTCTTGATTTGTGTTTTTCTGTGCTTGCTTTAGTCAGCAGGTCTTCGGTCCATGTGCTGCTTAGGTAAAAAATCTAATTGAAATTCTGGTTTCCTACTGTGAGTAAAATCTTCGGCCATGTGGGATTTCCTCTCAAGAAGTTGGGTGTATCGTCTTGTTCTCTTCTTTCTCTGGAGATTGTAGCACTGATTTTAGCACTGATGAGCTTTCCTCTCACGGGACCACTCAGATGCTGTAGGGGCTCCTGAGCACTGTGGCTCTCTTGAGATATGGAGATGCCTTTTAGATGAGGGTCTAGCTCTCAGGAGATAAAAGAATTCTGGTTCTTTTAAAGATAATTAAAGGTCGTCTCTGACACCATCTTCCATGTTCTTGCTGGCATCTTCAAGCATGACCACACATAACAGAAGTGCTGAGGCTGGACTTGTTAGCTAGAGCCGCTTCTGTCCTCTGGTGATGGAAATGAGTCAAAAAGGGGGCTTACGTCCCCACTTCATCTTGATTCTTCTTCATAGCATTTTCTTAGCAGAAGAATACATAAATATTTTTCTGATGATAATAATCACACATGCCCATTTGCAGTAAACTTGCAAACACAACCCCCAAAAGTATTAAAAAATGATGTGGAACCACATGTCTCAGAACATTCTAATGATTGGGTGTCTTTTCCTACAGACGTTAATTGTAACGATGAAGATCCACATGGTCATGTCTAACGATTATTGTTGAGCACTTGCTGTGGGCCTGGCATTGTTCTAAGAGTTTCACATTGATTACACATTAAATCCTCCCAAGACTTATGAGAAAGGCACAAAGGTTATCTCCATTCGAAGATGAAAGTCGAGAACATACAAGCAGCAAGAGGCTGAGCTAAGATTTGCATCCAGCCTATAGTCAGGCTCAGAGCCCAGGGTCCCAGTGTTTGTACGTTTATCTTTCAATATGAGAATGTTTGTGTATGTGAGTACACTTAAGCACACTTTTGTGGGTGTGCCCCTGTGTGCATTTGTTATATGCCATGCGCAAAGTTTAGTTTCCTGCCAATACTTAATATTATATCTTGAGTATTTCTCTTGTCCTTAAAATTTCTCTTAAAAATGGTATCCTGTCTTCCTGATGCATTTAATTTATGTAGAATCATTTTTCCCTAAATAGAAATTTCCAAATCATGGGTGTAACACCTAATAATCAGACTAGGAGGAATATATTTCAGTGTAAATCTGTGTTGACATAGCTGATGAATTCCTTTGGAGAATATCCTAGAGACGAAACCACAAGGCAAAGTGTATGAATACTTTTAAGCCCCTGAAAACTTTTTTGTGTGTGCATGTGCTATTGTGTCAAATCAACAAAGGGTGTGTTGTTAAACAGCTGTAGGCACCTCCAACTGCCTCTGTTTGGGTTTCAAAAATGGCAGTCATTAAAGAAATAATTTTTTTCAGATTCCCCATAGTAGGCAGCTTTTTTCTACAACTTGCCAATATTTTGTGATCTGTGAGTTTAGCTACTAAACTCAGTAGATCTGTCTATGCTCCTCTGCAAGGAGGTGTCCTCAAAAGGCAAGTTCTGTGCTCAGGAAACGTCTGACTTTCCAGAATGAGGTGTTTGTAAGTGAAAGCCCAGCCCCATCACCTCCAATCTCATCTCCATCATTAATGGGCTGCTCTTATTGGTACTGTGGTTGTAACCAGGGAGAACTGCAGGAATTCTCCAGAACAGCGAAATTAAGGGTAACATTTTGCCTCTTACTTATGATGTTAGAGAAGGTTATCACTTTCATCTACACACTCAACCGGAAACACAGTCTATTGCCCATCGACCAAACAAACATGTGCTATTTGCCAAGCTAAATGGCAACTTTGAGGACAAAAACGCAGTATGGCCATGTCAGGATGGAAAGTATTTGTCCCTGCCTGTGCGCCTGAGCATTTCTTCTCAGTATCAGCAGAGCTTTGCATAATACAGTTTATCTGTCAAGGCTGATGAAACCAATTTCATTTCCTTAGGTAAGAGTGAAGGTTTTTTTTGGAGGTAAAATGAATCTAGTGAGTAAAGGAGTGGGAGGTTCTGGTTTTAGAAATGTCTATCATTGACTCACAGTTTACACCCGCATGTTGTGTGTTTGCATCATAACGGGCCTTCACCGACTTGAAATGAAAATCATAGGAATTTCCTGTTCTGCCTGGAGAATACTTCTGGGAAGTTGACCTCTGCTCTCTCAGTGTTTGTATTTTCTAACCATCCCTTCTTTAAACCTGCCCTGCTTTCTGTCCTGCCCTGCAGCAACTTTCTCTCCATTTTGCCCTCCTCCCTGATACGCAGGAAGTCTAACCTGCACGGAATCTAAATATGAACCTTAAGGCTTCCGTCTCAGTTAATCCATAAAACTAATCTCACTTCACTCGTGTTTTAAAGCTAAATTTTTTTACTCACTTTAAATTACAAAATAAATAAGTACTTGTTGAAAATTCAAACAATATAGAAGAATATAAAATACCTCTGCTGCTAGTAGTAACCACAGTTTTCTTTCACCTTCAGACATATAAACATAGAAATCATTTGGTTTCTTTCAGTCAAAAATTGGACCTTTCTCTTTCTCTCTTCTTTATCTCTATAGATAAATAAATGTCTATGCTTCATTTTTTTTTCAATCAACACTATTATTGGATTTTTTATGTCAGTGTATGGAGTTTTATTACATTGGTTTTACAAGCTGTATAATATTTAATGGTATGGATGTGCCATAATTTATTTGATCTCATTACTTATCACTTTGGTCTTTTCACTTCAAACAGGTCAATGCCTTTGCTACCCCCATTCTTGGTGAATTCTACCTTGAGACTTTAGTCCGTTTCTCTGCTGAATTGTGATCATTTTATTTCCAGTCCTTTAACATGATTCCCCTGCTTCCAAAACTCACCTGTTTCCCAGACTCCTTCTGTGTTAGCCTGACAGTTCTGTCCACTATTTGTTATTGGTTGGTTGATCCATTCATTCAACAAATATTGGTTACTGACCAAGTTCAAGGAACTGCGGTGGGCTTTGAGGGGCTACAGTAACCAGTGGGGCACAGGCTCATTCATGTGGCCCTACAGAGATGCCTTGTCACAAGGCAGAAGGAGCCAGACTGTATGGCAGAGTGAGATGAGGGCCGCAGAGGCATATTGCATCCTAAGGAGGCTCCTGGAGGTGTCCTGGTTTCTCACTGGGGAAGTGGTTATGTGAATAGAGGAGCTGGTGTTTGATCTGGACCTCAGAGGAGGGACAGGTTCTAATATAGACATGGGAACGTGTTCTAGGCAGAAGGGTAAGTGGTCCAATTCGATCTGGGGAAGTTGGAGAAGCGCCGTCGTTGTTCATTCAACATTCATTCATTTTCATGTCAGCACTACCGTGAAGTTTCTGTTGACATTTTCTTGCTTTTTTATATAGTTATAACAAATTCAAAGTATCATTTACTTTTGCTTCTTTTTTATCTGCAACACATATGGATTTACTATATTATATATTATTCTTGACTTTTTTCTTTCAGCATCGTGTTTCTGGTATTTATGTATGTTGTATGTAGCTGGTATCCATTCATTTTCACTGAGATATATCATACCATAAAAATTTCCATTCTCTTAGTGGGCACCTGTATGATTTCTAGTGTTTTGCTATTATGAACAAGGTTGTTATAAATGTTCTTTTACCTGTTTCCTGGGCAGATATGGAATTTTCCGGAGGCTGAGGCAGCCCACCATCACGGTTCTTATTAAACAGTGAATACTTTTGTCATCTCTTGTAGGAACACACTAATTTGGTTGTTAGAGACTTTTTTCCTACAAGATTTAAAAAGCATTTTTATTTTTTTCATAGTCCCTATTTGTTTATATTCATTAAAAGTTTTTTAGTGCTTCCTAATTGCTAGGGAGTCCTCCACATTCTTTCAAATTAGCTCATATAATTTTAGGCTATGGGTTTTATCTTTGTATTACAGAGGAAGGAACCTGAAGCGTAAGGTTGATGTTGGAGCTAATTGGGACTCAGGCAGTCTCGGTCCAGAGGCTGTGTCCTTAACCCCTCTGCAATGCTGCCTCTCCTAAGCCAGTGTTGGTGGGCAGGCAGATCACGGGACCTTGTAGGCTGAGGAACACTGTAGATAGTTCTTTCTTAACTTTTGCATGACAAAAGAAGTCAATCAGACATCCTGCAGCTGTGTTTAACCTCCTTCACCGTTGAGGAACAACTTGCCAAATTGTTGCAATCTGTTATTTCTTTTTCTGGACTTATATTTAGGAATTGTTCCTTTTGTATTTTCATTAACATATCCACCATTGCATAGCTTTTAATGTTTTGAAATACAGGATGTAAAACACTTGGGGATTACTTTTCAGCCACGGAGGCCTTTATTGTGATGTCCTCAATGACCTTTCCACATTTCAGGCTAATGAACTGAAAAATAACATACCATATGTTCACAGCATGTCTGCATTTCACAGCATCGAATTACGTCCTAATCACTTGATGCTTCTGTGGCGGCTAATTCAAGGTTTTTATTGACTTGTTCTTCTGAAATCTCACCTAATAGACTGATTCTTTGCCAGCAAACTTTTAGTTTTCCATGGAAACTCTCCTGAAACTCTCTGTAGTCAGCGGCACTGGCAGAAAGAGTCTAGGTCTTCACAGTGGATTTTTTCCATCAGTTGGGCAAAGACTATCTTGGTTTCTACCCCCTCTAGTACCTAGTTGGTCAGTCGATAATATTTATGTCACACTCTCTTCTAGGCCCTGGGGATATGGAGTGAAGCAAACCATGGCTCAGTTCTCTGGTTGCTTATATCCTAGGGGTTTAAAAGGGCCATAAACAAACACATCAACTGAGCGATTTCAAGTAGTTTTAAGTAACATGAAGAAGAGAAAATAACCGAATCTGGTAAAGAGTAAAAGGCAGTGCTTTAGTTGGTCTGGTTGGGGAGGCCTTTCTGAGGTGACATTTGATGGAAACCTGAGTAATGAGAAGGAGGCACCTTGGAAAGACCTAGAGAAAGGACCTCTGGACCTACGGGCCAGCAGATGCTGTTTGAAGGATGATGTGCTCCGTGGGCAAAAATAATAGAGAGAGGTGTGTGCCTGCACACATGTATGTGGCCTGAGCTCGGTGCATGGGAGCGCTGGGGATGGTGCAGAAGTGGGTGGGACCGACCACAGAGGACTTCTTGTTGGTTGAGGTCAGGGGTTTGTGTTTTTAGGAAGTTGCAAAGGGAGTTATTCCAGGGTTTTAAACAGGGAAAAAGTACCTAACCTGATTAACTTTTTTTCCTTTTTATATAGTTTTATTGTAGCTACATATATACATTCCTTTAAAAATAAACAGATATTTTATTATAGTTGCTTTTTATCCAGCTTTATTGAGGTATAATTGACAAATAAAAATTGTATATATTTAAGATGTACAATGTGATGTTCTGATATATGTATACATTGTGAAATGATCACCACAATCAAGCTAATTAACACATCCATCACTTCACATAGTTACCTTTTTTGTGTGTGGTGAAAATATTTAAGATCTGCTCTCTTAGCAAATTTCAAGTATACAATACAGTATTATTAACTATAGTTACCATACAGGACATTAGATCTCCAGAACTTATTCATCCTGCATAACTGAAACTTTGCACCCTTTCATCAACATCTCCCCATTTCCCCCACCCCACAGCCCCTGGCAACCACCATTCTACTCTCTGCTTCTGTGAGTTTGACTTTTTTAAGACTCTTTACAAAGATTACTTTGGTCGTAACATATAGAATGGACTTTTGTGGGCAAGAGTGAAAACACCAATATATACTAGAGATGCTTCTATAGAGTCCAGGTAAGAGATGAAGTGGCTTAACCTGGGATTGCAGCAGTGCAGGTGGGTGAAGGGGACAGATGTGTGATCCATTTGACAGATTCACTGATGGTTTAGAGTATCATGTGAGGAGATTAGAGAAATCAAAATGACTTTCGCTGTGATGGGGAGACTCAGGCAGGAGGCAGATGTGGGGAAGGGGCGAAGTTAGTGTTTGTTAGTCCATTTTGGTTGGAGGTAATTCTTTGTCACTCAAGTAGCAGTGAAAACCAGATTGAAGTTGTGGTTTCAAGGACAGGTTGGGGCTGAGATATAAATTTGTATTCATGAGCTGCCAGCTGCCATTCGACAGCATGGGCCCCCAGGAGGGTGTGTAGATGGCCGGCAGGGGGTGACAAGAGACACTGAGAAGGCTATCCCACAGTTGTCCAAAGGCTGGTACTCTTTCATCATTGGCTGGATTAAATCTTGGTCAGTGAGGTCTCTGGCTCCAGGGTCTGTGAATGATGCTACAGCTGGTTACTTGCTGAAATTTCTATCCCCCAGGAAACACATATTCAGGCCCAATATGAAGTCAGTTGGTAGAAATAGAGCAGCTGCTTATTTCTTCTTCCAGATGATCCATGTGTCTAACAGAGCTCCTACCCCCAGTCAATAAACGATCATTGCAGAAATGAGGAATAAAGAGGGATATGTTATGTACAGATGTCTTGAAGAGAGTTATAGATTTGGAATTCACCAGTGTTTAGAAAGTATGTAACGTCATGTGGGTTTGAAGACATAGGCCACTGAGAGTGTGTAGACTGAGAAGTTTGGTATCTTCAGTCCAGCGAGATGACCCTGGGTTTGCAGGCCAGGAACTTACCTGTTAAAATTGTTAGTTCTTCCATTTTTCTGTGGGACCTCCTTGAGTCTTGTCGCCACATCTGCAAAATAGGAAGAAATTATAATACTTATTTTACAGGTTTATTTCAGGAAAATAAGAGATGTATTAATACTGTACATAACCATACAACCTTCTTTGCAGATTTTTATATTTTATTAGTCTTTAATTAGTGGAATCTTTGATTTTGATATGATATGTCTCAGGATATTTTTCTTGTGATGAGAACTTTTCAGATTTATTCTCTTAGAAATTTTCAAATATGCCATACAGTATTATTAACTATAGTTAATTTTTTATTTTAGTGAGGCTTTTTTATTCTTGTTTTTAATAAACTGACCCAAAAATAGTAATTAGGGCTCTTGAGGCCTGTTGTTGTTTTTGTTGTTGTTGTTTTACCCTGGACCAAAGACTGTGACAGATTTGAATGAACTTGAATGTATCAACTTTGACATGTCTTCTCCATTGGGCCTAATAGGTATCATCAGATATCATACACAAGGGTCATTCTCAGCTATCTGAAAACACCACATCAGGGGCCTTTTCACTAAATATTCTAGTTTTTCCAAGTGTATTAGCAGTCTATTATCTGTTAATTTATCTAATATTTCAAGGTATTTGCATTTTCATCCTAGAATAGTGAATTTGATGAATTTATTCCTGCTGTGAATTGTAATATCCTCCTTTTTTTGTCCTTTGACATTTCAAGTGGTTCCAGCGAATTATGGTATGCCAGAATAACTCATCCAAACCCCTCAGGATTCATGCACTTTGGTTTCGTCTTCCATGTGCTTTCATGTTTCCAGGCCCAGGAGACTTACTTGTTTTAGCTGGTCTGCCTATAGTAATCCCTTTGACCATTAATTGGAAAATTATGACATTTAGAAAGGACATTTCTCAAAACCATGGGAATCCTTGTATTTGGACCAGATGTTGAGAGAATTTTAATACGGGAATAAAACATCTGTGACAATGAATAGCAGAGTCATAGAAGAAAAGGAACATGAATAGCCTTTTAATGGAAGTGTGAATATTGTTAAGAAGGTGAAGAGGTGTATGTGGGTTCTTGTTAATTTTCTCTGTTAACTGATTTCTCAGGTGGTGATTGTTTGTCTATATTATGTCCTGTATTGCCAGAGGTTGAGATTTTCACAGCCTTGTTTTAGAATGAGGCAGGCACACAGGTAATTGTAGGTCAGGGTGATAAAGGCTATAATAGAAATGAGTGTTGATGCACAGTGGGGCCAGGTGGCGATGGGGGGAAAATGGAAACAAAATTGAGAAGGCTATTCAGACATAAAGCTTAAGGATTGGGACTAGAGCCAGGGAAACCTGTCAAAAACCAGTTGACATTGCAGAGGTGAGAAATAGAGGGGGTTGGTCAGAGTGGGGAGGAGGGCATGATTCTAGATATGGGTAAGGGAAGAGTTGTCAGAATATAGTGACAAAATGCCAGAGGAGCTTTGGGAAGATGAAGGTGTGGGGGCGCAGAATGGTGGCTGAGTCCTCAGATTTTGAGTTGGATGTCTGAGTAAATGGTGGAGCTAACCATGAGAGGAAGTAGGAACAAAGAAGACGGTTGATAGAGACAGATGATGAGGTCACCTTTAGTTGAGGTACCTCTGGCTTATGTATGTGAAGATGTCTATTTTTACTTATGGTCTGGATTATGTAAAAGAGGTCTCAAAGAGAGTTATAGATTTGGAAATCACCTGTCTTTAGAAAACATGTAACATCATGTGAGTTTGAAGATATAGGCCACTGAGAGTGTGAAGATTGAGAAGACATGAACATTCAGGAGAGATTGGGGTGCATCTTCGTTTAAGGGGAGGGCTGAGAAGTAAGAGTTCTGGATACAGTAGGAACATAGGGAGATTTGGGTATTAAGGAAAACAGGGAAGAGAGGGTTTCAGGAGATAAAGGAAAAGGTCAGTGGACACCAATACCGTGGAGATGTCCAATTGCATAAGCTCACCAGATTTGGCAATCGGGGTGACCAGTGATATTGACCAGAGTGGTGACAATAGAAGCATGTATTCTTTTGTCCCCACTACCTTTGTGTGCTGTTGTATGTTGGCATAGACATTGCACCTTCTAGTTGACAAGAGAGGAAGTGGCACTCCAAGTCCTGCTTATCTTAACTGAAAACAAATGGGAGCTGAGAATGGTAATTTTCACACCATGAGAGTCATTTATAACTTGATTATTTTATTGTGTCCATATGAGTTTCCTGCCTTTAGGAAACATCTCTGAATAAGTCCTTTAGAAATTGTTGATATAGTTATGTTGTCTTGAAGGACCCATTATTTAAGTTTTCTTTCATTCTTTCTTAGAAAGGGCTCTTGTTGGTTTAGCTAACACAGAAGTAATTGAATGAACTTTCACTTAGTTTTAAAACCTGCTGACAGATAAAATTAATATTGCCTTTGTGTAAATAATAATTTTATCTAATGGACTTCATTTATTTTTATGGTTCCTCCAGGCAATCTGGAGCTAAACAAGGGGAAAAAGGGGAAGTGTAATAACAATTCCCTTTGAAGAGAGATATAAAGTAAGGTCACTGGAGCTGAACCATTATTGAAATGTATAAAATAGTTTAATGTTTGCTTTCCCCCATTTTATACCATGAGGTCATTTTATGTAGCCATAAAATTCCATCTCATCTCCGTTCAGAGATGATGAAAATCTATGAGTAACGGAGCCAACTTCTTATCCAGTTACCTGAAGGTGGCAGCCGCTGGTGCTTCTGTACTTAAGGGCGGTCAGTGTTTTCATTAACACATTCCTAAAAATGTTTCACTAATTATTTATGTTAAACCTCTTTGGGCTGCAACTTGGCAGTCAAGGTACATGGCTTAAAATAATAGAAAAAGGATCCAGTTTTTACAAAAATGTACGTAAAAATTGAAGATGCAATGTGTTTGGTGAACATCCTGATTCCCCTTATAGACTCAACCCAATAACAAAACAACTTTAATTTCACTTTTTTTCCCGAAGAATAAAATGTTCAGTTATTGTTTTTGAAGAAGGTTAGAAGAATTCTATTTACTTGAACACTGTGCATTAACTTAAGTTTATTGCTTTATTGATTCTTCATTTACATCCATTTCCTGCTCAGTACCTAGAATATCTGATCCTACTGCAAGGAAAGAGCATAGATTTATTTGGTACGTTCCTTCCAGCCCTGAATACACTGTGGACCTTGATTCTCCTGGATGGTTTATTCTTGCTTCTTTGAATGCTCTAACCTGAACCCCTTCAGAAGCCAGAGCTTCTATCTTCTTCCTTCATTCAGAGGGAATTCCTCCTTCTTCTGTTTCCTAAGACTTTGCTCCTACTTCTATTTGATAATTATCAAAAGATAGATTTCACTTGTTTGACTACTCTAAACTGTGACGTGGAAGTGCCTGGACTGTTGTCCTCTTCATCTTTGCCCCCTTGTGTTGGATGGGTCATCCTTTGCCACAGGTGACGTCCTTCAATATGGGTGGCTTCAATATGGATTAATGACATTCTCTAAGACGCCACATGTTTCTGTGCCAAGGGGTCATCTCTTATGATTTACTTTGGAGACAAGACTAAGTTCCTGGGGGTGATCAGGCCATCTCATCTTGTGGCCATAAATGTGTGGTTTTACCAGTGTGAGCAGGAAGGCTGAGTGAGCGATGCAAAGAGCCAGGGGGTAGCAGCACCCATTTTGACATAGCCTGTCACTACACACTGGGTCTTACATTAAACTGTGAGATCCGTTTAACCTGAACCTTAGCTTTCTCAGCTAGAAAGTGAAGAGAGAGACTAGATGATCCATCTCCCCTTTTACCTCTCAAATTCAGTAAGTCATTGATTCATTTCCTGTCTTATATGTGCCAAGGGACGAATAAACCACCTCACAATGGTGCTTGCTCAGTGGCAAGGGATGGGTGAATTCTAAATGCTAAAGAGAACATTGGCTACGTGATTTCTGATTCATTCAGATGGTCCATTCAGCATGTTGGAACGCATAAACTTAGGGCTGTAACTACATGTTCAACCCGTAGCTTGTTTATAACGAAAAAGAGAAGTCAAAACTTAGAAACACAAAAGGTTATATGACCACACATGCAACCTTTGATGAGGAAGCAGGCGCTGTCATTCGTACATCGTGGTTCCCGGAAAGGAGCTGCCACCGGGGACTGGAATAGGCGGTTGCTGTGTGCAGAGGGTGGAGGCTGGCCTGAAGCTGGGGTAGCAGGAAGACTCGGGGCAAGTGTGGGGCCTGTGGCATCAGCAAACATGCAAATGAGCATGCAAGGCTTACTTTGAGGACCCTGGCTAGGCCAGAGGGGCAGAAGGGAAGCCTTTGCAATGGGAGGAGTGGAGGTGGAATTAGCAGGAGATGGACTGGTGGTGAAAGGGCACAGTGTTTTCTTTGGAAAGCAGTGGAGGAATCCTGAGAGTTTTTGAGTAGGGCAGGGTTGTTTACCTGGCAGCTTCTGATGATTGTGCAACAGACGCTGTATTTGGCTGTGCCAGGGTGTGTGGGGTTAGGACTGGGTGGTTTGCTTGGATGATGGAATGATTCTTCAGTGGTTCTGCTGCTTTCAGTTTGCTCTGAGACTTTAGTCTCTGGATGAGCAGTTCAACTGATCCTGTGGAATGGGGCCAAGAGATGGGAAGAGTGAATGCCAATACAAACCGTTCAGAAGAGCTGTCCATCCCCTTCTCCTATCCTTTGTGTTTCTGAGGTTACAATAGATTGTAATTTTTCATAATTAGAGGCATACGTGCAACAGACTCCTCACCTTTGGTTTCAGCCCTTTGGTACTGAGGACAGTCCTGCTGTGGGCAGGTGGGGGCCATGGCAGCCTGAGTCCTCTCTGAGTCAGCTTACTGGGTCAGCTCACTCACCTGACTTCTTCATCCTCTCTCCAATGGAAGTCCTTAAAGCCATCAGGTAGAGGACAGACCTGGGAGGGTGTTTATGGGCTCTGAATTGTGCCAAAGGATCTGGCCACTTCCAACTCTCTAGTAGGTCTAAAGCTTGAAAAGAAATACATTAAGCTTATTTTGGATCTGTTTTTATTAATAATTAGTTAGACTTTGTTCCCTAAGCATAACTTCTTGTATAAGCTTTCATTCTTTTTTATCTGACAGCTTTTTTTTTTTAACTAAAAGGAACAGTTATTTTCTGTTCCCCAAAGCTTATTCATTTGCAGTGTGGGTGTGAATGGGAAAAACTATTTATTGCACACTTATATACAGAGTTTTGTTTATTTAGATTGAGTTTATAGAGAGATCCTCCCACATCAGGAAACCAAAGGAAGGCTTCAGGGATTTTGAAGTAGATGTGACAAAAATGCTTCTGTTTTGTAGCTGAAATTGGCCTGCTGTCATAAATCTTCCTATTGACAAAATGATTTGTTTCATATTAAGTCACCTAATATATTTTTAATTTTTCAGATATGGTAGGATGAAATTAGAACAACATTTATTGAAATTGATCCTTTGAAAATTCCTTCATAATATATTTCCCCGATGTAGCAAATAGTTATAATTAATGTGACTTTCATTTTTATTGAAATTTTGCTGAAATGGCTCAATACAAATTCAGTTGGATGATTTATATAAGCATATTTTAAAATAATCTTTCAAGTGGTGATAGCTTATGTAATTTCTAAAGAGGGAGAGGTATTTTGATACACACAAATCAGAAGTTTTCAACCAGGAACAATTTGGAAATGTCTGGAGACAATTTTGGTTGGCACAAACAGGGAGGGGGTGTTATAGGCATCTTGTGGGTAGAGGCCAGGGATGCTGCTAAATGCACAGAACAGTTTCCAGAACAAAGAATTATCTGGCTCTAACTGTCAATGGTGCTCATATGGAGAACTAAAATCCTTGATATGAATATGCCCACTCTTTCCCCCCACCCTGCCCCATACAGCTAAAAGACGAGAGTGGAAGATGGAATTGCAGACTCCAGGATGGGAGACCTGCTATGTAGAGCTAAGCCTGTTTAGAGTCAAAGACTATTCAAGGAGTTAGCCTTGCACAGTAGGATGATCAGAAAAGCCCACTCTAAACGAAGACTGTGAATGTCCTTCCCTGGCACCTTAGCATGATGACTGTTTATATAGTACCTTTATTTTAAGAAAAAAGGTAACATGTTATAGTCTGAAAATTATAAACTTCTAAAAATCACCTGTTCTCATTAAATGTGCTTTCCTTAGTTTAACATGTCAAACATGTAATTTCATCTCATCACCATCAAACTGTGTGTTCCATTTTAGCTGCCCTTTCACTTGAAACGGCATCTTCCTCTTCTCTAATCGTCACTTTCCAAATCCCAGGGAAGGAACATTTCAGGCACTTGTTACTTTTCTGTACCTTTCCTTCAGGAGGCGAAGACCTTAGGACTGAGATGAGAATGCATGTCTTTTGTAAACATGGGCAGTTCCAGTTGATGGTTGGTCATAGTTAACAGAAGGGGGTTCTGTTGGCTTGGGGCTGACACATTGAAAAATGATGTGCAAGAGAAGAATTTGCTCTTAGCCCCCAGTTGACTTAAGCTCAGTCTCGAAGGTCGGGACAGGGCAGTGCTCCAATCCATCTCCGTCAGGGAATACTGCTCAATGGGAGACACTGCTCTGGGTGCCTGCTGGGTGCCAGGCCTGGGTGTCAATGCTTGGGGTCGTGCCTGCCACAGAGCTTGCACTTACCCAGGACCCACTGTTACTTTCATTATCCTTCCCATGTTATTTTTATCATCGCTGATTGTTTTGACATGAGGCTGTGATAGGCTACCTGCAGCCTTCCCTGGGTAGACTGGTGAGGGTGCTCCAAATCTCCTTGCTCTGAACAGAACTAAATTATGCCTAATTCTAATAATGTTCTTCTATGTTAAGATACATCATTTGATGAAGTTTCATGTCTTCAATCTCAGGTCAGAAGGATGAGAAAAGACGGGCTCTTTCATGTGTTTGCCTCTAGACTGGAGTTCTAGAGCAGCCTCCAGTTTTGTAGGCTACGAGCCCTTTTCCAAGTGTGAAATTAATCATCTGTATAATTTTAAAACCTAGGAAAAAAGGACACATGTGCCTCCATTGTCCATTACAATGCACTGTCTAGGCAGGGATTATGGACCCATTGGGCCGATGCGCCCCTGGCTTCCAGCTTTCCTCTCCACTCCTTCCTCCACCGTCATGCTCAGGAGCTCTTGCTCCTACAAAAGCCTTGCTTGCACGCTGTCATGATTTGCAGCCCCTTCACTTGTTTCTCTGCCCAACTTGAACATTTCTGTCGAAGGGAGCATTGAGTCTGTGGGACTCAAAATATGGAGACTGTGAAATTTGATATACCCCCAGCTTTATGTTTTCTCCATCTTGCAATCTCTTCATACATTCATGTGCACACTCCTTTTTTAAAGATGAGGCCTCTTTCCTTCCTTTCATAACCACTTCCTTTACTGGGACCCTAATAGTTTGCTACCTCTGTTTTTCCTGGATCTTCTTCCATCTGATACCTCCTCTGCCTCTTAAATCTACAATCTCTTCTCCACGCACCACTTCTCAGAAAAGAAGCCACATTTAGTGGTCTGTTTTCTCTACCCTAAAATTTTCCTAATTTTGATCTTGTTGTGCTTATCTGATTTCACTGAGTTTTCTCTGGTTACCTAGCATTGAAAGTAGGCGTGCACATTCTCTTTCACTTTTGCTCCCTCCGTTCTCTTCTTGGTTCCTTGGTATATGGATTCTGTCTCTTGTTCTGCTGAACCTGAAATGGCCAAGTTGACCATTGACTGTCTGTTGACTAAAGCCAGTGGTCTTGCCTCATCAAGATGCAGTCGAATGTTTAAAATGTATTATTGCTATACTCCAACCTGACTAGATCTTCATGTTGCCATATTCCCTCGATGCTCTCTGTTCTCTTCTCGCATCTTTGTGTGGTTACTTTTTAAATTACAGCTTCAAAATAGTTCTTTTTAGCCCCTTTTTCCCCTCATATTTTCCCCTGGTGAGTATTAACCACACCCATAATTTTAACCATTCAAAATATTATATGCTAGATTTTCCACAGTCTGCTGCATTTCCTTAAATATTCTCCCAGCATCTTAAACCCAACATGCACAAAACTAAATGATCATATTCTCCTCTAAGCAAAATTCTTCTGTTGATTGTCATATTTAAATAAATGGAATTACTATCCTGGCAGTCCCTTATATTCTTTATCTTGAGTCCATCTGTACCTCTTTGCTTTCTGTTCCCTAAAATTCAGCAGATTAGAACAATAACCATTTTATTATATTTCACACTTTGAGAGTTAGGAATTTGGACAGGGCTCAGTGGGGTGATTCCTTTGCTTTTGTGATACTTACTGAAGTCATTGGCTTTCAGCTTTACTCACGTATCAGGTGCTGTGGTGGGGACGTCTGGGAAGCTGGGCTCAGTGGGGAATGTCACCAGGAGCACCTATATATGGTCTCTCTAGAATGGCAGTCTCAGAAGAGTTGTACTTCTGATCCGGTATCTTAGTGCCCCAGAGAATGTGTGCTAAGAGACAGGAAGTGGAAGCTGCCAGTCTCTTAGGGTCTAGGCTTGGCAACCAGCCTGCCATCACTTCTGTTGTATTTGATTGAGCCATTCAGTCACAGAGCCAACCCAGATTCAAGAGAGGGGGCATAGACCCACCTTTCAATAGGAGGAAGCTCAAAGAATCTGTGGCCCTCTTTCATTTGCCATACTTTCCCTCACTCATCACATTTGCTGTGTTTGCCTGAATTTTTATTTGCATCGATACCACCCAAAGTCACAGCCTCATTTGTTTCTCTTCTGAATATTTGTGGTAACTTCTCTACCTCTATGTTCTTCTCTGCCCGATTTCCTGTGTGCACTATTGTAAGAATGATTTTATTACCGTCTCTTCTAATGTTAATGTAATGTGGTAGCTTATTGCCCAAAAATAGAGACCTCAGAACTTAGTATAATTTGCCTTCCAAATCTTAACCCAATGTATTTTTTTTTTGAGGAAGATTGGCCCTGAGCTAACATCTATTGCCAATCTTCCTCCTTTTTTGATTTTTTCTCCCCAAAGCCCCAGTAGATAGTTGTATGTCATAATTGTGCATCCTTCTAGTTGCTCTATGTGGGATGCCGCCTCAGCATAGCTTGATAAGTGGTGCGTTGGTCCACACAAAGGATGCCAACCAGTGAACCCCCGGTGGCCAAAGTGGAGTGCGCGAACTTAACTGCTATGCCACCGGGCTGGCCCCTGAACCCAACCTACTTTTTAAGCTGCTTCTCACTACTCCCTGTATATCTTGTGGGGTCTGGGTCAAGTACAGTAAACCACTCCCAAAATGTGTTGCCTGCTCCTTCCTCTTACCTCTCCAGTGCGTCTTTTTATCCTCTTCCCTTGGCATGGAAGGCACTTCCAGAAATCTCCATCTGTTGAAATCCTCTTTATCCTTCAGTATTAAACTCAACTATGAACGCCTCCGTGGACCCGTCCTTGATCCCTCTAAATAGCAGTAGTGTTCTCTCTTAATTCCCACAGCACTCCTGCTGCTTTTTATGGTTTTCTAATAGCTTGGATTATAGTTATTTTTACAAGCCTATCTTATTTTAAAGCTTATTAATCTTTTAAATTATTCACAATATTTAAAGTCTCACAGCTCCCAGCCTACTAATTTCATTTCACCCAGTAGGTGCTCAGTATAGATTTTATTTGATTCTCACTTGATCTTTAGCCAGAAAATTTGCAGGTAGGTCATCTATAAATTTCAAAGGATAAATTCACCAAATATGATGACTTTTAAGAGTTGGGTAGCATAATATTAATCAGGTTATTAGTAAAAGACAATGGTTGTAGCCTTATTAAATAGGGGCCTTTGGGCGTTAAAAAGAGAAGGGCAGGATTCTTAGGGTTTCCACACATAGATCTGTGTTTGCATGAGTAAGTGAGAATCATGTTCCAAGGGAAAACCAATTGATGGTCACCACATTAAACTGCATTCCTTAGGACTGAATATGACAACTTGGAGGAACTTAAACTTGAACATTTCTGGTTGTATAACAAATGGATTATCTCATTAAGTTATTGGGAGAAAGACAGGTCTGAATTGAGACACACACTCACACATATCTGAAATATCACCTAGAAAAACGTGTGTTTGTCTAAGCACTCTAAACTCTCTTTTTTTAAGGGTAGTGACAAGGGCTTTACCAAAACGCCACCCATCAGTAAACGTGAACTAATGTTTATCTAATTGTTTTCTTTTGTGTGTTTTAGGCACTTTCCCCACATGACAGGAAGACGAGCTTCTGGTTAGAAGACAAGTGCCTGGAGTCAAAGGCCTTCTGCCCACCATGAAGGGACCCTGTGTCATTGCGTGGCTATTCTCAAGCCTGGGCTGGTGGAGACTAGCCCAGCCAGAAACAGACACTTCTCAGTGCCAGAGAGCGGAGCACCCGGTCATCTCCTATAAAGGTGAGGGACAGACATGCTCTGACTGCAGAGCCGCCATTCAAATGCACATTCCATATCCAGTGATAGAGGATAGCAGTGGTTATTATTCTGTGACTCTTGTTTTAGACATTATTTAAAGTAGGAGCAAACATGCAAAATCCTCCATCACAAGAATTTCATGTCTAGAAACTGACCACTATCTCAGGAAGAGTCCAAGGTGGGAGGTATCACAGGAAGAAAATCCCATTGTTGAGCCCACCTTTATTTGTTTCTTTTTTGGTGAGGAAGATTGGCTCTGAGCTAACATCTGTGCCCATCTTCCTCTATTTTGTATGTGGGATGCTGCCACAGCATGGCTTGATGAGCGGTGCGTCAGTCTCTGCCTGGGATTCAAACCTGCGAACCCCAGGCTGCCAAAGCAGAGCGCGTGAACTTAACTCCTACGCCACTGGGCCGGCCCTGAGGCCACCTTTATTTAACAGGGGCTGCAAGCCTCCTAGGCAGTGGAGCCAGGGGGTAAAAATATGACCACAGAAATAACAAAACAAAGCGAAACAAAAATTCTTCACCTCGGCATTTCCCAACAAAGCCTTAGTCTTACCACAAAACGTAAGCCTTTGTCTCTGTCTGGCGTTGCATGGCAGACAGAATTGGTTTAATGTCTCAAGTATCTCCATGGACCTGTATGATTAATTAATTAGTATGTATGATTAATTAGTTAGTATGTTTATCCATTCACTTATTCTTTCATCCGTCAAAATTTATTTAGGGTTCTTTATACCCTGGCCCTTTAAGTATTCAGGATGAAAAATAAGTTAGTCTTCACCCCTGTCTTCAAGGGACTTACAGTTATATAATTAAGCTAATTATAATTAATCAGACATTGTATTTTAATGATTCATCCAATAAATAGTTTTGTGTTTTGTTATTTTTTTAAACTTTATATCATGAAAAATTTCAAATATATACAAAGACAGAAAGAATAGTCTAAGGAGAGCCAGCCCCGATGGCCTAGTGGTTAAAGGTTGATGTACTCTGCGCTGCTGTGCTGGGCCAGGTTTGGTTCCCAGGCGTCGAACCACACCACTGACCTGGCAGTAGTCATGCTGTGGTAGCGGCTCACATAGAAGAACTAGAAGGACTTACAACTAGAATATACAACTATGGGGAGGGAAGGGGGAAAAAAAAGGAAGATTGGTAACAGATGTTAGCTCAGGGTAAAGCTCCCTCTGCCAAAAAATAAAACCCCAGAATAGTCTAAGAAACACCCAGCCCCCATATTTATTAATTTATGGACCACCTTTTTTCTTTTAAATCCCCACCCATGCTCCCCCCACACCCACCAAGTTATTTTGAAGCAAATTCAGAAAATCATATAATTTTATCTATAAAATTTCAGTTAATGACTATCAAAGAAAGGGAATTCACAATATCATTATCACATCAAACAAAACAGACAAAAAACCCAAACAAAAAACCATTCCATACAATCCTCAAACACGTACTGAGTGTTGAGATCTCTGAAGGCCTTGTGAACGCGTGTACATGTTTCCTGTTAACAGTTGAATTGAACCAGGATCTAAATAAGTTCATACACTACAATTGGTTGGTATATCTCTTGAGTCTCTTTTAAACCTTTTACTATTTTGTTGTTGTTCTTGCAAACTAATTATTAAAGAAATCTGAGCTATTTGTCCTATAGTTTCCCAGTCTGGATTTTGCCAAGTGCACCCCATTGGTGTCTTTCAAACATTCTTCTCTCCTGAATGTTTCTGTAAATTCATAGTCATATCAAAAGGCTGCTTAGATTTGGGTTCGAATCTTTTTGTCTCTACTGTGTCATGGATGGTGCCTTGTACTTCTGTCAGGAGGCAGATGATATCTGGGTGTGAAATTAGCAGTCATCGATGATCACTGCCTAAATCTACTGATTCGTTCTTAGATGCGAAACTGGAATTTCCTGATTTTACTATTCTTTCTTCATTTAATAGCAAGGATACTTGTATATAAAGTAACTTTCCTTCGTCAACTATCTCCCTCATCAAGTATTCTAAGGGTACAGCTCATATAGGAAAGGCAGAATAAATGCATTTTTTCTTCCCTTTACCAGTTTTTTTTTTTAAGAGACTAGTTAGTTGGTTCTCTAACATTATTTAAAGCGGACAAATAAGATGTTATGTTTGCTTTTTTAAAAATTTTGATTATTAGAATCATTATTAATACATGGATTTCAGTATTGATATATTCAAGCAATTGCAGCTTATTCTTGCAGATGGTGAAAACATCACATTTCAAGCCCATGAGAACCTCTTGAGGGTGGTCCCAAGTTCTTCTGACGCAACTCAAATCACCTTTGTTGGCTTGCTTACTCTCTGGGATAACAAGATGTTCCTGACTCTTCTTGTCCATTGCCTTTTGTAGACTTGAGAATCAGCCATTTTGGGCTCACTGTTAGGCCTTTTCAGTGGACAGAACTAAGGAAAACATTTTTAAAAATGCACCGTAAGTTCCTCTGGATCCTTCCATTTCATCTCCAGGACCCTAGGGTTTTCTGAACCTGTTCCATCTTATGTCTTTTTCTCCTGTGCACAGAATCCTGAGTCTCTGCAGCCAACAGAATTATTCCTTTGTCTCTCCCTGCAACACACACTCAATTGTTTCAGAACAACGGTTTCATGCAACTCTAGTCATTTTTGACTACTGAAAACCCTTTAAGATGATTTTTTTCTCTTCTTTTAGTGCTCAGGGTATAAATTTCATTGGGAAATTAAAGCAAACTTACTGCTTTGAAATCACTTGAAATAATTTCCTTTTGTATGGTTATACCACCAACTCAGAGACCAGTTAATTTCATTTTTAAATTTGTTTTTGATTTTTAGATATTCATAAAATTTACTTTACATTATTATGTAGTGTTTCAAAGTCAAATTACTGAAACAAGGGGTGTTCAGAGAAACTGGCTTCCCTCCCTGTGTTCTTCGCCCTGTTCTCTCTCTGCATTTAGCTGGCCTTTTGCTTATATTTTATGGTTTATGGTTCTTTTTTAATATAAACAAAACTATACACACACGCATATATTCATACCTTCCTTTCTTAGATAAAAAGTGGCATATACACAAACTTTTCTCTCTCTAGCATTTTTTGACATAATGATATGTCCTGGAGACTACTCTCTAGTAGTGTATTTATGTCACTCCTTTTCACAGCCACATAGCTCTCCAATATGCGATGAACCTTGGTCTACTCAACAACTCCCTTTTGAGAGGTGTTTAGGTTATTTCCTGTTGTTTGTGATCATGGATAGTGTCACAATGAGTAGTGCCTCCTGCAAACATAGTTTAATATTTTTGCAAGGGTACCATTGGGAGAGATTCCTAGAATTGGGCTTGCTAGGTCAAAGGGTAAATGCATATGTGGTTTTGCTTGATATTGCCTAATTCCCATTCGTGAAGATTGCACCATTTTGCATTCTCATTGCCCTGGATGTGAGTATTTGTTTTTTAATAGCCTTTCTAGCAGAGTGCACTATCAGGCTTTGGGATTTGGGCTAATCCCATAGTTCATAAGTGGCATCTCAGCATATTTTTAATTTGCATGTTTTAAATTTGGAGTGAACATTCAACAAACATTTAATAGGTGTGTATTATGTACCAGGATCTGTGCTAAATATTGAGGAGACAGAGGCAAAAAACACACTCACTGTTAAGGGTTTTGAATATTTTTAGGAACATAAATCCAAAGGACCATTGCATTACATTCTGTTAAGGGTCCTAATGGGTGTCTTTCCTAGATGCTGTGGGAGCCCAGGAGAGGGCATCTAAACCAGACAGCCTGGGCTGTAGGAAAGTGATTAAGGAAGGTTTCTAGGATGAGACAATGCCAGAGCTGAGTCTCAAATAATTGTTAGGAGGTGTGTATGAAACTCATGAAGGGAGAGGTGTTCCAGGGAGAGGAAAAGAGACGTGCATAAGCCCTGATGTGAGGTAGGGGAGTGAAGCAGTTCCTGGCAAGTGTCATGTACAGGCAGTCATGAAATCGTAGTTTATGCTGTGGAGAGGAGATAGAGGGAGATGAGGCTAAAGTGGTTAGTGGGGATTCTATAATGCATGGCATCAAAAGGCATCTTAAGAATTTCCCTTCTGTCTGGATAGGCTCAGCTCGGACGAAGGTAAAATGGTAGCAAGGAGAGCCCATCCTGAGGCTGTTGCTATGATCACAGGGAGCAGTGAGAGGAACCAAGCTAAGGGAATGGTAGCAGAAATGTAAAGAACTGGGTGGATCCTAGAAATTTGAAGGAGGTATTGTTGATGATTCAATGGATGTAGGACAGGTGGGAGGAGAAGGCACAGAGTATGGTCTTCAAGTTCTGGGATGTTGATGCCATACGGAAGAAAGATGGGGAAACAGATGGGAGGGATGTGATGATTTTAGATTGAGAAAGCTGAGTTCCTGTCTGCCATCGATGGAATCATCTAGTTGAGAGCAAGGCATCATGGGAACTAAGAAAAGAGGACTTTTCAGGAAAAAGGTGGCCATCAGAGTTTCCGACGATGCAGAGAGTTCAAAGAAGATGTGGGACAGAAGGTAGAGTGACAAACTCATCTTAGTTTGCCCAGGACTTTCCTGGGTTTAACATTGAAAGTCCTCTGTTCTGGGAAAACTGGGATGGATGGTCACCCTCCCAGAAATTCTGTAAGCAATGGTGTATTAGTTTCCCAGCATTGCTATAGCAAAATACCACAAACTGGGTGACTTAAAACCATAGAAATACCTTCCCTTAGAGTTGTGGAAGCTAGAAGTCCAAAGTCAAGGTGTCAGCAGGGCTATGCTCTCCCTGAAGGCTTTGGCCTCAAGGCCAAGGAATCCTTCTTTGCCTTTTAGCTTCTGGTGGCTTCTGGCAATCTGTGGCTTCTAGATGCATCATTCCAATCTCTGAGTCTATAGTCACACAGCATTTTCTCTGTATGTCTGTGTCTTTTCATCTTCTCCTCTTTTATAAAGACTCCAGTCATATTGGATTTAGGGCCCACTGTAACCCAGCATGACCTCATTTTAACTAATTACATATGCAAAGACCCTATTTCCAGATAAGGTCACATTCATAGGTGCCTGAGGTTAGGACTTCTACATATATTTTGGGGGGACACAATTCAACCCATAACAAATGGCATTTATCAGAACAGGTTCAGGGCAGTGCAGGAGGAGGAAACTAGGTGGTGATGAGTGGAGGGATAAATGTGAGGTGAAGAAATAGATGTAAAAGGACAGAATTATTGTCTCAGCCAGCAGGGTCCTGAGGACAGGGGACTGCTTTTAAGAGAGCATTACTTAATCATCCTTAAGTGGTGATGAGAAGGAGCCAGGTGTAGGAAAAGGCTGAAGAGAGAAGAGAGAGGAGGAGATAAATGATTAGGCAAGGTCTGTGGGGCTGTGGGGTGGGGTGAGGTAGGATTCTGGGCACAGGTGGGGGATTAGTGTCCAGGAAGCAGACGCCACCTCCAGTGAGCCTGGAGGGAGGCGGGCCAGGGCACCCAGGATGCGGGAAAGTTAGCGGGTGGGAGTGGGTGAAGGGGAGGGAGTTTCTGAAGACCCCCATCTCGGCTGAGAAGGAGTGGGCAGGCCACAGGCCAAGAGTGTGGGGGCTTTAGGAAGGAAGTGCTTCTCTGAAGAAGGGATAAGACTGTTGATCAAAACCAGACACAAAAGATTCCCCGTGGATGTCCCTAAAATGGCTCATGTTGCAGCTGAGCAGGTGGCCACTGCTACGCCACAGAAACACGCACTTCTTCATGTAAGATGCAACTCTACAGGAAAGTTTGAGAAAGCAGGATGAAACACTGGTGAGGGAGAAATAAAGGAAGGACTGGATAATATTGACTTTTATGATTTCCGTGTACATTTAAAATTTCATGATTTAGTGTCATACATGGGAGGGACTCTGCACACCAGGCTACTAATGAAGTGGACCAGATGCTACAGTAACGTTTTAATACAACTAAGCCCATTTTATTGAAGCCTTGATGCGATTTACCTGGCTAGGCAGAAGATGTTGGCAGGATCTTTTTTCCCAGCCTCGGTAAAATGTTTGCCACCACGGGCTCCTCTTGTCTAGTGGAGTTCATTGCTCAACACGCTCTAACAGCTTGCTGTGTTTGCAAGGTTACTCCCTTGACTGCATGTTCTGGAATATTTATCCCTGATTGTGCAGTGGCTGCTAAAACACTCTGACCCATTACAGACGCGCCGTTCACACTTATGTCCTTGTCATTTGCTTAAATGTCTGTTCCAATAAAGAGGGAAAAAAACCAGTGACCCTTCAAGACAGCATGTTTCTCAGCATGCTTACTGAGTCTCATAACCATCTCTGAAATGAGTTTTAAATGTTTAATGTCCACTTAAGGCGATAGTGCCATTTTCTGCTTTTGTTTGTTTATTGATTAAAGTTTACCCAGCATGCTTGCTATTTAGAGAGCATGCTCCAGTTATAGGAATTGGTTTATGGGGAGTGATTTCACATTATGCACAGAGGAAGACCGTCAGCGGGGTGAGTCATGCCATACTCAGGCTTTCTTTGCCTTGGAGGCTTAAAATCATGACTAATTGGGAAGCCTGTCTTCAGTGTCTTAGCTGGCAGCACTTGGTATTAATGCCTAGGATCACTCCTCCGTGCAGAATCAGTCAGGGCGCTATTAATTTCACTCTGAAGTCCCTGAGATCTTTATCTCTGACTCCTTGGTGTTCCCATTGGGTATCTTTATACTTATGGGTTCACTGATTGGTCTGAGAATTGTTTTGGAACTTATGGAAGAGCTGTATGGATGCTTAACAGAAGATTAGCAACATTTGGCCCCAGATATTGGGAAGGGGATCTGAGGGAACTGAAATGGGTATTCCAGCTTGGGCCATCACTGGGACTGCACTGGGGAGGGGCTTTTGGCCTTTGAGTTGAAACAGCTCCCCTTTTCTTCCCATGTAGTCTTAGGTGATTGAAAGAACATGATTGAAAGGGTCCAACATAGGATTTTAAACTTGGGTTCTATTCCTATATCACAGTATGAATGATTATTTTTCATGGATCCTATATTTTTCATTTGAATCAAATAATTATATTCCATTGTGTTTATGTATGTGTTAAAAGCATTTATTTGTTAAATGTCGACAATAAAAATATACAGCATGTTTTGTAACTCTCTGTTGGGTCTTCTTCATGTTAACCTATGCGAGCCCCAGCCTCTCCCCACCTCTGAGAGGCTATCTTTCTATCAGTCTGTAAGGTGGCCGTGTACATATTTCCTATGGTCCTGTTAGCTGCCAATCCTGCCCATTGTCCTGCCTCTTACCCTTCTTCCCTTGACTTCTTCATGGTCCCTGGACCACTGGCATTGTTGGCCCGCCACCTGCTCCTCTCGGGGCTGGAGAAGGCATAATGTGGGCAGCCTCAGTTATCGTCCAAGGCACAGTGAACTACAACCTTGTAGAAAACAAGCACAGAGACACCGGAAAGGAGCCAAGGGAGTCATTGCTGTGCCGTGGCTTCACACTTGTTCCACAGTATTATACGTGTCCCGTGGCTCCATGCCTCTCCCAGAGCCCCATGACTGTCTCATGGCTCTATGTGTGTCCCAGGGCTCCATACATGTCCCCAGGTGCTCCATTTTCTCTCTGGGTTTTGGCTGTCCAGTGTCGAATACCCCAGATAGCCATGTGGTGTCATGGCCCTGGCTGGATTTTGCCTCTTTTTTAGGATCTAGGATCCTCATTACCCCAGGAGGGGCTGCAGTAGATGATTCCAGAGGCCCTGTAAGATTTTAGAGTCTTTGAGTACATAAACCTTGATTAAAATTGCTTCCAGTATTTCTCTCTGTTTATCTAGTCTCAGGTCTGCCATTTGACTGTTATATATATCATAAGTATGTGTCATTGCTTGACAATGGCCTACTTTCTCCAAGCAAAATTTATTTTCATTAAAAATAGATTGCATGAAATTCATTTTAGTATTTAGTTTTAAGATTTTCATACGAATCATTTAAATTATGTCAAGATACCGCTAACTGTTGAAAACTGTTTTAAACTCAATGCTTTTCTTTGTAAAAATTAAAATTTATGTAAACCGAGTATGATTCTCTTTGGTTTCATGATAGGATATAAGTTATCCTCCTGTGAGTTTTCTTGGGGAGGAAAAGTGTTGTTATGGATCCTTAGAAAGTTCTTTGTTCCATCAATAATTTGACTTTTGTTATCATGCATGTGACTGAATGTTTCAGATAATGTAATATCAAAATCACAGGGGCAAAATATTCGAACCTATTTGCAAGTGAAGCAACTAAGGTGCAAGCACACTGCCTGTTTCTTACATTAAAAACTGCATTTGGGAATAACATTTTTGTTTTAAAGTCTGTTGCTAGTTTTCTATCTGAAAAAATGGATTATTAAAAAATACAACTTTCCAACTACAATGTAGGTATATAATGATCATTCATGAGTGCACAGAGGTGTCGAAGAAAATGCAGTGTAAAACCACTATGTATTATTCATTGAGTGAATTGGTTCCTATACCTACATTGTAGTTTTATGTTTTTATTGATCTTGGACTGACGAGAGCTACAAAGGTGAATGTTGTATGTTTTTTATAAACAATGATTAGGTTCTGATGAAAATGATTTATTGAGTTTTGAGAATTATCAATAACTTTTGTATTACTTTTGTGTTCTAGGGTCCCTAATGAAATAATTTTTAAGATTGAACATCTATATTTTATCTTAAGATATAATTTCATTTATGTGATTGATTTGTCTTGGTGGGGAAATAGTTTTTATTATTTTAAGACTGCAAATTGTATACTTTATAAGTGGAGTAGTTCAATGTAATTGTGTTAAAACTGAGAATAAGATTTTGTAAAGTTATTGTTAGGATTCTGATTTAAAACATTCATTTCATTTGGCCTCAAATAGTAGTTATCGGATTTTATTTATCTTTAGCATATTATAGTCTTTCTAAGCATTAAATGATCAATTCATCCATTTCTCATACTGAAGGTAGAGAAAAAATCTTATCATCCTTATTTTATGTGTGAAGAAAGAGTTGGAGATTAAACGCAGGGTGAATAAGCTTTAATTAGGCAGGATTTTTCTTGGATTTATGACCTCTCATCTTCTCATATCAAGGCAAGGTAAGCAAGCATGGTTACATCTGAGAGACAAAGCTTGGCGCCACCTCCAGCAGATAGCAGTGCTCAAATTTTTCTGTTACCCAATATGACAAAAAAAAAAAAAAAAAGACTCCACTGAGATTTCTAAATCTTAGTTTGTCTACTAATTTAATCAGCAGCTTAACTTTTTATTTTCCTGAAGCTTTTTTAGTACTGAGTGAAGAAGGGTCAGAAGTAGACTCTGGCTTCAAGAGGAGTTATTCTTCATTTTCTCTTTTGCTTTTGCATTTCCCTCATGTGATTCTTAAGACAAAATTTCATTTTTTTTTATTGATTTGGCTCAGTGGAATAGTTTTTATTATTTTAAGACTACAAATGGAATACTTTATAAGTGGAGTAGTTCAATGTGATGGCATTAAAACTGGGAATAAGATTTTGTAAAGAGCCCAATCATATGCACTGTACGAGGCAGGAAGCATTCTTTTAATAATAATTGAGAGCATGGAGACTGTGTGCTAACCCACCAAAATGAACAGATTCCTCCAATCCGTGTTATCACAAAGTCATGGTAACGCTATTTGACCATTCCCACCTTGAAAGCACCTCTGGGCGGCATGTGAGATAGACTACAAACCCTATTAAATGAAATCAATGAGGCGAGACCCTGACGCCAGGAAAGGCTGCCAGCGCCCTCGCAGTAGATCTCAGAAGCTGATTCACGATTGTCATTCTCATTTGTAGTTTTGATTTTTGTGCCACTCAATTCCCCGGCCTCAGCACAGAGTGTCTTAGCGTCTGCTCGTTTGAAGATAGAAGCGGAGGTCCAGTTCATTAATAATTCAGTCAATAGGGAGTTCATATTATGAGCCAGAAATGGTTTCAGTTACCCCAACAAGCAAAACAGGTAGAAATCTTGGTCTGCACCGAGTGTACATTCCATTAGGGGAAACGGACGATAATAAAATGATACAAGAGAGATAAGGGCTGGGGAAAAATATAAAGCAGGGGATGGGTTAAGTGGGGGAGGGGCCCCGCAGTTTTCATCAGGTTACCAGGTGCACCCAACGCGTACCTGTTGCCTTTCAGCCTCACACTTGCCCCTTTTCATTCTGCTCTGTGCTACTGGTCAGGGAGTCAGAACAATTTCTCAGGCTCCTGTACCAGCTGGGTTCCTGTTAGGATGTGTGAATGGGAGGACCCAGCGGTTGCTGAGGAGGCTGGAGGAGTAGAGAAGACCACGGTCCTGCCTCCAACAGCATGGCTGAGGAGTGAGGCGATTCTGACTCCCCGGCCGGGGAGCATGCAGCGCTTTTTGACAATTCCTGCATGAGTCACAGTTGTTGAAGAAGAGCACAGTGCAGGGGCTTATAGGCTCCAGCCCAGCTTGTTAGCAGCTGCTCCTCTCTGTGTGTCATGCGTTCTTCCTTTTGACTCTCCTAGGCTCAACCTTCATTCTTTTCCTTTGTCAGTTCTTATGGTTGCCTTTACAACCAATTCTCTATATTAAATTTTCTTTATTTGAGCTACCTAGGGTGGTTTCTGTTTTCCTGACTGGATTGTAACTCATACAGAATGACCCACTGAGTCAAGACTTAAAGGAGGTAAGGGGGCAAGCCATGTGGATAACTGAGGAAAGACTGTTCCAGGCAGAGGGAAGAGCAAGTGCAAAGGCCCTGAGACAGGAGCATGCTTAGCAGGTTTGAGTAACAGCAGGGAGGCCAGGATGACCAGAATGGAGTGAACCTCAGGGGAGAATAATGGAAATGAGATCAGAAGGATGACAGGAGCCAGGTCCTGGAAGGCTTTTAAGAATTTTGGCTTTTATTTGAGTGAGGTGGGAAGCCACTGGAAGATGCTGAGTAGAAGAATGGTGTGATCTAGCGTGACTGAAGGGGATCACCCTGGCTGCTGTGCTGAGGATGGACTGCATTGTGGGTGAGTGGGATGCAGGGTAGGGAGACCAGTTTGGGGGCTGATGGGTAGTCTAGGCTGGAGATGGTAGTGGCTTGGGTGAGGGTGTCAGCAGTGGACACGGGGAGCAGTGGTCATATTCTGGATTTAGGTAATTTTGGAAGTAAGTCCAAAGCATTTCCTTTCGTATTGAATATGTGCTGTGAAAGAAAGAGAAAGGCAAGAAGGACTCTAAGCCTTTTGATTTGAGCAATTGGAAGAGTGGAGTGCTATTCACTGAGAGGAGGAAGACTGTAAGAGAGTCATATTTGGAAGGGGTATCAGAGCTCAAGTTTGGACATGATAAGTGTGAGACGTTTCTTTGGCATCCAAGTGGAAATGTCGAGTAGTCAGTTACATATACAAGTCTGGATTTGGGAGTTTTTAGCGTATCAATATCATTTAAAGCCAAAAGCTGGATGAGATCTCTAGGGGAGAGTATAGATGGAAAAGAGAAGGGGTCCAGTGAGTCAGCCCTGAAGCAGTGCATTTGGAGGGATGAGACAGCAGATAAGATGGAGAAGGGACGATCAGATATCCTGGAAGCCAAGTGAAGAAAATGTTCCTTTCACAGTGGCCTGCAGGCTAAAAACTAGAGACTTGGCTCTGAACAGCAGAAAGCAGGAGGCCAATATTCACTTATTAGCAGGAGAGGAACACCAAGGTGCTGAAGGGCCCCAGAGTCTCATGCCAAGACTGGGGTCCACCTAAGCAGTGGAATCACCTGTCAGATGAATATCTTTTCATTGGCAGATGAATATCTACTGATCTTTAAGAAACAGTATTATATGAAGTTGCTATATATAAAAGGACAAATCTCAGAAGTTGGTCCTGTCTCCTTGAAGTCATTATTAGCCAGCCGTTGAGGACTGGAATGAGTAATATAGTCAGGAGACCAGATGTTGAGTTTGTGTCCCGTGACTTAGTAATTGTGTGAACTTGGGCAAGTTGCTTAATAATTCTCTGGCTCCATTAACACTTAAAAAAATGAGGATGATAATGCTACCTTTGTTGGATTATTGAGTAGGGGAAATGAGAGTTTGTGTGTATGTGAAAATACAAAGATCCACAATGCCAGATGTCATTATATCCAACATTGAAAATAGCTGGCTTTGAGCTTAAATGCAGTCATATAACACCCCCAACTATTAGCAATTTTTGACAACTCTATGAGGCACAGTAATTTGAAGGACTAGCAGTGATGAAGTGAGCAAGAAATCTGAATATTTGGTCTTTATGATTTTTGTCTGAGTTTTAAGGTTAACACTGTATAATGCAAAGGCGTGTTGAGAACCCATTTAGGAGTTAAAGATAAAATTTTAAATCATTGCATGAATGATTCAAACCAGATGTAAATATTTTTGAATTAAAAAAATGGGCTAGATTAATATAAAGCATGATTCATTCAAATTAAGAACTTATTTGAATGCTTTTATTTCTTAATTCCAAAGGGTCAGCCCTACTTAAACAAAGCATATCTATTAAAATAAAGGTCCAGTGTGGAAATCATAAATCCTCCATTTCATAGTGGAGAAACAAAATCTTAGATAAGTCCGTGGATGAAGGTATAATTCCCAAACCCAAAATAATTACTTTTAGGACTATAAATGCAAACCAAAGCAAGATATGCAAATGTGCGAATTCTTCTTTCATGATAGAGTTTTTAACCATGACATCTAATACTAATTTTGGAAGTTGTAAATAGATTGCCAGAGAGCATCAGTCATATACGTCTCTTGTTTGACTGAGAGTTGGTAAACAGGTGATATTTAATTTTAAGTTGAAAAATGATATAGGGAACTTGACTATCTAGCCATGATGGATTTCTTGCTTTAAACAAGAAAACCAGATAAAAATTAGGAGCTACAGTTTTCAGACAATGGACAACAGGCAGAGGTCAGAGCGGGATTGTAATTACTTAGAGAAAGGAATAAACAAGGTGAGTCCTGTGATTGTCTCAGCTCACTGGAAGTAGTTTTTAAGACATGTCACAGTGATGGGGAATCCAAACAGACCGGCAGTACATCAAGTCCCCATACATTGAAAAGGATTGAAGTCATGCCTGTGTGATCAAGAACACATCAGAGTCAAACTAAAAATCAATAACAGGATGATATATGGAACATTATGTTGGACTTTAAGCTGCATAATTCTCAATGATTCCCGATGTCAAAGAACAAATCAAAAGGGAAATTCTAAAGTATTTTTATCCGAATGATAATAAAAGCAGAACTTTATCCAAATTTGTGGTATGCAGTTAATGCAGAGCTTGGGGGAAATTTATAGCATGATTTGCTTATATCAGGGATGGAGAAAGATCTATTATCAATGATTTGGGGGTCTTCATTCAGGAAGTATTAAAAAAGGCAAATTAAGCCAATGGTAAACAGAAGGAAGAAGAAAATAAAGATAAAAGCATAAGTCAGTTAGGTGAAAAAAACTGTAATGAAGATCAGTGAAACTAAAACCTGGTTCTTTAACAAGACCAATAATATCAGTAAACCTCTAACCAGATTGGTTAGGAACAAGAGAGAAGCCATATTTATCAACATTAGGAAAGAATGAGGAGACATCACAATAGAACCTACAGAAATAAAGGATAGTAACAGAAAACAATGAACAATTTTATGTCAACAAATTTGACAACTTAGATGAAATGGACAAATTCTTTGAAGATACAATCTATTCAAGCTCACTTAGAAGAGACAGATAACCTGACTAATTCTATATCCATTAAAGAAATTAAATTTATAGTTAAAAATCTTCCAACAAAGAAAACTTCAACAGCATATGTCTTCAGTAGTGAATTTTGACAAGTACTTAAGAAAAAAAAATGATACCAATTCTACTCTTCCAGAGCAGAAAAGCATGGATCTCTTCCAGAATAGAAAAAAATGGTACATTTCTCAGCTTATTTAAGAAGTCATCGTTACTCTTTTACCAAAACCAGACAAGACATTCCAAAATATAAAACTACAGACCAATACCTCTCACAAACGTAGGAAGAAAAATTCTTAGTAACATTTTATCAATTGAATTTAGCAATTTGCAAAAAGGGTAATATATTATGTCCAAGTGGGTTTTATCCCATAAATTCAAGATTGCATGGGATTTCCAGGGTTAACACTTGAAAGTGAATCAATGTAAATCAAGGTATTTAACTGACTATAATTTTTTCAAAAAATTTATCTCAATAGATATAGATAAATCGATAAAATTCAACACGTGTTCATGATAAAAACTAGGACTAAAAGCTATTGCTACAACATGACAAAAGGCATCTTAAAAAATCTAAATCTACCTTGATACTTAATTGTGAAAGGCTAAATGCTTTCCCCACAAGGATGTTTACTCTTACCACTTTTAGTGCTTTTAGTTATCATTGTACTAGCCACTGTGAAAGGGAATAATATATAAATAAATAATATAATAAAAGTCATGCAATAAATGAATGACATACTGATTAGAAAGGAAGAATTAAAGCTGCCTTGTTCTTCTTCTTTTTTACAAACAAGATTACCTGTATGGAACATCCTAATTAAAATTATGAAAAGAACTAGTAGAACTACTAAGTGAGCTTCTCATGATTTCAAGACATGTAGTGAATATAAAAAATTCAATTGCATTGTGACATACTGTCAACTAATAATTAGAAATTGAAATTAAATTATATAATTTATAGTAACATCATAAATATGAAATAAGGTTACATTTAACAAAATATGTGCAGGAGCTGAATGTTGAAAACTACAAAATATTACTGAGAAAATTAAAAAGACCTATACAAATAGAGGTAAATATTCATAAATCAGAAATTTAATGTTTTTAAGATATCAATTCAGCTATACCATGTGCATTGCAATCTGTTTGTTGTTAGAGCCCTTGAGTCGATTCCGACTCCTAGTGACCCTGTGTACAGCAGAGCTGAACCCTGCCCTGTCTTTTTGCGCCATCCTCTCACCTTCTGGCACTGTATCAGACAATGCTCCACTGCTAGTCATAGGGTTTTCACGGCCAATTTTTTCAGAAGTGGGTGGCCAGGTCCTTCTTCCTAGTTTGTCTTTGTCTGGAAGCTCTGCTAAAAACTGTCCACTGTGGGTCACCGTGCTGGTCTTTGAAATACCGGTAGCATAGCTTTCAGCATCATAGCAACACACAGCTGACACAGTATGACAACCAACAGACGGATGGGTGGTGTGGTTCCCTGACCAGGAAACGAACCCGGGCCATGGTGGTGAGAGGCGCAAATCTTAACTACTAGACCCAGGGCTGGCTATTGCAATCTATAGATTAATGCAGATCCAATCAAAATCTTATTGTGGTTTTATTGTGTAAATTGAAAAGCTGATTTTAAAACTTGCAAAGAAATGCAAAGGATTTAGAAAAGCTGAAATAGTTTTGAGAAAGAAGAGCGGTGTTGGAAGACTTATAGTAGCTGAATTCAAGACAATGTGGTCTTTGCACAAGAATAAACATATAAATCAATATAACAGAAAGCAGAGACCAGAAGTAGATCCACATATATATTGTCAATTAATTTTCAACAAAGTGGGCATGGTAATTCAATGAGGAAATGATAGTACTTTCAACAAACGGTGCTGGAAAAACTGGACATCAGTATGCAAAAATTAACTGAAATGGATCATAGACCTAAAGTTAAGGGCTGAAAACATAAAACCTCTAGAAGAAAACCTATGAAAAAGGATTTCTGAGCCCTTGGATTAGGAAAAAGTTTGTTAAGATAAAAATAGCACATAAAAGAAAATTTGATAAATTGGACCATATCAAAAGTAAAAACATTTGCTCTTCAAAGACACCATTGAGAAAATGGAAAAGGAAGCCAGATGCCATGTGAAGATATTTATAAAACATATATCTACTAAATGTCTTGTATCCAGCATATATAAGGAAACTCTTAAAACTTAATAAGAAAATAAACAATCCAAATTTAAAAAAATGAACTAGAGATTTAGGCAATTTGAAAAATACTAATGACAACCATGGTGTGATTCTTCTACACATCCAGCAGTGACTAAAATTAAAAAGACTAATATAACAAGCATTGGCAAGGATGTGCTGGACCTGGACCTCTTATGCTTTGCTGTTGATAATGCAACATGGTGCAGCCACTTTGGAAAACGTGCAATTTGTTCAAAAGTTAAATATACACTTACCATAAATCCCAGCAAACCCACTCATAGGTATTTGCCCAAGGATAATTAAATGTTGAATAATGGATACAGAAAGATTTGTACCCAAAGGGTCACAACAACTTCTTTCTTACTAGATCAAAACTGGAAGCCACTCAAAAGTCCATCGATGGAAATGAACAAATTAATTACATAAAAGACAATACCACTGGACAATAAAAAGAAACAAACTACTTATGCAGACAACAAAATGGATGAATCTCGAAAGTATTATGCTAAGTGAAAGATTCCAGATACAAATGACTACATATTCTGTATTATCCCATTTTGTGAAATTCTATAGAAGACAAAACTAAAGTCACTCATTAGTCACAAAAGTAAAGAATACCCCTTAATGGTTGCCTGGGTACAGGGCAGGGGAAGGAATTCACTGCAAAGGTTCGCAAGAGAATGTGTGAGTTGATGCAAATATTTTATATCCCGATTGAGGTGGTGGTGCCAAGGTTTATACATTTGCTAAAGGTCGGTGAATTTAAACTGGTAAATATTATTATGTTTAAATTATACCTCAGTGAAGCTAATTTTAAAAATTATGTAAGTTCCAACTCTAGTGGAGAAGTATGGACTTGTCAAGAATGTAGGATCCAGTAATCCAATTGCTTAAGAAATTGCCTGAGTTTGTCAAAACACAGTGCCACGTTTCCTTGGCACTAAGGCCAAGCATTATGTGAGAACTTTACAATGAGAAAAATAATTATGAGTAATGTTATGCAACATTTAATGAAATGTGTATGAGTATGTATGTGTGTATCAGCAAAGCTACTTCAAATCCAAGGTATGCAGGTCTTTAATGAAAAACCACCACATAAACTGCTTAATCAGTAAAATTTTTCCCCCCAAAGTTATTTTAAGAGCTAAGAACCCTATAGTTCAGGTTAACTTGATGTGAGAGAGCTAATTTACATAGAAAGCTTCTTCAAACACTGACCCTACCTAAGGGTAATCTTTGGAGGAAAACATTTCTGACTCATATGTGCTTTGAAAGATGCCATCACATCTGAGAAATGCTGATTCATAGGTTACTTTTTAATTTAAGAGATAATAATACTTCTTGGAATAGGCAGCTGTTAAAACCATACAGGGGAAATGAGAGAGGCATACATTTAGCCATAGTACCTTTGGTTGTAATATGTACAACTCTTCTTTTTCCTTTTCAGGACCAATTTTCTATAGGAGGTCCTTTCCTTCTTCCCACTCCTACAACTAGAAATGGGGCAATAGGGAACCATTAGTATAAAACAGCATTGACCACAGAACTCTCTGTGAAGGTGGAAATGTTCGTATTCTGTGCTGGCACACATGGTAGCCGTTGGCCATGTGTCGTTGTTGAGGACTAAAATGTTGCTAGTGCAACTGAAGTAATGGATTTTTAATTTTATTTAATTTTAATTCATTAAATTTAAAGTATAAATAGTCATCTGTTGGTAGTGACTATTATATTATATAGCACAGGTATGGACCTTTGGCTTCTAGCAGAGTATAATAAATATTGGCATCGGCCGTTGTTCCTTTGTGTCTATGCAAAGGCTCTTGTGTCATGGCATCTCTTCTGAGTCAGCTTTTTGGAAAGCACCATGGTTTATGTTTTAAGAAAACTGGGCTAAGAAAAGGAAAATTGTGTAATTGTTATAATTCTACTATTAACTACTTCTCTAATGTAGAGGAAATCTCTTACCGTCTTTCTTTTTGGTCTCAGTTTCTTTAAGTGAAAAATGAGTATATTGGGCATTATATCAAAGATTTTACCACATTGATGATTCTGTTGCTATTTAAACTAGGATAATAGGGTAGCCCAAGGGATGTTTGGGATAGTCTTTATCTCTTTAAGGAAATTCTCTCCTCTTTTAATCCTCAAACAATAACACAATAAAATTCAATACTATACGAACAAAATAGAAATTGAGATTTCTGTTGACATTGTTGACACTGACAACATTTTTATCATAAATGTTTAGTAGGAAAAATATTTCATATGGAGAATGGTTTGGCCTTCCATTTTCATACATTTGCACAATTAATTAACATATAAAGAGAGTAGAATCATATTCCACTTTAGACTTAGAACTTTTTCTTGCTATCTAGAAGCAAACAACTCAGAGGTGAAACGTTAATATATGTTTTAAGTCATCAGTGTAGTGAAGTTTAGAAATTCTTACTCTGAAAGCTCACTAGCTATTAAGCTTACAACGTCAATTAGAAATGTCTTGGCTGCAAGCAAGAGATAATCAACCTAACAGTGGTTTAAATCGTAAGGATATTTATTGTTCCCTAACTAGAAGGAAAGGATTAGGCATTCGGGGCTGGTTCAGAAGCTCAACAGTGTCAGCAAGGACCAAGCTCCGTCATTTTGCTCCATCATCCTCCTGGAGTTGGCTTTTGCTTTTTTTTTTTCTTTTTTTGGTGAGGAAGACCAGCCCTGAGCTAACATCCGTGCCCATCTTCCTCCACTATATATGGGACGCCGCCACGGCATGGCTGACAGGCAGTGCGTCGGCGGGCGCCCGGGATCCGAACCAGCGAACCCCGGGCTGCCAAGTGCGGACTAAACCGCTGCGCCACCGGGCCGGCCCTGCTTTTTGTTTTTATTTCGCGTCTCGATGGCTGTTGGCAGCATTCAAAGGCAGGCGGCAGTGGGAGGATGGAGGATAACCAACTTCTTTACTCATCTGTTTCATATCAGAAATCAACAACAAAAGCAAAATTGTGCTGAATTGTTTACATGCAAGTAGCCAGAGCTATGTCACATGACTGCATCTACGTGTAAGGGGAAAGGAAGTGTCTGGCAAATGGCAATGGGAAAAATCATGATTCAACCCGAGTCCAGTAGGCCTGGGAATAGGGTGAGGTGAGAAACTCACCTTGGGTTCAGTATTTAAGAGGCACCAAAAAACTCAATAATCAAGATAAATGATATATCAATGCCATATTTTAAAAAATCTATATTAATGGCAAAAAAACCCACAATGAACAAACTATGCAGATTTTAAACAAAGAAAGAATCAGTACAGTCTCCTGACAAGCCCTACTGAAGCTTTAGTGTCTTTAAAATATTGATAGTTGCTTCATCATGGACTTTTTTGTGTTAATTTAGACCTTTAAAAATCTTGCATTAAAGTATTATCTTGATTGCTGAGTTTTTTGGCACCCTCTTAAATTTTGCACTCCAGGTGAAGACTTCAATATCCTTACTCTTGTCCCGGCCCTTGCTGTTTAACAAAATTGGGTTCTGTTAGGAAGGAAGAGCCGGTGGGCAGCTAGCCTTGTCTGCAGAGCTGTGTAATGTTCTGTCTATCTATTCCATGAATATTCATAAATGTGTGTCCCTATAAATGCTTTGTGGAATATCTTATATTCTAAAGCCCTGGTTGATAAACAGAGTATGTATACTCTATCTTGTATTTCTTTCTGAACAGTGAGTATTCAGTACTATTTTTCGGTGAGGAAGATTGGCCCTGAGCTAACATCTATGCCAGTCTTCCTCTGTTTTGTATGTGGGATGCTGCCACAGCATGGCTTGATGAGTGGTGTGTAAGTCCTCGCCTGGAATCCGAACCTGCAAACCCTGGGCCACAGAAGCCGAGTGCACAAACTTAACCACTACGCCATCGGGCTGGCCCCTCAATACTGTTTTTGATTGAAAAACTGACTAGACACTTGACAAGAAACAGGAAACTTACCCCTAGCAGATTATTCTCAACCAAATCTGAGATACTGTGAACAAGAGCAAGAATTTATCCTTTTGTATTTTCTATTTTAAAAGAAATATTGTTGAATGCCTTGAAATTTAAAAGATGATTCATGCAGAAGTTGAGAGATTAGAAAGATCTGTTGGTACCTCTTCGTGTCTCTTGAAATGACAATGGGAATTTGACTCTCTTTGAGAATAACTAAGTATGTTCTCAAAGAACTCATGTCGTAAAATTCTGGAAATTATAATTATACATGATGAAAGCTGGTACAAAAGAATTCACCCTTCCTATAGTTTTAATCTCACTCTATCTTTGGTCTGATTAACTACTAGTTGATGCTGATAAGCTGTTTATGTGGAACTCTTAAGCTTTTTTCCCCTCAAGGAGAGTGATAAAAGCAACCATTTCTCACTGAGAAATCTTTAAAATTCGATCAGGATGCTCTTTGTGAATACAAGTAGCTCTCCTACGACGAAAATTTCATATGAAAAAATTTCATCTAGATCTATGAAGCCTGACTAATATAGATATGTAGTAGGAATTTCATGCAAGGCTATAAAATAAGTTTGTATTAAGGGCCAAATGTATTATTCACACCATTTATAGGGTATAAATTCTTCAATCTCGAAGGTGTCTGCACAAAATTGTTCAGTGTCTTCTCTGATTTAATTCAGCTTTTGAAAGCTCTTGAGGGCAATATTTGGAATATAGGGGAAAAAAAGGGAAGAACATATGGAAATAATAAATTTACATAGTTGGTTGTTAAAGATGCCTGCTATGAGAAAATTTAACGTAGACAGCAGTGAAAGAAAAAGTGGGACGATTATAGTGAACTTTGCATGTGTTTATCATTACTGTTTCTGCTTAAGGCTTCCGCTTCCTCCTGAGCCAAACCCGAGTGCCCCAGTTTTTTTAAGCAACCAATGAAATATTGTGTTCTTCCAGCTATATCCTGCTTCATGCCCTGCCTACTTCCATATACCCCGTTTTTTCTGGCCACTTGAGATGTCTTTTTATTTTGTTGTATTTTATTTTTTGACTCAACCATCCCATTCCTTGAATTAAAGATTGTTTTTGTTGTAACTGAGCGACCAACCCTTTGCAGGTCTGTATCCCTTGGCCAGAACCTTGTAACTGTTGCTTAGCAGGGAGGCAGGGCTTGGGAGTATAGTTGCATAATACTCTGTCTGCGGTATGTTTGGTAATTCTCAAATGCTTTGGGTTTCTTCTACCTCCATACCTATCTGAAGCTTCAGTTGATATCACCAAGAATTTCACACTCCAAGTGAGAGAAAGATATCTCCCAAAGGATGTGTAATTCTGTTATGCAGCAACAGCTCTTGGTATGACTTCAAGCCAAGCAAAAGCATTTGCTGGTGCTGGAGCTACTTTTCAGCCAATCCAACCACGTGACCTACTAGAACTTCTCTGATCCCAGCAATTTGCTTTTGACCTATTCCTGCCCTACATATAATTGTGAGCTCCCTCTTCTATTGCGGTAGGTGGAGGGAGCAGCGTGACTGTTTGTAAGTGCAGACCCAGCACATGGCCACATCTGCCTCACCGCTCTGTTTGTTTCATCTGTAGAAGGTGAACGGACCAGTATGCATGGATGGAACAGCAACCATCTTTAGATGGAATAAAACAGAAAAGATTAGATCAGCACTTTGCAATGATTTCCTGTGTGCTATATTTGTTCATGCGTAGATTACAAGGATTTATGCCTTTTATAGTCTGAAACCAAACTCCTCTGGCTGCATAACCATGCCAGGAGAGCACTGCCCAAAGAACCTAGGTTATAAGATCTCGTGAAAAATTCTGCTCTACTGAAATGTACTAGAGAGGCCTGGAATCTTTAATTAGTGGGTTTTTCTAATCGTATTGAAAGAAACAAGAACACAAAACAAAAAAATGAGATGCATCCACAAATATCATGCCTACATGACCAGGCAGTCAGTGAGAAATCCTGCTGAGCTCCTCCTAGGGGCCAGGTGAGGTGCCGAATGGTTTCTGGCAGCTCATCATTTCTCCTCTAAGCATTTACAGATGGTTTTGCACCTACAAATTAAGATTTGAGTTGGAGACGTAAGAGTTTCTGCTTTAACCTCAGCTTCTACCACTGAAATAGTCTCACATTTGGTATTTATCTGGCCCGGGGGCTTGGTAAAGAGATTAGGATGTGTGTGGGCTGGATCCCCAAACCAGGGGGCAAGTAGATTAACTTTGTGTTCACTTGAGTTTTTGTGTTCTCTTTTTTGTATATAATTAATGGTTAAATGAGATTTACCTTAGTAGTTTAATTCTATTTTAAACAGGCAAAGGTAAAATAGAAAGTAGAGACTTAAAATGACATACCTCTTCCCTGAAGATTTAAAATGTTAATATTTATCAACATGAAAATGTTGGGATAGCATTCAAACTAGTTCTCTCTGTTCATTTTGGGTAGTATTCCTAGTTACTGAGGAAATGATGTGAAAACATAAAGAAAACAGTTTTCGTGAAAGATTTCCAACAAAACAGTGGACTGAATTGATGGGAGAAATTGCTCACACTCATATAATGGCATTAAAAACTACAGAACTGCCCTGAAAGCAAGATAGAGAGAGTCTCAGAGGACAGATATCAGAAAGAAGAGTCAGGTCTGGAGTCCTCAGTAGGAATCCAAGTTGAAAGACCACATATCATTCCTCCTAGGAAGAGGGAAGGAAGCTGGCTGTGTGTGGAAACAGATTCATGAAGGAGAAACTGGAGCACCGAGCCTTCTCTATGGGGTCCCATGGAGGACCCAAACATGTACTATCCTTGCAAGGGAGGAACCCCAAGCCAAGAAATTGACAACTGACACATGAACACCAAATCTTAAAATCTGAGAAGGCCCTCTAGTGTTCTGCTCTGTAGCAATGCCTCCATAGTTCTTGGATGGTGGGCTCTTGTGGGAATAACTCTTGCTGAAGATGAGTTTAGAGTCACAGAATTCGCACCAATGAGACAATGAATGGCTCCGAGAGAGTCAGCAGAAAAAAAATCAATGCAGAACTTACACCCCCAAACCCATATAATAGGCGAACCCCCAACAGATTTTAAAGTGTGTAAGAATTACACAAGTAGAATCAGTATGGTCAGAGCAAGAGGTCATGGCATAGATGAAACAGAGAATAGATGTGGCAAAGAAGAGTATTTTGAGTTGGAAAAAAATTCTGAGGAAATCTCTGTGAAGGTAGTACATAGAGAGAAATAGGTTAATCCGTATTTAAATTCAGAGTAAGCAATTCATTTAAGTATTTATCTAGAACTCGTAACATGTAAGAAATATATGACTCAGTCCTATATCACAGAAAAAATAAAGGTCACGATGGTCTAGTTTTGATCACTTGTCTTCCTTTCTCTCTAAAAAAAGCCATATACTCTTCTCTTATTTTTAGTTGAGAAAAGTATGTGATTCTGAATAGACCTGTTTTTTTAGAGCGTAAGATTTCTGTTTTATTCATTATTGTACCCCAAACAAGGATTTCATAGATGTTGGTGGAGAGAATGACTTCATATTTAATTCTCTGTTTTCAAAGAGCTTTCTCTCTACAAAAGGATGAAGAAAATAGAAAATTAGGCATTCAAAAGTTAAATCATATACTGAAAGAGAAAATCATAAAATAAAAGTATTCATCATTTGTTTTTCTTGCTCTTCTTTGCCTTTTGGCTCTTAGAGTTCTAGTTTTCTTGCATGAATAATGTGAATAATAATATCTGCCTTCAGGGCTTTTTCAAAGATTCAGAAATGTGTATGTAAAATAACCACCATGTTGCTTGGCTTAGTGCTTACAATATTGTATGGAATCAATACATACCATTGTTGGTATTATTATTTTTGTTGCAGTTTTATTATTTTTACCATCATCTGAAATGAAATTCCTCAAGAGGGTGTACTAAAGCTTTATTTCTTTTGGAAGCTATTGTCATAACAAGCAAGGTATGGGATGTAATAATTTATGTTTGGGGGGATACTATTGAGACAGTTTTTTCCTGGGTCTCTATCTCTTAATCTAACCTCTCTTTCAAATTGCCATGACTTTCTCAATTATATGTATTTTGAAAAATACCTTTACTGATTTTTAGACTATTAAAATGTTTCTCTTTTGAAATATATTCAATCTGTCAAATTTCTTAAGATCTTGCTTTCTGTATTCTATCAGAGTTGCTTACAGAATGGAAATCCCATCCCTGTGGATAACATTATCTCCAATATGCAGGCTCGTACTTGATGCTAATTTCTGATTAACATCCAAACAATACAGATGAGATATGATGACCCATTACAGAGGTGAATGCTGGTTCATTTGGTGACTAGTTCCTTGAACTGCCCCGACAGCTCAAAGGCCATTGCTGAGACATGATGTCATGGTTGAAATTATTGTTTATTTTGAATTTAAAAACTAAACAAAAACAATCTCTCATTATCCTTCTAAAAAATGAAGACAACAACAATGCTAAAGTCTGTTATCATGACCTTAGGAGAATCAACCATGAACTGTTGTCAAGGGAATAATTTTCAAATTGTTGCAACCTTAGATTCCAGGTCATTCTGCCTCCTCTTCCCCAGTGGTTCTTATGAAACTGGGTGGACTTTTTGCCCTCAAAGGGTAACTTTTTCCATGTTTTTTTGTTTATTTTTTTTCCTCTCCCTCAAGAAAATGTTTATTTGAGTTATGCTAATGTTCAGCACTAAAGCTGAACAAGCCAACATGATCAAGCATATAGAATAAGTTTGAACTGATGAAATTTTGAAATTTTTAAAGCAAGAGGCAAAATTTGGTGTAGAGGAATAATTATTATAGGTGTAAAAGTTATTTCATGTCCTCCGTGAGAGCAGGTTTTCATTTTAGATTCCATGGATGTCAAACTTGTCATCAATTCAGCTTCAATCTGAATTTCCTTCTCTGGCCACGTCGTTACTCTGGCCACTGTGTTACAAACGGAATCTATTGGAGGAAAATAATGCTGCTAATCGTGGTATGTTACGAAAAAAAGCAAAGTATAACAGTCTCCAATTCCAAAAATGCCTCACAATGTGAAATCACAACCCAACAACAAATAGTTACTGAGTCCCTTACAGCATGTTTTTTAGTCTTTATAAAAGGTCAATAAAGTGGCTATGTCTCCATCCTTGTATGTAGCCAAGGAAACAGAGTAAGAGAAGAATCTTGCCCACAAGCCCGTGGTGCATTTGTAGCAGAGCAGGGACTAGAGTCCTGGTCTGTCCAACTGCAATGGCCAGGCTCAAAATCCTCCAGCCCTTAGCTGTGGTGGGGAGGACCTTGTACCATGCTGTTCCTACCTCGTGTGCCTGTCCTAGTCTCTGTGTGTGTGTCTGTGTGGTTTGGGTGCTGTGCTGAGGAGCTGGGGGCCTGGATGGGAAGCAGAGTGGCTGTGCCCTAGCCAACATGTCTGTGGTGCCCTTGCTCAGGGTAACAAAAGCTTCCTGTAGCCCTGTTGGCTGCTGCAGTTACAGCCAGTGCTTTGCTCCTGGAATCAAAAAGTCATGAGGCAAAAATATCTCATGATCTATCACGGTGCCCCAAATTAGAGATTCCTTTTCTAGATTCCAGGTATATCTATTATACCACAGAGGAACATGGCACCCCAAATCTAGTTGAAAGAACTCTAGTCTAACATCCACGACTTTGTCTTATCTTCCAGTTTCATTGCTTTCATCATAGATGGGCACTTAAGGACTAGCGTTCCTTCATTCATCTTTGTGTTCAAAATTTATTCATTCAGTTAATCATTGAACCAGCATCCATTCATTGACTAAATAAATTTTTATTGAGTGAGTGCCTGCTTTGTGTCAGCCTGTCTTAGGCACAGGGTATATGATATAGGCAGTGGGGAGACAGAGGTGTAAATAGGTAAATTGAACACTGGGTCATGAGGCCTGTAGGGCAAAGCTTGTGCAATGTATGCACGTGAGAAGCATCCTTCATCTTGTCTAAGGAGACTCACAGAGGCTTACTGGAGGAACTACTGTCACAGCTGGCATCTGAAGGACAGGTAGCAGAGCGCCAGGTGAGGAAAGGGAGGTAAGGCAGCTCTGGGTAGTTCCTGGACCAAAATTCCTTGGGTGGAGCACACTGGAGGGCCAAGGTGCCGAGGGAGAGACTGTTGGCCTAGCCAGGTGAGCAGTGGTGCAGATGAGAGATATTGGTGACCTCCTACTCCAAGGTTGTGGCCCTGGGGAGAGAGGGAAGCTTGTTAAAGAAGTAGAAGCAATGGGATTCTATAAATAGATGGGGAGAAGGTGTCACCGCAGGATATTCCAGGATGATCTACTGTCTTCAGTCCAGTTTGATTAAAACTCAACGATCTCTTCTTTTTTTAGTTGCATTTCAGCATGGAAAAAGGCACTGCTTATAACTCTTGTACAAATAATGTTAGCCGAACAACTTTGTTTTAAAAAGTGACATTAGAATTTTATTCATCAATTTTCATCAATACTATACTGTATGACATGGATCTAAATAATTTTTGCCTTACATATTTTGAGATGTGAAAGATCCAGATGATCCCCTCATCCTTACACTGGGCATCAGATTACCCCTCTGTATGTCTCCCTTTAGCACAAGCTGCTAACACAGTCAGAAGAGATGTTTCGCCTGGGGCTTTTCATTTTGACGTCACCAATTAAATCCTGGATTCTTGGTTAACCCATTTTCCTACTATCTCTTTTCACCCTAATCCTTTAACAGACTCAACATTTGAAAAGAGGCTTATATTTATTCCCAGAGTTTATAAAGATATTGTCAGGATCTCTTATCTCTGGGCATCTTTAATGTAGTAGTGTTTATGTTTTGGGAAGAACAAAAATAGAAATGTTTATAACTGGTGGGGAAGAAAAAGAGCTAATGCAAGCTGGAGTCATCAGCTTGGTTGATCCTGTTTGTGAAAACAATTCTCAGTAATTATAGCCCTTCCAGGACAGCGTTATTATACTGACCATATGCAATTCAGTTGACTTTTCTTTCTCTACATATGAAAATAGAATGCATTGCTGTCTTCCCCCTGACTTATTACCAAGCAAGGACTACATATCCTTCAGTGGACGCAGTCCAGCATTAGTCTTTTCTTCAGGAGTTCTAAAACTTCTGTATGGCATTAAATTTAATAGGTCTAGTATATCAAAAATAGAATTATAATTACAAAAAGTCAGTTAGAAGGAGGGTGAATGGTGAAATGAAATGAGATTTTTAATGGCTTGCCAACAGTTATAATTAATGAGATGGAGATTTGGCCATGCATGTGACCTTCAGGTAGGAAACAGACAAAGCCCTGTATGAATGAGCCCAGGAAGGAGAACAGGTTTTCAGAAGAAAAGGACTCTTTACATCTTGCCAGCTTCTCCGTCCCCATCTTCCCGGGCTCTTTCTTGAAGTCAGGCTCACTGGGCTGTCATATCAGGTGTATGAGAGCTTCATTGGAAGAGACAAAGCAAGCAACGTTATAGAACCCGTGGAAACAGGAGATCTGTAGCTATACAGTGACTCTTGTGTTTGGTAGACCATTTGCTATCTTGCTCATAACATGAAGCTGCTTTTTATGACAGTGTTAATTTGTGGGTCTGATCTACTTCAGTATCTGTTTTGCACAGTGAATTTCTTTGAACACTAGTTGCAAACAGAGAGAGAATCATACAAATGCATGCTGGCTTTAATGCCTAATACCATCCAACTACACAACTTCCTCGCACACCAAGTAGGTTCCTGAGGCTATAAAAATTGTTTTTGTCTGATTAAACACAGGTCCCTTTGAACTCTGTGGGGGTTCTTATCTGTTTGCACTTTCTTGTAACTGTGAGCAAAGTATTTTTTTTTCTCTGATTTGGAATCCAAAGAGTCTACAAGTCAGCCCACTCCACCTCCTTCATCCTTTTAAAGCATAAAAATTTTGTAGTTGCTGTAACATCTGTTACATTCCAAACCCTGAGGCACACACAGGCAGAACTCAACTTTCTTCACACACACACACACACACACACACACACACACACACACACACACACGTTGGCTCCTTTTCCCGCTCACCCACGTAAAATTGGTTGACTGGAAGGCAGAAGAAAATCAGAGCAATTATCTAGTAACTGGTTCACAAAGGATGCTAGTTACCCATCTAATTACCACCAGCAGAGCCTCTGTCTTCCCAGGGAACCCACACAGAGGAAATGCATCTTCAGTGGGGCTGGGGACTTACCTGGGGCAATAAGCTGTCACTTCTGGGGGAAGAATTCTGTGCAGAGGAGGTTAGAATTTATATTTATGGCACTAAAAACTATTTAATTGGGAGACTCTTAAAAGCACATATGCAGATAAATGGTCTCAGCAATGGAGTTAAAGAGTCTAATTAAATCTAAGATCAATATCATCATGGCTGTTAGCTCTGAAATTCTGCAGTGAACTACAGGAGTTGTAGATGATCGGAGAGGGATAAAATAACCCCTCTACTAATGAAGAATATGGAATTCATTAATTCATTCTTGCATGTAGTTATTTGTTCCTTTTTCTTTTTGCTGATTTTCAGTGTGGGGACCCATTTGCTTCTTGTTCTAATCTGCTCCTTTTATATCCCAATTAGAGCTGTGTTAGAAGCCATCTATGTGTTGATGGCTATCAAGTTTTTCTCTCAAGTTCAACCACTCCTGAGCCGCAGAACTACCTGCTCATATCTCCATTGGGATTTCTAGGGGGGCTCTTGACTTAGACTTCTATAAAAATAACTGCTGGATTGTTCCCCAAACCCCTAAACCTATTTTTCCTCTAATCTCTCCTTTCTCAGAAATGGCCTCATAGATTGAGTTGCTCTAGTGGAAAATTTGGGTGCCATACTTAATTCCTCACTTTTCCTTATCTCCCAGATCAGTTAGTTCAAAATGCCTCCTAAATCTGCCCCTTCCCTCTGTGTCCTGTGGACCACTGAGGTATAGCCCACTTCCTGTGGTCCATTCTCCACATAAGAGCCACAGGAGCTTTTAAAAATGCAAAGTAGCTCATGCCTCCCCCTCCATCCTCCCACACCCACACCTTGGCTTCCTTGTGCTAGAACAGGGATTGGCAAAAACTACAGCCCACAGCCAAATCTAGCTTACCTCCAGTTATTATGAATATTGGTTATTGGAACCCAGCCACACCCACTCATTTGTGTTTGGCTATAGCAACAACAGTAGAGTTGAGTTGTTGTGACAGAGGCCATATGGCCTGCAAAGCCTGAAATACTATCTGGCTCCTTATAGCAAGAGTTTTCCAATCACTCCCATAGAATAAAATCTAAATGTTGTCACCTTTATTTGCAAGACTCTACTTGAACTGGCCCTGACTACCTTTCGGCTTGGCCCTCCTCACCTCATCTCTCACTACACTCCTATCTCGTTTCTGTTGCTCAGTCACCCCTGCCTCATCCCCACCTCAGGGCCTCTCCCCAGACCGGTCCCCCTCCTGGAATGCCCTTCTTCCAGATCTCTGTGTGGTTTTTTCTTGTCACTCAGGTCTCAGCATAAATGCCACCTCAGCAGGGTGGTCTTCCCTGAAAACTTTGCATAACTTCACCTCAAGTCATACTCTGTCAAGTTATTGTATTTTATTTCCATCATGGCACTTATTCATTACGTTATTGTTTCTGTTCTTCTCACTAGAATATACATTCAATGAGGGGAAGAACTTTGTTTATTTTCCTGCAGTGTCTCTAGTTCCAGAACAGGGCCAGGCACAGAGTCGGTAAGTATGTTATCCTAACTAGGGCCATCATACACCTGGTGGTGGATGATCCAATGAGGAAGCATTAATGGGATCAAGCAAGTGATTAGAGTTGACCATGACGAATGCCATGAACACTGGGCACAGAGAGGGAAGGGTCTCAGAAGTCATTTGGTAAATGAGTCATCAGGAAATGAGTATATGAACTTGTCAGGAAAAATTGAAAACAACATTAGAAATGTGGCTCTGGCGTTGAATTCACAACTCTCTCCAAGGAACTCATAATCACAGCTCCTGGTTTGTCCACACAGTGGCTTTGTTGCCTGCTGGGGAATGAGAGTAGCTGTTAGACAACCGGGTTATGGTCTGGGTCAGATTAGTACCTGGAAATGAAAACAACCACAACTTCACCAAAATAAACAAAAATGGGCAAAATAAAAGGAAAGAGCATTTGTTTTCCCTATCTTCCGTATACCATTTGTGAACCCATCCTTGTTGAGGTCGATGATTTCAAGGTGTGGAGTGCAGAGCTCTCTTGGGCATGCTGGGCCAAGGCAGAAATCCACCTCTGCTGGAAATGAAAATCCTTAAGCCATAAATGTCAGCTTTTGTTTTATACTTAAAACGTATGCTTTTTTTTTCACTCTAACGTCTTGAGTGTTTGACTTGTTGCTACTGGTAACTAAGTAAGCCTGGGAGTAGTGAGGCGTGTAAATTTTATAGAACCATAGATAATATCGGTCAATAGGCTGTGCTAGGAATTCCACAAGGTTTGCTTTTTCTCTTGGAAGAAATGGAAGTATAGTAGTTAGCTGGGGTTTCAAAATGACTGTGTGACCGTGCATGGAGCACTCGACTTTTGTTCCTGAGGAGAGCAATGGTTTTCCGTATACCTTTTTCATTTTAGTTGAAAGATGATAAAGGCCCTATAAAACTAAGGAATAAAATATTCTGAAAATGCTATTACTTGCTGATGCTATGTGATATATGGGAAGTCATGTAGGATGAGTGATCAGGGGTTCTCTCTAGGCTAGTCTATGTTGGCTGGGTGAATTTCTGCAAGTGCCCTGGCTCTTCTGGACTCCAGATTTCTCATCAATAAAAGGAGGCGTTTGAGTAGATATGTCCAGAGATCCCTTCTTACTTCAAGATTGTGTATTACTTTTTGTTTCTGTTACTAAAGAATTTTACTTAGTATGTTTAATTATCTATAATACATATTTATTGAGCTCTTACTCCGTGATATTCTAGAGTAGAGATTGGCACACCTTTGCTGATGTAGAGGGCCAGATAGTAAATATTTTAGGCCTTAGAGGTCAGATAGTCTGTATTCAACTCTGCCAATGTAGCGCAAATGCAACCAAGGAATATATGTAAACAAGTGGACTATGCTGTGCTCCATAAAACTTTATTAACAAAAAACAGGTGATGGGCTGGATTTGGCCCATGGACCAATGTTTGCCGATCCTTCTTCTAGAGCCTAGACATTAACAATTATATTCTATAAATATTAAAGATGGCTTCCTTTAGTAAATTTACATTATTTGGATGTAAACTCATTTGTATGTACAACAGTTAAAAGAATAATAGAATATGGTTCATAAGTGCTACTTAAACACAATCACCAATCAAGATATATTATATAGGCAATATCTGGTGGACCAGAAGGGATGGAGAATGGTTAGTCAGGGTTATTAAGGAAAGATACAGGTAGATTCCAGGACTACCTTGTGCCTTGAAATGTTCAACATTATATGCAATTTAAGGCCTATTGCATTGCATATTAGAACACAGATATGAATAAACTTACACCCTACTCTTAAGTGGCTCCCTGCCTATTGAGAGCAGGAGGGAAGCAGAAGGGAAGATCATTCAGAAAGGGTGCAATCATGTTACCAAAGTGGGGAGGTGAGAATGAGATCAGTGAAGAGCTGGTTGTGGCACAACTGAGGAGTCTGTGTTGGGGAGAAACAAAAAAGAAGTGAAAAGCAGGTGAGCTTGAGAGGGACTGATGGCCAGGCAAAGGTAGTTTGCTGTGGCCCATGGAAGCTTGCAGGCAGAGAAAGCCAGTGTCAGCACAGTGCAGCTTTGCCACTTGAGACTGGCTTGCCTTCCGAAGGCATTGTTGAGTCCATGTGTCTGGAAGTCCACAGGGACATCATAAACTAGGAATGTGCCTTCATCTGAGTGTGTGGATTTCACAAGGGAACTGGGGCATCAGGACTCTGTATCTGACTTTTCTTCTTTCCAACTCTCCTAAAAGATTTATCCAAAGCAGATTGGATTTTGCCTTTCTTTCTTCATTGAATTTTAATGTTAATTATTCAATAGGACAATGAATAATGTAATGGACTGTGTGCTCACTTTTGTTAATCTATTCATATCTTGTTGGTTTTTGTGGAAGAATACGAGGTAAAAATTTATAAGTAGTGAAATTTTCTTATGATGATTTGGAAAAGAAATGGGGCTGTAAAATATGTGAAGAAGGAGCACAATGAAATGTACTAATTATATTATGAATGACATTTACCTGTTTTCCAGCCATCTGTCTATTACAACTCATGTAAAGAATTTGGTGGGCTTGATCCTAGGAAAGAATTGCCCTTTTGGAAAAGCTGTAGACTGGCCACCTAAGAGCGTCTGATGCTGTTCAAGGAAACTGGGATTTCTTCTTGTATAAACAGGTTAAATAATTCCCTGATAAAGTGAGACAGTGATTTCTGTGTATTTCTGACTCATCCAAACCGACATGTCTGTATTTGAAAACTTTCCAGGGATATATATATATATGGATTTCATTATTTTATTTACTGTGATTATCATCACAAGTGGGACAACCTCTGAGTTGAGGGGTCCCCAAGACTACCCTCAGATTCAATGATTTCACTAGGGAGACTCATGGAACTCAGAAAGATTGTTATACTGATAGTTATGATTTATTACAGAAAAAAGGATAAAATTAGCAAAGGTAAAAGGCACACAGGCAAAGTCCAGGAGAGATCAGGTGCAAGCTTCTATTTGTTTTCTCCCAGTGGAATCATCTGGACAGCCCTCAATTCTCTTAGCAACGATGTGTGACAAAATGCATGGATTATTGCCAACCGGAGAATCTCACTTGAGCCTTGGTCTCCAGGGGAATTTTTTTTGGCTCAGTCAATAGGCATGGAATGCCCCAGTGGCTGACTTTAGCTACTCAGTCTCCAGCCCCTATGGAGGTCAAACTGATACAGCATCTTCAAAGGTCCCCCCATCAATCACATTGCTAAAATAGATGATCTGGCATGGCCCAAGGCGCCCAGGTACATAGGCACTCTTGTCGGGCAGGATATTCCAAGGGCTTGGAGATTACCTCCCAGGAGATGGTCAGACTTTTCTTTGGAATGTGTAGGGTTTGAACACACTAGACCTGTTGAGTCAACCCGTTACTGAACAACCTCTCACTTGATTAATAGATTTCTGCCAGTGAGAGTTACCTTTTCAGTTAGTTTTGAATGGTTGTTCATGGCTTTCTTAAATGTTGGCAGGGCTCTGACACCCTGAACGGGTAGACTGTGATTTACATGAAACTGAATGTAGTTCTAAGAGAAGGCTTAGAAGGCGTCTAATGTTGATGACACATAGGCTGCCTGGTACTTGATGTTGTCAAAACATATAATAGGGCCATCCTCATGGTAAAATTGTGAGACAGGGGAAAACTACCCTTGACTGCCTAGAGGGTGAGGGTGGGAACTGGTATTTCTTGAGACCCTCCCATGCTTTAGGTATTCTGCTGCATGCTTCATGGAATTAATTTACATATTCTTCTCAACATAAATGATTATTTTCTTATTCTCCTTCTGTTTCATAGTTTATTAAGGAAAAATGAGATAACTAGTGGTGGCCTCATAGTCCCTCAGATAAAAAGTTCTGCATCTGAGATTCAGACTCAAATCAGCTGAACACCAAGGACCATGTTACTTTCATTAATGATTGGGTGAATGGAGGGCACATTTTTTGGAATCAGTCTCTGATCCCATTGCAGTGGCAGTGATGGTTCTGAGAAGACGCAGAATTCATTTTTCAACAATAAACGTTATAGAACAAAGTCTCTATGTTATCAAGGAAGCCTCGTTCTTAATACCTTCGATATGTGCTGTCGGGTAGGGTAGCTGCTAGCCATGTTTGGCTCTTGAGCACCTGAAATCTGGCTCGTTCAAACTTAGATATGTGCTAAGGGTAAAATACACACTGGATTTCAAAGATGTAGAACACAGATGTGAAAATATTTTCATGAAAATATCGTAATTTTTAAATAAAGTAATTTTTATTTTGATAGCATGTTGGAATGATATCCTGGGTACATTGGGTTAAATAAACTAATGAAAATTAATTTTACCTGCCTCTTAACCCTCTTTTGATGTAGCTACTGGAAAATTCAACATGACACGTGTAGCTCACATTATATTTTCATTGGACATCACGTTTTTCCTTGGAACCAGCTAGTATTTCTCTTCTCCAGTTTAGTTCTCTTATGTATGTCTCTCACCTTTTTAGCTAAATTATAAATGTCTTGAAGGCAGAGGCCTGTCTTAGATACATTGCATCCTGGCCGGTACCTACAATAGGTTCTTCCCTGTTGCAGGGACTCAGGAAATGTTAGTTGACTACATGAATTATTAATTGTGCTGCCCCAACATTCTTGGTGCACATTGCCCTAATGCTAAACCCTAAAGTTCCTGGAAAAATCTGAGTCTGTCTTGGAAAATGTTCTAGTTCTGATGTATAGATAGAATCAAGACTTCTGCAGAGAGACCACCTGGAGACTTATTAGAATGTCTTCAAGTAAAGAGGCTTCCTTGCCCAACCCCGACTTGTCTCTCGAGTTCTTGAGGCTTGCTTCTTCTCCTGAATCCCGGGGTCTGCAGAGGTAGTGGCTTAGATTAGAACATATGATTTTCCACTAGGAAGGAGACAAAGAAGCTGAGCGTGAATTGTGAGAATGGGACGGAAAGACATTAGCTTCAGGAAATGATTTATTTTCTTAAAGTCGAGGTCTGGCGATTCCTGAATATGTGGCAGAACTAAATGTCGGAACATTTTAAAACTGAATTCTCTAAGGTTCTAAGAAATTCCTGAAACTGTCTTCTGCAATCCCTGTGGTTACCCAGTGGCAAATGGCTTTGTTTGTTCCTGTCAGACTTCTGGTCATCACTGCTTACACAGCAAGCGCGTTTGCTCTCTCCTGGAATAATCTAAGGGCCCGTTGAATAGAAATTGTTCATTTTTATATTTTTAGTCATATTAATATCATTTGTAATTCTAAAGTTATAAATCTAAAGGAAATTACTTTTTAATGTCCTCTGGCACCACATTAAGATTTTGCAATTAGGTTTTATAGTCTACAGTCAGATGCTGCAGGTCACAAGTCAAAATTAAGACCCTTGTGCACTGGGATAGTTTCCTGTAAGTGAGGCAGGGTATTTATAAGCCACACAGAGGTTAGGACAGGACACGCTGGGCACCAGCTTCACAGCCCGGAGGACAAACCAGTCACCGTCCAGGAGTTCGAGGGTCTTTCCTAGTTTACATATGAATTTGCATGATCTTTTAGATTAAAAAAAATCTGTCTTGATGGATGGGTGAGTGGAAATGGCTTCTTGTGTGAGTTATACAGCAATAAAAACCAGCCATCGATGAGCTTGGTTCTTATCCTGCAGTCACCAGGAATAATTGTTCCAGATGGTTTAATGAGATAGGAGGTTTCCATGGTCTTAAAAGTTATAGACAAAAGGGAAGGCATTGCTAGCCTGCCAGGCAGATTTTGAACTCAGCTTACTGACAACTTTCCAGAAGCTTCTCTTTACACCTTGCCAGGTGTGTCTCAGGTAACCCTTGAACAACTCAAATTACTTGAGCCAGAGTAGCCTGGACCTCACCTAACACTGACATTAAGATCCTGAGATTGAACAAGTATTTCTGGTGTGGCCAGAAAATCACACAAACAAATGAAAACTTGGGGTAACAGTGGAGATAAGGAATCCCCCCCTTGATTGAGAAAAGGAGCACATTTCAGTTCGTTATGAGATGGTAGTTGGTTCTAGAGAAATTTTGTTTCCTAAGATTTCTCTTAACATACATACCCAGGAAAAATATCAAACACATTTATTTAGTTCTGTGTTATCTTGCAATAATGTAACTTTGAAAGATGATATGTCTAAAAGTCACATAAGAATCCCTTTGGGGAGGGAAGCAGGCCCTCAGCCCGCCCCGGGCTAGCCTTTATCTAATCGTTCTATCCCGATGCAGGCTGTCTGCTCCTGATGTTACTGGAATAGTGTCCGCATTCTTTCCCATAATTTAACAGATTTGTGGCTATTATTTAATGTTTATTTAGGTTGTGAATATAAATTATACCATGGATTTCAGGCTGTAAAACATAGCTTAAAATGAGACTTCTGGTTTTCAAATTGTGTTTGAATTAAGAAGACCCAAATCAGGAACGCTTCAACTAAAGATGAGCTCTCACAGCTTTTTAGTAAATCCACCAGGCGGGCTGTCCAAGATGAAGTGTGAACTTTAGAAGAACCCAATTCCAGAGCACAGATATTTTGCAATATCTGTTTGTGGACTTTTTCTATAGTGAACGTGTGAAAAATGGATTAAGTGTATTAAATGTCATTGCAAAGAAAATACGAGAAGAGACTTGCTAGAACATCTGACTCATGTTGAGCAGATATGCAGCTAAAAACAAAAAGGATGAAAAAGCACCGTTAGCATTTTGAAATACTGTGTTTTATGTGTCATTTTTACAAATAAAAATGTAAATGAAATATGCTTTATGCTTTCTTGATACGTTGGATCCGTTTTGCTTTTACTGATATAAAAATGTTTTAAATTCTCTAATTGGTTATTATTGAATACTTTTATTTTATTTTAAAGAAAAAGTCATATCAGTGGAACATTTTACTTCCTATAGCAAGCTTTGAGACTATTTTTTTCTCTCTACTGTAGTCTTCAGTGTGTATTTTATATATGCAGTCATGTCCTGAATAATGATGTTTTAGTCAATGGCAGACACATTAATGACGGTGGTCCTGTAAGGTTTGTACTACATAGCCTAGGTGTGCACACCATCTAGGCTACAGCATCTAGGTTTGTGTAAGTACACTCTGTGTTGTTCGCACGATGCAATCGCCTATTGACACATTTCTCAGACCGTATCTCCATCATTAAGTGATGCATGATTGTATATATTCTTTATATCTCTTCACATACACTTATGCAGATATATACATGCATACATATGTATATATATGAATGAACATATTGATGCCTAGACCTAGATATAAACATGTTTATATAAGTATATTTATATATCTACATATATATGTGTGTGTGAATAAACATATGTATAGACACATGCATATACAAAAATATATGTATATGAATATATTGATATCTAAATCTAGGTATAGATATTTTGGCTCTTCGAAATATTACAATTTAGAGAGTTTTATGTGCTCGTATCTGGCAGGTACCAGTCCGTGGTATTCCCCCTCAGATATTCTACTAGTGCTGTGATGGGGAAGTAAATAGATTGGTAAAGAAGCTATAGGACTTGGGAATTTCCACTCATTGGCCTGTGACTTTGGGGGCATCACAGAACTTCTTTGCCCTCAGTTTTATCAACTATAAAATAAAGGGGATGGATTGCAGGATACCAGTGTCGTGTCCTGCTGTAACTACTTTGATTCTATAAAGCTCAAGATAGGAGTTATAGTGAAAATAATTGAGCCTTACACATTTGGAGAGACAAAATTGTCTTACTATTTCTCAACCTTTCTACAAAGTTAAAGTAAGGTACAGCGTATTTGCACGTTTCTGAGTGAGCTGATGTTACCAGGACCTGTCTTGGAAAAAATGATGGAGATGAATTTTCCACTGTTGGGATCTTCTTCCGCTGGATGTCTTGTTGCCAGTAGTGGACCCTGATTTCTTTCTACTTTTCTCTGGGACCTGTCTTCTTCCAGTTGTGCCCTCCCCACTGGCCAGCTGGGCTAGAACATTTCTGTCCCTCATCTAAAATTACCACCAATTCCCTTCTTTCCAATTTTGCTCTCTGTTGGTGGGTGGCAACTACTGTTTCTGATAAATTAATCCATGCTGATATGTTACTAGGTGCTAAGGATTAATGTACTTTATGTGTTCTTTGGAAAATTGATTTTTAATTTGAGCCTTATGGAAATAACTGCCTTAGTCCTATCTTGGGTTTAAATTCCAGACTTTAGACACTTACCACTTATATTACATTTGGCAGGATGTCTAACTTGTCAAAATCTCAGGGTTTTAAAAAATTTTTTATTTCTACAACAAAGATTATAGCTCTAGCATCACAGCATTATGAACATTAAGTGGAATAAGAAATTGTTAACACGTAAAAGTATCTAATATAGTTCCTGAAACCAAGTAAACACTGAAAATATAGACAGTAAAAAAACCCTGTAAATAAGAGACATCGGTTATTCTGATAATTTTTTTTCACAAGCATAAATGTTTGTGAATTTGCCTATTTCCTCCCTTTTGAAGTGTTTAGCAATTGCCTGCCACTTGAAAAACATGTGAGGCTTTGGGACTGACATCTGTTATAATCACTTAAAGAATTTCAGACAGGACTCAGGCAGCTGAAAGCCTGGAAGTATCCTATATTTGAGGTGAAACATGGCATGGGGATGCTGCTGACCTGTTGCCTGAAGCATGCTTGCTCTGAGTGACTGTTGCAGGAACAGGCCTAGAAAAGCAGATGGGAAGGGAAAAGGAAAAAAATGGTGGCAGTCAAAAGACAGTGCAGTAACCAGCACAGACCTGCCATGCTCTTCTTATGGCTTTTTGAAATTCCACTCCTTATTCCAACCATATTTTTAGCTCAGATTGCATTGATAGAATGGTTTATGTAATGCACTGAAGCCGAAAATGAAGTTTGTAGAAGGGAGAGACATGCCCACTTTAAAGAGTAATAGATATCTTTGAGGTGGGATGATTTCTTTCGCAACTTGGGAAAAGGTCAGGCAAGGAGAACTTCCAGACTGCTCAGCCAAGAGTACTCCCTGCACTTCTGCCCAGCAGGGCCTGCCAGCAGAAGTGCCCTTCTGGAGGGGACAATGTCCTGCCCCCACCCCCATGGGAACTGAATGGCTTAGACTACTGAGAAATCCAGCCATTCCGTTCTGCTTGTGTCACCCCTGCCTTCTCCTTCCAGAATGTTCTTCACTCTAAGAAAGCAGATCAGTGCATGGTTATTGACATTTCCTCCCCGCTTACTTACATCAAGACCCTTGCATCTTAAAACCTCACTAGTGAAATGGTGAATACTTTTTCCTGTGGATCTTACCTGACGTGTAGATCATCGTTATTAATAATAACAGTAAAAGCAGTAAATATATTATTTGTTGAACTGAGTGGTTGGTAATTTTTATTTAACAGTATATGTCAGTGGGAATAAACTCACTTTCAAAGTGAAGAAGTCATTGATTTTTCTTTCTTCCTGTTACTTTCAAAATGTGTCACATAGGAAGCTACATTTTAGATTTACTGCAGTTTGGGAGTATAGTGTAGTGGGAAAACTAGGAGCTGAGTATTACTAGCTCTTGACCTCAGCAAGACTCAGTTTCCTCACCTATACTAGGGTGGGTGTAGGAAATACAGGAATTAATATGTGTCAAGTACATAGAATAGCATCTAGCAGGTGGCATATACTATTTAAATGTTGGCTGCTTTACCAATAATCATATTATTCGCGTTATTATTGCCTTGTGCAGTATTACATGTAGATCAAACTAAAATATAATTTCATGAGAAATTTTTCATCACACTTTTATTTCCGTATATTTATGTTGCTGCCTGTGCCTTTTCAACAACTTTTTCCCCCTTCCCCTGCCCCGCCCAGTTTAGTCTGTGACTCAGTTTCTAATATGAGTTTCAAGTTGTCCAAAGAAGTTTTGAAATCCTGCTTTCTCCTTGGTTGACAGAGGTTTGAAGGAGTGAAGAATGAAACAGTCTCCCCAGAGCGCCCTGATTTGACCTGGGAGGTTTCACTGCTCAGTGTCTGCTCAGGAGTCGGCTTGGTCTCTGGACAGTCAGTGCTGCAGGCTTCAGCTGGGGCAGGAGCCATCCATCTGGTCTTTGGAATGACTGTCAGGTTTCAGTTCTTCAACAGCAGAATCTCCTGTGATTCTTATCGGGCTCAAGGTTTTCTTGGCTAACAGCCATCATTACCTTGGATATCTTTATAGAGTGTTTTGTTTTTTTTTTAAATAGTAACTTTTACTCCTTTTCTTTTTTGGGGGGTGGAGGGTGACTAACAAATCTGTTAAGCTAGTCTCTAGTTTATATATGACAATTATTTGGAGCAAATTTATTAGGATGGACACATGTTTATAATAATAATTTCTTGAAGCTGCAACACTGGGTTCTTTTTAAAATTGAGTAGTGCACTTTTGATAGACTATTTACAAAACACTCATGTGGGTGCTTATGTAGTGGTAAGAAAAGGCAAGTATGAATCATTGCAGCTAGTTTTGCAATAGAAAATCATTGCCAGAGGCCATATTTCAACAGCCACGGTTGTGTCTTGAATGGATTAGCTAGGATGATTAACATCAAATATTAAAAATTATATACAAAGTATTCAATTTGAAATTACAGGTTTCATATTACTACTTAATTTCCAAACAATGGTCATGTTGGCTGCCATATTTAAGTTCCATTTCATCATATGGTTCTTTCAACAAGATCAGAAGAGAGGAATAGGAGGAAAAAGGAAAACCCATTGTTTGGGAGAAGTGAGGTGTATTAAGAAAGTTAATGTTATTGAAAATTGTACCTCCCCTACTCACTGCATGCTGTGTGCCCTCTCCTGCCCTCCTCACTTTCCCAGACCTTTCTTTGGCATCTGGCGAGCTTGTTCACTCCCACTTAGCCCAGGTTAAGACCCTCTCCTCTCCTGCCTTACTTGACTCTGTACTCTCCTAGCCCTTCTGTATCCATAACTGTTTATTTTCTGATTCCTTAGAAAGCAGCATCAGTCATTTCTTCCTGCTACTATTGAAATCTGTTGTTATGGTGGCAAATTCTGCTGATAGACTTTCTGATGTTAAGCTTGTTGAGCTATTCTTGCGTTTCTGGGATAAACCCTATCCCACATGAAATAGCTTGCACGTGTGTCTGTGTGTGTGTATGCTTGCATGCCCGTGTGCATGTGTGATTTGCTCATACATGTATCTCTTAGGAATGTTTTCAGCCATGTTCTTAAATGAGGTTGGCCCATGATTTTCTCATAACATCCTTGTCCAGCCTTAGTTTCAACATTATCAAGATCATGATAGCCTCAAATTGCATTAGGAAGCTTTTCCTCCTTGTCTAATCTCTGAAATGGTTTGTGTAAAGTTAGGATTATGTGTCCTTAAGGAGTTCGAATTTACGTGTAAAGCTGAGCCTGCAGCCTTTTTTGACAAACTGTACTTGGGAGCTTATTATGCATTTTGTTTGGGTGTTTGAAACTATAATAGCAAAAGAGTGTAATGAAAATGTATTTGTAAAGGTTTTTTTAAATGAGGGGAATGTGCATATACTTACAGACAGAGGGAAGGGACTTGGTAACACAGAGATATTAGATGGCAAAAGAGGTGATTTAGGCAAGGGATTAAAGAGGAGGGAAAAGATGGGAATGAAGCAAAATTGGAGGGACTGGTCTTTGAAAAGAGAATTTGATCTTATAGGGAAAGTTCAGAGGACAGGTATTGATATGGGGATATTTTCACTTAGAGAGATGGGCTGGTATAGGAGCTTTCTCCCAAGGCCCTCATGGTATCCAGTAAGATAGAAGGACACTTATGCAAAGTTAAGACAGCCAGCCCTCCTGGAGGAATGCACAGGAAAATCAACAAAGTAGAGAATATCCAGATTATCCAACTTTGATCTAGTGTTAACCATAAAAATATACAGTGTTAATGGGGAAGCTCATTAGAAATTTAAATAAGGAAAATTGAACAATATTGACAGAACTATATGTTGTTAAATCATTTTCCCCTCTCTACATGCCTCCTTTTATTATTTGAGAGTATTTTAGGAAGTAGTGTAACCCTTCCTGTTGCTCCGTATAGGAACCAAAACCTGAAATTTGTCTCTTCATCCTGGTCTATTGGCCACTCTCTTCCAATTCTTCTAACTGAAAAGAAAGAAAGATGCATGGGAAATGAGTTAACTGATTTTCTTCTGATGCCTTTTCATAGTCTTCTCTTCCTTCTGTGGCTCATTTTTCCACTCCTCTAGCAAAAAGGCCAGCCCTTGGTCCTCTGTTCTTCCCTCACACAACCTGCTCACCCTCAACACCTTGAATATGACATGTGTGCTGGGCTCTGGAAGCTGTGAGTTTTGGTGAATGAACCTCTAGACTTGTACTCAGGAGCCTTGGACTCTAGTCCTGGCAGGGTTACCTGGTCATGCATGGGTTTCCTGTCTGTGTGATGAAATTCTTAAACTAAAGCAACTCTGACACTTCTAGGTCTTAGTGATGGAGAGCAATGCCTCTGAGGCGAACATGCCATTGGGAATTTTTCATAGGTACCATTCTACATCGTTGCACCTGAACCCATTATCTTTCTCTAAAACCAGCCTTACCTCCTGACATCTATGTCTCAGTCATCATTGTTCTCCTCTTCATTTAATCTGGAAACTATTTTGTTATCTTTAATTGTTCCCTTTAGCCTCATCTCCAATTAGTTATCAGGCCATTCAGACTCTCCCATCACATCTTCCTTTTGCATTTTCATACCTTCTACAAATATAGCTTCTACCTAAATTATGCGGCTTTTAGGTTTTTTAATCTAATATTCTTGCCTCCATTTTCTACTCTTTCCTGCCTTTCAGTGGCCTGTTTACATTCCTAAGATATTTGCTTTAATGTGTCAAGTGCTTGCTGGAAAACTTTTCAGAGACTTTCTATCACAGATGAAGTCAAGTCCCCACTTTTTAACCTGTACGTGGATATTTTGACAGTTAAATTTAAATACACCTTTCAGTTATCTTTCCCAGTAATTTCCTGAGTTGTTACTACTTTTTTCTTTTTCTGTTCCCCTTTTTTCCTCTTTCGGTTCCTTTTTTTTTTTTGTGAGGAAGACCAGCCCTGAGCTAACATCCGTTGCCAATCCTCTTCTTTTTGCTGAGGAAGATTGGCCCTGGGCTAACATCCGTGCCCATCTTCGTCTACTTTATATGGGATGCCACTGCAGCATGGCTTGACAAGCGGTGCATCTGTCCGCGCCCGGGATCTGAACCTGAAAACCCCCGGCTGCCAAAGCAGAGTGTGCAGACTTAACCGCTACACCACTGGGCAGGCCCCTTTCCTCTCATTTTTAATTCTCCTTTTCTGGAATCCACTTCCTCCTTCTCACTCTTTCATTCCACACATTTATTATCGCCTCTCACGTTCAAGGTACTGTGGTCTGTGCTGCAGGCGTCGCAGTGAGCTGTGCAGACATAAGGGCCTTAGGGTCTGTCTCCCCAGAACAGGGAAACTGATCAGGGGCATGATGGGAGTGAGGACAAGCAATACTGATTATGGCCATCAGGGGCACCATGGTCTCCCACGTTGCTCTCCTGTTTCCTCTAGAACGCAACTCTACTGTAAATATGTGGTCAAGTCTTCCCCTTCATTTAACCCAGGTCCCAGTCATCTCTCCTTCCTATGTATGAATACTTCCTACAACTGTACAAACACCTGTAAGGTTCTTGTATTTATAGATTCTGTGTTTAAAGAAGGTATTAGCGCTAGCTCTCTAACTGAATTATAAACTCCTAAAATAGACCATTTATTAACAACTTTTTATAGCTCCAGGGCTCTGCACTTACTTTGCTATCAATAAGTATTTTTTCAATTGACTTGCCCATAAAATGAAGACATTTATATAAAATACTAAAAAGAATCAAGATATCATACACATTAAAATTTCAAAAACCAAATACAGGTCTCTATATAACTCAACGCTGGTTTCCTCTATGCAGAATAGAACTTTCAGTTCATGTAATTTTTCCCCCAATAACTGATAGTAGAGAAATTCCATATTTGTTATACAGAGCTATTTGTTGAAAAGAATCCATCTCAGTCACATCAGCAAAGGCGTTTCTACAGGACATATTATAGGACATGGGAACATTTTCATATTAGATCTTTTTTTTTAGCATCTGCTTTGGTTGAAAGAGATTATTCCTATGCTACACATTTTTTCCTCAAACAGTGACTTTGTTGATTTGACAGTTGTTATGTGCCTGTGTGGTCAGTGTGATATCACTCAAAATATTAAATCCAAGAAATAAAGACAATCAGATAGCATGGTTAATTGTCAAGGGTAATGGTAAGGTGTGCCACAAACGGCAGGCAAGTCAATGAGTATTTTTTCGGCATCAGAAATGAGCTAATGAAAGTTGCAGAAATGACTCATGAAGCAGCACTCTATGCTTCTTCAAATGCTGTCATTTTGTAATAATCGGACTCTAGGCTGAAGGCCATTTAATAGGATTTAATAGTGCTTGCAAAAAACCTGTCTCTGAAGGGTGGCTGTTTCCTGATTTCCCTTAGAAAAAAACATGCAAATGAGGCCTAAAAGTAACTGTGGATTTCTCATCCATAAAGGACTGAATGTGTTTAAGAAGTCTAATCACGGGGCCAAAATAGAAACCGAAAGGACAGGGAAATGGAATGTCCACTTGAAAGAAGTCAAGTGGTGCTCCTGTGTTTGTCCTCGTGATTCCTTCTGTGATTTTTCCGTCTTCAGCTCTTTCCAGTCAAGTTGCACAGGAAATGGTCTTGTTTGCATTCAGTATTCCTCTGATGAATCGCGTGAATGCTGTGTTATTTTCTGCCCAGCCCAGAGCCAAAAGAAAAATGCACATCTGGCTTGTCAATTACCACCAAGCATTGATGACTTGCTTGCTCTTTACTGGGTGGCTGCCCTCTGTGTCTTACACATTCTCAGCGTGGATTATGTGACGTCCTGGTGGAAACCTCCAGTGGCCTCTAAATAATCACATCGGGAGACCTTCAAATCTTCTCGGAAGTGTAATGTTTGCTACCTCATGTGCACTCTCTGTGGTCCCCAGAGGAAAATCATTCATTTTTATCTTTTTATTTATTTATTTTTCCTATTTAGAAATTGGCCCCTGGTTACGGGAGTTCAGAGCGAAGAATGCTGTGGATTTCTCGCAGTTAACATTTGACCCAGGACAGAAAGAACTTGTTGTAGGAGCAAGGTGAGAGATCTTATGTTTTGCCACTGCAGATATTTTCAGACTTTATTTTACTTCTGTGCAGTTACCCACAGAAGTGGGTAACTTCTCTGCCCTAGTTGATGAGTGCTAAGTAATATTTCTTCTAAGAATGAAGTACAGTATGAGAGTGTCATAAAGTGTACTCCTAATAAATGAATGACTACTGCTCTTTATGGCAAGAGTTTATTGGGCCCTTTCCATGTGCCAGGAACTGTTCTAACATGAATTAATTCATTTTTTCCTCCCATGAAACCGGAGAGGTAGGTATGGTCAACATCCCTATTTTAGAGATGAGGAAATTGAGGCAGAAACTGGATATATATGTTGCCCGGGGACATATTTATTGCGTCTAATAAAAGATGGACCCAGATTTCAGACCTAGGCAGTTTGATTCCAGAAACCATGTTCCTTCAGTAAAATTCTAGTGATGAAGAGACTTTGATGTCCAGTCCAAAGCCATTGCTACCTTTCTTTGTGACCTTGATTAGGCCATTTGCTAGTCAATTGAGAATTCAAGGAAGTTGTTATTATTTATGTCTCTTAAGGTGCACATGTTCCTGTATCCAGGTCAACATTTGACATTCCAGTTTGACAATGAGGCCACTGGAACACCATCAGAACAGATCTTGAGTTGTTTCCCGCATATTTACCACTACTTCCCTAGAAAACATACATAATCCTTCCATTCAGATCAGCCGTCCCGCCAGTGTATTTTGAAGATGATATACAAAAACACTTTATATCCATCTCTTAGGAAAAATGACATTAAACTTGAAGAAAGAGGCCTTTTGTAGATTTGAACTCTTCTGGCATCCAAAGAAAGCACTTTGGGCAGTGGGTACTCACATCTCTTTTGGCCAAATTTACTAGATTATGAAACATATTTTCATAGCAAGAGAGGTTGTGTCATTTCCACATAGACCTGAGTGAAGCTAAATTTGGCTTAGGCTCTCAAGACAAACATCAGTTTCTAGAATCATTGCTTTTGCTCTCAGATCTTAAGAAGTCCTTGTGCATCCACCCAACACGTGAAGACATTAAGATGTGTAGTCATAACTTTACATGAATAGACAGAAGTTGGCTTAGTTCCTGGCACTGCACGTCACCTGCATCTCTTTTGATGTTTTTGAGTGGACAGTGAGTGCAGATTGGATGGGCTTACCTCGTGTACTTTTGCTACCTTCAGCCTGTTGGGAATACCTGGGGGATTTCTGATGCTGACTTCCATCTGATTCCTCACTGGAAGCCTGAGCTACATATTGCAGGGGTTATTAACTGATCTCCTGGCCTCCAGATTTTCTCCTCCTTCTCTGCACACCATGACTGAAGGCATCTTTTCAAAATGCCTCCCTTCAGTAGCTACCATTGAATAGATTCTGGCTCTTTGGTGTGGCCCACCAGACCCTCTGCCTTGTGGTCTCACTTCCCTTACAGACTCACCTTTTTTTCATTCTCACATAGTCCAGGCATGTGGGATTATTTATGTTGCCCACAACTATAAATGTGCTCTTTCTTGCCTCTAGAATTTAGCAACCTCTTTTGCTTTTCTGTAATACTTGCTACCCACCTCCCTCCACCCTAAGGTGTCTACTTGGTGAAATTCTGCTCAGAGTAAGGACCTGGCTCAAGGGTCCTCTCTTGTGCCTGACCGTCTACATTCCCTGCTCTGTGTGGTCCTGTTAGCACACCTGCTGTCTACTTTCACAATTGCACTTATTGCATTATTTCTTGACAGGTGTTACCCCCCTTATCAGATAGTGACTATCCAGATGGTAGTTGATGTAATTCTCTTTTCCTTTTTCTCTAGAATGTAGTACAGTTTCTCTTCCTGGTAGAAGCTCAAAGATACCTTTTGATTCAACATATATATTACCAGGATTTGATTTATGTTGTATATCTCTGTACATCTGAGTGGACACTTAGGTGAAAAGGGATCAGGGATGTAGTAGATTCATTCTGGATACCTGCATTTGGGCAAGGGCACAAAGATATGGGAGACTCTACACCCCAACCAAAGCTCCCCCGTAGGGAAAATGGGCACTTGCCCTGAGCCGGGAGGAAGGGGCCCCTTGCTGAGGTAGTAGGTGCAAATCTGACCCCAACTGGTGTAGCTGAGTCTTGCATCCCTCATTCAGCTCTAAAGAATTTTGGAAAAGGTTTTCCTGTGAGGTCAACGTGAAATACTCTCCACTGTTTCTAGAGGTCCTCGGTGCTGCATGAACAGGCCAGCACCACTGCATGCATACCTCTGCAGGTGATTGGCTTTTGGTCAATGACACAGATTCTTCTAAGGGATGTGAGAAGCCACTGAGCAAATTGGGACTTGGATGAGATGTCTCATGATCCTGTCCTGACTGGTGACAGCACCTGGGAATTGTCACCAGGGGACATCTGTCCCTGAAAGTCTTCATCCTAGTGTCCTTGAAGGCCTCCATCTCAGTGTTCTTGGAGGTCTCCATCCCAGAATCTCTGAAGGTTTCCATTGCAGCATCCCTGGAGGTCTCCATCCCAGCATCGCTGGAGGCCTCCATTGCAGTATCCCTGGATATCTTTATCTCAGCATCCCTGGAGGCCTCCATTGCAGTATCCCTGGATATCTTTATCTCAGCATCTCTGGAGGTCTCCATCCCAGTATCCTTGGAGATTTCTATCCAAGTGTCTCTGGAGGTCTGCATACCAGTGTCCCTGGAGGTCTCCTCCCAGTATCCCTGCAGGTTTCCACCCCAGTGTTCCTTGAAGTCTCCATCCATCTCATCTCATCACAGTCCCAGCCCAGTCATGCCAGGACGGATTGGACGAGCCCTAGCTGTAGTATGGTGTGGTGACCAGGAGCACGTAGGATCTCCAGTCTTAGCACATGAAGTCCAGGATGCACAGTTACACGTGAATTTCAGCTGAGCAACCCTTGGAGCATGGGCTGTATTTTCAATTCCAGAACAGTATATGGTACATTGTAGTCACTTCATAAACAGATGAAAGAAAGGGGATAGACTGGACTTGCTTAGCTGTGTGACTTGAGCCCGTTTCAAAGTCTAACTTTCTCATCTTTAAAATTGCTGTAATTATTTCTACCCCTTTCAGCTGTTGTGAGGATTAAATGAGATAATCCATGAAAAGTGATTGTCATGGTGAACAGGCTCCTGGTAAGATGCAGCAGTGGGAGAGCTCTGCCAGTATCTTTGGGTTCGGCATACGTGTGCATGTGCATTTCTGGCAGATATCACTGAGTGAGGAGAATAGGAATTTTTACCTAGGAAACTTGATGGGATTAGGCTCGGAAAGTTTGAGAAGGAGTGTGAGCCAATTATAAAACTTTATAAATAACCCAGCCCTCAGATTCCTGTTTGGGAGGGCTTGACCTGGCAGAAGTTTAGCTAGCAGGTGTATGTTTCAGAATTGGTTTAAATATATGAGCAATGGAAAAATACAATGATACTCTCTTTGTTTTTTCATAGTTATCACTAGGAATTGAAAGCCACTTATTGGATGGTTTGACTTTATATCAGTAATATTTTATGTTCCTGAAATTTAATTGAGTTAAAGATTCCTTGTGCTTTTTGCAAAAAAGAAGTTCAACGTACTGCCAAAGAAAAACCTTTCTATAGGTGATTTGTGATTATGTAGCTAGTGCCAGAAGGTACTTGCATCTGAATTCCTGCAATTTCTGGAAGGATCTCTAAATTTACCATATCCAAGGTGCACATTATCTTTCATATTACTTTAGAAGCATTGACATTCATATCTTGTTTTACCCAAGCCTCTTTAAAAATTAATAATGTTTTGTTTTCAATGATGAGACTGAGGCATTTTCATTTTAGAAAATGTGGAAAATACAGTAAAGCATAAAGAAAAAACTAATTTCAGAAATGATCAGTTAAACTTTTCAGTTATTTTCCTGCATTGTTTGAATTCTATTTGTTTCCACTAGTGGAATAATATTTTGTAAATGATCTTTATAGTTCTTTGTCAAAAAACAGTTCCCATGATTTATATAAAAAATAAAAATTTCAAAATGAAAGAATATGTTGTGGTTTAGAGGTTTTTGAATAGATGATTATAAAATTAGTGATAGTAATAATAGTTCACAAACTTGATGCAAGTCTAAGTTTCTCTGCAGATAGGACTGTAACAGCAGGTGTAAGGGAGGGTGATGACATTTTTATTCTCCAAATTAATCTGTTTGCCCTCAATGTTTCAGGTTCAGCGTAAGGCTGACAAGTGATTCTGTGCTGAATTCAAATGTTATTCCAAATGGCAACCAACTTGATCTGCACTCAATGCCATGTTTGACAGTAATCAGGGCGTTTACAAATTAGCCGTATTTTTATAAAGCATAAAGCCATACAGTAGTAATGAGAAAGAGCTTCTCGTGAAAGAGAATGTGAGTTTCTTTCAGCTTTTAAAATTTCTTTCTAGGTCTTTCAGTTATTTTCTTCCTATAACTTGATTTCGGATTATCTTACTCTTCTCTAACAAGCTTCAGTGTAATATAAACATGTAAATTGAAGGGCATAGTCTTGCAACCTGTGATATTCTAGTAAGAACACTCACCTATAAGCTCTCACACAAGTGCTTGTGAGTCCATGAGGCCTAACCCTCTGCCGATGATTAAGGTGGTGGGATTGGAGCCCGTAGACCCAATACTTGGGTCAGGTAACGATCATCATTGATGACAAATATAACGATTTATGTCCTTGGAAATTTTTAATTTTAATTCTATTAAAATTACATCACAAAATGGGACCCTTATAAAGATATTAAGAGAAAGGGTAATGGGGATACTTGAGTCTCCTTGCACACATGACCCCATGTGAGTACCTGCCCACAGCCACGTGCCCTGCACGGAATCCTTTTACTTGTCGTTATAGTCAATGGACTATTTCCATATATTGGGAGATGTTCCTGTATATATGTCTGTACAACAAATAGTATAGGTTTCTAATCAGCATATTCATTACTAAAAACTAAAACTAAAATCCGAGTGCTTCCAAGGCACAGCTTGGTCTTAATGCCCCAACAAAGTGGTCTTGAAAAATTTTAGTATGTTATTATGAACCATTGTTTTGCCCAAGATTTGAATCTACAAAACTAAAGATATGAAGGACAGACTGTCTTGCTTTTGTCATGCTGGGGCTGAATTTGCTCTAAGTATTCAAAACATATATTCCCATAAGATCCCCCTGAATGAATGGGCAAACTTAGAATAAGTTCCTCCTTCCAAAATGATTTGCCACTGGTTCTAAACAAAGGGAGCTAAATTTTAGATTGACATAAAGTCATTTTTTAAAATTGGCCAATATAATTTTCTCTTTTTTTGGTGCTTATAATTCCTATTTCTATGTTAAAGTTTTACCTTAGAATTAATCTGCTGGAAGCAGTATATGATTAAAAGGAAAACTGGAGGTTTTTATGAGATCAGCGATTCTGGTTCCAATAGCCACAACTTCTTTCTATTTTCCAAAGGATGTATTTTAGTCAAGTTTACACAATTAAAGGTAACTCGTGCTGAGTGGAATGAAATCAGCAATTAGGAGTGAATCCAAAAAGCAGTAGACCCCCATCGTGCAAAGAAATCCAAGGTAATGATGATGTTTACATAGTATTTACATTAATTATGACTTAGGGAAAGCAGTGAGTGATGAAAAGAGGGATGGTGCTTTTCTTTCCTGTTCTCCATTTTACCCTACCCCACCTGGAATTTTCTTAAACCTATACTTTATGATTTAAATATTTTCTCTTCTCTATCCTTTTCCTTCTCGGTGTTGGCACTGGATTCCTAGGTTTGTGTCTTTTCTTTTAAGATTCTCTTTGCTTATCTTCATCCTCCTCCTTCCTATTCCCCTCTTTCTATCGATAGGGCTGTTTGATTAATTAACCTAATCTGTGTTAAAGAGGCCTCTTTGCTGGCTCTGTTACCTTTTGTCCAATATTTGCCAAACATCAGTGTACCCAAGTGTCATGGGGCGTTCCTTCAAAATTAAGCTTCCTCTGCCCCCTGCTCCCAGCTCTGCTGATTCAGGGAGCTGGAAGGTGGTCCAGGAGTGTGTGCTTTTCACAAACTGGTGGTTTACAGACGCTCTTGTGGGAAACACTTTTAACCACTGTGTTCCTTTTGCTGTTGTAAAAAACAATATAATCTCTGCACTTTCTTCCCTGCTTGGGCTGGGGAGCAGATAAGCCTAGCAGCATAGTTATTTATTTAGTTTTATATATATAACTAAATAAATATATCATAATAATATAATATATATTACATATTATATATATAAAATATATAATAAAAATATAAAAAATATATTTATTTAGTTATATATATTTATTATATATTATATATATTATTATATATAATATATATTAATGTTTATTTTATATATATGTATATAGTCTTCCCTTTCCCAAATTCCATGAATGAGCCAACAAAAGAGTGTGATAAAACTTAATCAGCAAACAAAACTTAATCTTTGAGTGTGCACGTGCTACAATTTTTGAGTGCTAAGAGCTTTATTCCTAGCCAGTCCCACATGGGGCCCCTCAGAATTTATTAGTTCACTTAGTTACTCTTTCATGACTTCATTCATCAAATATTTATTGAGTCTCCTTTATGCCGAGAAGTATCTTTGGCATTGGGGAAACAACGATGAAACATAGTTTCTACCTGATGAAGACTTTATAGCCTAGTGCAAGGGTTGGCAAGCTAAGGCCCCTGAGTTGGCCTCCTGTTTTTGTAAATAAAGTTTTATTGGAACACAGCCATACCCATTCATTTGCATATTACCTATAGCTGCTTCCAAGCTTTACTGCAGATATAAGTAGTTGCAACAGAGACACGAAGGTGGAGTATTTGCCATATGGCTCTTAAAGAAAAAGTTTGTTGACTCCAGGCCTTGTTGGTGTGACAGGGACACAAGTAATTAAATTTTCTAAGGGATCTGAGTAAAGGGGCTGAAAACGCCAAGAGTAAAGGAATGTGATAGTCCTTGGGGATGAAAAGGGTGCACTGAGAAGGTGCTCTCCCACTTGGGCCTTGGAGATATGTTAGGAGTGTGGCAGGTGGGGGAGAGTCTTCCTGCCAGAAGGACTGCATCACGGGGAATGTCAGAGATCATGATGAGACCGAAAAAGCTCAGCTTGACTGGACCTGTTGACTGAGAGGGGAAGTAATTGTAGGTGAGGACGGAGCCTTAGGTGGATCAGATTATGGAGAAGCTTGGACTTAATTCTCTAGACCAATGATTCCAAATCCGGCAGCCGTGAGAGCTGCCTCAGAAGCCTTTCAAGAAGGCAGATGTCCAGGCCTCTCTTCAGATCATTTGAATTAGACTTTCTGGGAGTAATGTTAGAATCTTTGATTTAGTCAAACTCCTGATGATCTGCTGGCCTGGCAAATTTGAGAACCTCTGCTAAAGGCAGTAGGAGCTCAGGAGGTTTCTAAGCCTACATATTTACATCTCAGATTTGCAGTAGGAAGACACTTCCACCATGTTCTGTGCAGAATGCTCTAGAATTTGGAGACTTTGGAGGTGGGGACAGCAATTGGGGGCTGTGGGTCAGGTGACAGTAGACAGAACTTAAACTTAGGCAATGATAGTGGAAATGGAGATGAGAAGTCAGATTTGAGACAAATTTCATAGCTGGGTTTGACAGTGATTGACGGGAAATAGAATGGGGTGGCTGAGGACAAGGGTCAAAGGTGAGATTTGGGAGTGAGATTTGGGAATGTGGCTTGTTGTGATGGCATTGACTGGGATCGAGCATATGGGGAATGAGCTGTAATTCTTTGATTATTTGCAGATACTGAAAAAAAACCTCAGATTTTACTAACTCTGAAGATAACCAAGAAAAATAATTGTCTATGGAGATAAGTTGAAGAGTGAATATTCCTAGGAAAGCACAGGTTAAAGGAATCATAGAATAATTCAGTTGGTATTTTTTTCAAATGAAAAATGATCTCTATTAACTGAAAAATGGAAAAAGACAAATCAAGGGACCCACAAAAGCAGAAGTGGTGCTTTAAATGTAGAGCAATAAGTCATCGTCTCTAATCCTCAAAGCACTTAGAGATTTGCAAGTGATATTTACAGTGTAATAAAATTTAAATTATCAGTGTGATTATTAACAATATTGATTAATAACTTTGCCCTAAATATGCTTATGGGAAAAGGTTTTTCTGATTTTATATCTCTGAAATTTGCTAACAGCATTGGTCTTAATTATTGCATGCCAGTAAAAATCCATCTTTGTTATTTCATTCTACTTGATAAATAATAAGAGGCTCTCCATCTATTTACATGCCTTTTAATCTTGGTATTTAAATATACAAGAGTGCTATTAAAATGGTTTGATCTTGGTTTTGATGGATTCTTTGAAACTTATTTCTAATAACCAAATCTTTTAAGGGGTTTGAAATAAGCTTTTTGGGATAGGGAATGAAGTAAGCGAATACAATTCTGAGACAGTGAGCACTGGACATGTATGGTAACAACAACAGTAATAAAATCAGAATTATTTAAAAATTTCCATAGCCTAAAGTACATGTATTTATTATTTTTGAGGAGAGTAGGAAAAATTCTGACTGAGGAGGTAGCTTATAACATAAGCATAAAATTATACATTTATCACCATATTTAAAAATACATTAGCAAAGTAAAAAAAAAATTTAACTATTCAAAAACTGTGATCTAACTGTGGTCTAACTATTTAAATATAGTGCTATATATTTGGAATAGCTTGGTAATTTAAAATTTTCATTAAACTCCCAAAAACTTGTAAAAAAAGGACATGAAAGAGATATTTTCGGAAAGGTTATAACCATGGTAAATAGAAAAGTTCCTAGAATTTGTTTAGAGTCACCAGCATAATGAAAGTCTTAGGAACAGCGATTATAGATAGGTCAGTGAAATACATGAGTTGGTTACATGATGAAATTAAATCTTCATATTTTTTAAAGTTATTGATATGATCAATATAGTAAATATTTACATTTAGATAATTAAAATAATTTTTATAAAAACATTGTGTGCTTTAACAGGTATAGTTACTACTTTCCCTTGGCTTCAAAGTCACAAACTTACATTTCAATCTTCAAGTCTTTCAATGCAATTGGAAATTTGGGTGTCAGTTTTCAAGCTCCATTGCCAGTTGGATATTGACAACAGTTAAGATAGAATCATGCAGTAAAGAGAAATCATAGGGAGGGTGAAGTTGGCCCAGGTACAGGTGAGACTAACTTTTCAGTTGATCGATATCGGCTCCGAGACTAACCCAGATGGTGACAGTTTCAATGCAATGTGTGTCTGTTTTGTCTTCAGATTGTTTCGTGATCAGCCATGGTCTAAACTTTTATTAAACAACAAAAAAATAAGTTTTTGTATCATCATTGTCTAAAATGTTTTTTATAGATTTACTTGCTTTTCTGTCTCTGTTTTCTCTTAGTGAAAAATGCCAGTCTATCTTTCTTAATTATTTGGTTTTCTGCTCCTCAGTTATAAGTCAACCTCTAACCTACATGTTCAATAAGAACTTGGAATTTTGTTCTTTGATTTTATAGCTATATTCATCAGAGACCAATTGAGTTATTCTAAGAGAATGTCATTTTAAAACACCTGTGTCTTTCATAATTAATGGAGGTCAGAGTTAAGTTTTATAGTGTCTCTAGATGAAATGAGTCATTTAGTTAATATGCTCATGATGGCTCAACCTTTTCTTTAATGCCGGCTGAATTTTATTACTTTACATGAAGACACAAATGAACTTCGTCTATTCAGGCTGCACTGCTCCCTCAGAGAATATATTGTTGTGCTTGGTGATTTGTTGCTAATAGGACACTGGGGGATGTGATGGGATGCAGGAATGAGTTATTCAATCCTATAGTCAATAAGAAATAAACTCCAGTGAAGAGGGAGAAAGAGCACTCAGATGTCCAGCGGGGAAAGGATGAATGGGCTTCACAATTGTCAGTTTGTGTCTGCCAAATTTAATGGCTTTGTGATTTGAATTATTCAGTCTATTGGATCTATGTGTTCCTCACATATTATTACTCCTAAAAGTAATACAGTTATTACATTTGAATGTGCAACGTCAAATTTTATTCCAAGATATTTGAAAGAAGAATAGGTCCATACCAAGGGAAGAAAATCTCATACTTTTATTTGCGACAGCCATAAAACTGAACCTTCACTGTGTGGTAAACTCTTGCTCTGTACTTCTGTAATGAGAGGGGGAGAATGGCAATCTAAAATAGCTCCCCTAAGCTATGCAACTAATATACTCTAAGAATCTAATCTCTTAACCTTGTGCACCACTGCCTTTCTCCCTGAAGAGCAGCAATATTCCTTATTATTACCTATTTACATCTAGGGGTGTTACGAAGATTAATGAGACCACTTAAATGCTTTGGGTTGCTCAAAACATTGTCCAACTAGAGAAACTGACCCTATCTGAAACATTTGGTTAGCATTCCCTCTTGGCAGGGAACCAGAAGCACTACTTCTTCATGTTGGAAAGGTTGGTGGCCTTTCTCGTGAACCTCACGTATATCGTTTTCCCTCCTCTGTGCGCTCACAATTGCTAGATAAAGTGGTGGCCTCTTATGTAATGCCCTGGAGAACAGCCACTTGCAGGGGACCATAGATCTTACTTTAGTGTGTGAGTGGCCCAACATCTGGGAATATCAATTTTTTATTCCCTTTAGAAGATTTTCTTTCTTTTTGTAACCTTTAACTTCGTAGGTCATTGACCTAAACTGTGATGGATCAAGCTGTCTTGAGAGATTTCAGATCCCTCATGTTGCGAGCTGGATTGGAATTTTTCCAAGAGCAAAAAATGTGCTTGGCGTATGTGGAACATAATAGTTTGAAGAAAGAGTTTTGAGAATAGCAGAATCCACAGTTGTTTGTCAGATTCTTAGGTTCTAGGGAGGTGATTAGGGAATTCTGCACGTGTTTCATTCGTATTTCATCTTTTAAAATATTTTTTAAATAGTTGAAAATCAGGATAGATAAAGTGAATACTGAAATGTGTAATAATACATATTTCTAGCTTGGAAGGTCCAGAATGGCATTAAATTGCCTGCTTGAGGTTTGTGTAGACCACACTGAATTCATTAAACAAATATTTGAAAGCACTGCTAACTCTTTGTCTCCAAAATCAAACATCTAGAAAAAAGCAACAAAAGTGTAATCAACCAACTGACACAAAAATAGACCTTAAATAGATGTTGAGGCTATGTAAGAGTATAGATAGTTCCAATAATCCCAGTTTCAGATTTTCAAGTCAGCTGAATCAATTGACTTATGATTAACAAATATTATACGTAAGTACTTACTGAATAAATTTTTTACTAATAAAGAATTATATTACCTCTTTTATATGCTGAGATTTTATTTAAGATTATTTTAAAATATGGTACTCAGTTGCAAAAAATAAAAACACTGGAAAAATATTTTTCAGGCATTTATTGAAATATGTCATGATAACAAGTCTTCCATTAGATGGCCATATATTCATCTAACTCTACTGATCGTTGTATATATCTGAAAAGGATGACAGTCTTTTAGGAATTTGTGTTATTTAAACATACTGACATTGTATAGTTTAACTCTGTTATTTAATAAATGAGGAAACGAGCACTCTTAAAATAAGTATGGGCACGCAGTTTCAGGAAGAATTCGTGGGAAATAAGAAGGGAGAAGGGAGGCACTGTTTAATCAGCAGGACCGGTAGGATTAACATGTTCTCTTAATGGGGAGACATATGTCACAGACAGATCACAGTCCCAGAGGTGAGAATCAATTACCTAGAATGAAAAGCTTGTCATTAGCAGTGCAGAGACTTGAATTATCTCAGAATGATTTGTACGTGCACCTCTGAATGAACAATGAAGACATGAAATAATTGTACTAAGAACTATTACTGTGTGTGTCTGTGCCTCCGTGTGCCTGTGTGTATGTTTGTTTGGTGCAGGTGAAATTAGAAAGGGGACAGTGGATGACTGGTGAGGCCATGTAGCACAATGGGGCAAGGGACAACAAGGTGGGGGGTTTGTTTCATTCCTAGGACTTTGTCTAAATCCTAATAACCTTGGATAAATCACACAGCACCTCTTAATTTTCAGATGTTTCCTCATCTACAAAGTGAGGGTATATGCTCTCTAATAACAACTTAGCTCTAGAATTCTTGGATTCTATGATTATTTTTAGATCAAAAAAGTTGAGGATGGGTTAAAAAATCCCCAACTTGCATCTGGTAATCCAGAAAATACCAAAGGAAAAGTACTTCTCTTCATTAGAATGTTGGGCATAGTGGTAGTGGTGGTGGTGATGGTATTAAGACTCATAATTACTGTGATATCTTTTCCAGTAAGCGTGACCCTCCTCTTTGCCCCTTCTGTTCACCTCTGGAATGTCTCTACCACACTGATTGATTGATGAGATGGTCGTGAGGGCACCATGGTTCTCAGGTGTTTGGGGAAGGAGGAGTAGATGGTTGAAATCCACTGGTAATGGCTGGGGATGGGGAGGGCAATCTATACAACCTGTTTGGACCTGAGAGGCAGAAAAAGAATGGTCAACAGTTAGATTTGCCTGGGGAGATGTGGACGGAGAGTGCGGCATATTTGTCATCATAAATCAGTGTCTTCCTATCTTTGTCCATTTGAACTGCTGTGACAAAATACCACAGACTGAGTAGCTTATAAACAACAGACATTTATTCCTCCCAGTTCTGGAGGCCTGAAGTCTGAGATCAGGGTGCCAGCGGGTTGGGTTCTGCTGAAGGCCCTCTTCCAGGTTGCAGATGGCCAACTTCTCCTTGTGTCCTCATATGGTGGAAGGGGCTAGGGATCTCTTTGGAGCCTCTTTTAAAAGGCACTCATCCCCTCAGTAGGGCTCCACCCTTATGACCACACCACCTCCCAAAGGCACCGCCTCCTAACACCATCACCTTTGGGGGTTAGGTTTTCAACCTATGAATTTTGGGGAGATGCAAACATTCAGACCTTAGCATTTCCCCTCTGGAAAATAGTACAAAACTGAACCCAGGTGTTTTAGAGAATGATCTCTACCTCCTCCAACCCTCTCCCCAAGTAGAGAGAGGACTTTGAACTTTTCTCTCCAGTTGGCCTGCCCAGAGCTCTACAGAGCATCATGGACACATCCATTCTCTTTCCTCAGTGGTGTGAAGTCACTTCCAGCCCTCCCTTTGTGTATGAGAGCTGCCTTTCTAGAAAGTTCCCAGAGACAGATACTGTAGTGTGGGCATGCATATGTGTGTATGTGTTCGGGGCGGGAGGGGGGGCGCGGAGATGGCCTTGCAATGTCATGAAACCTCTTAGGTAATCCACTGACCAAAAATATGAATATTGGGAATATTTACAGAAAAAATCTTTCTTAAAAGAGCTGGTGAGTTGGAAAGAGTGTGATGACTAGGTCCCAGAACCCATGACAAGATAAAAAATGTTGTTTTCTTTTCTAAAACTCCAATAGGGCCACCACCATCCCTACTGACAACAAGCCCTAACACCTGAACACACAGTTAATTGTGCCTGCTTATGCCTGTAACCTGCAGTTGCTGGAGGGCAGGAATGCTCTTTTGTTCTCTATGCAATGGAGAATAAGCTGAGAATTTCAGTGTCTGGAAATTTTAACGGTTTTCATAAACTATCTAGAAGTAGCTACTATTAATTGAGTGCTTACAGTGAGTCTGACACCATTCCAGGTGTTTTCCTTGGATTTAAACCTGTGCCCCCGATAGGACTATTAGTTCCATTGTTCAGATGAGAAGACTGAGCATGGAGTATTGGAGGTTGTATGGTAGCAGAACTTTGGTTTTTGCACAAATATTCTCAACCATTAGAAAATACCACTTTCCGTAGTAGAGGGGCAGTGACTGCTGGCACCTTCCTGCAGCCAGGAAACCAATTATGAAACCAGCGTGAGGGTAGAAGCCATGGTGCTCATAGGGGCAATGAGTGTCTTATGGCCAGTAATTGCCTCTGGTGCCACGTGTAAGCCCCTCATCTGAAAGATTTATGTGTGTGTGTGTAAAGATTTCTGGCTTCTCTTGAAGGAGTCATGCTGGTCTCTATTTCGCATCAGGTGAGAGCTTGGCAAATCTTCAAATGCTGTCTGGCCTCCAGTGGCGCTTATCTTGGCAGCTCGACTACACTCTTTCATACGTGCACCGAGTTCACATTCTTTCCCCTGCAGGAAGATGTTTCTGTTGGAAACCTTGCCTCTGCATGGTGCCTGACTAAATAAAAATAGACTCTGCTGCCATATTTCCTCCTCACAGGCATCCTTGATCTGGTTCTTCATAGAGGGCTATGACTCAAATGTAATAAAAGAGGGGAAGTATTCCCCACGTGGCTTTGTGATAGAGATGGCATGTGCCAGGCAGTGCTTCTGGGAGCTTCTCTGGTGTTATTTCAGAGGTTAAATTGGAGGGTAGAAAGAGTGTGGTGAAGAGGCCGTTGTAGTGGTTTGGAGGACTGCAGGATGGCAGTCCTCCCGTGGTGGGGGACAAATTATGAGAAACCTGAGTGCCCGGGGGTGATGCCAGGGGCTCGTGAGAGCACCCTAAAAGTGAATGTAGTCCCTTTTCGTTGTCCAGCAGCGTGTGCACACGCACTGCTGGGTATCAGCCAGTACTGGATATAGTCATTGCTATTGCTTTGTTCTCCCCATCCCTCTGCACACCATAGGGATGTTTCTCGGTTGTCTCAAGGCTATGCTCTTGGCCTGACTTGGCTGTCGCTTGTCACTTCTACTGGGACAGCATGTCCACTTCTGATATCCACTCCTCTCCCCAGATAGTGAAAGTACTCTCCTTTGTTTCTTGCTGGTATTGGGAACACTTTGCTATTCGTTTAGTTCCATAGAAATAACCTTAGACCAGCCCCTTATAACAGTACCCTCAGCTTCTCAGAGACCCGTTCACACACTCATGCTTTCTTATGGTCTGCTTTCCATTACATGTCAATTTCGCCTTGCCATTATTGTTCACACCTGGCTGGCTTCTCCTCCATCATCCCTGGAGTGCTGCTCCTGCTGCACCAGCTTCTCATCTGCATGAAGTTAAGGAGGTGTTCATTCATGATTTGAGTTAGAGGCCAAGGCATCTTGCACAAGGGAGCCCAATTCGTTGTTTTGAAAAGCTACAACAGAGTCCAAAGCCTAATGTGACTGATATTTATAGTTTTTTCCCCAGTGCTCTACTGATCTCTATTGCATGTTTCACTGTTCTTCCCAATTGTTGAAAACTGATAGTTTCCTTTTCTCCGGTTTCCTGTTTCACACTTGGGCAGCCAGAATTGACTCTTTCAAACCCCTGGTGGCAGACCATCAAGTTCAAGGTTCTAAACTTATTACGTGTGGAATCCATCCAACAATACGGAGCACTATAATACACAGACCGTTGTTGAATTCATAACCTGGACATGTATTAATTATAAAACATGGTGAATGTAGATAATCTGTAAGAATGAAGATGCATGAAGAATGGTTTTATAACATCTAACTTAAACTCAGTTTCAGAATTGAATGCCCATGTCCTTTTGTCCACTTCACATAGATCAAGAGAGCCAACTAATAATTTAGATTGACCTTAGTCTCTTGCACACACACACCCCTTATCTGTTGGCTTTCTCATCAGTCTGAAGTGTGTGTCTATTGACATACTGAATGCCACTTTGAACTCTGAAATCCAAGGAAAACTGGTCTGCACACAGTCTTAGCAGGAAGATGCATTGGAAGCCAAAAATCATTAAGTTTTTCCCCTTATTCTCATAATTTTTATGAACTGTAATTTTTTGGAATCTAATAAAAATAAAACTGCTCTCTTTTTGTATTTTGTAGAAACTACCTCTTCAGGTTACAGCTTGAGGATCTGTCTCTGATCCAGGTAGGTGCAATTTATTTTTCTCAAGCTTTCTTTTTCCATTCCTATTAGCTCACAGTTTGAGGGGATGAAGACAGATCCCTGTAAAAGTATTAATCAAGGCAGAGCAGGGATTCATTTCCTTGGCAGCTTGGGCCACAGGACTTCTGGCTGCCCTATTTGATATGAGTCATCACCTGCTTTAATGCCCAATTAGCCCTTTTCTCCTACTGTGCGGCCCCTCTTCCTTTCATGTACATCATCCAAGTTTACTTTTCATCAAATGGTAGATAATTCAAAGGACATTTACTCAATGTCTGGGAGCTGTCCTTTTCCCCCTATTTAGAATAATCATTGCTTAATCAGTTTGGTGCATTCGGCCATCATATTCTTGTAATAATCAACCCCCTTAGAAAAACATCTTTGTCTCCTATTTATCATTTATAATTAAATAAATATGAATATATGGGTTGAAAACCAAGAATAAGTGATGATAGATAAAAATGCAATTTACCTACTTCTGTTTTTGCATCTTGGAGAAGGAGCCTGAGATCCTTATGCTTGAATGGAGTATTTATTTTAGTGCAGATCTGAATCCCAAAGGCCCACTTTCTCTCTCCAGTCTCTTAGAAGGGTCTGATCACCAGGGGCTCCTGGAGAAGGAGAGGGTTTAACACAAATATCTCCTTCACCAATATTCTGGAACTGCTTGTGGAACGTCCCGGAATCCTAGGGCTGCGCATATGGAAAAATTCTTTAACTCATTTTAATATCACCCTCATATGTTAGGGCTCTCAGAAGTGATTGGAGAGAACTTTATATTATTTTCTTCTCTTTGTAATGCTGGCATTTGTGAACACTCAGGAAACTTTAGTGCTAGGATTTAATATTAGATCTATCTTTTATTCACCAGGGCCTTAAAGCAAGCCAATCCCACAAGCAAAGCTAATATTGGTAAAAAGCAATGGTTTTGAAGACGATAGGCATGGATTTGTGTTCTAGCTCTATCACTTCCAGCAATTGTGTTTCCTCATCTGTGAAATGGCCACAAAATACTATGATTTCCATACTGTCATTGCTAAAATTAAATGAAGTAAGGCATGCACAAGAGATAAGGCATAGTGATTTCTCAACAAATCTTAACTGCTTTTGTTTTTTAAAAGTGATTATAGTAAATAATAAATTATTGTCATAATCATTTCATCACACTGGGTAATGAATGGTATTTCTGCTGTAATTTGGTATATAACTAAGCTCTTTAAATGAGTTGATTAGTTGGTAAAATTATGAATGTATTAATTAGAAATCAGACTGATCAGCAGTTTAACCAAACTACTGTTTTAAAGCTCTGATTTTAAATAATCTTTTATAAAAAATATAGATCTTCCAATAAGATAGAAACTATATATTATGTTCTTTTTGATTCTCATGGTATAATATATTATTTGACATATTGTGTGTGTTTAAAAAGTGGAATGTGTAGATATGTATGTGTACAGATGTATATTTACATATACATATTCATTGAATTCCTGGTTTCCTAGCTCTCTTGGCTGAGAGGGTCTAGAAGCATTGTCATTCCAGTAGCAATGAGCACACTTAATACACCGTATTTGGTTTCTAAATTTAATTCTCCACTAAAAGGAACCAAAGTTTCTTGGAGAAATAGCTGATTCCAGGGCCTGGGCCACAAAAGGCCCAGATAAGCCTGGAAGATCTTGTTGTTTGAGAAATTAAGGGAATATTCAAAAAATGATGACAGTATGTCAAAAGGACCTAGGAGCCACCTTTAAGTGGGCTCACTGAAGAAATCTGGGACAATTTGATTGTTAAAATAATGATAGTATCAGATTATAACACACTGAATAGACTAAGAATCCATGCATATATACTAACATAAAAATAAATGAGTGAATAAACAAATGAGGCAGAAGGGACTGCTCTTCCTTACTGTAAAGTGCCAACTAATAAATATCGAAGGAATGATTTAATTATAAAATTATCATTTGGCAACCATCACTAAAAATTGATTCAGGCAAAATGATCAATGGCTAAAATGTATGGGTGAGAGTTTGATGATGATCAAAATATTTATATAGTCTCAAAGTATTTACCTATAAAATTCTTATTACTTACAAGAGGAAAACTTGTGACTTAGATAGTGAAGAAACCTGGCCAATACCACCATAACCAACTAGTTGAAGGTTCCTTCAGCAGCACTGGGACAAAGAGCTAGCGTAAGCATCCTGACTCAATGCGCTGAGGACACAGCGAGATTTCCGTGATATTCCAGCCAAAAATTATAACCAATTTCACCATGAGGAACCGTCACACAAACTCAAACTGAGGATCATTCTACAAAAAACTAGCCTCTACTCTTCAAAAAATGACCAAGTATGAAACGCATAAAAAGAATGAAGAGCTCTCCTACCATAAAGGAGAAAAAATAGACATGACAATCACATGAAACACTTGATCCAAATTGCATCTTGGAACAGAAAAAAAGTTTTTTTGTACTGTAAAGGACACTGTTAGGGCAACTGGGAGAATTTTAATGTCTGTAGATAAGATAGTAGAAATGTATTAACATTAATTTCCTGATTTTGATTTTGATAACTGTAATGTGGTTATGTACAAGAATGTCCTTGTTCTTTGGAAAAATCTACTGAGATAAGTAGGGGTAGAGGGTTTCGCTTCTGCCACTTATTGCAGAAGTTGTATTGTATCCACACACATGCACAGAGAGAAAGAATGATAAAGCAAATGTGGTAAGATGTTAAATGGGAAGTCTAGGAATCTAGATGAAGTCTTTATGAGAGTCCATTGTGCTTTTCTTGCAACTTTTTTTTTTTGTGTGTGAGGAAGACCAGCCCTGAGCTAACATCCGCTGCCAATCCCCCTCTTTTTCTTTTGCTGAGGAAGACTGGCCCTGGGCTAACATCCATGCCCATCTTTCTCACTTTATATGGCACGCCGCCACGGCATGGCTAGCAAGCAGTGCATGGGCAGGCGCCCGGGATCCTAACCCGCGAACCCTGGGCTGCCAAAGCGTGAACTAAACCTCTGTGCCACCAGGTGGCCCCAATTTCTTGCAACTTTTCTTTGTGTTATTTCAAAGTAAATAGATGCAAAAAATTGGGAGATGCCTTTGCATATATACCTTTGCATATAATATTCACATATTATATTATTGCATATATTACACATGTAATATCATACACGTGAATGATATTATTGTGGGGGCAAGGAAACTAACTGTATTTTCCCATCGTTGCTTCCCAATATCATGATGCCTTTTGGTGGATATTAAGTTTAGGTTATTGGTGGAATTGAAGTGTTCTTACCGAAGTATGGAAGACGCATCAGCATCACCCCCTGGTGAGAGACAGCATGGTCTACTGACAGAGGATCAGGCAAGAAGACAGTGGCTTTCTGAATAGTGGCTTTGACAACACAGCCCTAATAACAGATATCAGACATCACTGTACCATTGGTGCAAAACAGTGCAACTCTACTCTTTCACATTTTGTGGTTGTATGTGGTGCCCAGTAGCCTACTGTTTACTTGGTGTGGAGAGAGAGAGAGCTGGCAGTTCTTTCCAACAGACTCTTTTCTTACATGTCTCCAGTAAATTTTTCTTGTTGATTTCTATAAATATTTTATTATAATTTAAATGACTATTTCCAAGGGTAACAAAAAAGAGTAGGCACATTGATAAAGAAAGTGCTGTACGGTGTTATAAATAGTGCTGTCCAATAGAAACATAATGTGAGGCTCATAGTGGTTTAAGGTTGTCTGGTGGTCACATTGAAACAAGTACATAGAAACAGGGGAAATTATTTTTAACAATATATTTTATCTAACATCATATCCAAAATATTATCATTCCAACATGCAATTAGAAACATGCATTTCAACATGCAACAAGAAATTAATGAGATATGTTACATTCTTTTTTTTTTTTTTGTATTAAGTCTTCAAACTCTGGTGTGTATTTTACTCTTAGAGCATATTTCAATTTTGACTAGCCACCACTGAAGAACCCATGTGGCTAGTGCTATCCACATGGACAGTGCAATTCTAGATCAGGAGTGACAGAAGCATTCATGACTTGTATGCCTTCAGTTATGTTCGAGAAATGTTATTTTATACCAGGGATCATCTGGATTAATTTGGATATCTCAGGCTAATAATTTTTTCCTTCCGTCTCTCTCCAAAGATAGAAAATTATTGTTTAAACATGGGAAAGTGAGGAAATCGAGACCAAGGAGGACAGGCATTTTGCAAAAAAGTGGAGAGAGTGAGAAATGAGAATCAATGATAGCCCTCATTTAACACCAGACAAGGCTGCATTTGGTCTTGCCCCCTTTGCGTGACAATGCTGTCCGCTTCCAGGTGGCAGCTTGCATTGTTCCTGTCTCTCCCCATCAACTTAAGACTCTTCCACCTTGTCTATAATGTCAAGCTGCTTCGAGCTTCCCGGACCGGAGGCTATTTCGCAACTTCAGGCATTTGCTCTTGCTGTCCTCTCTCTTGTAAACACTTATACCCCATCCTCTTCTTAATCTAGAAGAAGACTGCCCATACTGTCTCACTTAGCCATCACCTCTTTGCAACCCATCCTGAGTCTGTTTGGACTGATGACCCTCTGATGCATTTCATAGCCTCATAGCCTTGCTTACTGACTAACAGCTATTGTCTTATAATGAAATTCACTCTGTGTGTTGTGAAGGGTATTTTATTGCTCGTTGTATCTTCAGTATTAGACTAGAGTGGATCATTAGATTAGATTACCTGGAAGGTGGTATACTTAAGACAAATGTCTGTGAAAATTTTAATCCCTTGATATTTAGCAATATATTCCCCCTTTCTTTTTTCACTCACCATTAGTAGGATGTGGGTAAACTTCATATGTTTGTCCTTAAATTCACGCAAAGGAAAATAACACAACCCAGAGACCCAAGCAATGAGAAATGCTTGCTGAAAGAGTCATCCTAAAACACATGTGTGCACACTCTCACCCCATAGGATGATTCTAGAACAGTACAGGTAATTCCTGACTCTGATACATTCCTTTCTTACATACCAGTCACCCATCTGCTCAATATTGTTCTACAATTCTCCTCTCCCACAAATTCTTCTCCTGCCTTGAAATTGTTTTAGGATCAGTAATGAGATAGCAGCTGGTGAATAATGTTCCTCTTTTTTCTTCTATTTAGTAATTTTCACAGAATTCTAGAGACCCCCTACTGCTGTCAGTGACCTCCAAATTCATTGTGCTACTTTACACAGAGCAGCACAGTTCCTGGCCACAGCAGGAGCGCAGTGAATAACCCTTGGTGCATCCTCTCCCTTTCCCCTTCCTTAGCTCAAGGTGGTGTCCACACAGTGACTTGGTCATCCCAATTTATGTTGTTTGGTGAGAGGAGAAGAGGGCGTCCCAGCTCTCGTTCCTGCCAGAGCGGTGAGGGAAGGATGGGGCATGAGTGCTAGCATTACACATAGGAGTCAGAGCATGCTGTCCATCCAAACGTGGTCATGCCTTGTGGCCCTGCTCGTGGAAACGTGCGGAAATCCATGATGAGAAAAATGGACTTTTGTGCAGTGGCTTCACAATGAGAAAACGCACTTTGAGGTCAGCTTGCCTGATAAACTCGATGCTGACAATAGTCTAGAACTGGAGTCAACAGAACCCCGAATCAGAGGTCTCTTTCCCTTTGCCTCCCTAGTAAAGCTGAGACATCACTAGTGGAGTTTCTAAAGCAGTCAAGATTTGAGCAAGGATTGGGCTGGGACACAATTACTCTGTTACCCCAAGTGAACATTACCCATTTGAGTAAATCTCTTGGCATCACCAGGAAAATATTCAGCTATAAATATACCACAAGGTAGAATGGCTCTATTTGGGATATGTGTTATGATTTCTGAACAGGCATCCTTAACATAGTAAAGTCCAAGTCCACGAGTTGCTTTCAATTTAAGGAAATAAAACCTGTTTTTCATCAGTGACTGGAGAATCAAATATTAATGGGATAGCATTTATAAGGCGTCTTTCCACTTAGAGGCTGTGATGAATTTCCCTGCAGCACACCCCCTGCTGAAATTTAGCCATCGCATCTTGAAAACCAATCATTTTCAGGCATAGCGATAGAAGAAGTGGCAGTTTACCATTGTGTATCTCTCCTGCTTCGTGTCATAATAACAGATTCAACTCTTCAGCATCACTTTTCTTCTTGCCTTGATCACAGCGGTTATTTTACAAGAACAAAGCTTTTTGCAAAATATAAAAATGCAGCTGGCCTCAAGACTAATTGACAACACTTGCCCATCTGGGACCGTACCTCCCATGGCCCGAGGTAGACACGCGTTGACTGACATCCTAAGAACACAAAGGGACTGAGCTCATTTAACCTTGCTATCTTTCAAACGTTCTTCTGGGAAATCGCTCAAAATCCATTCTTATATTGTTTTTTTACTGAGGGAAAGGAATTCACAGCCTGTTTCTCACTCACAACTGCTGGAACAAGCAGAAAAATTGAAATCTGTGTTCCAATTTGCCACCTGCCTCTCTATGATTTCTAAATTGGAAACTATTACATCTCTGATTACTTGGTCAATATTGGCATAGGCTTCTCTCGAAAGTTAAGGTAGTATACAGTTAATTTTGTTTCCTGTGTATTCAGGTTTGGGAAATTGAGTTTCAACTTGAGACAATTTCCAAACCAGTATTTCTCAACTGGGGGCTATTTAACCCCCTGGGAATGTCTGATTGTCACCACTGGTATTGGGGGTGCGGCTCATCCTGATGTCTAGAGGGTAGAGACCAGGAACTCTGATAAACATCCTGCAATGCACAGGGCAGCCCCTCCCCACTCAACAGAGAATTTCCTGGCTCTGAATGGTAATAGTGCCAAGGTTGAGAGACCCTTTGTCGGATGATGGCTGCCTCAGCTTCCATGTGTTTTGAAGAAGCCGCTTTTCTAGTCTGTGATGTTAAGGTTACTTGACTGAATCTGTAAGATCTTTGAGGTGCTTACGGAATTTTCCTCTTTAGATTTCTTTATATCTTTAACCAAACACATGTATGAATCCTTAGTGACTATTTCCAGAGAAGCTGCTGGGATACTTGAGTTTGAATTGCTTCCTTTTATTAATATGGAATTAAATTTAAAAATAAATTGAGTCAATTTATAACACCAATACCCTCTCTAATGGGTCATAACACTATGGTATAACTACCCTCTGTTGGAATTCTTCTGTATAATTTAAAGAATGATGTATTAATTAATAATTTAGAATAACTATTCAAATGAGATATTCACATTGACTCATTTTTAAAATCAAGTTTTATATTTACATTGGACAAAGGGAGACTGGTCTTTCTTGTCCTAAAAAAATCATGATTCTAAACTTTATTTCTTTTTGCCTTTCTTTATCAAATATGCTCTTAAAATGATAGTGTTGTAGAAGTGGAAGGGATCTTAGAGATTATCTTTATTAAAACCTTTCAGGGATCTACAAACTAAGGCTTGTGGATCATAAAGTTTTATTGGAACACAGCCACGCCCATTCATTTACAGACCACTTGACTGGGATCGTAGTTAATAAAGATTATTGGGCTACAGACACATCCATTCCTTCACATATTGTCTATGGCTGCCACATCAGCAGGGTTGGCCAGTTGCAAGAGAGACTGTCTAGCCCACAAAGCCTAAAATATTTACTATCTGACCATTTAAGGAAAAGTTTGTCACCTGTTATGGTACCTAGTACACAGCAAGTTCTCCATGAGTATTTCCTGAATGGGTGAGTGAACACCATAGGATGCAGGGTAATTCTTTGTTTTGTTTTGTTCATTTTTTAGGTAATATCTGGTTGACGTGTTTCTTTTCACTGCCTGTGCAATGATCTCATGGTCCTAGTAGATGATGTCCCATAGGTTGGGAACCTAAGAGAGTGTAGCCATTTATCTCCAAATTCTCATCTCTTACATCCGCTCTCTTGGTGAAAATTCTTTGTCAAGACCCATTTTATCTACCCATTTATTCCAACACATTTACTTTCCTTCTCTCATAATTTCCTGGAGGATTTATAGTTGCTTACGTATGTTTTATATAGATGAGGACTAAGAGTTCACTATTGTCAGAGAGTATTAGTCAAGTTGAGTTAATGGCTGTTAATAAACAGCCCTGCACTTGCAGTGCCTAAACACACACACACAAACCTTATTCCTCATTTGCATGACAGTCCAGCGCAGAGGCTGTGGCGGCTCTGTTCCAGGATGTTCTGCTTTGTGGCCTCTGTCTTCAATGCAAGCCTCCAGGGGCGGGATAGAAGGAAGGTGGAGGATCATGCAGAGGAGATCTCTCTTCTGCTCTGCCAGGCCTCTCTTCTGCTCAGTTTCCAGTGGCCATAACTCAGTCACGTGGCCTCAACCAATATGCAAGGGGGCTGAGAAGTGTAGTTTACCTGCGTACCTGGGAAGAAGCAGAAAACTCAGACATTCAGACATTGGCAGGCATTAGCATTTTCTCCCAGACGGTGCTAGGAAAAACCAGACTAGCCTTTAGGGATGCACTTAACTGTCCCTGTTCTCTCCCTCACCCTCCATCATTCTAGCCGTTCTAATTTTCTACTACACACAAACAGATTTATTCATGCTTCTAACATTTCTGTAAATAACAAACCAGGCATACTTTGAACAAACCGCTTAACCTCTTTGGACCTCAATTTTCTCCACGGTGCATTTTGGAGAGGAGAGTCAGGAAGAAGAGTGGACTGGATGATTCCTGTGGTCCCTTTCAGCATTAAAATCTTAATGTGCACCATCCTTCTACTTACTGTGTCATTGCTTCAGTGACTCCCAGATTCCTCCTTCTTCCTTAAGTTTTAAGTTTTCCTTAAAACTTTCCCTATAATTGGAAACGTGGCATTATGCTTACTTGATGTAACTTTAATTACCCAATTCATCATAAAATGATGATGACAACAATAATAGCAGACAGGATCTACTGTGCCCTTACTCTCCACTCCGCTCTTCACATGCGTCATCTCTTTGTGTTTTCTCAGTAGCACCAAGGTACAGGTACTACTTTCAATATTTTATAGAGGAGCAGTTGAAGCTTGGAGAGTTTATGTGATTTAACCAAGATCACCCAGCAGGTATGTGGTGGAGCTAGGATTTGGACCTGGGTATGGTGGGCTCCAGAGGACTGTCTCTTAATCACTAACCAATATGCTACTTCATTGTACTCATTGGCACTGACTGCCATACTACCTATGGGTGACAACTGGCTTACAGTGAATCTAATTGTTAATTTATAATTATTATTTATATCTGGACTTGAGGTGGGGTCCCCTGGAAGTCTGAGCGCAGGGAAGTCTGTGCTTTCTTGAGGGCGTGTTCTCAGCAGGTGGGGAGTGAGGGATAAGGCAGAGAAAGTGACTAGGCAAGGATTTGCTCTCAGCTGGAGTCTAACATCAGCCTGATGCCAAGGGAACTCTGGAGCATGGGTAGAACTGCAGTTGGTCCCCTTTGAGACAAGGTGGATGATGATTTGTACCCAACTCCCCTCTTGTCCTTCAGTCATTAGCTATAGCATTCCGGGTTTGGGGGATGTGGTGACATCATCTCCTGACGAGATGGGTCTCATAAGCCAAGAGCAATTCTCCGGAGAGGGAGCAGCTGTGAGCCAGTGTCAGCCAACACTGACAGCGGCCAGAGGAAAGGCGTACTGTCCCGAGAGGAGGGCTGAGTAGAGTACCAGCAGCACCCACTGCAGTATGTATTACTCAGTATTTTTATATCTTACTTAGGCTTGTCCTGATATTCTAGACTCTGACTGCACAGACCCTGGTCCCTGCCACTGAAGAAGTAAAGGGTTTTTGTGTCTTTGAAAAAAAAAAGTAACACATGCGTTATTATTGAATGCATTCTCTTGTGATGTACATACCTTAGTTTTTAATATTCCCTATCCATTTCAGAATTTATGCTTCCCTTGCAGCCTCAAAATCTAAATTGAAGATGCATGATTATTTTTTCTTAGTCAGGTGTATCATTTAGTTTCATGAAATGAGGTCAGGAGATTTCTGTAAGCCAGTAGCAAACACTGTCTGACAATCGCAGGCTGCTAGGTAAATGAAGGGATCCATTTCATTCATCTAAAGTGCATTTCTACTTCTATTTCAGAGGTGGCCCCAGTACCGGACATAACTGTTGAATGATGGGCATGCTCAGAATTCTCTATTCTGCTTTCTTTTTCCTTATTTGTGTGCCTTTCCCAAAATGCTGACACAAACAGACAAGCCAATGTACCAGGAAAACCCTTTGTTTCAAATATAAGTAATGGATTCTTATTTGGGTAAGAGATTACGTATTCTGGACGCTGGAGTCTCCCAATTGCCTAAGGGCCAAGTGAAAATGAATAGGAAGGGAGAAATATAAAAACAAACATGTGAGTCACATTGGCTTGCCATTCCCTGGAATGAATGAACTGAAACTCTTGATTTGGTGATTCCTTAACATATGAGCCATTTGTCTTCCTGAAGTTTGTTCAGTAACTGTGATGGAGTTGGATAGAGTAACTGTGGATAGAGCTGTGATGGGCACTGCCCTTGTTTAATGTACGTCCATCAAACTCTCCTTTTGCTATTTTCTCATAGCTAATCTTTTAGAGTTTATATATTACTTCTTCCTTAGGTTACAATGTTTAATCCGTTTACATCAGTTCTTACTGGCCTGAGGGATATTCACCCTCTTTCAAATAATAGCATGTGATCTGTGATCTCTGCTATGATTTTATACGGGTTCATTATGCAGTATAATTCTTGAAGTTCAACGCTATTTTCAAATGTTGAGGATATTCAATTATTGTTTACATGTTTTCTAGAAGGCACAGAGGCAAGTTACCCACTCAGAAGTTCCTTATTAGAAGTAGACTATTTAATAAGAAAATGAGTATGATTATCTATGGAATTGTGTTAATATTTGCAGTCCAAAGACCTCGTAAAGTTTTCTGCCAAAAATGTTTTAATCAACATTTGAGTAAAGGATCATTGAAAGCTAAAGTAGTCTTGAAGTATAGCCATCAGATTATGATTCAAGAGGATGGTGAGAACCCACATACTGATCTTCCATCCATCAGAAACATAGCATTCAAATGACAATAAAGGTATATAAAAGGAAAAACTCTATGAACACTAGAAATGGAATCATATATATATACCCCAAATTTCAAGACTCTTTGGAGGATAAGAAGCATCCTTTCTTTGGAAATGTGGAAAGATTTTAAAAGTTCTTTGGAAATTTAAAAAGTTCTCCAGAACTGTAAGAAATAAATTTCTGTTCTTTATAAGCCACTCAGTTTATGGCATTTTGTTATAGCAGCCTGAATGGACTAAGACAAGACCATTACTAACTCCAAGAAAAACAAAATTGTTTTGAGAAACATATCCTATTACGTGGCACATCTGTGAATAGCATTCACAAAGTCATAAATATCTATAACACTGAATATCCAAGCAGAATTTTGATAAATCAATACTGAGAAAGTGGGGTTGGGAGAATGTGTGTGTCTCGATGGGGGAGAGAGATAGGATGAAAAAGGAGCCAGTAAATGATATTTTTAACTGAAAAAAATCAAGAAGCAGTAAAACCATATTATTTAGAGATTTGGAGATAAATGCCAAAATAGACCAGTAAAAGAGTTAAAAGGTTTTACTTTGAACAAACAGTATATGAGCCACAACACAGAGGGCTTACTTTAGACTTTTGTGTCAAGCCCTATAGATCTCTTTATAAATTAAGTGCATGTTTAACTTTAGTTAAAAAAATAATATAAAGTTGATATTGTACCCATAAAGCTTGAAAAGGCTGCCATGGAAAAGAGAAAACCTGTATCAATAAAGAATTCACAGAAATAAAAATATGATGTCTCATATATACAATTCATCAAAAAATATGCAAAAGGAAATTAGAGGGTTCTGTAAAAATGCCTTTGAGAAGAAAGTAGATATTTTTATGCAAATTACAAGGTTAACAACTGGAAAGTGCTTAATTATATAAATATTATTTTTATCAAAAGGAAAAGTAGAAATGCAATTCGAAATTCTATGGGAAAACAAAGATAACAATAAGTATATAAGAAAATGGCACCTCAAATATAAAACAAACTTGGGATGATTTTGAGTATAAGAAAGCGAAACAACAGATGTGGGTGGAACGTAAGGACTACAGTCTTTATCTGTGTGGCGTTTCTTAGGATTTACTATAGTTCACAATACAATCAATTTTCATTGATGTTTATTTTATTTTTTCCCAACAAGTGATGTGTCTCTTATGAATGGGATATTTTGCTTGATAAATGCTCGTTTTCTCCCTTCTGTATTTCTTCGAGAATCATGCTAAAAGTGAGCTTAGATTTCAAAATGTATTCCTTTTCAGAACGTTTTGTATGAGACTAGTTACATGTTGTACTTGTCAAGGATTGTTATTTATTTGTTTCTTTTGATTCTTCTTAACTAGCTGATCTAAGTTTTACCACCTGGACATAAACGTGCTCTATGAAGAAACACGTGGTTAAAAAGTAAATGACAACATTCATGACCTCATCCTCTACATGTTTAAAACTTTTTTTTTTTAATTTAGTGGTACCTTTTAGTAACATTTTAGGGGTTTATATGTCTGGTGATGAATTATGACGTTCAGGCATTCCTTCTATTTGACCTCAAATTCTTTTTCTTTTTTATATTTAAGTTAAATTTAGTATTTGAAATAAGTAAATTAGCCAATGGTCTTCTCCATGTGGTGAGTGGCTTGGATTTTTCTTATACTTTATTGTAATTTTCGGAATTGCCTGCTGTATATATACATTATTTTTAGTATCAGCAAAGGCTGATCAACCTAAATAGACTCATGAAAAAAATTAAAAAAGAGACAACATTTTAAACCTGATTTCAAAACTTCTTTCCATGTTATAATTAGAGATTGTTGAGGGGTCCCTTGCTCTTCCCCTCAGCTTGAGCCCCGGAGGAGTCAGGGAAGAAATGCTAAAGAATGGATACATATCTTTTCCATCATCAGCACAGTTTCCTGTTACGTTAGCATGTGAACTTCAGATTTCTAAACTTTACAGCAACTGGTTGTCTCAACATCTAGAGCGTTGGCTTTGTCTCAATGTGGCTAAAATTGATGTCATGGCGGCTTTGATGCCTCTGATCCATCGCCTTGATGATCATTGCAGATCTCCTCTAAGAAAGAGCCATGAATGAGCCAGGTTTCCAAGCACAAATGAGCACGAGCATAAAAATAAGTGTGGAATGAAACCCACTGTTTCCACCACTGTCTGTTTCTTAGCCCCACCATAAAGTTAAAGCAGGTATGCAATTCAGTTTGGCTTATGTGGCAGTTCAAATGTGTAAGATTCATTATCTCTAGAGAATCAACAGCAGGGTTAACTGAGAGAGTCCATGTCTTAGCCTGGAAGGGGGCTTACTTGTTTCTTTTCCTTCTGGGATTGCCAGTGACATGGTGCGGCAGGCTGAAAAATGGCCCCCCCGAGAGATAGCCACATCCTAATCCCTGGAACCTCTGTTACTTTACATGGAAAAAATGTAGTTAAGAATCCTGAGGTGGGAGGTTATCTTGGATTATATGGGTGGGCACTAAATGCTTCACAAGTGTCCTTTTAAGAGGGAGGCCGAGGGAGATTTGACACACATGTGCAGAGGGGAAATCCCTGTGAAGATGGGGCAGAGAGAGACTTGAAGAGGCTGGCCTTGAAGAACAAAGTGATGTGGTCATAAGCCAAGAAATGCAGCAACCACCAGAAGCTGGAAGAGGTAAGGAAGGGTTCTTCCCTGGAGCCTCTGGAGGGAGTGAGTCTCTGCTGACACATTGATTTCGATTCAGTGATGCTTATTTCTGACTTCTGGCCTCCAGAACTGGGAGAGAACTTCTACTGAGTTAAGGTACCAAGTTTATGGCAATTCATTACAGCAGCCACAGGAAACTAATCACATGGCCTCTACTTCTTGTATCTCACAGGAAGGCCAGTGATCCAGGAAGCCTAATAAGAGTATCCCATCTCTTTGGTACAGGGGTCTGTAAACGACCCAAGTGCAGCTAATACATGGCCTTTAAGGACTTGGAAATATGCCCTGAGAGAAACAGGGCTAATCTCTTTTCTTTGCAATCATGGGCTCAAAGGATGATGTCAACTGTAGGCTACTTGCAGCCATCTTGTCACCAGGTGGTGTCTGCCCGAGAATAAAGTGCAACAGAGGCCATCATAACTAGGAATTGGCACTGTTCAATTCTTATAGCATACTTTGAATCCCTGAGCTATCTGGACTTGAATCTGGTTTTCTCATCTTGTCCTTTCCGGTTACAAAATATTGAAAAACTTTGTTTTTAGCTTAAACTATCAACAAAAGATAGTCCTAAGAGCTTGGTTAAAATGATTTTACCTCTGTCTGCTGCTCACATTAAAACTTCTTTAGACAGATTTGAATGCTAGAGTATACTTACTTCAAGACACCTGATGTTTATGAATTTGCTGCCTCAAATTTGTCTGTCCTTTGAGACAAGATGCTGTCTTTAGAGTGTTGGGCCTGCTGCACATACTAAGTACCATTTTCTTTTGTTTAAAATAAATGTCACTATTGGTTGAGGGAGTCGTTTAGCTCGTGAGAAACACCCTTGGCTTGTAAATATGAATCTCAGAAAATTCACTTGGAAATCACATTTAAACCAGATATTTCTGCCATTAGAAAGAATACAAGTCTGAACATATTATCCTTTGGGTAGCATATTACTTTCCTAGCGCTTCTGTAACAAATTAGTACAAATTTAGTGGCTTAAAACAACAGAAATTTATTCTCTCGTAGTTCTAGAAACCAGGAGTCTGAAATCAAGGTGTCAGCAGGGCCACACTCCCTGCAGAGGCTCTAGTGGAGGGTCCTTTGCCTCTTCCAGCTTCAGGTGGCCCCAGGAGTTCCTCGGCTTGTTGGCGCATAATACCAGTCTTTCCCTCCATCTTCCTATGGCCTTCTCTGTGTGTCAGAGTGCCTCAGATCTCCCTTGCCTTTCTCTTATAAGGACACTTGTTGTTGGATTTAGGGCCCACTGGATAATCTAGGATGATCTCATCTTGAGATCCTTAACTTAATTAGATTTGCAAAAGTCCTTTCTTCAAATAAGGTCACATTCACAAGTTCTCTTGCAAGGCTACCATTCAACCCAGTGCAGCTAGTATTCAGGAGCTCTGTAGAAAAAAATCTCCCCCAGTTTATGCATCTTTGTTTTGAGGAGATCCTACCTATTCATGGTGCTGTGGGGCTGCTCCTTGCGTTGTGGCTGCAAGATTTTTCAAAAAGACTGTTCCTCCTTTTCTCTGTCTGAGGGCTTCTTACCTCAGCACTAGTGAGATATAGGTCACATAATTCTTTGTTCTGGGGCCGTTCTGTGCATGTAGGATGTAGGCAGCAGCCCTGACCTCTATTCACTAGCACCTCGCCCCTGGGTTGCGACACCAAAAGTGTCTCCAGATGTTGCCAAATGTCCCCTGGGGGGCAAAATCACCTTCAGTTGAGAAGCACAGCTCTATCCCCACATCACACAATGATGGTGAGAAATGTTTTCTGACAGAAAGGCAAAGAGATAAGAGAACAGGGTATCGGAGAGCAGATACAAGTATAAATTCTGCCTTTCCCATATTTGAAGCGGAAGGTATGAGTTTTCTCTAGCAAAACAGATGGACTATGACACGTGGAAGGAGCCTTAATCCACCCATTTGCCCCTTTCTGGAGTGCATGTACCATAGATGTAGGAGGAGGTTGATAATGTCAGAGAGCTTATCTGTCCTAACGCCCGTCTCAGTGACATCCTGGAACACGACTCCCTGAAGGACCACATGGGTGATTGCAGTTCAGCTTGCCCTGCTACACCAACAAGAGCTACACAGGATCCCCAGATCCCTGAAGGAGGTATGGGAGTGCAGGGTCCTGGAAATATGGCTTTGCAAGTGGGGGGAAGGGAGAGGGTGAGATTGCAGTTTGCCTTCTGTTCACATTTTGGATGTCGTTTTGGTACTATAATAATGTCTTGAGTCGATAGCATTGGGAACTTCTGGCTCTCCTTTGAGCTGGGCCCCTGAAGAGTTTCAAGCATTCTCCTCCTGCTATGTTTCAGCTGCATTAGGACATCTATGGTCCCGTCCCATAGAAGAAGGAAATATGAGGCGTTGCTCTTGTCTCTGCCATTCCTAATCATCACTGCCGGGTTTCTCTTTGACTTTTTATAGTCTCTGTTAGGAGGGCAGTGAAAGGTGTTCAGAAGACAGGTGTTTACAAATGGTGAAAGTTTGCCTAAGGCTATGCCTAAGGGGATGCTTCAAGTTGGCAGCTGAGCCCAACCCTGCCAAGGTTGACTTGGGTCACTGGTGGTGCTCTTCTGCCCAGTCTCCCCGTCGCTGCCGTCCCTCCCCACTCCACCAGTCAGTGCACAACTCCAGACAGGAAGCTGATAACAATGCAAGATCAGCTCTGAGAACGTCCCCAGGACAACATGTGCATTAATTAATCATTCCCCAACTTGCCAGCTTCCTGGGTGTTTGCCTGATTTCCTCCAACTGAATTCAAACCTCCCACCTGTATCTCCACTTGCTATTTCCCCAGCTCAGTTCCTACCGCTTCTGTCTATACTCTTCCCCAAATCAATTCCTGGCAGGTATTATTTTAATTGTCCCCCTCCATGCTAGGCTGTTTCTTCATCAACCCTCTTGCCCCAGTTCTAATTTGCCTTCCTCCATCCCAGCAGCATTAGACCAGATGGGCAGATGATCTCCAAGGGCCTGTTCGGCTCTGAGGTTCTGAGATTTGCACATCCAGTTGCTATGAATGTCCCTTTCTTCTGAACAGTTAAGCTCACCATCAATGTTTAATTAATATTGTGAGTGCAGCAAATCTAGCTCACTCTGTGTCTTTAATGGCAGTGGACTGTGGGCTTGGTTTATCAAGCCTGTCCAAATGACTGACTAGAGTGGTCCCGGGCTCCTAACAGCTCCATCAGAGAAGTATTTACTTAGGCTAACGGCCTCCACTCAACAGTGGCTAGAGGGGAAGGCTGTGAGGTTCATTACTAAAATATTATAATAATTTGAAAATCATACAGTAGGACCAGTTTAAAGTGTTTGAATATCACCACCCTTCTTCACTAAAGATGTCACTCTGTATATTTAAAGCTGCAAAAATGTCAGCTACTATCACAGTCTTGACAAAGAACCTTAATCACAGATATTTTCCTTTAAACCCTTTGTTCAAAATTTTATGCCAGAGAACAGACCTCATATTTAATATTCTTAGAAAAATGGAGTCAGTACAGTAATAGACAATTAAACTCTGTAAATATTTTTATTTATTCATTTTTGTTTATTTAAGAAAGAACTGTTCAAAAACTTGAAACAAATTGGATTGTGATGCTTTTATTCCAACCATCTGTATTTGTTTCCTAGGGTTACTGTAATAGAATAACAAAAACTGAGTGGTTAAAAACAACAGAAGTTTCTTGTCTCACAGGTCTGGAGGCCTGAACTCCCCAATCCAGGTGTGGGCGGCAGGTGCTCTCACTGTGGGCTCTGGGGGGGGTCTTCCTTGCCTCAAGCAATCCTGAGCGTCCCCTGGCTTGTAGATGCTGCACTCCAGTCACATGACCGTCTTCTCCCTGTGTCTTCATGTGGTCTTCCCTCTGTGCTTGTCCATCTCTGTGTCCAAATTCCCCCTTTTTATAAGGACGCCCATCATATTGGATTAGGGCCCACCTTATTGACCTCCTTTTAACTTGATTACCTCTGTAAAGACCTTATTTCCAAATAAGGTCGCATTCTGAGGTCCTGGGGGGAGGACCTCAACATCTTTTTTGGAGGACACAATTCAACCTATAACACCATCAGTATAATGTTTAATGAGTAGATGACATTTTCGTCACCTAAGTTCATAACTATATATTCTTCAGTTCTATGTGTGTGTGTGTGTCCACGCATGTGCATGTATATCTTTTCTTTGTGGAGTATTTTAGCTGATGGTATGGAACTTAGAAGAAAGTATGTCTTTTTTTAAGTTTGAATTTGTCAGTTTTCCACATTCAGCCATTATTAGATTTTCTAAGGTAACCACCACGCCATCTTGTTTTTCATCCTTTTCCCCAAGCCTTTCATTTTCCCCTAATGTAGCCTTCAGTGAGGCTGGTTGTCTTCTCTGAACTTGAACTGCATAATTTTTTGTTCTCCATCCTGCATCACTGGTTGTGTTGTCTTCCAGAGGGAGTTCCTGAAGCTTCTGCCATAACTCAGCTAGAGAGCTCCCTGAGGACAGGAGGGGGCTTTTACATATTTTTTGAGCCCACACAGTTTGGAGTATGTCTTATGCGTAGAAAGTACTCTTTCTTTCCCTCCCCTTTCCTCCTTTGCCTGCCCAATATTGTTACGGTCCATACTAATCCTGAAATTTAAGAATTACAAAGTATTGCAGAAGGTACTATTTTATAAGATAATCCTGAGATTTGAAAACCATAACATATCACATCGGGATCAGGTTACTTTCTGTACCACGTTTTACATTTATATTTGGTTCAAGGCTTTCTAAAAATGCAGATCTCCTTTAGTAATTAGGAGAAAACAAGTGGCCAAATTAACCTTAAGCATAAAAGTTATAAAATGTAAAATTAAAAAAAATTAGTCATTATAAAGATCTGACCAAGTACATCATAATACAATGCCTTTCGGCTGCTGAGTATAAAATGGAATTACATGTGACCATAAGTGTAAATGTGTTCCCTGGGTCAGAAAAGAGTTAGTAATGTTTTTACTTTGCCACATAGAGATTTTGCAATGACGGCTTTTTTATTAGCCTTACATGTGTAAATAAAAGTATAGTTCTAATGATAGGTGATTTTCCCCAATGAAATCATAATTAAAGCAGCCCTTATCATTTTGAAGCATGACTGAAGCAAGAAAATAAAATCTTAAATTTATTGCTCATGGTCAAGGACACAGGAAAGGTTTATACAAGAAAGGAGATGCATGAACCAGGAGAGGTAAACTTGAAAAGACAGTATACGCTTGAAGTAAATTGGAAAAGAGGAGAAAAAGGTGATTCAATTTGAACAAAATTCTTTAGTGGACATGGCATGTATGCAATAAGTAAATTGAAGGCGAAATCATTGAATGTCGTACTGTAGCATTATTATCTTCCTATAAATTTCAGTTAATTTTTTTTTACTCTTTTATTAGGTCCTAAGCCAAATTTCAGGTTCCAAATTATTAGTTTTTTTTCCATAGCATTCAAAGTGAGAGTGCATTCTGCCAGAAAAGGTACACTAATTGTTAAGAAATACACTTATGGAAAGTACAGTTTTTCAAATAGAACACAGAGACTTTTCTGTTTTCATGGGAAATGTCTATTTCATAGTTCTAGAATCTGTCACATTGTATACATGCAGCCTGATGCGAGGAGAGCTCTCCTTCAATATATCACATTTAGCTGTTTTAAAAAGATAAATATTTTACCAAATTTTGACAAATTTCAATTTGTCACAGCTGTTTAAATATAGCCAATATATTTGAAAATTCATAGGTCAACCTCTAAAACATGGTAAGCTGATATGGGTGTACAGATAGTATATTCATTACACATTTTATACACTGATAACCTTTTTCCTGACCTTCTAAAATAACTGGTTTTTAGACTGTATTCCTTTCCTCGTGTGAAATTCAATTCTTTATTTCCTTGCTCCAGTTACACGCCCCTTTTTAAATTAACATGGTAACATTTGAGGTTTTAAGTCCTTAATTATCAATCATCACATTAAAATACCCTTTAGATGAAAAGTAATCATCTGTTTGCTCCGCTGGTTGATCAGAGTGGTTATTTGGCAAATAGAAACTTTGTTTTCTGTTCGTTCTACCTAGAATCAAAGGAAGCATTGAGTGATATTTGGATGAGAATAGTGATTTCCAGCCAGGTCTTCCAGATGTGTGCAGTGTAATTCTCTGAAGATATTTAACAATATAAAGAGGTTAAATTTTCCTAAGTCTTATTGATATCAAGGTGATCATAGCCACTATTGAGACTTGTTATATATATCCATCTGTATGCTAAGAGCTCAGTATGCATTGAATCTTATCAGGGCTCCTATCTGATAGGCACCATCTTTATTCTGACTTTGCACATGAGGAGAACTTGTCAGAATCACACATCTCTAACCATGGTGGACTCCAGGTTAGATCTCACACTGCCTGGCTGCAGCGATAGGGCTCTTAATTCTCTACCATGAATATTGAAGAGCAGGATGAGGGGACAGCAACTCCTCCTCCTCCTCCTTCCCCATCGCCCGCCCCTTTCCCTCGTAACTTCTGTGCCAGCTGAACCATCATAAAATTCTACCCAGCCTAAAATCCAAACACTCACTGTGAATTTTTTGGTCTCTCATCTCTCTCTTTGTTCACTTAATTCTGAAAAGTAGACGGAGTTTACAAATCAGAAATCCCCAGCCCACAAAGGGAAGTTTATTTCTATGCACTGCCATTTCCAGTAGAGTGAGTGTTACAAATGGTAGTTAGATCAAGAGGCTTACTGACTTTTTAACATAGTAATTCTAGAATCTGTTAGATCATCAGATTCACTTGAATAGACTTTTAAAGGTGGAAATCCCCAAATCCATGAAAAGCCTACTCAATAAGGATTTGGGGTCATGGGGATCTCTGCTTTGAATATGAACCCTGGGAAACGAGAGAACTGGTGTCAGTCATTCTTTGTGGAAATCGACCCAAACTTGGGCTTGTGGAAATAGTGCATCTGATCACAGAAGTGCTGCAGAGTGCAGGGAGAGTGGGATTCTGAGGGGCTGGATATTTGGGTGGGTTAAGGGGATGGAAGACAGAGGTTCTGCATTGACCCTAGTGACCTTGAGTGATGATGAGTCATCCAGCTGGCTGTCCAGTGGGTATTTGAAAAGGCAGTTTACAATCTTGGTGGGGGTAGAGAGGGAAGGAGGAGGAAAACAGAGTAAGTGAAAGTGAAAGAGTGAGAGAGAGATGAATGAGTGAGTGAGTGGATGAATGAACTGTGGAACCAGGTAGGTCTGGGAATCGGGCTAGATTGTTGGCTCATTAGGAAGCTACCTCTGCACTGAGACCTCTCAGTGTAAGGGAGGAGTGAGTTGTCTGCTTGGTGGGTGTGGTTTTTTAGGAGTCTAGCGTCCTTGAACAAAGCAGATGACAGATGCGGGTTTGGAGTTCCAAGAGGTTAAGCAGGTAGGTTGGTTGGTGGATCTGTGAAGAGCTTTTTGTCAAGGTATCCCAATAACACTGGGTATTTGGATATTCCAAGCAGAGAGTTTGCACCAATATGTATGGATATGAAGGATGTCAATCCTTATGTGAAGAACAGCAGGAGGAATTCAGGAGATAATGGAAGGAACTGAGTTTCATTGTCCATCTCATGGTGTCTGGTAGAACTATGACTTTTGAGCCCAAGGAAAGGATCCGCTGCCCTGGTTTGGGGCAACTTTGCTGATGTCGATGGAGAATATCTCACAGGTGTGTGTGACTCCCCCAAGTGATGCAGGTGGCACCTGCTGAGGCATATACCCCAGGCATAGCACCTCCAGTCGTGACACTTCCAACTCTCAAACCCAGAGCAGCTACAGTGAAGCTGAGCTGGGAGGCATTACTATGTGCAAGAGGTCCTCTGCATTACAGACGTGTGGAGGAAACCCCAAGTGCCTTCTGGCCATATTTCAAAGACAAATAGACAAGATTTGGGGATTATCCATTGCTGTATGTGATCTGAGCTTCTGTCCCCATTTCATTTTCTTGTCTAACCTCTCCCCTCAATTATATGATTAATTAGAAGCCAACATGTTTTCAAACCACTTATACCTCTGTTGGCAGAGGTACTAGCAGGTGATAACACAGGGAAGTTAAAATATATAGACTGTAATTGTGATATTGCAAATAAAGGAGCCGATTGCTCTTCATTTCTTTTCTCTTTAGAGAAAAGTATAGAGCTAACACAGTTAGTTAATATAGAGCTAACATAAATGCCAACAACATTAATCTTTTTATTCATTGATTGATTTTGCAAAAGATACCATCATCCCCTCCACCTACACCTGAATATCAATGACTATTTTGGGCTAACAGTTTCTCAACTCCAAATACTGGGTGCAGTAGGGATAAACTAGGTAGATCAATGATTGATCTAAATAAACCTAAATTTTGGAGGAGGAGAAGGGAAAGTGAAAAAAGATATTAGTTAAGCAAATGGTATAAGAGAGGTAGACATGAAAGAAAAATTATATAAATGCATACTGTGATGAACTGAGATCAAGAGCAGTGTGGAATTTAATGACATGCATTAGATTTATCATTATTGCAAAAAAGCAGCAATTACCCAGTGTCCATGCAGTGAGTATAAAATAGCTGGAATGTTGACAACTGTGCGTTCAAAAATGCAAGTTTGTTTCTCTTGTGATAACTTTCTCCTGCAATTTAAAATTAGAGAAAGTTTGTTTTTCGTATGTCTCTAGAGGGGGAGGTGGAAGGGATGGCTTCGTAAACCCTCAAGAAGTAAAAGATGTTTAGTGAAGACATTTTCTCAGAAGGATATAATTACCTGGATTGCTTTAAGTCTTTGATTTCATTTGAAGTTTTCAAGAAATAGAAATTCTAAGGTAAATTATACTGATGTTAAGTAGATAGCAGGTGCTGACTATTTGCACTGTATTCTGCCGGAAAAGAAAGGGACCTGAGAGCTCAGTAGAAGCTTATGTTCTAGGTGACAGGGTAGGATTTATGCTCCTGAAAAATTAACAGCGATAGTGTCAGTGCAGTTCCAGGCACTCTGTGATTAATCGCTGGTGTGTGACATCAGACAGTGCTAGAGGAGCTCGGAGCGGGGAGAGGAGATGACGTGGCCCCGGGGATCGGAGCAGACAGGGTGCAGCTCCGATCACCTTCCACACCAGGGTTTCTCAGCCTCAGCACTTTTGATGTTTTTGGGCCAGATAATTCTGTGTTGTGGGGGGCTGTCTGTACATTGTAGGATTTTTAGCAGTATCCTTGACTTCTACCTACTAGATGCCAGTGGTGCCCCCCTGCCCCAGTTATGACAACCAAAGATGTCCCCAGACATTTCCATCTGTTCCCTGGGGGGCAAAATCACCCCTGGTTGAGAACCACTGGTCTACACCAACAGCAATTGCTTCGCCTTTTGAACAACCCATACAATACAGTTGATTACATTTTATATTAGGAATTTCAAACAAATACCATTTTCTATGTTAGTTTTTGTTTAATGAAGCACCATGAAAACTGAATGTTTAAACTTACAAGGAATTCTAGAGTGGTTAATCTTCCTATAAATCCAGCAAAGTTTAGCTATCTGGCAACTTCTGTATTAATAACTAGAGGCAGTCAAGAAGAGAGTTTTGGAAAATACCCTGGGTGCCCACTGCCTCTGTTTACTATGTGTGGTCTTGGGCACGTTACTTAAACCCACTGTGTCTTAGTTTCCTCTTGGGAATAATCACAATGCCTTCCTTCACGTTTTTGTGATGAGTAAATGAGTTAATGCAGACAATGCTCTGAATGCAGACTGGTGTGTCGTAAGCACTGAGGGAATGTCACTATTGTTTTCCTGTTGTAACTGTTAACTTTATAAATCAAGTATACACTGGTAACTCCTGTGTTTGGAGTTATCTGATGTAATGCAATATCAGGACTGTAAATGGGCTCAGGGGCTCACAGAATTCATTTGTAAATGTGGGACAATAGGCATTTGATAAGGGGAAAGGGGGCTTAAACATTTGCATATGTTTAAAAAATCGCTGTTGTAATGTTTGGCATCTTCCAAGTGCTGTGTTGGCCTGCTCCAGGTATGGCTGTGCCCAGCTGGAGCCGGGCGGCTGGTGAGACGGGGCTGAAAGCCAGCCTGTTTCTCGAGCCGTGGCCTGAGCCGTGTAGGTGAGCCTACTTGATGCAGGTGCACCTGTGAGGAGCAGGGAGCGTGTCCCTGTAGAAGTCCAGACTTGTGGCAAAATAATTACTCCTTGTTTTGGTCATCCGTTGCTGCCTAACAAGCTACCACAAAACTGAGTGGTTTAAAACAACTGGGTTTTTTTGCACACAATTTTGTGGCTCGGGAATTCCAAGAAACTGTGGCTGGGGAGTTCAGTTATGATCTTCGTGGCATCAGATGAGGCAGCTGGGGCTGGAGATTCCATACTCAGGCTGGGTCATCCACTCGGATGTCTGCACATCGTTGCTCCTTAGGATCTCCCTCCCTCCCTCTCTCTCTCTCCCCTTCCTAGCTAACTCCTTTCCCCTCCGCTTGTCAGTTTATCCTCCAGGGCCTCTGGTGGTGGTCTCAGGTGGTCTCAGGTCATACTTCTTACGTGGCAGCTGGCGTTAAGAGGCAGGAAGCTAAGCTGTCAGGCCGGTTAGGGCTGCACAAGGGACGGGCAGGGACAGGGTCACTTCTCTCGTACTCTGTTGGTCAAAGCGGTCACAGGCTTGCTGGGATTAGAAGTGGGGCACTAGACTCCAGTTCTGCCTGGGCATCTGCAGGTCCCCCTGCAGCAGGGCCTGTGGACAGGAGCTACCGCGGGGCGGTTTCTGGAGCACACAGCCTGCTTGTTTAAGTCCTGTGTTCTGGGACTCCACCTCCCGTAGATTCTGACCCCACCGACCAAGAGTCTTCATTTTTAACAAACACCCGGAGGTCAGTCTGATGCGGGGAGTCTAGAGTCAAAAGCAATGATTTAAAAAATAGGTGGGAAGAAATACCAGAATTTCTATTTCTATGATTTTTATATAAAAGTTAGCGGTGTAAGAGTTACTAATATTAATAGGCCAGTTGATGCTGGTGCCCTCGCTTTCTCAATACGTCAAGCTGCTGACACGTATCAGAGTCAGTTTCTGGGGTATCCTCAAGGAATCATGGACAAATGGGGAAGGATTTTGGCGTACAAGTGCTGGTAAAATGGATTTTTGCGTTATGTTATTTAATATGGTAGGATCTTTGTAGTGTTTTGTAATAAAGTGGGGAGGGACTATTACTTTGTGTTCCATAAAGAAGTTCTCTAGGTATCTAGTGGCAACATATGTTAAAAATCATCAGATTAATTTAACATATTAAAGAGTTGTCAAACTTAATATATGGGTGTGTGTGTATGTGTATACACACATATGTGAATGGGTGTGTCTGTCTATTTTTTTTGAGGGAGAAGTGATCCACATTTGCTGAACTTTCTGCGATTTTTAATAGCATGATAAATAGGTACTTTTGGAAAGAATATCATCTTTTTATTTTAAGAATGAGTGAGACAGAATCGGCTTTTCAAAAAAACCTCATGCAGTGGAAAAGTAATTTTTTAGTCAGACACTTCAAAATGTTTCCATCTTACATAAATTTGCTGTTGAAAATCACGGAGGTGTCACTATAACAATGATCTTATCTATACTTTAGATTTGGAAATGAAAAAAAATTTTTTTAATTTTTACATATACTTTTAATTTGGCTATAAAACTTCCAACTGGAAGGTTTTAGTGTGTTTTGTGCTCATTTTAAATCTTTCTTGTAAATTTTCAAACACAAGATTTTGATGTCAGTAAGAGTGGAAATATACTAGGCAAATTTCAACAAAAAAATCATATAATCGGAATATAGGTTTGAAAAATCAGTAGATCAAAATTCAGCCAGAACAGTCAATGATGCAGTTGGATTTACATATCTGTTTGAGGTGTCTATTTTAGTTATAACAGTTTTAAACTAAAAGTCAAAATAAACTGAGTATAAAAAGACTCTCTTAAACAGTTTTAAATCACTATATCTTAAATTATTAAACCAAGATTAAAAAAAGAAACTTTTGTTCAATTAGAATATAAAATAATATCTAGTGTATAATATCTTTCATTTTATCTTATCATTCTTTTAAAATATGTGCATTGTAATTAAAATATACATATCTACATGCACAGTTGTATGTGTATATAACATATAAATGAAATATTCATTGATAGGGAGTTAATGCCAAAATCTTACTGATAAGAGTGTATCAGCACAACATTTTGGGAAATACCAGTGGAGTCATATTAAAGATGCTTCATCAACACCATGATGCTCATCTCTAGTAAGCTTAAACAATTGATGAAAATATTACCACAGCTAGGATTCTCTTTCTGACAAAAAGCCATTTAATTTAAAAATACGTTTTTAGGAACAAAGCCTTTGTTTGGAGAGCATGATGAAATATTTCACCGCTTTTCATTTGTTTTGTTTCCTCATTTCTGCTTTTGTCAAACATCACGTGATATGATATAGTTGACAACTTGTGTGTTAGCTAATGCCTGGTCAGTTGTAATCTTATCAAGACTACCTTTTGGTTCCAGCCACTTCATTGTACAACCAGTTTTTGGTAAATTTGTGTTTAGTTTAATGTTGGAAAAAAGAATCACCCTTAGTCTCACCCTGATTTTAGAAAGTGAATTTTATTCACGAGACTGTATTTGCTGAGAAATATAAACAGCATGGAAAATGGTTTCACATTTTTTTCTCCTGTTCTGTCACCTTTGAAAGCATGTGTCCCTGCACTGGGCATCTTCTCTTGCACCACCCTCCCCACTGGACCCTGCTGTGTGGCTGCTTCCACACTCCTGTGCCTTCAGGCGTCCAGTTGGATGGGGCCAATCGAGAAGGCACATAGACCTGTGGGAGAGACGGAGGGAGGTCAGGGTTATGATACCCTTCATTTGCCCCTATAGGGTCACCTCAGAATGGCTCTGGCCCTTGACCAAAGGTCAACTCTGCACAAGGACTCAGGTTACAGAGCTCTATATAGCCTGGCTCTCTCTTCATGGTCCCAGTCTTCTCCCATCATCCATCTGGACCCCCTGGCAGTCACTGGGGACTCTTGTGTTTCTCTCCATCCCACCCACATCTTTGTTTATAGTTCTCTTATCGAGCCTTCCACAAATTATCTTATGTGATGGTGTCATATATTTCCTGTAGCACCCTTGATTAGTAAAGTATTCTATAAATGTATTTTATGATTCCCCCAGTTTTTGGAAGTATTTTAAATTCTATTTTAGAACACAGCCTACATGTCATATGTTTCTTTTAAATTTATCTTATGTTGCTTGCTTATTCTCTTCATCCATCGATGGTTTTGAAGAGAGACAGATTTTAGGACTTTACATTTTTTTATTCAGTTAGGCTGAGTATGATGGCATTTTAAGTTTTTACATTAGTGTTTGGGGAAAAAGGATTTTCAAACTGCTTTGCTGTATTTGACTAGAGCAAAAGGGTTGGTAACTTTTCTCTGTAAAGGACCAGATAGTAAATTTTGAAGCTTTGCAGGCCGTGTGGTCTCTGCTGGAACTAAACAACTCTGCCACTACGGTGCAAAACCAGTCATAGACAACAAGTAAGTGAATAGAGATGCTGTGTTCCAATACAACTTCATTTATAATAATAGGTGGTGGGCCAGATTGGCCTACTGGCTGTGGTTTGCCAATTTCTGTACTAATGGAACACAACATTAGAAAATGGGTATAATTTCTTTTAAAAGTATAGAATTTTTAAAGGTATATAAATTACCAATCTTTTACAGTGGATGAAATTATAAAATCTTTGACATTTAAATTATTATTTAAATTCTATTTAGGGAAAACATATAGTTATATTTGTCTAAAAATAATTACAGTGTACAAAGAAATACTTGGCTGTAAGAATGACATGTATGAAAGAACTTGAGTGTCTAGTATATTTGAATTGAATAATATTTAGTGGATTGTGTGATGCCTAAAAATAGTAGTTGATAGTTTGGCTGACTCTAAAACCACATAACAGATATTTAATTAACCTTAGCAACTGTTGATACAGATGGTATTTTTCAGATCATGCTGATGTCTAAGTTAATATAAAAATGAACGTCCTTATTCATTTCATGCAGGTGTATGTGTATTTGTGCATGTGAGCGTATTTGCCTGTGTCTGTGTATGAGCCGGAGATGGATGAGGAAACAGGGAAATGGGTCAACTGACTCATTAGCCCCTGGTCTGCATTGCTGGCCACTCCAGAGTGTGTGCTGTCTCCTTCCTTGTATGGGGTGCCTGTAGAACAAAAGCAGTGGCATGCAATTGGTTGTGTTGGTTTTGACTGCAACTTAAAAGGGGAAAGTGTTCAAAAATTGAAGGGTCCAGAGCCAGCATGGGTGCCTGGGTGTGGGAGGGGCCCGGCCCAACAGATCCCAGGAGACTCTCGTCATGTATTGTTTCTTTCTGTGCTGACTGGCTTTATTTCAAGTATTTGCAGAAATCAATTTACTTTTTTTCTGTCTCAATTGTTTGTGTGTAAGAGAGAGGGGAAGATAGAATATAAACATATGAATAAATAGTTGAATGAAAACAAATGACTAAGGAATATCTTATTTGGACTGAAGTGGGCTAACTGTCCCTCCCTGGTCCAATCGGCTATGACCAGGAAGCAGACTCTAATAAGACCATGTGTTTTGGGGCCACCCCTTGAAGGGGTACTTCCCTGGCAGTGAGCTGAGGAGAGAACCATAAATGTCTGCTCTATTGCCCAAAGCAATATGTGAGAATTCAAAATCAGGCAGCAAAGAAAGACTGCTGAACCTTATTAATGTATTTGACTGGGAGATAGAGAGAAGGATGAGGTGGGTACCAGATTGTATGGAAAATAAAACTATCAATAAAATGGTAGAAAAAAACCCCCATTTTATATAATGTATGTATTTTAAAATCAGCTCTTTAAGCATTGTAGAAATTTGAAAATTTGGCTTTATGTTGGAACAATCCAGTGAGGGATGGTAAGCCACCTACATGTAACACACAGGTGCATTATCAAAGACAGACTCATAAAAAAAACCATTTGTTATTTCCTTTTATTATAATATTACAGATGCAATTGTTGCATCTTAATTTAGCATCTGTATTTGGTCAAGATGGTAGAACAAATTCCTAGTATTCTAGGTAGCTTTATACAGAGAGATAAATTTCATTTAGTGCAGCTCTATGGAAGATTTACCTCAAAGCTCGTACCTGCTGCCTCAGTTTTCTTGGAAGCATCCGTATTTTTTGACTGTACTTCTTCCACTGCCCATGAGCCCCCAGCAGAGCATCTAGGTCAAGATTCATTATACAATGCCACCTCCATGGGTGAGAAGGTGATGCTGAGACCCCCTTGGGATTGTGTCCTTCCCCTGTGCTCCTGAGATCAGCCCTGCATGCTTCAGAGGGCACACTGCCCGCCCATGGGCGACTGCTTGGCAGAGAGGTGGATCAGGCATCTGGAAACAGCTGCTGTGGAAACTTGCAAGCTGATGTTTAAGTTTGGCCGAGAGAAGCACCAAGCCTAACTGGTTTTGAGTCTCATGACTCATGGCTTTAACTCAGGGCAACTATGGTTTGAGTTAAGCGATGTGTTTAATTTGGATGTTCATGTGTTGAGAGTCTAAATAAGGAGTTCCTTCTTAATCCCATGCTTCTTTGGAGAAGAAGAGAGCTAGGCATTTTTGGCCTTTCAAGCTGACTCACAGAGGCCACTGTCTTGGCTGGTTCCCAGCCCAGTAACTGATGCTTGGGATCCCCTCCAGGATGGTTTGCAGAATCCAACACTGCACCATGGAAGGTGAGTTGCATCATGAAATGCAAGCATTTCGTGGGCAGGAATATTTTCTAACAAGAAATGTTGGAAATCCGTACTGGAGTAGAAGGCATCCTGGACAGTGGATGGAAGGAAAAAGAGACTGTGGAATGATGTGTAAATGCTTCTCATTAAAGAGAGGGGACTTGAAAAGTGTTGGAGGCGTGAGGAATTTAGCACACAACTGCATATGTTTCCTTCTCCCTTCCTCTACTGTGGTGTTATTATTAGAGTGGAAGGATTTCTGAGTTGTCTTGCTGGGCCCGCTGCCCCAGACTGGCAGAGTTTATCTGGCTGGGCAAGGGGGTGCCTTCTTCCTGTTCTGTCATCACATTTCCTGAGGCTGGGGCCTGGCTGTCAGGACTGATCCCTCCCTCCCCCAGTGCTGGAGTAGAAGTATAATTGAAGCAATGTGTGGTGCGTTGGCAAAAGGAGAGCTATTTATTAAAGCATATCCGTTTTGTACTGGTAGGCTTCTTCCAGCTGAAACCTGCAAGAACAAATAAGAAGGCTGTTCCTCATTTTACATAAAAGCACCATAGGTCTGCACTAGCCCGTGATCAGATAGTCTGTTCCATTTGTGATTTCCTCAAAATTTTACCCCAAGCAAGAGTTCTTGAGTTAGAAAATAAAGGGAAAAGAATTCCATGACTGGTGATTGTTAAAAATAATTGATAAATAGTGTTGAATTTGAATCGGCTCAATCCGTCATAAAAAAGGAATGGAAGTAATTATTTTCTCGTCTTTCCTTATTTGCTGGCTCATTGTTAACTCCCACATGGCCGCTTTCTCTCCATAATTCATTCAGGATATGTCCACGTTGATTATTTATCAGGCAAGCAAATCTAGATTTGAGTTTACATTATGAAAATGAAGGTCTTTTGCTTTCCCCTTGTCACTATTAGTTTCTTTCAGAATTCTATATTAGCTACTGTTTTATAGTGCACTGAAAATTATTACATTGCTAGATATTCATTACAATGTGCTTTCATTTGGAATTGGAGAATTCAACCAGGAAAACACATTGGGCACAGACAAAATCTTTATATACATGTTTTTAGTAAAACTGTGGGTCATGTGCATTGAGGTGCATAGTAGTTAATTCCATGCACTCCATGTTCTGTGTTTGGTACTGTGACCATGAAAAGGAAGTGAAGTTTGAGCACCCTTTGAGATGGGTAAGAGGGAGCTGGTGGAACAATTTTGGGGCAGTCACTGGAGAGAGAGGGGCATGCCTGAGGTTGCATGTGTTCTGTGTAACAATGAGCATATTTAGGACAGTGCATACAACTCATTACCTTGTCTGTGTTGGGGGATGTGGTTAAAGATAGGTTGGCAGGGGCAAGCTGGCGAACCACCTAGATTTCCCAGCCAGGGCGTATGGTAGACAGAATTGTAACATGGTCCCCAGGATCCTGCCCTCTGGTGGACATGCCCTATTAATCATCTCTCCTCCAGTGTGAGCAGGACTGGTGAATATGATGGGATTCACTCCCGTGAGATAATAAACCATGAGCTAATAAAGGGGTTTTGCTTTAAGCCTCTGAGTTTATGGCAACTTGGTAGAAAACAGTAGAAGACTAAAGGAGTGCATTAGTTTCCTATTGCTGCTGTAACAAATTACCCCATAGTTAGTGGCTTAAAACAATGTGAATTTATCATCTTCTTGTTCTGGATGTCAGAAGTTCAAAATGGGTCTCACTGGGCTAAAATCCAGGTGTTGGCAAGGCTACATTCCTCCTGGAGGTTCTGGGGGCAATCTGTTTCCTTGCTGATTCCAGCTTCTAGAGGTCGCCTGCACACTGTGGCTCGTGACCCCTTCCATCTTCAAAGACAGCAATTGCAGCATTCCAACCTCTGGTTTCTTCCTCATGTCTCCATTCCTGACTCTGACCCTCCTGCCTCTTTCTTTTGCTAACAACCCTTGTGATTACATTGGACTCACTGGATAATCCAAGATGATCTCTCATCTCAAGGTCAAGCGATTAGCAACCTTAATTCTATCTGCAACCTAAATAGCCCCCTTGCCATGTAACACAGTATAGTCACAGGTTCCAAGGATTAGAGCGTGGACATCTTTGTTCTGCCTACCACTAGGAGGAATTCAGGTTTTATGCTGTGGAATGGGGAGGCACACGTTTGGCAGGATGGAGTGTGTATTTTAGAAAGAGCGTTCTGATGACATGGCGGGGGCCCATTTAGGGATCCCTTTCTCCATCTGGTCAGATATGACTGCCAGGAAGTGGGTATTGCCTCAACGTACCTATGGCACTTTGAGATCCCACTGTTTCTTTTCTTATATTTTGGAAACGGTGTTAAATTAATTAAGTGGATTTAGCTATAAATACATGTTGTGTAATATTGATTTTCCTTAATATCCATTTCATGGGGAGAAGGCAGTGTGTCCTTCGTGCATGTGGATTACTTTGATTGAAAGTTGTGGGGACAGTGCAGTTACTCCTTTTCCAGTTACTGCCTTTACAAGGTTCTGGGTCCTCTTCACTGGCATTATTGCACACCCCAGGGACAAATACGTGGCCTCCTGCCAACATGCTCACAGGCCTCACTCCTTCTGTCAGTCCTGGCTTCTTGTCTTTCCAACCTTAACTTCCTCTTCCCTTCATTCTGTTTGTTGGGTCTTTGTAAGTTTATTTGTATTCATTATTTTTTAACAGTGTGTTCGTTAATCTGTTTGCTCCAGAGTGAACCTTGTTTGACCTGGATTCGATGATGCTCTTGTGTTAGAGTGGGAAGGAAGTGAGACATGAGCCAACTGTCTCTCACTTTACCAAAGAGGCCCCTGTGTTCCTGAGAGGTTAACTGACAAATGTCAAACAGCTGTCTTCTCCCCTGTGCAGGACAGCAGTATATCTTGGTCCCATTTAATCAGGTTTCATGGTTCTATCTGCCTTATCCTGTTTAGTGATGTGGAAGTCTGTAAGAATCCAATATTTCTCAGTATTCCTCTATAACTCTGTCAATCAATAAATCAATAAAATAATATGGATATGGGATTTACTTTTCATATAAACTAGGGTTTCTCAACTTTGGCACAGTTGACATTTTGGGCTGGATAGTTCTTCATTGTGGGACTGTCTTATGCATTCATTCCAGGATGTTTAGCAGCATCCCTGGCCTCCACCCACTAGAGCCAACAGCACCCCCCAAGCCAGGTTGTGACAACCAAAAATGTCTCTAGACATTGCCAAATGTCCCCCCCAGGGGGGAGGGGCAGAATCATCCCCCGTTGGGGACCACTGGGATAAACATATCTGCGAATAGTATGGAAAACCTATCTTGAATAGGAACTGTTGGCTGGATTGAATTAGGTGTTTGAATGAGGTGAAGAATATTTTACTTCTAGTAGAGAAAAATTCTGTGCTAGAGGGAAAGTAGGAAATTCTGTTCTTATAGAATATGCCATTATCAAAGTATACTGGTTGTCTATTGCTTTGTATTTTTCAGTCTTACCAGGTGCACCAAGATCATTCAATATTAGAAATTAAATTTTAGCGTCCCATCTTAACAGAATATTAATATATTTAGTTTTCTATCTATAAAATAGAGATGACAATGGTACCTAGTTGTTGTGAGGGTTACATGAGACTTATAAGGTGGCTTTTATAGTATCTAGAAGCTCTGAATGCATGTTAACTAATGTTATCAACAAAGAGTCGGGTTAGGTTAATGAAGGAATTATTTAAATTATATAGATGCAGATACAAATACACATATAATTGTTTATTTTTAAAAAACAAAATAACTTCACATTTCTTAGTATCTTCTTTCTAACCAGAAGTGCCAAATAAAACCAAGTTTCCTCAGCTTGTCTTGGAGAAATCTCCTCTATATCCGACTGGCCTGAGTCCAGGCTGATGTTCTCCAGTTATTACTGAGAGCCCCCCAGACAGCTCTCAGGCCGACCTGAGAAGGTGTTTCTGAAGTGGACGATGCGAATCTGACCAGCATGACTGTCACCCGGTCCTTTATGCCTCTCCCACTTCTTCTCTGGCCAGAGTCTAGAGACATACTTGTTATTACTTCAGGTTGACTTATGAAATCTTACTGCTCAAGTTTCTGGCTATCTATTTCTGAAAATTTCCACTTCCACACTTATTTGTACAGTTATTGTGTTGGGGGGATCTCCGCCCCAGGTTCAGTAGTTCTCTGCAAGGATTCACAGGACTCAGCAAACACTCGTGCTCATGGCTGTGGTTTCTTACAGTGAAGGATACGGAGCCAAATCCACAGAAGGAAAGGGCACATCGGGGGAGTCCAGAGGAAACCAGGTGTGAACTTCCACAAGTCCCCTCCCAGTGGAGTCACATAGGATGCGTTTAGTTCCTCCTGCAACAAGCTGTGACAACACGTGTGAAGTGTCATCTACCAGGGAAGCTCGCTGGACCACTGCCCAGGGTTTTCATTGAGGGCTGCTCACATAGGCACCTTCTGCCTGGAGTGTACTAAAATTCCAGGCTCCTTGTACAGAAGCAGGTTTCAGCATAAACCACATTGTTACATAAATAGTTTAGGCACAGTGAGCCATTCTTAATGGAGAATGGTGGAAACCCTCCTGAAATCCAAGCTCCTAGATACCAGCTAAGAGCCAGCTTAGCAAGCAGGCCTTTCTAGGGATCACAGTCTCGGGGCTTCTATGCTGACTTTTTTCTACACAGTTATTAAAAGGGGCTTGGGGTTCATTGTCACATGGAATTTAATAGCACTGGTTTCCTGAGTCAGAAAAGACCCTTAGAACTAATCCTTATTTTTTGCCCATGTAGATTTATTATATTTTAATACTATATAAGTAGAAGTAGAGTGTGTAAGTTGTGAAATCCTATACACATTGATAGAAACCTTAAAATCCCCCTTTATCATACAAGATCTCACAGTCTATATATTTTATGCCTTTTTTGCTACTGTTACATGAATAATAATAATTAAAATGTTTCTATTCTATTTTAGTATTAAGAGTATTTTCATGGGCATTATCTCCTTTGAACTCTATGTCACCGTGTTTTGGTAATGAGGGCATTTATTCTTTTTCTCCGTACTTCCAGACAAGCAAGCTAAGTTAGACAGGTTAGGCAGTTTGCTCCAGGTTCCATGACTAAGAAAACCATAGCCAGAACAGAAATACTGTTCTTATCTTCCTTTACGAATTCCACAGCCATCTCTAGTGTCTTGTTACTGAGTTGGGTGAGAGTCACACCCCTACTGAAATAGGTGATTAGCATTAATGTCTATTTTTATTGCTTTCATGCCTACAGGAGATAGTATTAAACTTTGTCTTAGATCTCTCTTTCATCTGCCACCAAGGTGTCTTTGTTTGAGGTGAGGACTCTATTCTAGGTAATTTGTTGCACGTTAGGACTCTGGGTGTTTCAGTGTGATAACAAATTAGAAGCATGAAGCTCTTAGCTCTCCATCCAATAGTTTTTCTCTCAATACAGTCCCCTCTCCGTATGGCCTCTGTGATGTTTCCAAGGGAAGCATTTCTGGTAGTTCCTTTAGTCTAAAGATCTGATCTTACAACCTGCAGAAAAAAGAATGTGTTTTTGCTTAGCATCCCAGAAGATAATTCTATGCCACAAATGTTGCAGGCCTTACTAGTTTATTTATCATGAAATTGTCATCATTTCTAAAATGAATTGAAATATACCTACTTCAAAAATAAATTAGTATGTTTAAAACAGAGATAAAAATAATTTATCCCCAAATTATTAAGCAATTACAAATCAAACAGTTGGTGCTGATAATTATCTATATACAAGGTAGCATTTTAAAAATTCGTGATAAATTGCAGCAATCTGTTGAAGTGTTGAAGGTGATTATTTATAAAGTGCGATGTAAATGAAATTTGTCACAGCGGAAAGAAAATTAATTCTTTATTAACATCCAATTATCTCTTTCTCTCGCTTCTGGATTCGATGTGTCCTATCTTTACATCAGCTCCTACTGCCCAGGAGCAATAATATTTATTAAGATGGCAGTTTTAGTTCCATCATCATTAAGGTTTTCCAAATTCCAGATCAGTGTCATTACACTACTGACAGGTTCTGAATGTTATTGCAGAAAAGAATACAAAAATGAGCTCTACATTTTTTCCCCTGAGAGTTCCATGACCCCATTTTCTGTGTTTTCCTCAGTGAACGGGTGGTCGCTCTTGTTCAGTCATCCTTCTAGATTGACGTGCTCACTGTGTGCATCTTCCACACAGAAAATGTTTTGCAAGTTCATTCTCTAGATCTCTAACCTCCGCCTGTCTCAGGATTTTTATCAGTGGTTCAGATTAGGATTTACAGGATGTGCTAAAACATTTGTGAATAGTCCTAAGTTGATGGGCAGTTTTAGGGTCCATTGGTTTTTAACAGGTGAAATCTACCAATATAACATTTTCAAGGGCAAATAATAAGCTGTACAATTGGAGCTAAATCCACCACCAATAAAAAACAGCAAGAGCCAACTACACTAATCAAGAATGGGAAATAGCATCGGTGTTTCAGAAAACACAAATCAATAGATTTAGGTGGCTCTAAGAAAAAGTAATCATATTTTTCATTAGTCGATGTACAATATTATGATACAAAGTGTGATGCCTTAGCTTTTTTCTAACAAATCCTATCATGTCTGAAGTATTATGCATGTTTTTGGATGCTAAACTTTTTTTATGGAGGATTTCAGCCATAGACAAAGGTAAAGAGAATAGTATTATGAAACTCTACGTACTCAGCAGTCAGTTTAAAAATTTACCAACATATTTTGTGAATCTTGTTTCATCTATTCCCTTACCCACTTCCCCCAGGCCCACCCCAGCTCCAGATTATTCTAAAGCAAATCTCTTATCATCTTTTAATATTTATGGATTCTATACTTTTGAGGTATAGCCAATCAGAAAGAAGAGAGAGGAGAAGGCCTGGAATAGTCGGAGGAATCAGAAACCATGTTATCTGAGAAATGAGAAGAGGAATTTGGGGCACACTGGTGTGGAGAGAAGACCCAGGAGGACGATTTAGGGGTCCATAAACAAGGAAGGACAATAATGTGGAAGAAGGCTAAGTATTTATCTCTGTGTCTCAAGGCGTAGAGCCAGAACTAATGGGTGAAAGCTATGGGTGATAGATGTCAGCTCAGCTTAAGAAAGAACTTCCTGAAGTCGAGTGGGCCAAAGATTCAAGGGACTGTCACAGAAATTGTTGTTTTCAACCAACTGGGTTTATCAAGCAGACAGAACAGCTTGGCAGTATGATAGAGGGGCAGGGCCAGGGGTTTAGGTGAGATTTGGTCACATGGCTCTCTCCAAACCCAAGAGCCTAGGAAGTATGATTAGAGTCTCAGCGCAGCCTCTCCTTAGTTTATATGAAACAAGAATCTAATCTTTTTTGAATGTGAAAGCCAGGAAAGAGCTTCATCCTACTGTTTGTAGTGTGGACACATAGGGCTATGGAAAGATCCTAGTGTTTTGATCCAGCAGATTGGCTATCCACATTGATCCTGCCACTCTCTAGCTGGGCAGAGCTCAGTGAAATATTTATCTTCAGCCTGAACCTCAGTCTCCTAATCTGTAAAATAGGATTTTTAAATTTTCTGAGAATTAAGTAATGGGTCATAATTAAAGTCTCTCTCATTTATTCTGTACTCAGATACTTGCTATTAGGTGTTTGAACTTATGGTTCAAATGTTCAGAGCATCCCAAAACTTCTGTGTTAATACTGCTTTGATATAGTTGAATTTGTGTTAATTTGTTCAGCAGTCTGAACTGGGGGTACAATGATGTACAATAATACAAGATCTGTCCAGAAGGAGGCCAGAGTGTGGTGGGCATTCTGGGCTGGTTTGTATTCTCTTCATTACTCTAGGAGATGTATGGATATTCTTTTTTTTTTTTTTTTTGTGAGGAAGACCAGCCCTGAGCTAACATCCGTTGCTAATCCTCCTCTTTTTGCTGAGGAAGACTGGCCCTGGGCTAACATCCGTGCCCATCTTCCTCTACTTTATATGGGACGCCGCCACGGCATGGCTGACAGGCAGTTCGTCGGCGGGCGCCCAGGATCCGAACCCGCAAACCCTGGGCTGCCAAGCGCGGACTAAACCGCTGCGCCACCGGGCGGCCCTGACGTATGGATATTCTTAATTTAGCCATGCTTGCTTCCTCGCACAAAAAGAGAATAGTTGTAATAATTTCTTGGCTTTGATCTTCCTACATTCTTTCTCATAGGGGTGGGAAGAAGTTGTTTTAAAGATAAAATATTGTTTTCTAGTACTTTCTTAAGTGACCTGATAAAAGTTTCCATGATAGCCTGAAATTACACTAAACAATAATGGCTTGTTCAACCAAGCATCACATCATTATATTGATAGAGACTTTGTAAATGTGTGACAGTCATTTAGGGAGCCATCGCCCTCTAGAGATTGTCACAAATAACAGGATACCCCCCAAATCATATGTTTCTATTCATCCTCTTTATTAATAGTGTTTACAAGTAGAGGTTTGCCAATAGATTCTATTTATAGGACACCTAGAAAGTACAGAATCCCTCTTGTGCTTTGAAATATGGCCTGGGTAATTCTGACATCTTGTGTGATCTGAAATATCAAAATGAAACACAAAACTGTGGACAAGACTGTTCTCTCCTTGGAACATCAGCCTGTGTTCAGAGATCTGAACCATCTACGTTATCCTAAAATGCCCTCAGGGCAGACGCAGAGCCAGCGGCATTTGGAGCGCACACGGTGTGGAATTGGGCACTGACGCCCTTTGTTCATGAACAGGTTGGGAAATGTGAGATAAATGATGTTTTTGTGATGGTGGGAGAAAATGTGGGAGAGGCTTGGAAGGAGGGGGTGTTGTGGGGCAAGGAATGTTAAAACTTAGCAATTCCTCTTTGGTCTTCCTCCGCAAAACACTGCCCTTCTCCTTCCAGCATTTTTTAGATGCCAGGCCTGCAACGTGAAAACATGGCATGCCAGCTGAGTGCCTAACATTCCCGATGACTGTGTGGTGGGGAGCCGGCCAGTGCTTGCAGCTCCTGTGTCTGGAGCCCAGACATTCAGTGTGGGCAGAAACCAGTCCTGTGATGGTCTGAGAGGAAGCACGCTAGAACTTGGCTTAGCATAACCCAGGAGGTGGTGCATGTTTTAATTGCCTTTCATTCACCCCAATGGTGAGGGAGGAGATCCTCTGCCATAGGGTTATGGGGATGGCTGAGCATAGGATACCTGGCACCGGACAGATGAGATGACAGCAGTTTATTAGTCAACTATACTCAAAGCCCGGGATAGGAGGACACTGCATGCCACGCAGGGCCACACGGTGAACAGAGTGAACAAGCAGGGCTGTGGGAGGCAAGCTTTATAGGATCAAGAAGTTGGGGTGACCCCTGGCTCCCCAGGAAGATGTGATAGGCTTGCTTGAATAATTGCATGAGCTGACAAAGAACTGAAGCCACTGGTCAGGGGTGAGCAGGAACAGTGCCTGCTACCGTGATAAGGGTGGTGGTTTGGCGACCTTATCCACGGGAACAGAGCAGGGAAGGGAACATGCAGTTAGGCCATTCAAGACCCTCCCGGTTTCCCCCAGATACTGAGGCAGCACATAATAGTGAGACTTAATTTTAGGCCTTACATCACCATGCCTGAAAAAAAAAGAAAAGAAAAAAATGCATTTATTTGCAATCCCGAGGGACCACTCACTCATTGTTTCAGTCTCTCAGCTCACATATTAATACTTTTCCTTACCTTTCTATTCCTAAATATTAAAGTGCATGCGTATTACACTGAAGAATCCCAAGAGTAAGATTAGAGGGAATTTCAGATCAAAGACAATCTTTATTCACCTTTTGGGGACTCAAAATAAAGGATAAATTACTTAGTAAGTAAAGATACTTGATTCCTGGCCACAGGTTACCCTCCCTTGCTTCCTTCCCCCATCCTCAAGGCAGCAAACTCTGAAGCACGTCACACATTAGATAGTGCTGAATGTCCTTTGTTGTTGTTGTATTAAAGAGCTATCGTCATTATTGAGAGGAAGGTAGCTTTCTTTGTCCTCAAATAGGATATACGAAATTATAAAACCAGAGTGTGCTTCCTGTTTTGTGTCTCCATTCTTGGCTTCAGGCTCCAGTGAGGAAACACTGAAATTACCCACAGGTGAACTTGGAGGGAGGGTGTCAATATGAGGATGTCACACTCCTGACCAGCCTAGAATCTCAAAGCTGAGAACCGTCGGGTATTTTCTACTCAGGGGATTCATTTGACATCTATATGAATTAATTTTCTTATAAAATGGGTCTCTGAATGTATGGCCATATTTTAATTTCAAGTGCTTGGAACATTATTCTGGGATTTGCTTTGAATATTATTGAAACAAAATGTGTTCTTTACTTGGAGGGTGGATGATTAACTGTTTTCTGATGTTCTCCTCATCACTGCCACCCTCTTTCCTTCTGATGTACCCATTTCCCCTCTCCTTCCAGGCCTTCTTTTCCCATCTTCCTTCCCTCCTTCGCTGCCCCTGTTTCTTCCTATCATTTTTATTCCCAGTCCACAAGTCCTGTTCCTCTTGACTTATAGAATTGTGTTGGGCAAGTGTGAAACATTCTTAGATAGGAAATAATACACCTAAACTAAAACTGAAGTGATCTATTTTAATGGTATGTTTTATTCTTTTCCAATCTTACAATATAATTCCCCCAAATAGACTTGAATTAGAGTTTGTTTACATCTTTCATTATGGATCCATATTTCCGAAAGAGAAACTAGGCACAAAGCCACCATTCAAGAGTTTCCAGTCCTAAAATTAGTTTAACAACAACAAAACTAGATTTACAAGCTAAAGTCACTTGTTATCAATCTCTGCAGGGGAGGTAGGGAGAGATGAGGGAATGTGTGTTTGAGAAAAGACAAATAGTCACAGTACTTGAGGTTGGTTTCTACAAGGAGGACACATTGAGAAACACTCAAGTAAAAGTGAAAAACCTAGGGCAAGAGGGACACCTTTTAGAGCAGCTCATGTGGTTAGAAATCCATGTGTAGTCAATGAGAATAACTTGATTTCCACCATGTAATCACATGATGAAGAACTACACAGGCCACAGGTGTTAAAGACAATGTTCTCTTTTGTTTTGCAAGAACCTAAATTCAAGTCGTAGATAAAGGTTGAATGGCGGGAGACAAGTGTTCTGATGACTTCATTGAACCTAGGGAACATAGTACTGTCGATGCAAATAATCCATAGCCAGTCCATAAATCAAAATTGGGGTGAGTTTAGTATGAGCCAAATTTGAGGACCATATAGCCCGGGGCCTTCCTTCCCCAAGGAAGGAAGGGCACCAAAGAAGTGGGGTGTACAGAGTGGTTATATGCCGTCAAAGAGCATATATCACATAGGAATGCAATGTCCTTTTTACAGTAGTCACAAGATTGCCCTGTCGGCACAGCCTTTGATGGACACTGCAGGGAGCAGGTCTGCTGTCTCGAGCTGGGTGGTCACAGGATGAGCACAGCAGTCAAATCCTCGCCTAGGGAGAATTGCTTATCCTTAAGGAAATGCCAATGTGGAGGATGTTGCATCCTTATCTTAAGGGCATTTGTCCTTGTCTCTGGGACATGGTAAATGTTTAAAGCAGATATACAATGCATGTTCAAAGGCCAGTCAGGCCCTTTTGGAAAATCAAGGTCAGGCCAAGTTAGTTTTATACCAAATGGCTTCCTCATATACTCCAATATATCCTATTGCTTGCCATTTTATTTATCAGCATGAAAAAGCAGGGGAAAGTTTTATTGCTTTCATTGTTCCATCTGTTTCTGCTCACAACACTTCTGACATCAAATGAGAGGTGTTTTCTTCTACACTAACCAATTCTCCAACTCTCTGGGCACCAACTGGGTGTCCTACAATTCAGTTCAATTCTGACACTAACTGTCTGGAGTTTGTCAGACCCCACAGGTTAAGGACTCAGTCCCACAAGCCTGATCTCCAATTCAGACACCAGGCAAATGTCCAGGTTGTCACCTGTACTTCTGACCAACCGGCTATAGATCCAGGCTTCCCATGACCCCCTCATCAGGTTCAATAATTCCCTAGAATGGCTCACAAAACTTAGGAGAACTCTTTACTTACGTTTATATTTCCTTTGTTATAAAGGGTGCAAATCAGGAACACCCAAATGGAAGAGATGCACAGGACAAAGTAATGGGGGAGTGCACAGCTGAGCATCCATGCCCACCCCAGGTACACCTCCTTCCCAGCAGCTCAATGTGTCCACCAACCTGGAAGCTATCTGAACCCCGTCGTTAAGATATTTTATGGAGGTTTCATTCCATCAGCTTGATTGATTAAATCATTGGCCATTGATGACTGAACTCAATCTCTGGCCTCTCTCCCCTTCCTGGAGGCCCAGGGGTGGGGCTGTAAATTCCAACCCTCTACTCAAGTGGTTGCTTCCCCTGGCAACCAGCCCTCATCCAGAAGCTCTCTTTGGGCCCACAGAAGGTCACCTCATTAGCATAAATTCAGGTGTGGTTGAAAGGAGCCTATTATGAATAACAAAAGATGTTCCTTTCACTCAGGAAATACTAAGGGTTTTAGAAGCTCAGTGTCAGGAACTGAGGATTGAGAGGGAGAGGGCAAAGACCAAGTATATATTTCTCATTGTATCACACATTGATAACAAATTTTCAATAATTCCTTAATGCACAGCACTATTTCCTCCAGCTTTCTCCAAATATTGCATATTGCAATAAACAATATAAGGAACAAATTTTTTTTGGCAGACATCTGTATCTTTTTTTTTCCTCTACTGACTGGACAGATCTAGCTTTTCAAATCATTTGGAATTCCTTAGGCATTTATTAGAAATCTTATTTTCTGATCTCCCCCAAAGCAAAGAACAGTTTCTCGTCAACACGTGTGGAAATATTTGTTACTATGAACCTTTTAAGAATATTAAAAGCAAACTTTTGCCCAGTAGCTGTCTGCATTTCTCCCTTCTATTATAGCTGTATTTCCAAGTTAAAAACAGATCCCTGAAGGATTAGAATGAGATTAAAAAGGGTTTTTCTTTAAATAATTAAAATTAGTAAATAGCTAACAACTTTAGGCTTACTATGTGCAGGCGCTGTTTTAAATGCCGTTTATAAATTCTCCTTAGCACCAATACCCTTTGACGTTGTTGCTATGTATTATATCTATTAACCAATGAGGAATGAGGAGGGAGAGAGAAATGAAAAGATTCAACTAAATCACGTAGCCAGGATTCAGCCCGGATCTCCATAGTCTGAATAGACCCAAGAGTGGTTGGAGCAGGACTTCCATTGTCTTTTACAAATGAGGAGGGAGGGACCTCTGTGGCATTAATGACTTGGCCTTTGAGCCCCCAAGTGGAGAAGACAGACCAATAGACAGATCTGCTGTCTCTTCCTTCCCCCTTAATGGGCAGCATGCCTGCTTGGCTTTCAGTCTTTATTAGGTAACAAACACCATCCCCAAGACTGAGTAAGTTTGGTCAATACATTTTTAACCCAATAGTCAGAATTTTTATGGCGTAGTAAAATTTTGGGCCACAGAGCCTTCTAATTTAGGAACTAAAATGAATACGTCTATAGAGTTAGGCCTCAAGCTAGCATTTTGAGAACCTATTTGAAGGGAAGAGGATAAGACTTGTCACTTCTCTAGACATTCTTTCCAAAGCAACATGAATATTTCTATTTTATTTTGGTAACATAACATTTGACAAATCTTCTCCCCAGTGTTCCTTCTCAGCCCGTTTTCAGTAGTTGGTCTAAATGAGTCTCCAGTGGTCTAAATGAGTATTCAGCAGGAACAAATCTCTGGGTTTTGCTCTGGTGCCCGCAGCTGGTCAGAAGGTGCACTAATATCACCCTGGCCTTTCTGGGACATTTCTTTGCTTTCTGGGGGCCTCAATTGCTATGTGCAGAGATGTTTAGAGGCTGTCTCACCCTGCACTCTCTTATATAACCTATTCCTGAACCTTACTGAAACACCCCATTGATGCCCCTTGACACTGCCATTGTAACACATCTGGAAGCTGTGGCCAGCCCCAGGGTGCATTGCTTCCAGTTCTAGTGCCTGGGTTCTGAATCACTAGGGATGCCTTATGACTAAAGTGGGGGAAGGAACAGAATAAGGCTCTTCATTTATTCTAAACATTATCCACTGACCTCGTCTGTTGCAAGGAGAAATTATAATCAACTTTTTAGAGCCATACAGAGTCCCAGTCCCTGATAAAGACCACACATTTTGTGTTGGAGCTGACTGCTTTGATGGGCACTTTCAGGTATGACACAGAAGCTTTTATTTCATTTGATTTACTTTCAGTGAAATTTAATTTGGTATGAAAAAAGATTTTATATATATATATGAAATTTTATAAAACTTTATGAAATTTTATATATATATATGAAATCAATATATATAATTTGTTTGCCACATGTGGTGAGCTTTACTTCTTACTCTTAGAATAGTTTTGTGCCTGTTTCTCCACTGTAATAGTCCATGTGCTGTGTAGTCTATTGAAAGCAAAAGGTGAGCTGACACTCACCTGTGGAGCAATCTGAATGTCTTCAATCCAGGCTGCTGTGAGGAGGTAGTAGAGATAATAACTAAAGCATTTTTCTCTGTATTTTTTACCTTGCAAAGGAGTCATTCTCTGAATTGTTGCCAGACACAAAACTCTTCAGGGCCAGGTGGTAACTCCCACCACCCTGGTTAAGCCACATCCATGTGATGGGCCAGCAAATCCATCGATGGCAAGAATGGTCTTTCCAAAGCCCGATGAAGACAGAACATTCCAGGCCCTGCTACTCCTACAGACTTACTTTGCCCTAGAGTTTATGGAGAGCTTCCATATCCATCTCTTTATATCTCACAATCTTATGAAACAAGAAGCACAGGGATTATTTTTTATTTTTACCATTATATGGATGTGCAAGATGAGTTTCAGGAATGCCAAATGATTTGCCCAAACTTCACACTCATCTCGAACCTATGATCTTAAAACATGATAACAAATGTGATGAGGTTTTTGCCTTGAGATTGTTACCTTCTGTTCAGAAAGTTTCTAAAGGTAAAGTCCTTGTGCCTTTCTGAACAACTAGATTCATTCCTTCTTTCTACACATATTAATGAGGATGTCCTCTGTGGCTGTCAGACTTCTAAGGGTAGGAAGTAAAGTGGTGCACCAAAGAAAAGGACTTTCTTCTCTTAAAAGTTTGATTATAGTTGGAGGCAAACATTTGATCAATTAATAGTTAAGGAAAAAATTAGAAAGTGGTGAGTGTGGTTCCAAGAATTCAAATGCAATGATATTCTAGATGGTGTCTGCATGGCTCCTGTAGATAAGGTGGTCAGGAAAAGCCCACTTTTAGGGAGTGATGTTTGACTTAATATATGAATGATGAGGAGTCAGGCAGAGGTGAGGGGGAAAGATTTATAGAAAGGGAGACCAGCAAATACAAAGGTCCAGAAGAGGGAATGCCCTTGGTAAGCTAAAGGAATGTAGAGAAATTTAGAGTTGCTGGATCATAGTGGTCAAGGGGCAGAGGAATGGTATTGCACATGGTCAGAGAAATGGGGGTAAAATTTCATGAGGTTTTCTGAGCAAGACTGAGCACTCTGGATTTTATTTTAAATACAATGACGAGTCATTGGAGGATGTTGAACATGATCTAATTTTCATATTAAAAAGATACTTTTGGTTGAGGTATAGAGAAAGGGTTATGGTGGGGCAAGTTTGGAGGGAGAACCCCAGTTAGGAAACTGTTGCAGTAGTTTAGGCAAGAGATACTGGTAGAGAAATGGATGGATCTAGGATCTTTTTTTGTTCGTTACAGTCAACAGGATTTGCTGGTGGATTGGATGCTGTCAGTGAGCAAACAAGAATAATCAAGGATGTCTCATATATTTTTTACCTGAGCATCTGAGTCGGTGATGATATGAAGAAAACTGGGGGAGAAGCCAGCTGGGAGGCACTGAGGGAAATCATGTGTGATGATTTGGATACATTAAGTTTGAGATGTCTTTTGGGTATTCCAAGGGATATATCCAGGAGAGAGAAGAATGAATAGTTCCTGGCAATGGACAGGACTGGAGGTACAGTGTATGGATAGTTTCTACCGTCATGGAAGCAGGTGATACTCCCCAAGGAGGACGGGTTGAGAGGAAAGATGAGAATCTCAGGAAGATGCCACTGTTTGGAGGAAACAGAGCAGAGAAGGAACTGGTGAAGAAGCCTGAGAAGGAGCAGCTAGTGAGTGAGGAAGAAAACCTGGACAGTATGGGTTGTAGAGCATGGGAGGAGGGTGATTCTAGAAGTATGCTCTTTAATGCTACGGAGAAGTCTGTCACAAGACGCATAGGTAGTGAAATGCTGTGGTGGAGATTTTGCTCTGTTCTTCAGGAGAATGAACGTACTGAGTTTTCCCGATGTCAATGTCACAGCGCTTAATCCATGTGTCTTTGTGTTAGAGTCAATCATCCTTCCCTGTGGACAAGGGCATTTCATATAAGGGTCTTGAGTTACCCTTAGTTATACCCATAACACTGCCAGTATCTGGGCATGGACTCTGCATGCTGACTAGCCATGTGGAATGCAGATTTTTGTGTGTGTGTGAGGAAGACCAGCCCTGAGCTAACCTCCACTGCCGATCCTCCTCTTTTTGCTGAGGAAGACTGGCCGTGGGCTAACATCCGTGCCCATCTTCCTCTACTTTATATGGGACGCCGCCACGGCGTGGCTGACAAGCAGTGCGTCAGCGGGTGCCCGGGATCCGAACCCGTGAACCCTGGGCTGCCAAGTGCGAACTAAACCTATGCGGCACCGGGCCGGCCCCCGGAATGCAGATTTTTGATTGTGTGAGCTACTGCGACTTCTTGTTCCACTCCCCTTCCTTCTCAAAACAGAATAAAATGAAAGCCAAAACAAAACATCTGAGCCGAATTATGTCACGATATCCCTTTTGTTCCCAAGCAAAGATGGACTTGAGGATGAAGATAAACAATGTTTTGTCTTTACCTCCAGTCCAGGTTCTTTCCGGAACAATAGACCGTGTTTTCTTGCTGCCATCAGCACTCAGATGGAGAGCCTCACACTGACCTCAGAGAACAAACTCAAGACCTCTGTCCAGAGCAGTGGAGGCCTGTGGTAGTTCCTGTCGCAGTTGGTGGTGCCTATACCTATACCTGTACGTTCTGCCCATTTCTACAACTGATTCTGCCTTGTGTAAGGCTTCTTGAATTTGGTCTCTTTGCTTTATCCTCAATGGGCTTAAACTAGGTAATGTTCTTTCGTTACTTGTTTTCTGTTCAATCCTTTTTCCTCAGTCATCTTTCTAAACTGCATATCTGATCATATTTGAGTCACTTGCTTTCTGACCTTGGGCAGTTGTTTGTAATGCGCTGTGCCTCAGTTTCCCCTGCCTCATGCTGTGGCTGATGTCTTAATATAGGTAATCTATTGTGTTACCTCACTACTTGAACCCCTTAAATGTAAAACATCCTCTTTTCAAACCACACCGTGTCAGAGACTTCGTGGTCTGACCTTTCTTCACTTTCCAGGTTCAAATCCTGCTAATCCCGCCATTCCTCCTGGGCCTCAGCCATACACGTTTCTCGCTGTTCCCTGCACGTGAGATGCCTTTCGACTTCTCACAGACCTTACACGTGCTGTCTGTTACTTGTTTCCAGCAAGTATCTTCCCCTTGCATCTGCCACAAGAACCTCCGTATTTTCTCTGTCCCTGTCAGGTGGAAGCTTGGCTGAATTTCTTCGTGTGACTCTCCATGTTCTCTACCTAACGTGTTCCTTTCTCGATGCCCTCATGGTACATATCTTTCCTTCTCAAGTTGTATTGTAATTACTCCCTTACCTTTATGTCACTTTACTAGGCTGAGAATTGCTAAAACGCAGAAGAGTTTAGAAAGGATCTTATTGTATACCAAATTATGTTACCTAATAGGTGCTTGGTAGATATTAAGTGAATAAATCTACAAGTTGTAAACTGGATTCCATAGAAATGTGACTGGATAGTTAGCATTGCCTGTTTCCTTGGCACAGAACCAATTAAAATGATTATATAATGGTGACATAGGGTGTCTATTTATAGTTCATATCTCATGAGCTTATTAGTATTAAACATAGACAGGCTTCAATGACTGCCCTTAGTGTTGTTAGGCATCGGAGGAGAAATTTTACTTTGTCATCTTAGGACTATTATGCATTAATAATTTTGTTTATCACTGATGTAATGGCAATAGACAAGTTATTTCCTAATGCTAAGAGTTTCTTTCTGCTGAGACTCATCATTATTTAAAGGAAAAGCAGAAATTAACAGAGATGGCCTAGGGATGAAATCTTTTGGAAATGCCCGAGGTCGGATGTCTAGAAAAGGTGAGATCCTGAGATTTTGTAGACCACATTTGGACTTGCTGCATCCGTTTTTTTAATAGATTCAATTAAAATTGGGTAATTAAGCATTATGTGTTGGTTGAATCACCCAGATTGTATATTAGTATGAACACAAATCTAACCAATTAAGAATGACATTTGTCAAAACACCGTAGAAGGTAAACCAATCAAAATGGTTATAAATAGACTGATAAGCTCTCTGAATATGCAAAGAAAATGATGAACACACTGGGGCAGAGATAGTTTTCAAAACCAGAAATCCTTTCTAAATTAAAAAGCAATTAAATATTTTATAATTGCTATTTGAATGCGTGTGTCTGTGGCTTGATTTTCACAGCTACAATAATCCTAAGAAATAATTAAGAGACCTAATTATCCATCATCATAGTCCATTAAATCAGTTGCCCTTGAGTGAGAGCACATATAAATGTGTATGGAAAAAAGTTACCTTATTTGGAAAAACAAAGAAGAAAAACAGCCTCTCTTAATTATTCAGCCTAATCAGACCTGTAGGCCTAGAGGTGGATAACTCTGTTAGCATTTCTTATTTCAGAGATGTTAGAGCTCTTTAAGGTATGATTGTCCTCGAAAATACTCAATTTAAGTGCAGTGCTTTTCCACAGCCTGTGTGATGGCTTTGGGAGGAATTCTTGGCTACCCCCTTTATTTTTTTTGATGAGGAATATTGGCCCTGAGCTAACAACTGTTGCCAGTTTTCCTCTTTTTGCTTGAGGAAGTTTGTCGCTGAGCTAACATCTATGCCCATCTTCCTCTATTTTGCATGTGGGACACTGCCACAGCATGGCTTGATGAGTGATGTGTAGGTCCGCGTCCAGGATCTGAACCCACAAACCTCAGACCACCAAAGTGGAACACACTAACTTACCCACTATGCCACAAGGCAGGCCCCTATTACCCCCTTTAATAGTGGCATTATTGTCAGCCTTGAGGCCATTTAGGAAGATTCTGAAGGGCTGGATCCTCCAGTAAGAGGAGAGCAGGGGGAATCATGAGACTGCGGGCAAGGAAGAGCGACCTTCTGGGAGAGAGCCAAAAGCTAGCTCCCAGCAAGTGTAAGAACCCAGGAGTGCACCAGACCTGGCTGCTTGTCTGTATCTTTCCCAGGACTGGGGTCACCTCTTCAATGGCCCTTCATACCTCCTTAGGTTTCCCTGCACTGTGCTGTGGGAGAAGGGGGTTGACCTCCATATTCCACGTAAGGACCTGCAACAGGAGGGACATAGAATCTTAGAACCTCAGATAGGAACTTCAAATGCATTTTCTTGGCTGTGCCTCACAATGGGTGGGTCTGTCTTACCATATCCACAACACAGGGGCTCCATTGACCTTGGTGGTCATTAGCCTCTGTGGACAGTTTTCTCTTTATTCCCCCAAATCCAACTTTTAAACTCACTTTGGGAATATAACCAGTTTGAGTCACCTGTACGTAGTTTAATCATTTCTACCTGAATGTAATGTGTCAGAAGGTGGGATTACATACACACTTATCCACGCACACATGCTCTTTGTCTTGCGGGTTTGGATAATTACACAGATTGCAGAGTGAATAGACTATTCTCAACTAAATTTTCTTTTGTGTTTCCCACCCTCTTTCAGAGCTTAGATGTGGGTGGCAGGTGGGGAAGCTAGCCAGCACTTACAAACGAGTGAGTTTGTTTGGAACCAACATTGAAATCATCACGATTTTCTCAAAATCTCAGTAATGACGAAGTGACGAGGCATCATCTCTTCAACCAACCCATTTTATTTCCCATTTCCCCACCAAGGATCTTTTCCTTTTTATTAGAAAGAGAAAGCAATACATTTTATTTCTTCTGACAAGTTCAACGCAAGCGAACTGGATCTTTCAATAGCACTCTGGCGAGGCAGGGACGAATTAGGAATCTGGAGGTCCTGATGCTCCACTCGTTGAAAGAAGGGCCCATGGCGTGTGGGCTAAGATCATGGACACTGAAGCCTGGGTTCAAATCCTGAGTCACCCACTTAATAGCTTGGTGAGCTTGGGTACTGATTTAGCCCCTTTCTATCTACCATGTAAGATGAATGTAATCCTGGTGCCCACCTCACGGGGCTGTTGGGAGGGCAGAGTGTGTAGTGACGGGCAGAAGGGCACCAGGCATCATGCCCATCAGGAATTGATTCATTTTGAACTATTTCCCCCAATATGTCTTTCTGGCAGCTCTTTCAGGGTATTTTACTGTCACACATTGTCTGATTTATGTTTTCTGTTGTTGCTTTGCTTCTCAATGTACCAGTTATGCTTGGGACATTCTGTCAACACCAGATTGACTGAGGGCTTTCTGTGGTACACGTTTATCTGTTGGGTCTGGTCGAACTCACTCTGCTGATCCAAAAGGTAGGAGGTAGGGAATTACATTCAAAGTCAAGACTGGAAGAATCAGACTCAGACCTCAAGTCTTCCTTAAAAATGGTGTTAAATTTCCTCTGTTGATATTGAGAATTATAATTGAGACACAAGAATACCTGAAACTCTACTATGAATTCTGAATTTGGCTGGTTTGGGAGCAGAATAAATATTAGCTTTTTTTTCTTTAATAAATTTGCATTGTTTTTCTTTCTTTTCTTTTTTTTTATAGAGGAATATTGGCCCTGTGCTAATGTCTGTTGCCAATCTTCCTCTTTTTTCTTTCTTTTCTTCCCAAAGCCCCAGTACAGAGTTGTGTATCGTAGTTGTAGAGTTGTAGCTTTTCTATATGGGATGCCACCTCAGCATGGTCTGTGAGCAGTGAGTAGGTCCACACCCAGAATTCGAACCTGTGAACCCTGGGCCGCCAAAGCAAAACGTGAACTTAACCGCTATGCCACCGGGCCAGCCCCTAAGTATTAGCTTTTTAATAGCATGTTTCTTTTTAGAATTTTTCCACATATATGAACATCTAAGAGAAATGTAAGACTAATAGATATGAAAAACTTAACTTTGCTATTCTATTTTTCTTATTTTTTACACTTAAAGATTTCAACTTCTTTAGCTTTGCTAAATGTCTTGTAAGTCAAGGATTAGAAGTATTCTTTCATTTTTCATTTCTGTTTGTGTCATGTTTCTCTCATATCATCTCATTTGCTTAACTCAGGACCAGAATTCTAAGCAAATAAGTCATTATTATATGACTTTGAAAAGGAAGTTTCTGTACTGTTAGTGATAACTTTCATGTGATTAATATGGTTCACTTGTTTCATTGTTTTTTAAATTTGTTTTGGAAAAACCAGAATGTATTACCAATGAACGAAAGGACGCTTGATTCAAAGTGTGATGATCAAAACACCTTATGGGGGGGCTGGCCTAGTGGCGTAGTGGTTATGTTCACATGCTCTGCTTCAGCGGCCTGGGGTTTGTGGGTTCGGCTCCCAGGTGTGTACCTACATAGTGCCATCAAGCCATGCTGTAGTGGCATCCTGCATGCAAAATAGAGGAAGATTGGCAGCAGATGTTAACTTGGGACCAATCTTCCTCAGCAAAAACAAAACAAAATAAAAACCACTGTATGGATTTGCTTTTTTCTCAACTATTTTGTTATTTTGGAAGTAGATTTACTAATAGGACATATTATGTTTTTCTTCAAACTGGATTGCAAAGTAGTTGTATTTTCTGAGACTAGAGTCACTTATGGGGGTGGAAAGAAGACAGTCCAGAATTGTGCATGGTGCTCAGTCCAAACCGAGCCATAGAAGTGGGTGGGCATTAGTTCCATATTATAGATTAGACAGACTTGAACTGCTGATGTCCACCCAATCGTCAGCTCAGGTGTGTGGGCATCTCACTCCCACATATCTGCTTTTTCAGCAAGGAGTGCTCTTCCTACTACTAAGTGGCTGGTACCCATCCCTTCTTGTGTTGTCCTATTGCCCCTGCTTATTTCAGGCTCTCAGCATCTGCCTGCTGGTTGCCTGCAATGGCCTCTACATCAGCCTCCTATTCACCAGCCACCCTCCATTGCAGGCCTTGCCATACCCCCAGAGAGATCTTTCTCAATTACTAATCTCACCATGCCAACATCTTGTTTAACATTCTTATCCATGGCTTTTCTTTAGTTCATGAAAAAAAATCTGAGCCCCTTGGCATGGTTCATGAGGCCTGTCCTGAGACGCGTGCCAACCTGGAAAGCTGTGTCTTTCTCCATTCTCTGTCCCAGTGCCTCTCAGTTCCTCTCACAGACACACTTTCTTCCCTTTCCAGGCCTTTGCACTGGCTGATTCCTTTGCTTTTTATGAACACCCACCCCTCCATTCACTGATCAGTTCTTTCATAATCCAGCTCAAGCCTTGCTGCCCTGGGAAACTTTCCTCGATTCATTCCAGCCACATCTGGATCAGGTTTCCCCTCAATACCCCCTAAATGACAGCAGTATCCCTCTCAGAGCTCTTTGATATCAGAGACTGCATCTTTCACATTTACAGGGACCAACTCGGATGTTTGGCAGAAACATGGAGATGAATTTATCCACCTGGTGACATTAAAATCATTTGTGTGTATGTGCGCACACGTGTGTTAGCATAGGTGTAATTCACGTGTACATATGCCTGTATTAGCTTTTTAGTGGTTGCTATAACACATTAGTACAAACTTAGTGACTTAAAGCCACAGAAATTTATTCTCTGACAGTTCTAGAGGCCAGCAGTCCAAAATGATTCTCACAGAGCAAAAACCAAGGTGTCACCTGGGCCATGCTCCCTCTGGAGTTCTATGGGAGAATCTGTTCTTTGCCTCTTCTAGATTCTGGTAGCTGCAGGCCAGGTTGACTTATGGCTGCTTCACTCCAATCTCAGCCTTCATTATCGTATTGCCTTCTCCTCTGTGTGTGTCAAATCTCCCTCTGCCTCCCTCGTAAGGATTTGTTTGATTATATTTATGGCTGGCCTGCTTTATCAAGGATAATTTCTCTATCTCAAGATCCTTAATTTAATCACATCTGCAAAGTCCTTTTCTGCCATATAAGGTAACATTCACAGGTTCCAGGGAATAGTACGTGGATATTTTTTGTGGGGGCCATTATTCAACCTACCACAATGTCTCAACCCCAGACACACACAAATTTGTGTTTCTGGATGCTACTCAGAGCCATAGAGCAAAATTAATTGCTGTAGGCAATGAATTCACTTCAAAATCAAATTCCTTCACAGGAAATTGGATAAAGTTGTAACATTTGGTGATTAATTGCCAACTCTGGCTAATCAAATAGCAAAAGAGCTGCTGAGGATAGATGGAAAGTGGTGAGAGAAACTGAATGATGTTCACCTCCACTTGTTGTAAAATTATAACAAAAAGTATCGCAGTCCCCCCTTATGCAAGGGGAATATGGTCCAAGGCCCCCAGTGGATGCCTGAAACTGAGTAGTGCCGAACCCTGTATAGACTCTGGTTTTTCCTGTACATTCATTCCTATGGAAAAGTTTCATTATAAATTAGGCACAGTAAGAGATTAACAACAATATCTAATAATAAAATAGAATCATTATAACAATATACTGTAATAAAGGTTATGTGAATGTGGTCTCTCTCTCTCTCTCTCTCAAAATATCTTAGTACTGTACTCACCCTTTTTCCCCTTGTGATGATGTGAGGTGATACAATGCTTATGTGGGGCCTTTGTTAAGGAAAATAAGGGTGACGAACGCAATCACTGCAATACCTCGACAGTCAGTCTGTTAACAGAGACGGCTGCCAAGTGACGAACTTGCGGGTAGTGGATACAGCTTGGATCCGCAGGACAAAGGGAGGTTCCTGGGCGGGACGGAGTGGGACAGTGCAAGATTTCATCATGCTATGCTCAGAACGGCACGCAGTTTTAAAACTTACGAATTGTTTATTTCTGGAATTTTCCATCTAATATTTTCAGACCATGGTTGACTTGTGGGTAATTGATACCTCAGAAAGCAAAACCAAGGATAAGAGGAGATGACTGTATCCATTTTAAATTAAAACGTCTTAGACATGTCATATATAAAAAAATCACCAGCTCTTATTCTCACACTTGAAACACTTTCGGACTTGTTTACTAGGAGAGCTCCTTCTCATCAAAGAGTTTAGTAACAGTTATGATAACATTTTAGGACATCCCCTGGCACATACATAAACTGATTATATTCCAGAAGAGAGACAAATGTGTGAAGAAATAAATGGCAAAATCACAAATTGCCCTTTAATGCTAAATTATTTATTTGATTTAAGAAGTTCAAGCAGACATTCATAAAATTATGAGAATGTTAAATATTAACTGAGAAATGAATATGTCAGTAATGTTCATTAAGTTCTCATTTAATATTGTAAGAGTATTATAAATAGTGTTTCTTGAATGGAAGTATATCATCCTGTTACACATTTTGTTTAAAATGAGAGAAATATAATTGCCCAGATGAACACCAGAAAACAAATTTTAATGTTCATTTCTCTCAGCTGCATACAAAAATTTATGGAAATAATGCTGAATAAGGCTCATAAAAAGTTTCAATATATCTTGAATTCTGGCAAATAGATCAATATGTTCTGAAGCTGGAAGTAAAGTCAATCTTTGTAGCAGGAGGATGCATCTCAGGAAGCAAGTATTTATAATGTGAATAATAAATAAATTCTGAGTGGTTCAGTGACTATAAAATAATTGCACGGTAAGGATCCATAATCTGGGCTTTATTAGTACTCCAGTGAGTCTAGTGCACACATTCTAACGCAGAACTGCAGAGAAAAGTAATCAGGTAGGAAGTGTTGTTTGTTTTCATGAAGCTAGTCTCAGAAAAAAATAGAAAACATTGATGTAAAAACTAAAAACAAACATTTGTATATTTACGTCTATATTGGCTATTAACCTGACAGTTCAGGTAGAGTGTCTTCATTAGGATTTAGGCAGAATATGCAGTAATGCGACCAAAACTCATGACCCCAATATAGATGACCTTACTCTTCAAGCAAGAGAAATCTAACACACAAAACCACAAATGGGATAGTTCTCTTGAAACTTAAAAATATTTTATTAACATCAATGAAATAAAGTTCTCAGCCACACCAAGAATACGGGGTGTCTGCATCTTTATTGGCATTCATGCTGTGATTGCTGGAGTCTTTTTCTACATGTATTTCATGTTGCATCAAAATAAAAACCTTAGTCCTTCATATTACTTGTGAGCTGCAGCCCCTTTTCAACCCTTTAACTGTATTCCCAAATGAAATCTCATCATAGGCTAGGAAGCTCATTCCTGCTCTAGGGCCAGAATTGTTTCTCTTCACTTTTCCCAGTGGCTCTAGAATGAGATGTCAGTAGTCAAGTGTTTTGTGTAAGAAAGCTTTGGTCAAAGCCATAGTACAAATTTAGCCTCGTGAAGACATGTTGAAGACAACCTTCATTATACCGAGCTGTTTATCCCTTGAGTTGGTCAAAGTCCTGCAGAGCATCCCATGCCAATATGCTGCTCCTTCTATTTTTTTGTGTTTTTTTGCAAAACTTCATGTCATTGTCCCATAAAGTCTTCAAATAATCTTAACAAGCTCAGCTCAGTCTGATGTTTTTCATGACTTTCTATAATCAATTTATTCCTTTCGGGATATCTCGTTGCATGTGCAGAATAAATGTTACATCAGCTAAAATGTCTAATTTGAATTTGATTGTGATGCATCTGTTTAATTTCCAGAAAACATCACAATTTCTGTTGAGCATTACAGATATTGTGATATTTGATGGCATCATCTATGTGATGTAGGATATAATTTAAGTTTTAAAAAAGAGAAAATATGACATTAGAGGCAACAGTTTTGCCACCAAACACATTGTTGGGAATTGTTCGATTAGACAAGCTGGTCTTTGAGAAGTCAGTCCACTCTGATGTCCACACTTTTATTCCATGCTTGATAATTTTGAGTTGGTTCCTTATGTACGAATACTTTAGGACATTTGTGTATAACAATACTTGTTCCTCTAGTAATTGGATTTTTTTCATTACATTTAGGCTAACAAATTGGACAATATGCCATTTTTCAAACGAATCCCACTTGGATCCATGAAAATAATTTCTTTGAAACCAAGAGCAGCTGTTCTTCCCAGCCCTACCTTCCAGCATCACTTTATTAGTAGCAGCATTTTTGAAGTGTAAGAGTTGCTTGATGCCTCCATGTCTGACGATCATAATTTTAAATATTATATCAGATATTATAATGACCTTTGATATTGGGCTCTTTTCTAATGCACTTTTTTCACAAAATCATCCCAGTGGGGCTCATCCATGTTTAGGAGGAGAGTTATTAGAACTCATCCTCCATTACTTTGTTTTTCTCCATCCTCAGGTCCATTCCAAGCGCTTTAAATTGCTTATCAGAATCACTGGTTCCTTAAAACAGTGACTTGTCAAATATGATTCTTGGAACCCAAGAATTCTAGAGGTATTCAGGGATTTTATATGGTGCATACATTTTAATACTATTATTTAAAAATCATTTACACCAATGTGTACCATATACAAAATTTTAAGGCATTGGAAATCCTCAAGTGAATTAACTTTTATTATAATATTACCTGGATTACTTGGTTCATCATAAAGCATGGAATAAAGTATCTGCTGTTATTTCAAATTACACTCCAAACTGACTGAGATTCAAAGGTGGCCTTATTTATTACTACTTAATTTGTTTAAATCAATATTATTTCAAAAGTAGGCGATGAAAACAAAATACAGAAATAATTGGATACTGAGTGTGCTGTGACTCACCAGTCATTTGGTCTCACATTTTTCTAATGATTTAATGCTACAATCTTGTACTTACAATGTGAATTTAGTAAATACCACTTTTACCTTCTTTTATATGAGATTATGCATAAGACTTTACATAAAGAAATGAATCTACTGCTGAGAAAGAGTGCAAATCCCTGCTCTAGTCCTTTCTGCCCCTCTCTAGAGAGCAGCCACCCTCCTGTTCCTCTTTCCATTGTCAGGGTGAAGTGAGGTGTTCAGAGGAGGAATCTTTGAGGGGCATTTGCCACAGAAGTGCAGCACCTGGTGGGCCACGCAACCAGCTTATCAGCTTCAAGGCCTCATGTGCCCCTTCCACAGGGGGCCCTATAGGAACACCCGGGAGGCACTTCCGAGGCTGTGGGTGTAGAGCATTCTATATTCATTCATTTATTCAACAACTGTCTGTTGAGTTTTTTGCTGTGTGTGAAGCATTGTTCTAGGTGCTGGGGACATATAGTGAACCAAGAGGAAAAGATGCCTGCCCAAATGCAACTTGCCTTCTAGTGTGGGCCAGAGAGGCAGATTACAGTTTTACATATAGTCGCATGGGCCCCAGTAAGGAGATGACACTTGAGCATAGACATGCAGGAGGCATAGGGGCTAGCTAGGTGGGGATCTGGGAGGAGAGTGTTCCGGGAAGTAGGACTAACTCATTGCAGAGGCTGTATGTAACATACCTGTGTTGTCTGAGGAAAACACACCAAGGAGCCCATGTCTCCCAGAGCAGGGTGTGAAGGAGGATACTAGAAAATGAGACAAAGAGAAAATAAGTGCCTGGATATGGCAGAACATTCCAGATGGCTTTGGCTTTTACTCCGGGAGAATGAGGGGCCCCTGGAGGGCTGTAGCAGAAGAGCGATGGTATCTCAACGTGCATTTTGAAAGCACAGCATTGCTGCTATGTCAAGAATAGACTGTATTCTCATATTCAAGATGTTTAATTTCACAAAACCAATCCAAGGTTCTTATGTCAGACCTTGGCCATATAGTCATTGACTCTAGAGTTTCATTAGATGAATCGGATCCCTTTTAAAACCAATACTAGGACCATGAATGGGTCCAGAGGCTTTAAAAATGAGCACACTCCATGACAGGAAACTGATGCCTTTTATGATTAATTAATATCTACTGAATACTAACAGCTCTGAACTTAGACATGCACAAATTTCTGTGATTTAGGTATGTAGTTTTTCTAGATTATGGGAAAAAGAAACAGGGAAACCATGACAATCGGTAACAAGGTTGACTTACTTTGACAATTTCAACGATGGGAGAGTGGTTCAGAGCACAGGCTTCTAATCCAAGGTATTAAGTTTGAATCTTAGTGCCCCCACTTATTGTTTTTGTGGCTTTTGGTAAGTTATTTAGCCAATGTCGTCATTCAGAATATTATACTGATGATATCTCCCACATAATATTATAGAGAGACTTACATGAGATAAATGTACAGAAAGTACTTAGCACTGTGATTAGTATGTCACAAAAGTTCAGTAAATTGTTATCGATGTTTTGCCTAAGATTTGGCAGCTATTTGTGTCAGAACAACGAGCCTCATTTGTCTTCTATCAATTGTCAGTCTCAGATTCTTTCTTTTATGTCACGTTGTCTGTATTGGGTTGAATAGTGTTCCTCCAAAATTCATGTTCACCAGATTCTCAGAATGTGTCCTTGTTTGGAAATAGAATCTTTGCAGATGTAATTAGTTGAGATGAGGTCTTACTGGACTAGGGTGGGCCCTAATCCAATGACTGTTGTCCTTATGAGAAGAGGGACATGTGGACAAGGAGAGACACACAGAGAGAAGACCATGTGACTTCAGAGGCAGAGACTGGAGTGATGCTGTCACAAGCCAAGGGATACCCAGGATTGCTGATGGCCGCCAGAGGCTGGGAGAGAGGCACAGAGCAGATTCTTCTTTGGAGATTCCAGAAGGAATCAACCCTCCTGACACTTTTATTTCGGACTTCTAGCCTTGGGAACTCTGAGAGAATAAGTTTCTATTGTTTAAAGCCACCCAGTTTGTGGTACTTTGTTATGACAGTCCTAGGAATTGAATATACTGTCTACTCAACTAAAAGACAGCCCTCCATTTAAAAAGCCCAATTAAAAAGCAAAAGGCCCAATGAGCATTTAACAGGTTGGGAACTCCACCGTGTAGTTATCAAAGTCAGTTTGATGTTGTGTTGTTATGTGGAAGAAAATCTTGTGTTTTTAAAAATGGTTATAACACATTTTTATGGGACTCGCTAAGGTTAAGATGTATCCCTAGTTTTAGATGACATAAGTTTAATAAGAACCAAAAAACAGTAGTTAGATGATATGACTAAGGTCTGCTTCCAATTTTCTGATCACCAGAAAAATGAAATGGACTTGCCTATTTGACAAGGATATAAATGCCAGTGTACTGCAAATTAATATGAAAAATAAACAAATATACTTAATATCTACTAAGAGCTCAAGGCAGAGAGGAATGCTGGACAAATCCTTCAAAAGTGAATAAACCATTTGCCCCCTTTTGTCTTTCAATGCACACCATTTCATTTCAAGTGCCACTTGTTTGGAAGCTGTCATGCATGTGTGGCCACTAAAGGTAATTAGAGAAGATATCTGTGCTCAAGGATAATTAGATTGACACTTTATTCAAGTCACATAAAAATCACAATTATTTAAAGTTCCAACTTGCTTGCATTTTGCTTCTGTTTTGAACAAAGTTGTGGTCTCACATTCCCTGGCAATTTGTTTATAATCGCCGTGACAATTTAACGTTCTCCAGCGTTTCACAGAAATACATGACATAAGAATATGAATGCAAACATATTAAAAAAAAACCCTCAGGTGGTTGTTAATTTTTGGCACTGTGTAATTAAACTGGTTTTTTTTAATGTTATCTTTTGCCAGTATCTAATTAGCAAAGCCATCTGCTGAAAGCGTAGTGGCCCATCTGCCTAGAATGTTGTTCCCTTCATTTTTATGAAAAGGAGCTGCCTTTGCTGGTCCCTGTCTAATTAACTTCTCTCACTGTGGAATGTGATAACACACAGTTTTGTTTATATGCTTCTGAGAACTGTGGATTTATATGTATGTAACACGTGCAATAAAAGGAGCCAATCTTTTTTCTTTCGCACAGCTGATTTGCTCCTGGGATCGCAGCTCCGTTTATACTAACCTGAGCATGTGTGTGCGTGACAGTGAGGTGTGTACTGTATCATGAAACAGTAGGTGCTTCCTTACATCCCAAGGGTTTCTGCATATATGAAATGGTTTTCTGTAAACCTACTCTTTTTCCTTGTAGGTCTGTCTGTAACACTGTCACTTCCCGAAAGTTGATAATGTCGTAAGTTTCACTGTATCACTAGATTCTGAGATGACCGTGGTTACTGTAACAGTGAAACTGGCCACTGTTGCACTCTCAGATTTAGCATCTGATTGTCTAGGCTGATGGAAGACACTTAGATTTTATTGCAAACTGGTATCTGATGTGTGCAAGTATTATCTATATGTCTGTTTTTCCTTCCATCAATTATTATCTAGCACAGTGTCTTGTACTTGGTAGATAGCTAATGAGTATTTATAAATGAAAAAGAATGAATGTGTGTGCATAAAGCAAAACTTCTGTAAGTTGTTGAATAGCACAGATGTTATTTGTGAGTATTTACAGGCAAAGAAAAATTGTACCGCAAACGGATCTTTGTGTCTTTTAAAATATAGATGTTTCAAACTCATTGCCTACTGCACATGTAACCTTTGGATATCCAAATAACCACAGTATTACTGCTATATATCTGCTGCTGAAAAATGTAATGAAGACTAAATGCAGAATGGAGTAGATAATTGAGATTCCTTTTCTACACTGGGCTATTGTGCAATAGAAAAATACAAGAGGTGATAAAAATGTAAGATTTAAAAAAAGAGAGACTCAGAAAATAAGATCATGAATGTTGTATTGAGATTGGAAATGTGGAATGTTTTAGCCTTTGTTTTGAATGTCATAAAGATAGGTTTGGTCAGGTAGAAAAGTGTCTTAAAAGGAAGTCAACCAGAAAGATGGCTTCACAAATCAGTAGTGGGATTTGTTCCAAAATTATGGTACATGAAAGAATAGCAAAGACTCTCCACTGAGAATAGAGCGAGAAGGCTTGATTAAAAGCAGTTTAATTGATTAGAACAAATCTTGTGGATTAAAAATGTTATGACCGGGTTAAAACATAATCTAATTTCAAACAGAATAGTAAGTAACATAGGATCTGATATAGGAGCGTTCCATTGGTGTTATTTCTCTCCAATGAGTAGTTTTTTCCATAGCTGCCAAGTGGTCAAACAGGTAAAGTCTGGTTCACTGAGTGACTGGAAAGACACTATGGGATTAATCTGGAACACCCAATTTTAAGCCAATCTGGGAAAGACACATTTTCCCACTCCATTCTTTTTCAAATTCTAATATCCAATAATATGTGGTCAGCCCTCCAATAGGTAATTCAATTCCATTCGATAATGTTCAGTTCAATTCCATTCAGTTCCATAATTTCTCTTTATCCTGTCCTCTGTTCAGGTGGAAAGTGAATCAACAGAAAAGCTATACAATCATGATCTTTAATTAATTCTCGATTAGAATATTATTGGAAAACTGGTGCTAGTATAATAAAAATGCTTCAGGAAAGTAACTTTGCTACTTTTAATAACTGTCTCCAGAAACATCTGTAAGATTTGTCCTATTTTCTGTTGCTCCAATAAACTTGTGTAGGCAGTTGCTCTTTCTTGGTAAACTGGATAAAGTAATGGAATGTTTTTGAAAACGCACATTCTTTTTTCTATTATTTTCCCCTTCCAATCCTTGGCCAATATTTATCTTGAAAATTCAAAGTCTCCTTGGGCATTAGGCAGATGTGGGAAATTGTTTGCCATTTTGGCAGAAGGATTTGAACAATTTTGATGACATTTGATAAATATTCTTCTCATTACTCTGGGTCTAACCCTGCTCCTCATAGCTCCTAAGTTGACTGAAGAGAGTATTACTCTTTAACTTTCAACAAAATCACTAGACCAATGAGAGCCACTACAAATGCCTCTTTATCTAAGCATTTCACTGTAGAGTTTTCCTACTAATTGTATAACACGAATTCCTCTTTGAGATCTATAACAGAATCTATATACAATTGTATAACACGAATTCCTCTTTGTGATCTATATTTGGTAATATAAAATCAAAGTTATAGTAGGATCTATTTTGCTAAAGAATATATTATAGTTGATCAATTCTATTTTGAATTTAAGTAGGGCAAAGGCATGGATATCTTTATTTAAATAAAAACAACAGAGTGAGCTTTTATAAAGCCATCTGAGAAAGGAAAGCTTCACTCAGAATAACAGCAATGCACTATTTTATGTGTGCTTCACGGGGATAGTTATGCAACTGTACATGAAGCTCTTATCTCTTCTCTGGATGTCTCACCACTTCTCATGAAAGTATTTGTCATCCTAGTACAGAATTCAAGACATTTGTTTGCATCAGAGGCTGATTAGCTGTGACTTTATTGCTGCCATCAAACATTATGCACAGAAAAACATCACAGAAAGAATTAACAAATTCTCATATCAGATGTTGACACTGACAAAAATCTCTAAGTCTGCACAAGGGAAAACAGTTCTAGGATTGTGTCTGTTTGAAAGACACTGAAGTGGTTCTCTCTAGAATACTTTTCTCATGGACTCATATTTGCTAAGGAAGATAAGTTACACAAGATGCAGTGTTTTATGTTTTAATCTCTGTTATGTAACATTCTTTGGAGGACACAAGATATTAGATTATGGTGTCAGACTGGCTTTGTTATTCTCCTAAGTTTGAGAGAATTAGAAAAAAATCTTTCTAGAAGTAAGAGTGAAGTTGTTATTCTCCTTCATAATATTTGACATTAGTTTATTTTTGGCTTAGTTTAGTTTATTATTTACTATTAGTCCAAATTAACAAAAAATTGTTCCTCCTTAAATTTTTCCTGATAATGACTTAACTGGCTCTTCAGAAATCCTGAATTCTTCAGGAACCCAACTCTAATAGAACATAATTGTAATAACAGGTGTACAGATGGAGAAAACATTTTTACCCTATAAAAGTCCATTTTCTGTATAATAATAGAAAAGATAAACAACTCCTGTGCTTAAATTTGTTCAAAAAATGATTCACAATTTCAGCATATAGGCCATTAAAATTTGCAGGCATCGTTTCTTCCTATGAAGTAAGTGCTGTATATTATCTTATCTAATGACAGATTCCATTTGTAAGTTAGCATCATATGTGAAAGTATGCATATCAAATTGATCAGCAGGAGTTAGATCTGGGGTGTCCGATAAAAAATATTTGAAAGTTGTGGCTCTAAATATTTAGTCAGAGCCAATAACAGTAAAAATATTATTGGTTTTGGGGAAGAAATAGTAGCTGGGCTCTTTGCATGAGCTATTTATTTTATTGACTATTCATCATTTATGTATGTAGCTTGGGAGCAAGGATATGCAAAATCATCCTTGCTTCATTATCTATAAATATTGACAAATGACATACTATTAAAATGAAATATAAATGCCTAAGTGAGTATTTAGATCATTTTGTTTCAAGGCTTCTCTTTTAAGCATCCTGTGGATCTATTCCGTGATTTCACTGAAGTGAAAGTTTCTGTAATTAATGCAGTGGTCACCAACTCATTGCACGTGCTTCTCTTACAGTGATTAGATCTAAATATCGTATTATTACTGCTTAAATGCAAATCCTTAGGGGGTGAGTCCTTTAAAAGACTTCAGTTATAAAGTTAAATATAAGGCCATATGACTGAATTTTATGTATTTGGTGTAAATTCTATATTAGTATGAAAATGTTGGTGCCACAGTGCTCCCACACTTCCTAATCTGGTTACCAGTGTCTTTTTATTTTTCCCTTTTATTCAGTCAAAGCCTTAATAGTTGCTGTCATCTTGGTATTTCCTACAGGCTGTGGAGTGGGAGTGTGATGAAGCGACCAAGAAAGCCTGTTACAGCAAGGGCAAATCACAGGTAAGGGAGTGCGGTTGTGGGCAGTCATTACTGTTTTGAAGAGCTATATATAAAGTGGGTTTTTTGTTTATTTGTTTTCGCTGAGGAAGATTCGCCCTCAGCTAACATCTGTGCCAATCTTCCTCTATTTTGTACGTGGGTCACTGCCACAGCATGGCCCCCGGTGTAGGTGGTATAGGTCCACACCCAGGAATGAAACCTGGGCCACCAAAGCGGAGCGTGCCAAACTTAACCACTAGGCCACAGAGCTGACCCCATAAAGCATTTTATAATGAAGGCTATCCCTGATTACAATGCCATGTAAACTGAAAAAAAGCAAGATTCAAAATATACGTACTACAAACTCTCAAGATTTTAACATAAAATTAATATTAACCACAACAATCAGTTTCCAAAAAGGATTCAAAACATAAGATCAGCTCTAATTTGCATTCTCAATCATTAGACTAAGGTATGAAAATTAATTGGTTATGATATCATTTAGACAAGTATGAGCCTGAATTTTAAAAATAATGTTTTAATTTTTCTCAATCATACCTTACAGCTAATCCCAGAAAGTAACTAAATGGAATTATTATAACAAAAATGACTTGAGATTTTTAAATAATTTATCTTAATATATCTTTAAATAAGCTCCCTCTCTCTCCATATAAAATTCTACATCCCCAAATTCCTAAGGAAAGAGCAGACTATAGCTACGGTTGGAAATGCATTTCTTGAGCAACTGTGCACATTGCAGGCCTACTTTCACACGACTGGCTGGCTCAGTAAGAGGCATGATTCCTCCTTCTGAGGAAGTCTGTGTTTCTGAGAAAATTATGCAGGGTCATCTGGAGGAAATTCTTCTGCAGCTGGCACATAGGTCATTATCTCTCATTCTGCTAAGATTGTCTTACTTTATTGGAGCATGGACCTGTCCAGTGTGAGTCACAGTTTGGGTTACAGAAGAAAGAGATACATGAAGAGAAGCAAAGAGGGTTTGCTGTACAAAGTGTGGTCTCAGGGCCAAGAGCCTGGGGAGAAATATAGCAAATGGAGAGAGCGCTGGTGAAAGATCCTCACACCATCTGTATTTGTAAGAGACTGTTAGGCACTTTATTTTGCCCAATTTCATTGTCTATTTCTCTGTCTTCTAAGTAAATAGTCTTGAGAGTGAGACACAGGGGTAGGTCCCAGCAAACTTAGTCATTGGGTTTCCAAAAACTGAATAAAGAACTAGGAAGAAGGAAGAAGAGAAGGAAGAAAATGCAGTCTTAGCCAGGAAAACACTTGGAGACAAAGGAAAAAGAAGGCAGAAGTTGACGAAGCCTATTTACAAAAAGATATCTAACCTCAGAAAATGCCTGTGAGATATATCATCAGAGACACAAGAAGATTTAAAGGTAGCACCAGGTTGCAAAGAATCAGAATATCCTCTCTTAAAATACCCCCAAAATAAATCAATAGGTACATAATAAGTTTTTTTATCCCTCTAACCTTACTGAGTTTGTATAAATTATGTATAAAACTTATGAAAAGGTGCTTTCTATGTGGTTTTCTTTCTACCCCTGCAATGTTTACGCCTCTTGACATGAGGATGTATCGCTGCACTTCTGCTCCTCACTCACCAGCGCCCAGGGACTTCGCCAAAGGAGACCACCTGCCCTGGGGAAGCAGATGTGGGGAATCAGCTTTGCCTAGGCGGGAAGTGGATGAAGTGACTTTCCTTCTAGGAGTGAGAGTCACTGCTGGAGAGCATTGCCCTTTCTTCCCATGCTTCTAATGCCAACATTGTCCCCTTTGCCTGGTGATGTCGGCGGCTTTCAGGCTCCCGGGCACTGCAGACTACCTCATCCTCCCCACACTGTCTTCTCCCTTTTGCTTTTCCTCTCCTTTTCTCTCCTATACCTCCTTGTCTTCATCTTCCTTCTGGTACTTTGGCTTTTCCTTCTCCTCTTCTTTCTTTTGGGGTCTGTGTGTAGACCAATAAGCACTATTCAGTTTTGGGAAACCCAGCCACAAACTGCATGGACACCAACCACAGTGCTTGTCTCTGAACAAGAGTGGTTGATAACCCTAGACCTGGCCTTTACCTGCTAGATGCCAGTAACTCCTCTCACCCAGTCATGACAACCAAAATGTCTCCCAACACTTCCAGACATTGACCTAGTTGAGAATCCCTGCTTTCGTTCCTCAAATCGTAAATATGTTGGCAACTTTTACATTGTCCATTTTGAATTTTGCTCTCCCTAAGAGTACGTTCATATTTCATCTAGATCACATTTATTTATTTCATAGACTTTAAAAGAATTAACAATTAATCCCCTTCCCCTCTATGGATTTCCATCTCCTTGTGTATTAAAGGAAACCATTTGATTCCTTAATCTAGCCAGGATTTCTCCTGCTAATAGTCTGTGTCAATAATTTTAAAAGAATCTGTGTGGGAGACTTTTACTAGTATTACGTATTACTAGTATTACTACTTGGGGTGAAAAGTTGCTTCTGCTGCATCAAAACTGGCCCATATTTTGCCTTCAGCTGTGATTGTTGGTTGTTTGGTGCTTAGAAATTAAGCAGTAACAACCCGAGGACACATAGGAAAGGCCATCTTTCATGCCCATTAGGTAATGTACCTTTGATTCACAGAAGGGACCAACTGTTACTATACTTAATTGAGTTTTCCTGATACACAGAAAGAAAATGAGTGAAACAAATTATTGTCTAATAAAATCAAACCTTTAAGTTCCACGTTTCTGGTTTTAAGGGGTTAAGAACAATGGCAAATCTCAGTAATTATAAATTGATTCAAACTGCGTTTGTGGGTGAGATTTTTTAAAGATGACTATGTTAAGACAGATGAGGATGAATATCAAGTGCCCATACTCTAAGAAAGAGAAATCACATGGTCTTTGAAGTTGGGTGAAGTATATTGACGAACTCAACATACAGTTTTGAACAACCTATGCTCAGTTGAAATAGAATTCAGTTTTGTAGCAGAACTGGGTGCAGTGGAAGTTCAGGTGCCCAAAATAAGTGATGCGTTTACAAAGGTGTCAGCCTGGGCAACACTGTAGGGCTGGTCCATGGGCAGCGAGAGCAGAGGGACATCCAGGGCTCTTCGTTCTCCTTCGCTATCTCCCTTTTCTTGTTTAGCATCTCTGTTGCTATCTTAAAACGGCACCTGACACAGTAGCCATTAGGTGAGAGACCCGAGTCCAGCCCCTGGGACAAGGAAATAAGGCGGCCTCTATGAAAAGGAGCAGCCAGGCCAAGTGCCACCTGCCCAAGGGCTGGTCCTTGAATTCAGAATTCAGACAACCCAGATTTCCCGTTCTGAGAGTTCGAGGGGCCAAATCGGAAAACAGTTTCACAGAATCAATTTGACTAAAATGTAACATCTATCTGGGGGAGTGGAATTCAGACTTTTCTTAGTGGCCGTGAGTTTAGAAATGAGAATTCAACCATTTTATATTTTTGTGCCTTAGTATTATGAAAACTTACACACAGAATTACAAAGTTTCCATCCTCCCTGAAATAAAAAGAATAATGCAGAATGCGGCATCTCAAAAATGAGAAAAATGACAGCCATTTTGACTGAACTCATTTTCTTCCTGCCCTAAGAAAAGTGGTCTGTGCTGCTCCACGTAATGCATTTTACTGCCGAGCCAAGAATGCAAAGCATGGATGAGGGGGCCGGGCCTGCAGGGGTGGTACTGCCTGCGCCCACTCCTGCTCTGATGAAAACATTCCTCAACTGGCTGCAGAGCAGGGGGGAAGAAAGGTGACACATTTCCCCTTGTTTCCCTGGTATTGCTGGGACCGACACAGGCATCATTTCATGTGGAGTCCATTAAAATGACAATTTAGGGAATCAGGGTCAAGAAAATGTGGCCAAATCTTTGATTTGGGCCTGTTTAGAAGAGAAAAGAGGTACCGAGACTGCCGATTCTTGGTGAGGTTTGAGTTCTATTTTATTTATAAAATTTTCAGCTCCCTTGGGAGAAAAGGGGGTGACTTTGCCTGCAATGGCTTAAACGTCCCATCTATGCAAAGGGGGGAAAATCAGTTTTTATGGATTCAAAACTTTTTATAATAAAATCTGTATTTAGTTCTTTTTGAAATACCATTATAGAAATCAGCTTGTAGGACTATTTAAAAGTGTTTTACACAAACATTATTTTAAACATAAATAGTCAATTCTCTTGTGATCCAACAAGAGTTCCTTGTCTGTTGCGGTTATTATGTCTAAACCAAGCCCTTCCCACCATGACCTTTAGGAACTTTTCAAAAGAAACACAACTGATTATTAAGAGAATGAAAGAGCTGTTTCATGCATATATTATACTTTGTAATTTTCAAAAGTTTCTTGTTTGTGGTCTCATTTCAGTATTTTTAACACCAAGTTCCTAGAATTATTTTGCTAGTTTGTGGGAGAGTTTTGATTAGAATCCAGTGCTCTGTGTATTGTTTCTCCTGCTGGATCCTGTGGTCCTGCTTCCCCAGTTGTCAGATTCTGCTAGGAAACAGGTAAATGCCCCGTGATTAAGCGAAGAAAAACGTGACACCATCCTGCCTGGAACCTGGTGGTGTAGGGGGTGAAACTTGACGATTTCACCCAAAGTGCCAGTGTTTGGAAAGCTGTGAGTTAATCAATGCATGTGGCACACTACAGACCTACCTTTATTCTATATAGTTGCTTAAAATATTAAATATTCTTTAGATTAGATGCTAATGACCTGTGATCATTACACACACCCAATTTGGTGCTTTAAATTGAGATTCCCAAACAAGTTTCCCGTGGAGTCAGCTCAGTTAAAAATAGCCACAAAATGTTATGAAAATATATATAAAATATATTTGAATTTAGTAATACATTATGTATTATATAACATAAATATTTAATATATATTTATATACATGCATGTGCACATTTATATCTATATATTTATAGATATATACATCTATATCTATATATTAATATGTAAATATAGGTATAATAATATGTCTACATATATATGTATGCTTCTGTAATATATATGCACATATATACATATATTATATATATGCCTTATATATGTCTTTTACATATTTATATGTATATATATTTACATCTGATTGGATGATATGGTTTTTCAAGAGCCACCTCGTAATCATGACTTTGGTTGGTGTACATTCAACAGAAAAGGCACTTACAATTACTATAAATTGCTCTCGGCACTTTGGATGCTCACAAAGGTAATGCATCATTAAGAGAAAGACATGCTCCTTTCAGTGGGAGCACTGTGATTAGCATAAAGGCCGTCAGGCTTCCGGCCCTCATCTCTCCTCCCTAAAATGATGGGTTGGGAGATGGGCTTGGTGTTGCGAGGCATCTACCGTGTTTACAGACCATCTTTCTATACAGTTACAGTCTTTCTTCAAGCAGAACATACCTGTTTGAAGAAAAAAATGATGAAATGCTATAAGGCAAACCAGTTAATTCATTAAAAAAAGGTCCTAAAACATGATGTCTCTCCTGGGCCTGGGGCCTTATGTCCTTGAGACCCCAGTGGGCATTGGCTGGTCTCATCTAAAAGCTCTTTCAGTGAGTCAGTGAATATGCCTCTCGGCTATCAATTCAAATAGGAATTGCTTCAAAGTCAAGGACAGGTTGACCTGCTGTGGGATCCCAGGCACACATGGGTCATTTTAATGTTCAAGTGGTATTATCGAAATGTAGATAGATGACTCTCATTCTCAACAACAGAAGCCATGTGGTGGCAGGCTGCTAGGGGGCCTTGGAAATGAGCACTATGACTTCTTGGAAAACCAGAATTCATTAAATCTCCTTAAACCATTTTCAAGGTACAGAAATGGGATAAAAGAAAAAATTTCTTAGATGAGAAAAGGAAACTCATAGACATTCAGATAATATAATTTATAAGAGAACCTATAACAAAACTTCCTAAAGGGACTTTGACATTAAAGCTGTATTTTAAAATAGGTGATCCAAGCAGGACTTCTAGCAAGTTCAGATGACCCAGGAAAAGACTGTCTGTAGCAGAGACAGACGAAGTGATTTACCAGTAAATTTTCTATAGGAGAATTTGGGCTTTTAGGGTCACCATCATGAGAAGACTAATTATTACAAAGTCTGGCATTCAGACTGTTTTCTTTCATTCTTAATTTTGACTCTGTTTCCTAAATTTATCTTCTGCTCAAAAGCTAAGTACATCCACTTCGTTCCGTTTCTATGTTTTTACATTCTGTTTCATTTGAACTTGCCCCAATCTCTCTTCAAAAAAATAAAAATAAGTTGTTATTTTAAATGTATTTAGTTATTTAGGATTCATGTCCAGTCTGCTTCTAGGATCAGTTGAAGCAGTTTGTGAATTAAACATGAGGGACTTTTAAGGGAGTGAAATAGGGCGAGTCTGAGATGAGCTGAGCCAGACTGTTGGCTCTTGACAGTTAAGAAGAAACAGAAATGCCACCCTACTTCCAAAAGTGTCTCTTGTAGGACCCCAGGAGTGAGCACGCCTCGTCCCACCCTCATTGGTGACAATGCAGAGCTGCTCCTCCTCCCCCTCGCCCACCCTCTTCCATCCCACCTTGCATACTGGGCTCATCTAGAACATTACCCTTGTCGGATTCCATTTATCATAGGCAGCTCCGGCTTCCACAGGGCTGGGTCCATCCTCCATCCTTTCAAAAGAAGACTGCACAGGCCTCCGTGTCCGATTGTCCAGGTTCCTGACATTTACTTCCTTTGTCCCCTACATACTCACCGAACGTGGGGAAGCCGATCAGTGACACATGGACACATGACCCTTCTCAGAGAGTAGAGCACCTGACTGTATTGTCACCTGGTCCTGGTTATTAAAACATGCTTTTTTAAAATTCTCCGTTCTAATTGAAATAATATTGTGCTCTCCCTCATTTACTTTTTTTCCAAGACTTTTAAAAAATTACCTGTTGGACTTGCCCTGCATCTCTGGCACGCTTCTGCCTCCTGCTTATCACGGTCCCTCACCATCTTACTAGTTCCTCATCAAGTTTGTGAGGGGGCTTCAGGAATGTTAATGATGCACAGTCCTATTTCCACTTTGCCTTTCTTTTGGGAGATTAAGATAACCACATTTGTTATCTTGATTGTTTCCCATCCCATACTTGCTTAGAGGTATCTTCTTTCTCTTCACCAGGTCTGTAGAACTCAGCCACGGGATCACATCTTTTCAATCGGCGTGATGCTCTTGGAATACCTTACCCTTGACTGTGGTTCATGGTTATAGGACTGCCTCTAGTGCATTTCTACCTGTGTCAGTCTCCCGCTTTAAAGAAACAGACAAAAATATTCTTTTACATCTTGACTCATTCTAGAAAGAGTTCTAAAAGCAGCAACAGAAAACAAACAAAACCCCGACCTCTCTCCACTGTGTGTAATTTTCCATCTCATTCTTTATTATAGAGCCCTTGTTGGGTCAGTTTTATCCCTTAAGGCCATCAAGCCCTCTCAGCCCTGTGTCTCCAGGATGTCTCTCTGAGCCCCCCAGACAGGTTTGCTTCCTGTTTTCCTCCTCACCTTCATCCTGTCTTGGCAAACTCTGTGCCCTCTGCTCCCTGAGTGGCAGCTCTGCCTTGCCTCTCCTGCGATCTCCGTGTGCTCCCTGAGCCTGGGAAGGGATAATGGTGTGGTTCTTTGAGGTCTTATTTCATTCTTTCTCTGTAAAACTGTCCTGCCCTTTCCCCAGCTATGAAACCAAAACAGAACAGAACAAAACAAAAAAAACAAGCCTCCCCATCTCGGGTACCTTTCTCAGTTACCTAATTTACCGTGGACTGTTTGCACTCATTTCTTAACTCGTCTGATAGTTAACTTAGATCTTTCGTTCTGGGTTTGTTTGTTTTCTCCTCAGTTAAAGTCTGTTCAGATTAGCAGCCAATGGTAATTTGTTTCTATTATCACTAGCATTAGGAGAAGAGCATAAGGAGAATTAGCTGCCCTTGATACTTCACTTTACATTTAGAAAGCGAATCCAAATGCTTGAGCTCTTCTCATCTCAGGGCCAGGCCACGAGCAGACTGAGTTATGGCAGCTCCACATTTCCTGGAGACGGGGCTCCACGGGGTTGAAGGGAGCATTGCTGAGCCGTTAAGTCCGCATCTTCTTGATTTGGGTCAATGTGTGGTTCAAACCGTCGTTCATCATGCAGCATCTTCTAGGTCCAGTTGGTTGATCAGTCACCAGGTCGTGTTGATTTGCTGGACTCTGGCTTTGCCCCTTTGCACCTTCCTCCTGGTCCAGGCACTGAATGACGAGAGACTGAATATGGAAGTGGTTTCCTTACCTGTCTCCCGAGCTGCAGTCTCCCTCTCTCTAGTTTAGCTTCCACATTCATTTCTGAGTGGTGTTTCAACAACAAACATTGGATTGGGTCAAAACTTCATGCAGTAAAAACATCTAATGCTTCCCTTCACATTCAGAGTAAAGTGCAAACTCCCCAGTTTTTGCGTGACCCCTTCTATACCCAATGAAAGTGCCATGCTTTCTCTAGCCACAGTGCCTTGGCAGAGTCCATTTCCCTCTGCCTGGAATACCTTTTCCCTCTGCCTGGAATATCTTTTCCCTCCTTCGCTCAGTAAATCCTACAAGTGTGAGGTGGCACCTCCTCCAGGAAGCCTCACTAAATCCTACTCTTCCTTTGAGACTTATCTTTGGTGTCACCTCCTCTGGGAAGCGTTCCTACTGCCTTTTCCTTTCCCTCCCCTCTGGAGTTAATAATATGCTGTTCTCCTGTGCTTCCTTATTATAGCATGTGCACAACTCCACAGTAGTTGTTATGACCTCTATTTTAATTTTGTGCTAAGTGCCTAGATTATGACTTCTAGCACTGTGCCCAGCAAAGAGTATCTCAGCAGTAAATGCTTGCTGAGTGAGTGAAGAGCTTTCTAGCTCAGAGTCCGTGCGCTACCATGACCATGCCCCAGATTTTCTATGACTGCTTTGCAACCACAAAAAATATTCAACTGTGGGTCATCCCTCAGCATGAGGTTTTGTTTCACATGTTCCAGACATCCTTTCCTTTTTAGTTATATTTTTACTTGTCCGTCAGGAATCAAAAACATTTATAGATTCTTACTGTGTATATAATACAGTCTGAGAATTTTATGTAAAGCTTGTTCGAATTTGTATACAGAATTTCACATGTGACCCTTACATTTGGAGAGGCATTTGCAAAGTTTTTTCAAAGTCCTGGGGGAAGTTTTCTAAGACTGTTTCATGAGCAGCCTCTAATAGTTTCCTTTTGATTATTTCCCTAATACGTGTCAAAGGCAATTTAGAGTTTGCACTGTTATCAGATACAATTCAAAATGAAACCACATTTATCAAAAGAAGACACACACTTTGAGATTTTAATTGAACACGTATTTATCTTCATAAATGTCTTCTATTGAACAAGCATGCGGGTAGAGCAAGTCAGATTATTTAACAGTTTTGCTGTCTTGGGGGTTTTTTTGGTCAATATCTGAGAGAGTTTTTTCTTTAGTGGTCAATTGACATTTAATTTATTAGCCAGACAAAATGTATTCATAGTCACTGTTCGCCTTGTGCTCAGGCCTTGTTAATGTGTTTCTTGTGATTTTTTTTTTTCAGGAGGAATGTCAAAACTACATCCGGGTGCTTCTGGTGGGCGGTGACCGGTTATTCACCTGTGGGACCAATGCCTTCACGCCCGTCTGCACCAACCGGACGGTAGGGCTTCACTTTGGTCCTTGACAGAATTTAATATCTAGAAAATCCAAACGTTCTATTAAAACCCTGGTGTTAAATGCATTTCTGTTCTCCAAGGAGTTGCTTTTCGATTCAAAAAAGATGTTTTGTCAAATTAAATAAATATTTGATGTATTGATTTATTCCTGATCACAACTGTCAGTTATAATCACTATAGCTTGTATAATTCAATTTAAATGTTTCTAAACTATTTCTGCCAGCTTTTCCCTCACCAGTGATTCTAAACATTAATCCTCAACATATTCTTTTTTCTTATTCTGCTTTATTGTAAAGATACTGTTAAGTATTAAAATGGCCTGAAATCACAAGCCAAATAAGGAAAATGTAACTTACAAATTGCCTAAGAAGCATGTCAAAACGTTAAAGCAAACAAGCAAACAAATGGAACTGTAGGCAGAGGAAAGTTAGAACTGAGCCTCTTTCTTTTTCTTTTCACCTGTCATTGTGGATGGAGGAATTTTCGTCATCCGCGTCTTATACCACAGATCAGCAGGGTTATCAGGGCACACGTGTCCTCTTCCTAATTCAGGATATTAATTTGATCTTCCTCAGGGAACATAATGAAGAAATATCGTTATGTTAATTTCCTGGTTACACAACTTCTCTCAGAATCTGAATTTATCATCTGCTTAACTCGTCCTTATTTTCAAGTTAACATTCAGTTGTTGGAAATAGAGGGAGGAGGAGGAGGAGGAGAAGGGATGCTCACGGAGAGATCTCCAGCGGCCAAACCCTGTTCTCAGCACTTTACATCGACTCAAACATTAATCCTCACATCTACCCCATGTGGTGGTTATCCTTTGGGTCTTCATTTTATAAAATCGCCTGAAGCAAAAAAGAGTTTAAGAGTTTAAGTAACTTCCCTGAGGCTGCAAGTCTACTGGTAGAGCAGGCGGTGTATCTGACTCCTTCTGCCTAACCTCTGCTCTATTACCTCTCAGGTAAGAGTGAAGAAGCAAATGGAGCAAAAATCTTGCCCTGCCACCCAAAGAGCATTTCTCTCTCAGTGATTGGTTGGGAATCCAGCATTTGAGAAGCTGGATTCACACCAGATGCCTGCAAGACACCGAGTTGTCTTTCTGAAAACTGAAAAAATAGAGTCTTGGAAATTTGGGCTACATCGTTCTAAATATCCACACATCCTTACCCCTGAACACAATTTCGGATTATTCATAATATTTTGATTCACCTATATTGATAAATTGTACATCCTTCTTTATTGTGGTTTATATTTACTATATAAATATAGAAGTTAGTTTCTTTATTAAAGTGGAAAAATCTGTAGTGCCCCTGCATTATAAGTAGAAGCCATATACAATAGCCTTACCTCGTATTTTGTTGAGTATTCAATAGCATGGGGTTCAGTCACTCTCAATGGATGATGAGAGGGAGAAATCAATCCGTGGATTCTCTCACCATGACCACAGCACACTGTCTTCATCAAAGTCAGAGTGTAAAAGTTTGTGTATCTTATCCTGAGCTCCAGAGAGTGTATTGCAATTCAGGTAGACATAATTCATTAATACTCTTAATAGGCTTTCATGAGGGTTAATTGGTTTCTCTCTCTTGTCTTCATTCGCAGTTGAATAACCTGACCGAGATCCATGATCAGATCAGTGGCATGGCCCGCTGTCCCTACAGTCCCCAGCACAATTCCACAGCCCTCCTCACAGCCGGTGGAGAGCTCTACGCTGCTACCGCCATGGATTTCCCGGGACGCGATCCCGCCATCTACCGGAGTCTGGGCATCTTACCGCCTCTCCGCACTGCGCAGTACAACTCCAAATGGCTCAATGGTGAGTCTCACGGTCACTTCCACTGTCTCGTCTCATTCGTCTGTGATGTGTGGTTACGAGTTGTTCAAGAGCAGACTGTCACGGGTTCTAAAGGAAAACAATTTCTTCATTTTCTAAAGAAACCAAAATGTAGCTTGTTTTGGACCTCAGTGTGGAAGGGCATCGTCTAGCTCTTTGTTCATGGGAAGGGAGGTGATGTTCCCAACACCGGAGATCACGATCACAGGGCTAATATCGATATGTGCATTCATCGAACTTAAGCTGTTTTTTATATTATTGTTTGAAGTTTAGAAAATTTGATATTGTGTCAAAGATGTCTGCAGACTCACATGCATTCTTTCTTAACTTTATTATGCATCTAAAATGGGAAATTACTAGCATTTCATGAAATTTTCAGACACTGTGTAAAAGAATGCCCTGGCTATGGATAGCTCCAAATAACTTGAGCCAATAAAAAAAAAAGGTATCAAGTCATATAACTAGAAGGTCGGGGTAGGCGTCTTCAGAGTGGCTTACTTCAATGGCTCAAGAGTTCGTAAGAACCCAAGTCCTGTCACTGCTCTGCCATCCACAGTCTGTCTGGTTGGCCCTCAGACCAGCTCTGCTCGTGGATGCTGAGTCACTGCTGCAATTTCAGGTACTACGTCCAGGTGTGACAACATCTAATGAAAGAAGAACCACATTTCTTGTGTCCTTTTTTGGTTATTTTTTATTTTTTTGAAGAACTCAGAAACCCCCAGAAGACTTCCTTTTAATCCAGGGCTAGAACTTGGTTACCTGCTCTCTAAGCAATCAGAAGATGGTGCCATCCACCTGAATTGAGGTTGGCTATGTACAGTGCCCTGATATGTACCAGCTGAAATCCAGCCCTCTGTATGTGTGTATGTTCATGTGGGAATGTGGCTACATACACACACTCACAAACACAGTGATATGGGTAGATATAGGCACCATATGTAATCCATTCTCTCAAGCATTTATTTGATGATTTGCACAATGATGAAATCTTGAAATTGCCATTATAGTATTTACCATTTTGAGCTCTCAAGTTCTACAAAGATTTACTGGCCTTTTGCCAAGTACAAGCTAATTATGTAGACGAGAGTTTCTCAACCTCAGCACTGTTGACATTTTTTGGGCCAGGTAATTCTTTGTAGAGGGTACTGGTTTGTCCTGGTTACTATAGAATAGTTAGTAGCACCCCTGGCCTATATCCGCTAGATGCAATAGCACCATCCCCCACCCCAGCTGCGACAACAAAAAAGTTTTCCAGAAATTGCCCAATATCCCCTGGGGAAAAAATGCCTCTAGTTGAGAACCACTGCTTTAGACCTATTGGTTATGCATATGTATATGTATGTGTGTAGACACACACAACACAAGTATTTTGTCAAATAATGCCTTTAAAAGAGTCCCTTATAGAAAAGAAAATGTCCTCACCAAGCTTTTCCAGTAAGTTGAATGACTCTGTATGCTTCCAAAGGGCGGCATGAATTGTTTTCGAAAACCAAAACAGTAAATAGATTCCCTCCATTAATGCTGTTTGTGTTGAACTGGTTTCAGCTGAACCCATCAACTCTTTCTGGAAGGTCTCCTTTTGGCCCTGAAGCTTTCATCTGTGTAGCTTAAAATTCTTCTTTCTATTCATTTGTTGACTTCTACTGGCCAAGCAAAGTTTCCAGTGAAAAATCAAAATTACTTCTCCCTTAACGAAAGGCATTGTAACTAGAGTTTGCTGAAAGCAAAGTAAAAAGTAATTAGGAGCACAATCTCTTTCTTTTCCCAAAAGTGATACCCTTAAGAATATCCTGGAAAAAGAATTCAGGTCATAGCAGGAATTATAAACACTGGCCGTTTCTTTACATGTGACTCCGATACCCACTGGCTCATCAGATGGTCAGATTCTCTTAACCCTCTGGGTGGAATCCTTTTCATTTGAGAGTCAGGGAATGTAATAAGGACAGTGGAAGAGCTAACCCAGGGCTTACCCCAGTCATAGTGGGCATGCCATCATTATTTATCGAACAAAGAAAATAATGTTTGAGATTCCTAAAATGTACTGCTGTTTATGTATGTCCTCCAACAGCTGCAGACACTTCGAATAAATAATATTCTGAATATATATAATATATTTATTATAAATAAATATAATAATAAATAATTCTGAAGTAAATGTGGTGGAGCTACCTCTCAGCCTGTAGTGCCATCATCACTCCCATGGCACTGAATGGCCCTGCTTCTCTCGGAGAGCAGCTCTCCCAGCCCGTCCCAGCCCGTCCCAGCTCACACCAGGAAGGCCCTCACTCCTGGGGCAGAGAGCTGAGAGCCCTGACTGACGGTTCCGAGTTCTTGCGGGCCAAGTGTTGACTCCTTCTCCTGTTTTCTGTCGGGATACTTCCTTCTTCTGTTGAACCCTGAGATGTCATTTCTACTCCTGGTTGTCCCTGGTCTTCTGCTCTGATTGATCATCCAGGACAGATTCTAGCCTCTGACCCCTACTTAGCTCTGCTTCTGTCCCCTCACTGAGCTTGAATGCAGGGACAATTATTGTCACTGACCTAGTTGGAATCCACACATTGCATCCATCTGCCCTTTGACCAGACGCCCTTGTCTCAGATCTTTCCACTATTTTGGAGTAATTTTCTTTCTTTACTTGAGATTGCTGCTGTATCTGTTATCCCTTCTTTTTTGCTGTAGCCTTAAAATTTTTCCTCTCTAATGATGACTGCCATCTTTTTGTAAAAATGCTCAGATCTCCTCCTTTTTAAATGAGACAAAAACGAATAAAGAATCCCAAACAATCTAAAAACAAACACCCTTAGCTCTGCAGTGTCCAAGAAGGGTCCTATTTCCTGTTGTAACTTTAGGGACCCATTAAATGATGCTCTTATATTCTTCCCTTGAGTTTTCCACTGACTGAGAATCAAGGTACAGTAGTCAACAGAGGGAGATCAGAGAATCGGATTTGTTCTGGATAGAACTTAGTGGGGAAAAGGAAGGAGGCTTCATGCGGGGGGCGTGGGGGGCGAGGGGGTCCTTTTTCCTATTCTCTCTGTGTCTCTGTCTGTTCATGGTTTCCTCAGAAATGGTGCACTAGCCCCTCTCTGACGAGTCTCCACGAACCAGCTAGGGTGATCTTTCAACACGGAAAACCAGATCCTTTGAGTCCTAGGCTGAGAGGCTCTTTAATTCCTTCCCTTTTCTGGGAAAAGAAAATGCACTGTCTCTTCCGTGGCACTTGGAGGCCCTCCGTGGCTTGCTCCAGGACCTCTGGGATGACGTCTCCCTCCACTCTCCGTGCCTGTTTCTCACTCACACAGGCTGTGCCCCTTCGTCCTCCCATGACCTGCATCCTCTCCCGCTCTGGACCATTGCCCAGGCTGTCCCCTCCACCTGAGACATTCTCCCCCTCCCTTTTTTTCAAGGTTAGACAATAATTTATTGAGAGCCTCTCCTCCCTGCCCTCACAGTCTCCAGGTCACTTTTTCTGCGTGTAGATCTGTGTGCTAGCCCCAGAAACATGGCCAGGGGCAGGGGTGTAGCGTACCACTCGATGAGATCCGTACGGTGGCTGGAAGTCTTCTTCACACTCCATGGACACAGCCGGCAAATTCAGCTCCTCGTTAACGCCTTCCCCCGGGCCACCTTCTCGGCCTCCTTCTGCCCATAATTCTCCCCCAGGATGTGGAGCTGTTCTGGAGAGGTTTTTTGCGAACACTGAACCACCAGCCAGCTGCCAATCTTGCCCGTCACACTGGGGTTCCCAAAGAGGTTGAGGTAATCATCCTGAATCTGAAGGAACTCTCCCACCTCCAGCGGGATCTTCTGGACATTAGCACACTCCTTCTCTCTGTCAGTGCCCACCAGATACATGGCAGCAGCTACAAGAAGATAGAAGGAGTCGAAAGCTATCTCGTACTTGACAATAGATTTGTACCTCTTTTTAGCGAATCTGCCAAGATCCGTGTTGCCCTGAGGGGCTGTGATCAGGTCCAGGGAGTCCGGTCCCAGCCGGTATCTCCTCCGTGGAGAAGCCTTCTCTGGTCACCCTGTCCAAGGAGCCTCCTAGGTTACTCCAACCATCACCCTTCCATTTCCTTCCTAGCAGGAATCTCTATTTGTCATCATCACCTTATTGATTATGTATTTGGGTGTCGAGTCTTGCCTCCCTCTCTAGACAGCTGGTTCCACATCAGATTGCACTGGTGTCTTCCTCTCCTGGGTATCCACACTGACTGGCCAATGCTCAACAAATGTTTAATAAGTGAAAGTGTAAAAATAAATCCATAAGGAAAATGAATGGACGGTCTCCCTATCTATCCAAGGCAAATTCCTTATCTATGAGGAGACTGATTTTTCTACAGTACAAATCTTATCATACTCTGCTTCAAGTCTGTAAAAAGCCCCCAATTGTGTACAAAGTTGTGACAACCACAGATGTCTACAGAAGCCAGTTAGTAAATGTAAATGAGAGAAAGAGGGCATGTGTAACATTTGGGGGTGGTGGAGACTGGCCAACAGCAGCGTCCAGGCACTCTCTAAAAGGCAGTGTGGCCACTGCATTTCTGCCACTTCCTGCCATGGGCACTGCCAGGCCTGGGTGGCCAGGCCATCTGATTTTTCTAAAGAAGTCAGAAATCTTGATTTTCTTGTGAAATATCTGCTTTTATAATGCTAACAACTAACTATACCTAAAGACTGTAGAACCAGCAAGTAGGGACACAATTCCCTCTTCTAGGGGCTGAATTCAGCCACAACCGCCAGTTTTCAGGATAAGCCCGAACTCCTTCACCATCCTTATCCATTGCTTAGTGTTCTGGCCCCATCTTTTATCCTCCATCCCCTCTGCCCTCCCTCCGTGTCCTCTGCCTAGAATTCCCTCTCCCCCCTCAACCCCCACACCCTTCATTTTCCTGGCTAATTTTTTCACATCCTTCAAGAGTCCTGTGCTCCACCAAGAAGGCTTCATTGACCTCTCCAAGTCCTTCCTCCTCAAGGAATCCACAGATGGTGTGCATCTCTCCCTTGCCTTTTCTCCCTTTACTCCTTCATTTGTATTTCATCTCCTCACTATGTTGTGGGTCCCCGTGGTTCGGGAGTGTGCTCTGTCTGGTTTTATTGTATGACATGAGGCTCACGGGTGGAAGTTGGAGTCTTTGTCGGTGGAAAGACTTAAGGGTGAATCACACTCAGCCCTTTGGGATGCTGATTGTCTCCAAGTTCTCGGTTTCGTCATCTGCAAACTGAAGATAACTAGCCACCTGACCCGGCTGTTGTGGGGATAAAATTAGACAATGAAGAGATGATGGATATTAGTGTCTGCCATACAGCAAGTACTCAATAAATAAAGGTAATTCCTGTGAACTCCCCAAAGTCTGTAGGCTATCTGATGTGTAGTAGGCAGTGAATAGATATTTGTTGACTGAGTGAATAGGGGAACATTTTGGGCCGTGGTCCTGAATTTCTGACTCCTACCAGCCTCCTCTTTCCTGACACTACCAGCCTCCTCCGTGCTTTCCTGCTGTGCCACCTGTCGCCCTCTGGGGCTGCCTCTCCTGACCTTCCTGTCCTGCTCCTGCCCCTCCGGGTCCTCCAGGCACATTCAGGACCTGCCCATCACCGCCCAATCCGTGGTCCCTCCAGGCATTAGCAGAACTGAGGGCCCCTGGGAGGCTCTCGCTCAGCTAACCACTGCTCACATATTATGGTAAACAGAATTCATGTCTTTGTTTTGGACATTTTCCAGTTTTTTTCCAATTTTTTGTGTTGAGGAAAGAGAATTATCTCAGCAGGAGAGGGGTGGAGGATAGCATATACTAACCATGGCCAGCAACATTTTTGCGTTCAGATTCACTGCTTGTGATTAAATTGTGTGTGGGACAATTGCCTCTACGTGGAGGTAGCCCCTTCTCATAATTCTCTTAGTTAACTTACAGGGCAAACTCATGAAATGAGCAGCACAGCAATCACGAATATTTCCTATACCTGTACCAGCCCCGTACTAGGCATCGTCCTGCCCAAACCTCTAGCCAGCCACCAGCCATCTCCACTTCATCAAGCTGTGCCTTCAGTGACATTTTGGACAATATCTGTGTTTGTTTTCTAGGGTTTCCAGAACAAAGTACCACAAACTGAAGGACTTAAAGTAACAGAAATTTATTCTCTCAGACTTCAGGAGGCTAGAAGTCCAAAATCAAGATGTCAGCAGAGCCATGCTCCCTCTGAAGGTTCTAGGGGAGGACCCTTTCTTGCCTCTTCCCACTCTGGTTGCCCCAGGCGTTCCTTGGCTTGTGGCAGCATCTCTCCAGTCTTTGCCTCTCTCTTCATGAGGCCTTCTCCCTGTGTGTCTCTATGTCCTTGCGTGGCCATCTTCATATAAGGACACAGTCCTGTTGGATTAGGGGCCCACCCTACTCCCGAATGACCTCATCTCAACCAATTATATCTGCAATGACCCTATTGCCAAATGAGGTCACATTTACAGGGAGTCGGGGTTTGGACTTCAACATATATTTTGAGGGGATACAATTCAACCCATAACAGTGCTCTAATCCAGAAATGCTCAAATGTTGAAATCTTAAACTGCAGCATCTTATTTTCTGATGACAATCTTAATCCTCTTTCCTGTGCTGCCGGTAAATCCTCTGCCCACTCCTGTCTCCCCATCTCAGCCATCTCATCCTCATTCTCAGCAGACAATGTTGCCTTCTTGTGTCCAGTGAGATTCAGAAGTCATCAGGTAGAGATGGCATGATTGTCTGTCCTCTGCCCAATGCAGAGCTGGTTTGTGCCTGTTCTTCCTTCTGCTCTCCAGAGTGCCGTGTAGACAATATGTTCACTTAAACTGCTGCTGTCTCCATTGTGCCTCCCTCCCCCGCCCCATGATCCCGGGGAAGGAGCTCCTCTCTCCTGGGCACCATTCTGCAGTGGATCTCCTCTTGTGGATCATTCTGTCTGAATTACTCCCTCAGAGGACTGCGGTGAAAGCTTGGCAGAAAGGAGTGCTCTGACACTCCAGGCTAAAAGAAGCACACAGGTGTAAAGGATGCTCTTCAGGACTTCAGGACATGTAGACAGAGCACGGCAAGCCATGGCCCTTTGTCACCCCCAGCCTTGCAGGACCCTCAGCACTTCAGGGCTCATCTTCAGGCAAATGATGGCGTTGGCCTGTCCAGGGTGATATCCTGCCAGGACACAAGGAGCCATGAGTAAGGACCTACCAGTCCTTTAGTCTTCCCACCACACCTCTCAGAAACCCAGCATAAATACCTGGTATGGTTTCAAAAACCTGCCGTAATAAGTGAAGTCCCTTGGATCTAGTACATACCCGAGATCCGGGTACAGTTTCTTATTACACCACCATCGCTACCAGATATACACCAACCTGCACTGCCGCACCTGTGCAACAGGACCAAGGTGGTGGGACGTGCCGTCAGCCGTCAGCAAGGGCTGACACCTTCCTGGGGTTTACCTGCTTTCTCTTTCTGGGCCATGTGACCTGACTCAGCCTGCTTTTTCAGGCCTGACTCCTGCAGCTTTCTCCACGTGCACTCCTGGTGGCCTTTAAGGAGAAGTGTGCAGTTCCCTGTGTGCATCATGCCTTCCTCCCCATGTTCCTTTGCACATGCTATTTATGCTGATGTTTGCCTCCTGCCTAATTCTGCCTCCTCTTTCCTTCAGTTGAAGTTCCAGTTTTCCCCAGACTCAGCTGGGTCTCTTTCATCCTTTCTTGGCATTGTACATGATTGTGCTTACCCCCGTGGTACTGGAGCTCTTGGTCCTTCTGCTCAAAACCCTCCAGGGTCCCCATTTCACCTGCAGAGAAAGCCAAAGCGCCACACACCGGCCTCCCACTACCCCTGAGTCCTCACTCCTGTAGACCCCTTGCTCCCTCTGCTTTAGTCACTTAAATGATGCACAGTGCCACTGGCTCTTCCCTCTCTCCCAGGGATGGGCAGACTTTTTCTTTAAAGGATCAGAGAGTAAATATTTTAGGTTTTGCAGTCCTCATGGTCTCCATAGCAGCTTTTCAGTTCTGCCATCATAGCGTGAAAGCACCCATCGCCAATGCTTACGTGAATGCCCATGGCTGTGTGCTCATAAAACTTTACTTGTAGCCAATGGGGAGAATTTGGCCAGCAGGCTGTAGTTTGCGACCCCTGTTCTATCTGGAAAGCTCTTACCTGCAAATAATCCACCTGGCCAACTGGTTTAGTTCCTTCCAGTCTTTGCTCAAATGCCACTTCTCAATGGGACCTCACTCTGACCACCTTATTTAAAATTACACCCTCCCCCACCTGGCCCTCTTGACCCTTCTACCACGTTCAGTTTTTGTCCTTAGCTGTTACTCCCTTTTAGGACTGTCTCCTTTCCTTCGCTAGAAAGACAATTCCCCAATGGCTGGGCTTATGTGTTCTGTTCACTGGTGTGTCCCTCATGCTTTCGACAGTGCTGGGCTCATAGTGAACACCCAATACATGGTTTTTGAATAAATGAGTTAATAGATGGGTTGTTCTCCCCAGGAGTTTGGGAGGGCAGGGATTATGTGTGAGCAATCTGTGTGTGCTCAGCACCTCACATAGTGCCTGAAACACAGTTGAGGTTCCATCAATATTTGTTGAATGAGTAAGAGATAAGCACATTTCATAAATCACAGGAATATAAACCATGTTGTTAAACAATGGGAACATGTCATGTTAGTTGTAACCCAGAAAAAAAATAGATTTGTACATTTGAAACTGATTCAGGTCCAAACATCTGAAAAAAGAATCTTCCTTTTGCCGTCTCATTTGGACCCCCATTTTCAACTATTATTTATTCACTCAATTATCAAAGGCACTGTGATCGATTGGATAATGTTCTAGAGGAGTCTGAAATGTTGAGTGATGTGTTTGGTAATGAATATAAATCTCAAAATCAGATTTTTCCCCTGTGCCAAAGTCACTCTTAAAACAAATTTATGTGTTTAGAGAAATATCTTAACAGCTTTAATGCATTAAAATACGAGTTGTTAATAACCCTTATTAAATGATTACTGTAAAGCAGCATAATAAATGTTTAATAGTCGATGCTTAAAATAGAGAAGCTGTAAAACTTGCCTTCAAGAAACTGATAATCAGAATGGAGAAACAGTAAACCCATGAAAAAGGGGAAAAATGACATTTCCAAATTAATGTGGTGCAAGTTGAGTTTGTGGGTTCTGAGGGAACTATGTGCTTACACAGAATAAAACCTCGGTAGGAACGTGGAAAAGCTAGTTCACAAATGAGACTTAATAACTCAGTGTGGACATCTACACGGACATAATCTCACTGGTGCTCGGCGACCTGCTTGTTTTCCTTCTCTGGAGGAAACGTTTGCCTGTCTGCTGGGTCGTCTCGGTGGACTCACAGCTTCCTCTGTTCTCTGAGATTCCAGCCATGACCGCATGTGGAGGCAAACGCACGTGAAATCCATAAGCATTCTCATTTTAACAGTATCATTTTTATGAGCTATTATGTTTCTAGTTAAGAAAACTCTTTTTGTGACAATCTCAAATTCTCCAGTTTGAAACACTTTAATGATGTTATGCAAGCATTAAAAACACTGTTTGAGGTCTATAAAATAAGATGATTTATCTCCTAATGATTAAAGATAATTTACTTGGAGGGAGAAAATCCCTCCGTGCTTAACTCAAGGAGAAATTGTTTCTGCTTCTCGTGAAGACAGGTGCTTTGTGGAGCTCGGTGCTTCTTCCTGAGAGCAGACGCTGCCTCTTGGCGGTCCAGGCACCGCCAGGCTGGGGTGACTCTACCGGGCTCCGTCCTGGGGATGGTGAGAGCCCTTTTGGCAGATTCTACCCAGCGTAGTCCCTGAAGGTGTGAATCGTCTGCACTAGGTGCTCCCTGGAGGGATGACATTTGCTAAGGCAGGACATCCATAAATGGAAGTGGAGTTTCCAGAACAACAAAATAAAGACAAATGGGGTCTGGGAATGAAGTGTATTTGTGTGGGAAAACTAAAGTATTTAGCAAGGAAAAGGAGCTCGGTAAAACCAGAACAAAAATCAAGAGTGCATAGTCAGCAGCCTAGTTTTGTGTTTTACCAAACAAGCTTCTGGGGAGATGCTTACAAAAGGGTGTCATTGTGAACGGTGCACCCTCCTCGGTACCGTGGCTGCGAGGCTGACACCTGACATGTAACTCCTGAAGTTTCAACTTGCTATGGTGATGAGACCTGGGCTTAGAGCCTGTGATGCGGCACGATGAGCTGCACTTCTCTAATTTTCAGGCTTGATCAAGCCGATCAGAGGGCACTGGGCAGATTGTCTGTCCGGTGTGGGATGGATGTATTTTGGAAATTGTGTTGCAAATCAAATCTGAGTATCTTCATAGGGTCAGAAATGATTTTAAATAAATGGCCACCCTGAGTAGCATCTGCCTGTCTTTGTACCTATTGGAGTCTCTGTTACCCCCAGTTATTACTCCAAGTCCAAGAGAGAGTCACATTGGTTATTTATAATGTGCCAGGTGGGTGGGAGACTCCATATGCACTCATCTGTAATCCTCCGCACAACCCTCCGAGGGGGCTGGCATTGTCCTTATCTCATGGATGAGCAAGCTGAAGTCAGAGGGATTAGCCACCTGAACCAGGGCCACATGGCTGATGCGTCTCTGAGCTAGGATTTGAAAATAGATCCCCCTCGAGAGCTTGCATACTTCTCCCTCCTCGTGCTCCCAGCCTCCCATTTGTTTAATTGACATCTTAGGAAACACCAACATCACACCCTGCCTCCATCTCTCTCGCTGCCATGGAAACGGGGACTTTGGAAAAGGGTGAGAGTGTTTTCTTGATTGGTAAAGGCTTGCAAGAGGCGATGGAATGAACTGGGATTATTAAACTCAAGTAGAAGAGCCTGTAGAATAATTTGACAAACGCTTTATGGGCACAAAAGTTTGGTGAGAGGAGGGGCTGCCCGGTGGTGCAGCGGTTTAGTCCGCACTTCGCAGCCCGGGGTTCGCCGGTTCGGATCCCGGGCGCCCGCCGACACACTGCCTGTCAGCCATGCTGTGGCGGCGTCCCATATAAAGTGGAGGAAGATGGGCATGGATGTTAGCCCAGGGCCAGTCTTCCCCAGCAAAAAGGGGAGGATTAGCAACGGATGTTAGCTCAGGGCTGGTCTTCCCCACAAAAAAAAAAAAAAAAAAGAAAAGTTTGGTGAGAGGAAGGAATCAATTGACGTGGCGCTCTTGGAAAATAGTGTCAGGCTCTGTCCTGGTTTTCGAGCGCTGAGTGCCTGAAAGTTGGGGAGCCACAGAATCCCTTCAGGCTTGTGATGAAGGCTCTATACTTGCCAATAGGTCATTTGGACTTTCAATTTCAAAAGACAATGGATGAATGAACCCTTCCTTCCCCCCACCAAGTTATGAGGCCAAAGGCACCAACGGTATACACTGTCATGTGGAGCCTGCATACACACACACACACACACACACACACACACACACACACACACACACACAGAAGGTCTGCCCCATTATAGACAGAACAATCTATTATGTAGTGCTTTACTCATACTTACATAACCACTCGGGAAAATGGTCCAATGTTCACTGTCTAGTTGTCATAAGCAGTTTCCTTGTGACAGTCGTGGGTCACTCCTGACACCCTGGCATGATTATGAACATTCTCCCTTTCCTTCTCAAAGTGTCCCAGTTTGGACCGTAAATCATATTGTCATCCTGTTCATCAGATACTCAGTTCTATGTATTTCAGTAAATTTGTTTCCACATAATTCTGTTAAACTTTGTGTTTTCCCTCCATCGACGGGTTCTCTCAGTTTTTCATTCACTGCTACATGCTCGATAGTCCACTCTCTACAGTGTTCTTGTCTTTGTTTGACCTGGCCGAGCTCAGCTTAAGAGTCGAAGATCAAGCCATCATACAAGTTTACTTATTCTAACTGCATAATGGTGCAGCCCCACATCTCCTTTCGATTAAATCTTACTGTTTTCCTTTTAGTCTTTAAAAATATTTTATAGGCATTAAAATGCTTCTAAGATCTTTGAGTTCAAGTTAACATTCCAATTAGAAAACTTCCAAGTATTGATTTACGATTCTGCAGGTTAAATTATTAATTCTTGGAAGAAGTGAACCTGTACATTTAAAATACAACCAGGAAAAATTGAACATGGTAAACAGAAATTTTCTGTTTTGAACATGTTCAGAAAGACATGGTCATGAAATTATTTGTAATTAATTGAGCCGAGGGATGTGTGATTTGGGAGAATCTTCCAAGTAGGATGGAGAGGCTGCTGGAGGCTTGTGCCTGGAGTGCTGAGAGAGAGAGGAGAGACGACAATGTCTTTGTCACTTTGAGCTAGAACAGCTAGTTGGTACAGTTAGAACCATTAGCCAGAACAGTTAATGAAGTTCCTATAGACAGAGAGGGATGGGAAGTCTAGGGGAGAGTTTGGGGCTTGTAGGGTACATGCTCATGTGGAGGTGGCAATGCTCATTTAGGGAGACAGCACATTTCCCCACGGTACAAGTCGCTCCTACTTGAGTCAGCAAATCCACATAAAGAACGTACTTTCAGCAGGTCGTGTTCCCCTAGAAGAAGGAACGGCTGGAACAATGTGTCAGGTCCTATCGTGAGTGTCTTAGCAATGGCTTTCTTTCTGCCAGGTGCTCAGTGAGAGAAGGACCTGGGATCCAAGACTCACATTACTGTGCCAATGACCATGAAAGATATGCTTGGGGCCACCCTCCAACCGCCACCCCACCTTTACCTGACCACTGCCACCACCACACACACAGGAATTTGGATCATCAGCTTTTCTTTAAAACTTTTCCGTGCCTCTCTGGTGGCAGCTGAAATCCAAACTCCTAACTGTGGGTGACTGGCCTGGCCTGGCATTCTGCCTCCTGTCCCGTTGGTCCCTTCTGTACTGACACTAGCTTCATTCCTGGCCACCCTTAGGGTCTTCTCTCAGGCTACTCTCTCTCCTGCTCTTGGCCTGGCGGCCCCTTCCCAACCGCACATCTGCCTGTCCCTGATCCCCTCCTTTCTGATTCTCGAGTTCACCTTGCTGCCCTTGGCCCTCATTGTCCTAGTCATCGTTGTGATTACTTCTCTCTCTGTTTTGTTTGTCTTCTCACACTGTCTTTGAGGACATGGGCTGTGTCTGTCAGTTTACCACAGAATTCCCAGTGCCCAGGACAGTGCCCACAGTGGTTGGTCAGTGAGTCCCTGGTGATGGAGGAGGGCTCTGGCTGGCATTCACGCCTCCGTCGATAGCACGGCCCCTCCATCCAGATCCGCTGAAAGGAACACAGATCCTAATTTGATATACACAATGCAATATTAATGACTTAGCTTGGTAAGTAAATACTGATGATGTTTACCAATGTGTATGTTTATATTAATTTATGTTTATGTGTATATTTACTATTAATATATATTCACTTACATACTTAAATAGTGATCTGTATTTTTATGATTAGCAACCAAGTATGGGGCATTTGGCATGCATTGCCTTCGATTCTCACAATGATAGTGCCTACTGGGCATTGTTATCACCATTCTAAAACAGAGGAAACTGAGAATGTATGCTGTTAAATAACTTACCAAGTTTATACAGCCAGTAGGTGGAAGTATTGAGCCATGCATACATACACCTCAATGCTATATGTATGTATGTGACACACACCACACAAACGTGCATACCCATCCATCCACCCATCTATTTCTCTGTCTCTCTCTTTTACCAGAAATCTTAGGAAAGAACTTTACTACGTCAACAGCTTTTTAACTACACTTTACTTAATTTAATTTTAGTTGAATTATCCACTCTTAATAAATACCTAGATGAAATGAGATTTACTTTGGAAGCCTCCACAGCATATTTTCCTGTCGCTGTGACAAGGGAAACCATGTGCACAATAAGAGAGGGTCTGAAATCTAGGAATATATATGGAAATGGTTTTGATAGTGACTGACATGAACGAATTAGAGAACAGAAAACCTCTGGCTCCCTGTGTTACATCTAAAGATTGTTTCTATTAACACCTTTTCTTTTTGTGGGATACCTTCCTATTTTAAAAACTCAGCATGGCTGTATTTGTGTTTCTCTAATTCTGATCACCTTGAAGCTTAGTATATGCATGTTTGATTATTCATTATTATTGTGTGAAGCTCTACTAAATGTAAATTATTAAAAGGGAAATCAAGAGTAAATCATAAAATAATAACTACAGCCACATTTATTGGCATCTTACTATGTACTACTCTTTAATCCTTACAGCAAAGTAGGTCTTTCGTGCCCCGAATTGTCATGCAGGATGAAGGAGTATTCCGGATGTCAGTGGTCCAGCCCAGGGTTTCAAGCTGGGATGGGCAGAGCCACAACCCACAGAGGCTCCATGCCCAGTCATTGTCCAGCCTGCCTTTGGCAAGTGTATCACAAGGTGACCTTTCATTGCAAAAGAATTTATGGTAGATTTTGATTCTAGTAAGATTTTTCTAGAGTTGGAAAATTGGAATTCCATTCTGTCTGTAATATCCATTCTCATCAACTTAGACAAATACTTCTATATCAAGAGCCTGTCACTGATCTGGTCAGTCATCAGCTGAACCGTTTGAACATGGTGCATTTCAGGACTGATGCAGTGGGCACTGGAACAGAAAGAATACAGAACAGAAAGATCCATTTGGATATTCAGCACTTGATTTTACATGGTCAAAATCTTCTCAAAATTTTTGAGGCTTTTGTTGTCATTACTCCTGTTCATTTTTAGTGTGGGTCTCTTCTCAGTACTCCCATCTGCATGGTCACTATTATGTAAATAAAGGTATAAAATAAATGTTCTTATATTATGAAACATAATTCTTATGACGTGACATATTTTGTAGAATACTTTGCAATCCGTAACTCAATATGTTTTACAGACATGAGAAAAAACAGCTTCTCCATGCATATATTTACACATAAGCTGACATATCCTCCTCATGTCTGCTTTTGTTCTGAATGAGTTAGCAGCACCCTTTCTATATGTTTGTAGCTGTAATAATAATAAGGAAGGAAGGACCCCTCAGACCTCTCTTTCACACACTCACATCCATTGTAGACAAGAAGACAATGCCTGATTTATGACTTGTTCAGTTCACTCAGAAGTGACACATACTAGTTTGTGGAGAATTGCATTTTAACGTGAGACAGAACTTACCTAACAGAAGGAAAACAGTATGCATTTTATTATCCTGCCTAGTGAAATTCAAACATCCCCTACCTCCAGATTTATATCTATAAATGCAAGAGGTATTTGGTTTTCTGTTTAACAATTATTCCTGCTTTTTTTGCTATCTTTGGAAAAGGAACAGGATGCTGCCTGAGTTTCAAAAGGCTCTGCTTTCCAAGAAATGGAGCTGCCTGATTCCACAGCAGGTCCCACAGTCAGAGCCTCGTTGCAGTCCTGAAGGACCACTGCGGGGCAGCAGGATGCACTTCCAAATGTGGTTTAGCTCCCTGACCAAAATGACTTGTAATGTGGGGTGAATTAAAGAACAATGTATGCTACACACTAAGCACAAATTCTTCCCTTGTTTTCTCAGCAGGGAAAACTGTATTTGAGCATTTGTATCTGAAATGTGCTTTGTCACCCTACCAGAAAATTGATTCAGGATGGTTTGACGAAGTGGTGGTGGTTCTCTGTGGAAAGAGGGAGTGGTGGGCCAATCTATATGGCATTACTCACTGTCCCCCCTGCCAGCAAAATCTGAAGGGGAAATTGTTCAGTGGAATGGACAAGGGACATGCAATAGACGCCCAAACAGTCACCCATTGGCACTCTGGGGCTGTGCTGGGTGCTATTTGTAACACCATCTCTGGAGTTGGGTCAACAATATCCCTGCTTAACAAGCCCTCGGATTGTTGGCTCCTTCCTCCCACTTTTTCTTCTTTCTCTGTCATTCCTGATGTCTCTAAGAGCCACAGGGCAAAGTTTCCTCTGGGCGTTTGTCTTCCCCTAGAGTTTGTTCTGAAATCCTTTCCATCTCTGTGCTGAGCAAACCTGCTCACCACTTTGCTTTCTAAAGTACCATCCAGAATTCCAATTCCAGTTCTTGAATATTGTTAAGATAATCGATTGTTCTCTTACAGCCCATTAGTTCTTCAGTGTAGTGGAATGGTAAGTGTATAGGCTCTGAGGTCAGACTGTCTGAATTCAAGACATAACCCCCACCCACCAGCCCCCATTGCTGGTTGTGTGAACTTGGTCAGGTTACTAAACCTCTGGGCTTTAGTGTTTCATCTATGAAATGGGAATAACACAGCGCCTGCCTCTATGATTCTTATGAGTTAGTGAACATATGAACGTGGACACTGAGCATGGAGCCTGGCACCATAGCATTAGCACTCTACAGATAGTTTTTAGTTATAGACCCGTCCTTGAGCTGGAAGAACCGTGACAGGTCTCTTTACTTTGAAGCTTCTCGTTTTTCTGCTCAAGACTTCCTACGTACCAGAGATATTTACTATGTGGTTTTCATACTGTTTGTCCCAAGGATAGCAGCAGAAGTAGGTGGTTGTGAGGGTGTTTGATAAATCTTTGGATCCCGCCTCACACCTCACCCATATGTGCTGGTAACCATAGTCTCAGGCTAGACACATCCAGTCCTGCACCTTCTTTCTTTGTTTTCTCCATTTAGGTAAGGTTTGTGGTTGGTGATGATGATGGTGGTGATGATGATGATGATGATGGTGATAGTGGTGATGATGATGGTGGTGGTGGTGCTGATGATGGTGATGAAGATGATGGTGATGAAGATGGTGATGATGAAGATGGTGATGAAGATGGTGATGATGAAGATGGTGATGATGATGGTTATGATGGTGATGATGATGATGGTGATGGTGATGATGGTGATGGTGATGGTGATGATGATGGTAATGATGATGATGATGGTGATGATGATGATGGTGATGACGATGATGGTGACGATGATGGTGGTGATGACGATGATGGTGACGGCGATGGTGATGATGATGATGATGATGGTGGTGATGATGATGATGGTGATGATGATGGTGATGATGATGATGGTGATGATGGTGGTGGTGATGATGATGATGATGGTGATGGTGATGATGGTGGTGATGATGATGATGGTGATGATGGTGGTGGTGGTGATGATGATGATGGTGGTGATGATGATGGTGATGATGGTGGTGGTGGTGATGATGATGATGGTGGTGATGATGATGATGGTGATGGTGATGATGATGATGGTGATGATGATGGTGATGGTGATGATGGTGGTGATGATGATGGTGATGATGATGATGATGGTGATGGTGGTGATGACGATGATGATGGTGATGATGATGATGATGATGGTTTTTCTTTGTGTTCAGTACAATAATCAAACTGTAGTCTGGTTATATGTGTTATATGAGCCTGAGTGCAAGACCTGTTCTGATATGATTTAGCCTTCTCTTTAGAATTAGACATACAGCTGAATATTTTCTTTAGAAACCAAATATAGTTTTGTGTTTGTTCCATGTCTTTGCTTTTGCATTGACTACTTCAGCAAGTAATTCTCTTTTGGAGACTCACAGTGAACACAGATTCAAAAGTTCCCCCAATATTTTGCTTTATGTTCCAAAAACACAAGTCAGAGATATGACCTCTTGTTTTTGTGAACATCTCTCTAGGATATTAGAGCATACTGTACCAGTAAATATATCTAACTTCCCATCTCATACATTTTAATGCAATCCAGGTTTTTTTTTTTTTTGAATACCCTTTTTAGGTTAAAGCAAGTGATCAAACAGAATGACAGTTTATAAATTAAAATCAGCTCTCATCAAATTCTCTATCTATTACTTCATGTACTTAAATGACTTATGAAAAATGTCATGAACTGAAGAGAAAATCACATTATGTATACAACTTAGAATATTTATTACATTTTTAGAATGTAAAGTTGAATTAAGTTGAAACATTTTGTGGTGACATCGAATATATGTGTTGGTTGAAAACTGGCAACAGTCTTTCTGGACAGAAAAATAGAGTAGTCAATGCTACCTCCATGTCAGCCTCTGAATAAATGTCTACATCGCAGATCTTAGGGGAGCCTGTTGAGTGTTTTACTCTTAACATTAATGAATCATCTTGTAGCCAAACATTTTTTTAGTTGTCCTGTCAATTACTTGTCTATTGGTCCAATCTGATTGGATTTAGCAAACTATAAGGCCAATTGAATTGCCCCAAAAAACTAATTGTCTCTGAAATATGTCTTTGTGGATATAGTTGTTGTATGTATCTTTCCATTAATTTTGAACACCAAAGGTTATTGCCATGTTATCCTCACTGCGCCATAAAATTCAGACACTTGCTGATTGAATGGAGAGCTCTGAGAAGTAGAGAAAAGAATAAGAATCAAACCTGGTTAATAGAGTTTTTAAAGATAAATATTAGGGCAAATCTGTATCTGAAAGGGTATTATCTCTATCTATGTTTGAAAGGGTATCATCTGTATTATCAATGGGCTCAAACAGGAAGTTCTGAAGATAACACTTTCAATGCTGTATATAGAATTCAGTTGACAGTCTATAAAATTCCTAAACTCCTAGAGTTTGGAAATTAAGTAAAGGTTTTGCCATAATTTTATCATTTCTAAATCCTTATTTTTAAGCTAATTATAAGACCAGAAAGCTGTGAGGCAATGACTCCATCTCAATACACTTCCCTCCTCTAAATGGATTCCCCGGCAACCCAGAAATAAGAAAATAACGGTTGATCCTCACAGTTATATGGTCACCATAGTGACTAGAATTGCTAAAGCTAATTTAGGACACTAACCTTATAGTTTCAGTTTTTGTTTCAGTTTTCATAAATGAAAAGCATTTTTAGAAGTCCTTCCTAAAAGCACATAAATTATGTCAAAGTCATACTTGTGTATATAAGTAAAATCAAAGAATTTTATCTTTTACGTAAACATGATACTAGACTATTATATTCTGAATCACTTTTCATGTTTTTAATCTCATTCTCTCCCGCTCTTTCTGAAGGTTATGTGAGATTATACAAATAAAGTAACTTGCGTTAAAGTGTATTGCAAAGTTTTACTGTCCATTTTTGATGGTACTAATGTTATGTAATTTGAATGCTTCATTATTAACTCTGGATGCTTACTGTGGAATCACGCTGGCAATTTCCTGGCATTTAGACATTGTGTACTTACCGAGTTCTACCCAGGAGACTAGTCATTAAGCTGCTCAGAGGGAGACCCAGGCCTTGTCTACACAAAACCATGTCTCCTTGGAAGAAATATTAAGCACAAAGGAATCTCATATGGATGTTGAGACTTTTCTTCTTTCCTATTGTTTCCAGAACCAAACTTCGTGTCATCTTACGACATCGGGAATTTCACCTACTTCTTTTTCCGAGAAAATGCCGTGGAGCATGACTGTGGGAAAACCGTGTTCTCCCGAGCTGCCCGGGTCTGCAAGAACGACATTGGGGGGCGGTTCCTGCTGGAGGACACGTGGACCACGTTCATGAAGGCCCGCCTGAACTGCTCCCGCCCTGGGGAGGTCCCCTTCTACTACAATGAGCTGCAGAGCACGTTTTTCCTGCCTGAGCTCGATTTGATCTATGGCATCTTTACCACCAACGTGTACGTAACTGGAAGTAATTTCTTCCCCTGCTCTTCTACTCCTTCTGAATGAGTGTATTGTTCTTTGGCCTTTGGGATTTAAAAGTTTCTTTAAAGGAAACTGTTCTTATTTTACTGGGCTGACAGCCAAAAATATTTTTGAATATGAATTAAATGTTACACAAAGATAGGTGATTTCTGAGACTGGTATTAGGAAAATAAAGCTAATCAAAAAAGTTTTGATCTATCCTTCTGCCATAGTGGTATCACATTATTTTGCTGTAAATGTCCCCTGCCTGACTTGCCAGTATGTTCTGGGCACTTCCTGAAGCGCTGGTACATATTAGATGTCTTTTTTCCTATACGCAAATCATGCATTTGTGCATAATGAAAGCAGTGTTTTCTGGAAAGTCTGATTTTTAAGATAACGTAACTCTTGCCTGAACCCTTGCTCATATATGAAATGCACATTCTCCCTTTTCCAAAGCTGCATTTTAAACCATTGTTCTAGAAGATGACCAACTTAGGCCTGCATTTCTAAAATGATGATTATAATTTTAAAACATTTTTGAAAAAATTATACTTTTTTTCTTGTGATGAGATACTCCTAGCTTCAGAATTGACACTATTTGCACTAGGGTAAGCATAGGAAGTTTCCTGATCTTTCATTCACTCTTAGTCTGGTAGAGTATAGCTTGACCCCACACTTATTTCCCATTCTTAGCCTGTGTGCTGTGATAAGACTGAACGAGATCACACCCCATCCCCAGGAATTAAAGGCCCCTTGAGACTCAGGCTCTGAGCTCCACTTTCCTCAACAACAGCAGTGGTGATGATGATTTGCAGGGTGGGTCCTTGTTTGGATCATTTTGAAGTCTCTAATCTGGTGACCTAACAGCTTGGACAAAAGCCAAATATTTGTATCCATGTAGTGGAGCAAAAGGGGCTCCTTCTGCTCCCTGCAATCCAGTGCCAATCAATTGCCAACAAGTCGGTGGTTGAGAAATGAAAGTTACATGATTAGCTAGCACAATCGGAAGATGATGGACTAGTGTCCTAAAGAGCTGTCTTAAAATCATACAGAATCTTGAGGCAGTTATATAGGGGAAATGGGCAGAGAAGGAGGGGGTTTAAGAGTGTCAACTATCTGGTGTGATGGACTTCAAGCCGCCTCATTATCTCTTTCCTCTGTCATCTGTGATGGGTACCAACACAGAGTTTTCTGGGGGTCGTCATGTTTCTGGGGAACTCAGATAACAAAGTTATCATAGAATCATAAGCAAGAGTCATAATACTAGTAGATCATGTATTTTGCAAAAGCAGGAGGTGCTTAATGATCTAGGCTACGTGCAGGCTAGAGTGCACTCACAGAGACTAGTGAACCAGGATCACAGTTACAATATTGCTTCCTTTCCCTAAGATGACTTCCCTCATGCTAACTTAAGATCTAGCTGCTACATCCAGAGTAAAGGATCTGAATCAAGATGAGTTGAAAGTGCTGATAAATGGGGTGGGGTGACCGGCCATCCTGGTTTGTCTGAGATTTTCCCAGACAGCATTGACGACAGCCCTGTATCCCAGGAAATCTCAGTCCTGGAGGAACCGGGACAGTCAGTCTCCCTGTGATGTCTGCTGTGCTTCCTAAATCTTTTCAACTTACTTTTTCATCTTTTCTCATCAGAAGCCTGCCCATGAGTTGCATTTTTAAAGAGTCACTCTATCCGCATCCGACTTCCCTGTTGATCTTTCTGTCCGACTCTTTCCACACTGAGCAACAGTGTTGACATTTGCTTGGTGATAACGTTTTCTCCGTGAAGAGTCGTCGTTCTGACGTGAAGTTAGAAAAATAAGACGAAAATGGATGGCTCCCCACCCACCCCTACCCCACCAGGACCATCTTTATTGTAAATCTGCTTTTCAACCCCAGAGGTTATTTTCCCTCCTTGATAAGTTTCTTTTAAAAAAATCAATTTGTAGTTTCTGAAGTTGATTTGCTTTCCAAAACCTTGTTTAAGAAGCATTGTAGGCCGCATAAGATGAATGTTCGGTCACCCAGTTGTCATCAATTTTACACACAATAGGAGCTTGGTTTACTTAGCGGTTCATTCCCTTGACTCTGGGCGAAACCGAACAATTTAAAGTGTTATATAAGTCCTGTGTCTGGGCCATTCTGAGATGGTGAAGGGTCAATTTAGATACTCACAAAAACAAATTTCAGACTATTCCAGACTATTTGTTTAGTGTTTCACATGTCCATCATGTTGGAAATCACCCAGTATGTAGCATCTATACTGGCAGAGATGGAATCTCCAGATATCTTTTTCTCTCAAATACATACTCTCACTAGGTCTTGGAAATGAATTCTGATCCATCCATCTCTAATCCCACAATATGTCCCACCTCTCCTCCCTCTCGTGCCTCATGTCCGTCTCTTGATCTTACACTCTCAGCAGATGACCACATTCTTGATAAAACTTGCTCTGAACTGAAAGAAAATGAAGATCAGAGGTAGCCAGTTATTTCCTATCTCGGACTTGGATGGCTCTAAAATACGGTGTTTCAGCTTTCTGGCACCTTTGCTCACAGTTTTGGTTTGCCTCTGTGCATTTGTTAAGGTCTCTTAGCACTGGGAAATGGGGATAAAGTCACTATTTCAACCCATTCTGTCCCTAGGACTGTGGTTTTCTGAACCCCTTGCGCATGAGTTGGGCTGCAGGAAGTAGTGTCCCACTGAAACGGAGTCTCTGAAGGTTTTGCCTTTTTCTCCCAGATATCTAAAAATGGTGGCTCATAGAGAATAAAGTTGTGGGGGTCGAGTGGGAAAGGGTAAGGGTTTTGATTTCTCTTCCCTCCTTAGGAGATGAAGAGCTGGGAGGAACTTCTCTACTTTTCTATCAGTGGCTGCCAGTAGACTGAGGAGGCAAACTTTAAGTTTTCCTGTTGTTGGGACTCACCAAGGGTTGGGGGGGGGCTACCTCCACTTTTACTCAGCTGGGCTCTGAAGAAGTTAGGAAGCAAAGTGGAGCATTAAATGAAGGCCACGTTATTACCTTGATCAGGCCAGGTTGGAACACGTGGTTGAAGGTCTGTTAGCCAAGTGGGCTTTTGAATTCTGATCCCAGCTTTAAGCAGACTCGTCTACAAGGTCACAACAGTCTAGACCTGGGTTGGCCTCACCTGCCTGCAGGGATGGGGAGGAAGAGGTGAATATGTGATTCTGGCAGACAGGCTCATCCCAGGAAGAGGAGGAGGAAGGGCCGCAGTGGAGTCAGCCAGGCCCTGCCTCCCCACCCCTCTCACATCACAGCAAGTAAAAGGTCAGAGAGAGGACAGGAGGGCGTGTGTGTGTGTGTGTGTGTGTACGCACACATATGCTGCACCAGTGATGCTCTGCTCACCCCAGCACCTGTCTGGAATGCTCAGACTGACGGCCACTGGGGCATCCAGGGGTTCTCCAGTCTGACACCAGAAACCCAGGCCAGCCCCATTCAGAGTAAGTGAATGCAATGAAAAGAGAAATGGGATGCCAGGAGGAGGAGAATAAGTTTCTTCCCTTACTGGGAAGCAGCATAGCAATGGGGTCAAGGGGATGAACTCTGGGGCCTTGTGAAAAGCAGGTGCAAATCATTTACTTCCCCTCGGCCTGTGATTCTGGTGAAGTAAACTCCCTGTGCCTCTGCTTGTCTGTGAAATCAGGGGCTCTCTGTTCCCTGTGAGAAATAAGATAATCCCTATCAAGTGCTCAGCAGAGGGTTCATGGGGATATCGTTATTATTAATACCCCCGCCTCGACCGTCACTGCGCCAGCCCACGTGTGCCTCACCTGTTCCTGGGGAGATCTCTCCTGTGTGTCTGGTCATTCCTGCTCTAACGTACTTGTTTTCTTGTTCTTACTAAGTCCCGTCATATGTTCAAAGGCTAAGTCTTCCTTGCACTTTTTGACTTCTCATGTTCTTCTTTTCTGAGGGCAGCAAAGAGTAAAAACAGCGCTATGAATAAGTCATGTTTACCTTATCCGCCATCCACCCGCAGTGGGGGTGCGCGTGCTTCCTGCAGACTCTCTTCTCTGTGCTAGAGCTCCCAGAGGACATGCACCCTGCCCTCAAGGCTCTTACCTTCCCATGGGGGTGTTGTTTATACTGTCCACTTCATGCAGACCTCAAACAAACCGTTCAAAATCCTGGTCTTTGGAGCCAGACTGCCTGGGTTCAAGTCCAACTGGGTGACTTTGGGCAGGTGTGTTGACCTCACTGTACCCCACTTTTCTTACTCGTGAATTTTCCTTACCTTGTAAAGATTAAATGAATTGGAATTTGTAAAGCCTTAAGAATGGTGTCTAGCATCTACTCAGTGTTTGTCAACTAAAACAAGGGTAAGGTAGATATTTCCATTTTGGAGTTTCAGTGACTTTTCCTTGGGCTCAGGAAAAACAACTGATAAGTGGACATAATATTGGCTAAGAGCATTAATATGGAATTTTAAAACCAGAGCTGAGCTCAAAATGCAGATTTAGTTAACCAAAATATACTTTGCTGTTTCCATGCTTAGTAAAAGGGCACTGGACTTCAGAGAGCCTCCCATTTATGACTCCCTCTGCAGAGCTCACATTCTAAATCAAGTCTTCAAGATTTCCTGTGTCCCTGCTATGTCACATTTTTCTCTCTGACCCTTTGAATTTAAAATGCTTTTTAAATTAAAAAAATATATGAAGGTCTCTGACAGGCACCTTTTGCAGAATGCTTTTAGTTGATTAGGTGTTAAAGGATTACAAATAAATACAGATATCTGGGGATTTGAAAAAGAAGAAGTAGGTTGCCTCCTGCCAGCTAAAGTAACCAGATAAACGGGTGGGAAGGGAGCCGCGCTAGCCTGATGAGACGCTCCATCCACTGGAGGAGAAAGGCTTTTTCCTCCAGAATTTAAAAGGCGTAACATACAGCTCTTCACAATCCTTTGTCACTTCCGTTGTGGCTGAGTGAATTAATCCCATCTGGCAGGATTACAAGTGTCATAACTGCTAAATATCCTTGTTTCTATATTGAAGTGTTTGTTCCTCCACAAAGAAACCGCAGGGGAACACCGTTCGCTGCTTCAGCCTCATCCTCTTGGGGTGTTTAGGAAACTGACCCTGAGTTTCTTTAGATGCTGCTTCCACAGCGTGGTGTCTGAGGGTCTGCGGGCAGGACAGTGGTCCCTGCTGGGCTCTCTGACCTGCCTTCTCCTTTCTCTTCCTTGGCTCCCCAGGAACAGCATCGCAGCCTCGGCCGTGTGCGTCTTCAACCTAAGTGCCATTTCGCAGGCCTTCAACGGGCCCTTCAAATACCAGGAGAACTCACGCTCCGCCTGGCTGCCGTATCCCAACCCCAACCCCAACTTCCAGGTAATTTCAGGGGGGCAAAAGGGTGCCCATTTGGTCGTCGCCCCAGAAAGCATGCAGAAACCTTGTGTGGGCTGTTGGGATGGATTAAACCCTGCTACATACACAGTGCAGCTGTGAGCTCCCTCACCCCCTCCTGGACAGTCCCTCACTGGGCTGGGCTCATGTAAATAGACCCAGGCCTTTTGTCAGCTGAGGCGCCTGGACTGAAAAAGGGCCTTTGTCAGCTGGGACGCCTGGGGCTGGACTGAGAAAGGCCAGCACAATGCAGCAGGTTGGGATTGCAAGCTCAATTAGTACTAATGATGGTGGACTCTGTGTCCCAGAAGTTCTGATTCGTTAATGACACTCTAATGAATGGGGTCTGGGGCGCAGAGCAGTGGAGACGCACAAACACGATTAGAGCTCTAATTGCCGAATGTGGCGAGATTTCCTGTCGGGGTAAATGGGACGTGATGGGGCATTTGGGGGGAAAGAAGAGCAGATGGAGGCCATTTATTTATAAATCACAAAATTATGGGATGTTCAAGCTATAAGGGGCTCTGTACACCATCTACTCCCATCTCCCAATATTTGGAAGAAGCTCAGACCCAAAGAGATTGAGCAGTTTACTCATGTTTGGTTGGTCAGCAGATATATTAGTCTGCTTGGGCTGCCGTAATAAAATACCACAGACTGGGTGGCTTGAACAACAGGAATTTATTTTCTCACAGTTCTGGAGGCTAGAAACCCGAGATCAAGATTCTGGCCAATTCGGTTGCTGGTGAGAGCTCTCTTCCTAGCTTGTAGATGGCTGCTGTCTCGCTGTATCCTCATGTGGCCTTTCCTCAGTGAGCATGGACAGACACTAATCCTATTAGGGATCGAGGCCCCACCCTTATGACCTCATTTAACCTTAATTACTTCCTTTGAGGCTCCATCTCCAAATATTGGCACGCTGAGGGAGAGGGCTTCAACATAGGAATTTGGGGGAGACAAACACTTAGTCCATAGTAGCAGGCTTCCCTTGAGGGCCTCTCTTCATCATCATCATGGGTGTAATTTTCAGTACCACCAAGTTCCAGGTGCTGTGCTCCATGCTTCACACGCGTGATGCCCCATGCTGGCAACAGAACTGTGATCAGTCACAGCTTCTCCACAGAGAAGGGCTTTGAGTCTCAGGACAGATAATTGGGCCAAGGACATAGGCTGATTAGTGGCCAAACTGGGATCCAAACCCCAGTCCTCAGATGCAAAGCCCCAATCTCTTCTGACCAAAGGACCACTTGTTACCATAAGTAGTCAGTAGTAGAACTGGGTCCTGTATCCAGACCTCCAAATTCTGGTTGGCTTATCATCTCAACACAAAACCTTTGGCTTTTGAGAACCTGGGAGTATGGAAAGGTTCAATTATTTTACACTACTTGGAGTTTGGCAGGACCATTCAATTCTAATTGTTTTGAGAGCATTTTCTGTTGTTTGTAAAATTTTTTAAAGAGCATAGGACTGTGAATAAGATGGCTGATTTACACTCATCTTTACCATTTACTGCTTTATTTAGGCAAATTATTTAGCATCTTCTATCTCATATTTTCATCAATAAGATGAGGAAGGAGGGATGCAAATGCACAGAGTATTTTAGGAATAAATTTTGATAATATTAATTAATGTGCATTGTTTGCTGTGTAATGTATTTGGTGAAGATGACCCTTAGGGACCATTTATTGGGTGCCATCTGGGTGTCACATGTTGTGTAAATGCTTTATATACTATGTCTCTTTTTCTCCTCTCAGCAATTCTGTAAGGTAGGCATCATTATCCATGCTTTATGTTAGGAAACCGAGTGATCAGATTTGTATGTATTATCTTGCTACTAAGAAAGTTCAGTACTAGACAAAGAAATTCACATTATGAGTCAGGTGAGCACACAGTTTAGTGGGAACCAAACGTGAAGTAGTCGCTTGTCCTGATATATATGGTTTATATAATTATTAACTGAACGCTGACTCTGTTTGCCCTTTTGTCAAGTTTCTGCATCTAAATCTCATCCGTGTCCCCAGGTGTTGGGGCGAAATGTCACTGTTTAAGAAAGCCTTATGTAAAATGCTGAAGGTGAACTGTACCATTCCCTCTAAGAAAGTCCATTGTAAAATCCTGAAGGTTAAAAAAAATTAACAAAGATGCTCACTGTACTTACAGTATACTTTTAATGTCTTGATGTTTCTATTGCAAAAGTCTTCACGATGAGCAGTGACTTAATAAATTCTCTGATGCCTTATCACCTCCAGGCAGTAGAACATTTTTAGGCCCTTTGTCTGGATGTATTTGTACACACAGCAAATCCCCTCATTTCCTAAGCCGTGGCATCTGGTTTTATAATGCCAGTGTCACACTGAAGGGCTTACTCGCATTTATGAGATGGGGGTAGGTCCATGCAGGGTAATAAATGAAGCATGCAGAAATGTGGCATGCATTTCAGACAGGAAGCTTGCTTAGCTGAGCTTGTCCTCTTTGGGTAGAATTCAAGACTTGCAGGAAACTAAAGTTATAGACTACGGTGATTCTTTGTATAACTGTTGGTACAAATATGTACCTAGTGTTTTCTTTTGGTTTACCATATTTGATAGCCATGCTAATATAGGCATCTTTACTGACATTCACAAGACCGTCTAGACTGGTGCAGAGTGGGAATATGTTTTGAACTAAAGATCCTTCCACTAGTTGTGTATAAAAGGCCTTATGTTTACAATAACCAACAGTGAGAAGTGGTTAGATTGTTTTATTCTTGTTTGCTTAGTGACATTGGCAATTCATGCAGCACTCATATACTTGAAGCAGCTAATTAATTAGAGGAGCAGAAATGTGATTCAGGTTCAGTAAAAAGAATAAAAGGAGGAAGAGTGCATAATTTTTCAAGATTTAATTCAGAAATCTCAGTCGAAAACAAAACAAAAACTATCATTTTTGTCAGTTGCAATCTAGAAACCACTGTGGGTGTTGCTGTAAAGTCTGTCCTGTTAGAGGCTGCAGTCCCTCCCCAAAGTTATCCAAACACTGGGCCTCACTATAAGAAGCATCAGTCGCTAACAGAAAACATCATCCAGACCCCATGGCACAGCTGTGGTGGGACAGACTCTGGAATTTTCTGTGCAGTTTTGATTACCATCAATCAGAAATGATGGAGCCAAAATGGTAAATAGGCCCTCAAAAGTGATTGAGCAGATGAAGGGGCTGTCATTGGAGGACCAAGTGAAGGGATGTGGCCACGTCATCTGGACCTTTGATACACAATGCATGTTTGCAGCAAGACGAGAGGGAGCAAGGAAGCAAGTGGGTGAAGGGTACCATTAAAATTGGGCACTCTCAGGATGAGGCCAGGTGATTGTGGACTTGACACCAAGCGCCCAGTGTGCTTGGATGAGAAGTTGTATCTGTTGTCCTTGAAACAAATTAAATAAACAAAAATGCAAGTGTCACTCTATTAAAAAATTGGTGGAATTATTGACCTTATTACTTTCAGAGGTGTTAGCAAGACAACTCTTGTGGGTTGTAAGCCACATGAGGATGATGACTGTGTTTTTACAATTCTTATTGTTTTCCTCTTGCACAGAGTCCCCAGGGTGTCACACAGACACTGCAGGAGCCCAGTATATAAGGCACAGCTAGAGAATTTGCAGCCCATTAGAGAGCTAGGTGGGTTACTTACGATCCAGTGAATACATGCTATAAATTTAAATAGCTTTCAAAATATTTGAAAAAGAATCCTTGGGTGAGATATTCATTATAGTCTGCAAAAAAACCAAGATGTTGTAGAGTATAGTTCAAAACCAGTTCTTGACTAATGGTTCTGTCACCACAATTCCGATGTGTGGGATTTTTTCCCATACCCCTAGGCAAGCAATTATCCGACGCCAGCTGGGTGTCCTACAATTCAACTTAATTCCGACACTGTCTACCTGGAGACATCAACAGATCCCATAGGTTAAGGGCTTGGTCACATGAGACTGCCCCTCCTCCCATGTCAGACACCAATCACAGCCCACGTTGTCACCTGTGCTTCTTACCGGCTGCCTATAGATTGGAGGTTCCAATGACCCCCTCTGTAGTTCCATTAATTTGCTCAGAACTCAGAGAAACATTTTGCTTACTAGATTACCAGTTTATTATAAAAGGACATAACTCAGGAAGAGCCAGATGGAAGAGATGCATAGGACAAGGTCTGGAGAAAAGGTGTGAGCATCCATGCCCTCTCCAGGTGTGCCACTTTCCCCGAATCTCCACGTGTTCACTAGCCCGGAAGCTCTCTGAACCACATCCTTTCGGGTTTTTATGGAGGTTTCATCACATAGTCATGACTGATTAAATCATCCATCATTGGTGGTTAAACTCAATCTCCAGCCCCTCTCCCCTCCTTGGATGTGGAGTGGGGGAGGGACTGAAAGTTCCAACCCTCTAATCACATGGTTGGGTCTCCTGACAACTAGCTTCCATCCCTGGGTGTGGTCCAAAAGTCACCTCATTGACATAATATAAGATACTTTTATTGCTGTCATCACTTAAGAAATTCCCATGATTTTAGGAGCTCTGTGCCAGAAATGGGATGAAGACCAAATATATATGTCTTATTACAAATCACAGTATCACAGTGGTGATTCAGATTGATGATTTGAATAAGATACTGAGTACAGGAGTAAAATCTACAACAGGTGCTCAGTGGTCCTGCTATGCAGCACCAGCCCTGAGGCCTCCCTGGTCTCCCAGATCTCTAGATTCCACAAGAGTGGCAAGAGGTCCTCAATGTTATATATTGTGGCTCCAGATTTTTATGTTGCTGATTTAAAAAAAAATCACTGTGCATACACACAAAAAAACCTGTGTGCAAAACTTCACCCAGCAGGCAGAGAGCTAATTGCCACCTGTGCCTCAAGTACTGCCAGTGATTTCAGGAAGAGTAAATCATCAAACCCAAAGTCACTCTCAGAACTAGAACTCACCTGCGTAGACTTCAGATCAGGACTGGTCGAGTTCTCTTTCATTTTGTAGCACATTTGTTAACAATGTCCCAGTCCTCCAAGTGTTACCATTAAATACAATAATTATGTAAAATCTCCTAGCACAGCTCCTTTGCCCCCAAAGCAACTGCTTGTGCATTCACCCGTTGATTCCTTCCTTCCTTTATTTATTCATTCATTTCCCTCTGGCCACTGCAGCTCAATGGATCACAGAATTGCTGTCCTGCTACAAGAGGACTGCTTTGACCATTTACCGTTGGTTGAATGGCTTCTCTGTGCCAGGCACACTGTCTCGTTCCTTGACATTTGCAAGCACTTTCAGTTAATTTACAAATGCTCCACACTGGTTATCTCAGTTGGTCTCACAACAGCCCTGTGAAGGGAGCAAAGAAGTATTCTTCTAGCCCCTCTATAGGTCCAGAGACGGGCTGAGAGGCAGTGCTCACCTGAGACCAGGTGGCCCCTGAGCGATGGAGCATAGCCCTGCACCTGACCTCACATGGTCCCATCGGGTGGCAAGGGTGCCCCTGCAAGAAGGTGACGTTAAACTAGGCACTGGACCAGACTTGAAATCCATTTCACTTTAAAATCCTCTGATTCTACAATCAGCCTATCATTTTACAGTGTGTGGGGCATTTTATCAAGTGCTACAAAAATATCGTCTACTTTTAAAAAGCCATTTCCATCTTACACTTTTGCACTTCTAACCTGTTATAATACACCAAGCATTAGAAATGACATGTTATAAATGGTAGTTTCAGATGGTATAGACAGGGAAATTCATTTCCATCAAACCTATTTATATGAAGTTCTGCAGAGGATCAGCCTTCATTGGTACCCAGATTTCAAGTTTATGAAAGAAAGGAGAATGGCTGGTGGGAACTTTCTGATTCTGTGCTCTGCCCCAGGAAAGCTTTGCTTCCTTTCCTCTTTTTACCCCATTTTTGCCAAAAACCATCCTACATAACACCTGGCAGCCTCTCTACAACACAGCTCTGAATTAATTCGCAGCAATTTCCAGGTCTGAGTTTTTCCCTGACTGTCCCAGTTCATCTCATGATGTTTCCTCTATCTGAAAATCTCTTTCCTCCTGCTTTCTTCCTTCACACTCTTCTCTCCCCCCATCTCCCTCCCTTTCTCACTCCTTTATCTCCTTATCCCTCTCTCTTCTTGCAGATTCACCATGTTATTTCTCAGATTGCTAGACTTCAAACAAAATTTTTAATTCTTCCAGCTTGGAATAGGAACACAAAGCAATAAGGTCAGCATGGTGTTTTTCTGGCCATGAGAATGATATTAGAATAGTATTACATAAATCACAGGTTAAAATGATGGCCTAGTTCTATCTCTGTGGAATCTGTACTTTGCTTATGGACCCACTGTTCCAACAGGAAAATTAATAAATCCATATGCTGTATTTGATTGCTGCATTTTCAGTCTGGGTACCTGACTTATCAGACAGATATGACAATGTGCATGTAGCCAGACAACTCCCAAGTGGCTCAGCAGATGACGAGGAGTTTTTATGCATATGCTGTTCAAATTAAAGTTAGCAATGACTCTTCCACTCTACTTTTAACTTCTGATCATTCATTTTATGATGCAGTTGAGAGACTCGCCAAATATGATGAATTCAAATCTAAAATGAGAGGGACACTAAGGAGGGGGACTTTGGAGAAAATGGATAAGCCAGCATTTTGCACATTTCAGTTATTCAGTTTCCAAGTCAGCCTCCATCTGGGGTGGCCAGGATCAGCTGTGGGTGTCCAGGCGGCTGGTTCCAGTAATGGCCTGTCTTCCATTGCAGTGCGGCACGGTGGACCAAGGTCTGTACGTGAACCTGACGGAAAGGAACCTGCAGGATGCTCAGAAGTTCATTCTGATGCACGAGGTGGTGCAGCCAGTGACTGCAGTGCCCTCCTTCATGGAGGACAACAGCCGCTTTTCTCACGTGGCTGTCGACGTGGTGCAGGGCAGGGACGTGCTCGTCCACATCATCTATTTGGCCACAGGTAGGAGCTTTCCCCTCCCTGAGGAGTTTTCTACCATCTTCTGATTTTGTGTTTTAAGTTCTACACATGTGATTTCAGTGTCAACCTTTGAGTCTGTCTTCTTTCCTCACAAGAAGCAAACCTCACGGTGCTCCCTTACCTTCATCATCCTCTGTGCTTCTCATTGTGAATCTTAATTTCACTCTCTTTTTTCACTACATTAGTCATAATTTTAATTGGAAAGACAATGCCTGAATTCTTAACTATTGTTCCTTAACTGCTCATAAAATAAGTCTCTTCTTGGCAAGGCCATTTTAATTTGGATAATTTAGGACAATGGAGTTTGTTGGATGACGTATTATCCTGGGTGAAGTATTATCCTGGGATCGCATAGTGATTTCTGGTTGGTTCAAGAACACTGTTCACGGCAAGATATTTCCGTTGTAGGATGGTAGTAGAAGCATGACGAAGAATCTGTTTGGGGGCACAAATAACCAAATATTTTACAGAAGACATAGGCAACAATGTTTATCAAGTTATCGATGACAACTAGACCTGTTCAGTTTCCAAAGTAACTCACGTGTTGAAGGCACGTTCCATCTTCATTTATGACTCAGACAGCACAGGGTGCTCGAGGCCAGCCTCAGTGGCCCTGTCTCAGTTCAGCACACTTGGCCAGCTTTTTCTTGCCTTCAGGTCCTCCTGTATAGAGTTTCCTCACTGTGGAGTCTGCCCGCATCCCCACGTCCTCTGTCCAGTGTTCTGCATAATTGGCTCTTCCTCACAGAACATGATTTCCACTGTTGTTCTTGTTAATAATATATCTATCAGTGGGTTGATTTTATTCATGAAGTCGCTAGGATTTGTTGAATTGTTACTATTTTGTGGTTCCTCTGAGCACTGATGAGTAAGATGGTGAATAGACTGCCAGTGTCCTGCTCTTCTGGAGCTTCAGATAATGGACCCATGACTAAGGAAAACATGAGAGAGGGGATGACCAGCTTATCCTGTGGATGTGAATAGAGCGATGGGGTAGTGACAGTCAGGGAGCCTCCTGTTCTTAGCTGGTGAGGGTCGGCCGGAGATGACATTTAAGCTGAGAGCTGACTGGGGAGGAAGAACTGGCCATGCATGAGGAGGGAACAGTGAAGGTGCCACATGAAGGAGTGGTCAGCTGTGGGCAGTGCCACCATGTGGTCTGGTAAGGTAGGGACAGAGATGTGACCAACAGATTGGCAAATGGAAGCTGCTAGTGCCTCTACAGGCCAGTCTGAGGGAGGAGTGGGGAAGACAGGGAGGGAGCATGGAGGAAGTTAGGTGGAAACAGCTGATCCTGTCTCCAAGTGTGCAGATCTCATTCTGATAACGATGTACCACATACCATTCAGCAACCGCATCTTACAGAGATTCATGTTTTTGTTCTGTAGACCTGAGTTTTTGCTTTTGTTGTGATCTACTGCCTATTTACAAATTGAGTCATGGCGTACATCAAGATGTTGCTCACTCAAATCACAGGTCGGCTTATGGGGGGAAGATTCCATATATAGAACTCTTCTGCAGTTTCCACGTCTCACTAGTCGGGTTGTTTGTTGAACTCAAGGAGAAGAGGGGTTTGCAGTGGGTGAAGCTTCCTTCCACCAGTAAAACAATCATGGATACATGGGGTCCTAAAGAGTGCCCTGCTCCAAACCACATGGAGGGAGGGACTCAGGGGAGACAGGCAAAGGAGAACCTGGAAGCTGGTTACATAGATGGCATTTGAGTTTGTTTAGACTGCCTTGACAATTCTCACTTTAGGACCTCTATGCATTACAAACTTCATGTCCCCACCAAGTTCTGGATCTATTCGTTTATCTCGTGTAGCACTGATTTATACATTTTGAAGGAGATCTCTTCTTTTGCAAGTTTTAATTCAGAATAAAATTTGGTTTTAAAGGATATCATTTTTTAATGATCCAGCATATAGGTTTCTTCTTGATTTCCAAGGAATTGAAATGTAAAAATGAAATATTAGAAAGATGATCCAAAAATGCCAGTGTGCTTTAACTAAACCTTCCAAAAGCTGAACAACTCCTGACATATAGAGATGGCAAAGATGAGAGATTTTGACTTTTAAAATTCAAAAGGCTAGTGTTTATGTGGCCTTTTATTTATGTCTTGCCCCAGTAGAGTTACATCAAGGCAAACCAGTATGTCCATCTTCTTTGATATTAAAGCTGATATGGAGCACACATGACTGGAGTCCTCACAGTCCAATTGCACAAGCTGTACCTCATCCAACAATTAATAAATATTTAATGGATAGAGCATGAATGTGACATCCACAACCAGTGAATGTGGAGCTAAAGGAGTTCCCAACGTGCTCATAGAATCAGTTTGATATCTTGGGATTGGGAATCCAAGTTCAGTGATAAGTCTATTTTCTCCCACCTGGATTTTACCTGAATAAACACAAACTGGAGAAAACCTGCCAATGGCCATTTGAAAGTTCGTTTGTTTTATTTATCAGTATTATCTAAAAATTGAAGTGAAATAGACCTATGTTAATAGTGCAGTTCACAGTGCTTCTTGGAGCTCAAATGGCATTTCCCTGCTGGCCAGCACCCTGCTGAGCCAAACAGTCTTTCCCAGACACATTCAGGGTCTTTTTTCTTGCCACTCCCTTCTCTCTCATGTTGGAAATCAAGCCAGGACTAGGCATATTACTGGGGCCATGACTGTGCTGATATTTTATGTTGTTTCTTCGAAGATCTTTTCAGAGCAGGAGACAAAGTGGCAAGTGGTAATTCCTTCAGAATATTTATGACTAGAATTCTATGAGTGACTGAATCTTATATCCAAATAGCTGCTCAGTTCCTGTCTACAAAGATAAAATCAAAGTCGTGTTGACCACTCAGGTATTCTGGGAATCTTCTCCTTACTTGATTTGGAGACACTCTCTCTTCTGGTGCTTCTCCTCCCTCTGTGCTATTCCTTTGCTGGCTCCCTATGTCAGCCTGCCCTGCATGTGTGGCTGTTGCTCAGGCTCTGCCTGTAGCTACAGTTGTTCTCATTCTTTGTTGCCTCCCTGGAAATGCCATTCAATTTCAGGGTTGCTACACTTCCTTTTAGGATGAAACATATTACTTTGATTTTCATTTTTGCCTCAATTCTATTATGTCTAAAATTGAATGTCTATCTTTATCGCACAAATTTGCTGCTTCTTCATTCTCTGTCTTACTCTTGTTCAGGCACCACGTCCTGTAGATTTGAACCCTCTGCTGCCTCTGCTAACCATTTATTTTGTTTTCCTGTAATTATTTATTGCTTTAATTCAATCCCTGATTATTTCTAGAGTTCTGTTTTAGACCAGTGTTTGTTCAGCTTAAGCTTGGATAAGACTCGCTGGAGGACATGTTGAAATGCCCAGCCCCACGCGATTCTGATTCAGTGCAGAGATTTGGTGTTTCTAACAGGCTCCCAGGTGGACTTAATGCTGTGGATTTCTGGACCATATTCAGGGAGTGCTGTTCGAGATGAACTAATGATTTTCTTGACCTAGAATCTCTCTATAATAGATGTACCTCACCTCTCCCTGTGGTTAGGCAGTGACATCATTGTGATTGGTTCCTAATTGTTTGTGACACAGATATCAAATCTGTTATCCGACATCAGCCTAACAGACAGGTTTACTGTTCATTTCAGTAGTTGCTGGTATGATTTGTTGAAAGAAATGTTTTAAGATGCAGCAAGCTAATACAGAAATATATATACTATATATATTATATATAGTATATATATATAATATATATAGAGAGAGAGAGACAGACAGACAGACAGACAGAATATATATATATATATATATACACACACACACACACACACACAGACATCATCTCTAATAGAACTTGGTGGTCTGGGCAGGGACAGGCAAAGGTACCAGGAATGATTTCCCTGAGATAAAGGAAAAATTGAATTTGCAAATTCCAAAGCACACTATGTTTAGGCAATATTGATTCAGAATAAATGAACACTAGACAAAGCCAGGTAAAGTTTTTAAATCCCTAAAATAAAGAAATAATTGTTTAGGCATTCAGGAGAAAAAATACCTATGAATGGAAAAAAGTTAGATGGTCCCCAAATATTCTCTAGCTGCATAATCTGTGAAACATGGTCTAAAATACTCTAAGAAAAAGAAAATGCAAGTCAAGATTATTATACTCAACCAAGAGTAAAGAGACAGACAAGACATTCCTCAAAATGAAAATCTCAGACAGTGGAATACCAGGGGTCTCTTACAAAAGCAAAACAAGACCAGTTACTGGCTAGAATCTGCCAAACATGATGGAGATGGTTTGAGAAAGAAAGGAAAAAATACCAAACCAAACAGTGGAATACTCAATACCATATTTCAAGTGAAACAATATATATATAAAAGTTGGAGGAAAATTAAGTGTGACTCAAGAGTTTTATTCTAGGCTAATCTTTCCTTCCAATATAAAGGCATGTGGAGAATTTAGGGATACAGCATCTGTGATTCCTACTTTAAAAACAGAAAACTTTGATTTCTAGCCAGTGAAGAAAATCAGAACAAGAACTTTAGGGACGAAGTCATGGAAAAAGGATAGGTTGTGAGCTGAGAATCCATTTGAATTTAAGATGAAGAAAAATTAAGGAGTTCTGTAGAACATGTTGGTAAGCAAGGGCTCTGAGAGCTGGTGGAGCATAGTGTGTCCATGAACTTAGAGAAGGTCCATGAATGGGACATATCTTTAGCACCTGGTCAGATTCTCTTGGTTTTACTTTATCCTGGACCCTCAGCCATTGTTCTATCCCAGCTGCTACCATGGCTGATAGATGCCTGGGCAGGTCCATGAGGTTCTTCCAAATGATGCTGACCAGCTGGTAGCCAGGCCCCTCCTGCCACTTCTGAACTTGGATGACACATCACACAGTTGGTGTGAAATCTGGCTTCTCAAGCAGGTGCTAAAGGGTTTGGGAGATGTGACGCAGAAGTGCAGTGAGCTTCAACCAATGAGAGGCAGGGTATGAGAAGGAACCAATGAATAAACTTCCTTTCTCTTTTTCCCTGCAATGGGTTGTCCAAAGCAAGGTTCTTCACATAGCCAAGCAGATGTCTCTTTGTGGCTCAAGATAAAGGAATGGCCCTGTGGTGACACCTCACATGCCATTACTCCCCATTCTTTCCTGCCCCATTTCTTCCATTGCTCACACAGCCCAGGGGTTGTGTGAGTTTAAAAATGCATGAGCTCTTAATCTGTGCTCCACACTCTGCTTTCTAGGCAATCACAGTGAGGGAGACTTTCTCAACCCTGTAGAGTTGCATGGCTACAAATGTAGGCAGAAATAGGTGATATATGTTCTGTGGACCATATGAAGAAACTCAGATTTAAATCCAAGTATAATAATAATAGTAATAAAACTGAAAATTTTGTAAGGAAAGGAAGTAACATGATGCCACAAATGTTTTCAGAGACTACTGTCCATAATTCCTGGAGAAAGAACTAGCAGCGGGGGTAGAAGCAGTGTGAAATTTGGGGTAAAATTTCCTTCTATGACATCAGTGGGATTTTGCTGCAAGATTTGCTGATTATGTAAAAATAAATAGGCATTGTAGTAACATGTCACTGCATTGTGATTGTGTAATGAAGGCCAGTCTGTGGTCAAGGCTATTTTGGGTAGAAACAAGGTCCAGGAAGAGGTGAGTGTGTCAGGCTTGGCTAGCAGACAGGCAGTGATGCTGTAGATGAAGACATGAGTTCCCAGCTAGAGCGATATCGCCCCCAAGGAGGCAAAAATTAGTTCTTGAGGGAGAAAAAAAAATCTTATTTTTATGTATAAAGCACAGATATACATGCAGTACATAAACAAATACACAATCTTTAATATTAACATTTCATGGGCTGGAGGACAATTACAGGAAAAAAAAATGTGAAAAGTCTCCTTGCCAGAAAAAAGTTTGAGAAACACTAGTCTTAGGTATTTTCATGGAGAGAAGTTAACAGATTCAGTACATGTCTGGAGGTCTGTAGGGGTGAGCGAACGGGTAAGATCAAAAATGACTCCTGATTTTTTGGGGGTTTGGGCAGTTGAGCAATTGCCAGCAACCTTTTCTGAGAAAGGAGAAACTGAAGTTTTGGTGTTAAATTCCCCTGGAGAGGATTCAGCAGGGAACGCAACGGGCAGACTCTCTACCCTCTAGAAGCTTATAGTATTTTAGAGAGAGATACAAACAACAAAATAGTTACATTAAATGTTAGGTGGGGAAAAATAATAAAGCAGGAAGAAGGAGTAGGGGGAGGCGAGGGTTTCCGGTTTGGGTGTTAAGAAGTCATTTTGAAGGGTAACAAATGAGATTCGTTGTGTTGAATGATTCTCAAGAGGTGGGAGGTAAAGACTGGAATTCCACTTTCAAAGACTTTAGTTTTTTGAAATGTAACACTTTGACTGTTTTCGGTAGAGATTAGATCCCATGAATCTGGCTTTCATGAAGTTGACAGTGCTGATGGGAATCATCTCACTGAGAAGGAAGACTGACAGTGAAAGAGAAGGGGTCACTGAATGGGTGAGGTTCTGAGGGTCACAAGGGATTGGGGTCAGCATCACCCAAGGGAAGAGAAAGAAGATGCTCCATGCAGATGGGAGCCCAGCCCTCATGCCTTCCACTTAGCTGTACCATGAGTGCCGTGGAGAAAATATGACCAATGACTCTCTCCTGCCCGCCCTTTCTTCTATTCCAAATATATTTTTAATACAGAACATGGCATTTTTATTATTTGCTACTAATCTCTATTAAAATCCAGAAATCCCAATGCTTGAAGAAAATGAGCTTGTAGGAAAAAAAACAAAGATATCAACAATGTTCTATGTACTCTAGAAATTTCTTTTTTAAGAGTAACAATTGTCAACTAGCTCAACAACAGCTGAATTCCCATTCCTGACTTTCTTATCTCCCCGTGTATAGTTTCTTCCAGTACCTAATTCTCAAGTCTTTCAGTTCCCTTTCTAAAGAGTGGAAGATGAGACTGCTGAGTGAGAACAGGCCTCAACATTCCCTTGGACTAACGTATGCAAGACCTGAGAAATCCTAGGGAGATCCTTTTGGGCAGCCAAAATTAAGTAATACATTTACTGTTGCCATCACTAACAATTATATCCCTCAATATTTATAATCATTTCTGCAACTACCTACATGTCACGAGCAAGCATTAAATTGTGAAAATCCTTTATTGGAAAGATGTTTTACAGTCACTCCAAATTCTGTCCTTCTCACTGGAAACTGGAAACCCAGACCTAGTCTGGACTTGCTCTGTATGTGCCCATTTATGTAAGGGGTTCCCATAGACTGAGAGGGAGCATTATATAGTTTGAGTGCTTGTTTGATAACATTTAATATCTTTTTAGTTTAATGATAAAATAAGTGTAGTGAATACCAGCAATATAGAAAAATCCCAATTATCTGGTGTTATGGATTAAATTGTGTCCCCCCAAAAGATATGTTGAACTCCTAGCCCACCAATATCTCAGAATGTGATCTTATTTGGAAATAGGGTCTTTGCAGATATAATTAGTTAAGATTAAGTCATACTGGAGTAGGGTGGACTCTTAATCCTAAATGACTCCTGTCCTTATAAGAAGAGGATAGAGACACACACAGGGAGAATGACATGTGACAACACAGGCAGAGATTGGAATGATGCAGCTGCAAGCCAAGGAACACCAATGATAGACAGCTACAGCCAGAAGCTGGGAAGAGACAAGGAAGGATTTTACCCAGTCTCAGGGAGCAAGGCCCTGCCAACACCTTAATTTCAGACTTTCTAGCCTCCAGAGCTGTGAGATAATAAGTTTCTGTTGCTTTAAGCCACCCAGAATGTGCTATTCTCTTGCAGCAGCACTGGCACACTGATCCCCCTGGCTGTGTTTTTCCACTTTGCATCTGATCTTGCAGCCAAATTTAAAGTGTAGTGTGGCTTTCTCCTGCTCTCCTGACATTTCGCAGTGTCCTGAACTCAACGAACAAAATTAGTATTTTAGTATTAGTTTATGTCAGGCCCAATGAAAATGAAAAGTCTACTGTTGAAGACAATTAAATATACCAAACCACTTAAAATGGTATAAACACAACTAATTGTGTTACTAAATATAGGAACATTAATTCTTGTATTTTAATGTGTCTTGTTTTTAAACGTGTTTTTGTAATAATTTTAGTAGCTTATGCCTAGTTCCCCAACCACAAAATAAAGTGAAGTTTTATGCTGTGAATTAGTAAATATTCCAGTTTACTCTAAATGTGATGCAATCCACTTCTGTCTTTATGGAGTGGCCAATTTTGCTGTTTTCTTCTTGATCTGCTTTCTCTCTCTGCCTTTCTTTGTTTTAGACCCGTGTAAGTCTTCTGACTTTCTTCTGCCAGCTTCCCCATGATCAGTATTGATTGGAAGTCGCCCCAGGTAGTAAAGCATTGCTGTCTGTGGACAAAAGAAATACAAACCATTTCTCTTTGGCTCCTCTTTTCATGTAAATCCTGCCTGGTGCACATTTTTTCACATAACTCCTTTAGGTTTCCTGGCAGTTACTGGAGTTTAAGCACAATAGCCTCCTGTTCCCGGACCTGCTGGCTGTCCTCTTGCTTGTATAAATATCCAGTTCGTATATTATTGTTTCTGTGTGAAATGCTGCCGTCACTCCAAAGAGGTTTTAGTAATGTCCACCCAGTGCCCCAGGTTCTCTTGTTTTGTGAAGCCCAAGTCTCCACTTCTGCAGAAGAACATTCGAACCACGTTCTACGTGAACGTTTGGTTAGGTGAGTCTAGTGTGAAGCATCAGGTACTGGAGTGATAATTTAGGAGTGTGCTGAAGAAGTTTTAGCAGACACTTTTCTCCTGGATAACTCAGTTATGAGAAGACCCACCTGTCTGCTAATTTGATGATGAGCCTGCAAGCGTTATTATAAAAAGATTTTTCTAGTTGATCTTAAGAACGTTGGTCTCCATAGGTAATAAAACTTCCAATTTAATGGCTACTCCATCCTCGTCCATTTCCTCAGCTGTGGCAAAATACATTAAATATGTTTTACAGTTATTACCAACATTTGCTAACTACTTCTCTTCATACAAAAATGCTTCATGCAAAATCTCTTAAAAAAGATTGTATTCAAATATGTATATTAAGGAAGTATTAGGATATTCAGAGGTTTATAAGTTTTGTATTGTTGTGTAATATATTATCATAATCTTAGCAGTTTAGAACAACTTACATGGTTATCTCGCAATTTTCATGGGTCAGGAGCCCAGGTACTGCGTATCTGGGTCGTCTGCTCAGGGTCTCCCCAGGCTGCAATCAAAATGTTAGCTAAGGCTGCAGTCTCATCTGAAGACTTGACTGGTGAGGAATCCACTTCTGAGCTCATTCAGGTTGTTGGCAGAGTTTATTTCCTTATGACTGCATGATTGAGGGCCCTGGGGTTCTGCTGGCTGTTGGCAAAGGCCACTGTCATGTCCTATAGGCCTCCTTAAGTTCCTTCCCACATAGTCTTCTCCAACATGACTGCTTACTCCATCCAGCCTGCAAAGAGCCTTTCTCCTCAAGGAGGGCCCAGTCCCTCTTTTAAAGTCTTCTACCTGATTACATCAGGCCCACGAAGGATAATCCTACTTTGATTAACTCAGAGTCAACTGATTTGGGATCTTAATGACCTCTGCAGAATCCTTTCATTGTTGCCATATAATCTCACCTAATCACAGGAGTGACATACCATCATATTTACAGGTCTGGCCACTCAAGAGGAGGGGGCTATATAATCATGAGGGCCTTTTTAGAAATCTGCCTACCACAGAAGGTCTCTTAATGCTCCCCACCCCACACATGCTACCCACCCCCGCCAAAAAGAACAAACAAGCAAAGAAAAAAACCTCTATATAAGTTTCAATTTTGAAAGTTTAAGACTAAATATAAAATGTTTCTCCTTGGGACAAACAGCTGCTCCTACAATTATCAGGGTTGTTCAGATTTAAAGGGAAAAAAGCGCTTCCTCTGGTTTGAGCTGCCCAATTGCATTGATTATTTGTTCTGTGTCTGCATATCTAGATCTGGCTGAACTGCTCGTGGCAGAATGAAGTCGTTTGCCATTGGTTCCAGTGTTCCATGAGCAAATGTTTGCACTAGAGAAAAAACAAAACAAAAGGTTCTGTAATGTAGAAGAGGAGAGAAGGGGAAAATGCCATATATTTCATCTCTGCTTGCACTCTCCTGCCCTCTCTGCTGTCTCTCCTTCTTCCTTTCTTTGTACTGTGACCACCATGCGTGGTTCCTGACTAGAGGGATAAACACAGCCCTGTCAGCAGAATCCTTCTGATGCCCCTTATAGGCGGGGAGGTGACTGCATCTCTATCTCCAGGGGGCGCTGCCTCTCTGATACCCAGTTATTCCAGGACCACTGGGGAGCATTGAGGGTTCCCACAAGAAGGGACTGTCCACTGCTCGGGGTTGATGTGGACTCATAGGATTGGGATGAGATTTTGTGATTCCTTTGGGAATGCAAGGAACAGAATTTTAGAACTCCGCCACACCTCCACATCACTGGTGGGCACTGGAGTAATGTGTGAAACTGCTGTCAACCTGGCCTACCACAGTCATTCTCTAGGCTGTGAAATCAGAAAACTAAATTCTTCTTAGCACCATAAAATCTGGAATAATTTGATTCTGTTATGATGTGTTAACAAATTGAATCTTGGCACCAGGAAAACTCAGGTTCCACTCAGATGGCCAGAGTGCTGTCGTCTCTCGCCCTTGAAAGGAATGTTGTCTTCAGAGTAAATTTTTCTGTAATGATTTCATCTAACGTGTAGGACATGGTAACGGGCTTTCCAAAGGTGTCAGGTTGCACGGGCCAAAGTAGAACTGTTACCGGACACATACCTAGGTTCTTTACCGGCCACACAGGAGGGGACAAAATAAAACTGGAACGCCAGGCTTATGGCAAAGAAAGAGTTTTTGTTTTGTGTGATGTCAGCTGGGAGATGAGAGTGAGCCCTCAAATTTGTCCTGTCTGCCCAAAAGATGGGAGGCAAGGGATTTTAAAAGTTGCGAGGAATGCAGCTGCTTGTAGGGAAGGGGAGCCTGTGGCCTTGCTAGTTGGCACTTTCCCACCAGCCTGCCTTTGGCCTTGTGAGGCTGCTTGCGGGGAGGTGGGTGATGAGATAAGGGAATCGAAGCTGGGTGTCCTTGATTGTCTGGCTCCGTGGTGGACAGTGGATTCTGGTGCCAGGAAGCCAAGGAATTGAGGTCCGGGAAGCTTTAGCTTCTTGACATTCTCTGGATATCAGTTTCCCTGTAACAAACCTCAAGAACTGGTAATTAGCCAAAACTTCAGAGTGAGCCCAGCTTGAGGCCACCTGGACTTTTAACAATTTGTAACTTCTATCTGCCTCCTGAAGTTCAGGGATACAAAGGTTTAAAAACCCCATATTTACATGTGAATGTAACTTAGAGAAGCAGGGAAAGGGGATGAGTGCTTTTGGTTTTAACCCCATAAGTGCTGGGTTTAACATAGGGGAACTGATTTCAGGGCCAGCATGAGAACCACATCTGATCAGAGCAGTCAAATTACGTGTAGGATTCTTTATGCCTTGGTTTTGAATGTCTTTATCTAAGCACATTCCCCCATCCTTGCTAGCTTGTATATATGTCCCCTGCCTGGCAGTGATGACCAACCATTGCTGAGCAGATTTAGGCCTTGGCCTCTAGGTAATTAAACTCTAAAGCAGACAGCAGTGCAGTCAGAAGGACTAGGAAGAGAGATGTAGGTAGAGAAATCCCTTAGTGCAAAAGGAAGACCTGGGAGTAAGACAGTGCTAAGATGTAGGGAGCAAGGAGTACCTATTAATATTGTAATTTCCACCTGGAACCCATTAGAGGAAGTAGGCTGTCCCCAAATCCTCTTGGTGAATTAACACGGCACATTTCCTTCCACCAGGATGCCTGCAGCAAACTGTGATTTGGGTAAACAGCTTGATGGTGGTGCAATTATTGACAGTGCACATGTCTACAAACAAACCTGTTCTGGATGTGGGGAAACAGTAGTTGTCACTTGAAGAGATGTCAACATCAAAATCTATTTTAATTTCGTCCTTTCAAAAAATAGCATAATTCCACAGCAAGATTGGAAAGCTGTCCAATTGTGTGTTGCTTTATAATGTTTTCATTGCCCTTTCCTTTGTGAAACATAGAGATGGGCAAATTGAAGTTTCCTAAGTAGGCTATTTTATAGTCTTTGAACAGAATTGTCTTTACAAATAGATGCTGCAGAGGTTCTTATCAAGGAACCACACAGTTCTCACAGTGTTAAGAATGGGATGATGTTTCAAGCTAATGTCCTTTGGGGCAAATATTGTTCCTACCTGATTATCTGACGTACCTGTTTAATAAATAAAGATTTCCTCAGAGAAGCTGAGGGTGTGACTTTTGCTAATGAGACCTTGTATGAAGAATCAAGGCAGCTTGAACCCAACCAACCCCTAAGTCAAGAATACATGAAATTATAATTATGTCGGCAGTAGGCAGTTACTCTTGTAGACTAGAGAAAAATCAATATGGAGGAAAAAAGTTCCTTCCCTGTTTTGCATCGGCTGACCTTGGTAAACACTACATAAATTCTGAATGAATGGGTAGAGGGAAAGCCTAGAGCCATCTGTCCATCTGTCCATCCAGCCATCCTTCCGATCATTTAGCCCCATTGTTATTTTAACTAACCCCATATACGAGAGAAAAAGCAAAAAAGCTCTGAGCTTTTAATTATGTTTCACCATTTACGACCATTCAATGGAAATTAATTAACTTTCTGACCAAGTGAATAATTATCATCACTTTGTGGATTTCTAAAGGCTACAAAAGCTTAACTCTGAAATTTTTAAAGCATTTTGAGATTAAAACCACGTTCCAAAGGGCAGTTCTCGTCATTTATTTTTAGCCTAACTCTTGTACTCTCCGTATAATGAAACTGATTAAATATGTAATTTTTTTATTTGAAGAATTAAACTTGAGTTGACAGAAAGGAAAGGAAAATTTGCTCAAGAAAGAGGATTTCTTTCTTTAACTAGAAAATATGTGTTAAGCATTATTACCGTGTGAGGCTAAAATTTTGAGAATTGTCTACAGTTAGTAAAAGTCTTAGAGTGATCCTGAGTTAACACCAGTAGAAGTTGGTTTTCACACCTCCAGAACAGGTATGAGGTTTTAGAATTCTCAATTTTCATGTATCTGTGCCAATGGTAAAAAAAAAATCCAGTAAGTAATTGTCAATATTCAAATACATTTATGGGATTTTGAAATAATAAAAAAAAAAAATTCTCACCCTTAGTATTGAAAGTGGTCTCTAAGATTAATTATCAGGGTAGGAACTTCTCGTGATTTAGGTCCTCACTGATGTGATCACTTAATTAATTTTTAAAATTTGACTTTGTCTTTAGCAAAAGAACACTGTGAAAAGTACTGTCAACTGCAGAGGCCTGGACTTGTCCTTGGTAAACTGGGTCTTGAAAGGCAATCTTCACAATGAGCTGCTGCCCTTTGAGTTAAAGTATAAACCTTTTCTTTCAGTTAGAAATTGATTACATCATGTTGGCATTTTTTTAAATGTTTTTGGCAGCATTAATTTCTCTCTGCGTGGACTGGATAAGAGCCAGTCATCTTGGTCTTTACTGTATTGCTGACCTGTGGTGACTCACCTGGCTACTTGTCTTCAGGAGCCTCTAACTTTCAAAATTTGGGTCCCTTAACCTGCACCTCCAGGTTCCTCAGATTCTGGGTCTTCCTGGCCTTGAGCACAGAGCAAGCCAGGAGCAGGAGGGCACAGGCTCAGTGCCAGCTCATCTTACCCAGGCTGGGCTCTGACCTCTCACCCAGTTTTAGTGATTGGGCCTCTGACGTCTTCTCTCGTGACCTGTGATCTAATCTTTTCTCCAGTGTCTGCATTTTGACGTGTTCCCATCCCAGGAATCAGAGGACTGTTCATGTGTCTTGTGGTTGGTGCCCACTCCTTCTTGCCCCATCTCCAGTCACTGACCTGTTGCCTCCCTGGCTCCTCTGTCTCTTGCTGTCTGATTGGGACCCTCACTATGACGCTCATGGTTGGAGGATGTATAACAGGTGTTGGGACTGGGCTGCCCCTCACACACTCGAATCCTAGTTAGGAAAAACAGCGAATTTTGCTAAGACTCATAATATGCATTCTGCCTGAGTAAGAACTGAGTTGGTCTGCCACATAGATCACAAACAAATCTGCACCCACAAAAGATTCGGGGAGCCACACTGTAAGCCAATTTCCCCGCACAGGAACATTTAATAACGTGTCATGCCTGCCCATTGGATGTCAGCTGGGGCTTTCTTGCCACTTGGATATTTGGTTCCTTATTTTAGTCTCCCAATTTCATGCCTTTGGAAGTCCACAGCCCTCCCCATAATTTCTATTAATTAATTCATGGGCTTATGCTCACAAAGTCCTGTCTGCTCTCAGATAGAATGTGTTTTCATGCTGTCAGACACAAATTCAACTCCTTAACCAGACTGTGTTTAAAAAGAATGAGGCACAGCAAGCATTGTGTGGGTTCAGAAGACGTTGTGGAAGGTTCCATGGTCACTAGGAAGGTTTATTGAGGAGCAAGCAGCTTTCTGCCATCTCCTTGGCTTCTCTCTCCCATGCCTTTGTCTTTCATTCTTTTTTAGTAGGATCCCAACAGAATTCCAACCCTTATTTCATGTGGAGCCCTTCTTCCTTGACCCCACCCACCACTGATATCCAGGTCATAGGGTAGGTGGAGGGGAAGCTTCTCAAGCCCTGTTCAGGACACCCTCCAGAGAATAACTGGTTACGTCCCAAGAGGACACTTAGGGAATAGAAGTGTGTATACCTCATTATATACTTATACTCCTCTTGTTTTAATACTCAATCCTACTTTAATACATTTGCATCTAAAATTAGCTTCCTATCATGTGTACATGTGAGTGTGTGGGGGGGAGTAGCACGTGGTATAAGAGATAAGTGTGCTTATCCACCTAAAAGGGTCAGTTTACCAAGGTCAGGAATTGCATTCTATATAGTAGTTATCCATTTTTAAGACTTTTTTTTTTGAGTCATTGTGGACTACAAACATAATACTGTTTTGGATATTTGTGTTAGGTATAAGGAGCAATAACATGGGCACACCAGCCAAATCAAATGGCAGACCCATGCAGGAGTTCTGAAGGACCCTTCACGCTCCCACCAAAGCCATGCCCTCTTCTCCAAAGTATCCACTACCCTGAATTTCATTTTTATTATTTCCTTGCGTTCTTTATAATTTCACCGTATTTTATACCGTAAATAGCATAGCTTAATTTTATATAATTTTGAACTTCAGGTAAATGAATTTATGTTTATTCTCCTAAGATTGGCTTTTTAAAATTTTGTTCAACATGTTTTTTATGAGTGATTAATCCATGTCCATGTACGCAACTCAAGTCCCTTCATCTTTGCTGCTGTATACAGTTTTCCATTGTTTGCCTGAATTTAAGGTAACCTTGTTGATTTGCATTTGAGCGGTTTCCAGTTTTTTGCTGTTATAAGTGGTGCTGCTACATGCATCCCTGTGCACATCTCCTGGAGCCGACGTGTAGGACTTTGCCCAGGGCAGGACTTCCCAATCACGGCAACCACAGGAAATGGCGTTCTGTATATGGCGCGCTGGAGACATCACGGTTGCTTGCTGCCGTGGGGGACCAACCCAGTGGGGCAAAGCTGCCCACTCTGCCCCATGAGTGGAGGAGATCTATGTCATGGTGTGTTTGTAACCTGTTCATGGCCCATGGGTCGGGAAGCAGAAGTTGCTGGAGTCTTCAACTCTGCTACCTTATTCCGAATTGCTTGCTGAAGTGTTTTGCAGAGCTCAACACTTTATTATACTTGATCCAATTTGTGGCATTGCACAAATACATGTCAACTGGACCGTTTCCCAACCATCATTCCCTGGCTCCAACCCAACGCACCACCCTTCTAAGGAACATTTAATCCTATGTGTCCTTGAGTCATGGCACCTAATCTCCTGGGCTTTGGTCAGGCCACCCTCCCTCCCTCACAGGTCCTCATTTCCTTCTCTGCCTGGTGAATGTCTGCTCATCCATCAAGGTCCAGTTGAAAAGTGTAGGCTTTCCCTTCGCCGTCCTCTCCACAAAGACTGGTTAAGCATTTCTTCCTCTAGATCCCAGGGGCACAGATATGTGGAAACACTGATCTGGCCTGGGAGGGTCAGAAACACTCCACAGAGGAGAGGCCGAGGAGCTGGCTCTCGGAAGATAGGGAGATGGTTGCCTGGTGGAGAAAATATGGATGGATAGTCTTAGGAGAAGGCACTGAATGTGGAAAACCTGCAGATATAGAAAGGCATAGAATGTTCTGAAAGGTGAGAAATTTAAATTAGCTGGAGTTGTGGGTGGAGAGACAGGAGGTGATGCTGAAAGGTAGGATGCCTTAGATTGAAATTTTATGCTAACATGAATTCGTGATTTCAGGTGCGTAAACAGATTTGGGCCAACGGGGAGACACAGCTCAGTTTTGGATACGCTGAGTTCGGATTTCATGTGGTGGGCCTGAGAGTCAGTTGGAAATCCTTCTTTGAAGCTAAAGGGAAAGGTTTGGGTGGGTAAAAGATACCTCATATCTGTTTGAATGGAGAAGATCATGCCTGAAGAAAGCACCTGAAAACTCCAGCTACCAAATTGCTTGAAACATCAGCCACTAGTTCATAATTAGTGTAATGAAGCGATTCAGAAAAATGACAAAATAATTTTCTTATTCCTTTGAGTAGAGAGCTCTCTTTTTTCTGTTAAATTATGTTGCAACAGTACAAAAGTGCTTTGCTTAGATTTTTCTCAACCATCCCAAGTCATACTGATGGGACCAGACATAGAATAAATTTTACCACTGGGGGTGAGAGGGTAATTTAGACTTTGTATTCCTGCCTGGTGACTGTCAGAGAAGGGCTGCCAACTTTGCCAACCGGGTGGCTGTTTTGTAATTTAGATACAATAAATCTAAGGCAAGTAATTTCCTTCTAGAAACTTGCATTGCCTCTTTAGCAGAATGATGAGAGTTAGATTTAAGCTGTGGGGTTAGATGAAAGCTTTAGAAAAAATACCCAGAGGACTCTATTAACTGCACTCTCATTTTAAATGTAATATGGTTTTATTCACAGGAAACTCCAGCGGTAAATTTCCTATAAGCACTAGCTTATGATTTAGAGGACTGAAAGGTGCTTTTGAGGTTTGGTTTAGCAAGGCAGTAGAGGTTGTTGTAACAGAGCTATCATCTCCCCTTCAGCTTTATGTGTGGCCAGTACTGACAGAGGCAGGGAGCTTGCTCATTTTAGATGAAACTTGAGTAGGGCTTATAATCTATAGGCTAAAAGTAGCAAGAAAATAATAATAGAGGATTCTTACAAAATGCGCCCTGTGTGCCAGGCACCATCCACACCCTCTGCAAAGATAAGCTCGCTGTTTGGGCCCCAGTCTGTGAGCTGGGCCCCAGGTTGAAGGAGACACAGAGATGGGAGTGACCTGAAGCCAGGAGTCTAACCTGGGCCATTGGGCCCCAGGGTCCACACACTGAACCTTGTGCTCTGCTTAAGCACCTACTGTATGCCAGGCACTGCCCTGGATGTCAGCGAGATCGCAGTGAACAAGACAGGCTACGACCCCCAGCACCTGCCTCCCTGGAACTTATGTGCCAAGGAAGAGGATGCGGGAATGTGGTTTAAGATAGTACTTTGGGATAAAAGAATGTTGCCTATAATGTATGACTAGGGATGTTTAAACTGGCTAACATATCCTTTTTGGGAAAAAAATTAGCCATTAGTTAAATCTGATAAACTGAGTTAATTAAAATCTCCTTTTCAGGCAGACACTAGCCAAGAAAACCTGTTTTCTTCTTTTAATTCCCTTTTACTATATAAATGCAATGCTGAGCTCCCACTGCCAAGACCAATTTAATTCATTTGCTCAATTACAAGTTAAAAGAAAGAACTTTCGTAACGTATTAGCTGTCTGCTACTTTGGGCTAACGACTGGCTGAATTGATGAACTTTATTTAATGATCTGTTGCTATGGCAATGTGCTGCCCAGTGAGTGGAAGAGGGCATTTCATCATTACCTCACTGATAATGCTTGGAGCAGTAAAGGATACAAATCCGAAAGGTTTTCTTTTACTCCTCAGTAACTCTGGGTCAGTGAGACAAACATTAAAAATGCTTCTCGGATACAGCAGCAAGGAATCAAATCGAGTCAAATGCACAGTCGGAAATAAAGTCATTTAGCTTCCCAGGTTAGTGGCCTCAGTGTCAGCAGTGAATCTCCAGCCCTGTCACAGGTAACCATCCTCAGAATTGCCACTTGTCTCTTTCACAGGTTTCATTTCTGTACTGGATTCAACACACTGCAAGCTGAATAATAAACATTCCCTTAAAAGACAGCAAAACTTGGAGAAGTAACAAGACAAGAATGGAGTGAATGGCTGTAACTGTCCAATGCTTTGCAATAATCCCTGCATCTATACAGCACATTTTCCTGATCTAGCCCTCTGTTTCGTTATGACTTTTTTCCTCTCTTACAAAAGCAAAAATTTTATGTATATCAAGTATGTTACAACTCCACCCTCTTAAGTTTTTTATTGCACCTTAGAGGAAATATATATTTATTCTGTGTTTTGGAAGTGCTTCAGCCTCTGTTCTTAAGAAGAATTAATTTCTCTGGGTCTTTTTTCATTGCTCAGGGTTCTCAAGTTCATCAGAATTGAAGCCGCGATAGAGGGTATAATGACTTTTACTTTAAGTGTTGTTAATTGTTTCATTGTTCAAGCTTTAATGAGTTGTGGAAGATTATCTGATCATATACAAGTATGAAAAATCAAAACGTTATTTTTATTCAGAGCAATAGTAAATGTTATATTGAGCTGATCATGTTTCTTTTCCTTCCTTCTCTCCCACCCTCCTTCCTTTCTGCTTTCCTTCTTTCCTAAGAAAAGATTTATTTTCATAAACTTTTGAAATTTTGGTGAGACTAAAATTCTAGAAATCCTCCCAAAAGAAATTCATTCTAATCGGAGACCTTTTCCTCAGATACTTGAAAGTTCATTCTGAGAGCTCATTTACTTCCCTCTGATTTCCCCCAAAGATCACCGGAGTCATTAGCATAAAGGTTGTGAGCAGCAGCGCCATCTATATGAATTACTTTATAATGTTTATCAAAATGCACCAATTTTTTTCACAATGTTACATGTCCTATATCATCTCCTGCAGTTTTTCAAGCCCATGACCATCTATATAGGGGATTAAGCAAAATAAATGACAATATTTGGAAATACTAGACAGTTGATAATGTGAATCTTATGTTGTGATCATACAAGGTAAAAAAAAAATTCAATCTGACATAATTTATAATGCCTTAGCATTTGAATTTGTGTCATAATATCTTAGGGAAATATGGAAAAGTAATTTATAGTCTAGTTTTGAAATTGGTGTGAGCAAATTATCTGGATGACAAAATCTATTTTTTGTATTTCCTACTCTCGACGTAGAGTCCCTGTGCTAGTTTGCAAGGGCTGCCTTAACAAAGTACCGCAGACTGGGGGGATTAAACAACACAAATTTATTTCTCCAAGTTCTAGAGTCCAAGGTCAAAGGATCAACAAATTTGGTTTCTTCGGAGGCCTCTCTCCTTGGCATGTAAGTGGCCATCTTCTCGATGTGTCCTCACAGTGAGTGCACATGTCTGTGTCTTGGTTTCCTCTTCCTACAAGGACAGCAGTCATACTGAATTAGGGACCGTCCCTCTGACCTCGTTTTGTTTTAATCACCTCTTTAAGGGCCCTATCTCCAAATACAGTCACATTCTGAGGTAGTGGGAATTAGGACTTCAACATATGAATTTTGGGGGGATGCAATTCAGCCCACAACAGTCCCTATCTTGTTATAAGGCATATTCTCATACCAAGTGAGAAACTGTTATACTTGACCATCTTTATCAAGATGTAAAATAGAATCTTAACACTACTAAATCCATGTTAGTTAGCAACCCCCAAACATTGAAAATTAGGAAAATATAAGCTATTTTCTCGCAAAGTCGAACAAAGGGTTAATTTTCAACTACAAATAACTGAATTATGTGCATTAGAGCTAACATTACATGTAAAGGTTGAAGGGCCTTGTTTTCATTGTAAATATTTTGTTTAAACAAGTCAGATTATTAAACATCTTTTAAATTTTTTTCCCTGCAATTGCTTACGAATTTGAAATGCATATGAGCATATTGACATTTGAACTATTATTAATTTGGGCAGTTTTCTCAGAGTAACAATCCATCAACAAAATAAATAATAAACAGCAAGGAGTCTGGGTTCAACTGTTGAATAAGGTTTAGTCCTGTAAACTGTTTCCCATGAAAATACTGTGACAATAGTCACACGATGATGATTCTCCGGCTGGATTCCCGCCTGCTCTGCCCCCCTCCACCCACCGCGTTGCTATAAAATGTTCTGTTTCACCCCAAGGGTCTCTCGCTTAAGTTCTCATGTGAGCCTTGCTGCCCACTGGGGGGCGGGGGTTGGTCCCTGGCTCCCCCTCCTAACCTCTGGCTCGGACATGGTCTCCTGTCGTCATGATGTCCCAACGGGCGGCCAAAGGCTCCCTGCCTGTCACTGCTCCACAGCAAGGCTGGCATCTCTGTCTGCTGGTGGAGACCTCCTCTCAGGGCACTGTGGCTGAGACACCTGTGCTGAAGTCACCTTCCCTGAAGCTCCCATCTTGTCCCTGTCACCACTTCGGTGCTGTGTATGTTTATTGATGCTTTGCACCATGCCAGGCAGGAAGACCCCAAAATCACTGAGGTTGAATTTCCCACCAGCTGGGAACTGTGGTCTCCAAGTCAAAATTAGGTTGACTTATACAATAAAGACAAACAAATTTTCTTACATACCTAAGGCTGTGAGATGTGCATTTGTTAAAATGTCTGCTGCCTTCCCCAAAGGCTGCCCCTCTCTCTCTCCTTCTCTCTCCCTCTCTCTTCTCTCTCTCCTTCTCTTTCTCTCTCTCTCTCTCATGGGCTCACACACACACTCTTCCCTCAAAGACAGGTACTAGGTTTTTAGGTTTTAATCTTCCCAGCATACATAGTAATTCTGTTTATGCTTGAACTTTCTCAAAAGTAGCACATTTAATGAACTAGCTTAAAATAAAATTAAGCAATGGTTTACTAGTACAGCATACATTACCATTCAGTCAGTTCATAATCAATAAATATTCACAGGAGATATTTCACATATACATTTCTTAATAAATTCAGGGTGATATATGTCTGCATATGCATTTTCTCTTTAAATGTAAACAGCCTCAGTCTCTAAGGCCATTCATAGGAATGGAAAACTGAAAAGTATTTTCTGTCTAATGTCTTCTGAAATTAATGGAGGCCCTGAAGCCAGAAGTTCTTGATTTTCTTCTGCTTGTAAAATAACTTCTTGGCCTCATTTTCTGTGTTTACAGAATAAGAATTGAAATGTTTTAAAAGTCAGGATCCCGATGGGTTTTATTCAGTCAGTGCCTTCGGGATGATTGGGGAACTTGGTGATGGCTCTCGGAGGTGCTTCTAGAGGGTTAGGTTGCATGCCCTGGATTTGTAGGCTGGAGCAGGGGCCTCACCACAGCGCAGCAGGGGCAACAGCACATGTTTCAAGTCTGTGTCCCTGACATGCCCCTCACTGGCTGAAACGACCCTTCTCCATGCCACTCACAGCCAATCTGGGGAGGCTGCGAGGTTCAGGGGATGCTCATCCTGGGGCAGTGCTCACAGGCATGCTTATAAATACCTGGGCAAAAGCAGGGAGTGAGCAGAAACCTGGAGCAGGGAGGGAACCAGGCCAGCAATAGACCAGGCCGGTACAGGAAGAAGGATTAGGGGAGTCAAGACTGAGAAGAGCATCCCAAAGGACAAGCATTGGAGAGAAAGAGGAAGCAGATGATCTAGAGAGGGGAGGGAGAGGGACAGAGAAGGATGTACTTCCCGGGCAGGCAGGAAGAACATGGATCCTTTGCTGTCCTGCATATCTGCAGTTGTCCATCGCACAGGGTCTGCCCTGGAGGGGCAACAAGACAATACCTCTGTCTGATGCTAGGGATCCAAGATGGTCTCCTCAGGATTCGTCTCACCTCATGTTGTCCATGGGATGGAACAACGCTGGCTATTTTGAGCCACAGTAAGCTTTCCTGTGCTCTGGGTCTCTAGACTTGCAACTGGATGAGGCAGATGGTATCTGAGTGGTTCTCATCCCTGGCTGTTTGTCATCTCTGCTGAGAGCTGTAAAAATTACTGGCTCCTGGCGCCACATCCAGTGTGGCTGATGGAATAGGTCTGGGGTGGGACACAGGCATTAACATTTTTAAAAGCCTCCCAGATGATTCTAGGTGCAGCCAGGCTGGAGATCCTTGGCTGCTTAACTGGCGAGTGGCTGCTGAGACCCTCTGGCCTTACTTATGTCCTTCCTTCTCTGTTGCCTTTGCAGATTACGGCACCATTAAGAAAGTGCGGGCGCCCCTGACCCAGACCTCGGGCAGCTGTCTGCTGGAAGAGATAGAGCTCTTCCCAGAGAGGCGGAGGGAGCCCATCAGGAGCCTGCAGATCCTCCACAGCCAGAGCGTCCTGTTTGTGGGCCTGCGGGAGCACGTGGCCAAGATCGCGCTGAAGAGGTGCCAGTTCCACCACACACGCAGGTAGGGCAGCCCCAGGGGTCCATTCTGTGCCCTGGTGCCCCTTATAGACACACCACCCAGAGAGGGCACAGGAGCCTGGAGGGTTTTAAATTCCTGGTGGTGAATGGCACTAGGACCTTAACGTCCTGGTGAGTCCTGCATCCTAGGATGCAGAGAGTTGTGATGCAAACTGATGTACTGTGATGAGAATAACTTATCAGTATCCACGGAGGAGGAGCCACATTATAACATCTGTAACCAGCTGTCAGTGTTAAAATAAATTATTGAGTGCATTATAAGACTCAGTGATAATGCTGATATTTGGTGTTCCTGCATTAATCTGACACAAGTTTATTTTTGTTTGAATATATATATATCCTGATATATATATATATATATATATATATATATATATTTGATCTGATGTATTTATGTATATATCAGACAGAAAGTGATATCAAGTGTGCATCCACTCAGCCCAAAGCTAATCCCCTGAGAAGGAGCAATGTGGCCCCCCTTCTCTGGGCAGTCCTCATGGTCTTGTCCTCAGCACCAGCTCCCTCGAGATGCTGCCTGTCTCCTGAGGCTCCAGGATCACAAGTCAGCTGGGAGAAGAGAAAGAGAAGGCAAGTCCCACAGACACTGGGAAACCCAGTTGTCGTCACACCTTTCCTCACTCCCTTGGCCAATCTTCTCATCCGCCATGGGGTGTCCACTATCGACCACAGTGGTGTTTGAAGCTTAACTTGGAAAAATACAGGCCCAGGTGCTTGGGAAACTGAAAAGTACTGTATATATCATACGCTTGACCGGCAGGTCACTGTTGGAATAGTGCATAAATGCTTGACCCCTGGCAAAAGGTTGCACTTGAGGAAACCACAAACGTTCTTAGGAATCAGTGCTGTTATTAATTCCCTTCCCCAAAGTAGTGCATAATTGCAGATTTGGTGTAGAAACGGGCTGTTTGAATATATCACTCACAAACCCCGTACACAAGGCACTCTTTCTCAAACAAGGAGCACGGGGGCACTGGCTTTGGGGCTCAGAGGCTGGAAGTCACGTCACAGAACTCCACGTGCTATTTCTTGACCTGGTCACTAAAGTATTTTAGACCCCACTTTCTCAGGTAACACATGCGAATTGCTGTAGAATCATATGGGATAATGGGTATAGGGTAAAATTTAAAGCACTCTGCAAAGTGGGTATTCTTATGTAGAAAAAAGTTTCTATGTATAATAAAAATCATTACAATATTCCTTTCTAGATGATTCTAGACAATGAAGTAGATACTCTGATGCCTGCTTTGGTATCAGGGTGTTGAGGAATAATATCAGGGGCCTCCCACCTCACCACAATGCTATTGTGAGCATTAATAACACATAGTGATGTTTCCTAACAAGTATCTTTTATATAACACCTTTTTCCTAAAGTTGACCAATGGCTGCTTGAAATTTGTTCTGCTTTGTGTTCCCTGCAGGACTAGCCTAGGGCAGGAATTATTCTGCCCAGCCACTGATGGCTTAGTGGGTGACCGGGAGGGTTGGGGTCTTGCCAACAGGCATGTTACAAGTCAGAATGCAACTGGAAGGGCACTGGTCTTCCAACTCCAGCCCAGCGAGCTCTGAGTTCTAACGGTGACTTTTTTGACGTGACACAAGATAACACACAGGAAGACACAAGCCCGTGCTGTGTGTATATGTATGTGTGTGCTATATGCATATGTATTTCTGGAAATGGAAGTTTGTGGCTTGCAAAGCATAAGGCAATTCATCCTTTTCATGGGGCTCTGCCTCAGTGAGTCTAGCTCAGCAGCTTGAGGGGGCAACTTAGGAAACTAAGCCCTACCATCAGATCTGGGAAGCCAGGCATCAACATGCCTACTCTCTGCAGTCCCTTATACATCTGCACTTCAAGCCCAGCCAAGAATCCACCGGGGCCGCCGCCACCAGGCATAGCGAGGGGGAGGATTTCACAGTTCCCTCTTCTTCTTTCAAGAGAATAGGGCCTCTTGTCTGTCTCCATCAGACTCCTGGGAGGAGGAGATGTCACAGTTATATACAGGGCTGAATCTCTCTGCTGTTTACTTGTCCACTCTCAGAGAAAAGCAGCAAGAGATTGTAAGTATAAACTGGTGGACTGTGGTCTCCTGTGTGCCCATGGGCAGAATGGATTAGTTGGTGTGTGACCCCTAAATATTCCATTTGAGAAAAGAAAATCTAAAGATTTCAACCCAAAAGTTTCTCTGGATTTTTTCCAATTTCTTTCTCTGCCATCCTTCTCCTGCAGAAAGGTAGGAAAACCTCCCTAGTTAACATTACCTGGAGAAAAGAATCCATTTTTTAAAACCTAATATCTACATGACCAGATTTTTTTTTTTTTGGTAGATTTTGGGGACAGATGGTGTGGGGTTTTTTTCTTGACAAAAGCAATTTTAATTTTCCAGAAATATGCCTAAAGAAATATACTGAATAGGAACAAGATAACAATTGGATCCTAATTTCTTTGTTAAATATACTTTTCATAGTAGAATAGAAGTAATTTTGTTATTAGAAAATTAATTTTATAAATGAATTTTGAAGTGTTTAAGAAGAGAAATTGAGCTTAACTAAATTACTTATCTCCTTCCAAATCATATTCACATTTTTAATTTTTTCAATATATGTTTTTCAAAGGCGATGCACAATTTGATATCTATTAAAATATTTATAAATGATAACAATTGATACAATTTCACAAGTTTCTTTTCCATATCTGTGCTAGATCTTATCGCCACTTACCTTACTCATTACACCCTGAGAATAAAGTTGCATAGCATCTCCATTGTTCGGATGAGGACATGGTGTCTCAGATTTTTGGCATCCTGCCCAAGGTCACATAGCTCTTGCAACATGAAACCCAGATTCAGAGCTAGGATTCTACCCCCAAGGGCCAGGCTCCAGGTTTGCTGTGCTGCCCCTGGTACAGTGAGGACATCAGATCAGTGGTCAGATTTCAGCAGGGACGAGCTCCTTGGTGGCACTTTGCATGTGTTCCTGAGAGCCTGAGCTAGTTAGCGCAGGACAGGCAGAACTCACGTGTGTCTACCAACAGCTAGTCACAGCCTCTTCCCATTCGTTTCTTCTTCATTATACCAGCCGCCTGGCTGGACCCAGCAGACCAATACCTCCTTGGTTATTCTAAAATAAGTCTGCATTCTGCAGTTATTCTCGAGGTGATCCTGGAGCCTCAGGGGATGCTGAAAAAGTGCATGCCTGCACCGTCCATGCTGGGCGTGGGTGGGGACTTTGAAGAAACAGCATGACTCTTTTAACATCACATAGCTGTTTTCCTCAGAAAGTTATTGTGAAAGAACAATATTTTAGAAGTATATTTTAGTCAAGTTTGACCTCAAAAAATGAGTAAAAAGATTCTGTTTGGATGTTAGCATTTTTCCGTACAGCCATTTAATAAATAGCATGGGACAATTATGCAAACAATAAATCCAACTCATCAGACTGGGTGGTTGCCTCTGGGGATGTAGAGTGGGATAGAAACTTTTATTTCTCTTGTGTCTCCTTCTGTACTCTAGGACTTATTTACCACAGTATGTGCATTAGATTCATAAAGTGAATTAACATTTACTGAATTTTGAGGATGCTGGGATCTGGACAGGTCCGGATATGGGTAGAGAGTCTGACAGTGGAAGGTAGGTAAGCAGACACCATCCTGTGGGCCACGTCATATGCACCCGGCACGGGGCTGGGGCTCCCAATAGCAGCCTGAGGTCTTTAAAGTGGGAGAAGATTTCTATAGATGCACAGGATGGAGTAGCCAAGAAAACCACTACCTTAATTCTCACTGATATAAATACCAATGTAAAGTCATAACCTGCCAGTTAGAGGAAAACAGACTCTGGCAGAGAACCAATAGAGTCCCCATCTCACTGTGTTGAGGAGAAAAGGATGATCACAGGACTCGACTGTCATAGTCACGTCCAAAAATCAGGCTGCTATCCCCTCCCCCAGGAAATACTGTAGACTTCCAGTTGCTCTGACTGATTGCAGCTCCGCAAGTCTAAAGAAAGGACAGCTAAGAGGAGTGGTGATGGGAGGGCTTTTGGTATGAACTTAAAAGTCATTTTAAGGATTGTACATTAATTAGATCAGTGGGTTGGCAAACTTTCTCTGTGAAGAACCAGATAGACAATATTTTAGACGTCACAGGCTATACGGTCTCTGCTGCAACTACTCAATTCTGTCCTTGCAGCCTGGAAGCAGCCGCAGACTGTAATGAGTGGGTGTGGCTGTGTGTCAGCAAGCCTAACAGATTCGTCAGGCAAAGGAACATGATTCACTTTTAGATTCGGACAGTTTATTATTGTCATAGACAACAAAAGTAAGAGCAGAAAAGGGGTCAGCTGCCCATGCCCGCTGTCTCACAGGATGACACCAAAACAAAAGGGGCCGGATGATAATGCAACATGAGAATTAGGGCGCCATGTTGCTGAGGAGCCAGTTCCATTGTGCAGCTTAGCAGATTTATAGCCTGCAGCTGTATCCTAATGGAGGCAGGAGGGAGTGGGGGCAGAAAGCCTTACACCTCACCAGAACCTGGGAGGTGGTGAGAACCTATCTGATGACAGCCTCCTGGGAACATAGGGAAATGGCCTTGTGGCAGCTTCCCATAATCCTCCCATGTGCCGTGATTGGGGAGGATCACGGGCGTTCTTCCAAAACTTAGGTCAGCTATGGTTAAACTTTGCCCTATGTGGGGACGTGAAAAGTCACCAGGGCAGCAGAGCATTCCCCTACAATGTGTTTCAGTAAAACTTTAGGTGGTACCTGGATTTGGCCCATGGACTGTCATTTGCTGACTCCTGAATTAGAATATTATCACATATGCCTTTTGAATGAATGAATGTACATTGTCATTATATGCACTAGTTTATAAAATTAGGTGTTCAATTTATCAAATTAATTATTAAATTACATAAAGCAACTCTATACCCTAATATTTACTGAGTATCATGGTGTTTTCTTTTCTTCAAACACATATATTCTTTACTTTTTATTTGACACCCATCACAATTATGAGATAAGATAAAGCTATCAGGTTATAGAGTTAACATTTTATGGATGAGGGGTCAATCTGAATCAGAGGGAGAATGTTCAAAGAATCATCAGTCATAGAACAGAAACTAGAATTCCCAGTACTACATGCCAGTCCAGGCTTCATTCAGCCCATAGGACCATAAGCCAAAGGCTGGGCATCGTCCATCTTTCCAGGTCTATGCAGCCTCCAGCATGGTGCCTGGCCCAAGACAGGCTCAGTAAGTATTTATCAGATTTACAAATGGACACTCTGCCTCTCCCTTCTCTGCTATTTTACTTCATAACCTAAAAGGAAAATCTAAATTCTTATGAAACAGTAAAACCCCCTTTACAGAAAAGTGTAGTGATATAAAACGTTATCCAAAGGATTAACCCTTGGGCCTTAGGTGTTTGTTGTTGTTTTTATTTTTGCTTTATTATAAAAACTAATTGGGGAGAGAAGAAAGTCTGACAATCAGGAGAATTGCCATCTGTGTATAAAACAGAAGAGACATGCCTTTTAAGTTTTGCTTTATAAAACTGGAGGGAAAGATGGAACCATTAAGAAAAGACTTTGGCTCCATTTGTGAATGGGTATCTAGTCATTCTTAATCCAGTTAGCCTGTAATAGTGTCATTTAGTTAAAGAAATTAACAATTCATTAAGAAAATCAGTAGGGAAATTAGGATACTGCAGGACAATGATTGCTTGAAACAGCAAAGTTTTAAAAGATGGAGTTAATAAATTGGCACCTTTATTAATTAAATGTTCTCCAAAGACAGCATCTGCCTGGTGGGAGAAACTCACAATGTGTGGAGAGAAATTGCAGGGTCCCCACAATGTCCGCCCAGTGGGACAACTTTAGCCATTCAGTTATGAATCACATAAACATTCAGAAGGACATTTTGACATGAACCCGTTTTACAAAGTTAATATTCTCCTTTCAAAATGAATTTCATATTTTTGAAATCTCAATATCTTGAGTTTTTATTTGCATTGGCTTTGGTTTAGACTCTGAAGAATGTGGATTTTCCTTAGTTAATTCATTCATAGCATATTTATTGAACTTCATATGTGCCAAGCATGAAGGCAAGCCCTGGGTGTACGATGACAAATGAGGCTTCCCTGACCCTGTCTTCATGGAGTTCAGAGACTAACGAGAAATTCTGGCATAAATAAAATCTCCCGAATATCTATCGTGGATTCAAGCCAAAGGGCCTTGGAGTTACCTTAGACGTTATCCCCAAATCAATTTATCATTCAAGTCTGATCCTGGACTATACTAGGACCTAGTCTCCAAGCCTGACGGCTCTCTGTCCAATTACTTTTTAAGTTATATCTGAATCGTAACCAGTGTTCCAATCTGAAATTTCCAATAGCAAGAGAATTAATCACCAAGTTTTGATATACTTATTCAAGGGGTTAGTCACTCAGTGGGTTATTCTGAAGCTATTAAATGATGACTATGAAGACATCTGTATGATATTATAGTAACTGAAAAAAGCCAAACATTATGTGTATGCCATCATTACAACTATGTAAAAAATAGGAGAAAAGACAAAGTACATTCACCAACATGCTAATTACGACTGTGAAGGGCACGTTGTAAGAGGGGGTCTAAGGTGGTTTTGGGCTGGAACACAGTGTCTCCCAGCAAAGTCACGTGGTAACACCCCCAGGTCCTGGGCAGGGTGGAAAAGGAACAGTCAAAATGTGATAGGTAGAACATGAACATGTATGCACTCGATTAGTGCATTAGCAAACATAAATCTTACTACTGTTCATTGTGTAATGATTAGGGGGAAATGTAGGTTTTGTGGGATCCAAAGCTTGTGCAGCTTGGGAGGGGTTCTCACTAAGGAAAAGAACATCAAGTTATAAATACAAAATGACCAGGGTCAATTGCTGGGCCTTAACAGATCTCATGAAGTAAAGAAGTTAAGTTTCCTTAGCTTCATGGTAAATCCACCTTTGGCAATGATATAAACATATATTTTGATGCAAGTAGACAATAAAAACAAAGACAATGTATGAGCGCCATCCTGTAGAGATGCCATGGGCTGCCCCTACAATCATAAGATTACGAGTACTTTTTTTCTTCTCTTTTGCCAAATATTGTGTTGTAATAATATTATTGTTAAAATGGAGAATGCATTTCTAAGAATAATAAAGTGTACTAAAACTGTTCCGTAGGTCAAATCCACTAGCACAGCCCCATAGCTTTCCTTGGCTATGCATCAGGCAGCCCACGGTTTGGGGTTCAGCTTTCTGTTCAGTTTCCTAAAAGAGTGTTCCTGTTCCCTCAATGGCAGTCTGTGTTTCAAACAGTCACTTGGATAAAGTTTGAAAATTGGTATACTTACCAACCTTTTGTGCCTCAGTCGAGTTTGAGAAAAACAATTAAAGAGCTCACAGTGCAAGCTTTCATTGTTTAAAGTCTACTCTACAGGCCTTCTGCTTTTGAACTCCCAAGTTTAAAGCTGGGAAAGAACTCCACGGGAAAGCTTGGGCTGCAGCAGTTTTCTGGGCTTCAGATCCTCGCTCCTGAGTTATCCTGAGCGGCAGCACCTTGGCTTTTATACACTAAGCTTCCCCTAAGATTTTATTTGCAGCATAGTCCAATGAGTTAATGATTCATATGGAAACAGCCATTCCCATGTGTGTGCAAAACAGCTGGTATATGGAAAGATCGGGTCCTAGATAAGCCTTTACTTGGTATGTAGTTATGAGAAAGTTACTCGGTATGTTACTGGGGGCAAAAAGACAGAGACTAAGTGATGGGCCTGGCACATAATAAGAATTCAATACAAGAAGGTTCCTTTCCTTTTCCTGCTTGAGTATTTTAGTCTGTTCACGTAGGTCCTACTGAGCCAGCATTGCTGGTGAATGGTCCTTATTCCCTCTCTACACACTCTGTTGAAGGCTTGACTTCAAAATTTCCCTCTGTACCAAATGAAAGTCAAAATCAAACCCAAACACACACACACACACTGAAAGAAAAGAAAAAAGTCAAACAGCTCTTGTACATGTACTCCGCCTTCTTTGCCCAGATTTACTTCACTTTGCTTCTGGACCAAACCGAAGGCAAACTGACCTGTCAAGAATTTGTTTTTCCACCTTTAAACAACTTCATATTGTCTGAGAGGTACAGGGTCCATCAGGCCAGATTCTGCTCCTTGCATTAAATTGTTTACCCAGCTCTGGTCTCTCTGGGCAGATGGATTTTCTGGCAGTTTGTGAGACTCTACCATGACCACATTCTGTGTTTAGGTGAGTGATGTCAACAGGGCCACATCCATCTGGTGGGAGCATCCATCAGTGGATATCCAGTAATCCCCTGTCTCAAGTGAACATGTATCTATACACAAGGGGCTGAGATTCAGGCACCAGTGGAGGCTGCACGGGGCCAGGTGAGAGGAGAGCCAAGTGCTGACCTTTGCTGCTGTCACCAGGCCCATCCCAGCTGTGGGGAGGGCACTAGAGAATCCAGATCCAAAGTAGACACCACACTTGCTGTGACTGTTCGCTGAGGTGGGCAGATGTGGTTCCTCAGGGTGGGCTATGCTCCAAGGGAGGATCCCTTGGCCTAAGCCTCCTTCACTCAGTCTTGGGCAAACTGTTAAGTTGGGTGAATTGTAAGGAGTCAGAATCATATAAATTTTCTTCTCTGGACTTATTGTCCTCTAAGGTCTTGTGTAAAATTAAGATGTATTCCTTGATATCTTGTGTGTTCTTCAGATACAACTGTTGACCCTTCAAACTCTCCTGTGTCTTCTGATTCTGCCCATTAAAACCTCATTCCCTAGAAGGTGTTCCCTTGAAGAAACATGAGATGGACAAGAAGATATTGTGTCTTCATTTTTATCTTTGATTGCCCAGGAAGGAGAGGCGAGTGTGGGAGAGTGGACTTGGAAGAACCTGTAATTGCTTCTATTTTACAGAACAGAGAACATAGAATACCAAAAGTGTAGGCTTTTCCCTGAATGAAGGGACCAACAATTCTTTTCTTTCCCTCTCGGGCACGTGGACACAGCGTTTTCCAGTCATCATTCCTGTCAATTACTTCAACATCCCTCAGCTGTGAAGGACTCATGTTGGCCGTTCTTGCTCCTGTGCCCTCTTTGTCCTAGTTTTGGTCCCTAAGTACAAAACTGACTGTGGCTGAGGCTGCCTTCCTGGGAGAGCTTCATCCTGGGATATACTTGGCCTTTCTAGAAAGACTCTATGTTTGTTCTAGAGCAAAGTTCACGATAACTGAGCCACCCCCCGCCCCGGCCCCGGAGGCCAAGATAAACAGCTCAGGATTCTGTGCATGCTGAGTGGATGAAGCGGGTCTGTCAGTATCACGTCAAAAACCAAAGCTGGTGTCCCAAGTTGATCTCAATTACTAGATTCCAGAAAACACTTTTGTTTTGCTTATTTCAAATCCCTATACTCTTTTAACTATTTTTTTTTTTACTATCGATTTTCCCAAAATGCTTCACTGTAAAATTTATATCAATCTTGTTTAGTTTTGAAACATATTTTTCAGGAAAATTTGTGTTACGTCCATTTAATAAGATTTTAACTAAAAGCCATTTGCTTAGTATTACTGGTAGTGCATATCAATTATTTAAATTTAATATTAGAAGCAAATTGAAATGTGAAACATCCTCACTGTACTTATGTCATTTAATGATAAGCCAATAGTGAATAGCTTTTAATATCTTTAAAGTTAGAGACTAATGATACTCTAGTTCATTAATTTCATCTACAAATTATAGCATGTAACATGAATTGTTATTAAAGGCCTTTAGCAAGTTATGCATAATGAGTATAAACATGTATTTTTAGTAGTAATTATATCTTTGTTTACTCGGCATGTGTCCTAACTTTAAAAAATGCTGTTACAACAGTGTCGTGTCTCAGTTCTTGGGAATTATAAATGAATCTTCTAGTAGATTTCACTGTCTGACACATCCTCTATGCCACAGCCAAATTTCCCCCGTCTAAGCAAAACCCCAACATTTTATTCACATCAGTACACTTCTCTGGAACCTTAAGGAAACCTCAGCCCAGGCAAGCTGCTCTCTTCACCTCCCTTTACACATGGCTCCGGGACATCCTTCCTGAGACTGTCATGATAAGGGGTGTGCTTCTCACTCAGCTAAACCCCAACTTCATTTGAAGGCCAGCCTAAATATCACCTCTTCCTGGAACTCCTCTCTCTCCTCTGACTCCCGTAGCACCGTCTGAGCTTCTCACTTAGAAGTTATCCCGCGCTGTGGTGTTTCAGGCGACTTTCATGAACATGTTCTTCCTCCTCCAGTGCATTCCTGGTCTCTGTGTTTTCAACACATGGCATTGCGCCTTCCCCATGCATGTTGTCAAAAACTCATTGCTAATTGATCCAAACGTGTAGTTGAAATACTTTGCACCACTAAATAGAATACATTGTGATGTATTAAATAAAGAGCCCGTGGCATTCACAGATTTAGTACTTTTCGTATAGAACGTTTTTAAACACCCTAGAAGTCAATAGCATATAATAACTTAGAGATTAATTAGAGATTAGAGATTGATTAGAATAACTATATGCATCCCCTCTCAAAAAAACTTTTTCTTACTTACTACATGATATAATTTAATTCTTAAAACGGCCCTGTCAGGCGAGTATTATCATGCCAGTTTTACAGAAAAGGAAACTGAAAAGAATATATGTTCCAGCTGGATTTACAGACTGAAGGATTTATGAGTGTCTTAGAATGCATTCCTCAGCAAGCTTATTGTCTAATTGGAATTTTTTTCAGACTTATTTCTAGTAAGATAGTTTTTAATGCAATTCTTAAAGTAAAAGTGGATTCTGATGTATCTGGCAACATGGTGGTTAGGAATAAGATGCCCCAGATTGTCTTAAGAATTAAGGCAAGGATCATTCATGAAGAGATAAATTGGCCCATCCCACTACCATCAAAACGATAATAGAAATAAGTACTGATATTTGACACGTGGCTTTTGCACAGTATTTGGGAATCTCTTTAAAGTGTGCAGTACTTCCAAGGAGACCCTAAGTCTCTAACAGGGCTCGAGGGCTCTGCTGTTCTGCTCCTCAAGTCAGCCAAAACCAGCCTCTATTTATTCGGTTCTTCAAACTCTCCTAGTTCCCCCTCACCCAAGTGCCTTCCCCGGGCTGAACTCACTGCCAAAATGTTCTGTTTTTGCTGACACTCATCAAATGGATCGCTTCTATTCATGTCATTGGTCCTAGTTTAAATGCCACTCCCCGGGTATTGCCTGACCCCAGACCTACCCATCTAAATGGGGTCTCCCCTTTTGGTCTTTCCTTTGCAACTGATTGTTGATATTTATCAGTGTAATTGTTTAGTGTTTATTTCCTCTACTAAAAGGTCAATTCTTTGCATGCAGTGACTGTATCTGTTCTGTTTGCCACCATACATACCTGCACCACTTTCAAAGTCTAGTTCGTGGCAGGTACTCTTAAGTATGTGCTGAATGAATGAATGAATGATTGAAACACTTTTAACATCCATGTTTAATGAATACATTTTGTTAAAATGGCAAAAATTCTTAATATCAAAAATAAACTGATATAAAGACAATTAATGTGCCAGAAACAAGACAGATAAAGTCATTAATACTTAGATAATCTAATATGCAAGGGGATCATATTCAGTAATTAGCTCCAATTTTCCAGAAATTTACAGTGAAAAAATCTTGAGGAATGTACCTATTTTTTCTACTCAAATTAGCAAATAGCATAACTGCAAACTTTAAAATGTAAATGAAGAGGTTAGATAAATATTAATATACATTTAGCTCTAAAATGTACTCAGTAAATATGTTTTCAAATTACCCTTCGGATTCTGACCAACATGTTTTCTGAATTCAGATATTTTCAAATACCAGGGCAATATATCAAATGAGAATAATCTAAGGTTATTAACAAAATAAGGAAAAGTTTTTATTACAAAGATTCATCATACAAAGAAAAAGACTTTCAAAGTGGAATAAAGAAAAGCTGCTTTCACTATGGGTGTGTTAATAGGAAGTCCATGATTCTCCATGTGGTCTCTTTAAAAGACACACTTTCCAGAAATAAGAAGTTATGAAGACTTGGTTTTTCTTAAAGTATAATTTAGAAGGAAGGTAGAGCTCATCAGAATTTTGCACATGGTATGAAATATTTTAAGTGAGGAAAACATATTTATATATCAATGGTGTTTTTAGTGAATGGACATTTGTGTTTGTAGAGAAGTTTTAGTATTTGAAGGGGTAAGTGGAAAGTTAAGAACATGCAGAATCCTCAGCATTATCGGAAGACAGAGATGTTTTTACAAGCCGATTTTCATTTAAGACAGCATAAAATAGTCCATGCAACCCTGCGTTTCAGTTCTCCAGGCAGCTTTGCAAAGGGAAGCCTGGAGCAGAGTTAGGGAGTTGGAGGAATTTTGCCCTTTTTGGAATTTTAATTTTGTGTAATGTTGAGTTAAGAAGAAATATGAAATGGAGTTAAGGACTTTTGAATAATTTTCCAAGTGTAGGTTTGCCTTATTCACCCACCAAAGTGAAAGCAGGATCATACACAGATAATTCCGATGTGCGACGTACACTGTGGCATTTGGTCAGCAGGAAGGTACTCTCTGCTTTGTTCAGGAGGTGCATGCCTAAATGCATCGGTGTGGGCTCCTTTAGTAACACTGCGACACTGCCTGGTCAGATCTCACTGTCACAGCCCGGTGAGGTCATAGCAGGGAGCAGAAGGGTTTAGTCCCCCACCCTTTGCCCAGGTCTGTCTCACCTGTCACAGTTGAAGGAAATTTGCTCCGGATGTTTTCCTACAGAACAATGTCTGCACGGGCAGCCTTACTCAGGGAGGATTTGCTGACCCTGGGCCTGGTTACATTATGTGAAATATCTTATTTTGTAGATAAAAAAAGGTACACTTCCCATAGTCTTATGCAGTCATTGCTTTATTCTCATCTCTCCTATCCTCTGCAAAAAAAAAAAAAAGGGATGTTATTAAATCAGTTGTGTGACTTAAAAATGATGAGTTCTTAAAATTGAGAAATTTGGGATATGTTTTATATAGTATAAATACAGGTCAAATTCTACCCAGTGGAACTGATCATTGAAATGAATTTTTATTTTAAAAAGTTATTAGAAGTTATATTCCCAAATCTCAAGAACTAGAGATTTTGAAAAGCTGATGCTCACACTCTGTTGTAAACTTGTGTTTGAAAAGATGTTACCTAAATTCAATAGAAAAAAAAAAGTGGGGGGGCTGGCCCCGTGGTGCAGCGGTTTAGTGTTTAGTCCCCGCTTGGCAGCCCGGGGTTCGCGAGCTCGGATCCCGGGCGCCCGCCGACGCACTGTCTGTCAGCCACGCCGTGGCGGCGTCCCATATAAAGTGGAGGAAGATGGGCACGATGTTAGCCCAGGGCCAGTCTTCCTCAGCAAAAAGAGGAGGATTGACAACGGATGATAGCTCAGGGCTGGTCTTCCTCACAAAAAAAAAAAAAAAAGGAAAAAGAAATCATACACAGCTTCCTTGTTCTTAATCCTAGGCCATTGTGTTGGTGTGAGGTTTGAGAAATTTAGATTAAAAATATATGTTTTTTGTTTGTTTGTTTTTAATTTTTAGGAGGGGAGGAAAGGAGAGTTACTAAAATACATTTCAGATGGATCAAAGATAGGGAGGCAAATGAAATGATACTATAGAAGAATCAAAAGGAATCATGGGTAAATGTTTTTATGATTTTTAAGTGTGGAAGCTCTTTCTAAGTATGGCACAAAATCCAGATGCTGTGAAAGAAAAGATTCATGAAGTCCACTATGTAAAATTTTAAAACATTTGTATCTCAAGAAAAAGTATTTAGTGACAAATGGGAAAAGTATTTAAATACTATTGAAGGAGGGTTAATTTTTTAATAGAGACATGTTTGCTTCCAATGACCAGATAAAAAACAGTGAAACTGAGCCATCCCTGATGGCCTAGTGGTTAAAGTTTGGCACATTCCACTTCGGTGGCTTGGGTTCTGGTCCTGAGCACAGAACCACACCACCCGTCTGTCAGTAGCCGTGCTGTGGCAGCGGCTCACATAAAAGAACCAGAAGAACTTACACACAACTATGTACTGGGGGCTATGGGGAGGAAAAAGAAGAAAACAAAAACAAAAACAGTGAAACCAATGACCCAATCAAAAAGACACAAAACCAGGAATTGTTTATAAATAGGAAATTTACACAAACAGAAATACAGATAACCAATAAGTGCACACACACACACTAAATCTTAATCTCACAACTAAATAAGTAAAACAGAGGACTAGAAAATTGTTTTTCCTCTGTCAGAAAGGTCTGAGTTAAAAAAAAATAGGCAATATTCAGCATGAAGCAGGGAAAGGAGAAAAAGGCACCCCCTGTGTTGTTGATTGGTACAAAAGTATTGATATCTAAACATTTAACTCACCAATTCCACTTATTGGAGTTTACTATGTAGAAAATACATGCACAGATGTGCATTACAGCTTTGTTTTTAAAGGATTTAAGTAAGTGTTGCTTCATCAAGGTAATAGAATACTATACAGGCATTAAAAGGAATAAGGTAGAACTGTATTTACTGACAAGGAAAGTGTCATGATATATTGTTATGTGTAAAAATCAAAACATAAGGCTGTGTGTGCAATCCCCTTTGCATGTGTTACATACAATTGTTGTACATATAAACAACAAAATGTGTGTGTGTGTGTATATATATTCATTCACGCATACTTATTTGTATACAGAAAATATCTCCAAAGTATATAAAGGTGCGAACATATGCCTACTTCTGAGGGAGGAAGGCTTTTACTCTGTTCTTTATAACTGATTTGTTTGATTTTTTTGCATGAAAGTAATATGTGTGTTAAAGTAATTAAACAAGGAGGCCATTAGACTGAGGTGGCTCTAATGCCTCGGTAGCCTATGTAATCAAGCCAGAATCTATGCACTCACATCCAAGAAAACGAAACTTAAGAATGGCCATCACAAACAGCCAGCTAGGCTTTCCCAAATAAGGCAACCGCTGAAGCTGTAGCCAGTCACATCATTTCCTTGCTTTGCTTCCCTGTCTTCTCTAAAAAAGCCTCTCCCCTAGCTCCTCCTGCAGGTGGAGTGTCCTAACCACCTTTGGTTTGGTGCTGCCCAGTTTGAATCAATGTATGCTCAAAGAAACTCTTGAAAATTTTAATGTGCCTCGGTTTACCTTTCACATGTGCATGGTCATTTATCAAAAGATTCTATTGAGGTTATGGCGACAGGTAATTGTTTCATACCCCTTCCCACCAACCTAGTCCTGCTGTGAGAAGCTCCAATTTTAACTGTTTCCGATTGAACGTCTTGGGGGGCTAATGAGTAGTAATTGCAGAGTAACAATAAAGAATGCTTTATACCTGTATTGCTTGACTTGTCTTCAGAGAGATCTTCTGCAGCTGTGGGACTTCGACCTTGCCTTTCTCTGCTTTGGTTTCTTCATTTTAAAGTGGGAATAAATGTAGTGCTGATTGAGGTACTATATTTGTAAGGTTCTGTGAGGTTTAAATGAGCCAGTAGAGATCAAGTTCTTAGAACAGTGCTTTTTATGTGGTTAACATATTTGATGTGTTAATTAGGATTATTTTATGTCCTTAATATTAATGACTTATTATTACTTATATTGCCTCCCTGGCCCAGTGGTTGATAGTTATGCTGTGGTTTCTAGTCCTACTCTTGATTAACTGGTAACTCTATGACTGAACTCCCTTGCTGTAAGTGTGCCCTACTTCTGAGAAGACATTGGCCCTTCCATGCTGCACTCACCCGCCTTTCCTCACAATCACTTCCCACATCTGACCTCTTGACCCCTTGGCCCCTTCACACAGAAAGTTCCCAGGTGTTCAATGCCCTGCTTGCCTGTGGGGTCATCTTCTGTATAATTTTGACTCTGTCACTATCATCTCTATCTCCTTCCCTCCACCCCCATCTGCCTTCTTTTCTATTTATAACATAGAAGCCAAAATCTTCATCTAATCATGCCCCTGTTTGTACGTGAACTCTTTCATTTAGACAAAACTAAAATAAAATATCCACCATCTACAATACTTCTGATATAATACGTTGAACATTGTAGACAGAGCTATATTAAACTATTATTAAATTGAAATTTTAATACATTTTTAAGCTACAGTACTCGAGAGGAAGACTTCCCTATTTTATTAAATTTGAACTAACCATGTTGAAGGGTTTTGGGTGTATTTGCTTGTCCTTGGGCCAATTTCTTAAATTTTCTGTGCCTCAGTTTTCTCATTAACAAAGTAAAAATAATAATACCTCCCACATTAGAGTTGTTTTAAGTGTCTAAATGATATAATAATTTGATATATCACAATAGGTGTTCAACAAATAGCATTTGTTATTAGGGTGATGATGATGATGAGGGTGATGATGATGAGGGTGATGATGATGATGATGGTGGTGGTGGTGCTGATGATGATCATGTTGATAAGTAAAGTGAAAATATTAATACCTCCCTGCAAAAGTTGTTTGTGTCTCAATGATATAATTTTATCTATCGCAGTAAGTGTTCAACAAATAATACCTGTTATTAAGGGGATGATGATGATGATGACAGTGGTGGTAGTGATAACAACGACTAGCGTTTTTGAGCATTGCAAAATTCTGACTAGCTTCGCTCGTGATACCAGAAGGCCCCTGTTGGCACAGATAGTCATTTAGTCGTCTGCCCTGGATCTTAGAAAAGAATACAGATATTTCAGCCAAAATTAATTATTTCATTTTAAGTGGATACTGGTGTGTGCAGATAGCTCTGTTCTCTAGTGCAGACTAACACTTTGTTTCTCATAACTAGTTCCCATGTCAACTCATTGGGGCCAGGCTCGCCTTAGCTTGCATCTGTTGTAGTAGGTGAAGCTGCCTCTCTGTTGACCCTTTGATGTGTGTTTTCAGCACCTGCATTGGGGCCCAGGACCCTTACTGTGGCTGGGACGTGGTGATGAAGAAATGCACAAGCCTCGAGGAGAGCCTGAGCATGACGCAGTGGGAGCAGAGCGTCTCCGCCTGTCCTGTAAGTGTCCGTGTTCCCCGGCCTCTGAAAACACTGTCCATGTTCTCCTAGGAGAGCCCAGTTGTCATACGATCCTAACCTTCACTTCAATGGTGTCCACATGTTTTCTTGTTAGAATCTTTCCTGCCAACTCAGTCTTTGCTCTCTTAACTCATTCAACTCTTAGTTTGCACAAGAGTCACACAAGATGCTGTCCTAAGCTTTTTGTCTCTTTTGAAGAAAAATGTCTTAAGAGAAACACTGCTGGTTTAAAAATGGGGTGTAATATCTCTGTTTTATTCTTGAATTTTTGTCTCCAGAGTTTGGTGTGGACTATTTTGCGCTTTGCAGCATTAATAAAATAGTAACTTTCATACCCATCAGTTTCCCTTGAGAGCTGTAATTCCAGAAGCTGAGATAAGTAGAGTTTTCAAAAGAATAAACTAAAGGATATTACCATTGAATCCCATGTGGGACAGTCTTGTAGATACTGCTCAGGGTCATGGGAAGGTCTGGGAGAAATAGCCTAATACACATTCCTGTAGTGAACCCAGTAAAATGAAGAGGAACTCGCCTGCATTTAGAGCCAGACTCTGAATCCAGAAAAACAGATGCCACAACTTCCTTTGTCAGTTTATTTGTTTGGGTCCTCACTTGGAATCAGCTTATTTTTTTTTTTCCTATGCCTTTAGAACCCTTAATTAAGTAATCTCAGTTTTTTTTTTTTCTGTTCTCAGAGAATGTGAGCAACAGTTATTAACTTCCACATTTTTGAAAATGTATTAAGTCGCTCTGCTGTCACATAACTGCTGATCTCTGTGACTGTCAGTTCTGGCATACCTCTCAAGACAGAGGTGAGAAGAGAAGCAGTACAGTCCGTTGTTTGAAATCCGTGCCGTCTCTCTGATACAGTAGAACCGCCTGTGGCATTTGAACAGTCCTTCTGTTTCCTGTCAAGCAACATGTTCTTTCCATTTTCCAAACCTCGTGTTCGTGAAGCCTGTCCTTCGATTTTAAGTGGGAAAATCAGGCCAAGTGGCATGAGGAAGGTTAGGGCTATTAAAACCAGTGTCGTTCTCCAGACATTGACACGAGATCTGGGCCTTTCACTGAACAGGTGTGTGCACCACCACATCCAGGCTCTGGACATAGCTTTGCAATGGGGTTAGTCCTTTGGGTTATTTAGCTTCAGATCTCTGGTTTTAGAAGCAAACTTTTCTGCAATGTCTCTTGAAATTGGTTAGAAAAATGCCAGTGTGTGTAAGTCCCTTCTCATTTCTGAACAATACTCTAAAAGCAAAAAGGTATTCACCTTAAATTCATTACAGCTAGAGAAAACATAAAGTGCAATAGCTGAAATGTAGCCCTAAGGTATGGGTGTGTATGTTAGAAGAATCAGTGCGTCTTCTTGTAGATGTTTGGCCTTGCATTTTTAATAGTAAAAAGGGCAAAAGACTACAGTAGCAGTTCTTAGGCAATAAGGACTCTGGTCTAGGACTAAGGTTGTTTTAGTGGATATCTGAGATGTGCTTAATTATATCATGGGAAATGTACACTCACCCACTTAGTTTATAACAAATATGTGTCTTGTATATTTCTATAGTAGAAAAATGGAGATGAACCAATATTTAAGAAGTGACCAGAGGGTTGTCACTAAAGTTGTTTCCTTCTACTGAGAAGACAGTTTCTGTTATAAACTCAAGGATGGTCAGAGGGAGATGTGGGCCTGCCCTGGTGTCAGAGCTGCCCCCTCCATCTCTGCTTTAAAAATGTAGCCGAGATATGATCTCTGATTCACTGTCCATAAAATACACATAACAAGGTCTTTTTGCTGGTGCAAGGTGATTGTATTATACAAAACCATCCCGATCATCTCTCTCAATGTAATTTTTCATTTATCAAGACGCTTTTGATAAGAATATGAAAAGCATCCAACAACAGGCAATAAATTATGTCACTTTGAGCAAAACACAGTGAAGAAAATCATATATTTTTCTGTTTTCTGTAGGCTACCATATAGAAAATGGGAAATCCCACATTACCCAACTACTATTTTAATTATACATCCCTTTCTAAAAATCTCTTAGAAAGAAATGAGCTAAATGAATATCATTAGCGTTAACATAGAGAAGTCTTAATTTAGGTATTTTTAAAAGCCATTGAAAATGTAATTTGCTTTTTTTAAAATTTTTGACTGAAACAGAGAAAGGGTTTAATTTTATCGGCCAAATCTACCATATTTCATTTCTGATATGCCATTGGTTGTGAAGTATACTACTGGTTTTTTGTTGTTTTTTTCAAAAAAAATTTTTTTTTTTGGTGAGGAAGATCAGCCCTGAGCTAACATCCATTGCCAATTCTCCTCTTTTTTCTGAGGAAGATTGGCCCTGAGTTAACATCTGTGCCCATCTTCCTCTATTTTATATGTGGGATGCCTACCACAGCATGGCTTCATGAGCAGTGCATAAGTCCATGCCTGGGATCTGAACCCAGGCTGCCAAAGCAGAGTGCAGAAACTTAACCACTATGCCACCAGGCCGGCCTTGTTTTATATGTTGGTTGGAAAAAAAAATGATGCCATGGACTGCAAGATGCCAACCGATTTGAGAGATGTTAAAATATACAAAGCTTGTAATCAGTTAAATCCTTTTCTTTCTATATATACATATCTTTATCCAAAGAAATTAAACTTTATAAACTGAGGGATTTTTGAATGCGACCGAAGTATCTTATATCCAGTGTATAAGCTCAACTTGAATAATGAAAGAAGAGTTCCTTTGACATTGAGCTCAATAAGTTAGAAGAATGTTGAGTATGATGAGTTAACATCAGACCGTCTTGTGGGAACCTACCAAGTAAATCTTCACAAACCTGGGACCAATGACATAGCACAACTGAGTTTCCCAAAGTTAGTGTTGCAGTCAAACCTCATGCAGAGGCTGTGATATGGGGCTTCGATCCTCTGCCCTCCAGAGAGTTCCAGTTGGTGATGGGACCCCCAGAAACCTTCCCAGGGACTCAGCGACTTAAAGACCTATTTTCCACTAAAAGGTCCTTATTTAAAAATGTTTTGGATTTATGTTGTCCAGAAAACAGCGCAATAGCTGACTGACATATTGATTAACATTCTTTTTGCTTATATAATTGTGATTGAAAATGTTGTTCTCAGTTAAGAAGTGCTTGAGCAAGATCTAAGTTGACACGTCTAGAGTGATTCAAATAACACATATGTCCTGCATAACTTGTAATGTTGCTTAACAAGGATAGCGTAGTCTTAAAAATCTACCTGAGCTTTATTTATGCATGAGAGCAATCCACATCCTTTGTGGGTACATGATTACCATCACACCACGTCATACAATGAGTCCTTGTTCCAAAATTCATCATGTAATAACTAGCAAAATACGTAGACCAAATAAGCACCTAAATGTCTTGCAATAACAGGATTCTTCCCCAGCTACTGTGTAGTTAGCGCTGTTTGAGTGAAAGCGGACTTCAGCAATGATTGAGCCCAAAGCCCTCCATTTAGGTGGCAGCACCATAGATCAGAGTCTAAAAGGTTTACACAAGGTTCTAAAACTCCATTGCGAAAGAAATCAGGACTTAAATCCAGTACTTTTGACATTATCCCTAATCTACAAGACAATACCATTCTCAGCTGTCAGTGTCTCCCCAAAGCAGTGGCTGATAGGTGGACCCAGTGATAGGTGACCTGGTAGTCACCCTGCATATTATGCTTATATAGTCTGGAGGTGTTACTTCTGAATTTCGTAATGAAATCTACTATAAAAGAAGGAAAAGGGAACTACAGTTAATTGTGTCTAGACCATGTGCTCAGTGCCATGTTAGGCAACTTTCAATGGATTATCTCATTTAATGTTCATGATGACCCTCAGGAATGGACATTACTGCTTCCATTTTATAGATGAAAGAACTGGGACTCAGAGGCAGTGAAGATTGCCTCTATTTACCCACCCTATCAGAGGCCACACAGCACTCCAGCTTAGTTCTCAAAGGTGCTATCTTTCCTTTGTGTAATTCATTTATACAGATAGACTTAGGGACAATATTAAGTTGATGTCACAACATGAGACCAGCCTTTCCAAGGATCATATCCAATATCCTGTTTTGTTACAATCTCTGACAAAAGGTGCATGAAACTTTGAAAGTAAATAAAGGAAGGTCTTTTAATTTCTGAAAAAAACATCCAAATAGGAAATATAACACTTCAATTTAGTCACAAGAGAATGATGGTTGGAGTACAGTAAGAACCTAAAGATATGTTCCAGGGACCTCTGTACTCACCAATTGCATCTGCATCCTTGGTGAGTTGGGAATTAATGAATTGAACATGAATGAATCAAACATGGGATTATGGATTACACTTATTAACAAAAATTGGATCTTCCTTAACTAGCTCTTGGAAGTCCATTATTTCCTAGGTAATGGTATTTCCTAGGTGAAGGAAACTTTGCTATTATACAATTGCCAATAAAAGTATGAAGCTGATTTCTGTTAGACTCTCACCAAAGAATGATCTCAGAACCGCATCACAGAATGAAGTGGCTGAGATCACAGGCTCTGAATTTAGGTTGTTTAGACTGATTCTTGGGTCTTTTACAACCAGTGTGACTTTGGGCAAATTGAGCCACATCTGAGCCTCAGTTTTTCTAAATGTAAATAGGATGTAGATACTAGGGATGTTGTGAAGGTTCAAGGAATTAACAAATATAAATCAGTCAGCATAGTGCCCTGGCATCTACTAAACTACCTACACATGGCTTATATTTTACTAGGGCTAAATATTTAATAATATAGAGCACATACCCCAAATAGAAAGTCATTTGGCAGAAACTTAGAAGGTTGTACAACCACAGAGCATTTATTCTAATAGCTTTATTTCTGATGTCTAAGGAAAGCTGAGAAAACATAAAAATACTTACTCATATGGAAAAGTAAAGCACCAGGGCCTACCCCCTTATTCATGGATCTATTTCCCAGACAGATTCTCAAACTAACATACTCAGGGTCAAAACAAGTATGTGGTTAAACGCAATGCAGAGAGCCCTCATCCAGCTGTCCTTGTGCTTTTCTGAAGATTGCAAGTTCTTCTTGCTCCAGAATTTAATAGAACTACCACAATGGCCCTCAATTGAAAATACTCTCCCTCAAAGTCTGCAGCTACCCCATCCCTGGCTGAAAAATAACTGTTTTATTTTTTCTATCTCATTCCTCTCCATTCTTTCATTAACTGTCACTTAATTCAAGTTCTCTCTCTCTTTTCCTCTGTCACGCTTATCAGCTCATCTTTTGCCCATCCATACATTTGGAAAGAGAACATTTACAGCCTCTCTTTGCCTAAGACCCTGATATCTTATGCCAATGCCAAAAGGAAAAAAAAAGGATATCTAGTGCAGTGGTTCTCAACTGGAGGAATTTTTGTCCCCAGGGACATTTAGCAATGTTTGGAGAAATTTGGGTTGTCACATCTGGGGATGGTGGGGTACTGGCATCTAGAAGGTGGGGCCGGGGATGTCACTAAACATCCTACAGTGCATGGGGCAGCCCCCACAGCAAAGAATTATCCAGCCTAAATGTTGGTAGTGCTGAGGTTGAGAAACCCTGGTCTCGCGGAAAGGAAAAGGCAGGCCAGCATTTCCAATCACATCTTCCAAATCACTAGTTGTGAAGTCTTTGGCAATTTTATAAAAATGTCCTTAAATCTTAGTTTGCTTTTTCTGTAAAAATAGCATATAAAGATCATATCCAATAAGATAGCATGTCCCTAAAAGAAATTGAATTCTCTGTGAATAGGGCCTTAAAAAGGACTATTTTCATTCTACAGTGATGGGGAGGCTGCAGTTTCAGGGCTGATTCTGCTGCCCAGTTCGGGGAGGCACTGAGTGAGGCACAGGTCCCTTATTTCTCGAGGCTTCTCCTCTTGCTCACAGGAGCATTGAGCACCACATCCTCACATAACAGTGTCCAAAGCAGGAATGACGAAAAGGGGCAGAGAAAGAATGTTCTCCTCTTATCTGGAGGAAAATAATTTCTAGAAGCCTCTTGTAGTCTCTTCTTGAGTCTCAGTGGCCAGAATCAGGGCGTATGTTCATCTTAGTCCCAAGTTAGTGGGGTTGCCATGACCGGCTTAGACCAGTCAGGATTCGTCCCCTTGCCTGGGGTGTGTCCTGTTCAAGGGCATGGCTAATGGTGCCATGCCAACACTTCCATGGATACCTACTCTCCCCTGGAGAATGATGAGGAATAATTTCCATGGTGAATGCAAAACTCCTTTCACTCAAAGGATTTCCTTCATAAAACCCATCCACCCTGGCTGGTGTTCTTCTCATAGGCTCTTTGGGCTGCAGAAACTGAGATTCTCATATTCCCTCTAGGATTTGAGATTTATTTTAAGGGAGCACTCGGATTGGGACAGGAACCTCAAAGTTGTCAGCAATCAGGGCAGCACCTCCAGCTCCTTCTTTCCATGTCTGTCTGTCTGTCTGTCTGTTTCTCTCTCTTGCACTTTGGTGTTTCTACTTGTATCTTCCCTATATGTATTTCTTTTCCATCACTTTACTGATAAATTTAGCTTGTACAAAGCCTACCTCGGCTGTGAGTTTGACCCAGGGCCCTATAGTTCCATTTCCACAAGTTACTGACTTATTCTTTCAGTTTTCTAATGTCTAAATATTTTTTCCATCATAAAATATCCTCTTTCAACATTCTGAATGATTTCCGTTTCCATCTTTATTCACTTGTCACGATCATGTTGTATTTCCTCCTGGCCTCACAAATCTTCCATTTTTGTATATTCAGTTTTTGTTATCACCTCTTATAGCTAAAGAGATCCTAACAATCTCTGTGCCCATTTCCTTTGTCTTTTAGATGAAGAAATGGGAGCCAAAGGGGACTTTGAGAGAATCTTCTTTGCCCCTAATGCTCTAATCCATTCCCAAATAATCTGTCCTTCCAAAACTTTCCAATCAATATTAGGGGGATTCATAAACCTTCAAAAATCACAAAAGCATCCTCTCCCTACATTACCTCTTGCACCTTTACCGAGAAAAAGGCAAATGGAAGGGACCAGATGTCTCACGGAGCCTCTCATAGACAGTGAAATAGGTCGCTGTGCTGGTCAGTCCCCATTCCACCTCCCCATCCACTCTCTGCCCCAGGGACCTGACCTTCCCCACTTCCTGATTGTTCTCTCCCCTCCCAGGCTTTCTTGTTGTCTTGGTTCAGACAATGGGAGCCATGGGCAGGAGGAGAGAGGCTGGGGTATTTCTTCCTTGCCCTCCTCCTTCAGCTCAGGCTGCAGCTCTGGCAGGGGCTTTGTGCCTCTGGCAGCAGCTCCTGTCAGGCCGCCCCTCCCCAGGCTCTGTCTCTCCCTCACTCAGCCCTGGAACCTGACCTCCCCTCCCCCTGACAGACCCAGCATAGTCACAGCTCCCCAAGTTTTCAGTCCCTGGCAGCTTCAGCATCCCTTGTTGGTTCTTTTAACCCAGCCCACACTTCTTCCCAGAATACCTTCACTGCATTCTCTTCAAAATCCCATGGACTATGGTTCTGTTTCCTTCCAGGCTCATCATAAATGCAATTACTTAAGACTTAGATCTTCATCTCTGGGACCCCACCTGTATCATGAAGCCATGTTGCTTTATGCTTTGTAACTTGTGGGGCCCCTTTTCCCTGACACTCCAGTAACATTCTAGAGGCTTCTGGCTCCTTCTGGGCTGGATTGGAATCAGTCCAAAGAAAAGCAGGACTTCAGAGGAGGATTTTTTATGTAAAATTGTAGGGTCAACAAGATGTGTTAAACTACATGGATGTTGATATTCTGAGTAAATATACTATTTTAGTTGTTTTTGCATGGTATTTGCTTTAAAAATTCACCTACTTCTAAGCTCTTTAGGTTTTTGCACCATTTTCAATGAGCTGTGACATGTATGTTTGTGTGTGTGTGTTTGGGGTGTTAGGAGGAAAAATGACCTGCCCACACATCACACACAGGGAGGCCGCATGGTACCTATGCAGCACAATCCAGTCCTGTGCTCTGAAATCCCTTCTTTCCACCATTTACCCCTTCACCAGTAACTAGCTCGAGAGAGATCTCCTCACATCCTGTAGAAATCCAGCCAATGAGCCAAACCTAGCAGCGATTTGAATAAAAGTTATGAAATGTTTTCAATGTGAAAATATCCCAAACAGTAGAGGCTTCCCTTCTTCTTGTCCTTTTGTGAGAATTCTCGTCCTCAGTTTCCCTTTCCAGCCAAACACCTGCGGGCCAGAGACAGATGGGGAGGCTACGGACCTGTGGGCGGTTGAGAACGGAGCTCCTTGTTGTCCATGTCAGGTCTTGTCTCAGTGGAGCGTTGTTCGGACGCCATGAGGGAGGCACCTGGAACCATATTTGTGTTTCTGAAACCAGAATGGAAGTCAGCCTCATTTCTGCATGATCCATGCACCTGCTCCCCTCCCAGCCCACTTTTACTTCTAGTGGGCTCTTAACTGGACAGTAGTTGCTGTGCCAACTACTTGACAAATACTCAGGTGTCATTTTCCTTAGGCCCCTGCACAGCGTAGGGGAGAAAGTCTTATTCCTCCTCTTCACCAGGGAGTGATCTCCCCCCACAGGGCAGGCAGCTGGTGGGTCAGCACCCACACCCAGCCTGTGCAGCACCCCGAGGGCAGGGCAGGGGAGGGGAGCTGGCTCTACATGGCTCCCCAGAGCAATGTTCACTCAGCCCCAGTCTCACAAAATAACAGTAATGACCAATATGAATAGTCAAAATAGCGTGGACCCGTATTGCATAAGTATTATACAAATGTTCTGTGTGACCATTATTACTTGATGCTGCTCCGAGGACAAGCGGCTCGTGTTTTTTACTGTGGAAACAACAAAGCAGTGTTTACAAGGCAGGCCGGGGTTGGGATTTAAAAGCACGTGAGGACTGTTAGCATGGGTACCCAGTGAAATCACAGCAGGGTGTCTGCTCACCCCTCTTCTCCCTACACAAGAGCTCTTTGGACCAGAGGCAGAGGAGGGCTGTGACATGGGGGGAAGATGAGGGCTGAAACTCCCAAGTGGCAGGACCTTTGCTGCTTTAACGACAACACATTCGGGTGAGTTATTAGTGGTTTGAATCAGCTCGTCACACAGGGCTCAGTTCTCCAAGGAAACGCCATGGTCTCCAGGGAACCGTATGGTCAGAGAAGGAGTTGCATTTTTATACTGGCCAGACAAGGGGCTCCAGGGACCTTGGAAATGAGGGTATTTTGTTCTTGGTAGAAATCTGCCCTTGTACGTCACACTCACTCTGGGTAGGATCCAGCACATCACGCTGAATCCAGGAGATGGTGCAGATCCATTCCCTCCCTTTGCCACAGCTTCTTTAGAAATAGCCATGCGTGGTTAGTGGGTCTAAGTTGTTATGGATTGGTGAGAAAGGAGGGGGGATGGAGTCATAATTATGGCAGTTGGACATGACTAACCGGCTATGTTAGAGGAAATGGACACATTCAGTGTTGTATGTGGAGACATGATGGAGCACAGGTAAAGCTCACCTGTGTTTTCACACACAAGATATGGTTTTGGCATTATTCTGAAATGAGGAAGTATGGATACAGTTTATAGCCCCAAAAGAATTAATTGTCTCCTCCATGGAGTCGTCTCATGTGTGGATGACGAGTCTTTAAAAGTGTAACGAATAGTTCAGGGCAGGAACCTTTGGGCAATCTACTTGTAATCACATCTCTTTGTCATATTTTCTAAGAAATACATAAGTCCCCATATTCAGTTAGGAGGTTTACACTTGAGGCCTTCTTCTGTCCCCTTTTAGAGGGGAGATTCCCTGTGAGTCTCGAATCTTGGGAACACTCTGTAGCTCCTGAGAAGATCTACCCGTCAGATTTGACGTGAAGTTCTGCAGTTTTCCATGCCTACACCAGACCAAGTCCCCATTGGCCCAGGTGACTGCCAGCGCAGGCCCCTCCCTCCCTCGCTGCCCTCAGAGCTTCCACATCACTGCAGCACCGGGTCCGCCCTGCTCTGACCCTGCCTTGTGCTCCTCTTTCAGGTGTTGCTGCCCCTAGACCACCTGCTCCCCTCCCAGCGACAGGGACAGCCTGTGCGCACCCCTCAACGCTGGGCAGCTTCATTCCTCTTTGTCATTACTCGAGCTGCCCTCTGCCTTGATAGCCCTCACCGACTCCTTTACCCGGTGCCTCCATCATCCTTCAAGCTCCTTGTTGTCCTTCCCAGATCCCATGAGCTGTTGAGCGTCCCCCTCTGCTCCCACAGCCCCTGCCCACAGCTCCATCACCGGATTTCCACACATTGTCTAGGTCTTCCTTGCCACTTATAAACTCTTAGAGGGGGTTAGACAGTGGGTTTCACTGGGTTTGGGTTGTAGTTGTTTAATAAGCATTCATATAATAAGTTATAAATTAAATGTTGTCAGTTTGACTTGACTTTTGAGCCAGGGCGGGTCTTAAATGACAAGTTGACCAATCTTTCATTTTTTTAAGGTATGTAAAAATGCCACAGAATTGCACATCTGTGATTTTTCACTCCAATTCTTCTTTTATCTTGGGTTTCTCAGATTAGTGGACAATTCTGCATCACCTGATTGCCAAGTCGTTAGCATCCTTCACTCCCCCTGCTCCTCCTTCTCTCCTCCTCCACCTTCTCTTCTCCTCCTTCTTCTCCTCTTCTGCCTCCTCTCCCCACCCCACCACTGTCTCCACCAATGACCCACACTGCTTTATTCTGAAATACTTCCCCATTCGTTTCCTTTTAATTGTAATATAAATTATTCTGAATGGGTCCTGATTGTCTTGTGAGAGACCTTTCATTTCTTCTCTGGTATGTTTACATCCTAACCCTTTTTGACATCCTTGCTTGTATCTGCTTCCTAGACGAGGAATCTCACCGTGGATGGGCACTTTGGAGTGTGGTCTCCGTGGACACCGTGCACACACACGGATGGCAGCGCCGTGGGATCCTGCCTCTGTCGTACCCGCTCCTGTGACAGCCCGGCCCCCCAGTGTGGCGGCTGGCAGTGTGAGGGTCCCCGTGTGGAGATTGCCAACTGTTCCAGGTGCGTCCCTCCCAACACTCAGGCAGACTTTCATGTGTAAACTCAGATGTAGAGGAGTTTGGGAAATCATTCCTTATGTCCACCTTCCCTCTTCAAGAGGAAGGTGACAAAAAGACAGGGGCACTTAAAAATTACATGATCTATGGAAGGAGATTTTAAACTCTAAGTTATTATAAATCTAAACCTATTCACCTGTTCCTCATTCAATTAGGAAAAATATTTCTAATTTGCATGATGTGATTGGCTTATTTGAGGAACATGTTCACATTAATTAAAAATCTTTTTTTCTGGAATATACAGACTCATGGTCCCTTCCTGGTAGAACACAACATATTTGTTGTGAACTGGCCTAATCCACTTGGCTCTTCACAATTGTCTCTCTTTTGACAGCATCAGTGACCCCCAATGGTTAGAAGTGAGTGAGTGCTATAGGCCCCTCCCTCCTGAGCTTGCCATTAGGTGTTTCCTGAGAACGAAAGCAAGTCTCAGGTCAAATTTGGCCGCACGTACAAAACTGTGACGCTGCCCATTCTCGTAAATGATGGCGTCTCAGCCCCTCACACGTGAGATTCAAATGAAACAGATGTGAGGCTTCTAACAGCGGGGCAGCCAACCTTGTAGTCAGACCAGGGAAAGGCATCCCCTGTCATCATGGCAGACACTACACAAGAGAGCCCCCAGGCTTGTACCCAATTCGTGCGAGGACAGAGATGCGTGCCTAGTGCATCAGCTCATCCACTCTTGGACGCCACTTAATTCGTCAATCAAAAATTATTCCTAACAGCCCGTGTACTAATAACCAACCCTCTCATGCAGATCCGGAAAGCAATATGCGTTGTTTGAAGCAGGCTCCTCTGGAGTGTGAGCACCAATGTAGGGTAATTTTGGTGGTTTCAGAAGCTGACTCCCTACCCCTGGAGTCGATATGCCTGACTCTGTAGAGGACAGGTCTCGGGTCACTGAAGCTCACGTGCCCACACATGGATATCACACCATGGTGGCACAACTCTCATTCCCAATGTTTGTACTTGGATAGTTGGGTTTCTGGGCACAGTGGTCTTTGTAGCAAACTACCCACCTGCCCTCTAAACAAATGTTGATAAACTACATACCTCCTCAAATACTTGTAAGTTGGCATCTAATTTTTTTTCATCAAAAGTTGCAAGGATATAATTTCTGTTACATCACTATTTAAATGTGTAAATGGGATCTAAATACCATAGTGCTTTGATAGCCACCTTCCCATTTAAAAAATTGATGAGAAGGCTCTAATTTAACTTTCAGAAATTTTACGTTTTTCCTTTTTCTCTTTAATTTCCCATTTCTATTTCCCCTATCAAATCTTATCCTAGTATATTATGTTTTTATGTTTGAAAGTCCTATATTGGTCACTCTGTCATACATCTCTGCAGCTACCACAAAAACAAGTTATAGAATTAAAAAAAAAAACTTTCATTTCTGATAACCATAGGCTTTACATTTTAAATATATATTTTGAAAATTAGTGCACAATTAATCTAAACATCATGGCTATTACACGTTTTGACAAATGATTATGTATTTAACGTTAAAAAATGAGATTTTATTGGAAATCCACTCCTTAACGCAATTGTTTTTAATTCCCTATTACTTTTTTTTATTCAGGCATGAATGCAACTTCTTGCCTGATTCAAGGAGGGCTTAGCGTCAATTCCATTCTTACTTTTTTAGGTTTTTAGTTATAAGTGCTGACAGATATTACTCACATAAATAGATGGAAATGTGAGATTACAGCATTTTCTCTCACTTCTCTGAATTCTTTCAAAGTTATCTGCCAAAAACATGGTAATCTAACATCAAAGATTGTTTATAATGCCCTATATCAGTTGATGTTTATGTTGGCCTTCAATTTTGTTGGAAGCAAAAAATTGGAAACCACCTAACTTGCAAACCCAGTTTTTTGCTCAGTCAGTAGGGTCAAGTACTTCCTCAATTTGTGCAAAGTACATCAGAAAGCCTTTAAGAAGACTCATCAAACAATTCTAAATTAAACCTGCTATTCGTTACATGTCGGCACCTTGTTTAAGTCAATGTACTCAGAAAGTGATGGGAAATTCAAATACTGTTAATTCAGTACATTTTGTGAATATAATATTTTTGATTAAATGCTTTTACGGCATCACAACATTTAAACATGTTTTCTCAATATCCTGGAGCAGCAGATTAAGGACATTCAATTTATGAAAAGAAATAGACAATGTAAAGTAATTAGCTATGCCAGACTTTATTATCAAAGCAGGGCCAAGTCAGACTTACAACCGATCAGAAAATTCTGGTTTCATTTTATAATTAAAATAAAATTTGAATGTGCGTCCTCATGACACTGTGTCACTTCTGGATTCTAATCCTTAGGGAGGGAGGGTGGGTGGAATGGGGGGGGGGATATAACAGTTAAATAGAAAGGTAACATCAAGGGAAGACTTGAAGCCTTGGTAGGAGTTTGTCATCTGAATGAAATAGGTCTCTGCAGTCGTCCATTTTTCTCACCTACACCTTCCTTTATGGGACTTTTCTGTAGGAGCAAAACCAGTGTCAGTCCTGGGGGGGTCAGGACTCTGATACAGAGATTTGTGAGCAGAAGTACATTGGAGAGAGCCCCGAGCGTCACCACTATGAGGGAGGGAGGACTGAACTCTGCTGCAGGCCCAGTCAAGAGCTCAGCTGAGCCCATGGGGAGCTCCGTAGCTGGGACAGCCCTGGATGGGTGTTAGGTGCTCTCAGCTGAGTCAGAGCCACACACACTCTCAGCGGCTGGAGAAACGAAATGAGTTCCTCAGTCCTCGGGGCACACTGTGCGGCGCACCCAGCATCCACCGCTGTGCATTTCCACAGGAGCTGGGAGATGGAAGAAGCCAAGTACTTAACCAGAAAGCTCAGCTCTGCTCTGCTCTGCAGTATATCTGAGCTCAGAGCCCCGAACTCAGCTACCATCAGCTACCGGGTAACCAGGGGAACCGTTCAAATAGGGTGATCCCATGAGTTGGTTTCTTGTTTCCTCTGCTTATTGTTTTGTTGTTGTTGTTTGAATTTTTTTTTTTTTTTTGCTGTTTTACTCAATTTGCTTGTCTATCCCCCGTACCTATAACATCATGACCGCAGCAGTATTTTATATTTTAAAACAAGCTTTCCCAGGAAATCTTCCCAGATCAGTTTTCAAGCTCCTTCCTCACTTGCTCATTAATGTTTTTTTCTTTAAGTATTCTTTTCATGAACCTATTTAGAATGCAAAAACCTCTGGGTGAGTTGTCTATGATGTCACTAATACTGCAAATCAGATTGGGCGATCACATTGTATGGAAAGCCCAGGGTGTGAAGGCACTGTCTGCCCAAGAGGAGAAGAGGGATCAGATAAGGAAAGGCAAGGTGCAAGGAGCAGAATTTTCCCTCTGCTCTAATTTCCATAGGCCAGCTTAGATCACTTACAAAATTGAAAGGAGTGCACAAAGCTACAGAGACGATTTTATTTGTGTTATTACAGAAAACGAAGGCATATCAACATCGCATGATGCACTGCATTCTTTCTATAAAACTGAGATGGTTTCTATCTACGCCTGGCAGAAATTTTATAAAAGCTACAGAACTGTTATTGTGGAAGATTACAGTAAATGACTAATACTCTTTTTTTGTATTCTTTAATGGAAAAAAGGACCATCAGGTGCATTACTGCAACTTGTGTATTGATACTTTCAGCTCTGGTTCTAGTCGGAATGTCGTTCTCTAAGCAGAGCCACTATACAACTAGTGGTTATTTTAAGATTAAAATATCAAATAAGTGGACCTGTTTTAGTGATGCTTTAAATGCATCAGTGGGTTGTTTTAGACTGACTGACTCGTAAAATGTTCCATCTGCTATTACATGCTCACCCAATGCTACTTCTTTGGTGGCCTGCTACAATGTCTGCCTCGAAGGAGCATGTACAAGTATACCAACCCGGGTCCTTACAGTAGACACATGCAAAGACAATTGCACTCATTTATTTCCTCACTTAGTAGATTCCTATTATCCGCATGTACTTCCATTTACCTATTTCCCTATATACATGTACCATATATCGTAAATACACCATATCATAAAATGTCACATTTGTTAAAGGTTTAGGAATTTAGGAATTTCCAAACAATTTTGGAAGCAGTGTTTTCCTGCATTATCTAAAAATTTTGCTCACATATAAAGACACTTTGAAAGTAAAAAGATCATTTTATTTACATTGAAATTGCTAATTTTGTATATAATTCAATGAATTCCTTGAATAATTTTTAAAATTGTGTGGGTAACAGGGTATAAGATACTAGCTAATTACCTTTATGAGCAACTTGGAAGTATCTGTCTAATTTTGTGATTATTTGGTTAAATTATCATAAAGCAGCTTTATTATAATAATATGCATTAAGGTATCACTATATATCTTATTTATATCATTATTAAGTTTTAGAAAATAATGTAGGGAAATAGGAAATATACTAAGAATTTTCTCAGAGGAATTTTCATTTGAAATTACTTTAGAAATTATATATTCAACTTATTGTTTGTACCTTGAGCTTCAATGACATGGTTGTGAACCTGCATGTTTTTAAAGGAAGATGTAATGTAAAAACAAGAATGTGAGTTGATTTTTTTTCAGTGGAAATGTAAATCCTATGGGTGAGGGTAACAGATATCTCTGGAAATGCACATAGAGAAGTAGAAAAAATTCTACATGCAGTAGACTGTCGCCATGGGGGTTTGTACTCTGGATTTAACAGAGTACAAAAAACTACCTATAATTTGTATTTTAACAGCAAGGACAAACTGCTAAGGGAGATATTTAAATTATAAACATCCTGAATATGGGCATTTTAAGGAAAAAATATAATATTAAACAAAAAAATTACTCTAGCTGTCAGTAGTGGTGTATTTTACAAACCACTTTTATAAAAGTGATACATTTTATTTTATATTTTTATATGTATACCTTACTTTATATATATGGTAACATAAATAAATACAGATACCTGCAGTTTGCACTCCTTATTTATACTCTGTATCTTTGTCAAATTGCAAAGAAAATAGCCAAGAATCTGAATTTTAAATATCTTCCTTCATTTTGAATAAAATTTGTTTTGAAGCTTTGGACATCACAGTGCACTTTATCAATATGAATGCTATCAAGAGAGTTATGATTTCCATTGATGTTAATTGATTGTAAAAGTAAGCATTATATATAGTTTTAGATGATTATTTTCTTCAGATATGCATTTTTCATAGATTACAACTGATACAGTAAAAGTCAAATAAAACCATAAACTCTAGAGGTTCAAAGATTTATCTCTAATTGCTTTTCAATGAAATAACATTATTTTTCATTAGCTTAACATTTTCCTAACAAAAGTTTCTTAATAGTTCCTGATACAGCCCTTTTTAAATTATTTTTAGGGCACTTAAAACTTTACTCTCCAATTTCCTATCTTGACTCTAGAATCAGAGACCTGGGCGAAAAATCCCACAGTAACTGGGATTCACGTGACACGGTGCATTCAGTCTCGTGGTTCCCGTTCCCTCTTCAGTCACATCCCCATTCAGGCGGTCCACGTGGGGAACACGGGAATTTGGGGGTGGGTGCAGACAGGGGTTGGAATCTGAGCCAGTTTGACCCAGTGACGCTATTCCTCCTCTCCCCAGGAACGGAGGCTGGACCCCCTGGACCTCGTGGTCTCCCTGCAGCACCACCTGTGGGATCGGCTTTCAGGTGCGGCAGCGGTCCTGCAGCAACCCCACTCCTCGGCACGGGGGCCGGGTGTGCGTGGGGCAGAACCGCGAGGAAAGGTGTGTACCGCCCTGCCCCCAACATGGCCACGCGTACCTCGCTGTCATCCCAGCGTGGCCCGGTTTCCTTGCGGGTTTAGTTTGGGATCTAGCGTAGCTTGTCTCTTGAGCTGAATGCTTCCCTTCTTTTCCTGACATCCTTTCATTTTGACCAAAGCCTCATGTTGACAGCAACACCGGGCCACAGTGGTGCCTGCGCGCTTCGCTCAGCTGAGCAATTCCCAAGGGAGTGGAGATCCAGGGACAGTGGGCACCTCTGTGCTGGGCTCTCTGGAGACTCGGCAGTTGAGTCTGCTGGAGAACAGTTGCTTTTGTTAGAATTCAACCAGACCAGTCTCAAAACCTACAATTCCGAGTAGGACCTAAGATGGGCCTGGATCCAGACGGCGTTGGTCAGAGAGGTCAAGTTTTCCATTAGAACTAAAGTAAGCGGCTGGAGCGTGACTGAGGACATATTCAGGGTTGGGTTGTTGTACAGCTCCACACTTGTCTGTTAACAGATGCCCTCAGTGAAGCCGCAGTCCAACCCGGAGAGAGCCTTCTTCTCCATGTGTATTGTAAGCTTTCAGCACGTCATGGGGACATTTCAGTTCAGGCTTGCATTTAACCATTTGTTGCTTTTTATAGAATCAGACATTTGGTTTTGGCCTCATAAAATCTACAGTTGAGATGGTTTGCTCTTTCTTGCATATTTAAAGTACATCCCAGTTTGTGATTATTGGGAGAAAATCCAAGTAGGTGAATTTAACATCACTTTTAGGATTCTTATTCTGCCATACTGACATAAACTTGTTATGTTGATCCATGTGACACAAAATGGCTTTTAGTACTTTTTAATTAAAATGTGGTAAGGCTTGTATCTGGTGATATGGGTTGGTGAAAGCCTCATAAAGATACTACATGTAATTATTTGCTGTGTGATTAATATTTATATTGACAAAACCAACAGGCTTACTGTACAGATAGTTCTCCACTAGGTATTCCTTACAAACTTGAAAACAACTGGGGAGAATCATTCTTTTCTTTCTTCACTGCGTTCCTAAATTACCAATTAAGATTTCATTCCTTTTGATTCAGAGGAAAATGAAAGATGATTTTTACAAAGCAGGGTTGGTCGTTTTTGAAGTCGTCCCCCAAGACAGTCTTGTGCAGGTCTGTCATTTCCAATCTAATGCTAGTTGATAAGTGGGAAAGCCAGTTATAGGAGAGGTGTCTCCCTGCTCTTTCCAAGCATTATAAGATTTCAAATTGGTTGGAAGTTTTAAAATGCTATAAACTATCACATAATACAGCCCATTCAGTCAAAGCCACCTTCATCTGTGGGAAGCCGTCCCTGGAATCGTGGCACCTGTGCAATCCTAACACCTGTTACCACCTTTCCCAGGCTGAGCACATTGGAAAAAAGAAGCCATTTAACTCTGTGGTTAACATATATGTATATTCTGTATCCACTTAGGATTGTTCATAAAGCTACTTTTTCAGGGAAAGATCAGGATGGCTGTGTGCTTGGGGAACTTACATTTAAAATGTTCTTTTTTTTTTTTTAACAGAAGAAACACTCATTTGGGCTAGACGAATATTTGGTTAATGGAGGAAAATTTGTGTTTAAGCGATAAATGGATGGATGGTAATAACAGGAACTATATAAGATTTTTATAAAATTGGAGCCTCCCTATTTTACAGCCTTTCTGGAAGGCTATCAAGAGGTTAATGAAAACTAGAAAAAAACAAGTGTGTGATATCTCTTTCTTGGTCTTCCTAAGCAAAAGGTCCTTAGATTTGTTTGCCATGTTATGTGGGAGGTCTTTCTACCTAAGTAATATAAAAGAATTCCATTCTAATTCTGACAACGGACTATCTGAGAACCAAACTTCAGGTTAAAGGACACCCTGGTGTCCATGGGAAGGTACAAAACACCAATGACTAGACATGCAGACTCGTTAATAAAATCACGTCATGCTTGTTTAAACACCATCAACTCTACAGAACTCCTGGGTGGCCACAAATTAATAAATTGATTCTCCCAAAAGATGTCCCTAAGTTAATGCCAGGATTATAGTTAGTGACTTTTCATTTGGGACAAAATATTTGGAATAATTCAACAGGAGCTTTATTGCAACAAAAATCTCAGAAATATTCCCATCATTTTTTCTGAAAGAGTGGGTAAAGAAAATATCTAATTTACTTTTTACACGTACTTTAAAAGGTATGAATACTTTGTTTTTCCATTCTAAAATTTCCCGGAAAATGATTTTCTTGAATATTAGGAACTGTGTAGAGGCACTGATTTCCAAAGAGGCTACTGACAAGGATGAAGCAGTGGACCTCTGTGTAAATATTATCAAAATGCCAATGTCATTGTCTGTGTTAGTTTTCTCCTGCTGTGTAACAAAAGTTCTACAAACTTAGTGGCTTAAAACAACACACATTTATTATCTCTTAGTCTCAGTGGATCAGGTGTTCCAATCTGACTTAACCTGGGTTCTCTGCTTAGCAGAGTTGTGGTCTCATCTGAGGCTCAACTGGGGATGGATCTACTTCTAAGATCACCTGGTTGTTGTCAGCATTACACTCCTTGTGGGCTGTCAAACTGAGGACCTCAGTTTCTTACCAGTTGTCAGCCAGAGACTGCCCTAGGTTTTTTGCCAAATGAGCCTTCCCAACATGGTCACTTGCTTCCTCAAATCGGCAAGGAAGAGAGTCTCCTCACTAGATGGGTGTAATGGTCTTATGTAACATAATCACAAAAGTGACATACCATCACCTTGACATATTCTATTGGTTAGAAGTAAGTCACAAAACCCTGTCTACTCTCAAGAAGGGGCATTACACAGGACATGAATACCAGGAAGCAGGGATCCTTACGGTCATCTTAGAGTATCTGCCACCGTTGATTCTCTGTCCATCCCACATGCAAAATGCATTTCACCCACTACCAAGGTCCCCAAAAGTTTTATACCATAGATCATTCCCCCAAAGTCAAGATCATCATTATTTAAGTCAGGCCCAAATGTAAATGAGGCTCTCCGGATGTGGTTCCTCTGAGTCTGTCAATCTCTAAAATGAGAGACAGGTTATCTGCCACTAACACACCCAGTGTACAACAGTAGGACAGACAAAGGGTAACAGCTACAGACATTTCTTTTCAAAAAGGAGGAAAATGGAAAGAACAGAGGAATTTCTGCTCCATAGAAATTCAGAAATCTAGCCAGACAAGCGTTGGGAGTTGCTTGATTAAGTCTCAAGGCTTGGGCATAATTCTTCATGGTTCTTGGCTCTGCCTTCTGGGCTCTGATTTCTGCTTCCTGAATCATCCTTCCTTTTCCATTAAAGGTAGCATATGCTTGCAGTTGGGTAGTGTTATCAGCCTTCTTCTTGCCAGTAGAATGTTTGGATTTCCAACACCCTCATTTTACTTGTGCTTTCTTCATACCTTTCCGTCCAAGCTCGTGGTAGTTTTGATGGAATAAACTTTATAGGTCTTCCATGGATTTACTTGGGGTTTGCTTCACTAAGCAAAACTACACTCACAGGACTTTTCGAGATGGCCCTTCTCTACCTTGGGATCCTGCTGAGATGGCTGAGGGACAACACCTCGGAGCTTGCTCCTCATTGAGAGGATCTGTGTGGCACATCCTTGCTCTAGACCTCTTGAAAGGACCCTTGTGCAACTGAAATCTGCTCTTATCCTTTGATCTTTCTGGGGTTTTAACAACAGGTGGTACAGTCACACCCTCAGCTTTTTACTCTATGCCAACCTTTCCTGACAGTGCTCAGAAGTTGTTTCTTAACCTTAGCATCTTTTGCCATCAGAAGAGGCCAAGAATTTTCAAAACCATCCAGTCCTAGCTCCTTCAGTTTAATATTCCCTCCCTCAATTTTTCTCTCTCCTTATGCATTTACTGTAAGCAGCAAGAATAAAGCAGGCAACACCTCCAACACTTTGGAAATTTCCTTAGCTATATGATTCACTTCATTTGCACGTCCTGCTTTCCTTATAGCTGCAGCCACAATTTTGGAAGCTTTCTGCCATGTATAACAAGGTTACCCCTTCCTCCAGTTTCCAATAATATGCTCCTATTTCCTTTTTAACTTTTTATTGTGGTAAAATATATAATGTAAAATTTACCATTTAACCATTTTTAAGTGTTCAATTCTTTGGCATTAATTACATTCACAGTATAGTGCAACCATCAACCCTGTCCATTTCTGAAACTTTTTCATCACCCAAAACAGAAACTCTATAACCATTAAGCAATAAGTCTCCATTTCCCTCTCCTCCCAGCCCCTGGTAACCTCCAATCTATGTTCTTTCTCTATGAATTTACCTATTCTAGATATTTCATATAAGTAGAACCATATAATATTTTCCCTTTGTGTCTGGCTTATTTCATTTAGCATAACGTTTTCAAGGTTCATCCATGTTGTAGCGTGTATCAGAACTTCATTCTTTTTTAAGGCTGAATAATATTTGACTGTATGCCATACCATATTTCGTTTATCCATTTACCCATCAATTGACATTTGGGTTATTTCCATCTTTTGGCTATTATGAATAGTACTGCAATGAACGTTAGCATACAAGTATCTGTTCAACTGTCTGTTTCAATTTTTTTGTGTATATCCCTAAAAGTAGAATTGCTCAGTCATATGTTAATTCTATGTTTAGATTTTGAGGGACTGCCAAACTGTTTCCCACAGGGTATTCACCATTTTACTTTCCTACCAGCAATGCACAAGGGTTTCAACTTCTCCACATCCTTGCCAACATTTGTTATTTTCCTTTTATCTTGTAGCCATCCTAGTAGGTGTAAAGTGGTATCTCATTGTGGTTTTGATTTGCATTTCCCTAAGGACTAATGACATTGAGTATCTTCTCATGTGCTTACGGGCCATTCATATATCTTTTTTGGAGAAGTGTCTATTCAAGTACTTTGCCCATTTTCTGGTTGGGTTGTTTGTTTTGTTGTTGTTGTTGAATTTTAGTTCTTTATCCTATCTCCTTCAGAACCCTCACTGGCAGCATCCTCAATGTCCAGATTTATACTAACAGTCTGTTCAGGGCGATTTGGGGTTTCTTTACCATGCTCCTAAAATTCTTCTTGCTTCTACCAATTCTCTGTTGCTAAAGCCACTTTCACGTTTTTAGGTATTTCTCATAGTAGCACCACATGTCTCCATACCAAAATCTGTTTCAGTATTCATTACATAGGAATATTACCGCAACTCAGCTGCTTCATGCACCACGTGTTTATTGGCTCACAGTTTCTGTGGTTCCTAGTCTGGACACAGTTTACCTGGGTCCTTTGCTTCAAAATCTCACAAGACTGCAACCAAGGTGTAGCCCTTGGCTGTTCTCATCTGAGGCTCGATTGGAGAAGGGTCTGCTTCCCACATCCCATGGTTGTCGGCAGCATTCAGCTCCTTGTGTGCTGTTGGACTGAGGCATTAGCCAGAAGCTGCCCTCAATTCCTTGCCAGCTGAGCCTTCCCGACCTAACTGCCTGCTTCCCCACAGCCAGAAAGGGAGTGTTTTCTTGAAAGAAAAACATTATGACCTTAAGTTCCATAATCATGGAAGTGAAATCCTATCATCTTTGCCATATTCTGTTGGTTAGAAGCAAATCACAGTGCCCACCTGTGCTCACTGAGAGGGGATTACACAAGGTGTAAATTCCAGGAGGTGGGGCTCATGGGGCCACATTAGAGTCTGTCCACCACATTATCTAACTGAAGAATCCCAGGAACCAATGGGGGTTTATTGTAGGATTCTTTGTCTTCACGGGCATGTTTGCTTAATCCTGTGGGGTGCCAAAGTGATGCTCTTTGCAAATCATTATTCTCCCCTAGTGGTATTCTTAGCTTTCTCTTAGAGTAAAAATTCATGTTATAGTAAACTCAACATATGTACAGTTTCTCTGGTGCCACAAAAGATTCAATTATTCCAGTATGGCCCAGCAAAGGGACAATCACCTAGAGGGAACTCAGGAGCTATAGTTCTAACAGGGCTCTGATTACTTCAGGCTAACAAAGGCTGCAGTGAGAAACTGGCATGGACCTAACCAGAACAGACACAATCTGTAGCATGAAGAAATAAGGCAAGAAACATGATGCAGTGTTGAGAGTCTAGTCTATACGACATTATGAAAGGCAGTTCTTTTCACAGAGACTAGTTTTGTGCAAAAATGGGTAATTTATGGAGAAATATTACTGGGTGATTAATTAATTTTAAATGCAAAATGAGAATGAGCAGTCATGGGCAAAATTAAAATCTTAATTTTTAATGCATCATGAAATGCATCTGTGACTTTCGATGCTTTAAGATACGAGAGATCCAAGAGAGCCTATAACATTTCAAAAATGTTGAGCTCGTTATTGGTAAAAGCCAGCTATGTGTAGAAGGCTAGAGAAATGGGAAACCGATGGCTGGCCCATCAGATAGATGTTTTATCCATAAATTAATATAAATCCTTGAATAAGCAGAGTCACCAAGGTAACTAACTTCCGATTCCCGTTTTTGTTTGTGACCAAGAAAGACACTGGAGATCCAGTGCGTAGTTTAACAAGAAGGGCTTGTCTCAGGAGCACATGCTATTGGGGTGGCGGAGTCAGGGGGTGGGAGGGAAACTACTTCCTTGAAATTGCAAAGAATCCAGAGTTAGGAGCTTGTACGGGTGGATTTGTTGAGTGAAAACCGAGACATAAACGGACGGAGCTAACCTCGAAATTTCTATTTCCCTTCTGACTTGCCTCGCAGACAGTGACATATTCACATATCCTGGTGTGGATTTTTCCCCAGGACTACTATAGAAGGAGAAAGAAAAAACAAGGGAAGATAAGTTGTTGACAACCTTAAAATGCAGCCAAATATATAATTTATTAACACTGGTTGGAAGTTCTACGCTACATGCAGTTTTCAGGTTCTCCTGCAGGAGGTTGTTAGCCATAATAACATGTTGAGCTTTCTCAGAGGTGGCCCGCTGTAGGCAAATATGAGAACGTATTTGTGCACTATGATTGATTTTGCTTTGGGGAAGTGGTAGCTCAGTTCCTGTGCTTTTTATTAAAAGTCAGGGGTTTATAAGAATTTTTACTAAGATTTTCCTTTGCCCTCCCTACTTTTTGATTGTTTGTTTTTGTTTTACAACTCTGAAATTAGGGCCAAGGAGTCTAGGAGGTCTATACCTTTTAAATGTCAGTGAATCAGCTTGGAAACGGGAGGTGGCCTTCTACTTCTCAGTCTGTCCACAGTGGGGGAAGCTGCACATGGATATTTTGAATTAAATGCTAAGAGTTCTGATGTTCTGAGTTCTCTTGACTTCCTTCTTCCAAACATGTTCTCAAAACAAATGGCAATTTCCTCTTGGAACACTCCATGCTCCAACACACATGTTAATCATCACTGAGGAGTCAGGATGTTTTACTTATTGTAACTCTACACATTTGAAAATGCTTCTTAAGGTCAAATTCTTTTAATCTATTGTATGCTCAATTTTCTCTTGGCTCTTCTATCTAGAGGTCATGCTCTCTTAATTAGGCTTCTTCCCTTTCCCTCCTACACATAATGTCCACAGCCCTGAGCTCTGAGAGTCAGGACCCTGGGAGACAGTATATGATGCTTTAAGAGGGAAACAATGTTTCTCTTCTGTCCTAAAAAATGAAAAGATGAACAAGAGTGATAACTATTCCATTGGCTACTAGTAGTAGTTCCATTGGCTACTCTTATAAGTGAAAGTTTAGAGAAACTCAACCATTTGCCTGATTGATTCTTGAGTCTCAGGCTGCTTCTTTTCCAAGAGATATCAACTGTCTCTCCCTGGAAGTAAGCATGCCTCCCACTTTCAGTTGAGATTGACTTTTGACTCTACTATTTGTTTGTTTTTCTCTGCATTCACACAATTGCCATATCTTATTCCCACAATACCAACCCCCATGTATATCTCTTCCTCTCATCTTTCCACCACCATCATATTTGCCTAGCTTGGAATATCTCCCCCTGGATTCTTGCAATCCAGACTCTCCTGGCTGGTATTTGCTGCATCAGTTCTTTCTGCTGGTGGCCTCACCTGTCTTAGGAGGCCCAGATCCTATACTCAAGCATGGAGAGCTCCTCAAATCTCAGGGGGTTGCAGGCCACCAGCAGAATGAGACACCAACCGCTGGAGACCAGTCTTCACTCTCTGACAGTGCTGGTTTGTCCCTGGAGCTCTGTGATTCCTTATAAATAAATGTCAAGTTCTTTCACTGTATTTGTAAAGATAGGTAATTCCACTTCCTGTCACCTTTTTGTGTTCTCTTCTCCTCAGTCACCTTTCTTACTTAGCTCTTCCTGTTTCTACCTTCCATTCTTTTCCAGAACGCCAGCTGATGCTCAACGTGCCTCTTCTTATTGACTTCCCTGGCTTTTTCCTTTTCATCGCTTTACCTGCTGCTGAAGCCCTCAGATTCTCCGTGAAGTTTTCCTGGTTTGATGGAAAAACAGTTGAATCTTATCAGCATTTGCTGTCAGGAACTTATGCTTTCCAAATTACTTCTGGTTTCCAGAAACCAGCTACCGTTTGCCCCTATTTTCTACTTATTAAGATAGTGTTTTCTGTCCGGCACATCCTGGGCTTGTGTCCATTCCCTGTATTCATCTCAGGTTGTAAACACCTGTGATAATGCCCTTTGCGTAGGGCCCTGCAGGATTAAGCATTTATTGACAACGATGACATTAGAGGCGACTGACTTTGCCTAGCAGACAGGGACCTCTGCTTCCTGTTTCTGAAGGCAGATGGCCTGGGGTGGGGAGAGAGACAGAAAAAGTCTTGCATTCTGGTGTTCTCTAGAAGGTAAATTTGTGTGTATTAGATGGACTATTGAGTTTAAATAGTCCTTTAAATTGCCAAAGGTGTCTCACTAAATTTGGCTCTGTTCGGAGTAAGCTGTTTCTCCCTATGAGCTGTGACCTGTAGAATGCCAGGCTGTTTCTTGTTTTTTGTTTATGTTTATTTGTTTTCCTCATGTCACCTCATTTCACTTGTAGTAGTAAAGATTGAGGAGAAATTTGACTCATCTAAGACTGAAAAATGCCTTATATATTTGGCAAAAAATTGACAATATGAATGTGTAAGTAGTAGTAGAGATGTATACTCAGTTGCTAAAAAATAGGGCTAGTATTTGTAAACAGTAATTTAACTCCTTTTGGATAACTGGCATTCTTTTAAATTAAGGTTGTTGGACATGATTCAGAGAGTCTACAAAGAAATTGAAAAATACAATAACCTAAGCAGTATATGGCATGAAGCTTTATGCCAAAATCAGGCTTTAACTTTTCTTTACCTTATGTTAATAGGATTATGGGCCTTATCTGATTCCCCAGGATGAGAAATGAATTCCAGATACACTTTTGCTGACATTGTATTCATAACCTACTTTATCTTTCATTGTCTATGTTTAGAAGATAAATGCCCTACCTGGATATTGTCTATGTATTCTCATTTTGGGGTGTCTATCTGAAGGGTTTTGTTTTCTTTGTTTCTCCTTTAATTGGCTGCACAGGAAGATCCATCCTGCATTGTGAGTTCAGCATTTTCTTCATTGTCTCCCGTGCATCCCATTGTCTGTGCACACACAGCATGGCCAACGCCACATCTGCCTCCTTTCTGCGCGACCACTCGGAATACAAAAAGCCCCTCCACGCAGAGCATGCCCATGTGTCCAACATCTGGTGCAGGGACGGAGAGTGGACAGGTCTGTGGCTTCATGTTGCATTAAACAGATTCCTTTTCCTTTTGGTTTCCCCATTACAGATACTGCAATGAGCATCTGCTGTGCCCCCCACACATGTTCTGGACAGGCTGGGGTCCTTGGGAACGGTGCACAGCCCAGTGTGGGGGCGGCGTTCAAGCTCGCCGCAGGACCTGCGAGAATGGGCCTGACTGTGTGGGCTGCAACGTGGTAAGTAGAATCCTTCTCATCCTCAGCCCACAATCAAGAGCTGAGAGTCCAGACTCAACATACACTAGATGCTCTGCACACACTAGATTCCCTGCACACACTTCATACACTACAAACATTAGGTGTTTTGCAAACACTAAAGGCTCTGCCCACACTAGATGCTCTGCAAACACCACATGCTCTGTAGATACTAAGTGCTCTGTAAACATGACATATCCAGATACTGGATGCTCTGTACACACTTGGTGCTCTGCAGGGACTAGATGCTCCCACACACTAGACATTCTGCAAGCATTAGATTCTCAACAGACACTAGATGCTCTGCAAACATTAAATGCTCTATAAACCTGACATGTCCAGCCACTAGATGTTCTGCACACACTAAAAGCTGTGAATCACATAAGTTTCTCTGCTTAATGAGATCATCTGGAGGAGATACTGGGAATTCAGAGTAGCCTGGAGACTTCTTGAATTAAATATTCACATATGAGAGAAACTGGCCTAGGAGTTTTTCAGTTCTGATTCCAGGACAGTGTGATTCCAGTTCTGAGCTAGGACAAAAACTTCAGCCTGCTTATCTCTGTTCACTATATTTGGTTTGGGAAAATGGGATAAGGTCTCCATACTGAGCTCACACCAAGGTATAGAACACAGACAAACCTGAGACACTGAGTATTGAGTAACTTTATGGGGCCATTGTCAGAGCACATTTGATGCCAATTCAGAGGGAATGAAAGACAGCTTATGGTTTTGTTTGTCTTCTGTGCTACCAGGTCATATTACTTTTAACACTTTAAACCCTCAAATAAAATTCCACTTGTGCAAGCACCTTTCCAAAGGCCCATTGTTGCCCTTCCTGCATGATCTGTCAGAATGACTGAGCGCTTAAATCTACTGGGCTTTCACCTCATTTGCCTTACCCTGGTGCTGGCACTGCACAGTAGGTGCCAAGACAGTGGGGATGTTTTGGTGAAGTTTAGCATGAGAAGGTCTGGCTTGGAATCCTTCCTCACTGATCTTACCAGTTGGTCTTTGCAGTACTTCCGTAACCTTGGTTTATGAGGTGTGGTGATATTTTTGTGCTGTTGTGAAGTTTGGTTTTGTGAGAATAAAAGCCACACACCCCAGATAGTCTTGGGAAATTCAGAGAGAGGAAGAGGGTTATGAGGTGCTTTGTCAGATATTACGCCCGACCCAAGGAGATTTCTGTTATTGGGATTGGCAATTAGATTTCTTCCTCTTTGCGCTGGCAAAGATATTGCAGTAGCTTTAATAGAATCTATTACTGATTCTAGAGGCACCTCTTTCCAGGTCAGCCTGAACTAACTTTTGACCATGTAAAGTCTTAGTGTCCAATTTAGGATGCTATATTTACTGATATATCAGATGCTGAAATTGCAAATTATTTATTAATATGTGAAGGGTCAATCTGTGAACATTCACTTACACTAGGAAAACAGTTCAAATGGGGCAGCTTTATTTTTTGCTGAAATATATCATTCCCGTTCCTGGTGGTTCGGTATCTAAGACTGGGACCTCCACTTCCATGTCAAAGTTTGTCTCTTCTGCTGGGAAACCACAGGGCTGGGTGACCTGAGATAAAATCTTGCACTTTATTTTCTAAAACATTGCAATACGAAGAATTCAGAAAACATTTCAAATCATTCATTTTCTTGTTGCAAATTGACTTCAATAATTACATTTAAAAACAGTTTAATGAAAGAAAAAATATATTAAGGAGAGTATAGCATAACTCCTGTGTAGTCACTGGAATATGTGTGTGTGATACATCTGATTATAAATGTAAAAATTGAATCTTTCTAAAATTAATCTATTGATTGAGTCTAAATTTACAGAATTATGGTTTATGAAACAAATATAACATTGGTTTTCGAATCCAGAAAAATATTGTGTGTGTCTCCAATGAGCCTAATATCATTTTTTAAGCATTTTAGTTTAGTTTTTTTTTTTTTTTTTTTCCATCTCCAGCCAAGTTAATCCACTGGCCACGTACTTCCAAGAATGTGTTATTGTGGCTCAATGGAGCAATCTATTGTGTATGGTAGAAGCACAGATTCATTTTCCTTCCCCCATGACTGTTCCCACTTATCCCGGTTTCCTTCTCCTCTGGGGCAGGAATGCCAACCCATGCCCATTGAGGAACATAAGCAGGATAAAGGATGGGGTCAGTTTCTTTGGATTGCTTAGAAAATGTATCCTATCAATTAAATTCCTAAGAAGTCTACTTCAAAAACAATAGTTATTTAGCTACAGTAACATGTTGATCTTCATGTTCTAGCTGCGGTTTATAAATCTTTGGCCACAAAGTGTGTTTGTTTTCGATGGAAGTCTTTTATCAAGACGGTAACCTTAAGTATAGGTAATTTATTGATTTTGGAGTCGTGAAGTTAATTATCTGCTTGCCAGTATCAGGCTGGATGACATCAGGTGGTATTTCTGGATCTCAGTCTCCTCCTCTAAGAAGGTGACAGTCCCTCCCTCCCAGAGTCGCTGTAAGTGTCAAATATGGTGATGCCCGGGAGGTTCTGGCAGAAGATCTCACCTTCAGGCCCTTCACTGTGAGTTCCTCCTACCTTGTTCCTCTCTTTAGTTGTTATTTCTGGGCTTCAGCTGCTTCTCTGAGCTCAAGCTCATTGCAAATGATAGTATGCTAATAAAATGTTATCTACACTGTAAAAGACAAGTTTATGGAAAGTATAAGAACTTGAATTTTCTGAGTACTACAGCAGCTTATAGAAAAAGTTGATTTCGAGTATGAACATATTATAAATATTTATAATATAGATATTATAACATATTATTAAAACTTGAGAATCTTTTCTTGCTCCCCCGTTTTAAAATTGAAGTTTCACAAGATTTCCCATGTTTCACCTGTGAAATTTACATGTCCTTGTCTTTGAATAAATCACTAAGCCTTTATTTAAATCTCAATAAGAGAGGTTCAGTTCTGACAGTTAGGACACCCCACTGAGAGCCGTTCATTCTTTCCTTTTCGTGAAACCCATTCTTAAAGTTCCAAAGTTGATATCTCTTCAAGATCCTGATTTCAGTTATTTTGGATAAATACCCAGAAGTGGAATTGCTGGATCACATGATAGTTCTATTTTTAATTTTTTGAAATTAAAAATACTGTTTTCCATAGCAGCTGCACCATTTTTGCATTCCTACCAACAGGGTGCAGAAGTTCCAGTTTCTCCACATCTAAAAGAATTGAAATCAGAATCTTGAACAGAAATCTGCATTCCTTTGTTCACTGCAATGCTATTCCTAATAGCCAAGGTGTGGAAACAATCTAAATGGCCACTGACAGGTGATAAATGGATAAAGAAAACGTGGTCTATACATACAATGGAATAGTAATTCAGCCTTTAAAAAGAAGGAAATTCTGCAATATGTGACGACATGGATGAACCTTGAGGACGTCATACTAAATGAAATTAGCCAGTCCTGGAAAGACAAATATTGTATAATTTCACTTATGTGAGGTATCTGAAATAGTCAAACTCAGAGAGAGTGGAATGAGGTTGCCAGGGGCTGGAGGGGAGGGGAGGGGAGTTACTAATCAATGATATCCAGTTTCAGTTGAGCGAGAAGAATAAGCTCCAGAGATCTGCAGTACAACACTGTGCCCACAGTCAACAATACAGCATTGTACACTTCAAAATTTAAGAAGGTAGATCTCTTATTAAATAGTCTTACCACAATAAAATAAAATAGAATAAAGCAATGGAAAAATAAAGTTCAAGTAAAAAAAAGTTTCACATGTTGAAGACTCAGGGTTCGTGGAGGCTTGAGTTGTTTGGGGAACTGATTGAGGACACAGAGGGGCTCCTCCCCAGTCTCCCCATCGTCCCTTCACACATGTGGCCTCACAGAGCACAGGTGAGGACAGCGCAGACGGCGGGTGACAGAGGGGAAGCCCTCGTCCCGGCACTGCCCCTGAGTCACCAGGACACCTGAGGTGCTGTTCCACATCTCCGGTAAGCATCCTCGAATGAAAGACGAGGCACTAAGACCTGGCTGTTTGGGAGGTTACATATAAGGTATGGCATATATATATATATCCTAGCTCAGTGGCAAAGCTAACATAGGCATTTATAAAATAGAAATTATCATCACCATCGTTATTGGCATCAGGTCACAGTCTCAGGGAAAAAATTATTTTCTACTCTTGAATAATATAATAATAACAACTCAAATTTTATATTTAAAAGTACTTTTAGGGGCTGGCCGGTGGCGTAGTGGTTAAGTTCACATGCTCTGCTTCAGCGGCTCAGGGTTCATGGGTTCAGATCCCGGGAGCAGACCTACACAGCACTCATCAAGCCATGCTGTGGCGGCATCCCACATATAAAAAATAGAGGAAGATGGATATTGATGTTAGTTCAGGGTCAATCTTCCTCAAGGAAAAACAGGAAGATTGGCAACAGATGTTAGCTCAGGGTCAATCTTAATCACCAAAAAAAAAAAAGTACCTTTATGTTAATATATAAATATCACTATTTTGTATTAATTCATATTAAATATATGTATTATTATTTTACATTAGTTTTATTGGGCATATTTATGTTTCATTTTTAACCTGTTTTAATAATACCTAGTAACCGAAATGCTAATTATTAGATTAAGTCTTACAAATCCTAACTGCAGGATGTCAAATGAATTATTGAAATGAAGTTATAATTAAGTATACTGGGGTTATTATTTAGGTGTGTTATGATAGACTGAAATCCTGTGTTGTGTAATAAAATTCTCACAGTAACGCAGGACAGTAGTAGAGAGAAATGAGGGGAAATCAGAATATTTATTGAGCACCTGCTGAGAGCCAGGTGCGGTCTATTTGCCTTTCATCTGTCCCACTCTGTGAGTGTGACTCCACTGTACCAGTGTTGACGGATGAGGAAGGTGAGACCGCCCAGATTGGTAAACTCTCCGTAGGGGAGTGGGGCCCCGGGGAGAGGGTGCCCCCGTTCCAGTAACTCTTCCCGTTCTACCTGTGGGAAAATGGACTGAGAGAGGGTCAGTGTCCGAGGTTGCGCTACCAGGATTTAAGCCTAGATCACGTCAGTGATTTGAAACTTCAAGGTTACAATGATTTGATTTACAACAATTACCCAGATCATTTCAGAATAGCCACTTTGGGGTTGACTATCTTTGGCATATTTTTGTTTCATTTTTAACCTGTTTTGGTAATATCTAGTAACCATGATGATAATAGTTACATCATGTCTTACAAATCCTGGCTTACTGCATAATATCAAATGAAATATTGAAATAAAATCATAACTAAGCATTCTGGAGTTATGATAGACTGAAATCCTGTGATACATAAATTAATTACCTTTTATTAAGTGCCTACTGCATGCCATGCACTGCACTAGAGCATTTAAAATGTGTTTTATGTCTATCCCCCATGTATCCCTGCCAGGCAGTTTTCATTGTTACCTCCACTGGGAGATGGGAAAACTCAACCTGAGGAAGATTAATGAACTTGTTCAGTAGACATTTGCTAGTGGGTGACTGGGCCAGCATTTGAGAACTGGTTCTGTAGGCACACATAGAATTTAATGACATGGCTTCGTTTACAAATATTCTTCCACAAGGGAAATGATTGATCTCCCTAGCTGAAACTTGATATTACATCTTCATAAGCATGGGAATGCAAAGTTTACTTTCTTTTGTTATGAGGTGTCTCAGTGAAAAGCTTGAAAATATGAAATATTGTCAGAGTGAAAATGTCACATTTTCTTTAAAGAGGGTTGAGTATTTTGAAAAAGTTAATGTCAATACACAAAATCAAGTGGCACAGCAGATGGCCACAAAAGTGTAGGTTTGCTGAAATTTAGCCCTGAAATTTCAGCGATCGAGTTTAAGAATGATGCATGATGCAGATGGAGAGAAAAGAAAAATGATGGATTATAGGAAATTAATCCATCAAAAGTCTGCCTCTAGAACATTTGAATTATCGTCTACAATCTCTGGAAATTGCAATTGATATGGAGATCTGGAGTATTTCACAAAATGTTTTATTTATGGGGTTGGAAGAGTCTGTTGCACAGATTTCTTTGGCTTTACGAAAAAAATCAGGTTTGTTTCTGCCTTTAATAATTCAGATACAGCAATTGCAAAGTTAATTGAAAAGGGAAACTCAGAATAGAGATTTTCTGCTGGAAAAGTGACTTAAGTGTGACACACACACATACACACAGCTTTTCCCTTTACGTTTTACCAATAAATTCCATGATTCTCCAATACTTGACATTAAAATACCTAAAATTTACTTATGGAAACACAGTATCAGTATTCTCAGTCATAACAGTTTCCACTAAATGGGCATGAGTTTTAAAATCCTTTGTAGGGTTATGTAAGTGCACAGTATGCATGAAACACACCAATTCTTTTAAAGGCATAAAGAATACTCAGCCATCGGAAACCCAAGTCTCTGTTTTAAATGATGCGAGATTTTTAACGGCTACAAAATGAGTAATTAAATATGGCTGTCTAAATTTAAAGCCTTAGTAGAAGTTCCTACAGAAACAATCAGGGAATATTCTTTTCCAAATGCTTCCTCAGTCTTTGCTTGTAGCCCTGCTGGCAGTTTTGGACAAATCATGGGTTATCTGGAGAAGATGCTCCTTGGGTCATTTAATTGATTTCATGTCTCTGACATGATGTTGGCACTTTTGGTCAATTTCTCACCTTGTCTGCTTCGAGTTACACTGGGCACTTGCCACTGCAATTCAAGACAACGCTCTTGGAATAGTGTTGCTTGTTCATAGTTTTTAAAAAATGATCCAGTTATCCAGCCAAATTGGCCTTTAAATGATGTGCTCTGATGCTGCTCCTCTCATTTGGAATGAGGACTTCCTGTCCCAGTGTGCATTTGTAGCATCAAGGATGGGCTCTTGCAGTTATGCATCTTTGGGTAGTTCCATCTCCCCTCCACTCTTTAAAAATCTTATTTCCGTCCAGCACATCACTGCACAGTCTGGGGCCATGGTTCCAGCAGGCATTTTCATGGCTTATAGCAGCTTGGATTGTGACTGCATGAGAAGAATGTTCTGCCCACCCGGCCATCCCAATCTGAGACCTGCGCCTCTATGATGTTAACTCTGCTCAACCAACACGGGAAAAAGGAGAGAAGCAGGGGTCTGATCTATTTGAGTTTCATGTTATAAAGGCTAACCTATTGCCTAGGCTGACTTATTTCTAAAATCCCCTCTAAAATCAAGTAAATAAACAAGCAAACAAAAACCTGGGGAGACATCCTCTGATTTCAGGCTTCTGTCAGTTACTTAACTGGTTGTGCCTCCTGTGTTGTGGTCTCGTTTGGTGTACTCAGGTTTGCAAGACCTGCATACTTCCCAGTCTTAATAGATGTTTGCCTGAGCTCATACTGATGTAACCAGAATCTGAGCATCTTGATTTTTAACCACTTTTATTCCACCATTATTTAATAAATGTTAATCTTCTACCCCATGATGGGCTCTGGGGTACCTGGTGAATAAGGGATTTATGGTCCTTGTGTAAAACTGAGGGAGGAATCCTCACTTGAGAAGCTTAAACTGAAATGGCCTGCATACCATTTTGTTCATTACTGTTTGGGGTTGTGGGTGCTGTTTTTTCACAATGTGCTTTAAAACCGACTTTCACTTAGCAAGGATGAGGTGTGTCCTAGAAATAGTTCACACGTATGCAAGTGCAGCCAGAGGATTTTAGAATCAGTTTTGATCACATTATACTTGTCATTTGATTTGGCTCGTGGCAGACAGTTCTTCCTTTTGGGGAAGTAACATAAGTGTTTAATTATATCAACAATATGTTTTAATTTGTGTTTTGTTTAAGATTTGCGTTTCCCATTTTTTTATTATTTCATCGGAGTGCCTCCAGTGGAATTACTAAACATGTATAATTTCACTTGTTAAAACAATTCGTATACCTAATAATTTTCAAAGCAACTTATAATTAAGGAAAGAAGGAAGCAACAGATGTTGGAGCATGAAAAAATGGTTTTAACACATTGAACATTTTTCACAAATGCCATGGTTTTTTTTTTCCCAAGTGCTATGCCTTTAGTAATCCTAAAATTTTCTAAGAAATAGAGCCTAGTTCAGAACTCTTCTATGTGAATATAAGAGAGAATGCAAGAAGCTTCTGCAATATTTAGGTTTTTTCATCAATGTTCCTGACTAGAAATACAAGGTTACATTTAGAAGCCATCAAAATTTGTCAGAAAAAGAAAAAGCTTAACTTATTTTGCTCTGTGGTCTGCTGGTGTGCCACAATACCAGACATTCTTAGAACAGTTGTCCTTCATTTTACTCCACAGCATGTTTTTGCAAGATCTGTTTGACTTGCAGAATCTCATGAGGTTCTGGTTTGAAAGAAATAGTTGCAGTAAAGACTCTTGTAGATAGAATTGGCGCATACCATGTCACATTCTTGCATTATTTTATAAGCCGTGCTGCGTGAGAAAGTTAACATTCCACACACTACTATTTGGCATCTTGCTTCTATCATGACGTGAAACACTTTCCACATCTGTTCCAGTCTATCCTAGTCTCATGAAATTGCCCAGTTTGAGACTATTAGAAAGCAGTCTTTGAAGGAACTCTAGTATCATCATGTGGGAGAAAGAAATGGCAGTGACTGAAGGAAGGAAGCTGTGGGATCTACCTTATAAAATTATTCAGGCTCTGTTTGTGAAACCAGAAGCGCATGAGCCATAGCCGCTCAAAAGGGAGAGAGACAAAAATAGCGGGGCAAACAGACCGAGTGCAGACTTCCAGAGGGGCACTCCGATGTTCACCAGACAGTTTTCTTATGAGCGTATTTAATTGATTTCTTTCTCTGATCTTCTTGCAACTGCTCACAGCTCTTAGTGATAAGGCCTTGGCATCCGAAAGTGAAGGGGAGGAAAGGAACTGTGTCTGTTACATGAGTCTTGTTTAATAATTAATTTCTCTAATGCTTGGTGTGATCTCCTATGATATTGTTAATTTCTAAATAGTTTTACATATGGAAGAAAAGGAAATTTTCGGTGACTTCAGTTACTCGTTCATGTTTGTCACCCTGTCTTCTGTAGCATTTTCAGGTCTTTTCATCTGTGTATCTAGGCAACCAAAAATGTTGAATATCTACTGTGTGTAAAGAATTGTGCTAGGTGCTATGGAAGATATGCAGATGCCTGCAATAAAATTCCTGACCTCAAGGAGCTGACTTTCTAGCCTAGGAGAAAAACTAGAAATCAAATGGCTACAATATAAGGAAGAAGTCAGGAATGCCAATGGAACAATTCAGAGAAAATACTGGTGAGACCAGAGGAGGGAGAGGTTACCTCTGTCTGGATGGGTTAAGGGCCCCACAAGATATGGCCAGGATTTGGCCAAGCTGAGATGGGAGTGAGAGCTTCTCTATGAAAGGGACATGAGTGAAGGCTGTGGGTCAGAGGATGTGGCGTATATACCGGGAGCCCTGAGTAGCATCATTTGTGTGGCTTGAGGATGCTTAAAGGAATGTGGCAAGACACAGATTTGGAAAGTAAGTTGTTCGTTCCTAAAAGGTCTTGAACACCAGGCTAAGGGTGCGTAGTCATTGCACTCTCATTAACTTGCTAATTGCAGTTACATAATTGGAGCTAGGCTAACTTTTTTGCATTAATATATCCACAGTATAACTCCATCAGTGGTTTCAAACATATGATACATCATATTTTCAATTATTTTTCCCTCGCAGTGAAAAAAAAATCATGTTGATTTTACTATCTAAAAGATAGAAGCTCTCTAATTGTCAATACGTACATGATGTTATGCATGCAAATATGTGTCATTAGATATGTGTGTGTGGTCCTTATTCTGAAGTAAGCTACTTTTGTACAATCATGACTTCAACTTTAGTAGATGCTGCTAAACCTGAAAAACTTAAGGTCATTTAAGGTCATATTGCCCAAAAATATGTTATATAAACTTAGGTTTAGTCCTATTTCAAAGAGGAAAGTTCCATCACACTAATAGGAGATGACTTAATTTGTTTTTAAACTTACTAATACCAAAAATAAAAAGAGAAGATATTTTAAGATTTCAAATTCAGTGACAGTATCTATTTTATTCCTGATTGTATCCCCATCACCTAGCAGAGTAGAGGATAGTGAATAAATTGAACTTAGTTATTAAATTTATGTATTTTTTTTAAAGATGATGGCAAATTGGGAAAATATTGTCGACATCTTTTCAAGTGAGGTGACTATTCTCATGTGTTATATTGTTCCTGTTCTACTCTTTGGTTTATTTTTACAGTCTTTTGTAATGGAACATATTTTGTGGTTAGTCTTCTCTTTCATAGAGATTCTTCACACCCAATGGAGCTGCCTTTAGTTCACATTTAATTTTTCTTCCCATGATATTTGCTTATGAACATTTCCCTTCTTGTTCATATTCTTAAATTATTTCAAATTCTTTCCAATTAGCTTTATAAGGCTGCTCCAAACAAATCAAATTTAACACTGAAAAATAGTGTGCCCACAATAAAAGTGTACAATGCTTATTAAAATTGGTTTTGATGTTAGATTATACTTGGTGGTGACCTTCCGAGACATTATCAGACACATAGGCAAGGCTTGAGTACATATACCTAATGCAGAGCACCTAATTAGAAAAGAAAATCTGAATTTAATATTTTAAAGTGGCATGGATTCCAATATTTGAGCTCCCCTTTGTAAATACAAATTTAAACGTAATGGCCCAGCGCCCTTTTCAGACCATCATCCCGTGTGTTAATCAAATGTTGTCTTATTTCCCTTGGTGCACTCCGTGCACACCAACCCGAGTCTAGCCCAGCTTCGTTCCCTCAACAAACAAGTCTTGAACAAATATGACTGTGAGCTATAGCTGGGAGGTGGGCTGGGTGACATGTGAATCTGGTTAAGCTGCTATCCTTGACCTGTCTCCTGGAAGGAGAAAGAATACTAAGGACCAAATAACATCACCTCCGTGTAGAAGGTGCCATATTGAATACAAGCTGCAGGTGTCCAGGGGATGGAAGGAGTCAAGCTTGTACCTTTAAGCCCCAACATGGGGTGGGTTTCTCTGGAAAAGCCCCATGTCACCATTGTAGCAGAAGTCATTTAGGTGTTTTAGGGGTTACCAAGATTTAGGAAGACTAGTGCTCAATGGGACTTTGAATAGAAATGGTGTCCCCAGCAGTTTGCTCCAACAAGAGGAAGTGGCACTTGAATTGGCTAAGGCTCTGGTGCTTCCCCGGGATGTGTGGGGGTGGCTCGCCTCTGACCCCAGGGGGCTGTGAGGGTATGCCCTGTGTCCATTGAGGAATCCTCACTGTTTACACTGCAGAACGGAGGTTTGCCTGTGGATCTCCAGTACGTTTGTTATGTTTTCCCATGCACGTGAATTTCTTGGAAACAAATGGGTCTTTCAGCCTGCCCATCCACTAAACTGAAATGTACATGCTTCTGGTCCATTGGGATTGATACTATATTTTGTAAACGACGATCCCAGGGGCTGTTAGGGAGATGTAAATTCTATGTGTGTGCCTGTGTGGGGGGATTGTGTAGGCTTTTCCTTGGGTGCACATGTCTTCTGTGATCTTCCCAGGGCCTCCTGTGCTCTCTCATGGTCTTGTCTGTTATCCTTGGCTCTCACAGATCATATTATTCTCAGATGTGCCTCAGGAGGCACAGCATAATGAGAGGGATTTGGCCAGGGGAAACTCTGTTTCATCCCGATACAAATTGCTAATTTTTAAAATTATGGCATTTGACTTCTACATTTACCTGAATCTTTGCAAAACAAATGTAATTAATGGAAATTATAACTTTTTCTGTGAGTAGACATTGCTCCTTGTTCCTTAGCAGAATTTGCAACTTCCTTTGTGTTGCTTTTATGCTGATATTTGTGTCGGGGAGGCTTCTGAGTTTATTCAGAAGGTGCGGCTATGTGTTTACTATAAACTTATTGGGTTTGTCTCATTTGTTTGAAAGGAATCTGAATTAACTTCCAGCATAAGTACTTGAGTTTAAAAAGGCAAGCTTTCCACATAATATTTACAACAGGACTAGTATTACAAAAGAAAGTTTTAGAATCCTGGCACTTTGCAGACATTTTATTTACATCTCAGTGGCTATTTGCTTGGCATAGTTTTAAATTATAAATCACGTCCTCCTCATAATTGGATCAGGGGAAATCATCGGTGAGCCTAAAGTTGGAGAAAGCTGGGTGATGCCATGGCTTTTCTTGTAGTCTTCTCCACTGGAGAGGGGAGATGCCCCAGGTGACTTGGGGATACTTTAGAGAGAACCCAGGAGAGTCCACGCTCCCAGCTGCAGATGCCCTGTCTCTGTGGCTCACCACTGAATCTTCAGCACCTTCTCAGTGTCTGGCACAAAGCAGTTGCTCAAAGAATTGTGTGAAAGGCATTGGCAGCATTCAAATTAAGGGAGATCAGACTCTCTGGAAGTTCCTAAGCAGTCATCATATTTGTAAGAATGCGTGCAGAGAAGGATCAGTCCTTCAGGGTTTTAAGTTTTATTTATCTCTCTCTCCCTCACTTCAACATTTGGGTGCATTTTCTCATGGCCACCTCTTTGAGTAGGGGAAAGAGATTAGAAGTTAGAGCTAGTAGTGCTAGCTTGTAGAGATGACAGGGGGATTCTGAGCAGTAGACTGAGAGGGACATTTCTCTTAAAGCAAGAACTTCTGTAGCACATTCTCCCAAGCTAATATGTCCAGTGGTGGAGTTGCTTGGTGAATGGTGTTGGCTCTGAGGATTAGAAATGGATGTGACCCAGGAGCACTGATAACCCATAAGGTGCCTTGTGTCAAGTAAATCAAGTTTCGCCTTCTGAGGGTCACAACATCAGAGGCTCAGGTCTTGGCGGGCAGCCAGCATGTTTTTCTTTAAAGAATGGTGCCCCTTCCTCTAAATACAGACAGCCAAGGCTCATGGCTTAGAAGAAGCTAGCTGAATTTCAGCCTTCACACACCCCTCTGTCTGGATCTTCTTTTATACAGGGCACATATTGTGCAATCGTGTACAAAGTTAATTCATCTGCTTTAAGTATAAATATAAATTATACATATACAAATATTTACATTTCACTTGTATTCGTATGTTCATATTCATAATATGGCGTGATCAAGTAGAGAATCTCATAAATAAGACATTTTATATTAATAAGATTAAGAGAAAGAATGTTATGGTCATTTTAATAAATGCAGAGAAAACATTTGATAAAATTCAACACTCATTCAGAATAGTTAAAAATAAAATAAATTTAAAAATTAAATTATATTAAAAATTTTAAAAGTAGTTTTTAAAAAGTCAACAAGGAGTGAATGGGAGTTTCTTTAACTTTTTGAAGGATAGCTATTAAAATGTTACAGAAAACATGCAAACATTATCATACTTAGTGGTGAAAGATTAGAAGCCTTTTTATTAGAGTCAAGAAAAAGTCAGGGATTCTTGCCAGCACTGATAATGGTCAGTATTGTACTGGAGATCACAGTCAATTCAATTCAACAAAGCAAATAGCTGTAAGGCCAAGGATGGGATTAATCTATCCCAAGGATTTCTTCCAGCTCTCTTACCTCTGTCTCAAAGGTCAGAGACTGTTAGTTAATGACTGGCCGTTAAATGCAGGGTGACATTCACTCATTGCTGTGTTTGGCAAGTGGCGCTAAGCTGAGCCCTGCAGGTGGCGTTTGGAGGGGTGCTCAGCCGGATGGGCTCCTGGCTCCGGCCCCACTTGAACCATAGCCACTTGATCTTCATCTGTTTGTATGTTGTTTATTGATTGAAAGATTATTCAGTATTTTTAGAGATTTTGAATACCATTGAGGAAAAGTTAGCAAAAAACACAGGGGACTGTGGCTTGTTTTCTGACGCATGGACCCCATTAGTGTCATGTCTGACTGAGAAAGTGCTGGGAGGTCTGATGCTGGCCGAGGGCCTGCTGCGTGATGAATAGCAAGTGTCCGGTGCCAGACTAGAACAGAAAAATGAGAAGTAGGTCACCACTGTCTTCACAAATCTCCTGGTCTATTAGAGAGACCTCTGTGCAGACAGGTCACCGTAGTCCTGCATCCCTCACCTGTTACTTCCCAGGGTACAGTGGTAGCACGAAGGGGGAGTAGTATTTTCAGGTAAATTTAGGCAAATCACATGTTACAGGAGGGGCGGCAACAGCAAAGGCATAGAAGCCTGAAGCCACAGCATATGTTTGTGGGACTTGAAGATGGTGCCACGTGGCTAGGATACAGGCCACGGGGGCAGGGATGGGGTGAGACAAGGGCGTTGATCTGACTTTCCCAGGATCTGGGAAGCTGAGCACTGTGGGTTTTATCCTGCAGGTAACATGGAGCCACAGAAATGCAGTTAACACTAATTAGCCCAGTGTTCTTCTAGATGGACACCACGACCACCATCCAAAACCTAGTGTGCTAGAGCCTCCTCGCATGCTATTTTGATGATAATTTTGTGGAACTACATATATTTTATATACAACTATATATTCTATATAATAAATATATGTGTAGACTTCTAGCCTCTGTTGTCATTCCTGCCTGCTTGTGTAAACTCCTGTGTGAACAAACCTCACATCTCACTCCACTGACTGTAAGTTTCTGTCTGAATATGGATTAGGACATTTCATGGTGTAATCAAGCCAAACAACCTCTATTACTGAAGAACATTCTAAAAGAAGAACAGTAAATTTGTTTGTGTCACAGTGTAAGAGAAAACTTAGATGTCTACGATCACCCTAACATATCACTTACTTTTTTATTCTATAGACTTATATTTGTACAAAAATTAAGCAATTTAGAGGTACTTTAGTCATCTTTTGGAAGGGCAGATTTCTTTATTCAGCCACGCTATGAAATTTTTGGCCTAAATGAATAGAAATTTAAGCAGAAAGCAGTCAATGCTCTTGCTTAAATTTTGCAGTGTTTCCTAAGAGAGAAAAATGAATTATCAAGTCTTCCACAGTACAAACTTCTAAATATTCCTATGGGCCTGAAAGATGGCTTTGAATGGGAAACCTCCCTGCCTTATTAAAGAAGCAACATTCTAGAATAAGAGACTTATACCTGCATTTAGATAACTTTCATATATGAACTTCCAAATAAGTGACCTCCATCATAAGTTTTTATATTTTAGTATATAATTGTGTGTTTATATAGTGACAATAAGGGTAAAAGCTTTGTCTGGCTAAAATCTAAGGAATGGATGTACAATGTGCATGAGGATAAACATCTCTGACTGAAAATATGGATTTGGAAGAGGTTTTTCCACTTCATTATTTAATCACCATTCTATATTTTAGGAAGATACAGCAGAATGATTCTCTAATAGTACTTAAGTAGATGAAAATCCATAATATAGATCAGTCTTTAAACATTGATTTGGACAATTACTTTTTTATGGGAAACTTCCAGATAAATAAACTGTTTTATACCATTGCCATATATTAAGTTTATTAAAGTCTAGAAATGTTTAAGTTTAACTTAAAGTTTGATTTCAGTATCTTGAATATTTTCATTCCACTGCAGCCTGCATTTATGGGAAAGCAGCCACATCAACGCTGGCAGCCAGGATCGGGGCCAGGTTTAGGAAGCAGGCAAGTGACAGGGTTTTGCTATTCAGCCTTGTGGCGAAGATTCCTATGTCCTCATAATGTCTGACTCTTCTCTTTGCTACTTGCTCTAATACGCTTAACCATCTACTGCCCAGACTATCACATAAGTAGAGACAAGACCATGAGAAGTGGGGGTATGGAACATGGCAGAGTTGTAGCCTAAAATTTAGATTACAAAACAATAAAAACCAAACAGATGCAAAAAATGTGTTTAGGCAATAACAACAACAAAAAATCTAATGCATTAATAGTATTGAAAGTAATAAGTAAATTTAATTATAACCTCAAGACATCAATAAACCATTAAATTAAGTTCTGAGAGAGAAGGTTATAAATCTTAGAAATAAATCCATCAATAGCAGTCATAGACAAATTTTTGTGTCATGTTGTCACCTCAGAATATTCACTTTTGTGATAGTTTATTTGGGAAGGATCATATGAAAGCCATTATATTTTTATATTACTGCATTGAGATGGTGATTCTACCAAGAAAGGACAAAGCCTTTATCCCTCAGGTTGGAAACACATCTCTTGCTGGGAGATTGGGGAGCCTCCTGTCAGTGTTGCTCCCAGATTCAAGAGGAAATCCGATAGAATAACGATGGAGAGCAGAGAGCCCCACCCAGGCCTGGGGCCTTGGATTGAACCTTGGCCATCAGCTGTGATCACATATCCTGGGCAGGCCACTCTCCTACTTGACTCTTTTCATTAGGATTACTGCAGAGGCCCTGTGCATACATTTTGAACATTTTTAAAATTGGGGCATAAAGACTTTTGACTTTATGAAGAAAAAAATAAGGATATTTTGACAATTTATATGTTAATGGGTAAGTCTTTTATCGCTGTGAACAAGACTTTAAACTTTTCTCAAGGTGGCTAAGATTGCACTGGGGTTTTCATTTTGCTTTGTTTTAGCAGTGGTATTATTCTACTATTAAGGCATGGATCATTTAGCCAGAACTGGTTGCTCAAGGCAGCTGAACTGCTGGGTGGGTCCCACCTCTGGTGCTGTGACTGAGGAGGGCAGTGCTCCTTGGTATGAAACTGGGCGGTCCATCAGACACAGAATCCCAGGCTGAGTGGCCCATAGGGTTGGCCACAATGTTGCTATTATGTCTTCATGTTATTTAAGATCAAGTCCCTCCTGCATTTTTAGCTCCCATAACACATGCTTGGTGTGGGCTTATGGCACTTTCACATGTCTCCCTTGAATTTCCCCTGTTTATTTTCACCATTAACATCTACAATCTTCTGAGGATGTAGCTTAGCGTCTTGCACATGGTATAGATGCTCCAGCAATGATGATTGAAATATGGATGAATGGATGAGCAGGTAGATAACATGATACTTCTATGTTCATAACTATGTTGCTAATTGAAAATGTCATTTGAACAATATTACTTTGACTTTGAATTTCAAAAATATAAATGTTTAAATTAAGATATTTAGGTCATTACCCATAAGTTCTGGCAGGAAATATTTATGAGGTAATAGGAATGTAATTGAACAATCTGAATTATATAAAGGAAGTCATTTAAAGATTTTTATTTGAGGAACATAATTTCCCACAGTAAATTGGCCAAAAGAAGAGCAAAAAATGCAGTTCCTTGTGCTTTAAATTATAGACAGAAGATGTTGATAAAACATACATGTTTTTCATTTCCCAGATTCATTAAATGATGGGATTCCAGCTTAGAGAACCAAAAAAGCACTCAGGAGTTCCAATTATTTCCATACTGGTAAAATGAAATGACAGAAGGACTTTGACCTTAGCAGGGAATGTTCCAAATACATCATTCATGATGTAGCGATTTTAGATTAAATAAATGTTCTTACTACTATCTTTTTGGGCATGAAATCTTAAGTAATTATTTAAGGGCTATGAACTGATAAAAAGTCAGCTTCACGTGAACTCAGATAAGAGCAAATTTAGAAGATGATAATTTTCCACTAAATGATCACATTACAGAGGAAGTGAAATGATATACGTGGAAACTTGGATGCAAGTTAAATTTAAACTTATTTTACCAGTTAGATAAATCCATTCCCCTGTGTGTAATCCTGCTAGCATTATTATGGTTATTATGACCATTTGCATTTTCTTGGAGAGAGAATGATTTCTCAAGATTGCTAGCGACCAACTTTGGAGAACTCCTAATATTTTCGTGTTCTATATCTCATCTTTATTTCTAGGCCTCTGCGCAGACCAAAGATGCCTCATATACCAGGCTCCCTGATAATCATTGTAAATGAGTTATCTAGTCTAACACTCCCAAATCATCATGATATGTTTCTTTGTGTGTCCATTTTACAGATAAGAAAGCTGAGAAACTAGGTTAGGTAATTGACGAGAGTAGACCTCCTGGACAGACCTAGTGGGCTCTCCTGGTTGTCACGCAGGGCCACAAACTTGGAAGTGAGCACATAGTTTCATAGTGAGAACTGACTGGTCCATTTATGAATAAACTCAAAGGAGAAATCACTTGAGGAACAAGACTAATGAAGAGCCAGCTCCCTATGCATTATCCACTCACTGGAAAGCCACCTACCTACATAGCCTTGAAGGAGGGGGGCATTTTAGACGGCTTCCCCGTTAGAACTGGAATCAAATGGGCTAAGGATTTTATGAATGTAAGAATCCATCCTCAATCTTTCAAGTCCTGGTTAGGTTCGGCAGGAGAGGGATAACTTCCATTCAGCCTTGAAACTGTAGGGACATACCCTCATTTTCAGTTTCGAACAGTAAGGTTGATTGTAGAATCAGCCATATAACGAAATTGCTTTCACCTTTTGAGAGCTTGTTTGATTCCAGGTAGTATCCTCCCTGACAGCATTTGCTAATGTGCAGTCTACTCAGATACTCAGTTCTGGTTCCACAAGAAGCTCTGAGAAAAAGGGCTCTAAGATCGGCTTAGATCACTCCTGGTTTGAGGAAACCCATTTAACTTTGTTGAACCTGGGGCTTCTCCGCCTTTCCTGACAATCGGTGCTTTTCCCTGTCACACCCATGAGTGTCCCACAGAGACACACTTTAGGAAAAACTCTTTTACAGAGTGAATAGAACACCATTTTAAATTCTGTTTATGCCCTTACAGCAAAAGACATTCACTCAAACATGGTAGACTAAAATCTACAGCTTGAATGGAATTGGTGAAGTTGAAATTCAAATTGACAGTCAACACATGTATATGTTGTCACTATCCTGTAACGCTGAACTCAAAAAAATTAATTCTCCGTGGTATCAGACACCTTTAATAGCACATAAATTGTAACAACTAACCTCAACTTGGTAGATAACCTGCGGGACTCTCATCAACACCTTAAATTTCCTATATATTGTTAATAGCAAGTAATAGCCATTGAACCGGAACTTTTTCATAAGAAAGAGTTAGAGGAATATCATAGCAGGAAGATAATGAGTTTTCTGTGAAGGAAGATTCCTTGCCACTGGGAGACAAGATTAAGATGCAAAGGAGGCAGGAGATAAGGAAATTCAGCTTCATGTGAATCATCTAGTAAGTTGAGTCCTTGGAGTATTTGAAGAAAAGCAGAGTCATAGAATAGATTCCCTTTCTATATACACAATCAAGTAAATACATACTCACATAGTGTGTATTAGTATTCTATTGCTGTGTTACAAATCTGAATAAATTCGGTGGCTTCAAACAACACTTCTTTATCATCACCTGACAGTTCCAGGGGTCCAAAGTCTGGGCCCATTTTAACTGGATCCTCTGCTCAGTGTCTCATAGGCTGAAATCAAGGTGTCCACCAGAGCTGCTAACTTTTCTGAGGCTCGGGACCTCTTTCAAGCTCTCTAGTTGTTTGCAGAATTCAGTTCCTTGTGGTTTGGGGACTGAGGTCCTTGTTTTCTTGCTAGCTTTAGGTTGAAGGTCCTTGTGAGCTCCTAGAGGTTGCCCTCAGGTCCTAGCCACCTGGTCCCCTCACAACGTGACAGCTAACTTCTTCAAAGCCAGCAGGAGAATCTCTCTAGTTCACTACAAGGAGGTCTTAGAATACAGAACTTAATCAAGAGAGCCATTATCCCATCATCTTCACAGGACCCACCCACCCTCACAGGGAGGGGATTACACAGGCATGACACCCAGCTGGTGGGGATCCTGGGGGCATCTTAGAATTCTGCCTAGCACAGTCTGTGAGGGGGTGTTGACTGACAACATACCCTTACAATCATAGCTGTACCACAATCAAAGAATCAGGTGGTGGGTGACTGACAGAAAACAGACCAGCTGCTCCCAAGGCTCCAACTAGGACTATTCAACCTGTGGGACCCAAAGCCACCCAGCCCTACATGCCTGAAGAAATGCAGAAAAGAACTGAGTAGTCTGGATCTTTGTACGATATCTTTAGAAATTTTACCAGTTGAATAAGCTTGCAGAAGATGCTGCAACTCCCTTTTGTCCTAAATTCCTTTAGCTACAAAAAGCAGAATTAAAAAAAATGGCATCCAAATGATCTAAGAGAGGAAAATGGTATTTAAATTTTTTGCAATCAGTGTGCAGGTAAAAACAAGTTGCATATATTTATCAACACCTTCTGACTCACATTTATTCTTAGTATATTTCTCAAAAGCTCAAAACTTAAATTGTTTACTTATCAAACGTAGACTAATCACCAGGTGTTTGGAAAATATTTGCTAGCAGTTGCCTATGCTGCTAAGTAATAGCTTTTAATGCAATACATTTATTTTTTTCAATTAGGGTTCACCCAGGCCTAAGAGTATGGTTTTAGCCTGTGTCTTCATGGCTGACTTTTCCATAACCTTTCCATTATGCTACTTTGATTTTAAATTTTCTTGCTAAGAAAGTAAGCCACTTTAGCCCACACAAGTGTGTCTCTGTGACTGTAACCATAACATCCAAACACTATGATTATAGGGAGTATTTGTTACATCTTGTTTTTCTTACAGTTGTATATGTATGATGATTTTATATACATATAAATATATATGTTTGTGTGTGTGTGTGTATACACACATACACATATATATACCTATATATATTATATAATATAATACACACACGCACACACAGCACGTTATTTTCTAGTAAGAAAGCAGACAACTACTTGTTGCTTTCTTTCGTACTTATAAAAATCCAGGACAACTACCCCCGTGTATTACTTTAAAAGTAATGCCCAACAGATGTTAGCTCAGGGTGAATCTTCCTCAGGAAAAAAAAAAAAAAAGTAATGCCCTGTAAATTGTCCTGCCGAAGCCTTAATCTCAAATAACACAACCTCACTTTGGTTTATGTTATTTACTCCTGTTCTTCCAAAATTCCCATAAGAACTCTTAAAATATGTACAAATTATTATAACCTTCTGAAGCAAGTATGTTACAGTTAAACATTTTTCCCTTAAAATATGGAGGAATGGAAGTAAAGGGTGGACTCCTTTGCTCAAGGTCATCCATCTCAGTTGTCAGCCTGAGAAGGAAATGTTTTCCCCAATGACAGGTTTCACTTCTAACTAAAAGTACTCTCTCCTCTTATTGCAAGGTATTTGCCAGAAAAAGATGTCTGAATTCTTATGTTCACTCTCAGAGACTAAGAATTTAAAGGCATTATAATGAGAGAATAAAATAAATAAATGGATCTTCTCATTTGAGATGTAAGTTTATAGAGTGCCCACAAATCAAAACCTCTATAATAAGGAAGATTTCCAGTGACAGCACTGATTTTCTTTCTTACTCTTGGGCTTTCTACAGTGTTATAAAAAGGAATGCCCAAAATAACGTGCCAGGAGGAAAGCCAGCTCCATTTTGTATACACACACACACATATATAATCTAATACACACACACGCGCGCATATATCTTTTCCTAGTAAGAAAGCAGAAGAATGTTTGCTTGCTTTTCTGCACCCAAAACAGTGCAGGCTGACTGCTGGTTAAAAGTGAAGGGACCCATTTGAAAGCCCCCGAGATGTTCAACTCAATCTGCTCCCCCGTATGGGGCCAGAGGTGGTGCCAGTCACCCCGTGGGGAAGGAAGTTGCATCAACCTAGGCTTTACCCTCCAGAAGCTCACAGGCTGGGGAGACCGCCATGCAAACTAGTGGCATAGTAAAGGTTCAAGAAAGTGTCATAGAGAGAACTGTGGCTACTCAGAGGAAACCTGTTGAAATGCAAGCATTTGCTGCATAGAACAGTGGGATTTCCTACTCAAAAATATGCACTCCTTTTGTTACAATATTACTTTCACATTTTAAAACACATTTCTGTTTTATTTCATTGCTCCTTTATGACAAGTAATAGTAATGGGAAGAAATTAGGAATATTCTTAAAACCTCTAAATCATCAGGTTCTCTTAAGAGTAGCTGGTGTAGGCTGTTGTCATGTAACATTTTGAGTATCAAGTCTTTTCACCTTCTGTTTGTTTTGGGTCAGCAGACTAAATCAAAAGCAAGGTTATGGATTCCAAAATGTTTTTAGTGTTTTGAGATCATCTTTTCTAACCCCTCATTTGTCGTTAGTTGGGATGTGCTCTACTATCGGCTGGAAGTTTGTGTCCCCCCACAAATTCATATGTTGAAAACCTAAGGCCCAAGGTGACGGTTTTAGGAGGTGGAACCGTTGGCGTGATTGTGTCACGAGAGTGGAGCCCTCAGGAAGGGGATTGGTGCCCTGATAGAAGAGACCCCGCAGAGTTCCATCACCCCTTCCACTATGTGCGGACACAGGAAGTCTGTGACATGGAAGAGGGCCCTCAGGGAAACGTGCTGGCATCTGGATCTTGGACTTCCAGCCTCCAGAATGGTGAGAAATAACTGTCTGTTGTTTGTAAGCCACCCAGTCAGTGGAATTTTGTTATAGCAGCCTGAACGGACTAAGACATCTTCCAAGTGTTTAAAGATTTGCAGCGGGTTAGATAGTAAGTAAGAAGCTGACCTTGGGGCTGAGTTCTTCTTCCACCAAGCCATCCTGTCACTCACAAACTTCTGCAAAACCCTTGGAGATGAATATAACTCCTTCGTGTTCAAAGGCCTGTACCAGCATGAAAATGCACTGCAGCCAAAGAAACTGATTGTAAGAGAAATAAATGATTATAAAAAATACAGTCTATACACATATGTATAGACTATAACAGCTAGTTCTTGGAATGTGTGATAGAAAATAGCATTTTTCAGGCATATATGATGATAAGTAAAATCACACTTAATGCACATTTTATATTTATGAAGCATTTATCTACAAATACTTAGCAGTGATATTCAGTTGGAAATATTCAAACATGAATGCCATGAAAAAATAACTGTAATTTTAATGTGTGCAGGTATATATAAACACAACTGTTTTGAATATCATTTCTAAATCAAGCAAGTAACCACCATTTATTAGAAAGAGACTTATTTTTCTGTGGCCATATAATTTTTAATAGCTTTATTGAGATATGATGGACATATAATTAACTGCACATGGTTAAGTATAAAATTTGAGGTTTTGACAAATATGTATATCCACAAAACCATCAGCACAATCAAGAGAATGAGCATGTCTATCAACCCAGAAGTTTTCTCGTTCCCTTTTGTAACCCCTCCCTCATATAACTCCCTGTCCTCCTCAATCCAGGTCTGCTTTCTGACTCTATGTTAGTTTTCATTTTCCATAATTTTCTATGCATGGAATTGTACAGTGTCACTCCTTTTTTTAGCTGGCTTCTTTCACTCAGCATAATTATTTTCAGATGCTTCTATGTTGTTGTATATCTCATAGTTCATTTCTTTGTGTTGCTGAGTAGTATTCTATTATTTGGATATAAAATGCTTTGTTTAGATATTCACCTGCTGATGGACATATGGGTTGTTTCCAGTTCGGGGCTATTAAACACAAAGCTGTTATGAACATTCGTATGCAAGTATTTGTATGACATGTACTTTCTTTTCTCTTGGATAAATATCTAGGAGGGAAATGGCTGGATCATGTGGTAAGTATATGTTAAGATTTTAGCAAAGTGTCAAAGAGTTTTCCAAGGGATTGTGCCATTTTACATTCCTACCAGCAGGGTATGAGAGAGAGAGAGCGAGAGAGAGAGAGAGAGAGAGAGAGAGAGAGAGAGAAAGGGAGGGCGGGGGGAGAGAGAGAGAGAGTTCCTGTTGCTCTTGGCAAGCTCACCAGCATTTGGTGGTGTCAGGTTTTTTATTTCTTTTGTTTTGTTTTGTTTTATCCATTCTAATAGGCATGTGGTGGTTTACTTGTGGTTTTAATTTACTTTTTTCTGACAAATGATGTTGAGCATCCTTACATAGGCTTTTTTGCCATCTGTGTATCTTTTTTGGTGAAATGTCTCTTCATAACACTTGACAATTTTTATATTAAGCTTTTTTATGATTGAGTTTTAATTTTTTAAATGTATAATGGATATGAGTCTTTTATCAGATATCCAACTTGCAAATATTCTCTCCCAGTGTGTGATTTGTCTTTTATTCTCTTAACAGTGTCTCTCAAAGAGCAGAAGTTCCTGATTTTGATTAATTCAACTTATTCTTTTTTCTTTTATGAGCAATGCTTTTGGCATTGTGTCTAGGATTTTTGCTTAACCTAAGGTCACAGAGATTTTCTCCTATGTTCTCTTCTAGAAATTTTAGGGTTCTAAATATTGGTCTGTGATTCGTGTGAGTTTATTATCACTGATGGAGCAAGTTAGTGATCAAAGTTCTTGTTTTCGCATATGGATATCCAGTTGTTCCCGCACCATTTGTTGAAAAGACTCCACTGAATTGCCTTTGCACCTTTATCAAAAATCAATAAGCCATATGCATCTGGGTCTATTTCTGGAGTTTCCAATTTGTTCCTTTGCTCAATCTATCTTTTTTTGTGTGTGTGGTAACGTTGGTTTATAACATTATATAAGTTTCAGGTGTACATCATTATACTTCAATTTCTACATAGATTACATCATGTTCACCACCCAAAGACTAATTACATTCCATCACCACACACGTGCCTAATCATCCCTGTCACCCTCCTCCCTCCCCTCTTCCCCTCTGGTAACCACCAATCCAATATCTGTCTCTATGTATTTGTTTGTTGTTGTTTTTTTCTTCTACTTATGAGTGAGATCGTATGGTGTTTGACTTTCTCCCTCTGACTTATTTCGCTTAGCATAATACCCTCAGTGTCCATCCATATTGTCACAAATGTCTGGATTTCATCATTTCTTATGGCTGAGTAGTATTCCATTGTGTATATATACCACATCTTCCTTATCCATTCGTCCCTTGGTGGACACTTAGGTTGCTTCCAAGTCTTGGCTATTGTGAATAATACTGCACTGAACACAGGGGTGCATGTATCTTTATGTGTGCATGTTTTTGTGTTCTTTGGATAAACATCCAGCAGTGGAATAGCTGGATCATATGGTATTCTTACTATACGATCTTAATTTTTTGAGGAATCTCCATACTGTTTTCTATAGTGGCTGCACCAGTTTGCACTCCCACCAGCAGTGTATGAGAGTTCCCTTCTTTCACCACATCCTCTCCAACACTTGTTTCCTGTCCTGTTAATCATAGCCATTCTGACAGGAGTGAAGTGATATCTCATTGTAGTTTTGATTTGCATTTCCCTGCTAGTTCATAATGTTGAGCATCTTTTCACGTGCCTGTTGGCCATCTGTATATCTTCTTTAGAGAAATGTCTGTTCAGATCTTTTGCCCATTTTTTAATTGGGTTGTTAGTTTTTCTATCTTGATGTTAATGCCACAGCATTTTGGTTATTGTAACTTTATAATGAATCTTGAAGTCAGGGTGTATAAGTCCTCCAGCTTTGTTCTTCCTTTCCAAAGTGCTTTTGCTCTTCTAGATACTTTGTATTTCCATATGAATTTTAGAAGGAACTTATCAATTTTTATTTTTAAAAAGCCTTCTGGAACTGTGATTAAGATTGCATTGATTCTGTAGATTATTTAGGGGATTCAATTTCCTTTCAGCGTACAATTTAGGCACGTATTTTGTGAGATTTATTCCTAAGCAGTTAATATTTTTGATGCTATTATAATTGGCATTATTTTAATTTATGATTGCTCATTGCTAGTACATAGAAATGAAATTAATATTTTATATTGATTTTGTATTCTGCAGCCTTCATAAATTAACATTATTTCTATACTATTTTGTGGATTCTATAGCATTCTCTACATATACAATCACGTTGTTTGTGAATAAAGAGATAATTACTTCTTCCTTTCCAATATAGATGACTTTTAATTCTTTTTCTTTTCTACTTACACTGGCTGGAACCTTCAGTATGTTGAACAGAAGTGAGAGGAACAGATATTCTTCTCTTGTTTCTGATCTTAGGAGGAAAGCATGCTGTCACCATTAAGTAATAAGATGTTGCTTATATGTTTTTAATAGATGTCCTTCACAGATTTAGGAAATTTATTTCTATTTCTAGTTGATTGAGAGTTTCCATTAGGAATGAATTTTGGATCTTATCAAATGATATTTCTGCATCTATTGAGATGATCATATAGGTTTACTTTTCTAGATTGTTAATATGGTGAATTACATTATCCAATTTCAAATGTTAATGCAACCTTGCATGCTTGACATAATCCATACTTAATCATGAGATATTAACCTTTTTATGTAGTTTAGAGTTTTATTTATTAAAATCTGTTAAGAATGTATGTATCTAAGTTCACAGGGATGGTGTGAATATAGGTGTAGATATATCACATCTTCTTCTACATACATATGTTCTTCTATATGTATATATAACTATCACATCTTCTCTCTCCCTCTCTCTCTCTCACATCTTCTTTATTCATTTATTGATGGACACTTAGGTTGTTTCCATATCTTGGCTGTTGTGAGTAATGCTGCAATGAACATGGGAGTGCAGATATCTCTGTGAGATTCTGATTTCAATTCCTTTCGATATAAACCCAGAAGTGGGTTTGATTTTAGTGACCATTTTTGTCTAGTATAATCCACCAGAATATTAAGAATCCTATGTGACAAGTAATAGTAATAACTCCCTGAAATCTCTTTGGAAATAATTTCATTCTTTAGCATTAAGTGTAATTCTGTTCAAAGTCCATTCATATTTGGGTAGTTATAGCAACAGGTCACCAATAAGTTGTAGCACAGACTCAGTTGAGCCATATAACTACTCACCATTGAATTGAATCACTTCATAATTTTGGTCATTAATATAAAACAGATGGATCATACTATTTCTCAGCATTTCGTAACTTGATATTTTAAATGAGTGCATATATCAAACCTCAGAAAGCAGAGGAAAGGAGAGAGTCCTGAGTGTTGTGTTAAACTTTTGCTACGAGGAGATAATGAAGGAAAGAACAAACTTTGTTATTGGAGGTTTAGGTCTAATGAGGCTGAATTGATCCTCTTCATCCTTGAGCTGTGCCCACCTCTGGGACACATGACTCGCTGCCATCCTGGGCATGTCACCAGCACATAGAGGCCAACCCAGGCACTTGAGCCAGCTTTAAAGTATATTTTCCACTCACATACTTCAAAAAACAAAACTTCATCTGCATAGAAAAAATGAAATTTCTAGCAAAGGAACCTAAGAATTACTGGGAATATCCTCTATATTTATTTATTAAGATGCGGGATCTTACTATTTTATAGGTGATGTCGAAGTTGTTAATGCTTAAAGACCTGCACTTTTTAAGCAGGGATCCATAAACGGCATATGCTTTGAGTCCATTTCAGCCAGGAGCCCCTGGACACTTGCCCAGCCAGGCAGGCACAGAGTGATAAAGGGGGGGGACAGTGGCATGTGGCATTTTCAATCTGGGAATGACAGTGCTGCCACACTGTAGACCTGGAAGATCCCAGAAGGGTTTATTGCATCCCTATCACGTGTCCTCTATTTCAGGTGAAAAAGAGAGAACACACACATGTTCTGTCTAGTTTTTCACACAATTGGGTTTGTGGCATTCATTGGGGCTATTTTCTCATTTAGGAATCAGCATCCAAAAGATGCTGTAATAAAAAATGCTATAAGCAAAGGAAAAGGAAGGCATCTGTCTTCCAGCATGTGTTGTTGTGGGGATGAGGAGCACCCGTGTGTCTCGGGGAAGGAATGGCAAGAGAGTATTAAATCAGAGAAGCAGGGATGACCACTTAACATCTTTTCTGTTCAAAGCCTATGATGTCACAAACATGAAGAACTTCTGAGTATTGTCCCTTGTAAAAAATAAAAACGGATTATGAGTAAAGAAAACTAGTTAGAATAGTTGGAATAGTGACAAAATAAAGATTTTAATAGGTAAAGTTGGTGGTGGAGACACATGTGACTACTTTCTCTCCTACTGGAAACTCATGAGTACAATATTAAAGAGTTGTTTTTTTTTCAAACCATAAACCAACAAAGAGAGTTCTTACTGTGTCTGAATACCTGATGGAGGGTGAATTAATGACAAGTTCATGGAAACTAGAGAACCACCACTGAAAACCAGGAGAGGCCTTGCCTTGGGCTGAAGAGAACTGGACAAGAAACAGAAATCAGTCAGTCTACCACACCACTCAGATGGGGGGAGAGTTCACCTAGTGATAGGGGCAAACACTGGATTTTGGTCTACCCAAAAGTACAGGGTAAATATATTAGGATGATGGGAGATGGGAAGGCTGCGTCAATGTTGGAGACACGCAGACTGGGATAGGCAGTAAAGAGCTAAATCCTGTTTTTCCTTAGTGCAAAGTTAATGGACAATGCCTAATACTGGAAAATTCTAGTTGTTATCTCCATGGGGTAAAAATCCAGAAATTCAACTGAAAGAGATGGGGGAAGGATGGAACAGTTCTCTTTTTCATTATAAATCTTAGAGAGCTACTTAACTCTTATTTTATATGGATGTTTAACATTGATAAAAATCATTTTTAAAGTATGGCCACAATTGAGTGTGTTATGTGTTACGGGTTTTCCCGCTAACAAAGAACCCTTTGTTGTCAAATGGAGGAATTGTGATGTAGTGCTCTGTCCAAGGTCAAACTCTGTACCTCTTATATTTGGCCCTGTTTCTGGAGAAATAGTGTATAAAAGTCTTGCCAAAAAAGCTTTAGGTGCTTCAAGTGGATCTTAATAATTGTAGTCCTAAATTCCACCCACCCAACACACGCCATGCCCCATTTGCCAGACCTTCAAATCTACTCTCTGCTCAGCTCCCAGGACTCTCCCACCTGTACTTGCAAGGAAAGTACCTGTAGTGAGGGAAGAGAGGAGAAACTAAGAAATGCCATCGAGGTATTAACCAGGGAGATCTTGTGGAAACTTCTTATCGACTAATAGTGTTTTCGTTTGGATCCCTACCACTCTAACATTTTGAATCTGTGATCCCAGAGCTTAAAATATTCGTTAATCTCAAAATGAATATTACGTGTTCCAAAAAAAAAAATCTGGTTTCATCATGTTAATTTTAATCTTTTGAAGAAAACAGCTAAGCTTAACATCAGAATAATCAGCATTTTTGGTTACTTATTAGGTGAAAGGAAGATGATTTTTATGAGATCACTATTTTTGTTCATGTACAATTATCTTTATTGTCTTATTCTCAGTGTTGCTGCAGGAGGAACCGCAGAGTTGACTTGAACACCGGATATTCTCTTAAATACCTAATTTAATATAAACGTAGTTTTAACTTTGGAGAGTAGCTGGTAGGTGTCTTAGAATCGGACGTTTTAGAGAGCCCTGTCTTTCACTAAAGGAAGGAAGCCACCGGCTCTGTTTATTTCATATGATAAGCACATGCCATGTCTTTTCTCTCCCAGGAGTACCAGCCTTGTAATACCAACCCGTGCCCTGAGCTGAAGAAGACCACGCCCTGGACACCCTGGACGCCCGTCAACATCTCTGACAACGGTGGCCACTATGAGCAGCGATTTCGATACACATGCAAAGCCCGCCTGCCTGATCCAAATTTGCTGGAAGTGGGAAGACAGAGGATCGAAATGCGGTATTGTTCTAGTGACGGAACCAGTGGCTGCTCCACGGATGGTGAGTAGTGACCCCATGGAGACTGCCCCACTTCCATGCACAGGCCTTTGGTCTTATCTCTAAGGTCTAGAAGGACTTTTTTCTTTTTGATTATTTATGGCTTAGCAATCTTTATAACAATGGTCCCTCTAGAGCAGAACTGGTTTTATAGCAAATTAATGGGAAAGACTCTTACTATAAAAATGTAGTCATATATTGAGGTGGTCCTGTATATTCAACCCTCAAAATAGCACTATATTTATAATAGATTCAGAAGAGTTTGTGGGAGATTTATTTAGCATCAGAAAGTATATTGAGGAAGGCTCAGTAATCTTACATAGTTCTTCTGGCACTAATACATAAGCTGCAAGTAAGCTCTTCCTTTTTTTATCCTAAAACTGGACAAAGACGACAGAAGTGCATCTCTATGTTTATGTCTATAAAAGAGTCTTTCTTTTTAAAAGTACAGCATGTGAGAACCTTTTCATAGTCTTTGAAATTTCTTTGTCCTTGTAATTATATAAATATCCCCCCTCAATGCCATATTAATAGTGTGGGGAAAGCTCTAAGGTAGACCAGAAGATCCACCCTCTACCTGGCCCTGCCGCTGAATGGTCGTCTCACCTCAGGCAACTCACTTGCTCTCCCTCGAGCTCACGTGTGTCCCAGCTGCAGGAAAGAAGGGAGGCTGGCTGTTGCAAGAGACGCATTTCTGCTTCCTTCTTGATCTCTCCTACCATTCTTGTCTAATTTAACAAAATCTGTCCAATTCTAAAAAGAAAATAAGTGCTTGCAGATGATTCTTGGAGCACAATTCGATGAGAACAGTGATAGTAATATCTTGCACTAGACCACCTTGAAGATTTCTCAGCACTTTTGTGTTTATGATTCTACCCTGTTCTCCCAACATGAATGTGATATAGAAAGCACAGTCACCATCAACGTCATTTTTAGAGAAAGAGCCTTAGACCCAGAGTGGTTGGCCTTGACGAACCACAGACTGGTGAGTCGCCATGTTGGGCCGACGTGGATGGGATAAATTCGTGGAAGTGCGATAAATCTCCTCCTGCACTGCTGGCGGGAAACTCGTACACAGAGTGACTCTGAGTGAGGACCACCAGTGCACACATCACAGATCTCCATGCTACTGAACAGCCGAGGCAGCTTGGAGCTGGCAGCCTGGACGCTTGGAGGCCCGACAGTTGCCATCAAGAGCCACTCTTTGTCGTATCATTCTCACCGATGTTAACTGTCTCCTGACCTCAAACCGTTCTGCTCATTGTAGTTCAGCAACTATTCAAGCTTGTTCGTTGTTTCTTGGGGGGAAAAAAGTCTGTTTTAGCGGAGGGTTCTGTGTGATTAAGTCTACAGTTTAAACAAAACAAACACCACCCGCCTAGAAAATCAAGCAAAATTATATTCACTCTTATTAATTCTGCAAAATCCTTCTTTAGTGAGAAGAAAAGATACATGATAGAAAACCAAGATATAGATAACTGAAGGCCCATTTTAAAGATCTACATTCCACAAAGGATGACCATGTGATCTCAAGTTAGGGTTGTGAGATAAAAAACAAAATGGCCAGTTAAATATAAATTTCAGAATTTTTTTAGTATAAGTATGTCCTATGAATCATTTTTAGGATAAGTATGTCCCTTGCAATATTCGGGACATATTCATCCAAAAATATTATTTACTGTTTATTCAGATTTAACTAGGCTTCCTGTATTTTATTTGCTAAATCTGGCAGCCCTGTCTTCAATTCATTCACGCATTCCCTTATCTCAGAGCATACTGTGAACTATCTTATTTCCTATGACGTCAAAGTAAAAGAGAGAATGAATGACAGTGTTTCCCTGGTCATTAACTTGATTCTCTTTTCCGAATGTATATTTTTCAATCCTTCCATTCTCAGACACATCCAAAACCAAAGCTAGTATTTGTTTTAAATGTTAGTGATATAAACTAAGGAAAAATGTGATACATATTTGTAAAAGATATCCTATATTTCCTCCAAACATATACCATGGACGGGGCTTGGAAAGTACTTCCCCCTTCTTGTGTCTTAATGGCTTCAAGTTCTAACGACCATGGGCACGCTGTGGTATTGATAGCTTGAAAATGCACAATTGGCCTTGTTTGCCTCTGTCCACACAAAATGAGGCTTCACTGTGCATAGCTGTTCCTTACTGATTAACCGCAAACTGCGGGTTCATCACAGAAAGATATTTCTAATCTATCCTCTCCCAAGAGCGTCCTGCCTAGGTTTCTAGCCAGAGTTCTTAAGTAAACAACCAAGGAGCTTAACAACGAACGGATCGAACTGTTGGCAGATTTGCCTTCTCACACTTCCCCAGGACTTCATTGAATACTTGGAGAGTTTTTTGTTAAAATCTGTGTCACACTGCCTACGTATGAAAAATTTATTGAATACTTTTTAATATTGTGAGTAGGCATTTTCATCAAAACGAACAGGAATTTTGACTATGGCTGATTAAATGACAACAAGAGCAAAGTGCTCGGAGCAGCCCTGACTCGGGAAGTACTCAGAGCCTGTTCCTACAAGACGGCTCGCCCCCGCACCCCGACGGCTGCTGCTCCTACTTCTCCGTTTGCGCCTGGGGAAGCACGTTTTGCTAGTAGTGCGCTCCGAGCTTCACGGGAGCCTTTGCCACGCGGCAAGGTCATTCAGGGTTGTGTTCACAGCCCACTGCATGTTTCTGGAGTAGACCAGTGTCCCCAGGGCCTGTGAGTCAGAAGCAGGTAACGCCACACCTTTCACCAGCCTTGATTCACTTTGGAAAGGTTAACAGGTGAGGGGGCGGGTTTAGAAAATGTCTGAATCCTGCTTCCACTTTTCCAGAGGGATGTCCTCGAGGGGGAGCACCACCCCATCGTGTACAATGGCAGTTTGTTGTAGAAAACAAGGGAAGCGAGAAAGTTGTGTTTTCTTTGTATTTTAGAAAAATAAGTGACCTACAAACATGAGACCTGTTACCTGTGTGAGGACTTGGCCACACTCATAAACGGAGTTCTTAGTTGTGCCTTTATTGAACAGCAACTGCAGAGAAAGCAACTTGAGTTACAGGAGGATATCACTCCACTGCAATTTTTTTTTTTTTGGCTTCTGAAGTGTAAAAAGTGTTCGCCTGATTTTGAGAGTATAGTTACAGAAATAAAGCAATCAACTGATTCAGGATGAGAGTTAGTTTGGACTCTGGTTACTCTAAGAGCTCCTAACAGAATCACACTTTCGCCTTCTCCTTGGCAGGCCTTTCTGGTGACTTTCTGCGTGCTGGGAGGTACTCTGCCCACACCGTCAACGGGGCTTGGTCAGCCTGGACATCGTGGTCACAGTGCAGCCGCGACTGTAGCAGAGGCATTAGGAACCGGAAGCGAGTTTGCAACAATCCCGAGCCCAAGTATGGGGGCATGCCTTGCCTGGGCCCATCCCTCGAGTACCAGGAATGCAACATTTTGCCCTGCCCAGGTGAGTGGATTGAGTAATCTGGAAAAGGTCTGAAAAACTCAGGGGCCTTGGAAGACCCTCTAATTTAGGGAGGCTCACTCAGCTTCCCTGGCTGGATGTTTGAGCTATCTATATGTATCTATATCTATTTATATCTATATCTATCTATCTATATTTATCTATCTATCTATACACATATACACACACACATATATATAAGTCACAAATTGTATCTTCCAACTGCATTGGTATAAAGACAAACATAACCTAGTCTGGATTATATTCATTTATTTCTTCTGACTTAAAAGAAACTAAAACATTCTTGTGAACCCCTATGAGGATTGTGGGCCCTAGTACCTGATGGAGAAGTTAGACAGATGTGTCCTATCCTTCAAATGGGAAGCTGGCCCCCTCCCAGACTCTGGTGGGCCCAGCCCTCCAGGAACTGGCCTCCATTCATACCACAGAGTCCTCCTCCAGGGTGACGGTTATCAAGGATGACCCACCGGCGGGCCCGCCAAGCCAGTCCCTCGTGCCCTCGGTCATCAGGGTCCACTTTCTTCTGAGTTCAGTCTTCTAAATACACACTCTTCTCTCCTGGAGGCCCATAGAAACTGTGTTGTCTGGGTCTTCCTCCCAAGACCTGGCTTTTCATTCCATGGAATTCCCAAACAAGTACCAGTTTAATAAAATGAGCTTGAAGAGCCCCCACCCAGGGTGTTGTCTGCTGACACAGCCCTAAAGGCTCCTCCATCTCCTTTCATACTCTAACTCATCTCTGCATCCCTCCTGTCACAGCTCTGGGTGTGGTCCTGTCACCTCACTGCTTCCACCTGATCTTCCCACAGCCAGAGGATCTGTAACCCGGTGCCTCACGGCCATCCCGTGTGCTGGTCTGTAGCTGTGTGTGCTGCCTTTGACTTTTGTCAGAGGGAACGCTCCAGGAGAACACGGACTTCTGTGATAGTGTCACTCCCTGCAGTGCCCTCGGCTCCCAGCACGGGCCTGGGACACACCAGAAACATCTATCAGTCATTGTTTGTTGGATGATGAGAAAAAACACAGTTGGTTACATGATCTTCCTTCGTTCATTCATTCAATTTTTCAGCAAACATTTTTGGATAGCCCACTGTGCACTATTCACAGTGTAAAAAAAGATGCCGTGATATGGTCCAGGTCAGAAAGGAACTTAGAGTTCAGTGAGGAGGCATCCTATGAATAATGTCAACCCAGTATGGTCATTGGCTGTTGAGTTGGTGACAACAAGATGTAGTGGCTACATCATCCAAGGAACCATTGAACTGGAATCGTGACAGTTAACGCTGAGTGGGCTACCTCTGAACTGAGTCTTGAGGGACAGGAGTTGGCCAAATAGACAAGCAGGGATGGGGAATGGAGGGTCATTCCAAATAATGTGTACAGCATTTTTAAAGACCCAAAGGCCTGCAAGTATAGCATCTTTTTCAGTAGGTACGAACAACCTTCTGATTTCCTTAAGCAAGGAACTGGCTTGTAGCAGTGCTCAGTGAGCATTTGTTGGATGGGTAGATGTATGTATGGATGGGTGGATGGAGAGATGGGTAGATGTATGTATGGGTGGGTGGATGATGGGTGGATGGGGGGATAAATGATGGATGGATGGGTGGTGAGTGATGGATGGTTGGATAGGTGGATGAATTAAACTGAAAATATACAGTTTCCAGCTTTGTAGCTGAGGCTTCCAATAATGTCCCGGTTCCTACAGCTGCTCCACTCCTCCTAGGCTGTCTCTGCCTGAATTTCTCAGCCTAAGGCAACTCATCCCTCCCACCACCCAGCTTTCCCGGCCAAGCGATGTCAAGGAGCTGAGAAAGGTCACAGAATCAGTTTTTTCCCACAGCCCCAGCATGGAGAGTGGAAGGATTCCTCCCCCAGGTCTGGGAGAGAGCTCATGTGATGACATCATTAGATTAGGATCCGTGCTGTAAACTGGAGCGGGGACGGGGGTGGTGGGGTTGACATGGAAATGTCAGGATTCCTCCATCTACCCTCGCTTCCTCAGACTCCAGACATGAGTCCTTGTTGCCATTGGCAGAATGTGCAGATTCTTCCAGATGCTTGGATGCTGCCCTGGTCCTTGAGTGCAGGGCTCAGGCCCGTCTCAGGATGTCACATTAACATGATCTGGTGGCTGTTTTTATTTTTGGTTGATTTGATGGTCAAGCCAGTATCATGTGTACATAACCTTAATGTCTTGAAATAGCTCTGTCCTCATTTTCTTTTTGAAAGCCAAGATTCCATAGAGAATTGTGGAAATATTCAGAGTGGCCCCATCACTTTCCACTTGGGAGTGGGCGAGTTCAGGGGGCTGAGTTGGGCAAATGCCAATCCTCTCTCCCACATCCTAGAAAATTCCCAAACACATGACAGGGTGTAACTCAGCAGGAGGGGTTGGAAGCCCCTAGGGTTGTGGATGCTGAACTGCTCAGCCAACTACAGGGCTATTTTTACCTCATTTAGGACACTCTCCTCCCTGTGAATTTACTCTTCCTTAGTTCTGTTGGGTCCATAATAAACAGTTACAAATGGGCACTATAGTTTATTTAAAACCAAAGTTTTCTCCTTATGATTAAGTTTGAAAATAAATTTAAAGCTAGATGAATGGAAACTTAATCAATGAAAAATTTGATCTCCAGTTCTAATGTGTATAATAAACTTCAATATGGTTTCCAAGTTGAACCCATGTTGAAGTGATCCTTTTTCACCTCCTGTGAGTTGGTCTTTGCCTACATGATTTACCTGCAATACCGAGAAATAGCTTGGTCTTTCTCCTTCACTCCTTCTTTTCCTCGATCCTTGTTTGATTCAGAACTAAGGATTCCAGACCTCAGCCGACAAAGGTAGAGACAACAGACTCCACTTAGCTAGAGTAACAGATGTTACTAACTAACATTCAAATTCAAATAAGATAATTCATTTTTTTCTTTATTATGAAAACAATACGTGTGAGGGAGAAGGAACCCTGAGTGAGAAGCTAACGGAGGGGCAGACTCTGAATCAAAATGAAGACTTCGGACAGGTGTGTGCTCTATAGATAGCATCTGTTAGACACCTATGATGTGCTAAGAGCACTCTGTGCTTTTCTGTCCATGAAATCCTGGAGTCCACACTTTGTTCTGTAAACTGCAAGTGACACAAAGGAAGCATAAGACCTGGTCTGTCCTGAAGGAGCATTGAGGCTGCTTGGGGTGGAGGTGGAGGGGGCGGTTAGTGCAGGAACCTTCTGCTCAGAGATCCTTAGAGGAGCTGAGAGCACAGCTGTCCTTCAGTGAAGACCTGTGTGGCCCAGGCCTCAGTACACCGGGGAATTGATATCAAATATGCCCACGTCGTGAAGGAATGTAAACGTAGGGCTTTATATCTCTGCTAGCCCTGTGGGTGCCTGACACTCAGACATTAATGATTTACTTTTACTTTGCTCTTTAGATCACTAGTAGTGATACTTTTTGTTGCCATCATTGTTTTCATTTTACTGTTGTGGGTGGAGTATTCAGCTAGAACAAGAATTTTTATCCACTCTATTAAGTTACTTAATCTATAAATTTCATTTGATCACAAATAATTCCCTACAATTAATTGCTTTGATTCCTTGAAAGCAACATGGATCTGAGCTTTTGTATATTCGTCTGATCTTCTTATGAGCTGGTCTTTCTCGGGCCAGGAGGAGATTCCCACATGACTTTTAGTGACATGCGGGAGTTTGTGAAACTAAACTCTGTTCCTGTTCCTGGGGTCAGGCTGCCAGTGGCAGTCCTGCTCCCCACTCCTTTCCTCTGGACCTAACCTCTCTGTGCCTCCAGTCCCATGTTTCGAGAACACCCCCCATGGTGTCTGTGAGGATGAGGGGCAGTACCGAGTGAGTTATTATCATTGTCACTAGTGTTGTCATTGTATTAGTCTAGCATAGTTTACGCAGCAGAAAAGGAAGATTTCAGATGCTCAGCCCGTTCAGCCCCCCGGTGCGCCATGCCTTGTACGGTGGCTCACATGTGTTTTGTTCCCTTGACTTCGAAAGTCCTGCTTCCCCACCTGGCTCTGCATGCTCCCTGGCAGTGAAGACTATCCAAGAAGAAGGTTGAAACCTGTAATATAAACACAAAGTTGAGAGGACAGGAAGTGGAGACGCAATTAGAATTAGCCCGGGGGCACAGGGCAAATACAGACCCGTGCAACTACCTAACAGAGTGAAGAAGTGGCTGAAATTCTCCTTTGATTTTGCTTTGTACTGGAAGCATCTGTCTCCCCAGTTCTTAATATATCCCTCAGGGCAATGAAATTGAAATTGAAGTTGGTCGAGGTACCATGTGATCTTGTGGTTTAAACTGGCAAGTGGGAATGTTTTAGCAAATGGGTTCTGTTACAAATGCTCCCTCACACTGTTCACATTTTGAACAAGAATTACGTTCTCTCTGTTAAACAACAAATGATTCTGTGCCGGGGGAATTTATCGTGATGCCAGGAGAATAGTTGGTGTGTGTGTTTGTAGGCGGATGTATTAGACTAGATGAGATGTGGATATGAATAAATACCATCTGAAATATCACAAGGTAGATTGTATACGTTAGCTTATCAGTCCTGGTGTGTGACCATTAAATGCTGCGTGATTATAGGATGATCGTGACTGAGAACATTTAGTCTTTTGTTTATTTTTAAATTTTTAATTTTTTTATTGAAGTAAGAGCACTTAACATGAGATCCAACCTTTTAACAACTCTTTAAGCACACAATACAGTACTGTTAACTATAGATCCTGTTGTGCAGCAGATCTCTAGAACCTGTTCATCTTGCTTCACTGAGACTTCATACCCTCTTGAACAACTCTTTGTGTCCCCCTCCCCTGGCCTCTGGCAACCACCATTCTATTCTCTGCTTCTATGAATTTGACTATTTTAGATTCTACATATAAGTGTTATCATGCAGTATTTGTCTTTTTGTGATTGGCTTATTTCATTAGTGTAATGTCCTCCAGGTTTATCCATGATGTGGCATATCACAGGATTTCCTTCTATTTTAACTGAATAATATTCCATTGTATGTATATACCACATTTTCTTTATCCATTCACTTGTCAACGGACATTTGAGTTGTTTCCATATATTGGCTATTGTGAATAATGCTGCAGTGAACATGGGGGTGCGGGTATCTTTTTGAGATCTTGATTTCAGTTATTTGGGTATATACCCAGAAGTGGGATTGCTGGATCACATTTTTAATCTTTTGAGGAACCACCATACTGTTTTCCATAGGGGCTATCATATTTTATGTTTGCACCAACAGCAGACAAGGGTTCCAATTTCTCCACATCCTCACCAACACTACTATCTATTGTTATTTAATGACTTTTTTGACGATAGCCATCCTGGTGTGAAGTGATGTCTCATTATGGTTTTGATTTGCATTTCCCTGATGGTTAGTGATGTTGAGCATCTTTTCATGTACCTGTTGGCCCTTGATCTGCAGGTTCATCATGCGATACAAAAGTCAAGGATCTTCCAATCCCATGATTGGTTCTAAGTCGGGGTCTAACGCCATCTAGATGAGGCATTAGAACCTTCTGAGCCCCAGGCTGCCTTGTGTACGTTCAGACAGCCAAGCTCTATGACACCTTCTATTCAAAGGCACTGTGACTTGTCTGTGCCTTAGTGTGGGGTGTGCAAGCATACCCACTGGAGACCAAGCTTCAGCTTGGGTTACAGACAGAGAAACACTGCCAGCAGGCATTTCCCCCACTGACAATAGACATGAGAGAGGGTTTGGAAAATTTGAAAGTTCTAGGCAAACGTGTGTCTGCCTTCTTATTGCTGGTCTCCCAACCTGTGTCCAATGTCTGGTTGGTCCCCTCCTCCTTTCTGATCCACCTTATTCCTGTGAGGGAAAATGTTGTTGAATTCTGAACATCCATGTTTGTATAAACTATTGAATCACAAAATTCCCAGTTAAGTTGTAAACTCATTTAAAAATTGGGTTCAAATGTTTTTGTTTTTGTTGTGTTTTACTTTTTGCAAATTAAAACATCATCATAAACATGATATTTCTGCTCACGTTTCTCAAAAACACTCTCTACCTATGCCTATATCGAAAGAAAAATATTACTCCATAAAGATGTATTAAATTGAGATTTATTAAAATACAAACTAGGTCCTTCTAGCCAGAACAACCTTGTGTCCTGAACAATTTTGGGCTTTCCTTTCATGGTTACTTTGGTTTTTCATGTAGGACATGGAGAAAAACTATGATACTATCTACATACAGTAATGGTGAGTCTTTCATTAGCTTTTCAATTTAGTTAGTTAGCAGTGGTTATGATTGGTTTTTGCCCACTAATCAGAGTCTAATGCCATCTTGACAAAGTCCTGCTGCTGTGCTCTGGGACTCAGCACAACAGGGCAGGGCTGGCCACAGGAAGGGTCAGTCGTGATTTAGACAAATAGCAGATCATATCTGACAGTATCACAGACCAAAGCCAATGTGAGGTCTCAGTTTTAACAAACTCAATAATGGAGCACTGAGGTGCCCCAGATCCAAGTGGACCGGCCAACTCCAGCGTTCAGGAGCCCCACCTGGAGAAAACAGGAGAAGTGCTCTGGGTCACAAGCAGTGGTGGAAACTGTTAGTCAAGGAACCAGATCTGCCTACTGTTCACATTATGAAACTCGCCTTCACATACTGCAGTCTGGCTGCAGATATCAGGCTTCCTCTGTGTAGTCTGTCATACAAACACACCATCGAGTCTGCATGGTTGCACTTAGTTTGGTTGTTTGGTGCCTGCGTCTACAGAGTGTCCTTTGTGGTCCTTCCTCATAAGACCTGTTAGCTTTTCTCTTTCCCACTGTCATGGAGCAAATCCTAATCCAATTAATAAGGAAGGCTGTGACTGGAACTGCTTACCCTTGGCTATGAATCTCAGCTGGCCAACTAGACTGTGTGGTTAGCCTAGCTGAGAGCTAGCTGGGGCTTCACATTAGTAGGGGCACAATGTTGTTCATGGGCATTCCCAGGACTGGAATTTTGTATTACTTACATTGCCCTCCTCTGCCATCCTCATGCTTACACACTATATGTTTAGAGATAGTTCCTGAAAGAACAAATAAGAGGAATTAACAAAAACGTAGGGAAGAATATGCAAAACTGGTTGCCCCTTCCAGGAGGAAGACCCCAGACACCCCTTGTGAGTGGCAGTGGTGTGTGCAGATGGTCCTGCAATGGAGATTCCATCTATACCCACATCCGATTGGTCCGATTTGGATTTCAGAAGTGGTGTGACTTTGTGTCCCTTCTTAGTGGATGGCGTGTGGTCTTGCTGGTCCCCCTGGTCAAAATGCTCGGCGACATGTGGCGGTGGACACTACATGAGGACCCGCTCGTGCACAAACCCAGCCCCAGCCTACGGAGGAGACATCTGCCTGGGGCTGCACACGGAAGAGGCGCTGTGCAGCACGCAGCCCTGCCCCGGTAAGCGGTGCCCAGGCCTAGCTGATCGCATGACTTGGGACAAACTCGCCTCTTTCCTTGATTTAGAAATGGTGAAATTGATGATGGCACATCACAATAAGTACTGAAAGAGGAAAACACGTCAGCCTCACACCATTACCCCTGAAGTGACTTCATAACACCTTGTCCTACAATAGAATAGTTCTAACCAGCCCATAATTTCAGAACTAGGAACAGAAACTGGTTATAACAAAGCATTCTTAAAATGTTTAACCTGGTAATGGGAGCAGAGATTTTTGTTGTTGAAAATCAGGGTGGGGAGCAGGGAGTGCCCTTGTGAAGCCGCTTCACAGGAATGAGCCTCCGAATGGTGGGTGTGGGGATCCCAGCTCTCAGCGGGCTGGCACAGGTGCCTAGCGGATGCTCTGCAGCAGCCTTTCCCATCCCACAAGTAGCTTCATTTCCTAACGTGTAGGGACCACTTGCAATGAAAATGAGACACTCTCTTCTGAGTCTAACTTTGACACTGAAACACTCATACTTATTTTTTTTAACTTGCTCCTGTAATCTTTCTGGAAGGTTCCATTTATACTGAAAAGTGCCTACAAACAAGATTCTCAGTCATTCCCCAAACTGGCACTTGACACGTTTCTAAGGAAAAATTACCCTTTACAATGAATCAAGGAACAAGTTTGATTTCCAAATTTGCCCTGTACTGCTAAGATGATGCTTAAATTTCAAAAGAAGAGAAAAGGAAATGGCATAGAAAAATATTTTATATTAATTAATATTTCATAAATAATGAGAGTTCACTTTTTTAACTTCTTTCCTTAAAATATGAGTGCTATTCCTCTCTTTTCACACATTGTAGGCCTGGGTGAATTTAACAAATCCTAGACAATCTTCTACTTCAGGGTGAAGTGACCTTAAATCTCTCATCTTTTGGCCTTAACCCAAGACTTGGGCATTGATCTCAGGCACTTCAGTGACAGTAAACATGGGAAAAAATGAATTCTACCTCAAGAACAGCCTGACTTTGGTATATTGACTCTGCAGAATCATTTTTGTAACAGAAGAGAAAGTACTTAGAGTAGCTGAAGCCCCTTTCAGCAACAGGGCTTTCTTATTAACGCACCGTCATTTCTCTTGCCCGAGCACTGAGGCCTGTAGGAATCTCGGGGAAAAGCGTTTGAGGGCTGCTGTTCACAGTAGAGCATCACCCTGTCGGAAATGGTGTCTGCACTGGTGATTTCTCTCCCCACCACTGATGGTCTCTGCCCAGCTGGGCCTCATGGATTAGCTTACTTTAAGGCATTAAGATAATGTGGGTTTTAGAAAATGTATTTTAAGCACATTGTTTCTGGTTAAAGATATACAAGTTCTTTTATTCATATTCCTGTGTGTTTTATTTACTGGATGGGTCAGAAGATACGAGTCCGTCTTATTTATACACAGACCCATTGAAAACATACTATGAAAACTTAAAGTAATGTATGTAACGTGACAGTGCTTCCAGGTTGACTGATCTTGATTGGTGGTGTTGCCACACCTCCCCCATTCTGGTCACTGCAGAGAGCTGGTCGGAGTGGTCAGACTGGTCCGAGTGTGATGCGTCTGGCATCCAGGTCCGCGCCCGCCAGTGCATCCTTCTGTTCCCTGTGGGCAGCCAGTGTTCTGGAAACACCACGGAGAGCCGGCCATGTGTTGTTGATTCCAATTTCATCCCAGGTAAGGGCAGAGATGTTTATCAGTGTGAACAAGATCATGTCCAACCTTTAGAGAGGAAATGACTGTAGGGGGGAGTTTTATCTGTTCTTAAAGTTCCTATTTGGCACAAAAGAGATGATTCTATCAAGTCTTGTGCTTTCAAGGTGAATAAAGTGTAGATTTATAAAGAACTGTGGGTTTAGACTTGAATTAGGCCATGAGTTTTAAGATTTTTTTAAGCACAATGTCTTCTACAATTTATTGACTATAACATAGTCAGAAGATTTTGCTCAAAAAGTGAAAATAGGGTAGTTGGGTATTTTACTACGAGGCTAAATGTTTTGGCCATGCTGTGTGTATGTGTCTGCACAGAGAAACAGGGTCATTCTCTTCATGCAACCTTACTACATTTGGGAAAATGGAAACCCATCACTGCTCCCGTCTTGGAGAGTAGGATGGCCGGCTCTTTCGCCAGAGGGTTTTCCATGTGAAATCTATGTTACATTATTAGTGATAGCTAGTCCCCTGTCCCACGCTCACTGTAGGCACGGTGCTGGATTTCATAAATCATTTCGTATATGCCCACTGTGTGCCTTAGGCCTGTGATGAGGACCAGAGCAGAGACCAACTTCTTACAAAGTAATAATAGGTGAAATCTTGTTTTCTTCCATTTATGGAAAAGATAATATTTTAGAGAAAACAGCTTTAGCTTCCTAAGGCATCTCAATCATGTATGGTACAGAACTGTAGGAGGGTTATTGTTGTTTCCCTCTTTAACCGTAGACATATTTTTAATTCTTCTTATCTAATGAAAAATAAGTACAGGAGAGAATAACATTTCTGGATTCCTGAAATGGCATTTTATCCTTGGGGGTCAAAACATTTAGGGGATCTGTCCTCTCTTTGGCATTTTACTTGTGTATTGAATATGGGTCATGGCAAAGAGCATGCGTGGGCTCTGAATCGGGACTTTATTTGTTATGGCCATTTCCTTTGCGCTCTGATGGATTGATCCCCCTCTGCAGGGGATGTGACAACACTGACTTTGATGAAACAAAAGATCTGAGGCAGGAACATCACAGGCAAACCCTGTGGAGGTCCACAGCTGGCAGAATACATGGTTACAGAAAATCAGCCCGTCCTCTGGCCTTATTCTGAAGCTAGTGCTCTGGTTTCAGACCAGGGACCATAGCATTTTCTTTCCGTGATAATGAATCTCAAGGTGACCTCGAAGTAATGTAGCTCAGATAGGTTAAAACAAACAAATAAATAAATACGTTTTTCAACAATCTAGTTTTTGGAAACTTTGACTCACATAAAACTCAAAATCATTAGATGTTCTTTAAATAAATCATTCATGTGATCTTCTTTCCCAACACACTATTCACATTGTAATTGGATTTTTGTTTTTCCAGAAGTATCTGTGGCAAGATCCAGTAGCATAGAAGAGAAAAGGTGTGGAGGTAAGTTCTTCTTTTTAACAAATTTCTAATTGATTTCTGATATTTTCCAATTATTTCTTTTCCCATATGTTTCACATGATATTCTGCTGTCGGCCAAGAAAAAGATTGGAGAAACTCCTGGATCCTAACACCTTACACTTTGGTAGTGTAAATGCTAAGAGTCAATATTTGACATCTGGATCAGTGGTTCTCAGGTGGTGTCCTTAGACCAACATCTTCAGTATGAACTGGGAACTTGATAGAAATGCAGATTCTCAGGTTCCACCTCCATCTACAGAATCAGAACCTCTCTGGGTGGGGCCCAGCCTTCTGTGGTTTAATAAGCCCTTGAGGTGATTCTGGTGGATATAAGCTTTATGAACCAGTGGTCTTGATATTAGCTATAGTTAGATTTCCAATGAGTGAAACAGAATTCAAGCATTTTGTTTAAATTTGTAGTGCAAATCCATGGCAGCCAGCCTCAAATCTCCAGAATGCTGAAATGACAAAATTGTAATGGGCAAAAGGTTATATACCTATATATCCAGAGGTATTTTTCAAACTTCCCACGACACTGAATGGCAAAAATCACATTCTCTGGTTCAAATCTATGATAAATCTGGGCTTTACCATCTATTTCTATCTTATCTGCCTGGGAGGGGCTGACTGTCCTTTGATCAAAGCCCAGACACTGTCCACCTTTGGTAATTGGAGCCAATATCCATGCACAAGATCAGCATCTTCATATGTGGGACTGATGACCTATAAATAACCATTCCTGGCATAATCCATTCCACCAAGGGAGTCCCAGACAGCTCAGCCTAATGGGCTTTGGTCTATCCCTATGGTCAGATGGAATCTGGAGTTTTGTGGGGATGTTTTAGGAATGTACTTACCATTATTAACTACATTGATAAAGATTTCAGTATCTGTTACATTCTATCTATTTAGTCATCCATCTGTTAATCCATTCATTCAGTAGTCTTTACTGAATAACCATTCTGCCAGTTTTGTGAGGGGCATCAAGCTTACAGTGGGGACTCAAATAGCCCCAGCCCCCTGGAATCAAAAGTCATATCATAAGAGACCCCAGTGCCTGAGAAAAGCAATTTCTATTGCCTGACCTAGGTCAGTTCAGTGAGTTCAGAGATGGGCAGTAGCTAACTTGGGATCCAGCTGCACGATGAATGTATGCCAGTTCACATGAAAACAATCATAGCCATAAGTATCCCTTAATGTCTTTAGATCAGTCGCTATGTCTCAGACTCTGTATTAAATGACAAGAAGCGTCCTAGTTGATCCTCACAAAGAGCATTCGTGTAGGTGCCACAGCCCACAATTCTTTTATGTAAAACTGTTGGAGATAGAGATGGGTTTGGGATTCAGCATTTTTCAGATTATAGGTGGGTAATATGGGGCAGATACAATATATTACATAACACCCCTGCAGGGTTTGGGGCCACACTCTGCAACCACTCTCTTTAATGATGCACCATTAAATGTGAGCAACGTGAAGCTGCTAATGTTCCTCCTGGCAGTTCTGGTCAGTTCTTCAGCAAATGGATCAGGTCAGTTCATGCTTTGCTGCCAGGTGAGTAGCGAAAAATCAATTTATAGAGATTTTGATTTGGGGAATTGTAGAGAAGAGATAGTAACCATGTATTTTTTATCTGCATTTTATAAATGGGGACTGTGAGGGTCACAGAGATGAGGTCACTGGCCAAAGTTCACACAAGCAGTCAGCAGTGGGGTCAGGGTTTGGATCCAGGCAGTGGGATCTGAGTGTGAGCTTTAAGCCTAGAGCACCACAAGAAAAGGGTCCCAGTACTGAGTATCTGGGAGGATTGTATCTGGAGGGCTGGAGCCATAGCAGCCCTGGTCAGGTGACATTCTTGGACCATTTGCTGCTCTCAGAGCAGTGTAGGTCAAAAGTGGAGCAGAGCTTGTAGGGGGTGCTCCCGTCCTACGAGAGGCCAAGACAGAACCTGGGGAACAACCAGCTGATGCCTCTGCAGAGTTGACTGGCCTTCCTTGCCTACCAGAGGTTTGGAAAGTGCTTTCCCAGGCCAGCCACTTGCAAGGTTACTATGTGGGAGTCCTTCAAGGCCTTGAGCCCCCAGGAGAACATGGTGCAAAGCCCATTCTCATCGTAAAATGCTGCTTGTGTGTGTCTGAGCCGGCTGTGTCATAGCTGCACAACCCAGAATCAAGCCTTGAGATGCTTTGGATTAAGAGATTTTAATTACTCTACGGCATTCAGAACTGGTTTTTTAGCTCTTGAAGCTGCTAATATTGAGACACCAGAATAGGTGGGTAAGCGGTCAGATGGATCCGATTGTAGGGCTGGTAGGTAAAAACAAGTACTTAGCGAGGATGTTTTGGGATATTTAGGAAGACACCATAGATGTCTTTTTTCCATTTGTTGAAAAATCAATTGAACTTTGCACAGAAAACCAGCCAGTTGAACCAACTGGGTAGTTGATCTCTATTCTAGCTTTCCAGACCAAAAACAACAGCAACAAAAGCATATTCAAAGCAAAGAGCCACGCTAAGCAGATTCAAAGGAGATTTAATAGGCACTATTTTTTCCCCATGCAGAAAAATGTAAGCCTACTGAAATTGTTCGACTTAGAGAGCTATTTTTAGTTGCATGAGACACAAAGACTATATAATCCTCATAAAGATGTCAGCTGGCCCCAGCCTTCCCCAGGCACCTGCAGAAATGATTCATTTGACTAATGACACAGTATCTGCATACGGAGAGCATCATATGTCTTCCATATGTTATAATAAAATATGTTATCAGTGCAGCAGAAAGTACTTTTATCTGAGCATGACATTGACCCTGGGGAGTCCAAACGGCTAAAGTATGAAGAAATGGCAACACATGTGAAATCAGCTCTTGCTTATCTTGAGCATGGCTTTAATGTTAGAGTAAAATCTGGTGGTTGCTGGTGGAATGTCCTGGACACTTTATCCAACCATCACAGGTTGGGAGCTGTCCAGCTCTAGAGGCTTCAGACAAAATCAGGAAAGGCCAAGATTTATGAATTCTTTTCACTTTGTTAAATCATTGACCGCATAACCAGGAAGAGAAAAATTGAGGTGGATGTCAGGAATTGAGTGATACTTGTGGAATGTTCTAGTAATGTCCCCCTGTATCATCCAGCCCCTGGTGCTGAAGACACTGGATGCCTGTGTTAGGAATCATGTGTTTATTTGGAGTCTCAATACAGATCAAAGTGTATTGGTTATGGCTCACGGCAAACCCAGGAGGAGGCAGCCTCTCTGTGTGGTGTCGGTCCACCTCCAGCCTCGGATCCATCTCTCGGGGCTCACGGTCTCTGAAATGCAATGTCTGGGACCTGTGCAAACCTGCAGGTCATTTCTCCCTGAGAGCCCTGGGAGCCTAGCTCTGCGCCCAGTGGACTTGCCTAGGATCCGTGGTCTCATTTGAGTGCAGAGTGGACAGACATGGGAGAGCATGGGTGACACTGGGCCCTTTGGTGCTTGAAGGGGACACCCTAGGAAGAAAGCCAGGTCCTCAGGATGTTCCCCGTGTGGTGGGGACGTAAGGCCAGTAACCCTGAGGCAACTGGTTAGCCATTTGGTGCCCACACAGCATGGAAAAAGTGAGGTTGTGTTCTCCTTTACCTTATTTTCACTAATTGTAGCTTCATGAACACTGCCCAAATGTTGTCTTTATTCCCTGTAAAGCTTGAAACTTTAATTGTGAAGTATTATATCAACACACAAAGAATATGTTTTTTTTGCAGTTGTTTCTCAGAGATATGCAGGTCTTGGTTATGCTCCCTTGATGTCACTCAAGCCCGTTCTATATTAGAGATATAAATCCATGTCAGCTCATTTTTTCAATGTCTTGTATTTATAACTCAAGGAAAATAACTTAAGGATGCTATTAAATACAAAAAAACCTATATGTAAAAAGAGGGTCAGTTCATGACCATTCAAAGATGATATTTTATTCCTTTGACATACATCCTCTATTTCTTTGGAGTAAACCATTTTCTTTATAAGGTCTCCAAAATATAATATAAGTGAAAAAAAGGGTACACAGGATAATATTTACACACACACCCAACACATAAGTGTGCAGAATATCTCTGGAAGAACACGAGAGAAACTGGCTACAGTAATTCCCTCTAGGAAAGAAAAAAGACTTATTCTTGTCTACCCTTTTGCACTCTCTAATGTTATACAATGTGTGTGTATTCATATTCAAAAACTATACAGACAGTCTCTGACTTAAGGATGGTTTGACTTTACAATTCTTTGACTTTACGATGGTGCGAAATCAGTACACATTCAGTAGAAACCATACTTTGAATTTTGACTTCTGGTCTTTTCCTGGGCTAGTGACAGGCAGTCCGGTCCTCTCTCACGATGCTGGGCAGTGGCAATGAGCCACAGCTCCCGGTCAGCCCCGTGATCACGAGGGTGAACAACCGATATACTGACGACCATCCTGTGTTCATCCAACCATTCTGTGTCTCACTTTCAGTACAGTGTCCAATCAGTCACTAGAGACAGTTGACAATTTATTATAAAATAGGCTTCGTGTCAGATGATTTTGCCCAACTCTAGGCTAACGTTAAGTGTTCTAAGCACATTTGAGGGAGACTAGGGTAAGCTGACGATGTTCGGTAGATTACGTGTATTATATGCATTTTTGAATTAGGATATTTTCAACATACAATGGATTTATCGGGATGTAACCCCGTCGTAAGTTGAGGAAGATCTGTAATGGAAAACGTAAGAATTACGTAATTGGAACAAATTGTTGATTAAAATGAAATGATAAAGGAGAGGGAGAAACTGGTCTGGTTTGCAGGTGAGCAGTCATTGGAAACAGTAAATTCTTGCTTTGTTCATGGGACACAGCCATGCGGTATGCAGGGACACCCAGCCTGTTAAGGAGCATGGAAGAAATGTCCCCTAGAAACCCCGTAGACCATAGATTGTGCTGCACTTGAAACAGAACAGTCCTGTACAGGCCTTTAAAGAAAAAAGAAATGCTAGCATATGAAGGTGATTGCCAAAAGACCGATAATAATCCGTAAGAGTGTTAATTTAAAATATTCTGTGCTCACTGTGGAGAAGTGTCTTGGTGGCCATGACATTTCAAAGGAAAGTCCTCTGATTTCATGAATTTTGGAATGGGTACAGGCCTTCTCATCTAAGTGCACCAAGCTGTGGGGTAGCGTGTTCCTTTCCAGTGTAGCATTACTTCTGACGCTGTCTTCCCAGATTTCAACATGTTCCACATGATCGCCGTGGGGCTGAGCAGCTCCATCCTGGGCTGCCTTCTTACCCTGCTCGTCTACACCTACTGCCAGCGGTACCAGCAGCAATCCCATGATGCCACTGTCATCCACCCTGTTGCGCCTGCCCCTCTCAACACCAGCATAACTAACCACATCAACAAACTGGACAAGTATGACTCGGTGGAGGCCATCAAGGTAAGGGATTGCCAGTGACTACTGCAGCCAGTGTGCAAAGAAGGCAGGTGGATCCTGGGGGCGCTTGGCAAAGCTCTGTGGTGGTGGAGCAGGTGTCAGGGTGGGGGACGAGGTAGAGGCCCCCCTTATGATGAACTGCCTTTTTAGCTTTGCTTTGCCTGTGAGAAGATGGCATCTCCTATTGGGAATTAAGTTAAAAATAGAACATGGATGGAAACAGCAACAAGTAAAATGCCGGAGAATTTTGGATCACTAGTCAGCATCCATCTCTGCCGCCACTGTGCCTTCCACATCCAAGAGAGGTCCTGCAAAGAGAAGAACTCCAGGCCGAGGTCTTATACACGCTGGCCTGCAGAATGAGGACCAGGGTTGGGTAATCAGATCCACAGGTCCATCTCAGTAGTCACCAGGATGGCATCCTGAGAAAAATGGTTACGTTATTATAAAGACTATCTCCACATAATGAAGGTTCTTCACCTTTGCACGACAGAAAAGTGCTGTGTGACAGGTGTGGGATGATGTATTTTGTTAAAGTTTCCAATGGGTGATTAATCCAGTGTTTGACTCAGAAATTTAAAGTAAATGACCAGTCTTCTTCTCCTTGTAAGGAAGAAGGGATGGAGAGGGTAGCAGCTTTGGACCTGATGGTTCTGGGTTCATGAGTCCCTTACCAACTGGGTAAACTGATGCCAGTTATTCACACTCACTGAGCTTCCTTTTTCTCCTCAATAAATTGGAGATAATGAGAATCAAAAGAGGTAATTTATATAAAATGCCTTAAACAGTGCCTCGTAAAATAAATATGGGTTTTTATTGGAGGCATTTTGCATCCTGGTTCAGAGTACAAGTTACTTACTTCTTTGAACCTCAGTTTCTGCATCTGTAAAATGGGTATAACAATACATACTCCCATATCATTGCTGTGAGGTTGAAATGGACTAAGGTGTGTGAGGCCCAGCACCCAGCAAATAGTAGCTGTTGTTCTTATTGTATCTATACAAGAGGCCAGGAGTGTAGCTGGGAAGACATCAAGGGCTCTTGTCCACTGCACCCAACCCCCTCTACCACCCACATGAATGAAGGAAGTTCTCATGAGCTAAGTCACCTAAATGTCTATATTCCTATTAAGTTGGGGGTTCCCCTTAACATTCCTAGGGGGCCTCCCCATGTGGGAACATGGAATACCTTCAGCCCTTACAACTTGAAGTGGTCGGAAGGTCTTATGTCCCAGGTCATAGTGTCCTCACTTGTTTCCTTCCCGCCGTGATGCTCCCATTCTTCACCACTTGGGCAGAGATAAAGTCCATTGATTTTTACCCAGGGACCCTGCTCATACCAAGATCAAGAATCTGTCACCACCTTATACTAATCAGATGGCAGAGCTGGGGAATGAGGCAACAGGAATTAATCACACGCTCCACATACCCTCTCAGAACCAAGCTCCAAGAGTATGAGCAGGAACATGAGCTCCTTCTATGAGCAAGAACCTTCCAGACAAACCTCTGGAACCCAAGAATGGGGTTCCTCTAGATGTGATTTCAACCTGTCAGCTCATCTGCAGGCACTGTTACTTTGAGCATCTGAGGATAATTTAACTGGTCTCCTGTTCTCACGTAACATCCAGTAGCCACTTAAGATCATCACTAATCTTGCTGCTATGAGAGCAAAGGACCTGGAGGGCACTGACCGCTGCCTAGTGTCTATGAATCCTTCTAGAACTTTCTTCTGATACCTTGCCCAGACTAGTCCTTGGCAGTTGGCCTCTGCCTGTCATCCTACAGCCTTATTTTGATCCTCTTGATATTTACCCTCAACCTGGGATAGTTCAGCTCTTTGAAAGTACAAGTGGCTTTGATGACTATTCATGAGGAAGGGCATCTGTGTCAGAAATGCCTGCAGTGGTCACCTTCTAACGAGTGCGGAAAATGAAATTGCATCATTTGAAACTTCATGCGTTGACTTAACTATGTTCTGTCAAAATCTCTTATCAACGTACCTATCCATGGCAATCAGAAAGCTGTTTAAACATCTATTCAGTTATATGTGATAACATTCAGTGTTTGTTAATTTGAAATCACTACAGTTTTAGGTTTCCTGGAGGTTTAGCTTGAGGTTTCCTAACTCTTGGAAACTTGCTGACTAAAGTTCAAGAATAGACTGGAAGACATCAAAAACTGCCAACCTCATTGTAGTTCTGAGGCAAGTGCTCAGAGAGGCAAATAATGTGAGGAAGGGAGAAAGTGAGAAAACACATTTTAGAATAATGGAGCCTTAGGAGAGAGCTCAAGTTCAACGTCATTGTCTCCTAATTATATTCTCTTTCTGAAATACTACTTACTGAGTCTTCTTAAATCTTTTATTTTATTTTATATTTTACAGGCATTTAACAAAAACAACTTGATCCTAGAGGAAAGAAACAAATACTTCAACCCACATCTCACTGGGAAGACCTATTCTAACGCCTACTTTACAGATCTCAATAATTATGATGAGTACTAATAGCTCTTATATCTTTGGCTTCTTGTAATCCCCCAGTTCTTCAAGGCCTGTGCTCCATGACTGCCCATGTTTGTGAGATTTCAGAGATGAAGTTTGGATCCATTCCAAGTGCATTTCAAGCCATGAGTGTCCCATTGCTGCCAAAAAATAGATGTCCTTGAAAGCAACAAAAATCTAAATATGACATCGTGAAAATCTGGTCTACAACACTTGATCGTTGTTGAAGGAGCCGTGGTGTGAAGTTTTTCATTGTGTTAGTCCATTTTTCTAACAAGTTGGTTGTTTTCTTGAGCTTTTTAACAAATGTCCCACCCACATTGGAAGGAGTCTTTAGAAATATGAATGTTTTCTTGCTCTTGAGGGTAAATCTTCCTGATGTTTTAATTCAAGAAAATAGGCACTTTATATGAGAGCCCCCGACCCCTCTACAAAGAGTGCTTAGGTCCATAATATTGATAAAATGAAGAATATGAATGTGGCCATACAGTTATTCACCATGGATCCCCCATCTTTCCAGTCTGGATAATACTGTGGAATTCTTGGAAGCAACTTGTGTGTTTGGACTTGGAATGATTCTTGCCTGAGGAGGCCCAGGGATTCAATCTGTCTTGCACCTGCAGAGGTGGTGGTATGGGATACGAGACACTGCACCCTTGGTCTTGATGCAGTAGCTGTGTTCTCACTGGGAGAGGTGAGCATAAAGAGGAGAGGCACAGACATGATGAAGGGGGAAAGTGTTCTGCAGGTTGCTGCAAAACTAGCCTTATTCTGACTTTGGGATTTCATGGCATTCCAGGGAGCGCCTTGTCACACGGGTGGCCTGGAAGCCCACCTGTCTCATCCATAGTAATGTCCTGAAGAGCCAGTCTATAACATAACCACTTGTTTAGCATTTGGATAGACTCTACACCTCCTCTCTCCCTGTAAAGAAAAATCTTGAACATTCATGATGCCAATGAAGAAAGGATTGAAAGTACTGAAATATAATTGAAAACAACTTTTTTATTTTCCGCATTGTGGAAAGTATTGAAAGAAGTGACATTTAAAGAAAAGCTACTTTTGTTTTCCATCTCTCTGATAGACTAATGTATGGCCGTCAGCCCCTACCGAGAGCATTAATGATGTGTAGTGCTGGCTTTCTGCAGCTTGTTGCTGTACATATTGAAGTGCTCCCCAAGTCCCAAGCTGTCGTTTGCTGCCTCCGGGTCAGGTGAGGAGGAGACGTTTAGCTCTGGTGCCTTTTGTTTTTATCTCAGTGCTGCCTTCCAGTCCACTCACTCCCCCTTCTCCCTGCATGAAGGCGACAGCATTTCAAGAGGTACCTTGAGAAATCAGGGTATCTGGAAGTAAGGTTTTTAATGATCCCTGTGGTTCTGAGCATTGACCATTGATAAGCATTTCAGAGTCTTATAACACTATTCATGATGGTTCCCAGGAGAAAAACAAACAAACAGGATAAATTACTCACAAACAACTGATAATAGCATATGGCAGTTGGTTGAATAATTACTGAAATGAGAACAAGATTGAAACTGTTCATTGATGCCTCTGGGCATTGAGAGAAAGGCTTGGGTGGACATTAAACATGTTCTTATTGATAAATGAACCTTCAGATCTGTGAAACTATATACCCTGGGCATTGAGGAACACAGACTTATTAGTATAAGTGGTTTTACCCTCTCCAATTTAAAAAAACCATGTCAGAAAGTGTTGGGAAAATCCTATGTTTGGTAAGAATATTGTTGAGTTCAAAATATTCTCGTATACCCAAATTTGCAGAAATGGCTCTACTAAAATTAAAGTGGCATGTGGGCTCTGGGAGGTCTGATAGATTGCAAATGAATGGTGTTCACCTTGCATCTCCTACATTGCCCGTACGCCATATGAGATTGCTCTATCCCTACGCAAAGTCCACACTGAGGAGGTGAAATTCAGCCAGATGGTTTCCTGATTGTGCCTGGTTGAATTTTCAATGGATGCTTCAAACCGTCTCATCACTTTCATGTAAGAAAAATGTCCTCACTGTGTAGCACATTTTAGCTGTTTTTTGAATCCCTTCACCCAATGTTTTCTAAGCTTAAAAGGTCATTCTATTTCCCCTAGGAAAAAGGATACTAATATTTCAAAGAAGTGTCACTGGACTTGATGGGAAATGCTTTCTAAATGACATCAAAGCTGGTCATTAGTCAATTTTATGCAATGACTTGGGGAGACACCCTCCCCCACAACAGAACTTTCATGTTGCTGATTTCATAAATCTCTGTGATTATCACTGCAAAGAAATCCCCGCAGTTTTGTTCCCTGACATTCTATTAAAAGGAAATCCATTCTGGCTTCTCTCTCTCTCTCTCCCTCATCCTTCCCTTCCTCCGATTTAACAGCATATCAATTGGTTTAGAATAATCTTAGCTGTATTCTAAGTATTTAACCAGCTGTGGGATAACTTCTGTTTTCCCAGCTCTGTATAGCTGTTGCTCCTGTGTCGACACATCACCTCCATACCCCTTGTTGCTTGAGCCCGCCTGTGGTGGGCTTCCACAGTGGCATCTACCACTTCTATGGGGTGTCCTTCATACACCAGCTCTTGACACTGGGACACATGAGGTTCCTGCTGTCACTGGTCACATTTTAAATTTCTGTATGGCTTTTTCATTCTTTTTTCTTTTCCTTTTCCTTCTTCCTTTCCTTCCTTTCTTCCTCCTGTTTTCTTTCTTTCTGTCTTTCTTCTATCTTTTTATTTTTGGTACAAGCAGCACAAATAGAGGCTAATATTTTTAAGCTGCACTTCTCTGAACCTACCATCAAATGACATTAATCACAGTTTAATTTCTAGGGTTATTTTTGGATACAGGTGAAGTTGGCTGGATTTCATTAGGAAAGACTTCAGTCTCACATGTGGATTCTTTGGAAGTGGTTCCCAGTGGTGTTCAGGGTCGTTTCTGCAGACTGGACTAGTCACCGTGTAATATCGACCCTGCAGTGCACCAACGTTTTACAGGAAGGAGGAGAACACAGATTCCCGCACGCTGCACAGCATATGGCCTTCCCACGATGGCTCTGTAGAGGAGTGGCTGTGATGAAACTGAGGGCTTTGTCACCCTGAGTGACATGGACTGGATGAGTTCTGAGGAGCTCTGGGGGCGCGGGATCAGGCTCTGCTCCGTGAAGACCCACCCTCACCAGGCGCGGGCATTTCCTGGCTCATCTGCCCATCTCACTTCAAGCGTTTTTCTGTGCTCCTGTCCCTGAAACCTTACATGAGGCGTCTGACCTTCCCCACTCCTCCAGGGACGTCTCACTAAGGCTCCTCAAGTAGATTCTGACTACAACTGGCATTAATACTGGGGAAAAAAGAGGGTTCCGTGTGTGTGTGTGTGGAGGGTGGGCAGAGACTCTAAAGGAACTGAAGAGGATTAACAGTGGATGGACGTGAGGGCAGCCCTGCCCCGGAGGAGCCTCTGTCCCTAGAAGGGTCAGTCCCCGTGGTGCAGGGTGATCCGGGGCTCTGACCCATTGACTCGCGGAGTGATGCCAAGGAGAAAGGAAGCAAATGTGGGAGAAGATCAGATAAATAGGTGACTGTGGAAAGAAGGGGAGCTGGTTGCTCCCAAGTGGAGTGTCTGGAGTGTCACGGACGGTCCCAGGTGGGGATCCATGACCTGCACGCACGGCCCTGTGGGTCTGATCCCGGGCTCTTCCAGGATCACCTGCGCAGAGTGCAGGCCAAGGTGTCCTTATTCCTTATTTATCTGCAAAAGGGTGAACTTCATGGAAATCAAATCCTGTGTGGTGACTGTTTCCACTGGAATCCTCAGTGGAATTAGTGGTTCACAGTTATGGACAAAGTCTCAGCACAGGGAGACTTTTCCATGTCCCGGCGGCCACCTGAGGGAATACGTTAGCTTGTAGCTGAAGATCAATGGGGCTTTTATTTTTAAAATAGATCAAGTCTGCACTCAGCTAATCATCTTGTGTAAACACTTCCTTAATGCTCACTGAAGGTGCAGCCTTGATAGTGTTTGAGTTTACAAATTTCCTTATGCTTCTTGCTGACATTTTCCTTGCATTTATAAGAAATCATGAACATTTCCCCAACGCTGTCGAACCACTGTGAGGACTGTCTTTGCTTCATGGCCATCAACTGTTTTAGCCCCAGGATGTCTTTTACACACTACTGGGATTTTCTTGTGTGTGGCACTTGGGGGTAGCTCCATTGAATTCAGCATTTCTATCTCAGAAGATGGCTCTAGGACACCTATCCAGAGGAAACAGGTACCAATGGCGGATTCTGTGAACTGAGTCAGCCTCAAAGTTGCGGTTCTCCATGTGGCAATGCTACGCCTAAGTCCCTCAGCTCCAATAATCAATGTCCGTGAAGGTAGGAAATTAAAACAATAACCTTAAATCAACTCATTCACAAACTCTAACTCTCTGCTGTTTTTTTGTGTGCTGAGGAAGATTAGCCCTGAGCTAACATCTGTTGCCAATCCTCCTCTTTTTGCTAGGGAAGATTGGCCCCAGGCTAAATCCATGCCCATCCTCCTCTATTTTATATGTGGGATGCCTGCCACAGCATGGCTTGATAAGCAGTGCATCAATCCACACCTGGGATCCGAACCTGTGAACCCCAGGTCAACAAAGCAGAGCGTGTGGACTTAACCACTATGCCACCAGGCTGGCCCCTCCACTCTTCTTTTTAAGATGATATAAACTGGAGTTCGCAGATCTCATTGGTCGTGCTCAGCACATTTATTCCTTCTAATATCTCCATTATTTCATGATAATTTGTGTTGACTTGGTGATTTATGTTGACACGACATTACCAAATTTGATTACCTGTGATTATCTATTATCAGACACTTGAAAGCTGTTCTGGGCCCTCTGCTTCTCTGATGAATGGATGTGAAATGGGAGAACATAGAGTAGCATTCACTTTGACCTGAGAAATGCACAAAAGGGGATGCCAAATATTTCACAGTGTCTTACCATGTAGGATAAAATATCTGCAGACCAGAGACCATTGTGGAATTTATTCTGCTGTTCTCCCCTATTGAGGCCATAATAATAATTGATTTAAAGATGTTTTGTAATTCTACAAATACTGAACTAAGGCATTCGGATTATCTATTTTGATAACCTAGTAAAACACAGGAAAATATATTGCTTTAATCCCTGCTTCTTTTCTCTTTTGAAAATGGAAAAATAATGAACAAGATGTAAAGTTGGACTGTTGGCAGGTATTTCTGAAATGACTATTCCATACTCTTCTTTTTTTATGGACTATGTTTAAGATGCATCATACATATTTTTTGGAGAAAATGGATCACAGTGTTTTCCAAAGGTCCTATTTGCATTATCAAACATTTGGTATGTGTTACAGAAGCATCAGGAATGGAGACCTCTTCTCTTTTGAAAATATAGTTCACACTGCAAAGGGACTTAGCACATCGTCGAAAGCAAATTCAGAGTCTGTCACAAAGAGCACTATTCCTATGAAAGCCGTCTCATACAGCATTTTTGAAAGATCATATTAGTTCTGCCATAGGAAACAATCAAGCTTATTACCCATGACCAGAGTCAGCACCAATTCTCATTCATGTTTTACTTTGTTGACATGATGATGGTAACTAGTCAAGGACACTTTAAAACCTGAAAGGAGAAAAATAAAGATAGAGAACCACTCTATGGCATTTCCTAACTAATATGATGGGTGGGCAATAAAATTCATTCCACCTCTTCCTATTTAGTCAGAAATATGAGGCCAGGAGTTAAAAATGACCCTGTTCTTTCTCAGCTTTTTGGCAATATGATCCCAAGTGGTTCCAATATTATGAGAATCCTAGTTCAAAACTGTTCACATGTTAGATAAATGCAAGCTGGGAGTAAAATCTGGATTCTGGAAAATGCAGATTATCCTTATATCATGTTACTAAGAAGAGCATTGTTAGCCACCCCCGTAAGGGCAGAGGGTTTAATTTCCTGCAAAAAGTTGCCAGTGCCTTGTTTAAGATGATGATTTATCATTTCATCTGGGTATTATTGGTTCCAATTCAAAGCAGAGGATTGATTGGCTATACTTCAAAGAAAATCATTCTTGTATGCCTCTTTGAACTCAGGAATAGAAAATGACCAAGAAGCACATCATCATCAGATGTGATTTTCTCCCCCACCGGGGGTGTGGCACCAGGATAAGGGCACTGGTGTGTTCAGAGTTTAGATGGACCAGTCTCAGCCTTCCAGAAACTGACTTCACTTTAATTGTGTATCTTCCAAAAAACACCTTAGCATTTGTTCGCTAGTAGGAATGTCCATGTGATGCCTAGAGAAGTTAAAAGGTTCTGTCACTATCCCTCTTCAGGCAAGTCTATAGATACTGGAAAATCAGACACAGATATGGTGAGTGGAATGAGAACCACCTAGAACATTGCCTGCTGGTTTTTTTTTTTTTTCTAAGTCAATGTCAAAACTATTTTGAGGAGTTCACAAAGTTATCACTCTTAATTTGGGTTAAGAGTGTTTTCTCTGCTAAAATTGATTGCTTTTCCCCTATACCCTGACTGTTGGCCAAAGTCAAACTTGAACTTCTACACTTTGAAAGAAAGCACAGTATGAACCTTCAACCCAAGCACCTACTGAAATTTTACGTCATCTGCAAAGAAAATGCACAAACTTGGTCCAACGGTAGGATTCTTCGAAAGTGTGTAACAAAACTTGTGTGTTATGCCACTTGATGTGACTTTTGAAGACGTTAATGAAGTGTTAAATGCCTCATTCTGTGTTAGTTTGCTGTCGCTATTTTGTGATACAAAATAAACTTATTTGGGATTGTTTCATTTTTTTCATCGAACCTTCTCCAAAGCCAACTTCAGCCCTTGGTAAAGTGCAGAAAGTTACTGACCTTAAAATTAATTTTTAAAAGGCAATATATATTAGTCATAATGGAGCTTTTTTAAAATGAGATAACATTGCCTTCCCCTCCATTTGAATGAGAAGGTGGAGCTTGAGTGCCCGTTCAAATGCTCGTGGATTGCTGGGTATTCCCTCCCAGGGCCGTTGGGTGCACCACACATTTTTTCAGTCCTTACATTCGACTTTCAAGGTTTCATTTGAAACCTTATTGTTAGAAATGTGCAATACAAATTTCCAATAGTCTTCACTTTTGTCTATTCTGTTCATTAATTTGCTGGTCTTAAATGCTCGCTTGAGAGCTGTCCAGGTCTATATCTAAGAAAGTGGTTTAATGACACCTGACAGATACATTGTCTTCAAAAATCAGTTTATGACACTAGTTGTGGCAGCTCTGGCAGGGAGCTCATTGCCTGCTGCGCTGGATCAATTATGGAGGTTCAGAGAAGGGGCAGAGGGGGGCAACCCAACCAATCAGCAGAAACCGACAAATACCTGCTCCTGAGGAAAACAAATATATTTATAAGATAAAATGAGCTGTTATCACAGAAGTGAAGATGTGTTCACTCACTGCTCTTGGTGAATTGCCAACTTCTATAACCCAAATGTATTCATCTTTTTTTTAAACAATTAATTCATAAAGAGTGATCCTGCGTACGGCTAATGGGGCTGCAATCTTCCTTTCATAACAACCCCCTCCTCGTCTCTATCTGCCAACATTTTGGGGGACAAAATAAGAGAATCCTGATTATGTACAGTATAAATTGTATTATATTTTTTGTACTTACGTTTTATGTAAATAGTTTGTCTCATTCAATTGTATGTGAGCATTGAAATAAATCTTACCATTTAGGAAACAATTTAGTGGCGTTTTTCCTTGCACAGCCTCAGAGTCCCCTGTGTCCCCAGATGTGCCAAGGCTACTTGAAGGAAAGCATTTCAGCAGAGTGAGACTGGGGATGACCTCCTGGGTAAACCCCAGAACATGATCCTGTTTGTTCTTCAGATCCTAAGGCCTCTTGAATGGTGGCCAAGACAGGACCAACCAGCTTCGTGATGATTCTGTGATGCAGTCAAGAACTTTTAGAAATATTTCTGTGAGCAATAGGTAATGTGTGACAAGGAAACTAATCAAGTTGTTAATTTACTAGGACTCAGTATCAGGTACTGTGGATGATTGATTTATTAAGTTATATTATGCTTATCCTGTCTCCAACACACCATATTCCATTCTTTCTTGGATAAAACAAGGGTTTTTTAGAATGAACTGCTGACTATCAGTCAGCATGAACACAGCTGGAACATGCCCGGCCCAGGAAAACCACTCTGTTGAGTGAGAGCCATATTTCAGTACTTAGGATCCTATTAAATCTCTCTCTTAAAATATACACACATATATAAACATGTATAACTTCATATATATGAATATATATAAAATATAAACTAGTGAACCATGTTACAATGATTAAACTATTTTTTAACCCCAACTAATGAAATATTAATTTTTAATCTGTATTTGCTCAGATGACCCAGGCTGACTACACAGTTAAAAGACTTCTCTTTTTGGAAGGTTGAATGTCCTTGAGTGGTAAAAGGGTCCCAGAAGAATAATTTAATTTCCTACAGCTTCTTGGGGAGGTCTGTTCTCTCCTCACTGAGCAGCCTGACAATCCAGGAGATTATTAGCTCTGGCTGCACATTGGTATTATCTGGGGAGTTTTTAAAAAAATACACCCAGACGCCATCCCAGACCAATTCAGTTTGGATTCTGATTATCTGTATCCTATGGAATATTAAAATTTTAACTCATTCCATGGAGAACTTACATTTGGCTGTTACTGTAGAAAGTGAGTGGAATAAATAAGTGCTGTAGCACAATTTTCTTTCTTGTGATTTTTTTTCTGAATCTTTGTATTTATAGTGATATATTCTAATATTTAGATGTTCTCACAATACCCATGTATCCAACTCTTTTTAGAATCTACTTCATTTTTTTCTTAAAAAAATAAAATTGAAATGTGATTTAAAATACTTGTCTGCACCTATTTGAAATGCATAATGTAAATTTCCATTTAAAGTGTTTCCTCAAGCCCAGCTTGTGAAGAATAGCAGAAATGATTGACTGCATTGACTGCACAACTGCAGATATTTAATGTAGGAGGAAATTGTCCTTAAAAATAATATCTGAAACAGTATTATTTTTCTGGAATTATACTTGGTTTATACTCGGTTTATTTCTTTAAAGTAGTTTGTTTATAAAACCAAACAGAAAATGATGTCTGAAATGGGTTTTCTCTCATTAATCTGCTTGGCATACATTTTCCTTGGGAGTATTCAAAGCTCTCACCTCCCCCTTGCAATCACAGTCAGAACCAGAACTGAAAGCAACAGACCACATTTGATAAACATTTGATAGTCCTGGGTGGCGCAGAGCTCTTTATCCTAGCTGATAAAAGCATAACAGAGGAAATAAAGTCCAAAGGTAACCCTTTGTAAAATGATTCCTCACACAATGCACAGGAATTGTAAGAGTTCATCTCTAGTTTAAAAAACTGCTATTAATGTTTTGAAAATGAGTCTTACTATGAAACACAGAGAAAACTTTGCTGAATTATGATTTTTCAATCTTAATGTATGTGAGCTTAATGATATTAGGTATTTGTGGTGCCTTTGTCAGAGGGTCAATTGTTTGTCATAATGGAAGTCTCATGAGCCATCTTTCCTTAGAAAGTTGGGAGTGGTGAAGACAGCAATACTCTAGTGCTGTGCAAATGCCTGTCCACAGTTCTCTTCAGTTTCCTCCCTCTCTTCCACAGAATTGCTCTGTGTCACTTCCTGTTTCCTGTTAGCAGAAGCATGGTACAGGATCTCTTTGTGCCCTTTCTGAGACCAGGCACCCCCTGGTGGCTAGGCCTCACCCTTTCCTGAGAGAAGAATGATGGTGGCAGCAACATGGCACCAGGAGAATCCCTGTCAGGAAGACAAATGGGCAGCCATTGCCAAACAGCCATTCAGAGAGGGTATTCAAGTGCACACACTCGCAGATAAGCACAACAGCTGGGAAGTCTCCATTCTGAAGCTAGGAAGTGCTCCAGTTTGCTGAAGGAACAAGGGGACCACACACTCACACAGGTAACATGACAGCCGCAGGGGCTCCATTGTGAATTTGAGAGAAACATTTTCCATGAGCTTCCAGTCATTTCAACTTAAGTCTTTGTGATGCCTGCATTTTTTAGCACATACTCAGGATAGATCCCATTTTTAAAGCATACGAAGCTTATATAATTTGGGGGACCTTTGAAAGAAAAAATACAAAATTCACTCTATGAAATCAAGTATGAAAATAAATATTTATTTATATTTAGAAAAGAAATCACTGCAAACTTTAAATTTTAAAAAATCTGGTAGAAACTATGTAACTAATAAGTTCAAGAAAAATAACAGAACTCTTGCATTAATTAACTGCCAGGCACACATCTGTAATATTTCCCCCACATTTATTGTTGGCATATAGTTTGTCTCATCATATGATAACACTTTTATAATATCTTTTCCTATTGTGAGAATAGAAAATAATTATTAATCAAGGTTGATGTATCCCTACCAATAACACCTTGTTATATGTAATCACGTGTAATATTTTAGGATTTTTGTCAAATTTTGAAACGCTTCTATCAACTTGCGTTTATGTACAAACCGAGAGATTACGATGATTACCGACACAAACCAGCTTATGACTCCATGTTTCCAAATCTTCTTTCTCCTCCACTACTCACAGACTTTGGGGGCTGTGCACTGCAGGGCAGCCCCTCAAATAGCACATCTTCATATGGATGACATGACAGACGGAGGGTGAGTGCTTCCGTATGGACAGCAAGATGCCTGCAATAACATCACTGTACATGGAGGTGACTGCAAAATGTGTACACACATTTCTCTAAGTCCAAACTGAATGTATCCCCACCTGTTTCCCCATAGAACCTCCTAGAAATATGAGGCATATGCCCCATTAACTCCATGATACTCCACCTCTGTACTACTAGGTTCGAGGATTGGGCTAGGTAATGGGAAGACAGAGTTGACTAAGACAGCTGTGCATTTGGTTCCCTTTCCAAGTTCCTGGAAGGCCTCAGGGCAGGGAGGCAGTGTTGGGCTGGCTTCCTACAGTGGCTCTGCTCCTTATTGGCTGATACCCTTGGGCCGTCCACTTCTCTATGCCTCATGTTTCTCATCTGTAAATGGAGATAATAGGAGCATCTTATTTTGATGATTCATTGAGTTAATACAAACAAGGCATGTAGCAAAGTGCTTGGCCACATACAGAGCATTCAGCAAATATGTCACTGCTATTTTATCTTTTATTATAAATGGAAGTGTAATGTGAATAATATTTCAATAAGTGATATTTTATGAAACACTCCTTGTGGCAACTGAGATGTTGTATAATTAAAAAGAAAAAAGATCCCACAGCATTTGATGAGGGATCAAACCAAGTGCTTATGAGAACAGATATGTGTCCATTACAGGAAAACAGTGAATCGGGTTGGTTGGGTGCATATTTTGGGGATTGTTAAAGGGGTTCAAAAAACATAAACAAGTTATCATTGTCTGCTATAGAGGTGCCAGTGGGAAGAGAAACGTTTAGATTCTTGATCGCTCTGTTCTGTGGAACACAGAGCAACCTGTCAGAGCCAAGCCATTTCCTCTCCTCACATTGTGACAGAAGTACTTGCTCAAACACATGATATTCTTAGAACTCGTAGGAAGGAAGGCTTTCTATACATCTAAGGTAATAGTCTCATTATTTGTATGTATGATATAAGTGAAGAATGTGAGGTACTTTAATTTGTTCAAGAATTATGGAAAAGATAGGTTTTCTGTGCTCAGTAGACGAGGTGGCTAATTATCTTGGGCTCTCTGATGTTGATATAATCGGAGAAAGGAAAGAATTTTTCAAAGACGGGTAGCTTTGAGTGTTTTGGTTGTTTCTAATCTATTTCTCTCTTTCAAGAGATGATGACAGAGAAAGCCCTAAAGGGTAAAAAGAGCTAAAATCCAACCTCTGAACTTCCCATCAGAAAATGGAGTCCCAGGGCATCTTCACGGCCCACAGGCTGCTCAAGAATGTGAGAGGAAAAACTGCCAATGAAAATATCTCTTATGACCATGATGTATGTTTCTCATGTGATCTTTCAGTTTTATTTTTTGCTGTTTTATATTTTCAAAAGTTTTATAGAAATCAGGATTGGGAAAAGTCGTAAAATATACCAAAATTCAGACAGTGTGGGTCCTGGAATTGCCTAGAAGTATTTTACTGGGTGGAGGGGGTGACTGGTAAGAGACAGTTTATGAAAAAGTGAAGTCAGCTGAATGGAAAGGTACAGATTTCATCCACAGTAGGACTCAGAAAACATATGGTTTTTACTTGCCCATGCTAACATAAATACAAAGTAGCCTTTGCCAAACTCTGGAGTTTGAAAGACTGGAAAAACAAAATTTTATTTAAAAAAAATGTAAACATGTATTTTTAGCTATTGCGATTCAGTCCAAAGGAGACCCACCAACAAAAGAATATCAAGTCTAGAAATTTGCGGCCAACCAGAATTGAAAGCATGTGGCAGCTTACTGCTCTGGTGCCATTCTCCCTGAGCTGAGTCCAGACCCACCTTGATGCCCAGGAGCAGGGCCAGCTCAGGCAGCAGAGCCAGTGGCCCACCCAGCGAAGGAATCCAACATGGCAGGGCCTTTAGCAGATGACCAGAACCTGGGAGGTGAGATTTCTCCAAGAGGAGAGTGAGGGTACTCGTCACACCCAGTTGTGGGCTATCAGTGTAGGAATGTAGGTAAAAGCCCAAATCCTGTGGCTAGAAAGGGGCTCAAAGATTGCTCTGTAAGGAACATGGCACAGGTATAATATTTTTGAAATGACTTAGTTTGCATTTCTTCTCCCGTTTATCTTGGGGTCCCCCCCCCTTGTCCCCTGTCCCCTTCGAACTAAGGCTGGGCTGTGAGTCCTCTCGCTGTAGCCAAGCTGTGTGCCAGCTGCAAGAGATCAGAAGAAGCCAGTCTTCCTTGGGTCCAGAGTGGCTAGGGTGACACAAAGGTCCCCGTGTGCTGTCCTGATGCAGAAAGTAGTGGAGGCCCGAGGGTCCTGGGCCTGCTGTGGTGAGAAACAATGTGATCCCCAAGTTGGGGACAAGACAAGCCAAGAGACTCTGAGAGTCCATGCAGTCAGGAAGGCCACAGTGTGGCTGGGTCAGCAGGTAGGGGAGGGGAAGGAGAGAAAGGAATGGGAGGTACCTTAGCTTTGAATCTCCCTTCAGTGTCCGAGAGAACAGTGGCCACGGCCCAGAAAAACAAATGGTTCATGTGTGTAACTCCCTTTGTTGTGTTTATATGCTTTTGAAGGGTTTTAAGGAGAACTCAGATATCTTGGGGAATCTTGGCTGTGTGTGAGGTGAGGTGGATGGGGATGTTAGCAGGAGAGGGGTGGGAAGCAAGGAGAGCTGACACATGATGGGTCTGTCCTAGAACTGAGAACCCTGGTGGGCTGAGGCTACCAAGCCAGGCTCTTGAAAGAGCTCTTTTCCACGAGAGCTCTGTGAGTCTCTGGAGAAATTAAACACAGTTTTGCTACTGCAGTGAGGAGTGACATGGGTTGAGGAGAATGCTGTCTCTACTTCTGCATGGGACCCAGAGCTCTCTGTCCCCGGAGACATGGGAACAGAGAGCAGCACCCTTGGTGAGACGACTGGTTTTCTCACAGGGGTGTGTTGAGTGGTAGCAACTCCAACTAGGTGTAGGAGCAGAAGTTACCGAGTTGAGGGAGAGCAGTGGACCCAAGTGAGGAGAACAGGGGCCCCTTCCTGTGTGTGGCTATGAGTCGGGTTCCTGCCCATGGACACAGCCCTGGGGCACCAGATGTCCTGGGAGGCACGTGGCAGCAGGGCTGGAACACCTGTGGAGCAGGTGGGGTGTGAAGTGATGAGCCTGCTGGTGCCCCTCAGCTTCATGAGCCCATCTGCTCCAACCCACCTGCTGCCTTCCACTCTCTGGAAGTGAACCGGGTCAGAGAACATTCACACGTAAACTACATATGAATACAAATATGCATGAGTAACTCTGGATTCACAGATGAACAGCACCACATCCCTCCATGCATTTTGTGGAATGAATGTGGGATGGTTTGTCCTTGAGCAAGAATACAATCACTACATGTGTAGGGAGGGTTCCTAAAACCCCTTTATAAAAGCCAATACCATGTGGGAAATGACTGGGTTGATGAGGGCCAGCATAGCAGACATTTTGAGGCATTTTAATAAGTTTAACAAATGCCTATGCCAAGATGTGATCATCATTCATTGAAGAATGCCCAAGTTGAGAGTTTTTCTCTTTTCTTCTCCCTCTGCTCATTCAATCTTTGCATCTTTACTAAATGGAAGCCACATGCCAGGTCAGGTTGACTGACTGCATCCAAATGCCCCACGCTTGAGTGGGACCAGAACCTACTTGGATAAACATAATTTTGCAAAAATCAACCCTTTCATAGCAGTTGAATCTAAATACAAATCTACTCTTTGGTAGGAACGAGCTCATAGGAAGATGCCTTTTTGAAAATTCATATCTTTTATCTAAATTTTTGTGAAAACAAGAACTTGTGAAGCTGAAATGACTGTATTGGTTACTGATTAGCACCCCCACTCTTTGCTGAGTGTTCTCAGCTGCAGGACTAGTTGAGGAGTCATGCGTGGAGGAGCCAAGTCTGCTGTGCACAGGTCTGGGGGAACCATGAGGAGTGTCCTCCAGGCTGTGCTGTGAAGTTGCTGCGGGGGGTCAGAGAAGAGGGAGATTCCTGAGAGGTGGGAACGACTGGCCACTTACCCAAAAAGGCAGGAATTGAGCAGATGAAGGGCAGATGCTGACAATCAGTAGTTGTACATTTGAGGCAAAGGAGAGAGTATTAGTCAATGAGAGGAAATGAGAATGCTCGTGGCATGTTGCAGTGAGGCTGGAAGTAAAGAAAGAGTGTGACAGGAGCAGAGCATTTCTGTGGAGAGAGATGAGAGGAAAGGAGAGAAGTTAGGAGACCAGGAGGAGCCCCAGAATGGACGGCTTTGGGGACCTTTGTCGAAAAACAAAAACAACTCTTACTCCTGTGGACAAGTGGCCTTGGTTTCTTTTTTTAATTTGTGGAACTCCTTTCCTTTTAAGATAAAAAATAATTATGTGAAACACAAATACGTGGAACTGTTAAGGGCGGAGCTGGAATGGCTGAGGTGGGGGAGACCTGCTTTCCTGTGCTATTATCCAACGGCAAGGGGCTGATGGTGCCATCTAAGCCTCCCAATCAGACTGCTGTTTTGAGAAGAATCTCACCCTGGGTGACATTTTGGAAGTGACAGTCCATTCCTAGACCCGGAGGCAAGAAATACAGCACAACCAGCTGAAAAAGGTTTGTAATTACAGAGTGAGAGGAAGGAGAGATGAGAAGTGTGTTGAGAGAATGGAGGTCCCCTTGGGCAGGGACTAAGCCTTTGTAAAGGATGGGCCCTCTGTTGTCGCAGTCAGCCAATGACAGATTGCTAAACCTGGAGATCAGGATGTAGGGTGAGCCCTTAGTGCTTAGAAAATAGCCAACTGTCCTGTTTATCTTAAAACCCATCACAGTTAACTTCACAATGTAGTCAGGTTATTTTCTGGAAGCTTTTCAGAAAACAAGTTTCAACACTGAAATAACGTTAAAATGGGACCTAGGTAACAATAAACCCTTTTGTTGAACTGTATAAGGAGCCCATGGGGCTTGTGAAGGTCATCCTTTGTGAGACAATGAGACATTACCCAACCCAGGTAGAAATGGGGTGACAGCTCACCCACCTTGCCAAGTTTAATGTGGCTAATGGAAAGAAAAGGATCAGATGCTTGGAAACAGTAGAGAGGAAGGGATTTAGGAGGAAAAAAATCCAGGCATGTCTCAATCCTACATCCATACTGCCATAACTGGGCATTGTTGTTTACAAAATTTTGACAGCCTGAAGCACAAAGCAAGTTAACACATGTAACTCACAAATGGATTCATTATAGAGAATATTGTCAATTTTTGTCTTGTTTGAGAAGAGAATTATCATATTTGCTACATTACATTGTATTCTTCCTTTAATGGTTACATATGTTTTGAACAGGGAAACCATTTCTGTTGGACAAGCTGGTCTGCATTGCGTTTATACCACCTGTGAAGTACCGTGTTCAGTATATCCTACGTCCCCTAGTTCCATGCAGCCCACTCTGCACATACACAGAGTATTTTCAGCATCCATTAACAAAACACCAAGCATGCAAAGAAGCAAGAAAACATGACACAAATATTTGTATGCAAAATTCATAGCAACAAAACAGTGGAAACAGCCCAAATGTCCAGCCACCAGTGAAGGGTAAACAAATTGTACACCCATAAAATGGAATACAGCTCAGTAATGAAAAGGAATAAGCTACCAATACACATGACAACATAAATGTATCTCGAGAGCATTATGCTAAGTGAAACAAGCCAGACACACACAAAAGGCATTACGTGATCTACGATTCCATTGATATGAAATTCTAGAAAAGGCAGAATCATAGTGACAGGAAACAGATTTGGGGGTGCCTAGGGCTGGGGGTGGAGCATGCTCTCTACAAGGGAACTAGAGGGAAATTTTATGGGCGATAGAAATGATTGTTATGATTACATTCATTATATATTTGTCAAAAGTGATCAAAGTTTACCCTTAAAATTTATTTTGTGTTATTTGTATATTTCAATAATGCTGATGAAAAAAATGAGTCTAAAACTGAGAAACTATTGTGAACCAGGCAGAGACAAATGTAAAACTCTTTCACTATAAGGTCTCCATACCTGGGCACAAAGTGTGTCTCCCCAAAACAGCTCCCACATAAGGTGAGGGAAGAATATCAGCATAAGAGAACATCCCCCTTGAGAGAGAGTCAGAAACTGCCATCAGGTGGTGAATATTTGGGTTATTTCTAGTTTGAGGCTATTTCAAATCTTATGAAAAGTTTTGAAAGTTAGTATGTTTAAGATGTTTGAGAAGATAAGAGAAAAAGTAGAATCTGTAAGGCAAGGATAGGGCATGATGCACAAAGAAAAGGGAAATTCAGAAAACTCATCAAAATTCTGAAAAAAACCTATAACCATTGAAAAATATCTCAAAAGAAGGGTAAATGGTAAATTAGATATTGCTGATGGGAAGACAGTAATTAGAAGATAGAATGGAGGAAATAAGACAGAAGGAATGACAGATATGAAAGAACAAAATTACGACTCATGACAAGAAGAATGAGGACATTTAATATACACCTAAGGCTGAAAATGGGAACAGAGAGACATGGTAAGGAGCAATATTCAAAAACACTCTTGAGTACCAGCTTATACTATCTTGCCTAGATTTAATGCTGTTGATAGAAATGAAAGGATTATGCTCTTGGAAAAAATAGAGAGGAAAAGATTTAAGGGAAAAAAATCCAAGACATGTCTTAATGTCCTAGTGTATTCTAGAAATCAAAAAAACAAATAAGAAATTCTTTGAACAATAATTTCTCAAAGAGAGCTTACTGTCCATCAAAGATTGCTGTTCCCCCATCCATAGGTAAGAGTTGTTCCTGGGAAGTGCCTACCCAGGGAGGGACTTTGTTTTCCTATCCTAGTGCTTTTAAGTGGGGCCAGATCACTGAATCTGGCCAATGGAATGTGAGCAACAGAAAATGATATGTATCACTTCTGGGGTGAGTTGCTCCCATCCTCTGCTCACGTGCTGGTTGGAGGCGCCCAATGAGTCCTTGGAAGTTGCATGGTGACTAAGGCACTGGTACTGCCACCAGAGATCCCCAAAAGACTCAGCATAATCAGTTTGAGATTCATTCATGTTGCTGATGTATCAATAGTTCATTTCCCACCCCCACCCTGCCTCATTGACCTGGAAGGGTACATGTGCTCAACAGCCAAACTTTTATGGTGTTGGAACCATCATATTATTTGAAGTCTATTTGTTAAATCAGTTAGCTTACCCTAAATGTTACCAAAACATCATTGAGAATGTTTTTATACTTCTACAGAAACATGCTTCATATGTTAGACATTTATCCCTTTGATCTTTTCAAAGGATAATTGTAGCATTTATCAAGGCTCTTGTTTGTTCAATAAGTTCCCTGCTGTATCATCAGGGATACACAATGTTAACAATGGCTCCTATTCGTAAGAAGATCTTGAACTTACACAATATATGTTTTTCCAAATGTTTGCCAAAAATAATGAAAGTACTTTACTAGAAAATAGACGTTATTTTCTTGAAGAGATGGAGATTCTGTGTTATGGTTTTGAACTGCTCAAGGTCACAGCATTTAAAGAATTCCAGTACCTTTCATGTCAAGCACCTGTGAAAAATCACTGTTGGGTTCGTGGAAATTAGGCATTGCTGAGAAATGGAAAATGTAAGTTTTCAGCATTCTCTAGAAAGATAAGATACTTTGAGTACTTTCAAGGAGAAAAGCCTTCTAAAGATTGAAGACATGATTTGAGGTTTTAGAAACTTGAACTACCAACCCTTACAGAGGTACTAATAAATCTCACCATGTTTCCACTTGCTGCTGGCTGTGGAGCATTCATGGCATCTCCTTGTATATCTCATTACATTTCTCCAAATTGGACAAGATAGAAATGATGCTAAGCCACAGATTTAGGGGAGGGGAAGGTGCCGACACCTACATGTAGCAATATACTAAAATAATAACAATGTCAAGACGGTTATTTTATGATGTTCATTCAGTAGACTTATATTAAATGTTGGATTAAAGTAAATGTGAACATATTGAAAAGTAAATTTGGGAGAGGGTGATTTTGAAGAAAGATCTTTGGACTAGCAATCAGCAGATCCAGCTCCATTCCTTGGTCAGCTCTTGTGATGTGGGAATGCAAAGTGGTACAACCTCTCTGGAGAAAAATTTATCATTTTCTTATAAATTACACATATATTTTCCATATGACCCAGCAATTGCGCTCCTAGGGAAATGAAATTTTATATTCACACAAATAATTGTGCACAAATGTTTATAGCACCTCTATTCAAATTTGTCTACTCTTCTTAGCAAGTAGTCTTCCCTCCTGCAGCTCTAAGTGTTATCTCTCTTACAGACAGAAAGAAAGTAAGAGGGAACGAGGAGGAAAGAGTGATCCTTTGGTAGAACAGCAAACCTTTCTTAAGAATGGCTGGGACTGCCGCACCATCTCATTTGATTAAACCTCTAGGTACAAGAGAGGTTGGAAAATGTTGTTCTTTACTTGGTACATTGCAATTCCAGACAAAAGAAGGATTCTCTTGGGAAGAAAGACAGGATGGTGAATATGTGGATAAAGAGCAGTGCCTGCCCTAGAAATCTGTCATCCAGGGATGAGTGTTCATTTTATTAGGAATATAGAAATATTTTTATAAATATGGACCTGAATACTGTTTAATCCTTTTTTCTTCTCTTAACATTTTACATGAATATGTTCCATGCAGCAAGCTGTTTGCTTCTCCATCATGTTAAGTGGCTCCCTAGTTCCCCTGTCAGGAATGTACAACCCCTGTTTGGGGGAAGTTAGGTGGTTTCCAAGTGTCATTACAAACAAGGCTGTGATGACTATCTTTGTAAGTATGTCTTAAGATATTTCCTGTAAATGAAATTACTGCATCAAAGTTAGGCATGTATGTGGGCTTTTAATTTGATTGCTAAATTGTCCTTTAGAAATGTTATTTCAATTTATATTTCCACCGTTTCTACTAGTGGTAGGAGGGATCATTCTTTTTAAAAAAAAAAAAGTCTTTGGTGATGCCCTTCTGGAATTGTGAGGGATGCTAAGAAGATGCAGATGCTTAATTAGGAGAAGCTGAGGCCCATCTGGAACCATTTCAACTGGATTACAGGAACCACTCCTGGGTCAGGGGCATGCTTGTATAAAACAATTATATAGTTGACAGTCTCTGGATTGCCAAGTCCCTACTATGTTAGTGATGGGGCATCCGTCCTTTGCCCCAAGGACCCTTCCCACCCCAGTGATTCCTGGAAGTCCTTTGAAGATGGCCTTGTGTCCCCACAAACAAATAAGCCTGTCCCTTTGTCCTCCTCTCTTGGCAAACCCCCACTGTCCCACAAGCTGTGCCTATAAAACCTCTGGAAGACACCCTGCTGTCCCAATCAGGTGAGAACACTGAGGATGCCTTACAGGTCTCAGAGCTGCAGGAACTGCAGGCTGCAGGCTGGTGCTGGGCAGAGGACTCCTCCACACAGGTGGCTCACTTTGTGACTCTGGACATAATGTCAGCTGTTCAGCAGGTCAAGTGACAAAGTTCTTCAGACAGGTCAGTGTCCCGGAGCATCTGAATCCATCTCTTGTTCATAAGCTTAAACCACACAAGAGACCCCAGTGTGAGCAGGTGTCCCTTCACCCCTCAAAGACCTTTTCTTCCCACTTTAGTCTCTCCTTCACCAAAATGTCCTCTCTCTCCCCCCATTTCAAAATCAAACACCATGAATGTGATTGGAAATGAAAGGATCCTATCGAGGGGCTGAGTGGGGCATTGACAATAGGTGGAGCAAATCGCTCTCTTGTGCATATTGGCCCACAACTTGATTTATTTTACGCTTCTGTAAGTTCCTTAGAGAAGGCCCTGGTGGTCTAGTGGTATAGGTTTGGCACTCTCACCACCACGGCCCAGGGTCATTTCCTGGTCAGGGAACCACACCACCCGTCTATCTGTTGTCATTCTATGGCAGGTGCATGTTGCTGTGATGCTGAAAACTGTATTTCAAATACCAGCAGGGTCACCCATGGTGGACAGGTTTCACTGAAGCTTCCAGACTAAGACAGATTAAGAAGAAGGACTTGGCCACCCACTTCCAAAAAATTTGGCTGTGAAAAACCTGTGAATAGCAGCGGAGCGTTGTGTGATAGAGCACCTGAAGGTGAGAGGATGGCGTACAAAGACCAGGCAGGGTTCCGCTCTGCTGTCCACAGGGTCGCTAGGAGTCAGAATTGACTTGAGGGCACGAACCACAACAAAAATTCTTTAGACACCCTTGGCAAGTGCTCAGTCCCATGGATTTGCTTGGCAAAGGAGCAAAGTAAACTGGTTTGAAATAACAGAAGGGAGGTGACAAGTGTTATTGCACTTCGGAGCCACCTGGAGATGTGATAAAGGCCAGTGAGTAGCAAGGAGCAATGGTGAAACAGTAGTGCAGCAGAATGGTCAAAAGATGAAGTGAGCTTGCTTTCTTTTTACCAGTGCTATAATTTTGATGAATTTACTTAACATGTGTGAGTCTTTGTTCCCTATCTGCAAGAAGAGGATAGAATTATAACCTGCATTACGATGTCATGGGAAGATTAAATGAGCTAACGCCTAGAAACCTCCAAGCACACTGTTTGACACCTAGAAATGCTCAATTACTAGTAGAAATTATTATTTTTAGCTGATTCTACTAGAAAAATCAATGAACCCTCGGCTTTCTAGCCTCTCTCTCTTTCTGGCCCAGAAGTCCCCACTTCTGCTCCTTGAACTACTGCCCACAGCTGCGGGCAGGCTTGCTCCCTACGTCCTCCCCACTCCTCCCTTCTGCAGGGAGTGTGGATGGAGCCCACTGCCCCTTGGGCTGTTCCAGGATATTAGCACAGAATACAGGCCCAAATGCAAGCATTTACCTGTCCTTGGCAGTTAAAAGGGTGAGATATAAGAAGAGGTAGAACCAAAACTGAGGAGCATTTGCCCTTCTACAGGGGCAACTGTTCTTTGGCTTCTGTAGGTTGTCAGCTTCCTGGAAAACAGAACAGTAATGCCAAACAAATATCACATGATGTTTATTTGCAAAAAATCTGGGATTCCTGTTTTTTAAGTATGAACTAATTTAAAAATTTGGAAAAAGGAAAAAATATCACTCAGGGAAAAGAGACCATCTCGACATATCTGCAGGGCTGAAATGGCTGGTGGGCCACCAGTTTTCAATCTCGGGCCTAGAGTTGGACCCACTTATCTGTCCTGTAATCTCATGTCTTTTGGAAGATATGAAATATTAAATGATGTCAGTATTTGAAGGCTGAGATGTGTCTGAACACTCAGCATTTCTTCTCAAGTTACAGGCAGAGTAACAGCTCAGAAAGTCTGATGATGATGATGTGTTCTGTGGGTTATTTTTGATGCCTGAATTCAGAGGTATATGAGAGTCATTTTCCTTAGAGTTATCCAATCAATCATTTAGTTCCATCCAGAACAAATACTATACAGATGAAATAATAAATCATCACCTTAAATAAAGCACTGTAATTTTTTTTCTTTCCTTTTTTTTTTTTTTTTTTGTGAGGAAGACCAGCCCTGAGCTAACATCCGTTGCCAATCCTCCCCTTTTTTGCTGAGGAAGACTGGCCCTGGGCTAACATCCATGCCCATCTTCCTCCACTTTATATGGGACGCCGCCATGGCATGGCTGACAAGCAGTGCGTCGCGGGCGCCCGGGATCCGAACCTGCGAACCCCGGGCTGCCAAGCGCGGACTAAACCGCTGTGCCACCGGGCGGCCTCTGTAATTTTTTTAATTAGAGGAAATTCAAAATATCTTCACAAAGGGTTTGATTTAATAACATTATATTTGATAGCTTGTGTTGTTTAGAATCCAGATGTGGTAGGCAGAATAATGACCCCCCCAAATATGTACACATCCTAATCCCCAAAACCTGTGAATAGGTTGTATTATATGGCAAAGAGGGATTAAGGTTGCAGATAGAATTAAAATTTGTTTGTCCTTGACCTTGAGATGGGGAGATTATCCTGGATTAGCCAGATGGGCCCAGTGTAAGGACAAGGATCTTGAAAAGTGGGAGAAGGAGGCAGAAGAGTCGGAGAGAGTATGTGATGTGAGAAAAACTCAACCAGCCATTGCTGGCTTTAAAGATGGAGGAAGGGGCCATGAGCCAAGGAATGGAGGCAGCCTCTAAAAGCTGGAAAAGGCCAGGAAAAGGATTGTCCTCTACAACTTCCAGAAAGAAATGCAGCCCTGCTGACAGCTTGATTTTAGCCCCATGAAGCCCATTTTGGACTCGATCTCCAGAACTGTAAGATAATAAATTTGTGTAGTTTGAGACACTAAGTTTTGGTTATTTGTTATAGCAGAAATAGGAATTAATACACCAGATTTTCCTCCCACCTTGTTCTTTATCTAATATTTGAAGATTCTGATCCTTCAATACTGTCAGTTTTCTTATCTTTAAAACAGGAATAATTTCTATCTCTTAGTTTGTAAGAGTATGAAATAATATTATGTATAATGAGAGCATTTGCTGAGATGCCTTTGTTTATAGCATTAAACCATACATTCCTGACCTATTTTCTACCAGGCTGACAAAGACCTTCATTTTCAATTTTTTCCTCTCTGTGAGAAATATTATAAACTCCTACAATATGAAAGTTTGAGAAACTGTTACTAGCCTGAAGCTATATCTCCACTTTAGCATTTAATAAATGGAGACAGTAAATGTTTTATATGTATTTGGTAAATAAAATCTAATTATGAATTACAGTGTACCAAGCTATAAGTCATTTCTCAGTATTAACCCACCTAAGCTTATTTAATTCTTACACCATGCCTACTGAGATGGTTCCATTATTATCCTCACTTTCAGATGAGAAAATTGAAGCTCTGAGAGATTAAATAACTTTGCTGAAATCACATGACTAATAAGTGAGGGGGCCAGGACCTGTGCCCAGGCAAGCTTCCTCTGCAGTCAGTGCTCTTGGCCACTGTGCTCTGATACGTGTAAATGAGATGTTTCTGTTTATTCCTCAGCATTAATTACACTCCACTACTATCCAGTGCAGGGTGGGTTTTCCTGACCAGGCAGCTGGAATGGATCTTGAATAGGACAAACCACACATGGGCACCCATTCCTCTTGCTGATAATTTACCCAGGCTGGGCCAAGCCAATGTGGGTCATTGTAATGGGAGGAATTAATGGGTTACATTCAATTTCTCATCTCATAGAATGGGGTTAATAATGGCATCTGTTGCACAGGGTTGTTAATGAGGATTGAATGAGTTAATTTAAAAAGAGAGCTGACTCTAGATAAGTGTTAGCTATTATTTCTTCTGCAAATTAATATTCATTGACAGTTACAATGGACTGAGCTTCTTGCTGTATTTGTTTGGAAGAAATGTTTTGATAAAAAGCCACTTCACGTAGTAAGTGGGTCTCCAGAGACATCCTCAGGTGGGAGACTAAAGGAGAGAGAGGTTTGGAATTCTCTGGAAGAGACTGAGGAAGGGAAGAGAGGAGCCCTGAGACACGATCTACAAGAGCATAGCTTAGCTAGAAAAACTGCTGGAACTGATTGAGGAATATGGGCTTGGATTGTTAAATTGTTGAGGGAATTTACTAGAAAACCTTCCCTTAATCTTAGTGTGATTCAGAGAGACTGGTCAAAAATGAACTTGATGACCACTGGAAGAGCTTTCTTTGTGTCTGGAGATGAGTCAGGGGAGCACAGGATCAGAGGACAAACAAGGCAGAGGACAGGATTTAGGGGGAAATAAGAAGCTTGGATATTCTCTGTTATGGATAAATTTCATTAGTATATTGTCTCTGATTGAGGACATGTAATAGTGATGAATGACAGAAATGCAGTATTCTGAAAGCTCCGTGAAATCAGTTTTAGGAAAAAAAAATAAGATTGCTACTTAAAGTAAACACAGCGCTAGTGGCCTGTCTGGAAGAACTGGGTTCCACTAAATTTATTCTTCCCCAATTCATGACAAATCCTCTCATAACATTAATTAATATTAAAAATTCTGATTGTGCCAATAGATTATAGGTTTATTCAATCAACAAACCTTTCTTGTGCACACTTTATGCCTGGTATCCTGCCAGGTGCTGGGGAGACATTGATTAACGAGATAGTGTCTCTGCTTGTAATGAGGTGACACTGAGCAGCTCTCTAGGAGGGAAACAACACAGCGCGGTCAGTATGCGGGGTGAGGAGGGCAGCTGGCCTCCCAAAGAGGACAGCCTCAGGGGAAAGCTGATGCACTTGCTGCCCTTTACAGAAGCGTTCCTCTGAAAATTACTTACCATTTGCTCCTCCAGGTCTGTCCTCCTCCCGCCTCCTCTGTGCTGTGCCTTCTCAGGCTGACCTTTATGGACTGTTTCAACTCGCTCCCTTGTTCCCAAGCTTCCCATTGAACTTGTGCAATGGGAGGTACTAGGAACAGATCATAGCCTGGGAGGGGAATGAGGTTTGAATATTTACTCCTATGGTTTCCTGCCTGTTGAACCGTGGGTTGACACTGGTGTGATCCTTCGCTGAAGGTCACTGCTTCTTATGGGTGACCCTTTTCTATACCTCCAACTCTCTTTGGGTTCTGAAAGCAGCCGTCTCCCCTTGGCATATGCCTATGTTTGGCGACAGATCCTTGCAGTTGCTAAACTCAGCGTCTAAAACATCCCTTTGGGTTTTATTTTAACCTTGCAGACATCATTATAAATATCCCACCGCAGTGTGTTATCTAATTCCTCTTTGGACCAACTGGTATAGCAACTACATATCATGTCTCTGAAATGTACAACTTACACAAAGTGGTGGTTTGTTGATTTCCTCAGAGAGGTGTGTCCTCTGACTCTGTCAGTCTTAAAGTCTCTGTCACACTTAGTCCTGCACTCGATATCAACCAAGATTTGGGGTCTCAAAGAAGGTAAATCTGCCATAAACTAGAAATTATGTGATATCTTTTTACTTCTATTTAAACTATATATTTCCTATTCTGTCTATAGTTTTAGGAATATCTTGTCCTCTATGTTTAATTGTGCAAACTGTTATTATAGAGTTTGAAGGAAAGACACTATTTAAGCATATTCTCTAAGGAGTAATGCAATTTGAAAACAGCTCATTAGCAACAAGAATGTTAACTAGGATATTAAAGAAACATTTGAAATTATTAAGTGCATTTTCTGTCTCTTAAATTATGCCTATATAGAAAAGCTGATTCAATGGTTCCTATATCACATAATCAGTTGTTATGAAACATTTAAAGATCAGGGAAAAGTGGCCATTATTAAAATTGAAATTAAATTTGAATAACATTTAAGGAAATGTTTTACATGCATGGCCATGTTACTTTTACTTACAAGAAATAGCACATTAATGGATCTTAGTTTGTGAATCATGTGAACGATTCCCAATCCTTCTACCACCATGGGGGAAGTCAAATTTTGTGTACTTTCTATTATGAGATCATCTCTTTTGTTTTGGAGTTTTCACATTTTATAGAAGCAGATATGAGTCCGCAAACAACAAATGGGTTAAGGTCAAGGAGTACTTAAGCCAAATTATTGGATGATCTTTCCTTAACCCCTTGATCCCTTTCCTTTAAAAGAAGGCTAAATGTTGCGGTGGTTTTTCTGTTCTGCAAGAGTTTGAATGAGTTATCCGTCTGGAATTTGTGTGTTGCGAGAATGAAGGGGGTTAGCTGGGTGTTGTGTGTTCTCATCAGACTCAAAAAGAAGCGGCTATTCCAGGGAAAAAAATGTCTGAAAAGTATGATACCATATAATATGCAATCACTGTCTTGCATGTAAGGTTTACTATTTGCTTTTCTTTCATATAAACCCAGGCAAATTTATAGAGGGAGTCAGATAGAGTCTGAGTTCACAAAGCTTATATCTGTGCAGAAAGCAGAGCAAGACAAGATATCAAAAGGGACTAAGGGCTGACAGCACATTAACCTGAACATTCCCTGAAGGTTGGACTGTTCTGAGAAACGTCTGCTTTCTTGTTTCTCTTGACAGAAACCCAGACAAGTGCTTCCAAACTTTCTGTAATAAAATAGTTCTCTTTTTATTGTTTTTTCTCATAAATAACCAAAAATTTTTCTTGGGAAAATTCAAAAGATTTGATGGCTCTATCCACCAGTTGGCAGACATGTTCTCTACCATTCCAAGCGTAAATTTTCTACACATTAAAAAAAAAAAGGAACATGTTCACTATAAAAAACTAAATCAAAGGGATCTTTTTATTAGATTGACAAAGGAGGAGGCCAGCTCAATGAGGTTGAGCTTTATATGCCTAACTCAAAGAAAGCAGTGCTTGTAGGAACGATCTCTCCAAGCAGAGCAGAGAGTTGATTTCATGTCGGCTTCAGAGAAGTGTGTAGCTGAGAGATTGGTGGACTTGGGCAGAGGGAGGTGTTCATGCATTTGGTTTTGTTATTGGGTGATCAGTGTTACTTAGTAGTGTGTCTCTGGTGCTGATTAGCTGGATTTCACAAGGGTGGTTCCTGACATGTTCGTGCTGCCAACTGGTGGACTTTCAGAAGTGTGGCCTCTCCCTGGTTAGCTGGCTTTAAAAAGTGATGTCATGGAGCTGAGTTGTCATTGATCCATTAGATGCATGGGTTCTTGTGGCTGCTCGTTATCACGGTTACAGGACGCTGCACGTTTTCCTGAGAGTGAGGGGACTCTTACTCAGAATCTCCCCTTTTGGTCATCCCTTATCCAAAGTTGCAGCCAAAGGTGCTGATTGTCCTCGGTGTTGAGGTTTCATTTACAGAAGTCTGATTTAGAATTTGTCTGTCAGCATTTCATCCTGTGTTTGCCTTTGAATCATTACTGGATAATTTGGTGTAACAAACATATTTTTACTTCATTCTCTAATTTTTATAGATCTGAACATTTTTATCTTTCTGTCATTTTATAGTAATAGATATGGTTTCGAATGTTTGGGTCTCTTGGGGATTTGATTTGTAGTATTATTACAAAAGAAACACCATGAACAACCATCAAAGAGAAAATATGGTAAGGAATAGATCAAATCACATGATCAGGTTGAGTTATGGTTTTTAGATAAGTAAAATTATAGCCACCCTGTCCCAAATGTTTATCAGTCTACCATTTAAGGATAATTAATGATTAGAATATCCTTGATAAAGATGTAATTTAATAGCATTATTTGCAATTATGGCCATTATTTGAGTTTTCCTAAGAATTGGCAAGGGATGATATGTCTCACAATTAATTCTTAAATTGTTTTATCCACAGTTTGTGAAATCTGAATTTGAAAATTAGAGTAGTGATTTTCTGTAGTAAAACATAGACTTAGGCAAGTTGTTATTATTACTTAAGTCAGAAGTGTGTAACATAAACTGTTGAAAAATATGACCAAAAGAATATGCAAAGGAGAATGTGATGATCGGTGTTCCCAGGAATGGAAGAGAATCTTGTTCTGATGGTCTTGGGCAGAAGCTGCTGATTTCATACAGTTGTCTGCTTGTTCTGAAGATCATACATCATCATTCAACTTCCGTGGAACATCTGCCCCCAGAATTCCTTGGAGAAACTCAGTTTCTCTAATTGCTGTAATTTTCCCATTTTTGTCATTTGAGAATGGGTGATGGATGTTGTTTTAATTGGGTAACATGCATTTAAAGATTAATTCCTTGTAATTTCATTACTATTTCTAGTCATGAACACAGGATATGGTCTTTACCAGTTAGACTGAAAGATAACCCTTCTCTGATATCTTTTTCAGAACATCAAATCATCTAGTTTTAGGTCACTTAGGGGCTGATTGAATTATTGGTGAAGAAAAACATCCTGTGCCATTTCATGAAGGGACTGAGTTTACTGGGCTGTTCCTTTGCAGTGTTTAGCTATATCAGCTGAAAAATAAAGGAATTGAGTATCAGTGGAGGTATTTTTCATGACGTGGGCCTACTAATGACCAGCTCAGGGGGGGAAATATATAAATTCCTGAGTGGGAATACTACAGAGCCATGAGATTTCAAAGGTGTCTGATAGTTTAAAAAACTTTAGTTTCAATATCTACTTACTCATTCTACTTTTGCAGGCTATAAGGACAGGGGATTTTCCAATAAAGAGACAAAGCCTTGACTAAATCACAAATAAATTTTTCAGTAAAATGTTTTCCTCTATCACTGCAGGGTAAGTTGTTAACTCCCTAACTAGAGAACACAGTATATTATTGTTGTTAAACCACTATGAGTACTAAGGCTTTTTTCTACCTAAGAAAAAAATGTATTATGACTAGTCCGTATTCACAGCCCATGGAGGGAGACAATTATATAAAATCCATTTGGAAATGCTCAAAGGATCCTTTAATCTGTGATTCTAGTCAGTGTCCTACATTTACAGTTTTTCCATAAATCTATCCTTCTGTCCTATAAAAAGTCCTTTGGTCAAAATAGAGTGTTTAGCATGAATGTTCAGCATAAACTATTTCCTCTACCTTTTTTTTCATTGTGGATCTCTACCCTTATGATGGCAAGTTTCTGGTGATAGTATCTAGACATCAAGTGATTCTGATATTTTTTGGCCATTTTCGTAGGGGTGCCTAAGGAAGTTAAGAACACTTTGTTTCCACAGCGTTCTGAAGTCATGAACTATTCCAAAAGCATATAGGCTGTAAGTGTATATATTTACCATTTTTATTTTTAACAAGTTAACATGCCCCAGAGAAGGCCATAAGTTCAGCCATTTGAGATGATTTCCCATCTGGTAAGAGATTGATTCTGCAAGGGAATCTGGAAGATTACAGCCGAATAAGACTGACATTGTCTCTCTTCATCTTTAGAATAAAACCTATAAACAAATAATATTGTTAGAATTTTGTGTGGAAATATCCAATGTATCTGTTATGGAAGTAGGCACATCTCAGATTTCAAAAACATAATCACAATCAGGAGATTTCCATGTTGTTGAGTTGACACCCCTCGAGCACAGTGTAATCTTTCATGTGCTATACAATGAGAATAGTTATAATTATCTGGGAAAAGTCAGTCTGATGTTTTAAGGACTTTTTCCAATCATTCTGCCTAGGTCTGAGGAGTCTTTTGCTTACAGGGTTTCTGGGGACATAACTTATTTGTTTATATTTGAATCATGTATAATTTCATTATATTCATGTCTAGTTTAATATAGTTTTACCAGGTGTAGGAGAACTTCCAAGTTCCACCTGACTTTCCAGATTCGACTCATGCTGTCCCGGGCCACCGGAGCAGAATGCACAAACTTAACCGCTGTGCCACCTGGCCGGCCCCTAAAATTTACTGTTTTAATCATTTCTGAGTATGTTCAATTTAGTACCATCAGGTACAGTTACACTGTTGTGCAACTGTCACCACTATCCATCTCCAGAATGTTTTCATCATCCCAAACCGAAAATTTGTGCCCATTAAAGAATAACTCCCCCTTTATTCCTGCCCCTAGCCCTTGGTAACCACTAGTCTACTTTCTGTCTCTATTAATTTAACTATTCTACGTACCTCATCTAAGTCAAATCATACACTATTTGTCCTCTTGTGTCTGGCTTATTTCATGTAGTGTAATGTTTTCAAGGTTCATCCATGTTATAGCATGTATCATAACGTCATGCCTTTTTAAGGCTGAATAATATTCTGTTGTAGGTATATACTACATTTTGCTTATCCATCCACCTGTCAATGGACATTTGATTGTTTCTATTTGCTAGCTATTGTGAATAATGCTGGTGAACATCGGTGTACAATTGTCTGTTTGAATCTCTGATTTCAATTCTTTTGGGCATATAAATGGGAGCAGAATTGCTGGATCATATGGTAATTCTATGTTTAATTTTCTGAGGAACTGCCAAACTGTCTTCCACAGTAGCTGCATCATTTTACATTTCTATCAGCAATACTCAAGGGTTCCAATTTCTCCACATCCTTAGAAAAACTTGTTATATTCTGTATTTTGGATAATGCCTATTCTAATGGATATGAAGTGGTATCTCATTGTGGTTTTGATTTTCATTTCCCTAATGGTTAGTTGAACATCTTTTTATGTGTTTATTGGCCATTTGTATGTCTTCCTTGGAGATATGTCTGTTTAAGTCCTCTGCCCATTTTTGAATTGGATTGTTTATCATTCTGTTGTTGAGTTTTAGGAGATTTTTATATATTCTGGATACTAATCCATTATCACATTATGATTTGTAAATACTTTCTAGGGTTTTCTAAAAATATTCATCCAAATGTTCAAAATCTTCTAAATTGACAATCTCCAATTCTATTTTTTAATATTTGAATCCATTTTAAAGAGGAACAAGTCTCTGTTTACTTAGGTACCCCAGAATATTATTTGAAATATTTCTGAATCCTATTTTTAAAGATATTTATCTTTATTTTGATTCATCTTTATTTTGTTTAAATTTGTGTCTTTGCCCAATCTGAACTTAAGGGAAAGACTTTAGAAATGGCCTTAGATAACACATTTCTTTTCTAATGCCCTCTTAAAGCTGTCTTCTGATTTATGCACATCGAGATTATTTAAATCCTCTCCTGGCTTTTTCCACTGTGCCGCTTTATCCAATTTCCCTTCTTAGGTCCTAGGAATGAAAGAAACTATTTCGTACAGAAATGGTAATGCAGAACAATAGTTGGCTAAAAAAATCCTGAATTCTGTAAATGATTTCTGTCCATCTTCATGAAACAGGCAGAAATACTTTTAAAAGTTAGGGAAATATTTTAAAGCCCTCAACTCATCTCTAGACCAGGGTTCAAATTCATCTTCTATAGATCTAGAAACTTTAAAGGGAAATTATTCAATGTGACTTTTTTTCCTGTTTACAAGTAAAAACACGAGCAGAATCCTGAGGGAAATGTAGGGCTCTAAGAAGGTCAGGAGGAGGAGCAGAGGGAATGGAAGTGGTGTGAAGCGGGTGAAGACAAAGCTGGAAAGAGAGATGCAAGGAGTGTAGGTTTCAGAGGCTTCAGTGGTAGTACACTGTTTTCCTTGGATTTCCCTCTAGAATCTTCGAGGGAGGGTCTCCTGGAGTCTTTGTTTTTGTCAAGGCTTCAGCATCCACTCAGAGAAAGCTGACCATACTATGTTTCACATTTTATGTCTTTTCTAGAATTCCTCTACATTAAAAAAAGATAAAAAATACATCATTTACATAACAAAAGATATCCATAATGGCTCTTGTGATTCTAAGTCTTCCTTAATGCACTGTTGCCAGTTGTCAGAGTAGTCACAGGATTATTCTGAGAGGACATATAGGTAGTAGTCACATAGCGTAGACACATAGGGAAGACACAGAGGGTAGTCATGAGGATTATTCTGAGAGGACACATAGGTAGTAGTCACATAGGGTAGACACATAGGGTAGTCATGAGGATTATTCTGAGAGGACACTTAGGAAACAGAGGTTCTGTTGGAGGAGGTTGTGGCTTTGAGGGAGCCAAGTTCCTGACAAAAACAAATGAAGCTGAACTCTGTCAACAGTTGAAACTAGTGAATGCTGTCTGGGGTCTTTGAAGAATGCAGACTAGGAAGAAGCCGTATGATACACAACCTGGCAAACTGACTTCAGAATATGTAGTTAGCAAAGTCGTCTTCCTTCATGAATTGATGAGACAAGGAATGTCCTCACGTAGACTTGGTTGGTGGTGTTGGGGACAGAGGAAACCCAGGCATTACTGACCAGTCCCCTTTGCAGGAATTGGTTGTCATTCTTGCAGGCCTCCAAACATCAGTCTATGGGATTCACTTGAGTGGACGCATTTGCCCTGTGCCTCCATCTCGCGTTGTGGAGCAATCCCTTATTCATGCCGCAGACACGATACAGAACAAAATGGAAACACATGAGACAAGACTTGGTACAGAGAGAGGAACAACAAGTGAAAGTGAAGCAAGAAGTAGAAGAATAAGAAAATGAATTGTGACAATATTTACCAAATGTTGCACCCCCCCAAAAAAGTCAAATTCCTTTCTTCAAAGACCTATTTTTTTAACAAATCATAGAATAGCAAAGTAAATTCAACAATGCAAGCTAAATGAAACGAGTCAGATCTGATATCACTGGTTAGAGACTCGTGAGCAGCAGTTCAAAAGGCCTATGAAAGTGTAGGGTTCAAGGGGCCATCCTGGTCCTCCCATTCTTCTAAGTTTCTTGGAATGACACCGAGAGAGCCTCTTCAGAGGAATCTGGTGGAACCTCCACTTGTCAAAAGAAGAGGTTTCCACGAAATGTCTAAAAAAATATATAAGAACTGAGTTTCTTATTTGCTTAAGCAAGAAAGGTGAATGTTTGTTAAACCCAACCTCTCCAACTGGGCTTCGCAGATTTTAAAGCTGGCGTGGTTAGGAATTGGCAGACCTCTAGATGTAAAAGTGGGTTATTGTTGAGTGGCTTTTAAAACTCGGTTGAGCTTCTTTGCCTCCACTGTCATTAATTCCCAATTCACTCCAGTTCCCCCACCAGTTAGATTCTTTCAGGGTAAGTCAACAAGATGCTTCCACATTACTCTCCCCAAATCACCTATTTGACCTATCACTGGTTTGCTGAAATGTTTCCCACGACTCTCAATTTCCATGGAATAAATCTCTATGTCCAAGTTTCATCTGACTTTCCGGATTCGACTGATGCTGCCTTCCTTCCCCCACCCGCCTTGCCCCGTTCCTGTCCAGGTGCCTCACGCACTGGTCAATGAGTTGTTCATAAGTAACTTGAGCATCACTTATACTTTATCATGTGTGTCCTTTTGCTCGTGTCCTTCCCTCCACCTGAAGTGTTCAACACTCTCAACTCCATTTAGATAATACACCTGCTCCTTCCGACTCTAGTCAAAAGCGTTCCCCAATTATTGACTTTGTCAGGAGGCTTTAATATCCATTCTCATCCCTGAGTCGGAAGTATAACGTGGTGTACGGGGAGGAAGTAAAAACCTGCATTTCTCAGTTGCTGACTGTGCCCTTGGGTGATTTCAGTTTACATCTTCATTGGTAAACTTGGAAGAATATTATCCACCCTTTTCTCTTCCATGGATTTGTGGAAAAGATCCACAAAGTTAATGTTTAAGAATGAACAATGTAGACCAACAAGCACCATTCTGTGTACTTCTCTCCCACTGTGTTGTTTTGCAGTTATTTGTGTGTGCATTAACTCTTAGAGATTGTAACTCCTCAGAATAAAGATCGAAGTGGCATGCATCCTTAAATCACCTCATAGAGCAGGGTCTTGGACACAAAGTACCTTGTAACAAGCTACCACATCAGCAATAGAATCATAGAGGAATATTACCAAAACAGTTACATCTTATACTAATAGCACTTATATTTTGCATGTGATAGGTTTTAGGGATATGTATCTTCAAAGAAAACTTAATTCCAAATTATAGGTTACAAAATTTTCATAGTCCTTATGAAGAAAAGACTAACATCTATAGCAAAATCAATGTAAACTGTTTCCATGCTTTAAAATGACCAAGCATCCAATAAACAAATTTTGATAATGCTTTTTTGATTTCTGTCACTTCGTGATTTTTCTCCTGGATTTCAAAGTAATACAATTTAAGTGAACTAAAAACTTTTCTACTCATAAAATAAAAAAAACTGCCAAAAAATTGCATTCACAGCTCTGTTCCAGTAAATACTTGATATCTCAGATTATGCTGCTTTGGGACACACTTCTCTCTTTTGTCTGATTTAACAATAAAATCTATGGTCCTTGACTTCTGTGAACTCTTTGGAGAAAAATAGAAACCCTGGGACACTGTATACCTTTTGTTTCCTCAGTCATATGATCGTTTACGATCATCTGCAAGCTTCTCAGTCTCAGGAAGCTTCCGGCTGCAGCTGCACACATCTCACTTTAACTCTCTTCCCGGACAGAGAGATCCATCCTTTACTGTCATAAACCTCGGACATCTGAGAGAATTCAAGCTGATCTGGGTTTATCCCCAATGCTTTGAATGAACAAGGTACTGAAGCTTGCATCGCCCTTGGAGCTAATCTAGTTCCAGCCCTCCCATTCCACCCTTGAGTAAACCGAGGCAGGAGTGGCAAAGTGACTTTCCAGGGCACAGATCTCGCTGGGCAGAGTCAGGGCTGGGACCCTCGTCTTCTTACATTCAGCATCCTGGGATGGGGTCTCCTGCATGTGCATTTGTCCTAACACACGTTGTAGCAACCTGTGTGTGAGGGTCCATGTGGCTGTCTCCCTCCTACCAGTGTCACTCAGGTCCCTAAAACCCCCACTCCCAGTTCAACCAGGCAAAGGACATGAAGAGCCCCAAGTTGCATGAAGCCACAGACACCCATGACCCGTGCTCGGCACTGCCTTCATTCTTACGCCAGCTTCCTGCTGACAAGACGGATCTTCTGGCTGGATTAAGGGGATGTATCAACACACCTGTCTCCATGGGTCACACACATGTTTGTGGAGCTCTGCTGCACTTGATGTGGGCTCGGGGTGTTATAGAGAATCAGGAGTGCTGAAATAAAGAGATGCCATCAATAAAAGCTGACAGACTGGGCCAAGTATATTTTGTCTACAAGGAGAGCAGATCTGTAGTGCACAATTGTGTATTATGACAAGTAAAAATAACATTTTTTTCATGTTCTGGAAGAATTTTATATCTTAAATACAAGGGAACTGTTCACAGGCTGCTATTGCCCTATTGAGGATGGGGATGGGGACTAAAAGCATCCATGAGGATCCTGGAACTAATCCCTTCACATTCAAGAAGCCACTGTGGAGAGTCAACCACGGGCAAATCATTGTCTTGGGGGCTGTTTGGGATCTGAGATGATCACAGACACTGTCCTCCAGGAGCTCATAATTCTTATGTGTTTATGTAAGAATGCAAGGGAGACACTGATATGTTCCAAAAGAGTGGTAAAAAGTGATAGCTTAGTTCAGAGGAGGGGCAGCCGGCTTCCCGCTGGGTAGTGTAGAAGGAGATAAGGAAGACCATTTCTTCGTGTCTTTTGATTTCAGCAAAGTGATATGAGTAGCTTATTAGAAGAGGCTAACTTCACACCTTGTGCTTTCTCCAACTCAAGTGGGGAAGAAAATTTCACCTGTGCATTCCAATTTCAGACATGAGGTCATCACATTTCTAAAATGTCATCGCTTCACTTAAATGTAGTCACTCCTCACCTGAAAATGATTCTCTCAATGGGATTCTTGTATGAGACTATGAATTAGAATCTTCAAAGGAAATAAACATTGAATTCTAAAATTAGGGAGTATATGTTAATAGACTTAAGAGATTTTTGAATTTTAGGATTTTAAATTTTAAGCTAGATTTTAAAACAATGCCCCTGAATTGGCTTTTTTCATCTTCAACCATAATCTTTTCCCCAAGGTCTTATGATGATCTTTATCTTGTTTCCATTATAGATGCCCATCATGTTAGATGCGAGGACCAATACTACTTCAGAATTTAGAAAAATGAAAGAGCTAACTGAAGAAAGGGGATGACACAAGGCAGCTTTAACATGTAGATTGTTTTCTCTCTAGTTAACACTTACTTTATCCTCTTTTAGACTCTATATTTTAAAAAAAGATTTTATTCTTATATCTGTCACATCTAATGTATCTAATATAAGATACAGCAGGTCTTCCCTGAAAGCTAGATTAAAAGTCAATCAATCAATAAATAAATTAATAGGAGGATATTCATCTTTTCTACTCTTAATAATGGACCACTCCATGTGTTATCATATTGTGAGTCCCTAACTCCACAAAACTAGAAGTGTACAGAACACACAGGTTGATAGCTTGCTACAACTGCTCTAACTTAGCTTGTTGCAGGTGCATGGGACTGAACTGCCAATGATGTGACTAAGAGGGAGCACTGTAACTGATAGTGGGCAGTGTCCTGCCTTTTGGTAAAGAAGATGGCACTTAGTCATGATACTTTAACACTTCAGATTTTTGTTTAATTGGAGAAAAAGAAAAGTGGGAGCAGAAAACAGGTATGAAAATATAGAAGGTTGGAGAAAAGTTTAGCTCACTTGTCGAGAAGGTAGTTTTGCCTAATAGTGAAGTGGGTGACTTACGGGAGGAATGCATGTTTCTCCCCACACTGAAGATAACAACATAATTAGTCACAAAAGGAAAGACACTATTAGGCATTACAGAAAAATTTTTATCACACAAATTGGGGAAGTGAATGTCCAGGCTTCGTTAACACCAAGGGCATCTTGACTCTCACTCCATCTTCATCACCCTGATGAGACGCCCCAGGTGTTCAACCAGATCTTATTTTGTATCACTGTTTCTTGTAAATTAGGATACAGTGAGGTTAAATTGGCCTTAGCTTAACCCATGAGAACCAGAATTTTAGCACAGCGCTAACATTTACCCTAAAGTCTACTCTGACAGAGTCTGTGTCTCATGTTGTCATCTATGAAAACGCATACTTGACAGCTCGAGTGAGAACATCAAATCGACGTGATATGTGAAGTCAGTGATTAGAGAGGGATCCGAGCCTAATGAAAACACTGAAAAGATGCCGTCATGAACAGCAGCAAAGTAACCACAGTAATTGCAGCTGGTGTGGCCCATTTAGATGACTGCACTGGTAATACTGGCTTCAGGAAAAAGGGCGTAATGACAAAAATGCTAAATGACTGCAAAAATATTAATTTACTCATAGAAATAAGGCTAGCCAAAGAACAGCCTGTAATATGTCTTGACATGACTAAGATTTATAGAAAAGCTAACTTTCAAATAAAGAAAAGAAGATTATGTGTGCAGACTTGAGATCACTTTCCCCGTGCCTTCTAATTTCTGGTTGACATGGAAATGACTTCGACTTGGTCGTAGAACTTTACTTATTTTGAAGACAAGATGTTATGTGTGGATGGAGGTGGAGCAATAGTGTGGTGAGTGCACACTGCCAAGTGCTTATACAGAAAGCAGAGGCTAATTAAACCTTGGACTTGGGGAGAATATGGGAACAGGTATGAGAAAAACACTCTCCCCACCTCACCTGCACCTAATAGATATAATAAACCCTAATGAAAAAATATCCTGAGAAGCCTTGGGTGTGGAAAATGTGTACAATTTATTTACATAAAGTTACATAGCAAATACATATTGACAATAGACACCAAAGAAAAAGGTCAGCAGAGCGGGGATGGTGTATATCCACTTGCATTGTTCCCTAGTGAAAAGAAAATGTTGGGAGAAAAGTAATAAATCATATTCTTATCCTCAGCTCTGAAGGCCAAAATCATCAACATTTGGTAAATTATAAAGGGATAAATTGTGAATGGTTACTAAAGCTGTGTAATAAATACCCTAAAACTCAGCAGTGTAAAGCAAATATTTATTATGATCATAGAGTCTGTGGGTCTAGAATTCAAACAAGGAACATCAGGGGCAACTGGTCTCTACCCCACAATATCCAGGTCCTTATAAGGAAGACCCAAAGGCTAGAATCATCTGAGGATTCATTCCCTCACGAGTCGGCTGAATGGTGCTGGATTTCAGCTGGGGCCTGAAATTCCACTGAAGGTGAACCTGTCCTTATGGTCTCTGTGTGTGGGCTAGCTTGGGCTTCCTTACAACATGGTAGCTGTGCTCCAAGGGCATGCTCAGCTTCTGCTTCTAGGAAAAGAACTCAGACTTATGCCTCACTTTATATAGGGAGTCAATTTGTGGTCTCCTGCAGCAAATGGGCTGTGTTCAATTGCTGTTTCTGTGAGCCAAATTAAATTTGAGCCTCCACTGCTTGTTCCTAATTCTAGAATATTTAGAGCCCTAAATATTTGGCCCCTCTCTGTAGATATATCCATATATATTTTACCTTATTTTTATTTATTTTTTAACCTACATTTGAGTGTGTGTCTCCATTCTTTCTATATTTTTGAGTGGAAGACAGTGTTCTTTGGGCATATTCTCATTTTTTGACTAGAAGTCTAATCGTATCAGAAATAATGATTCATTTTTGGAATATAGGGGCAGGAAAAGAACGGCTTTTTGAAGGGAACCTGAAAAATACCCTCAAGGATTGATTAAATCTGCAAGGAAATTTCTTCTTCCTGGTGTTGTATGAATACATGCACCGACTAAAGGACTAAAAGATTCAGTAATACTTTATTAGCAGAACTCTTTTATTAAGTAAACTGGAGAGTGATATAATTAACACCCTACAGTTTTGTCCAACCCATTTTTATGTTTTGAATATTGGAAATTGAATAGCACAACAGTGCAAATCTGGAAATGGGCTTCTTTGCCGCATACACCTGTGATGCAATCATAGCCTGGTGTGTTGTAAATGGAAATCTACATCCTCATTCTAAGAAATGATGTTATTTTTCCCTTTTTGATGACATAGATGTAGTAAAATATCCAAAACCACGCACATGCACCTGGATAACATGATTTTCAGTACTGTGTTATGTTTACAATTTAACTGAATTCAACTTTAATAGTTACAGCATAATCAGTGAAGGCCAGATGTCCCAATTCAAGTTTCAACAAAGAGGAGACAAACAATCGCGACAAGCAACAAGAATCGTATGTCAATATGCAAAATGTTTATTTTTAATTTTTGGAAAACGAATTTCTATTAGATCATAATGAATTTTACCAAAAGAAATAAGAAAAAAGTAATGGCCAATTCTATTCAGTTGGTTTTTTTGTTTGTTTGTTTGTTCTCATCAGTGAACAAAACATCAGGAAGATGGCAAAGAAAAGATATTTGAATGACTTTGGAATAGCGAATATTCCATGTAACGTAGCTTGTATCATTTCAAATTGGCTTCGCTGGGTCCACTGTCACATGACTGAGTGATGGCTAGATACAGCAGAGATGAGGGGAGTAATGCCTAGAAGCAGGCCTAGTTGCAGCAAAGGTTAAGAAGATACCATTTTGTTTTTCACGATGTCTAATTTTATTTAACTTCCTACAGATAAACAGGGGTGGAGGATAACATGTTAGGAAAATCAACAAATGGATTCCTTTATTGTGAGTAAAAATTATGATAATGTATCTGTCAGTTAATTAAAACTCAAAGTCAGATGTATAGCTCCCAGACAGAATGGCAAGTGCAGATTGAGGGCAAGCAGCTCCTCTGTCATGTTCACTAATGCACCTCCATACCCCAGGACAAGCCTTGGCACCTAATAGGCATGCTTGATAAAAATTGTATTTAATATGTTAATAAAGTTGTTGATGGTGGAAGGATTTTGAACTGCAGAGAACACATGTGCTGGGGATTAAGAGGTAGTGGTGTGGTCCCAGTACTGATGCTAACTGGCTGTTTAACCTTGTGAATATATTGAAACTTCTGGGACTAATTCTTAGACGATGAGGATAGATTAGATGATCTCCAGGCCCCTTTAAGCTCTTATGGAATGAAATTAATGAAGCAACTAGAAAATACGGCCTAGAGGTAAATGGAGGCAGTGCACAATCTCTGATGGGGATATAGTTACCTCCTCTGCTCAGTCTTACAAACTTTCGTAAATAAGCAGCAGAATCGCCAAAGCTCAGGAGCTGTTCTCCAGAAGCTCCTGTATGTCATTAAGCCTGAGGAAGTTAAAATAAACCCACCCAACTAGGAAAACAAAACTCTTCCCTCCTCCTTTCCACTCTTTCCCACTCAGTCTCCCTTCATTCTCCACTCAAATATAAAGGATAGTGTGTTAACTGATGAGGGCTTCAAGGACCCTAACAAGGGCCTGTGAAAACGAAAAGGGAATATTGTGGGTACTCGAGGCACGGGGCTCTGTCTTGCTGCTTGTGGGCCTGAGAGCCCCATGGTTCTAGCTGAGTGTTTTGCTTCATTATCACTTTCTTTGCTGAAAGCTTCAGGGAATGAGGTTGCTATTGATTACCTTTGCTCTTGGGTGTGGATTCACATTGCATGTTTCTTTGTGTGTCTGGTAATTTGGGGCTGTACCCTGGACTTTATGACTGAGATGTCATAAAAACTATGAATTATGATATTTTCCTCTCAAAAGTGTTGATTTGGTTCTTTGTTTTGACTAAACTCAAATTTCCCACCCAATCTCCCTAGAAATGGGCAGGAGCTAAAATCTCTGTTCTTTTAGCCTTAGCTGAATTTAGCTTAGTCTACATGTAGAGCTACATGTGGGTAGTTCAAGGGTCAGCCAAGGATGTGGGCAGAATTTATACACAGAATTTCAGCTCTTCCACTGTGGCTTTCTTCAAATCAGGATTTCCTTCCACTCTTTCCAGCTGCCATGTTCACTTTTAACTCTGTCCTCTCATTTCTCAAGCCAGTAAGACCTTGTGTTTCTATTTGAATATTAGACACCCAGCATGGTCCTCACTGAAGCCTGCCCTCACCTGAAAGCTGTAAAAAATGGGAACTGACTGAGTCCCCTTCCCTTTATCTGAGTTTCTACTTACTGTTCCTGAGTCCTTTGAAAACTCAGAGACAGTGTCAAGATGGCGGCATAGGTGGGCTCTGAACTCATCTCCTCCCACGGACACAAGAAATTTACAACTACTCTTGGAACAATTAGCCCTGAAAGAGAACTGAAAACTGAATAAAAAGAACCCCCACAACAAGAGACAGTGCTGACTGAGGTGGAAGAGGCAGAAATTCCTTTCTGGAGAGAAAAAAACCCACCTTTTAGCCATGGCACTTCATGGCCAGCTGGGAGCAACCTTAAGGTATGAAGCCTTCCCTGGAGAAGTGGGGGGTCTGAGTGGAGAAGGGTTACCCCTATAAGCAGCTTTTGGACTCAGAACAACCCAGACTAGTGTCATAATATCTGGCTTTGCTGGCTACTAACAACAACGGGGAATACCCAGTAAAAACTATGGGACATAACAGAAAAAAAGACTGCTCTTAAAGGGCCCATGCACAAATTCACCCATTTCTGAAAGCAACCAAAAGTCACCAGAAAGAAAGGTGCACAGTTCTTTGGTGAAAAGACTCACCTAATAGGCCCTGGATGCATCCCGGTGAGAGGTGAGACCTAACCAGGGACTGAGACATTGACGCAGTCATTATTGTGAACTAGGACAGGTGTGCTGACACAGACACTGGCAGATGCAATTGGAGTTCTTACCATGGCCTGTTAGCCCAGGGTCTGCCCCAACCACTAGAGCACATATTTAATCCAGCTCAGCCAGGGCAGGCAGCCCACCCTAGGGAGTGATTCCACTCAACAAATCCTCGGGCAACTTGTGGGTCTGCATAGGTGAGGTGCCTGGAACCTCTGCAGCTGGGTAAGTGGGTATGTCTCTGTGGGGCAGGGCATACATGAGGAACTGGGGGAGTATGTGGGATGTTGGTAGAGTGTGTGGGGCCTCTGCAGTGGGGTAACTGGGGCCACTTCAGTGGATCAGGGCACACACATGGGGCAGGACTGTGTTGATGGGGTGTGTGGCCCTGTGGGCAGTGGGGCTTGTCAGCTGCAGCAGACTTGTCCTTCTCAAACAGCCACGTAGGGGATCAGCCTCACCTTCCAAAGGCTGAAACAATTGGATGCTCCCATGCATGAGGCCAGCCCCACTCATGTGCAGTCCTGAGAGAACTGACAAGAGCCTTGCAGGCCAGAGGCCTACAACAATTGTAAGCCCCTGAGCCTAGCAACCAGCCACACTGGGGGCCTACTCACTTAACAGAAAAATCACAACAGGAATGTGCTATTAGACCTTGCAGCCAACTGTGCTGGGGCTCCCCATGCCCAATAAAGTGACTGAAGGGCCCACAGCAGCCACACGCAGCTGCACATTACAACCAGCTGGTCAGGGGACAACTCAGCCTCTCTGTGAACCTGCAGCAAGAGGAACTCTGCCACAACAGAAATACACATGTAGCCCACACAGGAGACATTCCTGGAACATTTGGAACTGGTGACAAGAGGGAAGCACATTGTTGGCCCTCATAAGGCATCTCTTACATAAGGCCACCTCTCCAAGATTGGCAGACACAGCTGACTTACCTAATACATAGATACAAGCACAGAGAAAGAGGCAAAATGAGGAGGCAAAGGAGTATGTTTCAAGTAAGGGTACAAACCCCAGGAAAAGAGCTAAATGAAACAGATATGAGCAGTCTACCTGACAAAGAGTTCAAACAAAGAGTCATAAGGATGCTTACTGATCTTGGGAGAAGAATGGATGAACTTAGCAAGAATATCAACAAAGAAATGGAAAATATAAAAAAGAACCAATTAGAAATGAAGAATACAATGCTGGAAATGAAAAATTCACTAGACGGACTCAAAAGCAGAGTAGATGATAAAGAAGAATGGATCGGCGAGCTGGACCAAAGACTAGAGGAAATCACCCAAGCTGAACACATAAAAGAAAAAAGAATTAAAAAGAATGAGGAAAGTCTAAGGGACCTCTGGGACAACATCAAGCACACTAATATCTGTATTATAGGTGTCCCAGAAGGAGAAGAGAGAGACAAAGGGGCAGAGAATCTATTTGAAGAAGTAATAGCTGAAAACTTTCCTAACCTAAGGAAGGAAATAGACATCCAGGTACAGGAAGCACAGACAGCACCAAACAAGATAGACCCAAGGAGGCCCACACCAAGACACATAATAATTAAAATGTCAATAATTAAAGATAAAGAGAGAATCCTAAAAGCCACAAGAGAAAGGCAACAAGTTACATACAAAGGAAACCCCATAAGGCTATCAGCTGACTTCTCTGCAGAAACGTTACAGACTAGAAGAGAGTGGCACAATATATTTAAAGTGCTGAAAGGAAAAATCCTACAGCCAAGAATACTCTACCTGGCAAAGTTATCATTCAGAATGGAAGGAGAGATAAAGAGTTTCCCAGACGAGCAAAAATTAAAGGAGTCTTACAAGAAATGCTAAAGGGACTTATTTAAGGGGGACAGAGAAGACCACAAATAGGAATAAGAAAATTATCCAAAAAAAGAAAAAGCAATAAAATCACTGGTAAAGGCAAAAATACAATAAAGAAAGCAGATCAACCACCTACAAAGATAATATGAAGGTCAAAAGACAAAAGTACTAAAATTATCCATTTCCTTGATAAGAGGGTAACAGATACACACACACACACACACAAAGAGGTTAGATATGATGTCAAAAATATAAAATTTGGAAGAGGGGAGTAAAAGAATAGAACTTTTAGAAAGAGGTCAAACTAAAGACACCATCAACTTAATATAGATTGCTTAATACAGATTCCTAACCTATACTTAGGTTATTATATATGAACCTCATGATATCACAAACCAGAAACCTGTAATAAATACACAAAAAAACTAACTGAAAAGAACCTAAACATAATACTAAAGAAAGCCATTAAACCACAAGGGAAGAGAGCAAGAGAAGAAGAAAAGAGCAGAGAGGAACTACTAAAACACCCAGAAAAGAAGTAACAAAGTGTCAACAAGTGCATCCTTATCAATAGCTACTTTAAATGTTAATGAAATAAATGCTCCAATCAAAGGCATAGGATGGCAGATTGAATAAAAAAAATAACAAGACCCATACGCATGCTGCATACAAGAGACACACTTCAGACCTAAAGACACTCATAAACTGAAAATAAAGGGATGGAAAAAGATACTCTGTGCAAATGGCAATGAAAAGAAAGCTGGGGTAGCAATCCTCATATCAGACAAAATAAACTTTAAAACAAAAACTGTAACAAGAGACAAAGAAGGGCACTACATGATGATCAAGGGAACAATCCAACAAAAGGATATAACACTTGTAAATATCTATGTACCCAACAAACAAGTACCTAATATATAAAGCAATGATTAACAGACATAAGAGGTGAAATAGACAGTAACACAATAAGAGTAGGGGACTTGAACACTCCACTTACACCAATGGATAGATCATTCAAACAGATCAACAAGGAAACATTGGCCTTAAGTGAAACATTAGACAGGATGGACTTAGTAGATATATACAGAACATTCCATCCAAAAACTGAAGGATACACACTCTTTTCAAATGCACATTCTTTTCAAATGCACATGGAACATTCTCCAGGATAGATCACATATTAGGCCACAAAACAAGTCTCAATAAATTTAAGGATATTGAAATGATATCATGCATCTTTTCTGACCACAGCAATATGAAAGTAGAAATCAACTACAGAAAGAAAATCAGGAGATTAAACAAAATGCTACTGAACAACAATTGGGTCAGTGAATAAATCAAAAAATACAAATGAAAATGAAAATATGACATGCCAAAATGTATGGGATACAGCAAAAGCAGTTCTCAGAGGGACGTTTATAGCAATACAAGCCTGCCCCAACAAGCAAGAAAAACCTCAAACAAACAATCTGTCAGTGCACCTAAAGGAACTGGAAAAAGAAGAACAAACAAAACCCCAAATCAGTAAAAGGACGGAAATAATAAAAGTCAGAGCATAAATAAATGAAATAGAGACTAAAAAAAAATAGAAAAAAATCAACGAAACAAAGAGCTTATTCTTTGAAAAGGTAAAATTGACAAACCACTAGCTAGACTCACCAAGAAAAAAAGAGAGACTGCTCAAATAAGTAAAATCAGAAATGAAAGAGGAGAAATTACAACGGACACCTCAGAAATACAAAGGAGTATGAGAATGCTACAAAAAGCTATACACCAACAAATTAGATAATCTAGAAGAAATGGATAAATTCTTAGAATCATAAAACCTTCCAAAACTGAATCAAGAAGAAATAGAGAATTTGAATAGACCAATCACCAGTAAGGAGATTGAAACAGTAATCAAAAATCTCCCCAAAAATAAAAGTCCAGGACCAGACGGCTTCCCTGGTGAATTCTACCAAATATTCAAAGAAGACTTAATACCTATCCTTCTCAAACTCTTCCAAAAAACTGAAGAAGAGGGGAAGCTTCCTACCTCATTCTAGTAATTACCTACATTACCCTGATACCAAAACCAAACAAGGACAACACACACACAAAAATTGCAGGCCAATATCACTGATGAACACTGATGCAAAAATCCTCAACTAAATACTAGCAAATCAATACAACAATAGATTTAAAAAGTCATAAACCATGATCAAGTGGGATTTATTTCAGGGATGCATGGATGGTTAAACATCTGCAAATCAATCAATGTGATATACCACATTAACAAAATGAAGAATAAAAATCACATGATCATCTCAATAGATGTAGAGAAAGCATTTGACAAGGCAGAGCATCCATTTATGATAAAAACTCTGAATAAAATGGGTGTAGAAGGAAAGTACCTCAACATAATAAAGGCCAAATATGACAAATGCATAGCAAATATCATTCTCAATGGAGAAAAACTGAAAGCTATCCCTCTAAGCACTGGAACCAGACAAGGATGCCCACTTTCACCACTCTTATTTAACATAGTATTGGAAGTCTTAGCCAGAGCAATCAGGAAAGAAAAAGAAATAAAAGAGATCCAAATTGGAAAAGAAGTGAAACTGTCACTACTTGCAGAGGACATGATTTTATATATAGAAAAGCCTAAAGAATCCACCAAAAAACTTTTGGCAATAATAAATGAATATAGTAAAGTTGCAGGATAGAAAATCAACATAGAAAATCAGTTGTGTTTCTCTACACTAACAACAAAGTAGCAGAAAGAGAAATTAAGAATACAATCCCATTTACAATTGCAACAAAAAGAATAAAATATCTAGGAATAAATGTAACCAAAGAGGTGAAAGATCTATGCTGAACACTATAAAACACTGTTGAAAGAAACTGAAGAAGACACAAAGAAATGGAAGGATATCCCGTGCTCTTGGTTTGGAAGAATTAAAATAGTTGAAATGTCCATACTTCCTAAAGCAATCTACAGATTCAATGCAACCCCTGTCAAAGTTCCAACAAGATTTTTCACAGAAGCAGAACAAAGAATCCTAAAATTTATATGGAACAACAAGGGACCCTGAATAACCAAAGGAGTCCTGAGAAAAAAGAACAAGGCTAGAAGTATCACACTCCCTGATTTCAAAATATACTGCAAAGCTATAGTAACCAAAACAGCATGGTACTGGCACAAAAGCAGACACACAGATCAATGGAGCAGAATTGAAAGCCCAGAAATAATCCAACACATCTATGGACAGCTAATTTTTGACAAGGGAGCCAAGAACATACAATGGAGAAAGTCTCTTCAATAAATGGTGTTGGGAAAACTGTAGAGCCACATGCAAAAGAATGAAAGTAGACCATTATCACACCATACACAAAAATCAACTCCAAATGGATTAAAAACTTGAATGTAAGACCTGAAACCATGAAACTTCTAGAAGAAAACATAGGCTGTACACTCTTTGATATCGGTCTCAGCAGCATTTTCAAGTACCATGTCTGACCAGACAAGGGAAACAATAGAAAAAATAACCAAATGGGACTACTTCAACCTAAAAAGCTTCTGCACAGCAAAGGAAACCATCAACAAAATGAAAAGACAACCTAACAATTGGGAGAAAATATTTGCAACCCATATATCTGATAAGGGGTTAATATCCAAAAAAAATAAAGAACTCATACATTTCAACAACAAAAAAACTAACAACCCAATTAAAAAATGGGCAAAAGATCTGAACAGACATTTCCCCAAAGAAGATATACAGATGGCCAACGGGCACATGAAAAGATGTTCCACATCATTAACTATCAGGGAAATGCAAATCAAAACTACAATGAGATATCACCTCACTCCCATCAGAATGCCTATAATTAATAAGGCAGGAAATAACAAGTATTGGAGAGGATTTGGAGAAAACGGAACTCCCTACGCTGGCTGGTGGGAATGCAAACTGGTGCAGCCAACATGGAAAACAGTATGGAGATTTCTCAAAAAATTAAGAATAGAACTACCATATGATCTAGCTGTTCCACTGCTGGGTATTTAACCAAAGAACATGAAAACGAATGCATAAAGATACATGCACCGCTGTGTTCATTGTGGCTTTATTTACAATAGCCAAGACTTGGGAGCAACCTAAGTGCCCATCCAGGGACGAATGGATAAGGAAGATGTGGATATATATACAGTGGAATACTACTCAGCCATAAAAAACCTGACAAAATCTGGCCATGTGTGACAACATGGATTGACCTTGAGAGTATTACACTAAGCGAAATAAGTCAGAGGGAGAAAGTCCAATATTGTATGATCTCACTCATAAATAGAAGATAACAATGACAACAAACAGTCATATAGAGACAGAGAGTGGATTGGTGGTTACCAGAGGGGAAGGGGGAGGGAGGAGGGTGACAGGGATGATTAGGCACATGTGTATGGTGATGGATGGTAATTAGTCTTTGGGTGGTGAACATAATGCAATCTACACAGAAATCGAAATATAATGATGTACACCTGAAATTTACATAATGTTATAAACCAATGTTACTGCAATTGAAAAAAAAAGAAAGCTCAACCATTTACAAGTGGATTAACTGAGCTAAAGAGTTGAAGCAAACAGCTTTCCGAAATTTCAACTAAGTACACATGGTCTTTACTTCTTTTCCATCTCTGAGATTTTTTAAAATTACCACTTCACCCTAGGATGCCATTCTTCTTATCTCTTAACTCTCCCTGCCCCCCATTCACATATTTAGGAAGGGGAATACTTGGGATTAAATATGAGTTGAAGCTGGCTAGATGCAAGGTATAGAATGAGCCTCTGATACTTTTTCATCCAAATTGAGTCACTTTTGAGAATTAAGGAGTGTTATTAATAATTGCACCAAGATAACCAATATGAAATGGCAATGTCTTGGGCAATTGTATTGATAGGTTCATATCTAGTTTTCCACCCTGTATTAGTTTCCGAGGGCTGCCATAAAAGTACCACAAACTGGATGGCTTTAAACAACAGAAATTTATTGTCCTATAGTTCTGGAGGGTAGAAGTCTGAAATCAAGGTATTAGCAGGGCCATCTTCCCTCTGAAAACTGTAGGGGAATCCTTCTTTGCCTCCTGTTTTTGGTGGTTTTCTGGAAATCTTTGGCATTCCTTGGTTTGTAAATGCATCACTCCAATGCTCCAACTTCACGTCACATCCTCCCTGTGTCTCTGTCTCCACGCACACATCGTGTGATGCAATCCTACCTCTGTTTGTGTCTCCTTTTTCCGTTTACAGTAGAAGATTGCTATGAATTCATGTAGTCAATGTAATATTTTGCTGTTGTAAGGTACAGACAACAAAAGGCAACTAAAGTCCAAATTAAAAACATTTTTCCTTCCAAAACAGTGATTCTCAGGTGTGGTTACAGTATTAGTATTAAAGTAGCCTGGTGACCACAGCGCATCCCGACTGCAGGTCTACATTTTCGTTGCACCTTAATGTTCTCCAGCTCTGGTAAATATAGTCCCCAGTCATCTTTGATTCATCACGAGAATATTTTACAATTTAAGCAAAGATGAATTATAGAAGCACAAAACTTTGTTTGCAGCATGTTTACTGAAAACCTATAAAAGCCAGTTTGAGTGCCTGGAGTAGTGTGTGTGTGTGTTTGTGTGTGTGTATGTATGTTTGGATACAGGCCTCTCTGCTCTTGTATATTCTTATACTCAGGGAACCCACACATTCCAGTTACCTGCCTGGCCCTGTGGATATTTAGTTGAAGTCCTTGCTACAAAAGTTGATTTAAACATCTCAAGAGAAAGACACTGTCAGAGGGAGGATTTTCTACAATTATTCAATTCAAGTCTCCAGCAGAGGTGGAATTTGAGACCTTACTTTCAAGATAATTCTCAATGTTTAAATCTCAGGTAATAAGCAATGGGAATTTGGAAGGCAGGGACATATAGGTGTGCAGAGCTTGGCTCTGGGGTCAGACAACATGACTCTGCGCTGCCTCTGCCACCCACCACGTGTATTTTGAACATTTTTCATGAACTGACAAATTCTTGGATCCTTTCTCTGTATAATTAGAAATTGTGACGGCATCATTACTGGGATTAAGTTGAGTGTGAAATGGCACATAGTAGTATTCCTCCAATATTATTGATAATAATAAAAATAACAGAATTATTGAATAAAATATAAGATGAATGAAGATGACTACGTAATTAAGGGCCCAGAAGACAATGTCCCAATAGAGTTATATTAATACAATGCAATTGATCTTTTCTATTTTATCTGATTTCATTAGGTCATAATTGAGAGCTTCTTCTAACATTCATTTTATTTTGCCCGATGTTGATTTTCTTAGAAAATAGTTGATGGGAATTATGTCTGGTTCACTTCCCCAGCTTATTGGCTTGCGGTGCTGGTTAACTTGCGCTTCTTTTCTAATATCTCGAGGGTCAAACTCTGTAACTTGTCTGAGAGAGAGCCACAGATGGGAATAATGACTTTCACAACAGACTGGACCTTATCTGTTGCTTCCTCCTGATCTTTCAGACTTGTCACAATATGCTGGAGTAAATTGGTTTGGGCTTCGTGAATAAATTTCTCACAAAGCTCCATGGATTTCTGGGCTGATTCTCTTATGATTGTGAAAGTGCATGCAAATTGATTCTTTGACAATTCATTCCAGTGTTTTTATGTGTTGAATTTGACTATCTATGCCTAGATGTTTTGGAAGATTTTCCTTTTAGTCATTTTTCTCTTTTATGAAAAAAAGTGTATCTTTTTCTACGCTTTAGCAATCTCCTGGATTCTACATCCTTTTCCAAAGATTATTGCTAGAGACCCCAAAACTATGTCTTTATAGCCATAATTGTTGGTAGACTCACAAATAAGTGTTTACTTGGGCTCACTGAGATTCCTCAAGTGTCATATGCAAATGACACCCCAGGACACACATTCCAGATGACGCCCCAAGTATGACCTTTCAACCCAGAATATGGCTGTTTTCACCCAGTAGAAATGTGATCTTCCAGCTCAAAAACACTCTATATGCCCCCTGATAGTCATATGACTCCCCACCATGAGAAAGAAGATCAACAAACCATTTAGTTGTCACTTAATCTAATATACAACCTTCCCTACCCCTTGAAGCTCAAAGGAAAACAAGAGAAAACAAAGCAAATCACTGAAGGCGGTTTTAATAATTGGTTCTAATAGCGTCAGTTTAAGGTTGATAATTTTCAACAGTGATTTAATTAAATGGTTCTTAACCTGGCACAGAATTAGGTAGAAGCAGAAACAAAATGCCCTGTGAATTAGCTGTTACTCTTGAAATTGAGAGATGCTAAGTGCCAGCAGAGGGAAGTCTGGTTAGGGGGATAACGTCCTGGTCAGAAGGAGAAGCTATAGGATGTGGTGATACATTTGAGATGATGAAGAGGAATTTAAGCTTTCCTATATGAATACGGGTGTGGGAAGGAGGGCGTAGGAGGCTTATATAATCAGATTTAAAGTTCTGGGACACAAGGAAAATAATTTTGGAAGATTAGCCAGGAATAAAAGAGCTCAACATCTATTTCTAGATGTGTAAATTTGCGTGTCCTCAATTTATGCTACTACATTACTCTCTGAAGAATAAGACTGGCTATTTGTGTTTAGAAAACACAAATATATATATATATACCATATAATCAGGTGATTTTCTTGTCAACATGAAATATGACCAATGAGTTACAGAAATTATAAAGGTTTAAAATGGATATTTTAAAGAGAGAATAAATTGGCTGTATTTTAAAGTGGCTACGTGAAAGGACATACTGAGAAAGCTGAGTTCATTCTCACAGTGGGATAGAAAAGAGGGAGAGGATTTCACAGGGAGCTAAGTGGGATGGAAACGCTCCTTTCAGAATGCCATCTCCATAGTAATGGTGGGCATAGAAGATAGATGCCTCCTGACCATATCAGGACTGCCATATGAAAGAGAGATTGTGTGTATTATCACAGATTCAAACTCACTTTATTTTTCTGATGCAAGACAATTTAATGTGAGAATATCAACTATTCTTCTAAGAATCCTAATTTCTTTTACGTTGATAAGGAACACCAAAATGAGGAGATACAATAAAGAGAAAGAGAGCAAATTTATTTTCTATATGAAAAGAGTACAAGTCCATTTTCTAAATCATGACTTCAAAATCAGCTATGCAGACCCCTGTAGGGACAGTTCTCTGGTGGCTGGAAACTGTGCTGGTATATTTGTGCACATTTTAATTTTGTGTAGCTGCACTTGACCTGTTCTTTTTTCCCCTGCACTGGAGATGGCTCATCTAGGCTGAAAAGATGACCCCTCAAAGGGAAATGTGTATAGCTGGTTATCCATTTGGCAGATGGGAAGAAGAGATGCCTGTTAAATGTGGTTGAAAAGATTCTTCCCCAGACAGAAACCCAACTCAAACTAACTTAATGTAAAATGAGAATTTAATGGATCCCAGAGCAGAAACTAGCTTCAGGCATGGCTGGATCAAGGGGTTCTAACCCTGTCAGTGGGTACCTCTGTCTCCCCATCTCTCCCCTCCCCTGCTTTCTGGATGGATGTACACACACACACACACACACACATTTATAGACCCTATTGGTTCTATTTCTCTGAAGAGCCCTGCCTAATACAGTGCTGTAGACAAGTGGCCCTGAGTCAGTTGGATACCTGCCTAGTCCACGGTACACGTGTGTAAAATGGGGTTAATAACTCCTGCTTCACAGGGTTAAGTGGGACACTGCAGCAAAAGCACCCAACAGCCCCTGCTGCAGGATCAGTAGAGCATCTAACTCGGGGCCCAGCACTTGGCAGAGATATTTTTGCGTTTGTGATAATCATCCTCTGGCCCCCCGGTCCTCAGTGGCCGGTGGAGAAACCAGACATAGTTCTGATCCCAGAACCTCAGGAAATGCGCTTCCCGTGACGAACACAGCATCAAGGGGAAACAGCCATCCGGGGCCCGAAGCCCGGTGCAGGGAGTGAGCCTTCCTCGGTTCCTGGACGCCATCGCCCTTATCGCGACCCTCGTGCCCCTTCTCTCCCCCCCGCCCCCACGATTCCCGGTGAGCACGGGAGCAGCCGCGCAGGGAGGAGACGGCGGCCCGTCTCCCGGGCTCGTCCGACCGCCCTGTGAGCACAGCGGCCGGGGGGCCGAGGATCCCCCTCCGGACCGCGGCTCCCCTCTCGGCGCCACAAACCTTATGAATCTGACGTGTATTTAACTCAGAGCCGTGTTAGTTAGTGCATCTAAAGTGAGTGTGTGTCTGCACCCTAACCACGGAGGGGACTGGGGACGACACTGTGCTTAGTCCACCCAGATCTCTTACCCCTCTTCTTCCGTTTCTAAGGAAACCCTTATGTTGTTTGTGCAGTCATGTGTCCAGCTAAAAATCCATTTTCCAGGTTCCTTCTAGGTAATGGTGACCATGTGACATAGTTCTGTCCAGGAAGCAATAATCAAAATTTGGGGGGACTGGACTTTTGGGAAAGCCACTCTTTTCTCTGATAAAAAGGGTCAGACTCAGCTGGCATGCTCTTTTGGCCCTTCCCCTCTTTCCTTTTGCTTCCTGGAGTACAGATGTGATGCCTGGAGGTACAGTAGCCATTCTGTCAACATGAGGATGAAAGTCATACCCTAAGGGTAGCAGAACAGGAAAGTAGGAGGAACCTGGTTCCCTGGTTCAGTTTGTAGATACACTTCCCATCCAGAATGTATACCTCTACCCTTCTATTGCTTGTGGAGAAAATGTATTTTGTTGAGTCTCTTTGTTCAATTTTATATTACTTGCAGCTGAAGGAAACTCTGATACAAGGTACAAAATAATCTGAAGAAAAGAGGAATTCCAGACATCTTAATAATCATCATGAAAGACAGCAACCAAATATGACCATAAGCAGTTCTTAGAAGATGAAACAGGAAGGTAACACAGAGCTAGACAGATATAAGATCATCACTATCTACTCATTTTTCCTTTAAACTCACCCTGACTGCATTTAACCTTTCATATTTCACACACACACAACTCCAGACAGTCATTTTCTACAGATACAATCATCTCAATATATTTCACTGGTTATTATGATTACAAGTTTGGTAAAAAGGAAAGAGATATTAGAAGAGAATAGTAAACTTTTCTCCCCATTCTCTTTTCAGGGAAATCAAAGAAGAAATGACATGCCAAAATTAGAAAGAACTAGCATTCTTAGTAGTTATTTTTATTGTCAGATGGCTAGACTGAATGCTTTCCTATTTTGTCCTCTTAAAGGAAAATTGCAAGAATCAGTGAACATTGGTAATTTAGGCATGAAATGGAGGCCATTTTTACCTGAATTATCCATTTTGGCAATTATCATCTTTGACAGTAACTGCATGATTGCAAAATTTCTTCCTCAATTTGATCTAATCATATTTCATGAGAAGTCAGTATGAATTGATCTGTATGAATATAAACCATTATAAACGTTTAATATCGTAACTCATCAACCAAATATTTTATCACGTTCTACGTGCTATAGTCACGTAGGAACTAACCAGAGTGGTTTCTGTAATTGAATGAGTTAAGCAATGTTTACATCTGAAAAAGTGAATCAGACATGAATAATCTTTTGCCATTTGGCCTTTCCTTTTTCATTCGCACTTGCCTTCTCTTCTCTAAGACTCATGTGTGAGGGCTGAGGAGGTGGGATGTACAGAGCAAAGTGGGGGATTTTGTTTCTCACCTTTTTTCCTTGGAATCACAAAGCTGGAATCGCAACGTTAAGGGGAGTTGGAGCAAATAGCAGTGATTGTTTTTGCATACTTCACCCCCAGGTGGTCTTCGCCTCACTAAAACAAGCCATCTTGGGCGGATCATAATCCCAAATATAAGCTTAGATTTCCCAGTCGCTCATACTGTGCTTTTTTATTTGCGTTATCTGGTAAAGGAAGGAGTCTCAGAGAGAAGGTGCTCCTATGATTTCTGATTCTTCAATCTGTCACCTTCCTCCTAACACAGCAGTGCCCAGTGAAAGCAGGGGGTCCCAGCAAACCCCTTCCTCTGCAGGAGTCTCAGAAACCCTGTGGGTGGGGCCCCTGCCTCAGGGGGAGACCCAGATGAAGTCTGCAGTTACTTACCACCTGGAGGAGGGGAGCCCCGGGGTCTATCCGGCCAGGGCCACCTGTGGGTGAGTAGGGACTGAGCCACAGACTGCGGGAAGGTGGAGCCAGGGGCCCAGGTGGGACGTGAGGGAATCCAGGTACTGGAGGCAGGTCCAGCCCCGCATCAGCAGGAGCTCCAGGTGAGACAGGGAGGACCTGAGATCTGTCCGCCATGAGGCGGGGGACGCGGGTGGGGACCCCGTGATCACTGCCCACGCCTGGAGTGCCCAGGGACAAAGGGAGGACACCAAGAGGGCTGCCTGTGGCAGCTAATCAATAAACCCGCGAGACCCTTGCGTCGTCACATGTGGAGGCGGCAGCGGCGCCGGCAGACTTTAGGAGCCCCGCCTGGCCGGGGGACGTCGTTAACACGGGGCCCGGCGGCGGAGACGCGGCGCTCCCCGCAGGAGCCGGATGCTGCGCTGTGAGCCCAGGGCTCCCCGGATCCCAGGGCTGGGATGTGGGACGAAGGACAGATGCGTTTTCCCAGCCTGAGTCGGGAGCGGGGTCCCGGTGAGGAGCCAGGACCCCGAGGAAACGCAGAAGGTGGCTCAGAGCATGTGGGGTCCGCGGGTCCTTGAGGGAAGGACGAGGAGGGGACAGAGGACCGACCGTGTCTGCAAAAGGGAGACGGATGGACATGTCTGGGGGCGGAATGCTTTCAACGGGGTGCTAAGATGCTTACACCCCATCTGTAAGGAGTGGGTTCACTGAATTGTATCTTTGAAAGTTGAGAAAGGAACTAATAATATCTCCTTCAGGTAACAACTGCCTGACATTGAATCAGTTATCCTAAACCGACTTATTGTGCAGAGCGTGTAGACGGATAGCACAAAAGTCAAGATGTAGGAAGACCTCTCGGATGACTAACTCAGGCTGGGAGGGAGCCTGGGATGCTGGGAGGCTGGGGCGGGGGTGGGGGGGCAGTCAGCTGCATCTTTCAGGCAGGGGTGGAGAGCAGGGGTGAGGGCAGCCCAGGAAACTCCCCGAGTCCCTCTGATGAGGGCGGAAAACCATCTCTTGTTTAGTCCAGATTTCTGCATATTACTGGTTTTTAGCACCTAGATTACATAACTGCAAAGAAAGAGTAAATGTTTGATTCTCTTGGAGGTTGGGAACTGGTGAGACAGCCCTGCCTCTTATTTCTGCACCCCGCCCCCACCATCCAATATGGTCCCCACCAAGCCCAGGAGGAGGAGCAGGGGGACACTCATCAAAGTGACAGATGCCACCCAAGTCGGAAAGATTGGAAACACTTCACACTGTTCACTATAAAGTAAAGCACAATCTCCTTGCCTTGAAGACTGACTAAAATCAGTAACTCTGAGCTTCACTGAGAAGCAGTATAGTTCTGTCCTAGAATGAGCTAGTAAAACAAGGATTTTCTTCAGTCTAAGACCATAATTCATTGTCCCTGTTACTCTCGCTGAGTTTATGATGATGCTGATATCTTATTAATGACAATTTTGTGATTTCTACCATACCCTGAGCTAATTATATTTGATTATATCCTGTATATATGTATGTAGACTTGTAATGTATAATTTGGGTATATTTCATTGGTAAACAAAACTTATTCAAAAGATTCATATCAATTTTTAAAGTGTCTACAAACCAATAAGAAGTTGACATAATAATAAGCAGACAAGCCAAGGCTAAAAATGCAAACCCCCAAATATACAAAGGGCCAAGAGCTATGTGGAAAAAGATTCAAGTCTTACTAGGATTCAAAAAAGTAAGATACCATTTTAGCCAAGACGAAGAGAATGACAACATCCTGATGTTGTCAAATCTAGCCCTTTTGTACCCTTCTAGTAGAATTATAAACCGACAAAACATTGTCAGAGATAATTGGCAAAATATTTTAAAAGTCTTAGAAATGTGCTTAGCACTTACCCCATCTGCGAAACGTAGCAGAATTCCATGAGGAGCAGGGGGTGAAGCAGGAAGGCGATGTGGCTCCCATTTCAAGGGCACTCCTTGCTCCAACAACTGGGTAGAACTTGGTGCCCCCGCGAAAGAAGGATCGAGTTTGGGGTGGGAGGAGATATGAAGCCTTCTTTGGGTACAGCTACATGGAGTCACTAGGGCCTTCTATGCAGTAGTTTGAACTGCATGTTGGGAGAAAAGAGAGAAATGAGTGAGTAGTGGTGAAGCAATGGAGAGAACAAATGTAGGCAGGTTTTCAGTGGGAAATGAGAAGCATGGGGGTAACTGGAGGACTACGTAGAGCCAAGGGCACTTTTTTTTAAGATAGGAGATTCCTGAGCATTTTAAAATGCTGATGAGGAGACAAAGAAGGTGAGATTGAGTGTAGAGCAGAAAGAAGATAATTGCTAGATCAGGGCTGCTGAGAACTGAGGGGGTGGTGTGGATGAGTCCACAGGGTGCCTGGGGAGGAGTCTGGTTTAAACCAGGAGCACCTGCTCCTGAGAGGCTGGAGGGAAGAAAGAAATGATGAATACAAATGAGAGCAATTCTGTGTCGAATTAGTGATAAATATCTGACATAGATCACATAATGGTTAAATTCCCAGAGGTGGTAGAAAAAAGAGCTTCTATAGAAATGGAAGTGGAGTTTTAGGAGAAAGGAAAATATTTGAAATAATCCACAGAGAATGGAAAAGTGAGTTGGTTATAGTTTAGAGACTCAAACTGGAAGGGAATGGATTCTCATTCCATTCTAGGATGTTTATTTTAATCTAGAAATCTCTTCTCCTACATATTTGCTTACTTCACTGTAAAATAATCATTTATTTAACTTCACAGAGTTTTAGTAATGATTTTGAATGAAGATAGAAAGAAACTCCCCTCTGAATCTGATGTGGCTTCTGTGTCTGCTGGTTACACCTTTCCCCATTTCCTATTTCGGTAAGAATCGAGGAGTTTGATTTCCGTCCTGACTCATAAAGCCCAGAGGTTTCGTAAGACAAATATGTAAGACCAAAGAGTGAACAAAAGAACAAATGCACAATAATATAGTTCAGTCCCTACTTTTGATTTGGAGGAAAAGCTTTTCAGTCATTTTTTTCCCCATATCATTCCGTATTTAAAAATGGTAGAGAGAAGGATGTTTAGAAGAATGAAGAAAAACTAACTTTATAAAAGTATTATTCATAATATTCTAGTGAGAAGTACTGGGACTTGTATGTATTCTCTATTTTATATTTTATTAGAAATAATCCCAATGGTTGATTTCTGATCTTTTGATACAGTTGCTAATGAGTAGTAATTTCACTTCAGCCCAGTCTTACACTTTGAATAATGTTCCAGGGGAAGTAAATTTATAAGTGAATAATGCCAATAATGTTGTAAGTATGCGTAAAACTATTCTAATAGTATTTAGCCCGAGGTATTTTACTAACATACACCAAAAGTGTTCTAACTTCACTGCTTTATAAACACAGCGCTAGGCCAGTCCAGTGGGAGGTTTCGTCTGTAAGGCTCACACTCTTGCAATCCCACGCAGATCCTCGTGCTTCCTCTTACCCCTTCTGCCCTCCAGCACCCTGGTAAAAAGTAAAATATCAACATCAGGAAAACACAGGCAAACTTGTCAGCAGGAGTTTAGCAAAAGCAGATATTTTGGTTCAGTCGAGTTTCCAGCCTAGTACAAACGCTAGTGCCTATTGCAAAACGGCACCAGACATTACTCTGGGAATTAGGGGCCACAGATTTTCATTACTTGCTAGTTTTTAAAGACATCTTTTCTTTCTTTTTTATTGGAGTATACAGAAAAGTGCAGAAATTATGCAAGTTCAACTTAATGAAGTGTCATAAAGTGAACACACCCATTAAACATCATCATCAATAAAGAGAGCATTCCCAGCACACCAGAGGTTCACCTCTGCCCTTCCCATCACCGTCTGTTTTCTCTTCCCTGAGTTGGAAAACAGTATCTTCACATATCATTGCTAAGCTTTAATCAATTTGAAAATTTCAGAAGGAAACTCATGTAGTATGTATTCTACTATGCTTTGCTTCCTGTGTGTTTGTGAGATTCATTCATTGTCACGTGTCCATTCTCGTTGCTGTATAGTTTTCCGCTCTAAGAATGAATAAACCATACTTTATTTAGGCATTCTATTGTTGATGACCATTTGGGTTGTTTATAGCTTTCCTTTTTTTATTACAAATAATGCTACTCTAACATTCTTGTATGTGTATTTTGGTGCACAAATGTACACATTTCTGATGGGTACAAATCTAGGTGTAAACCTGTCCAGTGATAGTACAAGCACATCATCAGATTTTTTTTCGCTCATCAATCTTTGGTGGATACTATAGAGCAGGTTTCTCAGTCTCAGCACTATTGACATTTTAGACTGAAAAATTCTTTGTTTGGGGGAGCTATTTGCAATGTAGCATATTTAGCAGCGTCCCCGGCCTCTACCCAGTAGATACCAGTAGCAACCCTCTCCCTCTGGTTGTGAGGACCACAGATGTCTACAGAAACTTGTATCTCTGGGAGGCAAATTCTTCCCTGGTTGAGAACCGCTGCTCGAGAGTTTACAGCCTGAATCCGTGGTTTCTACTTTTGCTGCTTCAAGGAACTTAGAACACTTCATCTCTGTTTGCTTTGCTTTCATATTTTGTACTATTGTTGCCAAGTATTCTAATACTCTACATATTTAGAATTCCATAAAACATTATAATTGTTTTAGGAAATCAATATTCATTTAAATTTCTCCCACATTGTTGTTCTTTCTCTCGCTCTTTATTCTTTCCAATGCTTCCTTCTGGGATCATTTTACTTAGTGTGTAGGTTACAAATCCTACTAGTTTTTGTTTGTGTGAAAATTTCTTTACTTTGCCTTTTGTGTGTGTGTGTGAGGAAGATTAGCCCTGAGCTAACATCTGTTGCCAATCCTCCTTTTTCTGAGGAAGATTGGCCCTGGGCTAACATCTGTGCCCATCTTCCTCTACTTTATATGGGATGCCGCCACAGCATGGCTTGACAAGCAGTGCGTCTGTCCGCACCTGGGATCCGAACTTGCAAAATCGTGGACCGCCAAAGCAGAGCGTGCTAACTTAACCACTACACCGCAGGGCCAGTCCCTGCTTTGCCTTTTTAAAATGAATGATATTTTATATGGGTATAGAATTCTAGTTTGGCATTTATTTTATTTCAACATGTTGAAGATTTTATTATCAGGTCTTCTGGCTTGCGTTGTTTCAGTTGAGAAGTCTTCTGTGAAACTTTTTTTCCCCATTGAAGGTTCTATGTATTTTTTCCTCAGGCAGCCCTTACAATTTTCTGTCTTAAATTTTAAAAGCTTTTACCCTCCTGGATGTATTTCTCTACATAACTGTTTTTTTAGTATATATTGCACATTGTGAATCTGTGGTTTGATGTTGCTCACCAGTTTTTGAAAGTTCTTGTGATTTATTTCTTCCTATATTGCTTTTTATTCATTCTGTTTCTTCTCTAATTCTGAGACTCCAATTAAACACATTAGATCTTTTACTTCATGTACTATATATCTTTTATGTTCTTAACCATGTTTTTTCTCATTTTTAAATCTTTTTTCTTTTGACCTATCTCCCAGCTTAATAATGCTTTCTATAGCTCTCAATATCCTGTTGTCAAATCAAACTATTATGCTCTTAACTATATTTATAGTATTTTTAATGTTATATTTTCCATTTGATTCCTTTTATGTTTTCATTTTCTCTGTTGATAATCTCCATTTTGCCATCTAATTTCTCAATCATCTTTAGTATGTGTGTGCATACAATTAAAAGTTTTTGTCTGATAACATTAATATCAATATCTGGATTTCCCTGGATCTGTATCTGTTTTCTGGGATATTTTTTTCTCTTTGTTTTCTATCATTTGGTCTTATCTCCTTGTGTGTTAAGTAATTTTTATTTAATGCCACACATATAGTTTAAAAGGTTATAAAGATAATTTATCATGTTTAGAGAGGATCTAATTTTACTTCTGACAGGCAGATAATTCAGCATTAAGCACCAATTTCCCCTTGAGATATTTGTGAATTAAAACTTCACAGCCAGTGTCTCAGAAGCCAATCATAAATTAATCTGATCAAGGATTGCCTGATTAGAGGCTGGACTTTGATATTCTTGAGTGTTGGTCCATTTCTGTTTGTTCTTGCTCATAGGGTGTAGCCCTTCAGGGTTTCCACTGAATGCCTGGGTTAATAGCCAGACATTCTCCTGTTTGCTGGGACCTAAACTCCGTTTTCGGTCTCTCTATGGCAATGAGACTTCTGGAAGCTCTGCTCAGCTTCCTCACTTCTCAGCTTCAGCTACCTGATTGGCATCTGAACCAGTGGGAACTATCCTTTTAATTTACAAATGGCTCAAGAAGAATATCATGCTTCATGGTGAATTTACTTCTCTGCACCTCCTTTATCTCTAAGATCTTGGCTTCTACTGTCTTGGTAGTTCTGCAAAGCCTTCAAACAGATATTTCCTTATATTTTTGTCAGTGTTTCTAGTTGCTTTTGGTGGAAGGGTTAGATTGTAACAAGCTAATCTACAATTATCAGAAGAGTGAAAATTCAGTGATAACTTGTTAGAAACCTAACCAAATCAATACAAGGTAATACAATGAAAATAGGTCCTAATATCATTTAAATAAGTCAGTTATTGTCATGTACCTTTATCCTTTAATCCAATAGAATTTACATGACTCTCCAAAGCACTGTGGGCCTGTGGGGAGTAAGGAATAGTGAGGAGGCTCGTGTTACTGTGAAAGAAACCAGAACTAGGAGTCAGACATCTTGGCTTGAATCTGTCCCCACCGCTTCCAAGCTTCGAGTCCTTTAGGAAATCACACAACTTTCCCATTTGATTTTTCTTCTCTGTGAAAGACAGCCAATAATTACTCTACATTCCTCACAGCATTGCTATATGCATATGATGAAAATGAGACTGATACCAGGTCTATACCAACTTTCTAGAATTATGCAGAGGGTGTTCATAACTTTAATAGATTTGTGTCTTTAGTAGAAGACAAACTGCTCACAGCGTCTCCTTATCAGTGTGCTGCTCAGCAGAGAGGACAGAACTATGAGAGTAAACAAAGTCAGATTTATTTCCTGGATAATTTTATATTATCTACAGAACCAAGGCTACTTAACATGCCCTATTTTTACCCCCAGTATTTGAAGTTAAATGAATTTTAAGGGCTCAGAGGGAAGATAAACACTTTTGGCGTCATTAAACCTAAGCAGGGTGGTTTAACATTCACTTGGTTCTGACCAATTTGAAGACATTTAAGGGAGCCGAGATGATTCATTCTCTGTTCTTTCTTCCCCAAGAGTGCCCCACAGAAAAGGCTGAGTGTTCCGACAAAGTCGTGGACTGAAACCCTGGGAATTTGGAAGGATTGGGGGCATATGAGACTCCTGGTAATCTCCAGTTGGAAGATTACCACTAATCTTCATAGATTGATTGATTCTTAATTATTTACTGCTTTGGCCACAATTCAAGATTTTAAGACACATGAAACTGATATAAAACTTTATTAGCGCTGCTGCTACTATCAATGTATTTCACATGAATTGGCTGATGTGCAGCATCTTCCGTGGTAACAGACAGAAGTAGCAGTACTCCTGTTATTGATGCCATGGAGTGAACTGTAATTTATTTTCATATGTGCCTGGGTGAATGAAAGATACACTACAGAATGAATCAATCACTGGATAAGTTGAGAAGGAAGGAGTATATGGAAACATTTACTGTGAGAAAATCACTGAGAGGATGAGGCGTTACAGATGGCTTAAATACCTCATGTGAGAGAACATGCATCCTCCCGCCTCACCCAGCTCCCCAAAGGGAGTACCACGAGAGCAGACAAAGCTGGAGGAGGGATCACTGAGTTCCTGTTAATAATGCAGAGGAGACAACAAGCTGAGATGTGGTGATGACTAAAACCCGAAGACGTTTATCTCAGGTGCTGCTAGCTGGCCAGCTTATTGTAAAGTTCTATGTAATTTGTATATATGAATTCTGTATCCATGGTGAAAATTCTCTTTCTTCACCCCCTTCCTTGGCAAACTAGTCATAATACTATTATTATTGTATCGAAGTTACATAGAAATATCATCCTACATACTCCTAATTTTAAAAGGGTTATGAAAACGTACCATTTCCTGTAGTCTTTCCCATTAAAGCAAATTAAAAAAAAAAAAGGATGAAAATGCTAATAGAGGTGTGGGTCATATAATTATTGGATGCTTAATATATTGAAAGAATTAACATACAAATAACTCTATAAAAATATATGTAGAGAAACTTTAGAAAAGTAGAGGTGGCAAACAAAAATGTATGATCATGATGGTGAAGGATAATCACAAAACTTATAATGATAAAAAATCATTACTATAGAATTATGATGATAGAAATTCAATATTTGGATAACCGAAATAATAATATTGAGTAAAATAATTAGCAATTATCTCTCTTAGCTTCAGCCAATACTTTGCTTTTATATGTTTTTGAGAAATTACTAGAAAGTTGTTATTTTTTTCTATGAGGAAAATAGAGATTTATACAAACATTTCAAATCATATTTGCAAATAATTTTCAAAAGACATTAGTCAAGCAAAAGTTTCTTTTTAAAAAGATTCATCTTATTTCCTACTGCTTATACTATTTCCTTCTCCACACAGGGAAGGGACAGTGCTGCCTGGCTGTTATCATTTAAGCAAATCCACCCAGACATTCTATCTGCAAAATACATCCTGACTCCACCTACCTCCTTCCCTCCCTCTGGGTCCAGTCTTCCCTCCTCACATCCTAGTGGCCAGGATGTGGTCCTCCCTCCTCCCCTCCCAGTAGTGAGGTGCTGTCCTCCTCCCCTCCCAGTACTGAGGTGCTGTCCTTCCCCTCCTCTTCCAGTAGTGAGATGCTGTCATCCATAATTTTATTGCTTCGTCTAGGACACTCTTAAGCATAGCTCTTTTTGTCTGTTTTGTACCAGCAGTACCTGGGATTGAGGGAGGAATACAATGACTGCTAGTACAGTTTTCTGCCACTGCTTTGATTTGTGCACCAGCAATTTTACTGACCATTGCTTTTGCACCATCAGTCAAAATCCCAACATATTTTTCTCTGGGATAAACCATAAGATTAAAAAAGTTATTCAATACTTTGAATATTTTAGCACCACTTAAGTTTTGTCTCGAGTATTCGGATACTAGGAAATGTTTCTTGATGACTATTTGGTGTTCATATTGGACCCATGTAAGCAAAATAGCAAGTCCTATCACATCTATAGATCTAGCCATTTGTAAGGCCAAGTGCGATTCTGTTCATGAGATGTTAACTCAGTCTTTGTGTTTGTAGCAACATTTTAGAATCAACAGGTGACTGCATCATGGGAAAGTGGTGTTGCTTCTGATGTTGCATTTTCACCCAGGAGGCATTCAGCGGTGTGTCTCTGCTTTTGCTTGTGGACCTCTAGCCAGTGCAGTGCAGTACCTCACTCTGTGAGATGCTTCCTGGTTTTCTCATTTCTGGCGTGAAAGTCTGTAATAACTTGTGCCTCTTAAAGGGCCTATCACATCTGTGTCTTGTATATTCAATTCCTTTGTCTTTAAACTTTGAATGGTTGGTCTCAAAGTGATGCTGCAGCTTACCTGGCAGCATGACATTATTCATGATGTTCTATTAGATAAGTTTCAATATAGTAAATTATCAACACCTATGAGGCCAAAGGAAGAAAGGTCTCCATCGTATTTTAATTTCATATATATAGTTTTACCCAGTTTCTTGGGAGGAGATTCTTCTATGAGTTAGAGAACTCTCTAATACGTCAGCTCCATCTGTTTTGAGCATCTTTAGAAATAAAGACAGTGTCATTGTGGGTTGAGGAAGTGAGTCTTAAAATCCCTTCTTAATCCAGTGATCAATCCTTAAACACAAGGACAATATAATATAAAGAAATTATCTTGTGTTTTAAAATAATACATTATTAAATTCTAAAAAAGGTAATGGTGTAAATAAAATTTTAAAATGTTTCCCATAAAATATAAAAATATGTTGCAAAAGAAGACAACAAATTATACTTGCTTCTTGTTGTGTTTCTGCACATGACTAAGGAAAATTCCCATATTTAAAAATAATTGCTTATTGAACAATACTGAGGTTAAAGAAAATTCAGCAGGTATAGCTGAAGATAGTACCAGATAGAAGGAATACTGAGGGCAAACTGAGTCAGTTCCTGAATGTGCACATATTTATATGCACACGAAATATATTACATTTGAAAACCCCAGAAAATACAAGAATACACAAGCACACTTCTATTAGTTGTTAGAATGATGATGACATCAAGTCATGTGGCTTCTAGAAAACTCAACTCTACATGAACAAGAGAATGAGAGTGAAAAAGGCAAATGATGTCTTAGAATTATTATACAGATAGTTCTGACTTCAGATACTGTCTGAAAGGGACTCGGGCGCTCCCTAGGGTCCTCAGGCCCCATTTCAAGAACCTGTCATATATACTATTCCTGACTACCTCTACTTAGGGGTAAGTGTGTCAACCTCCTTTTCATGGGGCTGGTGGGGTCCAAAGTGGAAACAAAATTCACCTATTGGGCAGGAATCTTGGATGTTGTGACATTTTCTGTGCAGCACTTTCATAAAACTCCCCGGCCAGGAATATATGTTTCAGAGCTCTGGGATCTTCTTCCTTAAAGGGACAAAGTAATTCAGCTGCCCAAATTTTATAGATATGGAAAATGAGAGCCAAAAAGTTTAAGTATCCCAAAGTCATAGCTAGATGGGTCAGGAGGTGAGATAATGAACCAGTTTTATTTCTTTCTTCAGTTTGTATTATTTACAGTATTAAAAATATTTGAAAATACACTCATGATTCTACCTGCACTATAGAGTTCCCTTAGGGTTCATATACAAAGAACAATATATGATTTAGCTATCTTCGAGAACATCCTCCATCTGCCATGCACAGGAACGTTGTATGACTTAAACTTAAAAAATTCAATTAACCATTGACCCAATTGAACAGATGATGGAATAAGAGCAAGATAGAACTTCACGTGTTTGGTCTAACTTTGGGATTTGGTGGGGTGCAGCCAGAAAAGTCCTCCATTTAATTTTATGATCCAGTCCTATTTAATTCCTTCTCCTTCTGAGTACATTTTCTCTGTTTGTTCATTATCTCGACACCATACTAATTTACGGGTTGCTCAGAATAACTGAAACTCTTTGACACGCATATGGTGTCCACCAAGAAACTGTCACTTTGCAGAAAATTCTACCTAGATGACAGGGAATGTCTTCCCAATTATAATGTGGTAATTTTTAATATCACCTCACTAAGCCCAGTCTCAAGTTCACTGCTCCTCCCTCTTGCTGAGTCCTGCCTTTCTTTCATTGAGAAGTTCTGAAGATTGCACGAGACATTCATGTAAAATCCTCGGCACTGCCTGGCACATGCTAAGTGCACAATTTTATGCACCATTACTGCCTCTTTTTCATGAAAATGCAGAGATTAACCCTCTCATCTCTCTCTGGAGTCAGCATGATTTCTTCATGCTTCTGTAGAAGGTGTTTCACATTTCATGCGTCAGAGCTGTGCTCTCCTGGACATACCTGTATCTGCCTTTTCTTTACCTGGTATCCTACATCTTAGATTAATATTTAAGTATATAAACCCCAATGTCACACATCTTACTGTATTGTATTCAGAATTTATATTAAGCTATAAATGTCACCTCTGCAAAATCGCAGCATTCCAAAAATCTATTAAAACATTTATGCCATAATATCCAAATAGTCTAGTGTTTATTTTCCTTCTTTTATGAGAAGTGTTCCTCAGTGCATGCAACTAAAATGCATTTAAATCAAGAATTCAATTATAAATGTTTAATAATAATAATATATGGATGAGACAATTGCTTGTCAGTTTTGATTTGTAAACCTCTCTGAGGCACATTATCTAACCACAACCCAGATTTTGATTGCATCTTACTAAATCAGGACTTCTGAATTTGGCTAAGCTACAAGTCATTCTATTCTTGGTTTGAAAGACTTTCATTGCTGTCAACAAATGCATACTATACAGAAGATCATTTCAACTAGAAAATAAATTTTCCCCTAATAATATCCTCTTGCAACATCCAGAATTAATTTAGTTGTTCTATGATAAATGTTGAAGTGAATATTATAAATTGGCCAGTTTTCTGTCCCATTTCCTACAGTTACAAATTCATTAAATGAACATTTCTTTTGTTCCTTTCCAACTATGAAAAAGAATCTCTGCAGTAAAGCCATGCATGTGTGCTGCCCAAGAAATGTTTTGGCAGAGACTAAGGCCTGACACATGGTGGAAGAGGCAGCATTTTACCAGGTGAACGGTTTGGCCGAGATGCATTTCACAGAAACTTTCTCCTCCAATAGGCCACCTGTCAATTCATTCTGAACTACAGGAGCTGGTCATCTCCCAGCTGGTTCTGTTTCCTCTCTTGGCTCCAAGTTACTGAAGAGAAGAATGATAAAGATCTTGACAGGAAGAAAGGAAGACCTCCTTTGCCCATCCCAACAAAAGAAATACTCTCCCCAAGCCCAAGCTTTGTGGCTCCACAGAGTAACTCTCCCCCATGCTCTCCTTCATGTCACATCCAGGTGACTGGGTACCTGGAGGTAGGCCGGTCCTACCTTCTGCCAGGAAGATGCAGGGTCTTCAGAAAGATCTAGTCTGAACTCAGCCAACCGTGAGTAGTGTACACTCTCTGTGTGACTCTGGGAAAGTCTTTTCTCTCTCCCACTTTCTTTTTTTTCCAGGAGGAACAATAACCCCACTTGATGTGCTGTTGGAGAAGTTTAATGGGAACATAGAAGTGTCTTGCAATTATAACTCTTTCCATTCCCTGCCTTGATTTTGTCCTGCACTCTCTACTGCCCCCTGTGGGAAAAGGCTGAACTGCTCCACCTTCTCTCGGCAAACTCCGGGGAAGCACTTCTTTGTGGTGCTCTATGTACTTTGTACTACTTAAAATAAAGAAGCCCTCATGGAAAACACAGAAATAGCAAAGCAAGCTTTTTCACGGCAGATGCACCTCCTGACAGCTCCTCTCCTAGCACAGGGCATCTAGTCCAGCTGCCTGCAGTCAGGAAGTGTGTGTCCAGGTGGTGCAGAGGGAAGAGAACCCAGACACGGGGATTCCACCACACTGTCTGTGAATTCCCATTGGCTCCTTACCACTGTGTTGTGAAGATGGTCTCATCATCCCCGGGTCATACACAGGCGGCAGAGGTCTGGAGAGTTAGACAGCTCTTAACCTCTGCAGTGACTGTGCTCTACTTCTGCAAAGATTGCACGTGAGCAGCAGAAAGACACCAACAACTCTGCTTACCGTGGGTTCTCGCCATCTCCTGCCTCATAGCGCACAGTCACAGCAGGTAAACAGGACAGAACCACAGAACTGCAGCACTCCGGTTAGTCTAGTGCGCTGTGAAGGGAGATGCTGCTGGGCACAGGGAGCTAGAAACAGTAAGAAGAGCTAAAGATCCAGAATTGCTGAATCACTCTTTCCTAGGAGAAGCGTATGTCTTTTCTCCATGGTTATTCTTGACAGCCTAGACATTAACATATATGGTTATGTGTCTTATTCTTACTCACAAACACACAAATCAAAGTAGATTCACTAATAATTAATTCAAGGAGATTTGAAAGCCACATTTCATCCTACTATCCAGTTTGATTTAAATGTGAATTCCAAAAACCCAGCATCATAACTGGACTAAAGTAACAATTCCTTGCTCTGTGTAATCTTTAAGTAGTTGACACATTGAAAACCTGTCATCAGGAAAATTTTAATTAACATATTGATGTAAATTCAGCTTCCTGATAGACCTTTGTGCTTATATAGTAGTTTAAAGCTCCCACACATCTTTCACGTAAATTATTCCAATCCAAACCCTCAAAAAACACACTAGGTAGTGAAGGCAGGTGTTTTATTTGTGTTGTAGTAAATAAAGACGATGAGGCTCATGAAGGAAAATGAGTTTTTCTAAGGCCATGTGGCCAGTAATTTTTCAAACTGGATTGAGAGTCCAAGTTAATATTTTTTTCTACTAAAGAATGATGTATACACCAGGTAATGTAATTAAAATTAAGAGTAAGCAGTTTACTTTTAAATTAATAAGTTTCTCAATTTGCTAGAGGAATCATGTTACCAATTAAAATATAAACTTAAAGTCGTAGCACATGAAATATAGAAAGTATAATGTATTATTTTCAATCTCCATTGTTTTGGAAACCTATTTGCTGTCAATGGTGGTCAGCTGTGTTATTTTACCAGGAGGTGCCCGCTTCCCGATCTTTCCATCGTGTTTCCCTGTTTGGGAGCGTTGGAATAAGTCATCTGTTGCCTGGCCCCCTAGTGGAGGATCCATGTCATTGCACAATGCAGCGCTCTGACGTTCGTGAGCATGCGCCACCTGCAGGGCTCTGTTCTAAGTGCTTCAGGTGTGTTCACTCACTTGATTTTCACCCACAACAAACCTAGGAGGCAGGGGCTGTTATCAGCACATTTTAGAGACAGGGATATGAGACTCGTCAAGATTAATTACGGAACTTTCCCAAGTCACACAGTTAGTAAGTGGAAGAGGTTAGTTGTAAATCAGATGTTCCAGATCCCCAGTCTACTCTGCTAACTGTAGCGCTCCCCCGGCCTCGCCCTCACAATGAGATGACTGTGTTCTGGAGGCAGACCCAGTGGATGGCCACACTGGATGGGCGAGGAAGCAGGCTGACAACTGGGTCGCCAAGGTCTGAGAGGCTGAGGGGATGAAGCCTGCCACAAAGGGAGAGTAGTGAGGACAGAAGCGTAGCTGGAGGTGGTAACACACAGTAAGGGGAAAATGGTAGGGAGATGGTTCTGGAGAGAGTGGAGGACTTATTAGGAGGAAAGTTGAAGGTGACGTTAAAGTTAAACTGCAGCCAAACTGAGGAGAAATTTGAGGACTGGCCAGAGCGGATGGTAGTTTGGAAGGTTGTGAGTAGAAAAGGAGGCAAATACAGATAGCAATTGCATACCTACTGTGAGATAGTCACCATACTGTGTATTATAAACAGATGTTGTTTAACTCCCATAAATCTTGAAACTGATAAGTTCATCCACATTTTACAGAAAAGGAGACTGAGGCTCAAAGATGATAATTAATTTGCCCCTGGTTCTTGCCAATTGGTAAGAGCCATGTATTTCAAGCTGTGCTGTTGCTTGACATTTTGCACTGCTGGAAGTTTAGAGGTTTCACCCGTGACTTTGGGAAGATGTGCTTTAGTTCAAGTTTGTTGGAAATGTGACCAGCCAAGGATCAACAGATTGAGAAGCGGGATTATAAACACATTTTTTTCCAAGGAATTTTGCTGATATACAGTTTGAAAGAGGCCAGTGAAAATGCTGTTATTTCTTTTCCTGTTACTTCTGCTGGCTGGAGTTCCTCTGGCTGGCTTCCAAATGGAAGGCATTTAATTCACAGCCTCTGGCTAACTGTTATTAGTGCTTCAAGGAAGGAACTGAAGACCAAAATTCTATTCTAGAATTAATTCAAAGTCATCTGAAAACTTACCTTCCCATAATGAATCAGACCAAGCTGGAAGCATGATAAATTTAATTATAACTGATTTTGTGTGGGTATTGCCAGTCATTTGCATATTCACCTAGTCCCGTGGAATAATTTTTCTTACCTACTTGAGTGTTAAGACTGAGGAAGGGGAAATAACAAATTTGTCTACAATTAAAAAGCAAGCTGATCTCTGGGACCAGTTTTCCTGTTTAGAGTAAACTTCCCAGACTTGGTCCAGCGGGCACTTCTCTTTATCATGTACATTGTCGCTTGATCAGAAACAGCCTGGTTCTCTAAGGTTAGAGGGCTTGTGACTATGTGGGGATGTTTCCAAAAGTGAAACCCACCCCTAACTGCTTAGCAAGAAAATCAGGAAGCTCCAGGGCTCACTCCTCAGAGGACCAAGAAGCCGCTGGCCTTGGTGCTGATGGGTCCCCTAGCTCAGAGGAGTTACAGGGGACCAGGCTTTCTGTCTCTCCGGTCCCTGACCCATAGTCCAGCTCCTGTGAAAGCTGGTTCCCTGAAGTTGAAATTGCTAGAATCTTGGGCAACAGCATTCCTCATTCACGCCTGTGGATGGAGCGGGCTGTTCCTGGGCCTTCCCCGGGAGAGTAAGAGGAGCTTCCTTTGAAGCTAGCAACAAACCTCTCATTTTACTTCATTGGTCCAGACCGTGCCACGTTTCCACTCCAGATCCAGATATTGGCAATGGGGATGGACTGAACCTGATTGACTTGGATTATTCGGGGGACATGCCTGCAAATGGAAGTGAGTTAGTTATAGAATTACTTTTTTTTTAATTGGGAAAAAAGAAAGGGCTATGGAAGGAGTTGTTAAATGACGAATGAATGAATGGATGAATAGAATCAGCTTCTGATAAATCACCTGAATAATGGCCACCTGAATAAAATTATAGTTCTGTTCAGGATCAATAAATGAAGAAATAGATGTTGGGTATGCAATAAATTAAATGTATATACATGTGTCTATCTCTATGTGCATGTGACTGACTGAGTTATCAAAGAGAAAGAAAACTAACCAGTGCTGTTTATTTAACCACTGTCATTGTTGGTGCTGAGGGGAGCTGTGGCTTCATCAGGAAATAATAAAGCAGCACCATCCCTGACTCCTACCTTGTGATTTAAAGGCTCCCATTTGGGTTCTAAAGGTCTGAAGTTTGGAGAGTGGGCAGTGGGGGAGAATAGTTTCTGTGCTTCTGGCCCATTAAAGGCTGTGACCCAGGGTTTTTCTAGAGCTGAGATGGATGCTTCAATTTGAGGCAGCAGAAGTGGCCCTGATTCAGAATGGGAAAGGTGGCTGTCCCTGAACTTGGGACGTGAGCTGGGTGGTGGATTCTGAGAGTGCTGGGATGCACTGAGGTGACATGTGCCATGACAGAGTTCACACACTCGGGGACTGAACACTGAGGGGTGTGATGAAAGCCCATGCCTGGCACAGACGAATGAAGCCCTTGATTCTAACAGAACACACAGACTCCGTCTGTGTCCATATCTCCAAGAAGCTATCGTGGACTTAGGATCCATCACAAAGCCTGGCTTTATGGCAGCACAAACCTGTGATTCTTTGTAACCTGTGCAGGGAGGGAGTGTGGGCAAAGAACATGAATAGTGGCTGAGGCTGAATTTTCCAATAACCAGGCAGGTGAGGGTCAGAGCAGACTTAACATAAGCAAAATAGAGAAATGTGCCTTTTTCTGTCACTCCATGTGTTTGTGAGACAAAATGCACGTGGAAATGATTTTATTCTTGGTCCAACAAACTGATTCCCAGGCACCTGAAGGAGAGAAATGGAGGTGTTCAGCGACTGGTTGGGTGCACCCTCAACACCTGTGTTCTGACTTTGGCCATCATTTCTTCTAACGGTCTTTCCAGCCCTGTCTTTCTCTCTTCTCCTTCTGCAGCTCCTATCATGCATACATCGCTGTCCTTGATGGTATCCCAGAGGTTTCTAAGGTTCTGTTTCTTTTTCTTCATTCTTTTTTTTCCTTTCTGTTCCTCAGTTGAACTATCTTCAAGTGGGTTGATTCTTTCTTCTATCTGCTCAAATCTGTTCAGCCCCTTGAGTGAATTGTTCATTTCACTTGTTGTTGAATTTCAACTTGACAATGTCCATTTATTTTTGTTTTTACAATTTTCCATCTTTTTATTGACCTTCTATACTTGGTGAGATGCATTCTTATACTTTCCTTTATTTCTTTAGACACGATTTCCTTAAGTTCTTTTTAAAATGTTTATAATAGCTGATTTAAAGTGCTTTTCAAGAAATTCCAATGTCTGGACTTCCTCAGGGATGGTTTCTATTGATTGATTTTTCTTGTGTATGGACAATAATTTCTTGTTTCTTTCCATATCATTTTTGTTCAAAATAGGATATTTCAAATAATATAATTTGGCAACTCTAGAAATCAGTTTCTCACCCTCTTCAAGGTTTGTTGTTGCTGTTTGTTGTATTTGTTTAGTGACTTTTTAATCTATTTCTGTAAAGTCTGCATCTTTATTGAAGTCTACTTCCTTAGCTTAGTGGTCACCCAAGACTGTAAAAAGATTTCCTTAATTGTCTGGAACCTCTGGTTTTTCCAAGGAAACACCAGTCCGATAAGATAATGATGCCTAATTGGGAGTGAGGCTCAGGAAGATTTCCGGTTCTGCTCTACTCCCTCTGGTACTGGGAAGTTGGGCTGTTATTTTCCAAGGCTGCTGGGGAGCTGAGAAGCAGGGATGGTGCTAGGTAAGTTGAAATGCCACAAAGCTCCCTGTTCTTACTGGGATGTTTCTGTTTTTCTTGACTAAATGCTCACTGGGTTGCTGTAAGCTGTTGGTGAATTTTCAGAGTCCTGAAAAAGTTGATTCTGACAATTTTTGCCAGGTTTTTCATTGCTTTTATGGAGAGGCAAACTTTTGGAAGTGTTTACTCTGCCACTTTTGCTCACATAACCCTCACACTGCTTTTATGCCTCTATATCTTTGCACATGCTGTGCTCTTGTATCCACCCAAAAGGAATGGTGAAATTAGGTTAACTTCTAAAAGGGGTAAAGAGAACTTTAAGGAATACATGAATAAGAGATGTAAATTGCAACCACTATCTCTAGGGTTGAGGGAAACTACCCAAGGAAAGAGCTAATCTGGAAGAGCTATGCACCCAACCCCAAGGCTGAGACCCCAAGGTTTCCCCAAACCTGGTGAAAGAGAGTGTATCTGTGGCCTCTATCCCCTGTCCCAAAATGACAACTAAAGACTTATAGTAAAGTTACCTCCAACAAATTGCCCATAAAATAAAAATGGAAAGGGCAGAGAAAAAGAAAGTATTTAATATATACAAATAATGTAAATATATTTATCAAGTATGAGAAAATATGCAAACATATGGTCATTCTCATTTTAAAAATTGGTCACAAGGCTGTGGTTGGTATCTCTGACTTTTTTCTTCCACCAATCATTTCATATTTTTCTTCGTCTCAGCCATAACCTAAGCTGGTCAGGGTTCCCTGTCTAGTGAAGTGGTACAAACTTTCATTCCTGTACAATGCTGATACTCAAAACTTCTACCATTTTGATTATTGTAATTTTCCATTAATTTTCACTATTGGGCATGGAAGTATTAAATGTCAGCCCAGAGAATCCTATGGGTTTTAGACAGTCTTCTCTGCCTGCCATTGTGTAGCAGCAGTAAAATTTTACCTTTCTAATGAGGATCAATATCTCCAGCGAGTACAGAAACCCTCTTTTCTCTCTGTTGGTTCAATCGCATAAGAAGCCCAAAATGTCCAGATGGCAGTCTCATGTTCCAATTAAGTCAACCATTGTTGTAGACTCTGGTGCAGCCTTGGGGGAATAAGACCTCAAAACCAGTAGAGCTCAATGTTTCTGGGACAGAAAGGAAAACTTTTATGAATTGCCTATTAGGGATAATATTGACATGAGACACACTGACATCTGCCCCTTGTTTCCCACATTCATGTATTCTGGCTTTGGGGGAGGAAGCACCGTATAGTAGTTTCTGACTCAAAGAATGTACTGCATCCTGTAAGACAGAACACCATTCTCCTAGGGTACTGCATTCAGACTGGTGCTGTAACTGAGTCTTCGGTAAAGCATTCCACCATTTAATTAGGCCATCTGCTTCCAGGTGATGGGATATGTGATAAAAACAGTTCATTCCACGGATATAAGCCTGTTGCTCTGCTTACTGGTGTGAAGTGAGTTCCTGATCAGGAGCATTTTTGTGCAGAACACCGTGATGATGGATAAGGATTCTGAGTCTATGGATGGTGGTGCTGGCAAGGCAAATCTGTATCCGGAATGTGTCTTTTCCAGTGAAGATGTTTGCATTGTTAGGCATTTATACATATTTTATAAATATGGAGCTAAATACACTTTAACCTGTTTTTCCTTTCTTAACATTGTACGTGACTATGTTCCACGCAACAAGCTGTGTGCTTCTCCATCATGCTGAGTGACTCCGTAGTTTCCATGTCGAGAATGTAAAATCCCTGTTTGGGGGAAGTTAGGTGGTTTCCAAGTGTCATTAATACAAACGAGGATGAAATGACTATCTTTGTAAGTATGTCTTAAGACATTTCCTGTAAATGAAGTTACTGCATCCAAGTTAAGCACATATTTGAGGCTTTTGATTTGATTGTTAAATTTCTCTTTGGCAACATTATCCCAATTTATATTTCCACCCTGTTTCCAAGTAACTTCATTAGTGCTAAGTGGGAGCATCTTTTTTTTCATCTTTGCCAGTTTAAGGAGGGGAACCCTTCTGGAATTGTGAGGGCTTCTAAGAACATGCATGTATTTAATTAGGAGAAAGTGAAGCCCGTCTGTATGAATGGTATGAATCACCTCAACCAAGAGATCAGAGAAACTGCTCCTGGGGCAGTGACATGGTTGTGTGAAATGATGTAGTCAGTAGCCATTGCACTGATAAATTCCTTCTGTGTTAGTGATGGAGCACCAGTCTTAGGGTTCTTAGAGTAAGTTCTTGGAGGGTGTTCTATGTGTCCTCACAAACACACAAGGCTGCGCCTTTGTCCCTCTCTCTGGGGAAGTTTCCACTGGCTCATGAGCTCTGACTGCAAAACCCTCTGGAGGACCATCCTGCTGCCTCAGCCTCATGAGAACACTGAAGACTCATAGCAGGCCTCAAATGCTGGACACCTAGGCAGGCTGGTGCTGGGCTGAGGCTGATAGGGAGAAGGAGCCTCCCCTAATGCTCAGAGGTGACCTTGAAGGACAGTGGTGAAAGAAAATTCTGAAGGGGGACCGCAGTGCTTTAACTGTGACTTTCAAGGTTACCAGTATACATGCAGATCCATTTGTAAACCAGGCTTGACTCTTTACTATCTCAGTCAACCGGTAGTAAGGAATTCCTCAAGAAGCTGTAGGAATGAATTGAAGGAAAGTAAGCAACGCAACAGAATCGGTGATGAAGGATTCTGTGCCTCCTGCTCCTGGGACAAAACGATTGTGAAAATTTGTTACTAAAAACCTAGCAACTCATTGATGAAAATGATGTAGAATACTCTGCAGTCTTAAAAAGAAACAAAAAATCTCCAGGTCAATTAAAAAGTGAGTTAAAGTAGGCTATGCAAAACCAGTTCTTCTCTTTGAAAACTACCCAAGTAAACCCAGTTATTAAGATGAAAAATATTGTGTTATTAAAATATATTATTAATGTTGTTTGTATATTAAAATATATTAAATGATATTAAATAATATATTATTAAAATGTTAAGAATATATTAATATTACAAATAGTATCAACAGAGGAGAAGAGATACACCTCTTCTAATATGAAAAACTGGTTCTTTCCTTCTGTGCTGTCCTACTGGCACTAACACTGTGACGTGGAAACATTTGGAGGAAGGGCTGATTCCCCTTCAGGAAGAGGTGAAGGACTCATGGATCAAAGGATTGTTTGAATAGCAATTAAAGAAGTAAAGCTCGCCTCGTTTCATAGATTTCCCAGGCAGCACGTGCCCTTTAGCACCAGGTAATGGGAAATAGAAATCGTTCATCTGAATATCCTCCTAAGTTAGAGAATTAACAGAGTAACAGCAACAACGGCAAAATAACAACCATCCCGGGGGATAGCAATGTCCAAGCACCGTGTTAGGAAGCAAATGTGACCCTAGCAGAAATGGGAGTGGAACAAAACAACATGCAGGGAGACAAAAGAAAAAAAAATGTAGAGGAACTCGGCATGGAGAAGTTTTTTCTTTACTTCTTTTCAGAGGGTTATATTTTTGTTGGAGAAACAAGCTCTGGCCTTTATAGCGCAGGCTACCCAGAGGCTGAATATACTTGGTATCTATAGTTCAAGAAGTCCTTGGCAGAATTCCAGTTTTAGGTGTGTATGAAGTAGAGTAAGTGCTGATGGTTCCCAGACAAGGAAAGTTCACATCTGCCTTGAATATCTTCTCGAGGATTAGCTCTTTTGACCCATCCTGGTTTCCTTCTTCTCCTTATGGTTGGTATAGAAACTGTATCTGAATTCCCCTATGGGTTAGAGTTTCTGTTTTTTGTAGATGGCCTGGGATGCACTCAACTATTGGCTCTTCCTTATATACATTACATTATCTCCAGAGTTTTCGTTCAGTCTTGGCAACACTATCCAGCTGTTTTTCTCACGAATCTGATTTAGTTGGCTGTCAGTATTTTTGCTCTTTTTTACTGCTATTTAATCTTCACTACCATTGTGTTTGTCATGGCTTTCCTTCATCTTGATGAAGACAATACCTAAAGACTTAATTTAAAGTACACAAAATTATATTTGACTGCTATTACCAGTGTCATTATTTTTCTATAGGTTAAGTTACTGGATATTTAAAGCAATTAACTTGTCTTGAATCCTCAACTTCAAATGCTGTGTGTGTGCTATTAATATGTCAGTCATCATCTTCCAGGGTAGAAAGTACTTTGTGTGTTCAAGTCCCATTCAGAGTCCATTAGCTCAGAGTTCACAGCAGTCAGGCACGCCGTCCTGAATGTTCCTTTATCATCTCAATAAGAAAAGGAACCCCTGAAAAAAAACAATACTGCGAACAAAGAGCATTTTCTACAAGTTAATAATGACATCATACAAGTTTTTCTGGCTTTCCTTTAATAGTATCTCAAATTCTAACATGGAAGTGTAACACAAAATGGAATGTAAGTGCTCGATAGGGATGAAACCCAAACATTTACAAAGAATTTACCATATTCTAGGCACCATGCTAGGCCCTGGGAATACAAGTGGATAGCCTGGTATCCTTAATTTTGAGCAGATCATATTCTAAAAGGAAAACAGATATTCATGTCATTACTTATAGTGAGAATATCTGTAATAGGGATGCTAGTGAAGTGCTACAGTTACACAAAAAAATGATGGATGAAGAGGCGTCACAGGAGATACCTGAGCTGGATCTGAGCTGGTTTCTCGCAGCTCTTTGGAAGTTGAAGCGACGTAGACATAGTAGTCTGGGAGAGAGGCCACCAGGGCAGAGACTCACACGGTGAGAATGGGGGTGGAAGGACACAAGGGGGATTTTGAAGGTAGCGGAATTTGGGGGAAGGGAGGAAGAAGAAGGACCAAAGAAGACTTTAAGCATTACAGCTTGAAAAGGTAAGTGGGAGGTGGAGACCATCATTTGCGGGAGATAAAGTGGGTTTTGTTTGGGATCTGATGAGTTTTAGGCACCTAGGAAATCCAGGTGATGGCTGAGTCCAGAGAGTCAGGGTATTGGTTTTCAGTCCTCATCACATTGGTGCTGTCAGAAGCCCTTGGGAGTTGCATGAGGACATCCAGGCAACGGGTATAAACCAGAAGCTCAGAGCGTCAGGGACAGGGCTGGTGGGGTGGCTGGGAAAAGTGTCAGGAAATGAGCCTGGAGAGTTATCATAGACTATAAGAATCCTTACGCATTTGGCCTTTTTTTTTCCTTTTGAAATTAAGGACCATTGAGAGACTTTGAGGTTTGGAATGATTTTTATGATTTTCATTATAGGAGGAATATTCTGACAGACAGTGTGACGGTTAATTTTATGTGTCAACTTGGGTGGGCTAAGGGATGCCCAGAGAGCTGGTAGAACATCATTTGTGGGTGTGTCTGTGAGCGTGTCTCAGGAAGAGATTAGCATTTGAGTCAGTAGACTGAGTAAAGGAGACCCGCCCTCGCCGATGTGGGTGGGCATCGTCCAATCCACTGAGGGCCTGAATAGAACAAAAGGGGGAAAGAAGGGCAGATTCTCGCTCTCTTCTCGAGCTGAGATGTGAATCTTTCCTGCCCTCAGACAGTGGAGCTCTTGGTTCTCAGGCTTCAGTCTCCAGGACTTACACCAGTACCCTCCCCCCACTTCTCAGGCCCTCAGCCCCTGACTGAATTATACCACTGGCTTTTGTGGTTCTCCAGTTTGAGAATCACGTGAGCCAATTCTTGTAATAAATCTCCTCTCATCTATCTGTACATCCTGTTAGTTCTGTTTCTCTGGAGAGCGCTGAGTAATACAATCAGAAAGCAGAAATACCAAGGAGGTTTAGATGAGAGATATTAGGACTCAATTTAGGCAATGATGATGAGGAATGACAGAAGGAGATGGGGACAAGAGATATTTGGGAAAAAGAATCCGTAAAAATGGTGGGATGGATCACTTTGGGGGTATGGTTGTTCCAGGCTGATTTCCAAGGGTGTGGTGGATTGTGGGCTTGGAATGGAGACAGTGGAACAGATTGGGGATGGGGAGGGGAAACGGTTCAATTCTGGACCTTCCAAGCTTGAGAAGCCTGTGAAACCTACAGGGGAGATGTCGAGGGCAGCTGGTTGTGTGCACCTCCAGCTGGTGTATTATTAAGGCCACTCTAGCTGCCGTGGCAAACAAAACCACACAGCTGTAATATCTCAAGCATGAATAGAAGGCTATTTCTCACTCATATAAACACCATAACTGGTGTTCCTGACTGATGGAGGTCCCTCCTTCAGGCGGTGGTTCAGGAGCTCAGCCCCTTTCCATCTTGTGCCTCTGTCATCTTGAACATGATGTCCAAGGTCCCCATGCTTGGGGGTGCTGAGGAAAGAACATGGAGGGTCAAATGCAAGAGGTTCATATGGGCCATTCCTGTAAGTCTCAGACATCACTGAGACACACATGCCATTGGCTGAAATCCAGGTACATGGCCACACCTAACAAAGGACGCTGAGGAGTGCAGCAGGTAGAACTTACATTGATCACTCTCCATACCTCAAGGCTCTGCACTCAGTATCTGCTCAGTAAAGGTCGGTATTATTAGCAGAGGGGTCTAGGCTGAGGGAGAATGTGTGAGAGTACAGCAGTATGTGGAAATGGGTGAGAAAATCTGAGAGAAAGAGTTTGGAGTTAAAAAAAGGCTGTGCACAAACTCCTGAGAACTAATAAAGTCTCAGAGGTAGCAACGGAATATTCTTCAGAAGCAGAATGTTTACTGCTAAATGCATCAGCGTGAATGCATCTCACACATGCAATGTTGAGGAAAAGATATTAAATAAAAGAATATACACTGTATGATGCCGCTCATATAATCATAATCGGCTAAAACTGCTGTGAAATACTAGAAGCCAGGAGAGCAGGTAACTTGATTCGGCAGTGTGACTGGTTTCGGGCAGAAGAGGGCTTGGGGGCCACTGGCCATGTTCTTCCTCTCGATCTGGGTGCTGCTTTCACAGGGGTGTTCATTTTGTGAAAATTCATTGTGCACTTATGATTTGTGCAATTTTCGTGTATTGAATTTCAATAAAACAGCTTCTTGAAAATAAATTTTGTATGTATTTTAAAATTTCTGCTCACATACCCTAATAAGGAAATTAGTCATATCCTAATTAAGAACTCTCCCTAATTAGGAAGTATTGGCCTCTACTCTCCTTTCTCAACATACATATACACATCCTATTAAATTTTTCTTATTGATCTTCGCTAAAAGTGGAAATTATTTTATCCTAAAGGCAAGTCTTTTTAGCAGGTTATTTTGGATAATCTAATCTAATTATTTTGGATATTTTGATGTCCAGAGCAAGCATTCTTTTTGGTTTGGATTCATGAAAGTACTTTACTGCATTAATGGTCTTGAAAATCATTTTCAAACTGCACTTTGGTGTCAGTGGTGGAGATATATCTCTGGCCACCAAGACCCATGCATCTCCTCCATAATGTAGCTGTTTTTGCTGGTCCCTTTTTATCTACGTGGGGCTGCTCACTTCCAGCTGATTGGATGTGGACAGACTTAATTTATGCTTCTTCCAGGCTTGACCCTTAAAAGCTTCCAGTCAGACCCTCCACTCTCTCTCCTCACCCCATCAGCTGCGAGGTGGTCAAGTGCAGGGTGACCTGGGGAGCCATGTGTTGCACTTGGCCAAGCTTCCGATGGCATGGACTCTTGAATGACCACGATGCTGAACACATCCACTGTACTTTACAGGGGCAAGAAATATTTTTCTTTTATTTTGAGTCACTGAGATTTCAGGTTCATCTGTTCCTCCCTGAAACAGTCTGCTTGTCTTCCTTGAAACAGTTGTAAATTACTCACTCAATATTTTACCCTGTTTCCTTGCAGGATCTTCGGTTTACATAGCCCAGGACTTCTGTACTCTACGCTGCACCCACGAAGTAGTCTATCCCTGAATTAGTCATTATAATCCATAATAAGATGCAGATCTGTTCACTTAGTTAAAAGTCTTTCATTTTCTTGCCTTGTAAAGAAAACAAACAAACCCACCCATATGGAGAGAGCCTGGCAATGGTTCAGATTGGAGTTTCCCTTAATTTGCTGCTACTTTGTGTATTTCTTTTGAATGCAGCAACAGTTAAAGGTGAAAGATTGATGCGTATCAATTCTCAGCAAGGGAACTGGCCTCCCGTGGTTCTATGATCCATAGCGATCCTGGTAATTAAGTATCTGCCAGCACATACAAGCTGCATGTGGGATACCTGTGTTAACTGGTGTCTTCTGCCATGAGATGGTGTGTAGCTGTCATAAATAAAGACCGGCACAGCATGCTCGTGGGCCTGCTGCTTGCGGAGTCAGCAGGCGGTTACTCTGCCTTTCAGCAGAACTCCAGTCCTGGGTGGTGGGGACTTTCATTTGACAGGGAAGGGTTTTATTTCCCTTCTCATTAAATTGGATCCCACGTGACCACCGAGCTGTGTGATAAAACATAGTCTGCCTACTCCCTGCCCCGATTTGTCTCAGATCTATTTAAAAGAGAGATTCTTACAGGACAATAAAATATTTCCAATTTTAATTTTTAATTTTTGCATATCTAGCAAGATAAATGCTCCCAAATTTCCCTTGTACTCTTCTTGAGGGACACACGTATAGAGTGAAGTGCACTAATCTTACATGTGCAGCCCAATCAGTTCCACATATCTACACATACATGTGGCTAGAGAACGTTTCCAGCCGCCTGAAGCCTCCCAAGTGCCCTTCTACTCAGCCTTCTCCTGAAGGCAACTCCTATCTTAACTTTTATCACTGTAGATAAGTGCAAGCCAGTTCCTAAATATTCATTCAACATTCATCTCACGTTTGCCTATGCTTCCACTCACGGCATTAGTACTAAGTAGTTTTTTCCTGCTTTCTTCCTTTATGGTTTCCTTTGGTTTTATATGCATTAAACATGCTTTTGCAATTTTTAAAGGAAAATATTTAGAATTAAGAAAATTTTGAAAAGAAGACCCCAGGGTCAGGTATATAAGATTAGCAAAATGAAGCAAAAGGATGTGTAACTTGTTCAAAGCCCGCAAGTGTCCCAGGCTACCGGGACCTCTAATGGGGAAGTGCTGAGTCTACCATTCCATGCTCCAGTGTTCTTAGTGTGACCTGGAGAGGAAGTGAGTCATGGAGCTGTAGTGGCAATCCCTTATGATTTGCAGTCCATCACTGACTGAATCCTGAATTCTGGAATCATGATTTAGAAAGTTCATAACTTCTACAGGGTCGTGGCTAAAACGAAGCTGCATGTGGGTTCATCCACCCTGATCCTGACCCACATTTAATCTTTTTTGGCTCTATCATAAGCCTTGAAGCAAAGTAGTGTAAATTGTCTAGTTTGGTAGTACTTTTTCAAAACTGCTTGGATATTGTAATTTATATGCATTTCCACATACATTTTAGAAGTAGTTTGTTGAATTTCCTCAGAAACCAGCTAGAATTTGATTTGGAATTACCTTGAATCCATAGATCACTTCAAGGAGAATCCATTTCTTGACAATATTGAACTTTCCAATCCAGTGACAAAATATATTTTTTCATCTATATAGATCTTTAATTTCTCTCAGCAGTGAATTATAGTTTTCAGTGTATAGGTCTTGAATATTTTTATTAAATTTGTCTTTAATTGTTTCATGTTTTTGATGTAATTGTGAATGATTTTGTTTTAATTTCTTTTTTCAAGTGTTCATATGTATATCTATCTATCTACATGTATATGTAACTTATTTTTGTATACTTTATATTTATTTTATATATTGACTTTGTATCCTGTGACCCTACCAGCATCACTTGTGAACTCTGCTAGGTTTTAGGTAAATTCCTTAGGATGTTCCATGTGATGAGTCCAGGTCATCTTTGAATAAAGACAGTTTTATTTCCTCCTTTTCATTCTGTATTTAAAAAATTCATTTTCCTTGCAGATTTCAATGATTGGGATCTCCAATGGAATGTTTAATAGAGCTGGTGAGAGCAGATTTGACTTATTCTCAAACTTAGAGAAGTATTTATTCTTTCACAATTCTGTATTACGTGTAAAGTTTTTTTTTTTTTGTAAATGATATTTATTAAGTTGAGATAGTTCCCCTCTAATTCTAGTTTTCTGAGAGATTTTTAAAATTGTGAATGGATGTGAATTTCTTTTCTGCCTCATTGAGATGATTGTATAGTTTTTCTTCTATATTCTCTCAATATGGAGAATTTAAATAATTGGTTTTTGGTTGGTAGATAAACTTCACATTTCCAGGAATAACTTCATTTGGCCATGGTGTGTTAAGCTTTTCTTTATTACTCTATTTGTTGTGCTAAATAATAATATTTTTTAAAGTGTTTTGCCTATATATTCTTGAAAGTCATAGTTTTGCCTGTATTATCTTTGTCTGGTTTTGGTAGTGGGGCAATGCTGACCTTATAAAAGGATTTGTAAAATGTTTTGTCCTTTTATTTTTTTAAATATTGAGAATAGTGGTATTTTTTTCTTAAATATTTGATAGAATTTACAAGGAAATTCACCTGAGATGGCTGTGTTTTGTAAAAAAGTCTTTTAGTTACAAATTCAATTTCTTTAATAGAAACAGGGTTATTCAAATATTCTACTTCTTTTTTGTGTTTATTTTATCTTTTGAGACGGGTATATACTTACTTAGGTTGCGTATTTTATTGGCATAAGTTTGTCCATTATATTACCTCACATCCTTCCAATATCTTCAGGAACTCTGATGATGCTCCTTCTATTTCTGATGATGACTGCCATGGACTGAATTGTGTCTTCCCAAAATTCGTATGTTGAAGCTGTAACCCAGTGTGGCTGTATTTGGAAATAGAGCCTACATGTAGATAATTAAGGTTAAATGAGGTTATAAGTGTGGGGCCCTAATCCTCATAAGAAGAGGACGAGAGACCAGCGATCTCGCTCTCTCTCTGTGCACACATAGAGGAAAGGCCATGTGAGGACACAGTCAGAAGGTGGCCACCTGCAAATTAGGAAGAGAAGCCTTATCAGGAACCAACCTGATGACACCTTGATCTTGGATTTCTAGCATCCTAAACTGTGAGAAAATAAATGTCTGTTGGTTAAGCCACCCAGCCTGTGGTATTTTGTTATAGCAGCCTGACCTGGCTAGTCCAGTGGTAATATTTGCTTTTTCTTTCTTTTTTTCCTTCATTAGTGTAGTTAGAATTTTATTGGCATATTCTAAGTTCCACCTTTTGGTTTTATTGTTTTTCTTTACTGTTTCTCTGCTTTCTGTTTTGTTGTTTCAACTCTTTATTATTTCCTTCAGTATACTTATTTTGGTTAAACTTGATCTTCTTTTTCTAGCTTCTTAAGGTAGAAGTTTAAGTGATTGATTGTGAACAATTTACATTTAATGTACTTTCCAGTGTGTTGAGATTTTGTCCACCTTCTCACTGTGTGCTTTCTACTTGTACTGACTGTTCGTGTTTCACTCTTTCTTCTTTTCCTGTTTTCTTTGAGAGCAAGTGATTAATTTTTAATATTCTATTTTATCTCCACTTTTGGACTATTTGCTAAATCTGTTTCATTTCTTTACTTTTCATAATTGCTCTATTTCCTTATTTTTAATAATTGCTCTAGAGTTTACAATGTATATGTTTACATTGTCATGGGCTACTTCTAAATTACATTATCCCATTTCAAGTACAAAAGCTACATTATCTGTGATATTACAACAGACTGAATGTGAAAGCAGACGTGGTACTTTAGCTCTTTTATTAAGTTAGGCATTAAGTAGATTTGCAAAAATATGAAACAATACCACCCTGCTTGCTAATGTTTTTTGGAAAAATGTACTCATTTTTCTTAAAAAAAGACGTTATTTTTGTTAATATGGGATGGGTTTATTAATACTTTAAAACAAATCAATAAATATTTTCACTAATGTCTATTAATAAGTATATGTCTTAGTTTTAATTTTTAACAAGGCAAATATTGCTATGTATAGCCCACATAAACAAAGCTTTCTTAGTTTCCCAACAATTTTTAAGATGCTATAGGTGTTCTGAGACAAAAATGCTTCAGAACTGCTTTTTAACAGTTAATTGTATTTTAAATACATTTGACAAAAATCTCTTTTTTGCCCACAGGTTTACCATTTCCAGGGCTCTCATTCCTTTATATAAATATAGGTTTCTATGTAGTGTTATTTCCTTCAAGCTGAAGAAATTTCTTTAACATCTCTTGTAGAGAAGATCTGCTTGCAAAAAATTGTGTTTGTTGTTGTTTGACTAAACGTGTCTTCATTTTGCCTTCTGGATGGAGATTTAGCTAGATACAGATTTCTAGGTTGGCATTAACCAATAGCAGTTCACAGTGTTCATTGTATCATGTGCCGTGTCCTCTTCTAGCTTTGGGGACAGTTATTTGAGAAGGTCAATGTGAACTGCATTTAAGAAAAGAAGGCAGTTGGAATGAGAGGATAGATAAAAAGTATTAACTCACATTTAATTCAGTGTGAAAACCTGCCCTTTTAACCAATTTATGTTCCACCAGCAGAAGCTAGGGTATTTCAAGTTGAGTTGCATTAATAACTTTATAATTGTCACCTAACTTCAAATCTTTAAAACCTTTGTTCAATAGTCCAAAGGAAGTCTTAGTTGAATTAAAAATCCTACCTTAGATCAATGGTATTATACGTTTTTGAGAAAAAAAAATGTATAAAGAAGCAGTTGTGTGACCTTTCTAGTTTTTCCCCCAGTACTTATTCTGCTAAAGTGATATCAGAAAGCCTTACTAGAAAATGACAATTTCTTATAGCATGTCACATTATTATTACATAGTTGGCATTTTAACACAGGTGTTTTCTTAGAAATTTTAAAGGGGACTGATCTTTTCTTCTTTGATGCTGACAACTTTGAACCTATTCTAGCAGTAAATGCAAACTTCTGATCTTTCAGAAGAAAAAATACAAATCCATCTGCTAGAAGAGAAGAAGTGGCACCTACCCATTACCATCCAATACCAACCAAAAATTATGAGAAGCATTTAGTAAAATGTGTCCTTTTAAAATAAGTGGATGTTTAATAATATGTGTGTGCTGTATTGGGAGCTCAAGACTCTCCCCTTTAGAGGAAGTGGTGCCTTGAAAGAGAGGTGGAAAATCAGTATGAATAGAAAAAAATATTCTAACAGATCCCAGATACATTTCAGCTCTGTGTTCTATGATTTCCTGGTAGTAACTGTCCTACTGACTCGGGATTCTCAGGAGGGCTGTGGCATAAACTAACACAAGTTTTACTCCACATGCCCTTTGCTCTCTGGGCAGATGCAGTCCCCCGAGAGCGCACACAGCCAAGCCCTGCAGGCTTCTCAGCACCCAGGCACCCACATCTTCCCCAAAACCCTGCCTTCACCCCTAATTCTTTCATCTCCCTGTCTCTATCCAAATCCTACTCGGCCTTCAGGGCCCAGTCATGACGTCATCCTCCTGAAACTGCCTGTAGACTGCAGATGGAATTAGCGCTCTTTTCTGCAGAGCCACAGATTGTTGTTTCCATGTCAGGTTAACTCTACCTGGGTGGTTGTTTCCTGGTCTGTGCCCCTCCTGAGCTGTGCAGAGGGGCTGCTCTCAGACACCACCAGCATGTGGGGCAGACGGAACACGGGGTTTACTAGGAAAACTTAGGAGCCGAGAGGTAGAAGATAACACACCCTTGAACTCAGTAGCTCACACCTTAGTCTCCACACCCCGTGGCCAACCTGCCAGAATACAGTGTCCCTGTTCTTCTGATGCTCTGCATATTTATGGGGTCAGGGAGCAGGGAACATCCATGTCACTGTTAGCAACGGACGCTCCCTGATTTGACAAGCGGCCTTGTTAGGAAGGTTGAGCAGTGGCTGACATCAGCCTGTTCTTCTACTGAAATAACTCTCACCAGCTAAGGTATCTTTTTGCTCAGCTCCTACAGAAAGAAGAATATAAGCCTGGAGGGCCATTCAGATTTGTCTCCTTGAAAAACAGGCCTTGGCCTTGTTTATTTTTTATTCTTAGTTCTAGTATATAGGCACACAATAAATGCCCGTGATAAAGAGGGTGAACATCAGTATCCAAGATGTCATTGACACTGCTGCTGTGACAGGAGAAGGCCACATGCAAAACGACACATGAGCTAATGTTTGAGGTCTATAAAAAACTCTGACGTAAACTTTCATCAGAATATTCCAACAGATTCCTGTTTGGTTAACAACCCAATGAGTGAGTGGCATCAGTCCAGCCACTGAAGTGTGAGACTCTGCAATCAGCTGTCCTTGGTTCTTCAGCCTTCCGTGTCTGGCCAGTATCCCCTCATTGGCTCAGTTGCGTCTCTGTATTACACACTTCTGCCTCAAATCTAATAGCCCAGTGATTGTCATTTGGTTACTTTTTATGTTTTACTTATTCCTGAATGCTCCCTCGGGAATATCTAAAATAGGCAATCTTTTTCCTTCAAATTTACTGTGTATTTCTATAAAACAAGTACACAGTGTTGAGTGTATCAGACAAGTTATGGGCCCTGCTTTGACTCTGGCAGGTAACAGTATTTTAGCATCTTCAGCACAAGAAAGAAAACAATTTTGTTTAACATGTTGGCTGCTGTAGCTGCTGTTATTCTAAAGTTTGAGGACTATTTGGTTTTTCATTGCCCTATTTTGGAATTCATGAACCAACAACAGAGATATAAGGAACTGCATTTTAAAATGACAGGAACACTGGGCAAAGTACACTGGTGATTTCAAATTTAAATTAGTCCGTAGTATCAGCCAGAAGGAGAGTCTGAATTCTCTCTTTACAACCAGTGAACTTTTCACTGCAGTATCTGAGGGTCAGCAAATGCCTCACTGATGTTTAATTGCGAATAATTCCTCCTGTCGCGGTCTTAGTTCACTCATCTGTATTTTCACAGCCTCGTGTGGAAGTTCTTATTGGAGAAGAAATTCTTCATTAGTAGTGTGTCTTCATTAGCAGGCAGCTGTACTAAATGAACCCTGATATTTCAATTTTTCATGTAACTTTGTGCATGTAATTTCAGCTGAATGCCATCTACCTAGCTCATTGCCACAAGTATAAGCCAATAACAAATCTTAGGTATGGAATGTTAAACCCAATAACATTAAATCCCACAGGGGAAAACTGACTTCCTGTGAAGCTTCTCTTACAAGTTCTGTAGTCTTTGATGTCCAAATTATTGACCACTAATTTGCAAAAAGAGCTCCCAATGCATCCTTGGTAGCTGTCACTTAGAATCAAAATCCTTAAAGAATATAATTGTCCATTTGAGCCTCAGAATCAAAAATCTCTGGATCACATCAACATCTGTAAGTCACATTGACCAAATCCTAGAAATTGCCAGATGAAGTCATAAACATGTTTTATACTTGTCACATGTGAAAAATCATCTATTTTTGGTGAGTCAAACAGGTTGCTCTGTCAGGATCACCATGATCACCACATATCTGACTAAGTCACTCTCAGTAGGTCACAGAGCATTTCAAAAGTCCCCCTGGAAGTTTTAGAAGTTGGGATACATTGTATCTGTCAGAAAAACTGTGTGGTGCTGCAGTAACAAACAACTCCAAAATCTCAGTGGTTTAAAACAGTTCAGGTTTGTTTTTGGTTTATATAATGTGACTTGGCAAGGATCCTTTGCCCAGGATAATCATTCAGTGTCCACCTCAGCACAGGTCACCACAATGGCACAGCAGGTGAACAGGAATGTGTAAAGTCATGTGCTGGCTCTTAAAGTTTCTCCTCTGCAGTCAAGTATTTCATTTCTGCTCATATTTCAATGGCCAAGTCAAGTCACGTGCCAGCCACCTTTAAGGAAGTTCAGCCTTGACATTTGTGGGAAGAAGGTGAATGAGACACCGATTTGTAAGTACTATTTCTAATGATTAGGACGCAGTTAAGCTGATGGTGGGAATGCAGGTTGAGAGGGAACTTCATGGTAACACAGTTTAACCCCTTCTGTTTACAAGTTGAAAGACCATGAGTGGCGGAGAGTAAGGCCCTGTGGGTCATCCCTCATGTGGCCTCAGGGCTCCTGGTGAAATCATTCACTCCTTAGGGGTCTGTAGCTTCCCTGGGGGCCCTGCTTCTTGCTGAGTAAAGTTAGGGACCTCCTGGGAAAAGGAAAGGTGCCAGGACTCAACACAACATCCCCTTGAAACCAGAAAACTTCACACTTATCCAAAGCTGATTGGAAACCCAGAGAGTGTAAACAGAATTTCCTCACTATTGTTATTTTTTAAAATCAGTCTCTAAACCAAGTCTCAGAAGAGAAAAATTATCTTCGGAACAATTACCTGAGACTCAGCACCCACATAAAAAGATATGTAATCTTTTTATCATTCCAATGTTCAGGACTGATCTTAGAACAAGTGAATGGAAACCTCCAGGGGTGGGACCTAGGCAGGGGAATACTTTATCTCAGCACGGATTTTAACTGTGTATTTACACAGGAATTTTCCTGATCACAGATTCTCTGTGATGTCTACCCAGGGACTGAAAGTACAATAGCAACAGTTAATCTTCCTTGTCATAGATGCACCCCAAGTGAGAGGTGAGGAATCACCACGGTCACAAGCCTCAAGCTCTGTGACTTCAGGGGTCGCATGTGTTAGTGCTGTTGGCTCACACGCATTCCAGCTCAGAACAGAATGCTAGCTCTCCTCCTTAGTGCACAAACTAATAAGAAAGGATCGCTTTTCAAAACATCTTTTTTCACGAAAATAATTTAGCTTCTTGCAAACAAAAGGCTTAAACTACTCAAACAGATGAGGATCTTCTCACAGAAGGTCCCTGAGTGTGCTGATGGCTCCCAATGACCACATTCAAAACCCAAATCAAAACATTGGGGATCTTTTTCAAACTTATCATTTGCTGCTGTGACCTCTTCCGGGCTAAAGTCCATATGAAAACCTGTAGGACAGAGCCGCTGTCCAGGCATGACAGAAGAAGCAACACTTGCTGACATCAATTAATGTCTGGCCATCTCATTATGTCTAAGAGGTGAGTGGGTGCCCAGGTCCAGACAAGCCAGAAGCAGGCACACCAGCATTTGTTTTCATGTCCATCAAGAGATAGATCAGGCTCCGTGAAACAGCTGTCTCTAGAAATGCCAGGAAGAGATGAGCACCTGGACACCAGTGTCACTGGGAAGGGGACCTGTGGCAGCAGATGGAAGCCAGGTTCATGACCGTTGCCTGGACTTCGAGACCAGCAGTCCTCAGTGAGCTGGGGTCAGCAGCCAATGTCCATGCAGAGATGAATCTCCACACACAGGTGTGTAGCTCCTGTGCCTGACTGCAAGTTGGGGAGTCCTCATAACATGTCACCCCAACACGAGCATCTGTAACTATAGTGAGTCTTCCAAACTTCGAAGAGACCACACTAGTCCTCATCCTAGATCTTTTCCACTGTTACAGCCACCCAAATATTTCATTCCAGATCCTTCTCTGAAGCCCTAATGCACTATAATTTTGTATGGTCTAATCTATCCATCTACTATGCCATTCACATCATCCATATGTGGCTATTTAATATATCTGCATCCTTTAAAGAAGCTCTGTGTCTCCTTCTACATGAACTGAACTCCCAGCTGAACTCTTAGATCAGGTTGTTTGTGCCAACCTTGTGCAATATACTCAGATGACCTTGCATTTGCATCAACCATTCATATTGGTTTCTTATTAGATCACATCTCAGTTTAGGTTGGGAATGTGTCCTACTTTTTATTGCCAATTGTGATTAGGAATGTGATTTATAAAATTAAAAGAACTACTGCTATCAAAGCTAAAATTGCCTTAATTTAACAGTAAGGCCAGCTTATCATCCCTAGTACTAATTCCTAAACAATAGCTGGGTATGTCTTGCTTCACAATCATTCAATAGTTCTCCTGTCCAGCTCTGTGTCATTGTCTTCATTTTGTGTTATTCATTCCCCCCTCTCAGGTCACCAGCATTTTCATAATTGCTCTACCCTTTCTTCTACACTGACATCCTCTTAGGAAAGATCTTTCAAGCTTATTCATACTAAACTGTAATTGACTGATAAACCATTCCATGATCTTCCACTTAAGGGGTATTTCCAAGTAAGAGAAACTAAGAACCCTAAGCCCTTAATTTTAAAAATGGGACCCGTGCATGTAATAGAGGACAGGAAGCCACAAGATAAAGATGGTGAACTTTCAAGTAGAGTTAATTTTTCTTGAAGATGGGTTACACAAAATATCATTTTTCTAAAAAATGAGTGTATCGTGGCACATGGTACAAAATTCACATGGCATTTACAGGTGAAACATGAGAGTTCAAACATGAATTTCAGTTTCTCTGAAGCTACACTTCCACCCTGATATCTCAGTGGTCCCATTTCTCTCTCTGTCCTGAGATTTAGGTCAGCAGGAAGATTTTGAGAAGCATTGCCTAAGGCAGAGAAATTGCTCTCCTGCAGAAACTGACTGGAAACAGGGCAAGTGCTTATTTTTTAACAGATGGAGTGGGAATTAAGACTCTTGGTGATGCTGCAGTCACTCTACATTGTTAATAGCCAACTATGTACTCAGCAGGAACATGGAAATATGCAAGAGTCATATTTCCCGGAATGACTGTGCTCTGAAAGCACTGAGGAGGGAAAGATTTCATTTTTTCCAAACCCTCAAAGACAAGCAGGACTGCTCTCCAGAAGCACTATATTTTAGGGTTCAAGATGCCCCCTTCTGGGTGATATTCTCTAATGATAATCCTGCTTGCAGGAAAGCAGGTGTTCCAGGGAGAATTCTTGATTAATAATGGCAGCTTTGAAAGTGTGCAGCATTACATCAATTGTCTTTGCCCCAAATGGAGATGAGATGCATTAGATAACACACAATAGCTAAAACCTGAGAAAAAAACAGAGGAATGGTGGTTTAATTCTAAGCAAGTGCCTGCAACAAATGGGCAGGTGAGCAACAAATGGGTCAGAAGAAAGCAGTCACTCCTCTCCTACATGTTCCTCCCCTTGTCTTCTGGGAAATGTACTGAGAAAATAACAGAAGGTCTGAAAGGTTGTGTTTTGCAATGTTCCAGCCCTGAATGCATTGGTTTCCTTCATCCCTCACCCCTAGTCCAAAGCTTACATGTGGGATCCTTAAGACACCTGTGCTGCCAACTCAGCCAGTGAAAGGGCATCTGTCTCCTAAGAAGGGATTCGGGCAGCGAGGTACTGAAAGGTGATGGATTTACACTCTAGCTTCTAATTGTCTTCAGTCTCTGAATTCTTTCCCTTTTTTAACATATAATATTGTTCTTGATTTCTTGACCCATCGGGAAGCTGGCTGTCATGAGAACATGGTTGCCTAAGGAAAAGAGAAAAAAAAGGCGCAGATTTCTCTCTGCTCAGGACCCAGGATCACCCTGCTCCATGTCCCGACCTTGCTGAGCTGAATAGAGACTTCATCCAGCACACAGCATTTGCTATAATGGTGCAATGGTCTCTGCTGCCCCGGAACACTTCCTGTTGTAAATTCAGAGGCACACAGAAGCAAGGGATAATAGCCCCCAGGAGTCTGGGCAGCAGCTATGTGTGGGGTGGGGAGGGAAGCATCCCCAGGAGGGGTCCTTCCACTCCACCTGGCTGCTGGGAAACATGGGAGATGCAGGAAGAACTGGACTCAGGAGTTTCAGAGCTGTCTTAATCGTTCTTCTCCAAAGCAGCCCTGTGGTGTAGTTACAGTTATGAGAAGGAAGACACTGAATATGACCTGGGGTCTCAGCCCATGGGAGAAGAGCAAGAATTAGTAAATCCTGCAGCTCTTCTTCCAGGTGGCTGTGTAACCCAGAGATGACTGTTTACCAGATGTTTGCATGAAGGAGGGCGTACTGTTTAGCTGGGGGTTGCTTCTGACAGCTGATATGTCTGAACCCAGTAAAGATGGTATTTCTGGGATTCCCAGCTGTGGGAGAACTTCATCCTGCATCCACACAGGAACTGAAGGGGCAAGGAGAGCCACAAAGCTCAGAGTGGATTGAGGAACCATATAGCACAGTTTGTTACCAATAGGATTAATTTATCATGAAGTTTTAGACATTCAAATATTCCCAAAGAAGTGCTGGTGAAGGGCCAAAAAGCAGTTGCTCCTGGGTTAGTGAAGTCAGGACGGGACATTTCATAAAGTGTTATTAGGGATTGGAGGTTTGATAGAGGATGTAGAATTCCATTCCCTCAGGCCTACCGTATGAAGGGAAATAAATCATCTTTAAAATTTTATTATAATGTGAGACACCACAACACCTAAAATTTTTATCAAGTTTTATAACTCATATAGTGATTTCATTTGGTGTAAGTGAAAACAGAAAACATATCCTCCCGCTTAGATAAAGGTGACAAAAGGACACAGAGGAGTAAGAGCCAAAGTCATAATGAGCAGAAAACTGTGTGCCGAGCTCAGGGGGCAGCCCTTTAGAGAGAGATGCTGGGATGTGGTGGGCGGACCAGGGGACGGGAAGGCATCTTCAGTCCAGATGGGAGGAAAGAGGGAAGATCTAAAAAGGGGAACCACTGAGAGATGTCCACGATGGGATTTTAGCAAGGAAAGCAATTAAACATAAGCTTCCCTTATTTGTAACTTCTCTATTTTGTATGTATATGTATATATTATAAATTACTTAGTTTATACAAATATCATATATACATATGTTTAGGTTTAGAAATGAGCTAAGGATTGAATTAAAGTTATATAATGATTATTATTAAAGGTATATAATAATAATGAGAGTGATATGTATCAAAAATACAGAATAGGATGATGTAATGAAAGATGTAACTAAATAAAACCTTATAATCATTACGATATTGAGCACTTAAGATGGGCTAAGCCCTGAGCTAGGGTCTTTACATTATTATCTCATTTAATGTTTAAAACATTATTTTGGGCAGAAATTGTCACTCAGTTTCTTACAGATAGAGATATTTTAAAAAGTAGAAGACATCAATGAGGATGCTAAAGCAAAGAAATTGAATAAAATTTGAAAAGTAAGTGAGAATTGAAAATAAGATAAAAAGAGATTAACATATCTAAACAAATAAACCACTGACTAATTTAAAATAAAAGAATGAAACATGAATTAAATTTGTGATGAGATGATACAGTAGACAGCTATGTACATTTCTATGCTAATGGAATTAAAAGATTCAATGAGCAAATGAATGAATGCATGAAAGTATGAATGCATAATTCTCTGACAAAAAATTACCATATTTAGCTCAAGAAGCAAAAAGTCTCAAAATACCAATAATCATGAGAGAATTCTCAAAAATTGCTGAAGAATTCATTCAGAAGCGCTAAAAGAACTTCCTCTTCTAAATGGTATGTAGCAGATAGGGACAAACTGTCGCCCCCCTACCCCGTAAACTAGAAAAAGGATGGACACATTACAGAAGCCAAACTTCTGAAGATAAAGGAGAGCCGGAGAGGATTGGTTCAACTAAAATTCTCCACGGAGAATTCATGTGGGCTCTGTTCAGTGGGCTGAGACACTGGGCACGATCTTCCTGGGGTCATTTGACAATTCTTGGAGGAAATGACTCTGGGTCTTGGCTCAGGGCACCAGACTCCACAAGAGAAAGAAACCAGAGAGTGTGCATGGCTGTACGGGCTGCTGGGACACACTTCGAGGGGACCCAGTCTACAAGAAGGCTGCTTTTTCCCATGTGGCATTTGCTGAGTGTTGGGCTGGCAAGGGAAGGTGGGGAGCAGGTTGCATTCTCTTGTTGTCCAGGAGACAACATCCCTCTTGAGGGAGACGCCTGCAGCAAACATAGCAACAGAGCTCACCCTACAGATATTGGAAACCAGGGGAGGACTGAGCTCCTACAGCTGGGACCATCTTCAGCTCCTGACTGAATTGAAATCAGCCTCTCGTCATGCCTGCCTGACAGGAGAGGGATAATCTTTTCTGGGAAACACAACACAACACAACACATAAATCCTAGCATCTACAATCTTTTTATACAGGACTAATGACATACAACGAAGTTACCAAACACCCCATATTGTTATTAATTATTATTAATTCCCCCCCAAATAAATCTATGAATTCAAAATCACAGTGGATTTTGTTGATGTTGTTTTTATTTTTGTTGTTGAAACTTACACATCCATTCTAAATTTCTGTGGAAATGCAAAGGACCTAGAACACAAAACTACCTTGAATGAGAACCTCCAGATTCTAAGTCTTATGATAAAGCTATAAAGAATGATGAAATTTAGCATCGCTCATGATAAAAAAAAAATCTTAGCAAATAAAGTAGAAATAAAAATGAAATTTTATTACCTGGTAAAGGTCAGTTATCAAAGATCTACAGCAAATGTAATACTTTTTGGAGATACCTTAATAGCCATTCCATGAAGCAAAGGAGCAGGACAAAGACACTTTCTATCTCCTTATTATCGAATGGATGTTCAGTGCATATACAATAATGCACGGAAGGTTCTTTCCAATGCGAAGAGATGGGAAAAAGGCATAAGTGGTGTGGGGGTTGCAAAGGAAGAAACATAAATTTTTACTGTAAATATTATCATTTTCTTAGAAAATCTAGTGGGCAGGTACTATATCAGATTAGAATAAATTATGCTGTAGAATGCCCAAATTTCAGAAGTTTAACACCAAAAGCCTTCTTTCTTGCTGATTCAGATATCAGTGTAAGTCTCACTGTATCTCCAGGTCAACTATCCTTCATACCCACCTTTATACCAACCTTCCAGGCTAAAGGAGGCACCAGGTCCCATCGCTGCCTTGTGTAATGTGAGACATCCTTGGTTGCTGAGAGTTTGTTATAGGGTCATGGGGAATGGGATATTGGTTCTTAAATGCTGCCATCTAGAAATGACAAATATCACTTTTGCTCACATCGCATTGGTCAAATCAAGATGCATGTTCACATCTAACTTCAGGATGGGGGTAGTTTAATCCCTCCAAGTGTCTGGAGGAAAGAACCAGAGTATGGATAAGAAGCAGAAAAGTCTACTGTGGTCACCTAGGGATAAGAAAATTAAAAAAGATGGAAGTCCCATATGGAGAAAGTTGTGAAATTATTTTAAAACATGAAAGAAGATTCATACAATGAGGAGATGTGAGAATAATCAAAAATTAATTTTATCTGAAATAATCTTGATAAGATTTTTTAATCAATTTTTTTTTTTTGTGAGGAAGACCAGCCCTGAGCTAACATCCGTTGCTAATCCTCCTCTTTTTCCTGAGGAAGACTGGCCCTGGGCTAACATCCGTGCCCATCTTCCTCCACTTTATATGGGACACCGCCATGGCATGACTGACACGCAGTGCGTCAGCGGGCGCCTGGGATCCGAACCGGGAACCCCGGGCTGCCAAGCGCGGACGAAACCGCTACGCCACCGGGCAGCCCCTTTTAATCAAATTTGATAAGCTAATTGTAAAGTTCCTGTGGAAGAATAAAATGCTGAGAACAATAAAGAAAAATATTTAAAAAAAAGAGGAGTAGTGATTGCCCAATCAAGATATCATGATTTATCATAAAATTATAATTATACCATCTTTGACTTTTCTTCGTGAAGGGATAAAGAAATCTGAAAAAAAAATGGAGAGACAAGAAATAGAAACATGAACATAAGAGATGCAGAAATAGCAGAAATGTTGAGAAAACAGGAAAAAATTGATTTTGAGAAAAGTGACTATCCAAGTGGAGAAATATCCCAAATACATTTTAGATGGATGAAATACCTAAATGTGAAATCAGCCTTCAAAATATTTAGGAAAATATATAAAATATCTTTATGACATTGTAATATGGGATAATTTTTATACACAAAACAAAAGGCATGAACAATAAAGGAAAGATTGACTACATTAAAATGTAAAACTTCTATATGACTTTTATACAACATTAAACCCTTCGTAAAAGTCAAAACAAAGATTAGAAGAAAATATTTGTAATGCTTATTACAAAGAATTAATATTCAGAATATATATAGATATCTTACAAATTAATAAAAGAAAACAGAACTTCTTATTAGTAAAAAATAGCAAGGGATCTACACAAAAAATCAAGGTAGAACACAAGAGCATTAATAAACATATGAAATGATTCTCAGTTGCACTAATATTTAGAGAAAGCAGATTCAATGATAAAGTTCTGATACAACTAAATTCTAGCTAGGATGTAGGTCAATAAGAAATAAGAATTATCATTTATTCTTAGTGGTTAGATAAATAAGTACAAACACTTTTGAGAATCATTTAGCATCATCCAAAAAAAAAAAAGAAGGAAAAGAAGGTGCATTTGTTTCATGACCCCACAAATCCACTTCTACATAGAGACCAAAGATAAAATGAATCACACATTTACGAGGATATATGCACAAGCATGTTAATTGCAACCTTATTTAAAATAATTTTTAATCTAAAATTTCATTGATGGGGAGGCCAGAAACACACAAAAAATGTTTAAAACAAAAACTATTAGTGAGATGTGATACACTTGGGGAAATCTGAACGAGTTAATATTATACAGCATTAAGGAAATACTCTAATTTTTTAATAGCCATAATGTTATTGCATTCTTAACTGTTAGAGATTCCTAGTGTAGAATTTATGTATAAAATAACATGATGTCTGGGGCTTGCATTAAAGTACCCCAGTGGATTAAGGAGTATGGGAAGTTAGAGGGAACAGATGAAACAAGACTGACGAAATACTGATTTCTAACTCTGTTAGAAACAGTCAAAAATTATATGTGTATGTGCACATATGTATAAATGAATGTGAGTATGAGTGCATATCTGTATATTTCACTGTTTAGTTTAAAAATACATGTACGTGTGAGTGTGTGTGTGTGTATACATACATACACACATATGCATTCTGTGTACTTTTTATTTTGGGGAGTATCTTCACCAACATTCACAATATACACATGTTTATCTATCTATCTATCTATCTACCTATCTATCTATCCATCCATCTGAATGCTTTACTGAAGGAAGGATAAAATTTAATAATAGTAAGATTGTATTAAATTACCAGTACACATATATTGCTAGTGGAAGAGTAAATTCATTCAATTTTTCTAAGATATCATTTGACAGTAATTAGAAGTTTAAAGATTATTATTATCTTTAATTTAGTGATCCTACTCTGTGCCTTTATGATGTGGAATTAATGTGAAGTCATGTCAAATATTTATGCAAAATGTTTTCGTTATACTACTCTTAATAGATTAAAGATAAAAATAATTACTTTTCATTAGAAAAATGTTGACATAAATTATGCTATAAAAGACACTAAAATGACCGCTTGGTGGCATAAGAGAAGATTTACATAAATGGAAAGACATTATGCTCTTGAAGAGGATGATTCAATAATCTAAATATGTCTATTACTTGGAATTATTCTATGTGACTAACAATATTCCCAAAAAACTAATGGATTATACTTAAAACTGATGAGTTATTCTAAAATAGTAAAGAATAAATACATATCTATTCTATGGTGCCAGTCAGGGTAAACTAACTTTGCTACAGCAACAAGTGGTAGCCACATCTCATTGATTAAAACCACAAATGCTTATTCTTCACTCAGATCATTACAGATCTTTGCTTTGTGTGGTTGTCATTTTCATGCTAAACTCAGCCTGGTGAGACTTCAACTTTCTGGAACACTGATGGACATCAAGGTGGACAGAAAGGAGAATATGAAGGATAGACTAGCTCTTATAGCAATGCCCAGAAGTGTCACATGTCACTTTCACTCATATTTGATTGACCAAAGCAAGTTGTATGGCCATATGTAAGTTCAGGAAAACGGGAAAATACAATTCTACTGAGGAAGGAATTACGTAGGTTCACTGAAAACCTCCTACAGTTTAATTTTAATTTTAATCTGCAAAGAGACAAATAGAGGAACTAAGCCCTCTTGATATAAAAATATATATCAATTTATATTATTTAAAGCAAAAATAGTATTCCAGAAATATGTGCATACATATTGTCACCTAACAATTCCGTATTTATATAGCCATAAATTTAAATATAAAATATAAATATACACACTTATATATATCAAATATATATAAAATATTAAATGTATAACATATATAGACCATTATAGTATTTGTATATTATTTTATATATACTATATATTTTATATATTATATATCTTATATGTTTATATATCTTAAATGTTTTATATAATACATATATAAAACATATATGTATTATATATAATACATATATAAAACATATTTTATATATTATAATTGTATATATTATTTATTATAATATTTAATATGAAATGCTAAATATATAATATTAAAATGCAAATATAAACAAAAATATAGGTATAGAAATTTTCCAATCTGAAGGATAGAGAGAACTAGATTTAAAAAAATGGCCAGCTCTTCGGCGAATTGTAGACAGTATCAAATGAAATAACATACGTGAAATTGTCTCTCAGAAGGAGAAAAGTGTAAAATTGGAACAGAAAAGTATTTGAAGAAATAATTGCTGAAACTCTTCAAAATTTGATGAAAAAAATTTGCTTATATATGCAAGAATCCCAGTGAGACTCAAGCAAAATAAATATTAAAAGAACCGTACCTAGACCATCATAGTCATGGTCATGGCCATGCTATAAACCAGAGCAAAAGAGAAAAAAAGACCTTGAAAGCAGCCAGAAGCAAAAAAGACAAACTATGTGCAGGTATGCAAGGTTAAGAATAACTGTGGTTTTCACAGAACATAACAGAAATACATTTTTTTCAGTACTGGAAGTTAAAAAATAAAATTTTATTAGCCAAAAGTATCCTCCAAAAATGAGGAAGAATCAGGATACGTTGTGTTGACACAAGCTGAGACTGCTTGCTGCCAGCAGGCCTGGACCACGGAAGTGCTGATGGCTGTCCTCCCACTGAAGGAAATGAGGCCAGGTGGAAACGGGGGTCTGGAGGTAGGAATGATGAGCACGGTAATGGCGAATGGATGATGAACTGTAAAAGACACTGTGTTCTTTCTTCCTGTAGTTAATGTAAAAGAAATTTGACTTTTAAAACAACAAATAACACTATAAAGTAGGTGTTTAGACATACATAGAGACAAAAGTAGAAACAGTTCACAATCCTATGAGATGGGTACTTTATTGTCCCTGTTTTACAGAAGAAATAAAAATGAACACCACGGTTAACTGGCTGACCTAAAATCACACAGCAATAAGGAGAGTGGAGACCAGAATCTGACCTACCCCCTTGCAGTATTTCTTACTGTTATTACCACTCTCTGTTATTAATGATTTATAGCAATTGTGTAATTAAATCCTCACATTATGTTCATATGATGAACATGGAACTGCCAAAATATTAAATGTCACCAAAGGTATTTAGTATATTTCATTTGGTTATATTTTGTACAGCATTATCTTTGGAAAGGAGTGATATTTTTCTTCTGTTTCACCAAACGTTTTCAATCTTCAGAAACCTTCAAAATTCACTAAGATTTCACTATAATATCTGTTCCAGCTTGAATTTCATCCTCAGAAACCACTCAAGCAAAGAAAATTCTATAAGCCATGGAAGCCTTTGATATGAAATATTTATCTCCTTTTGTGAGTCGTTGGTAGTGACTTCTCACAATAATAACTCAATAACCAGTAAACGGAACATTTGCTCTCCTATAAGTATATAATCAGCGGTTTTACAGCAGTTGGTGACCAATTTATATCAGAAGAAATATAGAAAATGACCCTTCAATTGATAATATCTACATCCAAAGAAGAGTTTAAAGACATTACATAAATCCAAGTCCTTAGACAACTTTTTAAAAAATATTCTTTAGAAAGCGGAACCTTTTTAGATTTAGAGAACAATTGGGAAGATAGCACACAGAGATGCTGTATGCCTCACATCATTTCCCCTGTTACCAACATCTTCCCTTCGTGTGGTACATTTGTTAAGTTAATGAACTGATATTGATACATTATTATAAGTCCATACTTTATTCAGATTTCCTTAACTTTTACCTAATGTCCTTTTTCTGTCCTGGGATACTATTGACGCTCTCACGTCACATTTAGTGGTCGTGTCTCCTTAGGCTCTGCTTGGCTGTGGCAGTTCCTCAGATTTCCTTGTTTTTGATGACCTTGAGAGTTTTGAGGAGGACTCGTCCGTTATATTGTAAGACTCCCCTCCATTGGGGTGTGTCTGATATTTTTCTCACGATTACACTGGGGTTTTCAGTTTTGGGAGGAAGACCACAGAGATAAGATGCCATTTTCATCATGTCTTATGAAAGGTTCCTACCACCAACATGACGAATCACTACTGATGTTAACACTCATCAACGGGCTGAGGTCGTGTTTATCAGGTTTCTTCACTGTGAAGTTGCTAATTTTTCCTTTTTCAATCTTGTACTCTTTAGAAGGCAGTCACTCTATGCAGCCCACACTTAAGGCATGAGAAAATCTACTCCACGTCAGTGAGGGGAGAAGATGAGTCTTTCTGGAGGTAAAATCAAACAAGCAAACAACACATGGAAAAAGTGATATGTGTGTGTATATAATATATATTGTATATATATATAAAATAAAAGGATAAATATTGCTTCATCCAATTTAAGAACTTCTGGTTTTTGAAAGGCAATATTAAAAAAATGAAAACAGACACCACAGATTGGGAGAAAATATTCTGAAGACACATATTTGATATAATGCTTGTATCTAGAATATATAAAGAAATCTCAAAACTCAATAACAAAGAAACAACCTAATAATAAAATGGGCAAAAGATTTCAAAAAGACACTTCACTAAAGAAGATATATGGATGGCAAATATGCACTTGCAAAATTCTCAACCTCACTAGTGATTAGGGAAATACAAATTAAAACCATAATGAGGCATACTACACACCAATTAGAATGGCTAGAAGTAAAAAGATGGCCCATAAAAAGTGTTGTCGATGATGCAGAGTAACTGGAACTCTCACACACTCCTAAAGAACACATAAAATGGTACAACCACTTTGGAAAAGAGCTTGACAATGTCTTAGATGTTAAGCATTCACCAATCACATGACCTAGCCATTCCACTACTAAGTATTTAGGCAATGTGAATGAAAGCTTATGTCCATACAGAGACTTGTCAATTGTACGTCAATTATTCCTCCATAAAACTTTTTAAAAGCTCCAGTATATATACATATTTCAAAATGCAAAAATAAGTCATCTTTCTTTCATTTTTTTCTATAATTTAACATTCATGTATCAAAATATTTATATAATGGATTCCTAATGAAATCCAGAGTTGACTCATCAACGATTGCTTGAGTGGCTTATAAATATTTTTGTTAGTTTTTTCCTTTATCTTTCATGTTTAATCTTTAATTAGGCTTAATTTCTGAAGGATAACTAATTGTTCAAAGTAGTGTCCTACTGAGTGAAGCATGATGTTTAATCTGGTGGAGATTGCAGATGTTATGCTTTGCTTTGTCATTGCGCTAGATAATTGAATATTGTTAGCAGCTGTTTATCAAAGAACATGCCTTTATCTAGAGTCTTTAGTTATAACAGTTTATTTAGTGTAGTGACTAAAAGCTTAAATTCCCACATGATTTAGAAAGGAAATCCATATCCATAACTGGAATTCCATAAAAGAACCTGCCCATTTTGTAATATTTTATACATTTTGTAACAAAGATTTCTACTCCCATGCCTTAGCATTAATCTTGAGCATTGGAAAAACCATTAAATAAAAATGGTTTTGGTTTAAAACTATGGCAATGACTGATTCTCAACACTTTCTTGAATATATTGGTGACTACTGTGAATTAATTGTCTGCATAGCATGAGCTATGCCCACCTTATTTGTATTTTCCAACTCCCAGATTTAGTTTAGAATTTAGTATAATATCTCTGATATGTTATGTCTTTGACAATGTTCTTACCTGAATATCCGTAGTGAAAGAGAAAATCAAAACCTATGCACCTTTAGTCATTTGCATTTTTAAGGAGTATTAATTTTTTAAATAAACATTTAATTTTACAATAGTTTTAGATTTCAAAAAAAAGTTGCAAAGGTAGTTTGGAGAGTTCCCATTGACTCTACACTCTTTCCCTTATTGTTAACATCTTCCATTTTATGGCATATTTGTCACAACTAATGAGCCAATATTGATACATTATTATTAACTACACTCCATATTTTATTTGGATTTTCTTAGTTTTTCCCTAATGTCCTTTTACTGTTGCAGGATCTCATCTAGAAGAAAACATCAGATTTATTCATCATTTCTTCTTGTAAAGCTTCCACCTGGATTCCAAACACTGCCCTCATTTTGTTCGGAGGAATCACACCAGCCAGGAGATTTGGAAATATCCGGCTATTTCCTTATCTCAGTCTAAGAATTATAGTTCAGTAGGATCACAAAATCTGAGAGACATATAAGACTTTAGAAATATCCAGTCTCATGCTCACCCCAAATCATACATTTGAACTATTTTAAATGTATTAATATATTAAGAGTTAAAGGTGTTTTTTTCCTCCATCTACGGGCAACATGCTAGTCCTTGTACTGTATTTTGAGCATAACAAAACAGACCGCCTTGCCCTTCCAACCACAGATCCCTTTAAATCTGTGATGTAGGCTGTGAAATTCTTCTTTAATCTCTGCTATGAGTGGACGGTCTCCTGTTGTAACTGGTTCACTCTAATGAGGCTTCCAGACTCATCTCCACGTCCCAGCCCTCCTGTCCTGAGGTACCGTGCTTGTTAATGATGCTCTGTTATACAGCAGAGCTGTTCTCCAGGTACATTCTAATTTCACTTCTTTAGCCTTTGTCTCCATAAGAACCAACATTTCTGCTTAGCCCAAATGGCACAGACCCCAGCAGGGAACCTTGTTTAGTAGTTTTCTTGGGTTTATTAGACGTATTCAGGTTTCGAGCTGAGACGCTATGACGAGCAGTTTCACAACCTCTCTCAGAAGTGGCTTATTGAAGCTCTGATAATTAATCTGCTTTTAAAAACCAGAGTTCCCTGTCCATCACAGTAATGAATTCTATGTCTATATCTAGCTGACTATGTGCATGTGAAAAGAGAAAGCAGACAAGTCAGAACTGGATATAAACACCAATCAAATGAGAGAAGCACAGGCTATGTGCTCAGAGCTGGCTGTAGCAAGGGAGTCAGCCACTAACACCTGCATTTTGGCAGAGACTCAAAGGCAGGCAGAGGAGTGGGAAATTTTATAGCAGAGAAAAGGGAAGGCTCAGGTGTGCCGTGGTTGGAGGCTGTTGGCATGGGAAAGCTGGAGGAAGGCTAGCTAGAAGGGGGGCATCCTATGTGATTGGTTATGGATACCTATTTAGCTTTCACTGGTTGCTCCTAAATTGGGAGCAGGGACAAAGTTAGGGAAGCTATCAGTTGTTAACCAAGTCCTGGCCCCTTTTGGCCAACTGTTGCAAGGGTTATTGATGGTTGCCTAGATCAGTCACTAGAGATGGTGGTCTGACTTCCTACAAGTCTGACTTATAAAGAGCAAGCTGGCTTCCTGGGCCGGTTGCTGCAGATTGTGGGTCAGCGTTCTATTTTCATAGGTGGGTCTAGCATTGTCCATTTGTATGTTCAGTCTCTGACATAATTAATTTCTAGAAACGTTTTTGTGCCCCTTCTTTTAAATTATGCTTAGAGCTGCAGATCATGGAGATTTGTCTGGCTGTCCCATGACACGGCAGATGCTGGGGTGCATCACAATCTGTGATTCTTTAAGGTTTGATCCGTGCTGTAGCATTTCATAAAAGATGTGGGTTACAGCTTCGATCGTAGTTGGCTTTTAAATCAAATGAAGTATTGTGTTTGGTGGTACACAGATAAGTCTATGAAATATCAAATTTAAATGTATTTCTGCTCTGAGAAATATTCAGTGAATTGGAAAAAAGAAACACATAATGTAGTCAATTTGAAAGCAGTTCTTGCTATATGGCCGCTCTGGTACTTTTGGCAGAGTACACATTTATTTCCTGTAGGATAAATCAAATTAACACAAAAACATGGGCATCAGTCCCTAACAACTATGAGAATGCAAGGCTTGCAGGACTGAGCATCAAACAAACCTAAGAAAGTCAAACAGAAGATGCATAAAAGTGAACTGCAGTAAGAGGAAACACACAGGAGATAAATATTTATTTAAAAGTCACATTTCTGGGTTTTTAATGAGAAATGACTGTGAGGTCCCTCTTCCCCTAGCTGGCACTGATGTATAGGGGATACAGAACTTGGAAGCATAGTAATTATTTGTTTACTCTCTTCTGCAGTTGAATCTGAGCTCCTTAGGGGCAAAAATCAGTGTTTTATTGTTGTTGTTTTTACTGTCATCTATTCCTGTCTACACACCTCTAATCCCTCCTCTGTAGAAACAAAGGAGAATTTCTAATTTATTCTGACTGCATGCAGAAATGAGTGAATGAATGAAATAATGACTTTATTGCCTTTCTGTGGTTTGTTCAGTGTTATTAACACATTTTGCATTCCATAGCTATTTTACCCTTGACGTCTTTAGAATAGATTCTGTACCTAATCTTTAGATATCCTTCTACTATTAAATTCAAGGAATGATACTGGTTGAACTACAACATCCAAACTGAAACACTAGTATATATTCCTCCTTGAGAATCTGAACGAGTTGTTGAGGCCACCCAGGGATGAGCCACACAGGACGCTACTACCCACCCCATCCCCTGCTCCCCAGGTGGGGAGCAAAAGCAAGAAGCAGTTACCAGAGCCCAGGGTTGATGTCACCTAGTGGCAGGGACAGGCACAGAATTCTGTCTGAAGACACAGAGAAGACTCAGCCACTGCCAAAGACTCCACCAACAATGGAGAGAGAAGAAGAAATGCCCTGGTTTCTCCCTCCCCTTCACCCTCCCATTTCCTGCTGAAGCCTCCTATTGGCAGGATCCTGCCAGAACAAAGCCGTCATGGGAGAATGGGAAATGCAGCTTGCAGGATGGACCCTGTGATGGAGAGTAGGCAGGGAAAGGGTGAAGAATGGATAAAGACCAACAAGCCCAGATGCAGCCCAGGGCGAAGGAAAGGGAGAGGTTCATGGAGAATGTCCCTGAGTCTAATGTGACTTGGATGGCTGATAGTGATCAAGTTATTAACTCAGATGAGGAAATCCACTGTCATAGGAGTTTTCCTGACCTCCTAATATTCAGAAAAGATCGATTCCAACCCTCTTTCCACCAACTGTGGAAGTCTGAAAACATCCCTCAGATCTACCCAAATTTTCAGCAGGGTCTCCATTTCCCTCTCTTTGCTGTCAATCTACTACCTCTATGAATTGGATTGTCTCTCGTCTAAGATGGTCCTTACATCATTGCACTGGTATCATTCCAGACCGAAGAAGTAATCCCTTTTGCTTTATTCCACTCCATCTAAGGCAATTGCTAAATTTGGGTAGAAGATTCTTTACTGGAGAGCTGGTAGGGTTCACCAAGAACATTGTGAGAGACGGGATTTACAATGACCTGTGCCTCCTTTCAGCTACCCTGACACTGACAGTCTCTCACTAACTCCTCTTTCCCAATTCAAACCCCAGTTCATTATTTTACCTGCTCTTTTCTCTTCTCCCTACTCCTGTATTAACTCTTCATTCTCTCCTGGATAGTACTTGGCTCTCACAATTCTTATTTATTTCAAGCATTTAACTCACTCCAGCTCTCACTGATAAACTAAGCTCTACATCCACCTCAAAGTGTTTTGTAGATCAATAAGAGCTCTTTTGTTATAGGACTTTCTCTGCAGAAAGCAGTGGTGGTTTTAAATAATTAACAAACTGTTATTAACAAAACCATCTTGGTTCCATAAGGGATATAGGAGAAGCAGAGTGTGTTTAGGTATAGATAATGAGATCAGGTTTTAGAAGTTTAAATTTCAATTGGCTTAGGATGATTTTATGAAACTGTTTTATATGCAGTTTGGAAATGTGGATCTAAATCTCAGAAAAAGGTCAAAGCATTTAAATATATTTAAAAGTAGTCCATGGTAGCTGAAGACATGGAAGTGGATAGTATTGTCTGCAAACAACACGGAGACTGACTGAGAAGAACTTAGGCCTCATATCAGACTTCTGAGTAATGCGAGACAATGGGAGAGGGTGGAAGATAAGGGGCAGATATAAATGACTGAGAGGTGAGCTGTGAAGAAGCGTTGTCAGTAAAAGATGCAGGGAGAGGGTGATCATTGTGAAAGGCCAAAGAGCCCCTAAGACATATTCTAACAGCCTACTTAGAAAATGTTTCTTGAATGAAAAAACATTTCATTGGACGTGTCAAATTATAGGCCACTGTTGATGCTGGAAAATGCAGTTTCCAGAAAATAACAAAGAAATCAATTTGATTTCAAGGAAGTAACAGAGTTTGCAACTTGGCCAATGAATGGGAGGTAAGGAAGCAGCTTCAGTGGCTCTAGATGGCTCTTTGAGTTTGGAAGTAAAGGGAAGGGTAGGGATAAGTCAATAGCATGAGAGGGAGAAATGATGAGAAGATTTAGGAAAGATTGTTTTAGAGTCAATGATGATTGAGCCTGCTTTATGCTGTGGGAAGGAGACAACCGGAGGGGAGTAAGGATACACAAGACATTGAAGTCATGCTTAGTGTGCAGGTAGGATGAGGTCACAGGCACTGAGAGGTGGATTGGCCTCCATCAGGAGGTGATAATATTCTCATTGTCTACCTAGAAACATATGGAGAAATGGCTGGAATGCAAGGTCTTTAAAACCTCCACTAGTTGACTGCCTCCCACTTCTGCAAGGATCTGAAGGAGACCCCAGGGAAGATTAAACAAATATATAATTTATTGCTTTTTTCTTTGATCCAGAAACATGGAAGCCTTGTAACCTGATGGACCAGTCTGAACTGGTTGTTAGTTGCACAAACTTGGTTCTGAACTGGACAAGATGGCCAAAGCAGCCTGAATGAAAACCACTTGTCCTCAGCCACTTTCACACACCTAGGCATGCCCCTCCTTCTGGTTCTCTATAGTTTTCTCACTTCAGTGGGGAGAAGAATGAGAAAATAATCGTCTTGTGAATGTGATGCTTACTACCTCATGTCTTACACAGCTGGTCAAAGCCTTACATTTTTTCCTCTGGATTCTGCCCCACCCCTTCTAGAGTTCCAGATGTTGGTTTTGTGCAGATGTAGCCAGTTTTGGCTGAGAACTGAATATAGAAAAGCCAAAAAAATGTTGAAGTTGGCCAGGTCAAAAGGAGAAGGATGAGTGTGACATATAAAAGGGGGAGTACAAAAACAGGATCTAAAAGATAAGAAATCAGAGAGGAAGAAACCCAAGAGAAAAGATTCTCAAAGGAACTTGCCAAGTGGGTTCTACACTGCTTTGTTTAGAAACTAAGTTTTAATTTTTACACTAAAAATGCTGTTGAGTGCACCATCGTGTCACAACAGTGATCTTGACTTTTGAGTCTTATCCTGGTCATTCCAGATAAAGAAGTGAGTGTGCCAGTAATCAAACTAGAGGTTGTGGAGTGTAAAGTATTGTAATAGCTGATCTGGGGGATGAGAAAGAACTTTGAATGGGAGCAGAGGAGAATCACTGAGACTTTTATCCCATTCATTCATTCATTCATTCATTCATTCCTGAGTCAATTGGAGAAACGTTTATTCAAGACACAATATATGCCTATCCTTGAGCCTGGCAATAAGAATACTCCCAAAATAATTTGCTCTGTGTTCTGGAGGAGTGTCCAGTGTGATGGGAGGGGCAGCTAAAAATTAAGTTATAACATAATGTGAAATATGAGATTCTGGCTTGAATGTAAGTGCTTATTCCAGCCTTCAGAGGTCAAGGAGGGCTTTCCTGAGAAAATCATGTCTAATCTGAGGACTGATGATACCCCTTAGGTGAAAAACTAGTAAAAGTCTACCGGGCCAGAAGAGGAGGGCAGGATGTACGTGAGAGAACGCAAAGGTCCAGAGGGTGGGTACACTGGGGAAACGGACCCAGCCTCAAGGCAGGGATGGTTAGAGCCCAAGATTCTAGGGGGTGACTGTGTTTGATGAAGTTGCAGAGTGAAGCAGAGCCTAGATTTTGTCCTGAGGCAAAGGAAAGTCCTTGAATTGATTTGCATTTTTAGAAAATCTCTCTCAACTAGCTGGGGTAGAAATTGAGGGAGGCAGATCAGTGATCAAGAACCTCTTGGGTAGGACAAGTGGGAGGTGCCTGCACCAAGGCTGTATATGGGGAAGTGGAGAAAGGTAAACAAATTTGAGCTGTATTCAGAAGGTAAAAGTGGCAGAGGGATTTTTTTTTTTCCAGAAAATCTGGTGTCTTAGTCCATTAAGGCTGGTATAACAAAATACCATATACTGAGTGGCTTATAAACAACAGAAATTTATTTCTCACAGTTTGAAGACTGGGAAGTCTAAGATCAAGACACTGGCAGATTCTTCGCCTGGTAAGGCTGCTTCCTGGTGCAGAGATGGTATTCTCACTGTGTCCTCACGTGGTGGAAAGGGTGAAGGAGTTCTCTAGAGGGATTAGTGCCCTTATAAAAGAGAACTCCACTCTCATGACCTCACACCTCCCAAAGGCCTCACCTCTTAATATCTTCACATTGGGGACTAGGTTTCAACATATGAATTTTGGGAGATGCAAACATTCATTCAATAGCATATGACTACAATCTAGTTTCACTTGCATGTGTTTGATTTAAGATATGCCACTATTCTTGTCCAGGATGTTTTTATTTCTATCAGAATAAATACAGATGGGTGAAATGGAGTTGTGTTTGAGTGGAACTCTAGAAAGAATGAGCTAAAGGGCCTGGCTCCACTCTTTGTTCTCTTTGGGAGGCACCTGCCTGCCGGAGCATGACTGCCCCACAGGTCCTGCCCTCTGCATGAGCGGGAGGGGGGAGAGGCACTGGTTCCTGGGTTCGCTGAACCCCTTTCCTCTCCAGGAGCCTGCGTCCTCCAAGTAGTCATTATCAGGAATAAGGGTGATGCTCAGATGAGGCATCTGCTCATTTAGTCCTCAACTGATGCAGAGCCCCACTTGGGGAAAGGGTGGATGGTACTGGGGCCCCTCTGAGACCCAACACCTTGGTCTCCCCATCTCCTACTACCTGTCCCAGTGAGACTGAACAATCTACGCCACGACCACATACAGATCTGTCTGTCCTCATTCGTGTGAGTGAGGCTGGAGTGAAAGACCGGCCCCAACCCTGCCCCGGATGATGTCACTCGCCATGGCTGCAGCCGGCTGACATCACGCACTTGGGTGACCACAGAGGAGGACCTGAAGCCTGGCAGAGACTCGAGTCTGAGGCCATGATGTCAATTCCGACACCAGAGGTAAGTGCTATAGCTTCCACTGGTGGATGTTCCTCTCCACTTTGCCCGAATCTATTGAATTCCTTTCAAAATATTAAAGGCAATTTGTAGAACATGTTTACAAATGATATTGGAAATGCTATAAAATCAAGACATCAATGTACAGAATTTGCTCAGGGCAGGTTTTCTCATATTTAATACTTCCTCTCTGTCATTTTCTTTTCATGTAAACTTTAATGCTGTAATTTTCTTTTTGCAAAAGTCTGCCTTCACTAAGCAATGCACTAGATGAAATTTAATTCAATTTATTTTGCTCTGAATTTATCTTATATTAGAAACTTTCTATGGCAAATGAATGAAAATCAGCATTTTATTTTGAACAGAAATTGCAAGATGTCGTTTAAAAAAGAAAATACTTTTTAAAAAAGAAGAGAAGAACACGATCAGTAATTGGTTGGTCATATGGTGACCTGAATTTCACTGCTTTGTTTAGAAACTAAGACTGACATAAGCAAAGTTTTCTCGTCTCTGAGGATAACTGTGACAAATGATTAGAGCAAAGACAATCACTCAGGCTTTTAAGCATTTTTGTATATTTTCTCTGTGTCCTGAGAAAAGCCAAAGGCTTCCTGTGAAGTGCAGGTGTATTGGGTGCTCTCACTCTTTTAGTCATTGATTTGGAACAAAGATTTCTGAAGCATCAGGGATTAGCATCTGGCTCTGGTTTTGCAACCATCTATATCGCGCAACCACATTGGAATATGTTTCTTAGAAATCAACCCAGTTTGCGATTTGATAGTTAAATATTTGATTCTAATAAATATGAATGCAAAATGCTTATGCTCTTAAAAATAATGTGGATCATTACTCCAAATAATTTAAACTCAAAATTCTAATATTTTATTCCAAAATGGCAGATATTTATATTGAGACAACTGTTAAACCTTCTGTATTATTTGAAAACAGTACCTGAGTTAAGAAGAATAACAGCCTCTCAAAGATGTCCATGCCCCAGTCTCTGAAACCTGTGAAGTTGGTCCATTACATCTGTTCAGATGGCTCGGGAATGCAGTTTTTGCTTACCTTGTGCTCTTGGGTTCTACAATATTTCTATAATTATGTAACAAGAATAGCATTGCGCTGTAATCTATCAGATAGAGCTACATGCTTGGAAAATTTTGATCACTTTTTAAGAAATGTGTCCTATTTGTAAAGGCACAGTAAAGTTGCATCTTATAGACTAGACTATAGGCAATAAAATTAAAAATAAACCTTATATAATAGAAACAATATTCAAATTTTTGTTCTTTTGATTTTTGAAAAAGTCTAGCATATCTAGTAGTTTCAGAGATTTCAATTTAACTTAAAAATTCTGATATATTTAATTAATAAATTTAAGGCTAATGTAATAGAGATTTGGAAAACTGTAAGAAATGCTTTGTTAACGTGTGTATTCCTGTGTAAAACACATAGCTTCTTCTCTGTATATTTTTAAAAATTGAAGAAAGTTACATTTTTTTTTTTAAAAGGGATTTACCAGATGTAATTACATTTTTGGACCTTGAGGTGGGGTGATTATCCTGGATTATCCCAGTGGGCCCAATCAGATCACATGAGCCCCTAAAAGCAGAGCACTTTCTCCAGCTGGGGTAGACCGGAATGGCAGAGAGATTCGAAGCCTGAGAGGGATTTGACGTTGGCTTTGAAGATGCAGGTGGTCATGAGCCAGGGAATTCAGGTGTCTTCTAGAAGCTAAGAACGACCTTCGGCCAAAAGCTAGCAAGGAAATGGGGACCTCAATGTTACATCCATCCGGAACTGAATTCTGCCAACAACCAGCATGAACCTCGAAGTGGGTGCTCCACAGCCTTCAGCAAGGAACGCAGCTCTGCTGACACCTTGATTCAGACTTGTGAGGTCAGGAACAGAGAAATCAGCCAAGCCACCTGGATTTCCAACCTACAGAATTCTAAGATCATAAATGTGTTGTTTTAAGCCTCTAAATTTGTGGTGATTTGTTATGGCAGCAATAGTAAAATGAATACAGTACCTATATTTATTTTATTCTTCATTTCTTCCAAGCAATTGCAATATCTAAGCAGTGTGGTTTACCTTCCACTAAGAAATCTTGCATTCTTGACTAAAAGATGCAGCTGCAAGAAAGTGTGTATAGGAGTAGCAAGTTTGCCTCGGTGGCAATGGTTTTTCTGAGTGTAGACGGGGGTGCCGTATGCTCCCACAAGCTTCAAATTCAGTTACTCATTTCAGAATATGGAGAGCTGATATCAATTTGTCCAAACCAACACGGAGACAGTGAATACAAAACTAAAATGGTTGTGGTACATTTAGCACAATACAAGAAGTATTCTTATTGTTAGTTCTACTTAAATAAAAGTATCTCTATTTAGATGGGGGTTTAATTTATAACTCATTGTTTGGTAATTAGACTGCTTTGTTTTCTTTCACTGTGTCTCCACTCTTAATGTCTACATTAGTTCATCTGAATGCAATCTTTCCTCTTTTCTCCATTCTTCTGAGCCTTCTATTGGTTGGGTAACACAATACTGTACTTATATTTTCCATATATTCCAAAAACAAAGCCTTTTCAACTATGTCGGGATGCACATTTTTAAGTTTGGCCCTAGCATTCACTAAAAGCACTTCACTCCCTCTAAATTCCTTGGCTCCTGAATATAACATTTTGGAAGTCTGACATTTTTTTAATCTAAATATCACATTGATTGATTGATTAGTTTCACCATTTTCTCAAAACCGACAACTCGGTTTCTCTTCAATGAGTAATAAATCAAAGGAGCTTAAATGGAAGCCCTCGTTGTCAGCTTCCCCGAAGGAGATGCATTTCTCACTGGATACAAAGCATGGTCACCATAGAGCAATATAGGGATTTTCCTCATCTGAAAATATCGGCCTTATAATGAAAAATACTCCAGTGCTCAATGTGGAGTCTTGGTTTTGTCTTCCTTGTTTCTCTCTCAATTCTCTGTCACACACACCTAACAGTGGAGGACGCTGGGTGCCTTTCTGAGGCTGAAGGAAACCAGCATATGTCCTTGGGTGTTGGTGTAGAAAGACTAGGACAGCCCTCTGCAGGTGACCCAGATAACTTTCCAGAGGTGTCATTAATATGTGGAACAGCACTCTTCTCCCACATTCTTCAATCAAGAGGTTTTAAAAATCCTTCCAAGTCTCCACTTTAAGTCAGTAAGAAAAGCTCAAGGCAAGAGTTCCTGCTGCCGGTGCTGTTCGTCCCAGAAATGAAGACATCTTGGCTTCCTAAAATGTTAGCAATAACAGTAAAATGCCTCTCACAGTATTACCAGGTATTTTCTCTTTGGCTCTGGGTTTAATCTTAAAACCATGGAGGTCACAAAAATGAAAATCCATAAAGAAATAAATCAGGAGGAATATTCTTCCAGCAGGCTCAACTATGCCAATATATATGACAGATATACCGATAAAGGACAGGCGTTATTTGCATTTTACAGAAAAGAGAAAGCAGCCACTACCAAGTCATAAGAGAGTGGGGTTACAGTCTCTGGGAGTGATGACACCCTGACTCAGCTCTGTCTCTTCCACCATACTTCATCTCTTGACACCATGGCAGCAGCGGCCACTGTAGGGAGTTGCAGAATGGACCAAAGACAGTGGCCAGTGGCAAAGGTTAAAATGGGCTCTGTCCCTGTTTGCCTGGGGCTGTAGTTCAGCACCATTGTCACAGGAACTCCCCACGCTGAAGTGCTACTGCTGACAGCTCTCAGTTTCTGGACTCAAAAGTCTGTACTAACAAGCTTTCTAATGTGAGCTGTGATGCCTATAAAATAAGGCAAGTTTTCTCAAGATAATTATTGAATGTATCCATATGGGATGTCAATATTGTAAAACTAGAATCTCATTTCAAGATGAAAGCCTGAAGAGGATAGCTTGATCTTGACTCCTTGCCTAGGTTCTCATCCATGGAATGTTCCAACAGTATGTCTTCTTTTCTTGTTACTGCATCTTTGCCTTTTCCCTAAGTGAATCCATTTCCCTCTTCTGTGAGAAGTCCTGGACTGAGAGAAGCTGTTTTGGCCGATGTGACCTGACACCACTTGTTTTCTCGGACAGATCTGGTGGAAAAGGTGGCTGTGATGGCTGTCCTCCTCTGTTCCATGACAGCCCTTCAAAGCCTCCCATGAAAGGAAGACCTTCCCCAGTGGAGGAGGAATGTTCTTCCTGCAAGGGAAAATTCTGCAGCCATGCTCCCTTGTTAGGACTTTCAAACAAGTTCTCAGTGCCCAGTTATGGGGATTCCTTTAGGGCAAAACAGAAATGGCAAATTCAGAGATCTTTCTGTGCTTTTCTGCTGATTTTGTTACTGAATTTGCTTTAATAGGTGTATGGAAACAATCTAAAATTAGCAAATCACTTTCCAAATCATTCTCTTTGGAAGTTATTGACCTGCAGTGATCAGCATCATCCAGTCTGAAAGTATGAAGAGACTGAAAGGACAGGCTGTTGAAAGAAGGAGGAGGGAGAAGAGATCTGCACAACCATTTCCAGATGACTTTATTTCCACTGATAAGGCAAACCCATGCTGTGAAGTGAGCTGCTGCGGAGATAAGGGCTCTGGAGGGGAGGACAAGACTAAACAATGGGAGTGCTCTATTTACAAGGGATCTCATACTTCATTTTGAAGGGTTGCCACGTCATTTTTCCAGGCTCCTGGGGCACTGTGAAGTTTCAGCAAGACACACGTACATGGGTTAGGGGAAATGCCAGTGTCCATATTTCCCCGAGAAAGTACTTAAGACTCTCTCCACGTTCCTTCTTACCACATTTCCCCAATCCTATAGAACACACAAACACATACCCCCTTTACACACACTCTCTTTCACATCCACCTACTCACACTCACTCACAGGCACACTCACAGACATACACACATCTCATCCAGTCACAATTATACTCTCACATTTTCATACAGTCACTCACATCCACACACACTCACAAAATACTCACACTCACAAACACACTTTCACACTCTCATAACACCCAATCACACTCTCTCACACTCATCACCCACTCACACACACACAGACACTCACAAACACATGCTAGCAAAACACACACTCTCACAGGCGTTCCTACATTCTCTCTCTCACACCCACACACGTGCACTCACACACTTGCCCTGCTCTGCTGATTCACCAGCCTCAGGGCTCAGCCCCAGCCAGTGTGCGGCCTGCCCTGTCAGATGCTATTGCACATAGAGGGAAGCTGAGACTCCACTGTTTGCTTCCTCACAACTATAATTAGTGCACTCAGCATCCTTCATCAGTACAGGGCAGTAACGGTCGGAGAGAACGTGCATCAAGTACCTGTGCACAGCATCTCACATCAAGCACCTGAGATGTGGATTTGTTGGGACCCTTGGGAATGAAATGGCTTGTGCGGTTTAGCCTCATGACAGTCTTCAGCTTTAAGTTTCAAGCAATCCTGCCCTTGCAAGAAATATGCGGTGCAACTTGGAGAACAGATTTTCTCCAAGGACCTCTGAAAAGCCACACGAGCACCATTCTTGGATAAATATTGTCATTCTAACCGATGAGGGAAAAGCCAGGCACAGGGTCCCAGTGAGGTCACAGGGTTCTCCACTGAGAATTAGGAGCATCCCCTCAGGACAAAGCACTGCCCTTACCAGCTGGGTGGTCACAGGCACATGCCCAGCCTTTCTCACACCCTTTCCTCTCCCCTTATGTGTCTAAGGGGGGGTTGAGAGCCAAGCAGAACAAACCCTGGGCTCCTCCTTGTTTATTGCGAGTCTGTGGTTCTCACATCTGACCTTCTAGGAGCACTTGTGTTTGCCCGTGACATTTGAGTCCTCTCCCTGATGATCTGATAACAGCGCAGTGTGCTGATCTTCTCTGTGAAGTGGGGTCTCTCTCTAGACCTTTGTCCGTGGAACTGAACAACAGTCATCCTGAGCTCACTCTGTGCAGAGAGCTGATGCCTCATACAGCAGAACTAGTGGGAAACGGAAAAAAAAACCCACCAACAACAGCATAGAACAGGTGAATACCTAGAGGTCAAGCAAAGGCAACACAAGGCAAAATCTGAGGAGTAAGACATTGTGAATATAAATGCTAACATGGCTGCCTTGAGGGAGCTGGCTAGAGTTTATCACAAGAAGCTGTTCTGTCGTGACTCACTATCAGTGGGATTTATGATGCATACATCGATATAGTGTGCCCCTGTGTAAAATCATTAACTGAATAAAGGCCACGTTGGGGTTGGCACCCTTTGTTTCAAAAACAGAACAGGCTTTCAGCCTAAAAGACCACAGTATGAAATTCTTGGACACCAGAATTTACCAGCTGAGAAAATTTGAGAAGATTAAATTTCCAGAACCTCAATTTTTCTCATTTGTGTACCTCACACATCTATGAGATGATCAAATGCAATATTGCACATGACAGTGGCTGGGGGCATGTTGCATGTCATGTAGAGTATTTTTCTTGCATTTATTAAAGTCTCAGGTTTGGGGGTATAATTTAGACATCTTAATTTTTGAGTTGGATCCAATAATTTTCTCAGGGCTTAATAACCTGTCAAAAGTGTGACAGAGAAGGTAGTAGGACATTAATCTAGCCTGCTGATCTGATGAACAATTTTGCTGGACCCCTGGGAGCTGTATTAAGAGATGCCTGGTCATATTCCTTCCATTATCACAAGTGCTTTGTGGGTGTGGGCTCTTTTACCGCCATGGGGCCACGGTGTCAAATTGTGAAGTGCTGGGTCAGAAGTCATTCTTTTTTCTAATAAATGTTAAACCTTAATTACCTTTAATATATCATTTAACATAATCAAAGGGAATTGGGTATCTGTTTCTTTGTTTTGGTGGGAACTGCTTGAGGAACAGGGCTACATCATACCATCTCTGACATCCCAGCTTTCCGGCACATGTCAGGCTTTATGCATGGAATAAGTAAATGATGAATGAATGAAATCAACAATATTCTGATTATGCTTTATGATCAGTCATGCCACAGAACATCAGAGATCTGCTGGTCCAAACCTGTGTTTTGTTTTGAGGAGGATGAAATCCAAATGGATGGAGTTAACAGTCAAGGCTGTAAAATTATCAAGTGTTGAGAAACCAAGTCATGAGTCCCCTCCGCCATGTTCCTATTCCACCCCACCCTATGCTGCATTATTCTTAGTCCTGGGAGTCTTAGAAAACTTAACCCGAAGTGAAATAACAAGAAAAAGGACCTTGATTCTAAAACAGCCAGACATAGTGATGACTGTGCTCACTAATAGTCTTGCATGGGTGCTGTGAACAATCCTGTGTTTACGGAGTGAATTCAGAGTCAACCTTACATTTGTTCCCTGAGGCTGCGGTGTCCCAAGAGGTTGGATTTTGCCCGAACGTGACCTTTCACTAACATGCTTGAGGCCCCTGGTTGAGGAATGAGAGTGACTGGGCTCTGAAGGCGTGTCAGGACCCCAGCACATCCTTCCCTGGGAGGTGACACAAAGCATGCCTTTCACTCAACACAAAGAAGACTTTTGTGAAAAGTGAAATGAGCACAACTCCCTGCCCCGCCTTTGGGAGCTCTCCTTGCCTTTCCGGTGGAGATGTGTTGACCTGCCTCAAATACACATTCTTGTTTGTTAAACCTTGTTTGTCCAAGATAGAGTCGGTTGGAAACAGTTTATAAACATGACTTACTTCTGTCTTCTAAAACTAGAAAAAAAAAGAACTTAAATATGTCGCATGTGGGTGATCTAATGATTTTATTTACTCGTCCTGTAGTTCCAAATCCACATTGTGTCTTATCCCTGAAAACACATCTATAAATTAGAGCATACTCAGCTGATTTTACCTTCTGTGCATACTCGTAACATTCCTCTTCTCCTCTTGCTTATCAGTGCACATTCCTGGCTCTTCGGTGGCCCAGCAAGTGGCAAAGTGTGTCCCCTCCACAGCCACAGATCCCCACTGGCCAGGGCCTGGGTGGAGGGTGGTTCTTCCCATGGTCAAGATGCCACACTGAGCGTCTGCTTTTCCTGGGGTCTCAGGCCTCGTTGGCCCTTTTCCAGGGTTTAAAATTGTTTCTGCTGCCCACCTGGTTCTCCTTCCTGTGATGCCAGCTGGATGGGGTACTTTTCTTTCCTGGCTTAAACTCTCACGTAAGGTTGCTTTGTATTAGTCATGGCTGCCACTCTTCCCTGAAAAGGTGGCTTCAGTTCTGCTGGAGACTAACCAACTTGTCTGGCAGCCAAGTTAATCAAGGAGGTAGCTTTAGGCCATTTTGGAATTGTTCATTTCCTCTTGACGTTCAGCTTTGTAATCATGAGAATTTAGTTATCCTCGGGGTTAACCCAAGGCCATGGGGCTTTTGAGGATTCTGGAGCAATTCCTGTGTCCAGTTATGACCAAGGGATGAGGTCAGAGGGGAGAAACAGATCTGCTCACTGTGGATAATTTATACCAGGTGGCACATTTTACAGTATCTCAAGTAGACACCTTCCTTCTCTGTGATAGAGGCAAAATGGCATTTCTGGTTTCCAAATAAATCAGTTAATAGTTTCCTTGATTGCTAGGACAATTCAAAGGTCTGATAGATTCTAAGCACTAGTCTGGCCCCTTGTCTCCTGGAAATAAACAACAGTTTCTGAAATTTCTATTTAGTAGACTTAACCTGCTGACTCCAAGAGGCATTTCAGTCATTTAATCTTTTTCTGAGAGCAAGAAATAAAAATGCTCGGTGCCCATATTACTCCCTGCTTCCTGCCAAAATACTAACAAATACTCGATAATAATAAATGAATTTCCTTTTTAATCGGGCTGGCTTCCTGTGTGGTGACTGCTCAATAAGATATCATAACACTGATCTGCTGTGAAACATACATCCCTCTTATTCAAAGGAATTGGGCTGAAAGCCCTATGCTCCCTTAACTGTCACACCTTCTTTTCTCCACTACTCTCTAGTACATGGATATAACCTCCTGGTAACCAGTACCCCAGATGGCCCTGGTGAACCATGCCTCCTGGTATTCACACCCCTGGGTAGTCCCCTCCTACACTGAGTCAGGCTGACCCTGTGTAACCAAGAGAATGTGGTGGTAGTGATGCTGTGTGACTTCTGAGACCAAGTTGTAAGAAGCCTAATTGACACTTGGAACTTCTGCCATGATTTCTCAGAGCACTTGCTCTGGGGCAATCCAGGTGCCGGGTAAGAAGTCTGACTACTGGGAGACTACTATGCTGCAAGGATTCTAAGGTCCTGTGCCATGCTGAGAGAGGTGCCTGGTCCACCCTTAGTTTTTCAGCCATCCCAGGTCCAGGTCTGAAGGCAGGCATGTGAGTGAAGAGGGCTTTAGATGTCATCAGCCTCAGCCCTGACCTGCCTCAACTGAAGGGGACCCCAAGAAGGAGATGCTCAGATGAACCATCAGCTGCCAGAACTCTAAGAGATAATAATAGATTGTTTCAATCCACTTAGTTTTGGAATGGTTTGTCACACAGCAATAAATAACCAGAGCACCACTTGATAATTGATCAAATAGAGGAAACAGGAAACTTGCATCGGAGGATTAACAAACTTGCCTTGAGTTTGGTCCAATGAAAGTGCTAACTTTGTTCTTCCATACAACTCCCATCCTTTTAGTAAATGACCTTTATTTAAATTCTTAGTCTTGGCAAATGACCTATATATATATATATCTCCTGGGTCATAGAGTTCCTAAAGTGACTTACAACACAATATGGTCCTTGCAATTGTCACATAAAGTCTTTTGAAATCTCACCATCCTAAAAAGCATTAAAAATAGAATACAGATGCCCTGTTGGATGCAAAATCCAACTGTGACTCTGTTTTTGGCCTCTTAGAATTTCTGATGTCTTACAAACTCAAAGCTGTTCTTTGCATCTTTGTAAAACTTAATGTGATTCCTTGAAGGATTTTCATGGAATGTAACTTTTGGTCAACTTCGTGGGACTCATATGCAAGGAGAAAAGGCTGTTTTAAGATGAGAGTCTCATCTTAGAATCATGACATTTAATGCTAAAGAGAAACATGGAAATAGTCCAGTCCAACAACACATGAATTCTTTATCCTTTAATCCATTTTCTGCACTCTATGGGAAATGGTATTTTAGATTTAGAAGCAAATTTAATCAAGTCTTTCCCCTAATAATAACCTCCAATGATTTTTTTCAGTGCTTGTAGGATAAAAAGAACAAAGTCCTCGATACATGTACAAGATCTCTGCATGGTCTCATATATATCTGTTGGACCAATTCCATATTCCAATAGAAAAAAAATCTACCTAACAGCATAAGAAATAATTGTGCATGAATTAAAAATCCAAATATTATGAGATTCATCTCTCTCTTTTTCTCTCTTATGTTTACTTTTATGCAGTAATTGCAGAGTAAAAATATGGGCATTTATTGATGGACTCTGTCTTCCCGAAGGCCTGGTGCCTTCTTTCTTATATCCTAAATATGTTTAATTGGATGGCTTTTATGTGATGTTATGTGACTTTTACACAAAAGACTGAGAAATAATTGTGTAGCTCGATAGCATTCCCATCAGTTATCCATGAGCCAGTAGCTCACATTCATGTGAGCTGGTCACTGCTCTATATTGAATCTTTGCTCACACGGGCTTGGATCAGGGCCATGGGGATCGTCATTGTAGAAAAGGAAAGATTTTTATGATTCAAATAACCTCTAAACAAATGAAAGTGAGACCCTGATATCTCAGAATATATTGCAACCAGGAGTTAGTTGACTTCACTTCTGTGTCTTATTAAGCCTTAAGATGTAGACATATGTTGCTCGTGGACTTTAATGAGAGAGCAGCAGTGTAACAATACAGGTAAAACTGTGCCCTGGTTGTCATATTTGACACTTTTAATCATGCTTCACCCCTTATCAATGTCCATTTCTCATGCAAACCTCTGTTTTGAACACCCCAGAGGCTCCAGCAGACGTCTCTCTCCAGCAGAATCTCTGGACTGAGGCAACTCGCTCTTTCTCACCATCACTGGACGGTACTTAGTGCAGAGATCAGCCTGCACCCAAGTGCAATGTCGGGGCCGGACTGGAGCCCCACCCTTTATGTCCCCCATCAACACTCTCACAAAGGGTAATGAGCAAATGCACTACAATAGAATTGAGCATTAAGTACTCGGGTTTCACAAGACTGAATTACTATGGGAGATGCCATCAATACTGACCTCCATGAAAAAGTAGATGTTTAAAAAGTCTATTACAACACATAGTATCCTGTTTTTAAAAACATCATCCCTCTTTGCCAGCTTCTGAAACCCTGTTCTGGCGTCTGGCTTTTTCTGAGGGGGGCCAGTGTCTCCTTTGCACTCACCTGAATGCCAGCAGACAACTTTGCACAGGGTGGATCCCTCCACATATGTGTTTATTAAGTGCAATTAGCAACACACATAAAAGTTTTCACTTTAATAACCATGGCACGAAGACGTCACATTCCTTTTCAGCTTAGACTTCATCTTGTAAAAGGTCTCTTGATGTTAATTCCTCAAATGATTTTACTCAGCTTCTATTGTAGTTCTGGGAACTGGGACAGCAATCTGGGTTTATATATGAGTAAACAGTCACTTTTTGTTTTCTTATCTCAGGCAGGAAAACAGGGTAGTCTGGGCTCCCAAATACACCTTGCAGATTTAATGGAAGCAATAAGTCGTTCTTGAATTTACTATATCTTACCCCCGTATGTTTAGCATCACTTGGAGGGAATCTGTATACATGTGCTATAGGCAGATGCTCTTGCATTATTGTAAACATTTAACTTGGGTTTCTTGGGAGTTGCTTATCTCATCACTTCTAGCTATTTCTGTGTTCAGTGTAGGTAATGTTGGGAAGCATCTGGCGTCAATGATACAGGTGTAGACGTTATAATTCACATGAGCCAAGGTTATCTTTGTGTCTTCATGTGTTTGGGGGGCATATCTGTTCCATAGAACTTCCTTTCTCGTGATCCATGAGTATTGGTCAGTCAACTTCAGATTGATAAAACACCTATAAATTGTAATCTGATATGGGGTGTTTTATAAGCCATTTGTTAGCATGGCTCAATAATATCCCTTTGTTTATTATACATCACAGTAGATTGAGTGTTATCCTTAGAACATGACACTCCCTCACTGGCATTCCAATATTCTTTCGTGAGTGGAGAACAAAGGGTTGATCTGGAAGCCAACACACGCCCTGATGGTGTCAGAGAGCAGAAAGGGCTGAAGTTTAATTAATTGATTAAAGGCTTCTGCAAACATCCATTGAGGACGCATTATGCCCCAGGAGTTGTGTTCTGTGCCAGGGAGACAGAGATGGGAGACTCAGCCCCTGTGATCTAGGAGTTCACTGCTCAGAGGGACAGACAGACAAGACAATGAAGACACAGTGTGATAATCACCATGACAGTGGTGTGGGCAGAGTGTCCTCTCCAGTGAGGGTCAGCAAATGTGTCTGGGAGGAAGTAAGACCTGAACTCAATGTTGGGAAGCAAACAAGAATCAGCCAAGCCAACCAAACAAAAAGGAATGAGCCAAATTGTCCCTGGGAGAGAAGAACAGATCCACGGGACAATGTGTGCATGTACGCAAATGACACCTTAGCAATGGCCTGGGAAGCAAAGAATTACTTATCCCGGAAATGGTGAAGTTTAAAACATTTGGAATTTGTATATATCAACCCCAAGCTTATCTCAATAACCTAAACTCAGGAAGGCCAGCCCTACACATATTCATAACTTTCCTCCGGTCCTCTGCTTCTAGGGGCCCGTGAAATAAAATTTTATTTCCTTAGAGACAAAAGGAATTCTCTGACTTTTAAAGGGCAATTCCGATGCATCTTTCAATCCTCGTCATGTGAGTACTTGCCTATTTTATTTAGAACACTTGGTAAGTGGCCAGAATGAGAACTAGACCATCCAATTCCAGCTGTTTTCTTGGTGTAATTGTCTTTGTGTGTTTCCTGGTATTTGAGAGATTTTTAAAAAGCCTTTTTTATCTGATGACTTCAAGAACCTGTTGAACCCAGTGGGCGGGAACAGAATCTCTGTCTCGTGACATTTATAGACTTGTCACAACTTGGTGTGCTGCAGAGGGTTATAACTTTGATGATAAATAACAGATCGTCTTTCTTTATCCAGGCTGAGATTTAGAAGATGCTTATAGACTATTTAGTGTCTCTTTACAATGTGGAGCAGTTGATAATAAGTAATTCTTCCTGCTTGCCATCGTAGATAGGAAACTAGAAATTAAAAATGAGTTATAGGAGAGAAAAATAAGCAAAAATATCCCACCAGAATGCACACACTGTCGACCTTGTCTATTCTGACTTGCCCTGGTGGTTTTCAAATAAATTCTCTACTTGGATTCTGTATGAAGGTCTATAGAGAGAGGTCACAGGGCTATAGAAAGTGCATTTCCAGCACTCAATTCCATTTTTAATTCCAGCCAGGTCCTGCTGCTAACTCACTGAGGGCATTTAGCACAAAACAGTTTCTTTCCTTGTTTCAGAAAATGAGGAGTTTGGATCAAGTAGTATCTAGGGTTCTCTCCGTCCTAAAATTGTGCACATCTAAGCCAATGCCTTTTGACTGACTGCTTATGTTTTTCCTCTAATTTTCTCCTTTTAGGTCAATGTCAGGAGCTATAATCACCATGGGAAAAAAATAATAATAGCAACAATAGTTTATTGGTCCTAATCACATGTCCACTATTTTTCTAAGCAGTTAAATATATTAACTAGTTTAATTTTCATGGTAAAAATAGAAGATGGATACTACTTATTATGCCTGTCTTGGAGATGACAAAGCTAAGGCATGGGGAGGCTCAGTAAACTGCTCAAGGTCACATTCAGAGGTGATGAGCGGAGATTTCAACCGCAGTGTAGCTCCAGAGCCTGCGTGGAATCCTCTGCAGTTCCAGCTTCTGTAGCACGGTGGGGTGGGGGTGGGAAACCGTGGAAAGTGGCCAGGTTAACATATCAGGTCAGGAGGGTCGTTAGGTACATCACTTCCTCCTGGCAGCTGTGGACTTCGGACAATGCTTTTTGGGGTCCTAAGGGGCCCCCTGGTCATTGATAGCAGACAGGCTCTTGACAATTTACTAGTCAGGGAAAGAGAGGTTTGTGCATTCAGGGTACCTCCTACTGTATGTACATTGATAACTCTGGGCAGGTTCAGGCCAAGCTACCAGAAATAGGCTAAGAGGTAAAGGTCTTTCATAATGTAACCAAATCTTCTAACAGATTCCCTCAATCCAGAGGTGCCTGCCCTATTCTTTTGGCTTCCTCCCACAAAGTGCAAAGTGCTTAGCCTCATCCTATGCCTAACGGGACTCTTCCTAGTTGTCACCCTTACCAAAGTTTGCCTTGAGAGGTTAAGTCAAGCTGTCCCAGTCACCTGTAACCCCTCTGCAACCCAGGTAACAGCACTACCCATTCCAAATAGTATTGTTGATGTTGAGGCACCACAAGGTCGATTGCATTGTAAATTTTGAAACTTCAAGTTTCTCTGCGGCCTCAACAAATAGGCTGTGAGCGCCCCTCCCAGGTGACCAGTGCACTAGTGTGGTAAGGCTGCTCCTGCCACAAGTTCCCTTGCTACCTTTCCCCTGACCGTGACCTAGTGACATTCACATGTACCAATGAAATCCCCTCATGCCTTTTGCTTGTGTACTTCACCCTGACCCCAATGAGGGCACTTGCTCATGGGTCCTCACTCTCTCTTGGCTTCCCACCTGCTGGGTTGAGCCCGCTTCTTGCTGCTCCCTCCACGTGGCCCCTCATGGCATGCAGTGACTGTCTCTCTAGGACCTGTGAGTTTAATGAACATTGTTTTCCCAAGCCTCTCCTGTGACTGTATCTGACTGACCACCTCATGAAATAATACAAACACCCTTCCTCCATCTTCAAAGCCAGCAGCATTGTCTCTCTCTGACCCGTCTTCTGTGGTCACATACTTCTCTGACAACAGCCAGGAAAGGTTCTCTATCAGGCACTTGTGTGATTGGGCCCACTCAGGAAATCCAGGATCATCTCCCCATCTCAAGGTCCTTAATGTAATCTGCAAGGTCCCTGGTTTGCCATTTAAGGTGACAGTCTCAGGATCCAGGGATTAGGATGTGGATATCTTTGAGGGGCATTATTCTTCCTACAACACAGATTCATAGTAAAAAATAAAACAACTCTCACCAGTGAGGGGGGAGGTGAGTATATATTACACCTAAAATTTGAGGATGAGGTTGTCAGTAACAGCAAAATTGGTGACTCCGGATTCCTCTGTGATTGGAAGCACTGGTGGCTAATCCTCAGTCACATCCCTGGAATGGCCATAGGCCATATGCTGGTTTGTTGTTCTGGCACTGGAATTGGCAGTGCTCTTTGCAACTGCCTCCTTTCACAGCTCATGTGGAGTCCTGTGTCATTGACTTAGGGGGAGGTTGGGCTGAAGTTTTTGTTTGCACACGGCACATCTCCTGTATTAGGTGAGCTTATGTAGGGGGTTGCCTGGACATCAGATTTGAAAGAACTTAAAAAGTGGAATGGGTCCTGGGTCAGACCCACTGAATTTTTCCAGAGTAGAGAGAAATGGCAGGTCGGACTATGAATGGAGGTGAGCAGAAGTGCATTGTAAAAGTGAGAGCAGAGAAAAAGGAGGGTAAACAGGCTGTTAATATTTACTCACCCCTACTGCACTATATTCCAGGCTTACTGGCCACAGTGTGAGAAAACACATCAGAGGCTGTGAGCTGAGGGTCACAGAGTTAGAAGTCACTTTTCATTCCTAATCATTTCCCTATTTAGTTATTTACTTACTTACTTAGACAATCTACCCCGGTGGACCTAGAGTTTCATGACACCTAGATTGGGTTTGGTCCTGTCGGGTTTTATGTTTCTGGGATCCAGCAAAGGTCTAGCTCATCTTGAACACCTGGCGAATAATTGGTTGACTGGTGGACCAAGTGAATGAAGGAACAGACTAGAACTCAGGGAAAGCACAGAGGTCTGATGAGTTTTCACTCATCCTATCAATTTGGGGAAAAAGAAGAGTAAAATACTGGCTTGTTAAGATGGACAATTTTTATCCTTTAAAAATTTTCATTTTGCCTAGCTTTTGAGAAGTGGCATAAAACTACATATTATGAAGCAAGTAAATTTGCAAAAGTAATGCAGACTTTTATAAAAATACATTTAGAATATAATTTCATTGATTATAATTTTAAATGGTGCCAAATAGAACAAATCAAGAGATTGTGTGTAGCCACAAATTACCTTTTGGTTAGGCCCCTTGTGAATCAGTTCTGTGAGAGACTGAATGTAGCAGAGGCCTGGGCTGAGGCTGTGGGCTTTCTCCTTCATCACGGATGGTGTTTACCGCCCTTTATCTTGGATGGCAAGGGTATGCTAGTCCCACAGTAGAGAGCATTTTAACATTTTAGTCAGCATTTTCCAAACTCCCACAATAGTAATATCACAAACGCCATTTCTTCTGTGTGAACTTGTGATTAGGAGGACAATATCTCCACTTTAAAAAGCAAAGTAAAAGAGTCTACAAAGAGGAATAACATAAGAATGGTCAGGGGATCTCATGTAAAACGTGTCTGCCAGATGCACAATTGCCCAAATTGCAGACCAAAGAATGGTCAGAATTATCACAGGAGAAATTCTAGGACATTCAGCACCATGTGGCTAGATTAGATTAGATTCTCTTGGATGGGTCCATTTTTTTCTCTCAAAGAATTAGGGTGTTCCACTAATACTATGTGACATAGTGAGGAATACATGACAGGGACATACAAGTGAAAGAGCAACCCACTCTCCAGGTCCAGGTGAGTTTTAATCATATTTTATCTTTCTACAGTGTGTGTGTGAATGCAAACTTCCTTAAAGCCTTTCTGAAGGTAAATGTATGAATCAATCAATGGATCAATCAACTGACAGGTAAACTATAGACACTGAGCTGCTCCAAGTGTCCTGTCTGATTCTGAATTTTTTGTGATGGAAACTCTTTAAATTAATGACTAAAGTGTAAATATTGTCAAGCTACCCTCAGGAAAATAAACATAAGTAGGAAATATTCCAATTGCATCGACATTTAGCTCTGTAATTAATCAGTGGGGGAAAAAATCAGTCAGGAGGAATTTTCTGGATTTGTTCCCTGTTATAAATGATAAGTTATGAAGAAGTCCATATCATGAGCCTAAAGAAATATTTGGTATGATATATGATTTTCTTCAAAAACTTTTCTTAATGAGAAAATGCTTTTATTCTAACAATTGTTATTTTATGGTGTGCTTTTTTAAAAGTTGTGTTGTTATTAAGACTTTATAGCTTAAAACAAAATAAAAACATAATTAAATGCAGATAATGATCTTAGATAAAAATGTTGATGTATGTAAGTGAGCTGATACCCTATTTTTTGTTTTGTATATTAAATTGCATTAACATATTTTGTATTCTACTCATCATAGAGCACTGTAAACGTAACGATAATTTTATCCTTTATACATTTTAGTGAAATCATGTTTTTGTGGTACAAAATTTTGCAATTTAAATAATAAAGGGAATTTCAGACTGAACTTTCTATATTTTGTCTGTAGGATTTTAAAATAACTACGTTTTACTCCCAGTCTTAATTCTAGACAAAATTTCAGCTCAATTTATTTTCAGATTTCTCAATATTTTCATACTTAAAACATGAGTTTTTGTGTTTTTTTTGGATGATGCAAACATAAATATTTTAAAAATCCCGTTTCATATTTAATCACTACATAAAAAGTCAAATCAAAGACTTCAAGTAGAAATCAATGCATTGCATTTATTTTGTATAGCTGATTACACAGTAACACCATGTAATTAAATTAGGTTATTAAATTCAATTTAGTTTAACACAACATAAGAAACATACACAACATTAGAAAATAATTTCTATTTTTATCCAAATAACTCAGTGATCGCCATATAAACTTTCTGTAACAATTATGAACAATAAATATGTGATACAAAAGGAATGAATTTTGATGACTGAATTTAGATTCTCTGGTTTTGTGTGTATACGTGGATGTGTTTCTGTGTAACTGAGAGAGAGAGAGGAAATCAGGGAAAAGAGAGCAATGGGGGTGGTTGAAGGCTGAGGACATATATTTGCATTTTGCCTTTTAAGTGCAAAGATCTTTTGGGATAAGTCAGTAATGATGTGCCCACATTTGACTGTCACTTTTAAAAGACTTTAAGTAAATCATTACTTAGATTCCTTTACATATTACACCAAAAGTTAAAAAAAATTGTTTTAAACATTTTCTTCTTCAATACATTACATCAAGCTAGGCTGTAGTTAAATGTGACGGGGACATTTAAAGAGACGGCACTATTGGGAACCACCTTTTCAGAGAAGTTCCTTTGACATGAATTAAATCCACAGTGAAGAGTGGCTTGGTGTGTGAAATTCTCCTCTTTTCCTGAACACCAGGCTCTCCATAACAGCAACACTCTCCATAAAGATAGAATGTTTCCCTAATATAAGAAATGTCCTCCTGGGGGTCGGCCTGGTGACAAAGCGGTTAAGTTCACGGGCTCCACTTTGGCAGCCTGGGGTTCACCGGTTTGGATCCTGGGTGTGGACCTACTCACTGCTCATCAAACCATGCTGAGGCGATGTGCCACATAGAGCAACTAGATGGATGTACAGCTATCACATACAACTATCTACTGGGGCTTTCAGGAAAAAAGGAGGAAGATTGGCAACAGATGTTAGCTCAGGGCCAATCTTCCTCAAAAAAAAAAAAAACCAGAAAGAAAGAAAAAGAAATGTCGTCCTTTCCTAAACCTCTTCTTAAAATTAAAATAGCATTATCCATTAATATATTGAGTATTGATTTGATGCCTGATTTGAAGAAAAAATACCTCTTAAAAGAATCAAGTTTACAAGGGATTCAGATTTTATACCCTCCTTTACTGCTCATGGGGATACTAGATATGAAAGACTTCAAAACTATAAAATCTATATTTCATAGATATTTAATAATGTGATGCTAGATATAGTCCTCTAAGTTACTCTTCAGTGTTGGCTATAAGCCTAATACAGTGTTCAGTGGTGCATATATTCAATACCAGGACTAATAAATACTAAATTACATAGTTTTTTGTTTATTTTTTCTTTAAAATCATATATATCACCCCATAAAAATAAAATAAAATAAAAACAACCAGGAAACCTGTGCATCCATCTCATGGCTCTTTAATGACAATATTTAAAAGCACGGTGAGTTCATATTTAAAATTTAATTCTGTTACTTACTTGTATAAGGGTTAATCTATGAAATAGCATAAAAGTCAAAACTGAATCAGAGACTCCTATTTCTGGTCTGCTATGTAATGAGTTTAGAAGTTGTCACCACTTCCTAACAACAAGTGAAAAGCTGAGCAATTTTTGTAGAAAAATCAACAACTCTTCTTGGATCCTTCAGACAAGGGAAGTCAAAGGGCATACTGTTGCCCCCAGCATTGAAGAGATGGACAGACAGATACAGAGAATCACAACCTACTGAAGCAGAAATCCCTGAGCAGAAACCTCAGAGGGAACCAGCACTAGGGTAGGAAAACATTAACAGTAATTGACAAATTGCTAGGGACTCTATGTGGACAAGTATCTGAGTTAAAAACTTCAGGGAGACATAGTCAGAGGGTGGCCCCTATAGTTTTGTGAGTTTTATCTCCTGGAGCTCTACCAATTTCTCACAGCGGAGATCTGAGAAAAACCCCTTTGGCCTTCCAGCACAGGGAGAGGAAAAGTAAATATCTTGAAATACATCAGAGCATTCTGCTCTTCTTAACAAGGTCTTCCTTCAGGAGAAATCATTTTACCAGAGCCTGGCTTACTGGGGTTTTATTAGAACCTAGCAGACCTGGGAACAGGGAGACATCCAACCCTATCTCCCTCTAGCCTTGAACAGGTGGGAAGGAAAATATCCAAATCCAGCTTCCTCTAGCCATCTCGTCCCACATAAGAGAGGGGTAATAACTGAGAAGCACTGGTGAAGTTCATAGTGCAGGGGCACAGGTTCACCAAAAGACTGAGAAGTAATCATAGGATGATAGAGCATTTCCCCTCCCCCACACCTCACCACCACATCACTCAAGACCTGTTTACTGCAGTTCCTTTCACCCAGTACATCAGTCCACTTTCAAGAAAAATTATAAGACAAACAAAAAGGCAAAAAACACAATTTGATGAGTCAGAGCAAGCATCAGACCGAGACCCACATATGGCAGGAATGTTGGAATTGTCAGATTGCAAATTTAAAACAACTGTGATTTATATGGTAAGAGCTCTAATGGAAAGAGTAGACAACATACAAGAACAGATGAGTAATGTAAGCAGACAGATGGAAATTCTAAGAAAAACTAAATATAAAATGCTAGAGAACAAAAACAATATAACAGAAATGAGAATGGCTCAGATGGACTCATTAATAGATGGGACACAGCTGAGGGAAGACTCTCTGAGCTAGAGGACATGCCTCTAAAAACTTCCAAACTGGAAAAGCAAAGAGAAAAAAGACAAAAATAACGGAACAGAATATCCAAGAACTGTGGAACAACTACAAAGGGTAAAACATACGCATAATGAGAATACCAGAAGAAGAAAGAGATAAAAGAATGGAAGAAATATTTGAAGCAATAATAACTGAGAATTTTTCCAACTTAATATCAGACCATAAACCACAAATCCAGGAAACTCAGAAAACACCAAGCAGGATAAATACTAGAAAATCTATACCTAGGCATATAATATTCAAACTTCAGAAAATCAAAGATACACAAAAAGTCTTGAAAGAAGGCAGAGAAAAAAAATACCTCACCTATAGAGAAGCAAAGATATGAATTTCATATGACAGCTCCTTGGAATCTATGCAAGTAAGAAGATAATGGAGAGAAATATTTAAAGTGTTGAGAGGAAAAAAAAACCCACCAATCTAGAACTCTATACTGTGCAAAATTATCTTTTAGAAGTGAAGGAGAAATAAAGATTCTGTTAGAAAAACAAAAACTGAGGAATTTGTTGCCAGTTTACTTTCCTTGCAAGAAACACTAAAAGAAGTTCTTCAGGGAGAAGGAAAATGATATAGGTCAGAAAGTAGGATCTACACAAAAAAAAGAGCATGGAAGAAGGAATAAGTGAAAGTAAAATAAAAACTTTCATTTTTCTTATTTTTAATTGATCTAACAGATAACAGTTTGCTCAAAATAATAGCAACAATGTATTTGATTATGTATGCAAATATATATGAAAAATGTATATCCTTTTGTATAAGTGAAAGGAATGACAACAACGATACAAGGGATGGGAAGGACAAATTAGGAATATTTTGCTTTTATAAGGTACTTGCACTACTATGAAGTGGTACAGTGTTATTTGAAAGTGGACCTTGAGTAGTTGTAAATGTACACTGCAAACTCTAGAGCAACCACTAAAAAGGTAAAAAAAATCTGGCTTATACGCTAAGAAAGGAGAGAAAATGAAATTATATATAATGCTCAGTTAAAGCCACAAAAGGCAGAAAAAAGAATGGAAGACAAAAATACATACAAAGCACAAGGGCAACAAATAGAAAACAGTAAGCTAGGTGTGAAGGCAGCCGAAATGTACGAACTTCCAGTGGTCAGATAAATAAGTCCTGGGGATGTCATGTCCAGCATGATGACTATAGTCAGCAATGCTGTATCACATATTTGAAAGTTGCTAAGAGAGTAGATCTTAAAAGTTCTCATCACACACACAAAAAAATTTGTAGCTATGTGAGGTGATAGATGTTAAGTAAACATATTGTGATAATCATTTCACAATATATACAGATATCAAATCATTATGTTGTACACCTAAAACTAATACAATGTAATATGCCAATAAAAAACAGGGAGAAAAAAAGAAAAAAGTAACAAATATGGTAGATATCAATCCAATTATATCAATAGTCACTTCAAATGTCAATGTTCTAAACATACCAATTAAAGGACAGAGATTGTCAGAGTGGATCGCAAAACAAGACATAACTGCTTTCTATGTTAAATCAATTTTAAATATAAAGACATATATAGTTTAAAAATAAAGGGATGAAGAAACATATGTGATGCTAATACTATCAAAAGAAAGCAGGAGTAGCAATATTAATTTCAGAACAAGAAAAGTTGTCAGGGATAAAGAGGGGCATTACACAATGATAAGGTCAATTTTCCCAGAGGACATATCAATCCTTAACATGCATGCATCTAAACACAGAGCATCAAAATACATGAGGCAAAAACTGATGGAACTGCAAGGAGAAATAAATTAATCTATTACTATAGTTGGATAAACATCCTTCTGTCAGAAAGGGACACATCCAGCCAGCAGGCAGAAAATCTATAAGGACATAGGTGAACTCAATGGCATTGGATATGATTGATATCTATTGACCACTTCATCCAACAACCACATAAGATCAGGGCAAAAGTCTTCAGGACAGAGTATCAGAGAGGCAAAGGAACTGGAGATCTTCAGAGGGTTTTGATCTGGAGATGTCCATAGGGTCTATTCCACAGAGTACTGAGGAGCACATATGGGTAAGTAAACTACTCAAAGCTGGGGAAGAAAACATCCAAAATAATTACATAGAAGAGTGCCCATGGTCAGGAAGAGCACCTACTCCTGTGACCCAGACTGGGAAATCTCATAATTCACAGAGTGTGAATAAAATGCTCAAAGGGTCTTGCCTTCATAATGAGGAATACTTAGGCCTAGACTAGACACTGACCTGGTCCCACCTACCACATCATAAAAGCAAAATTTAAAGGGGTCACTATTTTTTCTCATGTCCAGAGAAGCTGGACTAAGAGGGTTGACCCCTGGGGAAGAATGTGTAGATAAAGCATATGTGCATCAAAATCAGACATTTAGTATTGGATGTGCTCAGTATTCAGACATCTACGTGGAGCTCTCAAGAAGGCAGTCTGATATCTGATGGAGGGAGTTCATTGGAGAGGTGGGAACTTTGGTTTTATCTCAAGTGTTAACTTTGCAGAAGGCCTTCCCTGCCATCTTAGCTAAAGCTTGCCTTCATCTCCATGAGTCCCTGGCACAATCTCCATTTTATCTCCATTATGCTCACTAGTTAATCTTGTCAGTTACACTTTGTATTTGTTTGTTGTTCTCTCTCTCCCAACTGGGATGTGAGCCCCCTGAGGTAGGATCTATGCTTGAAGATCTTATACTCATGGCCTGGAACAGTGCCAGTCACAAAGTAGAAGTGTGATAAATACTGCAGAATAAATGACTGAAAACACAATTGTAAAACTGAGGAGAGGCATGTGAGCTAGAGTAAACGATTTTGAAACGATCAACATACAGATGATAATTTAAGATTTTGAAAGGATGATATCCCTCTGGAAGTGAGAGGAGAATAGGGTCCATGCAGCATCTTGAGAATGCTGTCCTTTAAATGATGGACAGAGGAAGTAGAACTTCCTTAGGAAGTGGACAAAGAGTAACAGGGAACCTAAAGGGACACCCAGAAGGGTGCTCCATCAGTACCTTGGTTTGAGTTCCCCCAAGAGATGACTCCGAATCAAGAATTTGGTGCATGTAATTTATCTGAAGGTGACCCCAAGAACACAAAGAGGGAATAGGGAAAGGAGACAGGGAAAGTGGGAAATTCATAAGGGGTGCATTAGTGAGTGGGTGACAGCTAAGGGCTATGGGTAGAGGGATCTCACTGGTCAGCCTCTGAGAGCATATATAAAGCACAACTCAGAATTACCTCATTGAGGAGCAAGGAAGCAGGGGTTCTTATCTACGATTTCCATCACTCTGTGGTAGAGGATTGCTTTTTGGAATATTAACTCCCTGTCACATCCCGCCTGGCTCTTGTGCATGTCCAGACACTCCTGCACCCAGGGACAGCCCTTAGGCAGGAAGATGTGGGTTTGTGAGCCATGACACCATAGATGTATTTGGAAACTCCCCTCCAAAGCTGCAGGTAAATTCTGGGTGGGCTGAGGGGATGTGGGCAGGGACCTGAAATATCCCCCACATCCGTGTTGACCAAGAGTAGAAAGTGTTTTAAGGGGCTGTTGGTGAACTGTAAGGACATGGTAAATAAAAAATGAGAGGGATCATGACCTCAGGGGCACTGTCCTTGAAAAAATGATTAAAACCTTTCTTCTTGGTTACCTCAAGAGGTAGTAAGAGAAAAAACTCAGGACGGGTGCGTCTCAGAGTAGGTGAGACATCTTGGGATTGGCTGTTTCAGGACGGATTATTTTTCACTAGAAATCACTGCCATAAGAGCAGAAAAGTGCAGATGTAAGTGTAGGGGCAGGGACTCTGAAGCCAGACTGTCTGGGTTCATTCTTAGCTCCTCCATGTCCTGTGACCTTGGGTGAGTTACTTTGCTACTTGGGGTCTTGGTTTCCTTACCTGTAAAATGGCAGTATTGATGTCCCTTACTTCATCTTATTGTTGGAGGGATTCAATAAGATGATGTCTATTCTCTTTTATATTTGTATATTCAGGCATTCTCGCTTTATTATTCCATATTAAATCTTGAATTTTGAATGCTCTTTTATCTATTCTATCAAACAAACAAGTATCAAATACAGATTTGTCCAGGATGGGTTAGAATTAAATTTCTGATTGATGTTGCTATGTATTATATGAAGATTATCAGAAAAACAACTTAACAATCAATATATAATGATCATCTTCATTTGATGGACTTTATCAGTAGTTATCAGTCTTGTCTGTATATTATCACCAGGGAAACTTTTTAAAATATTGATGTCTGATTTTCAGAAGAGTGTATTTAATTGTGACCCTGGAGGATCTAGCAGGTTGAGAAGCGTTGACTTACCTAAGAGTCAAGATTTTGCAGGGCCTTAGAAACATCACTGTGATCATCAAATGTCGTGATCTATCCCCTGATTTTTTTTTAAGAAAGAGAATTTTATGTAAATAGGAATTTACTACAATATGCCATATGTTATTATTTATGTGAAACAAAATGTATGCATTAACTATGTTTGTATATCTTTGAGAGTCAAAAGAATTTGTCATCCTCCTAAAAGAAATGATAATTTTCTGCCCTATACGATATTTCCAAGTATTGGGGCAGCCCGGTGGCGCAGCGGTTTAGTCCGCGCTTGGCAGCCCGGGGTTCACAGGTTCGGATCCCGGTCGCCCGCCGATGCACCGCCTGTCAGCCACGCTGTGGCGGTGTCCCATATGAAAAATAGAGGAAAGACGGGCATGGATGTTAGCCCAGGGCCAGTCTTCCTCAGCAAAAAAAAAAAAAAAAAGAGGAGGATTGGCAGCGGATGTTAGCTCGGGGCTGGTCTTCCTCACACACACACAAAAAAAGATATTTCCAAGTATTAATTGAATGGGGGAATTCTGGAAGTTTTTACATTAGAACTCCATTGACTAAACTTAAAACTATGTCACAGGAGAGAAGAATAATTATTATTATATCAAGGCAGACACACTTTGACAATGTACAGGCATATTTCTAATAACTGCCTTAGGAGGATTAGGGATAGTGTACGTAATTTCTGGATAGTGCAAAAAAAATACATTGCTTTTCATCCTATGCATAGTAATAACAGTTATATCCTGAATTTGATTATCATAAAGCACTGTAGTAATCAGTGAAGAACAAAACAATTAGAAACTTTTCAAACTTTTAATCATGTATTAAATTAATTTTCTATGTGACTGCTTATGCAAAATGAGAAATTCAATGGAGGGCTGAAATAAATAAAATTGTTTTCTTTAATTCTTTCTTCAATTTCTACTTATCCTTCACTCCTTTTAGAACGGCTAAAATCCAGAACACTGGCCACACCAAATGCTGCTGAGGACGTGGAGCAACAGGAACTGTCACTCAGTTGGTGACAATGAGTGCTGGTGGGAATGCAAAATGGTACAGCCACTGGGAGACAGTTGGAGGGTTTCTTACCAAACTAAATATACTCCCACCATACAATCCAGGATTGCACTCCTTGGTATTTACCCAAATGAGTTGAAAGCTTATATCTACACAAAAACCTGCACACAGATGTTCATAGCAGCTTTACAAACTCGGAAGCAACCAAGGTGCCCTTCAGTAGGTGAATGGATAAATAAATGGTGGTGCATTCAGACAATGAAATATTGTTCAGTGCTAAAAAGAAATGAGCTAACAAGCCAGGAAAAGACATGGAGGAAACTTAAAAGCTTTTACTAATAAAAGAAACCAATCTGAAAATGCTGTATAGTGCATGATGCCATCTGTATGAAATTCTGGAAGTCAAAGCTATGGAGACAGTAAAAGATCAGTGGTTGCTAAGGGTTGGGGGTTAGTGATGAGGATGAACAGGCAGAGCACAGAGGACTTTCAGGGCAGTGAAAATACTCTGTATGATACCATAATGATGGATAAATGTCATGATACACTTTTCCAATTCCATAGAATGCAACACCCTAAGAGTGAACTGTAATGTAAAATATGGACTTTGGGTGATTATAATGTGTCAACGTAGGTTCATCAATTGTAACAAATGTACCATCTGGTGGCACATAATGTGGGAGGCTATGTATGTGTCAGGGCAGGGTGTATGTGGGAAATCTGTGTACCTTCCTCTCAATTTTGCTTTGAATTTTACACTGCTCTAAAAAAATAAAGTCTTAATAAAAAAGTATGTGATAGTAGAATTGGGTCCTAGCAAAGAATATTTATGAATAATTTGAGAAATGGTGAAAATCAATTGATAAGGAAAGAAAAAAAGAAAGGAAATAGTAACTATGTGAGGCGATGGTTACATCAATTAGCTTGATTGTGCTGATCATTTCACAAGGTACACATATCAAAACATCAAGTGGTATACCTTAAATATATACAATTCCTGTCAATTATACCTCAATGAAGCTGAAAAAAATCTTTTAAAATTCATTAGCAAAGATTGACAGATGGTGAATTTTTTCAGTTTTTCATAATCTGAAATATACTTCACCTTCATTAATGAAATGCAGTGTTGCTGCAAAAACAGTTCCAGGATGAGATTTATTTTCTCTCAGCACTTTGGAGATGCAGTTCCCTGCTTTTTGGCTTCTATTTTTGTGCCTGAGGACCCATTCTTTGTATTATTCCATTAGGTGATCCATCTATCCTCTATTTATCCCAAGAATTTTCTCCATCTTTTCTTTTGTTTGTGTCTTTCATTACAATATGCAAAAAGTATATATATATATATTTTTTTAATCCTTATTGGCATAGATTGTGATTCCTGTATTGGAAGATTCACGTATTCCATCTCTGTGAAAAATTCCCATTTTCTTTTTGAAATTTCTTCTTTGTCACTGTCTTCTCCCTTTCTGGGATTCTGATTATTCATATGTTAGACTTTTTCAATCTCCCCCATGGATTTTAACCTCTTGTGACAGAGTATATTTTCTAAAGATGGTGCAACATGCTCTTCTATAAAGCGACCTTGACATTCATCCCATCCAGTGCTGGCATGTATGTATGCTCCCCGCCTTTGAAATTGGATGGATCTTTGTGACTGTCTCAACCAATAGAGTATAGCAGATGTGATGCTTGCTGACTTCTGAAGCTAGGTCATAACAATAACACACACTTTTGAAACACTTGCTCTTGGAGCCCAGCCTCCACAACATAAGGAACCCCAAATATGTTGTCTCATGGGGTGCACAGATAAAACTCCATGTGTAGAGGCCATATGTAGTAGTTCAGGTTGCCAGCCCAATTTGGGGACCAGCTGATAACCAGTATTACCCATCAGCCATGTGAGCAAAGACGCCCCCAGATGATTTCAGCCATCAGCTAAAGTCACCCTCAGTTTTGAGTCTTCCCAGCTGAGGTTCCCAACGTCATCGATTAGACACAAACCATCTCTGCTCTTCCCTGAACAAACTCCTGACCTTCAGAATCCATGAGTATATTGCAAACAAAATAATTGTTGTTTCAAGCTGCTAAGGTTTGGGGTGGGCTGCTAATGCTGCAATAGAATCTAGAATATGTCTGTTACATCTGTTACTATGCCTTGCATCACTATATTCTGCATAATTTCTTCAATTCTATCTTCAAAGACGCCAATTACATCTTTACCCTATGCCTAATTGACATTAAATGTAGCAATTGACGTTTTATTACTGGTGATTACATTTTTCATCTCCATACGTTTTATTTAGTTATTTTCCAAATCTGCCTTGCCATTGCTGATAGCATATTTCTGCTTAATATTTGATTCCATATTTAATTGTTAAATATTTTATGCATACTACTTTGCATTATGTTTATAATTTTAATATCTGAAATCTTGAAAGAGAGTTTCTTTACTTTAGATTGTTTCTACTGACTGTCACTCACTGGTGACTTCTGTTTGTGATTGGTGATGTAAAGGTTTCCCTCTGTTGATTTAACTTAATCACAGAAATGCTGAGGGCCTACAATGTATTGATGTATCTTAAAGAAAGAGTCTCATGTTTAGGCCTTGACCTTTCACAGGTACTAGTAATAGTTCCCTACTACTGGATCTTGGGTTGGCATTTGTCCCAGGGCAAGCCCAGGCTTAATATTATAAGATATGTTTTCCCTGCAATTTTTAACTTTATTTTTGCTCTTTAGGTATTTGCCTTGTACTAGGAGCCCCAGAATACATTTAAAGTGTATTTGTTTCAATTTATCCTAAGACTACTTGTTTTGTATTGTCTGCTATATTGCTAGAAATAGAAGTCCAAGGAAATCATCAAACACAGATGTAGATAAGGGCATCAATATAGGAATGGCTATATGGAGATATATTAATACAAAACCCTTAAGAGTGAGTATTATCTAGGGGCCTGCACCGTGGCGCAGTGGTTTAGTTCGCACTTTGGCAGCCTGAGGTTCGCAAGTTCGGATCCTGGGCGCCTGCCGATGCTCTGCCTGTCAGCCGTGCTGTGGCGGCATCCCATATAAAGTAGAGGAAGATGGGCCTGGATGTTACTCCACGGCTGGTCTTCCTCAGACACACAAAAAAGTAAGTGTTATTTAGCGTGACCTATATCTTTATATCAACAAGGAACATGAAGAAGGATTTTCACATGCATTTAGCAATGACAAATTAGAGCTCAATAGTTTGTTCATGTGAGTTAGTGAAGAATAAGAATTTTAATCAATAAAAAGGGGAGAAGGCTAAAAGTTTGAAAGTCCATAAATTAGAAATTTGATATCAGCTTTACTCTTTAATGATTTCTGATTTCTTCCTCATAAATTTCTAATGATACTTTTAGGAGAAGTTGAATTGGATAATAAAAAATGGATTATAAAACTCACTTCAAATGTTCCTCTAGTTCATGGTTTAAAACAAATACCTTACAGCTGGGAAGTTACCAATAATTATCCTCTTCACACAGAGGCATTAGATAATTCTCTTCTAACTTATTTGTATATTTTATAGGTTAGCTTTTAACTGTGCACCTGAATATATAAGAAATTTAATTTAATTTAACATTTCAATAACACAAGAACTTGCATGCATTAGTACTGTTGATTTGGGATATGTTCAGTTTGTTATTATATAAAAATACTGTTCTGCCCATTACTTGCAGTTCTGAAGAGTTCAGGCTTTTTTTGCCTAAAATAATAAGGAATAAATCATGGCAGTCATGGTTAGATTTTCTTTGCCCATTTCAGCCTTCCAGAACCACTTCCAAAGGAGAATTACTTTGCACTCACATTAAAGATTATACACAGCTTCTAGGATAAGTTGGAAGATGGAATTCAAGCTATAAGAACTAAGTCTGCTCCCTTCAGAAATCGCCACCAGGGCTAGTTTTTAAAAGACACAAAACACAAAAGGGGCAACAACACAATGGGGTTTTGGAAGCTGGAAGAAGATGCCAATAATGGACCTGGGACACCTGAGGCTTCCAGATTACACTGTGATTTGAAGGAGAATATATATGCTCTAAGATGATGGTGAGAGAAGCTGGGAATCTCAGTTTATTCAGTTTACATGGCAGATTCTTCTAATAGCTTAGAAACTGGCACCACCAAGTATCTCAGAACATGGGCGCAAGGGGTCTAAAATAAGGAAGGTTAACGGAAAGCTTTTGATAAATAGTTAGTATCCTATAAAAGCTGAGCCAGCCAGCGTTCATCGTTTTAAGAAGAAAAATGACTACTACTGGAGTCAAAGAATAGGCATGAGAAAGAGCGAAGAATATAATATAAAAATACAAGAAATGCCACATTGATTTGCTGCTGTAATTAAAAACAAAGAAATGTGTTTACATGAGGAAAGACATACTATGGTCCAGCTCCATGAACAGACATTTATCTACCTGGATCCACATAGAAACTGATGTTTATGCAGAGAGGCCACAAAAGCAACAGTGATTCAGTTGGTGCTGCTCACTTTTACTCACCTGGATGTAGGTACAAATAGAGAAAACTTGTTTTTTTTAAAACTCAGACTGCAACCGTGCCAACTTGAGGTCAATTCAATGGAAATCTTTTTATTTTTTTAAAGAAGTTATAAGTGGCTAAGAACAAGAGTTTAGCATGAAAGTAACTCCTCAAACATAAGGTATTCACAGACCTTTCATGCACTTAGCAACATAATGCAGACAGAAGAGAAAATGAGTCATTTTTATTATAAGATGAAAGTTTTCTCATTCTAACCTAGGACTTCAGACTTATTTGCTGATACATCTAAACTCATATCTAACTCTGTGTTCCAGAAATGACATATATGTTTTTCTGATAATAAATATAATAAAATTCCAATCAACACAGAGTGAGAATCTCTCATAAGGAACCTTTGCACGTGCTCAGGCTTCCTGCTTCTTCAAGTTCTTTAATAATACGATTTTTCTCTTGGTGCTATTATATACAGATCCAGCAGGGGCCTAGTATTGTGCTTCATTGCATAAATGTACAAAACATTTTTTTTTTTTTTTTTTGTGGGGAAGACCAGCCCTGAGCTAACATCTGTTGCCAATCCTCCCCTTTTTGCTGAGGAAGACTGGCCCTGGGCTAACATCCGTGCCCATCTTCCTTCACTTTATATGGGACGCCGTCACGGCATAGCTGACAGGCAATGCGTCCGCGGGCGCCCGGGATCCGAACTCGCGAACCCGGGGCTGCCAAGCGCCGACTAAACCGCTGCGCCACCGGGCGGCCCCCTACAAAACATTTTTTAATCAGTCTCTTAGGGAAAGACATTTAGGTTGTTTCCAATTTCTGCTGTGATGGAGCATGTTGCAGTGAAATCATTTTGGATCACCTTTGAGTACTTTTTCTATTAGGTGACTCTTTGAGTCAAGGGTAAGTGCATTTTTATTTTGGATTAATATTCATCCTCTAGTTTCCTTCCCACCTGCTATCTCAACCTTACCAAACCACCCCTGGACACAAGCCATTGTAGTGTTCTCAGTGGGGATCAGATGAAAGGACAAATAGGGAATCTAGTCAGGAGCCCAAAATTCTGTCTCTAAAGAAAGTGTAATATATTTATATAACTGAGACAATTTCAGTATGGGTGAAGCCCGGGGGAGCAGAGGTGAGAGCAAGGGAAGCTGGGGTAAGGGGTGAGGCTGTAAAAGATAATAGGGATGATCGAATTATAAGTTCTTTCACGCTACATCAGAACATTGGGCTTTCCTCTGAAGTCTAGGGGGAGACTTTGAAGGATTCTGCACTGTGAGGGACATGATCAAATGTGTGCTTTAGAAATATCACCATGGAAACCGTGTGGAACAGCATTTGGATGGGGTAAGATGAATGGCAGCAAGGTGGAGGAGTCTGTGACCATGAGAATTTGTGAGGGATGTAAGTCAGCTAGAGGAGATGGGGACTGAGAGATGGGCAGACCAGAGAAATTTCAGGTGGACCACCTACCAGCACCAGATTACATCACGGAGAGGAGAAGAGCTACCCATGAACCCACAGGACACATAAATATAAATTGAGGTAGTTTTAAGGCTCTAAGCTTTGGTGTTTTACTGCACAGAAGTGATATGTGAACTAGTGGCCATGGCATTGCTGTATGATGGGCCAGGCTGGCTCACTTATCCTCTCCCGTTGTCATGGGGAGCAGAGCATTCATGTTAACAGTCCCACCAGCAACCGTGGAAAGGGAAGAAATGAGTTCCCCAAGTGGAGGCAGCCGTTGTAATCAAAGATGGAGGAAAGAGATGCTGAGTGCACAGAACAAATGTTGTTCACCACCAACTGGAGAGTGGAAAACAAAGAGGCCTGAGGATCACGTGTCACACCACACCAGTGCCTAGGTGGCAGAGACAGAAAACGCTAGAAGAAACTACATACAATGGATGTGCTCAGAGAACACAGTCCTGAAAGAAAAGAAGAAGAGCATCAGTTCCTTAAATTATGTACAGCTGTATATCCTCATCGGGACAGGGTGTGTGACTCACGTCCTGGTCTGTCTATTACTCCATCACAAGAACATATGAAACTGAGAAGAGGGGAGGAGATGGTCCATATGCGAAGACTTCAGGGATTTTGCATGTACTTTCAGGACCTGGGTAGACTTAGTTGAATCAAAACGTGCTCTCTAAAGACAGATGTGTCCATAAAGTCTGGAAACATAGATTAATATGCAAACCATCATCTCATCTTCAATATGAAAAAATTGTCTGTATTTCTAGGCTTTGTGGACACTCTGAGATGCACTAAATAAACTAACAAAAATAATCTTAGTAAATTTCTTAGCTCAAAAGCAAGGAAACGCAGTGGTCAAGAGGTGTTGGGGAACTCAAGCTGAATCCCCAGTAGTGCAAAGTGGTATAAGGTCCGGATGCAGGCACAGGGGAAAGGATTCTAAATCCCATGGGAAGGCAGGTTTTGTGGCCTTGAATTGACCCAAGAACGGGAAATAGAGCTGATTCCCTGGCATAGAGCTGGGATCCTTTCAAAGCTGCCAGTCTAAGCATGTACAGAAAACTGCCAACACCCAGAAGTAGAAAAAGAGCTTGCTTGCTCTCTTCCTGTGCCCCAAGATATGAGACCCCTCTGAAAATGTAGGCTTCGTGAGGCCAGGGTTTTTGACTCCTTGGTTCACAGCTGTACCCAGCTTCTAGAGCAGTGCCTCACACCACACATCACAGGGGCTCAGTAGATATTTGTTGAGTTATGGAAAACTATATATTGAGTCCTTTTCACACAGGGCTGTGGAGTCTGAGTTTGCATCACCTGCATGGATCAGGAATCCCAATCTGAGACAATACCATAAAAAGTCACCCTGGATTGATGAAATCAGCAACTCTAGCAGAATCAAAGATAAAACCCCTCTGACTTGCTCACATTCATGGAGTGCACCTTAGTAAAAATTACCACCATTAAAACCACATAAAGAATGTGATGATAAGGAAGGAGGTATGGTTTGGGACAGAAGACTTACACCACAGGGTTTTCCTTTGGGGAAAATTGTTGGGTTTTGTATCGTACAAACTGGTTGAAAAGTCAATAAGTAGGAACCAATGGACAGTGGAAGGTAAAGATACAGTAGAGTCGGGATTAGATGAGGAAATGTAGTCCTTGAAAGTAAGGTGGGGAGGAAATTTACATTATATGGGGGCAGGGACAATCTGCAGCAGAAGAGAAGGGGGAAAAGAATGAGTAATTACTAACTGGTCGTGCAGGAAGTTGAGGAAGGTCTTGCTTCATGGCTCCTATTTTCTCTGTTAGTGAGAAGTAAGGTCATCTTCTTCAAGAATTGGTGGAGGGAGGGGCTCTGGTAATGCTTAGTACCATTTACATATCACCTTGAGTGTAACTGGCACTTTCCATTTATTATCTCTAATACTTAGGACAACTCTGCAGGATATATGTTATCATCTCCATTTAACAAATGAGAAATCTTAAGCTCTTAGAAACTTTGTCATTTGCCCAGGCCAAATAAGTAGTGGAGACAGGATTTAAATGCTTGCTCGTGTCAATGAACTCTTCTGTCTCCTTAGCATTCACTTTGGAGAGGAGCAATGGGTGAAAATAGCCATCGTAGGGGGAGGAGGAAACAGCCCCATGGGATGCTCAGTATCTGTGATGAAGCACTGAGGTGCTAATCAGTCACAGACCGATTTTTGGTAGCTCCATCCATATGATTCTGAATTCCTCCACCTTCACCCCAGACCCTGCCTTGCACTGCTCAGCTCCCAGGTGTAGGAGGCAGATAGGATATAGTTGTATTATTCACAGTCTCAGTTTTGCATGGAAGTTGAAGTGGAAAGACAAGGGCAAAGAAATTGTCAGTTTCGGTAAGAGAGTTGACTGTGCTGCACCACTAAGTCCAAGGAATCTGCCCCTAATATTGCTTAAACCATGACAAGGGTACAAAAGGACACCCCAAAACATGTCACAAGTAATAATTATAAACAAACCTAACAGTTTATTTAATAAAATATGTTCTATCATCCTACTCTTCCAAATATATTCTTAAAATGACAAAATTGAAAAAATATATAAAGCTATGTTTTTAACAAAACTGAAAGTTAGCAAAATATTAAAACAACTGAAACAAATTATTATTGCTCACGTCTGGGTATTCTATTAATAGGCGGACAATGTTTGGATGAATAATAATATTAAGACATAATCACTATGTTTTTATAGTCAAGATTTTCATTCACATCAACATGTTCACATTTTGTGTGACACAAATTCATATTTGTGCTCTATCCAGGTTAATAATCTAAAAGACAAAAATTAAAATGTACTGTATTTGAAGTACACAAAATTGAATGTGTTTTCTTCAAACATCTAAAGTAAATATGACAAATCAAATAGTTAAAATTATTTGTCATATATATTAAAATTTTTTCTCAAATACTAAAAAGTATATATTGAAATTGGAAGACATCATAAGTTGACCACAACATTTTATGTCAAATTATCTAAATGGTGCCAAAATTTTACTTAAATATAAAGAAAATTTAATTAAATCTTATTAAATATTTTTTTTAAATGGAACTCTCCCCAAATCTAGCATTCTATATCCTTGGTTGCCATACTACAAGCAGTTTGCATTTAGACCATAAGCATTTACAAGTATTTTGGACTATCTGAATTTAAGATTTAAGAGTACTTTGAAAAACACCATTCAGGCAGGCATCATGTGCAAACTGCAACCTCTTGCTAATTTATGATCGCCCTCCATGAAAACTCTCAAGGCTTCTTATTGCACTTATTCTAAATCCAAATTTCTTACCTTGACCTTTGAGGCCCTTCATGGTCTGGCCTTTGCTTACATCTCCAGCCTCTTCTCAAATCACTATCCCCCCTCACTCCCTACCTTCTAGTTACACCTCTTTTTACTCATGTGACTTTCTTGTCCACCATTCCATCAACAAGCCCAGCACGATTATCAAAGATGAAAAGTAAGTCCATGAATTCTTCAGAATTTACGGAGCCCCAGTGGTATCAGGAATCGGGGATGCAGAGATGAAAGTTCACTGCTAGAATCAAGGAGCTCGCAGTCTGGTGGAGAAACAGACACCAAAGGCTAGTGGAGTAGGCGAGTCCCAGAAGCTCATGGAACATGAGGTGGGTAACTTACATGGGTTCCTGATGGGAAGATTTCCTGAGGGAGTGCCAATGAGCAGATCATGGAAGAGCCAGTTGGGGTTTGCCAAGAAAGGAAAGAAAGCACAGCTGGGAGGTGGATGTGTGTGTTGGGGCTTGGGATGGGGGCAGTAGGAAGGTGGTCGTATTCATCATCGGGCTTCTTGAATCGTTTTGCTGAAATCCCTAATAGCAGCGGGAACTGAATGGCAGTGGGGACACACCAGAGGCTCTGATTATGTAACCTAAGTAGTCTTTATGACTAAGGGTCCTTCCTGTACAGTTCCATCTATTATCACATAAATTCATGTGAAGATGTACCCTATTTAGTATCCTGGTGTTATTTTAACTTAAAAAATGATGCTCTTAATACCTGTAAGTTAAATTGCCTAACATTTTCTCCAAAATTTTCAGATAAATCAGTGCTCCAGCATAATAAGCCATGCTTACCCTGAGCCTGCTGGCCATCTCATTGTACTCTTGGGTTCGGATGCCCCAGCTAGGTGGTGGTGTTTTCGTACTCTGTTTCCTCTCTCCTCCATCATCCCCAAACCTTTGGCAACATATTTAAGTCAGGCTAATTGTATGTGAATCAATTGGGGCCTGAGGGCAACAGTCAATTTGATAAATGGCTGGTTTATCAAAACCTAATTCTGTTTATTATTCAGACTGAACTGACTCTGCTTTCCTCAGGAAAGTAAAGGAATATTGTCTGCTTAATTTGCTTACGTATTCTGAAATAAATTGATATTGCCGCCCATCTGCAAATGTGCTGCTGTCTTTCTAATCAGACCCCACCTTTGAGAGTGAATTGTTCCCCAGTAGAGAAGGAAATGCCCCCCGGTTGAAGAGGAGGAGGCTGAGTTTCTTTCAGTGATGGCAGGTGCACTAATCTCCCTCTTGAGGCAAACAGGACAAATGGTCTTCATTCACAGGTGATGATACACTCAGTGACTATTTTAAACAATATGTGACAAATTGGGTTTGAAAATCCTGAGATAATGCTTATCAATCCAAAACAGAAGGAAAATATTAGGTATATCAGAGTACTTAGACAGTTGTCACAATGGTATTTGTTTCAAAGATTAGGAAAATGACTTGTTACTGCCTACTCAAGCGATACAGAGAAGAGAAATGAGACACTTGGATGATTCTTGAGTGTATTTGGGCTCTTTCTTCCTGAATTTGTTTACTAAAAAGAAAACAACAACAAAACCTTCCAAACCTTCACTGAGCATCTGCTGTATGCCAAATGCAGTTGCGAGGTACTGAGGAAATAACAATTCATTCAAATAATATTTGAGTTTCTAGGTGTCAGACACTGTCCAACTTGATCAAAGAGAATAGTCCTTTTTCATGTACCCTAATTCCAATTGGCAGAGGCACCCTATAAGCAACAAACAAATTGACAAGAATGATGCTGGTAATGATAGCAATAATGAGAATTTCAATGGGGTTGCACGATGGAGAGGGGTTGGGTAGCCATTTTAGAGTGGGTGGGCCGAGAAAATTTCTCTATAAAGTGATATTTAAATCATGATTTGAGTAAAGAGACGAGGCCACCTATGTATAGATCAAGCAGAGATTACAGTTATTCCCAAGGTCCTAACAATGGGCTCTTTGGGGATGCTGAGGAACAAAAAGAAAGCTTTCATGCCAAATTGCAGTGGGAGAAGGGAGAGTGAGGTGGCCAAGGATGGAGGAGTGGCAGAACCAGACATACAGATCCTTGACGAGCCAGGGTTTGACATTTACCTTAAATCTGATAGGTATCCATTGGAGGATTTTAGGCAACAAAGTCATAGGGTCATATTTGCATTTTCAAAAGATCATGGCTGCTGCGTGAAAAATGAAATATGAAATATAAGAGGGTAAGAGTGGATGCTCAGGTGAAGATGATGGTTACATGGGAAGTGGCTGTAGAAGTGGGGGAATGTGGAAGGATCCAGGATAAGTACTGGAGGCAGTGTCAATGAGACCACCTCATGGATGAATTGGGGAGGTGAAGAGTACGAGAAAGTGAAATCAGGGATAACTCTTTACATTTGCTTTACTACAGCACTACTGATTCCCTCCCCACATCACCCCTGATCCTGCACACACACAAATCTGCTTCCCCCAAAGACTTCCCCATCTCATTAGCTGCTAACATCAAAAATCCAATTGCTCTGGCCCAACATCCCAGTCATCCTTCATTCTTCTCTTTCCTGCACGCCTCACACCTGCTTTGGCGGCACATCTAGTTAGCTCTACGTTCAAAATGTGTCACTCATCCACCCACTTCTCACATTTTGAGTGCTAATTACACTGTCCAAATCAGTATCAAGTGGCATCTGGATCTCTCTTACAGCATCTGAGAGTCTCTCTGCTCCTCCATTCTTGCCTCCCTGCAACTCATTGTCAACCCAGGAAGAAGCATTACCTTCCTAGAATGTAAATGAAAACCGACATGCCACTATAATTTCACGTTGCAATGTGAACAGAAACTAAACTCCTTTGCATGGTCTGCAAGGACCCACATGGTCTTGCCTTTGTCTACCTGCCTGATGGTTTGGATGCCATCGTCCTGCTTGCCATTACCTGTCAGCAGTGCCAGTTTCCTTCCTCTCTTAAATCATGTCAACTTTCCTCCTGCCTAAGGCTTTTGCAGTGGCGTTCCTTCCAGTGAAAGGTTCTTCCCCCAGATAGCCACAGTGCTGTCTTCTCTCATCATTCATATTGCAACACGAATGCCCCACTCTCACACGGGTCTTCCAGAATACCCCAGTGGAAGCACTTCCCCATACCACTACACATTTTGGTTGCTGAAGTGAGTGTAGCTCTTGGGACTCCTATTCTTTGCTCTATCGAGGAGCTGGCCTCAAACGCTTTCCTCTATCAACTTTCCCATGAACAACTCTCTCCATAGGGTTGTAATACTTTGCTAGTAGCTCTTAAATGTTATAAGGGATTTAATCACAATCATCCAGGATGCCTCTAACACTCAGCTTGACTCTTCTTGAGTAATAATTCAAGAAAAGACACTTGGGAAGACCAGTGGTTCAGAGCAGTCAAATCAAAGGCCTGGTGCCCACCTTGCAAATATGGTTTGCTGATTTTCTTCCACCTTGGACTGATAAACTAAGCACATTCATGTAGCTCTTGTCCCTCCACAAACATTGCAGTCATTTCCTCCTGAGCTGTTCTTTTTTATTTTGTTTTTCTTGGTACCTTGACTATCTTGTGTGTTGGATATGAGTGAAATGATCGAGGTTCTAGAGTGGAGAAAGCCTGCTTCTGAGGAACTAGGGGGAAGACTGGAGGGAGATCAGACCCTCGCCAAGGTTTTCCAGAGGGAGAGACGAGGTGGTGGAAGAGCAGAGACTCTGGGGTTGGACCATCTTGATTTGGGTCCTACCCACTGTTGGCTCTTAGCTGAGTGATGTGGGACTAGTTACATAGTCTCACAAAATCTCAGTTTCCTCTGTGGTCAGAGGCAGACAATAAAGCTCCCTTCTCAGGATTGTGGGGAGGGTTAAATGAAATCATACTCAGAATTTTTCACTTCCTGGAACATGGCAGGAACTAATTTATTGCTGGTTTTCCCTCTCCTTGTGGGGCAAACCCACCTCCTAGTTACTCCAGACCATGAAATGCCCAAAGCTGGATGACATCTCCTCACCTGCCTGGTACAGTCATTGTAACTGCAGCACAAAGGGCTGGAGTCCCTCTCCTTGGAAGGCAGGCCCCTGGCACTCATTGGGAGCTTAGAGTGGGCACCATGGCATGGTCAGCTCTGACACTGCATCCTGGCCCTTCTGCGATCCTTGGGTGGATGCCAGTGGTGCAGGTTTATCTTATGTCATGTGAGACTGGAGTCCATGCCTGGTTATTATGCAATTGCTTCTTTCCTAGTCATTGCACAGATTCAACTGCAAAGAGTTACACTATGTGTGAGGAACTCTATGCTGAGTTATTAGCACCACTGCAATCTGCTTTATTCTCTTCAGTTGGAAGACACAAGGGCATTAACTTCCTATCATGGCCTCTCTGAAAGGATTTGGCATGTCTTTGGCCAGTTTCTTTGAGAGAAGTCCCAATGCTGGAGCATGCAGCATCTGCCTCCTTGCTCCCGCTGAGGACAGGGCTGGCCTGCTGACCACCCCTACCCATCAGCTTGGTGAGATTAAGCCCAGCGCACCCTTCATGCCATCTGTACCTAGATTGGGTTTCTAAGAATTCTGATTCCAATCAGGATGTGAAAGTTGTCCTTTTTTTTGTAAATGTGGAATTTTAGCCGAAACTCTCAATGGATTCCTTTTTTTTTGGTTGTTATCTTTTGATGACTTTCAGTGACTGGGAATGGCAGTTTTCAGACTGATTATTTGGATGTTTCTAATAGGTTTTCATCATGTGTGATTTATTTTTCACCCTGGTGTGAAACCTCTGGCTATTAAACTTCTGCAAATTAGCCTACATAACACAACAGTCTCATAAAAAGAAAAATCATGGACCTCACTATCAGTCACAACAATGGCTAATTAACTCTCCATTAATGCTCTCAACAGAAGTTGTGAAATTACGAGTCTTAGGAGACACAGCCAGCAGTTACGTTTTGTGGCATTATCACTTTGTATTTTTTCTCTCTTTTTCTAAGTTGTCAGGCTAATGTAGCTCAGGTAGCACCTGCTAAGAAGGAAAACACACAGAGCTTTACCTAGGCTGGTATAGATGCGGGCCACCTGCTCTCCCGCTGGGGAAGCTCTGGGGGGCGTGTTGGGACTGACAGGCTCTTGAACAGATGTTCGGTGTCACGGAATGATCGAAGTGAAAATCAATGATAAATTAGGGAGGAACTTGTGCTTCATAGCCCTCTGATTTTAATGTCCTGTCCAGAACCACTGCGGCATGCAGCATTTCCAAATTAAACAAAAGGAAAACCCTCCTCACACAAACGGGACACATTTGCTGGAGTGGCATCTGTTCTTCAGAAAGTTGCTGAGCAAGGTCCACAAGACAGGAGAACATAACTTTGTGGAGAAAGGAAAATACCTTATAGCCACCGTTACGGTCTTTCTTTCCCTTTCACCTAAACCTCAAAACTAACTGAATAGACTGGGTGACTTTATTATTCTTTGTTCTCAAGTGAGCACGTCCCCTTCTTGTTGCTTACCAAACCAGACTATCTCAACAGAAAGAAAAGTCAGCAATGGGAAATAGGGAAGCTTTGACTAGTATTTAATATTACTGAGCACTAGCAACGTAGACAATAATTTTATAGGGAAAATAGAATATGATTATGGGAAAGGAATCTACAGAAAACACAGGAAAAGGACTTCTGGAGCTTACCTAAAGTAATAGCATGAAAGTGATTTAATAACAACACAGACTAAATTCCCAAGGTCAATAATTTCATTTCTCATCTCTGTACAGGATCAACTTCTGGAGAGCTCACAGGCAAAGAAAGAGCCCCTCCCCGCGATTAATCACTAAGAAAACTTCTTTGCCTATAGATCAGAAAAAAACATGATTTTCACAACCCACTCAGCAACTTTTCCAGAAATAATTTATTCAAATCTGTTCAAGACAACTTAGTATGATAGACGCAGAAGGACAGTGACTTCTGATTCAATTTAATGTACAGAAGCAAAACTCTGGCTGAACCCTGTGGCAGCTTAATGTGTCACCTCCTCCTGCCCCCAATCCTTGTATTGCCCTTCCAGGAAAAACGGGGGGCGGCCACTGGCTGGATGGTGACATGAGGAACATGTGAACTTGAGGGAACTGATAATGAGAACAGGAATTCTTCATTGCCTTCCTCCTGCTCAAACTCCTCCTCATCCCAGTCCTAGAGCCTGCTGATATCCACAAGGCACATCTCCCTTTAGGAGAATCAGAGAGATCAGACCTTATATAGTAGACACAGCAGGCGAGAACATTCACAATCCCAAAGAGTGCTTTGTTTTCTTATTGCAAATGGAAAGCTACAATGGTGAATTTAAATTTTGATTTATGTCATAGAAAGTAATATTTCTGTACCCCATTGGTAGGATTTTATGCTTAACAGAAGGATGAACTCTTATTGCTTTGCAAGAAGGTTATGAAGTTTATCTGCATCCGAGTGAGTTCAGAATCAATTTAAACAGAGCTCAGAGAAGCTGAGACATGTGTGACACACTGCGCTGTTGAGAAGGTGAGCTCCTGAGATGCCCAGACCTGATTTTAAATCTCACTCCTGCTCATTAATCAGTTAAATGATTGTGCACAGAATAAATTAGCTGCATTCCTCTGTAAAGAGATGAAAATAACATACGGCACTGAGCTCTCAAGTTAGTTGTGAGATTAAGTGTAACAATTCACATGAGATGTTTTGCACAGTGCCTGGTAAATATCAAGACTTGTTAATGTCAATATCTTTATAATTTCTCCTTACAATGATTCCTGGAAGTAAAGAACACCACCACGTGTTACTCCAGATCAAATAAAGGCTTTGCAGTTCTACAAACTCTCAGAGAAGTTATTTCAACTCAGTAAGTGACCTGTGGGGAATCAGAATTGGCCACCTCAAAATACGTCACTTTGCCTTGATTATTTTCAAGATCAAAAGACTCTGAAACTTTGACGCCCCCCCCACAGTAACTGCCTAAAAGAAATTTACGATACAAGGCCTGTCCCCAGGACAGTCCATCACCACAGATAACTCTGGGTTTTGATAGACTGGGAGTGTACTTGCTAACCCCATTCTTATCAAAATTATATTTGCCAAACATTTGCTTTTCCATTTGCATATGAATTGCCTTCCTCTCCTTTGAAGTCCCAAACCACCCCCCCCAACATCCTCCTTTGTCTTTAGCTGAAGATGGTATTTAAGATGAGATCTCCGCCATTTCGGCAAGTTACTCAGTTTTCCTGTATCACTCCATGTATACATGTAATAAAGCTTTGTTTGATTTTCTCCTGTTATTCTGTGTCATGTCAATTTAATTTGTATCTAGCCAGAAGGACCCAGAGTGGGTAGAGGATATATCTTCCTCCCCTACAGATCCTATTCCTTAGAAAGCCAATTTCATGGCTACTCAGAATTTGAAACTCTTTTCAGCCCAAGATGAATATGGTATAGACCTCTCTCAACATGAATAAGATCTCCTGTATAAGTCAGGATCCTGCAAAGACAAACCGTCAAAGGCATTCCCGTTAAAATGTTAGAAAGAATTTCTGGAAAGTGAAAATCATCCTTTAAATAAAGACTGTTAGAACTGGAAGAAATTTTAGAAGTCAGCTTTAAAAAAGTGTTTTAATTAATATACAGTAAAATTTACTTTTTTTGGTAAATTTCTGAGTTTTGACAAATGCATAGAGTTGTGTAATCACCACCACAATTTGTACTGGGGAATCTTGCAAGGCAAATCCCAGATGAATGGCATGTAACACATTTTATGAGTGATCTTCTTCTCAACATCAATACATTTTCTATTATTTATCCAGGAGAAAAGGGCACAAAGATGATTAGTGATGATTCTGTGAAAGGTGATATGATAGGAAAACAGGCACATTACTAGCATCCTCAGAACTACAAATTCTTGTAATGCTTTCAGTGGCTGCAAGTACTTTCATACGGAATATGCAGAGCACATTAATCTGAGTGCTGAATCTCTGGTCCCCAAATTCCCAATAGCCTGGTCCTTCAGCCACAGAATAAAATGAGGACACGAGACCACATGGAGCTCATTTAGCCAATGCCACCTGAGGCACAGATCCCATCCCTTCACATGGTCATGCCTCTGCTTGAAGAGCTGGGGACACAATTCCTCAAGAAGTAGCCAATTCAAGGCCAGTCAGCTCAAAATTTCCCAAAATCATGACCTCCTGCAAATCCCTCTATTGTTTCCAGGCCTATCTTTGGAATCACAGTACACAGATGTATTAAAATTTTGTTGACTGAATTCCACAGCTATGTATCCCTCTTAAATATTCCAGTTCCTTTTCTTTTCACATTAAATGAGCTCAAGCACATATTTTTCACTTGCAACAAGAAGATGCAAGGAGAGCTAGATGAAGTCTGCGCACATAGTGGATTGCATTCCTGGAGAGGAATCCTGAACTTAGGGAACCTGAATCTTTTAAAACAGGCAGTAAGTATGCCTACTTTTTGCTCGGAGGAAGACACTGTCTTCATTTTACTAGGCGGTAAGTCAGGTTGCCCTCTATCACAGTTTTCCAAAGCTGTGTGCTGTACAAACCTCCTTGTAAAGATACTCCAGAATAAAGTCAACTATTGGCTCTGTTCACAAGACTTGCAGAAACTCAGGAAACATATGGAGCATTGCCTCCCAACACTTTGGTTTAATTCTACTGCTGAAATGGATTCCCAGCTAATCAACAGACATACATTTCTTCACTCAGCCTCCAGATAGCTTTATTCTGCTTCAGTCATATTCTTTTTTCTCTGTTCACACCTATGAAACCTGAGAGTGAAAATCTGAAACATTATTGTTCTTTTCATTAAAGGTGTAAAGACTGATACTTTCTCAATTAAATTTTATTGTTCAACTTTAGTATTAGTATTTTGTTGTTCAATTTTAGTGTTAACAAGTATGATTTTAGTATTCAGGGGGATGGGTAAAATAAGGACAGTTATGTTGGACTCCCAGAAATGAGCAAGTTGCTTAATATTACCAAATTATGCCAAAGTTCTGGGAAGAAGGGGTGACATAGATATGTGTAGAGCAGAATTTCCCAAACTTGAGCAATGTTTCCTTTAAAGTTAAGGTAAAATAGCAAGGACATGCAATCCTACTTTGCAAGAGACTAACTGAAATAATGAAAGGCTTATTCTATGAAAAGATCCTTCAACATTAGATTATCAATTTAAAAGGAAAGGTTTTCCTTAATACACAGAAAAACGTTAAGACTCTCAATGAGATAAAAATACAACTTGGTAAAGAAAATTTTTCAGAATTCTTGTACCTGAGAAGATGCCTTGCACCCACAAAAATATATAAGCCACTGTGATGTTGTGATTTATAAGAAATAATATATTTGGTCTTTATCTCTGTTCCTGGCACACAACTCCTAAAACCCTTGGAATTTATATTCATAACAAACCCCTTTCAATCACACCTGAGTTTATGTTAATGAGGTGACTTTTGGAAGGCACCTAAGGATGGAGGCTGGTTACCAGGGGAACCAACCATGTGATTAGAGGGTTGGAACTTTCAGTCCCACCCCTCACCTCTGGGGAGGGGAGAGGGGCTGGAGATTGAGTTCAATCACCAATGGCCAATGATCTAATCAATCATGCCTATGTAATGAAGCCTCCATAAAACCCAAAAGGATGTGATTCAGAGAGCTTCTGGGTTAGCAAACACCGGGAGATGTGGGGAGAGTGGCACATTCAGAAGCATGGAAGCTCCACACCCTTCTCCCATTACCTTGCCCTATGCATCTCTTCCACCCGGCTGTTCCTGAGTTATATCCTTTAATGATAAACTAGTGACCAAGTAAGTAAAATGTTTCTCTGAGTTCTGTGAGCTGCTCTAGTGAATTAATCAAATCCAAGGACAGGGTCCTGGACTCCTCCAAACTATAGCTGGCAGAACAGAGGTCCAGGTAACAATCTGGACTTGCAATTGGTGTCTGAAATGGGGGAAGGGGCGCAGTCTTATGGGACTGAGCCCTTAACCTGTGGGATTTGACACTCTCTCCAGGTAGAGAGCATCAGAGTTAAATTGAATTGTAGGACACCCAGCTCCTGTCAGAGAATTGCCTCTGTGGGGGAAAAACCCACACACCAGAACTGAGTGCAGAATTATAGTTACAGCTTGATAAGGTCTAGAGAAAAGGAGTTCAAAAGGGCTTTTTTTTGGGGAGGGGGGATGGACTGTGAAGTAAGCCTAACTATACCTAAAACTAGTTTGCGTAACCTTTAACAGATTATCAGTTCAGTGCAGAGAAAACTGTGATAGAAGGAAGATTGCAAACAGTACAGTAAAGTCTCAAATCTCCACGTCTAATGTGGTGCACTCTGGTTCTGGCCCACTTGTGTTTGCACAAGTCCAAATCTGAGATTTTTGTCTTATTTTTTAAAATAAATGCCACTTAAAAATAAGAACCAAAGAGCTCATTCAACGGGAACACGCAGCCTCTGGCCGCTCAGATTCTACTGTTGCCAAGAGTGCAGGATGGGAGAGTGATGAAAGCTTTCAGAATTTCAAAACCATCATTCCATAATAATAACTCACGTTCTGTGCAAAATATGAGTTATATGAAGTCGTTTTATTTGAAAATGTCTCCACTTCATTCCTTTAAGGTTTGCTTCCCAGTGGCAGTTCGCCAAGATTCTATCAGTGCTGTGCGATACAGAGCGAAGAGGCCATGTGGCTAAGTTCCCACAACAAGGGCGTGAGTATATGTTGCTTGAATTAGGTCTCCATCAGGCCCACCCATGACCCTGGACCTGCCTGGCCAGAAGTCTGGATGTTCCCAGGAGTGTCGTGCATGGAGTTAGTGAAATGACATCCATTTATACTTCTTAGCCTCCGTCTTCTGAGCTCTGAAGGGAAACCTGTTGTGAGCCATTTACCTGGGGAAGGATTGTGACTCCCACTCTGGGCCTGGTTATCATGGCACCCATAGCTCACAGAAGCAACCAGATATGCAATATTCTGCTCTATTGTCCCCAACTGCTTCACTTGGGACAAAGTAATAGCTTATTTCCTGACTGACACCTGAAAACCTATTTATGATTTATTTTCCCACAACTCATCTTCCGAAAGAGCTCGTCATTATTGACAGGGTGGTATTTGCCTTACATTCTTCAAATAACTCATTCCAGCCGCATCCTCCTCTAGGGCCCCTGGGGCCCAGGTTATTACATGCCATTTTTCTTTGGGGGCCTTTTAACCCACACTATATTGGAAATGTAAATAATCCTCCCGAGGACACTGACATCTCCTCTGAGAGCTTGCTCACTCCTCAGGAACTGGAGTGTGGAGGAATCATCCAGCAAAAGGAAAATATTACCTGTGGAATTTGATTTCCAGTTCAGTGTCTCAGTCTACAGGTTCTGACAATTATTCAGCATTTATTGAGTTTCCACCAAGTAAATAAGACTAATAGCGAGGTCTGTAATCATTCAGAATCTTTCCAGCATCATTAAGTGCTGGATATCTTATATTTATATGAGGTTTGCTGGCATGTTACTCAAGCTCAGCATGTAAAAAAAAAAAAAAAAACATTTATCTTGGATCATTCTGGGAAGAGATTATTATAACATATTTTACCTATTTTAAACAAAATAACTTATTTTACTTGATTTGTTTTATTTTTAAGAGTTCATCGTATCTAAAAAGAAATGCAATTATTGAAATAAAGATTTTTCCATTTTCCCCAAGTAACTGGTAGCACAAATTAAGCACTGAAATGCCAAATGAGTGGATGCATTGGTCTTAAGACCACTGAGGCCAGCACCCGCCCCCCACCTTCCAGATCCCTTCCTTCCATCTCCCCTCGCTTATACTTTGGCCATTATTTATTCCACAGTGAAACAGTACAAGATCCAAAAAGCTCCTTGAATACCAATTAGGAGCAATCTTTCTTGGAGGAGTGTTAAAGTCCAATCCATTACATAGATTATGGCAACTCTTAACTCTTAACATCGGTCTGAACATTTTCAGAGGATTCCAACGCAGGCTCTTGTTTGGATAAAGAATTGCTGGCTTATGTGGTGAGTTTATCTCCACAACTATGGCATTAATTCTGCCAGCTGAAGTTAAAGCCATCCCTTGTCCTGTCCTCCCTACATAGGGATCATAACTTTGTAGAGATAATGGCCTGGCATTGTCAGTGAAGAATGATCTGGGTTCAGCCACAATCAAAAATGGACAGACAGGTGATTTTCAGGATATTTGACACAGCCAGTTTCAAGATCATCAAGCTTTATGAAAGGAGAGTATTACAATTTTGAATTTGTAGAAATAATTTATGACATTATTCATATTATGAAAAACTTTCTGAGAGAGAAAGAGACAGAAGATTTACCTTGCAATAATGAGCCCCCCAGTGCAATTCAAAAATATTGTGATTATAACCAACTTCGTATGTGTAAATGTGTTGGTTTTACATGTTTCTATCCCTTGTTCTTAAAAGTCTGTTCTTTAATGTATATCCTTTTATACAAACTAAGATGCTCACTTTTTTCCCTGACAGTCTGACACTTGAGAAACACTCAAGTGTTGTTGAGCAAGTGAATTGCTATGACCATCATCTTCTCATTTATGGGAGCAAACACATCCTGCTTTCTTTACTAAATTATCAACCCACTTGTCATGTGGTAAGCGCCTTTTGGGTGAACCAGTCCTCAGTCTTCAAGTGCTGAGGTGCACCACCACCGGTCAGATTTCAGCACTTGGAAAGACAGAAAACACAAAATGAAAATATATGAGTCAATAAAATATACCAAAGACAAGGCCAGGGAGTCAGTCATGCCAGCTATCAATTTATTGCTGCTCCTCTCCAAACACGCCCTCATAGTCTTGCTCTGTGACAATGGAACCGGCCTCCCTCATTGAGTGTTTCTCCTTTCCCAGCTGAGAGGATGTTCAACTGTGTTGGAAGAGGGTGCTGGAGGGACACTGCATGAAATGGGCCTTTTTTTTTTTTTGTACCAGAGTACTTTCCTGCCTGCTTGCTCAACGCCTGCCAAAGATAACGCCTGGAGGACATGCAATGGTGCTCACCTTCTAGAAAGTTTGTTGCCTATACTGGCCTGCAGAATCCTGACTACCAGTCTTGGTCAGTCAACTGTGGACCAGCTCTGACCGGGGGCTACTCAACCCCTTTTATGGCATCCAGTGGGCTGAGGCCATACCTGCTGCAACTATTCCAACAGTTCCAAACTCACAGCCTAGGGGAGGGAGGGCGCAAGAGAGAAGCTGAGAGGTGTTTAGGTAGGAAATGGATGGTCAACAGAGGTTGGTCTGGGAAGTGGTTTGGTCAGGAGCCTGTGAGTTCAGGTTTGGATGTGTTGAGTTAATGTGGTTTTGGCTATTGTGAATAATGCTGCAATAAACGTGGGAGTGCAGGTGTCTCTTCGAGATGCTGATTTCAATTCTTTTAGATATTTACCCAGAAGTGGGATTGCTGGATCATATATGGTGGTTTTATTTTTAATTTTTGAAGAGCCTTTATACTGTTTTCCATAGCAGCTGCACCACTGTATAAAGGTTCCAGTTTCTCCACATCTTAGTTAATACTTGCTCCCTTTTTTTTTATATAGTAGCCATTCTAACAGGGGTGAGGTCATATCTCATTGTGGCTTTGATTTGCGTTTCCGTGATGAATACTGATATTCAGCACCGTTTTTGTCTACCTGTTGGCCATCCATATGTCTTCTTTGGAAAAATGTGTAATCCTTTGCCTATTTTTTAATTGGTTTTTTTTTTTTTTTTGCTACTGAGTCGTATGAGTTCCTTATATATTTTGGATATTAACTTATTATCTTATGTGTGGTTTGCAAATATTTGCTCCCATTCCATAGGTTGCTTTTTCATTTTGTTGATGGTTTCCTTGCTATGCAGGAGCTTTCTAGTTCAATGGAGTCCCACTTGTCTATTTTCGCTTTTGTTGCCTGTGTCTTTGGTGTCGTATCCAAGAAATCAACCTAAATATCTATCGACAGATGAATGAATAAAGAAAATGTATATGAATACAATTGAATATTATTTAAACTTAACAAAAAAAAACGGAAATCCTGTCATGTGACAACATGGGTGAATGTGGAGGGCATTATGCTAAGTGAAATAAACCAGTCACAGAAAGACAAATATTGTATGATTCTACTTACATGAGGATCTAAAATAGTCAGACTCATAGCAGCAGAGTGGAATGGTGGTTGCCAAGGGCTGAGTGAAGGGGTAAATGGGGAGTAGCTATTCATAGGTATAAAGTTTCTGTTATGCAGGATGAATAAGTTTTAATGATCTGATGTACAATATTGTGCCTCTAATACTGTCTCATGCACTTAAAATTTTGTTAAAAGGTTTGATCTTGTGTTGTGTTCTTAATACAATTAAAAATAATTTTAAAATAAGACAAAAAGAAACACAAAAGAGCAGGAGGAAACTTTTGGAGGTGATGGATATGTTTATTGCCTTGGTTGTGGTTGGTTTTTCAGGTGCATATGTATATCAGGGCTAATAGGGTTGTATACTTTAAATATGTGCAGTTTCCTGCATATCAATCATACCTCAATAAAGCTATTTATGGAAAAAAGACCTCCCAGAGTCAATCTCTCAGTTCCATTTCAGAATACAAAATGTGGAAAGCTTTTAACTGTCTTGGGCCACATATAAGCAATATATTAAAGTGTCTATTTCCCACACTTTACAACATTGGGATCTGCCAGCATCATCAACTGTGAAATATAGTTCTTGGACATGAATCTTACTATTTCAGTACCGCAGGACCTCAAGTTTGTGCTCCCTGGTTGGGTCAAAAATCTAAATTATATACTTTCTTAAAAATTTAGTACAGGAACCATGAGCCCTCAGATCCACAGACACACTGGGACACTTTCTGCAGCTTCTGATGACTCCAAGGGTCCCCACTGCCTGCAGTGGTGGGTTTCCCTTCTGTCTTTCTTTAGAACAAAGAGTTTACTCCAAACTGTGATTCCATCACCTGCTGGAACCACCAACACCGAAAGAAACAGGGAATCACATATGCACAGCATACTTCTTCCAGAAAACGTTGACCTCTGAAATGATTTATGGTTTAACATCACCCAATTTAAGTTCAAAATTCCATGGAACATATTTAATATGCATTCTTACAATAAAGAATCGTACTTTAACAAATTAAATTTAATTCTATTGGCCTGGAGGTCTTTTAATCCAAATCAGCATTTTGAAATATACAGTCAAGATCCAACCTGAGCAATCTCTAGTAATAAATAGCTTATAGCATTTCCTAAGAGATTTTTACACATTATTTTCTCAAATATTTGTATACAATATCTAGGGAGAGCGACAAGCCAAACCTGGTAATGTTAGCAGTTCAGATCAGTAGATTAGTGAACGTGATTTCACTGTTAATTCCACAAATTGTTGACTATATTAAACGAATTATCGCAGTGACTCAGTTAATGCTGTCTTATGTCGGGACCCAGGAAACCCTAAGTCATCAACTGAGGATGGAGTGGAGCTGAAACTGAATGGAGGCTGATAACTAGACAAAATCAATTAGATATTGGCTGGTAATTAGAGTCTTGCTCCCTCTTTCACACACACACACACACACACACACACACACACACACACACGCACACGCTCGGGAATCTGCATCATCTGAGATTTGGAAGACAGCCTTAGGGTTGCTTTGTCAATGGGCACAAGGCAAGTTGCCCTTGAGTGGCCTGTCAGAGGGCACGCACATTCTAATGGCACTAGACCTCCTCTGAATGGGGGACCCCAATGTTATACTTCCTGTCCCCCTCTGCCAGGGCACAAAGATCAGCTGGAGGAAATTACCTTATTGTTTTGACGTTGTTATCCAGTGAACAAGTCACAGCTCTGTCGTCTGGAGATGGCTGTCAATCTTTATCATACACTCCCGGAACTTCAAGATCAAGGTCACACTTTAATATATACAAAAGAGTAGACTAAAAATGCATCTGGTTTGCAACTAGTAAGAAACAATAACAAAAAACAATAACAAAAAAAAAGTGAAAAAAATACACATGAAATCACTCCAGCATCTACTCTCTTCTGAAAACATCTCCACAAATGTGAATTTCCTATCTTTTGAAGTTCTGTTTTCATTTCTCTTATCCTGCCTCTCTCCCCAACCCCCTGATTTGCCATCTTTTCAGTTATTTGGAGACTAATTTCTTTCCACATAAACAATTAGCAACTTCAGAGAGTTTTGTGAATTAAATCTTAATATCCACAGTAGGATCTTGCTTTCTTTCTGGTGTCTTTCAGAGAGCTTGAGATGTAGCCTCCCTTTGAAGTCATTTAGGCAGCCAGCCCTGTTCATTTCCTTTTCACCATCTGCAGTTAAGACACTCATTTCAATTTAATACAGCAACACAAGTAATACCCATTTATGAAATAGCTTCTCTCTTCAGCATATGGTGAGTTCCTCCTCATTATCCAGGGAGGCTTCCTAATTCTTCTTGGTACAAATTTCTCTTCATGTTTTCATACAGATAAACTAAATAGCACTATAGTTTTCCCCCTAAGTAATATTTCCAAATAGTATTAGGTGTTTTTCCTGAAGTTTCTCATTTGCAACTAGTGTCTATATATTCTACAACATCATTAAATAGTCTCAACTCATATTGTGGTATTTTCAGCAACATATTTTCCTAATCACTTCTCAGAGTTTGATCCTGGGACCAGAAACATGTATACCCACATATACCTACATCTACCACATCCTCATCATCACAGGTGCAGGACCCCATGTATAAGGGGCCTCACATGGGGCTACCAACTCTTCTGGGTACACATCCCCATGACTCCGGCACTTCCTTACAGGTACTCTGGGAGAAATCACTGGCAAAACAGGGGGAAGAGCAACAGCTAGAAAATGCATGTGCATGCACACATTCTCTATGGTTATATTAAAGAGAACATTATTTCAGTGAGTACTTAACAATGTAAGGAAAACACCAATGGGAGGTCAAGATAAGCACAGTTCACATCAATTCCTACAGTTATTGCAATATTAAGATAAACAAGTGGGCATAATGACTTTAGAAGAGTAGTTCTCCATAGAAGCACTGGCTCAGACACAGGAATTGCCCTGGGTTTGCCATGACTTTATTTTTTCAATGATATGAACCTCCCAGCTGCATCGTCAACTCCTCCGTCCTCTCCTAGGCAGCAGATGTCACTGGCTTCACACCCCTCTCCCACCCTTGCTCTGTGCTTGCTATATTCTAGACTTATCGGATTCTCTCAGGGCAAGTTATTAACCCTCACAGAGTCTCTTTCCTCATTTGTAAAATGGGAACAATAGCAACTTAAAGGGGTTCCTGTGAGAATTTAATAAGACCATATACTGAAAATATGTATGACAGGTGGATAATCATAAACCCAGTAACTTTTAGTTCCCATTTCCTTTTCTTTGACTTCTTCCTCTGTCTTCTTATTCTCTTCTCACTCTTTCACTCCTTCAAGCTCCCCTCTGGCCCCTCCACTTCTCTCTGCCCTGAAGCATTCTCTCCCTCTATGCTTCTCTCTATCCTTATGGCTCTGCTCTATCAGCCATGTGAAATTTGCATATGGCTAAGAGGAATTTGCTAAACTTGAATTTCTTGACTCCAAATCTCAGGATCATGATTCTAACTTTTGGAGTAGAAACCAGGAAGCTGCATGTTTAACAAGTATCTCTAGAGATACTGATATAATTGGTCAGGTCAGCATTTGTGCTCAGCATTTTGAGGGGGGAAACACTGCTAACAGTTGCAACACAAAATACTTCAGAAGGGCCTCCCGCTGTTGGCTGTACATTGAAATCACTGAGGAGTGTTTAAAAATCCTGTTGCCCAGGCACACATCAGAGCTAATAAATTAGGATGTCTCCGTGAGGGATCCAGGTATAGGCAGTTTTATAGGGAAAGCCAATACACAGCAAGATTCCAAACTATTTACAAGATTTTCACAAAGACTTTAGTGATTCTCAAGCAGATTAGAGTTTTGAAACCATTGATTTAAAATGACAGACACCTCCCATAAATAACAGAGGGATTTAACACACTCAAATATTATGAAATAAGCTGTTGCTTTTTTAAAATAAAATTTTTATTTTAGTATGGTTTGAGACCAACAGAAAAGTTACAAAGATGGTATAGAGTTTGCAACTCAGTTTGCATATTACTAACATTACTTGTGTTAGTATGATACATTCATCACAACTAATGAACCAGCATTAATAGATTATTCTTATCTAAAGTTATCTCATGCAGTTCTTCCATTTTTATTTTTTGGATTTTCCTTAACTTTTATCTAATGTCTTTTTCTGTTCCAGGATCCCATCAAACTCACCACACTATATTTAGCCATCATGTCTGCTCCAGCTTCTCTTGACTATGACAGTTTCTCAGACTTTGTTTTTTGATGATCTTGACAGTTTTGAGGAGCACTGGTCAGGTAGTTTATAGAATATCTCTCAGTTTGGGTTTGTATGACATTTTTCTTCTGGTTAGACAGGGGTTTGGGATGATTGGGATGAAGAGCACGCAGGTAAAGTGCCATTCTCATCAGACAATATCAAGGGTGTATAGTGTTTGCATGATTTATGGCTGTTGGTGTTGACCTTATTCAACTGGCTGAGACAGAATGTCAGATTACTCTACTGTAAAGTTGTCTTATCTCCTCTTCCCGTACTATACTCTTTGGAAGGAAGTCACCATGCAGAGCTCACATCTAAGGAGTGGGGGGTTCTGCTCCACCTCGGTGCGGGTCGAGTATCAACATAATTTATTCAGAATTTTTCTGCATGAAAGACTTGTCTCTTCTCCCCCATTCATTCATGTATTCAATCATTTATTTACACTAGTGTGTACTCATGGATATGTATTTTGTACTTTGGGGTATAATCCATTATGTCTTTATTTTGTTGCTCAGATTGTTCCAGCTTTCGCCATTGGGCGCCCTTTCAGTTGGCTCCTGTGCTCATTTAACAATGTGTTCTTTTTTCTAGCACTTCCTTAGTTTCTGGCTCTACAAGATGCTCCTCTTCTGATAGACTAGATCTCACTTCCTTTCTGTACTTTCACTTTGCTCGTGTATCTTCCCAGAACAGAGCAGGCACCATATATCATTGAAAAGATCCCTCAGTGGATGGATATGCTTGGCATCAAGAAATGTCAGTAGAGAGCAGAAGAATAAACCATAACGAGCATATGTAATAATCCAGGAGCATCACACCATGGGATGCTTCAGCCTGGGACCAACAGCTCCTGATTGTTTTGCATCATAGAACCATTCGATATTTGATGTCTGTCTTGACATCCCCGAGCCCTCAAAAGTTAAAACATCTGATCGGCTCTACTGAAAAGTGCATTCATACATGCACTCATTCATTTACAAAAAAAAAGGAAAACAAATTTTTTGAAAGGTATCCATTAAAAGTTTGTGAAGGGAAAAATAATTTTTTGGGGGGGAATAACATTTCTTATTCTAAATAGCCTTTTCACTGTGAATACAGAGTTAAAAACTCTTACCTGATAATATGAAAATGCCCGAAGCCTGTGACATTCTACACATGATCTTTGCTGTTGGGTGGAAGTGTGGCATATGTTCCCGTGTCTACTTATATTCTATCTTAATATGCATTTTTCCAAGTTAACTGATGGTGAAATCAGATAAGAGAAGCCAGTGTATTCAAACCAAACTCAATGTTCTTAAATTGAAGACAGAATGCAATTCATGGTTCTCATAGTCTCTCTGGATGAACTAAATACAGTGCATAAAGCAAACCTCCTAGAATGCTGGGAGAGATGCAGTTTAGGAAATAGACGCGATGTATCTTAAATATACCAATCATGACCCATAATATGTATTCTGTAATCTGTAAAAACTATTATATGCTCATGCAAATTTGTCACATATCCTTAAATATTTTTTGTTTTCTTCTTTCAAAATTTAAAATATCGTTCAAACTTGAATTCATAAACATGTAAGTTTATAAACTCACTACACTTCACTTTGGGCATAGTATACAAGACTTTCATCTATGAGCATCAAGGTTATTAGATTAATGTGATTAATGCATAATAGTCAAGAAATGGTATGGCACATAAACATTTTTATATTAATAAAGAAACTACTGCTTTTGATTCTTCTTGTTCCTGAATAAATTGATTCATTTTCTTGCCTCTATTTTTTAACCTCAGGGGAAGTTAAAAAGTTGTGCTTTATCTTATGGGGATCTTGTGGCCTGAAAATAGTCTGAGGTGACTGCTTTTGGTTCCCATCTTGGTGTAGCCTTGTGTCCGCCATTCTGCAGAGAGATAATGAGCTGCCACCATCTCTGCAGGCTGATGGGCAGGAGTTTCTTCTTTTCTTTGTTAAGTTACTTAATGTGCTCTCTTCTCTGCCCTGTCAGAGAAGCTTCCTTCTTTTGTCCTTTGGGGTGGAAAAATTTCCTTATTCCTGGCTGGAGAATATTTAATGTCCAAGAACACAGTGTTAGAACTAGCTGGATGGAGAAGGCATTTGGAAGGTCAGAATAAATAGAGAAAGAAGGAGAGAGAGACACACACACACATATATGCACACACACAGAGACGGGGTGGGGAAGGAAGGGGGAACTATATTTACACTAAATATATTCTTAATAATTAGCAAAGAGATCAATGCACTAGTGAACAAAGCACTGATTTCCCAATGATAAACACTAAAAGTTTTTACAAGAGTTGGTGTCTCAAGACATACAAAATGTAAAATATGCTCTTAATAACAATTGCTACAGCTAGAAGTCAATGACAATACTCATTTTATTAATGAGACAATTTATGCTTCTATTATTAGTATCATAAGCGTATTCTGCTTTACAAAACCTGTTATCCAGGGGCAGAGACAAGATGTGCAAAGTGTGAGTATTTCTGTTTGTGTGGGCCTTTCTCTCTGGTCCCTCGCACCCCGAGAAACCAAAGGGCAAAGCACTCGAATTTTAAGAATATAATTTGAGTCTTGTTTCCAAGGGATAACACGATACACGGTGTCCTTAGAAAGCAGGGCCCGTGAGTCTGTGTATTGGATGAAATATGCTGCAAATTGTGAGAGAATGTGACTGCAGAGCAGAAGTGACAGTTTCTAACACACTTACCTTTGCGTAGAGTCTCCAATATGGCAGAAACGAGCTGGTGAAGGGCCCAAGTGGGGCTTGTGTAGGGACAGTATTTGCCACTTAACCAAGCATAAACAGTTACCAGAAAAATGAAAGCTGATAGAAATATTTGACAGAAAAATAGAAAATAACATATGCAAGATGGTTACAGATGCCCATAGGTATGCAGGAATATCCTCTTGGGCTTGTGCAAATTTGCAAGTGCATGTACACGTGCACATCTATAATTATACTGTGTTATCAGGCAGAAAACACATCATGATTGTAAAAGTGGTAAACTAATTTTTCTCATTGAAAGGACATTGAATGTCATGCTACTCTTCCTTTGTGTTCTGTGTTTTAAATTTTGTATTATATATCTATGATACTTCTATAGTGGATAATCAACATAGGCATTGTTTCATTTTATTTTTTTCTTATTCATTTATAACTTCAGACACATGGCAGCATCATCGAAATATGAACTAGGAAACGTGGCTGATTAAAGTTAAAGTTGAACTCAGAAATGGGGCATCCTTTCACATCGAGGAGTCAGCAGGTTATCAAGGATGATTAATTCTCTTTGATTTCAAACCATGTGTGGGTGAAAATGACCTATGCTGTTTGACTTTACCATATTATGATGATAATCGTTGCAAAGCTAAAATTAAACTGGTTTGAAACTATGATGCATATTATGGGATTAGCTCTGACTTTGAGAAGGTACACCAGCAATATGTTATGGATAAGAAAGTGCTTTTAGAATACGCCTATTGAGCCAAATCCTCCACACAAATGGACAGCAATCAATGGCATCTTTCAGGGACAATGTTTTTTCCGGTCAGTTAATTGTTAAAGTCAAAACATCCCCCAGATCTGGAGAGCCAAATTGCTTCTTCAGTTTATGTACTGTGACGTTTGGATTTAATCTTTTGTGATGAAATTACAGTAAATTTTAAAATAAAGACAACACTTTCTAAAAGTTCAGACAATCACGTGGCTCACTGTTGTGAAGCTAATTTAACCTCCCACTTATGTCTCGGGTTAAAAATACCTGAAAAGATTTGGGCTGTGAAATGACAGAAATACGCCAGCAAAAAAGAATTCTTGAGAGTGTCAAACTGGTATTAACCAAAATAACTTTTCATATCCCTAAAATGGATGATAACTGGTGAAAGAAAAATCCCTTCTAGGTGCTGAACGTGGGGACCATCTGTGATTGCTGAGCACCCGCCTCTTCCACAAGTTGATGTGAAGCCTCACGCCTTCTTCCCAATTCTTCTGACTCATGAAGGGTCTCAGGTCTAAATTACAGACGTGATGTCTTAAACCCCCACAAACGCACACTATCAGGGTGAACATATAATGAGGGCGCAAGAGTTTTTTAACTAATCTAATATAATCTTCACGCGTTCTGGAATCTTTGCAGAGTGAACAGAACACCGGGTTTGTATGAACTTAAATTTCTGTCTTCACGGCAAACATACGATCATGAACCAGTTCCTTGTCCTCTGTGACCGTAAGCTTCTTTATGTGCAAAATGGGTATAAAAAGTGTTCACAACATAGGTCACGAAGACAGTTGGCGACACACTACAAGTGCTCGATAAATAAGAAATAGTGTCCTTATTCTGAGGTAGTCAGTTCATGTCCCACGTTTCAATTATTTCAGGGAGTTGTAAAAGTTTAAGCACACCCAGAAAGCTGGGCTATATTTATTGTGGTATCTATTGTTCTAAAGTTGGGTACACCCAGTGACGTCAATTTTTAAAAATATAGAAATTTAAATAAGAAATAAAATACTGTGAGTTGGAGGGTCCAGGAACTAAAGCATCGTACAGAGAAGAAAGGAGACAAAGAAGAAAACATCTTCCCATCAGTGTTTAACAAGGGCATTGGAGATTGTAAGGTGAGCGCATAGGAAGATAAACACACTTCACTTAGCGTGGGCAACATATTGACGACAAAGAGGAGGAGGAGGAAGCAAAGGTACATGCATTATCTCTTCCTTTCTTTCTCATCCCTTACGTCTACCTGTCTTTTCTAATTAAAATGAGGTTGTGTAGTGAGATACTGATAACTTGAGCTCTCACTCTCTACCTTGTATCATGTGAACTCTGTTCCTGGCAACGGAAACATCCAAGCGGATTGGAGTTTCCAAAAGGTGTCCTCTGGTGCACTGGAATGTCACAGGTGTGCCACGATAGTGACCCCTTCAGCCCTCAGAACGACTGGGCAAGGCTTGGGGAAGCGTGATCAGCCTCATCTGTTTATCCTGGTGTGCTGTACAGATGGACACCGTTTATTCCAGGTGCACCATAATGTGAAAAGGTTCGAGAGGCCTCCAGCCCCGGGTGTCTTGCTTTCGTCCTCCTCTCAGCTCTAAGTCTCTCTTCCAGTGCCTCCATCTCGGGCACAGTCATAACTATTATCATCATAAGGATTGGGGTCACGTTGATCCCCACATCCTGGCCTTCCAGCTCACTTATTCTAGCATTGCCACAGCCCCTTATTGCCCCAACCGACAGCCAGACAACTATTAAGCATATGAATGAGATCATCTGGACCAGCCAGTGCCCAGCTGCCTCCCCAGCTGAACACAGATGTGTGAGCCAGCACAGCAAAGATCAGCAGAACCAGGCTGAGCCAAGTTGTAATTGCTCACCCACAGAATGATGAGCCAAATCAATGATTGTCCTTGTTTTAAGTGATTTGTTATACACGGGTAGCCAACTGATCTAGCAATTTATAAAGATACATACAGCGCAATGAGATGAAATACTCTAAAAATAAGTAGTAAAAATGAGCAGTAAAGAAAATTAGTATGTAGAATCTATATCATAAAAGCTTGTATTAGTAGTTTTTAATTAGTAGGATTGTCGGAATTACTCAAAAATGTGGCCCAACATACGATAACCAAGATTTCTCATCACCTGACACACATAAACAAATTTTGCCTCTTATTACGAGGTTTGGCTTGTAGTGGCACTGGTACAGTAATTCCAAAACTATTTTGTGCATATTGTAGAATTGAGCAAATGAGTAAATGTGATGTTATAGAAGCCAGGGTTCCCACTGCGGAAGTTGCAGGGGAAAAAACTAGTAATTATAGAGCTGAGAAAACAGATAAGATCTCACCCAGATGATCACAATTCAGATCACCAATGGGAGCGATGGCCGTCATCTTGTGGGCATATCATCACATCTAATCCAGCTTGTCATGCACAAACTGAATCAGGTCACGTGGACATGCCAAACTCAAAGTGAGGAAAGTTTTATAAAATACCCAGTCTGTATTCTAAATATCGGTCAAGAGACAATGACAACCTGAAGAACCAAATAACCAAAGAACCAAAGAGAAATGACAAAAGCACTACACGATTTTAGGCTAGATCTGCACTGGAGAAAAACAGAATACCAAAAATGATCCTATCAGGGTAAACGAATGAATTAGAATATGTAATGCAGATTAGGTGAATTATCATGTCAATATGAGATTTTTTAAAGTTAATAACTCTACTGCAGTCATGTATGAGAATACTTTGTTCTTATAAAATATGCACTTAAGTAGTCAGAGGGAAGGACATAATGTTAAAAATATATTCTCAAATGGTTCAGAAAAGAAGTAAAATATACATAGTAGTATAAATGAATAAAAGATGAAGCAAAATAAAAAATGAATGAAATATTCTTTATAGATCTGCTCTAATTATCCATTAGTACTGGTGCACTAAGACTCTTCATACTAAAAATTAAATGAATAAACTTCATACACTAAAGTATATGCATTATACACAGCTGAAATTAAGAAAATATATCTACTCATACAAAATTAACAAATTTCAATCATTTGAACAGGTATTCTCAGTTTCTCAGAGAATACATTAAGATAATATCCTTGGCAACATTGTTTTCTATACACTACAATATACAAATTCCTTTTACTTCTATTCCATGCATGCTATGGCTCATAGCTTTGCATTTAATAGGTTCGAATAATATTTTTGCTAGAGGTGCACTAAGTTACTTTTTAACCTGTTGTGGTAAAATATTTTCCAGTTATAACTATATTTGTACCTGGCTTAGCAAAGGAGTAAATAGTGACCTAATCGCTGAGGCAGAAATAAACAACCCCCCCCCCAACCCCGACATTGTTGAGTTAGTTATTTGCAAGGGATTTTCCCTTAGGGGCTGCCACTGTTTTACCTTAATTCTGCAAAATGCCTAAATTTTGGAAGAATCTCTATCTCTTAGGACATTAAGTTGTTGAGATTTGGGGGAATTTTTAATGTAATAAAAAAAGTGAAGTTGAGGTTCTTTAAAATCAAGACTGTCACAAGAATATTAAATGCTGTAATTTAAAAGTTTTAAGGAATGACATTTTGATTAATAGGTTCATCAAAACTTTGAGCTCCATTGCTCTGTAAAACACGTGTTTGGAGAGAACATTTGTGAGGATGTGCCTAGAGCTCTGCAGACATATTTAATCCAGCAGGGTGAACAGGGCCAGGGGGCCTTTATTGTAGCACAAGAAGAAGCATGACTAATAAATTTAAGTGAAGCCATTGTAAATAATTCTTCAGACTTCCCTACTAAATTGTAGCATGTGCACAAAGGAAGTCCTCTCCTCTGGTTTGCACGAGCCACAATTTGTTCTCAGGCACACATGTCCATACTTTACAGACCCTGGGAGCCCTAGGGTATGAATCATGAAAGACTGCCAGTTTCTTTTTAAGTCTTGGTTTTAATATTGTAAAAATAACAATTCCTTCTTATTTGGATACTAGCAAGAAAAGATTCTGAAATTTAAAAACATAAGAACATATGTTTAACAAGATAATTAAGATAATGAATTGTATGACTCTCTTTAACCAGTATTGACCTATATTGACTCGTCCAGGCCTCTCTGTGTCTTGGATGCACTGATAAAGTTTTTTGACCAACAGAGAGGAATCTATTATCCACTCATCAAAGATTTGTTAGAGCCAGGCAACTCAGATGACATATTTTAGGTTAAAGATCTTGCCGATGTTGCTAAGTCTACATCCTTTGAGAAATATTCATTCAACATACTTTTATTAAGCACCCACAGTGCACCAGGAGCTGTTACATATAATTGGAAGAGAATTGGTAGAATCTCAAATCTCAAATCATTTAGAGTCTATTAAAACACATAAACTATTATTTATGCCTTGATAAAAAATATACACAAACTGATAAAAGGAAAAGGGAAAGACTTATCTCTTCTCACAGTCAAATGGTATGAGTGAAATTATTAATTCTCTTTAACATCAGTCTTTGATATACTGTCTAATGCTAAATTTGTAGTGATCTCTGTATGATGCTTGGAATTCATCAAGAAAGAGCCATTAGTTTATCTTCTCTCATTAAGCTAAAAAGAATTCTCTGCCACTACATTTCCTTTCTTACTTATAGAGAAATTTTCTTATAGATAAAACCACTCTTTCAATTTTGTTCATCTTCACTCATTGCTGTAATGATGCAAGAGACTATAAAAAATAATCACTTTACAAGTAAATATACTTTATGCCATACACTTTGGTAAGACAGTGAATTGATTTAATCTTTGTGGAAGAAAATTTAGCAACATGTGTCAAAAGTTTTATTAATGTTAAGACTTTATACCCAATGGCTGCTCTTACTGGATTTTATGCCAAAGGCATAATTGGAGCCTAAATGGTACACAATTCATGTTCAAGAGGCCAAAATCCTGGAGAAAAGAGAAGTGCTGAGCAGTGAGTTTACACTTTATTGTGTGCTCCTCTAAGCATCTGCAAAATTCTTAAACTGCACCGGTGAAGTGCATGGGGAACTAGGCAGAAAAAAGCTGAACATTAGAGTGTAGTTTTCAGATTTCGAATGCAGAGGAGACAGAAATTGCACCTGAGCATGTAACATGTATTTGGAACCCTGGCAACACCACAGCCTCTAAGTTTGACATTTGGAGAGCAATGCAGTAGCAGCAGGAGTGAATCAGAGGTAGACAGAGGTTTCAAAATTTCAATCCAGTTTTGAGTTAGTTCAGACCTACACTGGAATAAAATGATTTGCTCTACCCCAGCTGTCCACAATAGGTGAAACTTCTCTGGAAAAAGATAACAGCTAGAGCTTCAAAATGGGGGGCACAATCAAAAGGTCTGACTTACATATGCTTAGGATCCCAGAAGAAAAGAAGAAAAAGACTGAGACAGAAATATGATAATTTCCCCAAATCAATAGAGAAATCACTCTACAGACTCAAGAAGTTTAGTGAATGCAAGCAGCTTGAATACAAAACGACCACACCCAGACAAATAATAGTCAAAATGCTGAAACATATGAAAGACAAAGGAGAAATTTGAAAAGCTGCCAGAAATAATGATACACACAACCTTCAAAGGAGCAAGAACAAGACTAACAGCTGGTACTGTCAGCAGACACAATGAAAGTCAGAAAACAATGAAACAACATCATTAAAAGGCTGAAAGAAAATAATTTCCAATCTAGAATTCCACATTAAGTAAAAGTCGCCTACAAATATGCAGGTAAAACACAAAAGAATGAAATAAAACCAGAATTACCACCTGCAGATATTCACTAAAAGAAATATTAAAAGCAGTTTTCCCATAAAAGTAAAATAATCAAAGATGGAAATAGGAAATTAGTATAGAATCAAGAACAACAGAAAGAAAAAAAAAATCTGTTGGTAAACATAAATGAATATTAACATCAGAAAACAATAATAATAATGTCATACAGTATATAAAATATATGTAAACATAAAATAAGCAAGCACAATAACATAAAATATTAAAAAAGGTATTAATGTAAACAAAGTTGAAGCATCCTCAAGTACTAGCATTGTACAGGAAGATGTAGACAAAATAACTTATTTGAGGATAAAATAACTCACGGCAGCATGTTGCAATCTCTAAAGCAACTCCTGAATGTACGGTAAATGAAAATACAACTGCAAAGAAACCAAATCCAAAAGAGGAAACCAAAAAGACACATCTAACTGATGGGATCAAAAGAAAGCAAATAGTAAAATGAGAGATATAGATGTACTTTCTCCAACAAATGGTGTTGGAACAATAGGACATCCTTCTACATGACGAGGGGTGGGAGGATGGAACTTCTCTCACCCATACATTTACTGTAACTGAATCAGACACCTAAGTGTAAAAGCTAAAATTATAAGACTAAAATTATAAGAAAATCTTTGTGGCCCTGGGACACACAAAAGTTCCTTAGAATGAAAAAAAATCACAAATGGAAAAAAAAAAAGTAAATGAGAAATGCATATACTTCTAAAGATACCATAAAGAAAATGAAAAGACACGCCACAGACTAAACAAGGAGAAAATAGTTGCAGCATCTGGAATATATTTGTACATATCTAAAATAGATATAAATATATATTTATTATCTATATCACATATATAATTAAAAAAAAAACTCTTTGGCTGGCCCCATGGCCTTGTGGTTAAGTTCTCACAGTCCACTTTGGCGGCCCAGGATTTGCATGTTCTGATCCTGGGTGCTGACCTATGCATGGCTCATCAAGCCTTGCTGTGGCAGGTGTCCCACATATAAAGTAGAGGAAAATGAGCATGGATGTTAGTCCAGGGCCAATCTTCCTCAGCAAAAAGAGGAGGGTTGGCAACAGATGTTAGCTCAGGGCTAATCTTCCTCACACACAAAACAGAAAACAACCCCCCAAAACTCTTACTATTCAACAATAATAAGAAATCCCAATAAAGATGAGCAGAAGATTTGAACAGATACATTCCAAAGAATATACATGAATGGCCAGTAAGGACATGAAAAAATACTGTACATTATCAATCCTTAAGGAAATACAAATCAAACCATTAGGGGAAAAAATATAACTCTAAATGCATGTATTGAGAAAACAAACACTGAAATTAAATTCACTAAGTACACAACAGAAGGACCTCGGCAAAGGCAATAAAAAATGCCAAAGAAAGTAGAAGAAAGTAGATTAGGAAATATAACGGCCAGAAACTAAAAGCAATCAATCAGGTCAAAGATAGAGGAATCTTTGACAAGTCTGATTAAGAGGAAAAGAGAGCAGATGCAAATAAATAGCACAGGAGAGGAGACACCAACTATGTAACAAGAGCTAACTCAGTGACCAATTGTTCTAGGCTTACCACTGTTCTAAGTACTTCACATATATTAACTGATTTATTCCTTAAAACAATCCCACAAGGTCAGACTATTATGATTCACATTTTACAATTGAGGAAACAGCAAAATCAGTCATGGTGAAGGCAGCACCCAATCCCAGAAAATCTAGCTCCAGGGTCCAAGGATTTAACTACCCCAGAGGAGACTAAAACAGTTGCGTGGGCATATAAGGTCAAATCAAACTGAATAATCAAAGCAGGATACCCCATTGGAGGTCTGTTGAAGGTGACATGAAACCGTAGAGGTACAAGTAAGTTCCCCAGAAGGAGAATGTTAAAAATGGTTTGAACAAGACATATAATTTTATTTCTTTGGAATAAGAGATGTCTTTCAGCATCCTTGTACTGAAATGACAATTTTAACAGCTTCCCAAAGGAACTAGAACTTGAACTGACAGCACTAGAGAGATGAGCTGTCTTACAAATTTTTTCAGTACAATTTTATTCTCTGAAGTGCTTGGCTTTTCCAGCAAGAGTAGTCAAGGGTCAGAAAAGTGTAATTAATGTCAAATATCTTCATTCAATATGACAAGTGCCAAAGAAAAAGTTGGGTAAGAAGTCAGGGAGAATGACAAGCTATTGTCCAGCACTTAAATTTTTTTTCTTCCCCTCAGAGTATATTGGTCTTTTCTGAAGACTGTTGGCTTTTGGAGAGCAGACACATATACAGCACAGATAAGATGAGCATTGGTTTCCATGTAATATTATGTTATATGAAGACCCTGGGAACACTACAAATTAAGCAATACAATCTATTTTATAATAATATAAAATATTATAATAAGTTTCAGAACTTCCTTAGGGTCTCAAATCCAGCTCCCATAATAAAATCCTATTTCCTACTTATCAAGATGATTATTACATGCAGTTGATTCAGACTTTATATATGAATTTATTTCCTTTATATATAAATTTATTATACGTTACATAATGGCAAATTTAATGTATAGTTGGATAAGTTGTTTCAGAGAATTTAAGAAACACCTGTGGCATGCTGGTAGTTTCTGTTCTCATAGGTCATAAGGAATGGAGGTGTTCTGGAGAGGAAGAACAACCAACCTGTGCATGCAGAAAGTCATTAGGAGGTAAAGTTTTAGATCAGCCTACATGTGGAACTTATTACAAGGAGTCAGACAAACATAGGAGAGTCTACAAGACAGTGAGACGTCAGCTGAAGACACAGCTCACATGTGAATGTTGTGCCTCACACACAGCAGACATTAAGTCAAATTCGTTAACTGACTGACTGAATGTGATGCAATTCAGACAAAAATCACTTGAAAATGCATCTAGTGAAACACAATATGCTTACAGGCAAGACAACTCAAGAGTAGGATTCTTCCCAATGACATTCTTCATGGAAATAGAACAAAGGATCTTTAAATTCATATGGGGCAACAAAAGAATAGCTAAAACAATCCTGAGAAAAAAGAACAAAGCTGAAGGCATCACAATTCCTGACTTCAAAATATACTACAAAGCTATAATAATCAAAACAGCTTGGTACTGGCACAAAAACAGATACACAGATCAGTGGAACAGGATTGAAAGCCCAGAAATAAAACCACACATCTATGGACAGCTAATCTTTGACAAAGGAGCTAAGAACATACAATGGAGAGAGGAAAGTGTCTTCAATAAATGGTGTTGGGAAAACTGGACAGCCACATGCAAAAGAATGAAAGTAGATCATCTTCTTTCACCACACACAAAAATCAACTCAAAATGGCTCAAAGACTTGAAGGTAAGATGTGAAACCATAAAACTCCCAGAAGAAAATATAGGCAGTACACTCTTTGACCTGAGAAGGATCTTTCTGAATACTATGTCTACTCGGGCAAGGGAAACAGAAGAAAAATAAACAAATGGGACTTCATAGGACTAAAGAGCTTCTGCAAGGCAAAGGAAACCAGGAACAAAATGAAAAGATAACCCATCAACTGGGAGAAAATATTTGCAAGTCATATATCTGAAAAGGGGTTAATCTCCAATATATAAAAAGAACTCACACAATTCAACAACAAAAAACCCCAAACAACCCAATCAAAAAATGGGCAGAGGATCTGATCAGACATTTTTCCAAAGAAGATATACAGATGGCCAACAGGCACATGAAAAGATGTTCAACATCAATAATCATCAGGGAAATGCAAATCAAAACTACACTAAGATATCACCCTACACCCATTAGAATGGCTATAATCCCCAAGACAAAAAATAACAAGTGTTGGAGAGGATGTGGAGAAAAGGGAACGCTCATACACTGCTGGTGGGAATGCAAGCTGGTGCAGCCACTGTGGAAAACAGTATGGAGATTTCTCAAAAAATGAAAAATAGAAATACCATAAGACCCAGCTATCCCACTATTGGGTATTTATCAAAAGAACTTGAAATCAACAATTTAAAGAGACTTATGCACTCCTATGTTCGTTGCAGCATTATTCACAATAGCCAAGACATGGAAGCAACCCACATGCCCATCAACTGATGATTGGATAAAGAAGATGTGGTATATATATATACAATGGAATACTACTCAGCCATAAAAAAAAACAAAATCATCCCATTCACAACAACATGGATGGACCTTGAGGGTATTATGTTAAACAAAATAAGCCAGACAGAGAAAGACAAATACCATATGATTTCACTCATATGTGGAAGATAAACAATGGACAAAGAGAACAGATTAGTGGTTACTAGAGGGGAAGGGGGTTGGTGGTGGACATAAGGGGTAAAGGTGCACATTCATATGGTGACTGACAAATAATAATGTACAATCGAAATTTCACAATGTTATAAGTTATTATGAGCTCAATAAAATAAACACAGAAATAAATAAAATATTTTTAAAAGGGTAGGATTCTTCAGATTTGATAACTTCAATAGTTGGTACATTATCAAAACACTAAAATCTCAAACTAGATTGAAAAGACAATTCCCAGATTTCTTTCAGTTGATTTATGAGGAAAATATTGATAAGAGTTGTAGATTTCTGGTGGCTCAAGGCACCTCAAAATCTTCAGAGAATCTAAGACTCACACAATAAACAAAACACAAACTTAATATCATGCTGTTTTCAGTATAATCCATGAAAAACTATCTTGGGCATGAGTTTTATGAGTTTGAGAGTGTTAATTTAACTTTCCCCTGGCACAAAATATTTAAATGGGATGAATAACTTAAGTGGATGGTACTGCTTTGGGTGATTTAGTCACTTTATTTTAATGGCAGATTTAATGCATTTATAATGTATTTGTGGCAGAAGCATGTGGGAGAAACATGCTAGCAAATCATGAGTAATTTACAATGTTTCTGCTGAGAATGTTATTACCTCCACTACAAGAAAGTCCATTTTAAGTGCTTCATATTTCACTAAGATGCTGAAATGCATCATAAGCCATTTATTGGGAAATCAACAGCCATTAAAGAAAATTAATTTCTATGAGTTGTTGACAATTTACAACTATTTAATAGTCCAATCATTATAAACTTTATGCCCTGCATATAGATAGGCATGAATATTTTAACAATCTTATGAATGAATATGCAACTTTAGGAATAAATCAATTTGCTAGGGTCATTGACATGTTAAACTATTAATAATCCAAATAGATGATAAATCACCGGTGATGTACTTTCTTATTGCTGGATGTGATCGACAGATTGCTAACAAAAGGGTGTGCAAGTCATACTCATTGATGCTGTACACCATCTCTAGTTCATTACCATTTTTGGCAGCATTGACACATGAGGTCTGACATTCGAGAAAAAAAGGGTTTAAAATTACCAAAGGAATGATTTGTTAAACCACAATTTTATATGACCAGGTTTACAAACCTAGATATGGAAAATTTCTGCCTATAATAAAATGAAATTATTTTTCAGGAACCTTAACATTCCCCAAACATATTTATAACCTAATTACTCTTTTAAGAACATTAGTGAATAAAATCTGTGTTTTCAACATTACATTCATTTTCACTACAAAAACTTGTCTTTATCTCATTAACGTTGGCATCCACATAGAGAAATAAACTAAAGGCAGGATGTTTTCTGCCACAGATTTTGATGTGACAGGCCTAAGGGCTGCTGTTCTAGATGCCGCCCTGGTCCATGAGGTTCTCTTATGGCTGGAAGCTTTACGCTAAAGGTGGCAGTATAGATAGAAGATTCAAGTACATTGCAGCCGTGACACCTCTGTGGAGCTGCTCTCTGAGCCTGGGACGCTGACTAGGACTTTTATGTGAGAGGATGAATCCTTAGGAGTGAAATTTTCTGAAGTCAGTCTTTTGTTGCTAGGATCTGAAAGTAAATCCTAACTGATATAGAAAGTTCAGAACACTGCATAAGAAATTCATATAAAATATGATCATGACTGAGATAAATTAAAAATGTTTTCAATTAGGAAAGAAAAGGGAGAAAAACTAGAAGCTAATCAAATAAGTCTTTGTAAGTCACCAGCATAATGTCACCATACGTCACTGAAATCATCCAACTAAAGTATCACCTAGTTGAACACAAAACGTCATGACAAGAAAACCTTGAATAAGTAACCCTAAAAATCTTCTTTATCCTGAATTTATAGAGTATAATTGTGGTATAATGCATTTGGCAGTTAGATGGTCTCCCTACATTATTTTGGAAAACTATAAAATATCTGTTCAAAGAAACATCAGCCACTCATTAGTGACAACTTAAAATGTTACCCCATGAGTAAAATATACAGAAAGACACTTCTGAATTAAAAATCCCCTGAGAACACTATTAGAGGATGGTGTTATGGATGTTTATTTTCTTACCCAAATACATAGTCTAATTACCACTCTTACAAAGGCCCTCCAGCTCTGAACAGCATTTCTGAGCATGGAAGGGCACCTGTCTTAACACGTTCCTTCAAAACAAATGAATGAGTAAGGCAGAGAGTGGTTTGACATCGCCCCACATTTCAACAGTATGTAGACTAAAGAAAGATTTTCTTTCAAGTACTAGAGAGACAAATTATTTCTTTTCATTCTATAGCACCTCTCATTTTGCCACTAAGGAGGGCTAAGAGAAAGAGCGAATCTATGACAGCACATACAATGGGAAATTCCATGAGTGAGTGTCACGTGACAACCCACAATCTCCCTTGCTAAATTACAAAGCTAAATTACAAAGTACCATGAATGACACACTAAATCGAAAAATTCGTAAATCAACCACTTGTTCAAATTTCACTCATCTTTGTATATATCGTTCTTAAATAATTTGAAGCGGTTTACAGCAAACTACCTCAAAACAATAACAGTCACAAGCAATTCTTTTAAAAAGCTGAATAATAAAGAGAGGAAGGGAAAAAAACCTAAGAAAATTTTGTGAAAGGACAGATCTGCCTCTGAACACAAAGCCTGGGTCTGTTATCAGGGCAGTGGGAAATCTAGTTAATTTTTCATTCTTCCTGACTGATCCTTCAATGTCAAGCACTCCCTGGATTCAATTTTAAATAATTGTTAAATAATACAGCTTATTTAAGAAGACAGTATTGAAAAATTTACAATTCCAAAAAGATGTGAAACATCAAACATTTCAATATATTTTTTGACGAGGAAAACAAATAGAAAATAATGGACTAATTCACCAATGTGTTTGGGTGGCTCAGTAAATACATTTATTTTGCTGTTATGATGGCAAGATCAATCTTTGAAAAGATGATTTTGAAAATAGAACTAAATTTTAGTTATCTTAGCAAATAATATAAGATAGGAATCTCTTTACATAAGAGCCATTTGAGAGAAATTGTTTCAAATGTCTCTAATAAGCAAAGCTTGCCTCACAAAAATAATACGTTCTAAAGAGTTGGAATGATAATCTAATTGGGTATTACAAGAAAAAAGTTAACTTGTTTGAAAAAAAAAAACCCTGTCATTTAATACAGTTGCTGCAAGAGAAAAATCCCATTACTAGTTGCTTAAAGAGACAACAATATTTGGGAGGATAATGACCCACTAACACCAGTCAGTTCTATTTTCATGAATCTTTCTGTAGAATTTGCCACTGCCAACTACTTGCTCCTTGAAGATATTTACTCACTCACTTCTACCGGGAATGTTGTGTGCGCATATATGTGCTTCTTGCTCCCTGGTCATTAAAATGATCTGTATTTTCCATGAAGGATTACATTGCATGCATTTTTAGCGTATGTCGTTTTTGGTGGCTACTCCTGGTTCTGGGGGGTGGGTATATAACCCAGGTCAACCCAATGAAAGCATTGAATTCCCTGTGTTTGGTGTTTGATTCAAGGACAGTGCAATCAGAGTGAATCCCAGAATTTTCTAGGTGCTACTGTGAAGATAAAACCTTCCTTCCAACTAGACTTGAAGCTGAGAAAATGTACACCGAAGCCGCTGATGGTCATCTCAAGTCAGGAATAGCCTGCGATTTGAGCCAATACAGAAGAAATAGAACCAAGGGAGATGAAGAACAAAGAATATTACAGCATCTTTAGAACTGCTTACGGCATCTAGGCTGAAGCAAGCCTCGTTCAGATGCTTCTAAGACTTCAACGAATGAATTTCCTCCTCTGACCTAAAAAAAAAATATTGAATGGATTTTTATTGATAGAGAACTGAAACCGTCTGACTAATAAATCTTGCACACCTGCCCTCTTTCCTGGCATGTTTCTGTTAATTCTAATCTTCTCTCATCATTTCCTTTCATTGCTCTCTCCTCTATCTCACTGTACATTTACTATACAATGTAAATCCACAGAGTTACATTTTTGGCCCATTGTTATTCTCTTTCTACATGCCCTCCTTGGTCAATCTTGCCCATATTAAGTTTTATCCCACAGTTTGCTGACTATTCTCAAGTTTATAACTTTAGCCCTTCAGTTTTAGGGGCATATATTCATTTCTCTGCTGGGACACAGTCATTTGGATATTCCATAGGCACAAAAAACTGAATATGTATGAAACAATGATTACATCCCAGTCCTCTTTACAATCCTCAAATTGTGATTTCCTGAATTCATATCTGATTTGTTCATTCACTCAAACCAGAAATGTTGGAATCTTCAATCACTGGATCTCACTATGTTCTCAGTCAATGACAAATAGATTAGACTCAATCTTAACATAGAGCTAGATAGGATCATTCCCCAAATGTCTGATTTGATAGATCTGGGGGGAAAGGTAGTGAGAATTTGCATCTCTAACAAGTTCTCAGATGATGTGAATGGTAATGGTTTAAGGACCATTGCTGTAATAGGATGAGTCTCTTGAGGGTTCTTGTGTAGAGATGCGTGAATTTTTCATGTAGAATAAATATAAGTTATTCATGGACAAAGGGTGGCTCTAGCAACCCAACCCAAATTCCTGATCCAAAAGTTCAAGAGCAAAATAAAACAGTAATTTTAAGCATCTAAGTTTTGGGTTAATTTGTTATGCAACAATAGTAGCAACTTCCTTCTCCCCACTCTCATACATATGCTTGTTGAGATTGCTTCCCAACTAAACTAGCCACACCCAAGTCCCTGTCTTAGGGTCTGCTCATGTGGGAAACCAAATGAAGATACAGGGAAAATTAATTAGATACCCAAGGGTAAACAATCATTGCAAAAGAAAAACAACAGAATATCATATGCCATATGAAGTAGAATTATCAGAACACATGAAGAAAAATTTAAGTAAACTTAATGAATGTCAAATATCAGGAAGGATACTGGTAATATAAAGCAGAAAAAGAAGTCAGAGCTAGAACAAAGATTTCTCCAAGGCAGAGTAAAATCTCTCACCATCTTTCAGTGCTTAGGAACTAAGCCTCAACCAGATGGGAAATTCCTCAGACGTACATGTGGTCTCGACCCCATGATATCAGCAAATTGCAATGGTGTGTGGACCCAGCAGTTAAGCTGGTAATTTCTGAAGGACAACACTGGATTTCTGGCCATATTTTAAAGCTTAGGAGATGGATACCCTCCAGGTTCATAGTCAAAATGCTGGAGGGGCTGGCCCTGCAGCCTAGTGGTTAACTTTGGCGTGCTCCACTTTGGTGGCATGGGTTCATGAGTTTGGATCCCAGGCACAGACCTTCACCACTCATCAGCCATGCTGTGGTGATGACTCACATATAAAAGAGAGGCTGATTGGCACAGATGTTAGCTCAGGGCTAATCCTCCTCAGCAAAAACAAAACAAAACAAAAACCCTAGAAAGAAACACTTGAAAAACAGGAACAAACCAGAATAAAAGTTTTACTAAAACTCAGCACAGCTCTACATCCTGATTGAATTGAGGTTGTCATCCCTTCAACATTCTTATCTAAAAATCCTTTCTTTTGGAGATGGCAGCATCTGGATCCCCGATAGCTCATTTCTATACTATGTCTGGCATAAAAGAAATTATAATACATGAGAAGAGGAAAAATTACATGTTAAATAAACAAGGAAAAAGAAACCAGTCCAAGGAAGCCCACTCATAGTTGGCCCAGACATTGGAGTTAGTACAGAAGGACCTGTAAAACCATTATATATATGTTCAAAGGAAAAGCTGTACAAGCCAACTGAAAGAATGAAGAACTGGAAATTTACAAAAAAAGCTGAAGTATAATAAAAGGTAGAAAAATATAATATCTGAAATTATAAACTCAGTAGATGGATTTAAGAGAAGATTAGACCAGCAGAAATTAAGATTGTTGAACTGGAAGGTAGGTAAATGGAAAATAGTCAAATGCAAACACAGAGAGATTAAAAAATGGAAAAATATAACAGTATGATATACATGCAGGGCATGTTCAAAGGTCATATATACGTAATATGTAATATGTGATATAGGATATATGATATGTTATATATATGTGTGTATACACACACACACACACACACACACACACACACATAGTGAAGAGGGTGAATGACTCCAAAGCAAAAATCAAAGTTATGATGATGGCAAATATCAATTTACATTTTCAAAAACCTCAGAGAATCCCAAGAAGGATAAACACCATGAAAACTACATCTGGAAACATCATAGTAAAACTGTTGAAAATCAAAGGCAAAGGTAAAAATCTTTAAAGCATCCAGAGAATAAAAGACGCATGATCTTCAAAGGGAAAACCATGAGACTACCAGCTAACTTCTCAGCAGAAGTGATAGAATCTAGAAGCCCTGGACTGAGATTTTTATATGCTAAAATTAATTGTTAAAGATATTTCTGCCACACAAGCACCCCTGGGTCTATTCAGGGAGGTTAGACAAATGGTGGGGAGTAGGTGAACTAGCTCCCTGGGCTCCTTCATGGGAGAAGTATTCTTGCCTGAGAATACTGAAGAGATTAGCTGAGTTCAGTCAGGGTCCTAGCAGACAGAGAGAGCTCACCAAAAAGGATGCTAATCATCTAAATTATTAAAAATCACAACAAAATATCCCCACATCTCTTACACGTTTCTTCCCTTTCTGTCTTCTTCTTGCCCTCTTTCACTTTACTCTCCCCTGTTCTCCCCCATGTCTTTTGTCTGTAGTAGTGGCACACTTATAAAAAGGTGTCCCAAGTCAAAGTCAATGTAGGTCCCTTCTTTATATACAAAAAAGTAAATTCTGCCATACATAAGTAGGTGACTTTGTTACTATAAAACCATACAGTATAAAATTAATAATACATAAAATGCAAATCTCTGAAATATAAAACAACATTTTTAAAAGTTAATTCTTATCACTAGAAATAAATTTTTTTTAACTTTTGGCAAAATTGGAGTGTTGTTTGACAAGAGTTGCCATTTCTAAAATGATTCCTGGCATTTGCCATCTCTCCTGATCCCGCAGGTTGGACTCTTATGCTGAATGGTGCTAATGCTGCTCAATACTTTTTAACATAATGTCTTTAAGGAGTTTTACATTTGACGTAATTCATGGAAAAAGTGTTGTTATATAAATATATTGAGGACCTGACAAAAATACACATCAGAAAATAAAATGCACATGGGATGATATTAAACCCTGAATAGCTCGGCCATGTGCCTATCAATTTTTTCGTTTTAGTTTGTGATGATTTCATGCGGACCAGAGATTACATTTGTATTGATTCTGATAGCGTACTTGCAAACTGAGCTGCACATTCTGTCTGGATCCTTCTGTAGACTTTCAATCATTTAAATTGGTTGGTTTGAAGTAAGCAACTTTACTTGTTTGCTTTATTACTACAGGAAATACAAAACTATAATAAACACTAAGCTACTATTTCATTAATCTAAAAATCTGCCAAAGAACTGAATGTTGGCATACTATCTTTTAGTATAATAACAGAGTGAGGCAGAACTTTCATTGATGTTTTAAATATCATCAAATGTAGGTAAAATGTAGACCAACAATTTGGGGTATAAAAACATCAATTTTTACTTATTCATCAAGACAATATTATTGTTTACTATATGATGTTACATTACATGTTTGCATAAATGCGGGATACATTCCTTGGTGGACAAATATCAATATCCTATGTTTAATTAACAGGTGCAATTATCTGTTGCAATATTCCTTATAATCATATCTATGTTTTCTTTATTAGTATGCAATTTAGCCTTCATAATGTTTACTCATATATGAGATAAAATGACAAGACTTAATTATTACTGTGCACCTTCCATGATAATTTATTTCTCCATGGTTAATTAGGAAGAAGCATAGATACCTCAAGTAACAGGGAATTTACTTTCTCTATTGTCATGGAGGCCTAGTGTCAAATTAAAATATTTGCCAGTGACAGAAAATATTATCAGCTAGATTTTAGATTAAAATAACATTAATTCTACTTAACTATAATTTTTTAATTTACTTAATACGTCATACTCATTTTAAAATGCAGTATTTATCCCATGACCAAAACTAACACTGCTCTAATCAAGATGTAACAGTTGGTTAGGACCAGTTGCAGTAATGCCAAGGATGCTACAATGTATCCTGAGAAGCTGCCTGTGTGATTGTAAGTCACAATGGAAAGTGCAGTAGGGAATCATTCTACCTGACAGCACAGTTCTGAGGGGGCTGTGGGATGCACGTGCTCTTAAAGTCCGTACTCATGCACGCACACCTCATCCTCCCTTTTTGAGGAAGTCTACTTAATTTCTATTACTGCCTTTTATTCTAGGTTTCTTAATAAAAACACGAAGTGGTAAGTGCTCAGTGCTTCCCCGTTTCCTATGATCTAAGACTATCCCTAACATGGCTATTCCCAAATTCTGTACACACCACTTTCGTTTGGCATTGTGAATTTCATTTTACAATTACATGCAGGAAAACCCCACGTATAAAAAGTTGCTTTGCAGAAATTGTTATAATACTACTCTAAACCTTAAATTATATGGAAATGTGCTTTTTATTATTTTGTGGTTTAATTCTACTTTGAATCCACTTTGCCTAAAGTTTTTAGGTAATACGTCTGTAGGGTGATGAGTCCTTTTGTGCTGATTTCAGAGCAAGAAAAGTGTTTGGGTATATGACCTGTAAAATATCTTTGTCAGAGCTATAATTATTGCCCAGTATAACACAGCATTTCTGTTAATGGTTCTCAAATTTTAAACAAGTTGAAGATAATCACTGAAGAGGCTATAATTCAGGAAGCCACTAATGGTTAAATCTAGGCAATAACTCAGATGACCTGGAGACATACAGTAAAACTCTTCTTATATCTTTAGACGGTAATGCCTCTTTGGGGAAATACAGTGTATCTATCTTTGTAACATTTTTCTCTACAATGAAAATGCATGTGACATTGCAAAGTAAATATAGGGTAGGTGAATGGATAATATTAATGGTGTGAGTTTCATTATAACTTCAATAGCATAAGGGGACAGTGGTATAAGGAAAGTAAATTGGTGTGAGCTGAATGCATCATCTTTTGCACAGAGAAATATTAGCATTTACAGTTGAGAGGAAAAGGGGTGATCAGGCTCTTCTAACAGTAATTTCCGCTTTTACTCATTCACCAAGTTAACGTGGCAGATATTGTAAGGTGTAGGCAATAAGATATCTGGTTTTAAGAACGTGGTATAGAGACAGAGAAGTAAACACATTACATAAGTCATTCATTTAACTCATTCATTCATTTAGAGACTATTCAATGAGACTTATTTAGGTGAAAAAAGTATATGACATGTTCTTAGCTTAAGGAATTCCTCAAATCTCCTTCTAGACTGAACTTAATAGAAGGTGCTTCAGAAAACATAAATGTGTTCGTTTTCTCGTGCTTACTAAAAGCTTCCAGTAGACATTCAAGTAACCTCTAATTTTTTCACAATACTGAGTTCAAGCCAAGACTCTATTTTCTAGCCAAAACAAGGTTATAAAATGCATATATTTGTAAAACTTCACGTAAGCATACCATGTGTGATTGAGTGAAACTCAAAAGGATCTCTCCACTATGTTCACATAAAAATTGTGTTTTACCATCAAACTTCAGATCCTTCTTCATCACTTTTTAGTAGAGGCAGGTTCCCCGCAAGTTCCCCAAAATGTGACCATTCCCTTCAGAACAAGGACCTGTGCGACTGTCAGCAGAGAAACATTAATATATTAGTTCAATACTTTCATACAATAAAATTAGGGACTATTTTTAGCACTAATATTTGCATCCTAGGAAAAACGCTAGCATGTTTCAAAGATGTTGGAAGTAATCATTCAATAAATAAGAAGATCTAAGGTGTCAATAGTATAATTTATGTTGCTAAGCTATTATTTTTCATGTTACATATTGGACCCAGTATTAATTTTTTTCAGTTGTAAAGGTTAACGGAGTCTTTTCATTAAATTATTTATTAAGCTAACTTTTCACCCATATCACTGTTCCTCCTTCCCTCACATAGAATAGTCACTGAGAAGTAGGCCCTCTTACAGCTGGGTGGGGCCATATGATCTGCTCTGTTGATAGAAAGTGAATGGAGGTGATGTGGAGGAAAGTGAAGTGGAGTAGAAGTGTCATCTCCATCCTCCCAACTACCCTCTGCTAATGGAGCCCAACGGGATGGTGAAGTTTCAGGCTGGATACATCATAGACCCTTGAATCACCATGTACAGGAAAGCCACACACCATCCAGTATCGCTCACACCCCATTGCACTGTGAGTTGAGTTTGCATCATTCTCTGATGTCAACTCACCTCCACCACTACCCCTTTAGAATCCCTCTGTGCTGTTGAAGTAGAGAATCCCCTCCCCTGTCTGGGTCCAGGTTAGAGTTTGCCCTTGGGAGAAGACGCACATGATTTGCAAGATGGTAGAGGGGGAGAAGTCATTATCCTCAGAGCCGGTTGCAGGCAGACTCTGGGCAGACTCAGGGTTCACTGTGTCTTCCCTGTGGGCTCCTGAGAAGCCCCTCCTCACTGCTGCTGAGTGGGACGGCCGACAGGAGCTTTCCAGAGATGTCTGAGAACATCAGCTTCCAGGTGAGTCCACAAACACCCACTTCATTGCATGAGGCTGACTGAGATGGCCACAGCAGCTTCCCTGAGCACGGGCAGCAGCTTTCCCCATCTTCAGAAACCATATAAGGTGCTAGTTCCTATATTAAAGCTTTTATACCCCAAATGCTTAGCGTGGCCTCTGTTACCCTGACTGATTTCTAAAAGGCATGAACAAGTTTCTATGGTAAGCTGCTGAAATTTTAGGTGTTTTGATGATTGCCTCTAGCATTAATCTAATTAATAGACATCACAACATCTTTAGAAATTTTTACAGAAAATTTTGAAATAAAATGAAAATGTTCACCCTCACAATACTCAGCACATCTGCTTTCTTTTAATAGTGTCCTTTTTCACTACTCAACATGAGATGCTACATATTTGCATTTGAATATTTCTCCAAGTCATGTACTTAAACCACTTCTTCTAATGTAAATTATTTATGTTAAGCCTGAATCTTTAATTCATGGACACGTAGTTTAAATTCTTTACACACACAAGCCCACTTCCCATTCTTACATTAGTATGTCTTTTATTTTTGAATATTTATAAGATAAAGCACTATGCTAAGTCTTAATACTTATGTGAAATCTCTCTCTTGAACAGTCTTAATTATTTTAAGAGAATTATCTTATAAATTCCCATGACACTCTTTGAAGTAGAAAAGAACTAGGGAAGAGAAGAGAGGACTTCCCAATGAAATGTTCTCAAATCACAATTTTCTAATTGACATGGCGAAAAATAAGAGGTAGAACCAGAATACAGTGAATCTATAAAAATAATGGTTGTCAAAAAGCAAAGGGACCTACGGTGACTGCATATTGAAAAATACAAATGAATAATGAATTATTTTGGAATAGATATGCATGAGAGTTATGGCTATATGGAAAGATAAAAAATATTCCAGTAACATTTGAATAATAGGATTTAGTAAGGTTCCCGGATACAAAGTTAATATGCAAAAATCAGTAACTTTCCTAAATAGCAACAACAGTTAATAAATATAATGAAATAATAGAACTGTTTTCAAAACCAACAAAAGTGGATAAATATCTAGGAAAAAACTTTATAAGATATGTATACAATCTGTAGGAATAAAGCTTTTAAGTGCTCCTCAGGGAAGTATACAAGATTAGAATAACAAAAAAACATCTTATTCTTGGAATACAAGAGGATTTATAGAAGCCATTTTTCCAGAAATTAGCCTATGCATTTAATGGACACCAACAAACCAAACAGAGAATTGTTTTTATATTAAAGTAAGTTGATTCTTAAGAACTTATGAAAAATAAATGTGTACGAATAGGTAAAACATTTCCAAAACTGAAGTGGAATAAGCTTGCACTAGATCTACTGATGTCAACCACATAATAGAAAGGAGAGTAATTAAGATTTGAATTTCGCTTCTGGACAAGTAGAGTGAAAAGGACGAGATTTAGCCCCCTGCCTGAAACACCTAGACAAAATATGGCAAAGCAAAGTATATGAAATGGACATTGGGAAACCAAGGCTATGATGCCTCAAAGACGGGAACCAAATGAGGTGAGCAGTAAAATTTCCCCAGCTTCCAGACTGGGGGCACTTTCCAGGCCACAGGGCAAGGATTGGGAACTCAGAGGGAGCTTGGGGGTCTCACTGAGTTGAGCAGATGGAGCCAGGAATCTGGGGAGTCCAAGGTGACTGAAGTTCGTAGGGCGGAGCATGGAAGAGAAGAGAGCACCCACGGGAAGAACGCTGGAGACGTGTGGAGGATCCCTTCAACGATTCAGCAGGAAACTATTGGCACATGCACTTAAGGGAAATACCAAGGCTGAGGGAAGAACTTCCTGAAGTTATTAGAGAGAATGCCACAGGGGTGGGAGTAGTGTGCATTCCCAACAGCCAGAATGGAAAATTTCATAATCCCTGGGTCAGAAGGGTCTTGCCTCAGTGGTGTGGAATAATCAGCCCTGGATTAAATCAGCCCCAGTGGCTCTCGTCCTGACTTCACATCTTAAAAGCAAGATCCCGAATCATCAACTACTTTCCAAGGAACTGTGTCCTAGAACACAGCTCAAAAATATTTATAGGAATGCAAACGGGGGAAGATGTTTCTGATCATAGGTCAAAAGTCTTAAAGGAAAACACAGACAGACCGAAGTCCATGAAAAAAATAAAGGGGGGGGTGGTGCCTGACAACTAAAAAGCAAATAAATAGTAACAGACAAAAAAGAAACACAGTTAAAAGCAGACAACTGGATGGAAATTTACAGTCTGTATTTCAAACACAAGGAGTGGGAGGATGCAGTCTCTCTTTATTAACTCTGTCTATTTGGAAAGATAAGAATTCAAAGGAAGGAATGTACAGTTTCAGATCTCAGCTCTGCAGCATCAGGATCCAAAAGGCCCACAGCTGTGAGAAGAGGCCTTCGTTAACACAGGTAAGACCAAAGGGAGGCGGTGGGCACCCTGAGCAGTGTGGAACCGAACAGAGTTGAGGGTTCCCAGTGATAAATGATGTTAAAGGATCTTTGCAAGTGAAGTCACCTGCCCTCTGGGAAAGACCACAGAGACCGGTAGCCTGTTTATTTCAGAGTGAAAGTGGAAGGACAACTGGAGACCTGTGCCTGCTGCCTGCTGGGCGTGAATGCTTCCACGGAATTTAATTCCTGGCTGCGGAGAACTTGCCGAAAACGTAAACTGGTGGAAGGTACCCCACTGCTGTCCCAGACTTTTCTCTCTGTCACTCACACACCAGCATTTCAGATCTCCCTTGCCTCGGGGAGATGTCCAGCAGTTCTCAGTTTGCTGTTTTTTGTTCTTTGTCTTGCATCTTTCTTTTTAGATTTTACTATCTGCTAAACTTGTGTCTAAACAGATAAATAAAGTGAGAGGTTTGCTGCGTTGTTCATCTGGAAGGAACATTGTGAGTCTTTGATAATACCTGGGAAAGCACTTTATTCATGACCTGTAAAATATGAAAAAGTGTACATATCGATAAATGCAAATAAACTATGGAGTTCCAAAAAATGACGGCCTTCTCCTCCTATGGGGTGGTACAAGCATTCATAATTCTTAGGGTGTTGTGAGTGTTGAACAAGATTTATTTCAATCCCTTTGTGGAGTGGGAGAAAAATTATCAAAGAACTTTTGGACAATCACAATTATTTGGCTTTCAGAAACTGCTTATATCTGGATACACTGTATTTCTGAGGATTTTCAAATGTAGTTAATCTCTTTCAGGCCTAATTTAGCAACTAACAGCATTCTTGGCATACTTACATAGCAAAGAAAAAACCTGGAAACATTTCCATATATTTTAGTTTATTCCTAAAGGCTGACTTCTCCTAAATTAGTAGGAATAAAACATGACAATAAGATACAACTCTAGTTGAAAGAAAAGTTATTATAAGAAGTGACATAATACATAGGCTACCGATAGTCAAATACAATGATTGGCACATCTAACATAGTTGTAAGAATACAAGTCTGATTAGATGCCAATCACAAAAGTGGTTATACTAAAGTTTATTTTAATGATCTTTCCTAAAATTTCATGTTATTGATGCCTAAGCATGAATTATTTACTAGATCAAATTTCATCTTGTCTGCCAAGTAATATTCACCTATGAAACCAAGAGGGCTTATGATGCCCACTACAGGTAGATTTTTAATAAGCAAGGGAGATTAAAACGTGTTCTTGCCCAAGGTGTGGAGAGCCTATGAAGCAACAAAGAAGGGTGCCAAGGAAGTCAGGTGCATGTCCAGCACCTATTAAGTCAGATGCAAACCACATCATATTGTTTGGCTTTGCCTAGAAACATCCCTCAATGAAGCCAACTCAGATTTAGGACTTAAGGAAACAGCAACACTGGGAAGAATAGAATCAGGTATAAAGTTTGAAGCCATCATCTTCACAGAAGTCCAAGGAAATGAGAGACCAGTGGAGACTGGGATTTCAAAGAAAGACCGTGAAAAAGAAGCAGGGCATGAAATTGAACTATGAAGATGTTAAGGAGGTTGAGAAAGGGCAGGATAAAAACTTAGTGTGTGTATTTGGGGGGAGGGAGCAATCTTAATGAGAGCCAACAATGTGGAAATATGAGTAAGTCCTTTGCATGCACTGACTCACTTCATCTTCTCTGCAGCCTGAACAGAACTGGAACTATCATCTCCTTCAGATGCTGAGAGTTTGGTCAACTACTCTGGACAAGGCCACACAGCTGGGGACAGGGCCAGACCCTGCATCTTTAAGAAAAAGTAGTCAATAATCATCCTCCATAGTTTTCAAGGTTGGGCAAAGGTGGGGAAGTAGAGGTAATGAGCACGATGTGAGAACACAGCTGGAAGAGGCTGCTTGCCTGAAAGCAAGGCTTCACATCAACCCTGTTGAGGCCAGAGCCCAGGGAGTTGAAAGAAGAATGACCAAAACTGGATGATAAACAGCAAGATCCCATCACAAGTTAATGACCTGCCCATTTTTAATGCCATCCTAATTTATTACATGTTGCATACATACGCAAGGTGAGAGTCCAGCAGCATGCATGGCAACGTCAGTCCAGGAAAATGCTGAGAAGATAAAGCAAAAGGGTGAAGTGAACACAATACAGGACCTGGGACAGGCAATTGAGTATTAGTGATGTGTTAAAATTGGGCTAAAACGCCTGGCTAACTACCGTCCTCTCAGCTCCTTCAAGAGAATTAATAATATCAAGATGAGCCGAGTATCCCATTAACTCTATTTTTTTACTAGAAAATTTCTCTCAGCAGTGAAACAGAATCACCAGTGAGAAGTGCTTCTAAGCATTATTCTGCTTACATAGTTTATTTATTTACCCCAGCTGACTCTAACTTGGGGTAGAGCTCCAAATTAATAGGGCATTCTAAGCAAAATCTTTCTAGCAAAGTCAAAAGTATAAAAGTGATTTTACACATTTAGCCTCATTCCAAGTTCAATTAGGGATTAATGCTCTCAGTTTCTCATAGACAACTGCTCCCTAGATCAAGATTAACGTGTTAAGGGTAAATCACATAATTTGATTTCACTTAATGCGTTGACAGTTCTCCAGTTCTGTTGACTAGAATTTGGCCTGACAGTGTGAAAAAGGTGGCACTTAGAACATTTTCCTTCCTGCTTTGTGTTGCATTCCATATATATATATATATATATTTTTTTTTTTTGCTTTTCAAGATTATACTCAATAGGAAAGTGATCTTCCTGAGTCTACAGAGATGAAATGTAGATTCGCCAGATTCAAGAGCTTTGCAGGAATAGTCAGAAAAGTTCGTTTCATCAGGAAGTGTCAGTATTGCTCCCCTGCCCTCAGGCTGGCTTCCTTTTGACGACTGTGCTGCTCTCTTGAGACCGACACTTCATCATCACCAGAGTGGCCCGTAAGATCCTCAACTTAGGGGCAGGTCAAGATGAAGCGTGTACAGGAAGAAGCTCAGCTGGCCCTGGGCCTGCCTCCAGCCCTAGCAAATATGTTACCTACATTTCCAGTTCCTCAGGGATGGCACTGGACAATGCCATTGGGCCACGGAGAGTTGGCTTAATGGTATAACAAGTATCCTCTTACTAGGCTTGTCCTCTGTGAGTCCACAACACTCTGGATCTTCTCCAAGTTGCCATGAAGACAAGATGATAGGATTCAGGAATCGAAGCTCTCCCTGGCCACCTGCACCCCGCATTTCCCATCCCCAACCACAGAGCACTGACTCACTGCAGGAGGCGCACCAGGACAAAGATGTATTCAGGAGTCCCCCAGCTAGGGCACCCCTTCTAGGATCAAGGAGCCTAAACATCCTACAGTATAGTCAGAAGGCCCAAACAAGTCCTTGTAGATATTGTCAGCACCAGAGAGTCCACAATCAGTGCAAAAATGACCAGTCCTTTAGGTCCTTGAATTTCAGGGGGCCCAGAATATCATGTGGTTTTGTTTTTACTGTAGGCATTTCAGCCTTTAATTTGTCTATTAGAATTGAAGAAAAGAAAGTGAATGAACAAAATGCCAAACAAAGTTCCTAAAGACGACCCAGAGCAAAACTGAAACTCTACATTCTGGCAACTTTGTTTGAAACCGAGTTTGAATTAACTATTCACTCTTTTTCACAGAAAAGTAGTGAAATTGAAATGCTGATAGCTTATCAGAACTTTACCTTGCTGTCTCAGCCTTTTTATCTCACGTATGACGCTCATATATTTCTTATCTTTTCAGAGTTGCTTTTAATGTGTTACAGAAGACTATCTGATAAGGAAAGTTTACATTTAGATTGTGACACCAGAAAGGCTAAGCATTCATGAGCAAGGCTACAATGAACCTGACTTGCTTTAACCTTGCCAAGAGTCATCAGCCAGTATCCCATTTGTGAGCCATAATTCAAAAGTTTAAAATTAGTCTTACTGAATTGCTTTTTAATCATTTGTTATAACAGTGCTAATAGAGTAAGCTATGAGAAACAGTGGTGTACTGTGGCATTTTTAATATCTCTAGGGGAGTTATCTAAAAGGCATCCATATATAAATGTGATTAATTTGAGAATAACCTAAATGTGAAAATAATTTCCTTTTCTTGATATGTTAAGCACAGAAGAAAAAAAACTAGCAAGAGAAATGGAGTGAAATTGGGTCTACATTCCTATTTTTAAAAAGCTGATTAATTTTGACTATCTTTTATTCAATCACAGAGATTGAATTGACATTCGCTGGATTTACATGGCTTTATTTGTAGCAATCCTGTGTGGTGGGGGGCGGGGTGAACCTTTTTGTAATGGATACACTGCTGGTATAATTTACTTACTGCAATATTGAGTAAAAAATACATTCAGGTATAACGTTTTTTTCAAATATTCATCTCTAGTAATATGTCACTTCTGCAGATAATTTTACCCACAAATAGTTTTATAAAGTAGGTACAAATAAAAGAGATCAATTTGAATCTCCCCTTAGTCCCAGAAGAAGTTACTATTGGTAGTGGGTGCTAATTCTCATCCAAAAGGATACAGGTATATTTGTATCTAAAATAGTTCTCCAGTCTATTGGCATATGCCATCTTTTCATAGGAGAATTATGAGAAATATCAAAGATATCATACTATTAAGTTATTATTAAGATAATTCTAAGATGCTTATGCATTAATTCAAATGACTTGGAAGGAAAGAAAAAAAATTAAATATCTCTGCTCCTTTACTAGATGATCATTTCACTGACCAAAACCAGAAAAAGGACTGAAACTCTAAGCAACAGATTATCCGTTTTTCATGAAAAAGAAAGCAGGACTTAGAAATGACCACTACCAGTGAGAGGAAAGAGAAAATTTAGGTTGCAGAAAAGTCCTAATATGAAGACTTTTTTGTTGACTTTCAAAAAAATAATAGATAAAAACAGTTGAGCAACGATAGTATATTAATAATCTACTTCTACATATGCTTAATTTCTACAGAAGTTAGTATTTCTAAATATAGTAAGAGATAAATATAAAAGAAAATGAGAGTTCATAAATTCTTCTAAACTAATTTCAGATCTTTGATGTTGGTTAAGGCTCAGTATATGATCATCAGTGTGACAATTAATTACATGTGTCTAAATATAAACGTCGTATAGAGTTTTGGCCTATAATTGAGATGTTATGTAAAATGTCAGCTCTTATATAATGTTAAAAGATTATTAGGAAGTCTGAACTCACAGGGTTGTCAGACTTGGGGAAAAGTTTATAATCCTTGCAGAATTTAATGAATGATGGCTGCTTTTGCTTTTATTATATTCTTGGTATATTAACTTATTAGTCTTTCCAGTCTCAGCCTGAACTGTGCCTCAGCCAAATGGGCCCTCTTGTTGCTGAGAGATCAGGCTGGACCTTTCTACTTCTCTGCAATTTTTATCCACCCAAGAGCACAGGGAGACATTACTTTTGTTTATTACCCACTGACTAACTCTGGCTCAGACTAGGTTCAGAAAATATTTGGTAAACAAGTGATGTTTCTTATCTGGAGTAACTGTATTTTCTTCAATTCCTATTAAAACCTAAAATTTCCTCCAGGGCAGTGATTATGACACTATATTTTGAAGAAGCTTCAGAAATCATCTCGACAGGGATCTTATCTGCTTTTATCACATTTTGTCTACAGGATACATTAAATTATTAACCATCTATCATCCAAGTTTGTGCTGTTGCCTTAGACCAGGGGGTAGGCAAACTACGGACTGTGGACCAAATCTATCCACACTCTGGTTTATACGTTGTCCATACTGCTTTCATGTGCCTATGACAGAGTTGAGCAGTTGCAATAGAAACTGGATGTGAATCCTGAAGCCTACAATATTTACTATCTAGCCCTTTTCAGAAAAAGTTTGGCAAGCCCTGCCTTAGACTAACATTGAATTATAACATTGCTATCTATTATGACCACCACCACCACGATTTCAAAGTGAATGAAGACAAGAGAGAGTTCTTCTTCTTCTTTGTATCTTTCATAATAATTTGCGTATATTGGAAGGTCAATAAACATTTTTGATTTACCACCACACACAGGTACATATAATTTAAGTTAATTGGTCACTAAGTCATAGAAATGAGTTGCAGGGTCACAGGCTTTGTGGGGTATGGCTGGGACACCAAGAAAGACAGTCCAGAGTGAACTGGTAGAAGTGGTGCTAGTAAGAGAGAGGGAGAGAGGGTAACAATATAGAAAAGCAGATCATGTCACTATTTTAAAGCCTTTAATTTTTCTAGGCCAACCTACTTTCAAGAGTTCTAGATTTTTACTGAGGCTTTTAGAACAATAAACATCTGATTTTTTCCTATGCATTTGACAACAGCATATGAGTCAATATTAGAAAAATCATCTGAGGTTTAAATTAATGATCACTTTTAAAATATTTTGCCCCTTTTGCAATCACATTCATTACCCAACTTTTTCAGACTTGAAATATATTTGAAATTTTTGCTGTAAAGTTTATTTTCTTTAATAATCTTAGTATATATAGTTTCTGTTGGAGAAAATTAAAAGTGATTTAATCATGCAGGATCAACAAAGTTGTATGTTGGGGTTAGGAGAGCATTTAATCAATTTAAAAAATTTAAAGATAGTAGAGAAGAAAAATAAGAATCCAAGGAATGTCACTTTGCTATCAAAGTAAAAAGTAATTTCCTGGAAAAAAAGATAGTTTTTAAAAATATATATGCAATTTTGTTTTGAGAGAAAAGAGTTGTTCTTTTTAGGGAGAAAGTAATTTTGCCATAAAATTAAGTACTTGGTATGATACGTTAAAATTTACAAATCTCTCTCCCTTCCTCTTATGTGCATTCTCGATTCCACCATAAAGAGTTTAAAGCTTTGGGTATGGAAGAAGACTTCCTCTCAAGCTACATCTCATAGTTAGATTTTACCATCATTCACCCATTCATCATAGTCTTAATGTTAAGTTTTCTGCCTCTAATTGGTTCTGACCAATTCATCATTACACAAAAGACCACTACAATTTGTTTCACTCTAATTACCATATCTATGGATGTAATACTTTGGGGAAAGTAATTTATTATATGTATACTAGAAAGTATATGAGAAAGTACGAGGAAGACATTCAGGTTTGAAGATAGGTGTGCCAATTGTGAAAGGTCTCATGTGGACTTTGTCTTAATTCTCCTGTGGAAGCAAGAGTGGTGTATGTACAGGCCCAGATAAATCAGATGTTCATGTATTGCCATGTATATGTTAATTTCCCCTACTGTCTATGAAAACTTAAAATGTACTTTGAAAAGATTAAAATGAATACAAGCTATCAAAAGATACTACCATGTGTTTCTACTGCCTTTGAATGTTTCCTTCAGTGATTCCTTTTTTATTCCTCATCACTGAGTTTTTTCTGTACCTGAATAAAAACCATCTGTCATTTTGTTTTCCTTTAACAAAGCAAAATTTCTAATTAGCAAATGTACATGATGGTAGTTCTATAATTTTTCTCTTCATTCCATATTTTTAAAAAATTCCTATCTCTTTGAATTGCTTATGTAGATGGATGATGTCTCCTCATATACCTTCTTCTGGTTTTAATTTTAATTCTACAGTGTTAACAAGAATCCAAGTTTATTCTGCTCTACTTCTTAATTACCGTCAAAGTAATTTAACAAAACCTTGTGAGTGCTATTCATATATGAGGGCACCAGTGAATTTTCTTCCAAGATCTTGAAATGATGGAATATTCCATTCTGCTAAAAAAATAGAAGCAAGTCACTTGTAAGATATATTCAGTCTGTGCTGGATTTCAATGGGAAAAAATGGATGGACCAAGTAAATCGTTTCCCTGATTATGGCACTGATCTTGTCACCTCCAGACTGAAAGCTGTCTCATCCTTAAATTCCCACCCTCTAGTAGAACCCATCTGGTTCCATGTATCCATTGTCTGAGATTCTCAGATGAAAGCTGCAGTTGCTCCAATGGTTGTTGGTGAGCCCTGGGATTTTCGCCTCTGCATCTCTGTGATAGAGCAACGGAGTGCTGGTTACAGGCACCTTCCTTCTGCTGAGTCACCTTCATCAACGAGAACATCAGCAAAGAAGGTAGACGTGGGAGAGAGGAAGATAAAACCTAGGAAAATCTCTTACTCCAGGATTGGGGAAATATGGCCCTTCCATGCAAGGAGTCTGACTCCTGGTTAAAGACTTATACTGATTTTTGAGGCCTGACCGTAGACAATTACAAAGGCTTTACTTGGCAGGTTGCCTGGGGGAAAGCTGCCCTCCCCACTTCAGACTTGGGGCACAGCCAGTGCAATGCAGGCTCCCAGGGAGTTGCTGTCAGGGACTCAGGTCCCAGGCCTGTCAGGCTCCTTTACATATTTCCCTTCCCAGCCCAGCCCTTCGTTCCTCTCTCGGAGGCCTTGGGCAGAGGTCTTCTTCATGCACCTTTACTGAGTCCTCCCCATGGGGCGGAGCAGGAAAACTTGAAGTACTTTCCGCACTCTGACTTAGTACCTAGTATTAAGTTCCATTCTGAGCCCTTCCCCGACTTCGGGGCCCATAAAACTGCTGGAGACTTTTGTTTGGGGTGCCCTCAAAAGTAAAGTGACCCCCATATCTACACTGACCCTCCTTACTAGGGACAGGTGTGCCTTTCATGGGGAAGTGGAACGTGGGAGTCAGAGCTGTCTGTCTTTTTTAGATAACTTGATTTACCGTAGCAGTAAGTGATTAAAGCTTCTCTCTTTCATTTGGGCTTTTTGCTTGAATCAGCTACTCCCACACCTGAGAGCTGGTCCTCTCTCTCCCAGCTCAGCTGAGCTCCTGACACCATGCTCGCATCCTACTCTCTTCTCCTCCCTTCTTTTTCACCTTGCTTCTTGCTGTATGCTTTAAATTCGTTGTATATACCATGTGTGTATCTGTTCATCCATCGATGGACACTTGTTTACTTATCTGAACCTTGAGGACATTCTGCTAAGTGAAATTAGACACAGAAAGACAAATAGTGCATGATTCCACTTATATGTGGAGTCCAAGAAAGTCTAACTCATAAAAGCAGAGAATAGAATGATGGTTGCCAGGGACTGGGGGATGGGAAAAATGGAGAGATGTTGCCAAAGGGTACAAAGTTTCAGTTATGCTGGCTGATTAAGTTCTGGAGATCGAATGTACAGCATGGCGACTATAGTTAATAACACTGCATTGTATACTTGAAATTTGCTATGAGAGATCTTAAGTGTTCTTATCATACACACAAAAAATTGTAACTATGCGAGGTGATGGGTGGTTAATTAGCTTGACTGTGTTGTAGTCATTTTACAGTGTACACATATATGAAAACATTCATGTTGTACCCTTAAATCTACACAACTTTTGTTAAGTATACCTCAATAAAACTGGGAAAGAGAAAAAAATATATGTCCCACGTGTTTCATGAAGCTCAGTCTGATCAGGGACCTTTCTGGTCCATGGCCCCTGGGGAGCCTCCACAGTCATGTGTGGAGGCTACCATCACATGGAGGAAATTTCCCACCATAACAAACAGAGAAGGGAAACAAGCAAAAACAAAAGATAGATGGTTGTTCACTCTAAAATGGTGATGCAGATCCCCATTATTCCTGGGTCGCAAAAATCTGCGGAAAAATTATCAAGGGAAAATAACGGTAGATGAGAGAAAAGACAAAAGGTGAAGCAGTAATTGATCAATACAAGATCATAACTGATTAAAACTATTGAGCTTCTAGAAGAAAACAGGAGAATATTGATTTTATCTCAGGGTAGGCAAGGATTTCTTAGGTATGGTACTACAAGCCAGACCCATAAAATAACATTGAAAATTAGACTCCATCAAAATAGGAGAAAATATTTGCAAATCATTTATCTGGTAATGAACTCAGAGCCAGAATATATAAAGCCCTATTACAATTCAATAAAAAAAGAACCAACAGTCAAGTTAACAAATGGGAAAAAGATTTGGAAAAACATTTCACTAAAGAAGATATGAGAATAACAAATAAGCACATAAAAAGATGTTTACCGTCATTAGTCACTAGGGAAATGCAAATTAAAACCACAATGAAATATCGCTACATATACACTAGAGAAATAATAAAAAAGACAGACAATACCAAATGTTGGTGAGGATTTATAAAAATAAGATCTATCGTACATTGCCGGTAGGAACATAAAATGGCACCTGGGAAAACAGTTTAACATCTTCTCAAAATATTAAACATACACTTATCAGATGACCCAACAACTCCATTCCAGGTATCTACCCAGGATAAAGGAAAACCTATGTCCACACAAAGTTTCGTAGATGAATGTTCACAGCAGCTTTATCCATAGTAGCCAAAAACATTCATCCACTGGTAAATGGATAAACTATATGAAGCACATCCATATATTGAAATACTGCTTATTAATAAAATAAAATAAACCACCGATATGTGCAGTGACATGGATGAGACTTGAGATTATGCTAAGTGAAAGAAACCAGACTCAAATACGGCTTATTATATGATTCCATATATATGAAATATCTAGAAAATGCACAACTATAGAGACAGAAGCCAGAATTTATGGCTGCCTGGGGCGGAGGTTAGAAGTAGGGACTAACTGCAAACAGACACTCGGAATCTTCTAAAACTGAATTGTGGGGATGATTGCATGATTATGTAAATTTTCTGAAAATCACTGGATGATACGTTTTCACTGGGTGGAATTTTGGTATAAACCATAACTCAGTAAAGTTGTTTAAAACCATAGCTTGAACAATGTCACCCAGGAGAATTAATTCTTTGCAGCAGGGGTCCTGTCAATCACATTTGGATCCTCAAAGTCCTGTTGTTATGGGGAAATTGCAAGCATTGGAGTCATGACTGGGCTGTGCTCAAATTACTTCATTCATACATCCAGTGATTCATTCAACTAATATTTTTGAGCTTGCTCTTTGTGCCGGGCACTGTTCTGGGTACCAGGAGTGTGGTAGTGGACCCAAGAGACACAGTCACTGGCCATAAGGGACTAACATTCTGGTGCAGAGGATATAAAAAAATAAGTCTTACTATATACATTAAAACATAGTATCAGGTGGAGGTAAGTGCTCTTTATAGCTAAGTCCTAAAGAGTCACAGGAATCATATCTTCAATTGGTGGTCAGGGACACTGATATTTGGGCAGAGACCTGTTCACAAAGAGAGATGTGCATTCATTCATTCACTCACCTATTTGTTTGTTTGCATATAAATCCCATATAATCCAAATATTTCTCTTCCTATTATTTTATATTTCCCTTCTGTATATGTGGAGAACTACGAATGAAAAAGATGGCACCCTAAGAGAAGCAGCATATCGAAATATACCTCCAGTGGATTGGGGCAGCATTTCGAGGTGTGGGCTGGCCCTCAGCTCTCCTGCAGAGCCCACCCCAGTTCTGTGCAGACAGATTAGGGAGTCAGGAATCTGACTCTTCACCCCAAATTATCCTTGGCTGACCGGAAGTCTTCAGGCTCAGCCCAGGATGCACCCCAGGACCACTGAGTGCCACAGGATAGAGCATGTGGGAGTCACCTGGGCTTGCAGAGAGTGAGACCTGCCACCAGGTATCAACCCTGGTGCAGTCAAGCAGAATTCTGCTCTCCCGAGACCACAGTCACCCTTCCAGAGAGTGTGGGGATGGGTGGCTTCTGGGGTTCTCCCCTTTCCGAGGATTGGGAGAATTTGGACTATCTGATTGAACTATCAATTCAGAAGTGAGTTAAATGAATTTCACACTTTATTGACAATTCACCCTCACGTGAAAATGGTAGTTTACCATGTAAGTAGCCAGAGAAAAGCACATGCCGTCATGACAATGAAGTCCACATCTGACCCGAGCTGTTAAATGGTCCCCACTGCACGTGGACTGGCAGGAAGGGGTGCATGCAATAAAATATGCAGTAAACATGCAGTAAAATCTGCAGAAAGGCAAATTCTGATGTGAGAAAACACTCCAGCAGCCTCTGTCCTCCTTTTAGGCCCACTTGTCAAACATGATTGATTGGGCTCAAGCTCTGGTTTCGGGTGACTTGGTAAGGAGGTGACTGTCACCTGATCTTGTGGATTTCCTCCAGTTCAGAGGAAGTTCAGGGGCTGCCATTATGTTTCACTATCTTTTCTTTGAGATTTTTGTGATTGTATATGTATACACACATATATAAGATACCTTTTTCTTCTAATCTCAGAAAACACAACCTGTATTTTTACATAACTGAATTTGTTGGACCTCACTTATTGCCTGATGGCAGAAGTTTATTGTATTTCAAGTCCAAATGCCTTTACTTGATCCCTGGAGTAGCCATTTAGTCTTATAAACTAGACCAGTCTTAATGAGTTCATTAAGAATTATGAAGTAAATCTTTCATTCGTTTTAGTATTATAATTAGAAGGAAAGAGTAAACTGAATTTCCATCCTGTAAATACTTCATAACAAAGATATTTGTTCAATTAAGGAGTTTCTGCACTAACATAATAATATAGGTTGATGGCTTAGGCAATGATCATTTTCTCCCCAGAACAATAAACTGAGTCTTGATTGAACCTTTTGCTTTTATTTATTAAGTACATGGAGCCATTTTCCAAATGCTTAAATATTTTTGAATGCTTTTGGAAAGCTCAGGTATCAATGAACTGCCTTTTACTTTTACGTGTGTGAAAGCCGTTAAAATATACATCCCCGAGACGCAGGATGAAATATAGCCAGTATGAAAAGGTGCTAAATGTACTTCGTTTGGTAAGGAAATTTGCTGATAAGATGACAAACATTTATCGAACATCGACTGTGCAGTGACTAGTTCTGACTATCTTGTGTGTTGTGTCATTTAGTTCCCATAGCAACAGATCAGGAGCTATCATTATCACCTCTGTCCTGTAGACAAAGACCCAAGGCTCAGAGAAGTGAAATACTGGGCTCAATACTGGCCCACACAATGAGGTCGAATTGCAGCAAGCTATGGAGCCAGTGCTTTAAGCATTCGTATGAACCAGTTCCCAGTACAATTATGGATTTTTGTCTGCCCCGGTTTTAAACTTCATTGTCAATTTCAAATATAGGAAAGTGTTATGTCCAGGACTAGCCCCAGCTCCACAGGTTGAATGGGGCATGGGTTTTGAATTTTAGAGCTCTTCAAGATTTCTCTCAAATAACATTAGCAGCTCTTACTTCTCATCCTTTCTTCTGAGGCTATTCCATCTTGGAGGGCATCTCGCTGCTGACAACACACCCGCTCCCATTTTCCCATGCCAGCACCTCCACATATGGCCCGAAAGGACTCAGAGACCTTGTAGCTCAGTGAATGCTACCAACTTTTTTAGAAAAGTGCCCATCTGTCCCTCCAAAAATTCCCATTTAAAGCAGATAGCGTATTTTAATTCATACTCAGTATGTTCTAAATTGCTGGTTTTCATTTTAATTATCTTCAAACATTTTGGGGTACATGTTCTTTATGCTGAAGCAAATTTGGGTGATTGCAAATGATTTTTTTTTTAATCTGTGTGACAGGTTGTTAAAGTCTGGGCATATGGAAGGCTGTAAATAAAACTCAAACCGTGTAAGTAAAGGCTCTATGGCCTTCCTCAGCTAAATGTGAATTTCCTTCAAATTACCCTTAAAGTCACTATAAGCATATGTGCGGAATCTCTGATGTCAATAAAGGTATAAACCTATATATCATGGCTATCAAAACTAGAACCAGAAAACATCTGACCATAGACAAATGGCAAATTGATATTCAAAGTTACTAATGGTACATCTCACCATTGGGATTTCCTGTAGTGAGTATATGATGCAGTACATTTTCCAGGATTTTTAATTTAGGACTTCTTTTCACTGTATTCACTTCTGAAAAAGGTAAATCCACTGTATTTAATGATTAAAAATCTCCTCTTTTGTTAAAATTTTGTCTTCTAGCTAGGACAGACGAGAAGACTGCTAGGTTTAAATTCCACGGTTTGGGCAAGTCCAAAGATTCCCAAATTCTCTCAAACTCACAGACATCCACCTTCTGATGGCCAAAGCTGGTCCAGTGTTCTTGCATTTTGGCTGTCTCTGGGCTTCACCATGGTGACTCAGACTTGGCACTGAAAACTTTTCTGAATTCAAAAAGATACTATTTGAACAGAGAGCTTGATATAAAAGCAGGCTTCAGTGAAGATACTGTGGGTCATTTACAAGACAGATTTATGCCATACACCCCGCAGAAAACAGCAGTCCCGGGGCCGCCCAGTGGCGCATTGGTTTAGTTCGCGCTTGGCAGCCCGGGGTTCGCGAGTTCGGATACCGGGCGCCCGCCGACGCACTGTCTGTCAGCCATGCCGTGGCGGCGTCCCATATAAAGTGGAGGAAGATGGGCACGGATGTTAGCCCAGGGCCAGTCTTCCTCAGCAAAAAGGGGAGGATTGGCAACAGATGTTAGCTCAGGGCTGCTCTTCCCCACAAAACAAACAAACAAACAAAAAACAACAGCAGTCCCATCTTAGACATTGCAGCTCTGCAAGGTACTGTTTTGGCCACCCTGCTGCTGAGTAACCTCTTGGTCCCCTCTCTCAGCAGAATATTCCTTAATATGCTGACTCCTCTGTCTGCCCTCCAGGCTTTCTCCTAGGACTTAAAAGGCTTCTCCATCTTTCATCCATTAAATCACCAATTTGCTTACATAAACTCATCAAAGTCTTAAAGAGAAAAAACCCCACAAACTTCCTTTTAAATATGGTCAACTTCATTCAAGGGCAATTGAGATAATAGATTTTTGTTCACTTTTTCTGATTACCCTCAGATGTCTAATCAAGAAGATGACACAATAATTTAAACATTCATGCACACTATTACAGGGCTTTAGAAAGGAAAGTAGACAAATCCACAATTACGGTTGGAGATTTCTACAATGATCTCCCAATCATTGATCTACATTGATAGAACAGGTAGACAGAAAATCAGTTAGGACAGAGAAGACTTAAAGCAAAACTATCAACAAACTTGATCTGATTGGCATTTCTAGAACACTCTACACAACATCAAAATGCATAGTCTTAATGAACACAGAAGATTTACTAATATAGACCACATTGTGAGCCGTATATCAGGCATCAATGAATTTGTAAGGATATCAATGATACAATGCATGTTTTATGACCCAAATTAAATTAAATTGTAAAATCCTAACAGAAAGATATCTGAAAAATTTCCCTAAACATTTGGAAACTAAATAGCACATTTCTAAATAACCCATTGGCCAAAAGAGAAATCAAAAGGGAATTAGAAATTATTTTGTACTGAAAGAAAATGGAAAAACAACATATAGGATTTGTGAGATATAGCTAAAGCAATATATACAGGGAATTTTATAGTAATAAACTCTTTACTGGAAAAAAAGGTCTACAATGTTTGACCTCAGCTTCTACCTCAAGCAACTAGGAAAAAAATATCAAATCAAAGAGGAAAAAATAATAAAAATATGAAACAGAAATAATAAAGTAGATAGAAAAACAAAAGAAATTATTAATGAAATAAAAATCTGGTTCTTTAAGATGATCAGTAAAATTGATAAACTTCTAGCTGGATGGATTAGGGAAAAAAGAGGAGTCAAAATACTCAGTGAAAAAGAGGATATCACTATAGAATCTTTAGATATTTAAAGAATAGTAAGGGAATATTATGACTAATTTTGTGACAATAAATTTGATAACTTAGATAAAACTGAACAATTCCTTGAGATAAATAAGTCACCAAACCTATTCAAGAAGAAATAAAATATCGAGAACTGTATCTATCAAAAGAATTGAATTTATAGTTAAAATGATTTCCATAAAGTAAACCCCCATCCTGGATGCCTTCACTGAGAATTCTAAGAAATATCTAACGAAGAAATAATACCAAACCTATAGAAACTGTTGAAATAACTTTCTAGGCCCAAGATGGAGCTGCTTCTGCCCTGGATGCTATGTCGTCAAACCAAAACTTAGATTTCTGTGTCCCTGTAAATGCTCTGCTTGACCACAAATGCAGTATGTATAACCAGTCAGCCAATCCTTGAACATCAAGCCAACTCTGAGCCCTCTTGCTCCAAACAAGGTTGACCATGTGGCCCCAGCCAATCAGATACTTTCCATTTCTTTCTTCCTTGTTCTTCATTCTCTGTCCTAGAAAAGATTCTTGTCTTCAGCCCCATTTTGCAGTTCTCTGAGACTGTCCACTTCATAATGTGTTCAGTCAAGTGTGTTCATATCACCTAACTTGTCTTCTTTAATCATTTTTTGACAAAACTATCCTAGAAAATTGAAAAGAAGGGGATACTTCTCAACTCACTAACATCTGTGCCAATCTTCCTCCATTGTTTAGTACGTGGGATGCCAGCACAGCATGGCTGCTGACAGAGCAGTGTAGGTCCGCACCCAGAAACTGAACCCGGGCCACCAAAGCAGAGTATGCTGAACTTTACCACTAGGCCACTGGGGCTGACCCTAAACAAAATTTTAGTAAATCAAATATATATATACATATATAAGTGTTTACATGAAGTGTATATACATGTGTGTATCTATATTATATATGAAGGAGATGTATATATATATATGTATGAAGGACACTACAAGTGATATTCAGAAAGAAGCAGGCAAAGCAGAATTTCTGTCTCTAATTTCTGTTCCTTGCACTTTTCTATTCTGTACTGTTGCCACGGAATTTTATATTTGATAGGAACTTCTAAATCATATAATCAACCCTTTGCATTCCACAGACGAAGAAACTGAACCTCGAAGGGTTAAGTGAATCACGGATTGTCACACCTAATTAGTCGAAAAGCCAATGAGCAACAGCAGTATCACTTTTCTAACCCTCAGAAGTAATGTGATTTTATTTTTGTTTCATTACAAGCATTCACATTCAAGGGAAGAGAAATTAGGCCATTTGTGGAAGGAGCCTCAATGGCTTTACAGGCATGATCAAAACCGTCAGAATAAATGAGCCGCTGAAATTCTAAGACAGCAGCCCTTGGGAGAAAGAACAATGAGCAGGGTGACCAATAAGAAAGCATCAAATATTATACGTTCAAACCATTGTTTCTCGGAATGACCGACTTTGATACTAGAGGATATTCTAATAAGAATTCCATAATGATGATGGCAATAGTGGGACAATGACACAGCATTTCCATGTCTTATCTGTTTCTGTGGTTGGACACTGATACAGCAATCCAGGGTAGAATTTTTTCAGATCAATTAATTGTTGCCACAAAAATATTCCTTATTATTTTTCGAATAGTCACAGAATGTATTGGTATGTACCAAAGTATTTAAATCTAACAGAAAGAAAGAACTGTTCTCCTATGCCTTTGTTAAATGTCAGAAAAACACATTTTTACTTCACTTATGAGCTTGGATAAATAGAGACTAAAGGCCTAATTAATTAAAGGAACTTAGCTATATCTATAATTTTAGCATGCCTCCCTTTGACTTGTTATAATGGAAAGGTCTTTTTTGCTAACAACAGCAACAAAAAAACACCCAAATTCCAATGAAAGTAAAATTTAAAATGAAGGCCAATAACTGATGTAATGAAAAAGATAATTTTCATGGTTTATACAGTGATTGTTCATAGATCATAATGGCCCAATGACCTGGGAAATTTTGTTGGAAATCGTAGCCACAACCACAGAACAGTAACAATGAAGACTAACACCATCACAAAGAGGCTAATATGTCAGAAACATCTGTAAGTAATGTTTTTCTTAACCATGAGTTAAGAATAAACACTACCCAGACATAATTAATACAAACGTAAAGCCGGCCAATTTATATATGCTAATATTGTGAATATTGACTTTCTACACTTACTATAGGACAGAATCTAAAGTTGAAATAATACATAAAATCATACTATTTCAAATAATGGTAAAAAATTACGAAATAAATATTTGTTTAAGGGGAAGGCTGAAGGGAGGGGGAGAGGCAGAGGGAGGAGAAAGCTGGGGTTCTGCTTTTGTTGAGGTTGAGGGTGGGAGCCTAGAGTTTTGAGGGCTTACTCTTTATTGGTGAATTTGAAAAGAGTGGAAATTAAAGAGCAGGAAGAGAAAAAACAAGTGGCTCAAATGATCAATTATTAAAATCAACCAAGACCTCTAAAACCAAGGAGCCTGGGGGGCGAGGGGCATCCTGGCTCTTTATCTAGGCATGAGGCTGGCAATGTGTTTATTCACGATAGACATCTTGGAAGCAGATGCATCTTGGGAGTGGGGCCTCAGTAATCAAAGCTTAAGTCAGGCACTTACATTACAAAAAAGAGAAAACCCAACTGTCAGTCAGGGCTTACACTACAATCTGTTAGGATGGCTATCATCAAAAAAAAAAAAAACAAAAAAGAAAAGTATTGGTGAGGATGTGGAGAAATTGAAACCCTTCTACACTGTTGGTGGGAATGTAAAATGATGTAGCCACTATAGAAAACAATATGAAGATTTCTCAAAAAATTAAAATAGAACTACTATATGATCCAGTAATCCCACTTCTGGGTATTCATGCAAGGGAGAGATATTTTAAAAATGTAGCAAAATTTAGCATGTGCTCATCATTTACCTTTTTTGAGAATCTATCCCAAAGACAAACTGGCAGAAAATTAAAGACATACATATACATAAAGCTGTTTATTGCAGCACTATTTGTAATAGCAAAAACCATTAAAAATATACCCATGTGCAGCAGCCTGGTTGCATAAACAGCAGTACATTCTCCCAGTGGAGTACTCTGCAGCCATGAAAATGACTGAAAACAACTCTATGTCTTGTTTTCGAGTGATCATCTGTACACATTAACTGCAAAAACAAAGTGAACAAAAATGTGTATAGTATGATACCAAAGGTGTAAGAAATAGGAGAATGTGAATATACATCGGTCTATTTTAAGCTTTGCCTTGCTCACTTATTAATGAAAGCTAAGGACTGCATCATTCTGAAAGCCCTTGAAGCACTGTGACTTGATGAAGCAGTTCTCGTTGGATATCCAATACAAGTCCTAGACTGAAACAGGGTTTTTATTGGGTTATTTAATTGAATGATTCTAATCAACTTAATAAGATAATTTTACCGAAGAAACTTTTGGAAAACTGGTTGTAGATAGGAATTTTTGTACCAGATTCAGAAGTGAATTAGCATTCACTTTTCCATTCAACCAAATAATAAATTTGACTGAATGTTCCTTTTTTAGATAGGAAGTTGTATTCACAGTGCTAAATGCTAGGGATGGAAAGATATTCAAAGACTGAATCCTACCCTCAATGAACAATCAAGTGCAGTAACAGATACGTGAACTGGAATAACATAACATGGTATACATGATGATAAAATATAGAGAAAAAGAGAGATTTTGACTCCACTCAGTCTGAAAGAAGCAGTACAGGTCAGAGCCTTATTTGGATTTGAAAATGTAGGGGAAGAAGAACTGTTCGTCTACCCTCTAGGTACTTCTGGCTGGTCTAAGAAATAAATTGGCATGTGACAGAATAACAAGAGTAAATCAAAGTTTAATAACATGTATACATGGGAGAAACCCAAGAAAACTAAGTAACTTGCCAAAATGGCCGAAGCCACCACCTTAAATACCATCTTCAGCTAAAGATAAAGGAGGACGTTGGGGGTAGTGGTTTGGGACTTCAAAGGGGAGGAAGGCAGTTCACATGGAGATGGAAAAGCAAATGCTTGATAAACAAATGTTTGGTGGGCCATCTATAGATAATGTGACCTGAGAGACAGAACTTTGATAAAAATGGGCTTGCTGGTGTCTTCCTGCCTACCACACCTTGTTCATATTATACTATAGCTATCTTATGGCATTAGCTCCTTCCTGGAAGGATGCTTCTATCTTAAATTCTTTTAGGCAGCTAAGGGAAAGGTTAAAGTTTCTTTCAGAGTCTTCTGTTCTTAAAAATAATCAAGCCCAACAGACACATTTTGGGATAGCAAATCCTGATCCTCCATACAAATTAGTTCTGAAAAAATAGATATTCTTTAAACAGTGTAGATACCTGCATGGATTTTAATCTCTAATAAATAAAGATGTCATGACCAAAAGTCATAAACTGTTCCTGCATAAGAATTGTTTTATTACTTTCAATTAGGCTTAGGTGTCACCAATGTACCTAACTGAATAATCGTATAATTTTTTTTTACTTGTGTTACTCCTTACATTTTAATAAGCCAATTTTAGGTTAAATGCAGTAATCTAAGGAAAGTTAGTCTTAATGAATACATATTACTTATCTATTTTATCAAATAAATTATATTTTGGCAATCCAATTAATTACATGCATATATTCACTTGATCTATAAAACTTTCCCTAAAGCAGAAGGGATTTTCACTTAGTAAAAAGAAAGTATACAGGGCCCAGCTTGGTGACGTAGCGGTTAAGTTCATTGCATTCTGCTTCGGTGGCCCGGGGTTCACTGGTTCGGATCCTGGGCACAGACTTACTCACTGCTCATCAAGCCATGCTGAGGCAGCCTCCCATATAGAAGAGCTACAGCTCTACAACTATAATACACAACTATGCACTGGGGCTTTGGGGAGAAAAAAGAAAAAAAAGGAAGATTGGCAACAGATGTTAGCGCAGGGCCAATCTTCCTAAAAAAAAAAAAAAAGTATATAACATAGTAGAATCCTGTATGTTTCCATCTATTTTGTGTATGTCACATATTTTAAAAATTCTGTGTGGTAAAGTAAAATGTACAGGCCAAGAAAAGCAAATTGCTCTCAGCAGACACTCTTGTGCTCAAAGAAATTCTTCATGTTTATGGATATGGGAGTTGACAAAATGCATGTTGTAGTAAGTTGTTGTTGAATATTTTCCTTGTAATAGATTATTTTTCTGATATGACATCAATTCACAGTGCAAATAGAAAATGTTACAAAAACATCTTATATTTGCCCCAATTCCATCCTAATACTTAAAAAATAAACCGTATTATTCTAGCATGATCATACAAATCCTTTAATTTGGTTCCATTTCACCTTAAAAACTATCTCACCACTTCTTGTCTGGACATAAGAAAATTACACTGAATTTCATCTTCTTTACTATAATTTTCTGTAAACTTACATTAACATGCTCAAGAATAGTGTCATAGTATAAGTAAATATGGATTACCCTTATAGATAATTCATATAAGATATTCCAAGGATATGCCAACTTCCAGGTAGCAGCATCAGAGGGCCCAAGGCAGATTTTAGCATATCGGTGTTAGCGCATAGGCAGGATTTTATACGAGGTGTTTGAGTATATGCTGTATACATGTGACCATACATACTGGGAGATGGAAGCAAAATGGTAACAACATTCAATTGTTGCAGAATATGTTTTCCAAGTGGCTGCAGCATGATTGCTCTTCCCACAACCACTTGTACCATGTGACCTTGTCACTCCTCCCAGCAAGAGCTGGAGTCATGCCTACTCCCCTTGAATCTGAGTGGGCTTTTGTCTCTTGTGACCAGTCGAGTATGGTGGAATCAACACAGTGACTTGAGGCTAGATGAGAAAACGTCATATAACCTCTACTTGGTGTCACTGGGAAGCTCGGTTTCCTGAGGCTCCACTTCAGCATGCTCTTTCTCAGATGTGAAAAGCTATGCTGTGAGAAGCCCAAGCCACGTGGAGAGGCTACATTTGGATACTCAGATAGAGATCCTCGGTTGCACGAGCCCTCAGGTCATACTAGTCCAGGTGTCAGAACTGTGAGTGAAGCAGCCATCTCGGAGGTGAGTTTCCTAGCCAGGTGTTCCATCTCCCAGTCATGAAAGTCTTCTCAGCTGTGCTCCTAGACATCCAGCACAGACAAGTCATCCCCACTATAGACTTCCTGAATTTCTGAGCCATGGAATCCCTGAGGATAACAAAATAGTATTTTCGTGCAACAAATTTGGGAAAGTTTATTACACAGGAAAGATAATTAGAATGAAGACCTAATAGGACCTAATTTTCATTATTGCAAATTCTTGTGGAGAATTCTTCTAAAAGTATGTTTTCACACCATTGTAATGCAGACTTGTATGTTTGTTCATTTACTTAGTTTTGGTGGATATGAGGGGTTATACTGAACTAAGCAATTTTATTTCAAACAGTACATGTAATTTTAATTTGTGTGGTATTAACCTGAATTTATGAAGATTAAACCTTTGACCTTAACTTCTTTAGCATCTTGCATAGAGAACTGAGCTCACATGTAATGCTTAGTCTTCATTTCAAATAGCCACGCTCAGGGGATTCAGAGCCCCTGAGATAAAAGTTATGAACCGAGGAACTGAGAGTAACAAAGAGAAGTCAGAGTAAAAGATCTTTCAAAGCAAAAGCTAAGAAACAAATAACAACGAATCAAACATGTATGAAACGTCTTTTAAAAAAGTTGAAGTCCATTATGATCTTGAAGTTGACTCCTGATTTGGAAAGACTATATTCTTCAAGTGAAAACTTTGGAAATAATTTAAAATTTTATACAAAAGAACATTAAAAAAAACGTGGAGACTGTTTTCCTATTTTAATACTAATGAGGTTAAAGAACATTTCCATTTGCTTTAAGTTTCAGTTATAGTTTCACTATATTCATTGTTTCTGGATGTAACGTAACAGTTCAGCATTTATCAATCTCAAGATTTTAAAACATTGGACAAAAACTTGAACCAATGGCACCTACACATATCCCAAAATCTTGTTGGCTTTTCCACAATGATCTTGCCAAAAACACTCTTGATTTACCGCAAAATCATGCTACACAATGAAAAACCATGCACAGTAGCCATATGATCAGATGTCCAAAAGACTTAGGTAGAAATAATTGCTATCATTATATTCTAAAACTTTTAAATTTGGCAACAGCTACAAAAAATAGAATAAATATCCTCACTCAAGGAAATAAGGTTGAGAAGAATGAATCATAGATTGAAAAATAAAAGTGGCATTTGACCAAGAAAGCAGCAGCAGGATATTTTGCCAAGTGCATTATCTCTGGCAAAGAGCTGAAAGGTTGGCCCGTGAAGAAGCCATCTGTGGTCAGCACAGATCACAGGATAGCACCAGCTTAAAGTTTTGGTATTGTAAGTCAAAGTATAGGCAAATAATATTATAGAATGGTTGTAAAGATAATCTGATTATCAATAGAACAAAAAGTAAGTTTATATTTCACTTCTGTAACACAGAAGCTTTATAACCAGATATCAGTGTGGCTTAACCACCCTAAGCTGCAGTTTGCTTACCCCTGGAAATAGGGATCGTAATTTTAAAACAATATCAAAAAGGCCCTAGTGACAGACATAAAAGCACTACCATTAATGTATGTGAAAACAATAGGAATAAGAATGGGAGTTGTGAGCATCCGTTTCTCTCCAGCTGGGGATTGAAAAAGAAGATCTAGCTATCAACCATATATTAGTGACAAATTCAAGGTGCTTTCTGATAACGCAGACCAAGGTTAGGCAGAGATGTCATGCCTTGTTTTATGACAACTGAAGAAAATGTGGAGAAACAGTCTTCTGAGAAGGTACTAAAGACCAACACAAAGATAATACCTCTGAAAACAAACTCTTAGAGGACAGGCTTTTCTAAGAGCTGCTTGGCATCTTTAAAACAACATATGCCAAATGGTATTCATCTTCGACCGCTCTCTTTCTCTAGCACTCCACATCTGATCTGTCAGGAAATGTCCCTTGGCAGATCTATCATCAAAATACACCTACAATATGATCCCCTTTTAGCACCTTCTCTGTCATTATTCAGGTTCAAGCCACCATCATTTCATACATGAATTTTGAACTAGTTCATGTAACAATAATGGTCTTTCTGTTTCCAAACTTGACCCCCTAGAGTCTGATTTTAACTCAGCAGTGAGAGTGATTCAGTAAAGACATAAATGACATCATGCAAATCCTCTGCTCAAAATCCTCAAAATGTCCTTGAGTTTTGCTCAGATTGAAAGCAAAATTCTTGGCTATAAGATACTATTTAATCTGCTTGTCCTCAGTATTTTCTAACCTACTTTTTTTCTACTCTCTTTTAAGTCTGTACATATACACTCACTTTAAAAAAAGAGAGTGATTCTGCATATTACAAAAAGATTATATGATGGTTTCACTTTAAATTTCCATTAAATAGTCCATTACTCTTGTAGGTAAGAAAATTAAACCCAATTTACACACCTTTTTCTACGTTTATTATAGAGTGACTTGCCTATTTTTTTATACTCTCTGGAATACATGGGCATCTAAGATATTGAGATCAAAATACTCAGGTTGTCCTGGTCAAAACTTTATGGGAGAATTATGAGCTGGCTATGGTCCCTTGTGCAGAAAACTCCAGTTATTATAATGGTTATCTGAGGTCCCATATATAGCCAGAAATATCCCCTCACTATAAATATTGATTTTTTTTGTTTCTTATTTTTTTCATCATTCTACAAATGTTTGCTGTTCAAATCCTTGTTGCGTATGCTGTGCTAGGTATTGTAGACACAAAGACGAATGAGGTCTCTGTCCTCAGAAAGTGCTCAGACCCAGAGCACAGATGGCCAATATCCAGTCCTTAGCAGTTCCAGCCCCTCCCACGTCCTAATTTCTAAGTGATAGCCAAATCCCCCACTGATCCTGAATGGAACTTCATAATCCTACTCAACTACAATCAAGACAGCCACGACAAACTGATCAGGTCAAGGATGCTCCAGAGAAACTTGTTGGTGAGTTAGTCAGTGCTATAGCTGAGAGGCCTGTGGAGTGACTTCTTGCTAGTACAAACAGACTGAAATTTAAATCAATAATCAGAACACAAGTACTCTGTGTATATTAAAGTAGGTCCTATGACTAGTACTATTATTTTTTTGAATATCTATTGTAATTATAACATTTCTGAATTTCAACAACTGTTAGACTTTATTTTCAAAAAGTGAAACTCTTTCATACGCTTACTTTATGAACTCAATGATTTTTGAGCCCTCCATATTTACCTGTATTCACCCACATTTAACCAGTGAGGAAAACTCATATGCTACCTAATAATGTACATTAAATTCAATGTTCACAACCAACTCACCCAGTTTTCTTTTGCCAGTTTTGTTGAATAAAATTTCAGCCTTTTACTATGTTTACTTAAAATACAACATTTGTTATTCTTTTATTATTATTCTCATTTTTCATATCTATACTGCTAAAAACAGTTCTTTATCATTTCTGGTATATTTTTACTTATTGATCCAAAATTGTACTTTCTTCTTCTTCTTTTTTTTTTTTTTGGTGAGGAAGATGGCCCTGAGCTAACATCTGTACCAGTCTTCCTCTATTTTGTTTGTGGGACGCTGCCACAGCATGGCTTGATAAGTGGCGCATAGGTCCACACCCAGGATCCAAACCCGTGAACCCCGGGCTGCCAAAGCAGAGTGTACAAACTTAACCAGTACCCTGCCGGGCTGATCCCCTTTCTTCTTCTTTTTAAATAAAAAATATCATTTTATCTTATGAAATGTGTATGAGATCACACAAGTGAAGATGTCAGGATCATTCATGCTTTTTTTTTATTACATTCAATATATTTTAGATACATCCCAATTCAACCACAGAAATAAATTATTGTATATGTTTTAGCATCTTGCTTTGAACAATACAATATAAAAAATATCATAAACAGCTGCATCTGAGCCAAATATGAATCACTTGCCTTTCTTATTTATCAGACTTTTGAAAATAACTCCAAAATATTTGGCTGGATATTTCTATATCAAAAAGGAATGAAAACAAAATCTTTTCTGCATTGCACATATTTTATTCCAGTTTTATTTTTAATTTATGCTGAAAATTGCTGACTTATGTTTCTTTTTTCTGAGTATTAATGAATCTTTTTGATGAAGGGAGTGAGCATAACCATTCAGTCATCAGTAATGCTTGTGTACCTAATCCAGGACAGCAACTGGGCTGACACGAGTGGCTCAGGATGAACATGATGTGGGGCATCTGATCCACTTGTGAAAAAGGATATCTGTATATGTGTGTGTGCATACACAAACACAGGTGTTATAACAGAAGGATGCAATACCAGATAGTGGATGCACAGCACACAGAAAGTGGTCAATTCTTCCTGAGGGTAATGGGAAACTAGGAAGGCTTCATAGAGGAGGAAATTCTTGAAGTGATCTTTGGCAATTTAGTTGTTGCTGAGTGGGAAAAGTATTCCTGTGAGAGGGGGTGTCTTTCACAGAGACCCAAAGCAATTAAATTATCTGGTATGTCCAGAAAACAAGGAACACTTTGACATGACTTGTGCCTATGGGTGGGTCACAGGGACGAGTTCAGACAATAAGCAATAAGGTTGGAGACATGGAGCCTATCAAGGGACTGTCATTCAAGGAGTTTTGTAGGGCTCTAAGCGGAGGACACCATGATTATATTTGTGTCTTCCAAGGATTACTTTAGAAAAAATATGGAGGACTGATTAGGATGTAAGATGGGAGCCAGGTGGTTGCAGATGGAGATTCCTACAACCACCCCAGTGAGAAAATTAGTGGCCAGGCTGAGACAATAGGAATGGAGTTGCGGAGAAAGAAGTGACTTTTATTTAAGAATTAGAATAATATGTAGAGTTATTTTGAGTGTGGAAAGACAAGAGCCAGGGAGGCAAATGAGGACTGTGGTTCCAAAAACAGAAACATAAGGTAAAATAAAGATCTGAAGAGGAGTGGAAATATCAGGACAGAATGACTAGAGGGTGAGTGTGTCAGTGGTCTTCAAGACCACTTCCAGGTCAGTGATTTGCTAGGAGGTCTCCCAGGACTCAGAACAGAGTTGCACTCACAGCTAAGATTTAGTACAGCAAGAAGAACCAAAGCAAAATTAGTAAAGGGAAAAGGTGCAGGGAGATAAGGCTGGAGGAAACCAGGCTCAAGCTTCCAAGAGTCCTCTCCCAGTGAAGTCACACAGGATGTGCTTGCTTCCCCCAGCAATGAGGTGGGACAATATGTGAGAAGAGTTGTCTACCAAGGAAGCTCATTAGAGACTCAGTGCCCAGGGTCTTTTGGGGGCTGGTCACGTATGCATTTTCTGTCTAGCACATGTAAAAAATCCTGACTCCCAGAAGGAAAGCAGCTGTTCCGCATAGACTATATTGTTTGTACAAACAGTCTAGGCACAGTGATCCACTCTTATCATTTTGGGAAAGTTTTGACCAGTGTAGGGCACTGTTTACAGCCAAGTTACCAGATGTCAGCCAAGAACCCACCTTGCAAGCAGGTCTTTCTATAGATAGACGCCTCAGGTCTGGTATGCTAATTCTGCACAGTGGGAGGCAAGGGAAAAAAGCTTTGGTGGCTGGCTGGCCCTAGCAGATGAAAGAAATCAATAAATCAAAAGTAATGGTCATCATTTAAAGGGTGATGTCAAGGTTTCAACCGAGGGTGATGGATTGAAAAAACGTCATTGTGAAAAAGGAAGAGTTGGAGGGAAAGAGTTAGATGAGTCTGTTTCAGACTTGGCTGAACTCGAGGTAAGGGTGACAAATCTGGGTGTAAATATCCAGCATTGGAGAGGCAGCTTTGGTGAGAGAACTCAGTGAAGATGGGGTTTAAGGATAATCAGAAATCAGTGAGGAAGCTGCAGGAATAGATGTTGACTTGAAGGAGGGCCATGGTCTCCTTTGTTTACATTCTGTTTTTAATACTATTTAAATACACTGATGATTGTTTTTGATGTTCTCATTTTAATTATGTAATTGGTGACAATTAGCCCAGAAACAGGTTTATTTTATTACATATCCAGAAAGAACCTTTTGAGGCTTAAGGCACGGTATAGGCTATGAGAAGAAATAAAATCAGATGCACACTAGTGAATTATATTTTTTCAGTTTCCTTTTATATAAAGAGGTACACTAAATATCTTAGTCCCCACAAAATGAAACTGACATTTTTGTTTTGTATTCCATTTACCGTTGAATTAGAATTACAAACTATATGCAAAAATATGTATAAGGCAGAATATGGTCAATATCTTAGTTCCCTTCAGACCATTAACATTCTTAAGGGGAAATCAGAGCCAGAAAAGTTGGTTTCTATTGTAAGGTTTCTGAATCAGAAAATGCTTCAGAAAGTAGGTAGTTTGGGAGCTGAGTTCATGAAAATCTTTCCCTGAAGCAAGTATGCAGAATATTGGAGAACTGGCGGAATTCAGGTACCACTTAGGAAACATATTTTGCTTTTGATCCATCAGCAGGCACAGGGAAATAGTCACTAGGTTTTTTAAAGCTTGGAAGTGAACCTGAAAGATCCGCCAGCATGTGTTCATTGCTTTTTATTAAATAGTGAGTTTTTTAAAGCTCTATTTATGGTTATTTTAATGTGTGGTTAGGTTGGCAAAGGTGCCATCTGTGTACTGAGTTTTTTCCCCTGCCATTTTCCTGACCCATTTTTAAATTGAGTTGTTCATTTTCTTATTGTTGAGTTTCAAGAGTTCTTTGTATATTTTGGATGAGGCCTTTATCAAATGTGTCATCTGCAAATATTTTCTCCCACTCTGTGGCTTGTCTTCTCATTCTCTTGGCATTGTCTTGAGCGTAGTACAAATCTTTAATTTTAATAAAGTCCAGCTTATCAATTATTTCTTTCATGGATCAGGCTTTTGTTCTTGTATCTAAAAAGTCATCACCACACCCAAGATCATCTAGGTTTCCTCCTATGTTACCTTCCAGGAGTTTTATAATTTTGCATTTTACATTTAGGTCTGTGATCCATTTTGAGTTATTCTTGTGAAAGGTGTCCATATGGCCTTCCTAACGTTCCCTGAGTAGAGAGTTTTTGTGGACTCATGATGCTGGTGGCTCAGCTAGACTCACAGTGAGTACAAGGTGAGCATGTAATGTCTACAGCTTATGAAATGGAAGCACTGACCACCCTGAGAGGCCAAGCTTTCCATTTGGGCCAGACCTTGCTTTGAACTAGCACTTGCTTCAAACACAGAAAGAAGGCAATATTATTGTAAGAAACACAATCGATGAGGGAACCTTACATCTTTTTTTACCCATGTTACTTTCCTGTATTCGTCAATCACGCGAAGAACGATGACAAGAGAAAAACAGAATAATCCATAATTCCTTTTCCTTTCAGTCTTTCCTTACTCATCAATAAGCCAAAAGTAGAGAATGTTGGTACAATGTACACACTTCGAGAAGTGGAAATAAACAAAGCAGGTGATTTAGTGTTGTGCTGCGTTTCCACTGTTATGATAAGAACAAAATATATAGGTACAGATGAGCTGTGAAGTATGAATTGTATAACTTAGATGATTCTTCAAATTTAATTCATGCTTTCATATCTGTATTTAACACTGGAATTGTATAATATAAAAATAAATGGTAAAATTCCTGCTAACAATTTATTATTTTGATTTTCATTACTTAGAATATTAAATAACAAATGCAAAAAGCACTATAACAAATAAAGATACTGCAGAAGGGAAAAAAACTTTATATTTTAGTACTTTACATATTTTTTCCTGCTTTTTTGAGTAAGAAGCTATACTTTTATTCTGTGTTTGGCTGTACAAATTATACAGCCAGCCCTGGCCAAATTCGGCTATGTTTTTCCTTCCCTTTCTCTGATATGCCAAAATTCAGATAGTAGATAGGTATTGCATATGATATATATAATATGTATCTTGAATCAAAATGAGACCTAATTTCACTATTGCACATCCTTTATTCTAAAACACAATTTCTCAAAGCATTTAGTATTTTTAAAAATTGGGATGGTACCTTATAATTGATATAATATTATCTATAGTATATTTCCTCTACCCCCAAAAAGGCTGATTAAATTAATGGTGGATCCTAAAATTAGTCTTAGACACAAGAAAATCCACAATATTGCCTAACTTATTTCCTTAAATTAGACAAAGCAACTGAGTCAATGATAAATATGTGATTTCTCTAACTGTGCCTCAGGTATAAATATGTCAGTGAAAGTTCATAACTAGCTTATTCCCCAATCCTCTCCCCTCCCACCACAGCCCTGATATGATAAGCAGAATCAGAGAAGGATCAGAGAGAGGAATCAAGCCCTATTCCAGTGAACTGCATCCCTGGGGAAGTTTTGATTTGGAGGAAGAAAGGAGTGTGTATTATGAGAGAGATCAGCCCCAATCTGGGAGGCCATGTGGGACTCTTAAGTAGTGCTTCCTGTTTGCTCAGATCATGTATTTAAGGCCAAATTTCCCTTCAAAACTTTTTTCCTGAATGAGCAACATAAGCAACTAAAATATGGGGCACAAAGTAGCCAAGTCTTGTTTCAAGAGGAGTCATTTAATATCACATCTGCCACTAGTCATTTCCACCATTGTTAGGAAATACACAAGTCATGAGAATATTTGGGCTTATGTCCAACCATGTGCCCAATCATGTGTACCTGTTGTTAAAGAGGGATTATTTTGTGGAAAGGTAAAAGTGGGCTGCTGAAAATGAGTAGAAACTCTAGCTAAATATCTGAAAATAGCCCAGAAGAAATCCTACAACATCAACCAAACCTGGAAAGTCACAAGAGAGAAAATCATTCAACAACTAGAGATGGTTTTGAGGTCTTGACACCAACAGTATGTGAGTTTCTAGGTCATAAACTGTAAATCAAAAACAAAAAAGGATTGTATGTGAAAAGGACATGAAAAGAACAGTTTTATTAAGAGATTGGCCAACTCAACCAAAATAAAGATACGTTGAACATATGAGGAAAACTAGAAGGAAGTTAGAAGGAACATAAATGACTCAAATATTTGTATTTAAATGTGTAATATGTGGGCAAAGAAACAAAGATCATGAAATATTTCTATTTCCATATGTAACGTAAGTGCAAAGTAAATGTCATATATGGCTCTAGATTGGTGGACAGTTGTCCATAGGCATCCTTGAGATGTGGTGAAATGGATCCAAGAATGGTATGGGGTGATGGAAGGGTCTACCCTCTTAAAAAGACAGAAACAAGGCTCTAAGAAGAAGCAAAGTAGACTTTAGAAGTAATATAATCATCATCTAGGAAGACTAAATATTGTATCCAAGAGAACAAGGTTTCATATAGAGACTCGGAAATTAAAAATTTTAACAAAATAGGAATATAATAGGTAGTCTAAATAGAAAATCAGTGAGCTGGAAAATGGAAGTGAAGAATTTTCTCAGAACACAGAAAAAGGGTATTAAACTGATAGAATGAAAGAAGAGTTAAGGTGTAAGGAAAGAACAGATCTTCCAACATCTTCCTAACAAGAGTGCCAGAAGAAGATAAAACAAGGAATGAAGAGAAGACAATAGTCAAACAAATAGTCGAGTTTCCCAGAACTGAAGAGAAGTGCACACACACAGCTGAGAAAACCATATCTACAGGCACTGGCCAGAATCCCTGCAAGTGTGGACCCAGGAACAAATCTCAAAGAGACACTCTACCGATGAGACAACCCTACTACACTTCCTCAGACCTTCCACACCTTGTCTGCTCTCCTTAAATTCCAAATCTTTCACAGTCTCAGTTGAAGACCTCAATTAATATTTCCTAGAGAATAAACTTATCACAAATGAGAAAAGTGTTATCTCACTTCCAATTTGCGTGACCACCTTTTCTTACCTGACTGCCTCACAAAGAGTAGAAAAATAGAGAGGAGGATAGACCTGACACACCACACGTGACATCTGGATAAGGCCCTAGACTTGAAGGAAACACCCCAGGCAAAGCATTCAATCTGATGCATCAGAGATATCCCCTGCTCTTCGGACAGCCCCCCCTTCACGTTCCCAGCCTCCTTGCTTCTAAGTAGGGTCCTGTGACCAATTCTGGCCAATGTGATAGGAGCAGCAATGACTCACATCTCTTCTAAGCCTGAGCATTTAAGACCTGTTGAGTGGCTCTCTCTTTCTCCCCCTCTCTGCCTCTCCTTCTTTGTCTTCCCACTAGTGACAGCTTCAAAGCCATATGTTGAGGTGACCGCATGACAAGATGGTGGATGCCTGGACCAAGTGCCCTGGAGTGTTGTCTGACCAGTGGTGAGACATTATTGTGTGAAGCCTAGAGGTCCTGGATTAGTCATCACAGCAAAGCCTGTTCAAATTTGTCCTTTGCACCTCCCCTCTCAGTGTCTGCCTGTCACTTCCCGCAATCCCTTCTGATATCCTGGACCCTCACACTGCCCTCTGGTGGGTTGTATAAGATTCCTGCTGGGGTCTTTGAGAGTACAGTGTCCCTCTGGGTCCTTACTTCCCTTCCCACAAAGTCTCAGATGGTGTCAGTACAGAAATGTGAACATTATTTTCAATTCAGTCAAGATATGAGTTCTTCCTAAATATGTCTTCACCAAAAATCACACAATGCAAGAGAATGCAAAGGAGTGGCTAATAAGATCCTTCCCTTAACAAAAGGGGAGAATGAGGCCCAGTGATTTGCATTCCTCCTACCCTTAAAACCAGCCTTGACATTCAGTTGACTGCTAGAATATTTGTATTTTGGGGATTAACAAATATAGAGATTTGGCTTAGTTAAGGCATCCAGATGGTAGGAAAACTATGAAAATGAATACGTCCCTTAACCAAGAGACACTCTGGAATAATAATGTACCTTTGACTGATCATTGTTAACATACTTTAGGAGGCTTTTATACATTCCATCACTGTACTTCATCAATTTAAGAAAAAACATGCAGGATCTTTAGAAAGAGTCATATATACATATATATGAAAACGTATTTCATATCTATATGAAAATATCTTGCCTCCAAGGTTCTACTACTTAAATATTAGTAGATTTTTGTTTGGAATAAAAAAACTTCTCACATTGAAAGCCAAAAACTATTTTATGCTTAATTTTATGAGGAGATAAAATCCTGCTGTTCCTTGTCGATTAGAAGAAATTATTATGGGGTGTAGAGCCATGAACTGACACTGCCAGGTGATGAGGGTTGAGAGAAAAGGGTTTCCTATTCAAATGCAAAATTTCACAGTAATGATGTTGACATTTCCCTGAGTTGGGACTAGAACTACAAAAAAATGCCTAAAAAATTAGAATGCAAAAGGAATCAAAATAAGCAATGTTTCTAGCAATTAGGCAATAACAAAAGCATCACCTTATCTATTAATTATTTACAATTAGTCTTCCCATACATTATCATTTAATACTCTCAGCTCTCTCCAACTTGGCCAACTAATGTATCAAAACAGAAAATTTCATAGACATTGCAGGAGAAAATTGAACAGAATGGGACAGTTTCTACAAAATAAAAATAATTTATTAGACAAAACAGTGTCTCTGAAGGCTCAGAAGGAATGCTTGGATTCTATTGTTCCATCCGCCATGCACTGAGGTGCTTTGAAAGGGTCTTTAATGCCAGCTGAAGAGATTTTGCATCTCAAGAGAAATCAGTGAACTCACACTAATGAAGATTAGGACTCTGCAGCCTGATTGCAATACGGTGGGATGCTAGCCTGTTAGCATGACAGGTGGTGCTCCAGGTGACAAAATGCCAAGTGCAGACAGGCCAGATGCTTCCCAGCTAATGGACCATCAGGTGGATGTGCCAACACACAGACATTGACAGTGAACAACACAGAAGACCCTCAAATTCCCTGGGCTGATCTAATACAGCAGCTTTGTTGTAAATAATGAGAAAAATTTGAGAGAGAAAGAGTTATAGCAAAATCTTTAAAGGAAAATGGCTTGAAAAACAAAATATATAATCTAATAGTATTCAGTTGAATATATGGGATTGCTGCTTTAGGACCTTTGATGGATAATGAATTAGATACAGTTTCTCCAATTCTAACATGAAAATTTCTTATAAATTATTTCAACAGAAGCAATCAGAGGTTATTTAAAATTACTATTTTCAAAAATACTATACACATTGCTTTCATGAAGTAATCTGTACAGCTTCTTCAACTACCTTTCCTTGAAAACAATCTTTCCTTGGATAATTTCTTGAGAGGATAAATATTTATAATCTCTCTTCTTTTAAATGCTTTTCAATATTCATATCTTATTTCCCAATCACAAAATTGTTTCATTTCTATTTATAACTCATTTTTACTCTTACCTCAAGTATCATAAGAAAAAAAATTCCCTGTTATAATACTGAAATCAGTAACGACACGTTATAAAATCCCAATGACATTATCCAGCTCTGGAACAATTTTTTTAACACCTTTTTATATTGAAATAGTTTAAGAATCCTAAAAGTTTGCAAAAATGGTACAGTGTTTCCGCATACCCTCCATCCAGCTTCCCACAATGATAATCTCTTATACAACCATAGCACATTGTCAAAACCATAAAATCGAGATTAGTATAATACTATCAAAACTGGTGCAGACCTTATTGAGATTTTACCAGTTTTTACATGCCCTTATTTTTTGTGTGTGTGTGGGGGAGGATATACAGCTCCATGAGATTTTAGCACATGTATATATTTGAGTAGTGACCAAAATTGAGAGACCTAGTATATCACCTCAGAGAAACTCCCTTATACTCCTCTTTTCACAGCCACAGGCTTCCACGACTCTAATCCCTGGCAGCCACTGTCCTGTTATCCATCTCTATGATTTTGTCACTTTAAACATGATATATCAATAATCACACAGTATGTAAACCATTGATATTGACTTTTTTCCCTCAGCATAATGCCCTTGAGATTCATCCAAGTTGCTGTGTGTATCGGTATTTATGAGGTTCAAAATTTCTATCTACTCCAAAAGTTGACATCTGCTTTCCAGCCCTCATAAAACTACAACTAGAAGGAACCAGGTCTTGGTATCATAGAAAAAAATTATATACAGAGGACTATATGGATTTAAGGAAATCAGTTCTTGCTGAGAGAGCAGGGAGATAAGGAGGAAATGGTATGAATCATGCAGCGCCCTCTGGTCAGGTTAAAGATTTGAGTCTTTATCCTCAGATGGAAACACTTTAAGCAGGAGAAGGTTATCATCAGGTCTGTATGTTAAAATCACTGACAGTCTGTGGAGAATGGTTTGGAGGGGGTGCAGAGAAAACAGGAATGAGAGAAACACCATCACTGACCAGGTAGGTAGGTTTCGTCTTCCCTGACAGAGTTGACTGTGATGAAGAGCATGCAGCGCCCTTCTGGTCTTGGTGGAAGTCTGTGCGATTAGTGATGTTTGCCATGGATACACACATTTACCATCTGTCCTTCCTGGACTAGGAAAACCAGCATCCTCTCTGATTGCCACGGTCTCAGTTAAATGCCGATCACTCAATCAATGTTGATTGATGAGATGAAGTAATAAATATATCAAGCTCTCATGTCCTCAAGAATAATAATATTTGGTATTCTTTACTTATGCCTTACAGCAATTAGGAACAACTTCTATTAAGAAAAACAGCAGAAAAAGCTTAAGTGTAGAAGAATACTTGAAGATAAGTTTACTGGCTAAGTTCATATTACTATTTAAGTCAGTTGCTACCTGTTTTTTATTCTGTTTGTTTTGTTTTTAATTTTCATCTTGGATCCCTTTGAGAACCTGATCAAAACCAATGACCATCTCCGCTGGAAAGTGTCCGCACACCCATGGCTTTGTGTGGAATTTCAGCTTGGTCTTAGATCCCTCGACGTCCATTCATGAATGCCCTTCAGGGGTCCATGGACTCGAGGCAAAGAATCTCCGCATTACATGACATAACTGGGAGCTTTCTAAGGGAGACTTTTAGGCTGAGATGCTCATTATAAACACTTAGTATTTTTTTTTCTCATCTCCTCACAAGATATTCACTTCCAGTTCTCAAAATTCTTAGAGAATAGGTTTGCCCACTCAGAGACACTGAACAGAGACTTATGAACTCATTTAAATATTCTCTCAGTGTACAGTATGGAGAGAATGGGGTGGTTACAACTGTAAGATCCAAGCAGCAAAAAATGACCATGAAGACAGAGGTTGATTCTCCAATTTGGGGCCATTTCATTACTTAAAGGTCAACAGGATGATACCCTCATTTGGGAAGATACTTAAATATAATTCTGCTTGTATTTCTAAGTCTACTTTTCAAAATTTCAATAATGAAAATATTAATAAATAAAAGTGTGCTTTAGTGCCTATGAGTATGTTTAAATTTCTTGATTTTTGCATTTCATACCAGTTATTTGAGCTAAAATAATGTGTTTATTATTCATTCTAACCAGGGCTTATGGCTGAGAGAATAGAAATGTAAAGAGAATATTATTGAAGACTAAGCTAAATTAATTTCTTTGCTGTAAACATTACCTAGAGCAGCTATTTTCAACGGGGGCATGGGTGCAAGAGAGGGGAGGATATTGCCTCTCAGGGAATGTTCAGTGATATCTGGAGACACTTTTGCTTGTCACAACTGGGGGCTACTGTTGTTTACTGGATAGAAGCCAGAAATGGTGAAACATCCTACCAGGCACTGGACAGCCCCCCACAACAAAATATTATCTGACCCGAAATTCCAATAGTGCCCAAATCGAGAAACCTTGACCTAGAGTTAGTATCCATAACATGTTTCCATAGTCTAATTTAGGATCCAAATTATCCACCTGGTCAATAATTGTGTTAGTCTGCTCAGGCTACCATGACAAAATACCATAGGTTGGGCAGCTTAAACAACAGATATTTATTCTCTCACAGTTTTGGGGGCCAGAAATCTGAGATCAGGGGCCACCATGATTGGTTTCTGGTGAAATCTCTCTTCCAGATGGCCACCTTCTAGCTGTACCTTCACATGGTGGGAAGAGAGGTGAAGCAAGTTCTCTGGTGTCTCTTCTTATAAGGGCAAAAGCCCATCTTGGGGGCCTATCCTCATGACTTCATCTAAAACTAATTTCCTCCCAAGGGCCCTATTTCCAAATAGCATCACATTGAGGCTTAGAGTTTCAACATATGAGTTTGGGGGGGACAACATTCACTCCACGGCATAATTAAAGAATAAAAATTTAAATCAGCAAAATGATAAATTCAAGCAAATCTATAATAATAAAATACCTTGAAACTAATGAATACTTAGTAAGTATATGTACTTTAGTTCAAGTATAAATATGACAAATATTTAAACCCCAGGAATACTAAATTACATTTTCAGGCATTGATATAATTGATTATTCAAGAAAACAGGTTAACTCATCTGTGAAGAATATCCAGAAAGTTTGTTAAAACAAAGATCCTGAAAATATGGGTTATTTATCAATCCCCAATTTTCTATATAATTTAAGAGATTTTCAAACAAGCCATACACTTGGATTTTTTATACGCTTGTAAATATTTCCAGCTTGGACTGCTGGCTGCCAGGCCGTGGATGTATAGCGGAGGACCTTCTTTCAAGAATCCAGCTACTGCTTTGAAATTCAGCTTCAAGATTTCCATAACTAACTTGGGATAAGATTGATATTCTTTTCCTGCTATACATGTACCACTATTTGAGTTTCCTGTACCACTAACATTAAAATTTTATAAGCCACTGAACAGGTAAATTGAAAAGGGAAAGAGAACTTCTCCAGAAAGTGATAAAATAGTAATTCCATTAGGGAACATATGAATTTTCAAGATGTTTCTTGAAAAATTTCATCTGTGAACATCTTTCTGTTTCAGTTTATATCCTTTGATTTGTGCTAGCTCAAGTGAAACAGAAATGAGAAGTATATGGGGTAACACACTCTCTTATTATGCAGAAGGGTGTGTATCTGCTTCAGCGGGAAGCTAATTGCTGCAACTTTGCTTGCTTAGCCTCCTAAAAAGATATTACCCCAGTTTTGCATTTTTAAAACATTCCTTTATTCTAACTTCCCCTCAGCTATGGTCCTACTCTCCCTAATGTCCTCGACTAAACGACATGAATGAGTTGTCTATACTCCCCATCTCTATTTCTGCATTTTCTGCTCTACCTTTGAGTTACTATAGTCTGGATTCTGCCCCTCCTCCCAATGGAACTATTCTAATCAAGGCCACCCTTGTGTCATTATGCTCCATGTGGACACTCTCCCTTTCTCACACTCAGCTACTTTGCCCCTTCCTCCCTCTCTTCCATGGACTCTGTGTCACCAGCCTTCCCTGGTCTCTCAGTTACTTCCCCCCACCTGTTCATCCTTTGTTTCTCCCTTACCAATAAATGTTGAAATTCCAAAGATTTTTAAATTCCAAAGGTCCTTCAGTCCTACACACTCTCTTTGTCTAATTTCAGGAACCTCTTTCATTATCACCTGAATGCTGGGGTTGCCCAAACATACATTGTCATGTCAATATCCGGAATAGCAAAAAATGTTTACACCTGACTGGTGTCTGTCTGTCCATCTCCACTCAAACTCAAACTATTTGGCACTCATCTCATTTCTCCTTGTCACTGCTACCACCCCACACCCACCCACCATAACCCTGGTTGTCCTCCTACCTTATGATAAATGGCACCACCATTTTCATTTGCCCAGGGTAGGCACCAAGACACACTCTTTCATCATTGGGCTCTTGGTTTCTGCAATATTGCATGGCTTCATCAAGAGACTTTCATGGAGATGTGACGGAATTGACACCCCTACATAGCTATATGGGGTGTGCTGGTATTCTTCTCTCTCATCACCAAAGTTCAAACAATCACTAGACATATTTAGCTCTAATTCATCTCTCTCTCTCTCCTGCATTTTCCGTTTTTCCCCATCCAATTCTAGAACATATAATCATTTTTTTCCTGGATTATAGATCCAGCTCTCTGACTAATCTCATGCCTCCAGTTCTGCCTCTTCAGTCTCTGCAGCCAGAGGGATGTGCATAAATATAATTAAGGTAGACTCTTTAATAGCCTCCCATTACCCTGTAGATTACATACAAGCCATGTGGCTCTCAAGTCCTCCAGATATGGCCCCTCCTCTCTCATTCTCATCACTCTTCCTCTCCAGGGTTCAGACTTGCTAACCTCCTTCATTTGTCCCAAAGGCGACATGCTGTCTCTCACCTGCAGGCCTTTTCCAAGTCAATCTTCCACCTGGGACAGCTTTCCCCCACTTGAATCCTTCACTTCTGATTCAGGTCTGAGCTTAAATATCCCTTTATTAGGGACTCTCCGATCGCCAGACCAGGCTGAGTCAGTGCTGCTTACATTTCTCAGTGCCCTGTGCTTCCCCCACTATAACATGATTGAGCTTTATGGTGATGACACCTTTCATTGTCTGTCTCCCAGAAAGATGTGGTGTCTTGTTCACTAGCCTATCCCAAGCATCCAACACAATACTTGGCACATAGGAGGTACTTCACAAATTGCTGTTGATTGCGTATGTTCTATCATTTCCTTAGAATCTCAGATATGTATGAGAAACACATAAATAAATTCTAAATATGTTATGATGCTGTCATTTCCAAAACATTATTCAGATGTGTCTTTTCCTAAGAATGAATTCTAGAAGAATAACTGAAAAATTAAACATGGCTTATTTTTTAAATGTTAACATTTATAACCTACAAACTCAAGTCTGCACTAATATGTGGTTTTGCTCATGCGGAGAATCGTGTGACAGCTTTTCTGGGAAGATAAAGTGGTGTCCTTTTTTTATTTAAAAATGTGTTTCCCATTGAAATCTGTGAGATTAAATTTCCCTGAAGGAGAAAAATCTAGATTAATAAGTGAAAAAACTCACCATTTACAAATGCTGTGAATTTTAACATATTTTTACTGTAGACACCTGACATTATGGTGACACATATGGCATATTACCCCAGGGTTGTTTTGTTTTTTGTTTTTCTTTTTCCTCTTCAGGGGGGAATTATTCATGTTTTCTGACACGTTCTCTCTCTTACTTCCTTCATAAACCATGCTCGATCTATAAACGACCAAATATAAAATTACATCCTTGCTTAACACCAGATTTTAAAGGGGACATAATGTGCCTGCCTGAAAATGTAATAAAACATTTCTCAAATGAGAATGCTTTATTCAAAACTCTTGGGTAATTATTTCGAGCTGCAGATTTGTGAACCAAGACTGGAGCCAATCACATGTCATCTAAAACAAGCATATATATTTTGATGCTTCATTTGGGTTCTGATATAATTTTCCCTCATAAATTTTGATGAGAGCCCTGTTAGATGCTCAGGGTGGGTGGAAGCTTTCAGCTTCGAGTCCTCCTGGTCGTGACATTGCTAGTACAGCTAGTGAAGGCCAGATAGTACACAGAGGGCCCCAGCTCTGTGTGCAGGGCTGCAGCTACCCAAGAGGCACAGGAACTCTAGCTTGCCCTCTTCTAGATATGGTCTAGCCATTCAGACAGACAGGACTTCGATGACCCACTAGAATCAGAAACTGAAAAATAGCACATGACCTGCAAGTAGGTTACATTGGGGTGAATGCTCTAAAATTCAAAAGAGGGGGAGTTGATTGGGGCTGGAAGGAAAAGAAATGGATTTTGAAAGGAGGAGAATCTTCAGTTTTTAATGTTTGCTTTAGGCTGCCAAGAACATTGGGAAGTACATTTTCAAGTGACCGGTTTGGTATATGGTAGTGGCTGGAGCTAAGGCCAAGAAACGGTCCCAACCTCAGCTTGGAGCACGGATACAGGATCACTGTAGGGAGCTGGAAATAAGACAGGAGGGCTAGAAAATAAAGCTGCATGGAATTGTTGCCTAATAAAGTTACTCGAAATAACTTGTGTGGATTTCTACTGAGCACTTCCAATAATATTTTAAAACTGGCAATTTTGTGTAAAAGTTCTTTTAAATTGGTAGGAAGTAAAATTTGTCAAGTCTCTATCTCTGAATTGATTTTTCAGAGTGGATTTTGGAAGGGAAAACAAAACACTTGTTTTTTTATAACAGAAAGCAAATTAATGAGAATTTTTTGGCAAGATATTTAAACATAAATAGATCCAGTAAAATTTAAACTAATTCACTTAAAACTTAAAGAGAAGGGTAGTATCCAGGTTAATTCTGAGAGGAACATCAGCCTTCCACCCTGGGTGTTGAGGCTTTGCAGCACCTCTTAATGGAGGCCCATTCTACTATCAGCCCCTTAATTTGGTTTTGGCTAATCCTATTGAGCTAACAAAATTGTAAAACAAGATAATATTACAGCAGGATCACAAATGGGCTGCTATTAGTGAAATAATCAATTTAGGCAAATATATGAGTGATACGTAAGAAGTGTTAGTTTACTGTTGGCTTTTGGAAATATTGTCCTTTCTCTTACTCATCAGGCCATGGGTGACCCTAATAGAGGCTACAGGATAGAGTCAGTTTGGAAAAATCAGGCCTTGGATGTTAGTTTCATATCGCACCAAAGTATTGGGACAACCTGACAAGGAACACAAAAGAAATCAACAGAAATCATGTAATGACATAGGAAAGAAGGCCCACTCCCAAGCCAACCCTGCAAATTTAACTGGCTGGTGGCCAATTTGATCAAAGTTCGCTTTCACCTCCACATTCTGCAGAGATACATATCATTAATATCTACATGGGAAAGAGAAAAGACTATATTTAAGGTCACTTATTCCTATAATTTAGATATTTGTGATTTCCAATTTCTATGAAATCATCATGAACCATTCCATCCCCTTACTTTTTCTATTATAAGAAACTCTATTAACATCAGTTTCTTAAAACTGACAAAATTATGTACTCAAACTAATTCTATGTTTCAATTTTTGGAAGTTAAAAAAAATATATTTGTTTATAGTCCCAAAACCAAGAATAAATATTTTTGGCGTATTAGCTTCCATTTTCCCTTGTTTAAAGTAATCAGTTGGTGAAGTGATCTATGACCATTATAGAACATTCACATTCCATAACTGTAATTTCCATAGCTTTGTAAATGTTACATAAATTTAGTATTAATGCTAATTTTATTTCTATAGCTTTTAAAATATCATGTGAGTATATTTTAGTGCCATTTCTAAATGAATTTATTACTCAACTTTTTATGATTTCTCAGTCTTTAAGACATTTATTTTGATTTATCTCTAATTGGAAGAATTTCATTGTTAAGTCAGTTTTGTTTTTCCAAGGGCTTCTAGAATAATGTTTCCTGAGCTTAGCTATGGAAATGTTGATAACGGATATTAGCTTGGCTAACGCTTCAGGCTTGTCTATGCATTGTACCCTCGAGTTACACACACCCAGAGCTTTATAAATGTTGCCCCTAGACCAATATTCAAATCTAGATAATAAGACCAGCCTAGTTTTCTCCCTGGGTGCCTCAAGAATTTTTTCCTTGAAGCTTAATCACTTGAACATGTGCTGGTATTTAGCATTTTGCATCAAAATACCATGGAGTATGATGTTATCAATTGACCTGTTGTTTCAGTGTTTTATAATTTCTGGAGAAAATTTTAATGTATCTTGAAGCATACCTGTTTCATTTGCTGAAACCTATAATTTAGAAAAAAACAATTACCTTATATCTTCCTCTATTCATTTTCCTAATTTATTTGTTTTCATATATATCCTATTATTATCTCAAATCTTTCCTCTATGTTGGTGATTTAGTATTTAATAGGACTATTCTGTTCCTTGAGCTAATTATTTTGACCTATAACCATGGTGTTTTAATTCTAATTTCATTTCATTCATTGGAAATCTCCTCTTGCATTTTATTTACCTATTATCTTACATCTAAGCTCCTCTTAACATGAATATTTTTATTGTGTTTCATATTAGGAAACAGTTATGAGCATTTTCCTTTCATTCTGAGTTTTCTTCTAACTGGTTCTGTTTTCTCCTGTCCTGTGACGTCATCTTCCCCTGCCCCACGTTTGCATATTCAGCATTCTATCCTGTTCATGAAGATCTAGTCTAGGCAGACATTCTACTGGTTCTCTGGAGGTAGTATGCTGGCTTCATGACTTTCTTCCCATCCCATTGGGTAAAAGTTTATTTTCCCTCTAGAATTGTAGTACACTTGCATGTAGCCTGTGGGACTGCCTAGGGTGTTGGAGATGAGGGACCCCCACTGCAGTGGTCTTCTCCTGACTTAGATCACTTGGCCTCAGTCTTCTCCTTTGAGTTTGTTAAATATCATAGATCAGGGTCATTACCACACATTGTGCTATGTTTGTGAGTGAATATGTGTGTATTCCCAACGGGTAATACCCTAATATTTCAGATCATTTCTTAATTCACCAGGGAGCTGTGGAGTCTCAAATCAGACAGAGGAGGGAAGTCTTCCACTTTCCTTATTTCACCCATTTTCCTCCAGTAAGAAGAGGAAAATGTTAATCATGAAACTTCAGTTTGATCATTTCCAAGTCTGACATATTAGTGAGCGTGTCTGGGATTTAATCAACTCACAGTACAGCTCTGTGACATGAATGGGGCTGGGGTTAGGGAAAAAGCCATGCTGCATTATCTGCTCCCCTCCAGAATGTCTTTTTTCTTTCCTTGTCCATACTTAAGGAAAATTATTATTATCGACATGAGGTTATGTCTCTTCCCTGGTTCAGCAGCTGTAGATGATATTTTTTTTCTCATTAGCCTTATCTCAGTTCAGAGACATCCTTCATAAATAGCTTAACATAGAGAAGGAACCATAAACCTCATCTTAAGGATTAATAATACATACTCTGAAATAAGGGAAGGCTCAGTAAAAGCAAACGAGGCTGTAGAGACAGATTTATGCCTATTAGAATCCCTTTTATATACATTCATATGAAAGCTTTCTTCAATGAGCTTTCATACTTCAATATCCCCAATATTCTTTAAGATGAAAATTGCTATTTCAGCAGCTAAAGGTGAAGTCTTATGCCTCAGTCTCATCAAAGATTATGTAAACCCAGAGTGTCTTATACCATGATGATATATGTTATTAACTGGCATCCAAAAAGAATGGAAACGTTTGCCACAATTAGCAGCCCTACACGAGTTTTGCCACAGTCAGTAGTTAGCAGGGATGCCATTTTGTCTGACTTCCTTGCCATTATTCACATACTGAAGCAAAGTCATGAAGTGAGGTAGAATCTGCACAGGTGATCCACATGGTATATGCTTTAATATGCAGGACACAATTATGAATTACAAGGCACAGGTATATATTCATGGATCCACCCATTGGTATTGTTCATTTGTGACTATTAATAGCAATGGTGGGTGGGTTACTTGGGACAATGATGAGATAAACACATCTCACGCTTTGGACACTGGGCTGATCTCCTGAAGGGAATAGGAATAAGCTACACCTGTCTCACCACCTGCCCCAGCTAGTCACCCACTAAAAAATTTGAGGGGGAACACTGAAGACTTCATTCCACTAGAGACAGAATAATTATATATAAGGAAAACTCCATGCTCAGGACAACATCCCTAAAATATCAGATGTTTTAGGATGCACTGAGGGTTCTCAGACCTCTCGGATCTTGGCTGATAAGTTCCGAGGTGGTGGGTATAAATCATTGCTCTCAATGTTTCCAGTTATTCATGGGAAAATTAGTGTACATAGTACTTCATCAATGGATTTTGTGATTTGAGCTGTTTTATATAATATTTATTGCTCCCTTCTTCAGTGGTTGGGAGATTTCCAACATTTGACATTGAAGATACTCAGCAATCTGAGGGGAGTCTTAAGAACTAACATAATATGTGACAGTACAAATAAAAGTTTTCTATTTGTTTTTTCATTCAACATAGGTCTTTATGCTGAGATACAGTAACAATATACCATTTAAAGTGTGGGCTCTGGACATAGATGTGGTGGGTTCAAATCCCAGCTCTGCTTGTGATTAACAGTGCATCCTCAGCAAGCCAGTTGACCCTTCTGCTCTCAGCTCTTACTCCGTAAAACAGAAAACTAACCACATCTACTTCACAGTGTTGTTTGGAGCAGTAAGTGATTTAATGTAACACTCTTTGAGCCATGTCTAGTTCATAATAAGCACTAAAAAATATAAGCTCTTTCCTTTCCACGTGAACTAGGACCCATTCTAGGCAACAGGAATATATTTAATGAACAAAAGAGATAGAGTCCTCATCTCCATGAAATTTAATTTTAGTGGTTGGAGTAGACCACAAATAACTTAAGAAAAATAAACAAGATAATCGTGATTGGAAAAAAGGAAAATGTGAAAAAAATACATCAAGGCAATGTGACAGCAACCTATATGGGAAAGAGCTGGGAGGGTCCTGCCTTAGACTGGATTATTTGGGAAGACCTTTCTTCAGAAGCAACATTTGGGCTAAGAACTGAATGGCATGCGAGAATCAGCCATGTATAGCTCTAAGGGAAGAGAACTCCAGGCAGAGGGAACTAGAGCAGTAAATGCCACACAGCAGTGTTCTAAAATGTATGAAGAATGTCCATGTGCCTGGAACATGATAAAATCAGCAGAGAGAAGGAAGGTCAGAATGTCAGACAATGGCCAATTGATATAGATCCATAGTTGCCGTGGTAAGGAAGATGTAGTTCATTCTAAGTATGATTGGAAACCCTGCGAGGCTTTTAAACTGGAGAATTATATGGTCTGATTAGCATTTTTGAAAGGTCATTCTGGCTAATGAGTGGAGGAGACACTGCAGGGGAGGCAAGAGGGGAAGTAGGGACCATTCTCAGTCAGGGGTCTGGGTAAGAGATAATGAACTAGATAGAGAGCAGTGAGAATGCAGAAAGATGGATAATTCAGGACCTGATGGGACATGTTGAGGGCTTAGAAGTGGGTAGGTTAGGAAAGATGGATCAAGTTTGGCATCTGAGCAACTCAGGGGAGTCTAGTGCTCCTTCTTAAGATGAGAAAGCAGAGGGATAAGTTGGGGGACGACTTCAAAAATTATAAATGGGATATGTTAAATGTGATACACTTATCTGACATCCAAAGAGAGATATCAGGTATGCAGTTGTTTACAGAAGACTACTGCTCCAGAGAAAGTTAGAACTGAAGACACAGATTTGTGAGTCACTGGCATACAATGGATTTAAACCATGGCACTGAGAAAGTATATGGATGGAGAAGGAAGACAGAATAGAGAACAGAGCCCCAGGCAGGTTTGGAAGAGGGAAATAAGCCAGCAAGTGCGACTGAGAAGAAACAGCTAAGGAGGCAAAAAGAAAACCGGGAGGGTGTCATGTGGCAGAGCCCAAGAGAGGAATTTATTATTTGAAGAAAGGGATCTGCTGTGTCAAAAATGAGTAAGATGGGGACAGGGAAGTAAGCACTGGATTTGACAATATGGAGGTCCTTTGAAATGCTGACAAAAGTTGTTCTGAAGAAAGCATGGGCCTCTGGTGATCATATAAGTGAAAACGTTATCATATGTGAATCACATTAAGCATACCACATCTAAATTAGAGTTCTTCATTTTACCTTCATTGAGTTATTGCTACAAATGCCACAAATATTACTGGATTTGCCTTCCTCTAAATGGGCCAGAATCTTGCATGTGGGCTAGCCTTCAAGTGGTATTGTGTCTCCTGCTTAATATCTAAAATATGACCTCGTTTTTATTTAGAGTACAATTTTGTTTAAGCTATCATAAATTCAACCTTGCTAGATTTATAATAGCTTCATTTTATCCTTACCCTATTTTGTACTCCCCTCCACACATATTAATGCACTTGACCCATTTTTCACAGTTAGATTTTTTAGTTCATACGTTGTAATCTGCTTGTCCTCATTGATACAGAAATGAATTTATAGCATCAATTATATTTCTCAATATGGGATACACTCTCATCCATCAATCCACGCATAGCCTTTTTGTCCCTTTTGTCTGCATCTTAATTTTATTATCCTTTCCACATGGACAGCAATTCAAATATATTTAATCATAAGCTACCTCCCATGTACTATATACCTGTCTGTAAAACACTACTGTTTATAGAAACAAGTATTTACATAAAAACTCTTCATAAAAGTAATTTACAATAAATGAATGTACATCTATCTGTTTACTACCTTCTAGGGGCTGAAATTTGTCCCCTCCCCAAATTCATATACTAAAGCCCTAATACTCCATACGACCATATTTGGAGATAGGGCTTTTAGGAGGTAATTGAGGTGAAATGAGGCCCTAATGGTGGGCTTCTAATCCAAAAGGATTGGTGGCTTTATAAGAGGAGGAAGAGAGAGAGAGATCGCTCCCTCTCTTCACGTGCACACACTGAGGAAAGGCCACATGAGCACATAGTAGGAAGGGGGCCGTCTGCAAGCCAGGAAGAGAGGCCTAACCAGAACCCGACCACGCCGGCATCCTCTTGGAATTCCAGCATCCAGAACTGTGAGAAAATAAGTGTCTTGTTTAAGCTGCCCAGTCTATGGTATTTTAAGGCAACCCAAACAGACTAAGACACTGTGTATATATAAATAGTGAGCAAACAGTATTTTTTTGATATATACATTTTTATATTAATGCATAATCCCACATATAAATTGCTTTTATCCTTCCAAACTTTCTTTTAAGTCTACACATATTGATATGTAGACAATATGTACTCCTTTGGACTGTTCTATGATATCAAGATATATATACCATGATTTGTCCATTATTTTATTGATAGATCTAGGCTTTTCCATCTTTCATTATTATAAACATTGATGAAATTAGCATTCTTTAGATGTCTTTTTGAACTTGCATAAGATTTCCATGCAGAGGGTGACCAGATATCCAGGTTAGGCTAGAGAGATCATGGTTTATGTCTGCTGTGGATCAGATATTAAGTTTTAGTACCCCTTTCCTTTCACTCTGCACAATGCATTCTTCACTCGCAGCTCCTTTTGATATATGCCTTGGTGGTGGAACCACTGGGTTTTAAATTAAACATAGACCTCAGTTTATTAAATGCTTAAATTTTGCTTCAAAATTGCTACGTTAGTTCAGGCTCACACTAAAGCTTTGTTTCCATATTGTCTTGACAATGGATTTTGTGACTTTTTAAACTTTAGCAATAGGGAGAGAAAGTGGTGTTTTAATTTTCAACATATTATCCTCTCATTGTTCATAAACATATGAAGAGATGCTCAAACTTATTGGGTATTTAGACTTTTTAACTACAAGTTGCCTTTTCAGATTCATTGACAATTTATCTACTGGATAATGTTTCTTTATCCATGTTGATTTTAGGAGTTACTAGGACATTTTAGATAACAGTCATTGGTCAATTATATAAGAAACAAATATAAATTCCTGGTTGATTACTTGCCTTTTTGTTTCTGTTATTTTTTTCCAATTATAATGTAGGTGAATTTATAAAGATTTTCATTTTAGGTACTTTTACTCAACACCATTGCAAAAAGAAAAATAATTAACATAAGGATTAGGAGTAAAAAGGCAAACACTGTCATTATCTGCAGGGGATATTTAAATATACATATAAAACTCAGAAGAATCAACAGAAAGACTAATGATAAAGTACAAAGTGGCTATAAAGACCAAAACATACATCTAATGCAAGGCAGAAAATGTAACTAGAAAATGCAGTTAGATACTGTTTGCACAAACATTAGATTATCACATAGCCAGAATTACCCTGGGTATATTAGCTCTTTAGAATGTAAATTTTATAGTCAATTAAGTGAAATAAAATGGTAAATAAAAGCTACATGGACTACACATTGTTAAAATATCCATCCTTCCCAAAGTACAAAAAAATTTAATGTGAATCTGACACAAACCTGAGATTTTGGGGGAATTGGACAGTTTTCAAAATTTATGACAGTAGAAATCTCTCCGGATTTACAAACCATTTCTGAGAGAGGACTTATTCTACCATATAGAAGAATGGTATTACAAAGCCAAACTCTAGCACTCTCAAAGATATAAATAGACCAATATGAAAGAATAGAAGGTGTCTAGATGGCAAACCACAGTTGTCTGGGCCCTAGACACCATGAATCCAGGTCACCAGGCTGGGACAGCTTGCTCACCACATAAAGAAAATAAAATTAAGGGGGCTGGTCTGGTGGCGTAGTGGTTAAATTCATGCACTTCACTTCAGCGGCCAGGGATTCTCAGGCCTGGATCCTGGGTGCGGACCTACATACCGCTTGTCAAGCCATGCTGTGGCAGCGTCCCACATATAAAGTAGAGGAGGATGGGCATGGATGTTAGCCCAGGGCCAGTCTTCTTCAGCAAAAAGAGGAGGATTGGCAATGGATGTTAGCTCAGAGCTAATCTTCCTCACCAAAAAAAAATTTTAAAATAAAAGAAAATTAGGTTAATACCTCAGTCTGAAGTCGTTACAAAAACCCTCAGATAGAATATATTGCATGGACATTAAAGGGAAAACTATGGAACACTTGTGAAAAAATATAGTTTTTTCAAGAAAATAGAGTTCTTAAACAATGTTTAAGAACTCTTTCTCATCAAAGTCATAAACAAATTACAAATCTCAGATTACAGAGAAATTGGCTGATAATGAAAATGTTATTTATCTTGTCACTTCACTGAGGATAGGCTTTAGACATATCTCATCTCCTATGAGATTAAGCTAAAAATTTGAGCCTATTTCTTCTGAATGAACTACCATGAAAACAAGCCACCAAGCCCTCTGCCTGTCTTGGCCCTGATTGGAGACAGTCCACAACTTTCCTCAGATGCCCTGTGCTCCTCCAGCACGTACCGCATCTCATTGACCTTAACAACCTCTCTCTCCTGCTAGGACACTGCTTCTCAACCATGATTTTGCCTCCCAGGGGAAACTTGGCAAACTCTGAAGACATGTTTTGTTGTTCTAACTAGGGGAGGGAATTCTACTGGCATCTAGTGGGTGAAGCTGAGGGATGATGCCGAGAATCCTACAGTGCATGGGGCACTCTCCATCACAACAGAGAGTTATCTGGACCAAAACATCACGAGTGCTGAGTTTGAGTAACTCTATACTGGACTAAGAGCTCCTTTTGGGCACAGATTATGGCCTCTAAATTTTTATACCCAGCGGTGAACACAGGAGCTAAGACAGTTGAAACTAAAAATATTTTGAATTACTAAATTAATTGATTTACCACTGCCAACGAATGCAATAAATTTTCCCTGATCCCTTCCCTTCCTTCACAGAACCTGAAATTATAATCACTTATACAAACTTCAGCCTCAGATGGATTGCACTGAAGTTCATTTCTACTTCTCAATTAACAAGTTCTAGTAAGACCATCATACTCTTAAGACTACTAATACTGTCATTCTAACAAATGACAAGGGAACCATTCTGAATTGAAGGTAATTTAAGGATGCAACTTTGAGACAATAATCCTACAAACAAAAATATTAATATATCATGCAGCTTTAAAAACACCCTACAAAATAGCTAAAATCAAGACACATCCCCACAGGAAGAACATTTAGCTATTCCGTGGATACGTACCCTAAAGTGACACACAAAGACTTCACAATAATCTCTTTATCAGAATTTATCTTTTGGAACCTCACATACCTTCAGTATAAGAAATACAAAAGCAGGCATTAAAACTCTCTTTTACGCTTTAGATATGTTATGGAGCAAAGTGAGAATACATTGAAATACAAAGTGTGAAGTGGAAGTTCATTTTTACATACAGAATCTCCAGTAATTTTTACAAACGAAAAATGTTTTCCTACAAGGTTTGCTCTTACTGTGTGGTAAGAGATGACAAATTTTTTAATGGCCTGAAAGCAATCTTTGTGGTTCAATCATCCAATGATTGGTTTGGCTGGGATAATAAGTACTCCAAGCTGCTGGTTAACCATCAACTCTTCTTGTTTTCAAACACACAGCTTCTTTTCAGCAGTGGCTCATTTAGACACCAGCAAGCGTTTACACCCTCATGAACCTCTGAATGTTTAATTTTACCACTATGAACACCAGTCTCCTGTCTATGAAACAGAGGTGATAGATCAAAAGAATCAGTGTTGTTGGTGGGCTTGGAGATGAGAAACACAACTACACGTCTCGTTCCCTTTAAATACCAATTTCCTGCAGAGGTTTTCTTTCTCACTTGATTTTCAGAGAGTGTACCCCATGTTAGATTTCCCAAGGAAGATATCCAGTCCATTTAACTGGGATGATCTGTAGGGTCAAGTTGATGGATAGGAAGGTCCTTCTAGCAAATATGGTTTATGGGGGTTTTTACTCAGCAAATTGTTATGAATAATTCATCTGCCCCCCACAAAGGAGATTTATAGCACAAGTGGGAAGAGAAGTGAAGAGGGCTCTGGGTAGACGTGAAAAAAGACTTACAAAGCACATATGGTGGAGTGGGGAGGTTCTTCAGAGAAAATGTCCTCTAGCACACAGCCTGGGGCCCATCAGCAAGCATAAACCACTTCAGGTCTACTTGTGGGTGAGATGAAATTCCACATGTCGTCAAACACCAGGAGTCAGATTTTACACGAGAAAATATGTTTATAAAATGCTTTGTTGTTAGTTCTGTTGAGTAGATTCCGACTCCTTGGATCCTGTGTACAGCTGAGTGGAACCCTGCTTGGTCTTTTTGTGCCATCCTCTCACCTTCTGGTGCTGTATCAGATGGTGCTCTGCTGCTATTCACAGGGTTTTCATGGCCATTTTTTTGGGAGGTGAGTGGCCAGGTCCTTCTTAGTCTAAAAGCTCTGCTGAAACCTGTCCACCATGGGTGACCCTACTGGTGTTTGAAGTACCAGTGGCATAGCTTTCAGCATCACAGCAACATGCAACCACCAGAGTATGATAACCGAGAGAGGGGTGGTGCGGTTCCCTGACTGGTAAATGAACCCGGGCCACAGTGGTGAGAGTGCCTAATCTTAACCACTAGACCATCAAGGCTGGCTTTATAGGTCAAATTCCATTATTTGGAAAGATTAGCCATGGTATTAGTTAAAATAATGATTGACACATCCCACTGTGATTTTTAAATCAAAGGCATGAGGGGAAGTGAGTTCTTCCTAACTGCCTTGTGGGGGATGGGGAGAGAGAACCAGAGAGAGCTCACTGTTCTGGGGAAGTAGATGGCTTGTGTTGGTTAGCAATGAGATCTCAACCCTTGTCCCAGCCATGAGAAGGATCTGTCATGTCCAGCATCTGAGCAGTGCACACCCGGCCTCCCCCAGGGAGAAAGGCACTCACACCCCTGCACACCCAAACCCGAACTCCAGTCAGGTGTGTGTGCAGTGTCAGGAAGGAAGCCTGCCTGCAAAGTCTGATAGGAGACCACAATTCACTTTAAGGACTGCGAAAAATGGAAAATCACATCTCTCTTAGGTGGCAATCTCTCTATAAAGTAACTCCCCTACTCAAAAAGTGTTTCCAAATTAAGATAGTGGACAATCTAAATGAGGTTACCCTCACCCCTACTAACCCGCTGCCTTCAACCCAGGCCATCCACATCTGTTGCACCTGGGGGCAGATCCAGAGCCCCCCCGACCCCCCAATCCTTGACAAAAGCCTCTGGCCCTCTGGTCTTGACTTTGTCTCTCCTCTCACTTACTATTCATCCTGCATCTAGGGCCACTTCTTTAAAATCCAAAATGTGCTGAGCTGTTTCGGGTGAGAGTCTACACAACACACTTGGCAAAGTTAACCTTGTAGGTGGCAGACCCCCTCATGTCAATCTTCATGGGTGAAAGCAAATTTGAGAAGATTAACATATTTTTCTTCTCCCCTATGACCACTTCACTGCAGGTGAGAGACAGAGATTGACATTCACCCCCTACCTGGGAGTGAACTCTGCTCATATTAGCATCCATCATCCAGGTGGGGACAGAAAGATCTGAGAGGGGATCCATGCAGACAGAAGAGGACTTCTCCTGCTTGAATGGAATCGCAGGTTTAGAAGTAGAGGAGTTTGGAGAAGGCAAGCATTAGATCTAAATGAACATGGGGGGATCTGTCCTCTATCCCAGCCTCCAGGGAAGACAATATAGAACCTCCTTTAAGTACCAGACACTGGGAGTAAAGAACTCACAATACACATTCTGGCAAATGGTCCAGGGAAGAAGACAAACTTCACAGAAGAGTTCCCTTAAGCTACAGAGGAGGACAAGACTGCTTCATAAGGTTCCCAGGTGTCTAAGAAGGGTGAGGGTGTTAGAAGAGAGACAAAAAGAACATACCTGGTCCTCCCTGCTGGGACGAGAAGCAGCATTTGAAGGATGCTATTTAGAAAGAAAGTGCCTGCATCTTAATGAATTGTGACTACAGGGAGGCTGGAAGGTGCTAAGGCAGTACTTGCAGTAGTTTGGTCAAAGTAGAGGCAGTATCAACAGGATGAGTCACCAAGCAACAGGCTAGCGGAGGTAAAAGCGGGCATGATGTGAGAGGGACTTCCCACACCCTTTCTGCAGAGTGGCGTCTGCACGGAATCAGCTCTCCTTTAAGAGATTACATTGAAGACACCTTGGCTTTTACTAAGACTCCTCCCCATTCTCAGCAATTCCCACACTTCAGTGTGCACGGGGATCACCTGAGGACCTCCTACAACTCACAGTCTGACTCAGTCATTGGAGAAAGCTTAAAAACGATGTTGTTTTTATAAACTACAAAGTAAAGCCAGCTTTATTCTCGTGAAAAGTAAGTATTGTGTACTAGGATTAGGAATAAAAAAGTTAACAGTTGTGCCCAGAATGAATTAAATTCTCATAGTCTGACCACAGTAAAACAGTTGTGGATGAAAAAGAAGCCAAGCATCATGGTGGCCACACTCCTCCTCTACTTTGAGCCCACACTTCCTTACAGGGCAGATGGCAATCAACACCCCTCTCCCATCACACTTCACGCTTACCTGAAGCAAATCAAGCCACCTGATCACACCCAGATGCTGTGGCTCTGAAGAGACTAATTCTCTCCTTATGAAACGCACCCCACCTGAAGTGTGATGTGAATTAATGAGGGTGCCTTTCCATCCCCACAGCACCCACCTGCATGAATAAGCAGCATCTGTTTACTGATGGGAAAATCCACATAAAGTGTTCAAGACTTGACCCTGAGCTCAGAAGGAATGAGCTCCCAACAGTGCAGAAACTCTGAGCCTAGAAGCATCATTTCCACACCAAGCCAGCTAATTTCTATAGTCCCTGAACCATATGCTCATTTCTTAGCTGAACTATCCTGTGAGTGGTTGTCAAGAGCTAAGATTTGTTAATATTGTTTATTTTGGCTTTTCTCTTAGCTCAAATTAGAAACATATGTTCATCACCTCCGCATATGAATGGTTCAGCATAAACTGTTTTCTTCATTTTAGTCAGAGGAGATCAGTCAAAACAGTTATCATTTCAAAGTTGATCTGCAAAAAAATAAGACATGCATGACTTATTTTATTAATTGTGTTTCTTTGCAAACTAGCAAATGAACTCAATTAACTGAAATATGGCCGTGCATCTTAGTGCCGTAATTAGTGCAGCCTTTGGGTAGGAGATGCTAACGGCATCATTAAGCTGAAGAAACCACATGAAGACCCTTCAAGTCCCAGAGTTCATGTCTGAAGTAGGAATTGATAATGGGATCCAGGACTTTTCATCTCTAGAGTTCCGTCTTTAATGAAGACATCTGTCTTCTGAAGGTTATCAGAAGCTCAGATGCCATTCAGGAAGGCAGATGGCCACATCCTGATCCAAAATTGATGCTGTGGACTCAGATGAAAAAAGACTTGGACAGTAGTTATCACTGTCCGGGAGCTGAGAAGAAAAGAAAGAAGATAAGCCAAATTTACTTATCACGAGTTAAGCAGTATCTCTTTCTCTCTCTCTGTCACATGAGCTCACGGTGAGAAGATGATGGCCGTCTGTGAACCAGCTTACCAGACACTGAATCTGCACACACCTTGATACTGGATTTCTTAGACTCTAGAACTGTAAGAAATGTTTATTGTTTAAGCCATACAGTCTATGATGTTGTGTTATAGAAGCCCGAACTGACCAAGACAGCGTGTGAATCTACAATTGTCTCAATAGTTGAAGGAAAGTAGAGATACCATTTTCCCGGTCTAGGTTCAGTACATCTTCCACCCCCCCCCACACACACACCCCCCAAGAGTCCACAGGCACATTTGTGCATCCCTAGATTTATGCACAGGTTAAGATCCAATACCTTGGCACTGCAGGAGAAATGCTTGGCAGCATCACACCAGATATCACTTGCAGCTCCCTGAGATGGGAATTTAGGAAATATCTGATGTAATCTAATTAAAATTATTACCATGGTGTGGAAAGTTCTCTAAGATAAGGCCCTATAATGTGAGATTAATAATCCCTATTTTATAGTTGAGAAAACAATACTGTGAAGGTCATGGGGCTTTCTCAAAGTGATGCAGCTGGAAAAGTGAGTCTCTGATTATCCGAGTCTCATCCCTTGGTTCAGTTCTCCCTCCACCATCTCAGCTGCCCATCATACAACTGTACAGTGGGTTATGGGCTAGTTTGTGGCATGTGGTTTCATTACTTAAAGTGTATGTTGTGCACATATTCTTAATAAAGAGGTTTACACACAAGAAGGAGCTGTGGAGAAGTTGTCCAGGTCAGGAACTGAGATGAAAAGAGTCCTTGAGAAGTTCTTTGAATTCCTAGGGCCTCTACCGTTGAGACATGATGATAATTTACTTTATCTCTTCACTTTGATGTTGTCTTGGGTTGTAATGCATTCAGAAGATTGTTTCTTAGAAAAATCTACAAACACAATGGGAAATCTCGATGTAATGCTGATACTCTGTTTAAATTGTTTTTTCTCCTTTTGATTTAGTCGAGCACTATTCATATTTCTCCTGATCACTTAGGGATATTTGAAACATATGCAGGACTTTAAATCTGACTACTGCTCCATGGTCCTAACTGAAAGAATCACAAAAATACTAATTAAAAACACAAGCGTAACTGAAAATCACATATGAGGCATCTTGGCAAAGCATGGAGAAGAAAGTGATTTTATCATGGCTGGAACAATATCTGTTTAGAAGTCATTCCCCTCCATTTTATGCCTTTATTGTCAATGTTTATCATTTGGTTAAATAAAAGAATGAATAGATTAGAATGAGTAGATGATTGTGTTCCTTTTTTTTTTTTGCTTCAAGCTTTATAGAGCATTTTCACTAAAATAACTAGATTAGTTACACACAGGGATAAAGCAAAATTTCCGATAAAAATCTTAGCAATTAAAATACATGTGTGCAAATATAAGCAGCTCGAGTCCATTTTCCACTTTTTTCAGATTAATTTGGGGTAAATTAATTAAGCCGGTGTCCTGCTGGGCAAAGTCCTTTCCTCATTACTCTGTTTTGCCCTCTCCTCTTCCTATTGTCACTGAAAGACCTTGAGGCCTAAAATAGATACTAATTATTTTCCACCTTTACCCCTCACTGTTCAAAGCAGTGCATGGTGTTTTATCTGTGACATTAACACAGAGCTCATTAAAGCCACATGGAGGGAATGAACTCTCATGAACAAAGATTTTGTGCTCAGGATTAAAGCTGAATAAATAACAATATCTCTGCAAAATAAGAGTTCCAGGGCCAATAACAGTATTATTAGTATTATTAAAATCTAATGAAAAAGTAAAATATGAATATTATGTCAAAAATAAGCAGCATGGGCAAATAGGCATATCGAACGGTAAACAAGCATAAGACTCTGTTAGATCATGCAGAAAATGCAAAAAGAAGGCTTTTAAAATATTGCTGCTAATACTCAGAAGGACAATACTAGAAAAGAAAGTCACAGGTCAATCTCTTTCTTGGATGTGAATACAAAATTCTAAACATGATATTAACAAAGTCAGCAAGTCAAAACAAACAAACAAAAATTAAAATGCACACGATCAGTTTGGGTTTATCCCAGGAATTCAAGTTTGGTTTAACAATGAAAAAATAATCTTCACAGACACAAGCACCCATACATGCATGCACACACGTGCACAGACACACGCACACGTCATTCTCCTGTGTCTTAGAGTCAATTAGTGGTTTTTAATACTCTTACTACAAATAAGGAAAAAACTGTGTGGGATATTATGGGAATATCTCCATAACACATCACTAACTGAAAAATAACAAATTACAAAACAGTACAGCTAGTAAAATGCCTTGTGTTTAGAAAAATATATACAAAACAAAATTATTTATTATTCATATGTACATTTGCATGTATATGTTTACATGCATATACTTATATGACTATATATATATGCAAGTTTGTATATATGCATAGACATACATGCATATGTATATATAACTTCCAAATAAAACTCTAGAAATCCTATATTTAAAGTTCAAGGAAGACAGACATCACACTTTAGCATTACTACCTTCAAGGAGTCTGAAATTGGAGAGGGGTTTGACCAATGGGGAGACTGTACTGGAGATGAATGTCAAGGTATTTTCCCTCATATTTTAGTGTGAAGTACAAAGGTACAACAAAAAGCTTTGTGACTATCTTGTTTTTCTCCCATGTGAGTGTGTCTTAAGATTTGAAATTGAGAAGCAAAAATGATGGGTCCAAAGTGAAGCACATTGATCATGTCAATAAGTACGCAAGTTGTCCTTTGAAGACAGGACCAATCCAACACGGAGGGAATGATAGGACCTGTTTTCCGACATTGTCAACAAAATTAGATGGTGTCACTCTTATGTTTTTCAATTTTGCAAATCTTCTGGGAGAAAAATGATATCCCAATATTATTTTCAGACATCCAACTCTCCAGGAGAAGGTTGGACCCTGTGCCTGTTGTGGATCTTTGGGATTTCCTCTCCTCTGAATTCTATCTCCACTGTTGGAGTCCTGGTCTATTTGATTTTTACATTTGTTAAAAACTTATAGATTTTAAATATACTATAAATGTTAATTGTTTATCCTTAGACATGCTGCAAATATTTCTAAAGTCTTAAGCTAGTATTTTAATTTTATACTGATTTTGTCACATTCAAGCATATTTTTATGATGTCATATTTACCTTTGTTTCTTTTATGGTTTTTGCTGTAAAGGGGAAAACTCTCATTTGTGATTTGCCTGTAAAGTTACTTCTATCCCAATAGTAAGAATGAATTTCTTTTATTTTCTTATAATTCATTTATAGCTTTGCTTTTGTTTTATGTTTATCACTGGATGTTTCTGGAATTTATTTTTGTGATTCCCTTATTCATCACTGACTTGAAATATCTCCTTCCTGATAAATTGCTTTCATATATATATGATCTCTTGATATTATCTAGTGTGTTTCAATGACTGACTTACATATTTCTATATCAATATCATAATGTTTTAATTACTCTGGATTTATAAGGTGCCTTGCTACTTGGTAAGCAAGTCCCCTTATGATTTACATGTCTTTGACTATTCTTAGGAATTTTTTCCAGATAAATTTATAGTTAAATTATCAAGATAAATAAAAGAGTTCCTGAGAAATTTTTAATCAAAATATGCTGATTTTGTGTGATAAGTATGGCAGGATTGCTCTCTTTTCGCTCTGGAGTCTACTCAAGTGGAAAGATTGCATACCTCCTTATGTATTCAGGGCTCAGACAGCTTTTACGTAGTTTAATATATTTTTTTAAAGGCTTCCAACATTCTCTGCTGGGATTTCTTTCCAATGTTCTGTAGGCTTTTTTGGTGACTTTAGTTTGCAGGACTGATTTCTTCTCCTTATGGTATCTAAATGGCTATTCCTTTACAAGTCCACACATCTTCTTCCACTTCTCACCCAGGCCAACTCACCGAGGTTGACAGTCTTAGTGGGTCAATTGTCAAGGTCACCGCTCTAGGTCACAGGTACTTGATGGCACTAGGACCTACCGAGAAGCATATAGAGGCCCCTGTTATTGTCCTCCTAAATGACGGGAGGCTGTGTTCACACAGACGTGGCTACAACTAAGGTTGGACTGAGGAATGAGAGGATTAGGGTACCAAAGACATTTCACCTCTTCCAGGAAGAAACTTCAAAAATTGTGTATTGTCTGGCCACATATATGTGTATACCTAAAAAATATCCTTTAGTTTTGCCACCATTTAGTTTAATTTCATTACAAGGCTACCATATTATATGTAGTCTTCCTATACTTGTTTTCTCTTTCCTCAGTGTTGTTACAAATTTAATTCTCACTTTTGCTTGTTGCTGTAATTCCTGTTCAGGACTGTTTAATATTCCATGGTATGAAACCATTACCCCACTGCCACCTGGATTGTTTGCTCTTATCAACAGTCTCTTGAATATTCTTAACTCCTGGTAAAATGAAGTTTATCTATGAGTGTAATTACTGGGCCATAGAGTATACAAATTTTCAACTTCACAAAAAATTATCAAAATGTATTTAAAATACATTTCAAACATATTCATACCAAATTACATTCACAACAGCTATCAATAAGAGATCCCACTGAAGCAAATTATCCCCAACATTAGAGATTTTTAGACTTCCTAATTTAACAAAATTATTGGATACTCAGTGCTCAATATTTTAAACAGGGAATCTGAGTTTTGAAATATTCTATTATTTCCAGTTTTGAACCTTAAGCAAAAATTCCATGTTTCAATTTCACCACTATTTAATCTCAAATGTAAACATGGTAACAGAGATTTTGGATTTGCCTCATTGATCATATTCATCCTTTGAAAATATCAGCAAGAATTCCACAAAATGTTATATTCGATGATTGAAAATTTTATACTCGTTTTCTTTGAGAAAATTTATATTATTTGTGCTCACAGCCTCAAAACAGCCCATGGAATTTGATATAAAACAATAAATTTTGGAACACTTTGCCAGATTATTACTAATAGCTCTGAAATATCTTTTTAAAAATATCATGCTGTAATAAAATTGTTAGCTTGTATGGTAATGTGCATCACTCTTTCAAAGATAGTATTTGAACACATTTTAATGTTCACAACTTCAACGTGAACTACTGTTCCTGCAGTAACTACTGCTATTATTTTCACAGCCACAGAAAATATTCTTTATTTTTGCCAAAATGCATATTAAAATAGTGAAATACATAAGAGTTTGTTCTGCCATTGTATTTATGTCAAGTGTTTTTATAAATGTAATATACGCTGCATACATTTGACTGCACAAGACTGTTATACAACTAAAACAAGAAAAGTGGATAGACAGTCGAACTGTGAAATTCCTACATCATCTCACCCTTTAATCTAATTCATTATGGTTTTGCATGAACAGTTTTGTATTCTCTGAAGGGTCGTCTCAATGGCATCAGCCTGTTCACCTAACATCTTTGTTATAATGACAATAGCAAGCACTTACTGTGATATTTTCTTTTTTTGTGGAATGGTATTTTCCTTCATTTGTTGTGAAAGTTTACTGTGAGTAGAACTAAACGTACATTTTAGTTTTTACTTTTTGGCTAGACTTGACAACCTTTTCCTTGATTTTATCAGTATCTTAGCCATTACTACTTGGTTTCTGCCTCTTCAGCTGGTTCTTTTCATTTAGAAGCCCTTCAAGTTTTCAAATTCATTTCTTATCACCTCTCACTCCACATCTTCTGCTCTCACCTATATACTGAGGACTCCGTGTTTGTATTTTGGCCCCAATCTCTCCATTGTGACCCAGACCTGTAGGTCACGTTTCTGAAGTCTCCATTGAAGAAGAACATACACAAACCATCCAGGCACTTCATTTAAGAGAAGGTTCGCAAACATTGGGATCTCCTGGAATCACACAAAAAAATCCTCATTTGGTGGGGAAAGCAGAGTCAATGTCAAGATGTCCTTAAACATAGCAGCTGAAAAATCTTATTATTGTCTTCCCAATATATTCCCTAACTTAAAGTAGAAGTAAATTATTTCAACTCTTACATGCCTTTGCCAGCCAAAAATTTAACTAGCCTGGGAAGAAAATGGAAAGATTATTACCAGTCTCAAAAGCATATTTATTTTAAGGACAGAATGGGAGTCAAGATGATGAATTTCTAAATAAGGAAAACTTGTCCCTGCGTTAACAAACATAAGTGACAAATCTGCAGACGTTGATGTCCTTTCACTCTACCCAAGAGAGATGATTCCCAAATCTGTGAAATTAAGGAAATGTGAACAAAAAGTACATATGGGTAAAATCTAAAGTTAGAACCCATGCTCTTCAGATGAGAAAAATCAGAACATTATTACTGAGAATTGAACTCATTCCCTAAAAAAGAATAAAAAGGGAACTGAGTTGCAATTTAGGTGGTTGCATGACTCAGGCCCCCAAAATGTTATGTCTGTGTCCTAATACCCAACTTGGACCCTGTGAATGTGACCTTGTTTGGAAAAAAGGGTCTTTGCAGATGTAATTAAGTTAAGGACCTTGAGAAGAGATCATCCTAGATTATCCAGGTGGGTGCTAAATCCAGTGTCAAGTATTCTTGTAACACGAAGAATAGAAGAAGACAGAGGGGAAGGCCACGTGAAGACAGAGACAGAGATTGGAGTGATGCTGCCACAGTCACAGGAGTGCCTGGAGACAACAGAAGCTGGAGGAACCAGGAACAGAATCTTCCCCCGAGCCTCTGGAGGGAGCACGGCCCTGCCAACAACTTGATTTTGGACTTCTAGTCTCCAGAACAGTGGGAGAATAAGTGCTCGTTGTGTTAAACCACCCAGTTTGTGAGAATCTGTTGCAGTAGTCACAGGAAACTCTTACACAGAGATTAATAATAGCTTCATTTTTTTTAGCATTATCTATATCCCAAGCATTATTCCAAGTCATTAGAGAGAGAGAGAGAAACAGAGAAAAGGAGATATTTCGAGCAACTGACTCATGTGATTGTCAGGGCTGGCAAGTCTGAAATCTGTAGGACGGGCCGGCGGCCTAGAAATTCAGGGAAGACTTGAGGCTGCAGCCTTGAGTTCAAATCCTGCAGGTCAGTGGGCTGGAAACTCTGGCAGGGCTTCCACGTGGCAGTCTTCAGATGGAATTCCTTCTTCACCGGGAAACCTCAGTCTTTGCTCTTAAGGTCGTGAACCCATGGGATGAGGCCCACCCACACTGCGGAGGGTAATTTGCATTATTTAAAGTCTAGGGATTTCAATGTTAATCACATCTAAAAACTATCTTCACAACAACGTCTAGACTGGTATTTGACCAAAAAAGTTGACACTATACAGTAGCCAAGTTGACACGTAAAATTAACCATCACAGAGAGATTAAGTAACTTTCCCAAGGTTGCACAGCTAGGAAGTGCCAGAGCCGGACTTTGAAGCCAGTCAGTCCCACAGGGAGCTCGACCCTTCAGCCACTGCACTAAACTAGTCTGAGGGTGCAAGCTGCATAGGGGTGAGTTTCCCTGTTCTATGACTTTGGAAATCAAATTTCAAATACCAAAGAAAAAATTTAAAAACGATGAAACCCAAACATGAAAAACAAACTCATCATGGACGTACACAACATTAAAAGAACTCTTCTTACTCAAACAATTTCAAAGGAGTGACTGACAGCTCACAGGCTCCTATGAGCACTGGCTCTTCAGAGTGCGAACTTTCTTCAGTTAAAGATAGGGTAGCAGAAAAAGTGCTGTGTCGTGGAGGAGTGACAGGTGTCTTGGCAACAGCAGGCGGCTGGGATGCCGACAGGGCTGTGGATAAGCTTTACAGCCTCCTTTCATAGGATTCACTGGGGATTTAATTACTGGGGCTTTTTCTCCTTTTTATACTTTCATGAAATAGACATTGAGTTTCAGAATCATTTTCAAGCCTTCTACAATTCTCTGGTGGGAAAAACAGCTAAAAAAATCTGTGTCTACCATAAAAATAAATCTAGAAAACACCTGAGTCACCTAATGGCTTATTTATGATAAACATTTAGGTATTTTTAAGAGAATCACATATTTTAAATAAAGGTGGTGTAATCATGTTCTAAATCTTGCTGGAGAGCTCTGCATCCCCATAATGAGGCCTGGAGAGAGTCAAGGTATCAGGTATCTTAGTAACGAAAACTCCACTAGTAACTGAAGATAACAAGGGTCAGGACGTTCTGTTGGTTAATTAATATCGTAGAGAAGGGAAGCATTGTTATCAATCAGAAAAAGGCATCGGGAAAATTTCTCAGCTACAATGAGCAACACACACACACACAGAGCAGATTCTGAGATAATAATCTTGGATCTAAATTGTACCTTCCTCTTACTGAATAAAGGACTTTGTCACTTTATGGTGGACAACGAGAAATGGAGAGAGCTGAAACCAGTGAAATAGAGGCAAGAAGGTGAGAGAGAGAATAAAGAACTATTTCGTTTACTTGTTTATTTTTGAGAGTGCAATTACTGACTTTGTAAGAGTTTTGTAGGCTCTATGTGTACAAAATTTCTCAGGAACCCAGGGACCTACAAAAGGCGGTCTCCGTAGTTGTACACAAGGCCATCCCACTTGGGGACACTGTGCCATATCCTGAGGCTCCCAACACTTGGGGTCTGTCTGTCAAACCTCTTCCTTCTTCTTGGCTCTCCCTCCATGCCTGACAGTGCAACCAACAGACCCGCTCCAATGTCTCAGCTCCCTCTGCAGCCTCTGAAAAGACAAACCATCTGCTAGAACAAACCCTTATCAGAGGGGCTGCACCGAGAAATTGGGGACATCATCAGGGACTTAGGGAGACAAGAGGTGGGTCAGAGGTTACATTGCAGATGGGAGCACTGAGAAGGCTGGAGGTGAAATATGGGTGACCAAGGAAGAGGGAAGGGGTTGAGGTCAGGGACACTTCAAAGGAGGGACTCAAGTCCAGTAAAATAAATAAACAGTGGACCTCAATAGCCTGCATGCTGCCCTTCCCTCTCCCTGTCCTCAGCAACGAAGGGCAGGTGTCCTGGGACTCTGGCTCCTGCTGCGCCCCTTCTCCCTGTGTCAGCGGGCAGCTCAGGTGAGGGCCATCGTGATGGTCATGGCTCCATCTTGGCAGGGACCTTCAGGTCCAGGGGGCTGCAGAGTGCAGGCAGCCGGGTCCTTGCGCTGCCAATGGGCTGTGGACACAGGCTCTGCAGGAGCAGCCTAGATGAGGACCATGTTGCTCAGGTGCATTACCACTCAGGGATGGTGAGTTTATAGTTGAGGACCCCGGAACCCAGCTTCCTGCCATCTGCACACCTCGAGATACCATCCCTAGGGATCTTTGTCAGCTTTTTATGTTTGAACAATTTTTCATTGTGTGTATATACCACCTTTTTAAATCTATTTATCAGTTATGGGCATATTGTTTCCCTTTTCAGGATATTATGCATAATGCTGCTATGAACATTTGTATACATATTATATGTGGACCTATGTTTCAATTATCTTGCATATATAACTAAGAGTGGAATTGGTCTGTTACAGGGTAGCTGTATATATAACTTTTTGTGGAATTGCCAAACTGTTTGCCTGAGTTTCTGGTGGCTATTGGCATTCATTGGCTTGTGTCCACATCACTCCAACCACCACATCTGTCTTCACATCACCTTATTCTGTTTAGGCGTATGTGTAACCTCCCTTTGCCTCTCTCTGATGAAGATATTTGTGATGGCATTTAAGACCCATTGGAATAATTAAGGATAATCTCATTTTGAAATTAACTTAATCATACCTGCATAAATTTTACCAAATAAATTAACATTCACAGATCCAGGGATTAGAATATGGACATATCTTTGCATGCTGTTATCATCATAATAGCATAGAATATCACATAATCCATAGTGTCTTTCAAGGAATTTGTCCATTTCATCTAGGTTATCCAATTTGTTGGCATACAATTATTCAAAATATTCCCTTATAATCCTTTGTATTTTTGAATTTTTGAAAGGAAGTTCAGTAGTAATGTCCCTTCCTTCATTCCTGTTTTAAGAAATTGGAGTCTTTTTTTTTCTTCTTCTGTCTATCAAAAAGTTTGTCAATTTTGTTATTTTTTCAAGAAAACCCCCAATTTTTGGTTTTATTAATTTTCTCCATTGTCTTCTTTTCTCTATCTCATTCCTTTCAATTGTTATGTTTATTATTTATGCTTACTTTAATTTTAGTTTGCTCTTCTGTTTCTAGTTTATAATATGAAATGTTAGATCATTGATTTTAAGTTTTCCTTTTTGTAAACTTAGATATGAACAGCTATAAATTTCCCTCTACCGACTACTTTAGCTGCATCCCATAAATTTTGTTATGTTGTGTTTTCATTTTCATTTATCTCAGAATATTTTCTAATTTTCCTTGTGATTTCTTCTTTGACATATTGGTTACTTACCAGTGTGTTTTCTAATTACCTCTTATTTATGAATTTCCCAAATTAATCTTGTTATTATTTCTAATTTCACTCCATTGTGGTTGGAGAACGTACTTTGTATGATTTCAGTCAATTTAAGTTAATGGTGACTTGTTTTATAACCTAAATTATGGTCTCTCCTGGGGACTATTCCATGTATGCTTGAGAAGAACATGTATTCTGCTCTTGTTGGGTTAAGCTTTCTATAGTTGTCTGTTAGGCCTAGTTTGTTAATAGTATTGTTAAATCTTCTCTTTCTTTATTGTTCATCTGTCTAGCTTTTCCACCCATTATTAGAAGTGGGATGTTGAACACTCAATCATTGCTGAATTGTCGATTTCTCCCTTTAATTCTGTTAGTTTTTGCTTCATATTTTGATACTATGTTGTCAGATGCATATATGTTTATTATGTTATATTTTCTTGATGGATTGACATTTTTAACATTATATAAGGTCCTTCTTTGTGCCTCATGCCAATTTTTGTCTTATATTAGTGTTCCCATTCTAACTCGTTTTGTTGCTGTTTGAATGCTATTTCTTTTTCCATTTTTTTTTTACTGTCAATCTATTTGTGTCTTTGAACTTGAAGTATAGAGAGCATATACTTTGATCATGTTTTTTAATCCATTCTGCTAATCTCTACCAATTAATTGGAGTGCTTAATCCATTTACATTTAAAATAATTACTGATAAAGTAGAATTTGTATCCACTATTTTGCTATTTGTTTTCTAATCTAGATCTACTCTAAACTAACACCAACTTAATTTCAATAGTGTACACAAACTTTGCTCCTATGTATCTCTATCTGCTCCCCCTTCCATTGTGCTATTATTGTCATACAAATTACATCTTTGTACGTTGTATGCCTGTCAGCAAAGTTTTGTAAATATTACTTTATATAGTTGTATTTTAAATCAGACAGGAGAAAAAAGTGTTACAAATATAACACATTTATTCTGTCTTTCATATGTATTTATATAATAACTTTTATTGGTTCTCTTTATTTCTAAATGTAAATTTCACTTACTGTCAAGAGTTTTTCATTTCTGCCTGAATGACTCCCTTTAGTATTGCTTGTAGGACATTGCTTCTGGTAACTAATTCTCTCAGTTTTTGTTTATCTGGGAATGTTCTAATTTCTCATTCAGTTATGAAGGATAGGGGTTTTTTTTGTACATAAAAATATTGGCTGACAAATGTCTTTAAGTTTATCCTATTTGGAGCTCATTGGGCTTCTTGGATATGTGGGTTAAAGTTTTTCATCAATTTGTGAAGTTTCAGGCCATTAGTTTTCCACTTCTCTTTCAGTCCCTTTCTCCATCTCTTTTCCTTCTGGGACTCCTATGAGACATATCTGAGTATGCTCAATGGTGTTCCACAAGTGTCTGAGGTGTTTTTTATTTTTCTCATTTTTTTTCTTTCTGTTACTTGGACTAGGTAATTAAATTGATCTAAGCTGTCCTATCTTAAGGTTCAATGACTCTTTCATCTGTCTCCTCAAATGTGCTTATTGAGCTTTAGTTTGTGTACTTTCAACTCCAGAATTCTATGTGGTTTTTGCACCACCATTTCTCTTTGAACACACAATAGCTAATTTAAAGTCTTTGTCTAGTAAGTTCTATACCCAGGCTCCCTTATGGACAATTTCAATTGATTGTTTTTTCTTCCTTTTAGGGACCTCCCTTTCCAGTTTCTTTGTATATTTCATAATTTTTTGTTGAAAATTGGACATTTTAAGTAATATAATGTGGCAACTCTGGAAATCAGATTCTTCACCTTCCCAATGGCTTGTTGTTGTTGCCATTATTGCTCTTTGTTTGTTGACTGACTTTCCTGAACTAATTTAGTAAAGTCCATATTCTTTATTGAGTGTAATACAATATTGTGTGTAACATAAAATACAATTGTGTGTTAGTCAGCTATCTGGTCACATTGTTATTCAACAGGGATTTCCTTAAATGCGTTGAGCCAGTAAGTCCCCCAACATTTGCTGAGGGGCTCTGTGAACATGTTGGGGCATGCTTCAATTGCTCCAGCAGGCAGCTTACAAGTCTGCCTTACCTTTTAATTCCTACTTGTGTGGAGCCTCAAGGCCAAACACAGGTGCAAGATCAGGGCCTTCTCAGGTCTTTCCTATGCATGTATACAGCTGTTCACATATGCATGAGGCATAGACTTCTGGATCCCCAGCAATACGTAAGACCTTTTCAAAGTCACTGTGGGCAGCATTTCATTCCACAGTTTCCTCTTTTAAATTCTTTGGTCAACTTATTATTTGATCCAACTGGATCACCTTTGGCAGCTGATGTGTTAAATAACTATTGCTGATTGTTTTCAAGAAAACATCCCAGGGGAAAAACTGTTCATACTGACCAAACTCTGGGTCAGGAAGAGGGTATGAGTTGGGAAATCTAGGGAACTAACCCATCAAATAATAATGATTCTCTGGGGTGGAGTTTTGGGGAGCTCCAAACCTGTTCTGCCCCATTCAGTGGCCTCTGGGATGCTGTTTTTCATTGTTACCATGATTACTAGGCTGCTGGTTTTCAAGGTTATCATGGAGGGTGATAGGAATTGGGCAAGTTAAATCATTACATAACGTTGTAGTTACTGATATTCAGCTATTATCTAGAATAAATGCTCCTTAATTTTTTTAAAGTGCTTGGTTAACTTCCAGAGTTTTGAAAATGTTGTTTTTGGCAATTTTTGTCAAGTGTTCTTGTTGCTTATATGGAGGAGCAGATTTTGGAGAGTCACTCATTGCCATTACATAAGTGGCTCTTACTAGCTGATTTTTTAAATGCGGGGCACATTAAATTGTTTTAATACCACCTTCCTTATGGATCTCCAGCCCAACATGAGTTGTACGCCAGATGAAAAGTAAAGAGGAATCATTTGCTGTATGATTGTGTGTAATGTTTACCTTATGAACGATGGCAGGTGAAACATGTACAGTCTGCATTTTCAGAGGTGCTTTGAAAATCTGAGAAAATGTACAGCTTAATATTCTTCTTCAGTTCTCTCTGTCAAAATACAAGTCTCTGTAATCACCTCTCCAATGCCTGTTTTCTTTTCTCCTTATCTGTGAAAAGAATTTTGTCACAAATATTGCAAAACATCTGAATTCTGGAGAAAGGAAGGTGATGTAATATTTTTATAAAACTTACGGAAAGCAGAGGTAGCCTTTATATCTACAGAGACACAGTCATATTCTCATGTGGGAAATTTTAAAATAACATGAATCATTATTCTTTTTAAGTTCAGTGGTTAGAAAGATACTGAATAGATATGACTTTCTGTACCACAAAATATGTGCTTTTTTAGAAAGGTTTAAATATCTGCTTTTGATCAAAATTATGGTTAACTATTTTATTTTTTTTACATGTAATGTATGTCAATTCCTTGTGAGTAAAACTCTTTATGAAATAAATCATTATGGACTTGTCAAATAATTCAACACTAACGTCAAGTTAGGAAAAATTTAGCTAATCTCAGATTTGAATCTAAAATTAACACTCAGTTTTAGCTCTCCATTCATCGCATCAACTCAAAGAATGTCAGTCTCTGTGTGTGTGTGCGCGCATGTGTGTATTTTTACCTCTCATCTAGATAAGTGCACATTATTTCAGTTTTCCTACCCAAATTTACAGGAAAGCGTACAGTTCTAAGCCAAAGTGCAGTTCATGCATCTTCCTGGGAACTTATTGTATTTTATCTTTGCCAGGAAGTTCAAAAGACTTGCCTCCGAGGCTTTGAAACACAGAAACATTAAACATGTTGGTATTTGTTATTTCAACTTGGTCTGCGGAGCAGGCTAGAACATCTGGCATTTTTTCATTTATATATGTGTCCTATGGGCTGTGAAGGAGGTGTTTATTTCTTGTGGGTTTGTTTTTGCTTTTTATTTTTTCCTTAGGAAGTTTGGCCCTGCACTAACATCTGTTGCCAATCTTCCTCTTTTTTCTTTTTTTCTCCCCAAAGCCCCAGTACATAATTGTGTATCATGGTTGTAGAGTTGTAGCTCTTCTATGTGGGGTGCCACCTCGGCATAGCCTGACGAGCGGTGAGTAGGTCTGCACTCAGGATCCAAACCTGTGAACCCCGGGCCACAGAAGCGGAATGCATGAACTTAACTGCTACGCCACCGGGCTGGCCCCTTTGCTTTCTTTTTTTTAACTTCTTTTAAGAGAAAAGATAAACTGGTGGGGAAGAAATGCCCAGAGGAGAGCGAAGACCAGTGGGCACAAGGAAAGAAAGTGCTTCGGCTGTTGGGAGAAAGTTTTTGAAAGTGAATCTGATTCCATACAGTTCAATTTTCACTGATTATGCATAGACATGCCTGATTTATCCTGCTTTTTAAAATTGTCTGTAGTTTTACTTCATTATAAAATTGGTTAAGAGGCGGATACACCATTTTCTACCCTGCACAGGCAGTCCTGGAAGCAATGGTGCCTGGAAGAGCAGAGCTTTGAATGTAGAAGAAGGTCAGCTTTTTCTAATGCACCGCCTTCATTTGGTTAGCAAATAGCAGGATCTGTGCATTTTCCAGCAGAGAAGTGATGCTGGTAACATCTCTCATACTGAAAACTTGTCAAATCACATCATATCAATTGTTGCTTACCATGGTGCTTGTTATGTAAGATGTCCCAAACTGTGCTACATTTTGACACTTAAGGTGTAACAAAATGCCAGTGTTGTGTCTCTGTTATTCCCACTGAAAGAAACAGATCTAATTCACACAGAACTTTGTACTATTTTTGCCATAATCATCCTAACTTGGAACCACTCTCTACTCTGCATGATTTATGAGAGGTGGTCACTCAGCTCTGAATGTGAAAATGATAGTCCATCTTTGAGTACACTGATAGATCTGAGAGGTTAGTAGTTGGCAAAGTAGGAGAGAATATTCCAGAAGGAAGGCTTATATTGCCAGGAGAGGGATGGGGAGATCCTATAAGGAAGATGGTCTGATGAAGAGAAACAACATTGTGCTCAGTGTCATGACATAAGCTTTTGCCCCAATTAAGGAGTCTCCTGCTTTCTTCCTGGGTCATGATCTTAACATGTAACCCTTATCTATATGCAGGATAAAAGTATGTACTAAGACACACTTTCCCCTTTGCCTGAGGTATCGCTAGTCTCCCACAATGCCTGCTCCTGGGGCCTCCCTGGCTGCCGATCTTGCCCCTGACCAGCCCGAGTCTTTGTGCTAAGTCACAGCCATCTTTGATTTGGCCTGCCCCACCAGGACAAGGCCCCCGCAGGGGTGACAAAACTATACCTTGAATAAATAACTTTACTAACACAAAGGGGCAGCTCTGAGAACAGGTCCTGAGGGAAAAGTTTAGCTAAGAAAGAAATGGGAAAAATGAATGCTAAAGAAAGTTCTCCAGCACATATGTTCCCTCTCATTCTTTGGAAGAATAGCAATTCAATTCTCCAGGAAGACAGATTTAAACACAAGGATAATCATTGGTAGTTAATGATAGATGCTTTTTTAAAGGCTGGGATGGAATATAAGAAAGAACTTTCTAGAAGGAAAGAAGATGCGATAACAGAGCTGACTGTGAGAATCTTATGATCATAGACCACCAGACAGAGGCAGATCTGGTCCTTCTCCATCTCCCAGCAAATATCCTCGTGTTGTCCGCCCTGGTTCAACGAATCCAAGCATAATTTGTATTTAGTGTCTTGAAAGGTACTGGCATCTGCTGCTCTGAATCCAGTTAGAGCAGATTAAGAAAAGGCAGACTTATGTGTCCAGTGAGCCATCACACGTGGGAATCACTGTGAAGACAAAACACCACAGAGACCTGCCGTCCTGCCACTCTGACCCCCTGGGGAATGGGATTCCTCCTAGGGGAAGCAGCTGAGGGCCTCCTGCTCCCTCCTAGAGACCATGTCTGTGACGGTGTGTACAAACCTCAAGGTGTCCCCACGTCTCTGCTGCAGATGTCCTCAAAGCAGAGAAAACGAGGGATGACCTTCGCGCGTCCCAGGTTCCCAGCAGGAATTCAAGCTCCAGTTTAGTGAATATTTCATCTATGATAATTTTCTGTTTAATGAAACAAAAGCTTTTCTTTATCTGAATACAGAGAACTCCACCTTCAAAAGATTTTTAATATTCAGACAAAATATGCTCTCAAATATTTCCCCAACTCAGACTAGCATAGTGTAGAAGGACACCTTGAAATCCAGCCAAAGGGCTTCTCACAAATGTGTCTTCCCACCACAGTGTAAGTTACCTCCAGCCGAGGTCTACAGAGCAGATGCTCAATTTTAAAACTCTTACTTTTATTGCTAAAACCCACATGAGACACGGTTGAAGCCTGGGTACCTGTGTACAGAAATGTCTCCTGTAGCATAAATACCTGCAATATTATTTTGCCTGTTTTGGTTCTGCATCTCCATAACAAAGAATTGTGCAGGTGGCTGGTTCCTCAGAGAAATATCCTAGCTGAAAGAAAACTTGGCCAAGTTAATAGAGATATTCACAATAGACAGCAATTTTAAAAAAGAACACATCCTTCGGTTATTGAAGGCTACTATTTCCCTCAAAGCCAATATGACATTCTATAGTACAGAGTTATATTTATTGAGTTGTTAAAACATATATTGGCCTTCAAACATTGTGCTTAGGCCCAATTTATAGCCCGAACAGGAAAACACATTCTATGATAAAGCTGATAATGAAAATTCTTTAAACCTGTAATTCAGTACAGGCCAGCTACACAGGATTTTGGACACAACAGATTATAAGATTTAAATAGTAGTAATCCATAGGTTCTTTTTGAAAAAAGAATGCTCAAACTCTTATAATTACAGAATCTAATTGATATCTAAAAACGCAAGTGTTTTCCCAGCCAGAAGTTCTTGAACACACAGTGGCAGTTTCAGTGCAGCCTTGACCAGTGAGGCAGACCACGCTCACCAGCACGTCTCCTGGGCTGGCGTCCTTCTCAGGGGCTCCTCCCCACAGTCCAAACTCAGATCACCATGCCCCCCCACGAGCCATACCACCCTGGGCAAGGAGCCTGATCTTTCAGAATTCCTCCTTCCACATCTGTCACATGGAGATGATGAAATCCCACACTTTGTGGGACTGTCATGAAGAACCAATAGGAAAACTTGGGAGCAGGCTCTTTGGAAACCCAAAAATTCTCCCCTTGGCCTTCAGTCCCTGCTTGCCCCTCTGATTCAGTACCCACGCCCTCTGGACCAATTTTAGGTCTCAGCAGTGAACCTGTTTGCATTTTTTAAAGTACTGTGACCTCTTCCTGACCCACATGTCTCCTTCCTTCACCATAAATGTATGTGCCACTAAGAAACTGTAGATATTTCAGACAGATGGAAATAATAAGACATTTGGTTAAAACCAAACTGTTTCCATCTTTCCAATACCTTTGAATTTCAACTCTTTCAAAACAATGCAGTAGAAACAAAAGAGGTATTGAAGATTGGGGGAAAAAATTCAGCACTTACTCTGATAATTTTTCTTTTCTTTAACATCTTCTTCCAGGAATTGGCGTTGACCTCTGCTCATCTCTGATCTAGATATATGGTTGAAACAATGGTCAAATAGCTTTACCAGCACCTCTCAAACTTATGCCATAGAAACAAATTCCTGCACACAAGCATGAGTTAAACGTACAATGCTGAAGAAATTGTTAAATTTATATTAAATCTTTCTTAACTTTAAGAAGTAATCATTTCTAGAAAATTCTCTAGGGCTAAGAAGCAAGATGATCACAAAGTTTGAGATTATTTTTGTTGTTGTTGTTCTAACCATGTTTGAATTTCAGACGGCATCAACTGATTTCCTATCATGAACCATAAGTACCTTCCGACTTTTGTTTTTGCCCTTGAATCAGTAGATTCAATTAATCCAGGACTTCACTGAAATTTTCTTCTATATTTCTGAATCGTTTTTCTGTTACATTGGGGGAAAATATTTCTTCTATTCAGACTCCCTTACTCCTTTCCTCTAAGTCTATTCTCTTTGGCCAAATTAAAGTCTGGTCTTGTTTGTTTTACTTTGGCATTCACTGTGTTTGCCTCAGGACATTCTTTGGTTGAGACCAACTGAATATCTGGCCTTCATCTTTGCTTCTTGTCCCCAGTTCTCCTCCCCGACCACCGGCCTGCTCATTTGCTGAGAGTTGCACGGCCCCAGTGCCTTTGCAGAGAACACCTGACTCACCCCTTCACCAACATCGGTTGCATTTAATCTCTGTGCTTTTGCTCAAGTCCTACTATGCACAGCCTCTGCCTCCTGGGAGACAGCAGCCCACCTGTGTGCACACAGAGGGTCACCACAAAGGTCAAGATACCAGAAGGCCAAAGGCTTCCAGCCTCTCACCTCAAGCCTATGTGGTTCAAAGTCAACCACACAATTTTAGAAGACCACCTGTCCTAAAACTGACTCAGACAAATTCCCAAACCCAAAACCACCAACACACCTTCTCAAGTTCAAGGCCAAACTGCATTCCCTGCTCCAGTGGGAACCTAAGTCACTGCCCGGGAGGTTCAGGGCACCATGATCCCAGGTTTGCCCATAGAGCCCTGCTCATGCCTGCTTTCGTGCATTCAGTCAAACTGAGCATGTGTCCCAGAGCTATTCTTCAAGGGAGTATTATTTTTTAATAGTCACAATAAAAGAAGATGGAATAGTTTTGATAGATGGCTACAGTATACACTCCTCTGCGCCGTGCCTTCATATGGTAGTGTGTAGTACAAACGTGCCAAGGACAGAACACTCACTTTATGTGTGACTAAATCTGAGAGGCCATCAGAAACAAACTCTCTCTTGAGCTTGTAATTCTTCCTCATAAAAAATAAAATTCCGATTAGAAGCTGCAGTTTTTGGCCTTTTAATCAATAGTTTTTGTTCTGAGCACCAAAAGGCTGGAGCCTTGGAATCTTCTTAGAAAGTTTCCATCTAGAAACAAAACAATGTTAAACTAAATACCTTTGAGAAATTTACTCTTGATGACTCAATTTCATTTCATTTTTCTGAAAAAGCACACACTGAAACTCCTCGAGTTTTAATACTGTGCGTCATTCATCTTGGCACTGTGTCTGACTCATACGGCATATTCAATAAGAAATTCTTTAATAAAAAATGCATTTCCCTGATGATTCATGAGATGGAGCATTTTTTTGTATACCTGTTGGCATTTGTATGTCTTCTTTGAAGAAATGTCTGTTCAAATCCTTAGCCCATTTTTAAATCAAGTTATTAGATTTTTTGCTACTGAGTTGTAGGAGTTCCTTATATATTTTGGAAATTAACCTCTCATCATTTATGTGGTTTGCAAATATTTTCTCCCATTCTCTAGATTCTCTTGTCACTCTGTTGACTGTTTCTTTTGCTGTGCAGAAGCTTTTGAGTTTGACATAGTCCACCTGTCCATTTTTGCTTTTCTTGCCTGTGCTTTTGGTGTCAGATCCATGAAATCATTGCTAAGACTAATGTCATGAAGCTTTTTTTCTATGGTTTCTTCTAGTTGTACAGTTTCAGGTGTTAAGCAATCAAAATTACAATGAGATATCACCTCACTTCTGTCAGGATGACTATTATCAATAAAACAAAAGGCAGCAAGTGCTGGCAAGGATGTGGAGAAACTGGAACCATTGTACACGTTAGCGGAAATGCAAAATAGTGTAGCTGCTGTGAAAAATAGTATAAAGTTCCTCAAAAAATTAAATAGAATTACGACATGATCCAGCAATCCTACTTCTAGGTATTTATCCAAAAGAACTAAAATCAGGATCTTGAAGAGATAATAGCACCCCTATGTTCATACAGCGCTATTCACAGTAGCCAAGATGTGGAAACAACTAATTGTCCAGAGAGAGATGAATGGATAAAGAAAATGTGGTATATACATGCAATGAAATATTATTCAGCCTTAAAAAAGAAGTAAATTCACTTTTATTTCTTGTGACAACATGGATAAACCTTGAGGACGTTATGCTAAGGGAAATAAGCCAGTCACAAAAGGACAAATACTACATAATTCCACTTATATGAGATATCTAAAATAGTCAAATTCATAGAATCAAAGAGTGGAATGGTGGTTGTCAGGGGCTGGAAAGGGTGGGGGAAAAGAGGAGTAACTAATCAACAGGCACAAAGTTTCAATTAAGCAAGATGAATGTGTTCTAGAAATCTACTGTACAACATTGTGCCTGTAGCGAACAATACTGTATTGTACACTTAAACGTTTGTCAGGAGGGTAGACCTCGTGTTACATGTTCTTACCACAATAAAATAAAATAAGATTTAATTTAAAAAGAAAAGTGATTTGGAAGTCAACCCTGACTGTGAAGATGTTTTTAGGAACGTCTCAACCAGTTTGTTTCATTTATATTTTCTTTTTTTAATTATTGGTAAGAATGATATATGATAAACATGGTGTATAAATAAATCTAATGTATTCTTTTAATAAAACAAAGAATTAAGTGAAAAAACACCCGAAGTTGTCTTTGTGTGTGTGTGTGTGTGAGGAAAACTAGCCCTGAGCTAACATCTGTTGCCAGGCCTCCTCTTTTTTTTTTCTAAGGAAGACTGTCCCTGGGCTAACATCCGTGCCCATCTTCCTCTACTTTATAGGGGACGCCGCCACAGCATGACTTGACATGCGTCGGTGCTCCCGGGATCCGAACCTGTGAACCCTGGGCCGCCAGAAGCGGAATGTGCAAACCTAACCCCTATGCCACTGGGCTGGCCCCCCGAAGTTGTCTTAATCAAATGCTTGACCACATTTCTTTTCTTCCTCCCTGGACTATACAACTGTACCCACTGTTTAAGACCAAGAATCAAGTGAATCTTGGTGGTTCCATTAGCGTACCAGGGTATGACTAGAAATGACAATAAAGGAAAAAACTAACATCAAAAATTAAAGAATATTTTTACTCTAAAAACTGAACAAATCTCTATTTCCACCCCCCACTCCCTCTGTCCAGCTTTTTCTAATCTGATTATATACCTTCCTCTTTGGAAATAAAATCTGTTTTTTGAATGTTCTTTTCTTATTGCTCTCTTCTAGTCCTGAAGAGTTTCACGTAAATTTCAATCAGTTTCTTTCGTTCCCAAATATTGACGGTTTTCTGAAAAAAACAAAAATCCTCACATGCTTGCACTGATTGAGACACTTTGCATATCCTTACTGAATCAGAGTCCCTTCCTGTAATCTAAGATATTAGTCTATAATCAATATTAGAGTTATTATGTGCCTGTACCAGAAGTAAAAATGAGGCAAATTAGCCGAGACGTCAGTGAATCCATCAGGACAATCTAGAGAGTCTAATAAGTGTAGACAGATAACCAGACATTCCTTTTACTTCAACTTACATTGCTTTTGTTGGGAACTGATATATTTTAAGTGAAATATTGGAACTTAGAAAAGAGTCTGCTGTTTAGTACATGCTCAAAACAAATTAATGAACGAATACAAGTCAAGATAAAATTACAACTAAAATTCCAAAAGATAACTTTTAAAGACAAATGTAGAACTTTAAAAACACCACAAGTCACCTTTCAGAGTTATATACATAGAATTTCTTTCTGTTTACTGGAAAACTAAAAAAAAATTTAAATCATCTATTACATTTCAGATATCACCTATGAATTTGTGGGTTTTGTCAGGATTGGGCCACTTTTCCAACGTAATTAGTCTGCGGTAACAGAAGCCTTTCATAATACCAAGAGAAACTACAGAATTAATGATTGTTTGTCAAAAAAAGACAGCTATTGGTCAAAGAAAGGACATGTGGCAGGCCTCCCAGTTTAGAAGTTCATAGAACCACCCTAAAGGGAAAACAACTCACGCCCACAGACCTGACCAACAAACTGGACTAGCATTCTCTTTTCCAGCAATTCCTTTATCCTTGGATCTTGTTAGAATGGTTAATTGACTCTGAACACTGAAGTTATTATACACTAAATACCCAAGACTTTTTTTTAACTTATAAATAGGTATTGATTATAAATTACTCTAAAGGTCAGAAAAAGATTGTAACTCAGACAAGATCAAATTTAAAAACATACTTGAAAGTAATCAGTAGCACATGTGCCACTTGCTACTTTTCTTACCCCACAGACAAAAACAAGCAAACACACGATCCACAAATTACAAGCCAACAATCAGCGAGCCATGTTTTTAATGTCCGTAGAATGTGTTGTTTAAAAATCAGTGTTACCTCTCTTTTTTCACCTAAAAGCATCTGCATGACTTAAAAACTGGTTGTTATCAGAACAATGAACAACTCTTTAGAGAATCTTTCCAAATATGTAAAAATATCTACGTGACAAAAATATTACAGGGATTTGAAAAAGTGTGAAGAAATAAAAAATCCTAAATTGCCTCCCCTCCCACCTGCAATAAGACAGTAACTTTGAAAATGATTGTCCAAAATTGCCTTTTTGTTTTGAAGTACACATGCCAAAGTAACTTTGCCTCATTCTATTTTCCATCTTATAATTTATTCCTTTCTCTCATTCAACATTCTAGTGATTTCTTGCTTCTTGTGGCTAATTTTAATTTTCTATATCTAGAAGGGGTAGAAAACATAGCTGAAGAATAAAATAAATGTGGTAACTCTCATCATCTATGTTACTTTGAATGAAAACTCTCTTTATAAACAAGTGTACAGTGATTGTCAACATAGAACTGGTTGAGACTCATTTCTCCAGTGTGTTCTTGCTTGAGCATTTCTGAAATCCAAAGTTGGACAACAATAGAAAATCTAGAAAAAATCAAAATCTAGAAAATAAAGAGATCAAAACAGATTAGGAAAATATAATACAAGCATTGAAGGAAAACAACAGTAAAATAAATTCATAAAATGCATACATTTTGAAGTTCTAGTTAGTTCTGAATGTATTTGAAGGGTATATTAATCAAAATATTAAAACATAAGTTAAAAATTCTTAGAATGTTTTACGTGACACAATTTAATACGCTGGTTGTAAAAGCATTGTCAATGTTGCCAATTTTCTTGGAAAACTGTCTAGAAGAGATGGTAGTTGTTGAGACTACAATATTTCATTCTCTGCTTCGTTTTGAGGAGCTGAGGTGATGGTTTTCAAGAGCTAGACTAGTTTATGAGTTTGTGGGTGCTGCCGTCACGAAGTAGCACAGACGGGGTGGCTTAAAAAACAGAAATGTACTTTCTCACAACTACAGAGGCTGGAAGTCTGACATGAAGGTGTCCACGGAGTGGTGTCTTCTGGAGACCTTGCTCCTCGGCGTGTAGATGGCTGTCTTCTCCCTGTAGCTTCACACCATCTTCCCTCTGTGGGTGTCTCTGTCATAATCTTCTCTTCCTGCAAGAACACCTGTCGTATTGGATGAGGGCCTGCCGCAAGGACCTCGTTTAATCTAATCACCTCTTTAAAGGCTCTGTCTCCAAACACGGTCACAGTCTGAGATACTGGGAGTTAGGACCTCAACACAGGAATTTAGGGTGGAGTAGGGGGACACAATTCAGCTCGTAATATCTAGCAACATAATTTCTAAAATTCTCAGCACGTTTATTTCCTTTATCTATATCACTGGTTATATAGACATCTAAAAAATTAGTTCACTCATTTGAATATGATAAAAATAGAACGCAACATCTCAGTAAGCTATCACAAAAAGAAATTTCCACGCAGAACTACAATCTGCTGTAATGGGGCTATGCAGTGTTCTCACTAATTTTCATAAGGATAATAGCAAGTGTTTAAGGATGGAACTTGTCTCTAAAATGTTTACAAATTGGTAACAGCAATCATCTTGTCCTTCCTAAATATTTATAAGCACAGTATCATATTACTTATTTATATTTTAGTTGAATAAAAGGATACAGGGTAGGCAATAGTAGCATGCTGTTCTAGTTGTACTCACTAAAAATGCCACAAATACAGTGTTTCCAGAACGTGGAATATATACGGAGCACTTCAAGAATAATTATTTTAACCAAGCATGAAAAAAAATGCTAAATTTCTCTGAAAATATAAACAGATTACACGATGGCAGGAAAATATTTCCCACTGGTTTACTTCTACATAATAATTTAAATGTCAGGGAACTACTGCATACTCTATCTAATTGTACACATTCATTGCTTGAAGAAGCAGTTGATTCATCACTTATATTTTATGTTACACAGATGATTACATTTATTTTGTCCATTTCTCCAGACTTTATATTTAAATATATATATATTTATATATTTTGTATATATATTAAAAGGGAAAAAACAGGGAAGGAGCCTGCAGCTCTATCTGTAGTTCTGTGTAGAGTTAAAAAGAAAAAAACTCCTCAGTTAAGAAGAAAATACAATTTTTGTCTTAATTGCCTGAGGAGTCAATGGCAAAATCAGTGCAATAAACACACAGAGAGTGATGGCTGGGCTCTCTGAAGATAGAGATAATCAGAGATGCTCAGACATGGCATCTCAGAGCTTCCCCATGCCCAGTTTTTAGCCTCCTAGTATATTAAAAACATGCATCAATGCCAAAACAAAGTTTCAGAACAGATACACACACACACACACACACACACACACACACACAGAGTCACTATATATCATTTGAAGAAAGGAACAGGTTAATTTGAAGGCTTTTGACATATGTTCCCATGACAACCAGCCTCTTCCCTGTCCTCAGCCCATTGTCCCCACAAGCTCGATGCTCTTGTCCTCTCCCCGGGAAAGACTCAGAGGCAATAGTCCCAGCTCATTACTAGAAAGCTGTGGTTTAATCATAACTGTCACCATTTCCATGTGTTGTTAACTTCTTCATTGGATTAGTTTCCTGTGGCTGCTACAGCAAATTAGCACCACTAACTTGAGAGCTTAAAACAATCAAACTTATTTTCTTACTATTCTGGAGGCCAGAAGTCTGAAGTGGGTCTCTCTGGACTAAAATCAAGGTGTTGGCTTGGCTGGTTTCTTTCTGGAAGGTCTAGGGGAGAATCTCTTTCCTGACTCTTCCAGCTTCCAGAGGCTGCCTGCATTCCTTGTTTCATGGCCCCTTCCTCCACTTCCAAAGCCAGCAATGGTGCATCACGTCCTTTTCACATTTCAAATCACACTGGCCTCCTCTTCCATTGTCCTCTCTCTAACCCATTCTTCTGCCTTCCTCTTTAACTTTTAAGAGCCTGTGTGATTACATTGGGCCCACTAGGATAATCCAGGATAATCACTTTTTTTTTAAGGTCAGCTAATTAGCAACCTTAATCTCATCTGCAACCTTAATCCCCTTTGCCATGTAACGGATCATATTCACCAATTCTGGGCATTTTGACATGGAGGGCTTTCAGGGGTGGGGGTTGTTCTTCCTACCTCACTCATTTTTCATTAAAATTAAATGTGTTGGTCAATCTATCATAAGTACTAATTAATATATTCAATAAACAAATAAAATCAGGAAAGAAACAGATTATGCAAAGTAATTGAAATTTGGTAAACTGGGTGGGGTGGCTCAAAACCCAGGGAAAAGGGAGTGAAATGAATTGAGACTTGAAGAAACGGACATGTGGACTCAGTGGTACAAAGAGCTATTCCAGACCTGATGTTACCCTTGAAGCTCAGAAAGACTGAAGTAGCAAGTAGTATTCTGTAGGAAAAGTGAAATATGTGTAGATAATGGAGAAGGGCAGAGCAGGAATAGACAAGGCAGAAAAATTTCCCAGAGACAAATATAGCAAGTTGGAATTGGTTCTATTTAATTTTTCAAATCTCCTTTGACAAGAATAGAAAATTAGGTCTCCAAAAAGAGAGCAAAAATCAAAGTTCATGTGTTATTTTTAACTACAAAATAAATTCAGAAGCAGTTCATTTCATTAGCAAAAGAAAATAGAAGAAAGTTGAAAGTAGTTGTCTTGCTTCCTGTAACTTTCCTTTCACTTTAATCATCCAATGATTTTCTTGTAAAAATTAAACAATGAAAAGCAAAAGAAAACTTCTCAGTGGAAAACCAGGGTATGCATTCATTGTGAGTAAATGCAGGGTTTTACTTAAAACTAAATCTTTTAGAGTCACTGTCCCTTCTCCCCGGGTCCCATGAGGGCTGATGCTGGACCTCCCTGTGTGCAGAAAGCTAGTCATGGTCCAGCCCCAAAGGCCACACCAGCTTCTCCTCAGGAAGTTAGAAAATGGCTTATTACAGCCTGGACTTGTTACAGCAGCAGGAGAACGAACCCTTTCCAAGACTGGTGAGGAGGGTTTTGTGATGTGAAGTCAGATGTCCTGACTTCCCTCAGACAGGCTCATAACTTCTCCCATCTGTTTGCTCATCTGAAAGCCAGGAGACGAAAAGATCTGCTCTACCTATGTTCTTGGAGACAAATGAGACAAAATAAGTAGGAAAAAGTGTGAGATGCTGCATTAGGGTTCTCCAGAGAAACAGAACAAATAGGATATTTAAAAATACATACAAGAGGATATTTATTATAGGAATTGGTTCATACAGTTACAGAGGTTGAGAAGTCCCACAATCTGCCTCTGCAAACTGGAGACCAAGGCAAGCTGGTGGTGTTGTTCATTTCAAGTCCAAAGACCTAAGAACTAGGGGAACCAATAGTGTGAGTCCCGATCGGAGACCACAGGCCTGAGAAGTGGGGACTGATGGTGTCTGTCTTGGTCCGAGTCCAAAGGCTGGAGGGCCAAGAGTATCAATATCCATTTCCCAGCCATCTGGGCATCCTTTAACCCAGTCAAGTGGACACATAAAATTAACCATCACAGATGCAAACCATTATACAAATATTACTGTTAATTTGAAAATTATACCCATCTTCTGACATGAAATACAACTTCATAGGAGCATCACTGCAACCTTCCACATTATCATCAACATCCCATTCATGTGTGACATCAGACACATTTCTTAATGCATCCTAACTTTAAATGAGAAAGATTTCCCATGGAGGGAAATGACATCTCCTACCCTCCAGTTTCAGTGCCCCCTACACCCACCTGCTAGCAGTATTTACTGTTCCCTAATTCCCAGAAAACCAACTTTACATATCCTGGCCTGTGGCAACAAAGCTGCAGAACAATAGGGGAAAATTAATATTTAGAAACAAGAAGAGCAGGGGCTAACAATGCATCATAGCATCATTAAATATGTTTTCTCTAAACATTAAATATTTTCCAGGTAATTAGTAGCTGTGGAAAACATCAACACATGCCACACAATGCTAAAAAGAGAGTGCACACACATGAAATCATGATTTCCAGTGCTCAGCACTAATTTAAGGAAATATGAGAATGTATTCAGAATTATAGATCTAGAAAAGCCTTTTCCCTCAAACTTCCTAAACCATCAAAATGTGATTTATTTTTCATTTTTCTTACTGCCTAAAAACCTTTTAAAACGTAATCTCTGTGGGTTTTCAGAAAATGGATTACTTGGGCAGTGGATTTTGATCAGGAAAATGAACCCCTATGTCTTCTGTTCATATTTCATTTCCACCTGGATTGTTACTGACACCTGCCCTTTTCAATAACCAATGAAAATGAATTATTGAGTCTCCATAATCACAGATTTGAGTTTACAGTCTGGGCCTAGAGTAATACCTTCCAACGATGCTCAGTGTCCCTTGAATTCCCATTGTGCCCAAAGGCAAGTGATTCCTTTTTGATCTTCCTCCCACATCACCCCTCAAGAGACAACTTCAGAAGTTAATCCAAACTCTATATCAGAGCCCATAGTCAAAATGCCAAAAATTGCAATCCTCCTGGGCTCTCTAGTCAATAGTTTGGAGATTAAAATAAAACAATACAATATAAAAACAAATCTAAGAGGAAATTCCTCAAGTTTGGGTCTACTTCTCTAGCTGGCATTAAGTTTCCTTCTTTAAGGTCCTCATAGCATGTATGTTTGAACCTCACTGTGCCCTGATCTGAGCTCTTTGTTGAGTTTCTGATTCATTTTTTAACCAGAGCTTATCACTGGTTCACCTCCCTGGGCGACGGTTGGGGGGTTGAGGAGGGGCATCTGAAACAGTGTTTCCCACAGAGACGGGCTCATCAAGGGCTACATCAACTCAAGTGTTGGAAGTGGTAAGGTTAGATGGGCGGATGGAGATGGAGTTATCAGAACATGAAGAGATACCTGCCTCACAAGGAGAGTGGAGCTTTGGGTCCATCTTCCCAAGATGAAGCTGACCTTACCCATAGTTTTTACTCCCCATCCTGTATGGTACACGTCTAGGCTGGCACAAGGGCATATTAGAAATAAGATAACTGTCCAGCAGCCATGATCCAAGGGACATTTTGCCATAATTTGGTGAATCAGTGACAGGAAAATTAGTGCCTTGTCATTTGTTTGTTTGTTCTCAGAAACTGTCCACAATCTTAGTAAACATGCATTTTAAAACAAAATGAGGAAAGGAATGCAATGACTCCGAATGTAGCACACACCTATAACAGTTCATGACAGAGCCTCAGAGAGGCTGTCTGGCAGCAGGGATGATCAATGTGTCAAAGCTAGTAATGCAGATGCCGGCTGGTCACCCCCTCCTCTAGCCTTAGCCTACAGATACAGTTCATCTTTCTGCATCAAAGAGAGAACACCCCCCTGCCAAACAACTGGTCATTTGAACAAAGCATTAGTGTGAGGGAGCTGATAGTGAAGTTGTCATAAGACAGTAAGGAGTTTTCATTGAGTGTTGCGTTTTAAAACTCCATATGACAAATTCATGTTCCTCTCTCAGTGTAGTTGGAATCAGATGCTTAGTTGGAGTTTGGGGTACACACTGGAATTAGGGACCAACACCTGTGAAAGGAATGAAGAGATAGAAGGGTTGGACAGAGGGGGAAGTTGAAATTTGTACCACATTGACAAAGCGTCAGTCAACCTAGAGAGGAGCTCTGGAACAAGTAGTGCTCATCAGGCCAAAATGGCGGACCATTTACAACTGTTTTGTTCAGTCACCAGAGCTGCTCTGAAGGGCAGATGCAGGATGTGGCTGTTCTCTGGGGCAGAGGCGTATTCTGAAGGAGCTGACTCCAGGTCACTCTGCCATCCACACTCTGCAGTGAAGTAACAAGCCCTTATTTGAAAGGGGATCTAGGAAGTTGTATTAGTCAGGATTCTCCAGAGAAACAGAAGCAATAGGATATATAATCATGCCTGGAAGGATCCATATATATATATATATATATATATATAGACTTGAAAGTCCAAAATCTGAAGTGTGGGTTGGCAGACTGGAGACCCAGGAGAGCCCATGATGCAGACGAAGTCTGGAGAGGCTGGTCTTTTTTGTTCTAGTCAGACCTTCAGCTGACTGAGTAAGACCCATCCACATTATAGAGGACAATCTACTGTCCCCAAAGTTCACCTAATTAAATGTTAATCTCATCCTAAAACACCCCCTAAGTTGACAGATAAAATTAACCATCACGGTGGTATATCTCTATGTTGATCACATTTTTCCCAAACTCTCTTCCTAAGCACCCACATCTCATTCTCCTCTCAGCCTCTGGCCTCACAGAGTGTCCAGATAGGCTGACTCAACTCGTATATATAGAAAACACCACTCTTCAAATTCTTGGTAGATGGCGACTGAGGGCGACCGCCCTCCTGTGAAGGCAATGCAGGGACCTACTTGAACTCCCTTTGGAGTCTCACCCCACACTCCAACTAGCTTATTGAAACATTGTTTCCAAACACATACACTATAGGGAGAGTTCTGATAAATATGATGCTTCCCATTGTCTGCCAATTATGTGTGATTTTTAAAAAGACTGTGAGGAAAACAAACAAAGAACTTCACTTGATGAATAAGACCACATCAAACATCTTAGTCAAAAGTTATTGCAGGGGTGTCAAAGTGACAGGTGACCTGCGGGCTCTGAGCATGGCTTGCAGTTTCAGGGTGCCTGCTTCAGCCAGCAGGTAGAGCAGTGATTTCATCTCATCGTTAGCCAGTCCTAAAATCCTGATGGACCGTGGGGGTGATAACTCTCAATGCCACTTTGGAGTGTCACGTGACTTCTAGACCAAATTATTTCAGATATTTGAAATACTATTCTGAGCCCAGATTTTTCAGATTTTTGCAGCCAAAAATCATTTCTCACATCGTAAACCCTTTTCACGAGAGGTCAGCCCAAATCTCTGATAGGCTTTTCATGTGGTCTGTAAGGACATTCCTCTCCTCCCCACCATCCCAGGCACTGTTTTGTTCCTGACTTCCACATACTGGCTGGGGCCACCGGGCACTACTTCTTGAGGGGTATGCACTAAAACCAATTAATGGACTGCGAAAACCATAAAAATGCTGAGTCAAAGAACTCCTTAATTTTAGAAAAAGGAGATGAAAAGGATAACACGATCCTACACCATTCAAAATGGCAGTTACATAAAGAATTAATAAATTTCATCATATACAACAGTTAAATTTCAGTTTCACAATGGGATGATTTAAACCTGAGAAGTCAATCACAAATAAATAGTTACTGAACAAGTGTTATAAGGCATTAATTATTGAAGGATATATATTCTTGAGTAACTCTGATGAATGAAACAGTGAAAATAATATTAAAGCAAAAGGGTAGAAAAATAGATCAAAGAAACAGAATAATGTGTTCAAAAATAGACCCACACTTATTTTGACAATTGGTTGTTAATGGAGGCTCCAAAGACATTCAATGGGGAAAGGAAAGACTTTTTAATAAATGATGCAAAACATGTGGTTATCAAAATGAACAAAATATACCTCACACCATGTACATGAAAACTGACTCAAGATGGATCAGATACCTAAACATAAGAATTAAAAGTTAAAAGCTTTTAAAGAAAACTATCTTTGCAACATGACACCCAGTAAAAGTTTCTTAGAAAGTCTACAAAAGTCACTAATTACAAACATTTTTTAAAAAGATAAATTGGTGCTCGTCAAAATTAAATATTTCTGCTCTTTGAAAAATTATTTTCACATAATAAACGACAAGCCAGAATTTGGGAGGAAAATATTTGCTAAGCATACATCAGATAAAGAACTTGTATTCAGAATATTGAAAGAACTTTGACTACTCAATAATCAGAAGATAAACAACCAACTCAATTTTTTAAAAATGGGCAAGATATTTGAACAGACATCTCACCAAAGAAGATATGAAAATGGCCAATAAAAATATGAAAAGATGCTCAGCATCATTAGCTGTTGGGAAAATACAAATTAAGACCACAATAAGGTATCACTATACACCCCATTAAAATAGCTAAAGTTAGGATTGACCCCTCCACGTGTTGTTGAGCCATGAGGAAGAGCTGGAACTCGCATGTGTTGCTGGTAGGAATGCACCATGATACAGCCAGTGTGGAAAACAGATTGAAAGTTTCTTACAAAGTTCAACATAAAGTTACCATATGTGCATGGGACCCAAACATCTCATTCCTCAGTATTTACCCAGGAGAAATGAAAACAGATAGCCACAACTAGACGTGTGTGTATATTGATAACATCTTTATTATAGTCAAAAACAGAAACAACTCTAATCCATCAATTGTTAAGTAGATTAAAAAAGTTCTAATATATTAATACAATGACATACTACTTATCAATAAAAAAGGACAAGCTACTATGGACACACACAAGAATATGGATGAATCTCACAATCTTTATATTAATACTTGGAGAATATTCTACAAAATGACGTATGTAAGAATATCAAGCAGTTTTACTTACAATAACCCCAAACTGAAAACAAGCCTAATACACATCAACAGGAGAATTGATGAACACATTGGAATGTATTAATTCAATGAAGTACCACTGAGCAATTAAAAACAAAACTTCTGATACACAAAACAATATGAATAAGTCTCATAGAAGAATGTTGAGTGAAAAATGCCAAACACAAAAACATCCACATTGTATAATTATAGATACATAGAACTAATCTAAGGTGAAAAAATAAGAATGGTGGTTGCCTCTGGTAGGGGTGAAGATTGACTAGGAAAGGACAGGGGAGAAATTTCTGGGAAGATAAAAATGTCTTATATCAGAGTAGGAATGTGCATTACATGTCTGTTTCCGCTTAGCAAACTATACACTTAAGATGTGTGCATTTCAGCCTACAAAGTTTTTACCTCAACAGAAGTATAAAAAACAAAAATCGAATTGTGAAGGTTGGGAGAAAAAAAAAATAGCGTTGCTTCGGTTGAGGTATGAAAGCTCACCAAAATCTGTCATATCATGTGTGAAATGTTCTAACATTGAAGCCACCTAAAATATTTGATAGGTGAGAATCTTCCCATATACCCACACTACAAATTACCTACAACTTAATGAACTCAACAAATTTCCACTTCTCTGACTCAGTCTCTGCTCATTCCAGTCCTTTTCTTTGGAATACGGCTATTCCCTTCTCCTAGTCTGCCTATTGAAATCCATCTCATCTTCAAGGTCTGTCTCAAATATTATCTTTCTCAGGGGTCTTATTGGGTTCTTTTTCTCGTGAATTCTAAAATAAGCATTGTTAGCTATTCTCCAGTATTTTTCACTTTGCCTTCAGAGAAGGAATTTGGACCCAAGTTACTCCTCCCTTACTTTCAAAGTTTGCTGGTTCTCTGTAATCAGATAGTGTGTCTTTTCTCTGTACCCCTCACATGCCTAGATGAGGCCAATACATGGTTGATGCTTGACATAAATATTTTCTGAATGAACCAAATAAATGGAATACTCAGGTCTGCTCATTTGCCTTGATTATTTATTTTATCACAAAATATTTTTACCTGTGTTGACCCCTGCAGAATAACTTTGCACCCCCTTTATGTCTTTTATTTGCTCTTTCTGGTTTGCAAGTCTAAATTCTGATTCCTGCTCAAACATATGATTCTTCTCCACGTTTCTCACCATGATGCTACTTCACTTTTTCATGTCACCTCTCAGACCTGCTTTCTTGCTGAAGCTATTCAATAGATTAATGTTCTGATCAGGAAAAGTCCTTGGAAAGAAATAACCCAATGGGTGTTCAAATCATGGATAAATGAATTTCCAACATCACATCTAAGGGCAAAATGTACTTTGAATGGTCACCCAGAGAAAGATACCAATACATCTCATTTAGCCCTCTCACAAAATATGGTGATTATTCCCTTGGATCTCAGAAAACACAAATTGCACGTTTCAACATGTGGATACTACACTACAAATACTCTGTCCTAGAAAAGACAGCAGCATAGACTCCAAACCATCACGTAGGTGAGTCAGGATTGTGAAAATTACTCATGAGCTTGTATCCAGTGTTTACTGGGAGCCTAGAATACAGGCCACTGATGTCCTTTTTGATCATATTCCTGAAGGCAGGATCCCAGCTTAGGGAGAGCATGTTAGGTCACTGCCGGATCTCCCCGCACAGGCCCAGAAAAGCTTCAGCCAGTGCTGCCATGCCTTCTCTCAAGACACAGCCCACAGAAACAAGCCAGTAATGAGCACCATCAAGACTTGAGGTCAAATATTTTGTCAAAATGCCAAACTAGTGAGCTTCTGTGTATCCACCATGTAGACAGACACATTGGTATAACAATTAGCAGAACGAGCAATGACCTGCTATTTCTGCAGTCAGGGGGAAAATCACTTAATTATGTCTGTGATGGGATTAAGAACTTCAGGTGATGTGGGAAATGTAAATTGGAACTCACAAACCAACTTTAGTTCTTCCATTATGTTAGAAATGAAATGTCTACTCTTCATTAACAAAATCTGAGGTTTTATTGTTGTTTTGAGTTAAAACATTATCAGTGAAATTCATCAAAGTCTCAAAGAGAAGGGGAAACTTTTGTCTGCCATCGTCTCAATCTCTCAATAAATGCAGCATTTGTATTTTTCCTTTGCTGTAAACAGAACAAAGATAAATAATGATCCTCAGAGAAACACTTCTCCAGGGAAATATTTTCAAAGTAGGATGAGAGAAGCTCTGAGATCTTAGATTATCAGTTTGCTAAGCCCCAAAACACTGCTTGGAGCAGCCATGACCAGCTTATGAGGAAGAGTTATGAAACCCGTGGTTTGTGACATATGTGGCAGACCCTATTCCTGTGCCTTGTGGAGCCTCCACCATCTTCACTCTGAGAGACTGAATACAGAAATAGACAACAGCCAGACCATATATAAAAATAGAACTCTGACCCACAATCTGTAGCAACCAGTCCAGGAAACCAATCCATTACCTACAGTGACCAGCCCGGGAAGCCAGCCTGCTCTCTCTGTGAGCCAGACTTACGAGGGCAGACCACTCTCTCTAGCAATGCTGCAGTAAATCAAACAATAACTCCTCTAACAATTGGCCCCAAATGGCCAGGACTTGATTAATAACTGACAGCCTCTCTAATTTTTGTCCCCACTTCCAATTTAGGACCAACCAGAGAAAGCCAAATGTGCACCCCTAAGCAATCATATAGGATGCCCCTCTTCTAGCCAGCCCTCCTCCAGCTTCCCCACACCAACAGCCTCGAATCAGAGCAAACATGAGCCTCCCCTGTTTTCCACTATGAAACATTTCCACCAAATGCAAGTGATGGTGACTGGCTTCACAGATATAGCAAGCTCTGAATCTAGTTTTGCTTCTTCTTCTTAGGTAGTCTTTATTTCCACAACTCTGTCCTTGGCTGCCCAGAACTCCCTGCTTAATTCAGGAGAGTTCACTGAAGTCCAGTCATTTCGAAGCCTATTAACGCCTCCCCACACATACGTGTCTGGCCAGTTTAAGCTTGCCTGTCCTGATGTCAACTTCTCAGGACTTGAAATGGGAACTAGACAGACTCATTTATGGCAAATACAAAGTAGCTGTCTCCCTAGAGAAACCATGAAGACTCAGTGCCGGGAACTAAAGAATCAAAGCTGACACTGGCTTTGAGCCCAGTGTGGATGGGCTGATGGAGGAGACATGAGAGAGAGGCACCCTCAGAACAGCCCTTTTACCCGTATTGGTCGGTTTCTGCACACTTGACCTAAACAGAGTCTAGACCTATAAAAGATGGATTATTGATGCCTCCACCTTTTAGGCCACTAACTCATGTTTTACTTTTTCTCACCACTGAGGAAGCACAGTGCTCCAGAGATCTAATTAAATTCATCCAAGTAATACAGTTATTAGGAAACGTACCAGAAAATATTCAACTCTGAAAATTACAAGAATAAAAAATAGTTTTGCTTATAAACATATAAATATTAAAATAAAGGTAATATTAGTGAGAGTGAAGTGAAAGGGAAATGCACATATATTTGTTATAAAAATTTTAATGTAATTGGGCAACACGTTCCAGGTGCCTAAAATTTTTTCACATTTTTTTGGTCCAGTAATATTGTTCTAAGAATCTATTTTTAAAAAAATTTAAAAGACATACACAAAGACGTTGAGGGTGGTAACTTGTAACAATGATGTGAGAATTCAAATGATTTGATGTGATGATAAGTGAAAATTAGTGTACAGAGTGATTTATGTAACACACACTCATTTTTTGATCAGTAGTAACACTAACAAATACTGCTATAGCACATCAATCATTTACTCCTTACCTATCCCCAACAGGATAGGTATTATTTCATCCCTATTTTATATACTATAAGTGAGATAACCTAGTCAAGAGTAGGTTTTAACATATGTTCAGTAATATTGTCTACATTCACTCATATTGATTTATTTTAAACTATGCTTTAAAATAAAAGTTAATACTTATAAATCAGAATCTCCTACAAATATTTCCCTCAATTGCAGTTGTAATGAATTCAGACTGGTTTTTAGCTGGCAACAATTACATAGTTAATTAATTTTATAATTAAAACTGCTTTTCTTCCTAACAAGAGTTCTTGAGGAATCATATATATAAAAGAAGTCTCCCAAAGTAATTATCGTCCACATTATTTTAGTACACTAACAAACATATTATTTGAACACTGCTCTGATATTTAGTTCCAATTTTCAGATAATCATATTGCATATTTTTGATGAGGTTAAATCCTTTTGTTTTGACTAAGATACAAATTCCTCATTTTTGTCTTCTTTTCACTTCTTGTGTTTATCTCATTTAATTTAGTGGTCTATAAAATGAATAATTATAGAAAGTAGAACTTTTCAAAATATTGATATCTTTTATATACATATATGCTTTTCATTAGCAGTAACAAAAAATACTTTAAATGAGTTACATGCTGCTACCTTGTAAGTGATTTTGTAGTTACTCCAAAGGAGCATTGAGCTCCTTTGTAATAATGCCAGAGTTCATGCTAAATGGTGAGACCCAGAAGTGTCATGGCCCCTGTGTTTCTGCAAAATGTGAAAGCTGTTCTACGCTTGAAAAGTCATATTCAGAGTTGGGAACAGACACACAAAAACCGCTGAGTTCTTCATTTCTCTGATGGCAACTGGTGACAAATTGCTATTGTACCCTAATAATAGATTGAAAAAAGGAGAATTTAAATGACTCCTCCAACATCATTGCCTGAGAGGGCCACAGTCATCAGATGTCACTGGGGAACAGGCTGATTTTAACCAAATGGATCCATGTGTTTGGGGCAGATGGTGTTTTGCAACGGAAATACGGAGCAGGATTATCACCCTATTTGGTAAGTGTGGCTTGATGTCCTCCCCACTCCCTTTCAGGAACTCTGCATTGAACGCTGTCATAAACTCTCTAGGATTTTGTGTAAAAGTTGGCTTGGTGCTTAGAACACCATGATACTATCTGGTCAATATCAAACACTATTTGCTTTTTTAGAAGTATAGCTTTAGTTATAGACATGAAAATAGTAATCAGACCACAACTTATGTTTTTTCGGAGTTCTCAAAATAGATTTTCTTCTATTTTTGGTCTCTAGCAAACTGTCACATTCTCAAATTTCAGAATACTTCACGTTATGGGTTACCTCAAATAAATATCAGGGTGTATTTAAAAATGACACTCTCAGTTTAAATGTGTATACAATTTCTGTAATCATTTAAAAGTCACTTTAATTACTCTGGGCCTGATATTTCTCTTTTCTGATGAAAAGAATGTAAATAGATAATATCTAAGTCCTTATTTGACATTTTATAGATCTGGCTCTGTGAAAAAAAGAAAGAGGGGGGGGAGAGAGAGGGAGGAGAGAAGAAAGAACATTAGTTTAATATCAGTAGTTACAGAATATCTCTAATTATTAAATTTTAATTTGCTCAATAAAAGACATAGTAGTTGATTCCATATCCTTCCTAATTTTTTCAGTGCTCATACTTTAGTGCATCAGCATAAAATGAGGTGAGAAATGCTGGCTAAACTCTCTTTTTACTTGTAACATTCCTTAAGGAAACCTTATGGTTAGTGTGCAAGACCCCAGGACAGATGTTAATATGAAATAATGAGAACGTGTGGTAGAAAGACTGATTCATTGTGATCTGCTTGTTATAACCTCGTTGTGAGGTTAAAAAAATCCATGCAATAATTTTAAAGCAGTACCCTTAATAGTGCCAGAATCTCTTAGGCCTTACACTGTTTGATTTATCTCTAAGTTCTCTTTCCAATTAAACATGCTGATAGTTGGAATTAAATAAAAGCCTTAGAGAATAGGACGTGCTTTTGCCTGTAATGTAGTTTTAAGTGCAGACGTCCCAGATTTACCGGTAGCCACTAATGCTTTCTCAAGATCAAACACATCACACATTGGAAAGAAAGAGATGTAATTCCACAAAGCTGCTATGCAAAACTCAAGAACAATTACCAAAAGAAATACAGACTTGAGAGCAGACAGCAGCAAAGTACACAAAGGATTTCTCTCTTTGGAGACCTACAGGAGATTATAGCATATACAGAAGCAATGATTTAAGGTCTCCACCCTTAATCTTCCATCCTAGGGAAATGGTTCCTTAATAAATATAAGAGCTGAAACTACAGTTTGCAAAAGAGTCTCTTGTAAGATTTTATCATTCTAAATCTACGTCTTCTTGAAATATCCCGCGGCTCTGGGAAGAGGTTTACAATTCAAACATTATTTTAAAGTGTATTGCTACTGCAGGACATCAAGGTTGCCTTTTAGGGTTTGCATCTGCCATCACGCCTAGCTGTGCCAAAACATCCCAATAGTGTACAGAGCACACACTTCTTCAAGAAATCAGGCACATTCTATTTGCCTTTGCATCCCCAGAAATAACCCAGTGTCTAGTTTGGAGCTGGTGATCAACAAATCTCTGTGTAATGGTGGCTTTTGAAGATGAGGTGTTATTAGTGTCCTGGGGCTGCTGTGACAAAGGACCACGAACTGGCCGCCTTAAAACAACAGAAGTTTATCTTCTCACAGTTCTGGAAGGTAGAAGTCCAAAATGAAGGGGCAGTAGGTCCATGCTCCCTCTGAAACCTGTAGAGAACCCTTCCTTGACACTAGCTTCTGGTGGCTGTTGGCAATCCTTGAAGTTCCTTGGCTTGCAGCTGTATCACCTTAACCTGTGCCTCTGTCATTATATGTGTGTCTGTGTCTGCGTCTGAATTTCCCTCTTCTTGTAAGGACGTCAGTCGTATTGGACTAAGGCTCACTCTAATGACCTCATCTCAACTTGATCACATCAGCAAAGACCCTATTTCCAAATAAGGTCACATTCACAGGTACTGGGGGTTAGAACTTCAACTTTTCTTTCAGGAAGACACAATTCACCCCGTAACACAATGCGTTGTGTCCCACACCTTTGTTGTATCTCCTTTGCACTGAGTAATCTGAACACCTACTTGCCTCACAGGAAATGTGCTGGCGAATTGCTGGATTTGTAAACTCTTATTATATTATGAATCTTTGTTCACGAAAATGCAAAGAAAACATAGTGTGTGTTGTCTGTGTTCCAGCTGATCATCAAACCTGCGCTTACCATTTATATGCCAGGCAGAGGGATGGCTGGAGCTCTTGCCTAGGTTACTTATGTGACACGTATAGAGTATCATTGTTTTCCCCAGAACTAAAATTGGGACAATTATACAACAAATCAACTTTATGCCATTTCCATTACAAGAGGCTGTTCACGAGAAGTGCTTTGAATGCTTGAAGTTAGAATATCTGGTTAATTTTGTGGATGCCGAAAATGGAAGAATAATATAAATTGGGACATCCCCTATAAATTTGGGATGTGCTTGGCTTTAGAATTAAAAAATGTAAAGATTATTACAAAATACAAAATTCTATTTTACAACAATTAAGAAACATCTGGAGTAGGCTAATTCACATACATACAAAAAAACCAAAACTTGAAGTAAAAATGGTAAATCCTCTTAACCTAAAAGGAATAGCTAACGACTTTCAGCTCTTAACTTCCAAAATACTCTCAGAGTAGGGGTATAAGTTAACTTTTAAAGAAGGCTTTACTTTTTTCTTTTTGTGAGGAAGACCAGCCCTGAGCTAACATCCATTGTTGATCCTCCTCTTTTTGCTGAGGAAGATTGACTCTGGGCTAACATTCGTGCCCATCTTCCTCTACTTTATATGTGGGACACCTGCCACAGCATCGCTTGACAAGTGGTGCACAGGTCTGCACCCAGGATCCAAACCTGTGAACCCTGGGCTGCCGAAACAGAGTACAGGAACTCAACTACTATGTCACTGGGCCAGCCCTTAAAAGAGGCTTTTTAAAATGTGGTTTCATTAAAACAATATTCAGCAATCGTTGGACAGACGTCACATTTGAGTTTGGCAATCCTGTATTTCTAGGTGTTCCCAATGTGGCTACTTTAGTTGAACATGTAAAAATATAAATTTTCTAATGAAATATGATATAGAAGTAAGATAGGATTCTGAGGAAATGTGAAGTTGATATATCATTAAACATTAGTCACCTATCCATTTTAATCATGGCACAGAAATTACATTTAATTATGCAACATGTGTATGGTACACTCCATGTTCACAGACTAAGGAGAATAAGAGGTCTATAATGTTCACAGGAGAGGTGGCAGATTTTCAAAGAGCTGTGGAATCTCCTTCCTCTGGACTCCTGGAGACTCACTGGGGCAGATTTGCAGGAGGTGGGAGGTACAGGCTGTGGCCATGGAACTCAGCAAAGTTAACTGATTCTGAGGGAAATTGATCCCATGACCAGGGTCACTCAATTGCATGCCCCTCGGAAGTGTTGTCTAGGTCTCGGTCATGTTTGCAATTCCAAGGGATTTTCTGTGCCTATGATTGCATAAATGCTCAGTTAGAGTTTGTATAACCTGAATTTGTTAGCAACATAATGTGGTCAACACGGGACATGTGCATACTGTCCTCCAAACCCACGCTTTGGGAGCAAATTGGTTTTGGAATCAGAAAACATCATCATGAAAGTTCCGAGGAAAGAGGGATGACAGTGCTGGGGCATTCCTGAGTGATTAAGGAATCCCCCTTCCTTTAAGAGAAGTCCAAGGCTCCTAGACAAGGATGGGAAACTAAGTCCACCCACATATTGCAGCTCTCATTCTCTCCCATATTTCCCACCCTAGTGGCCCAGTAGAAAGTGGAAAATTATATACCACAACTGGAATCAAAAGAGGGCTGATGTCAATACTTATTATTTTTGGCCTACCCAGTGTCACACCTCCTCTGTCTGGTGATAACACCTACATTTTTTTCTGTCATGGGCAATTACTGTTTTCTGCCAGCCCAACCTTCATCTTGACTTTAGTAACAATGCCTCAGTTTTCCTATGAGGAACAAGCCTTCATTAGGCTGAACAACTGTCCCCACTTTTCACAGGACTGAGGGGGTTTCCAGGATATAGGATTTTTAGTGATAAAACTAGGTAATTCCCAGGAAAATTGGGAAGAATTGGTAACCCCATTTCCCCCAGATCATGAACAGTGAGAATATCTTATCCCATTGCCCTCTCCACCACTCCCCACCCCACTGCAGGAGGTAGCATGTGACCCAAACTAGGTCAATTAGAATCCCTGTCTTCCAGAAATTGAATCTTGGTTGGGAGATAGAGTCAAGGGTAAAGATATTTGAAACTCTGCATCTTGAAGGGATTGTTCATTGGGTCTCATTCCCAGGACCCCTGTGGTCTCTGGTTCCTGTCCTCTGAGGATTGATTGTTCATCCACCTGCCTCAGTTCAACTGATTACTCCTTTGCTTGAATTCACCAGAGTGGGAGAATTCCCAGAAAACTCTGACTGGTCCAGAGAATGGCACCTGGAATTGAGGTAGGACAAGTGAGAGATGCTAACTGTGGGACTGGCTGAGGCAAGATTAAGTGGCAATAGCAAAAGTTACTTTTCGTTCCATGCTTCTCCCAAGGACAGAACAGGAGAGCCTGCTATGGGATAGCACAGCATTTTGTTACATTGTTTTCTACTGTTTCTTGGGACACACACCAAGTGCCTATGGTGGCTGAACTTGAAAGGACTTGGAAGAAAAATGTTAACATGTTGGAAATAAACCAGTAAAGAAGGAAAATACAGCTTTGCTGAGAGAGGACCTTTTCCCTAGGATGAGTAATCTAGGAAGACCATTGAGACCACAATCTTTAATGTTGGAAAAGCCCAACTCCCCACTCCTAAACTAAAATTGGTGCCGCTGGAGGCCTAGAGACAGGAAATACAGCTGAAGATGGGAAGGGGACCTGGGCTGATATATATACATGTCACCTTTAATCCAACAATTTCCTGGACAGGAATTAGAATAAGGAAAACCCAGGCTACTTGTCCTGCTCATGCTCCTGCCATCTTCTCTTCCCCTTTCCAGGGTGACCAAGGACAGACAGCGGTTTGCTTATATGTTTTTCCTAGTTGAACATGATAATTTCCCCTCAGTCTCTTCAAGCTTCTGGAGAGATTTTTGGTGTGGTAAGACTCAGACAGAAATCAATTAGAGAACAATGTAAATCCATTATAAAATAATACAAGATAACCCACTCCTAAGTTGTGTGGATGACAGCAAAAGCCAAAGGATTTTAGAATAATGAAGAGCTGGTGTGCATGAGAACATTTGCAAGGCCACACAACTCAGGCAAAGTCGTGCATTTCACTAGTATAAAGAGTTTACAAGATTTGTAAATGTATTTCAAATGCGTGGATTGCTGACACACCCTGAACTGAGTGAAAACAGGAAGCATTTATTCAGTTGTGTTGCAGGAAAGCCTCAGCTAGTGGGTCTCGGGTTCTCGGTGGCTGCTGTTTTCTTCTGATACAAAAATTGCTCTGCGTGTGTGTAAGCAAAAATGGGAGAAAGGTCTCTTTAGGGATCTGGTTCATTGTGTCATAGGGGGTAGACTCTCTGAGTAGGATTCATCCTTCAACTCTTACACCTTACCTTCAAAGGGACTTAATCAAATCTATCACCATCATTTTATAAAATATGAATAATACCCTAAGGACTACCTACTACAGTATGGACATCAAATATTCCATAAGAAATTTAGGGCTGATTCCCAGTGTGGTTAGTCCAAGAAAGGGGCCATGATGGTGCCTTACCAAACTCCCAGCTTAGGAGGGGGAGGACCTCGATTCAGTCCCAGCTCTAACACTGGATTTGGCAGGCTCTTCCTTCTCTTGGGGCCTCAGTTACTCACCTATCAGATAGGAATTGCAGTACCTGTTGAATATAGTTATATTATTATAAAATACTAGTAATATCATCAAAAGTTTGTGTTATTATGCAAATGTAGAAACTGATGCTCAGAAGAATTAAAGGATTTGCAGCAGGCCCTGGAACAAGAAGAGTAGGCCTGGGGCACAGGTCTACCTGAGCCAGAGTCAGGGCTGTTCCCTCCCACCAGGTATGTGATGATAAATAAGAGCAGAGGGAGGAGAGAGCTCTGCAGAGCTGAAGGCCCTGGGCCAGTGCCCACTGCTACTGGATGGCTCAGTCAATGTGGACAGCATGCTGTTAAGGAAAATACAAGCTTATAGAACACCTGTGTAACTGAAAAATAAAATAAAATTTGTGGACCTATGCTGAGAGCTGCTCTGTGCTAGGTGAGGGAATAAAATTCAAAAGTATTTATAGTTAAGAGCAGGTTTTAACCCCACTCAAACTTCTGTGGTTGGTTTCTCTTTAGCCCTTCAGGTTTGATCTACGTTCAAGAGTTTTACTTGCTTTCAAATGGCTGTGGTAAATTTATTGAAATGTTTGAGCTAAAAATTTCTTTGAAGACCGTTTATATCTAGAAAAAGAGACTTAGTAACACACTATATGACCCTAGTAAGGTATTACAAGAATCCTAAAGATCAAAATTCTCAAGACTCAACAGAACAAAAATTGTTCTCTTGGGCTGAGCCCCTGCAAAGCTCCTAGGAGGCAGCTCTGTCCCTCTCGGGGGTGGCGTTTCAGGAGTGGCTGGTGCTGGGCCTCTGGTGATCTGCTTAGGCAGAAATTGACTCAGGTTCAAACCAAGTCCTGGTCATGGTGTTTGAAGATAGAAATGACCATGTCCAGATTCATCCCAGAGCCTGTTCCACAGAAGAGTGTGAGAGAAGGGAGGGCCCCGTGTCTGTCCATTGCGGTCTCTGCACACTGACAGCACCTGGACAATTTACTATAATCAGCACAGGAAAGAATCTGCATAAAGAGACCTCTCAGGGCTAGAACTGTCCAGAGACCAAGAGGAAAGAGATACTGGCTTGGCAATTACATCCAGTTGCATATGTTATATGCATTATCTCTTTTAGTCATACTTAAACATCAACAATCCTACTGGGTAGATGTTGTAGGTGGAATCCTAAGATGGCTCCAACAGTCCCACACCAGGATGCACACACCATGCACCATCCCTTCCCTTTGAGCACAGAACAAGTGAGTATAATGAGGTGTCACTCTCATCGTATGGCAAAGGTGAAGATATTTTGCAGATAGAATTACGGCCCTTAATCAGTTGACTTTGAGTTAATCAAAAGGGAGATTACCCTAGATAGGCCTGGCCTGATCAGTGGAGCCTTTCAAATGAGGCAAGAATTGGCAGCAGACTGTATCCTGTTAACCTTGAAGAAGGAAGGTTCCATTTTGTAGAGACTGCCACATGGCAGGGCATAGGGGGTAGGGAGCAGTTTCTAGGAGCCAAGGGCCTCAGTCCTCCAACTGCAAGGAACTGAATTCTGCCATCAAGGACAGGAGCTTGGAGGAGGATCTGGAGTGTCAGGTGAGAAACCAACCCTGGCTGACACCATGAACGCATTCTGGTAAGACCCTGCACAGAGGAACCAGCCTGAGTCCTGCTCAGCCCATGGAAATGGGAGATAATAAATGTCTGCTGTTTTAAGTCACTAAGTTTGCAGTGATTTGCTATACAACAAGAGAAAGTCAACACTTTAGATATTATCAATTCCATCTAATAAATGAGAAAACTGAGGCTCAGAGGGTTTAAATAAATTGCCCCAAATCAAATGGTTATGAAAAAAAGAGAGCAAATAACAGTAAGACTGATCAAAGCAATATGACAAGAAAATATTTCACAAGAATGCAATGTAGTACTTTCTGTAATGAGTTTGAAAATATCCAGGAAATGAATTTTATAAGGAAATATTTGTCTATTTATCATCTCACAGTCTCTGTATATGTGTGTGTATTTGTGTGTGTGTGTGCATATATATAAGCATATTTGGCAGGTCCTGCCCTTCTGTCCTCAAAAAAACCTCAATTATGCAAGTAATACACCTTTTCATACCTTCTTGGTGTGTGTGTGTGTCTGTGTGTCTGTGTGTGTGTGATCACCAATCTCGACATCTGAACCAAACTGTGGGTGTGGGTCCATCCTAGCTCTGTCAAGTGGTCATGACAGTTTATAATGCAAAGATATTTTAATATTGGGAACTCTATTAATATAATTCATCTAACTAATAATTTTCCCCAGTCATTCCTCATAAGGACATTTGTATAAAAAAGCATTAACATCCAATTTGTAGGCAGATGTCTTTATTATTTTACTAAAACAACATTTACTTATATTTTTATGAATTTACTCACAATCTCCAAAGGATCGAAGTAGTTTAAAGATTCTTGTTTCCCAGGCCCACACTCGACCTCACTTAGCAACCAGAACTTCTGGTGGTTGAGTTCCCCAAACAGTATAGAGTAGATTTGGCAAGTCTTCCTTAATTCAGAACATCACAAAGAGGAAGGAGAAACTACCCTAATTTCATTTCCCATAGATAAACTACTAATATTTTATAGGCATAATCACACTTCTATTTGTTTAAGTGGGACTATATTAAACATATTTGTTCTTTCCATCTAATACTATCTTACATTGACACCAATTAATATAAAAGTACCTCTGTTTAGTTACTTCAATGTATCGATATCCATCTCCAGTGTCAAACTGATTAAATAACATGCAGAATGTGTCTTTACATAAATGAACACCCTTAGGATATACATACTTCGTTGAAACAAATAGTTAATTGTAGGCATAGAGACTAGAATGTGAAGAATTAGTAGCTACTGACAAATAAAATTGGTTGATATATATTTTGAAACACATAAGGCAGTGCAGTAACACAGAATGAAAATCCACATATTAGGCATGAGACTGCTGCTGTACAGACATTATGTATTTTAATGAAAGTGGGCAATGTGTGCCAGACATGAAAGTTGTACAGTACTATAAAGTAGAAGTATTATGGGCTGTTGTCAGAGGACATGTGTGGGATTCTGGCAGATTCAAGTTTTAGACTTTGACCTGGAGAAGCAGAGCCTTCAAGCTGCTCTCCCCAGACAATGGAACGGAAGGAGTAAAACACAAATTAGCAATGGAGATAAAGTGTACAAAACATTTTGCACAAATAAGACAATAGATGGTGAATGATACCAACACTACTGTTAGGATTTCTATCAAACAATACTATAGAGATGGAAGGGAACAGATGCTAACTAGGAAATAAGAGATTTTTGATAGAAGTTCATTTTGATGGCTATGACCACAAATACCTCAGTACTGACCATAATATTGTATGTGGAAAGGGCAAAATACGAAATATAGTATTTTCAAATGTAGTAGGAACTGCAAACACTACTTAGAAACAATTATTGTGACTCCGTTTAGTTTTACTCTTTTATTGACAGAATTTAGCAAGCCTCACTGTGCATTTTTTAAATTAAGACTTTATTTTTTTTAGATCAGTTTAAGTTTCACAGAAAAATTAGGAGGAAGGTATAGAGATTTCCCGTATACTCCACCCTCACACATGTATAGACTCTTTCATTAAAAACATTCCCCATGAGAGTGCTACATTTGTTACAATTGATGAACCTACATTGACACATTATAATCAATCAAAGTCCATAGTTTACATTGTTCACTCTTGGCATTGTATATTACATGGATTTGGACAAATATATAGTGACATGTATCTATCATAATTGTATCACACAGAGTATTTTCACTACCTTAAAAATCCTCTGTGCTCTGCTTATTCTTCCTTCTCTCCCCTCCCCAACCCCTGGCAACTGCTGATTTTTTTATTCTGTCTCCATAGTTTTGCCTTTTCCAGAATGTCACATAGTTGGAATCATACAGTGTGTAGCCTTTTCAGATTGGCTTCTTTCACTTAATAATATGCATTTAAGATTTCTACATGTCTTTTCATGGTTGATAGCTCATTTCTTCTTATTGCTGAAGAACATTCCATTGTCTGGATGTACCACAGTTTACTTATCCATTCACCTACTGAAGGACGCCTTCGTTGCTTCCAAGTTTGGGCAATTATGAATAAAGCTACCAAAAACATCCACGTATAGGTTTTTGGATGGACTCCAACTCCTTTGGGTAAACACCAGGAAGTGTGATTGCTGGATCATATGATAAGAGTATGTTTAGTTTTGTAAGGAATCACTAAACTGTTTTCAAAGTTACTGTACCATTTTGCATTCCCACCAACAATGGGAGAGTCCTGGTTGCTCCACATCGTTGCAGCATTTGGCGCTGTCAGTGTTCTGGATTCTGGTCATTCTAATAGGTGTGTAGTCATATCTCATTGTCTTAATTTGCATTTCACTGATGACATAGGATATGGAACATCTTTTCATATGTTTATTTGTCAGCTGTATCTTCTTTGGTGAGTTGTCTGTTAATGTCTTTGGTCCATTTTATGATTAGGTTATTTGTTTTCTTATTGTTGAGTTTGAGGGGTTCTTTGTATATTTTAGATAACAGTCCTTTACCAGATGTGTCTTTTCCAAATATTTTTTCTCAGTCTGTGGCTTTTCTTCTCATTCTCTTGACATTGTCTTTCTCACACCAGAAGTTTTTAATTTTAGTGAAATCTAGTTTACCAATTATTTCTTCCATGGATCATACCTTTGGTGTGCCATCTAAAAAGTCCCCATCGTAACCAAGGTCATCTAGGTTGTCTCCTGTGTTATCTTCTGGGGGTTTTATAGTTTTGCATTTTACATTTAAGTCTGTGATCCATTTTGAGCTATTTTTTGTGAAGAGTGTAAGATTTGTGTCTAGATTCATTTTTTTTGTATGTAGATGTTAGTTGTTCCAGCACCATTTATTGAAAAGACTATCTTTTCTCTGTTGTATTGCTTTTCTCCTATGTCAAAGATGAGTTGACTAGATTTATGTGGGTCTATTTCTGGGCTCTCTATTCAGTTACAGTGATCTGTCTATTCTTTCACCAATATCACATTGTGTTGATTACAGTAGCTTTATAGTAAGTCTTGAAGTCAGGTAGTGTTAATCCTCCAACTTTGTTCTTCTCTCTCAATACTGTGTTGTCTATTCTGGGTATTTTGCCTCTCCATATAAACTTTAGAATTCGTCTGTTGGTGTCCACAAAATAACTTGCTGGGATTTTGATTGAGATTGCACTGAATCTATAGATCAAGCTGGGAAGAACTGACATCTTGACAATGTTGAGTCTTCCTATCCATAAATGTGGAATATCTTTCCATTTATTTAGTTCTTTGATTTCTTTCATGAGAGTTTTGCAGTTTTCCTCAGATAGATCTTATATATACTTTGTTAGATTTATTCCAAAGTATTTCATTTTGGGGGATTATAACTACATAATCCAGAAGTTTTTGAAATACCAGTTCAAAATTGCAAGCCTCCTAATTTGCTAGATGTCATCATTTAGAGCATGATCACAGTGAATTCCACGGGTTATCTGTGAACTTGGTAGATATTCCAATATGCATTATAGCCCTTTTAAACCACAACCCATACAAATGTAATTTTGACATTTTATAAAGCCAAGTTCTTTCTGCAATAGATATTGTTAGTGTATTAGTTTGCAAGTGCTGCCTCAACAGAGTGCCACAAACTGGGTAGCTTATGCAATATAAAGTTATTATCTCACGGTTCTGGAGACTAGAAGTCCAAAATTAAGATGTGGGCAGATTTGGTTCCTTCTGAGGGCTGTGTGTGAAGAGTCTGTTCCAGGCCTCTCTCTTTGGCTTGTAGATGGTCATCTTCAAGTTCACATGGGATTTTCCCTGTATCATATTTCCCCTTCTTGTAAGGACACCAGTCACAGATTAAGCCCTGACTTAATGACCTCATTTTAACTTAATTCTGTAAAGACCCTATAACAAATAAGGTCACATTTTGGGGTACTGGAGCTTAGGACTTCAGAATACAAATTTAGGGGGAAACAATTCAACTCATAACAGTTAGTATATTAATTCAGCTGTTTTTTATCAAATGAGTCAAATTCTATGAAGATTCTATAACCAAAATATGAGATTTTAAATTTTTAAGAAATCATCGTTTACATGAAATTCAAATTTAACAGAGCATCCTAGGGTTTTTTTTGCTGGGAAAGATTTGCCCTGAGCTAACATCTGTTGCCAATCTTCCTCTCTTTTTTTTTCCCTCCCCAGAGCCTCCCATACATAGTTGTAAATCCTTCTAGTTCTTCTACGTGAGCTGCCACCACAGCCTGGCTACTGACAGATGAGTGGTATGGTTCCATGCTCAGGAACTGAACCCGGGCCACCAAAGAGGAATGCACCAAACTTTAAGCACTAGGCCATCAGGGCTGGCTCTAATTTTGAAAATATTATTGTGAAGAATCATGTTCATTGTCAGTGCTAAGAAAAGTTTTGAAAATAAGATAGACATTTCTGAGACTGTTTCCACATAGCTCACCATACTTGGCAGGGGCCTCTGCACCTCCCCCTGGAGAAATGCCCAAAGCTCTCACAGTCTTCTCTTCCCTCCACTCCATCACCTCCCAATAAACCTGCTACAGAGAGAGGATGACAGTGCTTCCTAATTTTTCTTTATTTAACTGACTTTTTAGAACTGTTGAAAGTGTATATGATCAGTCATATTTACAATGTTAGCATCCTCCGCAAGGAGTATTTGAATTTTAATAGTGCAGCAAATTTAGAAAACATATGAATATACAATGGTGGAATATTTTCCAACAAGGATACAGCCCCAAAATTAATTCAAATGACACCATGAATCTTATTCAACCTCCAACCCACAATTCCTGGCATATAGTTAACTTTCGATAACTAGTTGATGGAGAGAGAAATCAAGATGGTGGCACAGGTGGACTCTGAACTCACCTCCTCCCGTGGACACAGCAGACTTACAACTACTCTTGGAATGATTACCCCTGAGAGAGAACTGAAAACTTGTTAAGAGGAACCCCTGCAACAAATGACAGTCCTGACAGAGATGAAAGAGGCAAAAATTCCCTTCTGGAGAGAAAAAAATGCCACCTTCACTAGCTGCAGCACTTCACACCCACCCAGGACAAATCAAAAGGTACACAGCCCTCCCTGGAGGAGTGGGGGACTGGAGCTGGAGAACATTGCTGCTATAAGCATTTTTGGACCCAGCACAACCAAGTGCCATAATATCTGGCTTTGCTGGCTACTAACAACAGTGGGGAATACCCCCAAGTAAGGATAGGACATAAGGAAATTAAAGCCAGCTCTTAAAGGGCCCACACACAAATTCACCCACCTCAGAAAGCAAGCTAAAATCACCAGAAAGAAAGGTGCACAGTCCTTTGGTGATGGGAGACTCACCTGATAGGCTCTGGGTGCATCCTGGTGAAAGGTGAGACCTCTCCAGGGACTGAGACATTGGCAGTGGCCATTGTTGTGACCTGGTGTGGACATGCTGACACAGATGCTGGCAGCTGCCATTGGAGTTCTCCTGATGGCCTCTCAGCACAGGGTCTGCCCCCCCCACTAGAGCGACAATTTAATCCAGCCCAGGCAGGGCAAGGAGCCTGCCCTAAGGACTGGCCCCACCCAACAACAAGCCATCAGGCAACTTATGGGCCTGCATAGGCTAGGTGCCTGGATTGTCTGCAGCCTGGCAAGTGGGTCCAGCTCTGTGGAGCAGGATGTGTGTGAGGAAGGTGTGGAGCGTGTGGAGCATTGGTGGAGTGTGCATGGCCTCTGCCATAGGGTGATGGTCTGCTTCAGGGGGTTGGGGGGCATGCACAGGGCAGGACTGTGTTGATAGTGTGTGTGGTCCTGTAGATGGTGGGGCTTGCCAGCTGCAGAAGACTTGTGCTTCTTAAACAGCCAGATAGGGGATCAGCCCCACCTTCCAAAGCCTGAAGCAATTGGATGCTCCCATGCCTGGGTCCAGCCCCACTCAGCTGCAATCCTGAGAGGGCTGACAAGAGCCTGATAGGCTGGAGGCCTACAGCAAGTTTAAACCCCAGAGCCTAGCAACCAGCCATACTGGGGTCCTACTCACTTAGAAAAACTGCAACAGGAATGTGCTATTAGAACTTGCAGCCAACTGTGCTGGGGCTCCCCACACCCAATAAAGAGACTGAAGGGTCCACAACAACCACACTCAGCTGAGCATTACAACCAGCCAGCCAGGGGGACAGCTCGGCCTCCCTGGGCACCTACAGCAAGAGAAACACTGCCACAACAGAAGGACACACATAGCCCACACAGCGGTCACTCGGAATATTTGGAACTGGTGACAAAAGGAAAGCTCCCTGCTGGGCCCCATAAGGCATCACTTATGTAAGACCATCTACCCAAGATCAGGACAGGTAGCTGACCTACCTAATACATAGATACAAACACAGAGAAAGAGGCAAAATGAGGAGGCAAAGGAATATGTTCCAAGTAAGGAAACAGGGCAAAATCCTGGAAAAGGAACTAAATGAAACAGAAATGAGCAATCTACCTGACAATGAGTTCAAACAAAGAGTCATAAGGATGCTCATTGATCTTGGGAGAAGAATGGATGAACTCAGTGAGAATGTCAACAAAGAAATGGAAGATATACAAAGAACCAATCAGAAATGAAGAAGATAATACTGGAAATTTTACTGAAAAATTTCACTAAAGGGCCTTAAAAGCAGAGTAGAGGATACAGAAGGACAGATCAGTGAGCTGGATGAAAGACTAGAGGAAATCACCCAGGCTGAAGAGATAAAAGAAAAAAGAATTAAAAAGAGTGAAGACAGTCTAAGGGACCTCTGAGATAACATCAGGTGTACTAACATCCATGTTATAGGGGCCCCAGAAGGAGAAGAGAGAGACAAAGGGGCAGAGAGTCTATTTGAAGAGATAATAGCTGAAAACTTCCCTAATCTAAGGAAGGAAACAGACACTCAGGTACAGGAAGCACAGAGAGCACCAAAAAAGATAAACCCGAAGAGGCCCACACCAAGAAGCAACATAATTAAAATGTCCAGAATTAAAGATAAAGAGAGAATCCCAGAAGCCACTTGAGAAAGGCAACAAGTTACATACAAAGGAAACCCCATAAGGCTCTCAGCTGACTTCTCAGCAGAAACTTTACAGGCTAGAAGAGGGTGGCACAACATATTTAAAGTGCTAAAAGGAAAAAACCTACAGCCAAGAATACTCTACCTGGCCAAGTTATCATTCAGAATGGAAGGAGAGAGAAAGATTTCTCAGACAAGCAAAAATTAAAGGAGTTTATCACCAAGAAACCAGTCCTACAAGAAATGCTAAAGGGACTTATTTAAGGGGGAAAGAGAAGACCACAAATAGGAAAAAATTATCTATTTCCACAATACAAGGGTAACAGATACAAATGCACAAAAAGGAGGTTAGATATGATATCAAAAGCATACAATATGGTAGGAGGGGAGTAAAAGGGTAGAGCTTTTAGGAAGAGGTCAAATTAAAGAGACCATCAACTTAATATAGATTGCTATATACTTAGATTATTATATATGAATCTCATGCTAATCACAAACCAGAAACCTATAATAAATACACAAAAAACTAAGAGAAATGAACCCAAACATAATACTAAAGAAAGCTGTCAAACCACAAGGGAGGAGAGCAAGAGAAGAAGAAAGGAACAGAGAAGAACTACTAAAACACACAGAAAAAAATTTTTAAAGTGGCAGTAAGTACATCCTTATCAATAGCTACTTTAAATGTAAATGGACTAAATGCTCCAATCAAAAGGCATAAGGTGGCTGATTGGATAAAAAACAAGACCCATATATGTGCTGCATAGAAGAGACACACTTCAGACCTAAAGACTCTCACAAACTGAAAGTGAAGGGATGGAAAAAGATATTCCATGCAAATGGCAATGAAAAGAAAGCTGGGGTAGCAATACTTATATCAGACAAAATAGACTTTAAAACAAAAACTGTAACAAGACACAAAGAAGGGCACTACATAATGATCAAGGGAACAATCCACCAAGAGGACATAACACTTGTAAATATCTATGCACCCAACATAGGAGCACCTAAATATATAAAGCAATTATTAACAGACATCAAAGCAGAAATAGACAGTAACAAAATGATAGTAGAGGACTTTAACACTTCACTTACACCAATGGATAGATCATCCAAACAGAAGATCAATAAGGAAACACTGGCCTTAAATGACACACCAGACCAGATGGACTTAGTAGATATATACAGAACCTTCCATCCAAAAAAACTCAGAATACACGTTCTTTTCAAATGCACATGGAACATTCTCCAGGATTGACCACATATTAGGCAACAAAGCAAGTCTCCTTAAATTTAAGAAGATTGAAATGATACCAAGCATCTTTTCTGACCACAGTGGAGTGAAACTAGAAATCAACTATAGGAAGAAAATCAGAAAAGCCACAAATATGTGGAGATTAAACAAAATGCTACTCAACAATGATTGGGTCAATGAAGAAATCAAAGGAGAAATCAAAAAATACCTGGAGACAAATGAAAATGAAAATACCACATGCCAGAATTTATGGGATGCAGGTACAGCAGTTCTAAGAGGGAAGTTTACAGCAATACAAGCCTACCTCACCGAACAAGAAAAATCTCAAATAAACAATCTAACAGTGCACCTAAAGGAACTGTGTAAAGAAGAACAAACAAAGGCTAAAATCAGTAAAAGGAGGGAAATAATAAAAATCATAGTGGAAATAAATGAAATAGAGACCAAAAAAAAAAATCAATGAAACCAAGAGCTGGTTCTGTGAAAAGATAAACAAAATTAACAAACTTTTAGCTAGACTCACCAAGAAAAAAAGAGAGAAGGCTAAAATAAATAAAATCAGAAATGAAAGAGGAGAAATTATAATGAACACCTCAGAAACACAAAAGATTACAGGAGAATCAAAAAGCTATATGCCAACAAATTGGATAATCTAGCAGAAATCGATAAATTCTTAGAATCATACAATCTTTCAAAACTGAATCAAGAAGAAATAGAGAGTCTGGATAGAGAAATCACCAGTAAGGAGATCAAAACAGTAATTAAAAACCTCCCAAAAAATCCGGGACCAGATGGCTTCCCCAGTGAATTCTACCAAACACTCAAAGAAGACTTAATACCCATCCTTCTCAAACTCTTCCTGAAAACTGAAGAGGAGGGCAAGCTTCCTAGCTCATTCTATGAAGCCAACATTACTCTGATACCAAAACCAGACAAGGACAACATAAAAAAAGAAAATTACAGGCCAATATCACTGATGAACCTCAATGCAAAAATCCTCAACAAAATACTAGCAAATCAAATACAATACATTAAAAAGGTCATAAACCATGATCAAGTGCAATTTATTCCAGGGAGGCAGGGATGGTTCAACATCCACAAATCAATCAATGAGATACACCACATTTATAAAATGAAGAATAAAAATCACATGATCATCTCGATAGACGCAGAGAAAGCATTCAACAAGATACAGCATCCATTTATGATAAAAACTCTGAATAAAATGGGTATGGAAGGAAAGTGCCTCAACATAATAAATGCCAAATATGACAAACTCGCAGCTAATGTCATTCTCAGTGGTGAAAAACTGAAATCTATCCCCCTAAGAAGAGGAAACAGACAAGGATGTCCACTTTCACCACTCCTATTTAACATAGTATTGGAAGTCCTAGGCAGAGCAATCAGGCAAGAAAAAGAAACAAAAGGGATCCAGATTGGAAGGAAAGAAGCAAAACTGCCACTGTTTGCAGATGACATGATTTCACATATAGAAAACCCTAAAGAATCCACCAGAAACTTTTAGAAATAATAAATGAATACAGTAAAGTTGCAGGATGCAAAATCGACATAGAAAAATCAGTTGCATTTCTATACACTAACAACGAAGCAGCACAAAGAGAAATTAAGAATACAATCCCATTTACAATTGCAGCAAAAGGAATAACATACCTAGGAATAAACTTAACCAAAGAGGTAAAAGACCTGTACACTGAAAACTATAAAATATTGTTGAAAGTAATTGAAGAAGACACAAAGAGATGGAAAGATATTCTGTGCTCTTGGATTGGAAGAATTAACATATTTAAAATGTCCATAACTTCTAAAGCAATCTATAGATTTAACACAATCCTATCAAAGTTCCAGCAACATTTTCACAGAAATAGAACAAAGAATCATAAAATTTATATGGAGCAACAAAAGACCTTGAATAGCCAAAGAAATCCTGAGGAAAAAGAACAAAGCTGGAGGTATCACACTCCCTGATTTCAAAATATACTACAAAGCTATAGTAACCAAAACAGCATGGTACTGGCACAAAAACAGACACAAAGATCAATGGGACAGAATTGAGAGCCCAGAAATAAACCCACACATCTGTGGACAGTTAATTTTCAACAAGGGAGCCACAAACATACAATGGAGAAAGGAAAGTCTCTTCAATAAATGATGTTGGGAAAACTGGACAGCCACATGCAAAAAAAAAAAAAAAAAAGTAGACCATTATCCTATACCATACACAAAAATTAACTCAAAATTGATTGAAGACTTGAATGTAAGACCTGAAACGATGAAACATCTAGAAGAAAACATAGGCAGTACGCTCTTCAACTTCAGCCTTAGCAACATATTTTCAAGGACCATATCTGACCAGGCAAGGGAAATAATAGAAAAAATAAACAAACGGGACTACATCAAACTAAGAAGCTTCTGCACGGCAAAGGAAACCATCAACAAAATGAAACAACAACCTAACAGTTGGGAGAAGATGTTTGCAAACCCGATGTCTGATAAGGGATTAATATCCAAATTATATAAAGAACTCATACATCTCAACAACAACAAAACTAACAATCCAATTAAAAAATGGGCAAAAGACCTGAACAGACATTTCTTCAAAGAAGATATACAGATGGCCAACAGTCACGTGAAAAGATGTTCAACATCACTAATGATTAGGGAAATGCAAATCAAAACTACAATTAGATATTGCCTCATGCCCGTCAGAATGACTATAATGAACGGGACAGGAAACAATAAGTGTTGGACAGGATGTGGAGAGAAGGGAACTCTCGTACACTGCTGGTGGGAGTGCAAACTGGTGCAACCACTATAGAAAACAGTATGGAGATACCTCAAAAATTAAGAATAGAACTACCATATGATCCAGCTATTCCACTGCTGGGTATTTATCCAAAGAACACGAAAACACGAATGCATGAAGATACATGCACCCCTGTGTTCATTGCAGCATTGTTCACAATAGCCAAGACCTGGAAGCAACTGAAGTTCCCACCAAGGGACCAGTGGATAAAGAAGATGTGGTATATATACACAATGGAACACTACTCAGCCATAAGAAATGATGAAATCCAGCAATTTGTGACAACATGGATGGACCTTGATGGTATTATGCTATGCAAAATAAGTCAGAGGGAGAAAGTCAAAGACCATATGATCTCACTCATAAATAGAAGATAAAAACGACAAGCAATCTCATAGAGACAGAGAGTGGATTGGGGTTTACCAGAGGGGAAGGGGGGAGGGGGAGGAAGAAGGGCAAAAGGGATGATTAGGGACATGTGTGGTGATGGATTGTAATTAGATTTTAGGGGATGAACATGATGTAATCTATACAGAAATCAAAATATAATGATGTACACCTGAAATTTATGTAACGTTATAAGCCAATGTTACCACAATAAAAACAAACAAAAAAAGCACATATACAATGTTTGTGCAAAAACCTATGAAATGCTTCCCCTGTATATATATATATACACCTCTATGCTTGTCCACTGTGTCTGATTACTCCCCCTGCAACGTGGACAACTGGGCAAATAAATGAGACAAAAGCCTGGCACCAAGGGACATGATGGACTCAGGGCAGGCAGCAACCACCCTGGAACTGAGGGACAGTATTTTGATCATCAATATTTTCTATCGAAAGATTATAGATCTAAAGGGGGGAAATAATAAATAAATGGCAAGCAATATTGGAGTATATGAGGAAGCCATTTGGTGTAAAACTAATTTGTCCTGACCTTGTTTCTCCAAAAGGGCCTGACACGGTCACTGAGCATGCCTTGTATATCTGCTTTAAGTATTTACTATGTCTCAAAGACAAGAACAAATGCCCTTAAGATAAAATAACTTCCCCCACATCAGCATTTCCTTAAGGACAAGCATTTCTCCCTAGGCTGGGGATTGATTGCTGACCTGCTGTGACCACCCAGCTGGAGACCACAGAACTGCTGTCTGCTGTGTTCATCAATTGCTGTGTGAATCACTGTGCCTCCTAGGCAGGCTAGGCAATCTCATGACTGTTGTAAAAGAGACATTCCAATCATATGTGATGCATGCTCTTGGATGATATATAACCACTCTATATACCCCACTTCTTTGGTGCACTTCCTTCCTTGGCCCCAATTTTGATTTATTAAAAAAATATAGATGAGATAGATAGATAGATAGAATGGAATATTATTCAGCCATGAGAAAGAAGGAAACCCTGCTATTTGCAACAACATGGATGGAACTTGAGGGCATTATTCTAAGTGAAATAAGTCAGACTGATAAAGACAAATGCTGTACAATATGTGGAATCTAAAAAAGTCAACTTGTAGAAACAGAGAGTAGAATGGTGGTTACCAGGCACTGGGGAGTGGAGGAAATGGAGAGGTGTTGGTAAAGAGTACAAACTTCCAGTTAGAAGATCAATAAGCTCTGGTCATCCAGTACGTAGCATTGTGATTATAGTTAACAATACTGTATTATATACTTGAAAGTAGCTAAAAGAGTAGATTTTAAATGCTCTCACAATGGTAATTACATGATGTGATGGAGGTGTTAACTCCTGCTACAGTGGTAATCATATTGTATTATATACATGTATTAAATCAACATATTGTACATCTTAAACTTACACGATGTTATATGTCAATTACATCTCAATCTGTTCTTAGTACCTTGGAGTCGATTCTGACTCCTAGTGACCCTGTGTACAGCAGAGCAGGACCTGACCTGGTCTTTTTGTGCCATCCTCTCGCCTTTCAGTGTTGTTTCAGACAGTGCTCCATTGCTATTCATAGGGTTTTCATGGCCAGTTTTTTTGAGAGTGTGTGGCCAGGTCCTTCTTCCTAGTCTGTCTTAGTCTGGAAGCTCCGCTGAAACCTGTCCACCATGGGTGACCCTGCTGGTATTCGAAATACTGGTGGCACAGCTTTCAGCATCACAGCAACACACAGCTGCCACAGTATGTCGACCAATAGATGGGTGATGTGGTTCCCTGACGGGGAAACGAATTTGGGCCACGGTGGTGAGAGCGCTGAATCTTAATCACTAGACCACCAGGGCTGGCTTTATCTCAATAAAGCTGAGGGGAAAAAAAGATCCAACGGGAAAGTTAAAAGAAAAATGCTTTTACTGTTTGGACCATTTAATGAAATAGTTTCAAAGTAACTTTTACTTTCTTTTTTCTCTTACCTCTGGTAGCTGCCGCTTCCTTCTCTCAAAGCTCCCATGGCTCATGGGTCAGCATCTGGACAGGGGTGAACGAGGTAGAACTTCCACGCTCAGGAGTGACTCAAGAGCTAAAGCTCTCCTCTCTGAAGCTGGTAACAAAGACTCAGAAGACATTCACCTAAGGAAAATCAGTAGGAATGTATGGGAAAATATTTATAAAATAGTCTGTGAGGAATCATGACTGAAGTTCCCAAGGACCATTGCAGCAATATCTATAAAAATATACTGCTTGATATTTGGCACCGAAGATAATGGCCATTGACTATTTAGAAAGTTAATGGAAAAACTATGGTTCTTCAGCGGTTTAGTCCGCGCTTGGCAGCCCGGGGTTCGTGGGTTCGGATCCCGGTCGCCCGCCGACGCACTGTCTGTCAGCCACGCCGTGGTGTCGTCCCATATAAAGTAGAGGAAGATGGGCACGATGTTAGCCCAGGGCCAGTCTTCCTCAGCAAAAAGGGGAGGATTAGCAACGGATGTTAGCTCAGGGCTGGTCTTCCTCACAAAAAAAAAAAAAAAAAAGAACATCAGAAACATCATCTTTTATTCATAGGGGGAAAGGTCAAGAGGAGCCAGGCAATTCGTTGAAACTTTAGAGCTGGTAATATTTTTGAAAAATCTGTGTGTAGCAAGCTCCAACTTGGCCTTTATTTGACTCTTTGGTGATGTATGCCCAGTGCCTATAAAATCTCTGAAGAGGTTTTCATTCATGTATGTAGCAAATATTTATCAAGGCTTATTGGAACTAGATACTATTCTAAGAGCTGTGTTATAGGAGAAACATCCTCTCCTGATGCCTACATTCTATGAGGGGGTGGCAAAAAGAAAATAATCAAGTAGACAAACAGGAAAATATCAGACCAGAGCTCTAGAAGATCAAGGGTTAGCATTGCATTTTGCAGTTAATCTGATATAGCCAATTATTAATTTTTGAAAACTAACTTTTTGAAAGATGTAAATGCCTATTAATAAGCTGGTTGAATTCATTTTAGTGAGAGTGGAGGAGTCATTCTCTCTTCTTAATTAGCAAAAGGTCAGTGATCAAAATGAACTGCAAGACAAGAACTTTATAAATTTAAGAGAACAAACACACTTCTCTGTGACAATGGTTTTGGCAAGTTTGCTCGATAATCTTGATGTTATAAATACACAGTTCTAGTCTTTAGAACAGTTTTTAGAAATACTGAAACTGTCCTCACAATATTATCAGAATTTTTTTACCATTTTGGTAACAGATTTAGAAGGAAATTCAACATTATAATAACAAGATACATGAATGAATGAATAAAGAAAATGTGGTGTACATATACAATGAAATATTATTCAGCCATAAAAAAGAATAAAACTTGCCATTTGCAACAACATGGATGGAACTTGAAGGCATTATGCTAGGTGAAATAAGGCAGACAGAGGAAGACAAATACCATATGATCTAAATCTAAAAAGAAAAAAAAAACCCAAGCTCATAGATACAGAAAACTGATAGGTGGTTGCCAAAGGTGGGAGGTGGATGATGGGCAAAATGTGTGAAGAGATCAAAAGGTACAAACTTCCATTTATAAGATAAATCAGTCATGGGGGTATAATGTACATCATGGTGATTACAGTTAATAATATTGTACTATTGCATTTTGAAAGTTGCTAAGAGAGCAGATCTTAAAAGTTCTCATCACAGAAAAAAAAATTTTGTAATTAGTATATATGGTGATGGATGTTAACTAATTGTGGTGGTCATTTTGCAATATATACAAATATAAAATCATTATGTTGCACATCTGAAACTAATATACTGTTATATGTCAATTTTACTTTGATTAAAAAAGAAAATATGGCTTTTAAGCCAAAAAGATCTGTAACAAAAATGGGATTTGGGGTTTTAAAACTAACTAACTAAAATAAAGTAAAAGTTTAAAAATTAATTAATTAGCTAACAGTAATAAAAGAAAAACAAGATACAAAGGAAGTCGAGGTTTAATGTATTTTGTTATGAGAACTGATACATGCATAGTCTTTGTGTTTTATTATCTATCCATATAAATTTAATGATTAACTCAGCATTTTGTATTCTAAAAGCTCTTATGTTGGTTTCTCTTTTTCTAGGCCCCATTTTCGTTATGGAATGTTCCAGAAGTGAAGAGGTTATGTAAATTATGTACATAACTAATATAATGCACAACAAACGCTCACATACCACTCACTCAACCTGATTGATGGAAAATTCCCACCCCGGAGCCCTCTGTGCTCCCTCCCAACGTCATTCCACTTCCTGCCTCAGGAGGGAGCCACCATCCTGAATCTTATGTTTCTCATAGTTTTCAACAGTCAGTGCATAGTAGACGTATGATAGATGTATCTGTGTAGGTTTATGCAACTACACAAAATGTCTTGAAGGTTTTTGAACTTTACATACATGTTCTGGGATGTGCTTTATTTGCTTTACGTTACATTCGTGAGCTTATTCATGCTGATGTGTTCAGCTAGAAGCACTCCTCTATAGAAGTTCATATATAAAGAAACAAACACAATTTATTTTCTCTATTTCACTGAAAATAAGTTGAGTCGTTTCCTTTTTTTTTTTTTTGCTTCCCCACTGCCAATACGAACTTGTGCGTGTGCCCTTGCGCAGGGATGGCCTCCCAGGGCATCCACCTAGGAGGATGACTGGGATGTAGGTTTTGTTCCTCTTCAACTTGACTGGGTAACGCCGAATCTTTTAACAAGTGGTTGTACCAACTGACACTTGTGGTTTTTTACCACCAAGGCTGGGGTTCTCCACCCCGCTCCATCACTTGGAGTTACTGGATCCTTAATTTGTTTCTGTTTATCGGTAATGAGATGGCATCTTTTTATAAAATGGTTTTAATTAATATACAAAGAGGTTTAGCATTTATTCAAATACTTAATATATTTAGTCCACTGTATTTCTTGAAGTGGAATCTTGATAGCTTCTACTCCTAGTTTCTCTCAAGATTATTTTTTAATTAACTGCTATCTGTTTCCAATTTCAACTAGAATTTTAACCAAGGTTGGATAGAAGATATTGAGGTCTTATCATTTATTTCTGAAATGCTAAGAAGTAAGGAAACAGGGTGTGCAGCAGAGAACAGTAAGTGGCTACTTTATATTGAGAAGTGGGGGTCACCTCTCTGAGGAGGTCACATTTAACTTGAGAGCCAAATTCGGAGGAGCTGACCTTGGGATTTCTGGGGAAGTACCCAGGGAATGAGCAACACTCAGGGAAAACAACCTAAGACAGCAGTGAGCCTGGAGCTTTGAGGTTCTCAGTGCCGGCCACTGTGGGAGGAGCTTTAGGAGCGAAGGTAAAAGTGGCTGGGATTTGAAAGACGTATTTTTATGCTTCAGATTTCATCTCAAATGTCACCTCCTTGTAGCCAAGACCCACCTACTGTAGGGCTTTCTCAGTTGGTCTTTCTTTCCTCACCTTGATTCTTTCCTCCAGAAAACCTACCAGATCGGCAATTGTGTTGTTTGCTCATTGCTGACTAGCTTACGGTCTGCTCTCTCCCCACCACTGTGAGGGCGGGGACTGTGTCGGCCACGTTCACCACTGTATCCATCCCCAGAGCCTAGTTCAGTACCTGGCACACAGCAGGTTCTTAATAAATATTCCCCAAATGAAGGAATGTGGTGAGAGGCATTGTGCCTGTCTCTCTCATGTGTTCAGCTGTGGAGAGGTTTGAATGAGTTCCTTCAAGGAGACTTGATTTTCAAAAGATGGATGTGGCTCTGCAGTTGTCAGTAAGGGACTCAGCAAGATGCTCAGGTGAGCTTCCCATTGGAAGCGTCACTGGGAATGAGGATGAACTGCAACAATGTGAGGCATAGGAAGTGTTCCAGGTGGGGAGATGACAGAATGAGCCGAGTCTAGGGCATCATGGGGGAGGTCAGCCCCAAGCCCAGATGCTGCTGAGAACCATTCCTGGGGCCACTGGTCACAACCCTCTGAGGTCCCCAAGGTCTCCTCCAAGATAGGCAGCCCTCAGGGGGAAGAGGTCTGTGCTGGTTATCTATTTGGCAGGAGCAATGGCAAAGGACAGGTGAAACGTGCTAATTAGTTAAGCCATGAAGAGGCAGACTAGGGAAAGAAATATATTCTAAGTGTTCAAAGCTACTGTGTTTCTACACATAAGCAAGACATTTACCAACTCTTGGCCTCAATGTTCTTATCTGATAAATAGGGCAGTGGACAGATTTTGTGCGTCTCTTTCCACTTGAGCATTCTAGAATCAGAGGGAATTATCCTGAGTAGAACTCTAGTATGCTAAAAAGCTAACATATCTGCTTTCAGTAAGTAATAAAGTATTAGAGTTTAAATGGTCTCTAGGATGTTGGCACTCACAGAAATAGAGTGGTAGGAGAAGAGGGGTCAACGGCTGGTCCCATGTGGTAGAAAGAGGGAGCAGTGTGCTCTGCTTTATTGGCTTTAGTGCTAAAGAGTTCTAGACAGATGTAGGACACATACTAGAATCTAACAGATACAAGTGGATGAATCCGATAAAAATAGCCCTTTTGTCTTTCAAGATAAAAGAAGTGTTATGTGGTAGAGATTTGACATATTTTGATAATGGAAATTCACCTGCTCCTGATCAGGAGGATTATTTTCTATATAGTTAATGTGATCTTACATTCTCAGATAACGGATTTAAATTACATATTATACTTTGCTGGGAAAGGAAATCTATTTGCCTGTCAGCGATATACATTCTTGGTATTTGCCAGGCAGCTTCTTGTGGACAAATGATAATAGATTCAGACAGGCAAAATCACATTAAATAATTCCACTACTTAATTGCAATGAATTTATGGTAGATTAGAATCAAGAAGCACATTAGCAGAAACATTCAATTATGAAGCAGGCTCCATTTTACTTAATACTCATTAAAAAAAAACATTCAGTTGTAGACATCTCAAAATAACATCAGCCTGGCTGGTTTGGGGATAAATAGAAATAATGAATATGCCTGTTCTTATTCTTTCCACTTAAATGTATATTAGATTAAATTTCCATGCGACCTACTCTATCAATAAATGTGTAAATCTAGAGATATCTCCCACCGGAAGTCATTAAGTTGGATCATTTTCTAATGTGAAAGGTAGATTTGAGCAAAAAGAGCATGTCTGCATTTGGTCCTCAAAGGGGCTGATGGATGAAGCAACGTGGGAGCATGCCAGGTGAAGACAGACCCGCCGCGTCCATGTCCACCGGTGTTAAATCCAAGGGCAGAGAGAGCACGCTGGACTTAATTTTAGGCTGCTTTGTTGTTGTTGTTGTTGTCATATTTGTGGTCTCATTGTTGATATTCTTTTTAGTTTCTCATAATATTTTTCATTTAGTATTGCTTCACAGTGTAAGAGCATGAGGTTTACGCATGTGAATGCAGGCATATGTACCCAACTGAGTGATTGTGTGTGTGTGTGTGTGTATGGGGCTGTGTGCTTGGAACTGTGTACATAAGAGTATATGTGTGTGGCTATGTGTGTTTGCCATGTATATATATATCTATATATATATATAGATATATATATATATCTATATATATATAGAAAATGCAGATTTTCCATCATAAAATTCTACGCAAACATTTTTATTTTTAACTATAAATTATACTTTCAAATTCCTTGGTCTTTGCAGAAAATATACAACCTGAAAAAGCATCTTAGGCTCAGACACTGGGACACCTTAGGCCGCCCTTGGTTGAATGCCATTTGTTTTTAAATTTTCATAGTTAGTGGATTACAAACTGATTTTTATTCAAATGCAGTTATTAAAAATCATAATCAGTCCAGTTCATTCTTCAACAATAGTTTAGTTCCAAATATCCAACCCAGTTAATGTGGAAGACATAAATATGGGAGCTGGAGAGAAGCCACAGTGGGAATCCTTTGTAAATTGGAAAACAAATATTGATATATCTGATTTTTAAAAATATTCTCACAAAATCTTTTTATAGTCATTGGTCCTTCTATACCAGAAATACAGTGGTAATTGTAATGAATTTATTTAAAAGGCTCGTTTTGAGTAATGCAGGCTTATGGGTTTTTGCTTCATTGACTTGGAAGAAGTAATGATTCTCTTACCATCCACTCAGCATCAGGAGGGGGACTCCATCCCGGGAAGCAAGAGTTCAGGGGACTGGATGGAGACTCTCAGTGCACGTGGAGACAATGCATCTCGGGGTAGGAGGAGGAGAGTCACATTTCCAGTTCTGTCACTGATTCTGTCACTGACCACTTGTGGGTGTTGAGCTAAGTCTTTTCCTCCATTTTCTCATCCATTAAATGGAGGTAATTATGCCCATTTTTCTAGAATTTGCATTGATCAGATAAATATCAACTATCAGCTAGTGTGCATGCGTGTGAGTGGTGAGGGGTCACAGACCGTGGAATTTAAAAGCCTGCGGTAGGAATGGATCCCAGAGCAACAGGCCTACAGATAGGGCAGGTGGTAAACCAAGGAAGCTAGTCAGGGCATGGGCAAAACTAAGAAACCTCTGGGAGAAAGAGAAAGACGTACATCTGCAAGTCACCACCCTCCTCCCAGTCCCACCCCAGCCACCGCACATGCATGCTGTAGGTCGCAGTGCAGGCGGATCCACTCAACAAGGTGTAGTTAATACCTGTCTGGGCATGAAAACAGTGGCCAGGCAGTTGATGGATTTCCATCAATTTGCAACCAACTACCTTTTAACAAAACAGGACTGCTTCACGACAGATTTTGCGTGCAGATAGTAAGAAAACTAAAAATGGTGTATTCAAATTAATCATATGTAACTGGTATAAAAGTAACTCAAGACAAATTAAGGTGAACCTCATTTAGACCACCAATTCCTTCTCACACAAGGAGCCTGCGAAGTTTGTCCCTCCCTGGTTCCAGGGACGGGCCAGGTTCTTCCAGCCTGCTCTGTGGTTTTTTGCATCCTAATCAAGTGTCTGTTGCTCTTATTGCTCTGGATGAAGGTGTTGGGGCTCACAGATGCCTCCAGAATTCTCTCAATCTTTGGCTGTTTCCGAGGATGTGACCTCTTTTGTTACCATTATCCTTTCTTCTCTGGTTTTTCTATATGGTTCCTCATTTTTGAAACATTTAATGAGGGTATGTGATATTCAGACACAGAGTAAGGCTGTGCATATTTTTAAAGGCAAATAAAATGGGGTTTCTGCATTCCATCAACTGAGGCAGACAGACCAATAAATGGGTTTTCAGACCAAATGATGACAGACGCGTGCAGAAGGTGCTGCAGTATAACTGGGAGGTGATCCCCCCTAAGGCTTGGGTGGACAGGATCTGGGATCTGTGACCCTTGGTCTGCCTAAAAGATAAGGAGAGGTTGCCCAGGGAAAGAGAGGAGGGTGATCAGGCAGAAGGAGCAGCCCTTGTTAGGAAGGGAGGAGAGTGCTGCCTGTCCTAGAAACTCTCTCTCTCTCTCCCCCCGTCTCTATCTCTCTCCTTTTCCCCCATGAAGAAACCAAAGAAACTCTATCACTTTTGTGGAAAGAACCAGCAACTGATCTCACACTCACTGGTGTCCTGGTAAACTGCCCTTCTAGAAAAACAACAACAACAAGACAGATTTGTGGGTTTGCCAATTTCTGTGGTGTAAATGCTTCCACTATGGCTGATTTCAAGCTACCAATGGCTTAAGAACTGGCTTGCAAAATTCTTCAGTTCTAAATGATCAGTGCTGAGCTATTATTAGCCAGCCCCAGGATATCACTGCCCCCAGGACAACGACCTCCCACGCAGAGAAACAAGCCCCTCCTTTCTAGCATGTCTCAGTGCCTTCTCTTCAAAACATCCCTCGGTGGTCTCGGAATGCTGTCCCTTCAGTCCTTTGGAGTTCCCAGCTGGCCTGGTGACTGAGTACTGTGGAGGCTGCTGGGATGTTCTGCACACCTGGAACTGCAGAGGGCACACAGCTATGGCATTTGGACACACACACTGCAAAACCCTCTTCCCTTCATTCACCGGAGATGCTAATAGAGATGCTAATTGGAGCAGTGAAACGTGAGGGTGCCAAGAAGAAAAGTAGATGCTGGTGGTAAAATGTGGAGTGGAGGAAAGCAGAGAAGGAAGTAGACCCTGCCCTCTGTGCATGGATCCTCTCCAAATCTGGAGGAAATAGGAGGGGTGGGGAGAGAAGCATCAGGGAAACCCCTCCAGTAGAAGATGTGTGCCGAGGAGCTTGCAGACAGATACAAGGCCAGCTTCCAGAAAACCACATGCAGGGAAGGCCAGATTACCAGTTTGATTGATTAATCCCTAAGAACATAATTACTGTAAATTTTATTCCTGGGAACAAGGTATCTGAACTGAGATTTGCACCTGCCAGGAGACTGGTATAAGTGGGAGGTTCCTAAGATAATTAGGATCCAAAACGTCAGGAAAAACTTAGTGGTGAGTCCATATCTAGGCCCCAAATCCTCACTCCCTCAGCGCTGAAAAAGAGATTGTAGAAAAGGTTTAGACTGGAGGAGAATGAACAGTTCCAGGATAATAATGGTGTTTGGGCTGGGAAGTGTGTAAAATAAAACTTGATCTCTCTCTCTTTCTCTCTCTAGATATGAGATATAGCTCCACATATAATTGAGGAGTCTGCAGGTTGGAGACTCAGGAAAGAGTTGCAGTTCAAGTCCAAAGGCAGCCTGCTGGTAGAATTCCATCTTGCTCAGGGGAGATCAGTCTTTGTTTTATTAAGACCTTCAACTGATTGGATGAGGCCCACTCACAGATTGTTATGGAGGCCTCCTTTGTTAAATCAAAGTCCACTGATTTAAGTGTTAATCTCATCTTTAAAAACACCTTCAGAGAAACATCCAGAATAATATCTGGGCACCGTGACCCAGCCAAGTTGACACATAAAACTAACCATCACAATATGGCTCCCATACAGGACATTCAGAAGGCAGGGGCAGCTTCGTTCCTGGGAAATGTGAGACGAAATGAAAAGAAAGGAAGTCATTTCAAGGTAATGGGGATGGATGATTCAGATCCAAGCAAATGTGTAAGAGTTTAACACAAAGTAATCACTTACTGGTGAACAACGCTAGATTGCAGAAAACTACAGACAAGCCCACTGAGCCTTTGAAAAAAGAATCTTAAAAAATAATATTTATAATGGAGAAGAAGTAGAAGGGAATTCAATGTATGGATCTGCAGTTTTGAGGACAGTTGGTGGGTTTAGGAGAACTTTAATTACAAGGGAATCAAGTGATTAATTTGGGGAGGTTAACTTTGGGGGTATGTGAGGAGGTCAATGTCATGCATCTTTCTTCCCTTTCTGAGTTTGGCACCAACTGAAGACAGATCCAGGAGTCTGAGAGGTGGGCACCTTATGGAACCATTGTTACTGCTGTCCTAATTGGTCTAGATGTGTGGCCACTGTGGGCTTCCTAATATTTCATCACGATGGAAACTTATATACAATGACAGGCAGGACCAGAGTTAGACTAGTGGCCACCCACAATAAGTCAAACACACACTGGACAGGAGCTACCAGGGGCAGCAGATCTGGAAAGAGGTGAGGTCCAGAGGGTCAAAGGCAATCAGACTCAGTTCTGACTCAGAATTCTCTCCTCTCCTAGAGGAGAGCATATGAGGAGAAGAAGGAGCTGGAAATGTTCCTTCAACTTTTCCCTTCTGAGGAGTGGAGTAAAATTGTCCTTGCCAATTTCTGAGGTGTATATATTCCCACCATAGCTGATTCCAAGCTACCAATTTGATGTCAACCAGCTCACAACATTCCTGAAAATTTGACAACAGGCCCTTGCGAGTCGGTACAAGCTGGCCCCCGCACATCGTCAGGGCATACATCACCAAGCCGAGTATTCCAGGCACTGCAACACATTCCCTTCAGGACATTATGCATGGAAGTTCATCAAAGGGATGAACCGAGGCACCAGGCTGATGGACTGGCTGGCTCCCTTTCAAGGACTCGTGCTAGAGGAAGCTGAAGGTAGAATATAGGTCATGCAGATGCACTTTTGAGAATCCAGTAGTCTTCTCTTTGGATTTGCTGGGTCCCAAGATGCCCAGAATTCATTTTTTGGTGCACTGAGTTTTATTCTGATTCACACTTCAGGGGGCAGTCCTTTAACTTTTTATTAAGCACTATGAAGGTGACTTGACCACATCCTGTAAGAAATTTTTTTTTCTTTTGAGGAAGACCAGCCCTAAGCTAACATCTGTTGCCAATCTTCCTCTTTTTTGCTGAGGAAGACTGGCGCTGGGCTAACATCTGTGCCCATCTTCCTCTATTTTATATGTGGGACGCCGCCACAGCATGGCTGACAAGCAGGGCATCAGCCAGCACCCAGGATCCAAACCCGCCAAGCCCCGGCTGCCAAAGGGTGAACTAAACCACTGCGCCACCCCGCCAGGCCCCTGTAAGAAATTTTTATAGGAATTTCAGAATAGATAATTAAATTCACTCTGTACCTGCTTAGTAAGAACACCTTTCAGGCTCATCATTCAATCTGATTTAGATAAACTCATTGTAAATTAGTATCCATGGAAATATGAATCTTTACACCTGCACAAATTTCCTTTTCTTAATATCTAAAGCTTAGAAAAGGTAGCTTGTGCCTGTGGATAGACTGTTTAAAAATGGTTGTAATTTGGTCATTTTACTTTATTTTGATTTTCATGAAAATGTATGAATCAATTCCTTTTGGATTAAAACCAGTAATTATTGGCTTTACCTACAAAGATAAATTTGGGGGAAGAACATTTTTAAAATCCAGGATAATAAGAAAAAAAATAGCTGTAGGAATTTTTTTTAATTAAGGGAGGATCAATCGTCCTGAGAAAAATTTGACTTTCTATCATTGCCTCTTTACTTCTATTTGAACATTACCCACTCTAACATACTCTCCCAACGTCTCTGCTGTGGAACTTTATTCTTACAGTTAAGTAAAAAATGAATTAATAATGTCATTTGACCATTGATTATGGTGGAGAATGGCCATTGTGCCACAGGCATGGAAATCTCAGGACGACAAGTGTATCTTTTGCCTTATGGCTTTTTTCTCTCAAGAAAATGTTTTCAAAGTTTATCCACGTTGTAGAATATACAAGACTTCATTCCCTTCTATTACAGAATAGTATTCTTTTTGGTGAATATATCACATTTAATTTATCCACTCATCAGTTGATGGACATTTGGGTTTCTTCCACTTTTTGGTGCTTATGAATATTGCTGTACAATATTCATGTACAAGTTTTTGTGTGGACATGTATTCCAATTCTCTTGGGTATATACTTAGGGATGAAACTGCTGGATCATATGGTAACTCCGTGTTTAAATTTTTGAGGAACTTCCAGACTATTTTCCTAACTAGTTTCAAGCATTTTACGTTTCCACCAGCCCTGTATGAGAGTTTCAGTTTCTCCATATCCTCAACAGTACTTGTTATTATCTGTTTTTTTAAACATCGTCATGGGAGTGATGGAATATTTCATTGTGATTGTGATTGCATTTCCCTGGTGACTGATGATGTCGAGGCTCTTTCCATGTGCTTATTGGCCGTTTGTACATCTGCCTTGGAGAAATATCTATTTAGATCCTTTGCCTATTTTTACATACGTCTTTCGCCTATTTTTTATTGAGTTGTAAGAGTTCTTTATACACTCTGGATACACATCCTTATCAGATATATGTTTTGCAAATATTTTCTCCCATTCTTTGTATTGTTTGTTCACTTTCTTGCTAGTGTCTTTTGCAGCACAAAGTTTTAAATTTTGATGAAGTCCAATTTATCTATTGTTTCTTTTGTCGCTTGTGGTTTAGTGTCATGTCCAAGAAGACTGCCTGATGCAGAGTCACAAAGATTTACTCTTACGTTTTCTTCCAGGAGTTTTATAGTTTTAGATTATACATTTAGGTCTTTGATCCACTTTGGTTAATTTTTCTGTGTGGTGTGAAGTAGGGGTCCAACTTTGGAAGGGATCTTCTCTTTCCTTCTCATGACCTGTGTCCCTCTCAAATGCTGTGTCATGCTGTTGGCTTCCAAATATATTGTGCTAGAAACAAAATATTAAATATATTTTGTTATACAAGAGACAAACCATGATAAGATGACAAAGGAGGCTATTTTTACTTTAGGGGGGCCATCTGGTTATCAATAGGAGTTATAAAATAATGATAAATGCAACGCAGCACAGCATTTGGGTGCAGAAAACACACACTCTCAGTAGACCATGTATGTTCTTGTCGCTGCATGAGGATTTACAAGTGTGACATGACTGTATGCGATGACACAACCAGCCTCACTCCTGATGACTGAATTCATGTTTCCCCATGGTCATCGTGCTACTTCTTACCTCTGTCTCTGCTAAAGGAGTGATGGTGCAAATTCAACTGAGAAAAAAATTTACATAGATATTTTAATCTTTCTGTGTCTGTAACTCATCTTTTTGTCCTGTTGAGTCCTGTACCTAAACAGCTAAATATGTGCCCAAATAGCTTAAATCTTCCTCCTGTTGACAACTCAATTAGTTCATTCAGAAATGGCTCAGTCTCTCTGAGGGCTGCCCTCCCTATTTCTCTCTTTCACAGAAGTCCAGGTTTCATGGGGGAAGATATTGGGCTCACACATCATTGTAGGGTTGGGAGGAAGGGTTTCCTTGCCTGGTCTCTCCAGGGGTGGGAGAAGCAGAACAGATGCCCTCTTTCTCCTTCCCCTTCCCAGAATTCCTTGGCTAGAGAAGGGTGGACATCTCTTTGACCTCCACCATCATAAGTGGGAGGAGGGGTATGTTTTTGACCTAGAGGGGAGTTCTACAGACTGGGTTGTCCAAGTCTGTTCCTTAAAATTTCTAAGGAGGAGTTACACAGGAATATGGAAAATTCTCTCCTGAAACAATAATGCCAGGCTGAAATACTACTGCCTAAACACATTGCATGTTCCAAAACTGAATTATAATTCATTTCCCCTTTCTTATATTTTGTATTTTTCAGGAGAATAAGTACTCAGAACAGCAACAGAAAAAGGTATTTTACTAAGCTTTCAAATCTTTCCCTGTTGCCCTAATGGCTGTACCCCCAACACGGCAAGCATCTCCTCCCTCCCTCCCTGCTCCCTAGTTGCAGACAGTTCTCGGGGGCCTGGGCTGAGTTATAGTAACAACCTGAACTGACCATTGTGCTTGTCACTACACCAGGTGATGGGCTAAGTGCTGCATCAGATGACCACATGCATCCTCAAAACTGTCTTAGAAGAGGGGCCGCCTGGTGGCGCAGCGGTTTAGTCCGCGCTTGGCAGCCCGGGGTTCACTGGTTCAGATCCCGGGCGCCCGCCGACGCACTGCCTGTCAGCCATGCCGTGGCGGCGTCCCATATAAAGTGGAGGAAGATGGGCACGGATGTTAGCCCAGGGCCCGTCTTCCTCAGCAAAAAGAGGAAGATTAGCAACAGATGTTAGCTTAGGGCTGGTCTTCCTCACACACACAAAAAAACTGTCGTAGAAGAGAACTACTGTTAAATTCATCTTACAGAGGGCAGAACTGGGCACAGACACGATGTGAGGCAGAAATAATAAATCATAGAGAAGAGATGTAAATCTAGATACATCTGACCCAAACCTATTATCATAGAACCTCACTAAATTGTTTCCTCGTTGAACTGCATTTGTCTGTTTTCATATGTGCAGCCATTACTATATTTTGAGTGTCCTGGGACCAAAGTGTCTGCAGTATTTACTCTATAACTCTGGTGCCCAGCAGAGTGCCTATCCCACAATAGATGCCTAATAAATGTATGCGAAGCTAATGAAGCAGCATAAATCCATGACAATGAAGAGAGTAGACCACATCGCTCCTCCCTGGATGGAGACAGGACAGTCTGAGACGACCCAATTGTGCAGGGAAGCTCCTCTGTGGTTCTGTGGAAGCTATGAAAGCACAGGGACATATCTGAAAAGACCCAGTTAATGGAGCAGACCATAATGTAGCCTTCAGAAGAGAAGGACGATGGAGGACAGGGAACATCAGGGCTATGTGAAATGGGTAGACTTGCAAAGTGTGAGTAAGATTAAGTCAAAAAATAACAGGATGAGAACGACACCAAAGACCAGCGAATAGCATGAACAAAAAGCACGTGGCATATTTTAAGGGCCACAAATTAATCAATGAGCCTGAAGCAGATTTGGGGGAAGGAAGAGTTAGGAAAGAAAGATGGAAGTGAGTGCTGGAGCCCTACTGTGAGTAGTCCTCAATCCCTTGACACTTTGCAAAACTGGTGACTAAAGTGGAATTCTGAACTGGTTGCAGCAGGTTGGATAGACATGAATTAGGGGGCGGGAGGAAGAGAGGTGGAAGGCAGGGGTGGGATAAGGGAGGGATCTGGAGGAATAGTAACGTACTCTGGTGAGGTAAGGAACGCTTGCAATGATCCCAGTACAAGGGGGAGTGTCCGGGTGGTGGTGGGAGGAGCAAAAATTACAAAAGGTAAAGAGAACAGGAAAAATGCCCTGGATGTGGAGTGGGGAGTGCAGGGAAATGCTGAATCAAAAGTGACTCTAGTGAAAGCAAACCCTGGCAAAGTGCAAAATCCTGACACCCACAGAGGAGATGATCCCAAAATTGATGGCCGGGGCTGGTGGGAAAAGCTGGGTTCAGCTCAGACACGTGATGTGAGGAGGGGGAGAGGATCTGGGCATTTAGCCCCCCAGGACTGAGCTGGTCCACACTGGGACCAGCGTGGTCAGGATGCTGTTGGAACCCATGATGCTGTGGATGTGGATGAACTGCCTCAGAGGAGAAATAGAGAAACAAGAGGGGGTCTTGTTTCTACCACAAGGATGTGCAACTACACATCACAAGGGTTCAAGAAATATTTATGGAATGATTACATAAATGCAATTATTTCTAAATTCAAAGTCTTTCAGTATATTAGGTTTGAATAAGCCAACATTGGTTGGGACTGTTGGGTTTCCCTCTTTATACAGTTATGGTAATAAACACCGTTAGAAACCGTTATATCACTTGCCATTTCTACTACACAGCTTCCAAAGGATGTCAGTTATCTGTGGTGTGCAGTAACACATGCCACTTGTGTGTTATTCAACCCGGAAGCCCAGGGATTAGCCACAGGTCTGACACATGCGGTGGCCAGACGCCCGACGCTGTCTAACCCTCTCACACAGGAAAGCTGGCTTTGACTACAGTCATTCCTCTGGGACTCAGTTCCATGCAAGGCAATTTTCCAAAAGATAAGAGGAAAAAGAACCAGGAGTCCCTTAAAAACAATTTCTATTTGAAAATCTCGAAGCTGCAATGGAATTTGACAATTGAACTTTACACAGAAAAAATGAGTCAACTTTATCTGGTGAAGTTATTACCTGTAAAGGTTGATTCGGCTGAAATCCTTTATGAAAATGGCAGTGGGTAAGGTTGTAATATTGAAAACAAATTGTGTGTCGTGTGTGCTCCTTGGCTGAACCGACAACAGCAGAGACAAAGCCCAAGAGCCTGAGATTCCGCTTCATCTGGCCAAGCTCTTGACCTTTCCTGAATCTTATCCGAAGGGGCCTCCCCTCCTGGAGGGAACTCACCCCACAGGTTGGGTGGGCAGGGCCTCTGTCTGAGGACACTGGGGCCTGAGGACACTGGGGTCTGAGGACACTGGGGCCTGAGGACACTGGAGTCTGAGGACACTGGGTCCTGAGGACACTGGGGCCTGAGGACACTGGAGTCTGAGGACACTGGGTCCTGAGGACACTGGGGCCTGAGGACACTGGAGTCTGAGGACACTGGGTTCTGAGGACACTGGCGTCTGAGGACACTGGGCCTGAGGATACTGGAGTCTGAGGACACTGAGTTCTGAGGACACTGTGGACTGCGGGCATCCAGGGCCCAGGGGATGGGGCTCGTGGGAGACAGGGACTGACCCTCGCAAGCTTTCTGCACAGTCAAAATACATGCAATAACCCAGGGCAGCCGTTCCCATATGTGAAAGCCTTACAGACTCACTTGTCACGCTCCAGCTCTGGGGAAATGTTTGGAAGGTGGGGGCGCTGCAGTTGCAGCTGAGTCAGAAAGAGAAGGGCCATCCACAAAGGCCACGCCTGGGTCAGGTAAAGAAAAAACTGCCGAGTTTGAGATCTTTAAGGTAGAACTTTGCAGATGGGTGCAAATGGTAAATATCATGCTATTTATGAAAATTTAACACAGCCTCGTATAAATCTTCTCTCCCCTTTGACCAGTCAAGGCCCAATGTATTTCAAGCCAATAAAAAAACTGCAGATTTATGCTCAGAGCTGGAGGTCTGTGTCTACACTGGCCAGTACCCGGCTCGGAGCAGAGCTGCCGTTGGTTCCTGCGAACGTGCGATGCCCAGTGTCCCCAACAGGGGGCGCAGTCCTGAATAGCAGCGCTAAGATTTCACAACCGGAATCTTGATGTTTTTATTACAAGCGTCTGTCTGCTTGCTACTTTAGACACCAATTTGCTTCTTTTGTCCGAAAGAAAAGACCTTTGCTGAGGGACTACTACATTCACATCAATCAAGTAGTGATTTACACTTCAGGTAATAAGATGAGTCAGATGAAGGTTGACAAGAAAATAACCTGATCTGGACTGTCATGTATAAAGGCCTGTACCATTGTTGGTGTTGACTTGTTCATTCATGACACAAATAGAGATGCATAGTCAATTAACTTGTAAGAGTAAGTATTGGTTAGTACGGGGGTACTTATATACATATTGGGGAAACCTGATGGAACCATATAGCTAAAAATTTCAGCTCTGCTTATTACTTTATTAAATAAGATAATAGAATAAAAGCACTAAGAACATTTCCTGAAACAAAATAAGCACAGAATAACTGTTAACATTTTATTTGTTTGTAATCTTCTTAAAAACCTCTTGTGGATGTCAATATGGAAATCTTAAAAATATTCTAGAGAAAGGATAAGATTATAAGAAGCAATGACAAAAGAGAAAAATAAAATAAAAGTCAATAAACACTTGAAAAAATGTTAATCTCTCTAATAAAATGTTGCAAATTTTAAACAATAAGATATCAGTTCCCCATTATTGGGTAGGCATAAGTTTTTTAAAAATTCCACCGCCCAGAGTGAATTAGGAAGTGTTTAAGGAAATGGGTACAGTCCTGTACAGTCAGTGTGAGAGGAGCTGGTCCAAGTTGCTCGGAGGCCATGTACCACCATACACCAACATTCTCAAAGAGTATGTATCTGATCCTGCCATTTAAGTGCTAACGATTTACTCTAATAAAATTATTAGGAAGTTTTAAAAATATGTTCATCTATACTCCTAACAGATAAGAGTCCCAAAGGAGGGATCATGTTTAGATGGCAGGAAACACACATACCCCACGTAACAGGAGGGACGGGTCCAGGTAAGGTTGGGGGCAGGGCAACTGAGCAGTTCACTTCTGATGGTTTCTGTTCGCTGTGTGGGCAGAGAGTGAGGAGAACAGAGGCATCAAGGATTTGAGGAGAGTGGAGACACGTGGACGTAGATTCACTGTGAAGAAGAGAGAAACTGATCAGCTGTACAGAGTAAGTTATGCGCAGTAGAGTGATGGCTTTGTATGGCTGAGCATGGGTGAGCGGTCCAGGGGTTAGGCTTATGGCTGCCCCTTCTGGGAAACCTCTTCAAAGAAAGACAACGTGCAGCAGAATTTCTTTCAGATGTGCACAAATCCCTCGTGAAACTGGAAAGTTCAGAGGATTTTTATTAATTTCTACCATTCGACAAAATGGGAAGGATCTTTCCGTGATGGCCTTTCTGCCTGAGCGATGTGATGCGCTCACACTGGAAGAGGGGCGATGGCTGGACCAGGCTGTGGGATTCACTCTCGTTTGTGCTCACGTAGGAACATTATGGGGAACAGCAGGTTGACAAGCTTAAATTTGTCTCTTGGCCTCAGCTCACCTGAGGTGTATGTGTAGAGACTGGCTGAAAAGTTAATAAAATGAGATGAAGAATAAAAACTGCAAGTATATGTATGTCCAAGCAAATTTAAATCATGTGCATGTTTAGCTCCGTGGGTCAGAGCCTGGCTAGTCCCAGGGTCTGAAATCTGGATCCCATATGGATCAACTTATTTCTCTGAGTGCTCAGTAGCTCAAGGTCTGGGAGAGAAAGGGGCTCCTCCAAGGCTGGCGAGGAGTGTCAGGCAGGCACTGCCAAAGGACAAGGCCATCTGGAAGTGAATCCAGCAGGGTTTGTAGAGAAAGGTGGAGAGGCCCCAGGGCCTGAGCCCTTGATGAGGTTAAAGGACTAGGATATGGGGAGTAATGGAGAGAGAGAGCAGCCCACCACCACGTGCAGCCGGACCTCCTGCTCTAGCCTAGAACAAAACCCTGAGAGATCCCGGGTGGAACACAGCCTCCTGGAGCTCAGAACTAGAGAGAGTGAGCAAGCTGGGTGCCCTGCTTGTCCATCTCACAGGCTTGTCCCATTGTGAAAGATCCAGGGAAATTGTCAGCAGAAGAAAAATATGATGCTGCTAACACATCATTTCAAGGGCTTATACCTCGGGTTCTTATTCAGGTAGTGACGATGAATCAGCTGTCTATAACTCAGACGCTCTGGGGAGGCACTTCTGGGAAGGAGAGCCTGGATCTGTACTGCCTTCTGAAGACATGTATCAGAATTTGCATCTCTTGAGTTCATTCATCCATATGGGACCCAGATTTCAGAGCCCTGTTAGTGCCGGGCTCTGACCTCCAGAGCTAACTATGACATGACTTTAACTTGCTCAGAAATGTGCTTGGAATTTATTTCTCTATCCCATTTTATTACATTTCCTGTCAGTCCCTGGACAATTCCGGTGATCCGAGACTAATCGACAAATACAAGCTTGTTAATCTGCTGCTTCCCATAATGTTCCTACATGAGCACAAATGACAGGGAATCCCAGAGCCTGATTTCCGACGTGAGCACATCGTCTTGCACAAGCACAAAGGCCTTGGCATGAGGAGTGTTATGGACTGAATTGTCATAACTGAATTGTCCCAAAATTCATAAATTGAAGTCTAATCTCCAATTTGACTGTATTTGGAAATAGAGCCCTTAAAGAGGTAACTGAGGCTAAATCAGATCATAAGGATGGGGCACTAACCCTCCAGGATTAGTGTCCTTCTAAGAAGAGGAGACACCCGGCGCGTGTGCTCACAGAGGAAAGGCCACGTGAGGACGCAGCCAGAAGAGAAGGTGGTGGTCTGCCAGCCAAGGAGAGAGGTCTCGGGAGAAACCCACCCTGCGGGCACTTTGATCCTAGACTTCAGCCTCCAGAACTGTGAGAAAATAAATTTCTGTTGTTTAAGCTGCCCAGTCTGTGGTATTCTGTATGGCACCCTAAGCAGACTAAGACAAGGGACCGTCATTAAATGAAACACATTAAAAATTGTTTTCTCGTTGTGTTAATTAGTAGAAATTTATAAAAATCCTCTGAATTTTTTCAATTTCACAAACAATTTGTGCATATCTAAAATGAGCAATTCTGCTTAGCATTTTCTTTCTTTAAAGGAATTTTCCATAAGGAGAAGCCATAAGGCTAACCCCCGGAGGGCTCATCCATCCTTACTCATATGAGGTCTGTGGTCTGTGAAGATTGAAAAGATCCTGCTTTAGTTTTTTCCTGAGGCATTGGTTAAAAAGTGCATCACCCAGAGAACGGTAGGGAGAGGCAGAGTCTTCATTTCAGGGAAACACTCTCAGGATCGAAAAACACCCTGGGCCATGCACAGAGCCCAGATGTCTCCATGGAGCTGAGGAACCACGTGGGGTCAGTCTCTCTGTGCCTGGGGAGATGGTGCCTCTGAGATCCAGGGTGGCTACAACCAGCAGGAAGTTCAAGGTTTAGAGTGGTCCTGCATAGTGATTACTAAAGATAAGCTTCACATCCCTTGTGGGATTCCAGAAGATCAGTTTAGGAGAGAAACTGGGAAAGTTTACACTGGCTTTTAAAAAAATTATTCAAATGCCAATACTTCTGAAGATTAGCAAGCAAACCATTATGAGTTGCATATCATGATTGCTACTCGGGAATAATAACCACCAATATCAACAGGTGGGGTAGTTACTGCATAGTGATTGATTCTCGAAGCTACTAGACTATGAATACTTACAGTGCTATTGCTAATATGGCCAAGAGGACATGGGCAAGTGGAGAATTGGTGAATTTATTGAAAGGATCCCACCCTGTGTTCTGAGGCCAATTCAGTCACACGCTAATCCATATCCCGAAGCACCCCAGACCAAAGCAATTGCCCAGCAGAGAGACTGCCTTCCAGAAGGCACTGTGACCTGTCATCAAATGGGGCTCCAGAGGTCTTCATTCTTCTTGGCTGGATTGCAGGTGAATTTTGGTAATACTGCAGCAAAAGTTTTCTCAAAGTAGCTTCAAACAATTCAGTGAAACAAACTCTTTATACCAAATTCCACAACAATTCTCCTAAAACGTGATTTGGTCCTTTTTTGTACCTGCTGTATAAGGAAACAAATACAGCAATATAAACACAGGACGTCTTATTTCACCCTATCTTATGACTCCCTTTTATTTCTCATGTCAGATGCTATCTGCAGTCTTTGAAATCACTTTTATAAGGAAACAATTTAATATGAAATCATTGGCATTCTCTGTCCAAACTCTCATGCTTTCCTACATAATGACATTAGTTTAATTCCCTCCTCCATGAAGCTATAATGTTCTTCAGAATAAGTTACTCAATATTTCTAGCAGTTCCACCAGCCCTCAAAACCCAAGTGTGTGAGGGGTTCGTTTAAGATTAATCGAACGCCACAGTACCTGTGACAGTTTGCGTGAGTTAGGGAATGTGAATCCCTATTGAGCAAAGAAACTGTTGGGGCTTTGAGATCACACCCCAATTCTACAGACCTTCCCACCAGAGAGGGCAGAGACTATGCCCTGTGACTCTATGGACTAAGAATAATTGTGAACAACTATCTATGCAGGCAGCTTGCTCCTGGCCGGGGCAGGGTGGGAGCAACTGGAGAATATCTCTTGGATGGGATAGCAAAAGGGGCCTCCTACTCTTGAACTCCTGAATTAGGAGAATTTACCATCTGGTCATGACCACAGCTGTGCCTCCTCACGGTGTGGGTTGGAGAGGGAGGGGCTGCCCCTTAAGCATTTCAACCAGGAGGCCTTGCCTTAGGTGGCCCCACCTGCTAAGCCCTCTGTGGGCACCAACGTCAGGTCGCTGTGGGCCAATGCCTTTGCCCCTGTAGTTGAAAGTCAAGTGACAGCTCGCATCTCCACCACTGGCTGTGGCCACCCTCAAGCATGCTCATTTGCTGATAACCAAGTGCCATTCTGGTTTTACTGAGGACAAGTGGCCTCTGCTCGGCCCAGGCCAGCTTGGCTCCACACCTTTGCTACAGCCTGTGAGCCTTGGCTCTGACCCAAACACATGCAGCCAGAAGCTGTAGGGACCCTTGGAAACAAAATATCATGTAGCCTATGGCTTCAGGTCTCTTTCCCAGAGGCTCTAAAGCAGAGTGGTCAACAGATCTACATGGTTTGTTCCCACCAAGACCTTCAATCCCAAACGTGGTTAACGCTGCTCCTCTTTGGGATACATGAAGACGTGCAGAGATATTTGGTTGCTCTAATGCCTGAGTGGGACACATGTAATATTATAGAGGGGGGTAGGTTTACTAAGAGTCCTACAATATGAGGAACAGCAATCTATGATGAAGAATGTGCCTCCCCAAATGCCAATAGCACTCCTACCCATTATCACGATATCCCAACCCCCTTACAAATTGAAAGCCCCCTTCCCCTGAACAAGTAACAGCTCCCTTCCTTGGAACAACTAATGCCTTCTCCCTCTGGATCTCATATGAGGGTAGCCTTTTCTAGACAGTAACATGAAACAGCTATCGAAAACTGCCATCCTCTCAGAGAGAGAATAAGGACCACTCAAGGCTGTGCATCTCCAATTATCACAGCAGCGTGCTATATTCTCCCAAAGGGGGAAATAACTAAGTTGGTTTCCCACCCCAGCACTCTTGATGGATTTACAGAAACACCCACTCTAAATTAAATCCTCTGGCAATGCAGCCAATATTGCTTCACATTGAAATGGAACAAGTAACCAAAACAGCTACGAAATCTCTTCCTAGGAAAGTTTAAGAAGATAAAATAAGTTTTTAAAAAATCTTCAAATAATTGAAAAATCAGGAGTCCAGGGTTGGAGATGAACCTTGTGACCTAATGGTCTCCAAGGGTTGTAAAGGGTCTTTTTTTTCTTAATTCTTCAGTTTGGGGCAGGTCTTTTGCACCTAGTAAGATAAAAATCTCTTAATTCATTGCTTGTTTCCTTCTGGATTAGTGGCATTTAATACAGACCATAATTACTATTGGTTCTCTGTTTGTTCCATCTTACTTGATCTCAATGTCAGTTCTGACCAAACGTTGTTAATAATCACATTACCAAATTTGCTCATTAAGAATTTTAGCAAGTATTAGCTTCAGCAGCATCAGAGGACAATACATCCAAATGAGAATGACATTTTCCCAATCACTTCAAAATCCAAATTAAGCGAAAGAAACTTCCATTTCTTATGATTCACTGCCCTGTTGGCAGCTGCTGGACTGTCCTGAGATGACACCCAGGACAGCTTGAGCAGAGAATGGCAAATGTCAGTCCCAGATAGCCAAAGGCCTCATCAGAGGAATGTGTGACCATAAGAAGTGTTTGCTAAGTGGACACTGATGACCAAAAGCGGTTACTCTTTCCACACATGCAATACTGAGAAGGAAGCACAACTCCTTCCTGAGTCTGATTAGAAGATTGCCTTTTAGACTAATTATGAGCAGATTTCTTCTGATTTTTCCCTATGAAGTTCTAGAAAATGTCTAGAACTAGCTTTTAGGCAGATTTTCAAAGAGGAAAATATGTGACCTGGTACTTCATGTGCCCATTATTTCTTCCCCCTGACCACCCCACCCTCTCCTACAAACCTTCAGTGAAGGGACTGGTTGGACCAGCTCTGGTCCTATTTATTAAAAATATGATCTTAGAGGGATGGGAAATACCCGACTACTGTAAAATCTGATAAAATATTCCCACCCTACCCTTTGGAAATGATCCGCGCTACGATGACCTTTTGTAAATAATAAGATTGCAGGAGTGAAAGAGTCAAGGATTCAGAGAATCAAGAATCAGGGCTGATTTGGGGGTGCGGGGGGCACACAGCCTCCACAGGAACCTGGGATCACAGCAGGAGGTGGCCGCTGGGAGTAAGGCCAACCCAACACACTAGTGTGACCTTCCTCAGAGGCACCAACATCGACCCTATCAGTCAACCTCCACATCTGAGACAACTAATGGGACAAAGCAGGAAATGGATTCTGTGTGACCCCATTCAGAACAGATTAGAGGTTTCACCCTGACATATTCTTCACTCCAAGATGTGTGGTGGCGGGCAGGGGTGTAATTCTTGGCAGTCACTTTCACAGGAGTAACAGCTCTCCTGAATTTCTGCAAAATATATCACCACAGCTCAAGAAAAGAAGAGGAAGAAGGGGAAACAAAGGAAAAAAAACCCTGAGCATATGGGATATTTAAATTTGAATTTGAATTTGTGAGTTTAAATCTCCTAGACTTATATTTGTAATATTTTTATTTTCTTCAAGCAGGAAGGCTCCAGGTTTTTTGTAGCCTAGTCCTCACTGTCTCAGGAGAATAATGATGTTTGCTTAGCCCCGTGTTAAATTCCCAATTTGAGAAAGATTAGAGTCAATCTTAACTGTAATTCATAATTTATTTGGTGTGTGTATTCAAGCACACCAGGGGATGTTTGAAATGCTCTAAATTTCATACATATTATGCACACACACTTCGTCGCTCTCTTCCTCTCCCTTTCTTCTTTCTCCCCCATCCAATATGAGAAACTGTTTATCTTAGAAGTAGAGAATCTGACATAAATATGTAAGAATATTTAAATATGTCAGCATAAAACATAAATTCTTTTACGATGATTAAAGTTATAATGACAGCCATCTGAAGAATTGGGAAACCGGACCCTGTTTAAAATGGTTACTTGCAGAGAGCACGACAGGGGGCAGTTGGAGTCGGGGGCGGGGGTCTCCAGATGGTTAGGGACTTGCACAAATACTTTTAAATTTACATTCTGATATATGGTTTGAATTTTAATGTATTAAATATAGGTTTCTAATATCGACTTGTCTTTTGGAAGGGTGTGATTTCCTGTGGCATATTATTGCAAATGTCATTTTTGAATGTCCCTGAGCCGTGTCAAAGTCCCAACCGAGGGACGTTTTCTCTCTTAATTGCCTGTCATTTTATGATAACTAAAGTCAGAAGATTGCCTAGGTTTTAACATTATCATCCAAGTTGCATGATTTCCCAGTTTCGTGAGCCCCCCTTCGGCGTGCATTGATTACCTGGGAAATGATCATGTCAGCCATGCATTTCTGCCTTTTTCTAACATGGTATCTTGATTTATAACCTTTTATATTTTGATAACAAGATAAATTGTACTTTTCAGCAAGCCACCTAATACTTGCTCTGCAAACTTTATTCAGAACCCAAATTCTTTCATCTCCCACAAAATTCAGCAGACTCTCCGCCTGAGGATTCTGCTGGAAAACTCTCAGTTCTTTATATTTGTCGTTTATTTAAAAACAGACTATTGAGGCTGCACCAAGCACAGTACCCTGTGCCAAGGATAGACATGGTCGCTGCCCTCCCCCATCCTTCAGCCACCTGTGTGACTCCCATTCCCTGTGCAGAATGTTCTCCCTAACCTACCTTTATCTCCTTCAGTTAAGTATTTCCTGCTGCTTCCCTCTATGGTGACAACTCCTAAGAGAATCCTCTTCCTTCTACCTGGTTGTCTGCCTTTAAGACAGTTGTATGTATTGTTTTCCACTGTTTGTGCTCAAGCGTACGGCAGAAAGGAGAATTTAGATGAGGAGAGGAACACGGGCTTCTATTCTGCCCTCAAAATAACTATGTTTATAATAGGAAGTGGCTGAGTCAAGAAGAGGGAAGACTAATTGATTTGGCTTTCAATCAGTTTGGCTTGATTTGGGAGCAGAAGCAAATGCAACATATGTGAAGGGACAAATAGTGTGATTAGGGGCAACGACCCCACCTGAACCTGGAGGCCCTCTGCTGGTTACGTGCAATAGTTGTGCATGCTGTTCCAAGGCCCCATCCCTCTCCCCTACATGGTTTCTCATGAGTGAGATTCTGTCTATAAGGTATTCGCCTGAGTAGGATGGGCCCTGTCAGTCACGTGAAGCACAGGTATCCATCGCTTTCTCAGCAAGAGTCACCACCACAGCCCCCACCGCACATGAGGGGATGGCGTTCCCAAGGGTCATTCCCTAGAGAAGCCTTTCCCTTATTTTGTTCCACAACAAAACTATTGCCCAAGATGCTCCCCAAAGAAAGGAGTCTGGAATCCAGTGAACATGAAAAACCATGAATATTGTGTGCCGCCTCTCAGCAGTTGAAAGCCTATTAGTTGATTCAATCTTCTGACTTGAACACATAACAAATAACTTGTTTTAATGATTTCCCAAATATGTTTGACATTTTGGGGGTGATAATGCATATTTATACCCTGGTAAAGTAGGATTTTATAGAACTGATGTGGGAAATAGCTTGTAAATAGAAACTCCTGACCAAAGGGATTCATAAAACCAATCTCATTAGATAAAATATAATCCAGGGAACTAGATATGGAGGAAATTTTACTCATTTTTTTTAGCCTAGAGAGTATCATAGATTACATTATAGAGAGAAACTCCATATTTCTTAGTGTCTGATGTGTTTTAGAATTGGGTAAAATGTTCCTTCTCATTTCCTTCCTGACATAACTGTTCTGGAGTACATCTTTGCTCAAGGTTGAGAGAAGAGGGTTGGATAATTGATCTGTGTCTTGGCAATCTTTCAAAACTATTGGTGATTTTTCACTATCCATGGGTTGCTGATAGTTTAAATTGGGTGAGTCCCCAAAACACGAGGCAAGTTGTTAGTGCCAAATTTGACAAAGGGCCAGGTAGTTACCCATCACCATCTCACCCTTCCCACTAAAATATATATATTTATATATATATAAATATATATGCATAAATACATTAAGATGCAAACAGGCCACATCACAAAGAAATCATAGAAAATTAAATTGGAAAGAAAAAATCCAGAACACTGTAAAGGTCAAATATTATCATGGAAGTTTTGGTGCCTTGAAAAACTGAAAGCATAATACATACTTTGGAGGACCCCTCTCTGGCTAATAAAGAGGGAATATGCTGGAGATAATTTTCTTGAGTATGAGTTTAGTATTTGTAGTCAAAGAAGTCCAGATTCCTGCTCACTACCCGTTGATCAGAATGGTCATTCAGGATCCAACTTAATAGCCATACTCTGGTGTTGGTAGATTGGATTAATTATCTCTATTCTTCAGTCTCTCACTATAGTAGCACTATATGTGGAAGTAACAGTGCAGTGCCTTTCCCTGTGGTGGAGGGTACCTCTCCACTCAATTGGTACTGCACTTGGCCATGTGACTTACATTAGCCAAGGGAATATTAGTGATCTTGATAGAACAGAGCCTTTAAATATGCTTGTGAAGTTTGTCTTGGCTCTTGTGCACCTATGTCCACTATGGAAAAAGAATGCCTCAGGTGGCCCCTACCCCATTCAGCCTGTGCTCCAGAAGGAAGACGGGGAGCATACCTGAAACTTTCTGGAAGACTGGAATGTATGACCAAGCTGAGCTCAGCTCAGACCAGCTTAACCACAACTGACCTGCAGACCCACGACCCTTGTAGTCTACTGAAATTTTGTGGTTGTTTTTTACACAGAAAAAATTTGACTAATACAACAGATACTTTATTTTTGAGGCTTTAGCAAAACCTGAAATTTAATAGCACCACAATGGTCAAGATGGGTAGGAGCAATTGCTTGAGGAGTCAGCTATTGATAGGACAATGCTTTTATGAGATTTTGAATGCGTGCCTATGTCCTTGCCTGTCCACCGTGGAGAAGGGGTATCTGTCCTGCCTGGGGTTCTTCACTTTTTAGAGAAGATGTTTAGGGCATTTCAAGCTCAAGTAACTATAAAGAGGCCTGAAATTAGAAGAACAACATAGAGTATCTTCCATCCATTATGTATCAGAGAGCATAACCTTGAACTCGCTGCCACTCAATATTGAACAAAGCTAAGATCTCCATCATGTTCCTTATAAAGAGCCCCCTTAACGAGAGCTATCATAGATTAAAACAAAACACATATGTGATTCAAATTTGTTAAAAAACCATGCAAGGTAGCTATTATTATTCTCAAAAGATGAAAAAACAGATTCAGAAAAATTCAGTGGCTTGTACAAGTTTACTCAAGGTGGCAAAACTGACATTTGAACAGAGAACTGAAGGCAAACTTTGATTAGATAAGACGACTAGAGAGCTCTGAGTTTCTAATGCGTTGTCTAGGCTCTTGTTCGTGCCACTTATACTGTCTGGACTTTTCCTTTATCCTGTAAGAAATGATACGTAGGAAAGAGTCATAGGAACTGCGTTAGGTATTTATGGTGGAGATCTCACTGAGCACTTTACTCACTACTGAGAACCATTGGGAGAAGAGATGATCAAGATTAAGTCCCAGAAATAGATGTGTTTCTACTAAATAAATTATCTTTCTTTCTTATGGCCACTATGCATTATAAAACTGATCTTATTTCCCTCTCTGTTTAAGCTATTAACAAGTTCAGAATAATAGTCTCAATCCACCTTTAATGAATTGTTTGTGTATTAACTTTACATCAGGGCTTAATCCCGCTTATATTTTCCTTATTTTTGCATTTTTGTATATATTTAATTTTTTCCTCTAGTATACATCAGATTTCTTTAGGAATGAATTACTAATGTACTGACCAAGGAAGTGAGAGAGGAAAAAATAGAGACTCTTGGAAAGATAACTCTGAGTGCTGTGTCGTCGCTCATGAAGAGTTACCCCTAGAGCAATTTTCTTTTACCTCTTTCCCCTCTCCTCTACCCTTTCTCAAGAGTGACAATCCAGGGCTCCTCAATTGGGTTTAAATTTCACCTCACAGTAGAAAGGGCTACAAGCTAGGGAAAAATTTTCCAGTACCATTTTGGTGGGGGAATAATGCCACATAGCGGAATATTCAAGAATTTCAAAACTATCATATTGGGGTTGGCTCCATGTACCCTCACAGCATTTCTATGTAAACCACAGAGTCTGAAATTTGTCACTATATGAACTGACCTTGCTACAATCTTTTGGAAGAGAAGAATGGCAGAAACTTGCTATGGAAGATGAAACTTTGTTTTCACAATAAGCCAGCCATTCATACATTTCTGATAAAATTGTAAACTGGCACAACTTCTACAGAGGGTAATTTGGGAATGTATATATCAGAATGATAAGTGCATATGGCATTTGATATAGTAATATCATAAGTGAGAATATATGACCAATATTCTAGCACAAATGTAAAATAATATAGTATGAGGTTTCTTACTGAGCATTGTTTGTGGTAGTAAAACATGGGAACCAACCCAAATATTCTCAGCAGGGACTGCTTAAGTAAAAACATTACATTCATCTAATGTAGTTCTACAAAGAAAACTTTTATTGTATGTCCATTTACGTTTTGTGAATTTTAAATTATGTTAATGTATCACCCATTCAAAAAGGAAATATAAGGTAATGAAGCCGTGTCCCCTAAGAATAAGAAAAAAAAACCTACTTATGTAACAAAAGTCCCATTAATACTGGCATCATTTTAAACACAAAACATATTTTACTTCAAAATATTTGAGCTAAAATGGAAAATACCTTTTTAAACATTTCTAGTTGGAGTAATTGAAATATGAGTGATAAACACACTGAGACTTGCTGGGTTGCAATCCCAACACCTCTTTCCTGTTTCATTTTCCTCCTGTTGCTGTGAAGAATAACTTTAGTACTTTCCCTCTACCTCAATATCAATTAAAAATATAATACCTTTACCAACCATTGATTTAGAGTAACTTTAAGCCAAAGGAGAGTTTAAAAAAATATGATCTGCCAGAAGTTTAGAGTATTAAGTTATGCAAATACTAAAATTTCTGGCACAAGTATTACATGGAAAATTTAAGTCTCAGGCATAACTTTATGATATTTTCAGTTTGCAAAGCCACTGGGAAGAACATAAATAGTGATAAATACCTTAGATTTCTATTAGGAAAGAGTAAAAATTAGAAAAATAAATGGTAAGTATTAAAATTTTTTTACCTTATGTGTATCTTTAGGAAATGGCATTCAAATAATATCAAATAATATCAAACTTTAATTCACTAGTTCTGAGAAAATGTGAGTAAAATTTAAGAAAGGATTGTTTAACATTTGTCACTACGTTCTTCACACATGTTTTCAGAATAATATGGTTTTTAAAGATTATTTGGTTGTCCATACTCTAAAAATAAACTAGGTGTGAAGAAACCTGAGCCTGGCATAGTTTGATCTGCAGCCAGCAGGCTGGTAGTTTACAGGAGAGGTTGGTGTGATCACTTCATTAACCATGAAGAAAGGATACAGAAAGGAGGCCAGGAGGAAACCCCAATATTAAAAGTGGAGAAGGAGACACTTGCAAAGAAGATCAATAAAGAGCATTCAGAGAAAAAAACACACAGATCAGGAGAGGAGATTGTCCTTATCTTCTGGATGCCCAGGGACAAAAGCGTTTTGGAAGGAAGATTAGGTCATTTGAGTCCAATCCTGCAGTGGGCTCAGGAAAAATAAGTGATGACATTCAGTGGCATTTAACAGTGTGGTGGTTCTAGTGTCCTTAGCAAGATCAGCTTCACAGAATAATTGGGCATATGCTCTACTGTCAAGATTGAGGAGCGAATGATTAAAAGGGAAGCCAAGACAATGAATGAGGTTCCAGCATCTGAAACTGAAGGAAAGGCTTTGGGAGGTAGTCAAAAGGGGGAAGTAGGATTGCAGGAAAGTTTTTCTAAGACAGAAAATGTACATGAACCCATGGACAGGCTGAAGCAGAATAGAAAGTGAAGAAGGGTTAAAGATTCATGCCAAGTTGGGAATCATTAATGGAGCGAGGTCCCCAGGGAGCAGAAAGAATGTGCATCACAAGCATAATGTGGATGACAGTCCATGGTCAAAAGCAGAGCCTCCTCCACTGAGCAGGAGGAAGGAACGATGAGAGTGGGTGCCAGAAAGTGTGGAATTAAACTGGGTTGGTGCAGCTCTGGAAGAAGTTTGGGATGTTCTTGATAATTCCTACATTTCCTTAGTGAGTTTGGTGAGGTAGTTTTCTGAAGGGAGTTGGGGATAGGTGTATTAGTATACAAACTGTAAAGTAGTGATGGAATCTTTGAACAGTTTTAAACAGGGAATGATAAAGAGGGATGATGAGGGATACACAGGATGAATGCCAGGCAGCAGTGAGGAAACTCTGCAGTTAGAGATGTGGAATTTTAGAGGCCTGAATCTGCAAGCATGTGTGATATTCCCCAAAAGTGCTCACCAATCTGAGAATGGGCAGTGGGGGCGGAGATTTGGAGACTTAACTTATCCAGAGATGGAGTTTTCAGTTGAAGGGAGGTGAAAACACATGGAGAGCGAAGAGTTGATATAGTGACAACTGAATGACCATCAATGTAGTGAAACACATGGTCCAGATGGATAGAGAATTAAGTAAAGCCAGGAGGACACTGATTGGAGAAATGAAAGAGATAAGCAACTGCACTTTTCAATAATGTTTGAAATGATTGTAGTGGGAGAAAGGGAGAAGGAGAGCTGGAAATATGGAAGGTTGTGGTTCAAGATTGAGATACTATACTTTAAAACTATACTAACTAAATGCAATATGGTGTCCTGGATTGAATCTTGGAACAGAAAAGGGACATTAGTGGGAAAACTGAAATCTAACTAAGTCTGGAGTTTAATTAGTAGTAATGCACCAATGTTATTTTTTCAGTTTTGGCAAATGTTCCATGGTTATAAAAGATGTTGACATTAGGGAAAACTGGGTGAAAGGTATCCAGGAACTCTCCATATGATCTTTACAACTTTTCTGTAAATCTGAAATTATGCCAACATCAAAAGCTTTTTTAAAAATATCAGCTTTCACATTAAAAACGAGTAACTAAAAACATAAACACACATAAACATACATCCCAATCTGCTAATATGATTTTGGATCATCCCTTGTTTCCACCTTGGAATTAGTCACAAACTTTAGAGTCTGATCATATTCCTCTGAGTGACAATGCCCATCACATGAATGGTTTTGTTCTCACCACTTAGTTTCTCTACATGGGTCATGTAGAACTTTTCTAAACTACTAGAAGCACAACTGGCAGAAGTAGTAGTAGGTCTGCAAGATCTCCAGTGGTCCTTATTTCTTTATCATAGTCCACATGCCAACTCAAGTTTCACACTGAGTCACAGCTGGCCCTGTCTGATCAATTAAGTTCTACGGAAGTTGTGGCTAGATCATAAAAGGCATTGCACTTTCCACCTCAATGGTCTCTTAAATCACTTGTTGTGGGGTAAACCAGACACTGTTCCATAAGGACACTCAAGCAGCCCTGTGGAGAGAGCCATGTGGAAAGGAATTGAGGGCCCCGACTAACAGCCAGCAACTATTTTACAGCAATGTAGGGGAAACATCTTGAAAGAGGATTCTCCAGCCCCAGTCAAACCTTCAGATGACTTCAGCCCAGCAACTGGCTGGAGCTTAACAAAGGACTTTACACCAGAATTTCCCTACCAAGCTGCTCCTGAATTCTTGACCAAAAGAAATAATAAGAGATAATGAATGATTATTGTTTTAAGATATGAATTTTGGGTCATTTATTGCACAAAAGGAGGTAACTGGTACATATTTTGGTACAAACAAATGAAGTGCTGCAGTAACAAAAATTCTAAAACATGTGGGATTGGTGGTGGGACTGAGCAGTGGGCAGAAGCAGGAAGGACCTTGGGAAGAGAGTTAATGAAAATCCTAAAGGGCTTTGAAGAGACTGTTGGCAGAGCCTGGTGATCTTCAAGAAGGCTAACAGCAAGTGTTTGATGTAATTTGAGGAAAATGGAGAAAATGTGTCCCATTTATAAAGCTATAAAGTAGAAGAAAGTATAGCAATACTATTACCCATGTAATATCAAACATAGAAAAAATGTACATAGTTACCCTGACGATCCATCTAAGGAGATTTCTAGGCAATGTGTTGGAAGTTCTGTCTGGCTTCTTCTAGCAACCAATAGCAAAATGTGAGAGAGGAGACAAAAGTAATTTTAAAAACCCTGTTAAATGTAAAGGAACCAGGACTTGTTGACTTTAGATATGAAACTGTCTCTCACTGCTTCACTCCCCAGATAGTAAAAGATCTTAGAACAAAGAAAAGGCTGCCTGGCAAAGATCAAACCCAGGACGCTGTAGGTAAAACATGGTTTGCTGGCGAAGTGAAGGGTGTAGATAGAAAGCCTTTTTTTTTTTTTTTGGTGGGGAAGAGCAGCCCTGAGCTAACATCTGTTGCCAATCTTCCCCTTTTTGCTGAGGAAGACTGGCCCTGAGCTAACATCCGTGCCCATCTTCCTCCACTTTATATGGGACGCCGCCACGGCATGGCTGACAGTGCGTCCGCGGGCGCCTGGGATCCGAACTCGCGAACCCCGGGCTGCCAAGCGCGGACTAAACCGCTGCGCCACCGGGCGGCCCCCTAGAAAGCCTTTTGAAATGATCTCAGAAATATGTAAGATGGAGCCTCAAACAGACAAAAGCCCTTCTAAGGATATCAAGGGCATGAATTACACATATTATCAACTGAAAAATATAACTTCTGGGGCCAGCCCCATGGTGCCATGGTGTAGTGGTTAAGTTTGGCACACTCTGCTTCGGCAGCCCAGGTTGGCGGGTTCGGATCCCAGGCGCGGACCTACACTACTCATCAGTCGTGCTGTGGCAGTCACCCACATACAAAATAGAGGAAGATTGGCATGGGTGTTAGCTCAAGGAGAATCTTCCTCACACACACACAAAAATATATATATATATATATATATGTATACATATACATATATATATATGAAACTTCTGAGAATCATAAAGTTGTTGTCCTGCAGAAGTATTACAGGAAGCAAAAGGGAAAGAAGGGCTTATCTTGGTGATATCTGTGTGTGTGTCTATTTTCCAGTGGAAGGAATCCATGAAAAATCCATGGGACCCACAGATTTGTAATAAAATTGTACTAAATGAAACACCACCAGCTTGAACTAAAAGAGACAGAATCAGTACAAAATTCAAAGATGCCCTGGACTTCTCAATGTGATGAGCAGGAAGCAGACTGAGAAAACCACTCAGGTGCAAACACCAGCCATTTCTTATCCAAAAGGAAGGATGACTCAGAGGTCAGAAGCAAAAGCCCAGAGATTGGAACCAATATCTCAGGCAGTAGTACTGAGCCTTCAAGGTCTTCAGATTGACAGGTCTTCACAGGTCTTCAAATTGAGAGGGACTAATCTCAAGGAGCTGTTCACACAGCTGTATCTGAGGAGCCACACTCACACCTAGACCTGGTTTAGATGATAAGATGCTGGGCTTCAAGCTGATGCTGGAATGGGATGAGAACGGAGCGGGGCTTACCATACTTACATGGTAACAAGTGAGCTTGCTCCAGTTTCATGGATGCAGGTAGAAGACATGAGACTCCCTGGTCAGAGAAAAAGAATTTTATTACTCAAGGCACAGCAAGAAGCATGACCATAAGCATAATTGTATTGGTCCCCCTGGCCCCCAAGCAGCATGGGGACAATGCAGTTAGGCCCAGGTGGACGCCTGCACACAGAGAGGATTGCATCACAGGAGACGAACACAGAGCTTAGGAAACCTTTTTTTTTTAAAGGATAGACAGAAATCTTGCCTGTCCTCGGTCCAATGGAAGACATTATCTTTATCTTACTGTATAATAAGCATGCCTCCACTTTACTTCAGAAGGAGATACTGTATTTCAAGGCTATAAGCAAATGTGTCTTTTCCTCTAGAGGAAAAAACTGTATCTTCCATGGCTGTTTATTATACAAACATCCCTGGAAAGAGAGCCTGAAACAAAGGGCAGTCAGTGCCTCTGCTCACAAGATGCACGGACGTATGAGAGACCTGTGGAGAATTGTCTCCCAACAAAGCATAAGTGTATTTTGCTTGTGAGACAGACATGAAATGTTGGTGGTAGAAGGTGGAAGACTATAATAGCTAGTCTCCATGGTGTCTTCCAATGAGCCTTGCCTCCTAACACTTATGCCACTGTGTAGTTCCCTCCCAATTTTATTCAAGTGGTAACATGTGACTTTTGAGGCAAAGCTATAAAAGGCATTGTAGCTTCTGCTCTCATTTTTTGGATTGTTCACCTTGGAGATGGGCACCATGCCCTGAGGACACTCAAGTATTCCTGTGAAGAAGCCCACATGGAGAGGAACTGGATCTCCTGGCCAATAGCCAGCACCAACTTGCCGTCCAGGCAAGAGAGCTACCTTGAAATTGGATCCTCCACCCTGTTTAAGCCTTCAGATCGCTGCAGCTCCAGGTGCCATCTGACTGCAACCTCATTAGAGACTCTGAATCTGAACCATCTTATGGGATAACTAATACCGCAATAGTCAAGGATGAAATTAGGCTGTGAACATTAGCTGGGGGCAAAACCTATTACTACAGCCCACATTTGGAACTTTGAAGGCAGAGGTGCTATGAGACATCCTTTATTAAACCTTCTGCCTCATATGGGATTTTTATCTTCCAGTGACCATCAGGCCTACATTCCCCATGACCAGGAATTCAGTATGCCACAAGCCAGCTCACCTCATTCTTGGATCAATCCAGTAACTAGAAAGCCTTTCTTTTTATTGAACTAATGCATGAGTCTCTATAACTTTTGTGAATTGGTCCCATTTTTTTCAAAATCCACAAACATGTGTATGATTTTTCTCCATATTAAAGTAAGTCAATTGCATGGAACATAGTAGAGTTCATCCTAAGAATATATTATTTTTTAAACATCAATTTGTTTATATACCCAGAATATCACTGTACTTTCTTTTTTTCATTGAGTTCTAATTGACATATAACATTATATTAGTTTCATGAGTACATCATAACAATTCAGTATTCGTATATATTGTGAAATGGCCGCCACAATAAGTCTAGTTAACATCTATCACTTTGCTTATGGTGGACTTTCTTGCTTATTTATGGCAATGATTTTCTGTTAACAAGCTTGGATACATGAGACAATACAAATAAAATCAGGTGGTCCAGTTTACCCAATCTGAAGTTACTTCGCATAACGTTTGCTTTGCTAAGTAATGATATTCTTAAATCTAGAAGAACTGTGTACCTATAGAAACTGGGGGAAGCAGAAAGTCTATCTTTTGTCAATTTTTTTTTCCTCTTGGTGTTTCTGGAAGAAGTCACTTTTATTAAAATTTAAAGGTTTTACTGTACATGTCACATCCTGGGAAGAATCTAGTGAAGCATTTGAGTGTATATTTTACTTCCTACTAGAATCAAGCTCTTCATTCTCTGGCATGTTTTTAGCTACGAAGCAACCCACTCACAGGGCAACACCGGGCAGGGCATTCAAACTGTCTAGCAGTGAACAGTCCTGGTGATGAATGCAACTTTACCATGGGGGTGATGACATCAATGTTTAATTGAATTAAAATCTCAGGCAGACAATTTCCATCAATAATTAATATGTTTTTGGGTCAATAAGATGGCTGGATTGTGATCAATATTACATAAGAAAGTAATTACTTAGCATTTCAATATCATTTTTTTAAAATCTGAAATGGATTACAATATTTTATTTCCCTAAGCAGCCAGGTCAGCATTTTGCTGAAGAGATGAAGTTGTACTTGGAAATGCTAGTGCTTTACTCAGGACCACAGAGAAAATCAATAGCAAAACTGGGAATACAATCCTCATCTTCTGGAATGTAGTTATGTATTCAGTCCACAGAGCCACACTTTTCCAGTTTAGTTAGATTCCTGACTCTATCAGCTAACGTCAGGCTCCAGAGGGGCTGACAAAATGCCTTTTAGGAAGTGATGAAAACCATTAGGAACAAAGGAGACTCCCATGGTGTTGACTGGCCAATGCTTCTTCATCACTTGAAAAACTGAGTTTTCTTTCTCAGATAACGCTTTTGAGAATGCAGTCTAGTCCATGTCTTTGCAAGCATTCACTCAACAAAGCTGATGTGGTCTCTCCCCTCACTCCCTCTGTTGCTGCCATAGAACATAGGGTCTAAAGGCAAAACAGATATGAACCACATCGTTACACAATGTATTTAACTAAAACCATAACGAATTTTGCAAAGTAAAAATAGCAAATTTTATCAAAGTCAATAATGGCCTGGGGGAATTCAAGTATGGGAAGATGAAGAAAGAGACACTCAGTTGAGGCATAAAGGATGAGTAGGAGTTAGCTAGATGAAGTATGGCAGAGCAACCGTCCAGGTAGAGGGCAGGTATGAAGGTACTGGGAGATGGGACGTGATGTGGATTTTCAGGAAATAGAAGATACAGTTACATCCAGGATATACTGAGCAAATAATCAAGTAGTGGGAGATGAAGTTAAAGCAATAGATAAATGTCAGCTACAGGGCCAATCAGATCATGTAAATTATTTTAGGTTTTATTTTCTGAAGAAGCCATTTCATAGAAATAAGAGAGGGACTGATCAGATTGATTATTTGTTTGTTGTTGTTTTGCTTTTTAATGTTATTTTGGTTGCTGTATGGAATATGACTTGGAGAAGAATCATAATGAGAACAGGAAGAACAGTTGGGAGAAAATTGCATTAATCCATGAGAGCTGTTGGTGCTTTGGACCAGGTGATGGTGCTGGAGAGGAGTTAACACATTCAGGAAATAGACAGGAAGTAAAATCAAGAGGAATTTTGAGATCGAGAATAAGGAGGGGTAAAGGCTGATTCTGAGTTATCTGGCATTAGAAAGTGGGTGGATAGTCACACCACATGCCCTCTTTTGTAACTACTTAACTCAGGGAAGTACAGAGAGAGGACAGGTTTATTCTAATACTCACTATCAAGCTTGCCTCTTTTCAACCACATTGCCATTGTCATACCCTCTCTCCTTCATTCATTCTAGAGACTAAATAGAAGGAAGTAGTTATCCAGGAGTTTGTGGTTTAATGCAGTTATTAAATCTCACCTCTATTTGGGTAAATATCCTCTGACATTTATGAATCATTAATTTCCATTTCTCACCCTCTTCTGCCCAAGTATACTGAGCTCTCTGCAAGAAGACAAAGTGTGGTGTGACCTGCTTCTTCTCACTTCTCCAGGGAGTAAGAATGGGTTGAGGGTGGGGAAGGAATACACTTGTGTGACAGTGTCCGTATCTGGGTGAGACTAGGAGGTGGGTCTGGATCTCTCCTCAATCAATCAATATTGTTTCTGATTGTGGAGCTAATGAAATCATAAAACTATTTGTTTCTGCATGGTTTGCTTGCTTCACATGAGGGCTGAATGATGTAGATTCATGACCACAGCCCCTACCTGGGTGTACACAATCCCCTCTCAGTCTATTTCCTCCTTTCAGACTCAAAAGTATGGTGCACACAAGAGGGAAGCTATAGTGTCTTCTTCCAACAGCAGTACCTAGTCCCACCCCCTTGGACTACCATAACCACAATTTATATTCAAACAAACAACATTTTTTTGTCAATATCAAGAGTGCTTAACTAAAATACATGAGAGAGAGAGAGAGAAAGAGAGAGACAGCGTTTTATCAATATGGTCATATTAGTTTTAATTTTCCAAATTGCATTTTATGGTTAAAAAATTTGAAATTGTTCACAACTTTAATTGACTCTTTTCTGTAGATCATAATATTTTTAATCGAGAGAATATTATTTCTCTAAGTGCTATAGTACCTGCTAATCTAAGAGAAAAATCTGTTAAATAGAGGATATTCTCAACACTAAAATATTTTAAAGTGAAATGTGTAAATATTTTCCGTGTATTAATACCATCTTCAGTTCCCCAGAGTACTATTCCTTGTCTTTATGATTCTGTTGAAAGTTTTGTCAAATCTCAATGCTGAAAATTCACAGATATTTTAACATGTGCTGTTGTGACACTGAGTATAAATATATCAAATTAATTAAGAGAGCTCCACCAAAAGATTTTTCCCACAGGTGAGGTATTCCAAAACGCAATTATAAATTTAAACATTAAGCTAAACATTAAGATATGTACACTTGAATTCCTATTGCATGTTTTAGTTTCTCCCTTGTTTTTGTAGGGATAAATGCTTTCTGCATGCAAGCTTTGTTTTCACTAAGTAGAATTCATTCAAAGCTTTAATAGCTGACTTTTTAAAAATTTTATTGAGGTCATAATAGTTTATAATATTGTGAAATTTCAGTTGTACATTATAGTTTATCAATCACCATATATATGTGCCCCTTTACCCCTTGTGCCCATCCCCCAACCCCTTACCCCTCTGGTAACCACTAGTCTGTTCTCTTTGTCCATGTATTTGTTTATCTTCCACATATGAGTGAAATCATACGAGTCTTTGTCTGGCTTATTTCGCTTAACATAATACCCTCAAGGTCCATCCATGTTGCTGCAAATAGGACAATTTTGTCTTTTTATGGCTGAGTAGTATTCCATTGTATATATATACACCACATCTTCTTTATCCATTCCTCAGTAGTTGGGCACCTGGGTTGCTTCGACATCTTGGCTATTGTGAATAATGCTGCAATGAACATAGGGTACATAAGTCTCTTTGAATTGTTGATTTCAAGTTCTTTGGATAAATACCTAGTAGTGGAATAGCTGTTTTATGTGGTATTTCTATTTTTAATTATTTGAGAAATCTTCACACTGTTTTCCATAGTGGCTGCACCAGTTTGCATTCCCACCTGCAGTGTATGAGGTTTCCCTTTTCTCCACATCCTCTCCAGCATTTGTTGTTTTTTGTCTCCGTAAGTATAGAACTTCTAATAGGTGTAAAGTGATGTCTTGTTATAGTTTTATTTGTGTTTCCCTGATGATTAGTGATATTGAACATCTTTTCATGTGCCTGTTGGCCATCTGCATATCTTTGGAGAAGTGTCTGTTCATATCCTCTGCCCATTTTTTATCAGGTTGTTTGGTTTTTTGTTGTTGAATTGTATGAGTTCTTTATATATTTTGGAGATTAACCCCTTGTTGGATATATGATTTGCAACTATTTTCTCCCAGTTGGTGGGTTGTCTTTTCATTTTGTTCCTGTTTTCCTTTGCCTGCAGAAGCTCTTTAGTCTGATGAAGTCCCATTTATTTTTCCTTTTGTTTCCCTTGCCCAAGTAGACATGGTATTTGAAAAGATCCTTCTGAAACTGATGTCAAAGAGTGTACTGCCCATATTTTCTTCTAGGAATTTTGTGGTTTCACATCTTATCTTCAAGTCTTTAATCCATTTTGAGTTAATTTTTGTGTATGGCAAAAGATAATGGTCTACTTTCTTTCTTTTGCATGTGGCTGTCCAGTTTTCCCAATACCATTTATTGAAGAGATTTTCCTTTCTACATTGTATGTTCTTAGCTCCTTTGTCAAAGATTAGCTGTCCATAAGTGTGTGGGTTTATCTCTGGACTTTCAATTCTGTTCCATTCATCTGTGTGTCTGTTTTTGTACCAGCATCTTGCTGTTTTGATTTCTATAGCTTTGTAGTATATTTTGAAGTCAGGGATTGTGAAGCCTCCAGCTTTGCTCTTTTTTCTCAGGATTGAAAAGCTGACATTTTTTGATCTACATTTATTTAATATTTGACTAAATATTTTCAATTGGGTTGTAACAAAAAGAAGCAAAACCTAAAGGACTTGTTTATTAAAGAAATGTTTAGTATCACTGTAGGACATATAGGTTTATTTATGCAGTTAGATGATGGCCAAAGGAGAAGATAAATGTACAATATGGAAGTCTGGCTCGAATATCCCATCTTATTTTCATGCAACTATTAATAACACTTTTTTAAAAATGAAAAATCCAAGGCAAATGCCAAACAGGACAAATTGATTGGACAATAGGCAAAATGAGACAGTACTGAGTAAATCAGGATGAAAGGCCACCTCTTCTGATGAGAAGAAGATGCCAACATATGTGCTCACTGTTGCCTCGCAGATATGAAGTCATCTAGCTTATTAGCTAAGCAGACCTGACTTCCTTCTTCCCGTGCAAACTACAAACTGTGGATTAGACTAGTCTCAGTGAGTTTTCCCTGAGACAAACATATTCCTGCAGTCTTTAAGATAGTGTGAAGTTGTTTTTCTTCTTTTAACAATCTCAAATTCTTTCAGAAAAATCATGAGAACCAAGAGTGACCCTTATACATTATGAAACAATCTACTATAACTGAAAACAAATCTAATGTATTCCATCAAATGTTTCTAGTAAAGTACCTCAGACAAGTGCTTCTGCCTTTGGAATAGACAAAATAATATCAATTTTGCACAATTTCTTCCAAAAGTTGGAGCAGAAAGAACACTTCCTAATTCAATAAGTACAGCATCACTCTAACAACAAAATTGGATAAACACATTATTAGAAAAGAAAACTGCAGAATAGTGTCCCTCATGAGTGTAGAAAATGATTCTTAAAAATTATTAGCAAATTGTATCTAACAATATATAAAAAGTATTATATTTCATGACAAAGTGAGATTTCTTTTCCAGATATGCAAGGCTGGTTGAATGTTCAAAAATCAGTCAATGTAGGGGCCAGCCCAGTGGCATAGTGGTTAGGTTCACACACTCCACTTCAGCAGCCCAGGGTTCATAGGTTCGGATCCTGGGGGTGGACCTGTGTACTGCTCATTAAGCCACACTGTGGTGGCATCCTATATACAAAATAGAGGAAGATGGGCACAGATGTTAGCTCAGGGCTAATTTTCCTCAGTAAAAAGAAGACGTTAGCTCGGGGCTGATCTTCCTCACCAAAAAAAAAAAAAAAAGAAAAGAAAAAATCAGTCAATGTAATCCACCATATATAAAAAATAAAAATTCATATGACTTTATCAATTGATACAGAAAAAGCATACAACAAAACCCAATACCCACATGTGATAAAAACTCTTAGCAAACTTGAAATAAAGGGGAAGTTCCTCTACTGGATGGAGAACACCTACAACACCATGTAGGTAACATCACACTTAATGATGAGAAACAGGACATTTCCCCCAAGGCTGGGAACAAGGCAACGTTCTTTATCACCGTTCTTACTCAATATCATTCTGGAAATATTGCTAGTGCATTGAGACAAGAAAAAGAAAGAAAAAATAGATTGATTGGAATGGAAGAAATAAGGCTGGCTTTGTTCACAAATGACATGATTATCTATCTAAAAAGTAATTTAAAAAACCTGGAACTAATAAGTGAGCATAGTAAGGTCATAGGATACAAATCCAGTATACAAAAGCTAATTGATTTCCATCAATTAATAGTTAGAATTTGAAAATTGAAAAAAGCAATATTATTTACAAGTTTGCAAAAAAGAAATACTTCCATATAATTCTAACAAAATCTGTACAGAATCCGTATATTGAAAAACTGAAAACATTAGTGAAAAAAATCAAATTAGTGCTAAATAAATGGAGATATATTTTGTGTTCATAAGTGAGAATATCTGATATTGTGAGGATGTCAGTTCTTTCCAACTTGAACTATAGATTCAATGTAATCTCAAACAAACTCCCAGAAAGCTATTTTGTGTATATTGACAAACTGATTCTAAAACTTCATATGGAGAGGTAAAAGACCTAGAACAGCCAACAGGACCCTGAAGAAGACAGTGTTAGAGGACTCACACTACCTAACTTCAAGACTTTTACAAATGTACAGCACTCAAGATGGCATGGTAGTGAGAGGAATAGACATATAGATCAAAGGAATAAATTAGAGACCCCGGAAATAAACCCACAAATATAGTCAACCTCTCTTTGACAAAGGTGCAAAAACAATTCAATGGAGAAAAGATAATCTTTTCAACAAATGTATGCAGAAAGAAAAACTAGATGCAGACCTTACACTTACACAAAAATTGACCTACATTAGATCAAAGATTAAAAAGTAAAATAAAATGCTATAAACTTTCTAGAAGAAAATCTAGGTCACTTTGGCTTTAGTAATGACTTTTCAGATATGACACCAAAGCACCAAGCATGAAAGATAAATTTGATAAGCTGGACATTACTAAAGTTAAAAACTTCTGCTTAGCATAAAGCACTATTAAGAGAATGAAAAGACAAGTCATGGACTGAGAAAAGATTTATAAAACACGTGTCTGAGAAAAAGACCTGTACCCAAAATATACAAAGAATTCTTAAAATTCAACAAGAAAACAATTAACCAAAGTAAACATAGCACAGATCTGAACAGATACCTTACCAAGGAAGATACATTGATGTTAAATAAACATATGAAAAGATGCTCAATATCATTTGTCATTAGGAAAATTTTAACATTGCAAGTTAAAACAAAAGTGGGGCAACAGTACACACATATTATAATGGCTAAAGTTCAAAAAACTTGGAATACCACTCATTGGCAAAGATTCACAGAAACAGGAAATCTCATCAATTATTGGTTAGGATGCAAAATGGTACAGCCACTTTGGAAGACAGTTTGCTAGTTTCTTTCAAAACTAAGCATAGTTGTGCCATATGATCCAGCAGTTATGCTGGTAGGTATTTACTCAATAGATTTGAAAACTTATGTCCACGCAAAACTCACCACATGAATATTAACAGCAACTTTATTCATAATTGACCCAGATTGGAAGCAACCAAAATATCCTTCATCAGAAGGATGGATAAACAAAGTGTGATACAACCAAACAATGGAGTGCCATCCAGTGATAAAAATAATGAGCTTCCAATCCTGGCAATGATGTGGATATATCTTAAATGCCTATTGTAAATGAAAAAGCAGCCAATCTGAAAAGACTACATACTATATGATTCCATTTATATGACATTCTTGAAAAGGCAAAACAAATAAGTGGTTGCCAGGAGTTTGGGGCTGAGGAAGAGTTGATCAGGTGAAGACCAATAGACTTTTAGTGCAGTGAAACTTTTCTGTATTAAATTTTAATGGCAGATACATGACACTATGCCTTTGTCAAAACACATAGAACTCTATAGCATGGAGGAAACCTTAATGTTTACAAATTTAAAAAAAAAATCACTTAGGAGGTCACGAGATCCCAGGATGGAATGCAGATTCTGACAAAAGAATCTACTGTGTACAAATGTATGAAATAATCTCACTGGTTGGGAGTAAAATGTACCAACCTTAGTAATGTTGGGAACTAGTAGAGTCTGTAAGACTAAATAAAGGCAAAACATAAGCACTGCACTCTCGTTGATAAAGTTGCTCCCTCCAGGTTAAAAAGTGTGAAGCCATTATACATACATGCTGGAATTGAACAATTAGCACTGAACAATGAAGAAAATGGATAGCAGATGGTGGGAGCCAGGTTTCTAACTTTTGGAGTGGAGGGTTACAGACAAGCAAAGGAAGAAGGCATGAATGATCCATATGGTAATAGATTAAAGTTGGAGACATCAGTAAGAACTCACATCCAGCTGTATATGTGTACAAATGGATACATACAGAGATATTTATAGATATGTGCATATACACAAGTTAGTATACATATATGTATTTCCTTGCTCTGCTAGCTCAGAGGGCCTAGAAGCAATGATACCTCAGTAGCAACAAGCACACCTGTCCCCCAGATCTTGCTTTCTAATACCGTTCTCTGATAAAAAGAATGAGGGATACTTGAAAAAAAATTGCTGATTCTAGGACTGGGCAATATACTAGATATCTACTAGAAATATATAGATAATCTTGGAGCATCTTACAGTGCCAGAAAGTAAGGAAGTGTTTGAAAAATCCCACAAAGATGAGAGTATATCAAAAAGACACGGGAGGGAACCAAAAGAGCTCCCAGTGGATAAAACTGGAGAATTTTAAATAAAATTAATAAAGAAGTATTGGATTATAATCCAAAGTAGAAACTACATATCCACATAAATTAATGGTTGTATAAGAAAACAAAATTGGAGAATAGACAAATTTCCTTTCAGAAGAATTCCAAATAATTTATGTAGATACTTCAACCTCAGGTTGGTGGAGTATAACTCCCAGTCCCTGAGTGTGGGTTGGTTGCGTACAGTGACCTCCTTTTAGGGTGCAATATAGAAGCGGGAAGAGGGCAACTTCACAGTAGGGGAACCTGACGAACACTACCTCAGGCAGGTGATCTAGACTGACATCAACAGTGGTAAGTCAGGAGGACATGTACCCTACATAAGATGTGACAAAAATGACTGAGACAGTGTCAAAGCCATGCAGAGCCTGAAGAGAAAGGATAACTAAATGCAACAGGGTATCCTGGACCAGGAAACGACATGAGGTAAGAACCAAGGAAATCCAAATATAGTATGGACTTTGGTTCATATAAAACGTGTAAATATTGGTTAATTAATTGTGACAAGTGTACATTATGTTAACAACAGGAGAAACTGGGAATGGGTCATATGGGAACTCTCTGTACTATCTTCACAAATTTTCTTTAAATATAAATCTATTTTAAAATAAAGTTTATTTTTTTAAAAATTGCAGACTTAGAATTAGATTCTACCAGACAATTCAAAGTAATGACTTTCACTGGAAAAAACAAACAAACAAAAACCACTGGGCAAAATATACTGGACAGTTTCCAGACTGCATACAACTGTACTTTCACTATTCTGATTATTCTTATTTTAACCATTTCATTTTGACCATATCAGTTTCCAAATTGCATTGTTTAATGAGATAAAAACTGAAGTATATTTTCTTTTCAGTAGCATTGTGAAGGTGAAGATGAAGACATTCCCTTCAACGTTGATTCATTGAATGCCTGCTCCCTACAGGTCTCCAGGGCTGCGAGCTGCTAGGAAAGCAAGGTGAAAGCTAATTTATAAGTTTCACCTGAGTAGGGAAAGTTGGGTACTGAAGACAACATAGAGGCTCCTACTGAACATTTTCTTTGACCTTAAAATTATAAAAAACATTGCATATATTGGAGCAACATCTAGTTAAATCAATATCATTTAAAATTTCCACTAATAATGTCAACTACTTAACCATCCAGAGCGATTTTATTCACGTGGTTGGGAGCTTATTCTGGTTGGGCAGCCTTAGAAAATGTAGACAAAATGTCCTCCTTTTGAGATGGATGAATTCTGATTTCTCAGTATCTCAGAGGAATAGGATAGCTACAGACAGAAAGCAAAAGGCATGACACATAACAAATCACTTTTACAAGTGTCAGTTTATAAACAATTGTGTTCACAAGGTGTTGAATGCACATCATTCATCTTAAAATTGCAAAATCTCATCACTGGAAGGGATCTCATTGCATTCCCATTTTGTTAAGTCATTGACAACCATTGTAATGCCTAGGCGTATTTCTCAAAAAAATAAAGTTTTATATTACCAGTTTTGTTTTTTAAGGAATCGAATCATCCTTTGTAGTAATTTACATCTTAAACGTTTCACATACTATTTCTTTTCTCCAATGGCTCTCAAACCCCATGTGGGCAGGGGGCAGCACACATGTACAGTGGTAGAGGGCACAGGGCTCATCCTCTTGCATAAGAGTTGCAGCTCCTCCCACGAGCATAAACTGTAGCATTTCTGGAATTGCCCACAGAGGAAGGGAAAGGAGAGAACTCATTCTTGCAAGAGTATCCAGGACACGCTCTGGGTCTGCTTCCCACATTCCAAGTTCTCCTCTTCGGTGTATGTATGACTTGTGTAATCGGGGCCTTCACCTCCCATCATAGAGCAAATTACTCTTGTGAGGTCCTATTGTGCAGGAATTGTTATCTATTGGTTTATAGTCTTCTCTTCCTTATTTGCCTACTGCAGCATGTAGTCTCCTAGATAGAATTCTCTTTGGTTATTTAGTAGTCCTGCAGTAGTGGAAGGATGTGATGAATCTTACATTTTCAATCATTTATATATAATATCTGGTTGTTACCTAGTTATTTCACATTAACAATTCTCTTATATGACACTTGTTAATATAAAATATATGAAAGCAATCTGAGGCAGTAATTTATTCCAATTATGTAACAATGAGCTGAAAATAGTAGTTTATTTTAAGAGCAGTAGTTGAGAAAATAACTAAACTTTTGAATGATAATTTGCAACAGAGACCACTATACTACAAGCTTCAGGAGATGGGGGCTACATGTTGTCCGTTTTCATGACATCCAGCCATTTATGTAGTAGACGTTTACTAAGTATGTGTTGAATTGACTAACTCACTGGAGTCATGCACATTTTTCCACTTTGATGCTATAAAACTACAAAGCATCTTTGAGGCTGGTCTCGTTTTGTAAAATAGAAATTATGTGCAGAGAGAATAGGTGACCTACAGTAGGTGTATGCAGACCAGAAGATCAGACCTGTTGGTTTCCAGCGCACAGTGAGAGGCTAGAGTTTTTTTAATATCTTGATTGTTGATCTAAATCAAGAGTCAACAATGTTCCTCTAGGAACCATTTTCACCACAATTTGTAATTCTGTTCTGCTTGGCTTTAAAGCATGACCTAATATCTATCTGTGATAAGATTCTGAGCTGGTACTGGCTGGTGGCTAAATCCTTAGGATCATGGAAAAATCCAAAATAATCTGTGGAAATAAAACTAGTATGTATTTTCCAATCCTGTAAATTGTATATTTCCTTTCTTTCTGTATAGATTTTCTTTACTCATTCTTCAAATTTTAGATTATTTATGGCAGAAGACAAACAGAAAATTTCCTCATTCATATGGTAGATGCAAGTTTGCAGTTGAGAAGGACACAGCACTGTCATCACGGACCTCATAAGAAGTTTTGTTTCCTTGGCAGGACACAGACCGCAACCGAAAGGAGAGAACTTCTACTTTCATTGGAATCGGTACAAAATATTTCAGTGACCGTTCAAGTTTTTCCAAAGTAACAAATATTCCAATACATCAGTTAAAAAACTCTGCAGGATTTAAGAATTGCTTACAAAGAATTGCTGTCATTGAAAAGTCATTTATAAAAGGTTTTGCAAAATTTAATCTTGTAAATTTTTACCATCATGACATCAAACTGGACTTTGATCCCCCCAAAAACTGAAAGCCCAGTTACTCTCTGAACCTCATGCTATTTGAATGGGACCTGGTAGCCAACTAAAGGAGAAAGAGACTCCATTGAGAACTGTCTCAGTCTGGGTCAGTGCCGAAGCTTTCTGTTCCAGAACCATTAACCAAGATCCAAAGTTTTGATTATGGTCCCTTGTCACTTTCATCCTCAAGGTAGAAGTAGAAAGAAATACTAGAAAGCAAAAATTTTATTCTGTTTTTTCCCTGAAGGGGATGATAATTATTTCCAGTCTGAAAAGACCCCTGTGGGAGTCAGAATTTAGAGCCAAATTTAAGTTTTGTTTGGGTCCTTAGAACTCTTAAAAAGCCTTAGTTCTTTTTCATGTTTTAACTGAGTGTGCGTGACATGTTATTTGCCAAGAACTCCTAAGGGTGAGTAATATTAAATTTGTTGATTGTAAACAACACCACTAAAAGCAAAACTCTTCAAAACCAGCACTAGTTTGTAATCCTGGAAATTCCTACAGATCTTTGAATGTGCTGAAATTTGAGCAAGATGAAAGGCTGACTGCATAATATGACTGATCTTTGGGGAATTAGTGGAATCATTTTAGATGTAGTTCTTGGCAGGAAAATGAATTAAGAAACTACCCAAGGTTTTTTATTTTGAAGACTGAATTTGAAGGCAATTAGCCCAAAACTAATTTTCCCATCCAAAGGTAATGTCTACTAATTCTTCCTATGTGCCTCAATGGTACTGAGTACAGTACACATATTATCTCACTCATTTTCACATCATGAAAATTAGATACTATTTTCCCCTTTCTACAGGTGAGAAAGGTGAAGCTTTAAGAAGATAACTGCCTAGCCCACTCTTTTACTTTTGCAAATGACCTGCAATGGGCTCTGTCCATGGCTGTATGTTAGTTCTTGCTTTCTTATCATTAAGTCCAAAAAATGGAAGCGTCATAAAACATAAAGAAAAACGCATAATGACAGAGGTAAAAATTGGCCATTCCCATCCAGTTCAGTGGAGAAACAATTTGGCTAGTAGATCTTAAGTAACTTATTTTTTTATTTATTTTTTTTCTTCTTTTTTTTTTTTTATTGATGTCTTAGTTTATAACACTGTGGGGTTTTAGTTGTACATTTTTGTTTGTCTGTCACCTTGTGGATGTAACCCTTCACCCCTTGTGCCCCCCCACCCCCCTTCCCCTTCGTAACCACCAATCAGTTCTCTCTGTCCCTGTGTTCACTTATATTCCATATATGAGTGAGTTCATGCAGTGTCTGTCCTTCTCTCTCTGGCTTATTTCACTTAACATAATACCCTCTAGGTCCTTCCATGTTGTTGCAAATGGGACAATTGTGTCTTTTCTTATGGCTGAGTAGTATTCTATTGTATGTATATACCACATCTTCTTTAACCAATCTTCAGTCGAGGGACACTTGGGTTGCTTCCACTTCTTGGCTATAGTGAATAATGCTGCAATGAACATAGGGGTGCATAAGCCTCTTGTGATGGTTGATTTCATGTCCATTGGGTAGATGCCCAACAGTGGGATTGCTGGATCATAAGGTATTTCTATTTTTAATTTTTTTGAGGACTCTCCATACTGTTTTCCATAGAGGCTGCACCAGTTTGCATTCCCACCAGCAGTGAATGAGGGTCCCCATTTCTCCACAACCTCTCCAGCATTTGTTGTTATTTGTCTTTGTGATTATAGCCATTCTAACCGGTGTAAGGTGATATCTCAGTGTAGTTTTGATTTGCATTTCCCTGATGATTAGTGATATTGAACATCTTTTCATGTGTCTATTGGCCATCTGTATCTCTTCCTTAGAAAAATGTCTGTTCATATCCTCTGCCCATTTTTTGATCGGGTTGTTTGTTTTTTTGTTGCTCAGTTGTATGAGATCTTTGTATATTACTGAGATTAATCCCTTGTCGGACAAATGATTTGCAAATATTTTCTCCCAGCTGGTGGGTTGTTTATTCATTTTGATCCTGGTTTCATTTGCCTTGTAGAAGCTCTTTAGTCTGATGAGGTCCCACTTGTTTATTTTTTCTTTTGTTTCCCTTGTCTGGGTAGACATGGAATCTGAAAGGATCCCTTTATGTCCAATCTCAATTAGTGTACTGCCTATATTTTCTTCCAGGAGTTTTATAGTTTCAGGTCTCACTTTCAGGTCTTTGATCCATTTTGAATTGATTTTTGTATATGGCGATAGGAGATGGTCTACTTTCATTCTTTTGCATGTTGCTGTCCAATTTTCCCAGCACCATTTATTGAAGAGACTTCCCTCTCTCCTTTGTATGTTCTTTGCTCCTTTGTCAAAGATTAGCTGTCCATAGGTGTGTGGTTTTATTTCTGGGCTTTCAATTCTGTTCCATTGATCTGTGTGTCTATTCTTGTACCAGTACCATGCTGTTTTGATTACTGTAGCTTTATAGTATATTTTGAAATCAGGGATTGTGATGCCTCCAGCTTTGTTCTTTTTTTTCAGAATTGCTTTAGCTATTCGGGGTCTTTTGTTGCCCCATACGAATTTCAGTAGTTTTTGTTCTATTACCGTGAAGAATGACATTGGGATTCTGATTGGGATTGCATTGAATCTGTAGATTGCTTCAGGTAGAATGGACATTTTAACTATATTTATTCTTCCAATCCATGTGCATGGAATATTTTTCCATTTCTTTATGTCCTCCTCGATTTCTTTCAATAGTGTCTTATAGTTTTCATTGTATAGGTCTTTGACCTCCTTGGTTAAATTTATTCCCAGATATTTTATTCTCTTTGTTGCAATTGTAAATGGGATTGTCTTTTTGAGTTCTCTTTCTGTTTTTTCATCGTTAGTGTATAGAAATGCAATTGACTTTTGTAAGTTGATTTTATACCCTGCCACTTTACTGTAGTTGTTGATTGTTTCTAGTAGTTTTCTGATGGAATTTTTGGGGTTTTCTATGTATAGGACCATGTCGTCTGCAAATAGTGAGAGTTTCACTTCTTCATTGCCTATTTGGAGTCCTTTTATTCCTTTTTCTTGCCTAATTGCTCTGGCCAGAACTTCCAGTACTATGTTGAATAAGAGCGGTGAGAGTGGGCACCCTTGTCTTGTTCCTGTCCTCAAAGGAATGGCTTTCAGTTTTTCCCCGTTGAGTAGGATGTTTACTGTAGGTTTGTCATATATGGCCCTTATTATGTTGGGGTACTTTCCTTCTATACCCATTTTGTTGAGAGTTTTTATCATAAATGGATGCTGGACCTTGTTGAATGCCTTCTCTGCATCGATTGAGATGATCATGTGGTTTTTATTCTTCATTTTGTTAATGTGGTGTATCACGTTGATTGATTTGTGGATGTTGAACCATCCCTGTGTCCCTGGTATAAATCCCACTTGATCGTGGTGTATGATCTTTTTGATGTATTGCTGTATTTGGTTTGCCAATATTTTGTTGGGGATTTTTGCATCTATGTTCATCAGTGACATTGGCCTGTAGTTTTCCTTCTTTGTATTGTCCTTGTCTGGCTTTGGTATCAGCATGATGTCGGCCTCATGGTAGCCAGACTCACTAAGAAAAAAAGGGAGAAGACTCAAATAAATAAAATTAGAAATGAAAGAGGAGAAATTACAACAGACACCACAGAAATACAAGGGATTATTAGGGAATACTATGAAAAACTTTACGCCAACAAATTGGACAACCTAGAGGAAATGGACAAATTCTTGGACACGTACAACCTCCCAAAACAGAATCAAGAAGAAATAGAGAATCTGAACAGACCAATCACAAGTAAAGAGATTGAAACAGTAATCAAAAACCTCCCAAAAAATAAAAGCCCAGGACCAGATGGCTTCCCTGGAGAATTTTATCAAACGTTCAAAGAAGATTTAGCACCTATCCTTCTCAAACTATTCCAAAAAATAGAGGAAGACGGAATACTTCCCAACACATTCCATGAGGCCGACATCATGTTAAGTAACTTATTTTCACTACCAAGACCATGGCTAGATAAAGGTTCTCTAATTTTCGGGTCCCAAGAATAAAACTACTCCATTTTAGCCTGAAAAGCAGAAACCATTCAATTCAATTCTATCCCTCTATTCTGATTCCAACTCACCATGTACTTTTCTCATCATCAGATAATCCCACCCATCTAACAACCCTCACCAATTATCTGTTGATAATATCACCATAATAATTAATATAATAGTGACATTTTCTTGTTCATACATTATGCATGTGAGGATTTGGGTAAGTGACTCTAAGCCTGCTCTCCTTATTTGTAAATGAGGGCTAATATTACCTACCTTGCAGTTTCCCCAAGGAGAATTTCAGATAATTTGTGTGAAGCACCTGGAAGAGTTCCTAGCACATGGAAGGAAAGTAGTAAACAGAGGTGGCTACTATTGCACCACCTTTAGGATTATTTTTGAATCATCATTATGCATGTCTCATCACTCTATCTTCTGTTCCCCATGGAGCCTTTAACACAAGTATCAATGTAATAGATATTTAATAATGTGGGCCCAATACATATTCATTACTGGATTAACTAATCATCAAGAAGAGAGGATGAAGAACAAAAACCACCAGAAGCTTCTGGAAGAAGCTACATTCTCTATTCCATCTAATAAATTCTTCTGTCTGTCTCAGGCTGACACTTGTGCCTCCTTGAATGTGGCACATTGCTTGGTTGGTTATGGATTCTTCTGCCTGACAAGAGTAATCACAGAATCTTCTGCACCAGACAGTGCTTTAACTATCAGACTCCAAAGACATAAAACAAAACCTCAATTCAGATGATTACTTAGAGATATGTGACATTTCAATTCTCATGCTAAGCAATGTGAGATTAAATTAAAACTAAACCCAAACACACCCTATTTGGGGGACTAGTGACACAGGATTACTGTTCCAAAAGAGAATGGGAGAGAGTTCATGCATAGTAGGAGCACAGGATGGTTTTCCTGGGAAGTCTCCTTCACTGTGCCAACTGTCTTTGTGGAGCGTCCGAAGTGAGTATTCTAATGAAGGTAGTCATTGAAGTTGACTCTCCATTTGTTTCATGTAGTTTTCATTTATCTGTGGCTTACCACAGATGGGGATTTTTTCCAAGTTCCTTGCAACAGTAGACATATTATCATGTCATTTAATAAAATAAGAAAATATTTTCTGGCTGTCACTGTGCCTACTTTCTCCTTTGACCTTCAAACAGTTATCTTGATTGAAATCAATATTGCATTATTAGAAGTAGATTTTTGGTCATGGTGAGATTTTAGTTCTACCTCAAAACTCTTAGAAAATCCATGCATCATAGAAATCCTTTCCTGGTGTTTTGGTTTTGACTCTTCTAGCCTTAGAAAATAAAATTGATTTCTTTTCTTTGTAAACAGACAGAAATGTTAAGAATCATGTCTATTCAGAAAGGGGTCACTTGGAAATATGGTATATTGAAGAATGTTTGATCTTTTAGTATTATGTCTTAGCAACATAGATGAAGTACATAAGTCAGAGAACATCTTCAGGACATTCTTAAAGTCTTAAACAAACAAATTCTGCAAAAATACTACTTAATGTCTATTCCTACTGGACTGGTCACCCTCAGGAATGTTTCTCTTGATTCAGGAACGAGGAAATCCTAAACAGGGACTAGTGGAAATAAAGATTTTTGTCACTGACTAGTGCCCTGAGAAACTCAAGGGTGGGTTTGGAAGCAATTAATTGGTTTTCCAAGTTGTTTCTTTTCCTTTTGTATGTTAAGAAGATGTAACCACCAAACGTCCTGAAACTGACCAAGCCTCACCATAAGAGCCACACCCATGACCCTTGCCTTATTTTTAATGCCAAAATCTCTCCAGGAGGACCTTAGGCCTCATTATGAGGAGGCATGTTCTCCAACTGAGCCTGTGCAGGCAAACACCCACCTATCCCTTTTGAATATTCATTCCCCAACTGAAATAAAATTTCCTGCTTCCCTTTGTTTGGGACACCATGACTTTGGAAATGATTCCTCATGGCCTCCTATTTGCTGCAAATACACTTTACTTTGTGAGACAACTTCCACTGGTGTAGAGTCTTATTTAACTCACCATGAGGCGAACCCACTACGTTTGGTAACAATTTGTCCTCAACACAAGTGAAATTTAATTAGCATGAATGAAAGAAAAAGTCTAGAGGGAAGAAAGGTGACAGTAATTTAACAAGCAGGCTGAAGAACATGTACTGGAGAAGGAAATGTCCAGTCTGATGCACCAGGTACGCCTGGTTTCCAGAACTTTCCCTACCTTGAGGCTGAGAGATGGCACTGGTAGGGAAGTATGCAGTTCGCTGCTAATGATGTTGGTCAGCTCTTAGAGGCCAAGCTAAAATGGAGCTGGTAAATTTGCAGTGAAACAATTTGCATTACAGCAAACATGGTAAACTATTAAGAATTGTGGGAGACACATTCTAAGGTAACCCTCAAGGATTCACGCCTTTGTGTAATCGCCTACTCTTGAGTGCAACAGAAACTATGACTTGATTTTAATCAATAGAATATAACAAATGTTATGGATCTCACTCCTTTGATTAGGCTATGTTATTTGTCAAAATGAATAGTTTTCACTTCCTTCATTAAGTTACATTTTAAGGCAAAAGTTATGGGATTTTACAGAAAATTAAGATCATAAATTAGCTGATTTTTTGAGTTAAGCAAAAGGGAAATTATCTTGAGTGGGCCTGAGTTAATTAGGTGAAAGTCCTTAAAAGAGAACTGGGATCCTATAAGGAAATAGAAGCTTTCTTCCTGACCTGGAGGAATCAAACTGCCATGTCATGACTTCCTATGGAGAGGGCCATGTGGCAGAGAACTGTGGGTAACGTCTAGGCCCTGGGGACAGCCTCTTTTTGACAGTCAGTATAAGAAGCCATAGCCCTCGGTCACACAGCCCAAGGAGATGAATTCTGCCAGCCTGAATGAGATGGATAGGGATTCTTCCCTAGTCAGGCCTCCAGATGAGAATGCAGCCCAGCAGACATCATAATCATAACCTGGAGAGACACTGAAAGAAGATCCAGGTAAAACATGTTAACTTTGAGGTAACTGGTTACATGTCATTAGAAAACTAATGCAAGAATGCTATAAAATTTTTTTTTTTGAGGAAGATTGACCCTGTGCTAACATTTGTTGCCAATCTTCTTCTTTCTCTTTTTTCTCCCCATAGCTCCAGTACATATTTGTGTATCATAGTTGTAGAGTCGTAGGTCTTCTAAGGTGGGACCCCACCTCAGCATGGCTTGATGAGCAGTGAGTAGGTCCACGTCCAGTATCTGAATCAGTGAACCCCAGGTCGCCGAAGCAGATCATGCACTTAATCGATAGGTCACGGGGCCAGCCCCCATGAAAATGCCATAAATTTAAAAACTATCTTGTGGTCCTGAATTACAAGACACTCTAGTCTCATCAGCAGAAGTGTAAATTGTCTCTCCGGGAACTTTCTTCTACCTCTGGCTGATTTCCTTCAACAAGTCTAGAATTCTACTTGTTTCAGTTTCAGAGGTGAGTTTTTCCACACCCATGAGTCCCCAAAATCTAGGAGCTCTTTTGAATGCCCCATCTATGCTAAAGTTAGGGTAATTTTCACTGAAAATGTGTCGACTACATTTTCAGAGTAAAAGCAGTGTAACAGGGCAGCAATGGTAACTTGTTAATCATGGCATTACCGCCAAGACTGCTCTACAGTTCATCAGAAGCTTATCTCATGACCCATCCCCTCTCAGGGTCATTGTTGTTTTTTGTCCTCTTAGCTTTCTGCTCATCTGCAGCACTATCATCTATTTTGCATTTAGATGAGGCACAGATTAATTCTGAAATACTGGGATGAACAAAATGCAATAATGACAATCTCAAAGTAACAGAGCAGCTCCCTGTAGGGATGATGTGTGGGTCACCACACACACTTGAACCTGGCAATTACCAGTCCACAAATAGCAGGTCCTTCATTGTAGTTTTCTGCCAGAAACCCTGAAAGCAGGAGGACCCAGAGGCAACACTGCTGAGATGACATGCTTCATAATTGAATTGTCTAGAAAGAATCACTATCCTGTGCTTCCTCTTCAAACATTTACCAGCCTTAGAAGCATCCTTAGGGATATCTTGGGATGTAGGTAAATTACACTTCCTGCATAAATAATCCTGAGAAAAACTAAGCAGTTGAAGGTCAAATTAATCTTAACCAGTAGAGTCAGTTGTAGTGTTCAGTCATAGATGAGTTGTGGAATTCAGCTGAATTCCACATATTAACCAAAAAACACACATCAGACTATCCCACACCCCCCAATAAATAGCACCCATCTACTCACCTCCTCCTGCTCAGAGCAAATTGAGAAATAAAAAAAGTCAAGATAATGGTAAAATATAACCTGTATTCTTGGTAGGGGCTAAATTGGAGGAATGCAGCTTATGTGAGAGTTCTCCGAATTCCAGAATTAGACAGATGTTCCCATCTAGTCTCAGCATTGGACTGGGGTGACCCCAGCTGGCCCATTCCCAAGGCAGAGAAGGACAGAGATCAGCTGAGCATGCATAGTTTCTCTCTCAAGTTGATCAGTCACAGGGGTCACTGTTCTATGTGGAAGCAGAATGCTGAAGAGGTGGTTACAAGCCCATGGCACCTATATCCTTCACAGGAGGAAAAGTGATCCTCTAGCAATCCACATGTAATATGCTTTCTCTTAAAAAACTAAGCCTTAAACTTATTACTAAATGGAGAGACTCAGGGGCCAGCCTGGTGGCATAGTGGTTAAGTTCGCATGCTCCACTTGCTTCGGCAGCCCGGAGTGTGTGGGTTCGGATCCTGGGCATGGACCGATGCACCACTTGTCAAGCCATGCTGTGGTGGCATCCCATATAGAGTAGAAGAAGATAGGCATGGATTTTGGCCCAGGGCCAATCTTCCTCAGCAAAAAGAGAAGGATTGGCAATGGACTTTAGCTCAGGGCTAATCTTCTTTACACACGCACACAAAAAATGGAGAGAGTCCATATCAGTTTAGAGAGCTGAGTAGAAGATATTGTCATACAGCTCATGTCATAGATCAAAACTAAGCTAGATAATAAGGGATGCTATGAGAGATTTGTTACGAGTAAATTATGTATGGTATGTAGTCAAAGGAAGGCATTGGCACTTTTTATCTAAAAATCTGAAGTTAATCATCCAGTGCAGAGAACAGAGTGGCAGTTATGTCTTTAGAGAATACAGGAAATTGTGAGCCAACTGTCAAACCATGTCTGGGAGGAAAACCAGCCTCACACTGAGTAAACATTGTATGGTCATGTTGAGACCTCCATCTCTGCTGGACTGCCAAAAAGGCACCAGGTCGCCATGCTGTGAGCAAATTTCCTCCTCTGGACCAGGTCCCAGAACCTTCTACATTACAGAACACCAGGGATCTACACTTCTCCCAGGGACAGCACCATCTGCATCCATGCCCCCATCAGTCCTCTTCCCCAGGGGAGGTCCTAGAATTTCTGTATAGGAGAGGCTTAGGGCAGCAATCTGGATGGAAGGAGGCGCCAGTGGTGTTTATCTGAAAATCTCTGCTTTTTAAATTTTTTTATATCATAGGTTTATTCGATGTGTCTTGGGTTGGGAGTGAGGATGAGATTATGGAGAGACTTGTCTCCCCAAACCACTCTTAATACCACCTCTCTTCCTCCTGCAACCACATGGTTTAGATTCGGAGATTGCCCAACCATTCTATACCACATGGCAGAGCATCTCTCCCCTTCTTTACAAATAATAACAATAGTAATTCATCCGAATCTGTATTAACTCACACCCTGGAAGGTGGTTGTGGAACCCTCTCCATATACTTTCCCATGGCTCCCCTGGAATAGCCATGTTGCCAGCCTGCAGCAAATTCTCTCACAGTTTGAAGGGACAATGCTGCTGTGTTCCAAGAATCAGGGAGGCCTGATGTGACACATGGTTAGCAGGCACTTAACTGGTATCTGCTGCAGGCCAGGGGACAGCTAGGATCAAGGTAGTGTTTAAGGAAGTTCTCCTCAGTTTCTTGGCATGGACTCCAGAGGCAAACTCATTTGCGATGCCCAAGAACCAGCGCTGGGGATGGCACCTGAAGGACCTGTGCTCCCGCTCTGCAAGCTCATAGTTACACGGGAATTAGGCGACACTCACCTCAGGCTGATGGGCTCAAAGCTCCTCTTCTCACTGGGAGGGAGGAATGTTCACAAACGTGAACAAATAAATTTAATGGTGATGATTTCCATTAGAAACAATAAAATGCACAGCAGGCTAGAGGATTTACAAATCATTAGACTTGTTTACGCCAAAAGCCCAGGCAATTCATTCGGAGTAATTAATCTGAAAGAATATATCAGTTACGTGAAGGAAGTTGAGCAGCTTAAACTACCTCCAAAAGGAAAAGAAAATATATTTGAGATGAACAAATAAATATATTCTGTAGATTTAGTACACTTGTAAGCACAACAAGCTACATAATTTGTGGAGCTATGGCAAAAAGTGGGGCCTTCCATTCAAAAAGCAGGAAAAAAAAGTGCAATTAGAGGTACCAAAATGCAGATGCTTTTTATTTAGAAATATTTTATTAGTAGTAAATTTTAAAACGACTAATTTTATACATAAGTGACAACACAAACTTATAAACTGCAAAAAATAATATTCTGATGTATAATTTTGTATAATAAATAAATAATAACACTTCATTAATGTGATATCTTGATTGAGCATACGATTTCTATGCCTCGCTTTTCTGAAAATTCATATACTAGGTCATCAAAATGTGTACTTTTAGCAACTTCATTTTCTTTTGAAATAATTGGAAGCAATATCACTTGCTCTTGGCGAATGAAAGATTACAAATAATTTTTGATAATTTTTAATTTTGAGTAGAATTTTTTCGCTGATGCAACTGTTACTGAAGAGTGTTATATATAGGCTGTGACAACATCGAGATAAATTTCTGATAAATTATTTTGAAATATAAATTTCAGTGCCTCTAAAGATGATGATTCTTGTGGAACAATTTTTCTAAAAGCATTATGAACTTTGTGTCTGAATTTAATTTTTTTTGCTATTTTTAAAAAATAGACTTTATATATTACAGCAGTTTTAGGTTCACGGCAAAATTGAGCAGAAAGTTTCCATATACCCCCTGCCCCTGCGTGCACGGCCTCCCCTACTACCAACATCCCCCATCAGGGTGGTGTATTTATTACAGTTGATGAACCTACATTGACACATCACAATCACCCAAAATCCATGCTTAGCATTAGGGTTTACCCTTGTATTGTATACTCTATGGGTTTGGACAAATCTATAATGATATAAATCCACCTTTATAGTATCATACAGAATCATTTCACTGCCCTAAAATTTCTCTGTTCATCTATTCATCCCTTCCTCCCTCCAACTCTGGAAACCAGTGATCTTTTTACTGTCTCTATAGTTTTGCCCTTCCCGGAATGTCACATAGTTGAAATCATACAGTATGTGGCCTTTTCAGATTGGCTTCTTTCACTTAGTAAGATGCATTTAAGGTTCCTCCATGTCTTTTCCTGGCTTGATAGCTCATTTCCTTTTAGCACTGAAGACTACTCCATTGTCTGGATGGACCACAGGTTACTTACCCATTCACGTGCTGAAGGACATGTTGGTTGCTTCCGAGTCTTGGCAATTATGAATAAAGCAACTATAAACGTCATGTGCAGGCTCTTGTGTGGACTGATTTAATTTCAAATGTAAATTTACATCATGACTGTGTTTCCATGTTTCCTCTGGCATTTCCTGTAACCTGTGGATGAAGTGTAAGAACCCAAAAGTGGATTCGTGATTTGTACACAATTCAAAATACCTGTTTTTGCAGTCAATCACTGTATCTTCAATAACATGGCAATTAATTTTAAAATTATCTTCCTCATAAGTAGTAGGTTCATCCAGAGCTTTATACGACTATAGTGTTCTTCACCATCCAACCTGATGATCTTTGGATTTAATTTCTACTTTTAGGCCTATGGGTATTCGCTTTGCAGTTTTGTGGCAGTTTTCAAAACGAAGCAGTTTTCTAACTCTTCGAAGACTTCTAACTCCCTCCTATGCTCTATTGCAATGTCTACATGCATACTTTTATTTTGTAATAATTTACTGACAAAATCTCCTGCCTGAGTTCCAGCAGTCTCTATCTCAGGCTGGAGAGTTAACACTCACGCAGATGCTGTAGGCAGGGGCTCCAGAGCAGGTCTCAGCCCTGCCCCCCCACCCCGGTCCCCCTCTCTCTCTCAGCCATCAGCACTGCCGCCAAAGCTACTGCTTCTGCTGCCACGTTATAGGCACATGCTCATACCTTCTCTGCTCTTGTCTCTTTGCTCAGCTAATTGTTTCTCTCTCCTCTCTCTTGTCTTTCCAGGCAGCATGGATTTGGGGGGCTGTCTCTGTATACCTTATGTTCAAGTGCCCCCAAACTGAAAGTTGGGTTCTCATTCTCTCAGAAGGCAAGGGAGAGGTCTGGGGTCTCTGACCACAAAGGTCATCTCAGCTTTGCTGCCTTTGTCCTCATGGAAACTCGGTCCATTAGCCCATCTCCCTCCATTCCCTGCTAAAAATCTAGTGGTCTGTGGTTTCCCCCAGCACCAGTGTTTAAACCTTGTTGCTCTCCTTGTTTTTCTTTCCCAGGGTGATCAACTTATTAAAGATTGTCAAGTGTGTGAGCCCCAATCTCTTTTCCTACTTCTCCAGTCTATCTCCCCCATGTTCCCCGCACACAGGGTTTCCATCACTTCTTAAGCAAGCAATGCTCCTGGCACTTCTATGCCTTGCGCATGCTGGTCCAACTGTCCAGAGAACCCTTACCACTTCTCTCCCTAAGGGCCTGGATTGAATTCCACCTCCTCCATGAAATCTTTCTCAAGCACTCTGGTTTCTTCGTCTTATGCCTCTCACAGCATCTGTAAAGGATTCTTTTAGATCTTGGACAACATTTATTGTAATTATTTGCTCACACACCTGCCACTTTCAAATCACTGATGAACTCTACAATGATTTTGGCAGGAAATATAAAAGTTTCACATTTTACCCCAAATTTGCTCTGCCTATGACCAATTTTACGTAGATAACTTTTCTCTTCTTCCCTACCTTGCCATAATACACCCTCCTAATCTGACAACCCTATTTTGCTTCCATAATTTAGTTATATCCCTCATTTATTCTCCTCCATTCTCATCACCATGATGAAGTAATAAAATATCTTTACATATTCATGAAGACTTCAAATGTATTCTCTGTACAAAGAAATATATTTGAGATGAAATCTGAGAAGTTACAAATCCAAAGTTGAGGCTTCAATCAGGTAATAAAAGGTATCTAAGCTTTGAAAGAGGAGGGCAAAAGAAAAGAGAGATGCGTGCATAAATGTTTGTGTGGGTTCATGTGCACGTATAAATTAACCAGGTGGGCTCCCAGGAGTAATTTTGGTGAGGTAGAAACCAAGAGAGACAAAAATAGGTTACCCAATGTTCCATCATACCTTTGAAAACTGTCTTCTAGGTCCTCATCCTTCCTCTTACTTCTCTTCACTTTAACAAAGGGAGGGGAGGAGAAATTAAAACACCAGATCACCAGTTTTGCAACAAGGAAAAAACTGATTGCACACAAGAAGCAAAAACTAAAAAATGGGAAATAATGTTCTGTACTTCACATGTTTACCATTTCCAAACCCTCAAGCTATTAAAGGTGGTCTTTCCTAAGATAAGCAAGAAATCTCCTTTATCTTTTTATTTTTACATGATTTCATGTGCACAACAAGTCCAAGGTGATTTGTGGGGAATATTTAAGAGAGTTTGGCTGTTGGCAGACACTAATCCTCTTTATCAAGTGAAATAAGGAGAAATTGATGCTGCTGATAATTATCCTAGAAGTATGATTGAACTCTGGAAGTTTAGAAGCCTGGGTAAATTGTGAGCCAATTTACAGGCTATTTTAATTGAGTAACAAAATCTCAACTTCACTAACTAATGCACACAATGCTATGTAACCCCTGGCCTTTCAGGAATCCTGACACCCCATTCTCCCCTCACTCCCATTTTTGACTTGGGATTCAATGAGCAGTTATGTAGTATAAAGATATCACCCTTTTTGATTAGAAAATAGCTGACGCATGAATCAAGAAAGGGGTAAAATTGTTGGCCTGAGGCAAAAGATAATAGAAAGGAAGGCTGATGAAAAGATCAGGAAAGAGAGAAGCCCCACAACTGAGAAATCTACATTACCATTACAGATACAAGTTAAGGTAAAACAAAGACCTCTCAATGTCTATTTTTAAAAGTTGAGACAAAGTGTTGTTGAGCCCAGCAAGAGGCGTATTGAGAACCGATAACTAGGAGTGGTGAGGTGGGAATAATGCTTACACTCACAGGGAGGAGAATTATGAATGGAGAGTAAGTTTCTGTCTCCTGGCTTAGCTGGTTTTTCTGCAACACTGTCTCCCATTAGTCAGGAAACCCATGATGAACAGGGCATAAGGCATGTATTAAAGCCTGATTTAGCAGACGGGGTAGATTGTATAAACAAAAGGGCCACAACAATATCTCTCATCACATACATTCTTTTGCAATGGTTTCTTGTCTCTCCCACTCCCATCAAAAGATGGGGTCTATTTTCCTTCCCTGAGAATCTAGACCAGCCCTTGAGTGCTCTAAACAATAGAATGTGGCAGAAGTGACATTCTGAGGCTTCCAAGCTCAGGCACTAGGAATATCCAGCAACTTCCACTCTTGCGCTCTAGGATAAGCCACCTACCAGGTAAGACTTCCAGTGTCTTGACACTGCAGTGCTGGGATCAATGGGGACAGGCACACAGAGGAAAACCAGGGTCCCCACCAAGAGTCGAAGCCAAAGGCCAGAACCAACTTGTTAGTCATGAGACCATCTTAGAAATAAATACTGCAGACCGATGGAGCCACCCGGGTGACACCGCCAGAACAGAGACCTGCGTTCCCCTCTAAGCCCTACTCACATTGCAGAATCATGTGTAAATAAATGATGTTTTAAACCCCTAAGTCATAAAGGGGTTTAAAACAGCAATAAGTAACCAAAACACTATCTCATGTATTTGTCATACTATCTGGACAAGTGGAGGCACATTAGTGGTAACTGCCCAAATTCCACTGGCTCTTACCTCCACTTGATTGTGTAAGTGAGCCCTCAACAGACCACCCGTGTACCAGTCAGGGTCCAAGCAGGCAAACAGAAACCACTCAAGTTATTGTAAACATAGAGAATTTAATACAAGGATTTGTGACACAGGTGATGGAAGGGTGAGAGGGCAAACAGGTTAGTGTGGCAATTTAACTGCATGAAGGAGTTAAAAAATGGGAAGAGGTACTGTTTTGAGTAACCAAAAGCAAGGAACATCTTGACAGGGCTAGAACTATTGTGGGGACAGCCCAGTGGAATTTGGAGCCATGGAGCTAAGGGCTTCCAGCTGGAGCTAGAGCAGTAAAGACGTGGCTACTGCTTGCAACATGGTCTCAGGCAGAGAGACGGGGAAGTACTCTGGCTCCTCCTCTTCTCTTCTTCAGTCTCCTACCAGTGCCTCCCATTGGTCAAACTGAAAGGGAAGCCAGATGACAAGGGAACCTGCTGGAGTCAGCCCCCTGTGATCAGAGTAGAGCAAGAGTAAAGAAGAGTAGATCTGAAAGCAAAATGTTATGCAACTGGCACAACCCCTCAAGCATTCGTGTGCATGCCTGGGGAAGCATAACACACCTGTGCTCCTCCAGCAAGCGGGCTGCCCCTGCCACTAAAAAAGAAACATATGAAGCGAGGTCTGTGGCAAAGTGCAAAAGCATCCCTTCCTTTCCTGCATGTTACAATTTTTTAAAGTGATATATTCTTGTCTCAAAAGTTTCACAATATTTTGAGGAAAAGGACTATGTTATGGGCTGAATTGTGCCCCCCCAAATTCATATGTTGAAGTCCTAACCCCTGGTTTCTCAGTATGGGACTGTATTTGGAGATAGGGTCCTTAAAGAGTGATTGAGTTAAAAGAAGGGCATTAGCATGCACCTTAATCCAATATGACTGGTGATCTTTTAAGAAGGGAAAATTTGGACACAGACACGCACAGGAGAAGATGGCCATCAAAAAGCCGAGGAGAGTCGCCTCAGAGGAAACCAACCCTAACAACACCCTGATCTTGAACTTCCAGCCTCCAGAACTGTGGGAAAATAAATTTCTGTTGTTAAAACTATCCAGTCTGTAATACTTTGTTACAGCAACCCTAGCAAACTAATACAGACACTTTTTTTTTAAGTTGATTTGTTTTTCCTTGCAGCCCCACTCCTTTCCACAGGACTGAGACAGGACTGCAGCAATTGTTCTGCTGACAGACACATCTGAGCAATAAATGTCATCTTGTATGCGAAATCACCTTCCCTTGAGATGATCAAAGCTCTGCTTCCTAATGCCCATGCAGATTCACCTCTTGACCGAGTGCCCAGAACATCTGAAATTCAGATTAAACCTGCTAATCCCATCATGTTAGAGTGGCTGTGTGGGAACAGGGGAAGACGATTCCAGAGATGGGAGTCCAGTGACTGCATTTACAGATTCCTCATTGTGGAAACTTGAGCGATGGCCATTCCCAGGGTCCATCTCTTTATCCTTTAGTTCCCTATGCCGATTTCCCTGCCACTGTATGTCCTCCTGAACCGTCCTTTTTAGACTGTCCTACCTCAACTCAACTTCAAAGAGTATTCCTTTAAAATTATCTTTTCTGTGCAGTTGTGTAAAACTTTTTCACTTTGATTCCAGAGGCGTGGATGCTGTGTGTTGGCTGGGAAGAGAATAGATGGAGAAAACGATAGTGCAACTTCATTACGTGAGTAATTTCACAGCACTCGGGTAAGGGAGTAGACTCTTTGCTGTATTCCGAGTTTAAAAATCTTAGCTAAGACTCTAGAGTGAATAAGGAAGATGCTGGGAGCAGACCCTGTAAATCTCTGTCCCCTTAACTGCAGTTATTAAAATGCACCTCTGGTAGCGGACTATCGATGTTTGTATGCTCCACCCCTGTACACACATTGCTCATAAATGTAAGTCAGTCGATAAGAAGAGCCTTCCAAGCAATTAAGTTTGCCAGTCTGAAGTCTGTTGGGATATCAGAATCTTTAAGAGCACACAATTTCGTTGTTGGCTTGCAGCAGAGAAGAAAAACAGGAAAAGGTATGAATCTAAAATATAAAAATATAAAATGACAAACAGTGGGCTCAGTGACCTAATGAAGATGGAGTGAATCGAATTTAAAGCAATTTCTACATCAGCCTATTTTCTGTTTTGGTGGGAAAATGACATCTGTGTAAAGAATTGTAATTTTTCCAAGATTTTATTATGAAATTTTTCAAAAACACAGAAAATTGAAAGACATTTACAGTGAATACCCAACTACCCACCACCTAGATTTTATTATCATTTTATTATATTTGCTTTATCACACATCTATACACCTATCTATCCATATATTCATCACTTAATCCATTTTTTTGAAACACTTCAAAGTAAATTGCAGACATCAGTACATAACCTTTTAAAATCTTAAACATGTATACCATTAACTAGATTTGAAACTTTGTTTACAGGTATTATATAAAATTTATACACTATGAAATACACAAAAATGTGTACATTTGATGAGATTTTTCAAGTGTATACACTGTAACTTAAACTTCTATCAAAATATAGAATATTAATCTAACCACAGAAAGTTTCCCTATGCCCCTTCCCAGTCAATATTCACTTCTACTTCACCCAAATTGGCAACCATTGTTCAGATTTGTTTTCCAAAGTCAGTTCTTTGTGTGTAGAATTTCATGTAAATGGAAGGAAACCATATATTCTGTTGTGTGTGAGGCTTTTCGCCCAGCATGTTTTTGTGATTCATCCATGTTCTTGCATATATCACACATTCGTTCCTATTGATTGTAGTGTTCCATTGTAGGAATATACCAAAAGTTGTTTATCTCTTCATCTATTGATGGATACTGGGGATGTTTTCCAGTATTTAACTATTATAAATAAAGCTGCTATGGGCATTCTTGGGCAAGTCTTTTTGTGAACACGTTTTCATTTCTCTTGAATAAATAAATAGGAATAGAATTCTGGGTCATAGGAAAGGTATATGTTTGGAGTTTTAAGACACCGTCGGAATATTTTCTGTGCCAGAACATTTCAAAGTGACTGTACCGTGTTGCATTCCTCTTAACACCGCATGAGAGTCCCAGCTGCCCATTCCTCACCAACGTTTGGAGTGGGAAATCTTTGAAATTTTAGTCACCTTGCTGGTGGTTTTTGGGTGTGAGATGATATCTCATTGTGGATTTAATTTAGATTTCCCTGATGACAAATGAGATTGATAACCTTTTAATGTGTTTATTGCCCATCATAGGTATTGCTTTGCGAAATGTCTATTCAAATCTTTGGTCCATTGTGTAATAGAAGAAACAGTTGCATCTTGTATCCGATCACAGCTTGAAAGCATTCAATATTTGAACATTAAATGTAATGTTAGTTTTAGGTTTTTTATATACTCCCTTTATCAGATTGATAAAGTTCTCTTCTCTTCCAATTTTGCTGAGAGATTTTATCATAAACGGGTGTTGAATTTTGTCAAATTATTTTTGTACATACAGTACAAGATTATGTTTTTTCTCTTTTATTCTCATAAGATGCTGAAATGCATTAATTGATTTTTAAGTTGGTTTTAGTTTCTAGAACAGTTTTTTTTTTTTTTTTTTGAGGAAGACTAGCCCTGAGCTAACATCTGTTGCTAATCCTCCTCTTTTTTGCTGAGAAAGACTGGCCCTGGGCTAACATCCGTGCCCATCTTCCTCTACTTTATATGGGACGCCGCCACAGCATGGCTGACAAGCGGTGCGTCGGCGGGCGCCCAGGATCCGAACCCGCGAACCCCGGGCTGCCAAGTGCGGACTAAACCGCTGCGCCACTGGGCTGGCCCCAGTCTAGAACAGTTTTATATTTACAGAAAGTTTGAGAAGACATTACAGAGAGCTCCCAAATAGCCTGCACCCAGCTTTCCCTATTATTAATACCTTACCTGGATATAGTTCATTTGTTACAATTAGTGAACCAATATGGGTATGTATTTCTGACTAAAGCCCATATTTTATTCAGATTTTCTTAGTTTTTACCTGAAGTCCTTTTTCTGTTCTAGGATCCCATATGGGATGCCACGTTGCGTTTAGTTGTCACATCTCCTAAGACTCCTCTCTTGGCTGTAACAGTTACTCAGATTTTACTTGATTTTGATGACTGACCATTTTGAAGAGTACTGGAGAGGTATTTTACAGAACATCCATGTATTTGAATTTTTCTGATGTTTTTCTAATGATTACACTGGGGTTATGGATTTGGGGGAGGAAAGCCACAGAGGTTAAGTGCCCTTTTTTCACATCATATCGAGGGCGCATGTTATCAACATGACTTATCATGCTGGTGTTGACCTTGATCACTGAGGAAGGTAGCGTGTGTCAGGTTTCTCCAAGTAAAGTGACTCTTTCCTCCTCCCTTTCCATAATGTACTCTTTGGAAGGAAGTCACTGTGCACAGCCCATATGTAAGGAATGGGGCTTGTGCTCCCCCTTCTTGACGGTGAAGGGTCTACATAAATTATTCAGCATTCTTCTGCATAATAAATTGGTCTCTTCTCCCTCATTTATTAATTTATTCAATGATTTATTTATAGTAGTATGGACTTATGCATATTTATTTTATACTTTGGGTTATAGTTTAATGTTACTTTAGTTATTTATTTATGTTGTTGCCCAAATTGTTCCGGCATTGGCCATTTGGAGTTCTTTTACTTGGCACCTGTACCCTTCAACACACATGTGATATGAGCTGTAAGTTTTTGTGGATGCTCTTCATCAGGGTGAGGAAATTTTCTTTTGTTTCTAGGTTGTTGAGAGGTTTTTTATCACAAATAGATGTTGATTCTTAGCAAATGCTTTTTCTCCATCAATTGATATGACTATGTGGCATTTCTTCTTTAGACTATTAATATGCTAAATTATATTGACTGATTTTTTTTTAATACTGGACTAAACTTTTGTCCCAGAAATAAACCCCCACTTGGTGGCAGTGAATTATACATTTTTATATATAATTAGATTTAGTTCGCTAATATTTTGTTGAGGATTTTTGTGTTCATGTTCCTGAGGAATATTAGTCTATAATTTTCTTTCTTTTTTTAAGGTAATATTTTTGCCTGGTTTTGGTATCAGGGAAATACTGTACTCAAAATAAATAATTTTGGAAGTGTCTTTTCTATATTCAGGAAGAGATTGCATAGAGTTGTTATTCCTCCTTAAAGTTTGGTAGATTCTACCCATGAAACCGTCTAAGCCTGATAATTTCTTCTATTGAAGGTTTTTTGCTACTAATTAAAATTTCATTATACAAGTGGGACTATTCAGATTACCTGTTCTATTGTGGATGAGTTTTGGTAGCTTGTGCTTTTCAAGGAGCTTGTTCATTTTATTTAAGTTGTCTAACTTGTGTGCATAGGGCTGTTTGAGGTATTCTCTTATTATCTTTTTAACATTTGTGAGATCAGCAGTGATATTTCTTCTTCATTCCAAATATGTGTAACTTGGGCATTCTCTTTTTTCTTTATCAATTCCTTCTAGAGATTTATCAGTTTTACTGATCTTTTCAAAGGATCCGTTTGGGTTCACTGACTTTCTCTACTTTTCTGTTTTCATTTTCATTGATTTCTGCTCTAATTTTTTTAACTACTTCCTTCTTACTTTTGATTTATTTTGTTCTTGTTCTTCTTTCCAGTAAGTTAGATAACCGACTTTAGACTTTTCTTCATTTCTAAGTGCTATAACTTTCCCTTTCAGTACAACTTTATTTGCTTTCCACATATTTTTTATTTTTTTTATTTTTACTTATTTATTTTGTGAGGAAGATTAGCCCCGAGCTAACATCCATTGCCAATCCTCCTCTTTTTGCTGAGGAAGACAGGCCCTGGGCTAACATCCATGCCCATCTTCTTCTACTTTATGTGGGACGCCGCCACAGCATGGTTTAACAAGCCATGTGTCTGTCTGCACCCAGGATCTGAACCTGTGAACCCCGGGCATCTGAAGCGGATCGTGCGTACTTCACCACTACGCCACCAGGCCGGCCCCTGCTTTCCACATATTTCGATATGTTGTATTTTCATTTTCATTCAGTTCAATATATTTTTCAAGTTTCCTTTGAGACTTCCTCTGGCCCATGGATTATTAGATGTATGCTGTTTAATTTTCAAGCATTTGATGGTTTTCCCCTCATCTTTCTGTTACTGACTTCCAATTAAATTACATCGTGGTTAGAGAACATACTTTTATGATTTCTAATATTTGTAACCTGTTTAGGTTTGTTTTATGACCCAGGATAGAGTCTATCTTGGTTACTATCCCTTGGGCACTTTGAGAAAAATGTGTATTCTGCTGTTGTTGACTGGAGGGTTCTATGAATGGCAATGAGATCCCATTTGTCGGTGGTGTTGTTCAGTTCTTCTGTATACTTTCTGATATTCAGTCTAGTGTTATATCAGTTACAGAGAGGGGGGTTATCAATGTGTCCAAACAAAATTGTGAATTCATCTATTTCTCCTTTCTGTTCTGTTCTGTTAGTTTTTAATTCATGTATTTTGAATTTCTGTTGTGCGATGTGTAGGCTTTTAGGACTGTTATATCTTCTTGGTGAATAGTATTTTCATTCTTATTTTACATCCTTCTTTGTTCCTGGAATATTTTTTCTGTTAAGTTTAGTTGGTCTGAACTTTAGCTTTTGTTTGATTAGTTTTTTGTATGGCATATCTTTTTTTTTTTTTTATTCCTTTCTCTTTCTCTTACAAATATCTTTATATTTGAAGTGAGCTTCTTATAGACAGGATACAGTTGGGTCATTAATTTAATTCATTCTGATAATTCTGTGTGTCTAGACAATTTACTTTTTTTTTTTTTTATGAGGAAGACCAGCCCTGAGCTAACATTCCTTGCTAATCTCCCTCTTTTTGCTGAGGAAGACTGGCCCTGGGCTAACATCCATGCCCATCTTCCTCTACTTTATATGGGATGCCTCCACAGCATGGCTGACCGGCACTGCGTCCGCGGGCGCCCGGGATCCGAACCGGCGAACCCCGGGCTGCCAAGCGCGAACCAAGCCGCTGCGCCACCGTAATTAGCATTTAGGTCTGCCATTTTATTATTTGTTTGGATCATTGACTGTTAATTAGATTTTGCTGGTATATCTAGAACCTATGCTAATAGAATTAAAGTGTTTGGAAATATTAAATGAATAATATCTGGTTTTAAAATACATATTTTAGAAATAGAACAAATGCTTATAGTAACAAGTACAGTTTGAATAAAATATTTTTAAAACCTGAAAGACTGCTAATGAGTACAGACTTTCTTTTGGGGTGATGAAAATATTCTAAAGTTAGATTTTAGTGATGATTGCACCACAGTGTGAAAGTATTAAAAACCATTTAATTGTATATTTTAAATAAGTGAATTGTACAGTATGTAAATTATATCTCAATTATGCTGTTAAAATTCAAAGGTAAAAACAAATTAAAAAGCTGGTAAATCAATTTGGTGGTCATGTTTTACTAGTTTTATTACTGTAAATTGACCCCCCAAAAAAAGCCTGCCCCTGGATTTGAAGACAAATGTGATAAGAACTTTAATTAAATAGTAGGTTCCCTTTCAACTTTCACAAATTAATTTCATAATAATAGCTCTGGGCAGCATTCACCCTCAATAAGCTCTTAGCAGTGGATCTTTAGTTTTTGGACATTGTAATAACGTTCCCACTTGGATTTCTCCTCTGCACGGATAAAAGTGAAAGAGCAAAAAGAATTTGATAATATATCAAGAGAAGGATGTAAGAAATGTACAAACTACTACTGAGCTGAAACATATTGGACTTTTCACTGAAATGTTTCACAGGCAACTTAGACCAAATATGTCCAAAATAACAGACCCCAAAGCAAGAGCAACTTCCACAACTACTCTTTCCTTTATCTCTGTTAGTGGCACCCAATTGCTCAAATCAAAACCTTGCATCATCCCAGAGTCCCTCCTCTCTCTCACCCCAACATTGGAATGCGTTTGTGAATTATTTCCTGGAACATTCCTTCCCTGCCATAACCCAAGTTCATGATAACTTCATCTACCTCCTAACTTCTGTCTGCTCTCTAGTTTACACAACCTTATCTCCTGAGCCCTGAGATCCCCTCACACCGGCCACTCCTGCACTTCCAGCTGTGTCAGGCAAATCCTTCATCACACCATGTATTTTCCACAAACTGCATTTTCTTCTTTGAATGTGTTTTCCTGTCTTCCTTACAAATTTTATTCATATTTAGGAGAGCAGATATAATCTCACCTTCTCTCTGAAGTCCTAGATGGCCAGCTGGGCTCACCCAGCTCTTTGCCCTGTACATGTTTAATATTACATTGCAATGACTTCAGCTCTTGTTTTGTTTTGTTTTTCAAATTTTTCATCTCTCTCACTAAATTGGACGGTCCTGAGGGTGTTCTTCGTGCCCTGTCCATCTCTGAATCCCTACTGCTTGATCCAGTTTCTAGCAGTTTTTGGCCCCAGTAAATGCGTGTCAAATTTGATTTAATTTGTTGTTTAATCCAAATATCCTTCTTAGCCATGAAATTTTTGAGGGAGGGACTCTTCTCAAACATTGTGAATCTCCAAGACTGGCATACAGTGCCTGACAGACAAGAGTTCCTTAAAATATGTTTAATGTATATTAATGTATGAATTGATTAATAAAAATCAACAAAATATCTAACTCACTTGAAAGAGCACTAAATTAGAATAGAGACACCTGGACTTGAGTACCATATCTGTGACTATAAGTTCTTAACAAACTACTTTTCCTCTTAGGCCATCTACTGCATGTTAGGTGCATAGATTCTAGAATCCAACTGCCTGGGTTTAAATCCTGGTTCTGCCACTTAACAGCTACATGACCTTAGAAAGTAGTTTAATACTGTAGACATTAATTACCACAGTTTGCTGATTTCCAGTTCTATTTGGCGCACACCCAAGACCACAATACTTAGCCTCACACAGTTAGACAGGGACTTATGAGTTCTGGTCAATGGACTGTGTATAGAACTTTGTCTCTTTTGGTATGAAACATTTAAGAATTGGTGCATGACACTCAGCTCTCTCTTTCCCTGACACAGGGACAAAAAAGATATGAAAAAACACATATAGAGAAATTTACACAAACCATGAGTGTTCAGGTTTCTGAATTATCACAAAATACAACTGTATAATCACCAAGCAGGCCAAGAAATAGAATATTACCAGCATCTGAAAAGACTCCTATGCGAACTCCCAATTCTTATCACCTTTCTCCTCTTCAAGTTAATTATTATCCCAGCTTCTAACACCATGGATTCTCTTTGCTTACTTGCCTGGACAGTCCATGGGAGCCCTTTTGTATATGGTTTTTGTTCACTTAGCATCACTTTTGTGAGATACAGCCATGTTGTTATACGTTCCAGTAACTCACTCATTTCCATTGACGTAGGGTATGTCGTTGTACAAAGACATCAAAATTTATATATCCATTCAACTGTTGCTGGGCATTTTAGATTTTTCCAATTTAGAGACATAGCTAGCCTCCAAAATTATCACTCCCGTCAGGTTCTTGATGTATTTAGGCCAGAGGCTACCCTCAGTTACTTGTCAGGTCATCCTCTCCCTCAGCGTGAGCATTTAAGAGGAGCCAGAGAGAGTGTGTCTGCAAGACAGTCTTTTATAACCTAATTTTGGAAGTGGCATCCCATGACTTTTACAGTGCTCTGTGTACTAGGTCCAGCCCACACTCAAGGGCAGTGGATTACAAGGTGTATGACTACCAGGAGGTGGGGATCATTGGGAGTCAAGCCAAAAGGTACTTACAACATTATCTATGACTGTAAGTCAAAGAACACAGGAAGCCAATAAGTATAAGATGGACTGTCATTTTATGTACCACTAAGAAAGCAAAACTGTCACCAATTATATTTTAAGACGATTGTAGCATCACCTTAATTTGAAATGTTAAAATGTGAAAAAAATATACATTGTAGATTCAGTAAAATATGGTGCTTGGATTTTTCAGTGATAATCTCAGCAGCTCACTATGAAGCAAAGGTTTAACTTCCTTACACCATTAGTGGTGGCACTTTAATCATGTAAGCCAGGGGTATCAATATGAAAGATCTATGATGTGGCAATAAGTTCAAAGAATTACTTATTAAGACACCATCCCATGCAACTAGACATCAGTATTAATATTAATGTTTTTTAAAAATCACCACACAAGGAATCTAAGCTATATTAATGTTTTCCTGATTGATCACAGAATTAGCCAAACAAAGCATCCAAATATTTTGAATTTCACGTGGCACCAAACTTGATCCTGTCTACTGGGATATTAACCCCTTAGCCACAGGACATGGAAAATATGTGTGTGTGTGTGTGTGCGCATGTGTATGTCATCTTTGAAAAATGAGGCATAAAATTATTGCAATAATTTGAGAATGGGAAATAAAAAATATCTAAAGTATATTACAGTAAAAAGTAAGAATGAAAACATATTCTAGCCTAGGCACTCACCAGGGACTTTTATTATTACTGTGTTATATTTTCAATGAGGAATGAGGATGTGATTTTTGTCTTTATTTCACACTTCTGAAAGTGGTGATCCAAATATGAGAAATGTGCATAGAAAAGTGAGAAACTGTTTAAATAAATGATCCACATAATGAAATGCTGTGCAATCATTTAAAATACCATTGCAAAATAATGTTTGATAGTGTAGAAATAAATATTCATCATATTACATTGAGTGGGAAAATAATCTGTAGGTAATATTCACACATAAAATATAAGATATTTTTATATAGAGAGAGAAGAATGAAAATATCTATAAAATATTGACACTGATTTTCTAGTTGGGGAGATTATGATTAATTTTTCTTCTCTATTTTGAATATAGAAAAATTGTGGTATGTATTTTATGTTTATAACTTTAAAGACTCATTAGCAATGTTCCAAAATGATGACATAGCCTGTAAGATGAATATGAATATGTACAAAGTAAATCAATGTTTATAACTCGTTTGCCATTTTAATTTAAAAAAGAAAATGATTCTTTATTTGAAGTAATGAAGTGATATAGAATTATTATGAATCCAGATATTCCCTTATTAATTGCAGACTGCTATTATGCACAAATCATGTTTCCTGTGCAGTTTAGATCTGGTTTTGCTTTTATATTTTGAGGTATGCATTTTATCAGATCCAGAATTTTAATTTAGTTTAGAACTCATGGGCAAATGAACAGTCAATTCATAAAAGGGGAAACTTTCATGTCTAATTAATATATGGGAAGATCTCCAACTTTAATAGTCATCAAAGACATACAAATTCAATTAAGAAATGATTTCTCACCCATAATTTCGGCAAAATTTTAAACGACTGACAATATCGAGCATTGATTTGGATGTAGGGAAATGCAGGAGGAGTGTAAATTTGTACCGCCACTGAGGAAAACAATCAAAGATGTCTCTGTTAGAGCCGTGGAGTGGATTCCTGGGGTGATGGTGAAGGGGGACCCCAGGAGGCTGCCAGGCAGCACCCCAGGAGAGAAAGCAGGCCAGACAGAGCGGAGCCGGTCAGAAGGCTGAAGGGAAAGTTAATAGCACGTCGGAACAACTGAGAACAGATTTATACAATAGGAGAGTCTGGGGTTGAAATAGTGACAGATGCATAAGGAAGAAAGAAAAACTAAACCATATGTAAGGAAGAAAAATTATTGATAATGTACTATACAAACACCTATCAATAGCATGTACTACTAATAATAGAAATATTAAATATTGATGCAAGCAAAATTATGACAGAAGTATATTCGGAAGATGAAAAGAAGGAGAATATGTATGTGGGGGAAGGAGAGGTCGGTGTGGATGGATGCAGGCAACACAGCATGATGTCAGGGGAGGAGGCACCCGGATGGCATGTCCACCACTTGCCAAGCCATACCTGGGGAGAAAGTGTCCTCAGGGATCCGTAGTCCATTTGAACCTGACCTTTGGGAATGAAGGGACATACAAGCACTCAGGGCATATTATACGATAGATCACAACTGAACCAAGAGCCCCAGGACCGCCTTGTTTACTGACCAGAAAAGAGCCATCAGACAGCAGATGTTCTGAGAACTGCCACCCTGACCTGAATCAAATTGACGCTGTGCAGAGGTGGAATTAACCTCCCTTTACTAACCTCCTGGGCTCCACTAGGATTCCTTAGCACTATTGCTTTTCTTTTTCTTAAAGCACAAATTTAACTTAGAATGGACATATTGCTGTTTCACTGACATCTAAGCAAGAGAAATTCACTTTGGGGGACACTAGTTGCCTTGGTATTTTTATAAGCTTTTTGAATTTCCAGTTCAGATTAAAGAAAACTAGAACAGTATTTACAATAGGCAATTTAATTCAACTTTATGCAGCTTCTAAATAAAAAGAAAGGAAAATCTCCCTATACCTATAGGAGAAAGTGCATCCCCTAAACCCAAAGATTCTCATCGACACACACACACACACACACACACACACACACACACACACACAAAAATAGAAAAGTTCTGAAAAGTAGAACTACTTACAGTAATTCCAAGATTTATTCAGAGAATATCCTGACAAATGTAAATCCAAAGAAAAACGTACCTGTTCTAGGTGGAGGTTATGCCCATGGATAGCGTCAGGTTTCCTGAATTATAAGAGGTTTTATCTCCTTTGCCTCACCCACTAGAGGTCAAGGTCAACCAAAGGCCAGTGTAATTACAGTCCCACTGCAATGCCATTTCACCCCCAACTTCCAATGGGTGGGGGTCAGAACTAGATGTCTAGAATGGTTCTATATTTTTGTCTCCAATTTAAATTACACTCTCCTGTTTTGCCTATACAAAATTTCCCTACAAATATCAGCAAATTGAGCTCTTTGCTGATCATAAAACATGAGTATTTAAAATATAACTTGAATGAAAAGCAACACTTAAGTAGCTTTTGACAATTAACAAAAAAAGCATATTAAAAACAAAATAGAATTCAACAAATATTTAAGAAAAAAAACACCCATACTAGGGTCAATATGAATGGGATTGTATGATTTAACAAGCCAGAAAAGTTTAATTAAATAAAAGATAAAAGTGATGGGATGCTGCATGCTTTTTAAATTCTATTTTATTGCACCTTATTAAGGAAACATATGGACAATCCAACCATAGAATATGAATTTTTAAAATTTCATAATAAGGTTGCAAATCAAAACGATGTATTTAATAAAATTTCCTATTAAATTTTCAGTTTTCCCAAGGACTGCTTTCTTTTGTAATACAGCTATTGTCTGTTAAATTAATTAAACTTCAGAAGAAAGTCAAAGTAACTTTTTCATGATTCATGTTAAAATACTGTGACACCACAGCAGGTTGCACAGAGACTCAGTGTAGCCATTTTGGTATCCAACACAGGTACACCCCTGGCTGGTGGGACCCTGAGTCTGACACATTGAGGTATTTCTGACATCCAATACATAACCGAATTTTTCAAGTGCTCTCAAGCTTTTATGTAGGTATTCAATGAAATATCTGAGATTAATTTGTCAGCAGTTGTACACTGCAAAGATGTTTTTTGTTCTTTCCTTAAATGTAGTGGATTTTAAATCTTAGGAAATAAATCAGATTGAAAGTCTCTTGCAGAATAAATTCAACGTGGCACAAAACAGCACAAAATATTACAGAATAAATTATCTCACTCTACTCATAGAACACACCCTAACTCTGAGACCAGCCCTGTGGAAAAGATGCTTAGTTCCAATATCAACATCCTAAATCATTTCGGATGCCAAAGAGACCATCAATTAGGGTTACTTTTCTTAAAAAATAAAAATTACATATATATAATGTTTACAACATGGTGATTTGATATACGTAGTGAAACAGTTACTATAGTCAAGCTAATCAATATATCCATCTCACATAATTACCTTTTGTGTGTGTGCGTGGTGAGACCACCTGAAATCTACCTTGAACAGTGGATTAAGACCAGGGGTCCTTTGACCATGTCTGGCAATCCCCGCATAATAAAACATCACAACTATGGTGGTATTGTATCTATCTCTGGCATTATAGCCTGACCTTCCAAAATTTTAGCTTTTTCTAATATCATTGGCAAGCTTTACTATATCAATTAGCAGTTATTCATGCAAACATCCTACAGATATTTTGCATATATCACTGAGGGATGTTCTTATACTCAAACTGGCTACATCTGACTATCCATCTGCCTGCACCATGTCTATGTTCTCCACCTGCTTCATAGGACTGGCTGCATCACCTGAATAGAGAGAAAGCTAATTGGACCTTATTGTGCCATTAGTGTCCTTACATATTCAGACTAAGGAAACACTATATTCAAACTTCAAAGCTCTATTCTAGTCGCTGCAGCAGCAGAAAGGGGTGTTAAAATAACCAAACGTGATGTTAGAACTGATTAAGAGCCCATCACTGTTAGCACATACCAGGGCCCTATCTCAGAGGAAGCTGGAGCACAAGACAGAGCCTGAGTATGAGACTTGTACTTCAAGGTGATAATCGAAGATTCCAGGATCTTATGACAGACTCTGACAACTGGGAAAAACAATGTGAATGAGATTACAGTTAATGTTTTCTTCTGTCGTAAAGCTAAAGGTTAAAATATGATTCAGAGCCTTAGCTGTTCTACACTACAAAATTCATCATATCCGTTTATGAAGAAAATGTATAATTAATGACACTTCTACGCTTTTATATTTAAATTTATTATTTCCCGGCATTAGGTCATTAAATTTACAAAACAGAACTTTTTCATCTGAAATTTGACAATTTGAGAATGATGTTAATAAAGACATTTCAATTTTCCAAGTTGTCTTTAAACTATATTTTCCTTTCTTGGGGGTTCAAAAAATATTTGAAAATGTAGAGCTCTGGGAAAATATTTTTCTTGAGTTAATCTCTTTTCCATCTAAATGAAGATTGAGCTTTCATATTGAATATTGTTTCCTTAGATGAGAAAGAAAAATGTAAGTCTATCATTGTTGTATTTTGTGATAGAATGTCAATAATTAATACATCAATCATTTACAGTGGAGAAGTCAATTAACAGAAAAAAAGGAGGAAAAATCTAAGGGAAACAAGAATGCACTGCTTGCATTTCCTAGAAGCAATGCTAAAGTTCCCCACTAGCTAGTCCACGTGCGCCCTGCACAGAAAGCCACACGTCATTGCTCCCACCAAACCAGCACAGGACAGAGAATATGGCATAAACTCAGTAACATTTAATGGATGTATAAATAAATAAATGAGTGGACAAATAAATGAATGAATGCTAATGATAATTTTTGGATAACGAATGGATAACTTTCTGTTAGTTCTTAGAAAAAGACCCCTCTCCTAAAACAAAAATTGTATAGGAAAATGCATCTTCAAAGAGAATTTTAATCAATCATGTCTTAGAATGTGAATTGGGGAGTAATTTATAGCATCTGGCTCTTCTATTAGGCTCTGAATAAATATATTTAATTTTTAATTTCACTAAGTCTCTAAGTCATGCTATTTTCACTCTTCCATCAAGTTGGAAAACCAGTAAATGGATATTTCCCCTCATCTCGCTGTTGTCCAGATAAGAGCAGTCACTGTTGCCACAGTCCAAGCCCCTGTGAAACTCTCTTCTGATTTGAGGTAGAAAGACTCAGGTCCTTGGGGTGGCCTCATGGTCTCTGAGTTGTGCAAATTTGCGGGCCCTGGTTTCTTGCTCCCTGAACAAAAGAAGCCTGGCCTGTGAGACAGTCTTCATGTACAGTCATCCCCCCTTATCCGTGGGGCATACATTCCAAGAGCCCCAGTGGACACCTGAAACCTCAGATAACACGGGACCCTAAAAACACTGTTTTTTCCTATACAGGCATACCTATGGTAAAGCTTAATTTACAAATTAGGCACAGTAAGAGATTAATAACAATAACTAATAATAAAATAGAACAATTATAATAATATACTGTAATAAAAGTTACCTTAGATCCTAGCAACTTCAGCATACCATTTTTTTTTTCTTTCCTTAAGTTGAGAACTTTCACCTTTTCACTAAAAGGAAATACTTTATAGCTTCTATTTGGCATATCTGAATTGCCAGCATCACTACTCTTGCGCTCTGGGCCCATTATTAAGGAAAATAAGGGTGACTTGAACACAAGCACTACGGTATTGTGACAGTTGATCTGATAATCCAGATGGCTCCTAAGTGACTAATGGGCAGGTAGTATATACAGCATGGATCTGCTGGACAAAGGGAGGATTCATGTCCCAGGCAGGACAGAACAGGAGGGTGTGAGATTTCAACATGCTATTCAGAATGGTGCACAATTTAAAACTTATGAATTTTTTATTTCTGGAATTTTCCATTTAATATATTTCGACCAGGGATAACAAACTGCATAAAGTGAAATAATGGATAAGGGGGACTACTGCAGCTCTAACACAGCAGGAGTCAGGAACCCAGCAGGGTTTTGGAATAAGCTTCTGGCTGCTGAGTGTCCTGGCTCATCTCAGAAACCCTGGCCCTCTTTGAAGTCTGGGGTGACCTTGCAGCTGAGTGTATTGATCAAACAACTTGAAGCAATTGCTCTTACTTCTGCCTCAGAGGCTCGAGAGCAAGGTCTGCCCTGGTTTCTATCTTCCCATGTTCATTTATATTGATCAAAACCCCCTTGCTGTGTGTTTTATCAAAATGGATCTCTGCTCTGCTTCCAGTCTTCCAGGTGGAAGTGTTGGACATTATCTGGCTGAACAGCCTCCAAGAGGATTGGAGGGATGCTCAGAAGTTTTGACCATGTTTGCAAGACTCCTCCAAGTGGTTTGCCTCATCTGGATCCAGAAAGGAGATCCCAGATCAATTATGTAAGATCAAAGCTGACAGTAATTTGGTCAGATGAGACTTGGAAAAATCACAGATCTGAACCTAGAGAGATAGAAACCCAGATCCACAGCTCTGTTTTCTGGAAGGATGTGGAGTGTAGGGAACAGGAAGATAAGAGAGACAACTGGTCTCCCTTCCTCATCCTGCAGACCCAACTCTTGTGCCTCAGGGCAGTTCCCTTCCCAAGGTGCCTTTGCCTCTTGGTGGCCTTGTTGTTTGATAGATAAGAAGTAGATAACATTCAACATCTGGAAGAAGGAGGGAAGTTTGGGGTCTCTTTAGTTTTACTCTTGCTTCTATGAAGTTTCAAAGATAAGCATTTCTCTAAATCTTTGAGGATCTATACCAAAAGAGAAGTGAAAATAATGCCCAACAGTTCGTGTAACCATACTGGAATTTCCACACTCAAGTACCACAGGAATTAAGAAGCAAAGTATAATTCCAGTTATAATCTAGTTGATGCTGTTGTGTTTTCAGATTGACCTACAGCTGCCTGTGACCCTATAACCACCGTGCTATCATGATGAACTCAATTCGCTCTACTCTCTGAAGCTTCCTCATGAGGACTCAAAAGAGAAGCAACATGTTTCAGAGGAATGAAAGAAAAGGAAACTACTGTATTCCCCAGTTCTAGAATTAGATAGTGGTGATGGTTGCACAACTTTGTAAACACAATAAAATCCACTGAATTATACACTTTAGAAGGGTAATTTTATGGCATATGAAATACACCTCAATTTTAAAAGGATATTAAATTGCTCTCATGAAGTGCAAAAAAAAACCACTTTTTAAATTTTCAGATAAACTGAAATATATTATAATATTATGGGGAAGAGGGAAGAGAGGGAAAATCCCAGAAATATCAAACTCTTAACAGACAGGAAATTAAGGGAAAAATCATTAAAAGCCATAAATAAGGAAGAGACGCATGAATATATATGTCACCATGGCAAACATTAGTCCATGAGCTACTTTCCAGTCACAAGCCTGCCAACCAGAGGGCTAAAATCCCCTCTGACATCACTTTAGTCTGTGTTGGATTAAAATGATCTCTCTCTTGTCCCACTTCTCAGTGGAGAGAATGATTCCAAGAAAAGTCAGGAAAATCCTCTTGATTCTGGACAATGGAACCATTCTGAGTGGTTTTCACACCCATTTTTTTTTTTTTTTATGCCCTTAAACCTCTCCCAGGACATCATTGCGCAAATGCCAGTGTTCCTATAGTGAGGAGAGCATCAGTATGCCCCCCTGCTTTACAGCCCCGGACAAATTAGGACAGCAGAAATCCCCGGAAGGGTGAATCATAAATGCACCAAGTCCAGTTTTAAGATATTTTCCATGTCACACAATCTGTAGAAAGGTTTAAAAATGGAATATGGGCATAGTTAGGGCAGTGGTTCTCAAACTTTAGCCGGTGTCAGAAACACCTGGAGGGCTTGCTAACGTGGATTGCCGAGAACTTCCTCTGAGTTTCTAGTTCAGTTTGCCTCAGGTAGAAGCACACAGTTTGCATTTTGAACAAGGTCCCAGGTAATAATATTGTTGGTCTGGGGACCACACACTGGAACCACTGATTTATGGAATGAAGGGTATAAAATTATATGCTATTTTTCAAGGAGCATGGAGGAAGATAATACGCTATTCATTAAATAAAAAACAGTATCACACTTCTCTCTTCAGATTCGTTTTTCATTAGTTCCAGGGCCTACAGAGATTATGACACCAGCCCTAATGATAAGGGTGTCATTTGCGTGCTAATCTGATTTCTCCTTATTCTGGGTCCCAGCTAGGAAGAAAATAGCATTTAGGGATCCTTTTCTCACTTCTATTTTGGAACTGTTTCTGTCAGGTTTTCGGAACGAGTAATGACCAGCGGGCGAATGGAGACCACAAGGCAGAATGGGCAGTGGGACGAGTTTATTGCGAGCACCCTCGGGCGAGGTTCCGCGACTCCACGGGGGAGTGGAGGAAGTCGCGCGCCAGACAAAGCAACAGGGGTTTTTAGGTAGGGGGTGGCCGACTGTGATTGGTCAGCGGCGGGGGGGGGGGGTTGAAAAACGTGGTCAATCGTGATTGGCCAGCGGGAGGGTTTGAAAAGTCCCAGCGGGTTATCTGGGGAGTCTCTTTGTGGTAAGTCTTTTTCCTCCCCACCTTAGTTTCAGGTGGCATTGTTGTTCTGAGTGCTTTGGCGGGAAATCGGCCATCTTGGGTGGCCCTGTTTTTAGGCCAGCCCATCAGTTTCATCTTTAGCTTTCAATAAAACTGCTAAATCACCATTTGGAGGTTGCATTATTCTTATCCTATTACTGTCATAGAAGAGGAAAAAATCGATGTCTTTTCTTTCTTCTTAATTTTTTTCTGCAGCCGTCTTTATGTTATTGCTATTTTCTTAAGAGAATAGTTCAGTTTACCTAAAAATCTTTCCCCATAACGTCCATCAGTACAGCATTCAGTTTTCCTGTTAAGTGGTCAACTTGCTGATGTAGTCTCTCTACAGAGTTGCTTTTATTATTTTTTTTCCAATTTCATTTGCTCTGTGTTGCTCTATCCAGCTCACCAGGTCTTTTCAATAGGCAGAAAGGAGTCTTTATTTAGTGCCAGAGAATAGCTTGGAACATGTTCTAAGTCAGTTACTGAAATGAATGCTTGTCCGTTTATCTAGGCATTCTAAGGAGGCGGCTCTTAGTGCTCAAGGAGATAATAGCACCTTATAAATGCATACAGTATCCACTTCTGCATAAATCACAGATTACTGCCTGCAAAGACACAGCCATTCCCATTTATATCAGGGCAATAATAGTTGGATTTTAATGAAAAATCTTGAGAAACTTACAATAGACAATTGTGACCATTTAGGATATGAGAAGGCTTCATGAACTTGAAGACAGAGGGAGATGGAAAGTAAACAAGTCTGTCTCCTGCTGGGGGTAGCCTATAGAGGGAAATCTGAGTGGAGCTCAACACTACGTTTGTGAAGACTAACTGGGTTAAAGATGCGTCTTCGCTCTCCTTTCCTGGTCTTTTAACTCACACTTGCCTCTCCTTTCTCTCGCTTTCATCTTTGCTCTCTCTTTCAGCTTTCATGTTTTTTTTTTTTTTCCTTCTCCACACTGCTATCAGCTATGTTCTCTTGAACTCACTAGAGTCTTTCTATGAATTCTACAATTTTTTTAAAGACTTTATTTTTTAGAGCTGTTTTAGCCTCACAGCAAAATTGAGACAGGTACAGAGACTTCCCGTGTACCACCTGCATAGCCTCTCCCATTATAAACATCCCCCACCAGAGTGGTACATTTGTGACAACTGACAAACCTACATTGACACATCATAATCCCCCAGCCCTGGAGAAACCGGTAATAGAAAAGGATGCGAGAGAGACAGGATACAAAGACGGGGATTTTTTTAAAGCCTATACAATCACGAGTCAGCCTCCTGTCACCCCAGCTGCCAAGAGTATAACTGCCAGGACAAATAAACATAGGTGGGGCATCCTCTCTAAAAAATACAAAAAGCAGTCTGGGAACACCCAGAGTGGCCAAGGAGGGCACCGTCCTCCCAGAGTGCGCGGACAGCAGCAGGCAGCGGAGTCTATCAGCTCGCGCACCCTGAAGAGCACGCCCATCAGCCAGTCCCGCCCACGAACACAGACTCCAGACGGTTCTCCTGGTGCTTCTTTCTCACAGAGGAGCAGAGGAAAGGATCTCAGAAATGAGAAGAAAGCCTGCAGTGTGAAAAAGGAAGGACTGGACAAACCAAATAGAAAAATCAAACTGATTGCTTGCCCTCTCCACCTGGATGGCTGACATACGAAGTTTACATGAAGAGTTCAAAATGGAACTCTCAGTCTTCCTCGAAATCCTTTCCTGCTTCTCTCCTCCCCATATCTGTGAATGACAATTCCATTCTTCCAGTGGCTCAGGCAAAGATCTCAGTGTCATCCTGAGCCCTTAGATTTTTTCAGGTTTAACATCCAAACTGTTATCAAATCCTTTCTGCACTATCTTCCAAACACATCCAGAACTTGACCACTTCTGGCCATCTCCACTGCTACCACCCTGGTCCAAGCCACCGGCATCTCTCACTGGATTACTGCAATAGCTTTTCAGGATGACTGTGTGTCCGCTTCAGTTCTTCCCTCTTGTGGTCTATTCCCCGCAAAACTAGACTCACTGATGGTTTCCATCTCAGCTCAAGTAAAAACAAGTCCTTTCAATGACCTCCAAGGACTGCACCTCTCAGCCCTCCCACTGCCCTCCCTCTCACTTCACTGAGCTGACCTCCTCACTATTCCTAGCAGTAGACACACCCCTGATTCATGGCCCTGGCCCTGGCTCTTCCCTCTGCCTGGAACATTCTTCCTTCAGATGTCCACACATCACTCCTTTTCCTCTTTCAAGTCTTTACTCAAATGTCAGCTTCTCAGTCACACTTTCCTGACCACCTTGTTTAGGTCTTTATCTTCCCACCAAAATACACACAATCCTATCCCCTTCCCAACTTCATTTTCCTCCTTACGGCTACCACCCCAAATACTACATATTTCTTGTTTCTTTCTTTTGTTTTAACTTTTGCTCACAATCTAGCAATGTAAGTTGTGTGGCGGCAGGGATTTTTATGTGTTTGTTACTGCTGTATCTCTAGGTCTGGAAACAATGCCTGGAATATCATGTGTATTCAGTAATGAACTGAATGAATACATATTTTACCCACAAAAAGATGTCATTGATATCAGTTTTAAGCTTGGGCATATTTCAAATTAACAGCAGTAATATGAGAATAGGTTTTTTACACTTTATATAAAATATAGATGTATATTTCCTTTAGACAAAGTGATGAGCTATTCATGTCTTTTGATGAGGATAAGGAGTATGAGTTAAGTTGTGGTCTCTCCAAGGTTTCAGTGAAAAATGACTGCTGTCACCCAATCAGTACAGATTACTATTCTGCTCACTTTTCTGAAGAAGTTTAAAATCTTGGAAAATATATATTTTGAACTCATATTTTTTTCTGTTTCTCATCTTGGATTGGTTTTGTCCTAATGCAGCGTAGGGAAGGAAGAAATTTCCCCCTACCTTTTTGGGTTCTTCTGATTGGCCTAAGAATTAAATTGACATGAGACAGAATAACAGGAGGAAAACAAAGTTTAATAACATGTAGACACAGGAGAAACCCAGGAAAACTGAGTAACTCACCAAAATTGCCAAAGCCACCACCTTAAATACCATCTTCAGCTACAGATAAAGGAGGATGTTGGGGGTAGTGATTTGGACACTTCAAAGAGGAGGAAGGCAATTCACATGCAGATGGAAAAGCAAATGTTTGGTAAACAGATGTTTGCCTTGCCTTGCAGAGACAATGGGACATGGAGAGGACTTTGATCAAATGGGCCTTGCTGGGTTCCTCCCTGTCTACCACACCTAGTTCATATTATACTACAGTTACCTATGGTGATAGCTCCTTCCTGGAACAGGCCTTCTGTCTTAAATTCTTTTAGCTGGTTAGAGGGAAGTGCAAAGTTTCTTCGTGAGTCTTTTGTTCTTAAAAACAATCAAGCTGAAGGGACACATTTTAGGGTAGCAGATTTTGCTCGCCTACAGTAGTTTACTCAGTCATTGGATTCATTGACCATCTTCTCCGCATCAGTGGCTGTGCAGGATCCAGACTGAAATAAGAGTAGATGCCAGAGCCTCTCACTTTCCAAGGGGTTAACTTGTCACTATGCTTCACATGTAAAAATGTGCTACTTGTAATTAACGAAATTCTGGTTAGAGAATCTACTTTGGTAGTGACGCTCCCAGGAAAGGAAGTGGTAGACAGCAAATTCTCTGATAATATTGATCAACAGATAGTTTCCCATTTATTACTAAACTATGTTCCAAAATTGGATCATGAGGTGGGAGATAGGTTGAAGATTAAATTTCATTTCTCTCAGCAAGTGATTAACTCTCAAGTCATTAACTGATTAGACAATAAAAGGAAAGCTCACTCTAGAAACCCCCACCTGAAATGCATGTTACTTAATTATTTATCAGATTATTCAGGAAATAACTGTGGTCTGATGGGATGGAAACACAAGATGTGTTAGTTTTTTGTTTTGCTTTGTTTATTAAAGGAAAAAAAAAATGGGATGAAAAGCCTAGAGGGCAAAGAATTCCCAAAATGGAAATGGAGCGATCCACCCTCCAAGTCTGAAGAAGCAGAGAGGGAAAAATTTAGTTCAGAGAATAAGATTACTTTAAAGGTAATGTATCCATGCTTTCTGACGCTGGAAATTTTTATTTCTATGTCTGAATGTAACGTTTAGAAAGTAGAAAGCCTCACTAATTTACAATTGTCCTCAGAAGGAATTTCAATTTCTGAAGGTTTTTCTTCAGCTTTATTGAGGGATAATTAGCAAATAAAATTGCAAGATACTTAAAGTGCACAATGCGATGATTTGATACACATGTACATTGTGAAAGGATTCCCCCCCATTGAGTTAATTAACACATTCATCACCTTACATAGTACCTTTGGTGTGTGTCTGTGTGAGGACATTTAAGTTCTACTCCCTCAGCACATTTCAATAATACAACACAGTGTTATCAACGATAGTCATCAGGTTGTACACCAGATTCTCAGACCTTATTCATCTAATAACTGAAAGTTTGTAGATGAACCCTTTACCACTCCCTAACTTCCCCACCCCCAGCCTCTGGCAGCCACTTTTCTACTCTCTGTTTCTATGAGTTTGACTTTTCTATAGATTCCACATATAAGTGATACCATGCAGCACTTGTATTTCTGTGACTGGCTTATTTCACTTCACATGCTGTCCTCAGGGTTCATCCATGTTGTAGCAGGTGTCAGAATTTCCTTCCTTTTCTAAGGCTGAATAATATTCCATAGTATGTATAGACTACATTGTGCTGAGTAAAAACTGCCAGTCCCAAAATATTACCTACCACATGACTTCACATATATAACAGTTTTTGAAATGGCAAAATTCTAGAGATAGAAAATAAATCAGTGATTGTCATGGGTTAGGGAGGATGGTGGAGGGGTTATTAAAGGCAACCTAAGAGATCCTTGTGATGATAGAACTGATGAATAAATGAAAAGCAATAGGATATATTGGAGTATATGAGGAAGCCATTTGGTTTAAAACTAATTCAGTCTGACCTTGTTTTTCCAGAAAGGCCTGATGTAGCCTGTTGAGCATGTATTGCATATCTGCTTTAAACATTTACAATGTCCCAAAACCGAGAATGATGCCCTTAAAGATAGGTATGTTGCTTCCCCCCCGCCCATATCAGCATTTCTTTAAGGATAAGCACTTATTCTCAGAAACTAAGGACTAATTACTGACCTGCTTTAACTCACCTTGTGACCACTGATCTGCTGTGCTAGCAGAGCATCTCATGACAGTAGTAAAAGAGATGTTCCTGTCATATGCCATGTTTGCTCTTTGTTTCAAGACAGTCTATAACCACTCTGTACACCCCGCTTCTTCAGAGAGCTTCCTTTCTTGGTGGAAAAGTTCTCCTGGGCTATAGTCCTCAAATGGGCTCATAATAAACTTACCCCAGTTTTGATTTATAGGTTAATTATGGATTATTTGCATCAACAGAACCATTTAGAATCTTGACTATGGTACAGGTACACAAATTACACGTATGATTAAATTGTATAGAACTAAAATGCACATGACCACACAAACAAGTACATGTAAAAGTGAGGAAATTTGAGTAAGATCAGTGATTTTATGCCAGTGTTAAAAGCTTCGTTGTGATGGTTTACACAACCAAGTTTACAAGATGTTTACCACTGGGAGAGACTGGGCAAAGGGCTAATGGGATATCTATGTATTATTTCTTTCTACTGCATGCAAATCTACAATTATCTAAATAAAAAATTCAATTTAAAAACTAACAGTTCTCAGGGGCAACTCCATGGCCTAGTGGTTGAGTTCGGCGTGCTCCGCTTCAGGGCCCGAGTTCAGTTCCCAAGCTCGGACCTACACCACTCCTCGAAAGCCATGCTGTGGTGACAACCCACATACAAAATAAGGGAAGATTGGCACAGATGTTAGCTCAGGGCAAACCTTCCTGAGGAAAAAAAAAAAAAACAACCTAATAGTTCTCAAGACCTCTGGGTGTATTTTTTAAATCATGTAAACTTTTGCCTCTCTTCCTCAGGGCTACAAATATACACTGTTATACTCCCCAATACTTTGTTTTTGTAGGACAATAAAGCTTTACTCATTTTTATTTCAGAAAGTACTGTTATTAATTGTTTCAATCATTTTGGGTTACTCTACCTGGTTAATAGAAACGCACAGATTTCTGCTAAAAATAAAAATGAATGTAAGGATTAAAAATTAGAAACAACAGAACTCTAATCTTTTAAAATTCTCCACAGTTTATTCACTGGGTTTCCAGATGGCCTTTGTTCATTTAGAATTCTAAAGACTGCCTCTGGGGCATAAGTATCAAAAAGAATACAGTAGACCCCACACATGGGCCCTTTGCAATTCAATGCCCTCCTCTGCATAGACAGCCACTAGGGTGGCCTGAACCATTTGTTTCCTCCCTGGAAGGCAAATCTTACATCCACCTGTATTGATTTCTCTGTCTGGAAATGGCAGCCACTAATTTTAATCACTGCTTGACATGTAGTGTTTTTGCAACTCAGAGCTGCCTTTCTTTGGGTCCACTGTTCTGAGAATTTCATTATCATTATACATCAGCACACCTTGACATACATCACTTTACCTCATGTAGAAAAAAGTGCTCTTTAATTTGACTTTAACATTGATTTATTTGCCTGGCTTGCCATGACTTTATGTTCTGCTGGTCTAGAGGTGTTAAGCCCAAAGGGAGGAACGGTTTCACCAGGAGACACCAAAAATTATTCCATTGAACTTGAAGTTGAGACTCCTCCTCTGAATCAACAGGCAAAGAAGGAAGGTACTGTGCTGGCTGGGGTGATTGATCTCGACCACGAGGGAGAAGTGAGCTGCTGCTAGGTAATGCAGGTACGGAGGGGCACGTCTGGAATGCAGATCAGCTAGGGCATCTTGTTGTACTCTCTTGTGCTGTGGTTAGAGTCAGCAGAAAATTATAACAATCCAATGCAGGCAGGACTGCTAATAGTCCAGACCTTTCAGGAACTGTCTGGGTCACCCCACCAGACAAGGAATCATAACAAGCGGAGTTTCCTAGTGAGGGAATATAGAATGTTCCTAAATTGTTCTCAAATGCTTCCAAAAATAAATATGAACATATATGTGTATACATATGAGAGAGAGAAAGCAAACGGTGCAAAACAAACAATTCCTGAATTTGAGTAAAAGGTATATGGAAGTTCCTTGTACTAATCTTGAAATTTTTCTGTAAATATGAAATTATAGCAAAATAAAGTTACAAAAATAAAATTATAAAATTGGTGGTTTTTAAATGGAGCTTGGAGAGCATTTCAGACTCATAGAAACAAAGCTGTTTTCTATGGGAAACTACTTGATAATGTTTTTAGTAGCTATGAATGTATAACCATAAAACCTCACTATCACTGTGCACGTGCAAGTTTTTATTAAATCCAGCCTTCACGGGATGCAATAACTGTTATGGCCTTTCCCTCTTAATCACTGTGGAACTATCATTTCTGTTCACATCTTTCACTTTACATTTTTGTTATCTACCCAGATGCTTCTCACAAAAAGCAGCTGTAATGTGTGTAGCAAGTTTTGTTTACCCCCATTAGCTACATGTACACTCTTCTTCACGGTCTTGCTGTAACCAACAGCATAAAATCAGGCTGCAATCATGCTCCTTAATCAATGGTCTTGTCTTTTTCAATTTTTTTCATTCGAGTTGTGAACTGCCTGCACTTACATATTACATTGGTTCAGGCCCATTAAAAAGAAAATCTCATTGGCAACTAGATGAGAGCAATGCTAGACATAAAATGTATAAGACTGAGAAACTGGAGAAAAGGAGACTTCAGCAAGAGTGGTCAGGACAGGCTTCTCTGAAGAGGATATCTATGAAATGGGGGCTGAGTGTGGGTCAGAGACTGATGACTTGGGAGAGAGTCTTCCAGGCAGAAGGAACAGCAAGTGCAAGATCCTTAGTGGGGTTGATAAGCAAAGAGAAAGTCCACGTGCCTATTGAAGAGTGAAGAGGGAGCCGGTGGATTGAGACAAGGCCTGAGAGAAAAACCACAGGTCATGTGCATTTCATTCTGAGTGGAATGAGGAGTCCCTGGTAGATTTTAGGAAGCGATTGAGGTGATTCCCACATACTGAACCACATTCCTCAGTGCTCTGCAGCCTGTCTGCACAACAGACCAGTGTTTCAGAGAAACTGTTTATGCAACAAATTCTTTGTATGGGTTTCCAAGAGGTCTAGGCATGAGGTCAAGGTTTCTTGATCCCTCATACATTCTTAGGATAACCACCACCACTAACCCCCCCACCATATCTCCCAACCCTCTCCACTGTTCTAAGTAATCCAAGGGAGACCCAGTCCCAGGCAACCATAAGACTCTTCTCTCATTTTCTCTCTCTATCCTTTAACTGTATTAAAGGTAAAATAGACATATTTAAATTAGAGTCTTTGATGAATAAAGTTTTATTATCTGTTAATTTCAATTGCAGAAGGTTAGCACTTACATTATTTTATAATTTATACCAACTTAGTTGTGTCTATATCTGCCTGTGTTCCTTTTTAATTTCACCATTTACATCATGACTGCTTGATCTGAAGGTGAGTGCTCAGATAAGAGAGTGGGAAATGTTTGTCATCCAGTGAGTATAAACAGGGATGAGTTGTTCTCCTTCAACACAACAAGCAGTTCCTCCCAATTCCTACCAAAATGTGCTTGTGGAGAGACATAGATTTAAGGGTATGTCCTACACTCTTTTAGGAAAACAACCCTTCCCTATTTTCAATCCATGTGGTTCAGGTGGTGATGACCCCAAACTTTTGCCCCATTAGTGCTTCTCAGTTGCATCATTATCAGGAGCTAATTTCTCTTTGTCCCACTTTTAGTGACATTACAATTCATTGGTGTATTTGGGTGCTATCTGCCTGGTATATCCACTACACGGACAACCGTCAACTGTTCACCAAATGCTATTAGCAGCCACTGATGGTGGTTAGTTTCCTAACTGTATTTTTTTAAGGGTTTTAAAATGATGATCTCCTTCTACCATTCCTCCTATGCTTATTTAGCTCTATCTTTGGGTATTAGCCTGTAAATTCTTTTAATGAGCTTGACTTATTCCAATCGATACTAATTATTAGTTTTTCAAGGCTCAATTTGCGACCATGGCCTCAATCAACTGCCCTCTAAAAAGTCCAGATTTTATTAAGTGGAAACCACTGGAAAAGTAACATCTGGGAAGAGTGACATTTACTAAATTTCCACTTTTTTCACAATTAAAAATAAAACAGAATGTGCACACTCTAAAAGATAAATCATTCTCTGTTATGTTTAATTTCATTTTGAAAGCTAACATGAAAAAAATTTGCCCTGACCTTTTAGAAATGCATGGCTGGATGATCATTATGATCCAAGACCTCTGGGCCAATCGATAACTGGGCTTAATTAGGCTCAGTAATTTTAAAAACTAGTGAGCACATAATGTTAAACATTTGAGAGGTTTTAGTTCTTTACCTCCTCTAGTCCTCAATGGAATTAGGTGAAAACTCCAGGATAAAAGCAAGTATGTTAGAAATATCTTCGAGGGCTGATTCCAATCACTTTGACATTGCAAGTGAAAAAGAAAATAGAGGTCACTGGAAACATGAAGTAAATGTACTGGAACTTTGATACTCTTGGCATTCGTCCTCTGTGTATTGATGCTGTCTTCACAATATTCAGTAAATGTTCATTCGATGCTACTGCAATTTGATTATGAAAAGTTTCTACAGTTAACTGCTTTGGCTCCACTTTGTATTTCCTTTGAAGTTACCAAGGTTATTTGTTTAAATCATTCTACCTTCTGTGAATAGTATTATTACTATTAAGTATATTGTGAACTGAAATCTCGTTATTACCTGTGGGTCACAGGATTTTCAATATAATATTGAGAGCAGCATATATGATTAGACACACAAAGGACATTATTTGACCTTCAGTGAAATAACTCTACAGACCACGTGGTATTTGAGATTTTCTTCTATTTGCAACATTTTTTATAGCCTTAGATATAATCCCTTATGTTTGCCAAAAAAAAATTTGAGTTTATTTGGATATTCTTCATTATTGAAAATCTTTAGAATTTCTACTTCAAAATCAATATTTGTTAATAAGTATTCCTATTAGAAGTCCCACAGAAACACAGAGGCAAAACTCCAGAATCAGCCTCACCAAATATTTCAACAATTCTCTAGTAAAAGCCAAAGTTAATATTTGAAAATAGGAAATGGAAGTAATATTTTTCAGCAGCCTACCAAAACATTATGATATTGTGTAGTTTTACAAATGTAGTAAAAGAAGTCTTTTCTCTAAGAATCTAGAAGACTAGTCATGTTATCATGATAATGTAGTATACTTTTGGTAAAGAAAGATCAGCCAAAATTGCTCTTCTCTTAAAAACCTTATTCAGATATAATTCATGTGTCCTAAAATTCACTCATCTTAAGTATACAATTCAATGATTTTCAGTAAATTTACTGAGTTGTGCAAGTGTCATTATAATCCAGCTTTAGATTATTTTAATCACCCCAGTAAGATCCCTCGTGCCAATTTACAGTTAATCCCGTTTTCCATCTTCAGCCCTAGGCAACCACTAATCTACTTTCTGTCTCTATAGATTTGTCTTTTCTACAGATTTCATATAAATGGGATCATACAATATGGTGTCTTTTGTGTCTGGCTTCTTTCATTTAGCATTATGTTTCTAAGGTGCATTCATGTGGGTAGTAGGTATCAGCATTTTATTCCATTTTATTGCTAAGCAAGATTCTACTACATGAATATACTGTATTTTGTTTATACATTCTAGTATTTATGGACATTTGGGTTGTTTCCAATTTTTAGCTATTATGAATAAGAAAATTATTCATGAAACAAATACATAACACACTGTTGCATGACAGGCTTGGGCATTATTTCTCTATTCTAGAGAATCTCTCATGTGATTAGAAATCAAGCTATAAGAGCAATACATTGAGTGCCCATGTACCCAGTTGTCTGGTACAGTCCCAATGTATGCCTATTGCCTAAATGTAGTTATCAATAGTGCCCCCATTTACTCTCCAAAGTGTCCTGGTTTGAAAGGAAATTACATGGTGACTCTAAAATAAAGATGTTTTTGTCATCCTGACCAGGCTACACACATGAAAAACTCTCAAGTTTGATTGATTAAAAATGGATATTGAGGAGCTTGCACTGGGAGATGCCAGGGTCACCATCTGGGGAAGCCACAATTATGCTGTTGATGAGGGCCAGAAATATCATTTTTGATTGGTTAAATCAAGATTGGGCACCTTATAATAGGCCCCTGTAAACAAATATGTGCCAATCTGTGAAATCCCGAAGTCTGGGAGGTGGGTGATTTGAAACCTATTTCTTGATACTGTGGCCTAGTCACAGCTTTGGAATCATACTAATTGCCTTAAAACCCCTGTTTCTCAACTTCTTCCTGTGTGTGACCTTGAACAAGTTACCATAACCTCTGTCTGACACTTCTGCCCATTTTCTTTCAAATACAGTAAAGCCTAAACAGGTCAGGCACTCACTTCCCCAACATCTCCTGTGTGGTGTTGCCAGATTTAGCCAGTAAAAATGCAAGACGCCCTGTTACACTGGAATGTCAGATAAACAACAGTGAATTTCACACAGGACATAATTATTATAAAGAAAGTATTCATCATTTTTCTGACATTCTAATTTAATTGGGTATTCTGCATTTATCTGGCAATCCTATTACAGGCATGTGACCCAATCCTGGCTAGTGGGAGCATCAGGGGAAATTTCCTGGGGCCTTTCAGAAAAGGTTTTCTTCCCTGATCACGACAGAGATAGCTAGTCATTCCAATGCCCACTCTTCCCTCCTTTCACAGTAATAGAATTTTTAGCTGGACGCATGGCCCCCATAGTATGGACTACATTTCCCATACTCTCAGCTTGGTAGGATGGTACCACTGAGCCTCTGGACAGTGATAACTGATGGGGAGAAAGAGCATTCTCTATCCACTCTGGGTCCTTTCGGGCTGGGCTACAAATTAAATTGATGAGGCTGAATAGCAGGAGAAAATCAAACAAAGTTTTATAGAACATGTATACACGGGAGAGACCTGGGACTGTCTCTTGACAAAATGGTGGAGATTCTCCTCTTATATAGACAAATGATTTGGGGGGAGAGTTGGGAGTGTCAGCCACGAGGGATTACAAGAAAAGCACAGTAAAGTTATTATGCAGATTTAAGGCCTCATCTTCCACATTGACAAGTTTCTAGAGATGAGGTCATCTACCCCTCTTCCCAGTACAGAGAAGGAGATACCTTTACAAATGGAGATCTCCCTTGCACATGTAAATGTATGGTAAACAGAACTTTGGTAGGAACGGGTGTAGCAAAGACCCTCCCAGTCTATCCATACCCTGAGTCATCCAAGGTGAAGGCCCATCCCAGGGACAGGCCTTCCATCCCAAATCCCTTTAGAGAGTTGGGGGGGGGGGGTGAAGGTCAAAGCTTCCTTCAGAGCAAGGTAGAGAGAGACACATCTTGAGGTGGCCAATTCTGATCCCCCACATAAGTAAACAAAGAATTGATTGAGGCTCTTGAAAATCTTCAAAAGACAGCATGCACAGACCCTTTTCTCTTTTTATTTGTTTCTTTTCTGCTCTTTGCTTGTATAAAAGCAGGCTTAACTACTGGACCTCCAAATGACCACCATGGGCTCTGCAATGAAGGGCAAACCCTAGGAGTAGCAGAGCATAATAACAGAAGGGACCTGGGACCAAGATAGAGTCATAAAAGTATAAGAACATCCCTGCTTCCATCAACCTGATAATATTGTATCTTGTGTATTTAAGCCACTGTGAAATTTAGTTTTTGGATGCGTGCAGCTGAACCTAACCCTTACTAATAGGCTGATGAAGAGAGATGAGTAAGTAAAAATCTCTTCTCTTCCTGACTTTTGATGTAGTTGCATGAGGACATGATGCTAAGAGATGTGGCAGCCACCTTGCAAACCAAGAGGAGTCACATCTGAAATGGAAGTATTCTTACTGACATAGGTAAATAAAACATAGTACATGGACAGTTACATAGCAATAGACAACAGAGGGTACTCCCAAGAAACATTTTTATGCCATCTGTAGTTTCAGAAACAATATCTATGTGTCTAACGTGGTAATATCTCTAAAGTTGGGGATTATTTATTTATTTATTTATTATTTATTATTTATCTTAGCCCTGCTTGCAATTAGGCAGGGCCTTGGAAGTAGTATTGGGTAATGAAATCTGAGCAGGAGTGTCTTGCCTTCTTACTGCTTCTGGGCTGATGTAATGAGACGCTCCTGCCAATTCCAGTCTCCAGTCTCTCTCCTTCTGCCACTGGGATGAGAAAGTCATGTGGTCTAGATGGCGGAGCCTCCATTGTGAGGAACAAGGCCTCTAGCCTAGCCGCACAGAACATGTTCTGTGACTGAGAAATCAACTTTTGTGACATGGAGCCCTGAGATGTTGGGGCTGTGTCAGCACAACCACACCTGGGAGAATATATTAGGGAACCCATATTGATGTTAATAAAAATGTTACCTGTGTTAAAGACTATAAGTTCAAACATTTCAGAAAACTATCACTAATAAAATAAAAGCTACAGGAGTAGACAAAGGAGTACTTTTATAGGATACATATACAGAAGGTGAGAGATTCTAACCAAGCATCTCAGCCAGATGCCCAAGGCAACATTTGCAAATAGGTGAAGATGGAGAGCAGGCCCTTCATCCTCCCACTAAATATGAAAGGACAATTTTTAGCCAAATAGTGATTCCACAGAAAGGGATCTTGGAGAGAGAAGCTGAGAAGAAAGAGAGACAGAAGGCAGTGACTACAGGAAAAGAGAAACTGGAGAGAAGAAGGAAACAGAACAGGGAGGGTTCCAAAATGGGGGGATGAGGAGACACCTGCACTTGAGAAGTCAGTGCTGCGCTTCTGATTTCTCCCTACGATCTCTACAGCTATTGACCCACTTCCCTCACCCTGCAGGATGGTCTGAACAGGGACCGTTCTGTTTATTTATTTAAAATAGTCCAGGAGTCACTAACCATGTACAGTGGATTGAGTGTGGACCTGGGAGGAAGAGATAACGGAGTAAACACAGTGAGGAGCACTATTTGCTGAGTGTGGGTACTTGCAAAGTGTCCATATCAGTTACCTCTGTGGGCCCACAAAGTGTCCTCTAGACAAAAGTATCACGCAATTCACATGGGACATGTGAAATTCCAGAATTAGTCATCATTAGTCACTGCTCTTCCCAGGCTAAGAAGACACACAACAGGGATGGGGACACCTTAGCCAGCAAGCCCATTTCTGAGATTATTCTAAGTGCAACCCTCCCAGCTCACTGCCACCCAAAGAAGGCAGAAATACCAAGAAAGCAAGAAGCAAGTTTCAGAGAGGACACCATTGAGAAACTTGAAGATCCCACAAAGTCAGGGTGGAAGAAATGGTTAAGATTAACTCTAAGCCTGCTTCAGGATGTTACCGATGCCTCGATTCCAGGAGAACCGGAATTTGTGGGGACCAGTGTGAACTGAAAACCCGGAGCCCCTTCTTTAAAAATTGTTAAGACTTGAGACAACAATGGCAGAGCATTAAACCACGCCTGGGGTCCTTCCAAGCGTGGGGCCCAGGTGGACTCCAGGACCTCCCTGGATTTAAGGGGAGTTTGGAAGCTTAATCAGAATATACAGGTGACAGATCAGTTTTGAAGAAACACAGAAACAAAACAAGAGAAATTCTCACATGTTGCTTTAATGCTCTATCTAGATCTAGCAGAGGGTAAAGGTGAGAGATTTGCTCCTTACAGTAACGGTAATCCCCAAGGGTAAAGTACCTCATTAACCTTGTTGTTTAAGGACACTAAATTACAGGAGCACTTAAGAAAAGGTGCAGAGAAATTAAAAAATTAAATAGCCACACGTAATAGCTCTGGATCTTAATAAGCCACAGGGACGCATGAGCCCTTTTAAGGCTACTTATACAGGAGGTGAGCCCAACACCCCAAAGAAAAAATTCAATCCCTTGAAGAGTATTTAAAGAAAAAGATACAAATCTGTAGCCAATTAATTTTCTTCCAGATAGAAAGAGTCAGATGTCATCACTGCAAATGCTACAATTGTGTAATTCGGTCCTTTAGTCTTCTCCCGGTGTAACTGTGTAACCGACTCTCCACCCTACTTTTGGCACCTCCAGTGTTGGGCAGGCAAATGGTTTACACAATGATATGGTGTATATAATTCACTTGCTTATATATAACGGAACTCAGGAAAATAAATCCAAAATTAGCAATTGGATTAATTTCACAGTCTTTTGTGTCTAAAATGAAAGTTATCATCCTTTGGCATTACGTATTCTCTTTCACCTTCAAATCATTCTCTATTTTCCAGTAAATTGGCAAAGATGGTTGGTAGAAGCACACAGTCTCCCTTGAAAGATCAATAAAATGGTAGCAAGCAAGCTTAAGTCTGAATCCTGAACTAATGCCACTCAATTTTATATTCTAAGGTTGACATTGCTTGTTGTCTGGACAGATACATGACACTCGTTTTCAGAGGATGGTGGTGGTGGTGTTTTCCCAGGAGGTTCACGTGGTAGGACCTGAAAGTAGATGAGGAATAAGAGGAGGTGGTGCTCTATTTCCTGATGAGTCCCTGCCTTGTGAAGGTGGGCCCCACTGCCCATAATGGGACTCTTGGGGAGAAGCTCCTCTCTCTCGCCATGGTCAGTTCTGTTGTTGCAGCCGAGTTTCTCCATAGATAACATGACCCTCTGGACACTGGGCCAAAAATGAGCCATGCCTGCTACTCTCTTGGGCAAGAAGAGCTCCGTGGGGACAGTGTGTGCCCACCTGGAATGTCAGGGAGCCTTGATGTCTGTTTTCAAGAGAGCGGCATCACACAAGGAGACTGAGGTCTGAAGATTGCACAACCTGGAGCAAAGCTGGTGGCCTACAGCTTTCAAAGAGGGATGGGTCAATCACGGACAGATGCTCGAGGATATTCTTTCCCCAATGTTAAAGCAAGTTTTAAACCAAGATGGAAGGGAAAGTCCCTTAAAGTAAAGGTGGAAGAGCAACCAACCAACTGTGGTGTGAAGTTGGGAAAATAGGAGTAACCAGTGCAGGACAGAAGAGGAAGCAGATTTTCAACTCTTTCCATGACAGACGTTCTTACTGAAGGCAGTCTTCTCAGTGGGGACGTTAGGAGCGTTGAAAATTCAGTACACTCATTCATTCTTAAATGTAGCTTGAACAGTCTCAGACTCCTCCCTTATGCTGGGAATACGGTGGTGAAAAAGTCACTCACGATCTGTGCCTTTGTGAAGCCCAAGTCTAGTGGGAAGATGGTTAACTAAACACATCTTTATATAGAATTCAATCATGATAAGTGTGTAAAATGATCTCTTATGTTTGACTCATAACACAACATCCACTAACTAGTTAATTCCTCAGCACCTCATCCTCAATTAGATTCGGTGCTGTATGGGGGAGCACATTAACTTAGAAAGGACCTTTGCCAATTATTTTGTCCTGTCTCTTTCTGTAAAATGGATCTACTTGCTTTGCTGAACTATTGTGAAAATGAAGCATATGGAAATTGCCTAGAATGCTGTCTGACATATGGTCTGCATTAAAAAATTATAATTGATATTACCCAGAGCATCTTTCTTTGTTCCAATGTTTTATCCACCAATGTCTGGCAAGCTTACCAGACCTGTTTCCACCAAAAGACAAGATGGCATAGGAATGAAAAAAAAAAGAGACCAGATATCGGGCACATTCACTTATGTCACTTACCATTAAAATATCCTACAGTCCAGAGAAGTAGACTGATTTTCAGGAAGAACTTGAGAGGTTACTATTTTCTGTTTGTCAGTATCATCAAGAGAATGGGTATTTAATTGTACTACATGATTTTAAATGGGAACCTTCGGGGAATCAGGCCTAATAAGTCTTCAAAGACTTTCCCAGGATCAGGACACACGTTCAGACCTTGCTTTTAGCATTTCCTGTCCTAATGTCAGTAATGCAGGAGAGGAGCATCTGTTCCTGGGCGAGCTGACTGTGCCAGGAGCAGCTCACGGACCTGAATGCATGTTTTATTAAAACTTTCCCAACCTCCTTGTTGGAGGAAATTGTGTCTAAGGAAGCCTGGTTTTACTCTTTCTTAGGAACTCATGAAAGGAACAAAGGATGACATAGGCACACATCAAAAATTGAGAAAAAATCCAGGAGTTTGACCTGACAACACATGAAGAGATGAAAGTCAGCAGGTAACAGATGATATTTTCTTTTCCATTGATGCAGGCTCTTTTTATTCCTAACCCCGTTCTTAACACGTACATAGTTATCTGTACTAATGTTTAAAAATATATAACTTATATTTAAATAGCCTTTTGGATTTTGTGTGCTTTTATAAACTGTAGACTCTTCTAGAAGTGTTGGCAAGTGCATAATATCCCCAAGAAATGATTATAAGAGAAATTTCAGAGAACTCAAAATACAGTCTTATATCGATATGTACACACACTCTATAAATGCATTTCATATAGATTATACAATTTTAAGTGATGCCTTTTTTACTTATGCTGCATCACAAGAATTGTCAATTATTATTATTTTCTAGATACTCAAAAGCAACACAAAGAAGTATTACTTGTTATTAAGCCCTTACAGATTCACAAGCTATGGGAATGTGACTTCAACATATGACTTTGAGGGGGATACAATTCAGCCAATAACAGCCCCACAGTGAGAAAAGGAGCCTGCCCAATGCCAGCCTCTCATTCCTATGCTGTCGACCCCTGGCCAGCCTTTTCCCCATGACCATAGTGTAAACACTGACTTCACACTTGATTCCTCCTTCTCCTTTATCTCTCTCATTTAATGATTCTCCAATCCTGTATTTCTGCCTCAGAAATGACTGGATTCTGGCCTGTGTCTTCTCTCCTCATGAACGTTGTGGGGGGCCCCAGCTCTCACTGTCTTTCACTCTTGCTACTGCACCAGCTGCCTCCTCCATTTCATGACCGACATGGCTGACCCTCTTCTAAAATGCCCTAAAAGTTATCTTTCCCAAAAATCTAATCAAGCTCTGATTCTAAGCCAGTCATGAAACATTATTGGTAGTCTGTTAAAATCAAAATTCTTCCAGATGACCCAAAAAGCACCTTCACAGTTTAGTTCCAGTTTTCTTCATTACCCACCCACCTGTTCCACCCTATCCTCCATGACAGAATCAGGCTCCTCTGCCAGGAAGAGAGAACCCAAATTAAATGGCTTTAAAAAGACAGCTTTTAATGCTCCATATAAATGCCCCAAAGCAGGTGATCCTGGGCTGGTAGAGTAACCCTGCTCTATAAAGTCCTCATGTTCCTTCAAGCTTGGTGCTCTGCCTCCCAAGGGTTTAGATCCAAGTGTCGTGGTCCAAGATGGCTGCAATCACTCCAGCCTTGATGTCTGCCATCCATGTAGTGGGGTGGTTGGGAAGCCATTGTTTTGGAGAGAGGCAGTTGTCTTTCTAAGAGTAACATCAGAAAGACCATTTCCCAGGATGCAAATGCCCATCCATGGGGCTAAGCAATAGAATTAAATAACAGGCTTTCTGCTCTCAAGAGATCTCAGCTTGGTGATACAAAATCAGACAATTTGTAGAGCAACAGGGCAAGTATTTTTATGAACCAAGTGCTGAAGACCGATCAGGAAGATGTCACTTGTGTTGAAGCAATGTGGAGTGCTGGCTCTGTGATCTTGGGCAACTCACTTAACCTCTTCGTGCCTCAGTTTTGACGTCTGTAAAATGCTGATAATAACAACACTCACACTCACTTATGCGGATGCTGTGGCTGTGACACTAAGTTCTTGTCAAAGGAATAGAAGTGGAAGTGAGTGTGGCAGCTTCTAGTAGCCTGCTTTTTGGTTTCTATCTGCTTTTCCCTGGACCCCAGACCTCTTTCTCCTCCTCTGTGTGTCCTCCCTCTGGCCCACTCTTCTACACTGTGGGTGACTGAATAATGCTCCCCAGAGATAACCAGCTTACCCTATTATTCACAGGTTCTACTTCTGAACCTGTGAATCTTACTTTATATGTTAGAAGGAGCTGTGCAGATGTGATTAAGTTTAGGATCTTGAGATAAGGAGATGAGTTTGGATTATCCAGGTGGGCATCACACAATCTAAAGGCTCCTTGTAAAAGGGAGACACATCAGAAAAAAAAGAAGGAGAGGTGATATAAGAGGTTGGAGTGATGCGAGGAAGGGGTCATGAGACAAAGAATGCAGGCAGCCACCAGAAGATAGAAAAGTCAAGGAAATGATTTTCCTCTTGGGCCTCTAGAAGAAACAGGCCTACTGACACATTGACTGTAGCTCAGTGAAGCTGATGTCAGACTTCTGGCCACTAGCACCGAAAGAGAACTGACGTGTGTTGTTTGAAGCCATTAAGGTTTTGTAATTTGTTACAGCAGCCATCCGACAAACTAATATGCATACTTTGCCACGTCATGGCACACGCAGGAAATAAATAAGCTTGGCAGGAAATGCATCAAAGCACAGCAGAGTCCTGGCAAAAGTGAATCCTTGTTAATCCTTCTGCAAGGATGGTGATGAGGCGCTGTGGTACAGAAATGATTGAGACACGGTTTCCATCTCTGACAGACTCACATCACACCCCTGTCAGAAAACATTAGTAAAGTGTGCAAGCAACTGCTGCATGAGGAAGTAACAGGAGCCACACAAAGGAAAACTGTGCAGAGCAGAAAAGCACAGCTGTTCAGAATAACAAGGAAAGTCCTCAAAGAGATGACCTGTGGCTCAGCCTTTGAGACAGGGGATCAGAACCTTCACTTACATGAGACAAAAAGTTACTCTGGCTAACAAATATGACCAAAGATGATGCGCAGGAAGTGGGTGAGACAGCTCAGAGAGAGGGGTGGAACCGCCATGCTCAGAAAGGCGGGGAGCTAGGAGGCCGCCAGGGCTGGGCTCACTCATCAGCAGTGAAAGGAAAACCAGCAGAGATACTCATCAGAGTACTCCCACAGGGGAATTCACCTCAATGGGTGAGCGTGGTTTGAACCTGGTGCTACCTGCTTAAGAGGCACCTGGAAGAGTCCACAAGTTTGCCTTGGCCCCTCGCCTGCTGCCATGGTAGATGTCTAACCCTGATCACTCACCAAAATTGTAAATAGCTGGAGCTGAGTGTTCCCCAAACCAGAATTAGGATGTGTTCACTGAAAAATGGAAAATGCATGTCGGACATAGGAAAACGGCAGCTTCTCACTTGAGATGGGAAGGATTTTTCAGAGGAGCAGATAGGCAATCACAGGTGACAGGAGGGGATGGTGAGGAGACTAGCTTATCTGGAGTGTGATGGGAGATGGGGCTGAAATTGCATATTGGAGCCAAAGTGTGAGGAAGAATATCAGTGCCAGAAAGGAAGATTCAACCTTATCTTGTAGACATTGAAGGCCATCGAAGATATTTGATAATAATTGTTGTTGCTATTTGGGTAGATTTTTCCAAAATAATTTGAAGGCAGGAAGGATGGGTGAGAGGGATCAGTTTAGAGGCTGTTAGAATTTTCTAGGAAAGAGGTAAAGTCCTAAAATAAGGTTGTGAAGTTGCCAAAAATCAATTTCCTTACTAAAGAGGAATTTAGAAGTTTTCTCTTCCCAAATGTTGCACCTAATCTGTTGCCCAAGTTCAGGGCTGAGCAACCCAGCCATCCGGGCTTTGCACACCCTGAGCTGTGCCTTCAGCAGCTTTCCCTGGATACTCAGACCCAGTTAGGTGGGTAGATAGCAGTCCCTGTTACTTGAAACCCCATCTGTGTAATAAGGAAGTTTCTTCAACAACCATTGGAGGAAACTGGGAAGTGTTGGAGACAGACAAAATCATCCAACATGCAGGGGGAAAAAAGGAAAGCTTTTATACTCGGAGGGTGATGTAAGGAGGTGCCAACAGGAGGAGAGATGCCTGTTAGAGGCAGAGCAGCTGCCAAAAGGAGGAAGGAGGAATCATTAGGTATGTTTAATTTAACAGTTCAGGTGATTCCAGTTCTGTTGCCAGTCACACCATAGTGGTCTCGCTGTTCTCCAGAACGTACTTTCTTCTAGAATTCTCTGTAACACACATTGTAAGAATGGCTGCCCCCAGGACCCCCCCCATCCCTCCTGCCCAGCTAGCCTCCAACCACAGAGGCCAGGGAGCCTCACATTCCATCCTTCATGGTTGGAATGGCCTCCAGGCTCACCTCTTCTAATGAGAACTGTGGGAAAGTCAGCTGACGGAAAATCTCGTCACTAGGAGAATCCCTCACGGCCCAATCCCGCTGCTTCCTGCCATACATGTGGTCACATGGGAAATGATGCCTAGAATTGTGGCAGCCATTTTGGAACCTTAGGGTGAAGATCAAAGAATCATGGAGATGCTGACCACCAATCCCAGTCCTACCACCGTGGAAAAGTTAATACCTTAGGGACAACATGCTTTCAGTTTTGAGTTAAGTAGACAACGTGTCCTTAGGCTTTAAGCGGCTGTTTGTTGGGTTTGACATTACTTGCAATTGAGTGTATCCTAACTGTAATAGTCTCAGCTGAAGAGTATTAAAAACACATTATCTGTATCTCACGCATTTGAATCTGAACTGACCTTTGAGCCTCTGGTGAGAAAATTGTACTGAGGTGGTAGAGAATTATCATTGACAGGGTCCTTCTGCACTATCACTTCCAAGAGAAAGGAAGAACATGTATAGAATTAATAAATTAGTATTATACTTTAATTTCCAATATCTCAATCAAAATCAAAACCAAGATCATTCTTCTTCCCCTTGATTTCAAATAGTTACTCAAAATCCCATTTTAAAAAACCAACACAAATTTATCAATGGCTGGTTATTTGTCAACACAATATTCCTCCATTTCCTAAAAGCATGATAAGCAATCTGCTCAGCAGTGGCTATATTCTCCTCAGGAATTTTTTTCTTTACTCTTGAAATGAATTAATGAGTTTACTCAGAATTGACATGCCTGAGATGATCTTATTTTAAATAATTGGAAATAGTAGTTATAATAAAGCTTTGAAAAGTACAGCTTTTTAAAAAATTATTCACAAATCTCTATGCCTTCAAGTCATTTCAAGCCATCTTATTAAAAAGGCAGACTAATGACAAGAGATGAAAATTTTTTAAACAAGACATTGAAACAGATGAATCTTGTCTAGTATAATATGGTTTTGTGGCTCAAGTGTGAATTTACTTTGAATTCTATTGATCTGGTGTCCTATAGGTCAGTATATGAACTATTTGCTTCCAGGGTTTTAAATTTTTCTTTTAGATTTTGGTGTAAGGAAACCATAATTCAAGAACTCCATCATCTGTCAGTTTTTCTGAAATAGAATTAATTCTACTGGCCAGAAATGATAAATAGTAGAGCTTGAGGTTAAATTTGCTAATTGGTCTCTCAACACTGAGATATTTCTGTTCTCAGAACATTGTTCTCAAAGACAGTAAAACATTATTTTACTTTCCCTCTCTTGCTTTAGATGCTACATCAAAAGCTCCCAGCTGATTGAAATGGGCAGCCAGAGCTGGACACCCTGCATGGTCCCACACCAAGTGGGGTCAGCTATCAAATATGGCCCTAGAATAAGTCCTGGTGCAGCCCGGGAAGCACAAGTCAGGCTCAGAGAACTACTCCGTGTCATTTTACTTAAGCCTGGCTTGCTGCACCATGAAATAAAAAGCAGTATTGTGATAAAGCAGGGTTGAGTAGAGTTCAAAGCCCTCAGATGAAATGAGTGATGTTGCCCAATTATGACTCAGTTTTAGGAAACGCTTTTTCAAAAAGCCAAAAGAAAAAAAGCATTTTGTTTTCTCTCTTGATTACACAAATAGCAAGTTTCTTACCTCTGGTTTAAACAAAAAGAAAGAAAGAAATTCATGTCCGTTAAGTGTTTGTAATATTTCTGCACACATAAAAGCATATGTGTAAATTGACTCTTCACTAATATTAGCTGTGACGACTAAAACTAATATTACACACACACATAGTACCTTAAAATGATAGAAATTTTAAAATATTATGTTATCACGATTCCTTATCAACTGTAAACAGGGCATATTACTGAAGTTGATAAACTTGTTCACAAGAGACCTGCAAAACAAACCTTTATCATCTGGGGAGACAGGTTTGAAATGTCACATAATGTTCTTCTGGTCTTGTCTTTGCCTGCTGCTCCCTCATCATCACGTGCCACCAGTGCTTATGCAGTCCCTGTTCCCTCCGAGGAGGCCTCCTCACTGCCCACTGAATGTGCCTACTTCCTTCTCTGTGGAATGTCTTGCTCCCTGGCTCTTCACTTCTGCTCCCCTTTGCCTGACAGGTGCGCTGTATCCTCTCATTGCCTGTTTTCCCTCCCTGGCCCTGTGCAGCCGCTCCAGTGCACCATTCCTCTGGGTCCCCACAGCACTCTGATTCTCTGTCCTCCACTAGACTATCAAGGTCAAAGATCTATATGCCATCTCTGTATCCTCAGCCCCTGGACTAGTACAGGACATGGGACCCAAGCTCCTAGTTACTTGTGACATGGACAGATAAATTCACAGCTGTTGGTGAAGGGACATGTTGCTCTTCCAGTGTAATGACATTTCCACTACATGTGCTCTGGCCCTTGGAAGAAATAGAGACAGATGGATCAGAACTTTACCCTCTCATCTTTTTGTTAGAACAGAACACAGTCAAGACCTTGGCAACAAAACTAACTTTGAACTTGTAATTACAAGGTTTAAATTAAACCTCATCATTTTATCAGAAATGATCACTGATAAATTTATTCCAAAGTGCAATCACACTAAATCAGGGCTTAAGTTAAGGACAGATATGTATGCAATGTTGCTGAGAAGTTATTTGCGAGCTGGAATGAGTATGTAATCATTTTTCTTTTGTTTTTAAGGAACTGAAGCTCCTGACAATATCTAAAAGTTTGAGTAAGCAGAGTTGCTCAGATTTGGTATAGTATTCAGACTCCTTTTTTTATTGTAAATCTACAGGGAAATCAGAACCAGATGGCTTTGTGAAAGTAGGAAAGTTCCAAACAGCCGTATTCTTCTAGGAGTATGTACACTAGGATTTATTATGACTGTGGTATTTTAAAAGCCAAACAATAGCTAATTGGATTCTCTGGATAAAGTATTTCATTCTAAATGTTCCTACCTGGCCACACATTTCAGAACGACCCCCATCTGTGAGTTGATAGGTGAAACTTAAACCTAAGAAAAATGTATGATTTTTATTTTGCACATTACCGGCTAGTGCCAGACATTGTTCCAGAAATTTTCATCTCTGGAGGAATTGAGCTCACCATGGGGTGAGTAGTTTTTCTTTAAGTAGTTTCTATCTGCAGGCTCATAGAGCGGTCAGCATCTGCTTTAATCATTAAGCCTGACTTGTTTAAAAGCAGACACAAGTTCTTTGAAATTGAATCCAAAAGAACGATCAAGGCTATTGACTTCTGTGAAAAGAAACAGAAAAAAACCAAATCTATTATGTACAGAATAAAGGAAAAGAGTCACTAACTGTACTTAATGACTTTGTTTGCTTTTCCAGCACTTCCCAAAATAATGACTTGTTGTAAGATTTTTCTCCCTTCCATTCTTGGTAAGAGAAAGACCCTAGCTGCACACATCCTAACACATCCAGGTGACTGGCAGAGAACATTGTCATTTCCACATAAAGATCAGGAATCACTCCGGTCCCTAAGATGCACACAGAATATCTTTGTTGGGATTTCACAAGAAATAGATGTTAAAAGGGGACACATCTGCCAAAATAACTGTTGGGAGGAAAATGCATTTGGGCTTCTCTGTTTTGTCTTGTATTGTTATTGTTATTATTGGGAAGAGGCGGGAACATTGTGTTATCTGGAAAGAAAAAGTCAACGAATTTAAGAAAAAGCAGGTACATAAAATCACACATTTAACTCATTCTTTGTGGCTCTGGGTAGCTGTGCTCCCTTTCATTGTCCTGGAAATGGAGGGAAGGAACAAATTTCATCACCACCGTCCAGTCAATCTCCAGGATGAACCGTGGCCTCATGTGGACGTTCTCAGTGTGGGATGCACACTTTTACCTATTGTCACTCTGTCGCTCCCTGTCATTGAGCTGAGGGATAATGAAAGTTATCAGTGCAGGATTTAGGGACCCAATACTTGAGTTCCTGCCTCCCTCATTCCCTAGGTTTGTTTCAGGTATTTCTGTAGGAATTGTGTGAATTTATGTAGGGGTAGGGAGGAGAGTAATGAGGGAGGATATTGTTGGTGTTGGGGAGTATAACTGAAAACCAAATCTTCTTTCAATCCAGAAAACCTCTTCATCAAGGTAGTAGGGAAACAGTTTTATTACTGAATTAGCATTAAACCAGAGCGTGGTGTACATCACAAGGAATCTGCTAAGAGATTGAAAAGAAAGAAGAGAAATCTCACCCTTTTATCTAACCAAGCAGATACAGCCCATTACAAACATGTTCTCAAGATAAACAATAACTAGTCCTCAAATTGACAGCACTGTTTGTCACACATAGTTCATCCTAAATACTCTTGGTGATGGGGGTGATCATCTGTGTTAGTTAACTGGCTTTATCCAAAGGAAAAATAAACTCCTCGTACCTTTATGACAAGAGGCAGTTCTGTAACTGGGAGCCAGGCGCCCACCAAAGTTAGGGCCCTATCCTTGCTCTGGAACTGGGAGATGGGGACATATCTTCCTAGATGATTGCATTTCAAAGAGATGGCTCCCAGACCCTTGAGAAAGACATTCCAGGGTTGGAAACCTGGCAAGAGACTTATTTAACTTGTAAAAAGATTTACATACATTTCAAAGAGACAGAGAAAACTTATAGCAACACGTTTTCTTAAGTAAATGATCTAAGAAGGGCGGGTGGGGGGGATGGATATCTCTTTTCTTATTTTCAATAAAGAGAATTAAGCCTCTTTTTTGTGTGTGTGAGGAAGACTAGCCCCGAGCTAACATCCGTTGCCAATCCTCCTTTTTTTTCTGAGGCTAACACCTGGGCTAACACCCATGCCCATCTTCCTCTACTTTTTGTGGGACATCACCACAGCATGGCTTGACAAGCAGTGCGTCTGTCCTTGCCAGGGATCCGAACCTGCGAAACCCTGGGCCGCCGAAGCTGAGCACGTCAACTTAGCCGCTACACCACGGGGCCAGCCACAAGCCTCTTATTTTTAATTTGTATTGTCCTTACATTGAGGGAGTGGTAGGGACAACAGTTCAACAAAGATATTATTGGAATTAAGTCTTTTATACATGTAATATATTTAAGATCTACCTTTTGCTCTTGTACGTTTCAAAAATAAATGGCATACAATTTGTTTGTTTCCAGAGTCTGAAAATAATTTTAATGGAAAATACAAGAGTAGAGTAGAACTTGCACAGACTCAGGCCATTTTCATTGGGGCCATTCTATGAATCAACTATTAATACTTGACCAATAAAATATTATACTATAAATAGCATTTAAAAGAACTCTTAAACAATCCCTCTGTCCAGCAGATATGAATGACACTTATAATTCAAGCTCAAAACCATGAAACTTCCAGGTTTAGGTGATCCGTGAAGGTGTTTGAGTAACTGAGAGACATCAGTGAGTCACATCCCTATTCTTTAGCTTTTATTGTGACTGTGTATTCCCTACTGGCTTTTTGAAATGTACCACTGGAAAGTAATGATTAATTATTCAGAAGGCCAGAAATGCCCTTTGCCTGTTATGTTTATGAAATGCAAATTACAGATTCAGAAAAACGAGATGGTAACTGAAAATAAAGCACAGAACAATGATTGCTGTCAATTGAAATACCTTAAAAGTCAGGACGTCCAGGAAGATTGGGGTGGGTGGGGCGGGGAGGACTTTTTCTTTTAAAATTAAACTTTCTCAATACTAAGCCCCTTATGGAAGTTTTTTTCTTCATTTGAAGGAATAATTTCATAATCAATAGAACTTGCATGAAAGCAGCTTTGAGCCTTTAGAAGAGAACAGAACTCTTTCAAAGCAGGGCCTGCTGCTCAGAAATACAATATCACCTCATTAAAATGAGAGTCCCCAGCTGGGCGGGTGCATTAGCCAAGGTCAAAAAGAAGAGTGATCAGCCATTAAGATTTTCTCACTAAAAATCCATTTTTAAATTGTTCTCTTAGAAATCTAAAATGTAAACCCATGATTATCCTCTCTTCAAAAGCTAAATGGTCCACTTCACTTCATCTTGTCTGAGCCTGAACTAAATGCCAATACTTTTTCCTCTTCCAAAGGGGTGAGGGGCTGGGACACCTTGAGGATGCAGAAGGTCTGGGTGGAAACCATGAAGTTTAACTAATCTGTCATAATGAGGTCTTTTTTTTTTTAAATTTCAAATCTCAGTGTAGGTAGTGAAGAAATTTTCATGGAATATAATTCATGTAACTTTTGTACTATTTATATTTACATAAACACATGTCTAACAGTATACAGCAAAAAATATTTTTGCAGAATTAAAGTCCATTTTAAAATATGATTCTTATATATTCACTTCTCTGAGAAATATCAATACACATTAATTTGCCCTAACGAAACAAAATGTTTCCATACCTATGTGTTAGAATAAGTAATGACCAGAATAGATACCAGTCACTCTATACCACAATCTGGTGTTCAAACACCACTTTCCTTCAAAATAATTTGAAAAAATTCATGATTATTTGTTAAAAATACATAAAATGCTTTAAAAATGTGTCTATTCACTCAAAGCAATCAAAAAAGTTAGTGTTGAGTTGAATTCTGTTTCCCAAGAACTGGAGACAAGTTCTCCCATTTTCTGCCTTAAATCTTTGTAAAAATAAACAAATAAATAAATGTTTTAAAATGCCTTTGCTGACAGAGGGAGAGTAGTGCCTGGCTTATAGCAACTGTCAGTTAACAGTAACTTTGGGGTCCAGGGCAACACCTGAGGCAGTAAAGATTTCATGGGACATCTTCCTCAGGTGTGCGCGCAAAGAATGTTAGGATCTCAACTCCCAGCTGCCGAGTTCAGTGTTCTCACCCGAAATAGAAAATATAGACCAAATAAACATTGAATAAATGTAAACCTCTAATGCTGAGAGGCTCAGTACACATTATCCAGCTTTGGTGGTCTTCCTTTTGGCTATTTTTTGTGTGTGTGTGAGGAAGACCAGCCCTGAGCTAACACCCCTTGCGAATCCTCCCCTTTTTGCTGAGGAAGACTGGCCCTGGGCTAACATCGTGCCCATCTTCCTCCACTTTATATGGGACGCCACCACGGCGTGGCTGACAGGCAGTGCGTCGGCGGGCGCCCGGGATCCGAACCCGCGAACCCCGGGCTGCCAAGCGCGCACAAAACCGCTGCGCCACCGGGCGGCCCCTTCCTTTTGGCTATTTTGTTACTCATTATCTCTTCTTCCTATTGGTAGAATAGTAAAGACAAAAGAAAATGCTAATGAATTTTTCCTACCCTTACAACTTTAGTAGAGTGTTGTTTTGAGTCAATGCAACCATAGAATAGAACAAAATGGAGGGTTTTTTTTCCCTCACATCACTTTTCCTATTTATAATTTTGCTTTCTGTTTGTTGTAATAGGTAGTAAGTTTATATGAACACAATTCATAAGGTACAGGATGCAGTGAAAAATCTCGCTTCTACTCTTGTCTCCCAGCCTTGATGCTTCTCTCCCTGAAGACAACCCATGTGACTGGCTTCTCAGTGTCCTTTAATGATGTCCTGATTTGGGGAGGGAGGTGGGTGTGATTTTCACAGGACAATTGAGTCACTGAGTGAGGTGGCATCATCTTGGGGGAAAGCTGGCCATCAAGGTAGTGGTGCTGGATGAGAGGCCAGATATTCATTTCACAGAGGAGCAAACTGAAGCCTGGAGAATGAAACAACAACTCCCGTCGAACGTTGCAGAAGGTGTGAGCACTCATGAGCCAGGGTCGGAACACAGGCCATATGATTCCAAGTATGACATGCTCTTACCACCACATGAATTAATGAAGTTTTTAAAATTTATTAAAATCTTAAACTTAATCACTATCAATACCTCTATCATTTGCTGTTACCATGAGTTACCAAGGTTGATCAGGTAAAGGAAGTGGAATTGAGTCCATTTTAATGTAAATGTGGCAATTTACTTGATAAGAACATTCTGTGACTATATAAATATTCCTATTCATGCCAAATGAATTTATTGTTTACTCAAAAATCTATATAAAGTCAGCAAAGAGAATGACATGGCAACCCTGCAACACTGGATAAAAGGAGATACTATTGTTTATGAGCTGTAACAATTATATGTTAATTATGTGGCCAGTGAAAAATGATGATGATGATAAAAAATATACCCCCAAAATGCAAGCATGGATTAGAAAGAAATATTTTTTAAAAACTTTTTAGGTTGAACCAAAAAAACCTGTGATGTCAGAAAACTGATTGAGACAGTAACTGGCAGAAATTAAAGAAAGTTGAAGAAAATGGTATAGTCTTAAGGAAATATATAAAAGATAATCTCATGCAGAAGGTAATCCACATAAACAGAATGGTGATATTTTGTCCCTGAATCTAATACTCTTGGAACACATCAGCACCACAAGGCAGATTTCCTGGGAAGGAAGGCTTTTTCTAAACCTCATGTTCTGTAGAAAGACCTGGAAATCTGTGCTTACCCAAGCCTCCTTCCTGCTACCAGTGTGTTCTCTGTAAGTTTGGTGACCTTGAGGACAAATTCTTCTGGGAGACATTTTTCTCTCTATTGACCCTAAGAGTAATGGCAGTAAGTACTAACTTTGCTGAAATAACCGTTCTCCCAAACCAAAATCTCTCTGGAACATGTCTGTTTTACTTTTACATTCTTAGATACATCCATAATAGATGTGTAGACCATCCCTAAAATCCATGGAGAGTAGGCGTGAATCCTCAAAGAGAAAAGCCAATGAAAAGGAGATGCCTGTTAATCAACTTTATACCCAGAGTCCTTGTCTAATAGTGAGAGGAAATAGTTAAATCTCAAGGGTTTTCATAGTAGATGCATTACAGGGTGGTTATGAGGAATAAATGAGATAATTTTAAAAAATTGTTTAAACCCGGAATTTTTAGCAAAATTTATGTGAATGTGTAATTTTTTTTGGCATTAGTTTCATACTTTGAATAAAGAGGAGCAAAGAGTTTTCAAATCATGCCTCAGACAGGAAGATAATCTTTCCCCTGCCGAGAGTCATGGAGGTTTGAAAACCTCCATCCAGCAGTCACAGATATGACTGGAATTGGCCGTGCACTTCAGGAGAACTGTATGCAATAGCCAGTTGCAGTAAAAATGATAAAGAGAATATATAGTGGTAGGCGATGCCATGAAGTTTCAAAAAATCTCTGTAATTATGAGTATCATCTGCTGCTAGGAAGCAAACAGTACAACACACAGTATCTCTGAAATAGTCTTCCTCAAGATCTTGACAAGGCTCACTCCCTTACTCTAGTCTAATCTTTGCTCAAATGGCATCTACTTAGAGGTCTTCCCTAATAACTCTACTTAAGCTAAACTCCAAACTCATCACCCCTGGACTCTATCTCATCCATTTTTATGTTATACACACAACTTGTTTACTTGTTAACATGCTTTTCTCCCTGACCAAAATGTAAATTTCAGGAAGACGGGGACCTTGTGTTCTTATTCTTCCCTGTTCCTGCATATACTGCAGGCAGGATCTCCATGGATGTGTCGTTGGTTGGGTGAATGAATGAATGGATACAGCAAAAGAGAGTCATGGTAACTATTGCAGACCCTGGAAGTAGCCTAGGTTTATATCCTATCCCTGCCATTTACTGCTATATAACCCAGGGCAATGGGATTAAGACTAGTGCCAATGTCAAAGAGTTGCTTTGGAGACTGGATTAATCCATGAAATGTCTTTAGCACTGTGCCTGGTACATGGTAAATGCTTGGCACATGATAGTTAGTATGTCATGGGCAAGAAGTAGGACATGTGTCCATTTCTAAATCAGTCTCCGGCAGGCGTCATGGACCCAGACTAATCACTGTCCTGAGAAGCCTGCCCTATGTAAGCACACAGGGTGATTATTGTTAAGAAGGCCCAAAACAGCATCTAGCACCTGGTCAGGCTGGGCTACTTGGTGGTTGACATCAGAAACACATTGCATCCATGCTCTACGTTATTTGAAATTTGCTGAATATGTAATTACATAAATTATTAATGAGTAGTTTGTTACATAGTTTGATGAGTAGATTAGGCTTTTCCAGCTAACCTTTTTTGTTATATTAATGAAGGAGCATACATCATTATAGGAAGCAGGATCAGGTAACAGAAAGTTGTTTTTCTGTTTCTAGCAGATATGGTGAAGTCTCCTTCCTTACCATAACATGTACGCCCTAGATAAAACATATTTTTAATGATTTGCTAGATTACATAGTCCCCAAATTAGACAAACTACAGATTTCAAAAACACAATTAATGTTTGACTTCATAGACATATATATAGAATTGTCCATGTGAAAAATAAGTGAATAAATATCCTTCATAAATGAACTTGAAAGCTTAAAAAAGATTGAACATGAACTAGACCTAAATAAAGTTACAAAAAATTTCAGAGAATTGGTATTATATACACTATGTTGTTTGAAAAAAACTTAAAAATTAAATTAGAGGTTAACAACATAAAATACACAAAAATATCTTATATATGTAGACACTAAAACACACACTTCTAAATATTTAATGGGTCCAGGAAGAAATAATAATGAAAACGTTAGTATAATTATAACTCAACAGTAATGAAAATATCACAAATCAAAAGTGATGGAAGACAAAACTTGGAGAGAAAAGTATAGTTTAAAATATTCATGTTAGAAAAGAAAAGGCTGGTGATTAATGAGTTAAGTATAAGTCTTAAATTAGGTAAAAAAACAAAAAACAAAAGAAAAAGGCCAAAGAAAATGGAAGATAATGAAAATAAGAGCAAATAGCAATGAAATAGAAAGCAAAGACATAATAGAGAAGATCAACACATCTGAAAGAAGTTTCTTTATAAAGACTAAAGAAATGGACATTCTGGGGGCTGGCCCGGTGGCATACCGTTTAAGTTCGTGTGCTCCGCTTTGGCAGCCCAGGGTTTGCAGGTTGGATCCCGGGCACGGACCGACGCAGCGCTTGTCAAGCCATGCTGTGGCAAGTGTCCCACATATAAAGTAGAGAAAGATGGGCACAGGATGTTAGCCCAGGGCCAGTCTTCCTCAGCAAAAATAGGAGGATTGGGCAACAGATGTTAGCTCAGAGTTAATCTTCCTCACATGCACAAAAAGACAGAAATGGACAAACCATTCCAGACTAATTAGGAAAAAAGAACAAAACTGCTGAAATAAATAATAGTAAATATGAAACATTTAATACAAAATGAACAATATTTACTTATAAAAGAAGAATTAAAAAGATAATACATGAGTACTATGAATACGTTTATGACAGTAAATTAGACACTGTAGATTAAATGGAAAATTTCCTAGGAAAATACTACTGTGCTGAGGGCCCCCAAGACTACCCCCAAGTTTGATGATTTGCTAGGAGGACTCACAGGACTCAGCATATAGTCATACTCCTGGCTGTGATTTATTACAGCAAAAGGATGCAAAGCAAAGTCAGCAGAAGGAAAAGGCTGGTGGAGGGAAGTCAGGAGGCAACCAGGTGCAAGCTTCCAAGAGTCCTCTCCCAGTAAGTCACACAGGACACATTTCATTCCTCCAGGAATGCGTTGTGACAACACGTGTGAAGTGCTGTCTGCCAGAGAAGCTCAGGAGAGACCCAGTGTCCAAGGTTTTCATTGGGTGCTGGTCATGTAGGCACTCTCTGCCTAGCGTGCACCAAAATTCCAGACTCCCAGAAGGAAAGCAGGTGTTCAGCTTCAACCAAGGTGTTTCTACAAACAGCTTAGGCACAATGAGCCACTCTAAACAGTGTGAGGAATGGAGGAAACCCTTCCAAAGTCTATGTTCCCAGATGCGAGCCGAGGGCCAATCTTGCAAGCAGGCCTTTGTATGGAAAGCAATCTCAGGCCTGCTATGTTAACTTTTTCACTGAATTACATACCAAAACTAACTCAAAAGAAACAGGAAGCATGAAGAGCTATATAACCATTGAAAACATTGGAAATAGCAGGTCAAGATAATTTTATGGCAAGTTCTACCAAAATTTCAAAGAATATGTCATTCATGCAAACTCTTCCAAAATTTTAAATAAGAGGTTATTTATCAAATCAGCTCATATATATTAGGCAACAAGCTTGATACCAGGCAAGAATAATATGAGAAAAAAAATACTGGTCAATCTCATTCTTAAATAAAGATGTAAACATTCAAGACAAAAAATATCAAAATAAGTTTTGCAATATATTAAAAAAACATAATAACTAAACTGAGTTTCTTTACTTGCAATGCAAATTTATAATTAGAAACATCTATACATGTTGTTCCCACGTGAATCAACGTAGAAAAAACATGATTATTTCAACAGATGAAAAAACGGTATTCAATACCTACTCATGATTTGTTAAAATAAATAATTTTAGAAGTCCAGGAGTTGAATGGAATCTATTTACCTGTTAAAATCTATCTATCAAGCATATATTGAAAGCATCATTCTTAATCGTATAACATTAGAATATGGATTTAAAAGCAGAAATAAGAGATGGATGCCTACTATCACCATTTACATTCAGTGTCATACTGGAGATATACACAATCCTGTAAGATTAAAAACAAAAAATAAAATAAAGTAACATAATGGATATGAATATTGGTAAGAAATAAATATCACTCATATTTGCAGGCATACCTCAGAGATAGTGCAGGTTCTGTTCCAGACCACCACAGTAAAGAGAATATCACAATAGATTGAGTTACAGGAATTTTTTGGTTTCCAGGTGCATATAAAAGTTATGTTTATACTATACTGTAGTCTATTAAGTGTACAATAGCATTATATATATAAAAACAATGTACATACCTTAATTAAACAATACTTTATTGCTAAAAAATGCTAACAATCATCTGAACCTTTAGGGAGCCTTAATCTTTTTGCTGGTGGAGGGTCTTCTAAAAAATACAATATCTGCAAATGGTAATAAAATGAAGTGCGATCAAACAAGGTATGCCTGTACATACAATATTTTTTCTATGGATCAAACCTAAGTAATCTATAGACATAGTATTAGAATGGATGAGCAAATAGAAACTTTGCTAGATATACAAGCTTAATTCAGAAAAGCCAGTCATATTTATATACACCAGTAATCACGATTTAGAATATGTAACTACTGTGTATTGGTTTGATATGATTTCAGATCCACCTGTTTATGACTGAAGTGAAGTTGTTTTATCCACTTGTTTGTAACAAAGACAAAAAAAAAGTTGTTTTGACATAAGAATGAAGCAAGTTGTGTCAGGATGTCATCATCTCATCTGTTGTCCATGATAAGAACTCAGTAGCCCAGCTGCTGGGGGTCCCCGCTGGGGGCTGATCAGTAAGAACATGTGGAGAAGCAACTATGGCACAGGGGCATGTGGACTATGAATACAGAGAGTTTGTGAGGATTATTCAAGAGTTTTGGTGTGGGAAAGGCAGTGCTTTGCTGACCTAAATAAACTCTCCTAAGACCTTAGGGCATTAGCTCCTACTATGGTAAAGGTGACTCCCTTACTGGTAGTGGTGACAAACTGCACAGTGGCCCCATGAAGGAGACCAGCCTGCCCACCAGCTCCAGCTCTGTCATTCCCTAGCAACATGCTCTAGCAATGGGGGACTTCTATTTGGGCTGGCAGCTGGACATCAGCTCTTGGTTGGTCAAGCCATCTCTCCAGAGTGCGTCTTCATACAAAAAGGTACACCTCAAACTAAATTTGGACTTTATTACTTTTCTCTCCCCTTGCCTGGAATAAGAATGTGATTAATCTATCACTGGTTTGGAGTATGGTATGTTATTTCTTTATCAGCTTATTTAGAGACATTATCCGTATGCTATTGGCCTGTGAACCTATTATAAATCCCATAGCAAACCTGTGTTAAATAAACTATTGGCAAAGACGGTGTCAGTCTCTGAGCGTTAATTTGCCACCCTCTGAAACAAAACAATAACTTTTCAAAAGATACAATTTAAAAAACAATGGAAGACATTTTATATCTAAGAATAAAATTAAGAAAAGATGTGCAAAACCTATATGGAAAAAGAAGGAAAACTATTGAAAGACAATAAAGACCTATATAAAGGGAGAGCTATAACCTGTTCAAGAAAAGAAGCTGTAAGATGATAAAGATTTCGGTTCATCAAAAATGGACGCATTGATTCAATACAACCCCAATCAAAATTCCAAAAGTGTTGAGAAACTTGACAAGCTAGTTCTAAGTTGTATACAGAGGGAAAGAGACCCTAAAATTGCCAAGATACTCTCGAAAAAATAAAAATAAGGTTTTCTATCATAATATTGAAAAGATTCTTAAATTTGGATCTATTTACACCTTGGAATACATATAGCAGTTAACAATGAATTAAATAACTATTGTAGGCAGCAACATGGAAGGATTCTGTGGAGAGGAGCATGAACCCACAGGGAAGCCCGGTGTCAGGAGTTCATTCTTAGAGAGCATCCAAGCCCACGGCAAGGTGACGGAGCCCAGTAGGGTGAGGAGGGTGTCCGTGAGAACCAGCTTGCACACAGTGATAAATCTAACACTCCTGCCTGTTCTTAAATTGGGTAGTGACTTCATGGGTGTTCACTTTATTGTGTGTCATAACTTGCATATATGTTACATTTAATATTTTGCATGGATAAAATAACGATTTTAAAAATTTATGTTTTAAACACCATAGAATTGAGAGCACCATGGACCTAACTTTGAAGCCTGGCTGTGTCATTTACTGCTCACATGAACTTGGGCAAGATACTTAAGCTTTTTGAGCTTAAGATTTCTCATCTGGAGAATGAGAATAATGGCAACTATTCACAGAACTGCTGTGAAGGCTCAATAGACAGTATACATTGTCAATGCCCTTTACTCAAAGCCCACCAGGAATACACCTGTATTTAAATAGTACAGTTTATTACTCCTTGTAATGGGGGGGAATGTACATCACAGGGAACTATGGGGGTGTCTCAGTAAGAGGATGTAAGGAAGAACCTATTATAGGATTTGGGCTTTGGTTGGGTGATTTGGCGGAGCACCCAAGGATGTGGGGTTTGCTCTAGATTGGATGGTGTCACAAAGCTGGGGTGATTCTATAAATGGATATCTCAGTAAATCTGATCTATAGGGAGGCTAGACGAGTGCGAGGATAAAGCTCTAATTGGCAAAGTAGCCAGCACTCATCGAGTAAGAGGAAGGTGTTGTGCTTTGTGTTGCATAGTGAACTTGCTTTATATTCTCTGAGATTCTTTGAGATTCTTGATATTCTCTGAGATTGTTCATGTCCCAGGGGAGAATATAGTGGTCTAGAGTTGAGCATCAGAGTAGCTTGTTATAAACTGAGGTCTAATTGTGAACTTCAGATCAACTCCAGACGTCGGGGGCTGTTTTTGTTTGTCTTCGACCTAAGTCTTTGGCACAGTACTTTTAGCTCCCTTGATCAGGAGCATTGCTCACCTGGGCAGATCAAGCAAACATCAGTCGCTGCACCCCCTTTCAGAATCTGAGCCGGGCCTTTTCCTCTGGCTGTGCAGCTGATCACACTAATGTGATCACGCTGACGTAACGCTAAAGATAGATTGGTCAGACATAATCCAACTCATCTACTTTAACATGCTCTCTCTCTGATGAGTTCTTTTGATAACAAAGTGTTTCCTATCCTAAGAAAACACATCATATCCTCTAGCCATGAAAATCTACAGGATGTCAAGGACAGTATTTGGGTAACGTTAGCTTTAAATAAATGTGGATAAAAATCTGGAATTGATCTAACATCAGCACACATTTCTAACAGAACTTTTATAAGCATTTGAGTTAATGTTTCTCTTTGGGAGGGCAAAGTTTATTATATCAGCTGAAGTATTTTAAACACATTTAAATTATTTGCTTTTATGGATTTGAGGTAATATGCCACTTTGATGTGTATGTCCACATGCTGTAGACTCTACCCTTTTAACCATGATGCTCGATTCCCTCTCCAAGGAGCTGCAGCTCCTAAGTTTTCTGACTGTGGACCCCATGGTTTTTCCTCTACATCACAAGGGTGTAGAAATAGGGCCGATAGATCATATCTAGCATTGCATTTTCTTTTAGATTAAAAAAAAATTCCTTGTGTCTATAGTTACAACTCGTTTTCGATCGTGATGCTTATTTCTCCTCATTTTCCTGTCTTTATTAGCCATTTCAAAGAACATGGATTTGGGTTTTATTAACTTCTTTTTCCAGTCTCATTGCCTAATCTTTCCTTATTATTTCCTTCCTTCTAGTTGTTTTATTTCATTATTTTTTTTATCAAGCTGTCTAAATTTAAAGATCTGCTTATTTACTTTCAATGTCTTGAACCTGAATTTACGCATTTAAGTCTATTGTATGTTAATAACTGGGGACTCCCATTCTCCCCTTGGCCTTCTTTTTTACAGCCATTCCAGTCAGGCGTTGGTGCCTCCTACTCGACTAAAATTACTCCTCAGTCACCATGGCTTGCATGTTGCAAAATCTCACAGATACTTCTCAGTTCCACCCTTATGTCACCTATCAACAGTGATGGACCTAGTTGTCTCCTGCTTTCTCCTTGAAACACTTGATTGATAGTTCTCTAGTGCATCACTTCTTGAATTTAACTAGCCATTTTTCTCAATGTCATTTGCTACTTTCTCCTCCCCCAAACCCCTTAACCAAAAATCTAGTACATTTGGTCCCCAGAGCATGTCATTTAACACCCCCTTCAGTATATAACAAAAGTTTAACCATGTAATAATTGCTAATAATCAGTAATAATCATGTAGTAACTGGTGATGATCGTTATTTTCTCAATTCATTTATTAGTGTTTAAAGTAATGAAAAGTAAGTTTCAGTTTAGTTTTTATTGAAATTCAAAAAAATATTTCATGTTTGCACCCAACTTGTACTTTCCAAACACAACTTTACAACTTGCAGTCCATACTGTTTTAAAACCTAAAACCTTTAAGGTGTCACACAGAAAAACAGAATCAAAGTGCTTACTATCCAGTTTCTTTGTGTCTACAGTCACTGTGCTTTCCCCACATCCACCATTCAGTCGGGAGATGCATTCCCCTCAGAGTCAGTGAAACTTAGACCAGTGCATTCATGAGATTGTCTTCAAATATGATGCTGTTGGCACGGCCAGGGGAAGTTATACAAAAACTGAGGTGCTCACTTATCGTTTAATATGTTTACTTGGACATTTTCAACTTAAAATGACTGCTACTTTTGCCTTCACTTCCTTCCCATGCACCCAGGAATACATAAATCCTAATACCAGAAGTCCTTGTGAAAGGGAAGAGAGGTAACTCCCAGGGTTAGAGGAGGGCAAAAGATAAGGGGCAGAGCAAGTAACACCTGGAGCACTCTTAAGCAGAAAGAGAAGTGCCATTTTTCACCTCTGCATGAATCTCCCTTAAGACTTCAATATAATGAAGATTACATCTGGCCAGAAGACTTTCCTGTATTGCATTTCATACATGCTGCTACATACTTTCCACTAACTCAATGATCTTAATAAAAGACATTTCTGCTAAATACTTTTAGGTTCACCATTTTAAAGAATACAAAGCTATTTTTTAAAAGTACAAACTTACCCCAAATGAGAATTGTCATAACACAGATAAAACTTGATACAGTATTTCCTTCCTTGTTTCTATTAAAGTGCAAATAGAAGTGGCTGACTTTATTCATTTAAGAAATATAGATTTTGGCCTGGCGTGCAGCTTAAGTTTTAGTGTGTATGTATGGGGATGGGGAGAAGTGATGACGGAAGATAGCAAAACAAACACATCTGTCCAGTGGTGATGAGTGCAATAAGGAAGACTAGAGGGTGAAGGGTCAGAGGCAGGGAGGTGTAGGGCTGCTCATTTACAGAGAAAGATGTGTTAGGTTAGGTTGGGCTATGTTGTGGTAACAAATTAACCCCTGAAGCTCAGTAGCTTAGCATGACAAAATTTCTTATTCACATTATATGTCCATCACAGGTCAGCAGTGGGCTCTGGTCCACAGTCATTCAGGAACACAGATGGATGAAGCCTGTACCATCTGGGACAGGGGGTGCCTCCATAGTCCCTCCACAGCTGTGGCAGCAGTGGACACCAACAGGAGAGTCATGCATGGCCCTTGAGTGTTCATATCCAATTGGCCAGACTGGTCTCATGGTCCTACCTACTGCAGGAGGGCTGAGAAACTGAGGGGAGCTCATGGGTGCTCCATGAGCAATAAATGACTCCATCGCTGGTGCTCAAGGGAGTCTCCTCTGACACTGAAATTTGAGCAGGAACTTCATAAAGGAAGAAGCTACACAGATATTTGGAGACAATTATTGTCATTTATGACTCCGACAAATATGCCCAGCCTGCTATTTGTTTCTAGTGAACAGCCACACCAAATCTTTAAATTAGATATTCTGATAGGAATAACTAAATATCTCAACAATCTGTCTCTCGCTGTCTCTCTCTCGGCACTGCTTGGTTCTAGCAACATCAGACCTTGATTACTTCAACAGCCCTACATACCATGTAACATCACTGCCCCTACTTTATATCATTCAGTAACTTACCACCTTCAGGATAAAATCATAATTCAAGGGCTGATGAGCACATTCCTGATTGACAGTAACCCACATCCCTAGACTCCTCATTCACTACTTTTCCATATATTTAGACTCTGCTGCTCTCTTATTACCCATTTAAAATTCAGCATTATAGACAACGCACAGAGCTCTAACCATTACTTCAAGGACTCCTAGAATAAAGTCATAGAGTGAAAAGATTGTAAAAAAGAGTTTATTTTAAAAATTAATGTTTATAAAATAGCTCCTTAAAATAAAGAATCCCATAAACATTTTACAAACATTGTTTTGTTTTGGGGGCAAAATGACGTTCAGAGACTGAGACTGTCTTTGTCAACAGTTTATTTAACACAGGTTTCCTGTGGGATTATAATAGTTTCACAGGCCAATAGCATACAGGATGATGTCTCTTAATAAGGCAATAAAAAAATAACAATCCATACGCCAAACTAATGATAGATTAACCACACTATTGTTCCAGGCAAAGGGAGATGGATAAAGTCCAAATTTAGTTTGAGGTGTACTTTTTATACGAGGAGGCCTCAGGAAGGATGGCCTGACCGACCAAGAGTGGGTGTCCACCTGCCAACACAAAATAGAAGTCCCTTGTTCCTAGAGCATGGTGCTAGGGAACGAGGGCACCAGTGCTGGCGGGCAGGCTGATGGCCTTCATGGGGCCACTGCGCAGTTTGTCACCACTACCAGTAAGGGAGTCACCCCTACTACAGTGGGAGCTAATGCCCCAAGGTCTTAGAGAGTTTATTTAGGTCAGCAAAGCACTGCCTTGCCCACACCGAAACTCGCAATAATCCTCCCAAACTCTCTGTATTCATAGTCCACATGCCCCCCGTGCCACAGTTGCTTCTCCACGTGTTCTTACTGATCAGCCCCCAGAGAGGCCCCCAGCAGCTGTGCTACTGAGTTCTTATCGTGGACAACAGATGAGATGATGACATCCTGACACAACTTGCTTCATTCTTACCTCAAAAAAATACCTTTCTTTTGTCTTTGTTACAAACAACTGGATGAAAACAACTTCACTTAAGTCATAAACAAGTAGATTTGAAATCATATTAAACCAATACACAATAATCCACCCTGTGATTTCAAATCACTCACACTAATTAATCCTAAGGGCCTAATGCCCTGTAGAAATTTAAATTCACAAAACCATCAATCCACCCTGTGATTCTAAATCACTTACGATCTTAATCACAATCATATCTTGTGGATATTTTTTCCTTTGACACACATTCTTTTGCACCATAGTTTCATGACCACTTTAAGAAACCATATTCCTAATATTATCAATATAAGCATAGTAAAGAACTCTAACATGATGCCGTATCCAATCACCAAAAGACCAAAAATTAAGTTTCTTCAACCACTCAGTTAAGCTTCCTTGACAACTGCATTTCCATGTAACATGCATTTTTATAAAGCTGCAGGGGGTATAAGCTTGCATAGCATCGTTAGGCACGTACTCAACTGCCATTACACATCAGAATTTAAAGGTGTCATAACTTGTGGAAGGCATATTTTTGTTCTGTTTTCAATTCCTGCAAAGTTATTTTGACTTTATTAGTCTCATCTTCTAGATGTTCTTTGTCTTAAGTTTTCTAAGGTATGATTTACATTTATTAAATTAATTTTAGGAGGTTCAATGTGAAATATTTCTCCAGTTATTTATTTATTTATTTTTGTGAGGAAGACCAGCCCTGAACTAACATTCGTTGCCAATCCTCCCCTTTTTGCTGAGGAAGACTGGCCCTGGGCTAACATCCGTGCCCATCTTCCTCTACTTTATATGGGACGCCACCACTGCATGGCTGACAGGCAGTGCGTCGGCGGGCGCCCGGGATCCGAACTCGCGAACCCCGGGCTGCCAAGCGCGAACTAAACCGCTGAGCCACCGGGGGGCCCCTTCTCTGGTTATTTTAATGGTTCCTTTATCTTCTATTGACCTCAAATAATATCATTTTCCTTCTATTAGTACATTCATTACCTGTTCTATTTTTACACATCTCATCATGTTATGTTCCATATTTTCCCCTTGGCTCCAACAGATTAGGGTAAGGTTTGGTTTAGAGCATATTGTCATGGTCCAGTTTCCCATATTATAAATGTATTATTTATAACTGGTTGAGGAGGCATCGAGGCCAGTCATGGGTGCTTGTACCATAGGTATATCCAAAGGTCTAGCAGTGATAAGAGTGTTTTGTTTTTTTTTTTTTTTGTGAGGAAGACCGGCCCTGAGCTAACATCCGTCGCCAATCCTCCTCTTTTTGCTGAGGAAGACTGGCCCTGGGCTAACATCCGCGCCCATCTTCCTCCACTTTTATATGGGACGCCGCCACGGCATGGCTGACAGGCAGTGCGTCAGCGGGCGCCCGGGATCCGAACCCGCGAACCCCGGGCTGCCAAGTGCGGACTAAACCGCTGTGCCACCGGGCAGCCCCGATAAGAGTGTTTTGATTCCATTCCACTAGCACATCCTTAGGAACATGTTTTCCTTCCCTCATAAGGGGGCTTTCTGTGGCCTGCTGACTCCAGTCTCCTTTCTGATATTGGGAACCACCAAAGTGTGGTAACTCAATGTCATGTTCTCCTCCTCCAGTGCCAATATTGTAATTTCACAGTTGCCCAAGGAATCACATTAGTACATGCAGTATCTTCTCTACTTCTGGTTGGATTGTCTGTTATCTCACACGACCAGTACTGCCCTGAGATTATAGCTGTTCTAAGAGTTTTCCACATATCAACCAAGCTTAACTGCACTAACTGACAATCTACACTTAGAGAAACATCTTTTATCTCATTTTTTTAGTATTTTGTTACTTTTAGCATTTCCCCCAGTTGTTTTATGTAGACTTTCCATTGCTGTATTTGTTTTGAATTTGAATTTTGAAATTCATTTGTTTTGTAACATATTGCTAATTGTAACCATCTGTGTCCCCAGTGATGCAAAAGCTGCCATTGCACGTGTGTTAAATTGGGATTGTTTGGTTTCAAAGTTTTTAAAATCTAATGTGATTTGATCACTTTGGGATTGAGAAAAAGCGGCTGCCATTGCTCCTCCAATTAAACCTCCTAACAGTCCAACAAGGAATTAAGGAACTAAGGGTTTTCTTCCTTTCAGCGAATCTTTTTGGGGCCCAGATTGTAAATTGGGCATAAATGAAGATAGATAAAACCGAGCACAATTTGGGGATCTATACCTGGTTTAAAAGTCTTGTATATTAAATTTCAAGGTATAGGCTACTATTATGGGTTCCAATATGATCATGAGAGGTTTTCTTAACATAGGTTCCCATATTCTTGAGGTAGAAATCTGTGGTGTGGGATAGAAGCCAGATGTATACCCCCAAGGATAACAATATGCATTACATGTTAGGTTTCCTATGTGTCCTCATACACTTTACAAAGTGGCCCCGTTCTTTTAAAATTGGACATAGTGTCCATGGATCTATTGTTAACTTTCTAATAGGTGAATACGGATTAAACAGTGTAAGTTGGGGGTATGGATTTTCTAATCAATTTTTGGTCTATTTATATTTAAAGATGTGATTGCCCAATTGTCTTCACGTGGATTTGCTGTGACAATGTGTATTCCTAAAGTATCATCATTACGCAAGGCTGGAACTACATATTCAGCATTCTAAGTGGTGAACTCATCTCTGTAAGTTTTTAATGGTTTTTCTAGGTTGTTTCAAATTTTCTAATTTAATATTTTACTTCTCACTCTCGGTTTCCACCAATCATCTACTGATTCTTCATGTGGTCTGTTCCATAAATAGAGCCCAATTTTACTCCAATTGGCAATTTTTTGTTATATTATTTTAATAAAGGTTTTTACACTGATATCACCACGCTCCTGCTCCCCATCTAGTTGTTTATATCTACATTATTTTTTGTGCATCCCAGTGCATATATTCGTTCTGAGATACTTGTCTCATCACTAGAGGAGCAATCTGCCTGTGGCTCATACTCATAATATTTGTATGCCATGTCCTATGTTCCATTCAAGAGTACATTGTTTGTAAAATTTAAAGTTGAATATGTGACCTCATGCATGGGCCACCATGTTTAGTTCATAGCTGCACTGTTTGGTGCATCCCAACATGTAGATTTAGTAATATTTTGTAAGGTAAAGTCAAGTGATAGTCTACAGATGGCACCAAAATATTTATACGTGTTTTAACATCAAATTAATAATTTATATCCCTTCAGTATGAGTATGTCTGGTTTTGCAAAAGCATTTAGTATAGCATCAGACCACACAGAGAAATTGCACATAGCAATTTGCTTTGTTTTCCCCAGGCAGGCTTCATTCTTTATTATTGTATTAATATTTGTCTGTTCATGTGCTACTGGTCTTCTACCTGAATTACCAGACTGTTTTGCTTTGATCATGTTTCTTGGTCTACAGTCATCTCTATAGCATTTGTTAAACAGAAAGGATCTTTCTGTTATACACTGTAACATTACCTTACTGTTTGAGCAACCTGATGGGTACTTATATATATGATAAGCCATGTTTATATGTTTCATAAATTAGATTTGTTAGTACTAATGGAAAAATTCTGTGTTGCCACTTGAGTTCAGAATATGCAAGAGAATCACTATATGTTTTAAAAAACATGTGAGGGTTAAAGAATTCTGTTAGAGACATGGCAAGAGGTATCTCATGTATGGTTAGATTGCTATATGGAACACATTAGGCCATTCTGTGACATAAATTCTAACTTCTTTGCCACCAGTGGTCTTGTACTCCCATGGGACTCCTAAATATAGATGTTGTTTGTATGGAAGTAGAGACAATTTGTAGTTTATTTCATGTATCTTTTTGGTGGGATCAGTAAGTGTCTTATTAATATATTGATTGGTATGGTGGGTCTTTGAGTGGTATGGGTGGTATTTTCCCTATTATCTTCATCATAAAAAAAATAATCCTCCTCCTCATCTTCATGGTTCTCCACCTTATCCTATGCAGATATCCACTATCACATAGCTAAGTCCTTTGAGTGATGTCTCTAAATATCAGTCATAAGTCCTGTGAGTGTCTGGTTGTGGTTCTTTAGTGTTCTTAGCATTGTCATTTTTTACCTGGCCACTGACAAAATGTATTCAAAGTGCATCCTGCAAGGGTGTACCATTGCTACATTTCTACAAATGAATCTTTTGGGAGAGCACATATAATCTCTCCATTGTATTTCTTTAGTATATCTGGTCATATTCAACCAACATGGTAAAGGAAATTTTCTTCTTACTCCATGCTTAATTGTTTTATAGCATGGGATATTAAATTGGTGGTTATACATTTCTCTGCATAATGGTTTAAATATCTTCTCTAATATACCCTTATTAGTATGTGTGTATGTTGGCAATTTTGTAATTTCTGGTAGCCACGCTTGGTCTATGGCTAAAGCCAAATATTTGCTTTTATATTGCACACAACTGTGATCTACTGGGTAAGGAACAGTGGTAGTGTTGATATGCATAGGAAATGTAGCTGTGCTGGAACTGGGTGCATTTAAACTTCCTCCTATTAAACATAAGACAATAAGCAATTTAAGGAACATACAATGCCTGGGGATACCAAATGGGTGGATAACTAGTCTCCAAATTCTGAATGAGCACTGTAAGATGGCCTAGTATATGAGTGGCCCTAAGACTTGAAATGGGTCCTGGCTGTGGGTACCCAAGTGCCCATTCTGCATATTCTGCAGCTGCTCTAGTGCAACAGTATGCTAAAACACTTAGTAGATCAGAAATCAGATCTGGGTTATTTCCAGTGAGTCCTTAAAATGTATCAAGTGCTGATCCTAATTCACACAGATAAGGTAAGGGTACGAAAGCCAGTACCTGGTTGTATTGGTACATATGCTGGGATACAACACCAAGAGTCAGTTATTAGTTCAGGCCAATCTTCATCCTCCAAGTTGGTGTCTAATAGAGGGTGTTCAGGATCCTCGTTGATTCTTGTGGACACTGAAGTGGAGGTTTCTACTGCTTCCTCAGTTTCCCTCAGTATTTAGTTTCTCATTGACTGAAGTTTCCCCAGCCAGTAGATGGTGCTGACGGTGAAGGGTGGGGTGGAGAGATCGGGCTTGGTAATGCAGGTGAATCCTCAGTTGCAATAAGATGACGAGAATGGTGTTCCATGGAGGATATCACAGACAGTGGAGTTCTATGTGGACCAGACGTAGCACTCCATTTTGGAATGGTGGCACAACTGCTATTTCTGGAGCTGCTGGAGGAATATCCATAGCTGCAATGAGTATGGTATCCAATAGTGAGCAATAAGCAAAGCACTATGGCCAGTAGGCAGCATGCTGCACTGACCCACTTAGGAATATTTATAGGGTTCAAGATGCATAGCAGATTGAGTCATGTCAAGATGCATAGCAGATTGAGTCATGCCTGCAAAATAAAAAGAGTGTCCTGTAAATTTCTAATTCTTTCTTTTTGTTGTTCTTATCACTCAAGGAAACCTATAGCTGTTATGGCCATTACTGCCAATAATGCCTTGAGCATAATCTCCCTGCATCATGCTAGGCTAAATATTAGGCATCTGATGCAAAAATGTGTCTATGCTTAGGTGCACTGCCATCATATTAAAGTAAATATCCATGTTTTTTAGCACCAGAATTCAGTGTTGATACAACTGAAGAGCACACCTGAAAATTTTATAGAGGCATCATATTATTTTCTTTAATTTGATGTAATATGCCTTCTCCTTCAGTCACCCAGCAGGTTTTATTAGTGGCAAATGCTATAGTTGCCCCAGTACTATATATGTCATTATTTTTTTTAATTGATACTTTTCCTTTTAGATTCTAGGATGTTGATAGTGCTAATTTTATCTCTGTGTGCGCCTGTAATATTAGTTCAACAGTTTATCCATCCCTTCTATATCCATGGTTTAGAGATCTTGCTGCCTCCCAGATTGCTTTAGTCCAAGCTTTCATATCCAGGTTAGTAAGCAACCTAAACTTTTGCTTGGGCGATTATACCTTTCAATTAATCCAGAGGCGGTTGGGTTGTAGGATAAGTTTAAGTGTTTAAGTTCCACATTAGGCCCTGTTCTTTGGCTCAATCTTGAGTTAGCTTTCCTATAAAATGGGTGCCCTGGTCTGATTCTATGATGGTTGGGATACCATAGCAAGCAAACCAGATTTCCAATGCTCTGATGGTGGATTTCTGATCACTTTTCCTGAAGGATAGGATAAGCCTATTCCTGACCATGTGTTCAAAATGGTGCCTGGATAGTTTATTCTCTGATAGAGGTAAGGGTGCTATATAATCAATTTGTATTATTTGTAGGGTCTGTCAGCTTTCACTTTATCTGGAATATTCATTAATGACCCTCAACCTTTAAACTTTTGGCAATTCTCACATCTCTTAACTTGAAATTGGAGGTATTTGGTAGGTATATACATGTTTCTTTTCTCTGACCATGTTCTAGTGCCTGTATGCCAGCATGACCTGTTTGGTGATGTGCCCATGCAATGATCTTATCAATTGGCATATCTGTGTGTTCAGGTTTTATGTTCCATTGTCCTTCTTGTTTATGTATGATTATGCTTTGAATTGGTTTCCTCATTAGCCATGAATCAATCATTGTATTTCTTAAGATAAATCTTAGGAATCCTCATTAGTTTTCCTAATGAGTTTGTCTACCTGGTTATTAAATTCAGTTATTTCAGAATTGTCCTTCTGATGTGCAGAGACATGTGTGACAAATATGGAGATGTCAGCCAGTGCTATTTTCTGCCATATGTCTTTACCCTTTATGTTATTTCCTATTTTCCAGTCATTTTCCTGCCATGTTCCTGACCAAGAGCTAGTCCATTAGCAACTGCCCATGAGTCTGAGAAAAGATATAGCTCATTCTGATTTTCCTTAACAGATTGTTCAATTGCCAATTTTATGGCTATTAGTTCAGCATATTGTGCTGATTCTCCTGAGCCTGGTTCTGTCAGGGTTAGACCATCGTTAGTCCTCAAGGCTGCAGCCTGCCAGCATGGGATGGTGTCCTCGAGGCTGATTCATCTGTAAACCATGTACTGTTGAGTGCTGCGGACCAGGGTGGTCCCCACTGCCCAAACTGCTCAAGCTTGGATAGGCTCACCCCTCAGAAATTCTGGCAAGTCCACTACTGGCATTGCTGAGATTTCCTCAGTTAATGCAGAGGGCCGACCATCCATTCCTATGCCCTGCTCAGAAATATAGTATTTCCATGTTAGGACTTTATAGTCAGAGGTAGTTCCCCTCTGTCAGGAGTCTGTTTTACCCATTCCAGAATAAGCTGTTGGAGTTTAAGTATAATTGGTTTTTCTGCTAATGGCTCTGCATTTTGTAGAGCCTCAGAGTGTCCAAGTGAGCCTTTCAATTGGTTGGTATCTATTCTCGAACCACGGGAACTTCTTAGTCCAAAACCCAATTGGGAAAAATTTGGGGTCCTGGTGTTTTAATCCTTGCAAGTATAGGCACTCTAGTTTATATTTAGAGTCTTCATTAGCTGGTGCCAATGTGTTAAAAGTTCTGACAGCATTTTTCAAATAAGTAAAGGCTGCCTCTTGAGTCTCTTGTCCATCTAAATTTCCTACTCTGTCTAGTTATTTCATAGGTGAGTTTTAGTATTATCCCTATGTGTGGTATGTGCTGTTTGCAATATCCAAACAGTCCTATCAGTTTCTGAGATTCTTCTCTTGCGGTAGGAGTTGGTACATATTCTATCTTGTTTATGACTAGGTCTGGTATTTTTCTACCTTCAGAGGACCAAATTATGCCTAAAAATTTTATTGTAGTTTGGGGTCCTTGGACTTAGTACCTGAGTTGGTTGTCCATCCCAAGTGTATGGAATTCAATTAACTCTATCTTGACCCTAGTCTGTTCCTCCAAATTAGCACCATAAATAAGGATGTCATCAATATAAGAAATAATCATTTGTGTGTGTGTTGTGTTTTCCTGAAAGGTTTGGATGTCTGTGTAAGCAGGTTGTGTCCTGTCACTGGGTTAGGATATCCTTGTGGTAACCTAGTAAACTGGTATTGTCAGTTTACTTTTTTATACCTTCCCATGTGAATGCAGTCATGGGCTGGCTCTTCTCATCAAACAGAATAGCAAAGAACAGGTCAGATAAATCCATTACTGTATAATAAGTTCTGGATCCAGTGGTGACATTGTGTACGATAGTGCCTGTATCTGGGAGTGCTCCCTCAATTTTTGGAGTGTTTGTTTAAATCCCATAATCTACTGTAAATCTGTATGATCCATCTGGCTTTTTAACAGGCCAGACTGGGTTATTATAATGGTGAAATCGTAGGCACAATAATTTGTTCCTTTAGGAGTTCCTGAATTTTTTTCCTTAATTAGAGTATGTCTTCCCTTAAGATTGCATTGGGGTATATTTGTTATTTTAGGTGGGACAGGCAGTGTAATTGCAGTTCATTTTGCCATAGCCAAATCAGTTTTAGGAATTGTTACATTCTTATTTGTTATATGGTGTCCTACTACATCCATTCCAAGAATGGTTTCTAAATTGGGACCTATAAGGCATTTAGCCTTAATGAGTGGTCTGTCATCAACTGTTAGGAATCTATGTACCCTGGGGTTAATTTTCCTCCTAATCCTTCAATTAGTTCCTTCGTATTGTTAAAGTTTTCTAAATTAGTAGACTATCCTTATATCGTTGTTACTTGGGGCCCTGTATTTAACAACACAGTAGTATATGTAGCATTTTTATTTACAAAAGGGGTTTCTATTTATATGGCTACAGTAACATATGGGCAATTACCTCCCACCTGGGCCATGAGACAGAGACTGCTGGGTCCCTGTAGGGGGCTCATCAGGCTTTCTCTCCTTCTCCTATCAGTGGCTTGTCTATTAACGGGACTAGGTTTAATAAAGGGTCTTTTTTAATAGTAAATGGGCTAGTGGATCTATTTTCTGTATTTCCTCTAAAATGTTGGTTATTTCCATTTCTCTGCCATTGTAATGTAGTTTCTGGAGTTCCTATTTGGGTTTCTGGTTTTTTTTTTTTTTTTTGGTGAGGCAGACCAGCCCTGAGCTAACATCCATTGCCAATCCTCCTCTTTTTGCTGAGGAAGACTGGCCTTGGGCTAACATCCGTGCCCGTCTTCCTCCACTTTATATGGGACGCTGCCACGGCATGGCTGACAAGCAGTGTGTCCGTGGGCACCCGGGATCCGAACTCGTGAACCCCGGGCTGCCAAGCGCGAACTAAACCGCTGCGCCAGTGGGCCAGCCCCAGGGTTTCTGTTTTTATAATTTGGATTAAAAGGTGGTAGTCTAAATGGTTTAGGTGGCCAAAAGGGCCTTCTAGATTTAGGTCTATTTTGATTGGGTCTGATTACATTAGGCATAGCCCTGTTTTGTCTACACACATTATTGTTAAAGCTATAGCTCTGATCTTGACTTAACTCCTCAGCTGTTCTTATCAAGTCCACCAACTCTCCTGTGTTCCTGGCGCATGCAAATACTATAAATAATGATGTTCTGTCCTGTGGGGGTACAGCTTTTAGGATGACTTTTTAAATTTGTTTGGTTATTTCCGCTTCTAGTAAGAGTGTCTCTGTAATAAATCATAGTCAATAGTCCTAATTTCATTATTCTATTACTAGCTTCCCTTGCTGTTCTCCCTGGAGATGTTTTAAGGGATAATATTTTAGGTATAGACCAACTTAATCTCCAGGTTGCTGCTACCCAGTCAAACAAGATCTTTGTAAATTAGTACTATTTTCTCCAAATGCTCTAAGGTGTTGACTAAATTTAGCATCAGTGGTAATGGGTCCGAGTATCACAAGCTCTGCTCCTGTGAGGACCAGGTTGTGTCTTCCTCTGGACCATAAATCTAATAGCCACTGAGTTGAGTCCAGACCAGTTTGATGGAATTCTAATCTAATTTTTGTCATTTCTTATCCAGTATAAGCTCTCTCTTTAGTAACTCTGATTGGTTCCGTATTATCATTTGTTGTAGCTCTGTCTATTTTCATGGGTCTAGCTTCCAGTAGGTTAAAGTTATTGTTGTCAAAAGGGTTATAAAAATGATTGTCCTGGGGGTGGGGATTTGTGCCCTCAGGAGCAAAAGGATGTGGGTTTCTTCCTACTTGGGAGATCACTTTTTGTGCTAGCACCTTTCCTTTCTGCCTATCAGCATCTATGTTACTAACGTTCCTAATGAGAGTGTTAGAATTTCTTCCTTACTGCTCTTTTTTAAGACAGGATATAACTCACTGCGTTGGGTGATCAGGCCAACATCTGGAGTTTCCTTAACTGCAAGTTTTGTCTGGACTAAGTCTTCAATAGGTCTCCAGGGGTCCTCAGAAGTTAACATATAATCCATTCAACCCCTAAACCACCTCTTGAGTAATTCTGGTAGGGTTAACGAGTGAGGCATGTTTATTATGCCCTCCTGCCTTTCACAATAGTGTTCAAATAGATGCTTAATAGAACATTCCAAATGGTTTGCAACACGGTGAAGTAGTAGTAATTATGTAGTAATTATTATGGCCAACGTTAGCATCCAAACTATAACAGTTCCATCAATTTGTCCATTCACAGCCTGTTTATAATTTCAGCAGGATGCCGTAGATATAAATAGTATATTAAGTTTAAAATTTCTCAATCCAGTAATGGGCTTTACCAGATTTTGGTCAGTTATAAATTTGACATAATTTATCAATCTATATTTCAAATTTGCAATGGAATATGACATGTCCCACAGCACTGACCAATTTTAATTATTATTCCTTTTGGTCAGTTTGCTGACTATGTCTACTGTTTCGTTTGGGGGGCAAAATTATGCTCAGAGACTGAGACTGTCGTTGCCAACAGTTTATTGAACACAGGTTCACTGTGGGACTTAACAATAGTTTTCACAAGCCAATAGCATACAGAATAATGTCTCTTAATAAGCCAGTAAAGAAATAACTAACATACCATACTCCAAACCAAAGACAGATTAATCACACTATTGCTCCAGGGCATGTTGCTAGAGAATGGTGGTACTGGTGCTGGCGAGCAGGCTGATTTCCTTCATGGGGCCACCCTGCGGTTTGTCACCACTACCTATAAAGGAGTCACCCTTACCACAGTAGGAGCTAATGCCCCAAGGTCTTTGGAGAGTTTATTTAGGTCAGCAAAGTGGTGCCTTCCCCAGACCAAAACTCTGGAATAATCCTAACTCTTGGTATTTATAGTCGAAATGTCCCCTTGCCATAGCTGAGGCAATGTCCATAGTCAAGAACATGTGGAGACATGTTCTTACTGATCACCCCCAGTGGGTCCCCCAGCAGCCGGGCTAGTGAGTTCTCATCACGGACAACAGAAGAGATGATGGCATCCTATCACAACTTACTTCATTCTTACACCAAAACAACTTTTTTTGTGTGTTTGTTATAAACAAGTGGATCAAAACAACTTAAGTCATAAACAAGTGGATCTGAAATCATATTAAATCGATACACAACAATTAATATATTATTTCTTACACCTATTGGTAAGTTAAATACTATGTGTAATTGTCTTCATTTCAGGAAGAAATGAAGTAAGGCTATTTTGAATACCAACAGGTGTAAAAAACATTCATAAAGCCTCATATTTATGTAGCATAAACCCTCAGGTGACCTGCTCCCCCAGGCAGCACAGCAGAGCAGAGTGGAACTAATCTGTGTTCCACCTTCTTCCATAACCAGCACTGTGCGCTCAGACAAGTGACTTCATTTTGCTCTGCATTAGTTTCTTTGCCTGTAATACAGGCCTCAGACCCATTCCACCTATTTAAAAGGTTGTTTTAAGTAATCAACGTGAAAAAATGCATTTATTATCAAGCATATGTGTATATTTCACAGGTTACTGCCCTGAAATCACATACATAAAAAGTTTGAAATTTGACGTTAGTCTCATCAACCAAAATCAATGTTAGAGATAAATATTAAAAAAAAATCAAAATAAAATTTCAAAATACACTTTATATCTCTGGGCTCATACAACATGAACTTTATAAGCACTTTAAATATTATCAGAAATATAGCTTTGATAATCTTTTGAGGAAGTTATATTAATATATAATCAGGTATGCTGCACATGTGCATTTAAATTCAATAATCCAAAAATTCAATATATTATGAAAGGGATACCTTATAATAATTCTAGATTATTTTTACATTATCAAAATAATTTGGGCAGCATAAGTTCACAACAGTTAAATATCCACCTAATCAACCCTAGTATCTACAGACCTACCTCAGCGATATTATGGGTTTGGTTCCAGATGACTGCAATAAATTGAATGTTGCAATAAAACAAGTCACACAAATATTTTTTGGTTTCCCAGTGCATATAAAAGTTATGCTTGCACTATACTGTAGTCTATTAAGTGTGCAATAGCATTATGTCTAAAAAAAAGTACATACCTTAATTAAAAAATTCTTTATTGCTAAAAAATGCTAACCATCATCTGAGCCTTCAGCAAGTCGTAATCTTTTTGCTAGTGGAGGGTCTTGCCTGGATGTTGATGGCTGCTGACTGATCAGGGTGGTGGTTGCTGAAAGTTGGGGTGGCTGTTGCAATTTCTTAAAATAAGACAACAATGAAGTCTGTCGCCGCATGGACTGACGCTTCCTTTCACAAACGATTTTTCTGTAGCATGCAATGCTGTTTGATAGCATTTTACCCACAGTAGAACTTCTTTCGAAATTGGAGTCAATCCTCTCAAACCCTGCTGCTGCTTTATCAACTAAGTTTATGTAATATTCTAAATCCTTTGTTGTCATTTCAACAATCTTCACAGCATCTTCACTAGGAGTAGATTTCATCTCAAGAAGCCACTTTCTATGCTCATCCATAAGAAGCAAATCCTTATCCGTTAAAGTTTTATCATGAGATTGCAGTAATTCAGTCATGTCTGCAGGATAACTTGCTGCAGCTTCTATACCAGCACTTGCTGCTTCACCTCGCACTTTTATGTTATGGAGAGAGCTTCTTTCCTTAAACCTCATGAACCAACCTCTGCTGGCTTCAAACTTTTGTTCTGCCACTTCCTTACCTCTCTCAGCCTTCATAGAATTGAAGAGAGTTAGGGCCTTGCTCTGGATTAGGCTTTGGCTTAAGGGAATGTTGTGGCTGGTTTGATCTTCTATCCAGACCACTAAAACTTTCTCCATATCAGCAATAAGGCTGTTTCTTTTTCTTATCATTCGTGTGTTCGCTGGAGTAGCACTTTTAATTTCTTTCAAGAACTTTTCCTTTGCATTCACAACTTGGCTAACTGTTTGACGCAAGAGGCCCAGCCTTCTGCCTATCTCAGCTTTCGACATGCCTTCCTCACTAAGCTTAATCATTTCCAGTTTTTGATTTAAAGTGAGGGACGTGCGACTCTTCCTTTCACTTGAACACTTAGAGGCCATTGCAGGGTCATTAACTTGCCTAATTTCAATATTGTTCTGTCTCAGGGAACAGGGAGGCCAGAAGAGAGAGAGAGAGACAGGGGAATGGCCAGTTGGTGGAGCAGTCAGGACACATACAACATTTATGAATTAAGTTCACCGTCTTACATGGGTGTGGCTCATGGTACCCGCAAACAATTACAATAGTAAGATCAAAGATCACTGATCACAGAGCACCATAACAAATATAATGAAAAAGTTTGAAATACTGCGACATAGAGACATGAAGTGAGCAAATGTAGTTGAAAAAATGGTGCTGACAGATTGCTCAACGCAGGGTTGCCATAACCTTCAATTTGTAAAAAATGAAATATCTGTGAAGTGCAATAAAGCAAAGTGCAATAAAACGAGGTAAGTGTGTGTATTGTATCAGGAAGCCTTTGCATATACAGATACAGATACAGATTTCTGTGAATTGGTCAAGAACTCTGCGAAGTTCTCCAGGATGTAACAGCAGCCACAGCAGGTGCTGATGGAGTCGTGAGGGCTGCCTCTCAGCTCAGGGGGCCTACAAGCAACAGGGCAGCTTGGGGAGGGTCATAGGCACAGGAAGGGAGAAGATGGCAGATGGGGAATATGTAGTATCAGGAAGGTTTCTTTTTCATTGTTAAGTGTTTACCCACCTCACTCCATACAAATACACCCTCCAGGAAATGTTAAAAGAAAAAGTCTTAGCTTCAGATGAATGGTCTTTCAGAGTTTTTAGCCAAAAAGGCCTTCTTCTCTTCCTTTAACTTCTGGTTTTATGACCTAATGTCCTGAAGATACTGTTTTCCTCTTTTTAAGTAGTCAACGTTTTCAACACTTCTAGTTTTTAGCTCTATCCATCATGTAAATCCTTGGCTATTTATCATCTCTAGAAAAGAAAAAAAGAAACACTACTATTTTAGGATGCAGGGATTTTTACAATAAATCTCTTACCAAATCCTCCTTAATTCACTAAACTCCTTTGCTCTGACTCCAAGATCACCACTTAAGTTCTTTCCATGTGCATATAAAAGTTATGTTTACACTATACTTTAGTCTGTGCAATAGCATTATGTCTAAAAAAACAATGTATACAACTTAATCAAAAAATACTTTATTGCTAAAATAGGCTAACCAATATCTGAGCGTTCAGCAAGTAGTAATCTTTTCGCTAGTGGAAAGTCTTGTAAAAAATGTAATATCTGCAAAGAGCAATAAAGCAAAGTGCCATAAAACAAGATATGCCTGTAAACACAAAGCCACATTTGGCCATTCCTTTAAGAAAAGTTTAAAAATTGCCATAGTTACAGCATGTCTGTACAGCGATGAGACTGATTGCCCTAAGCTATACTGTATTGAAAATTAAAAAAAAAAAATTACACAATAACAGACTTGCAAAATATCAGATCACTCAAATCTTAAGACTGCAACAACATCCACACAAAAACACAAATAAATTGTTTTAATAAAAATACTAGATTTATCTATCTTTTCTCTGAGATGCTTTTGGCCCTTCAAAGATTATACAGTACTCCCATACGTTAATAGGAAAATGTCCCTTCATTTACAAAAGAAGACAGATAAGATATTCTATAGCACAAAAATTCTAGAGTAGGGTGAAACTGTACCTATTCTACCAGAGATATACTAAATTAGCCTTCAGACTAGAGTTACAGGCATTAACTTTAAATGCACTTAAAAAAGAGGGAGAGAATATTCACCACTAAACTAGTAGTAATAGAGAAATTAATCCCTAATTCAGAGACACAGCAATTCAAAGTCAGAATCCAGAGTCAGACTACATGGGTTTGAATCCTAAAATGTGCCATTTACGAGATGTGTGACATTGAGCAAGCTACTAAACTGACCTGGTTTTGGATTTCTCATTTTTAAAGTGGGGATAATATCTATCTGAAAAATGCAATTGGACAGTGACTGAAAGATAGCAGCACTCACAAAATGGGCTTTTTTGTTATTGTTGCTCTTTTTGAGAAAAAAACCAATTCAATTACAATTGTAGGTTTCCTGATGGACCTTTCATTCTAATACTGAGCAAGCTAGTGAACTTGCCTTACTCTGAAAAAGAGTATATTATCACCGAAAAACATTTCCAATATACTCAAACACTTATGCTTTTCCAGACTATCAAGAGTAAAATAAAACTCATTCATAGAATTTTCATACTCATTACACTGTATCTAAATCTAGAGAAACTGTCAGGAAAGATCTGTAAAGACAGATTTAAACTGAAACTCAAACCATAATTTAGGTTTCTGGACTGTGACTAAGAGTTAAAATTAAGTTTATGCTCCTCTGGACAATTACACCAGACTAAAAGCAAATTAAGCCTTAAAGAAAGTAATTGGTAAAATAACCAGGTCAGGCAACACGCTAACAAATAAATTCACTGAATACATCTAATTCACCTGCCAGCAGAACAGCACCTGGCAAACAGCAGGTATATATTTCTTAAACGAATGAGTGACGTTAGTCAATACATATTTGTTAGTGGATAAATGACGCTCTAACTCCCCAAAATAATGTAGAAAAGGCAACATACAAGTGGGGATGACCCAATATTTTGAAAACGTTAACGATGAAAACAATCTTTCTTATCACAGCTAACAATTTATATCACTTCCTGGGAGCCACGCACATCTCTAGGTGCTTCAGAGGACCAACCCCTTAGTCCCACAGCCGCCCTACAAAGCAGGTACTGCTGCCCCGCGTTTCTCAGAGGCGGTTCCCCGGCACCCGCAGAGCCAAGGTCAGGCGGAGAAGCGGTGAGGCGGGACCCCCGTCCGGCCCGGGTCCACGCTCCGAACATTCCCGAGTTTCCAGCGCCCCTTCCCGACACCCCACGGGTCCCCGCGCCCCGATGTGCCCTTTATGCCGTCTACAAGTGTGTGGAACAAAGACGCCGACGGAGAAGGGGCCCACAGCGACCCGCGGGACCAGCTCCGCCCGTGCAAACGCCGTCGGCGCGGCCGGGGACCCGCTCCCGGGAGGCGGCCGGAGGCCCCAGGCCGAGGCCCCGGCGCAGCCCGCCCTCCGCCCGCGGCCCCGGACTCCTGACTGACCCGCGCGCGCCCAGCCCCGGGCCCGAGCGGGAGGGACGCGGGGGAGCGGAGGCCGGTGCCCTCGCCCACCCTGGGCCGCCTCCTCCGTGGGCTCGTGCTGGGCGCGCGGCCCAGACCGGAGAACGTGGTCGCCGGGTCCTCACCTGCGGGAGCCGGGCCGAGGACGCCCTGGGAGAGCGCCAACTCCACCAACCCTGCGACCGCGCGCACGGCGGAGCGCGCATGCTCGGCGCCGTGACCAATAGGAAGCTCGGCCCGTGACCTCCGGACCGGAGCTGGGGCCAATCACAGCGCGGCCGGCGTGTGGGCGGTGCCTGGGCGGCCTTCCCCTCCGCGGCGTTCCTGGGACGACGACTGTCAGACTTCTGGACTTGAAGACTGACGGGTCCTTGACCTCAGGTCCGCGCGTCCTTCGACCCCGGGGCGAGCGCGGTTGCCCTGGGGCGCCCGGCCCGTGGTCTGTGAGGTCCCTTCCTTCCAGGCAGGGACGCGGTCCTGGGGCTCCCCTCCCCGTGGAACTCCTGCGTCGTCCTCCACATTCCCCAGCGGCGTGTGCAGGCCTGGGCCGGCCGCCGCCCCTTCCCCACTGTTTGCCTTTCTTTTTTTGCTGCTGCTTCGCTCTCTTTTTCCTATTACTAAGGCAGTCCTCTTTCTTCCTCGGATGTGACCCCTAATTTCTAGGGTACCTCAGAAGTCACCCTTGCCTTGACCTATCCGAAATTTTCCCGAAAGAATTATTAAATGTCTGCGGTCACCTTATTCCTTTTTTTTAAGTTTGATCTTAACCAACACCACTAATTTGTTCAATAAATATGAAATGTACAGGCTTCAAAGATACACTCAGGCTCTAAAGGCCTGAGTTTGAACCCATCTGGTACTACCTTATGTTGACTGGGTAAACTGTTTAGTTCTCATCTAGACGATGTGGGTGGTGGTACTCACCAGTGGTGTATCAGAATTGTTAATACACGGGGCGCGTTAGACGTGTGCCTGGCACGTTGTAAATGTTCCAAAGTTAGCACCATTATGAGGTACCAGGCCCTTTTCTATGTTTTAGGATATAGCGATCAAAAGTCTCTGGTGTCTTGTCCTGGAGCTTATAATTTAGTGTGGACACTGATAATTTCTGAGCTACAGACCTTTATTTTTATAAGCACTGATAATTTTTGTTGAGTGATGCATGTTCTCAAATGAGAATCTTTTCTCATATTTAACCATGCTTGTATTCTTTTTTTAATTTAGATACTGTTCAAGGGGAAGTGAGAATGACATGATTTTGTTAACATTGCAGAGGAATCTTTTTCACTCATCTGGTCTTGCCACACGTGGACCTCTGGCTCCTCTGCAAAATCAACCAGTGAATCATGTTCACAAGGCACACCTGTGTCCGTGGTTCTTTTCTCTACACCCAACATCTTTCAGGCTCAGATTTTTCATACCTGCTGTAGCTTTTCTAGCTAGTGCGCTACTGTCTTCACAAGTACACAATTGGGATAGAGTGAACAGCAGAATGAAAACGTGGATGGATAGATGTTCTACAGTAGACTAAAGTCATTTCATCAGAGGAACTGCCTGATATTCTGCAGTAGGAGTTTTGCAATAAATTTTTGAAACGGAAGAAAGAAATACTAAAGAATAACATCTTTAGTGCATTATAATCTCATCTTGAATCCTAAAAACAGTCAAATACTGGTCTGGTGACTGCTTTGTAAGCTCTACCTATGTTGCATGTGGATCCCTAAAGTAACTTGTTAATAAGCCTGATGACAGAATGCTAAACTTGGCTTAAAAGAACTCATGGATGTTCACAATCTTTGTATAGGAGAAAGTATGATTCAACTCCCAAGGTCTGGCTATTGCAGCACTGGGAATACAAGGTGAGAAATTGGAAGAATTTGCCATAAAAGATATTGCATCATTTTATAGTATATTCTGGGCTGAAAAAGTGGATATATAGTCAACTTTTTAAAATAAGATAAAGAAGATCTCTCGGTTGGTAGATTCTAACCTGAGTCCTAAATTAAAAAACAAAGTGTGCGGTGTCCTAGTGGTTCTTGATCAGACACTGCCTCTGATTATAAAAATGTGTAAACATGTTATAAAGTAAGTCCCTCAATTTTTCTAATGAAGAACTAGAGGAAGTCTCAGAAGCTTTCAGATACTTCAGGCACAATAATAATTTTCTTACAAAGTCCAAGAGGAACATGTTTCTGTACTCTGTGAGCAGTCATGTGATAATCCAGTAGAAAACATTTCTTCAAAACCCATTTTGGATGCAACAGCAGAAAGTTGTTTTTCTCCCTTGCCAAACAAAAACTTTTCACCCAGTCAGGTTTCTGACTTAATCAAACCACTTGGAAAAGTCAGTTACTTGCTACCAAGACCCATACTTTGTTTAGAAAACTAGAAAATATGCTATTACCTCATTTCAATTTTTTGCCCATAGTACTATTGAAATTTCTTAATTCGTATTCGCTGATCATGTGCCATGTTTGACTTGATGCTAAACATATCTGTCCCTTATTTTCTTCATTAGGTGAGCATTTCTAGTTTTCTAAGACTAGAAAAACATTTGAAATTTTGATGTTTGAGGGTCTAGGAAGCCTTTACATTGAGCAATGTTTCGCCTCTTTTCCATAATGATCTAAAGAAGAAATCATAGAGTCAGAGTGCTTGAGTTATAAAAAAATGGTTAAGGAAACTAACCCATTTCATGGAAAGGGAAGCTGGCAGTTTCTGGAAGGGCAGTCTCTTTACTGACCTAGCTGACGAGTTGCAGTATTCTTTTAGGGATGATGGTGATGATAGTAACCCCAATAACATATGTTAGAATCTGGTGAAAGAGCAAATGTCACTTGTTTTTTTGAGAGGGTTAGTTTATTTTTTCATACCAATTCAACTCTACCTAAATATGTCAGAAGGCTAGATCTCAGTTAAAGGGGGTGTATAGTGAGAAAAATAGACTATAATAAGTTGGGGATTTATGTTTATATTAATATAAATTTATAAAAATATGCAAATTAATATTTATAATCATTGAAATATGCATAAAATTATTTTAACTAGTACCAAAAGAATTTTCATATTATTGTGATATTTGGAGGAGGGCAGATAAAAATACAAAGAAGTAGAAAGGAACTTAATTCAGGTAAGCCTTTTTTGTAGGGGTGGACTCAAGGGAAACTTCTGATTTTTAAGTCATATAAAGGAAGTGAATTGCATCTAGTCAACTATAGATGCTTTGTTGTTTAACTATGGTCAGGTTGAGGGACAGGAGAGGAGAAGGCAAGGAAGGCAAGACTGAGGGCTTATGGGTAGAAAAGGCTTTAGAGTTAGGAAGATTGAGTTCTAGTCCCTCCTTCATCAAATAGTTCTATTGGGAAAGAAAAAGAAAAGGAAAAGAAACTGCTATTAATTATGCACCTAACTCCTATCCATGTCAGACCCTGTACCAAGAACTTTCATCACATGCCAGCCATATGACTTGTGACTAGTTAATTTACTTCTCCAGCTTCAGTCTCCTTAGAGATGATAATGACAGCGTTATGTGAGAATTAAATGATTCAGTACATGTAAGACACTTAGAACAGTGGTTGGCTCAAAGAAAGACAACTGTAAATATTATAATTTTTATTTTTATGTCTGATTTTCTGTCATATGCTTGTACCTCACCTTACCTTTTGGATTTGTTTCATCATCAATAAAACCCAAGGCAGGAGAAGTTAAGTTAGTTGATCTCTAAGATCATTTACAAAATTTTACGGTTCTTTAGTTAAAGAGAGTGAACAAGGCAAAGACAATAACTAGAGACTGAGTGCGAAAGAGACTGAATAGATTCTGATATGTAAAAGTATCCGGTTAGCCATGCTGTTTACTTGGGGGCTAGGCTTCAAAGGATTTTAACTTCCTTTTGAAATCTTGTAATTAGGTGATTTCCAATTGTTCACAGATCTATTATTTAAGAGAGATTTTCTTGCCCTTGATTCAAGGAAATTTATAGATATGGTTTAGATTAGAAGATTCATGAACCTCCAGAAAGTGTACAGTATGGACTGTATATGTGTTTTTCTGGAGAGAAACCCCATATAACATTCAGTTTTTAAAAGCATCTGTGACTACCCCTCAAAACCTAAGAATTGTGGATTTAAACCCTTCTATATTCTCCATCCTGTCCTCCTGCATTTCTTTCCTAGCATTTACAATGGGACAAAAATATCTTCATACTATGACCATTCACAGAGGTCTAGCCACACACCTCTTCCCCAGACCTCTTTGTCATGCATTTTCCAACACTGTTCCTTTCAAGTTCACGATCACCCAGCCAACCACTGCTTATGAGTCAGTATGGATATGTACTTCTGATAATCTCCCCCTCCATGAAAAATGAGCAACTAGGGCATCACTTGAAGTTTTGCCCAATGAAAGTGTTTCGCTTCATCACAGTCCTTCATGATCCCTGAAAAGTGGGGCTGCTGAAAGGTCCCCCAGAGTAGGGACGTCCTGTAGCTGTCTACTTCCAGGTGATGCCAGTATATTATGCAGAATTATCTATAGACTAGAATTTTTCTTCCTTCATCAAGGAAGTCCCCATGTGGCCATGTTTGAGTTGAGAGAGAGTAGGCAATGCAGTAGGAGAAGGAGCTATGCAAGTCTGAGTCTCTTGTTTTGTTTTACTTTTACCTCCAGGCCCTGCTTGAGCCAAATCTCATATATGAAACTTCAACTTGATGATAGAGTGCTACTTTGCACACTCAACTTTATTACTTGTTGGCTCAGACATCTCCCAGTTCTTGAAGGGCAGATCAGGTTGGTTGGTTACTTAGTGACTCATAGTCAGATGTTCTGTCTCTACTGGGGTGCAGTAGCAAGCCAAAAGCTTTCAAAAGAGAACACATCTTTAGAGGATGACAGAACTTTTGCTCCAGAATCCTAAAGGTTTGCAGTGTAATTCTACAGCGACTTGTCAAAGATTCTGTATAGCATTTCCATCTGCCACAAACACTTCAAGCACTTTTGGATCTACTGGGTTGTAAGTCTCCAGTGGCAGATCAATTTCTATGGCAGCCTGGATCTATTGCAGAGCATCATTTTGATCTGGTCTTCATTCAAAACTGGTAGTCTTTCAGGTTTCTTATTAAATAGGTCAAAGCTGCACACTGCAAATCCAAAGAGGCCTTCACCTTGGAAGAGATATCTCCAGAACATTGGACCTTAGACATTCTACCAAAGTAGTAGGGCCTTGTGTTTTGGGATGTGTATTTCCTAACTCTGGCATGTATGTGTCTAGCCAAGGTATCTAGGATATTTGCTATTTTTTGCTCACCAGATTGGATCAGCATGATGTCATCAATGTAGAAGGCCAGCATCATGTATCATGAAATATCGAGGCCATCAAGATCCCTGTGAACTAGATTATTACATAGGGCTGGAGAGTTGATACAGTCTTGCTGATCTTTCCAGGTGAAAGCAAGCTGCTTTTAGGACCCTATATTAAAAGTTATAGCCATAAAAGCATTCACCACATTAATGCCCTTTAACAGGGCATGTGTTCATTGCTTCAGTAAAAAAGCCACAACTTGAACAGCATCTACAACTGGAGTTACCATATGATTAAGTTTATGGTACTCCATTGTCATTTTCCAAGACCCAACTGCCCTGTACAACCACTGCATCCTTTAGGTCCTTGATGGAGGCCCTAAATCTCCACATTTCTTCCAAAAGTGTTATATTGCTTTTAATTTATTGCTTTGGAAGTAGAGCCAGTTCAACTTTACCTCTGCTGCTGTAATAGTCCTCACTCCACAGGCCAAGGAACCAATACAGAAATACTACCAGAAGCTGAGTATTTTTATTCTAACTTTGCATTTTGGAATTGGAAAAACAATGATAGAAGAAATTTGGGGACATATTAGGCTCAGCGTGAGGTGGAACTGAGCCCAAACTACATTAATCACTTCTATAATCTCCTACTTTGACTAGTGGACCATAATGACATTATGCATCCCCAGGAATAAGTATCACTTCAGAATCAATATCCACTAATCCCTACAAAGTGTAATTTCCCTTCCCTAATGCACAGTCACCCCGGTAAATAGTCTTAGGTGCCTTTGGAGATGAGTAAGAGGAAGATTTACAGTATTAATTTCTAGCAGTGTTGCACAGTCATTCCTCAAGGAGATCGGGCCTCTGTTTCATTCAAAAGGCTCTGGATCTGTGAAATGACTCAACTCTAGAATTAGTGGAGGGCTATAAACTCTCTATTGTGATTCAAGTGAGACATCTATTACCAGGCATAAAAAATAGGTTAAGAATTTAGTAGGCTTCCATTTTCCAAATCTTTCTCAAGTTCTTCCTTTGAACTCTAACTGAGCTACTCAACGGGATTCTGGGAAATGTAATTCACAGCCTTAGCCAAGTTGAAACAGCACAGTCCAGCAAAAGATAGATAAGTGTACAGCTGATGACAGTTTAGTGTAATGTGCACCCTCACACTGAGGTTTGTGCAAAACACTATGGTAGTACAGAAGAAGAATTTAGGACTCCAGGGGAATTAGAGAAGGATAGTTAGTGAGTGATTTATGAGCTGAATTTTAGAAGGAGGAAAGGTGAGAGGAGAACATTTCAAGCAACATTTCAGATACGATTCATTTGGCAGACTTCAAGTAGTTTACCATGACTGGAACATGATTTAGTGCATGCAGGGTAGTTACAGGAGTTGAGGCTAGATGTGACTTTTTAAAAACAATCTTTAACCCAGCAATCGTGCATGTGTTTTATAAAGATAATTTAGTCTTATAAATAAATTTGGCTGATAAAAATTAACCTACATTTATCAAAATAGGAAGTATACAATGAGAATTTAATTGTGTCCATTAAATTTGATCAATGGAAAATATGGAGGCAATATTAAATTGATTTTTTTCCTATTTTACTTTCTTGTTGAAATACTAATAAGTATTAAAATAGCAAATAATCATAATACAAAAGAAGAAACTGTCTTCAAATTGGATAGGCAGCCTGTGAATAATAAATACATTAATATGGAGTACACATTGCAAAAATAAGGTAATGTTATCATAGCAAAACGTAGAATTGTACAAATTTATAGTTGTTACGAGTTAAATTGTGTCCCATAAAAATTCACATGTTGAAATCCTAACCCAGGGTACCTCAGAAGGTAACCTTATTTGGAGATTATTCCCTTATAAAGGGGGAATCTTGGAGACAGACATGTGTACAGGGAGAAATTCATGCTAAAATGAAGACAGAGATCAAGGTGTTGCTTCTATAAGCCAAGGAATCGCAAAGATTGTTAAGAAACCACCAGGAGGTAGAAGAGAAGCGTGGAGCAGATTCTTCCTCAGCCGTCAGAAAGAACCAAGCCTGCCAACACCTTCATCTTGGAATCCTAGCTTCCAGAACTATGGGACAATAAATTTCTGTTGTTTAAACCACCCAGTTTGTGATACTTTGTTACAGCAGCCCCAGGAAAGTAACTCAATAGTACTAATTGATTTTTTTTAATAATTGATAATAAAGAAATATCACTGTAAAATTCCCAATTATTCAACTAATCTCAGAACTATTATTTATGAACTACTGTTGTCTGTTTATTATTTTCAAATTAATATTCAGTTATTGGAAATAAATAATAGTTAAATGATAATAGCTAATTCTTATTGAACGTTCATTATTTGCCAGGCACTGTTTTAAATCCTTTAAGTGTATTGACTCATAGATAATACTATTAGCCCCATTTTACAAAATGAAACCCAGAAGCACAAGAAAGTAGTTGCTTAAGTTTACATATATAGTAAGTGGTAGAACCAAGGCACAAACTCAAACAGTTTGATTCTGAAGTTTTTGGTTCTAACCATAATGCCATATTACCTATTGGTGACACAACTAGTAAAGATTTTCCTACCACTCAAAAGAGCTTTTCCAGCTCAATAACTGGTTGCATTTGGAATGCTGGATTTACAACAGATATCTACATGACACCAAGGTGCCTGCCTAAAAATACTTAGGTCACATAGAGCTAAATATCCACATATTCTTTCACATAAACATTATTTTGGGCTATTTACTATATTTGAGATTTGTTTTGACAGAAAATAATATATACCAATCCTCTATTTTGGTTTTTATTCCTGTTAATATTCAAGTGGGATTTCTTCATTAAAGAAGAAAAATCTATAATGATCATTTGTGTATTTGTAATTAAAAATCATTTACAATAATCTTATTTCATTAACTTCATATTTTCTGAATGTTATGCAATTTAATGGCATGGAGTTCAATAACAGCAAAAAGACACACACACACACACACACACACACACACACACAGGTTCATTGTCTATCTGTGACTATAAACAGTTATCTCCATCAAAGTGAGAGTATAAAATGTCTTTCATTTATTCCTTGATCTCTGAAGAGCTTATTGTAAATGCTTCAGTTAGATGCTGGTGGATGTAACTTATTAACATCATTAAAGGGGTTTCCAGTGAGGAACACATTTTTGATCTCTTATCCCATTCTGCAGTTGAATAACTTGACCAAGATGCCCTCTACGATTCTATGGCTTTCCTTATGTTGAGCAGGGAGCTCTATGCTTCAAAGGTGCTGGATTTCCTGGGACATGCTCCGACAATTTCCTGAATTCTGGGCACCTTATCTCCTTTCTTCACTGTGCAGTACAACTCCCAGTAGCTCAATGGTAAGGCATGAAACTCATCTTATTTTTCTATAATGCTAGCTCTGTAGTGTTTAGAGGTAGATTTTCAAATTTCTAAAGAAAAAAAAATCTAAAGAAATGAAAATGTTACATATTTAACACTGAGAAGTTGTGTATGGCTCTTTTGTATAAGGAATACAAACTGTATGTCCAACATCATAGAACTGAAGACATTGGAAATTATAGTGGGTTAAATTTAAAGGTTAATTAATCAAAGATTTAAGTTCTATTTTTCTCTATATAGGTTTTGTCTTTCAAACTTTTACATACTACATAGATTGCTTTGAAGTGTGTGAAACTCAATGTTGTGCCAAGGATATCTATCATCTGTTTATCTATGTGCCTTTTTTCCCCTTTATTACATCTCAGGGAAGGAAAATAAGCAATATTTTTAATGAAATTTGCAGATACTGTCATGTCAGTTAAAATGCTTTTGGCTGTAGGTGACTCAAAATTACAGCCTCTTCTACTATGCACCCTGCCTGTAATCTCCTTCCTCTGTCCTTTTAATCCCTTCACAACCTGCAAAATGCAAATGACACTTGTGAGAAAGCTTCCTAAATCTCTTTTCATCTTTTCTCCTCAGGGATTCTGAAGCTCCTTGTTCATCTCTCTCTAGCTTTTACCCCACCACTCCATCATTTGTATGGTGTGGACCACTGTATGCCAGGGATTGACTTCTCTTGGGGGACAGTGCAGCTTAGAGGTAAAGAATAGAGTCTTTGGAGTTTAATCACCGCAGTCACTTGGATAAATTGATTTGCTCACTGAGTCTCAGTTTCCTCCTGTTTACTTGGGTGATAAATGCTAAGGGAATGTATGTGCAGTGCCTGGCACACAGTAGGTACTCAGTATATAAAGCTGATTATCAATTGTCTGATGTCTGATGCAATTTCTGACGTGTAATAGGAGTTAATAAGCATTTGTTGAATGGGTGAGCGAATGACCATCCTGGGCTCTGATTCCTGAATTACTGGCACTTAGAGCCTCCTCTCTCCATGCTGTCATGCTCTCCCTGCTGTGTGATTTGCTGCCTTTCTGGCTAAGCAGCTGGGGGTACTGACTTCTCCTGGCTTTCCTGGCCTGTTGTGAGCCGCACCCAGGCCCCCACAAAGCACATTCAGCACAATGCCCATCACTACTCACCCTTGTCTAGACTTTAGCAAGACTCAGAGCCTCTGGGAGGCTATCACTCACTATCATAACAGCTGGTTGTAAATTGTGAGGAACAAAATTCCTTGTATTGGGAATTATCTGCTGTTATGGGCTGAAATGCGTTCCCCCATATTCATATGTTGAAGTCCTAATCCACAGTACCTCAGAATGTGACTTGATTTGGGGATAGGGCCTTAAAAGAGGTAATTAAGGTAAAAATTAGGTCATTAGGGTAGGCTCTAAACTACTATGGTGTCCTTATAAGAAGAGGAATTAGGACACAGATACATACAGAGGGAAGACTATGTGAAGAAACAGAGAGAAGATGGCTATCTACAAGCCAAGGAGAGAGGCCTCAGAAAAAACCAACCCTGCCAACACCTTGATCTCAGACTTCTATCCTCCAAAACTGTGAACAAATAAATTTCTGTTGTTCAAGCCACCCATTCTGTGGTACTCTGTTTGGCAGCTGTAGCAAACAAATATATCCAGTTTGTGCCACCCTTTGAAGCTGTGGAAAGTTGATTGTCTCAGCACCAGAAGATCTAGATTGAGCCTGTCAGCTATGGCACAAAACCAAAGCCAAACCAAAATAAAATCTTGCCTCTGTCATCATTGCTTGTGATTAAACTATCTGTAGGACAACTTGCCAGACAATGAGGTAGCTCTTTACTTAGTTCTTTGTATGAACACGTATAAGGCACAGTTCTCTGTCATAATGATTATTACATTTAATGAGTTTGCCCTCTCCCAGCCATATGCCTGGCATTTTGCCTACCCAGTTATTCAGTCTTCCTTCTGTCATCCATCCGTCCATCCATCCATCCGTCTGTCCATTCAGCCAGTCAGCCAGCCACCCAGGTCCACTTCAGCAAGTCATTACTTTCATAATTCTTGGGATAGTGCCATAACTCCAAAGTCTGAAACTGCAATACCTTATTTTCTAACCAAGACTTTAATTTTTTTGGACCTGCAGGTGTCAAATTTTTAGGCTTTCTATCTTAGCCTCATTATTCTCATTATTATCACATGATATCACTTCATCTTCCCAAAGAGAAATGGAGTTTCCCAGGTAAATTCGAGATTACCATATACCCTGCTTTGCCTGAAAAGAATCTTGTTTGTGGGTAATTATCGACACTACCCCTTTCATTCTCCAAAGTGTCCTAGTTTGGACAATGAATTATATGTTTACTCTAAAAGATAGACACATTCAAATCACTCTTCTCAACTGAAAATATCACTTTGCTAGTCCCATACGATGCTGTATAACACAACCACAAACCTCAGTTTGTGGCATTCATCAACAAACATTTATTTCAGTCCTGGGTTTGTGGTGTTCATCTAATCTAGAGTAGGTCAGCTAATCCAGGCTTTACTCATGCATCTGTGGTCAGCACCAGGTTGAGTGAATGAGGATGGACTTGGGGCAACTCTGCTCTACTCAATGTAGCTAGTTTGGACAAGTCCTTCGGTGAAGACAGAGACATAAGAGAGGAAGTAGAAATGAGCACTTTTTCAAGCCTTCACTTGTGTTGTCAGCTGACATCCTATTGGCCAGAGCAAATTCCATGGCCAGACCCAGAGTAGGAGGGCTCTGCAAAGTGACATGCCAAAGGGCAAAGAATATAGGGACAGAGGGAGACTCGGGGTGTTAGTGCAATTAATCTAGCACACAATCCACTGAAAACATTTCCCCTATCCACCTGCATCTCTCCTCTGCCTTAGAGTAAGGGGTTCCCTTCATTCTACTTGAGGGCTGTGTCTTCTTACTCCTCAGAGTCCCTTGTTTCTCAAGGAAAATGTACTTGGTTGGTGGGAATGGTATTCTGAATTATTCCCTCAAAATATTGGATTGAAAGAATGAATGACATAAAGGGCACTCTGATGCCACAGTCTTACAGAAGTGACTGCCATAGGCACAAAGACTGTGTCTTCAGGAGATGTTAACAGATCACTTCAGTCTGGGGAACATTCAGGGATTTGGGGCCCTCTAGGCTCCTTTGTTCCTCATGGCAAATGCACTAGGTTGGCAGGGGTGGTATTCTGCCTGGCCAGTGAGCCTCTGCCAAATTGCAGAAAGTCCTGAGTAAGGGTTTACGAAGCTTCTTATAATCCCAGCCACCTCATCCTGAAACTCCAGCATAATTATCCTTCATGGTTGCAGAAATATCCTGTTTGGAAGCCAGGTCGTTTGGATCTAAGAGTTGAGTTTCTGGTATAATGTTTTACCACAGCACAAGTGGCATCTTGCTACCTTGGCCACAGGTCATATGTTGCTATGCCATGCATCACACATGCACTGTTGCACTTGTCTATGTTTTGAAGGCCTTTCTGATCTCAAGGACTAGGAGGGCATGAGCATGTCAGGCCCAGCCAATGCCCACCCTAGTTTCTTCAGTTTTATTTTCCTCTTCCTCTTTCCTGGCCTTTTCTGCTCTGGGGTCAGCCTGCTTTTTCGGCATTAGCTCTTGCAGCTCCTCCACAGGTACCTCTTGTTTTCCGTTGAAGAGCAGTGTGCAGTCTCCTGAAGGCATCATGCTCGTCCTCCCCTCTGTTCCCTTACAAATGTGGTCGATTTGGACTTTAGTTCCTTTCCTTTTTTCTCTTGGGTAATTCCTGCTCCTCCTTTAATGCTCCTTTGAATTCTCAGTCTTCCCCACGCTCCATTAGTTCTCTCTCACCCCTTTATCAGCACCCTAAGTTATGGTACTTACTTCCAAGCACTGGAATTCTTGGTCAATCCTCTGCTCAAAACCTACAATACTCCTATATTTCAAGTTTGATAAAACCTGAAACCCTCCCCTCTGGCCTCCCATTTCCTCTCTGTCACCTTCCCCTTTTACTCTCTGTTTCGTTCACACAGCTCCAGCCACATGGGCTTCCTTACTCTTTCTCTAAAATGCCAGACATTTGTCCTTGCTCTTCCCTCCACCTGTAAAGTTCTTCCATCACTATCCAGTTGGCCAATTCCTTCAAGTCTTTGCTCAGATATCACTTTCTAAGTGAGGCCCACCATGACCTCCTTATCTGACAGTGCAGCCCCCATCTGGCACTCCTGAGCCCTCTCACCTTGCTCTCTTTTTTTCCATAGCACTTACCACTTTCTCACAGATGGTAAAATATACTAATTTTTATGATGATTGTCGTTGTTTCTGTCCCCTGCTAGAATGCAAGTTCCACAAAAGAAGGTATATGTCCATGTTTTGTTCATTGATGTATCCCAAGTGCTTAGTCATACTACTTTTTGAATTAATGACTGTTTTATGAACTCCTTGAGGTTCAGGGTGACATCTTACTCATTTCTGTGCCCACGAGTTACTCATAGCCTAAAACATACTCCAGACTCAATCAATAATTTTTGGATAAGTAAGAGTGAAACAAATTACCTTGAGAATCAGCAGAAATACAAAAAATGTTGTTAAACAAGAAGGGGAAAAAGCTCCACTACTTATGTCCAAGAAGAAAAATAACAGATTGATCTATTTTAAACAAATTGGGACCAAAAAGTGGACAAATCTTACTTTTACCATCTTTTGCACCCCTGTTTTCAACTGGTTTTAATCAGTTATTTATTGAGGGAAGTAGAATCATCCAGATAAATGGCTAAAGAAAACAGGAACATCAAGTTATTTGTTTGGTAATAAATCTAAGCCTCAAAATCAGATTCCTTCTCTTTGCCAAAATCACTCTTAAAATCAAATGTATGTGCATAGGGACTTACCTACATTGCTTTAATGCCTTAAAATGTTAATCAGTTAATAACCTTCTTTAAATGATTCTGTAAGGCAGGGTTACTAAAAAGAAGTAAATGTTTAATGAATAATACCTAAAATAGAGATGCTATAAAACTCACCTTCAATTAAATGGAAATTGAGGAAAGAAGAATGACATTTCCAAGTTAGAATGTCAAGTTGAGCTCCTGAGTTCAGAGTGAACTGCGTGGTTGTCCATAGAGTGAACAAATCAGTAGAAACTTAGAAAAACTGTTTCACAAGTCTTTAATAGCTCAACACGGACATCAGCTTTGTCTATGCTAAATGATCCTAATTTGTCTTCCATTTGTGGAAAAACCATTATTATTCTGTCTACAGTAGTCACAATGAGCTCCACTGTTTTCTTCCTTCGTAGGGTCATGAACTCATACTGAAATGATCTTATGTGAAGTCCACTTCTTTGTTACCTATCTACAAGCATTCTTATTTTAACAAAATCATTTTATGACTTATTATTTTTAATAAAGAGTACTCTTAAACATACTTAATTCTCCTGGTTTGAGATGTTTTGAAGATGTAAGCTAAGCCTGAAATAGACTGTCTATGGTTTAAAAATAACAATCATTAACTTTTTAGTGATGAAAGGTAATTTACCTGGAGGAAAAATCCCCGTCTATGCTTAACTCAAGGAGAAATTGTTTCTGCCTATCATGAGGACAGGTGCTTTGTGGAGCTCGACACTTCTCCCTGAGAGCAGACACCACCTCTCAGCGGTCCAGGCATGGCCAGGCTGGGGTGACTTTTTTGGGCTACGTTCTGGGGACAGAGAGAGCCCCTTGGGCAGAATCCACACAGCTCAGTGCCCAGAAGGTGTGAATCGTCTGCACTAGGCTCTCCCTGGACTGATGACATTTGCTAAAGTTGGAAATTTATAAACAGAAGGGGATACCAGAGAACAAGCAAAACAAAGTGGGGTTTGGGAATGAAGAATATTTGTGAATGAAATCCTTAGAATTTAATACAGGGATGAGGAATGACTGTAAAATCAAAACAAAGACTGAGCAGGCTGGGTGTGTATTTTATCATCGGGAAAGATGCTTAAAAAGGGGTGTCGTGGTGAACAGTGTGCTCCCCTCAGAATCAGCAAGCACATGGCTAAGACTTGACTTCTGACTCCCAAAGTCAGGAGGATGCAACCAGACTTGGAGTATGTTGAGTAGATATCACGATGTGTGATGCTACACAATGAATCTCCCCTCCCTAACTTTCAGGCCTGATTTGGCCTCACCAGAGGGCACTGGGCAGATTTTTTATGTTGGGTGGGACAGATGCATTTCAGAAGTTTTGTTGCAAGTCAGATTTTGTGTCATAGTGTCAGAGGTTATTTTAAAGAAATGGCCTCCCTACATTATTTATAGCATGCCAGGCATAGGGAGACTCCATTTACACGTCATCTCTAGTCCTGCACACAATTCTCCAAGTCAGAGAAGATTGTCCTCATTTTACAGAGGAACAAACTGAGGCTCAGGGTGATGAAACACCTTACCCTGGGCGCCCAGCAGGCTAGGACTTGAAAGCAGACCTAACTCCAGAGCTTCTTGCGTTCTTCTCCCTTCACTTGCTCCCGGCCTCCCCTTGTTTAGTCAAACATTTTCAGGGACACCTACAGCACAACCTCCTTGGTCTTTCTCCCCATGTCTGAGTTTTAAAAAATACATAGGGTTAGTGATACAAGGCTGACCCACCAGAGATTGTGCTATTGAAGAGGGATGTGGGGAAACTGGAAAAGTTCAGAGTCTTTCTTTGACTGTTAAAGACTTGCACAAAAGATGAATGGATCAGGATTATTAAACCCAAAACAGAAGACTCTGGGGCAATTTAATAAAGCTCTTTATATTATACATGTGATAAAAGACACCAATGAATCAATTTCTTTGGGGCTCTAAAAATAGTGTAGCATTCTATCTCTTTTGTTCATTGATCAAGTCCTAAGTGCCTGAAAGTTGAGGAACCATGAAATCCCTTCCAGTCTTTAGATGAAAGCTCTACTTGTTAGTAAGTCATTTAAAGCATTTGAATTCAAACTTGCACTTTCAAATTAGAATGGATTAATCAACCCTTCCTGTTTATCAGCTGTCTCCCTTCTCCCAGCAAAATATCACGAGGGCAAAGGGGCAAACTGTTTTGCCCCAAAACAAGATGTGCCTCATTTTACAAAACTTCAATATGTTGCATGGAAATGTACTATCATTGATATATCAACTCAGAGAAATGGTTAAATGTTGGTTGTCTGAAGAGAAATTCTAAAAAGAATAAGTCCTGGTTTATGCTTTTAATGGTCCTGGCAGGATTATAGCATCCTGTTTCCCTCTCAAAAGTATGCCAGTTTGGATCATAAATTATATTTTCACTCTGTTTGTAGTAAATGCTCAGATTTATGTGTTTCAGTAAAATTGTTCCAAATTGTTTCAATATTGTTTTCTATTAAATGTCATGTAACAATTAATCATTCAATACCGTATTTGGGGAAAATATCTCTGGGTGCTTCTACCTTTTCTTTTCCCTGACCTAGATCAACACCTTAATTTATCAAAACCAGTTTCTTCCTCAAAGAGCTAGGAATCAAGGCCTAAGCAATGAAATGGATTATTTTCTTGTTGAAGGCTGAAGAGGGCATTTGATAAGAACCAAATAATGTTGTTGTCCAACATATTCTTTCAGTTAAACCTTTTTTTTTTTTAAATTTAGACCTTTGAACTGAAATGTTATGTACAGAATACTTTCAGAACCCTTGAATTCAAGTTAGTGTTTTCAAAATTATTTTTCTTAATCTTTCACTTTTGAATGTTTTCTACACTTTTAAGTGTTGTTTATGATCCTGCAGGTTAACTTATAAAAAAAATGACAACATTCATTTATAATTTTAAAAATAAAATCAGGAAATTTAGGTCATACTAAATAAAATGATTTTATAAAATATTTAAATGCATGTTGTGAAGAAACTTACATAAATAACCAGGCAGCAGATAATACTGGATTCTCTTCCATTTTTTTGTGTGTTTGTTCATCTTCTCAATGCCAAATATTTCTGTAAATTTTGGATCTTTCCTTAGTAATCTCATAGACCTTATTTTATATGACAATTTTGGAAAAAAGTTGTAAAACAAATTCTTAAATTATATATAATTCCTTTTCCACACATTAATTTTTATAGGAAACTGTGTAATTCATAATTAAATATACTATCCAAGGTCATGTGATAAAAGCTGCATCTCCATCCACATCCAAGCACACATAAGCCTGTGAAATCATTCTGTGGGCTGACATATTCTCATGTCTGTTTTCAGCCTTGCTTAATCAGCACATCTATTCATATGTAGCCATAAGAATTATGTACAAAGTCCCCTCAGATCTCTCTTTCACTCAAATTCATTGTAAATTAGGTGATGCCTGCTTTATGATTTCTTTGATTACCTCAGAAGTGACACAAATTAGACTTGTGGCAAATTGCATTTTAGCAAGAAACCGACTTTAAATATTTAAATAAAGGAGGGAAACAACTTGCATATTCTCATCCTTCCTGGTGAGATTTAAGCCCCCTCACCTCCCACCCCACCCCCCGCCCAGACTGTACCTGCAAACGCAGGCCTCTGGAGAGATTTACTCTCCGAAGGCTCCATGGTACAGTGGTGGTTTTAAATACAGTGTCAGTAAGCTCTGCCTTCTAAGTGGAGCTTCCCAATTCAACAGCAGATGGCGCAGTCAGAGGCCAGTCATTGTCCCGCAAGGCCACACTGCAGGGCAGCACAGGCATTCCCAAATATTGTTTGGCTCCTTGACTAAAGTGGCCTGTATATACTAAAACAAACTCTTTTTTTGTTTACTTAGTAGGTTTAAATTTATTTGAGCATTTCTATTAAAAACATACTTAGTTACAACAAAATAAAACTAATTTCTGGAGACAGGCAAGATCAGGGAGGTGTGGAACCATCAGAAGAGGCTTTTCAGTGGAAGGAGGAGGATGTGGGGCAAACCTACCTGAGAAATCTGAGTGAAAGCTGGCTTAGTATAGTGGATGACAAGTGTGCCACAGACACACGAAAGTGCTCATCACCCCGAGGTCATGGTGAGTGCTGTTTGAAACACTTTGTCTGGAGCCAAGTGACATGCTCTCTCACGATAGTCTTGTTTAATAAGCTCTTGAGTTATTGCTCCTTCCTCCCCCATAGATTTTTCTATAGCATTCCCCAGATCCCTTAGAGCAGTGACATTCAGTTCCATCTGGACATTTTTCTCCCCCTGCAGTTGGTTCTACAAATCTTCTCAGCCGACCCTATACACACCTGCTCACCACACCACATGTAATTTAGGGAATCCTCATCTAAGAGTTTGCCAATTTAGTGACTTAAGCCATTGGAGGAAATACAAATCTGTTCTTGAGTATTGTTTGCGTAACTGATGTCCTCTTGCTTATGATGCTTTTTTGAGTATTTTAGATGCAGGGGCTCTGGGTCAAATGGTATGGATTCAGACAATCACGAAGCCCCGTTCTGTATTTCAGTCTCTAGGTGAGTGTCTGTGAGTGTCTTACTCGAACACTACAGGCTCTGTTTGCAGTTCAATGTGTTTTAATTGTCCTATTAATTATATATCAATTGGTACAATTCAGTTTAACCTACCAGAGCATATGGCCAATTCAATTGCCCCAACAGACACCTAATTATCCCCCAAAATATGCTCTAACAGATATAGTTGTTGTCTGTACCTTTCCAGTCATTTTGAATACAAAAGGTTGTTGCTGTAATTATCCTAATTGCACTGTAAAATTCAGTCGCTTGCTTATTAAATGGAAAGCTCTTGGAAATAGAGAAAACAATAATAATCAAATCTAGTTGTTAGAATTTTAAAAAATAAATCTGAGACAACTGTGCTTGTAAAGGCATAGATAGGTTCAATGCGTATACTGTCCAACAGAATGTCATGCAAATAACATTTGAGAAAAGGGAAAAAGAAAGAACAGCCCCTGACATCTGGAAGCTGGCCTGGCAGTCACAGCAAGGCCATGTTGTTCTCCTGTTGGACACACATGCTCTCACATAGAACCGACTTACTCTGCGGCTACGGCCAAGTGAGACAAAGCAAGCCCACTTTATAATTTTGTCTAAGCACAAATGAAAACGAGGTCCCTGTTATGGACTGAATATTTATGTCCCTCCTTACTTCATATGTTGAAATCCTAAACCCTGGCACGATGGTACTAGGAGGGAGTCTTTGGGAGGTTTTCAGGTCATGAATGGGATTACTGCCCTTACAAAGAGACCTGGAGAGAGCGCTCTCAATCTCTTTCCACCATGTGCCGACACAATGAGAAGTTGGCAGTCTGCAACCCGCAAGAGGGCTCTCACCAGATCCCAGCCATGCTGGCACCCTAAGCTGGGACTTCCAGCCTCCAGAACTGCGAGAAATAAGTATCTGTTCTTTATAAGCCACCCAGTCTGTGTCCATTAGAACAGAAGGTCCATTCTTCCCCCAGACTGAATAGGAGTCACCCTGGCAACATCAGGAACAAAGCCTCAGTGTCCCGTGGGACAAAAACAAAAGACCCAACACATTTACTTCCAGAATCCCAGAAAGAGAGGAGGAGGGTGAGACTAAAAGATTATTTGAAGAAATAATGGCTGAGAACACCCCAAATATGGCAAAAGATATACAATCACAGATTAAAGAAGTTGAGAAAATCGAACAGGAAAAACCCAAAGAAATCATACACCAAGACACATCATAATTAAACCTCTGAAAACTAAAGACAGAGAAAAATTTTGAAAGCAGCCAGAGGCTTCTCCCCGAAGGTGGGGAGAAAGAGCTGACAAAATTGTGCCAAGCTTTTACCTTAACTGAGCAAACTCAGTAGGAATTTGGGAAGTACATAGACCTCCAATTAAATTTTATTTTTAACTTTTAAACAAAGCCACATATTACCAAGAACGCACTTGTAGTTGAATAAGTTGTATGTATTACTTGTTGCAGCAAGGGTGAGCATATACCCTGGAGAATGGTGGGTGTCTCAGTAAGAAAGTATTAAAATGAGGCGATTATAGTATTATAGCGTATAACTATTGGTCAGGTAATTCAGGGTAGAGTCTAAAGGGAAAGCTGTAGATTGGATGCTGTCAGAAAGCTGGGGTGATTCTCTGATTGAGAAGGAAGAGCCACTCACTTAGTAAGAGGGGGTAGGGTTTGGTATTCTGTGACTGTCTTTGTCACTTCTGGCTGCTATACTAGAATACCACAGACTGGATGGCTTATAAACAACAGAAACTTATTTCTCGCAGTTCTGGAGGCTGGAAGTCCCAGATTAGGGTGCCAGCATGGCTGGGATCTGGTGAGAGCCCTCTTGCGGGTTGCAGACTGTCAACTTCTCATTGTGTCCACACATGGTGGAAAGAGATTGAGAGATCTCTCTCCAGGTCTCTTTGTAAGGGCAGTAATCCCATTCATGACCTGAAAACCTCCCAAAAACTCCCTCCTGGTACCATCACGCCGGGGTTTAGGATTTCAACATATGAATTTGGGAGGGACATAATTCAGTCCTCTTGGTTAGAGGTCAGGAAATGACAGGCATGAATTGCCTTCTTCTGTTGGATGGAAGGTTGTAAACCATCTTGCCATCTTGCTTTTCTCCAGTCCTAGTGTCCCAAATCAATTCATCTTCTTGCCGCCTTTCAGAGTTCTCCTTTGGTCATCTCTCCCACTATTCCCAGGGTTTAAAGTTGTGTTTGGTGAGGAGGAACAGGGAGAAATGGGTCTACAAAATCTTGTCTAGATCAAAAGTCTCAATTTGCCCAACTGAATTTTGACAAAGGTGCAAATGCAATTCAAAGAAGGAAGGATAACTTTTTAAACAAAAGTTGCTGGAGGAATCGGACATCCATAGGCAGAAAACCCCCCAAAGCAAACAAAAAACCCCACCCTTGACCTATATTTCACACCTTATGCAAAAATTAACTCTAAATGGATCACATACTTAAATGTAAAACTGTAAAACTTTTAGTGAAAAAAGAATATAGAAAAACTTCATGATCTAGGGCTAGACAAAAAGTTCTTAGACCTGACATTAAAAACATAATCCACAGAAGGAAAAAATGATACATTGTACATCATCAAAATTAAACATGTTTACTCTCAAAAGACCCTGTTAAGAGAATGAAAAAAACAAGCTATATACTAGGAGAAAATATTCATGAATCATGCATCCAATAAAAGACTAGTATCTAGAATATATAGGGAAATTTCAATATGCCACAGTTAAAAAAACATAAAAGCAAAAAACAATTCAATTCGCAAATGGACAAAAGTCATGAAGAGATATTTCACCAAAGAGGATATACCAATGGCAAATAAGTCCACGAAATGATGTCCAACATCTTTAGCTGTTAGGGAAATGCAAATTAAAACCACAATGAAATAATACCACACACCTATCAGAATGGCTAAAATGAAAAATAATGACAAGATCAAATGTTTACAAGGATACAAAGAAACTGAATCATACATACCTTTCTGGCAGGAATCTAAAATAGTATAGCCACTCTGGAAAACAGTTTGGCAAATTCATATAAAACTAAACGTAACTTTCATACGACTCAGCAATTGCCATGCTTGGGCAATTATTCCATGAATACTACTCTGCAATAAAAAGGCATAAACTGCTGATATATTCAACAATGTGGATCTGCAGGGAGTTATTCTGAGTGAAAAAAGCCAATCCCAGATGGTTATACAGTACCTGATTCCTTTTGTATAATATTCTTGAAATGACAAAATTGTAGAACTGGAGAGCAGATTAGCATTGCCAGGGATTGGGGTAGGCAGAGGGAGGGAGATAGGCATGACTATCAAAGGTCAACAAGAGGGATTCTTGTGGTGATGGAACTGTTCTGTATCTGGACCATATCGATGTGGATAGCCTGGTTGTGATATTGTACTATAGTTTTGCAAGTTGTTGCCACTGGGTACACGTACGTGGAATCCCTCTGTATTATTTCTTAGAACATTTTTTGCAATGATCTGAACATTAAAAGTTTATTTTAAAAATCAAGGCCACATTATCACCTCAATTTTTGATAAGAGACAAATTGGTTATGATAGATTTTTTATCAGCTGTTGGTGGGAAAATCCATGTGAAATGTGTCTAGTCTTTTCTTTTGGTTTACCACTCTGCTAGTTATGCTAGCATATGTACCCTCACTTATATTCATGATACCATCTTGATTGGTATATAGTGGTGGTAAGTTTTAATCTAAGGATCCCTCCATCAGAAATGTATAAAGTGCTCATTTTGGCAATAATCAGCATTAATAAGTGATTAGATTTTTCTTTTCCTTATTCTTGCTTTTTACAGATGACGTCTGTTTATCAGCATCTAGTGTAGCATTTATCCACTAGAAGTTCCAAAATCATTAAAGACATAGAAAAGGGATTCAGGTAGAGAAAAAAAGAAGAGTTAGGAGAGATACTTTACTTTTTTCATTATCTCAATTAAACAATTACAAACTATTCCCCATATGTATCAGTTACAAGTTAGAATTATTGTAGACGGCACCTTAAACCTGTGCCCAATCTGAGGCTGCGGTAATACAATAGTAATACAAACAGTGAGTTTCATGATAAAAAATATGAGAAACAAAATTTTTTAAAACTTAAAAAAAAATTTTTAAAGTTCATACCCTGCCATGGAATGTCTGCATGTGGGATATTCTGTGCAGTTCTGGGTACCACAAATCCTCACTGATGGAGTTGACATGGCATAATAAGGCAACTGAAAGCATCAAGCATATGAGTGGGCCATTGCCAGGGGGCTAACAGAAGGGATTGGATCTTTTCTTCACGACTCAGTATATGTTTGAGTCAAGATGGGAGGAAGTAAGGAAGCAAGTGAGCAAAGGGTATGATTAAAATCTGTTAATCCTGGAAGTATAGGGTTGGGTGATTATGGGCTTGTTCAGTGGAACCTGGACTTCACCAGATCTATCAATGCTAGCACCAGCATGCATCTTATGTATGTAGGAAATAAATAAAAGTCTTACCTTACTCAGTGAATACTAGATATCACCAACCTTATTGCTTTATGAGGTGTTATCACATCAACCATTATGAATTTTAAGGAACATGGAACAGTTAGTGTGGGGTTTCTTTTGTCCTCTTGCTTAGGGCATAGTCCCTGAGACATGACCGAGTGCCCTAGAATGTGACCTGTAGGTTGATGATCAGCCAGAACTAGGTACAGGGCAGTGCCCTTCACCTGACCTCATGAAGCCTCTTCACCTGATGGGTGGGGTGCCATAGGAAGGTTTTGAAACTGAATCAGGTATTGGACCTGGAATGCAAAATCCATTCAGCTCCAACATTCTAGAATTCTTCACTTTCTTTTCTGTTATTTTGTGGCATGCAGGACACTGTATCATATGCTATACATACATTGTTTTTAAAAAGCATTATACTTTTGTACTTCTAATGTATTATAAAAGCAAGTGTTAGAATGACATGTTATAAATGGTAGTTTCATATGGTTATAGACAAGGAAATTCCTTTCTATCAAACCAACTTATAAGAAATTCTGATGAGTATCACTCATTATTTGTACAGGGTTTTAAAGTTTATGGACACAAATTTTAAAACTTGAGTGGTTTCCTGATTCAGTCCTCTGCTCCGGGAAAGCTTAACCTTCTTTCCTATACTATTTTAGTTCCTCCTTGCGGGAACTCATCACACACAATACACTCCCAGCCTCTCTGCAGTGCAGCTGTGAATTAAATCCTCAGCAATTTCCAGGTCTTTCTTTCCTGTATACATATCAGTTCCCTACTCATGTTTTCCTCTACTTGAAAATCTCCCTCTTCCTTTATTCCTCTTTTTCCTCCTTCCTTCCTTTTCCCTCTTTTATCTGTCTCCTTCCCTCCTTCTCACTAGGCAAAATTTGATATATTTCTCAGATTTCTAGTAAGTTTATTATTCTCTAAGTAAGCTTATTATTTCTTATAATTTGCCGTAACAATATAAAGCAATAAGGCAAGCATAGATTTTTTTATAGCCCATGTGAATGATGTTACGACAATATTATATGCTCTCCAGATGAAACTGGCATAATTCTGTTTTCATGGCCTTATAGGCCCATTGCTCCAACAGGCAAAGTAATAAATCTTTATGATGTTCTTGATTACTGCATTTTTAATTTGGGTACCTGATTTATCAGACAGATATAATAATATTCACTTAGAGAGCTACCAAGTGACTTAAAATATGTAGTGGAGTTTTTAATGCATATGCTATTCCAATTAAAGTCAGCAATAACTTCCACTCCATATTTTTTCACTTCTGATCATTTCTTTTTATGATGCAGTTGAGAGACTCCCCAAACATGATGAGTTCAAATCTAAAATGAGAGGGACACTAAGGAGGGGGACTCTGGGGAAAATGGATAAGCCAGCATTTTGCACATTTCAGTTATTCAGTTTCCAAGTCAGCCTCTGTCTGGGGTGGCCAGGATCAGCTGTGGGTGTCCAGGCGGCTGGTTCCAGTAATGGCCTGTCTTCCCTTGCAGTGCAGCACAGTGGACCAAGGTCTGTACGTGAACCTGATGGACAGGAACCTGCAGGATGTTCAGAAGTTCACTCTGATACACGAGGTGGTGCAGCCAGTGGCTGCAGTGCCCTCCTTCATGGAGGACAACAGCCGCTTTTCCCACGTGGCTGTTGACGTGGTGCAGGGCAGGGACGTGCTCGTCCACATCATCTATTTGGCCACAGGTAGGAGCTCTCCCCTCCCTGAGGAGTTTTCTACCATCTTCTGATTTTGTGTTTTAAGTTCTACACATGCAATTTCAATGTCAAGCTTTGAGTCTGTCTTCTTTCCTCACAAGAAGCAAAACCCATGATGCTCCCTTATCTTTGTCATCTTCTTGTGCTTCTTAATTTTCTCCCTTTTTTTCATGCTTTGTTCACTTTAATTGGAAAGATAATACTTAGTACCTTTGCTATTGTAAGGTACTCACTTTTCAATAATATAAGCCATTTCTTGATAAGACTGTTTTAATTTGGGTAATTTAAGACAATAGAATATTTTGTTAGATGACGTTTTTAAGTAAAATATAATCCTGTATTTGTCCTGGTAATTTGGGGCTGGTTCAAAGATAATACAGCAAAATATTTTTGTTGCAGGAGGGTACATGGGAGCGTTCTTACAACTATTCCCTTAGGGACAAATAACAGACATTTTATGAAAAATCCAGGGAAAAATACTCATCAAGTATGACAACAATTTCCAAAGTAACTTGATGCAGTAAGTAATGTAGGAATAGTCCATCTCTCTGTTGATTACACATACACTCAGGGTACTGGAGACCAGCTTCAGGGGCCTCCTTTCAGTTCCACACACTTGTCCAGCTTTTCCCTGCCTATGGTCCTCCCATACTAGACTCCTGACCTGGAATTGCACCCACTCCCTTCCCAGCCCCACCTACTCTCTGTGCAGTAAACAACTTATTCACCCTTCAGGTTCAGTATAATTGGCACTTTGGAAGGAAACAAAATATCCATTATTTATTCCTACTAATAACTTACATTTTTCCTTGATAAAACTTCTCATTTTGTAATTGTGCATTAATTACTTTATTTTTTCATTAAGTCACTAAGATTTGTTGAATTGTTACTATTTTGTGGTTCATCTGAGCACTGAGAAGTAAGATGGTGAACAGGCTGGTAGCATCCTGCTCTCCTGGAGCTTCCATTCTAATGGGGACAGCAGATCCTAAACCAACCAATAACACTTTCCGTGATAGTGGCCATATGAAGGTGATATTTGCTTCCATTGTGTTTGTAATGACATGGTTTTGGAAACTTCTCATGATTTCTAATGAAACTGCGTTTGTAGTTTAATTCTGGGAGAGTCAACTTGTCCGATCTCTATTCAAAACGTGCCAATAAGGGTGGTAATATGTATGAAGATTTTTATTCCATATAATATGTTTGAACAGAATCCAAATCTAGTCTAACAGATCAACTTACCTAAATCACAGACTCCTAAATGAAATTATCATCAACATCGGTTGCTTTTTAAACAGTGCAACCATGTAGAAACTTGGTTGGAGAGTCTGTTTTGAATGATCTCAAGCTAGACCACTCTTCCCCTTGAACACTGTAGGGAGGGGATGAACTCAGGCCACGGCAGTGAGGACCCCAGGCTGTCTGATCACGTCAGGGGCAGCAATGGACTCTTCCACAACCGCATTGTTTGTTTGTTCATTCGTTTTCTGTTCACAGCTATTTACAAATTGAAGTTATGTGGGATATGTAATCAAGATGTTGCTAATTCAATTCAAAGGTTAGGATTATCAGTGAAGATCCCAGACCTACCTCGAATGCTTCCGCAGTTTCCATTTCTCACTGGTCGGGTTGTTTGCTAAATTCAAGGAGAGGAGGCATTTGCAGTGGGCGAAGGTCCCTTCCAGCAGGCAAAAGCTGAGGATACACGGGGTCCTGAAGTTAGATCCCTGCTCCTCAGCAAATGCGGTGACTCAGGGCAGGCACATGAAAAGTTCTAATGAAAGCTGGATTCCCAGACACCATTTAAGTTTATTTAAACTAGCTTGACAATTCTAACTTCATCACCTCTATAAATTACAAGTTTTATGTTTTCACTAACTTCTGGATCTTCAACTGAATTATTACAGCATTTTTAATGTATTTTGAAGGAGATTCCAGCTTTTGTAAGAATCAATTTGAAATCTTAGGTTTGGACTTTACAAAAAGAATCTATGTTTGGAGATAAGTTTATTTTCTCACAGAAAACTTGCCAATGGCCATTTAAACAGTTGGTTAATTTTATTTGTCAGTATTACTTAACAATTGAAGTGAAATAGACCCATGATGTGGTACAGTTCACTGGTACATCTTGCAGCTCATGTGGCATCTCCCTGCTGCCTACCTTCGGGCTGGGTCAAATAGGCTTTCCTAGATACATTCTAGGTCCATTTTCTTGCTACACCCATGTCTCTCTACTGTTGGGAACTCAGCCATGGTTAGGCACATTATCTGGGCCCTGTCTGTACAGATATTTTTGCAACTTCCTTGAGGGTCTTGTCAGTTAGAGTAGGAAGCAAACTAGTAAATGGTAGCTCCTTTAGAATGTTATGACTGGAGTTCTATGACTGAGTCTTATATCCAAATCACTGCTCAATTCCTACTACAAACATAAAATTAAAGTTGTGTTGTGCCGGGGCCCAGGGCAGGCCACTCCAAAATGTCTCACAATAGCACATTGATTATTTTGAATTAAAATTACTTGAGAAGCAAAAAAGGGCATTCTGACCCCCCGTCTCTGTTCCCCCTGAAAACAGGAAATAAATCTCCCATGTGAAAGGTGCTCTCCCTGCATCCTTATGACCAGAGCTGGGGAATTCAGGGCCAAGAAGCCCACATAAACAAACCTTGCTAATTTACTACCTCAAGCCTAAACTCTGCTTCAATTCCTCACTATTTACGTACCCACAACCTAAGTTTCTTTGTCCTGTCAATTCTTCACAAATTTATTGTTTCTTTGTGTAAAAGATGTATATATACTGACTGCTTTGTTTACTCTCCAAGCATCATTTCTTTATAATCTCCAATACATACGTATTAAACTGAGTTTTTCTCCTGTTAATCTGATCTTATGTCAATTTTATTATTAGTCCAACCATAAGAACACAAGAAGAGAAGAAAGGGGATTCCCCGCCCTGACAGTTGACCATTTGTGTATTCTGGGAATTGATTCCTTGACTTGCAGAACACCATCTCTCCTGGGTTTTCTCTTACCTCTGTGGTTATTCTTTTGCTCTTTTACCTCATCTGACTGCCTGTCAACCAGATATCATGAGTGATAGAGATTCCAAGTTGCCTTTAGTCCCCACTCACCATTTGTTGACATCTTGTCCATATTAACATCTATTAGGATATAGGTTTAATTACGTGATTGTGCTGGGATAGATGGCTTCAAGAATGGGGAGAGTCTTTTTTTTTTTTTTGAACTCTATTACACCCAGTGAAAAAGGATAGGAATTATGGTAGCCTTTGCCTCATATGAAGAGTTGTAGTAAATAATGATGCTGTATTATTTTACCTTGATGAGTGAAGTTCTGCATCTTAAAATATAACAGAATAAAGCTCCTCAATTTTACCATTCCACACTTTGGCTGCCGAGGACACTCTGCTCTAGCAGTATTTACTTTGCAGTAGAGTTTAGCCTAAGATGTAGTTGCCTTGAACTCTAGACAGGAAGTTTAATTAATAAAGTAAAAAAGTCACAGTCATGCAGTGACCCTGAATACATACCTCTGCACTGTTGCAGCATACTTTATGCACTCAATAAATGTTTAGATTAAAATTATGTCGTATTTGGAGGCTCTGACTATCTTTTAAGCTTAAAGTTTTTGTGATAACTATCAGGAGATGGGCTCCATGGTGTTCCATAGATTTCCCCAATTCTACAGCATCTAAGAAGTCCGAAAGCCTATTTCATCTTAGCACCACAAAGTTCTAAACAGAAAAGAAAGTGAAGAAATGATAAGGAAAGACTGTGTTCTTATTTCCAAGAACTTCTAATAGTCAAGGCTTTGCTGGGACTGATCAGCACACAATCCCACCAAGGCATCTCATTTAAGCCACGAATGGGTGCCACCCCCACTCCCTCACTTCATGGCCTTGTTTTGTTTTCCATATGGTGTAGAATTGGGGACATCTATGGAAGGAGCTTGGGGAAATGTATATCTTGACTGTTAAGTGAAGATCAAATTAGTTCTCTTTTATTGTAGTGTGTTCCATTATTTGCAGCCTTCCCATGTGATTTTGGCTGGTTTATTACTGAATTTGGCATGTTGAAAGTGTCAAAGTTGGATATATTGATAAAAATGTATCCACATTCATTTTTTTTTACACCTTTAAAGTTATAGATAGTCACTTCTGTTTTCTAAATTCATGCAGTAGCTGGCACAACTTGGAATAGAAAATAACTTATAAGCTATATAACTTATGTAGGGGAGCAGAATTTGCTACCCCAAAATATATCTCTTTGGCTTGATTATTTTTAAGCACAAAAGACTCAGGAAAAAACTTTGACCATCTCCCTAACTGCCTAAAGGAATTTAAGACAGAAGGCCTGTTTTATGAAGGAGCTATCACCGTAGGTAACTACAGTATAATATGAACTAGGTGTGGTAGACAGGGAGGAACCCAGCAAGGCCCATTTGATTCAAGTCCTCTCTATGTCCCATAAGGGGTCCCTTATTCAGGAAGACCCGGTGTTAAAATTCCTTCCCCACCTGTCAAAACTGTTTAAAACCTTACCGTAAATGCTTAAATCCCACCAATCAAAACTGGTCCCACCAGCATTTCCATGTGCCAGTTGTTCTCCCTAACCTCTTAAATTTCACCCCAAATCCTGAATGGGGGAGACAGATCTGTGGCCACACGCCCCCTATCTCCCTACAGATCAATCTCACAGAATAAAAACTGATTTCTCCCCCAAAGGCTGATGCCATAATTAATTGGCTTGTTTATGCACATCGGGCAGAGAACCCCAATTTTGTACAGTAACAATTTGATATACTTTTGAAAGGGAGTAGAATTTGCCACCCCAAAATGTGCCTCTTTGGCATCAAGATGATTTTAGGCTGGTTATTTTTAAGGAACAGCACACAAGCTCTAAAACCTAGTAGAAGTTACCCTTTTGTAAGAGACATTTACATTTATAAGGGAAATCTCCATTTGTAAGAGTGTCTCCCTCTCTGTAGAGGAAGAGAGGGATGACTCTAAATCTCTAGAAACTCTTATCAATGGAGAAGGCAATGACCTAAATCTGTGTGACAACCTTATCCTTGTTTCCTGTGCTTTTCCGGGTCACCTCCCATAACTGCCCCTCCCACCCCCAACATCTTTCTTTTGTCTTTAGCTAGAGATGGTATTTAAGGTGGTGGCTTGGCCCATTGTGGGAGTTACTCAGTTTTCCTGGGTATCTCCCATGTATGCAGGAGGTATACATGTTATTAAACGCCTGTTTGTTTTTCTCCTTTTAATCTGTCTTTTATTACAGGGGTTACCTCAGCCAAGAACCTAGTAGGGTAGAGGGAAAATTATTCCTCTTGCACATTTTTAATGACTAATCTATTGACTCTGCATTTTGGGTGCTCTGAAGAGAATTTTCTGAGAAGGACAATAGGATCAAAACAGGTCTAGAAATAATACACTTTAAAATTTGAGTCTCAGTGTTTTGCTAGTTGACATACCAGCTTCTTCTCAATATTTTCTTCCCTGGAAATCATTCAGTCTCTCCCAGGGCATTTCTACAGCCAATACTGTGGAGTTCACAGGGTCTGGAGAGCATTGAAAGTACCCATGAGACGTCTGGTCTGTTTCATCTCTCTGTCTGATGTGGTCAAAACCTCGTTTATAACTCATTTTACAATTTCCAATTCTTTCCATAAGTGTCCACTCAGACTAGCAGACCCCTACTTACTCAATGTCCTCTGGCTAGGAGCGAAGGAATTTACCTCGGGAGGTGATCAATGATTTTAATCCCTGGCCCACATGCTCTTTGAGGTGCACCATACCTTGGAATGCAAGATTACATCTCGTTCATCAGCCTCACTCCATAATCTTTGAGACCAACCAGAACCCATCAATTCGCTTGACCAGATCCCCTAATATTTCTTCTTTTGACATTTCTTTAGAGTAGTAAAAATAGTTGAAATCATATATAATAGCCCTGCACAGACACTTTCACTGCAGTTCTTGACTGCCCATGGCCTCTATCCCCATGCTGAATAAAGGCACATGAACTGGCGGCTCATGTCTGAAAATTCTTTTTTGACTCATGACTCAGCGGCCCCACTGCATGTCTAGGCATTTTAGCTAAATGGGGCCTAACATAACAATACACACATTGGTGGGACAAGTCAGCTGCTCCCCAGTTAAAACTAGTAAGTGAAGGAGAAAATAAAACTATTCATGTGTCTAAAAAAACCTCATGCTGCTTTATGTGTGTGTGTGTGTGTGTGTGTGTGTGTGTGTGTGTGTGTGTGAGAGAGAGAGAGAGAGAGAGAGAGAGAGGAAGACTAGCCCTGAGCTAACATCCACTTCCAATCTTCCTCTTTTTTGCTGAGGAAGACTGGCCCTGGACCAAAATCTGTGCCCATCTTCCTCTACTTTATATGGAACGCCACCACAGCATGGCTTGACAAGCGGTATGTCTGTCTGCTCTGGGGATCCGAACCTGTGAACCCCAGGCCACCGAAGCAGAGCGCATGAACTTAACCACTGCACCACGGGGCCGGCCCCTCATGTTGCTTTTGTAGCTGGAAATTATAGGCACAGAAATGTTCCATTCCATAACCAATGCAGCGAGTGTAGAATGAAGACTTGCCCATGAAATGGCCCATGTAAGCATGGATCGGACTGTGACTGTCATTACCGCCTGTAGCTGGCACCTGAGCAGCAAGTGTTGTCAGAGACATTGCAGTAAAAAATGATGGACACAGTGCTTTGAATCAGAGAGAGCCTGTTCTTGTAGATTATTCCCTGGATGTTGGAAGAAATGAAGAAAGAGTAGGGTCATCACCTTCAAAAAGAGATATAGCACTGAGCCGGAGGAAAAATGGAACTTATTATTGTTATTAACTCTAGATAGAGCACATCTATAAAAGGCTACAACCTTAACACATCAAATACTCATTTCTTAGCCTTGATATTTTAAAAATTTCAAGGGCTATATTTAGCCTGTGCCCTGCATCTTATTAGCATCTTTACCTTGGGCAATTTATATAAGCTCCCTGAACCTCAGTTTTCTCATCTATAAAGTGGGGGTTAACAATAATAATATCTATTCCTAGAGTTAATGTGAGAATTTTCTGAGTAAATACAAACAAAAATAAACAAGTGGGACTGCCTTAAACTAAAAACCTTCTGCACAGCAAAGGAAACCATCAACAAAATGAAAAGGCACCAAACTGAATGGGAGAAAATATTTGTAAATCATATATCCAATAAGGAGCTAATATCCAAAATATATAAAGAACTCATATGACTTAATAGCAAAAAAACAAAGAATCTGATTTAAAATGGGAAGAAGATCTGAATAGACATTTTTCCAAAGAAAACATACATACGGTCAACAGGTACATGAAAAGATGCTCTAAATAATTAATCATCAGGGAAATTCAAATCAAAACCACAATGAGATATCACCTCACACCTTCTAGAATGACTATTAGCAAAAAGAGTAGAAATAAGTGTTGGCAAGTATGTGGAAAAAAGGGGAAAGAATGTTTTTAACTGTCTGATAAACAGTAAGCACTACACGTACACACACGCACACACGTACACACATATATGAAAACTGCTAAGTTATTATTAATACTAGCTAATTTTAAAAGCCTAACTTTAGTATAAATTTCCATGTTTTACTGAACCACTGTCCACTTCTCAAACAACATGCTTGAGGTATTTGACAGTTACCATCAGTAGCAATGGCTCACTGATTTAAAGGCCAAGATAGCAATCTGTCTGCATTTCTTCCGGAATAAATATTATTATCCACTTTGGTGGCTCTCATATGCTAAAATACCTTAAACAAACAATAGTTACCTTAAATATGGGCTTACCTCTAGAAGATGGTATACATCAGAAATCAGAAAGAAAAAATCTTATCACTTTATTTAACAGATCTATTGAAATATAATTTACATAACATAAAATTTACTAACTCAAAGTGTATAATTCAATTTTTTAAAATATGTTCACAGAGTTGTGCAACCATCACCGGGATCAATTTTAGAACATTTAGTGACCTCAGAAAGAAACCCCACAGCCTTTAGCAATCACCTGCATTTCCTCCCAACCCCCCTTCCCCGGCCCTAGGCAACTGCTAATCTATTTTCTGTCTTTACAGATTTGCCTATTCTGGACATTTCCCATAAATGAAATCAAACAAGTTCCTTATCAGATATATGATTTGCAAATATTTTCTCTCATTTATGGGTTGTCTTTTCACTTTTTCGAGGATGCCCTTTGAAGTGCAATGTTTAATATTGATGACATCCAATACACTTATTTTTTTCTTCGGTTGCTTGTGCTTAGTGTGATATCTAAGAAATCATTGCCTAGTCCAAAGTCATGAAAATTGATACCTGTTTTCCTCTAAGAATTTTATAGTTTAAAATTTAGGTGGATGATCCACCATTTTGAGTTAATTTTTTAATATGATATGAGAGAGTGATCCAACTTCATTCTTTTGTATATGGATATTCAGTGGTCCCAGTGCCATTTGTAGAAAATATTATTCTTTCCCTCTTGAATTGTCTTGGCACCTTTATCAAAAATCGATTGCATATAATTTTGAGAGTTTATTTCTAGACCCTCAATTCTATCCATTGATCTAGATGTCTATTCTTATGCCAAAGCCACACCATCTTGATTACTATAGCTTTATAGTAAGTTTTTAAATTGGAAAGTGTGAATCCTTCAACTTTGTTCTTTTTCAAGGTTTTTTAGCTCTTCAGGGTTCTGTGCATTTCCATGTGAATTTCAGGATGAGCTTATCAATTTCTGCAAAAATGCCAGCTAGAATTTTGGTAGGAATTGCATTGAATCTGTAGATCGATTTGGAAAGTATTGCCATCGTAACATTATTAAGTCTTCTGATCTGTGAACGTGGGGTATCTTTCCATTTATTCGATATCTTTCCATTTATTCAAATCTTTTTTGTTTTCTTTCGACAATATTTTCTAGTCTTCACAGTGTAAGTTTTGTACTTCTTTTGTTAAATTTGTTTCTAAGAATTTTATTCCTTTTCGTGCTATTATAAATGGAATTTCTTTCTTAATTTCATTTTTATATTGTTCATTGTAAGTGTACAGAAATACAATCTTGAACTTGCATTCTACAACCATGTTGAACTCTTTTATTAGTTGTAATAGTTTTTTAGTGACTTCTTTAGGGGGTTTCCATATACAAGATCCTGTCATCTGCAAATAGAGATATTCTTTCTTCTTCCTTTCCAATTTGGACAACTTTCATTTAATTTTCTTGCCTAATTTCCCTGCTATACCCCTAATACAATGCTGAATGAAAGTAATGAGTGTGGACATCCTTGTCCTTTTCCTGACCTTAGGGGGAAAACATCAGTCTTTCACCATTAAGTCTGATATTAATCTGGTTTTTTTTTTTGTAGATACTCTTTCTCAGATCGAGGAAGTTTCTTTCTATTTCTAGTTTGCTGAGTGTTTTTATCATGAAAACCTGTTGGATTATGTCAAATAATTTTTCCATATCAATTGATATGATTGTGTTTCCATTGTCTTTATTTCTATTGATATAGCATATTACATTAATTAACTATTAGCTGTTGTACCTGCCTTGTAGTCCTTGGATAAATCACACTTGGTCTTGGTGTATAATCCTCTTTATATGTTGCTGTATTTGGTTGCCAGCATTTTGTTGAGGATTTTGTGTCTATATTCATGAGAGATATTTGTCTGTAGTTTTCTTTTCTTCCGATGTCTCTGTCTGGTTTTGGTATCAGCTCTCACTTCTTTTAAATAAACCTTCAGCAAGGAGAAAGGAGTCGAGGATTTCCTTAAATAATGAAAGAAAGAGATTTGACAGGTCTGGGAATAAAAGAATTATGTGTAACTATTAATATTGTTGTTTCCATTGAATCCATTAGAGTAAATGGGCTTTCTCCCAGTCATGGATTACTCGGTACATTTCCAATCTCCTTTCCATGAGGATGGCTGCAGTTAGCTGTGATTTGGAAAAACAACTTTATGGTGGTGCAATGACTAACAGTGTCCAAGTCTAAAATAAACTTTTTCTGGGCATGTGAAAAACAATATTTTTCACTTGAATATATATCATCATAAGAATTCATATCTTTTCTTTCTATCTTTCTTGTTTCTTTTTCTTTCTCTTCCTCTTCCCTCCTTCTCTCCTTTCTTTCTTTGTTTCTTTGTTTTTTTCTTTCCTTCCTTCCTTTCTTTCTTTCTTCTTGGTTTGTTCAAAAAATAGCAGCAGAATAATCCTGCTGTGATACAATAAACTGACCATTTTTATATTGGTTTATAATATTTTCATCCTTTTTTCTGAAATGTAATTATTAGCCAAAATATGTTTTTCACAATTTATATCTTATGGTTTTTAAATAGAAATAGTACACTTTTGGTTCCTGAAGCCTGCAAAACCTAAAATATGTTTAACATTTGGGGACAATATTGAGATTAAACCAATGTTCAGATTGTAGTCCTAATTACCTGGCTTTTAGTCCAAATCCTGAGCCCCAGAAGAATATAATAAAACCAATTAAATATGCCACTCTTCCAGAATTAAAATTGGGTTGAGAGAGAGAGTAAAAGAGAAGTTGGGTAAGAAAAAAGATTTCTTTCTTTAACTAGACAATATGTGTAAACATTGCTACATTGTGAAGATGAAATTTTGAGCACTGCCCATACTTAATAAGAGGCACTTAAGTAATACAGGTTTAAGCCCAGTAGACGTTGGTTTAAATCGTCACAAATTAGTTCAAAGGCTCTTATGGACAGCATTTTTCATGTAATTTTGCAATGATAAAACCTCCAGTAGTTAATTATTTGAATGCCAAAATTTCTTTCTGGAATTTTGGAGAAAAACTCTGACCCTGAGTATCGTAAGAATTCTCTAAGCTTAATTAGCGGGATTTAGAGCTTCATTTTTGAGACTCATTGATATGGACTTTTAATTAATTTTTAAAATCTGACCTTGACCTTAGCAAAAGAACACTGGTTCAAAGAAAAAATAGTGTCAACTTCAGAGACCTTGTCTTGTCCTTGGCAAACTAGGTCTTTAAAGGAAATCTTCACAGTGAGCTGCTGCTCTTTAGGTTAAAATATAACTTTTTCTTTCAATTGGAAACTTAATAGATCATATAGTGTTTGCATTTTTAAAATATTTGTGGGCAGCATTAATTTCTCTCTGTGTGGACTGATAAGAGCCAGTCATCTTGGTCTTTACTGAATTGCTGACCTGTGATGACTCACCTGGCAGCTTGTCTTCAGGAGCCTCTAACTTTCAAAACTTGGGTCCCTTAACCTACACCTCCAGGTTCCTCAGATTCTGGGCCTTCCTGGCCTTGAGCATGGAGCAATCCAGGAGCAGGAGGGCACAGGCTCAGTGCCAGCTCATCTTACCCAGGCTGGGCTCTGACCTCTCACGTAATTTTAGTGATTGGGCCTCTGACGTCTTCTCTCGTGACCTGTGATCTAATCTTTTCTCCAGCATCTGAGTTTTGTCCTACATCCTCTGACACATCCCCATCCCAGGAATCAGAGGACCATTCGTGTGCCCTGTGGCTGGTCCTGCCTCATCTCCAGACACTGACCCATTGTGCCCCCGGTACTCTGTCTCCTGCTGCCTGAGTGGGATTCTCACCATGGCCTTCATGGTTGGAGGATGTATAACTGGTGTTGGGACTGGGCTTCCCCTCAGCCACTCAAATCCTAGTTAGGGAAAAAGAGCGAATTTTGTTAAGACTCATAAGCCGCTGTGTGAGTAAGAACCGGGCTGGGATGCCATGTGGATCACAAACAACTGAAAGATTCAGGGAGTCGCAGTGGAAATTCAACACTGAAGCCAGCAAGTTGAGGGGCCCTGGAATCTGCATCATTATTGTGGGGCATCTAAATATGCCACTAGGTTGGCTGAATATTTCAGTTTTTCATCTCAGTAATGTGTCACAATGCAAGCCTATTTCCCTGCACATGAACATTTAATAACATGTATCATGCCTGCCCACCGGATGGCAGGTGGAACTTTTCTGCCCCGCAGATATTTGGTTCCTTATTTCAGACTCCCAATTTCATGCCTTTGGAAGTCCACAGCCCTCTCTACAATTTCTGTTAATTAATCGCTGGGTTTATGCTCATGAAATCCTATCTATGCTCAGGTAGAATGTGTTTCTCTCACTGTCAAACAAACACAAACTCAGCCCCTTTACTCATTTCTCTATTTAACAAATAAATTACAGCAAGTATCACATGAGTTTGGAAGCTACCGTTGAAGGTTCGGTGGTCACCGGGAAGGAATTTATTTCTGCCATCTCCCTGGCTTCCTCTGTCTCCCACCCACCCTTTTTTCACTCTTCCTATTTCTTTTATCAAGAAGGCACCAAAACTACTCCTCCCTCTCAAGCAGAGTCTCTTCTTCTCTTGTCTTACCCCTTGATCCAACAAACATTCAACCCTGGTTGAAGGGGTCCCACGTCAAATACAGTTCAGGGCATCCCCTAAGAAAGCCAGCACGCTTCCAAAGACCTCTGCTCTGAATTGTAGCTTGTTCACCCATCATATACCTCTGCCCCTCCTTTCATTATCAACACACAAACCTATTTTAATATATTTACTTCTAAAAGTGGCTTCCTATCTTGTGACTATGTATGTGTGTATGCGAGTGTGTACATATGGGTAGAACATGGTCTGAGTGAGGTAGGTCTCAGCTACATTAAAATGCAATTTGGCAAGGGTCAAGACTTTCATCTTATTTGTATCTTCCTACTGTTAAGAAAATCATTTGTATTAAATATTGAATACATAAATAATACTATGATAAGCATGTGTTGGCTGAAAGTAATAACAACAAAATAAAAACATCACATTGCCCACAAGTCAGCTTAAACATGAGGACCTCGCTTGAACTTTTGGTGTCTGCTTTGAACCCCCTTCCCACTCATTATTCTCTACCTCAGGTAACAACTCTCCTGTAACTTTTATTATTGCTTTGCTTTCTTTTATTTTTTTACAATACAAATCTGTGGTTACAGTATCTCTCAGTTCTGTGTATTTTGATCTAAAGGTAAATGGAAAGATATGTAATCTTCTGTGACTTGCTTTTGTTCATTCACATTTCTGAGAGATTTATCCATGTTCATGCACATAACTAAGGTTTCTTCATCTTCACCACTATACAATATTCCTTTGTATTCCTGAATCTCATGTTATATCACTGGCATTTAGGTTGTTTTCATTTTTTTGCTATTAAAAATAATACTGCTAAGACCATCTCTCTTCATGTCTCCTGGGGCAAGATATTTTTCCAGATCAGGGCCTCCCAATCATGCAACTACAGAAAATGGTACTATTTGTGTGGCCCATTGGGAAACAAATAAAGCCTCTTGTGATGGCCCCAGGAATGGAAACCTTCTCCAAGGGTGGAAGGGATCAATATCTTGGGGTACCTGAAGCCTATTCGTGGCCCAAGCGTTGAGAGGCTGTGCTCTGGGGGTGGAGCTGCTGGTTCAGCAGGTATGTGAATCTTCAGCTCTGCTACAGTACTCCAAATTGTTGTTCAAAGTCTTAGCAAATCTTTGTACTGTAATTACACTTGATCCAATTAGTCATATTATGAAAACACATATAAAGTGTTGGGATGTTTCTGTTTATTCAAAATAAAATTTTTGCAGTTACTTATCACAGCATTATGTGGTTTGTATCAAATGCTAAAGACTCAAACCATATCTGAGCTTTGAAGAGGCAGGAGGAGATAGATATAATGATTCCCTGGCTCCAATCCAAGGCACTACCCTTCTGAGTATCACTGAACCCTACATGTCCACAAGCCATCGTCCCTAATTTTCCATACTTTTGTCAGGCCACACTCCCTCCTTCACATGCCACTGTTTTCTGTTTCTGCCTGGAAAATGCCTCCTCATCCTTCAAGGTTCAGTTTAAAAGTGTAGGCTTTCCCTTCCCTATCCTCTCCCCAAAGACTGGTTCTGCATTTCGAGACCCTCAAAGCACTGTCTCCATTCCACTTTCCTAATGGTGCACAGTGTCTTGTGTGACCCTCCCCTCCTTCCTGCCAGGCTAAGAGCCAGGTGGAGGGAGGTGGGAGGAGGAGGGCAAGACATGGAAGCAGTCAGAACCCCTCAGAGTGGCCAGATCCTGTTCTTACTTAGGCTAGAAGAACATGGCCATTGTAATACCAGGCTTGTAAATGAGAACACATCATTCACTGTAGCTCACATGCCCAGGTGAAAAGAAATTCTTCCAGGTAACTTACTCCTTCCAACCAGAGGAAACTGGTGGACACTGAACCCAGTTCCAAATATCTGAAAAGCTTCTAATTTTCATATTTTAGCAGCAAGAGCAGCTATACCAAAACATAACCCAAAGTAAGCTCTCAAAAAATACTCACTAATGAATAAATGAACCAATTAGTATTTGTGTCTGAGGGCAGATAGACCTCTGAGTCAGGAGGTAATGGAAGGACAGTCTCACCTGAGCAGTTCACCTGCAGATCGGAGCAGACTGTTGGCTCCTCATTATAAGAAGGCCATGTCCTTTGTGCATGAGGAAACTAGTAGAAGGACTTCAGTCCTGGTTAGAGGCCACACCAAAACTGCTCAACTGTGTTGAAGGGACTCTTGCTGCCAAGTGGAGGGGAGAGTAGGAGAGCGTCTGACATACCAGGGTTTCATTTGTGCAGTGACAGATGGGAAACAATAGAAGAATGATGACAGGTGAACAAGCCCCACTGGTTCGGTGTGAAGTTCCCATCATATGTGCGTTACACAGCTTTGCTTCTGGAGGGAAAATCCAGTTAACGCATACTAAGCTATGGGATGCCACCCAGCTTATTCAACATGTTTACATGTCGTGGATATCATCCAATTCTCTGAACGTGGCCAACATCATTACATATGCATCACTCACATGGTTAATAAACAAGCATGGATAGAGGGCACATTATTTAGTAGGATAAGTTCAAGACATACAAGAAACATAAGAAGTGGTCCCTAACTTTAAGGCATTTGCAATTGTGGCATTGTGGGGTGAGTATATCTGGCCATAAGAAGTCATTAGGGAATGGTGCAAACTTGTGTTAAACGTGACTTGTTAGATGATAGTTAATGCACTGGGAGTTCAGACAAGGTTGAAATTTTTATAAGATGGTAGAACTGGAAATAGTATAGTGTTCCTGGAAAAATACTAGCTTTAGTTCCTTTCAAAGCTGAAATCATATATCCTTATTCCACCTATTATAAGCTATGTGACATTAATAAATTTCTAGACCTTTGTAGGTTTCAGTTTTAGTATCTGTCAAATAGGAATGGCAATATCTATTCTGCAACATTTTAAATGCGAATAAAGAGATGTATATCCAGCACCTGTCACCCACAAGTTTAAGTTCAGACACCTTCTGTCTCTTATCCATTGGCTTTTTCTGGATTTGTAAGTATGTGTTGCATTTCTACTGTGTTGCGCTGGCTCTGTTTGTCTGGGTGTCCTATCGCATATTAGGTTCTCCAGGACATAGACACTGAGATGGAAGCAAGAGCACAAGAGATTTTGAGAGGTGTAACACCTGTGGAAGGAAAAAGGAAGGAAGCAGGATTGAGCAAGGAGAGCCATTCAACCATGGCACAGACCTGTCAAAAGTTTCTACCAGCACAATATGGATCTTCAAGCAAAATTTTTTGTTGGAAGAATCAAGCATAAATGGCTAGGATCTTGCCCCACTGCCTTGCCCAGCTGTTGACTGTGGGCATCCCTCAGAGGAACATGCCCTTGGCGGCCACCACCTTCCTCAGGCTGAGGACTCCTACCCCCAAGAATATTTTGACCTCCGTTGGAAAGCTGAGGCAGACCCTAAAGGAGTTAATAGCTGGAAGCCGTTAGCTAACCACAGTCCTTGCAGCTGGGCAGAGAGTTGGAGTCCTGCCTGATACACCTCTATGTCTGCCCCTAGAATTATAGAACTTGTAGAATCTCCCAAACATGCTGCGTAAGACTTTCAGTCTGGCTTACTACCTGGGTAAATTAGGTGATGAAGAAAATTGGATTAATCATCTTCTCATTAATTGGACATCACCTATAATTCTCTTAATATTCTCTCATGCTCTAGACATCAGTTGTTCTCAACTATGGATCCACATTATACTCACCTTGACAGCTGTTAGAAAAGACCGATGCCCTTGCTCTATCCAGACCAATTAAATCAGGTCTCTGTAGATAAAGGCAGGACCTGGGCATTTATAGTGTTTTACAACCCCTAAATGAGTCTAATATGCAGCCTGTTAGAAGGTCCACAGTATCTACTTAAGTTTATGATCTATTAAGGGCTACATTTTAATGTATAGAAAGAAGAGCTTCTGGAATGGAGGGAGGACCTGTGACCCTGGTATCCTCCTCCTCCTCACCAGCATGATGACAATGGCTCAAGCACAGTAAGTACTTCTCATGGTTCAGATACTGTGCTAAGCACTTTCCACAAAGTAATTCACAGGGCTTAAGGAATTTCACAGATAGTCACCATCTCTCAAACCTTGTCCTTCACTGACCTTACTGTTAGCATCTTTGATAATGTGAACTAAAATCAACAGCCCCTAACCATTGATCACAGAACCGTCCTAGACCACTTGTGTTAGATTACCTAGAATTCTTGTTAATGACGTTGGTCTCCAAGCTCCCTGGCAAATCTCCTAAATCCTAGTCTCAGGAGTTAGACCTAGAATTTCCGTTTCAGCAATCCTCTGAGTAACTTTTACAGTCATTAAAGTTTGAGAACCAGGCTATTGTACTTATAGATCTCCTATCATGTGTGCCTTTTCAAATTTCTGCCCCACCCCTACCTCACTTCAGCTCTCACTTCTGACGTAACTTTCAGTTGAATGGCAGTAAGAGAGGTGCACAGAAATTTAGGGGTGACCTCTGTACTCTGGACACCTCAAATTGTCAAAATAAGTGATAGAATTTTTAATGTGATCATTCTGCTATTCCTTAGTAGTAACCAGGAAGATTGAAAGATAAAAGTTCATTCCTGAGCTTAATGATTGACTTCTGAGGCATACTTTTAGAATTTTGGAATCTTCATGTATTCATTCAGTAAATCTTCACTGATAGTCTACCATGTGCTAAGAAAATAAAGGTATCATGAATGAGAATGAGACTTGGCACTTGACCTCAAGGAAACCTCACACCATACGAGAGAAGACAGAGACTTTTCCTATGGTTTGACCCAATGCACTATCTTAACTGAAGTAAGAATAACCACTGATGAGCACAGAGATTTGGGAACACTGACCTGGACTGGGAAGATCAAAATGCCCCCCAGAGGAGAAGCGTGGGAACTGCTGTTTGGAAGATAAGGGGTTGGTTGCCTGGTGGAGAAGGTATTGAAGGACCTTCCTGGGAGAAGGCACAGACTATGCAAAACATGTGGCTATAGAAAGGCCTGGGGTGTTCTGGAAAGAGTGAGGAATTTAAGTTAGCTGAAGTTGTGGGTGCACAGAGAGGAGATGAAGCTGAAATTTAGGATGGGTCAGATTGACAATTTTATCTTAGCAAATGAATTCAGGATTTCAGGTGCATGGACAGATTTTGGTCAAAGGAGAGACACTGAGCTTAGTTTTGGAAATACTGAGTTTCAGTTGCAGGTGGTAGGTCTGCTGGTTGGTTGGGAATCCTTCTTTGAAGCTAAAGAGAAAAGTTTGGGTAAAAAAGACCTTAGATCTGTTTGGAGCCACAGGAATGGAGAAGATCATGCCTGAAGAAAGCACGTGAAAACTCCAGCTACCAAATAGCTTGAAATGTCAGCCACTTGTTCATAATTAGTATAACGCAGCAATTCAGAAAAATGACAAAATAATTTTCTTATTCCATCGAGTAGACAGCTCCCCTTTTTCTTTTAAATTAATGTAGTGCAAAAGTGCTTTGCATAGATTTTTCTCAACCATCCCAACTCACACTAATGGGGCCAAACACAGTATGAATTTTACCACTGGGGGTCAGAGGGTAATTTACACTCTGTATTCCTGCCTGGTGACTGTCACAGAAGAGCTGCCAACCTTGCCAGTTATATACAATAAATCTAAGGCAAGTAATTTCCTTCTAGAAACTTAAGTTGTCTCTTTAGCAGAATGATTTTCAGTCTGGTTGGAGTTACATTTAAGCCACGGGGCTGGATGAGAGCTTAGAAAGGATGCCCCGGACTCGACTGATTGCACTCGTTTCAAATACGATTTGGTTTCCATTCACAGGAAAGGTAATGGCAAATTTCTTTTAAGCTATCACCTTATAATTTAGAGTACTTAAAGAACGCTGTTTTGTTTTATTTTTCAGCAAGGCAGTAGAGGTTGTTGTAACAGAGCTATCATCTCCTCGCCTGCATGTGTGGCCAGTACTGACAGAGGCAGGGAGCTTGCTCATTTTAGACAAAACTTGAGTAGGGCTTATGATCTATAAGTTAAAGTAGCAAGAAAATAATAATAGCAGATCCTTATGTAACACACCCTGTGTGCCAGGCACCATCCAAGCCCTCTGCGTAGATAAGCTCACTGCGTGGCCCCCAACCTGTGAGCTGGGCCCCAGGGTGAAGGAGACACAGAGATGGGAGTGACTCACAGCTGGGAGTCTAACCTAGGCCATTGGGGCCCAGGGTCCATGCACTGAACCATGTGCTCTGCGTGAGCACCTACTGTGTGCCAGGCACTGTCCTAGATGTCAGCGAGATCACAGTGAACAAGACAGGCTACGACCCCCAGTGCCTAACTCCTTGGAACTTAAGTGCCAAGGGCAAGGGTGTGGGAATATGGTTCAAAACAATACTTTGGCATAGAAGAATGTTGCAAATAATTTATAACTAGGATGTTTAAACTGGCTAACATATTCTTTGGAGGAAGAAATAAGCCATTAGTTGAATCTGATAAACCGAGTTAATTAAAGTCTCCTTTTCAGGCAGACACTAGCCAAGAAGACTTGTTTTCTTCATTTAATTCCCTTTTACTATATAAATGCAATGCTGAGCTCCCACTGCCAAGACCAATTTAATTCATTTGTTCAATTACAACTTAAGAGAAAGAACTTCCATGACATTAGCCGTCTGCTACTTTGGGATAACAACTAGCTGCATTGATGAACTTTATATAATGATCGGTTGCTATGGCAACATGCTGCCCAGTGAAGGAAACGGATATGTTATCATTACCTCACTGATGATGTTTAGAAAGGTAACAGATGCAAACACAAAAGGTTTTCTTTTTCTCTGCAGTAACTCTGGGAGGATAAGACAAACACTAAAAATGCCTCTCGGCTACAGCAGCAAGGAATCAAACAGAGACACAAATCATCCCTATTCAGGCCCTACACCATTTGAAATGAAGTAATTTAGCTTTCTGGATTAGCAGTCTCACTGTCCACAATGAATCTCTATGCTTTGCCAAAGGTAACTGTTGTTAGGGGGGGCTGTTTATTTCAGATGCAGATATGATTTCTGCACGGTATTCAGTGCACGGAAAATGTAAATGTTGCTTTAAACTGTGACAAAAGTAAGAGAACTAAAGAAAAAAGTAAAAAAATGGTAAATACTGAATGTTTTAAAACCCCACCTTCTGCTTTTTTTTTTTTTTTTTTTGGTGAAGCTTTGGGGAAGTATGCATTTGTTCTATTTTCTGGAAGAGCTTTTAACTTCTGTAATTAAGAAGAATTAATTTATTTGGATCTTTTGTTTTTCTTCCTTAAGTTTTTAGGGTTTATCTGGATTTTAGCTATAATACACACAGCGTTGGTGATTTTCACTTTAGATACTGCTTAAAAATTAATTACTTCATTGTTTAAGTTATAAGGAAGTATAGCAGGTGTAGGGGATCAGAATTTGCCACCCCAAAATGTGTCTCTTTTGCTTGATTATTTTTAAGAACAAAAGACTCAGGAAAAAAACTTTGACCTTCCCCCTAACTGTTTAAAAGAATTTAAGACAGAAGGCCTGTTCTGGGAAGGAGCTATCACCCTAGATAACTACAGTATAATATGAACTAGGTGTGGTAGACAGGGAGGAACCCAGCAAGGCCTCTCCATGTCCTATTGTCTCTGCAAGGCATGGCAAGCATTGTTTACCAAACATTTGCTTTTCCATCTGCTTGTGAATTGCCTTCCTCCCCTTTGAAGTTACAAACCACTACCCCCACATCCTCCTTTGTCTTTAGCTGAAGATGATATTTAAGCTGGTGGCTTTGGCCGTTTTGGTGAGTTATTTAGTTTTCCTGGGTTTCTCCCATGTATGCATGTTATTAAACTTGTTTGATTTTCTCCTATTATTCGGTCTCATGTCAATTTAACTCTTAGACCAGCCAGAAGAACCTAGAAGGGAGAGGAAAATTTCCTTCTCTCTACATAGACTGCTTGGTTACATATATGTATGAAAAATCTAAAATTACCATTTTAAAGTATTTTAATCATAATGATGGTATATGTCTCTTGGAACTAACTACATTTCTGTTTTATTCTTTATTTCTTATTTCTTACTCTCTGACAACAGAATTGTTGTATTTCACACTCTCCTGAAACTTTGCAGTGGCTGGAAATTTTAGAAATTGTAAAAATGATACTCACTGTAATTAATCAGAGATTTTTTTCTTCAGATGTTGGAAAGTGCATTTTCAAGTACCCATTTAGTTCTTTCTAACCCCCCCACAAAAAGCATCAGAGTCATTAGCATATAGTTGTCAGTAGCAGCATCCCTAGAGGAGTTAATTTATACTGTTTTCCAAAATGAATCAAGTTTGCAAAATCTTATGTAATTACTCTTGACATTTTTAGAGCCAGAATTATATATATGAATAAATGAAATAAATTAAAAATTTGAAAATGATATGTTTTAATAATAGTCTAATATTGTGATCATACAAAACAAAAATTATCGAATCTAACAGATAACTTAAGATACTGTTGCTTTAGAAGTTGCCATGATATCTTAGGGAAAAAAATAGAAAATGAATTATTTTCTAATATTGTTATGGCCTTGGTCTGAACAAATTATCTGTGTAACAAAATGTATTCTTAAATTTCCCCTCTTGATTTAAAGCAACTCCACGTACATATGGACGATTGTTATAATTTTATTTTAACTGACCAGCTCTAGAAAGATTGCAAAGTGGGATCTTCTTTAAATGATTAAATCTCTGTTAGCAAGCTTAAGATTGAAAATTAGAAATATATCCGCTGTTTTCCTCAGAAGTCAAAATGGAGTCAATTTTCAGCCACTAGTGACTGATTTTTTTTCTATTATAGCTTGCCTAAGACAAATTCAGAGGGTTTTTTTCATCTTCAATAGTTTTGCTTAAACAAACTTTGTATCACCATAAACAGGGTCTTTACCTGATTCTACTAAAACTGAAATAAAAGCTACTTTTTAATTAGTTTATTCTCTTGTTTCCTGAGCAGATGGAGCTGAGACCCCAAAGTCTGATAGAGAAGTCAGATCTGTCCTGGTCTTGGTTCCATTTATACATTGGTTTTAAGTGTAGTGAATTCTATGATAAGATAATTGCATGTCTATAAATCATAACTTAAACTTTAGTTTGAATAGCAACTACTTTTTAATACACTGTTTAATTAATCCAGTGATCTTTTAGAAACTCATAACTTGTAAGCCATACTATTACCAATGTACTTTTAGGAGTTTGCATATTACCCTTTCCATACTTTCAAAACAAAGACACTGTGGAAAATTCTGAAACCAACACTTGATTGGAAATGAAGAAAGTCTAATTTGCAGTAAACTGTGGTAGCCTAAGAAACATCCATTGAATGTCCTCACCTTCAATTTCCTTGTCTGTAAAATGCAGTCTTACCATTAATGTACTTTAGGCCCCTTCCAACTCAAATGTCCTGTGACTTGTTGAAGTTTTAGTTTAGAAACATGATAATGGGAGACGGTTTGCATTTGAGAGTTCAGTTAGAAGCTTGCCATTGTTAATTCTTGCAGATCACCTAATTCTGTTACTAATTTTGGAGGGTTCCAATACCTCCGGCATTTGTTCCCATCTGACCACATAATGTGAGTGACCATGATGCTTCCTCCACTGGTCAGCAGTTTCACCCATTGGCAGCTGCTGATTAAATGGACCTCATGTCAGCCCCACCAATGTCACCCCCAACATTCTTTGAATGCTATTCTATGGAAATACTGTGTACATTTCCTTGTGGTCCACAGCAGGTGCCTTCTGACTTTGACAGAGCTTCTTAGCTATTGGCCCTTTTGCTAATGAATCCGTAACACTTTCTGACAAGTGTCATCATTTTTTCAGAGAGGAAAGAAGAGAAGAAACCCTTCCCATGTTGTTAAGAATGACAGTGATGATGAGAACTCAGCTTCCTCTTCTCTCAGCCTGGGTCTCCTTGCAGAAGACAACTGTCTACAGAGCTCAGGGCTTCCCCTAGTAGTGTGAAATGCTTTGCAGGTTAGCAGGCCATCAGGAGAGACCACACCTAAGCAAGAATGTCTGCTCTCACCACTGATATTCAGTGTGGTATTGGAAGTTCTAGCCAGAACAATAAGGAGAGAGAATGATATAAAAGGCATACAGATTGGAAAGGAAGAAACAAAATTTTTCCTATTTGAAGATGACATGATTGTCTGTGTAGAAAAGCCCAAGCAATCTACAAAAACCTCCTAGTACTAAGTGAGTTCATCAGGGTCACATGATACAACACCAACACACACACAAAAATGTATTTCTATACACTCTCAATGAGCACGTGGAAAACAAGTAAAAAATAATGCCTTTTACAATTACTCAAAAAATGAAATATACCTAGGTGCAACTATAACCAAATGTACAGGACTTGAAAACTACAAAATGCTGAAGAAAGAAAGAAAAGACTTAAGTGGAGAGTGATGTCAGCATCGTGGCAGAGTGAGATTCCCTCTTGAATCTCTGCCCCCTACGACACAACGAAAACATCATTCACATTCCAACAGAGCTCAATCAAACACTACGAAGGACTTCTGAGAAACCCCTGCTGCCATACATCGGACAGTGGAGGCGCGGGAAGCCCAGGAGGACGGGAGGAGAGGTAGGAGGTTGTACTCCCCCTCCCCAATCAATCGGCAAAGACAGCGCGGTTCGCAGACAGAGGGGGGAGGGGCGGCCCACAGCGGGGAAAACTATCGCCATCCAGGTGCTCTCACAGACTGTCGTGAGATCCCCACTGGGAAGCAACGACGGACTGTTTAGGGGGTGTAGCAAACACCCTAAGAGAGCCAGAAAGGAAACCCCTGGGTCAAGCAGGAGAAAGAGAGGACCCCTCCCTCCACACACCCGGTGTTTCAGCATAATCCCTCCAGGGGCTGCAGCTGCCTCAGAGCAAACCGCTCGCGATCTCCATCTAGTGGCAGCAGGGGGAATCTGCAGGACCAAATTATCATGAGGGGGGGGAAAAATAAGGATGTCCCCGTCGGATCCTTGCGACAATTTGCCAGGGCTACAGACCAAAAGGAAAATGAGAAACACCCAGAAACCAACCCTGAAGGTACAGAATTTGATAACCTGAATGAGAGAGAATTCAAAATAGCTATCATAAATAAACTCAACGAAATACAAGAGAACACACAGAAACAAATCAATGAATTCAGGGATTATGTCACAAAAGAGATTGAAACCCTAAAGAAAAACCAATCAGAATTATTGGAGATGAAAAACAAAATCAACGAGATAGTGGAAAAAATGGAGTCTGTAAAGAGCAGAACTGACAATATGGAGGGACGAATTAGCACTATTGAGGATAGCCATGCAGAAATGCTCCACATAGAGGAGGAGAGAGAGCTAAGACTAAAAAGAAATGAAGAAATTCTTCGAGAAATATCAGACTCAATGAGGAAAAGCAACATAAGCATAATAGGTATTCCAGAAGAAGAAGAAAGAGAAAAAGGAGCAGAGAGTTTGTTCAAAGAAATAATAGCTGAGAACTTCCCCAACCTAGAACGAGAGGGAAATAACAGTGAATGAAATCAATAGATCACCTAAATATATAAACAGGAATAAAAAATCATCTCGCCACATAGTAGCAAACTTGAAGAATACCCATGACAAGCAAATAATATTGAAGGCAGCTAAACAAAAAAACAAAATAACTACAAAGGAAACCCCATCGTGATCTCAACTGATTTCTTGACAGAAACTCTACAGGCTAGGAGAGACTGGAATGATATATTCAAAATCATGAAAGACAAAAACCTTCAGCCGAGAATACTTTATCCAGCAAAAATATACTTCAAATATGATGGAGAAACAATAACTCTCCCTCATAAACAAAAGCTAAGAGAGTTCGTCACCACAAGACCCCCACTACAAGAAATGCTCAAGAAGGCCCTTAGGCCTGAAAAAAAAACAGATGAGAAAGGGGATACAAAGATTTCAGCAAGGAGAAAAGCAAGGAGACTAAACCAGAAGAAAATACAGTTGGAAAACACCAAAAATTAATTCAAGCTCATCACTGGAAACACAGATTCATGACACAATCTGGAATAAAGAGATAACAAATAAGGAGGGGAAGAGGTAAGGGATTGAATCGACCCAGCCTCAGGAAAAAGGAGGCATCTGAAAATGTACTTTCTTATCCAGGAGATCACTTATATTAACCGCACGGTAACCACTAAACAAACAACCAGAAGAGAACCACACATGACAAATAAAGAGAAAACGAAGACAATGAGCATGCAGAAATACCAAATTGAATTTGCAGTCCGAAACACAAGGGACAAGAAACGAAGGAAATGCAAAAGAACCAGAAGATGAACAATAAAATAGCAACATTAAACCCTCATATATCAATATTCACTCTAAATGTAAATGGATTGAATTCTCCAATCAAAAGACACAGAGTGGCAGGATGGATTAAAAACCAAGATCCAACAATCTGCTTCCTCCAGGAAACACATCTCAGCTCTAAAGACAAACACAGACTCAAAATAAAAGGATGGAAAACAATACTCCAAGCTAATGGCAAACAAAAGAAAGCAGGAGTAGCCATACGTATATCAGACAAAGTAGACTTCAAGATAAAAACGGTAACGAGAGACAAAGAAGGGCAATATATAATGATAAAAGGGATACTTCACCAAGAAGACATAATACTTATAAATATCTATGCACCCAACACAGGAGCACCAAAGTACATAAAACAACTGCTAAAAAAGCTTAAAGGAGATATTAACAATAACACAATAATAGTAGGGGATCTTAATACCCCCCTTACATCGATAGATAGATCATCCAGACAAAAAGTCAGTAAGGAAATAATGGACTTAAACGAGAAACTAGACGCAATGGATTTAATAGATATATACAGAGCACTCCACCCAAAAAAAGCAGAGTATACATTCTTCTCAAGTGCACATGGAACATTCTCAAGGATAGACCATATATTAGGAAACAAGGCAAAACTCTATAAATTTAAGAAGATTGAAATCATTACAAGCATCTTTTCTGATCATAATGCTGTGAAACTAGAAATCAACTGCAAGGAAAAAACTAGGAAAGGGACAAAGATGTGGAGACTAAACAACATGCTACTGAACAACCAATGGGTCGTTGATGAAATTAAAGGAGAAATCAAAAGCTATCTGGAGACAAATGAAAAGGAAAATACACCATACCAACTCATATGGGATGCAGCAAAAGCAGTCCTGAGAGGGAAATTCATAGCAATACAAGCTCACATTAACAAACAAGAAAAATCCCAAATAAATAACCTTAAATTGCACCTAACAGAGTTGGAAAAAGAAGAACAGACAAAGCCCCGAATCAGCAGAAGGAGGGAAATAATAAAAATCAGAGCAGAAATAAATGAAATTGAAACCAAAAAAACAGTAGAAAGGATCAATGAAACAAAGAGCTAGTTCTTTGAGAAGATAAATAAAATTGACAAACCCTTAGCCAGACTCACTAAGAAAAAAAGGGAGAAGACTCAAATAAATAAAATTAGAAATGAAAGAGGAGAAATTACAACAGACACCACAGAAATACAAGGGATTATTAGGGAATACTATGAAAAACTTTACGCCAACAAATTGGACAACTTAGAGGAAATGGACAAATTCTTGGACGCATACAATCTCCCAAAACTGAATCAAGAAGAAATAGAGAATCTGAACAGACCAATCACAAGTAAAGAAATTGAAACAGTAATCAAAAACCTCCCAAAAAATAAAAGCCCAGGACCAGATGGCTTCCCTGGAGAATTTTATCAAACGTTCAAAGAAGATTTAGCACCTATCCTTCTCAAACTATTCCAAAAAATAGAGGAAGATGGAATACTTCCCAACACATTCTATGAGGCCGACATCATGCTGATACCAAAGCCAGACAAGGACATTACAAAGAAGGAAAACTACAGGCCAATATCGCTGATGAACATAGACGCAAAAATCCTCAACAAAATATTGGCAAACCGAATACAGCAATACATCAAAAAGATCATACACCACGATCAAGTGGGATTTATACCAGGGACACAGGGGTGGTTCAACATCTGCAAATCAATCAACGTGATACACCACATTAACAAAATGAAGAATAAAAACCACATGATCATCTCAATCGATGCAGAGAAGGCATTCGACAAGATCCAGCATCCATTTATGATAAAAACTCTCAACAAAATGGGTATAGAAGGAAAGTACCTCAACATAATAAGGGCCATATATGACAAACCTACAGCAAACATCCTACTCAACGGGAAAAAACTGAAAACCATTCCTTTGAGGACAGGAACAAGACAAGGGTGCCCACTCTCACCGCTCTTATTCAACATAGTACTGGAAGTTCTGGCCAGAGCAATTAGGCAAGAAAAAGGAATAAAAGGACTCCAAATAGGCAATGAAGAAGTGAAACTCTCATTATTTGCAGACGACATGATCCTATACATAGAAAACCCCAAAAATTCCATCGGAAATCTACTAGAAACAATCAACAACTACAGTAAAGTGGCAGGGTATAAAATCAACTTACAAAAATCAATTGCATTTCTATACACTAACGATGAAAAAACAGAAAGAGAACTCAAAAAGACAATCCCATTTACAATTGCAACAAAGAGAATAAAATATCTGGGAATAAATTTAACCAAGGAGGTCAAAGACCTATACAATGAAAACTATAAGACACTATTGAAAGAAATCGAGGAGGACATAAAGAAATGGAAAAATATTCCATGCAAATGGATTGGAAGAATAAATATAGTTAAAATGTCCATTCTACCTAAAGCAATCTACAGATTCAATGCAATCCCAATCAGAATCCCAATGTCATTCTTCACGGAAATAGAACAAAAAATACTGAAATTCGTATGGGGCAACAAAAGAGCCCGAATAGCTAAAGCAATTCTGAAAAAAAAGAACAAAGCTGGAGACATCACAATCCCTGATTTCAAAATATACTATAAAGCTACAGTAATCAAAACAGCATGGTACTGGTACAAGAATAGACACACAGATCAATGGAACAGAATTGAAAGCCCAGAAATAAAACCACACACCTATGGACAGCTAATCTTCGACAAAGGAGCAAAGAACATACAATGGAGAGAGGGAAGTCTCTTCAATAAATGGTGCTGGGAAAATTGGACAGCAACATGCAAAAGAATGAAAGTAGACCATCTCCTATTGCCATATACAAAAATCAATTCAAAATGGATCAAAGACCTGAAAGTGAGACCTGAAACTATAAAACTCCTGGAAGAAAATATAGGCAGTACACTAATTGCGATTGGACATAAAGGGATCCTTTCAGATTCCATGTCTACCCAGACAAGGGAAACAAAAGAAAAAATAGACAAGTGGGACCTCATCAGACTAAAGAGCTTCTACAAGGCAAATGAAACCAGGATCAAAATGAATAAACAACCCACCAGCTGGGAGAAAACATTTGCAAATCGTTTGTCCGACAAGGGATTAATCTCAGTAATATACAAAGATCTCATACTACTGAGCAACAAAAAAACAAACAACCCGATCAAAAAATGGGCAGAGGATATGAACAGACAGTTTTCCAAGGAAGAGATACGGATGACCAATAGACACATGAAAAGATGTTCAACATCACTAATCATCAGGGAAATGCAAATCAAAACGACACTGAGATATCACCTTACACCGGTTAGAATGGCTATAATCACAAAGACAAATAACAACAAATGCTGGAGAGGTTGTGGAGAAACGGGTACCCTCATTCACTGCTGGTGGGAATGCAAACTGGTGCAGCCTCTATGGAAAACAGTATGGAGAGTCCTCAAAAAATTAAAAATAGAAATACCATATGATCCAGCAATACCACTCTTGGGCATCTACCCAATGGACGTGAAATCAACCATCACAAGAGGCGTATGCACCCCTATGTTCATTGCAGCATTATTCACTATAGCCAAGAAGTGGAAGCAACCCAAGTGTCCCTCAACTGATGACTGGTTAAAGAAGATGTGGTATATACATACAATGGAATACTACTCAGCCATAAGAAAAGACACAATTGTCCCATTTGCAACAACATGGAAGGACCTAGAGGGTATTATGTTAAGTGAAATAAGCCAGAGAGAGAAGGACAGACACTGCATGAACTCACTCATATATGGAATATAAATGAACACACAGACAGAGAGAACTGATTGGTGGTTACCAAGGGGAAGGGGGGTGGGGGTGGGCACAAGGGGTGAAGGGTTACATCCACAAGGTGACGGATAAACAAAAATGTACAACTAAAACCCCACAGTGTTATAAACTAAGACATCAATAAAAAAAATGTAAAAAAAAAAAAAAAGACAAGTGGAGAAACATATCATGTTCACGGATTGAAAGAGTCAACATTGTAAATCTACCAATGTTCCTCAAATTGATGTTCGAGTTTAATGCAATCCCTACGAGAGTGCCAGAAATATTTTTTGTAGATACAGACAAGATTATTCTAAAATGTATATGGAAAGGCAAAAGAACTAGAATAGCGAAAACAATTTTGAGAAAGAAAGATAAGGAATCACTTTGCCTAATTTCAATACTTACATAGTTAAAATAATCAAGACTGTGTGGTATCAGTGGAGTTTTAGACACATATATCAATGGAACAAAATAAAGTGCCCAGAAATAACCACACACAAGTACAGCCCACACAAGAGGAAATATTTGGGACCTAGGTCTTGGTGAAGAGTTCTTAGACATGACACCAAAAGTGTGATACATAAAAATAAATCAACAAACTAAAATATACCAATATTGAAAACTTTTTCTTTGTGAAAATATCTATTAAGAAAATGAAAAGACAAATTACAGGCTGGGGGAAAATATTTGCAAACTATATATCAGACAAAGGATTCATATCTAAAATGCATAAAGAACTATCAAAAATCAACAGTAAAAAACAAAGATCTAATTAAGAAACAGGCAAAAGGTATAAAGAGACATTTCACCAAAGAGGATATATTTATGGTAAATGAGCACAATGATACATTACCACACACCTATCAGAATGGCTAAAGTAAAAAATAGTGATAACATCAAATGCTGATGAGGATGTGGAAAAATTACGTCTCTCAGACAAAGGTGGTGGAATATAAAATGGAATAGCTGTTCTGGATAACTGGCAGTTTCTAACTAAACTAAACTAAATTAAACTAAGCTTATATTTACTATATGACTCAGTTATTTTACTCCTGGGCATTTATCCCAAAGAAATGAAAACTTATATTCACATAAAATGTGTACAAGGTTGTTCATAGAAGTTTCATTTGTAACAGACAAAAGGTGAAGGCAACAAAAATGAATGTTCCTCCAGAGATGAATGATTGAGCAAACCACAATACATCCACACCAGGGAATACGACTCAGCAATACCAAAGAATGAACTACTGATACAGACAATAACTTGGATGGATGTCCAGGGCATTATGCTGAGTGAAAAGCCAACTTCAAAAGGATCCCTACTGCCCTACTGTATGGTTCCATTTATATAACATTCTAAAATGAAAAATATATAAATATGTAAAACACATTAGTGGGTACCACCAGTTAGGGATGGTGGGAGAGAGGAAGATAACACAAAGGAGATCTTGATAGAGTGATTCTGATCTTGACTGTGGTTGCAGTTACACAAAACTACATAAGTGACAATGATTGTATAGAACCACACACTCACATCGTACCACTGTCAAAATACTGGCTTTTATATTGTACTACAATTAGGTAACATGTAACCATTGGTGGGGAGGAACTAGATGAAAGGTACTGGGACCTCTCTATACTCTTTCTGCAAGTTCCTGTAAAAATATAATTATTTCAAAATAAAAGAGTTCTAAAAATAAAAAACAAGCAGGCTTTCTCTTCTGTTTGAAACATTGGTCAGGATCATTGCCCTTTTTTTTCTTTTTTGTCTTTCAGAAAAAGTGATACAGAAGCTACACTTCAAAAGAAAAGCGGGCAATCCATTAGCTTCTGAAATGACCTGACAATTGTATTCACTCTCACAGGACATCTGTCACTTGCCTATGCTCAGGTTGCCAGAGGGAGATTCCAGGTGGCCAGGTGAGGAGTTAGGGACCAGGTTCCAGTCCCAGGGCTGCACTCATGAGCCGTTAGTTAGCCTTTGGGAGTCGGGGTTATTTTACCTGCAATAGGAAGTGTAGTGCAGGGATTTTCAAACATTTGTGAGGCTGGAAATATTTGCACAAGACTTATCAAAAAATGGAGGGTAACTTGAAAAGGACATGAAGAAATTCCTCCAAAGAATTCCAGCCACGAGTAATGATGTGTGAGACACTGAAGCTTGCTCCACCACCTCCACCCACGGGAAAATATGTGCATGTCCTACAGCACGTGAGTTACTAAGCACAGTACGGGAAGAGGAACTGGGGGACCCACAATCTGATGATTTGTGCCCAGGAAAGTTCTCTTCTTATCACAGGCAAACACACAGTGAGGCCCTTCAGTGACTCCAGGGTTAGTCTCGTCAGGGCGCTCTTGTTTCTTTAGGCACTAGTCTCTTTCTCTTATTTCTAGAAATATTACTTTATTTGTGACTTTTTTTGTTTACTTCTGTGCACTTTTCTGAATTGCTTGATTCTTAAAAAATAGGTATTATACTTTATAAAAAACATTATAAATGTATTTATTGAATGATGATAAACATAAAAGTATAGATCTTTGAGTGTATACAAAATACATTTTCTAAAAACCAAATTTTGAAGACAGTTTGACCGTTTCTTACAAAACTAAACATATTCTTACCATATGATCCAGCAATTGCACTTCTCAGTATTTACCCAAAGTTGAAAATTTATGTCCAGACAAAAACCTGCACATCGATGTTCATAAAAGCCTTATTCATAATTGCCACAACTTGAAAACAACTAGGTGTCCTTAAGTAGGTGAATGGAGAAATGAACTGTGGTACATCCAGGCAGTGGAACACTATTCGGCACTAAAAAGAAATGAGCTATTAAGCCCTGAAAATACATGAAGGAAACTTAAATGCATATTACTCAGTGGAGGTTCATGAATTGTAATAAATGTACCTCTCTGGTGGGGGATGTTTATAATGGGAGAGACTATGCATGTGTGGAGGCAGACAGTATATGGGAATTTCTGTACCTTCCTCTCAATTTTGCTGTAAGCCTAAAACTACTCTAAAAAGCAATACAGTCTTAAAAATGAATATTTAAAACAAACAAAAGTCTAGTATTTCTAAATACATAAATGGAGGACCCGTATCCATCTTATTAAGAGACATATTTCAACGATGTATTACATTTTATGTTTAACAATCATAAATGTAAATATTTTTTAAATCAAGTTTTTGCCTCTTAACTACATGTTCTTGCATAGAAACAGTGAATTACAAGATTGGATGTAACATAGTTTTCTTTTTTTTTTAATTTTCAACTTTCTATTGGAAAGTATAACAGATACAGAAAACCACATTAAACAGACATGTAACAATGAATTATTATGCATCAAACATCCTCACATCTTTGCTTTTCAACATAGCTTTGTTATGTAACTATGTATCCTTAAACACTATAGGTTGGCTTTTTTATATTTACATGTCTTTTTAAAATAGTTTTACTGGGATATAACAGCCATGCAATAAATTGCATATATTCAACACAGACAATTTGATGTTTTGACATAGGTATACACCATGAAACCATCAGTGCAGTCATGACAATGAACATATTTTTGACCCTACAAGTTTCCTTGTTTGAAATCCTCAGTTGTAATTCTTTCCTCCTTCCCCTTCTGCTCCTGTCACCCATCCCTCCACATCTGTGCCCAGGCAACCACTGATCAGCTTTATGACACTTTAGATTAGTTTGCATTTTATATAATTGAAATTACACAGTAATGTACTCTCTTTTTCTGGCTTCTTTCACTCAAAAAATTATCTTGATATTCATCTACATTTTGCATTATTAATAGTTCATTCTTTTTCCTGATGAATAATATTTGATTGTATGGATATACTGCAGTTTATTTATCCATTCATCCATTCCATAGACATTTGAGTTGTCTCCATTTTTGCCCTATAACAAATAAAACCTGCTGTGAACATTTGTGTACTAATTTTTTCATGGACAGTGGGTAAGCACCTAGATGCATGGTGCCTGAGTCATATGGTACAAATATCTTTAAATGTTCAGAAACAGCCATACTATTTTCCAAAGTGACTCTACCCTTTTTTTTAATTTCCACCAGGAGTGTGTGAGAGTTCCAATTGCTTCTCATCTTTGCCAACTCTTAATATGGTAAACGGTTTATTGAGAAGTGTGTTAGTTTCCATATATTTGGGGATTTTCCACATTTGTGTTATTGATTTCTTATTTAATTCACTTGTACTCAGAGGACATACTTTATGTGTTTTGAAATTTTTTAAGTTTATTGATACTTTTTTTTGGCCCAGAATATGGTCTACTTGGTAAAGATTTTATATGCATTTCAAAAGAATGTGTATTCTGCGGTTGTAGGATTGAAAATTTTATAAATCCCAATTTGATAAATTTGGTTGATACTACTTCTCAAGTCTATCAATATCCTTACTGATATTTTGTAACATATTTCTGTAACATTGTTTATTAATTGTGGAGAGAGCAATGTGAAAATATCCAAATACAATTGTGATTTGTTTGTCTCTTTGCAGTTCTCTATGTTTTTGCTCGTGAATTTTGAAGTCTGTAATTAGTTGCATACATGTTTAGGATTACTATGTCCTACTAATGAAATGATTCTCTCAGTCTCTGGTAATGTTCTTTGCCCTGAAATGCACTTTGTTATTAATATGCAAATAGTTTTCACTCTCAGGGAACTTAAGCTCCGGTTTGGGAGACCTTATGGTCTAGTTCAGGAAAAGTTAGTTAAATAACCACACAACTAAATGTAAAATTACCCCTGTAAGTGCTTCAGAAGACATGTGTGGGAAAACAGCCAACTTTATGGGGTGGGAATTATCAGAGAGGATACGCCAGTAGTTGAGACAGAGAAGGAGTTTGCTGAGGAACAGGTAAGGGTAGTGAAGGTTGCGGATTGTTGCAGATAAAAGGAACAGCACTTGGGAGGAAGGAAGGAACTTGGGTCCTCTGAGGACCTTGAAGATGGTGGATGTGGGTGAGGCATAGGGAATGAGGGGGAAGGTGGGAGATGGAGAAAAGAGAGACAGAGGGGGAAAGAGAGAGAGAGAGGCAGAGGCCTGGGGTCTGAACCTCAAAGCATGTCAGAGGAGCTTTAGTCTTATCCTGAGAGCAAGGGAAGCCTTTCAAGTGTTCTAGTCAAAGGGGATGTGGCCTGATTTTAGTGGAGAAGAATTACATGTTTTCACTTTCCACATGTGGTTCGTTCCTGAGAGAGAACTACTTATTTCCAAGACAAGTAGAACTCAGGTCTATTGACAACCAGTCATTGTCCCCTCTCATTAGCTTCTTTATTATGTTTTGCCATAAGGAGTGAATCATTTTCATTTTGTCCTGTGTCTCAATCAGAGCAGATTTTTTTACCCCCTTGCTCATTCTAAGATGGGTCTGCATTTTCCAAATGTTTTACACATGATCCTGCAGCCCCTGGAGAGGTTGACTAAACATGTACCCACCTGTGTCCACCAAGGTTCAGGTGTGGTTTCAGGTGTGTTTCAGAGGAAGAGAAGGAAACTGATCGGTCTCAAAAAGAAGACATAAGATCAAGTGGCCAAGAACAGTCACAATTCCATTACGCATGGTGTGAACACTCTTAGCGTATCATGAGCTGCTTCATGGACAGAAAACACACTCTGGCAGAGAGCTCTCAGTGTCCCCACTTCACCTCATCAGAAAGAGAAGAAGGACCTCAGGACCTGAATGTTTATGTCTGTAAGACAGGAGGCTATTTTCTCCCTAAGGAGTTATTGAAGGCTGCCAGTTTGTATGGCTCACTGTCTCTCTTCAGTCGTAAGAAAGGAAAAGCTTGAGGTCATGGTGGTGGGAGAACTTTTGCAGAGTTCTAAAATCATTTTAGATTGATGATGTGTATTAATTAGCTTATTATTGTATTTTATTGGATAAATATGCCTTGTCATTATATACACTGATTTATAAAATGAACTGTTTGTTAATTTAGCTATAGTCTATTAAATTATATAAATTAACTATATACACTAATAACTCCTGTATGAACATTTGATATGTCTCAAAAACTTACACATATATTTATTTTTTCTCCTGTTTTTTCACTATAATTTATAAAATGAGATAAACAGGTCACATTTTAGGGTCAACATTTTACAGATGTGGAGTCTGAATCAGAGAGCATAAGCAACTTGTCCAAAGAATCATCAGTTGGGTTAAAGCAAATATTGCACCAAACAATGTGGAACAGGCAAGTAGACTTTATTTAAGGCTATTGCAATAGGAGAGAGGCCAGAACTGAGTCTGGACTCAACTCTGCAGACAGAGGGTAGGGTTTTTAATTGCTAGCGGGAGTTAGTGGAAAAGTACCAGCGGACATTAGGGGTTGGTTGATCAGGGGAATGTGGATGTGGATGTGTCCAACACACTGAGTTATTCCTGAGTCTGCAAATGCTCTTCTCTGTGATTATGCCATCTGTGTTTGCTAATTGGTGCCCATTCAACTTAGCCTCCTCCCTTCCCACAGAGACTGGGAGATAGGGCACCATCTTGCTATCTTCCTTGATGATTGTATTTCAAAGGGATGGCTCCCAGTCCCTGAGAAAGACATTCCTGTGTTGTAAAAATAGCAAAGACTGTAAAAAGGTTTACATCTCAAAGGGGCAAAGAGATAATTTGCAATTTAAAGTGTTCTCAGGTGAATGTTCTAAGAAGAGGGAGCTAAGGGGCCTAGAGTCAGCAAGAAGCCAGTCTAAGGTTTAGTCAAGTTGAAGAGAACTTTAAGGCCTTCTTGGTCAGTTGTAAACACTAACTAGAATTCTGAGCACTTCCTGTCAGTTTAGGCTTCATTCAGCTCATGGGAACATGAGCTCCCCAAGGCTGAAGCTTGTCTGTTTCCAGGCTCCACGCAGCCTCCAGCATGGTGCCCCGTCCAAGACAGGCTCAGTAAATACTCGTCAAATTAACAAATGAACCCCCCCCCACTACTATTTCACTCCATACCCTGGAAAGAACGTCTAAATCCTTATGAGATGGAGAAAATCTCCCCTTATTGAAAAGTGGAGTGATATAAGACAGTGGCAAATGAATTGGAAATTCAAATGAATTAGATACTTCTTTTGTTTGTTTTTTATTAACCAGTTAGGGAGAGAAAAGCAGGGAATGGGGAGAATATGACCTATCTGTGTTGTGCAATCTACCTTTATAAATCTGGTAGGAAAAAATGGTACCATTAAAAAAATTATTTTTCTCACATGTATCTGGACACTATTAATTCAGTTAGCCTTCAGTAGTGTCATTTAGACCACAAAATTAATACCTCATTAAGAAAATTAGGATGGAAATTAGGTAACTGCAGAGCAATTATTGCCTGAAAGAGCAAAGTTTTAAAAGGTGGAGTTAATAGGTTGGCATTTTTATTAATTAAATATTCTCTAAAGACAGCGTCTGCCTGATGGGAGAAGCACACAATTTACAGAGAGAAATCACAGGATCCCCACAAGATCTTTCATTGCCCCAGCAACACATCATTAGTCATTCAGCATGAGCCATATAAACATTCAGAAGGGTATTTTGACAGGCACCCATTTTACAAAATACACCTTCTTCCTTCAAAATGAATTTAATCCAAATCTCAATATATTGAGTTTTTGTTTGCATTGGCCTTGGTTTAGCCTCTAAAGACTGTGGCCTTTCTTTACTTAATTCATTCATCATGTATTTATTAAAGTTAATATGTGCCAAGCACTGAGCCAGGACCTGAGTGTATGGTGATGGAGGAAGCAGCTCTGACGCTGCTGTTGTAGGCTGAAAGTTTACTGTGAAATTAAGGTATAAATAAAAGTTCCTTAATATCTATTGTGGATTTGAGCTAAAGGGCCTTGGCATTAACTTAGAGTTTACTTTACCCTTAAATATATTTATCCTTAAAGTCAGATTCTGGAATAGACTCAAAAGTAATCTACTGGCCTAATATTCCTGCCCAACTACTTTTTAAGCTATAACTAAGTAGTAACCAGTGTTCCCAACTTGATTTTTCAGTCGTAGGAGGATTATTAATCAAATAATGGCACCTTCACACAATGGATTATTTTGAGGCTATTGAATGATGATTATGAAGAAATACTTCTGATATAACATCAGCTGAAGAAAACAAGACAGAATTATATGATGCCATCATTACAACTGTTTAAAAGAAGAAAGGACAAAAATTGAAATTAAATACATCAAAATACTAATTATGATTATATTAACACATAATTAGAAGGATAGTGAGTGAATAGGACTTATGTCAATAGGATCACAAGATAACCACACAAACACATGGGAGTTGGCGTGCGTGGCTAAAGAACCATTTGAAATGCAATAGAAGGTAGAACATTTGAAATGCGTTAACTCACCAGGTAAATTATGAAACAGAGCATTATCTTAGTGTCCTTCCTATGATAATCAAGGAGAGATCTACATTTTATGAGAACTGAAGTTCATAATTTATGAGCTTACACCATTTACTTTTTTAAAAACATAGATTTATTTTTTAGAGCAGTTTTAAGCTCACAGCAAAGTTGAGTACAGACAGTCCCTATGGCCCCTCTCCACACAAATGCATAGCCTTCCCCGCTATCAGTGTCCCCCATCAGAGTCGTACATTGGTTACAATCCATTAATCTACATTGACACATCACCCAAAGTCCACAGTTTACATTAAGGTTCACTCTTATTATTGTACATTCTGTGGGTTTGGATGAATGTATAATGATGTGTATCCTTTACAGTATCATAGAAAGTATTTTCATTGCCCTAAAAATTCTCTGTGCTCTGCCTGTTCCTCCCTCCCTCGCACCAACACCTGGCAACCATTAATCTTTTGACTGTCTCTATAATTTTGCCTTTTTGACAATGTCATAGAGTTGGAATCATACAGTATGTAGCCTTTTCAGATTGTCTTCTTTCACTTAATAATATGCATTTAAGTTTCCTCCATGTCTTTTTTTTCTTGAGGAAGATTCGCCCTGGGCTAACACCTGTGCCAATCTTCCTCTATTTTGTATGTGGATCGCCACCACAGCATGGCTGCCCCCAAGTGGTATAGGTCCACTCCCCAGAACCGAACCCGGGCTGCCAAAGCAGAGCTTGCCAAACTTAACCACTAGGACTTGGGGCTGGCCCCCCTCCATGTCTTTTCATGGCTTAATAGCGCTTTTCTTTTTAGCATTGAATAATAGTCCATTGTCTGGATGTACCGTGCGAACATAGCCACTATGCCACTCAGATTGTTGAGTTTTAAGTGTTCTTTGTATATTACAGATAACAGTCCTTTATCAGATGTGTCTTTTGCAAATATTTTCTCCCAGTCTGTTAGTTATCTTCTCATTCTCTTGACATTATCTTTTGCAGAGCAGAAGTTTTTCACTTTAATTAAGTCCAGCTTATCAATTATTTCTTTCATGGATTATGCCTTTAGTATTGGACAATATATTTTTAAGGAAAAATATGAAATTATGAATAAAAATTGCTAGATCTACTCCCAGGGTCTTACAGGGGCTCATAAAGTCAGGGTCCTAATGTTGAAGCTTCATTTGCTCCATAGGATATACACCTCCAGCAAATGTTAATGTCATAAATTTTATTAAGATAGACAGTAAAAACAAAGAAAATATATTTGCAACATCTTGTGTTGCAAGGACCCTGTACTGTCACTTCCAAAAGTACCTCTTCCCTTTCCTTTGGCCAGTTACATCCCCACTACAAACACACACACACACACTTAAAAATGCATACAAACTCTCTTTTATTTTTCCCTTATAGGATATTCATAATTGAAGCAACTAGTAAAAACAAATAAATCAAGCAAAGTAAAAGCAGACTCCTCCAGCCAGTCTTAAAGTTTTGCCATACTGGTTATACTCCACTGGAGCCTGTGTGCTTGCTTTCTGAGTGCTGTGGACATAGGTTCAGATTGTAACTGGTGAACCAGCAGGGCAGATTATTCATAAATTCTTATCTTTACATAATAGGATCCAATGGAATGATTTCTATACTTAAGAGATATTTTAATTTAGTAATTTTCAAACAGGGAGTTGAGAACCAAGATCAAGAATTAACTTAATGAGTTAGAAAATATTTTAAAATATGACATGATATAATAGCACAGAAGGGAAGAGAATAAATAGGATAGAAAATATGATGGTAAATTATATATATATGGAAGGGAACAGCTGTCTTTGGAATGTTTGTTTCTGTATGTGAATGTGCGTGTACTGCTTGTCATGTGAAATGCAATTTTTGTTGAGAACAGTGATGAAGAAACAAAAGATTGGCAGCCATTTTCTGAGTAATAAACATTCATTCTAGAATAAACATAAAAGCTTTTTATTTTTGAACATTTGAGTACATACAGAGATGTACCATTTGTTGGGGTATTTGTGTATTTGTCACCTTCTTCTGACCTTCAAAATTCAATAGAATCTTGCTAATATATTAAGGTTTGGAGACACACGGTTTTGTGTAAGAATTAAGATGTATTCCTTGATACCTTGTGCATTCTTCAGATGTAACTGTTGACCCTTCAAACTCTCCTGTGTCTTCTGATTCTGCCCATTAAACTCTCCTTCACAGAAAGACTTCCCTTGAAGAAACATGAGATGGGCAAAGAAATAACTGTCTTCACTTCTGTCTTTGATTGGCCAAGGAGGAGAGGAGACTGTGGGAGAGTAGACTTGGAGGAACCTATAATTGCCTCTATTTTGCAGGCTAGAGGACATAGAATACCAAAAGTGTACGCTTTTCTCTGAATGACGGGACCAGTGATTCTTTTCTTTCCCTCTCGGGCACGTGGACACAGCATTTTCCGGTCATCGCTCCTGGCAACTACTTCAACATCCCTGAGCTGTGAAGGGCTCGTGCTGGCCTTTTTACTCCTGTGCCCCCTTTGTCCTGGTTTTGGCTCCTGAGTACAAAACTGGCCACAGCTGAGGCTGCCTTCCCTGGAGAGCTTCATCCTGGGGGCAGACTTGGCCTTTCCAGAAACAGTTTATGTTTGCTGTAGGGCTGTAATTATGACTGAGATGATGAATGCCCATGGGGAGGCCAAGATAAACAGCTCAGGGTTCTGTGCATGATGAGTGGGTGAAGTGGAGTGTCTGCATCATATCAGAAACTGAAGCTGATATCGATTCATTACAATTACTGGATTCCAGAAACTTCCTTTGGATTGGTTGTTTCAAATGCCCTCTGTTCCTTTTGCTGCCTTTGTCTTACTATTAATTTTTCCCCAAAGACAGCATTACAAACTTTACATCAGTCTCAATCAGTCTTAACACACATTTTTCAGAAAAACCAGAGTGTTATAACCACCTATTAATATTTTAACTAAAAATCACTTGGTTACTATTACTGGCAGTACATATCAATTAATGAAATTTATTTAATAATAAAAAAGCTAATTGAAATGTGAAAAACTATCAATTGCATTTTAAAGTCAGTACATGATAGATCCATAGTGAATAATTTTTAATACATTAAAAGCAAGTCATTAATTAAAATACTACTTATTAATATCACCTTCACATCATAGCATGTAATATGAATTATTGAGTGTCTTTAGAAAGATATACATAATGAGTATAAATAGGTATTTTGGAGTTAATCTATATTTATTTATTGGTTTTATGCCCTTATTTACAATAACCAAATTACAATTATAGTTAAACCATTTATAATACATATTTATGGGAGTCGTGCATTAATCTTCTCATAGGTTTCACTGCCTGTCATTGTGGCATGTCCAATATATCCTATACACCACAGCCAATGTTTTTCTTCTTAAGATCCCACACCCAACATTTTTTTCACATCGTTATTCCTCTTTGTTGCTTGAGGAATGCATCGGCTACCTAAGCGTCTCTGCTCACCTTCCTCTAATCATGCTATGCATGTGTGACCTGTGTTCCCCAACACTGGAAATGGTCTTCACACTCAGCTAAACTGCAACCTTCATTCAAAAGCCAGTGGAAATCTCCCATTTTCCTGGAACCCTTTCCTATGCTCTCTGTCCTCTGAACTTCCGTGAACTCCCGTGGCAGCTACTGCTTGGGCTTCTCACTTAATATTTATCTCTTGCTATGCTGTGTTGTTTGACACTCGTCAATGTGTTCCTCCCCCCTCGCTAGTTTGACACTCATCAATGTGTTCCTTCCCCCTCGCTAGACAGCGCGTTCATTTGTATTCTCTGTGTCTTCAGCACGTGCCACTGTGCTTTGAACATACAACTAGTCAAAAATCTTCATTGATGGATTCAGACATGTAACCGAACTACTTTGCAGTACTTAATGGAAAATATTGTGACATGTCAGATTGCTTTATTAAATAATGAGCCCTTGGCATTTACTGATTTAGCATTTTTCATGTTTACAAACATCCCTGAAGGTGCATAGTACGTAGTAATTTGTAATTATGTTGAAGCAAAAACTAGAATAGCCATATGCATCCCATCTCAAAGAATCTTTATCATTCTCATTTAATTCATAATATCGTTTAAGTCTCAAAATATCCCTTTGAGTTGGGTATTACCATTTCAGTGTTACCGAAGAGGAAATTGAAGAAAATAAATTCTCCAGTTGGATGTTGAAAGTTAATAATTTGTGAATAAGTTGGGATATGTTTCTCAGTCACATTGTTGTAGGGATTTTGTATCTTATTTCTAGTAAAATGATGTCAACAATGTAGCTTTTAACTGAAGGAATGGATTCCAAAGTACATGTTTACATGGGATTTGGGAATAAGACAGCTCAGATCTTATTTAGAATTAGATGAAAAACAATTCATATATATATAAATTGATAGATATTACCATTGTAATTATAGTATCAATGTAAAAATAAATACAGACCTTTGAAATGTGGCTTTGGCACAGTATTTGGGAAGCACTTTGAAATCTACAAGCATCGCTTCACAGCCATGTCTGCAACTTTCGGATGATATTGTTGTATTTCTTGTTCCCATTGCACTACCGTGGAGGTAACAGTACAAGTCCATGGTAATGGTAATCATATTTATTCTATAGGTTTATAGTGGGAAAATATGTAATTGGAAGGAATCACAATAAAATGGAATAGAAGAGTTATTTTTAAAAGATTTAACCTTGAAAGTCTTTGACACCCAAGCATGCTTTAAAATAAATTTTTTATTGTGTTTAGACTGGTTGACTTAGCACGTGCCCAAGTTCCTTCCTGTAAGGACTGGCTAATTTTCTTCCTCCCTTGGGTCCAGAAATTGGTCTTTCATCTAGACAGGGTATGGGAGACAGCACAGGCCCATGAAGGAGGGTATGGACACATAACTTTTATTAAACTATATGGCCATAGATAGTTACAGCCATAAAAAGGTTCATGCCTTAAGCATACTTTTGGAATTTTTCCTAAAAAAAAAAAATGGTTCAATTGAATTAAATTACCATATGTATGAAGCCACATATTACTTTATTTAAGATAGGAAATAAAGGTCACTACAGTATCCAAAAGGATGAACATGTTTAGCAAACTATGTTACCAAAGTTAATGGATTGGAAGCATGAAAACAAATATGGAGTTTATGCATAAACATTAAAAATATTTTTTTAAATTGGCATCTTTCCTCTGTTTGCAGGTATGTCAATATACCTATGTGCTTATATGCACATGCACATGCACACACACAAACCACGTACAGGTGTCTCTGCTATAAAACCGTATGTAATTCTTGAAAAATTTCACATTCTGTAAAACTTCACACTAAAATCAGCATGATTCATAGACACAACAGGCTACTCAAAACCTTTGCAACCCTGAAACTAGACTACCAAGAAAAACAATAGTTAGTACCTGGAGAGATGACGTGGCAGTTCAACGCAGCTAGAGGTTTAACTCGGACATACTATTAAAAACACATAGAAACAGTACAATGGGAAAGCTGAGCTATAGGCACTGAGACAGCACAGTTGGAAGCAGAGATTAGAGTAAGCAGGGTTGCCATTAAGAGGGGCACTGGTGGAAGCACAACATACTGTGATCTGAAAATAATTCCAGGTTGGAGGCAGTCTCTCTGGGGAAGGAGAAAAATCTAGATGACCTTGGATTTGATGATGAATTTTTAGATACAGCATGAAAGCCATGATGCATGAAAGAAAGAATTGATGAGCAGGACTTTATTAAAGTTAAAATTTTCTGCTCTGCAAGACACTATCAAAGAAATGAAAAGACAAACCACAGACTGAGAGAATTTTGCAAAAGACACATCTGATAAAGGACTGTTGTCCAAAATATACAAAGAACTCTTAAAACTCAACAGTAAGAAAATACAACTTGATTGAAAAGTGGGTTTATATTTAATTACCACGACTACATTAATTTCCATAATGATCCACATCTATCTTTAAGACAGCTGTGTCGTATTACGTTTTGACCTTTGTATAATTGTGATATTACTTGAGGTGTTTTCTGGGTGTGCAATATTCGTATCTATGTTGAATCATGCTTTTCTAACTTTACTATATTGTTTTCCTTGTACAGGCTTAGCTAATGTATCTTTTCTGCATCAGATTTTTCTCTCGAAAGGGCCAAATGGGGATTTGATACATGTTAGTTTTGTCACACAGCCAAAAAGCCATATTTCCAAGAAAGTCTTTGGGTTTGTAAATGAATGATACAGTCAGCACCCTCAGCATTATTTTATGAAGACTGTGTTTTCTCAACCAGGGCATACTGACATTTGGATCAAACAATTCTTTGTTCTGGGGCTTTCCTGTGCGTGGTAAGATGTTTAGCAAAAACCGTGGGCTCTGCCCACTGATTACCAGCAGTGTAAAACAAGCCAAATAAAGTCAATTGGTACTTAGATAATCTAATATTTAAGGGGTACATAAAATTCCCAAGGATACAGTGAAAAGTTGTTGCTTTTTAAAAAACTGGTATTACCATCTTCTCAATGCATTCAAGTTGATAAAGCATAACTAGATATTTTTCAATGTAAAGGTAAAGTCCAGATAAAAAAGGATATCATTGTTATGTTAAAAAATACACAGGAGAGTAGAAATATACCCTTCTTCTAGTACCAAGATCTGCCTCTAAATATATATTTAGTTCTAAAACATAATCTCAGTAATTATTTTAAATTTTAGATCTTAGGATTCCAACCAACGATCTTCTCTGAATTCTGATACTTTCAAAAACTAGGACAATATATAAAATTTGAGAGTAATCTGAGTCTCCAACTCAATAAGATGAGAACTTCATTAACTATTTTCATCACAGAGGGAAAAACAACATGGGATAAAGAAAAGTATGACCCTTGGTTTCCTTATGATACCCGTTGTAACAGAAAGTCTGTGAATTTTCATATATTCACTCTAAGAAATCCACCTTTCAAATGTAATAGTTTTTGTTGAAGCATGGAATTAATTAACCACTTTTCCTTAATGTATAATTTAAAGTTTAAAGTGATTAAAATTCTGCCCCCAGCATAAAATACTCTCCACACGGAAAAATATATATTATATTCTTTTTGGAATAGGCTTTTGTATTTGGATAGAAAAAGTACACTGATTTTTAAGCTTTGAGTGGGGTTTTGAGAACATGAACAACCACTGACGTTATCAGGAGAAAGAAACATTATTGCAGGCAGCTCTTCATCTGAAGCAGCTTAAACTGTTTCCATTGAACACTGTGCTGTTTTGTCAGGTCTGCAGACAGCTTTGCAGGAGGAAGCCTGACAGAAAGTGCAGAGAATTCTGTTTTACGCATCTATCAGAGAGGGAAAAGTGGCTCTTTTCCACAAATACATGAACATTCAGCATTAGAGAGAGCGTCGATAGGTACTGCCATGTTGTTGATTGCTGCAAAATTAATAATAATATCTTGTATTCGTCAGGCATCTCTAGAGAAACAGAGCTAAGAGGAGACAGAATATAGACTATATATATGCATATATATACAGAGAGAGAGATATAGGCATATAAACATTTATGAAGAGATGTATGATAAAGAAGTGGCTCATGCAATTATGGAGGCCAAAAGTCCCATGACCTGTCATCTTCAAGTTGGAAACTCAGGAAAGCCCGTGGTGTAGTTCAGTCTGAGTCCAGAGGCCTGAGAACCCTGGGCACTGATGATGTTGATTGCAGTCCAGGTCCGAAGGCCTGAGAATCAGGAGCGCCGAGAGCGAAAGATCAAGGTCCCAGCTCAAGCAATCAGGCAGGCAGGGCGGAATGCTTCCTTCCTTCCTCTTGTTCTGTTTGAGTCCTCAGTAGATTGGATGATACTCACCCATGTTGAGGGGGTGGGGCACATTGATTCACTGAGCGTACCAAGTCAAATGCTAATTCCATCTGGAAACACCCTCACAAACACACCTAAAACTAAGGTTGAGCCAAATCTGGGCACCCCTTGGATCCTGTCACGTTGATACATAAAATTAACCTTCACATAACCCTAACTTTTAACTCTGAATTCCACTTGTCCTACAGTAATTTACACAAAGATGTTCACTGCAACCTTGATTTTAATATTGAAAATAACCTAAATGTCCTTCAATAGGAGATTGTCTAAATAAACTTAGGCTCATTCTTGCAATGAGGAGTGAGGTAGATTCTATGCTTATTGACATGAAAATGTGTCATGACGTAATATTAAGTAAGAAAGGCAGAAGTGAAGGAGTGTGTACAATTCCACGTACTGCATCTGTGCTAATTTCTTAGTTTTGATGAATGTACTGTGGTTAAGTTAGACGTCAACATTAGGGGAGCCGGGTGAAGCATATACAGGAATTCTGTAGTCTCTTTGCAATTCTTCTGTAAATCCAAAATCATTTCAGCATAAAAGTCAAATATATGTCCTGCAGTACATTTACACTCTACTATGAATACTGTACTATATAATTAATTATTAACATGGAACAGGCTTGTCAAAACAAATGCTAAATATGGGAGGAAAACATGAGAATTTGTTAGCAAGTGTCCCATGTCAAATAACAGCGAGGCTGACGTGAATACAGATGTCTACACCTCCTGACCCCTTATTTGACATGAGAGCCCTTTGCAGAAGAAGTGAGAGGGAGGGCTGATAAACAGGTGGAGGTTGAAAGTTGCAAACCCCAAGTCACAGGGCATTTAACAGATCCAGGCAAGTAATTAGTGGTTTGAATCGTTCTGTCATTCTGGACTTGGTTCTTAAGGAAACCCTAAGGTCTCCAGGGAACTTTATGGAAAGAGTAAGAGCTGTGCTGTCATCCCACCAGACAGGGAGGTGACAGAGGCTAGGAAAATCGATTTTTCTTGGGAAAAATGTGCTTTCATAAGTTCATCCACTCTCCAGCACATCACTTTGAATTGCTCCGGCAGATGATGTGGTCCCATTCCCTCCCTTTGGCCACAGCTTCTTATAGAAATAGCCAGGCACGGTAGAGAATTCACAGTTTCATCGGCCTTTGTGGATTTAAAATATTAGAGAATTGATAAGAAAGGAGGAAGGAGAGGATCATAAATGTGGCACTTGAACCAGGGATATGACCAACCAGCAAGTTAGAAAAAATGAACACATTTAACTATTTCCTGTTGGTTTTGGAGAAATGGAGTAAAAGCAAAGTTTGCCAGTATTTTCATACAAAAAATATGGTGTCAGCATTATTTTGGAATGGTGGAGTGTAGGTGTGATTTGTAGCCCAGAAAGAATAAACTTGCTTCAACCATGGATTTGCCTCTTGTGTGAATGATGAAGTTTTCAAATGTAATGACTAGTTCAGGAATGGAATCTTCAGCTGAGAAGGTGGGAGGCAGCTGGAATCAGAGGGGAGAGTGAAAGCTGCAACGTGCTTGTAATCACATGTCTTCCTTTATCCCAGGTAAGCAAAGAGGCAAAAGGTGACCTTTGTCCTCTGTTGATGTTCTCCGTAGGCCAGCCTGGATCACACCACAAAGTTGAGGGGATGTCACAGAGCAAATTAGGGCTACCCAGATGAGATTATTTTGTGTGATCACCTAATACACAGCTGAAAGAGACACATGTCAACATTTTAAGCTGTTTTTAATTATTTCTATAAATTAGATATTTTCTATTGATGCCTGCTAGAGACTATATGCTGCTGAGTATTATTATTTGAAGATCACAATAAATAAATAGTATGTCCTTGTGCATCATTTGATGGAGGAAAGGACCATCGAGTACAGCACTGGGACTTGTTTATTAATATGTTTCTGTCTCTTGTTTTAGTTAAAATCTCTTTCTCCTAAAAGGAGCATGATATGAGTTGGTATGATAAGATGCAAAATCAACTTGGCAAACTAGTTGTAGTTATACTTAAGATTCATCAGTGAATTATTTTGGACTGGATTTATTATAGAAACCCATCTGCTGATAGATATTTAAACATGTTACTTCACTGGTTGCCTTCAACTACGTCTACCTCTAAGCAGTATTTAAATTTATGTAAACCGAGGGGTATATAATAAACACGTGCATTTAAAATTGTGTGTATGTAAATTGGCTTGCATATCGTATTTCTACTTGTGTTATATATATGATATATATGAGAATATATAACATATGATAATATATAATATCACATATATAGGTATATATTTTATAAATCTACCTCTTCATATACAAGTCCCATATACAGTAAACAAAATATTTGTGAAATTACATGTTGTTAAACATATTAGGCAAATTAAGCACTCCACACTCGTTATCAACTGGAAGGAGTTTCATCATCTTCTCACATTAGGATCTTGGTCATAGTAAAAACTTAAAGGAAAATAAAAGCACTGTTTTATTTGTATTGGAAATGGTTCTTATTTTTCTCATGTGTTTTAGTGAGTGACTCGGATAATGTTAAAATAATAACAGCTAGCAGAGTGGAAGTGGTTAATTAATTAACTTTATGGAAACTTTGGATTTATCCAGATACATTTTGTGATTATTTAGTTTAAATTATAAGATAGCTGCATTTTCTCACATATAAAGTAATTATACTATTTTGTCATTGCTAACTTTCAAAAAATAAAATGGATGAATATGATATATATACTTAGAAATATCTCAGAAGAATTTTTAATTTGAAATTCTCCTGGTAATTGTATATCTAACTTATTGTTTATAGCAAGAGTTTTAACTCTATAGGTTTAGACTTGCATATTTCTGAAGGAATATATAAAAGTAAAAATGGAAATTAATATCAGTTGATTTATCATATCAATGAACATCTGAATCCTATAAATGAAGGCAACAGGTAATAATAGAAATGCATATGCGATTGATAGAAAAATCATTTCTACATGCATTAAATGCATGAAGGTTTGGACTCTATTTAACATCTCAATACTTAAAATTGTTAAAATCATCCATGTGTTTTTTAATATAAAGATAAAACAGATTTCTATAAAGCCTTTCAACTGAGAGGAAAATTTAAGTTCTAAAATATTCTGATATAAATCTTAAAGAAAGAAATACAATTAGCCAAATTTCTATAGCTGTCACTAATGGTTTATTTTAGAAGATACCAACATATATCTTACAAGATCACTTATGATATCTATATCTATATCTATATCTCTCTCTATATATATATATACTCCATTTGAACTCCTTAGTTCTGTTCTTTGGGTCATTTTCAGTTTGGAAGACAAGGATCAGGAATTTGAATTTAAATAATTTCATTTGAAATAAAGTTTCATCACTATATATTTCCATGAATACTATCAAGAGAATTGCTGATGTGCACTGATGTTAAAAGGTTTTAAGACAATGATTATGTATATTTGGATGTTTTTTTGTTCAAGTGTGATTTTGTCTCACATTACATAAAAAATATAGTGTGATACAATTTCTGGTGTTTGGGGGGATTATCTCTAAATATATTTCAAGTAAAACAATGTGATTTGCATTCTTTAACATTTTTTCATGATTATACTTTCTTAATGGTTTCTAGTGTAACTGTTCTGAATTATTTATAATGCATTTTAAAATATCGTTCTCAATTTTCCATCATGACTCTAAAACCAGCTACTTCAAATAACCACTAAGCAACTGAGATGACATAGTCTGTTCAGTCCTGTGGCCCCTTTAACCTTGTTTTTCATGCAGCCGCACCATGAGATATGCAGGAATATGTGAATTTGGGAGCGAGTGCAAGTGCAGAGAGGAGCTGGACTCTGAGCTAGTTTTTTTTCTTTTTTTTTTGGTGAGGAAGATTGTCCCTGAGCTATCTATTGCCAATCTTCCTCTTTTTGCTTGAGGGAGATTGTCCCTGGGCTAACATCTGCGCACATCTTCCTCTACTTTGTATTTGGGATGCTGCCATAGCATGGTTTGACGAGCAGAGTGTAGGTCTGCACCTGGGATGTGAACCCATGAACCCAGGGCTGCCAAAGCAGAGTGGGCAAACTTAACCACTATACCAACTGGGCCCGGCCCCATGAGCCAGTTTTGACTGAGTGATCCCATGCTTGCCCCTCCCCCGGCAATGGAGGCTGGACACCCCTGGACTCTGACCCTTGGACCTCTTCATGCAGCATCACCTGTGGGATAAGCTTCCAGATGCCCCAGGTGTGTAGGGGGCAGCACCATGAGGTGTTCCCAGCATTGCCATCCCCACCTTCCAGCATGGACTGGTTTACTGCAGTTCAAAGTTTGGATCTAGCTGAGCTTATCTGTGGCATTCCTTTCTGTTGAGCTGAACCGCCCTCTTCTTTCTCTGCCATCCTTTTATTCTAACTTCAGGTAGACACATCCCTGAGCCTCAGTGGAGCCTTTTGAATTTGCTAGATTGAGCTCTTCCTCATCAGTCACCTCTGTTCTAAGGCCTTTCTCTCTGGACTCCGGGGACATTCAAAAAGTGAGTCTGCTGGAAAATGGATTGTGCTTCTTAGAATCCAACTAGACAGGTCTCAAAACCTACAATTCCGAGTAGGGCATAATAAAGTCCCAGGTTTGTGATATTGTCAGATGAAGTAAAGCTTTCTATGTAACATGAAATAAGCAACTACCTCACATCTGGGAACATTTTCGAGGTTTTGGTTATATTTTATAACTACCTCCCATTCTTGCTGAAAATGCCCTCAATGAAGCTGCAGGATAAACACAATTGGGAGATTGTTTTCCGTGTGTGTCTCAGTTCATCGTGATGACATTTCAGCCCAGTCAGTCTTGGATTTAACTGTTGGTTGCTTTGTGTAGAATCAGAACATTTGAATTCAACCTCACGAAATTGTGGTTTTGATCTTTAATTCTTCCCTGCATATTTAAAGTATATTCTGATTTATGGTTATGGGGTAAGAATCAAAGTAGGTAAATTTCACATTCTTTTTTTGTTTGTTTTTGTGAGGAAGATTAGCCCTGAGCTAACATCCACTGCCAATCCTCTTCTTTGTGCTGAGGAATATTGGCCCTGGGCTAACATCCGTGCCCATCTTCCTCTACTTTATATGTGGGACGCTGCCACAGCATGGCTTGACAAGGGGTGTGTAGGTCCACTCCTGGGATCCCAACCTGCAAATCCCAGGCTGTCAGAAGCAGAGTGAGCAAAGTTAACTGCCATGCCACCAGGCCAGCTCCTCACATTATTTTCAAGATTCTTCTTCTGTCATACTGGCATATACTTCTTTTTATTTTGACTAATGAAAAAGTAAATGGCTTACAATGATCTTTTAATTAAGTGGAATTAAGGCTATATCACATAATATCACTTCAGAGGACACTTTACTGAGGGAGCTGCTTACAAAAATACTGCAGCTAGACATTTGATATTTGATTAATATTTCAAAGTACAAGAACAACAGATTTACTTTTACTGGGTATATTACAACCAACAGATAAACTAAAGAGAGTCAGCCCTTTCTTCACCGTGTTCCTCAGTTACCAATGAAGATGCCATTCCTTTCTTAGTAAAGAGGAAAACTGAAGGATGATGTTGACAAAGCAGGCTTTGTTATTTGTGAAGCAATCTCATGAGACCATCCTGTGCCAGATCTGTCACTGTTTAATCCCAATTGATAAATGGAAAGCTGTTCAAGGATTGAGTAGCCTCCTGCTATTTCAGAATCTTGTACATGTCAAGATTGGTTGAAAGTTTTGAAACCCTCTAGCGGGTCAGACGATCAAACAAGTGCTCTTCCACTACTACTGGGCTGCCTCAGGAGTCATGGCAATCTCCCTACTATGAGCTAACACCTGCCGTGAACTTTCTCAAGCTGAATATTCAGGCATGAAGAGAGGACCAAGTTCTTTTACTCCAGTTACATGTTTGTTGGGTATCCGTGTGCAACTCTGTATAAAGCTAAATCTTCAGGAAAAATTGGGCTGGTGAATTTGGTTGGGGTGCTTATGTATTTAAAATGTTACTTGTTTACAGAAGTAGCATTTATAATTCATGTCATTAATGGAAGAAAAATGGAAATCTTATTAATAAATGAGATGAACGATAAGAACTAAACACAATTTATGGCATAAAGAAATGTGAAATCAAATGTGATATAGTGTGATAATCTAGTTTATATGGGATTATGAAAGGAATTTCTTTAGCAGAGACTAAGATTATAGAAAATGGATAATTTATAGAGAAACAATAATTGCTTTTAAATGCAAAGTGAGAATAAGCTATTGTGTAGCAAAATTAAGATTTTAAATTTTAATGCATCTTGAAATGCATTTGTGACTTTAAATGCTTCAAGATGCTGGAGGCCCAAGAGATCCAGTAAAACTGAAAAAATTTTTGCTAGCTATTTAGTAAAAGTCAACAGTGTGCAGAAGACTGCAAGACTGAAATCCCAAGAATGTATCCAGCGTCCATCAAAACAAATAAACAAAAAACCCTAGAACAAACAGAGTCAGAGTCGCCAAACTAAGTTCATGTCCCTGCTGTTTGTCCCGCTGTTTGTCGTAGAGAATAACATGAAGCCACTCTCTCAGAAGCAGAAGTCATTTGGGGTCGAAGGAGAGGAGGTCTGAGAGGAACTGCTTTCTCACAATTGCAGGGAATCTAGAGGTAAGGGCTTGCAAGAGTTTTGCCTCCTATAGTCTCTCCTAGGTCGGATTCCTGAGTGAAAACCCCACCACAAAGAGAGCTGATGCCGCGATTTCTATTTCCCTTCTGACCTTCTAGTTAGAGATCCCGCAATTTCAGAGGGTGGCATTTGAACAGATCCTTCTGTGGCTTTTTACAGACGACTGCTGTAGAATGATGGCTTGAAGGGAGAGGAACTTAAAGGAGAAAGAGAAGAAAAAGGAAGGCAAGTTTTTGATAACCTTGAACTGCAGCCTAATGGATACTTTGTAAAACTGTTTGAAAAGCCCATGCTACCTGCACCTTTCAGAGTTATCCTGCAGTTTTTGTTTTGTTTCATTTTCTCTTCCTTTTTGACAATAAAAATACGTCTAGTGTTTTCAGAAGTGTCTTGCTGTCAGCAGTAAGAAGATTCTTATGTGCTATAGTTTGTTTTTCTATGTGGAAAATAGTAGCTCCATTGACCTATTTTTATTAAAAGTCAAGACTTTTATGAGCATTTTAAAGAAAGATTTTTCTTTGCCCTCCTACCCCTTCTTTTATTGAAGCTGAAATTAATGTCATGGTCTAGGCATCCTATACCTTTTAAACGGCAGTGAGTCAGCTGTTTCCTGCATCCTGTTCCACTTACAGTGAGAGAAGTTACACGGGGATATTTGGAATTTAACACTGAGAGTTCTGATGTTAAGCAGTTTTTCTGACTTTAAAAAAAAATTCTCAAAATAAATCCCAATTTCCTCCTGGAATATTCCATGCACCAACACATCCATTAATACTTACTGAGAAGTTGGTAAGTTTTACTTATTGCAACTCTGCAGGCACATTTGCACATACTTCTGAAGGTCAAATTCTTTCAATCAATCATATCTTCAATTTTACTTTGCCTCTTTTATAGCCTGGCTTCAAAACTTCTATCCAGAAGCTACTTACTGTCTCTCTCTTTTTTTTTTTTTGTGGGGAAGACCAGCCCTGAGCTAACATCTGTTGCCAATCCTCCCCTTTTTGCTGAGGAAGACTGGCCCTGGGCTAACATCGTGCCCATCTTCCTCTACTTTATATGGGACGCCGCCACGGCATGGCTGACAGGCAGTGCATCGGCGGGCGACCAGGATCTGAACTCGCGAACCCCGGGCTGTCAAGCGTGGACTAAACCGCTGCGCCACCGGGCGGCCCTACTTACTGTCTCTTAATTAGAAGAGAACCTCTGTTTCCTTAGAACATGAGATTATAAGGGAAAATAAGAATCTCTACAGGTCTTAAGCTTGGAGAGGTGGGGCAATGGAAGAATATGTTATCTTGAGAGGGAAGTCTAACATTTCTCTTTTATCTTAAAAATATAAGGTGAAGAGAAAAGAAAGAATTGCGTGGCAGTATACATAGGTTATTCCTACATTTAAGTATTCAGAGAAATGTACTCTCATTGTGTGATGACTCTTTGCCTGATTGATTTCCTGGATCTCCAGAAGACCGTCAACCATGAGATATCAGCAGTCTTCCTCTGTGACTAACAATGCCTCCTGCAGTGAATATGAGACCTTGGTTTTTTGACACCACTGCTTTTTGTTGATTTATTTGTTTTACTCAAGTATTCACACTTTGAGGTGACAAATCTTATTTCTGTTTTTACCAAACCCCATTTATATGTCCTATCTCTCTCTCCTGTGACCACCATGACATTTATCTAGCTATTTATTGTCTCTCACTTTGATTGTGATAATGTCTTCTCAACTTGTACGTAAAAGCCTCAGCAGACACTCTCTATTGCCAGAGCCACACATACTTGCTGTTCAGCAGAAATACCTACATTCTTGAATATCATTTCCTTGGTCTCCCTTCATTGGTTTGCCCTGGCTCCAGCTTCATCACACTCCTGATTCTGGTTTTGTCAATACAAGGTTAAATTGCAGTCTTGCTATTTGGAATTTGGCGCTTGTATCTTTTCTCCTAATTCAGTCTGAAAGTTCCACCTCAAAGACTGGCTCACATTTGCTCTGTGAGCTCTTCCAGCTGGTATTCTCTTCTGTCTGAAGGCTCAGACCTCACGCTGAAACAGGGTCAGTTCCTGAAATTTCAGGGGGCTCTTGGCCACCAGAAGATGATAAGTCATCTGGGGATGAGCCCTCACTATTTAACTCTGACAGTGATATTTCGTCTCTGGAGCTTTGTAGAACATTTTCAATTCCTTAAAAATAAAGTTCTAGCTCGTCCTCATTACACCATAAAAACAGATTATTCCAGTTTCTTTATCATTTCCTTTCTTTCTCTCTTCTCCTAAATAAGAATTTTTTACTTCACCCTTACTATTTCAACCTTCCATCCTTCTCCAAAACCTCACCAGACGCTCAAGATTCCTGTTCCTGTTGATAACCTTCAATTTGACATGACATTCTACCTTTCATCAGAAAGTTTTTCTGATTTGAGGGAAAAGGAGTTGTCACTTCCCTGGATTGGCTGTTAGGTAACTACACTCCCCAAATTATTTTTTGTAGTTACCAGCTACCATCTTTTCTTATTCTACTCCAGAGATGCATTTCCTTTGACGTGTGTAAGATGCAATGATACCAATGTGTTAACATAGTGTTTTCTGTCGTGCACATCCTGGATTTTTGTCCATTCCCTTGTGTTCATCTTAGGTTGTGAACATCTGTGGTCGAGAAGAGATCTTTGCAATTCCCTTTGCATAGCATCCTGCACTATAAAGCCTTAATTGGCAATGAGGTCATTAAAGGTGACTGACTTCGCCCAGAAGACAGGAACATTTGCCTCTTATTTCTAAAGGGGGTTGATCTTGGAGGGAAAGGGGAGAAACAAGTATTCTACTACTCCCTGGAAGTCTACTCCGAGTAGACTTACTGCACAAACTATTAAATTCAAATAACCCTTTAGGTCACTAAGTGTGTCTCACTGAAGCTTACTGTATTCAGACAAACCTATTCCACCCTGGAGGCAGTGAACTGGAGAATTCCTTTTTCTTTTTGCCTTCCACGACATTTCACATGGAAATTTTAGTTTGAAATGCATTTTACATTTGTAGTACTAAAGAGTGCAGAGAATAAGACTAAATATAAGGATAAACAGGACTTTGGTTATATGGTTAAAAACTGGAAATATAGGAGTATACATAGAAGAGTGTTCAAAAATTGAAAAGTAAGATGACTGTTCAAAGATAGGAATGTAGTTCTTTATAACAGTGGGACTTTTTCCAAAAGTTTGTCTACAGCATTCTGAGAAGTTTATAAATAAATTTAAAAATATAAGAACATAAATAATATATAGAATGGAACTTATCCCACCCAAAGAATCATGGTTTAGTTTTTCTTTAAATTATAGAAATGTACAACATATGTTAGAAAATATATATGTGTACACACACAGAGTGCTTTCTTTGCTGGCTTAATATTTTCATCCTATTTTAGTTTTCATTGTCTACGTCTAGAAGATAAATGCCCACCTGGATGTTGTCTATGTATTCTCGTTTGGGCTGTCTATCTGAAGGGTTTTGTTTTCTTTGTTTCTCCTTTAATTGGCTGCACAGGAAGACCCATCCTGCATTGTGAGTTCAGCATTTTCCTCATCATCTCCCGTGCATCCCATTGTCTGTGCGCACACAGCATGGCCAACGCCACATCTGCCTCCTTTCTGCGCGACCCCTGGAATACAAAAAGCCCCTCCACGCAGAGCATGCCCATGTGTCCAACATCTGGTGCAGGGACGGAGAGTGGACAGGTCGGTGGCCTCCCGTTGCATTAAACAGATTCCTTTTCCTCTTGGTTTCCCCATTACAGATACTGCAATGAGCATCTGCTGTGCCCCCCACACATGTTCTGGACAGGCTGGGGTCCTTGGGAACGGTGCACAGCCCAGTGTGGGGGCGGCGTTCAAGCTCGCCGCAGGACCTGCGAGAATGGGCCTGACTGTGTGGGCTGCAACGTGATAAGTAGAATCCTCCTCATCTTCAGCCCACAATCAAGAGCTGGGAGTCCAGACTCAACACACACTAGATGCTTTCACACCCAAATGCCATGAACACATAAGATATGCTGCAAACATGAAATGCCCTGCAAACACTAAAGCTCTGCACACACTAGATGCTCTGCAAACATGAGATGCTCTGCAAACACATGTGTAAGCACTAGATGCTCCACATACACTACATGCTGTGAATCACCCAAGTTTCTCTGGTTAATCAGAGTGTCCAGATCAGAGTAGCCTATAGGCTTCTGAACTAAGTATTAGCATAAGGATGACCCACCCCAGAAATTTCTCAGTTTTGATTCCTGTGCTGTGACACATACTTTAGACTGCTTACTCCTGGTCACTATATATGGTTTAGGAAATGGAGGGAGCTCGCCATACTGAGACCACACTAAGGTATAAAACGCAGGATGAACTTGACACACTGTGAGGATAAGAAGACTCTGTGAAGTCAGAGCAAATTGATGTAAATTCAGAGGGAATAAACCACAACCGATGGCTTTGTTTTTCTCTGATTTAGCAGGTCATGTTTCTTTCAACATTTTAAACCCTTGAGTTTTATTTGTGCAAGCACCTTCCCAAAGGCTCATTGTTGCTCTTCCTACACGACCTGTCAGAATGACTGAGCACTGAAGGCTGCTGGGCTTTCACCTCATTTGCCTTCCCCTGTCCTGGCACTGCAGAGTAGATGCAGAGACGTTGGGGATGCTTTTGGGGGAGAAGGTCAGCATGAAAAAGTCTGGCTTGGCATCCCTCCTCGCTGATCTTTTCAGTTGGTCTTTGCAGCACTTTGGTCCCTTGGTTCATAAGGCTGAGTGATGTTTCTGTGTTTCTGTAAAGCTTGTTTTTGTGAGATGCAAAAAACCACACACCCCAGATCATCTTGGGAAATTTGGAAAGAGGAAATGTTATGAGATGCTTTGTCAGATATTACACCCTGTACACCCACGTACGTATGATTGATCTCTACATTCTAGCTGCAGTCTGCAAATCTTTAGCCACAAAGTAAGTGTGTTTGATTTGAAAGGGTCTTCTGTAGAAACAAAGAGATTTCTGTTATTGGGATATGCAGTTAGATTTCTTTCCCTTCACACTGGCAAAGATATTGTAGTAGCTTTAATAGACTCTATTCATGATTACAGAGATGGTTCTTTCCAGGTTGACCTGAATTACCTTTGGATCAAGAAAAATCTTAGTCTATATATATGATGATATTGACTTTTCAGATGCTCAAATTTAAAACTCTTTTTATAAATGTGAAGGTAATTCATGGCAATTATCATGAACATCCACAGGGTTTAGGAAAATAAAGAAAATGTGGCAATTCTATTCTTTGCTGAAGCATGTCACTGCCCGTGCTAGGGGTGTGGTGTCTGGGGACTGAGGTCAACAGCCCCATGTGCGCATTTACCTCATCAGCTGGGAAACCACAGGGATGGTGCCCAGCTGAGTTGATCATGATCTTGTTGCCCTTTAGTTTCTAAGAGCTTTGCAGTCTGAACCAATGTTGTATCATTCATTTATAATTGCTTATTGGTTTCATAATTACATTGATGAAATGTCTTACTATAACAAAAAATTATATTAAGGAAAGAGTAACATATCTTATACACATACATATGTTTTCTTTTGACTATAAATGTAAATGATTAAGTTCTTCAAAACGGTAATGAATTTGTTGTTTAATTTATGGTTATATTTATTGGCTAATAGCTTATAAAATAAATGCAAGACCAGTTTTAAAGTCCAGGAAAACTTTAGATAAGTGTCTAATAACTCTAGTTGGCGTTTTTAGTTTGTTTTCTTTTTCTCCCAACTCTCTTTTACTGGAGTTTACTTTCTAGCAGATGTAATTGGCATAATCAATCAATCTATTTCCTTAAGGCAGAAGTACAGAAAATTTTTTCTTTCTCACATAGCTTTTCTGTTTATGCCAGCTTCTGTCTTGCCTAAGGCGAGAGTGCTGACTCAGGTAAATCGAGGAACATAGACAGGTTGAAGCATGTGCTAAACTTCTTGGAATTGCTTTGAAAATGTATCATCTCAATTAAATGCCCAAGAATGTTATTTGAAAAGAAAAGTCACATAGATTTTGTAACATGATTTATCTGTACATTCTAGCTGCAGGCTACGAGTCTTTGGCCACAAAGTGCGTTTGATTTGAAGAGGTCTTTTGTAGAAACTAGCTGTAAGGGTAGGTAGTTTATTAACTTGAAGTCATGAGTTTGATCCTCGTTTGTCAATATCCAACTGGATGACAAGTCAGGTGATATTTCTGAGTCTCCGTCTCCTTCTCCGAGAAGGAGGCGACAGTCCCTTCCTCCCAGAGCCACTGAAAGTGTCAGATGGTGACGTCTGTGAGGTTCTGGCAGAAGCTTTCACATTCCAAGCACCTGGGTGTGAGTCCTTCCTACTCTCTCACTTCAGTTGTTACTAAAAACTCTTTCACTGACATCCTCAGGTTTTCAAAATGTTATGATCAGGTCTATTCAACTAACAATGATATTAACATTGGGGAATTTTCAATAGCAAAGAAATAAATTGAAGATAAACTCATAAAGAACGTGAATTTTTATACTATTGTAAATAATTATTAAATAGTTAATATTTAATAATTATTGTAATATAAAACATAAAGTTTTATATTATTGTTGAAAATTACAACACATGAAAGGAAGAAGAACCCTGAATATTGACGCCAGGTAAATGGAATTGCCCCTCAGGACAGCGGAAGTCGACGTCTCCTGTAAACGTTCACCAGACGTGTAAAAGAACGGAAGTCAGTGCTGGGCCAAACACAGCAAGGACATTTCACACATGGAAACCGCGTTGGTGTTTCAAAAACTATATCCCTTATTGAAATTTCACACAAAAGGCAAAATGGTTGGCCAAAAGCTATGATCAGAGATATCAACATGGAACATAGAATAAATATGCATCTTCCCGATTTGGGAGGAATGACCACAGGAGACCCTTAAAGGTCCAAAAGAAAGACCTTAAAACCAATACGTGCTGGCAAAAGGATTCTTTGAAGGTTAGTTAAAATTGATACAATGCGCTATAAATTGTTTGCGTTAAATAATGCACTGAGGATGCACTTAAACCGAAATATAACTGATAATTGGAAGTTTAAATACATTTGTCATACGAACAATAATGACAGAATTACCAAGTACCTCATTCTTGTTTAGCACATTAGGGTTTACCAGATGCTTTTGAAAATGTTCTCTCATACGGTCCTAATTTTCCAGAGTAAGGCTCTTCTCTCCAGAATGCTGTGGCTGACGCAGAAAATATAGGAACAGGCATTGAGAAAATAGTTGATCAGAGCAAATATCACACCAAAACGTTTCTGTTAAAAGCCCAAAGAGGTAGATTTTGATTTGCTTTAGCGTCAATTTTTTTTTCTGAAAAGTATCAGATGAATTTGTTTCAGGCCAGCAATAAATGAACTAGCTAAATTTTAAAAGGCATACCTAGTAGAAAAGAGTCCTCTTCTTTTTTTTAATCATAAACTACAAACAGCCTCACCTTGCTCTTTTTAGAAATTTGGATTCTCAAATTAAGCTCAAACCTTCCCAACAATCATTTATTCTTCTTTATATACCTGGAAGAATAAAAATCAAAGATATCTTTCTTAAATTGAAGATAATTTAAATATTGTGGACAAGTTTTATTTCAAGCATTGGAACCCAACTTCTGGCACCGATAATATTTCAATAGTTATGACTGAGAAATGGCATAGGAAAAAAATATGTTTCAACATTTAAGATATTTTTCAAGATTATTTTAACAAATTTAAAACAAAAACCTTTCTGAAAAACATTCTTGCAGACACAGCCTTTAATTGGAAATGCATTGACTGTTGGCTGAGTTGCAATAACACTGCCCAGAGCTGTCACACAGCATCTGGAGGAGACCATTCCTTGTGGCCCACACGGGCCCCTGATGACATTCCCGTGAAGAAAGGAGGAAATTGTGGGAGGAGGGCGGGGAGGGACAGGTACCTTTCAGACTCAAATTAAAATGCCTTCAAGGGTTTATGGACTTTTTGCAAATTGTTTTATAATCAATTTTAATTGATTGTTTCAATTGCACAAAATAGAACCTTGACATTATACGTTTGTGGGTCTCAAATATACTTTAGTATTACATAAGCAATAATAAATGGAATAAATTGAATACTCTGTGAGAAATATATTTCAAGTAATGTAATATATTAGAAACACCGTATACCTAGCTAATGGTTACATATCTCTACATTTGTCACTTTCATTTTTAAAATTTATCAATCTGTTATTTGGATCTCGGATTTTATGCCTTTATATTAATATATACTTATTAACTCAAAATCCTCATGATATTTTAATGTTTCTTCTTCGAAGGAAGGTATTGACCAAACTTAGGCTTAGAGAGCTGCCCAGCTGTGTGACCTTGGGCATGTTGCTTGACCTCTCTGTGATTTTAATTTCTCATCTGTAAACTGTACTTACCTTGTTGGGTTTTTGTTTGTACTGTATAAATTTATCCATGTAAAGAACTTAGCACCACGGTTTACAAAACATCATAAATACTCAATATTAACTATTTTATTATTGCTATTCAGTAAATCACGCCTCATTTTATGTGCTATGTTTATTTATTTACACTTGGGAATACAGAAATTTTAAATACATTGAGATGACCAGATTGCTGAGTGGTTTCTCTTGGTCTCTACGTCATTTGAAGAGCTGAGGGAGCAGCTGATATTGGCCCAGAATTTTTCCGCGCAGACTCCCCCATGCACACACACACATGCACACATACATGCACACACACAACCTGCTCTTGTGTCTCATATAGAACAGGCGCTCACCAAAGGCTCTGATTGATTTAATCAATTTATTCAATTATTCAGTGGCCCATAGGTGTCCCCACTACACTCTGTGACCCCATCTAATATTTGAAAAATAATTGAGTGCAATTTCCCTGATGCGAACATAGACATGAACTTGCTTGCAGGAATCTGTTTGATACTCCAGCTGAGTGTGATCCACAGCAAATTTGAAAAAGTGACTCATCCAAACCCAAAGCTGAGAAAAACCTTTCTGAGCCTTATTGAGAACGACAGATGACTGTTGGTGGCTTCTCACTGCACATGTAACCAAGGGTCCAGAAGGGGAGAGGATTCTTGGAGAAGTCCCAGGAATCCAGATGCTCTTGAGAGGGGATACCTACTCCATTCCCTCTCATCCCAAAGCCACGGCATACAGTTGTGCAGGTTGTGCACTGCATAATTCTTAGGGGTGTTAAATGTCATGTAGATGTGAGTAGTACCCCTGAATATGGGCAATGCACCCTGGGTGGCTGCATAAGGCCACTCGAGCCCTTATCTGAGTGCAAGAAAACTCAGTGAGTTTTTCAAAGCCTCAGAAACATATAGGTGCCAGCCTTCATTGTGGACCGCCTTCTGCATCATGAGCATTCTGCCCTTGCTGAGAAGGGCAAGCCTGGCATTTTAGCTTGAGCTCCCCTTAAAGAGAGCCCACAACAAGGGCTTAGACCACATAATTTATCTGGGAGACGATTGCACAGTATCAGGTGGGAGGGATGAGGGGATGAGATGGGGAAGAAGGAAAAGCCCTGTCGGGGTTCACTATGGATATGTGTGAAACTTGATTTCCCCAGGGCTGCTGAAAGGGATGCAGATGCTTTCTAGAAGGGTTCTCCTTTCATGGGATCCTTGTTGGCCGATGTTCATCCCGGGGATGAACGCCTGAGGCTGTGGAGAGGTCCCGGGGAGGACAAGAACAGGAAGTAAGGTGTATGCTTGAGAGAGATGCTACAGCCTGAGTCTGAGCCTACAGATTTTCCTCCTTTGCTGTTGCTGAAATTCCGCGTGACCAAGGGGATGCACTAAGTCCTGTGTTAGGCATTTTGATTTGTGCAGCTATTATCCAACCTGCAAGTCAATCCTGGCCATGAGACATGAGATGCTCCTAGAAATGTGCCCTTGCTCCTATGAGATGCAGGAAAGAAGGGCTCCTTTTTCCCTCTGGATGCTGGTGTGTCAGGGATGTGAAGCTGGAACTGCTACTGCCCACTTTCTGCCAGCCAGGGCAGGGGCACTGGTTACAGGGAGAGAGGGAGCAGGAGCAAAACAGAGAGGCAGAGCTGGACTTCTGCCCGGGAGCCACCATTCCTGGAGACTGGTCGATGTGTGAGATCAAAAGTCCACCGTGAAAAACGTCCTTGGGATTTTGATAGAGATTGCTTTGAATCTGTTGATTGCTTCAGGTAATGTGGACATTTTTACTATGTTAATTCTTCCAATCCATGAACATGGAATATCTTTCCATTTCTTTGTGTCTTCTTTGATTCCTTTTAACAATGTCTTATAGTTTTCAGTGTACAGTCTTTTACCTCCTTGGTTAAATTTATTCCTAGGTATTTTATTCTTTTTGTTGTGATTGTAAATGGTATTGTTTTCTTGATTTTTCTTTCTGCTAGTTTGTTGTTAGTGCATAGAAAAGCAGCTGATATTTGGATGTTGATTTTGTACCTTGCAACTTAACTCTATTCATTTATTATTTCTAGTAGTTTTTCGGTGGATTCTTTAGGGTTCTCCATCTATAAAATCATGTCATCTGCAAATAGTGACAGTTCTTCCTTTCCAATCTGGATAACTGTTATTTCTTTTTCTTGCCTAATTCCTCTGGCTAGGACTTACAATACTATGTTGAATAAGAGTGACAAGAGTGGGCATCCTTGCCTTGTTCCTGTTCTTAGAGGAATGGCTTTCAGTTTTTCACCATTGAGTATGATGTTGGCTGTGGGTTTGTCATATGTTGAGGTACTTTCCTTCTATACCCATTTTATTGAGAGTTTTTATCATAACTGGATGCTGAATGTTGTCAAATTCTCCTAAAATTTATATGGAACAACAAAAGACCCCAAATAGCAAAAGCAATCCTGAGAAAAAAGAACAAAGCTAGAGGTAGCATACTTCCTGATTTCAAAGTATACTACAGAGCTATGGAAATCAAAACAGCATAGGTTGGCATAAAAACAGACACACGGATCAATGGAACAGAATTGAGAGCCAAGAAATAAACTCGCACATATATGGAAAACTAATTTTCAATAAAGGAGTCACGAATATACAATGGAGAAAAGAAAGTCTCTTCAATAAATGGTGTTGGAAAAACTGGACAGCCACGTGCAAAAGAATGAAACTAGACCATTCTTACACCATTGGTGTAAGACCATCTATCTTCCACCATACACAAAAATTAACTCAGATAGATTAAAGACTTGAATATAACACCTGAAACCATAAAATTCCTAGAAGAAAACATAGGTAATACACTCTTTGACATCAGTCTTAGCAGTTTCTTTTTGAATATGTCTCCTCAGTCAGGGGAAACAAAAGCAAAAATAAACAGGTAGGACTACATCAAACTAAAAGCTTCTGTACAGCAAAGGAAACTGTCAACAAAATGAAAAGACAAACTATCAATTGGGAGAAGATATTTGCAAATCATATATCCAATAAAGGGTTAATATCCAAAATGTATAAAGAACTCATATAACTCAACAACAATGACAAAAAAAATCCTATTGAAAAATGGGCAGAAGATCTGAACAGATATTTTTCCAAAGATATACAGATGGCCAGCAGGCACATGAAAAAATGTTCAATATCACTAATTATTAGGGAAATGTAAATCAAAACCACAGTGATATAACACCTCATGCCCAACAGAATGACTTTTATTAAAGACAAGAAATAAGAAGTTTTGGAGAGGATGTGGAGAAAAGGGAACCCTTGTATACTGCTGATGAGAATGTAAATTGGTGCAGCCACTATGGAAAAACAGTATGGAGATCCCCCAAAAAATTAAGAACAGGATTACCATATGATCCAGCTATTTCACTTCTGGATATTTATCTAAAGAATATGAAAACATTAATTTGAAAAGATATATGCACCCCTATGTTCATTGCAGCATTATTTATAATACCAAGACATGGAAACAAAGTCACCATCAACAGATGAATGGATAAAGAAGATGTGGTATGTGTGTGTGTGTGTGTGTGTGTGTGTGTATGTCTGTGTGTATATGTGTGTATATATATATATACATAGACACACCCACACAATGCAATACTACCCAGCCATAAAATGATGAAATCTTGCCATTTGTGACAATATGGATGGGCCTTGAGGATATTATGCTAAGCGAAGTAAGTCAGCTAGAGAAAGACAAACACTATATGATTTCACTCATATGTGGAAGATAAACATATGTAAGAACAGATTGGTGGTTACCAGAGGGGAATGGAAGGGGGGAGGGCAAAAGGGGTAAAAGGGGACATTTATACCGTGACAGACAGCAGCTAGACTTTTGGTGGTGAACAGAATGTAGTGTATACAGAAGTGAAAATATAATGATGTACACCTGAAATCTATAATGTTATAAACCAATGTTACCTCAATAAGAAAAAAAAAACCCACTATGATTTAAGCCAGTTTGAGCCCAAATCATCCTAATTACTATGCCCACTCCATCCTCCTCCTCAGAAGCCCTTCAAATCCAAGATCCCTAAGGCTAGGGGAGGGGGAGGCCACCCCCCCAGCTTTCTTCTTCCTGTCCCCTCTATTATGAGGTTTATATTTTGGGGAAACTCACATGCTGATTAGCAGAAGTATTCTTCCTTAGTGATTACATTTATACTCTTTTATGATATCTGGTAGAGATGACCTAAGGATTTTTATGAGATAGGTTACCACTAAAGCAACAAATGATATTGGCTTTCATCAAAAAGGTCACAAAACAAACTCTGTAATTGCACAGTTGTTTTTAAAGACATTCACTTATGTTTCCAAATATTCCTCTGCAAGGGAATCAGTCCATGATTATCCTAGATGAAACATGATCATCCATCTTTATAAGAATGGAAATGCAAAATTTGCTTTCAGTTTTTTGAAACATCTCAGTGAAGAGCTTGTAAATATGAAAGATTGTCATAGTGAAAATGTCAAATTTTGTTAAAAGAATCTTGAATGTCTTGAGAAATAGGTAATATCAGTACATATGGTCATGTGGTATAGCAGATGGTCACAAAACTATACGTTTTCTAAAATTTAGCATCAGAAGTTCTGCAATCAAGTGTAAAAATGATGCATGACACAGATGGGGAGAAAAGAAAAATGATGTATTATAGGGATTAATCCATCAAAAGCTTGCCTCTAGGACATATAAATAATCATCTACAATCTCTAGAAATTACAATTGGAAGCTGAGAACTGGAGAACTTTACAAAAACGTTTATTTATAGTATTGAGAGACTGTTATAAGTTTCACTGGCTTTGAAAAAGGAGGATATGTTCTGTTTTTTTATTTCTGCCTAGAATAATTCAAACACAGTGGTTGCAAGGTTAATTGCAAATATAACAGAGGTTTCCTGTTGTAAACGTGAGGTGAGTGTGTGCATATTTAATAAATGCCATGATAAAACATTCCCTGATGACAACCAAATTTACTTAAGGAAACAACTCAAGTAGTATTCTCGGTCATACGAGCTTCAGCTAAACGACCATAAGTTTGAAATCTTGTTTTATAGACTGATGTGAGATTAAGCAACGTGCATAACAGTCCCTGTTTCTAAAGATGCCAGATTTTTAACCATTATAAAATGAGTAATTAAATCACTCTCCTAAAATTAAAGCCTTGATTGAAATTAAACAAATCAGAGAATGCTCTTCCTCAGACGCACCTACCTATCAACTTCAGTACTTTGTGACAATTCTGAGAGTTCTGGGCTAATTATAGATTACCCAGGGAACTTTCCATGAGCCGTTTTATTGATTTCATGTCCCCTCCAAATTGGGCACTTCTTTTTGGACAATTTCTGAGGCTCACCTTGTTCCCTTCAGAATAACCAGATGCTTGCCAATGTGCTTAGAAAAGCAAGTTCTTCTGGAGCAGTGTTGCTGGCTTATATATATTTTTTAAAGCATTAATTGATTTATTCTCTTTTTTGTTATTGTCTTTCTCTGCTTACCTTTAATTTAATCTTCCCTTTTTAACTTTTCTTTTTTTTTTGGTGAGGAAGATTGTCCCTGAGCTAACATCAGTGCCCGTCTTCCTCTATTTTGTATGTGGGACATGGCCACAGCATGACTTGATGAGCAGTGTGTAGGTCTGCACCCAGGATCCAAGCTTGTGAACCCCAGGCCCCCCAAGTGGAGCTCTCAAGCTCAGCAACTATGCCACCAGGCTGGCTCCTTCCCTTTCTAACTTTTAAAGGAGGAGATAAATCATCCACTTGAGACTTTTCTACTTTTCTATTATAACCATTTTATGCAATAAATTTCACTCTAAACACTGCTTTAGCACATTACACAAATTTTGATGTGTTGTGATTTCTTCTTTGTCTCAAGGATTATTGATGAGCAGACTGATTAATGTCCAAATAATTTGGAATTTTTCCAGTTATCTTTTCTCTTATTGAATTCTATTTTAATTATTTAATTAAAATAATCAAGTTTTAATTAGTACAATTAGTAATTTTTAATTAATTGGATGTTATATGAGTTTGTATAGTTTTTATTCTCTTAAAATTATTTAGACCCACTCTTTAGCCCAGAATATGGCCCATGATGTTTGAAAAAAAAAATGTATATTCTGCTGTTGTTTGTTGGAATTTTCTATAAATGTCATTGAGGTCAGGTTGTTTGATGGCATTGCTCACATCCTTTTATCCTGACTGATTTTCTACTTGTTCTGTCAATTACTGAGAAAGGAGTGTTGAACCCTCCAGCTATTCTTGTGGGTTTTCCTATTTCTGTTTTCACTTCAACCTGTGTTTGCTTCCTGTACTTCAAAGCTCTGTTGTGAGGTGCATATACACTTATTATTGTTATATCCTCTTGTCAATTTGACTCCTCTCACCTAGAGAATGTCTCTTTTCATCCTCAGTAATGGAATTCTTGTTCTAAAAAGTACATTGACGGGGCCACCCGGTGGCGCAGCGGTTTAGTCCGCGCTTGGCAGCCCAGGGTTCGTGGGTTCGGATCCCGGGCGCCCGCCGACGCACTGCCTGTCAGCCATGCCGTGGCGGCGTCCCATATAAAGTGGAGGAAGATGGGCTTGGATGTTAGCCCAGGGCCAGTCTTCCTCAGCAAAAAAGAGGAGGATTGGCAACGGATGTTAGCTCAGGGCTGGTCTTCCTCACAAAAAAAAAAAAAAAAGTACATTGATATTAATATATAGTCTCTCATATTAATATAGCCATCTATCTCTTGATTAGTGTTTGCATGGTATATATTTCTCATTCATTTACTTATAATCTATTTTTCTCCTTATATTTACAATGAATCTCTTATAGAAAGCACATAGTTATATCTTGATTTTCATATAAAATGAAAATCTCTGTCTTTTGATTAAAGTAATAGACCTCTAACATTTACTGTAATTTTGATATACTTGGATTCAGATCTATCTTGCTGATACTTGTTTTCTATTTTGTCCATGTGTTCTTTTTTCCTCTTTTCCTGACTCTGGATTCTTTTGTAATGCTTGCATTATTATTTATAATTCCATTTTATCACCATTGTTTGTATTTTAGCTAACTCTTTGTTTTATTTTTTGATGACGTCTTTAGGTTTTACAATGTACATTTTTAACTGATTAAAATCTACCTTCAAATAACACCATACCATTTCACCTATAGTTTAAAAACCTTACAACACAATATTTCCATTTCTCCCTTTCTATTCTTTGAGTCATTGTGGCCATATATATTACTTATGCATATGCTATAAATCCCACCTTAAAAAATGTTACTATTTTTGCTTTGAATAATTATCCTTCAGAGATATTTAAAAATGTTATTCACATTTATTCTTATATTTTCCATTTCCAGTGTTCTTTATTCCTTTGCGTAGATCCAAATTTCTATCCTGCACCATTTCTTTCTTCCTGAAAAACTTTCTTTAATATTTCTTGCAATGAAATTCTGGTGATAAATTCTCTCAGCTTTTTATTTGTTAAAAACTTTTTTCTTTTAGCCTTCAATTTCAAAAGGTATTTTTGTTAGTAGATGATTCTAGGTTGACAGTATTTCTTTCAGTTCTTTACAAATGACTCTGTTGTTTTCTGGTTTACATATTTTATGACTAAAAAAAGCCTTCTGTAGTTCTTACATTTGTATGAATCTATCTTTTTTCCTTTGGATGCTTTTAACATTGTCTTTTTATATTTAATTTCTAGCAATTTGGTAATGTGTCTGATGTGGTTTTTCTTGTTGATATTTGTTGAGCTTCTTGGATCTTTGCATTTATAGTTTTCAATTTTGGAAAAATTTTAGCTATTATTTCTTTAAGTGTTTTTCTTTTTCTTTCCTCCCCTCTCCTCTCTTTCTGACATTTCACTTCTACATACCAATAGATTGCTCCCTGTTTTTTCATAGCTCATTGATGCTCTGTTCATTTTTTTCCAATCATTTCTCTCTATACTTCTTTTTTGGTAGATTTCTATAGTAAGGATTTTAAATTCACTGATCTTTTTTTCTATATCTAATCTGTTGTTAATTCTATCCAGTTTGTTTATTTTTTGATATTCTATTTTTCAACTCCAAAAGTTTCTTTTGAATCTTTTATTATTCAATTTTATCCTTTTTGTCCCCATTTCCTCCTCTATTCTCTTAAATATATTGAGTACACTTGTAATAGCTCTTCTCATAGTCTCCATATTTTCCATCACTTCTGTCTTTCTCTTCCCTGTTAATTTTTTCCTGATTATCGATCATATTTCCTCCTTTTTTGCATACAGGAACAATTTTATCGTATCCCTGCTGTTATGAATTTTACCTTTGTTAGGTGCTAGATGATTTTTTGTTCTTTTAAATATTGAGTTTTGTTCTGAAGATGATGGAGGACCAGGTTATAGTTCCCTAGGGAATAGTGGTTTATTAGCTTAAGCAAGATGCCTTTTACAATTGATAATGAAGTGCAGATATATTACTAGCAAATAGTAATAATATAATGCTTTCTATTTCCACCATGTGCCAGGTACTATAGTTGGCTTTTGTTTGTTTTTGGTAGCTAATTCTTATTATAGACTAAACGTCTGTGTCCTCCAAAAATTCATATCTTGAAATCCTAACCCCCAAGGTGATGGTATTAGGAGGTGGGGCCTTTGGGAGGTGATTAGGTCATGAGGGTGGAGCCCTCATGAGTGGGATTAGTGTCCGTTTAAAAGAGACCCCAGAGCACTCTCTGGTGTCTAACCGTGTGAAGGGACAAGGAGAAGACAGCCACCTACAAGCCAAAAAGCACATTCTCACCAGATACCTAATCTGCAGGCCTTGATCTTGGACTTCCCAGGTTCCAGAACTGTAAGAAATAAATGTTTGTTGTTTAAGCCACCCAGTCTGTGGTATTTTTGTTATAGCAGCCCAGATAATCCTCACAGACACATGTAGCACCATTTTGGCAGATAAGGAAACAGACTCAGCTAGCAAGGAACTTCCCACCATCACACGGTGTCTTAGTCTGCTCAGGATGCTATAGCAGAATACCACAGACTGAGTGGCTTATAAACAACAGAGACTTATTTCTCACAGTTCCAGAGGCTAGAAGTCCAAGATCAGGGTGCCAGCATGGTACCAGGTCCAGTGAGAGCTCTCTTCCAGTTGCAGACTGTCAACTTCTTGTTGTGTCCACAGATGGCAGAGACTAGAGAAAGGAAGCAAGGTCTCTCCTGACTCTTATAAAGGCACTAATCCCATCAAGGAGGCTCTACCCTCATAACCTCATCTAATCATAATCACTTCTCAAAGGTTCCACCTCCTGATACCATCACATTGGGGGTAGGGTTTTGATATATGAATTTGGAGGGACATAAACATGCAGTCTATAACAGTTAGTGAGAGAAGAGGGAGGTGGGGATTGTTCTCCATGTCCTTCCCACTTTCTCACCTCCCCAGCTCACGATCCAAGAAGTTTGCACATTTCAGGCTTTCAAAACTACAAACAGGAGGAACACAGAATTAAGATCTCTGAGGTTCCTGCCCTGTGATGCTTAGTAAACCTGACAGTTGAACACTGTTTCCTTTCATCTTTCCTGGAAGATGGCGTGGCAACACCAGTGTTTAGTTTAATCAGTGCACACAAGATCTTGGATGTAGAGAGGAATATCACAAATATCCAAGAGACATGAGAATTGGTTGGTTGTTTGATGTAAGACAGAGGTGAGAAACTTGCTCTTCAGATTCCAGAAGAGATTTATTTCTCCTTTTTTAAAAGCAGCAATTCAAGCCTGAGTCCTAAGTGGGCTCTCATTTCCTCTGAGATTTTCCATCTTTTCATAGGCACCGCTTTATCACAATTACTTCTCCTGACTTAATAAGGCATCAAACAAATCAGGCTTGTGTGAAATGAGACAGAGGAGCTCTTACAGGCACCAAAACTCAGGAAATTTTCACTGTAAATTATGAATAAATTATCTAGCTTTCATAACATAGTAATCTTAAATAAATGACCTGCAATTTATAGAATTCTGAGTTTCCCACATTTCTTGTCTGTGTGGTAGTTGGTTACTTACAAATAGCTATGCCATTTCTTTTTTTCTGAACCACCTCCATGTTAATTATGTTTAAATCAATTTTTAATTGTATCAGCAGGGATGTTGTATCACATGCAAATTAATTAGAATCAGGTAATGAGCTTCTCTTAGGTCACCAACATGAGCAATCTTCTGTTATCTCCTGTGGGAGACACAGATGCATATTTTTGGTCTTAAAATTCTGGCATGTAAAGAGAGAGTTGAAGTAAAATTGTGCTTTAAAGTTTTATTTTTTTAACAACTTTCTTAGACGAGACTTGTGATAGCAAATTCAAGAGACCATTTAATAAATGTAACTTCAAGCTCTTGAATTTACTACTTCTGGTTGGTAGAATTAACTTCATCTCCAAAAACTGACACATGGATTTTTTTGATTTATGATCTACTTATGCCAAGACCCAAAGGAAAATTTTAAAACTCCAGGAGCTAAAATCTTATGTATTGACCTGTGAGATGATGGATCAATGAAATTCAAAGTAAATTCACACTTTAGCTGCACACCTGCTTCTTACTCAGCAAGGTTCATCCATCCCTTTGCCTTGTTTACCATTTTTTAGTGGTTGAATCTTTTGTCATAGACTGCCTGCTGGTGGCATGGCCTGAAACAACTCATAATATTTGTTTGAACATAGCAACATAAATATTCGTGGAAATTAAAAACCTGCTCTTCTCAAAACTTGACAACTGTCATTATTATGTCTAATTGTTTAAAATCAGAGTATCTTTGTCATGCCAGCTCATTTCAGAAATAAAGACCAAAAACATGAGAAGAACGTATCAATTCCTGAAGCAGATTGCTTGTCGTAATTAGGAAATGGAAAACTCATCAACTGATAAGTAACCCACTATTGAAATTTATATCATCAAAAAGTTCATGTTTTTAAAATTAAAATAGAGATGTTGTGTAATGTTTGGAAGTTAGGGAGAGAGAATGAATGATTTTGATTGAGATGTTGAAAATAATTATTTATTATCATACTTATCAGGTCTATAAATATGCCTCTTTTTTTCAGGACGTAATGGTGTAGAAGGACCCAGTCCATAATATCCCTTTACTGCCTGGGTGCAACATCTTCATCAGGTGGCAGATAGGACTAGCTCAGACTCAGGTACTTGTGGTACGAACAATGTGTGTTTTGTACCCTTCAGTTGGGACTGGGTCAGTTCAGGATACATTTATCTTCAGGTAACACAAGGCCCAACTGGCAGTGGCTTAAACCATAAGAACATACATCGTTTACTTCACCAGAAGGCAAGTGGATCCAAGTTGCCTTGGCAACTCCAAGATGGTGGGACCTGAGTCAGTGTCTCTATGGTTCTCCTGCATTTCTCTCATGGTTGGAAAGTGGCTTCCACAATTCTATGGGTCATATCCTTACATAACAACATTCCAAGGCAGAAAGCAGGGGTGCCAGGGCAATGAGAGAGCTCCTCTATTTTACAGAGAAGGAGACGTCTTTCCCACAAGCCCCCAGCGGACTGCCCCTCACATTCCCTGTGACAGGGCCCGAGGACACTCCCAGCGCACGGCTTCGGGAAAGAGGGTGCCTGGCTCTCTGGCTGCTGTGGCTGGAAGCAGGTATGGGAGAAAGGGTTTGGGACTGGCTGATGGGTAGCCATTCGCACAGTGATACAGCCATGCTGTGCAGACATTTGAAAGGAAATAATTGCTTGAGAATAGCAAGGCGCGCCACTCTGCTTGGATGAACGTGGTAACTGGATTTCCTGAACTGTTAAATGAAACATGCATAACTGATTTCCTCCTTCTGCAGCTGCGCTGCCTCTGACATTCCATCTCTCCTCCTGTCTGTAGCTCAGGATCCATCATCCTTGGAGTGTAAAATCCTTCTTATTGTTTTCTTCGTCCCTCCTTGCCTGTCTCCAATATTTTTTGTTTCCATTCCTTGCTTTGCTGGGACTTTTTGATTTATCCTCTCATTGGAGGCTTCTATGAGAAAGTAGTGGATATTTATTCACCTTCATATTTCAAAAGCTCTGGGCAGGGCTGCCATGTCACACAATTTTAGGAGAGCTGTTCATTTCCATGGGTCACGCACAGCCTGTGTGGCTGGATGTGGCAGTACTGAATTTGGGCATCAGAGGAGTGGCTTCAATTGAGAAGATACAATTTTAAATTCTTTATTTGAATAGAAAGTTATTTTCAGTGAGTGTCATCTCCCATTGCCACTTCTTTGTCTTAAGTCTTTATTACATCTTCCTTGAACGTTGCAATGGCCTCCTAATTGATCTCCCTGTCACCAATCCTTCCTCCCTTGGTTCTACTCTGCAAAGATCTTTCAAAATAACCTTGAACCACTGCTCATCATCTACCTTTAGTGGCATCCCACTGTATACAAAATAGCATCTATATTTATTCCTGTGGCACTCAGGTTTTTCAGATTCTAGCCCAATTACTACTTTGGCCCCATCGCCATCTGGCTCTGGCCAAGCTGGTCTGCTCATCATTCCCTTCCTATCACCTGTGATTTCCCATCTCTGTTTCTTACTCATTCCACTCCTGCTGCTGGAACAATGGCCTTTCCACTTGTCGGCAGAAATCCTTCCCATCTCTAGTGAACTGTGGACAGGTTCCCCTGATTAGCATGCACCCTCTATTCTTTGGGGAGCAACACCCCAATTTTGCTTTGGACACTACATAGCTACCATTGTTTGCAGTTTGGGTGACGATCAATCAAGGTGAGAAACCCTTCCTTGCCAAGGGTGGGACCCAAGTCCGGCCAGTCACTCATTGTCCTTGAGCAGAGAGATTTGGGCCCAGACTGCAATCATCTGTAGAGCTAATGCGCCTAAGGGAAGTACCCTGAGGAAACACTGCTTATTGTTCCTTCCTGACTGACCACTCAGCCTGACCAGGGGTCCCCTGTCTTTTAGGAACATGGCTGTTCCACTTCCACCTTCTCTATTGCTCAGATCCTTTCTGTACATTCCCTTTTGTTTTGTTTTGTTTTTTGGCTCCTCTGAGACGGCTCCTCTCTCACAGACTTTCCCCTCAGCATGCGAATTTCTCCAGCTCTGGACCTGTTGTTTTCTATTACATTTGTCGGCCTCTCCTGTCTTGGCTGTGACTCTACTCATTTCTGGGCCCCTCACCTGACATCGTAGGCCCACAGTGGAGCAACAGGACATTTCTGCACCTCTTCATCCTTCTGCTTCTACACATCCTTCCCTTCTCCTGCGCGTAGCTCTGATCCAGGGCTCCCCACTGCCGTGTTAGGAAGTTCTTCCTGCATCTCCCTGGGCTGTTGCATCGCCCCTCCCCTCACACACACACTCACACACACTCCTGTGTGCAGGCCAGGCACGATTGGTCTCATCTCTACTCCATGGCAGTTATTTTGTCCTTTCATTGAGTCTGTAGGTGTGACGGGTTGTTTACAGTCCCCTGAGGAAATAATTTCCACAGGACACGAGTGTTTGAGCACTGGGCTGGGCACTAGAGATACAAACAGAGACGGGCCCTGCACCCAGTAGGCTGGCGGGTTCGTGGCAGTGCAGAAGGGAAGTGTTATTACAGGATTACAGGCAGGAGCCCAGTGCTGAAGGACCTCCGAGGAGGGGGTGACGGAAAGAGAAGCAGTGAGGTGTGTGGGCGAGGGGCCGGCTCTGTGACATGGCCCAATGTCTGTAACCTCTCTGTGGTTCCACAGCATCATCCGTCAGGGTGGCTGAGTACAGAACCCATCTTACGAGGAAGCCGTGAGAAGTGCGTTAATGCCTGCACCATTCCTAGAACGGTCTGGCATGGAGTAAATGGTAACTGGAGAAAGGAAATATGAGCCGAGTCATCACGAGGGATGAATGGGCTTTTGCTTTTTCTTTTTTTCTCAGGCCAAGAAGGAGAAGAGGAAAACTCCAAAAAGAGAAAATGGTGCCGACAAAGATGAGGGGTGCACAAAGGGCGTGGTGTTTTGGGGACATGGGGACAGGTTTGAAGTTTCGTGGGTGTGGCCGAGATTGCTTGCTGTCCCACTTATTCCGTAGTAACAGAAGCCCCAGAGTAAAGTCCAGGATTCCCAGCCTTCCTTTCTAATGATGCTTCTACTGAGCTCTGAACATTGAGGTGTAAGTGGAAATGTTGTGCACCAGTTTCTGGAAACTTCCTTAAAAGATAGCTGCCCTTGGTCCTTTACCCCTTTTTTGTCTCTTCCTCCCCATCCTTCTGCCTGGAATGCACATGTAGAGGCTGGGGCTGTAGCCTTCATCTTGGACTGTGAGGCCTAACAGAGCAGTGAGCTGGAAGGAGCCTGGGTCTCCAAGCATTTCATGGAGCAGAGTCACACCTTCAGCCCTGAATTGCCTGCCTGTGAATTTTCTTACAAGACAAAAATCAGCTTCCTCTTTTAAACAACAGTTGTTGTGGATCTCTGTTCTTGCAGAGGAATCTAATCACGGAGGTGATGGGGTAGGATGGTAGGCTGTGAAGCAGACTGGAAGCAAACTGTGAGGGAAAGGTATTTGTGGGCCAGCAAAGGAGTTTGGATCTCAGTGGCTCAGCAACTGAAGTTTTCCAGCAGAGGAGGAGCACAGTCTGAGTTTGAAGGGAGATGGCTTTGCCACCTAGAGGAAGAGGCCTGGATGGGGAGGCACTGGTGGCAATAGACTAAGGAGTGAGTCTGGGCGAGAGAGATGAGACCTGAAGAAGCCGAGGCCACATCAACAGGCCTCGGTCAGGAGTGATCCCTGAGCAGACTCGCCAGCTTTGCGAGAAGTAAAGAGAAAAGGAGTGAAATACAAAAGCAGCATCCCTGTTGAGGCCCCTGGTGACACAGTCACTGACTGTGGGAGACGTGGGGAGAAGGCACCCGGGGAGGGCAGGCGGGGGGGCGATGGGTGCTTCCTGTGATGTTTCTGTTGCCCCTGCCGTCTGCCTGGGTCCATCAAGTCTGTGTGCTTGGTGTGATTGTGCGGCTGCCCTGACTCTGCTTTCAGGGACCGAGCCCCGTGCCCTGATCGGTGTGGGCTTCACTCTGAGCGGCTGGAGCCAGTAGGGGAGAAGGATCTAGGAGGAAGCAGTGCTGGGCCAGGAGGTGCCTGAGTGAGAAAAGGTGGAATCAGAACTGGCCCGCGGCACAGAGCCCGCAGGGCGATGTTCAGAGCGGGTGCCGCTGCAGACGGCGCCGGGAAGGGTCAAGGGGTGGCTGGTCCAGGGTTCGTCTGGATTGGAGTTCAGCCTCAGGGCAGGTTTGAAATCTGGGTCTAGAATCCAGGGGCAGGACCACCAGGAGCTGAGCAGGACGAGGAATGAGTTGCTCGTTGGGATGGCCTCCTTCACCTATATAAGTGCTCATCAGGAAACCACAGCAAAAACTCAGTTGATCAAATGGGTGAATTGGAAAATGTCCCCAGGATAAGAGAGAAGGTACAGCTCAGTGGTCTTTCCAGGACCGGCTATGTCCCACACACAGGACACCATGGCCATTTCCAGAGCTCACTCAATGTGGGCACTGGGTGCTCTGGCATCCTGCCAGCCCTCGTCACACTGACTTAGGAGCTGGTCGGACTTTAGCCCATGGGTGAAGTCTTGCTGTCTTGTTAGTCTTGAGAAGGGTAGAGGCTGGTGATTAGTAAGTAGGAAGAGAACTTGGTTTCTTTGCTCTTTTTGGAATTCAGAGAACATTTAATACATGTGCCAATGTTCACGGTGCAGTGTTTAGCAAAAATAGAACACAATATGTACAATATGTTATGAATTTTGAAACAAAGAGATATTCATGTAGATGTATGAAACTGTTTTTTAAGGACCTCACAAAGTCTTCTACAAGTGTATCTGGGGGTCCTCAGGGAGGTCTCACTTGCATTTTCAAACAAGTCCTCTGCAGTAACAATCAGGGGTCTGAGGTTTACAAAAAGATTTTAATAGATTATATTTTCTAAAAATTAGCATAGATAACTGTGAAAGTGTTAAGAAGGAAGTATTGCATAGGAACAGAAAATCTACATCAAGGAGGGAAAAAAATAGAATTTTCTGTATTCTAACTCTTACCTCTTCATAGCTTCCATAAAGTGAGACCTGACTCCTGGGCTTTTTCTCATCAATTTTTGATTTGTGCCCCATATACCATCCTTTGTTCCTTGTATAAGTTCATAAGACAGCGTATAAAACCATGCTTCCCTAGGCACAATTTCCTCCAAAAGGTGACTGGGGACAGTTTTGATATAACATTCATTCAGATCAGTGAGCTGCTTCAAGATCTTAAGTAAGGGCTTAACTTTGTGTTGTAATTCTGGAAAAGTCTTTAAGGACTTATCAAGCTCAGTGCTAAAATCATGCAGGAAAATAAATACCCACATTCTTCTTGCCAATTTTAACCAACAGAAAGTAAGCTGTCTATCCCAATACTCAAGAAGTTCTTCCTGAAATAACACTTTGATTAAAGCTCAAGTCCTCTTACGGACCAGACCTCAATGTTGGCTTAAATCATTTGAACAGATAGTTCCTACATCTGATCCCATTTTCATCATTTCCCTGCCTTTGTTCTCTGTCAGTAAAGATGACAGCTCACCAGACATTAAGGTGATGGGGAAAAATTGTTCATATCTAGCAACAGCAGCTGTAATGTATTGAGTCACTAACATATCTGAGGAACCATTAAGGGCAATTCCCACTGATTTTCTTTTATTTTCACAACAGTTCTGCAAAGAAGATATTGTCAGACCCATTTTTAAGAATATGAACTGGATGTGGAGAAAGTTAACTTGCCAAAAAGGTGCAGCTAGGGTTTGCTGAGCCGGGCTACAAAGCAAATTTTCTCAGCTTCTTCTCTTGGATTCCCACTACATGAGCCCCTCTCCAACACCTGTGCACTCTGGAGATAACTGATAGGTGTTGGGGGCAGGAAGTTGGTGGGTGTTCCATGAGGGCACATTGTACACTTGTAATTTTTGAATCACTTATAATTCAATATTTTATTAACTGCACCTCCGCTCGATGGTTGGCTCCATGAAGACAAGGATTGTGTGTGCCTTTCTACCAGTGTATTTCCAATACATAGCAGAGTACCCCCTGCATAACAGATGCTCAACAAGTGTGATATCTCTTTCAGACAGAGTACTTTTGAGTGGAATCTCTATCATAAAAGACACCAAGTTGGCTGGCTTTTCTGTCCTGCACTGGCTTGTCTTTACTTCCTGCAATCCACCATGCCCAGATAGTCCTGCTGTGTTCTTTACCCCAAAGGCCTTCCCTCCCATCTCTGCTTAAATCTTGTGCATCTCATTATGAGGCATTTCTGTTTTCCCCTGACGGACCTCCTCCATACATCATCTTTGTCTCACGGCTGTTCCCAAACTATTCACATTGCTGTTGCTCTTTGGTTGTCTGTTCTGTATCCTGTGTCCAAACCCTCTTTTCCTGAGGGCCACCAGCTTCTCCACATGGATGAGGAGGTGAGGACAGACAACCAGTGGCATGCTGTAGATCAGCTCTCCAGAAAAAGAGAGAAGCAGGCAGAGGTGGTTTCAGTGTTTGCCTATTCTGTGGTGTAAATACTCCCACCACTCTCAGTTTGAAACTACCAATGTGACGTCACTGAAGGCAGGTTGCACACAATCAGCTCTTGAACGCCCACATGGGATGCCTCCATCACACCACTGCATGCAATCCTTGGACACAGTCTCCTTCATTACGATCCCAACATTTCCAAAGTAGCTTCTGTAGAGGAGGTCGCCACAGTTGCGTCCACACCATATGGGGTATGTCAGCTTCATCTCATTGGGAAGGGAGAGTTAATTGCGGCAGATGAAGGAATTAAGGGGCCAGCCCAGTGGTGAAGTGGTTAAGTTCCCGTGCTCTGCTTCAGCTGCCAGGGTTCCCAGGTTCAGGTCCCAGGCATAGACCAACTCATTGCTGATCAAGCCATGCTGTGGCGGCGTCCCACATATAAAGCAGAGGAAGATGGGCACGGATGTTAGCCCAGGGGCAATCTTCCTCAGCAAAAAGAGGAGGATTGGCAACAGATGTTAGCTCAGGGCTAATCTTCCTCACCAAAATAAAAAAGAAATTAAAGTCTATCTGCTAAAGGTGACTTTTCTGATAACTTTTCACAGGGGGCCCCTCATTGGTGCTGTGTGGCTCCTAACCATGCACCCCCACTCCTTTCTGTTCCAGGGTTCAGAGTTGTCCTCCCTGAGTGGTATTTTTCAAGCTTTCTCAGAGGAAACTTCCACAACTTCCAGGAAACCACACCCAACACATGATCCTCTCCCTGATTATCCCTGCTTATCCTCACTCACTCGCAAAGCCAGGGCCTCATCAGAGGGATTATCTTGTCTGGAATAACAGCCTGCAGGCTACAGCAGGACTATGCGAGCCATGCTGACCGTCCCTGGAGGGCACACACCGTGCCCTGTTGAGTGCCCTGAGAGCTCAGAGTAGAGGATAAGCCTCCTTGTTCTGCTTGTGTCCAGAGGGCAATTGTTGGGTTAGACGTATCTGTGGAAGGGCTCACAGGCCCAGCAAGAAAGAAGACCACTGCGAGGAAGAGGAGCATTTCCTCTAGGGTCCCCAGATAGGCGGAGTGGCCCTCGCTGGTGGGGCTAGAATTCACCAGGAGAGCCGAGCGTCTTATTTTCATTCCTCCTCCACTTTCAGATCACACCCCGTGGACCTCCTGGGAAAACACCACCACGACCACCCTCTGAAAACTAGCCTCTTCATTTCTCTGTCATGACAGCCAATGCCGACTTTAGAATGTAAAATTGAGGTGATGTGAATTCAGAGTTAGGCTTGCTTACTGCAATTTTATTAATATTTCAAAAAAAGTCTGTCAATAATCTTTGTCAATATTTCTAGAAAATATGGAACTACTCTCTAAAGGTAAAAGTAAATCCTACAAAAAGGCAATGAAAATTTTAATTTTATTCCTCAAAACAACCTGTAACAACGACTCCATTGCTAATTGTAGATTCCTTTGCCTAAGGGTTATAGTCATTTGTAAGTAAATGAATTATATCCCTTTTCAAATGATTTGTCTGCAGAAGACTGGACATTTCAAACAGGATATTTTGGAGAGCTGGTTATGCAACTACACTGGGAGAAGACCTAAATGGTTAAATTACATAATTATAACAATTCATTAGTCATTTGACTCAGTTTTTATAGGGAAATAATTTATTTGCCTCAATTTTGCATTTTTTCCTTCAATGTGTTTATCAGGCAATTAAATTTGTTCTTTAAAAGTTGGGCTTCCTTTGAAACCCTCACCTTCCATAAAATGTATGCTAAAAAGGAGGTAATGTATCCCTTGTGGCTTCTGTAAGTTACAGGTACTAGTAATTATGGTTATTTAATTTCTTGGCTGTGTGCCCCTTAAGTGCCCTGTGGTTTCCCCTCCTTAAGTAGCCAAGTTAATGAGGTACTTTGCCCTTTGAGACGACCGTTTCCGTAAGGAGCGATTCTCTCACCTCGGCGGGTTCATCTCAGGCAGCTGTCACGTCAGGGTGGGAGATGGAGCCCTCTTGGTGGGAGGCCCTGTAAAGTCCTCTGCTAGATTTGTGTAGGGAGGTGAAGCAACGTGTGTGGGGCTAGTTCGCTGTTTTCCCTCGGAGCTGTCTGTTACCTTATACTCTGATCAGGCATCCCAGTTCTCCTTAGAGTTGGGGCTGAGGAATATTAATATTGTGAATTAGGCTTCGCGTTGTTCCTAGTCACTCCTTCACCTCTGATTTCTGCAGCTGTCCCGGAGATCCCAGCCGGCGCCCTCACTAAAAGTCGTATCTTTTCCTTCAGCAGCTCTGAGCCAGAGGGCTTAAAACAGATGAGATCCTCTCAGGGAACGAGCTCTTTGGCTAAAGCGTTATCCCTTCTGACTGCACAAATCTTAGATTGTAAGCAGTGATAAATTCTGAGACTTCAGGTGTCAGGTGAATTGGGAGATTTTTTTTTCCACAGAAAAAAAGTAGCAAGCATAATGGTGACTGCCACCAGCACACATAAACACAACTCAACTCAAATAAGCCTCTCTCCCTTCTCTCTCTTGTTCATTCCCGAGATCTCTTTCTCCTGCTCCCCTTCACTCAGTCCTCCCTCCCAACCCAATGCATATTTAATGAGCCTCTGGGTCACATGAAGAAAATAAAATAACAAAGCCCTGGGTTCAGCCCATTTAGCCGTGCGGACGGACAGTGAGCTCAAAGCAGCTCTGACTTGAAAACTTGTTCTATCAAGTTTCTGAATTTCTGCCTGAGACGGAGACCAAGATGCAGGTAGAACATCGGTGCCGTCTAGCAGAAGGGTATGTGTTCTTCAGCCCTTCTGCTAATTCTCTTAAAATACTGTGAATGAGGTAATTGCAAGAGGCTGGAGGATGTGAGTTAACAGATGGGAGAAGAAGCTAGAAACCAACTGTGTGAACTGGGTGGTGAGAGCGAGGATAGCCAGCTCTGAACACGATTAAAATGGCTGAAAAACCCAGCATTGCACATGTCTTTGTCTAGCCAGCTGAGGATGGTGGTGTCTTAATTCTCTCCAGTGAATCCAGCTCAGGTTAGAGATGTGTTAGGTTAGTGTTGAGGGAAGAATCTCTTCCTCTTGGAGCCCAAAATGAAAAGAAGTTCCTATTTATGACAAAACCCAGAAACCGGATCCTTCTTGGGCATCATCTAAATCTCCCAGGAATGGCTGTTCAATCATTTTGTTCCCAATAATGTCGGGGTGGCATAATAATTGGTTGATTAAAAATAGATTGTACTAAATAAGGGTAATTGTTTCTTTGATTATGCTCCACAGCATGATCGAAAGGGGCAAGAGAGATGGGATAACAAGCTTTAATTAAAGTAGCAGCTTGGCCTTACACACTGGGTTGTTGTACCAGGAAAGAAAGAACCTTCATAGTAAAACTTAGCTATTACTGGATGGGTTCATGATGGGAGAACGCTTTGAATGACTTCCTTTGTCTTGCACCTAAAGAAGAGTCTGAGTCAGTCCTGGGAGGTGTAACATAGGAGTGGGGGTAGAGGGAGTGGTAAACAAAATTTTGTTGGTGGTGATATCTGTCACGGGTGCCTGTTGTAAACTGACCTGGGCATATCTATCATACACATCTATTTGGATTATTTTGATAAGCATATAACCACCAACTGTGAGAGTTTGGCAAGGTCTATCAGTCCCCTTCGACACGACCTTGATATTGGGTATGAAAGCGGGCTGCAGGCTGAGTTGTGCAACATGTAGAAACACATACAAGATAAATGTTTATTTTAGTAGGCATGCCCAGAATAGTCGTGTATCCTATTGTAAGCTCAGTAAACCTCCAGTTTTCTGGGCTTTTAAGAGTTTCTCCATACCTTGTATGCAGGCTTCTCTTGGGGCAGACAGAATACTATCCTAGACACAGATCCAGTTATGCATATAATTAGCTTCAGGCAGCTAGTATCCTTCAAGTCAGTGAGTGAACACGGATGGTTTCAGAATCAGGCTTCGAGTAACTTTCTGAAGGATGTGGGGGAAGTGTTCACAAGACTCTTACACCCCATTCTTGTAAGGATAGGGATCGTGTCTCTGCAATATTGAGCCAATAGTCATATCTCTAACACCACTCATTTCATCAAAGAAAATCCATCCCAACCTTGTTAATATTAATTAACTAAATAATGATTGTCTTGACTGGAGAGACAAGTAGCTGAAGTGCTTATGGTTACACCAAAGGAGTTCAGTCTTTGGATCAAATATTAGTTAATGGCATGGAATATGCATTCATGATAAGAACAACTGGCCAATCATTTGATAAAAAGCAGAACTAACATGACTTTCTCATTTTTAAGATATAATTTATTTTTATTAATTCAACATTTAAAACACTGCAAATGAAAAGTTAAAATATTCAAATATTAACCCACAGTCCAACTAGAGCAATCATTTTAATTCTTTTTGTCTTCCATCCAAACTTGATTAATATAAATATACATGATTTAGATATTGTTTAATCACAGGCCACATACAGTTTAAGATTCTAATTTTTCCAGATATGCTTCCACCTCCTTTGTTGATGGTTCTTCTTTCCCCATTTTTAATATCTTTTTGGTCCCACATGTACCTCTTCTCTTTGTATTCTATTCTATAGAATTGTCCCTTTGTGATAAAATTAGTCATACATTAAGAAAATAGAAACAACAAGTTATCTATCCCAGACTTATACCCATAGAGGAGGTCAATGAATAACCATTGGTGACATCTCACCTGTGTGTGTGTGCATGTCCTATCAATGTGTTGATGTGGCGTGTGTGTGTGTCTGAGTGTGTGTGCATGTGTGCACTGGGGGTGCACACTGAGTGGACACACAGTACAAGTTGAGACAAAGGAGAATTTATTAGAAAAGCAAAAGTACATCCCAAGGGAAGGGGTGGGCAGGCTCGAGGTAAGCAACTGCCCCAACGTTGTGGAGGTTGGTGTTTTTGGAAAATGGGGGTCCCTGGGGCAGGTGAGGGTCTTGGAACATGGACCAGTCAGGGCATTTTCTCCACCCCCACGTGGGGAGGGGTGACTTTTTCCTTACATAGGTATCACCAGAACTGTCATGGCAGTGATGCCCCCCAAGGGGGGGGGTCAAAATCGCAATGCAAATGAGGATATAATGAGGCTGGGGCTACTCTTGGTCAGGGTCGGGAGGAGTGCTGCCCACCGAAGAGCCACTGCCCGGTAATGAGGATGCTGCACCTGGTGGAGTGGCCTTGCTCTCAGCTCATATCTAGATTCCTGCCTATCTCAGTTGCATCAACAAGAAACAAAAGCAACTTATTTACTCTCACATAAAAGAATTATGAAATTAGAAAGTCCAGAACTGTTTTTCCATCTTCTGCACCACTAGGGGCCTAAGCTCCTTCCATCTTTCTTCCATTTTCCATTTTCCCAAGATTCTAAGCCAGAGGCTGACAGTTTCAGCTTTCCAGGGTCCACAATGGCTGTTGGAGCTCCAGCCATCTCATTGTGTTCTAAGCAAAGAGGAAGGGAGAAAGTACAAAAAAGCTTTAATTGGATGTATGTTCCCATTTTTAGTATATTTTCATATCTTACCAATATAAATCACTGGCTCAAATCTCAAAGAAGTTTAGGTATTTTGCAATCTTTTATCTAGGCACATCACTACCTCAAACAAATTCAGGGCCCTGTTACCACGAAAGTGTAGAAAGATACTGGATAGGCAACTAGTTGTTTCTGCTGCAGTGGCCTTCCCAGCACCCCTCAAGTCAACCTGGGATGAGGCTGGCTTTATCTCTAGATGTCTTGTTCAGCCTGAGGCCACTTGTGGTTTTAAGGTGACTAGGAAGCCTGCTTTCTTTGTGACTACTTTGGCAGTGTGGACATCCTTCTTTATTCTGACCATGAATAACTACTAAACTTGGAACAGCTGAGGTCTGGCCTGCATACTGGGATCCTGAGATTTGCCATCCCTTCGTGTTGCCCCCGGCTGCTCTCTTCAGGGGCAGATCCAGTCCTTTGGATCTTTACTCCTATGGATGAAGCAGGATGTGTTTTATTTTCAATTTTTTTTTTACTGAGGAAGATTTGCCCTGAGCTAACATCTGTGCCAATCTTCCTCTATTTTGTATGTGGGATGCTGCCACAGCATGGCTGACAAGTGGTGTAGGTCCATGTCTGGGATCCGAACCTGTGAACCCAAACTTAACCACCAAAGCAGAGCACACCAAACTTAACCATTATGCCATGGAGCCGGCCCCAAGCAGGAGGTGTTTTGAGCCTGGAAAATTACCTGAGCTAAAAGCGTCTTGAACAGCAGGCCAGATAAATAAGCCAGGCATATCAAGGCGTGTTGAAGGAGCACTTCTTACTATGAAAGTTGAAATACTACATCAGGCAGGACGTGCTGAGGGGTGGTGATGATGGCGTTCTCAGAGCAGTGGACCCGCACACAGGCAGATCTGAATTGCAAAAAGCCATCTGTCAAACCATGATTAATATTAGTCGCTGCCATTGCAGACAGAGAAACCAATACTAATGACCATAAGATTTGCTTTCCCGGGAGGAAACAGTTCAGGGCCCTGCAGGGGAAGTCCTGGCAGAAGGACATGTCGAGCTGTGAGTGTGCGGGTCTAGTGTTTCCTTAGAGGTTTATGGCCTAGGGGATGTCGGTGGAACTGGAAATTAGATCAAACAGTTGGGAACCACTGAATAAGGGTAGGGGATGGAAAAATATTTCCAACTGAGTATGATTTTTCTTTGTAATATTTACACTTTCCATTCACTTTCATTTGCAATAGAAATCTGTAGATTTCTACTAGAGTAACCAAAATCTTTTTGAACAATAGTGTAACAACGTTCTTTTTCTAAAAAACATTAGTAAAGCCTTTTTTGCTCTTTATGAAAAAAAGAAGCAAAAATGAGGTAGTAGTGAGTATGTTAACACGTTCTTGCAGTCATGAGAGGGAGGCAACAAAGTACACATTTTAGTAAAAGCACCCAGAAGTCTTCAGTTATTACACATTAAAAAAAGTCTTTTTGAGATTTCTTAAGTTAAAACTCTTTTTATTTTAGGAGGTGAAATGTTTAATTTCTATCTCCAAAAGTCAAAAGTCCTCCATATATTTTTGGAAAGCAGCAATAATAGGAACTCTATTTGTCAAGGTGAATATTCACAGGGATTAAACAGACTAGAGCTGCTTCTCAACTATTCCCCTTTCAGGCTGTCTAGAAATGGTGAACTTGAGATGAAGACCTACACTTTTTGCATTCATAGAGCACCAACATCATTTCGTTTTCCTTTCACTTCTCCAGGTGTCTGAGCAGACCAGCACCACGTGCTGAGGGCACTTAGGAGACGTCATCTGCATCTAGTTCAGTGTCGGTGTGTCCTACACACTAAGCTGGCAGCCAGCTCAGCTGCCACCGTGCGCAGGAGCCCCATGTGTGCTTCCCTGGGTGCAGGAGTTGGGGTGGAAGCTCTGTCTTTGACCTGGATTCCCACACAGGACTGGCACACTTTCTACAAGTGACATTCAGAGGTAGCAGTGAAAATTTCCTGGGTCACTGCTCTTGAATAAAGCAGCCTTTGGGCTAAGCTCTTCCCTCTGCAGTTTCAAGGTGGGACTGCCACCACCCCCACCATCTGCTTTGCTCGTGTGAGTTTGGGAAGCCTCTACCCATTGGCTGTTGGTCTTGATTCTCTCTCTCTTTCTGTCTCTCTATCTCTCTCTCATCACTTATCTTCGCTTTCAATTCCATTGGGCCCAAAGTATTCCATAAAGATCCTGATAAATAATTCACGCGAAAGTACTACCAGTGTATACATTTCAAACCAGAGGGCTCCTGGAGCAAGCTCCACTTTACTAATCTAACCGAGTAATGATCTGATGTTGCTGGGAAAACAGAATTTAATCCTATATGTATCCCCCACCTCATGACCCACCAGTCACAGACAGTTTACTGATAAATGGGAAAGAAGATTTACTTGTAGATAATTCTATCAGGAACAATAATCATTTGCTTCGTGTCTACCTCCTCCTTCCCTGGGAGCCTCACTGCCAAAACTTCTTCCCTCCCTAATCAGAATTTTATCTATCATAGGCAACCACAGCCTTTGTGTGTGAAGCACGGCAGCAATTTGCCCTTTTAGAATGTCCGTGGCCCTTGCACCCCCCACTGTCTTATTTCCATGTGGGTCCTGCAAAGTGACTGGTACCTAGTAAATGGTCAATGAATATCATCCAGTGACTGACTAAACTAAAAATAAACCAAAAAACAACAACAATAAAACAACCAGACAAACAGAAACAGAGAAAATAAACAGCTCAAATATCTCACACCTAAGATTTCAAACTTCGGAAGTTTCCAGAAGAATAATTTGAGCTGATGTACAAAAACGGGTCCTTTTCCACAGAAACTGAGACACAGCCATCCCACTCCTGTTCCCTCTCTTCACTTTGGTATAAAACAAAACCAGCACAGAACTGAACCTAAGAGAAACATGCAAACTTTTTCTTTGTATGAAATATATATCCCTACTCTGAAATTGCTACTACTAATTTGACAACGTATAGCAGCAATAACAATCTTTTTGTGGGTAAAATATGTGTCCATCGAACAACTACTCAGCACCTTGTGTGCTAGGCACTGCTCTAGGCATTGGAACACAGCAGTGAACCAAACAGACTAAATGCCACATCACTACCTGCCTACAAAGGGGTGAATGTGAAATACGTAACATGTAAAATGTTGGCAAATCCTAAGAGAAAAGTAAAGCAGAGAGTGTGTATAGAGAGAGTTAGTATTCTGATGGGAGAGAGTGAGTGGCTGGCTGGGCAAAGAGCATGCTTGGCACAGAAAGCAGCCAGGCCAGGACCCCAAGATGAGAGTGAGCCCGGAGAGTTCTGGGAATGGCAGAGGAGGGCAGTGGTATGATCAAGAGGGAAAGCAGTAGGAGGAAAGATCCCAAAGATTAGGGGATTCCAATAGAATAGGGCCTTTGAGGCCATTTTAAGGACTTTGTTTTTATCCTGAATGAGATAGTAAACAATGAAGGGACATTTTCTTAAATTTAATAGGTTCCGGTTTTGTTGAGACTAGACTGTAGGAAGGCAGGTGTAAACAGAGACACCAGCAATCCCTAAAAGGCTATTGCAATGATCCAGGCAAGAGGTGCTGGTGCCTTACACCAGAGTGGTTGCCGTGGAGATGATGAGAAGAAGTCAGTTCTGGATATATTTGTAAGGTATTGGGAGCAGGATTGGATAACAGATTGGATACAGGGTCTAAGAAAATAAGACCGTGAAGAATGATCCCAAGGATTTCAGCTTAAGCAACTGGAAGATGGAGTTGTCATTTTTAGAGATGCGGGAGCACACATGCATCTAACTGAAGGATCCAGAATAGCCGGAGACTTGCACAATACTGCTTTTCAATCTCCTCTGAGATTCAGGCTGAGATAGGGCATCACGTTTAAGGGCAGGTCCAGAAGCCCCTAATCCGGAAGATGGAATGGGACCAATGCAGAAGTAAATAAGGCATGGTGGGGCAGGAGAGTTATCCACTTAATATTAACTTTGTGTTCCCCCCCACCCCCTCCAGGACCAAGTACCTCCCGGACCAGGTACTTGCAGGGGAGCAGGGATGTCAAATGCTTCTCTAAAGAGTGTGGCCTGGCCCCTGGGTGTCATTTCATTAAGGACAATTACCTGCATAAATGAATCATAATAAGAGATTGAAATCATAAAAGCTTGACACTTTAATTTATTCCAAGGAGAACTCCAGAAAAACAAGCATGTTTGAGAAATATTAAAAAGGATTGTATCTTCAGAAACTGTAGCATGTCACATTCACACAATTTACTTTATGTTCATCTGGGTTGGAAATACATTTCTTTGACACAGACGTACTCTTTTGAAATGGAAACTGTACGTCTCTTTATCATTTTGGCAACAATACCTTTCTTGTTAGTGGTGAATTTATGAATCCCAGTTTCCTACTTCCAAATCTCTCCTTCAGATCCCCTTTTATTCCTTAAATGCTGCAGGATAGGAGAAGGAAATGGAGATTCAATTACATAAATTGCCCCCTGCTTCTTGATGAAGACCAAAAATGAGATGGAAAAACACATGCTGGGAGCTTCAACTTTCCTGTGGGACTAGCAGTAGTTCCAGAAAACTGGGACGACCTGTCTGGATTCTCACCCTCTCCCCTGCACTCTTATATCTGCTCGTGAGGTTACAGGCCACTTTAGTAGAGCATCAAACTGTGGACACCGCAGTCAGAGTTATGATCTGAGTGCAGATCTCTGTTAGATAAGGTGATGTTAGTGTTGTAATAGATAACTCCCAAATTTCAGAAATGTATCACAGTGAAAGCAATAGTCCCACACTGGTGTTACTGATTATTGCTGGGACAAGACGGGAATGGGTTGAAAGATCCAGGCTGATGGGGGCTCTTATAGTATCAATATGTGTTTCCTAAGACCACAATGGGCATTGACATCTGAGTTTGGAGAAAACAGTCCTGTTTTTAACCATTTCAGCCTGGAAGAAATATGTTTCCTGGATGAAAACTACTCACATAGTCCTTCCTACAGCAAAGGGAGCATCCAAAGGTGGGGGGATATCCGGGGACATGGAGGAGAAGTAAAGGGGCAGTGTTCACATCAGTGAGACAACGCAGATGGGAGGAGAAGAACCACGGGTTTACAGTTTTGCCCGAGAACCTATTTACTCCCATTTTCTTCACTCTTAGTAAATTCTCATTAATTCTTTCATTCCAGTGAGAAGACTATGTTACCTATATTTTAGGGCTTGAGAGAAAAAAGATGTCAATGTTATAACATAATGAAATAAGAAGCATAAGTTCAGTGGGTGGATAGGAGACAGCTCTGAAGCCTGGTTTGGTTTTCCTCAAAATTGTTGAATCTGTGTTCCAAGTGTAAGGTCCACTCGGGAAAGAATGTGTTCTCAGGTCTACATCCATCAGCATCACTACAAAATTTCTCTTTTACCAGACTTGACACCATGCCTCAATCAAGTAAGTGCAGGTTAGGAAAAAGAAAGAAGGAAAAGAGCAGACATTCATTAGGAACAACTTTGAGCCTCGAAAGAATTTGTAAAAAGCATCCAGAAGGTGAATTTGAAGAGGATGCTGGTAAGTAAAGCCGCTTCAGAACTTTCTAAATTCCTTCTCGGCTGATGGAACTTTTCCTTCTTCTTTACCGTCTCCTTGAGAAACTACACAGCTGGCAGCGATGTGGGCCCACAACAACCACCATCACCCTACTCAAGGATATATGGTGTTTCCTTCACACGTTCTTCAGAGCTCTTCTCTCTTCTGTCTTGACAGTACTTTTCTCACAGCCACAGACTGATCCATCTTGAACAATCAGAATGTATCCTCTGTTCTCTAGTCCAGCACGGGGCATGTAGGGGCTGGGGTTGGTCTGTGTGAAATGCTGGACAGAGTACAAGGCACTCTCGGCCTCCCATTGCCAGGGTTACAGGCCCTGTATGATGTCCAGTAGCCTGCAGGTCTTATTCCATCAGCTGTTTATATTCTAGACCTGGTACCACGCCTTGTAAGTACAAGATGTCAGATACCACCGGGACTCTCACAAGAGCATCTTCACATCTTACCTCTTCCAGCTTTGTTGAGAGTGTCGGGTAGAGAAAGACAAATCAATTGCAAGAATTTGCATGAGGTATAGAAACTCCTTCTTACATATTTAAAAAATCCAAATGGAGAGACAGTAAAACTTCTGTTTCATCTGTGGAGGATGCATTATTTCTGTACCTTATGTAACAGGTTAAATTTGGAAGTTCACTTTTAACCCCACATCATCATTTTTAAACATGTCATTTAAATGAAAATAATTCAAAATATATATAAATTTCACTCTTTCAAAAGCGGTCTATGTGGAATGTGCTTCCAAGTTAGCCCTGTGACTCCTCATGTGCAAAACCATTGTCTTATTTAAATATGTGTCTCTTTGTCCCTGTATCAACTGGCCCAAAATGTGACTCTTTTTGAGGTCTCGGTTTTGCTTTCCACAGGTTTCATGTGTCCTTGCTGTTGAGCTCTGAGCAGCAATGGGTTTCCTTAAACAGTCCTCCTCTTACCTTCTGTTTTCCTGTTTGGGCCACTGTGGCCTTGCACATCACAGAATTCAGCAGATTGGAGTCAGACCAGAATTAAAGCCCAAGGTTAATGAGCGACATCCTTGGACTTTATGGCAGATTTTTAATGACTTCTGACTGGAAATTTAGAGGGCTTTTTTTCTCTTTTTTGAGTTCCAGATATACAGTTTTACCATAAGGCCTAACATTGCATAAATGAATAATTCATCTAATGGTTAAATTCTTTTAAGTTCAGTAACTAAGACTCTGTTTACAGAGACTCTAAATTCCTTGAGGAAGGTGATATGTCTAAACTAAATAATAAACCCAATCACCAATTTATACTATATAAAGCAAAAGTATTTTCCTCTTACATGGCAAACAAAGGAAATAGTTTTCTCTATAGCTCTCGTTTGTTGGTTGGAAGAAGACATTTGACAATATGGGCTAGGCCTTTGTTTCAAAGTTGTATTTCAAGGAACTAATGATTAGCAGCAAAGTGATACCTAACTTATAGAGGTTCTGTCAGGATTAAATGAGATAATAGATGTTTACCAGTTGTCTCTTACCTGCCATCACAGTCCTCCTGACCTCTCCTGTCTCGGGGCCTTTGACTATCGCAGTCTAGAGACCAGCCCCGTGTGGAATCTCTCTGCCCTAATGGAAGCACGACCTTACTATGCCTGCCTCGTGGCCCTCCTGTGGACCTCTTACCTCCTAATCTAGAACTTTTTGGTGACGCTAAGGTGGAGATGGCTGTTGGGCAGGCAACCCTATGGCCTGCCAAAATCACCTGTTGATTTTTAAAACTAGGAATGATATAAAGGTCATAAGATTTGAGAACTAAAGCAAGTTTGAAGAATCATGCAACTGACAAAGTTGTATAGAATTAAAAATTGAATAACCACTTAGTAAATAAATGAAAGATTGAGGATTCTCCAAGTTGAATTCTGTTAAGTGCCTTATTAGGAAGAAGAAACTTGTTGAGAACATACTCAAATTACCAAGTCCTTCTGATCTCACATATTCCTCCCAGCAGTTGTCAGATGAGTCACCTCCATTTTGCAGGTGATAAAATTGAGAACCAGTGATGTAAATGACTTGCCAAAGTATATGCAGCACATGTGGATTAAAAGTTAGGTGGGCCTGGTTCACTCTTCCACGCTGCGTCCCAACAGCACCATCATTTATTAAGCAATAGACATTTGAACAATTTTACAGTGGGGTGAAGAGGGGTTTCTGACTAATTTTAGGTTGCCCTGGATTCTATAACTATGCAACAATATGTTACATATGTAACTGAAATCCATAGCTTCTATAGAGTAACTCTACACTATGACAATACCACTAATGTTTCTAAACAAAGTTCTTACAAAATTAGTTCCAAAGAGAAAAAAATAAGTATTGATACAAATTGGAATTCTGGATTTAAGAAGAAAATGTCTCCAACAGTTTCTGATATAGGAAAATACATTTCTGGACAGAGAGTCTAACCTGTTCATGAATGTAGAAATCCCCAGATGGACCTAGGAACTCATGATATCTTGTAAGAAGTTTCTTGGACTCTGACACAAGCCAGGATCTAAACCATCTCTCAGAGGGATAAAACTATCTGAGGGTCCCTTTAAGTCTGTGTCTCCAGCCAGTGCCTACCAGAGGGTGGACTGGAGCTGTTTCTATATCCCAGTTGCAATGCATACATCATGACCTTTGGTCATTCAGTCCTCTGCTTTTTTTTTTTTTTTTTGTGAGGAAGACCAGCCCTGAGCTAACATCCGTTGCTAATCCTCCTCTTTTTACTGAGGAAGACTGGCCCTGGGCTAACATCGTGCCCGTCTTCCTCTACTTTATATGGGACGCCGCCACGGCGTGGCTGACACGCAGTGCGTCGGCGGGCGCCCGGGGTCCGAACCAGCGAACCCCGGGCTGCCAAGCGCGGACGAAACCGCTATGCCACCGGGCGGCCCTCAGTCCTCTGCTTTATTGAAACATGAAGTCAGTAGGAATAAGGCTCTTTGATCAGGTTTGATCACTTCTACAGTGTTTCCTTTGGTACAATATCTCTGTTTTTGCCAGCAGACACAATTAATATGATTATACTAGGGAACTGGCTAAAGAAGTTACTTAAATATTAAAAGGGAGATGTTCATTCCTGTTTTTAAAGCACATAAACAATTAGTAGAACTACTAAGATAATATCTCTTGGGTAATGCCAAATTAATAATTGGTGCAGATGAACCCTCAGAAATGTACAGGATAAAGTGAGCAGAGAGTCAGAGGGTAGATTAAACTCTTTCCCAGCAAATCCAGACATAAAGACCAGCCAGGTGGTCAGGCCTATCTGGAACGCTTGTGCCTGCTCTCAGACCACTGACTTTGCTCAAAGAATTCTACCATGGTTTTAGCTTAATGGGTTCATAAGAAAACTTTATTGGGAGAGGGGATGACATTCCTCATGTGAGAGAAGTAACAGTACCCCATAAATCACTCTACCTTTATAATAAGTTTGGGTAAATTTTATGTTATGAAGATTTAAGCCAATACCATTGCAACATTTTGAGTTATCGGCTGAAGCTATGTGAAACGTTAGCTGTGGAAGAATTAGATATTTTAATCTAACTATTTTAAATGAGTTGCCTCATTAAAAAAATAGAGAAAATGATACAATACTGTGAACTCATCTCCAGACCTTATTCAGATTATGACAATTGTCCCACTAATGCCCACTTTCTGGTCCAGAAGCCCATCCAGGATCCACCTTGCATTCTGTTGTCGTGTGTTCTTAGTCTCCTCCTGGGACCTGAGATAGATCCTCAGTCCCTGGACACATTTAAAATGTAATTTGGGGGGCCGCCCGGTGGCGCAGCGGTTTCGTCCGCGCTTGGCAGCCCAGGGTTCGCGAGTTCGGATCCCGGGCGCCCGCAGACGCACTGCCTGTCGGCCATGCCGAGGTGGCGTCCCATATAAAGTGGAGGAAGATGGGCACGATGTTAGCCCAGGGCCAGTCTTCCTCAGCAAAAAGAGGAGGATTGGCAACAGATGTTAGCTCCGGGCTGGTCTTCCTCGCAAAAAAAAAAAAAAAAAAATGTAATTTGGTTTTATTTCTTCTAAGAGATACAGGGTTAAGAACTCAGGTCTGTCACGTCAGGACATCTGGGGTTCTGATCTCGACTCTCTCACTGTAGGACATTCTATCAGCCACTTCATCTGTGTGAGCCCAAGTCTACATCGTTTATTAAATGATGAAGTGGACAATATTAAAGGCTTTCAAGCTTTTTACCACCAAGGAAAATTTTTATTTTTATTTTTCACCAGAAAAAGATTTGGTCTATTATCCAAACTGAATTGCTTTGGTCATCTTTGGTAATCAAAATGTAGTAATACTTATAAAGTTGTGGTGTCTTCTTTATCAGACATGCAAATAATAAGTGAGTATTGCATAGAGTGATCACATGTTTCAGGGAAAGAGAAATTGATAACCAATGGGAAATGCAATATTTTCATATCTTTCTAAAATATGAACTCAAAGCTTTGTAGTAATCCAATTTGATTACCTGTTGCTGGAGAGTTTGGGGAAAAAAAGTGAATTATCTCTTTTTCTGAATGTTGTCTATGTGTTTATGCAACCAGCATGTGTTGGGCTACATGCAATTAAAAATGCTTTGAGATTATAGGCTTTGGAAGTATCAGCTTTCCCCTGCTCTGAGCAGATTTCTACACTTAGTGTGCTCTTAATAACAAGGTTTTGAAAATTAGTAACAAAATTCTACTTTTAAAATATATTGTATATGATACATTAAAGATTAAATTACATTTTATCTTAAAAATTACATTTTTACTGCGTGAGATATACTTTCAGATAATGTAAAAATTTCCTAATTTTTAATAAATTATATAACTATAATGGAAATATCACAATGATTATTACTAATGTAGTCAGCCTTAAAAATGTTCAATCAAATTAAAAATATCTACTAAACTATTATCTTTGTTAGAGTCTCAGAAGCTCATTAGGTTTCCATGAATAGTAGGCTTGAAGCACTTAAAATACCTGTAAATTCATTTAAAATCCTGGTCAAAATTTTTTCATAAGTAGATTATCCAGGGTCTTAGAAGAAAATGTATTAAAACTTAAAATTAATAAATTTTAATATACAAGTGGAATATACAAATAAGAACAACTTCAATATAATTTATTTAATGTTAAATGGCTCTTAAGGTTATAATATATTATTGCTTAACCCAGAGCTATTGTAAATTATAGTGTATTTATATAATTCATTTTATTTATTAATAACCATTTTAAATCTTACCTAATAGTTAGACTTTTAAAGAGGTTTTGAGCTCTTATTGTATAGTCATCCCACCATCACTCATACTTTTCAACGAGGAGTCTAAGGCCCAGAGAGATGTAGTGATGTGCTAAACGTCACAGGGCTTTTCATTATGGCAAAACTGACCTCATACCTCGATTATTCTGAAGTCCCAGTCAGCATTCGTTCTTCTGTACCACACTGCTTTCCTTAAGGGAATGAATTGGTAGGGTTGTTTGTTCTTATTACCTCAAACAAACACAATAGACAGAGCGTATTGATAAGCTGATTACATAGAGAAACCTGAATGGTGCAGTAATGGAAATGATGGAAAAGTATTTTTATATGAGCCAAACTATTCTCTGAAGAAAAAAAAACAATATTTAAGTTGATTGTAGGAAAAAATAAATGAAGGAAAACAATAAGTCATCGAGTTTTTTCCTCTTTCTGGGGATATATTGAATAAGAATAATGCAACCGCCAAGTGGTGATTTAACGGTATTATGGCAAACTAAAATCAGGCAATTCTAAAAGAGAAACACTATTGTCTTCCCAGCTGGGATCCAGAATAAGGAAAAAAAATAGTTCTCTCTCACTAGGGTTGCTTTCATAATTTCTGTAAAGTCTTAAATAATCCTGAAACTAATGAAAAAAAGTGCTGAAGAGAAAAGCATACTGTTCCTTATATAATGAATAAAATACTACCTTCTTTTGTTTCCCATGAAAGGAATCGCATGTAATTTAATGCCTGTTATTCCCTAAACCAGTGTTTCCAGTGTGTGGTCGCCAGACCAGCAGCATTAACGTCACCTGGGAACTTGCTAGAATTCTCAGGCCCCGCCCCAGGCCTATGGAATCAGAAACTCAGAGGACAGTCCCAGAAATTCAGGTTTCAACCAGCCCTTCAGGCTCACTAAATGGTTTGAGAAGTACTGCCCTAAATCATACCCATATATCCATTTAAGCTTTTCTGAAGGCTGTATAAGATGAAGATAATATCATGCAGCTGGATTTCATGCAGTTAGAATCCACGATGCCAATGGTTTTCTGCTTTTCTAATTTATATGGAGGTATAAAATGAAAATCACGCCGATACCTTTCTCACCATGGGAATATTGGCATTTCTGCAACGATGCCCGGAGAGAATTTTCAGGACATAAAGAAAACGGGTGCAGAACACTAGAGGGGTCATACCACTGGAAATTGTCCCATTGTCTAGAAAAAAGAGAATTTTCTGGAGCTTTTCTGTGAGGGTCATCCTCCCCAGTCAGAAGTGGTACCTGAGGGAGATAAATTTCGTCCAGCACAGACAGAAGTGACTTGAATTCAGACGATGGTAGCGGTACTGGAAACAGGCCTGGGATTTGTGTCTAAAGAGGAATAACTCGTGCACTAATGTTGTCTTGCTGACTTTGTATAGTTTTAGTCATCTATTTCTTATTTAGGATTTGTAATGATTTTCCCCTTAATCTCCTGTCTGTTAGGAGTGCGGGGTCTGTGGTAGTTTCCCTCTCCCTCACTCCTGGGAAACATGTTGCTTTTCCTTGGGGTCTCTGTGAAGGAGCTGCAGAGAGTGAGCGAGCTCAGGTTCCCCTTGACAGGGCCTTAGGTAGAGACTCCCAGGATGGAACGAGTCAGCCTAAAAAGAGAATGCTCAACGGCACCAGCTGAAGAAGGAGTTATAATCTGCCTATTGATTCCTAATGGAACATGAGGGTACAAATCGTAGTCCACTTGCACAAAATCAGGCCAACTACTTTGTCTTTTTGGTATAGATTCTTAAAATTTTAGAAAAAAATGGCAGAAATTGCTGATATCCTGTACTTGACAGAACTAAGAGAGAAAAAGTAAAAGGACTCCTAAACTTTTCTTCTTCTTTCAGATATTAATTACCCAAATTCCCTAGGGAAAATTAATGGATTATGAGCCAGGATAACCAAGTTGATAGAAGAAAATTAAAAAAAAAACAAACCTCAAAGTATATGTCAGTACTCATTATTCCTGACAGTTAGGAGGGCAAGAGTGGAAAGTGGGGTAGAGGAGCTACCAGAGCAAGTGTTAAAATAAGAACCACTGGCCACCAAGAAGCAAGGGCACCATGGGAAGGGAACTGCCCTGAGGCCCGAGAGTTCCTCTGCAGGATGCGCAAGGGAGACCAGTTGTCTCTCTCTTCTCCCTGCTCCTCCTCCCTGCACTATCTCCTTTTGGAAAGCAGCTCTGTGAATACAGACTTCCATTTCTTAGAATTCAGATCTATGATCCCCCCAAGGTTCGTGTGACCAAATTACTGGAAACTATGACTCCTGCACAAGTAACTTGGGACCTAAGGAGAGGCCACTTTTCTGAATCCAGATGAGGCGAATTACTGGGAGGAATCCTAGAAACACAGTGTATCAGTCTAAGTTCTCCAGAGAAGCAGAACCAAGAGGAGATAGATAGATACATAGATACATAGATACATAGATAGATGATAGATAGGGATTGATTTTAAGGAATTAGCTCATGTGACTGTGGGGGCTGGGTAGGCCATAATCTGTGGGGCAGGCTGGCAGCTGGAAACTCAGGTGAGAGATGCTGTTGAGTCTTGGGTCTGAAATCCAGAGGGCAGCCCAGCAGACTGGAAACTCAGGTAGAGTTTCTATGCTACAGCCTTGAGTCAGAATCCTTCTTCTAGAGGAAACTTCCTGTTTTGCTTTCAGGTATTCAAGTGTTTGGATGAGGCCCACCACATTATCAAAAGTAATCTCCTTTATTTAAATTAACTGATTTTAAATGTTAATTGTATCTCAAAATACCTTCACAGCAACATCTAGACTAGTATTTGATGGAACAATGGGGCATCACAGCCTAGCCAAGTTAATACATAAAATTAACCATCACAAACAGTCAAATCTTCTGGCACTTTCTTCATCCTTCCGGAAGTCATGCTGCAAGATGCTGTCTAATAAGTCAGCATTGTTACATAGAGACTTTAGCAGAGAGGAGTTCCACTGTGATAAACGCAGAGCAAGAGGGAGTTTGCACCAGTATTTCTGCATACAGAGAGGCAGTTCTTGCTTTTTCTCTCTTAGTTTATTCATCTGAAGAACAAAAAAGCAATTAATTAATTCAAGATTTTCTTATACTTCAGCAGTTGCTTAAAAATGATGCTATATTTCATACAGTTTTGTGCCTTGAATTTCACACATTTTTGTTTTTACTGAAGTGACTAGTTGCCATAGTGTTTGATAGGAAAAAAATGTCATTTTTAGCAAATTCCTTATATCTTTAAATTTCTTATACTTTTAATCTCTTGTTTGGAACCATTTTTAACTTTCCTTTTAAAGTTCGTATTGTAAATGAATGTTTATTCATATTGGAAACATAGGTTTCTTGAAAACTTTTATGTTTTTCATTATTATAATTGCCTTTTTTTTCTTGTAATATTTGTCTTGACCAAAAACTCAAGGTCTCCCAGTCTTTCAATGGTGCTGTCTGTTCTATCAAGTGCCCCTTCCTCCACCCTCTTCCCTTCAGTCTCCCAAGAGGTAAACTATGGACTCTAATCTGGTTGATTGCATTCCAGGACAACTGCTCTCCTTTCATGTTATAAATTTCCTGTACTTTCTTATATGCTAAATCAGTCATTTCTTTTGATTTTTAAATGTTCTACCTATGTCAAGACTGGTATTTACAAGAGCCTGCTAGAAGAATCTCCCTTTTGATTTATCAGATATCCGATCCAATGTGCACCAAGCTGAACATGCCTCCCCAGCCAGACCTCCTGTGCTTCCTGTCTTGGTTGGAAGCTTTACTGGGCATGACCAGGCTGGGAACTTCAGAGCCCTCCAACCCATCCCCTCTATGTCAATTACATTTGTCATTTCAATAGTCTTTTCCCTCTTCTCATTCCTCTTCTCTTCCTCCCATGCCCCGCCTTCTCCTCCTCTTCCTCCCTTCTTTATCCAGTCTTCAGTCATCTACTCTATTGCCTAAGGGCTTACTTGAATCACAGATCTGATGAGGGATCTGTTTGGTATTGTTCAAAAGCCCAGTGGAGAAAGCCACATTTTACTTATAGTATCTTTAGTATCTGTTCCCTCCATCCAGGCTGCATTTCACATGTCATCTGTCACTCTCTTCCCATTCTCCCCCCTTACCTCCTGCCCTCCCCTAAGCTTCACTCCCTTCCCAGCCCTCAACCCTATACTGTGTGCTTTGGCCACACTGGATTATGCCATAAACTCAGAATATTCTTTATAGTTTCACCCTTGTGTGCTTTGCTAATGCTTCTCTCTCTCTCCCTAAAAATCATTTCCCAAGCTTCTCTGCCTGGCAAACTAGTCACTTTCTGGCCTGCCTCAAGTATCCCTTCCTCTTGTCGGCAGCTCACTCACCCTTGTCCATGCGCCTTTTGCAGTTTGTACCTATTGTGATTGTAAATCGTTCTGAGGGCTCTGGAAGGTCTAGATTTGGATTCAAAACCAATCCCCATCCGTATGGGTATGAGACAAGTTCTGGATTTCTTATTGGTAATATGAGGATGATGCTACCCATTTACAATGGTGTTGAGAGAATTACAGTCCATGTATATTCAATAAATGACTTGGGGATAACTTGACCTGAAAATGACACATTTTTGCAAAGTTTGTCCTGATTCGGTTCTTCAAAAAGCAAACAAACATGAGATTACTAGGATTCACTCTGGGCCAGTTTTGAATGTTCAAATGAATGTAAAATTTTGATTCTAATATTTGTATCAGTCTACCTTTCTGAAAGTAATTTTTATGAAGTATTTTTAAAGTCAGGCAAGTTGTTATGGAAATTAAAATCTATATTTATCTAGAATGAATATGTGACCTTTCATATTAATATGTTTTAAAGCTATAATTTCCCTGACAAGAATGGTATATCATTTGGGTATAAGGATATAATATTTACTATTATGGATATCCAGCAAATGAGAGAAGGAACTTAAATTACCAAAGCCTGATAGTCACAACTGTATTCAGTATTTTCATTTCTATGAAAGCAAAATGGAATTTTATAGTTTGTCATTATCAGACTTGCTTCTAGATTTCTCTTCACATATAAATCCATATTCCATCTAATACCAACACTGGCAAGGTACAACTTCTATCTCTTCTGTAACATGGTTGCTAAGTACATTTGACTTCTACCCTGAAGGCTAATCTCAATCCTACAGCAATAGTTCCTGATTAGGAATATCCAGACCCAAATATATGAACTATCCCCCTTATTATCACATCCTTCATCTAAGGCCACATCAACTATTTTAACACTCCTTGTGTCACATTGCTTTTCAGTATTTAATACTCCCCAAATACTCTTTGAGTACCATGGACTAGTTGCCTGATTTGCTTGGAAGAGGAGGTGAATAAAGTATTACGACAAGATGGAAGGATCTTGTCCATTTTTTTGTATCTGTTACAATGTCAGACATGGTCCCCGTAGATGTCAGCACAGGTAGCTGACTCTTTCTCTGGGCAGTTTACATGAGCACTACTGTGATTATAAATGGATGTGCATTGATACTTTTCTCTCTCTGGAATCTGAGGGACACCACTCTTCCAAAATATTTCCACTGTATGATTATCATGAAACTGTTCTGTTCTCCCTCTTCTTGCTTTAATTCTCCTCCTCATTCTTTCCCTTCTAGTATCTTCTTTGTGGTGAAACCATTGTCTTCTATGAGTGAGGAAAGAAGAAAAGAAAAGAATTGTTTTCCATAAAATGTTCTCATTTATTCATTCATTCAACAAGTATGTTCAATACCTACCATGTGCTATCTCAGAGACTTGTGCTGGACAAGAAAAGATGGTCACGGGCAGACACTGTCACAGCCCTCATGGTCCAAGCTCTGTAGCCAGGCAGGGAGAAAGCAATGTGGCAATCACACAAATACATGTGAAATTACAACTGCGAAAAGTGAGATGAAGGATTGGTATGTGATGGTCTCAGAAATTACAATAAGAAGGTGGACATGGCCAGAGGTCTGGGAAGTCTTTCTGAGGAAGCCACAACTGGGCTGAAATATATATACTCAGCAGGATTTAAGCAGGCAAAGTGAGAAAGGAAAAGCATTTTCCAGTAGAAGGAACAGCATGTGCAAAGGCCCTGCAACTAGAACACTGACAGCCCAGCATGGAGGGAGCTAGAGAAGGACATAAAGGGAGCTGGAGGCTCTTTAGAGATTTTTGTCTTTATTCCAATAACAATGGGAGACAATGGAAGTACTTCAGAAAAGGGTAACACACAGGTGTTTAGAGAATATAGCAGAGAGATTAAGAGTAAGCACTTTGTGATCACATACCCCTGGGTGTATAACTGGTCGGATATAAGCCTCAGCAAGTTACTTCACCACCTTAAGCCTCCGTATTCCCATTTGTATAATGATACCAACACTACCTACTTCATTCAGTTGGCTGTTAATGAAATGACACAATTTGTGTATACAGTCACGCACCACGTAACAATGTTTAGGTCAACAACAGACTAGATATGCGAAGGTGGTCCCACGAGATTAGTACTGTATAGCCTAGGTGTATAGCAGGCTATACCATCTGGCTTTGTGTACGTACACTCTATGAAGTTTGCACAACGCTGAAATCGCCTAGTGACGCATTTCTCAGAGTGTGCCCCTGTTGTTAAGCAAAGAAGTGTTTAAAGCAATTAGATAGACTGCTCATCCTATTTTTGTGAAAATTACTTCATTCGACCAGGTTTTTGACATGTGTTTAATAACACACAGATTAAGTTGTCATAGACCAGAAATACTTATTTTCTGTTTTAAAAATCTAAAAGGACAGTGCCCCATGCAATTTATTTATGTGTAGACATCTCTCTTCCTTAAATTGATGATTTAAGTAAATTGATTTACTCAGAGATGGACAGAAACAGGAAAATATTCTATTATCCCTAAATTAACACTCATTTTTGTGGCCTTATCAAATAAGCACTTTGTGGCTTACATTTTGAATGGAATACTTATCAAACAAAAGAAAGGAGTAAAGGGAGTGTCTGCAGAGCAAATTATGAATAAGGTTTTAGAATATTTGGAAGGAGGTCAGGGAACCAACTAATGATAAAGCTTAACTCTGATCCTGAAATCATGTGATGCAATGAATACAAGGGATAATTCACAAATTACTAATGACATAAACATTTTAGTCGGTCTGGTGCAGCCATTATTTATTCCTGAGGGCTTAGAATTCTTCCCCAGGGTTAACCTCTCTCATGGAGTAAATTACCCCAAGTTAACAGAAAGGGAAAAGTCTGATTTCTGAATTGCTCCATTGCTGTTCAGCATGACTTCTATATTTAACTGTATGCGATTTGTATCCAAATCACTGTGTCAGGCTTTAAAAAATGGATCCCATTTGTTTCAGAGCTATAAGCATGTCACATCATGGGCATTCACTAACAATACCAAACACACTCTTCAAGGTCAAGTGTAGAGATCCAAGATAATAGGATTGCTGTATGGTGATTTTTATTTCATGTTACTTTTAACCCTGTTTGTTTTCTCACTAGTTATGTTTCCATCAAACTATTTCATATGTATATTTACAGAATAATAAAAAAAGCAATCCTGCTGAAAGTACTGCCAAAGAAACCTGGATCATTTCCCACAATTTTCAGTACAACAAGTGATGTATTCATAGCCGTAGTCCTTGTGTGAGTTGATTTGATTGTACTTTTATACATAGCACTTTTCAGCTGATGAAATCACTATGGGAAATTTTCCCAGATTTGATATGCCATGAGTTTGTCAAACTGTCTAGACTTCTACACTTCAGGGACCTTACAATCTACACATTATGTAAGTCCTCAAAATCCTCAAGGTAGATACCAGGGAAAAATGAAGATATGGGTTCTGAAAATCTATATAAATGACACATTGGAGATTCCTGGAAGAAAAGCACTGCATAAATCCACTTCCTTAACTATTATATATTATATGTTAGTGATTGGAGTACCTTATTTTAAACAATTTTATTAAATAAAACAAGTAAAAACGAGCCTATTTGAAATAAAGGAAATATTATGTAACTAGTACACCTTTCTAACAGGCTTGAAAAATTTCAAGCATACCACACTCTTCAAACTGGCCAAATCATAGTCTTTTTAAATATATTCTTTTTATGGAAAACAAGGTAAATAAATAAACCAAAGCTCTATGAATGGAAACAAATATTGTATTGTACCCTGTAATATGAGTTGGTGGAGGAAAATTTTTTTCAAGCCTCTTGTAGTAATATGTGGGTGAGCTTATCAAAATTTATGGCACATACACTTCATGCATGAAGTATATTCCTCTTCGGGGATACAATCAAATTCCATCTCCTGGGTCACTGGGAAGGAGAGGGTGTGAATCTTCCAGTAGCATATAGGTGGATGATCTTTTGTTTCCTGAATTCTTATTCCTCTTCCAGCTAAAAATTAGCACATGTTATAGAAGTTGTCTCTCTTTCGTATATCACTGACTTCCAGGACAAAACAAAACTATGTTCTCAAATTATCACAAATAAAATTCAGCCACAGATAAATTAATAATTGTTTGACATGTAAACTTACAGAGCTATTAAACTCTGACTTTTCACTTCTAACATAATTTTTGACCAAATCTGCAGCTATATAGGGATGTATCTGGAACATAATGTAAACTCCAGGGCAGTGACCCTCTGACACCACTATACTGTGAAGGTGACCGTCTGCAGTCCCAGTCCCCACAGACACCTCCAGTAGACGCAAAGAACAGCATGCATGGCAGTGAAGGCATATACATGAGGCAAAGTATATGTCAAGATATTTTCAAGAACTTTACTCTTCTCATTTGGAGAGAGAGACTCTAAATTTATTTTCACACCTGGAAAAGTATACCTTTTTATGAAACCAATCATATTTTAGTAAAGTACAGATATTTCTTCCTTTTGAAGAAATGGCGCATTAAAAATAAACCATTGTACCTGGAAAACAGTCCAGACCTTGAAATTGTCTTTCCAGTAATATTGTTAATCCTGTTTAAGCTGAAGCCCAAATGATTAGAAAGCAACGAGTAGCTCAGGAATCCTTCTTTAAACGGTCAGGCTATTGCTCTTAAACACTCTGAATTATTTTCCAATGGTATCACTTTAGAATATTTATAAATATCTGAAAAACCAAGGTCTAGTCGTACTTAGAGAGAATTACCTTTTACTTACTTTTTGGCAATGATTATTGCCAGACTTGAAACGAACACTTTTCACACTTCTTTTATATTTGACAAATGTGTTTGCTTTTGGATTTTTTTGTAATTCAGTTGAAACTGGAATTACCACAAGCCATTTTTGGAACTCACTCTTGAAAAGAATCTCAGTTCCCAATTTTAAAGCATATGGATTTTTGAAGTGATTGATAACATCATAATTTGTACTGTTATCCATTCTGGCAGTTAGTGGGGCATTAACAGAAAAGAAAACACCATATCTTTTAGACCCAAGGATGTTTATTATTGACATCATTTAAAATAAAGTAAGAGCCAATCAAACAGTTTCATTTTGGTATTGGGAAACATAGCATCAGGGATGAGACAAATACAAAAGATCATTTGTCTTATAAAATATAGCAATATTTGTATTCTAATGCTGAGAAAGGTGAAATCAACTGCCCATTTCAAGTTGATATTTATTTGACCCTTTGAAGTTTTTGAAATTAAGTGTCCCAACAGACGTTGACATATCCCTTTGGGAGATAAACTACTGGCTCCTTAGTCTTTTTATTTTCTTTCCTTCTATTTCTGCTTTTGTTTTTGTTATTGTTTGTTCATTTCACTTTCTCTGTGAGCAGGGTAGTGATAGGAGTCTTGAGAAAGGGAGGGCTTCTGTGACCACTCCGATGAAAGACAGGACACGTTAGGAGGGGTGCTCTTAGTTTTTCCACTCCACACGTGCTCTGCAGGATTTCTTTATGAGGAGCTCCTCATTTTTCACAAGGCCAACAGAGGCAGAGTGTTTCAAACCTCTGTTTCCTCATTCCTTCCTCAGTTAACCGCCATGTAAAGATACACTCAGGAAGGAGGGAGAACCGAGTGAAGAGACTGGTCATTTTATTTGTGTTCTAAACAGGGCTTTAACAGCTGTTCGGTCCCAAGGTTGACAGTCCCTACATGTTCATTGACAAAGGGAAGGAAAGTAGCAGAGTGGGGGGTAGGAAATAGTTGGTGCCTTTCATTCAGCAGAAAATGGGACCCCACACATCAGAGGGTTCTTAGAGGCTGCAGCCCGATACCCGTGGGCCCTGCACGTCTCCTTCCACTTCTGACCCCTGCCAAGTGCCGTTCTTGGGTTCCCCACTTCCCTTCCTCCTCTTCGCTGTCCTGGTCTCTGTAGAATGGTCAGTGATGAGTGCTTCCAGAGGCCAAGGCAGATTTTAATTTTGAAATAATTGTGTTAGTGGTGGCTTCATTTTAAAAAAATGAGAGAATAATTTTTCTACAAAAATTTTCTACATTTACCTGGATCAAGAAGCTTGCTCTTAAAATGGTACAATACAAAAATCAGATTCTCACCAAACTATAAAACTAGGATAATGCAGAAGTTGCTTTAAATCAATCAAGCATGTCTTAATAAGGCAACTGGTTCCATTGTTTGACATTTGTATTTTTGTTTCTTTGATTCATAACTTTTTTATGTCCTTTTACCACTGTGATCCAATAATGAAATTGCTCATGGGTTCTTAAAGAATCTGATATCTCAATAGATATCAGACCAACACATTTAATTGTTTGAAAAGGCTCTTCTTGTTGACTGACCTATATTCTTGTGTAAAGCGATTACTGCACGTGAAGGATGGTGCATAAAAATATCAATAACCCAACCATGAGGCACATTTTAATGACTGCAATTAGGGAGTAAGGGGTTTACAAGGTTGCTCCCAGCGTGTTCTTAATTCACTCTGCGTTCTCAACTAAGATTTTAAATCTCTTGTTTGTGATTGTCTGCCTGCTGCTGTCCACCCAGTTTTGAAAAATAAAGAGGCTAATTCCTCACAGGGTGTTGTGACGTTACTGGTGTAATGTGGTTACACACCATCTCTTCTCCTGGCCTGCACTTAGAGCGCACACCCTAAGAATCAAGTTAACAAAATATCTGCCTCTTAGGATTTAATTGAGTGAGGAAGCGCAAAGAGGGAAGTCCAAGAGGACATATGAAGCTTTTGGGAGGATGGCAGAGGAATGAGTTAGTAAGAAAGAGTTGGGAAAATAACAAATAAAATTATTGACTTTAGGAATCACTATCCTTCAAACTTCCTCAACTGTGATTGTACAGGACGGGACTCTCTCTTGGGAGATCCTCTATCCACACCCCTAACTCCCCAGAGTCGCTCTAGCTTGGTGAGGTCAGCACACTTAAATGGCATTTCCGATGTGCCTGGGCAATGTGTCCAGCAGCTAAGTCCATCAAAAGTGTATTTGTTCATGGACTGAAGCTTCAGGGGAAGAGCAAGTCTAACGTATGATTATGAACCTGTATCAGAACTTTTCTTGTCTCAGGGATGGCTAATTCTGCATACAACACGATGTATGCCACTCAAATCTGTTTTGCAACTCAGCAACCACTGCAGTCATACATCAGTCCAGTGAAAATGAGGGAGACAGAAAGAAAGAAGGAGAGGAATGTAAGGAAGCTTCTTCCCTGTGACTCCACTGCCTGCTGGTCAGCTTCACCATCCATGGTCCCAGCTTCCACAAGGCAGTCTCCATAAGATGGTTCTAGCTGCTGGGTTCTGGAAACTCTCCTTCTCCCCATTACTCTATCAGGGATGAGTGGCAGCTCTCAAGTGTTTTCAGCTTCCTGGGCTTCCTCTCATTTGGCTTCTCACTCTCCCATTTCATGTTAAAAATCCTGTATTGGATTTCCCTTGTTTGAAATCTCTGGAGTGGTTTCTATTTCCTTGCCTAGACCCTGATAAATACAGAGAAAGTCTACCAGGGGTCACTTAAGTAAATCAAGTGGAAACAAGAGCCCAGTGAATTGGGCCAATCACTATTAATATACACCTCTGTATACATAGTCTGTTGAGGCTAAAGAACCTCAAATTACATATTGCAAAATTCAGTGGCTGAAAACACTGACATGCTTGAAATTCTGCAGTTTGGCCATGGCTCAGTGGGGACAACTCAACCTTGCTCCATGTGGCATCTGGAGTTGGGTGGCCCAACTAGGGTTAGAAATTCCATTTCCAAAATGGCTTCACTCCTATGGGTCGTTCCTGCCTGTCAGCTAGGAGCCCAGCTGGGGCTGTGGGTCAGGCGCTCAGTTCAGCCACACGTGGTGTCTTCACACGACCATGTTGGTCTTCTCACAGTATGCCCATCTCAGGTTAGTCAAATTCTTACATAATGGCCAGCTTCCCATAGAGCACAAAAGCAGAAACTTCCAGGTCTATTTAGTGCCTGGGATCCAAATTCCCCAAATATAATTTATATCACCCTCTATTATTCAAAGTACCCACAAGGCCAGTCCAGATTCAAGGGGAGGAGAATTTGGCTTCATCTCTATATGAGGGCTGGCAAGATAATATTGCAAAAGACCTTGTGGGATTGGAGATATTTTTGCTGCCATCTTCGGAAACATGATCTACCACAGCTGGTTAGTTGCATTTCATTCATTTATTTGTCCTGTTCCACATCAGTTTCCTGGCTGATAGAGCAACATTGCATCAGATTCAGCTTAGCCATGATACAGAAACTTATTTTCCGACTGTACGCAACTTCCTTCTAATGCTTTTTCCCTTAATGCATGTGAACATTTTTCTTACATGCCTCTCCCATATACTTTTCTTTTTCAATCCACCACTTGTTGTGTTTAGCCATCATTGTCTTCTCTGACTAGGCATTGAAATGTCTTCTTTTCTAACTTAACATTCATCTACAATATTACTTTCCCCCTCTCAGTTGTAGTGTCTTCTCTCTTTCCTCATCCTTCTTGATACCTTCTTTCCGTTACCTTTTTCCTGAGGCCAACAATACTTTTTCCTTCCTGATTCATGCCTCCCTTATTTCTCTTTTAAAGGAAGATTGCTTCTTTATATTATGCAAGTACCTTATTGAATCCAATGCCAAATATTAAATGTGCATTTTGGGTGTAGGGGAGGTTATGGGCCAAGGTCTCTATAACATCATGCACATTATTTAGTGAAGTAAAAGAAATGGCAAGTTGTAATAGTTTTGCAAATACTGTCAAAATGTCCTCAGGCTGAATCATAATCCCAAGATTATGATCAGCTTCATCAACTGATAAAGCGAGTCATGGTATCTACTTACATCCAAGCTCCCTCAAATATTTTCCACAAATAAATTGTGTTCAGTGTTGTATATCAACCATAATTTGAAAGAAAATATGTACCCACAGTGGACTCTTAGGCCAAAAGTAATGCTTACAATTCGGTTAATTGTGTAGTTCAATCCAAGCAACTTTATAAACATGTGAGTCCTGTTAAGTTAGCATCTATTGAACAAATCCTCAAAACGTGGAATCACACTGGATAGTGCCGTTCTAATCTCCTGTTCCACATTGATTTTTACTCAGTACTTGTTTTTTATCATGGCTGTTCCTCAAACCCAGATTCACAAATATAAGATGACACCAAAAGTAGTGTTAGCAATTTACTGTTAAAACTGTGAACTACTTCAGACTAGTATGTCCTATGGTGTCAGACAAATGTCACTGTTTCCCTAAAAAATTCACGATGTGCCTTGGCACCCCTGAAAGTCCGTACAGTGCCCCCAGGGAACTTGGCACACAGTTTGGGAACTGTGGTTCTAGAACAGTAGTTCTCAACCAGGGGTGATTTTCCCCCTAGGGAACATTTGGTTGTCACAACCCAGGGTGGGTGTTGTTACTGGCTTCTAGTGAGTAGAGGCTGGTGATGCTACTAAACATCCTACAATGCACAGGACAGTCCCACAACAAAGAATTATCCAGCCCAAATGTTGAGAGTGCTAAAGTCAAGAAACCCTCTTCTAGAGGTTTGGAAATGGTGACCATGTAAGTTAAGAAAAAGAGATTTTGTTTTCTCTATTTTCAATCATTCCTTCTTATAATCAATCTCTAATCTTTCACAAAAACTGGGGATCTGGTATGTTCCCCTCTTTTGTGAAAGTGAAGATAAAGGAAACAAAAGATGAGAGTATTGAAGATGAATTTCACCTGTTCAGCTCTCATGGGGCTTCTGTCTCACTCAAAATTACTGTTGATGAAAAATAAATTTTGTGAGCTAACACATGAGAATATATATAAACCTCTTTTTTGCCTTTTAACCTTGAATACTGTTTCATACCTGCTGTGGGGGCTCAACTTTGGATTTCTAGGTCTCTTGTTCTCTGATTCTCTTCTCAAATATTTTACTTTGCACAGAGAAAAGAATATGAAGGCTTTTTTGAAATCTGGAAAGGAACAACAAAATATCATGAAAACAAAATGGAAGAAAATAAACTAGAACTGTTAAAATTTTGGAGTATCGGATAGGGGGATACTTAACAAATTATGTCAAGATGAGGTAGAAGAAAAAAATCCTATGCTATGGATGGTCATGGGGAGAGCATATTTCAGATAAAATGTGGAACACTTATGTTTCTTCCCATAGGTTGTGCAGAGTTTGTAGGTAATCTAGCAGAGACAGATGTGTAAGCAAAAAAAATCACAGTAAATGTGGTCCATGGTCTCATAGAGACCTCTTCTGATGTTATGAGAGATAAAAGGTGAAAAAACTAGGAGATTTCACAGAAGAGGTGTAATTCAATCTGGGTCCTTAGGAGTTATTAGAGTATTGTAAGGAGAAGTGTTAAGGGCCCTCTGGACAGTTGGACCAGCATGTGCAAAGTAGAGCAGTGCCAAAAGCATTGCTTGGTTAAGAAGTTGTGGAAATTGTGTGTGCTGGGAACTTGGGGCAAATGTACTGGAGAGGTGGGGAAAGAGATTGGGGCTCACACATCTGGTAATCTTGAATAAGCAGAACTTCCTGGTCATCCTGGTAAAGGGAAACTGTATGAGTGACAAAGTTTAAGCAAGCGATCAATCACCAATAGTCAAGCTTGGATTGAGATTGGAGGGGAATGAGTTAAGGGGCTTAGTTGACGTGACATGCCCCCAGGTTCGAATGAATGCAGCAGCAGCAATGTTGACAGATATTTGGGATCAGACTCCTCAGAGAGGAGTTTGGGTGAGTCCCTTTCACTCAGAGATAACTGGAGACTTTAGAGTACTTGATGTTGGCACCAAAGGTGTGGAGGGACAATTTCCCCAAATCCATAATGCCTGGAGAGAGATGAGGTTGGGGAGACAGAGAGAAAAACAAATAAAGTAAGAAGCAAAGAGACCATGTGCTTGGGCTTCTGAGGTATATAATTATAGGAGTACCTAATCCATGCAATATACCTTCTTGATCATCCTGAATATAATTTTTCTCTTTGGGAAATGATTTTAAGCTGCCCAGGTACCTGAATATCACAAATAAATTCTAAGTAATGTTCCTTTTCAGATTAATTACTCTAAATGAATTTCATATTTTTATAGGGTAAACAAATCTAATGATTTGTAAACTTCCTCCAGCCTGCTGTGTGCTTTATTGTTTCTCACAGAAACTGTCACTGTCTTGTTTTATTCACCTGTCCTTGCAAACATTTGCCCTCCTGAAGAATGAATCTATCAATCTGTGAGTCTGGGCTGAGTGGAGCCTAATTCTTAATGTAAATATGAGCTCTGCGGCGAGGTGGCAATGGTTCTCCAGGTGCCATCTCTAGACCTGGTTCTTGGGCACAAGAAATTGAGGAGTCTTCCCTTTCAGTCTTTGAGACAAGATACTAAGGAAGAATTTCTTAAACTCCACTGTGTCCCTAATTCCCTCCTGCCTGTAGGAGCCTACTAATGTGACTCTAGGTATCTGTGGTCCTTAGAACCTGGTACTACTGGCTTTTCACCTGTAGGGGATGTTGCTGCCGGCTGGGGCAGCAAAAGGGATCTCTGAGAGAGCCCAGGAGAGCGTGTATGGAGAGGGCTCCACGGGTAATCTCTCAGCTTGTGAGTCAATACCAATTCTATTCTTGTTTTAAGAGATGGAGAGGGATGCTGTGTCATGTGATGTGTAACTTGGTTGGCAGCTAAATAGTAGCGCTCCCATGGGTGGTTCGGAGAGACTTTATTCCTTCCACAGTCATCATAAACCTGAGCAATTGTGAAGCATATTGAAGCTGCTGTGTTTTTATCAGCTAAGCCAGGAGGCTCTCCTATTGCACATAAACAGTTTCACAAAACACTAGCACCAGACACGGCCATTGCGTGACCATGAGGGAGCAAGAAGAAAACAAGACTCCTATTCAGTTGTGTCTGAACACACACAAAAATAAGAACACTGCCCAAACCACAAAATATGACCAAACCTTACCCTCTCCCCAGCTAATATGAGTGACTACTCCTTCTTCCAACCTCCTAGATGAGATTCATTGAGAAATCCAATCACAGAACCATTTCTGTTTTCTGACTGTTCTCATCTAAGCCAAGTCACAGTTCTTTAATTATGTCTCCCGGCTCACATATCCAAACCCAAATCCTTTCACAAGCCCCCTTTTACTGAGATGCTCCAAGGTTCTCCATGCTGTGCTGTCTCTCTTGTTGCAACGAGCCAATAAATTTAACTTTGTTTGACCAGAAACATATTTCTTGTGGTATTTAGCTGGAGGGAATCAAGAAACTTCCTCCCAACTCAAGACACTCCAAACCGAATAAACATACAACCAAAAACACTTTGAAGGTAAGAACCTTAGCCCTCTTCTTTGCATCCAGATGGCTGCCTCTAAGCCCCTCCCACATAGAAGTTCTGGGGTGTCACCTGGGGTCAGTAATGATTGGAAGGATGGAGGAGGGTGGTGTTATTCCCTGGAGAAGTGTAGGCTCCTGGTGTTTGTCAGCTTGGAAAGGAGGTGGGCCGGGTACAGAGAAAGCCAGCTGCTGTCAGCAGGACAAGCTGTGAGCCTTTAGGTCCAGCAGCTCTCCTACAGGACAACCTGCTCCCTCAAGCAGAGACCCAGATTTAGCTGTTTTCAGGAATGTGCTGCTCTCAGGTCACATTTGCCCAACTTCTCCCTCATGTGAGCCTCAGTTTGGTGCTTTCCTTCAGGGATGGTTTGGCAGTCTGTCCACACTTTTATTCACTCTCTGAAGACAGAACAGTCTCTCTGTTCTTGCACCTAGGTTATTCATTTTAGATTTTAACTAGGAAGTGCCATGTCTTCTTTTGACTGCTCTCAATCTGTAATTTACCTAAACAAAGCATTTCACATCATCTCTACCTTCCTCACCATCTCAGTCCTAGTTTTGACATATGACATTAGATGTGAAAATACTATCTCCTTATTCTTTTACTACAGTTGGAGTCTCACTGTTTAGTAATATGGTAAAGCTCAGGTGTTTACGAGAACGTTGATTGAATTGTATCTCTATAGATGATGATTGCTAGGGACAACCTGCTTCTACGTCGTGAGGTTTCTTTCCTGTGAATAGAGCCCAGTGGGTGTAATCGTGACCCATCTTTGCCAGAGATGAGTGACTCCTGTCGACACAAAATAGCCAATAACCATTCTATAGATAAGAGAAATAAGGTGAGTTTACTTGAGCCAGAGTGAGGATTATAACCAGGGAAGGCCTTAGAAAGAATTCCAGAGAAGCATGGTTTTCAAGACAGTCTTATTAAGGTACATTAAACACACTCAGGATACATTTTCATCAAAATTTGAGGTATTCAGTTGCAAATTAGCAGCTCAATGTGACTGTGATGTCTGGAAAGGGACTAATTCGGGCATTACCAATAGGGAGTTACCACTAGGGCGTAGGAGGGGAAGTATGCATTCTTATCTTAAGAGAGTGTATACTTTAAAATGGTTAAGCAGATGTGCAAGGTATGTTTGATAGGCCATTAAGTCAGGCTTTTTGGTTCAAGCCAAATCAGTTTTGAACCCAAATAGTTACCTCACAGCTTTTTTTGTCTAAAATTTCTATATGCTCTAGAGTAATTTGCTTGAGCTATGTGACTAGGATGTTATGTTGAAAAGATTTTTAAGGCCATTGAAATATTCTGTACCTATCCCAGAGAAGGCAGGGGGTTCTCCTCTTTGTCATTACCTGTGTCCCACCTGAAACAGCAGCCTCTTGTAGCTGTTGGTAATGATGGTACACTTCCATTCTGAATGGGGAACATCAATAGGGATGTCTTTTTGCTATTTGTCATCTTTAGTAGAGATTAATAACTAACTAACTGAATAAATGAATAACAGTTGTTCATTTCAGTCTTTGCCCTCTACAGCCTGAAATCATCTGCATCAGCATCGTCTGGAGTGCTTATAAAATATTTCTACTCTCCAGCCCCATCCTAGTTCTAATCATGTGAAGGTGCGCCCAATGGTTTAGATTGGTTACTTAGAGGAAAGCTACCTGAGCTGACCCTCTACTTCCTAAGCCTTTGGCTTCTCCCTTTTAAGTACTCAGGGAGCTCAGACTCTGAGAAACTGACTCAACTTCACTAAACATGTTTTGAGCCCGTGGACAATAATCTGAACACTCTTGCTACAATGAATTTAGTGTTTATTTATTTTTATTCTTTGGTAACACTCTTTTTCTATTTTGCAATAAACTCCTTTGTTGTCAATGAACTTAAAAATTAAAAGTGCATGCTCAATTAGAAATTCAGTATTGAATTTCCATATCTTTAGAAAACTGATAGTGAACGTGCAACTTGCACAAAATATTTTCCCATCACTATGGGAGCTTATAGTGATATTCCTGATCATATGAAACCCAGAAGATGCAAATCTGCTGAAGATGGATCAGCATCTACTCCAATGTCCATTAGTATTTTAAGAAGTGTGTGACCAAAACATGAATGTGACATGCAGCTGTAATGGCTGGGTTTGCACCCACTCTTCATATTACTACTTTGTATTTAGATCATCTGATCGGTTCTCTAAATGAGTTAGTTCAATTTTGATTACAAGTTTCCTTTAACGTGGACAAAAAGGGAAACTGTATGTAGTTGTTAATGTATTCACTCCAATAGTAGAAAGACGTCCCAAAGCATTGATAATGCCAGTTTAATATCGCTGTCATCAGAGGCTTCAGATAGAAAGTCAGATACTTCTAATAATAAGTAATATTTTTCATCTAATACCTAGATGCAAAGTAAAATTTGCTAGAACCAATCATCTAGTTGAACACAGAGTAATTCGTTACTCTATGAATCAACCTCCCAAACTGTTCCACCTCAAGCTCGTTCGATAGTGGTTAGATTTGGTATAGGTACTTTAAGAATATTTGATAAAGAAATATAAAAATCCTTTCAAATTCTCTACATTTCCGTAATGCAGCTGGGAAATATAATGGAAACACACTATAATGGTTTAGTTACACTATGACATTCTCTATTTAGAGAATGAAATATTAATCAAACCTCATGAAGGTGGATGAATGAAGAATTCATAAGGAGTTACTTTCAGTTACCTATCATAGATCTTCCAGATAATCACTTAGAAAATGTTGGTGAAAGACCTTAGGTAGAATTGATTGGAATCAAAGAAAATGGAAATTAATACTCACTCTCCTGCAAAGGGAGGATATGATACAATCATTCTAATATAACTGAGGTATAAATTTTTATTGAAGTATAATTGACATATGACTTTATATTAGTTTCGGGTGTACAACATAATGATGTAACATTTGTATACGTTGCAAAATGACCACCACAATGAGTCTAGTTAATGTCCATCACCACTTATAGTTACAAAAGTTTTTTCTTGTTATGAGAACTTTTAAGATCTACTCTCTTGGCAACTTTCAAATATATAATACAGTGTTATTAACTATAGTCACCATGCTGTACATTACATCCCCATAGCTTACTTATTTTATAACTGGAAGTTTGTAACTATTGACCCCCTTGACCCATTCCACCCACCCCCACCCCTTGCCTCTGGCAACCACCAATCTGTTCTCTGCATTTATGTGCTTGGTTTCTCTTTCACTTAGCATAATGCCCTTGAGGTCCATCCATGTTGTCACAAATGGCAACATTTCATTCTTTTTTATTGCTGAATAATAGTTCACTGCTTATATATACCACATTTTCTTTATTCATTCATCCATCAGTGGACACTTGGGTTGTTACCGTAGCTTGGCTATTGTAAATAATGCTGCAGTGAACATAGGGGTGCATAAATCTTTTCGAGTTAGTGGCTTTGTTTTCTTCAAATAAATACCCAGAAGTGGATTTGCTGGATCATATGGTAGTTTCATTTTTAGTTTTTTGAGGAATCTCCATACTGTTTCCCATAGTGGTTGCACTAATTTACATCCTCATCAACGGGGTATAAGGGTTCCTTTTCCTCCACATCCTCGCCAACACTTGTTATTTCTTGTCTTTTTGTTAATAGTCATTCTAACAGGTGTGAGGTGACATCTCACTGTGATTTTGATTTGCATTTCCCCGCTGATTAGCGATGTTAAGGATCTTTTCATGTACCTGTTGGCCATCTGTATGTCTTCTTTGGAAAAATATTTATTGAGATCCTCTGCCCATTTTCTGATAGGATTAGTTGTGTTTTTGCTATTGAGTTGTATGAGTTCTCCATATATTTTGAAAATTAACCCCGTATCAGATATATGATCTGCAAATATTTTCCCCCATTCAATAGGTCACTTTTTCATTTTGCTGGTGGTTTCCTTTGCTGTGAAGAAGCTTTTTTCTATTTTTCTTATTTATTTTTAAGTTATGATCATATGGAAAGCATACACTAAACTGAAAAATTTCCCCTTTCACTGATTCCTATACAATTATTTTCTTGTGAGCAAACCATTGTTTTAAGCTTGATGAGTGCTTTCCAGATCTGTGTCTATGCAGATGTATATGTACTCATGCATACATATATATAGATAAATAGTAGGTTTGTTCATAACATTAATGGAATCAGGATGTACATTTTTTTCTTGCCATGCATTTATTAGCGAAAATATCTCTTAGGATCATTGTCATATCAAAACATATGGACTTATTCTTTTCTTTCAAATCACTGCAGGTTATGCCACAGTATGTATTTTATCATTCCCCCATTGATGGACAGTTAGATTGTTTCTAATTATTCTGCTGTTAGAGGTGAAGCTTCCATGCCTGTCCTTGCACAGTTTCCTTTTGCACACAAGTGAACATTTCCCTAGGAGGGATGTGCTTTTAAATTTAATAGATATTGAGAGAATACCTTCTTAAAAAACCTACACCAAATTGGAATTACACAAACAGAACACAAGATTACCCTGTGCACCACACCCTCAACAACACACTGGATGTTAGCAATTTCTGTCAATCTAAAGGGAAAATTGCATGCCATTTGTTTAATTTGCATTTTCCTAATTTTATATATTAATCATTGCATATGCTTTGTATATTTTTCTATTGTTATCTTTTCTTATTTATTTATAAGAATTTTTTGTATATTAGAGTTCAACACTTATCTTTTGATTGTTTTATGGTATATTTTGTCATATGGAGGATTTTACAGGAGGTCATATCTGTCAATAAATTTTGTATGGCTTCTAAGGTTCTTGTATCAAGCACAACCTTCCTAAACCAAATTAGGCAGTCCTTTATATTTCCTTATATTAATTATATATGAATATATTTCATTTAGATCTTGATTAACTTTCAATTTATTTTGACTTCTAGGATTTATGTCTTAATAAAACAATTCTAACTTTGACTAGAAAATGAATTTCTATATTCTCTTCCAGTGCATTTATTATATTTATTTATGTTGTTAATCCATATAAATTTATTTTGATCCTTGATGTGTGGCAGGTATATACCTTTTTGTTTATCAAATTGGTGGGTTTTTTCTACATAACAACATTCATACTTTCACTGCTGATTTGAAACACTGTCTTTTTATATAATTTTAAACATATTTTAGATGGCTGTGATATTGAATTCTCTTCTATTTCATTGTTGCACTCCTTTTTTCTGAGTTAACACAATTTAGGTATTGTAATTTTAGAGATTGTTTTGAGATTTTGTAGGATATACTCTGTCTTTGTTCTCCTTCAAAAAGAAAAAAAAATTCTTGGCAAGCCTCAAGCATTCTCTCTTGCCCACGTTTCATTTAAAATATCTTTGTTTTCTTTAATTATGGGAGTTGGTTCATTCTCAGATCTTTTGTTCCTACAAGGAAGTTTGAGGACTTGAGAGTTATTGGGGAGGAAAGGAAATCTTTGGTATAGGACTTCAGATTGGTAAATGTTTGTAAATGGAGTAATAATAGACAATACCCTGGATGATGGTTTTGTGGTTTTCCCAAGAATAAATATCTCTCTCATTACAAGTATATTATAATTGAAAGCCTAATTCTGTTAAAACATTTTTGTGTGAATATAAGTTTTAGGTGAAGGAGAGGCAAGTTGCTCCAGAATATCTACTCCAGGTGAGTGTTGGGGCTCATAACCAAAAATTGCTAAGGGTTTTCTACTGCTGATGGGGGCTGGGGTATGGGAAGCTATGGCTCCCCTCTGGGCTTCAGCCATACTTTGAAATCAGGAAAGTGAGGTCAGAGACTAAGAGGGGACCACCTAAACCAAGAGGGATGCAAGATTTAGACATCCATATTGTACAGCCTCATGTGACCATGAAGACTCAAGTAGCTTAATTAATTTCACTAGTTCCAGAATCAGAAGCAGCAACCATCGATAGAGGGGAGACCTCCACTGGCCTCCTCTTCCCACCTAGATGCAGGTAGACACATGAGGATTCCATCCCAGGTCTCAATGTGCAGAGGGTAATGGTCCTGAAATGTAATGAAATATTTAACCAAAATGAAGATAAGATTTAATAAGTTGACCCAATATAAGATAAAGCTGATATTTATGAGTAGGTATTAAGATGCTATTGATTAGTAGCTTCCTTCTCTCTGTCTAAAATGAGTGGTAAGTGGAGGTGAGATGAGGATCAGATTTCAAAAGGGAAAAGTTGATAGTGATTATTTGAATAAAACCTGTTCTGGGATTGTACCTCACTGGACTAAGTCTTCACAGTCATACTCTTACAAAGGCAAATGGCACCACCATCCAACTGGTTTCTAATGCCAGAAAATTCAGAACTGCACTTACAACTCCTTCTTCATCTCACAGATCCATTAAATCATTGAGTCCTATTGATTTTACTTCCTGTATATTTTTTGGATGTGATAACTTCTCTCAAACCACCATCGATTGATTCAAACCACTATCAGCTCTCATCTGGATTGATGCCAATGTCCCCTAACTGTTCTCCCCACGTCCATCCCTGTTCCTCTGCATATATTCTATGCAGTAACCAAAATAAAAGCAAAAAATAAAGAAACAAAACAATCTAACCAATCTCTTTATTTATTATTATTATTCACCTTCTCGGTGACAGAAACCTTAGGGTCTAAACTATTCTGCTAACTTGGTATTGATACTTTAACTTCCTCTCTCACCGCTCACATAAAGAATGTGAATCACGAATCCCCATTTGCCTTTCTTATTCTGTTTCTTAAAACTCCCAGCATTTCCTCCCATTGCCTAGTTCCTTCACAACTGCCCTTTACCTGCATCATTCTTCTGCCGTATTTCACCTGGCTGACACCTACTCATCCTTCCTGTTTTGGCCAAACATCAGGCCCTTGATTTACCCACAGTTTAATTCCTCCATGATCTTATGGAGTCCCATAACACCTCATATTTTACCTTTGTAAAATCTGTGACTACATGTTTGTCTACTTTTCCTTCTAGAATGTAAGCTCTAGTCTGGATTCTTATGATCATTTTCTAGAAACCTCAGGCTTTTTGAATGATGGCAGGAGAATCGGCCAGACATGACCATGTATAGCTTCCTTCATATTTGGTGTTTCATTATTTCCCGAGTCATTGGTTCTCAAATGTTAGCATGTGGCACAACCCCAGGAGGGCTTGTTAAGACACAGGTTTGGGGGCCCCAACTCCAGCGTTTCCTATTCAGTAGATCTAGGGGATAGATCCCTGGAATAGCATATCTAACTGGTTCTCGGGTGATGTTGGTGCTGCTGCTCCAGGCACCCCATTTAAGAATCATTGCTATACTTGTCTGCATCCTCACAGCCTGACCTAAGCAGGTAGAGTCACTAGTAGTGAAAGCCCTGTGGACCAAGCACAGAACTATGTACCCGGAGACAGGAACTGCATTCCCAGTTCTGTTATTGGTTTTCTCTGTGTCTTCAGCAAGTCACTAAGAATTTATAGAAACAACTTCATCTCTCAGCAAAACGCTGACCTAACTGCTTTGGGAAATAAAATATTACAATCCATTTTGGATCTTCAAAATGGTATTGAAGTGCTCAGCAATGACTGCCTTATGATGTAATATTGATCACGATCCAGATAGCATATTGACCCAACAACATATTAATTATTGATGGAAATTGTCTGCCTGAGATTCTAATTCAATTGTACGTTGCTGTCATCTCCCCCATGGGAAAGTTGCATTCATCACCAGGACTGTTCTCTACTAGATAGTTTGAACGTCATGCCCGGTGTTGCTCTGTGAGTGGGTTGCTTCACAGCTAAAAACAAGCCAGAGAATGAAGAATCTGATGATTATTGAGAACTGGATGATGTCTCTAATGCTTCACCGGGTTTGTCCTATTGACTCCAAGTTCCAGCTCCCAGAGTGGGACATGGGCTGCTAAATGTTTTATCTATTACAGTGACTTTTCCCAATTATAGCAGGAAAAAACCCTTCAGTGAACATAGATCTTTTTTTCATCAGGTTGCTGTGGGCACATATTGCTTCTGCCTGAAAGAGAATACTGTCATTCAACACACTGAACTGTAGGTTCAGGCTGGATGAACTGGACCACCTGATTCCATCTGTACCCAATAGTGTGATAGAAATAACAGTGTCAGAAAACCATTGCTGTGATATAAGAAATCAAGAAAGCCCAGAGATTTCTGAGAACACAAGTACATTTATATGTAAAGAAATACACAGATGTCAAAGAACTCTCCTATGCTACCTCACATACAGAATAAAATTATCTGTGCCTGTGTATATATAAACCACATCCATCCACTGAGACACTACACTCTCTTCCTGGAAATTTGTGAAGTGGTTGACCAGTGGATTCAAGCTAATAAAGAAAGATAAACCATTGGCAGAAGTGATCACTTAAAAAAAAATTCTTATACTTATTGGACAGAGACTGTTTCTCCTGATAGGTCCCTGATTTTGGAGTGATGGAACAAGATTCCATGTGGACCATGAGTTGCCCATTCTTACAGATTCCAAACCAAAATCTGATCTGAGGGCTTGTGTTTACTCAGCCAGGTGTTTGTCCCTCATGGCCTCCTGAACCCAGCCCACCTGAGAGCTTCATGCTGCTTAGATCCCCTAGAATCTATCATGTATACAACTGATGCCTTGCATCATAATAGCGAGTGTGCTTCCTTGGTGAGCTGGGGATCTAGGGTAAACTTGAAAGAGGAAGCCCAAGTGAGTTTCTCACAATTTCCTTGTGAAATCAAGGGTCACCATGAAAGAGTATGAAGTCTACACAAAGTCACTGAAAGAATGCTTTGACCCAATTTTACACAAATAACAAAAATGCCTTCATTCATGAAGCACAGCAGGATACCCCTTTTTTTTTTCCAGAACCCGTGCTCCTTTTGGATACCAGAAACAGCACCATTCCTAAGAGGATTCCCATGTCTGTATCCCAGCCTTTCTAGAGTCAAGATTGGCATCTTACTTAGCAGATCCCAAGTTGTTTAATGTGTATGTATGTGCGTGGGGGCATGTGTGGCTATGTGTATGTGGGTATGTGTAGGCCTTTGTGTGTGAGTGATGTGTGGAATGGGGAGGTTGCTTCTTATCAGGCAAGACAAATATTTGGGGAGAGGGGCAGTTTACAGGTATGTCCTACATAATTAGCTCTAAAGCCAGAAGATGAAAAAATGAAAAGTCTATATACAGATATCCAGAAATTTAAATTCTTCTGTATTAAATCCCTGACAGTGTATCAGCAATGGGAACCTCCATTTTCCTGTTGGCTTATTTAGTTGTCTCCTTAATGTATAAATCTGTTCAATTCTCAATTCATATCAATATTTCCTTGTCTTAATCAATCTTTTCTCAAGCCCTTGCCCCAAGGATTAACAAAATTAGAATAGATAAATTGTGATAATTAAGTAATCACTAAATATACATAAAAAAGCACACCTATTCCCACACATGCGCAAACACAAACCCACACATATACATATATGTATAGTGCCTGCTATATAGTAGGCATACATCTATTGTGAATGAATGACCAAACAACAAGATTAAGAAGGTCATAGCCCAAATACTGATCTTTAATTGGAAGCCATCCTATAGTCTTGCTTCACTGATTATAACACATATACCCTTAAGTGACCCATTTTATACCTGAGTCTCTTCAGTCCTTGTTTGTTGTGTGGACTTTGATCTCTGTTCCACTTCAGCATGGCCATCCTGGGGCAACCATATTACCCAGAATCCCTGCCTTTGGAGAGCCTGGTTTTCATCAGTCTCTCCAGCTGTGAGGTGCCAGGGAGAATATCAGATATAAGTTGGGTCTCGGGGTGGGTCCAGGTTGTGGGGCCTGGAGCTTACTCATTTTGGGACCCCTCCTAAAGAAAAATAATACAGAATGAAGAATTAAAAATCAGAAACAAAAATAAATGTCTATGTGGAATGAAAAAAGAAGTAACAAATTACAAATATTAAAATACTCACGAATACCAAAAATACCATAAGATCTACAATAATAACAGTAGCATAAAGGTTTATTTATAACCACCTAGCATGCCTCCATGATATTTTTCTTGTAATTTTTGGCTGTATACTCTTTAATCATCTCTTCACATGACAACAATTTTGTAACATTTTCCCTAGAGAGTTTGGAAAGATAACTCAGTCTTTCCTATTGCACAGATGATTGAAATTTGGTTTTGTGATATTGATAGTTTAAAATATTTATTTCAGGTTCACATCTTATTATTGGTAAACTCAGGTCAATTTTGTGGGTTTTTAGTCAAATTTGAGGAATCTCTACCAAGCTCCTTTCATATATGAGCCATTAAAGACATACCAGTTGTTTGTAGTAAAGCTATATGGTTTTGTGCTGTACACAAACACAGAGGTTTTGATAAATTCTAGTTTGTGCAATTCTCATTATAAAGGGAAAATATTTATAGTTTATTTACTATTCTACACATTGTATTATTGAATTTATTCCTGAAAGAACTCCCCAAATCTTCTGCTCTACCCAAATCTCCTCTCTACTTACAAGTCTACGTCAGCCCATCACATGTCCTGTGAGTCCCCATCTCAGACCTACATCTCAATTCTACATCTCTTTCCTTCAATCCTACGTCTCTTTGCCTGTTGCCCAAAGCATTTGCTTCAATTTTCAGATGACATGATCTACAAGTGTCCCAGCCTCCTTCTTACTCTTACAGGATCTCCATGAGTCTGTTCCTTCTAAGATCACTAGTGACTTTTGGGTTGCCAAATGCTCCTGGATTTCATTGCTTGTTTCACATGAACCCACAGCAGGATTTGACCATTGTGGTCTACCCCTCCTTCTCAAATACTTCTGTCCTTTGACACTCCTCTTTCTTGGTCTTCCTTTTGTCTTTCTATCACTCTTTCCAGTCCCCTTTGAGGACTCCTCTTCCACCACCTTTAATATTGGGGTTCCTAGGGAGTCCATCCTAGATTCCTTTCTCTTCTCACTCTTCATACTTTTAATAAATGATCCCATAACTTCTCCTTCAAATTACCACTCTCTTGGCTACAGATTGAAACATCTTTCAGATTGTTTCACAGTTTCTACATGGATGTCTCACAGGAGATTGACACTAGACATGTTTAAAATGAAACTCACACCCCCTATTCCTGTACCCCCACACACACTCTGTGTACTATACCCTTGTAATGCCCCCCTTTATTCTTCACCATCCATGTGTGGTGACCCCCTTTTCTGCATTGCCCATCTTGGCATATGACACCATCCAGTCACCCAGTCTAGGGACCTGATCATCATCCCTGACTCCTCCACTTCTTTTACATCCCAAATCAGATAAGTCTCCAAGTCCTGTTAGTTATACCTCCTGTATATTGCTCAAAGCTACCTCTTCCTCCCTTTTTCTCCATCGCAGCCTTGCTTCTGTCCCTCACTATATCTTGCATTTGTAACAGTAGCTCTTTTACTGGTCTCACTGCCTTCTTTTGTGACCTTGCTAATCCATCTCTATTGCCTTTTTGATAATGAAATAAGATCATGCTTTTATGAAAATTAAAAATGTTAATGTAACACAACCCTCATCTCTCCCCATTCTGCTTCTTTAAACCCTCATTATCAGTTCTATCAAAGCTGGAAGCTTCCACAAGAGTCCAGACTTTCTTTTTTTCTGCAGCCTTGTGCTTCTGCTTGGAAAGTTCTTTCCTTGTCTACTCTTCATCTTAATCCCTATATTCTCCTTCTCTAATGCACTTCAAGTGTTACCTCCTAAAGGAAACCTCTCTTAACCCTGCCGTCAGAGCCCGTCTGTGTGTTGTAATTGCTAGTTTGCTTGGTTAGGCAGGGATGCTGCCACCAGCAGTGTATCCCCAGTATGTAGCTCAATTCCCAGCACAGACTAGACACTCAATAGATATTTGATCAGTGAATGAATGAATTAATGAATGATTGGAATGTTCACCAACAATATATCATCATATTGACATGGGTTCATTGTGCAAACACTCTTAAAATATGCTTGTGAACACATTTATGCCTATGGCCATTTGTGCAAAGAAACAATGAAAACATAAAAAGCTATATGTGCAATACCAGCGAAAGGGAAGGTTGGCCACAGAGTCCATAAATAGACCATCTGACTATTTGCTGCTAATGGTCAAAACTGATTGAGTACTTGGATTCTGAGTTTTAGTGTGTGTTCTAGTTAATCTACAAATGCTGTACGTAACTTCCTTGTCCCTCTCCTTCACTCCCACAGAAATGGCCATCTTTTAATTTGATATTTTATTCAGATTCCTGGGCAGGAGATTCATACATAATTTATTTTAGGGAAAAGTGCCTGCAGAATGAGATTAATCAAGATTTTCTTTAACTCGATATATTTGGAGCCATAGACCCTTTGGGATTTTTGATGTTTTGATTTACTGCACTGAATATAAAGCATGTGGCAGCCTGCGGGGCATGGTATGGTGCAGGGTGTGGTGACAGCCAGAGGTCTGTTCCCCTTGCATTGGTATGTAACACAAGACTAAAGTCAAAGTCATACTGACATGTCATAATTTGTTTTCTATTTTAATCCACGAAACGTTCCTCCATTTGCTTTCACAAAAGTCTGTTTCTTATGACATGACTTCTAGTTGGCAGCACCTTTTTATTATTCCCAAGTGTAATTTGTCAGCTTACTTTTCTTCCTTCTGGTTTATTTTTATAGCATTGCTATTCCATTTTTAGATCAACTGGTCTTAAAAGATTATTCTTTCTACGAAAACAGTGTAAAGTATTATAAAGATAATCCTTTATGTCCCACCTACACATCATCAGAATTGGCTAATGGCAGTTTCATTTGGGGGATATCTCCTAAAGATACATAAGGACTCATATTTTAATAGTTTTCATGTTTTTCCGCTTTTCACTATCTCCTTATAGAAATTGGAGACATTTATTTCTCATCATGTTCTCTCCAGGGTTATTACAAATTCTGACAGCATCATTAAAGCTATGTTTGAACCTTCTATTTTTTTTATGTAGTTACTTATTTCAGAGATTTTAGCATTCCTAGAACTGAATTTTTTTACTATTTTCTGAACTATTTCATTTCATTAATCTACATAAAGAATTTAAAACTACTGTATCACCATATTGCTTTTTCATTCAAAGTTGGCTTAAGGATATCCTAACAAATAGTTGATAAGGATGTTACATTTTTAAACTATCAAGGTAGGGTGCAAAAGACTAAAGTCATTCTCCATAACAGTAGGAAGAGAAAGTGAAAAATAAATATTGGGATGGCACCACAGGAAGTCTAAGTCTATTTACCATGCTTATTTCAATTATCCCAACTGGAAATATTGTTTAAAGAAGAATTTTTTACACTATCTCATATAATTTGAAATGAAATACATGCATTTTATTTAGAAATATGACAATTTTAATGACTTTTTTCCACATAATTCCTTATTTATCTCTTCTTACTCTGTAGGATAATGGCTTGTTTCTTAGTTTATATTAATTTGGGGTGACACGTTCATATACATATATGCACACACACACAGATGTGTGCATAGAGTGAAAATTTCCTTTTTATAATTCATGGTATTTCATTGCAGGTTAAGTTTATTTAACTAATCCTTTGTTGATGAACATTTAGGTTGTTTCAAACATTTTGCCTTTACAGACAATGCTGCAGAGGGTAACACTGCACATATATCATTTCATATGTATGTAAGAATCTCCATAGAATGTTCTCAGAACTGAAATTGTGAGATCAAAGGCTATATGCACTTGTAATTTTGATGCATATTTCCATATTACCCTCCATAGAAATAGAACATATATATATATATATATATATATATATATACTCTATATATCCATCATATATATATAAACATCATATATATATCCATCATATACCTATATCCATCAGCAACATAAAACTGGCTGTTTTTTTAAAAAAGTTTTTGATCTTCCATGCAAAAAGCTTCCACTATTTCTCCCGTCCTGGGGCCACTCTCAGTCTCTATGATCTTTGGAGAAAGGTCAGTGATCGGAGAAAGGGGTTAGGTCTCATGAGCAGAAATAGAGTTATAAAATTTAAAATGTTTTTCATTGCCTAGCAGTACTCCTAACTATATTTAACTTGATGATGTATTGAGTTTGGTCTGAACACTACAAGTAGCATGTACTAAAATAATATCTAATATTTTTCCATGGGATATATATGTTTAATTAAACTTTTAATTTTAAAACAATTTTAGATTTACAGAAAAATTTTAATCTTACAAAAATTGCACAGATAGTACAGAGTTCCATATGCCCCACATTCATTTCCCCTATTATTAACATCTTACATTAGTATGTACGTTTGTAAAAAGTAAAATGTAAATTTGTTAAAATTGTATGAACCAATATTGACACATTGTTATTATTTAAAGTGCATAGATTTTACAAATGTCCTTAGTTTTTACCTTTTATCTTTCTGTTCCAGGGTCTCCATCCAAGATACCACATTCCCTTCCACCAGGAAACTTCTTCTTGAGGTAATTTGTCAACATCCTGGTTCTTAACTCTGAAATCTTATTGCCCAATGAGAACCCACTTTCCAAATGGAGGATGCTATGGTCTGAATGTTTGTGTCACCCCACCAAATTCATATGCTGAAAACCTAATGCCCAAGAAGATAGTATCAGGAGGTGGGCCTTTGGGAGGTGTTTGGGTCATGAGGTCAGCACCCTCTTGAATAGAGTTAGTGCCCTGATAAAAGAGGTCCTAGAGAGCTAGCTAGCCTCTCTGCTGTGTGAGGACACAACCAGAAGTTGGCTACCCAGAAGAGGGCCCTCACCCCAACCATGCTGGTACCCTGATCTCAGACCTCCAGCTTCCAGATCTGTGAGAAATAAATTTATGTTGTTTGTAAGCCACCCGGTCTGTGGTATTTTGTTATAGCAGCCCAAATGGACTAAGGTAGAGGGTGATTTTTCCCTCACACCATCATACATCAGGGCCTGGATAAGGGGTTAGGATCCTCCTTGCTTCCCTGTGCTGCCTGCAGATCGTCACTCCATCTCCAGCTTTCAAAACCCTGCTCCCAGGAGACAAACACCACTAAAGTCTACCCTACCTCCTCTTTACTGCTGCCAGAACTGTCCTCCTGGTCACATCCTTCATTCACTGAAAATCTTAGCCTCTGGATCACTGGCTTCTTCTACATTCCTACATCTACATTCCACCTTCTACCTACATTTCAGCACAATTCTTGGATTCCAACACCCACACAGATGTACCATCCATGATCTACATGGATGCACCATCCAGACCTTGACCTTGAAGCTCCATGCCTCCGCATCTTCCATGACCTTTCCTACAATGCACTTTGGCCACCCTCTCCCAGGTCCTACATCAGAAAATGTGCCACCTTTCAGATATCAAATCCTGACATTTCACTCCCCAATCACAAGTTTCTATCCACCAAGACATTTGGCCAAGTATATCCCACCACAAAAATTCTGAACCTTAATGTAATTTTTAGCTCATTGATTTTTTTCATTTCTTCACTATCTCTTTGGCCTTCCATTCCTTTGTTATACAACTTAGGGTTATCATTAAAATCCTTCATTTTCAATTAATTCCCTTCCCTCTCTTTTCCTGCCTGGTACTCGGGTAATTCTCCAGTCTGAATGAAATTTTCCATCTGACATCTCAAGCCTTCACTGAGCAGCTGAACATTGCTAGAGAAAAATCACATGTCCTGTCAGTTAGGTCTCCCTTTAAGATCTTCACCTCACATTTCATATGGGCATGATTATCTTGTCAGTCTACTTTCATCTATTCTCCATGGTTTTTCTTTCTCCCTGATGACAATCTCTTGTCTTCCTTCCCCATACTCTTAGTGGATAGCCTTGCCTCATGATTCATAGAATGAATAGAAGGCACCAGATAGGAGACCTCTTATTATTCCCTCTCAATCTATAAATCTGTTCACATTGGCACCCCTCTTCTTCTTTCCTCCTATTATAACTGATTAAATGCTTCTTCTATGAACCCAACCCTTCAAAACATCCTGTAGGTCCCATCTCTTCTTGACATTATATTGCTCCCTCTGCTATCCTCTCTTTCTATATCATCAATATCCACACTTTCCTGGATTATGTCTGACAGCTTGTAAATAAGATCAACAACCGTCTCCATGATGCTAGACAACAGTCGTTTTTTGGTTCTGATCTCACAGCAGTTGACCCTGCTGAACATCTTTTTCTCTTGGCCTCTGTGATGTCACTCTCTCTTGGTTTTTCTTGGCTCTCCTTTTACCCTCCAGACTCCTCTTTATCTACTCCACTTCTAAATGGTAAAGTTGAAGAGCCAAGTCCTGAATTGTTTACTCTTCCCCCTTAAAGTTCTATTCCTAAATGACAACCTTCATTTCAAAGAATTCAAATCATATCTATATGACTCTGACTCCATTTTACCCTCACTGAAATTTTTCCCAGTCCATTTCTTGCATGTCTAATCCCATCTTGGAGAACCTGAACTAAACCAAGAGATATGAGAGCTATGTATTTGTCCTCAACAAAGATAAGACTATTCAGGCCCTGAGAAAACACCACTGTGGCCTTAGCAAAGGGATGGATTTTAGGGGGGGTAGTGACCATTCCACATGGTGGGGGCTTGGGGAGGCAGGCTGCTGTCTCTTGACTGAAACAGCAGAGGCAATGAGATTCACATCACTTTCACATGCTATTGCATGCAGGGACCACGAGCCCCACAGACCTAGTGAGCAGGTGCAACCAAGGCAAGAGTGCAGTTAGAGGGGAGAAATAATTTCTCCATATACTGAGTTTTAAGTCAGATGGGAAGCACAACAAAGGGGCCTTTGAAAGAGCAAAGCAGCTGGATTCTGGGTGCAGCAGAGAGCACAGATCATTAGTGAGGCTCTAGGTTTAAAATCTTGCTGCCAGACGTGGACAGCCAATGGCAGGGGTCAATAGAAACAAATATTCTTAATGGGAGAGGCATGCCTCCAATAGGACCTAGCAATTCAGGCGCAGCAAATTTCTAAACTTTCACAAAAGCAGGAAAATCCCTGGATATCAGACGAAGTGGAATAAGAAATTAGAATTTAATTCCTTTGGACTTGTAACTTGCAAGAGCAAAATACTTGAAACTTAATCTAAAGAAATTAACTTTCAAGGGGATTAAATTCTTGAACTCTAATGTCTCTATAAAAATTATAATAATGAGAGGGGCTTAATAGTCAAAGTTAGAGTTGGAATTTTGTCACAGAAATGTCTTTATATGTTCTGTGTTATTGTAGTTTCTTTTTTTTTTTTTTTTTGTGGGGAAGACCAGCCCTGAGCTAACATCCGTTCCAGTCCTCCCCTTTTTTGCTGAGGAAGACTGGCCCTGGGCTAACATCCGTGCCCATCCTCCTCTACTTTATATGGGACGCCACCACGGCATGGCTGACAAGCAGTGCGTCGGCGGGTGCCCGGGATCCGAACCCGCGAACCCCGGGCTGCCAAGCGCGGACTAACCCGCTGCGCCACCGGGCGGCCCCCATGTAGTTTCTTAATGTTGTAATTGGATCTCTTTGCAGAACCACTAATGAACTCGTTGGAACTTAGTTCCACTATTTGGAACAAAACAGTATTTGGGATGGGAAATAGAGGAAGAGGGAATTTTTAGCTTTGGATCAGAATAGCCTTGAAGTTATTTTAATTATTGCACTCTTCAATCCCATTTCAGGGACTTGTGAGGGACAAATCCATACTGTCCACCAGTGTTTCCAGTAGAATACCTAAAGGAGTTACTTTAGGAAACAGGGTTGATGTTGGGGGAGTGGACTTTTGAAAGTAGTAGTAGGATTTTCCTGGTTGAGTTCACTCAAGATCGAAGGCCACACCTGAGTCACCAAAGGCTTTTATATTAACCTCAATGAGTTGAGAGAAGAGGAAGCTAGAGAACATTGAGGGGGGTATGTCTGGGAGGGCATGATTTGTTATCCACCCTTGGTGTAACATGAAGAGAAATTTTGCAGAAAGATTCTTGGTCTCTCTCCACTGCCCTCATAAATTCCTCTCCACAGGGCAGTGGAAGTAATCTTTCTGATATGTGAGAAGAAAATCCAGTCGGATCCACCTCCTTCCCTTTCTCTTGGGATCTGCCTGCCTGCAGAGAGCATCTGTTCTCCTCTGCTGCCCCTTACTCAAATCTCCCCCTCCACCAGGAGGGCCTGTGGTGCCTTAGCTCTGTCTATGCCAGGACAGGCAGTTCTCCCTAAGCCAGAAACCCACTCTTAGCAATCACATTATGCTCATATCTAAGATACATTCTCCAGCACCCTGTCCCACACTATGTGAACCACACATAGGGAGCTGCCTCAGGAAAATGTGTGTTCATTGTCTTCCTGTAGTAACACGGCACAGTCCCTGCCTTGTCTGGTGGGAAGGGCTGCAGAATTGGAGGTGTAATCACAAAGCCCAACAGTTTGTTTCCTCAATAGGAATCCATACTCCGGGATTCCTATAAGCTATTTCACATATCATGGAGGATAATTAATCTCAAATGAGTCCCTCATGCGTCTGGGCTTTGAGACTGGCGGAGTTATGAGAAACTGAGTGGATTGTTCTAAGGAGCTTTGTGGCTTCATGGAGGAGGGAAGTAAAACTGAGGTCATTACGAAGGAAAGCATGAGAGTTCAGACAAATATGAGAATGCTTCCTCATGACATTTTATCTAAATGACAGTGAATTGCAAGACCTCAGATAGCATCTGATATGAGACATGAAAGGGATTTATAGTGCTGGTTTAAAATAAGACTTCATGTTTTTATGTTGTTTTATTTATTTCCTTCAACAATGTACAAGAAAGAACCAAATCACATTTGGGGAGAATTGCTGTGGAATTTGGTAGTAAAGGGGTTTTGTTTCACCGAATTGCTGGAAGCTATTTTGAGACAATTTTTGATGTAGTCTTATCAGAAGTCACCTGCGATCCAGCTATAATGAAGGGCCCTGGAGCCCTGTTTGACAGCAGGTCACAGTACCTCCTGAAAGGCAGTCACCCCGCTGGACAATTGCTTTGGTCTGAGGAGCTGTAGGGATGCAGATGAGTGCGTGGCTGAATTTCCCTCGGGATGTAGAGACAAGATCATTTCAATAAACTGCCCAAGTGCCCACTGGCCCATGTTGTCTCGTCCACATTAGCAGTAGCAGTAAAATATTCTTACTCTCTTGGCTTGAAAATCAACAGTGTGTAGCAACTACTCCACCTGTTGGTCTTCGTGGTTATAATTCCAGAGTAGCAATCATAATGTCACCAATTTATTTTCTAATCTCCAGAGGGATTGAAATTTGAATAATTTTAAATAAAGCCAGTGTAAAATTTTCCAGCTTCTTTCCTAAACGGACCCTCCAAAATCCCACCAGGGATGGGAATCTTTCCTTTAGCAAGCACTACACAGGACCACTCTGGGGTGTTTGAAAGAGACTTAAACCTCACAGTAATTGTAGCCACCCCAGATCTCAGAGGCACCATCTCCCCAGGCACAGAGAGATTGACCCCGTATAGTACTGGAGCTCCATGGAGACAAATGTGCTCTGGGGGTGGCCCAGAATCCTTGGGAGTTTAATGCCAGTGACATGTTTAGACAATAAGAGTGTTTCCTCGAACTGAAGACTGCCTGTCCATATCATTCTCCAGATGATGCATTCTTAAACCAATGCCTTGAGATAAACCAAAACAGGTGTCTTCTCCGTCTTCACGAACCACACACTTTGCGTGAATAAGAATGGACTTCACATCCCAGAGGCTATAGGTTTATGGCTTCTGCTTATGGAAAACCTCTTTCAAGAAGGAAGATGCTAGGCAGAATTGCAGGTTTCGGATGTGCACTATCATTGGAGAAAAAACTCTGCACAAATTTTATTTTCTTTAACTTAAAAATAATACATAATTTTAAATTAGGAAAATTCCAGAGTTTTTTTCGTTAGTTTTTGCAAATTAACAAAAGGAAATGGGCCATTTTTAACATATGTCCCCTTTAGTGATGACCCCTCATGCCATGCCCCCCCCCCACCACCAGGTGCCATGTGCTGTGCTCACCTTGGAAATCAGGCTAAGGTTGAATCAAGTTGTAGGATTCACTCGCATCTATGTTCACATAGAAATGTGCCTAAACAAGCTTGTACATGTTTATTAGTTTCAGATCAACTTTGAATTGTGTAGGGACTGACTGGAACTATAACAAAATGGATAACAAGAAAACCATGCACTTTCCTCAGCAGGTTTCAGTCCATTCTGTGCATGTCTGTGCACGGTCAGTTACTCAGTGGGTTAGAGTCTAGAGTAAGAAGGCTCTGAAACAATTAACTTCTCAAAGATGCAAATTCTGATGCATGTCCCAGAAGGCACCACAAATCCAGGCAGTCCTCCCCAGAAATGCCTCCTCAGAACAACTGAGTTGGAGAAAGCTAATCCATCACCATTTTCTTAATAAGAAGCCAAGACATAATCTTGTGAATTGATTTGTTAGTAACATATTTTTCTTATGTTGAAATTTACTTGGCCCTTTTACAATGGAAACATGTCTGTGACATGGACAAGCATGGAATACAGCTTTCTCAATCTCTCTAGTTCTGAGTTCCAATAAGACTCTAGGAAAAATCTGTGTTCTATCTGGAATCTCTCCGGTTTTCTAGGGTAGATATACGAGTTCTGGCTATTTTGGGGAGAGGGCTTCCTTTTTTTTTAAGTGGCACAAAAATTACGTCTTCATTCTTAGACAAAGATGGCATCTTCTCTGTGATCTGAAGGTGTCCTCCTGAAAATATAGAACATTGCAGCGAGAAAACATCCATCTAAGCCCCAGACCTCGGTTTCATGACCTCATCATCTCTAAGTATTGCTGGGACTCCACTTCCATCCCTCACTCCCAGGGCCAGATTCTGTCCTCGTGACCACAGTGGAAGGGATGCTCCCTCTTGCCCTGAGGGTTGGACAGGATTGAACAGCCTCCTCTCCTGACAGCTCACTCGGTCCATTACCACCCACACCCTCATCAGGGTCTCAGGTCCTTTGGTGATTTACCTTAAAATAATAATTATTTTATGTTTACTATATCCCAGATCTTGTCCTAATGCTTTTTCTTATTTAATCTATAGAAAGGTTACATTTTTATCTTCACTTTACAAATGAGATTTAAGTCCAAGATCACGCAGCCAATAAGTGGCAGAGATAAAGCTTGAACCCCATCAGGTGGGTGATATATAGATATAGATATTCAGTTTCAAATAATTTCCCCATATTTTTCATAACTTGTTTTTATGAGTTAATTAAGAATCTCTATTTGTTTCACAAATAAACGCAGCAAATTTAATGAGCATTGATTATATGCGATTTTTAGTTTATGTCTCTTTAGTTTGCTCTGAACTTCATATGATGAACTGTCAGATTTCTGTGAACGTACTAGTCACTCAACAAACGCCTTTCTCTAGGACAAAAGAAGAAAATTGGTGTCTAAAGCCACCAACAGATGCTTGTAATAAAAAGATCAAGATGCCCTGCTGAAATCTTAGCGCCACTCCCAAGGACTGTGCCCCCTGTTGGGGACACTGGGTGTCGCACGTTCGCAGAAACCAGTGGCGGCTCCGCTCCTAGCCGGGTACTGGCCAGTGTAGACACAGACCTCCAGCTCTGAGAATAAAACTGAAAATTTTTTTTATTGGTTTGAAACACACTGGGCCTTGACTGGTCAAAGAAGAGAGCAGATATATACGAGGTTGTGTTAAATTTTCATAAATAGCATGATTCTTACCACGTGCACGCATTTGCAAAGTTCTACCTTAAAGACCTCAAACTCCGCAGTTTCTTCTTTATTTGGGCCAGGTGTGGCCTTTGTGGATGGCCCCTCTCTTTCTGAGGCAGCGCCCCAGCCTCCCAAACATTTCCCCAGAGCTGGAGCGTGACAAGTGAGTCTGTAAGGCTTTCAGGTGTGGGGAAGGCTGCCCTGGGTCATTGGATGTATTTTGACTGTGGAGCAAGCTTGCAAGGGTCAGTCTCCGTGTCCCGCAAGCCCCATTCCCTGTGTCCTGGATGCCCCCAGTCCACAGTGTCCTCAGACCCCAGTGTCCTCAGGCTGCAGTGTCCTCAGGACCCAGTGTCCTGAGACCCCAGTGTCCACAGGCTGCAGTGTCCTCAGGACCCAGTGTCCTGAGACCCCAGTGTCCACAGGCTGCAGTGTCCTCAGGCCAAAGGGTCCCAACCCGTGGGGTGAGTTCCCTCCAGGAGGGAGGCCCCTTCGGATAAGATTCAGGAAAGGTCAAGAGCTTGGCCAGGTGAAGCGGAACCTCAGGCTCTTGGGCTTTGTCTCTGCTGTTGTCGGTTCAGCCAAGGAGCACACACGACACACAATTTGTTTTCAATATTACAACCTTACTCACTGCCATTTTCATAAAGGATTTCAGCCGAATCAACCTTTACAGGTAATAACTTCACCAGATAAAGTTGACTCATTTTTTCTGTGTAAAGTTCAATTGTCAAATTCCATTGCAGCTTCGAGATTTTCAAATAGAAATTGTTTTTAATGGACTCCTGGTTCTTTTTCCTCTTATCTTTTGGAAAATTGCCTTGCATGGAACTGAGTCCCAGAGGAATGACTGTAGTCAAAGCCAGCTTTCCTGTGTGAGAGGGTTAGACAGCGTCGGGCGTCTGGCCACCCCATGTGTCAGACCTGTGGCTAATCCCTGGGCTTCCGGGTTGAATAACACACAAGTGGAATGTGTTACCTCACACCATAGATAATTGACATCATTTGGAAGCTGTGTAGTAGAAATGGCAAGTGATATAACGGTTTCTAACGGTGTTTATTACCATAACTGTATAAAGAGGGAAACCCAACAGTCCCAACCAATGTTGGCTTATTCAAACCTAATATACTGAAAGACTTTGAATTTAGAAATAATTGCATTTATGTAATCATTCCATAAATATTTCTTGAACCCTTGCGATGTGTAGTTGCACATCCTTATGGTAGAGACAATACCCCCCTAAAATCTCCCCCTACCCCTGCCTTGGTTCTTTCCCTCCCCTGAGGCCGTTCATCAACGTCCACAGCAGGTTCCTGACCCCCAGTGTGGACCAGCTCAGTCCTGTGGGGCTACCTGCCCAGACCCTCTCCCCCTCCTCACATGTGTCTGAATTGAACCCAGCTTCTCCCACCAGCCCCAGCCATCAGTTGCGGGATCATCTCCTCTGTGGGTGTCAGGATTTTGCACATTGCCAGGGCTTGCCTTCACTGGCATCACTTTTGATTCAGCATTTCCCTGCACTCCCCACTCCACATCCAGAGAATTCTTCCTGTTCTCTTTTCCTTTTGTAATTTCTGCTCCTCCCACCACCACCCGGACAGGCCCCCTGATGCTGGGGTCATTGCAAGTGTTCCTTACCTCACCTGGACTTCGTTGTTATTCGTCAGCTTCCCTCCCTCCAGCCTCCACCTCACTTGCTCCCCTGCCCTAATTCCCCTCTACCCAACCTGCTGCAGCCAGTTCAGGATTCCGCTTTGATCACCATATGCTCCCCAGTTCCCAAAATGTTAAGGACTCTATTTCCTCCTGAAAACCCCAACATTCACAATCAAGGGATTAGGACCCTTTGTAATACTTCCACCTTTCTTTCTAACTCTCCCCTTCACCAAATCTCTTCCCCAGGCTCATTGATTAATCTGTGGCCCTTCAAATATGGATGGCACTTCCCTGGGACAGTGATAGAAAGGAGGTGGGTGGGGGTCCCGCCCCTGCCTGGTATATGAGCCTGACGTAAATGCAGCTGTGAACCCTCTGAGTACTCCTTCTCGGGTGAAGTGACCCAGGAAAGTGGATATGCCGGTGTCTGCAGTTCGGATGCGCAGGTCCGCACTCCTGCTGAGTGTGGGCCCTGACCCACCCCCGCCGAGGGAGGCCGAAGGAGACTGAGACTGAGCTGCAGGTGTCTCTCTGGTCCTCGGGGGGTCATGGCCTCACAGCAGAACCAGGAGTGGTAGCTGGAGAGGGGGCAGCACAGCAAGTGTCCACAGGCAGTTTATGGCCCCTTGTGACATGTGCTGCAGCCATCGCCCTAAAGCATAAGCCTGTAAGCTTGTGCTCATGGGCTGAAAGAGGGGCTTTTGGAGAGGGGGAAACAGGGCTGGTAGAAAGGGTGGCCTCCTTCTTCTCCTATGTTGCGTTTTTTATTACCTGCAAAATTTAGGCTGTGGACACAAAACACGCCCAATGACTTCTAATATTTGTAGAAAACTCAGCCCATATTAAATACTCTAAAAGTCTAAATCTACAATTTAAAGGGATCAGCTATTATTTGGATCCCACGTTCTTTGCAAAGGCAAGCTGAGCTTCATCGGCATAAAGTAATCATTTTCACCTGTCTTTCAGGAGTTTTTCATCATTTTAGGAACAAGAGTTCAAAGATTAAAGAGTGATGTTATTTCTGCCCACGTTTCTGAGCCCATGTGGAATTTGATTACACTATGCGAAATCTTAACACTGATCTTTTATGTGGCAGAAATCAGAATTGTTCTTTGTCATATATTTTCAGTGTCAAGTGATTACTGTCTAAAGCGTGTAAAGATAAAATAAACATGGATAGAAGAAAGTAGTGATATTTAAGTTAGGAACACAATGATTTCTAGTTTCTGTAGGAAATTTTTAATTTTTTTTCTTTTTTGGTGAGGAAGACTGGCTCTGAGCTAACATCTATGCCAATCCTCCTCTATTTTGTATGTGGGATGATGCCACAGCATGGCTGACAAGTGGTATAGGTCCATGCCTGGGATCCACGTACCACCAAAGTGGAGGCACCAGATTTAACCACTGTGCCACGGGGCTGGCCCCCTTAATTTGTTTTTAATTCCTATATTAAATACTGAAAAAAATCTAAACAATCTACAATTTAAAAGCATCACAAATATCTGATCCAAGAGCTCATCAGCTCATAAGATAAATTAAACATCTTCATCTTTCAAGTTTTTCATCATTTTATGAACAAGAGTTCAATAGGTTTAAACAGTAAAGTTACTTTTCTCTTGTTTCTGAACCTACGTGCAATTTTTAATTTTAATACCCTTATCTGAATCTTAATCACTTATGTAGTGGAAATCATAACTGTCCTTTTACATTTTTTTAATGTTAAGATTACTATCTAAGGCATTTAAAGATAAGAGACCAGATTTCTACCAAGTAGTGATTCTTTTTTCTGCACTGCTGAGTCTGTTTTCTCAGCGATAAGTGGTGGATTATGACACTTTTCTTGGGAGGTTGTTGTGATTAATTAAAAACACAACACACAGAAGCACCCAGTGCTGCGCTGGGCACAGGCCAGCACCGTGTTCTCTCCTTCCACGTTTTTCTTTCTTTTTCTTCCTTCTTTCTTTCCTTCCTCCCTTTTCTGTAAAATGGTAGATACTAAAATAGCTTAGAGTTCACCTTCCATAATGTTCCCTAATGGACACAGCCTCGGAACCGCAGGACCTGCTTTCTTTCTGTCATCCTGCCTCCGCTCCTCTTTCTGCCGTGCCAGGCTACTCCGCCTGTTGTTTTTCTGCTTCCCTAGTTCTCTGGTCAAAGCAGGGGCACAGGTTTTACGGTGTGTGTGATGTGCTTTAATCCCTGCAGCTGCGTCTCTGTGTACCACGAGGCCACATACCCACCAGCCCCCACAGCTCCCTATCAGCCAATCCACTAGGGACCCCAGAGGACCAGACCTGCCACCTGAGCCACTGGAGGATGTTTTGAGCAGAAGCTGAGAAATGCTTGAGATGGGAGGCTTGTGTGGGAATTTGCTTCCTCAGCTGCGAGAGTTCCGACAGCGTGCTGGCTCTTCCCACAAAGGTCATTAAGTTTTCCAGGTTCATCATGTGGTGTTAAAAGCAAGATGGCGTTTGCAAAATTAAGTGATGGGTGTAATAGAACTTGGAAATTTACTAGTCAAACTTCAACAAAAATCTTTGCCTAATTGATGAGTGGTATTAAAGAGTGATTTGGTCAGTACATCCAGCGATGCACGTCCTCCATCTGGATGAGCACTTCTTTGTCAGGTATTTTTCCAGCTGAAGCACCATTAAAACTAAGTATCAAAATAAGCTGAGCCAGACCAAGACTTTAAAAATAAGGAAGCATTTCAAGCACCCTACTCACGTTATACTTGTAATATATATCACTTAAAAGGATGAAATGTTTTTGATAAGAGCAATAATTAAAGTAAATATAGAGTACCTTTAAGAAAGAAAAGCAGAGAGGGAGAATGCGGAGAGAGAGGGAGACCTAGAGAGAGACGAAGGAGGATTTCCAGTTTCTATGGTGGACGGTGCTCTTCTCCCCTTGTATACAGGCCTGCTGCTACCTCCACCAGGTCACCCTCCTCCCTTCCCCTGGACCGCCTCTCCTCACCCTTAGGATACATCAAGATAGAACTCAGAAGGTTGTCCCTGACCACTGCAGACATTAGTGAGGTCACCCCAAGTCTTCCACAGCACCATCTACATATGACTGTCATCACATGGTCCCAGGGACGTGAAAACCTATTTACTGGTCTGTCTCCCTCACTTGATGGCAGCCACCTGCATGAAGGAAACCTTGTTTTATTTACCTTTGAAGTTGCATAGCCTCACTGTGGGTCTGACAAATCTCAGACTCTCATTTAACGTTTGATTAGTGAATCAATGAGGATAAAGTATAGAAAAAACGATAGAAAGAAAGAAAGAAGGAAAAGGCATGGTGACAAAATGAGCTTCCAGACTAGGAGACAATGAGCAGTAACATCTGATGACTGGGGCCCTTCTTCTCTTGGAGCAATAATAGCTCCTTCACACAGACACCACAGGGTGGGACACAAGAACCCAACCCTCTCTAGGATGAGTCGTGGCCAATTTCACAGGCTACTCAAGGTGAGAAACCTCTTGCTGGCTCCATATATGACAAAGATTTTGTGGTAAAAATGAAGTCCACCTTGGTTTTTACCTGGTGCTCTTACAGGTCATCACACGTGTTCACTTTAAATGAAGAAGTTAATAAAACTCCTTATCTATTCTGTGTGTCATAAGTTGTCATTAAATGGTTCATTTTGTTGTAATAGAATTGGTTGCTGATAATTGGCCTCAAATTGACTGGCCCCTATACACCAACTGGCCAAGACATTCTTGTCCATTTGGGTGGCAATTATTCCTTATTTCATCTACCTGGTTCATTTCATGCTCAGTGCCTGGGTGTGTGATGGCCAGGCACTGGGGTGGGAGGGGGAGGTAGGGAGCAGGTAATTTATACTTAAAAATGTTTTTATTTCTGTTCCAGGAATGTCTTATCTTCTGTCTCCTGCCCGTTTTCATCCTCTTCCACCTCTTGTACTGTCTGTTCAGTTCGCTGCTCGGGGTTCCCTTCCTTGTCTCCCAGCTACAAATTCCTCAGCCTGGCTCCTCCTTTCACATGTCCACTCATAGTTAAAATTCATCTGGTAACTACTAATACTAGGAAAATGGACATATGATCTGCCTTTTAGGGATAGGAGAACTGAGACATGACACTTTTAAGTGGCTTTTCTAAGATCACACAACTGCATAGTGACAAAACTGGGAACTTTTATTTTTATCTCCTGGTTCTCAGTTGTAGTCTGTCTCCAGACAAATCAGGGGGTCTCTCCACCAAGTCAGCAAACTCAAAGCTCCCCAGGATGGAGCCCCTCTTTGAGCATAGAGTAGATGCTTAGAGAATCACTAATTCCTCAAAGTCAATGAAGCACAATCCATTGCCCTGTAATATTCAGAACCGGCCTTGTAAATAACATAATATTAAACTTCTGGTATAGAATGACCAATGACTGACAAAGATTATATGGGAATTTTAGACAGCATCAAATATCTTCATAGTGGGTGTCTAGCACAGAAAGAATCCCCAATCTAGCTCCTTTCTAGTTTCTTTGTGTCTTTAAAGTCCATTGAATTAAGCGTTTAGAAGTAAATTGTTGAGTCATTACTTGGTTTGTGTTATATCCTTTCATATGTTGTTTGACAAAATATCAATCAGTTACTTGGTCAGCAAGTATTTTATTCACCCAGTAACCAATTTACTAGGTTTCCACCAGGGCCAGGTTTAGGCAGCCATGTGGTTTGAGCCGTACGTGTTTGCAGATATGGACCAAGGTTGAACTCACAGCAAAGACGAAGGAATTTGGGAGTGAAACTTAAAATGTACCTGATACCCAGGGCAAGACCCCTGTGCTCTGGACTGAACACTAGATAACATGGCAACATGGCCTTGGCTGGCCAGCCTTCAATTGGGACTTTGTTACTGTGCTGTGTCTACCTGCCCTTCTGAGGAATAACCCAGTTCTTCTCTTTCCTTCTTGCCCTCTATACCTTACTTCTGCGTATGCTTCATATTAGAGAAGAATCTAAACCAATGGCTGCCCATGGGAAATCTCTCTTCAGATTTATGCATTTACTGATAGAGCAGGTCAGTCAGAAACTTAATCTAATATATATTTAAATGGGAATAATAAGAATGAAGATCTTTATTTCTATATATCAGAGGAATTGTATCCCAGCCAAGCTGATATATTTTGAGATTTCTGCTACTGCACATTAAAAAAAGTGAGTACTAGGTAAAATTGAATCAACATAATAACTTAATATTTCTGCTCATGTGCTGCTTAATTTTAATCTACTGCACACCCATTGCAATTATGTAATGGAAATATACTATATGACTTGCATTGCCTGGATCTATTTTCATTTGCCTGCAAGAGGCTATCTGACAAATACTGAGTATGCATTTCTGGAGAGCAAATAGACTTCCTTTCTTGGCAAAAGACATTTTGCAATTTAAATTCATTATCAGGGAATGTAAGATCTCATTAAATAAACAAAAAATAATCTTCCTGTTTTGGAGCAGCTGAATTTCCACTCTTAAATTATGTCAAATCTCTGCCATATAGCAGTTTCTTCACCAAAGGACATAGATGAACATTAATGGTTCTACCAAAGTGCACCCTTGTATTTATTAGACTATAGTATTGGTCCCAATTTTGTCTAAATAACTTTGGCCTTAAAACCAGTAAATCAGACCCTATGGTTTCTTCTTTCTACTACATGGGACCAGCCAGCCAGCTCCTCCCTCTTCTTACCCACCTGTTTCGTACGCACTCCAACATCCCAGAAATCATTTTATACTCTGACTTTAAAATAGAATTTTCTTGGCTGTCAGAGTTCCATTTATGACCTAACCCTTAGAGTCTATAATTCTATAGTGGAAAGAGACCTATGAAATCCATCTGCTTCCATATTTATCAGATAAGAAAGCTGAAACTAAAGATAGTGAATGAGTTGCCCCCATGCAGAAATAGAGTAACTTTGAATGTATAAATTCTTCCTCCAAGCTTCTTCTTTATGGCCATTCCTTCTACTTAGTAGATAACCAACCCAGACTTTTTCCTGCTAAGGGCTGCCTACCTTGAGGGAGACCTCTGGGACTTCTGAGGGCTGTGACCAGTGCCACCAGGAGTGGTTCTCAGCAGCTACTGGGCTTGGGGCTGACCTTCTCCATGAAGCTTGGCTCATTCTGTTCCACCTGGAACACTTCCCATGCCTCACGCCATTGCCAGCTCATCACCATTCCCGCTGATGCTTCTAGTGGGAAGCTCACATGAGTTCCTTGCTGAGTCCCCTACTGAAAATTGCAGAACCACATCCGTCTTGTGAAAATCAAGTCTCCTTGAAGGAACTCATTCAAAACTCTCCACAATTTTACAGTGAGAGAGACAGGCACAACAGGCTCTCATCACATTCCTTCTTTCTGGAAATGCTTACTGAGCAACACAGTTCCTGCCCTCACAGTGGTGGGGAGCAAGAAGATCACAAACAAATAAACAAACAGCAAACAATATAATTATAAGTGTGTTAAGTTTTCTGAAGGAAATAAAGAAAGAACGAGTGACTGAGGTGGTGACATTGGAGCTGAAGTCTGAAAGGTTGAGGGGAAAGTCTACTAGTTCTGAAACAGAAAATGCAAATGTTAACTATCTTATTGCACAACAGCCAATCCTATCCCAAGGGATTAAAACAATAACACATTTCTAAGAGCCAAACTCACTCCAAAACATGGTCTTCAAAGGTTTGGAAAGGCCCACCAAGTCCCTGGATACATTCAGTGATAATTCAGAGATAACATCCCTTTCTTTTTGATGTCAAGGACACTAGCCTGAAAAACCAGATCATCTCTGAGAAGCCACCATTACAAATCTTAAGACTTACTGTCTTTTGGGCCATCATGCCCAGAATGATGAGGTAAACACAATTGGCAAAACAGTTTCATAAAAACCAAGTGATGAAGGTATTTGTTCCAATTTATTTTTTATATATTTGATATATCTGATTTGATATTTTGTGGAACTGCTGACTTTTTAGTGCATTATCATTTAAGGAGGCACTTAATATCAATTTGTCCCCAAATTGGTGAGGTAAGTTTTTTTTTCCTTTAAACTTTACTCTTTTAGAGAAGTTTTAGATTCACAGCAAAGTTGAAAGGAAGGTACAGAGATTTCGCATACACTTCTGCCTCCACACATGCGTAGCCTCCCCTGTTATCAATATCCCCACCAGAGTGGTATTTGTTATAATGGATGAACCTACACTAACACATCATGATAACCCTAAGTCCATGGATTACATTATGATTTACTCTTGGTGTTGTGCATTCTATGAGTTTGGACAAATGTATAACAACATGTATTCATAATTATTGTATCATGCAGCATATTTTCACTGCCCTAAAAATCCTTTATGCTCCACCTATTCATCCCTTCCCGCTCTCCAAACCTTTTCCAACCACTGATCTTTTTACTCTTTTCATAGTTTTGCCTTTTCCAGAATGACATATATTTGGAATCATACAGTATGTAGTCTTTTTAGATCAACTTCTTTCACTGAGTAATATGCATTTAAGTTTCCTCCATGTCTTTTCATGGCTTGATAGCTCATTTCTCCTTAGCAATGACTAATACTCCATTGTCTGGATGTGCCACGGTTTATTTATCCATTTACCCACTGAAAGACATCTTGGTTGCTTCCAAAGATTAAGTTTTACTTACTTAGTTTAAGTGTTGTCAGCCAAGATTCTCCATTGGAGAAACATAATTTTCCCTTTGTAGATAATTCATGGGTAGATACTTTGAGGGTATAAAGATTCTTCATCAAACTTTCCTCTACCTACTAGTTTTAGCATCCATTGATGATTTTCTAACTCCATCCTTTCTATATTTATTAGTTGGCATCATATTGTGAGAGAGAGCTTTCCTTACTCCTATTTGTACGTTTGTATATATCAGGGTAAACTCATGTATTTTTATTTTATCCAATGGGTTATTGTCTATTACAATAAACATCTATTTTGATGCTCAAATTTTCACAGATTGGACCCAAGGCAGCTCTTGCAGCTGATTCCTGGCTCTCTTTGATATGTTCCTATGACTGTTTAAGGATTTGTTTACTTTCTGGTGCAAAAAGATGTTCCAGACTCATTTGTGCTTTTCCTGGCCCAGCTCTGGAATCAGCTATCTTTTCCAGGAGTCCTGGTTCCTTTCAGCAGAGAATATCATTTAGAAACCAAAATCTTGATGCTAGGCTACACGTGCTTTGGATTCTTCATCAAGTTCATGGAATAAACCAGGCGCTCACTCTAATCATTCTTTAAAGACATAGAGTGGTTTAGGGGGGTGAAAATTGAAACTTGGCATTTCAGAGCACCTGGATTGTGATATTGTATTCATATAATACCTCTCTAAGTATTCTATGCAAAATGAATGGGCTTGCCTTTTGTCTTTGAAACTATTTGGTTTTAATGCCAGTGACTTACGTTTCTGCAACATTTGTTCTGAACTTCGATGTGAGTAAGAGGACTGAATAAATTGGCCAAAGTAGTATTTGTACACCATAGAAAAATCATATTATGTCACATAATGTCTTCCATAGGCTCTGTTTGAAGTAACACTTGTCTCGTCTCACATAATTACATTATATTGTTCTATTCCTATGACTACTTGAAAGAAAATTATTTCTCTACAAACTGTACTTTTTATTCTTTGCTTAACTTTTCTATGAGATTAAAAATGCACTTAGAGCCTTGCTGAATTGGCTGTCAAAAAAGAGTAAAAGACTGAATGGAATCACAACTTTTCCAAGTAAGGTTTTCAGGTCTTACTATATTTGAAAATGTAGTGAATGTATTTCACATTCTCTCCTCTTCAGTTACAAATGATATTTGTACAAATATTTGTACATTTGTACATTTGTACAAATGATCGGTTCCCTTACATCTGTACGGTGTCATCTGGTAGAAATTTCACTACAATCTCTAATAATAATTTTGGTTGGATCTACCACTTACTAAGTGCCCTGATTGTGCCAAGTGCTTCATATACTTTACCTCCATTGCTATCATGTGTTTCCCTCATTCCATTTCAATGTCTGGGGAAAGCAGCGAGAGCTCCAGTGTCTCAAGGTCTTAGTGTAGAGCCAGTCCAGACTCCCATGCTGGTCCCCCTGACCACAGCCCACATCAGCGTCAGTTTATCGTGCTGATCAGTATTCATACTGGGTACACATCCCCTCCTTGCACTAAACTAGATCAAGTGTTTAAAGCACCAATACAGTACCTGCACGTGAATTCCAATTTCATGTTGCTTCTCTTCCTTTATGTGATAGGTGTGTTTCAAAATATGCCATCGACCAGCCTAATTTTCATTTGTCAGTACTTCCAAAACTCCCACTGACACTGTATCAAATAATAATTTTTCAACTAAAACGTATGTTTCCCTAGGGAGTTCCTTTATTTAAAAGGCACATTCTGCAAATTACTTAATCAGTTCACCCCAGGGAAGGGGCATCTATACATTTAGCATATGTGTAGATGTATTTCTCTAATAATTGGCACAGATAGGTGTTGGTTATCAGATGAAAACTGCAAGCACAAGTAGTGTTGCCCCACTTGAAATAACGTGAGCTTGACTGCATAGAAAAGAACATTAGTCTTGCTTATCTCTAGGAGATGGAATTAGGGTGATTTTTACTTTTCTCTTTATGACATTCTGAAATGAAGAAAGCATGCCCAGTCTACTATTTGGGGAACTCAATCACCAGAACTTCTAACTGTAAAGGACATTGGAGTGTAGTCCTGGAAAAGACGAATCCATGAGCAACTTCTGTCTTACAGAACTGAGGCTGTGAGTAAACGCACAAATCTAAACACATGTTAGTAAAAAATGACACTATCTATAAATTGGATATTGAAATGATCTTGTACATATCAAGTGTTCTTTTAAGGAACCATTGGAGAAAAGAACTATTAACTAGATGAATTATATTAATGAATTTTTCCAATTGTGAAATATCTCTGCATCATAAACATATCATTCTCATTTATTTTATTATCTTCTCAAATTAGATCTGCCCGTATTTTATTTATGAATTGGGCATCTATATCCACAAGTGATATTGATAACTTTTTTTTATTCCTTCCATGGCTATTAAGAAGTCATTCCAATTTTCACACAATTGAATGTGTGTGTGTGTGCTCACACACGCACTCATGTGTGTGATATAGGTGTGTATGTGTATGTAATTAAATATGTATTTAGATTCTTATAAAATGCATTTCTTAGAGATTTTCAAATTCATTACAAGAAGCGCTACATTTTATCCTCTTGAACTATGTCGTTATATTGTTCTTATAATTCTTCACGGTATCGTTGTCCTCTTTTTCCACAGCCACTTGACTCGGGGAAATCTGCGGAATCTCTCTGATCCCTAGCGTCCTCTTTTGTAAAATGGGGTTGATAATACCTACCCTGTAAGGTGGTTGAGATTCAATGAACATAAAGTGCCTGCAGCAAACTGGAGATAACTGCCATGCCAACACCTTTCCTCTCAGGCTCTGGCCAGTTGTAGCCCTGAGAGTTCTCTCTGTTCAAGTGTCTTTCCTGTGCTGACCATGGCAAGGTCATCTGGGTGCTGGCAGCATGCGGAGACTGCGACTGATGGACACGGGCCCTCCCTTCTGTCTCTTCTATGGAACAGGCTCTGGGGTGGTCAGGACATGGTCACTCCTCTCCTCTTCTTGGTTTGAGCTGGGGTCATTTCGCTTCCTGCCCCAGAACTACAATCTGGAGGTGCCCTGGTTTGCTCCTCTGGGCACTGAGCATGATCACCTGAGGCCAGGCCAGCCACTTCTGAAACACCACCCCCTGGAGGGAGACCAATTTCTGTTCTGCGTTTTGAAAATTTTGACTTTCAGCATCCCTCCAGCAGCTTACTGGTGTTACACAGTGCATTCTAAGTCTCTTTTTCTAGATGTAAATGGCCTTCTTCTAAGAAATTTAGCCTCCACACTTCAGTAATATTTATTACGGCTTTGAAAGCAAGTAAAACTCTTGAACATAGATCAAATCTGCAAGAGTAAAAAGGAGCCAACCACAGAAGTTTGAATGGGGCTAAAACCTCTTAACTGCAAATCTTTTTGAATTTTATTCCCTCACTTAGCACAGAGCGGCTCCCAGCGTAGATCCACAAATTTTATTTTATTTTTGAGCCACATAAGTGTCTATAAACTTTGTATCCTCCTTAACTGTGCTGTACCTGTTGATGGAACTATCCGATAGTAGTGGGCACATTGGCCCAGGGCCTTCAGAACTGCAGAGCTCTCTCCTTTCTCTGCTCTTATTCACGATCTCACACCTGGTGGGAGTGTAACAGCTAGATCTTAAGTTAGCATGAGGGAAGCCATCTTAGGGAAGGGAAGCAGTGTTGTGACTATGACCCTGACTCTCTAGTCTCTGAGAGTACATTCTAGCTTGCACGTAGCCTAGATGATTAAGCACCTCTCGCTTTTGCAAAATACATGATCTGCTAGTATTATGACTCTTGCTTATGATAAGATGATAGCTTTGTTCTCTGAGTCCCCCCAGGAGCATGACAACCTCCAGAAAGAAAAACAAATGACAGAAGAAAGAGATAATGTGGCACCTTGAAGTTCGTCACACCGGATGATTGACGACCCCAAACCCCCTCCTTCCTTGCCCGTTTCCCCTGTATAACTGCCTCAAGATTCTCTATGATTTTAAGACAGTTCCTTAAGACACAGTCCACCATCTTCTGATTGTGCTAGCTAACCATATAAATTTTTCCCTTCTCAACCACAGACTAGTTTGCAATTGATTGGCACTGGATTGCAGTGAGCAGAATGAGCCCCTTTTGCTTGGTTACAGGAGGGAACAGCCCTGACTGCAGGTAGCCCTGGTCCTCAGGCTGCCTCTTTTGTGTTCCAGGCCCTCCAGCAAATTCTTTAACTCCTTTAAGCTTCTGTTTCTACATTTGCATAATAATACAAACACTTGATAATAATATAATGATTGATAATAATACAACTATATTCAACAGATATTGCAATTCCCCTCTCACAGGTGAGACACCTGAGCACCTGAGAGAAGGAGCCAACCGTCTGTCGAAGCCAGTAGGGGCAGAGCTGGGACTGAATCCAGGTCCTCTTCCTAGGCCAGGAGCTGTGAAGGGGACTGTCCTGGCTGCTTTCCTAGACTGATGGGGCTGGAATCAGCCTTCAGTTTCCTGTGGGAAATTCTGTGTGTACAATGTGGTGGGTAATCCCTTGGGCATTTTTCATATTTTCTAAAAGGACAGTGACAAATTGATTCCTGTTGAAAGACTGTGTATACAAATGGACATTGCCCAGACCATATATGAACGTAGAACTCTGACTCAGACCTCTGCAGCAACCAGCTCAGAACAATCAATCCACTTGATCAATAACCAACAGCTTCCCTAATTTTTGCCTTCCCCCTTGCAACTCAGGACCAACTAGAGGAAAGCCAACATGTTCCCCAGACCAATCACATAGGATGCCAGGTTTCTAGTTAGCCCATCTCCAGCTTCCCCACACCGACAGCCTCCAACCAGGGCACATCTGAAGCCATCCCTTTTCCTACTATGAAGTTTTTACTCTCTCCTGTCTGCCTTGGAGTTTGTGCCAAACACAAGTGATGGTGGCTGACTGTCTTGCCATAGCAAACCTTTGCTTGTTCTCATCTGGGTGGTCTTCATTTACTTCCATGCTCTTGAAGAGCAGGTGTAAGGTTGGAGCAGGTGTAAGCTTCCTCAGTCAGGCTGCCTCAATGACACAACAAACCAGACACTTGGGTGACAGTTTTCAACCATCGTGTTTTCATGCAAGCACAGAAATTTTGTACTCAAAGTGTAACTGCAGTTACTACATAAGAACCCAAGTTCAACTAGCTGATACTTTCCTATGATATAAATGGATGAATGCTTCCCATTTTCGCTCAGTCCAGGGCGTCTCAGCAATCCATGCATTGTAAATGCATTTTCAAATTTTTTCGATGCTTCTTACTAATTAAATGATTCCTCATTGCCCTGTCCGTGTGGCCTGCAATCATTTTCCTGCACAGGGCTCTTTGCCTGCTCTGACCCCTCTACCTTTTGCTGTCATCCACAATTTAGCAGAGGGTTATCTTGTATTATTTTATAATTGATTTTCATTGTTTGCTAATTGATTTCTGAGATTTATCACTAAAAGCACGCCAAAAATCTCTCTCGAAGCTTAAAAGGAGTGAGCGAGGGGAAATTACCGTCTTCAACTAGGAGAAGATAAGAAGCAAACCATCATCCACCTTGTCACCCTGCCTCCATCGTCCTGGAAAGGAGAAGAGAGGACAGGACGAGGAAGAGTTTTCCTTATTCTAATTCTCGTCCAGGAATTCTTGGATTAATGGTGATTTATATATATATATAATAATGGTGATATATAATGATGACATATATATATGATATATAAATGATGACACACATATATATGTCTTGGATTAATAACATATATATTACTGTTATAAATAGTCCTTGCTTTTTTATGAATGAAAGGGGCAACTAAAGCCTTCTCTTTTTAATTGGAGTAATTACTTCAGACAGAATGGATTACCAATAATTTAGAGAATTATAATGTATAGCTGCTAATGTAGGAGTAACAGTGTTTTAAGTGATCCAACTTTCAGAAATTTTTAAAAATGTAAGCAAGTAGAGAGAATAATATCACCCCCACTCCCATGCATCCACCACAAATACTGAACACATGTTGACATTTTGCTGAAGGACCTTGGGACTCTTTCCCAGTTTCCTCCCCGCCTTGTCCTCCCCAGAGGCAACAGGTATCATGACACTTGTGTGTAGTTGCTGGTGTCACTGGGAAAGGGGAGAAAGACACAGCCTTGTAGACCAAGGTGATAGTGAGGGGTCCTGAGCAGTGTCCATGTCCTGATGGGTCAGAAGAGCAGGACTCAGTGCCCTGGCTGAGGAATGGGCTCCAAGGTGCCAACTCTGCCAACTGGAATCTCCTCCCTTGTCTGTTGTTCCCCAAGGACCCTTTGGAGGGATGCAGTGGGAGGCTGTCCCTTCTGGAAAAGCACCACTTAGAAACCTGCTTCTCCTAGAATTGGGGCCTCAGGGTCGGTGTAGGATTTAAGAAACCCCAATTCTTTGTTTGCAGTGGAGGTCAGGTGTTTTGAGAATACAGCTCCTGTGAGAGTGGAGTTGGCTTTCTGTTGATTTGCATTTGCTCAACCCAATTAATTGGGGGCCAATGTGGAAATATTGTTCCTGGATTGAGGTCAAGACTGGGATGTTCTGGGACAAATAGACCTGAATACAGGCCCAGCTCCACACAGTTCGGTTTACCATGTATCCTTTTCTCTGCCTTACAGCAGTTCAAAACAACACAGACCCTGCACTTTCCTGGAAGAGGAATCCTAGGGGAGGCCAAGTACAATTTCCACATTTGTTAGACAGGCATTGGGGCCCAAGGGAACCAGCACGGCAACTCAGGTCCCCTTCTCCTCTTCAGCTGTGTTTCCTGCCCCTAGGCTTCTATTGGCCCTAATTCTAGCTTAGGGGTGGGAGTTGGGCTTTTTCAACAGTAAATACTGTGGTCAGTGGTCATCCTAGATGCCTGGATTTAGGGCAAAATCTCCTGTCTTGACAAAGCTGTGTTTTATTCCCTCCCTTGATGATTTGAGAGACCCCAACACTTTGACATTTTTCTATCAAATCCTTTTAAAGTTCAGCCACTAAAGGCACTTGATGTGAGTTCCAAGATACAACAGAAAACAATTCAATGAAATACTACCAAATAGTAGATTTCTCTGTCCTTGGAATAAGCCTGGAATGAAAAGTAACTTTTGCTATTGCCACTTAATCTTGCCTCTGCCAGTCCCACAGTTTGCATCTCTCACTTGTCCCACCTCAATTCCAGGTGCAGTTCTCTGGACCAGTCAGAGTTTTCTGGGTGCAATGACATTCTCCCACTCTGCTGAATTCAAGCAAATGAGAAATCAGTTGAACTGAGGCAGGTGGATGAACAATCAGTCCTCAGAGGACAGGAACCAGAGACCACAGGGGTCCTGGGAATGAGACCCAATGAACAATCCCTTCAGGTTGCAGAGTTTCAAATATTTTTACCCTAGATTCCATCTCCCAATCAAGATTCAGTTTCCAGAAGACAGAGATTCTGATTGGCCTAGTTTGGGTCACATGCTACCCTCTGAGCCAGGCAGGAAGGAGAAATTTGATGAATATTCTTATTATATATCATCTGGGGGAAGTAGGGTTACTGATTCTTCCTGATTTATCTGGGGTTTACTTAGTTGTAACACTAAAAGTCCTGCCTCCTGGGAACCCCCTCAGTCCCAAGAAAAGTGGGGACAGTCATTCACCGTAAGGAGGGCTTGTTCCTCGTAGGAAAACTGAGTCATTATTACCAGACAAAGGCAGAATGAAAACTGGGCTGGACAAAAACAATAAGTACCCGTGACATAGCCCCCTTATGATTCAGGTGGTTGTATATAATTTTCTAAATTCTGCTGGTGATTGGAAACCTGGAAGAGGAGGAGTCTAACATGTGGACTTGGTTTGCCATCTTTGTCTAAGAAGCCCCCAGCTTCTGTATATGAAGGGGATTATTAATTATGCAGAAATGCCATCATACTGTCCTCACCTCTGCGGGGTACAGGATGCATTTTCGCTGTGATAATAGAGACACAGTGACAGTTTTGACTCTGATCTTTCTTTGGTCTTCCACTCTGATTTTCTCTGATTCCAAAAACAATTTCCTTCTAAAGCATAGGTTTGCAGGACGGTATGTACATGTCCCATGTTGACCACATTGCGTTGCTATCAAATTTAGGTTATTCAAGCTCTACATGAGCAGTGACTCTATACCAGGTGCAAAAAATGCCCTGGAATTACAAACATGACCAAGACCTAAACCAGGCCTCTGAGAAGCACGGAGTCAAGCGGCCCTGGTCATGGGACCTTGGAGTCAGTTAACTTTGCTGAGTTTCATGGCCACAGTCTGTACCGCCCACTTCCTGCAAACCTCCCTCCTGTAGGTCTCCAGGAGTCCAGAGGAGAGAGTTTCCCTGAGTTGTTGAAAATCTGCCGCCTATCTTACAAATTTAGTAGATCGTTCTCATTCTCTTTACTACCATCTGTGAATATGTAGAGGTGCCATACACGTGTCGTGTAATTAAATGTAATTTCTTCACCATGACTAAAATGAACAGGTGACTAATACTTAATAGTATATCAACTTCACATTTTATTAGAATCCTTTCTTACTTCTATATCTTGCTTCATTAGAAAACACGTTTAAATATGCACAGCCAAAATAGTCACAATGTGGACTTCTGAAAACCCAGATCTGCCAAAGTCAAATCTGATTTCCATCCAATGAACATTGTGGTAATGATGTCACAGAAAAAAAAAAAAAAAGCCTCCCTTGAAAGTTAACTTACGCTCCTCCTACTCTGAGGAGGTGGTTTGAGAATAGACGAGCTAGAACTTAAGAGAAGTTACTCATTTTTGCTTTAAGTCTGAACTGTTTTTTCGTTTGGTTTGGTTTGGTCTGGCCTAATTCTGATGATTCAAAATTGTTGGAAAATAGATCTTTATATTTTATAATCATATTCCGAATCCTAAAGCCATGCACATCCCAAATTTTCAGATGTTCCAATTTACATTTTTCTTTCACTTTCTGCAAATTTATCAGATATTAATCAACAAAATTAATCAAATATTCCAATGATGAGCCTTCAAACACATCTCATGGACATCCTCTTGCACTTGGAAATGGCACAAAGTTGGTTTATTGTATAATTGTCCCCATTTTTGTTTCAGGAAATGTGATGATACTTTACGTATGTAACTCCTGAGAAATCAAGGTAAGAGCTCCAGACTTCTCTCCATCTGAATGCACAAATACAAACAGCAGGTTTGATGAACGGCTGGAAGGTGGATGACATTTGCTATGTTTTTCTCTAATTCAGTGAACAAAAATCACAACTTCAGAAGACTGTATAAATCCAGCAATTAGCCAGCACATTTCCTGTGAGCCAAGTAAGTGTTCAGTTTGTTACTGGGTGCAAAGGAGATACATCAAAAGTATGAAACACATTGCTTTATCTTCAAGGACCGCCATCACACAGATTTGTGGATCACCCACCCAGCTCTGTGCCAGGCACTGGGTTATTTCTGGAGATGCAAAAGGAAATAAAATGTGGCTGCTTTTTTGGATAAATACGTACAGTATACACTATTTGGATGTTTTGGCAGAGCTAGACTCGATAGTAGATCTCCTAAAAGGCATGGTCTTGCTCATCTGTCAGAATGGTATGCTTCAAAATAATGTTTAATTGTAAACCTCTTCTGAGCCCTGAAGAGTATTTCATAGAGATGTAGATTTATAATGATAAAAGCTAGTAAGAGACTGTTATGCAAACTGTAGTTTCAGCTCCTATATTTATTAAGGAACCATTTCTCTAGGCTAGAAGACTAAGGGTGGGAATTGTAAATCATTGCTTCTGTGTATGCTACTTCAAAAGCTCCTGTAGGTCTCCAAAGAGAGAAATCTGTATACTTTACTGCTATCTGGGGGGCCGGCCCGGTGGCGCAGCGGTTTAGTCCGCGCTTGGCAGCCCGGGGTTCGCGAGTTCGGATCCCTGGCGCCCGCCGACGCACTGCCTGTCGGCCATGCCGTGGCGGCGTCCCATATAAAGTGGAGGAAGATGGGCACGGATGTTAGCCCAGGGCCAGTCTTCCTCAGCAAAAAGAGGAGGATTAGCAACGGATGTTAGCTCAGGGCTTGTCTTCCTCACCAAAAAAAAAAAAAAAATCTGTATACTTTACTGCTATCTGGTCTCAAGTCCATATTTCTTGATAGCAAGTTTTTTGTGTGTGTATGGGGGGTAATAATGCTTAAAATCTACTTATAGCAACTTTGAAACACACAATACCATATTACTAACTGTAGTCACCATGTTGTACATTAGATCTTCAGAAGGTGCTCTTCTTATAACGGAAAATTCATACCTTTTGACCTACATCTTTCCATTTCCCTCTCCCCGCAGCCCCTGACAACCACCATTTTATTCTCTGTTTCTATGAAATTGGCTTTTTTTTTTAAATTCTACATAGAAGCTATACCATACAATATTTGTCTTTCTCTGTCTGGCTTATTTCACTTAGCATAATGTCTTCCAGGTTCATCCATGTCGCGCAAATAGCAGGAGTTCCTTCTTTTCATGGCTGAATAATATTGCACTACATATATATATACATATATCACATTTTCTTTATCCATAATCCATTGAAAGACTTTTAGGTGGTTTCCATACCTTGGCTATTGTAAATAATGCTGCAATGAACATGAGAGTGCAGATATTTCTTTAAGATGCTGATTTCAATTCCTTCAGATATATATCTAGAAGTGGGTTTGCTGGATCATATGGTAATTCAATTTTTAATTTTTTGAGGAATCTTTATACTGTTTTCCATAATGGCTGTGCCAATTTACATTTCTACCAACAGTGTATAAGTGTTCCCTTTTCTCCACATCCTTGCCAACACTGGTTATCTCTTGCCTTTTTGATAATAGCTTGGTGGTAATTGTTCTTGAGTCTTGCATAGGAGCTTTGTGAAATTATATCTTTGTCTTTCAAATATATGAGTATTTGATTTTAGGAATTCTTCAGTTGCCAATGATAATCTGAAATGTCTGCATTTTAAATTATGTTAAAAGCAAAAGTGCCACCTACCTTCTGAAGCTTTTATTTAATTCCAACTTCAGTATGTTTAATTGGAAAGAGATTTTGAAGATAAATCAAATAGTGTAAGGCTTAAGAGGTTCTGACACCATTAATGATTTTTAAAAATTATTGCATGAATTCTTTATTTTTTTCACAAGAGGGTTAGGACTGGTCGACTACAAATGAATCAGTCATTCTACCATATGCTCTCGCTATTCATTATTAACATCTGCCCTGGGGTCTTGTAGATTAATCAAAAATTTCCTTAAGGTATATTACAAGTAAAGGGAGATTAGCCAGCTTCCCCACCTCATTTTATGCAAATATATTAAATTATGAGCTCTGAAAAAAAACTAGCAAGGGCATGAGATCAACAGCTGTCTCTTTCTTTGAACAAATTAAAATGTAATAAGTAGAGATGTTCTGTATCCATCAGCTATTAAACCCCCTTCCTCTTTTTCTTTTTTCCTTTTAACGTAACCAAGGCTGTAAAACCTAAATAAAATCTTAAAGATCATCTTGTTCAAGCCCTTCTATTAGAAAAAAAAAGAAGGTTCAGAGGAGTTAGAGTCACTTTATTCCAATGACAGAACTAGTGTGGATGTGTGTACCATATATATCCGTAGGCATACATATATGTGTGTGTATATGCTATATATATACTATATATATACATATATGTGTGTTTATATGCTATATATATACACATATGTGTGTGTTTTATATATATATAAACTGAGAACATCATTCCTTCCTAAATAATCCTATATTTTCTTGGTGTGACACATGATATAAAGTATAATGAAATCTGGAATGTGATATACAGTTCCCTAAGGACTAATAGGAGAAAACTTATTTTAGATTTCTATGAGAAAAAAATTTCATATCTCTAATTAAGTGTACACTTTTAAAAAGTGAATAGTTTTTAACATTAATTAAATAGTATCAAATCTGGGGTGCCATTAGTCTCCTAAAAACCAAGCCAACATTGACACAAGGTCCTAGTGAGTTTATAGGTGGCTGATGGATACAAAGTTCTGCTACGGGAGTTGGGAAGGTGTCAAGCTGCACTTGCCAAATAGGGTGATAATCTTGCCCCCATAACTCCCTTTCAAAACACCATCTGCCCCGAGCACATGGACTGTTAAATTCTGGCTTGTCTTCTCTGACATTTGATGACTGTGGCACTCTCAGTCAGCAACTTTGGAGGAGCCATTTAAATTCACACTTCCTCAAACTATGACTAGGTCACAATAGCAATTTGTCAACAGATGCCTTTGGAATATGCAGAACTCAGTGTATTTTGTTTGTCTGGTCCCAACTCTGAACATGACTTTAGTTTTGATTCCAATAACTATGTTTAAAATGTCTTTGAAAAGCACCCGTGATTATGTTCTCTCTCAACCCAGTCATTAAAAGATCACAATTCACGCATTTCCACAGAATGCATGTGTGACACAAAAAGACATGAAGACTTTATGGTGTTAAGGAGATTTGTTAAAGTTCTGGTTGGAAGAGGAATGGCATTGATGCCATTTGACTTTCATGTGAAGACATATATTACATCATTGTAATACAGGGTTTTGTTGGAAATGTCTTGACCAGTTTTGAGGCCCTGGCTAGAGGCCTGTCAGTTCCTCTTTTCTGATTAAGTCCACATCCCAACCACTTCCCTTATGGGGTTCTTATACTCCAGGCCATGATGCAGCCATCCTCACTGCCCCATCAGGTACCAAACAACTAGGATCAGCCCTATGCCCCTGAGCCCAAGGAATTATTCAAACTAGCCAATTCACAGGGAGCTGTGAAGCCTAGCTAAACCCACTCTGCTTGCCTTACCAAGTGCTGCCTGTGGCTCCAACTTGCTGCTACCCTGTCCCCAGGGGTAGACCCTAGTGGCAGCCTTCTCTTATTTGGAGCTGTAAGTAGAAAATAGTTCTGCATTTCATCTATCTGAGTGTCTTTGTGTTGTGTCCTACCATCCAAAGAACATTTAATCCTATGTAATATCTTGTAATAGTAAAACAACCATGTTGATTTGAGTGATTGAGATCCCATTTCTCCAAGTTTTCTTGTTAAGCAGGAGAAGTCTTTTCAAAGCAGAGAGAATTTCATAAAAATGTTACTCAATACATGCTGGTTGATTGGTTGAAAAAAACACTGGGCAGAACGCATAGCCAAGTTATCACGAAAATGCTAGGTGTGTTTCATTTTGACTTTTGTTTATGGAATTATCAAACATGATGTAGATAACTCAATCTTATTCCACTGAAAATTACATCAAGGCACTTGGCATATAATGCATATTAATTTACTACATAAAATCTTATTCTGGGTGATGGATTCACAAACTTCCCCAGCAAACATTTATCGGCGCCTGTTACAGACCAGGCGATGTGAGAATTGCTGGGACTAAAGACACGAATGGTAAAGATTGTCTAAAACTAAGGGGATGAGCCTCAATAAAACAGAGTCCAACTCAAGCAAATGGAGCCTTTTTGAATAAAGAAATCAAGGGTACAACATCTAAGCGTAACCACCAACCCAGCACCCTGGGTGACCGGCTGCCATCACGGGTAAGAGATTTCACTGTAAGCAATAATGTTCTTCCCTCATTTTCCTTAAGTACAAGGTAAAAGTCAATATACTGAGTGTGCTAGAAATTTGATTTCATATAAAATTAGAATTCTACTGGCTGAATTGCTTTCCTAGCAGATCAGTTTGTCTTGAAACTCAAGGCTTACAATAATTATACGGTGCTATGAGAAAACTTGTATTTCCTCAAAAGGAACTGTGACCAAAACATTTGTGTATATTTGGAACCCAATATGTACAACCATTTGGTTAAATTTAAAATACAACTATTCTTTGATTAAGCACTGATCCTGAAGACTACACTTGAAAATATCTTTCTCCTTCAACTCCCTGGGGATCCCTTTGTGGTTAGATTTCTAGCAGAGCAACCCCAGGGCAGGGCTGTGTGCCAGGAATCCTGCCCTCTCCTCTCCATTTGGGAGTAAGTCCACAGCTCCATCCTGGTCTTTCAGCTGCTGGGCAAACTGTGCCATTGGAGAAGGCCACCCCAGGGGCCACCTCGCTATTCCTGGAAGGACCACTGAATATCTTGACCAGATGTCATGCACTCAGTAGACAGAGGGTGGCTAGATATTCTGTGCAGAAGTGTGTCTGGGGGCACAGACTTTAAAGACATGTAGCTGAGGTTGTTCACCGCATTGTATGGATAACAACAGTAAATATATTCTATTACCAAGGAAGGATGATGTGTCCCAGTAAAAGGAATCTCCCTTTGTTCTGCTGAGCATCTTGGTGTGTTTGGATCAGCAAGGTTGTGACGAAAAGATGAGAAGACATTAACTCTTCGGCAAATCTCATTGATGAAAGGGAGGTGGATGTGGGGTTCCCAAGCAACCTGAGAGGGCAGAATTCCCTCTAGTTGAGGTGAGACTGGAAGTTTATGTGGGAAGAGGGGAGAGGGGAGCCTGTGCTAGGAGGATGTATTGGTAAAGGAGAGGCCTGGCTTTGAATGTGCAGTTTCTTTGCATTGCTGCCCCATAAGCAGCTGTTCTTTCTTCCATTGTCTCCTCAATGCTCACACCTCATCCATCTTCATCCCGGTACAGAAAGATATCTACATTCACAAATGGGTGATTGAGATGGACTCTTTGTCCATTATGTTGTTTGTTTGGTGGAAGTTAAACACTCTGATAGTTGAAACTAAATAAAAAATAATTGCCAAAGCTGACCTTCAAGTACTGGACAATGGTTAGATAAAACACAGGCAGAAAAATAAATGAGGTTGAGTAGCATAGAGTTCGATAGGCCGATGACCAAGTTCCCCAGTGACCAGTCGTGTCACTTTGGGCCAGTGCTTGCCCTCAGACATCGATGAGGGCAAGTTTGCAAAGCCCCAGCACAGTTACTTATTAAACACACGAAATGCCAATCAGAGGGAATGCACAGAATGGTTCATCCAGGTGCAAAAAAAAAGAGGTTGGGACTCTCTGTAACACATTGAGAATCTAAAAAAATTAGTTCTGTTTCCATACAATAGGAGTTTCACTTTAATCTTAGCTGAGTTGTGTTTGAGTGTAATTTGGGTGTAGATGAAGAGGGTTTGATTCAATAGACATGCTTGAATTCCCCAAAACACACATTTCCATTATCGTGTCAACCCCACATGTGAAATGCCATCTCTTAACTTACTCAACAGTGAAGAAGAAAAGATTGTTTACACTATCACCTCATATGCATGGTTACAATATTCCAAAAGGACCTATTAGTTCACATTCACCTTCATGTATTAAAGATGCTTAATGAGATATTTAAAAATAATTAAGGAAAGATACCTCAATATTTTCTAATAGGATCACTTCTATTGGCATGAATGAATTCAATCCTGGTCTCTGACTTAAAAATCCTGCCGTGATCCATTTTTTCTGCTTCATATCAGAACACTGGCAACATTTTTAAAAGAGGAAACTCTCTTAGGAGTCATATTTTCAACAATAAAAGCTTCTGTTTTGCAATAACATTGCATATCTGATTCTGATGTTGCTGTGTTTTTCATCATTCCATTCAAGAGATTAGTATAACAAAAACAACATTTAATAAATCCAGGGCTACAGTAGCCCAAGGTACCTGCATAATCAGTATGCATAACAATATAGGCATAACAACAAGAAAACAGCAGCTCTTTCTCCTTTTCTCCTTCTTGGACACTTGTGTGCTCTAAGTCTATCTTCACACTCCCTGGTCCCGCCTCCTCAACTCCTCCAAGTGTTGCAATTTGGAGAAGACTCTAAGAGTTACCCTACTCAGTGTGACATAGAAATATGAGATTATCCTGCAAACAAGACTGAATGCTCTGGGCATCTGACCTTCCGACCCTTCTCTTATGGAACTGTACCCGTGCATGTCGTGTCTACTCCACTGATCAATTTCTCTTCCTATGGCTGCAGTTGATTATATGAGTGGAAATCAAGGGCCTGCTAACTGGCCACAATGTTGCTTTAAATGCAAGTTCCTTACGTGCACTACCACATCAATTTTTCAAAGCCCAGTAAAAGAGTCCCATTCCAGGCAACGTCTTCTTCCCAGTCCAGAAAGATATGAAAAACCAGTTCTATTTCACCTCATCAAATATTGCCTCTGTTCCATTCTCTCTTCTCTCTTTCTGAAACTCTAAAACTCACATAGGAATGTATTAGACCACTTTGTTGTAATTTATGTGTTGCTTAATCTCTCATTCATGTTGTTTATTTAATCCCTCTATGTATTTTATTCTGATTTATACGTATTTATTCTGATTTCCTATAAACTATTTTCTACACAATGCTCTTTTTACTTGTGTTCTTCAACTATTTCACAGAGTATGTCCCTTTTAACATTATTTTTATAGAAATTCTATTTGGTTCTTTTACAAAATTTTGAAATAATTTCTATTGTTTCAGACTTGCTGCAGATGTTTTTAAACTTTACTTTTACTTTGGTGAAGTAAGCAATGTTGTTTTATACCTCGTGCTTGATAATCCAATATATGAAGGCTCTGTAGGTGGGTGTCTGTTTCTTGTTTCTTCTGGTTCTCTCTCATGGTGCCATCTTTCCATGTTACTGATTAATATCTTTGAAAAATTATTTGTGAAGAACACCTGAGACCTGGTATGAAGGTTCCTTCCTCCAGAGTATAATGCTGCTTGATTCCATGCACAAGCTGAGAGCAGCCCACGTCTAGGTCAACCTAAACCCAAATCCAATGCTCAAGGGTTCCTGGATCATGCAGTGACATGTATCCTGTTGCAAATACACATGACCAAACTATTTCATGATCTCTCAGGGATATCTTTTCTTGTTTCATTTTCCTCTACTATGATTTGCACTAAGATCTTATTCCAGAGGTATTTTTGAAAGTGTGATCTTGCTTGAACTTTCGCATTTCCATTAATCAGTTCACTATCTTCAAAAACTCCAGTGAGTGCCCAGGAAAGCTTACAAATAAATCCTGAACTGTTTCCCTCTGTTCTGTTGGTTCTGAAGAAATAGCAACTTTCTCCCTACTTGTAGAAAGGTAACTGTCATTGTGCTTAACTTTAATTTTTTAATAGCTTTTTAAAGATATAATTCATATACCATACAATTCACCCCCTTAAACGCACAATTCAAGATTTTTCAGTACTCACAGACATGTGCAACCATCATCCTAGTCTAATCTTTCATTTCCTCAAAAAGAAACACCCCCTCCAGTTATTGCTCCTCGCAACCCCGCCATTTCCTCCAGCTCCAAGCAACCACCAATCTCCCTTCTGTCTCTATAGATCCAACAACTCTGTGCACTTTATATAAATGGAATCATACAATACGTATTATTTTGTGACTGGCTTCTTTCACACAGTATGTTTTTAAGGTTAATCCACATTGTAACATGTACCAGTATTTCATTACTTTTTATGGCCAAATAGTATTCCATTGTGTGGATTTACCACGTTTGCACTTTCATTTATCCACTCATCAGTTGACAGACATTTGGTTTGTTTTCCCATCTTTTGACTATTGTGAATAATACTGCTATAAACATCCATGCACAAGTTTTTGCATGGATATATGTTTATTTCTCTTGGGTATATACCTAGGCTGGATCATATGGTAACTATATGTTTAACCAAATGCAGAACTGCCAAACTTTTTTCCGAAACAGCCGCACTATTCTACATTCCCACCAGCACTGTGTGAAGGTTCTGATTTTTCTACATCCTCACCAACACTTAGGACCTGACTTTTTGATCATAGCCACACTGGTGGGTTTGCAGTAGTATCTCATTGTTATTTTCATTTGCATTTCCCTAATGATTAATGATGTCAAGCATCTTTTTATGTCCTCATTGACCAGTTGTATATCTTCTGTGGAGACATGTCTATTCAGAGCCTTTGCTCATTTTTTATTTGGATTATTTTTCTTTATATTATTGAGTTTCATGAGTTCTTTGGATATTCTAGATACAAGTCTCTTATCAGATATTTGCTCCCATGCTATGGATTGCCTTTTCACTTTCTTGATGATGTTCTTTCAAGTAGGAACATTTTTTATTTTGATGAAGTCCAGTTTATCACCTTTTTCCTTTATTGCTAATGCTTGTGGTGTTATACCTAAGAATCCATTGTCAAATCCAAAGTCAGGAAGATTTAACCCTCTGTTTTATTCTAAGAGTTTATAGTGTTAGCTGTTACATTGAGATAATTGACTTATTTGGGGTTAATTTTATATGTGATATGAGATAAGGTTCCAACTTCATTCTTTTGCATGTGGCTATCCGGTTGTCCCAGTAACATTTGTTGAAAAGACTATTCTTTCCCCCATTGAATGGTCTTGTCAAAATTAATTGACATAGGGGTAAATCTTCATGACTATATGCTATATGCCATATGCTATAAAATACATTATGCCTGTGCCTCCATATTATTTTAAATGTTTTATATATGAGTTATATATATATATATATATATATATATATATATGAGTTTTTATATATGAGATAGATATATATATGACTTAGGAAAATGAGTAACTTCAAAATTAATGTTTTAAAATACTTGACTGGTAATCCTATTTATTTGTGATTATCCCCTAAGTCCTCAAATTCTCCAAATAGACATATTCAGATAAAAAACAGATCAAAGTGATCCCAATGTGAAACTGAAGTTTAACTTTTATGCATGACAGAACTTATGAATTCTTGATTTATCTGCCATTTTAAATTATGTGAGATCATGTTTTCCTTTTCGTTTCCTTTTTCTAAAATTAGGATGTTCTTTGACCCAGCACTGCTTACTATTTTCTTAGACCATTAATTGTCTTCAGTGCACACACCTTTAAAAAACTGCCTGGTGGCCCCAGACAAGATGTGGGAGTCAGGGACAAAATAGTGCTTGGGATGGTGGGGAGAAGTGTTCTCAAAAGACTGTCTGAGATTTGGGCTGGCCATTGGCAAAGAGAACTCCAGATGTTAGGACTGAGTTTTGACTTTTAGGATCCAAGCAATTCTGAAATATTTTTTTATCAGAAGATCCTAGAAGTCATGTGACACTCATAGTGGCTGTTAAGAGTTATCACACCCCTGCTCCATTAAGCTTTCAGGACCTGCCGAGGGTGAAATGGGTCCCTTGCTCTATCTGCTGGCTGAAACATGTTCCCTGAAACTGCAGACCATTCCCAACACCTCCAGGTCACCCTGTCCCTCCTCTGGAACCCTTGCAACACATTTGACTGAGATGTTTGTCACAGGCTTATACTCATCAAGTGAATTTCTTTGTTTTTATTTGCTTACTGACCTTCTTCATTACACACAATTGTAAAAATATGAAGAGCATTGAATTTATCAGAAGTCTCACAGTAGAATATGTGTTTGGAGGCAATGTTTGATAAGCCAGTTGGGTGTGGGAGTGACAGCCCAAACGGAATATGCTAGTATGATCCTGGTGCTGCCTTCTTAGGAGGGTGGGTCCCGTCAGTTGTCAACCGCAAAAAAGCGGTATTCTTTGGTAGTGTAGAAAGGGAAGACAGAGCAGCTGTACACTCCGTGAAGGAGAGGACAGATGAGGAGTCTGTATGGGGCTGTAAAAGAGGGACTGGGGAGTATGTGGTTGCCCTTCAGGTCCCTTTCAAAGAAAACTCAGCATCTGAGTTGACGGGGCACCTGGCTGGTAGAAGTCTCCTGAGATGGGCTCCTTCAGGATCTCCAGACAGTCACCTCCCCCCAGGGCACACCCTTACCTGGCACCTGCAGTTAGAGACAAAGGGAGCCCTGGTCCTGCCAGCCTGACTCAGAATATTCTGATGGGCATGACTCACTCCAGAGCTGCTTGCCAGGTTAGAGGAGTCTTTGTCAGCTGCACATCAGAAGTTCAACTTCTCCCTCTGCCCATATTGCTTTCTCCTCCTTCCTTTTACAGGTGTTGATCTCCAGTAAGCACCTTGCTGTCAATACTCCAACTTAGCATCTGTTTCCAGAGAACTTAATCAGTGAGAAAATAAACGTATCTCCTGGGGATTTTAAAAGGAATATGCAGCAAAATCTCCATATTCTCCATCCTTCAGTCAGACTATTGCTTTGAGTCAAATGGATTCTTCTCTGGGGAATGGGGTCAGGGGTGGCATTCTTTCTTTGAAGCAGAAGCACAGAGCAGGGCGCAGGCAGGAGGGAGGATGTGGGGACCTCTGGCCTCTGTGCCGTCAGCTCTGACTCTCCTTTTGGAGTTGCTGCCAGAGAGCCTCTCTCTTGGGCTCTGTCTAGGTTTCATTAAAAAAAATCTCAGCAACTGTTTTTACAAGTGTGCCTTACATTAGAGCCATTGTAATCCTTCCGTTGATACCTGTTTTAAAATGCTTACTTCTGTAAGATTGCCAAGAGCTTCTGCAAAAACAAAGGAGCAGTTTTCCTGTCAATGATTAGGTCCCTTGGGGCAAAATGTCTCTTAGATGATGGCTTCTGGGCAGCTACCTCATTTGTAATAACTCCTTTGTGCCAACTGAGATGTGTACCATAGAGGATGGGGAATAAAAACCATGAGTAAGGTCAGTTTCGTGTTGTGAAGATGGACCCAAAATTCCACTCTCCTTGTGAGGTGCATATCTGTCCGTGTTCTGATAACTTCATCTCCATTTGTCCATCTGGCCCATTGCACGTCCAACACTTGAGTTCAGCAGCACTCACTGAGCCCCTCTCTGTGGGGAACACTGCTCCAGATGCCCTGAGGATGGGTGGTGGGGCGAGCTCCAGGGATAAGTGTGGTGGTCCATGCTCCAAGCCCTTAGCACCCCAAAACACAGACAGAATCTTAACAAGTGGCCCTGAGTCAGCACAGGCTAAGACCTCATGCCATGAGGACCTGAAAGAAGAAAAAATAACCTCAGCTAAAGAATTGTAGTAACCATTAGCTCTTTGCACCAATCTAGGTTTTTGTCTTGTCTTGTTTTATTTTAATTCCCAAACCATTGACCAGGGATCCCTGGACACCTGAGATATTTGGCATTTTAACAAAGGCCTCTGAAATAGAGTTTAGATTAATTTCTGAAGGCGTCACTTGAAGGGTGATGTGGAAAGAGGGTAAAAATAAATCACTTGCTTTTGGGCCGGGGGGGTAGTTCTCAGGTTGAAGGGCATCTTTAGAGAGTTTTTGCTCTCAGCTCAGAATTTAAACTCAAACCTGTGATTTGGGGGACCTGATAATTAATTCTCAGTGGTTACTGAAAGAGGCAGGTGTCAGTGGCAATCCAGGTAGAAATGAAATATAGACAGGAGAAGTGAGGGGCATGTCTGCCTGATTCAAATCCACTGCCCAAGTAATCCATCTGCCGAAAAACAGCAGAGATTAAATTTTAAAAGGTTTTTAGGCAGCAAGAAAAATGAAAAATAAATCACATTTTGGTGATTTAGGGAGTTCAAGGGGCAAAGACATTTCCATATCCGTATAATTATGAGTTTACTTTGGCGTTGTTTTTAAAATTAGTATTGTGTAGTGAAAAATCATAATTTTTGTATTCTTTGTTAACATTGCATAGCATATTTTTAATGTCTTTTAACATTTTAACAAAGTATAAAATACCCACAAGATATTTAATGCTATAAGAAAAAAAGATATTTAATATTTAATTATACTCTCTTGCACAGTTAACCTCTGCCCTTTTTGTTTATAAATATTTATTTCCTCTTAATCTTCTTCATGCTTGCTATCACAGGGTTAGAGGATGTAAACTTAGTTTGGATAATTAGGGACCAGATAATGCTACCAGTGTGTGGGGTGGGCAGGATAGGAAATGGAAGGTGGGAGATCATGTTTCTCTTCAAAGCAAATTTTACTCATCTGAAGTCAGGCTGCCTTAGGAGTTTTGCCAGGAAACCATGCTGAGGAGGAGGTGGGAGGCATTCCTGCACGGTTGTATTACATATCAGAGTGTATCATTTTCACATCAGCAATACTATTTGTATCATGACTTGCATCTTATATTCATCTGCCGGGGCTGCCATAGCAACATACCACAGACTGGGCAACTGAAACAACAGAAATTTATTTCTCACAGTTCTGGAGACTGATAGTCCGAGATCAGGGTCGGGGCAGTTTGGTGTCTCCCAAGGCCTCTCTCCTCAGCTTGTAGATGCCACCTCCTCACTTTGTCCTCACATGCTCTTTCCTCTGTGCACGCATCCCTGGCGACTGTCTAGATCTTCTCTTCTTGTAAGGACATCAGTCAGATTGGATTAGGATCCACCCTAACAGCCTCATTGTAGCTTAACTTAATCACCCCTTAAAAGGCCCTCTTCTCCAAATATAGTACTTCAGTACATGAAATTTGGGTGACACGGTTCAGCCTATAACACATCTCACATTTTGTTTTTCCATTTACCTGTCTCATTTGACTCCAGGAACAGATGTAGAACAGATCTTATTATTCTTTCAACTTTCAGACGAGGAAACAGGTAGAAGTTATGAGCCTGTCCGAGGGAAGTCAGGACTTGTTGAAACTCCCCTCAGCAGCCCTGGAAAGTCTTCCTTCTCCCGCTGCGGTAACAAGCCCAGGCCATAATAAGCAATTTTCTAACTTCCTCAGGAGAAGCCGGGGAGGCCATCAGGGCTGGACCATGACGGGCTTTCTGCACACAGGGAGGTCCAGCATCAGCCGTCTTGGGACCCGGGGAGAAGGGACAGTGACTCTAAAAGATTTAAAGTAAAATGCTGCATTTACTTACACTGAGAAATTTCCTTTTTCTTCTTCTCCTTTACCTTTATAGTTTAGTTTGGAAGCATGAAGTAAAGGGATGTGAGAGGAAGATGGTGAGTGAAGGAAAGCCACTACCAACTGCCTTATTTCTTTCTCCTCAGTGAAATAAATTGGGCTCAAGGAGACACCGGCTGTATTTTATTTTGCCAGTAAATGTAACAAATGAGCTTCGTTTCTGCTATTGTTTGGTACCTCTATTTTTCTAGTTATGGCAAGAGAGATTTTTTTTTAATTAAGTAGATCTAATTTTAACTTGAAATTCTTTTTTGCTAACATTTTTCTGGCATATCTGTGTCTGCCCTGCCGTTATTCATCATCTATACATATTTTGTTTTTCCTATAGCATACTATTTATCACTTGACTTTAGCAAACTTCTTTCTGTGCTTGAAGGAAAAAAATGGAATGTCAGAGAAAGAGAAGGAGCTGGAAGACCCCCTGGTGGCACAGGATTTCCTTCAACTCTCAAGAGGTCTCACTTGCTTCCTTTTTCTTTTCTCTGGGTTGTGAGCCACGCCATCCAGTTCGCCATGTCCAGTTACTTCCATAATCTCTTTCTTTCCTGACTTTCTGTGATGCAGTGTACATACTTCATATGTATAAATACTTATGATCGTCTTTGGTCACTATAATGTTTCCTGAGAAAATGGGGAAGCGAAACACACCTGGGAGAGGTCAGAGCTTGATTAGACCACTGATTCTCCAACAATGAGCTGCTCCAATAAATTCTCCCTTTGTCACTGGGAGGTGACAAGAGCCCAGAGCACGCAGCAGATGAGGGGGTGGGGACGGGAAAGAGGACACTTGACACAAGTCACACCTGTGCAAAGGTCTCGAAATTAAGCTTTTGCTCTGATCTGCAAATGACGTATATGTAGGGATTCTGTAGGTGTGTGTGTCTGCGTGTGTTGGAATTAGGTTCTTCGTGTAAATTTATTTGGGAATTTATTCATTCTTGATGACCAGAAGCCTCAAATATATAAATTTTAATATATTCTAGCACAAAATATAGATTTTTCTAATTAAAAATTGAAACTCTATTCAAATCTTCTTCACATCAGTTGACATACTAAAAATGCAATTATAGAATTAAAATAATATTTCTCACTAGCTTTTGTAGGAATAAATTCCAGTGTCATCCTGTTTGCAAGTTTTGTTTTCAATACATATAATTAATTAAACCCTTTAAAATCTAAATCTTTCCAGGGCTCCATTCTATAAAATTTTTCCACTGATTTTAAACAAGATGCAAACAAAATTTAGAGCACATATTTGTAAATCATAAGAATAGGATTTGACCATATTTGGCTCATTATGATTAGGAATATGCATTACAATTTCTAAAACCCTGTAAAGAATTGTTTTAAAGAGATTCTCCAAAATATACTTAATCAGTCTTAAGTTATGCTCACTCCATGTGTTTCACTAAGTGACTGCTTTGGATGAAGGTACATGATGATGGAGAAGAAAGAATTATCAAAAACAGGAAATCCCGAGGCATGTTTCAGGAGCCAGGAGCAGTTCAGTTGGTCTTCAGACTAAACACCAGTGGGTTCCTAGAGGAGCCTGGCCAGTAAAGTGGGCTGCTCCCGGATATGAGGGTCTTCCATGCTAGGTCCACGAGTTCCTTCTCAGTTATGAAACCACTGCAAGTTTTGATAGGTAGATCCGCATTCATTCATTCAACAACCATTTGCTAAACATTTCTCCAGCAACATGCAGTGGGACAAGGAAGAGAAAGTCGTAGTTGCTGCTCTCATGAACGTCGGAGTCTCCGAAAGGAGATGGGAAGGCAAACCAATAAAGACAGTTTCCTGTTTTAAGGGTTAATAGGAAACACAAATAGGAGCACAGGTGGGTGGGATGGGTTCGCCAGGGGCTCATCCTGACAGCAGCGAATAAGTGCCCTGTGCGTCCTGTGGGCTGCCCTGTCCCTACTGCTCCACGTGTGATGACGCGTTCAGTCTGCACGAGGGCCGCTGAACAGACACTCCTGCTGCCCTTGTCTTACAAATGAGGAAAATCAGAGAGGGGCCAGTGACTTGCCCAGGTTCATGCAGGCCGTCATCAGTGCAGATGGAACATGACACACGGATGCACACGGTACACCCCAGAGCCTACTGGATTCATTCTGATTTTCACTGAAGGTCAGGTAAACTGCAGAAATTTAACTGATGTTCATATGGTGGGCTTTTTTCCACAGTGGAAGCATGAGAGGTGCTAGTAAAGCTAGTTGACCATTTTTTTGGCCATACATCCTAGAGCAGAGGTCAATGCCAATTCCTGGAGGAAGATATTACAGAAAAGAAAAATTATCAGAGTAAGTGCTGAATTTTGCCCCCAATATTCAATATCTCTTTTGTTTCTACTGTGCTGGTATGGAAGAATTGAAACTCAAAGCTATTGGAAAGATGAAAATTATTTGTTTTTAACCAAATGTCTTACTATTTCCATCTATTGAAATATCTACAGTTTCTTAGTGGCACATACATTTATGGTAGAGGAAGGAGACATGTGGGTCAGGAAGAGGTCACAGTGCTTTTAAAAATGCAAACAGTTCCACTGCTGAGATCTAAAAGTGATCCAGAGGTGGGGTGCTGAATCAGAGGGGCAAATACGGGGACTTAAGTCCAAGCGGAGAATTTTTGGGTTTACAAAGAGCCTGTTCCAAGTTTCCTCATGACAGTCCCACAAGATGTGGGATTTCATCATCTCCATGTGACAGATATGGAAGGAGGAATTCTGAAGGATCAGGCTCCCTGTCCAGAGTAATGTGGCTCAGGAAGGGGCAGGGCGATCTGAGTCTGGGCTGTGGGGAGGAGCCCCTGAGAAGGACGCCAGCCCAGGAGACACACTGGTGAGCGTGGTCTGCCTCCCCGACACAGGCTGCATTGAAACTGCTACTGTGTGTTCAAGAACTTCTGGTTAGTGGGCCGGCCCTGTTGTGTAGTGGTTGAGTACAGCATGCTCCACTTTGGCAGCCCAGGTTCACAGTTTCAGATCCTGGGTGTGGACCTATACCACTTGCCAAGTCATGCATGGTGGCGACCCACATACAAAGTAGAGGAAGACTGGCACAGATGTTAGCTCAGGGCTAATCTTCCTCAAGCAAAAAAAAAAAGAAGAAGAAGAAGAAGAAGAAGAAGAAGAAGAAGATTAGCAATGGATGTTAGCTCAAAGAGAATTTTCCTCACCAAAAACACAAAAGAACTTCTGATTGGAAAAAGACTTGCATTTTTAGATATCAATTAGATTCTGTAATTAGGAGAGTTTGAGCTTTTTATTTTCTTTTGCAAAACTACAGGTAGCTGGCCTGAACTAAATCACAGGTTTAAAGAGTTTCCCATTTCAGCCACTGCATAGAATGTGGATTTTTTTGCAAACATAAATCGCACCCAGCATAATGCCTAAAGGCCACTATCTGTTTGAATAACTCCATAAATAAAAACTCCCCAGTATAGAGTATCTTACAATTGGCTCCAAGGGAAATAGTAAATTTCAATAACTTTGGGATATGTGCTTTTTAAATTGCTCTCCATTGTAAATATTTCTATTAACTTGGACAAATTTTCATTCCATTCAGGATATTTCTGCCACCTGCCTAATTCTTTGTTAAGCAGATGCAGAATCAAAATATGCTCAACAATATTGCAGATATTTATGAGCCAGGACACATTTCTGTACACATTTACCCAGACTTCAGTCATGCATCATGCAGGGTTTAGTAATAAAAGGGAGAGTTCTACAGTGCAGCATCTGCTACATAGATCTTGGCAGGTAGTAACTTACATTGTCCCAGGAAGACTCATTTGTGAGCATCACTTCAGATGGGTTTGGTAAAGTTACTTCAAAGAATCCTTTGATAATAGTGTGGTGATTAAGCTTTGAGCCTGAGTTGGGGAAACATTTGAGAACATATTTTGAATACTAAATATTAAGAATCTTTTCTTGGTGGAGATGTCTGTGTTAAGATAAGGAAGCAGCAAAACATTTGTTTTATTAAATGGAATGCCATCATAGATGAAATGCTCATTAAACCTGAGCTTGCACTTCTGTGGGAATCTAGAACAACCACGGGTCACCCCTGGTTTTCTCTACTTTGGGGACATCTTCAGCAGAGACCTGGGAATGTCCTGAGGTTTGTAGACACCACTGTGGACATCTGGTCACTAAGAGAGGACAGGAGCTCCTCTAGAGCTTTCCCTAGAAGATGGCCTGTGTCTAAGGGATCAGTGTGGCAGGATGGTGCATGTTATGGGTTGAATTGTGTCCCCTCAATATCCATATGTTGAAGCCCTAATCCCTTGTACCTGAGAAAGTGACCTTGTTCGGAGATAGGGTCATTGCAGATGTAATTAGTTAAGATAAGGTCATTAAGGGGATCCCTAACCTGATATGACTGATGTCCTTCTAAAAAGGGGAAATTTGGACACAGAGACAGACACTCTCACAGGGAAACCACACGTGAAGATGGAGGCAGAGATTGCGGTAATGCTTCTACAAGCCAAGGAAGGCCAAGATTGCCAGCAAACCCCCATAAGCCAGGAGAGAGGCCTGGACCAGATTCTCTCTCACAGCCTCAGCCACTGCTGACACCTTGGTATTGGGCTTCTGCCTCCAGAACTGTAAGATGAAAAATTCCTGTCTTTCAAGTCACCAAATTTGTGATACTTTTGTTACAGTGGGCTCCAGAAACTAACATATCGCATCTCTGGTGTGTTAGCTCACTGGGAACATAGGTCTGCCTATTATTATACTCGCCTAGTTATATACAGAGCAAAGGCTTCTGGCATCTTTTAGGAAGCTAAATATAAGTTATGCTTGAATCAGTTTGAACCAGCCTGGGTGACTCCTGAGAACAATGGGCTATGTGCTGGGAGTTGGAGAAGGACCAGTTCTGCCTCTGTCTGATGGTCTAGAATCACAGGATTCGCACAGCTGGCTCTGGAGGACCTCAGCGATCATTGTATCATTTTTCCCTCTAGAAAGTTCTTTCTTCTATTCCATTCCAGCTTTATTAGCATACGTTATAAGTACCAGTGATTTTCCTGTGTTTACATCCGTCCTCCTGAAGATTTCTTTTGTAGAGTTGAATTACTGCTCTTCCAAAGAAGGGAAAGCAATGTATGTACTGGAACATTTTCTAACATTAGCATCAATATTTCCCATTTCTTAGTTACACTTTCTGCATGCCCCCCTAAAACCTGTTCACAGAGCTGCCCCTTTGTCTTAATAATGTTTGTTCTTATTTAAGATGTGCATTTGTCACCCCCGTGGGGGCCTGGTCATGGTGGGGGCCAGAGCAGAGGTGGCTGTGACTTAGCACAAAGACTCAGGCTGGTCAGGGACAAGATGGACAGCCAGAGAGGCCCCAGGAGCAGGCAGTGGGGGAGACTACTCAGGAGCCAGAGAGATGCTTCAGGAAAAGGGGAAAATGTGTCTGAGTCTTACAGTGGGGACAAGGAGAGTGTGTCCAGTATCCAGGGTCCTTAGACAGTTGTCCAGACAGAAAGTTAGAGGAAGATCTACCAAAATGAACTAAGTCTCCGGGTCACCAATCCCACCCCTACGAAGAAAGCAGCATGGGTCAAGCAGGGCATCTTCCTAGAGGAGCTGAAGTTAAGATATGAGGCAGAGTTCTAGGTGGGGTGGTGATGGAGGTACATGGACATTGTGGGGGGCACAGGGAAGGAAAGCTCTAGCATTTTGTGACATTGGAAAACAGGTCAGACAGTGGCCTTGTGACAGGAGACCGGTCCTTGCAACAAGGGCATAAAGGATGATTAGGACCTACGGCAAGGCCCTCTGAGGCTGAACAGATGAGCAGCAGACTGTGGCCCCATGTCTCTGATAGCACACCTTGGTCCTTTGTCCCCAGGTGCAATGAGCTTGGCAGACCCAGTCAGATCCCTACTGTTTCCCCTTTCTTTTACTTTCAGGGATTCAGCGTCCCACCAGCCCTTCCATAATCAATTCATTCACTTCACTATTGTTTCTTTGTATATTTTACTTCCTTCCATACCTAAGGCTAAAATTGCTAAATCAGCCCAAATAGTTCCCAGTTCAGGCCATTCATTAGAATCACCTAGAGAACTTTAAAAAAATTTAAAAACTGATTCCCAGACCCCACCCCAGGCCAAATAAATCAGGATCTCTGTTGAGATGCACTGAGCAAACTTCCTTATTTGAAAATCCTTCACGATTCACGGAGTTCAAGTTCTTATTAAAGGAATCTTTACCTCACCAATTAAAAACACATACTTTTATTAACTCATTTCTGGAAGGTCCTAGCCCACAGAAGTCGAAGCCCTTCATAAACCCCATAGGGAATTCACCTTTTGAGATTAGAGCTGTACCTTCCTCTCCTATTTATTTCTGTATTCCTGAAATATAACAGAGGTGCAACAGCTACTTCTGAATGAATGAAGAAATGAATGTACAAAAGACATATTTTATAAAACACAAGTTTTAGGTGTTTTTATGTGTTTACATCCCCTTCCATCATGGTGGAAAGTGAGTGAGCCTCCTCCTCCCCTATCAGGTGAAGGACAAGTGGGGAGACAGGTGCCAACATGCTGGCTCATTCCATCTGAGAGGTGCACAAGGCTAAGGGGACTCCCAGCTCAGGATGTGCCTCCACTGCAAACGGTAACCATTATTCTGAGAGTGAGAGAGTTCCAGTCACCCTCCCATGAATGCAAATCCCAGGTTTCAAGAGGGGCAGGTGACAGTGTGGATAGCTCAAGACTTATGACAACTGCAGGAGTGGGTCTGGGGCAAGGAGAGTAGACCAGGACAAGGGAGGCAAAGGACTCCAGGCTCCTTATTGTGATAAATAAAAGCAAAAGGAAAGAAAAATGCATATTCTCCCAGGACAGTGAAAACAGAGTATTCATTTCTTATTGCTGCTCTAACAAATTACCACAAACTTAGTGGCTTAAGCAACACAAACTTACTATCTTCCAGTTCTGGAGGTCAGAAGCCTGACACGGTTTCGCAGGACTGAAATCAGAGCACTGCAGGGCTGTGTTCCTTTCTGTAGACTCCAGATATGATCCATTTCATGGCATTTTCCAGCTTCTGGAGGCCACTGCATTCCTTGGCTCATGGTCCCTTTCTCCATCCTCAAAGCCAGCGATGGCTTGTCAAGTCCTTTTCATATCTTCTCTCTCCGACCTTCTTCTATAGTTGCCTCCTACACTTTCTTCTGTCTCCACTTCCACTTTTACTGACCCTCATGGTCACATGGAGCCTGTTACTGAACACAGACATAGATCCATTTACCCATCGCACAGGAGGCCAAAAAACTGGAAACACCAGGCTTGTGGCAAGGAAAATTGTTTATTGTTGAAAGGCAGCCAGATGAGGAGATGGGAATTAGAACTCAGATCCACCTCCTCGGAGGGAAAAAGGTAGGGGTTTTTATCTGGGGTTTTAGGTAGGGGAGTGGGAGCATGTGGCCTTGCTGGTTGGCACCTTCCCATCAGCCTACATTTGGCCTTGAAGACTGAATTTCTTTTGCCTTGACTGTCTGGACTTTCCTGGTTAGTTTTCATCTTCAGCCTGTGTTTGGCCTTGTGAGGCTTATTCTTGAGGTCTGGACCTTGACTTCCTGGGAAAGACAGCTCACTCATATTCTAAGGAGGGACAGGAAGACCCGGTTAGTTTTGAACAACAGTTGATTATGCTGAATATGCACAGCTGCAGTTAGCAAAGCTTATCTCAAAGTATATTTATTTTCTCTTCTTTTAGCCCAGGGAAGTTGTTTCTTCTTTCTTTTTTTTTTTTTTTTGTTGAGGAAGATTCACCCTGAGCTAACATCTGTTGCCAGTCTTTCTCTATGTTGTCTGTGGGTTACCACCACAGCATGGATGCTGACAAGTGGTGTATCTCCACATCTGAGAACCGGACCCGGGCCGCTGAAGCAGAGTGTGCCCAACTTCACCACTAGGCCATGGAACCAGCCCCCAGGGAAGGTTGTTTAATCTCTTCATCCTCAGTTTCAAGCCCATCCAGATAAACCAAGATAACCGCCCTGTTTTAAGTCGGGTAACTAACAACCATAATTACATCGGCAACTTTAATTCCCCTTTGCTCTGTAATGTAACAAAGTTGCAGGTTCCTGGGGTTAGGATTTGGGCATATCTCGGGGCTATTATTCTTCCTACCACAGTCAGTAGGTATATAGGACAGGCTTACACGACCAGGTCAGGACTCAGGAAGAAAGCAGAAGCCCCCTTAATCAGGGCAGAAGCTTTTGTAATGACATGAGTACAATTTTCTTTCTCTCCATCAAACCATATGGTGGGCAGCCTTATCAGATTTTCCCACCATCCTGGCAATATAACCCTTTGTTCTGGAACATTGTCTCCTACTTTACCAACTGCTAACTTCTCTGAGATATAACAGTGTAGTCGAAGAGAGGGATATCGTTTGTATAGTCAGAGCTGGGTGAGCACCTCTCACAAATCACGCAGAGTAGAGTGGTTCCAAGTTGAGAAGACTATGGCAAAAACAGCACAAAGTTCTGTGTGAATTAGAATTTGTTTCTTGAAATGGGAATAACAGACACCACACTGGCATTTTGTTACTCATTAAGTGTCAAAATGTAGCAGGGTTTGGGGCATATTATATGACAAGCAGTGTGGCAAATGGCAATTGATATGATGTGGCTTTATCCATTTTCAGAATGAGAAATGTCACCAGCATTACTTCTCTGCTGGAAAATGTACACATTCGGCCATCTTTTAACAAAATAAAGGTATTGCATTAGGAGAAGCTGAACTTCACCGATCTTCAAAGCTCTCCTGCTGTTCCAGGCACCATTGTTCCAGGACAGCCTGTGCAGGGTCGAAAATGTTGTGTCCCGCCTCTTAACGGACTTTATAACAAAGACGTGGTAAAGGTACAGAGAACTGGTTTTTATTTTATTTTATTTTTTTTTTTGTGAGGAAGACCAGCCCTGAGCTAACATCCGTCGCCAATCCTCCTCTCTTTGCTGAGGAAGACTGGCCCTGGGCTAATATCCGTGCCCATCTTCCTCCACTTTATATGGGACACCGCCACGGCATGGCAGACAGGTGGTGCGTCGGCGGGCGCCCGGGATCCGAACCTGCGAACCCCGGGCTGCCAAGCGCGGACTAAACCGCTGCGCCACCGGGCGGCCCCCTAGAGAACTGGTTTTTAAAAGCAGGATGTGGCAGGCGAGTGTGGCTGCACAGCCAGTAGAAGTTGGCTTGTCTGGAGCCAGATTCACTTTTGGAAATTCTCTCCTAGTGGCCAAAGCCTTTCTTCCCCTCATGCCCGCTGGTCTTCACTTTCCTCTGGGTCTCTCTGCCCCAGCAGTTCATCTTTTCTTTCAAAAGAAGTTTAAAAGCTAACAAGCAAGCAAATAACAACATACCTCACTCTCATCACAGCCACAGCCACCTGCCCTCTGCTGGGAAGGTTGCCCACCTGCCACCAGGACTTGACAGCTGGTCCCTCTCAGCCCTGAGACAAGCAGGTGAGTGAGAAAATGCCCGACGTCCCAGCTTGCACTGCAGGGCACAGAGTTGGACTAACAAACCCTGTGTGTTTCCCGTTTTCATGCATTTCCATGCCGCAGAGGCAGATCTGAGCTCTCCTGACAAAGACAGGAGTCTGTGAGTTCCCAGGAAGCTGCCTGAGCTGCACCTGGGCCTAGAAGACTTTGCAGCCTCTCCTTTAAATTTAAGGAGGAAAACTTTCCTGATGCTCACTGAAGGCGGAGTGAGTACACACACACACACACACACACACATGCCACATCTGCACACCACACACACACCACACATGCATACCACACACACACCACACATACACACACACACCAGCTATACCACACCACATACACACGTACCGCACATGCCCACCACACACAACACACAACCACACCACACATATACACACACGAACACACCACACACTGTCTGGCTGCACACCAAGTTGCAGGAGCAGCCCAGGATAGGTTGCAGAGAGACTGAAGAAAACACCCAGAGATGGCATACAAGACATAAAGATTTATTGGGTCTTACTTACAGGGAATGTCCAGGAGCAGCCAGCTGGACAGAGTTGTGCACCTGCACCCACTATGGTGAACAGCAAGGGAGTTGCTCATATAGGCAGGGGAACAAAAGGCTACGTGCTTGCCAAGAGGGACTGTCCTTGCATGGCCAGCATTCCAAGGATCAGTAGCTCACGTGGAAGGGCTCTGTTCCCTCAGAACATGATGTTCTTTGAGAGAAAGAGTTACAATACCGATGGTCAGTGTCCTGCCCAGAAGGGGGCCAAAATGACATAAGGTTAAGATAGGGCACATAGGCTAGTGCCCTACAATACACACAAACACATCACACACACAAGCACATCACATACCCACCACACACAGGCGCACACACATACACCCCACATATGTACACCACACACCACATATGCCACACACACACACATTCTTTGGGAGGGTGCAGTGAGTGAAAGGAGTGAGAAAAGACCAGCTTTCAACCTTAGATCAAAATGTAAAATTAGCCAGACTCCTCCTAAGTTGATTTTGTGTTGAAGTATTCCACAGCACTGTGATACTTTATTTCAGAAAGTTTTACTCACCAGTAATGATCCCAAATTACCCAGAAGAGAAAGAAACAACTGTAATTTTGATCAAAAACAGATCCCTCACCCTTTGTAAACAAAGCATATATTTTCTGGTGCAGAAAATAAAGAAATCTATTCAGGTTCTTATTCTCTGATGACTGTAAAAGATAAATGGCTGGGTAGTGGTAAACTTTCTGCTATGAGATCCCAACTGTTTCTAAGTACATGTGAATGCTACTTCTTTCTACAAGTTTTATAAAAAATGTTCCAAGGCATTGTCCTTTCTTCTGGAACTCAAATGTGTTTGGGCTTTCCGCAGGTGGGGATGAAAGAAAGCCGGCTTTGGAGAAGCGATTGCAGAGACATTTATCCTGACAGGAACAACTGAAGAAGACTATTGAGCTGTATGTTCAAATGTTTGAAATTTTCCAAAGGTGACAGCAACTCTGCAAACACAGGCCACAGACCGTGAACATTAGAAATGATCATACAGGGAAGGAAGTTTTCCTTCTCTACACTTTACCTGGTATAAGTGTCAACTTGGGTCAACGGACCACAAGAAAGATAGCATTACAACAATCGAACGCAGCCACTTGGTGGATGGTGACATAGCCATCGCAAACAGGACCTGTCTCTTTCAGCTCTGGGGAAAAGAGAAAATTATTCTACAGCTCATTCAGGGCCTCTTTCTCCTCCTGGGAGTCTAGAGCAGAGCAATACTGAATCATTAGAAGTTATCATTCAGAGAAAGGGTATGAGGTGGATTTGCACCATCCCGAGAGCTCACTGCTGTGGGACATACAGCACATGTGCTGGGAACAGCAGGAGAGGGCGGGGATGCTGTAATGATGTTTCGCTGCCAACGACACTTGTTAAATTCCTTCTTAATCAATCCATCAATCAATCAGAAGTGTTCACAACTGTATTTACGAAACTCTCAGAAGTACATAAAAACTCTATCCTCCCCTGAGAATTCTCACAAGTTTGCATGTGTGTTGGGAGGTGTCTGTGGAAAGGGAGACCCCAAATATTACCAGAAGGCCTTACAAGATTTGAGAGTGGGCCCCCCATGCTGCGTCTGGTTTTGGGGAGGAGGATCCCTTAGGATATTTCCTTCTTTGTTATCTTTTTGCCCCAGGAGGGCCAAGTTTACCATCGGGACAGAGAGTCTGCTGAGATGCTGACCAGGCGTCAACAGGTACCCAAAGACATAGGCTCCCGTTTCCTGCCAACAGGATCCTAGGCTCCTAACCTCCATCTCGATGTGTCCCCAGCATAGTCGCTTCCCACAAAACAACTACATCTCCAGCTTTGGAAGGAAATCTGAAAAGTAGACACAGATTCCAACTGTCTGAGAGCTGTCCTGATTCTTGGAGTTGATTTTGTGTGGGGAGTGCCTATAGGGTTGGCTCTGCTGGCCTCTCTGCCTGGCTGCCCACTCATTTTCTGTTTCAGTTCAGTGTGGAGGCAAGTGAGTGTGTCCAATTTACTTGTGCGGATGACAAACAGGGAGAGTATTGTTTTCAGACACACTTAGTTGACCTTCTAGTTCCCTCGTTGGAGACTGATCCCTTCATCATATCTCTACTGCAAGTCTATGATGGAGCAAGAAGCCAACGACAGGAGATTCACTGGCCTTGAGTGTCATTATGTTCCCATACTCTCTTCTCATGGCCTGGACCCCTGCTCTTGGTACCAAAGAAATGTCCTTATCTTATTACTTGGAATAATTACTGGTTCCACTTACTCAGTATTTGGGACCATCTTTCTTTTGCAACTAATACCATTCCAGGCAATGAGAACTGAGCTATGAACAAAGGAGAGCATAACATCAAATCCCTTATCAGGATTTCCCTCTTCATTTCTGGCACATTCCATTGGTCTCCATTTTGCCAACACTCTTGGCTCTTTTGTGGATTTTATTTTCATTACTGCTTTATAACATGCCTAGAACTAAAAATAGACTTACTTCGATGAGAGGTTTTGTCCCAAACGTGACATCATTTACCTCAGTGGAAGGATACAATAGTGAGGAAATTAAGAAGACAAAATTCATTTCCTCATTGGCTATTTCATAGGATTGTAGAATCCTAGTGTGTGAAAGTGTTTTGAATGGAATTAAAGATCATAATTTATCAGATGTAAATACCAAACCCAGATGCTCATCTTCAAAGTAAAGGACTAAAAACTGCTCAGAAGACACTTAAATCCACACTGGGGGTGTTTTTTAAGGGCAACTTTGAGAGGTGGAGAATAAAGGGCGATTTTGACAAGGATGGCTAGCCGCCAGGTGGGAAGAGTGGCGCGCCTCCACCCTGACCTCCGTCAGGGTGTCCACTGTGGTGACTCCCTGTGGAGGGCTGGAGCTGCGTCCCTGCAGGGAAGGGACCAGTGAACTGGCCCACAACTCCAGCTGCACAAACCTCTGGGGGATGGGCCAGCTGGTGCCCCTCCCTAGTGGGAGCCTGTGCCCTGTGTCTTGGGATCAGCTGCATTCCCAAGGAGGGCCGCAGCAAAGGATGCTTCAGAGTTTCCTAAGGAGCAGCCAAGGGTCTTGGAGGAGGAAGAGGAGATGTGGGATTGTCTTGGATTCTGTCAAAGTGGCTAGCTGCCTAGAGGGAGAAACTGAGGGCATCGCTCCTAAGTATGCAGACAGGATAAGGAGGAGATGCTTCCCCCACAACAAGAGGACCCCAGGTGGAGACCCCTGGTGATGGCAGGTGGGTGAGATCAGGCTGCTGGTGTGTGTCCCCAAAAAGCCACAAAATATTCCAAAATGAAAACCCGTTTTAAATATCATTCAGACTGAAGGCTAAAGCCACAGTAAGAAATTGTGAGAAGAAACCAGTTAAGAAAGAGTTGACCCACAGGGCTAGAATACAGGGGTGGGGAGGGTGAGGGAGGATGGTGGACACTTAGGGCTGGGACCTCTGCTTCCCACTTGCACAGGCCCCAGCTGAGGACAAGTGTTTTAGCGTTACAGCACATTCAAGTTTTGGACATTCTCTATCCAAAGCGCCTGACAGGCTTTGAGAGAATGGAACACTTGTCACTACTGATCAAGACCATATTGCTCCTTCCAACAAGACCAGGGTTGCAGCCAAGGAGTCCTTCTCAGGAGGACTGCTGGGAAGACCACTGGGGATGGTCCCTTGAGGTATGCAGACTGCAGGAAACTGTCTGCTTGGAACTGACCGTCCCTGAGCTGTCATGCACCTGGGCCAGGTCGTCATCATCTCTGACCTGTTCCTGCAGATCCTGTGTCCGCAGCCCACCCACAGCGCAGGGACCCGGCCACCCATGCCCTGTGGCCCCCTGGACCTGGAGCCCCCAGGCTGTGATGGAGCCACAGCTATTGACGGCCCTCACCTGAGCTGCCCCCTGATGCAGGGAAAAGGGGCACAGCAGACCAGAGTCCCAGGACACTTGTACTTCATCTCTGAGCACAAGGAGAGGGAAAGCCAGCATGCTGGGAACTTTTAACATCGACTTTTTAAAATTTTTATTTATTTTACTGGACTAGGGTCCCTCATTTGAAGTGATCCTGACCTCTCCCCTCTTCCTTGGTCATCTGCACCTCAGCCCTTGTCTAAGCACTCCCAGCTCTAATATGACCTCTGTCCCCAACTTGTTTCCCTAAGTCCCTGATCAGGTCCCCAATTTCTCAGCGCAGCCCCTGCACTAAGGGTTTGTTCTCACAGGTGGCTTGTCCTTTCAGGGGCTGCAAAGGAGAGCTGAGACGTTGGAGCAGGTCAGCTGGTTGCACTGTCAGGGGTGCAGGGAAAGCCAAGAAGACTGAAGAGCTTTGACTGACAGACCCCAAGTTCTGGGCACCTCAGGATATGATACAATGTCCCCAAGTGGGATGGCCTCATGCACAACTATGGGGACCGCCTTTTCTAGGTCCCTGGGTTCCTGAGAAATTTGTTTACATAGAGCCTATGCAGCCCTTACAAAATCAGTAATTAAATTCCCAAAGAGAAGAGTTATTCTTCTCTATATGGAGAGAGAGAGAGAAAAAGAGAGAGATGATAGAGATGGATGGATGAATGGACGGACAGAGGGAGGGAGGGATGGATGGACGATAGGCAGACAGGTAGGTAGGTAGATGATAGATAGATAGATAGATAGATAGATAGATAGATAGATAGATAGATAGATGGATAGATAGATAGACAGAGAGATAGATAGATAGATAGATACTCATATATATAAACATCCTGGTCCTTCTTACCTCCCATTTCACTGATACAAACTCTGCCCCTTCTTGGCTATCCATTATACAAAGACAAATTCCTTTACTCCTTAGAGAAAGGTACATTAGATGTAAGATGATTGTCATAGAATCTTCCTTTTTTGTGACTTGCTCACTGTAGCTAAGAACATTTCTTTATGTTCTTTTTCTGATAAATAGAAACATTTTCATCTCTCGAACATTAATTAACCCACAGAACTGCCTGGCCTTTATTATTTTCAGTTATTAGATGGAGACAAGACAGAGGTTTAGTTACTAAGATACCTGATACCTCATCTCTCTCCAGGCCTCATTACGTGGGTGCACAGCTGTCTGGGAAGATTTAGAATGTAATTACACCACCTTTGTTTAAAATGTGAGCTGCTCTTAAACAGTATCTAAATCTTTGTCATAAATAAGCCATTAGTTGAGCCAAATGTTTTCTAGAATCTATACTGGTAGAATCAGCTATTTGACCCTTATGCTTTTGTTTTTTATACATGCTTTTTAATATTCATATAAGACATGTATGCATGGATATGTATTTATGTATGTGCATGTGAAAGAGACAGATTGAACGAAGACGAAAGAACAAGAGTGAGTGAGAGAGAGAGAGAGAGAGAGAGAGAGAGAGAGAGAGAGCTCTTGTCTAGATGGTCCTGGATGCTCTGGGTGAGACAGGACCACCTCTTCCCGAATTCCTTCCTTTGTTTGTTTTCTACCCTATGATTTAAATAGAAGGGAGTGTTTTGCGGTTAGTGGAGGGAGGAGGGAAGAGGAAAATGCCTCTTGCATTTATTTTATTTTATTTTGTCTTGATTTTATTTGTGCAGAAATCATAGGAGAGAAACGAGAAACATAAAGACAATAGAGTCCGAGGTCTGATACCCAACAGCTGCCCCACATCTCGAAATGGGATGAAGTTAAATCAAGTTAGCAGCCACTTAAAGGGGCAATGGCAGCACACAGGAAAAGCGTCTTCTCAAGAGACGTTGTGGATTCTGGACTTTAGCCATGGACACGCAGCATGGCACGGTTCTTCATGGGGACACCCCTGTCACTGCTCCGGCTCTGTCTTCAAGCTAACCCAGCCACTCTGCTCCAGGAAACCAGGTGCTGCCCAAGACACACAGACGCAGATTAGTGAGAAGTTTTCCCTTAGAAGTGAGGTGGGCAAAGTTCCCAGTAGCTTCTGTGTGGCAAATAAAATTGTGCATTTTACTGGATTTTTCTTAACACAGTCTTTAATATATGCAGAAATACAGATTTTAGAAGCCAATCTGTGAGCGTGAAAATAATTCATATAAACCTTTAGCTCTGCAATGGAAGGATTTAAACAAAGATAAACGTAAGTGCCCTGCAGACCTGTCACAGTCTCTTTCTTTATATTCAACAGCAAAGTCTGAACATCAAATTCAAAGTCAAAAAGTTAAGAACAGGTCAGGCTGGCTGGTTTGCTTTTAGTCCTTCTAATAAGTTTACAGTGGTGTCGCATTGTGGTTCTAATGATTAATGATGTTGAGCATTTTTCTTTACCATCCTCATATTGCTTTTGATGAAGGATCAGTTCAGATGTTTTGCACATTATCTCGTTGGGTAGTTTGTTTTCTTACTGTTGATTTCTGAGAGTTCTTTACACATTCTGGGTACAGGTCCTTTGCCAGGTATGTGATTCCCAAAGATTTTCTCCTGGTCCATGACTTGTCTTTTCATTTTCTTAAACACCTTAAATTATTTTAAACCTTTAAAATTGAAGTGTCGCATGTGTATAGAAAATTGCATAATTCATAACTGTGCAGCTCAATGCATGACCACAAGTTGACCACACCCATTCCCCAGGTTAAGAACAGAGCTACCAGCGTACCAACTGTCCCCACGTGCCCTCTCTGGTCAGTACCTTCTCTCTCCTTCCCTTAGGTAACCACCAGGCTGCCTGCTGAGATCATACTCTAATTTTGCCTCTTTTGGAAATTTGTACACATTTTGTGTCAGACTTGTGTCTGAGATTTGGCCGATGTTTTGTGTATAGAAGTGATGGAAGCCAGGTCCAGGTTTGCCTCACAATAATTCCCCTGTGCTTCTCCACTCCTTCTCCTCCCTCTTCTGCTCCCAAGTTGCAGAGGACCCAACAGAGGACCTGGAGGCCTTGGGGGAAGGTCTGGGACCCTGAATCACAGCAAGGAGGAGCCCCAACCCAGTGACCACACTGGTGGGCTCTGCAGGGGAGAATTGAGTCTATTGTGTTAAACCCCAGGGATGGGAGTTTTTCATTAGAGCACTGAGCCTCTACTAGTATCACAAACATGCTGCGTTGCAACAATATTATATTATTGGGGGTTTTATATTTGTAAAATTTTTAGTGCTTCTTCCTGACTTTTTTTAATCAATGAAAGCATATACATTTTCTGTTTCTTGTCTAATTTTCATTTTCAAATGAAAAGATTTTTAAAACTGTAAATCAGAGATTAAAAAAAGTTTTAAAGAAAATATGATTATTGATGTAGCTCAAAATGAAGCATTATTTCAAGCTGTAGGAGCACCAACAGCTCTCCAACCTTTGGGTAGGTTATCTTTTATGCTCCACCCTTTCCCAGCCACTGCTTCACCCGGTGGTCCGGCAGCTCCTTGCCTCAGTTGTAGGGAGCATCCCTTGTCTTCTGCCCTGGATTCTCCTCCACGACATGAGCTAGCCCGCAATAGGATGAGACACAATGTGGAGCAGAGGTGAGCCACTCTGTCAAGGCCACTGTACACCATCAGGCTCCCGCTCACCCAGAAGCTGACCGCAGATGCATGAGTGTGCCCCAGAAAGATCAAAAGAATCCTTCAAAGAGCCTCAGCCAAAATCCCCAGTCCACAGAAGCGTAAATACACAGTCACTACACTTCGTGTTGGCTTGTTATGAGAGAAAAAGTATCTGATACACAAATGCATTCTTTTCAATCCCCATCAGTAAAAGGGATCAAAATTCATTCTCATCTAAGATGGGCAGCTCCAACCATACACAGTCACTCTTCTACCCCAGGCTAGGTCAACACAATCGTTTTTTCAACCATCTTGAATGGTTGTTGAATCTTATTTTTCTACATATTTTCAGATGATTATATATGTTTTCTCATTTAATTATTTAATGTGAAAAACAGCATTAAACATTTTTAATGTTAAAACGTTCTACAATTTCTGGAAAAAGTCCTGACTAATCATAATGATTAACTTCATATGCATTTCTAGATTTGATTTACTAATATTGTATTCAGGATTTTTGCTTCTTTGTCTATATGTGAAAGTGGCCCATATTTTCTTACTTTATTCTTGTTATCAAGATTATAGAAATACCTCATAAAATGAGTTTGGTAGCTTTCCCTATTTTTTCTTTATATTGTTTATATTATATAAGGATTACATATTCCCTGAATTGTATAAACTTTCCTGTGAAATTTTTCTTTTCATTCCCAGGGTGCGAAGACTTTTATCAAGATGGATATAGAATTTTGTAACATGCTAACTCTTCATCCAGGGTCTAGCATAAAAGATACCCTTATTATATTTCTCCTTTAATCTGCTACTTGCTAGTTATATTTTTAAATTTTGATTGTTAAACCAAACTGGCCCCAGAACCCTTCTTTGTGGAGCACCTCACAGATTTCAGGAGCACACACTTTGCTGACTCTGGTCAAGAAGAGCTATAGTTCCAGTAGGGTGTCCATACCTCTGAGGTTGATACAATTTCTTGGGCATCCAGAGGTAGGACTGACTCTTTGGCCGTTGACTTCCAGACACTCCGTTCCCATGAGCTCTTTCCTAAGCTTGATGTGTCTGAGCACCCTGTGGTTGGCTGTTTCTCCTTTCTCTCCTCCCCTTTCACGATGGTGCTTCCCCCACTCTACAGAAGGAAGGCAAACCTCTCACTCATCCCATCTTCTTATGGTGCATGGCTTTGTGTGGGCAAACCTTCAGGCACCAAACCCAGGTGTGATCTAGAATTTCCACTTCTGAGGATGAGTCCCATGAGAGCAAAGAAGAGAAAATTCAGTAAGAAATATTGAAGTGTCAAACTTTATTTGACCAGGCAAAAAAGTCACACTAAGGCTGTGTGTCTATCTGTCTATCTATCTATCTATCTTGGAAATAGAATTCAGAAGTGATAAGCTGTTGTGTGGATACCTATTATCATGTTTATTTGAAATAAAACATGAATTCAGAATTTCACGAATTTTCTGAAAGGCTGTAAGTCTGATTTGATAAACGTGAGAAGGAGGACTCCATGTCAATCCATGCAGTGGACATTTTCCTTTAAGGAATGAGGTAAACCTGCAGCTCCAACAGTTTGATGAAAATAGATTTAATCTTCATACATAGTACATAATAAAATAAATATATATTCTTTGCAAATATTTAAAAGTATATTAACAAATGTTAGATATTTATATAAAATTTTTGAGTGGGCAACAATTTTTCAAAATTAGTTTAGAGGTTGTGCAAACAAAAATATTGACGGACTCTAGTCTAGAAGATAATACAATTTCTTTGTAAATGACAGAAGCCATACAATAAATTATACACAATTCTTTTGTGCACATTAAAGTCAGCATTTGTGCATTTAACTTTGTTTACCTGGTTTTAGGCTTTGTAAAACCCCAAATGGTGAAACTTTAAAGCCACCTATGCTAATTCAGAGAGGCTAACTGTATTAGCCAGAGTTCTCCAGAAAAGAACCAGAACCAATAGGATATATGTATAGACATATACGTGGGCGTGTGTACACACACACATACACACACAGAGACTGCTGTATTCAATCTACCAATTTAAATGTTAGTCTCATCCAAAAACACCCTCACAGAAACACCAACATAATATCTGAGTGCTCCACGGCTCAGTCAAGTTAACACGTAAAATGAACCATCACACTAACTGTATTAAACATTGACACATTCTTATCACTAAGCATCAGAAAAAGCACTGGGTAAACATTGGGAGACCTGAGGTCTGTTTCCAGTTCCGTCATTTATGAGTCAGTGGTCTTGGTTTCTTCATCTATAAAAAGAATAAAATATTTGTCTTTTCTACTCCATAGAGGTGTCACATAGAAGTTCGGAGTAAATCCAAAATTGCTTGGTAAATTGTATTATAAAAATAATGACAGATTGATCATTCAAGATGTATGCTAATGAGTGCACAATCCGTGTGTTAATGCCATGTACCCAAGATAGTTTTGTTGTATTTTTAGATCACAAAACATTCCTTGCTATTGCCATTTTTACAAATTGCTGGTAATTAGTTTGCTTTGATTTTTCTTATTTTCTCTCTTTCTTTTTCAAGATGAAGAGTATTTATTTCCACAGGAACTAATTTTTCTCTCAATGACTATAGGATAATACTCCTAAACTTCCCAACCTAGATGCAGGAGGTTGTTCTTGGGTGCAGTTTGGGTAGCAGGTGATTCTGGAGTCTCAAATCTTCACAAGGTTCCATCAACACAGGTGTCCGTTGAATCTAGCACCTATTTTTCACATAATTTTTCCAATAAGTTTAGTTTCTTTTAGGACAGTGGGCATGAGGGCCAAGAGTTGAGCAATTGCTAATAGTGCTGACTTATACTAAAAGGCAGCAAAAGATAGTTCCTCCTGTGACCACTGGGTCAGATATTACCCTCTGCGTGATATGCATCAGCATTAATTTTTTTTCCCTTTTCCATAATTAAAAATAGAGTGGGTAATATTTTCTATATAATTGTTTTCTGGTTTGTGCCTTGTGTTATTTTTACCTTTCACTCAACAAAATCTTTGTTCTTGAGGGTTCATTCATTCTGTGTGGCTTTAATGAGCTCCGTGTTAATGTCACAGTCAAAACACCAGGCACTGCTTTGAACAGTGAGGGGTAAAGGTGGAAAATAATTAGTATCTATTTTCAGTCTCGAAGTCTGTCAGTGTCAATAGGAAGAGAGGCGAGCAGAAAGAGAGTAATGAGGAAAAGACTTGGCCCAGCGGGATGCAGACTTAATTCATTTACCCTGAGCTAATCTGAAGAGAGGAAAAATGGACTCAAGAACAAAAGAGCGTCCTCACAGTCATGTGTATATACTTTAACCACTAAACTTATTTTATCAGAACTTTTGCTTAACTCTTTAAAAAATCAGCCTGGTTTATTTTAATGGAGATACTGTATAAACTCAAAACCAAAAAAGAAGGAACGTAATCATTTACTCATATTTAAAGAATCCATTCATTCCCTCAATCAAATACTAAACGTTGATGTGAACAGATGAAATTACAATAAAATGGAGGAGAAAGACTTGTGAACAAACATTCCTGCAGCAACAACATCAGCTTCCCCCGTCTTGTTTTGCCAAGAAGTCCCAGATATGACTTTCAGCCAAGCGCGTTTTTTAATTAGCTATTTTTGTGACTCCTTAAAATAATAGTATTTTTAGTTAGGACCACAGACTAGTAGTTAGATTCAAAGTCCTGTGTATGTTTCAAATATCCCTGACTGATCTGGAGAAGTATAAATGGTGCTTGATTGATCCCAAAGAGGAGAAAAAATAACTTAAACAATATATGAGCATTACACAGCGGTTTGCGGTTGTGTCTGTGGATTTTTCTAAGTGACGACCCTGTGAAAAGGTCACGACTGAAGTCAGTACCAAAGTGACGAGATAAAGTAATTTATCATGTCTTAGTCGTGGAAGTCTTATGAAATCCAAAAACTCCTCGCGGTCTCTTTTCATCTTGATTTCTGACCCTGAAAACGTCACCACAGTCCCTCCTTGTGTGTAGACCTCTGTATTAAGAATATGCTGGCACAACATGCAGATTAAGCAATGTAAAAATGTGCAATAGACTAGCCCACACCCCACTGTGCAGTTGCATAATGGGTAGCTGTGATGGAATAAATGGAACTGAACCAAATGGTGGGAGTCTCAGGTGATCATATTGACTCCTCTTTCAGCTACACTAGATCCTGCACTTCTGGGCCACCTTTGCACGTGTTGTGTGGGTAACTCATCCTGAGCACAGCCTAGCTTGTGTAGGACTAGCCTGTGTATAAGTGTAATGGCCACTGAGTGTCCACTGAGCTAATAAGAAGCATTTGCTTGGTGAATCCTTATCTGTTATACATTGTTGATTCAACATAATTGTTTGGCATCATGGATGTGTATGGTTGGGTAGTTTGTATACAATTTAGCCCCTGAAAACAAATTTCTGCTTGTCCCTAGGATTAGAATTCAAGGATAGACTGTGTGAAAACAAAGTTTCCTACCCGTGATTCTCACTTTCATCCCAGACGTGCCCTTATGGGGAGTACCCACTCTGGGAAGTTTCCCTTCCCTGCCCCTTACCTTGTGGTCCCCATCCCAGTTGTCCAGGGATGCATTTACTTTTACATAGAGCATAACTTCCTGGACTCTGCTTATAGTGGGTGTTAATGGGTTTATCTTTCGGGTATATTAGTAGATAAGATTATAAGATTTCGAATCAAAGAGACCTGGGTTTGAATCTTAATTTTCAGATACTAACTCTTTGACCTTTGATAAATCACTTGGGCTTTCTAAGTTTTAGTTTCTTCAGCTGCAGACTGGTGACAATACTCTACACTTATACGTTTGTCTTGCAGGTCAAAAGGAAAAAGGGAATTAAAAATTTCAGCCTGATAACAGAGCCACGATTGATGTTCAGATAGTAACTATCATTAATACGAGCTCGTTAGTTATTCCTTTATTTATGAATTACTCCATTAATTATGTGCTAATTAATATTCCTTCTAATACTAGGAATATAGGGAAGAAAGAATTCAGACAGGACACTTGAAAATTGTTGCTCATCTTGATGAGAGCAGTGCATTTCACTCTTTCTAGTTATTTACCAATAAACATTTTAGAACAAACTCTTGGTCATTCTCTTGTATAATGTAGTGATATAGGATGATAAGCCTTCTCCTGTCAGTGGCCAACACCCAGCAGCTGGGAACGGGAGTGAGTGTTTCAGTTCTGAGGGGGTCTGGCTGGCCACGATGGCACAACGCTCAATGCAACTAATTACAGGAGCCCATGCTTGTTAGTGTCATCGGAATGGGAACATTATAGCAGTGTGGCTCAACCCTGTTTTCATTATCATCCCCCTAAAAAGACACTTCAGATGCCTTTTTCTCTAATCATCCCTCATCTCCACACATATACAGGTGAATACCATATATTTGTTCATGTACTGTGTGTATCTATCCATTTATCTATCTATCAGTGCTTTATACATAAAAGGAACAGTTTTTGCTCCCCACCAATTTTCATCCCCCGAAGAGTGATATCACCCAGGTGGGCATGGTCAGCCTCTCTCCAAGACAGAGTAACTTTGTTTGACTTGTGGTGGGAGGGAGAAATAGGCCAGATGAGTGCAGAGATCTCTATGTAAGGAGTCCCTTAAGAGTTTAGGGGCAACTTGGGCATTCCCTGGCTTCGCAGGACGGGGAGATGTAAGCAGCAAGCTCCTGGCATGGCCCAACTATTGTGCCTGAGATGGATGGTGCCTTGGAATTAGACAACTTTCCAAAAATGTTTAAGAATAAATGTTAAAGTTTTGGAGTAGAATATTGACATTATCATAATGGTGCATGGAGGAAGTTCATCTATGGCAGTGTGCTCTTTGGATTTATGTCTGGTAGACCCGGAGAGTAAAGATTGCTGAAGGGGCTCTGGTAATAATGTATGTGTGAAAGACGATGATAATCTAACAAGAGCAGTGGCAGTGAAATGGAGGAAAGGATGGAATTACGAAAATTGCATAAAATAGGCTGGAGATGGGCCAAAAGATGACTCAGTGGTTGGAACCTAGATCTGAGTACCTGAGAAAAGTGTGTGTCATTTACATACTTAGGAATGTTAGAAGGAATATCTGGTTTAATCAAGAAGAGAATAAATTTTAGCTGTTGTCTACCGATAGATTTATTTATTTGAGCTTAGCCACTTAATATATTTAAATGTATTTGTGTATGTTTGTCCCCTATGTAGGCCATATTTTTCACTCAAAATATATACATTTAAATTACATCTTAACCAAAGAGGCTTAAAAGATTAGCAATAGCATTAGCTATTTGTCTAAAATAATTTATCCTATAAAAATAGTTATTCAATTGCCATTTGAAAGGTGATGTTTTAGCATACATTTTCATAATACAGAGGGTCCTCAAGATGTTGGTGGAGTTGTATTTCTAGAATCATCCTAATGACTAATGTTAATTAGACTAGTGATTATCACCCTGATATTGGAGCTCTTAATAAGCAAGATTTCTCTTTAAAAAATCCTTTGGTTGCCTATAGTGATGTCTCTGGGTAGAAGCTGTTAGGATTGCTGAGTCTGTTTCTGATCACAGAATGTTTTCTTGCACATACTGGCAATAATCTCAGGTGTCTCAGTGGGATGAAGAAAATTCCATCCCACCACTGTGCATTCAATGAAAATTATGTCCTGTGAGAATCAGCTATAGAGGTTAGAAAGAAAAATTCTAAAGCAAAAGATGAGCATCATGGACACAATAGATGCAAAAAAAGTCCAATTCTAGAGATAGGTCTTCATTTTCACAGAGCTTTGTGATGTGTGCTCTGGACCTATTCTGTTATTATTAAGAGTTCTGAATAATAGGTAAGTTACAAAGCTGCCATTGGTTTCTTTACACTAGGTTTCTTTGCCATAATCATAAATTTTCTTCACTAGGCATCTATCCAATTGTATTTATTCAAGTGAAAATGTGAATTCAATTTAATGGAGCTTTAGTACAGGGAGGCAAGCTAGTTAGGGGAAGTTGTAGCAATTCGAAGGCAGCTGTTACCAGAGCCAGAGCTGAGAAAACATGACACATGGTACATAGATTAAAATAGAAAAATAACATACACATTTTAGTTCAGCAAACATATCTGCTAGGGATTCATTCATTAATAATACAGACTCAAAATCCATTATGGTGTCACAAATGCACATGAGTTTTTGGGTTTCCAATTGCTAACCTAACTGAAGGATGTTGGCATGAGTATCGATTGCATTTTCAAGATGGCTTTTTGTGTTCCACATTTGAGCAGGCACACACCAGATGTCTCTGGTTTTGCTTATAAAATGTAATTCCAATGTGTTCATTCTGGAAGGGATATTCACACATTAGCTGGAAAGAACTTAATCATAACTCAAAGGAAAAAGGAAACTATGGCTCCTCCTTCTTCTTAGCCCCCAACTTTCTCTGAGAACCCAGACTCACCCAACCACTGAAGCTTGTGAAGGGATTTCTCTGGGCAGGATAATTAGATGTGCAAATACATCTTAGAATGAGCTGGAGAAGATAACAATATCCGATGATAGCAAATCCCTAGGTGAGATTACCATAATCTTGTCAGACAAAATTTATATTATTTTTTATTTCTATTCAGATAGAAGCCTCATAGAAAATTTATGAATATTTTTACTCTGTTTCTATATGTATCAGGTCAAAGGAAAAAGCAAGCACTTTTTTTTCTCATTGAAGATTCCACATTTAAATATTAACAATTGAAAGCGACATAGACATTCCATGATAACTAAAGCTATTGCTACTAGGAAGAGGACCATGACAGAGTTGTGTATCATAAGATGCTTAGCATTCTGTTCTGGAATTATTATTGCAATTCTGCCAGTATAATTCAATTAACTAAATTTTATTTCAGTTCAACTCAATTTTATTTTGGGGGAGGGCATATATTTTATGCTTAAGTCTAGAGTGCCTAACACAGAGTTTTGCACATAGCAATAGAAGAGTCAAAATTGAATGAAATTTAAAGCCCTATATTAGGTGAAATAATGGTTAAGATGAAAGCATAAAACATGATTCTTGCCTTTGTTAGTTCTTGAACTCAAGAGCTTCCTGAGTGAAATCTGAAACTGGCCCACATACACAGAGGGCAAGGGGAGACCAAAGAAAGAGGCAGACCACTTCAGATTGGTAGGTGTCAGTTTTAATAATCAAGGGAACTTACATACGAGGCTTGTCTGGGTCAGCCTCAACACGAGTGGATCTCTGCATCCACCCACCAGAATCTTAAAAATTCATGTAGAGGCCTTAAAGGGGGATCAGTCACGTATACCATCCAGATGGTCTCAATAAAACGTTGCTCTCTCAAGGCTGCACCTTTGAAAGTGGCTCCTACTATGGGAATGGTGGGCAGAATGTACATTCCAAGGACAGGGGAGGAGAGGAGGAGCCTCCAATTGCCCAGGTCCAACTCTCGGGTCAACTATCGGTCACATCCTCTCAATGACCTTCTCTAACAGTCTTCAAGGAATTCATAGCCTTAGAGTGGAACGCATCCATTCACGGCCCCTAGAGAGGTCTTACTTATCAGTATGAGATTCAAGTCCTACATCCTGCGGTCACTTAGAGCAGACATTCATAAACTTGGGTCCTGAGGCCAGATCTCGTCCAAGGTCTGTTATTGTGTAGCTTATGAGCTCAGAATGGTTTTTACATTTTTAAAGAGTTGTTAAAAAACAAGACTATGCGACAGAGATCCATGTGGCCCACAAAGCTGAAAATATTTACTCTCTTAACCTTTACAGAAAAAGTTTCCTGACTCCTGACTTAGAGGATTAGGTTTCCCGCTTTATCACTTGTTCTGACCCCACCGTCTTCCCACAGAGTGTGTGCTAATCAACTTTTTGCCTTTGTGGTAATTCTAAAGCAAAACCAACAATCCTAACATTTGTTGGTTAAAGGAAAGAATGAATATTGATTGAAATATTTCTTTCAAAAAGGAATGGCATATTCATATTGTTAGAGGAACACTAATAACATAATTGGAATAGCTCAATTGCAGTAAACCCCCAATTTTGGTAGGTTAACACAATAGAAGTGTATTTTTTTCCTTCACATAGCACTCCAGTGGATGTGTTTCTGGTGGACCATTCGGTGGCACAGGGACCTAGGTTTCTATTTTTGAAGTAGCCATCCATAGGGTCTCTGTGTCCTCAACTTCCAGCTGAAAGAAACTGAAAGAGAGAGTAGAGAAGGCAAAGTCATTTCTTAAACACTCCTGCCCAAAAGTAACACACTTCACTTCCTCCCACATAATATTGACAAGAACTAGTCACACGACTACATTTGACTATGTTAGGGCTGTTAAATGGAGTCCTTGGTTGGACCACTAGAGGGAGCTCCTCACTACAGATTGGGGAGCATGAACACCTAGTGGGCATCTAATGGTCTCACCATCTGTATTGGTAAAAAAAAGGCCAGACTTTGGAGTGAAGATACTGGATTGAAAACACATGTGCTTTCACCCTATCCCAGCACCCCACTGAAACCTCCAGTTAAGAGATTAAAAGTAATGATACATTCTTGCAACACAGAATCACGGTTCCGTCAATGATGGACCGCATACGAAGGTCCGATAAGGTTAGTACCATATAGCCTAGGTGTGTAGTAATCTATACCATCTAGGCTTTTGTAAGTACACTCCATGTTTGCATGACAAAATCGCCTAACGATGCATTTCTCTGAACATATCCCCATCGTTAAGCAACACATGACTCTAATAGTAAACACACAAAAACAGCGAAAATGAGAGACAAAACAAACCAACAGAAATATGGAAGCTGAAGAATAGGCTTGTTAAATGATAACTGGCTTAAAAATATGGGGAAACCAAATCTTAACCTTGCGGTAGGAACACAGAGTTTTCCTCAGACAAAGCAGGATTCAGCTTCCTCTGGAAGTACAGTGAAAGGGTGTATGTGGGAGTGCTCATGTGACTTGGTTAAGTTGGAACTTCCCCATGTGGTTCTGAGTAAGAGTGATCAAAGGAGATGCTTTCCTGAGATTTAGGGAGGCAAAAGTTAAGTAGCAACCATTGAGCTCTGAAAGTTGAGGTGGTTGAGGGACAGACATATCCAGGTTTGCCGGAAGGTTCTAGCTTATACCTCACCTTCTTCTGTTCCCATCCAGTTTTTCTTCCTGACTGTTGACCCCACTGAACACAGTGGCCCCAGGTTTATCACCATATGGTTGGCTATAGATTGTCAATGTCCTCCAGCCAAATGCCACCAAGAATTCACCTGTACTTGAACAGGTTGAGTTTGTTACTTGTTACAGTGAGAGATCATATTCAGGATGTCCCAGTAAGAAGGTTTTAGGAATTATCATAGGATTTGGGCTTTGGTTGGTGATTTGGGGAGAGTTTAATGATGCAAGGCTTTGCTTTCTATTGGAAGCAGTCAGGAAGTGAGAGTAATTCTATGATTAAGATCTTAATAAATCCTATCTACAGGGAGGTCAGACTAAAATGGAGCTAAAGCTGTAATTGATAAAGAACAAGCAGTCACTCGTATTAGCTGGGAGATGGTGATGTTTGGTATTTTGTGGCTTAGGTGATATTCATGTTTTGTCTGTGTTTAGACTTGATTACATACAGAGTGTTTTCGGGGTTTTTTTTTTTTTTTTTGTCTTGATATACCATAGTCACAAAATGGCCTTGTCTCAAACTGATGTTCTGTGAGATCATTTAAGTCCAACAGGAGACCATCAAGGCCTAGCACTGGATGCGAGACCAGCTTGTAGCAACACCAAGTGCAGGCCGATAGTGTCAGCTTTGCTCCTTCTGAGGATGCAGACTTCTGACGTGAACTGCTCCACCAGTACCCCTTAGAAGCCTGATTTCAGCAGCTAGATGAGCTTGGCTTCTCAAATCAACTGGTGGCTGTCTCCTCTTATGCTTTTTTAAAGCTTCGTTTCTCCAGATTCATAATCATGTCAAAGCTGATTTCAGTAATAAACCCCTTATTCTGTAATTCATGGTGTTTCTGCTCCCCTAGTTAAACACTGACTGTGCTCATGGGACTCAAACCAGGAAGATTGGTTGAAAGCTATTTGAGAAGAAAATAGAATCCCTGGCAGGCCTTGGTATTCCTTGGCTTGTAGCTGCATTATTCCAATCTCTGCCTCCATCTTCACATGGCCTTCTCCTTGTGTGCCTGTGTTCTCTGCTCTTCTTATAAGGACAACTATCGTGAGATTTGAGGCCCACCCTAAATCCAAGATGGTCTTACCTTGAGATCCTTAATTATATCTGCAGAGACCCTTTTCCAAATAAAGTCACCTCCACAAATTCTGGAGGTTAGGACTTGCACGTATCTTTTGAGGGGCTACCATTCAACCCAATACAATTACTATCTTCATGGTACTGATTGTTGTGAGATAATGCATGTAAAGACACTGGCATGTGGAAAGCTGCTACAGTTTTAATTACTGATATTAATATCAGAGTGAAGAGCCTCAGATCAAGAATCAAGAGTGGCAAGTCTTGGAAAAGTTCCAAAAATATTTGACTTTTACTGGTGCCACCCAAGCATAACATGTGGGAAAGCTGGCTGTGCTGAAATGGCTGGACACAGGGGCTACTAGAATGGAAGCTTCTTGAAGGAAGAGAAGATAGTTTTCACTCTCCTGTCACCAGCACCCAGTAGGATGGCTGCCACATGGTATGTAGTCAATCAGTGTGCAGAGTGAATGAATGAGTGAATGATAATGTTTTTTGAAAGTAGGCATTATGTTAATCATCTCTCCTGTGCTCCATCTTCCTCTCACTAGTCCCTGATTCTCCAAGGTCAAGTAAAGCGCTAGTCACATGGGAATCAATTTATGCCGATCCTTGACTTCTATATCACATGTTCTTCTGGGGCCCATATATCTTCTGTGGCCCATATGTCACACACTTCTCTGTTATGTTCTTCTTCTGTTGCCCATCTTTCTCACTAGCCCCATCCCTTCAAGGTCAAGATCAGCAGTGTCATAAATAGGAATTTATTTATGCAGATTCTTGCCTTTTCCAGGGCAGGAATATGGCAGACCTATCACCTCTGATCTTTAGATGGAAATTCTCTCATTAGAATGAGAAACCTGGGGCAGAAACAATGAGAGCAGACCGTCCTGGTGAGGCTCATGGATGTGGTGGAAAGAATGCAGGCATTGGGTTGTCGAAGTGTGGTTTGGTAAAGACAATTTATGGAGTGCCTAACCTGTGCCAGGTGCTGCTCTAGACTATGGAAATGACAGAAAATGACAACTGAATAATAGATAAGGATAAGTAAATAAATGAATACATAGGTAGATTTAATTCTCATTCTGCCACTTAATATCTGTGGAATCTTTCATAAGCTATAACAACACTCAGCCTGTTTCTGGATAAAATTGTTATTTAAATGATTAACTCATAAGGTTTTTCTGAGAACTAAATAAGTAATCATTTATATACACATGTAAAATTTGTGAGTGTATGTATACACACACACACACACACAGACAGAGAGAGAGAGCACTTGGTACATGATAGATAAATTTGCCTTCCCTGTCTTCTCAGTTCCTGGACTATAATGCACTAATAACTACTGTTTACCTATTTTGTCATCTGAGTCCCTGCTTTCTTTACAGACCCCTCTCAACCTACAACATCAATTTTGGACAAGGATGTGGCCATCTGCCTTCCTAAAAGGCCCTAAATGACATCTGAGCTTTCTGATAACCTTCACTGCTCCTGATCCGCCACCCCTGCAGGAAAGCACCCTGTTTAGCTGGGCTGACACCGGAGCGATTTTTGCATCAGTTTCTCCAGACCTCCATAGACCACGCTGGCAAGCTGGCTTCAGATAGTAATTATTCTCAGCTGCAGCCTTGGCCCCATTAAAGACAGAACTCTAGAGATGGAAAGTCCTGGATCCCGTTGTCAGTCCCTACTTCAGACATAAACTCTGGAACTTGAAGGCTCTTCATGTGGCTTCCTCAGCTTCATGATGCCGTTAGCATCTCCCACCCGAAGGCTGCACTAATTACGGCACTAAGATGCACGGCCGTATTTCAGTTAATTGAGTTCAATTGCTAGTTTGCAAAGAAACACAATTAATAAAAGAAGTCATGCATGTCTTATTCTTTTGCAGGTCAACTTTGAAATGATAACTGTTTTGCCTGATCTCATCTGACTAAAATGAGGAAAACAGTTCATGCTGAACCATTCGTATGCAGAGGTGATGGACATATGTTTCTAATTTGAGCTAAGAGAAAAGCAAAAATAAACAATATAAGCAAATCTCAGTTCTTGACAACCACTCACAAGATATTTCAGCTAAGGAATGAGCATATGGTTCAGGGAATAAAGAAACTAGCTGGCTCAGTGTGGAAATGATGCTTCTAGGCTCAGAGTTTCTTGACTGCTGTGAACTCATTCCTTCTGAGATTGAGGTCAACTCTTGAACACTTTGTGTGGCTTTTCCCATCAGTAAACGGATGCTGCGTATCCATGAATGTGAGTACTGTGGGGATGGAATGGTGCCCTCATTAGTTCACATCACACTTCAGGTGGGGTGAGTTTCACAAGGAGAGAATTAGTCTCTTCAGAGCTGCAGCATCTGGATGTGATGAGGTGGTTTGATTTGTTTCAGGTAAGCGTGAAGTGTGATGGAAGCAGGGTGTTGATTGCCATCTGCCCCATAGGGAATTGTGGACTCAAAGTAGAGAATTTTGGCCACCATGATGCTTGGCTTCTTTTTCAGCCACAATTATTTTACTGTGATCAGACATTTCATTTCTTGGCACATCTGTTTGTTTTTTAATGCCTAAGCCTGTGTACACAATACTTATTGTTTTGCAAGAATAAAGCTTGCCTTTGCATTATAATTTATGAAATTATACTGTTTTTTAAGGTCTCTCTGATGACTTAAAGGCATCTTTCCCACTCCAGAGAGAACATCAACTTTAAGGTCCAAGACCGTGTGCAATGGAGGAAAAGAGCACTGGACAAGGAGTCACATCCCCGACCACTGCACCCCCAAACTCAACATGTGAATCGGGAGAAAGGTCCTTAGTCTCTCGAGGCCTCCATTTCTCCGTCTTTAAATGAGCTGATTGCGAAGGATGATCCTCAAGATTCATCCCAGCCCACAAGACCCGGGGGTCGATAAGGGTGAGGGTAGAATGTCTGTTCCTTCCAGACAGAATCTTATGGAATCTTCAGCAGATCAAGGAAGCTTGATTCCATGAGGAGGCTACATTCCCAGGGATGCCCAGGCCATCTGACCAAGGGGAACACGACTCTTGGGCTTCTTCAACTTTGAGGGAAGAGTTTCCACTACCTACCATGTCAGCCCCCCAAGTTAACAAGTTCAAACACAGTATGGATCCCCAGCTGCTGGCCCTCTCACAGCCTGAGAGAGATATGGAATTCTCTCCACACCAATTGCACTGGCAAGGCTGCAAAGCCAGTGACTGTACACCATCCAACATGAGGAAGGATTTTCTCTGCCAGAGTCACCATGTGTGGGCTGCCCCAGGAAGCCTCTCAGTGCAGGTTCCAGCACAGGTCAGATATGGGAGAGGAGCTTCCCTCCCCGAGGGGTAAAGTACTGTGGCACTCACAGCATGGTCCTCAGGCCAGCATGGGCATCACTGGGGGGCTTGATGGAAATCCCAGTGGACTGAGTCAGACTCTGAGTGGTATGAGGTCCTCAGGTAGTCCCTGTGCACATGAAAGTCTGGGAATTTCTGGGAATGGGGAGGAATCATAGGAACACCCCAGGTGTCTTCAACTTAATCTCTTACAGGGGAGCTGAGCTGGGAGGGGAGGGCTGGAACTGAGACCATGCAGAGCCCCTCTGCAGAGGGTGGCTGGGCTAGAGGACAGATCTTCCCAAGTTCATTTAGATCTAATCTATATCTTCTCCAAACTTTGCTATTTCTTTCTAAACCTGCGATTCCATTCAAGCATGAGAAGTCCTGTTCTGTCTGCATGGATCCCCTCTCCAATCCTTCTGTCCCCACCTGGATGATGGATGCTAATTTGAGCTGAGTTCACTCCCAGGTGGGGGGTGAATGGACATCTCCATCTCTCACCTGCAATCAGCCGGTCATAGGGGAGAAGAAACAAATGTGTGGGTTATTTTCTCAAGTTTGCTTTCACCCATGAAGATTAGCTGACATGAGGGGATCTGCCATCTACAAGGTTGCCAAGCGTGTTGTATAGACTCTCGCCTGAAACAGTTCAGCACATTTGGGATTTTAAAGAAGTGGTCCTAGATGCAGGATGAGTAGCAGGAGAGGGAAGCAAAGATGAGACCAGAGGGCTGGTGGCTTTCTCCAAGGGCTGGGTCTGGACCTGCCCCCAGGTGCAACATCTGTGGACTGCCTGTGTTGAAGGCAGCAGGTTAGTAGGGGTGAGGCTAAACTCATTCAGCTTGTCCGCTGTCTTACTTATTTTGGAATAATTTTTTGAGCAGGGGAGTTACTTTAGAGAGATATTGGCACCTAAGAGATTTGATTTTCCATTGTTTGCAGTCCTTAAAGTGAATCATGGTCTGCTATCAGAATTTGCAGACAGGCTTCGGTCCTGACACTGCACAGCACACCTGACTGGAGTTCGGGTTTGGGTGTGTAGGAGTGTGAGTGCCTCTCTCCCTGGGGGAGGCTGGGTGTGCACTGCTCTGTGCTGGACATGACAGATCCTTCTCATGGCTGGGACAAGGGTTGAGATCTCATTGCTAAGCAACACAAGCCATCTACTTCCCCAGAACAGTGAGCTCTCTCTTGTTCTCTCTCTCCATCCCCCACAAGGCAGTTAGAAAGGACTCACCTCCCCCATGCCCTCAGATTTTAAAAAAATCTTATTTATTTGTAGCTGAATTGCATTCTTCGTTTGCACACTAAGCTTACATCCTCAGAATATGACCCTACTGGCTGAAAGTTGCCATCAAAACTCCAAGTCATATTTATTCAACAATCAAGTAATTCTTACTGTGTGATCTGTAGGCTTGTCATTGCTTCTGTGGGTGCTGTCTCCTGAGGCTGATAAAATTTCTAGTTTTTAAGTCTTAGGAACAATTTGTTTTCACAGAGATTCGATTGACTTTATTTTTAATTACAGTTTAATGCAAAGCTTGGTAAAAAAGTAAATCATGGTTAATAGGAACATGAGAACTAATGTCTAGAATAATCCATGGATGTATAAGTAATGTTGATCCAACGTAGCATCTGAGAGCTCAGAACCTTGTGTTTCCTGCTTTACTCAGGAAAAACTAATTCCATTATAAATGCAGTGGGATTTGTCATACATTGTTGTGGTTAGCACTTTGTCTTAAAATTGAGAATAAATTGGGTGTGAAATTTGGCCCGTGTGGCATACCATAGCACATTTTCTGACATAAAGCACAGCACAAAGTCTGACCTTTTGGTGTTTAGCAATGTGGAATTTGTATTACCTTTAATCTCATTCACTGGTGAAATTGGCAATAATTTCAGTTCTGCAATTAGCAGGGTACCTGAGGGTATTCTTTCTGGGAAATTTCCATGTGAGCTTTGTGAGTCTTATGTCTGTTCCAAGTCCTCTCACTCTGCCCTATCTGCTGTAAATTTCCACAAGCTCCTCTATGTGGTTTAGCTGAATTATTGATCACAATTTTCTGAGAAAAGCCCCCATGCCTCATATTGGCTAAAATGACCTTCCAACCCATCAGCCTGGCCCTGCAGTCCATCCCAGTTAAGGGGCTGGGACAAGCTTCCTTGGGAAAATCCTAATGCAATCCTCAAGGTTGATGTCCTGGGAATCTCAGTAGGAAAGAAAAGCTTTACAGGAAATGGGTATGGATAGGGAATTGGAGGCTTAGTTGGGATTTTCATCCCATCCCCACCATTAAGGCTGACTCCTGTGACTTGTCACATTGCTTTCACAGAAGCAAGGGTAGATCTTACAACAGGTCAATAGAATGTGTTCTGAAGCTCCCTGAACAAATGGACTTCTCTCACCCACCTCCTCTAAATGAGCTACTGCTGGAAAGAAACTGGGTATTCTGAAAATAATGAGATTTGGTGGATAACTCCTAGCCCTTTGAGTTTAATCTCATTACCCAGTGAAACCAATCATTGTGTAGGCACAATGTGTAGGTAATGTTGCAATCTTAGTGTTGAGCCAAAGATTGCCTTTAGGTCAACACAGGAGCCTCACCACGTGGCAATAGTAAAGCTGTTTAATGCTCTTCATGCTGGAAATTAATTTTTTGTTTGTAAGAACTAGCTGGAGATTCTAAATGTAAAACTAACTGTACCTCCTATTTTGTATTTCAAATGCATTCTTATTTTGCCATGTACATTATCTAAAGTATAAACAGGACCACTAATATCTACTTTCACATGTCTTTGTTTCAAAGGTAGGCAAGATTCTGAAAAATCATCTCTGATTAAAGTAAAAATGAATGCAGGGATTGAGGTACAACATTCAAGATAAATAAATCTATGTGATCAATCCATACGAGAACAAAAGAAACCAAAATGCTTTCCATGTGGGGATGTGTCATAATTTTAATTATTTTGTAAGACTTTTAATGATATATAATACATTATGAGATCCACTAGATTACAGGACTATTGGTTTCTAAGTTGTATTATTAAATTGTGTTAATTTCAGAATGTTTCACTTGTCATTTTTTAGTGAGGCTCTTAATAGTCTCTGATAGAGAGGCAGAAATGAACTTTTATTTGATACATCTGGGTCTGAGTTCGTGGTTGTGTAATTGATCATCAACGTTCATCCTTCAGACTGTGAGACAGTGAGGACCAATGATTACATGCCCGTAGTAGAGGTTAATCAATTCATTCAATCAAAAACCTGCATCTGGATGCTCTGCCGTGGGTGTTGTGCTCGGTGCAGGGTTAAAAATGTGGAGGGCGCACTCAGCCCCAGGAGGAGCTCTTTGTCTATCAGCAAAGAAAGACTTTAACAGAAAGTTAATTAGCAATTACAAGTGCGGTGATAGCTCAACATGTATAAAGTACACCCAGATCAGAGCAGCCAATTCCACCCCAGGGACCAAGAGAGGCAGAGAAAAAGGAGGTATTTAGAAAGTGTGACTATATTTCCTCAGGGAGAGATAGGCTGAAATTTTTTTTTTTTTTTTTTTGTGGGGAAGACCAGCCCTGAGCTAACGTCTGTTGCCAATCCTCCCCTTTTTGCTGAGGAAGACTGGCCCTGGGCTAACATCGTGCCCATCTTCCTCTACTTTATATGGGACGCCGCCACGGCATGGCTGATAAGCAGTGCGTCGGCGGGCACCCGGGATCCGAACTCGCAAACCCCGGGCTGCCAAGCGCAGACTAAACCGCTGCGCCACCGGTCGGCCCCGATAGGCTGAAATTTTAAACTTTATCTGGTAGTCATTGAGATAACTCTGATCAATTTTAATCAAAGAACCACCATGTAAATACTAATATTTTTGTTATCGAATGATTACTATGGGACTTGTTCTGACTTCATATTGAGAATGAATTTCCAAGAAAATTGCTGTTTTTCTACCATAGTGTCATATTTCTGCCATTGATGTTCAGTCCTTTAATCCATCTGGAGCCATTTTTTAACTTGAGTGGTGATACAATTTTCTCTATAGGGTGAGCCAAATTTTTAATTATCTGTTTGTGACGTGGGTCCATCTCTCTATTCTTTTATGGCAGAATTTCTCAACCTCAGCACCACTGACATTTTGGGCTGAGTAATGCTTTGTTGTGGCGGCTGTCCTGTGTGTTGTAGGATATTCAGCAACATCCATAGTCTCTACCCTCTCTATGCCAGTAGCACACCCCCCTCCCCAGTTGTGACACAAGAAATGTCTTCAAACTGCCAAATGTCCTCTGAAGTACAAAATCACTTTGGGTTAAGAACCACTACTCTAAAGACCACCACTCTGTCCCCATTACTATGGCTATGGAACATTTCTTTCTACAAGGTTGGATGAGTCCCTCTTGTCATCTTTTTAAGAATTGTCTTAGAAATTTGGGGACCTTCTTATTTTCATATATATTTTAGAAATATTTTGTCCAATATCCCCCAAATATGGCTGGGTTATTAATGGTTGTATTAAATTTTTTTTTAATTTAGGAATATGGACATTTACCATGTTATGTTCCCCTATTTATTCACTCTTTTGTGTAATTTAATTGACTTTTACAATTCATACATAAGTAGTTGTATCCCTAATTAATCCTAGGTAGGTGATAGACTACTGTTAATGTAAATAGTGTCTCAGTTTCTATAACATTTCCTGTTACTTTTTCTGGAATGTTATGGATTTTTATGTTGACGTTTACAGCCACTTTGAACTCCCTTTTAGACCAAATACTACTGTTTCTTTCTATAAATGTTAATAAACCCACATTCCACAAATTAGTTTAAATATTTTTAGAGATATTTATACTTCAGACTTATGCAAAAACCAAACAAAATAAGCCTCATTAATTTGCTTTCAGCTATAAAAGTGAGTGCTCTGATTTTCTTTCTGTAATTCACTATGAAAACAACTATGGAACTAGGAACTTAAGGAATTTTAGAGTCATTTTCTATATCCTCCTAATTTATTAAAAGAAACTTTCCCTAAACTTCCTGTTTTAAAACATTACAAGTAAAATGTTGGAGGTATCACACAAAAGACTGACTTTAAAGCTACAGTAATTAAGACAGAATGCTGTGTAAGAAATACTAGACACATCGATGGAGCACAAGAGAGACAAGATATAGACCCACATACATACAGTCAAGTGATTTTTGAAAAAGGTGCAAAGGCAAATCAATTGAGAAAGAATAGTCTCCTCAATAAATGGTGCTGGAACAATTGGTTGTCCATATGCAAAAAAAAAAAAATTGCATCTAGATAAAGATCTTATACCTTTCACAAAAATTAATTCAAAATGGAACAGAGACCTAAATGTAAAATGCAATACAGTTCAATTTCTAGAAGAAAACATAGGAGAAAGTCTACACGACCTAAGGTTTTTTGAGCAGTTCTTAAATACAACCGCAAAGCAAAATTCATGAAACAAACAAACAAAAATAAGCAGGACTTTATTAAAATTAAAAAATTCTGCTCCACAAAGACACTGGTAAGAGAATGAATAGATAAGCCACAGACTGGGGTAAAATATTTGCAAATCACATATCTAATAACAATTGATATCCAAAATTTACAATGAACTATTAAAACTCAAAAATTGGAAAACAAACAACCCAATTAAAAAAAATGGGCAAAAGATCTGAACAGACACCTCACCAACGAAGATATACAGATGGCAAATAAGCATATGAAAAGTTGCTCAAAATCATTTCTCAACAGTAAAATGAAAATTAAAACAGTGAGATGCCACTACACATCTATTAGAATGGCTAATTCTTTTTTTTTAATGACAAGAACAACTGCTGGCAAGGATATACCTTGTGGTCATGCAAAACAATATAGTCATTTTGGGAGAGTTTGGTAGTTTCTGACAAAGTTAAATGTAGTCTTATTATACAATCTAGCAATTGCATTGATTTGAAAACTTATGTCTGCATAAAATCTCTACACGAATGTGGATAACAGCATTATTCGTAGTCACCAAAAACTGGAAGCAACCAAGATCCTTAACTAGGAGACATGGCAACTAAATGTCATGTGGGTTCCTGGATGGGATCCTGGAGTGGAAGAGGACATGAGGTAAAAACTAAGGAAGTCTGAATAAAGTATGGGCTTTAGTTGTTAGTATTTTATCAATATTGGTTCATAATTTTTAACAAATAGTCAACATAAGATGTTAATAATGGGGAAACTGTGAGGGGATACCTCTGTAATACTTTGCAACTTTTATATTAATATAAACTTTTCTAAAATAAAAAGTTTTTTAAAAACAAACATTATTACAACTGTCCAGTAGACATAAATGAAACAAATTTTGAGTAATTCCACTAGGCAACAATCCCATGCAGCTTTATTTTCTAGACCCCATCTTCTTTCCAACTCCCCCCAGTGACTCTGTGTACACCCTCCAAGTCAACGTTGGGATCACTTCTGGGTTTTTGTTCAACCACTATTGTACCCCAAACCAGTTCCCTGAAAATGTTCTGCCCATTCTTGCTAGTCTAAATCAACAGTAAAGATAAAGACTCTCTTCCCAAAACCTTTTCTGATTGTTCCAGCCCCAACCATGCCCCCATGTTTGAATGTCTAGACCTAATCTCTCCAATACAATATCCGCTATTCACATGTGGCTATTGGGCATTTCAGCCATGCATGGTCTAAATTGAGATGAGCTCAAAGTGTAAAATACACACTGGATTCCAAAGACTTTATTAGGAAAACAAGTAGAATATCTCATTTACAATTTCTTAAATTGTTACATGTTGAAATAATCTGAATATATAGAGCAAAATAAATTATATTATTAAAATTAATTCCACCTGTTATTTTTCAGTTGTTCTAGAAGATTTTAAATTGTATACATGGCTTGCATCATATCTCTACTGTACAGCATTGTTTTAGAGCATACATTCAACCTAAGGCAATACTATAGCTTATGTGACATTTTTCAGGATTTTGTGTGCTTTCTTGTTGTGCCATCTGTGTCTTCCCTGCCAGAATTCTTAGACCATTTCTGGAAGAGGGAGGCCAGTGAACGGGAGCTAGAGCATTCTCTAACCACTCTGGGTCCTTTCTGGCTGGGCTACAAATTAAATTGACATGAGGCTGAATAGCAGGAGAAAATCAAACAAAGCTTTATAACATGTATACATGGGAGAGACCCGGGGAAACTGAGTATCTCTCCCCAGAGTGGAGGAGGGTCTCCTCTTATATAGACAAATGAGGATTTTGGGGGGTTGGGAGTGTCAGTCATGAGGGGTTATAAGAAAAGCACAGTAAACAAGAGTATGCTGATTTAAGTTTTTGCCTTCAGCACTGACAAGATCCCTAGAGATAAAGTCATCCCCTCTTCTTCCTGGTACAGAGAAGGAGATACCTTTACAAATGGAGATTTCCTTTATAAATGTAAATATCTAGTAAATAGAACTTTGCTAAGAATGGGCCCATCAAAGGCCCTCCCAGTCTGTTGATACACAGAGTTATTTATGGGGACGGCTGTCCCGGGGACAGGCCTTCCGTTCCAAATCTCTTCAGACAGTTAGTGGGGCTGGGAAAGGTCAAAGCCTCCTTCACTGCTTGAGGTGGCCAATTCTGGTCCCCACACCAGGCTCTGTGATGCCTCTTAGGATTATCTGCACTCTCGCCACACAGCTGAGGATGCCCCTACTTTCCAAAGACCTGTCTTCACTGGAGAATCCATGACCAGGAGGATTCTGATCTAAAAGCTTCCTACAGCCTGAGAATCTGAAAAACCCTCATCAAAATCTAGGAGATGAAATAATGTCAGAAGCCAAATAAAACATCCAAACATTTTCAGCTATTTAGTTATTTCAGGCAACAATTTATAGGTTCCAATGCTGGTTCAAACAATTCCACGTCGAAATAAATATCCAAGAGCTTCTAATAGTGTATTCTCACTTGAGAGGTGTTTCATCATTTAAGGTAGGGATATATTTCCCTTTTGGAATCTGTATTCAGCAAGGATGCAGTTTTATATTTGGTCATTTATAGATCCTGGACGTAATTTATAAAGAGAAGTGAGAAAAAGAAATGATAGGAAAATATAAACTCTTCCCTTGGGACAAAAAAACAGAACAAAACAAAACAATACAGACATAGGATAATATGCCCTGTGTCTTCCCATAATGTTAGGTCTTTGGACTATTTCTGCTAAATTCACAAACTTAGTAAATGATGAGTCTTTTCACTTATTAATGTAGTTCCCCTTTCCCGCATATGGAAATTAAATCTTAATGATTTCAATGAGAAGCACATTTTGGATAAAAAAAGAATCCACTTTATCTTCCTCAGAAAAGCTGTCAAGCAATTCTCTGCATGAGCAAAAACACTATTTTTAGTGCAGATTTGAGTTTGGAGGTCATTAAATTTAACTTTTGAAAACTCTGAGGCTTTTCATTTTTATTTACTCTTCAGAAACTCTTTAGGATCAAGTTGAGAGAAGACAAGCTAAAACATCTAACTTGACTGAGAAATCACAGTGTTCCAAAAGATGCAGAGTTTGAGTTTTTGAGGTGATGGGGAGAAAGAGCATTCTCTACCACTCCTTTCTGGCTGGGCCACAAATTAAATTGACACGAGGCCGAATAGCAGGAGAAAATCAAACAAAGCTTTATAAAACATGTACATGGGAAAGACCAGGGAGGGTCTCTTGACAAAATGGTGGAGATTCTCCTCTTATACAGACAAACGAGGATTTTGAGGGGGAGTTGGGAGTGTCAGCCATGAGGGATTACAAGCAAAGCACAATAAAGTTATTATGCAGGTTTAAGACCTCTCCTTCCACACTGACAAGTTTCTAGAGATAAGGTCATCCACCTCTCCTCCCCCTACAGAGAAGGAGATATCTTTACAACTGGAGATTTCCCTTACAAATGTAAATGTTTGGTAAACAGAACTTTGATAAGAATGGGTGTAGCAAAGACCCTCCTGGTTTATCGATACCCAGTCTTCCAAGGTGAGGCCTGTCCTTGGGCCCATCCCAAATTCCTTTAGACAATTGGGAGGGGGGAGGTCAAATGTCCTTCAGAGCAAGGTAGAAAGAGACACATCTTGAGGAGGCCAATTCTGATCCCCCACAGAGGGTTTTTTTTTTTTTATCATATATATTTGAGATTCTAAGAGAATAATAGAATTTACCCAATTAGCAGCAATTTTTTAAGTATCTCCTGGATGGTAGGGATATGCTCTGGCTTCCTGTAGGAGGAGGCACACCCCTTTCATTACAGCAGAAGTGTTTGTTCTCCCAGAGATTTCCAATGTTTTTTCACTTGAGTTAGCTCAGAACTCCAAAAGGCTGTAAATTGATAAAACCCGACTTCCAGAAAAGATTTTTTTTTTCAGGAACCATCTTAAAAATTCATGTGTTCCCTAACACAATGAGTCAGTCCTTCATCACCTCTTGGAGAAGTTCTCTTTCCCTTTCCAATGTACCTGTTCCTTGGCTTATAGAATTTGCATGCTAATAGTATAAGAAATTCAAACAGTGACATAGATGTAGAAGAAAAAGAACATCAATCTTCACCTAAACAAGCTATGGGACTCTGTGAAGCTGAAGTTGGAAGCAATGGCTGGATTCTCGAAAGAAGAGCCCTCCGCTGGAAATCTGCACCTGGCTGCCTATAGTCCAGGTGGAAATGTTTATATGTGCATAGGGAATCCTGACTCAAGCTGCTGCTGATTTGGTTCAAACTTTAACTCTGGCACCACTACCCCCCTGTCAGCTGTGTGGAGTTCCACTCTCCTCAGGGTGGTTATAGGTGTCTTGGGACATTGCCCAACCACCCAGGGCAAATTTGAGCATAGGCTCAGATTTTACTCCTGATGGTCCATGAACTGACATCACACTGGCTTCTGACAAGAAGGAACCTTTCTGATACCGTGAAAGGACAGCTAGAGTAATCCCTGTGCTCAGGAGCTGGCACTTACCCCTGTTAAGTTGGGGACCAAAGGAATCCGCCTTTGTCAAAAGTATTCCCCTCTGAGTTGTCCTTTCCAAAATCAATCCCTGGCCCCAGATCCCAAGTGACCATTGTTTTATCATATCTTCCATCTCGTTCCTCCCTGTCCTCAGCATGAGACATAGTTTTTCAGTCTAATCAGGTGTTTTCTCCCATTATTGGGTTTGTTCCAGGAGTCCTTTCCATGTCCCTCTGAGTGTAAGATATTGAAAATCAAAATTCCAGAAAAGATTCTTTTTGCCTTCATTTTCTGTTGTCAAGCACCTCATGTAGATAGCAAATTTAGCATGGAGGCAAGGAAGAAAGAGAATATTGAGAAAGAATGAAGCAGGAAAAAGCAAACTGTCTCATCCATATGGCAAGCTCTTGGAATGCTCAGACCAGGAGGGAGGGTGTGAGCTTGGAAACCATGCCCCCCACCGCGCCCCCACCTGAGAGCCAGCAGAATCATGAATATCCCCCAGAATAAGATTTCCCTGAAAGGAAGGAGTAATATCTGCTCCCTGCACAGGTTGTGTTAAAACGTGCACACTCTGGGGCTGGGGAAATGGCCAGCAGGACAGTCTTTACAGCCCTGATTTCCATCCTTCTTGAGGTGTGTTGACCCCGTGATTTCCCAGAGAGCAAAGATGATCCTCACACGGCCATGGGCTCTGGACCCTGATCCTCATTTCAAAGAGGACTTTTGGGGGCCCTGCTACCTCTACCTCCAGGGTCTGTCATTAGCATTTGGGGTGCAGGGAGTTACAAGGTAACACAATCATTGCTTTCACAGAGCTTCAAGGCCAAGGGGGAAAGGTCGACATTAAATAATCGCACAAATATAAAGCCAGTTACTGCTGTGATGGTACAATTAGGAGATCTGGGTGATGTCAGTTAGTCTAAGAGACAAGCAAAGGGTCCTGAAGAAACTGAAATTTCAGGGGAGGGACCATCAGTGAGAGTCGGCAAAGAGAAAGGGAGGAAAGAGCAATCCAAAGAGGTCTTGGAACAGGAAGAAATTTGGCCAGTTCACCAAAGTCAAACAACATCAGTGGGATGGGAAGAAGGGACATCAGGAGAAGCTGAAGACCTGGACAAAGCTGCTGTGCTAAGTTCTTTTGGGCTTTATTTCAATATTAATGGGAAACCATTTTGGAAGTCTCACTCAGGCTGCTGTTTGGAGGGGCACTTGGTGGGGCCATGAGTGGCCTGGAAGATGCCCATTACGAAGTTATCATCTTCACTTTGCCAAACTTAGGCATGCACTTTCAAGAGCTGAAAGATCACTTCCTTCCTTCATACGCAGATACTTTTAAACAAAACCAAATTGACCTGTTACAATTTGTTTTTGAAGTAATTTTATTGTCTGCTGTAGTCATGAAGGTATTCTAAACTCTTGTTGCAATAAGGGTCCCAAAATGCAAAGGCTAGAACCATAGAGGTTTATCCCTTGCATCCTCAATTGTCCAAGGCTGTTCCAGCTGCTCTGCCACTTTAAACACATGGTTTCCAAGGGTGTGTGAGCTCGCCACGCCAGTCAGCTAGAAGGGGAAATAGGATGGAGAATTTGGCACAGGAGATTTGCCTAAAGGAGGTAGACCCAGATCGTTACTGTCAACATTCCATCGGGAGGACCCAGTTACATGATAACACCTGACTGCAGGGAAATGCTCAAGAGAGGAAAGTGGATTTTAACAATCTATTAGACAGCATTTGGGGGGCTTTCAGGTATTTTAGCTTTGGAAATTACTTTTTGAAGATTGGCTTTCCAATTAGACAGTTGGACTCCATCATCACTCTTCCCTCTCTGTGCCTCCTCAGCTCCAAGACCAGTTTTTCTACTCTCTGGTCTTCAAGGTTTTTCAGCTTTTGATTCCTGAATGATATTTTGGCTCAATAGGAAACAAAATATGTGTTAAAGGCTTTTAGGGGCACTAGTGGGCAGCATGAATATACTCAGGTGGTACCCTTCATTTTTCCAATAAATTCTAGGTACCAAAACTTCTTTCCTTATTTAGCCTAAGTACATCACAACTAAAACAATTAATAGAAGCTCAGCTCACCTGCTCGCTATTTACTAATCTTGCACTATAGTCCCCAAATGCCATAAGCCTTAAATGAAAAAGTCTCATCATAATACTGTATGTAAAAACTATTCATTAAAAGATTCTTAAGTTTCTATTCTAGCTCCAGGAGCCCATCAAACAAATGTTATTTTTAGTATAAATATGATTTTGTGAGAAAGACTTTAAAAGCAAACTACTATTAATAACCACTTCTGACTCTTCCTGTTAATATATTTATTGTATCTCACATTAAATCAGTCAATACGCTGTATAAAATCCTTCTAATATTAATGTTCTGAGATTGATACAATCTACTCATGATTACATTCAACACATAGTTTTGGATCTTAACCTAGAAAAATACCGCTCTCTTTTTTATTCGAATGGAGTTTCAACTCAAGTAAGATGTCATCTTAATTTAATGTTAAGTGAATGTGTAAATATACTTCTGCAGTCCCCTCTCAGTCTATGCTTTTAATCTTGTTGAGCCTGGATTTTAAACCAAGTGGATGTAATAGAAACCCAGAGCCAAAGCAATACATCTTGTAGAGTTTCCCCCTTGCTTAATCATGCTTAAAAATGACTAATTAGAACCTAACTGTTTCTTTATGGAGGTGTGAGAAACTACCTACTGATAGTCAAGAGTATATTAAATGTGGTTTTGCTGGACAGTAAAGGTAAGCACTGGTGTGCATGGGTGTTTTTTGTTGTTCGGGCAGGGAGGATTCTTGTGGAAGGTGAAAGGCATTTGTTAATATTTAAAACTATTTTACCTTGAAAAATAAAAGATCCAGAGCATGATAATTCTGCAGAAACTTTACAACCAGTATCTACTGATGTCAGTGTTATCATAGCGAAAGCTTTTTCTTCATGATATTAGAGGAAAGAGTAGATATGAGTATTACATGATAGTCAAACAATTTCTTTGCGTTAGAAATGAAAAGCTCAGTATTTAAGAGCACTGTAAAAAATGGAGATTGTAAACATTGTGCATTTATCTTCTCAATAAATACTTCAGGGAACAATAGTTTCCAGGGAATGATAGTTTAGGAAGCTTTACTGACTGTTTTATGAAAACAGTGTTTGCAAAATCTTTGAAAATAGTTATTTTAAGTAAGTTATTGTTTTTGTTGAAATGTTACAATCAATTTTTATTAGAATACGAAACTCATTATCCAACTCATTAACTGCCACAGGTTCTAAAGCAGGATTCTATATAACTAAATGCTACTATAATATGGGTTTGATTTTTCAAGCCATTTTCTTCCTTTTGAAGATTTGGCAATAGTTCCTTCTCTCTCAAATGGATGCCTTTGTTATTCACAACAAAGTAGCAGTACTTAATCAACCCAGGGCGTTTGGGGTATTCTGTGCTGTTCATTTTCCATCAATGTGTGTGTGTCGGCACATCTTCCTGATGGCCCATCAGCTGCGAGGCATCCAGCCTGTCTACATCTTTTGGCATTTTTGTCACCTGTCACACTGACATGCTGGCACTGTCCCACTCTGAGACCAAGTTGCAAAGTCCTGCTTTTCACTAGTGTGGGTTCACTGATTTCTCTTCAGATGCAGAATTGGTTGGGCCAGTGTTAGACCCACACAGGGGTTTCAAGGGGTGCTGAGGATCTGAACTTGGTAAATCAGGAAGTGAGGGCATACACAGGAACGAGCGAGTATAAAGGTCACTTTGGGGAGAGGTCTGGTTAAGCTCTGAGAATTCTGGAAGTAGGAGTACAAGAGGAAGTGGCCCCGAATGAAAGGAAGTGATATCAGAGTGGGGTGACTTGAAGTCAGCGTTTCAGGGGTAGCACAGTTATTAATCATGACCTTGTGAGTAAAGAGCTGCTGGGAAGAGGTGGGTTGGGGAGAGCAACACTGAACTAATGAGGGTAAAAGACCAGGACTCCAGGGTGTCCACCCACCGTTCACATAGAAGTCAGTCACTGAGCATGGAGGGGCGTGGCCAGGCAGTGGGCAAATGACAGGAGCATTCAGGTGAAGGTGGCAATGACTGGAAAGGTAAAGGAGGCCCAAAAAGGACTCCCCACAGCTGGGGAAGTAAAGTAAGGCACGTGGGAGACTTTGTGGGGATTTTTTGCTGACCCATTGTTTGACATCAAAATGTCAAAAAACGACAACTCTAAGTGGGCATGTAAATTGGTGCAGCCGCTATGGAAAACAGTACGGAGCTTCCTCAAAAAATTAAAAATAGAACTACCATATGATCCAGCAATCCCACATCTGGGTAAATATCTGAAGGAAATGAAAGCAGATTACCGAAGAGATATCTGCACTCTTATATTCATGGCAGCATAATTCACAATAGTAAGATATAGAAATAACCTAAGTGTCAATCAGTGGACGAATGGATAAAGATGTGGTATGTGTGTGCAATGGCATATTATTCAGTTGTGAGAAAGAAGGAAGTCCTGCTGTTTACAACAATATGAATGGACCTTGAGGACATTATGCTAAGTGAGATAAACCAGACAGAGAAAGACAAATACTGCATGGTAATACTTATACGTGGGATCTGAAAAGAAAGCAATCTCATAGAAACACAAAGTAGAAAAGTGGTTGCCAGGCGTTGAGGTGTGGGGGAAACAAAGGGAGGTTGGTAAAGGGTACAAATTTTCAGCTATAAGATGAATAAATTCTGAAGGTCTAATGTAAAACATGGTGACTATAATTAATAACTATGTATTCTATAACTGAAATTTGCTAAGAGAGTAGAATTTAAATGTTCTCACCAAAAAAAAAAGGATAAATGTGTGAGGTGATGGATGTGTTAATGAACTAGATGGAGGGAATCTTTTCACAATGTATACACATATCATGTCACCACGATGTACACCTTAAATATCTTACAATTTTATTTGTCAATTATACTTCAGGAAAGCTGAAGAAAACATTACTCTAAGATGTGAAAAGAATGTGCAGAAAAAAAGCGAGGGAGCAAAAAAGCAGGAAACTAAACTACCATCTTGAAAGCTAACTAGGTGATACAGTCACTAGATGGTCTGCGGAAAGCTTGTTTGTACTTCTTTTTCACAATATTTACGTCACTTCCTCTTTCAGAAGATGCTCCCATGCTGTGTCTGTAGGTCTTTAGTTCTTGGCTTTTCTTTATCTTTCCTCATCGTTTCCTGATTGTCTCACACTCAGAGATGCTGATAAGACACACTCTTAATTTTTCCAAGATGACGTTTAAATGACCTCATGATGACACCCCGAGGACTTCTCTCCAAATCCCAACTGTAATTAACGGCTCTGAATTTTAGCGATTAGGATGAAGATGATGATGTGGGTGTTTTGTTTGTTCTGGGCTGTTGAAATATGAAAAACGTAACTTTGACCTCCTTTCCACAAGCCTCTTGGGATTGTTCTTTACTCAAATTGTGTGTGTTTATACATTTTGAGTAGAAAATTTGGGGAAAGTTGTGATAGTCTCCGCTTCTCAGCTTTGGGAAGGGAATGCTCTCTCTGTCGAAAATTGCCGGCATCATTTTTCCTAATAAGAGGATACCGCTCTTCTTGCCCCAACATTAAACATCATTTTGTAGGTCTAAAATATAGAATCAAAAATAGCCTAGCAGTCCAAAAAATATGACTAGTGCCAGCTAATTGAGTTAACACTTTCTATTACAGGATCCCAACACCATGGCAGTACTACAAAATTTTAAACCATGCTTTTTATAAATCTCAAGTCTGGACAGTAAAATAGGTTAAAAATATACACAAAAAGAAACAGGAAGCAGAATCCTGAAGATTTAGCAGTAGTAATGCACAGGTGAATTACAGTCAGATTACCCCTGGAATACCTTTATCCAGTTGTAAGTGGTGGACTTACACCACTGCTGTATCCAGGTGGACTCAGCCAGTTTGTCCTGAACAGACACAGAAAGGAGAACTAGAAGATTAGTTGGGTCAAATCAAACAGTTCTCTGCACCAAACAGGAGGAAAAGTGAAAACTGATTTTTGATTTGTTTGTTTGTTTTTAAATACTTAGTGATGACAAGTTTCTCAGGTGAGCCACTGAACTTGGGGTCACTAACCCCATTTGTAACAAACTGCTTCTATTGACGCCGAGGCCAAAAAAAAATTTTTTTCAAGAAGTAATATGAGATCTTTGTTTCTCTATGATTTGATGACAAATGGAGACCAAATTAATTTTAATTTTTTTAAAAGAAGCATATGTTCTTTGATATCTATTTACTAGCACGTATGAAAAATGATGAAATGCGTATTGCTGCCCGCTATAAAGAGAGTTACCAGCAGTTGTATTTAAGTTACATAAATAACTTTCAAGGTGCTTGCTTATTGAGGAGAAACTGCATTAAGCTTTTTTATAGTGCTACTTTAATTAGGGATACTTTCAAAATTAAGTGGAGCACCCCAAAAATAAACCTATATTATATAACATAATTGACTTAGTTTTTTAACTGTGTTAAGCATTCTGAGAACTGTTTATATCATTTGGAATAATGTAGTTATATATTGCCTATACACAGACAATTTTATATTGTGCCAATATTATAATATTATGGTTTATGGAATTAAGTTTAGCCAAAACTGTTGACTTTCTTTAAAGCCTTAAAGCATGTCTCATTAACCTGAGTTTTAATAATACTTGTACAGGCTAAGTGTATTAAGTAATAATAGGTACATCAAATTAACAAACTTATCTTTTCCATATGGAATCCTACGTTTTAAAAAGCCGTTACCTTTGTTGTTCTAATAAGGAAACAGACAGAAAAAAATAGCACTATTAGCAGGCTATTTAAATTATTGAATTTTAGATGTTTTTTCTCACACATTGATTCTAGCTGTCCATGCCAGCTTTTCTTTACGTCTTTGAGCAATTACCTGTGACTTAATATAAGCTGTTGCATTCATAATGAATTGTAGCATCTCAACATCCTATTGGATAAAATTAATGTTTTCCCAGATGTAAGCATTTGTTGAAATTCAGCAAACATACGCTTATGATTTGTGCATTCATTGCATGTAAATTTTATATAAAACTATAAACAAGTATTGAAATCTAGTTAATGATATGCACGCAGAAGTAAATAGGAAGATGTGTACCAATGTCTGCAATTTACTTTGACATGCATAAAAATGGTTTGATGGAAGGATAGAGGGGTGGATACATGTACGGATATTTGATAAACAAGTGTAGTAAAACGTTAATAGAAACTGGGTTTAGGCTCTAAGGGGGTTCATTGGAAAATTATTTCAGCTTTGCTGAATGTTTGAAAATTTTCAGAATTAAATATTCAAGGAGGAGAAAGCTAACATGTCTCTGATGCCTGTGCTGTGTTAAATACCCTTGTTTTCCCTGACATCCAGTGTCTCATCAATCCTGTCCACTCTTCCTATAATGTATTGACCAAGTCTGGCCACTTCTTCCCACCTTCCCCTCCACTACTCTACCTCCAGGTGCCATCATCTGTCAATGGATGGCCCTCACCTGCTCTCCCTGCTCCTGCCCTTGACCTCCTAGATCCTCTCCCTAGAGAGCAGCTAGAGCAACCTTTGAAGAACATTAATCAGATTTTATTTGCAAAATTGCAAACAACTGATGACTTACAGCTCTTTAAGTCAACTGATGACTTACAGCTCTCCTATGCAATTTTTACAAAAAAGCATCTGGGAGAGCTGTTGGCTTTTCTGCCAATGACGACCTAAGGACACACCTCCTGGTTATGCGTTTTGATTTGCTTTTGTGATCTTAATATAAAAACTGAAACAAAAGAGCTGCTTTCTCAAATGTTACAAATGCGTTGCAATATATTTTCTAATTGATGTATAGGAGATCTATAGTGTACATTTAGGGGACTAGTTCTTTGTCGGTTATGTGCATGACAAATCTCTGTAGCCTGTACTTGCTGTTTTACACTCCTAAGGGTGTAAACATACACCTTCTTAATTTGAAAGTTATCCATCTTTTTATTTTATGGTTACTGATTATCATGACCTGATTAAAGAAGATTTGGCTACCCCAAATCATGAGGATATTCTCCTATGTTATCTTCTACAAGACTGTTTTTACTTTTCACTTTTATATCTATAATTCACTTGGAATTGATTTTATCTATGGTATGAGATAGATGCCAAATTTTTTTTTACCCTTATGGATATGCAATACAAAGGATCCATGTATTGAAAAGATCATCCTTCATTGATTGCTCTCAAGTGTCACCTTTGTCTTAAGTCCTGTGGGTGTATGTGCATGTGTGCATATCTTCATTTTCATTCTCTTCTGTTGGCTATTTGTCTGTGTTTGAATCAAGGCTATATTGTTTTATTTATACTTGCCTTTTAATAAGTTCTGATATTTGTTTATTAATTAGTGCAATTTTATTTTTACTTGTTCAAAGACATCTTAGTTCTCCTAGGCCCATTGCATTTCCACATAAAATTGAAATCAATTTCTACAAAAAAATTGCTTGTTTTCTTTAGTGTTATGTTCTAGCTTTTTATGTTGTTTTAGTTCCTTTCATTCTTTTTTGTTTTGTAATAAGTGTATCTGCAATTATAAATCTTCCACTGTGTACTGCTTCGACAACATTCTACAGATTTTGAGAAGTAGTGTTCTATTTTTGTTTATTTCTAAGTGACTTTTAATTTCTCTTTTGAATTTCTCTCATAAAAAAGAGCTGTTTAGAACTGTGTGTCAATAAATTTCAGAATACTATTTTTCTACCTTTTTGTTATATTCAGGCTTTATTGCATATGACCTAGTGATGGTATGCTGTGGAATTTTCTGCTTTTTTGGATTTCAGGAAAGATATGTGATCATTTTTTTAATAATCCATGTGTATGTGAGTAGACTTTGTTCTTAAGTTACTGAATATAAAATGATATATGTGTTATTTGCTTACCCATGTGGAAGTGTTTTTCAAATCCTCTGTATTCTCACATATATTTGTTTAATTTATTCCCTGGGTTTCCAAGATAGATATGTTGTGCTTTTTTCAAATTCTCCTTGCATGTCTCTCAGATTTTGTCTCCAACATTTTAATCTTACATTGTCAACTGAATAAAGGTTATGACTGATATAGAGTAGTCCTCCCTTAACCACAGTTTCGCTTTCTGTGGTTTCAGTTACCCATGGTCAACTTCAGTCCTAAAATATTAAATGGAAAATTCCAGAAATACAGAAATAAACAATTCATAAGTTTTAAACTGCATGGTGTTCTGAGTAGTATGATGAAATCTTGAGCCGTCCTGCTCCATCCCACCTAGCACGTGAATCATCCCTTTGTCCAGCGGATCCACACTATGTATGCTGCTTGCCCATTAGTCACTTAGTAGCTCTCTGGGTTGTCAGATCAACTGTTGTGGTATCACAGTGCTTATGTTCAAGTCACTGTTATTTTACTTAATAGTGGCCACAAAGTGCAAGAGTAATGATGCTGACAATTTGAATATGCCAAAGAGAAGTTATAAAGTGCGGTCATTAAGAGAAAAGGTGAAAGTTCTCGACTTAATAAGGAAAGAAAAAAGATTGTATGCTAAGGTTGCTAAGATCTACAGTAACTTTTATTACAGTATATTGTATAATTGTTCTATTTTATTATTAGTTATTGTTGTTAATCTCTTGCTGTGCCTAATTTGGAAATTAAACTTTATCATAGGCACATATGTATAGGAAAAAATATAGTACATACAGGGCTTGGTACTATCCGAGGTTTCAGGCATCCACTGGGGGTCTTAAAACATATCCACCAAGGTTAAGGGGTGACTACTGTAACTTCTTGGAATGCTGTCACTTTAATCAATATAAAATATTATGCTTTTTGTTTTAGATTTTAAATTAGACTCTATCTGATATTAACATTGCTAGATTTGTTTTCTTTTGCTTATTTGTTTTTTATTGATCCTTTATTTTTATCCTTTGTTTATGTAGCAGATGTAGAATTTTGTCAATTATCATAATTTTTATGATAATTTTTACTATTATTCATTAATAGTAAAAAGGGAAACATAAGTCAATAATTGCCAATATAAACTGAAAATTTAAAAAAATAAAGCTGTGAAATAAAGTAGAAGAAATGTGGTCAAGATTTTGTTTTCATTCATTTTTTGATATAGAAGTATCCTAGCCAATCCTGTGGAGTCTTTTATAACAGTCACTTAAATAAGAAAGAAAAATAACTCACAGTTGTCCAGTGTTGTGCCAGTCTCAGCTTGTCAATAACCAATGTTGTGGTTGGACCAGCCATTGTGGTTCTTATTATGACGGCAAGACGCCCTTCAGCAGTAACCACCAGGAACCTTTGAAATGTAAAAGTTTAATACTCACAGGACCTGGAAATTACTCAGCTCACCAGGGGCCACACAGAGAGGTCACAGGTAAAGAGAGCGTGCACAGGCCTGGGTTCTGCTTTTATTGGGGTCGAGGATGGGGGCCTAGGGTTTTGTGGGCTCGCTATTTATTGGTGAGTTTAAAACAGAAGAGCGTGAATTTAAAGTGATGGAGGAGGATAAAAAAGAGCCCAAATGGTCAGTTATTGAAGTCAACCAAGATGGGGGGGTAGGGGTGCTGCCTGTTTCTCTGTCTAGTATGGCTGGCAGTGTGTTCATTTGAGACAGCCCTCTTTGAAACAGATGCCTCTGCAATCAAGGCTTAAGTCAGGCACTTGCATTACAAAAAAAAAAAAAAAAACTGTCAGGGCTTACACTACATCCAAATAAAACAATTTATGATAATTTTTTATATTATCATTGTTCAAAGCAAGATGCCAGAAATATATAATAATTCAGATCCATTGTTGGGTTCAGGTAGATCTGCAGTATATTGCTATTGTTGGTAATTAAAAAGTGAATAGTCTTGACATTTTTAATTGTGTTTAGTTGATCTCATGCATGTTTCATAAGGTAAAATTTTTCTTATTGAAAAAAAGCCAGAAATTTCCATTTTTGAAAAATACAGCAGAAATGATAAAAAGGTCATTTTTAGCCATTTAAAATGAGAAACAAGAGTCATTAGTGAAAGAATTACAAATGTTCTGAATTGGGTTAAATAAACATAAGGCTGAATGTTTCCTGTTCTCTTGGATTTTCAGTAACTTTCTGGGAAAAGAAGAGATGGGTGAGAGAGTGGTGAAAGTTAAATTTAATGCACGTTATCCAGCCACATATGAATTTTCCCCATTGAGTTAAATGTAGATAAATGCAGATAAATGTGGGGTGACTGTGAAATCAATGAGTTCATAAAGTAAGCATCTAAAATTGAGTTTCACAGTTTGAAAACAGAGTAAAATTTGACCACTGTTGAAGTTTTAGAAATTATACGGTAACCGTAAATATACAAAACGTTAGAATTCTATTCCTAAGACCAACCTAGCTTCTTTATTATTCTGTTCACACAAATGCACATACAGACTTCTTTTTATGGGTTTTGTGATTTTTTTTCTTTAAGTGTATGGTTGGTGCTAGCAAGCTGTTTCACTTTCCAGGCCTCGCTGCTTATAGTACTGGACCAAAGCTAACCAACAAATTTCTCCTGGAGCAAATTAAACTTATTTGGTAGTTATTCTGTGTTCAGTAGGATTCTGATGTTTCATTAATTTTCATTGGGAGATATCATTGTTATCGGTAGCAGTTAGGACATGGGAGGGGCTGGAAGCTTCTAAGAGCCCTGTATTTGTTATCTCTGGTCCAGTTTATATGCTCTTTGAGGGCAGTGACCTCATTCTGCTTTGTATCTCTGGAATGTGAAACTAAGACTTTGATCAACAAATATTAGTGAAATGATGAAAAAAATCAAAATTAATTTTATAGTAAGAGGGATTTTCTGGTAATATGGGGACAAAATCTGCATTATTCTGCTTGGCTTGCCATAACAAAATACTACAGGCTGGGTGGCTTAGACAGCAAAAATTTCTCTCACAATTCTGGAGTCTGGAAGTCCAAGGTCAAGGTGTCAACAGGGTTGGTTTCTGGTGAGAGCCCTCTTTTTGGCATGTAGATGGCTACCTCCTTGCTGTGTCTTCCCAAGCCTTTTCTCTGTGCGGGCAGAGAGAGAGATCTCTGGCATCTCTTTTTCTTTTAAGAACACCAGTCCTATCTAATTAGGGCCCCATCCTTATGACCTCATTTAACCTTCATTACCTCCTTAAATAACCACTAAAGAAGCTTAAGCACAATGAATCACAGCCAGATCATAATTGTCCTATAAAGTTTTGACCAGGGCAATCTGAAAAACTGGATCTAAATATCTTAGAGTTCCGTATATCTCAGTGAGCATGCACCACTCTATCACGGAACCAGAAAGTTGGGTGTAAACCAGATTCAATTTTATTATTCAATTGAGAAATATTTTAACTTACTAGGGTTACTCACTATTTAAAAGCAAGTTAAAGTAAAACCATGATATAAGGGGAGAACTTATTGGGTAACATGCTCAATTAATATGGAATTATGCAAAATATGTATAATTTGTAAAATTCCAACATGTTCTTTTTCAAGTGAGATATATGTGTACAGATTTGAAAGAACAACTCTGTGTCTCAACGAAATCCCAATGACATTTTTATGATGTATATAACTTGAATCATTTGACATTTTCCAAATAATTCAACGCTGAAATATTTACACGCGAACATCCACTCATCCATTTAGTCAACAGGTTTATGAAGCACTGATGGAGTTCTCAAGTGGGCTATGCCCGGACCTAGAGAGCAGAGGTCTATGAGAAGCGGGTCATATTCTCAGAATAGTCTAGCGGGAAAATAGACATGCGATGTCTTCATTTGTGTTTAGGTCTAACTCATGTCCTTCAAGAGATTTTAGAGTTTAAACTTCAATTTTATGCCTAGCTATTTTACTTTTTTATTTATTATATTAGTCTGTAGTATTATAAGTGGGTCTATTATAAATTCTAATTGCTTCATCTATATGTATATGTATAGTTATTGATTATTGATTATTTAACCTATTTTACTAAATTCTCCTATTATTTTTAGTAATTTTCCATTGGTTCTTGTGATTTTTTAATATAAAATCATATTACCTGCAAGTATATATACATATAATTTTACCTATTTTATTCTAAATCCTATGTTTTTAACTACATTTTCTGTTTAATTTTATACATGTGTATAGATAGATATATATATATCTATATATACATAAATATGTTAACACACATCCCAATTCCTATTTTATTGAGTGTTTTAATATAAATGTGTGTTAAAAGTTGAAAATCGTCAAACACATTTCTGCATCTATGAAGATGATCATAGGATTTTCTCTTTATCTCTTTAATATGATGGGTTGTATTAATAGATTTCTTCATATTGATCCATTCTTACATTCCTGAAATTTATCCCAGTTATTCATGATATATTATTTTCTTCAATGTATTATTTAATATAAATTTGTTCATGTAATATATTGGGGGGGAAATTTATTCCCCTATTCTTATGTTTACATGGAGGAGACTGGCTTCCACTCAACTCTCTAGGAATGGCAATATTGGAATGGATGCATCTAGTTTTCCTTTCTATACTTTATTGTTCATTTCCTAAAATAAAAAGAAGGAAGTGTTAAACAGGTTGTGTTTGTTTACCAGCGGTGAGGCTATTGTATCTCAAAGTAAGATAGAAGAAAATTCCATCTGTTTCTACCTGTTTTAAGGACAAGAAAGTCTGGAGGGATAAGAAACATCCTCTCTTTGCCTTTGCAGATGCATTTCAGGCATGGCGCAGCGTGGCCATATGAGAACTTGGTAAGTAGAATAGTCTCCTGGGAGAAAATTGTTATTACAAAGGTTTTACTCTTCCCTTTCCATTGAGCCTCAAAAGTAGATTAAACCCAGCTTTGATTCCAGCTTTCTCAAAGAAGATCAAAGACATCAGGTAGAAAACAATATTAATATTGTTGCTGCAGGGATAATTCTTGGGCAAAATTAAAGGTGAATGTGTTTGATCTTTTACTTTTCCTTTGCAATGGCACTTCATTAGATCCTTTTGTAATTGATTTTTAAAAGCTTGGAGATAGGGGCTGGCCCTGTGGAGTAGTGGTTAAGTTCAGCCCGCTCCACTTTGGCAGCCCTAGTTCGCAGGTTCAAATCCCAGGCGCGGACCTACACCACTCGCAGCCATGCTGTGGTGGCAACCCACATAGAAAATAGAGAAAGATTGGCCCAGATGTTAGCTCAGGGCTAATCTTCCTCAAGCAAAAAAAAAAAAAAAAGCCTGGAGAGAAGGGTCATCCCAAAATATGACAACATTATAGACTCTTCTTTGACATTGTGATGAGAACAATAGAGAAGGTGGACTCCAGTACCTTTTGAGCAACAGTGACTTTTAAAGCCTAATTGGAAAATCCTCAAAATAGCTCTGGAGGAGCATCTTATGAAGCATTTTATGGGTGGACTTTTAGTGTTACGTGTAGGGAATTGATGTGTCTCCCTGAAAAGAGGTCATGTGCAAGCTTCCAACAATCTGAGCTGTTTCATGTGCTGAAACCATGCAACTGTTTCAGCCCAACTCCATATTCTCAGTCCCTGATGAGGAAAACTCATAATTGCATGGGTTGACGAGTATGAGATATATGATAAGCCGATATTTAGGGCTATATGTTCATTTTGATGTAAGATTTTGTGTTTTGGATGGCATCAGACTCAGAGTATGGAGGAATTAAGAAACAAGGCAGATTTCTTAAGTCCTGTTCTGATATTCAGTGAAAAACCATTGCAGAAGGCTTTGCAAATACAAGGGCTTTTTCTCCTGTTGTCAAAAACATTCTCTGTTGTCCCTAGAACCATTGCACTTTATTTTCTGATGTCATTGACACTCACCTGGTTCTTTCAACTGACAGTTTAAATATTCTAGCTATGTTAGCTTTTCTTTTATAAGCCATCTTTTGTAATATATGTATGTCATACCTTAGAGGAAAACGTGAATTCAACTGATCTCTCTAGTAGCATAGTTTTAGTATCCTCTGATTCTAGTTAAACTAGAATCCTAAATTTATTCATAGCTTGAGACTCAATAGTGAAGGATCAGTCAGAGTCTGCCTCTGAAGAGTTTCATGCAAATTACAATATTTTAAGTTGAGTCATATTGTGATGTAGTAGAGAAGTTCGCTATTGAACAAAGACAAAGTCAAAAACCTTTCTTAAAGTGAAGAACTGACTGTCTTCTAACTACCTTTGGCATTTGTTGCCCTTTAAGGACCTAGTTCAAACTAATTGAATTTTCTAGAGTTTAAGACATCTGACTTAATTTTGGAATGTGCCAAAAAAATACTTCAATTCAGCTTCAGACATTAGATGAAGCTAATTAATGTGTCCTGATTGTCTTGTGCAAAGAAAGGTGTGGCCGTTTGTAAACCTCATTCACTAGGCTCTTTGTAACAATTTGTAAAAGAAGAAAATAGAAGAACTATCTGCTTTCTTGATCAAGGAGTCCTGACAACCTGCACGTTAAGAAGCTATTAATTCCAGACTTCATTGCTTTCATCTCATTCCACAGCCAGTTGTCAAAATCATCATTAGGCAAGTTGCCCCCTCCACCTGCAGGATATTCCTTACATCTATCCTTTCCTCTCCATTATCCCTACCACTGACCTCATCTGGGCCTTCAGATCATGCTCCCCACCAGTAAACAGTTACTGGGAACCCCTCACAATGCATCTATATTGATTTACCCATAAATAATGCACAATGCTGCTGAATTGTGTACATTAGGAAACAAGTACAAAGGATGACATTTAAAAGGGTGATTTGAAAATAACTGTACAGATGAGTTGGAAAACGTTCCCCACCTTGATGGATTGGCCCATGCACCTCACTTTGACAACCATTGCCTAGACTAACCATTGCAATCCCCCCATGCCACCCCTTTGCTCCACTTCAACACACACCATGCACTCCGCCTCATCTTTCCCAGAGGTCGCCTTAATGATATCCCTTTCCTGCTCCAAATATTTAATAATTTTCCCACAGATCAGCAGATTAATTGCAAATTCCTAAAGTTGGAATTTAACAACTTCTACAATGAGGCCGCATCTTCATTCCCACCATCTTCCTAACCTCTCTCAGGCCACAGACAGCATGACTGCCTGGTGCATACCACCTCGTGCCCAAGGCTTCCCCACACTGTCTGGGAGCATCCTTTCTCCGGCACTGGCTCTGACCTGTCTCTACTGAAGTTAATGTGTCACTCTCTAAACTGTGCCCACATAAAATTACGTTTCATAACACATGAAATATATGATGTTTTATAGCCATTTGTTCCCCTTATTCTTGGAGGGAAGTTTGTTTTGTTTTGCTAATTTTAAAGTTTCTTAGACAGTGATATGGGCAAGCAAGTTAAAGAAAACAAACAAACAAGAGGTAAATCAAATGTGGATATATGCTTTCTTTCTATAAATTCATGCTCAAACTTGTACTTTCCCTCAGATTTCTAACATGAAAAAAAATACATAATCCAGAGAAAACCTTTTAAGTGCAAAATTGGGTTTCAACAGTAATATATTGCTCACATATTGGAATCACACAGAAACTTCCAGTTTATTGCATTTGCTAAAAGAAAAAATATATCTAAAAGAACAAATAGAAGCTAAAAAACCATATACAACATATAATATCCATGGTAGAATATTTTAAAATCATACATATTTTATATGAATTTCATATGCCCGAAAAGGTTGATATTTAGAAAAATAAAAATTTATTGATACAGCTATATATGTGAGCTCTTTATTTCTTTCCATATCTTTCTTTAAACTTCTCTAGATCGCGCTTGGCAGCCCAGGGTTCACGGGTTTGGACCCCGGGCACCCGCCGACGCACTGTTTGTCAGCCATGCCGTGGTGGCGTCCCATATAAAGTGGAGGAGGATGGGCACGGATGTTAGCCCAGGGCCAGTCTTCCTCAGCAAAAAGAGGAGGATTGGCGATGGATGTTAGCTCAGGGCTGGTCTTCCTCACAAAAAAAAAAAAAGAAGACAATCACTTATGTTTTAAGTGTATATGGGTTAGGATAACATTTCAACATGCCTCTCCATGAACACTCAGATTTATCCATTCCTCAGTCGACATAGCAATTGTCATGGGAGAGGAAGGATGAAGAGCAGCCCTACTGGCTGGGGGTCAGAACAAGACTAGACAGTACAGAAATGTCCAAGTGGGACTGCTGGTCCTTTTCTGTGGAGTTTGTTGTAAAATCTCTCCTCCAGATTCCCCACAGAGCCATGGTTGAGGTCCATCTGGTCAGCAAAGCTCTTTATTTGAGGGGGCTCTTGGTGGTCTTGGTGGTCCACTTGGAAAGTATTGAGTCATGTGTGAGTCGCTGCGAGGCAGCCTAGAGACCTCAAATGTACAAGAGCAGAACCCCAAGGGCTGGCCCAGTGGTGTAGCAGTTAAGTTTGCGTATTCCATTTTGGAGGCCTGGAGTTCGCTGGTTGGGATCCTGGGCACAGACCTATTCACTGCTCATCAAACCATGCTGAGGCAGCATCCCACATAGCAGAGCAATAACTCTACAACGATGACACACAACTATATACTGGGGCTTTGGGAAGAAAAAAGAAGATTGGCAACAGATGTTAGTGCAGGGCCAATCTTCCTCAAAAAAAAAAAAAAAAAACGAGCAGAACCCCAAACCATGGGGCCATGGGCATGGAGGAGCCTGGGAGTCTGAGGAAATTGTGAAGGCTTTGGACTTGTCACGGAATTTGAGATTGGAGGTGTTCGTTTATCTCCTGTAAAGATGACAAAATACCAGTATCAGTAGGTGTCCACCGCTCCAATGTGCCCTTACATACGATGAGCAGCACTAACCTTACCTTTCCCAGAAATAAGCACAGTGTGAAGAAACCCCAAAATAAAGATCATGACAAATCAGTTGTCTCCTATGACAGAGATGACCAATGATGAGCTAGGCCATTAATAACTTTTATATAGTTTCTATCTGTGGTCAGATATTATTATTGTTACGCTTTTAGGACCCATAATATAAAAGTTATGTTTATTGAAATCAGAGAGTGCATTCTTATCCTCAAGTAAAGCATGGAATTGCTTGAATGGAAATTAATTGAGCTGAGGAAACTCTGGTGTGTCTCAAAAATGATACAATCTGTGTTTCGCTACATCATTCTATATGCCAAGACTTTGACAATCTGTCGTACACTTAAAAAAATCTCTTTACAATCACTCAAATTTCCTAAAACATAAAGAACACACCTACCCTGAGATGCTGAAAGACAGCTAATCAAAGTGAAAATGAACAATGAGAAGGGGTATTAGTGTGAATTAAACTGTGCTTTCTGCTTTAAATTTGATTTCTGAGGAGCTGAGGAGACCCCTTACTAGGAAATTTCAGTGGTGTGGCACTGAGCCACCTGGTCATCTGTGACATTCAGCATAATATGAGGGTATGGGGCCGTGTGAAAATGGGAATGAGAATTTTACAAAGAATAGAGTGCCCCCATATGGAAAGACAGATAACCTCTGGATAAAAGACTAAAAAAAAAAAAAACAAGCCAGCCCTGATGGCCTAGTGGTTGAAGTTCAGTGCACTCTGCTTCGGTGGCCTGACTTTTGCAGCCTGGGTTCAGTTCCTGGCCAACACCTCTGTCAGTAGCCATGCTGTGGCAGGGGCTCACGTAGAACTGGAAGGACCTACAGCTAGAATATACAACTATATACTGAGGCTTTTGGGAGGAGAAAAAAAGCAAGAGAGGAAGATTTGCAACAGATGTTGCTTAGGGAGACTCTTTCCCAGAAAAACAAAAACAAAAAAATATTACAGGAGAATTTATAGAAAAGAAAAAGAGAACAAGAGATATTTAAATGTATACCTTCTTATCATGTTACATATGTCCCAGGCATAATTTAATAGACTCCAGTCATAAATGTTCAATCACGAGGTTCACTTTATTGTTATAACTGTGCATACTTTTCTCTGACAAGGTCCTATTTCCACCCCACAATGGGAAAACCAAATTTTATTGAGTAATAAAATAAGACCGATCCACTAACTTTTCTAGACACTAGAATACAAACACTCTCATATGGGAATAAATATTCAGTCACGTCTAAAATTTGTTTAACTCAGATCTGGATTGACATTTGCACTCTGAAGTTCCTCAACTCCCAACCAGCTGGTCCATCTGCAGGGAGAGTCTGTCCTTGGCCCCGGCGTGGCTGGCTCCCACCCAGCACTGTGCCAGGGCTGAGTTAGTGGCAGCTCTGCCCCTGTGCCAGTCTAGACAACCTCCCACATGCTCCATCCTGTGGGGTCCAGGTGTTCCCAGAGCTACAGCCTGGCCTGCGTGCTATATACTAATGGATCCACTGTATTACACCTAGGGAATTATAAAACAAGAATGTGTTATAATTAAATAGCGTAAATCCATGGTAAATATATTTTTTATTAGTGCCATGGTGTTAACCAATATTCCCTATTTCGATAGTTGAAATGAGTTTATATTTAAATTCTCATTAAAGAATTTGGCAGTATAAACTCTCACCCATAGAAAAGATGAAGAAGGAAATCACTAAAATACATACATATATATACATACACATATACATACACACAAATATGAAGATTTTTATATTGGTATTTTTCTTCAAACATAAGCATGTTATCTCATAATTTCTTCTCATTTCAAAAGGACACATAAAAGATATGAAAAGGAATGTCTTGGGGGTTTTTTTTAGACTTATACTCTCATTTCTTAAAAAAATTATGTGAGATTTTTGTGAAATTAAACATAATAGAAAAGAACAAAGAGGGTTTAAAATAATAAAAATCAATTAAGAAGAGAAGGAATAGGAGAACACTTGAAGACATCTAATTCATTGAACTAGGTGGCTGAGCACTGAATGTAGGGTTTAGTGGCCTGGGAAATATGTTAGATCATGTAATCCCCACAGCCAAATGAAGTCCAGCCCTGGGCAGAAGAGACACAGCCCCCAGACCACCAGCCTTAATGTCCACTCAGCCCAACCAACCCCACATTCCTGGACAAGTCAGCCTGAAGGAGGGAACATGAACCCAGGACTGTGACCAGGATCACAAAACTGGATTTTGATAAAATCCCTTACCAGATAAAGTTTAATTTGTCCAACTCCATACTGGATAAAGTAATTCCTTTTATAGTTTTGGGGAGATTAAATGAGATACAATAATCAAGTATCATTGCAAGGTGGCAGCATAAATGAAATCTAAAGCACATAAGTAGACATGGAGAGGTGATCTTTTCCTGGAATGGAAGTTTTAGAAGAGTAACTAAATGGGATCTCATAATGAATTAACTTTAACTGGCCTGGTACTTTCCCAGAAGACCATGACCTTCCTCAGCACCTAATGGATCCAAGGTGATGAGTGTTTGCACATCCCAGCACTTCTCACATGCTGACTTACACACTGGATAGACATGCAGCCATTGCATGTTGGCTTCTTGATTGAAGGAGCAAACGAGGGAATGAGGACTTCTATTTATAGAGAGACTGCTGGGAGCCAGACACCCTCCTAGGCACTCATAGATGTTATTATGTAATTATACATTTATGTGTAATTTATGTAATTTAATATGTAATATGTAATTCCCTCCACACTACCTCATTCTATTGGTGACCATTATCCTTTAAATTTTGCAGCATATACTTCCTTTTATTTTTTCTAACATAAAGAAATATGGATGTCTGTGTATACATGTATATGTGCATGCAGGTTTGTATGTGTATATATTGTGTGTGTACACATATAAGTATGTGTCTATATGTACCAACATATTATATATATAAATATATTAAGAAAAAGGGAAACAGTAGCAGACTATAAACACTTTTAGTATTTAACCTGGAAATCATCCCACAGTGTTACATAAATGTTATTCCTTATATATTTTTATTGTAGCATAGTACTTTATTCTGTGAATGAACCATATTTTATTCAACCAGTTCCCTATTACTGGAAGTTTGAGTGGTTTCAAATATTTTGCTATTATTTTTTTATGGTTTTAATAGAAATCACTAGATTTAAACCTGGAATGTATTTACTTTGTGAAAAAAATGTGTGTTCTCTTAGTCTGGTCTAGTGATACAGGCAGTAGTGAAAAAAGAGAATTTTTTTTTCCCATCAAAAATAAAGAGTAAGGACGTCAGTATCATGGCGGAGTGAGATTCCCTCTTTGAATCTCTGCCCCCATAAGACACAATGAAAACATCATTCACATTCCAACAGAGCTCAATCAAACACTACAAAGGACCTCTAAGAAACCCCTGCTGCCATACATCAGATGGTGGAGGTGCAGGAAGCCCCAAAGGATGTGAGGAGAGGTAAGAAGTTGTACTCCCCCTCCCCAATCAATCAGCAAAGACAGTGTGGCTCGTAGACAGAGGGGGGAGGGGTGGCCCACAGCGGGGAAAACTACCACCCTCCAGGTGCTCTCACAGATTGTCGAGAGATCCCCACCGGGAAGCGACAACGGACTGTTTAGGGGGTGTAGCAAACACCCTAAGAGAGCCAGAAAGGAAACCCCCGGATCAAGCAGGAGAAAGAGAGGACCCCTCCCCCCACACAGGCTGTGTTTCAGCATAATCCCTCCAGGGGCTGCAGCTGCCTCAGAGCAAACCGCTCACGACCTCCATCCAGTGGCAGCAGGTGGAAACTGCAGGACCAACTTCAACACGAGGGGAAAAAATAAGGCGGTCGGATCCTTGCGACAATTTGTTATGGCTACAGACCAAAAGGAAAATGACAAACACCCAGAAACCAACCCTGAAGGCACAGAATTTGATAACCTGAATGACAGAGAATTCAAAATAGCTGTCATAAACAAGCTCAACGAAATACAAGAGAACACACAGAAACAAATCAACGAATTCAGGGATTTCATCACAAAAGAGATCGAAACCATAAAGAAAACCAATCAGAATTATTGGAGATGAAAAACAAAATCAACGAGATAGTGGAAAAAATGGAGTCTTTAAAGAGCAGAACTGACAATATGGAGGAACGAATTAGCATTATTGAGGATAGCCACGCAGAAATGCTCCTGATAGAGGAGGAGAGAGAGCTAAGACTAAAAAGAAATGAAGAAATTCTTTGGGAAATATCAGACTCAATGAGGAAAAGCAACATAAGGATAATAGGCATTCCAGAAGGAGAAGAAAGAGAAAAAGGAGCAGAGAGTTTGTTCAAAGAAATAATAGCTGAGAACTTCCCCAACCTAGGGAAGGAGAGGAAAATAACAGTGAATGAAATCAATAGATCACCTAAATATATAAACAGGAATAAAAAATCATCTCGCCACATAGTAGCAAACTGGAAAAATACCTGTGACAAGGAAATAATATTAAGGGCAGCTAAACAAAAAAAACAAAATAACATACAAAGGAAACCCCATCAGGCTCTCAGCTGATTTCTTGACAGAAACTCTACAGGCTAGGAGAGACTGGAATGATATATTCAAAATCATGAAAGACAAAAACCTTCAGCCAAGAATACTTTATCCAGCAAAAATATCCTTCAAATATGATGGAGAAATAATAACTCTCCCTGATAAACAAAAGCTAAGAGAGTTCGTCACCACAAGACCCCCACTACAAGAAATGCTCAAGAAGGCCCTTAGGCCTGAAAAAAAAAAACAAATGAGAAAGGGGATACAAAGATTTCAGCAGGGACAAAAGCAAGGAGACTAAACCAGAACAAACTACAGTTGGATAACATCAAAAATTAATTCAAGCTCATCACTGTAAACATACACTCATGACACAAGATGGAATAAAGAGATAACAAATAAGGAGGGGAAGAGGTAAGGGATTGAATCGACCCAGCCTCAGGAAAAAGGAGGCATCTGAAAATATACTATCTTATCCAGCAGATCGCTCATATAAACCTCACGGTAACCACTAAACAAATAACCAGAAGAGAACCACACATGACAAATAAAGAGAAAACCAAGAGAATGAACATGCAGAAATACCAAATTGAATTTGCAGTCCGAAACGCAAGTGACAAGAAACGAAGGAAATGCAAAAGAACCAAAAAAATGAACAATAAAATAGCAACATTAAACCCTCATATATCAATAATCACTCCAAATGTAAATGGATTGAATTCTCCAATCAAAAGACACAGAGTGGCGGGGTGAATTAAAAACCAAGATCCAACAATCTGCTGCCTCCAGGAAACACATCTCAGCTCTAAAGACAAACACAGACTCAAAATAAAAGGATGGAAAACAATACTCCAAGCTAATGGCAAACAAAAGAAAGCAGGAGTAGCCATACTTATATCAGACAAAGTAGACTTCAAGATAAAAAAGGTAATGAGAGACAAAGAAGGGCAATATATAATGAAAAAAGGGACACTTCACCAAGAAGACATAACACTTATAAATATCTATGCACCCAACACAGGAGCACCAAAGTACATAAAACAACTGCTAAAAAACCTTAAAGGAGATATTAACAATAACACAATAATAGTAGGGGATCTTAACACCCGCCTTACATCAATGGATAGATCGTCCAGACAAAAAGTCAATAAGGAAATAATGGACTTAAACAAAAAACTAGATGCAATGGACTTAATAGATATATACAGAGCACTCCACCCAAAAAAAGCAGAGTATACATTCTTCTCAAGTGCACATGGAACATTCTCAAGGACAGACCATATATTAGGAAACAAGGCAAACCTCTATAAATTTAAGAAGATTGAAATCATTACAAGCATCTTTTCTGATCATAATGCAGTGAAACTAGAAATCAACTGCAAGGAAAAAACTAGGAAAGGGACAAAGATGTGGAGACTAAATAACATGCTACTGAACAACCAATGGGTCATTGATGAAATTAAAGGAGAAATCAAAAGCTATCTGGAGACAAATGAAAAGGAAAATACACCATACCAACTCATATGGGATGCAGCAAAAGCAGTCCTGAGAGGGAAATTCATAGCAATACAAGCTCACATTAACAAACAAGAAAAATCCCAAATAAATAACCTTAAATTTCACCTAACAGAATTAGAAAAAGAAGAACAGACAAAGCCCCAAATCAGCAGAAGGAGGGAAATAATAAAAATCAGAGCAGAAATAAATGAAATTGAAACAAAAAAAACAGTAGAAAGGATCAATGAAACAAAGAGCTGGTTCTTTGAGAAGATAAATAAAATTGACAAACCCTTAGACAGACTCGCTAAGAAAAAAAGGGAGAAGACTCAAATAAATGAAATTAGAAATGAAAGAGGAGAAATTACAACAGATACCACAGAAATACAAGGGATTATTAGGGAATACTATGAAAAACTTTATGCCAAAAAATTGGACAACCTAAAGGAAATGGACAAATTCTTGGACATGTACAACCTCCCAAAACTGAATCAAGAAGAAATAGAGAATCTGAACAGACCAATCACAAGTAAAGAGATTGAAACAGTAATCAAAAACCTCCCCCCATAAAAAAGCCCAGGACCAAATGGCTTCCCTGGAGAATTTTATCTAACATTCAAAGAAGATTTAGCACCTATCCTTCTCAAACTATTCCAAAAAATAGAGGAAGATGGAATACTTCCCAACACATTCTATGAGGCCAACATCATCCTGATACCAAAGCCAGACAAGGACAATACAAAGAAGGAAAACTACAGGCCAATATCGCTGATGAACATAGACGCAAAAATCCTCAACAAAATATTGGCAAACCGAATACAGCAATACATCAAAAAGATCATACACCACGATCAAGTGGGATTTATACCAGGGACACAGGGATGGTTCAACATCCGCAAATCAATCAACGTGATACACCACATTAACAAAATGAAGAATAAAAACCACATGATCATCTCAATCGATGCAGAGAAGGCATTTGACAAGATCCAGCATCCATTTATGATAAAAACTCTCAACAAAATGGGTATAGAAGGAAGTACCTCAACATAATAAGGGCCATATATGACAAACCTACAGCAAACATCCTACTCAACGGGGCAAAACTTTGAGGACAGGAACAAGACAAGGGTGCCCACTCTCACCGCTCTTATTCAACATAGTACTGGAAGTTCTGGCCAGAGCAACTAGGCAAGAAAAAGGAACAAAAGGACTCCAAATAGGCAATGAAATAGTGAAACTCTCACTATTTGCAGATGACTTGATCTTATACATAGAAAACCCAAAAAATTTCATCGGAAAACTACTAGAAACAATCAACAACTACAGTAAAGTGGCAGGGTATAAAATCAACTTACAAAAATCAATTGCATTTCTATACACTAACGATGAAAAAACAGAAAGAGAACTCAAAAAGACAATCCCATTTACAATTGCAACAAAGAGAATAAATTTATCTGGGAATAAATTTAACCAAGGAGGTAAAAGACCTATACAATGAAAACTATAAGACACTATTGAAAGAAATCGAGGAGGACACAAAGAAATGGAAAAATATTCCATGCACATGGATTGGAAGAATAAATATAGTTAAAATGTCCATTCTACCTAAAGCAATCTACAGATTCAATGCAATCCCAATCAGAATCCCAATGTCATTCTTCACGGAAATAGAACAAAAAATACTGAAATTCGTATGGGGCAACAAAGGAGCCCGAATAGCTAAAGCAATTCTGAAAAAAAAGAACAAAGCTGGAGGCATCACAATCCCTGATTTCAAAATATACTATAAAGCTACAGTAATCAAAACAGCATGGTACTGGTACAAGAATAGACACACAGATCAATGGAATAGAATTGAAAGCCCAGAAATAAAACCACACACCTATGGACAGCTAATCTTCGACAAAGGAGCAAAGAACATACAATGGAGAGAGGGAGGTCTCTTCAATAAATGGTGCTGGGAAAATTGGACAGCAACATGCAAAAGAATGAAAGTAGACCATCTCCTATCGCCATATACAAAAATCAATTCAAAATGGATCAAGGACCTGAAAGTGAGACCTGAACCTATAAAACTCCTGGAAGAAAATATAGGCAGTACACTAATTGAGATTGGACTAAAGTGATCCTTTCAGATTCCATGTCTACTTGGACAAGGGAAACAAAAGAAAAAATAAACAAGTGGGACCTCATCAGACTAAAGAGCTTCTACAAGGCAAATGAAACCAGGATCAAAATGAATAAACAACCCACCAGCTGGGAGAAAATATTTGCAAATCGTTTGTCTGACAAGGGATTAATCTCAGTAATATATAAAGATCTCATACAACTGAGCAACAAAAAAATAAACAACCCGATCAAAAAATGGGCAGAGGATATGAACAGACATTTTTCCAAGGAAGAGATATAGATGGCCAATAGACACATGAAAAGATGTTCAACATCACTAATCATCAGGGAAATGCAAATCAAAACGACACTGAGATATCACCTTACACTGGTTAGAATGGCTATAATCACAAAGACAAATAACAACAAATGCTGGAGAGGTTGTGGAGAAACGGGGACCCTCATTCACTGCTGGTGGGAATGCAAACTGGTGCAGCCTCTATGGAAAATAGTATGGAGAGTCCTCAAAAACTTAAAAATAGAAATACCTTATGATCCAGCAATCCCACTCTTGGGCATCTACCCAATGGACATGAAATCAACCTTCACAAGAGGCGTATGCACCCCTATGTTCATTGCAGCATTATTCACTGTAGCCAAGAAGTGGAAGCAACCCAAGTGTCCCTCGACTGATGATTGGTTAAAGATGTGGTATATACATACAATGGAACACTACTCAGCCATAAGAAAAGATACAATTGTCCCATTTGCAACAACATGGATGGACCTAGAGGGTATTATGTTAAGTGAAATAAGCCAGAGAGAGGACAGACACTGCATGAACTCACTCATATATGGAATATAAATGAACACACTGACAGAGAGAACTGATTGGTGGTTACCAAGGGGAAAGGGGGTGGAGGGTGGGCACAAGGGGTGAAGGGTTACATCCACAAGGTGACGGACAAACAAAAATGTACAACTAAAACCCCACAGTGTTATAAACTATTAAGACATCAATAAAATAAATAAATAAATAAAGAGTAAAATAGTTGTGGATTGAGCCAGTGCCACATCTGTGGGTCCACTAATTTTGGCTTTCAGACTAGTCATTTGTGAAAACATTCAGCCCGAGTGACCTGTTTGAAGGCGAAGCACAAATGCAATTAACTCCCCGGGTGGGAACTGAGGACTGTAAAGCCGGAGAATCTGGAGTTGGCAACTGAATTGGCAGTTTTCCAGCAAGTGATGTGGAAATCAACTTCACTCATAAAGAGTTAAGGGAAGGATTCAGTGAGCTAATGTTTATAAACCACATGTCATAGTGCTTGGAGTAGAATAGGCACCTAGTAATGCCAAACTATTATAATGATCATCATTAACATCGAAAAATACTGTCCTCAGGCACCCCTCCCAATCCTTTGTGTAATCTTATACTTTGACCATTGTTTTGGAAGCTCGAATGCATGGTTTAAGTTGAACCCTTTGGCCTGATTTCTTTAGTTGACTTTAATTACTTGGGCAGACTACAGCCATTAGTGTTTGCACACTTTCACTCATATAACCTTTCAGAAACATCCAAAGAACTTAAAGACTCCTGTGAGAATAATTATCGGACGAGTGTCAGAGGGCTAGAGAGAAATCTTCCAATGAGATGATCCCGTCTGTATCTAACTCTCAGAATCATCCAGTGAACCAACAGTACACTTTTCACTTAATGTGCATGTTGGCTTTTGAAGAATTTCTTCAAATTAGATATTAAAGGAAATCTACATTATTTTGAAAAACATTTATTTATGTAGAAGTTCCATAAAATTGATTAGAATGATTTATTTTCGTCATTACTGGTAGACACATGAGAATTTACTTGAAAAAGTTAGAAAATTATCACACTCGTCTTTTGGAAGTTGTGGTCTAAAAAATAACCAGTGAGAATAATCTTGTGGGAAGGTAGGGGAAGAGTTGATGTAGTTTTCCTGTTCTATTTGGGTCAGAATTTTCATTACATTAGAATTCTATATGAATTCCTTACAGGTATTATAATTTAAATGGAATATCACTACATTGTCATACTAAGCAGTATCTCATTTTCTGAGATTTTCCTTGGCTCAATCCAATATATTTTAGTTATTTTCACTGAAAAATCATGACCTATGCAGTCAAAATAAATCTACTGAGTACTATATTTCAATATTAATTTTCTATATGGAAGCAGAGCTGAGTGAAAAAGCAGCACATAGAATCCTGAAATGATTTCATGGACTCAGCTACTTCTTATTTCTCAACTCCAGTTCCCAAAACTCAATATTTAGTGAAAATTGACAAAGACTTTTCAAATTATGCTTATAATTAAAACTATTAAAAATTTTTCCTCTTAAATCAAACAAGGACTTATAATTAGCATCACATCTTATCTGTGATGGTAAACTCATGAATTTAGTGATCTTTGTCTAGAAGCTGAAACACTACTCAGAGGTTACTATAATCTGAGCTTGACCAATATTTATTATTTCCCCTGACAAAATCATTGGAAAATAATATATAAAATTAAAAACAAGGACAAAAGATTTATTAGATAAATGGAATTAGTGGTTCATTAAGTTAATAACATAAACATGACCAAATCTAAACCTGTGTGGAAATAAACAAGAAAATCCTGTTATTCGTTCGAGTGGGATGGTCTACAAACACGATGAGAGAATGCCATCATGTGATGTGCAAGAATGAAAAATTAAAATGCTCAAAATACGCTGAGAAAATCAGTTTTCTGCCCACATCCTTTGATCTCTGGGTCTTGTTTTCCCATCATTACAACCATCATTAATGTTCATTAAACTAGTCAATATTTCTTTAAAATCACAATTAATATTTAAATACTTATTAGAGAGACTTCAATGCTACTCAGTTTAGATAACCAGTTGTCATTCAGCTCTAACATTAAGATGTTTGAATGGGAAGAGTAATGCCTATCAACTTTTTATATTTCTAGGTAAAATTCTTAAAACTTTTCCCTTTTCTAGCTTAAGCCTCTTCTTTCATCTTGCCTTCTGATTGATAACATGATCACAAATTCTCTTTATTTGTGATTCCCTTGATTTCTTTTATTTTCATTTCGAAGGTAGTTTTGAGTATTTAATATAATATAGTGTTTAATAAACTAGCTCTACATTCGATATACTGTCTCTAGTAAAGATATGAGATTCTTAAATTAAGATGTATTTGATCTTAAAATATAAGCTTTTCCCCTCATGTAAACTAATTTCACATATAAGATCACTTTATCTTTTCAAGGGAATTGAAAGAAATTTAAAATTTCATTCAAACTTCCCAGTAATGTTTCTTTTGTTGTGTTCAACAGTATATAATAATTTTTCTTTATGTCTTTGTTATCCTTTTTAGTATATTTCATAAAATGTAAATGTGCTGCTGTTGAAACCAGCTATATTAGTGCCATTACTGCACAGGTAAACTGAAGAATGCTAAATAATTGACAGATTGAAAGAAGAGTACTAACTCCAATGGCAGAAGACGTTACATGCCCAGTTGGGGTTGTAGAGACAGCAATGGCAAAATGCAGCCATTTAATTGCTGCACTTAAGCCATTTATCTATCACAGAACAGCTCAGCAACCTGTTCACAATTTAAAGAAAAAGCATCACATTCACCAGTTATCGCAAAAATGAAACCCCCATGAAAAGTAAGAAAAATATTCATTAGTGTCACTGCTAGAGACTCAGGAAAATACAGGGTTTCAGAAATATGGTAGGAAAGAAGGAAATATTCTGGAAATATATAGGAAGGAAGAGAGGAAGACAGTGAATATTGAATTTTTGTTTATGATTAAGATGGCCTTGTTGGAGCAGCAAAATATAAAAATTCTTTTTATATTATATTTTAGGTATAGTTTTATAACTATATGTTGTTAAAATATTAATTTTTAGAAAAGAAAAGCAGAGGAGACTCACAACAAATTTTAAAAGTGAATAGTAACAAAATGATAGATTTTTGATTCACACTTGTGGATTTGGAATGTGCCTAAACTCCATTACCACAAGTTCATCTGACTCAGACAGCAAGTGTTAGAGCAGGAGTGAAATCCAAAGAACTCTGGTAACTCACCAAAGTCAGAAAGTAAGTGAATGTCACTTGAAAAAAATACCAAGTCCAGGGTGTGTTACCGTACACCACACCATCACTTTTCAAATTTATTTTTGTTTTGACATACCTTCAAATTGTTGAGAAGGTCCCAACTGTTCTTAATGCTGTAAAATAAATTTTCTAGCAACATGACCATGTGGTAAACAGATGCTGTCTCCTTATCGAATGTTCACCACATTTCATGGGGCCACACAGCTCAGAGAATAAGGCAGAATTTATGAATAATGACCACAGTGATAGAGCTGAAATTTGTGATATTAATATGTTACTGAAAAAGTGATAAATGTCTAAGAGCACTTTAACTTAATTCTATGTTACTGAAAAAGTGATAAATGTCTAAGAGCACTTTAACTTAATTCTTAATCCTTCACCCTGGAAAGCAGTCATGAAAAGTCCTAGAATTTTTCCTTTTCGGAGGTTTGTACTTTTGAATTTTCTCTGCCATATTGCCTTTAGAACACAGAGATAAGTTGAAAATGTGAAATTAGTCTGTCTTTCAACTTTATGGCCCATTTTCCAGGTGTAGAACAGTTCACTATAGCTTGAAAAGATATTTCATAACCCGTAGATACAGCAATCTATATTTCTATGCTACCAAGACCTTGGAGGACAAAAGTTCTTTAAGGAATAAATGAATGAATATATATAATAAACATCTATCATCATCATAGAGAATTTTTAAAACTACTTTACATGAGTTATGATTTACATGTAAAAAGCTTTGGATATTCACTGTATACAACTCGATGAGGTTGGGAAGAAGTAAACACCTGTGTAACTATCACTGCCAAGGCCATAGACATATCCACTTGAAGGAGTATTTTAAATATTTTAATGCATGTAATGAATTTTTTGAAATTATAAATGTGTGATGCAATTTGTTATTTATCTTTTCTTAATTTAATAGATATGAATCTTAATCAAATGATACCATGAGGTATAAGGCAGAAAAGGAGTCTCCCATAACATGCTACCTTTCCTTAGGAAACAAATCATGGTAGTTAAGGTTTTATTCTTACACATCAGAATTTTTTCCATGTACACAGTAGTTGTAAATGATAGATTATGGTTGTGTCTATTTTATACACCCACATAGATAAATTATTTTTACAAAAACAGATGACTTATATAGTCTTCAACTTGATTTTTATCTTGACATATTATCTATAATCTGATTAATTTGATTCCAAAACTTTTAATAAGACATCATTTCTAATGGGAGTATCACTGAGCATTAAAGATATACGCTCAGGTCCCATGCACTTTGCTCTCTCTGTGGGGTAAGTGGGTCCAGAGACCCCTGTGAACATTGATGAGCCCCACCCCCAATTCTACCCGATGGCCCACCAGGGAGTGGTACATTCCCAAAGTTAGATGTGGGGAGGGAAGCAGATTAAGAATGCCCTAGTTCATCGCTGAGCTTCAGCCACTCTTCTGCATGGATTATTCACTGTCCTGATATCAGTTAAATGATGCTGTCATTCCCTATTGCCCCTTGTGTGTAGACTTCACCACCGTGCAGGTGGAGAGCAGACAGTGGGAACGCCTGACAGGCAGGATCAGGTACTACAGCAGCATCAAATTCTGGCAATACTTGACTCTCTCATGTTTTCGCCAACACCAAGAGCAGTCCAGAAAGATCCCTACCAAGAGGTCTTCAAGTGGTCATGCATCCTCTTAGAAAACCCCTTTCTAATGGACACATTTTATATTTAGATACGTTGATTCCTTCAGTCAGCTACAGCAAACCTGGTTTACTATTCTACCTCTGTAGGATAATTTCACAAATCCTTGCTTTCATTCATTTTGCAAACCTTTCTTTTTATCCTTTCATAATTTAACGTGCAGGCAATTTTATTTTTCATCTTGCCAGTTTTGGAAAACAACTCGTTGTAGTCCTCAAACATAGCCATCTGTATATCATCTTTGGAGAAATATCTGTTCAGATATTTTGCCCATTTTTAAATCGGGTTGTTAGTTTTTTCGTTGAGATGTATGAGTTCTTTTTATATTTTGGATATTAACCCCTTATATGGTTTGCAAATATCTTCTCCCAATTGTTAGGTTGTCTTTTCGCTTTATTGATGGTTTCTCTTGCTATGCAGAAGCTTTCTAGTTTGATGTAGTTCCATTTGTTTATTTTTTCTATTGTTTCTCTTGCCGGGTCAGACATGGTACTTGAAAATATGCTGCTAAGACCAATGTTGAAGAGCGTACTGCCTATGTTTTCTTCTAGAAGTTTCATGGTTTCAGGTCTTACATTCAAGTCTTTAATCCATTTTGAGTTAATTTTTGTGTATGGTGTAAGATAATGGTCTCCTTTCATTCTTTTGCATGTGGCTGTCCAGTTTTCCCAACACCATTTGTTGAAGAGACTTTCCTTTCTCCATTGTATGTTCTCACCTCCCTTGTTGAAAATCAGCTGTCCATAGATGTGTGGGTTTATTTTTGGGCTCTTGATTCTGTTCCATTGATCTGTGTGTCTGTTTTTGTGCTGGTACCAAGCTGTTTCGGTTACTATAGCTTTGTAGTATGTTTTGAAATCAGGGAGTATGATACCTCCAGCTTTGTTCTTTTTTCTCAGGATTCCTTTGGCTTTTTGGGGTCTTTCATTGCTCCATATAAATTTTACGATTCTTTGTTCTATTTCTGTGAAAAATGTCATTGGAACTTTGATAGAGATTGCACTGAATCTGTAGATTGCTTTAGGGAGTATGGACATTTTAAGTAGTAACATTAGTTTTCAAAGCACCTCATCCAGACCCTGGATTGCCAGAGGTAATACAGGATGTCCTGTTACATTTGAATTTCAGATAAACAATTTTTTTCATAATAGTATGTCCAAATACTGCATGGAACATGCTTATACTAAAACATTATTCATACATTTATTTATACTTTATAATTTATCTTGCAAATGTTAAGTTTTATAAAAGTAGATTCTACTTAAATTCTTTGTCTTGTAATCACCTAACAATATAAAGTTATTTGTGGATGTAAAATTACTTCTTTGGTTAAAATTATCTTTAGAAGCGTCAGATTACTAGTGATTTATGTTTGATTAGTGAGATCATATATTAACTTATACATTAAGCATAGTTATAAATATACTATATAATATACTTGTATATAATTGTCTTAAAATTACAGGCATATATTTTAATAAATATAACATATTAATATATATACTTTATACTATATATATTCTACCTGTAATTATAGTAAAATTTAAATTAGTCAGTAGTGTAACCATTATAAACAAAGGTTTTTCTTATTTATGGAAAATTTAGCCAAAGAGGCCTTTCCTATGTGCACAGTGCTGTTATGAATAAAGCCATATCAATTCAGTGAATATCAGCTCAGTTTCAGTGATTGAGCTAAAAAGGGTCAAAGTAAATCAGCCTTTTGAAAATAATAATGTGGACCTAATTTCACTCCATTTCTCTTTCTGAGATTTTCTATTGAGCTTACTACATCAAGAGCAGGAAATTATTTTCACATTTAGCTTATTCACTTAATTAATTAAATCTGAATTCAGATGCATTTTAGAGAAGTACCCTCGAGATATTAAAATGTCAAGATCCAACACTGTTTCTCATGGCTTGCTATCTTAGAGCTGTTGTAACAAATAGGAAGAAAAGTAATACGAGCAGAGCAATTTCTGAACTAGGGAATTATAGCTGATGAAAAGGAGACTAGAGCTCTAGGCAAGGTTTGAAGCAAGTCGGTTTCATTATAACTTGTCTTATGAATACTCAGATTTCCTGGTGTCAGCTTTTAAATTTAAACTTTCCATTTCTGGATTTATTCTGTAATATATTAAGAACACTGCTGAACAGATCAGAGAAATCTGATCATCAAAAAGGCATAAAAAGGGTTAAGAGAGCGATGTATTTTTGATATAATATCAGATTTCACTTTTACTACTTTTCTATGGAAAAAATAAATAAATCCAAAATTCATTCAAACAAAATTAATAGAACATGGAATTTCAGCCTAAAGTCTCTTGGGAGACTCTAGGGAATGTTGTTTGCCTTTCTGTTCATTTTCTCCTTTTGAATTCCACCTCGATGAAGCAGAGGCTTGAGATAGTACAGAAAAAAATGAAACTAAAATAGACACATACACCTGACCTCTTAGGCCTCTTGAAAATTAATGGGCAGGAAGATTTAATCTGTTCAAAGTGGATTATGGACTCTATAAAGGCATAATTGCTGAGACTACCCTTAGGGATTTGTTTTACCCTTGTGATTATACTGTAGGACTTTTGATCTCCCTGACCCTAGAAGGAGTGTCCAGGTGGGGGACACCTGAGCTCATCTTTGTCAGGTGCACCCCCTGTAATGAGTGAATGCTCTGAGGGTGGGAAAGAGAAGTACAGAATGCCAATGGCCAGGGAGATCTTTAATTCCTGAATCCCATTGTCTTCTTTTCACAACAACTTGGAGAAGATCCAGAGAGTTGTAGACCCACAGAGCACAGATCTGGTATGGGGACACGTGTTACACCATTAAGCCAGTTGCCAAGCCCCAATGCCATCCCCTGGGAAACTGGACTGGACCATGCGCCCTGAGAGAGGCAAGCCCAGAGCAGGCTGAGCTGCTTCCTCCATCGTTCCCCTTTAGACCGGCCTCCATAAGTCCTCTGCCTCCATTTAGGGGAGAGACTAATCCCCGTCCCATGAGACTGAAACGCAAGAAAGAGTCAGACGATGCCCACAGACTCAGGACCCCGTGCGAAGTTCTGGCCCTGAAAACTGCCCCAGCCTTGGAGGAGAGAGAGAACCTTGAGTGCCCTTCACTAGCAACTCCTTTAGCCACTAGCCTCTTGTGAATTCTGTTACCATAAGCCACCACCCAAGGGTTGGGCCACCCCCCAGGGAAGTGAGGCCCAGGATTTCTGAGCTTTGATTCCTCCTGGAGTTACCTTTTCTGACTGTATTCAATCAGGACTTTGTGAATGGTGACACTGGGTTGGACATAGGCTCGGGAAGGTCCCATTCCTATTGGGAACAATCTTGAAAAGCAAAGAAATAAATATGGAGTGCAATAAAAAGCAAGAAGGAAAATAGAGCTCAAAATGCCACCATTTTTACATTATAAAACCAAATTCCAATCAATGTAACAGCAGACGGGTGCACCCCTGACTGCACTGAGTGGAATCAAATTAGGTGCGTTACCTTTAGCATGAAAACCTTGACCTAGGGAACATTTACATATAAGCGACTGAGGGCATCAATCCCTGATCAACACAGAATGAGGCCAAATGTGTAAAACCTCCTTTGCACTTTTGACTTTGCTAGAAGAATGATGCTTAAATGCCCTATTAATTTGGAGTTCTATCCCAAGACAGAGGCATCTGGGGTAAATAAATAAAGCATGTAAGCAGAATAAAGTCAGAAATGCCTCTCACTGGTGATTCTCTTTCACTGCTGGGAATGGAGTTTTCTAATATGAAACTGAGTTATTGTAGAATATTTAGCTGGAATGCTCAGCTCATCCTGACAATATTCATTCTCTTGAACGCGCTGAGAGGGAGGGAGTCCACCAGGACATGTCCCCCCATTTAACGCATCACTGGCACACAATTGCCTGTCCCAGCTCCCGCATTCTGTTCACTCATCCTGCTGCTCTGTCTTCTAAACATTTTACTGGACTGACATTGTTATGTGTGCTGCTGCATCCCACCTTGTGCAAAATGCAATCTGTAATATAGGAGGATGACATTAAAAACGGGCAGCTCATTAAGTTGTGATGAGATTTTCAAATTTATCATCCAGTTTTGGTCATTCCTCTTTCAACTTTCTGTCCTCTGGCCTCATCAGGGTTGATGAGAAGCTCTACTGCTGTCACACCAGGCTCCCCAAGCTGTGCCCTCACATCCTCCTCCTCATCGCCACTCCCATAAATTTGCCCAACCTTGAAAACTGTGGAAGGTGTTGGTACAGTCATGGGCTACTTTTTCTTACAGATACAGGCTCTGGCCTAGTCACCAGCTGTGTGTCCTTAGGCAAGTTGGCTAACCACACAGTGTTGCCGAGACTACTGTTTGACAGTTGCTAAATTCAGCCAAAACTAGCTTGGTTTTTAAAATTTTTTTTGTATTACCGGATAGATAGTGTATCCAGATATAAGCAGTTTCTAAAAGCCAAATAATTGTAATTGTCCAAAAGTTCTTTGATAGTTTTTCTGCCGCTCCACCGAGGGCTTAAGTTATCTGTTCGGTGTTGACAATACCCTAGCAACGAGGAATGTCTGCACCGTAGGAGGTGAAGGCAGCGCTTAGCCTAAGGTGAGTGGCTGGCGTGGCTGATGGTTGGTGGTATTTCTCAGTGGGTGGGTGGAGGGTCACTGGAAAGGATTTAGGGAGTCACTGGACCATTTTCAGATCTCTAAAATCGTATCGTTTCCGTCTCTGCTTGACTTGTTCCATATGTATTAAAATCAGTTTTCCTACTTTTCAAAAATAATAAAATAAATCCTATAAAAACCACACCATATTTTGGAAAATAGGAAAATCTGATTTTAGCATTATCTTTTATTATACTACCATAAAAGTAACCATTAAAGATGTTAAAAATGTATACCACAAATCCTAAACTCCTTATATAATAAATTTTACTTTTCCATATTTTTTACATGTGTACAGATGTGCACATACTTTCTGTCATTGTAATAAAGTAAACCAAAAAGTTGCTTTCTTGTTTCAACAATTATCAGGCCATAGACTTTTCTCTCAATTTTTACATTATCTTCTCAATTATCATGTGTACACTATCTAATGATTCATTAGGATTTAATCATTTCCTGTCTGCTGGATTAAAATTCTGGTTACAGACATAGAAATTTTCCTCAGTATTTTTTTCCTAGTATAATTTTCCACCTCTCTAGTCAGAACTGACACAACATTGGGTTATTTCGATATGCATATTAGGGCCATCTTCATTGCCACTTTAATCAACATATCAAAATGAGTCACAATATGATTTATCTCTAAAATTCAGCTGGTGGTATTTTTTGCATTGCTTGGAGCTAGTGGTCTTTGCTAACTATTTCCATCTCCTTTCTCCTACACTGGCTCCAACTTTTGTAATGGAGGGGAAGTGGAGGGTAGAGAAGATCCATGAGATGCAAAAGTAATTGCTATTCAGGCACCATCCCTGCCTCATTAGGAAGCTGTGGCTTTCTTACAGTTCTGGGCAGATGGAGGGCTCTGTCCCATGATGCTTCTCTCAGATTAATATTTAGTCATTACTGGTATAGTCATTAGTATAGTAAGAGCACTTCAGTTATTATAGTCTCCTGAAGGGTGGTATACTGCTACTTTAATAGCTATATTATCCGTCATGGAGGTAAAATCCAGGTGGGGCAATACTTGTAATAACTAGTAACGATTATTCCAAAATTATGCCATTATCCCTTGGAACTGAGGGCAGCAATTGCTGGGCTTCTTGCAGCATTGAAAGGCTTCAGTCTGTGACATTCCATTGGTTTACTTGCATGGACAGGTTGAACTAGAAGCTCCTCCAGCTAAACGTAGAGATGTGGCTTTATTGGGGGACCATACAAGTGGCTTGGGTGTTTTGCTTAGCTTTTTTCTCTGGTGGTAAACTGTTGTTTTTTCACATGCAATCATGTTTTGGAAATATAATTTAATTGCATTCATGAATGCAGCTTAATCAGACTTTATCTTACTTTATCAAAAGCACTAATAAAGTGCATTTGCAGATATTATCATGGACTAGCAATGTTCCTCTGAAATGATTGCCAAAGTGAAAGAAACCTCCCACTTTACTTGTTACACACAAGGTTAATAGATAGTAAAACCTAAAAATGGAAAAAGGTTACAACAAAACAAAAGTAGAAACCTGGGATTTGCTGGGCAACTTTTGAGGCAAAGTAGCCCTGACGTCTTAATTAGTGAGCGAGGAGAGACTTAGAAGTGCTCTGTAGCCCGGAACAAAGTTCCACACAAGCCTCCATGCCCAGGACACGCTGGCCAGTGGGCAAAGATCTCCAGCTGTCCTTCCACCATCTACATACTGCACCCTGAAATGAACAAGTCCCAAAGCTCCTTGGTCCCACCCTGTGGGGAAAATTCTTCCCTCGAAGGTTCTTTAGCATTGTTCATCGTTGGGAATCCTCACCTCTGTTCTGTCGCAGTCCCACTTCCTGGGTGCCTGCCACCTCCCTTTGGTCTCACCTCTACCAGCCAAGTCCTCTTCTCACAGTTGTGGTCCTGTTGCCTCCTGACACGGAAACGCCGAGATCTGAAACTGCTCATTCTTTACCCTGGATTCTTTGTTCTTATGAGGCTTTTGTCTATTTTTATTCACTTATTCCAGTGAATAAATGGAGATAGCACTTCCCTCTCTTTGTTGGGCATTCATATTATACATTCTTCTCCAATCGTTTTTTTTTTCCCCTACTTTTTTGTTACTACATTTTTGTTTGTTGTGTAGATTTTTTTAATGTGGGTGAATCCATCTGTCTTCAAATTTAAGGCTTCTGAGCAATGATTAGAAAGGCCTTCCCCATTTCAAAAATATTTTTTAACTATATTGTATGTTTGTTGTTTAAATTCCAAGTGATTTTTGATACAACTGGAATTTATTTTAGTATAAGTGGTGAGGTAGGGATATAATTTTTATTTCCAGATACTAGGAAATTGTTTTGAACACATTTATTTAATAATCCGTACTTTCCCACTGGTTTGAAAGAGCAACTCTATTTTTTTTTCTTTACTAACTATCTAGATTTTTTCAGTTTATTTCTAGATTCTGAATTATATTCTATTGATAGTTCACTCTCTTCATGCACTGGTGTCACACTATTTTAATTAGTGTTGCTTTCTGTTACTTTTTTTTGGAGATATAATTGACATATAACATTGTCTAAGGTGTACAATGTGTTGATCTGATACATTTATACATTGCAATATGATTACTGCTGTAGCGTTAGCTAACACCTCTATCACCTCACATAATTATCGTTTCTTTTTTTGGTAAGAATACTTAAGATCTAGTTTCTTAGCAACTTTGAAGTATATAATACAGTACTGTTGACTATATTCACTATTACATTTTTAATATCTGGTAGAATTAGTTCAACGTTATAACTCTTTCTTTTTGGAAGTATCCTACATATTCTTGCACACATGTTTCCCCAAAGAACTTTAGAATTAGCTGAGGTATGTGCAAAACCAATCTTGCTTATACATTGATTGCTATCCATTGAACACTATGTGAAGACTAATTTATGAAAACTGGCTTCTTGACGATAACTTTTTTTTTCAGTCCAGGAGTAGGATATGCATTTCCATTTATCGTCTGTTTTGTCCCTCAGTAGCATTTTAAAGATTTATTTTTCTGCATTGTGTACATGCTTTGTGAAATTTATATTGAGTTATTTTATCTACTTGTATTATTCTAATAAGTGGGATATTTCATTCCAATACATTTACTATTGTTTATGTTTAGTTCAGCTATTGATTATTATGTTAATTTTGTCCTCAGCAACGTACTGAATTCTGTGATTGATTTTAGAAGTGTTTTTGCTTGATTCTCTGACATTGACTCTCCATGCAGTCCTGCCTCTCCCTGATACTCAAACCTGAAACTCATCATTTATGTGTTTTCTAATGTGTATGCCACATAAATTTTTTTTTGTTTTCTGTCAACCAATATTTTTATAGATACATTGGTTTGTGGTGCTACCTCTTATTTTCTGGTATATAAATTAGAAAATTGGAATTTGAAAGAAACTCATGGACAACCCAATATCTACTCCCCTTGTTCTTGCCTGCCTCAAAGAAGCATTGTGAGAATTAGATGGATAATTCCCTTAAATTAGTTTTGACTGTTAGAGAGTGATTCCACATACGTACTGAGGATTAGGATAGCACATTATCTCATGAATATTCAGAAATGAAAAGACATCATAAACTAAGAATGGTAAGTGGGCCTGTGTGTTTCAAGAACTGACACTGTATCTATGGAATGGAGATGTAGGTTTTCCATAAATGATGTAGATTAGTACAGCAAGTGTAAGTCCATGGCTTAGAGAAAAATTTGAATAATATGTATTAATGTAAATGAAGGATGTGTTTTGAAAAAGAGAGAATGCAACCAAAAGATATGCTGAGTCAGAGCCAGCCTGGTGGTGTGGTGGTTAAGTTCATGCTCTCTGCTTTGGCGGCCCGGGGTTCGTGGGTTCGGATCCTGGGTGCGGACATACACAGCACTCATCAAGCCATGCTGGGGCGGCATCCCACATACAAAACAGAGGAAGATGGGCACAGATGTCAGCTGAGGGACAATCTTCCTCAAGCAAAAAGAGAAAGTTTGGCAACAGATGTTAGCTCAGGGCCGATCTTCCTCACCGAAAAAAAAGACATGTTGAGTATAGTGGGAATGAGCATTTACCCACAAATCTAAAATTTCAACAGCTTGGCACATAGAAAGTTATTCATGTAAAGCTAGCAGAAATCACTCTAAGATTTCGGGTACAAGGGATTCATAAAGGATTAAGTCTTATGTAATTGCTGAAGATCTAGAAATCTCTGAGATTTCTAGAGAAGTTGCCCCTGGGTCTCAGCCTGAGAGTCTGAAGTGGGCGGTTGTCAAAATCCCACTGGGAAGCTGCCTCAGTAAGTGGGATTCTCCTCCACCGGCAGCAGTCAGTGGCAGTGAAGTGGATGGTTCCCAAAAGCTCACCAGGAAGCCTCAGGAAACCTGTGTCTGCCCAGGAGTCCAGCTATAACTGAACTCTTCCCTCTGGCAAAATCCAACCCAGAGCCACACGGGAAAGGGTTTCTGGGAACTGTATTTCCTGGCCCTGCTGGCAGCGTGGAGGAGTTCTCAGAGAGGGCAGTGGTGTTGCTGAGTTGACAATACACGAGGATGTAAAGGCACAGAACAGTGCAATGTGAGGGTTCCTACTTGGTGTGTGGCTTGGGGATCTGTGGTTCTTCCATCCTATGTCTCTGCTGTCCCCTGCAGGGCCCTGAGTCCTCTGCATCCATTCAGCAGGTGGTTGGAAGAGTAGAGTGTTGCCTTGGACTGGAAGTGATCCACCTCACTTCCACTCACTCCCAATGGGCAGGAACAGGTCCGTGACCCCATCCAGCCACAAGGTGCAGTCCCTGGTGAGAAGCTACTTCCCATTGACTATTCCTTATGATGGAAAAGGGGACAGTGATATTGACAAAGAGCACTTAGGAAATAAATCATTAAAAAATAACAGTTCAAATCCACTTTGATATTTAATAAGAAACAATCAATCTGGGATCAGTATGCAACATGAACTAATAGTTTCTCAACATAAGTATATGCTTGATTTTTCTTCATCTTTAAAGAATTATATTCTATAACTTTGAATATGCTGGAGTTTTGCTCAGGACAAAATGCTATCTAAAAAACTCCTATTTTCATTGCTTTTTTTATTGAACCAATATATCATCATCTGTCCTCTGTCATTCACACTGGCTGTTAGCCTGCAATAGTCTGTCCTCATAAAAATTGATGAAAAATGTCTGAAGTCCTTGAGAAAACGTACTTATCTTATGAAGATAGAGTAGACACTTTTACATTCCATTACATCACACACAGTAGTATTTATTTAAATTTTTACAAATATGTGTACGTTCTATCCCTATTTTTGGCTAAAAAAAGAGTCTTGGCTTGCACTATTTGAAATAGTCTGTCATCAACGAGAAAATAAACAAATACTTTTCTGAACCCACTTCTATTTAGCTCAGCTAGCCAGGAGATTCTGAACAGCTGACTTAAGCTAGGAAAGTAACATAACTTTTATCACTAAAAGCAGTTTGCCTGAATATGAAATGAATTGATGTTTACTCCCTTTGGCCTAGAATTTCCAAAGCCAGATATTTTTACCCCTTGCACTTAACAATGTCTTTCATTTATTTCAATGAATGAATAAAAAAGCAGAGAGGGTTTTACAGTGAGAACTGCCGACCTATGCACCTAATCAAAGGAATCCTAAATATACATTCACATCCTAATAATTCAGGTACATTCTTTTTCCTTTACACTCCCTGAAATTCTAATCAGATTCATACCACTAACATTATCCAGTCACCTACAAAATGGGTTCTGATTTATTAAGTTTGAAAATCTCATGGATTTTTATAGCAGAAAAAAACTTACAGAGATTCACACAGTGTCATTACCCGTTACTAGTTTTATTATATATCTCTGTTCTCACTGAGCTATTACCCAAATAGTCTCAACTCTGGGTAGCTGCCTGAATTATCTGTACTCTCCTCAGTGTGTCTGGGGTCTGAGCATCTTTAACCAGAGTTGCAGCAATGGTGTGAGGCAGTAGTTACACCTGTGACAAAGACATTTTATAGATCATGTATTTTCACACAATTTTTCCATTCTAAAATAAGCTTGGCACAAAAGGGCTCATGATGCAAACAGCATTACCATAAAGTTTTAGACAGAGTGTATTTAAAAGATCATAAAACTGGATGATAAGAACAGCACATTTTCATACAATTAGAGATTTATGGTGGTGTTATAATTTAATTTCCTCAAAGCAATCTTTCATACATGGGTTTGTCGAGCATGTAACTGTGAAATTCAATTCAAAATGCCACATGCAAGTGCCACATATAGAATTCCTGAATATTTATTTCAGGCACAATCTGAGCTTATAGGAAATTGGGAAAATTGGGAAGCACTATAGAACTTGGCACTTGGTGTTTCTGTGGAACGACAAAAGAAATAATAGAATGTACATGAATTCCTCAAAGTGGGAACATGAGATGATGCTGAGATTTTTTCTGCGCACGTGCAGACGTGGTCATAGAGGTGTCGTGCTGTGTGTGTTGCCATGGCATTGGCCCTCCCTTCAGGCGTAAGCTGCCAGGTAGAGTAGATTCCCCAGTTACTACCAGTTGTGACAGACAGTCACAGAGGCAACTTCTCAGGATATGCTGTATAGTTAATTGCCATTATGGGTTGAATTATGTCTTCCCACAATTCATGTTAAAGCCCTTCTCCCCAGTACCTCAGATTGTGATCTTATTCGGAAATAGGGTCTTTGCAGATGTAATTAAGTTATGATGAGGTCATCTGGTGGGCCCCTAAACCAATACGAATGATGTTTTTATAAAAAGGGAAAATTTGGAGACACACACACAGGGAGAATCTCATGTGAATATGAAGGCAGAGATGGGGTGATGCTTCTACAAGCCAAGGCACACCAAAGATGGGCAGCAAACCACCAGAAGTGGGGAGAGAGGCGTGGAACAGCCTCTCTCTCACAGTCCTCAGGAGGAGCCAGCCCTGCCAACATCTTGATCTCACACCTCTGGCTTCCAGAACTGTGAGACACAAATTTCTGTTGATTAAGCTATTCAGTTCATGGTCCTCTATTAGAGCAGCCCCAAAAAACTAGAACAATAGCATTAATGCAAGTAGAGCTATTCACATGTAAATAAAAGACTGCACTTGAAAATGAGCATGATTTACTAAGAAAACAGAGATGTACTTGAATAGAATTAGATGTTGTATGTTTGTAATCATTCTGTCAATGGCCCACGAATTTTAACTAGACACTAAGCCTTCATGAATATAGAGTAGGTAAAATTCCATAAGTATCTGAGGTATCTCTGCTTTTTCTTGGTGAACTATGGACAAATAAATAATTATGGAAAATGAGCAATAATATCTAAGTCCTTCCTTCTTAATTCCTAGATAGCAAAGCTCTTGGAAGACTAAATTATGTAATAGGAAAGAAAACATAAATAAGATTATTATATCTATTATAATTATATCTATATTATATCTATTATATAAGATCTTTGTATCCATTAATTAACAGTAAAAATTTAGACTTTATTCACTAGAGACTGTCTCTTACATATAGATTATGCTACTGGAAAATGGAATAAATCTGGATAAATTGTGAAGAAACAATGTATCTAATGTATGTGTTTTTCTTAAACCCCTTTTAAAGCCTTTTGATTTTTTCTGGTTTTTTAGCCAAAATTTGGAAGTCTTTGCCTACATAATTAAAGACACTAAGTGGTCATTGTGATTGAAATCTCTTTGTATTGATTGACGTTTTAGGTGAAAATGTAAAACAAAATATATAAAATCACATATAATCATATAGAAGACAATAATATTGTCCTAAAGTCTAAGTGAAAATTGACATTTATACCCCAAAGTATTGGTCTATGTTTTACCTATGTTTGAAGATATTTAAAATAGCTAGGACTTCTAATTCATTCATTTATGATGTTTCAAGGCAATGTGCTAACTTTTTATTCCTTGGGAGCCTTTTAGATTAAGGATATTATAGTTTAACATTTATAATTTCGTATTTTGTATAGTAATTTCACAATCTAGTAATGTTGCTTATTTCATACCAATTAATTTAAATGGATGAAAGTCCACAGGCAGAAATATACAGATGGTACAACTCAGTGTTTAAATAATATATCAGAATCATTACCAATAAAATGTCTCTAATGCATTAAATCTTTAAAAGCTAAAAGTTTGTATAGAGACAGGAAATAGCTTAGTGGTTGCCTAGGACTGAGGATGGAAATGAGGCATGACTATAATTGGGCATAAAGCCTTTTTGTAGGTTGATGTGGTGGGCTGAAATTGCCCCCCGCCCCCAAGACATATCCACTTCTTAATCCTCAGAGCGTGAGAATATTAACTTATATGGGAAAAGATGTGATTAAGTTAAGAATCTTGAAATGCAAATCAAAACTACAATGAGATATCACCTCGTACTTGCTAGGATATCTACTACCAAAAAGACAAAAAATAAAAGATGTTGACGAGGATATGGAGAAAAGGGAACGCTAGTTCACTGTTGGCGGGAATGTAAATTGGTGCAGCCGTTGTGGAAAACAGTACGAAGTTTCCTCAAAAAATTAAAAATAGATCTACTGTATGACCGGGCAATTCCTCTTCTGGGCATATATCCAAAGGAAATGAGAGCAGTCCCTCGAAGAGATGCCTGCACTCCCACGTTCCTTGCAGCATTTGCCGCATTATTCACAATAGATCGGATATGGAAACAACCCAAGTGTCTGTCAGCTGATGAATGGATGAAGAAACTGTGATACATATGTATGCAGGCTTATGTGGCAGCTAATGGGATTTCAGATTTCACGTGCAGAAAAAGAAATTAAATAGGAATCATTTTTCATTGATAATTGCTTTTGATATAACATAAATGAGAGAGGAAATAGTCTAATTTGAGATATTTAGAAGAGAACTATCCGGATGCCAAAAAGCCTCACTTTGTTCTAAAAGCTGCCCCAGTGAAACTTTCACTGCTTGCATATGTCATGCTGGTTGTGACATCTGGGATTACACCCATCCTCTTACTTCCCCTACCCTCCCTGTGTCATTCTGCCATGTGAGGGCAACTCATCTATAACTGAAGGCAATTAACCATGTTTTCCCTTCCAGCTAAGTACCCTGAGTTCATGGAACCCTTCTTCATATGAAAAGTAGTATATTAAAAGGACTGATCTCTAAAATTTCCTCCAATTTTAATATTTTGTATATATTTATATCCTGTGAATTATTTCCAACTTCGTTAGAAAGACCATGGAGGCTTGCTATAGTAGGATTCTAAACTCCCCAGAAATATGTTATATTCGTCTTTGGCAGAAAACAGTTTCAAATTCCCATGAGCCAGAGTTTCTCTTTGGAAGGAATGGAATTCCATATTTTGGTTAGAATATCTTAGCTGACATTGATTGCAGGAAGTCTGTAGAACTTCAGCAGTAATTGTCTAATTCTATAATAATGCCTACTATTGTCCTTTTCTCCTGGAACTACTACTGTGAAAGGAATTATAAAGTTAATAGCATTTATTGAGTTTGGTATTTACCAGGCATTGTGAGAAATGTTTCGTATACATTATCACATTCAATTCTCAGACAACCTTGAATTTTAATATATTTCCATTTTTTTGACAGAGGAATAAACTGTGGTGATTCATGCAAGATCATTTAACTAACTAACATTTGAGGCCAGGTCTGGGCGTCTCAGGAGCCCACCTAAGAATGAGCAGTCTCTGACATCATCTCAGCCTTTCTAAGCTCTGTTTACATTGTTTCTGAAGCTGCCTCAGTGTTGGTAATCCTCATAACCTTCGTGGAAGTGCTAAAGTGCTAAACCCCCATGGTTTAGCACAGTGTGCTACAAATGGTCTGTGGAAATACCACCTGCTATGACGTAAATTTTAAATACACCATTGTAGCCGCCCAATTGAATTGAGAAAGCAAAGCACTATTTGGGATCGTAAATGTTCTCACCTGATGTGTCTACTGTATGAGGTCCAACCTCTCTGTGATTCTCCCAAAAGGAGACATGTCATGAGGATGTAGGCTGTTCCAACGGCTGAAAGGAGTTTGAGGAGGAAGAAGGTAATGAAGAGTTCCATTCTCATCCTGAAAGTCCACGTGCTCCTGATGTCATCATCCAGACAGTGGCTGCCCTTGTTTTTCCTGGAGGTGCACTATGTGGACTGGGGGCAGCAGGAGGGGGCACATTAAGATGCCATGGAGTTCAGCCAGAGTTTTGCTTCTGCCATTAAATTAAATCAGAAGTTGCTCTCCTTCTGTATCTGTCATGTTCAGCTGACTTGGATGGGTGTGAATAAATCATTCATAGAAGAGGTTGTTGTAAAAGGGTTGGGAATTGCATGTTTTTCTGGTTTGTAGGCAAAAAAGTTTTGTTAGTGATTCAATGGAGGACTTTTAATTTTTCCGTGAATTCTTCAGATGGTAATTCTGTGCAATGATGGGAAATGAAATTTTTGACCACGGGAATTTCGTCTGTGTTGCTATTAAATCACTTTCATGCTATTGCTTTAGGGAAGCTCCAAAATTCCTTTTCCTGTGTTTTTGATAGATCCCTTTCCCACAATCATACTGTATTTTCCTTTAAAATTATCATCTATGTTGCTAGTGATGGGGAATATTAAATACGAGTCAAAGCTTCCCTATTTCCCATTGCTGACTTTTCTTTCTGTTGAGATAGTCTGGTTTGGTAAGCAGCAAGAAGGGGACGTGCTCACTTGAGAACAAAGAATAATAAAGTCACCCAGTCTATTCAGTTAGTTAGTTTTGAGGTTTAGGTGGCAGGGAAAGAAAGCTTGTAACCATGGCTGTAAGGTAATTTCCTTCCTCCATGAAGTTATGTTTGCATGTCTTGTGGGCCCTGCTCAGAAACTGTCTGGAGAACAGATACCACTCCAGCAAACGTGTTCCGCTTGTTTGTGTGCATGGAGGGGCTCCTTTTGTTTAGTCTGGAAATGTTGCACGCTGTGGTGGTTCTGGACAGGATGTTAAAATCAGAGGCTGTGAAACAGAGGTTCCTCCCCCTAATTTATCATTGATTTTCACTTCGATCATTCCGTGACACTGAACACCTGTTCAGGAGTCTGTGGGTCCCAAGACGCCCCCCAGAGCTCACCCAGCGGGAGAGCAGCAGCCCCACTTCTAGACCAGCCCAGATGAAGGCCTGTGTGTTGCTGTCTGAGCTACATTAGCCTGACAACTTAGAAAGGGAGAAAAATAGAAAGTGATAATGCCACAAAACGTAACTGCTGGCTGTGTCTCCTAAGACTCATGATTTCACAACCTCTGTTGAGACCATTCATGGGGAGTTAATTAGCCATTGTTGGGACTGTACTGAAGTCTATGATTTGCAGACTAATTTACAGGGGCTTTAATGACCAGAGGTTTCACACCGCGTGAAAAAATAATTCACACATGACGAAAAACATTAAAAACATCCAAATAATCAGTCTGTAAACTGCCACTCCTGATCATTAAGTCATGAAAAATAACAACAAAAAGAAAAACTCCAAGAGTTCAGCTCAAGTTCCATTTTCTACCATTAAAAAAAGAGGACAACTTTCACATCTCGATTGGAATCAAAATTCTTAGAAACCCAACCTAGGTACAGATGGCGTGAAGGGCACCCTGGGCTTAATCTCACCAAGCTGATGGGGCAGGAGTGGTCATCAGGACAGCCCCATCCTCAGCGGGAGCAAGGGGGCAAATGCTGCATGCTCCAGTGTTCGGACTTCTCTCTGAGAAAGCCCCCACCAGGCACTTGCCAAATCCTTTCAGAGGGGCCATGATAGGAAGTTAATGTCCTCATGTCTTCCAACTGAAGAGAATAACCCAGATTGCAGTGGTGCTAATCACCCAGCATAGAGTTCCTCACACATAATGTAACTTGTTGCGGTTGAGTCTGTGCAATGACTAGGAAAGAGGCAATTGCATAATAACCAGGCATGGACTCCAGTCTCACATGACATAAGACAAGCCTGCACCACTGGGATCCACCCAAGGATCGCAGAAGGGCCAGGATTCAGTGTCAGAGCTGACCGTGCCATGGTGCCCACTCTAAGCTCCCAATGAGTGCCAGGGCCCTGCCTTCCAAAGAGAGGGACTCCAGCCCTTTGTGCTGCAGTTACAATGACTGTATCAGGCAGGTGAGGAGATGTCATCCAGCCTTGGGCATTTCATGGTCTGGAGTAACTAGGAGGTGGGTTTGCCCCATGAGGAGAGGGGAGAGCAGCATTGAATTAGTTCCTGTCATGTTCCGGAAAGTGAAAGACTCTCTAAGTATGTTTCCTCATTTATCCTCCCCACAGTCCTGAGATTCCAGCTTTATTTTCTGCCTCTAACCACAGAGGAAACTGAAATTTTCTGAGACTAAGGTACTTGTCCCACATCAGTCAGCTAAGAGCCCACAGGGGGCAGGACCGAAATCAAGATGGTCCAACCCCAGAGTCTCAGCTCTTCCACCACCTTGTCTCTCCCTCTGGAGAAACTTGGTGAAGGTCTGTCTCCTTCCATTCTTTCCTCCATTTTTCCAGAAGCAGACTTTCTCCACCTGTAGAACCTCAATCATTTTATTACTGTCCAAGATACAAGATAGTCAAGTTATCACGGAAAATAAAATAAGAACAGCTCGGGAGGAAATGACTGCAATGTGTATGGAGGGACAAGAGCTACAGGAAAGTGTTTAGTTTATCAGTCCAAGGTGGAAGAAAACAGAAGACTATACTTTGTAAGGTGGGCACCAGGCCTTTGATTTGACTGCTCTGACCCACTGGTCTTCTCAAGTGTCTTTTCCTGGATGTGATGGTTGATTTGATTTGTCAACTTGGCTAGGCTATGGTGGTCAGTTGTTTGGTTAAAAACTAGTCTGTGTGTTTCTGTTCAGGTATTTTATAGATGTGATTGACATTTATATTCAGTTGACTTTGAGTAAAGCAGATTACCCTCCTTGACATGGGTGGGCTTCATCCAATCAGTTGAAGGCTTTAATTGCAAAAACTGAGGTTTCCTGGAGAAGAAGACATTCTCCTTGAGACATTAACATAGAAATTCTGCCTGAGTTTCCGGCCTTCCTGGTCTTCTCGGTGTTTATGGGCCACGTCAGCTTGAACCTTCCAAGGAGCCCATGATCCTGCTCTCTCTCTCTACCTATTGTTTCCTTGTGTCTAGATCTTTCTCATCATTGTTCTTCAGGAAAAATATATCCTCCTAGGAGAATCCTTCCCTGGCCACTTTGACTAATTAGCACCCCCAAATCATTCTCTATCACATTATATCAGGTATGACTTGATGGAACTTGATTGAGCACTATCAGATATTTTATTCATTCATTCTACCCATCCACTATAGTGAAAACTCCTTAAGAGAAGAGACTTGGTGGGTTCTGTTTGCTGCTCTCTCCTCCACACTTAGAACAACCCCTGGCAGATATTAGGAAGCCAAAACTTCTTCTGAATGAATAAATGTATGAGTGTTTGGTCTGGTGTTTTAGTTGTGTCAGATGAGAAGGTAAATCTGGTCCCTGTAGTTTCATCTCGATGGGAAGTTGACATCCCTGACTTACTTGTTTTTGCTCATTTAGTTAAACTTTTATTGAATTATTAAATGCATAAATTGCAAAATGCCTAAATCCTAAGTATAGAACTTGATGAATTTTCACGTAATGAACAACATTTTTATAACCTGTACCAGATGAAGAAACAGAATATTACCAGCACCCCCTTACTTCCCTCCAGTCAATACCACTGACTCCAAAGGATAACCCATATCCTGACTTCTAACTCCACAGTTTCATTTGCCTGGTTTTTTTGTTTGTTTGTTTGTTTCAAGATTACAAAATAGAATCCAATTGTATCTACTAATTTTTACTTCTTCCACTCAACATTTGGTTTATGGGATTTGTACATGCTGCTACATGTATAGTTTTAGTTTGTCCATTATCACTGCTGTATACTATTCAATTGTATGAATATACCACAATTTAAATATCTATCCCATTGTAGATGGATGCTTAGGTTTTTTTCCTACTTGGCTTTTAAGAATAATGCCACTATGACTTTCAAATACATGTCTTTTGGAGAATGCATTTACTTATTTCTATCGGAATATAAAATTCCTAGAAGTGGACTTGCTGCATCATAGCTCCAGGGTGCAATGCATTTGGTCAGCTTTTACCAATTTTCTGGAAATTTCAAGGTATTTATACCATTTATGCTTCTACCAACAATACATAAGAGTTCCACTTGCTCTGCACCTTACCAGCACTAAATAATGTCTATATTTTTCATTTTACCTATTCTGGTAGGTGTGTTTAATTTTGTTTCTCCTGATGAACACCTTTTCATGACTTTGTTGCCCCTTTGGATATTCTCTTTTGTGAAATATCTGTTCAAGTCTTTTGCCTATTTTTCTATTGGGTCTTCTGCCATTTTGTTAGTGATTTTTAACACCATATTTCTGAGCCCTTTTTCAAACATATATAGAGAAAAATATCTCCTCCCAGTTTGTGCCTTGTACATACACTCTAAATTATGTCTTTTGATGAGGGTAAATTGTAATTTTAACATAGTCCGATTTATCTCTTTTTTCCTATATGGTTAGTATTTTTATCTTTGTGTGTTCTGTTTAAGAAAGTTTTCCTACCTCAATGTCTTGAAGATATTCTCCTATTTTATATTCTAAAAACTTCATTGCTTTGCCTTTTCTTTTTAAGGCTATAATATATTTAAAATTAATTTTTATATATAGTCTTAGCCAGATGGTCAACACTTTCTATATTCACATGGATTACCAATTATCTCAAATCTATATTTTTCAAAATATCTACTTTTTCTAACTGCAAAGCAATGTCATAAATCACATGACCTTACATGGGTGAGTTATTTCTGTATTCTCTAGTCTGTTCCATTGGTCTATTTGCCTAAATTACTTTAGCTTTGTAGTAAATTATCATATCTGACCATTTAAGTCCTCTGTTTTTGTGGTTCTTCTTAAAAATTGCTTTTTCTATTCATCTCATGAATTATGTCTTAAAACAGTCTGGTCACTGTGTTGAAAATAGAATTTGGATAAAAGATACAAGGGGAGAAGCAGGAATATCAGTGAGGAGGCTTTTGCATTAATCTAGAGAATAATAAATGCTGGCTTGGACAGGGATGTAGTGATGGGGATGTCGAGATGGTTAGATTATAGAAATGCTTTGGAATAGCAGCAACCGGTTTTGCTTATAAACCGGATGTTGACAAGTAAATGTCACTCCACAGATTTGGAGCAAAGCAAGGGAAGGACAGAGCTGTCATTTATCAAGATGTGGGAGACTCAGAGAAGAAAACGGTTGGGGAGGATATCAAGAATGTCCATTTTGAACTTCCTAAATTTGAGATCCATGAGTGGATGATGAGTAGGAAGGTAAATATGTAGGTCTGGAATTCAGGTCAGAGGCACTGGTTGGAGATATACATGTAGGAGTTAGAGGAGGGAAGAATTTGAAAGCCACAAGATTGCAGGAGATGACCAAGGTGGTGAGCTAGAAGATGCTAAAGCCAGAAAACTAGGAGTCATTCCTGGTCTTCCCTTTCTTTCATCCCTGAATGTTGAGAGTCTGAATATTTTTGAGTCTTGTCATCTCTACTTGCAAAATATCTTCTACACTGCTATATGTTCACAAACATTTTCTTTAAAGGCCAGATAGTAAATATTTTAGATTTTGCAGGTCACATGTGGTCTCTGCTGCTTAGTCTTCTTTTTTACAACGCTTTAAAAATGTAAAAACCACTCTTAAGTCCCTAGCTATGCAGAAACAAGATGAGGTTGGATTTGGTCTGTGGGCCACAGTTTGTCAAACCCTGGTCTAAACCATTACTGACTCTCCCTGGGTTTTGATACCGTTCTATCTGATCTCTTTGTTTACGTTCTTCTTCTGCAATGTCTTCTTCACAGAGAAGCTAGGATTGGTTTTTTGTTTTTAAACCAAGGGCAGATGATGGTACTTAAATGGATTTACATTGAACTGACAATAAAATAAAGAATTTTTGTGTGGTTTACCAGGCTTTTTATGATCTGGCTGCTGTTGAGGAATGCCAATCCAGCCTACAGTCTGTTTTTGTAAATAAAGTTTAGCTGGGACATAGCCACATACGTTTGTTTACATATTGTTTATGGCTGCTTTCACTCTACAATAGCAGAGTGGAGTAGTTGTGACAAAGACCATCTGGCCTACAAAGCCTAACATATTTACTATCTGAAGCTTTACAGAAAAAGTTTGTTGACCCCTGTTCAAAGTATCAGCATCATTCATGAGCAAGGCTTTTGGATATATGATCCCTCTGTAATGCTCTTGCTTCCACATTTTTTTCGTGGGCTTCAAGTTCAAAATTTAGTTGATTATTCTCTTTAATTTTTCTTCACTGGTTTGTTCACATCTCCTAATTGTTTTAAATTACACTATATTGTACTTCTGCCCTTCAATCCCCATCCATACTCTCACTTCACTCCTAACTGTAGCCTAATTGAAGCAAGATCAGGAAATATATTCTGTATGAAGGACTTCTCTGAAATTTGTTGTGACTTAACTTATGACCTGATAGGTGGCCAATTTTTGTATAAATTTCATATGTTATAGAAAATAATGTGTATTTCTGTAGGCATTGAGTGCAACATTCTATATATTTCCATTAAGACCATTTTGTTAATCATGTTAATCAAATGTTTTGTACCCTGACTTTTTATCTGCTTGTTCTGTTGCTTCCTGAGAAATGTATTTTAAGATATTTCACTGTGATTATGGGATTATTTATTTCCCCTTATAGTTTGTAGTATTTTTCTTTATTCAGATTCATATGGTAGGAAACATACAAATTTATAATTGTAATGTATTTCTGGTAAATTGGATCTTATAACATTTGAAATTTCCCTTATCTCTCTTTTTTTTTTTTTTTTTTTTGGTGGGGAAGACCAGCCCTGAGCTAACATCCGTTGCCAATCCTCCCCTTTTTGCTGAGGAAGACTGGCCCTGGGCTAACATCTGTGCCCATCTTCCTCCACTTTATATGGGACGCCGCCACGGCATGGCTGACAGGCAGTGAGTCGGCGGGCGCCTGGGATCCGAACTCGCGAACCCCGGGCTGCCAAGCGCGGACTAAGCCGCTGCGCCACCAGGCGGCCCCCTGAAATTTCCCTTATCTCTTGATGTTCCTTGCCTAGATCTATGTTTTCTGATATTAATATAGATATTAATATAGAATATTAATATAGAAAATAGAGGATTTGGGGGTTGGTGTTCTATATATTTTCTTTTTCTTTCCACCTTCCTATTTCTTTATATTATAGATATGTCTCTAATAAAGAGCAAATAGTTATGTCCTTTTATCCACCCTGATAAACTTTTTCTTTTAACAAAAACATTTAGTTTATTTATATTTAATGCATTACTGCCGCATTTATGTTTAATTTTACTGTCTTATATTTTCTTTCTATTTGAACCTCCTGTTCTTTTTTAACACATTTACTTCCATTTTTTATTTATCTTTTGTTATGTCACACTAATCCTATACTTAAGGATTCTGGAGTTAAGGAGTCTGTTTTTATAATTTTAATGATAACTTTTCATGATAACTAAGAAATTACTCCATGAATCATGAGATTATATTAACATTATTTACATATATTTTTTTTACCATTCTTTTAGACAATGCAAAGATCTTCAGGATTTTAACTCCATTTAGTCCTCTCTGACTTAAAAAAGATTGTTGTCAAAAATATTATTTTATATAGTGAAAGTTTATTTCTCTTTATAACTTGCTTATGTACCACTCACTTATATACTTATATACTTTCTTTATTCTACATTTTCATTCCTGTATCTCTGACCTTCCATTTGGAAATTTCCCCTCTTCCTGAAGCAAGTCTTTTATTGTCTGTTTTAGTTAGAGTTGCTGTTGGTGAACTCTCTCAGCATGGTTTATCTGAAAATGTATTTACATTGTCTTCTTCCTTGAAGAATATTTTCACTGGACATATAATTCTAGGTTGGCAATTTTTTTCCCAGTTATTGTAAACATCATTCCATCATCTTCTGACTTCCATTGTTCTTATGGAGATGTCGTTTGTAAGAATCAACATTAGTCCTAAGGTAATTCCACTTTCATTTTTTACTACGTTTAAGGTTTTCTTTTTGTCTTTGGTTTTCAACAGTTTTACTCTGGTGTGTCTATGTGTGGAATTCTTTTTATTTATCCTCTTTGTAATACTTCAGATTTCTTGAACCTGTGGATTGGTGTCTTTGGTGTATAGTCTCCAAAGAAGACCACCACCGATACGTTCCCCCATGTATTTGTGTTGCCTTTCCTTCTCCTTCTATCTTGCCTGGCTTTAATGACCTACTTGACAATAGAATGTAGGAGTGATATTTTGAAACTTTCAAGGACAGAACATGAGGCCTCACTTGAACCTCTTGAATGCTGTCTCAGAATCACCCCTCTCAGCACCCAGCTGCCATGCTGTGAAAATCATGAGCACATGGAAAGGCCATGCTTAGATGTTCCACTCTGCAGCTCCAGCTGGGTTCCTAGCCAATAACCATAAGAAACTTCCAGCTACATGATTCAGCAATCTAGGACTTTCCAGCACAATCAAGCCCTCAGATGAGTATAGTTCCAGGGACATTATGGAGTAGAACTACTGAGCTGAGCCCGAGGACTATGAGAAGTGATAAAATGGTTGTTGTTTTAAGCCACTAAGTTATGAGATGACTTGTTATACACAACTTGATAAACAGTGTAGTGTTTTATGTAATTTTTAAAATTCTCAACTATTACCTCTTCAAATAGTTCCTTTGCCTAATTTCTCTTTCTTCTGGAACTCTAATTAAATACATATTTTATTTTTGTACTCTTTTTCTATATCACTTGCCATCTATTCATAATTTTCCATTATTTTCTCTATGCTGCATTCCTGATATCCTCTGATCTATATTTGGTTCACCAATTATCTATTTAGCTGGGTTTAATCTGCCATTAAATCTAATTATTTATTCAGTCCTTAACTTTGATTACCTCATGTCAAGAAATATGAAGCGTCTGAGATTTACCTTACTTTTAACCTAACAAGTTAGCCTGATACTGTTCTATGGATAGAAAATATGAGACTCTTGGATAAAAGACATAGGACTTTATTATTCATCCTACAGCAAGAAGTATGAGCATCATGTTTATATTTGTTCCAGTTGCTCCCCAATTCCAAAAAGTATGACACAGATAAGCCCAGGTAGCTGCTCTGCATGTGATGGGTTTGCTTAATAGCTAAAGAACGTTGTGTTTAGGGTACCCAAATCTTTTATAATGAGAAACAAGCAAATCTACCTGAAACTTTCTCCAGAAGGAGACATGATCGTTATTATACTGGATAGTAAGCAAACGTACACTCTTTCATAGGAAGACACTATCTCTGTCTTTCAAAGCTACTAAATATACAAACATCCTTGAAATGATAACCCAGAATAAAAGCAATTGGTTCTCCTGTTAACAAAATGTGCAGAAATGTGAGTGACTCATGGACAATTGTCTCCCCACCTCTGCTTTTTCAAATCTAAATTTTTTTTTTTATGTCAGGTATGTAATGTGGTATGGTAGATGCTCTCCTGGAGCAAAAATAAAAAAATAAATAAAGGACATTACAGGAAAACTGGTGAAATCCAAATAAGTCTAGAGTTGGTTTCTTAGGTTTCATAAATGCACCAGAGTTATGTACAAGGAAAGCATTAGGGAATGAGTGAGGAGTACACCTAAAAATTCTCTGTACAGTCTTCTAAACTTTTCTTCAAATCTAAAATTATTTTGAATAAAAAGTTCATTAAAATAATCGGTTCAGTTTTGCACCTACTTCCATATAAGCAAATACTGTCAAGATAAATACGACTCTGATTGTTTGAGTATTAGGCTTACTTGTCTAGATTCTAGTCCTTTCCTAAATTTGGGCTTTGCAATTCCTAGTGATCCTTTCAGCATTTGGAAATTATAAGGAGATATGTTTTAAACTTCAAACATACTTTTAAATTTTACTCAGAAGAAGAATTTTCTAAGTTCACAATTCACTGTTATCAGAAGCAATTGCTCCTTTCTCATCCGTATGTACTCACTCAAGCATATTTAGTCTGTGGGCTTTTAATCCACCAGTACGCCCTCTGTGTTTGTTTAAAAGACATGTGTCCTTTAAAGTGAATAGTTTTTTAAGTTTTTATTTTTAATTTAGATAAATGACTTAATTGTCTCACTCCCTATTTACTTATCACTACATTTTTATATGTTCTTATACGATATATGTTTCTGTATATAAATTTCTTACATTTTTTCCCTAAATGCTGCATACTCTTCCATCTGATGCATAATTCACAGTTTCTTGTTCATTCCTCTAAATATGGATATATTGGTTGATTTTAACTCCTTGATTCTACAAGCACAAGCAGTGCTTCAAAGATTATCCTAATACACCTCCTCATGGACATGAATATACTAAAAATGTTGGTCTTAGTGTATACCTATATGTAATTTTACTAAATACTACCAAACTGAATTTTTGTAATACTGAAATAGTGACATCACAACCCTAGCAACAGTGTTTAAGGTTTGAGTTCCCCCACTCTTACCATCACTTGACGAATGTTAATAATTTTTGCCCATCTATAGGTATTGAGTGGTTTCTCACGGTTGTCTTAATTTGCACTTCCCTGATTGCTGGTGTGGTAGAGAATCTCTACATACACTTATTAAATATTTCTTCAGGGTTTCCCTTCTGTGAATTGTCTACTTAGATATTTTGCCTTATTTTTTTCTTACAGAAATAGCTTGTCTATCATCCATATTAATCTATTATCAGGTTAGCTATTGCAAATACTGTTGTAATGCCTATAACAAATCTATCACCTTTGTTCATAGTGTTCCTTTTTGAAATTTTAATTTCAGTGTGGCCAAATCTGTCAATTTTCCCCATCTAAATCTAGTATGTTTGTGGTCTCATTTGAAAAACGTTCTCAACAAACTAATCCAAAAGTATATATGGGAAGGCAAAAGACCAAACATGGCCAATACAATTCTGAAGAACAAGGACAATACTGAAGAACAGGTGGAGAACCGACACTACCAACTTTAAGATTTACTGTAAAGCCGCAATAATGAAGACAGACAAATGGATCAAAAAATTGGCAAAAGAATATTAGCAAAAAAATAGACAGATAGATTAATGGAACAAACTAGAGACCCCAGAAATAGAGTCACATAAATATAGTCAACTGATAAGTTTGAAAAAAGAGCAAAGGTAATTAAATGGAGAAGGAATAGTCTTTTCAACAAATGGTGCTTAGAATAACCAGCCATCCACATGCAAAAAAATGAATCTAGACAAAGACCTTACAAATTTCACAACAATTAGCTCAAAATGGATCATAGACCTAGATGTAAAACACAAAATTATAAAACTCCTAACAGACAAAACAGGAGAAAATCTAACAGGTCAGAAAATCTGACCTTGGGTTTGATGATAAATTTTAGATACAGCACCGAAAGCATGATCTATGAAAGAAATAATTGACAAGTGGGACTTCATTAAAATTAAAAACTTTTGCTCCGTGAAAGATATTGTTAAGATATTGAAAAGACAAGCCACAGACTGGGAGAAAATATTTGCAAAGGATATATCTGATAAAAGGCTGTTATCCAAAATATACAAAGAACTCTTAAACTCAACAATAAAAAATGAACAACCCGATTTAAAAAATGGGTAAAGATCTGAACAGACACCTTACCAAAGAAGATATACAGAAGACAAATAAGCACAGGAAGAGATGTTCCACATGACATGTCTTTAGGAAACTGCAAACTAAAATAACAAGGTGATCAAATTAGAATGGCCAAAACTCATAGCAGTGACACAAACAAATGCTGGTGAGGATGTGGAGTAACAGGAACTCTCATTCATTGCTGGTGGGAATGTGTAACAGTACAGCCACTCTCGGAGACAGTTTGACAGTTTCTTACAAAGCTGAACATACCCTTATCACAGTATCCAGCAACTGGACTCCTTGGTTTACCCAAAATGAAAACTTATATCCACACAAAAACCTGCACATGGATGTTTATAGCAGCTTTATTCATAATTGTCAAAACTTGGAAGGAATCAAGATGTCCTTCAATAGGTGAATGGATAGATAAATTGTGGTATATCCATACAATGGAATATAATTCAGCAATAAAAAGAAATAAATTAACAAACCATAAAAAGAAATGGAGGAAACTTAAATGCATATTACTAAGTGAAAGAAGCCAGTCTGAAGTAGCTACATATTATATGATTCTGATGATATGACATTCTGGAAAAGTCAAAACTGTAGAGACAGCAAAAAGATCAGTGGTTGCCAGGGGTTGGAGGGAGGGAAAGAGATGAATAGGTGGGATTTTTAAGGTAGTAGATACATTCTGTGTGATACTGTAATGGTGGACACATAGCATTTGTGAAAACCCATAGAACTGTACAACACACAAAGTGAACTCTAATATAAACTATGGACTTAAGTTAATAATAATGTATCAACATTCATTCATCAATTGTAACAAATGTACCCACTAATGCAAGATATTAATAACAGGGGAAAATGCGAGAGGAGAAGGGGAAATGTGAGGAGGAAATATATGAGAGTTTTTTGTACTTACTGCTAAACCTAAACTTTCTGTAAACCTAAAATTGCTCTAAAAAATAAAATTTATTAATTTTAAAAAAAGTTCTCTACTACACTGTCACAAAGTATGGTAAGTATAAAATACGTAGAAGAGGTGGCGGAATAAATCCTACTATAACAGTAGTTGTAGGAAACAATTTGTTCATAATTTATTGTGGGTGGAACAACTCCCACACTGGATTTTTAAAAAGACCCAAGAGTATATTTCTATCAAGAGGAAGACTTGCCTTCGGTTCCACATTTAGAGCAGAGTAGAGCAAACTGTGGACCATGGGCCCAATATGACCCTATGGTTTGTGTTTCTATAACCTGTGAGCTAAGAACTTTTTTTCACATTTTAAATGGTTTTTAAAAATCTGAAGGAGAAAAATATTTGATGACAGATGAAAATTTTATGAATTTCAAAGCTCATAAATATAGTTTTATTGAAATACAGTTAAGTACTTGTGTAATACCCTCAGGTTTTCCTCTTGGCCCACAAAATCTAAAATATTTGCTATCTGGCCCTTTACAGAAAAAGTTTGCTGGCCCTATTTTAGAGGGTCCACTACAATATAGAAACAAAAATTTATCAAAGAACACGTGGACATCTTTCACTCAGGGTCCCATATTTATTGCTGGTTCACCAAGACCAAAACTCTAAACATCTGTTTTTGTAATGAGCATCAGTCAGGCCCCAGGAAAACACTTCTTCACATATCCAGTTTATTTCTTTGTAACAAAGGGACCTTTGTCTGAATTCCATGGCATTTTGAGGTTTGTGCTGCTGTCAGGGCTAGAGATGGACTCAGCTTTGGAGTACAATGTGGATTTGAACAGTAGTCGCACTTAAGTGAAAGAAAAGACAAAGTAATAAATAAATCCTGCCTTTTGTATAGCACAAAAAAACACAATATACTTATACAACAGAGTATTATCCAAGTAATGTGGATTATATGCTTACTCTCTTTTTTTTGGATCCAAATGTGTGGTTTTAGAAGTACTCACCAATTAGAAGGAATTGTAATTTGCATACAGTGTCTGAGGAGTGTCTTGCAATAATAGAAAAATCAAATCCTCTTAAATTTGTATAGACTAAAATATTCTTAAATTTGTATGGTCTACATACTCTTAAATATATTTAGTCTAAGTTACATGCTTTATGAAGTATGATATGATTCTTTACAGTGGCAACCACAATTGGAAAAAGTTTTATCAGGAGAGCAGGTGGAGATAAATATTAATCCAACATAAAAATGCACTTACCTTAATACAAATGTGCCCAAAGATGCATATACAATTATTTCATTGCAACGCATCACAGCAAAAATTGGAAACAACTTACATGAGAAACTAAGAAAAGTTTTGTGCATCTATACAATGAAACCTAGTACTAGGCAGCCGGTAGATCGCTAGGTGATCATGTTACGTAAAAAACATGTTCCCAAGACTACAGGGGCAGGGAGTGCGTATCTGGGAATGTTGCTTACTAGAGGCTGCAACCTTTTCTGGGTTATTTAGAACTTTTTACCTGGAGCATATTTTTTAAAGTATATTTCAATTCTGGGGAAAAAAAGAGGTTTATGTGAACTTATATCAGTAAATAAATCTGAAATATTGGGCTAGAATGAGAAAGCCATTTTGCACTAAAAATGGCCCATTTTCTCCCCTGGGCTGTTCTCTAGTCTAATTTCTGTCTGCATCTTATTTCTGAATTGCATGCTAGATTTGTGGAATACCATTAGCTATGGTTGAGGAATTACGTTCATGCTGAACTCTTGTTCTTAGCCACTTCTAACTTCTTGAAAAAAAATTAGCCTAAAATTTCCCTAGCTGTTTTCAAGCCAAAGATAACTTTTATTTGAAAAGCTTAGAGGAAAAAGAATTCCCTTAGCTCCTGTTATTTATGCATAAATCAAAGGGTTTTTTTTAATGCATTTGAAGAAAAAGAATATCATTTACATTTTTTTAAGTGGGTAATCTGAAAGGGTTTGCACTAAATACGCTTTAACTTGTCATGTTTGCAGGTAAGCAAACTAGAAGAGCAGTAACTGAAACATTACTGTCTGTGGATTCTCTGAACATGCGCAACCACAGTGTATGTCTTCTCTGATGCAAATGCCATCTTCTAGTGTTTGTTTTTAGTTATAGCAGCTGGCTAATATGGCATTTCTCCTATTTGTACATTATATTCTCTCTCTCTCTCACTCATGTTTTCCATTTCACTTTACTTTCACTAGGTAATGCACACATGTGGCACAAAATTTCAATGAAATAAAAGAGCAAACAGTGAAAATTAAGTCTTCTCCTCTACTCATTCCCCAGGTTAACCTTCCGAGAGCCACCTGATTGGAACAAGCTTCTGGTGCGTCCTTCCTGACGCGTTCTCTGCCTTTACGAGCAAGTGCGCACACACAGGAGACTTCCTCTTACTCGGGTGGACTTGTGCATGTTCTGCACTGTAATCTTGGGTGCTCAGAGGCTTTTGCCAAGATGCCAGTTAGAAGAGAGCAATTTTGCACGTGTAACCATTCTTGCTGGAGGTTGGTTTCTTCGTTGTTTCATCAGCCTCGGCCATACACTGTCAACATGAGTCTCCTCAATAAAAGGGACGGCTCCGTTGGCTTCACAGTCGGTGAAGCTTCCTTAGGTTTCACCAAACCCACCTGTTCATCCACTCTAGATAGAAAGGAAGCTGTGGATACCAAGACCTGCATGAACCCTGCCCTCATATTTTCACATTTTATAAAATCTGGATGAGCTGTCCTCTCTGCTTGAGCCCAGCAGTCATCCCGACATCTCCACTTACCCTCATTCTGGGCACCTACCTTCTGGACTCCGAGATAACTCACCTGTGCACTCCACAAGGGAGCCAGAACATGTACTTCCAGCACGCGGAGGACGTGGATGGCCAGTAGGGATTATCCGGGTGGCCGGCAGAACTCGCAGTTGCTGGTCTCAGCAACTGAGACCAGCAGAGGCAGGATTGCACTCTGGTGATAAAATAAGGATGTACCCGATATTTCCTACCCATTACGCCTCTTAACCTCCAAGCAGAGGAGTTAGGCTCTGCAAAGATTAAAGGAAGGAGATGTCCCAGAATCGGGCCATGCCACCTCCCTCCACTCATCAGTACTGGAGAGGGAGAGAGAGAAGGAGTGAATGAGCAGACTAGACCCTTGGCCACTTCAGGTCCCTGGGGGCACCAACGTGGCCATCTATGGTGGAGAGAGAAACTTTGGGCTGGACATAAGATTGGGGTTTTAAACTGGATGTATTTTTAAAAGTTAGCAGATATGGTCGAGATGACATTAAAGGAACTGCTATAAAATAGTGAAGGAAGGTTTGACATAGAACAATTAGTGGCAGCAACTAAAAAAATAAAGCCACACCATGGTCATCCTCTACCAAGTTCAGGCTGTTCACTAAATGTTTTCATAACCCTCACCTTATGAGTTAGGGACAGGTAGATAGGAAAATAGTTGATTAATTGTTCTTATCAATTGAACAATTTCTCAATTTACTCATCAAGATGCTTTGATTAGAGAATGTAAACCCAGGTATATTTTAAGATATACTATTTTAGCCTTAGAAACTCTATTGCTTAGTAACATGGGCCTTCTCCACACTTTTTCCCTTCCTATGCCTGCCACAGAAATGGGAAACACCACCACCCGCACACACATATACAAGAAATACAGGTGCACACATCACTATGAAACACTCTGTGAAGAAGTATGGATGTCGCCAGTGCACAGATGTGGATGGGATTAAGGCAGGTGAGACATGTGACCAGGCGTCCCTGTCAGGTCGCTGGAAGCAATATGGGGCTGGAGGGAGACCAGGTGGAAGGAGATGCAGTATGCCAGGAAAAGAGCTGAGGCAGTGCCAATAGGGGTGGAGAAGGGGAAAATATTCAGGAGGAAGCAGAAGCGTGGCTTGACACTGACTGGACGTGGAGACAGAGGAGGAGGGAGTTTGACGGGAATGTTCTCAGGTTTTGAATTAGGCAGACTGCGCAGGCGCAGAGACAGTGACTCGGTCAGAAGATGAACATCGTGGAGTGTTCAGTACGTTAACATTGTACGGCTCTCATCAGATATCTGGGAGGACCTGGTCCCTGGCTGGTTGGATGTAATGGGCAAACCGCAGGGCAGAGGTCTGGGCTGGGACCCTCAGGGTGTGGGTGGGCCGAGCTGTGGGAGGGGACGAGGTGGCCCCGGGAGACAATCAGGGTTTCAGATTGGGAAACTGTGAGCACCTGCTAAGGCTGGGGGAGCTGTTTTTCTCTCCATATTTATAGCGCCGTGTTATTTTACAGTCAGAGGTTACAGGCAGAACGTTTTTGAGACGTAGGTAAAGGATTCCAGGGAGCCAGACTTTCCTCAGAAGTTTTAGTCTTTATCATCTTTGTTTCTAGATGTGCCGAAAATAAGGGTAGGTTGGTACATAAGCTTTAAGACATAATTTTTAACAAAAAGAATATAATTTCTGAAGTGCGGGGTAAATCATGCTATTTTTATATGGATTAATTACAAAATGATATTCAGGTAAATGACTTTTCAAATTATTTTCTTTAAACACTTGAGGAGGTGCAGAGAAAAAAATCACAACACATGAAAGGCAAAACTGGAAGAAAAAAAAAAAAACTCAGAAGCTACACATAAATTCAACAACAGCGTCATCCCCTGGGCTTTCCCAGACTGTACAACACGTTGTACTGGTAGCTTGTTTCTCTGAAAACACAGTTCTAAACCACAGTTCACCAGTCACCTGCCCTTCTCCCACCTCATCCACAGGAGAAAGCAGAGAGAAGACAACACAGTTCCACAGTCCAACCCAGCAGCCATTAGAGATGCGCAAGGTGTTTTCTGGGGAACCACGAGCTCACTCAGGGGTGCCGCTGCACTGGGTCCAGCTCCTGCGTCAGCGTGCTCCACGTGGAGGGCTCCCACGTGCCCCGACGCTAGGCTGCCCACCACGGATCAAGCCTCCCAGTGACCACTGTGCTCCACTGTCCCGCCCTCACTACCCTGTAACTCCCGCCTTCCTTACACAAGTCACCCTTGTCCTCCCTTTAAGCGGCTTAAGATAACCAGTCGCAGCTTAAACTGTTTCTCGGCTCTGTGTTCTGGTAGTCCACTGCTTTCTGCATTGCAAGTTGGGGAGCTTTGCGGGAACCTGGAGAGTGACAGCTCTTTCAACGGACACCCGGCACCCTGGTCATCTGAGCCTGGCCCACCCTCGGCCCCATCTACAGCCCCCAGAGACCTCCCGCTCCTCTTGCACTTCTCCACGTTCTCTTCCACTGCAGCCCCACAGCAAGTCCCTGCCATGGTGCCAGCCTGGGATGGATGCACCTTCCCGGGGTCCTGCACAGCTTCACCGGATAAAAATGAGCCACGGAGGGAAGTAAGGTGGGAGAAAGGAATGGAAAGAGACGCCTCTGGGGGACTAATTATGGAAAATACAATGACTCTCCGACTTTTCCGTCAGCACTGGAAATAAAGGTAGCAGAAAAACCTAGACAGACTGTCCCCTGGAGTGAAACAAAGACGCCGGGCCGCACCGCGGTGGAGCCAAGGGAGACCGGCCTGGGCGTGCGCCTCGTGGTGCCGGTGAGGCCGCCGACGCTGGAGGCCGGCACAACCCGGCGGCACCGCGGGACCCACTGGCCCCCGCGGAGCCCACAGACCGGGGACTGCAGCAAAGGTGGAGAGCTGCGTTAGGTTCTGGGCCGCGGAGACAATGCCAACAGGGAGAGCCCTTGACCCTGATTTGTTTTCCAGGACCTCTCGCAGGCGGGGGTCCCTGGAACCACAGAGTCCTTTTGCGCTCTCTGCGCTCTGCGCCCGCTGGAGCAGGTGGGCTTCTCTCCTCCCTACGCCCTTCTCTGTGAGCTGTAAGGTCCTCGACTGTGGGACCACCGAGATGGAAGTGCTATACTCGCTCACCTGTCTGTCTCCTGGCCTGGCCTCCTGGTGGGCCTGTAACTGAATGTCTGTCCCCTGACTTGGAGCCAGCTGGGCGCACAGTGGGTAGGAATCCTGGCCAGGAGGCGTCGAATGAGCGACACCTGAGCCAACGGTGAGTAACAAAGGATGCTCATCACCCCATAGGATTGGTCAGAGCCCGCGGTGCTGTTCACAGGTGCGCGGACAAGGATGCTACTGGGGCGGTGTTTGAAACTGAGGGGATTGAAACCCGGCCAGGTGTCCGGGTTGGTGACCTCAGTAAACAAATGTGGAAGAGCTAATTAAGGGACGACTATCTCTGCTTTGAGAAGCACCATTCCGGAGGGTGTCTTACATATAGGGATGGATGTTACCAGTCATTCTTTCCAGCCTGCTTGTGTAAACTTGTGACATCGACCCAGAACGAGTCACCTGTTGAAGAGCTGCTTTGCTTTCCGAGGTTGATTCAGCTCTCAGTACGTAGACAACAAAACAGGATCAATTCTAACTCCACTTTTCTCCTGTTGGAGTCCTTATCTTGTTACCATGACAACTCATTCCACAAATTTGTTGCCAGACAGATGATAAAAAGGAGAGTGCCTTTATCTAGGGAAAATGAAAATAAATCCTCAAAATTTCAAAGTAAACAATACTCCAGTAGCTAAAAGAATTAAAAACGTTATTGGACAAGGTACTTCAGTGGCAAAATATACTTAAAAATTCCTAAAATTGTTAAAGCCTTCACGAATTAATATTGAAAATATAATTTCTTGAAAACTGCAAAATCAAGTGTTAATGTAAAACAATTTCAACCAGCTCAAAAAAATATCTTATGAGCTTTGGAGTATATTCATGTTTTATTTTACTTACAAAAGTAATATATGACATACTATTTGTAAAACAGCAGAACCACCCAGAACTAGAGTAAAAACAGAAATCCCCTCTTCACTCAGTCAGGGAATTGTAATCTCTTCCCCCAAAGGAACTACTCTTAACAGTTCATATTTATCTTTCTATACTAACATATAGTATGTATATCTGGAGAGAAATGTCTTATGTATACTTTCTTTTTTATTAACGTAACAAAATGACTTTGCAATCTTTTGCTCATAGTACATTGGGCTGTACCTCATTCCCTTTAGCATCTGCATAGTGTAACACAAGACAATGTACTTGAAATTTTACCCGTCCCCTTATTGACAGACATTCAGGTGGTTTCCAATTTGCCATTCGTACAAACGAGGTTGCAGAGGACTTTTTGCACAAATGCTTTAGGCCTCATGTTTTATTCATTCTGTGTGATGGACGCTAAACGTGGAAGTGCTGGTCACAGGATATGCACACAATATTTGACAGGCACTACCAAATTATTCTTTAAATGGCCTATGAAAAGCTATCTAGTAAAAAATGAAAATGCCATTTGTGTATTGCTTTATCATCATATGATCAATCTGTTTACTTTTACCAATGTGATAGGCAAATATAATATATATGTCTGTAAATCACATATATACATATCATTGATTTTATAATTTGCTCCCCTGATTACTATGAAGTAAGGTGCTGTTTCATAGGTATACTAGCATTTCAGCTTCTTCTTTTGTTGATGTGCTTATTTATATTTTGTACACTTTTCTATATGGTCATTTGTCAATTGAGTATGAGGGATTTGTCATACATTATTGATACTAACCCTTTGTTGTGGTAAATGCTGTGTGTGTGTCCTTTAGATCAAACCTGTTCATTATGTTTATATCTTTGGTTTTCTTTTTTTTTTTCAAATTATTTCTTTGAAAAAAAATTCTGAAAGTTGAGTGTTATAGTATTCAAATTTGATTATAAATTTCTCCTGTATGTCACACAGTTTTTGTTTTGTATACTTAGAAACTCTATTAGTAGGGGTAGAGTACATTATCTGTGTTCTTCATGGACTATAATTTCTGTCTCCATTTGTCCCATTTAATGCTTTTCAGCTGGAATTCTGATTTTACACCTGCCAGGCTTCCTATCTTTTTATTAACAGATTCCTGATAGATTTCATACCATGCATTTACTTTTTCCTTTTATATAGTGTAGCTGTTAAAAGTATAGTCTCTGGAGTTACCTCCTGGGTCAGTAATTGTGCTTAGCTCATAATGTCATTTTGAGGATTAAATGAGGTGATCCATACAAAAAGATCGGTCTAGTGCTTCTAACATCCTCAGCAAATAGTGTGTCATTGTTTCATTTTTGGCATGTGTCCTTGTAAATGTCTTTTAGCTGAATTTTTATTTTGTTCCAAACTGGGAACAAAAATATCCCATTCGAATTTATTGTGAAATGATATATAACCTTTTATATTCTTCTATTTGACTCACTTAAATGTTTAGCGAAGATGTTTAAACATACTTTTTGTTTAAAATCAACAGTTAAACCCTGTGTAAAATCTCTCTGACCTGAACAGGACAAATCGGTTACATACTTGTATCCATCAATTTCTTCTCACTTCTCATGTGTTTAAAAAATCTATTATTAATTTTTTTTACATTGTGCTTTGGCATCCTTAGGAATTGTTTCTTCTCAGTTGGAGTTTACATTGTGGCTACATTTTCCACAGTTGTGGAGGCATAAATCAGTTTAATTTTTTTCATTCACTACCAGTTTTGAATACTCTGTTTGATCTGAAATTCTGTTCTTTCCATCTTTCTACTATTTGGGATTTAAGTTGCTCTTCTCTTTCTAGATTTTTTAAATGGAAACTTGAATCATTGTTCTGAATTTTTTCTTTTCTCATATAAGCACTTAAATTGATAAATCTCCCTCTAAGCCTTGACTATTTTAGATTTTATAGACCAAGAGGCAAAATGAAGGATATTCTGTTGATACTTATATAACAAGAGAAAAAACAAACTTTCACAAATTTTTATCAATTAAATTAAAAAGAGTATAATAATAATTGAGTAATTTTTTTGTAATACAGGTCTACTAAGGAAAAGAATGGAATTCTGATTTGGAGGATAACGTTTCAATATGTTTGAGCTTCCATATGACAACTCATTAAAAATGAGAAAAAGAACATGATATTAGTTTGATTTCTTGTGAGAAGGTGAGAGAAGTTGATTTGAAATTTGAGAAATTGTCACTCGGAACCAGGATGGCACAGAGAGAGAGGAAGGGAAGTGCACAAGTGCCTTAGAGCCCAGACGCTTCTCCAGTACAGTCATTCATTCATTCAACAAACATCTGTAGGGGGCCTACCATGTCCCCAGCACTATTCTAGATACTTGGGATACATCAGTGAGCCAAACAGCAGAGACAGCTGCCTTCAAGGAACTCATATTCTACAGGACAATATAAGGAAATACATGAGTCGAAACCTAATATTTACTCAGTATACCCTATGTTAAATTAGACTAGTTCACTTGTAATGGTCTCGAGATTTAAAAATATGAAAACCTTTTTGTAAATAAGTGAAAGCTGGAAATGTATATATAATTTATAGTGTCAATCATACAAGGAGACATCTAAAATCATTCCTCAAAATTCACCCTTAAACATATCTTATGTGTAACTGAACAGAAGTTTCAGGAAAGTTTATCTGGTGATCATTGAGATATTTTTATAAATTTACAAATTAATTTCTTATATGTTATCTTAACTATTTTTGTTAGAATATGACAGGCTACAGAGGATGACTAAAATTAGTCAAAGTCCTGGTTTGATCTCTCATTTAGGAAATAAATGAAGTATAAACTTTCAAATTGTTTTTGCTTGCGTTAAGTAACAACCAAAATAAATTATTTTATATTAAAATAATAAGAAATATGAAATTAAATCAATTTGATAGTATGTCTGAAATTGAGTTGAAATTAAAGCATAATCATTTATTCACCCTATGGAAAAGGTGAATATGGAAAGGACAGTGTGAAAATCCCTGTCATTCTTAAATTAAGATCACAAATATTATGCCATAAATTAAGACATAAGGTGAGATTATCATTCTCATATCATAATATTAATAATATTAATTCTTTGGAGAGTATACCACAAAAAATTAATTCAAATACTAAACCAAACAAGCATATCAGCTCACTAAAAGTTATCAGTATTTTTATCTTAGAGCTTTTTATACATATAGCCAAATTTCTATTTTGTCAAAGCCAATGTTTTTAGTAACAATATTATTTAAAAGAAATAGATCATAAAATAGAAATAGTTATGATAACAGCAAATACTCCTTAAGAAACTTTTGCATAAAATCATATATTACTACACAAAATGGTGTGTTTAGGTTCATGGCATGAACATCTTCTCAAATTATAATTTGAAGCAGCAGCAGTAATTTGGAATATTCTGCACCAGGCCACTGCTTACACACATTTAAATACGTATATATTTAAATGCTATAAAAAATACTTGGCATATAGTTAGAAGTAGTAAACTGTTGTAATTATTTTCTCACAGGTGTTACAACTCCTGATACTTTAAGAAGATAATTTGGAAGATAAACCAAAAGCAATCTCTCCAAAGGCATTGACTTAGTGCCCAGACGTCAGACCAGAAAGGATCCTGGACACTGTCTATGCTGTCACTATCCAATATGGTGGCCACTAGCCACATGTGGTCATTGAGCACTAGAAATGTGACTAGGCTGAATTGAAATGCACTCTAAGAGTAAATACCCACCCAATTTTGAAGACTTAGTACAAACAAAAGAATAGAAAATATCTTTTTAATAGTTATTTTTACATTGATTACATATTGACATGATAATGTCTTGGATATATTCAGCCGAATAAAATAGATCATTAAACTTAATTTCACCTATTTGTTTTACTTCTTTTAAAGTGGCAACTAGAACATTTGAAATGAAGCTCACATTATATTTCTGTGGGACTACCAACCTAGACCAACTTCCTCACTTCACAGAAGAGGAAACAAGGAGAGAAACCATATATTTTGTGCCCCAAATCCCTCAGGGAGTTGGTAACAGGGTCCGGCTGGAGTCCACAATATCTGAGTGCCAGGTCAATGCACTTCCCACTACACTGTGACCTCACTCTACAGAAACCTTCTTCCAGAATCCAGATGGAGAAATTATTTCAAAACTGACAAGAATAAGTCAGCAGAATAGACCAGGTTTACTGTGTTTTCTGACCAGATGTTCTTGGTTGCTTTTCTCTGCTATAACTCATTTTTTTAATTTCTAGTTTTCTATATACGTTGGGAGGCAGGAAGAAATAGTCATTATCAACTATACCACATTTTGAAAAGACACTGAATTTTCCATAAATGTCTTCTGAACCTTAGCTTCAATAAAAAGAGACTCTAACCTCTTTATTATCAAAGTTGTAACCCTCTGCAGCACACCAAGTTGTGACAAGTCTATAAATGCACAGCACAAGAATGAGGCTTCAGTTATTGTCTGTTGGGGTCAACAGGCCCTGAACTCTCCAGATAATAAAGGAATTTTAATCTCTCAAAATCCCTGGATACACACAAAGACAGTAACTCCAAGAAAATATTTTAGGTTGAATAGCCTTGTTCAAAGTTTGGTCATACACAAGAGTGAACTAAGTAGAATGTGCTGGTAGCTACACCACAGCATGTGAGAAGTGCCCCAAATTACCTTCAATGATTCAGAAAGATGTGGGCTCTTTAAGTCAGAGTCTTCTTCTGCTTCCAAGGAGGTAACTTTGTGTTTGTTGTCTCCCTAGAGGGAGAGGATATGAGGAAGGAGGGAAGTTGTCTATGGCTGGCCATCTTGGAATTCTGGGCTAAATCCACCTGGACAGTTTATTGACCAGATTATAGGGAGAGCTTCAGGCCAGTGTCCAAGAGCCTGAAACAGGGGCTCTTCCAAGCCCAGATGGAGGAGCCATGGATGAGGGATGAAGTGGAGAAGGTCTCCTTTAGGGCAAACTTCTCATTCTGGGTGATAATCTGGCAGGGCCAGGGCAGTCTTGAGTTAGAGATTCCATGAGATGTGGGAAGGACCCTGGCCATATGAAGGTAAATCTCAGATTCATAGAATTCTGGCTGAAGTCCTCCTTACAGCTCACCTCCTGCTGAGCTAGTGGATGGTCTTTGCAGGAATAGGGACTTGGTGTTGTGGTGGACAGCATTTAACCTAAGTCAACACTCCAGATGGAAGCCAAAGAAACACAGAACTCACCACACATCTTGCCTACAGCAGATCCTGGAGTCACTTAGACTTCCTGGAATATGCATGTGTTAGAAGCAACACAGGCCAAGGACTCTGGAAATATCCAGCTTGTGGACTCTTTTACGGACAACTAAGTGTTCAGGCCCATTCCTTGCCTGGACTCCCTTTCCAATGTCTTTAATGGAGTGGTCTTTCCACGTCAGTTTTTAAAAATTCCCAATCACATAAGATGGTCCATTTTGGTTTTACAAAAACTTTAAATAGTAGAAAGGTCTGCAAATTTCTGGCTCCCATTCCAGGAGTAAAATCCTGTGAATCTGCAATTTTCTCAAAATCATATTAAGCTACACTTTTTCCATGATACTATATAGCATGAGATTGTCCGCTTGATATTAGATTCTTCATTTATCAACCAAACAACAAGTATTTATTGATAACCTACTGTGGGGATTTCAGAATAAATACACAAAAAGCCAACACATTGTGATTAAATACTAATTCTGTGTAAGATGAAAAATGCCTTAACTTAAAAAAATGAATTTATACTATTTATTCTCTCTCTCTTCTCTCTATGTGTATGTGTCTCTCTGTTGCTCTCTCTCTGTCTCCCTCTCTCTGTGTCTGTCTGTCTGTCTCTCTCCATATGTATATATGTATATATATATATATATATATATATATATATATATATATTTGGATGAGAGATGAAGTGGAGAAGGCCTCCATCAGGGCATTATATGTATGTGTGTGTGTTTATATATACATCCATATATATATAAACACACACACACATTGAATGAATAGCATTAGTTTATAGGTTATATATTCCAAAGAGTGATGCAGTGGGTGCTCAAACCCTCTCCTCAAACATCTCCATTTGCTTTCTGAGGAGCGACAGTCCCTAGACAAGATCTCCCCACCCACCTCCATATCACAGGATCAAACCCTGGGCCTGGATTGAAGGAAAGGGTTCCTCATTCTTTGTTGCTCATTACTGCGCCCAGATCATGCCCCTCCCTCCTTCCTAGCTCCCCCAACTTTGACTCTTGTATATCAGAATACACTACTCCATACCCCACTCTGCTATCATCCTCTACCAACTCCTGGACTAACCCTTAATTCCATGAAGATTTTAACCTCTGGCTCACTGTCACTCACCATTGCTCTTCCCAACATTACCACTGCCATAACTCTTCAATATCTCTGAAGTAGATTTTTTATATAAACTGGTCTTTCAGTTCCTTGATCTCATCTCCGCCAATAATCTCACCACACTAACTCAATACCTCACTTGTATGGTCAAACCCTTGATTTTGTTGTTCTCAACTACTGCAATGCCTTAATCATCTCAATTTCAAAGGATCCTGATCTGTAACAACCACCCTCCTAGATTTTGTGCTTACTCCCTCTACGACCCCACTCCAAAAGTCCTTTGACCCGCCAGGACCTAGAATTTACTAATCCTCTTGTATCTTCACTGCCCTACGGCAGTCTTGTGCCCTCACAGCCTTTGTTACTGCTCTTAAAATCTGTGGTCTGCCCCTTTAATGAAGGTCTTGCATACAGTCCTCAGCTCTCTCTGATCTTGTCTCCTCAAAAGAAAAACAACCACAACATAAACTGAAAAACAAAACTCCCTGCTTGATCCAACTCTGCACCAGCATAGCTAAATGTGGCTGGACAGAAACACAAACAGCATGTTAAATTCATGACCTCCAATATCAAGTGGCCAGTAATGCTGCCTGCTAGTCCTAATTTCTCTCTTCCATTCACTTACTTACTCTCTTCTCTCCTCTTTCCTCCAACTTCTACATTCTCTCACCCATCCTATCTCTCAGCTGAAGGCATGCTTCTCATTTCACTGGGAAACCATGTGCCACTCTGTCTATATGCTCTACCCTCCCTCCTGGTACTACAGATGAATTGTCCTAAAGCAAGTCCTTCCATGTGTGAGCTAGAGCCCATCCCTCTTTCCTAATTAAGGACATTGCTTTAGCAATTCTCTCCTCTCTCTCCTACTTCACCAGTTTTTCTCTACTGGATCATCTCCATTAGGATACAAACAATTGCTGATTTCATGCATCTTTAAAAAAATATGTCACTGTCTCTTGACTCCACATTCCTCTCTAGGTACCATGTCATTCCTCTGCTTCCCCTCAAAGCAAGCTCCTCTACTCATTGCCTCTAGCACCTTCTTTTAAGTGAACCCACTAAAGACAAGTTTTTGACACCACCTGTGCTCCATCAAACTTGTTTTCTCCCGGGTCATTAGGGAATTTCCTGTGGCTAAATACACATGCAACTCATCTGCAAATCCCTCTAGCTTTAAATTATGAATACATCCAAGATCCCCACCACTACCACCTGCTCCAAGCCCCCAGTGTCTAGCCTCTGGATCATGGCAGTAGCCTCCAAACTGGTCTGGGACTACATTTGCCCCTTACATGCTATTCTCAGCCAGCAGCTGGAGTAAGCCTCTTAACGAGCAAGTCAGATCATAAAACCCTTCTTCCCAATACCCTCTAAGGCTCCACATCTCACTCAAGGTAAAAAATCAAAGCCATGACAATGATTTCCATGGCCCTGCGCTATCTGGTTCCTTGTTACCTCTCTGATTTTATTTACCGTCTTCCTCCACTAGGTTTGTTCTTCTCCAGACACACTGGCCTCCTTGCTCTCGTTGAAAATGACATGTACTCCCACCTCAGGACCTTTGTGCTCTCTGTGTCCACCACCAGGACAAAGATGCATAAATATCTCTTCACGACCCAATGCCTCACTTTCTTCAGGTACTAATGGTCACTCTTTGAGTGAGGTTTTCTCCACATAATGTAAAATAGCAGCTCCTACTTTTCTCATACTCCCTGTCATCCTTGTACTTCTTATTTCTTTCCCCTACACATCATTATCATTCAAATGTATAAATTAATTAATATTAAGTAATATTATATAATATTCCTTTTATGCTTAGTCTCTCCCAACTGGAATTTGCTTTCCTCCACTCAAATTTAGTCCCCAAGGTGGATTTTACTCTTTCGTTTACTGCTGAATCCTCAGTGCAAAGCACATGCAGAGAGCACTTAATAAATATTTGTTTAATGAATTAATCCGTCGATTCAATCACATGGTTGGTTTATGCTTAAACCCTCAGTGAAGAGATATTCACTACCTCAGATAATTCATTCCATCCTTAGAGCACTCCATTGTAAAATGATTGTGTGATATCCATCATGTTTACTTCTGATCAGTTGTTCATAGGTCCATCTAATACAGTCATACAGAATAAATATAATCCCTCTTCCTTCTGATCTTTGGTAATAACTCTGGATACTATCTTCATTAAGGTTGCAAAAAGAATTCTGAAGAGACAACACTTGAAAAGAAGCAAATATTTGAGCAACATAACTCCAGGACCGTAGCATTGTTTCTCTGACTTGGCATCTCATCCTCTTCTTGAGCAATAGTTGTTGTCTGTTTTTGATCAGGAGGGCACATTAATGTTCTAAAAATACTTTTTGAGTTAGTTCATAGCCAATTCTCTTGGCTCATTGCAGGTTTCTGCTGGATATTGTCTGAAGCAATCCTCCTATCCAATTACAATGCAATGAACCCAGTATCTGAAAATAAAGCTTTCATAAAGATTGCCAATGGCAAAAGAAGAAAACAAATAATGACAAAGGATTTTCAAGGTTCACATCTCCATAAAATCTTACAAATCCATGTAAAGTCTGAAGAGATGGCATGGGGTAGTAACTAAAAGCATGGATTCTGGCGCTAGTTCTCAGTGTTTAAATTCTGGCTGTGTCCCTCAATGATCCTCTTGGATTTCAGAATTATTGTAGGCCAATGAGTTGTGTGTGTCTCCCATTTTATCCCTTTTTGAATGGGAAAGTCTATAGCCGCTGTCTTATACTTGCCCTACCTTTGTACGTCAGGGGCATGGTCTGGGGAGAGGAGGAGAAGATAATGCTTCTCTTTAACTTACAGGTCTGCAGATGAGGAGGTTGTACTTCAGAACAGTACTCAAGGAACCACACTTGAAGAGCCCCATCCACACTTGAACTGGATTCAGAAGTTAAGATCCTGGACTTTGAGCTAATGCTTTAATGGATTGAGATGTAGGGGGCCTTTGAAGGGGTGAGTGTGTTTTGCATATGGAGAGACATGGATCATTGGGGTCCACAGGGTAGCATGTGGTAGCCAGCTCCACGACCTCAAATGATCGTCACCCCCTGGAATTTACACCCTATGTGTTTCCCTCATATGTGGAATCAGGGCTAACCTGTGTGGAGAAGACTGTGAAGGTGACAGTACATAATTTCTGAGCCTGGGCTGTAAAAGGAATGAAGCTTCTGCCATGGGCCTTTTAATGGCCTACTCTAGAGAAAACAAGCTGCGATGATGTGAGGCCACTCCAGCAGCCCTGTGGCAAGGCCTAAGTGGAGAGTAACTGAGACAAATTGCCTCTAATATTTTGAAAGGAATTCAGTGGATTCAGGCAAAGTGGAGAGGAACATCCACCAGTGGAAGCTATAGCACTTACCTCTGGTGCCGGAATTGACATCATGGCCTCAGACTCGAGTCTCTGCCAGGCTTCAGGTCCTCCTCTGTGGTCACCCAAGTGCGTGATGTCAGCCGGCTGCAGCCACAAGTGGGCGAGTGACATCATCCGGGGCAGGGTTGGGGCCGGTGTTTCACTCCAGCCTCACTCACACGAATGAGGACAGACAGATCTGTATGTGGTCATGGCGTAGATTGTTCAGTCTCACTGGGACAGGTAGTAGGTGATGGGGAGACCAAGATGCTGGGTCTCAGAGGGGCCCCAGTACCATCCACCCATTTCTTCACCTGGGGCTCTACATCAATCAAGGACTAAATGAGCAGATGCCTCATCTGAGCATCACCCTTATTCCTGATAATGACTACTTGGAGGACACAGGCTCCTGGAGAGGAAAGGAGGCTCAGGGAACCCAGGAACCACTGACTCTCCCTCCTCCTGCTCAGGCCAAGGGCGGGACCTACCGGGAAGACGCACTCAGGCAGACAAGTGCCCCCCAAAGAGGACGGGGGACAGAGTGGAGCTAAGCCATTCAGCTCATTCATCCCAGAGGTCCTCTCAGACACAGCTCTTTACTGGCTGCAGTGAGGGGAGTAGAGAGAAGCCAGGAATCACACTAATGAAGCGCCCCTCCCCAGGATTGAAGAATCACTGTTGGGCCAAGGCATCGGCCCCAGCACACAGGTTTTAGGGTGGGACACCCCTAGTCTTGACTCAGGACCCAGGACTTACCAGCCACCTAAGATGGGCAAGCTTCCTAATTCTTATGAGATTCCATTTCCTCATACACAAATTGGGAACACAGTTAAACATGTAGATTAAGGAATAGGAGATCAAATATGTAAAATACTTAGAAGATACTTTATAAACAGAAGCTAATTTAAAAATTGTCGCTCTGAACCAAATGTACATTTAATCAATCATGTTTTTTGATTGTTATTCATATACTAACATCTGTCTGGTTACAGTTACACCACACTGCCACTTCGCTCCATCTCTCTGTACTTATTCTGATAGAAATCAGAATATTCTGGACAAGGATAATGGAGTATCTTCATAAATGTGTGCAAGTGAAACTAGGCTATGGCCAGATTTTCCCAAAAATCCCTCTGTCAATTCTACCTTAGGAATATGGCTCAAATTTGTTTATCTTCCTCCACTTTCCCAGATATGACATTGATGCAGATACCTCTCACCCGTCCTAAGTATTCTCCTGGCCACTGGTCTGTTTCCTCCAATCTCTACCCCGGCTAATCCTGAGAGTTTCTTCTAAAAATTCAAGTCAATTCAAGGTCTTCCTTTGCCTCAAAACCAAATCTACGCTCTGCTTCAATCTGCACCTTCCTCAGAGACGGTCATTTCCTGGAATCCTGGGTTCAAGTCATCCTTGTCTTCTGGCAAGGTCACTTTCCCAAAAGCATCCTGCCTCTGAGTCTTTGCATTCTCTGATGTAACCCTGTTCTCCGGTTCGGGGCTGGTAGACTGTTAACTAATTTTTTCACCTAAATAGGTATCTTCATAATTTGGATTAGACATAACCTCAGGAAAGCCTTCCTTGACCTCCCAAGGCTGGAATGAGCACTTACAGTCAAACCATGATCTCACATTTCACGCTATGTATAATGTAATTTTAGCAGCCTCTCCCACCACACTGGATGCTTCATGAGAGCACAGAGTGAGTCATTTCACAAGTATTCTCACCATGAGGCACAAAGACAGGCACATAGTGTGTGTGTTGAGTAAACATTCCTCCAAATCTCTCAGCCATGAATGAATGAGATGAAGGGTGTGACTTGACTTGAGTGACTCTCTTCTATTCCCAGTCAATATTCCTGTTGTCCCAGTCACTGCCTCTCCCATCCCACAGATCAGCTATGACAGCCCTTTCCATTCCACAACCCCCTGTTTAATTAGTAGCACACTCAATCCTTTATCAGGATTAGACTCAAAGTTGGGGTGGCTATTGGAATAAGATGGTGCGATTGGTAGATTCTCAGTGTAAAGATTAAAACTTGTAGAATCCACTTGGGGAGTTCCTTTAAGAAGCTTTTCTTTCAGAATTTCTTCCTCTTTGGTTTCTTTTCTTTGAGATCCCACTTTTGTAATCCCTCCTTCTGCACACCATACCCACTCCTCTCTTTTTGATTTAACGAACACCTACTAATCATTTAGTTTAGATATCTTCAGGCCTCAGCTGTTTTTGGTCACTGAGAACATAGCCAATGCCTGGAAAAGATCCTTCTTTTGGAATGTTACCAGTACCAGGGCAGAATACAGGGGAAGGGAGGAAAGAAATGCATGACTTAAACAAGCTCTTCAAGGAGAAGCCCTCTCCCATGAGGCATTTTTCCTCTGGCATTTCTCCTCACTGCATCTCTCCACTGACTACAGAGGTGCAGTAAAGCATTGAAGTGCCCCTGAGGAGGAGTACCTAGACAAAAGAGGCAGGAGGCAGTGCTTTCATTCGGGGTGCTCTGGCCTTCCTGTCCCATTCAGAACCAAGTTTGCATGTCATACACCTGCTCCAGACTGCTCAGTCCATCAGGTTCAGCATTCCCATGGAAAGCTTTTGGCAAATCCTGAAATACTATCTAGCCTTTTAACAAAAAAGTTTGTTAACCCCTTGTTATAGAATATCAGGTTTATACTCTTTTTTCACCCCAAATATCTGGAAGTTTTATTATCTCCCTCCAAAATTATAGTTGGATAGAATCATAAGATCTTAGAGAGCTAGGGGGCCTAGAAATAATCTAGCCTAATGCCTGTGCAAAAACGTGACTTTGAAATATTTTTAAAATGTGCGTTTATCTAAGTGAATTCTTATTCCATCAACGCTAGATGTGTTTCATAGTTTGGAACAAGCCAAAGTAAATCGCCTCCCCCTCAACTCTGCGATGTGGGTGTGGGGCTTCCCTTTAGTGTCTTCATGGTGGTCCCTGTCCTGTTGTAAACTGACTCTCTGTGAGGGGTATCTAGATCCTCCTGGTGTCCCCGCTGCTCTCTTCTGTGTCGTCCCATCAAGGACTCTCATCTGTACAGCAGGGTTGTCCTCTGGGCACGCTCCAATGTCAGCTCTTTAGCTTTTGTCTCATTGGCACAGACCTCTGTAGGGTGCTCATCTAATACTTTGCTTTGGGCTAATTAGAAGCTTCGAGTTGAGAGTTGAGATGCTGTGACAAGCAGTTTCACAAGCTCTCGTAGAAGGGGCTTATTGAAGCTCTGATCATTAATCTGGTTTTATAAACCTGTGTGCTTCTTCCACCTCAATATTTTAATTCCTGTAATTAAGTTGTGTCCTATAAATGCTTTATCTCACACACCAGACTCATGTGAAAAGAGAAAGCAGAGAAATAAAAATGATTTTTTTAAATGTTCTATGTCTATTTTCTAAGCTAATATTAATTTCCACATTCAGAGTTGCAGATGTAGAGTATAAGGATTTGTCTGGCTCTCCAGGGTCTGCCCAGATGCTGAGGTGACCCACACAACATCACTCACCATCTGTGATTCTTTGAGGTTTGCTTCATGTTGTAGCATCTCATAAAAGATGTGCATGACAGCTTCAATTGCAGTCAATTTTAAATTAAATGAAGTAGGGTGTTTGGGTGGTGTACAGATAATTCTAAGAAATATTGTATTTAAATTTATTTCTGCTCTGGGATGTATTCAGTGAATTGGGAAAAAAACATGGTGCAATGAATTTTAAAATAGGTCCTGCTATAGGGATGTTCTGATACTTCTGGCACTGTACACATGTCTCTCCTGCACGATAATTGCAAATTAATACAAACACATGGACTCACGCTCCTTGAGAGATCTGAGAACACAGGGCTTGCAGGATGGGCTGCTTGACTATTAAACTGGTTTTGGAAAGCCAAACAGAAGATGCATAAAAATGAATTGCAGTCAGAATAAGCACAAGGAGATCATAAATATTTTTGAAATCACCTATGCCTTAGTGAAGGGAGCTTGTGAGGGCATTAAGCTGGTTTCATGGCTGCCTGCCCCTCCCCAGCTGGCGTTACTCTGGGGAAGGGAGACTGCATAGGAGTTGCAATAATTATGTGTTTACCCTTTGGCTCTGCAGTCAACTGTTTCTCAGAGGCATAAACCAGATCATTTCGGTACTAATTTCCTCCATTCACAATATCTCCCCAACTCTCCTCTGGAGAAACAAAGGAGAGTTACTGACCAAGGGTAGGCTCTAATAAATGATCCTTAAATGAATGGGTGAATGGAGGAATGAATGAGTGACTTGATGGTTTTATTGACTTTCTCATGCGTGTCCAAGGGTTATCACGCATACCGAAATGCTTTTTATATTCCGTAGCCTTTTGTATTCCTGATATATTTAGAATATTTGCTGGACCCTGAACTTCAAATGTGTTTATTAATAACATTAAATTTGAGGACTGTTTTTGATTTAAATATAATGCCTGGGCAATATTCAAGAGAGAGGGAAGAAGGGAGAGAGAGAAGATGAGGAGAAGACACAGGCATAGGGAAGAGATGATACTAGTACATATTTCTCATTGGGGCTTTGGTTAGAATCCAAAGGAAACAGAAACCCTTCTGAGAATTTCAAACAAAAAAAGTTTAACACGGAGATGTTTACAGAAGTGATGAAAAAGTTGAGAATTTCAATAGAAGTCCATAGAGAAACTCAGAGATGGGCCACAACAAGAAGCTACTACCCCCTAGGCTGGAGGTTCAAAGACAGGAGGCAGTTACCAGAGCCCAGGGTTGGGGTCACCCAGTGGCAGGGACATGCACAGAATTCTGTCTGGAGACTCAGAAGACTCAGCCACTGCCAAAGACTCCACCAACAATGAAGCAAGGGAAAGAATTGCCCTGGTTTCCCCTTTCCCTTCAGCCTCCCATTTCCTGCTGGAGTCTCCTATTGGCAGACTCCTATTGCCAGAACAAAGCTGTCATGGGAGAATGGGAAATGCAGCTTGCAGGGATGGACCCTGTGATGGAGTGTAGGACCAAGAAAGGATGAAGAATGGATTGAAGACCAACAGGTCTAGGAGGAGCCCAGGGCAAGGGACAGGAGAAAGTAAGCGTGAGAATCTGTGAATCTAGCTTGGCTCAAGGAGTGGATTATGGCAAAGGTATTACCTGAGTGGGGAAACACTTGTTAGCAGAGATTTCTTGATCCCCCAAGACATGGAAAAGATTGATTTAAATTCTCATTCTAATAATGGTGGAATTCGAAACACCCCTCGGGTTTCTCCAAATTTCCAGCAAGATCTACATTTCCCTATTTCTCTGGCTTCAATGTGCTACCCCTGGGAATTAGATCCTTATATTGTTTCCCAGGTATCTCTCCAGACCTGAGTCACAACCTCTTCTTCATTTCCTCCATCTAAGGCTGTTGCTAAATTAGAGTGGAAGATTCTTTACTGAGGAGCTGGAGGTCATTGGGACAGCTCACCTCACACACTACATGAGACGGAACTTACAATGACCTGGTTTTTTTTTTTCAGCTACTCTGACACTGACAGTTTCTCAGTAACTCTTCCATCTCAATTTATACCTCATTTTCTCACACTTTTGCCTGATTTTCTCTCTTCTTCTCTCCTCCCCACTCTCTCTTTCTCCTGCAGAGTACACGAGCGTTCAAAATTCTCACTGGATTATGTGAAATATTCAACTCATCCCAGCTTTTATTGCCAAACTCAACTCCATACCCACCTGCACATAGCAATATGTTTAACAAGGACTTCCATATTAATTAGGACCTTCTTTGTAGAAAGCCGATAACTAATTATTTAATAAAACTATTATTTGTAATATAAAGAATATAGGAGAAGGAAAGAAGGTTAAGGTCCAAATAATAAGCTCAGGTTTTGGAATTTTTAAATTTGAATTTCTTTTTGAATATTCTGATAAGGCTGTTTTAGACCTGAGCCTCAGAAAGAGGTCACATATTCAAAGGTAGTTTGATAATTGGTTGTTGATACCTGAAAACATGAGAATGAATGTTTTTGCCTGGGAACTACATGGATACTTGGATCCATCAATAATCTCAACCTGTGCAAGAGCACAGAAGAGGAAGATTAAGTATAAGACACCGAGGGGTGAAACAGGAGAAAGCAGTGTCAGTTGATTAAAAGATCCAGAAGAGGATCATAGGACGTCATTGCCAAATGCCAAAAAGAGCCCCATCCCCATCATTTATCTGATAACTGGATTAGTAGATATCTCCTGAATGAAAAAAAATCCAAAAGGAGTAGTAATTAACAGGTCACTGATGACCTTAACTGAGCAATTTCAGGAGACAAGTGGGAATTACAGAATTTGCAATTTTGGTCAATGAGTGGAAGGGGAGGAAGTAGAGAGAGTGGTTATAGATGACCTTAGAAATTAGAAAGAAATAGGTCAACCATATAAGGAGAAAGGAGGATAAGATTTAGGAAGTAATTATTTTCAGAGTGGTGAGAGATTATGTTTTTATGCTCACAGAAGGAGGCAATGGAAAAGGAGAAGCAGACAATCCAAGCAATAGAAGTCATGCCTGATGATGCAAGGTAAGTTAAAATGGGGTCCAGGTCACTAGGTGAGGGAAGAGCCTTCATCATGAGGGATGACGCTCTTGTTCTCAGTGACGGAACTATATTGATGGATGGCTGAGGTCCAAGATCTTTACAATCCCCAGTCGCTTCCTCTGTAGGACACCTCTGTAGGAACCTGAAGGAGAAAGGAAATTCCACCGATGTCACATTTAGGTTACCAATGTCAGATGGATGACAGTCGCCTTCCACTCTGCTTAGCACCATGGAGAACATGGTCAGGACCACATATTCTGTTCCTGGGCCCTCCCTGCACAGGGACAAGACTGCCCTGAGGAGTGTTCACAGCAGAGGGAACTTGACGGCCATGTACGACACTGCCACGTGAGGAAAGGTTGAAGGAGGTCAGCATGTTTTGCCTCAGAAGCAGATGACATAGAGGAGACCTTTCACTGAATCCAAGTACTGGTAAATTGTTGCATAAAATGAGTCTCTTTATTATATATGTAGTGCCAAGTTGCAAAACATGATAGCTATACGAAATTACAGGTAGGCAAATTTTCTCTCAATACAAGGAAGAACTACACGAAAATTAGAGCTTCCTAATAATGCATTTGACTGCCTTTGGAAATTTCCCTTAAACTCAGGGTGTCGACTAGAGACCAAATTAGCACTTGTAAATTAAACCAACTGAACAGTTTTGTGCTTTGCTTTCTCCTACTGATGTTGTTCTCTTAGACTTTTAAATTAAGACTTAACATATTTAGACATTTTGGATTTCCTTTCTAAATAAAGTGGAGAATTTAAACTTTGCAGCACTATGCTAAGTGAGCCATCATAATCAAACGCCTTTAAATAAAAGCATGTTCTTTAATATACAACCACTAACAACATTCAATTATCTAGGGTGATGACAAAGCCAAGTGCCACATCTGCAGTCTCCACCAGGTTAAACACCGTGCTCTTCTCCACAAGATGCTACGTTGAGCAACTAGTTATCCATCACTATGAAGCCTAATTAAAGGATAAATATGAAAAAGAAAGAGAAAGGCCAAAAGAAATAGATGATGTAAACAACTCAAGTGATCTTTGATTCTCCAAACCATAGTTTCATTGGGCATCTGTCATCTGACATATTTTGGTACCAAAAAGTTAAATCATAAAAAGATATTTCTGAATACAGAAATACCTACCTTTCTGTCCTGGGACTTTATTTTAACTTTATTTCGTCAATAAATACCTTATTTCCAAATCAGGCCACATTCTGAGGTGCTGGAGGTTAGGATTCCAACATATATTTTTTTAGTGGGGACACAATTCAACCCATAACATCTTCCCTGGAGCATGAAAGTCTTCATTCGTCTCTGAGGATTGTTATCAGCAAGATAAGGCCTTTATTTTTGCTCAAGGCAACTCATTCCTCAGGCACATAATTAGCTAGACAAGGCGAGGCTGCTTCCTGAGGCACCAAGAACCTTTCATCATATGTGTGTCCTGGCATCTGTGGTTAATCCATCAGAAAGGTAACATATAAATCTTCAGATAGTTTCAAAGGCCTCACTAAATCAAGAATGCCTTTGGCCTATGGGAAAGACAGGTGTTTTCAATGCACTGCAGTTACAGAGTTATGAGTAATATTCCTTAAAATTCAGTGCATTCCTGTCACACATGCTGGCCGCTCTCAGTCACTATAAAATCCCAACGAAATGCAGACTAGACAGCACCACGGATTGGGAGCTTGGTAATAACACAACTCAATATTTCTCAGCTCCATGTGGACAGCTGCCAGCAACTGGGCCCTGAACAGAAGGCGCAACTGAGAAACAATAATGTCTCCTTAAGTGATCGGACTCATTAGGTATTATCTATGCTCATTATGGTTCACATCAAAGTGAGCAGGAGCAGATCCGCACAAATTGTTCCTGGGCCAGAGGGAGCCCCAGCTGACGGGGGAATCAGATTCGCAGACCAGGAGGAGGCTGCAATTCTGTGGTTGGCCCTGTTACCACACATCAAACACAATCCTCTTTACATCAGCACTTCCGTTTGCCACTGAAACAGGGAAATGGTCCTTTCAGGATATTAGTGATGGGGATGATGTCATGTTTTCACTACAATATTGGCTTTTCAGGGAAAATTGTAAGGAAAATACAGATATCTTAAAAATCATACCAGAGTTTATTTTCTTTCTTGGTACTAAGGGCTAGAGAATAAGGCATTGTCATGGGTTGAATTATGTCCCCCCAAAAAGATATGTTGAAGTCTTAACACCTGGATCTGTGAATGTGACCTTATTTGGAAATAGAGTCTTTGCAGATGTAATCAAGCTAAGATGAGGTGATACTGGATTAAGATGGGCTCTACCCCAATGACTGGTGTCCTTCTAAGATAAGGAAATTTGGACACAGACACATACAGAGAGGAGAATGCCACGTGAAGACACAGGGACAGACAGACACAGAGGGGACATTGTCATGTGACAACAGAGACAGAGATTGAAGTGATGTATCTAAGAGGGAAGAAACACCAAGGATTGCTGGCAACCAGCAGAAGCTAAGAAGATACAAGAAAAGATCTCCTCTAGAACCTTCAGAGAGAGCACGGCTCTGCCAACACCTTGATTTCAGACCTCTAACCTCCAGAACTGTGAGAGATTAAATTTCTGTTGTTTTAAGCCACTCATATCTGTAATTTGTTCTGACAGCTCTAGGAAACTAATACAGGCACTAGAGTCATTCAGAAGATTTTGTGTGCTCCTCCTCTGTGCTGAGCATGTGGAATACAGCCTGGTGAACCAATTACAACTCTTTTCTTGGAGTTTATAATGCAATTGGGGAAATAATGCATAAATAACATTATGCATATAGAAAGTCACACTGCCTTTTAAATGATGCATATCACTGGAGTTTCATCTCTTTCCTAAGAGCCTTCAATATTAAGTAAAAAATGAACTAGGTCCAGCCTTCCTTGTGACTCCTTCTCCCCGTGTGTCTGAGATTGAGGGTTTGTGGTGTATATAAGTTGGGGAGTATGTATGGGTGAGAGGAGGAGCTAATAAACCAGAAAAGCAGATCAGGCATTGTCCCTAACCCTCTCTGCTTCTAGAATTTGCAGGGAAAGCTCAAGTGTCTCACAATGGAAGCTTGCTTCTCCATAGAATTACACAGCCACAAGATAAACCAAAGAATGGACTTATCACAGATTAGCAGTTGTGCTCATATCAGCCTCCACGCTCTCCCACTCCATCCACTTCCTCTTATCCAGTTAGGGGATATTTCCCAACGCATGCAGGCCTGTGGTGCTGGCTGTCAGTCACTGTGCCCTGCCCCAAACACAAGAGAAGGAAATGGCCGTAATGAGAGATGCAGGGTTGAGAAACGATTCAGAAACATATATCTGGGATTTGGGAGCAGACACATTATCTTTCCCCTGAAAAGATAAGAAATCTGGGCTACTAGTTGCCCCCTTGCCCTCTATATGGAGAAAGTCCATCTGCAGAAAGGAACTGTGTAGAAACAACCAGAACAGTGAGAAAAAAGAAGATGCAGAATCCTGCTAATCTTGTTTGAGTATCTGGATCCAGCCATGCCAAAGGCTGATCCACCCCTGGACATAGGACAATGTATTACCTCTTTTCTGTGTGTCTTTCATGTCAGGATGAGCCCTCCCCTCCACAAACACATTCCTCTGTTACAAGAATAAGTCCCATTGGTCACTACATATCATGCTTGCACCTTTCATAAATCCTCTTCTTACAGAAGTATAACACTCCAAACTTTAGGAAAAATCTTGTGAACATATTAATTTATTTTAACAATAGATTGACAGACAGATGATAGATAGGTAGATAGATAGATAGATAGATAGGTAGATAGATAGATAGATAGATAGATAGATAGATAAATGATAGATAGTTAATAGATAGATAGTTAATAGATAGATATCCTAGTAATGCAAGGTTAGTTTAAGATTAAAATGTCAATCAGTGTAGTTTGCTAGATAGATTAAATAACTTGCTAATAGACTAAGAGAGAAAAACAACATTGTCATCTCAGTAGCTTAAGAATAGATATTTGATAAAGTTCAATATCTGTTCATGATGCAAAGAAACTTCAGCAAATAAGAATATAGGTGAACTTCCTCAACCTGATAAAATGCTTCTACAACAAACCTATACTTAACTTTACACTTAGTGGTGAAACACTGCTTTATTCCTAAGAGCAGGATCAAAGACAAGGACATCTGATCTCACCACATTTATCAAATATTATATTGGAAGTCCTGGTCATTTCAATAAATCAAAAAAATTAAATACCATACAGATTGCAAAGTGTGGTAGGAAGCCTCTAAGATGGCCCTCCAATTCCTGGTATTCACACTGTTATATAATCCCCACCCCTTGAGTGTGGACTGGAATTATTGGCCTGCTTCTATCAAATAGAATGTGGCAGAAATGACAGGATATCACTCTCAATATGAAGCTCTAAAAAGACTGTGGCCTCTGCTGGGCAGTCTCTGGCTCTCTCTCTGCTGGATCACCAGCTCCCACATCACAAGGCCACCCTGGAATTCTACAGAGAAGTCCACATGGCAAGGAGCCAAGCCTGCCAGCAACCATGTGAGAAAGCTTGGAACCAGATCCTCCCCACCCCAGCTGAGCCTTCATATGAGACCAATGCCTAACTGCATCAACATGAGAGACTTTAAGCTGGAGGGATTCAGCTAAGCCACATCCAAATCTCTGATCCACAGAAACTGTAAGGTAATAAACGTTTGTCCTCTTATGCCACTAACTTTTGAGGTAATCTGTTATGCAGCAATAAATAAATCAAACACATAGGAAGAAATAAAACTGTCTTTATTTGCAGAAGACAGGATCTCTGTTAAAAGAAACTAAGGAATCTATGAAAGGGGTCCTAGTATTGCAAGGTCACAGGATGCAATATCCAATCTATTTTATATACTGGTAAGAAAGAAATTGAAATTGAAAAAGATAAACATTTAAAATAGTATCAAAACCCACAAACTACTTAGAAATAAATTGAACAATCTATGTGCAGAACTTTTAAGTTGAGAACTACAAAACACTGCAAGAGAAGTTAAAGAATATTTAAATAAATTGGGAAGCATACCATGTTCATGGATCAAAAGAATCAATAGTGGCATGATGTCAATTCTCTCCAAATTATCTATAAATTCAATAACTTTCTGTCAAAATCTGAGCAGGCTTTCCTGTAAGAGTTGACAAGGTGATTCTAAAATTTACATGAAATTACAAAGTTGGCAGTGATTTTAAAAAGAATTATTATTATTATATGGAACATCTATATTTCAATGATAAAATTCCTTTTCATTCAAAATTTTATATAGAAGTTTTTTTTTTAATTTAACATTTAACATTTTTTCATCATGAAAATTGTAGGCAAAGAGTATGGCTGAGTGATTTATGTTTTGACAGTCTACTGAAATTTTTTTCAATCTTTTACAATTAATGATTTAATGTGTTTTTTCTAGTTTTATTAAGAAATAATTGACATACATCTCTGTATAAGGTTAAGATGTTCAGGATGATGGTTTGATTTACATACATTGTGAAATGATTACATCAATAGCCTTGCAGGACATTTGGTCCTGTCCAAAACGTCCGTGAGCATATTTGGTCCATGCCAAGTGGTTTTGGACAGGACCAAATATCAAGGATCTTTTGGCATGGACCCCATGTCTCCACAGACGTTTTCGACAGGGCCAAATATGGCCAGATATCAACAACCTTTTGGCATGAACCAAATGTATTATGGACATTTTGGACAGAACCAAATGTCTGCTAATCCCATAATAGGTTCAGCTAACATCCATCTTCTCATATAGACACAATGAAAAGACAAAAGGAAAAAACATCTTTCTTTGTGATGAGACCTCATACTACTGCAATTTTATAGTTGTAATTACTCCATGAAAATGAACTCTTACAATGTGTATATTGGATCATTTGCTACTTTCAGGCCATGACTAACACATTTCTGTAGCAAATTTTTTAAAAGGAAGAAAACATTTCAAAATCAGGAATGTTCCAAATAAGGGAAGTTCTTCTTCTGCCAATTCTAACCATGGGCATCTTTTAGTGGATCCCCCTTTTGCAACCTCTTGTGGGCTGAAGACGCTCTCTCCAACCCCTCCATATTTCTAGGGTGTCTCCTTGTAAGGGCCCCACTCCTCATGCTCTGCAGATGGTTGTCTATCCATAATGCTTGTGCTCCACACCACAGCCTCTTATTGCTTTTACCTAAGCAGGAGAATATGTTTCCTGCTTATGCTTATGTGATATGAACGCATTATTTGAATAATATCAGTTTATTTTAAACCATTTTAAGTATTATGTTTTTCTATTATAAAAGAAAATGTTCATAGTCATTAGTTTTCCTTCACATTTTAGGCCTTAGGAAATGGAATTCTGCATCCTCTATTGAACCACTTATCCTCAAAACATATTATAACATCCCTTCCTAGCTTCACTAACTCTGCTTTAGCGCATTCTGTGACACCCTTCATCAATTCTTCTCTGGGAGATGAAGTTTCCTGTGCCTCTATGATAGTACGACTATTTTTAAGCTGCTCGCTGAACGATCTTGCTATCAGCTTACTAAATCCATTCTGAGTTTTGTCCCTTTCTTCCCCCTCCACTTCCTACTTTTGTGGGTGGGATGAAGCTCTCTCACGCTGTGGACTCCTGTATCCTAGTTATGCCACAAAGCAGCAGCCCCGAGTCGTCGCCTCCCTTGTGCAATGGTCTTCAGCAAGCAGTTATCTTGGGAGATGAGGGAGCTGCCTGGGTTTTTGTATTCCTGCTCATCTCCCCACAAGTCACAGGCCCAAAACATTTCATCTCTACTTCTCCTGCTTTCCTCCTCTTTCCCCAACTGTAGCTTGGTAAAAAGGCTGCCATGGGGACAAAAATAATGAGTAAAAACAGCAATGGAGCTTGACCAATAAAGTTATTGATTCCAGCCTCATTGAGTCCAGTTCTTCCAGCAGTTTTCCATATTTCCCAGCACTGAGGCCAGAGGGAGTGTAAACTACTACCCGACACCCTCCCCTCCACACACAGAGCTGATGCCCAGACTCCAGGGGCCTGTGGACCCTCGCTCTTCTCTGTGGACCTCTGAATGCGCAACAGGAAGTGGCCAGGTGGGCTGGTGGGCTGTGAGACTGTTGCTGCAGTGTTAGCAAACTGCCATACTCCAGGGTGATTCTATATTCCCCTTCTTTGGGGAGTGATGAAAACCATGCTGAGCACTGCTGGGTTCTGAGCAGAGAGACACTCGTGCTTCCTTTTCTCTCCTCTAGGCAACCGTGTTCTCATGACAGCCAGCTTCCTGATCCCTGGATCACAGCATCAGGCATAACGTTAAGTAGGTTTAAAAAACTTCAGAGGCTGAAAGCGTTTAGAGACTGTTGTGTTAAACCATCGTCTTTTAGGAACTTACTCCTCAAATCCTTATGTAATAAGGAGAGGGAAGCCCTTTCAGCAGCTGGGATTGCAGCTCAGATGCTTAAGGCTCCAAGGAGCAGGGGTGAGGGATACAGCAAACCAATGTCCTCCAAGCTTCAACATCGCAAAGAGCAGCTGTGAAAAGGTTGGTCTGCCCCCACCTTTCAGACCTTCTGTTCTTCTAGCAATATCTTCCCCACCAGCAGGATCAGCTTCATCGTTTACAAGGTCAGGTGCAAAATGGAATGCAGGGCCCCTTGTTCAAAAGTGATTAAAAATTTTAAGGTAGTGACAGCAGAGCATTACGCCAAATGTGGGGCCCTTCTGAATGTGGGACCTGACTGCACATGTCGTATGGCCATGAAGCTGGTCCTGTCCACCCGTCTACACAGGAGGAGGAGTTCACGAGAATGGAGCAAAACCTTCTGTGGACCCACTTACTGTTCACCTGCCCATTTGTTGCAGACACTCACTTGAATTAAGCCACCGAGTATTCTCCTGTTTTTTCCTCAGTTTTTAACTATTGCATATGGTCTAATGTATCTCTTCTCCATTTGGACAAAGAGACAAAGGATTCTCATCTTGTAATACCACAAAACGTCCAAGGTGCCATCATTAACCAAGGATTCTCCACCAAACACCTGTTTCCCTGCAGCAGGATTATCATCAGAGTCTATCAGCCATAAGACATCTTGAACCCTAAAACACAGTACTTCTGGAGTAATACAGACCTGCTTGTCTTTTGAGGCTTTGGAGGAAAAGAAACCTCTCCCTCCTCGGTGCTTTGACAGCACAGCCATTCCAGGGACGGGTGAGTATTGCATATTTCCCTATTCCCCTGCCTGCACAGCTGACAGTTGGCACTGTGGAGTGACTGCAGCGTCACCCAGAGTCTCAGCTCCCATCCCACCTGTTAAAAAATAAGTACTTGCACGCCAGCCCGGTGGTGTAGTGATTAAGTTTGCGAGCTCTGCTTTGGCAGCCTGGGGTTCATACGTTCGGATCGCAGGCGTGGACCTACGCACCGCTTGTCAAGTCATGTTGTGGTGGCGTTCCATATAAAGGAGAGGAGGATGGGCACAGATGTTAGCCCAGGGCCAATCTTCCTCAGCAAAAAGAGGGGGATTGGCAGCGGATGTTAGCTCAGAGCTGGTCTTCCTCACAAAAAATTAATTAATTAAAACAATAAGCACTTGCCCTGTTTCCAGTTAGTCCCAGCAAGAGAGTGACTTCTCTGTCTTATGGCAATGCTTCTCAAACTCTCCCCCCATAACTCCCCTTCAGGGCAGATGAGAGGAATGGGATCACTGAGATATGGGGGTGTCAGTGCAGCTTCAGGAAAACTGAAATTTATACGTGAACCCTCGTGTCTCACCTGTAAACATCAGGTGAATGTTGACAATACTAAATGTCATAGAAGTTTTTATAAAAATAATATTTTTAGGTAACCAAGAAAGTTCCTTTGTGTTATCTTCAAGAAAAATTGATTTATCATCTTTCTCCTGTGGCTTCCTGTACTTTCTGATAAGTGTGTCTACCTTTTAAAAATTAGGAGATTAAGTTCCTTGGTTTCTGTTACTAGGAAAATACTTCTGGAGTGACAGGTCAGAGATCCATTTCTCAGTCAGTTTAGTATGAATACACTTATTAGAACTTTTTCTAAGTGAAGGTGAAGGTAGAAGGGAGCGGAGTACAGTTATGTAGTGACCTGCAAGGGGAGAAGGGAATCTCACTGAGTGAAGACAATGACACAGAGCTGGACAGGTGGACACTTTACATCAAACAGTCTGTCGTAATTCCATTTCTGGGAAGAACTTGCCCTGCATTAGACTAATCTTAATGTTCACTTCGAAGGGCTTCCACTAGAAAGAACCATGAAAGTCCCACTAACATGCCCCCCATTGCCATCCCCTTCATAGCGGGCTGCTGACGTGCCCGCTGCAGAGCTGGAAAACTATCTCATACCTCCATCACCGCGAAGAGGCCCAGTCCCCATTATGGAGTTTCGCCTCCTTCTGGCGGGCACAGTCTCTTGCATCACCATATCTTCAACTAACAGTATATCTCATCCTTCAACCTAAAATTGATTCAGGGAGAATTTCTTGTGGAACCAAAAGGCTTTATTTTAGAGGTATAAAAATGTTAAAGTATTGGCTTAAATTCAGAGAGGCGAAAAGAGAATACATACAGTGATATTGTCAGAATCACTTTAACAGAAAGACACGGTCTTCCCAACCAGAAAAATCTTACTGATTGTAATAATAGGTAGAACCGACACAAATGAATTGTTGGGTTTATTCAGCATCTTACTCATTGCACTCTCTCTGGGAAATTCAAGTCCAACGTAAAAGCTTTCTTCCAGTCAGGGCAAGTGATATGAGTCCCAGGCTCCCTCCCTTTTTAGAGGGCAGCAGGGACAGTTCTGAATCCATGAGAAGGGCATTTGGCTCCTGGCTCCTCATGTCTTAGCTGTATTAGGGCCTCTCTGTCCCCTCCACCCTCTATCTACATATTTAAAAGCGAAGTAATGCTGACACCTCAAATCGTAGGATGATAATGAAGCTCAAAATCAACTGAGGTATTTATGTTTAAATATTTCTTAAACCTCCACATCAGGATGCTGTGCAAACACTAATCATTTCTTGTCTCTTCATCATTGCACGTCCATTATGATTCAGTTTTCCATTCTTGCTCCATCCCACTTTTTAAGAATATCTCACATCTCTGAGGCATTTACCTTGAGTGAGGTAGGATGTATGGATAACAAAAAATAAGTATACATGTTATATATAAATATATAAAACAATATATATCTTCATTTTCATATTAATAACTGTATTTTCACACTAAATAAACTCATAAGAGAACAAACCTGAACCAATCCGGTGATTATTAACATTGTTGTGTTGTTAATTCTATTGGATTGGGGAAAATCCCCGGAGAAAAGAAATGGGAGTGGCATTTCTTTTGACTCATAGTCTGGGAGCAGTGGCCCCAGGAAGTCTTCATTCATTCAACATTTATTAAACATATACTTCTGAATCTTGCTGTTAATGCAAAGTTTTTAAATCAAAAAAAAGCACATGCCACATAAGGCAAGAAGAAATACATAAAACTTTGGTAAGAACGAACGCTGATCTGTTCAGCTGTAAGGAGAAGTGCTTATGAAAACATACAAGTCGGAAGTGAGGGTTTGATGGGCTGTGTGTGGCAGTGCAATGAGCTTGTTTTGTTTCTTCTGCTCTCTGCTTCCCCACAATTTCAGTGTGTGTCGCCGACGTGTTGTGTGACCTCGGGTCCTCATTCTCCCTTCTGTCAGCAAACGATAATAATGTTTCTCGAAAGTCTGTCAGAGGAAGTTGTGAGGATAATAATAACATGCTCTCCAGCTTCACGCTCCTCGGAAAAAGATGGTGTCAGAAGAGAAGACTCGCTGCCTGCTATCCTGAGAGGAAAAATATGCTGACATAAAGTGTTTCCTCCTCGAATGAATAGAAATTTCTACTGCTCATTTGGGCAGAAGGCCCTAATTTTTAACATCCTGTGACTCTGAATAACTTTCATGTTTGAGCAGAAGCATTTCTTCAGATTTTCACACCCAAGTTTCGAACTGCTCTCCTCTGGTGACTTGGAAGTAAGCATTATTTAAATTTATCAGCAATGCTGGAAAATCTAGAAATTATGCTAACCATTAAATAACATATTTTTATACTTAAAAAATTGATAGCTCTCATACAGTTCTATTTTAAGGTTGAAAATCCAATGCCAAGGTGAACCTGAGGTCATGCCTTCAAGCTCTCCACATTATAATGTGATGTCCATTATGTAACATCCATCACACAATAGTCACTGAATCTTTTTGTATAAATGATTTTTTCTTGCCTCTTTCATGTCTGGATTGTTCTAGTTATTTAATTGGCCATTTTTTCATATGTTTTGAACCCAGTTGTGATACATTTCAGCTATGAAAGCACTTCACATAATTTGTGTATTTTATGGCTTTTCACTAATACAAAAGAATTTGGCATAAATTGGGGTTATAGAATCTTGCCAACAGAATCAGTTGTTAATGTACTGAAGCCAAACTAAACTAACTCTTCATAGTTTAAAATGTGTTTATGCTGACTGACTTAATGCAACTCCATTATATGAATAATTTTAGATTAGTCCTTCTGTCTTTGCTCAAATCAACACCCCTTATCCATCTGCGTACTCTCAATTCTTGTTAGCAAAATGGTTTGGCCATTATCAACTGCACAGTTAACAACAATCTATCTGTTCAAACAGCTCCTCTTTTCCCAAAAAAGGCATAGGCTCTGATAATGAGTTTAGGAGGCATTGGAAACACAGTAAGAACAGGGCTTAAAATATCAAACATGATTAAAAGCTTGAACAGTACCCATCTTAGTGAAAATGGTTCATAAATTGAGAAGTACAATATTTCAAAATTGTGTCCAGTAAAATATAAGAAGCTTTTTTAGATCAACGTCAAAGGCTGTTTAAGAAATGGCTGGGGGGCCAACCCTGTTGCATAGTGGTTAAGTTCATGTGCTCCACTTTGGTGGCCCAGGGTTCCCAGTTTCGGATCCCAGGCTTGGACCTACGCACCACTTGTCAAGCCATGCTGTAGCAGGCTTCCCACATATAAAGTAGAGAAAGATGGGCATGGGTGTTAGCCCAGGGCCAACCTTCCTCAGCAAAAAGAGGAGGGTTGGCAACAGATGTTAGCTCAGGGCTAATCTTCCTTACCAAAAAAAAAAAAAAAAGAAAGAAAGAAAGAAAAAATAAATGGCTGGTATAACCAGAGTGAATTGTAGAAGTCAATTTTCTTATAGATGCAGCATACTCCAAGTGGCCACTTTCATTGCAAGAGTTCAAATAGATAATTATGAAAGCACTTGTATTTCCCAATGATTGGAAAAGTGGGTTGGGAGGAGGAAAAGTGATGCTGTGGGGGTCTGAATTCAAGGGTTCTCGACATTGGCTGCATGTTAGAACCACTTGGAGAGATTTTAAAGAATGTTTACAGACTCTGATGCAGTAGTTCTAGGGAGGCCTGGGGGCGGGGGGTTATGTCGTTAAAAATCTCCCCAGATGATTTTAATGTGCAGCAAGAATTGAGGTTTAGATTTAGTTCGAGTCACCTACATTGAGAAGTCGCTTTCCCTGGTCCATGTATTTTCTTGTTCTAATGCCAGGGGTCAAATGGAACTGCCATTTGTGACTTGCCTTCTGGCAGGGGTCTTCTGTGACCCTCTTCCACTTTTCTTAGCCGGTTGAGAGCCGTTCCCCAGAACAGCGCTCCTCACACTTCCGTGGGCGCAGGAATCTCCTGGAGATGTTGTTAAAGTGCAGATTCTGTTTCAGGAGGTCTGGGGCCTGGTCCACAGTTCAGCATTTCTAATAAGCTCCCAGTGTATGCAGAGGCTGATGAAGCTGATGGCCCAGGAACCACATTTCGAGGTGCTAGAATCTAGAATTTGTTTACTTAACAGACACCATTATTTCCAAACACCATTAATTTTTTCTATTTGTATTTGTGGGGAGAGAAGAAGGATTCAATAAATTGCCAATCTATAACCATCCACGCTATTAAAATGGTGGGTGCCTTGATTTCTAACTACTTATACGCTATGTAAGCACGACAACCCTTTTGATGACATTCTGTCACTTTGTAAATTAAATTAACAGGGCAACTTTCTTGCCTGGGAATTCTGACATTACCTGCTCCTTAGGTCCAGGCGATGCCCCCTGCACTATGGTAGCTGTCATGAACCTCAGTCCGCAGACTCACACGTGTGAGAGCTGTACTTTTATTTTCTGTAACTCCACTTAGTGTAGACTCTGAATTACCAGTTAGTCAGCCAGGTGGAAAACTTAGCGCTGGCTCTTTGGGGTGCAGCTCCCAAAGCTCTGACCCACAGCAGGGCCTTTCTCATGCCAAGGCACTGGGTGGAGGGCAGCTGACCAGGTGCTCCCTCGTAACTCCACAGAACAGCACCCCCACAGCGCCAGGAGCTACAGTTATGAGCAGACAGCTAAGTACACACCCAATATGTTTTGATGGACTGATTGACTGATTGATTTACCACTCACTGGCGGGGGAATCCACCTCAGTAATTCACTCAACCAATTTCTTATTTGTGGACAGAAAGGATAATTCCCTGTAAAAAAGAAAAAAAACAGTACCATGGTGGCCATCTTTTCTTATGCGTCTTGTAGTACTTGGCCCATTTTCCTAGGTGAGAAGATGTGCGCACGCAAAGGGTTCTGATGAGAGATAGAAAAGCCCTCATCCAGTTCCCAAAACTTAAAACTCCCCTCAGCAACACGAAGTTGCCAGTTCCACCCCCTCCTGCCAATGCTGTTACCATTTTTTATAAATTTCTTTAATCTGATAAATTAAAAATGTCACCATTAAATTTTCATCTTTTAAGTATTTCCTATTTGTATGGTTTTCCCTTTTCTTCTAACAATGTTTTTGTCTTTTCATTCAATTTGGAAGAGTTGTTTCTGTCATGTAGCACATATTTGTCTTGATTTGGGGTGAATTTGCTCCGTGATCCATCCCTTCTCCCAAAAGCACATGTCAAAGTCTGGTTCTAGAATGGTCTTTGGCGTCCCAAGTGCCAAGAATGTTCCAGGAAGGGTTTTCTTACTCCATCTGCAGTGAAAGAGCCCAGGGTTGAAGGGATGACCCCTGTCCATCCTCTTCAGGGGTCATAGCCCCTATCTCTGCCCCCAACCAACATTTGAGCTACAGCAGATGTGTCCTCGTATACTCCTGAGTGCTCAGAGGGTGGGTGATGAATTAGATTCACACACACATCCACTAGTTGTCCATTTGTCAAAGCCAAACAATTTTTAGAGGTACTAGAATCTTAAAAAAAAAAAGTCATTTCTAACTTCTCCTATAATATTCATGGCTGTGCCTATAACAGCAGATTATTCTTTTCAAATTATTGAGTAAATTAGAAGTTTATGTTTTCTTTATCCCATGCTATCAAATTGTGCCCTTCAGTCTGGGCAGGAATAAGAAACCGGACCACAGCAGACCCATTTACTAGGCATGTCCCCCAACCCCAACTGCAGGAAACCTGGATGAGGTTTCAAACGCCCATGTGCAAGGCTAGCTGAATCTTCCCAAGGGGCCAGCCTATTCTCAGGCTCTGCCTGGGAGGAGGAAGCTGCACTTTTTCTTGTAACAGGTAGAAGGGAGCCAGTGCAGGTTTCTGATCAGAGAAGTGGCATCATCAACTAGTATCACATAGAAGAACATCCCCATAGCAATGGGAGTTACAGGACATTGAGGGAGAGGTCTCACAGTGGAGCAGAATTAGGATGAGGGCTAGGTGGAAGGCTTGCCGTAGTTACAGATGCTGGTGTAGGGATGACATGTTACGAGGACTCCTGAGCTTGCTGTGAGGTGCAGCAACCACACACCTGTGTGTGGAGATCCATCCCTACATGGACATTGGCTGCTGCCCCCAGCTCACCTGCAGCTTCCCCTGCAGCCTTGGGCCCCACTTCCATCTTCTGTTCCTGCCCCCAGAGCCCCATTCCAGTGACATCATCTCTTCCTGGAATTTCTAGAGACAGCTGTTTCTCTTGATTGATCTATCTCTTGACTGATGTGAAAACAAATGCTGGTGACCTGCTTCTGGCTTGTCTGGACCCGGGCACTCGCTCGCTTGTTAGAGATAATGACGTGGCCAGACAATAACTGACATCAGCAAGCCTTGCGTCTTCTGTCATGCCTGGACAACGGCTCTGCCCTACATTTTTCTTTTTCTTTTTTTTTTTTTTTTTAACATACTCATGTTTGCTTAGAAGAAGGGGACACAATGGTAGCATTTGATCCATTTGAAAAATCATGAAATTCTCTGATTTTTGCTTTGGAATGTCTGTTTTAATTGTGGTCATTGGGAGCCAAGGACACACTCGGGGACCTTCTGTGAGAGGAGCTTCCTCCAGTTGATTGGCTTTATCCCTTTGTTTGCAAGAGTCTGAATAACATTCTAGGAAAAAATGTTTTTCAGAAGCAATGCTTTCTCGTTAGTCAATTGAGGAAAACACCCAGCATTTTGTTGTGGGTAGAAATGCATATGAGCAAGAGACATTGATCTGACGCTGCCCTTGAAGTCACAGAGCTTGCAGCTCAGTTACCATGGAGATCACCTCCCCTCTCACCTCATACACTTGTGACAGTTAAGATGAACCATTGGTTTTTGTCCTTTAGCTCCTGTGTAGACAACACAGAGAAACCGTGTTCTCGAATTTAAACAGAAAATTCATCCTTGGATGAAGTATTCCCACACCTGGGCCCCACCCCCAGAAATTTCACTTTCCTTGTTTTATGATCAGCCCCAGATATTGGAATATTTTTTACAACTCCCCAGATTACAACATAGTCCAGTGAGGATTTTGAACCCCTGGTTTAATGTGAGGTAGGTACTGAACGGCAAGCAATTGTTCCAAAAGTTTTTCTTTTCCACTTAAATCAGTCCCAAAACTGATTTCAAAAATAAGGCAGGGGAATTCCACTTCTGGGAAGATGGAGCAGATGTACAAATATGCGTCATTTCCTTCTTCTTCCCTAAACATGGCAAGGCTGAACTCCCTGACCTCTTTTAAAAGTGAGTGCGGGGTGCCGGCCCGGTGGCATAGCGGTTAACTTCTCTCACTCTGCTCCATTGGCCTGGGGTTCGCAGGTTCGGATCCCGGATCACGGATGTGGACTTACGCACCGCTCATCAAGCCATGTTGTGGTGGCATCCCATATACAAAGTGGAGGAAGCTGGGCACAGATGTTAGCTCAGGGTTAATCCTCCTCAGCAAAAAGAGGAAGATTGTCAATGGATGTCAGCTCAGGGCTGATCTTCCTCACACACAAAAAAGTGAGTGTGTTATGTAAATTGCAGTGGCCATTGATATGTGAAAGAAGGTGAAATGCTTTGAGAATCAATACATGATTTGCTTCATTCCTTTTTATCTACTGTGGATACTGTGAAAGCATGCACTGAGACAGAGCTTTTGTCCTTCTGAACCTTGAATAACTATGAAGGGCAGAGCATCTCTGTCAACCCACATTGGACAAGTGGTGTGAATGAAAGATAAAACCTAGTTATCTTTAACCACTGAGATGTTGGGATTATCTGTTACTGCAGCAAAACATAGTTTATTCTGACTAATACCCTATTACCCAACTACTGAAAACAAAATATTTTGTGCCTGACCAAGAGTGATTTCAGATAATATGTGATGATGAGGATAATTCTGATAAAGTAAATGTGTTTTAATTATGAAAAAGATATATATTTTTTTAATGTGTGTCAACTATAAAACATATTTGTGACTTCACTTGGCAATTTCTGGGATTTGGACAATGTGGCTTGTAGATTTCAATGTGTTTCCAAGTTTTCTGAGGCTGAAAACTGACAATATTGGGTTCCTTTGGAAAAATGGCTTTCAAGTGACAGCCGACAAAGGTGCAGTGAGAGCTAATTTTCCAATTTAGTGGTCAGTGAGTTAGACTTCAAGGAGAGAATTTATAGGGAAGGTTCATAGAAATATATAGAGTCAACTTTCCACTTTGGGATTATATTTTACTAGATTTAACTTTCTATACTTGGTATTTGTTATTATCTAATGCTTATGGTAATGAACTAAGTAAATGGCTTTCCACTGAGATCGTACACATAAAATTACATGAAAAATTAAAATATCAAGGTTGTTGAGCACAGCTGCTTGCTAATGAAGATACATTTTTAATAAAGATGGTTATAATTTAACAGGGAGATCCACCTAAGGGTCTTCAAGTCCAGAGGTATATAACCATCAAAGAAATAGGTAAGCAAAGATAGAAAAAAATGAGGAATTTTTCCTGATCAAGCTGTTCCTGAAACCCTAGAAACCTAAGTAGAAACTTCCATCAGGAAATGGGAAGAAAGTTTCACTCTCTGTGACTAGAGAACCAAAGCTCTCCTAAGGGTGTCTTCTGGCTGCTGTCATCCTAGACTGATTTGAAGTCACAAGAGTCCTCTGTCCAGAAAAGTTCAAATCTCTACCTGGTACGCCTGTCTTTTCTATTACAATTTCTTATGCTTTTGCCTCTGGTTCATGCATTATAAAGTAGGGCAATGAAATACCAGTCAGTCCTCAGCTGAGCTTCAGAATCACAGCAGTGACAACAGCAAACACATCCTGTCTGTGTTCTCTTTCTTGTGCTGAAAGTACTGAAATATTGCTACCTGCCAGAGTCAAAGCAGGACCTATAACTTGTCTGATAACTGAGATCGTATCTTCCTTTTTTATGAGTCTTAACAGTACATACTTACATTGGAGAATTACATGGCAAAACAGATGGAAAAAATCTTTTTTGATATTCTTGGGAAAGCATTCAGGAACAACAGTAAAAATAACAGTCACTGAGGACGCAAGGTTCGAAGCAAGAGTGGACAAGTAGAGAAGTCATGTGAGCACAATTAGGGGCTATTGGCAGGACCCTGAAGGCTGAGGTGCAAAGAGTATTTCTTGCCCCAAAGACAGCTGATTGTGGAGTCTCAACCCGTTAGTGATAGGCTGAGATAATACCTATTGGGTTGTTGTTTGATCATTAATATCTTGGTGGAAACCCAAAGGGAATGTCTATGAAATATTCTGATGAAGGCTATGTGTGACACCTTTGTTATAGACTTCTAGACATGTCTTGATTTGAGTATGTCGTTCTTCTGTCCATATCAGCCGTGTGTTAACAATGTTTTGAGTCTGGATGCTCATCCAGGCCATCTATGGGCTAGGACTCGGGATAGAAAAATCAACAAAACATGTGCTTCCTTACAACTTTCTACTAAAAACAAAACTGTTTGTCCCTAAAAGCAACTTCCACTACTCTTTTGGTAGCTAAGCAGAGAGGTGGCTCAGCATGTTAGAATTTGCTCAATAGGAGAACAGGCTGACACCAGCCACTGCTCCCTCTTCCTAACAAGGTCAATTGTCAATCCAGGAAGCACGCATCGCTAATAGTCACATAGGTGTGCCCTGCTCCCTGACCCCACAAATATGTAGAGCATCAGAGGAACAGGGACACTCTACACTAGCAGGTTGGCCATGAGATGTGGAGACTAAGGTGTGGGATAGTGATAATCCAGGGGTTGCTATGGACTGAATGTTTGTGTCCCCCCCCAAATTCACATGTGGAAATGCTATTCCCCAAGGTGATGGTTTGTGGACATGGGGCCCCTGAGAGGTGATTAGGCCATGAGGGTGGAGCCCTCATGAATGGATGAATGTCCTCATAAAAGAGGTCCCAGAGAGCTCCTTTGCCCCTTCTGCCATGTGAAGACACAGAGAAGATGATCAGCTCTGAATCAGAAGGTGGGCCCTCACCAGACACCAAATATGCCAATGCATTAATCTCAGACTTCCCAGCCTCCAGAACCATGAGAAATAGGTTTCTGTTGTTTATAAGCAACCCGGCCTATGGTATTGTGTCACGGCAGCCCAAATAGACTGAGACAGCTGTGTGTGCTCTCAGCTCCCAAGTTTTCCCAGTAAACTCTGTGTTCTGCCTGCACCATGTTCTAGTGGTATCTGAGAGCATCCCCTCTGCACAGCTCAGGAGGGGCTCAGACAAGTAAGCAACCACCCCAGGTAGAGTTAAATTGATGTAAAAGCAATGATCTGTGGCACTGCAGAGAAAAGAGCACTAATTCCATCTGCAGTCTGAGGGATGGTTTCATGGAGGATGAGGTCACGGTTGGGCCCTGAAGGCCGAGTAGGATTTGCATAGAGGCAGGGAGAAGGCGTTAGGGGTGAAGGCAAGGTTTGGGGGAAGATGTGGGTGCCTGGGTGCTGAGAAGCCTGCAGGGCTTGGCTGTGTGCACTCTCAGGGGAGAGCACCTGCCCAGGGAGCAAAGGGCTCGAGGAGTAAAACCTGTGTTAGTTTATGACACAGCCCTCCTGGGAATCCCGAGTCCGTAGGACAGTTACTACCAAGAAATCGTAGAACATGGAGCTGAAACAGATCTGAGGTTCATTAAAATATTTTTTCTCTTCACAGTGTTTTTCCACCCCTCCTTCAAGGCACTGCTTCCTCTAAAGGGGAGAGTCCTGAGCTCCTACACACAACACACGTTCTGTTAAATATACATTTATTTTAAAATGACCCATTTTTCTAACCTTTTGTCACAATTCTGTTTGGTGTTTGATGGGTGTTGGATAGATCCCACTTGCTCTCTTCCAATATTGGATTTGTGTTTTTCTGTCAGGTCTGGGTATACATTTGTTGCCAAAATAGGTCTAAGGTTGTCAGTATCAAAGGAGAAAAGAGTGGTCCCCTTCAAAATTTCTAATAAAACGCCTATGTTTAAACCCCAAGTAAAATATATCATTGCTCTATGACATTCTATAAAGAATTGTAATTTTCTAGTAAGGTTTATTGATGTCACTGTTAGCAACATAAATACCAGGGAAAAAAATTAAAAGGTCACCCAACTGCTTCTTTATATCTCTTCTCAAAAATATATGATACCATTAATGTAAGTTAGGATTCTAAATTTAACTAAAACATCCATGAGTCAGGTGTTGACAGCTATAGGTTTCTAAGAACAAAGGTTGTAAAGATTTGAAGTCAGGGCAAAAATATAAACTTTATAGGAGAACTCATCTTGAAATATTCCAGTTTCTGCAGACAGAGCATGAATTGGTAGAAAGGGCAGGTTTATCATATTAAATTAAAGATGGAGGTGATGCTCTTTTTCATCCTCTTTCCAACTGTCTTATTTTCTTAATATGCAGCTGAGTTTGACCTTCTCAAATATCCATTTCCAGAAGTTGGGGTAACTAGTCTTTCTGAACAGGGAATGGGGGGGCATTACAGTGTTCACCACAAATTTCTATAAAAGAACAATTGTCAACCTATAATTCTATATACAGCTTTTTTTAGCATGAAGGTGAAATAAAGACATTTTTGGGCAAACACTAGCAAAGAAACTCCACCGCAGCAACCTGTACAAAAAAAGCTAAGGAAATTTCTTCAAGTTGAAGGAAAATGACACTACATAGAAATTAGTATCTACGTGAAGAAAAGTAAAACAGTGGTAATGATAGTTATGTAAGTAAATACAAAGACTTTTAAAATTTATTTTAAATTTTAGAGAATCAGTTCTCAAACTTTTTGATCTCAAGAGCCCTTTACATTAAAAAAAAATTGAGGATACCAAAGAGCTTTTGTTTATGGAAATTATAGCTACTAATATATGTAGCATATTAGAAACTAAAACTGAGAAATTGTATATATGTGTGTTGAAAATAACAAGAATCCCATACATGTTAACAAAAATAACCAGTTTTTAAGGAAATATAACTATATTTTAAAACAAAAACATTAGCAAGAAGAATGGAACTGTCTTATTTTTTATTTTTTTGCAAATTTCTTTAATGTCTGAATTGAGAGAAGACAGCTAAATTCTCATATCTGTTTTATATTCAATCTGTCACTATTCCTTGGTATGTAGCCTCTGAAAATGCAAATATATCCTCATGAGAAAATGAAAGTAAAAAGGTATAGGTTTTAGAATTGTTCTGAAAATAACTTCCACCTCAAGAACAACCCAAAAGAGTTTCAAGGATTTCAAGGGTTCCTGTGCCACAAAACTTGAGAAAAATTGATTTAGGGAAAACATAATAACAAGGTACTTTAGAGTTTACAACATATTTAGAAGGACAAAACAGCACATAGGATGAGGAGGAAGAGGTGGAAGTATATTTTTGCAAGGTTCTTACACTCTACCAAAGCATTATAATACAATTTAAAGGTACAATGATAAGTCAACATTGTATAGTAAAACCCAAGGGGGGAAAAAGAGAGAGAAAAACACAGAGTTAAAGTTAATAAGCCAAGAGTGGAGATAAAATCGAACACCAAAAGAACATCAATCACTTGATCCCCAGAAAGACAGGAAATGAGGGGAAAAGGAACAATAAACAGATGGTATAAATAGTAAATAAATAGCAAGAAGGAAGATTAAACCCCAAAACAGCAGAAATTACATTAAATCAAAATTATCTGAACAGTCTAAATTATCTTTTACAAATCTAGTAAATTACCTAAGAATAATAATAATAAGTAAAATTATCTAAAGAGTCTAATTTAAAACAGATATACTAAGTCAGGATTTTTCTTTTTTAAAGCAGTTCAGTAAAACTATATGCTGAGTACAGGGACATACATTAAATATATAAACATAGTGAAAGTATGGAAGAAAGGTATACCATTGTGAATACCAATTATAACAAGCCTTAAAAGATTTATTAAGATTGGATAAAGTAGTTTTCAAGACAATGAAAAAAAGAGAAGCATTAAATAATGATGAGTGAATAAATCCAGAAAACTTAAAAGTTTTGTATGCATATATAGATATTATAGAGCTTCCACATACGTGAAGGAAGAACTACCACAAATAAAGGGATAGAAAAACAAATCTACAATTGTAGTGGGAGATTTTACCAGTCATCGGTCAACTGTCATGGTACATAAGACAAAAAAATATTCAATAAGGATAGAAAACGTTTGAATAATGGAATAACACTATCAATCAACTTGACCCAGTTGACATTTATAAAGCACTTCACCCCTAAAGAGCAGAGTATACATTCTTTTCAAGAGAACAATTAACATTCACCAAGATAATAATACATATACCTAACCATAACGTGCCTTTCAAGAAATTTAAAGGATTGAAATTATATAGTGTATGATCTCTAACAACAACAGAATTAAATTAGAAATCAACAAAACTATTTTAAAATTCTCCCAAAATATTTGGTAATTAAACAAAAGAATTCTAAATAACACACAAGTCAAAGAAGAAATCACAAGAAACATTAAAAATAGTTTATTAAGTGATAAAAACACATATTAAATGTATGAGATGAAGCTAAAGCAGCTCTCACAAGAAAAGGAAAGTTTTACATGATTACATTAGGAAAGATAAAAGGTTCAAGTCAATGACCTAAGCTTCCACCTTAAGAATCTAGAAAAAAGAAGAGCAATTTAAATGCAAAGTAAGTAGGGGGCTGGCCTGGTGACATAGTGGTTAGGTTCAGGCACTTTGCTTTGCTTCTGAGGCCCCAGGGTTCCCAGATTCAGATCCCAGGCACAGACCTACTCATCACTCTTCAAGCCATGCTGTGGCGGCGTCCCATATACAAAATAGAAGAAGATGGGCACAGATGTTAGCTCAGAGCTAATCTTCCTCAGCAAAAAGAGGAGGATTGGCAATGGATGTTAGCTCAGAGCCAGTCTTCCTCACAAAAAAAAAAAAAAAGGCAAAGTAAATAGAAGGAAAGAAATAATAAATATGGGAACAGAAACAACAAAAAAGAAAAATGGTAAAGTCAATGAAACCCAGTCTAGCATGTAAGGAGCTTGGAAGTCATGCTAACAAGTAAAATCCTGAACAAACTGAAAAATCAACAACTCCTCTTAAATCTGTCAGAGATGTGAGGTCACAAGAAAAACCACTGTCCCCACACTGGAGAGACACACAGGCAGATACAGAGAATCACAATTTACCGAAGCAAACGTCCATGAGCAGGCACTTCTGCGAGAAACAGTACTTGGTTAGGAAAACCTGCAACGTAGCTGATGAACTGCTGAAGGCTCAGAGTCCTCTCAGAAGACAAACCTGAGAGATAAACACTCCAGGTGGAGGGGCCGCCCGGTGGCGCAGCGGTTTCGTCCGTGCTTGGCAGCCCGGGGTTCGCGGGTTCGGATCCCGGGCACCCGCCGACGCACTGCCTGTCAGCCACGCCGTGGCGGCGTCCCATATAAAGTGGAGGAAGATGGGCACGATGTTAGCCCAGGGCCAGTCTTCCTCAGCAAAAAGGGGAGGATTGGCGACAGATGTTAGCTCAGGGCTGGTCTGCCCCACAAAAAAAAAAAAAAAAAAAAAAACTCCAGGTGGACACAGTCCTGGGCGGGGAGGATCGGCGGCGGGGGGCGTGCATCCAAGAGCTTTACCTCCGGTAGCTCAACCAGGCTCTCACAGTGAAGATCCCGGAAAAATCCCCTGTGCTTCTGGCAGGGGGAGGGGAAGATGACCATTTTTAAATACACTAGAGCATTCTGTTCTACTTACAAGGCCCACCCTCAAGAGAAATTATTGTGCCAGAGCCTAACCTATTGGAGTTTTATCAGAGCCTGACAGACCTGGGGGAAGGAAAATGCCCAGCATCAGCCACATCCAGCCTTCCAAGTGGGAAAAGGGAAATACCTACTCCAGCCCTCTCTAGCCATCTTGTACCACCTATAGAGGTGGAAAAAAAAAACTGAGAAGCACTTGTGAAGTGCAGAGTGCAGGGGCACAGGCTCACTGAAAGACTGAGATCTGATCATAGGACTATAGAAAGTTTCCCCTCCTCCCACCCCTTACCACTGCATTACTAAAGACCATTTATCACAGTTCCTTTTGTCCAGTCTATGATGTCTGCCCTTATACAAAAAATTACAAAGCATACTAAAAGGCACAAAACATAGTCTGAAGAGACAGAGCAAGCATTCAAACCAGACCAGGATACGGAAAGGATGTTGGAACTATTGACCATGAGTTTAAAACAACTATGATGAAAATGCTGAGGGTTGTTATTGTATTTCTGTATGTAAGCACCCAACAAGTGGGAAATGAAATTAAAGCAAGATTATTTACGATGGCAAAAAAAAAAAAATCATGGAATACCTAAGAACAAAATTAACAAAAATAGTCAAGACCTTTACAGTAAAAACTAAAAACTATGAGAGAAGTTAAAAAAGACCTATGAATATACACAATGGAACACTAAGCCATAAGAAATGATGAAATCCAGCCATTTGTGACAACATGGATGGACCTTGAGGGTATTACACTAAGTGAAATAAGTCAGAGGGAGAAAGTCAAATACTGTATGATGTCACTTGTAAGTAGAAGATAAAAACAACAAGCAATCACACAGAGACAGAGGTTGGACTGGTGGGGTTACCAGAGGGGAAGGGGGGAGGGAGGACGGTGAAAGGGATGATTAGGCACATGTGTGTGGTGATGGATTATAATTAGTCTTTGGGTGGTGAACATGATGTCATCCTTACAATTGAAATATAACGATATACACCTGAAATTTATGTAATATTATAAACCAATGTTATCACAATAAAAATAAATAAATAAAAATAATTTTTAAAAAGACCTATAAAAAAATAGGTATATTATGTTAATGGGTTGGGAGATTTCCTACTATAAAGATGTCGATTCTCCTTGAATTGATCTATACATTCAATGCAATTCCAATCAAAATCCCAGCAGATTGTTGTAGTAGACAACCTAGATCTACTACATGGGAATGCAATTTACATAGAAACAACCTGAATCAAAATTTACATGGAAAAAACTTAGATTTGCCAAGGAAACTTAAAAAAAGAGTAAAAAATTGGAAGATTTAAATTACCTGTTTTCAAGACTTATGGTAAAGACAAATAGTCATGATTGTAATATAGGTGTAAAGATAGGGATGTAGATCAGAGAGTCTAGAAACATTATAAAACACATACATGTTCAAGAGATTTGAACTAGAGAGTCCAGAAACATTATAAAACACATACATGTTCAAGAGATTTCAACAAAGGTAGCGAGATACTTTCTGGGGGAGAGGATATTCTTCTCAATAAATGGCACTGGAGCTGTAAGATATCCATATGGAGAAAATAAACTTTGACTCTTATCTCACAACGTTGCCAGAAATCAACTCAATGTAAAACTGTTACATTCATGTAAAATAATCTTCTATTGTGGTTAACCATTTACGCATTTGGGGAACTATGTGTTGGAGCTGTTTAGAAAGCCAGAGGTACTGGCTCCAGAGATCACACCTTTAACTCTTAGGTTGTACTGTCTTGTAATATAGTGTGGTGATTCTAACAGGTCAGAGAAAGTTAAACACAGTAATGAAGTGGCCCACATCTTAGTTATTGATTAAATGGTGCGTATCTGTCTGCTGTGAGCAAAGCAATGTAGCCTCAGAGTCTGTACATCAGCCATAAGGGGACACAGAGGACACTTGATTGTGATTTAAAAAATCATTAACTAGGAAATAGGAGTGGATAGTCATTAATTAGGTGGATAATCATTAGTGGATACTCATTAACTAGGAAGTGGATAATCATTAATTAGTGGATAATCATTAACTAGGAAGTAGGAAGATAGAGCCTCATTCTAGCCATAGGACTGCAGAAATCAACCTCTTCACTCATGACTCAGGAAGGCAGGATTCAGTTCAAGAATAGATTGAGAATCATAGGCATTACCAATATTTCCCCAGACCTAGCTTATGCCTAGAATGTGATAAATTCTTTGTGTATATTTAAATGATTAGATGGTGAGCGTTCCAAGCCAAAAGGGTTATCCAAGATCTAATTATATTCTAGGCTCTTCACTAGTTGATAGACAGGTTATAAAAATAAGTTATCCCTTCTTTACAATGAGAAAGAAAGCTGTGGATCAGGAGGGATTAGGAAATTACAGAAAGCTTTAACACAGAATAGAACATAAGTGTTCAGGAGGGTTAAAAACCCAAATGCTGTAAACTGTTCAGAGAGATGGTATTATCAGATAAGTCTTCAGGGAGGGGTTGGTATCCGAGATATTTTTAAATATAGATGTGAAACCATACTGGATGTCATTAGTTCCTGTGAGGAACATGTCCTTTATTTGCATTATTGCTGTTTTTCAGGGCCTGCCTTTCTCATGGAGTTTGTAAATTTAAAGCTCTATTTGTGAAGTCAGTTAATGGATTCTGAATGAGGCTTTAGTACATAAAGTACTTTCTACACAGCAAGATGATGGACAGATTAATCGTACACATACAGTATTTGAAGTGAGGACTCCAGACAAGTGAATTGCTTTAAATACTCAGTAACTTAACCTACAGAAAAAACAATCACATTGGTAATAGCAATCTTAAATAGAATTGTGCATACTTTATACCAAGTCCACAGATATTAGCTTGACCCAAATGGGGGAAATATGTGATAAATACAATAGTAGTGAATATTAAAACATAAGGGGAAAAAACTGATAGCTAATTAAATTACATCAGATTCACCAGAAAACTAGGATATTCTTACACAGACTGAGAGAGAAATCTGGAGATAATGAAATGAATTTCAGTGAAAATCAATAGTTCGATGCATGCGAGGCCACCCAAAAAATTACCCCCCAAAACAGAAACCCTGAATCTTAGGAGGATTTAGAACCTGCCTTCTTACGAACCGCTGTGAGGGACATTAGGAGAAAGAACACTCTGAATAGAGTGAAGCCAGAATGAATCAGAAGCCGTAATCCTTGTAAAGCGTTCCTCAGGGTATGTTAACTTTTCTGACCTGGAAATCATTCACATGTAACTCTGTTTTGTGTCCACATAAAACTGGAATTCTGCATGGGACAGCCGCGACTTCATAAACCAGAGATGTCAAATATAGTCCATCTCTAGGTAGCCTGTGTTAGAAAAGACAGTCATTGATTTCATCATTTTGTATCTCCAGCAAAATTATAATCCCAAGAACAAAGAAAAATTCTCCTTTCTGAACATCTCTGCATGTCTTCTTTCTTTTCTCTCTTCCTATTTTTGCCACTCCACTTAAACCGGAGTACCATTTGCTTCCTAATCCAGAGCTGAGATTTCCATTCTCCAATTTGATTTTTTTCCTGTTGATGTCCTACCTTAGGGGAACATCCAGGATGACCATCTCTTCTCCTTTAGTGCCCCTGCGTTGAAGGGCTGCCTTACCCCAGAAATCTGTGAAAGAGATCAGTGTGGTTTGCGGTATCTTTGCTCCACAAACAGCTCTTAGATACGTGTGCCTTTCCTGGGGCAGATTCTGCCTCCACCCAAGAATTGCCAGGCTCCTTGTCTGTGAAACTCTCACACCCAGTGGGCTCAGTACCAGCAAAGCACCAGAAAAGAAAAAAATCTGTTCTATATTAGAGAAAGTGTGTTTTTTCTTTCTTTTCTTGGAATTCTTTCTCAACTTCATTGGTTGGTTTAACCCCTAACAGTGAGTTTTTAACTTAATGAGAAGTAACAGTTATCTATCGTTGCTCAAGATTAATGGCTTAAACCATGTCTATCTATTATCTCACATTTCTGCAAGTCAGAAGTCCAGGTATCTTAGCAGGGTCACCTGGCTAAAATCCAGGTGTCAGCCAGCCTGTGCTCTTACCTGGAGGCTCTGGGAGAGAACCCACTTCCATGCTCATTCAGGTTGTTTGCCAAATCCAGTTCTGTGTGGTTGTAGGACTGAGGTCCCCATTTCCTTGCTGCTGTTGGCTGAGGGGTTCTTTTTTAAGTTCTAAAAACCACCACTTTCCTTGGCTTATGGCCCCATCCATGTTCAAAGCCTATAGCAGTTGTCAAATTCTCCTGGTGCTTGAAGTATCTCTGTCTTCTCCTTCTGCCATTCTCTTCTTTTAAGAAAACATGTGATGATGTTTTAGCCACCCAGCTAATTCAGGATAATCTCCCCATTTCAAGGTCAACTGATTAGAAACCTTAATTACATCTGCAAAATCTCTTTGCCATGTAACATATTTATAAGCATGACATCTCATCATGTTCACAGGCTCCAGGGATTGGCACATGGAAACTTGGGGTGGGAGGAAGAGATTTTTAGTATTATGCTTACAACATGAGGTTATTAATCAAATATGTATTGCTTCATTTTTAATTTCTTTTCACGTATTATTATCACCATAAGATTTTTGTCTTAAATGCTGGGCTTATTTTAGATATTAGTTTTCAAAGAGAAAAACTGGTTTTGTGTGGATGCCTTTAACTCTTATTTGTTTAAGTAATCTGGAGATTTTGTTTTGTCTTGTTTCTCTTTTTAAATCTAAAGACTATTGTACATCATTGTATCAATAATTTATGATGATTGCTATTACAAATTTTCAAAATAATCTTGTTCTCAAATTTTGATATGAACTACAAATGCTCTTTTTATTTGTATTTTAATTTTTATTTAATTTGAAAATTATTATAGATTTGATCATGTTATTCTCTATTTAAAATCTTTCAAAATCTTCTCCTGACATAAGATAAACCCCATATACCAGCAAATAATGCACACGATCATTTATGACACAGCCCCATTCTACAGATACCACTTCATTTTTTTGCCTGTTCTTTCCCTATTCTTGCTAGGCAGGTCACAGAATGCTATAAACAATTTTCAATAACTTTACAAGTGTTAAAATCATACAGCATGGGTTACATAACAACAAAACTAAATTAGAAATGATTGGTATCTGAAAAATATCCCAAATGTTTGGAAATTCAACAACACACTTTGAAATAATCCATGGATTAAAGAAGAAATCACAAAGGAAATTAGAATATTTTGAACTGAATGAAAATGAAAATATAACATACCAACATTTGTGGAATATAGCTAAAGCAATGGTTGCAGGAATCTTCATAGCATTAAAAACTTATATTAGAAATGAAGAAAGACGTAAATTTAATTATCTACCAAAAGAATCTAGGAAGAAAAGGAAGCAAATTAACCGCAAAGAATGTAGAATCCAGGAAAAAATTAAAATAAACCCATAAATAAATAAAACATAAAATGAACAAATAGAAAATCAATGAAACCAAGCCTGGTTCTTGGAAGAGATCAATAAAATTGACAAATCTCTAACTAGAATTATCAGGAAAATAAAAAAAGAAGATACAAATTACAAACATCAAGAATGAAAGATAGGTCATCATTACACATTCAATAAATGTGTAGAATAGGATATTTGTAGCATATTAATATTATACAAATATTAAAAGAATAATAAAGAAATAATGTAAAAATTTTGTCAATAAATTTGGCAATCTAGATGAAATGGACAAATGTCTTGATACAAACCTTACATAGACAAAATAGAAAATCTGAATAGTCCCTTGCCTACTAAAGGATGCGTGTTCCAGACTTCCCAGCTTCACCACCCTCCCCACCCCATCCTCTGCAGGTCAGTTCTGCTGCCTCAACTCTATTCACTTATCTCAGTTCTGGAAAAATGCAGAATCGTGTTCCTTAATGGGCCTGAAGCCAAAACCTACCACCCCTTCCTCACCCTCCTAGAAGGAAGTACAAGAACCTTATACTTTTAGAAACAGGAAAAAGGCTTTTGGTTCTTGTATAGGAGTTGGGGATGGTGATACTTTAGTCTTTCCTTGTAAAGCATCCACACCATCAAAAAAAATAAAGAAAGAACACCTGGTATTGTTTTATTTTTATGGACACCCCCATCACGCAGATATATATGTGTCTATATTTATATCACACACACCTTTTAATTTTTATCTACCAGCATCTCTTTCTTTATTTTTCCTCCTTGACTTATCCTAATTTTGTTGGACATAATGTTCCCCAGGCAGCCTAGGTGATTTGTGAGAAGCTTACTCCACTCCTTCCTTCTTTCCTTTATACCTTCCTTCCTTCATCTGCTCATTTAGTATGTTCTGGACAGCCATATGATTCAAAATATTGTTTTAAATATGAACTCAATAGCATCCCTAGTTGCAAGTGTGGCCCCTAGTGATCTAAGTAAGTCAGATTCAGCCCATCTCTGTTGCCTGTGAATGGTTCCAGGATGGAGATGGCACAGTTTGAGTCAATGGAGTATAAAGAGAGGTCTACCACTGGTTCCAGAGGAAATTCCTTCTCATTCTCCCAGAAGAGAGCACAGAACTGTCTTCTCCATCTGCAAGTGTGAATGAGGAATCCTAGAGCCCCAGGTCCTAGCAGCCCCCATCCTCAGGGAACCAGCCCTGGGAGGAGTTGTACTGTGGACCAGAAAACCTGGGGGAGGGACAGAAAACCTGGGACCCCATGACTCTGCTGAGCAATGGGACCCATCAACACTAAAGCCAGTGGTGCCTTGGATCTCCAGGGTGTGAGCCCTGGGGTCTTCCCTACTGTTCAAGGCAGATATGGGTGGTTCCTTTTTTGCAATTGAAAAAGCCCCAGATGTTTCACAGAAGTGAGAACCAGGCTGTTTCTAATTAAGTGGACAATGTACATTGATAAAGAGAAATGCCCACTGGACTGAGTATGGAAAGTTTATCTAAATAGGAGACCTGGTCCCAGAGACCAGCTTGTCTTTTAATTGTAGGCAAATCCATTATTTCCCTTTTCTGGGCTGTGCTTCCTATGCTTCCTCATTCTTAATGCTCATATAGATTAGGAAAATTATTCCATGGGACTCGGTAAATATGTAAATGAATGGAAATACCCACACAAAGTCAATTATAATTAAATTTATCATGCTTCCAGCTTGGTCTGATTCATTAGGAGGAAGTAAGTTTTCAGATGACTTTGAATTAATGCTAGACTACACCTAACTATAATTCAGGCACCGATGCAATTGCTTCAGAATATTATTTTAAATATTAACTCAATAACTCATTCCTAATTGCAGGGGTGCCCCCTGAATAATCTAAGCCAATCAAATTCAGCCCATTTCCATTGCCACTATTTGGACCGGGACTGGAAATGTGGCACTGTCTGGACCAATGAAGTGTAAGGAGAAGTTTGCTACTAGCTTCATAAGAAGTTCCTTTTGCTCTCCTGGGGAATGCCCAGGAGCACCCGTTTTCCTTTCCAGGTATGAATAAGGAACCCTGGAGCCCCAGGTCCTAGCAATTCCACAGTCAGGGAAGGAGCCCTGGGGAGCTGAACTGTGGACCAGGGACTGGAGAGACAGAAAGCCTGGGTCCCCTGTAACTCCACTGAGACAGGGAACACATCAGCACCAAGGCCAGCAGAGCCTTGGCCCTTTGGGAGTAAGCCTGGGGGCTTCCTGACTTCCTTACTAAGCAGTTAGAGGTGGGTGTCTCCTTCCAACTGCTGGAGATGCCGCCACATGTTCACAGACCCTCCAACCCAAGAGAATCAGGTTGTTTCTAACTCAGTGGACAATGTGTCTCCATAAAGACAAGGGCCCAGTGGGCTAAGTCTGGGAAGTTTGCTCTAAATAGGAGACCTGGTCCCAGAGATCAGCTTACTCTCTGATTATAGACAAATTTGTTATTTCCTCTCTCTGTGCTTTGGCCCTTCCTCTGTTTTAACACTCAAACAGGTAAGAAAAATTACTCCATAGGACTCAGTGAATATGCAAATGACTGGCAATACCCACACAAAGTCAATTATAATTAAATTTATCATGCTTCCAGCTTAGTCTGATTCATTATGAGGAAGTAAGTTTCCAGATGACTTTGAATTAATGCTAGAATAGTGTATCAGTCTTCAGTTCCTTCCCTTGAAGCACTATTAACAGTCAGCCAGAGGCTGTGATTTAAGTGCATTCCAATTGGAAGTCAGCCAGAGGATCTCCCCTATAGAAGTAAGAGAAAATGAAGTATGTGCACAGCCCTCTTTCAAACTGCACACCAGCAAAATTCCTAGAGAACCCTGAGCCTAGGAAATCCATCACTTCTATGGTAAGCAGTAAGCAAGCCTGTCCTTTGTCCAGAGGAAGATTGAATGCCCCAAGAACCACATAGTAGGTTCTCTGCTGTGTCGTCTCACTTTTCATAAACAATCCTGAGAAGTGGCCAGCTGAAGGAACAGTCAGAGTATTGAGATGTTGACTCACTCAGCAAGATGTGCAGGAGTGAAAGAGGCCCGTGGTAGGCAGACTCCAACACCATCCACCTGGTAAAATGCTGCCGCACCTTATCCTTTGCCAAAACACTTACTGGCTAGCAAATTTGCATGTCTTTATTGCAGAGATTCTTTTTTATTGTTGGAAAGGAGCAAAAGAAATAGTCATTTAGTGAATTTAAAACCATAGGAAATGGGAAGCATAATGGCCCAATTTGAAGATATTTACTTCAACATTTATCATGGAACAACTAAATTTATTCTGAATATTGCAATAGAATATAATTATGGGAAAATTCATTGTTTAGTTAAAATTATCATTCATATAGCATGCATTTGTTGGAAAAATATCTGTAAAACCAAGAATATAATGATTCATAAGAACCAAATTGCGAAGTCCTGGTTTAGTAAAACGCAATCAAAGTCTGGCTCGTGGTTAGCTACGATGCCTTAAAAAGGTTTACAAATCAAAACTGACAAGCAATTGTTTCATCCATATATTGTTATTATCAAACATTTATAATTGTATTCTTGATTTAAATGCATTTCAGTTTAGACATTGAAGGATATTTCTCATAACTGAGGAAAAATAAAAACTATACTATTAGATATAATGGCACAAAAGTTTTAATAGATTTTTGGGATACCACGTTTTCACAGAGGTAGCATTTATAGCTTAATATAAATTCTGAATGTAATACAGTCAGATGTGTGACACTGAGATTGTATATTTAAATATTAATCTGAGGAGTGTGATACTAGGTTGCAGGAGGAGCAAAGTATGTCAAGGCCATAGAGCTATGACACAGAGAACGTGAAACCCATTCCCTGGCAGTCTTGCAGAAATCTTGGTAACTCTTTGGAGAGAAGAGAACAGTAACCCTTGCATTTTAATAAAACGGAGGCAGTAGCAGCATATGATATGTGAGTACTTAGCACATGCCAGGTACTCTTCTATGGATTTTATAAGTGTGGTAGCTAGACTAATGCCCCCCTAAAGATACCTACATCCTATTCCCTGAAACCTGTCAATACATAACCTTACCTGGCAAAAAGGACTTTGCAAATGTGATTAAGATAAGGATCTTGATGTGGAGAGATTATCCTGGAATATCTGGGTGGGCCCAATGTAATCACATGGTCCTTATAAGAGAGAAGCAGGAGGGTCAGAATCAGAGAAGGAGATATAATAACAAGTAGAGATTGGAGTGGTGCACTTTGAAGATGGAGGAAGAGGCCACTAGCCAAAGAATGAAGGCAGGCTCAGGGAGCTAGAAAAGACAGGGAATAGATTCTTCCCTGGAGCCCCTGGAAAGAAACACAGCCCTGCTGACACCTTAACTGTAGCCCAGTGAAACTGATTTTGGACTTCCAACTTTCAGAACTGTGAGATAATAAATTGTGTTGTTTGTAACCACTAAGTTTTGTGGTAATTTCTTACAGCAGCAATAGGAAATGAATACACTTGCGTTATCTCACTTCACCATAAGTACATACCTATGAGATCCATACCAATCTCCCTGCTATCTTCCCCATCTCATTTGAGTTTCTTTCTTTAATCCTTTTTTCTCACACATCCTACATCCAGTTCTTCAGCAAACCTTTTCTGTTGCACTGCCAAAATATACCCAGGATTTGATTATTTCTTACTATGTTCACTGCAGGCCCATGGTCCAAGCACTATGGCACTATTGGGTCTACATGGAATCTCATAGCCATCGCCCCCTGGCTGATTTCCTTGCTCTCGCACAGACGCCCTGCAGTTGGTTACCCACAGAATGGAGGGACTGCTTTAAAACCTGAGTCAGACTCTGTCACTCCTCCAGCGACTCTCCTTTCGCTCAGAATGAAACCAGAGTGTCCCACTCCACCAGATACCACATTGATCTGGGCTCTTTAACTCTCAGCTTTTGTCTCCAATTAGCTCCCTGCCATTTCTTCTGCCCAGGGTCTCATTTGGTTCTAGAACCATCAACAGTTTCCAGCCTTAGTGCCTGTAATGGGCTAAATTGTGTGTCCCCCAAATTCACATGTTGAAGTCCTAACCCCCAGTCCCTCAGAATGCGGCTGTTTGGAGATAGATCTTGAAAGAGAAAGAAAATTAAAACAAGACCATTAGGGTGGGCCCCAATCCAATATGAAGGTGTCCTTATCAGAAGTGGGAATTTGGACACAGAGACACGTAGAGGGAAGACCGTGTGAAGACACAAGGAGAAGACGACCATCTACAAGCCAAAGACAGAGGCCCCAGAGGAAACCAACACTGCCAACACAGACTTTTAGCCTCCAGAATTGTGAGGCAATAAATTTCTGTTGTTTAAGCCCCCCAGTCTGTGGTCCTTTGTTATGGCAGCCCCAGGAGATTAATATAGTGCCTTAGCCCCCTTGTCTCCTTTAGGTCTTAGCTCAAAAATCACCTTCTCAATGTTGCCATTCCTGGACATAATTTCAACTTCTCTGCTTCTGGATTTTCATATGTGCTTCCCTGTTTATGTTCACATCAGACTTACTCGTTGACCTGCAGACACTCTTTGGGGCCAGCTACAGAGTGGAGAGTGCTGTCCTTCATCATTGTGAACAACTTAGATGATATCTACGACTGATCCATCGCTTGCTGGAAGCTGAGTTTTGTCCACGTGATTTACATAAATTATATCCTTTAACATCCACAACATCTCTAGGAGGTAGGAATCCTGTTTACCCCCACTTTGCAGATGAGGAGACTGAGGGTCTATAGTGGTGCCGTTAGTAAGACACAGAGCCATGTCTCATACCCACTCTTTGCAGACTCCGTTTCTTGGGCTGTGACCACACAATAGCAACATTACACAGCCCTCTACCTCAGAGCCATGGCAGGTGTTGCTGCAGAATAAACAAATCCACCCCAGCCAGCCGAGGCCGTTCCCTGCCACTGTGAGGGTCAGTGTGGCAATTCACCAAAAGGTTCATAGTATATCAGAAACTGGATAATTTAGAGCAATTTAAGTGTTTTTGAGATGGAGGAAATAACCTAATTGCTGCTTTTTCGGTCATTTACTTTAATCAATAAAATAATTCAAATGAGGGGCTTTCGTATCGAACCGTGGTGATCTTTGTGTTAGTCTATGCACTAGTGTCTCAAATCAACAGGGCCTGCAAACACAGGACTAAATTAGAATGGAACCATAATCACTTCTGAATTTCTGGAATGTATTAATATGTATACAATAAAAATTACATAGTATTTAGTGAAAATTGCAATTCCAGGCATGTGCTTTTGTTGGTGTGCAGAGTCTCTCCCCATGGTGATTCAGGGCCCAGGATGCTTCCAACTGTAGCACAGCATTCCCAAAGGCATCACCTGAATCTGCACCCAGCAAGCGGAAGGAGAAAGAATGGAGAGGAAGCACACACAACTCTCAAAAACCTTGGCGTTTGCCACTTCTTACATCCATTGCTGAGATGCCCTCACCAGACTAGCACACATCCCTCAGCAAAGGAGGCTGGAAAATGTAGTTCAGCCTGGTGCCTGACTACAGTCCCATTTCCATGGAAGGAGAGGATGAATTTTGGTGGATGCCTGGCAAGTCCTGCCACAGACTAAAGTAGAAGAAAATTATTAAAGTCAAGTCCAAATGGGACTGCCAATTAATCTCAGAGTTACATAGAACTATCGACCTAATCACAGGTAATGAGAAATTGGGCAGGCCTCTGGACATTGACCCACCTGCCCTGGTAAGACATAGAGCATGAAGGAGCAGAGGAGAATGCAGTCCCGGCAGGTAAGCTCACTCCCAAGAGAAGAATAGGGAGGAGCTTAGCCAACCAGGACACTCTTCCTTGCTCATCAATTTAGGACTGTGAAAAGCCCTAGAGCCGAGAGAGAAAATGGGGACAGAGGTGAGAGTGTTACACTAAACAGGCTCTCCCCACATAGAAGGAAACATCAGGCGTGGAAAAAAACTGTTCCACCCTAACATCATCCTCCAAGGACAAACCTAAATACTCCTCCTTCCAAAAGGTAACTGACTCTCCAGGCAGAATGGATCTTTTTTCCCTCTCACTTTCTTATAGTGTGGACTCTCTGATGGAACTTGTCCTCTTTTCCTTGTATCATAGACATCTGTGTATATATCCAATATCCCTGAATAGACCGTAGGCTCGTGAGGAAAGAGTCCTAAATGCTTAGTATTTTATATTACTCTCAGTAGCTAACATTTGCCCTCATACAGAGTAAAATATTAATGACGAACGAAGGAATGATTCAAATGTGTAATATGTATTAAGCAAAACAGATCGATGTGTATTTATAACAAAAGGGTGTGTTTCCTTTTCCTTGTGGCACCATGAACTTTATACTCAGTATATTAAGTTCTACGAGAGAGAACATCCTGGTTTAAATTCTACTCATGTGGAATGTTGTGAAATCAGTTTGGAATCTAACAAGCCATGCTAATTGCTAAGATGGAACACACAGCCTTAGTACTTCAGTTTAGCTTCTGGATTTCTAAAACAATGAACTAATTAACAGTTAGCAAACCAAATAGCATGAATCGGTCACAATTTTTTAAAGTAAATTTGAATATTCTCTGTTCTTGAATATCTCATTTGATCCAATGTTTAAAACAATGAATTATTAATATGACTGAAAATTTTCCATTAAAAGACAAAGCTTACTAAAGGCTTTTAATAACAGAATTAAATTATATATTTGGTAATTGTAAGTTCCAACTTGAGGAATACCATTCATTTTTGTTGGGATGAGGACATTTTGAGTTAAAGGATTAAAAGTAATATTTTCTCTTCCAATTAGGGAAAGTCAGTTGTTGGACTCGTGAATCACCAGTCGTCATATTAGAGTAAAGTGATATAAAAATATAAACTAATTGAAATCCACGGCTTTGTTATTTCCCTTTGAAATATAATTTTGGAAGACAGCTATGCTCACCACTATGCCACCAATGCTGCACTGAAATATAATTTTGAGAAGAAAATAAATCCACCATTGTTGATGATAACAATACTTTGTTTTAGTAACTATACTGTAACTACCCGCTTTATTTACCAAGAAAGAAGACTATTCTAGTCTTCCCTTGGTCTAAGACCTCTCTTTGAGGCTCTTTCAGTACCTCATGCACATCTCTAGAATTGCACCTGTCTTATTGACTCTATCAGTTTACAGTCTATCTCCCACATTAGACAGTAAGACCCTCAAGGGGAGGAACGGTCTCATTCAACCAGCATGGATCCTGGGCATTGATGGATATTTCATGACTCACATTCCTTGAACTAAGTAATGACTTCTTGTGGTCTTCACAATCCAGCCCTTTACAATCTGGTCCCTAGCTATTTTCCCAGCCTAGCTCCCAGCACTGTGTGAACACTAAGATTGAAGAAATTTCCCTTGCCCAGCTGTTCCCATGCCTGGGCTTATGTCCCCCCAGTCCCCAGTTTCCTCCAATCAAATGAAGCAACCATGCTACTTTCATCACAAAGCCTCATTCAGAGCCAGAATCAGCATTCTCAGCCAAAGATCTATTCTCGTTCTCCATGGTTCCTGTGTTATTGTATTACCCATTATAATGTGTTTCATGGTTGTATATGACCGTGCCTTTTCCTTCAGACTCAATTGCAGGCTACTCAAGGGCAGGGGCCATATGTCCCTGGAAGTACTAGCACAGTACTTGACACATTAGGTGACATTCCAGAACTATTTCTTGAATTGAGACAACTTCCTCAGTGGGGTGGTATATTTTCTGATAATATAGATACAAGAATGATCTTCCCAACATTGATGTCCTTTGTATTTAGAAGTACCATGCCAAAAACTAGTTAGTTATCACCACAAACTATGTGTCTTTTTTTAAATGCTATGGGGAAAAATATTTGAATAATCACCTTACTCTTTGACTGCAATTTCAAAATAATGCCAGAAAGCAAAAGTGACAAATTAGTCTGAAGTAATAAATAGCTATTAAAAGATAATGCCCAGATTTCAAGAATCTAATTTAAACATTTTAAATAAATTTAATTTTAATTATCAGTTATTATAGTTGAAGACAGAAAAATTTTTCTTGACAATCCTGGAATGTATCCAAAATGAAATCAATTCTTGAAGGTGCCATTTAATCAAATTTACAAAGAAGAATGTGACGAAACAAATATCAAGTAGCCCCAGTGCTGACACAAACACAGTACTAACCTCTCCTCAAAATAACAGCATAGAAAGAATTTTCAGGGTTTAAAAATGAGTGAGCTAAGCATGGTCCACTTTAAACCACCCAAAGCCCAGTTACATTTATGTAAACTTTCAGAAAGCACCCCTTTAACCTCTGTTTTCTTAAAAACAGACAGGCCCTAGTGATGTAGGAAGTCCTTCAGAAGGTAATTGTTACACCCATAGAAAGTCCAAAACAAGAAAACTACAAGCAAACAGAATTGTGTTCCCCAAAATTCATATGTTGAATTCCTAATCCCCAATGTTAGACAGGGCCTTTAAGGAGGTGACTAAGGTTAAATAAGATCATTAGGGTGGGGCCCGAATCCAATGTGGTTGGTGTCCTTATGAGAAAAGGAAGAGACACCAGAGATATCTGTCTGTCTGTCTGTCTGTCTGTCTCTCTCTCTTCACACACACAGATGAAAGGCCATATGAGGACACAAAGAGAAGACGCCATCTACACCCCAAGGAGAGAGGCCTCACCAGAAACCAAACCTACTAGAACCTTGGTCTTGGACTTCTAGCCTCCAGAACTGTGAGAAAATAAACTTCCATTATTTAAGCCACCCAGTCTGTGGCATTTTGTTATGGCAGCCTAAGCTGACTAAGATAGCCTTTCTGTTTGCCTTAATTCAAGCTTGTTTTCACATCTCATCAAAATTGACAATTATCTTTCTCAGAAAAAATATAAATTATCAGTACATAAATGCATAAAAAGTAGTAGGGATTGCTGAGGAATCTAGGGGGCATTGTGCGTGTGGATATTTATGTGATATGAAAATTCTTTGTTAGTCTGTCCATGTATTTTGTTTTCTTGGAAGATTTAGGGGTACAAAGGGTTACTCTCTGAGGTCTCATATATGCTGTTCAGAGGGAAAAGTATGGCTTTGAAGTAAGTCATGGACACCTGACTTCAAATTCCCTATTTATTAGTTGTGCGACTTGAGGCAATTTCCGTAATTTCTCTGAGCATCAGTTTTTCTCATTTCTACAACAAGGAGAGAATTCTACCTCTTTTCATTGCTGAGAGAAATGTGATATTGTATTCAAAGTGTGACTGAGAATCAATCCTATCTTTTGGTTTTCTTTAGCATTTCATAGGTTTCCAGGATACCAGAATTTGTAGAAGCTGTGCTGGAAGTAAATATTGCTACGGGGATTCTCACTTGTTTATCTATTAAGATGCGGAGAATATTGTTTTGGTAGTAGGGCCAAAAGATGAATTAAACTTTGATCAGTATTTTCTCATCAACAAGTCATTGTTGTAAAGATTACTGGACTTGACCCCAAAAGACTGGGGCTCGAGACCAGAGTCTGCCACTTTCTATGTAACTTGACAAGTTAGTTCTTTTAACTCTGACCTCAAGTTCATCATCTGTAAAATGGAAATAATTATCCCTTTTAACCTCACAGATGTTTGTGCGATTCAAAGGCAATAACTAAAAGCATTTTTCAATTTGAGAACCTAAAAGGAAATTAAGTTTCATAAAAAGAACATAAAAGAATCAATGGATTAGCACGGGGAATTCAGACAACTGTGACTGAGGAATCTGGGTCGTGTATTCGTTCAACCAATATTTAGAGAAATGATGTTGGTGTGCTAGGCACAAAGTCTACCTTGATGAACAAAAGGAATTTGGTTCCTGCCTTCCAAGAACACTCCATCAAGCAAGGGAGGCAGATATTAAACACACGAGAAAACTAATAAATGTATTATTTTAAACTGTGATAAGTCCTATAAATGACAACAGGTAGTCATAAAAAAGAACAGCTGGGGTGAGGCAGGGGACTGATTTAGACTGAAGGAGCAGGACAGCCCTCTGCCAAGGCGATGAGATAGGCGGGGTGGGTGGAAGTGAGGCAGGTGAGGGTGGGGGCAGTCCTGGGAGGGGCAGCACATGCCAACATCCTCAGATGAGAAAAGGGGCCACAGTGGCTGGACTTTAGAGAGCAAAGTGGGGGAGTCAGGAGTTGGGGGTGAAGAGAGCGCTGGGCCTGGTCACACAGGGCCTCGAAGGGCACACAAGGGATTGTTTATGTTAGTCTACATGCAAAGGGAATCCAGGGAGGGCTCTCAACACAGGAACCGCAGGATCCGGCCACAGCATGGAAAGGTCACCCCGCTGCTCTGCATGGAGCACACAGAAGGGAACAGGTGGGGGAAGGTGGATCAGCCAGGATGGCATCCAGCCACTAGGTGCAAGGGTGGAGGACAGCATCCCAGCCCTGGGGAGGGCGGGGAGGGAGGACAGCATCCCAGTCCTGGGAGGGGAGGAGGAGGACAGCATCTCAGTCCTGGGAGGGGAGGAGGAGGACAGCATCTCACACAGGGCAGGGAGGAGGGAAGACTGGACCCAGAGGGAGGGAAGGAGGTAGGTGGAGTCAGGATATATTTTGCAGGTAGAACGGCCAGGTGGGTTTGCTCCAATGATACAGCCAGGCAGCATCCTCTCCTACCTGTGTGTGGAAGCAGATGGTACAAGCAGGAGGAAATAACATGAAACTTTTTGAATAAAAAACTTTTGTTGGAGTAATAACTTTTGAAAATTATTGGAAAGTCTGATTTGAAATGTTTTGAAAATTCTTCCTGTTTCTCACAGAAAGAGTAATGTAATTCCACAAATTTCAGAGCAAGAAATGAAGGAAAGGCATTGCTCGGGGCTAGGAGATAATACTCAATATTAAACAATCGGTTTACCTAGCCATTGTATTTCTCTCACATTAATTGAGTCTGATAAGATTTTGAGATTATACTTCAACCTCAAGTTCATAAGTTGCTATTTGCCTCTGGAACTTGTTTAAAGTTTCCCTACATGTGTCTTTCGTGAAAGTATTTATGTTTTCTTTCTTCAATTTGAGTTACCATAATTATTTTAAATATATCTCTACTTCTATTTTATATCCTATTCTCTTTTTTCTTTTTCTTTCATTTGCCTTTATAGGAAGTATTAGTTTATCAAAAATGGCAGATTTTCATAACTTTAATTTCAGCGCAATAAACATAGCATTTTGACCATTTTTCCAAGGACAGCAGTTAAGAAAGAACCTTTACACTGTAGATACATTAATAAAACCATATGGAGTTTTCCAATAAAATGCCAGCCAACAGAATTTGGAGTTAGAATATGTTCAGGTTTCCATCATCACCACATTTCAACTTGTCACCTCCTCTTCATTATTAATACCCCTAAAATATTTTTCCTTCTGTGTTATCTGTTCTCATAATACTCTTTTCAAGAGTTGGCAGGGAGGGAGGACGCCTGCTCTCCCACAAGGAGCACATAAGCCCTCTGTAGTTCGTCGTCTTTAAGTGATTTTCTCACAGCAAATGTTTCCATTAATTCCTTTCTTTTCAACTTATGAAGTGATTGATTCATTTTGTAATGCATCTTTCATTCACCCACATGCATGTAAAAATAAATTACAGTTTATAGCATTACATCAATATACTAGTGACACTATTTTTGCTATTATTAAAGATCCTGTTTATGCCAAATCCATATAAAATAGACTGATAGTGACAACACCAATAATGTTGTATATTTGCAGTAAGTCTCTCCTCTAGAAATTGAAATGTGGCTAAAGTAATAAGTAATTAAGAATCAACTTGTTCCAGGTTCATGGATGATTTTATACCCTCCAGTAATCTAATGGGTCCCCCTAAGGTTCAGAGGGAGATGCTTCCAACTTCCCACGAGCTTCAGCAATGACAGCAAAGTCTTGTTGGGACTCCAAGCGCTCCCTAAGTGCTTTCTCAGAAAGACAGCCCCGGGGCACAGATAGTCTTAGCTTCTCTCACGTATTGAGACTGGTCAGAGCCAACTTACCTTGAGCCACCCTGCTTAGGGACAACAATGTCAAAACAGTTTATCTTCTCTCTGAGCCCCTAAAATTCATGTGACTTGGAGGATTGGAAAAAATGGGCATTTTAGGTAGCCTTGGTACTATAGATAATAGAAAATTATCCAGGGAATAAATTTGATTTTGTTTTCTCATATAGATAATCTCTGTCCTCTATGCTGAACAACACAATTATAAGGAGAAAAATCATAGTCATAAATCCCCTTTCTATAACTCTTCAAAGTTTATATAAGGCTCATATCAGTCTCTCATTTTGATTTTGATCCACACCTCAGTATCAAAGGGAAGGAAGAGTGGTTACTGACTCTATTTCACCAGTGAGGAAAATAAGAAAAATGGTGATTCCACCAAGGTTCCACAGCTCACACTTGACAGATTCCAACCAGGCCGTCCAACTCCCAGGCCTGGTCTCTTTCTGCCACAGCATGAGCCTCCTGACCGCTCCTTACTGCCTGTCGACCCACTGTCCTTCCAAACCAGGAGCTAGTGGAGCTTCTCTGGATGGAGGAATAAAGGAAGCATGAAAATAATGCATGGATTAAATGACCTTGGTGCCTCTCTCCATTATTTGACTTCATATTGACCTGGCTGTGTTTTTAAAACAGCTATCAGTGTATTTTCTTATTTTTGGTAATTGTGTATTAGCTTGTTGCAGACCAACTCTCCCACTAAGAACAATTAGAAATGACTGGAAAAAATAAGAAGAAATATCTTTGTGTGTGTGTCTTCAAATCAAAGTCTTCTTTTATTATTTTCTCTCTGTGTTTAGTTTTCATCAATTTTACTATGCTGACTTTTGGTGTGTTTTTCTTCATACAAAGGTTATGTAGGATTTATTGTGTACTTTATTATGGTTTGCTGTCTCTCATCAGTTTTTTTTTTTAAGTTTCAAGGCTTAATTACTCAAATATTGCTTATCCCCTTTTCTCTTCTATTTTGGAGCTCCAATTCAACATATGGTAAATGTTTTCACCATGTCCCATATATGTCTTAGGATCATATCTGTATTTTCTAGGCTAAGAAGACTTCTCAACAGAAAGAAGGAAAGCCAGGAGATCTGAGAATGTGATATTCAAAGCGTTGAAAGAAAATAAATGTCACTTTAGACTTTCACACCCATTAAAATATCATTTATAATTTAAGGTAAAATAAAGACATTTTCAGACAAATAAAACCTGGTAGAATTTGTAACCAGAGATACCCCCTAAAAAAATGATCCCAGAAGGAAGAATAAAGACAACAGGAGTTGTGAAAATCAAGAAAAATGATAAATATGTGGGTAAATCTAAAGTAATATGGACTTTGTAAAATAATAAGAATATTGTGTTGGCTTTGAAATATCTAGAGAATGAAAATAAAGGTTAACAAAAGCACAGAATATGTGAGAAAAGTAAATGGAGTCCAAGTGTCCTAAGATCCTTGAAGATAAATGTAGGGACTTATATTGGACGTTATAAATTACAGATTCATGTTATAAATTCTTGATTAACTGCTAAAGAATAATAAGAGACTGTATAAGTTATAAACCATTAGTTTGGGGAAATGGAACAACAAAAATATTTAATGCAAAATAGTCAAGAAAGAAAAGGAGAAATACAGAACAAGTGGAACAAATAATAAAATAATAGATATTTAAGCACAAATATATGTGATTGCATTAAATATAAACCAATGAAATACTCCAAATAAAAAGTTTGTTAGAGTGAATTTACAAAAACAAAAACACAAATGTAGAAAATCTTATGATCAAACCAGTAGATTCAGAAAAAGCATTTGAATAATGTCTGCATCCTTTACGATAAAAATTCTTTGCAAAATAGAAATTCAATGGAACTTTATATGTTAAAGAATATCTTCAAAGAACTTACAAAAGAAATCATACATAATGGTGAAATATTGAAACTTTCCCCTGAGATCAGAAATGACTTAAGAAGGCAATTTTCTTTGATATTGTACTGGAAGTCCAGGCCAGAGCAATAAGGCAAGAAATCTAAATAACATGCTTAAAGATTGGAAAGGAAGAGATAAGTCTGTCACTATTTGCAGATATCATGATTATGTACTTAGTAAATAAAACCAAATCTATAAGCAAACTATTAGAATTAATAAATAAATTTAGCAAGACTTATAGGTACAGGGTTGTATTAGTTTGCTAGGGCTGCCATAACAAAATAGTACACACTAATGGCTTAAAAAACAGTAATTTATTTTTTCACAGCTCTGGAGGCTAGAAGTCCAAGATTAAAGTTCTGGCAGGGCTGGTTACCTCTAAGCCCTCTCTCCTTGGCTTGCAGATGGCTGTTCTCTTGTTGCCTCTTCACACAGTCACCTCTCTGTGCACATGCACCCTTGGTATCCCTCTGTGTGTCCAAATTTCCTCTTCTAATAAGAATACTAGTCAAATTGGATTCAGGCCCACCCATATGACCTCATTTAACCTTAATTACCTCTTTTAAGGCCCTCTCTCCAAATACAGTCACATCTTGAGATACTGGGGGTTAAGACTTCAATATATAAATTTTGGGGAAATATAATTCAGTCCATAACAAAGATCAATACACAAAAATCAATTATATCTCTATACTCACAACAAACAATTAGAATATAAAATTTTTTAAATAACATTTTTCAATAGTATAAATACCTGAAATTGCTAGGAATAACTGTAAAGAGAGTTTTGCAAGATCTCTGTACAGAAAACTATATAACATTATTGAGAGGAATTCAAGGAGACAAATAAATACAAAGATATACCATGTAAGAGGACTGGAACACTCAATGTTTTTTATTTTGCCTTTTGACCCCCTTCAATTTTCAAAACTTTAAAGATGCCTGTTTTACCCAAATTGATCAATGTACTGTCAATTAAAATTCCAGCAGGTCTTTATGTAGAAATTTAAATGTGAAGCTAAAATCCATGTGGAAATGTAAATATGCAAGAATAGCCAAGATAAGCTTCAATGAGAATAGCAAAACTGGAAGAATTTTTATAGACTGGCAACTGACAGAGATAAATAGAGCATGGAATATTAAAGAATCTAAAAACAAACTCACCCATAGATGGACATGTAATTTATTCAGAAGTTGGTACTCCAGTACAGTGGGGGAAAGGACAGTCTTTTGAATAAATCATGATATGTCATGTGGATATTCACATGGAAAAAATATATTAGCCTTAACTTCAAACCATAGACAAAAATCGATTTTGAGTGGATTCTAGTTGTAAGTGACAAAAGAACAATAAAGATTCCTGAGAATAAAATATGAGAATATGTTTTGACCTTGGGAATAGACAAAACTTTCCTAAATAGAGCACAATAAACATTAACTATAAAGGAAGATACTAATAAATTAGATTACATTAAAACTATGAACTTATGTTCAATATTAGAAATGCAATATTAAGGTTAGAAAATGCATGTCAGAGTGGAAAATATGTTTTCGATACATATACACAACAAAAATTTTGTATCCAGAATTATTTTAAAGTCTTACAAATTAATAAGTAAAGGAAAGATGTTATTCAAATGCTAAGCAATTTAATTATATGAGTTTACTTAAGTCTCCTTGGCACCTGAACCAAATAATCATAAATCAACAATTATGATGATTTTAGTAAAATAAAAAGTAGAGGATACATGGAAGTTACAGTACTTCTGACTGGAATATAAGCAGCCATATTTTTATAAAGTTGTTCAGCAATGCAGCTTATTTTTACTATTTTGAACTGTCTTGCCACTCACTACTTTTCAACTTTGAATTATGCAGATCAAACATGACTTTTTCAGTCATTTCTATTCCCAGGCGAAAGCAGAGGGGTTGAAATGTATTATTATTAGTCTTTCCATTTGTTCAATTTTTTTGTCTATTATACATTTGCTTATGAAACCTCTGGGCTTTCTACCTAACGTTCTACAAGCTTCTTACAGAAATCGTAAATGGAAAAAAGCAATAACCAGTAGACAGACAAGCCACATCATATCTAGAGGTGAGTTTCCTTATATTTTCATTCACAATCATTACAAAATTTTGTGAATAAAAAAGATGGCATGTTTTTACAGTTAACATAGAAATGTTCAGGAGAAAAATCTCTCTAGATTAAAACAAACCAGAATGGAAGGAAACTTCATTCCCTTACAACCCATTAAAGTCTCTAAGCTATAACAAACTCATTTTCCCATTCTCTGTGACCTTTCTTTCAAATATTTCCTCTTCTCTTGAAAGCTCCACATATTTTTCAACAGAAGCTCTTGCTTCTAACCTCTCTATGAGATTAGCTATTGATCTATCTCAGATATGTATCACCAATTCTACAAATTTGCCTGCATTTTCACACAACTTTTTTTTTTCTTCCCCCTGTTAACCAGGAGCAGGTGCCCCAGTCTTCTTTCCTCTTAACTCCTCTCCAGGGTGCTGTGGGACTCATCCACACCACCCCTCAATTCCTAGGCACCTTGATCTATCAATTATCTTCTTTCTGGTGTATATTCAACTTCACCTTCTCTGTCTACTCATCAGCATTAAAAATTGCTCAAGAATTTTCTATCCACAAAATAAAGCCCTTGACACTATAGATCCTTCTCATTACCCAGTCCCTCTGGTTACTCATATAGCCCTTTTTCCTCACCATAAACTTCCTTAAAACTCTGCTACTTTCACTCTCTCCATTTCCTCACCACCACCCCCAACTCACTCAACTCATTCACATCTCTCTTTCGCCCAAACACGCAGTTGACACTGTATGTAAGACATCCGGTGAGCCCCCTGTAGTGATATCCGGGGGAAGTTTTTATATCTTCTCCCGAAAGTTGATCCTGCTCATTCATTCACAATGTCAATAAATAAATGACACCATGTTCTACCCAGTTGTTCACTCCAGACACTGAGCGAAGGATGGCATTGGGCTGAATCCTGTAAGATGGTACCCTTTCTGGTTCACCATCCACTCCCTGTGGAATTCTGCTGTTTATGTGGAGACAGATGACGTGGATTAAATGCCAAGCAAAACTTTAAAGCTTTTCAAGTATAATGCTAACTACCTCCAAAATGTGTTAGTTGGTGTTTCTACTAGATGGAAGCTAATTTCATATACCTTTGACATCATCAGGACATTACATTCCGTTTTGTCTTGGTCAACATGGCAAGTGAGAAATGAAGTTTTGCATTTTTGAATCCCAGTGCTGCTAGACCTTTGTCTACATATGTACGTGCCTTTTGTACTTTTTGAATTCACACCTCTTCTTTTGCCAATTTTTCTATTATTTTGTCAACTCCTTGTTGGTTTGTAAACTTTTTAAGATTGATACAAATCTGTGAAGAGAGTTTTGTTAACCAATGGAATGTACCCAGATTATGCATTATTCTTAGTCCATATCTTGCTATTGAGCTATACATCCAAAATAGAATCAAATTAAAATAACTAAAGATGTGACCAAAAATACAATATAGTCATTAACGAAATGTCAGTGTCATCACAGACCCAGCTTTTGGCACTAAGTAGAGACTAATAGAATCAATGAGTTATGGTCTTACTTGGAAGAAAAACCTTGAGTGTTTTACCAGCTCATTCAATTGATGCTATATTTCTTCTCAATAAAGCTCAGAGTTATCACTCTAAGTCAATTTTCAAGGCAAAGAGATTGTTGTCTTTATAGTGAACTGTGAGGTGCTTCCAGTCTCTCTGACTAGGTTGGATCTGTCACTTTGATGAGTGCTCAGTTGGGGACAATATTGGATGGTGGGGGTGGGGTGCAGAAATGAGCAGCATAGCTGTCCGATCAGTCTCCAACACCCATGACAATCAACCATTTACTCAATCTCTGCAATTATGTGACCTAAATGCTAAAATCAATGATATGCAGAAATCTGGACTAAACAAGAGATTGTTTTCAGCTCTCGTCGGAAGGACTCGGGTTTCCTGGGCTTCTCTCCACCCCTGCCTGGAGAAGGCAGCTGACCCTCCCAGCTTCCCTGACTCCAACACTCCCTCCCAGTCCGCATTACACAAAGTCATCTGAAAAGTCTTCCTAAACCTTGACTTTTTCTCTATCAGTCTCTACACATGCTCTACAAAATAAGAAGAGTAGGTTTAGGATACCTAACATCTGGAAGTTGTTACCTGAAGGAGATATTATTAGTTCCTTTTCTAACCTTTTAAAGATAGTAATTCAATGAACCCACTCTTTACAGATGGGGTGTAAGCATCTTAGCACCTGGTTGAAAGCCTTCCACCCTCAGACATGTCCGTCCGTCTCCCTTTTGCAGACACAGTCGGTCCTCTGTCCTCCTCCTCATCCTCTCCTAAAGGACTGTTGGACCCCAAGTGCTCTGAGCCACGTTCTGCATTTCCTTGGGGTCCAGGCTCCTCAGGGACTGCCCTCCAGACTCAGGCTGGGAAAACCCTATCTGTCCTTCGTCCCACATCCCGGAGGCTGCTTCTTCTCCAGCCCGAATGTCCTGCGGACCTTGCTCTCCCAGTGCTGGTGTGATAAGCAGCAGCATCCTCAGACACTGTGGGAAATGCTGCATCTTGGCCCCACCCAGACTCCTGAGTCAGAAATTTAACAACGTCACCAGGGCCAGTCAATGTCCTTGAAGTCTGACAGCACTGCTTCTAGCCCTCCTCAGCCCGAGAATTCCACGTGGGACTACATAAAAGGTGTGTCTGTGTGTTTTATCAATTAGTTGCCAAAAGGCAGTGTCCTTTCCTGTGACCCTGGGCCACCCTGTCCCCAGTGTCCCTCAACCTCACAGCTGCCTGGTCTGGGAGCTGTCTCCCTGTCACATAAGCTCCAGCTTATGTGGGCCTGCACCTGCCACCTCCACCTGGGTCCACACACTCACTTTCCCTGCAGCAGCCTGTGTCTGGATCCAGATCTGACCACACCTTGCCCCGACCTGACATGACCCCAGGGCTCACCTCTCTTAAGGTGATAAAAAGATGCGACTTTATCTCAGCCCCCCATACCCAGTGCAGGGGCCCCTCTCCTAGTGAGGAAGGGTGTTTTGCAGGGCCACCTACACTCCCTGGGTTCTATCCCGGGATTAGTTGGAAGGTGGCAGAGTCGAGAAGGAGAAATCACATGTACATAATCTCCACTCAGACTCTAGTTCCTCTACTAGAAATTGGAAATTTAAAAATAAAAACACAGTTTGAGCAAACAAGAAATCAGCTCTGTATTTGATTATGATCTGCCCTCAATGGCTTTTTCTCGTGAGGCAAATGTCACCTGCAGTTCCTGGGTGGGGTGTGCAAACACAGGCTTTCACTGCTGTTTGTTCCCAATCCCCCCAGCGTTGGTGCGAACTCACGAAGGTTTACTTTCGTCAAAGACTAAGAAGTCCAGGGGTGTGGTCCAGCTGCCCAGGGATCCAGAGTCCATCCGACTTTCCCCTCAGCATGTGGCTTCCAGGCTCAGGGTCCCAGGATGGCGGCTGGTCCACATTCCGGGTTAGAGAAAGGACAACTGGAGCAGAGCAAAGGGCCAAAGGCTTTCTTCTGGTGACTGTATGATGGCCTTCCAAGGACTGCCAACCACATTTCAGTGACCGCAGGCAGGTCTCACGCTGTCCCAGCCTCATATCTGAGGTAACCAAGCACTTTTAGGTGAGCGCACATCCACCGTCAACACAAACAAACAAATGCAGGGCTGGTGAGCGAACAAGAAGGGAAGGATGTGACGCAGGCAACAAGCAGTGGTTTCCACAATGGATGTTTAAACTGCTTCAGATTTGAACTTTTCAGTCCATGTTGTCTCCTTTACCAACTTAGTAAGTGTATGATCAAAGAAAATTATTGATCTGAGCTAATAAATTACAAAAAATAAATGCACATGCTTTTTTTCCCAGGCAGAATATTTTAATTTCTTTTGTTCCTATTTACAGTCACACACCCAAAACTGTCATTGACTTATGCATTTGGTGGATGATGGTGATGAGACATTGCCAGAAATAAGAAATCTAATAGATAGGCTCTATAAATGACAAAATCGAGCATACCAGTAGTTGGCTACAAGGGAATCTTGAAGAGCTACGTTCTCTCGTGGATTGGGAATCACAAATGGACCTGAGTAATCAACATCCCAGAGCTTTTTTAAAAAATAGTGGTAAACAATTTACTAATTTAACCTTTTTTTAATATTTACCTATTTTTTTTTATTGAGGTCACATTGGTTTACAGCATTATATAGATCTCAGGTGCACATCATTATTTTTCAACTTCTGTATAGACTGCATCGTGTTCACCACCAAAAGTTTAGTTACTACCCATCACCACACACATGTGCCCCTTTACCCCTTGTGCCCTCCCCTCTTCCCTTCCCTTCTGGTAACCATCATTTTTAAGTGTACTGTTCAGTGGTGTTAAGTGCATTTACATTGTGTGCAACCAATCTCCAGAACTCTTTTCCTCTTGCAAAACTGAAACTCTGTACCCATTAAACAACTTCCCACCCCCCTCTCCCAACTCCTGGCAACAGCCATTCTACTTTCTGTCTCTATGAATTTGACTACTCTAGGCACCACATATAAGTGGAATCATACAGTACTTGTCTTTTTGTGACCGGATCATTTCACTGAGCACTAACCTTAGTCTTCAAGATTAGTCCATGCCACAGCATGTATCAGAATTTCCTTCCTTTTTTAAGGCTGAATAATACACCATTGTATGTGTACACCATGTTTTGTTTATCCATTCATCTGTCCATGGACACTGGGTTGCTTCCATCTTTTAGCTAGTGTGAATGACACTGCTGTTAACACAAGTGTACAAATATCTCCTCAAGATCCTACTTTCAATTTGGGGGGGGGGGTATATACTCAGAAGAGGAGTTGCTGGATCTTATGGTAATTCTATTTTCAGTTTTTTGAGGAACTGCCATACTGTTTTCCATAGAGGCTGCACCATGTTTCATTCCACCAACAGTGCAAAAGGGTTCCAATTTCTCCACATCCTTGCCAACACTTGTTATTTTCTGTTTTTAGATGGTAGTCATCTTAATGGGTGGGAGGTAATATCTCATTGTGGTTTTAATTTGCATTTCGCTAAGGATTAGTGGTGTTGCATATCTCTTCACGTGCTCTGTGGCCATTTTTATATCTTCCTTAGAGAAATGTCTATTCAAGTCCTTTGCCCATTTTTTAATTGGGTTGTTTGGATTTTTATTGCTGTTGAGTTGTAGGAATTCTTTATATAGTCTGGATACTAACCCCTTATCAGATACAGGATTTGCAAATATTTTCTCCCATTCAGTAGATTGCCTTTTCACTCTGTTGATTGTGTCCTTTGATGCACAGAAGGTTTTTTTTTTATTTTAATGTAGTCCAGTTTATCTCTTTTTACTTTTGTTGCCTGTGCTTTTGATGTCAGATTCAAGAAATCATTGCCAAATCCAATGTCATGAAGATTTTTCCCTGTTTTCTTCTAAGAGTTTTATAATTTTAGGTCTACATTTAGGTCTTTTGAGTTAATTTTTGCATATGAAGTAAGGTAAAGGTTCAACTTCCTTCTTTTACATGTGGATATTCAGTTTGCTCAAAACTATTTGTTGAAAAAACAGTCCTTTACCCATTGGCTGGTCTAGACTGGTCAAAAATTATTTGACCGTATATGTGGGCGCTTATTTCTGGGCTGTCTATTCTATTCCATTTGTCTATATATCTGTCATTTTGCCAGTATCTCACTGTTTTGATTACTGTAGCTTTGTAATTAGTTTTGAAATTGGGAGGTGTAAGACTTCCAACTTTGTTATTTTTCAACATTGTTTTGGCTAGTCAGAGTGCCTTGAGATTCCATACAAACTTTAGGATAGACTTTTTCACTTCTACAAAAAACACCATTGGGATTTTGATAGAGATTGCATTAAATCTGCAGATCACTTTGAGTAATATAGCCATCTTATTGATATTGTCTTCCAAGCTATATACATAGGATGTCTTTCCATTTATTTATGTCTTCTTCAATTTCTTTCAGCAACATTTTGTAGTTTTTAGGGTACCAGAAATTTGCCTTGTTGGTTAAGCTTATTCTTAAGTTGTTGGGTTTTTTTGGGTTTTTTTGATGCTGTGATATTGTGATTTACAATAAGAATATATTTGGCCTTCTCCCAGGTTTCTGGCACAAACGTTCTAAAACCCTTAGAATTTCCTAAGTGATGAGAGTGATAGAGGTGTCTTTCATGATGTTGAGGTGACTTTGGGAACACACCAAATGTTGGCAGCTGATTGCCGGGAGAACCAACCATGTGATTGGATGGTTGAAACTTTCAATTTAATCCCACTGACCTTGGGAAAGGGAGAGGGGCTGGAGGCTGAGTCAGTCGCCAATGGCCAATGATTTAATCAATGAAGCCTTCATAAAAACCCAAAAAGACAGGGTTTGGAGAGCTCCTGGGTTGGAGAACACGTGGAGATATGGGGAGAGTGGTGCGTTCAGAGAGAGCATGGAAGCTCTGCATCCTTTCCCCATACCTTGCCTTATGCATCTCTTCCATCCTACTGTTTCTGAGTTACATCCTTTTATAATAAACCAGTGATCCAGTGTATAAATGTTTCTCTGAGTTCTGTGAGCCACTCTAGCAAATTAATCAAACACACAGAGGCGGTCATGGGAACCTCTGATCTATAATTGGCCAGTCAGAAGCACAGGTGACAACCTAGACTTGCGACTGGCATCTGAAGAGAGGGGCGGTCCTGTGGGACGGAGCCCTTAACCTGTGGGATCTGATGCCATCTCTGTGGGATCTGATGCCATCTCTGGGTAGATCGTGTCAGAATTGAGTTGAATTGTAGGACACCCAGCTGGTGTCAGAGAATTGCTTGTTGGTGTGGGAAACCCCCACCCCCCACAGTGGTATTGTTGGGTACGGGAACTTTTAGATGCTATTGTAAATGAAATTGTTTTCTTAATTTCCTTTATGGGTTATTTATTGTTAGTGTATAGAAACAGAACTGATCTTTGGGTGTTGATTTTGTATCCTGCAACTTTGCTGAATTTGTTATTAGTTCTAACAGTTCGTGTGTGTGTGCGTGTAATCTTTAGGGCACACTTGCTTTTAAACTGTTGGTTAATGTAAAGCATGGGGAACTCACACTGCTGAAAATATTACCATTGCATGTTTCACTTCAGCAGGCACAAAGATGCACCACCCAGATCCCCCTTCAAGGAAGCACTTGCTGCCCACAGGCTTTCCATCCTCTGAGGGCCTTCCTCAGGGGCAGGGAGCTGCCTTGTCCACAGCCTTGGCCTTCTCTGGATGCCCACTTCTGGAGACTGAGCAGGAGGGATACGAACACCTGGCCAGCTGGGCCAATGCAGAAGGACTCTGTGGGGACCAGAATTGGCCACCTCAAGCACTGAAAGAGGCTTTGACCTTTCCTGCCCCCATTAACTGTCTGAAGGGATTTGGGATGGAAGGCCTTAGAAGCCTGCAATCCATTTTTTAGAAACCTTGTACAGGAAACAATTCCAAAGTAATAACTGTTTTTGTTTTTCATCCTTGCTCTCAGAGGGATGAGGAAAGAGGACCTTGGGGTCTCATTTACTTCTCTTTCTGAGTTGATGTCAGCCAGATGCAGCTGTTCAAATACCAGCTCCCCAGAGCTTAACTGAAAGGCTTAAACTCCCTGAAGGTTTATTTCATATCCTGAACTGCTGTTTTAAATAAATCTATTATTAAGTGTTACATCAAAGTTTATCATTATTTAAACAATTTCCTTTCAGATCTTTTCTGTGCTTTAAAAAAATTTTTTTGTTCATTCACACACTGCTGAGCTTCAACCCTTCAACTTCTTGTTTTGCACGTCATCCTTTCCCGTGAGCAGTGATGGGGCCTGTGATGCCAAGGATAAAGGAGAGACACAGAATTCCTCGCTTAGATGTTGTGTGTTCTACCTCCACAACTCTCACACACCACACTTGGAGAATGGCAGGTGAGTGTGAATAAGAAGAAAAGGCAAAATATCATTCACGTGTGTCCCTAATTGTTTCCAGTAAGACAGAACTGAGTCCAGTCCAGTGGTGAAACCACTGCATGATTTACGTGATTTTGGCACAACCAGCCATGATAAGTATATTTCGTTATGACTTAAAATTACAAATTAAATATGTATAATGCCTTATATTCATATAGATCGACTCAATTATTTCTCATGAAACCTGGTGGCCTGGTCTGACTGCAGAGGAAGGCTGGCAGTTCTGCAATTATTGTCTCCAATGGCAGTCGTTCAAACCTGTAATTCAGGTAAAACTGGCCTCTATTTCATGCTTCAATTACCAATGTTCACTGGTCCTTGCAATTTTACAATAACAGGGCAAAATAGAAAGCCATTTGGTCCAGGCATAAGCCAATGAAGAGAACTGCCATGGTGCTACTTCTTTCTAATTTGGGCCCTTATACAAATTTTCTGGGAAAACGTTAATAGCACCCTTCCTCTGTTTTTATTAAAAAGTATAATAAGGGTAAACGTACTGTTCTACTCTGACATTTTAAAAACATTTTTAAAACATGAAGTCCTAATGTCCAGTGAGGGAATATCAATAGAAAACAAGAAAAATATGTGCCTTTCTGCGTGTGCATTACTTTTTCCGTTTTGTCTTTCAAAAGTGCTCATGGCCCCATTTTTGTTGGTGTCTTTCACGGTGTTTATGAAGATTCCTGGAATTTCATTTTCCCTTGGAATATTTTTGACTTGGTATCAGTTAGGGTTTTCTTCAGCTGCAAGTAACATAAACTTGAAAAAAATCATCTCAATCCCTTTCCTCTCAGATAAATGAAGACTAGAGATACACAGTTCTGGATGGGAAGACTATCTCCAAACTCTCCCCAGGAACAAGGCTCCTCCTACCTTCCTATTCTGCCCTCCCTGGTATGTGGCTTTCATCCTCATGCTCACAATATGGCTTCTGTTCCTCCAGGCATCACGTCTGTATTCCAGTCAGCAAAAATGAGAAAGAGAAGAAGCCAAAGAATATGCCAGCTGAATCTTTCCCTGTTTCTCAGAGAAAATGGTGGTTTCCTCAAGTGTCTCACCCAAGAAAATTCTGATTATATCTTATTAGACAAAACTGTCACATGGTCACTGTTAGCTGCAAGGAAGGCTAGGAAACTGAAATTTTTAGCAGGACTCACGGCGGTCCAAAGAAAATTGGGGTTTCCTTAGAAACGGAAGAAGAGGGGTAAGAGATCTGGGTGGACTAAGCACAGTGTCGTCCCCAGTCCCCTCCGTCTCCGTGGTTAGGGTGCAGACACACACTCACTTTAGATGCACTAACTAACACGGCTCTGAGTTAAATACACGTCAGATTCATAAGGTTTGTGGCGCCGAGAGGGGAGCCGCGGTCCGGAGGGGGATCCTCGGCCCCGGCCGCTGTGCTCACAGGGCGGTCGGACGAGCCCGGGAGACGGGCCGCCGTCTCCTCCCTGCGCGGCTGCTCCCGTGCTCACCGGGAATCGTGGGGGCGGGGGGGAGAGAAGGGGCACGAGGGTCGCGATGAGGGCGATGGCGTCCAGGAACCGCGAGGAAGGCTCACTCCCTGCACCGGGCTTCGGGCCCCGGATGGCTGTTTCCCCTTGATGCTGTGTTCGTCACGGGAAGCGCATTTCCTGAGGTTCTGGGATCAGAACGATGTCTGGTTTCTCCACCGGCCACTGAGGACCGGGGGGCCAGAGGATGATTATCACAAACGCAAAAATATCTCTGCCAAGTGCTGGGCACCGAGTTAGATGCTCTACTGATCCTGCAGCAGGGGCTGTTGGGTGCTTTGCAGTGTCCCACTTCACCATTATAAAACCCTGTGGGGCAGGGAACATTAGCCCCATTTTACACACGTGTACAGTGGACCAGGCAGGTCTCCAGCTGACCAAGGCTGCAGCACGGAGAGAGTGGTCCTAAAGATGATGCCCATCCAGAAGGCAAGAGAGGTGACAAATGGGGAGAAAGTGGTCCCCACACTGTTCAAGGCCCGGGATCCAGCTGTGTCTGAAGCTAGACTTTTCTGTTCTACGAGCCAGTACATTCTCTTTTACCGTAAGCTAGTTTGAGCTGAGTTTCTGTCTGGAGAAGAATCCTTCCAACTACATTCAACACGCATCTCTTCCTCCACAATTGCCCCGTGGACAAACCAGCTGTCTGAATTTGCCTTTGAGGAATCCTCCTTGCAGCATACATGGATCCTACAAGCCATCTCCAGTGTGGAGAAAAATAAGTTAAGTGCAGCTAATATAGAAAAATAAAATAAAACATGCACGACTACACCAACACACAGCTTCAGGCCATCAGAGAGCTCTCTCTGCAGGGGTCTGCACAGCTGGTTTTGAAGTCATGATGTGGGAAAATGAATGTGTACTCTTTTGAGATATAAAATAAATCTGCTCCTTTCCCTTCATGTTATTCCATCAACTTTGTGTTCTCTATCAATGCTAAACAAATTGGATTTTTAAAGAAATGTCCCAGATCATATTTTTTGTTTCATATCAGGAAACTAAGCATTTTTTTGTCTTTGATGGTCTACATAATCTTTCTTTCACATGGCATTCTTGATATGATCAGAGGAGACTGAGCCTGTATTCTATTCTGCAAATAGCTGTAGAGATGACATCCTAGAACAAGCGTTTCCCTGCTGGTGGAGTTGAGAATTCTTGCTTTCACCTCACCAATATTCTCATGCTTTTCTGTCCCCCTGTGAGCACCAACTCAGCTTTCTCCGTGTGTCCCTCCATACAGTCACTTGATACAATCAACTTATTCATGCTTTAAAATATCCATTTAAAAATACTAACTCCCTTGGGGCTGGCCCGATGGTGTAGTGGTTAAGCCCACGTGCTCTGCTTTGGCGACCCAGGGTTCACAGTTTCGGATCCTGGATGCCGACTGACTCACCGTTCATTGAACCATGCTGTGGCAGGCGCCCTACATACAAAGTAGAGGAAGATGGGCGTGGATGTTAGCCCAGGGCCAATCTTCCTCAGCAAAAATAGGAGGATTGGCAACACATGTTAGCTCAGGGCTAATCTTCCTCACACACACACACACACACACACACAAACTAATTTCCAGAGGCCAGCCCGGTGGCCTAGTGCTTAAGTTTGCACGCTCCTCTTCAGGGGCCCGGGATTCGCAGGTTAGGATCCCAGGCGCAGACCTACGCACTGCTTGTCAAGCCATGCTGTGGCGGCGTCCCATATACAAAATTGAGGAAGATGGGCACAGATGTTAACTCAAGGACAGTCTTCCTCAGCAAAAAGAGGAAGATTGGCGGCAGATGTTAGCTCAGAGCCTATCTTCCTCCCTCCCCCCAAAAATACTAACTTTCAGACATCCCTGACTTGGCATGTTTTCATGTTAACAAAGAAATCACCTGGTTTGCAAGTATAGCCTGTATTCTATACACAAAAGAGAGCAGATCTCAGGTCTTCCTAAAGTAATTCAGTAGCATAAGTTAAGACTATGGATTTACACATAGAAATTGTTGCTAAATTCTTTTATCCCATGACTACTTTTCCTCTGTTATTTTCCTCATGTTGCAGAACTTTAAACCTAATGAAGTGAGCCTCATCTCTCCTCCTTCCCACACCTATATTTATAATCACATGAAAAGAAACACACATACAGTTGTTTTTAAGTACCTCAAGTACATCGCTGCCTCTTTTGTTAGCTGAAAATATGTCATTTCTTTCCCTGCTGACCAGGACTCCCTCTGCTAGGATTTAGCATCTCTCAAGGCTTAACTTAACAACAAATTATAGGCTACATTGTTTCCACTTCTAACTAGCTCTGTTCCAGACCACCTATTGTTAAGAGCAACAATTTAACTAAATCACTGCTGTAAATTATCACCATTTAATTGACACTATAGAAACCACATTCAGTAATGTGCTTTGTCTACTCCCGTTTTCCTCTGGGTTTAGGGTAGAAGAGGTTTGTGTAACAGATCACATGATAACCAAATTGTTCTTTGATCTTATTCACAGGGGGTTGTGCATTGTGGTTAGTCAGAGGGCGGAGGTCTGGCCATACAGATTCTGGTTGTTTCTGTGCTGGGAGGTTGCAGGATAGGAAGGGTCAGACATGGGGTATCTTCCAGAATGTGTGTATTTTTGTTTCATCTGCGTAATGTCACTGAGAAGACTCGGTGAGCCCCAAGAGAACATTTATGGGTGGGATAACCACAGGCTTCTAAAAATTGTGACAGTGCAGATGTAATTCCTGAGTCTTCAGCAGTTATTTTAAAAGCAGATGGAATCTGAGAGATTGATAAAGCATAGAAAAGTGATGCATTTTCTTCTGATAAGAGGAAAAAAAGACTAAAAGGAACACCTTCAGAATCTAGACATGAATACCTGAAATTCAATACCCATTAAAAATGCTGTAATGAATCATCAAAGAATCAATTTGTACACACTTCTACAACCACAGGGAACTAAGTCAAGAAATCCATAGGGCTTTGTGAAAAACACATTCAAGAATCCAAACCTATTTCCTCCTGAGTATTGTCACAAGCCTGACAGGTCGGGAGAAGCAATAGATAGGACTCTGTCTGTTGTGAAAGTCACTGTCCCCTTCTGTGTGTGGCTCTCTCCGGACAGCAGGTTAGAAAGTTTGGCCTTTGGGATCTTAGAATAGCAATACAGGTCTGTTGTAAAGTTAGCCAGCACTGCAAGCCAATAAGCTGGGAAAGTAAACCAGACATAATTCCCATCAACAATTTACTAAGAAAATTAAATGAATTTAAGAAGAGATTACCAAGAATGATTCAATTGAAATCAAGAAAAATATGAACACAAACTGAGCCATATTAATATATGCCTGAGTCCCCTGGAGATATATTACTCAATGACTCATTGATTTCATATCTAAATAATAATTATTTTATTGTTATGATTTGTAATTGTTTTGAATGATACTGTGGAAGTAAATGAAGACCAACCAAATGAGAAAAGCACAGGCTATTTTTTCAGAGCTTGCTGTAGCAAAGGAATCAGCCACCGTTATTTGTGTCTGGCAGAGACTCAAAGGCAGGTGGAGGAGGGGGGAAGGTTTACAGGGAAAATAGGGAAGGCTCAGGTACATCCTGATCGGAGGCCGTTGGCATGGAGAAGTGGAGGAAGGCTACCTAGAAATGGGGCATCCTATGTGATGAGCTAAGGATGCACATTTGATTTTCCTAGCCGGAGACAAAAATTGGGGAAGCTGGCTATTTGGGGCTCATTGTTACAGGAGTTGTTGTTTGGCTTCCTGGATTGTTTACTGGAGACAAGTCTGACCTCCTATAAGTCTGATTTACAAAGAGCAGGCTGGCTACCTGTGTTGGTTATTATAGATAATGGGTTGGTTTTCTGGGCTGGTTATTATAGACAATGGGTTGCTTTCCTGGGCTGTTCCTGCAGATTGTGGGTCAGAGTTCTGTTTTTATATATGGTCTGGCCATTGTTCATTTGTATATTCAGTCTCTCTCTACTCTATGGCAGGCTCTGACATGTAACATTCATTATTTTGTTTAATCTCATTTAATCCCAATACGATGCTGCAAGAACTCCTATTTTACAGAGTAAGAAACTGAGACTTCGTCAGTTCACATAGTGTGTCCAACCCACATAGAGCAAGTGGTAGAGTCAGTGATAGGGTCAGGTTGCTGACCCCTAAGTCTGAGCTCTGGACAGCTGCACGCCTGCCTCCCACACACTCACTGGTGAGGTTGGTGATGATGCGAGATTTGGAAATGGAGGAGTAACTTGAGACCTGCTAGTCTGCCTGGTTTTTGTTTCCAATTCTATTGGACACTTTGCTCCTACAGTTCTAGAAAATCCTCCCTCTCAGTGTGTATTTCTCTTCAGAATACTAAATCAACATCTACAGCAGAGTGTCCACCAAAAAGTCCACAGGGACAAGCAAGTAACCTGAACGTGTGAGTCCCCCGAATATAAGGCCATGGTGGGGAGGGGCCCCCATCTGCCCAAAGAAAGGATGCCCAAGGCCATCCCGGCTTCCTCACTCATCTCGCCAGCACTGTTCTCAACAAAAAATAGCATCAGGCTGGAGCCTGTAATCCGAATTCTAATGTCTGCAGTGAAATCATGTAGAAAAGGCACTCAGTCAAAAGTATAGTGGCTGAAGAGAAACTTGAAAACTTTTTAATGCCCCTTCTGAATAAATAGGTTTAAAACTGATATCCTTTAAAAATTCAGAGGTAAAATAATTCGAATGAAATAGCATAATTGGGAAATCATACAGAATAGGAGTGGAATAAAAATTGGTTACTATGAATATTCTAATTCAGTGCATTTTGAATTTTGTTACTATCATAGGATTCTACACCTTTAAAGGTTAAAGTGCTTTGTTCTCTTCTGCTGTGGTGGGTCTGCAGCCACCTCAAAATGAAAACTAGGGATACCAACATGGAATTATTAACTTATGCAAGCTACTTAAACACTGGATTCCATTTTGCAATGTGTTTACAGGGCAAAATTAAAGAATAATTTTTCTTTGCTTAAATTGTAAAATATTCTGAGCTACATCAAAGAAGACTAAAGATTATATTCAACAATGTTGGCTAATATTAGGGTGCAATATAGATGTAGACACACAATTTGTAAACACACTGGTCCCCAGGCTGCTCACACGGCAGCCACTCCTGGAAATTACTGGGAATAATAAATTCAACTTCACTTCTGCCGTCTGTGCCTTAAATCATGTTTTTTCACATTATGGCAAAGGCATGAATGGGCAGGAATTGTCCCCAGTAAATGGTTAGGGGAGAAATTTTTAAAAGGTAGGATTGCATTAGACTCAAGCTTTCAGCCTCCTTGGTCCAGGAAATGAGTAAGAGCTGCATTGCCAGGGGAAATCCTTATTAGCCTTTGTAGAGAAAAAATCATCTGAGGGGGACAGGAGGTCTGTATAGATGCCAGGTCCACAGAAGGCCACGACATGGTTAAGGGAAGAGAATGAAGGAGGAGGGTTTATATATGCATGGAGGTGAGGTCCACCAACCAGAGCCATTCCAGAGAAGAGCTAAAGCCATTCGGGTTCAGGGCCTTGGCCTGCTTCAGTGGAGGGTGGGAGAGGAGAAATAGAAATGAATCTAATCAGTGGATGATCACACGTCACATTTGCCCAAGACATTCCCAGTTTATACCAATTGCCCTGGAGTAATTATTCTTAGTGCCCAAAGCGTCCTAGTTTATCCTACAGGCTCCATGGGTAATGACTCAGGGCTCATTCTGTCCTTCACATCTGACCAGCCTGAACCATCTGTGGCCCCCAGTGTCCCTCTTCTTGAGTGCAAGGGGTGGAGGCAGGGGAAGTGTACCCTAAAAGTGGGGAAATTTTTTTTAACTTCTGAAAGAGAAAAAGAAAATGTAGACAATGGTTGCCTAGTAGAACTCCAGAAACCAATTGCTTCAATTCTAAGCACAATTGGTCAGCCTTTGAAGATCTGACTTTTCAAATGACCCTTGTCCATTTGAGCTCCTGGGAGAGATAAGGGGTAAAGCCAAGCGCACCACATCGAGAGCTGACTCTTCTAATTTTTTTTGTGGATATTTACACAACTGCCGTTATCTGCTTCACAAACATTCCAGACCTGGATGGAACTCCCCATGGAATTTCTGCCCTGGGGACCTGGGAAACCTGGTCCTCACAGCAATTTCTTCTTCTTTATCTTAACTTCTGTTGATAACAAGACAAAAGCCCAGTTACTGGAGGCTCCATGGGAAGAGTACAAATACACAAAACATAGGCATGTCTCCATTTGGAGAGTGAAGGAAAACTTTCCTCCTCAACCCCCACCAAATCCTTCACCGAATTTGGACTCTGAAATAATTACCCCTGATTTGCCTTAGCAGCTCTCCTTCCGGTTATGGCCAAATAACTCATACTGGACCAACGCTCCTGAAGATGTCTACGCAGGCTCTGGGCAAAGCATAAAGAACAACTCCTTGGAGGAACTGGCAGGTGACCAAAAGGAGGCAAATGCTGAAGGGATGGGCACGTGGGAAAAGAATGGTATTGTGTGAGGTTAGAGTTCCCCCCCTTTTTTTCAGCTTTTTCCCAGATAGCAGGCCTCTGTCAGCACCTATGAAGTGGCTAAAACTCACATAGAAACCTGCTGTCTTACTGGCTTGAAGAGTCAGAGAACAGAGTTTGGGGCAACTACAGCAGCTCAAAAGCAGTGGGGAAATCCTGGGAAGGAGTGTCTCAGTGAGGAGTCCCAGAGTTGGGATATAAACTCTACACAAATTTCTTGCTGACCTCAAATCACTCACGTGCAGGCAGACCCCCAAGTGGTACAGCTGAAGTTATAAGAACTGAGCAGAGATTTTGACTGCTGCCCACTGTGAGGGAGGCAGAGTGCGGAGTTTGAGTCTAATCAAGTTAACTGCCTGTGAAAACAGAAAATCAACACCTGTCAGAGGAACGCAACAGAATCTTCTCTATGTCATATTGTCTACAATGACCAAGAAACAATCCAAAAATAGTAGACCTACCAAAAAATGGGGGAATGTGCCCCATATTCAAGGGAAAACTGGCCAACGGAGACTTCATGCTCTGCAGACTTAAGAAGAGGAAGTGAAAAGATATAAACACACTTAGTTAGAACCAGGGGGTTCTCTGATAGTGAACTGCTGGACAGAGTATGCACATCATCCACTTTTAATTTTCAAAGGTCCACTATTGAAGGGTCCTCAATTCAAGCCCTCATCTATTAATACATTACCCTTTACCATCAGCAGACGAGGGCAAGGAGAGTGAGACCGTGCCTGGATGGAAAGGGGGAAACAAGGTTTTATGTTCCCCTTGTTGGGTAAGCTTGCTTTGAATTTGCCCAAGCCTGAGGACATGAGGCATTTAAGAAAGATGCTGGAGAAGAACTCCTGAGGTATGACAGTTCTGCTGGCCATTTACTAAACTTCAGTGAAACTTCACTTGCCTCACTATCCAGTTTAGTTGGAGAAGAGTCTTGCTAAAATCACTTTGCTGACTCTTCAAGTCTTTTCATCTCTGCCTGTATTCATTAAATTAAAAGATCAAGGCATCTCTTTCCCAATTTATGAACCATCGAAAATATTCTTCAAGTTCTCTTCAAAAAGTCATTCCTTTCCGCTGCCCAACATCCCATAGGCCAGTCATCATTTCTGATAAGTTAGACTTCTGGTCAAAAGGCCTTGCCCTTCACTCCACACATGTAGAAAAAATGGAGATACACACATATATACAGTTATGTGTCGCTTAATGACAGGGATACATTCTGAGAAATGTGTGTTTAGGCAACTTCATCACTGTGCAGTCGTGGAGTGTACTTATACAAACCTAGATGGTATAGCCTACTACACATCGAGGCTATATTGTACTAATCTTATGGGACCACCATTGTATATGCCACTCATCATTGACTGAAACGTTGTTACGTGGCATATGACTATACGCACATATAAATACACATATACATATACACACATATGCATACACATATACATACATATAGATATATGAATTTTTAAAATAAAAAATGGTGTAAATATCTATGGACCAGAAACGAGGAGGGGCTAAGCTTTAGCTATGCTTTAGAGCATGAAGATTAGAAGCAGTCAAAGGGGTCAAGATTTAAAATACCCAGTAGAAACAGCAATGGAACACAGTCCCCCCACTGTAGGATACCAGAGTCCGGTTCCTTATGTAGAGTGTGGGCCTTGGTCTGTGTTCTACAAGTAGGAGCTGAAAATGGTCTCCCCTATGCTTGGAGTTTTGGCTAGAAACAATATGTTCACCCGTCCCAGAGGCAAGAAGCAGAGACCCCAGTATGGCAGGAACTGGGCACAACCAGAGTGTTGGCTCTGAAATCAGAACTGAGAGATCCAGAGGCAGAACAAGAATCTAACCTAGGGCTCAGCTTTTGCCCAATCTTTCATTTTTAGGGAAAATTATGCAAGTAAACTCATGCTATGCCTGCTTTTAGTTGATTTTTCCCTTTAGCAACTTTTGTGAGTGTGTTTTTGTTATTTAATGTTACTACATCAATAAATTGTAGATATTTCCCATCCTTGGGACTTCCAATGTAATTTTTCACCAATTTGCTTTATTTGTTAGAGCTGCTGAAGTGGGGGAAGTATTTTCTCCTGTACATGTTCACATATTGCCCCAAGCCTGAGGCTTAATTGGCCTTGACTTTGTGAGTTATCTGCAGGAGCCCAGCTGTTGGGCTCTTGCTGCAACAAGCCCCACCACCACCCACATGGGCTCCTTTCAAAAGTGAGCAAATATGTCTCTTCCAGACACAATCTTAAATCATTTCAGGATTGACCAGGTATTATAAGTTATGTTTAAAAATTAAGTCTAGTCTGCTCTTTCTTATTTGATTTGTTTGAAGGTAATGTTGTATATACATTCTACAATTTACATTAAAATATCTTTATATTCATTTCCTCTGCTGTCATAACAAATTTCCACAACCTTAGTGGCTAAAAACAATACCAATTTATTATCTTACAGTGCTGGAGATCAGAAGTCCAAAATGGGTCTCACTGTACTAAAATCAAGGTCAGCAAAGCTGCCTTCCTTTGAGGGGAGAATCTGTTTCTTACCTTTTCCAGCCTGCATTCCTTGGCTCATGGCCCATCCCTCCATCTTTAAAGCCAGCAGAGTAGCATCTTCAAATCTCTTTCTGACCCTGACTTCTTCCTCTCCTTTCCTCTTCTACATTTAGGGACCTTGTGAATTCATTGAACCCACCCAAGTAATCCAGGATAGTCTCCTTATTTTAAGGTCAGCTGATTAGCAACCTTAATTCCATGTGCAACCTTCATTCCCCTTTGCCATGTAACATAACATATTCACAGGTTCTGGGGATTACAACATGGACATCTTGGCAGGGGTGGAAGCATTATTCTGCCCACCCCAATCCTAGTGAATGCCCTTTGGCCCATCTTATTTCTGTGCACAAATTATTGTTATTGGAGGCATTGTACAATTTTGTCATTATACTTTTTTGCCTGCAATCAAGGTCACCAAATAAATGTTCCTATTTGCTGCAGTTATCACAACTTGCTATTACTGTTGTTACTTGTAAACTGCTTTTCACGGCTACATATGATTGTTTCCAGTAGATGCAGACCTCTCTCTAATCACTGACTTCACATATCACGTAGAGTGGATGTTCTCACTTGAGATTTCGAGTATGCATTTTCATAGATGATAATGTGAGACACAGACTCTTTCAGAGTAGACTTCAGGGGGTAAGTTTTAGTGCTGTGCTGAAATTACAGTTCTTATGGGTTCTGCTGAGGCCAATTTAATTTTACTGTATCATAATTTACCAGAAACAGTGATATAAAATAAGATCTGGCTGAACACCTGGGGCATCTAATCAAGGTGATAAAGATCGAATGAGAGTCAAGATGCCCTCGGTGTTAGCCAAGCCTGGACATTTAATTCCCCAAGATGTGTGATGAAAAGTTTTCTCTAACAGTGTCCTTCCTGTTGTGAATAGTTATGTTGTTATCTTCAGCGTGGGGAGAAACATGCATTCTTCACGAGCAACCCATCCGTGTGCTCCATTTCACTGTCACCCAGTGCTTCCCTCCTTGACACCTGAGTTCAATTTTTCCAGCCCCTAAATTTTCACATCTGATTTCTGCTACCCATTCTCTTCTCCTGCAATTACACAAAATCACTAGATTTAAAGTATAATAACCATATACTACCTTATCTAGAAAAGGCTGGACACCGCCCCATGGCAATACCATCATGGTGAACTTGGTCCTGTGTGTCTGCAACATGCTGAGTTGGAGTGGTTGTCAGAAAACACCAACCTACATTTTGTGCACATTCAAGTTATGTGGGGTTACGAATTTTTGTAATACAGTTGCAATACATCGAATGGTTTAGTATTAAAAGTGAAAAGGATGGAAATTCTCTTGTTCATTTAGTCATTCACTCATTTATTTACTTATTTTTAATCTAGTTGTCAAGAAAGACCTGTTGTGTGCCACAGACCACGTTAGATACGATCGATATAAGAATAAGATAAAATCTTTTCTTTCATAAAAAACAGAGTCTAAAAGAGGAAAATAATAGATATTAAATAGAGAGAAAAAGTAATCTATAGGCTAAAGTTGCCTTCCATCTCTTTTCTTCAGTTAGTTCTCTCATTTTTCTCCATTCTGCTGTAATGTTGTTCCTTGGACCTAACATAATGGGCATTTCCCAGTGGAAATGGGGTAAAGATCAACATAGGAGTTTGGGAAAGGTTAACTTATGTTTGAAGATGAAAAGGCCAAGATCGAAGGTATTGTTTTAAAATCCAACTTCAGATAACATCACTTTTATAAACTTTCATAAAGTTTAAAAATATCTTAAATCAATTAAAGCATGATGAACTCCCTAATTTGAAGAATTAATTTTTATTTCCTTCAAAATATTCTAATGCACAGGCTCACACAGGACGTCCCATATGAGAAGAGTCAATGATTAAGTGAAGCAATGACTTTCCAGAACTGTGATGGGCATCCATGTCCAAAATTGGAATGCACAGGTGAAACCGTCTTCCCTACTTGAGTCTCAGGAAAGCATATGGTGTGAAGCTTGACCCTTCTAATAAGCTATTTATGCCACTTTGCTGACATCAAAAGACGTGAAGAAACGGTCTTCCTTATCTCCTTCTACACTACCCAGCGGGAAGCCGGCTGCCCCTCCTCTGAACTAAGCTATCACTTTTTACCACTCTTTTGGAACATATCAGTGTCTCCCTTGCATTCTTACATAAACACATAAGAATTATGAGCTCCTGGAGGACAGTGTCTGTGATCATCTCAGATCCCAAAGAGTCCCCAAGACAATGATTTGCCCGTGGTTGACTCTCCACAGTGGCTTCTTGAATGTGAAGGGATTAGTTCCAGGATCCTCATGGATGCTTTTAGTCCCCATCCCCATCCTCAACAGGGCAATAGCAGCCTGTGACCAGTTTCCTTATATTTAAGATATAAAATTCTTCCAGAACATGAAAAAAATGTTATTTTTACTTGTCATAATACACAATTGTGCACTACAGATCTGCTCTCTGCTTTGTTGATAAAATATACTTGGCCCAGTCTGCCGGCTTCTATTGATGGCATCTCTTTATTTCAACACTCCTGATTCTCTATAACACCCCGAGCCCACATCAAGTGCAGCAGAGCTCCACAAACATGTGTGTGACCCATGGGGACAGGTGTGTTGACACATCCCCTTAATCCAGCCAGAAGATCCGTCTTGTCAGCAGGAAGCTGGCGTAAGAATGAAGGCAGTGCCAAGCGCGGGTCATGGGTGTCTGTGGCTTCATGCAACTCGGGGCTCTTCATGTCCTTTGCCTGGTTGAACTGGGAGTGGGGGTTTCAGGGACCTGAGTGACACTGGTAGGAGGGAGATAGCCCAATTGGACCCTCACACACAGGCTGCTACAACGTGTGTTAGGACAAATGCACACTCAGGAGACCCCATCCCAGGATGCTGAATGTAAGAAGACGAGGGTCCCAGCCCTGACTCTGCCCAGCGAGATCTGTGCCCTGGAAAGTCACTTTGCCACTCCTGCCTCGGTTTACTCAAGGGTGGAATGGGAGGGCTGGAACTAGATTATCTCCAAGGGCAATGCAAGCTTCAGTACCTTGTTCATTCAAAGCATTGGGGATAAATCCAGGTCATGTAGAGATTCATAACCTTGTAAACACATCCAAGAGTTTCATAATACGGTAAAAAATGTGCCTCTGTCTGGAAGGGTAGTCAATATGAGATGTGTGCAGCTGCAGCCAGAAGGTTCCTGGGATTGAGGAGCTCATAGATGACCATAACTGACCACATGACTGAAGAAATACAAAGCACACAGTGTCCCAAGATTTTTGCTTTTATCTGAAGAGTACAGAAGCCAAAACTCTTAGATTTTATTCTCAAAAGGGACAGAAGAGAGGGTTGTGCCCCAAGGAGCACAATCTGAGATGCCAAACAGTTATTGGAATAGAGTTGTGAATGCAATTTCTGTCTCTTTTTTATTTTATGAAGAAAGATATTTTTAGTTCCTTTCAATTGTATTACCTCGAATTCAGGAGAAAAATCATGCAGTGACAGAAATCAAAGAAGCAACATCAGTTTTGATATAATCACTTTAAAGCATAGAAAGGTTTTACATTGATTTTGTCAAACATAACATTTTCCCAAAGATTATCAAAGTTTTATAAACTTCTCATTGGAATTAAGTTGTTTTTTTTTTTTTTTTTGTGGGGAAGACCGGCCCTGAGCTAACATCCGTCGCCAATCCTCCTCTTTTTGCTGAGGAAGACTGGCCCTGGGCTAACATCTGTGCCCATCTTCCTCTACTTTATATGGGACGCCGCCACGGCGTGGCTGACAAGCAGTGTGTCGTCAGGCACCCGGGACCCGAACCCGCGAACCCCGGGCTGCCAAGCGCGAACTAAACTGCTGCGCCACCGGGCTGGCCCCAAATTAAGTTTTTTTTAATGTTACAAATTTCCAATAGTATATAAGTACAAGTGCTGTTAGATATAACTATCTTTTAATCATATTCTTCTATGATTCATTTATTGATGCAGTAGAGGGTATTGAGGCCCTTTTGTGTCCATGACACTGCTCTAGGAGGCACTTTAAGGAAGCATGGCACCTCACTCTTTCCAAGGAGGAGTCACAACCTGTGAGAGGTGATGCACACATGAATAGCCACAAAACAACACAGTGACGGGTAAGTATTACTAAAACTTCTTTTCAGTTCACATGTTTTGCTCTTAAACATTAACTCTTACTGATTTTCTCAACAAGTTTGCGGAATAGAAGAGAGGAGGTGATATTGCTCCAAATTAACTAATGAAGACACAACCTCAGGTCACCAAGGCCACAGGCAGCAATGGAGAAATGCAGGTTTTTACTTCCTCTTAATACATCACGCTATTCTTACAACTGGTGGGCGATAAATGTTATTTCCCAATGTTAAAATTAAAAACCAAAGAAAGCTTACTGAAAATTTGGCTTTTGATTTGAGTCGGGAAGAACAAGTGAGTTCTCTTCATGGAGTTGAGGGTGTTGAGCATTTCAGATGGAGGAGACATTATGGGCAGAAGCATGGACATGATGAAGTGTGAGGGATGCTCAGGTTATTTATGAGCAACGCGCTATGACCAACGACGAGGTTCCTGCAGAGCAACAGGGGAGAGGAGCACGGAGAGGATGGCGGCATGTGTGGGTCTGAGGTGTCGATTGGAGCTTGGACTTAGCATTTTGTTCTGCAAAAAGTTTGAATCATTAGAAATGATTAATCACAAAACAACGCAGTGCTTGTGTTATTAAGCACAGTGATAGATAAGTAAGGAGATCATAGATGGAATGGATAATTTAGAAGGAGTAACATAGAAGAGTCTTATAGCCTTCTGGTCTATAGATTTGCAATTAGTCTTGTAGGCTTACTGGTGGGGGGTTGGAAGGTAATGGGAATTAATGAGGGTATAAGGGTAAGAAGGTTCTGACTGTGTGTGTGTGTTTGTGTGTGTGTGTGTGTGAGGAAGATTAGCCCTGAGCTAACATCTGTTGCCAATGCTCCTCTTCTGCTGAGCAAGACTGGCCCTGGGCTAACATCTGTGCCCATCTTCCTCCACTTTATATGGGATGCTGCCACAGCATGCCTTGACAAGCGGTGCATCGGTCCATGCCTGGGATCCGAACCTGCAAACCCCGGGACGCCGAAGTGGAGCATGTGAACTTAACTGCTATGCCACTGGGATGGCCCCAAGAAGGTTCTGACTTTTAAACACAGATCGTATGTTATTTCAGACACACATGAGCTGATTTCTGAGTCCAGATACTAAAACCACATCATCAGACGTCTGCCCCTTCCCCCCATCTCTTGGGTTCTGCTTTCCTGTGTATTGGTTTCTCTCTTGGACGTACTTTCTACAAGTGGTAGGTGAGAAGATGCTGTCATTCTAACCTTACATGATATTTACCACCTAGGAGCTCAGAAAGGAAGCTATATTCTCTCTGCCAGTATAACTTTCACCCCTGAGAATGGGCTCAGATTGGTCTCTTTAGGGCCCCAGGTTTCACTGGGTCCTGGGGGAGAATGGAAATCAGATTCATCAGCTTGGGCCACACATACACCCCTGTGGTGAAGGAGGTGAGGGCCCATGATTGGCAGCCTGTTCTAGTTAAGTTGGGCTGGGACATGCAGACATAACAATCACTCCCTAATGCCGGTGACTTAACACAGCACAGGCTCATTCACTGTCCTTGCTGCACCTACAATTAATCAGCAGGCTCTGTCCTGGACCCAGGCTGCTGCAGCAGGCATTCTTGGGCTTGTTACCAGACACCGTGGCAGAGGAAAAGAGAAGCACAGCAAATGACACACTGGCTCTTAAAACTTCCACCATGAAATGACATCTGTTACTTCTTCTCACGTTCCATTGGTCAAAGCAAGTCAGAAAGTCACACTCACTTTCAAAGAGGCAGAAATTGCAATATTATCATGTTCCTAAGAGGAGCCAGGAAATTGTCTGTGAAGCACTACCCACCGCCCCTCAACACCCCAGGATGACAGGAAGTTCGGAAGCAAACTCCTGAAAGGAAAGAACGTGGCACCATTCCATTAAGCACCGTGGCATTTTGCTCTGGCAGCCTTAGCAAACTAATACAGCAAGTTTAGAAAGAATTTCCCAAGAATCAAATTGGAGTTCAAGTTAAGAAGCTTGTGATTTTACATTTTTACAGTTTGCATGTTCCCAGAGAAGCTGTGTGGAGTATTCTAAAGCCATGTTCAAGTTAAAGCTTTATTAATGCCTCTCTCAAGCTCATCATGCCCTCATTATTTGCTCTCACTTACCCCATAAGTGACTCAAATTGTAGAACCTATATTTAGAGGGAAAGAGAGGATGGAAAATTGCTGATCAGAAGAACAGGTAAAGAGTCCCCTGCAATGTGGCAGGTGGTGGCAACAGGCAGGTAACACTGATGACTCTCGTCAGTGCTGAGGATGCTTATTTCCAAATGAGCTGCAGCGGTGTTTCTGGTCTCGCAGGTATTTTTCAGGACTTTCCCACGCCCTCATCCATAAGTGGCATCTATTTCTCCTTCCCTTGAACCTGGGCTGCTGTGGTGGCCGCCTCTATGGATAGAATGTGGTGGAAGTGATCCATGTGACTTCTGGGCCTGGCTGTCTCACTGTTGGGACACTCATCGTTGGAACCCAGCCACCACGGTGTGAAGCCCAGGCCACGTGGAGAAGCCACGTGTAAGTGTTTCGGGCAACAGCCCCAGCTGAGGCCCCAGGTGGCAGCCACATACGTGAAGGAGTGAGCTTCAAACGGTTCCAGCCCCCAGCCTTGAGCTGCATAGCTCACGCTGGGAATTTTCACCGCTGTCCTTCCGAGTGTGGAGAGACGCCCCTTCTCTCCCTCGGACTCTGCCCAGCACCAGCCTGCGACTTGGAGGTCCAGAGCTGAGACCTGCCTGGGGCAGTGTTTTCATGAAGCTGGGGCAGCAGGAGGGTCCTCCCGGGGCTTTGCAAGCAGAGCTCATGGGCCAGCGCTAATTTGCCCACAAAGAAAGACAAGATACCGGCTTCTTTATGAAGACACATGGAGCACTCTCTAAGGACTTCCAGAAATCACTGGGAGGATCCTTGGGGGAAAGGACTGATGCTCCATCACTAACACAGTGGGGACTTACAACAGGGCTGTACCCACTACATCGTTATTTCACACAAACACGCCACTGCCCCCTGAGCAGCTCCTGTGATTTCTCAGTTGAGAGGGTTTACACCATTCGAGATGGGTCTCTACTTATTCTAACTAAATGTGCTCATCTTCTCAGGATCATTCAGAATTCTAGATGGTTTTTACCAATAAAAATGGCAAAGATTAAAAATATAATCCCCGTAAAGCAGATGGTATGCTTGGAAATAAGCAATTTGACATACAGCAGGTGGAGAGAATTTTGCCTAAGAGCAATTTAGCAATGACACCAAAAGCCTGAAAAACATGCACAAATTTTTCCCAGTAACTTCATTTACAGGACTGTATCTTCAGAATCTAATCATGGGTGTACTCAAAAATACATCTACAAAGACCTTCGTTGGAATTTTGTTTTCAGTAGTGACTGTTAGAAACCACCTAAATTTCCAAAACAGGGATTGGGTATTCATGTAATGGAAATTATAGCCACTGAAAATTATTAGAAGAGTATCTATGAGCATCTTTCATGGAAAAATATGCTTTCTATAAAGTCAAGAAAGAAAGAACCTGTTAGACAGCACTTTGAACCCAAATTTATAGCCTCTTTACCCCAAGAAATATAATAAAAAGGTGTGCGGTCATCTCTGGGTGGAAGGATTGTGTGGCAAGCTTGCTCTTTATTTTCACATTCTCCATCCCCACCCTCTTCCCTCCCAACAGTCTTGATTTGGGATCAAGACTTGTGTTTGGGATCACCATGGCCCAGGCACGAAGCTACATTTCCCAAACTTCTTTGATGCCGGGGGTTCTGGTCAATTAGATGAGGCAGAGGCTGCTGCAGATTTTTGAGAAAATCCTGCTTGGTGAAGGGCCACCCTTTTCTCCTCAATTTCTCTTAATTCCCATCTCTCCTTCTCTTCCTTTCTAAAATGCAGATATAATACTTGGAGTTGGAGCAGCTGTCTTTTGACTGTGAGAGGGAAAACCACTTTTTAAGGAAACGGGCAGGCAGATAAAGGAGCACTGGTTCTCGAAGGCATTGCTGGGCTGCGGCACCAGCCACGAACGCATTATAGGAGAACCAAAATCCCTTATGGCGCTGAGCCGTGATTTCTTGGGTTTCTATTACAGAATAACATTTTGAACTGATAAAAAGTTACACAATTATGGAGTTTAAAATATAAGCAATGTATTTAAAGGTTTTTAATAAACATACTTCTCTGTTAAAATGTTACAAAATTACAGAAGCAGCTAGAGAATATTTCTGGGCCTTCCCCATGTAATTCATCTGTATCGAGCCCCGGTTCTGGTTACTCCGCTTTCACCAGGTGGTCTTAGATTTCTATTTCCTTCCCTTTATGATGAAATATATGACCCAGGTTATATATGTTTTCTCTCATTAGACTTCATTTGTTTGTCTTCTCAGCTTGTTTAATTTTTCTCCATTCTTGAGTAAGAAACCAATTTACTTTTCAAACCATAACATGTAATTCTTCTAATAGCAAATGATTATATACTTCTTGTTGCTCACAAAGCATTTGCATACATATTCTCTCATAGGATTGACGTTAACCCCATCTACCTTCCAATATTTGTTCTTTTTTTGACCATTTCCATCTTCTTCTGGTTCTATTCACATTCTGTAGGCTGAGACACCTTTTCAGGTAAAGAATTTGCTCTCTTTGTTTCTAGTATGATGTCTTATAAACACATAATTCCCTACCCCCCTCCCAAACACATGCACACATCCCACACTGGTATTATAATCACATTTGTCACACCGAATTTTTTTTAAAGTATTGTCACAATGAAAGTTTCAAGGAAAGACCTTCAAAATGGTTCACTAAAAATATTTTTGCAATAGTGTTAAAATACGTATTTTCCTAAATAGCTTTCTCACCAACTTGCACTGAGGTTTAAGCACCTCATATTAACTAGATACTGCCTAGAACAGCATGTGGTGGTTGGAAATAAAAATGGGCATTTCTGTTAACATATCAGTGGTGATATTCACTATTTCCAGGAGTGTTAGCTGTCAGGTGGTTGGAAAGCAATGGCGTGCCCTCTCTGTACGGCTTAACTGCTTGTCCTGGGAAAATAGAGCTATCTTAGCACAAGGCTTTTGAGCTGGCCAAAATGTGAAAGCGCATCAGCAATGCGACAAAATTCCTTACAAAAACTAGAAAGCATTTTGTCTTGGTTCAAAACAAATGAACAAAACGCATCTATGCCCTTAGCACCCTGTCACATACACTTTCAAGTGTTGGTTTCTTCAGCATTTATTCTGTCTACGGAGCTGGAAATCACACAGCTAAGAAAAAGCCCCACAGGGCTCCCTTCAGGGTGAAAGCAGTGCATTTCTTTGTTTGACGTCAGCTCCACCTCCGAACTTGAAGGCTTCCGAAATCCAAGACCAGAAGAGCGTTTAAGAACTAAAGCTTGGGAGTGACGTCAGCATCATGGCGGAGTGAGATTCCCTCTTTGAATCTCTGCCCCCTACGACACAACGAAAACATCATTCACATTCCAACAGAGCTCAATCAAACACTACGAAGGACTTCTGAGAAACCCCTGCTGCCATACATCGGACGGTGGAGGCGCGGGAAGCCCAGGAGAACGGGAGGAGAGGTAGGAGGTTGTACTCCCCCTCCCCAATGGATCGGCAAAAACAGCGCGGTTCGCGGACAGAGGGGGGAGGGGCGGCCCACAGCGGGGAAAACTAGCGCCATCCAGGTGCTCTCACAGACTGTTGCGAGATCCCCACGGGGAAGCGACGACGGACTGTTTAGGGGGTGTAGCAAACACCCTAAGAGAGCCAGAAAGGAAACCCCCGGGTCAAGCAGGAGAAAGAGAGGACCCCTCCCCCCACACACCCGGCGTTTCAGCATAATCCCTCCGGGGGCTGCAGCCGCCTCAGAGCAAACCGCTCGGGATCTCCATCTAGTGGCAGCAGGGGGAAACTGCAGGACTAACTTTAATCATGAGGGGTAAAAATAAAGCCGTCCCCGTCGGATCCTTGCGAAAATATGTCAGGGCTACAGACCAAAAGAAAAATGACAAACACCCAGAAACCAACCCTGAAGGCACAGAATTTGATAACCTGAATGACAGAGAATTCAAAATAGCTATCATAAACAAACTCAACGAAATACAAGAGAACACACAGAAACAAATCAACGAATTCAGGGATTATGTCACAAAAGAGATTGAAACCCTAAAGAAAAACCAATCAGAATTATTGGAGATGAAAAACAAAATCAACGAGATAGTGGAAAAAATGGAGTCTTTAAAGAGCAGAACTGACAATATGGAGGAACGAATTAGCACTATTGAGGACAGCCACGCAGAAATGCTCCAGATAGAGGAGGAGAGAGAGCTAAGACTAAAAAGAAATGAAGAAATTCTTCAAGAAATATCAGACTCAATGAGGAAAAGCAACATAAGGATAATAGGTATTCCGGAAGGAGAAGAAAGAGAAAAAGGAGCAGAGAGTTTGTTCAAAGAAATAATAGCTGAGAACTTCCCCAACCTAGGGAACGAAAGGGAAATAACAGTGAATGAAATCAATAGATCACCTAAATATATAAACAGGAATAAAAAATCATCTCGCCACATAGTAGCAAACTTGAAGAATACCCGTGACAAGGAAATAATATTGAAGGCAGCTAAACAAAAAAACAAAATAACATACAAAGGAAACCCCATCAGGCTCTCAGCTGATTTCTCGACAGAAACTCTACAGGCTAGGAGAGACTGGAATGATATATTCAAAATCATGAAAGACAAAAACCTTCAGCCGAGAATACTTTATCCAGCAAAAATATCCTTCAAATACGATGGAGAAATAATAACTCTCCCTGATAAACAAAAGCTAAGAGACTTCGTCACCACAAGACCCCCACTACAAGAAATGCTCAAGAAGGCCCTTAGGCCTGAAAAAAAACAAATGAGAAAGGGGATACAAAGATTTCAGCAAGGAGAAAAGCAAGGAGACTAAACCAGAACAAAATACAGTTGGAAAACACCAAAAATTAATTCAAGCTCATCACTGGAAACACACATTCATGACACAATCTGGAATAAAGAGATAACAAATAAGGAGGGGAAGAGGTAAGGGATTGAACTGACCCAGCCTCAGGAAAAAGGAGGCATCTGAAAATGTACTTTCTTATCCAGGAGATCGCTTATATAAACCGCATGGTAACCACTAAACAAACAACCAGAAGAGAACCACACATGACAAATAAAGAGAAAACCAAGAGAATGAACATGCAGAAATACCAAATTGAATTTGCAGTCCGAAACACAAGGGACAAGAAACGAAGGAAATGCAAAAGAACCAGAAGATGAACAATAAAATAGCAACATTAAACCCTCATATATCAATAATCACTCTAAATGTAAATGGATTGAATTCTCCAATCAAAAGACACAGAGTGGCAGGATGGATTAAAAACCAAGATCCAACAATCTGCTGCCTCCAGGAAACACATCTCAGCTCTAAAGACAAACACAGACTCAAAATAAAAGGATGGAAAACAATACTCCAAGCTAATGGCAAACAAAAGAAAGCAGAAGTAGCCATACTTATATCAGACAAAGTAGACTTCAAGATAAAAAAGGTAATGAGAGACAAAGAAGGGCAATATATAATGATAAAAGGGATACTTCACCAAGAAGACATAACACTTATAAATATCTATGCACCCAACACAGGAGCACCAAAGTACATAAAACAACTGCTAAAAAACCTTAAAGGAGATATTAACAATAACACAATAATAGTAGGGGATCTTAATACCCCCCTTACATCAATAGATAGATCATCCAGACAAAAAGTCAATAAGGAAATACTGGACTTAAATGAAAAACTAGACGCAATGGATTTAATAGATATATACAGAGCACTCCACCCAAAAAAAGCAGAGTACACATTCTTCTCAAGTGCTCATGGAACATTCTCAAGGATAGACCATATATTAGGAAACAAGGCAAACCTCTATAAATTTAAGAAGATTGAAATCATTACAAGCATCTTTTCTGATCATAATGCTGTGAAACTAGAAATCAACTGCAAGGAAAAAACTAGGAAAGGGACAAAGATGTGGAGACTAAACAACATGCTACTGAACAACCAATGGGTCATTGATGAAATTAAAGGAGAAATCAAAAGCTATCTGGAGACAAATGAAAAGGAAAATACACCATACCAACTCATATGGGATGCAGCAAAAGCAGTCCTGAGAGGGAAATTCATAGCAATACAAGCTCACCTTAACAAACAAGAAAAATCCCAAATAAATAACCTTAAATTGCACCTAACAGAGTTGGAAAAAGAAGAACAGACAAAGCCCCGAATCAGCAGAAGGAGGGAAATAATAAAAATCAGAGCAGAAATAAATGAAATTGAAACCAAAAAAACAGTAGAAAGGATCAATGAAACAAAGAGCTGGTTCTTTGAGAGATAAATAAAATTGACAAACCCTTAGCCAGACTCACTAAGAAAAAAAGGGAGAAGACTCAAATAAATAAAATTAGAAATGAAAGAGGAGAAATTACAACAGACACCACAGAAATACAAGGGATTATTAGGGAATGCTATGAAAAACTTTACGCCAACAAATTGGACAACCTAGAGGAAATGGACAAATTCTTGGACGCGTACAACCTCCCAAAACTGAATCAAGAAGAAATAGAGAATCTGAACAGACCAATCACAAGTAAAGAGGTTGAAACAGTAATCAAAAACCTCCCAAAAAATAAAAGCCCAGGACCAGATGGCTTCCCTGGAGAATTTTATCAAACGTTCAAAGAAGATTTAGCACCTATCCTTCTCAAACTATTCCAAAAAATAGAGGAAGATGGAATACTTCCCAACACATTCTATGAGGCCGACATCATGCTGATACCAAAGCCAGACAAGGACAATACAAAGATGGAAAACTACAGGCCAATATCGCTGATGAACATAGATGCAAAAATCCTCAACAAAATATTGGCAAACCGAATACAGCAATACATCAAAAAGATCATACACCACGATCAAGTGGGATTTATACCAGGGACACAGGGATGGTTCAACATCCGCAAATCAATCAACGTGATACACCACATTAACATAATGAAGAATAAAAACCACATGATCATCTCAATCGATGCAGAGAAGGCATTCGACAAGATCCAGCATCCATTTATGATAAAAACTCTCAACAAAATGGGTATAGAAGGAAAGTACCTCAACATAATAAGGGCCATATATGACAAACCTACAGCAAACATCCTACTCAACGGGGAAAAACTGAAAGCCATTCCTTTGAGGACAGGAACAAGACAAGGGTGCCCCCTCTCACCGCTCTTATTCAACATAGTACTGGAAGTTCTGGCCAGAGCAATTAGGCAAGAAAAAGGAATAAAAGGACTCCAAATAGGCAATGAAGAAGTGAAACTCTCACTATTTGCAGATGACATGATCCTATACATAGAAAACCCCAAAAATTCCATTGGAAAGCTACTAGAAACAATCAACAACTACAGTAAAGTGGCAGGGTATAAAATCAACTTACAAAAATCAATTGCATTTCTATACACTAACGATGAAAAAACAGAAAGAGAACTCAAAAAGACAATCCCATTTACAACTGCAACAAAGAGAATAAAATATCTGGGAATAAATTTAACCAAGGAGGTCAAAGACCTATACAATGAAAACTATAAGACACTATTGAAAGAAATCGAGGAGGACATAAAGAAATGGAAAAATATTCCATGCACATGGATTGGAAGAATAAATATAGTTAAAATGTCCATTCTACCTAAAGCAATCTACAGATTCAATGCAATCCCAATCAGAATCCCAATGTCATTCTTCACGGTAATAGAACAAAAACTACTGAAATTCGTATGGGGCAACAAAAGAGCCCGAATAGCTAAAGCAATTCTGAAAAAAAAGAACAAAGCTGGAGGCATCACAATCCCTGATTTCAAAATATACTATAAAGCTACAGTAATCAAAACAGCATGGTACTGGTACAAGAATAGACACACAGATCAATGGAACAGAATTGAAACCCCAGAAATAAAACCACACACCTATGGACAGCTAATCTTCGACAAAGGAGCAAAGAACATACAATGGAGAGAGGGAAGTCTCTTCAATAAATGGTGCTGGGAAAATTGGACAGCAACATGCAAAAGAATGAAAGTAGACCATCTCCTATCGCCATATACAAAAATCAATTCAAAATGGATCAAAGACCTGAAAGTGAGACCTGAAACTATAAAACTCCTGGAAGAAAATATAGGCAGTACACTAATTGCGATTGGACATAAAGGGATCCTTTCAGATTCCATGTCTACTTGGACAGGGGAAACCAAAGAAAAAATAAACAAGTGGGACCTCATCAGACTAAAGAGCTTCTACAAGGCAAATGAAACCAGGATCAAAATGAATAAACAACCCACCAGCTGGGAGAAAATATTTGCAAATCGTTTGTCTGACAAGGGATTAATCTCAGTAATATACAAAGATCTCATACAACTGAGCAACAAAAAAACAAACAACCCGATCAAAAAATGGGCAGAGGATATGAACAGACATTTTTCCAAGGAAGAGATACAGATGGCCAATAGACACGTGAAAAGATGTTCAACATCACTAATCATCAGGGAAATGCAAATCAAAACTACACTGAGATATCACCTTACACCGGTTAGAATGGCTATAATCACCAAGACAAATAACAACAAATGCTGGAGAGGTTGTGGAGAAATGGGGACCCTCATTCACTGCTGGTGGGAATGCAAACTGGTGCAGCCTCTATGGAAAACAGTATGGAGAGTCCTCAAAAAATTAAAAATAGAAATACCGTATGATCCAGCAATACCACTCTTGGGCATCTACCCAATGGACGTGAAATCAACCATCACAAGAGGCGTATGCACCCCTATGTTCATTGCAGCATTATTCACTATAGCCAGGAAGTGGAAGCAACCCAAGTGTCCCTCAACTGAAGATTGGTTAAAGAAGATGTGGTATATACATACAATGGAATACTACTCAGCCATAAGAAAAGACACAATTGTCCCATTTGCAACAACATGGAAGGACCTAGAGGGTATTATGTTAAGTGAAATAAGCCAGAGAGAGAAGGACAGACACTGCATGAACTCACTCATATATGGAATATAAGTGAACACACGGACAGAGAGAACTGATTGGTGGTTACCAAGGGGAAGGGGGGTGGGGGGGCACAAGGGGTGAAGGGTTACATCCACAAGGTGACGGACAAACAAAAATGTACAACTAAAACCCCACAGTGTTATAAACTAAGACATCAATTAAAAAAATGAAAAAAAAAATAAAAAAAAAAAAAGAACTAAAGCTTTCTTGTTTCCACATTGCTGTCTCCCCAGCTCCCTCCATCATTTCTTTCAGTTTCCCTAAGCCCCCCTCCTTTCGCTCCCTTACCAATCATCCACAAATTCCCTCTGTCCTGGAGAAAGGAGGAAAGGACACATCTTTGGTCTAACACATGCCACGTCCAGCCGCTTTCAAAGGGCAAAAATATACAGTTTCTATCCAGCCGCGTTTTTTTAAGTGGGCCAATCCATCCTGTGGAATGGCCAGTAACCTTCCCACCTGACAAAGCACAGCGCGAGCCTCCACCTCGCTTCAGGTTTAAGAACCGCCTGCTGAGAAAGTCGGGTGGGGGCTTGTGCGTGTCCACTTCCTCTCCTGAGATCACAGTCTTCGTACTGTACAAGGTGGGCTCACCAGAGTTTCAGCTCCTTTAAGACGAGAACTCAAAAGTGAGAGAGGAGCTGGTCCCTGGGACTATTTGGGGCCGCAGGGGACAACTCAACCGGGAAAACAATCAGGTGTGTGCTCCTTAAACACGTTGCCCAAAGATGTCTTATAAACATCTATAAGTATGCTTAGGGAATTTTTTCACATCTCCCAAAGATCCATAAGAAATCAATTATTCGAGAAAATTTAAATATATGTATATTCCAAATAATTTCCCTTAGAAATGTTACTTCAACAAAATAGTCCATAATTTTAACACACAACTCAATCATTTTTGCTCTATTAATATTTCTGAATATTTAGTTGCATACCTCTAGGCATGATTAATTGTTCATGTTTATCTGACCTCACTCATTTCTCAATATGTAGAACTAGTATTAATTAACCCTTTCCTTCCTTCACTCCTGACAGTCTGCATACCCTGCTCCATGCGTATTCCTCAAATGCTTACAAATAGTGGTAGACAAGTAGATATGTACCTACACCATTTGAAAATAATAATCAGACTTAATTGTTTGTTTAATATAAAATATATGTATGAACTTTTCAATACAGCTAAGTTAAATGTTTTGAGTTTGAAGTCTCAAACTAAATGACCAAAGAAATTGCTAAGATCGTAAAGACTTATTTCAAGTGTTGTGAAAATTCCAAATTTATCTGTTTGCAATTTGAGTTCAGCTGATGGAAATATCTCTGTATTTAATGACAGAAGGTTTTAGTTCTAGTCATTTTGTAACTGAGGGTCTGGGATAGGAACAAATCAGTTATTTGCAAAATAGAAAAGATGAAAATATTATCTACTATAACCTCTGATCTGCAGGTTATTTTGAAGCCAGCAGGAAATGATGCAGAAGGACTCTTGCTAAATATAAAGCATTCAGTTCATGTGAAATGTGACTGCTATTTGCTCTTTGTCTTCAAATGTGTGTACTTTATGTCTAGCACACAAATACAGGTGCATAGGCATGTTTTGGGATAAGAAAACACAGAGTGAATTTTTAAATTAAGGGTACTAGTGTTTTATTTTTATGAATTAGAAAAGATGTGTGAAAGTCAAACCCTCCATTGCCTTTTAACATGGATGTTTGCCTTTTCCTGACCAGTTGATCAGAATTTCCCCATTTTTTGATAATAGTGAAACAGCACGTAAAACACTGACCAGCTTAAACTAGTTTTGCTTCCTTAAAACAGGTTGTTGATGAATCAAACCTTGCTCAATAACAGAGGCAGCACTGCACATGTGCCAGGTGAGAACCCATAGCCCCAGGATGACCCTGAAACCAAAAATCTTCAGAAATGTTGCCACTAGAAGTGAGAGGTCCTTCAGTAAGGAAACTCTGGCTTCTAGCAGGCCAAGTAGCTTGATCACCATATGTGGACTGATTCAAGACTAGCCAATCAGCTTATATGGGTCCTGCTGCCACTTAGTAGCCCCTAACTCCTTAAAATTTGCCCCAAAGCTCAGATCAGAGAGACAGATTTGAGAACCTTGCCTCCTGTCTCCTTGCCAATCGACCTTGCAATCAAGCTCTTTCTTTTTTCAAAAGCCGATGCTGTAGTATTGCTTCCATGCACACTAGGCAGCAAGCCCTTGCGTGTTAACAATGGTGTCGAGATTGCTGCAGACTGATTCAAAAGCAGAAAACTAAGAGACAATGGGGTTCACCTCAAGGATGTTGATGGCGAAATAGGCAAGCCTTCCTCCTGCGGGCCCGGAAGAGGACGGTTTGGCCCCGCAGAGGGTATAGCTGTGGAGGGCACTGCAGAGTTCTAGCATCCCGAAGGTGGGGATAGCCTGCCTGAGAGTGGACACATCAGAGAGGGGAGCAGTGGGAAAGGGAGACAGCAAGAAGGATGACAAGAGTTTCATGGAGACACGCCTGTGTTTGGGGCAGAGACGACTGGCTCTTGAAATTTGAAGATGACAAATTTCTGCTGTCACCAGTCTGAGACAGGCACCCTTGAACTTGCAAAAAGAGATCCCTACCTAACACACATTTCAAGACACCACCAATTTTTTAAATAAATGTATTCTTTTTAGAAATGATCTATTATTAGTAAAATGATATGTTATTATGTTAAGCCACCAACATTTAATAGGTTATGTCCTAAATTCATTCTAAAAATATATATGAAATATCTCCCAAATGCCAAATAGAGAGCTACATTCAAGGCCATTTGAAAATGTGATTGGCAAAGTGATGAAGTTCAGAGTCGTAAAAATCAGGATCATCTAAATGGCCCTAAAGGGGAAATTTGCTGTGAAATAGCTTTACCCTGCCCTCCCAATTCGTAATGCCAAGCTGTGTGTCAACCTGCAAATGGAGAATGTGCCCAGAGTCCTCCCCAGCATTCCAAGGGCAGCCATAGGTCTCCATTCGTGTTCTCCAAACTGGCAAATTTTAGGTCCCAGTCATGAATCCAATATAAGGAAGAAAGTGCATCAAATCCCTTCCTACTTCATGGGCAAAAAAGACACAAACAAAAGAAATTGCATAGAATGTTCCCAGGTCTTACATATGGTATGTCTATGTACTTGTTCAGTATGGAGTTTCCCCTGGTGGCCCACGTTTGCACTTTGCAGTGTGTCTACTGTTCCAGTGGCTACTGGTTCCAGGACGTTAAAAAGGATGCTGTCATGATGGAAGGCCATTTTGCAAGTAGTTATTTTGAATTTGTTCCTTGACCATGACTGAAGAGACCTACGTGCATATCATGCGCCAACACATGGTTTGGGTTTTGTTTTGTTTTTTTGAGGAAGATTGGCCCTGTGCTAACATTTGTTGCCAATCTTCCTCTTTTTCTTTTTTCTCCCCAAAGCCCCAGTAGATAGCTGTACGTCATAGTTGTGCACCCTTCTAGTTGCTCTCTGTGGGACGCCGCCTCAGCGTGGCTTGATGAGCAGTGCACAGGTCCGCGTCCAGGATCCAAACAAGCAAACCCCAGGCCACCCAAGTGGAATGCACAAAATGCTATGCCACCGGGCCAGCCCCCAACATGCATTTTGAGCAAATGGTTCACAAACAAGTAAATGTGTGTTTTCACCTGATTCAAAACATCAGCAGTCAGACCTCCAAGGCATTTCAAATATCTTATGATATTTGTTTTGAATGACTGTAGTTTGCTCAGTAAAACTGAAAAATCAAAGTATTATAAATTCCTAAAGCAGTCTATTAAACCTTCCCACAGAAAGTTATTATGTTTTTGTATTGTATACAACTCACTGAAACTTCTTATCCTCTTTTAATCTTAAAATGTTTACTATCTGCAGATCATGTATTTATTTTCTATAATTAGGTTGATCTTTTTTCTCATTTGTTTCAAAATGGAAATGGCTTTATTTTTCTGATTACAAAATGAATGCATGCACATAAAAAAAAACCCCATATAAAAATTATTAAATATTTCATCTATCTTTCCAAAGTTTTTTTATGCAAATGTATATTCACATACCTATAATTATAAAATGGATTACAATGAAATATGTATAAAATTACCATATTGGTTTTTGATTATTGAACAAGTTGACAACGTCCATTGCCAAAGCCCCCCACTTTCTTCAGCATTGTCTTAGTCTCAGCTGACTCCTCCTCACCCCTGTTCTCCCTGTGTTCAAGCAATGGTGAGGCTGCCTCAGATAGGCAAGAGCTTTCCGTGTTATTGCTTCGCACCATTTTCCTCAGTGGCCCTGGCCCATCAATTCTTGAGGGTCTGATTTCTGAGGCCACTCGGAATTTTCCGCTCTCCGTCTTCCTGGAGTCCTGGTGCTCCTGTCTTTCAGGACTTTGACCTCCTGTTTTCTCGGGTCCTTGATGGAACTCAGATTATCCTCATGGCTCAGATTCACAGCCTGAAATGTCACGGCCCCACCTCTGTCTGATTTGGTCACTTGATCCCTGACTCCACCTTGACTAGGGGCTTCTGGAATGTACTCCAGGAAGAGGGACTCTCACCTTTGCGGGTTGCCTCAAATCTCAGAACCTGGCCCTGTAATCTATGACTCAGCGTGTTTATGCTTCTGACACCAACACCAAGCATTTTTATTGACTAATTAGAAATGAGATGGAAACATCTGAGGTAGTGTATTTAGTTTCCAAGTCTGCGGTAACAGGTTACCACAAACTTAGCCATTTAAAACAACAGAAATGTATTCCCACCCAGTTCTGGAAGCCAAAAGTCTGAGACCAAGGTGTCATCACGCCCCGCTCCCTCTCAGGCTCCAGGAGAGAATCCTGCCTTGACTCTTCCAGACTCTGGCGGCTTCAGCTGTTCCTCGGCGTTTGGCAGCATCACTCCCATCTCTACCTTCATCTTCACATGGCCTTCTTCCTTCTGCATTTCTGTGTCCTCTACTCTTCTTATACAGAAATAGTCACTGAGTTCAAGGTGCACCTTAATCCAGGATGATTTTATCTTCAGATTGTTAACTAATTACATCTGAAAGAACCTCTCTCTGAATAAGAGCAATTCTGAGGTCCTGGATGGACATGAATTTTGGGGGCGACACTATCAACCCACTATAGGCAATGATATATATTTGAATCCCACAAACTGAACAGAATTTGCAGGGTATAAAGGGAAATTAAGGACAAGCCTTCAAACAGATTCAAATGTCATAAATGTTTTTCAAATAAATTTAGCATCCCATTCCAACAAACATAGGGATACAGAATATCATCCTCTAAAATTGTTATATACATCTTTGAGAACCTCTGGTCTACATATCAGTAACTGAATCTCAAGATGCTGGTTAGATATTGAGACTGATCACATGCATTTGCCTCCACTGCCTTCCAAACCCCTCTAAAATGACAGTTAAGCAGTAAAAACAAAAGCCAGAGAGGATATAGCTGGGACGCATCAACCAAAGTTTGGAAGGCAAAAGGCAGATGGATGAATGGTAACTGACCTACAAGACTCAGGATGCTGATAGGCGGGTGTCAGCAATAGAAGACACAAAGATACAAGTGAATTCACAGCATACAGCCCCAGGAAGGTCCAAGAATAGGGTGTGAGTGGGGCTGAAACAGAGGGATTGGTTAGAAGTCTGTACAAGAAGTAGTTAAAGCCCCAGATCACCTTCCTCACATCACACGGTCAAACACCAAGACCCCAAACCAGCAGAAGATTGATGTTTCAGTTCCTTCAGTCGTTGAAAAGGAGAGAGCCTGGATTGGGGACGAGAGATCGCTGAAGGAATGAGTGTCATTATGAAAACAGGAGAACTGAATGAAAATCTACATATTAAATGGTGAGTCTCCCTATCCACCTTCCTGTCTGAACTCTGAAAACACAGGGGAAAGGCCTATGACTCAGGTAGGAGTTGGGGGAATTTTTCTCTTGGAGAACGCCTACCCAAGTAAAAATCTTCCATGTAGATATTAGGCCTTTTGTTGCACTCATGAGAAAAGATTTGGGCTATCTTGTGGTGAGCCCCACCATGCAAAGAGCCCTGTCTTTTCCCATAGAATTTCCCAAGAGCTATTTATGACTCACTTGTGGATATGAATAGACAACTAATAAAGACCTAAGATTTGAAGAATACCTCTACCGTGAAGGATGGTATGAACAATAAAGTAGAAAACAAGGAATGCAGAGATAACTCAGGGAGCAAAATGGAATTATGTAAAAATAAATAACTGCCTCAAAAAGATAAGGAGAGATACAGTATCAGAAAACAAAAATAGAATGCTTGAAAATAGAAGGAACATTTTGAAAGGAAAATAGAAAGAGCTTGCAAAAAGTAAAAACAGAAACTAAGGTATTTGTCCAGGATTTCACAATGGCTGGTCTAGGGATAAAGCTGGATCTGTTCATTTCTAGTCCAAAGATCCTTATTCAAAATTGCTCTCTCCCAACTTTGCTTTCCATTATTTCCATATTTATTTTAATTTGATGTTTTACTATCTCTATTGCGTGAAGGTCAGAAAAGGATTCTTACATTTGCTATGGTTTTAATATATTTCCACATTCGGGCACCAGTGCCTCCTCCCCACCGAAGCTGTGACTTAGCTTCAGTTCTATTTTATCTGCTAGATACTATGAGGTCACAGAGCCACCGGTGAGTGAAAACACGGGGGCGGGGGGGAGTGGGATGTATTAGCCTCTGTAAGGTTTGCTAATTGATGTTTCTAAAACCTCAAATCATGGCTTACATCTGTAAAAGATTTTTCTCTTCAGTGGTATTTTAAAAATTTCATTCTCAGAAAATTCTGAGAACTTCCATATTTCCTTTCTCATCAATACATAACTTCTATGAACCCATCAATTCATAACTTCTATGAAGCCAAGAGTGATTTTCACAAGGGCTTGACATTGTAAGTACTGTAATTCTTCATAGACTCTGTGACCTTGAAGAGTTTGAAACAATGACACAGAATGTCTGTGTCTCTATAAAAAAATAGGATGCATTTTTTTGTAAAGTACTTTGATTCCGATAGGCAAACGCTTAGATAAATATATGTTCTGTAAGTTCAAAGTCTTCTTATAAAAGTCAGCTATTTTTAACATTATGTGTCCCTGTTGATATAAAAAGGGCACTTCCTGAATAAACAACAGTATTGAAAAATGCTAATTTTCTTATAAAAGAAATGTGTCCTAGTTCCTAGTATATAATGCATGTTTCTATAGGACTGTAGAAAAATTTTAAATGATGTTTCGGTGAGAGTTAAGGTAAACTAGCTGCTCTAACAAATAGTTCAAATATATGGTTTGCAAATATTTTCTCCCATTCCATAGGTCACCTTTTCACTCTGTTGATGGTTTCCTTTGCTGTGGAGGAGTTTCTTAGTTTGATGTAGTCCTAGTCCCACTTGCCTATTTTTGCTTTTGTTGCCTGTGATTTTGGTGTCATATCCATGAACTCGTTGCCAAGACCAATGTCAAGGAGTTTTTCCCTTGTTTTCTTCTGGGAGTTTTACAGTTTCAGGTCTTACATTTAAGTGTTTAATCCATTTTGTATGGTTTAAGCTAGGAGTCTAACTTCATTTTTTTTGCATGTGGATATCTGGTTTTCCCAGCACCATTTGTTGAAGAGACTATCCTTTCCCATCGTGTATTCTTAGCACCTTGTCAAAGATCAATTGACCATATATGCATGGGTTTATGATAAGGGATTAATTTCCAAAATATATTAGGAACTTCTACAGCTCAATAGCAAAATAACAACAGTAATAATAATCCAATTTAAAAATGGGCAAAGGACTTGAATAGACATCTCTTCAAAGAAGACATACAGATGGCCAACAGGTGTGTGAAAAAATGCTCAACATCACTGTTAGGGAAATACAGATTCAAACTACAATGAAAGACCCCCTCACACCTGTTAGGATGGCGAGTATAAAAAAAATAACAAGAGTTGGCAAGGATGTGGAGAAATTGAAACCCTTGCACACTGTTGGTGGGAATTTAAAATGGTGCAACAGCTATAGAAAATAGTATGGAGCGTTCTTCAAACAAGTAAAAATAGAACTACCATATGCTCCAGCAACTCCATTTCTGGAGATATATATATATATATATATATATATATATATATATATATCTCCAAAAGAAGTGAAATAAGGATCTCAAAGAGATATCTGCACTTCCATGTTCATTGCAGTATTATTTACAAAAGCCAAGATATGGAAACAACCCAAATGTCCATTGACAGATGAATAAAGAAAATGTGGCATACATGTACAATGGGATATTATTCAGCCTTAAAAAAGGAAATCCTGCCATTTGTGAAAACGGGGGTGAACCTGAAAGACATTATGCTAAATGAAATAAGGCTGTCATGGAAGGGCAAATACTCCATGATTCCACTTACACGAGGTATCAATAATAATGAAAGTCATAGAGCAGAGAATGTAATGAGCATTGCCAGGGGCTGGGGCTGGGGAAAATGGGGAGTTATTCAATTGTTATAAAGGTCCAGTCATGCTAGATTAATAAGTTTTAGAGGTCTGTTATATACCATAGTGCCTATAGTTAACAATAAAGTATTATGCACTTCAAAATTTGTTGAGAGGGTAATCTCACGTTAAGTGTTATTACCACAATAAATACCTAAATAAATGAGTTTTTAAAGGGACAGAAGGAAACTGTGAGAGGTATTGGATATGTCTGTTACCTTGATTGTGGTGATGGTGTCACAGGTGTCTGCATATGTCCAAACTCATCAAAGAGTACACATTAAATATGGGCAGGTCTTTGTATAGCAATTATACATCAATAAAGCTGTTTATACCTATCTGTATAAATCCCTATATATAAAATGGTTCAAGCATCATTGTAGTTATATTTTTCTTATTTATGTCTGGTTTTTTTGTATTTTTGCTCAGATACATCCTTCCAAGTCAGTGAGAGGAGTACGGGGGAGGTCTCTGCTCCCCCAGTCATCCAGGAACCCAGGTGTGTGGGGTTTCTGCTCTTGTCTGCGTGCAACCTTCAAGGTCAGCCCATTTTCAGTTAAAGTCACTTTTGTCCCCTGTGGTAGAGGCTTCATTGTGGGGCAGCTTTATATCTGTCTTTTCCTAGACTCCTAATATCAATTCTAGACTAGATGTTTTAAATCAACATTTTTTGAGCTATAAATTATGTAAAATCAAATGCAACAATTTTACGTGCACAATTCAATGAGCTTACATTGCTTACATTTGTGTAACGACTGTCACAGATACAGAACATTTCCATCATCGAAAAAAATTGCCTTGGTTTCCTTTGCAATCAGTACCTTCTCCACTACCCCCTCTACCCTCCAGCAAACACTGCTTTGCTTTCAGTCACCATAGTTTTGCCTTTTCTAGAACTTTGAATAAATGGAAGTATACTTCACGTAATTTTTGTGTGTCTGGTTTCTTTCCTTTAGCGTAATGCTTTTGGGATTCACTCAGGTTGTTGTGTGTACATGTAGTTTGTTCCTTTTGTTAGCGAGTAGTGTTCAGTTGAATGAATATACAACAATTTCTAAATCCATGTACGAGTTGATTGAGATTTGGGCTATTTCCAGTTTGGGGCAATTATTAATAAAGCTGCTATCAACATTCATGTAAAGTCTCTGTTGGACATATGTTTTCTTTTCTCTTTGACTAAGTAGCTAGGAAGGATCACTGGGTTGCATGGTAAGTATATGTTTAGCTTTATAAGGAACTGCCAGTTTGTTTCCAAAGTAGCTATACCATTTTGTACTATCACCAACAACTTATGACCTTCACTTGATCCAAATCTCGGTTAATATGTGGTATTGCCAGTATTGTTAATTTTCGTTAATGTAGTAGGTATGTAGTGGTAGCTCATTTGTTTTTAATTCACATTTACCTAAGAAATAAGGATCTTATGTTTTCACGTGCTTCTTTGACATCTATATCTCTTATTTTGTGAAATCTCTATTCAAATCTTTTGCCCATTTTTAAATTTTTTTCTTTTTAAATTATAGAGTTGTGTTTTATAGATATTCTAGATATAATTCCTTTAATACATATGGTTTACAAATATTTTTCCCGTCTATATCTTGTCTTTTCACTTTATTTACTGTGTCTTTTGATGAGAAGGATGCTTTAATTTAAATCAAGCCCAATTTATCATTTTTTTCTTTTATGATTTGTACTTTTTGTATCCTATTTAAGAAACAATTTCCTAACCCAAGATCACAAAGATGTTCTCTTATGCCTTTACTCTAAGAATTATAGCCCTTGAATTCAAGTTTGTGATCCATTTTGAGTTAATTTTTGTATATAGTATGAAGTAAGAATTAAGGTTCATCTTTTTGTATGTAGATGTCCAACTGTTCCAACACCTTTTGTTGAAAAGATGACCTTTTCCTTGTTGAACTACCTTGGCTCCTGTGTGTCATGTATGACCACATATGTGTGGACCTATTTCTGGACCTAAAACAGTAACTTGTATTTTCTACCCTCACTTCCCATGTGCTGTGGTCATATATCTTCATCCTACCTCTCAATTAAAAAAATTAAAACCCTTCAATATATTATTATTTAAACACTCAATTTTCTTTTGAAGAGTTTAAAAAAATGAGAATAATATCTTTCATTTTTACCCACATAATATTTCCAGCATGACATTACTTTATGTAGTTCCACATTTCCATCTGGTATTATTTTTATTCTTCCTGAAGAACTTCCTTTAACATTTCCTTTAATGCAAGTCTACTGGTGATGAATTCTCTCAGCTTTTGTCTGAAAAACAAATCCTTTTATTTATTTATTTATTTATTTATTTTGCTGAGGAAGATTCACCAGAGCTAACATCTGTGCCAGTCTTCCTCTATTTTGTATGTGGGTTGCTGCCACAGCATGGCTGACAAGTGGTGTAGGTCCACGTCCAGATCTGAACCTGCAAATCCAGGCCACTGAAGCAGAGCGCACCAAACTTAACCACTATACCTTGGGCTGGCCCTCCTTTATTTTATTTTATCCTCTTTATAAAGATATTTTTGCCTAAATTAGAATTCTACATTAATAGCTTTTTTTCTCCCAGTATTTTAAAAATACTGTTCCATATTCTTCTGATTGACACAGTTTCTGAAAAGAAGTCTGCTGTATCTTACTCTCATTTCTCTGTATATAATGTGTTTGTTCCTCCAGCTGCCTTAAGATGTTTCCTTTATCATTGGTTTTCAGAAATTTGATTATGATGTCCCTTGGTGTAATTTTCTTCATTTTTCTGCTGCTTGGGTTCTGTTGACCTTCTTAAATCCGTGGATTTGCCATTTACATTAAATTTGGGAAATTTGGGTCACTTATTTCTTCAAATATTTTTTATCTCCTCTTCTCCTGTCCTGTGAGACTGTAATTATATAGAACCACTTTGTACAAGCCACTGAGGTTCAGTTCATTTCTTTTCTAGTCTCTTCTCTCTTTGTTTCATTTTGGATAATTTCTATTGCTATGTTTTTTCTTCTGCAGTATATCATCTGCTTATAAATTTTGAATTTCAGATATTGTATTTTTCATCTCTGGAGTTTTAAATTTTTTTACACTTCTTCCCTCATCATATTCATATTTTCCTTTATGATCTTGAGCAAATGGAGAATACTTATAATAGCTCTTTAACATCTTTTTTTTGCTAAGTCCACCATCTCTCTCATTTCTACTGTTGCTCTTTTTCCTAGTTTGGGATCATACTTTCCTGCTTATTGGCATGTTTGGTAGTTTTGAATGGATCCTAGAAATTATGAGTTTTATATGGGTTGGATGCTGGATGTTTTTATATTCCTTTATGGAGTGTTGGACTTTGCTCTGGCATTCAGTTAAGTTACTTTAGATCAATCTTTTGAGGCTTGCTTTTAAGTCATGTTTTGGTAAGTCCATGACAGTCTTTAGTCTATTAGACTAGTTTTTAACAATAATTTCTATACTAAGTTCTTCGATTACATGTAGTATGAATTGAGAACCCCAAACCAATGCATATTACAGGCTGAAGGTTCTGTTTTCTCATGGGTTTCTATTTTCTAAACATAGCTTGTGACTAGAGCTCCACATCGGCACTGGATCCCTGGAGAATGAGCAGAGGTCTTCTAGTCCTTATATTCTGGGCTTATGTAAAGAATTTATTTCCAGTTCCACCCAGATCAAGAGAATCAAGTCCTTGCAGGGAGATAGAGTACCTAGTATTAAGACAATGTCTTTTTCTAATATCCCCACGGGGATGTTCTACACAGTCCATGTATTCAATGTTCAACATATTCAGTGTCTACTCAGGCTCTGGATTTAAATCTCCTGTCATTTTAGGCACCTGTGGTTTTATGTTTCTTTCTTGCAATTTCAGCTGTGCTTTTTTGTTTTACATTAACTACATTTATTCAGCATTTGCATGTTTTCACATGTGTACATTGGTGAGGGGTTGAGGGGGAAGACATTCCAGGTCAGAGCAGTCCCCCACAGACTGGAAATTTCATGGCACTGTCCAAGGGAGATGATTCCAGAGACAGATGGCTGCCATGGGGATGGGAAAGTCCATTAACCAAGGAATTTGGGTTTATATGAGCCTTCATGTGAATCTGTTGAAAAATGTCTTGGTTTTCTCAAAGTGTCTAAAATAAATGGAATATCTATTTACAATAAAAGTTGGTATCTGCTGTGTTAGAGAAAGGAAATACATGAGAAACTCAAAAGTTTCATATGCCTGAATGGTAATCAGTAACCCACCCGGAATGTCACTCTCCCGAGACTTTCCTTACTCTTCATTTTAACTATGAAATTCAATGAAATAGTAGTAATTTAAACATGGAAAGCAAAATGGCTTCCTCAGCATAGGTTCCATACAGTGTGACTTTTTCTAATTAGCAAAATCTTCCGTTTTAATAAACAACTTAGTTTAAAGGGACTTTAGGCATTTTTACATAGTACATTGTGGATGGTAAAGTGTTCGGTATCAAAACTTTTCTGAACTGTTTTTTTCTTAAAGTTGTTCTTTGAGTTTTAGTAGAGTGGGCTGCAGGGAAATGGATGGCTTAGTTCTAGGATATACCGGTCACGGCACTTTGGAGGTAATATAAAAGCAATGTAGACCAGCTTCTCCAGAAGAAATAGTTTCTCTTCTCAAAACCCATCCTATCACAAAGGAGAAAACCCAATGTAATTTAGCAGATACAGTCATCTTCTTCCCAAAAGACACAAAAATTGGCAACCGTCTTTCGAATGCATCCCTTTGAGAGTGAGATCTATTAACTTGGTTTTCCACTTCTAGCTGCCCAAATTTTGTAAACATCAGTGTCCATTTCTGGTAGGGTGAGTGTAGGATTGAGACATGCCCTGGATTTTTGCCCTTAATCCCTTCCTCTCCATTGTTTCCAAACATCTAATCTTTTTCTTTATATTAGTGGAATTAAACTTGGGCAAGGTGGGTAAAATCCTGTCCCCACCTGAGTTGGATAATAAGTCATTGTTGGTTCCAAATGATTGTGGCATTTCTTTACAAAGGATGACCTTCACAAGCTCCAAAAATTCTTATAGAGTCCAACAATAGGATTCGCTCTGACCCAGATCCCATTTTAATTTCATTACTCTGGTGAAACTTCTTTTCTGAAAAGCTTCCAGAAAATAACCTGACTACACTGTAAAGTTAACAGTGATGGGTTTTAGGATAAACAAGAGAGTTGGCTATTTTCTAAGAACTAAGAACTCACCCTGCACCCTGGTTTCCAGATTTAGCAATCTGACCTTGGCTGACTCCCATAACAGAGGGCCCATCCTTAACAAAAGCTCAGTCCCTGCCCAAGGGGACCTTCATTCTCTCAACACACCTCTCATCTCTCCTTTCTCTCACTCTGTAATTACAAACCTTTGTCACCTGGTTGTGCTGTATTTATTGCCTCCAGGCCTATGAATGGACTGTCACTTCCAGCAATGTCTTCCAGGGTGAGATTCTTCTCAAAACAAGTTTGACTGGGAAGTTTACATGGCACCAGCAGCCCCTTGCCCATGGATAGTCGCACAGGAAAGCGGGTCTCCCACACCTCAGCTGTTCCAGCTCCACCGTTAACTGTTCTACATGTTTGTGTATCACATAGTTATTTTTTATGTTAAAAAGAAAGGAGCTCCATGACCTGAAAAAAGAAATCAAGGCCACTTGTCCACAGGAGTAAGAGTTGTTTTTGTTTTTCGACAAAGGTCCCCAAAGCCCTCCATTCTGGGGCTCCTCCTGGTCTCCTAACTTCTCTCCTTTCCTCTCACATCCCTCCACAGAAATGCTCTTCTCCTGTCACACTCTTTCTTTACCTCCAGCCTCACTGCAACATGCCACGAGCATTCTCATTTCCTCTCATTGACTAATACTCTCTGCTTTGCCTCAAATGTACAACTACTGATTGTCAGCATCTGCCCTTCATCTGCTCAATTCCCGCCTTCTTGGGTCAGTGGCCAGTCATTCCGACCTCTCAGGAATCTCCCTCTTCTCTGACCCCCGCAGCAACTTCACAGCACAGCCTAGAGGACACTCCTCATGGTTCCCCCAGACCTGTGCACAGCAGACTTGGCTCCTCCACACATGACTCCTCAACTAGTCCTGCAGCTGAGAACACTCAGCAAAGACTGGGGGTGCTAATCAGTAACCAATACAGTCATTTCAGCTTCACAAATTCTTGTTTTTAAATAATTTTAGATAAAGATATGAATTTTCACAAAGGCATTTTCCTATGAGCTCGTTCCTACCAAAAAGTGGATTTGTATTTAGATTCAGTAGCTGTAAAAGGGTTGATTTTTGCAAAATTATGTTTATTCAAGTAGGTTCTGGTCCCACTCGAGAGGTGGGGCATTTGGATACAGTCAGTCAACCTGACCTGGCAAGTGGCTTCCATTTTGTGAAGACAAGAAAATATTATTGAATGAGAACAGGAAGAAGAAAAGAGAAAAACTCTTAATTTGGGCATTCCTTAATGTGTGCCAATCACATCTTGGTGTGGGCAACTGTTAAGCCTCTTAAAATGCCTCAAAATGTCTGTCATGCTGGCCCTCAACCACCCAGTCATTTCTCACGTGGTATTGGCTTTTATAAAGGGGTTTCAGGACATCCTACACATGTAGTGATTGTATTCTTGCTCAAGGACAAACCATCCCACATTCATTCCACAAAATGCATGGAGGGATGTGGTGCTCTTCATCTGTGAATCCAGAGTTACTCATGCATATTTGTATTCATGTCTAGTTTACGTGTGAACGTTCTCTGACCCGGTTCACTTCCAGACAGTGGAAGGCAGCAGGTGGGTTGGAGCAGATGGGCTCATGAAGCTGAGGGGCACCAGCAGGCTCATCACTTCACATCCCACCTGCTCCACAGGTGCTCCAGCCCTGCTGCCCTGTGCCTCCCAGGACATCTGGTGCCCCAGGGCTGTGTCCATGGGCAGGAACCCGACTCATAGCCACACACAGGAAGGGGACCCTGTTCTCCTCACTTGGGTCCACTGCTCTCCCTCAACTCAGTAACTTCTGCTCCTACACCTAGTTGGAGTTGCTACCACTCAACACACCCCTGTGAGAAAACCAGTGGTCTCACCAAGGGTGCTGCTCTCTGTTCCCATGTCTCCGGGGACAGAGAGCTCTGGGTCCCATGCAGAAGTAGAGACAGCATTCTCCTCAACCCATGTCACTCCTCACTGCAGTAGCAAAACTGTGTTTAATTTCTCCAGAGAATCACAGAGTTCTCGTGGAAAAGAGTTCATTGCAGACCCTGGCCCTGAAGCATCACATCATGTGGGTTTGCATGGGAAACAGACCCATCATGTGTCAGCTCTCCTCACTGGCATTCCCATCCACACCACCCCAGAGGTGGCCCAGATTCCGCCATGGTATCTGCCTTCCTCCTCAAAAGCCATAAGAAGCATATAAACATGTAATAGATGTATAAGAAGGTCAGTCATTTGTTTACCAGATAGCTGCTAAACTTTCAATTTACATCATTGTCTTTTTTGCCCAAAACAAAACAGACAAAAGAAAAATTAAACTAAATTAGCTAAAATAAAAGCTACCTGGCCTTAAACACTTGTGTCTTTCTAATTATCTCAAGTACAGAATCTAAGATAATTAGCAACCTTGACTGATTGAACACAGCTATTTTATCCATAATCTCTCAGTGCATTAAAGTATCTTACACTGTTCTTTTGAAGAATACCCACTAAGGAGGACACTATTATCTTAGTTGTAGAGAAAGTCTTCCTTCCTAAAAGCTATACAAATAGATGTGTTTGAGCAAGTCCTTCCATCATCATTTGAGGGCAGAAATGGCTTTGTTCTGACAGGTTTCTCTGTACTCCACAGAACAATGGAGAAGCTAAATGGTTTCCGTCATATTGGCACCTCTGCAATGGATAATTGTAACTTGTTTGTGATTTTGTTGAACCCTTAGATTCCCAAGATTACATCATTGACCAAAAGTTATAGCTCTTTTTCTGTTATGAACATGTGGGTTTTTTTGGTTTTAGAGTACCCTTTCACTTGCAAATGCTGCAGATTTTTTTCCTTTTTAATTGTACAAACTCCCAGCTACCACAGGAACATTTTGACAAAATATTATTTCTTGAAATATTACTTACTTTGTACTCAGTCTAGTAATAGCCATAAAAAACAATCTACCACTTGCTGAAACTACATTCCTATCTGGCCAGGAATTTTTCTAAGTGCTTTATATGTATTAACTCAATAAATCGTTACTATGTCCCTGTAAGATAAGTGTTATAGTTATCCCCGTGTTGCAGATGGAATACTGAGGCATAGAGAGGTTAATTAATATCCCAAGGTCACAGTAAGTGGCAGACTCAGAGTTTGAGCCCAGACAGTCCTCACTTGTGCCCACCCACTTAACTGAACTATCTTCATTCACATGAGTGGACAATTACAGTTCCCTTTTGCAGCTTGCCAGATTATTTTGAAGATTTCAACTTTTAAGAGACAAAGATGCACTTCTGAAGATTTGAAAGCCAATATACAAATGCAATGTATTATTCTGTTACTTAGCTCAATCAAGGATTTTTTGCATTTTTTTCTTCTCTAATGTTTATATGGTAAATGATAAGTTAAATAATTTTGGAAAAATACTAAATATAACACAAGTTTGGAAAAGCATGTTTCAGAATGTGTGATCATAATCTTCTCAAACTATTAAAATGTGAAATATTCGCTAGACCTGAATTCACCTCAAAGAACAAATAGCTTAGGGAATTACACTGATGCCCCCAATTACCCACTCCTTGCCACCCTGCTGGTCCCCCACCTCCCCACAGCCTTCCCATGTTGCTTGGTTCACACTAGTGGTACATAAATTTGACTGTGCTGTGATTGTTAATTATGAGGGTCTATTTTTTTCTAGCTGTACTGTGATCTTCCTGACAGCAAAGAATTGGAATCCTTTACTCCTTTGTATCAGCGCTGTATCTCCACAATTAATAAAACTTGGTGGATTTGAACTGACTGTCTCTCACTCATTGGCCCACCCCAAGCTAGAAGCAGTGAGCTGTCTGATATCTATTAGCATAGTTAAGTTGGCAGAATCACACACAAAATTGTATTTTTACTTCAGTTTGAGACTTACATGTGTGCCTCCATTTCTGCTGCTCCAGGCACTTTGTCAGTACAAGCTGGTTTTCAAATTCCCCCAGATTGATTCAAATCAAAAGCCACTGAGAAGCAGAGCCAGACGTGGACCTCGTAAGTGATGGAACATGGTCTTGCTCCAAGCATTTGGCTTTTTTCCATATTATTCTTTTCTTAATAGAACCTCAGTCCTCTTGCGTTTCTAACCACAGACGCACATTTCCCAGACCCTGACATATGCTGACCTCACTGAGACCCTGAGCATCTCATGGGAGGTTGAACTGATGGAGAATACCCCAGCCTGGTCCACAGCTCGGAGGATGCCTTCCCAAGTGCATCAATACATGTGTGGTTATTTTGCAATCACCTATCAGTTCCCTGGATTACAACCTACTGGGTTTCAGGGAGCCTTCCTGTTAGTCTCCTTGGTCCTTTCTGTCTGAAACACCACCACGCCCTCTGTGTGTGTTTGGCCATTCTGACATCTGTCCCCTCTCCCAGGTCACTAGAGAATGCACTGACACCACCCATCATGCCAAACCCAGCAAACTCTCACTGTCCTTTTGTACTCTAGGAACTGGCCATTCAATCAGACTCTTCTTTCCCTTCATAGACCTTTTAAAAATGAACAGCTGTTCTTGTCTGTCACTCTACAAATTGCATCTTCCTTAATCTCTTGTGAGGGAGTTAGCAGAAGCCTTTCAAATCTAGAAAATGTTGCGTGTCTAAATAAATGATGTCTCCTGAGCTTCCTTTAGCCACTACTCTGTCAACTTCAAAAGTTCAGTGATATATTAATTTCATAAAAATCAGCATTCTCAATTTTTCCTGTTTTTATTAAATCTCTACTGGCTAAGGGTTTACTTTGTTTTCTTTCTTTGTTCCTTTTCTCTTGTTTCTCCTGACATTAGAGCTCAAGACTAACTGTGTCTGCTGGACTCACACTCATTTTGGAGCCCCTGTTTCTTTTTTTTTTTTTTTTGAGCATTTCATTCCTTGTTGAATTTGCAGTTGTCATACAAAACCAGTCAGAGACATCTTTGAATACCCTTTGTTAGGGTCTGTAGAGCAATTACCAGGATGTCTGTGTTGGTGTTTAGAGTTTATTGATAAAAGAATGTCTGCATTCTGGATGGACATCTGGTCACCCCAGCATAAAATCTAGCATTTCACACCCCTGCTCTTAAGCCTGATTGAATCTGCAGTGATGAGGATGCACCTGGGGTGAAACCAAAGAGGCCCCATTCAATTTCTTATCCGAAGACATGAAGTTCACATTTCACTGTGGAAACTTACGTGCTACGAACTATTAAATTAGGAAGTATTTATCAAGAAAAGTTCGAATTACCTTCTCCATGGCCTATGTGTCCCGCAGACATGTCCATCAGATATTAACTCCCTTGTGGGGCTGCCCTTGGGGCAGACATGGGATGAGAATCATGGAATACCATCCCTCATTGCAGTGTCTGTCCCCTACGGGGTTGGAGTAATGGATTCCACGTAGAGCTATCACAGCTGGAGAAGACCTAGGAAAGGACATATATGCATGCTGGGCTGCTCTAGAAGGAGTCACCGTCCATGATTGAACCTCCAGAGGAGTCTCAGGTTTGTGTGCTAATCAGAGTGGATCGTGATTGCCCCATGAGAGGCAGCTGCCCACACCCTGATGGCACCTGGACACAGCTCTTACAAGCCCCGAATGGCATAGCAAATACTCTCAGACCCACTTCTCCCCTGTTCCCACATCAGATTTCGGTGCTCGTCTTGCTAGGAAGTGCATTAGCCTCTTGAGGGCCCTTAGTGATGGTCTCAGCTTAGGGATGAAGAAGAAGCAAGTTGTTCTGCCTGGAAGGTTTCTGGGAGGGGCACCCCAGAGAGGACTGGGTCTAACTTAGACATCTCATGACCCCAACAGGTCAGGAGAGCCTTCCAAAGGAGGTGATGCAAGCTTACTTTACATCCCATATCAGATGACCATAAGACAGCTCTCAGACTGAATTGACCTACTGCAAATGCATTTGTTCACTGAAACACAAAATACAAATGTGAGGAGGCAGGGCAAGGAGAAGGGGAAAGGGAGGAGGAGAACAAGGATGTGGGGCTAGAGTGGGAAGACTGAAGAACTGTGGGGTTTAAGGAGTAGACAATCCCTGAAATGGTCACTGGAGGGTGGTGCAGAGCCAAACATACCTGGTGATATCAGGGAGCCCTTGGTTCGGGGAACTCATTGGATGTCTCTATTTACCCACATCAGCTCCCACTTATCATTAATTCAGAATCCCTGACCATCCCTCCACTACCTACTGGGATCAGCGCCATCTTGCATTATTGCCCTTCCCTCCCATCTGACCAAAACCCTACAGGCAGATAATTTAACATCAAACACTCCTTAATTCTATAAAAGACAAACTGTAAATTAGAAAGGAAAAAAGAAAGAAAGAAAAAGAAAAAGAAAGAAAAACTATAAACACTTTAGAATTACTGTTTATATAATAGTAAAATGCCTACATCTGCTTCGACATATCACTAAAACTGACAGACTAATTTGCTTAGCAGTTTTCTACCAGGAGTTGATGATATTTGAAATGTTAGATGAAAATGATGAAGCTGCATTTTCCATAGCTTGACTCAATCACCAGTGTGGAAAAAGATGAGATAGTTAAATTCTGATGTATGGGCTGGTTCTTTCACTTACTGAATCAATGTAGTAAGCACACAATACCTTAAAGTTTCTGAATTGAGGTTTTTAAATTATATAAATCACTAGATTTTATAACATCTCTTATGCTTTAAAACATTTATGATAAAATCTTAAAACACAGCCACTTCATTTAAAAGCAAAAGTAACTACAAACCCTTAGAAATGTCTCATAATGTCAACTTAGTCCTGTATACTATTTTATCTCAAGTTCAATATGGATAAGTTCCCAATGTGTTTATTGTATAAAACAGGCATAAAATCTCTCAACTGATCTTTTAGCATTTTGGTAAGTCAATTTAATACTTTAAATTCTTTAGAGGAAAAATTATACAGAAAGCCCTAACCTTTCTGGGGGAACAGAGGTACAATCTCTGGTACCCAGGAGGATGTTTTCATGTGTTGTCTTATATCTGGGGAAGATTTTGGACCATGACCACAAATTAGAAAAACAGAACAGTTTATCAGTTTCCTGAAAGGAGTTCAGAAGTAGCTACTTTATTTCTCAGAAAGAAAAACAGAACAACTGCAAGTCCGTATGCAATGAATGAGATAAAATAATGATCCTTCAGCTTGTTTCTATCCTCTCTCTGTGTTCCCCACCTGTCTCCCTCAGAATCAGGATCAAAGGAAGCCTACTTCAGTTAGGATCCTTACAGCCACCTCTTCCATTCTCTCCTCTATCCATGTTGCCTTCTTCTGAGATCCACTGTCTCCTTAAGTCCACCACTCTATTTTACAGAAATCTCCTGTAATGCCTCACCCTCTGTAAACCACTTACTCAGCCATTGCACCCTTACAGAAACCCCAAGCTCAGCTGGAGGCTGTTTTCCCAAGTGTCTTCTTCTCTGCTCCTGGAGGAAGGAGGGAAAGTTCCTTCCTCCTGGCTGCCAGTGAACAGTTTGAGCAATGCTGCACCATCTTCTTTCTCACTCCTCTCTTGGGAATTCCACACCACATAGTGATACCCTCTCTTTTCTCCAGCAGTGCTATGGGCTACTCCTCAATTCACTACTCCTCTCTTGTTCAGAAACTCTGCCCTGGGTCAGCATTCTCACCTCCACCTTTTCCCTTGCCAGCACCAGAGTTACCAGAGCCTTCACATTTATGCCTCATCAGTGACATGATATCAACTCCAGTGATACCTACCTCCAGATATTTATTGTCTTCAAATGACATGGCCTCACCCCAGATGATGTCATTACCCAGGATAACTCCACCTTGAAAGGTACAGATCTGAAATTCTCTGCTCTAACAACATCCCCCTTTCTTTGCCCTCTCCCTATGCACTATAGTCCACTCTCAACTCACTGCAATTGAGTCTTTGCAGTCCCTAGGCACTCACGCTCTCTGAGGTATACTTCTTCCATTAACCATCTACCTCTCAGCTCACCTCTTCAACTTCATTCTCATGAAAGCTCTATAATCCACCTGCCCGTAGAATCTCCCTCCCTGCCTTGTACTTTCCCTACTTAGGCTTGACTAGGCCAAGTGCCCATTCCTGGGATGCTGAGTTATGCTGGAGAGAAGTGAATAGCTGCTGGCAGAGCCATTCCAGACTCAGGTTCTCCCTTCATCTCTACCTTCAGGGCAGCTTCAGGGTCTTTCACTCATCCCTGGGTAGTGCACTTTCTAATTTCTCATGATACTATTACTTTTCTCCAAGGCTTCATATCTTCATCCACTCCTTTTCCTGAACACTTCATTGATGATAAGAAGTCATTAGCTATGAACTGCTTTAGGGTTGATATGCTTTTCATCAAATCCTGATTTTATTCTTTTTCCTTGTCTCTTCTCTCTTATGTTAGAGGAATGACTCTTCCTACTTGTTTCCAGGGCTTACCTCATCACACTCAGAAGCCACAGATTTAGGAAGCCTTACGAATCCCAAAGAGCATAAAAACAAAGACAGCCACACCTAGGCACATTCTATTAAAACTGCTAAAAGCAAAAGAGAAAACATTCCATGTGGCTTCAGAATCATCAAATCCTCAAGGTGAACAAGTGCAGAACGTTGTGCTCACTTCTGAGTTCCCTCTTCTGCAGAATTGTGGACTATGAAGTCCTGATTTTTGTTTATTTTTTGGTTTGTTTTTCAGTTGTCCTTAACTCCAAATGTGATTCTTCAGCCCTATGAGACTGATGAAAGCTCTGAGCTGCTGCTTTTTGCCCAGCCTCTAGATCCCTTACTGACTCAGTTGTGAGAGTTGTGGAGTCTTGCATTATTATACTTCTTACTGTACATTTAAGTTAATTTTATGAAATATTATTAAAGGTGCATAAAAGTTTGACAAATTATTTTCTCTTGCAACTATAACTATTAGTACTAAGAAAAAATAAATAAACTGTGACTAGGAGAATTCATTTCTGACCCTGTCATTGCTTTGACCAGCCTGCCACATCGAACAACTTGCTGCCAACCAATCTGATTTAAATTAAAATGTATTTAACTAAATCATTTGCCACCTGTTTCTTCTTATGTCTTCACTTATCCCATGGTACCCATTGATCAGTGTGCTCCCACCCTCCCCCTGCACTCTTGATGTGCCTACTCCCTACTCATCTCTTTGTTAAGTCTTAGCTGAGGTGTCACCTTATTGGGGCTGTCTCCCCTGCTCTTGCAATGCTTGGTGCCTAAATTATCATAGAGGAAAAGAACCATGTCTGCTCATAGATAACTTTGTGACATAATCAAAATCATTTGTCCCATCACAAATTACTGACTAATGTGATCAAGCCCACAAACACTAAGATTTAAAAAATTATATTTCAGCAAAGTTTTCTCTAGCAAGATTGATTTTCATAATATCAGCACCAGTTTTTCAAAATATAAATTAGGGTTTATCAATAGCAAGTCTATTGACATTTTGGGTTGGATAATTCTATATTGTGGGGGGCTGTCCTGTGCATTGGAAGATGTTTTGCCTACCAAATGCCAGTAACAACCCACCCTCCACTTGTGACAACCAAAAATGTCTCCAGATATTGCAAAATGTGCCCTGGGAGGCAAAATCACCCTCGGTTGAGAACCACAGATGGAGATGAACCCATCAGTTCCTGTAGATTGTGTGCATAGAACAATCTCACAAAGGATTATCTTTCAATTTTATTTATTCTGTGATTCTTTCAGTAGCTACAATCTTAAGAGCTTTGATTTCCCAAAATGATATTTATCATGTCCTGGTCCTCACTGTGATTTGCAGGGGTGAGTTGAGAGCTTCAAATATTTCCACATTTATGCAAAATGAATTGAGATAAAATTTTATTTTCATATCTACTATGAAAAAATAATAAATCAAGTATATTCCAGAAAAATAAAACTGGCTCAGATATTACTTTAAGAACAGTTTCCTCTTGCATTAAACATTTACAGTGATGCAGTGGGTGCACTCAATCATTTCTGTTATTCTTCACAAGCTGGGCTCAAAAAGACACTTTAAGTGGAAAATTACATAATATATTTCAAATAGGTCCAGACAGAAATTTTAAATTATATTTCAAATTTTATTTCATTTAGAACAAATAAAGTAGATTTTAAGGAAAGGATTTAGATATAAGAGCATCGTGTGAGACTATCCAAATTCCAAAATATAGATCTCTATAATTGCAAAGGAAGTTTCAGAAAAACAAAAAGAAAGTAAATTGTGTCAGGACACACTTCATCCAGCTCATCTTCTGAACGGACAGAAAAATGTAAACCATTATTGGAATTCTTCAAAAGTTGAAGCTTTCATTACTTGGAGTTTGAGGCAAGGGATTGATCTTTATATTAAGAGGGCTCTTTCATCTTTTTGATCAATTGAAAACTTACACACATGCATTCTTGCTTATACACCTACAAATATATGTGTAAATAGGTAGATGATAGGTAGTTGACATGAAATATGCCCTCACTCAATAGAGTGGTTTTCCTGGGCCAGGCATCTCCTACTTGTGTTCTTGTTGACTGATAGTCATCAGTTCATTCAAGAAAAGCTTGGTTTTGATGGATATGTTTATTACCTTGATTGTGGTGATGGTTTCACAGGCATATTCTTTACGTCCAAACTCATCAAATTGTATACATTAAGTAGTGAAGTTTTTTTGTGTATTAATTATACCTCAATAAAGCTGTTAAAAGAAAAAGAAAATCCTTGTTTTATGCAAGGAAGAATGGAACACAGTGTGCTGGAAAGAGGGTAAGTATAATATTACTCAATAAATCAGTCATTGACAGGACCAGATACCAACTCCTTGTAAATTAAAAACTGGATTGGCTTTCCTTGTCATACATTTCCTTTTACCTATGGAAATCTTCCGAAAAGTTGTTCACAGCATAATAGAATCAGCACGAAGCTGTTTGGTCCTGTCCGGGCCTCCATGCAAGAGGCCGTAGGATCGGAGATCATACAGGAGTGTGTTATGGGGTTCACCCAGGAGGTCTTCTGCAGTCTCCCTCTGATGAACGTGCTTCTTAAAGGTTAACATGGATCTTCAAGTAGCGATTGCTCCTTAGCACATCTGGGGAGACAGCGCACTCTGAGGCTATGCAAAGAAAAGTGCTGTCAAATTGTTTCCTAAATGGTAGGATTTATTTCAAAGCTCACATACATTTGAATGAAACAAATGATTTACATAAAACTTAAGTGCAAAAAATATAATACAATTTATAATATACATAATTCGGATTCTCTTGTTTTGAAAAATATGGGCAGGTAGAGATGGCAGGTTGTGGCTAAAGGAAGAATTGTGGAACTGTTAGAAATACTCAGGGTCATTCTTTATGACTTTTTTTTAAGATGAATTGGTTTGTGATATAGAAGTTAACAATTCACCAAGAGAAGTAAGAAAATTTCTACTTCTGCAATAATAGCTAATTGGATCTTATAAGCATTGTGCTTCCCTCAGAGTTGAGGTTAGGAGCAGGTGTGAGTCAGTTTCTGCTGATTGGTGGGGTCGCCCCCCCTCCGCTCCTTCTCTGAACTTCCATAATTGATCCAGTGCAGCAGGCAATGAGCTCCCTTCCTGGGCTGCCACAATTGGTGCCTTAAACTGACTTTTGAAAACAAGGTTTCTGTCAGGTGTCATTAAACCACTTTCTTAGACACAGACCTGGACAGCTCTCAAGTGAGCATTTAAGACCTGGAAATTTATATTGCTCCTGTCTAACAAGATTTCAAATGACGACAATAATTAAGATTGTAAGAACTGAGAAACTTAATGGTGTGCCCATGGTGTAACCCTGTGAGGAAATACCCAGCAAAATCTGAGCATTCCAACAGGACAACCAAAATTCCATTCTCTCATTCAAATGAAGGGAAAGGCAATGTCATTTCATTGTATAAAAGCTCCACTGTAATTAATATAGGCTGCAGTTTTTAAATGTAATTTTTGAGAGGAGTGAGGTCAGTAACTTCCTGCACTTTTACTAAGGTTTGAAATTGACTTTAGAGAGTGTCCAATAATAAAACAAAACAATTCCAAATAGGTTTATTTTGTGTCACAAAACAGGTGACAGGATTTAACATAGAATGAGGCATTTGACATTTCACAATGTCTTCAGAAGCCACATCAAATGGCATAACAGTTATTGTCACACACATTAGGAGAATCCTACATTGGACCAAGTTTATGCATTTTCCCTGCAGATTGTGTAGTTTCAGTGGTGAATCTAGATACTCAGACTGAAGGTTCATGCTGTTCTTTCCTTCAAGGTGCAGAAGTTCAAGTCGGATGTTGTTCAACAGTCATGGTTCAGAGAAGAAGCAATCATCTTTAGCAGGAAAAACATTAACTTCCCTGGCCAAAGCTAAGGATGACACCTTTTGCAAACTTGTGAAGCAGTGTGAAATTGACTTCAAAAAAAAAAAAAACCAGGAGCCAGCCCTGTGGCCCAGTGGTTAAGTTCGGCACACTGTGCTTTGGTGGCCTGGGTTCAGTTCCCGGGCATGGACCTATACGCCTTGTCGGTGGCCACACTGCAGCAGTGACCCACATACAAAATAGAGGAAGACTGGCACAGATGTTAGCTCAGGGTGAACCTTCCTCGGGGAAAAACAAAATCAAGTGATCTTCTAGGTGGTTCTCATTTGGCCAATCACTGTATCAGTGGCAGCTGTCACCAGGGCGTGTCTAATTTTCCTTTATCTATGGATTTGCCTGAAGAAGAAAAGTAACAAAGCTTCTAATGTCTATATGTACCACGTTGACATTCCTACTACAGAACTATAGAGGTATGATGTTTGTTTCTTTGGTTGGTTGGTTGGTTGGTTGGTTTGGGAAGATGTTAAAATAAGAGCGATGTCAGATTCTGGAAGGCTGAGGCTGGCTTCACCTAATTTCTGAACAGCATCCCTGATAGGATGTGACAATGGGTTATGTTGGTTCTTTTCTATTCATGAGTTCAAAGAGAGTTACAAGGGAGATTTCCTTTAAAGTTAATCTGATCAACCCTCTGCTTCTAACTGAAACCAATAATGTCCAAGTGAAATGATAAATCATCATCTTAAACAAGGCACTGGTAATTTTTTATGGGAGATTTAACTATCTACACATACAGAGGGGAAAGCTAACATGATAGGAGGATAGTTTGGATTTTCCAGATTCGAGACCTTCCCCCCAGCCTGTGAGTCTTTAACACTGAGCCATTGTAAATTTTCACATTATGGAGGATTAATTGCCAGGTAGTGGAGAAAGAAAGGGAGCATGTTTGAACTCCTGGCCTCTGATTACTAATTAAATTAGGAGACATGGAATATAGCTTCTTGCCTGATCTAGACTTTAGTTTAAGAAATACTATAGACTGACTTTCTGCCACTGAAATGTGTAATGAATTTTGTACTGCTTTTCTCCTTTCTGGTCTGAAACTATTCCTGACTGGCCAGCTTTATCTTGTCAACACAATAAAATAGATTTATCTGAATTAGACCTGATATCAACTTTTATCACGGGTCATAAGCTTGACTTTTTCCAATGGCAGAGCTTAATACGATCTTTAGAAAGGACTATGCGAGGTGACTTTTGCAGGGAACTGGGCGACAGGTGTCAGGCTCTGAATCAGTTATTTATGATGCTTCAAGTCCCTTTGCTATGGGAATTATATCTTCAAAAGAGAACAGGTTTCCATTCCTGATGCTTCTGATACCAAATTTATGATAATAAACCATATTAAAATTGAAAAAACCTTGTTCCATCTGCTAAAAGAAATGTATAATTCATCTCTTAAAAAGTCCATTTTTTAAAAAGTATGGAGTGCTATCACTTAAAAATCACTGCCAACACTTCAGCCTTGCAGAGAAGCAATCGTGGGACAATACGTCTCATTCACTGTTTTTCAACATCCAAAAGAGAAAAAAAAGCAAAGATTAGAGCAATATATTTTCTTTGGTTTTGTTGTTTCAAAACAAATAAACTGAATGCCTTGGTTCAGTATTTATTGAGTTACAAAACATCCTTAAATCAATTATAAATCAATTATTATTAGTGCTCTCAATAGGGGAGAACAGCAGAAATGAATTCCAAAGTGTGCCCGGTCTGCAAATATTTCATCCTACATGGTAACACACTGTGCAATATTTGTTATTACCTTTTGTGTACTTCTCAGGTCAAAGTAAATATTAGTATGTTCTCTCATTTCACAAGCACTGATCAGAGAAACGGGAGTGAGAATGGCTTCCTGGTGTCTGCCTTAGATAATCCTCTGGTGGGTAATCAAATATTGGCTATGTCGTGTCAACAGAAATCGCAAGTACACCATGCATGAAGGGATGAATTGGACATGACAAACGCAATCATGTTAAAAGGAATAGAAAATAATTTGCATATGAGTTGATTTAAAGGTGTCATTTGAATTTCTACTTACATAGAAATTTATCATTGGAGCTGTGGGACTTAAGCACTAGCTCCCCACGTCGAGAACAGCTGCTTTGAGGCAGACACAGTTCATTATATCTGCTCTCGGTACCTGTTATCTGTTGTTATGTCCAGAGACATCTTTTGAGATAGAAATGCCAAATTCGAGTATAAGCAATGGAGATACTTCAAAAATGCATGCACAAAAAGACCCTAATAAAATGTAAAAGACATCGTGAGGCTAAAGAAAGTTGATGGCCGGGGGCAAAGTCAACGCTGAGGTGATTTGACAGTGTTGGGGAAATGTTCATGATTTATTTGGAAAGCAAGGAAAATGTCAGAAAGAAGCATAAGGATATTTGTAAACTTAAACTCTATCAAGCCTGCACCTTCAGTGAGCATTAAGGAAGTGTTTACACAAGATGATTAGCTGAGTGCAGACTTGATCTATTTTTAAAATAAAACCTCCTTTGATTTTAGCTGCATGCTAATGTATTCCCTCAGGTAGCCCCTGGGGACATGGAATTTCCCATGCTAGGACTTTGTCCATAACTGTGATGGTGGCCTGACCCACTAACTCAACCAAGGGCTCTAGTAGAAACACTCACCCACATGGGATTTGATTCCCATGAAGATAAATAAGGAATAAGGACACCTTGGCCTGCACTCTGCGCAGGTGATCCTGGAAGAGCCCGGGATCAGACCCAAGGGCCGTGCGTGCAGGTCATGGATCCCCACCTGGGACCGTCCGTGACACTCCAGACACTCCACTTGGGAGCAACCAGCTCCCCTTCTTTCCACAGTCACCTGTTTATCTGATCTTCTCCCACATTTGCTTCCTTTCTCCTTGGCATCACTCCGCGAGTCAACGGGTCAGAGCCCCGGATCACCCTGCACCACGGGGACTGACCCTTCTAGGGACAGAGGCTCCTCCGGGGCAGGGCTGCCCTCACGTCCATCCACTGTTAATCCTCTTCATTCCTTTAGAGTCTCTGCCCACCCTCCACACACACACACGGAACCCTCTTTTTTCCCCAGTATTAATGCCAGTTGTAGTCAGAATCTACTTGAGGAGCCTTAGTGAGACGTCCCTGGAGGAGTGGGGAAGGTCAGACGCCTCATGTAAGGTTTCAGGGACAGGAGCACAGAAAAACGCTTGAAGTGAGATGGGCAGATGAGCCAGGAAATGCCCGCGCCTGGTGAGGGTGGGTCTTCACGGAGCAGAGCCTGATCCCGCGCCCCCAGAGCTCCTCAGAACTCACCGAGTCCATGTCACTCAGGGTGACAAAGCCCTCAGTTTCATCACAGCCACTCCTCTACAGAGCCATCGTGGGAAGGCCATATGCTGTGCAGCGTGCGGGAATCTGTGTTCTCCTCCTTCCTGTAAAACGTTGGTGCACTGCAGGGTCGATATTACATGGTGACTAGTCCAGTCTGCAGAAAGGACCCTGAACATCACTGGGAACCACTTCCAAAGAATCCACATGTGAGACTGAAGTCTTTCCTAATGAAATCCAGCCAAACTTCAACTGTATCTAGAAATAACCCTAGAAATTAAACTGCGATTAATGTCATCTGACATCAGTTTCCTTTATCAGGATTAAATTGCTTGGTGCAGCTTAAAAGTATTAATCTCTAATTGTGCTTCTTATAGTAAAAAGGAAAAAGAAAAAGAGAGAAGGAAGAAGTCACGCAGAAATAAAAAATGTGATGAGTGTCCTCAGAAGATTTCAGCAGGAATCCCAAACATCCCAGCCTAAAGAAGAGCTGGTGTATGAAGACTCCCCAGTAGAAGTGGTAGAGACCTCTGTGAGGTCTACCATGTGAGGGCTCATGCAGTAACAAGGGGTATGGATGTGTATACACATAACCAAAATTGATACAGTGATGGAAAAACAGATATTCCACAGGAGGTTAAAATACCTAGGTTACAGCTAAAATTATTCCAAACCAATCGTTCTTCTGTTAAATAATTGTTTTTAAAAATTACAACAATGACATACCACTACACACCCATTAGGATGGTTAAACTCCAAAAAATTGAAATTCCATTACCAGTGAGAATGTGGAGTGATAGGAACCCTCATTCATTGCTGGTGGGAACACAAAGTCCTGCAGCCACTTTGGAAGACAACGTCACAGATTTTCACAAAGCTACACAAGCCTTGTCATACTATCCAGCAATAGTGCTCCTAGGTTTTTCTTAACTGATGTGAAAACTTACAACCACACGAAAACTTGCACACAAAAGTTTATAGCAGCTTTTTTCATAATCACTGAAAACTGGAAGCAATCAAGATGTCCTTGAACGAGTGAATGCATAAACAAACTGTGAACATCCAGACAATGGGATATTATTCAGCAATCAAAGAAATGAGCTATCAAGCCACACAAAGATGTAGATGAATCTTTAATGCAAATTGCATTAAGATTTCAGATGAACCCCAAAGGCTCCTGTGCCCTAAGAGAGCACTGGGGACCAGTTAAACGACCGTCCATATGCCTGGAGTAACTGACCATGCAGCCCCCGTGCTGGACTCACATTTAACAAGCCCCATTTTCATCATTCTGGAAACTCATTTGGTAAGTTCTAAAGAGTTCCACAGTATTCTTTAGGTAGGGGAATGGGGGTGCTCCATGTAAAATGAGTTCATTCCTCCTCCTCATATTCTGGGAGTCCAGTTCTCAGGGGCCGTGAGAGGCGTGTTATTAACTCACAAGGATGCTTCACGCCCTGACTCTTTCATCTGATTCATGTGGAGCTGATGGATTCTGGATCCCAGTGTAATCAGAAGCCTAAAGGGTAAAAGAACCCTGGTTGGAAGGAACTTTACGCAGGGAAATGACATGGGGGCTGGGGTTGCGTCAGAACACTCCTTAAGGCATTATTGCCTCCAATTTATAGATGGAGAAATGGAGGCTCAGACGGTGTGAACAACTTGCCCACGTTTACCCAGGTCAGTGGAGTCCACAGTTAATGCTCCTTCTCCCCTTCTTCCTGGAGACTAGAAGGAGACTGGCCATCTTCACAAAATGTCTGGTTTAAACGTCTGCTTAAAAACTAGTGGTTTAATTGCCTATCGGGAAAAAACAACGGCAAAACGCACTGCCTCACACCAGGAATGTGAAGCATCGTCTTCGGTTGTGCAAAGACCGTTTACCACCCTTGAAAAAGATTTGAAGGTGTAGTTGAAAACAATGCAAACGTTGTCTCAGGGCGCCATCTAGGGGACGGTTTCTGAAGTGACACCCTTTCTCCAGCATTGCCCCCAGCTGCACACCGGCCTCCTGCCTGCTCTGGCACTGGAGCTCCTCCACGCGGAGCACGTCTTCCCAACGCAGAAGGCTCACAGTTTGGGGCTGAGACAGAGCTGAACATTGGACAACTGCCCAACACTGGGTAGGTCTTTAATTCTTGTGTTTTTCTTGTTCCTTGAGAATCTGTGTACCCAAGGCGACAAGGCATGCTTTCACGAGCAAAGCAAAGCTAAAAAGGCAGTTCGTCAGAAGGGGGGCCCTCTACCTTGTCCCCCACCCTGTAACCCGTGCCACCACCACTGAGCTTTGCACACCTGCCTTCTTTGCACACCTGGCTGCAGCAGAGCCTGCTGATCCCTTACCTCGATGGCCTCCACGGACGCCCACTTGTCCAGTTCACCGATGCGGTTAGTTACGCCGGTGTTGAGAGGGGCTGGCCTAGTGGAGTGGCTGCTGATTCCTTTGGCGGTGGGTGCAGACCGAGGATGGAGCTGCTCAGCCCGCGGTGATCACTGGACAACAGGATCAAAGCAATGTCAGTTGCTCTCCCTTCTCCCCTTCCTCTTCCTGACTTTTTCTTCTTTTCCCCTCTGCCCTCCCTTCTCTTCCCAAACAATTCAGTCCTCCGGCGCAGAGCAAGGCGTGTGAGGAGCCCTAGTGTGGAGGGGTGAGGTGCGTCCATGCGGGGTGGGGCCAGCAGGAGGCGTCTCTGCCCGGCAGGGGAAGGCTGTCCACAGAGAGGGACAGCACCGCTGGGGTGCCCGGTGCCTACCAGGCACCACCCGGAAGCCGGGTGAGTCCCCCGGTGCAGAGCGGGACCCCTGGGCTCTCGGGGAGAGAAGACCTGCAGGTTTGTCCCCCACACCCAGGTCCTGGGGTATCTGCACCTTAACCTGCTGGGCTCCTCCTTGAGGACTCTCCCAGCCGCCTTCACTTCACCTGGGATCCACAGCAGAGGTGGAGAATCCCTCATCTGTCCCTCAACCCTGACTTCTCCCTCTAAGCTGTGCCCCTTTCCTGCTCCCGGACACTGCGTTCCAGGGACCGGGAGCCCTGAGAGATGGATCCGAGGACGGAGGTGGACCGACACCACACAGAGAGGCTGCCTCCTCCTGGGTTTGCTGTGAGCCGTAGCCAACACACTTTGATCTGCACTGAGACTCCAAATGGACATGCAATTCCTAACACAGGCATCCAGTGTCTTCAGCACCAGGGGCTGGATGATACAGGAGGACATTACTAGAACATTCCACAAGTATCACCCACTTCCTGACATCCACCTCAATTTTTCTCTTCCTGGTTGTGTGGTCAATAATTTAACTAAGTGAAAAGAATTCATAAATCTTGGCCTTTCCTGATTTTCTCTGAAGTCTCTAGAGCTGGACAGCTCCCAACCTGTGATGGTTAGATAAAGCGTCCAGGGCATTCCACCAGCAACCACCAGAAGTTTTTACTATAACATTAAAGCCATGCTCAAGATAAGCAAGAGCTGATTTCACATGCGTTGCCATTTCTTGATACTTTAGCCATTTGGACTCCCCAGGGTCGATGCCACCTTCGGATAAAAATGCTTTCTGCTGCACTGATAACATATTTTATTATAACATATGGAAGACATATGATGCTCTCCGTATGCAGATACTTTGTCATTAGTCAAATGAATCATTTCTGCAGGTGCCTGGGGAAAGCTGGGGCCAGCCAACATCTTTACGAGGATTATATAGTCTTTGTGTCTCATGCAACTAAAAATAGCTCTCTAAGTTGAAAATTTTCAATAGGCTTACATTTTTCTGCATAGGGAAAAAATAGTGCCTATTAAATCTATTTTGAATCTGCTTAGTGTGGCTCTTTCCTTTGAATATGATTTTTTGCTGTTATTGGTCTGTAGGCTGGCATGGAAACCCTCCAGTTGGTTTAGGTGACTGATTTTCTGTGCAAAGTCTGATTGATTTCCCAACAAACAGAAGAAAGAAGTCTATATTGCCTCTCTAAGTGTATTGTTGGATAATTGCCTGTTTTTACCCATCAGTCCTAAATGAGATCCATCCATTCTCTCACCTGCCTCTGTTATGTTAATATCAGCAGCCTAAAGAGTTAAAATGTCCTTGCTAAGGATTGTAGGGTAAAGAATGTTTCTGTAAGTTCGATCCATGTCGCCACCAGTCATGCTTCTGGGTTGTGTAGCCAGTTGGCACAGCTGGCTCAGACACCCAGAAGCAGCATTTAGGATGAGGGTGGGCTCTGCACCGTGTTCTCCCGGGTGCCCACGGCCCTTGAAGGACTCCCGTCACCTAACCCAGAGAGGCTCGGCTGGGAGGCATCTGTCACTCACTGTCAGCCCCTCCATCCAGACATGTTGGCAACATAGACAAGTGCATCAGCAGCACATGGATGGCACAGACTGAAAAGTCCAAATTTATAGTAGATTTGAACCTGAGAATGTGTTTTTTGTCATCCAGGGTTGTAGAAAGTTTAAAGAATGGCTCCCTACTGTAGGCAAAACCTCATGCCCCCCTAAAATTGAGTTATCTCAGAGGGCTGGAGACACATCGATGGCCTCGGATCTGCAATGTAAACGTACATTAATGCTTCAATCCCGTTTCGCTCCTGGGAAATTTAAATCTAGGTGCTATTTAAATGTCAATTATTTAAGGCTGGCATATGTATAAATAACATACAAGGTGTCTGGGGTCCACGGAGTGTCTTCAGGCTGTCAATCTTGGCCGCCAGAAGAAGAGACGATTTATAAAACAGGGGAAGAGAAATGGTGAGAAAATATCAGAAAGTAAGTAGGCAGTAGAGGGAAAAACTTACCTCCATACCTCTTCTCTTCTACATACTGCATCTTGCCACAGATACTTCTGGAAGAACAGTCTATGAAAGGATGATGACCTTAATGTTTCTCTTTAAAAATACCTATTTTTATTTTCACATGACTTGAAGTTTAGAAGCTTGTTTTATGGTAAAAATTATAATCTATAGGTGCCGATGTTTTCTACTTTGGGTTTTATGTTTGTTTGTTTATATGGTTGCTTTGGGTTAGGAAAGCCTTGAGGGGAAGAGGGGGGAAGTTGCCCAGTGCTGCCCCTCTGGTTGAAACCATGGTACTAGCCTCACCCATATCCCCCAAACTTGTGCTGAATTTCTGGTAAAATGCACACTTCCAGCTGTGGAACCCTGGACAGTGCTTGTCTGTGGGCTGTGGTGTTCTTGCCTCAGCTCTTTCATTTCATCAAAGCCAGTGCTGTCCCATTCGCTGCAGCGGGGAATCAGTCCATGAGATCTCACGATGCACCTGAAAATCAGCAGAGCATCACTAGTCATTGGACAAATGCAAATTAAAAGCAAAATGAGAACATGAATCTACCTTACACCCTTCACAAAAATTAACTCCAAATGGATCATAGACCGAAATGTAAAAGACAAAACTATAAAACTCCTGGACAATAACGCAGGAGAAAACCAAGATGACCTTGGGTATGGTGATGACTTCTTAGATACACACCAAAGACACAATCCACAAAAGAAATCATTGATAACCTGGGCTTCACGAAAATTAAAAACTTCTGCTCTGCAAAAGACAATATCAAGAGAATGAGAAGACAAGCCACTGGCTCAGAGAAAATATTTGCAAAAGACACATCTAATAAAATATTGTTATCCAAAATATACAAATAACTCTTAAAACTCAACAATAAGATAACAAACAACCTGATTAAAAATGGGCCAAAGACCTTAACAGACACCTCAGCAAAGAAGATATACAGACGGCAAATAAACATATGAAAAGATTCTCCACATCATATGTCGTCAGGGGAATGCAAATTAAAACAACAGTGAGATACCGCTACACATCCTTTAGAACGGCCAAAATCCAGAACACTGACGACACCAAATGCTGCTGAGGACGTGGAGCAACAGGAACTGTCACTCACTGCTGGTGGGAATGCAAAATGGTGCAGCCACTTTGGAAGACAGTCTGGCAGTTTCTGACAAAACTAAACATACTCTTACCATACAATCCAGCAATTGTGCTCCTTGGTGTTTACCCAAAGGAGTTGAAAACATATCCACACTAAAACCTACATATGGATGTTTACAGCAGCTTTATTCATAATTGCCAAAACTTGGAAGCAACCAAAATGTTCTTCAGTATGTGAATACATAAATAAACTGTGGTACAACCAGACAATGGAATATTGTTCAGTGCTAAAAAGACATGAGCTATGAAACCATGAAAAGACATGGAGGAAACCTAAGAGCATATTACTAAGTGAAAGAAGACAATTTGGAAAGGTCCCATACTATATGATTCCACATATATGACATTCTGGAATGGGCAAAACTGTGGAGACAGTAAAAACTCAGTGATTGTGGAGGAGGGGGAGGGGAGATAATATGCAGAGCACAGAGGATTTTTAGGGCAGTGAAAATATTCTGTATGATATTACAATAATGGATTATGTCATTACACACTTGTCCAAACCCATAGAATGTACAACACCAAGAATGAATCCTAATGTAAACTATGGACTTGTAGTGATGATGATGTGTCAATGTATGTTCATGCTTTGTAAAATATGTACCATTCTGATGAGTGATGTTGATAATGGGAGAGGTTATGCATGTGTGGGGGCATGGGGTATATGGGAAATCTCTGTCCTTCCCTCTCAATTTCGTTGTAAACCTAGAATGACTCAAAAAAAAGTCTTAAAAAAATGAGGGGCTGGCCCAGTGGCGTAGCAGTTAAGTTCACACGCTCCATTTCTGGTGGCCCAGGGTTCACAGGTTCGGATCCCAGGTGCATACCAGTGCACTGCTTGTCAAGCCATGCTGTGGCGGTGTCCCATATAAAGTAGAGGAAGATGGGCATGGATGACAGCCCAGGGCCAATCTTCCTCAGCAAAAAGAGGAGGATTGGCAACAGATGTTAGCTCAGGGCTAATCTTCCTCACAAAAAAAAAGGGGGGGGGGAAGCTCAAGGAGTTAACACAACACAAACACTGGAATAGCTAAAATTTAAAAAGATTGACCACACCAAGTGGTCATGAGGATGTGGAGCAAAGGAACTCTCGCACTGCTGATAGAATGTAAAATAGTTCAACCTCTTTGGACAACAGTTTGGCAGGTTATAAAAAAGTTAAGCACACATCCCCATATGACCCCATTATTCCATGCCTAGGTATTTGCTCAAGAATAACAAAAGCATGTGTCCACACGAATTCTTGTACACCAATGTCATAGCAGATTTATTCCGAATAGCCAAAAAATGGGAAAGACCCAAATGTTCATCAAGTGAACAAACAAATTGTGGTATATCCACAAAATGGAATACTACTCAGTGATAAAAAGGGATAAACTATTGATTGCACACAACGATATGAATAAATTTCAAAATTATTGTGGTGAGTGAAAGAAGACAGAAAAAAAGACTGCACATAATGTATGACTCCATTTATAAAAAGTTCTAGAAAATGCAAAGTAACCATAGTGACATAATGCAGATTACTTGTTATTTGCAACAGGGGTATAGGGGTGAGGGGAGGCGTGTATCTCAAAAGGACACAGGAAAACTTTTGGAGTTGATTATCTTGATTTTTGTGATAGTTTCAGAAGTGTACACATGCCAAAAGTCATCAATTGTGCACATGAAATATGTACAGTTTATTGCATGCCAGTTACACTTCAACAAAGCTATAAAAAAATTGTTTCCTAACTAAAAATTTTCTGTTTCAATAACTGTTATGGGCTGAATTGTGTCCCCCAAATTCCTGTGTTGAAGTCCTAACCCTCAGCACCCCAGAATGTGACTGTATTTGGAAATGGGACCTTTGAAAAAGGAATTAAGTTAAAATGAGGTCACTGGGGTAGGGCTTAATCTAGTATGACTGGTGTCCTTATGAGAAGAGGAGATTATGACACAGACTCACACAGCAGGAAGACCATGTGAGGACACAGGGAGACAATCACTGTCCACAACCAAGGAGAGAGGACGGCCTCGGAAGGGACCACCCATGCCAACAACTGGATCTCAGACTTTCAGCCTCCAGAACTGTGAGACAATAGATTTCTGTTGTTTACTTGCAGAATTCAACAATTTCTCTGCCTAACGTCTATTAGTCTTATTACTGTCTAATAAGGTATGTAAGAAAATAAGTAGGAATCAATCAAATATTTGGCAAAAGTTATAATATCAGCAATAAGAATGCAGCATTTGCTTAGAATTTCATAATTTTCTAGAACAATCTCACATTTCTTTTCTGTCTCAATAGAACATTTGCTGGTAGTTTTTTTCTCCTCTGTCTATAATATTAGTTCAAGCTGCATAACCCACACCACAGGGAGCAGAAAAACCACAGCGTATATTAGAGGAGGGACATCTCAGGTGTCATAGAGCATGGCTGCTGGAACTTGCAGAGGACGACCAGGTCCAGAGGGATTTAACGACTTGTCGAGATGGCGCGAGGGTCCACCTTGAACCCAGCCCTGTGATTTGGGTTCCTTGGCTTTTAAATCTCATGACATCTCAGCCTAAGTGTGCATGTTCACAATCTTTCCACAATCATGCGACATCAAAAGATCTTACTCCAGGAAGCTGATGCATACAATCACCCCTGTGGCATTTCAAACAGTATTCATCCCAATCCGTTTTTCAATGAATCCCCCCCCATACTAATTTGTAAGTGATCTAACCAAACAGGTCCCCTCCCCTAATCTATCCCTGCAGTTTCATGATCAGTTCCTCCACGCACAGCAGCTTTCCTGGGACGTGGAGAGAATACAGCTGTTTGAAATGTGAGCCCCACGCAGGAGCCCTAGACGTTTATGTGGGCATTTGTAACAGAATCCAGTTCCTAAATTGTTCCCACTTGTGAGGTTCAAAGTAAACATCACACTATCCCGCTATCATTTTCAATTGCATTGCCCTTGGGGCCAAATTCTAAAAGCGAGGGAAATCGCGGCTTCCAGTATTACCGTAAATTGGAGGAGAACTGCGTATGCGTCATCAGATTCGTGCTTTCTCCCTCAGCAAGCTGCTCCGCTTTGCCTTCCTTTTCACCTGTTTCTTCCTCCGTCTCTTAGCAGTTGTTTCCATTTGTGTGGGAGCTGGCCTTTCAGTCCACGGGGACTCCAGACACCTGCAGGGTGATTATAACCAGTGAAAAGACCCTCCGTCCTCCTCAACAGGGTGTTGCCTGCTGACACAGCCCTAAAGTCTCCTCCATCTCCTTTCATCTAACTCATCTCTGCATCCCTCCTGCCACAGCTCTGGGTGTGGCCCTGTCACCTCACTGCTTCCACCTGACCTTCCCACAGTCGGAGGATCTGCCACCCCGGCCTCACGGCCATCCCGCATGCTGGTCTGTAGCTGTGTGTGCTGCCTTTAACTTTTGTCAGAGGGAACGGTCCAGGAGGATGTGGACTTCTGTGATAGTCTCACTCCCTGCAGTGCCCTCGGCTCCCAGCGTGGGCCTGGCACACACCAAAAATACGTATTAGTACATGTTGGTTGAATAAGTGAAGAAACAAAGACTTGGTCACTTGATCTTCCTTGCTGCCAGAGGTCACTTGATCTTCCCTGCTGGATGGCTGATGGATAGATGAGTGGATGGAAAGATGGATGAATGGATAGAAGGATGGGTGGGTGGATGCGGGGATGAATGATGAATGCCTGGATGATGAATGGATGGATGGATGGATGGATGGGTGGATGGATGAACAAACATGTACATTAAACTGAAAATACACAGTTCCCAGCTTTGTAGCTAAGGCTCCCAATAATATCCCTACTCCTACAGCCGCTCTGCTTCTCCTAGGTTTCTCTGCCTGAATTTCTCCAGTCTCAGGAGACTCTTCCCTCTGACCATCCAGATGTCCTGGCCAAGCAATGCTAAGGGGCTGGGAAAGGTCACAGAGCCAGTTCTTTCCCACAGCCTAGCACGGAGAGTGGAAGGATTCCTCCTCTGGGACTGGAAGGGAGCCCACAGGGTGACACTGTTAGATTAGAGTCCATGCTGTAAACTGAACAGGGAGGGCGACATGGGAATGTCAGGATCCCTCCATCCACCCTTGCCTCCCCAGTCTCCAGACATGATTCCTGGTTGCCATCGGCGGACGTGCAGACTCCTCCAGATGCTTGGATGCTGCCCTGGTCCTTGACTGCAAGGGTCAGGCCCATCTCAAAGACATCCCATTAACATGATCTGGTGGCTGTTTTTATTTTTATTAGTCTTAATATCTTGGCCCCACAGCTGTTTCTTCCCACCGCTTCTTGCTAAAATCAAATTGCTCAAAGACCGATAGACTCCAGAAAAATTCCTCTTTCTTCTGAGAACCATCTTTAACCAACTGTTCCAGAAACTAGCTAAACTTAGGCTGATCCCCTTGCCAGGGCTCTGTAAAACTTGCTGCCTTCTTCCCTGAGGCAGAACACTCCTAGGTAGTAATCTCAAACCATACTCTGTCCTCTGCTTCATCTTCTTCCACTGGCAGACATGTCTCCCCAGACCATGCCAGTTATTTATCACATATGGAAAACTGAGAGACAAAGAATTCTAATACAGGTTGAAATGACTTGGGACTTCAGCTCAGCTCAGCTTTGGCTCATTGGAAGGAGGACTTGAACCCCATGAGTGCTGTTTGAACTCCTTTAAGAGAACTAGGGCATTTACTGCTAGGTGGGGGCCTATTTTGAGTTTTAGTTACTAACACTTCATTTAACCAGCAAGTGGAACTATAGAGCTGATATTCTCGGAGAAGATGGGCAAGAAGTATCTCTCTTCACTTTTCCCTTGATCGTTTAGATTTAATATTGAATGACTTCATCCCATGGAATTGTAACAAGCGCTGGGCACTGGGTCTAAAATTCTTTAAGCACGTCAGTGCATCACTGAGGGATCCCACATGGCTGCCTAATTAGCAGTATGGTCTCAAATCTTATTGCATCAAGTTGCATACCTCCTCTGGATTTTGCTAGTCCAGCTCCAAATGAAACCCTCCCCAGTCAATCCCTTTTGACCCATAATAAGGCAAAAATGCACGTGAGCAATACCCTGCCACAAATCGAGCTCATTTATCTGTAGTTGCTATTAAATAGGGTGCCCATGAGAAAGCAATCTGTGTGTGGTAAAGTCCCTTAGCTGTGGTAGGTCTTGTGATGGTAGTTCATTTATTGTACTGAGAAATTTCTTACAAAGAAAATACAATTTTCTCACTTCCCCTTGAAAATATTGAAGAAAAAAATCTTAATAACCTACAGATATGTTCTAAAATAAAGGCAGAGTTTAACTGCTCTTACACACAGTGGAGTCAAGCTCTTTTGTTAAAGTCATCCATCTGGAAAAATAGAAACATGATTTAGACCTTTTCTGAACCTGCTCCTTTACCTGTTAACCTTTAGAAAGTGAATTAAAGTTGGTGAAAGGTGCTGAGTTAACTTCTGTTGAATCAAGGACCATGGAGACAGATGTGTGTCCTGGAACCATGCCGTGGGATGGGTGCTTGCCAGAGGAATTAAAAATGTATCAAAGTGACCTTGCCATACATCAATGCTCCTCTGAAATTCAGAGCACACCCATCCACAAAAGGGTGTTTCTCCAGAAACAATCGTGGAAGTGACGGTAGCAATTTTAGCAGCAGTAGCAGTGGTAGTAATAAGTACGAGCACAGTTTAAATCCTTTTCTCATGTCAGGCAAAGCTCTGAGCGCTTTACATGCATTAACTCATCTAACAGACCATCATCAAAATTCCTATTCATTTAGGTTAAAACTCCTACCCAGTTGCCAATATTGATCAAGATTTAGTAATTTCCTCAAAAGGCAGGTGGTGTGACACAGGCTTTCCCACAAAGTCTGCCCGTCAGAGTTCTTGGTCCTGAGAAGGCACACAGACCAAGAGGTGTATGCATCCTTACACTTCCCCTCTCCTGTTTACCTGGAGCCTCCGGCTTGAAATGCTGTCGGGATTCTTTTCAGAGAAAAAGAACGAGAAGTGTTAGTCTGTATACATCAGTAACTTTGCGATTAACCCTAAAAAAGACGATGCAGTTGAGTCTCACCTTGCACAGTCAGAGCGAGGGAGGGTCCAGCGGGCTTTTCAGAACACCCACGCCGAAAGTGTGGGTAGCATTGTGGGTGGAACTTGAAGCCGTGAAGACCCACAAAGACTCCAGGCCTTTTGAAGCCACGTTTGTCATACACTGTTGGAGGAAATAAAAGATGTCTTTTATGAGTGAGTACTGCACTTGTCCTTGGCTTATATTCTAATATTTATCTCAAAGATCAGCTTTGATTATGTGTGTCTGAAAATTGGAGTTAAAAAAGGTGCAAGGCAGAAATTAGAATGTGATGAATATGTGTGGAAACACCATCATATATTTTCTCTTCCATTTGTTGTGATTTAAAAGCAGATACCAGGCAGTCTGCTTTGCAATAACTGGATAGAGGACCGGAGTGGTGATCACACTGGTCTCCATGGAGCTTGCTTTGCTACACGTGCCGGCAGTCCTGGCTCACACTGGCCACGGCAGGATTTCAGGAAGATGAGTGCGTGACTGTTGGTAATTCCGTTTTCTCCCTCGATTTCCACGGCTGGTAGATTGCTCCTTCAGACCTGGTGCGACCCACATGGCCAAATTGCAAGGCAAGGGAAGAAAACCTTCCTGACCAAATTCCTCTTCATTTTCTGGCTGAAATATTACAGCAGCCTTAACATAGCACTTCAGCGACCTCCCATTCACCATCGGTTGTTCCGAGGCAGTGTATGATGCTGAACAATGAAGAAAGTTCACTTTTCTAAATGACAGAAATAGTAAAAGCAAAGGAATGACAGTCATATGCTAGATGTTCTGTATTCCAATTTCTGTATTTTAACACAGTAAAGAAAATCTAGCATGTTAATAAAATGGTAAAATTGGGTTTTTTTCTTTCATTCTGTTTTTTTAATGAAATTCTTCCTCCTGCATGACAGAAAGCTCTTCCCTCAGGACACTGTTATTCGCTGTTAGGATCCCAAACTTCCTCCTTCTGAAGCCTACCTCCCTAGGGTCAGCGGTGACCTGCCAAACGCATTCAACACCCCAAAGAGATCATGGTTTCACACCACCCCCTCTATGTGACAAAATTAATTTCAGTAGTAATTACATAATGAAACACATGATAATAATGGTGGGAATCAAACAAAGACAGTGAAAATTTCCTTTTACTTAACTTGATATATGTGTATATAATCAACGCCAGTTAAAAATAAAAAGTAAAGGGGCCAGCCAAGTGGCATGGTGGTTAAGTTCAGGTGGCTCAGGGTTTCCCGGGTGCTGACCTACGCACCGCTTATCAAGCCATGCTGTGGCAGGCATCCCAAATATAAAGTGGAGGAACATGGGCATGGATGTTAGAGGGTTGGCAACAGACATTAGCTCGGGACTAATCTTCCTCACCAAAAAAATAAATAAAAATAAAAAGTAAAATAAATATAATACAAAAGATAGAAAGCAATGGATTAATTCTTTTTAATTGCACTAATGCATTTTTTGAAAAATGGAGGAACATATATCTACGTATTGGTCTGACACCTTAATGAATTGCATTAGCGTCTGTTTTCGACCTTTTGGCATATATTTGTCAAAATTAATATTCTTTGCATATTCATGTTCAATAGACACATAACAAGATTTGTCATGTCTCTTCACCCACAGTTAATCTAAAAACACATTTAAAATTTTAATTTTGAAAAGTTTTTTTCCCATGAACAGATATATGAATAGTTAGGAAAAGTCTTAAATATAAGGTTAAGTTTGTCAGAGATTCATAAAAATCACTTCACAATAAATTCTAGAAATTGAAATGCTACTCATGTCTTTGTTTCTTCAGGATTGAGTCTAATGGCTTTCAAATATCTCTGCAGTTGAAGAATTTCCCCTAAGATATCTTCACCAGAAAATTCACCATAAATTTCTATTATAGTAAGTGAAAACGTCCAAAAGAATCTGAGAAAATGGCTGAATGTTAACAAACAATGAGAATGTTTAATCCATTGCTTTAGAAGTGTCAGTTCTTGGTGAAATGAATAAAAATACTCAAACATGCCCTGCGGTCCCTTCTGACAACACAAGGCAAATATCTTTTGTCCTTTTCCCTGACATTTTGCCTTGAAATTGGATTCCTTTTTCTGTGTAAATGCCCATTTACTTATGTTTTATTGTTGCACAGTTAATAGCTTTCTCCACAATGTCTGTGTGCCAATCTTCAGGAAATATTTTTAAAGCATGATTTTCCCCTATATCATTTTTAGGGTTGATTCTGGCTGTTTGTAGATATTTTTATATATGATTTACCTGATTTAAAATTTCACCCCAGAAAAAAGATATCTCAGGAAAAAAAACCACACAGAGCAAAGAACAAAATCTGAGAAGAATTTATGTCCATGCTAACTTTCAGACAGCAACGTGCTTCAAAGCCTGAGGTAGACTTTCCGACACTTGTCTTTCGTCCATGCAGAGCTTCATGAGCACAGCATATCATCAGAGGGAGTCTTTTCATGGTTATACCTGTGTTCTAAGGCATTTTCATCTATGAAGTGAGACTGAAAGAATAAATAATTGTTTTCCAAATGTTAAAAACGTCACCAGGGAGAAAAACTTAAGAGGTCGTACAGAATAACAGAACCGAAGTAACTCAAGTTCTATTTCTTTGTGTTTATAATCTCTAAGCTATCGTTTTAAATTTTGATCTCCTGTTTAAATGCAATAATAGAAAACTCTGCAGACACTGGAGACATGAATTGCCCCTGAAGCAAGCCCTAACAATGCTGAACTCTTACAAATTTACTCACAAAATATATGCATGAACTCTCATTCATTGCTGTTGGGAATGCAAAATGAGACAGCCACTTTGGGAGACAGTTTGGCAGTTTCTAGAAATGTTTTTTAAAAGAAAGGAAAAGAAAAATTTAGCATATGACCCAGAAATCCCACTCCTATGTATTTATCCAAGTAAATTGAAAACTTATGTTCATGCAGAAATCTAAACATAAATGTTTATAGCAGCTTAATCATAATTGCCTAAAACTGGAAGCGACCAAGATTACCGCCAAGAGCAAGTAAATGGATAAATAGTCATATATCCATACAACAAAATACTACTTAGCAATAAAAAAGAACCAGCTGTCAATTCACACAACATGAATGAATCTTAAAGACATTTTGCTGAATGAAAGAAGACCCTCCCAAAAAACTACGTGTTGTGTAATTCGAGTCATTTCACAGTGCAGAAAAGGCAAAACTATAGAGATAGAAAAGAGATCAGTGGTTGTCAGGCGTTCTCTAATGAAAGGAATTAGGGCTGTTTGGAGAAATGGTTGATTCCGACACTGGGACAGGGAAAATACAAGATGATGCTGGAGTATCTCGGAGTGCCAGAAAGTAGGGAAGTGCTCAAAGCATTAAAACAAAGGGAGCATGTTGAAGGGACACAAGAGTCAACCTGAAAGGCCTCAAAGTAGTCAAAGACAAACAATTTGAGCAACAAAACAAATAATGTAGGATTGTATTATAACCCAAAGTATTAAATAAATACCCATGAGTCTATACTGATAGAAATAAATGATAAAATTAACACACAAATTAGAAGGGACAAATTTTCCTTACAAAGGAATTAAATATTATATATACAGATACTCACTCCTCCAGGAGATCGAGTTTAATTTCCTTCCCCTTTAATGTGGGCCGGACTTAGAGACTTATTTCCAAAGAATAGACCAGGAAAAGGAAAAAGATAGTAGCTTCACAGTGGAGAAACCTAGCAGGTACCACCTGTGACCAGGGTGACCAGGGTTAACCCCACCTGTGATTAATCACGTTGTATCATGTACCCCCTGAGATGAAGTGATGAGAAAGTCATCTCACCTCTGGTGTATTCTTCCCAACAGCCCGTAACCCCAGTGTAATCACGAGTAAATATCAGGCCGACCCAAACTGAGGGACTTCCTTCAAAACACCTGTCCAGTGCTCTTCAAAACTGCAAAGTCATGAGAAACAGTGAAAGACTGAGAAACTGTCACAGATTGGAGGAGACTAAGGAGACAAGAAGACTAAATGCAACGTGGTGTCCTGGATGGGATTCTGGAACAAAAAATGTTAATGGAAAAAGTAGTGAAATTGGAATAAAGCCTGGAGTTTAATTTTTTAAAATCCCATCAGAATTAATTCTACAATAATAATATTGTGTGGTTTAGTAATTTATTTGATAAATCTACTAAATTCCTATGATTAATATTAATCTAAATCATATTTTTCAAACTAGATTTTCAAATTCTAGAAATTCATTGATTTAAAGTTTTAAAAAAGTAATTTAGAAATTATGGAATATCTAGCGTTCCTAAGAATAAAATTAACAAAAGACGTGTAAACCCTGTGTGAATAAAATTACAAAAATTTATTGAAGGACATTATGAAAGATTAAGCAAATGGAGAGCAATACCATTTACATGGTAGCCAGACACAACATAGCAAAGATTTCAACCCTTCCAAAATCTATTCAAGGCAATTCCAATTTAAAAATTTCATCAGGGTGCTTTGAGGAACTAGAAAAGCTGATTCTAAAATTTGCAAAGAATAACAAAGACCCAAGAATAATCAAGACACTCCTTCAGAAGAAAAATAAGGTTGTGTGAGTTTATGGAGCAGTTAAACCTTCTTAGCCCAAACCTCTTCATTTCAAATTAAAAATAATGACACATATCTCACAGAATTTCAGTGATGACTCTATGAGGCCCGCAAATGTTTTCTGACTCTGTCTTGACACATAGGAGTTGATGGACACTCTTAACTCCTTGAAGAGGAGCATGGCAGAAGTGGGCAGACCAAGGAACCCCTGGGTTTTGAACTGTGCTGGTTCTCTGACCACGCTCTCCTTAGAATAGTTGGTTACGCACGCACGTGCACTCAACATAGGAAATGCTGGAGACTGATAGTAAAATGCATTCAATCTACTTCAGCCAACTCTAGTTTAGCATTCTCACACTAGAAGAACACTTTTAAAAATAAAAATTGTGCTAACCTAAGAAAACACGTCTGAACCTCTAGTCATGAAAATTTAATGGATGTCAAAAGCAGTATTTGGATTTCCATGAAATGTCAACCAACCACATTTAAAAAGAAAAATGTTAGCATTAAATAAAACATAGAGGAAAGCCTAGAAGCATAGAAGAATTGATTTAATGTCAGTATAAGTAACACTGCTTTTATTAGTGTTTGACTTCATGTTCATTTCCAAGTAAGAAAAACATATATGCATTCAAATATTGCAAATATATTTAAAGTATCTGTTTTCACTTTGATGTATATGTCCACATCCATTAGGCAAATGCACCACCTGAAAAAGAGAATAGATCTTAAGCGTTCTCATCACACACACACAATGGTAACTATGACAGGTGATGGATATGTTAATTAACCTGATTGTGGTAATCATTTCACAAAGTATATGTCTATGAAATCATCACGTGTTTTAAATATATACAATTTTATTTGTAAATTATACTTCAATAAAGCTGGAAAAAAATCTTAACTTTTGCTTTGCTAGTTTTCTCTATTGTACTTTTTCTATTTCATTGACTTCTTTTACTATATCCTTCTATATTCTTGGTGTTTAATTTACTGGTCCTTTTCTAACTTCCCAATATTGGAGCTTAGATCATTGACTTTTAAGCTTTTTTATTTTATAAGAATTTAGACCCATAAATTTCTCTGAGAGCACTGATTTAGCAGCATACTACAGATTTTGGTATGTCCTTCTTTTCTTCATCAAAATATTTTATTTCACTTGAGAGTTTTCTTTGACTCATGGGCTATGTTGTGTGTTGCTTGTTTTCCAAATATTTAGGAGTTATCGTAGTTTCATTTAGTTATTAGCTTCGAGTTTAATTCTCAGAAAACCTGTTGTACAGTTTCTATCCTTTTGAAGGTTGGTCTATTCTGGTAACTATTCAGCATTACCAGAGAACATCTGTTTTGAAGTTGTTGGTGCTAGTGTTCTATATATGTCAATTAGGTCCAGCTGGTATTACAACCATTTTAAATGCTTACTTTGTCTGCTTTTTCTTTCTGGTACTAAAGAGTGTTATGTTACATTTTCCAACTCTGACTTTGGATTTGTCTTTTCTGACGATTTTATTTCTGACAATTTTTGCTTTATACATTTTGAAGCTTTATTAACTGCATGTATATTTAGAATTTTCATGTCTTCCTCATCAACTGACTCTCTAATCACTATGAAAATGTCTATCTCTAGTTAACAGTTCTTAAGACTCCTTTTCATATTAAACTACATCTGCCTTTTGTTTGCATGGTATATCCTTTTCCAAACTTTCAAACTTTATCTCTTCTAAACAGCATGTAGGTGGGTTTGCTTACTAATCTGTTTTTTGAATTTATTACAATTACATTTAATATAATTACCAAATAGTTTTGGCAGGATGTACTTGGTTTGTCTAGGGTACTCACCCTAAAAAAGCTGAGGATGTATAGATTTATGGGGTATGGCTCTCTGGAAAATGTTACATTAGCTGTGTAATTTTTGGCATATAAAACATATATTCCATGACCTAAATAGCTCCTTTCGTATGAATGATGCCCCATCTGCAGCATACACATCATATTAAATCTAGTCAGCAGGTAACTAAGGCAGCAAGGAAGAACCTGGGGAGTGATGTAGGCTGTCCTCTATTTCTCCATACTTCACCTGTGTCCTGAAATTACCTGCACCCTTGATATTAGTAAAGCTTGATACTGGTTAAGATTTCTGACTCTTGTGAGTCTGATTGGATGATCTGACCTTTGTATTAGGTCAGCTAAGTGCTCTCCCTGCTTCAGTCCTTGGCCCCTTCCATTCCGTCTCAACCACAACAGCCAGAGTAAGCCCTTTAGAATGTAGCCCAGACCACGTTACTCTCTGATCAAATGGCTTTCCAGTCACTCAGAGTAAAAGCCAAGATCTACGCTGGATGGCCTCAAGGCAATGCATCATCAGACCTCCCCTCTTCTTTTCTGTTCGTCCCATGACTAGACACTCCTACCTCAGACCCTTGTACTGACTGTGCCCTCTGTCTGAACAAACTCACGACGGCAGATCCTTTGTCTCCTTCCCAGGGAGACTTCCCCTGACTCGCTGAAGTTGCCAGCCCCTCCAACACTCCATACCAAATCCCCTTTAGCCTGATTTCTTTCTCCATAGCCTTTATCACCTTCTCACAATATAATTGATACATTTATTTATTCACTAATTTAGGTTTCTCCTCAGCATAAGAATATAATCTCCCCAAGAACAGAGGTGCTTTATTTTGTTCACTGCTGGATCCACAGCACTTTGAGCAAAGTAGGCACTTAGATCTGTGTGATGGATGAACGAAACTTCCCTCTAGGTACTTTTCTGGCTGCATCCCACGTGTACATTTAGTACTCAAAGAAATCAGTCTTAAATATTCTATGACCCGTTCTTATTTCCTCCTTAGGCCATGAATCATTTGCATGTATTTAAAACTCTTCATTGTGGCCTTTGTGAGTTGCTATTAGGGTCAGAGAACAATGACATTTTATGCAATTTGCTGAGTTTTCCTTTATGGATGGCATAGTTCATGGTCAATTCTAAAAAACATTTCAAGTATATTTGAAACCAATGTGGGTGCCCAGTTTGTTGGATGCAACACACACACCCTCTAGTTTGCTAATTGTGGGCACTGACCTAAAGTTCTAATTCCTGTATTTTTTTACCTGATAGTTTATGACTAAAGATTAGTGTCCCAGTATTATGGTGTAATTCAGATTTTAGAATACTTCAGCACAGATATATAGGTGTGTTGCAGAGAGTAAAGAACCTTCCAGGTGCAGTTGGCATTCTAATGAGGAAAACTGTATTGCAGGCAGCTACCACAAGCTCTTCTATTATTTCATCACTGACCAGCATCACGTTACTGAAAATAATGGGTCCAGTAGTGGCTTGCTAGAATAACAAAGGTTAGGAAAGGGTCTTTAGTGGTATTCAGGATATGATGGCGTCTGGACAGAATAGTTCAGGCACTCCCCACTCCTACACAAACAAGATCAAACACAACCTTACAAGGCCCTCGGGATGGTGTCTGACGCTTAACCTTCAGATAGCACTGTGTCCAGCCGTCGGGCTGGAGGGACAGCTTGCGGTGATAAGAACAAAATCTTGCTCCTAGAATACTCACCACCACCTTGAATAAACTTGATGCAAAATGTGAAACTTTTTATGCAAGATGTGGCTGGACCACCTAGAGACAGAGCTGAAACTTCATTAAGCTTACCAAATATGTTGTAAGAACCGTTTTGTGCCTGATTGCTAATAAATTTTTACTAAATGTGTGTTGCAGAATCCGGACTGAGATCTATTCATCTGCTGGCAAGGCTGTGAGGGAGCCGCTGATCCACTCACCTGAGAGTGAGTTGATATCCAACAATATGTAATAGAAATAACCCGCATGTTGTACGTAAACAAGTTGGCTTGGGTCAGTGCCCACCATGACCAAGTGTTTGTCAGTTTCTTTCTATGGCTCTACCAGGTTGGGGTCACGTATTTACAGACAATGTTGGTGGGTGGGCACGAGTTCTTGATTGTCGTATCTTCTTGTTATAGTTATCAATAAGGAATATTGTTCTTTGTCACCTTAAGTCTACTTTGGCTAATATACACAACATGTGCACATCATTTTGTATGTAATATAATATTTGCTTGATACGTTTTATTATGCCTTTCATTCAGATGTTTCTATTGTAAAATACATGAGCTATGCAATCAGAGAATACAATAAACAGCCATAAAGCCTTATCAAATCTGAAGATTGTTTCCTTCAGATCTCTATTTTCAAAATGACGAGAAGCCTTTAACATGTAGAGATTTGTTTTTTAAATACCAATCTCTTTAATAAAAAACCAATATATACCAGAGCCTGTGAGAAAAAGCATACCCCTTTACATTTTGTTTTCTGTTTTGACAAATTTTGAGAGAATTTTTCACTGGGAATTGTCTTAGGCTGTTTGGGCTGTTGCAACAAAATACCAGACGCTGCGCGGCTTACACACGACAGAAATTTATTTCTCACAGTTCCAGAGGCTGGAAGTCCAAGACCAGCCTGCCAGCGTGGTCAGGTTCTGGTGAAGGCCTCTTCCCGGTTGCCGACTGCTGACTTCTCACTGTGTCCTCACGGGGTGGAAGGAGCTAGGGAACTCCGTGGGGCCTCTCTCGTAAGGACACTAATCCTATTCCTGAGGGCTCCACCTTCACAACCTAATCAACTCCCAAAGTCCCCCTCCTAATACCATCATACTGGGGAGTAGGATCTGAACGTATGAATTTTGGGGGATACAAATATCCAGATCACAGTAGGAATTTAAGAACTACAAGGATATTAAGTAGGTATTTTAAGTCTAGGATACAGCTTGAGTGATATCATGGAGGTAAGATAAATTACGTGGAAAAACTAAAAAATATGCCAAAAGGAGCAGAAATAAAAGGATTCGGGGGAGTGGGGGGAAGGCTGTAGCTTTACTAAAATACATACTTGTTCACAACTGTAAATTGAATGCAAATTTCCCTAAATTCTGGAATTGTGATATTAAAAAGTAATTGTGATAAATCACATGCCAGAGTAGAATCTCAAAATATTTCACATTTCTAGCATCATAAAAAGAAATCCCTATAAGCATTACCTTAAAATATTTTTTATCAGAGATATAGTTTGGTAATAAATAACCATTTGATAAAGTTATATAAACTTTAATCAGATATGCTGTACATGTGTCATTTAAATATATTAATATGAATACTCTTTGTGGCATATTTCACATAAGAAAATAAATTATTTTTACATTATTAGAAAAAACTGGCGACCTAAGTTCACAAGCTTTAACTCTCTACCAGGTCAACCCTAGAGCCCACACCCCATACTGAGAAGCCTTTCCAAGTACACAGACAGACACAGATGCCCTTTGAACCCCCGAGGTTCTCCACGATGTAAAGGGGCCCCAGGAGGTGCTGGTGGAGGAGTGAGGGCTGCATCTCAGCTCAGGGGCCCACGAGCAATAGGACAGTTTGGGGAGGGGCAGATAAGGAAAACCAAACCAGAAGTTTGCTAAGTGACTCACTCCCCAGCCTTCCTTCTCCAATAAATGTTAAAAAAAATTTAATTTAAAAAATTGAAAGTCTCAGCTTCAGTAAAATTGTCTTTTAGTACTTTTGGCCAAAAAAAGCTTAATTCTCTTCCTTTATTTTCTCATTTTATGACCAAATATCCTGAAGATACCGTTTTTCTTCTCTTAAAGTAGCCAATGTTTTCATTGCTTCTAGTTTTTCAACTCCAGCCTCTTTGCTTATTATTTCCACAAGGGTATCATTTACATCCTTGGCCATATTCTTAGCATCTCTAGAAAAAAGAATAATAGCATCAATGTTTAAGAAACAGGATTTTTTACCAAATCCTCCCTAATTCACCCATCTAACTCCCACTGAGTCCACTATCACTAAACCTTAATCCTCCCTCCATTTCTCTGGAAAGTGCCCCAGCCTCGGTCACCTATCACTCCTACCAAAGCCCAGACCATTCTAACATGCAAAGCTGACCACATCGTTCACAGCTTAAAATCCTTCAAGGCCGTCCATGTCCCGGGAGCAGCCTAAATCTTTAGAAAGTGTCTAAGGACCTCGTAATCCGGCTCCTGCTCATCTCTCTCATTCCCTTCCGTCTATTCTCAAGGCACACAGTGGGACATCATTCCTGAAGGCAACAAGCTCTCTTACACTAAGCCTTCACACACACACAAACACGCACACACACACAATTAACAGACGACTGACGACTTACTATGAGCCTGGCCCTTTGCCAAGTGCTCTGACTTGTCCTCACCCTTTTCTTTTCCAGGACAGGGTGGGGAGCCCACCTGTGTGCTCCTGCAGTCCCATTAGCACCTGCTATACTGTAAACATCTGCTGATGTGGCTTTCTCCCAGGGAGTAAGCTGTTCGGGGCTAGGGAGTGTATCTCATTTATCCTCCTATCTCCCAACATCTGAACAGTGCCAAAGCACTCAGCAGTCACTTGAATGTTTGTTGAATGACTAAAGCATCAGATAGGACTCTAATATGTCAGCAACTGAATTGTCCTGGCACTATACAGTAAAATTTCTTGAAAAGAAAAAGTTGTCTCTAGTGGCCATCTTAACTTTCTCATCACACTCCCCCCTCAACCACTTCAACGGAGCTTCTACCCCACAGCCCTTCCCCACGTCACAGCGGCTGCATTGCCAAACCTACTAGTCGCCTGTTGTCTTCTTACTTGACTATCAGCAGCACAAGCCCCCCCCACACCTTGGGACAGTGTCCCCTGGCCTTAGGGACAAGTTTGCTCCTTCTCTGGCTGTTCCTTCTCAGTCTCCTTTGTCTGATCCTGCTTCCCCCAGTGGACAGTCCACATTAAAGGGCCACAGGGTTTCATTCTGAGCCCTCACCTCTGACCACCATTATGAACACTATCAATTCCACTTTACAGAACATGAGGCACCAGTGATTGTCAACAGCTATTTCTGGGTTAACGTTTTAACCCAGTTTGGATGTTTAGGATACCCTCCAAGTTCTCAATTACCGGTTCTTCACATACTGGTACAACTGACTTTGCCTCTACAATTTAGAGGTGCATCTACAACTTCAGCCTGCATTTGACCATTGACAGCACTGTCCTCTACAAACAAAATGAAGGTCAAATACTTCATTAACAGCTAAATGAAAATGTAAATCAACATAATGTCCAGAAACTCTGCCCTTTACCAACCTAAAGATGTGTTTTCCAACTGAGAGTCAAAACCCATTAATGGGTCATGAAATCAACTTAGCAGCCAAAGCCAGCTTTTTTTTTTTAAATAATAAGACAAAAGGGAATAGAAGTTATCAGAACGTGTTACAAAAAAGCAGAAAAACTAAGTTTTGTTTTATGAAACTTGTTTTAATTATATTTATATGCATTCTAGGTCACTATGCCAGTATTTCTTCTTCTCTATCACAGTTTAAAAAAAAAAAGATCCTAACTACATGACTTAGAGAATGTGTTAAATGCCAGGGATGTGTTAGGATAAAAAAGAGTAATTTCTTACTTCAAAACTCCCTTTTAATTAGTAAATTTTTTTGGCGTTTCATTAAAACAAGTAGGTAAGTTTTAAAATTTTCATTTTCTATGGCAATTTTTGGTTTCGATAAGAGATCTTGCCTCAGAAAGTAGATAAACCTTAGCATGAGAATGACTACAAATTACGCCGTGAAGAAAAGGAACTAGCATCCACATTCTTGGAGTCAAACCACAGTGCTCTTCCTTAGCCAGGCCCACCGCACAGATCACACACTCTTGGACACAACAAAATCAATCCTGGTATGTCAGGTAAACGACTAGCTTCTGACAGGATGTAACTTTCAGAGGAGAAACACGCGTACCTAAGACAGCACAAAGCACTCCCCAAGGTGACAAGTAATCTTCATGGCTAGTTCCCTGATAACGACAAGTTCTTGGCTCTTAAACGTATGTTATAAAATCCTTTTAGAATGTGTCTTTCTATTCCTGTACTGCAGAAGCAAATCTCTCAGCCCTGTGTCTAGATTATTAGGTGACCAGTCCCTCGCTGCTCTAATATCATCGACCCCTCCCCGCCCCAGCCCTTGAGTAGGACGGTCCCTTACCCACACACGTAAATGTATCCGTTCTCGTCAAGAAGGGCCCTTGCCACCTGCTTGCTGTGAAGCAGGATGTTGTCTTGCACATACTTTGTTGGGGCTTCCTCCTCCCCAACAGGAGCATCTCTTGAGAAGGAAACCTTCAGGTGAGTTAGGATTCCAAGCTTATGGAAATGTCTGAGCTCTTCTCTGAAATACAATATATAATAGGTCACTGGAAGGTTTGTAAGTTCAAGTTGAAAAAGTCTGAAATTATAATTATATACCCATGGTTGAGTCTTACGACACTAGAAGTGTACAGTACCTGAATAAATAATCCCTATCCTTATGTCTGCAGCCAAAGAACAACCACATCGCTCCAAAGCCTCCACCTGGGTGTTGTTCTTGGAGTTTCTCTCTAAGTGAAAAAGAAAGTTGAGACGTTGGATATAAAGAATATGTAAAACCAGTCTCTCCCTTTGGTCAGGAAATCCCACCAACAAACCCAGACAGGTCTATAAAATCCATCTTTGCAGTCTGTAAAAGGTCACTCGATGAATTATCATTTTACTCTCCACAGGGGACCTTGTCCACTCCAGCAGACACTACAATGAGAAACATATCTATGGGCTGTAGACAGCCACGAGCTCTGCATGATATCTCTATAACAAGGACGAATCAAAATATCACATCGTGAAACGTAATTTCTACATTAAATATTAACAGCAATTTTATGAATAAGATTAACTCAACTAACATAACAGAAGAGTGGCACAGGGCTTTAAAAGTTAGGATGACCTGCTGTGGAGTGTTTTTGATGTGATGGACACACCAATGAGTAATGTCTGCCATTATTCTTTTGCTTTTTTAAGGAAAAATCTAAAACAAAATAAAATAACAAAAAGACTCTCCCAAAGGATATTACTCTGCTATCTGGGAAACAGCACACAAGAATTGTTCATTACTTCACAAACAGGAAAGAAGCACAATTTTATTTATTTTATATCAAATAGTTCTGAACTGATACAAAGTTACACCTGTTAATATCATTCTGTTGAAAATTACTGATGTTTGGGGTTTCACCTTGAAACTTCTGGTATAATCAGGTCTGTTACTACCAATCTTATCTAGTTGCAGAAGGGATAGAACAGCCTGCACATCATCACAGCATAACAGTGTGCCTGAACCACATACGCTGTAAACTATAGTGCAGCTGGGGGAACAAAGGAGAAAAGTGCCATGGTGTAAAGGGAAGTTTCAGTACAAAGCAAAATCTCTAGAAGACAGTGTATTTACTTTCCCCGTGGTGACAAATTATGTTATGCTGTCACACATTTGATAATGATTTTTAAAATAAAAATTTTACAACCAAAGTCCAATATCCTAAAAACCACTGAAGAAACAAAACAGCTATTATCTTTCCACCCAGGATCACAAGGGATACATTCTCTCACAGCCAAAGCAAGCACATACCTATGCTGCAGAAAACCAATGAAGGGCGCTACGCCCGTCCCCGGACCCACCATTATGACGGGAACTGAGGGGTCATCTGGTAAGTGGAAAGAATTTGTTGTTCGAGGAGAGATGGATATCTGGAATATTAAACCAATAGTCATAAGTCTGAAAGAAAACCTAGACAAAAGGATATAACCAAGATGATCTTTGCTAAAGAAATTAGCAAGTGCAAATTCCCCTCAAAGAAGCATCATTAAATAGCAGTACTAAATCTTAACAAAACCATGAGCACGTTTGTCACTACAGAGAAATAAACAAGTCTGTCTTGCAAATTTTTCTTTTCTATCCAAATCCAAGGTGTTTTAAAAATGACAAGCATGACATTTCTGAGGTAGAACACTGATATAATCAAATTCTTTTTCTAGGCCCATGAATAAGATCAGCTTCCTAGTAGGCAACCCATTATATACATTATGGAGAAATGCACAAAAAAATGAAGACGTGATCCTTCATGTCTGTATATAAAGGGGCAATGGAGATTAACAACAAGATGGGGTGAAAAGTTTTAAGTGAAAATTAGACAACTGAAAGAGAAATTAAGGGGTTGCTCCAAAGGCGCTAGAGAATTGTGCTGAATTTGTTATTATGGGTCCAATGTTATTTGTGTTTGTGCAAAACAAGAATAAGTGATACAGATACACAAACAAAATCTTTTTTTTTTGGGGGGGGGGGGGAGGAAGACTTGCCCTGAGCTAACATCCATTGCCAATCCTCTTTTTGCTGAGGAAGATCAGCCCTGGGCTAACATTCGTGCCCATCTTCCCCATACTTTATATAGGACGCCGCCACGGCATGGCTGACAAGCAGTGCGTTGGCAGGTGCCCGGGATCCGAACCCGTGAATCCCAGGCTGCCAAAGTGAGAACTAAACCGCTGCGTCACCGGCTGGCCCCAGGGAATCTGTTCTATATACCATGCTGGTATAATTGTATACATTTTAACCTTTAATTCAAGGAAAATCGTATGAAGTTCATCGACAGGATGAACACCATATTTTAAAATGAAGAATTGGCAGAGCTGTGTCAAATGACTGTTCTCCTTTTGGAATGAATCTGTAATTAGTATTACATTACCGTTATTCATTTGATTCATGTATCTAACAATTTTATCGGAGATACTTACTACGACAAACACTAGGGAGAGAGAAATGAACAAAAGCCAATCCTTGTCTTCACAGGACTTACATTCTAGTGGAGAAAAGGACAATAAATGTGGAATGATGGGGAATGGCAAGACCCATGAAGCCAGACAAACAGGATCAGGAAAAGGCTAATTTAGACTCCAACAGAGAAAGTCTCTGTGAGGAGACCCAAGACAGAGAACTGAAGAAAACCCGTTAGCCATGCGGGAGTGTACCTGGCAGAGAGAGGAGCAGCGCAAAGACCAAGGTGGCAGCACATTTCCTCTGTTCCAGGCACAGCAAAGAGACCAGAATATTCGTCAGCTCTTGCTGCAGTAAATCTCAAGTGTCTTACAGCCCTAAACACTTACTTCTGGCTCCTTAAAGGCTGCAGGTAGGCTGCAGCTCTGCTCCATAGACCTCCTTCACCTGGATCCAAGCCCAAGGAGCATCCCTGACCGAGATCACCCTGTCCTCATGCCAGAGGGAAAGAGCGAGAGACAAGCCAGCCCACAGCATCAGGTTCAGTGGTCCGCTCAGACATTACATGTATCACCTGCTCGCGTTTCACTGGCCGAAGGTGGTCACGTGGCCAGACTAAACATCAGTGGGAGAAGACGGGATATCTGGAAACAACATCTACCAGATGGGGGAGGACGTGCGGTGGACATGACAACATTAACACTCTCCACACTTCCTAATAAAATATGGTAGTACTGAGCACCATGAAGTTTACTAGTTTTAAATTGTATCCTCTATATCTGTACCTCAGGGCCTGAATACTGGGCAGTCGATAAAAATCTGTTACAACAGGGAAGGAAGGAGGGAGAAAAGGGCGGGAGGGAGGAAAGAAAGAATATGTGAAAGGCACCTATACTTAGTGCTTGGGATACATTATGGATATTTTTTTTTAACTTTCTGGAGATCATCTGCTATTGATATAAGATCATGAAACGACATAATACTTTTATGTCAGTACTATAATACTTTTCAAAAAAGAAACAGTTTCTCAAGTTCTCAGCATTTTGTTGATGTATAGTGAACCTAGGAGTATGGAGGTGGGAGGAGACGGACACACACTGAAAAGCACCTCTGTGTCCCAGGCAGCAGACTGGGAAAAGATCAAGTTAAAGGGCAATCTCAAGCAGTAGTCTTCCCTTAAGCCTCCTCAAGTATATACCAGAAGTCTTAATTCCCCCTCAGGGCTATGAACTTTTCAACTCCAGTAACTTACAGCAACCCAACCGGTCATGAGATAATGCTACAAATGACATGTTCAATTCTTCAATACCATGGTATTGGTACCAGGATAAAGCCTGAAATGTTTTGTTGTTGTTTTTTAATTTTAACCATCCTTCTGGATGAGGAGAGACAACTTTAAATTGTTCCCTATGCATGTGGTCTCCACTGATTCTGCTGAGTGCTGTATCAAAATATAACAGATGTCACTAAGTCCAGATGTAAATGTGTCCACAGTTTGTTCAGAAAATCAAATAACATTTTCCTCCTGCATGTTTTACAAGTGATTCCTCCTCATGATGTCTTCTCACTAACGGCTCTAATTCGGGTTCTACACACCACGGCTATGACAAAAAAGAAAGAAACAGGAGCAGGGGAAAATCCCACTACCCAAAATTGAAGGACATAAAATTAATCTTTGGTTGTCAACTGACTGCCAATTTTAAACTACTTATTTGGGACAAAGGATACAGACTAAACATAAAAGGAGACTGTCTCTCACCACCAGCCTTCAATATTTACTTGACTCTTTCTACCCGGCCCAGTACCAATCTACCAAGAATATTAACAGAAAAAGTCTTCTATGAATGTGACAAGTAAGGAGAAAAGACATTATATCATATAAAATTCATGCTTTACACATGGAAATACACGGACCATTTAATAGTGACTGTAAGTATGTTCTGACCTTCCAACAGAGATTTTAAAATTCAAGTACGGTATACATTTTCCTTTGAATAATTTGACAGTAATGGGCAATGCAGGGGGAGCTACACTGTTTTTTCTAATTGGGCAAAGAGCACAATTTTAACGAAATTAAACTAACACAAAACTAACACTCCTAGTACCTCAGGAGCCAGGGCTTTCCCACCATTTGCATGGGTCGCATGTGTGTGTGGCTGAAGAAATGATTCAACCAATGTGGCCAGCCAGCCTGTGCACACGCCTTTCCGCAGTATCACTGTTGTGGTGTTAGACAAAAACTCCACGATGTTAAAAACAAAACGAAGCTTCCCTGGGTAAAACAGACTTGAGCTGCAAAGACACGGAGATATGCTTTTAAACTCTGCATTAGGACTAACACCTTCAGTCTAAGCTAGGTCTTTTTTATTATAATGAGAAAATACTTCCTTATGGGCTCTAATCTGCTTTCTAACTCCTCAGAAGAGCTCTCTGGCCTACTTAAAAGCTCCCCTCCCTCCTTGCGTTATCATTCAGGAAAGTTTCCAATGACCTGTTAGCATACAAGTTGAGGTAAGATTTATACAAACTTTCCTGTTTCTTCCCTGCCCTCCTCTACTGCCCAGAAAAGCAGCTGGGCACATCAATAAAGGCAGCAGGTGGAGGACCTGGAGACCTGCTTCCCTAAGTGGAGAACAGGGTTCTGGACCATGGGAGCCACTGACAATTCAATTCTACACTCTGAACTCCTGGAAGACAGGAATCTTAAGATTGGTCGTCTTCATTCCTTATCATGCTTGCTATTGTCTTCCACAAACTGGGTAAGTTTCCACTGAATGAATTTGTAGCTACTGAGGATTTGGTAGTCAGAGTTTCCAAACATTTTAAGAGAAAACTGCTACATGTTATGTTAATAAATATCAGTACCTTGCACATGAATACGGTCTGGGTTGAAGCTTAGGAAGATGTTCTAGAAAAAAATAAAAACAAGCAATTATTAATTCACACCTATTGAAACAAATTATATGTAAGGGGTAAAAAATTCAAAGTCTGAATTTTATTTGTTTTATTTAGAATATTCAAAATAACTTGTCTTAGTTTTAAATCATATTTTAGAGCACATGTAAGTTCACTGTGTCTAAGTAAAATATTACTAAATACTTTTCTCCAATTTCTAAAGTTAAAGACCAGACACACTGCATTTCCTAAATCTGAAATCAATATTTCTACTTAAAGGTTGCTTTCTTAAACCAAAGGATAATAAGAATAGGGTCCACGACTGGGCTTCAGAGTCAAGGAACCCATTAAATTTTCTGTGTATATGTAGTTTTCTGGGGAGAAGTGTCCAAAGTTTTCATATTCTAAGTAAGATCATGACTCCAAGAAGATTAAGACCACTATTTTAAACATTATGGGAAGTATTTAGGCTTGAAATATTTTTCCTTTTTATATTTATATAATAACAAAAAAAATGGGAGTATAGTAGTGAACATCTTTAAATCAGATTATCTAGAAATCCAGTAGTTTTGAAATACATAGGTGCTCTTTAAAAAGCAGGTTAAGGAGCCAATATTTGAATACCTAATTGTCCACTAAAAACTTTGGAATTTTTTTTAATATATTTTGTGTGTGTGTGTGTGTGTGTGAGGACGACTAGCCCTGAGCTAACATCTGTAGCCGATCCTCCTCTTTTTGCTGAGGAAGACTGGCCCTGGGCTAACATCCGTGCCCATCTTCCTCTACTTTATATGGGATGCTGCCACGGCATGGCTTGACAAGCGGTGCGTCAGTCTGTACCCAGGATCCGCACCTGTGAACCCCAGGCCGCTGAAGCAGAGCGCACGAACTTAACCGCTATGCCACCAGGCCGCCCCCACTAATATGTTATATTTTTAATAGTTATTTACCAAAAATTTGGAAAGACCTTTCTAAAATGGCTTTGAGGGGCCAGCCCAGTGGTATAGTGGTTAAGTTCGTGCACTCTGCTTCGGCAGCCCAGGGTTTGGCAAATTTGGATCCTGGGCACGACAGATGCGCCGCTTGTCAAGCCACACTGTGGCAGCGTCCCACATAAAGTAGAGGAAGACAGGTACAGATGTTAGCCCAGAGCTAGTCTTCCTCAACAACAAGAAAAAAAAAAAAGAAATAAATGAAATGGTTTTGAGTTATAATAAATATCAGAATAAGGTTTAATAGAGGGCTCAACTTAATACTAAGCTTCAGATACATTGCTTTCTTAAAGAAATCAGAAAATAATTTAAATTTTTATAAGTCCCAATGCCTTTATTTTTTTACACAACTACATAAAACATGATATATAAAAGTTAAAAAAAGTTAACAGAAAATTAGGTAAAAGAATTGAAACCTATTCTTCTGTGACTGAGAGCTTTACAAACCTGCTTAGAACTTCCCTACATGCGCTCTGATCACTCCCCAGCCCTTTGTCAGCTCTGGAAGACTCCAATGAAAAGAGGAGGGGCGTCTGTGTGAACACAGTGGGCAGGAAGAGCAGCCTCACTTAGTAACACTTTTTTACCCTTCTGAGAAGAAGGAAAGAGAACAGAATACAGAAATAAAGAGGAGAAGAAAGCAGGCCCTGACTTGTAAAGGAGAGGGCCCTTAACTGAATGGGCAGCAAAAGGGGCCTTGCTGGCCTAACAGTAAAAAGTCCATACACGTTTTCCTGTCACCAAAGACAAATGCAGATTTTAAGGACTTTACTACTTATCACTACAGGAAAACAGAGGAGATGACAAAATTACAATCCCAAGAAAGTACTAAAGGTTTAAAAATCCTATAAAATTCTTATAGTCATTGTCCCTAGTAAACTGAGGCTGCCCCGAAAAGCCCTCCCCTGACACCAGCTCCTCAGGGAGGATCTTGACCTCTCCTCTGCTGGAGCATGAGGACCCCAAGAGACAATGTGGACAAGAAACAGGAGGAACTTACATCTGAGTACTTTGTGACACGTCTCCCCAAGCAGAATGCCTGGAAGCACCCTGAGTAAGACCACCTGCACTAGGACGACACGAGGAGGCCCCTTTTGCTCCTGAAGAACCCTAAACTGGACCGGCCCAAATGGGGGCATTTGTGGATCTGGCACACAGAGTGACACCTCATCAACCTCCATCAATTAAATCTGATATTCATTATCTTTGAAAAAGAGAGTTTTTCCCCCCTGGAAAGCTCATTTTTAGAGAAAATTTGGCTAAATGCTTTTTCAAGTACAGTAAAATTAATAGAAAAGATGCTGAATGCTGAGCAAAAAAAAGAGAATTAAGACTGGCTATACTAAGAGAGAAAATGGTAGTAACAATGGTAGAATTAAAAATAAGCAAATAAAAAAAGCTTGGAAGAGGGATTCTTTCCCACTTCTAGGAGGCAGTTCAGATGTCAAGACCCCCTGAAGACAAACTGTAAGATGTTTACTTATTGATCACAGTTCATTTAGACATGCCCCCACACGCCTGCAGAGAATTCAAAGGTGATACATGAGCACCGTTGTCTTTCCTACAGAGGCTGCCCCACGTCAGCACCCTCGGGGCAGGTGCCCGCGAGCTCACTCACCGAGCAGGAGGCTGAGCGGAGGCTGGCAGGACGGGAAGGCGAGGAGGAGGTCTAACAAGCCGGCATGGGCCTCTCTGACAAAACGGTTGTAGTCAGCCGCTCCCTGTCGACTGCACAGCTCTTGTAGCCGTCGCCTTTCCGCACCATCGCTAGTGTAGTCCACCAGGGCTCGCAAAAACGCCTGTGGCCAGAGCAAAGGAAGCAGACTTAAATTACCACGTGCTCTGTGGTTACGGCGGTGAGACTATTGGGTTAGTATCTACCTGGGGATGTGCCCAATTATTCAAGAAAAAAGTGAGAGAGTCACTAGGAGTGTGGTCAGGAAAAGAGAATTTAATTTGCTATTTGCTTTAATGTCAGCCTGTAATGTCAGGAAAACCCACTTTTACGTTCTATTTTTGGCCACCTTTCCTATATCCTACACTGACCTAATCAGTCACAAGTCAATCTCAAATGACATCAGGTGTATCTGAGGGAGAATAATCAGAAAGTCTCATAACTCAACATTTCATCTCTGGACACACTTGATCTTGTCCTAGCCGACGATGACAACCTAGACTTCAACGTTTATTTGACAATTGTTAAGTGCTCTTTAAGGGACAGGCACTGGGCAGTGAGGCACTGGTGACAAGATAACACCTACCTGGCCCATAAGGGTTCACAGGCTGCTGAGAGCAACAGTAGTCAAGGAGTACTCAGTGTGCAATAAGCTAACTGCCCCAAGACGGGCACACATAGGATGTCAGGGCTTCCCAGGACACAAGCTGGGCTGAAGGCTGGCCACATGAAATGAGGGAAGCGAAGAATGGCTAAAGAGACGGTACGGCCACATGAAGGCATGGGAGGTAGGCACACGCAGAGCGCTCTTGAGGAGCATGTGCAGTTCAGTATGGGTCCAGGGAAAGGTAAACATGGGACAGAAGGCTGAAGAGATAGCCAGGGCCAGAACAGCAAGAACCCTCCTGAACAGGGACTCTTAGTCACCTCAGATTCATTGCAGAAAGAGGAGAATATGAACAAATAAAGCAAAACATCCTGAATCCCAAATCTCAAAGACGAAACCAAGTCCAAACTCTTGGAGAACAGACCAAACTTGCTAATTACAATTTTTGATTTCAACCCAATTCCAAGCTTATCTAAGACATGACATATGTAGCTCTTATTACACAAGGATTCTTTAGGAACAAAATACTTCAGCAAGTTATTTGCATCAAATGCAATCTGAAGTGCTAATGGGTACTGCTACCCATGGCTCAAGCACCGTCCTGTCATATATGGACAACACTGCTGTTCTCGTGTGGAGGGTCACAGGTTTCCACTGGCTTAGCTAAGGATCTCTGCTTAAACAATCCAGAGACTAACAAACTAGAATGCTTGATAAGAGTGTCAACACAGTACGCGCACTCAGGACACCCTGTGGAATGAGAGACGCCCGAAGTCCCTGCTTGGATCTCTGGTGAGATACGAGTTTACCAATAACACTTTCCATCACAAAGTCTCAAGTCCATGAAACTTCCTAAATTACAGGCTAAAACAGTGGCAATCATAAATCCTTTAAAATATCTTTCACTTTAGAATTACAGATACTTTACAGTACTAAAGTAGGAAATACTACACTGTTTGTAGAGAACAAGCTGACAAACACTACTAAAATTTAAATTGTAAATATTTTTACAATAGCAATTCTACTCTAAGGAACTCATTTAAAAAAATACTTCAAACAGGTGTGCAAAGATGAATATAGTACAAGAATGTTCACCTAGATATAATTTTTTAAATAGTGAAAAACTGGAAACAACTCAACCATCAATGATTAAATAATTTAATTATGCTGTGCCCATAGCATCTGTTAAAAACATCTCCAATATCTTTCCATGTTGGGATATACAAACTCCTGATTTCTTTATAAGTAAAAAAGGCAAGTTACAGAATGGCACCTATACTATAGGACTTCATTTTTTCTTACCAAAACAAAATTCCAGTGTTAACTCTGAAGGTTTTATTATAAAGTACTTTTGCTTCCTGAGTTACTTATTTTTGTGTCTGGAATTTTTACAATGAGTACATTACTATTGTAGCAGGAAAAATATATATTTTTTACAAAATTTAAAAAAGTGGTAGAGTTGAACTAAAATTGAACTAAAATTAGTTGAACTAAAATTTATTAAATTTAATCAGTAAGTTCTCATCACAGTGAATTCTAAATTTACTCAAATTATATCTAGGGCTGAGCCTCTCTCTAAAGTCGTTTGCTTCCCCAGACTACAAATGCAATGAACACATTAATAAAGACTGCACTGCAGACAGGCTGGCCTAATAACAGCACTATTTATGCTCACTGGCAGTTCAAGTTTGGCAAAGCCCAGCTTGGAAAGTTTATCCATTACTATCCATTTGAGGGACTGAGAAGAATCAGTAGTTCCTGGCATAATACTGACACCTAGTGGATTGTTCTATCTCCAAGTTCATCTAAACATCAATACAACCCACCAAAACCCTTTAACTTTACCTGAAAAGTGCTGACTTAATCAATAATTAGAGATTTTTACACAAAAGGGATCTTAACAACAGTAAATAAGTGGCAGTAGGGGGAAAGCCCACACTCTCAGAGCTTCCTGTCATTAGAGAGAGAAAGTGTCAATGTGCAGTTAGATACACACAGGGTCATCAAGGTCACTGTCATCACTGATTAATGTGCTACATCAAATGAATGTCTAGTAAAAGGAAGACTAAGAAAAAGCCCTATTTTTAAAATCTCATTTCGATAGAAAACATAAAATTTCAATATAAGCACAACAGAAAAATATTTGTCTGTGACAATTATAAAGATACCACACATTCTTGGGAACTGTTTTGAAAACATGCTGTGAAGACCATATTTTCTAAGCCTTCCAAGGGCAAATACCAGATTTAATAAAAACTACACAGAGCTAAATATATTTTTAAATAGTCAAGGAAGAAAGAAAAATACCTTTTTAGGAATCGCTCGTATTTCAAGGCACCAGGTAAGAATGAACTGGAGAGAACATCTCTCGGGTACATGCTGGGGCAAGGCTGCTCCTTCTCAGGCAGACAGGAAGGAGTTCATGACACAGAAGATAAAGAATAAAATGTTTTGCAGCATTCTTAAAGGCACAATTAACTATAATACTTTACAGTGCTATCAAAGTGTAATATGATTTATGGCCATGTTTACTCAGTCAAAAAAATTTCCCCAAAATGGACGCAGCAGAAAAAACCACCTAACAAAAAAATAATTACAAATTCAATAGCATTATAATATTAGCCATATCTATCAAATCTAGGCATGTCAAACAAAAGAAAGGAAAATTATCCAAAACCAAGGACAAAAAAGCCAAAAGATGGCAGTGGTCCACTAACACTACATATTATTCTCAGAAAGAATTTTAGAACTGACTGAACTCCAGTTTAAAATTCTAAGCAAATAACTTAAAAAATGACTTCCTTTAATTATGGAAAAAACAATTATTTTTATATAATAAGCAATAATAAACAAACATAACAGGAAAACAACTTTCTAAAAAGGTTCATATAATAAACAGTTTTTATTGCACGATCATTTTAACATGTGAACTCAGATGCAAAACAATGCTAACTGCAAAAAGCAAACTAACTAGTCCAACTAACCAACCTGCTCTCCAAGGCTATAGCTACATTCACTTTTAATGTCCGTAAGTGTCCAAAAAGCATGAAATCCATCACCATCTCATTCAGTGTAACGTATGGGGAAGTCAAGAAACCAGCAAGACCAGCGAGTGCTTGTGTTCCGCCTGCTGACGCCTGGCCCACCCTCGGGGTATCCGCACAGCCACCACACAGGGCCTTGAATGGGAAGGGGGGCACTCATGCTTGTCACCTCTGATCCGTTGGCCAATGACACCCTAAGAAGTAGAAGATCAAGGCTGTACCTTTCTTCTTTGTGTCTGCCTTAATTTTCAAGAGGACACAGTGTTGTTTTCGGTCTGTGAGGTGCAGTCTTTGCAGTAGGTTTTGTACCTCAGAATCACTGTTGGGACAGATCACGTTGAAGGCATCACCAGGCTGATAGGAAAAATCTGTTTTCTAGAGAAGAACCAACATGAAAGAAAAAAATCCATATGAGTTAACAGTTTTAGTTGTGGGGTAACAAAAACATAGTTTGTATTATATGACCGATTTAATATATAAATTAGAAACAAAATGATTCTAGTTGCAAAAAAAATAATAGATAAGCCCAACTAACTGAACATACTTTTTTTTAAAATTGAGGTCATAATAGTTTATAACATTGTGACATTTTAGGTGTATATTATTATTTGTCAGTCATCATATATATGTGCCCCTTTATCCCTTATGCCCACCCCCAACCCCCTTCCTCTCTTGTAACCACTAATCTGTTCTCTTTATCCATGTGTTTATCTTCCACACGAGTGAAATCATGCAGTGAACAAACATACTTTTTATTAGGAGTTATTTTAAGAAAGAAATTTTGCAGTTATTCAATGTTTTGCTCTGTTATCATTTCATACTTATAGAATGGAAATTAAGACCTTCCTCACTTTCTACAGAGTAAGGGACCTCAGTAAGTAGTGTTTTAATGATCCATGTAAAAAATCCCTCTTAAGAAAACATACACACACAGGCACACACACATTATGAGTAAATGAAACGACGTAAGACTGTCTGCACTGGTTTTCAATTTCCTTTCTTCTTTCCTTTAGAGAGGAATAGGGGTGAGAGAGGACACTTTGTATCTTCCTTAATGAGCATAAAAGGTTGTACCATCTAGCTTGTGAACAAACACGGGCTGGAGAAGGAGCCACTTCCCACAGCACGTCTATTTACACAGGATGCAGAACACAGCCCAGGGTTCTGGAAAGGGGCCTCTGACTACACATGTTCACATTCCTAGCCTGTGAGAGAGACATACTGGACCTGTCAACCGGCCAACCCTTGCCACTTCATTACAACAGTGTAGAACAGCAGAATAAAAAATAAAATGTTTTGGTGCACATAGAATATTTAACAATATGGATTAAAATGTTCAAAAGAAACACAGAACTACTCAATAGCATGTAAACAAAACCATCTAGTTTTGATGTCTGTTGCATTGTTTTTCTATTAGAAGTTTAATTAAATCTACATAGACAACCCTGATGTGCCCTTTTCTGAAAGCCCAACCCACTTAACTTCTCAGGACCTTCATCAAAATAAAGGGTTGAGCTACATGACTTTGAAGTGGCACTCAAGCGCCAAAGTTTCAGGATTATCAATCAGTTTCTTAACCTGAGGTCAATGGACTTGGGTAAGTGGGGGGGGGGGGGGAGGGGAGGGGCTCATGGATGGAGTTCAGAGACATAGTACATAAGCCCCCTGAAACTGTATGCAAAAACGGATGTAAATAATCATGTCTCTGGAGAGGGGGTCTGTGACTTTTTCCAGATTCTCAAAGGAATGAGGACCACCACTCTGAGAAATGAACCCTTATGTGACCTACTGTGAGCTCCAACTAGCTGGCTGACCTCAGATAAACAGCTTTCTTCCCCGGGACTCTTCTTATATGGAAAATGCTTTTCTGATTCCATTATCCTTTGGTGGCTTAATGAGTAAGGCAGCAACACTATTCTCTCAAGCTGAATCACCTCTAGTCACTCCTCATTTTAGCCCCTCCCTGAAAAGAAAACAGGTGTGAGGTGGGGCAAAAAGATGACAGGTCCAGAAGAAAAGCCCAGATGTCCTGTCAGAGACTCTCCTTCTTCCTGAGAGTATGGGCTGGAACACCACACAAGTCTCTGCACTTCCTGACACATAACTGTGCTGAGAAATACATCTTGTAACTTACTGAAATGTCCAATTCTACCAGAAGAGTGGTTTTTAGGGCATCATTTGTAGTCAGTTGAATTGCCTCTGAAATTGGAACTTGAAAAATTGGATCCACTGAAGTCACAGATGCCTGGCTTTCGTCCTTGAGAAAATAAACGTGATAAAACGTTACTAAATGCAATTTTCAATTATATTTACCACTGCTTCACTCAGTGACTAGGTAAGATCTGTAGGATCTTATGAAACTTACTGGCCATTTAATAATTCTTTTCTAAGGTAAATGGCTACAAACATATGCCTCTCAATCTTTCAGAAAAGCAGCCTATCAACAGTTGAAATTCCTTGTCTACTGGACATTAGGATTTCTGAGATATATACTGAAAATACCAAATACTAGCATTTTCATGTAAAGGTCTGTCTTTCTAATAAACTGTGCAAAAGGCAATAGTATGCATGCATATTTCAGGAAGGAGATTCTAAAGGAAATGATGGATGTTTAAGGTTGGAAGGTGTCTGTACAGATGGTCACAAGAACTCTGAGTGGTGGGCAGTGCTGTTCAACAGAGCTTTCTGCATGACGGGAATGTTCCACACTTGGCTGACAATGAGAACGCGACACTGGTGACAGGTGGGAGACAGACAGCACAAGGCAGCAGTGCAACAGCTAAGTAGCTGGTGTGATGAATCAGGTGCTTGAGAACTATGAGGTAATAGTATTGATAAGGCACATGGAACCAGGGGGACACTGCTAAGCTTCATTGACACTTTTGAAAAAAATGTAAAAAGCTGAGAAATATTAGTCAACAATTAAAAACTAAGTGTGAAAGCCAGAGGACATCCTCAGCAGTGTACAAGGAAGTGCTATCTCCTGCAGCCTGAAGGCAGAGAAAGCTAAGGAGCCACTCTGATAGGGAAAGAATGGATTCCTGACAGCTGGGAGAGGGACAACTGGGTTGAAAAATCTTGAATCCCTAGATTCCCTCGAACCCTTTGAGCCTGCAGAAGTGGCCACTCCTTCCTATTAAGAGCAAGAATTCCCCTCTTGCATTAAGACAATGCAGGGACCTCTGCCCTGCAAGACACGCCCAAGTCCCCACCCCTGCACCCCATCTCCTCTCCTGGCTGCTGGGCCAATAACTAGGGTGAAGTCACAATATACCAGGCCGCAGATGCACTGGGCCAGTGAAGGCAGGCAAGGTACTACATGCTGAAGAAAGTGCAGGACACAGCAACATGCACTGGCAGAGGCCAGCAGAGTATGCACAAGACAGAATGCTCAGGTCCTGGGCCAAGGAGGGCAGAACAAAAATTTGGATAAAGGAGTTTTTCTAACTGGGACGCTCTCCAAGGATACAGGCTTTAACACCCTGGCAAAAGTCCCTGTGAATATGCTGCCACCATGGCTACAAGAGAAAGGAAAAAGTGACAGACTGCACTAAGTGAGGCAGAAATCGTCAAGACTACTATGGCCAGCATTTGAAGACAGGATTAAAAAGCTCAGAGAAGTGGGCCTAGTAGAGTGGATAAAACTATGTAGAGCCAAAACCCAGCAAATGACAATGTTCCCTGGAGATCCAGAGCACACATCATTGCCCAGGCCAACAGGACTGTGCTGGGAGGGGCACCAGCATCACTGAGAGGTTCGGGCTGGCGTCCCTGCTGACCAGAGCCAACAGCAATAGGAAAGCATGCAACCCCAAAGGACAGAGAGGTAGGAGCAATTAGCCAGCAAAGCCGAAGGGCGCAAACATCATAGTAGTAGAAAGGCTGGAGGGGCTGTGCTGCCAGGGACCTGACTCAGAATTAGTGGAGATGGTTGAGAACATGGCCTCCCGAGGGTCAAAATAAACGAGCAGCCACAAGGGCACTGGTTCAATTCTCACAATGAAAAGAAATCAAGAAGTCACGAGCAGGGAACTGCAGGCAGCTGCCCCAATGAAAATTCAAGATCTCTTGCCCAGTTTCTAGACCCGTGCCTGTTTCCAGACCTGCAGTCCACTGACTTTAGGAGAGGGCAGGCCCCCAGGCGAAGGGCCTCTGCACCACCACAGGAACTGTACTCAAAAACGCTTCCCACAGTCCTTCTCCCTAGGGGCAAATGTACACTGGGCCAAGGGGAATACCCAAATATTTCAGGGACTGCTAGCATAGGGTCCAAGTTGATGCTGTTACCAGGAACCCAAAGCATCACTGGGCCCACATATTACAGTGATGTCTATGGGGCCAGGCAGTAAACGGAATCTTGGCCCAAGTCTGGCTCAATGAGTCCACTGGGTTCCAGACCCTCCCGTGGTCACCTGGTAGTTGACACAACTCCACAATGGATTACTGGCCTTTGGGGTAAGAGCTAGCATAGTAAGGAAGGTGAAGAGGAAGCCTCTGAATTTGACACTGTCCTCTCCCCTCACCAACACAGAACATGAAAACCAATATAGCATCCTGGGAGGAATGACAAGTACCAATACTATCCTTAAAAACCTAAGGGATATGGGGACAGTCTCCATCTTATCTCCATCTAATTGACCAGTCTGGCCCCTGCAAAACCAGATGGATCCTGGAGGATGACAGTGAACCACCACAAACACAAACAAGCAGTAGCCCTAACCGTGGCCTCTGTACTGGTTTTCTTGGATAGAGCAGATAAACATGGCCCCAGGCACATGGCATATGGATGGCGATCTACCTCATGTGCTCTTTTCCATCTCTATCCTAAAGAGACCTGGACACTTTCACCTGGAACAGACCATGGTATACATTTATAATTTTGCCCCAAGATTGTGATAATGCTCCTGCCTGCTGTTATAAGACAGTCTGAGTAAACGAGGAACACCTGGATATTCAGCGGAACATCACACTAGTCCACTAGATCGATGACATTATGCTAATCTGACTGAATGAGCAAGAAGTGGCTAATGTTGTGGAGTCTTTGGAAGACCTCACGTCCTATGCAGATTGAAGGGCCCGTACCGTAAAGTACAATTTCCAGGAGTCCAGCAGTCTGGGGCATGTCAGGACACCCTTCCCCAGTAAAGAGTACGCTACTACATCTTGTACCTCACTTCTCCTAGAGAGAAGCCTAACACCCAGTAGGCCTCTTCAGGATGTGGGGCAGCAAATCCATACCTGGGACTACGGTTCCAACACAAATACCAGGTGACATGAAAGGCGGCCAACTCTGAATGGGGCCCAAAGCAGGAAAGGGATCTGTAGCAGGTCCAAGCAATGGTGCTAGTAAGAGGCCTTGCTGCTTGTACCACACAATCCAGAGATCCCACAACAGCGGAGATATCAGTGATGGGGGGAAGATGCTGTGTGGAGTAGGACTGGCCGAGGTCTTGGCTGAGACTGCATCGAAGCTCAGCTGCCCACTCTGCCAATCCTGCTTCCACCCCCTCCCCCCCACAAGTTCCCCAAGGTGATGATCCCAAGAGAATGCCTAAAAGAAATCTTTTCCAATCCCTTGCCGTCTAAGTATATCCTTTCAGCAGATTTATACAAGTCTCCCTTAAATGGTGGAGATTTTAAAAATCTTTTAACCACATTACCAACTAACAACTCAAGCCTATTAATGACACCTACCATGAAACTCTTAGCAGATCCTCCTCATAACTGAAGCCCCTTGTCAGAGCAATCAGTGCTCACTGTGCCCTCTGCCACATGCATCCATCCTTGCAGCCTACAGATGGGGGCTCTACCACGTCTGCACTCTGCTCCCATCAGTCGAGCCACATGTTTCCCAGAGCCGCTGTGTCTGTTCCCAAACCTGACTAAAGTGTACTGGCTGTAATTATCTCCCTTGAACAATTCACAGAATAATGAAGTATAACTGCAAAAACAATGAACCCACAGTTGTTTACATAAAAACATACTTGTTTATCTGAATGCTTTAGAAAGACACTATAAAAATATGGTAAAAAAACTGCTAATATCAGGTTCTGAGAACAGTTCTAATATACTAGAAAGCTGTACTTAAATTGTTTCCCAATGTCTAAGTCTTTCTTCATTAAAAATAAGAAAACAAGAAACTAGAAATCATGATTGCTGCACTGAAGGTGCAGTTTATGTAAGAAACCCACATAAACTCCAGTCAGCCACTCCAAAGAAAGAGGGCTTGGCTGCACTGGAAATTTACTCTGAAGGATGTGGGAAGAAATTTCAGGGTATCATATACTGCAGTCATGGGAAGCAATTAGTTATTATTCAACTTGATGCTCAAAAACTTACAGACCACTTTGAAGTCATTTATTGATTGACAGGAAAAATACCAGAGGTAGGAAAAAAAAGACTTAATATAGACAAAAACAAGTCTATAAGATATTATCAAGAAAAAGAACAATCTCCCAAGTAGAGCATCTCAAGATTCTAAAAATCCAGACTGCAAAGGAGATTTTACTGCAAATAAGTCCATTAAGTTTAGCTGCTAAGATAATTTCCTGACTGCCCACAACATGGCCTCAATTGACTCACATCCAAAAAGAGAAATCAAGAAGTTAATTCTCCAAAATAATGGAGAAACTGAGCTCCTAACCATATACTTCTTCAAAGACAGATGTAACGTAATGACAAAAGCACTTCTGTAATGCATGGTGGGGTGGGCAGGCCGCTGTAGTAACTCTTCAACTCTGCAACTGTATTGCAGAAGCAGGCACAGATAACACGTGAATGGATGGGCATGGCTGTGTTCCAATAAAACTTTATTTACCAAAGAGAGGTGGTAGACCACATTTGGCCAACAGGCCAAAGTTAACTGACCTCTGTTGTAATGTAATAAACAAACCAACAAAACACCCATGGTAAGATAATATACAGCATGAAGCACAGAGTGAAACTGCTTACCTGGCCAAGAGACTCCTGCAGATGCACCTGTAAATACTCGGGTGGTAAAGCAGGAATATTCAGCGAGGCCTGTGAAAGTGGAGGTACTGAACAGGTAAGTGAGGACTCACAGTCTGCAATCAAAGCACTCGAGTGACCTCCGTTCACTGCATTTTGTTCCAAAACCTCAGAATTCTTTCTTCCTGAATCATCTAATCTCAGAAGTTCAACTTGTGATTCGACGTGTAACAATTCTGGTTTCACAGGGTCTGTCCTCCAGGAGGCATTAGATGCCATTGCGAGAGCTCCATTCATCTCCTCTTTTCCTCTACTTGACATAAAATGCTTCGTGAGGGCAGCCCAGAGTCCATCAATCCATGGCTCAACCACAAGTTCTAAACTGGATTGTTGTGATAAAAAAGGAAAAAAGAAACAAATGTGTAAGTTCTCCATTTAAATGCATAATAACAGGATAACAGCAGTCTGTCCATTTGGCAAAATGCTATGCAACTGTCAAAAGTACTACATACGATGACTATTCAGAACACAAAAACTATTTATGAACAATTAAGCTAAAAAACAGAACATTATGTGTTCATTAGCATTGAGCTGTAAAAAATATGAGCATGTATAAAGGTCAGAGAACAGAAATGAAGTTATTTTAGTAATAGCTAATAGGAATGTGATTCCTCCTAATTTCCTAAAATAGAAATAGTAATCTTTCTTTTAAGAAGTTATTTTAAACAGGCATGCTAAATTCTGATGAAGCTAACAGAACTTACCCCAAATCCAAGCCTACTCTAACATCACAAATGATAACTGTATCAATCGAATGCACTATCATTTTTGCCTAGCTAATTTACTGATCTTTTTTCCTATAGATTAAAATATCACTAAGAAATCACTCTGGATTAATGCTAACCTTTTGACTAAGTAAATAGTTCAAATCTTCTATCAATTGTGAATAACCTTTTTGGTAAACTTTCCAGGGAGGATGACCACTAGGGAAAAAAGCAATTATCCTTCAGGAAAGCTGAATTAATCATTAAAACATTTAAAATGTGGCAGTCTACTTCTTGCTAACAAAGTAGGATAACTCAACAAGCCCATTCCTACACTCCCTGAAAGGACAGGAAAGACTGCAGCAGGACCTTGGAAATAATGTGTGTCATTTTTAATCACAACTCAAAGGAGGTATCAATTAAATTCCAACTCTAAAGCTAAATGACAATTAAGAGGAGGCACATTTTAGACCTCTGTCTTCTTATGACTCTGGCTATAATGTCATTGTATTCATTACGTGCTCACATAGTACACAGCTCAAAGCCTGGTTATACAGTACATCTATCCCTCAGGAGCCTTTGGAAAAGTATATAAAATTATGGGTCCAATAATGACAGTTACATTTAGAACACCATTCCCACAACTCAGAAATATTAAGATAATAATACTCATTATCAGAGAGAGAGCTAATGTTCACTGAGTATTTACTATATGGCAGACATTGCTCTAAGAAGACAATCTGTATTAATTCATTTGATCTTCCCCAAAACCTTACACAATACATACTATTATTATCTATTTCACAGAGGGAGAAACTGAGGCACAAAAGGTTTAAGTAATCTGACCAAGGTTTCACAGTCAGTAAACGGGGGAATCAAGGATTTTAACCCAGGTATTTGAACTCCAATCTGCATTCTTAACCCCTTCAATGTGGTGGCTGGTACATTAAGCCAGGATGTCTTCTTGAAAATAATGTTAGAAAAGGGAACATTCAAGTAAGGTAGTTAGATTAAAAATTTTAAAGATGCAGGCTCCTGAAATATACATTCAAGAATTTTAACACTCGATCCAATAAATGAAGAGGGGAACCAAAAGCCTTTGAAAAGAAGTAAAATACAGACTGACAGGCCTAATGGATTATATAAGCAGTTAGCAATTAAATAGCTCCTACAGGACAATAAACATTTAATGCCAAAAAAGTTCTGGGGAAAAACAAAAAGCCCAATATAAAGGGACAAAACTAAAAGGCAGCACACAAGGAAACGTGGTAGAACTTTGTCACCTTCAAGAACATGCGCACTGGGGAGATGGAAAAATCCACAGCAAGGCAGCTGCAGAAAGTGATGGAGAGAGTGGACACGAAGGGTGAGTTAAGTGAAGGTAAGTTAAGGGAAAGAGAAGCGCCTCCAACACACTCATGCAAGGTGGTAATATGCAGAAAAGCAGACATTTGCTGAATTTGCCATTATTCATAAACAGATCTAGTGAGTGGAAATTTATGTAATCATGCACCTGGGAGGAAAAAATCAAGAGCATGTGCTGTTACCTGGTGAATATAGTTAAAGGCTAACTGACAGAATAAGTTGTAGGACGATACCTATAAGATCTCTGAATAAACACATTAAGAGGATTTGAAAAGTGGCGCATACAGTGAAATACTGAATTTAAGAACAAGAATAAATAAAAGTAATGGAAATAGAAATTATATTTCTGGTTGACATGGAGGCAAATGGCCATTAAGATGTATGGGAGAGACAGTCAAGGAATGCAGTGTGCTGTGAAGGCCCCCGACCTGTGTTCACTGTTGGTGAAGTGCCCCCCCAGGGGAGAGGACCTGTGTCCAGTCACTCCTGTGAGCACAGAGAGAAGTACACGTGCGCCCTCTCAAACTTCCTAAAGAAAATGCTGATTTTTACGAATCCCTACGTACTTGAAGGTAAAGCTATGGGCACCTTTTCTAATTTTTTCCATTCACAGAAACTGAGAAGAATGAGGCACTTAAAAAAGAAAAATCAGCAAACAGGTGAAGCAAGCTCTGGCTGATCTTCTTGGGTCCTAGGGCTAAAAAAGCTAACGAAACTAAAATATGATTTTCAAGAAAGTTTCAGTGCTAAATCAAGTCAACCCCTTTCATAAACTCACTAACTCATCACGTGCAAACAAGGGTTTCCTGGAAAGGAGGGAGAGGAGACACGTGCTGCTCTTACCCCACGCAGTCATCTGCATGGCCAGTGTCATAGAAATGCTGGGCACCAAGCTCCCGAAGCCGTTTATCAATTATCTTCCCCCCATTACAGAAGTACGTGTATTCTGAATCACCTAGACCTAGAGCCCAAATAGGTTATTAGTGCACAGTAAAGTTTAAATTGAAAGATATGCAGAACAGATAAACAAAATATTAAAAACAACACCATTCCATGCTCTTACTGATGGAGTAAGCAATAATGTACAGTCTCAAGTTTTCTTACTTTCTCCTTGAGTAATACTAAATATGCAAATAATTATCTTCTATTTTACAAGTACCAGACATACTGAAACAAAACACTTTTTGACCACTGTTAACAGAAATATATTTCACATTTTTGTTTCCACGAATCTGTGTAAAAACATGGAAATCTTAAAAAAAGGATTAGGTTTAAAAATACAAAATACCTGTATTTGCAGACTTTTCTAATGTAGTACAGGGGGACTGTAAAGTACAGCCTGTGGACCAAATGCCACCCACTGTCTTTCTTTGTAAATAAAGTTTTATTGAAACACAGCCAAGTCCATTTGTTCACATATGGTAGCTTTCCAGCTACAAGAGTAGAGTAGTTGTTATTGAGACCACACAGCCCGCAAAGCCTAAAATATTTATCATCTGATCTTTCATAGAGTTTACTGACCCCTAATCTTAACCCCAGAGAGGCATACCTACAACATAAACAATCATTTCGTATGTTTCTGTGTTGGATAAATTAAGAATTGCTTCTACGTTTCCTGAAGAAAATGGATTAACATTTTCATACTTGGTTGAAAATTTACGCTTTTAAGCATAAAATTTATGCTTCTCAGTTGTTGAATCATCTCCACGTATTTTCCCAACAAGAGTAAGGTGAGCAATTGATGAGTCCATATACAGGCCTAAGATCACCTAGAACAATTGGATGGCCTTCAGTCTCTCCTTTTTAATAATTCTTTTGAGGAATCTTTAAAGCAATACATACATGTTCACCCTTGAAAATAAAGAAATTTGAAATACTTGAATTAAAAAAATGTAAAAACTCTAAAATACTCTCTTGAATATGTTATACATAACAGATCTTGGCCAGGGTCATAATTCAAATTTCTAATCAGTTACTTATCATAGCACAATCCACCCTTGCTAGATACCCTCCCCATAAAATAATTCTCAAAGATGAATACAGATCACAAGCCAGGAAAAGGGACCCTGCACAAGGGATATCTGGTGTGGCAGCTTGATGAGCTGGTCCTTCCGATTCTTTATTTTAATATTTTTAAACTAAAATTCACAGAGTTCTAGGCCAGTGTTTCTTAATCTGGGATACATGTTAGAATCACCTGAGAGCTTTTAAAAATACTAATACCAGGGGCCTACCTCAGAACAACTAAGTCAGACTCATTGGAGGTGGGCCAAGTAATGGAATTGAACAACTCCCCCAGCTGATGCCAATGTGTGGCCAGGACTGAAAGCCACCATCCTAGGGGACTGGTTTTTCCCCTAGAGAAGACATCACATCCACCTGGGAGCTTTTTTGAAACTAAACTAACAAATAAGTAAGTAAAACAGCACACGGGATTGCCCTTGGCCCCTTCAGGGATTCTGTTTTAGCAGGTTTGGGGTGGGGCCCAGTCACTACTATTCTAAGAATGTTTCACTGTTGAATCTGATGTGCACCAATGGTGAGGAATGCTACTCAAGGGGCTCTGCAGAGGTGCTGCTGTGGGGTGAACACTGGGGAAGCATTCACAGAACACAGCACGTTATCTCCATTAAAACCATGCATACGTAAGATATTTACATAAAAAACCAAAAAGGACAAAACCTATACATTCCTATCATAGTTTTGAATTATCAGAATTAAAGCCAATAATAAAAGAGTACAGTAAGAGCACAAAATATAGTCCATAATACCTAATAATCCATACCGCAGGTGAGCAAAGAAATCAACCGGCAGTGTCTTGTCCTGTATTTCTTTAACGAACTTTCGGGCTGTGTCAGGTGGCTCTCCATTTCCCGTGGTAGAAACAACAAAAACAAGAGGCGCTGTTTCGGTTTTTAGGTCATACTACAAACAAGGATGTCATGTCAGGGATCTACTGCTACATGTATTTTGACTTAACACCTCAGCAAGGCAACAACTTAGTTTCCTCTGTCTTGAACCTGTCTGCAGAGAGGTCCACAGACCACTTTCAAGTTGGGGAAGTACAAGTATTCTCTTCAGGTATCAGGGAACCTGGCTCTGAGGAGCGACTCCTCACTCCCTCAGGGTTCCAGGGAGCTCAGAATATCATCAGGGGTAAACTGAAATCATCAGTGTTTCCAAGTCTTGCAAATAAAGTTTCTTCTTTCTAATTCTCACCTAAACTTAAACATTTCAAATAGAGCACTTCACTGTCTCCATTTATAAGGACTCCATGAGCTCTACTGCTCACGAACATCATCAAATTTGGCTCCATGGAATTCACTTTATTCTTCATGCTGATATAATCGATAAGAATTTGAGATAACATTTTAGCAGGCGATTCAATGCTTACAGGATATTACTCAAGTTGTGTACTCAGTTCTATACAGTTTGTTAAAGTGACTTCACCTTGAAAAGGACCATCATGATCTAGGAAGCACAGAGCTATCTGTTTACACTGGATCAGGAACAACAATTGGAGCAATCCTTCAGCCGGGGAAGCAAACATGCCTCACCTGATATTACAAAAAATCTACTGCTCACCTAACTTTCCCATAGCTGCTGACTTAGGTGGTGAGGTGACCCCAAGGGGCCAAATCAGGGCTAGTTACATGAGGCTGATGATTCTGTCCTTGTTTGTAGGAACAGATTCAGACTGCAATCCATCGTGTGGCTCCCGCAGCATGAATTCACTGTAGAATTACGGATCCCACCAGATGGGTGCCCTCCAGGATGCTCCCTGGCCTGGTAACTACCTCCGGCGTCACTCTGGCCCTGCTGCATAAAGGAACTAGGTGGTTCTCCTAGGAGCCGAGTTTATAATTCACCTGTGCTGCTGACCTCTAGTCTTTTGAATTAGAGATGTGAGAAAGGCTAAAGGAGGTTGTGAACTTGAGTGCGAGTGTACCAGCAGGGCAGTTTTCGAAGGCCTAAACTGAATTTGAAGTGGCTGACACCTTACCTTGTGGCATAAAAGCCCCTGCTAGTTGCTATGGCTTGAATTGTATGGAACAGTATAATCTGGAGGTCTCAATCAGAATAACTGAAAGAAGACAGATCTGATAAGACCTTATGTATCCTAAGGTAGGCACTTCTGTAAAGACTGAACATAAAAAAAAAAAAAAAAGCAGTCCCTGATCTAAAGAAGCTGAGTCTTCTCCAGATCCTGGCACTTCTTTAAATTCTATTTCACAAAACAATTACATGGTCCTTCACTTGAAGGAACTCTGACATGAATGGCAAGGTCTTTATTTTGGGGAAGTACAAATGGGGCACTGGGATGCACAGGGTGGAAAGCACACACGTGCATGCAAACACACACCTCACTTGTTCTCACAGCCCCCCCCAATGAGATAAACAAGGCAACTACTACTACCTCCATTTATGGTTGAGGAGTAGTTACTTGCGATTTTTGAGACTGTTTAGTCTAATTCAAATGCACACTTATGTGTTAAAAAAAAGTTGGCAGGAATCTCACAACACAGTTGATAAAACACATTTCTGAGTGTTAAAAAACAAGGATTTTATGGTGGTAATTAGTGTCCTACTTTGTTAACAAATGTCACTTCCCAACCAAAGTACTTCAAAGCATAAAACACAATAAAAACCATGAGTACCAGCTCTTACCTTATCTGACTCACTAATACAGTGAAGATCTGCAGAAAATCCACGTGCACCTGCTTTTTCACATATTTCCTCTGCTATGGCCTTTGCCTGCCCTCGCTGTGTAGCATAGAGTAACAAAAACCTCCTCATCACCTCGAGGCATAGGCTATAGCTACAACAGTTACACTGGAAAATAGAAAAGGGGATTTTCTTCTTAATTAAGTAGTAACAACCTGCAGATATTCATTCTCTCTCATAATCTTTTAAAAAGACTGCAATAGCCACACATAATATGAAATAGATGTCTTAAATGTGTTAGCATTAATTCCAAATAAGCCTAAAAAAGAGAATTCATCAAACCACAGAGAATACAAGAATGAAGCTGGAATCCCATGGTTCAGAAATCAGATTTTGGGGTCAGACTACTTGGGCTTGATTCCAGGTTGGTCACTCACAACTGCATAACTCGGGGGAAGCTACTCAACTGATCTGGTCTCAGCTCCCTCACCCTTAACATGGTGACAATAATGCCCACTTGACAAAGATTGAGAGATGAAGACACCTGAGCAATGGCTGAGACACAGCAGTGCTTAATAAATCTTAGATATCTTTTTGTTGGCTCTTTTAAAAAAGGTAAAAGCAAAAATTCCATTAAGATTGTAGGATTCTTGGTTCCTTCTTGATTCTAATGCTAAATAAACTAATCATGATGCTAAAGTTAATCAAAGCACATACTCTGCTTTATTATTTAGCTCAATATCAAACATACATATAAGTCCATGCACATATACATACACATATATGTACAGAGAGAAAATATTTCCAATCCACTGAAGTGTTTTCCTAGTAACATATGTCTTTCCTGATGAAAAAACCAGGAGAAAAATTAAGGACACTCAGACTTTTTCCCATATTCATCCAGTATCTAAAACTTGGGGACTGTCAATTTGCAGGGACAGATTTAAACTGAAATCCAAATCAAAATCTTGGCTTTTGGTGAATAAACCATCAATAGTTTTATGCAACTCTGGCCAGTTACATCTAAGGACAAACTAAGCCACAAGGAAATTAACTCGTAAAAAGAATCACATTACATAACATGTTAAGACTCATGAAATATCCTTAGGGAACACAAAAAAGCCTGGCATATAGCAGATGCTCAATAAATTAACTGAATGAATGAACAGACAAATGAATAATATGAAGACACTACACATTCAGGGCTCACCGACAACTGTGAAGGGATAATGATGTAAAGAACCCCACTTATTCTTATCCTAGTTAGCGACCTGGACCACTTCCTGGGAGCCACGCACAGCTCTAGGTGCTTCAGAGGACGAACCCCTTAGTCCCACAGCCGCCCTACAAAGCAGGTACTGCTGCCCCGCGTTTCTCAGAGGCGGTTCCCCGGCACCCGCAGGGCCAAGGTCAGGCGGAGAAGCGGTGAGGCGGGACCCCCGTCCGGCCCGGGTCCACGCTCCGAACATTCCCGAGTTTCCAGCGCCCCTTCCCGACACCCCACGGGTCCCCGCGCCCCGATGTGCCCTTTATCCCGTCTACAAGTGTGTGGAACAAAGACGCCGACGGAGAAGGGGCCCACAGCGACCCGCGGGACCAGCTTCGCCCGTGCAAACGCCGTCGGCGCGGCCGGGGACCCGCTCCCGGGAGGCGGCCGGAGGCCCCAGGCCGAGGCCCCGGCGCAGCCCGCCCTCCGCCCGCGGCCCCGGACTCCTGACTGACCCGCGCGCGCCCAGCCCCGGGCCCGAGCGGGAGGGATGCGGAGGAGCGGAGGCCGGTGCCCTCGCCCACCCTGGGCCGCTTCCTCCGTGGGCTCGTGCTGGGCCGGGGGCCTAAACGCGAGGGCTCGGCCGCCGCTGCCTCACCCGCCGGGGCCGGGCCAGGGAGGCCCCAGGAGAGGGTGGGCACGGCGGTCGCTGCTCCGTACCTGCGCACGCTATTGCGGCGCGCACGCTCAGAGCCCGAGACCAATAGGAAGCGGGGAAGGGGAGCTGGGCCAATCGCAGCGCGCCGGACGTGGGGGCGACCTCTCGTCCCCGCGCAGGCGCCGCGCTCCTCGGCCCCCCCGCGGTGTGCGCATACGGAGGCCCACGAGGCTCCAGGCTCCCGGGCCTCCGCGGCCGCTCGGAGCTCCGGTGGGCTGAGCTCGGTAGGTGTCCACGCGGGCTTGACCTCGGTTGTCCCGGCCCGGCGTGCGTGGGCCCGCGGCGTCGCTGAGGCGCCCGTGTTGCCCTGGCCCGCCCGCCCGCGCGGTGCTTGACCGCTGGGGCGCCGGGTTTGGGTGCGCCCGACCCGTGGGATTCTTTCATTCCCAGGAGGTCGCGGTCCCCCGGGCGCCCCGTCCGCTCTGTCTTGCACTCGTGCTCCCGAATCCAAGCGAGGTGTTTGGTCTGGACGGGCCTCCCACCTTCCCGCCTCATTGACCCGCATCGTATTACTTTTCTAAAATCTTACTTCTTTTCTCCATTTACCAAGCTAGACTCTTTTCTTCCTCAATCCTGGCCAAACCCTAACTCCAAGGGGAAACCTACATCTCAGGGCTCTCGAAGCGCGTTTTTTACTCTTTCTTTGCGTCGACCTATGCGAATTTTGGCCACTTTACCATTTGCTTTTTTTGAGTATTTAACCAAACGCAGTTCTTTCCAACAACAAACATATAGGAAATGTAATTAGGATCTACACTGCCGGAGATTGAATCCTAGCTCTGCCCCTTACTAGCTGTGTAGACCGGACAAAGTAACTTTTTGGTGCTCAAATTTCTACATCTGTAAAAAGATCATATAAGTACTTAATTCATTGTATTGTTGGGAGTAATAAGTAAGTTAGTAAACGGCAAAGCACAACAGTGCCTGGCAAATGACAGTGATTGTTATTGTTGGATGATGGCCACTTTTCTAAGCTCTAGGATGAGATTCTGCTCTTCTGGTGTTTATGCTTTAGTGGGAAATATTTATGAATCACTTCTTTTACGTACTCATCCTTAGTTTCATACGCATTCACGTTGAATGAGTCATGTTCTCAATATATTTGACCATGTTTTTTATTCTTTAGTTATCAATCAAGAGGAGTCGAGAATCTGGTGGCATGGCTTTAATTACCTTACGGAGGAACCTTTGCCATTTATCTGATTTTCGGATACATGGTGCTCTGGCTGCTCTGAAAAATCAACCTGCAAATCATGTTCACAAAGTCGTCAAGGAGCATCTGTGTCCATGGTTCTGTTCCCTACAACCTGAGCCTTTCAGGGTCAGGTTCCATCATGCCTGTTGTAAAAAGTTCCATTCAGAAAATGGAAATGACCTTCATTCAGTTGGTGAGCCCATGTTCTCTCAAGTCCATGATTGGGACAGGCTTGAACAAAATCTTAAAAATGTGGACGAACAGCTATTTTACAGGAGACTAAACAACTTCACTTCATCAGAAGAAGTGTTACATTTTATAAGCACTCTGCAAACTTTGCCCGATACGATGGCAGCAGGAGCCTTACAACGGATTTGTGAAGTGGAAAGAAAAGATGGTGATCAACGGCTGCCAAAAGAAATACTAGAGAATAGCGTCTTTCAAGCTTTATGCATTCAGCTTGAACAGGAACCTTCAAATCTGTCAAACACTGGTTTGGTGACTGCTTTGCAGGCCCTGACTCTGTTGTATGTAGATCCCCAAAGTAGCTTTTTACTGAACCTGGTGGCAGAATGCCAGCATCGTCTCCAAAGGGGTGGCCTGGAAGTTCACAGTCTTTGTGTTCTGGGGGAAAGTCTGATTAAACTGCAAGGTCCAGGTTGTGCGACACTAGAGCTGATTATATGTCAACTGCAAGGTGAAAAATTGGAAAAATTTACCCCTGGGGATATTGTAGCCCTTTATAGAATACTCCAGGCGTGTCCTGAAAAAGTGGACCAACGCCAGACGTTTCTAAATAAGATAAACAACTTTTCTCTGTCAGTAGTTTCCAAGCTGGGTCCTACATCAATAAGCCAAATGCTCACTGCGCTAGTGGTTCTTGATCAAACTCAGGCACTTCCTCTGGTTATAAAACTGGGTAAATACGTTGTGAGGCATATCCCTCATTTCACTAACGAAGAGCTTGTAAAAGTCTTAGAGGCTTTCATATACTTTGGGCACAATGACAGATTTTTTACAAGAGCCCTAGAGCAACATGTGGCTTCACTTTGTCTCAGTTTGGATCCCGAGGTTGTCAGCAAAGTCATGGAGTACTGCAGCAGAAAACTGATTCTTTCAGTTCCCATCCTCAATGCAGTGGCAGAAACTTTCATTTGCCAATCAGAAAAATTTTCACCTAGTCAGATTTCTGAATTAATGGAACCATTTGGGAAACTCAATTATTTGCCACCAAATGCCTCTGCTTTATTTAGAAAACTAGAAAACATGTTACTCACTCATTCCAATTATTTTCCACCCAAAACACTGTTGAAACTTCTCCATTCGTGTTCGCTTGTCGAATGCCATCCGGTCAACTTTATGTCAAAAATATTCAGCCCTTATTTTCTTCAACAGCTGCAAGGTGAGTTGATGAAAACTTCTGAGAATGGAAAAATTAACCTTTGACCTTGTGATGTTTTCAAGTCACATATGTACCTTTTTACACTGAGCAATCAGTGACCTTGATTTTTTTCTCCCATAATAATCTAAAGAAGAGATCTGAAGTTGCAGATGCTAGTATAAACACTGAGTTCAAGAATGGTAAAACGTTGCATAGAGAGAGAAAACGGTTTCAGGTACACAGTGTGCTGCCCAGCTGAGAAACAGATCCTTGTGGGAATGTAGTGATGGCAGTGGTGATCAGCACAATACCACGTTAGAATCTTTGTGAGAGAGCAACTGTAGAACTCCTGTTTTTTGAAAGGATGCTACTTTTCATAATTGAAGGCTACCCAAATATGTCAAATTTCTGCATCTCAATAGTAAAGGGAAATTATCACGATGCTACTAACAGATTTTGTCAATTATATTCTGTAGTTAAGAGCTTGAGTTCTTGGAAGTCATAATGAGATTTCATCAATGGCACGCTAGAAGGCATAATGAATTCTAACAAGTTCTTAGTGTCATTTAAAAGTACATTACTTCCAGAGTGAATAAACGAATGTTGTATGTTCTTTTCTCTCGTTACACATGCCAAAATTCAAACCTAACTATGACTGGGATGCTTTTTATTTCAGGTGACGAATCATACTTGGACAGACTGAGCCTGGCACAGCTGACCCAACTTTTCTTAACCTCGATCCTAGAATGCCCTTTCTATAAGGTAAAAGCAGGAGCTGTGTTGCTTTATTTCCCTGTGGGGGCCGTTTTCTTTTGTCCTCCCCTGATATCTTTTAAGTTCCTTGTCTTTTGATCTGTCTCAGTAACCTCATTACAAAGCAGAACTTTCATTCACCGGGAGTTAGTTGCCACCAGATACCCTTTTCTTTGATAAGTTGACCCGATTCCTGTTTTCTTGTCTTTGAAGGACCCATTTCTTCCTGTATAAGATTTCCTGGAAGGTTTTATCGAATGCTGCAGGCATATGAGTCTAGTTCTCCTGGATTCAGTCTGAGGGTTTTAAAAGGTTTTAGCACTCCCCATAGCTGTTGGATATAAAAGTGTCGGATATAAAAGTGTGAATCTCTGGACCAAACACATCCTGGATCATTTCTGAGTGCGTTTTTAAGCCAAGCCAGAAACTTTGCTCTTACCTGATAGAGTTTAGTTGAGGTGGAGTTTGTGCTTCCAGGCAAGTGCTCTAAAGATTCATTCTCTAACTTTATCACGCACCTTGTTTAGGATCAGAAGTGGCATCTCCAGACTTGTACATCCCTGCCTGGTCCTCCGTACTTGCCTGCACCACATTTAAGAGGAGCTCCTTTTGAAATAAGCTATAAGAATGGAAAGATATCACTGTTTTCTTTAAAACAGCTTAAACAGCACTAAATAAAATAATAGTTTCTCTCAAGTTTCCTCCTGCCCTGAAGGAACAGTGTTAACAGCAGTTTTTATGTCAGATGTGCACAGATGCATAAATACTATCCAGTTTCTCTCTTTCCATGGAATGAGACTATTCAAACTATGATTTGCTTTTATGTCCAGTATGTAATGGGCGTTCCTCGAGGGCAATACATAAAGATCAAATGCGTTCTTTTTAAGAATGGCGTGATATTTCACCGTATTTATTCCATAGTTCCACCATTGATGGACTTTCGGGTTTTTTCCAACATTTGTCTCTATCAACAATGCTGTAATAAACATCCTTGCATATCTTTTCATACTCCATACTTTTCATACTTTTTAAAATCTAGAAACTATATTCCTGAAAGTGGGATGACTGGATTAATTTTCAGTAGATACTGACAGATTTTCTTCCCTAATAGTTGAAGATGTCATGTTTCACCAGCGATGAATGAAGGTGGCCATGGCTCCCCCACTTCTATTTCAGTGTTATTAGTCCCTTCAATTTTGTCATTCGACTCAGTGAAAAAGAGTATCATGTCACATGTTTAAATTGCATTTTAACGAGCAGTAATGCAGCTGAGCATATTTTCAAAAGTTGATTGGTCGTTGACATTTGCTGTGAATTGCCTTCTTACACCCTAACTCATACTATTGCACTGTTGGTCTTTTTTTTTGTCCTAGAGCACACTGTAAAACGAGATATTAACTATTATGTATGTTGCACATAGTTCCTCCTAATGTGTAGTTTTTAATTTTTTTGGTTTTAATTTAATATTGTTTATGATGTCTTTTTGCTATACAGAAAATTTTTAAGTTTTCTGTAGTCAAATCTATCTGTCTTATGGCTTCTGAGTTTCCTATCTCACTTAAGAATAAATTTTTTAAAATACTGTTTTTCTGACTATATTTAGATCTTTAATCCACCTGGAATTTATTATAGTCTACAATGTGTGCTAGAACTTTAACTTAGTTCTTTTCCAGATGGATAACCAATTGCTAGCACCATTTATTACATAGCTCTCCTTTTCTTACTAAATCGGAATGTCAGCTTTATCACATTTTCCACTATTGAAAACTTCAGTTGAGTGTTTTTAAAGCAATTCTAAGAGTTCCAAAGATGTTTCTTGAGCTGTACTAGCATTGTTGTTCTTTCTTTCTCTCTTTCTGTGACCATTGACTACTTTTAAAACACATTTAGAAGATATTTTGAACTATTGGACTTGAACTATAACAAGAATATTTTGCATTGTCATTTTGAGAAAGGTATTTGTCATAAGTCTTGGAAAAGTAACGTGCCTATAAAGTAATCTTGTATCAGACTTTGGTACTTGGGCAACCTTCATTTTATCCTCTGGATTTATATCTTATTTTTCTGTCTCATGTTTGCACATATGATTTTTAGGGTCCAAAACTTCTTTCTAAATATCAAGTGAAATCATTTCTCACTCCATGCTGTTCCGTGGAGACCCCTGTGGATTTCCATCTTCATAAGTCTGTGATGACTGGACTGATTGACCTTCTAGGAGCAAGGGTGTATTTTGCTTCAAAAGTGTTAACGCCCTATTGTTACACAATAGGTAAGTAGTAGGGAGTTTTGTTGTTGTTTGTGTACTAAACCTTAGCGTGCTGTCCTCTTTTGGACTGTGTGTGGGACTTAGTAGCCATCGAAGGTCTGGAAACAAGAAATGGAGTTGGCCCTTTTGTGAAGGCTAAGTGGAGCAGGGATGAGCCGTAGGGCTATCTAGTTGACACTCTCTGGGGTTGAGTCCCAGGTGTTAGCCACATAGGAGCAGAATGTCTTTGGGCAGAGTAACCTCTTTCTGCTTGCTTCTTTTCTGTAAAATGAGAGTGAGAAGAATAGTGACCTCAAAGACTAGTTTAAGGACTAAATGAAATAATATAGAATAATACCTGGAACATAGCAATTGTTAGCAATTTGCTGTTATACTCTAGGCCAGTGCCATCCAGTGTGGTAGCCACTAGTACACATGGCTGTTTACATTTAAATTAATTAAAAATTTCAAAAATTGAGGTTCAGTTCCTCGGTGGCAGTCGCCACATTTCAAGTGCTCAGGTGACTCGTGGCTGCAGTATGGGACAGTGCAGGTGTAAACATTTCCATCATCGCAGGAAGTGCTGTTGGACAGCGCTGACCAGAGAGTCCAAGTCCTCTGCCCTTAGGATTTTTTCCATTGATGAGTAAAAGAAAATCATCTCAAAGAAGACAGTGTTTTATAGGCTTCAGGTGGTCACATCTCACTCTTCTTTATGGGCCCCTTTTACAAAAGGAATAGCAGAACCTGAGAGGGAAGGAGGGGGAGTCTGCCCGTGCTCAGGGACCACGTGTCTGTCGGGGTACAGGATGCTCTCCCTACCCCGAGGCACTGGGAGCTCCAGTGTTGAAAGGTGTGAGTTGTGCAGCTGTCTAACTTTGCTCAACTGAAAGGATTTCCTTCACTATCAGGTTTGAAGGGTTCCCATCACTTATTATAAGGAGAGAGAGAAGGTGTGCATGGTTCTTGTCATACCCCAGACACCTGAGGACCCACTTGTTGTGAATAGTTGAGCCTTCTTTGTTTAAGGCTGACTTGGTTGAGCATAGAGCTGGTTAAATTAAAATTCTCACCATTGTCTGGTGTGGTCATTACTTTGCAGCCTTCAGCCCAGTGGGTAAATGCAGTGTGGAAGAAATCAGAACAAGGAGGAGTAAAGGAAGATAATGTTTGTGAGGGTATCACACGAAGAATTTTTCCTTTCTTCTCTCACCAGATGTTGAAATTAAATTAGATGAAGAAGGATTTGTTTTACCATTTATAGCTGATGAAGATGTACATAAAAGGTAAAGAAACTGGTGTGGTTTTTATGTTATACAACTTGTTGAGGTTAATAAACAGTAGTTTTCTTAAGAAGGGGAAAAAATAGACGTGATTCTGGAAATTAAAACACTGCAGCATACCATTTTTGGAAATTTCTCATAATATTTTATAAACGTTAATAAAATTGAGTGTTTTTCAACAGAGTAAAGGATAGCACATTCATGACTCATTTGAAAATAATACTGGTACATAGGAATAGCCAAATCCCAAATAAACTCTGCCAACTAAAAAAATACATAAATATTTTGGATTGTTTTAAAAAGGTTTCTCTCTTCCTGATTTTTCAGGGTAGCATTGTGCATTGATGGTCCAAAAAGGTTTTGTTTGAACAGCAAACACTTACTGGGGAAGGAAGCTATTAAACAAAGACACCTGCGCTTGCTTGGCTATCAAGTGGTTCAGGTACAGTTTCACCGATTTTTTTTTTCCAAAAGCAGTTTCATATTTGCTTTTTCCAGGCTACTAAGTGGGCTGCCAGCCCAGTGGACCAAACTCACTAAAAGTAAAGTTTAAATGCCAACACTGTTAATTAGGCTTAAATCTCTTGATTCATATTTTGAAATACAGAATTATCAGACCTTCAGTTTTCCAAAAGTGGGGCATACCTGTGTTGTTTGTAAGCTATGCTTCACTCTGCTTTTAGAATTATAAATTATTGGAATATCTGTTTTAATTTCTCTCTGACTTAATAAATAAAATGGCCAAGATGACCCATTAAAACCAGGATCTTCATCAACACATAACTGTGTAAGACCTTATTTGTGTTTACATCATAGATCACTTAACAAGGTCGGCAGTGAATGTGCACGGAGCTTCCCCAGTTCTCTAAGTTGTCACCAGTCTGCTCTCTGCTTTCCTGTCTGGTTACTTTTTTCCACTCCATGTTGTGTATCCCCAGATTAATTTTCCTAAAACTAATCATGCCACTATGTGCTTGGAAACCTTCACTGTTTCCTTACTGCTTACAGGAGAAACTAAAAAGTCCTCTACATCTCAGGATTCCAGACCCTCCCTAGTTGGCCTGCTTTGAGCTGAGTGGTCTCTTCCCTTTCCCCCACCACCAGACTGCTGTCTCCCACTCTGAGTATCTAAATTTGGTCATTCATCAGCGCCCAGCCCAGGTTCACACTTCACCCTAATCTAAAATGCTAACTCCCTCTCCATACTAGAGCACCACTTTTCTTTGTATATTCTGCTTCATGCTACTGCTTACTTTCCATACTTATGCATTTTAAGTTGGCACCCAATTTGTAAGCTTTTTGAGGACAGGAATAACATTTGATTCTTATTTAAATATCCCACTTGTTGAGTCAACAAATATTTAGTGCAGCTCTGCTGTGCTGGGCAGTGTGTGGGTGCTGGGGATCCAGGGTGAGTGAGCTAGCCGTAATCTCTGCTCTTGGGAGCTGACATTCCGCCGTGGGGGAGGGCAGAGAGACAGACAAGGTAAGTGCAAAACCAAGGTGATTCAGGTTCTGGAGGATTATGACCAACTGTATTTTCCTCCCCTTATAGATCCCCTATTATGAGATTGAGATGCTAAAATCAAGACCTGAGTTGGTGGAATATTTACAAAAAAAACTGTTTTCTCAAAACACTGGCATTCATTGGTAACAAGAAGGAATAGTGGCCTCAGAACTCAGATACTGGAAGAACTTGTGTTTTCATGGGACGCCACATGAGAAAAAGAATATAATTTGTGAATTAGCCATTTGTAAACTGTGGGGATCTGGAAAGGGTCTGTGGTTTTCCTTATACCGTGTATACACTTAGCAGTGGTAAATTTAATTTTAATTTTTATTTAATACTAGTGTCATAGATATTTTTATACATCAGAATTGATCAAGTACAATAAAAGAATGTAATGAGCAAGTGTTTTTATTTTTAAATCTTTCATTTTGTAGTAGTTGTCTGCTAAAAAAAAATGTTCTTTCAAGACCTTTATTTCCTCTCCTAACAGATAAAAGGAAGAAATTTTATCTCCCATGTCCTTTTACATTTTGTTAGAGGAAGTAATATATGGTCAGGAGAAGGAGCAGTGAGAAATAGACTAGTACTTTGGATATAAACATGTATAATTATAGGATTATGCAGAAATAACTTTTTAGTTAATAAGAAAATAGTATGGGAGCTTTTATCTTCTTTTTTTTTAATGAAGGTAAAAAGACGTGGAAAGGCAACTTAATCTAGGGCTTTTTGGGGGGTGTTTGAGTGGAGGGAGAAACTTCTAAATTCTAAATCAGAAATGGATTAAACTGTCTTCAGTTCATTGCAGATGCTTCCTCGTCATGTTATGGTCAGGTTCAAGTTTCCAGGGAGAGGAGAGCAAGGAGGCAGACTGGTGGAGTAGAGGGAGCCCTGCAGTTGGAGACTTGGGTTCTTCCACCAGCTAGTTCTGCCACCGTGGACAGAGAAAGTGAGGGAGCTGCTCTGTAATGTCACTCACTCTGCGAGCCCATGCTCAGTACTTCAGCGCCACGCTTGTTGTGACCTCCCAGCCTTCTGATTGAGGTGGTGTTCCCATTTTACAGATTTGTGGACCAGCTCAGGGTGAACGTCCTACCCATTTCACTCTATCACAAGTGGTGAATGAAGATTTGAATCTGATCTTGAGAAGCAGTAGAGCATAGCAACTGAGAATCTAGCCTGGGCTTGAGTTCCAGCTTCTCCAGTTGCTGAGTGACCACGGGCCTCAGTTTCCTCAGGGATAATCATAAATACTAACGGGGTTGTGAATCGTTTCCTAGGGCTGCCGCAACAGCCACAAACCGGGTGGCTTAAAACAACAGAAATCTATTTTCTCACAGTTCTGGAGGCTAGAATTCCAAAGTCAAGGTGTTGAGAGGGCCATGCACCCTCTGAAGCCTCTAGGGGAGGATCCTTTCTTGCTTCTTCCAGCTTCTGGTGGCCCCAGGTGTTCCTTGGTTTGTGGCACCGTCACTCCAGTCTCTGCCTGGCGTCTCCCTGTGTGTGTCTCTGTCTTCACCTGGCATCTCCCTGTGTGTGTCTCTGTCTTCACCTGGCATCTCTCTTTGTGTGACTCTGTGTCTTCACCTGGCATCTGTGTATGTGTATCTCTGTCTTCACCTAGCGTATGTGTGTATCCAAATTTCCCCCTTTTTCCAAAGACTCCAGCCTTGTGGAATGAGAGCCCACCCTAATGACCCTTGTGATTAAATCTGCAAAGACCCTGTATCCAAATAAGGTCACATTCACAGGTAGTGGGAGTTAGGACATGGATAGAGCTTTTTGGGAGTCTATAACCCATAACAGGTTGAAATAATATACGTAAAACACTTAGGAAAGTGCCTAGAGCAGAGGAAGCACACAGCCCACGTTAGCTAGCATTAGTTGGTCTGAACTTCCTCCCCAATACTTTGTCCTTCACTACCATTTTTGGTCTGTTTATCTTTAGAACAGGAGATGGAGACTAGATGAGCGCTAAGATCATTGTGTAAAGTGTATGCCTCCAGTTCCAGAGAAGGAAAGAGAGTGGGAGCAAATGGAGGTTGAACAGGAGGGGTGGCATCGCTGCTGATGTGTCCCTGAGCCCCGTGACCTTGCTCCTCCCGGCCTCCGAGCCAGTCCCCTGCATTGTGTCTTGGCTCACCCTCAGGTGTGAAGCAACCCTGAAGTGTGGTGGTGAGGTAAAGGGCTTACAGTGTAAAGAGGGAGAGAGACTTGGCTAAATAGCCACCCAGAGAGGTTCTGACAGTTTATTAGAAATGCTAAGCAGGAAAACCACAGCCTAAAATGTTCTTCCTCCACCTTTTCAGTTTGTCTAGATCCTTCTCATCCACCCTGATGTTTTTTCCTGGTTGCTCTCATTGGAATCAGATACTCCTCCCTCTACACTTCTAGTTACATCCCCTGTTGAGCCTGTGTCTCCTTACGCTCTCCCCTACCCACTTCATTCTTTCATTCGTTCATTCACCAAACGTGCACCCACTAAATGCTAGAGCTCCAGAGGAAGCAAAAAAGAGCCTCCGCCTTGAGGGGCTGGGAGTTGGGTGAGATCAATAAATGAGCAGGTAATCACGGTGATGAGCCGGCTGGCAACCTGAAGAATGTGCACGACTCGGGGAGTGCAGAAGATTTCAGGCCTGCCTGGGAGGGAGAGAAGGCCGCTTGGAGTGACTGGTGAGCTGAATTCTAGAAGGAAGGGAGGCTGATCTGTGTGGTGGGAGAGCATTCCTGACATCGCATGGCCAAAGTGCCCAGAGCAAAGCAGACAGGGTTAGTCACAGGAAAGGAGGCTCGACCCGACTCTGGCACTTTGTTTTAAAGCAAAGTTTAATCCTGAAAATGTGTATGTCATGAAAATAATTTAGGCTAATAAATAGTTATAAGGTTGGTGGTTCCACCAGTTGGAGTGAATTTGACAAGCTCTGTAAAATTATAAAGCCAGGTTCTTATAAACTGCTGAATCCTCAGGCCGCTAAATTTTAATGTTTACCTATACGAGCAAAAGTGATGTGATTGTGCTTGCTGAAATTACATATCCAGTCTAAGAGTTCTTGTTACCATATATTGATAAGACTTTTCAATAAGGCATAATCTTGCTATAGTTTTTCAAAAGTACAGCCATGCATCATTTAATGATGGGGACACATCCTGAGAAATGTGTCACTAGGCGATTTCATCGTTGTGTGAACATCGTAGTGTATTTACACCCCGAGGCTAAATGGTACTAATCTTATGGAACCACCATCGTATATGCAGTCCATCGTTGACCCTAATGTCGTCATGTGGCTCATGACTGTAAAAGCAAAGAAAGAGAAATGGGTGGAAAAAAATTGTTTTACTTGCAAGCATAGCCCCTGAAGCACAGTGATATTCTTCGAGCCTACCTCTAGGGGGAAGCAGAGTTTAACACATTTATTGGGCAGCTGCAGTTGAACTGGGGATGGGGGTGGTGTGTGTGTGTGTGTGTGTGTGTGTGTGTGTGTGTGTGTTGGGAGGCAGGAGTTGTGGAAGGATGTGGTGGGGATGGGGGTGGTGTGTGTGTGTGTGTGTGTGTGTGTGTATGTGTGTGTTGGGAGGCAGGAGTTGTGGAAGGATGTGGTGAAAAATCTGCCTGAACAAAACAGACATTTTCTTTACCTTTCCTTAACTTCCTCTTAAGGATTAAGGAACGCACTTTGCCTGACACAGGCCTACCCAGACACAAGAGGGTACATGGTACCCTTGGACGAGGAGGTGCTGCTGGAGTGGGGGTTCCTTGAAGACCAGGATCCTACCTGCCGAATCTTTGTACGCCTGGGTGCGTATAGAGAATTGGTAAACATTCGTTAGACGGAAGAAAGAATGGGAAGAAGCAGATTTCAGCATATTTGATAGAATTCTGGGAAAACCAGGAGGCAGTCAGTTCCCTCTTCAAAAGCTACACCCACTGGAAGACTGTGTGCACAAGTGCAGGGAGGGGATCTTGGCTCCATGGTGGCGAGCTGGGTGAATTAGTCTCCAAAAGCTGAGATTTCCCCAAACTGGAAACATACCCAGACTCATTCGGAGTCTACACACTTAGGGTAGGACAGTGAAATGAGACATGCCTTGTAAATTGCTTGGCCAGTACCTGGAAAACGAAGTGCTCAGTAAGCCTTTGGGCTGTTGGTGCACGTGTGATGTTGCATTCTCAGTTAAACTCATTATCAGAACTCGTGGTGAAGGTGTGTGTCAGGAGTGCTCTGTGAGGAGGGACACTGCTGACTCCTGCGGTACCACCCTGACCCTGTGGCCACTGCTCTTGTTAATTAGCATCAAGGACATTGTGCTGAGAAACCTCATTCTGTAAAATCTTTGCTGTTTGAAATCTTATCAGTAAGAATGGAACATCCTTCTATTGCCTGTAGGATCTGAGCCACATGGGTCATTTTGACACAAAGTTCCAATCCAGTGGGGACTCTCAACCCTGGAGGACTGGGAGCAAGACATAAAAGACGCCTCTATGTTGATCTGGTGGCAATTCTGAGAGGTGTTCTCCAGGCTCCCCAGAAAGTTCTGGCCACAACTGAGCTCCAGTTGCCTACAGTGGTGACCTTGATAATTCATCCTGATATTGACTTTCCCGCTGTTCTCAGTCCCCTGGTCCCTCACTCCTGCTCCCTGGAATTATTTCCCAAATAAAGCAAGATGACCCAAGTCCTTGTCCCAGACTCACCTTTAGAAGGAACCCAAACTATAGCAACTGTATTTCTTTAGTCACCAGATATGTGTGGAGTACCTACTGTGTGCCAGGCTTGAGTCATCAAAGATGAAAAAGATGTATGTATGTGGCCTTGCCCTCCAGAGCTGTCGGTCTACTGCAGAACAAAATGTCACCTACTGAAATGGAAGCTAACAGCTTCACATCCATATAGCTGTGGAAAAGGATTTTACGATGAAACGATTTCAGTCTGTTTTAGCCGACTTTTCAAGATTGGTGTCAACTAATTCCATTTTCCAAAGTATGACACCAGATCACTTATGCAAGGCTTGCCAAGTCTCATGACCATTAGCTGACCTCCTAGGTCCTGTCTTTAAAAGAAGTTGCAGGAGCCGCCCAGTGGCGCAGCGGTTTAGTTCGCGCTTGGCAGCCGGGGGTTCGTAGGTCCCGATCCCAGGTGCCCGCCGACGCGTCAGCCACCCTGTGGCGGCGTCTCATATAAAGTAGAGGAAGATGGGCACAGATGTTAGCCCAGGGCCAATCTTCCTCAGCAAAAAAGAGGAGGACTGGCGACGGATGTTAGCTCAGGGCTGGTCTTCCTCACCAAAAAAAAAAAAAAAAAGGTTGAGAGAGGTAGTAGATGTATAAAAGTTTTGTTGGTTTTTTTTTTTTTTTTTGCTGGTGTTTCCTTGATCTCTGTCCATGGGGGAAGGATGAGCTACACTTCTCCTTCACTTCAGATAGGAGAGGTGGCGGTGCTCTGTCCTCAAGCTCCAAGGACATGTCAACCTCTCATGTGTCCCCTCAAGGCTGGGGACATGATGGATTGGTGTCTGAACTTTGCCTCATACCCAACTCATCTGTCCTGTCAGTGGAGCAAAAAGATGGGTTATTAGGGCAATGATGACACATGGGGTTCTTAGGACCTCGTGTGTGCCCATGAAAGAGAGTGGTGGCTCAGGGTTGTCTAAGTCCTGCCTATGAAGACCTCTAGGAGACACATGGAGAGTTCAGCAGAGAGGTACCACCAGGTGCCTTGGACTGAGAGGCATCTTAGCCACCAGGCTGCATCAAGGAATTGCAGACAAGAGACTCCTAGTGAGAGGGATGGGTGAGAAGGTAGGACACTCTCCTCCGGCTGTCTGGTAAGACTTCTCCATCTGGTCCCCACCTACCTCCCCACCTTCACTTCCCACCAGTCTCCTCCTGTTCATGAAGCTCTATCACCCATTTTTCTAGCTGCCCTTGGAACACATCAAGATTGGCTCTGCCTCAGGGTCCCCAAAGCTGCTCTTCCCTCTGCTTGGAAGGGACTTTCTAGCACATTTTCACAAATCTGGCTACTCATTATCGTTAGGTTTCAGCTCCAATATCACCTCTTCAGAGAGGCGGCCTTCAATGGGCGTCCTGGTTAAAGTGCTTCCCAAGGTTTTGTCATCTGCTGTCCGCCTCCCCAACTTTTAAAACAACTTTTATTGAATCATGAGTTTCAGCACAGTGAATTTTCAGCCCCAGTGATGTTTCAGACCTATTGAACCAGCATTCAGACCCAGAGGCAACATAACGCTGTTCGCAGAGGGTCGCTAGAGCCCCCCCACCCCAGAGCAGCCATTTTGCCAGGTTGTGTATCACACTGATTTAACTCATACAAGCTCTACACCTGCACTGGGCAATGATGTAACCACCAGCCACATGTGCCCACCGCGCACTTGAACTGTGGCTGGTGCCACATGTTAAAAATGGCAATGTTTTGGGGGCCGGCCCGGTGGCACAGTGGTTTGGTTCACGCTTGGCAGCCTGGGGTTCACGGGTTCGGATCCCGGGCACCCGCCGACGCACTGCTTGTGAGCCATTCCGAGGCGGCGTCCCATATAAAGTGGAGGAAGATGGGCACAGATGTTAGCCCAGGGCCAGTCTTCCTCAGCAGAAAAGAGGAGGCTTGGCAACAGATGTTAGCTCAGGGCTGGTCTTCCTCACAAAAATAATAATAATAATGTTTTGGACATGCTGAGTTAGATACATTACTACAATTAATTTTACCTGTGTCTTTTTGTCCTTTTAGTGTGGTTACCAGAAAGTTTTAAATTACATGTGTGGCTCCCATCATGTTCCTACTGGGCGGCGCTGCTCTAGACCCTCTTGAAGTCACGTGTTTTCACGTCTATCACCTGTCTTCGCCACCAGACTGAAAGCTCCCGGTGGACACGGGCTGCTTGGCTCAGGGCTGCATCTCCAGCGCTGACACACAGTAGGTGCGCAGTCATTAACTGCCCGAGTGAACGAGCCCACACTGCGTGGGGACAGGTAAGCAGGTTGGAAATTGCTGACCCCAGAGGCGTCTCCCACCCGGGACCCCCGACGCAGCCGCTTTAGCAGGTGGGGCCCCCCCCAACGCACAAAGACGGAAAGACCAGGTGAGGCCCGAGGTGCCAGGAGGGAGGTGGGGAGGGTCGGTCCCACCCCCCGGCCCCGCCCCGCCCCGCGGCCCGGGCAGCTTCACGCGGTCGCGGTTTCCAGGAGACCGCCGAACGCAGGCGCCGAGCAGGCTGCGGAGGACCGACTGGGTGGGACTGGGCCCCTCGGCGGGCGCGACCCAGCTCGGCGGCCGCGGGGACGCTGGACGCGGGCGGGATGGAGAACGACGAGGAGGAGATCACGGCCGCCACGCTGCGGGGCAAGCCCCGTCCGCCGCCCATCTCGGCGCTGTCCGCCTTCAGCTATATCCCGCCGCGGCGCCTGGACCCCAAAGAGCACAGCTACTACTACCGCCAGGGCAAGGTGAGTCGTGCCGGGGAGGGGCCCCACGGCCGGGAGGGGTGCGGGGCGCGGGCGGCACTGCCGGAGGTGGGGGAGAGGCTGGGGGGGCCGAGGAAGGGGCGGAGGCAGAGTTTTACTGCTTGGGAGGGGGCCGGGGAGAGGGGATGGGGGCGGGGCTGCACACTCCCGGGGAGGGGCACGGGGGGGCGGGGCTGCACACTCCAGGGGAGGAGTGCGGGGGCGGGGCTGCACTGCTGGGAGAGAGGGTTGAGATCCTGGCCGTGCTCCCGGGGAGGGGCTTAGGGGGCGGGGCTGCACACTCCCGGTACAGGCGCTGGGCCCGGAGCTGCAGAGCAGGAGAGAGAGGTTGGGGAGGGTGCCGAGGGAGGGGAGCTGGGAGCCGGGTTATATTTCCGGGGAGGTGGTCTGGGGGCAGGCCTGCAGGCCGGGGCGGAGAAGGGGATGGAGGGGCGGGGGGGCGGAGCGGGTGTGTGCTGGGACGCGGCTGCACCTCCGCAGTGGGACTCTGGGGGCGGAACTGCGCAGCCCGTGAGGGGGCCGGGGCGGGGCGCACGGAGACAGATTAGGGGGTGTCAGAGTCACTGCGGGAGGGAGGGTGGGAGAGCGGCCTCTCTCCGGGGCGCCAGACCCCAAAACGTGCAGCTACCACGACCACCAGAGTAAGGTGGATCTGCCCTCCCCAGAGAGGATGGGCAGGCTGAGCCCGGTGTGTGTGTAGGGGTGTGCTCAGCTGGGGTGAGGGGCTGGGGGACAGGCTGTGCAGGGAGGGCGGGGGGCGCAGGATGATCAGCCGGATGTTCGGAGCCATTTGGGGGTGAGTTAGGGCCCCAGTGCTCTTCAGGGAAGGGAGGGAGGGACGCTGGGCACCGCAGGGTGACCCCTCTGCCCAGGATCTGGAGGAGGGTCTCCGGAGCGGGGCGGGGGCACGGCTCCCTCTGGAGTCTGTCCGCCTCAGGCCGGGGTAGCCGGGAAACAGCTTCTGTGTGAAAGCCTCGCCGCAGGGCACAGAAACCTTCTAGAAGCCCGCCTGCAAACCGAAGACGACCCTGAGGCGGATCTGAAGAGCCGCCTGCGGGGAGAGGGGGTTGGGAGCCGTCCTTCTCTTCCGGCCTGGCCCCACCAAGCACTTGAGCGTCATGGGACTAGCCTGAGGGTCTGCGAAGGCCACCACGCAGCCAAAGAAAAAGAAGCAAATTCAGAACTTGTTGGAGTTCGGCTACTCCTTTCTTCTCGTTTTTTCCTAAATGTCTCCAGACACTGTAGTGTGTCTTGCAGCTCAGGATGCAAGGGCATCATTATTTAAAGGAACATTGGGGAGCTCAGCCTGTAGAGACAATGAGTGGCCCAGAGAGGGGTCTCCATTAACCACGTGCCTGGGAGGGAGGAGGTCTTTCCCTCACGATGTGTAAGGTATTCCAGAAAATGCATTCTTCCTTTACACCTCCCCACCCACAATACATGGAGACCACATGAATCCCCATTCAGGTCAGGTCAGCACACATTTAAGTGCTTGCCACCTGTGAAATATAAGAGAAGGTCATGGAGCTTAGCTTTACAAACAGAGGCAATAGTTTCTAGTTCAGGTAACTGTTATGGGTTGAATTGTGTCCCCCTAAAATTCTTATGTTAGGGTCCTAATCCCCAGCACCTCAGAATGTGACCTTATTTGGAGACAGGGTCTTTACAGAGATAATCAAAGTAAGGTTGTGTGTGGGGGGGTGCTAATCTAATATGACTGGTGTCCTTGTAAAAGGGGGAAATTTGGACACAGAGGCAGACATACATAGAGGGAAGATGATGTGAATAGATAGGGAGAAGACTGCCATCTACAAGTCAAGGAGAGAAGCTGGGAACAGATCCTTCCCTCATAGCCCTCAGAAGGAACCAACCCTGCGGACGCCTTGATTTCAGACTTCTGGCAACCAGAACTGTGAAGCAGTAAATTTCTATTATTTCAGCTTCCCAGTCTAGGTACTTTGTTTTGGCAGTCCTAGAAGACTAACACATAAACCTCAGCCAGGAGGACCTCTTGTATCTAGGACCAAGCCTCCTCTCTGCTTGGCTTTGAGCAATATGGAAGGACGACAGGACAGGAGGAAGAAAGGGGACTGCAGCACATCTGTCTTTACTTCTGTGTTTGCTGACCCTCCTAGGCTTGAATATCCACTGGGTATTAAGACAGGGGGGTTTTAGAGCAATGGTTCCCAACCTCATTGCCACCACGGACCTCATGCTTCCCCCCCCATGAGCAACACGTTTTGAAAGAACTTTTATCTGTAAATAATTTTATTTATTAAGTGATTTTTACAATTTAAGTATACAAACTTGTATCATTGCCAATTAATTTATGATTCATGTGTCAACTTAAAAAGCACATTCACCAGTTATTTTACCCTTAAAGTGAGTTTATTTGAGAATAGCCAGAAGAATTGCAATTTGGGATGTGCATGCTATGGGGAACCATAGGCAAATCTGGAGAGACAAAAGAAGGGGCTTGGTTTTATAGAGCAAAATGGGGAGTAAGGAGGGGCCGTTCTAAATGAAAGTCCATTGGAGGAAAGTAATGGCTTATCATGGGCTGATCTGCAGCACTTCTTATTGGCTTGGCTATTGGCTGGCAGAGAGAGAGAGATCTTCAGTAGTAACGTAGTTGTACTTCTTGCATAGTAGTTGTACTTCTTAAGGAGATGCAAGCCTCTGTCTCTTCCTGTTTGGAGTGATTGATGATGTATGATAGGTGAGAGAGCTTCCCCTACAGGCCTTCCCGATTCCAATTTAGTTGAGGTTTCTTTTACTCCTTTCACACATGCATGGTATTAATGCACAGCATGAGAGAACCAGCCAAGAAGCGAGGAGTCTTGGTGTTTTAAGTTGGTTTGTGCTGTTTTACTGAGAGAATATAAATTTTGTTTGGCTTTTTGACATAATGATAAAGTTCACGTAACGCCATTTTATGTGTGTCTTTGAGGGGTGCTATTAATTACCACCTTGAAGCTATTGAGAAGAGATAAAAGACTAAGCAGATGGGGGCCAAGATACGTATTTATCAGAGAGAAAAGCCAGGTTGCAGGAGACTGCTAAGGACTCTGGGCAAATGGGTTTGGGGACGCTGAAGCTCTGAATCGGGTGGATTTACCCACTCAGCCCCCACAGCTGTGGGCTCTGGAAAAAGCAGAGCAGAAGCCCCACCCACTGTGGGCCAGGCACTACCAAGGGAAAAGAGGCAGAGTGGAGTCTGGTAGCCCCATTTATTCTTCCTAAATTCACCAATCTGATATGTGGCTCCGGCTTTCTGGGGCCAAATCAACCAAAGGGCAGAGAGATGCCTGAGGTATGAGGTGACTGAGGCTCTGTCCTGGGAAGATCAGGAGTGGGCAAGAAGGGTGCCTCTCTAATGCAGGGATCAGCACATGAAGGCCCCTGGGCCAAATCTGGCCCAGCACCTGTTTTAATAAAGTTTTATTAGAACACAGTCACACACCCATTCCTTTACTATTGTCTGTGGCTCTCGCACAGAGTTGAGTAGTTGCAACATGTGACCTGAAGGCCTAAACAGTGGCTATCCGCCCCTTTACAGAAAACACATGCCAGCCCCTCCTCTAATGTATTACTGCCCCTGCAAGGTAGGGATGGGTCTTAGAACAAATTAATGCAAAGTAAATTTTAAGAAAAAAATTCAGTGTGGTTTTAATAGCTGGGGTCACAGGCAAATTCAAGTCCTGAGGCCTTTAGTGTCACATGGAAGACAGTGATGGAGCAGAAATAGTCACACCTGAATACAAGAGCCTTAAAAGCAGCAAGAACAACAAAAGACATTTCAAAGCCCATTTGCAAGCTAGCCACCCAGTGGGAATGACACCGTCCTGAGAATTATGTGAACTGGTATTTAATCAGCTGCAGGACTCCGGAAGCTGATTCTCTGACCTTAAGGTCATTTGGACTAAAAGAGTGAACTCTGTATCATAGGTTTGCTGGAGACTCAGCTGCCCCTAAATTCACTCTAAATAATTCCAGGCTCCACTCAAAGCTGAGAAGAAACATTGGAGAATTAGCTCGTAAGTCAGTTACTGTGTGGCACACTTCGTGATTCATTAGTCAGTAGCACAGGCCGAGGAGTCCTGGGTAAAATATTGCCTCCATGTTTACTAGCTGTGTGGATTGCCAAGTCACGAAAGCCCGTGTATGAAACAGGGATGGAACAGTACCAACTGCATGGAGCTCTTATAGGAATTAATTTAATTAATGGGTATGAAGTGGCACATAGTAAGCCTAATGTAAGAGCTATTGTTATTTGCTTTTGTTAGCGATTATTAGTTTCCTTTCACCGAGGGTTGGGTCCTGGGGGCCAGTCTCATATCCCCCACCCTCATTCATGCTTGGAGATGAATGCAGGTGAGGCAGGTAATCTGGGTGTAAATCTGGTGGCTTCTGATCTTCTAAGGCATCTCCCCTGAGGGAGCCCAAAGTTAATGGTCTTGAGGCAGCACACTTATTTAAAGCTCCAGTAATGCCCTGGATCTTAAGAGAAATTTGTCATCTAAAGCCGCCAGCTAAAATGGGATCAACCCCCTACCTGCTCCCTAAGGGGCTCAGCCACATGGGCTTTCCCTGTAAAATACTATTCCAGTGGCAGCAAGGCAAATTCAGTTCAATGGTGTTTTTAAATTACTTTTTTCTTGTGTCTAGTGCAACATTTCTGCTGCTGAAATGGCAAAGCTGAGTCAAAGGAGAATGGTTTTTTATGAGGGTTTTGATTACATTTCTCAGTCTAAGAGTTACATTAAAAAAAAATTCCTAGGTGGTTTTAGAATTTGCTTTCCCTCGTGCTGAGGTGGATTGTGGAGAGCTCTGTCTTGAGCGAAGCTTTGCTCGGAAAGCCCCACCTTAGCTTTGGTGGGATTAGCCCACTTTCCCTCTCGGTATGTGGTGGAGACAGAGGCGAGGGGCCGACTGGTTCTTTACCCTCCTGATTGCTGGATTTCCCTTCGGCCGAGCGCAACCAAGCACTCTGTAGATATAATGTGCATGTTGCCTGTCCAGAGGTGCAAAGGGAACTCTCTGGAGGGCCGGTGCCAGTGTCCAGCCCCTCCCGTGTGGAGCCTCTCCACACATCTGCCACACACGCTCGGCCACTCTTAGGGGCTGTGGAGGGCAGGTGAGCTCCAGTTCTGTTGCTGATCTGTCTGGTAAAATCTAGGCAAGTTTCTCGGTCATCCAGCAGACTCTTGCACCCACATGCTTTCCAGTCACAATGTGCGCTGGCCCAATGAGATCATGCCCACCCCCACATCCACCTCCTCTGCCTGTTCTCCTCTGCACCTGTTAGTATCTAACAAACATAGTAAATGTTTTACTTACTTGTCTTGTTTTTTCTTTTCTCCCACTAACATGTGAGCTCCATGGGGGCAGGGCTTTATTTTTATCACTGCTGTGTCCTCAGCAGTCTAAACAGTGCCTGTGTCCTAGCTGGTGCTTCCTAAATACCAACTGTGTGAACGAATGAGCTGAATGAATAAATGGAATGCGATTTTTTTTAAACAAAGGGACAAGCCACCAATTTATAAGATTTATAAGATTGGACTAAAGAGAGATTTCTTTCTGGATTATCTGCTGTTTGGTTATCCTTGGCCTTGCTCCCCTCCTCAGGGATCGGAATTGGGAATGGTCCGGGCTAACTGCGGCTTCACTGTTCAGTGACCTGCCCCTGGAAAACTTAACGCCTGGGGAGTGGGGCTGAATGTCATCCTTCAGGGCAGGTAAACCCTAGGAAGGGGCAAGTCAGCAGTGAGAGAGGAAGGAGTTGAGTGAGAGGCTGTGCGAGTCCTTCCAGCAGAAGTGGAAGGAAACACTGGTAGTGGGGAGCACGTGGTGCATGTCTTTCCAGTGTGTGTAAATGAACGCAGAGATACGTGTCTAACTTTTTTTTTTATTGCAGTAACATTGGTTTCTAACAGTGTATAAATTTCAGGTGTACATCATTATACTTCTATTTCTGCATAGATTACATCATGTTCACCATCCAAGACTAACTACTATCCATCACCACACACATGTGCCTAATTACCCCTTCCCCCCTCCCCCTTCCCCTCTGGTAACCACCAATCCAATCTCTGTCTCTGTCTCTGTGTGTTTGTTGTTGTTGTTGTTATCTTCTACTCATGAGTGAGATCATAGGGTATTTGACCTTCTCCCTCTGACTTATTTCACTTAGCATAATACCCTCAGTGTCCACCCATGTTGTCACAAATGGCCAGATATATATAAGAACATATTCACATGAGATCACACAGCTGTGTATATATATGTGAAGCTTGCTCTTTTCATTTAACAATATATCTTAGACATTTTTTTTTCAAAATCATTCCCTCTTATGGAGTACAACAAGCAAATAACACAAGAAAAGAAGCAGCATTTTCCCCAATATATTTGACCAAGAGGAACATGTAAGATTAGGTTCAAGTTTCAACTCCTGTAGATGGCCCTTCCTTCCTGTGATGTGAATTGCTGGGGGTTCGGGGGCGAGTGGGGGGCTGTTACCAATGGAACAGAGCAGACAGCTGGCTGCACCATCCCCGAGTCTCCTCTTGGCAAGGTGAGCAGGCAGACTGACGGAGAACTCGGACTCAGAGCAGAGCTCCAGTATGAAACAGACACAAGATCGGGAGGAGGAGTCTGTGTACTTCGACTCAAGGGTAAATAAAGGCAGCAGGTTCCAGTGCTCTGTTTTGGGCCACCACTGCCAACAACAGATCCAGTAAAAATAGTGAAAATAACATCTGAACAGGACTGCTTGTCATACGGTTCTTATTCAATTGATAAAATATTTTGGTTATTGGAAAAGTTATAAAAGTTCCCAAAACTCGTGATCTTAATGCACCAGGAGAGGAAACGGTATTTTTGCCACAGACAAACTAAAGAGAATAGCTGAGTGTTTTCCTTTTGAAAAAGCTAACATTATGTCCTTGACAAGCTATAGTCCTTCTGAGACATAGAATTTTGAATGATGTTAAAATTAATGAAAATATCCTCATTAAGCTTGACACACTGCTAGACTCCCAATGAGAACTGCTGGAGTTTTCAGAAGTAAAATGAGGCCCTTATGAATCAAACGATCATAATTTGGACCGCTTTGGGAATTTTCAGTTTTAAAGTTAGGTCATACAGCTCTGGGTAGGCAGACAGTGACTGAAAGGTGAAGAGGCATTGAACAGGACACTGGCCCTTGAAGAGAGGAAATGAGCATAGCCTGAGCATATGTCTATTATCCTATCAGTCGAGGTGGCCTAGGATGTGCTATGGAACAAATAAACCTTAAGCCCCAAGAGTCTTAACCATGGTGTGTTAACAAAGCACAGATTTTTATTTTATTTTATTTTTTTGGTGGGGAAGACCAGCCCTGAGCTAACATCTGTTGCCAATCCTCCCCTTTTTGCTGAGGAAGACTGGCCCTGGGCTAACAGCTGTGCCCATCTTCCTCCACTTTATATGGGACACCACCACGTCATGGCTGACAGGCAGTGCGTCGGCAGGCGCCCGGGATCCGAGCTCGCGAACCCCGGGCCGCCAAGCATGAACTAAACTGCTGCACCACCAGGCGGCCCCAAAGCACAGATTTTTAGCATCTCTTCTGAACTCTGCATTCATTTGGAAGCCTGAAATGGGCCATGGTGGGAGCATTCACACCAGACAAATCAGCAAATGCTACAAATCAGGTGTTTTTTCTCCAGACAGGGAGTTGTGAAACACAAGCACACCACTGGGCTTAAGCGTGTAAACATACTGTGAAAGCTGGTTTCTTTCTCACATGTAGCCCAACATGTATGTTTCTCATGGGCGGCTCTTAATGCAGTAATTTGGGAAGTCAGGCTCTTGCTTTTTTAGTGGCTACACTATTGCCAGGGTCTGGGAATCTTTGGGACTTTGCAGTCCTATACTGTATCCTTTGCATTTGCTAGCCAATGGGCAAGGGAGAGCAGGAGAGTTTTTTGTGTCACCTTCACTCATAGTTCATTGGTTAGAACTGGTCACATGTCTTCACTAACCTGAAGGAGCAGGGAAGATAATCCTCTGTGTAGTCAGGAGTAGAGGAGAATTGAATATTGGTGATGTCTACCAATTCAGCTTACCTGGAGCAGAGCACTCCAAACTTGGGTCTCTCACTCCACTGCAATAACTTTGTTTTATCTCCATCCTTACTTTCCATTGTTCAAAAGATGGCTACTTCTCCTTACCAAGTATGTTTGCTAGAACTGCCATAACAAAGGAGCACAGACTGGGTGGCTTAACCAACAGAAATGTATTGTCTCACAGTTCTGGAGGCTGGAAGTCCAAAATCAAGGTGTCTGCAGGGTTGTCCCTTCTGAGGACTGTGAGAGGGGGCTGTTCCAGGCCTCTCTTCTTGGCTTCTAGATGACCATCTTCTCCCCGTGTCTCTTCACAATGTCTTCCTTCTCTGCGTATCTGTGTTTGAGTCCAAACTTTTTATAAGGACACCAGTCTTATTGGATGAGGGGCCTATCCTACCCCAGGATGACTTCACTTTAACTAACTACATCTTCAAAGACCTTATTTCTAAATAAGGTCACCTTCTGAGGAACTAGGGGTTAGGACTTCCACATATGAATTTTTGGAGGATGCGATTCAACCCACGACACTCAGGGAGGTTACTTCCCAGTGGCTGTAGCCACAGTGGTGCAGTCCCTCCTGTCTCGACTTCAGTTGCATCCACTTCCTACCCCCAGCCCAGACAGGAGCTGGTTCTTCCTTCTTTGGTGCCTACCTCTTGTTACTCCACATGGATTATGTTGTAGTGTTTAATTAATGGGTTTAGTTCCATCCTCAGTGTGTGGTCTCCTTTAAGGTAGGAACTCCCTATTTCTGTCCTGGAGCCTAGCAGAATACCTTGCACAAGTGTAGACCTACTGTGTATTGGAGGTTGAAAACTGAAGGACTCCACTCCATTTACAGCATTGGCCCAGGGCTACAGACTGGGGTGATTTTTCAGTGTTAGGAGTGGGGGAAACTGATGGCAGGTGATTAGACACCATGACCAGAATAAGACCATACCCCATTTTAACAGTACTCAAAACACAAAGGGAGAAAGGGAGATCACGAGAGAAAAAAATAAATGGGCTCTGTTTTTTTTAGAACGTCATGTGTGAAATAGAGGAATCCCTTGAGAGATTTCAATAGCAAAATGCTAGTAAACCCAGAAGCTCTGTTCAGTGATAGCAGCTAAATCCAGATGGGCTTTTGTCAATGTAATTTTGTTCCAAACCATAAAGGAATGAAGGACAAAAAGAAGAAAGGTTAATAATTAAAGTCCAGGAAAAGACAGGTTTTCAGTTTGATTAGGCATTGGACTTGGACAGTCACATTGCTGAGAGGCTGCCTGCCTGGCATTAAATTTTTTTTCTTTTTTCCCTTATTTTTCAGTGATAGAAAAATTTGTTTTTAATCTGGAAAGTTCTGAATATGCAAAATCCCCACAAAGAAGAGAGAGAGATTCTGATCACACCCATTAGCAGAGAGGTTCCTAATAAAGACTGTTCTAAGATATAGTAGGCTTGGTAGCTAATCCAGAGGGGGAGAGGGAGGCATTGCTGCTGATGGGTGTTACTTTTATAGAGCATTTTAGGAGGACTGATTAGAATGAGAAGAAATAGGAATTATCCCGTAAAGCTGCTTATCATAGTGGGTTTTCCAGCGTAGGGAACAAAATGAAGCACCATTTCCCCTCTCATTCAGATAACAGCAATTGCGTTCTCCTTGTGTTGAGTCTCTTCTCCCCTCTTCAGTCTTTCTCCCAGGACAGCTCCAGGAACCCCAGGGGGCTGACTCGGTTCAGAGGGTCAGGCATGAATGAAACCGCCTGCAGAAGACAGCACAAGACGGCAGTTCCTGGAGGATCCGTGTCCCCTGCTCTGAATGCTGCCCCCTTCTGGCAGGGCTGTCCCTCAGTCCTGGGCATGGCTAGTCACCTGCAGGGAGCACTGTGGGAACTGAGGCCGCCCGTCACCTCCTCGTTAGCCCGAGGTTCTCAGGATGCAGAAGAGGGTGCCTCCCGCCATGGGTGCAGCTCCCACCCAGGTGCTCAGTCCTAGGGGACCAGGTCTTCCTGCTGCACGCAGGCTGTTCTCCCGACACGCACCCATTGCACAGGGTCAGCCAGGTCGGGAGGGATTCCAGCAACAAAGGGGCATCTAGATTATGACCAGGAGCCCAACTTAAATTGTGTGTAAGTGGGGGTGGTGTGGGGGTGATGGAGTATCAAGTTACTGTTTGTGTCTGCCTGCTGGCTTCAGCTGGCCGTGGCCAGCAGCTCTGAACCCTGAAGGGAAGGGTCTATATTGTGTAGCTTCCGTCACAGAAGGTCAGCGTGCTTCTTTGGACAATTTGTCCCCCATCATCCCCCAGAGTGAGCTTCCGTTGTGTCACTGCAGGGCCCTCTGGCCTGGTGGCTTACCAAAAAAAGGTTTGCTGCAAGGTTTGCTTAACCTCTCCAGGTTGGAAGCAAGCAGCCCGCCCATCCAGTGAGCTTCTGCTTTGCAGACATCCTACACTATGTATGTTAAAGGTATTGAGATTTCTCCATCATCTCCTAAGGTGTGTTTTTTTATAAGTTTTAATTTTATTTGATAAACAGATGTCTGCATTTTATATAGTCAGAGTGATTGACATTTTCTTTGTGACATTTCCCCCACTGCCTTCGTGAGTGGGAAGTCCCTTATGGGTTCTCTTTTCACTGATTTTTCTAATTCATCCAGAATTTACTTTTGTCTATAAAGTGATGTGAAGATCAAAATTTACATTTTTCCCAAACTTAGCCAATTTTCATGGCGCCAAATGCTAAGTAATGTACCACCTCTCCGTTGATTTGGGCTTTATGTTTTTAACCCTGTGAGTACATGAGCTGTGCTGTAGGTTGCCTTCAGGAAGGGTGAAGGCCGGGCCTGGTCGGACCAATGCGTGAACAGACCCAGAAGTTGAGTGCGTGAGGGCGAGGACAATATGGAGAGGAAGCTCCTGTGCAGTGACCTCATTAATGGCCAGCAGGGCACAGACACAGAAGCCATGGCTCCTGCCTGCAAGTTGCTTGGAGTGACTCAGGCGAACGGGGACTCCAGCAGCCACTGAATATGCCTTAAGCATGTTGCCATTGGGATTCTTAGGAACCTTAAAAGTCATGATTCTAAAAGACCGCCTTGTTTTCCTTACTGGACGACTAATTGCGCCAGGAAAACACCCCTCGCAGGAGCGGTGTGTCGTGCACAGGACGGATGACCTGTGAACGATTTGTCAAGGCTGGCTTAAAGCAACATCACACCCGAGTCATTGCACTCCTCATCGCTACCAGCTCCTCCGAGTTCCCACTGTCAGTGTGAACGGGCGGTGCTGTGTTTTCCAAGAGACGATGCCACATCATGCATCCTTTTCACTGTTTACCTTCTACCTCCGTGTCCTGCAGTTGGGGACATCATTCTAGCATTACTATGCAGAAAAAAAGAAAAAAAACCAAAAAACAAGCACAGGTTACAGACGCGGTGCTCCCAGATCCCAGCGAGATGGCATGTCTGGGTCTGCTGCTGGCAGGACTGAAGGCAGCTGGGCCCTTGGCTGGAGGAACATAAATGACAACCTGACTTACAGGCGAAGATTAATGATCGGCTAACACATGGATTTCTTTTCCTTTTATTAGATACCAAATAATGCAGATTTTTTTTGTATTAAGAAAAAGTTGGGATGAAAAAGTGTGATGTTACAGATGACAGCTCTGTCAACAGGATCATTGTCTAATAGAGCGGTGTGTGTGTTTTATATGTATGTTTGATACATATGTGTCTATTTTATATGTTTCATATATACGTGTATATTATACATATGTATATATACATGCATAATATACAAATGTATATTTCACGTAGCTATGAATTACAATTGTTGTAGCTACCACGTCTGATTAAATATTTTCGTCTCTCTAGAGAGGGCTCTGCACATAGCCCGCCTACTGGCTGGCAACAAGGAATGTTGCTCCTCAAAGGAGGCTTCAGTGGCTCAGCCTTCAAATAAACGCATGGCTGTCTTTCTCTTTTTACTCCCAGACAGGAATCATTTCCCTCTATGACTGTGTTTTTAAGAAGAACCCAGGTTATAATCAAAAACTGCACAGAGATGACAGAGAACATGCAAAAAGCCTGGGACTTCATGTTAATGAGGAGGTAATATTAAGACAGGATGTTAACAAGGTGTCAGCAGATTAACTGTGTTTGTGTGTATTTATTTACTAGTGTGTGCAGTTTGCTGTGTGTAACTCTCCCGTATGTGGCTCTCCTCTGTCTTACTGTGCCAGGAAGCCAAGACTCAGTTACTATTATAGCTCAATCTCTTCTGTCATGTTACTGTGTATTTATTGTTATGACTCGGTTGTTTAATTCTATAGAACTTAAGAATTTAATGAGAGCAAAACTAAGAAGTCCTTTTCAACAGATAAAATAGGTCTTTGCTTAACCTCTGAGTCCTGGCTGTCCTACTTCTCCTGGGGACGCTGTCCTTCCAGGGATGAAACCACACACGCAAGCATGTATCTCCCACGTTTGGGTACCAGGCCTCTACGACCACCACATATAGCACAGTTCCTCTTTTATTCTTCCATTGTTCTCTGAAAGGGAGGGCTCTGCTTGTAGTCAGCTACAGAGATGGTGACTGACAGAAGGAACAAAACTCACAGGGGGAGGAGGTTGGGGTCACAGCAGCACAGGGATGTGAGGAGGTTGTGTATCCCCTTAGCATGGTCGGCCCATCTGCCTGGGGGCTAGACCCTCCTGCTGCCTTTCCAGACTCGGGTACTGTCTCCACAAAGTCTGATCTGAGGACAGCACGTTTATTAAAAGTCAGGTGCTGAATAAACACCATAACCTTTTATACAACACACAGAAATCAGAACGTAAAAGTTTCCGGTGGGATTTCTTTCTGGATCATCAGATTTTTGCCCGTGGCTGTTAATGTTTAAGAATGCCACCATGTCACTCTCAATGAAACTTTTTATTCTGATGTGAAATTAAGTGAGGGAGGTAATATAAGGTATTACCACTTAAGTCACAGACATTGTGATTGTCTTCTGTCATTTTTGTTTATGTTAATTCATTCCGAGTTGGTATGAAGTTAGTGCTTTTCTCTCATAAGAACATGCCTAGCCTTACTTATATCCAGAGTTTTTGAGTGCTTCCCATGTCCTGTTGAGCATAAAGGGAGTAAAAGTCCCTGTCCTCTTAGAGCTGACATTCCCACAAGGAAACAGAAAAACAAAAGCCAAATAAATAATGAACTGAATTCCAGGTAGTGATAAGTGATATGCAGAGAAATAAAGCCTTCTATGGGGATGGGGAAAGTGAAAGGGATGAGGGGATCCCTGGGAGATGAAGGGGAGCTGGCAGATGGAGGGGGGCTGGGAAGAGAGGGGGGCTGAGACGAGGGGTGTGAGGGGGTGGAGGGGCTGGGGAGATGGGAGGAGATGAAGAGGGACAGGAGGGATGTGTATTTGGGCAAAGGAAGAAGGCAGGAGGGAGGAAAGGTGGGCGGGAGGAGCAGAGGGAGAAGGGAGGGGAGGCAGGAAGAACGCGAACCTGAAGTCAGAGGGGGCGTGGCGCCCAGGGCAAGACCTTGCCTGTCCTCGGAACAACTTGAGGACACTGAGGCTCTGAGCAGAGGCCCAAGTCCGACATAGTTTAGGAGGTCCCCTGGCATCAGTGTGGCGTAGCCCCCAAGAAAACCTGGTGGAGGCAGGACACAGGTGTGCAGGTGAGCCAGGCGGAAACAGCTTCCTGGACACAGGCCGGTGGAGGGGTCAGCCGGGCTGACAAGGCTGGCGTGTGCTGCCCTGAGTGTCCCGATATGCCACCCCCCACAGGAGCGGGAGAGGCCGGTTGGAGTGCTGACGTCCTCTGTCTACGGGAAGCGCATACAGCAGCCAGTGGAGCCCCTGAACCGGGACCACGGCCGCGCCAACCACGTGAGGGCTGACTTCTACCGGAAGAACGACATCCCCAGCATCAAGGCACCTGGCTTTGGGCACATTTCTCCAGCCTGACACCCTCCCTGTGGTCCAAGGGGCAGGGGCAAGTGAGGTTGCCCAGAGGCGGGCGGCCCCTGGGCCTTCTTTTCCCCTTCCGGAGACCTCGGAGCTGGCCTGATGCCTCTGTTGCACCGTGACAGTGGGAAGGGTGGGCTCAGGGGCCGCTTGCCCTCGTGCTGCCTTGGTGAAGAACCTGGCCAAACGCCTTTAATGTTTATGACGAACGTCTAGTGTGATGGTTTTATGTGAAATGATTTCAGATGAAATGCGGGAGACTGATCCATTGCACCCAAATAAAATGAAAACTTTGTTCTCACTTGACAATAGTTGGGTTGATTTTTGGTCACTGCCTCTGCACGTTTGCAAGACTTTTTGGGGGAGGCACTCAAGGGAGTGGCATGCAGTTACTTTTCTTAACAGTTATGGAAATCACTACCGCCTGACTTTGTTGTTCGTGACGTGGAGTCGATTCCAATTTCTAGTGACGCTGTGGACGGCAGAGCAGAACCCTGCCCGTCTGTGCCACCCTCTCCTCTTCCGGCGCACTATCAGACAATGACCTGCTGCTGTTCGGCACCGCCTGATGGCACAAACAGCACTTCAGGTTTCCTTTCTGCTGGAGGAGATGTCATGAAATTGCCTTTTGGCACAACTGAACTCTAGAGCCTACAACATTTCCCCCTCAGAGGTCTGAGCTGCAAATAACAGAATTTTGCAGAATTGAGGACAAAAGCCCTAGTAAGGATGAGTGGCCACAGTGGCCAGCAATGCCGCTGTCCCTCCTCAGGGGAGAAGCAGCCACGGGTCATGGGAAGGGACTGGGGTTTGGCGTTCAACAGACTTGGGTAAAATTCCGGCTCTTCATTTTCTGGCTGTACATGTAGGTGTAGGCAAATCATTTCATCTCTTTGAGCCCACATTTCCTCATCTTTAAAGTGGGTGTTCCAAACCTTGTAGAGTTGGCGTGGGAATCCATAAGCCACTGGAGTGTAGTCATAATCCAGGCCCACCAGAGCCTGTGGCTGTTACTTTGAACAGCTTTCTTTTTGGAAGCAGCTGTTTTTAACCGAAGCTGGAAATGTTTACTTTGGAGATAATTTGAAACTTATCCAAGTATTAAGATATTGGCTATGTTTATAATAAATGGATCCCTTGGAAGAAATCACCTGCCATCGATCGTGATTCAGTTTCTCCCTTCTTAGCAGTTAATGGGCAGTTGATCTAATTAATTTCAGTGCTGATTCCTCCATGGCTGGTTTTATTGTTTTCATTCTCTAAGGACGTATGACACTGAATTGCTGGCAATTTCAAGGCCAAGTGACTCCTAAATACTACTTTATTCTTTTGAAAATGTTTTTTTCACTGTAGGTGCCTTTTATTTTATTTTTTCCCAACAAATAGCAGTAGTTTATTTGGGTGCATTAAACTGTATTTATAATAACATATCAGAAAATATATAAAGATTGGTTGTGGAAATTTTTATGAATTACTCTTTCTTCAGTCTTGATTCCCAAGAAAGACAAGGCATCCCTAAGAAATGCCTTCATCTGAAAGTAACTGCAATAAATTAATGTCAAACTAAATTATTTTCAGTTACTTTAAGTCAGATCCTCCTCCCTTAACCTTCTACCACTTTTAAAAAGCAGGGCTTGATTGGGCCAGGTTTCAAAAGATCTCCCGTCTGTTAGGCAGCAAGGGAAAATTAACTGTATTTCTCTTGGCAACTTGACTTGAACAACTTAAAGCCAATCAATGAATGCCTGTTAGTCATCTTATCAAAGAGAAACATATATTAAAAGAATTTGTTTTGATTTATCAAGTTTCTACCATGAGTCAATGTTCCTTGGAAATTAGAGTGGTTGCTGTCTTTACAAAAGCACACTGACTTGAGAAAAAGAATAGTACGGAGGATTTGCGACAATGTAGACATTTCTAAACATGTATTAAAAATACTCCAGTTTTAAGGGGACTGGACTCAAGGTGTTTTTCACGAGACAGGGCTTCCTCCCAGATGTAAAGGTTTGGGAGGGCTTTGAGGAGACTTATCTGCTGCCAGTGTCGCAGGGACGATGGGCTGATGGAAGTGAACGGCAAGGCCTCGCATTTGCGTGATTTGCTCTCAGGAATGTTGTACTTGCCGGGGCCTAAGGAGCTTCACCCAAGAGTTACACTCTCAGATTTCAGGAAACAGGCAGGTTTCCATTCTCTTCTCGCCTAGGTCACTGATCAAGCCCCGGGCCTCTCTGCCCTGTTTCCTCATTTGTAAAGTGCAGGGGGTCTCAGGCTTGACTGGGGATCAGAACCTTCTGGAGAACTTGTTATCCAAAACACAGCAGGCCCCACTGCCAGGACTTCCACTTGGCAGGTCTGGGTTGGGGCCTGAAAATTTGCATTTCTAACAAGTTTCCAGGTGATGCTGATGCTGCTGCTTGGAGACCACACTTAGAGAGACCTGTGTATGCACAGACCTTTGCAAGGTGGACTCTGATGATTGCTTTAAAAAGTCTATTGTTTGATAAGACTGGTGATACAGCTTTGGGAAAAAACAATTCTCCTTTTGAATTCTTTTCACCAAATTCACGTCCTGGGGGTGGGGGTTGGGTAAGGGGGCACCTTTAAGAGCACTTGGCAAATCACCCAGCTGTGGTATCTACTAAGGGCAGGTGACATGAAGCACCCTGGATGAGTACTGCCGGCTCTGAGGAGGAACCCACACGGTGCAGCTGCCGATCATTGTTACAAATGACACACAAGGCCAGTTTGAAGTCACTGAAACCCCAGGGCATCCTAGTCCAGATCTTAGTTAGACTGAAGAGAAATGCCCTTATACTATTTTTCTTCTTTCAGTCACCTTTTTGGAGAATTAAGTGTATCAAGGCCAATGCTGAATTACAATTAAGGGATCAACAAATTCCTGATTGAGGCAGACAACTGAACAAGTCATGCTATATTCCCACTTCAGTTATTAGTTTCGATAAGTGCCTTTAACCAAGAGTGAGTCAAAGTCCTGGCAGGGCAGCTGTGTCAGTGCTGCGCATGTGCTGGCAGCAAAGCCCTGGGTGCCTGCCAGGCTCCCTCACGGTCATTAGCTCTTTTAATCAGACCTGATCCCATGAGCTACCAATGAGAAAAATACTCCTAAGAGAAACTGAAAGATATGTTCAGAGTCACACAGCTAGAAAAAATCAGAGTCAGGAATCAAACCGAGGGCTCGTGCTTCAAGTCTGTTCCCAGGAATGACCTGCTTCCGAGTGGATCACCGGGGTCCTCTACCTCTTACAGATGCAGGCCTGGAGCTGTGAAAAGAAACCAAGTTTGCCCAACCAGGCTGGTATTTGCAGCTTTGCTTTTAAATATTAGATTACACACAATTGCTCTATTTTTCACCCTTTGGCAAAGTATGATTTCTTCACGTGAAGGAAAAAACCCCAAAACTTTCAAGTTGGATTTATAAAAACAAAATTTTCCAGTTCTTCTCTCTTCAAAAATGCATAGACATTGGCTGTGTGCCTTCTTAAGCCTCCTTAGACACGATAGGAAGCTTGTGGGGCTTGGCAGCTCCACTTAGTTCAAACTATTGTGATTGCTGATTTACTGAGTCAGTTCCAAATGACTCTTCTGCCGCCTGTGTCTGCTCTCCCAAAGAATTAAGGTGGACCAGAGTATGTGGACAGAGGGGGTGCTGTTGCTAGCAGAGATTTGTTTTTCCCTATTAAAATATTTTTCCCTGAAAATGTTCTCCAGCAATGCCAAAATAAAAACTAGATCACGTGACACATTGGGGATGCTTTCTTTCTTTCCATGGAGTTGTCTAATCAATGATCTGCATCACAAACTTTGTCCTGATCTGAATTACTCAAGGATATCCCAATCTTTGCTTCTGGAGGGCTTTTGTTGAAACAACTGTCAACAGGGAGAATGGATGGAAAACAAACCTTACTTCTGGAGCAAACGGCAGGAGAAAGAAGAAACGTGGGGGGGTGAAGATACAGACTATAAACCAAAGTACATAAAATTTTTAATGAATTAACTTTACAAAAGACAATGGCATCAAAACATCAGACGTGTTTGGTACAAAACTGTTCCTAGGTAGTGAGAACTAATTCTGGTGATGGATGGCCACGTGCTGCTGGCAGGAGACACACCAGAGCAAGGTGACAGCCACGGATCCCAGTCAGGGCCTGTGGACAGCCACCGGCAATGGACACGTGGATGAACACAAATTCCATGTGGAGTGACAGAATCAACTTATTCACAAATACTGTGTGTTTTAATATCAGACTAGCAGATGCGGTTGGCGAGCTACCATATTTTCCAGAAAATAACATGCACCGGAAGATAATATACATCCCCTAGTTTTATTGCCTTAAGAATTTTTGTTTGTTTCACCTCTATCTTCTTTGTTAGTTCTTTGAATGCTTTTCTCCTATGACACACACTCCTTTTCCTTTTGCTTAGGAGTAAGCACAGTGCAAGTGGCAGAGCGATCTTGGCACACGTCAGACACCAAACGGTATGCCACCGGGTCACGGGAACAAGTCTGCAAAGGCTCCAGAGGACAGAAGAGAGCACGCACATCAAAAACAAGGGACAAAAGTTGAAGTCAGAAAGTGCATTGTACCTTCCCGAGAAGACAGTCTTCTTGCCAAAATGAAGGCAACTCTTCAGGAAGCCAAGTTGCTCTGGGAAAGGGACCTTGACATTTCTGTGTTTACAAAGTACGTCTTCAGTTCCCCCTTTCCTTTCACGTTGATTATTCCTCGACACGTGCATGTGTATCCCAGGGTCTGTAGAATGAGGCTCGTCTCCTCAGTAACCTAGAAGCACATCGACAAACAAAAAAGTGTTTAGTGTGCTTATTAACACGGTGCTTTTGAAACGGCATTTGACTACAAGGGTAAAGAGCCAAAAAGCGTTTATGTTCTTTGACCCATAAAGTCCATTCCTGAGAAATCAGCAGGAGAGAGAACAATCCATGAGAAGGAAAAACTTTTAAGGGCAATATTTAATTCAGTACTGTGACAGTGAAAAACTGGAAACACCTAAAATTTAAGTAATCTCCAAGGTTAAGTAAACTATGATGCTATCACAATCAATATCATGGATGAGACGATGGAATAATGTTGACTATTTCACCCCAAAAAAGAAGAATTAAGCCTGGATCCTTGCTATGATTCCAACCATGTGAAGGTTATGTATTCACATATAAGAGAACTGGAAAAAAAATAAATCAAAATATATTGTAGTGGTGGAATTTTGGATGACATTTGCAAATTGTCATAAACGTCATTTCATGAGATAATAAATATTAATAGATTTCAATATAGATGGGAGAAAACACCCTTAGAAGAAGCACAGCCAACTCCTGCAAATGGCCACGTGTTTCAGGTTTAATGAAGTGAATACAATGACCTAAAACTAAAGGGTACTGGGAATTTGCACTAGCCTTCACATGGGCACGACACTCAGTCAGGTCTTGAAAGTTTCCTCACTTCACTGGGTTGGCCTGAGATGCCAAAAGGAGTGAGCCCTGCCCTTGCAGCCTGTTCATGTGACAGACTCGTGACTTCCCGCCATTGCACCATGAGACAGGGACCCAGCTACCGAATCACATCTAGGTCCTGCTGGGTCAGATGGCAGTGAAGCCTTCTGGGGAGGACAGCTTCTTTCCCTGAGGGGAGATGCCTTGTCCGGTATTGGGCCTTGCACCATCTCAGCTTGAACTTGCACTGTGCTTTCCTTGGGAGCCCATGTCTGGGGACGGTGGCCCAGGCCTGGGTCTGTCTGCTTGAGTGTCAGAGGAGCCTCATGCAAGAGACATTTTCTGAGGCAGAGACATGCACAGACTTGGCTAAGAATGAGGCCTCAGCTCTTGAGGTGAGGGAAGACCCACTTGTTGGGAACGTGGTCCCCCAGCCAGGTCCCCTAGGAGGTACCTGGGTCTTGAGCAGAGAGGGAGGGAGCTGTTTTCGAGAAACCCCTGGTAATGCTGCTTTGGAACCATATAAAAAAGCAGAGGAGGAGGGATTTCCTCCCACTTCATCAGAGGAGATGGACATGGCTGCCACAAGGGCACCTGTGGGGCCCCGACCCCCTCGGGCACGTGGGTGATGCACAGGTGCTGGGCAGGCTTGTGGACAACACAGCAATGCTATACCACAGTTCCGTTTTTGGTGTGGGCACTGTCAGGGGACATTGGCAGCAGCAACAAGCCAGCCTCATTGGGCAGGGGGCCGAATGAGGCCTCACGGGCACACACTGACATGGGATAGAGGCAGAAGCACATCAAAATCATAGAAGAGTTGTGCTTATGAGAACCCAGGACAGCATCCAGGGGCTCTCAGAAGTTGGGCTGAAGTGTGCCATGTAAAGATCAAGGGCAGGGTGTGGGAAAGAGCTAGAAAAATCACTCCATCTTCCTGCAAGGTGACCCAGTGGTCAGCCCCTAGCACAGGGGCCAATGTGTGGGTCCTCAGGACCCTTGGGAACAGAGCAGGAAGGAGAAGGGGGACCCAGTACCAGACCCTCATGTCTTCCTCTCCCCTGTATCAGCCTGGGGGAGGATACGTGTAGCTTGAGGGTGAAGCCAGAAGCACAGGAAGGACTTTGGATTCTGGACAAGAACTGAAAGAATATGGACACAGTCAAGCAACTCAGATTACAAATAGGTTCTCATGATCAGAGCGCTTAGGGGGCAATCAGAATTTGAGAACTCTGTAGGCATTTGAGTTCTGACCTTCCACACAGAACAAACACATCTTTTGGAGACTTGGAGGTTAATTTTGCAGTTTAGGGATTTATCGGCGCCGAGTAGCCCCACTGGCCTTTTTGAGCTATCCACTGGCATTGGTAACACCAACCACACAATGATCATGAAGCAGGGAGGAGGGAGTTGTCTCCCTGATTAGCACAAGGTATTATTCCTCCAAATCCAGGGGAAGCCTGGCTGGGTGACGAGTTCTTGGGCTTCCAGGCTAGAAAGCACTGTGGGAGTGTAATGCTCTTTAATAAAAAGAACCTGTTCCTCAGGCTCAGGAGAAGCTTTTAATGGTCTCTGCATCATTTTTTATTTTTCCTGGCATCTCACCACTTTTTCTGCACATAAACGGAAATGAGAGGTTCCTGGAGCTGGAGTGGGCTCCACCCTCAGGAGAAGAAAACCTACCCAAATGCGCACCTTCCAGCTGCCGGGCTGAGTGAGCATACAGAGGCCTGCAGACGTACTTCACTCTTGACAGGAAGCAACCTGTCTTATTTCCTCCCTGGGGCTCAGAGAGCAGAGAGGCCGTCCAGGTGGTTGCTCTGCACTAAATCGCATGGAGTTTTATGATGCCCACTATCCTCTTAGAGACACCCACGGGCTCAAACTCATTTTAAACAGTGACCTGTAGGGGATTTACGATCTTCAGGAGGGAGCACTCTCCCTGACCAAACTCTCTTATATTGCTTTTGATACTGATCCCAAGCGCTTGAAAACTGCTTGGAGAGCTGTGAAACGTATTAAAACTGCCATCCATCTTCTGAATGTTCCAGGTGTGTGGTGGGGGCCTACGTTGGCCTACAGGTGGGAAAGTATGTCCTGGTAGGAGCATACCTCTCCCACACCAAACAGAAGACCCTTCAGGATTGCTGGAGCATCCCTGGGCATTGGGATCAGCTAGTGATGTGCATGCAGAAAGCCCTAGAAGCCATGGTGTCATCTGGGCATGGTTAGACTAGGCTGCCGAGATGGCAGACCATTCCTCTCAAGGGTGGGCAACTGGTCTGTCTCCAGCCCAGACAGAAGAACCCCATTTCTGTTGAGAGCTTCTTCTGGGTTGGATCTCATGAGCAGAGCAAGCTCTTTGCTCTTGGCAATGCTTAATTTGGCTGGGAAGGTCTGGGAAATTTCCTCTCCTCCTCCCTTCACTTTTCTTTTTTATCTCTTCCTTCTCTGTGGGATGGCTGCTTACTTTTCAGCAACTGTTGACTAAAACTCTGACTGGAAGAAGGTGAACCCCTAGAAGTAATGTTTGTCCCCTTCCATATGAAATTAAAGAGATGCGCTAGAGAGGCTATAGAAATAGGATCATCTTGGATGAAGGAGGTGGAGTAGCGTGAAAGGCAAGCAAGCAAGCAAGCAAGCAGAGGTTTAATGAAAAACCCATTCTTGATGATACTGGAGCTGATGTCTTCTACAGAAGGTAATAAAGGACTTTAAGTTTCCACCATAATTTTTGGAGGCAAGGTTATTTGAGGACCTTGGCCAAGCTGAGACACCCAGTACAGGGGCTCACTGAATTCTCAATAAAGGAGAAAAAAATCGATATAGCCTATTGTGTCCAGTGATTTTCATACAAATTTGCCATTTCGCAGGAATTTATCTTCGAGACTGCAACATGTCTGGGGCGAAATGTGGAACCATTGCTTTTTGAGAGTGAGGCAAATAGAAAGTTCAGCATAGACACACACACCCTTCTCATTCAGAGAAATTAGTCCCTTGTTCTAGGTGTCTGGCACTGTGCCCAAGCAGGTGCATGCATTCATCACAGCTTTTAATTTGTCAGATCTTGGCTTTCTCTCCCTTGGGTGAATTCCAGAGCCTTCCAGTCATTTCTAGATGACCACATCCCATGCTAGTGCAATTTAGTACTGCCATTTCATATCACCCTTAATTTCATTTCTTGCTTCTCCCAATCGGCTCCTTCACTCCTCCTTCCAACTTAGCCATTGGGGAAAGGAAAGCAGAAGGTTATGTCTAGTTTTGGTTATATGATCTATTTCCCATGTAAAGCCCTTTTGAGGGTGTAGGAGCCGGTAGAGGGAACAGGAGAGAGGGACCCTACTCCTGGACTTTGCACTCAGGCTGCCATACTGCCATGTCAGTTGTTGTGGTCATTTACTTTCAAGATGCAATAACCTTTTCATTATTACAATTTTTATTGTGTTAGCATTTCCCCAATAAGAAGGTTTAAGTAAATTTCAAGGGTTACTTTCTCTCCTTTGTTTTAATATATTATTATCATTATTATACATTCCAAGAGGACAGACCTGGCTGATGAAGACAGAGCAGACTGAATTACCTGTATTTTGTCCAGAACTCCGGTGCTATCCATCCTACTGGCCACATTTACGGTGTTGCCCCAGATATCATATTGTGGCTTCTGAGCTCCAATTACACCAGCTATTACAGGTCCATGGTTAATACCTGTGACACATCAGAATTGGGTTAACAAGACTCAAATGATAGTAACTGTCTTAAACAGAAAAATTTTACAAGAACATTCCTGAATCACCATTACTGAACAAACATTAGGCCAACTCATGGAACTCTAGAGCAAAGAAAAATAATAATTTCTCTATCATCTCAAAAACATTAAAATATTTATGTTTGTCTTTTTTTCCCTTCTGGATCTTGATTCATGCTTATATGTCCATTTATCATTATTCCATGATAACATAAAATTGGTATGCTTTAAAAACTGAACATTGTGATATAATTGTTTTTCTCTTTTGCTATATAATCTCAGGCAAGAGGTGATCATTATATTGTTTTCCATTGGTTTTAATGTTAATTTTGAAATACACACATTTTTATTTTAAATGGCTACACTGAGTGCATGTACTGTAATTGTTGGCTATTCTGCTACTATTGGACTTTAAGGTTCATGCTAATGTTCTGCTAAAACAACCACCAGCACCACCACACGAGGATTGCATTTTCTACTTGCCATGCACTATTCTACATGATTTACATATAAAAACTCTTCCAATTCTCACAACAGCCCTATGGGGTGGGTACGTTATCATCACCAGTTTTCAGGTGAGAAAGCAGAGGGACAGCGCCATCAGACAGGCAGTAGATGGCAGAGGCCGCAAAGCCAGGCAGTGGGCTCCTTGGCCCCTGCTCGTAAGGACTCTCCTCTCCTATGTCTGCCACGAGCTTCTGGTGCACATGGCTTCTTCCCACCTTGAGGGGTGCTGCCTTCGATAACATCCCACCAGTGAGTTTACTGAATTCCCGAGGAACACGTTTGTGCTCTAGATTCCCATGGTAAACCATCCGCCAAAGGACTCCCCACCTTGCCCGGCAGCTAGTGAAGGAGTCTCCTCATGTTAGCATTAAAAACACCAACGAATCTTAATATTTGTAATATAGAGATTTTGATGGAATTCAAACTGGGGGGAATTTTCACATGAGAACATGACTGACACTTAAAACTACACAACAGGGAAAGGATGAGAAGTTAGAACTGAGAGGACTGAGGGTGGTCACAAGAGCTCAGGTCTGGAGGGGACCCCAGGGCAGATGGAGCTCACCCTAGTAGGCGGAGTGACACACCCATGGTCTCCAGACAAGCTGTGGAAGGTCTGTCAGGCTTTGCTGCCAGGGTTCTTGGCCCCCTTGAACCTGGGCTTTACAGCTCTGCACCCATCAGAGGGAGGAAAATCCGACCTCTGGGGCACAAACAAGCTGGAATTCTCCAAGAAGGCTGAACCAAAAGGTCGCTGGAGAAATTCCTGAGTCAACTCTCTTTGGTCCAGCTGGCTGAGTTCTCGCCAGGGCATGGTGGATTTTTTGGATTCCCAGGGTACATGGCACTGTGCCCATGTTACTTCCCCAGATAATCACACACCCTGGGCCACCACTAACAACGAAGGTGATGGTTGCTCTGACCTCCCTCTCTTAATAATTGCAATTATAAAACCATGGTTATTATATGTATACACCTGAGGTCAGGGTGCACTTTGACACTGCATGAGATACAGAGATAGCATCTGCCATCAGAAGCCACAGCTTCAAAAGTCTGATCAACTTCTCTAGTCAAGGAGAAGCCTGGGCTCTTCTCCCACCCACAGTTCACCGGTAGGGTAGGATGCTTCCTTGTCCGAAGAACTCAGTTCAAACTCACAGACCCACAGTTGTTATGGGAGTGGTGTGGAGGAGGGCTATAGAAATGGAAATAGAGATATAGATATTGGTTGATTATTCTCCCTACATTTTCTCCTGGATCTAGGACCCCGTCTTACTGCAGGAGTCAAACTGTATTGAGTAATGAGAGTGTTTCGGAGAGATTTCATTTCCCACTGCTAGACTGCGTGGTTCCACAGCCTGTCACAGATCTGAGGCCAGGCCTCCTCTTTGTAGTGGAAAGATAGGCTGGAAGCACAGTACAAACACCGTTCTACCCAACCTTCGAAGGTTCACATGAGGCGAGAGAGAAATTCTCCTTTGCTTTTGTGGAGTACTCAGTAAAGCTCACACCTCTGCTTTAGACATCCCAAATAGTTCATTCCAGTGCTGGCCAGTGATCTCAGCCCCCTCTGCCATCAGCTTTTCTTTTGGCTGTTGAGTCTTGCTTGGGGACGGGGAGAGAGCCTGGATCCATTATCCCTGGCAACAGGGTGATCTCTCCTTAGTGCACGAGTGTGCTCGATTTGTGGTTCCCGTTAGCTGACTGAGTCTACAGCCTGACCTGCAGAAAAGGATGTCAGAAGCGAATCCGCCTCTTATTATTTGGATCATCATTTTGGGGGGTGCAATATTACTGTTCCAGTTTCCTACTGCGAAGTGCCAATGGATGGCGCCATGTACTGAGGTGGAGCAGGGAAGCTGCTCCCTGCGAGAGGCTGAGGGCTGTGGGAAAGGCAGACTCAAAGGTAGAGGGAAACAGTGAGCTTAGGCTTCCTTAGAAATCTAAGGGAGCTGGTATATGGGCGAATGCATAGATATTAATAGTTACTCATTAATCAGTATAAACTAAGCACTCAATAACAGATATTGAAGGAGGTCTATTCAATTGCCCATTGATTTGGAAAATATTGTTATGGTCCAGACCGAGAACACTGTGCTTTGGATGTAACACATGTGACTAGCAAATAATCATCCCTGTTCTCCCTCGTAGTGAAGGGCAATATGATTTTGGTCCACATATGTTTGACAATAGAAGGGTCATTCTGCCACGCAGTAGATTTTTTTTTAAAGGAGGGCAGTATGAAAGTTTGAGGAACCCATTTTTCAAGCTGTCAAAACAACAAAGAAGCTCCAGAGTCAAAGGAACACCTCCACGTCTGACGTGGTCAGCAGGCTGACAGGGCAGCCTCCTGCCTGCTCGGCTCTTCCCACATTTGTATACGGTAGACCCTGGATAAAGGTCCACTGTGCATGGGGTGAGAAAGCATAAAGAAAAATGTGTCCAGATGCTGACAATTAATAGGACATACATACAGTGAAGGGAATCCCATTTGCTCAAGAGATGTGGAATATTTCTGGGTTTTAAAATTCAGAACATATGGAGAGCAAAGGAAGAAAATAGCTCTACACGTCAGGATTTTTTAAAGAGTTGAAATCTGTATGCAAGAGAAATGTAAAGGCATTCAGATGACATTTATTAAAAGAACTACTTTTACATGGACTTGCCTTCTGAGAAGCAAAATGTTGCCAAGAAAAACCTAAAATGGTCAAAGAAGCTTTTACAAATCACGAATGGCTGCAAGTAACCGCAAACCTCACAGGGCAGCTGTGTGCTCACCTGAGGGCTAAAAACACACTCCTTTTTTGACAGACATCTGTAAAAGGCACAAAAGCATGAAACATGCTCCAGAATCAACCTAAAGTGAGGGGAGAACTCATTAGAAATGTTTTTTTACTTGAAAGAAAGTTGGCTTTTTCTCTCAGATTTGAACATCCAATCCGAAAAGCTACAACTTTTTCAGAACCTAGGACACATATGTGGTGGTGTTGGAGGTTGTGACCCCAGGAGTGTGTGACTATTTCAATAATTCTAAGAAATTCTAAGATGCATTTTTTTTTTTAAGATTTCTACATCTCTGAAGTCTGGACGCATCTTATAGTTCGCGATGCATCCCTGTTTCCTTGGGAGCGGTCCTTAAAATAATGGAATGGCTTGCAGTCAATGGCTTAAATCAGCTCCTCGGGATAGCTTATGGCTATGTATGCCATGGCTTGCAGAGGGACCCTGGCTGGAAGGACAAGGGCAGGGGAACTGAAATCCAGTTCACGTGCCACTTGCTAAACCAAATGCTTGCAGCCTGGGTCCAATCAAAGAGGGCATTTTTTCCCCTAATTTGCACAAAAGTGCCTCAGAGACTCATAAGGTCCCTGAGCCCTTCCACCTGCAAGCCAGTCCTGCAGCTCTAAAGAGGCATGTCGTCGTTCTACTCCAACATCGCGAGGATTATCAACAGTTCCTGAGAATTTGTTCCTTGTTCCGCACCTTCTCCACAACTGAAACCAGATCTCTTGGCACAACTTACCGACTCGTAACTTGAAGTCATTGAAGGAGTGCTTGTTGATGGCGTCCAGTTTGGCCACGAGGGCAAAGGCGAACTCCACCATGGTGCCTATGTGCATGTATTGCCTCTCGGGCTCCTGAGTAGAGACAAACACGCAGACGGGGGTCAGAGCTTAACCAGCCGGGAAGGATTCCCTTCAGTCACAAACCTGGGCTCCGGCCAGAAAGGAAATGCTTACGAATGATGATGCCCAATGCATGGCAGACATTTTGTAAGAATTAATTCTCATCTCAAGGAAGCATTGTGTCCAAATTCATTTTTGTGGCCACGGGCACACACGAAACACTAGAAGACACTGGGCAGGGCCTACAATGTTTTAACCCAGAAAACGCCAACAGAAGCCCCCTTTGGGGAGGGGCTGGCCTTATGTTCTCTGTTGCCCCTCACACTCAGTCTTCACCCTTCTCTGCTGGGTTCTGGCTCTCAGAGGCTGACCTCTAGAGACTGCACTTCTTGTCCTCTGGCTTTCTGTTGGATTGACCAATGGGAGGGCCAGGAGAAGGTCAAGGGGCAGGAGGAAAGAGAGGTTGGGGGAGTCATTCTTCCTCTTCCCCACCCCTCACCTGCTACAGCTCTCCCTGGTCTGGAAACACCTTCCCCTCCTTTTGCCCCTTTGGAGGGGGGGGTGTCCTGGGCTGAATTGCGTCTCCCCCAAAACTCATATCTTGAAGTCCTAACCCTCAGTACACAGAATGTGACTGTTTTGGAGATACAGTCTTTAAAGAGGTAATTAAGATTGAATTACATCATTAATTTGACCAATCCAGTATGACTGGTGTCCTTGTATGTAGAGGACATAAGGACACAGACACACACAGAGAGAAGACCATGTGAAGACACAGGGAGAAGACAGCTGTCTACAAGCCAAGGAGAGAGGCTTAGAAGAAACCAACCCTGTGGGCACCTTGATCTCGGACTTCTGGCCTCTGGAATTATGAGAAAATAACTTTCTGTTGTTTAAGCCACCAGGTCTATGTTACTTTGTTAGGGCAGCCCTAGCACACTAATACACAGGGTAACACTTTTCTACCTTTGCTCGTGTCTGGGTGGTTTACCATCCCTTGAGGGACAGGGCTGTCATACCTATGGGGCTGAAGGAGAAGAAAAGTCCCAGGTTTCCAATGAAGATAAGTGGAAATTTCTATCTACTATTAATTTACATTTATTATTCCTGTTGCTAATTTATATTTACCATTAATTTGTAACACCAATTATATTTGTGTTTATTTTTGAAGTTGATCTTTAAAAAATTTCTATTTTTGGTTATATTGTAAAAATAGATTATTAGTATACGTATATAATTCATAAAATGTATTTAGGTGTCCTGAAGGTTCCTGTTCCCCCGATATTTAATGACTGGGTGCACCAAAATGGTTCGGAGCACAGCTTCTGTGCAGTCTGCCTGGTGAAGTGCAGTCCCAGCCCTGCCGGCAGGCCTGCCTATGCTTGTGGCATGGACGTCCATCCCAGCACTGAAGCCGGCGCAGTCTTTCTTTTGTCCTCCTCACGAGCTGTGAGCTCCACAAGGGCAGAGGACCACGTTCTATGTATCCGTGTCTCCACAGTACAGAGGCGTCTGGCCCAGGAGAAACACTAGATAAAAGCTGATGGAGACACTACACTTAGGTTGACTGTCAGGGAGCCAAGAGGAAATGGCTGGGAGGAGCAGAGAGCATAGTCAAGCTTTGGCGGAAGGTCAAGGCTGACTGATGCTCACCTGGGGAGCATGTGCCCGGGAGGGATCACTCACATGCCCACTAAAGTGGGGGAGGGCTCCAAGGGAAGAAATGGACAGAATCTTAGAGAGGTGAGCTGGGGAGCACCCTCAGGTGGACGAAGAGGGAGGAGGGACATCAGTAAAGGACATGGAATACTTGACAAGAGAGTAGGAGAAACAGAAGGTGACTTCTGGCAAGAAGGTTTAATCCCACTGGGCTACAGAGGAGCTCCATCAGAGATGGAAAAAGCTTTCGGGGACATTCAGGGAAGAGGCACCTGGTGACCGACTGTGGGGGAGCATTCTCTACAGAGTGTGAAGATGAAAACCAACGCTGCGGGTCTCAGTAGGGATGAGTGATAAGGAAAATGGAAACAGTGGACGTGAACCGCTCATTCACGATGACAGGGAGATGGAGAAAACCAAGGTAACACAGAAAGAAGGCAAATGACAAGAGGCTTATTCAGCGAATCCCCACAGCATTTGTGCAACATGAGGGAAGAGGGAGGGCACTAAAGCGGGTTTCTCAACCTCGACACCGCTGACATCTGGGGGGACAGTTCCCCATTGTGGTGGCTGGACAGTGTCCCGTGCGCTGTAGGATATTGAGCAGCGTCCCTGCCTTCACCCACCAGATGCCAGTAGCACCTCCCCTTCCAGTTGTGACACCAAAAATGTCTCCAGACATTAACAAATGTCCCTTGGGGGCAAAATGCTCCTAGTACAGACCACTATACTAAACAATATAAATATGAATGAAGAAGAGGAACTAAATTTCTGGTTCAGAGAGAGAGAGTTCTTCCTTTCCTCGGGTGAATTACATCATTCTAGAAAAAGACGAAAGAAATACTACTGTTGCCATAAATCCTCAGCTTAAAATTGTGGGAGAAAACCCAAACAATTTAAAAAATTGGAAGTACGAAGCTGACTGCCAGCTAACTTTCGTGAAAATGCAAAGAGTCATTTCTTAAGAACAATTAGGCTTCTCTATCAGGGCTAATATTTTTTGTCTCATGACTTACGGGAGGTTTGTGCAGTCAGCTGGAAAACATCTCGTGCCTCAATGGGAAGTACACTCTGTTACATCAACAGGCAGAATCCTGTGCAGTAAAAATTACACCATCCTAGCAAGGAGAACAGATTGGCTGTGGGAGAAATGATTTGCTTTTTAATGAATGAAGGTGCAGCAAACCAGCTTCACTCCCTGATAAGTTATCACCCTATCTGCTTTCACACAGTGAGCTTAACCTGCAGGTTTTACGTGACCTCAGCGACAAATGAAGAGACAGAGCTCTGGGAGGGGCGTTTAAATCCAACGCCAAGAACTCATTTGAGCTTAGTAAACCCTAGAAAAAAATCATGCTCAATTCCAAGAAGAACCGAGTTCATTTCAAAAGTCCTTATAACTGAGCTTTTCATAAATATTTGATGATAGTATGAAGCAGCTCTTTCTCCCATGATCCAAGTAACTTCTGTTAGATATCTCCAAATATTTAACTGACTTCTAGCCACACAGCGAGATGACTCATTTGGTTCCCTGGAACACATTTTGCAAGCTGTTTCGAAAGTTTCACCAGCAAGGAACACTGCTTAAAGTAAATGCATGTTTACTGAGGATATCTTATCAGCCAAGGGACTGTTTCATAACAACCAAGGTAATTTTTTAGGCTAAAATTAACAAGTGCCTCCTCTACTCTCTTTCCTCCTTCCCCTTTCTCCATCCATCAAATATTCCCTGAGCACCTGCGATGCTGACGTTCGACACTTTTTGAAGGCTTAGACCTGCTGTCTAAGAGCACCTTGTTCTCCTGCCTGGAGCTGCTGGGAGATCTGAGCAGACCTCACAGTTCTCTGAAGGGACGTCTCCCAGGTGAGCGGATCTTCACAGCATGAAGATCGGCCTCAATGGTGGCTCACAACCCCTGAGTTTCAGGCACCTGTTGGAGAACACGACTGGAACTCACAACTTCCTGGTGTTTACCCAAACTCTGAGGCATACAACAAGATCTATGGATTCACTAAGCCAAAGATTCACCAAACTTGGATTAAACTGGACTCGCACTGCTCTCCGCCTGATCTCACTCTGCTAGATAATGTATTTGATTAGACACACATTAAGGGATGTTCTAGCAAACATTCCCACCCCCAACACTTTAAACCATTTTCCATGAGGAAGTTGCCGAACACTCTTCACTTTAGACCCATGGTCATGTATAGGAGAGCCTATTTGTCAGAGCTTGGGTCAGGGACACAGTGGAGCACCCAACTCCAACCAGACTTGGTCTGGTTTCCAAATATGTTAATGAATGAATGATTTGACCTTACCATATGAACACTGAAACACTATACTTGTGTTGGCTGCTGGGAATTTCACACTAATGCTAGCAACAGTGTACGTACCTCTATATGCGTTTAATCCTCACAATGACTCCCACAAAGGAGTTCCTATCTTTATCCCTTTTGTGCGGATGAGGAAAGGGAACCCAGAGAGGTTCATCACTTGTGTAAGTGGCACAACCAGGCTTTGCAGCCAGACAACCTGACTTCAGGTTAACAGCTTCGCCATCTTGCCTCCCTCCCTGTGCGCATCTAGAACACAGTCAGGACATTGCTATTTGCATTTTATGTATCATCCTCATCTTTGTGTCTATCTTATCTTTTAAGTTCCTTCCACTTTAGTTGATGAATTTTAAAATATTTTTGCATTGTATTCATTTTTATAAGCTTCTTAAGGGAGAGATTTAAATAAAATATGCACAAACATGTAGACAAATAGGTAAGCAGCTTTCCTTGATATTCTTGCAATAAATAGTGACAGGTGGGTTGGATGATGAGTTTAAGAGATATTCAGCTGGTGGAGAACTATATCCAAGAGTTGTTCACAATGGCTCCAGAACTAGCCACCACCCATGTGGATGACTGAAATTCTACTTGGATGTCTTACTGCAAACTCAAACTTGTATATCTAAAACTACTATTATTATTTAATCTCCCACAAGACAACTCTTATTCTTGACTTTTTTACTTTTGATGATGGTGTCATCAATTTCAAATCCCTAAACTGTAAACCTGAGATTTCAATGGCCCAGCCTTCTTCTTTGTCCCCTCCATCCCAGTCCCTCTGCTTCTAAGTCCATCTCCCATGGACATGCTTCTCCCTTTCACCTCTTCCTTTATTTCCCCAGCATCATTGTATACACTGTGACCACTGCTTGTCTGAAGGCAGAAATTCACTAAATAACTGCCGGAGCTTTTGAGTCAGACAAAAATGAGTTCAGCTCCAGGTTCTACAATCGTTAGCTGTGTGGCCTTGGCTGAGTCACTTAATTTCTCTGGGCATCAGTTTCCTCATCTGTGAAATGGGACAATAACTACCTATCTCATAGGGTTGTGGTTAAGATGAAATGAATTGATACCTGGATCTCCAGGAGTCAGGGTTTATTTAGTTTCCTCCATGATAGTTTAGAGAAGCGTATCACTCTGGTTGACACGACAGGCATCCAGGAGGAAAATGTCAGTGAGAAATTGCCTTACGCCCCAGTTTACGACTTTCCCCCCTTTCCACACACTGAGCATCCTACACGGATATATGGCTTTGAGGACAACCTGAGTGTCTGACATTTTAAGTGTCTTTAAGATTCTCAGTATGTATAGTGAAGAGTGACAGTTCATTTTTTTCCAGTTTTCAGGTTATTAGTGGCATGAAAGTAGGAGGAGATTTCTCTCTACTTAGGACACATCACAAGCACTTTGGTGTTTGCACAAAAATATGCAGCATTGGAATATTGCTTTTCATTTCAGCAGAGACCAAACCTATTTTCTACTTTTTCCAGTAAAAAGAACTATGGTTATTGTTTCAATGTATGCTTTAGCTAGTATGAAAATAGCAGGAGATCTCAGAATAATCCTCATTTCTTTCCTGGTCAGCTTGGCAGAATCTCTCTGAGGTGGACTGAATGTTTGTGTCCCCCCCAAATTCATATATTGAAGCCTATTCCCACAGTGATGGTGTCAAGAGGTGGGGCCTTTGGGAGGTGAGTAACTCAGGAAGGTGGAGGCCCTGCCGATGGGATTAGTGCCCTTATGAGCAGAGACCAGAGAGAGCCTGCCTCTGCTCTCCACCACGTGGGGACACAGAGAGAAGATGGCCAGCAGCAAGCCCCCGCCAGGCACCGGCTCTGCCGGCGCCCTGATCTTGGACTTCCCAGCCTCCAGAACTGCGAGAAATAAGCGTTTGTTGCTTGTAACCCAGTCTATGGTAGTTTGTTATAGCTGCCTGAGCAGACGAAGACTCCTCGAATATTCCCGGACACTCTCCATGCTCACCTAGCATCGGAATCGCTGTCTGCATGCGTGCCTTTCCCAGACTATAGGAGGGCAGTCACAGATGGCAGTTGTTAGCCAGTACCTGGCACTTGCTGGATGACCTACTAGCTAAACAAAATCCCGAACAGCTGAGCCAGGGAGCTCCTAACTCGGGCAGAGATGGAGCCATTAACCTGAGTTAGTGAATGTGGACGGGAGACGTTTAATTTTCATTGCTTTGTTGGCCAGCTCGGTTTTGCTAATACCCTGGGAGACAGTGTAGGAATCCTCTGGTGGGTCACACGGAGCCTGGAATCTGGCTCAGGAGTTGGCGGAAACAGAATGATGAAGTGTAGTGCTAGCTGCAGTGGGGTCTCTATGGGGCAAACTAGGCAAGAACCAGATGGAGCAGGAGTAGTGATTATGACCTAGTAACTTCTCTCACCCCACAACCCCGGGCCTGTTGTTAAATTTGTTTGGATATAATAAATAAATAAAATAAAATAATAAATTCATTTTCAATATTTTTAAAATAATTTAAAGTAAAATAAATAATTAAATAAAATGATTTAAAAGAGAGTGATACTACAAATGCTTTAAAAAATTTAACAAGCACCAGTGCTCATGTCTTGAAAAAGAATAAAATCTCCCTGCTACCTCTTGCCTCTCTGCCTCCTCTATTTTTTTTCTGGCACCACAAGTTATTTCCTTCCAAAGTGTTGCGGGCAATGGACATCAATCTATTTGAAATTGTGAGTAAAAGCTAAAGGTATGGCTTATTATGCAATAATATAATCAAAGCATGGGTTTGGATGAAAGTTTTCATCTCTGTACCTTGGTTTTGACTTAAGTTCTTAGTAAAACTTGTCTGAAAAACATCAAAACCATTTACGTAATTGCTAAGACCAGAGATAATCCTAATCCTTGATTAGGGCTGGAAGGATGGGCTCCCTCTACAATAGGGCCTGCAAAGCCCCTCAGAGGTTGAGTAAGTAAGTAGATGAGGCTCTAGAATGCAGCAGAGGAAATGAGGCAATAGGGAGTGGTGTGGATTGTGGTAAACTGGGGAGAACATGCCGAGTGTAAGAGAGCAGCTGCTTCTATGCTCCAGTCAACGATCATTGTCATCAGGAATGAAGATCAGGTAGATAATCTACCAATTTTCAGGAGAAGTTGGAAATGATAACTTTTTAGTGAAATATTCTTTTTCTAAAAAAAAAACAAACATACTACCAGTCAAGAAAAACCTACCTGTAACCAAAAGTTAGCTTTCATGGCTTGAAGTCTAAAAGCCACGGCAAGGAACAAAGGGGGAGGGCTCCCATTGTGGGGCTGGGAAAAGAGTGAGGTCCCGATGTAAAATGAAGGGCTGCTGAGGTGGGCCAGCTCCCTGTTCCTACTGACCACTGGATTCTATCACAGAACATCCACCTATCAGGTGTATGTTCACGGAATCATGAGAGCCAGGTTAGAATGCAAGCCCACTCTCAACGTAATATTTCATTTCTTGACAAATCCCTCCTTCTTTTAAAAACAACAATCAATCAGTTGTTACTCATAATGCAATCAACCATTTAGTCATGTTGTCTTTAAGCTTAAAATTAGAACACATTGTTTCATTTCAAAAATACAAATGAAGTAAAACGAAAGCAGGCATAAAGCCCTGCTCTGACTGGGTGCCCATAGGCTCCTGTGCATTTATTTTCCCAGGGGATAAGCACTTTGCTACTGCATATAGAAGGCACAGAGGTAATTACAAATAAAGGCTCAATTTCAAAAGACTATGATCCAGATAACTCTGCCTCTTTTTGGATTTAAGAAAAACACATTAATCTTCGAGAAACTCAATGTATTTTGCAAATTGAATGTCTTTTGTTGCCAAACTAAATATTTGGTTAAACAATAAAGTTTTTCATTTATAACTAGAGAGACAAAGTCTTAAGCTCATTGCAGGTAGGTTAGAGAAGGCAAAAAGTGACATCCATTTCTTATAAAAATAACTAATAGCCACATTAATATTTATCAACATGTTATTTCCCCCTCCCTCTCTTAGTCAAATGTAATGAGCTTTCCTTTCAGAAGACTTTCACTGCACTTCAAAATATTTTTAGGATGACCCTATCAAGATTCTAATTAAATGCTCTATTTAAAAATAGCTCATGTTGAGTAAAAACTCCCTGCGTGGATATGATGTCATATCATATTACATTTGTGTCCCCAAACCCTAGATGTGTTTGATTGGAGGGGGCAATGGTATCAATATGGGAAACAGTATTCAAGCCACAACTGTATTATTATTGCTATTATATTAGCATTTTTATTACCTACTCTGCCCATAGACTCTATTAAGTATTTTGCATATGAATGTAGTCTTCCCAACAGCCTTATGAAATGGGTATGATCCCCATTTTATACATAAGGACATGGAGTGCAGAAATCTCAGCCATTATGTCAAGTAATGAACAGTCTCCCTTGAAAGCCATGCCCTTTCCACTTTACCATGAAGATAAATAGCCATTGATTAACAATGGGGACTGGTAAGAAGTCAGGAGGCAGCTCAGCGAGAGCTAAGAAGGCAAGTTTTGATAAGGGCAGAGGGGCTGTGAAAGGAGTGCTTTGCTAAGGCAGAGCTGGAAGCAGCCGTGAGTGAATGGTATTGATACAAACTGGCGGGTGCAGACAGGAACCTGGTGGGGGGAGGGGTTGGTGACGCCAAGGAGGTGGTGAAGCAGCACCTAAGCTCTGGACCAAAAGAGTGAGCCCTGCACCGGGTGCCCGGGTCTGCAGCCCTGCTCTATCGCTGCTCGTTCTCTCTGTGACCTTGGACAAGTTACTTCACTGCTGTGCCTCAGTTTCTCCATCTGTAAAATGGGCCAGGGTGGGATTTCCTAGGCTTGTTAAAAGTAAAGACTCAGGAGACATTTAGTAGGTGTTCAAAAATGTCAGGGGAAAACAAAGAGAGGGGTCGCATTGGGAGTAGAAGATTTGTGAAAGAGAGTAAAGGCAGCAAAACGCTGTTCTGAGAGGTGGGGTGGGCACACGTTCCATCCCCTGAACAAAGTCCCCTGCTGGAGACTTTGGGGAAACCCCACATAAGACGGGCACCTGCTGTGATAGGGATGGTGAATAAGAAACACACATTTCTCCAAAAGCCAAAAGTGATAGATACAATGTGGGAGGAGAGGAAATGGGATCTAGACACAGGAGGTCAAGTAAGACAAAGCTCCTCAGGTCGGGGTACAGGACAGGCTTCTATGGGAGTCAGAGCCTTGGCACCGCTGACGGGTGAGATGTGAAGAAAGGGTGTCTTCAGTGCACGTCGGAATCACCAGGGGAAACTAGTGGAAATGGGGATTTCTAGCCCCACCCTCAGAGACACAGCAGGCGTGGCGGTGTCCCCAGAAACCATTTGCAGCAACCAGCACAGGTGGTTCTGATGCAGGTGGTGGGTGCACCTCGCCTGGAGGGCATCTGGGTAGAACTTGGTGTGGGTCTGCACAAAAGCACCGTGCACGTTTGAGGGCTGGTGCAGAGACTGTAGGGAGAGGGAGGGAGGGTCAGGGCAGGAGAGAGGACAGGAGGAAGACGAGGGCAGTGTTAGAAATCTGAGTGTCCATGTCCAGCTGGAAACGTGATATCCAAGCTCAGCCCAATGGTCAGGACGGCGGATAATGATCCTGATACAGTTGAATATACAGAGCGGATGGATCAAGTCTCAGATGAGATCCCTCACGGAGAGGAGGGGTTGGGGAAGACACAGACAATGTCCCACAGAGAGGGACCAGGGGCAGGATTCAGCCAAGCAAAGGGCCCAGAAGCTGAGGGAGAAGAGGACTTCTGGGTGAAGGCAACAATCGGCTCTATCAGAGGCCGGAGACAGGACACAGAGAACGAATGCTCGGAGAACACTATCTGATTTGGGTTGTGGAGTCTGGAAGTGCACCCTGATCTTCAAGAGTGGAATTTCTGATGTTGGCGTTCGTGAGGGTTAGGGAGGATGCAGAAGGTGAAAAATAGGGGCAGTGGATAAGGACGATGAGTCCATAAAGTGTGCCTGTGGGAAGGGAGAGAAAAGGCCTGGAGACACTTGAAGATCCAGGAGACCAGGGTCTGGTGGAGGCAGAGTCAGGACCAGGAAGCCAGGTGGACACGTTAGGCTGTAGGGACCACGGAGGATGCACCCACCCCACACGCTGAGCGCCTTGTGTGGCGGTGCCTCTGAGGATCACCGCTCTGAGGCCTCCAGGGGATGGGTGAGTGGTTGCCGGGAGGTAAGGTCTGCTGTACATGTGATTGGGTCAAGTGCCCTAAATGCCCACAACAGGAGACCAGCAGGGGAGTCCTCAGAATCAGGGCTGGGATTAGGGGGAGGAGAGAGAGGCACTCACCTCAGGTGCAAAACTTGAGGGTGCCAAAAAGGTCAGCAATGCAATGTTTAAAAAAAATCAAAATTAATGCAGAAAAATCCAGAGTGAACTGAAATACTGAAATCTCAAATGAATATGGGGCTGTCAACTGAATTGTGTCTCCCCAAAATTCACCTCTTGAAGCCCTAACCCCCTCCGCACCACGATTTCCATCTCTCTGCCACGTGAGGACCCAGCGAGAAGGGGGTGATCCACAAGCCAGGAAGAGAGGTCTCACAGGAACTGGACCCCGCAGGACCTTGGCCTGGGACTTCCAGCCTCCAGAGCTGTGAGAAAATAAACGTCTGCTGTTGAAGTCAGCCAGCCTGAAGAGTTTTGTTATGGCAGCCCGAGCTGACTAAGACAGACAGGTTCTGACAGGGCTGTGCTAAGCATTTTAGAGCCTGAGGCAAAAGGAAAGATGTCCATTCCTACCTACATGATTTTACATTATTTTTTTAATGGTTAATTTTTTCTGGAACATTAAAGGCGTTGAAAAATATGTTTGCTTCCATTAACGCCAGGAAAGTAAAATCATAATTAATTCTGTTTTTGGTGCAAATAAGATATTTATAATTAAAACAATGTTGTACCTTTTAGTACCTCTATTTTTAAATTTTCCGATAGTTTTTCAACACTCCAACATTCTGGCAATAAAAAGCCAACCATTAAAAATACACAACCCCGCATAGAGAGGGGTGCATGTTTTTCCTTTTGCCTCCGGTGCCAAGATGGCTTGGAGGTGCTGCTGGGAACCCAAGATAAGATTCCTCTAAGGTTTCTTTTACTGCCAGTTTCTTTTACTTTTCCTTATTATTACTAAAGTAATGCATACCCATTGAAAAGTAATAATATGGAAGCAAACACCTGAAGAGAAGAACAAACAAAACACATATTATCTCCTTCACTTGGAAAAACGCTCCTGTTAATTTTGACTCAGACGTTTCACAGTCTAGTCTCTGCCCACAAGTGTTAAGGAGGAAAAGAGGGCCCCTCCTGATGTTCCTGGAGACGGGAGCTCTGTTTAGCACGTTCCTGTCCCTCTCCCTTCTTGCTCTGTCAAGTGGGAGATGGGAGCGGGAGAGGGAGCATGTGGGGCTCAGCCCTTCCTCTCTTTGGGGGAAGCTACAGCAGGCCGTGCTCTGGTGAGTTCTGTTCCTCTGTGCTGCACCCACCACCTCTGCCCCACAGCAAACCGGTGCTGGTGCCCATCAGGGAGTCCATTCTTCTGAGGGAAACTTATTGACCCACAAGTCACACAAGCATATCTACACACACACACAGAAACAAAACACAACATAGAAAATCCCCTCAAAAACCCTAGTTGACTGCAGATACTCAAATTTGCCCAAATCACCTTTCAACCATATTTCTATGTGGTCAGCTTGTTTTTTGACAACACACTGTTTTTAATCGAAAGACCAGGACCCACCCTTTAATGAGTCACCTTTAAATAAACCGTTCTAATCTGCTTTCTTGTGTATCTGGTATCCAGCAGCTACCAGATCGGTTGGTTGTTTCTTCCCCTGTCCACCAGAGAAAGTTCTGTGAACAGACCCTCCGAAGCCTCCAGAACTCTCATTTTCTCTCATAAGACCTTCATCACTGAGGTTTAGGTTGTGCACATAGTACAGTTTATGGGTCACTGCATGGCTGTTTTGGCTCCAGGGATGACCTGCGGGCAGAGCCGAGGCTCCTGTGCGCCACCATGTGGCTGACACATCTGTATACCTGGGTGTGCTCCTGGCTGGGCACAGCGCTCAGACCTGTCGCGGCCATGTATGTGCTGCCGATGGTCTTGATCTTTTCAACTCCGCTGAATTTTGGCTTGGACAGCAGCTGCGAAGCAATGACAATCACTTGGTTACTCACCCAGGTGCTGACCCAAGACCAAGCACTTTCTAGAGACATTTTCAAAGTCTAGTTCACAATAATAGGAACATGACTTGGTTCAACCACTGTTTATTCACCCTTCGACCTTGGGCTTTGTTGGGAAAGAACATTTTACACATTTCACAAAGACCGTGTCCTTGCGGGAAAGGCAGTATAATGATTTACTTCCAATTAACATGAATTACCTTTCAAAATTTGCTAGTGAAAGAACCAGGATAAGTTATGATGCAAGTGATAATGGCCTCCAATAAGTTTCCTGACTCCATGTTTCAAAGGCCTAAATACAAAGTATGATTCAGTGAGTGAGGTCTTCCCTGCACGGTGAGGGTGATTTAAAACCAATTAGTGCTGAGGATTGGCTTTTGCCCTCTGAGCACTTGACATGGATGGAATGAAGATCTAGAATGGTTCCTCCCACCAGCCCTTACCCTAAACTTCCTGTCCCAGTTTCCGGCACCAGTTACCAGTTTCATACTTGACCCCTCTCCATCCACTACTTTAGGCCTTGGGGTGGGATGGAGGAAGGGCAAAAATAAGAGCAGAAGCTGTAGGAATGAGAAAGATGGTTGGAGAGAGCAAGTGAAGAAAACTCTGGAAGGTTCTGTATCTGCTCAGGAGGACAATGGCACCAACCGAAGAGTGGGCACATCTTCCTGACCCTTCCTTGGTCTTCCCGCTTTCAGAGAAGCTTCTTGCAAGATTACATGTCAGAGAATTTAAGACAGGTGAGAAAATCCCCCTATCACAAAAACTCCATGAGCCAATCCCACCTGAAGGAGCACTATCACTCACACATCAGTGTTGGGAACATTTATTTTATTGAGGGGCAGCTGGAGCAAATATGCCACTGCTTTCAACTATAAATTCAGCCTAACAGTGGAAACATCTAATTGTCATTACTTCACCATGAATCTTGAATCAACCTCACGGTGACGATGGTGGTCGTAGAGAAATGTATGGGTCTCACAAGACACTTAGAAGGCTGGCCTGAAACCATCTTCCTACATAATGTCATCACTGCATTTCAAAGTTCCATGAATCATAAGGAACCTACGTTCATGGGTGTCAATTTTCCTATATTTTGCTCAGTATTGATAAGAATGATGTAGCAGCAAGACCCTCAACACCAGAGGTGTGTTTGTTCTTACCAGAAAACAAAACACATTACTCTCTTGTAGGCAGAAAATTGAAAATTGAAAAATGACACCTATTTCAAATGCTAAAACATATACTTTGCCCCTTCTAAAATATATTATCCCACACACATATTGCTTTTTCAATAATAAAGCACGTCATCCATGCACAGTTCAAGTTAATATCTGACAGAGACCTTGGAGTATGCACAGACAGACATGCCAATAATCTACTATGATAAATATATTCATTATCTTTTTATAGATAAGGGGATGGGCAAGTATTTTCCCTGGAGTTCAAGCCTTTCTAGACAACACAATAGAACACTGGGTAGATTTTTATCGAACCGATTTTGGTAGTTGTTCCTAGCACTCATGACTGCTTCAAAAATAGAATGCTTTTGTCTCCCCCAAATTAGTCAGGGACCTAAATAGAGCAAAAAGCTTTAATGCCAGCCACCAGAAATTATGCCAAAGGACAAGGTTTAAGATATGCCACAATATCGGAGGAACTTGAAATGTGCCGACCCCATGCACGCCAAGGTGTGGGACTGGGGCTATCCCGCCCGTCAAGGGCGACTCTCAAGTACCTACATCATCAAAGTCGGCGATGATCTCGTTCAGGAGCCGAAGGCATTCCAGGCCCTCCTTGTTGACATCGGATTCTGTATAGAATTCTTTGAAATCCGGGATGGAGGCAAACATGACGCAGACGCAGTCATAGGACTGGTGGTATAACTCCTGCCCGGGAGGAAAGGGACAGCTGAGCACTAGGAAACCGTTTAACAAACATGCCCCCGATGCAAGTGTTTCTTTATGTCAGCACTGGTAGAGAAATCACCCCGTGCCCCACTCCACCTGTGACACCCCAGTCCCAGGCCCATTCCAGACACTGGCCACTGATCACAGGCGAAGGCTTCTAATGAGCTGGAGGCAGGCTCAGAATCCTCAAAACCACACTCCTGCTGCCACTACCAGCTAATATGAGATGCCCTTCCACGTAAACCTTCCCGCCATCTCTACTGTAGACAACTGCAAGAGACCACAGACTTCGGGCTTAGGAAAAAAGGGTCCTTTAAGTAACTGAAGGGAAACAAAATGATTTCTCAATTTACTATATTGTCCTAAAATGACTCATTACGGCTACATTCGTTGGATTAGTGCCTTTACGCATTTTCTTCTTCAGCGTCTCCTAAAAGGAGCAGATGAAACTAATCAAGTTACTTCTTAACTACACCAGAAGGAACGAGTGAAACTCCTCAGGCTACTTATTCATATTGTATTAGACACCAACAATATTTATTCAGGGTATCCTTTTATTTTTAGACAGAGAGAGGCTCATAGTTCTTCATCCACAGACATGAGTAAAATTACAATGTCTTGTAAATACAATTTCAAGATGTTTCCATAATTTGCCCAACATAGAGTGAAACCTTCAGGTTCAGTGAAGGTTTCAGAAAGGAGGGGTGTTAGGTGGGCACAGGGGCTGGTCCTGGATGTGAGGATCTGCCCTCCCACTGGCACTGGCCCTGGCCCATCAGGAACCTCAGATGACTCTGATACAGGCAGAACGGCCAGACGCCATCGTGGGCGCAGAGCATCATGGGAAATGCTCCCTCCACCAGGAAACATGAGGAGAGTTCTATTAAACAAGATGGCTGACCTCTGAGTGCAGGGGAGAATGCTAACGGCTGGCGCTTCCTGTGTGCCTGGCAGGGCGAGGGAATCCACTCCACATGAACATTACCAGTCAGCTCTGCTCTCTGGGGCACCTGGATGAATTCTTGGCAGGGAGTGAGCCCTTCAACAGCACTGTAACTCCAGGGTTTGGTGGGCTCCCAGAAGAACCATTCTTACCCCACCGAGGTCTCATAACAAATACATCAGGGCAATGGTGACCCATGGAATGTCACGACCACTTCCTGAAAAAGCTAGACTCGGGTCATCTTCCTGTTCTCAGGGCCAACCACCCTGCAACACCTTCTGCTACTGCCTCACAATCTGTACACAATACATGAACAATAGAATCAAGGTTTTCCTTTTCTACTCCGCTCTCAAAATGGTTGAGCTGACTTGAGCAGAACTGTCCTTTCTCTCTCTGAAAGGTTCTTTTTGTGAACATTCATGTGTTCATTCTGCATGAGAGGATGGGCCCCTCTGAACACTCTGCAGGCATTAACTCACCCCTGACTACAATCCTATGAAGCTGGTACTATTATTCTCGACGTACGGATGAGGAAACTGAGGCACAGAGCAGTCACATTACTTGCACAAGTTCGCAGTTCCCAAATCTGATGCAGACTTCACTCTTATAAATGCTACACTTTATACTTCACCCTGCATCCCAGATGACCACGGGCTGTGCTGCCTGGATTCAGGGGCAGCACGGGGCCTCCCATCACTTGCAGGTCATGTCACTCTACCTTTCTCCTTTCCCCTGGGGTCTTTAAGCGTGTCTGGGAATGGGAGATGATGAAATGCAAGCCTGAAATGAATGGCAGTTTGGGTATAAGGGCCTAGTTTAATCTCACTGGTGGAGTCTAATCGAGGTTAATGCTCTCGAACTGTCCTCTGAACTCTCACCCCAGAACCCCAGGTTGTTGGAGCTAGAAGAGGTCTGATGTGTCATCTCATTCCATGGTCCTCAAATAGGAATGCATGGGAGAGTCACCAATGGGGCTTTTGAGAAGGCAGATACCTGAGCCTCCCCACTGACCAGTTGAACCTTGTCCCCCATGGTGGGCTCCAAGCACGTACATCTTTTTGAAAAGCTCCATGGTTATCCTGCTATGCAGCCTTGATTAAGAACCATGGGCTAAAAGAGGGAATGGAAGGTCAGGGGAATTGGATGACCCACCAAGGCTCCCAGCTGGCTTAGGGACCAGGGCTAATCTCTGGAGTCCCGGTCTGGCACTCTGCTGGCTGTGAGTGCTAATGGGGGCTTGGACATGCAAACTGCTCATCCGCCCTCTTTGATAAATTGGTCACCTGGAACCTTTGAGAAAACAACACTGGCCCCCTGGTCCCTGACTCTGGGCTTCCATTGGACTATACTTGAGAATCAGGGGAGCCTCACAGGTGGGAAGCTTCACAAATTCTCTGGAGCCAAAGAAACTCGCAGAGCTTAGAACCATACTCTAAACTCATGAGAGGTTCCCTCAGGTCTCGGGTTGGGCTTGGGACCAGAGAGGACCACAAGCTGACTGGTTGTGACCTGAGCTTGTCTTATACTTCAGAGGATGTGGGGGTGGGGTTAGGGCAGGTGGGCAGCCTTTGAGGAGATTTTGGAATTCAGGGTCTAGAGTGGGTGACCCTTGTCCAGCACATAGCTGCCAAAAAGTATCACTGAGCTTTAGAATTGGAAGTGAGCTTAGATGTCATTTCAACATTTGCTCACATGTAACCATTCAGCTGAACAACTCAAGTAATGGAAGAATAATCACAAAGCAACTGCATTTCTGTGCCTACTGTCCCTTTCAGTTTATTGAGTGAGACTAGTTCTTCCCCAATCCTGGATGAAAACTTGGGACCACCCATGACCCTTCCTGTTACTCTTGGGTAATTCGAGTCCTCTCGTCAATAATTTAAGTGCCCAGTCCAATGAGTAGTCAAAACTATGAACCTGGTTGAATGTGAGACTTTTCCCTTCCTTAGGGTGGGCCTACGGCAGTGGGGCGTCTGCAGGTGGGGACGCGGGGATGGTTGGCTTCTACTCTCTCTCACTACTCCCCATGCTTCTACTTTGACCCCTCCAACTTGCTAGCCAGGTTTTCCAATCATCCAGGGGGTGGAGAATGGGAAAGAGAGAAGTGTCTGTTGGAGGAGGAAAGTTTTCCATTAACTGCATCACGCTCCCTGGGTACTAAAACCTGGTGGATATTTTCACGGGTTATTTGAAGACTCCTGTTGCTTCCCCCAACATTGGACATCCCGCCCAAGGTTTCCTTGAAGTGGATGATGCACTCCCCTCCTGCTCATGACTGCTCTCTCTGCCCCGGGCTTTCCGCCTATTCCTCTAGCTTCTCTGTTGGGGCCCATTCGCCCCTCCAGGTAGCTTCTTCAAACAGGATCTGAAATGACCCCACACCAACTGTCTTTCCCTCACATGGTCCCTGAGCAACATTCAGGACCCTTTGTCCTCCAAACCCTGATAGTCCTATTACATCCCCACCTGCAGCCCCAAGTCTCTGGCCCAGACACTCAATCAGCCCCTGCCCTCTGCATTTCCCACTTGTTCGGACCTGTCATCTGTGTCCTCCAGATGGAGGTGCTTCCCCAGGACCACTCAGGGACCCACGTCATTGGGTACACACCCCAAGCTGAGTGGTTCTAGTCCATTCATGAGGCTAGTGGTGAAGGGAGGATTCCCCACTGACCTTTAGGCGGGGCTCACTCCTCACTACATTCGGACCAAAATCCCTCTTCCAGCCTCTAGTCTCCTGGCTAATTCATATGTTCCCCGTGAGCGAAGGATCGAGAGTCATGTTACCGGTTTTCAAGAGGGACATTTGTAAATGTGCAGACTGTTAGCACCCGCTTTGGAAGATGAGAGCTACTGTCTCTTGTTTCACAGACTGAAATTCACTATAGCATCCTGGTACCCTCACACATGCACACACACCCCCCTCTTGAGGGCCTGCTACATGCGAGGCTTCATACCAGGTGGGAGGACCACAGAGATGGACAACACAAGCCCTGTCCTCAAGGAGCTCGAGTCTAATTGGAGAGAGAGCAAACAAAGAGACCATGGAAACAAGCGTGGGCAGGGCTGCCAATGCCCAGGTGTGGGTATACCAGATGTCTGCTTGCTTTGGTCTAAAAAATGTTCAGAACTGCCACTAGCGCTCAGGTTTCCAAGCTCCCAGGTGAGTGCTGCCTCTGACGGATGCATCCCGCAGCAAGGAAGTGGTCCCATCTTTCACCTTTCCCCCAGCTGACCTATGTGCTAACCATTTAACACCTTGTGCCACCAATTGTCAGCCAACGCCTAATTTATTCAGAGAGTCAAATAACTAGAAGGCACAAAAGCATCTCTTGAAACCCTGGTGGCATTCTCGCCTGACTCTGTAGGGTTGAGGGATCTGCTGGTGGCCACTGGGAGGGTCACAGTTCGCTGAGAAGGGAGGTACTGTTGGGGTGCCTGGTGAACTGCCCGCACATCTGCAGTGACATCTCTGTCTTGTTTTGATCCAGCCTCAGCTCTCCCCGAATGAGGCTGCCTGGCTCAAAATCACACAATCCTTACCACCTGGGGACTTGGCAAAGGGTCGATTTGGTGACAAAATGCTGTCTTTTCAACAAGTGATGAAAGCTAGCTTTGACAGCTGTTCAAAGGGCCTCTCAGAAACGTTCTTACCACAACACAGCAGTTTCGAGAGCAGGCTTTATAAAGCAGTGGGATCCATCTGGGGGTACACAGTTCTCTTTCTGAGCCTGAATGGGCCGCGGGCGAATCTGGCCAGAAAAGTCAACAGCTGATGGAGAAGCTCAAGGAAGTTTTAAGTACAGTCATATGTCACTTAATGACAGGGACACTGAGAAATGAATCCGTTAGGCAATTTCATCCTGTGCGAACATCATAGTGTCCTTAAACGAACGTAGATGGTATAGCCTTCTACACGCCTAGGCTACATGGTCCCAACCTTAGGGTTAGTACCATCATATATGCGATCCATCATTGACCGAAACGTCATTATGTGGCGTGTGACTGTAAAACAAATGCCCCTCGCTGCTCCCAGGAAGGAATAAGATGTGCCTGCAAACCTGGGCTCGGACACAAGCAGCAGCTCTCTGCCCACTTGCCTGGAGCACAGGCACAGGGAATTTTTTCATAGAAATAAAACCTTTTTGGAATTGTTATTGTGATTAAATCATTCTTTACTCTCTATTTCTGAAAGGATATTAATTTCCTCCATACATCCATGCAGGTGAGTAGGGGAATCAGGACGACATGCCGGAAGGCTCTTTGTTAATGTGGGTTCTGGCCTAAGTCGTGTGTCATGTTCTCTAGGATTGTGTCAGAAAACCAGGGAGTGGTAACCTTCATGGTGGGACTGAAAGGCGTGCTTCTGTCCACCGCAAGCTCTAAAAATAACCCTGAGTCTCTGCATTCAGAAGTGTTGAGTGCCTAGGCCACCCTGCTGAGAAGGAGCTGGGAAGGTGGATGCTGCTGGAAAAGGGGGTGGGCAAAATGTTCTCCACTCTGTTCAGGCCCCGAAAAGCTGGGGGAAGAAGCCTTCCTCAAAAGCTATTGATAAATTGTGGTGGGCAGTGACTCTCAAGTTTTACATAAGTTTGGATAGTTGCTTAAAAGATAACTAAAATTGGGTGTTTACTGCACTCCAGGTCCTGCAGGTGCAACAATAGCTAGACCTTCCCCACGGGGAAGCCTTAGGGAGAGAGCAAGAGCTCACCCAGGGCACATCTATTTGACCCTGACACTGTGGAGGGGCCAGCAACCTTGACCATGTCTATGCTGTTAAACAGCACAGACAATGTTACTGTTTAGCTGAGGAAGGTCAAACAATCTCAGCCTGCGTGGCCTGGGATTATGAGGTTAGCAATACACATCGCTAGGTCAGGTAAGGTGTTCTTCTGTCCAGAATCTTCTGTCCGATTGAAGTCAATTGAGGACAGGAAGGTCTCACTGGGACAGAAGATGTTAGGCAGCCAACCTGTCGGGAAGTCAAAAGGATGGGACAGGAGTTTGCTATGGTTTATGCACTCAAACAAGTCTCTTTATAATAACCTTGTTATGAGTTTTTGGGGAGAAAACAGAGAAACAAAACCCTCCCTTCCTGGGACTCATGGTGGCAGCTCTCCCCCCTCCAGGCGGCGGGTTAGTGATTCTCTTTCTTGTTAGACCCTTTACGGCCGGCTCTGTTTTGCATTCAGGATTTTTCCCAAGAGGACAGCAGCTAACAGAATCTCCTGCACGGACTGTTTGATCTTCAGCGACTGGACAGCAAAACCCGCCCTGCTGAGCGTGCAGTCTCTGAGTAGACAGCGCGGGCTGCCCTGACGGCAGGGTGCCCTGTGGGGCTCCCTGTAATTTTTTAATTTCCAAGACATACAGTGGCTGCTTCGGTAGCCCTTCCCCCCTGCAATATGTGACCCAACCAAGAAAAACTGGCAGTAAAATATGGAAAGTTACAGCCAAGGGGAGTTCTGTGTTTGACTAAATACAGAGAACCTGGCAGCCCACAGCTGTGCAGAATGAAGCCATCATTTCCAGGACGGTCTCACCAGTCTGACGCCCCCAATTTAAGAATCAGGCGTGCTGCTCTACCCTCCTGAGCAATGTCAGGTCAGCAGCTAGCGAGTGCAAATCTCACGATGTGTGGGGATCGCGGGATCCTGAACAAAAACCAAAAACCCCTAATATGGCTGTTGTGGGACTTGGAACCCTTCGCAGCAGAGAGAGTTTGGAAGGCTCTGAAACTGAACTCCTATTCCTTTTCCTACGGGCTGCAGGCTGCCTGGGTCGGGGTATGTTTCCTGAACGAAGGAATGAGCCACCTTCTCAAGCTGCAGCTAGGAGCGTGGTGACCGGGTACCGACTGTCCGCAGGGGGAAATTATCTTAGTGCCTAAAGACGGGTCCCTGTACACACACAGGGATGATGAGGCCACAGATGAGGCTCCCGAGGAATTCACCGTCTTCATCTGACAGCCAAGGAAACAGGCACAGAGCTGGTTTCATCTAAATGTGCTGGTTCCTACTTTGTCCCTGGAAAGTTCCCAAACTGCCCAGGCAGGCAGGCAGCCCCAGAGCCAGGGCTCAAACCCACCGTGCCGCCCTGCCCCCACTCTGCAGCCTTTCCCCACAAGGCGCCCCTGTGTGGTGAAGGCTGTAGGAGACCTCTGTGTGTTTTTAATTCTTCAAATAGCGGCACTAACGAGGAGACTTGGAGGGAAATGTCACCCTCTCTTGGGAGCACCCGAGAGTTGTGTTAGTGGCATGAGGGTCACTGGCTGGGCACATAGTAGTGCCACTCAGTAAATGGATGAGTCAATGTGCTGCCAGCACCTGTGCTTAGATGAGTCCCTTTCTACAAGGTATGACCCCCCTTCATGGATGAGGGACTCTGCCCTGCTCTGTCACATGCCTGCTTCACCTGGAGGGACACGGTGTGACGAATGTGTAAATGTCCCCTGCTCTAAGGCAGCTGCAAAGTAAGGCTAACTTCTTCTCTTCTGACAAATAGGGAGACCGGGGTTCAGCCTGGGAGAGTAACTGGCTCAAGCTCACGTGATAGAGAACATTGGGACTAAGATCAGAGCCCACACTGTCTAGCTGCAGGTTTTATTCTCCTTCCCCACCTGCCTTTCCTTAGAATCTGCAAAAGGGCAACTGTGTTCAGACGCTTGCTTAAAATAAGTCAGGCAAGCAGGAAAGAACAGAGAGACTCCACCAATTCCCCAGGCCTGGCCCGGGGATATGTCAGGAGCGGGAAAGAGAGGTCTGCAGGGTCTGTGACCTGAACCCAGGGACTTCTCAGGGCTTTCACTGGGCACTGTTCTGGCATCTGGCCAGAAGTTGCTCCTTAGAGCCTGGAGTGTTCTCCTCCTCTCTCTCTCCCACCTCCATCTCCCTGCTAGTTTCTAGCACTTTCTTTTCAGGTTCAGAAGTTACTTCCTCACAGTGGTGGCTTTTTTGGACTCCCACACTTATGCTGTCAGTGCCCTTGGAGACAACAAGTTGCTGTTCCCTCCTGGGGATGAGGCCACCTCTATCCTATTCATCTCTGCGTCCAGGCCCAGAACCAGCCTGGCCACAGGGCAGGGGCAACACTCAGTACATGCTGAATTTATAAACTGCATTGATAGCTGGACATGTAGACATAAAGAAGTTTTTACATTGCTAAGGAAAACAGATGGTTCCTTCTTAGCAGAGGTAGTGATTTCATTATCTGCGACCAAGAGGTAAATAGATTGCTGAATAACCTCCTGGATGCAGAAAACACCAGAAGAAAGAGAAAAGTGAGTGGTCCAAGTCAGTCAGACCTGTTGTGGGACCCTGGACCAGCTCCCTGTGCCCAGCATCCTTCCAGGAAGATGAGAGTGACAATGTATAGCATCTCACACATCACCTAGCACTTTCTTCTGAACGTGGACTTTAAATAGGCTACAGAAAAATACTGCTCCCAGCCTTCTCATGTGAGGTTGCTTTGTTCTCTGCCATTATCAAGGTTGAGCTTCTCTGTTCACAGGTTCACTGATCTATTGGTTTCCTGGTTCCTTATTCCACTCCTAATTCTCACTGAAAATTTCCTAAGAACAGAGACTGCACCTCATACATCTCTGAAACTCCACAGTACCAACCACAGGTGTTTGCACACAGTGGGTGCTCAAACAGATGTTTCTTACATTAATAGAGTCCCACTGTACAGACATCTGCTGATTCTTGTAATTCAGCAATATTAAAGAAATTTCATGACATTTAATTTCATAAGCCATTTCAACGCTGAAATGACACTCTAGTCTTTCCAACACTAGTTAAATATCCATTCCTTTAGATGTTCCATGAAATTCCCATTTCATCTCTTCAAATGGATGGACTCATCTTTGATCTGCTCTTGCGGGGATAACTCCTAAATTCTGTCTATTTCATAGTCTATCTCATATGGAATCCTAAGACCCTTAAAAGGCTCTCAGGGAAGTCTTGAGTATGAAACGGTGGGTGTGTGGGATGCACTGTGTAATCTTGCCTCTTGATTTGGGCCTCTATTGCATGCTGGTAAGGAAGGTGTCCTCCCACAACGGGAGAGGGTGGTGGCCACTTTTGTGACATATTTGGAAACCCAGTGCCTCATATTGCACATTCAGAACTTTACCTGATTGGGGAAGAAAAACTAGGAATAATAAATCAACTCCATGCTAAGATTCAGGTGATTCTAACTCACTATTCTCAGTTGGCATCCATATGACCAATCAGTATCCTTTGGAAAACAGACCAATTCAGGCCAATATTAGACATTTTGAACACTCAGGTGTTTGAAGTGCCACAGGAGCTTCTAGCCCTCACCCAGCCCACTGCCCCTTCCCCACCATGAAACCCACCCCACCCAAGAGCCTCCGCATGTCTGACCTCATTCTTCAGACTCCGGGCCAGGAAATGCTCAGCCACGTGCGCAGGAAGCACGTTCTCCAGCAGCACGCGGTTCAGGTTCTCCATGGTTTCTATCTCCTCCCGCTCTTTTTTGAACTTGTTCTTCCATAAGAAGTCTAACCTACAGTAATATTCATTCTGTTACAAGAGGACACAGAGGTAAAGAAACAATAGGCATCTCGTCCTGCCAGAGAGTGGAGGTTTTAAAGAGAAAATAAAAAGAATGAAACAAAACTGAAATAAAGAACCCCAAACAGAATTGTCACCCTCCCTACAAAGCCCTCTGTTCCCCCAAAATGTCTCTGATTCAGCCTCTAACACAGACTTGCAAAAAACAAGTTCGGGAAAGAACCAGCCACAGGAACAGAGAAAATAGCTATATTAGAGGCTTGAAAGAAAAAAAATGACATGAAAGCTTCTTGCATAGTTATGTTAATAAAAGATGGCTTGACTTATTTTTTGAAGAGAGGCATAATAGAATATAAATAATGAATAAATGGAAAATACATTAGTAGAGAGAGCGCATTGTTTGATGATTTGTATTTAAAAAATAATAGTGTTCATTTGTGCTGGCTTGCCTTTAATATCTGAAAATCAGTTTTCCCCTACCACAAATTATATAATTAAGTATTCATTGAAAAACATGTACTTTTTTCACTTGGGATTGCATTGTACTGAGAGGATGACATTATATTTGGACAAAAGTTCATTTTGATATCATTTAATTAGGATGGTGCCTGGTAGTAAAAATGTATGTGTTCAGGCTTTTAATGTATTAAAATGTAATGTTTAAAAAAAACGGTTATTATTAACATTGTAGAAATAGGTCCATTTACTGTCAAAGGGTCTCTTTGGTCTTGGCATCTCTTTGTGCTTGCTATGATGTAAATCATTTAACATAATGAAATAGTCTTGAGTGACTCTTCCTATAACACAGGGCCTAACAGAGAGCGTACATTTCAGCACAGATAGTAACTTAAACAAATGCAAAGAAGAACTAAATGCAGGGGGGTGGTTTATTTTATTGGTTTGATGAATTACACCAGTGACAGTACAAAACAAAACAAAACACACACACACACGGCCTCTCGTGCACAGATGGAAATTTAAAAAAAAATTGTCATTTCGAAAACCCAAAGAAGAATGATCCTTCATTGATTAGATTTGATTCGAACCACGTATGGTACACTCAAAAATCATTCCTCCTTCTTTGGTGGAATTTATTTTTATCTCATATAGTGAGACCTTTTTTTAAAAAAGATTGCACAAGAGATATTTTTAAAATTTGTTTATAGTAAATTTTTACATAATGCCAAATTTTCACACTCTGTATTTATGGAAATCATGCTATACACTTACTAGAAAAGGCTTCTTGCTTGGAGAATAGATTATTTATTTGGATTTTTTGAGGGATAAAGCAGTGGTGTGGCCTGTTTTAAACTAAAATGACAGAGGCAATCTATGGCAGTGGCATTGGGAAGACACAGATATACACTCAAGATTAGACAAAAATGAAGCATGAGATGAAACTGAGGAGCCAGTAAGGCAGGCAGCAAGTTTGAAAGGTTTCCATAGACCATATTAAGAGGTCGCTCAGGTTTTCCTAGTGGTTGCTATTGCATCACAGGAAGCATTCTGTAAGTCTCCTACTCAAAGGAATCAGAGCACTTTGGAACCAGCCACACTGGACTGAAAGCAACATTTTGTCAAATCTTTACCTATCACCTCCCCAACCAATGCACTCTGCTGTAGAATACTCTCCTCGATGTACTGTACATTAGAAACTCACATGGGGGGCTCTCAAAGGAAGACAAATGTTTCTATCCCAAACCAGTTGTAATGGACTTAATGGTGTCCCCCCAAAAGATAGTTCCAAGTCCTAGCCCCTGGTAACTGTGAATGTGACCTTCTTTAGAAATAGGGTCTTTGCAGATGTAATTAACTTCAGAATTTCAGGATGAGATCATCCTGGATTTAGGGCGGGCTGTAAATCCAGTGGCTGGTGTCCTCATAAGAGAAAAGAGAGGGAGACTTGACACCGAGACACGGGGGAGGCCATGTGAGGAAGACCCAGTAGAGGGCCGGGGCGGGGGGCACTGCCTCTGTGACCGTGCCTTGGGGGAGGGGAGTGCTGAAGAGGAGCCTGGGACTCTGCGCCATGTCAACTAAAACAGCAGCTCTGCCTCGTGAACCTCCATCCTCACATCACCACCCATCTCTCAGATTCTGTCTGGGGCTACTCGCCAAGGTCTCAGGACCCGGATCCCACTCAGCAACATGGAATTTGCTCTTCATTGGCTCTAAAGGTGGGAGAGAGGAGAAGAGTCTAGAAGAGGCATCCAGGCCGTATCTGGAATCTCATCAACACTCACTGCTGTGTTTCACATCCCAGCACGGCCCTGTGGGCAGTTTCCTGCTTTGTCTAGTTCTGAAAACAAGCTGAGGAGCTAGAGGGCTTTACATCTTTCCACGTGGAGAGAAGTGGTCCCCGGCCGGGGTGCAGGCAGCCATGGTTGCACTTAACTCTTGGATTCTGAACTCTCGCAGTGACTTCAGCCTCACTCTCAGGCCACTAGACTCCACCTGCCTGGTTCCATATCTTGAATGAGCCCACTTAGAATGAAGACCTTTGATGGCAGGTGCTATTGTTTAAACTCAGGCAAAATACAGGGGATCTTTCTTTTTCAAAAGAGGCCTTTGAGTCGGCTCTCGTGTTTATCACAAACCGTATTTCAATACAGAGAGTCCTGCTGGAGCTCTTGTCCAGGATGTATGTTATGTTTTCATTAAGCTTTCTTAGATACCTAGAACAATCCTTAGTAGACTAATTTGGTCAGAAAGCAAACACATCACCATCATTTCAAAAAAGATGGTCATGGGGCAGGGGAGCCATTAGGACAAATGACAACAAAGATAAGTTGCAAAATGTCTGTATTATGATTTAAAAACCATTCAGGAAATAAATAATGCTGAGGCCATGAATACTTATGAAACTTGAAAGTCTTATGTCAAATATTGGATGTCTGTTTATAACATACTCGTATTTCTGGAATGGTTTGCAGAAGCACTATATCACAGACTCCACGGTTCTTGTTAGCCCAGAAGACTTGGGACCTTAGTAAATCCTTCAATTACTGATTTCAGACTGAAGGTCAGCCTCCCAGCTCACCTTGGTACATCCTTGGCGCTAGCTGTTAAAGAATGATTGTGAACATGATTACTCCTGTATGGAGTAATAACTTTATAGACCTCTAGCTGTACTTATTACTTATTGTTACATTAGTGACAAAAAAAGGAATGACTCCCTATAAGATGGCATCAGCACTACTATGTTAAATTAATGCCCGACCATAATATTGCATACTTTTGATTATTTATCTTAAATCAATTAGAGAGTAACTGATCAATACACAGCCACTGGATTCAACAACATTTATGTAGTGGTATTGCAAGTTTATGATCTCAATGATCAATAAAAAGTTGGGAGAATTCAATTTGATTCTAGGTTCTTAAAATATATTCATATTGCTGTAAAGTAATGTGAATGATCATTCTAGCAGGAAAGACTGCAGCACAAAACATCCCCAGCCTGAAATGGAGAAAGAGGTGACTCTACAGAGGGGATGGCCATGCTGGCTCCTGAGAAAGGATCACCCAGGTGTTATCCTGCAAGGAAGCCCAGTTCTTTCACATCTAAATTATCCGGTTTTCTGAGGGAGGACATGCCTTTTCTCTGAGTGAATGTGGAAAAATGGTTAATTGTGGAGAAAACCAGGTAGCCAGAGACACAAATGAAACCAGGGAAAAAGAACAGTACATAGTATAATGGGTTAACTGAAATGTGCGGGTTGTCAAAACTGCAAGCCAAAGAGTGCAGATCTGAGCACGTGCCAGGAACAGAGGCTGGGGAGGGCCGTGGGGAGACAGGGATCTTCAACGGCTCTGCTGCAGGACGACAGCTCAGCCCTAGGAGAGTGGGAGGGCTGCGCTGTGAGCTCCTAGGGAAGCATGCCACTGGCACTGCTCGGGAAGATGGAAGAGGACAGTGTTCCCAGGCCACTGGACTGGCAGTCACAGATCTGGACTCTGCCCTGACTGTGTAATTATTTAACAGCTTCCTACTGGGGAGAAACAGAAGCCAAACCGAAATGCACAATCTGTAATTTACCTCTCAGATATTTGCCACAGATTTAATTTAATTGTTTAGTGATGTGTACACGATTTAATTGGCATTGCCTCTTCGTTGGTTATTTCCAAATAAATCACTTGATGAACACTAGCCATCAAAGAACTTAAAACAAACTTTGGTTGAGGCAGAGCCACCCGGTTTGGGGGCAAGTCTTCAGTCTTTGGGTGATTGTCCTTGTGCACAGACAGAGGAAGGACACTGTCCTTAAAAATCCTGCACCCACAGCCTCTACTGGGAGGCCAGAAGGAGGTGGGAGGCTCAAGGAGGACCTGTTTCATTTGCATCACAAAATAAAATTTTGAACAGAGAACCGTATTTCTTGGGATGTGACAGCAAAGATATTCATACCCACTTCAAAGAAAAAGCCTGTCATACATTGCAAAATGAGAATGAAACCCCCGTCAAGGGGATATTTTTCCAATTAGTTCAACTATTGAGGGGATGCTTTTGTAGGCTTACAAAAACCTACATATTTGTTTTGAGATTTAACAGGAAATTAATTGATTCATATCTCTACCACTCACAGAGTTTGCCTCTTATGGAAAAAATGAGAGACCTTTTTCCTTCTGTCTATATCTAAGCCTCCACACCTTCTGCTGCTCACTTTTCTCTTAAGCAATAAGATGATTCTGATGCCTCAACATCTGTCTGCATGAAAGTAACTACAGTGCACATCAGCCAAGTATTATTTATACAACACTTTAGAGGAGTTATATTTAAAAAATAGACTTCTTACCTGTCTACCCAGAACAAGCAGTGTGATGAAGAATATAAAGAGAGACACTGAACCCATGGTCTTTAGGTCTTTCCAAATGCCTGGTCTATTAAAAAACAAAGAAACAAACAGACGAAAACAATACAACAAAACAACATACACACAGGACTTAGAATTCGTGTATCAACAAACTTCAGAGCCTCCAGTGCATGTCTACACTCTACTCCAGATAAACACACGTGTGTTTCCAATATGTCTTCAAACCCAGATTGCGTCAAAATGAAACAAAATAATCCCTATTTTGAGAGCTTAGTAAAAGAAAAATTCTTCCAAATTAATATAGATTTATACCAAGCTCTAACAAATATAAAAGGAAAGAATAGCAGAATATTAATAATATTTTATTTATACTTCTGAGATCAATATGGATAATCTGATGTAAGATTTCTTCAATTTTTTAAGTTATTACTCTCAGAAAGAGACAGTATGTTGGGAATTAACAATCATGTGAGGTATAAAAATGAAGGAGGGAACTTAATTTGTACAAGCTACCCTCCCCAATGAATTACACAGTTTCATACACATTTTTTTTCAGGCACACATTCTTATTCCCTCTTTTATGTGCTTTTGTATCATAAAGGCTTAACACAGATGGAAACCCTCGGTCCACCGGCCTGCTTCCCCTCAGGTCCAGGCAGACATCAGTAATTTATCCCTGCCCAAGTTCTCACCATGCTGGCTGGGGCCCTCCCTCCTCATCACAACATTCTAGGCAATGGCCACCCCCACACATCAAGTTGGCATGTGCGGTGGTGAATTTTATGTGAGAACTTGGCTGGGCCATGGGGTGCCCAGATATTTAGTCAAATGTTACTGTGGGTGTTTCTGTGAGGATGGTTTTTGGATGAGATTAACGTTTGAATAGGTAGACTGAGTAAAGCAGATTGCCCTCCCTAATGTGGGTGGGTCTCATCCAATCTGTTGAAGGCTTGAATAGAAGAAAAGGCTGACCCTCCCCCGAGTGAGAGAGAATTCTCTCCTGCCCGACTGCCTCTTCCTGGTTCTACAGCAGCTTCTGGCCTTCAGACTCCAACTGGGACACTGGCTATGCGGATTTTCCACTTGCCAGCCTCCATAATCACATGGGCCAATTCCTTATGATTAACCCCTTGACTGATATACATTTATATAAGATATATATATCTCCTATTGGTTCTGTTTCTCTGGAGAACCCTGACTAATACAGCATAGAAGGAAAAATCTCCTGCATCCCCAGGGGAGTCCTGCATAAGCTGACAAATGACTATTTCCCACATATAACAGTAAGTAAGATATGAAAAAGAGAAGTTGATTATGCAAGGACACCATGTCACATAAGCAGCATAGGTCATGTGGTTCAAGTATAAACATCAGGTGATCACTTTCTGCCTGTGAGCTGAACTTGATTTGAGATTGTTCCTGTTTCTCCACAGAGGGTTCAAGGGCGGATGAGATAAAGACAGGGACTGACCCAGCACTGAAGAGCTCAGGTGGGTTTGGAGGGAGATAACCCAGGGTGGAGCTGTGGGACCTAGGACAAACCCCTCCAAACCTCTCTTTCTTCATCAGCCCGAGAGAGTACCGGCACCTATCTTACAAGCTGTTTTGTCACATGTCAAATATTTATACACCTGGCACAGACCCTGACATACAGGAAGCACTTCATAAATGGCACTCATGATGTTTAGTATCAACTACAGAGTGAAAGGGAAGGGATGGAGGGAGGAAGCTGGAGAAAAAGATAAAAGTGCAGATTGGTGAATTTCACGCAGAAAGAAAGATCCAAGTGTAAAGGAAAGGTGGCTTCCTGCAGAAATGAGGAGACAGAATCGTCAGTCCCAGTGGCTGAAGGGCTTAGGAACTCAGAGAACTCTCCAGAAAGGCTGTGCTTGCATTAGGGGCTCTTTCCTCCCAACCAAACCAGTTGTGGCTGGAAGAATTCCAGCTCATCAGCCAAAGGAGGTCACCATTTTCTCTCTGAGAAGGAAGTGAGCTTTATGCCTCTTCTCCATCCTACAGTGCACCAAGCCAAGTGCTGACAGCCTCCCTTTTGTTTTCCCAAACAAAACTTGCTAAAGTTCAAGTTTGTGGTGTCTCCCTGGTCCTCAGATTTGGGCCAGCTTTCTGTGTATGCTCACTAGTCATCTGCAGGAGCTCACTCTCTCCGTTGCCATTGGGAACACAAGCAGGAAGCTGGCCACAGGGGAGGGGGATGTGGGTGAGGCACGTGGAGCAGTGGGGGTGCCCGTGGGCCAGTTGGGGGGAATCCATGGGCCAGGTGTTCCCAGTGGCTTGTGGGCAAGCTGCTTGGTGGAGGCCATGATCCAGTTAGCAGGATCTGCATCCCTTTAATGTCCTCTGAGCGTCCCATCTGCTACTCTCCCAGCCTCTTCCTGCCCCCAGTCGTGCCCCATGATTTAGTACCCAGGATAGGGAGGAGACATGGGCCCCTTTGGTAGCATCCAGCATAGCTGGGGAAGCTGGGTGCTCATTCACACGCTCTCCTTTTCCTCCGCAGGAGAAATCCCGGGCAGAGAAGATCTCTCTTGGCTCTAAGCTGTGCCATCTTGGGGAAGGGGTGATGTGGGTAGAGTCAAACTGTTCCCCTTACTCATTTCAATGGGTTCAAACTTGCATTTTCTTTTCCCCAATAGTGTGCTGGAACTTTTGCTCTGGAAACCTGAACTTTCACAAAGGCTCTCTTGTCTGTGTGCGACTGGCTACCAGTGTTTTCCAGGGGCTCCCGGACAATGGCGCAGAGGGGCTGGAGTTTGTTCACAGCCACTGCAGGATGCACAGCCGGGACCAAGGTCTGCATGCCTATTCCCTGATGCCCATGTAGGTGAGACTCCTCCTGGATCCCTTGGCGTGTGGTGCTGGGTCCCATGGCTCCCACAAAGGCACTTTGTCCATGGATAGATGCCGAATTATTGTTGTTGGTGGCAGGGGGCGGGGGGAATGAGGATGTCTTATTCTGCCATGATGCTGATGTCACTCCTCTCCTGCGCTTCTGAAGCTCCCCAGCTCTTCAAGGTCTTTCCAATATTAGAGTCAACTCTGGGCCACCTAACGCTGCTCCCAGCCAACGCGTTCACCCATTTCCTGGTATGCTGCACGAACTTCACTGAATTACCTGACAAGTCTCCTGTGGCTTTCTGGTGAAACATGATTTTCTTATAGAGTTTTGTGATCTTCTTGGGAAAAGAGATTATATATTATTCATCTCAGTATGCTCAGACTCCAGCAATCAGGCCTGGCATGTAAAGGGTGGTCAATAAAAGTGTGTTTTAAAAACAAATGAGTGAATGGACAAATAACAGTGTTGGTTTGACACCTAAGAGGTTTCATTTCTAGACACACTTTCCTCCCCTGGCTGGACAAAGATTCAGTGAAATCCTATGCAAACTTCCAGGGAAGGTGGCCCAATGTCATCCAAGGACAGAAGGCTCAAAGGCTCCTACTTTGTCAGGGTGGGATTCATAAATGCCAAGCAAAACACTCTGGGACTGCAAATAGACTAACAGAATAAGGGACAGGCTGAAGCCTAGAAAAGAGCGCTGGAGGCAGCTGCAGGTCAGGGAGGTGATAGAAGTGGGGCTGGAGAGGCAGCGCTGGCTCTCTGTTGTGGAGACAATAATGCACCCTGATTAATGCAGTCATGGTTTCAATCTGCAGAGAAGACTGATTTTCAGTAGGAAGCAACTGGCACATCAGTGCAAGAAGACACCGTGGGGCTGTGCCCAGCTCTAGCGTCATCGACTGAAGAACTGATGATAAGAAGTATGTGTTCTATAGAGTCTATGGGCACAGGTTCTGTGAAATCTCCTTTCTCCTCTCATTTGAAAATCAAACAAAGCAAAACAGCCCATGAATTGGGTATCTGCCTGCAGGTAGGTCCAAATCAGAGGGTACTTTCTTTCTGAGGTTAGATAACATCGTAGCTCACTAATGGTTGCTTTTTATAGGAGAAAAGAAAGCTTGGGAGCATTTGAGTAGCCCCAGGATGACTTGCTTCTTTTGTTAAATTTGGCAGCTCAGATTATCTACCTCCCAGCTTGGCTGATAGTGGGTGTCAGGCAGAGAAACAAGTGTCTCCTTACTTTCTGGAGATGGCACAGGGAGGAAATAGGCAGGGGAGGGCAAGCTGAGATATTTAATTCAAACGTAACTTAAAATCTTTTCAATATAACTTGGCTATGTTACAGATTAGAATACAAATTTGGTACATTTTTCATTTAAAAGGGGAGACTTTAAAGAAATTTCAAGGGCTTTGGAATATCCCCAACTGTCTACCCCGGGGGTGGATGTCAGTGCTCCCCTGTCTTCTCCTGAGAGTGAGTAACGCTGTAGTTCTTCCTCAGGACTTGTGGTGAGCTCATTATCAGTTGTCCCAAGTTGGGACATTGTCAAAATATGTCACAGTGTCTTGAATTCTAGCTGTTGGGTTTTCCATGAGACACAGGGAAAGTGGAACAATTCTACATTGAAGGCACTTAACTCATAGCTCTCAGAGATGTATGCTCATTGGAGCCTCCATCACTGTCCTTGAACTGTAACTCTTGCTAAGGTCGGAAGTCAAAATGACACAGACACTTTTACCAGCAACAATCCAGAGCTTCTAAATGATGCTGGGCACCGGATATGACTGCTACTCATTTATGCACCTGATTTATCTGCTGCCCACAGTGTATTCGTTTTCTTGGGTTAAGTGCCCAAACAGACTGGTCAGTCTCCCTGCCTCCTTGCTATCCCTCTGTCAAGCTCTGCATCCTCCACACCTCTTTGGAATTAAAAGAGCATTTGTAGCATTCAGGCGAATTAACATAATTCACAGGAAATGATAATGCCCATCCCATGAGACTTTTCCGTTCTGCCAGAAAAAAACTCAAAGGAAAAATCTGACAGTGTTCTGCAGACTCTGTAACAGGCCTTTGTCATGGGAAGGGGAAGTGTCTTTGAAACAAAAACAGCTTCCAGCAATATCAATGGTCGTCACCATCACCATCACCATGAAGAATGTCCGATGTCCTGGACAGCGCTGGCTGGGGGCTCTGGAGACAGTGTCATGGACCGGAGCTGGAATTGTTATTGATCAGTTCAGCAAAACATCTTGTACTCGCAGACAAGATGGAAGACTGTTGGAAATGCTGAAGAATCAGGGACCATCTTGTTCTGGATCTTCTGAACACCAGGAACATCTGAGCTTCCTTCACCACAAGGTGACATCAGAATCACAGAGTGGCAGGTAATGTTAAGTACTGGGACATTGCTGGCTTCCATTCTAATGGATTTTAACACTCTCTCCAAGTAGTCTTCTTTTTTTCTCCTAAAAAGTCTACTTTCCACATTCATGAGAACATCTAATGTCACTTTCTAAACTATTCACTGACCTGGAGTTTTTCTAGTGCATACTTTTCCTGTGTTCCTTGCTCACTGTCGACAAAAATTCCCTGTTGGTTTGTACTATCTTGTTGGCTCCTCTATTACCAATGTCAAATTTGGTTCAGAAAAGGCCCCTGAGACATGAATCACGGTGAACTCACATACAGGACAGCAACACTATCCCAACTGTGTATTCAGAAGATGGCCCAGCACTGCCTTATACACAGAGATGCCCTCTCCAAACTTCCTCTTGAAATTTTAGATGGGCTGTCCAAAAACTGATGCTGATGCTGAAAACACACAACTTCAGGAGCCTCTGCCTCCAGGGAAGCAGGCGAGGTGAGATGTTTTGTTACTGCTGGTAGTTGGGCTCTTCTGGGTATTCAGGAGCACATTCTGCTTCCACTCATTCATTCAACAGAAGCTTACTGAGCACCTACTCACTAGATGCCAGGCTCGGCTATAGGCACTGTGGATAGTGCAGAGGTGTCTGGTTCAGACCTGCTCTTTCCTTGATCTGAGAGTGTCTATTGAAGTCCCCAGCATATGTACCACAGAAGAAGGGCTAGAAGACAATGGAGGCCCTAACTGATTCATCTGGGGGGGGGGATACTCTCCACCTTTCTAGTAGGGGAGGGCTGCTCACTTCTCAGGCACACCCAGGGGTGAAAGCCAGAAGCTCCGGATAGGTCTACTGGGAGGGCTCAATGCTGATCAGGGCCAGTCCAGAGGCCAAGGTAGGTAGCAAGGACACTGACTGCCACGGCCACACCTGGGTCCCTGAAAGAAGACCAGAGCAGGGACCAGGAGACAAGGAGTGGAAAGGGAGGCAAGGATGGAGTGACCAGAAGTAAGGCAGAAAATGGACGGGACCAGGCACGTGACTGCAATGACACAGAAGAACTTGGTCAGGAAAGGAGGTGCAGCCTGGCACTCCAGGGAGCCAGCTCCCTCCTCAAAGGGGTTCTCTGACTGGGACTGAGGCATGTTCACAAGGCACCATCACAGATGAGTGGGTTTGCTTTTTTTAAGGATCCTAGTTTCATGTCTGAAAGAGTTGTATCAGCATCAACAAATCAGGCAAATGGTGAGGAAACCTCTATCAGTTATTTGATGGGGGGATCTCTTACATCTCACAAAAGAGAAAGAAAACATTGACATTGCTCAGTTTCAGCTCTGGCCTGAGTCGCAGGGACATATCAAACACACACTGAGGCTGGAGAAAGCAGGATGGAATTCCAAACTTCCACCCTTAAGGGTCTCTCATTTGGGACTGGATTTGACCTGACATTAAGAAAACTTGTTAATTTTGAGGTATTATGTTATTATGTCAGTGATAGTCATCTTTCAACAGAGGAATCTTTCTGGGACTACTGCGGCAGCTCATGCAGGAATCAAGTCTGGAAGGGCCAGAATCTTATGGGCAAGATGAGGAATGCGCCCTCCTGGAGAGGACGCTGGCTTCCCCTCAGAAGGGAAGGCAGGCCCCGAGGCTCCTTGTGTCAGCCCTCCATAGCTCTAAGGTTGTTATAAAACCTTAAAACCAAGAAAGCAAACACAAAGGCCTTGAATGAAACGATAAGGCTCTGAACCTCAAAACTCTTCTTTGAACAACTAACCACACCCTGTTGCTGGGGTTCTAATCAGAGATGGGGTGTCTCTTTCAGATCCCCAGAAGTAATTCTCTCCCCATCAGGAAGGCACTAACCTAATTTCTTCTTTTGCTTCGGATGTGTAGCTTATTCAGGAGCTTTACATTTAATGACGGGAAATTCAGTAGCGTTGTCAGCTGCGTGTAAAAATCGGTAATGCTACATTTACTTAGGGATTCTATCCAGAGACTCTCTCGATACAGTAGAGAAATATTAAAGCCTGGTTAGTTGGTGATTTTGAGAATTTATTAGAAAATTAACTTCCGATTTCATTGTCTTCTTGGCAAAGGAACCATAACATTTCCTTAAGACAATTATACATTTTTGCAACTCCACTACCCTAAGCTTGATTACAGATTATTAGGATTTCATGGTGGGAGGATAATGAAATTTAAATTAGGCGGAGAGAATGCATTGCAGTTGTGTTTCTAAAAGTGTTCTTATTGGTAAGAAATGTTTACGCAGTGAGGTGCCCACCATTCTTGACACTGGATCTCAAATGGAGACGTGGCCATGTGCTCTCAACACAAACCATCTTTCTGGAGCAATAAATCTATGCAAATACTTAAGCCATTTATTTTATGTTAAAAGAAATATGGAAATATTATGGAGGCTTATGCAAAGCACTCACAGAAAAAATTTGAAGCCTGGTGGGTCCAGAAATAAACCTAACAGTTGATATAAAACATTGTTTTGCTATAAAGATGTGAGATGGAGAACATCGTAAGGATTAAAACTTTTTTTTCAAGCAGGGGACAAATATTCATTATAAGCTTATGGAAGTAATTTGATCACAGGAAACCTTTCATAAACCAGAGTAAGAGTCATTCTCACAGCATCCAGTCCCCAGGCTGGGAGAGTGAACACCATCCTATCTTTTCTCAGAAGTCCATTTCTTCATAGAACAGAGAACTGCCACGATTGATAGCACTCTCTCCACACAGGGTATTTTAGGAAATCTCCAATAAGAAATCTAGCACTATAACTTGCGAATGTAACCACTTATTTTTCCAGTATTTTTATGAATATGGATTGAGTTGTTCTCAACTGGGGGGCCATTTTGCCCTGCAGGGCAATGTCTGGAGGCACTTTTGATTGTCATGACTTGGGGTGGGGGGATTGTGTCTGGCATCTAGTAGGTAGAGGCCAGGGGTGCTGCTAACTAACATAGAATGCACAGGACAGTGCTCCCCACCCCCCACGACAGAAAATTGTTCAGTCCAAAATATCAATAATGCTAAGGGTGAGAAGCCCTAGATTATCCTTATCAATATCGTACAGATTATAACACAAATCATCTCTTTAAACTACTTCCTATCTTCTCACCGTATATGTTAATACATATTCTATGTAATCGATAATAAAAACACACATCATCCTTCTGAACAATCACTTCAAAGAAACTCTCACACAATGATTACCAATGACCACGATATTGCTAATGTGCATTTACTCAACTCACAGGTTATCAACATCCCATGAAAGAACTAAAGTAAGGAGAAAGCAGAGGAAGCAGGCTACCTCTCGAATAAGACCTGGCTGTAGTCATCCAGGATGTGGGCGTGAGTGTGGAGAAGGATGGTGTTGTAGCCCACCAGTGCAGCCATCATGATCGACATTTTCAACTCGTAATTCACCCGCAGGAAGACCGAGCAGGAGATCAATCCCAGAATGCAGCTGTAGATAAAGTACTGGAGCAGGGAAATATGTCAGATGAACAGTTAGCATCTCTTCTGAGAAATGCTCAAGTAATTACAATGGGAGACCACCACCAAGCTCACGGGGTCAACCTATAACCTGGCTGTGAGAGCAGATGCCTTTTTCTGCTCTTCAATCCGGTGCTAAATGCCTGAACACATTTGATTTAGAAAAGAATGACTCATTACATGGCTTGCTGACCCAGCATTGCATGTTTAATAAAAAATAATAACCATGCATATTGCCAAATACTTTTCAGAAATAATAATAAAAAATATATTGAAGACATGCCATCATAAGCAAATGCCATGAGCTTCTTGAAAATAAAAACAACATGACTCCCTATACATTTACAGATTAAAAAACATCATAGTACGTAAAATCTTTTTTGGTCTTTCAATTCTTGAATTCATTAAGAGGATATAAATCATCACAAGTAGTTCTGTTAAAAGTGTAAGAAAGCCTAGGCATTTTATTGAAAGAGACATTGTGTGTCAGAGGGACTATCTAAAACAGAAAGGATTTACAAAACTAAAAGCTTTGACCAGGATGAGTCAAGAATATCCAGAATTTCTTTAGGACAGGCACCTGAAGAAATGGGAAGAACCACGTGTGAGGAAAAAGCTGGCACATTCTATCTTTTGTATTCCATAGGAAGCAGCTGGCAGGCCTGCCCCATGCTAGCACTTTTCTCACTATTTACCATTATTTACCAGACAGGATGGCCCTGGATTCAATTCTGTTTCCATCATTCATTAGCTGGGTTACTTTAGGCCAGTGACCTAACTTGCCTTTGTCACAGAGTCTTCATCTGTCAAATGAGGATAATAATGTCCTCTTTGTAGGTCACTGAGAAGAACTATAAAGCTTGGAACCCAGAGCCCTGATAGCAAGCCATGAGGGACTCGTGAAATGAGAATGCTTGCCATTCTCACAAAGCCTTTATTTGCTACATTGCGAGGTTTTTATGAACAAGGGGTTACACTACTATCTAGCATCCTAGAACAGAAGCAGCACTCAATAAAGTTCAATAATTTTAATAAAACATAGACCTGATTGATGTTTGATAAACTCTATCTTTAAAAAATAGCCCACTGTGTAAGCTACTCAATTTTAGTTTCATTGTATGGAATAAGCTACGTACAAAGGGCTCATTTTTGTCACTCTAGCTCTTACTTTCACTTCCCCAGCTGAGGTCACCCACAGTAAGCTGTCTGGAAGGCTACTTATATTAGCGCATCAGGCTTGTTCTTGGGGAAGAAAAGAAGTTGAAAAACGAGCTGCAGCTCGTCCTTCTCTGGAAGAGGCACGCTTACGTTGATGCAGGCACCCATGCAGGAATTCATCCAGTTCCCCTACTGGTGCGGACTGGACCCGGCACTTCAGCTTCAAAGGAAGAGGAGCAGTTCCCCTTGGGTCACACGACAACTGTGTCACACCTCGGGAAGTCAAGCATCCCTGGGCAAGGGCGCATTACAGGTGGCAGCATTTTAAGGGACAGTGAGTGTTGTCAGCACAATTTCTTTGCCCCAAATTACCTACTTGATGTCAGTTCTCCACTGTTCTGACCACCGGCCCCACCCATAACAGAGAATAGGATGAGGAAGAGAGGAGAGGGAATGTGTCCTGATGGGACTGTTCGGGCAGGTGGAGCGGAGTGACAGAATCAAGAGATCCGTGAAAGAGCAGACGGGGAGCATTCACTGCTCCCTGAAGCAGAAAGGTAAGAGAGTGAGCCAGTGCTTGGAAACCAGCCCTTATTTACGTATGACTTCTGCCATTGTTACCTTGGGTAAATTACTAAGTATCCACCTCTGAGGGCAGGTGTGAGGGCTCTGTGATACAACACCCACCAGTGCTGGGGACAGCCACTGGAAGCAAACCAAGGAGCTGGGCAAACGGCCTGGGGAGGTCCACACAGGACCTGAGATTCCTGTTTAGGGGCGTGCATAACAGTTTGACACGGTGGGCTTGTTTCTGTTGAATTTAATAAAATACAAGCTTGCATTTTGTATGTCTTCTTTTTTTAGTTCATTTTTCTGCTAATTCACCATTATATTTTTCTAAAGTATCAATCCACAACACATTGGAAACTAAAACAAAACAAAAAACAACAGGAAAAAAAGAAAATAGGGCCTTCCCCATAAAGAGTGTGAGAAGCCCTGGTTTATAACCTGCGAGTCGTTCAGTCAGTAGTCACCGGGATGAGAAAACTCCTCCTTAGAAGCCGTGGAATTGCCTTGGGAACCGGCAGTGGGCAAGGGCCCCACCCAGAGTCTGCCCCATCCACTCACCAAAGCAGCTCATTTGAACAATGAAAGGCAATCCTGCACCCTGCACAAGGGACTCGAGCTTGGGAAGATGATAGTATCCACTTTGAAGAACTCTTGTGAGGATGAAATAAGATAATATAACTAAAGAGCTCAGAACAGTATCTGGCCCATGGGAAGCTATAGAAACTCTGCTATGATTATTGTAAACTGGGGCTGTTTGTAAGATTTGGTTTTAAAAAGGATTCTGCTGCTAAAATTATGTTTGAAAACCATTATTAGAACGAAAGTCATCAAACAGTTCAGCTTAATCGAATGAAAAGCAGAATAATGAGCCCCTCATAGGAGTGTATCTAGCAAAGCATGCATGTATGTTTCAGGGGGTTGGGGGAGTAGGACTGCAAAGGTTTTCTGCAATGCTTCTAGTTTGGAATATGTGCCAATATCTACACAAATATGCCTATGATTTCACACTTTAAAATTCATTCTTAGGCTTTTAAAAAGTTTTCATATTTCAGGAGCGTCTACTAAGATGTATATGTTAATGGAAAGTAGATTTTGAGTCCATTTTCTGTTAAACAACCTTTCTAGCATGCTTGGAAGCCATGCACAAGGTGACCTGGGATTTAATTAAAGGCAGGTGGGGACCTTTAGACAGTAACAGAGCGATGTGCGGGTGAGGGAGAAGAATGCGGGAGGGCCTGGCTGGGAGCCCTGAGGACCAGCCGTCCTACCTATGTAGTGCAGCCCACCAGGGAGAGCACCATCGGTCAAGCGTGCCGGCTGTAGGCTCCTGAACTGACTTCTATTAGGATCTAATTACTAGTGACCTTGTTTTTAATACAGTTTCGATGTAGCTAATATAATAGTTTATACAGTTAACATTATTTTTAAATTATGAACACTATTTTAATTGCTAAGTAATATCATTTAATAATATTAGTATTAGCTAAGTTAATATAGTTATTAACACTTGCAATATAGTTAATTGATGAAATCAACTTGAATTTTAACACCAAGGGAATAGCCACTGCTATCTTGGGTAATTTATTTAGGTCTCTTTTGGCCTCAGTTTCCACACCTGGAAAACGGGAATTCCAATAATATCTACCTCATAGGGTAGTTTTGTGGATGAAATTATATAAATGCCTGGTAGAGTATGAAGTGCCTACATGGCAAAGCTCCTTTAAGGTTGATTTTGTTGGGCATTTTAAAATACCTTTTTTTTTTTTCTGCTACAGAAATACTTCTGATGTTAAAAATTAGGAAATATATAAAAATAAGAGTCTTCTATAATCCACAACATCCAACTTGAGCCACTATTAATTATTTTGTGTATATCCTTCCAGCCTTTTTTTTTGCTACTTATTATTGGTGCTCTTATTTCAGAAAATTGGGATCATACTGTTTGGAATGTTTTTAAATGATACTTTCCTTAATAACATCATGAATATATATTTCTATGTCATTAAATATTCTTCTACAATATCTTTTGTAGTGGGTGGATATAATTTCATTGCATGTTTATAACAGAATTTATTCAAACAATTAAATTTATTCTAACTTTTAGGTTGCTTGCTTTCTTCTTTGTTTTTTGTTGTTGATGTTATCTAAACACTTTGATGAATATCCTTGCAGCTAAATCTTTACACCTTTAAAATTAATTTCCAAAATCTGCATTGCATGATAGAAAGTATGTCTATATTTACGTTTTTTTTTTCTTTGTGAGGGAGATTAGCCCTGAGCTAACATCCACTGCCAATCCTCTTCTTTTTGCTGCGGAAGATTGGCCCTGGGCTAACATTCGTGCCCATCTTCCTCTACTTTATATGGGATGTCGCTAGAGCATGGCTTGACAAGTGGTACATCAGTCTGTGCCTGGGATCCGAACCTGCAAACCCCAGGCCGCCAAAGCAGAGCGTGCGAACTTAACCACTATGCCACCAGGCTGGCCCCTATATTTATGCTTTTCGATGACTATTATAAATTACCGTTAAGTAGAATTATGTTACTTTATACCACCCCCAGCAGTGAATGTGGAATGACCAAGGGAACAGCCACTGTCATCTTGGGTAACTTATAGAGTGGGGTAACTCTTCCCCACTCCCTTGTCAACCTCAGGTACCACATAAGAAGGGGCACATCCACAAAACAGCTGTCCTGATGTTCCTTTCCATCTATGAAAGGGGAAGCCAGGCTGCTTCCAGGCTCCTTTGGGACTCCTAAACTCGCCAGTTAATAATGCGGTTTCTGTACAGACGGTACGTGAGCACTCAGGGCTCTTGGCAAAACTCACCATAATCCTCTTTCTGAGGACTTATTATTGGAACAATAGTGGCCTATTGACTAAGTCTGACCTAGATTTTAGAGCCTGTTATGTATTTTTTCTGAATCTTTTCAGTTGAGTAAACGTTACCTTTCCCATCTTGGGTTTCTAATGATTTGTTTCTTTTGAAAATAAGGTTTCATGCAGACTTACCTAAATGAAATTCAGAATGGTTACCTTATTGCCTTTAGTGGTGCCAAGCATGGTGAGTTGTTCTACCCCAAAATATTAGATGGAAGGATTTTTTAAAAAATGCTTTGCCAGCTATACTTCTCTTTCCTGTGAAAATGCATCTTTGCTTTAAGTTATTAGACTTAAAGTGCCATATGAATGCTGCATGGGGCCGCTTGGAGTCGCTCTCTCCTTCCACTGGCCTACGGACTATGTGCGTGTAGTGCCATCCGTTCAAGGAGGAAGAGCTAGACCACACAGTTCATTTAAATCTTTCTCTAACTGCCCACAGAGAGATCATAGCCAACAAATCTTCATCATGAATTCTGGCTCTCACTTTGCACATAACTAAAATAGAAATGATGATGTCTAATCCTCATGGGGTTTAATGCCTAAAGTGAAGGCAGGACCCCTTGGACAAGGGATGAAGCTCACACCCTCCCCTCTTCCCAAGCTCATAGGAACATTCCTATGGACCCTGGTCAGCTTGCCTCTGAAACAGTCCTGGCCTCAAAAGAACCCCAGATGCCCCTACTCTGTACAAAGAGCTGTAAGCTTCCCAGGAAACTGAAATGACAAGATGGGAAAAAGGATCAAAGCCAATATCAAGGGAACAAATCAATGAAAGAAAAATGAGGAAAGGAGCTCTCCTTATTGCTACAGCTAATGGGGTTTAAAAAACTGGTAGGAAATTTTAAAAGTATACATATTAAGTTACCCATGTCAGCCCCCCAAATAGTTTATTTAGCACCCTCAAAATTGACTATATGAGACAGAAACTCAATGGGAATAATCTATACTACTTTTAGGTGATTATTCAAAAAATGAAAAGGAGATTATCAAAACCCTTTTTTTTGTATAAAAAATTCATGGAAGAAAGAAGTTATCAAGCAGTAAATAACTGATTTACATCTTTTCACTGAAAAGACTGATGTGTTGGTAAGTTTTGAAATTTCAATCTAGGCCATCTTGGACACTAGTTAAAATGAGTCAGTGAATAAGGATGATTTGAGGATATAACCACTGGACAGTATTTGCAGCCAAAGGAGAGGCAGAAATACGAGACATGGTCCCCATCAGCAGAGTCATGGAGCTAACACTAATTCAATGGAACAATTAACAAAATCTATAAGTAACCAACCCAGAAATTCAGTGACATATAATTGAATGTCAAACGCCGGGACACCTGCTATAAGATGTAGCTGTTAAGAGAATAAAGGGAAGAGTCCTCTGAGAGCATCAAAATGACACTGAGTGCAAATGTGATCTACTGGGTGCTGGCCAGCCAGGACTTCTTTCACTGAAGGCTGGGACTTCTTTTTTTTTTTTTTTTTTTTTGGTGAGGAACATTGTCCCTGAGCTAACATCTGTGCAATCTTCCTCTATTTTGTATGTGGGACGCTGCCACAGCATGGCTTGATGAGCAGCATGTAGGTCCGTGCCTGGGATTTGAACCTGTGAACCCTGGGCCACTGAAGCAGAGCATGCAAACTTAACCACTATGCCACCAGGCTGGTCCCAAGGCTGGTATTTTTTAACTGGTCAGGACCTAGTCAGTTATTTACACCACAGAAGAAAAGTGAAGTCTAGAACAGATGAGAAAGTGAAGGCCATAACCTTAAAGAGGCTAATAGCATACAGGAAAACAACAAAAGCAATAATAATGAGTGAAATGTTCTTACCGGAAGGAAAAACAAATTTTGCGCACGCAGAGTCGCTGCCTGATTATTTGAGGCAGAAAGATTTGTGGTTGATATATTAGCAGTTGCAAGGATTGTTTCCTCTGAGTCACTCAGGAAAAACTGCAAAGAAAATGTTTTTTTTCAATGAATTAGTGCCAAGGAGATTAAAGGGTTAGCAGGTGGGTGCTAAGTTCATTAATGACTGTGTTCCTTCTGCATCGTAAGCAGGATGACTTGGGCATCCAGCGTCTATACTTCCAACGTGAACAGCTTCATCTTCTCCTAGTGGAAGCTTTGAGAATTTATAGTGAATAATTAAATTTATTGCTGTGCTACACACTTAACAGTGAATTCCAGAACTACAGAATTGATGTTAAAGAAAACAGAAGCACCTCTGTTAAATATTAAGTTAAAAATGTCCAAAGCACAGGGCAGAGAGCTTGGTTACAATTATGTCTGGGGCTGACATTACCACACACACAGACTTCAACTCTCCACCACGAAATCAGAGCCTTTAGAATGTTTTTGCAGTATCTTCATCATCTTGGTTCAAACACTAAATCAGTCAATGGAGTTTTATGAGTTTTTGATTTTAAAAAAAGAAATTAATTTTATGGGGAAAATGCAATCACTGGCATCAGCATTTGCATCTATTACTCGTGAGCGCTTGGCAGCTCAGGATGACGAGACATTAAAGTTTGAGAGGATGGATGCTCTTAGGACTGTTAGAAAGGGGGTCCTAATTGAAAAAAAAAAAGCAATCCTGAGAAAATAAAGATGATTAGCTCTTATGTAACAGTCACCAATATCAGTGGCCAGAAGGTAAGTGTCAACCTATTAGCAAGGTAGGAGAATTCGATCTCTCTCTCTCCCTCTTTCTCTGTCTCTCTCTCTCTCTGTTTCTCTCTATCTCTATTTTTCTATCTCTGTCTCTCTGTTTCTCTCTCTCTCTGATTCTCTCTCTGTCTCCCTGTTTCTCTCTGTCTCTCTGTTTCTCTGTCTGTCTCCTTCTGTTTCTCTCTGTCTCTCTCTTTCTGTCTCTCTGTTTCTCTCTTTTCCACAGAAGCTGCAGCACAGACTATTTAAGTGACCAAGGATCAGACACTTTTGTGGACCATGGCTGAAGGTCAGAGGTGCGTTCAGTAAAAATAAACCAGAGAATCACTCGGGCCAGGTTTCCTTTACTGAAAGAAATTCATCTCATCCATAAAACTGGGCTGTGTTTTCTGCATAGGGCTGACCATGCATAGTCAAGGTTTAGAAAGGAAAACTTTCCTACATGGTTTCTATGGTTGCTTTTGTTTGCTTCTATTGATTTATTTCCTCTGATGGCAGAGTTCTTTTCAAATATCTAAACTAATTTACTTAGGTAGATAAGAAGGCACTTATTTAGTATATTCTTGGAAACACTCAGGTTCCAAGAATGATACTAGATACAGTGTTTCTACTCATCATATCATTTGATCAAATGCACCAAAACGCTGATTTAAAACTCAAAGAAATGCGGTAGATTTCTTTATTTCCGCTAAAGAATTCATCAAAACTGTCACAACCACTGGTTGAAATATAAATGTCCTAATTCTTTGGAAAAAAAATTATATCAGAAAAAAACGAATGTAGTAATTGCTTGGCAAATATTGTACTCCAAAATGTTACAAATTTAGATTTGACAGACTCAAAATACATTGATTTAAATATTAAAAGAATCTAGAAATGACAAATAAAAGGAGACAGTTTAACTTGATAGGTTAGTAGTCTTAAGCACCTGGGATCTTAAAATTATTAACAAAAACTTGTTGAAGGGTACAAACTTGGAACTAGTAGACAAATCAATCCTGAAGATCTAATGCACAGTTTGGTGACTATAGACAACAATATTGTATTATAATCATCAAACTTGCTAAGAGACTAGATCTTATTTATTCCCTCTGTAAAAAAGAAATGATAATTATGTGATACAACAGAGGTGCTAACTATTGCTACAATGGCAATCATATCACAATATATAAATGTACCAAATAACACGTTGTACATCGTAAATTTACACAATGTTATATGTCAAGTACACTTCAATAAAAAACTTCTTGATTATATCACCATAAAGAGAAGAAAATTCTTGCTGTACAATGAGTAGAAATATATCCTGTGAAAAACTTTGTCTTGCAAGGAGGCTATACAATAAGGTTTGAACTTGAAAAACAATAAGGAACTTCAATCACTATACCCACAATGCTTCCTAACCCCTTTCTGCTACCTTTTTCTAGTATTTAATAACTACCCCTAAAATCAAGAAAATCTTCATTCTGTCTATGTGGCATCACACTATAACTTTTTTTTTTTAATCAATTTCCCCTCTTTTGTCTTCTTAGTCACCTTAAAATAAACTCATGTCATCCCCTAATTATAGCCAGGCAAATACTCGAGAATTATTAATCCCTGGTCCCTCTTCCTTCCAGGCTAAACTGCCAAAACTTTCTCCATAGAATGAATTTCTAGCATCATAATTATTTGGAAACCTCCTCTTTGGACCCATTTAATATTCTACAGCCTTTGTCATCACTGAGAAAATGATATCCTTATCCTGAACAAAATATCCTAATAAAGTGCTAACAAACACTGCATATTTTTAGGTTTCTTCCAAATTTTACATTTCCCAGGCAATGTAAAACATCTCAGAATTATGTTTTTCAAATAATATTAAATTGTGAATGTGCAATTTAATATTGTTGTATGCCTGATGACATCACTGCATTTGTTATTTGGTTGGAATTAGCAGTCCAGATAGACTACTAGTCGACCATGGCTAACTCCTTATCTATGTGGCTCACAAAGACAGGCTATTTATAATATTTTCAGAGAAGTTCTCAGAAGAGATTGCAAACTGATATGGGAATGATGATATTGTCAAAATGTCAGAAGAAAGAGGGCAGAAGATTTGAGCTTCTCATACTTGATTCTAAATAGTCAGCTGGGAACTAAAATGGAATAGAGCACACAGGTAATTTACAATTTGGTACCCCAAACCCTATATTTGAAAAAATGTGGATAACTCATTGTTTTTCTCTACTTTTTACTGGGTGTCTGGTGTCAGAATGTGAACATCAGGTGTTTAAAATCTCATAGTAAAATCTCACAATTCATTTTAAATAAAACTGATCTGGATATTTTGTCACTTACATCAGTGTGAAATGAGATTTTAAAAAGCCAGTTCTCTGAAGACACCATTCCTGTTGATCCCAGCTCTTGTAAGGGCCATGAAAATGCAGGCTCAGGATAAATATTAGTGACTAAAAATCCATGTGGAGGCTCAATGTGAAATGGAGCATCCAGTCAATGGCAGAGGGAGATCGTGGGCGGTCTCAGCCCACGTATCATTCCCAACGCATCTCCCTCCTTTGAGGTAAAGAGAGGGATCACAGGTGATGAGAGAGAAGCAGTTAATAAGGGCTGCTTGCCACTGGCTGGAAAAATCCGGGACAAACTGAGAGGTTTGCCTGCTGTGGAGGGACTGTGCATCAAAGAGAAAATGAGAACCTGGAAAACATTATGCTACGTGAAATCAGTCAGACACAAAAAGACAAATGCTGTGTTATTGCAGGTATATGAGGCTTCTAGAATAGGCAAATTCATAGTAACAGAAAGCAGAGTAGAGGTTACCAGGGGCTGGAGGAAGCAGGAGTGGGGAGTTATAGTTTCATGGGTACAAAGTTTCTGTTTGGGATAGTGAGAAAGTTCTGGAAATGGATAGTGGTGGTGGTTGCACAACATTGTAAATGTACTTAACACCACTGAATTGTACACTTAAAGACGGTTAAAATGATAAATTTTATGTTATGTATATTTTACCCAATAGAAAAATAACAAACATTAGAAACAGGAAAAGGGAGAAAAGGAAAGCATTTTTGCTTTGCCCCTAATGGAACACTTAAAAATCACAAGGGCCATACACAAAGACCTGAATGAGGCTCTGATTCTAAAAAGGTGAAGTTTTCCAACAGAAAATTAATTTTCTTCCCAGTGACTTAAGCAAAGCTTGCTCTTGAAAGCACCCCCTCCCCATAACACACAAAAGAGCTGCTATTCTTGTTGAAAAGTGAGTCCAGGGCATGGATTAGCCTCACTGGGTTAACAACTGCTGAGAAATTGCAAAACTAAACTTAGGAGTGGGGCTCAATTAGTCTAGAAATTGTGTTCCCAAAGGAACTACCAAGACAAATTTAAAAAGCTAAGCTGTGTAAAATAGAAACCTCTCCTGGATGGAGAATTGAAGTGGGGCAAGGAAAAAAGGCACAGAAACAACGCTGGGAGCATTTGACTACAAGCAGGTAAACGCTGGATTTTACCCACATCCCTAGTGGAAGGTCTTCCCCAAATGTGAGTGACTGACCTGGAGCCCACCTCCCCTGCATGGCCCCCCCACTGATGCTTCAGTTCTGACTGACCAGCCTCTGACGCTGCATCAGCACCACGTGGTGACATGTATGGTCCAGGGGTGGTCATAGAGGTCAAGAGGGCAGGGATCAGCACAGCTGGAGAGCATTTCCAATGTGATCAAAGATGGTGCCCTGATGAGCAGGTCCTTCCCCTCTGTATTAATAAGAAATTATAAGAAAGCTCTATAACCAGGAGAAATTATGTCCTTTCTCTACCTAATGCCAGCTTTCATACTGTTTTATGATGTTTCTTTGAAATAAATACAGGAGGAGCATCTGTATGGAAAAGAACCACTAATTTCAGGGCACCTGGCATCAACGAAAATGCCATTTCTCCTGCACTGGTGGGGAAAAAAACTGCTTGAGCAGTTCTGATTTCCTCTCCCTCTGCATCACTAGACAGAAATAAAAGCAATCTAGTTTATTGCTTGCCCCACCGCCTCTGCTGCCGCAGAAGGTAGCTCAGTACATGGAGCGAAGCCTTATTTCATTTCTTTCTTAAAGATCATCCATCTTACTTTAAACATGTCTCCCGTAGACTTCTTTACCTCACTTGGCAATGAATTCCTTCCCTGTGAGGAAGGGAAATGACCCTGGAAGATGTATTTGTGGCACTGGAGATGTATTTCTTCTCCAAAGGGATCACAATAAAATCTACTCCTAAATGCTCAACTCGTCAAACATTTATAGACAGTGACTGAACTGCACACTAATCACTAATAATCATCCTATATGGAACACAGTGAGCTTCCCAAAACAGATTTATTTCCCATTTAGATTCTGTCTTTAAAAAATTAGGTGATGAATCCTGGTTTTATAAGGTCAAGCTGGATTTCATAAAAAGAAATGGGTTTCTTTTTTAAAGGCTTGTGTGCTTACCCATTTATTCATTTTTTCATTTAGTAACTATTGAATGGCTACTTCTTATATAGAAGGTGCTTTCCTGGGACACGTGAAAAAATAAAGAAAAAGGACCTCACTCTTAAGTGTGTGAATGTCCTGTTAAGTGTCTTGTTCCCATAACTTGTACATTGGCCAATGGAGAAGGTCAATAAACTCAGGAAGCGTGTTTTATTCACTCTGTGTACGCACAAGTGAGTAAACACACTCGGGAGGGATGACGAGGCTTAATTATAAAGGCACTGTGGCAATCTGTGTCTGGTAGAATGTCTCAGCGTGGTAGCTGGTGTGCCCTGCTATCCTTCAAGGGTGCCCTGTTCCCCATCCCTTCACAGTGGAGTTGACTTCTGACCCAGCTGTCTCCTGCAGCTTTAACTTCCCCAGCTCCTCTGGGAGCTTGCTGGTGCACTCTCCTGGAGAGCCGGATCTCTGAGCCCTGGAGAGCTGGATCTCTGAGCGGCAGGGCTAATGCACAAATACGTGTTACAACGTCGAGCACGAGGAGCCCATTCAGGAATCACAATCAGGTTTCTACAGCCTCTTGCCACTGCCCTTTGCCTCTCTGTCCATCTTCCTCCCCCGTGATGTTTTCATGCCCTTGCAATATCCAAAATATTGCCCGGGCAGGAAGATTAGGTATAGTAATACCTATATGGCTAGTAATACATTCACAGAAGGGTTCTTCCGGAGAAGTCTCAGTCTTAAGTCCCTCATCTCACATTCTCCACCCTGAGGCAGCCCCCACGCTGATGACAGCTCTAGGGTCACAGTAAAAATCCCTTTGGGTCGTTGTCACACAGAAAGCTCTTGGCTGACCGATCTGGGCCCCTCGTGAGCAAGTGTCTCAGGCTGACCGATGCAAGTCTCTACTTGAGCCCGCGCATTTTAAAGTCCCTCTTGAGCAGGGTAGTTCTCCAGGGAATTACTTGTCCAGACATGGTATCATTTTCCAGCTGTCCCCCAGTCAGTCTTGATTAAGCCCTTGTTGGAAATAACTGAGGTCACGGTCTAGGTATGCCTCAGACCTCGAAGAGGAGGCCCCCACCCTGGAGAGAGCTCTCATTGTGCCCACAGCCAAAAGACGGCCTCAGACGCTGTGAATGGAGGAGGAGGGGAGATTAGCTTAGTGTCACTTGCTAATTTTACAGAGGAGCAGGAGGAGGCCCAGGATGGTGGAGTTTCCAGGGTGAACTTGACCCATTAAGACAACTCCACATAGGAACGCAATACCAGGGCCAGCTGGTCCTAGGGAAGTCTGCTGACTGCATGGGCTTGACCACTGAGCCCTCTCCCCACAGGCGCCATCAGTTCCAACTGCCTACAGGGGCAACTCAGAGCAGCCTCTTTCCTGAGCTGACCTCTGAGGCTGAGTGGGCGGGTGGAGGAAGGAGTGGTTGTGGTGGTGCCTCTCACTGCCTGTGCCTGGGGAGGCCTACATTAGGGCCTGACCTCATGTCCTTTCTCAGGGGAACTCCTAGAGGGAGCTGGGCATCTGGGCAGGTGAGGTGGGGAGAGCCAGCATGCCTATTCCCCAGTTGATGATGTGGAAGGACACTCCAGAATCCATACACGCCCCTCCTGACAGGGCAGGAAGGGGGAGGAAGGAGGGCAAGCTTCTCTCTGACACCCCCGTTCCAGGTGTCCTTCAGACTGACTTCTGGGCAGAGTGAAGTGGATGAAGAGGCCATCCTGCCCCTGAAGATGGCACCCCAGCCCACCTGCCTTCCAGTTGGCATCACCCTCACCTGAACCTCCAGGTGTGTGAGGAACTGCACGCTCTATAGCATAATGTTGAGGACTGATCCCAAGTAAACATTCAAGGTCCTACCTACTTCTTCAACGTTTCACTGCTTCTTAATACAGATGTCTGCCCTCTTCCTCAACCTCAATGCCAAATGTCTTCCCTCCTTCTCATCTCTCATCCATCATCTCCTGAACTCCTTCTATCCATCCTTTAGAACTCTGTCTAGCAGGCCCTGCTCTCTTCCTTCACTGTGCCACATCTCTACACGCTTCTGTGGTGGCTCTCAGATTCTTTTATAACAGGTTTACCCAGCTGTCTGTCTCCTAGACCCCACTGTGAACTCCTAGAAGGCAGGGAACTGTCTTTGGGTTCTGAGCATCTAGCAATGTACCAGACACATATTTATGCTCATTACATATGTTTTTGCTAAGTGGACGCTGTCTAATTTATGAAAACTATGTCTTTATTATTCAATGCATGCACTATATCTCCTGATTTTGTGCTTCCGGAAGCCAAGGACTGTACCTCATGATCCTTTGCAGTTCCAAAAACTGGTAAAGCATACAGCATATGGAGTATCATAACACCCTGCGGTTGATGGTGATGATGTCAGAATAAGCATGTGTCTCAAGGTGCATCGATGACTTTTATGTGTCTATTTTTAAGGCTGTACCAGTAATGATAATATTGATGTGGTAAGAGCAACCACTAGTTAAATATTTACAAAATGCCTGGTACTATCCTAAATGTGGTAAGAACATCAGATCATTCACCCTGAAAACTTCCTTGGCAGAGAAGTGTCAGTTCTCATTTTGGAGAAGTAGAGATAGAGCCTGTTGAAGTTTAATGAAAACTCTCCAAGACCACACAGCTAGTAAGGTGGGGAGCTGATGTCTGAAATCAAGCCTTTTAAATCCCAGAGCAGGACACCTCTGCCACTGCATCTCCTCATTAGATGGGTCTGTTATCCCACCGGCATTCCATGTTCCATGTCATTTCTGGAGCCAGGAACCACAAAGAACAAGGAGGTGGGAAGCTGCCGGAAGGAGCCACCCTCTCCCAGGTGCCTTCTGCAGAAAGCATCCTTCTCCTTATTGCAGCTACTGCTGCAGCAGTTGAATGTTGAATTTAACAGGCAAGAATCGGTGTCACCAAAGGAGCTATGGGCAAAGTTTCAAAATTCCTTCAAGACAGGCATCGAAAGCAAAGAAGGCCCTGCCTGGTGGGAGCCCTGACTCACCATGTTGAACACGGCCATGGTCAATATGATGACCGTGGTGATGACCGTGAGGCAGATCCGCGGCCAGGGGCGGTTCGCAATGATGCCCGATGACTTCCAAAGCCACAGGAGAGAGGCAGAGGCCTTTTTGCTGCATTGCTGCCAAGAGAGAGAAAGAACAAGAGATGCATTGCTATTTTGTGTTTTCTCTCAAGTTTCTTAGTGATGTTTAAAACCACAAGATGCAACAATACTTTTCACAGATTAAACAAGTAGTCTCTGTCCTCCCCTGGGGATCCTTAACAGCTCCCAAACCTTATTAAAATTATATTGGCATCACTGTGACAAATTAGGAACAAATTAATTAAATTTCTATCATAAATGTAGGATGTGCTTGTATGTCCTTTAAAACAGACCTGAAATTACATTTAAAAAAAATCTTCTGGTAAAGGAAAAATACGTCAGTTAATCAACCACTCTGAAGGATGTGTTGGGTCTCAGATTACCGCTATGATGAAGCAATTGTTACAAATCCAGCCGATTTATGCAGAAAACATAGCTAATCATAAGAATACAACTGGACCACAAAACAGTTTGGTGCCTGTACCTCTGAAAACAACACCCAGAGCTCTCAGGCATGTGTCATGGTGATGGCTTTACTTCACCCCATCCTGTGGCAGCTTCTTCCCACACAGAGAACCTCTTCTTTAAATTTTTTTTTTTGAGGAATATTAGCCCTGAGCTAACATCCATTGCCAATCCTCCTCTTTTTGCTGAGGAAGACTGGCCCTGGGCTAACATCCATGCCCGTTTTCCTCCACTCCACATGGGACGCCGCCTCAGCATGGCTGACAGCAGTGCATCAGTCTGCCCCAGGATCTGAACCTGTGAACTCCGGGCCGCCGAAGCAGAGCACGCAAACTTGACTGCCACACCACCAGGCTGGCCCCCTTACATTTTTCATTGTGTTAAAAACATACAATACAAAATTTACCCTCTTAACCATTTTTAAGTGCACAGTTCAGCAGTGTTAACTATGTTCACATCATTGTATAGCAGATCTCCAGAACTTTTCATCTTGCACAACTGAAACTCCACACTCATAAAGAACTCCCCCCCCCTCCAGCAACCACCATTCCGCTTTCTGCCTCTAAAAGTTGGATTACTCTTGGTACCTCATATAAGTGGAATCATACAGTATTTGTCTTTTTGTGATTGGCTTATTTCACTCAGCATAATGTCCTCCACATTCATCCACGTTGTAGCATGTGACAGGATTTCCTTCTTTTTATAGGCTAAATAACATTCCGTTCTATGCACACACCACATTTTGTTTATCCATTCTTCTGTGGTTGGACACTTATGTTGCTTCCAACTTTGGGCTATTAAGAATAATGCAGCAATGAACAGTATTGTTGTGTTGGAGAAGCTCTTTTGACACAAGAAGGAACTGAGGTCTTTACAGAATGGTAACCAGAGTTCCCTAACCATTCGCTGTGGGCCAGACACTGCTCTGCAGGATCTCGGTGGACGAGCTCACCTCATCCCGAAGGCCACCTTTCCGGGGAGGTGCCACTGGGATCCTCACCTTTTCCAGGTGGGGAGACAGCAGAAGCAGGGAGAGTTCTAAGGTGTGGGTCCCACAAACTCTGCCTGTGCCCGGTGCTGGGGTGGGTATTTATGTACATTATCTGATAGGACAAGCAGTACTTCAGAATTCTCCAGGGATCTCAATTTTAACCTTCATGCTAAAGGGATAGTGGCCTCAAGGCTATGTGTCCTGGAAACATTAAAAAATGTTATGATTTCAAAAAATTCAGAAGAAGGAATAAACATATTATACCCTTTTGACTTGTACTAAGTTAATATAACGGTAAAACTGGTGTGACATCAGTAAAACTCAAATAGCCAATAGTCCTTAACTGCACTTTTATTTCCTTACCTCTTTCACATTTTCTTTTTGCTTTATTCTTAACAATATATATCTGCTTTATTCTTAAAACTATAGCATTGCAATGTGTTAAATGTCGATACAATAATTAAATGAGCTTCTGTAATACAGGACGAGAGGTGGTTACAAGAGTCGAGAACCAGCCCAGTGGCCCAGGATCAAGCCCCCACAGCTGTAAGTTACTTCTGCTAGTTAATTATCCTCTCTGGCCTCAGTTTCTTCATCTCTAAAATGGGAATAATAATAATAATACCTTCCTCTTTGGTCTTTTAAGAGGTTTAAATGAGCCACATAAGGCGCACAGAACAGGACTTATAAGTGTTAGCTCGTCTCGTTGTGTTTATGAAGAAAATGTAATACTTCTCAGAAACATTTTAGTGACTAAAAAATCTATTTGCTTTATATCTGTATGAACAAAAAACCTAATTTTTCCTCCTTTTGACTACGGTTTTTTCTTCAGTTCCTGATATAAAGAGAGGCAGGACGTTCGTGTACGGCATGCAGCCCCCTCTGACACAGAATCCCAGGACAATGTTTAGGGCTCCCTCCTCGGGCCGATGCTCCCAGGTCCTTCTCTGATTTCTCTTAGAGCCCGTCTGGGAACATCAGCCAGTCCTGCCAGGACCTGAATCGCTGGCTGGTGGTAGGTGGTGCACTCGGCCGGGCTCCGTAGGGCATTTTCCCACCAGCAACACGGGAGGAGCCAGATTTGTGCTTTTCACTTCTTCCCAAGAGCGAGGTTTGGATGGGGGTTGGTGGTGGCCTTAGATCTGTCATCGAATAAGGTGCGTTTTACTGCTCTGAACAGTCAGCGTCTTGGAGGGTCATACGGCTGGAGGACACCCCCGAGGGTGTTCGTCATCATCGTGTAATGCATGCTACTTCTCACAATATTATACCACAGACCCTAGTCAGATCTGTGTTCTGGAGGAGAAGCTGCATTCAGGTGTAAAGAGCAGAGGTTCAAATAGAACATCATGGTCTTCCAGCTCAGATTCCATTAGGAGACGGTGGCATTTGGTTTGATTCTGGCAAATTAAGACAATATGCATGTGCATGCTAATCAACTAGGATTAGTGTTTTTATTTAAGAGAAAATTATTAAAATCAATGCTTTTGTGTCTGTACACAGAAATTACCAATAGGTATGATAATTAAAATGTTAAGAGCAGAAAATACAAAACTCTACTGCTTTAGGAGAAAATATAAATCTAGCTCAGGTTCCAATCACAGTCAATTACGTAAAAGATTATCTAGTTATTACACAGACATTTCATTGAAATTATGAAATTTAAAAAGTTACTCTGAATGTTTAAAATAGTGCGTGGTGACAATCTTGCCAAATATGCTGTCCAACAGGAACATGTTCTATTCTGAGCACAGGCTCGTCATTTACTGAAACAGATGTGGGCAGACACACACGAATTCTTTTCTGCTTCTGCAACATGCAGGGAAAAATTATAAACCGGTGGCCCTAGACACTACTGTCCACGTGTGCCTACTGAACCCGTGGAAGAATGACCAGGAAAACTGCCATGTTCCTATTCATCCCTAGAAAGAACCACACTTGGGTTGTTCTAAAGACATGTGGGTTTGGCACACGCTCGTTCAGGACAATAGACTCAGGATGCAATAGACTCAATTCCTTCTCCCGTGTATCCTCACGGATGCCTCAAAGTGCCCCTGTGCAATCGTCTTTAAGCTTATCATGCTGAATATCCACCGTTCGCAAGGTCAAGGAAGCAGACAGCCTCCCCTATCTTTTCATTCCCATCACCAAGTAGAGGCAACATAAATAAAACTGCTGAACTATGAAGATTGGCAAACACAAGGAAATAGAAGATGATAGAGCTGTGTACCCTGAACTACAACGACAGTGAGGGAAGACGAGGAGGAAGATAAAGATGTTAGGGGAGCAGAAGAAACCAACGATGGGGGAAAAGAAGACAAAAAAGACCTTAAGATCTTAAAATAGAAGGAACCTGATTAAGGAAAAATGAGAACATTGATTCCACTTGCAGTGTTGAATAAAAATTACAACTTGGATCTTGACACGACAATTGACTTCAGTTTATCATGTTTTGGGTTAAGTATTCAAATAAAGTCCTTGATGGTAAAATCAGTTCATCAAAATTTACTCCATTCTAATGAAACATTATGAATGATGACATCTCAAAGAACATCTTGGCATTTATTCAGAAGATGCTGTTCACAGGAAAATGAGAGACCGCCTGCTACGAGCCCGCTTTAGTCATTCTATTTCATCTTTGGTTTAATTACTGGAATAATTTCAGCCAAATCTGTTCCTCCGTTCTTTAATCATCAGGGGTCTCACCGAATGCTGTGACGGGCTCTTACTTACTGTGAGCTCACTATGGACCTTCTAGAAATGCTCTTCGCTGTTAATGCCACATCCATCCACCGACAAATACAGAATTGGTACTAAATTTAGTGGGAGATGTAAAAGGAGAAAGAACACAAATTTATATGAAAACTCTATCACGGAGCTGGTGCTGGGGGCAACGGGCAGTGTAGTTTGTAGAAGGGGTGTGGGATGAATGTCAGTGGTCATCACTGAGTACAGGCAGGAGAGTCTGCACATAAAAATAAAAAGTTCATACACTGTATTTGATTAAAAAAAAAGAAAAATACCTGCACCAAGATTATTTTCCCTTCTTTTTTTTTTTTTTTGAATCTTTTACACTGGAAACAACTGGTAGACTCTCACTCTAAAATTCTTCATAATTTAATGTAATAATTAGAGATTGCATTTGCAATTTCATTCATGTCCATTTTAAAAATAAAATGAGATGACTGAAAAGAAGTAGATGCTTATATTAAGTTTAATAAAATGAAAAACATTCAGAAAAGTTATAAATATATCATAGTGTCTGACTAGCAAACTGTTATTATTAGAAAAACAAAACTCATCTTAAAATCTTGCCTGAAAAATATGGTGAAGTTCATCATATAAACATGCACTTTTGTGTATTTGCCTAAAGGAACACCTGCTTTGACATTTTAATTGGCTGAGGACTGTCTTTCTGAATGGCAGCAACAAACTGCAGCAATATTACGTGTAACATTTAATGTCACAGAGACTGTCATGTGTACTTTGATTATTTAATTACTTGAATTTCCTACAGAAAGACTTCTTTATTTCGATCAACCATATTTTACAAAGTCAACCGGTTTCTTTCATACAACCTGGGTGAGCCATGCTCCTCCATCATTCACCCACTGCATGGCACTCATAGCCTGTCCACGTTGTGTGATCTTTGCTGACATGCTTGTCTCTGGCCACACGGAGAGCTAGTTGAGGAGAGTGACCACATCACAGCCATCTTTGTACTCCCAGAAGCAGCACAGTGTTCAGCAAAGAGTAGGATCTCAACAGATGCTTGCTTGATATGTTCACTCTCTTAATGATGGACCCAAAGAGAAATTATCGGGGCTGGAAACAAAGAAGGAGCTCACTACAGAGGGACTGAGGCTGTGGGATTGGTCCAGGAGTGTCCTGGATGGGATGGGCTTTTAATGTCCACAGGGAAAAGATGTTACCTTGGGCCTGCAAAAGGTGGGCAGCTGGGCCCAAGACCCCTGAATAAAACCAGAAGCCTCAGAAGGATGTTCCCTCCAAGTAAAGAAGTCTAGAAGAACTCCATGCACTAGATTAGGGAAGTATCAATAAACTTCCAATGATAAATTCAAATTCTAAATATGGGTGTTGGGTTTGAAATGATATTATCTGCTTCACAACAAGAATCCCAAGTTGAGAGGTTACTACTCAGATCAAAACCCAGAGAAAGTCCTTGGTGGTCTGGCAGAAGTAAGAACAACACTGCTTATAAATGACACTTTACATCACAGGGTGCAGGACACGTCCCACTTAGGGAGGGGCAGTCCACATTGAACACGACCTCACAACAACAACAAAATTATGAACTGCATAAGACAATGAACCATACGAGGAAGAATCAACAGACATAACAGATAGTGGAATTAGCACCACAAGATCTGCAGATATTATATCAATCTGAAATAGCCTAAAGATTTAAGGAATAAAAGATGGATTACAGTCCATAATGAATGAGCAAGTTGTTAAAAGAAAATAACAGGCATATTTAAAAAATGAGCCACATAGACTGTCTAAAGATGAAAACATAGATATTTAAATTAAAACCTCAATAGTTATGCATTGACAACTTGTATCATCTATTCAGTGCTATATTAAACAGTGTATTGGATGATAGATTAACTAAAGCTCCAAGCCTTTTAACAATTTAAATGAAAATTACAAAATGTTTGAGACCCTATTTTGGAATACAAAGGATGTTTGACTTCCAATTTCCATTCTCTGTAGAACAAACCAGGTCATTATCAACAGGTAAGACAGATCTGAGAAAATAACCCCTAAATCAACACAGAAAGATAAAGAGATGAGAAATATGAAAGAGATGTCAAGGCATGGACAACGCAATGAAAAGATTCACTATATTTGTCATGAAAATTTGAGAAAAGTAGAACATAAAGACTGGGTAAGAGGCAAAATACAAGGAGAAATCAGACAATTTTGTGGACCTGGCGCGGAACATGAGCTCTGTGGTCAAGGTGACACACTGAGTCCCAAGCAGGAAAACTGAAAGTAAACCTACCCCTCAACACAAGGAATCTATTGTCCCTGACAAAGAGCAAATCCCACAAAAACAACCAAAGAGAAAGGACATAATATCTACTGTACAACAATTAGACAGACAGTAGATTTCTCCTCAGTACACTAAAGTCCAGGAAAATATAGACTCATGTTTTCAAAATGTTTGAAAAATTATCATAAATTATTACTCAATGAGGAAGAAACAGACTATTTTTAATACAAAAGCTGAGTGGGTATATTATGCACAGGCTCTCACTGAAAGGATTACAAAAGTGATAATCCTTTGGTAATATGGACACTGAGTCCTGGAGGAAGGAATGATATTCAGAAGAATGATGAACAAAGAAATGGTTAAACAAGAATAATAACAATAAATAATAAAAGTAGTTTTAAGTTTGAAAAATTTAAACAACACTAATGGGGAAGATGGAAAGGATGATCAGATGTAGAGATTTAGAACATGGTCCCTGTATTCTTCATCAAGAAGATGGAGATATTGATGGATGCAGTTATGTGCATGTTGCATGTTTTAAGTTAATCACTAAAAGAAAATACTAGAATATGTAACTCCAAGTCACTAGAGGGAATACAGGAGAATAAATAAACTCCATGGATCTGAACGAATAAAGGAGGGGAGGAAAAATAAGTAGCAGCAAAGAAGATACATGATGGATAAAAAAAGCAAAATAAGACTGAGCAGTAATTATAATATACGTAAACATATTACACTTGTCAGGTAAAAGAGAGAGATTGCTGCCTCAGGGAAAATAACACATGAGCTGGATGTTGTTTACCAAAGATACACCTAAAACCTACATAATAACAAGGAAAAGCTGAGTAAGAAGATGGGAAAAAGGGAAACTGGGAAAATACTAACCAAGAGAAAGCTGGTAGAGTTATACTGAGATTAGAGAAAATAGATTTCAAGGGGAAAATACTGCGGGTAGAAAGCTTTTCTATCAGCCAGTGTGTGACCTACTTCCCTTCCCCAGGACCATCCCTACATTTTTGCTTTTATCTCTGCCTGGAACAAGGCTGGTAGGCTGGCATCACATTAGCTTTGCTACACAAATCACAAGACAACCAGGGCGAGAGAAAAATTTCTTCTGACATTTTCTAGCATTTTCATTTGCTGTATCTGGCAAACTTGTTCTAAAAGACTATTTGGCGGTGTTGTTTTTTTTCTTTTTTGGTGGTATTTTTGATTAGAGTTGTGCTCTTGTATTTGTTACAGAGACGTAGGTCCACATCAGGTAGTTCAGAAAGTTAAACCTGGCAGTAAATGTGCACTTATTACCACTACTACTGCGACAACAATTATTATTATTTTTATTGCTGATGGTAATGAAAACGTGAACTTGAATCTTATTCTGTCTCAGTTTCTACTTAGATAAAATGGATTGTTTTGATTATCAAACAAAATAATATATATGAAAACACTTTGACGGGCTCTCATATATGTGAAAATATCTTGCAAAGTATTATTAATAAGGGTACTTTCTTACTAGAATATTTTAGAGTCTAAATCCACTTATAAATTAACTTTTTTTCCATTTTACAGACTGTCTTTTAAGATGGAGTTATACTATGCCCAGAATCCAGTTTTAAATAAAATGGGCCAATAGCTGAATAATGTATATTAGGAAACTAGACTAGAGAGAATATGAATGAGTTCTACATGAGGTTATTATGAATGAGTTCTACATGAGGTTATCTTGACTTACCAATGTGATTTTGACCAATGGATGCTTAGCAGTCACCACAAGGCAACCTCAGTGCCACGCTGGCCCATGACCATGAAGGTCGACATCCCTGCCTAGTGCTGGCCACTTGTCTGCCATTGAGTCTCTCCACACACAGCCTGGCTCCCTCTGGAACCTGCCTTCAATTAATTATAAGGGTTCTAAGTCTTGATTCCAATCCTGGCTCGAGAACCTACCTGCTGTACGTTACAGGGCAAGTCATGCAGCAGCTGTGAGCTTCCATTTCACTCACTGTAGAATGGGCCTTCCCTCCAAGGACTCTTGTGAGGATAAATGGGCCAGCATATATAAAATACCTAGCAGAGTAAGTCATCACTTTAAATATAACATAATACTTATTATTCATAAACTGTGAGGAGGTCAGATACGGAACTATTCACAGGACTCTCGCCCGTTCTAAGCAGTTTATATTGATTCTGAAGGTTCTTACCCAAGGACAGGAAATCTTTGCAGGTCTTATAGCTATTCCATACGATCCTGCTCCAGAGTCTCCACTTCCACCCTCAGGAGATCTTTTACAAATTCTGTATTATTATTTGTGGAAGGAAACTTTTCCTCGAAATGATTGGAAATGTAAACTCACTGAAGAGCATGGCACCTCCAGAGTCCTGGGTCCCTAAGCCACAAAATGCGGGGCTGGACTAGGTTATCTCTGGGTTCTCTTTCAGCTCTCGGGACTTTTACAATTCTGCGATGCTAACCAGCATCTGCTGTAGGGAGCTAACTACCTTATGAAGGTACCCATGCAGAGGTGCCTAAGAAGATGCGAGAAGTGAGGACACCAGGACGATGGGCCAGGATGCTGGCAGGCCAGGAGCTTGCCAGAATCTGGAGCAGGGATGTGGCGACTGTGAGCTGAATTCAGAGCTGTGAGCTTGGAAGAAGCCGAGTGGGTGAGGATGGGGGTGGGACCTTTTCTGAGCAGTGGGGCCAGGAGGTTGCATTTGGGTGCAACCCAACATTCCTTCAAGCTTACCAATACGAAATATTTATCTTGTGTTTCAAGAACCTGAAGTACTACAATGAACAAAACAGGGCTGATGTGAACTCACTGATGACCTTTTCATCTAAAAGAATACAAATAAGAACACAAAATAGGAAGCCTGACCAGCAGGCACTAGGGAAGCTGGCGGTGGATAGGTGGGCTCTTCAGAGTTGGTTTATGAAGGTTAGATTATTTCCAACTGAGGAGTCAGCCTGAAGCATGTCAGCATCAAGGAACCATGGTGCCTATGAGAAGGAACGTCAGTGCAGCAAGATGAAGGCCACCGACTCACCATTCCTTCACTCATTCACACACAACCTGTCCCCACAGGATGGCATCTGGAGAAACAAAAATTAATGCAGGCATTCAGGGCCCATGTTAGTGGTGTTGGTGAGACAAGGTCGGTGCTCCATGGAGCCAGGTGGGTGCAGGAAGAAAAGAAGAACCTCAGAGAAGGGATGGGAGAAGTCCAGTAGCACTTAGCACATGTTTATTAAGCACATTTCTGTGGTCAACGTGCTGCTGGATTCAGTAGGGGGTAGAAAGCAAGTGTAGGAAATAGTTCTTGTCTTAAGGAAACTACTATATATAAGGGAAAGCAACAGTTACACTTACCAGAAAAAAAAATGGGGGAACAATTGAGATGTTATATAATCGAGTGCAAATTATGCGGCAAAGATCCTAAGTCTCGTGGCGCTCAAAAAAGGCCCATCATGGGGGGCTTGTGGGGCTTCTGAGGAAGTTTCTAGGAAGGCGAGCAGTTACAGAGCCCACCTACATGGGCAAGAACTGAGAAGTGGGCTCAGGGTGGGGGCACTGCTGAGAGAGCCACTAGGGCCAGGGGTGGGGTGGGAGCGCGAGGGCAGATAGAGGAGTGGCCTGGGCTTCTCGTCGCAGTCACGATAACAAATAAATGCCCTGACATTTTTTTTTCCAGAATGTGTCACTGAACAAATATCTGTATGATTTATTTATCAGCAGGAAAAAAACTGCATTTCATCATCACTCTTATTTTTGCCCATTTTGATGTTTCTCTACCTTTTTATCGAACCCAGTTGTAAAATAACCAATTTTATTTACTTGTGTTGCACTTTTTGCAAAACAGAGGGTAAAAAGGTAAAGTTCTTGGAAGAAAAGTATGTCAGGCTTACCTGTTGCCAACTTCCTTTACAAAAGTATTTTACTCTGAATCTTCATACAGACAATTTAATACTGATATCAATACTGCCTTTGGCATTTAAATTTTCAGAAGGTTAACATATGTTAATAGAAGGTGAGTCTAGGATATTAAGCCCCTTTCACAAACTCCGTATTTAATGCATAAATAAATGCAACCCATAAGAAAACCTCATACAATTGGTAGGTTTTCAAGAGCCCAGGGAATGAGCAGTTAGGATGTAGCAAAACTTCTCCATGAACACTGTGGAATATTTGTGATATACATAGTTTTTGACTAAATTTGGAGGGTAGAATAAACAGCACATTTAAAGCCTTCTTAGATTGGCTGTGCATTAATATGTCTGATGTTGAAAGTTAAAAAAAAAAATCCTTACAGAATGGTGTAAACAGTAAAAAGAACTTCTTATTGGAATGAGAAGAATTCTTTCTTGAATTTTACCAGGATTACATCTGGACCAAGGATCACAGCTGGCCACTAGGGGGAGACTCATTCATGGATCCTATTGATTCAAGTTTGGAAAGACCAGCTGTCTTCAAGTCTAGTCTTCCAGACCACTTTGGCAAAATACAGGCTTCGTTCGAGGAGGAGGCAGGCACTAGTTCATGTGCAGCCTCAAAATCTTCTTTCTGAGACAACCCAGAGTTAAAAAGAACTTCCTAACATCTGCTGCGTGGGTGTCAGGGTCTTGGGAAGCCCCCAGGAATGGGTGGAACCAGGTGCCATGGATGTCACATCATGGATGTGGCTCCAAGGGACCACAGGCTGGGTACAGGAGGCACCAAGATCCATGAAAGGTTCAACAGTGAGTTCAGATTATACAGAGGCTGAGAGGGGAGACATTACATAAGAGCAAAGCATTCCCACAAAGGCAGAAAATTTGCTCTGGCGATTCTTTTTCCAGCCTCCAGCTCTGTGTTTTCTTTTCTATAGCAACTTAGACAGTGAAAAGAAAAAAGTAAGCTTGAAACCCTAAATATACCCTATGCTTCCTCTGCCCCCAAGACAGGATTCCTTGGAGTAGAAGATGAGAAATATGGCTACTTAGGCATGGTGATATAAGCTGCTAATTAGATTGAGGTTTGGATTTCCAGTGGAACCACAAATGATAGTTCCTATTCGAAAAACCTGGAAAATGGGCTGCAGAAGCCTCATGGGGGCCAGGAAGACAGAGGGTGTAGCTTGTGTGCTTTTCCACCCAAGGAAACTCTGAACATGGAAAATCAGGCTTCTTTGTGTAATGAGCATTTAGAACTTGACAAGGATTCCCATGGTTCCATATTTACCCTCTTCTCTATAACCTACAATGTCTTCAGGGGATAGTTAAGTGACTCGAAGTGTCAGGTGTGCATTAGAGGAAATCAGAAACCACAGTTTCGCTTTGGGAAGAGTTTCCAATCCAATCTGAAACATCTAAACTATGACATAGCAAACCAAACCCTCAAAAGTTTGCAAAGGTACCAGCAGAGGAAGCAGAGCAGCCACTGTTGAGAGGCAGTGACACGCTTTGGAATCTTAACTCTCTTTGTCCCAAAGATTTCAACACATCAGGCTGGATGATCTGGGGCTCCAGAACTACTTATTTTTAGAGCCTTTGAAGAGAGGACAAGGATTTTAGGATGCCATTATGGTACTGTACTGATGTCACTAGCAGTAATAGTATGTCTTTTAAAAAGCAAAATGACATTAAAATGAAGAAAAAGATGAAAAGTGTAACACCAGGCAGAATGAGAAAAGTGCTTTCACAGAAGCCATGTGCATGCTTATGGGTAGAGCACAACCCTGAGAAGTGATGGGAGCACCGCAAACTCTCTGCCTGCTTCCTTGGTTGTGTCATTTAAATGGGCTTGTCAAAGCCTAATTGGAAGAAGAAATCATGATTTTGAAAATATAAAAAAAAGAAATTTCCTATAACCTCAGGCATTCATTGACAAATAGTATAAAGATTATTCCTACTTATTTTGTATAACAAATTATTGCAATATTAAAATTTTGATTAAAAAAATCTGCAAATCATCTCCTGAGGATGCCCCATGAACTCCTCTCAAAACATGGCTCAGAGTGGTCTCTCCTGTTTCAACTCATCTCCAATGAATGAAATGAAACAATGACCTTCTTTTGGGAATTCTGTCCCATTGTTGGCTTTCTTAGGATGCTCTCATGGAGCTAGGACCAGTCAGCAACACTTGCTTTAGACTCAAGAATACACTTAGATTGAATTCTTATATCTAGAACTAGCATTTAAACCACAAGTGCTTATAATGATTGCCTTAAAATAAAACATTAATGAAAGATATTTTTACATTTGCTATTTTAATATGTTCCAAAATTTTATATCTGGCAAGTGGCTATAAAAGATATATTTGGTTTAAATTTTAATTTCCTGTACACTAAAAGCTTCCTATTATACTTGTAATTGTGGTTATAAATAAGGGGATGATTAAAAATGTTGACAGAAACAAATAGACATAAATACAATTTTATGATGTGACATCCAACATCTCAAATAATCTTCAAATTAGTGTCTTGGTTGTACATGAGCTGCCTCAGTTTATATGCTGGGCTGTTGATATGAAGGGTACACGTTTCTTTACTGAGATCTGTCTCTCTTGAAATGGTAAATCAACAAGCTCCCTGTGTTAAGCAAGGAACCAGTTTTCATTCAATGAGCACAGTTGTCAAAGACGTTCCGTATTTGAAGTACCTACCAAAAGCTGTCCAGCAAAGCAGACGAAAAGGATAAAGGCAAGCGAGAGAAACGCAGCTCCGAAGGAAATTCCGAGAATGGACGTTCTACCAGGAAACAAAAAGGAACAGGTTAGTGTGGGCATAGTTTCTATTATTGTGGAAACCCATCAGTAATATTTCTGGCTTAATTAGGACCTAATTAAATGAGGACTTCAATCCTCACTGATTTTTTGAGAAATGAAAATGGAACTAAAGCAAACCAAAAATATGTCCCTAGAAAAGTGTGTCTACAGTTGTGTCTGATCATCTTGCTATGACTCATTAAAATTGGCCTACAAGCATCAGTAAGAACTGACTTTAAAGAAAAACAATCTTTTTATAACTCACTTATGCAACTAGCACTTTCATGCCCCCACTTGGTCGTGTCCATATCGGTGCCCTGTTCCCTGCCATTGACGTCATCTGATGCCCTCGAAGACCTCATGTCCCATCCTTACTACTGTTCAGTTAGGAAACACTGAGTCCTCACCCTCCCCAGTACAATCCAACCAGATTCAACTTCCTTCAAAACTGATGCAGCTAAATATTTACTGACATTCCCCGAAGGGTTCACGGGCTGTGGCCTGCACATTCTTGCATGAGCCAATGAACATGCAAGATTCCTGTGATCACACGAAAAATGTGCCCATTAAGATACAGATCCTGCAAATGACAGGTTACAGGTAGATAAAAGGATTTATAAGAATCATATGCATTTCTGAGAGATCCTTTAAATAATTAAAAAATTCAAAGTCTCTTAAAACTTCATTTAACTCAAGGATTGAAGTGTTCAGGGGTATCGAAAGAGTTGAACCACAATGAATAATCAAAGATGAAATTCAAATGAAACATCCGAGGAGAAGTCAGCTGGTGTCTGAGACCACTTTGGAACCTGGTGCCAATGAGGTTGGCTAGAGACACTGAAGAGACAGAAGAACTGGTACTGAGAAGAGGGGCAACGCCCCACATGTGGATACATCAAATGGAAGACTCAGATGCAAATCAGCTACCAGCTGTAATTACCTCTCTCAAATACCTACTCTGTTACAAGAGATGATTATACCTCAGTCAAGATCTACAAAAGCTTGACTTCAAACCAATGCTTGAGCCTGACTCAGTGATGTATTGGGCACTGAGTTATCTCCTGGACACGATTCATGGTGTTTTCAAATACCCGGCCTGATAATGACATTTGTTCACATTTTATGAATAACAATAAGTCTCTGCTAGGAGAATGTATATATACCAAATACACCTAGATTGTTGACTAGTCTTATGTGCTGGGCCCATGCTAGGCTGTAATGACACAAAGAGGAGTAAGATGTCCTTGCTCTTTTGAGCTGCTTACAGTCTAGTAGAGGTAAGCACTGTATGTCTCCTTACCTCTCCTATCTAGAACATCCTTCTTTCAGACATCACTCCAGTCCTTAGTCCCTGCTCAGAAGCCACCAGTCTCATCATCTTTCTAACACATAATCTCAGAGCCTCCTGCTTAGCCAGGCAGTGTGGAGGGAGGGGAGAAAGAGGCAGTCCATACCTCAGAGGTATGGAGGGTTTTGCTGTTATTCCTGTGACTAAAGAGGGACACAGTCACTCATCTTCTGAACTTTTGTTCACCATCATTCTCACCCATTTTTATAAGAGAGCTCTGATGGGTTTTCTTGGACTCCGATCTCCTGGTTCCTTTCTGGTGTTAAGGTAATGACAGCCTCATAAGACTGAGTTCAGAAACATTGCATCTTTTTCTTAAGTCTGAAACTGTTTAAATAACAAATGATCTCTTATTGAAGACGGGAAATCTCAACTATAAAACCATCTGATGATAGCAGTGGTGATGTTGATGATGGTGATGGTCATGATGGCGATGGTGATGGTGATGATGGTGATGGTGATGATGGTGATGGTGATGGGATGGTGGTGATGATGGTGATGGTGATGATGGTGATGGGATGGTGGTGATGATGGTGATGATGATAGTGATGGTGATGGCGATGATGGTGATGGTGATGGTGATGATGGTGATGGTGATGGTGATGATGGTGATGGGATGGTGGTGATGATGGTGATGGTGATAGTGATGGTGATGATGGTGATGGTGATAGTGATGGTGATGATGGCAATGGTGATGATGGTGATGGTGATGGTGATATGATGATAGAATATTTACTATGTACCAAGAGCTGTTCTAAAGCTTTCATATGTATAGTTCACTTAATCCTCACAATAATCCTGGATAGTAGTTACTACTATTACCTCACTTTACCAAACAGAAACTGAGGCCCAGAGAAGTTGAGAAACTTGCCCAGTTATACTTCTCTTAAGTGGTGTGGTCAGGATTTATGTCCACACAATTGTATTCTTGACACAGGTTCTGTTTTTAGGAGCAGATATGTCACACTTCTGCCATGTTTACAGGTTCTATTTCTTGAGTCAATTTTGATAATTTTTCTAGAAAATTACCCATTTCATTTAGATTTTCAAATGCAAAATATTTTACATACTATTCTCTTATAATTTTAAAAAGTATCCACATTTGAAGCAATTTCTTCTTGTCCTTAATGTTATTTTACTTTTTCTCCCTAGATCAGACTTTTGAAGTCTTGCATGTTTGTTGATCTTTTCAAAGAATGAGCTTTCAATTTATTATTAAAGTCTATGCTTTCTGATAGTTTTGTATATTATTAATTTCTGATTTAACTTTAAAAATCTCTTCCTCCTTCTTTAAGCTTACATTGTTCTTTTTCTTGATTGTTATTTATTGAAAATCTTTTGTATTTTCTAATAAATGCATTGAAGGACATAAATATTCCTATAATTACCACTTTAGCCAAATCTCACAGCTTTTGATTTATAGCTACTCATTGTCATTCTTTTCTGAAAAGCCTATAATTTCCATTTCCATTTCCTTTTAATACAAGAGTAATTCAGAAGTCTAATTTATAAATTCCACAAGGAGATTATTTTTGGTTTGTTCTTGTTATTTCTAATTTCATTAGATTTGATCAGAGATTGTGGTTTCTATTATTTCTACTTTGACAGTTTATTTTTCTTCTGGGGTGTGATAATATGCTCTATGTCTATTATATCATTGATTTTTGAAAATGATATGCATTTTCTTTTTTGCTGGAAACAAAGCATGTTCTCTAAATATATCTATTGTCAGAGTTTGATGAGTTAGCCAAATCCTCAATGGGCTGACTTATTGGCTCGATTTGGCCTGTCAATTTTAGAATGTATTAATGTTTTCAACTAGGATTGTAGGTTTGTCAATATATCTGAACATTTTAATAGTTTCTCTTTATTTATTTCAAAGGGATGGAGGAGCGCATAAAGATTTATGATCATTAAATTTTCTTGGTCACTGTACTGTAAATTGTCTGTCTTTTTTCATGCTGAATGCCTTTCACTTGAACTCTGTATTGCCAGAAATTTATATTATTGTGGCTTTCTTTTTTCTGGAATAGCTATTTTCCATCCTTTATTTCCAACCTTTCTCTGTCTTTTAATTTTAGCTAGATCTCCTATACCTATACAGAGGTGGCCCTTGGATTATAGTCTCAATCTTTGAGCCTCCTTCCATAAATAGGACATTTTTATCCATTCACAATGATAAAATTTGTTAATATTTGACCAGTTCCTTCCATTTTATTTTCTTAAAATATTTGGTAGAATTCACACAGAAATCCCCAGGGTGTGAAGTTTTCTTTGTGGGAAGATTAAAAAAAAAACAAATTTAACAGATACCCATTTAAATTTCCTACTCCATTATGTGTCAGTTTTGGTAAACTGCCTTTTCAATGAATTTTCCCATTTTATCTAAATTGTAAATCTTCTTGGCCTCGAGTCATTTATGATATTCCATATTTACCCTGTACATATCTGTAGGATCTGGCACGGATCCCCTTTTATCCCTTATATTATTAGTTTGGGTGCTTTGTGATTCTCTCTCTCTTTATTTCTTGATCAGTCTTGCCAGTGGTTTAGGAATTTTTAAAGTTCTTTTTCAAAGAACCAACTTTCGGCTTTATTATTTTTCTGTATTTGATGTTTTCTATTTTATTGATTTCTTCTTCGTCCTTTGGTGTTTATTCCCTTCTACTTACTTGATTTGCTTGTCTTTTGTCTTTTTTCTAGCTTCCTAAGTTGGAAACATAGACAACTGATTTTAACCCTTTCTTTTTTCCTAATATAAACATTTTAAAGCTACAAATTCCTTTCTAAATTACTGCTTTAAGCTATGTCCCACACATTTTGATATATTACATTTTGATATTCCAAACATTTTCTAATTTCTCATTTGACTTTTAGGTTATTCAAAAGTAGACAGTCTAACATTGAAACATTTGGAGATATTTTTAGATATTCTATTGTTTTTGATTTCCAATTTGATGTTGGTGTGGTTAGATATCGAACTGTAATATATTTTTTGTGTGAGTGAGGAAGATTAGCACTTAGCTAACATCCGCTGCCAATCCCCCTCTTTTTGCTGAGGAAGATTGGCCCTGGGCTAACATCTGTGTCCATCTTCCTCTGCTTTATGTGGGACGCCTGCCACAGCATGCCTTGGTAAGTGGTGTGTAGGTCTGCACCTGGGATCCAAACCAACCTGTGAACCCCAGGCTGCCACAGCGGAATGCGCAAACTTGATCACTATGCCACCGAGCTGGCCCCAGTGAATGGTAATATTTTTATCTTTCCAAATTTATTTCAATCTTTTCAAATTCGTGGAGATGCTCTTATGGTCTAGTCTATATTATATCATGGTCAATGTTCCACATGCAGTTGAAAATAACATGTATTTTACATCTGGGCTAATAGTATTCTATGAATGTCAGTTAGTTCTAGGAAGTTGATAATCTTGCTCAGATTTTCTATATCCTTATTTATATAGTAAGGGATGTTTAAAAAGGGATATTAAACATCTAATTATGGGGGCTTGCCCAGTGGCATAGCGGTTGAGTTCGCACACTCCGCTTCTGATGACCTGGGGTTTGCAGGTTTGGATCCAGGGAGCGAACTGATGCACTGCTTGTCAAGCCATGCTGTGGTGGCATCCCATATAAAGTAGAGGAAGATGGGCATGGATGCTAGCCCAGGGCCAGACTTCCTCAGCAAAAAGAGGAGGATTGGCAACAGGTATTAGTTCAGGGCTAATCTTCTTCACACACACACACACACAAAATCTAATTATGATTACAGATTTGTCTAATTCTCTCTTTGGTTTTTATCAGTGTTTTTTCCTTTCCTGTATTTTATAGCTCTGTTTTTGGTATATGCACATTTTATGATTTTATGCTTCCTGATAGGTTGACCCTTTCACCATTATTCAATGTCTCTCTTTATCTCTGTTAATACTTCTTGCCTTCAGGTCTGCTCTGTCTGGCATTAATATATGTACAGTAGCTTTCTCATGCTTACTGTTTATATGACATATATTTTCCATCCTTTTAATTTCAACCTAACTTCCTTTTGTATTTAAATGTATCTCTGGCAGACAGTTTGTGGCTTCATCATGCTTTTATTTGGAGTGTTTAATCCTTTCACATTAAATAATATGTTTTATTTTAATCCTATTATCTTACCATCTGTTGTATATTTGTCCTACTGCTTTTATGTGTATGGTGTGGTCCATTACATTTGTTGATACTGTTTATTTTAAATCTGCCATCTTACTATTTGTTTTCTATTTGCCTCTTGTCTTTTTGTTTTTCTATTCCTCCTCTATTGCCATTTTTCATTAATCTAATATTTTCATAGTATTTTTATTTCCTCTATTGGCTTTTTAGCTATCCCTCTTTGCATTTTTCTAGTGATTGCTCAAGACATAAAGTACACATTCTTAATTTATCAGAAGTTACTTAGCATTAATATTGTACCACTTCAAAGAATACATAAGATCTTTACAACAGTACATATAATCCCATTCTCCTCCCCACAGGAATTCTCAGTGCATGTTATTATTCGTGCATTAAATAACCAGTTGTCTTTTAGAAAAGTTAATAAAATATACGCAAATAGTCTTTATACTCTCTCACATATTAAGCATGTCCAATGCTCTTCACTCCCTCCTATAGATTCAGGTTTGTTTTTTGTATCATTTCAGTCCAGCCTGAAGAACTTCCACCAGCATGTCTTGTACTGTAGGTTTGCTGGTGATGAATTCCTTTAGCTTTCTTTCATTTGCAAAATGTCTTTCTTTCACCTTATTTTAAAAAAGGAATATTTTTACTGAATATTTAACTCAGGATTGACCATGTTTATACCAGTGGTTTAAAGATGTTCAATTGTCTTCTGCTATCCATCATCATTTCTGATGAGAAGTCAGCCATCATTTCCATCATTGATCCCTTGTATGCAATGTCTTTTTTCCTCTGGCTGCATTTAAGTATTTTTTTTCCTTTTTTTCTTTGGCTTTAACAGTTTGACTATAGTACACCACATGTGGTTTTCTTTATATTTATTCTGTTTGCTGTTCACAGGGCTTCTTGCTTTTGGAGGTTGATGTACTTCAACAAATTTAGAAAAATTTGTCACTAAGTGTGCTGGTAATCCTGTTTGTTTTCAGACAAACACATTTCCATCCCATCTCCTACAAGCTCCACTTCCCAGACTCTGCCAACTGTTTCTAACTACGTTTGGCCAATGAGAAGTACTGGTGAAAGACTGGAAGGTGGGAGAAAGGGAGAAGCCTGGGTATTTCTCCTTCTTATTATCTATTTAGCAACCATTTTCTGAATGGACTGCAACTCCTGCCTTCTCTGAGCTTCCAGATCTCTGTCAGACAACCCATCCTGCCTTGGTCTCAGCTCTGGTCAGGAAGGCCTGCTACAGTTCTAGCATTTTCAGGAAGGTCCAGGAGCCTGTGTTTCTGGTAATGCCACCTCCATCCTGTGTACTTCCAAACCTAGGGGTTGGAGTAGGTTCCTCTTGTTGCTAATCTCTTAGTTGCTTTACCATCCCCTGTTTGGCTTCTCAGCTTTACCCTTATCCTGTAAGTACTTCATTGTATTCAATTATCTTGTTGAAATACCTGAGGCAATTTCTCTTTTCTTTATTGGACTCTACGCCATTAACTAGATAAAGTTTTTTCTGGGTACTATGATATCATGAGTGATTAGATGGAAACCCAGGAAGAATTAGAGTCAGTTACTTCTCCAAATTTCTTCCTTTTTCCTTTGAAAAAGAGCAAAACCATTCAGTTTTTATTAGAAGTATTGAGCAAGTATCTACATATTCCATAGGTTATGCCATATGTGAAGTTCCTTATGAATGGATAAGTGATTACAGATGATACTGGCCTTTAATTACACACACCTCAACATATTTAGGGATAATTAGTATGGATTAATCTATTTTCAAATCATATGATTTATTTTGTGAATCAGAGTTTAAACAAAAGGTTCTTGTACTACAATGACTTTCATAGGCTCTTGTTATCTAAAACGCATTTCAATGTTGTTTTTAGCAATCATTATTCCACTACGAAGACAGTTGATAGAGACTCTGAACATTGTGGAGTCAGGTCAAACAGACATATTAGAGCCTGAGAAAGCAATAAGAGTTTAAAATTTGATTCCCACATTTTACAATAATCCGCTGGATACAGTGGAGGGCACTGAAGGAGAGCTAGTGATATTTTTTTTCTAGATGTATCTGATGACCACTGCTTTGCTTTCTCAAATGTCAGCATCCATTAAAGGTGGGGGGAGGGGGGATAAAGGAAAATAGTGTTACTAATACCACTGGCTGTTTTCCCTTTGGTAGAATGAATGACAGATACTCATTAAAGCGGGAATGAGTGTTACGAAAATTATGACACAGCTACCAAACATGACTCAAGAAGAAATAGAAAAATCTGAATAGACCTATGAAAGTAAAGAGATTGCATTAGTAATTAAAACAAAACTAAAACCAAAAACTACTCACAAAGAAAAGCTTATGCCCAGATGGCTTTACTGATGAATTCTAGAAAACACTTAAGAATTAATACCACTTTTTCACAAACTCTTCCAGAAAATAAAGAGGATGGAAAAGTTCCTGCCTGACTCTGTGAGGCCGGTATCACCCTGATACCAATATCAGACAAAGACATCATAAGAAAACAAAACTAGAGACTAATATATCTTATGGATATAGATACAAAAATCCTTGATAAAATATTAGCAAACCGAATCTAGTCACATATAAAAAGGATTATGTAACATGACCAAGTGGTATTTATCTGAGAAATGCAAGATTGATTTAATATCTGAAAATCAATGAATGTAATACACTATATTAATGGAATAAAGGGAAAAAAACCCTACACGATCATCTCAACAGCTGTAGAAAAAGCATTTGACAGAATCCAACACCCTTTCATTATAAAAACACTCAACAAACTACGATTAGAAGGAGATTTCCTTTATCTTGATAAAAGGCATCTATGAAAAACCCACTGGTAACAGCATGATGAAAGACTGAATACATTCCCCCTAAGATCATGAACAAGAATATATGTACGCTGTGGCTGGAGGTCAGGCTAGGGAAATTAGGCAGGAAAATGAAATAAAGGCATCAGATTGGAAAGAAAAAAGTAAAACTATACGTATTTGTAGATGATATGACCTCATTTGTAGCACACCATGTCACAAACTGAGATTCAGAATCAAAGTGGCTCAAACTCTCACTGATGTGCCCAACCTACGGTCCAGTGTTCCAGTCCACGGCACACTGGCACTCTTCTTCAGATGGATGGACCTCTCATCCCAGGGAACAAGAAATACCATGAGGCAAAGCAGTGGTTGGCCAGAAGCTCTTAATTATAACCATTTATCTTGCCTGCTCTACCAAAAGCATATTCAGGCCCATTAAGCATACCAAGATGTTTGTGTAACATAATCAATTTTAATTAACATTCTGGTTGCAAAGCAGTTTCTTTTTAACACACAAGCATAATTGATTTATATGCTCACGAAAAAGCAAACTTGACTCTTCTCTGTCGTGAGGCAAGAAAAATTATACTTTTTAGTGATAATTTTTGACTCTGGCGCTTTAATAAAATGTATTGTTCAGTACATGGGAAAGGCTGATTTGAGACAAGGTCCTTTCTCCTTTCTGTTGCTTTTTCCAGTCAGTTTATTGCTTACAGGTGGTCCTGACAGAGATGAGGAAGCACATTTGCTGACAGGAAAAATCCAGCAGAGATACGCATCCCCCCAAAAAGTCTAAAAGTTACATGAATTATAAAACATTTCTACAGGTAAATAATGGTGTCTTTCTCTGGAATTCTATTTAATGTGATGACTTTCATGTCCCTTCTCTCTCTGTGCCCTCAGCTCCTCCCCTCAAGTAAGATGTAGATTCTCTCATCAAGGCTCTGTTCACATCTGGTACCTGGTATTTAGCAAGGATGATAAGAACTGAGGGAAGAAAACTTTTAACTGAAAGCTAGCATGAAATAATAAAAATTCCTCTATCTCTTTTTTAAGTGATAGGTGATAGAACTTCAAAATGAAAGGGAATTTGGTTAAAAAAATTGAAAGCTGAAAAGAAGAAATTTAAATATTCATTGCCATTGCAGATTACAGTAGCCTTTCTCTGATAATAGGATTTAGCAGCTTTGAGTCTGGCCTCTTGAAGGTCCTGTGACGTGGGAAAGGGAAAAGGGATTATATTTGGCTGAGGAAAAATCTTCCACTTCACAGTGACAACAAGGACTGGAGACTTGAATTTTCTGACACATTATTCCCCAGAAGGTCCACAGTCTTCTCTTTCTACACTCACTCCTTGGGGGAGCTCATCCGATCCCATGGATTTAAATATTACTTATGTGCTGAAGTTTCCAAATTACGACTCCACCCTGAACTCCTCCCATGAACCCCGGGCTCACACACTCCCTCCCTCCGTGAAGCCCCAGCGCCTGGATGTCTAACATGCACACATAAGTCTTCCATATCCAGAACTGAGCCCTTGATTCCACGCCCCTCTCCAACCTGTCCCTACTCCAGGATTCTTCCTCTCTGTAAATGGCGACCCCATTTTCTCTAGTTGCTCAGGCCAAAACCAAAAACCAAAAACCAAAGCCTCCGGAGCTTAGCTTTCTCTTACCCTTCATATCCCATCCAGTAGCAAGACCAGTCTCCATCACTCTTCATAATACATCCCAGAATTTGACCAGTTTTCACCACCTCCACTGCTAGTCTAGTACAAACTATCACCTTACCTGGTCTTCCTATCTCCATCATCCCCTTCTCTAGAACAATACTTCTAAACATGGCCAGATAAGGTCCTCAGCTGAGAATCATCCAGGGCTTCCCACTGCACTGAGCATTAAATCCAAAGTTCTCCCAGTAGCCTGTGAAGGCCAACACGACCTTCCCCTCACACTGATCCTGTGGTGCCATCTTCTACCATACTCTCCCAGGTCACACTGCTCCTGCCGTCCTACTTTCCTTCTGGTCCTTGAACACACTTGTGGCTCCCATCATCTAGAATGTTCTTCTGTCAGATATCCACACAATTGCCATTTCAGTTCATTCAGGCCTTTGTTTCAATGTCACTTAATCAGTGATGGCTTCCCTGAGCACCCTGGCCTGAAATACCACCTTCCATCACTCTATAGTATCCTATTCTGTTTTATTTTTCTTAAAGCTTATCACCACTGAATTATTATATATGTATTAGTTCATTACATTATTGTTGTGTCCCCTAATAGAATGCAAGTTATATGAGAGAAAGGACTTTTTTGGGGTTACTGCTGCCTTTCCAGCATCTCTAACTGTTCTTGGTATATGGTAGCTCAATAAATAGCTGTTAAGTGATGCCACAAAGGATTGACTGAGTGTATGTATGAATTTCTATTTATATTGCAAACACTGAGAATATACCCCAAGATTCAAAGTAAAACTACACCAGCCTGTTTCATTGAGTAAAAACACACTCAGCCTTCCTTTGGCTGTTACTATTCCTCAAATCTTACTGTATCAGTCACAGATAGGTAACTACAACAAAAATCGGTTTCCATTCCTGGAGAGAATACTGGTTTTCATGAATCCCATTTTTTTCATGAGGATAGAATTTTTAGATAGGCACCCTATTACGTGGACTAAAGACTACATGTTCCAGCCTCCCATGCAGCTAGGTTTGAGTATGTGACTAAGATCTCTGTCTTGGATTATAAACCAAAGTGTCACGAGGTAGCTTCTGGGTGGTCTCCTCAAGAGACGGCAGTTATGAATGCCTTTTGCCCTCTGCTTCTGGGTCTGTTCCTCCATCCTGTTGCTCAGAATGTGGATGCTGCCATCTTAGAGAATGAAGATGACGAGCAAAGTCCAGGGAAAGCAGAGCTGTCTGCTGGAGGGAGCCAGGGCCCCCAAGGAATCTGAGGGACAGAGCACTACACAGATTATGGGGAAGGAGCTAAACTGTTAACTTACATGCAAGCTACTAATTGTGAGGCATTTCCTTACTTTCAGATGACCTGAATCCAAAGTTGTATATTGTTCATCTCAGTAAAAGCTATATGATTCATTTATCTTGGGCACTGAGAATTATCTTACTTCTTTCTTTTTCTTTTCTTCTTTCTCTCTTTATTTCTATATTTGTCTCTTACTTCCACGGTATCCAATGTTTGGACCCACCAGTGTGCTTGTCCACCAAAGCAAACTGCCTCCACGATAGTTATTCTCCAGCGTTTGTTTACAAAACCAAGTCTGCTCTCAATGGCCATGAATGATTCTACCACTAAACCTTCTCCTATACATTTTTTTCCTTTTTGGAAATAAAAAAAAAGTGACTCTTTTGAAATGAGTATTAAAGAATCAATGAGCATTGATTATTGAAATGAGTAATGGCATGAATATTAAGGAATTTCAGTAGAAACAACAGTTCTCAGATATTTAAGATTATAACTTGCTATTACTTTCCTTAAGTAAAATATCATTATTTTTAATTTTACTTGGGCTACTGAAACACATGATATTTAACTAAACTATATTAGAAACAAAATCATCCTTATTTTAACAACTACTCATGCCTGGTTTAACATAATCTATTTAGTTTGGCAGAAATGTGAACAAAACTACTAAAAAATACAAAAATAATTCTTGCTTGACTGGTTTTGGTCTTTCAAGGTAGCTGACATTTCTGATGAAGTTATAGTATAAGGCAGACAGAAGTGAGAGAACAACTCCAAAAAGAGGAGCTAATTAGTAATTTAATTACAGCTATTCAAATTCTGAGATTAGAGCCAGATTCAAAAGTTATGGGCCAAATAGGGAAGATGTAAGGCCCACTTTCAGGTAAACAGTTGCCCTCACCGATCCTTTCAAGGTCACAAATTCCTCTATAAGTTACTCATTCGTTTATTCACTCACTTAATCATCTTTCTCCTTTTTTTCAAAAAAACATGAGGCAGTTTACCAAAAAAAAAAAACAAACAAAACAACACAAAACCATAATTCAGCATATTATAAAACAAGTGAGGGCATATCAAAAAAAGTAAGATGTGCTATTATGCCAATGAAAATGCTTTATAAAATACAACAAAATTATTATTTTTAAATAGATGAGCTTATAAACAAGGAAGAGAAAACACGACACGCAGAGGCTGGGCTGCACAAAAGCAGAATGCTGAGAGGCACTGATACAAAGTGGCTCAGGAGGAACCAGAGGCTGATACACGTCATAGAGTGTGGGATTTAATGTCTACACAAGGTAGGTGATGCTCTCAGGCATTGATTAATGGGAAATTGGAACTAAGCTCTTGAATAAAGTTGGAAGCCGCAAGGTACTCTCCTACCAGGAAATAGGAAACATATAAACTACGCCCACCAGCCTGGTAACTTTCAGGGAAGCTGAATATCTATCTAGGGCCATGAGTGGAGAGAGTCACCTTTGAAAACTGAGATCCCCAGGCCTGCTCCATGCTAAGGGGTTAATCAGGTTCACGTGACCTATTTAATGAAAGAAGCTTGACTTAAAGATTTCACAAAATATTGTGACTTGACCTGGTGAACCCCAGAGGCACCTGGCAGAGATACTCTGAAAATTATACCACAGTGATGCCTTCACATCTCAGAACATATGAGATTACCATGGCCGAAAGCTTTGCTGTTGATGAACTCACAGTTACAATTATAGATAACACAAGGAGACACACCACTATGAGAGAGTGAATGGATAGACTAAATGACTGAATTCATGTATTTATGCAGTATCAATAACAGAATGAAACAAGTGATATTTTCATGCAATATGTTTAAAATCTGCTAATAAAAGAAAAGAAAAAAAAACGCAATCCATAGGCAAAATATAGAATTATAAAAAAAATTTAAATTTTAAAAAGAACCAAATAGACTTCTCAGATATGAAAAAGTAATCATTGACATTATTAACTCAAATGTGGATGAGGAATTCACCAGAATGAATGCAGCACAAAGAAAGAAAGAGGTGCAAACTTTGAGGAAAAATTACAAGACCGAGAACACAGACTGAACAGCACAATATACAACTAATAAGAGTTCCAGGAGGAAAGAAAAAAGATAGGAGAAGCCATATATAAGGTGATAAAGTCAGAGAATTGCCAAGAACTGAGTAAAAATATGAATCCTCAGACTGAAAAATCACACCTACTCACTCAGGTAAATAAGAACAAATATACATCTAGAAACAATATAGTGAAAATCCAGAAAAAAAAAATGCACCCAGAGAAGAAGGATAGATTACCTAAAAAGGAATGTAATGACATTGATGAGACACTTCATTTGCAATAATAGAAGCTGAAATTCATACAATAATATCATCATAATACTAAGGGAAAATAAGAGTTTACCTAGAACTTTATACCCAGTTAAACTATTACTCAAGAGCAAATATGAAATAAAGCAGATGAAGATATTTTAGTATGAAGAAAAAAATGGGAGCTATTGTTACTCATAGACCCTCAATAAAAAAACTAATAAATTTTATATATATATATATATATATATCAGCAAGAAGGAAAATAAACTTGAAGAAAGGAATAATTTTAAAGAAGCATTGATGAGCAAGTAAGTTGGTAAAGAACAAGGGTAAATCTAAATAAATATTGACTATAATTACCATCTGGAGCTCAAATCCTAAGAAATAATTACATAGAAGATGCAGTAATTAACTTTAGAATTTATTAAATTAAGACTATATGTTAAAATTTTAATGGCAACCATTAAAAGAAAAATATATAGGACATATATACATAGAGAGAGATCTGTCTACATATATATCCTAACTAGTAAAGGAAAAAAAGTAAAAAGAAAATGTGATCAATCCTTTAGAAGTTGGCAGGTGGGGAGAACCAAGGAAAAGCAAGGTAAATGAAATACAAAATAAGAGGGTAGAAGTGGGTCCACATACTTTAACAAAAAAATCGCAGTACAAATGGAATAAAGTCACATTAATACAGAGAAAGATATTAGATTGAATAAATAAGAAACTAAATAAAAACAGATGCTGTTTATAAGAAGCACACCCACAGGATAATGGCCCCAAGAGCATGGAAACATATCTATAGCAAATATGACAGAGGATTAATATTTGTAAAGTCTGGATTGTGTCCACATGCACGTTTATTATATTACACTCTGCACTTTTCTGTATCCTTGCAATATTGCACAGCAAGAATTGTTTATAAAAAAAAGAAAGATATTAACATGAAGGAAGAAGACTAATATAATATAGTATAATATAATGTAATATGAAGCCAGTACAGAAAGTGCAGGTCTCAGCTCTGTCTGTTAGAGGAATCCACAGACCTTCCTCTGAGTTTTCTAACTGCCAAGACAAAGAGGGAAATGTGACCAGCACAGATTTCACAATGCTCGTGTTCAAAACCAACTTGTTGCTCAAGAGAAACACAACAATAATTGGTGATGATGCCCGAGAGAAGGAATTTCCAAGCATCCTCATAACAGAAGAGAGACAAGAACATAAAAGCAAAGACAGAGAAGACATCTCCTTGATGTTTTCTTAAAAGTATAATCCCATGAAATGCTTTTCTTGGTCCATGGAAGTCTTTTTGTCTTCTTTGACATCATCTTTTAAAAGGCCCTAGCACTTTCCTCTCTCCCAACTCCTTCCAGTGAGTGATAAACCCTATCTTAATTATGATATAGAAAACATAAAAAAAAACTCATCCAACAGGAAGATGTAGAAAAATGAATGAATTTATCTACTCAAGAGTAAGAATAGGGGCCCATTTCCCTTGGCAATACTTGTTTCACCTATATAACATTTTTAATGCCTTCTGCTCCACCAATCAATAAGCCTTGTGTGGGTAGGGACAGTTGTTTCTCTCCAGGACCATGTGGACTAGGCCTTGAACCAAGATGGAGTCTACTTTGCTAACATTTTTTTAAAATGGAAAATGGAGAAGTTGGCATTGGCACATTTCACTGAAGATTTTGTAATTCTGGAAGAAGAGCTCCTTTGGCTCATGTATTTCAATGCAAATTTATGGGGGGAAGGGGAAGTCTAGTGGGAACCTCTTCCAAAAGGGGCAGATAGCTTTGGAATTGTACCTACACGAATAATAACTTTGACTTGTTATTACTGCTATAAGTGCCTCTGAATTGGCTCAATGCCCAAAAGAACATCCCTTGGAGTACAGACGGGGTGAGGCAGACAGTTTCTTTCTAGTTTGCTCAGCATCTTCATGAGACAAAATGTACCCCAGCCTCAGCAATTCAAGCTGTCCACAACACTGGCTGTGCCACTGAAGTTAAATGCGAATACAACTAAATCCTACTAGATTGGAAATGGTCACTTTGGCCTTTACAAAGTAGATAATGATAAGGGGAGAGAAAATCTATTGTAAAATTTCTTTCTATATCCCCAATTATTGAAAGAAGATCAAGAGTTTTGTTTCCTTTTTCTTTTCCTTTTTCATCCTGTAGAATGAGAAAGAATCAGTTTCTTTAAAGAAAGTTAGTTGACTTAAATTGCACTCATTAAGAAAGTACAAGAGAAAGACAACCTAGGAATCACAGAGTGACTGAATTTTCACCAATAGGTGGAACTAGAAGGAATCCAACCCAAAGCGTGAAAGTGTGAAATCTGGCTTACTCAGTTCCTTCCCTCTGCACCCAGGTGTTTCCTGGGAGAGGTGAATTGGACAGTGACCTACAACAATCGGAGATGGCAGCAGAGAGTGGACTTCAGGGAGAAGACATGAAATCAGGATGGATGAGTGGGTATAGTGTGCCCAGAACAATTTTTGTCCTTTCAATATACAATAATGTTATTTGTCTATTACAAATGACATCTGGCCATTCTGCTTTTTCTGGGTAAAATTTATGGGGCTACATTTCTTAGACTCAGCATAGAGTAATGCAGAAATCAAAGTAAGAAGGTTAAATTTATTTAAAAAACAATCCCTATAGGGTGAATCAATACATCCACTTTGAAAATGCAATATTACTAGAACTAATCATGACAGATGCATGCCACTCAACTTCACAGATCCTGAATTAACCTACCCCCACCCCGCTTACCCCCACCCCTGGGCATGTTACATAACCCCTCTGTTTGGAAATTTGCATCTTCTCACATCCTTTAGTATAACTGGGCTCCAGGAGAAAGGTACACCCAGTGAGAATCCCAGTGGAGAACCATATGTACTTACTTTGGTAATACCAGAATCTGCACAATGAAGATGCAGAAGAATATGAGACAAGCGCAAGTCACATAGTACTTGAAAGCTGGCAGTGCAGTGGCTCGGTACTATGGGGAGAAGAAGGAGACCATGAGTGACAATTTTCTAAGAGAAGGGCTGAAACAATCATCCAGCAGCCTAATTGCACCTAGTTCATGCATCACACTCGCAAATTGTAGATCGTGGGAAAAAAAACCAGCTAAAGACAACGACTGTTCATCTGCAGCAGTGAGTGCTTCCTCCCTCCAAGTGATCTGTGAAGGAGTGACTTCTGAAGACCATAACTGTTCAGAAACCCATTTAAAGGCAACTGAATCACTCCAGCAAGGAGAGAGAGTCCCAGACCAGAAAGATGAGTGAGTATATTGCAGGGACCACTGAACCGCAGATGCCCTGGCTCCTGTGTGGGTGTGATGTCTGCAATTAATGACTTTTCACATAAAAATAGTTTACTTTTGAATAGTATTGAGGAAATGCAATTTCCTCATCATATTTATTTGTTTTGGAATCTTATTTTATTATTTATCTTTACGCTACTTAGAGGTGCTGAGTAAATTTACGAGACAGAGGACCAGCAGGCTTTTCCAGGTCTGCGATCGTTCCATTTGCTAAGCGGGGCCTGGCTGAGGGACTCTCTTTCCACTTGTCCAGCACAATTGGCAGGGTTCACATGGCTTTCCATAACATCCAGGACTATAAACTGATCGGTGTAGCTCCCACTTGGGACTGCCCCTGCTTCAGTTGAGCAGGGAAAAAGCCAGCACGCTGCACCAATGATGATGATAGTGACCTCTGTGGCAGACAGCCTTTACGATGGCGTGCCAGGCACTCCAAATGCTCTACATGTACTAACTCATTTAATCCTCACAACTAGGCAGGAACTATTATTGCCCCTATTTTTTAGATGAAGAAACTTTGGGACAGAATGATTGATCAACATTCTCAGGGAGACACAGCACAGGGCAAAATCAGGATATTCACCCAGGCAGACGGACCCCCGAACCCAGGCTCCCAACCACAAGGTGACACTGCCTCTCAAAAGAGGACTTTATAATAAAATTAAAGGAAATAAAATAAAATTTGTGGCAATGCTGTTGAAACTTTCTGACAATATTGGCAGGTTGCACTAGCTCTATGTGTACAGGCTATTTCCTGAGTTACAGGAGGTTCTAGTATGTTTTCTCAGGTTTTAGCTGCTGGGGTTTTAGTGCAACGATGGATCTCCGGGTGGTCTACTGATGTTTCTCTTCCCCAATGTCTTGCCACCTCTGACCCTCCTGGCCTGAAGCACTCTATAAAGTTTGCCTCAAAGTTGGCCTCTGCAAATATGTACACATAGGGAATGTCAGCAAAAGCTGCATTTTTTAACGATGATCACCTTCTATTTACTAGAATAGCTTTTTGGTGAATTTTGTGACTTAATAGCCAGGACAATCTACATGCTGATGAAGTAGCTGTATTAGCATGATTGCATTCAATTACACCCTTATCTTTTACCTTCTGGGCTTTGTGTAGAGAGATGAGTTGGAATTTCCTTGTGGTATTAATAAAGGAAATGGACTTCTATCAGGAAGGGAATAATTTAACATTTAAACAATAAGGAGTCATTAGTATCTGTCAAAGTTATTCAAGGATAAAATGATCAATAATAATAATAAATTGTATCAAACATCAATTTGGTAAACAGTCTGTAGTCAATATGTTGACTCAGAAGCAGACAACTGGTGATCTTGACTGCTAATACAAAAGAAAGTTTTGGTGTAACTGTAAAATCCAACCCTGATGAATTGAGGAAGGAATTTTGATGTTTAATATTTCCATTCAATATCCATAAAACAATGAACTGAATTTCCTCAACAGAACTTTAATACCGGGACTGTGACTGCTGCCATTAACATAGTAGCTTTCATTCAACCTAAGACTGTAATTGTATGATTGGATGATGGAAGTTACCTCTAACTGGTTCCTCTTCTAGACCAACAGAAAACAAAAGGCAAATTAAATAAAGTTGACTTAGACGAACGGTTGTTGTTTCTGCAATAATTAGTTAATTCATTTTGGCGAATCCATGCTAAGGTTTTCCACATAAAAACCAAATGTCTGCTTATTTATTTGTGCCTGAAACAGCATTTTCTTTAGGAGTCATAATGTGAAAGCATTTAGATGCAACAAAAGTTAAAATTTGGGGGTTTCTAATTCTCCCAATCAGGTGTTGAATGTAAATCTCATATTTTTGTCAAAAAGTTAAAATAATTTGTGAGAAAACACCGTAAATTTATAAAAAATGATTTTGCTTTCTTTTAAAACCTTTTCTAAGAATATTTCCCACTAAGAAAGCCTATTATTAGCTCATGTCCTTTTCCTTTAGACATGTTGCAGATATCACTTACCACCAGGAGTGTTGAAAATGGTGACCAGCCAAAGCCAGAAACTTGGTAACAAGAAATATGGTAAAATAATACAGGTGTGGAAGAACCACAAGAAAAGCTAGAAAGGGTTCTGATATAGTTAGAGGCAGTTTATATGTCACATGTTAAAAAAACATGAGTGCAATTTCATGAAGAAATTTTTAAAAACTAACATTTCAGAAAAAACAATTGATCCAAAAAAATAGCTTACTTCTTTTTCTAGTATTTTATTGTAGAAAAGCAATGAAATTCTCTGAATATCTTCAGACTTGAGCCATTGCCTGGAAATAAAAAGGACAGACACGTCATAAAACCAAATCTCCACCAAACATCTGGAATTACTTTTGTTTAATGACATATTCTTTTCTTTATTGCAAATTATCCAAAATGAAATATTAAAAAAAGTATAACGCCAAATAACTGGATATGTAATCTAGAGATTATTAACAGGATCTGAAAATGCAATATTCCTATTCACACGCTGCTCTCCTTGGAAAATTCTATATTACCATCTAACTGTCGTACCAAATTGAAACTCAAGTTATCCAAATTAAATAAGTAGGGAGATATGTGATCAAAAGGATTCCAGTAGATCAATAAATCCATTCCCTGAAGTTTTACTGAAATCACATGGTTGCTTCATCTCCTGAAGGATCTGGTTCATGGAGAAGCACCATTTTTCTTAGTTTACAGCAATCAACACATCATGGACATCAAAACCACTGAGAGTGCCTTCAGGTTCTGGGCGAGAAATTCTGCTTCTTTCACACTTACTGAAAATACTTTCATTGTCATGTTTTTCATTTCCATAAAGTAAAAAATGATGTTTGAATAGAGTTTTAAAAAAATGGGTAAAAATACTAATATAAGAAGCAATGGTTCAGACCACTAACATAGTATGTTGATGCACACACAAACACACACGAGCATAAATACGTATATATTTCTCAAAAAATATATATATATCAGAGGTTGAAAAATAAATAAAAATTATGTGGAAGCATGCACTCTTACACATTGACTGACTTTTAGAAATCTATTCTAAGAAGGCAGCTGAGTTGGAGAAATAGCGTAAGGACAAAACTTTTCACCAGAATGTTGGAATATAATGAACAGTGACACCAGACATAGCATTGAGCAAGCCAGGCACACGTGCCTGATACAATCACAGATCTGGCAATAAAATAAACACACACTTTATGAAATAAAGCTGAGTGAAACAGAAGGGTACACATTCTTATATTCATGAGTACAAGAATGTAAGAAAAATCTGGAATCTATGCATCAAGAGAAATATCTAGAAATAAATACTGCCAAAATATATTACCATTGGTTTGGGTCATTACACTGAGGAATTTGTATTTCTACTTTCCTAATTTTTCTTCAATAAATACTTTTATCATAAAAATGTAATAACCTGAATTATATATGTACATGTAGGTATATATGATATATATGCATATATATGTATAAGTGTGTATAGTGATATATCTACATCTACACATCTGTATCTACACCTATATATCTATATATAGGGAGAAGAGTATGCATATAATTTTAGAGATAAAATTATGTTTTACATAAATTTCCCCCAAATCTTATACCTGTTTAAACAATTATCAATTCACATGAATTTCTAAATATAGTACTTTTCTAATCCATTGGTTTTAAGTCTATGAATTTTGATATATTTGGGAGATAAAGAGTGAAGGCCTTTGAAGATCCAGGAAAAAAGGGTAAGTGGACTGTTATACCTTACCCAGTAATCGGCAAGCGCAGCCGCCTCCTGATTTCAGATTAGGGTCTCTAAGATGGGGACTGATGTTTCATGTTAGGGCTAACGACAAGCTGACCCAGGAGACCAGCACACGTGAGGAGGGACATCTCCAGGTCTCCCTAGACAGCCCTGTGCCCAGAACCTCTCCACTGTTCTGACGACTCTCACAGCAATGATGAGCTTGAATATCCCAGAAGACTAAACTGAGGCATGGAAGTCAGTAATGTATTCTAGAATGATTGCCATTAAAAGTGAGAACTATAAAGACACTTTTGATTCAAAGTTGCAAGCATTAGGTATCAGGGAAATAAACTTTTTTTGGTATTTCTTATTACTGCACTAGCTGCAGAAATATGTTATGGTTCTGTTTTATGAGACTAGTTGGAGGAATCAAAGATTGGTGAACATTAAAAGGAGCAGAAAATAAAATTTAAGATAAACTTTAACTGTATTCATTTTTAGAACTGTGTACTTGTTATGAATATCGAACTGTGAATAATGCATGCAGGTAACATTAAAAACAGTTTTTTTCTTTATTGAGAAAGAAAAATCTAATTTAAAAATGCTTCTGGATAATATAAACTTGGAAATAAAATAAGAGTGAAATTTATAAAGTGGAAATAAAACCAACTCCTCAGTAACTAGTAGGCCCCCATTTTCGCAGACCAGGCTTCAGTTACCTGTCTGTGTCCTGCAGAAGGACAGGAAGCGCCCCAAACCAACACTCGCTTTCGTGTCCAGCACCTAGCACTAGACCTTTGTAAGCTGTGAGCACTGGATTGATTCTTGGAGAAATGACTGAATTCCAATAACTGCTGCCTTTGCCTTCCTTTTCCCACAGCAAGTCGGGTTTGGTCTGTGGCTTCTTCTCGAAGCAATAAGTGATGGGACTAATTCTCTTAGCTTGTCATCAGAATTAAGGGGAGGATCTTCTTCCCACAGACTTTGCCTTCTCCATGGATTCTCTGAGGTGGCCTCAGTCCTCATTACTGACATGTAGGAAACTCAGAGATTTATAAACATGATTTGGGTATTTGGAATTGGGAAGATTTGTGTGGGCTGGTAAGGTCAGATACTGTTTTTGGGAATTGGAACGACAGAGAGAGAAAAAGGAAGAAGAGAAGAGAAAGGAAGAGAAGAAAACGTGTGTGTGTTTTATTCTTGGTCTCCCGACATCGTTCCTGACCTGAGTGGTCTATGGCATGAAGAAAGTCAATCCCACCCCTGGGCTGTACAGTAAGTGATTCTCTATTAATCTACACTAAGTTGTTTTTTTGCTAGGCCTAGGACAAATAAGGGAAATTCCAAACAAGATCCTGACTTGAGGTGGGAGACTTAAGAACACCTACATCCTCAGCTGGGATTGTTCTGGGATGTAAGATTGCAGGCTCTTACAGCAAAGGAGACACGAAATAGAGAGAAGACCACTTTCCTATTGCTATGGATGAACGTCTGTGTCCCCCCAATCTGTAGGTTGAAGTCCTAACCCCCCAGTGTGGCTGTATCTGAAGATGAGGCCTTTAAAGAAGTAATCAAAGTTTTTTGAAGTCGTAAGGGTGGGGCCCCAATCTGAAAGAATTGGTGTCCTTATAAGAAGAGACACTGGGGAGCCTGCTCCCGCTCCTTCTCTGCACAATCCCCAGGAAAGGCCATGTGAACAGACAGCAAGAAATCAGTCATTTGCAGTCAAGGAGAGGGCTGTCACCAGAACCTGACCATGCTGGCACCCGGATCTTGGACGTCTAGCCTTCAGAACTGTAAGAAAACACATTTTTGTTGTTTAAGCCACCCAGCCTGTGGTATTCTGTTGTGGCAGTCGAGCTAACACGCCTCTCCAGGCAGCGTTGACCCAAAGGCTTCAGTAGCCTCGATTGTGCACTGAGGCCCCGGGTGAGCTTGTGGGATTTGGGAAAGATGGTCCATGGACCCAGGGCTGAAATACATGAGGCTGGACCAGTGGTGTCTCAGTGTGGAAGATCAGTCCTTCCTCAGCCCTGTGGTCTGAGATGCCTCCGGTCTGTGCGTCATCCACTCGTGCGTCAACGCCACTCCACGTATACATAGTGAAGCTCGGACCACGCATTCTTCATTAACTCTCCAGCACGTTTCCTCCACCACAGAGGCCCACGTTTCTCCCCCTTAGAACTTTTCACATTACCTCTTTCTTACTGCTCTTTCTTTTCAAAAAACAAATTTAAGAGAGGCTGATATGGTAACCCCATTCAGAAGATTAACTGTATAGCACACCCCTATATTGAAATCAATCTTACAGGAGAGCCCAACTCTTCGGGAGAAAAATGTCTCTGAGGGGGGGATGGCCTGGGCACCCTCCACCCACGATGCCTCTCTTCCCTACTCTGTGGCTCCCAAGAAGATAAGTTTCTAGTAAGCCTTCGTGGTGCCCAGCTATCATACCCGCTTCCTCCCTACCCTCCACCTTGCCTACCCAGACTAAGTCAAGATCTCCTGAACCTCTGCTCTGAGCTTCATCTTTATGGAGGGCATGGCCATCTCTGCTTTGGCTATGCAGAGTTCATTTTTGGGTCTATCTGTCTCAAGTGGTCCTCCACACACCACCAGAGCGGATCTGATCACACAATCATTGCTTAGGACACTTCAACGGTGCCCACCCCCACAACCTGCTCCACACTAAGTCCAAGTTGCTTCTCAAGGCATCTGACCCTATGGCTCAAGCCACCCTAAGAGACAGCTGTGGGGCCTGTGTTCCCACTGTGCTGAACGCTGAGACACACACCTCTGCCCCTGGATGTGCTGTTCTCACGCCATGAGGCTTTTCTTCTCTTTCTCTTGGTTTCCTCCAAGATTTAGCTCAGGTGTCACCTCATCCAGAAAACTCATGACTCTTCAGTCCAACGTACCTGCCTTTCCTCTGTGCTGTCCTTCCCTTGACCCGTCACCCTTGTAGGGCACTTCAATAGGGTACAGTGATTTCTCTCTCCCTCACTTAGACATTAGGCTTTGAGGGGTCTTGTGCCTGGGTATGTCTGATGCCCGGGAAATGCCGACATTGCTCAGCCTTTCACAAATGCTTGCTAAATGAGTAAATGAACGAATACATGAAAATCTGCATATAAATCACTGTTTTATGTCAATAGTAGAAAACAACTGAATGGCACATCAAGCCTGGAGTCCTTGTTGAATCCTCAAGTGGAAATTCACAGAAGATCAGAAGACCATATCAAAGAACAAGAGGAGTTAATGAGTAGGGCATAACAGAGCGGGAGTGAAGCTAATTAAAAAATACACGCATAATAGCTTCCATTTAAAAAAATCTCCCTTTTGAGTTTTGAGCACACCCTGACATCTTTCCCTGTTTGATTTCTGAAACATGTTGGGAAAATTAGAACACAAGCAGTTACACCAACATTAAACATTACTTTAGAATAAAACTACATTAAAACACAAAGGTGTTAACTAAACATGTATGCAAATACTGAATGATACAATGATACAATACAGACAGACAATCCAGAAGCAACCTCGACAACGCAAGGCCAATGGCTTTCACCCGATTCCTTTAACAGAAACTTTCTAAAAGGTAGAAACAGTAGTTTAAGAAGGTGTGTGTCCTGTGTGAAGACATTCTGAGGCTGATTTTACACATTAGTTTTTTATTATTACTGTTGTTATTAAAATTGGCTAAACTTTGTCAAGGAACAAGACTTCCTCTTCCTTCTGATGTTGTATTTTATTCTGATAGGTCACAGGGTAGTAACTGCTATTTCCTCTGGCTGAATGACTATATCCTTCCACCCATGTTATATGAAATCAGACTTTTCCCTGGGTTTTAGCTGCCAGTAGAATCCAGGGAATCATATGTTTCTCCACTGTGATGTGTTGAGATTTCAACTGGAGCAGAGCTGAGGCTGTTTTTTGACACTGATCCTGGTGCCAAGCAAAGCAGAGCATCTGTCCAGGTACTGTTGGTGTGCCAGAGTGCTCTCCAACAGGTGAAAGGCTTTGTCTATTCGGAGCACTCAAAGGGGCTCCAGACAAGTGTTAATTCAATGTGCCAGCATATCTGAATTGCAGCTCCAGCCCCACCAAGATACTTTATTGCATACATATGCAATTCCACACATACACACATCACATACACACATACATACACTGGTGATTCTTTCACAAGTTCTATAAATATTCTAAAATAAATACTTACAAGGAACAACCCAGAAGAGGCATGCATTTTGCAAAGCTATGTAACAATTTTGGAGACAGACAGTTGTAGGTGGAAATCATTTAGACTTTTCATAAGTCAACTTTCATGATAAAAAATAAATAGTAAGGTTTCCATAAAGATGGAAACTTTCCCATGAAGACTTTTCATTTGGACCTATTGAAGTTTTCACTACAATTTAATTCAACAAACATTTATGGGGTATCTAATGGGTACGAGGCACGATACTGAGTCATTTACCTTTTGCCCTCCATGGGTTCAGCCATGACACATGCCCCTAAGGAGAATGTGAAGGCTGATGAATGTAATCATTCTGTCTAGGCCATGAAAGCCACCACCTTCTTTAATTTTTTCCCCCTACACTCTTGGGCCATTTAAAACTACCACAGCAATTCTTGGCTTCACACACTGAATGACACTTTGTCCTCCAAAGAATTGATCTTCTTTCCACTGTCCCCATGAATTCAGATTCTAATGCTCAAGACCCTCCTCCAGGATACAGAATGCAGATACCTCCAAGTTCTCTGATTTTGTAGGGGAATAAATGTACTTTGAGTGGATAGTGTCACGAAATACAACTTAAAGATTTTCCCATGTGGAATCTCTATTGATCTTTAAAAAGTATTACTTACTGAACACATTATGTTATCATTTTTCTCTGTTTACATCTCAAGTTGTTTATCAGTAATTTATTTGGAGAGATTTATCAGGCAGGAATTAAAAATTTTTTAAAAGATGAAATACTATTAACAAAAGCTACTTTTAAGGTCAATTGAGGTAAAATAATAAATTGTCTCAGAAAACTTGGCTTTGTCATGATAAGTACTGCAGAGTTTGTGGTGAAATTCTTTTGGAAAATATGACATTATTTTCAAATAATAGGGTTTGAAATAAGAGATGAATGATAATTTAAAATTACAAGTACTCACTTTTGTGCATTAATTCCATCAATGGCTTGAATCATCCTTTCATTTAGTTCCTCTTCAAACCTTTTCTTTTGTGACTTGGTTCTATATAAAAGAGGAAATATCATGGGTAAGAATATTATTAATGAGCTAAATATGATGCCATTTTTCTAGAATGCCAAAACCTCTTTACTTCTGTTAATTGAGAAAGAAAAGGAAACAACAGTCTATGAGTAGCCTTCTCTCTCTATTACCATATAGCCACTCTGTGGATTGAGTGAATTGACCAGAGTTTTCAGTGCAGTGAAATGGTGCCCTACCACTCACTTAGACTGAAATTACACTAGACATCCAAAAGCAGCAGTGAGAGCTATGTGCTTGATGCTGGAGATTAAAGAACCTTCTGTCCTAAGAGATGCATTAGCCCTTGACTTGTTGCCTTTATAAACTTGATTTTATGACAGAACACACTGGCTTTGGAAATTCCCTTGCAAAAGTGTGGTTTGGTGGACGAAACAGTCATTTCTTGTTCCTGTTTCCCTTGGTCAGTTTTCAAGAATTTGCAGAATGACAGTCTTATTTGAGGCTTATCAGAGCTTAAGTGTACGTATTTGAATGTTCCTCAGTGTTTGAAAACACTATGCACAGAAAACTCCACTTACATTGGCAGAGTGCTCACCTGGTCTTGGAAGCAAATAATTTTCAGTTATAACATAAGATGCCTTGTAAATAAATTCTGCCAAAATAACAATAGGAGTTCTCCAAGATTAATTTGACAATTAGAATGATGTAAAGGAAAAGGGAAATAATACCTGTTTTTAAAAGTTAAATATCTACTGCAAAGTATACCCAAACTGGCGTGAACCAGCCTGCACCGAAGTCCCAGTGTCAGCAAGTCACCTAGTCCAGTGGGGAGCAAGCACACGGGGTCTCTGTGCTCTGTTTGGTTAAATTACTAATTGAATAGACCTTTCACTCTGGAATAAAAGTAACACTTTTCCGAGTTCAGAATTGCCTCAATATAGATAACGATAGCATTAAATATACAATGTCACATTTATCCGTAATTAAATCTCACAGAATTGTCATTAATGAGATGCATGCCATTCCAGTTCCACCCTCCTTTGAAGGTCTGGGCCTTCAGCTCCCGTCTTCTTTAAACAGGCGACCGGCAGTCTTGGTTCAAAAACAGAATGACAATAAGTGATCCACCTACAGATACCGATTCAACTGAATTAGGAGGGTTAGCAGGCCAAATTTCAAGCTAAATTGGAAGGCAAATTAATTTTTATCCTTCTTTTAAAAGAAGCAGGGAGACTTAGCCATCATCTAGCATGGCTCATTCTCATTTACAGTGAGCCTTATGCCTTATGTCTAGACTTGAGTTACTTGACTTCCATTTGGTGGCTTTCTTTTTCATGAAGTCTCACCAAGTCTAAGAAGGAACAGTTGTAGGTACCTGGAGCTCACAGGAAAACATAATCCTTCAATCTACACCCAAGGCTAACAATGGCATTGCCTCTGTGAATCCGTTTTAGGATGAGTTTTGATGATGCCTGCACAGCGCTCAGTGCGGGACCTGTGACACATAAAGTAGCCAATAAATGCATATTATTATGCATCCTTTGCACTCACTAATTACCTGGACAATTCTTAACATAAAGACAGTTTTCTTGTCTCTGCAGTTTAGTGACCTTTGCCGTGGAAATGAGAAGGTATCCTTGGGGCTGAGAATCCATCCACTGGGAGTTCTTGATCTGCCAACCTGGGCCTTGCTCTTCAGACTTTTGGGGTTTGACTTTCCTGTCTTCGTTCCTGTCACTGGGCCCCACTGCTGGCCTGCCCATTGCTCTCTGCCCTCAACCCCTATTTCCAACTCCTCTCCATTCCTTCTCTCAAGCTCCTTCCCCAGCCTGGGCTAATATATCTTAGGAGGCTTGGAAGAGGTGGTGGGTCATCTCAGATGATGCTTCACCATCGTGTGGGGCTGACTTATGGCCAGGCTGGAGGCTCAGAGAGGTTTTACAACGTAGGCCAGGTTACAAAGCCAGGACATGTAGGGGAGGCCCAGGTGGGCTGACTCGAAAGTGGAGCTCTGTTCATGAGGCCTAGGGGCCATCAAACATCAACCACCACAGATGAAAGCGGAAGAGATATGGAGGAGGCTCCTAGTAAGGCAGGCAGGATGGGAGGGCAGTTAGGGACGCAGGCTTTGGCGTCACATAGCCCAGACACAAATCCTGGCCTTGACTCCACCAGCCACGTGACTCTGGGCATTCTCCTAACCCCTTGTGCCTCAGTTCCCTCCTTTCTAAAATGATAGTGGTGATAGCGTCTACCATGAAGTAATGCCGTAAGGATGAAATTAAATTTTGCATATGCCTGTATAGATAAAAATGATAGCTTATCATCATTGTCTTCCAGACCGCACTCATCCAGTGAGAAGACACTGCCCACAGAGCAGTGGCGCTCCATGAGGCATCCCCGCTGTAATTTCAGTAAACAGACTCTTGAAGCAGAATTGCAGGGAGGGGAAGGCAGATGACAGAAGAGATATCAAATATGAAGTAAAAAAGATGTCCATGCAATATCTGTGCACAGCTGCTGGCAGATGTGCTGGTGTCTTATGGTCTGAAGAGTCACGCCTTCTCGAGGATGTTACAGGGTCCATAATATTCCTAAAATTTGCTTAAGTTCTCTTTAATATGGTATTTGCCACTTAAAAAGTAATGCTTCACTAATCATCAGAGAAATGCAAATCAAAACTACACTAAGATATCACCTTACACCGGTTAGAATGGCTATAATCACAAAGACAAATAACAACAAATGCTGGAGAGGTTGTGGAGAAACGGAAACCCTCATTCACTGCTGGTGGGAATGCAAACTGGTGCAGCCTCTATGGAAAACAGTATGGAGAGTCCTCAAAAAATTAAAAATAGAAATACTGTATGATCCAGCAATCCCATTCTTGGGCATCTACCCAATGGACATGAAATCAACCATCACAAGAGGAGTATGCACCCCTATGTTCATTGCAGCATTATTCACTATAGCCAAGAAGTGGAAGCAACCCAAGTGTCCCTCGACGGATGATTGGTTAAAGAAGATGTGGTATATACATACAATGGAATACTACTCAGCCATAAGAAAAGACACAATTGTCCCATTTGCAACAACATGGATGGACCTAGAGGGTATTATGTTAAGTGAAATAAGCCAGAGAGAGAAGGACAGACACTGCATGAACTCACTCATATATGGAATATAAGTGAACACATGGACAGAGAGAACTGATTGGTGGTTACCAAGGGGAAGGGGCGTGGGCGGTGGGCACAAGGGGTGAAGGGTTACATCCACAAGGTGACGGACAAACAAAAATGTACAACTAAAACCCCACAGTGTTATAAACTATTAAGACATCAATAAAAAAAAATGGTAAAAAAAAAAAAAAGGTAATGCTTCAAAAGCCCAAGAACCCAATTATCCTTCAACATAGGACTGTAAGTGTCATATCATAATGTTAAAATTTCAAATTTTACACAAAATACAAATCAGAGGTCATTACAACAAAGTCACACAGAGGGATTCTGGAATAATGTGCACTATTTGCTCTGTTTTGGCAGGTGATAATCTAATTGTGTTCATTTTTTACTTGAATACAGTGCATTTTCTACAAGAATAAACTCACTTCTCTGTGGTGAAAGAAAGGCTGAGTCAGATTTTGGGCCTTTGGCTAATTATTTGAACATCTTCAATAAGAAATATTTAAATTCCAAACCAACATGAAAGTAAAACTCCGAACCCAAAGGCTAGAGGAACATGGACAATGAAAATGATTATTGCCTGTGATTCTCTGGTGGACGGCGACAGGGCCCCTGTGGGGATTGGTGGGAAGCTTTTTCCTTTTTTTGAGCAGGTTGGGCAGCCCTTCTCTTCAGTATAGACGGGCTGGACTTATCTTGCTTTTATCTTTAGAATTCAACATAAAAAATATAATTTTAAGCAACATACTCATTTTAAGAAAATTTTATTCGTTACTACAGATTAAGAAGTGACATTTTAAGAAAGCAGTTTAAAGTCCTAAAGTGCTTACCAGGCAGTGTTTTCCTTTTCCCTCTCAACTCTAATGATAAGGCCACCAATAATTCTATTTTTAGAAGCTGAAAGCAATTTAATAGGTCTTTTTACAGGTAGCTACTCTTTTTAAGAAGTGGCTTTCAAAATTACGATAATTGATGGTAATTACTTTCAGAAATAAATAAAAAGCAATAAGCCTTTAAAAATTAGCAAGTAGAACATATACCATACCTTAAGGTGCGATTTTGAAAATTATGCTGACCCATTGGTACATCCTATTAAAAAGAAAAAGATTATTAGCTGCCAAAAACATACTTAAGAATGTTGCGATGGTAACTATGTATAACATATTTCTTCTTTTATCATGGAAAGTATCATTTAGGTAACAAATAATTATCCACGTAGAGAAAAAGAGCTTAATTATAAACGTGAAACAAGATTAAAAACTCAGTTTATATTAAGAATGTCCGTGTAATCTATAAACTCTGGATGTTGGAAGTATCAAAATTGTTGTCTGGATTTTTAAAATTTGTATCTTGATATTTGCAGGATCCATATTCAAACAATGGCCTGTGGAGGACCATTATTAGAGTTACTGTAAACAGCTTACAGTCAGATGAAAATGTAGTTTAGCATCAGACAAACATTAAAAAATGCTATAAAACACAAACATAACCACAAAATCTATAGTCAATCTCTATGCTGAACTGGGTCATCAAGAAATGGGACCATCGGTTGAGTATGTGAAATCGTGAATCATTGACCAACAAGAAAACATCAACATGGGAGTGCTGGTAATTCCTCAAAAAGGAATGAGAGACACCAGTCAGGGTTTATCAGTGGAGGACCCACTGCGGAATGTTCAACAACAGACTAAAAAAAACACAAGACCCACTTTTATATATTTGTAGGGGAAATTAAAATAAAAGTTGGAACAAAATGGCTCCAAAAAAGGTTGTGTTTGCTGCTTTATCTCCAAGGTTAGATTAGGAAATGTATTTAGCCAATGGAAAGGTAAGAAATTTTTAAAAAAATAATTGAACTCCAAGTTTTATTACATAAAGTAAAGCAATGCATTATCCACCAGCTTTATCTATGTAGAATCGAGTCAGTGGAGTTTTGCAAAGGAGGATTAGATAAAAGAAATCACTTTTGGCAATGACAACTGTTTGACCCTGGAGTGTATTCATAAGAATGATGATGGGATCTTTCTGAAAGTGAGAAAGGGACACGGCTAAGTAACAGTTGTATGGGCTTCATGTGCTAACCAAAGCCTGGGGATTGTCTTAAGATTTCCTGCGCTACTGCTGAGGCAGTCTCTAGGCTCTGACTAGAGCCTGAGTCTGTTCAAGTGGTCCTCTGATTTTCATAAACAACAACCTGAAGCTCTGAGCACTAGACAGTTGCAACTCTCTCCTGAGGGAGGCATCTTCACTAACACATAACAACAGACTAAAGTCAGGCTGAGATCCTTCCTGCCATCCCAAGCTGAGTTAACAAGGGAGACACTCACTCTTGAGTCTCAGGACAATAAAGACTGATAAGAAATAAGCAACCACAATAACATCAATAACACACCTGGAAAAATGAGTAAGACCATTTTAACAGATTTACATAAGAAAGAAATAGCACAGAAAATCATGTTCTAATAATATTTATATGATTTTTTTTTTTTTTTTTTGTGAGGAAGACCAGCCCTGGGCTAACATCCGTGCCCATCTTCCTCTACTTTATATGGGACGCCGCCACAGCATGGCTGACAAGCAGTGCATCGGCAGGCGCCCGGGATCAGAACCAGCGAACCCAGGGCTGCTAAGTTCGGACGAAACTGCTACGCCACCGGGCGGCCCCAATTTATATGATTCTTATGTCTTGAACCAACCAACCAACCAACCAAACAACTGCTGATAAATAAATCTCAGTGAGAGATATGTTTATTAGCCATTAGCTCTAATAATAAATGCAATGTTGAGGCAAAATCATCCACATTATTAATTTTTTTCATAAGAGTGACAGAAGCATTGGCTTTCGTTGTCAACTGGATCCTAACACCCTAGGAGATTTTCCTCCAACAGGTCTAAATGCTGGAAGGCCCAGATGCCCCAGGGCCTCCTTGGATCCCTTCTCTTCTTGCTGATTTCATCCAGTTCCACGGCTTTGAATACCATCTAAAACCTGACAACGTGCACATTCACATCTCCAGCTTGGACCTCTTCCCTGAATTCTAGATCTGCACAACCGACTGGTGACCTTCTAGCTGCACTTAGATGTCTGCAAAGCATATTGATTTGAAGATGTCCATTAGCAAAGCCTTGATTTTTCCATCTTTATTCACCTGATTTCCCCTCAGTATTTGTTATCTCAGATAACGGCATCATCCTTCTTCCAGTCATACAGCCAAAAAAATGTGGATTCATCTTTGATCCTCATTTTTGTGCATCTCCACTCCATCACCAAGTCTTATTTGCTCTAAGATCAAATTAGACTCTGAATTTGCTTCTCACTGTTTCCCCTACTAAAATCTGAGCACAAGAGGGCATCATTCTCACTTGGAGCCCTGCACTCTTGCTCCATTCTTCCACAGCATTAATTATATCATGCCCTTCCCTTGCTTAAGATTCTCTAATGACTTCTTATTACACTAGAATGAATTACACACAATTACCGTAGTGCGTCTCACCCGATAACTTCCCTTTGCTTATTGGTGATGACACTACAGCCACATCAGCCTCCTCTCTGCCCCCTGAAGACACCAATTCATTTCCATCTCATGGCCACAGAATTTGTTCTTCTGCCTCCTCCTCCCCCAATTTACTCCTCTCCTTCTCTGAGACTTCCCCAGCTGTCCCACCCAGAGTAGCCACGCCATTTATTCCCAAAGACACCACTCCCTTTTATCCTCATCGTGGCCCTCAGCAGCACCTGAAATAATTGTTATTTGTTTCCTACTTATGGTCTCTCTCTTCCCAACAGAATGTAAACTCCTCTAGGATTTGTCCTGGTGGTTTCCTTTGTTGACTGTCTGATGGATCATGGTCTTCTGTGAGCTCACATTTATTTTTTTAGTTGAAAAAAGTACAAGGGAAGTTGAGAGAAGAGATGTAACTAAGTCAAAACAAGTATGCTGATCTGCTGGGCTTGGTGTGTCATTGTGAGATGCTGGGAGGTAGGGGGCACAGGGAGACTGGGCAAGGGCACTTTTAGTGACAACCTGATGTTTCTTCTCATCAGCCAATGAAAATTATGTAACATTCCATTTTGTTTTTTACCTCAACTGCATCCCTAGTACGGTTAATGCCTTTATACATGAACTTTTACTCAGAGATCGTTTTAAAATCAAACAATACTATTGGGATTATTCTAAGTGCTTCACTGTATTTACTTTCCCCTCCTCCTACAGGTCTTTATATTTTCTATCTGCATTTCAGCCATTCAGCTTATTGAAAGTGTCCCTGTCATAAAGAGCTTTGGGACTTTTATTATCTGTTGGAAGCTGGAGTGATGTAACTAAGGAGTTACAACCACAGACAGTTCATTGCTGCAGACACAGCCTGAACATTTGGGCGATGAAAAGACAGTCTTGATGACGCTACTCAAACCGCGAAGGCATCATGCCTTCATTTGTTCTTTTATTAAGCTGCTCAGGCTCTCTACTTCATTATAGCAAAAAACCCTCAAAAAGTTCAGTTGTATTCAGTTGCTAATAATTGAATGAAATAACAAGTAAATAAAATGGTCGTGGGTTATAGAGTTATAATGCAAAATCCCTCTGGCTTAAAACCCTCAGCAATGAGGACTTGGCAGTCATTCATCCCCTGACAGCTGTTTGGAAGGGGCCTCTCCAGAGAGAAGGAGATGGTAAACTTGCTTCATTACAGACAAAGTCAATTTGGCAAGAGATGCCCAGCCTTTCATTTTGGGATTTTGGGGACCTAACTTCTGTCCAGCGCTAGGGGATTTAGAGCATGGGGTCAGGGGTGGGGGTGTACCGTGGTGCTGATCTTGCCGTTCTCCGTGGTCATGCTATCTCTGTGATGCAGGTGTGCAAAGGGCTTGGCCGCCCCCCAGGACTCCAGGTACCGGGTCATGCGGACGGAGGCCCTCATCTTGGCTCCATCGAGGGTGTGGCGAGGTCTGAAGAGGTGCTGGGGACTCCGTCGTTCTCCCTTGCGGTGAGAAACAAACCATTACACCTGGTGCGCAAAAGGCCCACACCATCTCCTTCCTGCCCTGCCCTCCAAGAAGCCTCGCTTGACTAAGTGGATTCCTCCAATGTCACCCTTCTCTCTCTAAGGCTTCCGCCCTCATTTCTTCAGTGTTCCTGGAATTCAGTGTTACGAGCTGTTCGAGCTGAGTGATTTTTTTCCAGACAGCAAAACTTACCTGTAATTTACACTTAGGAAAAAATAATAGCCACTTTAACAGGCATTTTTATAAAGTAAATTCTTACACAGAATATGCTGATCTGTTTCAACTTTTTCTTGACGGTGTGTTTTCCTAAAGGAACAGCTGTAGAAATTGAGGCTGTTTCCTGATGCTCGATGGCCTTACCTCTGTCTGGGTTTTGGTGTCCTTTGCCTGAACACAGTGTTCTCTGTACACATTTTTTTTCGCCTTTTCCCCACACCATCCCCCCATCACCCCACAGTTCTTCCTGCTTGTCACACATCTGTCTCCAGATCAATTGTCAAGTTAGTTGGAAGACAGTCTCCAAAGGTGAATATGGGGGAAGGCTAACATGTGGGGAGTGAGTAAACGTCCACACACTTGATCTCATTGATTTTGTGATATTGGTTATGACAGTTCAGAGGTCTTTCTTGCTGACATTTGTACCATTTACCAGCTGTGTGATTTAAGGGAAATTACATAACCCCTCAGAGCTTCAGATTCTTAATCTGTAAATGGCAATAACTCTCATTTGGCAGGAATTTGAGAAGGGTTATAAGAGGTGAGAGCTCTAGGCCCCTTGCTCTGGCCTGACACGTGGTGGGAACAGAGTAAGAGACAGCTCCTAAGAGTCTGGAGGGGTAAGGTGGTCTTCCAGGTAATTGAGGTTTTATTGTATCCAAGTTAAACATGTCTGCACATATGTGTACTAACACAAATGTATATGTGATATTTAGTTGTTAATCTTTTAGATATTTTTTCTTTTTCTTTTTCTTATATGTTCATCCTACTTCATCGCATTAGATTTTTATCATCTGAAGCCCTAAGCAAAATCTCTTCTCTTTGTTTAATTTTCCAGCTGCCAGGCTGGGCCCACTGAGAAACTTTCAGAAGCATCATGGACTAACAAATACGTTGATTAACATTGACTAACATACACAGCCTTGTCATGTAGACAGTAATCTTGTCATATAAACAAGCAATTCATTTCAACTGTTTCTTTAATAAATACCTAATTTATTATTACAAAATTATATTCCATAATTAAACTGCCATATTCATTTAAAGTAATTTTAGAGGCAAAGACTAGCAAAGAATTACACTGATTCTTGAATAAAAACACTTATGTATATCAGCATTTTCCCCTCTCCCATTTAATCACAGAAGTCATGGGCTAATTATAGACTTTATAATACTGACCTTGGGGTTGATTACAAAGTAGGTTTTCACCAGGTGCTGTTTTAAATATGGGTCCCTGATGTCACCGTCTCCTTCTTCCACTTTATAGGCCCCATTCAAGTGCTCCAGGGTGACTGAAGAAATGTGAACACGTCTGAAATTCCATTTTAAAACCACAATCAAGATATAGAAGGATAAACATGAAGGAAGATTTTCTATTTATTTGTGATTTCAGAAATAATTTCTTGTCCCCCAAATGAAGGAAAGGCAATATATTCTTGGTAAAATTGACTGTGTTTAAGGTTTATATTCTATTAACCACTGCTTTGGAAAGATGCTTCCAGAGGTCATGAGCTACAAGTATTTGGAGCTTCTCTGCACTTACAGAAACTGCATGGTGGGTGTGGTGAATCATAGCAAATAAAACTTGATCCTATCAGATTTGTGTGTGTGAGGATATTTTTCAAAATGCATGCCAAAGGCATTTTAGGAAGTGTTTTGATCTGTATCAAAGTATGTATTTTCTTCCTCAACGCTTGCTCTCATGCTTCTCCAAATTATAGCACTTGCATCAAAATCCTCGTGTCTGAAATATGCTCTTCTAACCAGAGATGGATGCTACAGTTTGCTCATTTTAACAGTACTGGTTTCAGAGGTCACCAGTAATAGAGAAATGCCATTTCTTCACTGCATTACAAAACATCTTTGACTTAGGTCTCTACTCATAAAATTGCAAATAAGTAAAAGTCTGTAATTTAGGATCTGATATCCATATTCTTTGACCATGTGTCATGGGGGTGGGGGAATTGGGACTCAAGAGCTCATATTTATCTGATTAATGTAAGAGGCCATTGGGCATGAGTCACATGACACTAACAGAGGCAGGAGAAATCACTAAAGACTGAGTAGTCAGTTATTAACCCGTTAACGTATCATTCATAACCATGTAACCAGCCTGAAGAGAGAAATCCAATGTCCAGCCTTACCCGGGGACCCCGCCAGCTTCCATGTGGTTGGCCAAGGTAACGTCATGTGACCAAACATCGTACTGCCACTTCTGCAGACCAATCACACCGCAGAGGACATTCCCAGAATGCACTCCCACACGCATGTTGATATCAACTCCAGTGGCATCCCTCACTTTCCTAAAGAGAAGGAAGGTAATATCACCACCCAGGAATACTCTCTTCTTCTTGGAACTCTGGGCCAATTTTCCAGGCATTTTATTACTCAGAATTTCTCAGACTGTTGGAAATATTGCCATGAATTCCTCCTGTGGCAGAAGATTGCTGTTCTGAGCCAAGAGAAAGGACTTTTCTTTCTGGATATTCCCAGACTAGACCAAAGGCTCCAACACTCTGGCTAGTAAAGCCACAGCAGGCCAGATCACGGTGATGACACAGCATTTTGGTGTAGCTTCTACTGTTTCAACCAACATGTAACAAGCACCTTTCACACGCTGACAGTTGCTCCAAATTTTCTTACTAAAATCACGTGACATTGATTTGTACTGTCAGAAACAGTCTTAGATGCCATTTGTAATTCTAGTGCTTAGCACAATATATGTCCCCAATGAATACTTTTTGATGATAAGAGACAATACACCTTATTTGTGAGCTTAATAATGGCTTTAGCTTGAATAGAAATTAAAAACAAATAAACAAACAAACAATGAGGGCCAGCCCAGTGGCCTAGTGGTTAAGTTCGTGAACTCCATTTCAGCAGCCTGGGGTTCATGGGTTCAGATCCTGGGCATGGACCTACGCATCACTTACCAAGCCATGCTGTAGCAGGTGTCCCACATATAAAATAGAGGGAGATGGGCACAGCTGTTAGCTCAGGGCCAATCTTACTCAGGAAAAAGAGGAGGATTGGCAAGAGATGTTAGCTCAGGGCTAATTTTCCTCACCAAAAAAAACAAACAAACAAAAAAATGAGATTAAAGCTTTTAAATTGTGCATATTCTTTAACAAAAAGAGAAAAATAATACTCTTTAAAAAGCTTTAATAATGCATAAGGTATTATTAAAAAGAAACTAATTTTAAAAATCCGTTAGGACCCTGTCACCAACTCATTAACAAATGAACTTCCTTTAAAGGAAAATGGCAATGCTCATTGATTTCTGCTACTAAATACATTTGTCAATGAAAATATTATTGTAAAAGAAGCATGCAGAAAGGGGTCCCTAGTCACCTGGAGAGAACCACCCCAAGAGGAAAGTTAGAGGGAAGCAATGACTGATGGCAGCACAGCAAGAAGAGAGGGTTCCCTGGTGTGGCTACAGTAAAATGAACCTTAAAAGGCTCACAATGACATAGGCATGGATGTCATGCTTAAATAATAAAATGACATCATTTAAGTGTGCTAAAGTGATAAAAAGAAATGGATTTAAAAATAAATGGCCTCCTGAAAAAGGAATATAGGAAGTTCTTTCCTTCTCTTCCCTTTCTTTCCTCCCTCTCTATCTTTCTGTTCTGTTTTTTTCACAAAAGACAACAACTTATTTGGCACTATGCAAGTCATCCAAACCCTTCATTCCTGCCCACATGATGAGCCAGGGGATCAACATAGGAGAGCTGCCTCCGGCCACGCTGCCCTCTGTCAGCAATGAGCGCTTACAGCTGTCCGGGCACTGTGTGGTCCTCACCTCTGGGCCTCTGCTCACGACGCTTCCTCTCTCCTCTCCCCACTCCCTGGAACCTCCCTTCCCTGACAGGGCATGAGCATCACCTGGTCAGCTTGCATTGTTCTCCCATTTGTAGCTTAGTCATGACCTCATCCAGGAAGGCTTTCTGGTCTCTCCTTGTAGCTTACTGTGGGCACCCCTCCTATGTGCTCCAACCTCCCTGAGTGCAATTAGCACTCCTGTTCGTGTCCACATCTGCTCTCAGAGTCAGCCCTGAAGACACAGACCGTGTCCAAATGATCTGTATACCCATCAGCGGGTTCAGGGCCTGGTGCAACGTAGACACTTGACACGTTTATTAATTGACCCAGGTCATTTTTTTTGTGTGTGAGGAAGACCAGCCCTGAGCTAACATCCGTAGCTAATCTTCCTCTTTCTGCTGAGGAAGACTGGCCCTGGGCTAACATCTGTGTCCATCTTCCTCTACTTTACAGGGGATGCCGCCACGGCATGGCTGACAAGCAGTGCGTCTGCCGGCACCCGGGATCCAAATCCGCAAACCCGGGCTGCCAAAGCGTGAACTAAACCGCTGCCCCACTGGGCCGGCCCTGACCTAGGTCATTTTCGAAGGATTTATTGTGTTTCTGTCTTTGGGAGATGATGATCTTGAAAAACTTTTTGTGGAACTCATAGTTGTTAAGATTTTATCTTGTTGAGAGAGAATAGTTCCAACCACACAGCATTTCTGTTTACCAAAATACAGTCAGCAGAAAGCCAAGAGGGAATAAAAAGGGAAGTCGAAGCACTCTACAGCTGGCCACTCTGACAGAATTGATGGGTTAACGATTTGAGCCTTTAAAACAATCTCCATGTCCTTTGTGTCATTTTTAGAAAAATGAGTTATCAAGGGTTCATTGCATCTACATGCATTGACCAAATGTTTCAATGCACATAGATGCAATCTGTGTGACCTCTAGAAAAATGCTGAAATAACTACTTGAGGCTTGCAACAACAGTAGATCAACTTTGTAGTTTAAGAGGAACCTTAATCACTTACAAAATCGGTGTCCTGATTATTACTCCCTTGATTAAGAACAGTTTACATTTTCATGACAGAAAAAAAAAATATCTCTAAGCATTGAGAATATTCCAAAACTGCAGCTGAGTGCTCCTGTAGTGGTGCCTTGGCTGATGGGGAAAGAGGTCCTGAGTAAGTGTGGGGTCCAAACTCAGAGGGAAAAACCCAGGCCAATGTTCCCGGACCCATGTTGCTGGTGCCAATGAAAAACCTGAGGTAATCGGGAAAATTCCAAGTACTAAGTGTGTGCTTTCTCCTCACCAGCTTAAAAAATCAAAATTCCTGCAATCATCCTCATCTTATGGTTCAATAAGTGGGAATAGAAATGCTTGTCTTTGTATGTGAGAGAGAACAAAGAATTCCTAAAATTTGCTGAGGTGCTGTCTTTTATTGAGGGTGTAACAAAACAACCTATTATTGATCACTCTGTCACTGTATATGAATCAAACAGGTGATATATAATAGAGAAAGAATGTGGAAGTCCTTGGTCAATGAGTGGCAGATCATGGGGACACATAGCCATTAAGATCTGAAGCTTAGGGCCACCCGGTGGCGCAGCGGTTTCGTCCGCACTTGGCAGCCCGGGGTTCACTGGTTCGGATCCCGGGCGCCCGCCGACGCACTGCCTGTCAGCCATGCCGTGGCGGCGTCCCATATAAAGTGGAGGAAGATGGGCACGATGTTAGCCCAGGGCCAGTCTTCCTCAGCAAAAAGAGGAGGATTGGCAACAGATGTTAGCTCAGGGCTGGTCTTCCTCACACACACACAAAAAAAAGATCTGAAGCTTAAGTTTGGGTATAAGCAAGAGTTCTGGAGAGTTTCCTCAAATCCGCTAACATCATTGAGAAGATATCACTGATGCATCTATGATGAATGGAGAAATAAAGTATGGTAAATACATACAATGGAATATTACTCCATCATCAAAAGTAATGAGGTATTGACACAGGCCACAATATGCACAAACTTTGATAACATTACATTAAGTGAAAGAGCCGTACACGAAAGGACAAATATTGTATGGTTCCACTTACATGAAATATCTAGAATAGGCAAATTTATAGAGGCAGAAAGTAGAATAGAGGTTACCAGGGGCTCAGAGGAGGGAAATGGAGAATTATTGCTTAATGAGTATGGAGTTTGTGTTTGGGACGATGAAAAGGTTCTGGACGTAGATAGTGGTGATGGTTGTCCAACATTTTGAATGTACTTAATGCCACTGAACTGTACATGTAAAAATGGTTCAAAGGGCAATATTTATGTTACGTATATTTTACTACAATAAAAGAATGTAACAGAGAAAAAGATATTACTGATGAACTGGTGCATGCCAGTGGACAGAATGTAAGGATTCTTTCTCCTAAAAGCTCTTCAACATGTTGGAATATCATAAACATAACAGAACTGGAAAACAGTTGATTCCAAAGCAAAAATCAAGCTTCAGTAAAACGGTGAATTGTTCAACTCAATATGTTATTGATACACATAATTTTGTTCTTCATAAAATCTTTCCCACATCTATATGAAAAGGAAATCAAGAAAAAATGCTTTCCCCAATAGAATCCATTTCACCTCGTGTTTGAAACCAACACCGAAGTTGCCGCCAGGGGGAGGTTATAAATTTGAGAAGACCTATTAGTTCCACTGATTGGATCCACTTACATCTAGACCCATAGTGTCATGAATAGCTAATTACTTTTGAAATGAAGTAAAAAGTATTTTTCATGTCTCAGGGTAGACAAGTGATTTACTTATGGGAAGAAACAAGTAGAACACGATTATTTCCTGTGCAATGTATTTTGTGTGGAAAGCTGAAGTCACACTGACTACCCCTCCCATCTCGATCCTCTCCTCGATTCCCCTTTATTCATCTGCCTCCCATTTCCTCATCTGTCCCACAGTGGCCTGAGGCAGTTGCTACTGAGCTAGTGGATTTGGAACACTTTGGTCTCTTGGACTCAGCTAAGTTTGTGGGCTTTCATGACTCTTCCCTGGACAACACTGAGAAACCCACCCACAAACATTTTAGTCCATTTCAGCACGTGACCAATGTACATGATGTGCTAAACAGAGTGATAGCCTGATTTTTGGCTTTCTCACTTAAAGCTCCATCTACTTTAACCCTGAGACAAGGAATTAGAAGATCACGCACAAATTCCTATGCTGCTTAGACCAAAGATATGTGGAGGATAGGGTAAAATCACTTGACAGAAAGCAGGCGATCAAAAAATCCAATAAGCTAAAATCTTACAACCACACAATCAACAAGAACTTTTACCACTCATAAAAATAGTATGGCTTCTACGAAGGCAATATTAAAGAAGCATGAATTATGATACTTTAATGAAAATTAACTTTGTTCTCATACCTTTATCCATACTTGTCAACTGTAATGACAACATTATTCTATGTAAGTGAATCTTCTCTAGAATTGTAGTGAAAGAAACTATAGATGCAATGCGGAAAACATATATTATGGATATAAACGGAAGCTAAATTCATAGACATGAGCATTTTTGACTAGATGAAGTAATTTTGGACTGGATTTTTACATGAATTGCAGTCTGGTGGTAGAAACTACTTTCTTTCTTACAATTTGTGTGTAGCCCTTTATTTGTCAGAACTCGAGAGATGCTGAGTACAGACTTTTTCCTTAAGATCAGAGAAGACATTTAAATTTAAAAAATTGCCTTTGAAACAAAACTCTCCCTTCTCATAGATTTCTAACACAGTTTTGCTGTAATCTAAGGCTAATAACAATATAAAACACTTAGAGAAGTCTTAGTTTGGACTGAGTTCTTGCACACCAATAAATGGGTCTCTGCACATTTGTATATAAATGTCCAATAATTTAGCGTCGACAGACAGAAAAGTAGAAAGAGTTGTGAGTGAGAATTACAACTAAAAATTATTCACCAGTTAAAAAAGATCTTACTAAGCAGTACACTTACTTTATGGCTTCACACATGTCCAGTCCCATTTTCACGCAGTTCTTGGCGTGGTTAGGGAGAGAGATAGGGAGTCCGGACACACAGTAGTAGCAGTCTCCTAAAATTTTTATTCTCATGCATTCATTCTCCTGGAAGAGGAAATTATAGAATTTCAGCTGCATTAGTGCTTACCTAATGATTTAGATTTACTGAATATCATCAGGTGCTCATTCTACCGACACTGTCACAGTGAATAGGGTTTGCGGGGAGAGACAAATGAGAACTAGTTGGGTTTTCCATCATTACCCAACACGAATGAGCCACCCTTGCCCACATGCACATTTGCCAGGAAGGATAAAGGGAAAGGGGAAGAAAGGGAAAGCAGAGGGAATGTTCTGAATGATTTAAACTTAACACTAGCAGAGGAGTGTAAGGAAGGATCATTGTCTTTAGTTCAAACATCCTAAATATGGACAGTGGAGTGAAACCTTCTGTGCAGAGCGGAATCTTTCAGGGCAGAAACTGATGACCAGAACTCAACTGGAATTAGAATCTTATGTCATCTTCTACTATGCTCACTTCATTTTTCTTCATTTATTTCAAAGCTGAAGCAGATTCCTACCTGCAGACGTGTAGCTTCTGACAAACGTCTCCACAATATACTAAGCCACCATCCAATGTTGCCAAGTGATTTAAAACCCAATTCTGATCTTAGGTTAAACCGTTTTACTAGAAAGTTAGAGTAACTCATTAATTTTCTTGGCTGGGTTGTATTTATATCATAATATTGAGCTTAACTTCATTCATATGCATCAATCTTACATCCATTTCTAACCTTTTCAACTAGCTTATAGGCTCCCCACTACAATAACAACAAAAACAAAAGCAAAGATGTACCAAACACACATTGTTTTCTTCTTAACACTAACACAGGCTTATGTATAAACTGAAAAAAACTTGAAATAATAAAATGAACACAAGATCTTTTTGTTCTTAAGCATGTGTATGGTTTACTGAAGATTTTTTATATTTCTTTCCCTAATAGAGACCTTGCGTACTTTCTTGCTGATCTACGGCACTATAAGATGATGTGCTAGTAATTCCTGATAACAATATCATAAGTAATAAAAAGGAAAAAATTACTTATTTAAAGGCTTCCCTCACATACTTCCTAAATAGATATCCTGAGTCTAGAAAATAGTAAGATTAATAACAGTTAATTCTTGGCACCTTTATCAAAGATCAGTTGACTGTATACACATGAGTTTATTTCTGGGCTCTATTCTGTTCCATTGGTCTATATATCTATTTTTATGCCAGTATCATACTATTTTGATTGCTGCAGCTCTGTAATAAATTTTGAAATTAGGAAGTAAAATGCCTCCAGCATTGTTCTTCTTGTTCAAAACTGCTTTGGCTATTTGTGGTCTTGCATGGTTCTGTATGAATTTTGGATTTTTTTTTCTATTTCTGCAAAAGATACCATTGGGATTTTGATAGGAATTGCACTGATCCATAGATGGCTTTAGGTACTATGGACATTTTAAAGATATTAATTCTTCCAACCCATGAACATGGAATGTCTTTCTACTTTTTTGTGTCTTTTTAAATTTCTTTCATCACAATTTATAGAGTTTTCGGTGTATAAATCATTCACCTACTTGGTTAGGTTTATTCCTATTTTATTATTTTATTCTTTTTGATGCTAATGTAAATTAAATCATTTTCTTGATTTCCTTTTGAGATATTTCTTTGTTGGTGTATAGAGAAACACAACTGATTTTTTGTATTTACTTTGTATCTTGCAACTTTACTGAATTTGTTTATTATTTCTAACAGATTTTTGTGGACTCTAGGGTTTTCTACATATAAGGTCATGTCATCTGCAAACAGAGAAAATTTTACTTCTTCCTTTCTGATTTGGTTGCCTTTTATTTCTTTTTCTTGCCTAATTGATCTGTCTAGGACTTCCGGTACTATGTTGAACAGAAGTGGTGGGAGTAGGCATCCTAGTCTTGTTCCCAATCTTAGAGGAAAAGCTTTCAGTTGTTCACTATTGAGTATGATGTTGACTGTAGGCTTTTTATATATGGCTTTATTGTGTTGAGATAAGTTCCTTCTATACCTTATTAGTTGAGTTTTTATCATGAAAAGGTGTTTAATTTTGTCAAATGCTCTTTCTGCATCTATTAAGATGATCATATGATTTTTATCCTTCATTATGTTAATGTGGTGTATCACATCAATTGATTTACATATGTTGAACCATCCTTGTATCCCACGGATAAATACCACTTGGTCATGGTGTATGATCCTTTTAATATGCTGTTGAATTTAATTTGCTAAGTGAAACAAGCCAGAAAAAGAACGACAAATACTACATGATACCACTTATATGAAGAATCTAAAGTAGTCAAACATAGAAGCAGAAAGTAGAATAACAGTTGCCAGGCCTGGGGAAGGAGGAAATGGGGAGTTATTGGTCAAAGGCTACAAAGTTTAAGTTATGCATAACGAATAAGTCCTAGAGATCTACTGTCAGCAAAGTATCTCTAATTAAAAATACTGTATTGTATACTTAAAAAATTTGCTAAGAAGGTAGATCTTATGTTCACTGTTTTAATAACAAAATAATAATAAAAATAATAATAACAAAAAGGCAAGAGGAATCTTTGGTAGGTGATGGATATGTTAATGGCATAGGTTGTGGTGATGGTTTCAAAGGTATACATATCTCCAAGCTCATTAAGTTGTATATATTAAATATGTACAGCTTTTTGTATGTCAATTATACCTCAATAAAGTGGTTTTAAAAATTTTTAAAACAAAACAGTGAATGAGCAATGATTTTGAGTTCCTTAGCTTAAAGTTATGTGCTTTATGTAGTATTCACTTAAAGGACTGAACCATCTGTTGGCTTACGATGCTCTCCAACTCCCTGTTACTTAACTATGAACCATAAAGCATGCTGCCCCTATGACCAACAATGGATGGGCCAAGCCATCCTAGGCTGGACTCTGATATTGCCTGGACATTCCTTTGTTACAATGATCAGAGAGGAACAGGAAGTCACACTGAGTATCTCTGTTATGGGTAATGAATTGTGTCTTCCTCAAATTTATATGTTGAAGTCCTAATCCCTGGTACCTGTGAACGTGACCTTATTTGGCAATAGGGTCGTTGCAGATGTAATTAGTTAAGATGAGGAGTAGGGTGGGCCTCTAATCCAATGGGACTGGTATCATTATAAAAAGGAGAAATTTGGACACTGAGACTTGCACATAGGGAGAACAGCCTGTGAACACTGGAGCTATGCTGTCACTCGCCGAGATTGGGATGTTTCTTCCTAGCATGACCAGGTAGTCCAACAAAAATGACCTTTTATTAACTCAAACTTTCAAGACATTATTTAAGTTTCAACCATTTTTTTTTTTCCTAAAAATGATCACCCAAAAAACTCACCCTCTTCCTTTGGTTTGGTACTAGAGGGAGCAGAGCTGTACTCTTGCTGATTTTTTTAAAATCCCCAGTGAGATCTGTCCTGGTCAGTTGGGCAGCATAAGGCACCTCCTGGGGAGATTGACTCAAGAGGGCCTCTGGGAACATCTGCAAGCCAGATTTATGCCTAAGAGGCCTGGACGGACTGCTCTGTATTGTTTATAAGTGAGATGAATCTTGCAGTGAACTATATTTGGGACCAACTCTTCCATATATAAATAACACATTTTAATAAGCATAATGAAGTATTTTATTGTTGGGAACAATTCAAAGAAATAATTAGGCTGACTGGAAATGTTTTATGAGAAGTAAAGGGTTTGCAAAGAAGAAAAAAAAATTTAATCAATATTCCGACCAGAAACTTGAATAGTTCCAATAAATAAGTAAGGTCTAGTACGGTTTTAGATCACTTGCCATCATTTCCTCTCTGTGAAACTTCCCACAAGTGAGCACATGTATGACAAATACTCAACTTACATTTCTGTTCAAGTGGGACAAGGGTCAATGAATAAAGATAAGACAGCAGTAAATAAAGGGCTTGGGTAGAAGGTATGCATCCTACTGTAGGGGTTCTTCCAGATGCTGCTTAACAATATGAATACAAGACAGTCATCACTGGATGAGAGGAAATCATGTTTCCAACTCCTTGACATTGAAATGCCTAAAAAGAGGACTTTAGAACAGCACAGTGCAAAGAGATGTGCAAATTAAATCTCACCACCTTGAATGTATTGATAATACATGTGCTGAATTATATATATGCAGAAGTTTTAAAAATAGATGAAATGTGATAATTATATGCTATGGCATTTCTCATTCCCAATATAGGTTTGAGGCTTATCAAGGCTCAATGGCAAATAAATCCAACAAATGTACAAATAATATTCCTAAGGGATGCTTTTATGAAAAGGTAAAAAGTTGATAAGCGACCAGAGAAAAGGTCAGCCAAGGTTTTACATATTCCCAAAGTAGAAGGGAATCAGTAATACTCACCTTTGCAATTTGATCGAACTTTCCAAAGAGTTCATTCAGCATGTGGACCAGTTCTCCTGGGGAGCAGTCACTGGCCAGCCGGGTAAACCCAACAATGTCAGCGTATAGGATGCTATGGGAGCAAGGGGAGGCAGAATGTGCAAGTTTATTTCTATTAAGAAAGTAATAATAGGTTTTCCCATTAAAAGAGTATATATTTTTTTACATTTTATATTTATATTTTCACAAGAAAAACGTCATTTCCCCACAGAGGGAATACATAAACATTTTTCTAAACTTTCCCATTCAAATTTTTTTTGATGTTAAAATTTTATGAAATGGGAGAAGAAAAAGTCATGTGATGCACTTTGTCCATTCTAGTCCATTCTTACCGATCACCTTCCTTCCCTCGTGGTCAGCCCCTCCCTCCCTCTCTGGTTTATGTGGTATTCATCCTGACAGTTAATTACACTGTCATAATTCTGATATCAAATGAGTATGTTTCTATTTGAATTGTTACATGAATTTATATTATAAGAATTCCTAAACTAGAAGAAGGAAAACAATAAAAGCCAAATCCTGTTTTTATTGATTCAAAGAAAAAATAATCTTCTTAAAAGAAAGACTACTTGACAAAAGATTCTGGATTATTACTTTCCAGGATAAAGCAGACATGGCACATCTTCCTAAAGCTCAGAGTTAGTTGGGGTGATGCATTAAACAAAAAAGGACACCAGCAAATGTCCAATTACAGTGATCATAAGTATATACACGAAAACAGCAGAGTGCTATATGAGAGAACAGTGCAGGGTGGGGAGAGATGGAGAGGAGTTCATTAAGGTCACTCGAAGGAGATGACAGTGTAGCTTCCTGCCCTTCATGAGATGTACATGCTAGTGGGACAAATGTAAGATTCCTTAGAGTTTTGAACATGTTTAGGTAACCTTGAGGGGTTAAGAGAGGGAAACACAGTACCAGTGTGTGCATTACAACTTTTCCTACACAATTACATATTTATGATTTATGTAAAGACCTAATAAGGACGCCTAAAATTCCTGCTGGCAGTTTGACATTCAGATGATATGGTGTGATTTAAGATGTACCATGAAACAAAAATAACTACCACTTCACACCCATTAGGATGGCCAGGATCAAAGAAACAAAAAATAACAAGTGTTGTTGAAGGTATGGAGAAATTGGAACCCATATGCATTGCTGGTGGGAATGTAAAATGGTGCAGCTGCTATGGCAAACAGCATGGTGGTTCCTCAGAAAATGAAACAGGATTACCATATGACCCAGCAATTCTACTCCTAGATATATACCTAAAGGAATAGAAAGCAGGGACTCGAACAGATATTTGTACACTCGTGTTCATAGCAGCATTATTCACATTACAGTCATGTGCTGCATAATGATGGTCAACGATGGAATGCATATATGACAGTGGTCCCATAAGATTAGTACCATATAACCTAGGTGTGTAGTAGTCTATACCACCATAAGTACACTCTATGATGTTCAAATAATGATGAAATCGCCTAACAACGCATTTCTCAGAACATATCCCCATTGTTAAGTGATGCATAACTGTAGTCAAAAGGTAGAAACAAACCAAATGTCCATTGACAGAAGGATGGATAAAGAAACTGTGGTATATACATAAAATGGAATGTTAGTCTTTAAAAAAAAAGAAATTCTGACACATGCTACAATATGGATGAACCTTGAAGACATTATGCTAAATGACATAAGCCAGAAACAGAAGGACAAATACTTTATGATTCCATTCATATGAGATCTCCAGAGTGGTCAAACCATAGAGACAGAAAGCAGAATGGTGTTTGCCAGAGGTTGGGGGGAGTGGGAGGGGGAGTTGTTGTTTACTGGGTATGGAGATTCAGTTTGGGATGAAGGAAAAGTTCTGCATATGGATGGTGGTGATGGCTGCAGAACAATATGAATGTATTTAATGCCACTACACTGTACAATTTAAAATGGTTAAAATGGTAAATATTACATTATGTATATTTTGCCACAATAAAAAAAAATAACGTGGCACCCATCAACCTGGTCCCAGCCAGATCTCGGCTGTTGGCCACACTCCACTCCTGTGCCAAGCACAAGGCTTGTGGCTTTACCTTGGAGGAAAGACTTCCTCCTCTGCTGATGGACAGAAGCCAGGGGAGACCTCTGACTCATCTAGGAAAATCAGAGCTGCTGGGCCTTCTGTAGTCTCCATTCTGTTCAGATGATGCTGTAAAACCTTCCCTACTTCTCCCATGCTCCCTTGTAGAGGCAGGGGTCACAGATGCTGAGCCATGGTCCAAGAGGAAGAATTAACTCTGGCTGCCCAGAGAAAGTTGCCTGATCCTGAACCATATTGGGATGGAGAATGTGTGGATGGGCATTTGACTCCACTTCTTGTTTACAACCTCCACAATGCTTCCTGTAGTCAAAACTTATAGTGGGTGAGGGAGCCCAAAGATAGGCTAGTTGTAGATGTTTTAAGTTGGTCCAGAAATTACTTGAGAGCAGGGAGATTCAAAATGTATACAAGCAATTATGATGTAATGTGCAAAGGGTTACGGCAGAGGGAGCACAGTGCTCTGTGGGATCACAGAGGAACCTGACTTAGACTCTGCTCAGATCACCACTTTAGAAAAGTCACTCTGGCTGCAGCAACCTGGAGGCAGACAGGGCAGTTAGAATCATATCCTGTTAATCCCGACAAGCCCTGTGGAAGGTCTATTACTGGGACAGATATGGGAGATACATAGGAAGGAGAATGAACCAGGCTTTGTTAGTGATTAGATGCTGTGGGGGCATGTCTAGGAGAGGGAAGCATTGAGGATGAAGACCCAGTTTCTGGCTGAGCAATGGGGTTCGAGCCTCGGTTTGTACAAATCAAATCAAGCTTGTAGGGGAAGTTGACTAATTCAACTTTGGTTGTGCTGAGTTTGATAGTGGTGTCTGTGGAACACCCAAGAGAAAGACATACATTACTTAGATGAGTATGGAAAACTACGGGTGAGTTCCATGTCTTAGCTTCATGCAGATGGTAATTAAAGTCCTGGGTGAGAGCTGGAGAGAGCAGAGAGGAGCTAGAAGAGAACCCTGAAAATGCTCTCATTTACACGAAAGGCTAGATTTAGGGAAGAGAAAACAAAGGAGACTGTAGGAAGAAAATAAAGGGGATACAATGTCATAGAGACCAAAGGATGGGAGAATTCTTTAAGTCCAGGGGCAAGGTCAATGGGGCCAAGCATACCTGAGTGGTCAATGAGACAAGGATACAGAAATAAGCCATAATCAGATTTGGAAACAAAACAGTTGGTGGTGAATTTAGCAAGAATGAGTTCTGTGACATGGTGGAGGTTAAAGCCAGAGAGTGGCAATTTGAGGAGCAAGAGAAAACAAGGAAGATTAGTTAAAGAGTGTGGAAAAATCCTTCTAGAATCTAGGCTATGAAATTCATGGGAGAAAGAGATCATTTCAGAGTTGGATGGTGGCATTAGATTAAGGGACATGTGTTTGTTTCCAAAGATGTGTTGGGTCTGTGAATCTTTCAGCTCTACTAGATTGAGAGGAAGACGATGAAGATTCAGGAAGCAACTGGTGGTTGCTACCTTTATGTCTATAACTTCTTCTTCTCCACCTCCTCCTCATTACTATTATTGTTATCATTAGATGGTAGATAGCCAGTAAATGTAATTAACAGAGAATAAACACTTCATTGAATGAATGGTCAAAGCAGAACCAAAAGTCAGCAGCTGATCTTTTTGGCACTGCCTACAAACCTGGACATGTCTGCTTCTTTGCTTATACCTGTCCTGTTTCAGGTTGAAAAGGCCATATGTTTTCGTATTTCTTTAAAAAATAATTAGCACTCCATGCCATTTCAGCTTTTACATTTTTAAGTAGGTAGGTTACGTTAGGATCCCAAATATATTTTATGAATTTAAATTTAATTCAATACTGCAAACATATTCTAGACAATCTTTGAAGGTGGTTGAAGCTGCTTCACCAACCCGCTGCCCGAGATGGTGTGGTAGTCAGCTTCCAAGATGGCCCCAGCGTTTCTCACCTCCTGGAACTCACATCCTTGTACTGTTCGCTCCCATAATGCAAAGGGCTGACCTATCCATGAGGTAGGTGTAACCAATAGGACATTGCAGAAATGACCTTCCAAAGCTAGATCATAAGAGATAATGCAGTTTCTCTCTCTTGGACCTCTCCCCCTGGGGAAGTGAGCTGCCATGTTGTGGGGACACTCAAGCAACCTGTGAAGAGGCCCAGTGATGAGGAACTGAGGCCTCCAGCCAACAGCCAGGTTAACCTGCCAACCATGTGAGGAGACATCTTGGAAGCAGAGCCTCTAGCAGCCCCAGCTGACATCCGGCCTGCGGCCTCACGAAAGAATCTAAGCCAGAGCCACCTGGCTAAGCAGCTTCCAAATGCCAACCTGCAGAAACTGTGAGATAATATGTACTGTTGTTTTAAGACACTATGTTCTGAGGTAATCTGTCACACAGAAACCAATGACCAATGCAGAGAGCAGGCAGACCCTTCACGAACTGCCTAGGTCGTGTGTCTTCAGTTATTTTATAGGTCTATTTGTTCCTGGATTACATCATCGCTACTTAAAGATAGTCTGTGATCCTGTTTAGATACAGGGGCATTTATCTTTACATGTTTTGAATACCTGATAAGTGACGTAAAAATATGTATTTCCTGAGATAAGAGGGGCATTGCTGGTTCTCAATTAAGGCTGGAAAGAGCAATTTTTAGTATAACACACCTTGTCAGATGCTGTGAATGTGTTTTCTTTAATTATGTAGGCAAAACACTTAAAAACTGAAGGTAGGCCAGTGTTTTAAGGATTTTACTCCTTAACATGTATGAATGTTCTTTAAACATATATAGGCTTTTTTCCTATTATTCCAAAAAATGGTGGGAATGTTTTTTTTCAAAATTTTACTCCTGATTCTTCATTTATTCAGTAGCACTTCCTTAGTTCCTACTTGATATGCAACTAGTTTTTTTTATTGAGGAAGATTGGCCCTGACATAACATTTGTTGCCAATCTCCCTCCTCTTTTGCTTTTTTCTCCCCAAACCCCCAGTAGATAGTTGTATGTCATAGTTGTGCATCCTTCTACTTGCTCTATGTGGGATGCTGCCTCAGCATGGCTCGATGAGCAGTGTGTAGGTCCGTGCCCGGGATCCAAACATTTGAACCCTGGGTTGCTGGAGCAGAGCATGCGAACTTAACCGTTACACCACCAGGCTGGCCTTGCAACTGTTTTTTCTGTTATCTCCTTCCCAGTATGCATTTCTTATTGTACATTTAGCTCTGTGTATGCTTGGCAGTGTCTATCACCAGCTCTACATGCCTTTTCTGAAGTCTGGCATCAAAGTGAGATTTGTCTTAGCAATGTATTTAAGTTGCAGTTAAATTTGTTTTTATTAACAAATTTCAAAAATCCTTGACCTGAAGCAACCAGGCTGGAAGGCAGCATCACGCAGGGGAAAGAGTCTGGACTTGGGGGCAAACAGGCCAACTGCAATCCTAGTCGATGCTCGACAAACTTTAGTTGCTTGTGTGGCTGTTATTGAACTACTGAACGGGGGTGGGTAACTGACAACTAAAGTAATAACATCAAAACTAATGAACGAGGCCAGACACAAGCATGAGTTCCTTATTGAGAAACCCAGCTAGAATAGAAAGCTCCACTGTAATATAACCGAATGGATGAAAGGATATACCCCCAAAAAAATAGTAATAGAAATGCGTGGGCACGGAGAAAGGTGAGGGACGAGAGCACCCTCACTCTGCTGCCCCCAGGAGACAGGGAGCACAGAGGGAGTGCCCTCTCCAGACTGAAGCGAGGGCCCACACAGTTCCTCTCAGAGCTCAGCGGAGAAGAGGCCCCACGCTGTTCTCCTTCCTGACCACAATCCCATGCTGATGACACGTTAGTTTTCCAGGTACTGTGATTTCAGAAAAAGCTTCCTGGGAAGCAGATACCACGATCTCAGTTCGGAAAAGCAGTAACTTTCACTATAAACGAATTAAGTCCCCTGTGACCTTGGTCACTAATTGGCTATATCCCAGAAACCCATCATTCCTGATGGACAGCAGAACATTCTCCTTCTCTGAAAAGTGTTGGCTGCACTGAGGCCCTGCCCCTGCAAAGGGGGAGTCAGTTCTTGTGCCCAGAGCCCACTGACCCTCCCTCCAATCTCACTGCAAATCTCAGCCTTGGGGTCCAGGAATAGCATGAGATCTGACCATGGAGCTCCCAGAATAAATACTCCAGTGTCCACCTCTCTCCCTTTTGTGACCGATGGTCAGCCATGGAAAGCAGGGCTATGAAGGACAACTCAATGGAGTAAAGAGGATCCTATTTTCCCATCTTAATGTGAAGGCCCCGAGAGGCAGCAGAAGGGTGGGTGGAGTGGTAACTATGCCACATTAACAGTTACAAAGGAGACGTGACATTGTAAGACATGGGCTCCCAGTTAAAAATGTCCCCAATCCGGCCAGTGGGCTCCCTGGACTTGCCGAGGATCAAGAACAGAGCAGGTACCTGACGTTGGTGTGTCGCTTGACGTACAGGTTGTGAAAGTTGTTGGTGTTTTCCATTTGGCCGGCTTTGGGGCCCTGCAGCCTCTGGATGATCTCGGCTTTCATCTCCATGGCTATGTGAGCCGGCAGCAGGGACAGCAGAAGCCGTTCCTGGAATGAGGTGCGGAAGAAAGATCAAGAGATTTCATATAACTAAGGTCACATCCAAGTAATATGTGAAATCATCACTGATATGTAGTGGGGTCAATTTGAGGACTCTTTCCAACAACTTAAAATACAGATTCTAGAAATGCATATTGAAAAAAAATCAAATTTTGTAAGGTCGGAGTATGTTATATTATTGAGTATTTATTAAGTTCTAAGCATGTGTTCTTCAGTGTGGAGAATAAAGGAAGGCAAAGTTATTTCCCAAAGGATATTATTTATCTATTTTGATTATAAAGTAGTGAAGCAGAAACAATATTAAAATGTCAGAAACCAGTGGCCAGTCTAAGATAGAAAACACTCATTTTTGCCTGCTTGTTCATTTGAGAGATAAAGGACAAGCTTTATTGCATTTTAGAAAGTCAACCAATATTTCATATTTCCTAAAGAAGAGAGTCAAACATTTTCAAATATTGCATTTCCTCTATGATCATCATCCAATCCCCTCTAGTGATTCTAAACTATTATAAAGATGGAGTAAGAAATATTAGGTTCTGCAAAATGTCATCTGTAAGAATCTACAATTGAAAAACAAAGAAATGATAACATGTGAGCTTTTCTTGTACTTTTGGTCTCTAAATTCAGTAAATCCAGTAAACAATAGCATGCAATATTACACTTATTTTAATAGGTAAAAAATCATTTCAGTTACAGTGGCACTTTTGCATTCTCTTCAAGGAAAATACGCAATATAGTTTTGAGGAAAAGTATCAGAGAAGGACAATCTTTGAAAGTTTATATTCATCCTAGAGTATTTTAAATGTTAATCTATTATAGAAAACACTATATTCTTCAGGTATTGTGGATTTAGCAACTGATATTCAGTGTTCATAAACAAACATTTGTTGAATTAAACATTTTCTCTATCTTCCACATTTTTACTTTCTTAATTTTTTTTTTTTTTGTGGACAAAGTGGTGAGAGAATAGGTGTGGAGGGGAGGTGGGCTCTGCTCCCAGGTTCTCAGGGCCAGGCGTCCACCTCCTGTGCTTACCTCCAGTGCACATCACTTGGGTGGCCGTTGGGAACTTTCAGGGAGGGAGCAGAGGGTAGGCCTGGAGAGCATCTGGATGAAGATGGGAAAACCCTCACCACAGCCTACCCCCAGCCCACTCCAGGGAAAGACAGGTGCAGTCAACAAGAGACCCATCGTGTGCCTATTGGGGGGACCTCAGTGCATGGTAGGGAGTGTTTCTCCATGAGCTGGCATAACTGAGTGTTGATCATGTGTTCATTCATTCATTCCTTTATTTGCCCATTCAGAAAACATCCATCATTGCCCATTAAATGCCAGGCCCATTGATGAGCACTAACGGTAAATGCAAAGAAGAATGAGACATGTTGTTCATAATTCAGCAGGGAGCCCACCCACAGTGAACCTGCTGTCAGATGAGGCTAGAAGGACAGGCTGGTGTTTGGAGGAAGACACATGCCTGGGATCCAAGAAAACAGAAGGGCAACTAACAGTCCAGGAGGCCCTGCTATGCGCCACCTGCTCCCAGGAGCCCCATTCATGTGAACCAATTGAATCAACACAGCCCTACCTGATTAGCATTATCACCAACCTCCTTGCAATAGAGGCAAAAGAGGCACTTAGGGAGAGGGCAGGGAGTTAGCACTTGTCATAAGAGCTGGTACCGACACACCAAAGGGAATTTTATTGGTACTTCAGAAAGTAAGAAAACACTTTTTATTTAATAATTATCTTTTCACTTTTTGTTAAATTCCCCTTGATGTTTCCATTTAAATTAAGAAATAAAATGGAGAAATCAAAAGTTTTTAATAAGTTAAATGTCCACATATACATATGGGGAAACATAAATTAATATTAATTGTATAAAATAATGAGATAATGTCTTGCATGGTCTAAAATATAACAGAAATGAAATGTACAATAACATTAACACAAAATATGAAATGGCAGTAAATGGAGTTAAAATATTCTGAGATACTAGGTTCCATGGGAAGTGGCAAAAGATAGCAACTTATCTTAGACTGCAATGAGTCGAGAACGGATGCAATTTCCACATTAGCAACAAAAAGAGTGAAAAACATATGACTAACAGTGAAAAGGGGGAACAAATCTTTAATCCAACATAAGTAAATAAAGAGTCAAAAAAACTTAAAACAGGTGGCACAAATAGAAAACAAATCATAACATGGCAGTTATAAGCCCATTGTATCAGAAATGACACTAAATGTAAGTGGACTAAATACTCCAATTAATTGACTAATCAGGATGGACTTAAAAAAAGATAGAATGTAACCCCATGGTACCCACAATGAACACATCTTAATATAAGAATACAGAAATATGGGAAACAAAAAAAAATACACCAAAAAAAGAGATAAATTATGAAAACCTTAATGAAAAGAAAGCTGGTGTAACTATATCAATGTCAGAAAAATAGACTGTAGATATTTCAGTCTTTGCGGAAAGGATGGACAAGTACACATATTTTTTTAGAATTTTTTTTTGCAGTGGGGGATATACCACTAGGTTTTATTGTGGACATTGGTGATATGTCCTGTAATGTGGTTCCTTCCACTCACAGAGACTGGTGGTGTGAAAGGCAATGAAGGGTGGTTTCTTTATTGCTTTATTTCTCAGTTCCTGGAAAGTAGTATTTGCTCTGTAGTTATTCGTTGAATGAATGAATGGCTGAGCATTTTATCCAGGGCTCATTGAATAAAAATATAATTTCAAAGCCTCTGTTCATTGTTGGTGCTGCTTATGGTGGAGACCTGGGCAGATAGTGCCTATGTTTTAAAAATCATATTAATGACATTCTTGGTCATAAATACCAGGCCTGGGAAAAATCTAGATCAGTGATGTTCACACAAAGGGAAACAACTATTCTGCAAAATAAAGTAGTGATTGTTTTGGGTTTTTCTCTCTGGTAGACAATCACACTGTGGGGATGGGGCCAGGGAATGGGGGGAAGGTGAGAAAGACTCATGCAGGGCGAGGAAAGACCCCAGCTTTCTATCAGCTGGCTGCACCCAAGGAGAAAGACAACATTCAGTTTCCCTGTGTTGGGAAGTGGCTGGCGAACACTGGCAACCACTCGAAATTACATTTTGACTTGATTTCTGTTCTGACCTCTAATTTCTGTCTGTTATTCTTCAAATTTCATTAATGATCTAACAATACAGCAACATCATGTTAGCTTAACAGTGAGTTCAAATTTTGGGCTTAAGCAAAATGTTGAAAGAGCAGGAATCATGTCTGACTGTGTGAGACATCTCTGTACCCCGCCAGGGCCCAGGATAAGCAATACCAGGAGGATGGACATACTGAGTTCAGTAATGGAATAAGAAATCAAGTAATATTTTTAGTTATTAAAGAAACAGGTGACCTCTGGAAAATGGAGCCACTTGGAACTCAGGTACCAAGAAACTACTAATGACATGAAAACAGATGTTCGTATTTTAAAACCTGAAAAAAAAAATCTGTCCTTATTAAGCATAAATTGAGAGTTTGATAATTTTGGTTGATGGCCTGGTATCTATATAAGCCTGTTCTCTCTCTAATCTCAGAACCCACCTGAAAAGACAATGGGATTTGTGTTTCAAATAAACGGCACTTTACTACCTTTTGCAATCTTGATATAAAGAGCTACCCCATCATCTACTCATCTTTTGCTATCCATCCCCCAAATACATACATTTGCCATTTATCTTCAGTTCTTCCACATTTTGGCCTCTGTGACCAACTGGATGGTTAGATATTTGGGAGTCTGAAAGTCATAAAACACACACTATACCCAAGGAAGTACTTAGCAGATAGAGTTTGTCCCTTAAAGTTTGGGACTGAATTCTGCTAAGGCTGCATTCACTTAATTCCATTTCTATAGGTATTGAATGCCCTGTATGTACTGAGTGACACTGTATGGGATCCTCACTGTTTCTTCTTTCTGTTTATTGATCGATGTACTAGATGATTGGGTGTGAGGCCAAAATATTATAAAGGAGTCATAATGTTCAAAATCTGTTTAAACAAATAGAGGAATCTAGTAAGGAAAGTGTGAAATTGCTGTCAACAAAAATCAGGAGACCTGTCTGGTCACACTCTCAGATGTGAGCAGAGCAGCCCCAGACAGAGCAAAGGGAGGCATGTTGCTCTGAGATACCACTGAATCTCTGTCATAATCAAAGCAAGCAGACATTGAATATAAATTTGTTGACTTCTAAAACAGTGATAAGGAATGTTAGCATGTAGAATACAACAGATTATGAATCTGCATCTAGGCTACCTATTTAGAAATCCCGGTGGAGTCTGGGTGTCTACAGAGATGTGTGTGATGATTGAATTAATCAGATTAAAACCAATTTTGTTGTCTTTCTCACAGGTGATGGATGAGTCAAGGACTTAAGAGAAACAAAATGCACCAGGTCACAATGCTCAATTTACGTAGTTCTGCATTACCATCTTAAGACGATAACCTGTGTATGTGTGTGGATTTAGTACAGTCTTTTGCTGAAAAGTCTACCAGCAGTAGACTTTTCTGACATTTACATTAGTTTCTAGTCATGCTTCTTGTAGCCGGTGCTGTCAGCATCCTACCGATATTCCCTCTGCTTCCTGGGAGGCAGCTTGCTCCTTTCTAAATCCACAGTTTCCTGTGTCTCAACCAATGAGGAAGCAATTGACGGATGAATACCTCAGCTTCTGCACCCACTCCCATCAGTGGGCGGATCTGAGCATGCTCCACACTTTCCTCAGAGGGTCTCCAGCAGGACTGAGCCCCTGTTGCCACCAGCAGGCCCTCTCAATAACTGACCCCCCTCTCTGGTCCATTCTCTCATTCTGCCTGGAACCATGTCCCAACTAGATGACTATACACAGAGCCCTGTCTTAGAGTATGCTTGGGGTAACCTGACTGAGACATTTCTAAGCCTCTTCTCTTCTCCTCCTATAGTCTGCAATATGCTAAACCCCAAAGCACACAGAACCAGACTTTCCTGAAAGACACAGATTCCATGAATAAAAAAGAATAATCAGGTACAGTAATTCTCTTCCATGGCTGTAGCCTCATTTAATGACAAGATGTAAATTATGATCTTTATTTCACACCCAAATGTAGACAGATGACTGACTTTTTATAGGTAGTTTGAAAATACCTATACAACAGGAAATAAACTTCATATGTTTTATAAACCAAACTTTTCTTTTTTTTAAAGTATTAAAGAATCTGTGTGAATTTAGATTGGATTAAAGATTTTGGTAACAGCCAAACAGCCAAATAAAAGAACCAAGTCTTCCCCGTTATCACGTAATTCTGGTACCACCAGGGGACCGCCAGACCTCTGACCAGAGCACACGTATGGGATCCGTGCTTCGAGGTCTGCACATGTCCTCCTGGTGATCACAGCACCGGGCAATGGGGTGAGTCTCAAACAAAAGCCTGTACTCAAATGTGGTGAAGCAAGAACCTTTTAAATTTATCTTTCTTCCCTTATAAAATGCTATGCTCTAAAGGAAAAGCCCAATATTATGGTACACATGGTAAATTTCAACTCAATCCATAACCTGACAAAGTTAATATTTCCATTAATGCTTCAGCTTTTTGCTAATGTAGCTGTGTGCCCTACCAAATTATCTGAAAGCAACACACAAACTAAAGTGCTTAATATACCGCATACAACCTAAGTGCTTAATATACCAGATATAACCTAGCTACATTATCTCCAAGTACACTGGAGAAATTCCTAAAGGAAACTTTTGGAAAATCAAGTTGTCATTAAATTGATTGATGCATACCATTACTACTTCTTTCTCTTGCTAGAAAAGATTGTCTAACTATAGAGAATTTGGCTAATTCTGGCATATTCAAAGGTTATCCGATGAATAACTTGGCCTTAGTTTAAAGATTCCATTTCAATACATCCCTTTAGTAAATCTCTAATTATTATTCATTAGCAATAAATTTTTCTTAAACCATGTTCTTTTAAATTGTGCCTTGTAGAAGAGCTACAGAGTTAGTAAATTTCAATGTACTATTGATCAAAGTTCAGGACGCTGTGAGCTTGAAAGTTTTTCTAATATAACGAAACAAAGCAGATATTATAACTTTATATTTTTATGCTATGTCTGAGATTATTTCAGTTGATAGGAAAATCCAATTTAAGCAAAGAAGACTTGTACTTAAATTTTGAGCTAAGATATAGTAATGCATATTATACCTTGTCCCTTCAATGAACCATGCATGCAATACTTATTTAAATCTGCTTTGCTTTTCAAAAGGGAGGATGGTGGTGACATGTTCTCTTCATAAGAATTTAAATTTTTTCACCTTCAAAATTCTTATTTTTATTTAATTCTTATTTTAAACACAATTCAATTACATTGGAATGCCAAAGGAATGCAATGAAGAGAAGGGATATTGTTATAAATTTTCCTCCTCCCAACAAAATGTAGCTAACAGAATGGACAGATACCAGATCCCTAAGCAGCCTCTGGGTTGCATGTGGTACTGAGGAGAGAGATGATGTCATTCAATACTGTCCTGCAGTCTGAAAGGACTAGGTGTCCATTTGGAATCAAATGCTAAAAACATTGCACTTGGAAAATACCTGCCGGGGTCATGAAGAGAAGATATCAACACCTTCCCCGAGCTCACATTTCTCTTGCAGCCAGCTTCATGTCTACAGGTCTCAGAGAATAAGCATTCTCCATCAGCACCAACCTCCATCACCAGCACATCCCCGAAGTCAGGTTCGACCCACAACTGCTATTGTTGCCATTGCCTGTCATGAAATTTAGCTTGTTTCTCTTAGGCCCCGCCTTAGAAATCTTGCTTCACATCAGTCAGTTGGAACACACTGGGTGCTCTTATTATCTGAAAGGTCTTGCTTTATCTTTCTTTGACTTTTACAAAAAAGCAGTCATCATATTTACATATGATAGAGAGTAGCAGCACTTTATAGCAGAAACAGCACTGAAATGGAAGAAGATGTGGGTTCCTGCCATTTCTCTGCTTCTCTCTAGAAGACCTCAATAAAATCACTCCAGCCTTTGGGTCTCAGTTTGGTTGTCTAAAAAATACGTCTATGGGACTGGGTGAGTTAAAGGTCTCCATGTCCATGTAAGTTCCTAGCATTTTACAGAACCACAAGAGGCACTTTCTAGAATTTACTTCTCATTGTTTTTGAGTCAAACAATTACTGACACAGAGGAAAGAACCCAAGTGCTCAAATCCCAACATGGTGGCAAAGACCGTAAGAAAGACTGAGGGAAAGGACAGACCACTTGGGATCTTGGCAAAGAAGACAGGAAGGAGACTGAGTTTGTGCTGGTTCTTGAAGAGTGTAGTACATTGAGCGGGAGGAGGATGAAGAGGGGCCAAGAGTTCTGGTGGGGCTACATCAACAGCGAGTGTTTGTGTGCAAAGGGAAGGATGGTTTGTTTATTTCAGTTTAGGAAAACTGGAACACTTTGAGCAAATTAAAATGAATATGCACTTCAACAAATCACTGTTCCCTTTTATAAAACAGTAAGTCCTTTCATTGCGTACATATATTGCCTCATTTTACAAACCCTGGTCACATCCAATTTCATTTAAATTTAAACATTTTTGACCAAAAAAAGGCAAATTAGATATAGGTGTGGCTCAGAGGGGGTAGAGTGAGGTGGCATTCACTAGGAAGTCAAGACCAGATGGAACTTGTGCCCTCCAACTTCACAGCCACTGATGGCTCGTTCCACTCACTCTGATTTATAAGCTCAGTGAGTTGACCGAGATGATTTTTAGAGAGCACATCATTAATAGAAGGTGGAAAGAATGAAATTATCCGTCACATGTGATTGCCTTCCAGTTAAGAGAAGTTAGAGAACAAAGGGCCAATCAAGTCAAATTATAAATTATGTCTGTAGTCATGGATGACAGCAAATTGATACTTCTAAACTTGAACTGTTTACCATCAACGTCAATTCAATTCTCTAAAATAGAGATTCTGGTGGATAAAAAAATCACTCATAAGGTAGAAAATATTCAATCCTTGGGTGGGAGAATACGGAGGTCCTAAGAGAAGAGGCACTGCTCTGTTCTGTGGACAGACGGCAGACGTGCTGCACACACAGCCAGAGCAAGATGGAGGGAGGGGTCCATGAATAACACGGGCACCTCTCAGGCTGGTGCACCCACAAGGTCTGAGCATACTATAACTCAACACCAGTGCTGCTGAATCACCCAAAGGGAATCTCACCAGACTAACAGACCTCCACATTCACACACCATATAGCAAAAAAGTCCGCTCCTCCAGAGTGACGTCGATTCTGGTCTGACTTGCCTCTCCAAGATCATCCGCCCACAGGCAAGGGACACCATCCACTCTGAAACAGGCAAAGCCAGGTTTTAACCAAGTAAACTGTGGAAGGAATGTGTGAAGACAGACCACTCTCCTGGACTTTGGCCAAAAACCCCCCAAAAATAAAACATGTTGTACAGGTGGCCAAGTGATTCTTCTGAGAAGAAGGAAAGGTGGAGATGCTGATGATACCATCAACAGAAGGAGATGATAAGAAGAAATAAAAAGAAGTAGTATGTTGGAATCAATTTGATGAAGGGTTGCAAGGAGCAAAATTAAATCTTTTAATTTTTGAACAGTCTCCCTTGAAACTACATGCTATAGATGACTAGATACACAACGCAGTTATAGACACACACAACACTTGCAGTAGCCTCAATTCTTGCTCTGAAATAGTGATGACCCCTTCTGTCCCTGCCTCACTGACTGTAGGTTTGGCCATGCGACTTGGTCCGACCACTGAGACGTGAGCAGCACGCCGTGTGCCCCTTCCAAGCAGAAGCTTTAAGAGCCAGTGTGGGGCTCACCATGCTTTTGCTTCGCTTCACTTTGGGGACCAGCAATGTCCCAGGTAGAGACGTTACTCTGATCCTGGGCCCTGTGCACAGTGCAAAGTGGTAGTACACTCATGTTGGACAAATACAACCTAGAAAGCATTACTGTTGCTAGCCACTTCCATTTGGGGGCGATTTTTGCCACAGCATACCCTAGCTATTTGGACAGACGCAATAGTGCATGCACCGGGGCGTGTACACCAACCCATGTGTTTGGTCCCTGTGTACAGAGGATTTTCACGGCTCTGCTGACTTGGTGAGATTTCACTTACTCACTGACATAGGCGTCGTCCCCAGTGCGGGCTGAGGCTCCGGGCCCAGAAGTCTGGAAAGCGCCCTGTGGAGTACTGACTCTTTCCCCAACAGAGCACAGGAGGCTGAGACTCAGCAAGGTGACTTGGCCCACGAGGAGCAAATGGGGCAGGGTCTTTCGGACTCCAAAGCCCACACTGTTAACCTTACGTGGTCTGCACTGCAGGGAGGGAAGAAGGGGATGGGGTATGGCCTTGGGTTCCTTTAAGGGTGTAGGAATCACACAGTGCAGGAATTACCCCACGCGGTGTGGGGCTCTTCTGTGCTAATCTGCATTTCCTCTTCCATGGTAAAAAACAAGGATCACTTCTCTAAAAGAGTTTCTCTAACCAAAGGCTGAAGTCATGAGGATTTACACCCATTCTGCTTGGCGGCAGGTGTCACCCTCCATACAGATTGTTGTCTATACACTCCAATTAAAACTTTTATTCTCATTGGATACAAAAGCGATGGGCTTTCCTCAGCCGGCCCACTGTTCCCACACTTGAGAATGTTGGCAGTGCACCGTTACACTGTAATGCTCACAACATCAACCACGAACAGCACTGAGAAAAGAGCACTGGAGTCTGTCTGGCGCGGTGCAGACCTAGCTCCCTCCTTGATAGTGGGGAGGCTGCGGGTTCACTTCAGTCTCTCAGAGGTTGGGGTTCTAGTCTGGAGTGGGCTTCTCTGCCTAAGCCTGAATGCTCGGATTTAGGAAACTGTAATGAGTATAAGAGAAGTGCGAAGGGGTGAGGGTTGGTGCCAGAAGCATGTGTAGCTTTGGAGGGGAGACCAGGCCCTTCAATGTTGCTAAGTTTTGCCTCCAAAAAGGTCTATAAGTTCACATTTGGGGCATTCAGAATTGTTCACCAAAGAACAATGGACCTCTCTTGTACGTGGAGATGAACTATTCCTATTCTTCCCAGGAAATTACAGAACCTCTCTACTTGAAGGCAGAGGCTGTGCTCTTAATTTAAGATATTTTTTCTATTCAACAAATATTTACTGACTACCTTCCATGCACCCGACCCAGTTCTACGTGATTTGTATTACCTCGCTTAATTCTCCCCAAACCCAATGAGGTAGGTGTTATTACTTTCCCCATTTTTACAAAGAGGAAACTGAAGACCAAACAAGTTGCATGACTTGCTAAATATCACACATCTGGGAGGTGGTGGAGTCAGGATTTGAACCGATGGAGACAGTTAGTGGTTAGCACTCTTACCAGTCTGCTAAACTGCATCTGGAAACAAGAGACAATACATAAACAGGCACAAGAATAGATAACAGCTTCCGCTAGTGACAGGGAGGGAAATTGTTCCACATGGTAGCGTCTCGGGGCATGACTGATTCCCTATTTTTTTCAGTGAGGAGAATGGCCCTTTTTTCTAACTCTGCTGAACTTGGAGACTTGAACCCCAAAGCAAAATTTCTCTTGGGGTGAGTCTCATAGGTTTCCTACATGGTCAACAGCCCTCAGCCTCTTCCTGCCCATCCAATCCACACCCATGCCAGCAGCACTCCCCAGGCAACACTGGCGCACAGAGCAAATCACAGCCAATATCGGAAGGCCTTCTTTGAAAAGGGAGTGAACTGAGGAGATTTCTGGAAGAAACTGCTTGACATTTCTCTCACGAACTCATGCCTGAATCCTAAAGTGAGTATTACATCTTCTGCTGTGAACGCAAAGTTGAATCGCTGGCCTGGGGAGGTGATCCAAGGACTCCAGCGCTGAGATAGATGTTCAAATTTCTCTTTATTTGTCCTGAAAAATTAAGTGCCCCAATGCCAGCCTCCAGAGAAAAGCATCCAAAGAAACAACCCAGCAGATAACACCCTTTAAATATTGTGCCTGCCCTCAAACACCAATTGTCCCCTGGGGCACTGATGCATTTGATACTGAGAGAGGTACCCATCATTTCCGCATAAGAGCAACTTTTTGGGGAAAGAATAATTAATGAGAAAAGAGAGTGGGCAGAACTGTATTAATTCCCATTCTGCTAATCAAGCAATGGCCTAAGCTTCCTCAGATAAAAATTAAAGATGCAAGCAGCAAGACATACAGCAAAATCATCATGGCAAAAAGCTGAAGGGCTGTCACATTCCTAGAATTTTATTAAAATGAAATGACCATGGTTCATACTCAAGAATAAAGGTGCCCTCTGCTGCAGCTTGCTGGACTGTTAACTTGTCACACACTGGATGGTTACTGATACTGCTGGCACTCAGTAATTTCTAAGCTTTATTTTTGTCTTTAGAAAATGCATTCTTAGTCATCAGACTACAGCTTTTCTTTCAGGGAATCTCCCACCTAAGTTTCACTGATAGTTCTGTCTTTGGAGAGAATCACATCAAATATTAGCTTAAAACAGTGATTCCTGTTCAGAGTCTCATATGCACTGCTATCTGAGAAAGAAAAATAAGTCATGGCTTGCAACTTCTGTAATTTAAAAAAATCCTGTAATAGGTTTACTTGCAAGTTGCATGCAATGATAGCTCAAGTTTAAATTATACAGGTAATGGAGCAGGAAACCTTGACTTGGTGTGTTTTCTAACTCATTTATTTATTCTGAGCATATAAATTCTTAAGACTCATCAAAATTTCAAGTCCAGAGGAAGCAAACTGACAGCCTGTGGGCTGGGCCTCCTCAGCCAGGTGAGCTCTGACTGGCTTGCGGAGAGCACACATCTGTGTTTGTGTGTGTGCAGCTTTAAAGAATTCGAACACCTTTAGGCAGGTCATGCACTGTACAGCTTGCCACAGTCTCACCATTCCCTATTGTGCTGTAACTTCACTGTAGGCATTACCTTGTCTGCCTATCTTCTAAATCATGAATTCTCACCCTCAGCACGATTGGCATCTGGGGCTGGATAATTGTTTGTTGTGGGGGCTGCTCTATCCACTGTAGGATGTTTAGCAGCAAGAATCCCATAAACTTAGACTAGACTAGACTTTAGTAGCTCCTACCCACTAGATGCCAGTAGAACCCCCATCCCCAGAGGTGACCACACAAACCACCTCCAGGCATTGCTCATGCTCCCTGGTGGGTAGAATCTCCCCTGGTTGAGAATCACTGCTCCAAATGTGAGACTCCTCCTTTGGATCTCTGCCCTGACTACGTTTCCCCTATAATCGCCCCCCTTCCCTTACTTCTATTATCCTTTCCACCCTGAACTCCGTGGTCCACCACTTCAATCACTTTCTTGTCCCCACCCTTCCAGAATGGGAGAGCACACCTCTCCGCGGCTTCACTCTGAAGTATACCATGACTTCTGCTCACATGCCATGGGCCAGAGGTCATCATAGGCTATACTCAGCTCTAAGGGATGCTGGGACATGTCTTTATTCAGGGTGGCATGTGCCTATATAAAAAGACCCTCTTACTATAGAAGAAGGAGAGAATGGATATTAAGAGAAAAAACAGTGGTGTCTGTCATATGCAGAGAACGCAAATGCAGCATTTCTAAAATGGAAACCATCACCTTCCCTCCCAGAGCTGTCCCTCCTCTTGTAACCTTAGTTCAGCTAAAGGTTGACCATCCGCCCAGCTGCCCAAGCAGACACCTGCTCTCATCCTTGATTACTCTTTCCCTCTTACCTCCCAGGTCCAGTGAAGCAGTGATTCCTGTCCTCCATACTACAAAACCTGCCCCTTTCCCTGACCTACTGCCTCTACCCAATTCTTGGCCACCTGTCACTCATCTGATGCATGGACCGCCTCCTAACTGGGCTTCCTATCTCCTATCCTCCTCTCTCACTCACCCTTTCTCTTCTGCAGCAGAAATCTTTCTAAAATGTGATGCAGCCAAATCAGATAGGTCCCAGCTCTGAATGCTTCTACTGACAAATCCAAGCCCTCCAGTATGTACAAGATATGCTACACCCCCATGTACTCCACTTCCTTTACTTCCTCCTCCTTCTCTTGAACCTGTGGTCCAGTTCTGAATCATGGGCAGCACAAGCCTGGCACTGTGCTCACCTCCTCCCTGGAGTGCCTGCGGCCCTGGGACCTGGACCGCTGGCTCCATCACACCACTCCCACCCATACCCACCTTCCTTTGCTAAGGTTGTCCCTGCCAATTCTTCAGGCAAGCTTCTGGTCACATACCACCTCCTCCATCACCCGCTCCCTGAGAGCTGTCCTGCAGGCACTCTCCACCCCAACTGGGTAAGGTGCTGTGTGCTGCTTTAGCATCCAGTGTTAACCCCCAAACTCCGCTGAAATCATCTGTTTCCTTTGCTGCCCAAGGTTGTAGGTGTTGGTGCGCCTAGACTATGCCTTCTTCAATATTATATTCCCAGTTCAGAACACAGAGCCTAGCACAGAGTAGACATTCAATAAACATTTGTCAGATGGATACGGGAAGGAATGCACGAATGTGTGGCTAATGCCTCGCTACACTTTGAATAAGATTTCCACTGGACAGCTCATTAAATATCTGATTTTTCATATAAAGTGGAGGAAGATGGGCACAGATGTTAGCCCAGGGCCAGTCTTCCTCAGGAAAAAAGGGGAGGATTGGTGACGGATGTTAGCTCAGGGCTGGTCTTCCCCACAAAAAAAAAAAAAAAAATCTGATTTTTCAATGACGGAAGCGAGGAGAACATCCTGGCCTCAGCTCTTTCACTCAGTAAGTGGACAGTGGGTAAATTATGTAACCACCTTGGCCCTCAGTGTCCTCCTTGTAGCCTGAGAGGTGTTTGAGTTTATTTCTGCTGTCTCTTCCACTTCTAGGTTTCTTACAGAGTGACACCACTCTGTAAGGTGTCAGGAGGAAGTAGGAAGCCATCCTAGAGTGTGGCAGCAGAAAAGGAATACATTTTGAATAATTTTTTTGTAATTTTTAAACCTGTGATTTTCTCCATGAAAAGAAGTAATGGGAGGATGTAGCTAATAAATATACATATAGATGGATATCTTTTGATTTTGTCAAAATATGCAGGAGTTGGCAGGCATGCATAGATTTCTAGGGCAACTGTGCAGAATGAAGAGCATTTAAATTCTTTCACATATTTTTCTGAAAGCTGTCCTGAGATCTGATCTTTCTAGAGCTGCTGAAGCTGCACTCTCTTCTTTGTTGTTCTCAGGTACAAACCCAAGTGCTCGTGTAAATTACGTCAGTGAGGGCTCCTCCTGTCGCTGACTCCAGCGAAGCAGCAGGCTGGAAGGCTGGACGGCGCACAGCTCAGAACACAGCGTGGAGGAGCAGAAGGGGGAATGAATAACTTATGAACCCCAGTCCTGCCAAAGTGAAAAGAGGGCAAGTTTTCTGCCAGGAAACAAAAACCGAGATCATAATGGGAATGAAAGTCCTGGCTAATGAGAAGATGCTCTATTACATTAAAAAAAAAAAAACACATTCATTGATTAATTTGAATAACCACATCAGTATATATAAGCTGGGGAATTTTCAACTTTGTCATGCCAATAAAAATATTTGTCAAACAGTATGTAGATTTTTAAGAACATTAACTTGACATGTCAAAGGCTGACGTCTGATAAAATATTGACTCCTAGGCAGTGATTTCTAAGGACAAGAGTATGTTATTCTCACCAGCTCCTGGGCCCATTGCTGACTTGAGCTCAAGCCTGGCCTACAGCAGGAATGTATTTCAGTTATCTTTTCCTGCAAAACAAATCACCTCAAAACTGGTGGTTTAGAACAACGATGCCTATTTTTTCCCTTGTGATTCTGTGGATTGGCTGGTTTTGCTGTGGGCCAGTCACATGACTGCATTCAGCTGCAGAGTTGGCCTGGCTGGAAGCCAACATGACCCCATTACACGTCTGTCTGGCAGTTGTGCTGGCAGGCGGCTGGGTCCTTGGTTCTCCTCCATGAGGCCACTCATCCTCCATTAGGCTGGACTGGCTTCCTAATGGTGATCTCGGGGCAGCAGTCCCAGAAAGCAAGAGGGGATCTTCAGGGCCTCATAAGGCCTGGGCTCCAGACTTCACGCAGCATCACTTCCTTATGTTCTACTAGTCAAAGTGGGAAACAAGCTGCCCAGATTCAAGGGATGGGGAAAAAATGGCTGTGTTTTCCAATGGACACAGACTGGATGACAGACGCTTCCAACATTCATGGTTTCAAAGGCAGGTGGATCAAAGGGTTAAATAATTCCCACAGTAAACCTGGAGGCTTGGGGCGGCTTCATGAGGGAGCCCAGAAGCTCTAAGTTCAAGTCAAGTCTCACCTATTTTGGATTCCAACTTGACTTTCTGTGAAGTCACCCTGTGTCCAACTCTACACACAACTTAATCTCTCTCTCATCCTTGTCCAAACACTTGCTCCAGGCTGAACTTGAACCACGTAGGATAAGATACAGGAGGACTGGCTCTTGGCGAGGAAATGATGTGAATGCTACTTCACTCTGTACCACTATGCTCCCATTTTAGCTCCTACTTCAAATTAACACTTGGCAAATAATTCTTAAAAATGCCTTAACACAAACAAGATAGACAATGGAAATTAAGCAGCTGTCTACAAATGTAATGAATCACTTTCAATTTATTTTAAGATTGTTTTAGATGTAAATTCATATGAATTAGCTCAGAAAAAGTGTTTTATTTAAACTAATGTTGATTTTTTTTTGTCAAGAAAATAAAAGTAAACAAAAATTGGACAGGATTGAGGAGATTTTTTTTAATAAACAGTTTTGAAAGGAAAGAAGAAAATTAATGAAATGGCGTTTAGACATGTATCATGATTCACTCTTCAGTGATCCATTGAAATATCTGGGAATGTTCTGTTTTCTCTCTAGTGATTTTACTGAAACACTTTTCTAGTAGCTGATAGAAGCATTCCACACTACCTGAAGCAAGATGTTCTTTGCCTGTGATATATGCAGTTATGATAGAGCAGAAGTTCTTTAGGAGAAGCATCCAAAATCTTCAATTCAATTGATGGGCCTGAGGCTTCTTATTCAACTTGGATTCAAAATTGTGAAACTCACATAAAATAAGATGTCTGACCATTGGTCATACTTTACTCAATACTGCAAAGACTACAGGGAAAAAAATCATGCTTTAAAGTACCATACATTTAAAAAGTGAAATTGAATTATCTATTAACTTTCAAAATAATTATTTCAAAAAATTATGATAATAGATATGTGTATTTACAATGTTCTTCTGCAACTGAACGCTTTTATCAGTAAAACTTTGCTTACAACGTCAACACAGTATTAACTACAATATGAACAGTATCAGTTACCTAGTGAACTCATCGATGGGTTCATCAATATTAAAACATTTCCACCCTAGGGTCCGGCCCCATGGCTGAGTGCTTAAGGTTTTGCGCACTCTGCTTCAAGGCTCAGGTTTGCGGGTTGAGATCCTGGACAGGGACCTGCTCCACTGATCAGCCATGCTGTGGAGGCATCCCACGTACAAAAAATAGAAAGAGATTGGCACAGATGTTAGCTCAGAGCTAATCTTCCTCAAGCAAGAAAAGGAAGATTGCCAACGGATGTTAGCTCAGGGCGGAACGTCCTCTCCAAAAAAACAAAACTTGCAGTCTAAACACTTCCATAACATTCATAGTCTAATCCAGTCCCACCTACATGACTTTCCACCATTTTATTCATAACTTTCCAAAGAGTTGGGTCTGATAATTTCTCCCTGCATGTTCTCTCCTGTTATATTTTGTTTTGTTTTTCTTTCTCCTTTAAGATCTGTTCTTGCCCCTTATGTTAAAGGGGATGAGAAAAGGCCCACCCTAATGGGCATGCTGTGGGTTAAAGGAATTAATGTTCACAAAGGGCCTGGAACAGTGCCTGACATGCAGGAAGCCTGTAGATGTTAGCCCCGATGATCTCGAAATCTCCTTTGATCAGTTCAGGCCCACATGCATTGTTCTTTTCTCTGAATTGGGATTGGTTTCATAGTCAGTAAGGCCCATTGTCATTAAGCTATTCTCCAAACAATTCACTTACATTGATTTCCCCAGTTGTAGGTCAAATTACTTTGTGTGGAGGGAGAAGTGGGGAGAGATAATGAATTTATTTACATATCCTTTGCAATTCTACATATTTATTACACTTACTAAGTGATCAGTAATTATGGTTCCGTTTGTTGATGAATGGAAGGATATAAATAAGCTATAAATATAAATAAATAAGTGGCCAAATTTAGATGTCATATTAATACTATAGGGCAGAACTTCCCTCCCACAATATCTAATAAAATAGGCCAATATTTATAAAAAGCAACAAAGAAAATTCACCAGCTACAGCAACAACACAAAAAAGGGCATGGCCCCGTGTCATAAACTCCAAACACCAATGGCCAAGAAGAGAGAGAAGATTCCAGAGCTGAGCGTGAGGTGGGGGATGCTTGGCTCTTAACCCTGCCCACACCTCCAAGTAGTCTCACGAGTAGACAAAGTCCAGGGAATTCTTACTAATACCCGGAAAGAGGCAAATGAAAAGGTACTCTCAGTTTCTGACTGAGGGATGATGGAGATCACTACATGGTGGAAGCAGTGTGGTGTACTAGCTACTTTAAAGGGTACTCCTTCCAGACCCCAAATAAATTAGGAAAAAACAACCACCACCACACCTGATACTGGGGGAGAGGAGTGAAGAGCAGTGGGGGTCAATCCAATACCACAGTCAGGGTCAGGTGGAGACAGTTGTACTGAGACATGACCACCCTTTGGGCCCCCTGCAAGTGGGAGATGAAACCCAAGGAGTGGTCCTTCCTCTTCCCTTGTCCTGCATGGGACAGATGAGGTATGAAGAACCAACAGGGCACACGAACCCCGACAATATGTTACCAAGTCAGGTAGGAGGCCCAGGACACCCAGTGGTCCCACAGACAAGTATCAGGGGACAATGGAGCATTTTCCAGGATATGAAGACTCCCCTGGGCTCTGCCCTTCATGGTTTCACCCATGAGTCCCTCTCTGATGCCTCTGGCTACTATGGACCGACAGGATCACAGCTTCTTCTGTTGTCCCATCTTCTGCTTATTGCCTTTGCTCTGGGGGCTCAGTCTACACCAGTGGTTGCAACTGGGGACAATTCTGTACCCCGCTAGGGGGTATCTGGCAGAGCCTGGAGATGCTGTTGGTTGTCACACCTGGAGGATGCTACAGGCATGCAGACATGTAGGGGGTAGAGGGCAGGGACACTGCCAAACATCTACAGTGCACAGGGCAGCTCCACACAGAGAAGGATCCGGCTCCCAGGGTCAACAGGGCTGAGGGTGAGAACCCTGCTCTAGGCATCCTGTTTCATTGCCTGTCAGGTACGTCATATGTGCTTAAAATCAGGTTTTGTTTAAGAATCTGATGGAATAACTTGGTCAACGTAATCACATTATGCTCCTTGTCCTCTGGGAAGCATCGGAACTCACAAATCTTGGAGAATCACCCCGTGTTATCATGACAAGCATATGCGGGCTATTTTGTGCTGAACAAAACAAGGGACTTGCCCACCTATGAGTCGTGTGTGCCTGCTCAGACCCTCGGGGTTGACAGCAAAAATAGAGACGAGCAGGGCTGCAGAGGTGGGCTTGCCAACGCGGCTGTGTGACACTATGAGTGTGCCAGCGCTCCCGTAACAAAGCACACAGACCGAGGGCCTACACAGAGAAGTGTATTTTCTCACAGTTCTGGAGGCTGGAAGTCTGAGACCAGGGTGTCAGCAGGATTGGTTTCTCCTGAGGCCTGTCTCCTCAGCTTGCAGAAGGCCGCCTTTGTGCAGTGTCTTCACATGGCCTTTCCCTGTGTGTCTCTGTGTCTTGATCACCTCTTCTTATAAGAACAGTCACATTGGATTAGGGTCCACCCTAATAACCTCATGTTAACTTAATTCACTCTTTAAAGACTCTATCTCTAAATCTAGTCACATTCTGAGGTGCTGGGGGTTAGGGCTTCAATGCCTGCATTTGGGGGGACACAATTCAGTCCCTAGCAGAGTCCTCCATCAGCAGTACAGAGAAGAAGGAGGTGGTCGACACATAGGGCCTCCACACAGCTGCTGCCGATCCACGAACGGACAGACATTCCCCTGCTCTGTCTTCTCCCACTGCCTGTTCATCTCCAGGGCCTCCCTTGCTACTTGTTTAAATATTCTCAAGTCTCCTTACATGTTCTCCTACCTCTTTAACTGTTCCGCCCTCCCCCGCCCCATTGCTGCCTTCACTGGATCCCTGTCACTCAGATGCACCTAAACGATGCAGCAGGAGTGGCTACTGGACAACTTCCGAAGCCCATAACGTGGCAGGGAGCCATTTCCTCTGTGGAGGTGTGGGATTCTAGTGTCTTATAGCCTCGCAGTAAAGAAGCAGGTAATGCCATTGGGAGGAGCCAGCACAGGACACAGAGCCTCCACACACACAGCCTAGAGCAGGGGTTGGCAAACTCTTTCTACAAAGGGCCAGGAAAGAAATGGCTCAGGCCTTGTGCTCCATGCCATCTCTGTCCCAGCTACTCCACTCTGCGATGGAGTGGGAAAGCAGCCAATGGCAATATGGCCATGTGCCAATACTTTATTGATGGCAACTGAAACTAATTTCATATAACTTTCATCTGTCATGAAATATTATTTTTCTTTTGATTTTTAAATAATCACCTAATAATCAAAAGAATATTTTCAGCTCATGAGGCCATACAGAAACAGACAGTCAGCCGGATTTGGCCCTCGGGCTGCAGTTTGATGACTCCTGGTGTAGAGAAAATTCTCTTGAAAATCACACGTAAAGGCATCAAAGACACAAGAGAACTGTCACTGACAACTGAAGTAAGACCAATAAAGGCTTTATCCTTCCTCCAAAGGGCATTTTTATTATTTCCATAATCTGTCTCTCATATGTTACTGAACACACTGGGCTTTACGATAAAAGCCACAAAACGGGTCTTCTCGGAAAATAATAATTTCCAAGTTACTACTGAGTTCCCAGTTGAGGAGGAGAGTACGGTGGCTCAGAGCATAGACTTCCATGGTCACAAGTCTGGAAGCAAATCCCAACTCTCCACCACCTCCTCGTGTCTTGAGCACTGACTTTCGTGGGGACCTGGCACGTCCTGGACTTATGCAGCCGATTGGGTGGAGGCGGCCATCTTGCAGCATAATTAGGATGACGGTGGGGAAGCAAGACCACTGCACGCAATCCAGAAGAGGGAATTCAGGTCTGAGCTGGCCACTCCTTTGAATGAGCCTTCAGGTCACCCCCTAACCACTCAGAGCCTCATTTTTCTCACCCTCAAGCAGAGGGGCTGGACTGAACAATCCCAAAGCCCTTCTTGCTATAGAAGCTGGTGAAGCAGTAGTTCTATAACACTTATTTTTAGATAAAGCAAAAACAATAAAGTCAACTTGAGTTTAGCTGCAAACAAAAGTATCTCATTTCCCCACTCAACAGCTAATTCTCTAGCTGTCAGGATTCAGAACACATGTTGCTTGATTTACGGTGGCAACCAGTAATTTGTGTGAGAAAGACTTAATTTAGAAGAACGCACATGTCATTTTTTTTCATAACCAAGTAAGAGTTACAATTAGTTTGATTCATATGCTGTCATGGATGTCTCCACCATACGCACAGTGAACAGTACGAAGTTTTTAAGGCAGCTCTTTGAGAGAGAGAACTATTTCTCAGTTGTGTAATTAATACTAAACATAAATCCTCCTCCACTTTCCTCTTGAATATCCCAGGCCCACTCGAGCATCATCTTCTATGAGTGCATCATTAAGTAGGAAAACCACTGAATAGACTCATGTTTTTCTCTCAGTTTTGCTCTGTGGCATTCTACCCTTGGGAACTTGCCAGAACAAGTAGCGGTGAAACATCCAAAATAACCAACAAAATAAAAAATACCTCAACTTTCTCTCCCATTTTCACCTACGTCTTAACATGCAGTAAGTTTTTAAATAATCTCATTCTATCAGAAACCAGATGAATCAAAATGTTTTCCAATGTTTGGCTTAGAAATCAAGGAGATATAAGACTGAGTTTAAAATAAGAATGAGTATGCTGCTAATAACTGAAGAGTCAAAGTGTTCATGATCATTTCTAATTGCAAAATCCCTCCCTTGCTTATCATCTATGTGTCTTACCTGAGAGCTAAATATTTAAAATCACATAAGGACTGATTTCTTCAGGAAGAAATAAAGAACTACCCACAGATCAAATTTAGAGAAATTATTATATGGGTTCTGGAATAGTAGACACGAGATAAATGGCGTTATTTTAGAATATGTGTGTATGTGTACACATTTCATATACCATTGAGAAATATACTCTTGGTATGTAAAGCAGGTTTTTGTTTTCCATTACAAAGTTAAATAACAATTTAAGAGAAGAGATCTTCAATAATGCCATTCAGTCCAGGCATATTTTGTGACAGAAATGATTATAACAACTATTCTTTAAAAAATATCAAATGTCTTGCACATAATATGCACTCAATAAATGTTGAAAGAATGAATTTTATTTTGAGATACCAGCTCAGTCCCATGCACCTGGGTTACAGCAGCCTCTTAAATTGGATAAACATGGAACAATTACTCAGAAAGAAGCAGAGCATGCAAGGAAGGTGGAATGGGAGACCACCGCCCTTCATGACTGACGGATCCCCTGCCATTCAGATGGCTGCAACGCTGGGAGGGAAGCCCACAGCTCTCCCAGCCCTTTATGCCCTTCTTTTGAAACATGTCTCATAGTTTACACAGCCCATCTTCAGGTTAACTGTGCACTATTTTGCATATACCAGGCACTGAATTAAAATAAATACATTAAAAACCAGAACATTCAGTAAAGGAAGAACTAATACTAGCGACAAGTCATCTGTCTTGAGCGGTTACTCTGCGCCAGGCTCTGTGCTCTAGCCATTTACTTTCACAGGAAAGCCAGACACAAGGAATGTTATTAGGGAAAATGACCAAGCTTGCATTGCCTGGAGGTGGCAGTGCTCTCACACTGCTGGGGCTTGACTCCTCCACACCATTTATTCCTTTGCCCCTTCCTGTGTTTATTCTCTCTAATTCTTTTTCATTGCCTCCTTTTAAGAAGTACCACTAGTTCAGGTGATTCTCACAGAAATCATGAGACACACTATTTCCTACCACTGCGCCCATGATGTCTACTTACTCTGCCTCCTAATCCTGGGTCAGATAGAGTCATCCATTTCAATGTGTATTTTAGGAAACTAGTGGAGCTGTGATGGATTCTGGGCTACTCCAAAATTAGTAAAGGCCGAACAAGTCACTGATAAATATCACATCTCTTATCACAGTTCACATCTTTGGATCAGAATTTCAGAGCATTTGGCTTCTTCCAGTGCCAAGCTGATCTCAGATGACAGGGAAATGAAATAAGAAAGGCTCTGATGAAATTCCCAGTTGTAACACAATGTCATATTTTTTTTCTTTCTACAAGTAAAAAATACCATTGTTTGCTAGATCATTATTTTCAAATGTGTGCTTATCGTTTTTTTCTCCATGTTATTCTCCTGATTTCTAGCGATCTCTCACATACCCATGGGCATTAGTCAAGGTTCTCCAGAGAAAACAGAACCAATAGGATGTGTGCATCTATACCTATATCGATATTGATACCTATATCTTTATAGATCTCTCTCTCCCTATCATCTTTATTTTAAGGAATTAAATCATGCAATTGTGGGGGCTGGCAAGTCCAAATTCTGTGGGGCAGGCCAGCAGGTTGGGGACCCAGGAAAGAGTTGATGTCACAACCTGAGTCCAAAGGCAATCTGCTGGCAGAATTCCCTCTTCCTTGGGGGACCTCAGTCTTTTTTCTTAAGGCCTTCAGCCGATTGCATGAAGCTCACCCACCGTATGGAGGGTGATCTGCTTTACTCAAAGTCTACTGATTTCAATGTTATTCTCTCAAAAATATCTTCATAGTGAAATCTAGACTGGTGTTTGACCAAACATCTGGGTACCACGGCCTTGCCAATTGACACATAAAATTACCTATTGCACGGTGGTTTTAGATACCTTAAATAATGAAACATACATATGATAGAAAAAGTAATCTCTTCTTCATGAACTTTTCATTAGAGCTGTTTGTGTAGAAATTTAGACAGATTATACATTTAATTTTTCCTGTCTTTTTCTCCAGAGAAGTAGTACAATCAATGAGAAATGACATAGATGGGCGGCCACAGGCAAAGAGGGAGGCTTCAACCTGGAGAACTCAAACCAATCACCAGGGCGTCATCCTGCATCCCTGGTGTTGTCTGCAGTTGACCTGCCCCACATCTGCCTGGTCAAACTTAGAACATCTTATTTCCAATGGAGGGAGGGAGGGTTAAGTAAGCAATGGTTTCCCTTTCAATATCCTTTACACCTATGGAATATTTTAGTTTTAATTAGTTTGGTTAGTTAAAAGAAATAAAAATTTATGGGGCCGCCCGGTGGCGCAGCGGTTTAGTCCACGCTTGGCAGCCCGGGGTTCGCGAGTTCGGATCCTGGGAGCCCGCCGACGCACTGCCTGTCAGCCACGCCGTGGCGGCGTCCCATATAAAGTGGAGGAAGATGGGCACGATGTTAGCCCAGGGCCAGTCTTCCTCAGCAAAAAGGGGAGGATTGGCGACGGATGTTAGCTCAGGGCTGGTCTTCCCCACAAAAAAAAAAAAAAAAAAAAGAAATAAAAATTTAGTTAACTTTAGTCAATGGAAGGTATTGATACACAAAATTATTCCAAATCTAAGACCATTACTTTATTACTCTACCTACATCAGTACAGAATGTATTCATTCCAGTCAAGGATGGCATCTCTCTTTCTGAACAAGTCTTCGGCATGTTATTTTAGGAGAGAATATTATTGTGCTAAAAGTATGAAGAAAAGTTAATGAATCACATAGAAACTGTTGAGAAATACTCAAAAAAGAATTGTCTTTTGGAGTTTGGAAGGAGATGATTAGTTACCAAGAATACTGGTTCTCCTGTTCTGAGATCTCGTTAGGACTAATATTTCTGGACAGTTTGACAGTGGATCATGCAGCTTGCCAGAACATCTTCTACCTGCTGGAACCTGAGGGCAGAACACCGCACGGAGAGGGCTGACTTTTCCTCCCCAGCCATGTCCATCATCCCTGCCATTATACCATATTTTATTTGTCTGTTTACACGTTTTCTCATTAGGAAAATGCAAAAGCCTAGGAGTCAGAGAAGTAAACGTCTCCCCTTTTGACAACTTGTGAGACAGTTTATTTGCCCACATGCATTGAACAGTTCTTTTATCTATCCTAGCATTCCTTCTTCCATACATCTCTTGATACATACTTGATTATCTCATCAAACACCATGACTACACTAGCTACTTCAGATGAAGATGCCTATGACACAAACCCCGCCCTCAGGAGTTCTTAGTCCATGTGGAGGAACTCAGATACGATCCTAGTAATGGACTTTGCTGGCTGTTTTATTAGAGTTATGTTCCAAGGCACAAATGAGACACAGGAGGGAAGCCCAGTCCAGGGAATGGAATCAGCGAACATGACCACAGTGGGAGAGGATGGAGCAGGGATGCAGGAAGCGAGGAGGGGCAGGGTGAGCCCCAGCACTCAGGCTCTCTCGTGTGTGGGGGGAAAGGGCGGGGCGTGTAGATCCAGACAAGGGGGGAGGCTAAAATCCTGATCCAAACATTGTACACTGCTGTGTGATCTGGGACTTCACATGCTGGAATCTTAGTTTTGTCATCGACAATATAAGAAAGTTCCACCCAGCCTGCATGTTTTCATTGAAGTTACTAATAAAAACATGAAATGTTTCTGGCGTGATGTGGGCACCAAGTAAACGCTAGTTCCTGTCCTCCCAGGCAGCCTCGAGAACGGCATCTTTAATGTGTGGGCGGGACATGGGCACACGAGGAGGTGGTTCCTCTTCCTGCTGGAACTTGGAAAAAGTGGTACAAGACTTTTCTCTAAGAATTATACCAATTATACCAAAAAACAAACAGACCCAGAACAGACATCTTAAAGCAGAATGGCTCATCAGAATCCAACGGAGAGTGAGAGATACAGGGCAGCTATGGAAGCAGAAGGAAAAGGGAGCAGGAGAGGCAGGTGGTGCTGGTCTCCCAATGCTGCCCAAGGAGAGGTCAGGCAGGCTCAGGACCACCAGTGTCCAGAGTGTGACCCGTGTGGGCCCCCACAGAGGAATGGAGGCACCAAGGGAGCATTGGCGACCAGTCATTACAGCAACCCCTCTAGTTCCGCTCATTCTGATTCCTGCTCCTGGGGCATAATCAGTATACAAATCTAACTGGACTCCGGACGTATGGAGCACCAACTGACCTGTGAATGTATCTTGTCCAGGGGACGGTGGGATTTCTGGGTGTAAATGCATCTGCCTTCCACTTTGATGCCTGGTGCATGTGAGTCTGCTCCCAAGAGTGGAGCACAGGCTTGGCGTGCTGACAAATCAGATCACCAAGCCTCTAAAGTGAAAGGCCAGCCCTGGCAGGGGAGAAAGTTTCGGTCATCACAAGGGAAACTAGTTTGGTGGACATCCAAATGGAAACCCGGGACACCTAGGGGACAGCCGTGATCACTGGTGCGTTTCAGTGCAGCACAAGTAGGGAGGACAGACAGCAGGGCAGTCCTCCCAAGCCGGAGCATCTCATTTCAGTTGCTGAAGAGAGCCTTTTCTCATCGTCCCTCTTTGAAAGTGAAAGTCTTATTGGAGAGCAGAAATAGTTCTTTACAATCAAAGTTGAATTTTAAAAATGAGTTTTCAATTCAGCAGTGAGAAAAAAAACTCCCATATTTCAGAGTGAACAATGTGCAGCCACGTCCCTTAGGCCATTTTGCCCCATCTTTTGCCATTAAATGTTTTTATTAGAAGCCTTATGAAGAGATTCTTTTGAAATGTTCCTATAACCTCAATTTTGATGGTTTCCATAAACAGAAACTGCTAGTGTTACCTTGAAAGCCCATTTCTACTTTATACGGCTTTGGCACACCGAACCTGGAAGCTTCCAGCTTGAGCTCAATGGAATGGACTGGCTATTTTAGGCACTAGAGATCCACACAGGCAGTCATCCTTTGGAAACCACCTTCCCGTCCAACTTGCTGAGTTCCTTCAGATGCCTCCCCCATCCCTGCAATTCCCAGTTTAGAGAAAAGAATTTCCAGATAGCACAGAGTGCAAATCTTCTTCCAAGAAAGATCTGGGATATGCAACACTCCTTGTGGGGTGTGTCTGGGTCCCTCTTGCCAGAATCCTGACCCAAAGCGTTGGGGCCTGCCCCATGTGTTCCCTCCACCAGCCTCAGGCAGTGCTCTGGCTTATGGAGGGCTTCTACTGGTCTTCCAGAAGAACCGAAGTTCAAGCATTAGGATCCTTAAAATGGCCAGACATGAACGAGCCCCACCCCAGGCCCTTCCTGAGGCCCCTGAAGAAACGCTCTTAATTTATTCCCCCAACGTGGGATTCCATTGGCTCACTGGTGCAGAAGCTGTGGGTGTCTTCAGAGTCTCTCAGTTAAAAGCCACAGTCCTGATGTCTCTTGGTGGATGCTGGAGCCTTGGGCTCCAAATGTGAGGTGTGGCAATGGACAAGATGCCAACTACAGGGAGTGCACCCAAGGACATGAGCCAACTCTCACATCGGAGTGAATGGTGACTGTGGGGCCTCTGGGAAGAGTGTTTTTCATAGGCCCATTTACGCTTCCTGCCATGTGGAAGGCCTGGGCAATGGGTTGGCCTGGTGCCACTGTATAGGATTTCTTTCTTTTCTTTTTTTGGTGGTTAAATCTGTATCAGTCCAGAAGTTACACACATAACTCTGTCTAGTAGTCACTTAATAGCTGCTGATTATGAGTAGTATTAATAATTCTGGTGGTGATATAAAAACCAAGAGATGAACTGATTGACATATTCATAGACTCTAACTTTTCTGGATTACTCAGGCCTCCAACACCTACTAACCCAGTTTAATATATTACCATACTAAAGAATGTTTTGTTATCTTTTGTTAATTCAAACTGAACATGTGAATGTGCTGAGTCGCTCCCCTGAATCTCACTGCAGACCTAAAGAAGCAAGGTCCATGTGGAGATGAAGACCTTGGACTACTGTTCAAATACAGGAAGGTTTGGGCAAACTGATGGCTCTCCTGATTTCCTTTCTCTTGCTAAGTTTCTGAAGATGTTTGAGTAGAGCAAGAGTACTCAGGACTTGTCTGTGCTCTTGGTGCCTTCTAAGAAGCCCTTAAATAAAAACCTTCTCTCCCAGGAGATTCCTCACTCAGACCTGACAACCAGGAAACACCGCCTATGTTAGGGCGACCTGTGTGCGATCCATCCAGGGAAGTGGAGGCTGGGGAAGATAATTCCCATCCTGAGTGGCTTTGGGGGACAAGGCAATAACATTCTGGGCAGAGCTCTTCTAAACCTAGCACAAAGTGTGTTCCAAATCACGTGAAATGCTAGTAAAACAACCTGGTCCCAGCACTCTAAATTAAAAATAGAATAGAAAGCACTACAGCTGTGGTGCAGGGTTGCCAGCCAGTGGCTGGGCACCAAGAGGCACGAGAGGGTCTGTCTCCTGGGAGGGCTGGAAAGGGAGAGACCAGGCTTCTTCGAGGCTGGCAGCAGCTACGCCATGGGGAAGAGCAGCAGCTGTTACGTGTACTTGCAACAGCTGGATGAAGTAGTCTCAGCTGTGTTTCTGCCTGTGCCCTTGGAATGGGAGAGAGACATTTGCCAACGGCCTCTTGCTTCCAGAATACTGATCGCTGCTAAATTTTGAACATTTGCTTGATTGGGAAACAATTACATCCTAATCTAAGGAGGTCTATTATCCTTTTGACCCCATTATTGTCTCCCTAAAATCTTCAATCTCTTTTTTTCCTTTTTGGTGTATGTGTGTACTGGACCAACAACTTTTATATTACCGCTTGACTGACGGTTATTCACAGAAGCGATGTGTGGTAGACTGAAAAATGGCCTTCCTAAGATGTCCACATCCTAATCCCCAGGACCTGTGAATAGGTTACCTTACACGGCAAAAGGGACTTTGCCGATGTGATTAGGATAAGGATTTGAGGATGAGGAGATTACCCTCGATTATCCAGTTGGGCCCAACATAATCACAAGGACTCCTATAAGAGGGAGACGAGAAGATCAAAGACAGAGAAAAGGTGATGTGATGATGGAAGCAGAGAGAGAGATTGGAGGAAATGGTACTCGGCTGGCTTCGAAGAAGGAGGAGAGTCCATGAGCCAAGATCTGCGGGCAGCCTGTAGAAGCCAGTTCCGAAATAAATTTCTAGGTCCAAGAGGAAGGCACTCCTGCCTGGGTTGCCACGTCAGCAAACCGAAACTTAGATAAATTTCATGTCCCTGTAAATGCTGATTGACTAGAAACTCAGTATATCCAATTGCCAAACCCCAAGCACTCTCTGGGCCCTATACTTATTTCCTTGTTCCTTCTTACTCCAAACAAGGCTGAACTATGTGGCCCCAGGCAATCAGCTATTTTCTATTTTTCTCTTCCCTGTTCCTTATTCTTTATCCTATAAAAGCTTCTTGCCTTCGCCCCATTTTGCAGTTCTCTGAATGGAGACCATCTGCTTCATGAAGTGTTAAATAAAGTTTGTTTATTTCACCTCAGTTGTCTTCTTTTATCATTTTTTTAACTCTAGAAAAGGCAAGGAAACAAATTTTCCCCTAGAGTGTCCAGGGGGAACAAGATCTGCTGACCCATTTTAGACTTCTGACCTGCAGAATGATGAGAGTAAATCCGTGCTGTTTTGAGCCATGAAGTTTGTAGTGATTTGTTACCGCAGCCATGAGAAACTGATGCACTCTGTAGAAAGACGTGGCTATAGGACCAGTGGACCCAGGACTTTTTGGAAAGAAAACTGATGGGTGCAGATATGAACTTGGCACCGGTAGCGGGTTTGGGGTATGGCAGGGCCAGTGAACACAGTGGGATGTGGCTTAGGATGCAGCCGTGAGCATGTGGGCAGGTTCCCTCAGCCTCCTGCACCGGCTTCAGCCCTCGTCTGCGGGCTATGTCAGACGCACCTTGTGTTACAGACCATGGACTTCAGGCCCAGGACAAGTTTCCACGGGGCGACCTGAGCTTGATGTCTTCTAGTCATGTTGCCTCTACTGACACTTAATTTAATATGATTAATTAATAAAATTTACGAAAATAGATAAACGAGGGAGCACACTATTATAAGGGTACACTAGTGATTTCTGGGTTTGGTGGGGATAAGGCTTTCTCTAGAACAGAGATTCATGGGGTGTGTGAAGGAAACAATAAAACTTTTATTTATGCTTATCTTTTTAAGTTAAAAGTAAGAAAGACATCCAGTTATTTAATATCTTGATTGACAGTGGCACCCTCTCTGGGTGACTGCCAGACACAAGGGTATCATCTACAGTAGAGGGTGCACCAGCAGGAAGCAGGCTTCCCGGGCAGAGTGCTGGAGCTGGCGCCCTCTCTGGTGTGTTAACTGGTAGTATATCGCAACATGTGGTGACCTGTTCTAGAATGTTCTCTGTGTGGTTAATCCCATAGAGAGTAAAATCTGCATGAAACTTCATAATATGATGGACTTTCACACCATACAGTGTGAAAACTATGTAACTCCTCTTTAAGTTTAATGACTTTTAGTGCAATGCACAAGGAGTTACATTTTTTTTTGACCCAAATTATAGGAGTCCAAATTTGTTGATCTTTCCTGTCATGACAAAGAATTTCTAATATTATACTAGTAAGGGATATTTTTGAACATACACAATTAATCTGTCCTTTCAAAGTAAGATTGTCATTTTAACCATGAGGGAGAAATGATTTTTTATAAGAACACATGCTATGGAGAAACCATTTGAAAAGCAGGCATTTAGAAATCTCTCTTTATGTGATTTTTCTTGCCAAAAACAATATGAAAACTCTCCTATTTGTACACTTCCATTCCTTAGAAATGGAATTTTAAAATTCAGTTAAAAAATCTCCCAAATGAAGATTCAGTACATCTTGAACCCATTTGCTAAGAAATAAAAATGCAAGACCTTCTGGTTGATTGGCAAGAACTGATTGACATCAGGAAAGGATGGAGAGTTTACAGCTGAATTTCATCAAACACCTCTGCATAAGTGTAGACAGGATTGAAAGATGAGGATCATGATTAGAGACCCAGCCAATGAGCCCGTCCTCAGCTGGTTCATTTGGCCATTAAACCACGTGTCAGAATAAACTGAACTTAAGTACAGAACTTAAAAGCATTCTGCTGTAAAGCGTTAACCCAAAATTTTTTAAGCAAAAGAGCATATTTCATCATAATGCTCTTACCAAAAATATTTTTAAAAAAAGTCTAATGCATTTTTGAACTATTAAAAAGTAAAAAATTTAGAAGATTATTTTCATTGTTGTCTACCCTTAATTCTAATTTGTGTTTTATAATGCACATAAAATATTAACAAATACATTTTATGAATAAACAAATATACATACCAAGGTGCATGGTTAAACTTTTTTACCCCTAATTATGTACAATTAAAACCAGTTTAATGCCCTCTGCCTTAGAAGTATGCCTTCCTGCCCAAATCACCCATCATGGGCTCCCAAGGGGCAGAAAGAAATAAAGAAATATGCTGCCTTAAGACTTGAGGAAAGTCATCCATACAGTGAATATTTATTGAGGGTCTATGGTGCCTGGTGCTGGGCAGACCAAATTCTGCCTGTAAGAGCATGTGGAAGGATGCCCGCCTCAACTTTGCTCCCCACTACTGCTGTCTCCTATTTCCATGCTGTGATAGTTAATTTAATGTCAATTTGGCAAGACTACGGTGACCGGTTGTTTGGCCAAACACTAGTTTAGTTGTTGTTATAGCGGTTTTTTTTAGATGTTATCAACAATCAGTTATGACCCTCCATAATGTGGGTGGGCCTCATCCAATCAGTTGAAGGCTTTAAAAGCAAAGACTGAGATTTCCCAAAGAAGAAATTCTGCCTCCAAACCACAACAACAGTTGGGAGAAATTCTGCCTGAGCTTCCAGCCATCAGATTCAAGACTGAAAGATCAACTCTTCCCTGAATCTCCAGCCTGCTGGCCTGCCCTACCGATTTTGGACTTGCCAGCCCCCACAACTGCATGAGACAACTCCTTAAAATAAATTTTTCTCTCTATATATACACATCTCCTATTGGTTCTGTTTCTCTGCAGAACCCTGACTAATCCACAGGCAAGGGAGCAAAGCTAGACTTAACAGCCTTGTCCTGGTCATGCCTCTCCCACACTTCTTTGGAGGAGAAGGATCTGAGCATGCTCAGTATAGCCCCTCCTTTCCATTTCCTTTCTGACAGCACATTTGTTTTCTTATCTGCTCCTCACTGCCTTAAATTTTCCTGGGGACAGTCTCCAGCAGGGGTTTCTGTGGCTGTTTAGCTCTACCAGGGACTGGGGCTAACTGACCTATGGCATTTGGGGCCAGATCCAAGCCAAGCTTTCCAAGAGCACTTCGTCAATAATAGAGGTGGAATTCTGATCTCCATCTGTCTGCCTTCTCTTCATACCTCAGTTCATTCTGATTGCAGGCAGGGCAACAAGGGGGATGTTTCTTGGGCCCCTCATCTCCCACGGAGCACACGGGCCACTGGGCGTGTAGGAGAATCAGTTGATACTGGTGTTAAATGCCAGCGTGGGGTTTCACAGGCAGTGCTGTGAGTACTTGGTGCAGGCTGCTGGTTCTGCAGTGCTACTGGCTGCTCTTGTTCTTGGGGTGGCTTCCCTGGGGGTGACACCTCAGCTGAAGCTAACAGTGCCAGCCAGGTTGATGGGAAGTCGGGGAGGGGTAGAGGGAAGGAAGAAGAGAGGTGACAGATATAGAGGTGAGAGAGAACTCTGTGCCTTTGGGGGGCTGCAGATGGGTGGGCTCCGTAGGCAGTAGTGGTGGCCCAATGGTTGAGGTTCACCTGCTGAAGATGGTCTTACCCCACCACCCACAATGTCCCTGTTACCCGCTCCTGCGTTGCCATAGCCACCTTAGTCTCAGTTGAAAAGCCTAGATTTGAGAGCACAAAAGCAAAGAATTACAGTGAAGACAAGAACATGAAAGTTAAGTGTTCACACTTATATAAGTAGTTCCATGTTTGATTACCATGTTTACTTGGGTTTAATCTGATCCTTGCGTCATAGCCAATTAATTCCCCACATCAGTTTGGAAAGCTGGTGGTATGTCACTGAAGGCTCTCTATGAGCACTTGAACAACCGTGTGTAGCTGCACCATGATTCTAGATAAAAGGCAACTCTCCCAAGCACTCATAGAAAGTTCCCCTTTTGCGTAAATCGATTAAATTAATGAAACTGTTTCCTGTAAGTTGCACCACTCCGGTAGATCTGGCTCAGAGCAGAGGCATTATTTATCCTGAGTCACTCCACGTCCTGGTCCCACAAGGGTCCTGTTACAAGCCGTGGATGCTTAGAAACCACAGAGCTGTGGGTTTCAACACCAACTGCGAGAGGTTTTCGGCACGTTTACAGAGACACAACAGCGATTTTGGTATCACTGTTACCATTCTGCTTTCATTTCCATTCCAAAGCTGGTGGAAAGCAGGGACGCAGCCAATGTGGTACAGTAATGGGTATTATAAAGTTCTTGAATAGAACACACGTGCACACACACACACGAAGAAGACACTTTGGGTGATGCCAAATCTCATCTTAAATTACACTGCGTGGAGAGAGCTAAATAATTACACATTATTTAACTGGAACCGAACTGAACAGCGTGAAGAACTGCAGAGGAAGGAAAACTGCTCCTGGACTGAAAAGCCAACCCTTGCAAAGTAAACCGATGGCATTTTTCTTGTTTCTTTCATCTCAGAATCTGAGTGATTAGCCTGCTGAAATATCTAGTTTTCAGAAGATTCTTTGCATAAAATACATCTCAGTGTTTTGAATTGAAGCAACAAGAAAACTCAACGGGAATGGGTAATTTTATGTGTCAAGTTGGCTGGGCCATAAGTGCCCCCATATGTCAAACATTATTCTGGATATTTCTGTGAGGGTGTATTTGGATGGGGTTCACATTTAAGTTGGTGGACTCTGAGTAAAGCAGATTACCTCTCATAATGTCAGTGGGTCTCATCCAATCAGTTGAAGGCTTGAAAAGAACAAAAGATTGACCTCCCACAAGCAAGAGGAATTCTGCAGCAGATGGCCTTTGGACTTGAACTGCATTGGCTCTTCTCTCCTCTCCAGCCTGCCAGCCCACTCTGCAGATGGTGGACTTGCCAGCCTCTGTAACTGTGTGAGCCCATTCCTTAAAACAAATCTTTTTCTATATACAGTCACGCATTGCTTAACAACAGGAGTAGGTGATTTTATTGTTGTGTGAACATCATAGAGTGTACTTACACAAACCTAGGTAGTATAGCCTACTACACACCTAGGCTGTATGGTACTAATCTTATGGGACACCATCTTATATAGGGTCCATCGTTGACCAAAATGCTGTTTTGCAGTACATGGCTGTATACACACATCCTATTGGTTCTGTTTCTCTGGAGAACCCTGACTAATGGACTCCAGATTAATAAAAACTAATGAATCTGTTTCCTTAGCTTTGTATTCTCAACAGAAGTGCTGCAGTAAATACAATTTTCTTCCCTGGTGAAAAAGAAAAACAGAAACTCGTCATGGAAAAAATGAAGTGAATGTATTAAAGAACAGCAGAGCCCGGGTGGAAAAATCTCAAGGAGTTACAGGGATCCATCTGTTTATGAGAAAATTCTGCAGACAGAGAGAGGGCCAAGATGGCCATGGAAACTTGGGTTCGGGAAATGTAGTGATTTTCTCTGCCTAGGCTCCAGGGGTGCCAAGCAATCCCTCAGCTCAGTGCATTGACAGGCCACCACTGGAAATCACCATGTTGAGAAAAGTTCGAGGAAGGCAGGGGTGTCATGCACCTGGAGGTCAGGGCCCTGAATGCCATGGACACTCACTTCCAATGTGTGGTTCCTTCTATTGGCCTTGACGGCCGCTGGGCAGCGGCATCATGCCAGTCATGGCTGCCCCCTTTGCAGGGTCTTATGACTTGGCAGGAAAATTATTTGCTGGGAATTTTGACATCTGATTTTCAGCTGAGAGAGAAAAGAAAGGTCTGAATTGTGCACATCTGAACAGATAACCTGACCCTTGCCTAGATGCTTTGCACTGAGAGGTCATTTCAGAGGTACGGGGTGAGCATTTGTTTTGGTCCTCGATTCAAGAACTTAGGTCGTTAACCCTCCACGCGAGTTAAACCCTTAGGAGGAAAGAATAAAAGAGCACAGCTCCATTGAGCACTTTCTTTATGGGTTAAAAATCAAAAAGGTGCATGTGGTGGGCAGATTGGAGGAGGGTAGAGCACAGACAGAGATGGAAGGCACAGGAGGCATGGACAGCGTCAGCTTGGGGATGAACAGCCAACTGTCAACCATCCTGTGACATACTGAATCCTGCACAATCCTCCATGTTACTTGGTATTTGAGGCAGAAGGCCTCATAGCACACAGCTCTTGCTTTTCCAGAAGACTCTGCCCTAATCTACACATTGATAGCAAAATGCCCTCATGAGGGAGGCAGAATTCAATTAGTCTCACTGATTGTCAACTACCCACCACCCATCCCCATCCAGTCCTACTGTGGGTTAGCGCTTCCTAGGCAACTTGACTGGGCAGAGTGTGTCATTATTACATGTTCAGAATGTGACAGATCATCATAGAAGACTGCAGACTATACAGCCAGGTGCTTTCCTTCCTCCCCACTGTATTTGAACCCAGGGAACTCTGTTATTCCACCTTCTGAAGGATTCCTGTCCCCCATCCGCCTAAGCACAATGAACCGCATCACATCTCTTGCCATCTTGCTTTTGTCCTGAAGGGACAGAACTTTGCCATCTGGAGGTCAGCATGCTGGTCCTCCAGGTGCCGGCAGGTGGGAAAGGATGTTTGACAATGAGGACACTAGGTTCACTTTTACTTGAGAGACTAAAAATATTCTAACCATAGATAGTCCTTCTGTTCAATATGGGTGTTTAGTGAATGAACCATATTCCCCAATTAATTCTCTCAGCATACTTATTACTCTGAATCAATTGGTTAATCTTGTTGTAAATATGCCTGAAAATTTTAAAACCCTAGAATGGGTATATAATCAAAGCAAAAACGTTTAAGAAAGTGTTTCACAAACAGTAGCTCAAGTTCGTAGAGAGCTTTTTATGAGTCAGCTGCTGTTCTAAGTGCCTTCCATCAGAAATATCCTTCTTTTGCAAGACACAGCTCATGGGCGTGGGGAAGTGTGGACCCAGACTGTCCAGCTCCAGAGGCTGTCTCCCACATGGTGACCAGACACAGGTGGGTGGGGTTTTGCTTTGCTTTGCTTTTCCACAGTTTCCAAGCCATGATAAACATGGTTATAAAAAGCACGTAGTTACTTCTGAGAACTACAACTTGTGCTTTCTTATACTTCTGCTAATTGGTCCTAAAAACATTCAGAAATAGCAATAAAAGCAACAAAGAAACACAACCCAATAAAACTCCATGAGAGTAGAATCCCTTCCCAATGCGATCAATTTGCAGTTCCTGTTGGGTCACTTGGTTCCAGCCCTGAGGCACAGGGAACACCCCCTGGGACTCCTGTGGGGACAACAGCCAAGGAGCATCCAGGGGCATTCCATGGGAGGCATCAGTCCCCAAACCCAGAGATGTGTCTCCAGATATCTTAGCATCTAGAACCTAACAGGGACCTGGAAGTACCCCTAAAACTTGACAGAAACATTGATGTTTTGGCCATTGATATTTCCCGAGCACATATTTCAGGAATATATAACTGCAAGTAAGCAATACTCATTTGTATTTTTTTTCCTAAATGAACATTTCCATGTCTCAAGGTTTGGCCTCACTTTTCAGTATTTCAAGACTTCATAGGTCACTTATCCATACTATTGACGTCAGCATCTGGGCAATGACATTTCTCTTGGCATTCGCATTTTCAGCGAGAGCACTATTTACTGATTGCCCACATCTTGCAATTTCTGTGTTTGTGTGAGGGGTAGGTGAGGAAGATGGGGTGTTTGGAGACACAAAGATGGGTATATCAAAGAGCATGAGGAAAAGATAAACTCATAAAATGAGCAGACAGGAACACACACAACTGTAATGAAAGGTGGGAGGAGTAACCACTCGCCAGCATCTAGACCTGTGTGCTCCACATCCCATTTGTAAGTGCAGAATGATTGGTCCTGCTCCAGTGCAAGCTCCACCCCTTCAGGTGCGCAATAGAACCCATCACTTCTTTCCTACCCAAGGATGTGTCTCCAGCAATCTATCTGCCTCTCCTACAATACCCGTTTTCCTTATCTACTGGATCATGCAATTGTCTACACAGGTCTACATGTGCTGCTCTTTCTCCCATATTTAAAATAACCCTCTCTTGGCCCCACTTTCCCTTCTTGGCTTCCCTATGCAGCAAAACTCCCCCAAAGAGTAGACTTTGCACCCTTTTTCCAATGCCTCTCCTCTCATCTCTGTTGAACACACAGCAAGGCGGCTTTCTCCCCCACTGCCCGATTAGAACCACTCTTGGTAAGGACACAGCTGATTGCCTCCCTTCCTCCCGAAACTCTTTATTTAGTTGGCTTTCTGAGCACCATGCTTACCTGGCTTCCCTCCTGCTGTGGGAATCATCTCTTCTCAGTGCCCTTTGCTGACATCTCCTTTTCTCCTGGATGTTTGAATGTTGGGATCCCCTAACGGCTGTGTCTAATCTCAGAGCCTTAAATATTATTCACCCACTGACTACCCTCAACTGTGTATCTCTGGCCCAGCCTATGGCACTGAACTCCAGACTTAGAGCTCCAGCTGCCTTCTCAACACTTCTCCTTGATTTCTAACAAACCTCTCACCCTTAAAGGCTAGCTCCTCTCCCAGGAGCCAAGATTTATTCATCCTGAATGATGATGTGATTTTATAATCTTTGAAATCTTTATACTCTTGGAAATCTCGTGATAGGAAAAAATCTACATGATAATATTTTACACTCATTACACATATGAAAATAATGAGTTTCCATTGCAAATTATCTAAGGTAATTTTTGCTTGAATCAATCAGTAAATATTTCTAATGGAATCTTCAGTGTTCTAAATAATAAGGTAGATACAGAATATCTGAAGAATAATAAACTACCTAATATTTATTGAGCTCTATGCACCAGGAAGAGTAAACTCTTTACCCTTTATATTCACTTAATCCTCACTAAACACTGCAACATGGAATGGGAATGACTATCATCCCCATTTTTATATCTTGGGAGTTTGAACAGAGTAACTTGCCTGACATCTCACAAGGGAGCCAAACCCAAGCCCAGGCCGGCCGGCTCCAGAGTCTACACTCCAGGCCTAGGTTACGGGAGCTGTCATGGGAAAAAGAAAGCACCAGAAAAGAAAATATTGTGAAATCCAAATTTCTTAGTAATTATACTTAGTGTGAAAAATAAACCGTGTTAACAGAGCTACCAGTTCTTTGCATTGGAATGCAAGCCTCCCCTGTCTACACCCACAGCACTAGTGGGTTCAAAGGAATTGAAACAGTATCAGTTCCCACACACAGTCACATGGAAAGGATCCAGAATCACGGAAATGACTCTTGCTGTCCATTCTGAAATCTCTTTCCCTCTTTTTTTATTTCCTTTTGTTTTTTACATTTTTATTTTCCCTCTGGGTGATATCTTATTGCTTTTTCTACAAAGTTTACTGCAGAACTTACACAACAATGAAAGTGTGTCATGGTCAGGGTAAGTCACAGAGGGAGAGAAGATCTTTTCCTAGAAATGAAGGGAAGCCGTAATTCCAAAAGATTCATAAAGAACCCAATCCACGCATCGCCTTCTTGATTTAATATGTGCATGTTTAACAACAGAGAATCAGTGTCTAAACAGCTACATTCGCATCAGTCACTGAGACCCAGACACACAACCTCTTTTGAGGTCTTCATATGCCCAGCGGGATCAATCTAATAAAAGGACTTATAAAGGACAGGTGAAATTTGCAGATCATTATGCAAAGATTTCATGATTAACAATGACAATAATTAGATACAAAATGTAATGTCAATTTTTGAACAGCATATCCAAAACTTATCCTACTTTCAAGGGTAGGTTCAAGAAATATTTTTTCTATATTGTTGTCATAATGTCTAGTATATCTCCACACCTTAAAAAAGATCAAGGGCACATTTTGTTTTTTTGGTAGTTAATACTTGAAAGCTGGATTTTCATTCTGCAAGAGAAATAGAGATTTTAATCAGTCTTTCCCATCAGACTCGCTCTGTCTTTTTCCCTCTCTCTCCTGTAATGTAAACGGCTCAATATTTTTAAACATGTCACTATTTAATGGAAAAGGTAATGAAAGTGCCCATAGCTATAATCAGAGAATGACTTAAAACTTTTACTTTTGTAGTTCTATTGATCAGTTTTTATGTCTGTGATAAATGTTTGTATATATTCCTCTCAGGGATGGAAACCTCAGCAGGTTAAAATTATTTTTAAGAGGTGAAGGTGGGAGGATATTGTTATTAATGGATCTGCAACTTATTTATTAGAAGAGGCAGTCGTTAAACAAATTGCACTTTTTATTTATTTATTTAATTTTTTTTTTGGTGAGGAAGACCAGCCCTGAGCTAACATCCGTTGCTAATCCTCCTCTTTTTGCTGAGGAAGACTGGCCCTGGGCTAACATCCGTGCCCATCTTCCTCCACTTTATATGGGATGCCGCCACGGCATGGCTGACAGGCAGTACGTCGGCGGGCGCCCGGGATCCGAACTCGCGAACCCCGGGCTGCCAAGCGCGGACTAAACCGCTGCGCCACCGGGCCGGCCCCCCAAATTGCACTTTTTACATCACGCCCTCTATATTCTTGCCCGACAAATGGCTTTAAAGAAGAACGCTTTGATGCTGGGTTTCAGTCACAACCGCTGGGCCCTGGGCTGAATACCTGCTGCTGGTCACCCAGGCAGTTACATGGTCCAGAATGAAGAGGAAGCTGCAAAGCTGCTGGATGAATCCCACGCACCATCACTCTCTGCAGGTCCTTTCTTTGCCAAGTGGCCAAGGAATGGTACACTAACCACTGAGCAATGCCTTGTCAGCAATTTGTCCCATCAGTATATTTTTATGCAAACAATACTCCCTGGGCAACAACCCTGCAAACAGAGAAGAATGATTTCTGTTCCCAGGGAGGTGTTCCTGGAACCATGCCACCCCACTCAATCCTGTTTTATTAGGATGTGGAAAAACAACTCTTTGTTCAACTCCATTTTCTTTTTATATTGACCCTTATTCCGTAAGGCTCTGAAGAATGGAAATTTTTAGAGAGAGAGCTTTTTCACACTCTCTAATCATCATTTCACTTAGAACAACAGCAGTGATACTGGAAAGTGAACAAGAGGCAGGAGCATGGAGCAGAAAGTTGGGGGATGGTGAGACTCAGTGGAATTACAGCTGAGGGAAATCTTTGGGTTGCATGTTTCTGGAAGTGCACTTGTGCTACTCAAATCTATTTTTCCACTTATACAGTTAGTGCTGCAAAACGTTTTCTCCAGGATTATTATCCCTGGTTTTAAGTTAATCAATCTAACTTCATTCTTTCCTACTTGGTGCAAAGATCAAAGATCACAAATTGGTACTTATGGTAGTAGCAGCTGTCATTTACTGAGGACCTATTTTAAAATGTACCAGATATTTTTTTAAATCAGGTATGGTAAGACACAGAAATGACTGTTATGAAGGAAGACATTTTTATACTCACAGACCCCTAGAAACAGGGGCATGTCATGTCTTGTAGGGCCATGGGGAGGCACCAGGGTCAATCAGGGGCAGAGGGAATCAGAGAGAAAACGTGAGCATGTCTTTATTGTGGTTTCCATAGGAAAGACAAAGAAGGCTTAGGACTGGCTAGTTTGAATAATTACAGTGGGCTCTGGGGCTGTCCCCCGTTGTCTGGTACCTGGCCCTAGAGCGATTAGAGCAAATGGACAATGGGCTAGAGTGTGAGAAACCAACAGAGGAGGTGGTTGGGGTATGGGCCTTGGATTGGTTGGTTTACACATGGAAGATGTGCCAGCAGACAAGTCCCTTACCATCTCTATGAATTGCCTAGCCTTGAGAGGGGCAGTCTCTCCAGGAACAGCAAGGGCCCAGAACTCATATCACTAGAAAATACAGAAAATAAAAAGGCATGATTAATACAAGACCTCATTTATGGTGGCCGTTATTCTAGAGACTGTCTATTTGTTATTTCTGAGCCTGCACACCCAGGGACAGAGAATTGTAGGGTGGTTGAGGAGGAAGGTGTGTACATGGGGGAAGGTTACATCTCACCCACGCAGTAGTGAAAACGCTGCTTGCAAACCACTCCAGTGAAATAGCAGAGGCTCAGCCACATAAACACCACTCTCAGAAAGTAGAAACTGCCTTTGTTTAGGTGGAGACAAAAGAAGCAAAAAGACAATTACACAGTGTCCAACTACTGCAGAGAGCTGTGCACTGGAATAGCGGCTTCTGAGGGAAGTAGTTTGATGATGATGATGATGATGATGATGGATGATGCTAATATTTATTGACATGTGTCAATAAGTAATAAGGCATAAACCTAGATAAAGAGGAGTACCTACATGGGGTCAGGCAAAGTGTCACTTCTCTGACACCAAGTAATGATAAGTTCCCTGTTGCAGAGGGCAAAATCAGTGCCAATGACATGAAATAAGCAGAGAGCAGATTGCTAGGAGAAGGAGTTTGGAAATTTGGGTTGTTACTGCTTTTTGGCTATCAATGAATAATGCATAGTGCTCCCATAAACATTCATGTACAAGTTTTAGTGTGGACACATGTTTTCATTTCTCTGGGGTTTATACCTGGGAATAGAATTGCTAGTTAATATGGTAACTCTACATTTAACCTTTTGAGGAACTGCCAGACTGTTTTCCAAAGCAATCGCATCATTTTATAGTCCCACCAACAGTGTATGAAGATTCAAATTTATCCACAGTCTCCTCAAGACTTGTTATTTTTTGTCTTTTTGATTGTAGTCATCTTAGTGACTGTAAAGTGATATCTCATTTTGGTTTTGAGTTGCATTTCCTAGATTGCTAATGCTGAGTATCTTTTCATGTGCCTACAGGCCATTTGTATATCTTCTTTGGAGAAATCTGTATTAAGATCCTTTGGTTCTTTTTAATTGGAGTATTTGGTTTTTTTGTTGTTGAGTTGTAAGAGTTCTTTATATATTCTAGATACAAGTCCCTTCTCAGATATATAATTTGCAAATATTTTCTCCCATTCTGTGAGTTGCCTTTTAACTTGATGGCATCCTTTAAAGCACAAAAGTTTTCAATTTTGGTGAAGTCCAATTTATTTATTTTTTTTATATTGTGGTTGTGCTTTTGGTATCATATCTAAGAAACCTTGCTTAATCCTGTGTCATGAAGCTCTATGGCTATATTTTCTTCTAAGAGTTTTACAGTTATAGGTATTACATTTAGATCTTTGAACTATTTTGAGTTAATTTTATATATGGTGTGAGGTAGGGATCCAAATGCATTCTTTTGCATGTGGATATCCAATTATCACAGCACCACTTGTTGAAGACAGTATTCTTTCCTCACTGAATTATCTGGTATCCTTGTCAAAAACAATTGGCTTTAAATGTGATAGTTTATTTGCGGACTTTCAATTCTATTACACTGATCTATATTTCTATCCTTATGCCAGTATCACACTTTCTTGATTAGTATAGCTTTGTAGGAAATTTTGAAATCAGGAAGAGTGAGTCCTTAAATCAGTTTTTCTTTTTCAGTATTCTTTTGGCTGTTCTGGGTCACTTGCATTTCCATATGAATTTTAGGATAACATTCTCAATTTCTATTTATTCTTCCCCCTTTGTGTGCTATTATTATTGCATACAACAATAGTTATTGCACACAATTATTTCCATTATGGCATGTATATATATTACACCTATATATGTCACAACCTCAAACAATACCTTGTTATAATTATTACTGTATATAATTTTATATCTTTTAAAGAAGCTGATAGAAGAAAGAAGAACAAGTATATATTTATAGAATTTTTACATTTACATTCTTAACATGAGTTTCTTTGTTGACTATTTCTTTTCTTTTACTACTTTGACTACATCATGGCACTGTGGCCTCCACTGTTTCTGAGAAGTCAGCTGTTAACCTTATTAGGGTTCTCTTGTAAATGATGAGGCATTTTCCTCTTGCTGTTTTCAAGATTTTCTCCTTGTGATCGACTTATAGGAGTTTTACTATGATGTGTCTGGGTGTGGATCTCTTTGTACTTATCCTATTTTTGTATTCTTAGATTCATTAAATTTGAGAAAATGCTCATGATTATTTCTTTGATTTTTTTTTTTCCTGCTCTTTCTCTCTGTCTTTTCTCTCACTATGCTTATGTTGGTGCACTTAATGGTATCCTACATTTCTCTGAAGCTGTGTTCATCTTTCTCCATTCCTTTTCTCTCTGTTGTTCACTTTGCGTAGTATCTATTGATCTATCTCTAAGTTTACCAATTCTTTCTTCTGACAATTCAAATCTACTATTGTTGTCTCCCTTTAGTGAATTTTTCACTTCAGTTACTGTACTTTTAATTCCGTAATTTCCATTTGGCTCTTTTAATAATTTCTGTCATTCTATTGATATTCTCTATTTGATTCTTATCATGCCATCCTTTACTTTTTTTAGCATAGTTTAATTTTTTGAGCATACTTTTTGTGGCTGCTTTGAATCTTTATCTTCTATATTTCAGGGAAATAGTGATAAGTCAAATTTTCAAAGTCCCTCCTGTAGTGATGTTTACTTTCTATTGAATGATAAAAACCAGGTGTCATCAGTCTATGCCCCAAGGATTAAATCCTGTCTCCCAATCATTTCTGGGTGGGAAATGATTTATAAGTGTAAATTGTGTGTGTGTATAAAATATGCCTTTTGATGAAAGCAGTGGCTTCATTTTGCCTCTTGGGCTTCAAAGCCTAAAATTTTACCATCTGGTTCTTTACAGAAAAAGTTTGCTGACTTCTGATATAGATAAAAAGCAAGAAAAAAAGGAACAAAAATAAAAGAAAAGGAGACAAGGGAAGTGATGTGAGGCATTGGTAAGTGCAAGGAAACAATACTGTGGTGTCAGGGAATGAAGGATCATGGTGGTGCTACATCAGATAACATAGTCACAGGGTCATCACTAGGGGCTGGCATTGGAGTAGAGACTTAATGGAAGGAAGGCAGAGAGCAAAGGGAAGAGTGAGTGTCAGAACCCTTCTGCAAAATGCACCCAGACTGTTTGAGGAAAGGCATAGAACTTTACGTCCTTAATGTGAGGGGGGAAAAGGGGTAGAATACAAGGTTGGAGACTCAGTCAGGGCCAGATCATTTTGGGGCTTGTAGACCAAGGGGAAGACTTTAGAGTCTATTCATTCCAGCTAAGATGAGGAGCAACACCATCTGATGAACTTTTGTGTGTGTGTGATGAAGACTAGCTCTGAGCTAACATCCATTGCCAATCCTCCTCTTTTTTGCTGAGGAAGACTGGCCCTGTGCTAACATCCGCGCCCATCTTCCTCCACCTTATAGGGGACGCCACCATAGCATGGCTTGACAAGCAGTGTGTTGGTCCACGCCCAGGATCTGAACCTGTGAACCCCAGGCTGCTGAAGCAGAGCGTGGAAACTTAACTGCCACGCCACCAGGTCGGCCCCCTGATGGACTTTTTTAAGGCTAGATGTGGTTGCTGTGTGGTGAATAGAGTGTAGGGGACAAGAATGTGAGCAAAGACAATATAGCTAATGCTTAAGTCCTGGGAGAAGGATGGCGGCGTAGATGAGGATGGTGAGGGAGAAGACGGGGAGTCCTTGGGTCCAGGTGTACTGGAAGGCAGAGCCAACACCATTTGCTGATGAGTAGTAAGAGAAAATGCAGAGTCCAGCACTACCCCTCCTAAGGTTCTGGCCTGAGCAACTGGGTGAATGGATGTCATCTACTGAGAGAGAAACAGGAGAAAAGTAGGTTTGGGGGAAGTCAAAGGTCCTCTTTTCATCATGTCATGTTTGAGATGCTCATTAAACATTCCAATGAAAACACGAATTTGGTAGTTGGCCTTTGAGTCTGGATTTCAGGGGAGAGAACAGAGCTGTCGTGTCTTCATTATGTGGGTGGTTTTAAAGCAGTGAGAATGGGTGAGAACCCCATGGGAGTGAGTGACAGAGAACAGATTGGAGAAGGAAACTCTGGCACCTGCCAGCATTTAGAGGTGTCAAGTGAGCAAGGCTTTCTGCAAAGCCCTCCTCTCTGTGAAGTACTGCACATTCTACTTCTTCAGCTCTTATTTCTCCACAGGAATAAAGTGAGTAACAGAAAAAAAAATACTTAGTTTCATTCTTCACTCTGTCTGTCTATAAATGTATATAATAGTATGTAGTTTAGTAAATGCTACATTTAGTCCTCCAGACTCTCAGAATTTGTTACTTTATCATGCTTGATGAAGAAGTGGAGATTTCAGCTGTGCTTGATCTAAACGGGACTATGCACCCAGAAATAAATACAGTGTCCAGAGAACTCAAATTTCCACACTTAATCCTATATGAAATCAGAATGGAAATGGAAATAATTTTATATCAATGCTACATTCCACATCAACACAATATTTGTGGTTCAAGAACATTTTACTCAATTGCTATCCAAGTGAGGAGCAAAACAGAAAAATAATGTGGCGTCTGCTTTTCATGTTTCAAAGTTTGAGAAAAGGACAAAGAAATTCCTTCAGTGAGAGTATATCTCTAAATATTAAGTGGATCCCACTTGTGTGACTCTGAGGACATAAAGACGACAGCATTTTCCTAGCCAGAGAAGTGATTTATAATAGACCATTCAAATCTATTAGACTAGTTTTATGTCCAGTAAGTTCTAGTAGCTTATCTTCTGAGCCATCACTGTTTGTGTAAGCCACAGCTGTGAGCAAAAGACCTTTATCCAATTCCATTATTTTTCAGAACTTGACAGGAAATCTATTTTGTCTACAATGGCAGAAATAGGTCTCTTCACAAACTTAAAATAATAACTTTTGCTCATCAAAATTCTATTAAATGACACACAAAGGTTTTAAATCATTTTACCTATACTTAAATTTTTCTAAGTTTTATGACTTGAGACTAGTTTATTGTATACATTTTAATATATTTCAATTCTCATAGTAAGTCAGTTTTTCTGTAATTAGACATTTTACTTGACAAAGATTTTTAAAAATTATTAGGCAACTCTGCCTTTTTCTATTGCCATGAAATATGTCTTGGTGGGGGCTTGTTATCTGAAACTACCAGAATGAAGAATATTGATATTCTTGTGCTACTAATTGATGATATTCTCAGTAGAATATATTTCTAGACTAAGCAGTATTTTTTCCATTATGTCATGGTAGTAGTACTTTTCCTTGTATATGCAAAAATAGCTATTCACTTAAGAAACTGTTTATCCTGATGCTTTGCTCTGAAGAGTTTCTTGTAATGAGCATACATGAATATTTACAATTCGTGAAAATAATTAGCTAGAATAGGAGTAATGTGACATGAGACATGAATGCCTTGCCCATAGGATAGAAATGAATGTCCACAGACAGGAAGGAGTGAAAAGCTTAATGGAAACACCCCAAAATCATGGTCAGAATTTGTGACGCAGTAAAAATGGAAAAAAGGAAACCAGTTTTTCTTTGAAGGTTTTGAGAGATTGAAAATAGTATCAGAAAAATGTAAAATCATGGATCATTAGGCTGGTAGAAATCTGTCAAGATCCAGAAGCCTCACTTTACATGTGAGGACACTGGAGCCCAGGAAGCACCGACATCACTCTCAGCCTGTGCCTCTCCCCTGGCTCCTCGAAGGGTAAGGGGAGGAGGGCAGAGGGTCTGATTATTTGTCCCTTTGCTTCGCACTTTCAGGTCTGAAATATTTCAGTGCAGAGAGAAAGAAAGGACACCAGGAAATATGCAAAGTCAAGGACAGTTTGACCTGCAGGAATTAGGACTGACAATTCTTTGTAGATCTTTCAGTATGTCTAAAATGTTGCCAGTGACAGTGGAGAGGGAAGAGAAGGCAAGAATAGGAAGGCAGATGTCCAGCAACAGACTAGCTGGTTTACAGCCTTCATTGTCAGTATCTCTTTACCTTCATAGAGTGGCTATTTTCTTTATTTTTAAGATTTTTAAGGCAATGGAAATGTCCAAAAGTTTACGTTTGGGGCTACTCTTTCCCATAACATTTAGGGGTTTTCCTGAGTGTTCATACAATAGATGAATCTCTGTGCAAAGCCATCAACTCACAACTCATGGAAACCAAGAGACCGTGAGGTCAAACATCCACACAATTTCTGTGTAGTGGCTAAGGGCCCACGTGCGCTGCATGCTCGCTGTGTGTCGGGGCTATTCCAGGTCTCTGACATACACACTTCGTCCCCAGAACAACCCTGTGGCAGATACCACCGCTACTCACATTTTACAGATCAGGAAACTGAGGCACAGAGAAGTTAAAGCAGCAACCAACCAACCAACCAAATAAAACAGAACAACACTTGTCCAGGGTGGGTCACATAATCAGGCAGAGCTCCATTTGTTAGAACCTGAAAGGCATGCTCATATCTTCTAAAGAAGGACAGAGGGGTCTGTTAAGTGATGAAATTCTGGTTAGAATGAAGGGACTCACGTTTCCTGAGGGCACCGAACTTTCTACAGTCACTTTTTACAGGGGAAGAGCTTCAGACTGAACGTGTCAGGAGGATGACGCCAGGACATGTAGAAGTTAAGACAAACGCTCCCAGCAGCAAATTATTCCCAAAGAAAAGTTATTCTTGAATCCTGCCTTCAGGAAGTGGGGTGAAATTGCCCATCCACGCAAGCTTTTGCTAAAACCTCAGTAATTCCCTGACCTATGTATTTATGGCAATAATACCATAGTATGAGATATTTCTATGGAATGTGATATTTATGGTATTTATAGGGAACTTGGTTCCCTCAGACGCAAGATACTATGTAAATGCAAATACCAATAATGTTGAGATGTATAATGTGCTTCAGGAGATTCTAACTCTCACAGCTTAAATGTAATAAGCACTATTCACTTGCTCCTTAAACTGAGATTTTTATTGCATAGAGATTGAAGAAAAATATTAAAGACTCTGCACTAAATTGCATATTCAAAATGGCTTTTCCTTATGTAAGCAATGTAAGCAATGATTTTTTCCCTTTGCACTGAATTTTGAATTACCACTAAAAGACAGTTTTTCAAACTTAATACATGATCCACTTTGATGAATATAAAAATCTAATTCTTTTAATGTTTGAAATGAAAAATATTCACTATGACTGAAAGCAATGGGATAAACCACTTCTTTATTTTTTTTTTATTTTGCTATCTAGAAGTAATGAGTTATTCCAGAAGAGACATCCATCAACCCAATGACTCCCAAGCTGAAATCATCTGATTTTTAAAACATTAGACTTTTGTTCTTCTTGCTGTTTAAATGAACAGTGCTATTTTTACATTAGGCAACTACAATTATTTAGTCTTAACTCTCAAGCTTTACCAGTTTCTTGGCTAATAAAGTTTCTCTAATCCCCCAACTTTGTCTCTCTTTTGTTTGAATTCATTTTTGTTTGTTTCACTGGAGGAAATCTTCAAATTGCCATGCCATAATACACGTTGGACATTGTATTTTCTGAGTCCATGTATGCCTGTCTGAAAGTCTCTACTTTAACCTCGTTTATGAATGGTACTTTGACTTAGTGCACAAATCAAAGTGCAAAATACTTTTCTTAAGCATTTTTAAGATTTTGCTCTACTGTTTTTTAACATCTGGTGTTGTTTATGAGAAATGCAAATCTGACTCTCATCCCACAGCAGTTAAACTTGTTTTCTTTAAACTCTAGAAGCTTTTAGGATTTCTCTCCTTATCCTTAAGTGAAATGTTAGCAGCAGAGAAATGAGTCCAATATGGATATCTGGAGTGCCTGTTGAATAAAAGAAGATTCAGGCTCATAACTCAAGTATCTTATCATTTCCTCATATAAAAAGTCTCTAAATAATGACCTAAAAGGGGGTAGGGATAAAGATATTCCGAGAAAGAAGGTAACATATGTGATTAGGAATTTGTTCACTGGTAATCTGGGGATCCTGAAGAGTCATCTTCTTTCCCAAAGCTCTTACACAAACTGGGACACTGTCACTGGGATGTCCTTTAATCTTCCCAGTTTTCAACATTTCCTCCTTCATAGTCTGTTGGCTAAAAAAGTACCTCCTGGCCTTTAGGGGTTGCACTCCTTCTTTCTTTTCCAAGAACTCTGAAGATGCAGATGCAGCCTCTGCTTTTATTATCCTTCTTAGAAACTTCCCAGTGAAGGTAACAGCACATCAAAGGAGCTCAGCTGTCCTTCTGCCCTGATATAAAGTGTCTGCGGACTCTCTTTAAGCCATTTGGAATTCAGAAGGTATGCATATATACTCTAAATATATACATACATATTATAAAAAATACATTCTAAGTATATATATTTATAAATATAAATAAATATATATAGTGAGCACATGCACACACACACACACACACATATATATATATTTAGTAAGCACATGCCCCTTGAGTGATAATAAAAATGTATAAGGTTCCCACAACTCTACTGAGCTAAGTAATGTCATTACTCCATTGTTCTCATCTGAATGTTTGTGTGTGTCCCACCCCCCCAGTATTCATATATTAAAATCTTAAACCCCAATGTGATGGTATTAGGAAGTGGAGTCTTTGGTGGGTGATTAGGTCATGAGGGCAGAGCCCTTCTGATTGGGATTAACATCCTTACAGTCAGGGGGTCTGTTCTGAGAACAGTGACGTTAGGTGATTTCTTTGCTGTGCAAACATCACAGAGTGTACTTAGACAAACCTAGATGGTACAGCCTACTGTATACTGAGGCTACATGGTACTCCTCTTATGGGACCACTATCATACACGTGGTTCATTCTTAACCAAAACATCGTTATGAGGTGCATGACTCTATAAAAGAGACCCCACAGAGCTCTTTTGTCCCCTCCTCCATGTGAGGATATAAGGAGAAGTCAGCGGTCTGCAACCCAGAAGAGGCCTTCACCTGACCTGACCACGCTGGCATCCTGACCTTGGATTTCCAGCCTCCAAAACTGAGCAATTCTCTCCAGCAACAGAGAATGTCTGCTGTTTGCAAGCCACTCAGTTCATGGTGTTCTGTTACAGCAGCCTGAATGGACTAAGACACCCATTTTACAGATGAGAAAACAGAAGACCAGAAAGGTTACATAACTTTTCCAAGGACACCCAGGTCTCGAGGGGTGTCAAAGGACTCAAAACCAAACAATGAGGAACCAGAGCTATACTCATAACAATTATACAATACCGTTTTTCAGCAAACAATTCAAAGAATCCCTATTAAGCGCACTGAATCATTAACCAAGCAAGGGTGTTCCCAGGCTCAGCTTTGACCTGATACTCACCAAGCCTTGGGAGGATTAATATGATAATACTGTATGGCATGAAGTTGATGGAGGGCAGGGTGCAGTGAGAACCTAAACTAAGGAGGTGGCAGTGGGACTGGCCAATAAAAACTACACAACAGAGCAATGACTTTATGGGGGGCACAAAGGAGAAAGTAGAGACAAGGAGGGGAGATTTAGAGTTGAGGTGAGGAAAAGAAGGGAAGAGTCACTAACAGAAATAGAGAGAATGACAGACAAGTGTGGTTTGGGGAAAGACAGGGTTTGGACATTCTGAGTTTGTGGTGTTAATGAAAAACTGCAACACAAGAAAAGGTGGAGGGCAGAATTAGTGTGTTAAGTGCCATTAATCCAGATAGGATAATTGAAAATGTATGATGAGCTGAAAGTTGACCAACACAAATATGAAGAAAACAGCAGCCTCTGTACATGAAGGACATGTGTGTGTTTGGTGGGTAGGAGTAGAATGAGCGTTGCTAAAGGATGCAGAGAGAAAAAATGTCAAAATCAGAATGGTACCAGGTGACGGAAACCAAGAAAGGATGATTTTGGTTTTCCCTCCAAGAATATTTTATCTCCAAGTAGATAAAAAAAGGAGGTAACACTGCAGAAATCAAGGATGAAAAATGCCTTTAAATGTAGCATTTTCAGTTGAACACTGAATTTTGATGGTAGTTGAATAGTGAAGTTCAGAAGTGGGTAAGAAGGAAAGAGAAACAAAGAGTGGTAGTTACTTTTTCATGAAGTGTAGTGGTGAGTGGAAGGAAGCAAAAATGAAGATACTGTGAAGTATCTCAGAAAAGATAACTATTTACTTATTAATTTTAAAATAAGAGAATCTAGAATGCTTATTAGTAAGGAAGAACATAGATACGAGTTATTGGGACCATTTAGATAAATAATAATTATAGTATTAAAATGGTGAGATATTCTAAAATGGTCACAAGATATGCTAGAAACAGAATAGAGGCCTTACAAATCACATTTAAAAGCAAAAGGAAATACAAAATAGACATTATTATAAAAAAGATTAGGAAACAACCATAAGTTTCAGGAAACAGAATGACAGATAGTAGATATGGAACAATGATTATGACAACGAATGCAAATGACCTAAATTTATCTTTCTAAAGACCAAAGTAAGTTTAGATTACTTTGGCATGACTAAAAAGAGAAATGTTTAAAGAAGCTATCAAAAACTTCATCAAACATAGTTTTGACAAGGTTTGTGTATCTAAGTGTAAAAAATACAACAAAATGGGCATTTCCTGCAAGCACAGGCACCAACAGAGCTGCCCAATAGAATGATGTCATTCAAGGCAGCTTTGGAAGCTCTTGACACCAGGCAATTTGAAAAATTAAATGTAGAAAAACATAAAGTTTAATTTGCAGGTGATTATTGTATATGGGTTCAGGAAGAAAGCACTATCAGAGTGAATAGAGAATTTCCTGAGTGTCTGGCTACAAGATAAATATACATCCCAACAGTACCCCTGCATACCATTTATAATCAGATAAAAGTTATGTTGAAAAGAAGATAACCTCTTCACAAGAGTTCAAAAACCTATAAAAATTTCAGAATAAACTTATTAAAACTGTGTGGGAGCTTTGCAGAGAAAACTCTAAAAGTTTTGTTGATTAATATAATGGTATATTTTTGTAAATAGAGAAATCCAATATTTCTGAATGGAAAGTCTAAAGGAATATATTTAGGAACCTGAAAAAAATGATCCCATAGTCTATGCAGAAAAATAAACAGGCAAAAAAAAAATCAAAGAACATTCTAATTAAAATATATATAAAAAGGAAGAGTTGTGGTAATCTTATAAGATGTAAGAAGACTGCAAAATATAGCAATTACAAATGTGAAGTTACTGGGAAAAGGACATAGAACCAAACTCCTGGATAAAATAGATTTGGTCTAAAGAATTAAAAAATTAATATATGACAAAGGAAACATTATAATATAATAGAACATAGAAGATAACTCATCAGCAAGAAAAAAACAGATCTTACACTATGATTGTCTATGTTTTTCTTTAAGTTTGGGGTGCTGAGAAATCTCTGTTTTTGATCTGTGTTTTTTTACAACTCCAATTTGAGCACAATACACTGTAGACAGAGGTTCCTAGAATCCAAGAATCTTGGGGGAGGAGGCATGGGCAATTTGGCTCCCCTGTGACACACAAACCATTTAACCACATCCCTGACAGGTGCTGGACCCCCCACCTGAGCACCTGTAAAGGGGTGTGGGTTTCCTGCCTCCTAGGAGCCCACGCACTTCCCTGGGAAAGGGGGTGTGATGGGAGCCTCAGACCTGGGTCCCGCCTTGCAGGGCATAAATGACACTGGAGACATACATGGTAGCATTCAATTTTCAAATTCCTCATCTTTCTTCTCAAGGGGTTCCCCAGTGAAGAAAATCTGAACAGGGAGCACATACAGAACTTTCTCTGAAGCATCAGAAAAGCAAGTTTTCCAAATCAATTCTCAGCTGGAGGATTGTATTAGCCATTATTTCTTTAGATTTAGAAGACAATCCAGCCCATCACTCTATTTCACCAGTAAAGAAAGATAGTAAGAGATGAAATGATTAAACTCATCATTCTCTAGAGAAAATACAGACAAAATACCATAAAATTGGTATCTCCCTTTTTTATGCATAATATTCTTGACTTGGCCACTTAGGCTTCATTCTCATATTGCTCATTTCCCAATAAAATAAAATAAAATCATGATGTCATCAAAAGCAGAAGACAGTAGCTATAAAGGCCAATTTACATGGGAAATGATAGGAACATTTTTCATGAAAGTATATAAAAAGCAAACTTTATTTAAAGGCAAGTTTAATTTTTTCCCATTATTCACCAGCAACTTTGAGAGCTCCATCAATTCTCTCTCATGTGGAATGTGTCACATTTTATGTTCACTTAAATTAGCTGATGAAGTACACTGCTCTTTAATGAAAGGATTTCCCTCTGTTTTTCAATAAAACATTAAAAATCCTACTCATAACTTTTCAGAAAGCTCATTCATTTGAAAGCGTTATGTCTTCAGAGCCCATGTTTTGAGGGCTCCTCGATCTATCTGCCTCCTTTAAAGAGTAGAATCTGTTGTTGACATTCATCTCCATGTACTGACCCACCCTTTGCAACACTCACTCCTAAATATTCCCCCTAAACACTTTTTTCCTCCTCTTGTTAATAAAATTCACCAGCAAAGATCTGAAATAGTAATTACGTTAAGTGCTGTACTCATCAACGTCAAAATCTAACACTGTTTTAAAGATTCATTATCTGCAAGCTGCCATCACAATCGTATCCATGAGCCAAGCATTTTAGTCAAGATTAGTTTAAATTCATGTTCTTTAGCAGATCTGGATCAAGTTAATGGGTTGGGGCGATTTCAAGCTTGTATTTTGTCTCTGACATTAAAATTGCACCGTTCATAACACACACACAATTCTGTTTGTACATTACTGGAAGGATATTGATCACCTCCGTGACAATGAGGCTAAAATAAGCTAAGTTCATAGAAATACTCCAGTCAAAATTACACTAGAAAGTTTTGGGGAGAGGCATATGGGCCTGGGAGAACAGGCAATTACACATTTTTGCTGTTTATCTTTGTTTAACCTTTGAGGATCTAACACGAAGAAGTATTGCTTCGTGAATGAGAGGAAGACACATCTCATAGTATCTGGGTTCGTTTAGACCACTCAGGAGGTACAGGGTGTTCAAAGACTACATTTAACCTGCAGAGAATTCAGAAGGGACAGAGGGAGAGATTTATGAATGGTGAATCAAGATGGTGTAAGGGTACTCAGGCGTTCAGGGCTTGCTATAAATCACACGGAGTCTAAAGTGTTGGAGGACACAGTTTTGGGACAATCGATAGTAACACAGTTACACTAATTACTTCCAAGTACGTTTGTAATTAATAATTGCATTGCAAAGCTTGGACATAGAAGAGAGAGGGAAAGAGATGGAGGGAGGGAGAGACATTGGAGAATATCTAGACGTGTTCTGTCAGCTGGTGTTTAAGAGTGCATGTTCTTGCCTACGCCACGCAGGGAACTGTACTGGGTTCTAAGAATATAAAGAAAAATAATAAAATAATAGACAGCCCTTGCCACCAAAGAATTCAGTCCAGTTTCTGGATGGCAGGAATGGGCCCCAGGCAGGCCTGCTAGGGGGATGGTGTCCCTGGGAAAATGGACCCCTGAGTCACTTCGTCTGGCAGTAAATGCTAAGGCGGCTGTGGAGATGGCTGCCACATTTTGATCCCTGGTGACCCGTGGACAGGAAGGGCCACTGGGAGGAGCTGGGCAAGGACACCTGCAAGTCACCTGTGCACATTGCACCCTGCCTAGTGCTGAGTGTGTGCTGTGTTTTGTTCAAATGCACTTTTCTTCCTCCAATCACGAGATCTTGTCCCAGAGTGAGAAAGAGTGCAAACAACTAAAACTTGTCCGGGGGACGGTCATTTCCTTCAGGGCTGAGATGCCCGGCATGGGCTGCCAAGCCTTAGATCCCCCCAGAGGTCTGAGCTCATTCTACAGTCAATGATAAAATGTTGATGCTTTTATTCTGCACTATTTTTTTAGCAAAGGAAATCAATCTGGCACACAGGGGGCCAGAAAGGTGCCTAAAACAGGACCAGGAGATAAAAAAAAAAGAAAATTATATTCTGAGGCCAAACATTATTCCTTGGACTTTTGTTACTTGGAATCTGGCCAATCCCGATGTGCAGGAGTCAGCGCACATCAGTTGGAAAGTCTCAGGATATCTGTGGCCGCTTTGTCACTTTTAACCCGAGGAGATGGCCGACTTGCCTCCCACTGCTCTTGGTTTTTGCTTTTCAACTCTAGTAATTCCACTGCTTGCTGATTGATTTCTATCTTCAACTGAAACACCTTGCCTTGCTTTTTCTATTCTTATAACAAGGAATATGCTTTTAGTAAAACTCCCCAACCTTGAAACTTTCATGCTCTGGGTAGCAATCCTCCCAGGAATATGTTTATAATGCACAATCATTGATATGTGCCGATATTTTTTTTGCTAAGAAGATGAATTGTTTTCCTTATAACATTTGATCTATGGTTCCCTTTAATGTGTCTCTAAAACAGTTAACCCAAGTGGAGGGTTGAGTTTTTGTCTTAACCCATTCTCTTTATTTCACCCATAGACTTCCCAACTTTTCTGTTCCCTTTCACGGTTTATATGTTGCTATTACTTGCCCATTTTTAAATAATGCTTTTTCAGTGTTTCTATTGGGGTTAAAGTCTCTCTAGCAGCTATTACCAGAGCATGAGCTAGCATACACAATGGACTAGAGCTGTGATTACTTATTAACTGCAGTCCAGGAACTCAGTTGCCTTTCTAGAAAAATCAATCAATCCCTCTACCCATCCCTTCCTGAGAATCAATGATTCAGAATAAAAGAAAGACACATTGGGTAAACTATGTAACATAATACAGTAGAAACTGTTAATAATCAGTTTAAAATCATTGCCAGAAATGCCACGGTAAGATATGTCATACAACATTGGTTTTCCTCTTGGGTAGAGAAAACCTTGACCAACCAAACTGCTAGGCATTTTCTGGCTCCTCTTTGCTGCGACAGATGTGAAAAGAGCTGTCGATACTCACTGCGTGCTCTGCCTCACTTCCCATTTTCTCCTCAACTGACTTCAGTCATTTCAATCCCTCTTCCCAGGCCACTGGTGACCGCATGTTGCCAAGACTAGTGGTCACCTCTTTGCACTCTTTCCACTGTGACGCTTTCTGGATTTAACTAAGTTGATCACTGTCCCCCTAAATCATTTTTTTTTTTTTTTTGGCTTCTACTGAACCACACTCTCTGGCCTTTCTCCTTATAATAGGTGATCTTTCTCAGTGACTTTGGCTGACTCCTCTCCCGCTATCCCTTCTCAAAGGTTGGTGTGCTTGGGGTTTGGTCCTGGGTCATTTTTGTCTTTTCTAATCGTACTCTCCCTAGAGGAATGTCACTTGGTCCTTTAAATACCAACTATATGCTGATGAGTTCCAAATTTACATTTTTAGCTCCAGATTTTATTTACAACTGCAGCTTGGCATCTCCCCATGGACATATAAAAGGTATTTCAAAATTAACTGTTCAAAATTCAACTCTTGCTTCTTCCTCCACCCCTACTCCCAGTAGATATTGTTCCCAAAGACTTTGACAACTTAGAAGTAGTACATCAAACATTATCCAGTTGCTCAAGTTCAAAACCTATGACTCTTATTTTATTTTTCTCTTACCCAATACCTAATCCAACAGCAATCCCTACTGGTTTAACTTCAAAATATGCCCTGAATCTTCCCAACTTGACCCAAGCTACCCTTATCTCTAGTCTGGACTACTGCCATGACTCGTAACGGGTCATCCTGTTAACATTCCTTCCTCCTCCAACCCACTCTCCACCAGCAGTTGGAGGGATCCTTTAAGAATGTTCATCAGTTCATGTCACTACCTGACTTAAAACCCTTCTGTGACTTCCCACTCAATATATAATAAAATCCCAAGTCCTTAACACACCTTGTGAGGCCCAGTGTGTGGTCTGCCTCCTGTCTCCCTCTCAACTCTCCTCTCTTACTCAACTGTCCCACTGACCTTCATGTTCCTCAAACAGGCCAATCTGGTTCCTAACTCAAGACCTTTGTAGGCCCCACTCCCTCTGCTTAGAGCACTTTTCATCAAGTTGTCATAGGGCTGCATCCTTCTGTAACTCACATTTCAACTCAAATGCCACATTCCCAGAGAAGCCTCCCTGACTGGCCTCTCCAATGTGCCACCCTACCTTCTCCACCATGCTTTGTCACATCATCTTGTTGTATCTTCTCATGAAATTTATGCATTTAGTAAGTTATGGTCTGTCTCCTGCCATTGGCATTTAAGACAAAAGATAACAGGGGCATGTAGTCTCGGGCACTACTGTATTCCCTGGGTCAATCCCCTGGCACATAACAGATAAAGAAAAAATTGTGAAATAGGAGTTTGATAGATAGGAGAATTAGGGCCTTCCAGAGCCTTCATAATCCTGTATTTAATGAAAAAATATATGTAAAAACTCTATTTACTTTGAAAAGTGCTCTTTTAACAATTTATGTACAAGTTTATACACACATCATTACCTCAAATGCTTCATTCCTGATCACATCACATAGTCCCGCATACTTTCACATTTCTGAAAAACATAGCTCTCCGGGAGGAATTTTCACATCCAGTAGCATATGTATAGTAAATGGCCCATAATATCTAAATAGATTAAAGGATTCTTCTAGAGAAGCCCTAGAACAAAATTTCCTAAAACTTTGAGGACACTCAGACAATCTTAAAAAGGAAATCTTGGGGCCAGCCCCAGAGGCCTAGTGGTTAAGTGTGGCTTGACACTCCACTTCAGCAGCCCAGGTTTGGATCCTGAGTGTGGGCCTACATCACGCATCTGTTAGCAGCCATGATGTGGAAGCAGCCCACACAACAAAGAAAAGAAGAGGAAGATTGGCAACAGATGTTAGCTCAGGGTGAATCTTCCTCAGCAAAAATTTAAAAAAGGAAAACTCCAAAGAATAACACCTTTTGAAAACACATATGCAATTAACGAAATTCTAAAACTCATAAGTCCTAATTTTCAATTTGGTATACATCAGTGGGTGCCTTGATTCAGCAAGCACAGCACTACTGCCACGGGAGGTGTTTGCATCACGACCATGCTCATGGTAATAAACTATTAAGCACACAGGATCAATAACTTTAACATTTTTAAACCAGCTCCATGCTGGCTTTGGACTCCATCCAGAGTCCAAAATGCCTTTTTTTCCCCATTAAAGGGTATAGTGGCCCACCTGCACTTACATGTGCAGGAAGGAAAGTATGACAGCAATCACAGAAGACGACATTTTGACTTTGATTTTGGATTAGGCTCCTGTGTGTGACAAATATAAGAGGCACATATAATGCAACAAAAAAGACTGATTTTAGAATTCCTTTCTATTGGGGTTATTTTACTCATATCAAATTGATGTAGAAATTTCTTGAGTCTTTCCATTAGCTTATCCTCTGCCTATTATATAATCTTGCCAACATCAAAAATTGCATCACAGGGTGTAAAAAGTAGGTGGTCTCCATGAAACACTGAAAACTCTCAAGGGACAAAAATATCAAAACCAGGTGTTCTCCTTGGGGCTGCAACTTCTGTTCTCTTGTGCTTCTCTGATATTATCAACAAAGGTTATCTTGTGATAATCTGGAGCAATATGACATTTCCCAGGTGTTTTTCCAACAAGACAGGGAGTTGCTTCTTCACCATGGACATTAGCTGGGGTTTTGCTCAAGTTTCTTGCACAGCGGAAACTTCTGGAGAGTTTTATTTTACAATTTAGTTTTTCTGCTCTTATGATAGAAACAGACATTTGCATATATTTAATTCATTAAAAGAATGTTTGCTTGATTAATTACCATGACTCTATTTTTCCTTCCTGTAGAACAGAATGTCTAACTTTTTAAAGAATGAACACATAGTTGCTAATGCTATTTTTGTGAGCTCTGATTACTAATTTCCTGCAGTGGTGCTCTTCATTAGGCATCAAGATTTGACAGTGATTCCTATGGTCTCCCTCCTCTTTCCCCCTGATCCTGGATCTATCATTGTTGATTTCTCCTTAAAGAAGCCAGAGTACACATTCACAGCATGGCCTTCATTTCAATCTTTGAAAATATGTAGTGATTTTAACCATTCTAACTAGAAAGACTTGGAAAATATTGCAGGCTTGATGATTTGAGGCTTATTGATATATTTTTTTCTGAAATTGATTTTCATTTCCCATTTAAAAGCACCTATAAGCATCATGGTAAATAGCATCCTGTAGCATCCTGAAATATCTTGTCCTGGAATTTCTCAATGAGGATCATATCCGAGCTTCATGAGAATTTAAGTCATCAATACAATACAATGTGGTGCAAACTATTAAAGCAATTCTTGAACTTCATTCTGACAGATTTGAATGGCAAACACTGTGGAGAGGGACCTTTTATGAAATCTTGACTCTTCATTTTTTCAACTTTCAAGCAAAGCATAAGTGCTGGCTTCTACATCATTCATTCTTTCACTAATGAGTGCTGAGAAAAAGATGGTAACCAACACCTACATAAGCTATGCCCTTTCCATCGAGGAAGCAATACCAAAGAGAAAAATGTATAATTCATCACTTAACAGAACGGAAAAAAGCGGTGACCAAGAATGATGCAAGTTATGACTTCTTCACCAAGGAAGAGATACCAAAGAAAAAACTATGTAACTGATTATTTGCTAAAACAGAAAAAAGTGGACACACCAAAAATATATTCCAGTGGGTGGAAGGAAAGTTTAATTAAGAATTTTTGAGGATGCAAGAGCCTGAATGGGGTCAGCACATCTGAACCAAACTGTACATACTGTGTGATGTGTGTTTCTCACACTCTGCTGTCTCTTTTGGGTGCACCACCCTACCCGAAGGTCATGGATAACACTTATACCAAAATTTGCTGCTTTCTTTCTTCAGGAATTGCAGTGAGAAAGTCTCACTGGCTCGAACTCTTCTTGTGCTCTTTATGCCCAATTTGGTTTCACAAGAGGCATATACTGTTGAGCTGCCTCAGCTTGGACTCCATCCGTCAACTCAGATGAAGACAACTGGGAGAAACGATGAGTCCTGTGATATGAGCAGCCAGGATCACCGCGTACCATTCATTCCTCAGGTGAAAGTAAACTTCTGAACATGCGAGGTGGGGCTGATAAAAAGAGTGTTTGGAACAACTCCCCACCACATGTGCCAGTAGACAAAGCAGAACATTCTCTGTTCAATCTGTTTGCCTCAAGGAAGAACGAAGTCTATTCCGGAGGGAACTCGGGAGATGGCATGGCTTGCTTCAAACACTCCCTCTTGCTTCAGTGCAGTCAATGGCTCGGCCAGGATGGCAGTTGATTTCTGTTGCTTAATGTTAGGGCATGCGAGTTATGAGAGATCAATGGCAAGACCAGCTACTGATCACTTTCTGAACAGGATACCATTTTGGCTACTGGAAAGACTGTTTCTTAAATTTGGCGAGGGATCAAATAAGACTTCTGCCACAGGAACTAAGACACAGAGAAGTTAAGAAATTTGACCAAGGTCACACTAAAAGATCATATAAACAGGATTCAACTCAGGTGTTGAGTCTACCCTCTTCTCAGCCACTCCACTACAGAACAGAAAGAAACTCATAGACAGATTTAACATTGTGGCTTCCCACATGAGCAATCTTTCATATAACTTCCTAACATTTGCATGGATGATACAGTGCTTATTGTGGCAACATATTGCCTAATGATAAAAATCAGGTAACTGTTTGATATTGTATTATGTTTTGCTTAACTAGTAATAAAAAACAACATAGTTAACTAAAAAAAAGTCCTTCATGGCTGGGAAATCTCTAGCTAACCTATTCTCAGAGATCACTCCAAAAAACCCAGGCAGAACGAACACGAGAGGCAGAAAAAGCCACACTTACCAGCTGAGTGATCTTGAACAAGTAATTTGGACAGTTCCTTTATTTGGCTAAAATGGGAAAAAGGACTTAAGTCATAGAGTTGATATAGGAATAAAGATAGAATGGTAGGCTGAATAACGGCCCTGCAAAGACGTCCCTGTCCTAATCCCTGGGACCTGTGGCTATGTTACCTTACATGGAAAACCAGGACCTTTGCAGATGTGATTAAATTAAGGGCCTTGAGATGGGAGATTATCCTTATGAGAGGCAGGCGGGAGCATTAGAGTCGGAGAGAGGGAAGAAGATGCAACAGCAAAATCAGAGGTGAAAAAGAGACAGAGAGAGAGAGATATTGGAACATTCTATGATGCTGAACTTGAGGATGGAGGAAGGGGCTAGGAGCCAAGGAAGGCAGACAGCCTCTAGAAGCTTGAAAAGGCAAGGAAACAGATTCTCTCCTCAAAGCCACCAGAAGGAGCCAGCCCTGCACAAACCTTGACTTTAGCCCATGAGACTGATTTTGGACTTCTGACCTCCAGAACTGTATAATAATAAATCTGTTCTGTTTTAAGTCACCACATTTGTGGTAATTTTTTACAGCAGCAATAGGAAACTGATACAACAGTCTACATAAAAGTACTAAATAGACTACCTGGCCCATTATGAGAACTCAAAGAAACATTAGTTCCTTCTTTTCTCCTTTTTCTTCTTGAATAGGGACCAAATTTTAGCAGCCCAAATCTAAAACAACTTCAAAAACATTTTACCTGGCATCATAAATGATCTATGCATACATTTAGTCATGCCATAATAATACCCGCTGTCGTATTAGGATAGAGATGGGTATGTTCATTATCTACCCAACCACGGACACAGAAGGACCACCTACTTGATCCACTGAAGTCTGCAGAGAGGAAAAACAATTTTGCCCCCAAAGACAGCAGGAAGCCTGTTGGTTCACTAAACCCCCACAATGGGGTGCAGATCCAGGTACACCGATCCAGGGTCGGTGTCTCGCTTGAGGAGTATTTTCTAGTGTAATACATATTCTCTCATATTCAATACATAGCATGGTTCCAGATTAAGGCAGACCATGTAAACATTCTTTGAATTACATTACTTTAAAACAAAGACAACATATAAATTGAAGAGGGTTTATTTTTTCTGTAGTAAAAAGTAAACAGTTTTTACTCCTACAGAGGCAACATTTATTTCAAGTGCCCGGGCACAGTTAGGAGAGAGGGTTCTTGTTTTGCTCTGAATCCAGCTCTCATCAATTCCTGAGAGTCTATTACATTCCCCAGGGAGAAACACTCGCTGTTTTCTCAGGTTTGATAAAGAACCTTCTATTGCCCTGACACGGTGCTCAAGAAATGGCTGTGGTTTTTACTGCAGGATGTGAAACTTAAGACAAAAGTCAAAACTGACTGAAAACACTTTCTGTCCCCAAAGGCAGGCTCCATGCTAATGCAACATGTTAGTTTTCCCACTTAGTAAAAAAGTCAGGATTTTTATTGTTTATACAATGAGGGCACTCTTAGGGCAAGAACAGAACTCTGAGAAAATCTCTGCTAACATTTTTCATTATCTCCTTTCCCAAAATCTTGTAGCACAAATAGCCACTCTATTCAAACATGGTTTTTAATGTCTAGAAATTCATCTCATTTGCATCTAGGAAAAATATCACAAAATTTGCAGAAAAGAAAGTATGGAGTTGAGCAATTTTGGAAAGACTTCAGAATCCCTAGGCACTTCCCAATAGTATCAACTACTTATAGTCCCCAGCAGGGGTGCAGAAGGGGCAGCTTCCTGGGCTCACCTGACATTTGCCTTCCTCTCCAAGGATAAGGACAGCAGGGGGTGAAGCTGTGAAACAAGGCTGAGTAACTGTTCAAGATGGCGGCCACTCAACCACTGGGAGTGTCAACTCACTCTGAGGCAACTGCCAATACATAAAATTACAATGGAAGGTACTGATTTTATCCAAATAGTGGCTGAAACAAATTGTTTTGGAGTTGCTCAGCATACACCCCTCCCCCTGAATTTGAAGCACTCTGAAGGACATTGCTGTTTGCCATAATGACTGTGGATGAAGCAAAGATGGTTTGGGTGGGCAGGAAGTGACATGTGGAAACTGTGGACCTTAATTTGGTCTGTGAGATGCTTAATTTGGTCTATGGCCCACCAGGCCTCATCGTCTCAGGGACTGTTCTTCTGTATGAAGGACACATAGACTGCCATTGGCCAATTTTTATTTGTTTTCTTATATCAATCAAATCATATCTTACTGATTTTATTAACCAAGAGAATTTTTTGTTCCCATTTAATTACATGCTGGTCTGAAAAAAGTACAAGCATTCATTCTAATTCTAGGAACATATTTTCTAAAACAAGAAAAGTACTACACTCTGGGCACCAGACTCTGGGTGTTGACTCCCAACTTTGGTGGCCAAATACGTTTGTGGTGTCAAATTATATTTTATTAAACATCTTTAGAATAAGGTCTCATTTTTCTTCAAAGTGCTGCTTTTCTCTTTCCTTATTTTAAAAAGGATCATTGGCTCTTTTTTTTTAAACTAGTAAATGCCCTTATAATACCTCCCACGATGGTCCCATAAAGACTCTAGCACAAGGGCTGCCTCACAGGTCTGGTTCTTGAGCTACATAAGGTCAAAGTGTGGCCTGTCTGACCACCTGGATGCCACAGATCACCACAACAAGGGGTGACACCTGGTTCTGGCTGCTCAAGGTCTCTTCAGAGAAGTATGCAGTGCAGATGAAGTCAACAGTCTGACTTACTGCTTTTGTCAAAGCCGGTCCTATAAATATTAGGTTATATAATGTGTCTACTTGGAATTTCAGTTCTTCCTAGGCTTGGTGCTATTTTGAAGTCAATTCTGGAGGTGATGGAAAAGAAAGTTAAATATGTCTGTCAGGACCAACCTGATCCAGTCACGACTGTTTGAGAAAGGAAACCAGCTATCCTAAAACATTTGAACTCTATAGAGGGAACAACCACGAACACTAAATGCTGTTTGTTGAATCTGTGGAATTTTCTAGAACCCAGATTTAAAATACTACTGAACATAGGTACATGCAGATTTAATGGACAACAGTCCTATCTCTTAATACTGAATCCAGAGTTTGCTATACATAGAGATCAAAGAATTAAAACATTCATTACCGAATACCCTTGCTATACATGTTGTTAACACAAAATGCTTTTTTAAAAACAAACCATGAGATTTTCTAATAATACCAAGGAGAAAGCAGTGTTTACGGCCATATCCCAGTGCCTAGAATAATGCCTGACACAAACTAGGTGCTCAAAATCAATATCTGTTGAATGAATGAACTGAACTCCTATTTTGAAAAAGGAATTCAATTACTATTCATCAGTCCACACACAAATAAAAGTCTAGCATCAAAACTGAAAAGACATTTTTAGCTCCCCCCACCATAATAGATTTTGAAGAAATTTTACAGAATGGACTAACTCCATACAACTTAACAAATAATAATGAAGCATCTTCTATGTGCCAAATACTGATATCAGCATAGGCACCTAGAAGAATGCTCTCGGAGGTGGAGCGGCGTCACAGTGACGCTGCTACCTTTATAGATGGGAACTGGGTTCCTGGTGATAAATACACACAGCCAAGAAAAACAAAACTACTCACGTGGATATCCCACCATCATCTGAAGTTAAGCATGTCAAATAACAGGACCGCTTGTATTTGTGTGGTTTCCCCTCCAAAGCATATCTGTTTCACCTGCTCTCCACCATCTGTGACGACACCGCAAGGCCTTGCTTCCTACATCTCCTACTTGCTTCATTTCTAATTTCTGCGATGCTTCATTCATCATAACCTATGCCCTTCCCTGAGGGATGTTTCTATCCATCCCCCACAGCACCGCAAGACAGCCTCCGACACTACAACTAGTTCCCTACTAGACCCTCCTTCCCAACTCCAGTCACCTCCCTCAAGAAAGATTTGATCATTTCATCCATGTGGACAACAGGCACTCTACAAAATGCTGTGATGGCACAGCTCAGATTTCAGCTGGCGCAAACGCTTGCCACAAACTCTATCACAGAGAAATGTGCTTTAACCAAAAGTGAGTGCCTTCATGAAGCATTAATATTATTATTTGAATTTCCCCAGCCACGTGTTGATGGCGGTTGATGTGGCTGTCTGCGTGTGGGTGACCCTGTGGTCACTGGGTCTGAAGATGCCACCCCTGCTCTTTGGTTTGTAATTCCACCAAGAGCACAGCCCAAGGATGGGTGGGCATGAGCAATCAGCAGCTCTGGTTTCTTTCTGATGCCCATGAATGAATGAACCACACAGCCGATATTAACGGTAACAACATCATTTTAATAATGCCGCACATAATGCGGAAGTAAAATAGAAAGCGCACTTTACCTGCTGACGCTTTTCAAATTCCAGCTTGATCCGTGACTTGATGCAATTGCACGTGTCCTGATAGGTCTGCTGCAGAGCGAGTTCCATGAGGTGCTTGTGGTACGCTCCCGCCAGGTTCCCGCAGATGAAGATTATCACATTGGCCAGGATCTAAGAGACAGAAAGGGACACTCAACAGGGTGAGTGTTTCTAACTCATGAACACAACAATAACAAAATGCACATTAGCAAGTCTTCAAAGACATGATTCTGCAGGAAGCTGATTTTATTTCTGCTTCCAAACTGACATTTGTATTTACTTAACAGAAAAAGCTACTGCCTTTAGGGATTCTATCCTTTTCTTGGATCCATGCCCTTTGATAGATGACTATGCAGTCCTTCCCTTGTTTTGGAGCTCATCCACGTGATTTGCTACGGCTAACGCAATGTGGACGGGAGTCATCGAGTGCCAGGTCCAGCCAAGGCATAGAAGACCTGGTATGTTTTTGGTGGCTCTCTTGTATCTCATCAAGAAAAGAACATGCCCTGGCTAGCCCACTGGTCCCAGGAAGATGAGAGGCTCACGGGGCAGAGACACCCGGCCAACCTACAGTCCACTATTGTGTGCCACTGAGATGTCATGGTTGTTACACAGCATTGTTGTGATACTAGGCGACTGACACAGGTTGCCCTCATACCAAAACTGTATTCACCGAGCCTGGAAAAATGCTATTCCCCACTATCTCTTATTTATACAGGAATATGATAATCTTTTAAAACATGTAACTCATTACTCTATTGATGACAAAAACAATTCATGTTCACAAAAATTGGGGGGGGGACAGAAAAATATAAAGAAAAACTAAAAAGAACCTATAATTGCCCTGCCCAGGAAGAACACTCTGCTGGCCATATGGCCTTGTCTACCCATTCCACATCCCTCTAGATTCTCAAAATTGGTGCCATACTTTGTTTTGTCAAGACCTCTATCTTGTTCCAAAAGGACAGAGTTCATTCTGAAATAAATGTTTTGCTTTGCTTTTTAAATTTAACTTTTAACCAGATTTATTTCAGATCACAAAAATTCTAGGGAAATAGGATTTTGAATGCTTAGATGATGTTCAGTTCTATGACTATATCAGACTTTAGCTATGTCCATGCTATTCCACACCTACTTTATTAATATTCTTCGCATTTGCATAAGGCTACAGTGCTCAGCCTTGTGTAAAAAGCTTTGGCTTCATATTTAATCATTTCCTTAAGCTCGATTAGTAAAATACATTGAGTCGAAAGCCATGAATATTTTTAAGTTCTTGATACGTACTGCAAAATTGCTCTGAGGAAATGTTCCATTGATATTCTCACCAACAGTGTATGACAAAGGTGTTTTCAATGTGTGCTCAGCACACTTTTTACATGAAACAAGTGGTAATAATATATAAAACTGGTCATTACTGACTTTTGCTCTTATGTGTTCAGGGCTAGACCTACAGGTCTACGAGAGGATGGATGGCCGTACCTGGATAAAGTGCCCCACCAGACAGGTCACTAGTGGCTTCAACAATGAAGGCAGGGCGTCAGTTTCCAAAGTCCTGTGCTCCTCTCTAAGAGTCCCCCACTAACACAGATCCACTTATCCCATCGTCACCTGACATGGTGAGCATGAGCAGCTACAACTCATATTGGGGGAGATTTTATTCCAACCCTTCAAGGTTCCCTGTGACGGGACTTCCCAGAGAATCGCACTGTCCTCCCTCTGCACGCTGTAGTCACTCCTCCCAATGACAGCAGGAAGAATTGACCTGACTGTGGAAGTTGGGAGAAGAATCCTGATACTATGCAGCTTCGCCTCACCTCTGCCTCTCTCAGCGTGGTCTTCCCCCCGAGGAAAGTGGTTGCACTCGTATCCTCTGTTCTCAGCCAAGCAGATAATGCAGTGGACCCATGTGCCTCTGTGCTGGGGGTGGGGAGACGGGTTAATCCAGGGGAATAGTAGTAAGTCTGATTGGCCCAGACCTAAACCACATTCTCCAAACAATTGCAACAGTAATAAAGGTGACAGTCTGTTCTCCATCCACCTGATGCCCTCATCTATCTCTCAACAGGTTCTGAACACGGGTGGAAAACAGGCATGTTGGTTATCAGCCTCCTAAAGCCCTGAGAAATGCACGTTGGGGATGGAGGGGCAAAGCAGGACAGAGTTAGAAATGGGAAGAATGGTACGATGAGCTTCTCTCTGTGAGTAAACACAGACATCCCTTAGAAGTGGGGAAAGAGTTGTTCAGTCTAGAAGAGGCCTTCCAATTGTCCCGTCTAACCCACTGGTTTCACAGGTACTGAAGGTGGAGTGTTCCTAGAGACCCCCACATCCTCACAGCACCCCCGAAAATGTCCTCTTATGCGTCCATATTTTATCTGCCCTCCAGTAGAATGGATGACTAAAATGTTAACTGTGGGTATTGCTCTGTGTGTATGTGTGTGTGATATGTGCACATGTGAGGTTACATGTGTGATATGTGTGTGTGATTCGTGTGTGGCATATGTCTGATACGTGTGTACATGATACAGGTATAAGACGTGTGTGCACTGTGTATGCTGTGTGTGATTTGTATGTGCAGTACATGCGTGTGATACATAGTGTCTATGATCTGTCTCTGCGATTTGTGTGTGATACACAGCTATATATGGTATGTTATTTGTGTAATAAGTGTGAAGTATGTGTGCATACTGAGTGTGATTTACACATGTGACATGCGTGTGATTTTCCTGTGATATGTGTCATGCATATGTGCATGTGTCTATGTGGTGCATGCATGTGAAGTGCACGTGTGGCACATGCATGCCATCTGTGGTGGGCACACGTGCTTGTGTGGGAGTGTGTGCACTGGTCCAGAGTGTGGGAGCGAGGTGGCAGTCTTCAGCATTACTTCCAAACATTTCTAACTGCACGGGCTCTCCCCCTTCCTGTTGCCATACTTTCATAGTCACCTCTGTGAATGTCAATCATGTGAGCACGTGGGAAATCTGCTGAACTTCCTGGCTTCCTACCTGAGGGGCGTCCTCCTCTAGCGATGGGAGTTAATTTCAGTGTCGTGCCCAATGGTGCAGTTAATTCAGCCCTGCCATACTTTCCTTCTGCAAATGACCATCTAACTTGCTAAAGATTCTTCAAACTTTGCCATTGCTGGATTTGCTTTGGAGGACAGTGCACCAAAGAATGCAAGGAATGAGAAGTCAACACAACCAGGCTGCTCAGAATTAGAAAATACTATTGCTTTGCTTATGAGATGCAGCTGAAATAATAATAGAAGTAACTTACTATCTATGAGAGCTTTTTCTTTTTCTCATTAAAAAAATGCCTTCAAAGCAAAAATGTAAACATTTTAGGAAGTCAGTTCCTCCAAAAGAACCAAACGTGAGCAACATAACTGAAGGAAGCCATCACCTGTCCCCTGGCCCCCTCAGCAGGGAGTATGAATGGGCATTTCTATAACAACACCGAACCCCAACCACTGGGATGGCAGGTACTGTCTCCTCCTTTTCTTCCTAGGATCTCACTCCCTAGTTATTTCCTCCAAATTTCCCTGCCCAGGAGCAGAGCAGGATGTGCGCTCTCATCCATCGGAATGGGATGCCCCGCCCTGCACGGCTGTGGGGGAATCTGTGGTCCTTGCCATCTCCTGCCCTCTCCACCCCACTGCTGAGATTGTGCTGCCCCCAGAAGAGACATGGCCACCCCACTCAGGCTGATCCACCTCAAGCTCTCAGCTCCGGCCTGAGCCAGAGACAGCAGCTTCTATTTTGCACGACCAGCTCTGTTGGAGGCTCTTCTCTCAACAGAACCATTGTCCCCAAGGGTCACAGTTCTCCTCTTTATTACCATAGCCTTCTTCATCCCACAGGTAGGGGCAGCGAGGGTGAGAGGCCACCTCTGCCTGTACTGGGAACTGCTGCCTCCTGTGCCATCAACGCCTGGCCCATGCCATCACCGCCACCCTTAGCGACTGTCGCCCAGGACCAGTTATCTCTTCCTCCAGCTCAGCCCAGCATTCGGGCCTCTGTGTTTAAACCCTATTTGTAGATGGAAGTCAGGGTCCGCCCCTGGTACTGCGGGGCCCTGTGCCCATCGCCAATGTGCCCGGCCAGGCAGACATCTCTTGTCTAGTAGGAAGCTCCCTCAACATTCTACAAGGGAAGCCTGTCTGTCTGCCGGGCTGTCTGTCTGAGGCAGGAGGAGCTCTCTGGAGAGAAGTGTGGCTTCATTCCCAGTGCTGCTGCTCTCTGCCTGACACAGTGTGCAGGCAAACTTGTGCTGTCATGCAAGTTAAGGAAAAGCCTTCTTTGGGTCATTCATTCTGGATGTTGCATTGCTTCAAACAACATGCAATTTGAATACTTCCTGGCTATGGATAATTGGAAAGAATCCATTTACAAATTTTTATTTGGACATGCAAAGGAAAATGCTGAAAACTAAGAGCTTTAATGTCAAGTAAACTATGTTATTTTTTTCTGATGGAAAAATCAATCAAATTCCAAGCATTTTTCTGATATCTGGTTTCATCCCGAAATACTATACTCTAAGATTAACAGAATTGGCCTTGGTATTTTAATAACTATACAAATTTAGAAATGTGATTGATGACCTAAAGCATTTTTCTTTCAAATGGGTACATTCACATAATGGCTTTATATGACACCTAGGGCACCAAGGAAGTGATTCGGTTAAGGTTTTCTTTTCGAAAATAATAGCAAAGCATTTTACTTTCTGGAAGCTTGTTAGGCAGAACTCATGATAGAAAATCCTATTTTCACAATGTTGGATGTGTTTTATAACATCACACTGTCTTGATGTCTTCTTTTATCGTGTTGCTTCATTTAGCTGCTCTCACATCTGTCAGAAAACAGGAGGGGAAATGTGGCCTCCAACAAGACGTCTTGGAAGAAAACAGATCGTTTGAGGTAATAACAGCCATCAAAGTTTACCCTGAAGATTCAAACCAGGCCTTGAAACGGAGCATGGCCCGTGATCCAGGATCAGCGCAAACCGGGCTGTGCCAAGAAGTCTTTGCAGAGCCTGGCCATCCTGCCTCCCCTACTTCCCCGTCTGCACTTGACGTGAGTGTGGGCTGACTCTGTGACTCCAAGAGATGCATAATTAATAAATCCTGTGCTAGTGGGAAGGCCGCTATTTATCAGCACATTGTGGTTTGCTTCTTTTGCAGTGATCACCATTGCTCTTCCAAACATACCTGTATCTTTTCATCCTTGCAAGAGTCCAGAAAGGCAAACTATCAGGAGGATGAACATGTTTTATTATGTCACTTTATAGGCAATAGACAAAGGTCTAAAAAGTTAAGAGACTTGAGGGCAGGTCCCCAGTAGGCCAGGCTCTTGGGATTGTCCCTGTACCGTCCCACACTGCCCCAGTTCATACGGGTCAGGTCAGCTTTGTCCAGCATGATCTTACCCTCTACTAGGGTGTGGTGAAGGTACTTCTGAGGAATTTCTAAAGAGACATGTGTTACATTGTAAGAAGCTAATATTTTTGTCCTTTATAAAGCATTTGTATCTTATGCTATAAAGTGCTTCCATCATTTAAAGTTAAGTGGCTGCATTTTGGAGACCACACGTCCATGGAGCATTTGACTGGTGATGCTTGTATGTCTGTGTATGTTCAGAGGAAAGTAACAGAGGGTCAAGCTGCTCCTAACTGAATCATGTGACCAAGGATGAATGACCTGAGGATTGTTTCACCTGGGAAGAGAACATATAAAGGTGTGAGTTCACTGTCTTTAAACATACGAGAAATTATCACGTGGCTTAGTGGCTTAGGTGACCACTTACATCCCTTGTGACTCTGAGATATCATGCATTTTAAAGAGCTCAATCTTCCCATTCTTAATCTTATGTGAGCGGCTGCACGCTACAATATCCGTAGAGGACAGCAGGCACACACATGCATGTTGAGGGTAGAGAGTGGCTCCTGGTAATGAGCAGAAACATCACTTAATGACCTGAATCACTTAATGATGTGATTTATCTATGAACTAACTGCTCAGGGCCAGAGGAGAAAGAATATTACAGCATTTGAAACAGGTCATCAACTTAAAACAAAGCAGATCATAAATATGCAAAAACACCAATTATAAGTCAAAGGAAAATGAAAGGGAATACAAGAACTTGATGAAGAGAGCTGCAAATGAATATTCAGCAAGCTCCCTCCATCTCATAAGCATCAGATGGGTTTAAATAAAACAATGCTCTTGCTTAGGGGAAAAAATGATCTGGTAGAATTTTCCTTAACTGAGCTCTCAGACATGGCTACAGAGAAACCCAATCCCATCTCCTGAGCATTTATTGTAAGGCCCTAAGAAAAATTTGTTATGTGTCCTGGCCTCAGAATTTCTTCTTTTTATTAGTCATTTAGTGCAGACCAGAAATACTGTGTTTTGACTGATAACATCTGATAATCCTTAGGTCATGTGTTAGAATCTTCTTCCAGTTTAAAATCTGCCCAAATGAGGAGGAGTGGAGTCAGTGCTATGGAATGTTTGTCTCCCAAAATTAATAGGTTGAAGTCCTAACCCCCAACGTGGTGGTATTAGGAGGTGGGGCCTTTGAGAGATATTTAGTTTTAACGAGTTCATGAGAATGGAGCCTCCATGATGGGATTAATGTCCTTACAAGGAGAGGAAGAGACCAGGGCTCTCTCTCTCAGCCCTGTGAGGACAGCCAGAAGGGACCATCCGCAGGCCAGGAAGAGGGTCCTCACCAGAAACTGAATCAGTAGGCACCTTGATCTTGGACTTCCCAACCTCCAGAACTATGAGAAATAAATGTCTGTTATTTAAGCCACCCAGTCTGTGGTGTTTTATTATGTCAACCCTAGCAGACTAAGATAGAAAGGTGTAAAGAAAATTGAAAGACCAACCACCTCAATGGGTGTTATTAGGGCTTTGGGTTAAAGACTGGAATTGAAAACTGGGAGTCAAATGCAATTTGATTTCCTATGGAAATGGTCACTAGAAGTAGACAATACTATTGGCTGTGATTATATTATTTTCCTTATTCTCTTTTATATTACATCTTTTATTATATCATATCTCTTATTATTATTCTTTTTGAGCAGCATACATGTTATTTTTCCAGCTATATTTGGGCTGAAGGAAGGGCTACAGAATCTTATACACAGATAGCGCTTAAGTCCAGTATAATAGCTAGATAAAATTGGAGGGAGGAAGTTCAGAGAGCCATTTGCTCCTCTCAGAAGTGTTACACCAGTCCATTACAAGCCAACTAGAAGAGATGAGCCTAGAAGATACTCAAGATCTTGGTAGGAAGTTCCTCGCACAAATTAAGTCATTGAGAACACAACTTCCCTAGAATAAGGGAAAGCTGAATTAACCATACAGAAACCGAAACTTGTAATTCTCAGCTCAGTGACTGCACATTTGAAATTGATGGGGAGAATGTCGGCTTGATTAACAGTTTAGAAGAAGAAAAAAGCCAAAACATAGAGTCTCCAATACTCAGAACTTCATGGAAGAAGACTACACAAGCCTCGCTCCATGAATCTTGATAGCTCACTCTACTTTCTGCAGAGGAGGGTGCCATCACTCTGTTCATTTTCTCAGCCATTCTACCTGTGACTTTAAGCACAGGAAACAATCTTAGCTTTCAGGGTTTAACTCTTCTCCACCACGGGAAGAGAGGAGACCAAACAAATGAGCTGTATGGGAAGTTACAAAGATAAGGAAGTAAAAGGAACATTCTAATCAAGTTCTATGATGAAATATCTTTAAAGAGCCATATGGAATCTTTGAATTCTCAAAAGGAGATTTCTTAGGCCTTTAAGATAAGTTAAAAGGGAACTGCTATCACCATAACTCATATTCCACTTCTCTTGCATCCAAAGTCACTTACTTTTTATTGTTGACCTATTCTGCCACCCATTTCTCTCCCCACTCCCTTCAGTTTCAACAGAGTTCAAAGCCCAATTTCGAGGGCACCTGTGATTACAAACTACTTAGTTTGTCTTTGCCCAGTCTGAATGCTGTCTCCTGCCCCACAGTCTGCTGGCACAGTGACATTTGGATGATTATATTGGATATTCTGTCAATCAACCAATCAATGATTAACTGAACTTTACATCTCTACTAATACCCAATAGAAGCCATTATCTCCTTGGTCTTAGGGAGTCCAGATAGCTGAATGAGGGTTAATTATCCCAAAGAGGTTCCACTCTGCTGTCTTTAGAAACGCAAGGACCAAGTGGTCCTGGATCCTCCAAGGGACTGGTTAAATGCTGGTCTCTGTATCTTCCCAAACCCTCTCTCCCATGTGTAACAATACACACACAACAGGAGGACACATTTTAAGTGTTGTGCTTCAACGCTTTTTAAAAACATTAGAAACATGTAATTATATACTATTTACAACCCAAATTCTACTAACCTTAAACGAGCTCTCCCCTAAGGATCTACACTAAGCAATATACAATTTGCCTAGGTCTGGTGATTTCAGTGGACTTAAAAGAGAAAAAAAAAAAAAGAAAAGAAATTTTAACACACTTTAGTTTAGAATTTTCATTAATTTAAACAGATCATCTCTCAATTAATCTGAATCAATGATGTTTAGCTTCATACAAACACCAGACATAATTCTCTTCATTCATCATCACTTCATCGGTGACACATTTGATCCACATCAACTCATTTAAAAACATAAAAGCCAACAGGTGTTCAGATTCAGTTAAACATGACCAAGCCTATCAGACACTCCAACTTATGCAGCTAAGTTTAAGATGAAATGATACACCACTTCATGGTACATATGTGAGATAAAATTTCTCTTCAACAAAAGAAGGGAGGCACACCTTTTATGGCTATATGGGATACATTTGCACTGTTGCTCCATCTGCAACTTGCACTGTGGCCCACTTGTAACCCCACTTATAATCTACACTGTAGTGGATAAATTTAGAACTGAACAAACCAAGCATAATGTACTCTCTGATTAAAACTGAATAAGGGGTCACCCTATGAAGGTAAATGGACCTAAACATACATATCAAGTGTAACATGACAACAGAGAAACAAGTTTGCCGAGGGGCATAGGAATAACAACACAGAGAGAGCATGGCCAATCTTGGGCATGAACTCAAACATGACATTGGTAATTGCATTCATAGAGAAGCGATGGATTGCAAAATCTTGTGAAAACAGTCATAGATTCCAAGTACAGGAGAGAAGCAGTGAGTGCTCTGACTCACAAGGTGTACTTTGAATTGGAGTACCCTTTTTCATCATGGCAAAAAATGTTCCACAAAGTCACACTGTGATTAAGAAAGATAAATAACTGCTTGGATGCATAACGGCGACCTTTTGTGCACAGGAAAACAAAAAATTTCCTATTACAAACTAAACATTAGATGTTTCATTACTGATACTAATTATGAGAGAGGATGCCTGGCAGCAGCTTCCGCTTTAATAGACTAAAAGGCTGAAATGTACCGAAAAGTAGTCTCTCCCCAGAGTGTTCTCTTGGGTTACCGCCACCACCTTCTTTCCCTTCCTACTGTATAGGAAGTGATTTAATGAATGTCTCATCTGAATTCCTGTTAAACCATCAGCAGCAGATGTGGCATTTCTGCAAAAGAAATACCAGCCGCAAATTTTTAAGGGAATGCAGTTTTTAACCTTTAAGTGTATTCTCTGGTAATTTATAAATAATCTGTCTTTAAAACTCAATATCATGTTATGGACTGAATTGTGTCCCCCTGAAATTTCATTCCAACATGTAGACTATGTTCTGTAAGAATGCAAAGACAAGTTTTAAACTCATTGACACCAGACTCTGACTCCTGGTCAGTTTCAACTGGAGACCATACATTAGTTTGGTCCATATCACCAACAGGCATCTCATGTTCTCCCAAACGGCCATGACTCCAGCAGCTTTCCAGTCAGCAGCATTCAATCACTATAATCAACGGGAATGGGCTTTGCTAAACATGTGTATTAATCAGCTTGGGCAGCCATAACAAAATACCACAGACTGAGGGGCTTAAAGAACAGAAATTTATTTGCTCACAGTTCTGGAGGCTGGATGTCCAAGATGAAGGTGTCGACAGGTTTGGGTTCTCCCAAGGCCTGTCTCCTTGGCCTACAAGACAGTCTTCTTCTAGCTATGTCCTTGCTTGGTCTTTTCTCTATGCCAGCTTGTGTGCCCCTGGTGTCTCTCCATGTCCTAACCTCTTTCTCTTCTGGGGACACCAGTCACTTGGTATGAGAGCCCATCCTAATGGCCTCCTTTTAACATAATCACCTCTTCAAATGCCTTATCTCCAAATACAGTCACATTCTGAGATACTGTAGGCTGCAGCTTCAACATAGGAACTGGTGGGGGGAGCACGATTCAGTCCATAACACCATGATACTGACTTTTAAAGGCAGATTATTTATAAATTACCAGAGAATCCACACAAAGGTTAAAACTTACATTCCTCAGAAATTTGCGGCTGGTAGTTCTTTTGCAGAAATGCCACATACTGTTGATGGTGATTTAATATGAACTAAGATGAGACATTCATTATATCACTTCATTCACTCAATAAACCTTTACTGACCATTCATTTATGATCAATTAAAATTTGTACCCCCCCCCCAAGAAATCAACTTCATTGGAATACATGCAATAAAACAAACCAACAACAAAAGTCAGCAAAGCAAATGAACAGACGTAGGGGAGGCAAAGCAGTCTTCTCATGAGCTGGAGGGGCAAGATTTTAGTTGTAGCTACAAGGTTCTCAGGGTGATTGGTAAGAACATTGTATCCTCAGGGATCCTCACTAGGCAGCTGTCTTTATGAGAATATACGAATGCTTGTGGTTGAAGGGGGACCTCTGACAAACTGAGCATACTACCTCCGACACTATTACAAAATTTCACTCGCAAAAATTAAAACCACTAATACAGAGGTTCCCAAAGTTTCTTGTTTCACAGTGTCACTAGTGTCTCATTAATATTTTCATAGCCCTCCTAGGCCAAAGAAAATATCTAGCAGTCTTGTTTATTAAGGAGTAAGGTCCAAACAACTTAAGCATTGTGCTCTAACAACTCAGCAGTTGTTGGAATTAAAAATAACCCAACATATATATTGAAATAAAATAAAACATTTTTATTTCATTCTTAAAGAACCGCGGTGACTTACTGTGGGCCCTCGGTAGGCAATGTGCTCCTTGACCACTACATAACTTCACAGACCTTGGATTGGATTCTGGTTCAACACCACCACTCACATTTCCTGTTCTGCCCTGATTTCTGCATGGTACCATTTTTTTGTCACAACATCTGCTAAAAACCCAGCTTTACAAGAAAAGGAATGAAGTGCCATCTAACGTTGAAACCACAAACTACCTTGAGTTCCTGGTCTGCAGGGTGTCTGGCAGATGTTGAGTGCCACTGTGTTTCCCTTGAAAATATAAAATATCCTGGGGTGTTCCCGGGGGTGCCTTGGCACACAGTTTGGAAACCACATCACTAATGGAATACAGTTTCAACAAAATAAATAAATAAATTAATTAAATAGAATAAAAAGTGTTCTTAAAACGATGATGGGCATCCTACCTGTTTTCCCCTTTGTAAATTCTGAGAAGGTATACTTAATTAGACCCAAAATACACACGATATACTGGCAGCTTACCCAGAGGTGTTTGTTTCTGCTAAATAAGCCCAACCTGAAAGTATCACTGTGCAGACTTTTAGAAGATTACAGCTCAGAGTAGCGATGGATTGAACCTTATGGGTTAACGTCTTCTACGTGTCATCACGGACAGCAGGTACTTCCTCCTCAAGCCCGCTTGTCTCCCTCCAAGACAAGAAGCAGCAATCTTCTTGTGAGTCCACGAGTCCAGTTTTGGTTAAGGTCTCACTCAAAAATGACGGCATATACAAAAGAGGGAAAGTCTCACGAAATAACAATTTACAAAGGTTTCCAGATGGTGGGCTTCACATATACTTTTTCAGCTTAAAAAAAAAGAGAGAGATAAAGCCCCAATCCTCATCTGGGACTGTCATGCTCATATTTTAAAACTCTCGAGTGTTCTCAAGTCCAGTACATTTCTGTGATGAATTAACATGCTTCCTGATGGTGTGAAGAAGTATTGCAAGCCAGGAATATAACAGAAATCCATCCAAGGCTACTAGAATTCCAAAGAACAAGTATATCAAGTTAAAAATAGTCTCTTCCATTTTTCAGGAGACATACTACATAAGTACACCTGCCTACTAAAAAAAGCAAGAATAAAATTATTAGATGAGAAGTTCAGAGTTACTAATATTTCAAGGACCATAACAAAGATTGGAAATCCTAGTTAACAATTAATGAAGTTCCTTTTGTTGTGTATCATATAAAAATCAGGCGTTAACAGATTAGAGCAATATTTACTATCTCACAATTTATTTTCACAATTAGAGAAATATCATAATGCCTTTCTTTATGCTTTAACAAGGCAATTTGGAATATGAAATTAAACAGAGGCAGCAAAAAAGTTTATTGAATGTTTAAAAGACAGAGAGGGTAGTCTGAGAAATGATCCTTCCACTAGAGAGGAAAGGAGGCAGGTGAAGCGGCGCTGCCCTGGTCAGCTGGTCCTGACGGCTGTTTCCCTCCTCTCAGAGAAATTGAAATGCTGAGCTTGCTACAGGGAACAGTTTTCACACCTCAAGGGTTCCTACACGCAATCACTGCAATGAAAGAGGCTGATGAGAAAAAACCGTGCCTGGCATCCGAAACCACACGGGAGCAGAATTGAAATGGAGGAAACAGTTTGATTTTAGACTACGCATTTAGAAATTGCTTTATTTAGATGAAATTTGACAACCAAATTCCACCACTTGCAAGAAAAACACTTTTTAACCTCTATGCATAAGGAAACCACACAGACCTGGGCCATCACCTTCATTGTCGCCTGTCTCCAGGCAATAGGGATTCCAGGCTCTAGTTCATTCCCTAGGACTTCTATGTCATCAATCCCTCCCTTCCTGAATCAGTCCCAGCAACAAGCAAGCCTGCTCCTACAGAAGCACTACCCTCCCTTAACTCACACAACCCCTCCTTCTTCCATTTCTCATCTTCCCTCTAGAGACAAACCCCAACGCTTAAGTATAAGCTCTTCCTATCTCTTTGACCCCTGACTACATTCAAACTGTAGCAACCCCAAGATGCCACCAAAACTACTCTTATCAATGTTACCGGTCACCTTCAACTTTGTCAAATCCATCAGCTCCCTTCTGCACTCACCTACCGTGACTCCTCAGCAGCAGCTGGTCACTTTCTCCTGCCAAGAACCCTGACCTCTCCAGGCTTCCTTGGCTCCATGCTCCCTGCAGTCTGTCCATCCTGCTGACTCCACCTGCTCTGATTCAAATGTTGCACTTTCCAGGGCTCTGTCTAGGTCCTCTTTTCTTTAAATCCCCCCAATTTCTCCCTTGAAGGGTTATCTGTACACCTGGCTTCTTCAATACCATCTAAATAGCACCAATTCTCAAAGGTGAGCCCAGATCCCCTACACTGAACTCTTTCTACGTCCCACTCACCCGCATCTTCAACTGCCATTCACGCTCTATGCCCTAATTCTACTCTAGGCACCACGCTCTCCTCTGAGGTCCTCCAACTTGCCCATCTCTGCCGGTTCAAGTTCTTTGCACACATCGTTCTCTCTGCCTGACAAGCTCCTTCCTGCCCCTCTTCCCAGGTGGACCCACTCCTCCTCATCCCTGGCCTCTATGTCAGCTCCACCCTGAGCATGCTGTCTGAGTACCTCCCTGTTATTCACCAGTACTGTGCCCTGTTATTTCCTCCAATACCACTTGCCCAAAAAGAGGTATTCATCTGCTTATTGCCTGTCTCTCCTGCTATGTTCCACGAGGGCAGGGATCCCATCTGTTTTATTCCCTTATGCATATATTGGGGTAATTCATATAGGGTCTATTGTGATGTGTACTTGGTAAATATTCTTTGAATGAATGAGTACAATCCCTCATATCCACGTGATTCGCTACATCAGAATTGGAGAGATTCTAATTCGTATACGGAATAAAAATATATTCTTTCATTCAACAAATATTATTGAGGGCCTTATATGTCCCAGGAACTGTTCAAGGTGCAGGGACTATAATTTTAAGTAAACAAAAAAAACAAAAATCTGGCCCTCATGGGGCTTACATTTAATTATGATTTTTGGCCTTGGATCAATCCATTCCATTTTTCTGCCTTTCATATTTGGGGAGAAAGCTTCATAGTTGCTTTGTAAGATGTTATCCTTAATCTCAGGGTTATGCTTTGATATACACCTGATGTCCCCTTAGTAAATCCATGCAAATGATACCTGGGAGAGACGTGAAGAATTTGGACCCAAAATTGTCCTTTCAGAGTTATCCTGAAAAGGATGCAGATATATGTTTCATAACCTGAAAGAGAATGAAACTCTCCTAGGCTGGCCAGATTTGACTCTGATCTGTTGGATAAACTAAAACATCTAAAGAAAAGATATGTGCAAAAAAAGAGGGAGGGCGAGTGGGTGGTGAAGATTTTAATTCTGGAAGCAAAGAAAAAGGCCAACCTCTGAGGAAAACAGCATTGTCTAGAAGAGAAGGTGTCTTGTCAGCTGATTCTAGTACCTGGCCCACCTGGCTGGTGCGTCCCTCTGGTGGAGGTGCATACTTTATGCTTTCGAAATTGACGCCTTAAACCAGCATCCTCAGTGGGGGCCGTATCACCCCCAAGAGGGCAAGCATTGGTTCTTGGGGAAAGCAAAAAAAATTACTTTTTAAGTACATAATACACCGATACTGTCACCCATACATATCTCTGGCGCACCGACATGTATTCCTAACAGAAAAACTTCGCTTTGGCCCACACCTGACATCTTCCTTCATGAAGTTTTGCAGCTGAGCTGGGCTTCTGCCTCCGAGAAATCGCAACTGCAAAGGGCTTGAAACCGGCCCTGACCCAACCACGGGAGCAGCACCTGGGCCGAGGGCCATGGAGGTGACCCAAGTTGCCTCTGCTTCATCACCATACAGAAATCTCCCTCACTGTGCACACCTGCACCAACTGTTCCAGGAAGTCATTGCCCCTTTCCTGGAACCCTGATGGGGCCATGACCCCTTGCCCTTTAAAAGTTCCCCACTTCCCCGTCTTAGGGGAGAAGGTGTTTTAGAGCAGGAGATCTGCTTCCTCCACTCCTTGATCAGGGAATCAAGTTTCTGCTCTGCTATTCTGAGCCATGTCTTGTTGTACTGGCGCAAGTGACCTGGGGCAACAGGATCCACTTGCGGGTCACCGGTCCCTTAGGGCTCAGTAATAATACAATACATCACATAAATAGATATGCAATATACCTGTAGTAATAAAATTTCATGGGGGCTGTTGAGGAAAAAAACACATCTACAAAGGCTCCTTAGGAGAGTAGTAATGGAGAAAGGTGGAGAAACATTGCCTTAGACCTTTAAATCCCCACTCTACCTGTGCTCATGGGGGTGCTCATGGGGGACCTGTGGATAAGGTGGCTTCTTGCTCCAGAGAAAGTGAGAGGTAGTTTCACACGACTATGTGGTCTCCCCACAGTCATATTCCTCATGACAAATCGATCAATTAGCATTGTGGGTTTAAATATCATTCTTTTGTTAGGACAAGTCAGCCTCCCCAGTTTGGTAAAGTTTGGATTACAAACAAGATCACACTTCTGGGTTCTCCGGACTGAGGGCCACTCCCTGCCGAGGAGTGAATGTTCCCAGGTGGACAGACGCTACCTGTGTAGACAGGTTTCCCCAGCAGACACATCTGTCTGATTACATCATTCTTCAAATGTAGACCAATTCATTTACGACTCCATCCGCCACTGATTTAAATACACCCTTCTTAACCTATTTATCTTTCCCAATTGGTAATGTACATAAACTACACTCCGTTCTGCACATCTGCAATTTTGCCATCTTTGACAACCATCATGAATCTAATGAAAACATCACCATCACATACAAATGCAAATTTCATGCACAAACTATGCTCTGTTTAGGGAACCAAAGATTTATATTTTAAAGCATGCTGTTGATTGTAAGTGCCATAGAAATAAATCCTCTGACTTGTCCTCAGCAATCTCTTTGCCAAGGTCTTTTCCTCACAAGAGCTCACTGCACCGCGGTTTCTGAAACAGGTTCTGCGTTAGAATCACCTGACACTTTAAAACGCTAGGTACGAGCTGGGAGCCCACTCCTGGAGAATCAGGAGGTTATTATTTTTTAATATAAATCTCCCCACGTGAATACGTTGTGCACTACCACTGGAGAAACTAACATCAGATACAAAGGAGATGACTAACCTTGAATACTGCCAGAACAAAGAAACAATTCGGGTGGAGAGAAGAGCTGAGAATTGAATAATGGCTAATGCTAATGAAGATGGCTTCCTCCAGAGGAGGCGGGCTTTGCTATTCAAACTAAACCTGTGAGGTGTGGTATAATTATGTAAATCAAGGGAAAGCCATCCTTCCACTCTTTTAGGAGGGCTCCTGCATTGATGAGGGGAGGGAGACGGACACCGCAGTAAGAGGACTAGAAAATTAACTTGGATATAGTTAATTGTCCACTGAGGTTGAGTGGTAGCGTGTGGTGGGGGAGAGAGATGGAATGAGATTAGTAAGAGATGAGCTAAGGCCAGTCTCAGATACACACATCTGAATGGACAAATGGACTTTCAGAGGCCCCCAGTAACTGTGAGCTGAGACTGGGGTAAAGATGGATGACAGTATGTACACAGTGTGACAGCAGAGAAATACTCCAGGAGGACAGGCTCCCTGTCACTTCTAAAGGAATAGTTTAAATGCACTCTTTCAGGTTTCTAGAGCTCCTACATACAGTATATCCATATGTTTCCTTTTGAAAGCGAATAGCCACATCCAGTAGTTTCTAGGACAAATGGAACACAGAAACCATCACATTACAGCTAGTTAATAAATTAGCATCTGAAGTTGTATGTCCTTCTCTTGTTCCTTTGTTAGAGCAAGTCAGCATCCCAGGTCTGACAGTTGTGGATTAGCAAATCTGATCAAGTCTGGATTACAAGGGGTCACGCTTCAGAGCCTGCAAGAATGCTCCCAGGTGGAGCCTTCGCCAATTAAAAGATGCTGCACTTAAATGATCAATGACCAAATTTGGATATGAATGTGAAATTCTCTCTTTCATAAATAATAATAAATTTTATTAAAGTATGTAAATCATCGCTGGATGCAGGCCCACAGGAGAACACGGTAGCCCGTGAGGAGAAAATTCTGCGTGAATTTCCCCCTGCAAGGAAAGCAGGGGACATCCCAGAACCTACAAGTCCTCTTTACACACTACACTAACTCAGTCATTACACCTCCGTGGGCACGCTCACGGACACGGCATATTCCCGTCTAAACAACCGTCCTCCTCAGGTTTAACGGTAGCTTCAAGACGACTGTCTTGGAGCTTCTGTCAACGGAGGTGGCCACAGCACCACATTCAAAACAGCGTTCACTTGTATACTTAAAGGGGAAAGTCCTGCAGTCTGGTAATTTATGTACTTTGGAGTTAATAATTGCCTACTGACTTAATAGATGTCTTTATCAATCCTGGCGTCAGAGGACATGACAATATTAGGTGGTACAGTGAGGACTCAGGAACCAGGACAGGCTGGGTCACACAAGCACTTCTGAGGGAGTGGCAAACGCCGTTGATCAGCTAGTCAAGACCCTTCCCACACCCGTCTCCCCAGGAACCTCCCACTACAGAGGATGGAAATCTACACATTTGCTTCCCCAGGTACTTATGTAACTGGAAGCAGAACCAGATGTGAGTGAAGTTGGCTTCAGAAAAGGACGGGTCTCTGTATCAGCCTTTACTTTCCTAATAAAAAGGAGCAGATGCAATTCATGGGAAACTGTCACTTTCCTACTCCTTCTAATTGCTTTGAATATAGCTGAAATGGCTGGATCTGCAGCAGCCTCCACATGACTGTGAGTAAAAGCCAATGAACTCCTGGAGACATCAGTCCTGATTTCATTAATTTGCTGGACCAAGGTCAGTAGCCCTCTACCTTTGGATTTCTTTTTATTTGAGCCAAATAAATTCCCATTTGTTTAAGCCTCTGTCATCCGGTATTCTGTTTCATGCAGCCAAATGTAAGGCTGACTCATATGACTGGGATACCCCGACTGAGTCAGCAAACACTGCCTTCCCTGTGTAGTAGCATAAGCTTCTGTGGCATGTAGTTTTCTGAGTGTATTTGGTGTAAAACAAATGAATAAACTGAGACCACACATAAAAGCTATGTATGGAATGTACCATAAGTAAGCTGGCAAATCGATAACAGGAGGAATTCAGACCAATTTGAAAAAAAATAACCCCTTTATGGTAATGATTGGGCCCAACTAAGGGAGCCTTCTTGAAGGCAGGCCTTGAGCTAAGTACTAAAAGGTCGGAAGGAGGTTGCTCCAAGTGTGAAAGTCTGCGAGTTGAGAGGAGGCAAATCTGGCCAAACTGGAAAGACATCCTGGAGCGGGGCAGTTGGAGGGATTAAGAAAGATCAGTAGAAACAGAAGACACGTTCTTTCCCTTGAGGAGCATAATTATAGTTATGAGGGCGGAATAAACTCACAAAATAAAAAACGTCAAAGCAGGTTTTGCTCGGGTACCATTTTTTGATTGTGGTGGTTGAATGGTGCCTCTCTCAAAAAAAAAAAAAGATATGTCCACTTAGAACCTGTGAATGTGACTCTACCTGGGAAAAATTAAATCTTTGCAGATGTAATTAGGTGCAGGATCAGAGATGAGATCATCCTGGATTAGAGTGAGCCCTAAACCAATGACGAGTGTCCTCACGAGAAGAGAAGACACCGAGGAGAAGGCCACGTGAAGATGGAGGAAGAGTCCGGAGTGATGCAGCCGCAGCCCAGGAGCGCCTGGAGCCCCCAGAAGCCGGAGGAGGAAAGGAGCAGAGGATTCCCCCACTTAGAGCTTTTGGAGGAAGTGTGGCCCTGCTGACACCTCATTTTTGGACTTCTGGCCTCCTGACCTGTGAGGGAATAAATCGCGTTTGTTTTAAGTCACTGAGTTTGTAGTCACGGGTCACGGCAGCCCTTGGAAGCTCTCACGCTGATGCACACTGCACATTACTGCTGAGGAGAGAGGAGGGGAACGCAGCAGGGCAAGACCCCTGAGAAGAAGGGAGGGATATGGCCAAAAGGAATTCCCCATCTTCCTTCCCTAAAGTTATCCTCCCCCATCTTCTCTATGCCTTTGGTGTCACCTCCTGCTACCCCATCACCCAAACTATCAACAGGACACAATTCCTTGACCTGTACTTTTCCCACACACATCCCACAAATCGCTAAGGTGTGACAGTCTTATTAGTTAAATTTCTCTTGAATTTGTGTCCTCCCCCATTCCTGGTCTTCTGCTGTTTCTCCACAGACTCTGGACTTTTGCAACAAACCCTAACCAGCCCCCTGCCTGGGCTGTCCCTATTCAAATGCAACTGGCAGCAGCCAGGAAAGTGATGCAGATGGAACTCAAGATGCCTGCACCAGCCAGCAGGGGGCGATGCTGTGGCAAGGGGCACCTCCCAGATCTCAGTGGCTCATACACTAAACGCCCATTTCTCCCCCAAGCTTGAAGTCCACCATGGGTCAGCAGGGGGTGGAGACCCAGGCTGACTCGGGCTTCATCCCAATGTGGGCATCCACAATGACTGCAGCAGAGAGAAGACAATGGCACAGGGGCTCCTCCGGGAGATGCCACACATCTCTGCTACTGGCTTGACAGGTTGCCTGAGCTCAAGGGGGAGGAAGCACAAGGCTCTCGTCTGCAGACTTCACTATGTATTAGGGAGACCATGGATGCATGTTCAAAATACAAAATTCCAGGACCCACTTCCAGAAAATTCTGATCAGTTTGGAATGTGGCCCAGGAATTTACACTTTAACAGACTTCCAAGGTGATTGATTATGTTGTTGCAGTCTATTAGCTGTACTTTAAGAAACACTGGCTTACAAGATTAAGTATAAGCTTCTTAAAATAGCATAGACGTCCTTGGTGCTGGGCCTCAGCCCCTCTCTGGGCTCATTTACACCGAGGCCCTACCTTGGAGCCACCCTGCTTCTTGAGGTGGGGCCATCTGGATTCTGGCCTCTGTCTCTGCTCTAGCCCTCCTTCGCCTCGCTCCTGCTCCCTCCCTTCCCCTCTCTAGTGTGTGCCCTGATCAACACCTAAGTGACCCAGGACTCAGTCCAGGCAACTCTGAAAGAGGGAGCTTTTCTGCTCCCATCCCAGCCTTAGCGGGCCTCAGCGGCCTCTCCCCTGCTCTTCACCACCCGAACATAACGCATATCTTGTGCTGAACCCACCTTAGGACTTGTTCTGGGGCGTGACCACCTGCTTCTGAGGATATCCCCTTCGGGAGGCTTGGCAGTTAAGAGCAGGGGCTCTTCCACCACCAAGTACAATGCAAGGCACACAGAAGATGTCCCCTAAAGGATTGCTGAATGAGTCAACGAGAATGAATGAACGAATGAATGAATGAATGAATGGTCTATTCCAGCTTGATGCTTCTTTGCATATTTCATCACTTCCTGTCCCACTGCTCTAGAAGGAAAATCAGTCTCAATTTGGGTGCATTGAGCACATGAGGCAGCAGGGACCAGGACTGGTACCCCAGATGGTCCACGAGCACCTCACCTCAGCTTTGAAACGTCCAGACTGTGAAGGGGCCCAGCCTGAGGGCACCGACTTCTCAGAGAGGGCTCTGTGTGGCTGCCTGAGCATTGCCCTGAATCCAGCCACAACCACAGCCCCAGCCTCGCCCTGGCCCCTGCCTCCCTCTCCCTTGCCTTCAGGCAAACACCCGAAATAGCAATTGACAGATGAGGGAGGAACCAGCAAAAGGCTAATATTGTTTCCTTGCCCTTCAGACAGTTAAAGAAAAAGATCAAGATAGATGGAGATTTCTGGGTTTTGCTCCAGGATAGCTCTGACCTGAGACAAGTCTTTTGGGCTCGGCTCTTAAGGGAGCTCAATATTGTTCACAGAGCTGCTTCCCCCTCTCTCAGTTTCCCTCTCCCTCACTTTCCTGTCTATGTCAGGTTTGCTTAACTTGGCTGGATCATATGTATGGAGCCCATCTTAAATCCTATTTGAAATAAAGTGAAGCCTAATTTAAAAAAATAGCGATGACTCCAATGCATTGACTCGGTAGAGGCCGTAACCTCAGGGATACGTCGTCTATGACAATAATTCTGTACTAGTTAATAATAATAATAATAACAACAACAACAATAACCATCAGCTGAGGTACACGAGCACTCACGCTGGGCCAGGCACTGTCTCAAGTACACTTGTTTATTCACTCACTGAGTCACTTTAACTCCCCATTTTATGGACCGAGGTGTGGGGACAGAGAAGGGAGGTGATGCACACGGGGTCCCCTGGGACCCCTGTAGTCTGACTGCAGAGCTCCCCAGCTCAGCCGCTCCACTCCTCCACCCTAGATGGGCAAATTACAGAATTAACTTTTAGGAAAGCTTTTTAGATTTGTTGTTCACAAGCTCTCAGGTAACTAGAAGACAGCTCCTTTGGTTGGAGTCCGTGAACTAACCTCTCAGGGACCCGGATCACCGTTATAAATACCAGTCGTGCGGTGAGTGAGGGAACAAGGAAGCCACCTACAGCACGAACCTGGAATTCTGTGTTGACCTGGGTTGGGATGCCCCACGCGGGCTAGATCAAATGACAGGGCATTTGATTACCGAGGAAATGCATCCACTGGCAAGGCTGTCATTTCGTGCCTCAGGTTATCCATCTGAGAAATGGACTTTTAAAAAATTACTTTCTACTTTCTTACAAAAGGAGCTATGAGATACAGCTTACTAACCATGGAAGGGTGGAAGGGAAAGAAAATACATAAATTCCTCAATAAAGGAATATATGACTGCAGAATAACACCTACTGAGAATTTTATATATATATGCATATATATATATGCAGTTTCCCCATACGGGGAAGGCACACAGGTGCCCAAGGAGGGCTATTAAGCCGGACAGTGCTGTAGCCATAGGGTTCACCCCTTCCCCCCACCCCAGCCCGCAGGAGGGGGCCTCCCCAGCAGGGCTAGGCCCGTGCAGAGGCATCCTCTGGGGAGAGCTCCGGAAGGAGTGCCGTCAGCAGACTCAGAACACTGAGGATTATCCGTAAAGCATCACCGGATAAAATTCCCGGCATGTCTATACAGTTAGCTAGTATCTTAAAATGCAGTTGTTCGTCACTCAGAGACACCAAGAGCTCAGGAGATGTCAAACACTTGTACTTTTGTTTTTGAACACTACAGAGGAAATTTTATCTCCAACAAGAAGATATGTGAGAGAAAAGAGAATAACAGATTGCTCTTTCCTTGAAGGTTCACACCATTTTTTATAAAGCCAGAAACTGAAAACACTTCATGTATGTTTGGAAAAAGCAGAGTTAAGAGCTTCCAAATATTTCTGAGGCTTAGGAGATTAACATAGATAAAGAGTTACAGGAAACAGCTCCTTAAAATATTAATATATGAATATTAAAATAATAAATGCTTGAAAATTACCAATGACAACGGTCAGTAAGGAATGTGCTGTTTCATAAAAAAGTAAAGCTCGTATTGACCATTCTTTCATAACAACGCTATTGTTTTTTAGTTCACTCCTACCTTCTTTCCAAGAGCTTGCACTGGGGTGTGAGCAGGTGTGTGGGGCCTGCTGTAATGTGCTCATTACCAGGGGACAATTATAATTAGATAACGAACCAAACCACCCCCTTGTAAACCACTTTGCCTTGAAGGACACAGAAAACAGATTAAAAGGGAGGGGAAAAAAGGCAAACCCATTTAGAATGATATACAGCGTCTCAATAACTGGCTTAGGGAGGCTGTCAGGGCAGGAACAGACAGCCTTTAGCAAGCTCTGAAGTCTCTCCATAGAAACTGGCCTTGAGGCTCCCTCCCTCCTCAGACCTAATGTTTCTTCCTGCTGTGAAATGAGGCTTATGATGTTGATCCAAGAGGGTAAAGGGGCCCTCTCTTTTTAAAAGAACTTTGGATTGTTCTGTTTAATAATTTTAAATAGTGTCTTTGGGGCGAATGCTTCCCAAATATAGAAAATTTTACCATTCCGGTAAAGTTTTGGTCATCGGGTCATTTATTCATCAAACGTTTTACTGAGGACAAGACAGACAAACGCCCTCCTGCAGATGTGCATTCTGGCTGGGGACAAGGATGACAGATGCCTGAACTCGTTAATTAAGCCAATAATTAACTACAGACTGGAGAGTGCAAAGAAGCCAAGTGCTGTGAGCCAGGACCACACCCAAGAGCTTCTGGTTGTTTACAGGGAAAGGCGGGATGCTGAAGCAAAATACTGACTATTATGATAAAAACTAGAAAGCCCCGGGGCTCCTCCCCCATGAGGCTCCTCCCCACGAGGCTCCTGCCCCACCAGGCTCCTCCCCCACCAGGTTCCTCTCCCACCAGGCTTCTCCATCATGCCATCTGAGTTTCTCCTGTTCCTCTACTTCCAAAGGTTGGCCAAGCACCCGTCTGCCCAATGTCCCCTAAACTTGGGAGTCCTCCAGGATGCCTCTGGCTTTCTCATTCTCCACACCTGACTGGATGGAATATCTAGACCAGTCAACCTCCAGCATGTATCCCACACTGGCCAACTCACAACACTTCAAAACATTGTTAACATTCAGATCCAAGCCACTGTCCCCTCTCACCTCTCACCTCTAAACCAATCTCCTGGCTCTCCCTCATCCCCACCTGTCACCTCTCAGCACAGCAACCACTAACTCTGAAAGTCAGACCATGTCACTCACTAAATCATGATGCTCTGGTGGCTTCTCAAATCAACTCAGAGCTTCTCCAGCCATACATGGTCCACCCACCCCACCTCTCGAATCCCATCACTTGCTGCACTCTGCTCCTGCACACTGGTTTCTTTGCTGTTCTTTGTACCTAGAACTCTCTTAACCCAGACATCCACATCCTTCAGATCTCAGCTCAAATGACACTTTACCAATGAAGCCTTCTATACCAGCTTAATCCAAATAACAATACCCACCTCCCCCAGCACTGTAGAGCCCCATTTTCTGCTTTATTTTTTCCATACAGTTACCATGCTCTGCTATATTATATTTTTTACGTGTTTGCTTATTCTTTCATCTTCCATAACAAGAACAATTCCACTCTCTTGTTTTTGAGTGAGTTTTAACAACTTTATCATTATTATTATTGTGTATGTGTGTGAGGAAGACCAGCCCTGAGCTAACATCTGTTGCCAATCCTCCTCTTTTTGCTGAGGAAGACTGGCCCTGGGCTAACATCTGTGCCCATCCTCCTCTACTTTATATGGAACGCCACCACAGCATGGCTGACAAGCAGTGTGTCAGTCCGCACCTGGGATCTGAACCTGCAAACCCCAGGCTGCTGAAGCGGAGCGTGCGAACTTAACTGCTACGCCACCCGGCCGGCCCCTTAATGACTTTAGACTAATTTTCTTTACTCATCCCACCCTTTCTCTCTCTTCCAGTCCATCCTCACTGGTAACACAGAGTCCTGGGGAGGGAGAGAGAAGTGAATATGCTCATCGGGGTTAGCAGAGAAAGATGCAACCCCGTACTCTGCTAACCCACGCTTCTCTGTGCACGGGAGGGTGATCCCGGCCAAGGTTAAGCCAACAACCTATTTTATCAAAAACCCTTCAGGATAAGTTCACTTACTTGAGTCACAGTCCCTGCTCATGAGCTGGTTTCACACGTTATACTGAAATAATTTCCATTGAGCTCATAAGAGAAACTTCTTCAGGCTAAATACTAAAGTGCTCAATACTGGAAAATTTTACACATGAAAAGTAACTTTTGGTACTACTCCAAAAATGCCTGGGAAAGACCGATGGGAAGAGCATTATCTGTGGACTATTTGTCTCAGTATTTTATTGGGAGAAATAACTCCTATTGGCACTTTTATATAAAAAGTCAACGTTGTGGATGGACCTAATACCTCTCTAGGAGTGGTTTGGACACTCAAGCACATAGTTCACTATGTACCTCATAATTATTAATGCAAATTTTGCATCTTCTTCAGAGTAATGAAAATCAGGAAGTCCTCCACTGATAGCAGGCCTGGTGGGTTTCCAGAAGCCAGGATGCTTTCTACCCTTCTGTCCCACTGCCTCTCCCTGCCTTGAGGTTCTCAGGCCAGCACCACCTCTTGGTCTTGGTACCCTTCTGGACTGATCAGATCCATGGTCTATGTAATTCAGTCACAACCCTACCTGCTCCCGGAACCCCTGGTCAGCTCTGCAAATGGTTAAGCTTGCCTCAACAAACACAGACGATTCCCACACGTTATGAAAAGAGAAGCTTGACTCTAGCAGTAGGTAGACATTGCTGACAAAATCAAGTCTATTTTGTGTATGAATAGCAAGCCTTTGATTTCATGAGTAACAGGCAGAGTCACGAAAAACGCTGCCCTAAGATGTAATAAATGAGTGCGGGTGCTTATCCCGGTGAGGATACTGATGGCCTGGGGGCTGCTGCTGGTCCCCAAGCCTACCCAGAATGAATCCTAATCAACCTGCACTTGATCTCCCAGATGACAAAGGCTTGGTGCCAAATAATATCTAAGTACTGAATGTGAGTAACTAACAAAAAACCACAAGCTATGCATTCTATCTTACATAACATGGTAAATCACCAATTTTCAGGAAGAATTCACTTTTTCATCAAGTTCATCTTTCTAAAGGAAATAAGTTATATTTGGCTCCTATTTTATAGAGATACCTTTGTGTGGAGGTGTGTTTAGTCTTCTACATGATTAAAGTAGGATTTTCTCAAAATTGCCTGGTCCCAGATGCAGCCCAGAACTTTTGTCCGAATTTACTTCATTCCAAAACTTCCCTGCGTCAGGATGTTCCTCTGTCTTGTATTTATTGTGCGAATCTCTGCTTAGTTTACTATCTGTTGGTTTCTCTGCAATTCCAGCTCTGACTTCACAGAATGTTATAAAAACAAGTAAGAAAGTTCTCCCCTACTATCTTACTTATTTTACAGTTTTTTGGAAGTTGTCAAGATTAAAATTTTTTTTTTAATTTTACCATCATTTTTTTCCCCAGGTCCAAGAAAAGATGAATATCAGATTGGAACTGAGCACTATCTGCATGTTATGTGGGGGAAGGATGGACGCTGCAGGAACTGTGAGTCTTCCCACTGGGAGCAGTCTCCTTCCCCATTTCTTCAGATTTAGTTTTCTGTCCTTCAATAAAATGATGCTTTATTTTCATATAGGTGCTAAAACATTCCATTTGACCCTATTGTTCGACGAGTTTACTAATTATTAATAAGAAATAGTTTTTTACTGTAGAATCTTATTTATCCAAAGACATCAATTTCCATTTGGAAGAAAATATCCCTAGGGTCTTTTCTCATATATTTAAAAATGATTGCCAGATGGACTATATTTGAATTAAAAAACAAAAGTATATTAAAAAATATTTAGAAGACCCTTACAAAATATTGAGAACAGAGAAAGACTTTCTAAACAAGACTGAAATGCAGTGGCAATAAAGGAGAAGGGCCATGTTTGAGTACCTACAACTTTAAATTGGATAGTAAAAGCCACTACAAACAAAGACAAATGGTAAGTTTGGGTAAGTATAATTGTGACACATATTAAAAATAAAATAGCTTAATATTCCTGTTATAAATATAACTTTTACAAATTGAAAAGAAAGAAGACAAATAACTCTGTAGAGAAAAGAATTTAAAAAAGCTACTTCAAAGACAAGGAAATCCAAATCACCAGTAAATATGAGCATCTTCAAACCTAAAAAGATAATCATTCCAAAATTTACCTCCTACTCTAATTTTGAAGATGGCAATGAACCCACAATAAAACTGAATTCTCTTTAAAATTAAAAAGGATGACATTTAAATAATAACCACTTTTTTTCCAGAGTGCTGTTACCAATGTTAAAATATGAAAAAATCGAAAGAGAGTTTATAGTAATAAACCTAACAAAATAATTGACTATTGAACATGTAAATGTTGAGATAAATTAATAACCAACTTTTCAAATGCCCAGAAGCAAAACACACTGACCTCTTCTCCATATATATTCAACACAATCACATTTACACTGTAGGTTCCTGTGGGGGACTTTGTTCACACCGTCACATTCATTACTTTTGGTAGTATTATTGAACTATATCATGGCCCTGTCAAATCATTTTGTATAATATTTCACCTTTTCTGATGATGAAAAGCAGCAACACTTTCTTAAACTATTAAACTATCTTCAAAAGGAAAATCTTGCTTCCTTTATGTGGTTCCAAATGAACAATTTATTTTTTTCCCAAATGCAAACAAACACAAAAATCCCAATTCTTAAAATATGCCTTTGGATAAAGAGAACATAAGGATGCTAGAATGACTTACAGGACTATATGACTATTTTTAAAAACAGAATTTTTAAAAAGATAGCCCAAGTTTAAACACAACCTAATTTTGCAGCAGTGCGTATGTCTTCAACTTACGCTGTTCTCTGGGACATCTGTCAAGAACAGCTTCTATCATTTTCTGGGTAAAGGAAATTAAATGGCAGAATTAAAAGATTTCCAATATCAATTCATAATCTCTACTATTCTATCATCTTTTGCAAGTGCCCAAACTTAGCTTCCTTATACTTCTTTTTCCTTCATTATCCCCTTTGGCCTCTGTACTTAGTTGAAGTACAGTGACTCTTCTGACTCATTTCCTTTTATCTCACTTCCAACAGCTCCTGTGGGCTTTGATTTTGATTTTAGTACATGGAGCCTGAATATTCGCTTGGATATGGCACCCAGAGCAGCCAGGCCTATCATGTCAGCCACACAAGCTATGAGCCAACTGTGGTGGATGCCCATCCATGTGGGTAAGGAGGGAACAGTTGTATGACCAAGGGGCCACTTGGAATCAGTAATGAAAGGACCAATTTAACCTTACTTGGCCCATGCTTTGCTTCATTTGATGGCTGTCACATATTTGGGGGGAGAAAGGCTTCGATTGTGCTTCCTCCAAGTGAGAGGGATAAAAAGTGCTGGGAGCGCCCAGTAGCGCTGCATGGTATGCCACCCCTTGGAAGCTCATGGCAGTCCCGTGGAGGAACAACATGGGAACCCTTCTCAGATGCTCAAGCTTCCAGAGGACAATTGAGAAGGAACACCAAGGAAACCGGCAGAATTTAGGGCTCAGGGGGAGTTCCTTTTATGTTTAGAAAGGAGTTCCTCTATACAAAATTAGATATTCACTTATATTTTCCTTAATTTTAATGATTTTACTTTTTTACACTTACCTCTTCATTTGGAATTTATTTTGGTTGTCGCTGGATGGTGAACATCTGAGATTTTTTTCCTCAGTTATGTAGCCAATTTCTCACACAATTTACTGAATAGTTTTTATTTTCTTCACCGGTTGGTGATGCCTCCTTTACGACATCTTAATTCTAATTGTCTTAGTACCTGTTTCTTCACTCTCTTTTCTATTCCGGGGGTTGGCAAACTGGCTCACAGCCCAAGTCAGGTCTACAGCTTGTTTTTATATAGCTCTTGAGCTAAGAGTGATTTTTACATTTTTAAAGGATTGAGAAATAAACACCAAACAAGCAGTATTGTATATTTCATGACACACGAAAATTATATAAATTTCAAATTTCAGTGTCCATTCAGTGTGCAACAATAAAGTTTTATTGGAACACAGCATGGTCATTTGTTTACATATTATCTATAGCCACTTTTGTGCTACAACAGAGATGGAAACTTTGGTTCACAAAGCCAAAAGTGAGTACTGTCTGACCCTTTACAGAAAAAGTTAGCCAACCATGGTAATATTCCACTGATCTGTCTACTGATTTGTACCCATAACTGACAAGGCAAATTTTATTAGATATTGTTTCTTGTTTATTTTTCCAAATAAAAACATAATTATTTAATCAAATTACTGTTACAGGCTGAATGTTGGTGTCTCCCCTCAATTCATATGGTGATGCCCCAACAACCAATGGGCTAGTATTTGGAGATAAAATGTTTGGGAGTTAATTAGGATTAGATGAAGTCAAGAAGCCAAGTCCTGGCTTGATGGGATTAGTGCCCTTATAAGAAGAGATGCCAGAGAGCATGATCTTCCTCTCTCCCAGCATTCTAGAAAAGGCCATGTGATGACATAGGGAGAAGCAGCAGCCCCCGGCTACGCTGGCACCCTGATCTCAGACTTCCAGCCTCCAGAACTGTGAGAAAATAAATTTCTGTCCTTTAAACCACACAGTTTATGCTATGGTGGCTGAGCAGACTAATACAATAAACAGAAAAAGGACCATTGGGACGATAATTGAGTGTGTTAACATCATAAATGAATTTGGTAAGGATTGACCGTGTTATAATATTTACTATTTTCACTCAATAATATGGTATGCCTTACTCCCCATTTATTTGGATTTTTATGTCTCTCAGGAAAGAGTTTTAGTTTTTTTCTATGTTTCCTATTTCTCTTATTAATTCATTCCAAAAAAATGTACATTTTTAAATATTTCCAATAGAATCCTTTCTTCTATTACATTTTTCTAACTGAGTATTAGTGAAATAAGGAAAGTCTTATTGGCTTCTTGCATTGCTTTTAATCACTTTTCTTGATTCTCTTAGGTTTTTCTGGTAACAATATATTATTTGCAATAACAATAAACAAGATTACATAATAATAACAGATTTCCACTTTTTCTCTAATATTGCACTTTTTCTTTCCCATGACCAATTGCATTGACTAGTACTGCCACACTAATTTAATAAAATTGCTGTCCTGTCATGGCCCTGTCAGTGAAGGTTGGAGGAGCAATAGCAGCCGTAGACACCTGCCAGCTCAACCCCTCATCGGTCCTTCCTCTGAATGTTTTATGTCCTCCTCTATGTCCATATATTTATATTCCCTTTTATTTGCTCTCTCTCCTCCATATCTCTCCCTTACTTGTCCATGACACATAATGGAAGCATATTTTTAAATTCTGAACATTGATTCTATTTCTATTCTTAATTTAAGAGGAGAGGCCTCATCCACGATGTCATCCAGGCAGGCTTTTCTCAGCTACCGCACACCAGTGCCTGGCCCCATGTAAGACTCGAGGAACCCTACGATGAATCCCACCCACTCCCTGGAAGGTACAGGGGGCCAGTTAAGAGTGGAATTCTGGTGGAGAGGACTGGGCAGGGGAAGGGAGACTTCTCTTTTTCCTTTGCTTCGGCTTTTATTCTTTTACTGTGTACCTGTATCACATTTACAATAAATGCCAATGCTTTTGACTAAAGAGAAAGTAAAAAATAAAATTGAGACTAAAATTATAAAACTAAAAAAGAAAACAGTGTGCCATTTCAGTACCTCATGACATCGTAGGGAAGGAGCCACATGAAGAGATCAAACTCCAGACACTGCCCAGTGCTACCAAAGATGAGTTACACACACTGTACCAGCCGCCACTGGGCAGGGGCCACTGCCCTGGGCAGGCAGAGGGTGGGCTGAGTCCCAAGGGATGAGATGCAGTTAGCCCCATGAATGAGGTCATGTTGCAGCTGACGGCCAGGGCTCTGTGCCTCTGCAGGCGAGGGTTTGGATCCTGACTCCACTTGTTATTGATTATATAACTCTGGGTCATTTCTTCACATCTGAGCCTCAAACTCTTTACCTGTGAACCTGAGGATGAAGCAATCTGTATCTGTCCAGGTATGTATGTATGTAGCCATCCATCTTCTACCTCTCTCTCTATCCCTCTATCTATCTTTCTAACCATCTATCATCCATCAGTCTCTGGAGATAGGCAGGTGTAGATACAGATATGGATATGGACATAGACATAGATACAGACTCTCCATATCCATCCATATGACCTCAATTCACTTTATCTGCACTTGCCCATTGCCATCATTTCAAGATGACTCTTCCTTCACATGCGTGGTGTGATAACAGGTCACCTACCACAGTCTGCATCCTTACAAGGCTACCTGGCTGCAGACCTTTCTCTGACAGTCCTGCATATAGGTTATCATGGACATGTCTGGGCAAATTAAAGACAGCCAGTTAGCCACCTGAACACATCCCTTGGGAAGTACAACACTCAAGGTCCCTGTCAGCTACTTATTAGATGAGTTTGTCTCCTATGCCGAAACGAAGCCCTGTAGCAAACGTGATGAAATTTAATTAACTGTACATTTTCTTTCTGTCACATTTGTCAGAATTCATGAATTGACTTCAGATTGCCTGGTGCAGGCGTATGCCTGTGCTGAGGAGACTCTGGAAAGGAAGACAGGGAGGGTGAGTATGGATGAGGGTGAGAGACATTGACAAAAAAGGTCAGGGCTGTAAACTCATATGAGATCTTTGAACTGGCTGCTTTTTAAAATTACAATTCTAGTCTGAATTTCCACATCAATAATTTACTGGAATTTTTTCTCAGCCCCTGAACGTCCTCTATCAACTTGTCATGGCTTAGTCCAAATTTACAATGCTGCTTTCCACAAAAAGGAAAGTGAGATAAATACAATCAGTGCATTATTTCCCTTCCAAATAAAGTCATCATCATATCTATCAGCCCTGAAATGGGAAAAATGTAAACTAAGGTGGCTGAATTTGGGGGCAAGCTTATTCTTGTCTAACAAAACTGAGTACAGTATTTTTCTTTCATAATGAGGTCTACATTTCCTCACTTAATATATAAGGTCTGCCTTTCTATTTATTGCTGTAACCTGTAGCCACTAGAATGTAAGGTGGGTGTTTAGCAAACAATAAAATGGATAATATATTCTCACTCCACAAGAACCAGAGTCAGAAGACATTGTGATAGTAAGCAGTAAGTGGGTGCTGGACACCCATGGCAATCTTGCCAATAATTGGTGGTGTGATTCTTTTAAATAAGCCATTTTGGTTTGTGGGTAGTGCTATCTCATTTTGGTTTTAATTTGCATTTCCCTTTTGACTAATGAATTTGAGGCCCTTTTAGGGGCTTTTAAATGTCCTCCTTTGTGAAATTTCTGTTCAGATCTTGTGTCTAAACAAAATAAAACAAAAAACCTTCTCTACCTTTCACGATATAATCATCTAATTGTAGCTAAACATAAAAACTAAAACCATAAAGCTTCTAAATGAAAAAAGGAAAAGAACATCTTTGTTGTGGCTAGGGTAGTTTTGATTTTTTTGCACATATAGCCAATTGTTTCAGCACCACTTTGAAAAGACTTTCATTTATCCATGAGATTACTTTGGCATCACTGCTCCAAATCGAACAACCGCCTTAGTGGGGTCTGTTTACGAGCTCCCTGTGCCGTTCCATTGATTTATCGGTTGACTTCTATGCCAGCACCACCCTGTCTTGAATTCTAAAGCTAACTAAAGAAAGTACTTTAATTTCGTTCTACTTTTATAGAATTACTTTGACTATCCTAAGTTTTTTTGCATTTTAATATAAATTTTATAATCAGTTTATAGATTTCTACAAAAGGCCTGTTGGATTTACAATTGGGATTGGCTGAATATACTCAAAAATCTTGAGAAAAATTTACATTTTAATAATTTTGAGGTTTCCAAGCCATAAACACAATATATTGCTCCACTTACTTTGATCTTTTAAAAACGTCTTTCAGCAACTGTGTAACTTTAAATGTAGAGATCTCACTTGTCTTTTCTTAAATTTATTATTAAATATTCTACTTTTTGACATAACTGCAAAGGGAATTGCATTTTTACTTTTCTTTTTCAATTTTTTTCTGGCCAGCATATAAAATTACAATTGATTTTGTGTATTGGCTTGGTGTTCTTCAAACTTGATATATTCACACATTAGTTCTACTAGTGTTTAATCAATTCCTCAGGATTTTCAGTGTAAATAATTCATCCTCTGCAAAAAGAGACAGTTTCAACTGTTACTTTCTATGTTTTATGACTTTTATTTCTTTTTCTTGCCTCATTTCACTTCTATGACCTGTGGTAAAATCTTGGCTAGAAGTGCCTGTTCGTGATCTGAGAGGAAAAGTGTTTAATATTCCACCACTGAGTGAGATGATAGCTGTGTATTTTTCATACATGCCTTTTATCAGTTTGAAAGAGTTCCCTTCTCTTCTAAATTGCTGAGAACTTTTATCATAGAAGGTTGTTGAATTTTGCCAAATGTTTTTTCCATTTATTGCCATATTCATATAGCTGTTCTCCTTTATTCTGTAAATGTGGTGGATTGAATCGATTAATTTTCACATGTTAAACCAACCATACAATCTTGGAATAAACCCAATGTGGTCAAATATATTATCCTTTGTATATATTGGTGGATTTGACTTGCTAAGATTTCAGTAAAGATTTTGCATATAAATTCATTAGGAATAGGGGTCAGCCATTTTCTTTCTTTTGAGTATCTTTAATAGGTTTTGGTATCTGGGTTATGCTGGCCTCATAAAATGAGTTGAGAAGTGTTCTTTCCATTTCCATTTTTCTGAAATGGCTTGTGTAATTGGTATTATTTTCTCTCCTAATTACCACCAATTCATTTGAAGAGAGTTTGTCTCTTACTCTTTTTAATTCTATCAGTTCTATTTTCAACTATTTGAAGCACATACATATTGGTGACTCTACATCTTCCTAATATACTTTCTATATATATGATCAATATAATATACTTCCTTATATACTTTATACTCCCTTCTGGCCCTGGGATCGTCCCTAAGGCCAAAAATCCATAAAAACAGGAACTTCATCTAGGTTCTGTTCTTTTTTTTTTCAAGTGCTGACTCCCGACTCAGATCTGTTCTACTTATTTTGGGTCACGCCCCAGTGCCTTCAGGCAGTTCTGTTTTATATATTATCTGGAGTTTGCAGTGTTATCTTGGGGATGATTTGTCTGATAGGAGCTACTCTACCATCAACGGAAGTGAAACTCTATTACCCATTGTCAAGATGAGGAAAACTGAGGCACAGAGGTTAAGTAACTCTCCTAAGGCTTACCGTCCCAAGAGGATAGTGTTATAGCAAAAGACAATGCATTTCTCAATTTGATAGGAAATATGTTTGAGCTACTTATGAGGAATCCTTATTTGTCACTGTCTGTCTTTATTCCCACCACTCTAACCAATCCACTTTCCCCTAGGAAGGACCACACATGAACTCAGAGTGGCTGTGTACCACACCACCTTCCACCATAAGTTTCCAAGGAACTCGACCCTGCTGGGAGCATGCAGGAGTGTAAGGAATGGGGAAGAGGCGCAGGCACTGAGGGGTGGCACATAGACTGTTCAAATATGAAACCTGGATGTGAAGGGAGTCCCTTTGCATTAAGACTACTCACACTGTAGTCAGGTAAAAGCAAGCTCTTAAAATAATATACCCCCAATTCTAAAATATTTAGTTACTTCAGAGAAACAAGATAGACAGCAAATTTATTGCAAAAATACCCAAACAACAACAATAAGACAAAACAAAAACAAACAGAAAAAAACTTGCTAAAGAGAATAATTTCTCTTTTAAAAATATCCAGGCAGCACGTAGGAACACGTGAAAGAGATTTCCACACGTGGAAATTGTGAAAATAAAGAGCTAAGTGTTTACCCTGGGGAAACCTCAATGCTGTATTTATATAACGTTCTAAATAAAAAGTGCTGGGAGCTCATTCCAGGGTTCTTTTTCAATTTGGCCACTGGCACCATATCAGGGCACAAGTCAGCACTTCAGAAGGCCTCCTCTCGCTACAGATTCTCAGAGTGCTCTCAGATATATTAAGTGCCAAGAAACAAAACACCAAGTGATCCACATTAAAAGCATTCTCGTTTCATCTGCCTTTGATCAATGTATGTTATGTTGAAATAAACTGTCCAGGATCACAGGAGGTACACAGCAGGGAGCCTTCAGCTTGTTGGTTTTCTTTTTTTTTTTTTTTTTGAGGTAGCTGGTGGGAGCACTGCCGAGTGTGATGTCTTTTCTGAGAACTAGAAAGGCTCCTTCAAGAGACTCTTGTAGGTGTGTATCTGCCAGGCCTTCTGCCCCAGTCATAACAGCGCTTCTCTCCTGCCCTTTTCCCTGCAGACGGGCCCCAGGATTTGACTTGCCTCCTATTCTTGTCAGCAAACAAAACTTAAGTGCTTTTAACTAAACACTTTCCTCTTCTCTGGACCATTGGAAGCAGGTAACAAGACCTCAAAGCTTCCCTTTTCCTCCTGTTCCAGGAGAAGAGTTTATGTCCCTTGAATTTTCTAAGTTTTGTTTTAATTTATTTATTATTACCATTTTATTATTATCTTAATACTGGTAGTTATAAGAAAGTGTAAGTCAAGGGGAAAATAGCACACCAAGAGGGTATTCCTAACACCACGAGACAGTCTCTGAACAGTTTCTCCAGGAGTTCTTTGAGATATGAGGGGAGCCAGGACTCAACACCTCACAGCTGTGCCAAATTCATCATCATCTTACTTTACCCCTTGAGTGCAAATCACAGACACACTTTCCTTTCAGAAAAAGCCTCTATCCCAGGTATATACATATCAAATCACATATATGTATGTTAATTGCAAATTTGATGGAAGGTAAAATTGTTTTGAAATATTCCAAATATAGGACTAATCTAGCTTAATGCCTTTTACAGAACACAGAGTAGCTTCATATACATGCTTTAAAGACTATCTTGCTTTCTTTGCTCATATATCTGATATTAAATTAAAATTGAAATGGCCATTTACTTTCATGTAATATAATTGTTCTAATCCTACAAGTCTGCCTTAAAATGTGACCTATTCCGAGTGGTTTTCCTTGGCTACCCTGGACTACTTCAACAGTCCCATTTCTCTGCCTAGCAGAGACTAACTCATGTTTGGAATATGAGACAGTCTATGAACAACAGAGAATAACAGCATCTCTATCATGAATGAAAGCAAAACAGATTAATTTTCAATACAAATTAATGAGAAAAGAATTGGGCTTCCGGAGATACTGGAACTTCTTAATTAAAACATACACCGAGAGCTGCCATGACGTTAAAAAGTTACATTTTCAGTAAAGATAAATCTATTCAGGTAAACCACACTTGCACATAAATTTTTCATAAAAATAGTCTACCAGCTTTAAATAGGTTTACTGGCTCTACTTGTTAAGCAAAATATGTTTAATATTTGGAGATGTGCTTAGAATAAATGCTCTAGTTAGAGAGCCCTAACAATGTCAATGAGGGTGTGTGTGTATGAATAAAATGGTTCAATTTCTGTCTTCATTTACAAGCTATGTGACCATTTGCAGGTTACTTAAACTATCTGAGTCTCAGTTTCATATTCTATAAAGTAGCAATACTGCAGTTTTGTGCATTTAAAACAAAACAAGATGTTGAATAATATTGCTTTGTACAGTGTCCGCACACAGCAAGCACTCAAAAATAGTAGCTATTATTTTTATTTACCCAGAACCCTTGGAATTCTTGGATTATACGACAAGCTGTTATGCAAGGTATTCTGAGAGGATTCCTTATTTTGGTAACCCTGTTTCACCCAAACCATCTAGCATTCACTGTTCTGTTCATTCCGAATGCAAACCTGGAAATGCAAATGCAGAGTGAGGAATGGGAGGCCTTTGCCATCTGTCATTAATGGGCCTGCGTCTGCCCACTAACCCACAAGGAGCATCTCTGGAGTGACATGAGCAGTTTCCAGTCACCTCATCCCTCCCCCAAGGAGGCGTACACTGAGGCTGCAGATTTAGCACAGAACCATCTGTGGCAGCCCTGTGACAGCTCTGTTACTGCCACCCGCCTCTTGGGAGGGCCTGTGTACAGCACAGGGAGACAGAAAGAAAACGTTTTTGGCTCTGCTTCAGTGGGGGTTGGAGGAGAAAGGCAGAGGATGCTCAAACTTGCAGACTTCTGGTAAAGAAGTCTAAACCCCAGAACACCATACCCAGAGGATCAATTCCAACATATCTCAAAATAATACTTCCTTGTTGCTTTAGTAAATAGAAAAAGAATAGATCCCTTTGCCAAAAACACACAGACACACACAGAGACACATGCAAACACCGTCACGAACAGGCTCAATATTTCTTAATTCTTGAAAAACAACAACGTTATGTTAGATGTAAGTCATTTTAAAAATGTCAATTTTGTTTTCCAATAGATTTGGTTATTTATAGTACATTAGAATTTTTTAAGTGTTGGATTTAAAATAGAACATTTTGGTAAAGATAGTCCATGGTACATATTTGATTATAAAGATACAATTGAAATTTAATTTTCTTAACTGATCCATAATTGGGCATGTGGAAGTTAGTCCCCTTCCAAAAGAGTAAATGTGAAATGAAAGGCTTTATCTCAGGTATGCACAGCAACAGAATATCTATTAGTCTGACTCTGGAAGTCCTAAATTTTAGGAATATTTAAAATAAGAGATAAGCTTCAGTTAAATCAACAAAATAAGAGAAGACATGAACAGTTCAAAAATGAATACAAAAGCCCTTTACGTTTCAGAAATTCTACATCATCACATTTGTGAAATCAAAGCAGTCATATTACTACTGTTTCTGGAACATCTTTCTTATATTTAAATAAATTATATTGAGTTTCTTTAAAAACAGTATTATATGTTTATTTTAGAGTATAGAAAACAGATCATCCAAAAGAAAATATTAAAAATCACCTATAATCAACATAATCCATTTTAGTATTTTGATATGCATCCCTCCAATGGTTTGTATTCCCATGCAGACCTTTTTCTTTACAAAAATGGAATTGTACTATTCCTATAATTTTGAACCTTTTTTTCACGTAATAATGTAAATAATTATCTTCCTATATTGTTAATCTTCAAAGTCTTTATATTATTTTATTTGAATGCAACAAAATTTAACCCACCCTCTACTGTCAGATATTTCATTCTTTCCACGTTTTGCTATGATAAAGTATACTGTGGTAAACTTTCTTGGAAGCTAAATTTTTGCACACATTTATTGGTATTTCCTTAGGATACATGATGACAAGCATCATTGGTGGGTCAAAGGGCATTCTACACGTGAAGATCATTGCTATATTTTACCAGATTGCCTCCAAATATGGGATCTAATTTAAAGGTCTCAGGGGGTGTAGGGGAGGGTATATTTGCACAGGTTCTTACCAACCCTGGGCTTTACACGTATTTGAAGGCTTTGCCACTTTGCTTAAGAATGCTTTAATTTAAACTTTGTGAGTATGATATTCACATCTGTCAGCTATTTGCATGTGTGTGTGTGTGCGTGTGAGAGAGAACTGCTCCACATCCATAGCCTGTGTGTCCCCCTCCCCTGGCTTCTTACTGTTTTTTTTTTAATTCATTTGAAAACATCCCTTTATCCAGTAAGGAAATCAACTCCGTACCACAGATGCTGCAAATGTTTTCCCAGTGTTTTTATATGACTTATATTATTACTTAGGATAATTTTCATGTAAAGAAATTTAAAAATCATGCAGTCAAATATATTTTTTCCCTCGTGACTGTTTTTTTAGAACCATACATGCATTTCCCCTACAATATGGAAAAGGGGTGATTTTCTGTCACTACTGTGAGCACAACCCTCATGACGCTCCCTCCAGTTACCATCCCCAGAAAACACATTCAGTATTTTCTTGTACCTCATGTGAACATGAATTTGCACGTCTATTATATGCCTTTATTATAGTGTCCTGTTACTAATTTCATAAAGTGGATTTTAAAGAAAATAAGGCTCATTTCTTCAAATACTGTATTTCTTCAAACCTAAATGTATTAGTCTGTTCAGGCGGCCATAATAACTACTACAGACTGGCTTACACAACAGAAATTTATTTTCTCACAGTTCTTGAGGTGGGAATTCTGAGATCAAGGTACCAGCAGGGTTGGTTTCTTCTGAGATCTCTCTCCTTGCTTGTAGACGGCCTTCTTTTATTGGCGTCTTCACATGGTTTTTCCTCTGTGTGTCTGTGTCCTAATATCCTCCTCTTATATAAGGACACCAGACCTATTGGATTAGGGCCCTAATGTCCTCATTTAAACTTAATTACCTCTTTAAAGATTCTATCTCCAAATACAGTCACATGCTGAGACCCTGGGGATTAGGACTTCAACATATGAATGGGGGGGGAGTGACACAATTCAGCCCATAACATTAATTAATACAATCCTTAATACAGGACAACAAGCTAAATAAAATTTTAAATACCAGCAGCCTGTAGCTAACCTGGTCAGCTGCTGGCTAAAACAAGCAAACAAACCATCAACATTCTCCTTATGATTTAAACAAGACCCAGAATCCCATAATATAATACTCAAAATGTCCAAGAATCAATCCAAAAGTCCTCAGCATATGAAGGTCAAGGAAAATCTCAACTCACAAGTAGAAGTAAAATCAACAGATACTAACCCTGACATGCCACAGATGTCACAATTATTAAAGACTTTAAAACAGCTGTTAAAACCAACCTCCAAGAAGTAAGGGCAAACACTTTTGAAATAAATGTAATGATAGGAAGTCTTAGGAAAGAAATAGATGACATAAGACAGAATGAAATGGAAATTTTATAACTGAATAAAATAACTTTTTAATTTTAAGTTTAAACTACTATTAATATCTCTTATTTCAGAATTACACTTAAAGTTCAGGGTAAATGTTATTTTTCTAATTGCTAATATACTTGTATGTTTAAAAAACTTTGTCAAAAATGCTTCAAATTCTGCTTTCTCTTTCATCTAAGTCATCTCAATTTGCTGGTTTTCTTGTTTAAAAGAAAGCCATGTTAGGTTTTTCTCTGAAAGAGGTAGCTCCTCTGAACCTTCTCCCAGGGCTCACCCCTCCTCTCAGAGTTTCTCTGTTTCTGACACTGATGTCATGGAGACTGGCAGTGGGCCTCAGTTCCCTGGAGAAGCTCCAGGACAACTTTTGTGGATAGCCTTTTAAAAAGAAAGACTGGCAGTGACACAGACCTAAAAAGGTTATTTATAATAGTCACCTTTACTAATTATAAGAAATATACTTTATTCACATCGTGGTTCTTGAATGAGCTGGGAACCAATGGTCCCTAAGTGGAAGCCCACTTCATACAGCTCCCACAGCACAGGTGTTTCCCAGAAAATTTAGAAATCAATAAAAAAATGAGGTTTTATTCTCTTTCAGTTAAAAAACCAAAAATAAAAAAGAGTCATCCTTTTAACTACAGTCATGCGCCACATAATGACATTTTGGTCAATGATGGACCACATATACGACAGTGGTCCCATAAGATTTGCAACATTCATATAGCTTAGGCGTGTAGTAGGCTATACCATCTAGGTTCCTGTAAGTATACTCTACAATGTTTGCACAACAATGAAATTGACTAGCAACGCATTTCTCAGAATGTATCCCCATCATTAAGCAACCCATGACTGCATGGAGAAGAAAATGCTGAGCAAAATTACTTTCTGTAGATGGAATCTAAGCTTTAGATTTCCTAAAAGATAATGATTCATATAGTGTATATCTTCCAAAGTGCAAGTTATTGCTTCTGATTTTTGTAATAAATCTCTAGCCACATATCAGCTAACAATATTTCCGGTAGAATCAACAATCAATGCATGGAAAGGAGTGTTTCTGGGATCCTGTAAGATTGAAGGTTGAGGGCTTAATAGTGAAAACACAACAGCCAAGGATAGATGTCTGCTGCCCTCCTATGTCACAATTTTTTTAACATAAAATAAATAGTATCACAGTATTATTCCCATGAAATTAAGTTGAAATAACACAATATTTGAATTATAACCAATATATTGAGATTTAAAGGAAAGTTTCCAGAAGCCACATTCTAGAAGAGAGGGTGAAATTCTATAGTGTGAAGTTTAAAATTATTTAGATATCCCTTTGTGGCTTTATTTTCTACTTTTGATCACAAGCCATTTTTTTATGCCTTGGCTTCTCCCTAGCTTGCATGGCTATTTACTGATCCTCTAATTATCTTTTCCTTCTGCATTTCTTTTTCATCTCATCCTCATTTCTGGCCCACCTTCAATTGCTTCTACTCATGTTCCAAGCCTAACAAAGCACTGTTTCACTTGCTCTTGACATACTGAATTAGGAGGGAGCATCCATTCTCTGTCTCCTCATCTCACAGAAGTCTAAATGTCACTGGTTATATCAAATGGGGTAGCAAAGAAATGTTATGTTAAACTATAGTTATTAAAACAAAATTGCAGAGCACTAAAATATTTTAGTAATAATGACATTTAACACACAGTTCAGTTATTCTGGTCAAAAAATCAAGGAACCAACCAGTTTTGATCCACGTTTCTGTGTGTTTTCAGTTTGTCCCTGAAAAAATGTATAGCTGCCACACTGGTAACTGAAGAAGCCTTGTTACACACCAGGACAGGAGCTGTGGAGCGTCTGGATGACAGAAGCTCTGGTATGTTTTCCAGGACTCCTGGGTAATGTCCTTCCATTGTTTAAAATTGTCTCTTAGTGCCTATCTAATGGAGGCCAAATTATTTGTCATAGACTACACAAGTTTTTAATGATATGGCCCGAGTCTTTTCAAGCACCTTCTGTAAGATCTCACCCACACTCCTGAGCCAGGTCAAACCACTTCTAGCAGGTATAGGATCCCGGAACAGATCTGTGCTCTTAGATCTCTGTGCTTGTGTGTGTGGCTGTCTCAGGCTTCCAGACTCAACTGTGGGGCCCTCTTCTCTAGAGCCTTCCCCGCCTACCCTAGGCATGGAGGAGATCTTTCTTTAGTGCTACATGGCACTAAACACACTGAACTGAGATTGCTTATTCCTATGTCTATGCCTCCAGGAGACCATATGGCCCCTGTGTGATGTACTGTTATCTATAGCTATTAAGTAGACTCAGTCTCTTAATGCAAAATAGCTTATGTTTTAGTAGCACATTACAGTCAAAGCTCTGTCATAATCATTAGTCTATTTGACAAACAGCCAATGAATAGACACTGCAGGTTTTATTACCCCAATTTAAGTTGAAAGATTGGGAAGTCTACAGATGTTAACTTAGTCTCATTCCCAGTCCATTAAATCATGGCTGAAAAAGTAAGAAAAATATATTCTTCACACACACAAAAGGAAGCTATGCAGCTAGAAAAAATAAGACATTTTCTGGAACAGTTGTCAGTTGAATAGAATTAAGTAAAAGTTCACCTAGATCATGAACTGTGCTGTGAAGAGAGATGGTGAGTGTTCTTTGATTTAATTAGAAAACTCTAAAGTCCCCTATTTCATCTCCAAGGAGGAAAAAATGTCAGCTCTGGCAGCAGCATCAAATGCGGACCTTGCTGGTGAGGAATTCATGCCCTTCATAGTAGCAAAAACCATGGTCGTGCATCACCACCACCAAGCTTGGAACCTGTTTTCACTCCCAATGAGAAACTCCACCATAAAACTATAGAACACCTCTGGAAGGGAGACCAGGCACTCAGATGACATAATTTCCACAACCTGAGAGAAATGACTTAAACAAAGAGAAAGTGCTCTCAACATGCTAATTATTGTACCAGCCATAAGGGTAATACCATCTACAGCCCTCTAATTTCTTTTCAATTTATCTTACTACAGACTTAATGAAGAGTTACGCCTATGATTAAACTGTATTGAAACTAAGAGACTGAAGCGTCAAAGATGAGAGCCTGAGTTACATAAAACAGCTAATAGAAAGTACGGCTGCAGGGATAATTTGGAGATGAATTGGTTACAAAATAAATGGTGCTGGAAGAAATAATAATAATAAAAGGAAAACTTTACTTTGATTTCAAGTTCTCACCACATACCACATTAAGTGCCAAGCGGACAAGAAATGAAATATTTTTAAAAATCAGATCACAGAATATTAAAAACAGAATCCAGAATGTTGTTCTCTCAAAAGAACAGAATTAATCATAATGGCAAAGGTGGATAAAAGGGGAAACGCAGTTCTCTTTTTATGAAAAATGGACATAGTCAAGATTTTTGACAGTTGGGTTCAGGTCAGATTTTTCTTTGTTTTTCCATGGTCTGACACAGTGAATTACATTTGATAGGTCCTCACCAAGTAAGAAAATTTGTATTGACTAGATATGGAAATGAAACAATTATATAAACATTAGATAATTCTATACAATGAAACCCAACAAAACTAAGATTGAAGGAGGAATTAGGAAACACCAGAGATAAATACGACTGGTGAGGTGGAATATCTAAACTGCATAAAGAACCAGACTCATTAACCAAACCATGTCCCGAAAAGGCAAGAAGTTTCAGGTTCACACAATATGGACAATAAAGAAGTGAACAATCCTTGGTAAAAATGTCAGTTTTACTGGTGATTAAAGCAAAAAAGACACAAACTCCTGAGGTATCAGTTTTTACCTATCACTTTAGGAAAAAAATTGAGGAAATGCCCAAATCCACTGCAGACAAATTTGTTGTCTTGAAACAAGAGAAACCAGGGAAGAGTCTTGTGAAACAATTCTCAGCAACAACTAACTACCCTGTAAGTCCAAGGAGAGTACAGTAGCAAAACTTCTGAAAATCAAAGGCTGCAGCAACAAAAATGGCAAATGTAAACCCTTTAGACCCCCACAAAAATTAATCTAAATTATTATCCAAAAAGTAGAGAAAACATTATCTGTATACCATGATGAGCCCTAGGAAAGCACTGTGGCAACAGATGGATACAATCGAAAAGAACTTCCCAAATTTAAATATTGGCTGAGTGATAGAATTGTGCATGTTATCTATTTAAAATTATTTAAAGATAAATTTTACCAAAAAATTACTGAGACTGACCAACACATTCTTGAAATAATAAACTATAATGAAATGTTACTGCAGACTTAGCCATTTTAATATTTTTTTCCAAGACTCAAAACATTATTATACTTGGAAACTCCCCAATATCGGTATTTTGCAACTTAACTGGCAAAATTTCGGAATATTAGACAAGGTCATGCAGTGACCAATTCTCTCATTTTGCCATTGAGAAATCTGAGGTCCACAGTGTGATGCATTCAGCTCCTGACCAGGGAGAATGGCCGGCCCCTCCATCCAGTGCCTTCCTGTGACACACCAAGGCTCCAGTGGGCTGCAGATTTTACATCTGCAAAGTGGGTTCATTTCTGCAAAATCACTTGGTAAGAAGAAAATGGAGTTTGGCGTGTTAAACGATTCATAAGAACAGCGTCCCTTTCTCTTACTGCTGGTGGGAACAGCGTCATCAATGACTATCTACAGCTGCCTTCAGAATACGCTAACCGTCTTCAGCTTCCTTGCTGAACCCGAACTCTCCTTCACTCATGCATACTTGTGCAAATGCTTCCCTCACTCCAGGAGAAAAATCCTCTTTGCGCTGTACTTTTTTGCTCATTGTTAGAAATATAAGAATTTTCTAGATTTATTTTTTCTCTCATTTGGAGAAAGCTAAGTTAGATATCTCAAAGCATGTTTCTGAGAAGCAAGGGTGTTAATAGGTGTCATATGGAAAAAGTTTCCATGGTCACATACATTGGGGGAAAGCTGGACTGCTCAGGACTCAGTGCTACAGGCGTTCCCAGACCTGTGAACTGTCAGTTGGTAATGGGATTTCATAGGGGAGCAGCCAGTATGTAGCCATCCATTTGGACACAGACCCTTTTCCTGTGGGGAGCATCCTGGAAGACCTGGGTGTGTAAGACATTTGGGAGATGGTGGTCTCTGTTGTTATATATCTAGGTGACCCCTGCACTCTGTGCTAAGGCAGACCATTGGCATGAAATCAATTATTTTTTTGTAGCTCAAACAACAAATGTGTGAGCATAACTTTAATTTTTTGGAAGAGAAGTTTCTCTTTTCAAAACTTGTGAGGCAAACTGATGTTGGAGAAAATAAGTGGCTCAAAATAGTTTTTACACAGGCATTATTCATTTCTCTATTGGTATTAAATAAAGTGAGTACCATAAAGAATTGATCATAACCAAGAGAATCCATAATTTCTGAGGTTATTTTAGTACATAGAAAGATAAGCCTGATGAAAACTCCTCAATTCTGCATTTATTTCTCTAGCTTTGAAGAGAAACTGAAAGCACTTTTGATAATCGTCTTAATGAGTCAGCCAGCACCGCAATTATGTGTGCTTTGAACGGCTCTTGAACAATATCAAGTGAATTCACAATTAACTTCCGAATGTCAAAATAGTGTTGGGAAAACTGGACAGCCACATGCAAAAGAATAAGAGTAGACCATTATCTTACACCTTACACAAAAATTAACTCAAAATGGATTCATGACTTGAAGGTAAGACCTGAAACCATAAAACTCCTAGAAGAAAACAGAGGCAGTACGCTCTTTGACATGGATCTTAACAGCATCTTTTTGAATACCATGTCTTGCCAGGCAAGAGAAACAAAAGAAAAGTAAACAAATGGGACTACATCAGACTAAAAACCTTCTGCACTGCAAAGGAAACCATCAACAAAACGGAAAGACAACCCACCAACTGGGAGAAGATATTTGCAAATCATATATCGGATAAGGGGTTAATATCCAAAATATATAAAGAACTCATACATCTCAAGAATGAAAAACGAACAACCCAATGAAAAAATGAGCAGAGGATATGAACAGACAATTTTCCACAGAAGATATCCAGATGGCCAACAGGCACATGAAAAGATATTCAACTTCACTAATATTTAGGGAAATGTAAATCAAAACTACGATGAGATATCACCTCATGCCTGTCAGAATGACTACTATTAAAAAGACAAAAATTAACAAGTGTTGGAGAGGGTGTGGAGAAAAGAGAACCCTCTCACACTGCTGATGAGAATGTAAATTGGTGTAGCCACTATGGAAAACAGTATGGAGAGTCCTCAAAAAAATTAAAAATAGAAATACCATATGATCCAGCTATTCTACTTCTGGGTATTTATCCAAAGAACATGAAAACATTTTCTTGAAAAGATACATACCCCTATGTTCACTGCAGCATTATTCACAGTAGCCAAGACTTGGAAGCAACTTAAGTGCCCATATCAATGGATGAATGCATAAAGGAGATGTGGTATTTATATATACTATAGAATGCTACTTAGCCACAAAAATATGAAATCTTGCCATTTGTGACAACATGGGTGGACCTTGAGGGTATTATGCTAAGGGAAATAAGTCAGAGTGAGAAAGACAATTACTGTATGACTTCACTCATGTGGAAAATAAAGAAACACACAGATACGGAGGACAGATTGGCAGTTACCCAAGGGGAAGGGGTGGAGGAAGGGTAAAAAGGGTAAAGGGGCAGATGAGTACAGTGATGGATGGCAACTACACTTTTGGTGGTGAACACGATGCAGTCTATACAAAAGTCAGAATATAATAATGTGCACCTGAAATTTATATAATGTTATAAACCAGTGTGACCCCAATTAAAATTAAAAAAAAGACCAGCCATATAGGAACTAGGCATCACTTTTCCTCTTAGTCCTGCATGTGAGCTATGAAGTCAGCCCACTCGCTGGCACGTGGGTTATATTCTGGTCTCTGAGTATAAGTAAGTTCACTTCCACTTGCTTCAACTTTCTCTTTGTTAACAAGGGAAAGATAAATAAAGTGGCAATTTTCACATGTGAATGCCCACTAGGAAATTCACCCTGTCTAAAACTTAGAGAGACCTTTATCCAGTATTGCACTTTCCTGAATTCATAATCATTTGTGGTATTAGTTAAAGCTTATTGAATGTCTCTTGGTAATAGTCCTGCATACCATTAGGTTTTGCTTTTCTGAATCTTCAAGAACAGAATGAAACCTTCCATTTTCTTTGAGGTGATCTCCGCTACGGTTTATCTGAGCTTTGTTGGGTGGCAGCAGTTGGGTGGAATTCAACCAAGTGACTTATAATGTACCTTCCTTCAAAACCCATGGCCTTTGACAGACATGGTGGCACTGTGAACATTTCAGGTACAGGAAAGCTGACCATCACTGCAGAGAAACAATGACCATGATCAGAGAGTGACTCACATCTGCAGAGGCAGCACGATGTGACCAGGAAGACCACAGACTTGGAACACCCCCACACAGGGTGGACCTGCCAGCTGGGTGACCTTGGGCAAATCAGTCACCCTCTCTGTGCCTCCCAGGGCTGCTATGAGAAGTACACAGGTTAATGTAGTAGAGGAATTAAAACAGTGCCAGGCATGCTGTAAATCCTGTGGGTATGCTATCCTTATTGTTTCCACTTAAATTACAATGAATTCTTGAATTTCTCTATAGGTACATTACTCATATTATATACTTTCCTATTACAATAAGAAGTGAATCTTAAATCTGTTATCTCCTTAATCTAGTAAATGTGTCCTTACGCTGCATTTCTGGGATGGTTCTTGCCTCAGGAAGAACTGGCACCAGATCAACAGATAACCCTATCAAACTGTTTTTAGAAAAAAGTGTTGAGTAAGTAACTAAAGCTACCATGTTCAGGTGTAAAAAAAAAAAAATCTTCAATATGCTTACAAAGACTATCTTTTATAGAATTAATCTTTAAAATATTTCATTTATTTAATCTATTTAATTAAATTCATTTTTAAATCAAATAGGAATATGGCTAGTAGCATCACACATGATCAGAATTAGTCTGAATGTGCAATTTCAAAAAATAAACTTTCTTTCTCTATGGGCTGTGCTTGGGATGGTACTTATGCTAAAAGCAAGAGAAATCTTTACTTAAAGCAACCATAATACCCAGCCTATTTGTTATTCACGCAACCAACCAACATTTATTGACCATAAACAACAGGAGGTATTGTAGAGATTCAAAGTTGAAAACACAAGGGTCCTCATTCCCCAAAACCTTAGAACATGGAGGGAGGGAGTTCATGCAATAAATTGTAAGATATAATGTTAAGATGAAAGCCAGTCACTCCCAAAGGCAGCACTGGATTCCCTAAGAAGCTGTAAAGCCCCTTATTCTCATACAGAACGCCCCTGTGCTGTGCTTTTCACGCTGACCCGAGATGTGTCTTCACAAGGAATATCTTGCCTTTTGTCTGGGTTATATAAAGTTACATAAGAGCCATTCTATTTCATTTTTATGATTTTTAAAAGACTCCATGTGTTAAGATAGCTATGAATACACCATCAAGAGGATTGCAACATGGGCAGCCTGCACAATTTGATTTTAAGTATCAAATAGAAGACATCAAAAAAATGTGCGACTTGGAGCAGACCCACACGGGGAAGTGCCCTATGTCTAAAGGATGCACAGGCAGCCTCTCCTCTGCACTCGGAGATGCTCTGGGGTGAAAGGGGGCTCTCTTTCATGGGGGGGTGCTCATTACTATGTCTCGCCTGCATACTTTATTTTTATTTACCTTCTGTGAAGTTACGTGTCCCAGAGAACTGTGGAGAATGGAGGATTCTTGTCAGTCATAAATACAGAGGACGTTCATGGAATGGCATTCGTGAATATTTAGCTAGTTCATATTGGTTTCTATTGAAGTGGTATGATTTGCTAATTCCTTTTAACTTTACTTTTTAAAAAATAAATATCACAGATCACATCTTTTATGAATAGATTTCCAATATGGTGACATCAAAGGTCAAACTTGTCCTCAAAATGTCGGGAAAGAGGACAAGACCAATACAATGCACTTAATCTGCAGGATAGCAAAACAAACTTTTTAAATCCAAGACCCAGAATGTTAAATGATAAAAAAATAAACAAAAGGAAAGCAGGGAATGAGAATGTCTCATCCTTTTTCTTAGCTGAACTGAGAATCTGATGTTGTCCTACAAGGGCAGTTCCGGAAAACACAAAAAAGAAGACCTACTGACTTATTAATGAATTCCTGGGATGAGTATGGAAAACAGTTCATAGATACACTGGGAATGTAACCATTTTATAAAAATTTAAAGGCTTGGGATTCTTAGATTTTAAACTAACAGCTTTGCTATTTTGAAACCTGTTTTTATCAATGTCACCAGTTTGTTTATACTATTTAAATCCCTCTGTGTCTGTATGTTTGTCTGTGTGTGTGTGTGTTCTGGATAGAGACGATCCAGAGGAGTTACTTACATAAACTCTTCAAGTGAAAGAGAAAACACAGTTTCTGTGCAGCATCGAGCACAACAATGGCACTAAATAATGAATTATCACAGTAAATAAAACACCACAAGGATCGCGCTGAAGGGAAGACAGGCCTTTCCATTCAAACCAGATGACACAAGAACGTCCACTCTCCCCAGTTTTATCTGATGCCTTTCCAGGAGATTAACTTCACCAAATAAAAAAACAAATAAGAGAACTAAATATTGAAATTACTATGAATTATAATATAATTATAAATTATCAGTATTCACAGACATGATCACCCATATGGCAAAAAAAGGATTATTGAGAGCATTCAATTAGTTGGCCTGTTAGAAGCTATAAATATTAAAATTGAGAGTTTTTCCTACATATCAGGGATAATTAGTTAGAAAGTATAATTTAAAAAAATTAAAAACCCATTTACAGAGCTAAAAAATATATAAAATACTCAGAAATTAACAATAAATGTACAAGGCTTATATAAACAAAACTATAGGATTTTACTGATGTACAGAGAAAATGTCACACAGATATATTTCTAAATGTACAATACAATATTCTTGGATAGGAAGGCTTGGTATTGCAGAGAATCAAAATTAGTGTAGATGTCATCAAAACCGGCACTTTGGAGAAACTGAATAATTCAGTGGGGTTGGAGGGAAGAGTGAAGGCATGGGGTGGCTCTTATGGGATCATGACAACAATATGTACAGTTTCTTCCTAAAAGAGAATGAGGACCCAGCACAGTGCCATGCGTCCTGCTGGCTGTCAAATATGTAACATGGGTACTGTCCGAAACCTGGCTACTCCCCATTATGTTACAATAATCATGTTTAAAGACGAAGTAAGTCCGGGCATTAAATTACTTATATATTCCCACAGTTCTGCAGAGAGATGTTTATTATTTGCCTTCACAGTTTAAAAATTCACATTTGATCTTATATTTGAATATGCTTGTTACAAGCCATTGAGAAGGCAAAAAAAAAAATTACTAAACAATATCTAGCTTCAGAGGGAGGCCAAGTATGTGCTTTTAGGCCATGCTTAATCATAATCTTAACCTTTCCTCCTGCACTGTTAAAAATCAATGGGAACAAACAAATCAATAACGGGAACAGAATGCTCATCTGTTTTTAAAAACAAAGAATGAACAAATGATAAAAGTTAAATATTGGAAAAAATGTTAGTGACTTTTAGATTTTTTTTTCCCGTCATTGTTCTGAATAAAAAACATACTTGAATTCCTTCAATTCAGGCTCATTCAGAAGTCTGAAGGCCATAAACTTCAAAAGACAATGTTCAAAATGCCACTGAATGTCGCACATGTACATAAAGGATGAATACCACAGAAAGAAACTCAGGCAGTTACTTCAGGATGGAAAAGAGATAAAGACTTTTTAAAGCAGCATTTTTCCCCTTGTACTAGAAAATTTTTGTTTACTCATTTTTAACTGCTTTTGAAAAAATGAAAACAGTTAAAAGGCAGAAAAAAACAATATAACAAAGACCTATGAACTTGCCATCCACATCTATAGAAATGATGTAAACGATTACTGAGAAACACACCCCCTGCCTCTCTTCCCAGAGGCAGCTGGCATTCAGTCTTTTTCTTTACTGTTACCATATCAGAACAGAACCACGAACAAAATGCAGTGTTGTTCTATAGGTTTTAACTGTACAAAACAGCATCCTACCATATACCCAGTATTCAGCAATTTGCTATTTTTCACTCAAGTGGATGTATTGGATGTCCATCTCTGCTAGAACATACAGACCCAGTTCATTTACTGACCTCTGATTAATATTCTTGTCTCTGGATATACCATAAGCTAAGCATCCATTTTCCTACCAATGGACACCTACTAGTTGCTTGCAATTGTTTATTGTTGTAAATGATGCTGAAATGAATGTTCTGGAACCTGTCTCCTTGGGGATTCTCAGTGAAGTCTCTCCAGGTGGATCAAGCAAATGGCATGTCTGCCTCAAAGGTATGCATAATTATCTCTTTCTAACGTAACTATTCTAATTTTCATTCCAACAGCACTGTGTCAGCTCTCATTCACTCCTATGCAATCCCATTTTGGGTTTGCCAGACTCTTAAAATATTACCACTCCAATGGCAATGTCATTGAAACTCTTTGCAATAATTTGCATCCTTCTGATTACTAGGGAGGTTGAGCATCAATTCCTCTGTTTATTTGTCATTTAGACACACTCACTGAAAAATATATTTCATGTCCTTTCTATATATATTTATATGGTATATATACTTCATGACTTATAGGAGAGAGAACCTTTATCAGCTGTATTCATTGCAAACATTTTCTCCCAGTCCTGATTGTTTCTTCACTTTTTTAAATGATGTCTTTGCACAACTGACATTTATGTTCTAAAATTATCAATCTTCTCTTTTTAGTTAGTGCTTTTTGGGTCTAACGTTCTCACAAAAGCATGAGCCATAAAGGAAAAGATTTAAAAATTGAAGCACAGACTTCTTCCATCATTATTCTGCATAAGAACTGCCGGTGGGATTATAAACTGGTGCAGCTACTGTGGAAAATAGTATGGAATTAAAAATTAAATTAAAAATAGAACTACCATATGACCCAGAAATCCCACTCCTGGGTCTATACCCAAAGGAAACGAGAACTCTGTGTCGAAGAGATATCTGCACCCCTATGTTCATAGCAGCATTATTTACAGTAGTCAAGACATTAAAACAACCTAAGTGTCCATCAATGCATGAAGGGATAAAGAAAATGTGAGGGGTGTGAGTGTGTATATATCCGTGAATATACATACACATATATATATATATATATATTATTCAGCCATAAAAAAAGAAGGAAATCCTGCCATTTACAACAACATGGATGGACCTTGAGGGCATTATGCTAAGTGAAATAAGTCAGACAGAAAGACAAATAATGTATGATCTCACTTATACGTGGAATCTAAAAAAAAAATACAAATTCATAGAAAAAGAAATCAGATTTGTGGTTGCCAGAGGGGGAGGTGGGAGAGAGAAAATTGGATGAAGGTGGTCAAAAGACACAGACTCCCAGTTATAAGATAAATAAGTACAGGGATGTAATGTACAACATGATGACTATAGTTAACACTGCTGTATGGTATACAGGAAAGCTGTTAAGAGAGTAAATCCTAAGAGTTCTCACCCCAGAAAAAAATTTTGCTTTCTTTTTCTTTTTTTTCTATCTATATGAGATGAAGGATGTCAACTAAACCCTTATTGTGGTCATCATTTCACGATATATGTTAGTCAAATCATTATGCTGTACACCTTAAACTTTGTGGTGCTGTATGTCAATTATAACTCAATAAAATGGGAAAAAAAATTGAGGCACAGAATGATAAAACCTATATGACTAAAGTTATCACAGGCTAAAATTAAGGCTTGACACAGCAGAGCACACATTTATGAACATAATATTGGCTCAAATAATACACACTAAAAAACTATTTTGATGCAAATATATTCACATATTTATCATTTATTCATTCATTTTTATTTTAATTGTGTAGTTTCTAGAGCATAAGTTCCATGATGCCAGGGATTTTTAACTATTTTATTTATTTCTGTTGAATAGTTCTAGGCACCTGTCTATGAACAGTCACTGAAGGATGAATGAATTACTGAATCTTAAGGAGATATAATAGATGTGTGCAAAAATTTATATATGAAGTTGTTCATTATAGCATTATTTTTAATATTGAAATATTGCAAATTATCTAAATGCACAGCTTTAGGAACCTGGTTAAATAGATTGTGTTCTTTATCTGAGCTGTCCACTACGGTAGCCACTAGCCACGGGTGATTGTTAAGCCCATGAAATGTGGCTCGTGTGGCTGGGGAACTGAATCTTCACCATATTTTACTTAAATTTAATCTTGAATAGCCACATGTCGCTTGTGGCTAGCATATTGGACAGCTCAGTTCTAAACTGTGAGACTAACGCAATCCAAAGAAATGGTTGCATTCATTTGAATTTTGTTGTTGATTTTATTATCCAAGATCTGTGTATATCTGTCTGTGTGTGTGTAAAAGTAGGAAGAATATGATTCTCCTGAACTGAATTAGAATTTAAAACTAAGTCCTGCTATGAAAAAATATATGAAAATCGTACAACCAACATATATTTACGAGACACAAATGCTGGCTAAAGTGACAGGAATGCAATATTCCTGAAATAAATTATACATGCTTGGAAAGTATCTAACCCTCCTACTTTAAGAGCAGCTTTTAAATTAACTTCCTATATATTTAAATTTAAAATGGTTTTTGCCTATGCACATATAAAATTTAAATAAATATTCATAACATACAAACAGGTACCAAATAAAGTGGATGTTTTCTATTTGAATTTAAGCAATTGAAACTACATATGAACCAACTTTTACCAATTTGAAAGCAAAAGGTCTGAACAATTTGCCAAAAATGTACTCCTACCCCAAAATACAAACAAGCTGAACAGCAAGTGCTACTTAAATTTTCATAACTTTTAACAGAATAGGTACTTGAAAGTAACCATTCAAATATGTAGTAGGCATTCAACAAATATTTGTTGATGGATGAAAGGCTGTAACTGAGTATAAGATACGTCTCCCTCCCCTGTACAAGAAACTTTCAAGGAAGAGGCCCCCACAGGCCACAGGAGGATTCAACAGGGCCATCACATAACAATGAACTGGACACATGACTTGGAAGAGGTAATTTTTAAAACAGTTCAAGTACAGAAAGGCACACAGGTGAATCAATGCACACCCATGTACCTCCAAAGAGGCCTGATTTGTATGAATTCATTTTAAAAGCACCACTTCCTTCTATCACAGCATCTTGGGAGGGGAGGCTGGGATGACACCTGGGAAGCTGAGAGAGGAACAGGTCGGAAGGAAATGGCAGGATGGTTTTCAGCCATAGTCCCGGTTTCTTCACATTTTGGGGACAGTCACTGATCTCTTTGAATATCAATGAAAACTGTTGAAATATTTGAATATAAACAAAAATATTTCACGGAATTTCAGAAGATTCCTGCGACCCCACCAAATCTGTCATGAACTCCTGCTCTTGGCTTGAATGTCCAGCTAGAGTCTGACACTGGATGCAAGCCTGGAGTGGGAAAGCAAAGGTGGATTTGATCCAAAACCCTCTTTTCCGGGACTTTCCAAAATTGATGATTAAAGAAGTTGGTCTAGTTACCCAACTGACATACTTTGGGGCCTTAAAGGATCAAATCTGAAGTTTCTGTGGGCTTACGAAGAACTTTGTACATACATTTTTTCAAAAGAGCCACAGTATAGAAATGCAAATGTGTTAACCAAATTTAACCAAATCCCACCCAGATCCTTATTTACAGCAAGTAAACATTTGGTGATTGCAATTATAGTCAAATATGTACTTTCCATCCCCAAATAACCACTTCTTTATTAAGAATAGCATATTGTCTTCATTACAGTTAAAATGCAAAAATATGTTCACTCTTTCGAATGCCATGGGAATACTCGAGTTCTCTCATGCAGAACAAAAGTGCTCAGATTAATTAAGACTGTTATGAAAAACATGAAGGCAAATCCCTTTATTTATTTATTTTTAATTTGAAAGAAGAAAAACATTAATTTAAGTGTATTCGAAATTTAACTAATTTTCTTTTCTATAGATAGCCTGGGCAAAATTAGTTTCACCATTGAAATAACTAATAAATTCATATTTATTTAAGCCTGACCTTTTTATCTAATGCTCTTCCCACTGACACATGATGTTTGAATGGCTTGTTTTTACTTGCCAACTTCTAAGCCCTCCCTGTTTCTTAAATAGTTTATGTCATATTGGGATTTTCAAAGCAACACTAGCAAGAACTCATCATTTGTCACATCTTATCATTTTTACTATTTCCCCATATTTTCTTTTGCATTTTGAGAAAGAAATGGAGGACCATTCTTGTGCTTCTGTGTCTGTGCACCGCAGGTGAATACCCTGGGTAACAGTGCTCTGAATCACTACCGTGGGTCTGGGGGCTACCATGCGCTGGCTGGGGAAAATGCACCCAGTGTCCTTCTAACAGAGGCGTCCTTCCTGTGCACCCTGCGGTGCAGTGCCCCCCTCGCAAAGCCAAGCCAAGCCCTGGGCCAGCCCACAGTTACCAAGCACTCTGCACTCTCTGGTTCTGATTGCATGCTCACCATGCTCCCCTCAGCTATTGAAAAGGATGCACTCCTTGTCTGAAGGGTCTTTACAATGCCTCATAAAATGATGTATCCAGGCCCAACTGAGTTAAGTTTTATTTTTAGAGCAGATAGAGGGGAGAGGTCAGATGAGCTACTATGTTATAGTCTGACCACTTTTTCCTTCTTTTCTTTCTTTTTTCTTTCTGGAAAGCCTGATAATAAGACCTAGAACTTTCCTATCACAAGTTGAGACTTCTCAACAGATGCTTAAGCCCAAAGAACATGCCATTAAAAGATGACACTGAGAGAACCCTATTGCATTTCAGTGATAATCCATGATCTCTGAAATTCACTAAGGGGAAATGGTCTATGTCTTAACTGTTCTGGTGTCTACACAGGATCACAGATTTGTCAAAACTCATCAAAATGTACACTTGAAATGGTGCTTCTTATTGTATGTAAGCTTTACCTCCATAAAGTTCATCTGAAGTCTTAGGGGAGCAAAGATTATGGGGGTTGCCTGCCTTGTGACAAGGGCCCTTAGGGATGATCTTCCTTGGCTTTCTTACTAGGTCCCAAGAAAGGGCCACCCCCAGGAGTGGCTGAGTGGCCAGTTAAAGGCCTTGAGGTTTGACTGGCACGGCACTGGCCCTTTCCTTCAAGAGTAAGATGAATGGTGGGCCACAGAATTTCATCCCATTAAAAAAGAACGCTAATAAATAATGTATTTTAATTAAAGTATTTAAGAATACTCTATATGGGTTCTAAATCTTCAGTATGAGTGGGTTACTATACAGAAAAATGTATAATCTTTAAAAATGTTTTAACTTCTGAGATCCCCTAAAAGTTAATGAGAAGGCTAATCTATTCTGGTACAATTTTTGGTTCAAAATAATAAATGATAAAATATTACAAAAGAGAATCTGTGTAAGGTGCATCTTTCTACCATCTGACTTGGATGACCAGACTGAAAAGGGATTTCCGGGGACTGGAAGAAGCTACAACAGAACACTTTATAAAATGCGTTACATTCCAGAAATATTTCTTAGGAGACTAAACTGTCTTATATTCCAAGGCTTCCAGCACGTGAGGCATAGCAGGTCCAGCTTCTGCTACCATTCCTAATAAAGGTATTTGGGTGATTTTAGTCCCTTAGAAAGAAAAAAGCAAAGGTCTGCAACAAATAAGACTCACCCTCGTTAGTCCTGGCACGTGCAAAGATGTTGGAAGAGAGTCTGTCAACCATCAAAATACCGCTTTTCACTGATGAAAGACTCCGAATCCAGACTCCCATTTCCAGAGAGATTTTTAAAAACAATGTAATTAAAATGTAGATTAAGGAGAAAAGTTTGTTTTTCTCTCTCCTAACAAGCCAGTTCATTTGAAGAGGTTTAAACCAGTTCTTCAGCTGGTTTCATGAGAAACAGCCTCTTCTAAGTCTAACAGGATGCTCTATTCGTGGGTGCAGTCATGACAAATTTATTGCTCCTTCCAATCAATAGCTCTATTAAAATCTCGCTCCATATATTACAGGATTCTCATTAAACCACGGACAGTAACATTTTAATTAAATATTACAGCTCCTTACTGATTTTATTATTTCAGCTAACTTACTGTTCAGATAATAAAATGAAGTATATAAAGCAAACATAAATAGTACATCTCTCACAGACTTAACCTAGAAAAATAATACAAGATGATAGGCATAATTTTAGACAAAGTGAAGTCATCGAGGTTTTCAAAGGTATCTGGGACTTCTGTAGGGCTCTGCAATTCTTTTTTAACCAGTTACTTAATAACTACATACTGGGCATTCAAAGGTATATACATAGTAGTAAAGAATGGAAAATTTCTATAGCCGCCAACATCTCTTGAAATAAGCTTCCTCCAAAAATATGCTTTTCCAGAGTTGATAAGAAGCCTGACACTATGTGTGTTCAGATACCAGTGTTGGCGACCCTTGGTGATCACTGAACTTTTGGGAGTTTACTGGTGTTTGGCACACAATGGGCTTTCTGAAATACTTTTGAATAGTAAAAGGACACAAAAATAAGCATACTTAATTACAGTCATGCGCTGCATAACGACGTTTCAGTCAAGAACAGACAGCATATACAACAGTGGTCCCATAAGATCAGTACCATACGGCCCAGGTCTAGAGTAGACTCTACCATCTAGGTTTGTGTAGTTACACTCTACAATGTCTGCACAACGAAGGAATCGCTAACAATGCATTTCTCAGAATGTATCCCGGTCGTTAAGCAATGCATGACTGTATTCTGAAAAGAAAATCATAGACATTGTTATCTCCAAACACTTGCTTTGTGGGTCTCTAGATGGAAGCCTGGACCTACTGGGAGGCTGTGTGATGCAAAATAAGAACGTGGACTTTGACACTTTGGAAACTTTGTAAAGTCATTTCAACTCTCTGAACCTCAGTTTGCCAATATTTTAAAATGGGCTAATAATATTTATACAACTGTCTAGGGGATTAAAAGAACTGTGAATGTAAATTGCACAGTCCCTGAATCCTAACCATCATGACTCAGAGTGATTTTCCTTCCTTTGTTTCCCCCATTCCCAAATAATATTTTTAGCACCAACAATATAGTGAAATGTGATACGATGAAGACTGATCCTTGAAGACACACTCTGCAGAAGGTTTTGATTTGATGATATCTGGAGGTTAAGAAAACACTAAAGAAAGAAACACCTAACTCTATGTGTGAGAAGTCAAGAAATATTTGTCAAAGTTGGTGACTCTTGAGCTGACTTAAAAGATGAATAGGAATTCTGTGGGCAGAGAGAAAAGAGAGAATCCCCTGAAGTATCAACCATAAAGTTCCAGAGGCCCCAGAAAGCAGGTGGCTGGGGAATTTTTAAACAGATTAATGTGGCTGAGAAGTGAGTGTGAATGGAATGGTGGGTGATGATGGTGGGGCTGTGACAGCACACACAAGCATGTGCTATCTCAGCTAAGTGATGAGGTGTGATGCTTGGAGTTGACTGAGCCTGGGTGCAGGGAGATGAAACATAGGGATGCCAGTTATGGGGCAACAGTATGCCTCCAGGATAATAGAGGGTCAGGAGAATAGAGTTCATATCTAAGAGGGACGTAGACATATCATGGAGTCTTATCAATAGATTTGGTCATTGACTAGTTGACAGAGGATGTCTAAAGAAGGATGTTTATTCCAAGTAGTTCACATAAAAGCAATTTTCACCTCAATGTCACAAATGTGGATTGGAATCCTTGCCATAAGATCTTCTTCAGAACAAGGGTCAAAGTCTAATTTCTCACAGCCATGCTCAAACCAGCATCATGTTTCCTATTGAATGATACTCCTGGGGACAGGGATTTTTGGATCCAGTAACTATCAATAGTTAACGTTCTCAATAATAATTATAAGGATATTTCATGAGAAAATTAGGATATATTATTCTGAACTTAAAAAAAAAATTTCCTGGCCAGTTTCCCAGAAACAAAGAAGGTCTGATTACAGTTTTAATTGTTAGAAAGTTCTGGGTTATCATTTAAGGGGAAGGTGATCCACTCAGTTACATACAGAGAATTTTAGAGAGAGTAGTTGTGGGTAGGGCTTAATCTGCACTCTCACTTTTGGAACTCTGGAATGTCAAGGAGAGACTTCAAGTGTTCTATTTGTTTCTAGGGTCTCAGGAAAATAGAGCAGAGAAACAGAGCAACCAATCGTCTGGCCACAGGATGAGGGCATTCCGAGTCCCAGAGAGGGAAGATGTGAAGGAAAGAAAGGTGGAGGTGCTCCAGGTAGACTTACATGAAGCAGGAGCTGATTGAAAGTTTGAGTCTGTCCAAGACACTGTAGATACTAGATGGGGAGAGATGCGTCTACGTGTGTCTATGCCTAGGGCTCACAGGCTCCCCAGCGTCCTCCTGGGGACCACATCTAATGTTCCTGATGATAATAAATTTGAAGGCAAAATAGTCAGTCTACTTTGTAGGGCCCTAAAAATGAGAACTGAGTGTTGGTCACTTAAAAATCAGACTATCACAATTTGGCCAAAAGAGTCATAAACACATGGAAAGAACTCTTCAGATTTCAGAGGTGATGGAGTGAAGATCCAGCAGCAAATGAACATTTGCTTATGAAAGAATTTGTCTTTAGAAAGCAAAGAAAATTGCAGAAGCCTACAGGCATGAGAGACCCAGGTATAGTAAATTGTACTGTTGTTGGTAGTCACTGTACCATCCTGTGGGAAAATACCTTTGTGCTCCATTCCATTGCCTTCAAACTTGGTCAGGTGACTTGTGATGCCCCTCCTATTAAGAAAATTATATTGATCTTCTCAACTAACATAAAGTTTGGCCAAAGGCTATCAGAGAAAGTGACACTGGCCACTTCTGAACAGAAGCTTTAAGCGACAATACGTGATTGTGCCATCTCTCACTTCCAGCAATGTTCTAGATGGGAATCACTCTCACCCCAGGATCTGGAGGAAAGAGGATGTAGATAGAACTGCAGCCAATTATCTGTGATGGAAACGTAATGTGGGCAAGAGATACAACTCTGCTGGAAGTCACTGAGATTTTAGGATCATTTGTTATGGCAGCATAATCTTGCCTGTCCTGATTCATATGCCAGGTCCATAGCATCTACGGTCCTTTGTAGAATTATAAAACAATCCCAACAGGACAGAGCTCATAGCTGTTATGTACCACTGTTGGCTTTATGAATGCCTTTCTAACTTATTTTTTTCAGCATCGTTATCCTCGCCTACAAAACCACCACCTGTAATTATGTGCTGCTGACTGCCGATGCAGGGAGAACCACTCAGCCCTCGGCTTTCACTGCACACAAATGCAATCAGCCTATGACTGCTCCTCCCAGGCCAAGCAACAAACGTGGACAAGTAAATATGATGGTCACGTGTTTATTTTTAATTTCACAAAGTTTATTTATATGCAAATCACAGATGGCTTTGGGGTTCCAGGCAAGTTGCCAAGAAGATTCTTTAGGGCCTAAAGTCTGGGCATACGGTCTTGACTGCACTGTACTTTCAACATATTTCAGTGATTAAAGTGCTGAAGCCTGAGGAAAGATTTAAGATCCACTGCTATTACAAGGAAATATTAAAGTTACTGGCAAAAGCTAACACTAATAGCTTGCTCTTGAAGGGACAGAAAAATTAGCGGCCACCGGCGCAAGACTGAAGTAGGAGCAGTTTATGCAAACAGACATTCAGCACACGTGGCATGTAGGTTCACGGTGTAGACGGTCTGCCAGATCTCCTAAACCAAATCCACGGCAAATCTCCACTCCTGCCATCACCATTTCTATGCGGGATTTTATTTTCTCACCCAATTTTTAATTATCAGTTTTTATATTTTGACATAAATATAATTTATAATATATTACATAAATATATTTTACAAAGTAGATTCATTATGATTACTTAAAGTGGATAATGCTAATTTTGTCTATTTTTCTATTGAAGAGAAAAATCAATTTATGAAGAAATCACTGCTTTACACAAACTAGAGTTGCTCTGATTTGAACTTTCCGAGCAAAACCATCTCCATAATTTAGAAATATTACTTTGCTGCACACCAGAGGTGATATATTTGTTCAATTTGGCCCTACAAGAAAATAAAAATGGTTTCACAAATGCTGCTGCTTGCTGCCAGGTTCAGCCACGAGATGGGCACGTGTCAGTCAAACCAGTGATGGTTTCATTTCAGCTGTGCATGGACCCCAGAGGGAGAATCCAAGACTTTAAGAAACTTCCTTCCACGGAATTTGTGAACAGGGAGCAGCTTGGTTGGGCCATTCCCATAACAAAGATCATGCACTTCAGAATACAAGGAAATAGAGTAACCTTGTCCAAGGGCCTCACCAGTGAAAACAGTGAGCCACTGAGAAAGGCCTTTTGGTAAGAACCACTGCCTGTGGTCCTCCAGCAGGAGGTCTGTTGTGGTGAGGGCGAGGGAAGGAGCAACTATATTTTCAAAAACTAAAGTAGCTGAAAGTAGAAAGCAGGTCAGCACCAGCTGACATACCTGCTCAGTGCAAGATGCTATGTGTCACCTATAAGGGGGGATGGCTTCAGAGTCCCCTGCTCAGGATGGGGAATGCCAGGTCTACGACTGGCAATGAGGGGAACAGGAAGGCAGGCATGCTCAGAAGCTATCTAATTTTGCAAGCTTGTTAGAAATTCCTGGAAAGCGCACCTTTGTGCTTATGCTGCAGAACCAGGGGCACCTGGCAGGTTCTGGCTCTCCCTAGGCACGCCCACCTGCCACTGTGCGTCCTCACACAGGAGAGACACAGATGCAAGACTCAGACCGGAATCTGCTCCAGTAAACCTTCCAGAACCCCCTGGACTGAGTTAGGGCCCCTCTACTGATGCCACCCAGCCCTGGAGCTCAACTCCAGCAGCACGGACGGAAATCACACTACCATAGTTATCCAAGTATCCGTGTGTCTCGCCCACTGGGCTGCGAGTTCATTGAGGGCACAGAATAGTCTTAAGCCGAGTCTCTATCAAAGGGACATCTGATGAGAAAATGAATAAAACGAGGAAGCCAGGGGCTCTGGTCCTGTTTTTACCCTTTTCCAGGTATGACATTCCCAGCCCTTCCCTTGAGGAGACATCCTATTAACATGCAGCTTCTTCACAAGTAGCAGCAGTGTGAGGTGTTCACCACTTGGGAGTGTGTAGAAATAGCACATTCTGGAAGCAAATCCCAGTCTCACAAGCCCATGGAGCTTAAGACTGAGTAGGCAGATAGATGCTGAAGGAATACAAAAGGAAATACGTACTTGAAATGATGTAAAATCCTTCATGGCGAATGCATAAAGGGGTTAGGAGAAGGAATGATGGGGCCTACTTGGACTGTGGAGGAGTCAGGTTTCTCTAAGAAGGTGACAATTCAAGCTGAGACTGGAAGAACAAGAAGGAGCCAGGGGACACTCCAGATGGACAAGCTTGGTGCACTCTGAACTAAGGAGGACAAGATGGCCGAGGACAGACGCGCAGGGAGAATGCTGCAGGCCACTGAGGGCTTTGCGAAGGAGTCTTGGTTTTAATCTCGCGGGTAACGCATTTTAAGTGCAATGGGCGATGCAGTCTGCGTTTACATGCTCACCTCTAAGTGGAGAAGGAATTGAGGGAAGGAAGCAAGTGCAGAGCTCCTAGGTATATTCTGGAATGACTGGATGTGGAGCCAGATTACATGGGGACGAGGGAAGGGGCATTGCTGGCTGTGGGCACAGGGGCTGGAGTCAGCGTGCCTGGACTGGAATCCCAGCTTTGCCACGGACATGCTGTGTGGCTGTGGGCAAGTCACTTGGTCTCGCCAAGGCTCAGTTTTCACATCCAGACAAAGGAGGAAGGAATATTATTACCAGGATTAAGCAAAGTGAAACATGTTAAATATAATAAGCCCCAAATAAATGCTGTTGTCAGTCATTCTCTCTGTCAATGTCGTATCTATTCATGTGTTATCATTCACTCAAGGCCTACTCTGGGCACAGCACTGTGAAAACAAAGATCTCTGAGAAAATGTTAGATGAACTGGATTTCTCTCCTGTCTTGTACAGGGAAGACCACGGGGATCAGTACAGGAAAATGTCAGCTCAATTAGTGTGCGTTTATGGCACTTCACACCCACTAATGGAGAAGGCTCTATGGCGCTATTATTTTATAAATGAAGGGCAGCAGAGACAGGAGGGAAGAAGTTTATCTTTAATGGATAGCTTCCCAAGACAGAAAAAGTGAATTTCTGCCAATGGTTCTGGAAAATAATAATTTGGAAGTGGAAATTTCCTGAAGCTTTTGCAATGATCCCCTCTGAAAAGACCAAGTGCATGAACTTCACTTGAAACAGCTGCGGTGGCTCCGACAACACCTCCAATCTCCTGGCCTTCAGTCACTGTGGCTGAGCTGGGCCAGAGTCAGGGATTACTGGGGAAAGGCAATCGCAGAGAAGAACGAATGTGCAAAAGGGCGCTTATCAGCCAGACTGGAGCCCAGTGATTGTGTGCTAAAGGATTATGATGCCCTATCACCGTCGAAATGACCTTCAGGGAGAAGCAACTGCCCTTCGAAAGGACAAGCCAAGTTTTCCAAGCCCAGCAACTTGGACACATTTAAAATAAAGATAGTAGAAATGCACCACTTTTCTAAGCTCTGATTTCTGTGACTGTTGGGGTTGGGTAAAGTGGATCTGGAGGCGTTATTTCCTAGAAACTTCTGCGTGCCTCCAGAATGGAATGGGCATTTATTCCTCTGCTTCACAGGCATACACATCCTTCCACAACCAGGTTTTTCATTAACAAGGAGGCGAAACCTCCCCTGATTTTTAAGTAGCCTGTGCACCAATTCACCAGCGGGGAACAGGCTCTCTAATAAGCTACTTTTCTTTTCCATGTAGAGATGAGAAAGGCAGAAACGCATCATGTTAGTGGACACTGAACTTGGTAGATAAATAACTCAGTATGGTTCAGAGAAGCACTGTACAGTGGGCTATGGAAGGACAACAGGAGGAAGCCTGCATCTGCAGTAGCCAGCTGCCTAGGTGACCCCCAATGTTCCCCTCCTGCTGATGTTCACGCCCTTGTGTTACCCCTCCCCTTGGGTGTGGGCTGGATCCCATGACCCGCTTCAGTGACCAGAATGTGCAAAACGGATGGATCAGGTGTCACTTCCACGATGAGGTTATGAAGACCATGACTTCCGTCTTGCTTGTAATTTCTCTGTTGCCGATACTCTCGCCCCGTCTCTTGCTTGCTCTGAAGAATCCGGCACCATGTCGTGATCTGCCTTGTGGAGAGGGCCAAGCAGAAATGAACTGAGTGAGGCCAGCAGCCAACAGCTCATGAGAAACTGAGGCCGTCAGACCACCAGCCCGTGAGGAACCGAATCCATTCAACGAGCACCTGAGTGAGCATGGGTCCCTCCCCAGCAAAGCCTTAGGATGTCTTTGTCCCAGCCAACACCTCAACCACAGCCTTGAGACAGACCAAGAGTCAGAGGGTCTAGCTGAGCCATGACTGGTTCCCCGACCCACAGAAACTGTGAGGTAGCTCGTAAATGTTGTTTTGAGCCACCGAGTTTTAGGGGAATTTGTCGTGCAGCTATAGGTAACTGCTGTACTCACAGAGTATGGGTGCCAGAGGTGGAAAATTGAGAGGCAAAGTTAGAGGAGCAGGGTGAGGCGACTCAGAGATTAGAGATAGAGGAAGCCCACCACCCCTTCCCTGACCCCAGGCTGAAGGGAAAGGGACGTGGTGTGTCAGCAGAGTCTAGAGGTCATCGGCAGAACCAAGGTGGGCCTGTCCGTCAGGAGCTGGCACCACAGAGGAGAAGCAACTTTGAGGTCCAGTAGAGGGGAAGAGGGGGGCCACTACGGTGGCATAGTGGTTAAATTTTCACACTCTGCTTTGGCGACCTGGGGTTTGCAGGTTCAGATCCTGGGGGCAGACCTATGCACCGCTTATCAAGCCATGCTCTGGCAGGTGTCCACATATAAAGTAGAGGAAGATGGGCACGGATGTTAGCCCAGGGCCAGTCTTCCTCAGCAAAAAGGGGAGGATTGGCAACAGATGTTAGCTCAGGGCTGGTCTTCCTCACCAAAAAAAAAAAAAAAAAAAGAAGGGAAGAGGTATTATTGGTCCTTCCTTCCTATGCCTCCCAAACTCCTGCCAGTGCTGAGGTGGCCTGAGCCCAGCTGGAAGCCAGCGGACCCCAGAGCGTGGGGCACCTCCTGCTGGGTCAGGGCCCGCAATGCTGAGCAGAGAGGAGAAGTGCAAGTGATGTCCTGGGGGCGACCAGGCCGGCCTGGCCCTGGGTGTACCCCCATCAAACACTCCGGGATTATTTCTGTTCTCTCCATGGGAATCAGTCTTGGGACACCCAGTGCTGGCCTGGTTTTCATTTCTGCATGGTTCCTCTTTTTCATGTCTCCATGTGGAGGGACTTCCCTGGAAATGTTCCCCACCTCTCTTCCCTCGCCTTACCCATCCCTCCTTGCAGAAGAGCAACAGGAAGGGACCGGCCTGTGTGGTGGGCATCTGGACAATGCCCCACCCAAGATATCCACATCCCTATCCTCAGGACCTGCAAACACGACCTTATCTGGCAAAAGGACTTTGCAGATGTGATCAAGGATCTTAAGATGGGGAGCTGAGCCTGGAGGGTCTGGGTGGGCCCGATTACACAGGGGTTTTTATAAGAAGGAGGCAGAAGGATCAGAGAGGACACAGGAGACGTGATGATGGAAGCAAGAGGCTGGAATGATGAAGGAATGGGGGCAGCTTCTGGAAGCTGGAAAAGGCAGGGAAACGGATTTTCCTCTAGAGCCTTTGGAAGGAACTGCCCTGCCGACACCTTGATTTTACCCCCAGTGAAGCTGACGTCATACTTTTGGCTGCCAGCACTGTAAGAGAATACATTTGTGTTGTGTTAAACCACCAAATTTGTGGTCATGTTTAACAGCAGCCACAGGAAACCAAGACTGCCTGCTAACCTCGGCCGGTCCTGGCTGGCTCTGTGGCGCTGTCCTACTGCTGGGGACACGAGTTCTGACGGGGGGCTCCTTGTCATGGGGAAGGGGCCAAACCCAGGTGGGACGTGGGAAAGGATGAGGTGAAGTGCCAGCAAGCTCACCTGCTCTCAGGTCTAATGGAGATGCTTTTCTCTCTGTCTCGCTGAGTCAGGAGCGTATCCCTCAGTTGGTTTTGAAAGAAGGGGGATCTGATATGATACGTGCTCCGGAAACCTCAACCGTTTGTGTGTGTGAGGGAAATCAGCACCTGTGGTGGGGCTCTTTGAGAGGCAGCTGAATTCACTTTGGGTTTAAAGGAAAGTTTGATTGAGAGCCGAAGTAAAAAAAAATTAAGCTTTTTACACATTGCTTATTGATCAGCCCAAAGGCAAGTTAAATAAACTTTGAATTAAAATGTTAATTAAACAAGGTAATGTATTATAGAGGCACTATTGTGTGCATATTTCTTTTAATAATCTCATTGAATGTAATATATACCAAGCAGTGCAATAAAAATCTGGTTCATACGTTGTAAGGAGATTAGATTCCACATACATATACACACACTTATAGCAAATATCTTTGCTTTCTTCCCTTTCTTTTCAGCTCTTACATAACATAACATGTATTAATAATAGCTAACTTTGCTTCACAGTATTTAAGTTACAGGATATTAAGGTGATGAGTGAACATCACCCAAGGATTTTGCATCCTCTTCCAGGGAAACATTAGTGCGTTTCTGGTTATACGGAGTCATATCATGTTAGATGGGAGTAGGATTTTGCTTTTGTCTTTATTTAGAAATTAAATATGGTTTAAGGAGATGTGTATGGGCGCCAAGTTGACAAGCAGTGTTAGTTGATGGTTAGCTTTATGTGTCAACTTGGCTAGGCTATAGTACTCAATTATTTATTCAAATACTAATCTAGGTGCAGGTATTTTGTAGATGCAGTTAATATTTGCAATCAGTTAACTTTCAGTAAAGCAGGTTACCCTTGATAACGTGGGTGGGCCTCATCAAATCAGTTGAAGGCCTTAACAGCAAAACTGAGGTTTCCCTGAGGAGGAAGAAATTCTGTCTCAAGACTGCAGCATCAGTTTCTGCCCAAGAGTTTCCAGCCTGTCTGCCTGCCCTACAAATTCTAGACCTGCTGCCAGCCTCCACAATTGCATAAGACAATTCCTTGAAATAAATCTCATTATATACATATATTTATGCTGCTAGTTCTGTTTTCATGGAGAACTCTGACACACCTGTTAACACTAATGAAAAGAAAGCTGTCATAACCATATTAATTTCGACAAAGCAGATTTCAGAACAAGGAAGATGGTCAAGGATGAAGAATGACATTCCATAATGGAAACAGGTCAATTCTCTAAGAATACCTAATACTCCTAAATGTGTATGCACCTAACAAGAGTGTCAAAATACATGAGGCAAAATGGACAGAACTGAAAGAACAGACAAATCCACTCTTACAGCTGGTGACTTCCCTATCCTCTCTCAGTAATTCATAGATCAAGCAGGCAGAAAATCAGTAAGGGTATAAAGCACCTGAACAGCACTATCTCCTTGACTGACATCTACAGAACACTCCACCCCACAACAGCAGAATACACATTCGTCTCAGAAATACATGAAAAATTCACTGTGATAGACCACATCCTGGGCCATAAAACAAACCTTAATAAATTCAGAAGAATAGAAATCATATAAAGTATGTTCTCAGGCCATAAAAGAATTAAACTAGAAATAAATAGCAAGGAAATAGCTGAAATATCCCCCAAATATTTGGAAATTAAACAATATACTACCACATAACCCATCTGTCAAAGAAGTCTCAAGGGAAATAAAAATATTTTAAATAAAATGAAAATAAAAATTCCACCTGTCAAAATTTGAGAGATGCATCAAAAGCAATGCTTAGAGGGAAATTGATAGCATTAAATTCATATGTTAGAAAAGAAGAAAGATCTAATATATATAACATAAACTTTCTTCTTGGGAAAGTAGAGAAAGAAGAGCAAATTAAACATAAGGTAAGCTGAAGGCAGGAGATAAAAATTAGAGCAGAAATTAATCAAATTAAAATCAGGAAAATGATAGAGAAAATCAAGAAAATTAAAATCTGGTTCTTTGAAAAGGTCAATAAACTTCTAATTGGGCTAACCAACAATCTTAGAATAAATGGAGGGATTTATAACATATTTGTTTAAAATAATTATGCTATTTCTGCGTTCCAGTTTGATTATTGAATCAGTTAGGGTAAAGCAGCCGGGTGATAACAAATAAATTGCCAAATGCCATGTGGTCACTAAGCCTACGGTTTTGGCAACTGCCGCCAGATGGAAAGTTCAGGACAGCTTCGTGGACGGATCCAGGAGGTGGTCCTTACGTCTGGGAGCCTGGGTGACATCAGTTTGATCTTTGCACATCAGTTCTTCACTTTATCTAGTCACGCTCATTTCACATAAACGTTTTCTGATTTTCCAAGGGTCGTTCAGGGTGGACTGTTTGTAGTTCTTGAGTTTTTGCTTCTTTTTCATTAAAAAATAAATATAGAAAGCAAGAAGAAAGAGAACTCCAAGTGACTTTTGCCTGCATCTGGGAAAAGAATGTGTGTTGACGTCTTTCTAGTTGGGGCCCCACAGTCAATACTTCTCACTGAATTTTCACAGTGCTGTTCCATAATGAATGGCGGAGCCCCATCGTCTCATGACCACACCACCACCAGAAGCCTTTCACTTCTCAGTGGGCTGTGATCTTGTCCCCTTTCATTATCCTACAGAGCAGTCTTCACATAGATGCTCTGCACTTTGTTTACATAATCAGGAGAGGATAGAGCTGGAAGAGACCTCAGGATCGTTTCCTCCAAACCCTTCATTTTACAGATTAGGGCATGGAGAGGGACGCGCAGGGCCAGAGGCACACGCTCCTTCCTTCCTCGGGGGGCTGGCCCCGGAGCCCACATCCCCAGCGTCCCAGGGCAGGCTCTCTCCTTTGTCCCTGTTGGTGTCTTGTCACTGTTAGTGTCACAAAAGGCAAATATGTTCATCTACTCCTCCTGCTTCGCACACACAATCGAATCACCAAATATGGGAATAGTTCAACATTAGGCTTTGAAAAGACCCATTCTTTCTCTAATACTTTCACGGTCTTTCCTTTAAATTACAATCCAGCATATCTAGTTATGGACCCCATGTCAAAAATTTAATTCTTCCTCAGGCTGCCATTAAAGTCAAGAAAATCATCTAAGATTCTATTTTCATTATGTGATTTCTGGGAAAGCTGAGTATTCTGTTTAACGGTTCATAGCGGGTGGAGGAGGGTACCCAGAGAATTGCACAGTGGGTAGAGGCGTGGGCTGTGCAATCAGATTGCCTGGGTCTGAACCCTATATCTGCCACTTGTAAGCTGGGCATCTCAGGATCCTCTGCAATACGGAGAGCTGTGGGATGACGGAGCCGGGATGTGTAAAGTGCTTGGAAAAGCAGATGTTAGTTAATTCAATGTTAATTAATTACTAAATGTTTATCCATTAGTTATTATCAACCCATTTTCTGGAAATAATTGCATTCATAGTAAAAGATATGTGGACAGTCGTTTCTGTTGATATTTTTATTTTGTTTTTTTTTTCTGTAGACATACATCCCGTGATCCTACTTAGGAGAATCGATACATCCCCTTTAGTCTAAGGGAATCACACACAACTTGCAGCCAACTAAAATCTTCAAAATTCTTTTCCATGAGAAATTCTGTTACATCCTGCTTCTCCCTTTCTGTGCTTATGCACATCACCTTTGTCTTCCATCCATTCAAAATAAATCTAATCTTCACTGATTTGTCACATGTTCTAACTGGACAAAATTGCTTTTGGCTCTTCATTCTGTTTCCATCATGTCCAGTATCTCCTCCAGACTCACATCATCAAAATTGGTGTAGGGCTGCTCCCAGCATCACCTCTGTCACCAAACAAGCCTCTGATTTAAAGTGTGAGACAGGGAGAGGCAGGGATGACCCTGCAAGGTGCATCTGAAGACTTCCTTTCCCTCTGACATCCAAATCCCTGGGCACACTGGATCTGCCTGCTCCATTGGGGATGGACCCTCCAGGTGACACTGCTTTCCCAGGCCACATTTCTCTATTTTGTCCTCAAGACCTCAGGCAGGGTCTCATCGGGTGCCTTGCTAAGACAGACACCCTCTGTCTCCAATATCCCCCAAGCTAACAGCCCACTGTGTCTACCAAGAGCATGTGTTGCTATCAGGTCTTTAATAAATGGGAAAGGGTTTGTATTTTTGTGAATATATTTTCCTTTTACAAGTCTTGCATTTCACACCATCTGCTGATCTGGGCACTTCTCATGCTGCCAGTCAGCTTAAATTTTATTTTTAGATGCCAGCTTTGGGCAAACCATGAAACTCTGCAGGCTACATTTTCAGACATTCTAAACAAAATATCTCGACAATCTTTTACGATCCCATGAAAGTGAATTAGGTCAGAAGCCGAAATTGCTGAGAATCACTAAGTGGTTATTTCATGAGAAGAGAAACGAAAACGGCTGCAAATGGAAAGGGATCCAATAACTGATGCTTAAGTAACTGTATCATGCATGCAGGCCAGGAGAGTTGACTACAAACGGGCAATCGTAGGGGAAACAGCATCAGGCGAAACTCTCGGTAAAGAGGATGAAACTGACAGCTGAATAAGCAGATTGCTGGCATGACCCCAGAGGACAGGATGGACATCCTGAAGTGACTTTTCTCCTAAGAAGGTTCTAGTCTGCCCTTGATCCCTCCCTCAATTTGGATTAAATAAAAAAGAGAGAAGCAGAGGTCGGAATGCAGCAGAAGCGTTACAAATCAACAATCCTTTAGTAAAATGTGCAGTTTTATTTCACCAACAGCTGTCTGTCTTTTTGAAACAGAGACCCAGCCAGGACATGAGCTGTGAGAAGTGCTGACCAGCATATCCTGGAATATTTTCATTCTGCTCTTTTGAAGTCTCTTTGGGGAAATGTTGAGCAGTACCCCGCGAGCTGAAAAATTTACAGCCTGTGTGCCTACATTTCCCGGCCAGTTACACAGTGTCAAGAAATGCAAATGTGTGACGTGAAATCTGAAGCATCTGCTTAAAATCCGGCAGAGGATGGTCAGACACACTCAGGGCACAGGGAAAGCAGAGATGGAAAAGGATAAAAATCCTGTGTCTTACAGCAAGAGTGGAGGTGTTGAGGCCAATTAAATAAAAATTAACCTCACATTCGCTAGATTTTGACACAAGTGAGGCATCTTATGAGGCTCACAGAACAAAGAGATGGGGATATATTTCTAAGAGAAGGGGTTGCTTTGGAAGTTGCATATTGTAAGTTTCTGAAAAATAACAAACTATGTTTAGTTGGCAGAATTTTAGTAGCAGATATTTAAGGATTTTGTGGGGTGATAAATTATTATAGTTAGGATGAAAATAAAATTTCTAGTTATTATTTTGGAACAGGCTCCTGGGGCAAGTCTGGCCCCTGCCTGGTTGTGTAAATAAAGTTTTACTGGAACACAGCCACATCCATTGCTGTGTGTTGTTCAAGGGAGTTCATGCACTACAGTGAGCAGAGTTGAGTAGTTGCCACCAAGACCAGATGGCCTGAAAATCCAAAAATATTTACTCTGTGGTCCTTCCCAGAAAGAGACTGTGAACCCCTGTTCTAGATCATACACCAGTCTTTGTTTGTGGCTCCTGGTTTTATTTGTAAGCCCTAGTGACCATCTCATAGTCGGGTGACTGTGGAGACGTGGTACCACTTTAAAGCATCCTCTATGTTCTAAATGCAGAATCTGGTTATGGATGTCTTGACTCTGGCAAATTATTTAGTGAAGAATTCTATTATAGAAGAAACAATCATCACCCTTTGTAGGTTGTTATGAATCCATATTTCTGGATGTCAGTGTTACTTATAGGTCTCTTAGGAGATGCTAAGGTGCTTGAGATTTTCGTTGTTTTAAATCATGGTCATCTAGGGAGCCCCTAGGAAAGTACTGGAATGTAGCAGTTACTCAAAATACATCTTTTGGATAAATTAATGAACTTGCAATTGACATTAATTAATAAGTTATCTAAATTTACAAGAAACAGATTTATTAAAGTTGTAATCTGATTTCTAAAAATAGTACAATTTAATTAAAGTTATTATTCTTAAAGAAATTAGTTTTGAAAACTACTTTTAATACTCACCTCCCATACTTCATTAAGGTTTTCTACAGTTTTGGACATTCAGCTGTTGATCAAATTCATACTGTGTCATACCGGTTCCCCTTAAGGTTTATATGATTCGTCTATTAACTGTTCTAAAAAAATCACCATGTGATATCTTCTTGATGATGAGTGTTCTCACCTCTTTAAATACCTTAGCAAGAAGTCTCTCCTAACTTTAAAAGTTGATTATGTGTGTATTACTGAAAAATAACAAAGAATAAGACAGAGAGAGAAAACGCAGAGAGCCATAACCTAATGAATGTCTGCCATTTATTGAACACTTAACATAGGCCAACATTCAGCTAGGAATTACACACGCCTGATCCCTAATCCTCAGTCCAACTCTGTCATCAGCTCTCTTCTACAGATAAGTAAACAGATAAAGCAGCTAAATCACTTGCTAAACTTTGTACAACCAATTCATGCACAACTAAGATTTGAGCTCAAGTCTTTCAGACTCCAAAATTAAAGCTCTTTCCATTACACATCCTGCTTGAAAAGGGGAAACGTGTCTTCTAGTTCTAGGGGATTCAACAAAAATATTTTACAAAAGAATTTACCTTCTATTTTTGCTCCTATAGCGTATGAGTAAGCCTTCCTAGTTCTATAGCTTGAGGTTCACAAGATAAGATACAATGAGCAGAGGTGCTCTGTGTATCAGGAAGCGTCCACGTGCCTGCTGTGCACCAGAGAGCAAAGACGAAGCCCCTTCCACGAGGAGCATCCAGGTAGCACAGGAGTCAGGGAAGAGCCAGTGTACTCCAGGGGAGAGGAGCGTAATGACACCCAAGAGCCCAAACTCGGGCTCCTGGGACAGGTTCCGGGCCATAGAGAACTTTCTGTGGGTGACACCTAGGCTCGTTGTCAAGCACTGGCCAGGTGACGACAGTGGGATGCTTCAGACAGAGGACAGAACAGACGTAACAGCCCCCAGGTGAGAAGAGGCAAAGCACAGTCAGGCACCTGCAAACAGCTCAGCATCTGCAGAGTTGAGTCCACAAGGGAAGGGTGGGGGCGAAGCTGCACATCACACAAGGCCTTGCATGCTATCCCAGAGATCTGGGCTATTTGTTCAGCAGGAAATAAGAAGCCCTTGAAGGATGATGAAGCAGACTTGAGTTTTAGGATGGTCACGTGGAGGGCTGTAGGTCAGGCCTGGAGCCAGCCCAGTGTCTCCTGCAGCCCCCTCAGCACTAAGTGATGCGTCCTGACCCAGGGCAGGGGCGGTAGGAAGAAAAGCCAAAGGTGACATGGAGAGTGTGAAGAATGTACAATGAGCAGAACCAGCCACCTAACAGGATGGGAGGGGGAGTAACACAGAGGAAGTACAAGACAGGTCCCCACTTAAAGACCGGGAAGGCCGGGGGACGGTGGTGCCATTCACAGAGATGTGGGACAGGATGAACAGGAAGATAATGAGATAAGTTTGGGGGATGCTTTCTTTGAAACGCCTGTGCTGAAGTGCTGAAGTGGAGATACCGAGCTGACTAATATTGAAGACAAACATTTACTGAGAACTGCAGCCAGAGATAATCAAAATGATTCTTAAATTACATACAAGTCAAAAGGCTTGCAATGAAAGGGAAATATTTTTTACTTTGTGGATCTTATAAATATTAGATTTTAAAACATATTAAATAAGAAGTGAGGGTTAAATTGGTCCAAAAGATAAGCTCAAAGTAGTTTGTAAGATTTCCCATAAGAATCTACTGTAACACCAGGATAAACTTTCTACACATCTACCTCGTCTTTTTATCAAAACCCACAAAATGCTTTCAATTCCATATGAGACAGAGTTAAGGGAAGGAAAAGAAATGTGTAGTTTGTATGCTTAGTTTTACTCAAATTTTGTTTAGAAATGAAAGTTTTTACTCTACAAACTATAGATCATGTGAAGCCTGATTTATAAGAAAAAATTATGACCAACTGAAACTCAACAAAAGTCCAAAAAGCTGTTAGATGAGTAGGTAAAGGCAAACTCCAGCTAAGGGAAGTATCAGAGTGGGTTTTGATACACAGAAGATCATGCAGCAGAAAGAACTGAAGAAAACTGTTGAGAAATTGATTTGTAATGCGATATTCAGATATTACAGTCATAAGACCCCAGTCTTAGAGTCATCTGAGAAGTTCTCTAAGGGAGGTAATTAAAATGATAATCAACGGAACCAATTATTACTGCTCCAACTCTGCAGGATTTGCTGGGGGACGACAGTAATGGGTAGTGCATCCCACCAGCACAGGTGAGGTTTTTCAAGTGACCTCCTAATCCCTGCTGGGCTCCATCCACCTCTATCTCAACTCATTTTTCTGCCAATGACAAGTAATCCCCGATCTTTGAACTTCTCTTTCCATATCGTGCTTCCTACTTCTACAATCATCTTTGTGTCTTTCCTCTGATTCCTCTCTAATACTATAAATTTGAAGAGCTCAGAAAAAGATTTAAAATCCATGTTAGGATCTCACTTATGTTGAAAACAAGAGAATAACATAAAGGTTTGAGGGATGTCGGGATTGTTATCACTCTTCCTGATCCTCTTTAAAGGACATCACTACCTCACCTACTTTACATGTCATCCTTGGAGATGGTGCAACGAGGAAGCACTGTCCATTATTCTCCTTGTTGGGTGCTGTCAAAGGCACCTGGATGTTTACAACATCTCCATTTGCTCATGCATCTGTGTGTCCATTCATTCAATCCCCGTGGGTTTATTCATGCATGCATCCATGTAACGTTATGTACCTTTGGTGCTGGGACAAATAAAAATATTAAAAAGCTTTGTTCCTGCCACAGATCTCAGAAGCTCATCTCAAGGCCCAGGGAATGTGTGCCGGAAGGACACACAGACAAATAAGCATACTGAAATAGGATGCGATGATTCCTGTAGAAAATAATAATAATAACAAAGAGCAGGATGTGATGGGAGTATGGAGATTGGGGAGGGATTCCCACCACATCAGCCTTCATCTCCAGATCAGAGGTTCCCCACTGGTCACTGGGGGCCGAGGACACTAATCCCTTCACCATCTTCACTCTGCTTCTGGTCTACTCAGGTACGTCTCCTGGCAGAGCAGTTCCAAAGAGGACAGGACAGCAGGAATGCTCAAGAATTGAACATAAGGCTTTACAGCATGAGTCCTTTAAACAATGCTGAGACTCAGATCTGCTGAACTTTTAGTAAATTAGACAAAACCACTGCTATGGACTGAACTGTGCCCCCTCAACATTCACCTGTTAAAGCCCTAACTCCCAGTGTGACTGTATTTGGAGTAAGGAAGTAATTAAGGTTAAATGAGGTCATGAGGGTGGAGTCCTGATCTGATAGGATTAGTGTCCTTAGAAGAAGAGGCACCAGAGAGCTTTCTCTCTCTCTCCGCTCCATCTGAGGACACAACAAGAAGGCAGCTGTCTGCAAGCCAGCTCGAGGGCTCTCACCAGAACCTAGCCATGTTGGCACCTGATCTCAGATTTCCAGTCTCCAAAACTGTGAGAAATAAATTTCTGTCGTTTTAGCCACCCTATCTATGGCATTTTGTTATGGCAGCCTGAGCTATTAGTACACCAGCTGATGTAATAAAACTCTGTTTACTCTCTTTATCTGTTCTTCTTCCCCTTCCCATCCTTGGTCAGTATCTTGACCTAGAGCTTGAGGCTCAGACATAGCACAGAAGGTGAAATTTCAAGAAACCAAAGAAAAGTTTAAAAACAAAATATTTCCAGGTTGACACACAAAGATACATTTCTTCTTCTTTACCTAGAAATCATCCAAAATACCAAAGAGCATAGGAAATGCAATGTAATTTATATTTTCAACAAAATTAGAAGATCAGTGGGACCTCCAGACTCCAAAGTGGGTGTGAGGGCTACCAAGCAGGCAGGGCCCAGTAGAAGAAGCCAAGAAAAGGTACTGAATGAGAGAGCTTGGAGAGGAGACTGCAGGTGTCAGAAGGGAAGCCAGAAGCCTCCTCTCCAAGGTGAGGGGCCCCCCAGAGGTGTGAAAGCCAAACCCTTAGTTTGCAATTGTAGGAACATTGGTAGGAGCCCGCCTGGATTCAGGACGGTCAGGAAGCTGGTCTCCAGAAGAAATGACTTCACCAGGCATATTGCAAGAAGCAGTCTGCTCGAAGCATAGAGGTCTGTCAGTTAGCATCTTCACCAGCTACGGAACACAGCTACGTGTTGTCATTTAGCACAGTGATTCGCCCCCACAAGTGCTAATGAAAAGAAGGGTGGCAGTAGTAGTAATAGTGCGTAAAACTATAATACTAGTAGTACTATAACTGGCACTACTATATTACTAGCAGTAATAGTGTGTCATTCATGTTAAAAGAGCATTCTGGAAAATGGAAAATTAAGCCAAAAGTATCAATAAAACATCAAATCACAGTAAAATTGCTTGACTTCAAAAATAAAGAAGTCCATTGGGCAGCCAGGCAGAAAGATCACTTCTGTTGTAAGGGAAAAGAATTCAGGCTGGCCTTGGATTACCACACAATCACCTCAATAAATTCTAAAAAGTAGAAAGAATGTAGACAATTCTCTAATCATAATGCAAAAAACTAAAATTAGTAATAAAAATAGAAAAGAAAAATCACCTATCACTGGGGAAAAAAAAACTACTAAAGTTTCTCTTGCGTCAAAAAAGAAATTCAAGCCAAATTAGCAAAATATCTAGAAAATAATGATGATGGGCACAGATAAGGCATATAAAGTGGGTTTCAGAGGAAAATTTATAGCCTTCAGTACTTATATAAATAAATAAGAGAGAAAAGAATAAGTGGATTAACCATCTAACACAAGAGGTTAGAAATTAAGAAAAGCAAAAACAAAACAAACCCCCCCAAACTAATGTAATTAATAAAGAAAGAAATTGAAATAAAAAAAGAAAATCAATAAAAGTAATAAATGTATCCAAAACTCGTTCTTTGCAGAAATAAAGTAGAATAAACAAAACATTAGCAAGAATCAGGAATTGACAGAGAAAGGACAAATCTCAAGGATAAGAAAGTAATCAGGGAGAAGTAAACACAAGGACAGAGGTAATTGAAACCATGAAAAGAGATTACTTAACATTATGAATACAATTGAAACCTTGGATGAAAGAGACTGTATTTATAAGGAAATATCTTCAACAAAAACTCCAGAAGAGAAAGTAAACATAAACAGAAGAATTTTCGCAGGAGAAGAAGGGAACGGTATCTAATGAAATCTAATCCAGATGAACATCTGAGATTCGAGGGGCTCCTCCACGAGTGGACCACTCACAACCATCCCTGGGCCAGGGCCAGTGACGCCTGTTTGTGATGCTGCTCTTATGATGGTCCAAACAGATGCAAAACCCTTCATAAGTTATTGGTCAAAGGAATCAAGCAGCAAATTAAGAGAAAAACACAACACGACCTACCGAGTTAATTCCAGAAATTCAAGAATTGTTCAATATTCCAAAACGGGAGAAATCATACAGTCTTGCCCATGGTTGATAAGAAAAAAAAAAGTCTTTTGATAGAGTTCAAGATTCATTCTTTAAAGAAAACCTCTCTAAATAGGAATAGATGGTTTCTTCCTGAAAATTATAAAATTTATTCAACTTAACCCAAAAGCCAGCATACTGCTTAAAGGACGAACATCAATTCTACTCAATAAAAAACCAGACAAGTGTGTCTACTATCAGCACCTTAATGTTATTTTTTTCCTGGAGGTACTAGGCAAAACAATTGGAAAGAAAAGTTGGTTTTGAAAATCGGAAAATGGAGATTCACTTGAAAATAATGTGCCTCTGTACCTGGAAAACCTAAGAGACTCAAAAGAAAAACTACTACGAACAATGAGGGAATTCACAAGAGTTTGGAAGAAGTATATTCACCAAAAACCTTTTGAAACCTTTTCTCTCAAAAACTTTAAAAAAAAAAGTGTCCATATCACCTATTTTCAAAAATCAGGCAAAGAGCCAATGACAGATGTTAGTTACCCTACCTACCTCAACCACTCCTCAGGAATCCTTGTTGATGGGCCTATGGATGATGGTTTTGTTTAAACAAGGCTGGAATTCCCATGTGTTTCCCTACTCTAAATTTTTCTCATTTTGCTTTATTTTCCTATGTGTTACCATAAATATCTTCCAAGGAGGTATCTTGGTATGTTGTGCACCATAGAGCTTAGTAATACCTGAGCAGGTGGAGAAGGGGACTCCACCGAGTCTCTGGCCTTGGAGAATACATGGAGGGTCCGCAACGACCCATGGAGGGAGAGGAGCAGAACTGCAGTCCGGCTGTGAGCACTGGCATCTATAGTGGGTTGAATAGAAACCCCAAAAGTTACATCCGCTGGGAAACTCAGAATATGACCATTTTTGGAATAAGGGTCTTTGCAGATCTAATTAAATTAAGGATGTGCTGTAAGATTATCCTGGCTTAAGAGTGAGCTCTAAAGACAATGACCAGTGTCTCCATAAGAGACAGAAGGGGAGGAAATGCAGAGACACAAAGAGAAGAAGCCCACATGAAGAGGGAGGCATAGATTGGAATTTTGAAGCCCTAAGCCAAGGAATGCCAAGGACGGCTGGCCACAATCAGAAGCTAGTAGAGAGGCGTGAAAGTATCTCCCTCAGAGCATCCAGAGGGAACCAGCTTTGCCAATACCTTCTTCTGATTTCTGTGAAAGAATACATTTCAGAATTTAGAAATTCTGTTAGTGTTGTTTTGAGCACCCTAGTTTGTGGTAATCTGTTATGGCAGCCCTAAGAAACCAATACAGTACCTCAGCTGGGGGCAGTAGGAGTAATGCAAAGAGATGGAGATGTTTAGGTACATGTCTCCACGACCACAAAATTGAGACGCAGGATGGGCAGATCCATCCTATCAAGGTACCATGTGGCTAGTCTGAGTGAGGGGAAAGTGCATTCCTAAGGTTGCCTGGGGAACAGAAGCAGGCTTCACGAGGGAACAAGACACTCCAGAGAAAGGGGGCACAGGAGTCCAATAGGTCCTGCTGGCCAGATGTCCCACTGGCCCTTATAAAGGCTTCCTCTTGTATTTCTCCCTCTCGCTGCTAACAAGGATGAGCTATGACACAAGGGTTTCCAAAACCAGGCATTCCATTACCCTACAGGAGCTCAAATCCTCAGGCATTAGCAGAACTTCTGAACTCCACTGGTCAGTGGAGTGTGGGCTTCTAGTACCTCACCAGGATGAAGCTCACTGCTTTGATCTGGGTAGGGCACTCCACAGGATGGTCAACCAGACCAGAGCTGGGCCTGAGGGTCTAACTTACACATGTATGCTCCAACTCTTGCCCTACTCAAGTCCATAGGTCATTTGGACTTCGATTACTAACATATTCCCCAAAGTATTTTTATGTTTGACTTCTCTTAGCTTCTGTAAAAGTCATTTAAACTTACAAAAATACATGACCGTTGCTGCTGCTGCTCTCTACTATTTACTGAGGACTAAGGACCAGCTCAGCTTGATAAATTCTTCCTATATGCTAGTTCATTGAGTCAGCACCAAGGCCAGCAGCTATCTAAGGAGGTTGGTGTTACCGTTGCCATTTTACAGATGGGAAAACTGAGTAAACTAAAGAATTAGTCCAAGTTCATGAAATGTTGCAATTTGGTTCTCCAGAAAGCACATTCTGATATGGAGTTCAGTGTTTATTAGGGATTGCCTTTGGATCAATGCCCTAGGAAGAAAGGATCTGGGATTGGGCAGAGTGAAAAGTTGAGCTGTGACACAGGTCTGACAACTTCAGACAAACCCACAGAAGCTCTGAAGCTGAAATGGCCCATCAGAATTGTCCTGCATTGGGCCGAAATGGATAGAATTATAACCACACCTCAATCACCCATGGATGTGGGCCACCCAAGGAAAGGCATGACCTTGGGCTGGCAGTTCTACACAGTGGAGGAGTCTTTGAAAGGTCTAATGGCTAAATGCCAGCTGCTAACAACATCACAACAACTGGACAACCAGTCTTTCTTTGACGGGGATCTGAGTGGTCCACTTCCATGTCCATCACACATAGCTATAAAGTGAAAGAAGCAGAATCCAAACCCAGATTCCATCTGAGGCCAAAGTGCTTGCTCTGTCTATCACTCCACATTCTTTGTCATGTCAAGACATTCACAGGCTGCTGAGAAGGATCTCAAAAATGATTAACCCAGAGTAGATCTCACATCTCCTAGGGGAGGCAAAAATTGATGCACAATATTCTTGTAGATGGCACGCTGTGATTACTGCTGCACAAAAGGCCAGGAAGTATATCCCCTCCCTCTGCCCCCAGCCCGCCTAGTTCCTTGCACTTCGCAGACATAAGAATGTTGTTGGTCTATCAACAAGCAGTTATTATTAATAATACCTGGTGTTTCTGAGCACTAACTATGTGCCTGGCCCAGTTAAGTCCCTCATTTAATCATCCTAAGAAGATGCTGCTCTAAGAAGCAGCCATTATTACCATTTCCACTTTACAGATAACTAAGAACATCCCCAGCCCCGCTCTGCTTGGGCTTTTCCCCTGTGACTATGTGACATCCTCTCTCCACTGCACCAACTCACTGGGTTTCTCCCTATCTTGAAAGAGATCCCTTAGAACCAGAGCAAAGTTCTAGCTAAAGTCAAGCTGCAGATACATTACTCTCTCAAGCTCATACAACTTAGCAGATACATCACTCCTCCTACAAGTACCTGGAAGGAGTCCTGTGTGACTCCCCTTGGGGGTGCTGATTTTCTCATTGTCTTCTATAGGGGTTTTAAAGAGAAATTACTGATGGTTTACTAAATGATTAGAATCAGTATCTTTCAAAAACTGTCCTCAAAAATAAACATTTGGGGGGCCGGCCCGGCGGCATAGTGGTTAAGTTCGTGCACTACACTTTGGCGGCCCGGGGTTCACAGGTTCGGATCCTGGGCGCAGACCTACGCACCGCTTGTCAAGCCACGCTGTGGCGGCATCCCAACTATAAAGTAGAGGAAGATGGGCACAGGTGTTAGCCCAGGGCCAGTCTTCCTCAGCAAAAAAGAGGAGGATTGGCAACGGATATTAGCTCAGGGCTGGTCTTCCTCATGAAAATAAATAATTAAATAAAATAAACATTTGGGATGGACAGAGCCTCAGACCTTTGCATATAATGGAACAAAGATGCATAGGCTGGTGACTGCACAAGGAAAATCGACTATCAAGATGTTAATGAGTGAAATGTGCCACTGAGCCAACATTTAATCAATCTGTCATAATGTATTGTATTTGACATGAATCCACTGCTTTGAATGGACAAAGGGCACAGCGTTCAGTTGACAGGTTCAAGAATAGGATAGAGATAGCTGATGGATGACTGACTGGCATTTTCATTTTTCAAGAAATTCTTTTTTATGCTCCTTTGATCAAATCTCCAAGATAAAACTCATCGTCTGATAGGGCTTCTGTTACCTCTGTTCCTTCTATCCCCCCCCCCACAAAACAGCCTCAGTAATGTCGGGAAATAAACTAGGTCTCACTCCACCATTGCAGTGAAACAGTTAATTACCACTGTGAAAGTCTCTGTCTCAAACATTCTCATAGTTTCATCGTAGAAACTGCAGAGTACGTATTTGTAAAGTGATCTGATGTCTGCAGGAAAGTGCTAATTTGTGTGGTTGTTGTTCACACGCCCCACCAAACTCTCTCTGGCGGGATGAGGGTGCAAAGTTCCTGCCATTTAGAGGAGAAGGGTGTTTATCTGTTGGGCTGGGGGGAGGATGAGGAAGGAGATGGGAGAGCGGGGACGTGAAGTGCATGTAGATTTGCTTTAGGATTTAGTCACATTAAGCACTTTCCTGTTTTCACGTCTTCTCCATGCTTGCCCCAACTCCTTTCAAATTATAGCGCCTTTCGAACAGAGGAACGACAGCTTGCTAAGATAGGATACGGACTATACTCAACCGATAACTAGATGCTACACAGAGTGATCAGTAGTACAGTCTCCTTTCCTTCCCCGCTTGTGGAAAATATGAATATCCTGTGCTTCTCTAAAGACTAAACAGTTGGAACAGAGATCCAAATTCCTAACAATTAGTCTCTTCCACAGCAGAAACCCGACAGCTGGTAACCTGCTGTTTTTCCTTTGAGCTTCTCAGATTAGCTCCTAAATGCAATTTAATTCCAGACTCCAATATACAGTTCCTGAATTATACTGAAAAAGAATCAGTTATGTAACAAATCTGCATTACTACTGATTACAATCTTGCCTTAGACGACAGGCCATATTTTCTATTTTAGGTCCAAACTAAAATTTTTCAAATTGTATCATAACTTAAATACATTAAAGTATCCACCGCATAAAGGAATCCTATAAAATTTCTCTGAAATGTGAGTAATCCAGTTAGAAAATCAATAAGCACTCCTTAGCTTATCTTCTCTAATAAATATGGATTTTCATATAACTGGCTTGCTAAAGAAATCTATATTCAAATTCCTTCCTCTCTCACGGGAAAATAAAAGATATATGAAATGAAAATTCAGAACGTGCTACAAACGCTAAGGAAATAAATACATAGGAAAAGTAAGTAAGTTTCAAATACAAAATGCAATCGTGATACGTAAATGGGAATATCTGGAAATTTCTGGAGGATGGTTCAGTGATGCTGACCTACAGAAGTTTAGCAAATGGAGAACAGGCAAGATGTACATTTAAGATGACATGAGCACTATGCAAGCACAGGCTATATACAGGACCAGGCTACTGACCAATGGACTCACTGCCCATCTGGGAGGCAACACTCCTGCCCGGCTTCCTCACCTGTCTAACGGCTGCGTAACGGCCACCCCCAGGGCCCAGGCAGAAGACAGCCACCACAGCACGAGGAGGGAGGCTTCATTGTTTTCCTAGCCTCAGTTTCCCTTTGCCCTGATATAATCATAAGCAAAAAAGACTCCTTGCTGTTCTCATGGAACTTTTGGCCCAATACAGGTTATCCTACGGACACAGGTAAAATCCTTATTTTCTAGTGAATCACAAATTGCTAAGGACTTTTGGTGCTGATGCTAAATTCATGATGGATAAATAAAATAATCTTCTTACACAGACAATATAAAACTGCTTTTTTACAAGTCTCCTGATATTTACATAATTTCTCCCCTTCTTCATTAAGGGATTCCAGATTCCCTTAATAATCTCAGATTCCAGAAAAACTTTTCTTTGAAACCCATTTAGGAAAAAACAAAGAGAGAAAAGAATTAGAAGAAAAGTTGCCAAGACCAGTACAAAGGGAATCACAGAGGGGAACTGGAAAGAATCTCTTTCTCTTCCACAAATAAACTGTTCAAAATGTGTCCCTTCTCTTCCTCTTCTCCTCCCTTCTTTTTTTTTTTAAGCTGCTATTATTGAGTGTAAATTTTACTTATTTATTCATTTTTTGCAGGAAAGATTCACCCTGAGCTAAAAGCTGTTGCCAATCTTCCTCTTTTTTTTTTTCCTCCCCAAAGCTCCAGTGCATGGTTGTATATCCCAGTTGTAAGTCAGCCTAGTTCTTCTATATGAGCCGCTGCCACAGCACGGCAACTGACAGACAGGTGGTGTGGTTCTGCAACTGGGAAATGAACCTGGACCACCAACACGGTGAGCACCAAACTTTAACCACTAGGCCATCAGGGCTGACTCCTCTTCTCCTCCCTTCTTGTCCTTTCCCTTCCTCCCTGAATAACTCGGTGCCCAGCCATCAGCCAAGGCAGAGCAAAGAAGCGTCTACACCCAAAGGGGATGGTGGACACTGAATTCACCCAAAATGACAAAGGTGGGCTGTGTGCAAGGAGTGTCTACAGTGGGGAAAGTCAAGCACAGGGGACAGAGCCTGAGCTGGGAGAGGGAACACCCTCACATAGATGGGGTGTCAGAGTCAGATCTGGGGGAGAGGACACCCTCACAGGGATGGGGTGTCAGAGTCTGAGCCAGGGGAGGGGACATCCTCACGGGGATGGGGTGTCCGAGTCTGAGCCGGGGGAGAGGACACCCTCACGGGGATGGGGTGTCCGAGCCTGAGCCGGGGGAGAGGACACCCTCACGGGGATGGGGTGTCCGAGCCTGAGCCGGGGGAGAGGACACCCTCACGGGGATGGGGTGTCCGAGCCTGAGCCGGGGGAGAGGACACCCTCACGGGGATGGGGTGTCCGAGCCTGAGCCGGGGGAGAGGGGACACCCTCACGGGGTTGGGGTGTCCGAGCCTGAGCCGGGGGAGAGGACACCCTCACGGGGATGGGGTGTCCGAGCCTGAGCCGGGGGAGAGGACACCCTCACAGGGATGGGGTGTCCGAGTCTGAGCTGGAGGAGAGGGAACACCCTCACAGGGATGGGGTGTCCGAGTCTGAGCTGGAGGAGAGGGAACACCCTCACAGGGATGGGGTGTCAGAGTCTGAGCTGGGGAAGAGGACACCCTCACAGGGATGGGGTGTCAGAGCTCGAGCTGGCAGAGGGGGCCATGTCTTGAAGGAAAGGCAGCTAGGTGAAGTGTGAAGGCACCTGTGAAGGTGAAGTGGGTGGCAAGTAAGATAGGAGATTGTTTACATACAGGGATTCATCAAGTAAGTAAGTACATTAAGGATCATGGGGGCTACATTTTTTTCACTATTGGTTAAGAGAGCCACAGTGAAAGGGAGAAAACTGTCATGAAACCTATGGTTGGAAATGGAAACGTCAGTGTGAAGTCACGTTGTTTAATATGTAAGTATATATAAAAATAAATGCAGAGGTAAGTGTGTGGGCCTTGCCTTAGAGAACTGACATCCCAATGGCAATGAAGAGACCTAAAGCCCAGATATTTCCCCTAAGTGCTATTCTTCACTAAAAAGAACCAGGGCTCCTTGGAAGGGAGCCTGAAACATCTCGTTGTGTCAGAACGCAAGGAAGTGCTCAAAGAACGGTGGGGACATATCAAAAGGTACAGAAGCCAGCTTGAAGGGGCGCCCACTGGACACAACTGAGACCACACGGGCATCAAAATAAACAGTGATGGCAATGGTTTATCACCTATTGAGGAGAATAGGAAAACACAAGACCCTGTAGATATAAATAAATAAACAAATACATTGAAAGACTGAGGAGAAACAGGATATTTGCCTAGTTTCAAAGTACCTCTCCACAAAATATGTATTAATTAAAAAGAGGAAAATAGTCGTTTAAAAGTGGAAAAGCCTGGTGGCTAGCACCATAATAGTAATGATCACCATAAGGAATGAGACCCTGATAAAATGTGATGCACGCACTCCATCACGTCTGTGATTCCTGCCAAAGATGCATTGCCTGAGTCTATTTACGAGGAAACATCAGACAGCCCACACTGAAGGACACTTTACAAAATAACTGGCCTGCAGTCTTCACAAGTGTTAAGATCATGAAAGCCAAAGAAAGACTAAGGAATTGTTCAGAGTGAAAGAGACCAAAGAGAGTTAAGAACACATTGCAATGTGTGATTCTCATCTGGGCCCTTTTGCTACAACGGACATTATTGGGAATGCTGGAGCACCCTGAATGGCAGTAATAAATAATGAGAATTTCCTGATTTTTATGGTTGCATTATGGTTACATAGGAGAATGGTGTTGTAGCAAATACACACTAAGGCATCGGGGGGGCGATGGGACATCAGGTTGGCAACCTATCTCTAAACGGCTTAGGAAAAAATTCTCTGTACTGGATTTGCCACTTATTAGTAGGTCTGTGAGTGTTTCAAAATAAAAGTTAAAAAATGTATTAGGGATTCTACTTTATGTTTAAATGTGTTAGGAAATATCATCCATAATTTTCAGCTGTTAATTAAATTTCCTCAATTAGATGGTATATCACAGCCTGAGAATGAATTCTATAATTCAAGACAAGTGCTGGGAAAATGAATTTCCTGAGAATAATGAACTCTGTTACCCAACACAGAAGGGAAGAGGGTTTCCTATTAAGTCAGTATTTTGGTTAACAGATAAGCACTATATGCTATCAATGGATTGCCAGTGTTCAAAAAATAAAATGAAACAAAAAATTCTTAATGTGGCTCCATGCTAAATAAAATGCACTCTTTCTCTGATGGTTTAGAAGATGGGGTGATACTGGGCATCATTGATGGGCAACCTCTTTCTATATATTAGACCAATATCCTTTATTTCAAATAGTTTTGCTTTAAACAATTATACCACAGCAACACAGCCACCCAATCTGTAGCATTCTGACTTATATACACTCTTCATAAAGAGAATTCAATAAAATGTTTTTCTCACATCGCAGACCCGTGTTATTTTTAGATTGTATTTTCAGCTCTCTTCTTCATTACTCTGATGTTTACCTATAAACCTTCCTTTTAAAATCTGTTGGCATATTTTGCCTGTCCCAGCTCTTGACAACATTGTGAAATTATTTCTGAAGGGATGGAAAACTGACCTCTTGTTCTTCTGTTCCTTTCAATGTTTTTCTTATATGAAATACTATGGAATGAAGATTTTCATTCTTTTTGCTATTCCAGAATTATCCTATCTCTGGCTGCCCACTGAGAAGAAGTATTTTTCTTTGTTAGTTTTGGAAATTAAGTGAATAAAAATTTAAGATTACATTCTTTCCCTTTTTTTCACCAATGCAAGAAAATAAAAGTGCTTAAAAAGAACAGAATACAGTATCTGATAACGTAGAATATGCCAGGTTCTTTGCAAAGCACTTAGTTTTTCTTTTTTTTTTAACCTGATTTGATCCTTAGAGGCAGGTATTATAATCCTTATTTCCCAGATATTTTTTCTACGACATCTGGCCCAGCAGACACTTTATTTATTCACAAAGGGGCAGAACAGGTAGGTACACAATGTTCAAGGGATATGTTCCAGGGTAACCCACACCCAGGCAGGTGCTGGAAGCTGTGAAATACGCCTGAGTGCCCCCCTGCCTGTGCGATGAGGGCTTTCCTGCAGTGATTTCCATAACGTGATCTGGAGGAGGAGATTGTGTACTCATTCCTACTGCAAAAGCATACCCACCTGTGACCACCTGAGGTTGAGCTTAATGGCCCCACTAAAGGGAGGGTGGAAGAGTGGAATTTATGAGAGAAAAGAGAAATGTCCCATAAATATCCTCAGGGGAGGCTCTGAAATGCAGAAAAAGGAAGCACAAGCTGTGGCAGAGTTTGTGTAAAAAGGAACATTTCTCCGGCCTCTTTCCAGGCACAGCCGGATTGTTTCTTCTTTTAATAAAACACCCACCTTCATTCTTTCACTTGATTCGTTACTGACTGGCCTCCATCTGTGTCTCGGGGGTGCAGGTTACTGGGATGTGTCTCCTCTGCTCGGCCACAGGGAACGCACAGAAGAACATGGCTTTCCTCTGCTTCCTGGGAGTGGACGCTGCTTAGTAATCACTGAACAAGTCAGTGTGAAACTGGAGCCCACTGTGCAAAATCAGGGCCACACTTCACACTCGCTCAGTACTGACAAAGGATGTCTCACAAACACAAGGCTTTCAGGCTACTCATAATATGCAAGTATTCCAAGCGCTAGGAGAGGAATACCGAGAAAAGGGGTCCCTAGAAAGCTTTCCAACCAGAGAGGTCACTACAGACCCAAGGCTAAGTCTCCAGCTCCATCTCAAGTTTCCAAATAAAACACTCCATCAAGTGAATGACAAACTGGTTTCTCAGACCCCACAGGGCTCCGGTGACCTGCGTCTAAAATCCCCTTTCCAACAACAGTGCCGTTCATAACACTTCTCTTAGCCCCACTGCATTTTACTCTGTGGCTGCATTTGTTATGTTTGATTCCAACAGAGCAAAATGCAACATACTTTTTAAAGGTAAAAGAGAGACTTAGGAATGACTCCAAACCATTGACCCTCATGTTTATGGATGTACATAGCAAGGAATCAAATAGCTTTTTAAATGCTTATAACTAATTAAATGAAATGGCTTATTTGAAATGCCGTTTATTAGTAAGGCTAAATTTGCTACTGTAGCATTTTAAAGAACTTTTTTTCTGATGTCCATGAACCTGCCAGAAGATTAAGAAATAGAGAAATCTCTGTCCTCTAAAGAGCGGGTTTCAGATATCAAGGCAGAGAGAGGTGGGGACAATCATGAATTTAATTGTATGTTATTTCACCCTAAAAATAAGAACAGTAAATTGTAATGTATACTAAGAACAACTTTTAACCATCAAAATCACACCACCATTCAGCAGTCAGCAAAATGGAATTGCCATTTCCGATTTTCACTATTGCTAATTGCTAAGTGACTATTGATTCCACTGATGGAGGTGGCGTGTGCCTGATCTCCCATTAGCAATACTCAGGAGTCCACGTCAGAGCGCAGAACTCGAGCACCTGCCAGGTACAGCCAACAGTCACACCCTGAGCGGGTGTGTGGCACCTCCAGTGTCCCTGGCAGGACACAGAAGTTCACCTGGCAGAGGCGGAGAGGCACCCACCTGCCAGACCAGGTGCTCCTTGGCCCCAGGCGTCGAAGACAGGCAGACGCTTAGCACGATGGTGTGGGAGGAGGAGGTGAGCACACTGGCAATGATGGCATCTCGCATGTTGAAGGGCAGCATGGTGTACACCACGAAGATGATGAAGAGGAAAAACGATACCTACGGGCGGGAAAGAAGAACAGTGAGAGTCACAGAGAATCCCCAGTCCCAAGTGCTTCCTCTCCTTCCCATTAAAAGCTTCATAAAACAACATGAACCATGCCCGTGTAAGAAATAGTATGAAGTAAGACAGCATGTTCAAACAAATCCAGTGGATTACAATAAAGGACTAACTGTTGTGATGGAGAAAAATAGTTTTCTTGTCAAAATTTGGGGATTTCCAGTTTTGGTATCCAAACCATTGCAGACATTAGGTTAATCTGAGCCCTTCGTGGATACAGAGTCAAAGTTGGTCCTAAACTCTCAGGGTTTTGTACTGGTGCTTTAGAACACATGTGTGGATTCTTTACATTATCTATCTGTTTCAGGAGACCCAGAGAGGGTGGACAAGTGTCATCCTGCAGGAGTTAGTGAAGGTAGATGCAAAGAGCATGGACGTGTAATAAACAAAAGAAAATAGCTCAGAGATCGTCCTGCTGTTGTGAAAACAGTTTGGCAGTTTCTCAAAAAGTTAAACATAGGATTATCATATGACCCAGCAATTCCACTCCTAAGTATATGCCCTAAAGAACTGAAAGCAGGTACTCAAACAAGTACATGTACACACATATTCATAACAGCACTATTCACAATAGCCAAAAGGTGGAGACAACACAAATGTCCATCAGTGGATGACTAGATAAACAGCATGTGGTATATCCATAAATGGAATACTACTCAGCCATAAAAAGGAATGAAATATTGATACATACTACAACACGGATGGACCTCAAAAGCATTATGCTAAGTGAATGAAGCCAAGGCAAAAGACCCCATAATGTATGATTCCATTTATATGAAATATCCAGAATAAGTAAATCTATAGAGACAGAAGCAGACCGATGGTTGCAAGGGGGTGCAGAATGGGGGTAAATGGGAAGTAACTCCCAAATAGTTACGAGTTTCCTTCTGGAGTGATGGTTGCACAACACTGTGAATGTACTAGATGCCACTGAATTCTTCCCTTTAAAGTGGCTAATTGATGTTACATGAATGTCACCTCTAAAAAAAATCAATATAAAACAGCTTAGAGAAAAGTTTGGAATGGAAAAGAAAATGGCTTAGTAGGTAATAAAGCATGGCATTTTCATTACAAAAGAAGCAGAGACAGAAGAAAATCGAAAAGGATAAAAAGGTGATCAATCAAGTGGAAAAAGGACCGGGGCCAGGGGACGGGGAGCGCGGTATTCGGTGAGCTCTGCCACACAGCCTCACTGGAAACCCAAAGTGGAGCCAAGGGAAGAGCTGGCCCCGCCTTCACAGCGTGACCCGTGGGACTTTAAGGAACCCGAAACCCCAGCAGAGCTGGAAGGACAGGGAGACACCACACCCGCTGTTCCGCTGTGAGTCAGGGTGTGAGCTCATGGGAAGGCTCTGCTCCCAGCGGATTTAGAGAGAGGGAGGCCTGGGTGGACACCAGGCTCAGTCCCCCTCCCACAGTCAAAGGAATCTGCTCTGCACGTTACAATCGAAAAGTAACTGTCCACACAGACTGTGCCGCAGGGCTTCTCAGCCTCGACACCACTGACACTGGGCTGGGTAACTCCGCGAGATGCACGGGTGTGGGCCCTGCAGGATGTGACAGCATCCCTGGCTTCTGCCCACAAGATGACAGTAGCACCTCCCCCCTTCAAAGGTGTGACAACTGAAAATGTCTCCAGACATCATCAAATGTCTTCCAGGGAGTAACATCACCTCTGGTGGAGAACCACTAAGCTATAGGAAAAGTATCTTTGAAGAATGAGAAAAACAATTGTTGTGTAGTCACGGTTATTGAGAAAATTAAATTTTCTAGCATATAAACAGGAAATATTTTCATAGGATATTGTTATTTTTACACATAGCATTTACATAAAACCCTTATATCCTACAAGAGGTATTAAATGAATATTTTCCGGTATCAGAATTGACAATCAATTACAAAAGAAAACCTCTCTTTTACAGCTACATAGTTTTCTACTAATGCAAAAACGTGTAGCATTTCTTTGAAATTATCATAACTTTTGAACAGCTTAATTTTGGACAGCTTTAAAACTCTATTTCAATTAATATACACTTCTGCAAACATTTTGAGCTTTGCAATGGAAGTACATGGAAAACTTATCTATAGAAGCCAAATGAAGAACAGGCATTCGGTTTTCCAAATACAGCTGCTCCTGTTAAGGATTCATTTTTAGATGACCAAATGCAATTTTTAAAGGTCAATTAAGCAAGTCACATTAAATTAAGTTTTGGGTTTTAGTAGCAACATTTCAGGAGCTCAGCTAGCAATGCCCAGGCAGCATTCCGCAGGCTGGACGGGGAGGAAGAAAGTCAAGCACGGTTTCCAGTCCCACGGGGAACGTTCTTCACTTATTAATCCCAGAGGGCTCTCATTTTTTTAGCCTGTTTTCCAAAGCAACTTCAAATAGGGCCATATGTAAAACCAAAATGGATTTGGCACATCTAAAGAATGTGTGGGTAAAAACTCCAAAAACTCTAACGCAGTTGCTTGGGTTTCCAGGTTACCATGGGGACATTTCTGTGACTGAGATTCCCCTTGGAGGTATCTCTGTGCAGAGGCTGAAGAGAGAAGCTATCGATTGGGTTACTGAGATGCTGCACAGAAACCCTGGATTAGTACAATATCTGAAGTGGTAGTATTCATGCCCATAAGGCCGTTTCTAGTCTTTCTCTGAACTCTAGCTGGCCATTTGCCTTTTGCAAGACATACATATCTTACCACACATCTGCTTGAACTTCAAGCTCCACAAGTTTCAAACCAACTAAGAGCTTCTGCTTTATGTTCTTAAATTTGTTCCTCTTGGAGGATAACTCGACTCTTCCCACGACAGCTCGGTCTCCAAACAAGCCGGGTGCAAATCTTTGAGCGTCACCTCTAACAATGCTCCTGCATGTCCACACTCACACACAGTCTGCTTCCTTTAGGACTCCAGTGTAGTGCACTGGCCGTCTGCTCCTCTCCACCCCCACTTCCACTAGGCTGGCTCATTATCTTTCCATCGGTTAGGAAATAATGCTTCTGTACTTTCTCTCACTCCTTCTTCTCCCCTTGCCCCAACAAGGAAGCCAGAGTGTGCATCCTTCCTCATTTTTGCTCATTCCACCCCATTCTCCATGCTTCTGGTAATCACTAGGACTCTTTGCCAAGTATTTCTAGCTTTCCTCCTTCTGGGAGAATGGTGCAACTGCACTTAGCATTTTCTTTTGATTGAGGCCATACGACTTGCTTTGACAAATGAAGTGTGAGCAGAAGTGATATATGTCCTTTCTGGTGGAAACTTTAAAGGCTAGTCCTCAACATGCCAAGTTCCCTTCCGGCCCTGGCAATCATGGAAACACAAGGTTAGAGCTTCTCCCAGCCTTGATCTCAAGTGAGGGGCAGAGTCCCTAGGCTGACCCGCACGGACCTGTGGTCATACAAGTGAGCCATAATCCTTTGTGGTGGTGAGCCCCTGGGTCCCTAAGCACAGCTGAGATGGTCCTGACTGATACCAAACTCACACACACACACATACATACATACACAAGGAAGGTTTTATTGGTGGGACAAATAGGATGCTTTTATAGGCATTACTCTGCAATTTGCTTTTATCACTGAACTATACATCATGCATACATCTTTCCAAGTCTATAGACATGACTATATTATTTACTTTTTACCAGTTGCAAAATACTCCATAGTAACAAGTGCACCACATTACTCCAGCAGTTCCTTCCCAATGGATCATTCATGGTATGAGAGGAACCCCTTATCCACCTGCTGCAATAATACTCTCACTGACCTCCCTTTCTCCAACGTTCTCCTTTCTCCAACCCAGCCAACATACAACTGCTGGATTTGTGATTCTGAATGTATAGGTCTAATTAGTTCCTTCCTTGGAAGAAAATTTCTTCTGGCTTCCCCTGTACTCTGGGCACTCCTTTCCAGGGGTTCTTATGAGCACGGTGTAAAGTGGATACCACATGGACTGGAGTTCAAGACCCTCCCCAGACTGACCTCTCCATCCTTACCCCATCCTTCTCTGGAAGCACGCTATGCTCCAGCCAACCCAGGTTGTTCCCATGCCGTGAGCATGGGCTGCTCACCTCCAAGTCTGCCATTACCCATTCTTAGAAAGTCCTCTTTCTTCTTCTTGGCCTGTTGAAATCATACATCATTTTAGAACCAGTCCAAATTCAAACTCCCATCATTTCTCCACCAACGCCTTCCAGCTCCTTTCCGTCTTGCTCAGAGTAAACTCCCAAGTCCTGACAATGGCCCACCAGTGCTAGGACATGGCCTCCTGTGGCCAACTCACCTTCCACTCTGCCCTCTCTGCTTCCCTTGATGTGATCCAGTCTGCATGGCTCCTGGCTGTTTCTAGAGCCTGACAGGGATGCTCATTCCCAGTTGCTCTACCCCAGGGTCCCCCTGCCCAGCTCCCTGTCTTCACTCAGGTCTCTGCTCAAGTGTCACTTTACTACCAGCCTTCATGGACCACCCTGCACAAAATGGCAAATCCCCTCCATCCACGTCCCTAGTCCTCTTCACCTGCATACTTATTAGTAGCATTTTAATTTTCTCCCTCCACACAATGAAGCTTAATGATCCCTTAAGAACAGGAACTTGTTTCACTCATAGCCAAGACCCCAATGCCTAGGACAGTAGCTGACACACAGTGGGTGCTCCGTAAGTACTTGCTGTCTTCATGAAAAACTCTATTATGTGTCCCAATATGACCCAAACTATATCCATGTTCCTAGGATCTACTCACTAAATGCATCTCTAAAAATATTCTGCCATCCTCCTTGGTCCTATTGGCCTTGCCATTAACTACAGTCATATTGAGTTTGGAATGATTATTTCTCTATGGATCAATTACATTCAAAAACTCAAATGAACAGACATTTGTCAGATGCCTATGGCAGGCAAGAGATACCGAATTGAATAGGAAATAGCTCCTCTTCTCAGGGCACCTCCTATTCTGTTTAGCTCCAGGATCCCTTGAGGCCTAGGGAAAAAAAGACTCTTCCAGGACTGAAGGTATAAAGCCAGTCAATCTACTGAAGGAAAGGATGACCCAGGCTTAGGACATTTAGCCCAGCAGCCAAGATTCCCTGGGCTGCCACTCTTTCATCAGTGTCTTAATGCTCAGTCCAGAGGAGCCGGTCCCTTTCAAATCCTGCAATCAACTCTCTTGTCACCCAACGTGTCAGCTGATGGAAATATCCTCACTCTGCCTTCCCAGCAACATAAGCTGTTCCTAAGGAGGACATTTTTGAGTGTTTGATACAATGGGAACTCTTTAGGCAAGAAGGAGGTGGAATATTGTCACTGCTTTCTCATAGAGGAAGCTCTTTGGCAGAGAAAACCTCATCTTCTTCCTGAAAAGTGGTCACTCCTAGTTAGCAGAGAGCAAGGGCACTTCTCTGGGGCGAAACATCTCACAATGCTAATGAGATCCTAAGTTGAATTTTTTTAAGGCAGGATCAGAATTGTACAATTGAACAAGAAAGGACTAGAAGGAATTGTTTGATCCATCCCTTCAGAGGTAGGCTGGAAAGAGCAGAGGAGAGGGAGGACTAGACACTTCAATATCTTTACAACTTCTTTGGAGTCTTATATCAAGTGTATTAGTTCCCTGTGACTGCAGTAACAAACTACCACAAACTGAGTGTCTTGAAACCACAGAAATTTATTCTCTCACAGTTCTGGAGGCTAAAAATTAGAAATCAAGGTGTCAGGAAGGTTGGTTCCTTCTGGTGGCTCTGAGGGAGAATCTGCTGTGTGCCTCTCTCCTGGCAGATTCCGGTGGCTTCCAGCAATCCTGGGCATCCTTTGATTTGTAGCTGTACAACTCCAGTCTCTGCCTCCATCTTCACACGGACTTCTTCCCTATGCATCTGTGACTTCACAAGACCTCCTGCTCTCCGTGTCTCTGTCCAAATGTCCCTCTTATGAGGACATGACCCATCCTAATCCAGTATGACTTCATCTTAACTAATCACATCTGCAAAGACCCTATTTCCAAATAAGGTCACATTTACACATACTGGGGGATAGGACTTCAACATATCTTTTTGAGGGTACGATTCAAACCATAATATCAAGTTTATGCTATAGCTCAAACCAGAAATTAGATCTCAAGTACTTTCTGCCCACTTTACATCCCATACTCCATTCCCACATCAGGGATGAAAATAAGCATCCCCAATACCAAGGTTATTTATACTTTATGAATCACAAATAATTTTTAAAAATGATTTTGTTTTTTTACTTTTTTAAACAGAAAATTACTATGAACACGGAGAAGAAGGGAGGTAGAGCTTAAGCAAGTGTAAGATAGAAAGACACAGAAACGGTCTTAACTGGACTCAGCGGAGATCTGGTCTCTCGCGGTCCCACTCCTGTCTCAGCCTCGGGTGTGCAGCCTCTGGATTTTCACAGAGCGTGGTTCTCATTTCTTTCCAAGTTCAATGACAAGGGAAAAAGTTCCCAGACATGCCCATTGTAGCTTAAAAGCTGGAGCTTCTAGTTTTTTCCCTTCAAATGGTACCTCAACTCTAATATCTTAATGAAATTTTGCTGTCTATTCCATTCTCTCCTAGAATGTGTCAGCACAATCAGCAAGATAATCAGGATTAGTTATGTAAATAGACCATCAGAGAAATATTTTCTATTTTTGTTATGCTAATAACATTAAGGGAAATAACATCCCAGCGAATGTAATGTATTTTATAACCAGAAGCAGAGCTATTGAACCATTTTTCTCTCCAACAAATCAGAAATATCATAGTATTTAAAGTAGTGGCTAAATTTTCAAACACATATGTTTCACTAAAAATTGTAGGCATTATATCTTCCTAACTAGAGTAAGAAGTGTAGTTCTTTCAACATCATATCTTTTTGTTGTTTTAGAATGTAACTAGAAATGCCAAATTTTAGTTAAAATTGTCCAAGAAAAAGATAGAATTCTTGAATATATTGATCTGATTTTGCATTCCGGAAGGTAAGTTTTAAATACAAAATAAAAATTTCCTCTCTGAATGTCATTTCCATCTCAAAGGATTGATGACTGAGAATATTTATACTATTTACTAATTAGGAACATTTTAAAAACTTCTGGAAACATAACTAAAAAGCTATTCAGCCAGAAATGTGCTTTAACTTTAAAAAAAAACAAATATACAAATGATATTTACCTTTTCATCTAGATTTGTATTTTCTTATCTTGTTCCTTGATCATACTTTACATAACGATTACTTTGAGTCACTGGCACATTTTTTAGTACAAATATCACAACTGTGTAAAATGGTCTTTTCTTTAATTGGGGGACCCTCAGTCATACCAATGTTCAGTGTTAAACCGTCGGTGGATGTTAAGGCTTCTTTGAGTATCTCCTTACGATCACCCTCTTCTTCAAGTGTAACTTCCTCTGCTTTCTCCTCTTTCGTTCCCCAGGTCCTCCCAATGGGGAGGGGGTATATATCTGTATATCTCTATGCATGTGTGTATACACACATACATACATGTAATCTTTGTGTGTATGTGTGTGTACATGTACAGACGTTGATGAATCCACATATTCCACCCCATTGAAATTCCATCAAACTGCAGCTCTGGTGTTCAGTTAAGAAGCCACCTCTTCCCAGATCAAACACAGAGGCTTACCCACAAGAACAAATCAAGGGAAAGGATTGTTGTGTCTCCAGCTTGATATCTCCTCCACAGAGGAGGTCTGGATCTCTGACTCAGGTAGAACTTAGCAACATTCAAGTCATGGATGCTTCCAGATGCTTCTGGAGCTTTCTAAGGTTCCATTCTTTTTTCAATCTCTCTGGCTGCCCTAGGCTTCACAGGACTTCACACGGGGCTGTAGTCTGCGTCCACTGGCTCAGTTCTAAGATCTAATTCCTAATTTCATGCTCATGTACCATAGTGGATTACACAGACACTATAGCCAAATTGTTGTTAATATTATTTACAGGAAAGCATTAAACAGAGACTCTGGATTGTCAAAACAGGCCTGGAGTATGTGGGTGTAATTCTCATCATGGATATTTGATCTCACCTACCTCCAACCCCTGTCCTTCTCATATTCTTTCCCATCTCATTTAATGAAAATTACAGTCCACACACCTAGAAGCTATTCTTCATAGGTTTCTCTTCCTCATTCTCACCATTCCTAAAAGACATCCTGAATCCAGCTGTCCCCTCCCACCTGTGGCTATAACTCCAGTCCAATTCATATGATCATCCCTGGATTCCTGCAATAGCATCCTAAATGGCCTCTCTGCTTACACTAATGAGAGATAACTGACATATAACATTGTGTAAGTTTAAGGTGTACAATGTGTTAATTTGATACATTTATATATTGCAAGATGATTACCACTTTTGGGCATACATCCAAAGGAAATGAAAACAGGATATCAAAAGATATCTGCATTCCCATGTTTATAGTAGCATTATTCACAATAGCCAAGATATGCAAACAACCTAAGTGTCCATCAATGGATGAATGGATAAAGAAGATGCAGAACATATATACACACAGTGGAATATTATTCAGCCATTAGAAAGAATGAAATCCTACCATTTGCAACAACATGGATGGACCTTGAAGGCATTATGCTAATGAGATAAGTCAGACAGAGAGACACTGGTGATTCATACATATATATATATGTATATAAAATATAAGTTATATGTGGAATCTAAAAAAAGACAAACTTGGAGAAACAGAGAGTAGAATGGTGGTTACAGGGGCTGGGGGCGGGATGGATGGGGAGACGCTTGTCAAAGGGTACAAACTTGCAGTTATAAGATGAATAAGTGCTGGGGATCTAAAGCACAGCATTGTGATTATAGTTAACAATACTGCCTTATATACTTCAAAGTTGCTAAGAAACTAGATCTTAAATGTTCTCACCCACAAAAAATAAATTATAATTATGGGACACGGTGGAGGTGTCAGCTGACGCTACAGCAGTAATCAAAGTGATCTTTTAAAACGTTAAAACTCATCATGTCACTCTTCCTCTGTTTATATCCCACCATTGTCCTTCTAGAACACAGAGAAAAGAAAGTCCTCACCATGTCAATAAGGGTCCCTTATGACCTGTTCTGGCTGGAGTCTCCAATCTCATATCTCACCAACTCCCATCACCCCACATTCATAGTCCCTCCATACTGGCATTCTTGCTGTTCCTTGAACCGCCTCAGGACCTCTGCACTTTCTGTTCTGCCCCAAATGTTCTTCCTCAGATCATTCCTTGGCTGGCTTCTTCTTGTCATTCAGGGCTCACAACTCAAACATCACCTCCCAAGAGAGAATCCATTGATTCCTCTATCTAAAATACCACCTCCATTCATTCTCCACCTACTCACCCTGCTTTAAATTCTTCACATCATTACTGGAATTAGAATGTTTATCTTTACATTTGTGTAATTTTTATTTTCTGTCTTCCTCCCCCCACAAATGTAGGCTCCACGGGAACAAAGACCCTGTATGGATGGTTCCCTGAATCTGAGAATAGTACCTGACATATAAAAAGACATCAACAAATATTTGCTGAAGGAAGGAAGGGACCATTTCAGGTGCAATTAGACATGGAAGTTATGAGCAGGGAAGCCTGAGGAAGTTGATTGATTAGAGGCATGTGCTCAGTGATGGGTAACTCAAGAGCGTGACCTCGGACGACAATGGATGACACTCATTTTTATCCCAGCTCATCGTGACCTCTCATCAGTAACAAAGATAACTGAGCAGCAGAGCATCACAGCCACATATTCTTCATTAAAAGACCCATGTGCATTGTAAATAATTAAAACCACTTTAGAGCACGTAATGAAAATTAAACCAGCTTCCTAGGGTCAACTGTGTGCTCTGTGCACTTGCTAACCTGTAAGTGTCTGATGACTTCTGCCTGGGCGTACTGCTGGGTGTATCCTCCCCCTTCTCCCAAATAATTGCTTGTCTCGGTTGACTGGCCCTTGGGATGTAGGAGGTACGAGCCTCCTCAGCGCTTCCCACTATTCCCTGGACCAGTGATGACCCTGAACTGTCTGTCACCTTGTGGTGCTTAGATCCTTGCTACACCAACTGTGGGCCTCGCAGCTGAGCTCAGCCTCACCTGGGAGCTTGTTAGAAATATACGCTCTTGGGCCCCACCCAAAGTTTACCAAATCTGACTCTACTTTAACCCCCCCAGTTGATGTGTTTGTGACCCACAGCAGTCTGAATGGCTGTCAGCGGGTTGAGTGGTCAGTGTCACTCTTGCTTGGTGGCAATCACCACAGGGAGTTTCCAACGCGCCAACCAGATAGACACATGGGATGAAGGAAACGTATTTGGCTCTGCCACACAGTTCATTGGAAGTCTGGCGCTAAAGAAATGGTGAGTTAGTCAGCAAATCAGTGAACTATGAAGGGTAATTACTCATCTTTGACCTAGTTACTAGATTTTATTTCTTGAGGCCTCTAGATCAATTTGATTTTAAAATAAAGGCCAGTTTTTAAAAATTATTCATTTCCAGCTTCATTTCTACTAAATAAGCAAAAAGGATCAGACCAACAGTTACTGACGACACGTGATATCTGGGCTGTTTCACACACCTTCCTCCGGGGGGGGGGGGCGGGGTATTACCCCATTCTGCCATTTCCATTTCACTGATGGGGAGCACTGGTTTCAGAGGAGGGAACTGAATTGTCCATTTGAGTCATCAGACAGTATCTCTTATTCAATATCTGAATGGTTCAAAGAGAACACCGTTTTTCTTACTATGAAAAACATACTTAGAAATTCTCGGAAATTAACTCTATACTATTCCAAAGCATCCTATATGACCAGAATTCAGGATACAAACCCAGGGACACCTTGACAACTCGATGATAGAAAAGATTTTATTTTCCCTCTCCAGTTATCTTCGGCCAAGATTATTTTCTGAATATCAGCTCTATCTGCATAGACTATGAAAACATTTCTTTAAATGTTATATTATTAAGCAAAAGAATACATGTTATGTTCTTTGGTGGAAAGCCTGGGCTCCAAAAGAGTAGTGATGAAATCATGAATCACTGGGTAGCTTTCATTCTTCTTCTGCAAATGTTATTCAGAGTTAGAGAGATTGATGATGGAAGCAGAGGTAAAACAATAACGTTCACTGTACCTTTTTTTCATTTAAAATAGGTGGGCGGTATATCATAAATTTTAAAAAGTTTGAAAAAAGAGTATAGTAGGATATAAAAATAAGCCTGATATCCTTGCAGAACAAAGGCAGCTTGCTGTCTTCCCTGGCCTGCTGTCTGTTCTGAGCCCTCAGCCCTACTTTGAGCCAGGTGATGACTGACTTGTTTCCCTGTTTCCTTTTCAAGTCCCTTCTCTTCCTCCTGGCTCCTAGTTTGCTTCTGGGTATCAGTCTACCTCTGCGTCATCTTCCTGTCTTCATTCATCATTCACGTATTCATGTACCCACCAGTATTTATTTTAACTCCACAATATACCAGGCATTTTATTAGCTATTATGGAGACAATGCAAGGTCCTTGTTCCTAAGACACTTGAAATTGCTTGGAGAGAAGGCCAATTTCCAAACTTGTGCATTATTTCCTGTACTTCCTTTCCCCCCTCGTATGCATATAATGACTGCAGGGTCTGACTGCAACTCTGATTTGTTTAGAGCTAAAAATCTGTAAACTTTCTGCCAATAATTGGCAAAATACTCTCTCTGAATGTGAGCTACTGTCCTCACTGTTAATGCACTTAAATCGTGTTCCTTGGGCCTGGAAAAACAGTATAGTGTTCCCACATTAGACTCCTGTTTCCCAGAGTACATACTCAAGATTCTTAAAGACTTGTTTTGGATGGTGACCATTTGGCCCAAACATAAATGAAAACACAAGAGAATTCTTGAATTTTCCTCAGTTAGGCCATTTTGTAACATAGAAGATGTGGTGGGATATAGTATCTTTCTTCTCTCCTTGCTCTTGCCATGGAAATCAGAAGATGGCATATAAATCCCTACTCCATTGTCCTTGGACCTGGTCACATGACTTACTTTGAGTAATGGAATATAGGCTGAAGCGACAGCATAACAGTTCAGAACTGAGGCTTGAAGAGGCCTCAATTTACGTTTCTGCCTGCTGTCTTGGAGTTTTGGCCTTCTGCATTGAGAAGGCTGTGGTCCAGAAAGACACATCTCTTTCAACTGGGTGTGGATTAAAGACACACAGAGCAGACCTGGACCCAACCCAAAGTCTGGAATCTACCCTACCTGCTGAGCTCAGGTAAAGCTAACAGAGATCAGACAAACTCAACCAAACTGCAGACTAGTGAGTATGAAATATGTTATTATTGCTATAAGCCATTTGGATTTGGGGGTTGCTTGTTATTCAGCATTATCAGAGCAGAAATCTGACTGATACAATAATTGATATCAAAAGTGATGTGCTATTGTAATGAAAACCTAAAATACAGGTCATCGCCTTTGGGAATGGCAAGGAATTCTTATAGAGCTCCAGCAAATTTTAACCCACTGGCAAAATAATTGGTAAGCATGGCTTCTAAGAGAGCCATTTACCAAAATGTCCAGGCTTCATAAGGTCTTTCAACTGCATAATAAAGTCTTTAGAAACAACAGAAGAACTGAAAAAAAGTGGAGCATTCCTAGAAATATCTCTCAGTACATAGAAAGATCATCATCCAACCTAAAATTGACATTGTTTTCTATCTCAAAATACATTACAAACAGGATTTATTGACAAGTATTTTCTTATTTTACAATTGGGAAAAGCAAGGTGCTGAGGGGTTAAGTATTTTGTCCAAAGTGGTAAAGCAGCATGAAAACCAGCCATGAGCTTCTGCTGAAGCTGCAGTTAGTCCACTAGAATCCCTGAAGGTTAACAGAGCAACACGAGGTGAGCATCTCTCAGTGCACAGAGTATGCGCGTTGCTCAAAATAAAAAGAACCTTGAGAATCCATCTGCCCTACCAAAACAGCTTGTTCCAAAACCAGAAAGTCTTTCTTCCTTAAAAATTATTTTTCTCGTCAAATGCAAAGGAAGAAAATAACACGTTCATTTGGAAGCAATCAGGTAAGATAATGTTTATTAGAAAATGTCTACTTATTATTTTTTTTCTAGTTATACGATTAGGCAAAAAGAATGTGTTCTTTGATGATTTTTTAGTCATTTTTTTCAGAAGGTAGTAGATAGCTTTCTACTTTCGGACCTTAGATTTTTTTACGAAAGTGACTCTATGAACATTTCCCTCTCTCAACGGCCCCCTTTTTGTGCGTAACAGAACGACACAGGCCCACCCTTCATGTGAAGAACTTGCCATCCCTCCAACCTGGCAAGTGCATATAGGACAGTCAGTAACACTGCATCACGAATTTAACCTTTTCTAGTGCAATTATATTAACTTCACTTTTATTAACGTCCAGGTTTAAATTATACAATACCCTGCTATTAAGTCAGCATTTCTTACGAGGTCATATGTTCAAAGCAACAGCTTTGGGTAGCTGGTGTTATAAAATAGACAACAATGCACTTCTACTGTCGGTAATCTCGGGGATTACTTAAAATAAGAATACCCTGACAACTCCATTAACAGAATCAAACAATCAATCAATCAAATGTCACAGTATACTGGCTCCTTTTAAACCAGTTGCTTGGGGAAAAATAACCGCAGCCTTAATTTACGTTTATCTTTCTCTTTCAGTTCAAATGTCAGCTGTTTCATCCTATCCTTTCCTCCGTCCCTTAAAGAACTGGGATAAGGAGATCTTCGCTGTTGGTGTTCCCAGTATATAATAACACAAATTTTGCATGGATGTGTGTTTTTAATCTTTACATCATTGGCTTATATATAGAAACACTGCAAAATATACTGCCATACTTTATGTGTATGAACTAGCTACATTATTCACAGCACATAATCTGATTTTATTTTGTTTTATTTTTTGGCCTTTCTCCAATTGTTTAGGCAAATGCTTTATTGAGGACTTGGCACATGCTAGGCTGAATCTGTGGCTAATGGGCTGTGCTGTAAGCAAGTACCACCTTATTTCTACTTATGTAAAGGAAAATATTGTTGTATGAAACAATCTGGAAAAAAAGTGATCACTACACTTCAACAGCAGGTAGGCTATGTAGAAGAAACGGTGTCCTGGAAAATCACTTTGAATAATATCATTTTAGAAGTGCAAAAAAAAAAAAAAACCCAAAGTAAGGTCCTCATAAAAAAAAAATAAAACGTTACATAAAAGGGCTCATATTTATATGCACTGTTTTTGGTCTTTATGAATATTCATATCCATATTCTTTTGAAACATTATATTTATTTAATTTGAAAGGCCAGTGCTTCAGATGAGAAAAACTCATGCAGGGAAAATGAGTGAATTATTCATCTAAAAACAAATATTGTTTTGGGACGCCGTTTTATTCTTGTGTATTCAACATCTACATAAATCAGCATCCGGTGGAGCAGTGTTTTTACAATGGACTCTAACCACAAAAAGACCCAGCAAGTTCCAGATGCCTTTGTTTGCTTTTTTTCTCATTCTGGAACAGGAAAATCTCAAAAGGAAGAATACATATCCTTGAGCTGTAAAAAGGAATTATTTTAGCGTCTTCATGGGCTCAGTGGGACTTTCAATCTTGAATTATACAACTTCCTGCCACCATACTCAACCTCAACCCATGCGCGTGATGATCGCCTGAATTCTGTACGTTGGCAAGCCAGACGGTCTTCAGAGCAGGTCTGTTCCACAACAATAATTCCATTCTGGAACAGCAGAGCTACTTTATTTGGCTCCTTTGATTATTATTAACAGAAGTGAAGGGTCCAAACCATCACCACCACCACCACGAGCAGCTCTCACATTTATGTGGGGCACCGTGCTGTGCACAGAACGTGGTCTTTCTAAGTATTATTTTAAAGTTTCAGGAGCATTAAGTCTTGGGCTTATGTCATACTTTTATGACATGTACCGTGCTACTTAAAGAAACATGATTCCATCATCAGTATCACGAAAACCAGTTGCAAACTACCCACTTTAACAGGCTTTGCATTACTTTAAAGTCACTTCAAAGACAAGAAAGCATTGCACTTACTTCTGGATGACAATATTTATTTTTGAAGTGGTAACTCCCCGACTACTACCCAAATATTAATAAGTGTATGTAAATTCCTGTTGACTTAGGCAATATGTTCCAGACAGCAAGGCTAACTAAATAAAAATGGGAAAATATCACACTGGATATTTCAGAATTCCATCACTTTGAGAATGCATATGTTGAAAGAGACTCAATAGGTTTTATTTAAAGAAACATTCAATTCAAAATTTTGTGCAATTTGATATTTGGGTTTGCATTTGTGTCCATTTCAGTTTTTTTTCTAGTGCATAAATGACTTCAGCTCTGTCATTTACTCAGTGGGTTCTTTGATCTAAGAGGTACCCACAGACACACATTTAACACACCTGGAACACCAGGAAGATGGAGTTCGGTAAAGGTCATTGAGTCAGAACGTGTGGGCTCATGTTTCCAAAAGCCTACCAGGTGTTTCTCTCAATCTCAGAGCCAAGGCCACTGAAATAGATCTTCACATAAACTGAAATAGATCTTCACATAAAAGCACATCTACATCTAAAGCACAGCCAAAAATTTGGTTAAACCTGCCTTTCATTGATTCTTTTCATGGCTGGTAAACTCCCATGAGGGGAAACACAGGGAAAGTCAATGTGTGTTCATGCTGCTCTTTTAAAAAAAAACCCAAATTTTTCCTCATGCTGTTCTCTCTCCTTGAAATACCATCCCTGCCTTTTAAAAAAAAACCTTGGTTAAATTATGACTGTTCTTCAAGATTTGTCTTTATTCCACTGCTAGGCTAAATGTGCTCCCGTCTCAGTGCCCACGAGCACACTGGCACTTATTCCTGTACTGAGATGCTCTGCTCCATTCCACCAGGCCTCCTCAGTGCTCCCTTCCTCTTCATGTAAATAATTATCAAACAGCCAACATAACTTTGTGACAGCCCTATGAGGGAGAGACATTTAATGTATAAGGAAACAGAGTCACAGAGACATGAAGCGCCTTGCCCAGGGCCACCCTAAAGCAGGTGGCAGCTCGTGGGTTGAAGCCCCGGTGTCTGGTGCCAGAATCTGCACCCCAACACTCCTCTCGCGTGCCTCTGAGCTCAGCTCCAAACCAGCACATGGTTACCAAACTGACACGACTTGAAGATTAAGCCTGTTTTACTTTAAAATCCGCATATATTCAATTCATAACCATCAAAAAGAGTAATAGAGGTGTAAGAATCCAAATGATTTCTCATTGTCTCCTATACTTATTGACTTTTACGTGTGCATCTGCTGTGATTCACTTTGATTACTAAATATTTTATTACATAATTAATTGCACACTTCTCAGACACTTTTAAAATCTCGGGAGGAGTGCCTTAAGAACAAGGAAAAACACCTATGACAATGTCATGAATCCAGCAGAAATCAAGAAATAAATACACTGGGTAAAGACGGAGTCCAATGAGGCTGGGTGTCATTTCATTTATTCATTCATTAAGCAACATTTACCAAGCAGTGACTGAGTGTCCGTCTCTGAGCTCCACACGGGACACAGCCCAGAGCAAAGGGCACTACCACGTCCTGCTCTCACAGAGCTGGTGCTCTGTGGGGACCAGATAAACAGGCAGTTCTGACACGGGGGACAGGCGCTTGTCGATGATACTCAGGGAGTGCCACAGAAGCCCAGAAAGGGGACAGCTTTATCCCAAAGAAGAACATTCCAGGGAGAGGGGACAGACAACGTGGGCAAAGTGTGGAGGTGATGCAGATGAATCACATGAAATCCTTTGGTCTACTGGTTTCCACATAACTGCATCATTTTAATTGTCTCAAGCGTTAAATACATTATCGTGTATTGGTGAAAGCCAGTTTAGAACCAGGGTCATTTACTCTTTTACAGAAAAGCCTCTAAGAATCTTCTAGGAAAGTGAATGGGTGAATTACGCTACAAGAGTAACTGTAAAACTACTAATCCACACAACGTGAGCTTTCCACTGAATAGTCTCCGAGTTTATATTTGAATGATCTCCAGACTCAGTTTCCTTTGCCCTTAGCCTGTCCTGTTTCTTTCTTGTGGACCTCATCGGTCATGGAGGCCAAGCTATGGGGCTGGAGTCAGAAGGAGGCAGATGTGATGCTGAGGAAGTGGGAGGCTCAAAGTCTGCCCGCCCGGCCTGGGCGACTGTGAGAACAAGAGGTGACTTCAAGGAGAGAAAGGCAGCAGGAGACAGTAGGTCCATTCTCCACTCCGTCCCGAGGGGAGGCTTTGATCATTACTGGCTGAGGGGAATGTCCATAGCAGAGGCTTCTGCCTGACCTCACACTGGGAAACAGACTCTAATGCTGCCCTGCCTTAATTTGGGGGCTGCCACAAAGTAAATAGCAGAGTGTGGTTAGGCAGAGGCAGGGCAGGAGTTCAATTCCAATACGCTGTGGGTGGTCTTGAGCATGGACGACAGCTGTTTCTTCTAATTATTGTTGCTGGCTTTCAAGAAAGGTGGATTTAAATTCTGTTCTGTAATCACACGTACACATTAGAACCAGGGAGGAGAGTTTCATTCACCCGACAGCCTTGTCCTGTCTCCAGGGTACAGTTACAGTGTGGCTGTGCCTGGCTTCCTCCCCTACATGCACAAACCATGTTGAAGCAGTGTCCCATTTATTGAAGGGCACCCCCCTGTGTCTGGGTGAAGTCATCATGTGGTGTGAAGCCCAAGTCTTGCAACACTGTGACTGGTGTGGCCCTGTGACTCTCCCTGCTCTGCATCTTCCTGCCAGTGGACCGATCCTGAGAGCTAGGAGTACAATCCAAGAGGCCACGGGTCCCGCGGGCTCTGGACTTCCAGGCCAAGCAAGGTTGAAAGTGGGCTCAAAGAGGAGTGGGTCTCATCTCTCCAATAGCCTACACCTGCCTTCCCCCAGCACCATTTTGCTTTTTCCTTTGGAAGACAATTTCAAGCTGTTCTGTTATTGGAAAAAAGAAAAACATATCTAATTCTCTTGGGGCAAGGGAGGTGTGAACATCTACTCTTATGTCACCATCGTTCCTCAAAGTGTCTCACTAGCTACTGAGTTTCCTAAAACTTATTTTTGAATTTTCATTCTACCTCAAAACTACTTAATTTCTTCTTGAGCCAGACTATATTATTAAAAAACATCTAACTTTAGGGGCCGGCCCAGTGGCACAGTGGTTAAGTTAGCGTGTTCTGCTTCAGCGGCCCGGGGTTCGCTGGTTTGAATCCTGGGTGAGGACCTACTCACTGCTCATCAAGCCATGCTGAGGCAGCGTCCCACATAGAGCAACTAGAAGGATGTACAACTACGACATACAACTATCTAAAGGGGCATTGGGGAGAAAAAAGAAAAAGAGGAGGAATGGCAGCAGATGTTAGCACAGGGCCAATCTTCCTCAAAAACAAATAAATACATAAATAACTTTAATTGACATTAAAAAAGATCCATGATTCTGATCGAAAAGCATCAATATCCTAATGAAGTAATTTCTCCATTAAGATATTCTTCAATATTATGGCTTGGAGTTGTTAATTTTTTGAAATTCTACTACATCTTGAAGAGTTTCCATTGAGTTTGTGTTGTGCATATATTGACGGTCAGGACCTCTACAGAAGCAGCCACATTGGACATTAGCTTGGACGTCCCTCTTCCTTCTCATGGAAGCAGGTACTAGAACCAGCACTGAATGAAACAGCAAGACCCTCAGCAGGATGTCCAATAAAGGACGAATGGAGATGCTTATTTTTTCAAAAAAAGATTTTATTTGAAATGTAGCTGTTACTTGTGAATCAAAAATTTTAAAAAAGTTTAAAGTTTTCTGTAAGAACATGCATAAAGGTAAAATTCCTTAAACCCAACACCATCCTTGCAACTGTTTAACCTCTTGACTAACTTAGACTATACACTTCAGGAAAACACCTCTACTTTTTGATTATGCACACGTTGATAATTTTCAAACAACACTTTCCCACCTCAGACCTAGAATGAAGAATTTCTCCAAGGATCCTGGTCTCTTCAAGGGGAGGAATATTTAGAAACCAGGAACTGGGTATAAGGTGTGACCATTACATGTTTTTCTAGTCACTTTCTGTGGGCACAGCCAAGAAACACATACGTAAATATTTATTGTAAATCCTGAGTTCATAGCGATTCCTCCCATTTAAACCCAATACTGCTTTGTTCTTCCTCACCTCGCTCAATTCCTTGTACCTCTCTGCTCCAGCAATAACCCTGGTTCCTAACATCATCAACATATTTATTCTCTCCCTCAATACACACTCTAAACGATATCTTGAGAATTACTGTATCAATACAATTGCCATAGACAAGCCAAGTAAAGTCCAAGATGTGTTTCAGATCTTTCTGTTCTTAGAAATTTTCCATAAAGATTTTACAGCCAGGGTACTTGAATTGATTTGTCTTTTGTGTGCTTATCAATATGATACATGTTTAGGTTAATTTGAGCGTTTGATTTTTTTTCCTGCCTTTCCTATTTAGTTTTATTTTTGAATATGTGCTTTTAGGAACAACAATCAAAACAATAGATAAAGGAACACCCAGGGAATTTTCATTGATGATCCACTTCAGATGAAGATAAGTTTGCTATTAGTGAGCAACACATTTAATTCAGAACTCTCAGATCCACCTCATTGATTATTTGGTTCAGTTGCTATTCAAGTCTGGATCTGTCTCCTTGTATCTCCTCTCTTTTGCTTCATGAAGGTGGTTCTTCTGTTATTCTACCTGGTCTGACAACATGATAATATCCCTTCTTTTTCATTGTTTGGATTTAACTGATGTACCTCTGCCTCTTCCCCTTTTTTAAATTTTTAATCAACTATTTTTTAGAACAGTTTTATATTTACAGAAAAATTGCAAAGATAATACAGGATTTCCATATACCTCTCAGGCAGTTTTTTCTGTTATTAACCTCTTACATTAGTATGGTACATTTATTACACTTAGTGAACCAATATTCTTGTATTATTATTAATGAAAGCCTGTAGTTCATTCAGATTTCCTTAGTTTTCACCTAATGTCCTTTTCTGTCCCTGGATCCCATCCAGGATACCACATTACATTCTCACGTCCCCTTATGGTGACAATTTCTCAGACTTTTTTTTTTTTTTTTTTTGTGAGGAAGACCAGCCCTGAGCTAACATCCATTGCCAATCCTCCTCTTTTTGCTGAGAAAGACTGGCCCTGGGCTAACATCTGTGCCCATCTTGCTCTACTTTATATGGGACATCGCCACAGCAGTGCGTCAGCGGGCACCTGGGATCCGAACCCACGAACCCTGGGCTGCCAAGCGTGAACTAAACCGCTGTGCCACCTGGCTGGCCCCATGACCTTTTCTTATTTTCGATGACCTTAAAAGTTTTGACGACTACTAATAAGGTATTTTATAGACCGTCCCTTGATTAAAATTCGTCTGGTGTTTTTTTCATGATTTTCCTGGGGTTACACGTTTGGGGCAGGAAGACTACAGAGGTCAAGTGCCATTCCCATCACGCCGTATCAAGGGTAGGTGCTACCCACAGCACTTGTAACTGGTGATGTTGGCCTTGATCACCTGCAAGCTCATGTTTGTCAGGTTTCTCCATAGTAAAGTTACTCCCCCCCATCCACGCTGTCCTCTGACAGGAAGTTACTGTGTGCAGCCCATACCTGAGGGGTGAGGAGTTCCACTCTCCTTCCTTAAAGGCAGAGAATCTACATAAATTATGTGGAGTTCCTCTGCATGGCATATTTGACTTTTCTCCCCACTTATTTATGCATTAAATCATTTATTGATATCAGTGTGGATTTATGAATATTTATTTTATACTGTGGATTAGAATCCAACACTACTTTATTTATTTTGGTGTTCAAATTGTTCCAACTTTGATTTTCCTTGGAGAAATGGCTGATTCTAGCACTGGGGCAGGAAATATACACAACGAGCTTTGAGCCTCTTGTAGTGTAAATAAAGTGCCTAAAACCCAACAACAAAAAATCCCCCAGCGATGGGCATGTCACAGGGACACAGCACAGGAGGAAAGGGGAAGAGCTCCCACTTTTCCAGCCTTTCTGAATCGCTGCAAGTGAGTCTCTTGTAAAAAAAGCACAGAGTTGGGTTTCATTTTGTGGGCCAGTATGAAGATTTTTTTCTTTTTATAAGTGGGATAAGCCCATTTGTATTCATTGATATGACTGCAGTGTTATAACTTGGTCAAACAATTTATATTAATTTTACTGTGTATATTGCATTGTATTTACTGTGGTTCTTTGTCTATCGGGACAGTTTTCTTTGTTTTTTCATTATATTTCTATGTGTTTATAAAGGTTTGTATTTCTGTTTTAGTGATAACTGCTACACACATCACACACCCACCACACCCACAGACACCACACACATACCACCCACAAACACACACCATGCACACAAAATTCAGTATCCTCAGTGCACATCATCAGTCCTGTTGTGTAAGTTTCCCAGTCATCTCTTCTTGGATAAATCCTGTCCTGTAGTATGGTGACCCTCAAAGTGTGGTCTACAGACTGGCAACTAGCACAATATACAATAAAAAACCTGTGCCAGAATTAAAGGAATTATTTCATAGGACATTGTTTAGTTCAGCCAACTTTTTTTTTTTTTTGTAGGCATGATTTATTCACAAAAGCAAGTGGTGCACTGAGTTACTTTCTGGAACAAACTCCTTATCTCCTCATCATAAAACAACACCTTGAGGAGCACTGCTCTAGTGGGATCATAGGAAGGATTCATGAACACAGCGTTACTTGAGTTTTTGATTCTTGAGAGACAGTTTTGCTGGATACAAAATTACAAGCTCATATAAAATATGTCTTTGAGTTTCTTAAATTATTGCTCCATTGCTGTCTTGCTTGGTATGTCAATATAGAGAATTCCAATGTCCATCTGATTTTCTTTCCTATAAGTGATGAATCTTTTGGTATGGACACCCTTTAAAATCTCGTAGACTTCTCAGAAACATAGCGGCACTGACCATTTTAGGTCAATTTTTTTTTCAGGTACTTAGTGAACCCTCTAATGTATAGATTCAGGTCTTCATTAATTTCCCCAAAATTCTTGTATTTTAGTTTTTAAAAATTAGGTCTGTTTCATTATACTGCTTTTTTCTTCAGGAACTCCAATTATATGAATACTGAAACTTCTTTGCTTATCTTTTACCTTTCTCTCTAATCCTTTTTACTTATTTATTTTATCTTGGCTCTCTTGGCTATTGTCAGTTGTCAACATCCTTTATTATATTTTAATTAAATCTATTGTTCTATGCACTTTTATCTTTTTCTTCAATTTTTTCCCTGAGATTACTCAATTCTCATTTCATATCTCCCTGTTTTTTATCCATTTTTGTTCTGAGTTTTTGAATTTCTAATTTGAAGTTTTAAAGTTATCTGAAAATGCTTTAAGAATATGAATTAGCTTGGAATGGTGAGTTACATTTTTCCTTTTTTGGTTTTGTGGTTTGTTTTTTCGGGTTTTCCATTTTCATTTTCTGATTTCTTCTTACAGAAGCTTTGTACAGATGCTGTCTGCCTTGTTCTGTTCATTAGAAATGTCTTTTATCTTGCTGAACAAACAATACCCTGTGTATGTAGGCAGAAATGAAGGGTACTTTCTTATTTTGGTATAATGAAATGCACTTTCTTTAACAAATGGCTCCTTGGGAGGGAGCAGAGTGGGATCTGATATTTTTAATTCACATTTTATTTTTTTCCAGCTTTATTGAGATATAATTGACATATAACATTGTGTAAGCTTAAGGTGTACAAAGTGTTGATTTGATACACTTATAAAGTCACGCATCGCTTAATGGACCCACGTTCTGAGAAACACGCTGTTAGGTGATTTCGTTGCTGTGTGAACATCATAGAGTGTACTGAAGGGGAACAAAATTTGCCATCCCAAAATGTTTCTCTTTAACATGAGCATTATTTTAGGCTGATTATTTTTAAGAAATAAAAGATTCAGAAAGTTTTTCTTGTTACCTCCTCCTTGACTGCCTAAAAGAATTTAGATTAAAAAACCTGTCTCAGGGAGCAAGCTATCACCTTATAACATGAACTAGGAGGTAGACAGGGAGGAACCTAGAAGAATCTCCTTCCTGGGCTCCCTTCCACATTCTTCTGTTTCTGTGTAGCCAAAGAAACACTGTTTTCCAAACGTTTGCTCCTTTTAGCTGCCTGTGAATTGCTTTCCTTCACTTTGAAGCCCTGACTCTCCCCCCACCAACATCTTCTGTTGTCTTTAGCTGAGGATGGTATTTAAGATGAGGGTTTCTGCCATTTTGGCGAGTTACTCACTTTTCCTGGGTTTCTCTCATGTATACATATTATTAAACTTTTGAGGGTTTTTTTCTTCTGTTAATCTGTCTCGTGTCAATTTAATTCTTAGACCAGCCAGAAGAACCTAGAAGAGTAGAGGAAAATTTCTTCCTCTCCTGTAGTACTTACACAAACCTAGATGGTATAACCTACTACTTACCTAGGCTATATGTATGGTACTAATCTTATGGGACCACATCATATATAAGGTCCGTCGTTGACCAAAGCATTACCATGCAGCGCATGACTGTATTGCAAAATGTTTACCACCATAGTGTAGCTAACCCCTCCAACCCTTGTGCACTGTTGGTGGGAATGCAAATTGGTACAGCCACTATGCAAAACAATATGGTGATTCTTCAAAAAATTAAAAATAGAACTACCATGTGATCCAGCAATCACACTTCTGGGTGTATATCCAAAGGAAATGAAATCAGGATTTCAAAGAGATATCTGCACTCTCATGTTCACTGCAGCATTATTCACAATAGCCAAGATATGGAAATAACCTGTCTATCAACAGGTGGATGCATAAAGAAGATGTGATGAATATATACAATGGAATATTATTCAGTAATGAGAAAGAAGGAAATCCTGCCCTTTGCAACAACATGTACGGACTTTGAGGACATTATGCTAAGTGAAATAAGTCAGACAGAGAAAGACAAATACTGGATGATCTCACTTATACGTGGAATCTAAAAAAGTTGAAATCACAGAAACAGAGAATAGAATGGTGGTTGCCAGGGGCTAGGGGATGGGGGAAATGGGGAGATGTTGGTCAAAAGATAGAAACTTCCAGTTATAAGACAAATAATTTCTGGGAATCTAATGTATTGCATGGTGATTATAGTTAATAATATGGTATTATATACTTGAAAGTTGCTAAGAGAGTAGATATTAAATGTTCTTACTACTAAAAAGAAAGGGTTCTGATTTTTTATTCTTTGGTTTCTGTAGGACTTTAATTTCCACTTTCATTCTTCTTTTGTTCCATCACTATGCATCCAAGGAACACTTTCTTCCTCTCCTCCCAAAAAAGCAGTGCCTTGCCAATACTGCCACCCCTGCTCATTTGAACTTTCCAATTGTTTCTTTAAATTCTCCTTTTGTCAGTGTTCTGATCCACTAAGGTTCAGACCAGGTGTGAGGGTCTTTCTCTCTATAAGGATGATTTTATCTTTTTTTTTTTTTTTTTTCCGCCAGTCCTGGGCTGCCACTGTCCTCTCCTGTTTTCTGTGCAATTTCTTCCTTTCTTCTGATCAGACATAGTCTCCATATTTGGCTCTGCTAGTAGCTGGTATATGAAAGTTTATTTTCCATCATATAAATTACATAAGTGTTTGTTAATTTCTGCCCCCTGTGGATGGTTTCATTTGCTCTCCTTATTGATGTGAATGTTTTTGGAGGAATGTGTAGAGAAATTTAGATTATGGAGCCATCTAAATGGGAAGACTGACACCAGAAATTGTAATTTCCTGTTTTTATTCCCAACTGGTTAGATAACACTTGTTTTGAAAGCTCAATTCATTTCCCACTGATTTGAAATGACACACATATACTTGTGACTGTTTCTGTTCTATCCATCTGTCTATTTTTATTCCAGTAGCCTAATATTTTAATTATTATAACTTTCACACATTCTAATTTCACAAAAATTCAAGTAACCATCTCTGGATCTTCTTTACATAACTTCGCCAGTTATTCTTGTTTGTGTATTACTCTTCCATATTAAAGTTAGTGACATGTAATTAATTTCCTTATACTTACATGTGCATTTTGGTTGAGATTTGTTTCAATTTAGAGATGAAAGACTGGGGAAATTTGACACTTTTTTTAAAATACTGAATCTTCATATGTGAGAATATGCTCTCTCCTGACTCACTAATATCTTCTCTTATGAAACTCCTTAAAGTTTTATAGTTTTCTTCCAAGAGAGTCTGAACATCTCCTCATGTTTATCCCTAGACACATTACTAATATGTTAATATAATAACATATTCCTAGGTACCCTAGTACTAATGTAAATAGGGTTATTGCCCCATAATATTTGCTAACTTTTTTTACTTGTATACTAGAAAGCACTTAAGCTTTATATACGAATTGTAACACACTGACTTATGGGATCTCTCCATTAATACTAATGGTATTCAATTGTGTCTCTTTGGTTTCTCAAGAGGTAATAATAAAAAGGAATAACACTTACTGAGGGCTTGCTCTTTGCCAACTACTGTAAAAGAGGCACCTTACATGCATTATCCAATTATTTTAACAACAAATTTGGGAAGTATGTGGTATTAATGGTCTCCACTGAGAGATTAAATACTGTATTAAAGCTTAGAGAGGTTCAATAACCTGCCCACGATCACCCAGCTATGATATATCAAGGTCAGTGTAGAATACCCACAATTAATGATAATTTTCCTTATCCTTTCCCATATGTATACTTTAATTTTCCCCCTTGTTCAACTAAAGTTTGGTTAAGAACAATGTTATCCAACAGAATTGATAGCATACATCCTTCTTTCATCTTCTTAATGGGAATTCCTCTAATGTTACATCCATAAGAATTTGGAGCCTGAGTTTGAGTTATTTTTTATAATATGTTAAGGAAATTTCCTTTTGATTTTAATTTTACTGAGAGTTTTCCCCCCAAGAATTGGAATTGAATTATCTGAATGGTTTTTGAGCATATATCAAAATGACCTTGTAATTCTTCCCTTTAACAGATTAAAATATTAAACAATATTATTAGATTTCTAATGCTGAACCTTCCCCACACCCCTAGAAAAAAACCCTACATAGTTGTACTTGGTATCTGTGACCTTGGGCAAATTTCTTCATTTCTATGGGCCTTTTACACCTTTTCATACAAAATGGGAATGTTAACAGTATCAACTTCATATCGTTGCTGTGAAAATTATTAATTTATTTATTTAAAAAATTATTGAGTTACTGTTTTGTGCCAGGCATAATTCTAGGTTCCGTTATCACACCAATGAGCAAAATAGAAAAAGACTTTATGGGCTTACATTCTAGTTAATGAGATAACATACCAACTTAGAATAGCACCAGGAAGGTAGTAACATCTATGTAGGTGTTAGCAGTTATCAATATTACAGTTTTAATATACTACTGGACTAAATTTGCCAATATTCTGCATAAGATTTTGCATCTACGGTCAAGAATTTGTCAATGGTACTATTTTTGTGTTATCTTTATCAGGTTAGAATATAAGGATGATGCCAGAGTCATAAAATTGAATTGGAAAACTCACCATATTTTGCAACATGTTAAACATTACACAAATTGTCCAGTCCTAGAATAAACTTTTCTGATACTAGAGCCTTTTTAAAAATAAGGTCTCTCTGTCTAAATTTCTCAAATGGTTATTCGACTATTTCAGCTGTCTTAATTTTGTTCAGGTAATAAATATTTTGCTAAAAATCCATCTATTTAATTTACATTTTAATATTTATCAGCATAGATTGGTACATAGTACTGTTTTGAAATTTTCTGCTATTTGTGTATTGCTAAGCAGTGAAAAAAGGAAATACTCAAAAGGGCCATAGAGAAGGCAAGTAGGGAAAATAAAGTGCTTTTCTATTCTCTCCCCCATTACCTGTGATGGGAGTTTTGAAACTGAGGAAATATGAGTGAATCATCAGGAGCATGCATACATTACTCACCATTTTAAACAGACAATCTCATAAATTCAAGTCAAACTTTACCACTGAAACACCAATATGGAAATGAAACCAAGAAAGCAAAAAACGTGTGACTATATGGTGTCCATGGTCACTCCTTGGTCTTCTAATGAGCTTTGATGACCTGGAGTAGGAAGCCTATCTGTGTGCTGCCTGCAGCATTGTAACAGCAATCTACTGATCTATTTATCTATCTGTCTATCTACCTACCTACTTACCCCTACCTACCTACGTACTATCTGTCTCATCTATCTACCTATCATCTACCTATCTATCTATCTATCTATCTATCTATCTATCTATCTATCTATCATCTATCATCTATCTATCTATCTATCATCTATCATCTATCTATCTATCATCTATCTATCTATCAATCATCTATCATCTATCATCTATCTATCTATCATCTATCATCTATCTATCTATCTATTATCTATCTATCGATCATCTGTCATCTATCTATCTATCTATCATGTATCTATCAGCTATCTATCTATCATCTAACATCTATCTATCTATCTATCTATCTATCTATCTATCTATCTATCTATCACCTCATCTAGCTATCTACCTACCTACCTATCCACCTACCTATCTTATCTATCATCCATCCATCCATCCACTTATCTATCTAATCTATCTACCAACTTTTCAGTGCATTAAGGTACTAATGTACTGAAAAAATGACTTTTAAGTTGTCATCATCTATACCTTAGTGATTTTATTTCTTTTCTCTTAAAAGCATGCTCTTTTGCATTTTTTGCACTCAAAATCATAAACTTAATGAAACATCTTCAGAGTCTAGTGAGACAAGCCTGATAATTCTAATATTTCATAAAAAAATTAAACATCCCATCCAGGTTTTAGCTTCACACTGTGTCTCTGGAAACAACAACAACCCTTTACTGCCCTCACAGGACGCCCAGCCTTTGCCATGAGTTACTCTACAGAGAACGAACACATGTTTTGGTAGTCGTGAGAGAAAACTGTTTTGATAAATTCCCTCATCTTTTACGTGATTACTCCTTTTGTTGAAATGAATGAAAACTTTCCACTGACTGGTTAAATAATTCATTGAAACAGCCTCTAAATCTATTCCTAAACTGAAGAAATGATAACTATTTCATGAACTATTTTTAGATAAGAATGTCACAATCTTCAGATTTAGAACAGTCACATAAAATTCCAGAGAAATTTAAAAGGTACAATATGACTTTTCCAGGTTTACTTAAAATGGGACTAACTCCACTGGAAACAAAATACTATTTAAGAACCTTTTTATTATCAACAGATGAAGTACATTATCCTCCTCAAGATTAAAAAAATTCATAAATATATTCAGCTTAGGTTATTTCATTTAAAAGTAACTATCCTCCTTTGTCAATGTCTTTAGTTAAATTCCTGGGAATGAAACAGAATTTAAGGTATTAAGGGCTGTTACAGTATTAATTTCCAAAAATAATTAATCTTATTTGAAGAGTTCATGGGAGTACACCATATTCTTCTAAACAGATGGACTTGAGATTCTTGACACAGAGATATCTGAGCTTCCTGCCATATAATGAACAAGATGTAGAAGTTCCCACAAAGTCGACATAAGTCGTTTTGCTTACAGCGTATTCATTTAACATTATGCAAGTGTGATGCCAGGGGCAACTGGGACTAGCATATATGTGTATGTGCCTAAAAATGGCTCACATACTAGACCAAACTAAAAATGGCCACCAGGAAATAACATATGGGTTTGCCTGGGTTTTGTTTTATCGTGGGGTAGGGAAGGTTTGAGTGAGAAACAGTAAAAAGGAAGTGACAGCAGAGATGAGAAACAGCTGGACCTTTCCCCAAAGGGAGTGCGGGTGGGCCTCAGGTGGAACAGCCGGCTCAGGAGAGGCTGACGGCAGAGTGGGTTTTCAGTGCAGGTTAGCTCGTGCACATCAGCAATACGGCCTGGGCTCCAGTGTTCTCCCAGAAAAGTATGATTTAGAAGGACAGAGTCAACATTTCCATCCATCGCCTTTCCTCACTGTCTAAAATTTAGTCAAAGCTACCGGTACAGCTGATCAAAATGAAGTCTGTTTCTTTCTCTCGTTCTTAACAGGCTGTTGAATTCTGTTACTTGACACCTTGGTAGCTCTCCAGGTAATTCACACTTTGCTGGAAATCCATAAAGCGATTCGAAGTGCTTACTGTGACTTTAAAATGGAGCCTCAGAGCCTCTCTGTGCTCAAGTAATTACTAAAACAGTTTCGAGATTGTCCACCCCCCTTTGCCTTCCAAGCCTGCACCATCTGCCAGGCCTGGAGGAGTCCTTGGACACAAGATCCAGGCCTTGCTTGCTCGCCAGGATGGGTTAACAATGAAATCGGAGCACATGTGAGAGGCATCTGTCTCGGTTTTGAATAGCAGGGCAAACATCACAAGAAGAGCCAAGTCAGAGGCGTGTGTAGAGGGAAGGGAGGCATGGCGTTGAGGCAGGGAGATAAGGAGAGGCCAGAGTACTTGCGGATTTACAAGCTTCAACAAGAAGTCTAGACTTGACTGGGGCATGGGGAGCTATAGATGGGCTCCGAGGAGGAGGGTGATGGACTTCAAAAGATCCCCCCGCCCTGGTGAGAATGGGCTTCAGGGGCCTGAGGGGAAGGCAGGCGGAAGCCCATGCAATATTTCAGCTTGAGAAATAAAGAAGACCTGAACTAAGACTGTCGCAGAAAAGAAAGAAACAAGGGTACAGACGTGAGGACATCTGGCATCCGTCTTGGCCAAGTGGGCAGGATCACAGAAAAAAATTGTGATTTGCGAGTACAGAGCCAATTCCCAACTGTGGTGGTTGCTGTGCTGCAAAATGCAAGTCCCCACCAGGACTGAGGATTCCTCACCTCTCCTGCAACTGTGTCACCCTAACAGAACCACCTGCCTGGGGAGGGCCTCTTCCTGGTGTACCTGAGCAGTCCAGTGACTGGTTGTCACTGGAGTATAAGACCAGTCCTCTCACCCCAGCTTGGGAGGGTGACTCCAAAGGGCCACTCCAGCTCCCGAGCTCCCTGCGGGATGAGCTGAGTCTTTGCTGGGACCTCCATACAGTCCATCCTCTCCGTCTCCTGCCGGCCTCCTTCCCTTCCCCCACAGATGTCAATCTCAGGAGCCACCCACTAAACTCTCTGCACATTAACCTTGATCCCTGCAGCCCAGCCAGCAGCAGCATCAGTAAAAAAGGGGGACAGTGCTTGTGCTAAGACACCTCTGAGCACTTGAGAAGCACAGGCTAGAGCACAGAGCCAAGAGCATGGCCTTGGAAACCAGGGGCAAGGATCAATAACAGTTCTCATCAGGTAATCAGAGCAAACAACACTTCTTAGAAGTTAATGTAACTTTTGAGTTATATTAATATGATATGATATATTATGCACTAAAGGTAATATAAGTAATACAATATAACTTGAGAAGCAAGTTGGAAATATTATCAAGAGACTTAAAGTGATGTTCAATAATTAAGGCACAATTCCACAGATATGCCCAAAATGTATACAGAAAAATAAGGATTTTATGAGGAAAACAAAAGAAACGTACAAAAAACAGAAACAAATGGAAAGGTCTAACCATTCAGGAAGGTGTAATTATTGAATAGCCTGGTACATCCAGTTGATAGGATGGGAGGCACCTAAACAAGTACAGTCACGCGTTGCTTAATGACGGGGCCACGTTCTGAGAAACGCATCAGGTGATTTCGCTGTTGTGTGAACATCACAGAGTACTTACAGAAACCGAGATGATATAGCCTACTGCACGCCTAGGCTAGATGGTCCTGATCTTATGGGACCAGTCTCCCCAGTGCTGGCCTCCAGGACTGTCCCCCATAGCCAGTGTCTTCTGTTTCAAGCAACAAAATGTATCCTATTCGTGGAGAATGATGTAAGAAGAAATCCACCTGCTTCTCTGACTCTCCTTTGAAGCTCCACACCTCAGCAAATAGGAAATGTCCCTTGATTCTTATCAGGATAAGACAAGAAGCCAGTAGACAGCACTAACCTTTTATCCCTCACATTTGTGGGACCTGACATTAGAGGAATTGGTCTGAAGGCTGTCTAATTGACCGAGACCTTAAATAAATCCCACACTGACAGAACAGGGCCCTGGCAGAAGGAGAAGATCATCTCAGAGAACCAGGGGCAGAGAAACCGGGTCTTCCGTCCAGAGGCCTCTCTACAAAAGCTACACTTCTTGCTGGAACCGAGCAGAGGCTGGTCTGGATGCAGGATTGGCTGGGATGACAAGGAACATCGTAACTCAAATGGCCACTAATATGTTCATTCTCTGGCATTTCATCCTTTCTTTTTTCTTAAGGATTTCTGTACCTATGTCCCTGAGAGGTATTGTCTATATATATTTTTTAATGTGTCGTCAGGTATTGGTGTCAGTTATGTTAGTCTCGAAAAAAGTTGGGTGATGTTTCATCTTCCCCTATTTTCTGACAACGTTTTAAAAAGATGAGCATCATTTCTTCTTTGAACGTTTGGTAGAATTCGCATGACACAACTGCTCTGTGTTTTTCTCACCTCCGTGCTTGGAACTGTCCCTTCCGATGTGCCCCATGCCTGTCCACCCTGGTCAAAGATTTCTTACTCATTCCCAAAACCCAGGTCCTGGAACTTGGGATGCTGCATGCACCATCATGACGCGTCACCTTCGACGTGACACCCGTGCTCCTTCAAGGCAGAGCCCGCTTCTTACTCAGCGGGGTGTACCCAGTTTCCGGCAGAGAGCCTGGCACACTCAAGAAGCTCCGTTAGTCTTTTTAAAAGTTTAATAAATGACTGCAATGTGGAACATGGCAACAGGACATGCTAAATGGATAGAGGAAGAAAACAAAATGACTTGTCCAGTTATTTTCGCGCTTATAGAAAAACACATTGTAAATTATCCTGAATGGAAATTAATAACCATTAAAGAAAAATGAAGATTAGTACAAAGTTATTAGTTTTAATTAAAAGCATGATGTCAACAACCCAGTAAGTGGCTACAACTGTGTTATATAAAGTAGTGATTTTAATATCTATTTTAGACCTAGATATCAGTGGCCTATTTTTTAAAGTATACCAAAATTATTGAAACATTTTTTCTGTATATAATGCACACAATGAAAAAGAACAAAAACTGATAAATCAAAGTAAAGATAATATTGAGCTACTTTGCTCCCTTATGAGATTCAACAAAAATCAGTTTTATGTAATTATCATTTTTATTAGTTTCTAGGGCTTCTTAAAAACACAAGGTAAATGGAAGAAAGTAAGTAATGTGATACAAAATATCATTTTAAATTGAATTATTTTCATAGCCAAGCGTGGATATGTGAGAATACATCCTGAACATTATATAATTCTAGTTATTAAATAAAGAGATAAAATTACAATTTGTTAATAAACTGAGTGAAACCCTCAGCTGCCCTTTGTTGGTCCATATTAAGGTATTTCCCTTTATTTAATTTTGTACTTCTTGGACTCTCGCTGAACATAATTAATCTCATTTTGTGATTTTCTTACTAGCCTTTCAATTGTAAAGGGCATATTTATTTATTTTTTTAAAGGCAATATCATCATCTCTTCCCTCAAATTCATGTCTTCAATTATGTATATTTCATTTGAGAAGTTTCCATTTCTCATCTGTATCATACTTAATGGTCCTATTATTTAACAAATGTCTGACTTAGGGTGGTTGTGATTTATAACATCATTAACGTGCCTTCTCCAAACTCCTGCTGAGGTGATACATCTGTTCAGGTCAGCCTTCGGAAAGGTTACTTGATGTACCTTAAACCACACAGATGTAAGACACTTAATCATTTGTCATGCAATTCCCATCCCCAAAGTGATGCTTTAAAAAAAAAAAAAATATATATATATATATATATATGTATATGTATATTTTGCTGGCTAGAGTCTTTCAATAGTATGTGATAATTCCTTATAAGGTATATTTCTATTCTTTCCCTTTTTTTTTTTTTAGATCTTGGTAATAAAGCTGGCACAGGAGAATTTTATTGTCTGTATATGTATGGCTCATGGTCCCTGTCATCTAATCCTAAATTCACTGATTCAAGGCTACTTTTCCTCTGAGCTCCAGGCAGAGCCCCATATGTGCACCATCTCTTACTCACTCTATAGGTGAGGTGTGGATGGGGACAGACCCGAGTCAACTGGAAGTGAGTTGTGAACAGTTAATTACTCCCATGTGAAAAGAATTCCATTTAATGTCAGAGAAAAGAACTTCTGAAAGATATAAACAATGGCATTAACAGAATAAAAGGACAGCTCTCGCAGAAACTATTCATATTATACAACTCCTACCAGTTGTAAGGGGAAAAAAGCTAACATCAATTACCTATATTTTAGTCTAAGAAAACACCTACTTACTCACACAGTAATCATGAACCTCCAATCAAGATCAATTTTCCTTCTTTTGGAAGTAATATCCCTTCCCACTAAGAGGGATAAATTTTACCACTCCAGCCCTTAGAGTCTTTACTTCTGCCTTAAATGAAATCTTAAACCTGTCTTCAAAATTCAATCAAAATGCACAGAAATCAAGAATAACAGAAGAGGAATCTAACTCTCCCGCTATACCTGGCTCGTCTCCACATCTGTCACCTGCCCGTCTTAAGTCATCAGGCAATAGCTCAGGTCTGTTAACCTGGGTCTCAAGGAGTGGACATTCCCCCACACCTGGGCAGAGAGAGAGGGCAAAGGCAATTCAAGAGTGTGCCACCTTTGGGATATTCTAAGTTCTCCATTCCGGGAGAACCTGAGTATTTGCAATCCAATGTCCCTCTCTAAGTCAGGGTTGGGGACCAAAGGGATCACACAGAGGTGTGCATCTGCATACGTGGGTGTGTGTGTAGAAACTTTGACTTTTACAATAGTTCTTTAAAATCTTTAAAATTTATAAAAGCACCATAATGAAGGGATAAAGTCTGGTGGTGCACACTTCGAATGCTCAGCTGCCTCTGGAGACAATGTGTCCCTGGTGACTATTTCTCTTTATCTTATGTGTTCTTGATGAATAAAATCACACATATTTTCACCTTGGATTTAAACCTAGAACTTCAATTATATAATTCTCTTCATAAATAAAAATGCTGTATTTTTTCAATTTTATTATTTTATATTCATAGTAATAGATATGCATTAAAGAAAACATAGAAGATTCAAATGAGAGGATCAATCATTGTAAATATTGTAAATAGGTCACTCCTTTTATTGTCTGAATATTTATCCTTCTATCTTTTTTCTAAGATAAATTAAAGAACAACACTGGGATTGTACTACATATATTATTTTGTAGTGACATACCACAATTAGGATATTAATAAATCTTCATGTTATAATTTTTACTAGTGTACCAATAGATATTTTTTAACCTGGCATTTCTCTATGCTTCTATGAAGATTCAGTTACATCTTCTGCATATTTGTGTTATTGTGTTCTTAGGCTAGTTTACCAGATGTGGAACTGATGCGCCGAAGGAGACGCACATTTTAAGACATAAGGAAAATTTCACCAAAATTCCTTCCATGGATGTGCAGCAACCTACACTCCACTGGCAGTATATAAACATGTCTGTTTTGTTTTGCATTATTCTTCTTTCTGTTTTGAAAATGTCATATCCCTGACACGTTAGTTTGAATTTATTTATTATTGGTGAGACTGAACTTAAATTTTTCATTTTTATTTGTTCTGTGAATTTTACATTCGTGGCTTTGTCTATTCCTCTTTTGGGGTTTGATCTTTTTTATTCTTCTGAAAAAGCTTATATTTCAAGAACATTAATCTTCTGCCTCTCAGATATGTTTCCAGTATTTTCCCCAACTGATTGTTTATTTTTAGAATTGTTGATTGTGTGTCTGTGTTTTGTTTTTAGACTTATAAAGTTTTAAATGTGTGTGTAGCCACATCTATCCAAGTTTCAGAGGGAGAAACAGATGCACTGTGTAGAACAGGTCAAAGGCGGCCCAGGAGAGAGGAGTAGAGAGGTGGATATGGTGGTGGAAGCTCTTCAGATTGCTTAAAACTTTCCAGTGAAATAGGAGATGAAAGGTTACCAGCTGAGAGTGAGGGTGGGGAGGAAGAGGAGAGCAGGCTTGGAATAGCCACGCGAAAGTGGTGACTTTCCTGGAAGTTCAAGGGCAGGGTGGAAGGCTGGAGTCTCTCCCCAACAGGATGCTACGGCTCTTCACTTCCTCATGGACTTCATGTACATTACTTCCTTAGGTCCGTCCGCACATTGAAACAATTTCACTACTTTCTTCATAAAAGGTTGCACACATTTGTTACAGAGTTTACTCCTAAAAACTTCGTAACTTTGTAGATCTTGTAAACTGGATCATTTCTCCCTAATACATTTTCTAATTGGATGTTGTTAGATTGTAATTAAAATTATTTTAAATTAAAATTCAAAGATATTTTTAAATTATAATTTAGTTAAAATTGAAAGCTGTATATTTATGTTTTAACTGTTCACTTAGGAGATTTCTCAAACCATTAACTCTCATGTTCTCAGGTCAGTAGCATATACGTGGGATAAAGGTTTGGGAAATTATAGTTTATTTAAAATTATATTCTGTCAAGAGGAAGAATATTTCATACACAAAGAGATGGTGAAAAGTGGACACTGATACTCTACAGAACTATCATTCAACTTCTTAGAACCGGGTTTCCTCGCCTACAAAAGATAAAATCTGCTCTATCAACGTTTTAATGATGTCAGTAATAGAAGTTCTGTGTAAAAGTACTTGTAAATTGTCCGGTTATATACAAATAGCAATTGTTATTATTAGTTAAGAGAGAGAACACTGCAGATCAGTAAGGCTCAAAAGAGTAAAATACAACTGAATTGCACCTTGCACACTGATAAGGATTCAGAGTGTAAAAGATGAAGCAGGAGGCCACTCATAGAAGGGAGAGAAGGAACAAGGAAGGCGTGTCCTTGATAGAGGTGCAAGAGGCAGCGGGCTGGGTCAGCAGAGAGAAAAGAGTCTGATACACCTGCTTACTGCCACTTTCCAGTGACTTCCACCTGGCACCCCCATTCCGTGTCACCTCCCTGGGCTCCATGTACATCAGAACCACGGTCTTGTCGGGAGCAGTACAGAATGGCCTTAATGTAAAGGAGCTTTCAATTCCCATTACCCTAAATAGTGGAAGACCCTATTACAATTCTGCACGACATTCATGAAATGTTTTCAGTATTCTGGTTAATAATAACTTAAAATGCAACCGGTCTTTCTAAGATGGAATGCATTCTTTCTTGAAATGCGTTGCAGTTTTTAATCACTGAAAAGCTAGACTGCATAAAGTGCCCATTCTTCAATCACAGCCTTCCAGTATATCAGCACTTTTTGAAAATTCAAGTCTTGTACCATTTCTGAATCAGAAGTGGAAATACACATATCAACAGGCTGAGAACCATAATAATTCCTCTTAAATCATGACTCTTAGAACTTCATTCAAAACTAGCTTCCCATAGTGATTGCACCATCTTAGAAATAAAGAAGGTGAATTTTATTTGGGGAACAGATTCACTAAACTGTGAGATTGTAGCTAAAATTAAGACACCTCTTGAGGTCGTGATCAGACCTTACTTTTACACACGAGTAAACAACCTTAAGATCCCAGCACATGAACTATAAAGTATGAGCCAATCCGGTACATCTGAGACACCAGGCTTTATTTATAAATTTTGCCACTCTTTCAAATGTGCCCTTTTTAAAAAAGTTATAGTTTTGTCCTGTATGTCCTCATGCTGAATTTAGACTCCTAAAAGCAACAACACATGAAACACATTCATGAACCAAATGTATAATATATAATCTACCTTAGATTCCAAGGATGTCACCAATAATACAGTATACATCTAACCGTGGTTTCTGCTAAGTTTTAATCATGCAAACCCTGATTGTATAGTTTTCTTTAAAGTAGAGCTACAAAAGAAAAGACAAATACTGAATTCCATAAGATCTTATTAATTATAAAATCAGGCAGCATTTTACTAACAGAAATGACACTCTAAAATATCAAGTTAAAATTAAAAACATCTGTGTTCTTGAAGTAGATGGCAGACTGCTGCCAAATGTCCTGTATGCGGCTGTGGTCATATAGAAAGCTTAGGGTTCTCCTACAACTCCCAAGACATACCATAAAATCTGTCATCCCCTTGATTTACTCCAATGTGTCATCAGTGAAAAATAAACATAGTTTTGGAATGAAATTTATTTCAGGCCAGGGACTCTCCCTTTAAAAAAACATTATCAGAGTGTGTTGTGTCTAATAATCCTGTACAAAGAGAGGCGCCTTTGTTTGCCTTCAAACATTAGCCTTCCCATGAAATATCAGATGATGAAACATAGTACCTTATCAAACGTGTTTCTATTTTCTTTCCAACAGTTCAATAAATATTTATTAAGCAACAAGGACACACCAATCATTCAACAAATATTTGAGTGCCTAGTATGTTCAATACACTCTATGATTAATAAGATTATATATACACACTCATATAGGTATAAACGTACATACATATACGCACATATGTAAGAAACGAATGGGAAGAGCAGCAATATTTGTATGTGGATTCACATTTTCTTGATGCCACACAAATTGTATACACTGGTTAATGGCCACGCTAATATTAGTTTATATGCTAGTTTAAAGCTTTCTACTTTGGTAGAACAAGGATCCTTGTTAATCATTTCATTATCAGTCAACTAAGCCTGTAGTGAGCCCAGCTGTTCAGACAGTGAGCCCACCATCCAGACAACCCTACTCACCTAGAGGTGACAGGTTATAACTGCTTACAGGTTACTACTTGGTAAGGTTCTGACTGCCCCAGGAGGAGATGAGCAGCAGGACCTGGGCTTACGATATTGATAAAGCAAACATATCAAGTTACAGAAACACCACACTGCAATCACGTACATCAGCCAACGTTTTATATTCATTCATTCATTCATTCATTCAGTCAGTCAGTCAGTCAAGAAATCCTTTCTGGTTATTTTTAATCTCCCAGGCACCATGTAGGGTAAAGGACTGAATAAAGCAAACTAAAAGCCTTTAAATTAATAGCTGTGTCCATTCACAAAAAGGCCTATCAGGGTATATGTATATATGGTTGATGTGACTAGATACTCTTGGTGCTTTATTTAAATCCCTGGATGTTAAGAGTAGATCAATTATACAGTGAAGATGAAGGGTCAGGCACCGGACAGGGGAGCTAATTTCACGCAGAGACTGGTTTCAGTTCGGCAGACTGCGTGAGCTCTTAGATCTATCAGGCCTCACACAATGCTTTAGGTAAAGGTATGTTATCTAAAACACAGAAATTCATATAAACTGAAGATCAGATAAGAGTAAATCTTTAAAAGCTCTCTAAAGAAAAACCACCAGTGTCTTTACAAGCCTGTGTTGTCTCTGGCACAAAGTTGACATGAAGGTCACAGATTTACCATCAGGTGCGGGGCTTTCTGCCACCTGCACGGTGTAACTGACAGCCCACTAGACAGAGAACCACAGAAGAGACCCTCTGTTTCCAGATGACCCTCCCAACTCAACATCAAAGATTCAGCAAGTAGAATATAAACAAATGCACCATTTCTTATATGCACTTCTTTAAAACTGACAGTTCTAGAATCATGCAGACAATACCCCAAAGTATATGGTAAAGGCATAGGGGGAATTAAGCTGGGATTAAGGATATCAAATCACATTTCTAAATTTCAAGAAATAATTCAATATCCAATGCCTCTTGACTCGGCCTGCCTCTTCATGGGATCTTCTTAGGAGGAAACAGTCTTTACTGTTAAAAGATCCTATTGCTTTTATAAGCCATTCTCCTACTAGAGGAAACAGAGAAGGTAGCGGGGATAAACCTAAGAATGGGAGAGGTAATGCTCAATGCAGAACAAGCTTTAACAGATAAACAGTCTGGAGAAATTATTTGCAGAGCTAACATTTGTGGTTTTCAAGAAGTACTTTTCAATTTCCTGGACTCAGAGTAATACTCTAGGTGTCAAAGAAAAGGAAGACGTGATCTTACTCTTCACGCTGCTTCATAGTTTGTCTATCTCTCTCTGATACTACCACTGGCTTGCAGAAGAGTAAAGACAGCAAACTTCAAAAATGTGGTCTCATTAGACACATTATTTACGTATTAGAAGACAAGACGTTGACTTCTACTTAGAAGAGCAACGTCGGCAAAGGAAATTTCTGAAATTTTGGAAATGAAGAGATATCTGGAGACGGTCCATTTGATGTCCATCTGGTGCATTCCTTATCCAGACAAGTCAACAAGAGAACCAGCACTGAGAAGGAGCTCCAGGGGGTTTGGGATCTTCTGCAGGGGCCATTGCCATCAGTAGGTCACTGAGCAACTAAACCCATGAGCAGACTGGCAGCTTCAGGCTGAGAAAGTTCATGATAGAACCAAAGAAAAGGGGCTCTAGAAGAAGCCAGTGCCAGGGTTCTAGCGAACAAAACTGGACTACGTTTTGATCCTGTTCTTCTTGGGGTCCCTGAGGAGCCTCTGAGGCTGTTGACCATCCCTGTGTGCTGACACTGTCCATCTTCCCTCACACTGCCCTCCGTTCCCATTCCCCACCTACCTCACTGCCTGCTCCTTCTCCTCTCCCCGCAATGTCTAGGTGTGCGGGATCCACACATCTACCTGATATATATATCTCAGAGGTACACACACACACACACACACACACACACACACACACACACATCTTTTCTATCCATTCATCCACAGACACTTAGGTTGTTTCCACATCTTGACTATTATGCATAATGCTCAATGAACATGGGAGCGCAGACACCTCATTGAGATAATGATTTTTTCCCCCTTTGGATATATTCCCAGAAGTGGTATTACTGGATCATATGGTACTTCTATTTTTAATTTTTGAGGAATCTCCATACTGTTTTCCATAGTAGCTGTACCAATTTACATTCTCACCAACAGTGCACAAGAGTTCCCTTTTCTCCACATCCTCACCAGCACTTATTTCTTGTCTTTTTGGTGATAGCTATTCTAACAGGTGCGAGGTGATATCTCACTGTGGTTTTGATTTGCATTTCTCCGATAATTATTGATGTTGAGCATCTTTTCACATACCTGTTGGCCATTTGGATGTCTTCTTTGGAAAATATCTATTCATTTTTTAATGGTATTGTTTGTGTTTTTGCTATTGAGTTGTTTAGAGTTCCTTGTATATTTTGGATATTAGTCCCTTATCAGATATATAATTTGCAAACATTTTCTCCTATTCTTTTCACGCTGCTCTGCAGTCTGTCTACTCCTCTCTGATATTACTACTGTAAAAAGTAAAGACAGTGAAATTCGAAAACATGTTCTCATTAGACACATTATTTATGTATTAGAAGACTTTATTTTAGAAGAATGTATATATTAGAAGACGTATGACTTCCTGATTGACATCTCCACTTGGCTGTCTCAAAGCTGCCTCAGACTTAAGATTTCCAAAACATCAGTCTTGATTCTTCTCTCAAACTTGGCCCTGCCACAGTCCTCTGCACTGCAGAAAAGAGCACTGGCTTCCCCTCCCTCCCCACACAAAACCCTGTGAGTTATCCTTAACTTTGCCTCTCCCCTCAAATCTTCCCCAACAAGACCTGTTTGTTCTACCTTAAAAATCCACCTCAAGTCCATCACTCTTCTCCATCGCCACTGCCCAGCCACCCAACATCTCTCCTCCAGACTGCTGAGAGGAACCTTTCACTGTTCTCGTCACTCACCATCGCATTCGCCCCTTCCCTCCACTCTCCATACTACAGGTGGAGTGATCGTTTAAAAAGTTCAGGGGCCAGCCACATGGCATAGTGGTTAGGTTCAGTGTGCTACACTTTGGCAGCCTGGGTTTGCAGGTTTGGATCCCAGGCATGGACCTACACCATTCGTCAGCCATGCTGTGGCAGCATCCCACATAAAAAATATAGGATGATTGGCACAAAATAGAGGAGGATGGCACAGATTAGCTCAGGGCGAATCTTCCTCAACCAAAAAAAGAGGAGGATGGGCAACAGATGTTAGCTTAGGGAGAATCTTCCTCAACAACAACAACAAAAAGGCACTTCAGTTCCTATTCCTCTCCAGTGCCGCATACTTTGTTTTCTCTTCCACATCCATTCTCTGTCCTTCCACCCTCCCATGTGCCTGAGAGGCTGATGTCTGAGAACTGGGTTAATGGGTTCTTTTCCATTTTGGCATCCAATGGGGAAGGCACAGGTGAGAGATGGGAAGGCTCCCTCTGCTGGGTCACCACAGGCCAGCATCCATCCAGGAAAAGCCATGGATCCTTAGGAGACTTTGCTGGAACCCATATGGCCCAGGTCCCAGGCCCCTGGCCCCTCTTTCCCACTTCAAGCTCAGGTAGTAACAGCTCCTGTTGTGGCTGGAGTGGTGCTTCACCATCTGGGGTTGGTTTCTCTTAAACTTTTCCAGACCTCATGAACACCACCGTCATTAATTGCTTCTCAATCACCCCATCTGAGCATGCCATCTGTTTCCTGGTAGGACCTTGGCTGACACATTCAACCTGTTACAATCCCCCAGCCATTTCCCAATGCACTTAGAGGACAAGCTAAGCTTCTTTCCATGGCAACCTGCAGAATCTGGCCCTACCTGTGTCTCCCACCTCACTCAGTAGGTCTCCCTTTCCAGGCTCAATGCCCTTTTATCAGTTCCTATAGCAGTTCCCACTCCAGGTTCCTTTGATACCTTCTCTGCCTGGAAAGTTTTCTCCCAAACCCCTGCTCCAACTGCCACAACCACAACTGGTGTACAGTCAATAAAGTTTTGTTCAATGAAAGGATGAATGAATGAATTCACAGTGTCAAGATAAGTAAATAAGAGCTTCCAGCTTCTGCCTAGAATGCAGTAACCTGTAAAGAGCATCATTCCCAGCCTATCACTAAGAAAAAGCAGGATAACCTACAAACTCATAACTTTCCTTGAATTCCTCAGAAAGCTGACATCACAGAACAATGAACTAGTCTGATATCTTAGGAAAGATGAGTGCCCCTGAGGGGAGGATGGATGTGAGCACTGACATCCCCATGGTGGAATGGATGGAGGAGAGGACCACCACATGGGCAGCTAAGATGTTAGCTGAAACTTTTCATGAACTACTAAGGCCAAGTGTGGGCTAGCATGCGAGGACAGGACCATGAGGGCTGAGATACAAGGGCAGTGCATACTCATTCACAGGCTCTTCTCCACGGGCCTCCACCGAATGCTCATGGAGAAGATTGGGAGTGAGGTGGGAGGCTGGGAGAAGTCTCTCTTGATGGTGCATGCTTGGAAGAAGAAAGTGGCCACCACTGCAGAAAGGGCACAAAGTCCAGCCCTGATCATTTTCCCCTAAGACACAAAACCCTCAAATCACTGAGAAAAGGCAGCATACCTTGTTATTCCCAGAACAAGTGAAGATCCATTGCATCTGGAAGAAGAATAAATACATTTTTTAAAAGGGTCCTCTATCTCTGGAGGAGGGGCAGGAAACCATCCTGGGTCCAGATCTTAAGTATCTCCTCACACTGAGGAGATGCAGGACCACTGAGAACCCCCATCCCTGAAAGCCATGGACACAGCCTGCGTTAACACTGAGACAGCACCAGTAGAGGAGAGAACTCCCCTCCTCCAATTCCATTATCAGGCTTGCAGGCACCGAGTAGTAAGTAAGAGCAGTACAGCACTGGGGGAGAGGCAAGAGTGAAAAGACAGAAGCTCCCTGGGGGACAGGGCACACAGGAAAGACCTAAAACTGAGGGTAGACTTCATTTACCTTTATAAGACATCCCATTTGACAGAGGTAGAATACACATTCTTTTTAATAACCCATGGAATATCATCAAAATAGAACATACTCTGTGCCATAAAGCAAACCTGAAAAATTTAAATGAACTGAAATCATATGAAGTATGTAAAGCATGTTCTCTGGCCATAAAAGAACTGAATTAGAAATCAAGAACAAAGTTATAGAATATAGAAATATAGAAAATAATTATGTAACTTGATAAAATTATCTAGAATACAAAGTGAGAGAAATGTGACACTGAAAAATGGAGGAGCCTAGTGTTGAAAAAATGCTGTATCGCTATATACATATCTCTCCACATCTACTGTGTACTCGTGGTACAATCCATGAAGATGTGCCATTGACGAAACTGGATAATAATGATGAAAAATACCAAAACAAAATGTAAACAGAGAGAAGCCAAGAAGCATTCAGAAACAAAAGGAGAGCCATGAGAGAAAATAACACACTAAAGAATCTCTACATTAAATTACAGTCGACAACCACTATCCTAATCACATTCAATGAAATTTTAGAGGCCATCCATTAAAGTTACCACAAGCTTTTAACACCACTAGCAGTTGTGTTAATTATATTGTTCTCCAAGTCTAGCTAAAGCACTGGGATGAGAAAAATATGAGATATAACCATCAGAACGTGGATGGAGAAATGCCTTTGTTTGCAGGAGAACAGCCAAGATCAGTGAACAGTATTAGAATCAATACAGTTCAGCTGATCAATGACTTAAACCAAAGTAAATTAATAACTGCACTCAATTAATAACTGTCATAGACACATAATTAATGATATAGAAAATCTGATTAAAATTTCCTCAAGCGAATTTCAAGAACAACATATGTTAGGAAATAACAGAATGTAAATATACAGGAAGGATACGTAGAAAACTACAAAGCCTTACCAAGGGTCAGAAAAAAATGGACTTAATAAATAAAGAGATACGCCGTGTGCTCATACAGGAAGGTTATTACTTCTGAATCTGTTACTATTACTTGTGAATCTGTTATTATTTCCAAGTTAATATATAGCTGTTACACAAGCCAATAAAATTTACAAAGCAATTTAGGGAGAAAATATTTCTCAAGTGATCCAGGAAGAATAAATGGGCAAAGAAACATGTAATAATGGAACAGTGAGAAAGGATCTGAATTGTCAAAAATCAAAATAGGAAACATTAAATGAAAGCCAAAGCTTAAAATATGTACAAGCTCTTTCTCCTAGAAACAGCACTTAGAGGATTTTATTCTACAAAATGATCTGGAATATATACACACACACAATATGTATATATATATATTTAAAACAGTAAAAGACTGGAAACCATTCAGATTATCCACAAAAAGAGAATGTTAAGTTATAACACACAGGATGGAACAATATAGCAGCCAACATTGTTAGAAGAATATTATTAAGATTACCGTCTATTATAAATAGAACTAAGGCTGTATGAATTTTATAATAATGTTTCTGTAAATATATTAAAAAGTGTATGTGTATATATACACACACGCACATATGCATACATATTATGTATAAAGCAGACACTCAAAAGCTAACAGTAGTTATGCATGGATGATTGGTAATTGGTCATTTTATTTTTTTAATCTCTGCCTTTTGGTTGGGTTCCAATTTCTCTACAAAAAAGCATAGATTACTTTTGTAATCAGGAAATAAATGAATGCTAATTGTCAAAATTCCCAGAAAATGCAAATTCAGTCATGAAAGTGGCCACTCTCTTGGGGCTATCTTACTTGAAAAGAGGAAGTCCAGAGGAAGGTGGATTTGCTCACTTTTTCTGCCTTGACCTTGTGGGGACAATATGAGATAGTCAATACTGGGGCTGATTCAGCTCTGGCACTTATTTACAAACCTGCTTAAAAACCATGTAATCTTTCCCAGACATGAAATATCCAAACATTTTTTGAAGGTGTTATTTACTTAAGCAGTCATTTAAGCATTTGGTTTCCAGTGAATCTGTTTAAGACATGAAGAGTTTAAATGTCTGGCCTGAAGTCGCATAATATTAGAGTTTTTGTAACAGGGTCTGAATTCATGGCTTCTGGGTTCTTGTTTTTGATGCTAACTTCTAGACTTGGAAGATAATAGGAGGTTTTTAGCTAAGCAACAAGATACAAATTCAGAGCAATAATTTGCCACCTCCTATCCCATTAACTTTTCCCTTTTGCAATTAACAATCTTTTGTTATTGGCAACATAATACTGTTTTCCAAAAGAGGCAAATTTTATAACAGCAAAAACAGAAAAACAATAATACTGTATAAAATTTAAAATGCAATCACAAAATCATACTTGCAAAGGCCATACAAAGGAGCATATTTGATCTATCATTTGGTTGTCCAATTGATATGAAATCTGGCAAAATTATTTAAGGATGCTTTTTCTTCCCTTCTACTGAGCATCTTTTCTCTAGGTACGCCTGACCTAGGGAGCGCCCATCACCTCACTGTGCTCAGACAGAAAGCTTCACCGGAGTCCTTCATTCTGATTCTCATACACCACTTCCTGTAAGTCTCTAATGTTCTTTCTCCTTTTTTAATTCCAATATCATCCCATCCCATCAAAATCTGATCCATCTCCAGCACATTTTTCAAAAGGCTGTTGACTGATGTGTTTGTATGTAAGTTCAGGTCTATTTCTGATCAGCTGAGATCATACCAATCAGATCAATTTTATATAGAGCTGATTGATAATTTTTACTCTTCTCCTGAAGAGCCATCATAATCCTAACAATAATCACCACCACATGCAGATCACTCATGAATATTTTTATAATATTTAAAGAAAATGGGAAGTTCATTCAACTGTCCTATTTATAGAATTATGGTCACAGAATAGTAGGGCTTTTTTTTTCTTTTCTTTTTTATTCTCATTAAGCAGCAATAATTTAGTTAACCCACGTTCATTCTTACCTGGATTTCTCTGCTAGTAATTAGCACTGTCATTTAACCACTGTAATATCAAGAGAGTTTTAGAAATACCACTTTCCATATGCATAAGAAAACATCATCAAGGAAATATCCATGAAGTAATGATTTGTTTATTCATAAGCCCTCTGAGTGATTATAGAGAGAGATGAATAAGACCCAGTCATCACAAGGAGTCTGTAATCTAACAGGATGTAAAAATGAAACTGTTCTTTTAGAAATTCAACGTATTTTTTTAGAAAGATCTTTTAAATGAATTCCTTCTTCTCCAGTGGAAACATAATTCATTTATCAGGAAACATTGCCAAATCACAGAATTCTTTCCTGAAGGCAGAAATCTGAGGCTTCAAGGCTGGATAAACTCACACTCAGTCCTCTGTGGGTGAGTTAGCAGGAGCTTCATTTATGCACAAAATGGCCCACCAACCCATAGCAACATGATGACACTTCTCCATGGCAATCAATGGCAGATGTGACACCTGAAGTTTCCTGGACACTCAGCATTTATTAGGTGCAATTCATGACAGAGGGAAAAAGCAATCACCTAGAAGTGTAGGAGAAGAGGCGGCTTGAACAAAAATAAAGATTGGTTGATACTTCAAGGGTTATTTGGACCCAAGAATTCTGCTTCCCCGAAAGCTACAATCCTGTGTGTTGTTGCATTGTTTTGTTTTGTTTTGAGAGGCAATATAGCTCAGTGGTTAAGAGAAGCTCAAAGTCACTATCTGGTTAGCAGCCTGGATCTATCACTAACTAGTTGGCCTTTGGACAACTTACTTAAGCTCTGTCTGCCTCGATGTCCTCATCTCCATAGCAGTCCCTGCCCCATGCGGTGGTTGTGGGAGTGAAGACGCTCAGGTGGAATGTGGCTGGGCACACAGCAAGCACTCTGCACATGTTACTGTTGTTATTATTTTCCATTCCTTAAACAAGGTTGGCCCTGACTCAGCTCCAAATGGTGTGGACTCTATTATGTACATCTTTCCCAAGGAAACACGATTAAGAGAAACTCAAATCGTTAAAGTTAAATTCATCAGCTTTCTTAAATGATGGGCTCTAGCAGCTAGGCTGTGGCTTTCTGCAACTTTGGTGTTTTCCCTGTGCATGGAGAGGTGGTGTGTATAGTGGTTAGGGGCATAAGCTCTAGCACCTGCCTGCCAGGGTTGAAAGGTAGGTTCTGCCACGTGCTGGCTGTGTGACCTTGGCAAGTCATTTAATGCCTCTGTGCCTCAGCTTCACCTGTAAAAAGGGGATGATGACATAACCTTTCTCATTAGAGCTGTTGAATTGAATAAATAAGTTAATGTATGTAAGGAATTTAGGATGCACTGGGCATGTAGAAAATGTTTCATAGATATTAGTTGCTATGTACAAACAAGTCTAGGACTAGATCAAGAAAAATAAAAATAATCTCATATAGGCCACTGCATGAGGTTATGTCTGAAAGAAAACATGGAGGCATATCTTGATGACTTTACTCAGAAAAAAATAAAATCAGGCTGAAATGAGCATTCAAAGCAGTCATGGATACACATTTGTCCAACATCGCTAATAATTTTTCATAGCATCAATAACAAAGAATTTCATCTTAAAAAGTTTTACTTTTGTTTATTGTATATAACAAGGGTTCTTAGTTCTCAGAGGAGGAAAAGCTATTTTAAAAGGAAGGCATTCATTGGATTTGACACTAGAAACAAGGGCAACAAAAGCAAAAATAAACAAGTGGGACTACATCAAACTAAAAGCTTCTTCACAGCAAAGGAAACTGTCAACAAAATGAAAAGGCAACCTATGAAATGGGAAAAAATATTTGCAAATCATATATCTGATAAGGGGTTAATCTCCAAAATACATAAAGAACTCACACACACAACAAAAATCCAGTTTAAAAATGGGCAGAGAATGTGAATAGACATTTTTCCAAAGAAGACATACAAATGGCCAACAGATACATGAAAAGGTGCTCAACATCACTAATCATCATGGAAATGCAAACCAAAACCACAATGAGATATTAGCTCACTTGCTAGAATGACTGCCATTAAAAAGACAAGAGACAAGTGTTGGCGACAATGTGGAGAAAAGGGAACCCTTGTGCACTGATGGTGGGAAAATAAACTGGTGCAGCCACTATAGAAAACAGTATGGAGGTTCCTCAAAAAATTAAAAATAGAACTACCATATGATCTAGCAATTCCACTTCTGGGTATTTATCTGAAGAAAACAAAGACTCTAACTTGAAAAGATACATTCATTGAAGCATTATTTACAATAGCCGAGATATGGAAACAATCTAAGTGTTCACCAATGGTTGAATGGATAAAGAAAATGTGGCATATAGATACAACAGAATATTATTCTTCTATAAAAAAGAATGAAATCCTGCTATTTGCAACATCATGGATGGACCTTGAAGGCATTATGCTAAGTGAAATAAGTCAGACAGAGAAAGATAAATGCTGTATGATCTCATTTATAGGTGAAATCTAAAAAACAAATGGGCAAAAAACCTGAATTTACAGATACAAAGAACAGAATGGCCAGAGGCAGACGGTGGGGTGGTTGGTGAAACAGTTGAAGGTGGTCAAAAGGTCAAACTTCCAGTTATAAAATAAATAAGTCTTGGGGATGTAATGTACAACATGGTGACTACAGTTAATAGTACTATATTGCATATTTGAAAGTTGCAAAGATGGCAGATCTTAAAAGTTCTCATCATAAGAAAAAAAGACGTGTAACTATGTATGGTGACAAATGTTCACCAAACTTATCGTAGTGATAATTTCGCAATATATACAAATACTATCAAATCATTATGCTGTACACCTGAAACTAATATAATGTTATATGTCAAAAAAAGACAGGCACTCATATATTTGGGGTAATTTGCAAGGCTAGAGAATAGATTTTTATTTGATAAGCTTTTCTCCAATGAGGTATCAGTGAGGACTGTCTAGATGTGCAGGACCTTTTTACCCAGAATTTGGTAGTCCTTTCAAAAACATGAGATGAAAACCATGCAGACATAACACCCTCTCTTCAAGAAAACTCCCTGGGTAAAGCCAGAAGTCAGCCAGCCCGGTCACATACATCTCAAGCTAAGAGGAAGAGGACATCTTCTAAAATAATTTAGAATCAGTATAGAATATCTACAGATTGATATCAGTCTATATATACACATATGTAAAATTTCATTGAGCCATTAAGCTGTCATCCTAACATTCATGTACTTTGCAGCATGTAAGTTACACCTCAATAAAGAAAAATGTTAATAAAAAAGGATTGGTGTAGCTTCCATCTGGAACAAACCATAGGTTCTGCATCTCCTGGACTTTGTCACAAACATAATTTTTACGTTATCTGCAGTGCCCCCAGCAATAGTGTGACCCCTGTGTACTCACTGTTAGACAAGGAAGGGTATACTCAGAGAGTGGCCTCGGGAGGACTTTGGGGACAAGAGAAGGAAACTGATGTCCTGGAGAAGGTGACTTTCTTTGAACAACAAAGTAGTTGGATTCTGAATATGTTTAACGTGGAGCTTACTGGACTCGAAGAAACATCTATATGAGGTGTGAGAGCAGAGATCCGGCAGGCCGGACTCCGAAGGGCTTGACCCCAACACCTGGAGACAGGGGCTGACATTATACGAGATGAAGACTGTTAGGAAGGAAAGCGCCTCTTGGAGGAAAGATCGGAAACTCTATTTTGGGATATTTCTTAGACATCCAAAGGGAGATCCAAGATTCTAGATCTAATTAGTGCTGTCAACTCAGTATTCCATTAACTTCTTACACCCAACACTTCCTCTTCACACTACCAACTCCTGTCATTTGATATGGTCATTGTGACTCAGTATCGTCAAATGTAAAATCAGCAACTTCTATTACCACATATCAAGTGTGACAGAGGGCCCTGCACCTCACCCCAACTCCAATCCATGCCCTATGCTGAAGTGAACTGACCTATCTGTTCCAGATCTCTACTGCTGCGTTACAAACCATCCCTGAAGTTAGTGGCTTCAAACGGCAGTGGTTTATTTCAGTGGGAACATTACACAACCTCTTGGGGCCTCAGTCCCCTCAGCTATAAAATGGAAAGAGTGGTAATAAGTACTTTATAAGGGAGAAGGCATACAGAATGGTGCTCACTACACCATATGCACCGTAGAAGCATTGCTCTCATTGCTGTCTTCATTACAATGCAGTGGACACCGAAAAAATCCCACGGAATTGAGGGACAGTGTAGGAAGGGATGTGATGATAGCATCAAGATTAAAAAGGGTTTTGGCGGTCCATATGATGGGGAAAACCAAAAAATGGCACATAATAGGCATAAATATAAGTAGTATACTTGGTTTCAAAAGCCAATTTCATAAGCATGTTTACTCAAATAATTTGTGATTAAAACAAACTGCTTTAATTGACTCTCAAGGAAACATCAGCCAACTCAAAAGAAAACTGAGTTTAAATCTCAAATTCACGGACAGCCCAACCCCATCTGGCGATCACAAAGCCTTCCACTGGGTTCCCCTCTGGACTCCATCCTCTCTCCTCCCAGACTCACTGCACACTGCTGGGCAGGTCCCCACCCACTCGCTGTCCCCTTCATCACCTGGACCACTGCAGCAGCCTCTCAGCCGGCATCCACTCCACCAGTGAGAAGGGCCACAGGTACCAAAAAATGTATTTAATGTCTATTTTCTAATCCAGCCCACACATGGGATCAAATAGAGAATCCTGCTTAACAGAGAATTGCCATTTACACCACAAATGCTCACTTGATGCTAAAAAGAACTAAATGAGGCAAAGATAATATTCAAAATATGCCAAATGTAATTTCACCAATTTGATGATTCAAAAGGCACTTCAGAATTTTTAGGAAATTTTGGTAAGAACTGCCACCAGTTACTACTACAGTCATAAGTTATCATTAATAAAATGTCAAATAATTTGATTTTTTTATAGCTACATTTGACATCTGCATTTTTTTAATAATGAGGGAAAACATTTCCTATGAGAGATATGAAGTGTCAAATACATTAGCTATTAGCTTCAATAAACGTGAATAAAACAGCAATATTGAGAATGCCATTTAATCAAGAAATTAAAACTTGGCGACTGACCTAGTATTATCAATCAGTAGCTGAAAAACACAATTTGGGGAATGACATGTTTGTTACTTTCATCTGCCAGTATTTTAAACCATTTCCATTAATTAGTCTGCGAGAGTTATGACTCTCTTCCAAGTGTTATTCAACTGCTACTTAAAAATAATAAGGTTAGACATATTAAGACGCAGTGTTTGGGTTCTTACGCTGTTAATTAAAACACATTAGGCCTAATCGAATACTCAGGCAGCATTTTGTAGACAATACGATGCTGCTCCATCTATTAGCCAACTTGCTCTATCTAACGGAGAAACAGTGAATGTGGACAAACTGCCATCAAAATGTGCAGGCGCCGTAAACCAACCAACAGGAAAAGCATCTTGAGGTAAACTATCCATCCTTCCCTCTCATTAGCGGTTCCAATCGAATGCAAGAAAGCGACCTCCTCCCTCACTGCATTTCCTTCTCTGAGAGATGTTGACAATGTTCCAAGTATTCAAGAATCATGCTTTCTGTTTAATGTGTTTTCACATCATAGATGCTAAAATACGAGATCTTAATAGAACTCATTTTTGATTAGCAATCAAATAGTGTTTCAAATGTGAATTTAGAAATAACACTGAAACATTTTTTAAATTGCTTGGACAGCATAACCAGCATTCATTACTTAAATAAATTCACAACCAAGGTAAACTCAAAGATTTCCCTAGCAAGTCCCCACTCCAAACTGGGAGGAAATTTTTTAAAATCCAAGTTTAATTTTTCCATAAAGAGCAACGCACAAAGGAATAACTCAACTAAATTCCCAGATTTGATTAGCTTGGAAGCTACATCTAATTCTAAGACCTGCCAGAGGCACATATGTGGAAACATAATCATAGCTCCAAAGCAGTTTATAAAATAAATAAAAGCTATGGGAAGGCAAGAGATTACGCTGAATTACTATGGTACCAGGAATGTAACTAAAAGTTGGTATCTGATCTATCACAATGCACGTCTACAACTACACATTCAGAAGGGCCTCTAAAGACCAACTGGGAGATGCACACTCAGGCAGAGCTTGCTAGTGGTGCCCAATATCAACTCTTCCTTTCCAGAAAAGGGAAAAGAACCTCAATTCTTTGCTAACCCAGCCAAAGGACTACATTATCCACTTTCCTTCCAGGTAGATGTGGGCTTTTGGCCAACGAGAGGCAGACAGAAATGTAAGGTTTCTTTTTCCCAGTAAGTATCTGTGTGGGCTTTTTTTCCAGGTTTATTGAAGTATAATTAACATATCAATTTAATATATGTAAAGTGTACATCGTGGTGATCTGATATATGTATACATTGTGAAAGGATTCCCCATATCTAGTTAATTAACAGATCCATCACCTCACATATTTATTTACCTCTTTTTTAATGAGAACATTTAAGTTCTATTCTCTTAGTAAGTTTCAATTATACAATATAGTGTTACCAACTATGGTCACCATATTTTACATTAGATCCTCAGACCGTATTCATCTTATAGATGAAAGTTTGTACCCTTTTACCAATCTCTTCCTATTTCCCCCACCCTTCCAGCCCCCTCTCTCTCTCTTTTTAAATTCCACATATAAGTGATACCATGCAGAATTTGTCTTTCTCTGTCTGGCTTCTCACTTAGCATAGTGCCCTGAATGTCTACCCATGTTGCAAAAGGCAGGATTTTCTTCTTTCTCGTGGCTCATAATATTCCATTGTGTATAATCACGTCTTCTTTATCCATTCATCTATTGATGGACACTTAAGTTGTTTCCACTTCTTTACTATTGCGAACAATGCTGCAGTGAACATGGGAGTGCAGATGTCTTTGATATCCTGATTTCATTTTCTTTGGATATATATACCCAGACATGGGATTGCTGGATCATATGGTAGACCTAATTTTAATTTTCGAAGAAACGCCATACTGTTTTCTGTAGTGGCTATACCAATTTATTTTCCCACCAACAGTGCATTAGGGTTCCCTTTTCTCCACATCCTGGCCAACATTTGTTATCTCTTATCTTTTTGATGATAGCTATTCTAACAGGTGTGAGGTGATATCTCTTTGTGGATTGATTTGCATTTCCCCGATGACTAGTGATGTCGAGATCCTTCTCATGTACCTATGGGCCATTTGTATGCTTTCTTTGGAAAAATGTCTATTCAGTTCCTCTGCCCATTTTTTAATGGAATTGTTCTGATTTTTTGCTATTGAGTTGTATGGGTCCTTTACATATTTTGGATATTAACCCCTTATTTCTCAGTAAGTGTCTTTGCAGAGGAGGGAGAGCACCTTCCTCTGGGCCCGGAATGCACCGTGGTGGCCTGAGGTGGAGCTGCTGCCTGAGAACACGAAGGAGTCAGGGAGCTGTGGGCTGCAAGGAGCCAGGTCTCTGCCAGGGCATCATGAAGCATCCTTTCCAACTCTGGACTTCTCTGAAGCATGACAGAGACAAACTTCCCTCCCATATAAACAACTGTTGTTTGGGATTGTTTCTCCTCTTAAATGCAGTGGAACATAATTTTAAATAATAGAGGCAATACTTCAAGAAACAACTTAAAATGCCCATCATCTTTCTAGACACCTTCCCTCACCATGTCCAACTCCTTCTTTCAAGCTGGTGTCTCCTCCTGGCCCCCTTCTAAAGGGACTAGGAACATTATAATAATTACTACATAATCCCATTAGAAATACATACTCAGGTATAGGATGCCGTGGCTACAATAAGAACAACAAAAATGTAATCTGAGTAAGAGTAAGCCATTTAATGTACAAAAAGAAATGTACAAAAAAGAAAAACAATGTAGAAAATGAAAAAATCAACTACAAGTGAACCTAATTAAGTTGCTGTTCTTCTTGACACCTTCATTTTCAAGATGATCTTAAGAAACACGCTAATCATTATCACTTAATTAATATCATGCTCCTGGGACATTGCTAAGTAAAAACTTCTAAAGATTATAACTCAAGAGTTCTAATTTTGATAATGCTGAATATTTATATTTTTAAGCTAAAAAGGAGAACAAAATTTTTACAGTTTTATAGTTAATATACTTTATATTTTATTGTAAAAGAGCCAAGTATATGTTTCCAGCATTCTTAGCACTGTATATAAAGAGTCCTTGCTTATCAATTGTGCTAATTATAATTTTAGAAGGCATAGATAGCTCTGTAGATGGAACGGAATTATACCTTCATTTTTGCAAAGAATTAAATTGCATTAGGGTTGTGCATTCAAGTTATTTAAATTGTTAGTGTTACATGTTGTTAATGTTATATGCCATGTCTAGAGTTTTTGATTTAGTTTTAATTTACATTTCCAAATAAACACAACAATAACTACAGCCCATTCAATTTTGGGGTCAAAGCAAGAACATATGCTGATCTCAACTAGGAAGTTGCCAATACCATTCTTAAGAAAAACACAGCCATTTCAAAATTGCTGCTACTAAAAAAAGACCACCTGCTTGGAGGCTAATTATGTTGAAAAAAATAAATCTCATAGTCTCTTCCAAACATGAGCTAAGGGTTTGCGGTGAACAACTGGAATGAGAAATGACAATAAATTTTGCATGAACAGGTATACATCTATGGAAACAAACATTAGCTTCAGGAAACCCTCAACTTCTGTCTCACTTGGAATAGTCTGGACTGTGGTTCAGCAAACGCTCACTCTGCTCCATCTCCCCTGTGGGCAGAGGACACGTCCAGCCCCATCAGTGTTGGGCTTGGCCATGTGACTTGCTTTCACCAATGGACATGATGAGAGCAGTGGCCTTAAATTTAGGTGCTGACAAATTTGGCTTGGTCCCGTGCTCAGATGATCTGCTGTGAGAAATGCCCTGAGTAGCTCCTGATCCATGGAGAACGTAGACGGAGGGACGTGGGGCAGGTCTGAACCCACCCGCAGCCTGGAGTCGGGGCCAGCAGAGACAAGACAACCCACAGGCCTGAGTGGGAAACACATTCCTCGTGATGTAAGCCATTGACCTTTAGGTAGTTTGTTTTCTAGCATCACTGTGGCAATGGCTCACTGATACACCACTCAAAGCCATTTTGGCCAACCCCGGGAATGACTGTCCTACTGCAGCCACACCAGCATCATCATGGCCTGCCCTCAATCAGCTGTTCTAGAATTACGTCCAATTCTTTCAATCTGAGCCCTTCTTTTCAGGCCATCTCAAAATCAATCCCACCAATCCCACCCAACTCTGTCCCAAATGACCGACATTTTCTTTGCTTTGTGTCCCAGCAAGTCTTAGGTAAACAGTCTTTGCCTTCTGTGATTGTTTGATAATGGAATTATCCACGTTGTATCTTATCAAGCTCCCTGAGGGCAGAGACTTTTTCTTATATTTCGCTTAGGAAGCAACAATTTTAGACAGAAAATTCATTTAACATATGGTGGCTGGAACAGATCTGAACCTGTGAACTAGGGAGCTGACGTTCTGAGCAGACTGACAATACCACAGAACACGTGTCATATTTTTCCTAAACACATATGGGAAAAAAATAAAAGAGTTTCTCTAAAAATATAAATTATGTGTTAGTTGAATACATCTGATCACAGTTTGTTAATCACTGCTTTAATTCCACATTAGCAAATTATCTGAAAATGCAAGTAAATATTTCTTCCTAATTATATAATATTACATAGGCAACAGTTTATTACTGCCATTAATTATTTAAAGTATAACAGGAACTATTCAAAACCACCATGCTTCTTGTAAATAAGATAAAGGATCATATTATTTTTTGGTCCAAAGCTCATTAATCAAGAACATACTTCTTTTCCCTACTCTTTCATTTATCAGAAACATTCTCATGACATAAGCAGCGTCAGAACAATAACGGAATACTATATGTTATTAAAGTCTACCCATGACTGTTACCACCATCACCCTCACGTCCCTGAGGACATAATCAGATGTATGTGAAACCAGTGGGACCTTCGTGCACAGCACGCAAGTCATCATTTAGAAGAGTACGTTCTAGAAATCGCATAGGAAATCCAGGGCTGACAGTAAGGATTCTACTCTTGAAATAAAACATAGATTTTTACTTATTTCTACTTAGCTGGTTTTATATGTTCTTTTTAGTCAAGTTTTGAGATTCATTTGACTTTTGCAAAAGTGTGTTCTCTCTGATCACAGTGATGACTTGGTGACTGTGAACGCGCTATGCTCTCTTTATCAGTTGTGTCATACTTCTCAGCTTAAGAGAAAAATTAGAAAGCTTTTGATGTGAGTGGACTACAGGAAGGAGGACCAGAAATCCATAGCCAAGACATCTTCTGTCTAGATCCTGTGCCCGGGGGTGGGAATAGACTGTCTGCACATTGCTATTCCCTCTCTCTATCTTCTCTCCTTTTGGGTTTGACTTTGTGTCTCCTCCCATGAAGAAGTGGACTCCTTCTCCCCACCCCCTGAAGCTGGCCTGGGCTTGAATCTTGGGGTAGTCAAGAGAAAATGGCACAAGAGGTGCTGAGCTGGCTCTGAGGTCATGTTCCTGCCCATTCAGGAGCCCTGTGAATGAGCCTGGAGCAGCCTGCTGGAGGAAGGAAGATCATGAAGAGGACAGACAAGGCACTGCAGCAGAGGCTATCCTAAACTATCCAGCCCCCAGCCAACCAGTAGTTGACCACAGACGCACAAGGGAGCCCAGCCAAGACCAGAGGAGCTGGCCAGGTGAGCCCACAGGGTTGTTGTAAGGCACTAAATTCTGGGGTGGTTGGTCACACTACCAAAGCTAAACGATATGCCAGGTCTTCATCCAAAACCCCGAATATCATCTATTTCCTAACATTATGAAGCATAAATACAGAAGATGAGTAAAGTGCAATTCAAGTAGATATATTCTGTCAAAAAAATTCAACATTCATGGTTCTCCAGCTGTAGTGTGCACTGGAATCACCTGGAGAAATTGTTAAACACAGATGGCTGAGGCCGCCCCCAGAGTTTCTGATTCAGTTGTTCAGGGCTGGGGGCTGAGAATCTGAATTTCCAGCAAGTTTCCAGCTTTTGCTAGTGTTATTGGCATAAGACCACACGTTGAGATTAAATAATGTTCATCTTACTAAAGTAAAAGAATAAAGACATCTCTAAAATATCCAATTAGACTAGGGAGTCTTAGATTTCAATATAAAGAGAGAAGGAATTATATTTATTATTCAGATGTGCTGGGCAAAATGAACACGAAAATCAAAAACAATAGGTTATTCCACCTAGAGCCACCAACGCTTCATGAATTACTCCAATGAAACAATTTATGGTTGTATTTTAAACTAAAGCTTTTTTCTTACATTCTAAAGAATAAGAGTCACATTAAAATTACAGCAGGAATAAACAGTGTGTCTATATACTATTAATACTTAAATTTTGAAACTCATAGCAAGTGGAATATTTATTTCTTTGAGCCTGATCACAATAATATTTCAGATATTATTCACGTTGCTGATGCCATCCATGGTTTATGGAGCGTGTACACTTTCATTTCAAATGTCTTACTTCAGTAGGCGAAATATATTTGCATCCTCTGAAGCTCTGAGTTTTCCTGGCAGAAATTCCTAACATTTTTTCAGTCACATAAAGCTATTTCCATCCAGTCTGCTTCTATCTATGCATTTAAAAGATCATTAGTGTACACTGAATCCCTAAAGACACACAACTCTTCAAGGGAAATTCATTTTGTTCAAATCAATATCATAATTTATAATTTAGAAAACTGACACTTAAAAAATAAACATTTTGTGTTCTGTTTTCATTTCAAACTAATGAGTAATACTCCAATTTAAGGCAGGTTTAAATTTCATTATTTTATATACTATAAATATATCTAGAGAATACATTCAAAGCAAATGTTATGTTTCTATAATGGGATTCCTCTCCTTCCCACAGAAGCTATAAAATATTTTATCTCAAGCCTCATTTGTTCAACATGGGAGTAGCAGATAGAATTTTTATTTATCCTAAATTTTATTTCTACTAAAAGATTCCTGGGCCCTGCCTGGTGGCGTAGTGGTTGAGTTTGCGTGCTCCGCTTCAGCAGCCTGGGGTTCACGGGTTCGGATCTCGGGCGCAGACCTACACACCACTTATCAAGCCATGCTGTGGCGGCGTCCCACATGTAAAGTGGAGGAAAATGGGCACAGATGTTAGCCCAGGGCCAATCTTCCTCAGTAAAAAGAGGAGGATTGGCAACAGATGTTAGCTCAGGCCTGATGTTTCTCACCCAAAAAAAAGCTTCCTAATCAGTTATAGAACTTATATATTATATAAATCTAATATTTATATATTATTACATTATATAATTATATAATAGCATATAACTATAATACAATACTATTATAAATATTATAAATAATATTGTTATAATGATATATATTTGTAAATTACATGTAATATAACACACGTATTAGATAACATATGAAATACATGTTTAAGTTAAATATATAAGTATAAATATCAGTAAAAATATTTCATATTGCATATAATATTATATATAACATAAAACTTATTATATAAATTTGTGATTATGTTTTTTAATTGAGTAGGTATTTATGTTACTTCAATCCCATGTAATGAATGATATCATCACATTTACTGGAGACCTTTCCCTCAAATATCCATAGTTTAAGGATCTTATCCTCAACTGCATTACAGTCTTCAGTGGGGCATCATCTAATCAGGGAACTCCCATCTCAGACCAGCTTTCAGATCTCAATCTCTCTCTTACACGTGGCGGCAGGTAAGATGAGCCTCTCCTCACGGACAGAGTACCAAGGGTGACGACAATGTCAGCATGGCTGTAATAACTAATTCTGCTCTTCTGTATTACTCTCAAATGAACATTCATTACATTATACATCGCCTAAGAAAGACGGCAGCTATGGTTCAAGTTCGTGTGGCTAAAAAAAGAAGGAACCCTATTTCACAGGTCGGGGTATAAAATGTTAAAACTTCCTTGCAATGCTGTTTGGAAGTACACTCTAGAACCTTATAAATACTCTTTTGGACCTGCAAGCTCACTTTTTGTAACCTATACTAAGAAATGACTATAAAAAGCATTAAAAAATGCTCTATGCATAAGGGAGATTTATCACAGCATGATTATAATAATGAGAAAATTTAGAATAACCTAAATATCCAATAACTGAGGAAGAGCTAGTAAAATTATGCAAGAAATTAAATGAATGCTTATGAAGCATTTTAAATACATGCGGGAAAGGCAAGCTACTTAAATGAAGATAAACTATGACCTCAAGTTATGCAGAGGACACAATCCAACAGGAACTTCCAGAACAGGCACAGTGTCAGCTCTGCAAGTTGGGCATCTGTGACTTTCATTTTCTTCATTGCACGCGAATGTACTTTTATTACATTACAATTTTTGTAACAAAACATTATTTTACAATGTAGCATGATTGAATACCTCTCCTTCATAAATCTTCTGCCAGATTATGTGAGAAGAGAAACGCTGAGCAACGTTTGGAAGTGGTGGATGGAAACCCACAGGGACAAGGCAGCAAAGCAGGAATCGAGGGGAAATGTATACCTCAAATTCTGAAATAGCTGAAAACTGTTTTCTTTATAAGAAATTGAAAACTAAATACTCCACATCGAGTTGGCTATTTCCAAAGTGGAAAGTCAATTACCTTTTCCTTTCAGTTTCTACAGTCAGTTATTATGTATCTCAACAGGGAAATAAAGATTTTCCTTTTTATTTTAATTTATTTTTTTGCTATTCATGCACGGTGGCACAGCCTGGGAGTGGAGTTGGCACCTGTTTGTTGTTCTTGTTATGTTTAGCTCTTTAATACCACACTGATAGAGTCCTGCACAGGAAGAGCTAGGACAGAGGAGCCCTTCTGGTTACCCAAGTATAAAAACAGGCATCAAACACATCGACAACATATTCGAAGTACTCGTTTTAAGAAGAAAGATGGTCTTGTTTCTCACCCTATCCTGGGGGGCTATGTTTTTAAATGAAAGAGGGCTCGACTGTTTTTGGATAGAAAGTGTGAATTAGTGGATTTGTTCCATGCGTTTCTGAACTTGAGAAGATGACCCTCAAAAATGAATGAATCTGCTCAACACCAAGACCTGAGACTATGAGAGGCCGTGGGTAGAACCAATGCAGAGAGAGCTGATAACGGGAAGAAGTCCGGCCCGGGGGATGCTGGGAGGAGGATCCCCGCACTAGTAACCCTGAACAAGGAGGGAACAGACACTGTCACCTGATTTGGGCCTTGCGTGCAGTATTCTTCTGTGTCTTTAATTTACTCTCATGGCGCCTTTGAGCCAGGTAGGACAGAATTTTTAAATGCCCATGGAAACAGATCTGCAGCTATGGGCAACAACAACCAGGAAGACTTCATCCCTACTTCAGGCTCCTGAGGCCTCAGTGGAAACCACAGTGCCAGATATTCCCAGGCAGGACACAGGATTTGTGGGAGAGGGGGCTGGTATGAGCAGGTGACTTCAGGAGGGTTCCTGTGCCCACTGCAGGGCTGAGAGGCCTCCTAAGGGATCACCCTCTGATCTTCACATCTGCAGAGTCTCAGTAAAGCTCCCCCACCTCCCACCTCCCTCCTGCGGGAAGCCCCAGGCCCTCCAGGAAAAGCTTCTGAAGCCCAGGGAAGCCCTGCTCCTGACACATCTCCCTCCCCAGGCTCTAGCTCTGCTCCCGCCTTCTGGGGCACTTTCCTCTCCCCTTGCCCTCCAGCCACCCCTTCAAACCAGCTGTGAGTGCAGAGATGTTGCTGAAGGCCTGGTACAATAACAGCAGCTTACACCTCAGCCACAGGAAGCCCCTTCTCTGCAGGGTCCAGCCTGCCCCTGCAGCCGACCCTCTTCTTCTTCTCCCTCTGATAAGACTGTGTTGGGTCCATTCCCCCCCCACCCCCAGCCTCTCCAACAAACCCTCTGGCTGTCCATCATTCATCTCCCAGCTGTAGCTGAAGGCCTGCTGGAGTTAAAGTTCCTACTAGAAGAAAAGCGGACAAACAAAAAAGCCCCCAAATAAAAAGAAAATGAGTCTGGGGGTGGGTCTGGAGATGACAGACCCCAGAACTCACCCTATATCAGCACAGAACTGGCAAAGCCTTTGAAATGCATTTCTCCTTTCTCCCTGAACCAGTCTCTAGAAGTGAAAGGATCACTACAGACATTTACTTTCTCACTGTGAGGAATTGTGCTACAAGCCCTTCATCTTCAGAGGCAGAAACGGCCATGGTCAGTCTGGGTAACAGGCAGTTAAACTTCTGCATACAGGACAATCCAGGCCAGAAATATAAAGAGCCTGAACTAGGGCAGAAGTAACAACAATGGAGGTGGAGAGGATGGGAGACAGACAAGAGGTGCCGAAGAAATTGGAGGGTTTTGTTCCCATGAGCACTGTTGGAGGAATCTCCCCAAGAACAAGCTTCTGGGACTGGAGAACCTTCTGAGTAAGGTTTGGTGGTAGGCACTGAATATGTTTAACTTTTGCACTAGGACTAAAAGACAGTGGAAAAGGTGAAGATAGAGAATACAACTACAAAGTGATCTAAAAGTGAAGAAATACATACATCACTTGCAGCTAACAAAACAAGCAACGGAAGCTTAGTATCCAAAGAATGTGATGATGAACCATGAAATGAAAGGGCAGGGCCTGTGGTTGCTAGTGACTTTCAGTGGTGCTTATCAGAGTAGGAAAGCAAGAGACCCATGAAAGAGGACACTGCAGGTATTAGAGAAGAGTATTCATATAAGGTAACACCAAGACAGAAATATAATTATTTCCATGCCAAAAGAAAACATCTCCCCTCCAGAAAGAAAGAGAGGGAGGAAGAGGGGGAAGAAAGAAAGAAATGAAGAAAAGCAAAGCAAAAATTCCCATGGCATGGGAATGACCATGTGTAGGTACTGTGTACACATACATGTGTGGGCCCACATATGTGTTTACATATGGCAGAACTGAGGCCAAGAATATTAAACATATATCAATAAATGCAAATGGCCCAACCTACCTATTTAAAAAATATTTCCATGCTACAAAACAATAACTCTATTCTATATACAACAGATTCTTCAAATATCCCAGAAAGATTAAAAATAAAAGGATGTGAAAGAATATACAAAAGGATAGGCAAAAGCAATAAAATTTAATCGGGGGTTACAATTTCAGTATCAGACATAGTGGCACTCAAAACAATTATTTAAAAGCAGACAAATGCTGGCACTTTATGATGCCAGAGACGAGAATGAGCAATCAAAATCCTTAAATGTAAATGATTATATTAAAAGACCTATAGAATTCATTTCTAAAGAAGTCAAAAGGCACTTAAAAAGTTCAATGATTCTTTATAAAAACACCCAGTTAAAGAGGAATTGATAGATGCTTACTTGACATTGAATGTAATTATGTAAATAAAAGTTAGTCCAAATGCCAGGATCTTACTTAATGAGGAAGCACTGGAGACATTCCTACTGAAGTGAGAAAAATGACCGAGATGCCAACTGTCACCACTACTATGAAATACAGTAATGGATATATTAGACAATGAAATGAGACAAGAGAAAGCAATGAGAGGCATAAGAATTGGGGGAAAAAGATATAAAAATCTTTACATGCAGATAAAACTGTATCTGAAAATTCAAATGTGTGAAAGACATTTATAAAAAGAGAATTTAGTCAAATAGCAGGATGAAAATTTAACAGAGAAAAATCAATAAATCTCGTTTATTAACACAAGTATGAAAAAAAAACAGAAGATACAACAGGGAAAATAAAACACCCATTAAAGAATGGGAAAATTGAATGAATGATAAAAAAATGCAACAACTAGGAAAATAAACAAGATAGATGCCAAACCTATTTGAGAAACTTAAAACACTCCAGAAAGAAAAAAAATGTAGACATGAATAAATGGAAAATATACCATGTTCTTGAATCACACGGCCATTAATTCTCCCTAGGTTTCATTATAATTTAATGCAATCCCAATAAAAAATATCAACATGTTTGTTTTTCTTCCTGGAGATAGAAAAGTTCATTATAAAGTGTATAATATTATAAAAGATCTACCAGAGAGTAAAACAGATTATAAAAAGGCCAAAATTAAAGCAGAGTGGTCTGGCATATGGAGAGACTAATGGAAGAGAACAGAGTGGAAAAATAGAACGAAGTGAAGGGGAGATTTAGCATGCGAAAGCAATGGCATCCTTCCAATTAATAGCATTGGGCCAACTGGGTAGCTGCTTAGAAAAAGATAAAGCATGTCATACCTTCCATCATGATAAGTGCTACATGGATCAGTCATCCAAATGTAAAGACAAGCTCACAAAGGTGTGCTCCTTCATAACCCAGGAGTGGGGAGAAAACATCCTAAATACGCCTCTAGATTTAGAAGCAATAACCTAAGATTGACTAATTCAACTACATAAAAGTATAAAATAAAACTTTGAATTCAAAGCATTACAAAAAATTCAAAAGACAGACTGGGGAAGATATTTGCAACTTATATCAAAGGCAAATTACTAATATCCCTAATAAGCAAGGAAATCCTAAAAACAGAGAACAATCTAATACAAAAATGGGTGAAACTATGAGCAAATAGTTTCGAGAAGAAGAAATTAAAATGTCCTTTGAACACAGGAAAAATTGCTCCAGCTCACTCATACCAAAAGGAATTTCAGGTAAAACAGCCCAGGGATACCAGTTCTCTAGGTGTGTAACAACATACTCTGCCGGTGAGCAGGTGGCAAAACGGGCATCCTTGGGCAGTGTTGGAGAAGCAAGGTGGTCCAAGCCCAGAGGGGGTGAATTCTACCACAGCTAGCAAAATGGCGCTAATCCTTTGCCTTAAAAGTCTGCTTTCTAGGATGCTATCGAACGAAACACTGGCAAAATGTACAAAATCATTCATTGTGGCATTATTTCTAATAGTAAAAGACTGAAAATAACTCCGAGGTCAATCAATATTGGAATAGTTAATAAACTAAGGGAAACACATGATATAGGATGGGCAGCCAAAAAAGAGCTCTATGTACCAATATAAAGTGTTAACTGTAGAATATAAGTTAGGGGAAAAAAGAGTGACTGGAAAGATAAAAAATATACCCAGCTGAAGTGGTCACCAAAATGGGCTAGAAGGAGACAGGGCAAAGGCAACAAGGATGAGAGAGACTTCTCTGAAATTCCTTTGAGACAGACAGATAGATAGACAGAGAGATAGATAGATAGATAGATACATACATACGTACATACGTAGATACATAGATTCATAGACACATAGATAGATGATATAGATAGATAGATACATAGATACGTAGATACATAGATAGATGATAGAGATAGACAGATGATAGACAGATAGATACTTGGATACATAGATATGTAGATGATATAGATAGACAATATACATAGAGATAGATATAGATATATCTGTATAGTTACAACTTTGGAATTATGTAATTACATATTCAAAAAGTCCAATTAAATTTTAAAAAACAGGAATCCCTGAAAATTGAAAACAAACTGAACCCAGCTGTATATCAGGCAGAATCATAAACACACTGGAAAACATTCCAAGAGGCTTTAGAACACAGCGTTTTGACTTTATGTACTTAATGGATATATTCTTAGAATGGAGAGATTCTAAGGCTACAAAGAAAGGTAAAACTCATTCAGTGGTCTCATTAGTATTAAATCTGGCATTATTAAAATCTATTTTATATATAAATATATGTTAGTGTGTGTACAAGTAAATAATTGTTTCAGATTGTTAGGTACACAGGTTTTAAGTATAAGAGTAGGAGAGTATATACAGGCATAAAATCAAAGTAACAACCTTGTAATTTTAAGTTTAAATAGGAAATGTCACTATAAATGGTTTCTTTCTTTTCAAAAGTACACGATTTCTAGTTCTGACCCCTGAGAAAACCTGAAAGCAATGAGCATTCCTTAAACACCCTCCTCATTCCTCTTGTACGGAAGGAAATACATCAGGTGTGTCTGGGGTATTTTCTGGTTCAGAAAGCAAAAAAAGCTATTAAAGACTAATGGGTTTATGCCGTAGATACAGAAATGAATATCATGGGGCTCCAACAAGCTAAAGGAAGGACAATTTGGGAACCAAAAATAATGATTCCCACTGATTGAAACAGATCAAATATATAAAAATGTTCACACTAATATTCAGGGTATGAATCCAAGAGTTCAAGTGATATCCTCAAAAGAGGAAGCACCCCCCAGCTGAAACTGGTCACCACCGTAAATAACAGGGCACAAATCTCTTACTATGAAAACTGGCAGGTACAGAGAAAAAAATTAGCAATGTCTCCTTTCTTTTCTATTAAAACTTCATCTCAGATAAAATAAATAGCCCTGATTCATAAGTGAAATTTCTTTACAGGATAATTTTAGGGAAGTTAGAATTAGGAAAACAAAATAATGAATCCTGGCCAGGGTCATCCACAGATGAAACCAGAAGACTGATGGGAAGGGGCACAGTGGAGGGACCAGTTTGTCACCCTCTGAATCCACTGATCCATCCCGGTACCGTGAAGATTGGGACAGACACCAGGCGCCCCTGATGTGGTGCAATAGGAAACACACACCACCATCAGCACAGTTAATTTACTTGCCCTCCCCTCCAAAAAACAAAAGTTGAACTTAAATCTAATCAAGCCTTTAAAGGTAACTTTCAGTTTACAGACAATATTCAGTTCAAAGATATAAACTAAAAACCCAAGGAGGCAACAAAGGGACACATCCAGAATGCGGCACTCTGCAGGCCAGAAGACAGAGCTACCTCAACAATTTAAAGGAATCAGAAAGAAGAGAGGGAGACTAGTCTAAATGAAAAGACACATACAAGACTCAACAACCAAATACAATTCATTTATCTTGTGTGGACCCTGATTACATCAAACCACACGCAAAAAAGACATTCCTGAGACAGCTGGGGCAATCTGAATATAGACTGGTATTACAGCAAGAAAACCTTGCTAATTTTGTTAAGGTGATAATGGTATATCAGTCAGGGTTCTCTCAAAGAAACAGAATCAGTAGGGCATATAAATAGATACAAATGATAACTATCTAGATCTATCTATCTAGACATTGATATATCAACAGATCTAGATAGATAGAATTTAGCTGAGAGATAGTAGGTAGATAGATAGATAGATAGGAGATAGGTACTTAGATAGGTAAATAGATAGAAGAATCACATGTATCTATACATGAGATAGAAACATTTCAAGGAATTTGCTTATGCAATTCTGGTGGCCGGAAAGTCTGAAATTTATAGAGCAGGACAGCAGACTGGAAATGGTCAGGCAGGAGCTGATGCTGCAAGCTTGAGGCAGAATTTCTTCTTCCTCCAGGAAGCCTCAGTTTTACTCTCAAGGGCTTCAAATGATTGATGAAGCCCACCCAGATTATCAAGGACGATCTACATCTACAACATTTACAAAATACCTTCAGAGCAACACCTAGATTAGTGGTTAATTGGATTACAGTCACGCATCACTTAACCAGAGAGATACGTTCTGAGAAATGTGTCCTTAGGCAATTTCATCGTTGTGCAAACATCAGAGCGTACTTGCACAAACCTAGATGATATAGCCTGCTACACACCTAGGCTATATGGTACTAATCTTATGAGACAACTGTTGTATATGCGGTCCGTCATTGACTGAAACGTCATTATGTGGTACACGACTGTACTGGGGACAACAGCTTAGCGAAGTTGACATATAAAACTAACCATCACAAATGTCATGGTGATTTTTTTAAGGTTGTCAGGTACATAGATTTTTAGGTGTAAGAGTATAAGACTATATATACATGGAAGAGTATAGACACATGTAGAGATGTCTCATATAGATGTCCTTAAAAATAAAAGAGGGATACACAAAGGAAAAATGGAAAAATTTAGACAATTGATACATGAGGGTTCATTATACCATTCTCTCCATTTCTGGGTATATTTGAAATTTTTCATAATACAAATTTTTAAAAGACAGATGCTGAGATGGAAGGGACAGGCCACTGCAACATGAGAAAAATTATCAATCAAAAAACATCTAAATCAACACAGTCTTGGTGAAACTGTTTATTTTCTGTCACTAGTGTCATGAAGACTGGGATCAATAGATGCTATAAGCCTTTCACATCCTTTTACTCTTCTCAGTGGGGTCCTTCTGACGCCCATTGGTTCCACTTGGTGGTGTGGTAAGCCAAATTCCAGGCTTGAAAAGTATTCAGGAATTCTGTGAGCTGGTGGCAGCTTGAAATCAACCATGGGGGAGTATTTACACACGGAAGTCGGCAAAAACTACAAATCAGGGCTTCAATTTTTTCCCCAGGACAGTTTACCAGCACACTAGTGTCCTGGTCATTCTTTATCAAGTCAAGAAAATGTGTGATACATGCCCATTAACTCATAGATGAACTGACTAACTGATTATCTTCTCATTAGGCTGAATTTCATCAAAACTTCATGCAGTACCACCCAACTAAGCAACTTCACTCTAAGGCACTAATCTATAATCATAGAATGTTGACTCCCGAGTTTGGGAAGTTCAGCCGTTAGAAAGCAGGTGGCAACATTAACCGGTGATCTAATTCCATCTCCTTGTCTCCCAGGCACCAGTCCACAAAACTGCTCTCAGTGACATTGCTGGAAGCCTCACCTCCAAACCTCGGAAGCTCTTGCAAGTCAAGATGTGCGTGTCCCTTAGTTACCTGATCTTTTTCCAGGACATTTGAAACCCCCTCTTCTAATAGAACTGTGCCTCCAGGAATGTCAGGCCTCCACACCCTCATCTTAGACTCTGGCTGAGGGCACGTCCTCCAAAAGCAGACAGCCGTGTTCGAGTCCTGCAGCTCCACTCTCAGCAGGCGGCTGAGTTGGGTTCCTGTGGCCTCGTCCCCTCACCTGTTATGTGGAGGTAGCAGCATCTCCATCTCAAAGGGCTGTGATAACTCCAGTGGACTCTACACCCAACTACCCCGAACCCTGAATAGGCCTGCCTCTCCTTCCCAGGCTTCTGGGGCAAAAACTTCTATTTTCTGGCTCATCTGACAGGTTTCAGTTAATATTTATTGATCCTTTTTTATCCTAAATTCTGTTTTGTTTTGTTTTGACATTTGGAAAAACATCTCTAACTTCCTAGATTATTTTCTTTCTGTTTAAGAAATTTCTCACAATGAAGGGCCACTGGAATCTCTGATTCTCATTAATGGAGCTATCACTGCATTTTCTCTTTTAAACCAACACGGTGGTATTTGAGGTAATCCGGAAGGGCATGATGAATGGGACACAGAAGACACCAAGAATGCAATGTCCACACAGAGTGGTGTGGAAGGACTGCATCCAAGATGTCCGGGTTAAAAGAGGCTCAGATAACAACTCATCTTTTAAATGCGTGCTTCAACTCTAAAAAGCTAAAAAGAAAAGATTTAAAAAGTAGCCTAGAAAAAAAAAAAACTCGAAAGGCTTCTATAATTAAACATTTTGGGGCATAATCATAAAAGCTGTGCCCACAAATTGCATTTCCTCTGTGAATCATCTATCTTCCTGTGAAAGAAAATCAAGAACATCCTTTGCTAAATGATTTTAATGCAATCTCTATAGGGGGGCTCATTTTTAAGCAAATGAAAAAGTGATGCCTGGTGGAAACCTCATCCTGACTGGATAGATGTTCTTTCTATTTCATTTCAAATTTGCACAGTCAAGAAAAGTAGCCTTTCCTCAGCTCTTACATTTCTTTTTGTTAAAGCAGCTTAATTAAGATATAATTGATATACAAAAAAATTGCACATATTTAACGTATAGAGTTTGATGAGTTTGGAGATATGCATATACCCGTGAAACCATCACTGCCATCAAAGTAATAAATCTATCACCTCCGAAATTTCCTCCTGACCCGCCCCCCTCTTGTGGTAAGGAACACTTAACGTGAGATCTACGCTATGAGCTCTTAGCAAATTTTTAAGTGCACAACACAGTATTGTTATCCATAGGCAGTGTGTTGTACAGCAGATCTCTGGAACTTTTTCACCTTGCATGACTGGGGAGTTGGTCAACAGGAATAAAGTTTCAGTCCTTACACTTCTTGACATCTGTCCACAGTCTCTCCATTTTCGAATTCCTTCTGTCTGTGACATCAAGGTCACTGTGACCTCGCAGGGGTCAGATTTCTCTCACTTCTCTGACCATTCCCGTGATGTGGTCGCCGTCTGTCCTATTCTTTCCACCTGTCGCCCATCCTATTACACAGCTCTGAGCTCCGCCAGAACGACGCTATCATCTCTATTTTGAAACTAACCTTTTTCTTGGGCTCCAAACTCTCCCCTGACTCCCTCCATCCTCACCTGGACCGCACGATTTCCTCCTGTTTCTCTTCACCCCCAGATTCAGAACTTGCAGCCAGTCTTAGCTCCTCCTCTTCCTCACCGTTCCTCATGACATGAAGTGTCTGGATTCTTCCCCTGCAACGTCTCCTACAGCTAGACTGACTTCTGTATGAAATATGGGCCCTGGACCGTCTCCCTCGGTGACACCTTCCCATCAATAGAAGACATCATTATTTTATTTTGTGAGGGCCTAATGAATTATTAGGATTTTAATGAAGATTATTTAATATTTATGAGGTTTCAATATGTATAATATGAAAGAGGGAAAAAGAGGGAATGAAGACAAGACTCCCTTCCACTGCTCCTGGTGAGCTGGCCCAAAAGAAGTGCTAACCCCGCCGTGTCCTGCTGCCCGCTCTCTACTGGGAGCTCCCGTAATAGCAGGCGGCAGCCCCATACCACAGGGCGGAATCACGAACCTCAAACTCCACCCTGCGGCTCCTAAGGGAACCTCCGACTGCTTCTCACTATGTGGCAGCTGCGCTACTAAGGCTTTATTACTCATTAAGTCTGGAAACTGATCTGTGAAGGATCGTTATACCCATTTTACACATGAAGGAACTGAGGCTCAAAGAAATAAAGTCCCTCGCAGCCAGCAGGTGGTGAAGCCAGACTCAGAGGTCAGGTATTTCTGGCTCACGCTGGTCCGGCACTCACGCCTCCTTGCTGTTCCCCTAAACCGCCGGGCTTGGCAACCCCCTCCCTCCAATCCCCACCCTCCGTGTGGCCCATCAGGCTCGCTCATCACTCCACCGACCATTGCAACCCCAGCACAGCACGCTCCTCTCCCTCATCCTATTCTACCTCCGCCCTCTAACAGAGTCTGTAACTTAGTGATGTGAAGTGTTGCATGTTACGTTTACTTCTTGCCCCGCTAGAACGTATGCTCCATGAGGGCAAGGGTTTTTGCCTCTAACTCCACTTATTATAACAAACACAAATTACAATAAATAATTATTTGTTGAACTGAAATGAATAACAGTGAGAAACATAAAGTCCTAATAGAGTGAAGAAGAGGTAATTTGAGGCTTTCACAAATATCTACACACCGTCCTCCCATCTGGAATCCTCCAGTGGGTCTTCCTGGCTGAGCCAGATTTGATGTTTATAACAATGTAAGAAAAGCCACTGGCTAGCCAGGTTACCACAGAAAAAGGGAATAAACAGATTCTAAACAGTGGGTTGAACTACATGAAACTGCCAACAACCTGTTCTCTTTACTTATGAAAATGACCAATGTACAGTGTTCAGCCCATGATATGGTGGCCAGAGCTCATGAGCAGAAAAAATCTCGCCTACAGGTTCAGAAGAACAAAGGAAAAGAATATTCTGAGATGTGTGTGCTCAGTTCAAACGTTGGCACACCACCAGGCCTACTGCAGAAGTTTGTACCCTCCTGCACTCGCTGATCTCAGCAAATAAATTTTGCCAAAAGAAACGTTGCTCAAAATGCTAACTAAATATTAACCCAAAAGCAGTCTCAGGCCACTGGTATCGGCATCTTTATTATTCACCAGTTGAACAAAGGAGCTGCATCACGTACAGAGTTCAGGAATAGATACCCCAGGATGCTGCAAGGCTTGCCATACTCACTAATATCTACTGAGCACCTATCACTGTGGGCCAGGCACTGAGCTAAGCTATCCTTCCCACGGCCCTCCGAGCTGCTTCCCTCATGAATCTGATCTTATAGGTGGAGACACTGAGGACTGAACAAGTTATTTCCCTTCATCAAGGTCTCACAACTTGTACGCAGTGACATTGCAAGTGACCCTATCAAGTGACTTATCCACCACTCCACACTGCTCACAGCAGCATACAATACTGCTCAAGATCCAGGGAGCCCTGCCTGTCCCTCTCAGAGAGCCTAGGGAAGCCCATCTCTGGAAGGGAGGCTGGGGGACACGTCTTGAAGCTGGGTTTGCACAGCAACCACACCCCTTCTCCTTAGCTCTGTGGTGACTTGAGGGGGTTGATGGAGATCACAGGGGAGGCTGAGCACCCCTAAGCCAATCCCTTGCGTGTGCCATAGGCTGCCAGGGAACATTGGCATTTTGTACAAGTCCTGTCCTAATGTATTGTTATGATGATCTTGGGCTGAGGTCTTGCAGCCATCAGTGTGTTGGAACCAGCACTGGTTCCACAGCTGGTACCTACAAAGCGGGGCTGTGCCTGATCCCAGGAGCCCCTTTAGAGGGTCTCTTCCTCCCTAAATGCCACTCCAGGGACAGAAACGGCCCTTTGTGAAGGTGGAGAGGCTCTGAAATGACTCATGGCCTGGCATCAAAGGACTTCCCAGGACACTCCCTGAGGAAGTGCCAGTCGTTTCATCTGGAGTCAGAGCCCCTCCCCATCACGGCAGCATCCCCAACAAGCGGCACATGCCTGGTGTGCCGTCCTTATGTTCTCTGTTGCACAGTTGTCTTTCAGGAGCCCATGAGAGCGCTGGGGGCGGCGCGTCACTTCGTCCAGCACCTGCTGTCAACCTGCTGCCAAACGCACCAGATGCTGAAGAGATGTCACCGCCAGCTCCCAGGGATCACTCAACAAGGACACTCAGACAGGGACCTTTGTTTCAGAATGATACTCCTGGAACTCCTTAATCCTTTCCATGAACCTGTTTTTCTGGTTTTCTAATAATATCAACGGTTCATGATATTTCAAGGATGGGCTGAAATTGAGTGGGACCAAAACACAACTCACAGAAATACCAAAGCCCAAGCACATAACGTTTCAATACATCAGTATGAAAATGGAAAAGATGACGGGAGAGACAGAAACATGAGACCAGCAGTTCCAATGTCACCTCCTTAGGTGACTGCCTTGATGTTGTTATCCACTTCTCCCAAGGGAAGGTGCAGTCATTCTCCTTACGCACAGTGGTTATGTCTATAACGTCACCATGGACACAGAATTAGCAGATAACAAACCATTAAATTTAAGGCCAGGTTCCTGCACACCCCTGGTCCCCACATTTTCATCAGCCCATCAATACACAACCTTGTTTCATTGGGCTTCTGTTAAAGACACCTTATTTACTATACATCGTTGACTTATTAACATGAACTCACGCCATCAGCCCTGGAACCCATGCCTGAACGAAGCTTATCTGACACAGGCCTTTTCTCCACGGGGCACGTCACAGCCCTCTTGCACTTAAGAACACCAGAAAGCACTTCAGCAAGATGCTTGGGGGCCATGTTAAGCAGTGAACTCATCAACAAAAAGCACAAAAATGCAGAAAACGTGGCACGAAACAGACCATGAAAAGGACGCTTGCTTACAGTGTGAGAGCCGGAGCAAGAAGGCAGCGTGACATCTTGTTCCAGCTCAGCTGAGGACCTGCACATCGGGCACCTCACACTCTTCGCCACTGTGGGCATGTCCACAAACGACACCGACTATTGATTTTGGAGTTACAAATAAATTTTAGCGAGTAGGCAGAATCACAAATATGGAATCTACAAATAACAGGGATCGACTGTATTTCCATTCCATGCTGACTTTTCTCAAAAAACAAGGTAAGAACTTTAAGAGTTCCGAGGGCTTCTAAAATTTTAATCGTGGCTTGCATCTACAGAAATCTATCTAAGTCACTTCATTACCTGTTGGGGAAAAAAATACCTGACAATCTGGGGATACTGTTCATGTCTCACAGTTTTAAGTGCTCGAGTCTATGCTGTTAAACTACATTGGGCATAAACATCTCAGTGTTATGAGTAAAGCTGGAGTCATATTTGGCCACCAGGTTTGGGATGCTACAGGCCCCATTGCTGACCACACATGCATAATGTTCTATACTGAAAATGAGGAAGAAACCTTAGCTGTTCTATTAAAGGTCAACACATTCTCCAACGACACCTATGGTGTCGTTTTATTTATTTTCAATTGGAACTAATTAGAAATCTTATGGACTCAAGGAAAAGTGTATTCATTTAATTAAGTAACAGCTTATATGCAATGGGAGTGTTCCCAGTGCTTAGAAATGAGCGGTCTTATGCCCTGAACTGTCCCTGCTGGCCACAGACTCCAGGTGCTGCTGGCCACCTCTGCTGGAGATTCTGATTATGTCACATGACTAAAAGGACATGTTCCCACAGTGGGGCATGTGTGAAATTATGAGTGAAAGGGTATCCAGAAGAGAAGATGACAGCCAAAACCAAGCTTCAGTTTCCCTCCAGTGGAGGGAAAAAATACTCTTATTCCAAAAATATTCATCCTCTTCCCTGGGCCACACTTTATAACAGGGACCTTAAATTGGTCCCCTTGAGAGTATTGGCATGACATTGATACTGACCCCACAGGATCTCCAAGCCACACAGCCCAAGACTTTTGCCCAATATAACCTGCCAAAATAATGACCTCATTGTGCAACTGTTTATTCCTCAGACTCTGTTGCAGCCTGAATAAAATACCCAAAGAAAGACAGCTCATAACCCGCTTTGTTCTAATCTGATCTTCAACACACACCCAACTGAATATGTTTCCCAGGTAACCTAACTCCAGAAAGAAGGTATTCAAACAGGAACATTCTCTGAACAGCAATAAAATCATAAATTGTCATTCTGGGTGAAAGTGAATTAATTCCCCCAAATCGATCATCCTATAAAGCTACAAAAGAGATTCTGGACCAATGCAGACTTCCCACAGGACAGACACCCAGGAAATCTTGGCTGAAATGATTAGCTCTTTATAATCACAACATGGGGGATGCACCTTTATAGAACCCCACTTCCACCCACAAGGTCTAGGGTCTCTGTCCCCTCCCCCACCATGAAACTCACAAATAACCAGACTAAAACCTACAGAAGCCACATCAGAGACCAGCAGACAGATGCTCTCCAAGTTATAAAGGCAAGTTTCTGCTTTAGTTTCTAAGACAGCTCTTAGAGTTTGTGCTCACATCCTTAGAGCATGTAGCATCCATATGCAGCATCCATATGCCTCCTGCTTAGCCTTGGTGGCTTTGCATTTCTAATAAGGAGGGAAGTATCAATTGTCACATCTAGATTCCAAGTTTCATCTTCTTCAAAGACGGATGTCATATGAAGCTGACATGGAATGCAAAGCAGCAGATGTTGACCAAGTCCCTGAGTGCACATCACTGAGTGTATTTGCAGTTAAACTGCAGCACATACCTTAAAAGAAGACATACAGAAGATAATTGGAGGAAGAGAGTGGCAGGGTTTTAATCAACCTATAATTATTTTATTTAATTCTTCCATGCTAATATTATATTTGTTGTCATAATGGGTCATTAAAAAAACTGCCAAAAATACAACCATGTCATACTCAACAGCGTGCATACGTAAATTTAGAAGGCACAGATGCCTTCATTTTAATTCTTCACTCATAATTTTTTGTGAAGAGGTTTTTTTTTTTTTGAATAATTGGGAACTAAGGAAAACAACATGCAATTACAATAACAATTACTTTATAGGATTTAAAGAGTATAGCTATTAATTAATCCCCCAAATACTAATTCCAAGTAAATGTAATGATACCACCTTTTAGCTATTTCTTTAAATGTTCATATTCTTTGAACATTTTGATTGGGTTTTCACTCACTGTTAAATACAGATCCCAGTGATCAAATCCTACCATCAGTATTCCATTCCCTGGCATCTGTATAACGCCATACAATTTTTTAAAAGTTTTGCAAATAGAACACTTCTTTTTAAAACTGGTAACACACATTCAGGGAGAGGAAGAGGGTTGTTTTTTCACAATGGTGGACAGTGATCACAGCCACAGAGGCTGTGGGGTGAGGGAGAAATGGGAGAGGCAGCTGACGGCTGAGAAGGAGATAGCAGGGTCGGATTCTAAAAGCTGGGCTGGGGACCCACCACACAGCATGTCAAATCCAGGTCAAAGGCAAAGTTATGTTCAGCACATCTGATGTTCTTTTTATTTTTTTTTTAATTTTACTATGAAATGTAAAATACTAAAACCTGAGGTTTTTTAAGTACAACAAATAATATGATGGCCGTCCGTGAACACACCACATATACTGAACATTACGCCATACGAGCTTGAGAGGCTGTATTTGTCACATATGTATATATTTATGAAACACGCACATATGATGAATACATATATATATATACATGAAACACACACACAGAGGAAGTTACAGCTTAAGCCTCCCTTTCACATTCTCTTCTCTCCTTCCCCAGAAAAAACCAGGAGGCTGAAATCAGTACGTTATTCTTCCCATCCACGCTTTCGTTCTTAAAATTTGTGTCCATAAGTATTCAAAATGTAGATACATATATTGTCAGTATAACTATGCAACTTCCTTTTTCACCCAACACTATGCTTTCAAGATTTATCAGTGTTGATTTATGTACGTAGGTCTATTTTATTCATTCGACTCTTATTTAGTGTATTTCATTGAATAAAAATACTGTAATTGACTTATCCAGTTGCTAGTCAATTCATCTACATACCTCCTCGTGCACACATGTAAAACTGTTTCTTGAGTATCTACAGAGAAATAAAAATAATTGGGATGGGTCTTTCCTTTTACATTTCTTCATCACTTTTCTTTCATAATGGTTTTTTAATTTATATATTTATTTATGCTACCCATGTCTTATTTAAGAAACCCTTCCCTCTACTGACGTTTTGAAGAGATTTCCCTCTATGTTTTTATTTTTATTGAAAATTTTAATGGTTTGCTTTCCTCATTCAGATTTTAATCCACCTAGAATTCATATTTTTATATGGAAGGAAGAAGGAATCTGACTTTTTCCATAAGATAGTCAATTTGTTCCTTTTGTTTATTTATTCATTTTTTCACTTACTGCAGAGTCCATCCTACCCCCACTATGTTTTAATCCCACCTCTGCCATACGTCTCTTCTGTTTCCTTGGTCTGTTTACCTATATCTGGGCCAATATGATAAAGTTAGATTTAATTTTTATTTAATTTTTTAATTTTATTATAAGAAGCCCCCATTTATTTCCCTTCTACAAGAAATTTGGAAGTTATTTCATTGCTTCACAATTTTCAGAATAATGCATCTGTGTTTTTATGCTTCTTAGAATACTTGATTCTTTAGTTATATCCCTCATCAGGAGGTAAAAACAGTAATAAAAGTAATTTTTGCATATCAAGAACATTAAAGAAAACACAGATTAGTGACCTAGGCATTTTGTGTGTGTGTGTGTGTGTGTGTGTCTGTGTGTGTATACCACGCTCAATGAAAAGAATACTCTTTTCTCTTTTTTAAAAAACAGGCTGAACAGTGATTGAATTTCAAATGACTCAGCAATTGATTTGCCAATCTTTTAAAAAGTTTAACAGGTAATAAATCTTTGCTCAAGGAATCATCTCTTCCTAAGATTTGATAAAAATGGAAATATCGCCATTCTCTTAGACCAGCTCAGTAACTTTTTTCCCCTTAAAGATCCCTCCTTTCTTTTAGCCATTATAAAGGCATGGAGGGATACGGCCAAGAACCAATGAGTCAGCACATCTGAAAGAAAGGAAGGAACAGGGGGTTCCAGCCCTAGACCTGCTACATGTTTTTGGCAAGTCACAAAAATCTCTTCTTGTATCTCAGGATTTTTGTCTTTCAGTTTTTTTCATGTTTAAAATGGGAACCACACCTCCTACTTGAGGATACTTTATCAATGATTTGAAATGGGGTATAAGAAAATTCTCTGTGAGCTGCAAAACCTCATACACCATTTTTACACCTTTATTGAGGTATAATCGAGATGTGAGAGTCTGTTCAACATCCTAAGCACAAGTTCTTTGTTAGGTATATGTTTTGCAACTATTTTTTCTCAGTCTGTGGCTTGAATTTTCACTTTAACAGTGTCTTTGAATAGTAAAAGTTTTAAAATTTGATCAAATCCTATTGATCAGGGTTTTTTTCTTTAATAGTTCACAATTTCTGGTGGTTTCTAGTTAAGAAATAGTTTTCTGACCCAAAGGTACCAAGATCTTCTCTCATGTTTTCTTCTAGAAGTTTAATAGTTTTAGAACTAACTTTTAAGTCTATGATTCATTTTCAGCTAATTTTTGTATATTGCATGATCTAAGCATGGAATTTTATTTTTTGCAGAAGGCTATCTAATTTTATCAGCAACTATTGTCGAAAAGCTTGTATTTTCCCCATTGAATTGGCTTGGAACACAATCAAAAATAGATTGACCATATATGTGTGGAAATATTTCTGGACAGTCTATTGTATCCCATCGGCCTAAACGTCTATTTTTACATGAATACTATACTATGTTGATCACAGTAGTTTTATAATAAATCCTGAAACCTAGTAGAGTAAGATCTTCATGTTCTGCTTTGTCAAATTTGTTTTGGCTATTCTAGGTATTTTTCATGTCCACATACTTTTTAGAATCTGCTCATCACTCTCTACAAAAAAGCTTGCTGGAATTTTTATTGAGAATGTATAGAGGATGGATCTGGTGAGAACTGACAACAACACTGAGTCTTTGGCTCCATGAACAGAGTCTATCTCTCCAGTTATTTATTTCTTTAATTTCTGCCAACAGTATTTTACAGTTTTCTATGTAGAAGAGTTCCACACGTTGATTTAAATTTACTCCTAAGTATTATATATTTTTGATGCAATATTAAATGGTATTTTTTCAATTTCTGATTGGAAGATGCTAATATAGAGGAATGCAATTTATTTCTGTATCTCAACCTTGTAAACTGCAGTCTCACTAAACCCACTCACTAGTTCCAGCAGCATTTTTTAGGTTCCACAGGATTTTCATCATAGATCAAAACTGTTCAATACAAATATGATGCAAACCACATGTATAATATTAAATTTTCTAGCAGCCACATTAAAAGTAGATCAAATTGATTTTTAACAACGCATCATATATAGCCTATTTTTTCCAAAATATTATAATTTTGTCCTGTAATGAGTAAAAAAATCATGAATGAAGTCGTTTACATTCTTTTTTCATATTTTCTCTTTAAAAGTCAGTGCTCACACTTGGAGCAGATCTCAATTCACAACAGCTGCATCTGAAGTGTTCAGACACGTGTGGCTGGTGACTACCATAATGGACAGTCCACACACAGACAGGTAAAGCCAGCCGAACTTCTTATTTTCCAGTCTTTGGTCTTTTGATTCTTCTTGTTGCCTTTTGCATGAGCTGGGATGTCCGGTAAAGGTAAAGGCTGAAGAGAGGTGGTGAGGGTGATGGTCCTCACCTCGCTCCCGACCATAGGCAACCGCATCAGTCCTTCACTAGTAAGGATGGTGCTGTACTTTTTACAGGTGTTGAATTTTGTCAAATGCCTCCTCTGCATCTCCTGAAATGATGACATGTAGTGCATTCATTGAAATGACCTGTTAATGTGGTGAATCCCATTAATTGATTTGTGAATGTTAAACCAACTTTACATTCTTGAGATGAACTCCATTTCATCTTTCTATACTTTATATATATATATTTTGTTGTTGTTGGATAAAATTTTGTTAAGAATTTTTGTGTCTACATTCATAAGAGATATTGGTCTGTAGTCTCCTTTCCCTGTAATGTCTTTGGCTTTGGCATCAGAGTAATGGTGGCCTCATGACATGAGTTGGGAAATGTTCCTTCCTCTATTTTGGGGAAGAATTTGTGTAGTATGAGGATTATTTCATTCTTACATTTTGGTAGAACTCACCAGGGAAGACATTTGGGCCAGGAGTATTCCTTGAGGGAAGATATTTACCAATATATTCAAATTATTTCAAACATATAGGGTTTTCCAGTTATCCATTTCTTCTGGAATGAACTTTGTTAGTTTTCTTTTCAAGGAATTCGTCCATGCCATCTAGACTGTGGAATTCATTGGTATAAAGCTGTTCATATTTCTTTATCCTTTTAAAGTCTGTAGAATCTATGGTGACAACCCCTCTCACATCCCTAGTATCAGTAATGTTTTTTCCCTCCCCAAATCCCCAGTACATGGTTGTATGTTCTAAGTCCTTCTACTTCTTCTAGGTGAGCTGCCACCACAGCATGGCTACTGACAGAGGAGCGGTGTGGTTCTGCAGCAGGGAAACGAACCTGGGCTATCGAAGCATAGCGCACCAAACTTTAACACTAGGCCATCAGGGCTGGCTCCTAATATCGGTAATTTTATCTTCTATCTTTATTTCTGATCAGTCTGGCTAGAGTTTTTATCAATTTTATTGATCTTCTCAAAGAACCAGTTTTGGTTTCATTGATTATCTCTGTTTTTCTGTTTACAATTTCATTATTTTTTGCTCTTTTTTATTTCTTTTCTTCCAATTTGCACTCCTTTTTCTAGTTTCTTAAGTTGAAAGCTTAAGTTATTGATTTGAGCCCTTTCCTCTTTTGTAGCATAAACATTTAATGCTACAAATTTCTCTTGAGGCACCGTTTTAGCTGAATCCCACAGATTGTGATCCATCATGTTTTCATGTCATTCAGTCCAATGCACCTTCTAATTTCCCTTTGAATTTCTTCTTGGACCCCTGAGTGATTTGGAAATAAGTTGTTTAGTTTCCAATTATTGATAGATTTTCCAAATCTCTTTATGTTATTGATTTCTAATTTAAGTCCATTATGGCCAAAGAACATACCTTATATGATAGTAATCTTTTTAAACTTAGTGAGACGTTTATGGTTTGAGAATATGACCCATCTTGGTCAATGTTCCATGTGCTTTTGAAAGAAAACATATTCTGCATTGTTGGGTGGAGTGTTCTATAAATATCAATTAGATCAACTCGTTTGGTCGTACTTTTCAAATCTCCTATATCCTTATTGATTTTCTTTCTTATTGTCCCACCCTTATTGAGATAAGGGTGTTGAAATCTCTGCGTGAGACTGGATTTTCACGTCATGTATTTTGAATCTCTCTCACTAGGTGCACACAGGTAACGGAAACTGTTAGGTCTTCCCGATGAACTGACTGCCTCTGCATCCGGAACCATTCCTCTCCATCACTGGCACTTGCTCCTCCAGGCCCTGTACCAGGAATTATTCCACCTGCTCCTCCCCAGGTTTTTCCTCTGGCCATGGTGGGTTCCTCCCATGCACCTGCTCATTGATGCTCTGGTGGACACTTGACAGGACCCCACAAATCCCCGGAGCCTGCGTGCTCTCTCTTTCTGTAGTTCTCTCCTCTCTCCTGTTTGGTTTCTGTCCTAAGAATTCCAGTGCTTTTGCCTTCCTGAACCCTGAACTCTGCTTCTCCAACTCTGTGAAACTGCTGGGTGAGGACGATATTCATGGCTGCAGAGAAAGGTAAATCTGAAAAACTGCACACTGGAAGAGCTAAGTGAGGTGTTGCTTAGCAACTCTTAATAGGAAATAATTTAAACTCTGGATTTATTTTTTTCCTGAGAACTTGCCGCTCCTGCCTGGAGTCTAGAATGCACTCCCCTTCATGCTGGCAGCTCCCCTGCACGCATGCATGGGTGCACACACACAGTCCTAACCTGGCAGTGACAGGCTGTATTATTCACCAGTTTTCGTAAGTATGTTTCTTTGGATATAACAGCATCCAAGAGGCCAAAGTGGCTGGAATTCTATGACCAGCACAACCTTTCACAAAATCACTTGGCCAACACAAGGTACACTTAATGCAGGAAGCCCTAAGACAACCACCATCAAAAATGTCTCCATTTAAACTGAGTCAGTAACAGATGTTTTGGAAGCCTGCAGAACATTTTTCCTCCCTTGCAAAATTCCAGCTCTTTCAGGAAAACACTACGGATTCCAGGCTGCAGTCATGACTCCTTATTTTGTCTTCACGTTGACATCCCCAGGAGGTGCCTCCAGTTGCCCTGAGAGCTGCACGCACAGGACCAGGGTTCTCGTGATGATGGTCACCCCCCAGAGCACGTGAGCTGTACTGCACAGGCTTCAAGCAAGGTCCCGGACAGTACCCAACGCAGGCGCAGCTCGGGGAGAAGCTGGTGACGGGCTGGACTGAGCCCTGAGCTGGCATCCCCGCGAATGCCTCCCAGGGCCCTTTGAGGCTGACGGGTTTTTCCTACAGGGAAGAAAGGGGCCAGCTGTAGGTATATAGGAGCTAAGACAAAGCCAGATGAGAAAACCAGCAGAAAGAAGTAAAATGATAAGGAATCTGTTTATAAGGAAGTGACTTTCAGCTTAAAAGCAATCACTGATTCTCAAACAATACCACTACTAGCATATACACGGACATTTGTTTCTCGGGTCAAGTAAGTCCCATTTCTCTCACCTATCATCTGAGGAATGAAAATACCTCCAACTGGGAATATCACCTGGAAATTCAAAACAGTGATATATTCAATTTTTTGGCGTCTCTGAAGTAACAGCTCCCTCCTCATGAAGTTTTGCCAAATAACATCTAACCCAAAAATGGCTCAGATAAAACAATTTGGAATTTCCAAATGTGTCCCTTCCTCATCACACAATAATCTGTCATTTGCTGAGGCACAACAGGAAACACCCCACAGCCACTGATGACAATGGGCACATGGAGATGACGTGTGACGATCACAATGCCAGAATGTCACGTTCAAATCCCAGCTCTCTTCCCAGCTGTGTGACTGTGGGGGGGTTCCTTAATCGCTCTGGGCTTCAGTGTTCTCATCTGCAAATCGCAAGTACTTACTTCACAGGGGTGTAGAGATCAAGTAAGTTATGTACGTAAAGGAATTGAATAGTGCCTGGCACAGGGAAGGACCAGGACTGTGGAAGTGTTTTCCATCATTATTATGGTGGGGAGGCAAGTGGACAGATATGTTACGTGTACATTCATTCAGTTATTTCCACAAGTACTTGCAGTGTGATCCCTATGTGTGTGACACTGTGCTGTGCACTGGGAACAGAGCAGCCAACAAAAATGCCTCCAAAGCCACCCAGTCTTTAAAATGTACACTGATGTGGGGGGAGGACCACAGAAGGGCAGAGGTGAGAATGGCAATGTCTGTTTAATAGCCAGAGAACAGTTTAATTAAGAGAACAATCTTCAGTACCAGGGCCTGTGCTCCCCTGGAGAAAAGCAAAGGAGGAGAGAAAGAAGAGGAAGCAGAGAGACGGATCCAGAAACACCGACAGAACTGTCTATTCGAGCCAGGTCAGGGCTGCGAGGCCCAGTGAGGATCGTGGTCCGTTCCCAGCTCACTGCACAGCCAGGGGGATTTTCAGGATGCTCTGGCTGGAGCTAACAGTCGGGAGACCACAGATACACCAGCCACTCTCAGCAGCCAGAAGTGGGTGGGCTCTCACAACTACACTGCAGACTGGGGCTGCTCTCTTCCACTTCCTGAAAATTCACATTTCGTTAGTAGATTCTTTGCCATGAAAAAACGACGACAACAAAATATTTCAAATCCTCATCTTTGTTGTTAAATGAAATAACTTTTTACATTACTTTTTAATTTTTCTCAGGTGTGTGCATCTTCATAGTAACTCCAAAACGCCCCCTAAGAAATCGCCCTGGTACACACAAGCACACAGAAACAGGTTTCTTGGCTACTCAGGGACAGTCTCTCTAAGCTGGACTTTTCTCCTTTCATTCATATGCTACGAGGTTCTTCTGATGGTAAATACATTCTTTAGTCGCGTTCCAAGCAACTGCACTAAAGGAAAAGCAAACCAATTCTCTACCATTTCAAAGTCTATGAGAGGCTTTCATTTTCACCTATTTTCAATTAAAAAAAAAAAAAGATGTTTGCACATTCATGTCCTATTTTTGTAAGAAAACACACACAGGCACATGCTGAAAATCTGGCATCCTTTTAGGTAATAGGACAATGAACATCTCTTCTTCTTGGAGCAAAAGGTTGCCCTTCGAGTTGGTAATTTAACAAATCCATACAATAACTTCAGCATGGTCTCCCTGCCAAGGCTGAACTGGGGTTGTCAGGAGGGGAAGCGTTTACTCAGTTCCATTCACTGAGCTCTTACTACAAGGGAAGCAGAGTCAACACAAATACGGCCCAGCTCTCTTGTCCTCACTTGGCCAACCCGGCATCCATCTGGATAAGCGTCCACCCTTCTAGGCGATGGCCCTCCTGCCCTGCTACCTTCTGAACAGTATTCCTGTCTCAGAGGGAGGGTCCTAAGTCAGTAGTTTTCAGCTGAGATCAAATGGATTTGTTCTTGTTAGAAATTCATTAAATAAAACATCATCTAAAAGCTTAGGCTTCACCAAGTGAACCAAAAACATTACAAAAATGTATCAGGCAAGAAGGTCTTACTTGATGTCACTAATGCAGGAACCCAGAGGAGCACTTCCATTATTCAGACAGGCAGAGGTAAACCAAGGTTCTCTAGTGCACAAACTCATGCGCTCATGATGGTCTGTTTGTTTACACGGCAATACGAACGTCAGATTATCTTCTCTTTATATTCATGAGCATGGATTTATTTCAACAGGGTATTCACCCACAAGAACATCTCTAATTCCTGATAGACGCTGGTTTGCAAACGCGTCAAATTCTCCATGGCACACGTTTAATTCCAAGGTGGATTTGCAGTTTAAGTGAAGGCTGACATCGAGAGCAGTTATGAAAATCTGAGACGGGGAGGTGAACATTACAGCAGCATGCCACACGATGGAAGTGGCTTCCTGCAGCGGGAAAGCATCCACATAGGGAACAGTGTGTCTTCCAGTGGAATGACATCTGTCATGGGTCGAACTGTGTTCCTCACAAAGAGATGTTCAAGTCCTAACCCCCAGTACCTATGAATGTGACCTTATTTGGAAATAGGGTCTTTGCAGATATAACCAATTCAAGATGAGATCATTAGGGTAAGCTCTAAATCCAGTATGACAGATGTCCTTATAAGAAGAGACACACAGACAAGAATGGCATATGATGACAGAGGCAGAGACTGGAGTCTGGAACACCAAGGATTGCCAGAAACTACGAGAAGCTGGAAGAGGCAGGGAGGGATCCTCCCCTAGAGCCTTCGGAGGGAGCATGGTCCTGTGGACACCTTGGTTTCAGATTTCCGGCCCCAGAGCAGTAAGACACTATTTGTCAGCCTCAATTAAGCCTCTTCTAATAGGACTTACCTATCAGAAAAGCCCGTATTCTAGAGGCTCTCAGACAGGGGTCATTGCTATGTTGTGTAACTGCACTGGGCAAGTTGAGAAAAGAGAAAGATGTGCCCCATACACATTGCCACTGATTTCTTGAAAACTAACTAAATAATAATTATCCCACATACTTGACCTAACAGAACAGAGAAAACAAATACCTTATATACCCCTCTACTAACTTTGAGTTCAAAATTGTTCAAGTACTTTTAAACCATTCAGAAAAATGAGATAAAATACAGTGACAGCATCACCCTCTTTGCCTCTCTATCATTTTTTCAACGGGAAAGTCACAGCACAAACGAAGGGCATTTTAGCAAATCAGTCCAAGCAAGAAGCAAGCAGACAGAACTTCCATCTCAAATGCAGACGCTGCCACGGAACAGCTCGAGCAAAACCTCTGCAATTTACCACCCGACTTCACTCAGAGTTTATGGAACCATCAACAAAATATCATTTTAAAATACTTTTCATCCAGGAGGCAGCTGTGTGGAACAGATGTCAGCTGGGTTGGGGTGCTGGCAGCCCAGGGTGGAGGAGGACATCAAGATGGGGGTGACTTGTGCTGAATTCAAACACCAGTGACAGGAGAGCTCCGCATGCGCGCAAGGCCATGAGGGCAAATTGCCGGAAGTTTTTTCTTTTCCATTTTCCTCATTTCCCCAGAGATTCCTTCCAAATCGTGCTGTTGACCAGCCTCCAAGCCTGCCACCATTTCATGTGCTGGCACTTTCTCAGGGCCACACGCTGCAAAATCATTCCTTCTTGCCTGACCAAAACGGGCACCACTACACGTAAGTCATGCCCTGGCAGCCCAGTACAATTCCACATACTGAGGGTTTAAGAGCTGGTTCTTTAAGAGGCAACACTGAGGAGTACTCTTGTATTATACAGGGTTTCTCAGACTCAGCACCCCTGCCATTTGGGGCTGGAAAATTCTCTGTAGTGGGTGCTGCCCTGTGCACTGTAGGATGCTGAGCAACATCTCTGGCTTCTACTACTAGATGACAGTAATATCCCCCCATCCAGGTTGTGACCATCAAAGACGTTGGGTGAAATCACTCCCAGCCAAGAACCATTGGTATCATGAATAAGAGCGGGCCTCAAGTCAGACCCCCTGAGTTCAAGTCTACTCTTCCACTCATCAGCAGCTTGGCCGTGAGCAAGGTGCTTCACCACCCTGCGTCTGTTTCTGGACTTGTAAAGTATGGGTACAATGGTCCTCTCCCCACAGAGCTCCACGAGATCAATGAGGTTGTGAAAGGAAGAACTCAGGACAGGGCTGACCCAGTGCAGATGATGCACTGGTAGCTGATGATATCCTGTGTTCTGCAGTGGAGACGTTGGTGGCTGGGATCTGCACTCAAGCCACCTGCGCAGTGAAGACTGAACCTTACCCAAAGAGAGGTCCGGCCTCTGCCCTGGGCTCCTGGTAAGTCATCTCCAGGCGCCTGGAATGCCCTGTCTGATAGGAGTGTCTTTGTTTTCCTGGGGGTTTCGGCCAGCAGATGGTCTAAATGAGATTTACAGCAGGGGCTTAGGGCCATGCAGTATCAGTTCTGCCTCCGGAAAGCTAGAAACTAAAGGCCAGCCATGCAGGCAGTATGCGATTGAGCCCCAGTGAAAACTTGGCACACAGAGGGCTCAGCTGAGCTTCCCTGGTAAGCAATACTCCACACATAGAGCCACATGTTGCTGCCGAGACAATAGCCCTGTCCATGACTCCACCGGGAGAGGACAATGGAAGCTCCACGTTTGCTAGTTTTCCCAGACACTTCCCTTGGCTGATGTTAATCCATAGTCTTTCCTTGTAATAAACCATAACCATGAGTATAACAGCTTTTAATGAGTTCTGTGAGTCCTTCTAGCAAGTTATCAAACAGGGTGGTTGGGAACCCCCAAACTTGCCATTGGTGTCAGCAGTGAGGGTGGTCTCATGTGGACTGTTCCCTCTCTCTGCACCATAGGCTCACTCCTTTATCTCCTTACAACAACACTGTTAATGTCACTGTCTTCCAGCGGGAAGAATTCCCTGAGCACACGTCTACGTATAGTGAACCTACCTAACACTTCTTGAGGGTTAGTGCTCACTGAGAGGCCTGCATCTGTAGTGCTGATATTAAAAGATGCCAGACTTTTGGTTAATCTGACAGAATAATTTCATTTGAAATCCCCATGCCTGTTGAAGGGGCAGGGGTAGCCAGGTGTGGCAGGCGGGATTTCAAACTGTGGAGGAATGAGGCCCAAAGCGTCCCTCTTCTGACAAGGCATGTGAGCAGGCCCACAGTGGGAGGCAGACACCCTGCTCAAGGCCCCAGCCTAGGAAGAGCAGCCAAAAATTGCTGTAACCACCGAGCCTGCCTGTGGCCATTTCCGAGCATCAAGCAGACACAGCTGTGCTCCCAGACACATGCCCAGGCCACAAGCTGGGCTGGCCACCCCACCTGCAATGTCAACAGGGTTGAGGCTCCATGTAGAAGCTAGTTCTGCCTGGGGCCCTGGCAGCATGTGGAAGGTGATCATTACACAGGTGGGATTATGCAGTGGGGCACAGGTGAACAAAATCCCAACTCAACGTGAGCTTGGAAACAATGACCAGGCACTCGGGGATAACTGATACCAAGAAATTTAGCCAAGAAGCTCAACATCTGAGAGAAATCAACCCAGAGAAAATGAAAGTAAAGTGACTATGAAATAAGTTTGTTTCAGATGCTTAAAGAGATTTTTAAAAGCAGGTGGACAACAGCAAAAAAACCAAAATGTATGTTATAAAACCAAGAGATAGTTAAAAACAGAACAAGTGGATATGAAAAAACATCCAACAACAACAAATCTGGAGATGAAAAGATATAGTCATCCATTAAGGGAAACACTGAACCAGTAGCTGTGGCGGCCTGCTCTCGACGGAGCACACTGGTGGATGTGAAGACACCACAGTGGAGAGCCAGTCACATCCCTTCCCAGAAGGGGTCAATATTCTTGCAGAGGAGGCCGTCGGTAAACAAGAGGAATACGTAATGTGATCTGAGGCTCTATAATCATTGTAAGTGCCATGGAAAAAACCGGAGCAGGGTGAGGGGCGTCACCCAACGGGGGGCTTCTGGAGGTCGAGAAGGCTGCTGTCTGAAGGGGATCAATGAGGTTAATGAGGTAACACAGGAGCCATGCAAGACGTGGACGAGAAGCATTCCAGACAGACGGGAGGTCCTTATCCTGATTAATCCGTTCTTTTAAAATAATAATAAAGCACTGGGGCCACCCGGTGGCGCAGCGGTTTAGTTCGCGCTTGGCAGCCCGGAGTTCACGGGTTCGGATCCCGGGCGCCCGCCGACGCACTGCCTGTCAGCCATGCCGTGGCGGCGTCCCATATAAAGTGGAGGAAGATGGGCACGGATGTTAGCCCAGGGCCAGTCTTCCTCAGCAAAAAGGGGAGGATTGGTGACGGATGTTAGCTCAGGGCTGGTCTTCCTCACAAAAAAAATAAATAAATAAAATAAAATAATAATAAAGCAAAGATTATGTTACTGGTGAAATTACAGATGTCCCATTTAAGTTGGTAACAGGTCTGACCACAGTTACAGTCTATGATTCACTTCTGCATTAGAGGTCCTGGCGAGCACAATTAGACAATACAATACATAGAATAGAGTGAGTTAAGGATTTGAAAGGGAGAAAAATACCTTTTAATTATTTAGAGACCATAATACTGTCTATACAAACTGAGACCCTCAGCTACTAGCAGTTCACCAAGATTACTGGATACAGATCAACATAAAAAACAATCGTATTCTTACGCATCAATATTAACCAGATGAAAAAGGCAATTAGAAAAGAATCCCTTTTGTGAAACAACAAAAAACTCTGAGTACCTAAGAACAAGTCTAAGGAAAATTGCTACTGATATTATGAAGAAGAAAAAGTCTTTGAAGGACATAAAAGAAAACCAGAATTCTTGGACAGACATGCCATGTCATTCTACGGAAACAATAAAATAAGATAGCAAATCTCTGGATGTTTTTTATAGTATCCTTTTATTTCCTAGACATTTCATATCTTTCAAAGCAAAAATTAAGAAATTCCATATAACATAAATCCAGATCCCAACTAGAGTTTTCACCGAACACAACAAACTGATTCTGTAATTCCTACAGAAAAGTAAGCTAAGAAACCTCTGAACAAAAGGAAAACTGAAGAAAAAGGAAGGGGCTACTTGCCCTTCCAGATAGTAAGGCTTCTTCTAAAGCTATGACGTTGAAACAAGCTGGCATTGGTGCAAGGAGATCCCACTAGGTCCGTGCCACAGGCCAGCGGGTGGTGCTCTTAACTGGTCTCCTGCTTCTGCTCTGTGTGTGCCATGAAGGCAGGAGGGACCGAGGACCGCGTACGCCATCGAAGGCATCTGGGTAAGGGTGCAGCTCAGGAAGGTGAAGGAGAGAGGTGGGAGTGGAGGCAGGGAAGGAGCTGGCTGGAGCAAGGGGGCAGGTGCCTAGCCCTCCAAGGGGCTTGAATGGGATAGTGATGAGGAGAAGGACCAGGGAGCTTCCCCGACCACTGGAGCCTCTTCAGGGAGCTGCAGGAGAGGAAAGGTGGCGCCACCCCTTCTTCTGTCCACGATGACAGTGTCCTTTAGAGCCAGACAGACCAATCTGAGTTCACTTAGTCCAGCCCTCTCCCAGTGCAGAAGAAACTGAGGCCCAAAGAGGATGACGGCTTGGCCAAGGTCATGGATGACTTACTGACAGAACCTGCTGGAAACCTCATCTTTGGGCTCATCCAGAGCCCTGTCCAGCTAAGGCACACCAGGAATGCTCTGTCTCCTGTCCCTGGCACTTGAACCCTTTTGGCGGTTCCCATCTTGAATCTCTCTTCCCCTTTGGCCTCCACAGCAATTCTCCCTCACTAGTCCTCATCTCCCTTCTCCTCTATCCATTCCTGGCTTCTGTTCCTCTCCTAGCCCCAGCTCTTGAGTTCCCACCAACTCTGTGACGGCCCTCTTAGTGCTCAATTCACTCTCTCCCTGGACGGCTAGAGAACCCTATAGATTCGATTATGAGCCTGAAGCTAGTAACTTGTATATCCATATCTGCAGCCCAGACCTGCGCCCCGGACAACATTGTTTAATGCAGCAGCCAGCGGGATACACCCATGAGACAGTGGCACCAGGGGAAAAGCCTACAGGTAAGACTACACTCTTCTAAAGATCTGACATCCTCCAGATGTCCATCCTCTAAGCCAAGAGCCTCCAAAGGCTCAACATGAAGAACTGCGGGTTTTGCAACAGTTGTAGGAAGTAATCCTATTGATATAATGTAATCATGTTGATACAGTCAGTATCACAGAAGTCTGTAAGGAGGTGGATCCAGTAATTGAGAAAGAGTTCAAGGGCAATGACCAGTCTTTGAGAGTTAGAGGCACAAGGTAAGATCCCAGATCCCAGAAGGATTCTGGAATAAGAGGAAATTCAGGGACCAGGAGAAGAATGGAGCTACAAAACTGTGGTGGTGAGATGTAAACCCAGACTTAGCCATCAAAAACTAGTGACAAGGTGAGACCCAGGCATGCGCCCAGCTGCCAGCAGGTCTGATGGGTTAAGATGGGCATCGAGTGACTTCACCTGTGGAGATGCCACTAAGACAGCTATTTCAGAAGACTTTCTTCTTCTCAGCTACAGGTCTCCTGTTTACAGTTTATAGCCAAGTTTACAGAATTAAGTATGTCACAAATCAAAGCACATGAAGAAAACACAAAAAACAGTTTAAAATCTTACCTGGTCCCAGGCAGAGACGGTACCTCCAAAACACATGAACAAGTACCCCATGGCCACGAGACATATCCATATCACCAAAGAGAAGAGACGGAGCAGCTTCTTAAACACAGACTCGATGCAGACAAGAATGAATATCGCAAAGAAAATTGCCAGGGCAGTTGGAACTGTTATTAAAAACGCCACATGGTCTTCAACTTCCTAAGGAAAGAAAAAAACATGGCAAAGGTACAATTCAGAATCACCGTGATACTGATGACTTATGTGATCAAAATGCTATCAGCATTAATCAGTCAAAATATGTCGAGTTTTAAAAACTATTTTAGAAGTAGAACCGTGTGAACTTTTGAAAATTTCAGTTTCCTATTAAATAATCATGTTTTTCTACATACGTAACCCAATATTGGATATTTAAATTATGCAAAACAGCTATAAAATCAAATTTAAATTTTCCCTAATCCATGGAGGAATGGGTTTTATTCAAATGTGAATGCAAGAGCACATAATATCAGGTTAAAATATGACAGCCATTTTCACTGCCTGAATCAGAGGATCAGAAATGGCCTGGCCTTGGAAATTAAGGCTTCCAAATGGATTTGAAATGTTTTATTTAAAAAAACCTAAAAACTATCTCAGTCTCTAAAGTGATGAGCTTTTATTTTCAAGATGGCAATTAATGTTTTAACAGGATCACAGGTTAATAGAAAAGGGTCAGAAGCACTAAATATAGACCATGAGAGAGTGAGAAAGACTTAGAAGAATGTGACATTTTTCTATTTTCCTTCCCCCCTTCTCTCCGGCTCCAGTAGCAGAAAGAAAATGGACATTTATTATTAGCCTCTTACTAATGCACTTTTTTAAGAAAATCCACTTTTACACACTATTGTTCATTTTCTATTTCTCTCTTTCTAGCCACACACAAAAAAGGCACAGTATTTCAATGCTACACGATTGCCGCACAATGTGATAACCCTCATGTTTCCGTTCGTTACAGCACAAGCATGGATTTAGGCTTTAGCTTCTGCAAAACATGATGCTGGAACTTTGCTACAAACAGCATTCACCAGGGGCTGGAACACAGTCTAAGTCTTTAATCCTCCCCCAAACATGTTCAGTTACCAAAACACCCAAGGGAATTTCAATCAAAGAACCCATATGGCTGGGGCCCTAAGAACTTCCACTGAGGTTCTGAATAGTAAAGGTTACAGAAAAATCTGGGACTTACAGGCAGCTCTTTCACGTCCTAGAGCCTGGTGAACCCTTTACCTTTTTTGGTTGGTGCAGGGCTCACTCCATCCCATCAGCAGCTCTACCTTCACATGGAGATGGCCCCATCCAGAGACCAAGGCACTCACCACAGGGAAATGGGTAGGCAGGCAGATCAGCCAAGAAACCACGCCAAGTCCAGATTAACATGGAGGGGAAAGAAGGGGACCCAACTGATTTCATTTCCCTTTCTCTCTCACACTTCTATGGGTGTCAAATGATACGTGGGAAGGGGTAACAGCAACAACAATCATAGCAAAGCAAATACTGGTATGTACATTTTTGTGCTAAGCACTCGTATATATTAGCCTCTTTAGTGCTGACACCAGTCCTGTGAGGGGCACTGGTGTTGGCACTCTCCCAAGGAGAGAAAATTAAGGCCCTGAGAATGAGAATGAGCTGCCCTGGTTGTTGAGCTGTTGAGAGACACAGCCAGGGATCTGATGGGGGGAGGGGGGTCTGTGCTGGCCATCCCTGCATGCTCTGCCCTCTGGTTGTGCAGCAGACGGCGAGCTAGACCAAGGGCCGGCCCTCGAGCCGCCAAAAGAATATATGTTTCCAGAACTGGCAGAAGACAAGAGGGTCAAATGTGATGCTCTTATTCTCTCCCTCCATTGCTATTATTGTCCACGATTAAGTGCCTACGTTGTACTTTTACACTCAGACACATTTTACAATCATTGCAAAAGGGTATCAGGTATACTCCAGGTTGCGAGCACTCCCCAGCACTCAGACACCACAAATAAATGCACACGTGGACATGGCAGCATGTCTTCCGAGGACATCAAATTTGAGAACAATCACTATACACATGGAGCCATGAAAACTGATTTTACTTTAAATCTCCCAAAACAAACTTAAGTGAGCTATAGACAGAAAGCTAACCAGGAAATAACCAGGACAGCTGTTTTCCTAGTGTGACTTTTCACTTCTTTCATTAACCCTGTAGGGGAGAAACAATCATTGACTTGATTGGCTCTGATTTCTCCAGAAAGACTGAAAATGGTGTGAAAATATACATGACTTCACAGTGAGAATTAGTAACTAGAGAAACAGAAAGATTTTGATGGAGTCCTTCCAGGAAGTGGAGGACCAAGTGAATTACCTGTAGGGGCTTTTTCTGCACTTCTCTTTTAAAAGGTCTAACTGCAAACAAGACAAAGACCCAACGTCTTATTGTGTCAGGTCCAGTATATACTAAGACTTGATACTGTTTTGGGTCTGAAATATTGGAGTCTCTATCTCATTCTTCTTTTTTTTAGTATCAGGGTCTCCATCACTGAGAAGTGACTTATCAGGCCTGCAGGATGACTTCTACATTAGGCACAGGAACACAGTGCCTTAGTCCCACAATATTTTTAGGAACCCACAAAAGTGTTTTAATTTCTTTTAAAATCAGAAAATATCCAAGCTTTTAGGGTCAAAGATTACATATGTCATCATGCTAACACAGGTGTAAACTCTCATGAATACATTTTTAGGGAGGAAGGGGCTTAGGAATGATCCTAGGGTGCCGGTGGCGTAGCCCTGTTCACCAGATGTGCGACTCACCAGGTCAATCCCGTGTACCAGAGCAAGACCTTCAGCTTCAAATAGTATCACCCAGCCTGGGTGGGTGAGGCAGCTTCCCAGTGGCCAATGGCTTTAGATGGTGGGCCACTGCTCCTGAGACATGTGGCCCTAACCATTGCAAAACCTGAACCCACTGAAGGATCGGGGCTCTTCTAGAAAGAGAACAGCCACCAATTTATTCTGCATTTGCCTTTTGAACTCTAACTCCAAACAAATTTTAACATGAACTTCTCCACAAAATAGAAGCTTTTATAAGGATGCCAAGGAAAAAACAGTAGAGTATTCATAAAAGAATGTATATGCTTATAAACTACATTCCTTCCCAACCTCACTATTCGCATCACACGTTTCTCTTAAGGCTAAGTAAATGAAATAGAGGAATGCCCTCAGACCTTGAATTACGTGGTTCTCCTCCCTTCCCTATCCCATTCCCGGTGGACGGGAAGATGAATGAAGCCACAAAGGCACACCTGGTGGCTGTTTTCTTCAGAGCTAATTGAGTTTTCAAAAGTCAGAATATAAAACAAACAGAGTAGCTTAAAATAAAGCGAACCGAAAAATTAAAAACACTATCAGTCTAAATTAAACACGTTTATGTATCCCAACCCCACCTCCCTTCATGCAAAAAAAATTTTACGAGACAATGCAAACTAAATGAAATGTTCAAAAATGCCTTTAAAAGGGAGATCTTGGGCATGGCATCATCTACTGTAATGATAATGGGTTCCTATCGCTCTCTTCGAACATTTTATCCTTTCGTTTTCAATGCATTTTCTGGTAATTTGGGGTGGATTCTAATTGCTAGGCCCATTAAATACCCATGGCTTTTATTTATTATGTGACAACTCCTTTGTTTCTTAGAGGATTTTCCACGGAGCAACAGATTAGCTGTATTTTCATCCTTTTCCACGTGCACTTTCCATTTTTTTGCTAAACAGTACTATTTTTTCGTTTAGATGGTAAAGGAGAGTCTGATGTAAAATACTGCTTTTCTATCAAAAAGATATTTTAGTGAAGTGCTTTGAAGTCCAACAGACGGAAGGTAGAAAACCATTTTCGTCACTCACTGCTGGGTAACTCGGGGCAAGCACTGGCCTCCCTAAGCCTGTTTCTTCATGTCAACAGCCATATAGCCAACAAGCATGCATGGCTGGTGGGTGTTCAGTACATCACAGGTGCACTGTAAATGACAGAGATTACAATCATGATGACCATCACTCCCTTTTTCCTTCAAATCTCAGTACATTCTCACCAAGGATAGTCTGATTATTCATTATTGGAATGATGCCTATTTTGCATTCTAAATAATTATACTTTATTATCACAAATTATTTTGGAGGATTGTCATTGGACAAAAACAAATCAGCCGTTAGCTATGATACACAAATTATAAAATGAGGAGACTTAAGATAAAACATCTAAGGACAGATCAGTTGGGGATTGTCGAGTTCCAATGAAAACCATGAATTTACAACTCCAGAAAGCCAGTTAGACAAAAAGAAACACAAGCAAATATATAGTATGAAGGTAAAAATGCAAAATATTAGAGATGAAGAAAAGATCCTAACAGTGGCCAAAGAGAAAGGATCACCCACAAAGATCAACAGCACAAGAGCAGAAATTTCAATAGTGCAAGACAGCAATGACAAATTATTGAGCAAAAAATAACAGTCAACCTTATATAGCCAAGAAACCTGGTTTTTTTTGTGAGAGCAAAAATACAAACATTTACAGATAAATCATTTTTTAGCAGGAATTTATCATCAAGAAACCTTCCCTAAGAGAATTTCTAAGAAATTAAATAATCCTAAAAAGACTGTAAGACATGAAAGAAGGAGGTGAACAAATACACTGGTAAACACATTGGTACAAAAAAATACACACTGTCTATCTGAAACAATAATAGTGACTGTCTAACTTCTAGGCTTAAAAAGATGGAATTGAAATATTTAATAATAAGACTAATCAAGTCAGGAGAAGAAAAACTAGAGATAAAGTGTTCCAAAGCCATATAATGATCTAGGTGTCAAGACTGACAAATTTGAAATCTTTACTATGGTAAAATTTCAAAGGTGACGACTCAAAGAATACAAATGAAATGCATAAATTCCAAATCATCAGAGGGAAAAAAGCGAGAGAGAAGAAAAAAAACATCAAGCCAAAAAATAAAAGAGGAGAAAAGAGAAGAAATTGGGACAAATAGATATCAGAAAAGTAAAACAGTACAAACAAGTGCAAATATATCAATAATCACAGTGAAATAAGTGGTTTGAACTTGCCAATTAAAAGACAGATTCTCTGACTGGATTACAAAACAAAACCCAATTCTATGCTATTTACAAGAGGCAGGGTTAAGCTAAAAGACACAGAACGGTTGAAAATAAAGAGATGGAAAAGAACTATTTTAATATCTTACAAAATATGCAATAAGTAAAAAAAAATTAAGGATGAAGATAAAATGATAAAATGCTCAATTCCTAGGCAATTATAACAATTTTAAACACCTATAAACCCATTAAAATAGCCTCAAAATGTGTAAAGCAAAAACATACAGAACTAGAGGGAGAAGTAAACCAATCTACCAAAGGGTGGGTTTCAGTATTTCCATCCAGCTATTGGTCAAGCAAACAAACAAACAAAAGTGATGAAAAGATTTTAAATGTCATAATTAGCAAGCTTGACTTAATTGACAAATACAGAACTCCACATCCAGCCTTAGGAAAAACAATATTCTTCTCAAGGGCACATGGAATAGTTATAAAAATCATGTACCAGGAAACTTGCAAAAAATTTCCAAGAAGTATCATAGAGACCCATGTTCTTTGATCACAAGAATTTTAAATTAGAAGTTTAAAACAAAAACATAAATTAAAAATTACCCATATTTGTAACATAAAAAGCATAACTCTAAATAACTTTTGGATCAAAAAAGAAGTCATAACACCAGTTTAAAAAGAATAATGAAAACAGTACATGTCAACATTTGTGGTGTGCAGTAAAACTGGTGCTTGGAGGAAATTTTAAAAGTTGAGTTGAATTGTTCTCTTGTCAATTTGGTTTTGCTTGGAGTTGCATTTCTCAGAACCCCTTTCCCTTTACGGCTCTTGGTTAGAGTTGAACAGAAGAGGAATTGGTGGCAGATTTGGGAGGCAAATGTGGAGCAAGTCCTCCCCTAAGTTCTTCAAAGTCAGAGAGGATTATGGGCAGTCATGGAGGTTCAGGCAGGCCTCAGCTTGTCCTCCCTCTCTCCTGCCCCATATCCTGCTCTTCTGCCCAACTTCTGGCCACTGGTGAACGTGGCCCAGCAGACACCTGGCTACAAAAGTACAGAGGTAGTCGCTACACAGAAGCAACAGATTCCCAGAAACCTTTCCATCGAGCTCTTCCATCTTAGTTGCCCTATGGATGACTAGCCATGTTTGTCTCCACAGATTTCCCTGAAAGCTCCCACCTTTCCACTCAAACCAGTGCTTTATGAAGGTGCCTTAGTGATTCTGCAGATCATTATTCTCCTCTTGAGAAACAGTTGCTGGCTTATTACCAGACCCCAGAAGGGACAGAACATTGACCACAGACCACCAAATCCCACTTGAGATGCCCGTCATTCATGGAGTGTTGTGTGACCCTCCAGACCATGAAGTTGGATGTGCACAGCGGCATCCCATCTTCAAGTGGAGGTGGTATACACAAGTTAGAGCTCAGATAAGTTCCGAAGGCACGAGTAAGTTGCATGAGCAAATGTCACAGATACTCACAGCCTCTACTCCCGCCACACTGCCTCCTCTCTCTCTCTGAATCTGCACCTATGTCTTCATAGAGAGTTCCCTATGACCAGCTGCTTGAGGAAATAAACATCTAGGTCTGGATTACAGGTGGTCCTGCCGGAGACAATAGAAGCACTGTACCTCTGAGCCCATCACAGGCATCATTCTCTAGAGGATCAGCCAGCCATCTGTGGCAGGTTGATGATAACTGACCACTTCCATGACGGAAGGTGAAGCACTTTGTTATTATTTAAATTGAATTTATTCCAGAAATGGATTTTGCTTTCCTGTCCACAAAGCTCCTGCCCAAACTACCACGTGTGGACTGTACAATGCCATCTTCACTAAGAGTATTTCACACAGCATCACTTCTAACAGAAACATTCAGTTTACAGCAAATGAAGTGTGACGATGAGCTCATGCTCTTGGAACTCACTGGCTCTACCCTGTTCCTCATCACCCTGAAGCAGCTTCCTTGACTGAGGGAGGAAAGACCTTCTAAAGACTCAGGGGGCCGGCTTGTGGGCAACCCCTTGTGGGGCTGGGGGATGCCCTCCAGGATGCAGCAGATGCTCTGAAACAGCAGCCAATACACGACACTGATTCTCCCACAGCCCGGACCCTCGGGTCTGGGAACCAACAGGTGGAAATAGGAGTGGCTACCCTATTAATGATCCTCTAGCAAAATATCCTAATTCCCACTCTTGTAAATTTGGGCTGTTCCAATTTAGAGGGCTTGGTTGCCAAAGGAAGACTGTCTCCACCAGGAAAATCTATAATGTGTCCATTAAACTGGAGACAGAGATTGCTATCTGGCCACTCTAGGCTACTAACGTCACTGAACCAATAGGCAGAGAAGAGCTCTGTGTACTGGCTGGGACTACTGATCACGATTATCAAGGAAAAGTGTGTTGCTAATACACAACACGGGCAGGAAAGAGGACCACTAGAATCAGGAGAAGATCATCAGGGTATCTTTGGTCCTCCATGTCCCATGACAGAAGTTCATGGAAACATCTAACAACAAATACTGTCTAATTGCAAAGTACATGTGCAGTGTCATCCCACCAGGCAAAGGAATATGACCAGATAAGATGCCTGCATAGGGCAAAGGGCATATGGAATGGGTAGTGGAAGAAGGAAGTCAAAACACCAGCTACACCCGTGTGATCAGTTGTAGAAGTGAGGACAACAGTAATTATAAATATTTCTTCCTTGGTTTGATATGAATATATTTGTGTGCATGCATATGTGCATACAAAATCATTAATTTTTCTTTCTCCTTCTCCCTATGATATGATATATTAATAGTATACTAATAGCCTTTATATCCAAGTACGCAAGATACAGGATTTTTAAAGGGAGCGTTACTTAGATAGAAGAGAAATAAACATCATTGAAATGGATAAAATGATCCTTTATATCCTCTTTCAGGGAGATGGTTAGTGTACTTTCAGTTGTACAAAGAACAGTTGCATCCTATTAGGTAGAAGCATGATTGTGTTATTTTCTGTATTCAGAAGCAAAATACAGTTAACAGAAGAATATGTGATGCCCAGTTGACAAGCAGTAGACTGTGCTGAATTGTTCTTTTGTCAAATTGGTTACAGTTACTTCCCAGAAGCCAATCCCCTGAATGCTCCCAGGTGCAAGATGGCCTAAGGAGGCACTTGCCCAAGATTTGGGAAGTAGAAAGGAAGCAGCTCCCAGGAAGGATGGTCTGCGTGGTCAGGTATGGCTGGAGATACACACAGAGGAGCCTGGGGGTTCCACCCCGCCCTTGCTCTCCGCTGCTCCACAGGGAGCACTCTGACCTCAGAAGTGCGGCCTGGGCTCCTTACCAGATATTTGGCTGTGCACTCACAGAGGTCATGTCATGGGAAGGTGACAGTGTCCCATGAACTCCCCGGGATGGGCTCTCTTCGGCCAGCAGCTACATGTGCTCAGCCTCTCAAATTTCCCTGCAAGCTCACACTGGATAGCAACTTCTCTGCTGATCCCAACGCTCCCTTCTGGTGCCAAGCTTTATACTAAAAATGAAGGCTGAAAACGAGTGAACTAAGTATCCCCTTCAGAAACTAGAAAAAGTACAACAAAAGAAACCAAAAAAGGAAGGTGCAGTGGTCAGGGACCTTCAGAAATATTCCATACTTACTCCTTCTGGGTTCCTTCGGGGAGCACTTTCTGACCTCCTTTAAAGTTAGAAGTAGCCATGCTCGGGCAATAAAATGCGAGCAGGACTAAAGTGTTTCTCTCCTGGGCAGAGGCGTGTAAATGCCAGAGTGAGGCCCATGGCACTTTCCTTTCCATGGTGCAAAGACGATGGCCCCAGGAAGACTCCTACAGCCCAGCTCTCCGAGTAACTGAGATGAGCGGAACCCCCTTCCTGGCCCTCACTGGCCAGAACATGTGGGCAAGAAATAAACCTCTGGTGTGTTAAGCCAAATTGGGGGTTTGCTTGTTAACCCCTCACAGTTTATAATACCCTTACTGATAATAAAAATTAGTACGTGAAATAGGGTGCTGCCCCAACAAAACCTAAAATGTACGGCATTGATAGCTGCTATAGGTGGCGGGAGCAGCAAGGAAAATGTCATCAGACACTGAAGAATGGCACCCCAAGGTAAGCAACGGTCCAACATTTGGTCAAGACAAAAGATGCCCTCATAGAACTGTAAGTCTAGAGCAGGGCTCAGTGAACTTTTCTTGTAAAGAATCAGATCATAAATATTTTAGGCTTTATTTAGTCCAAATGGTCTCTGTCACACAATTTAACTCTGCTGCTGTTCCTTAAACACAGCCATAGATGATATGTAAATGAATGGTCAGGCTGTATTCCAATAACACTTTATTTGAAAAAATAGGCAGTGGGTCAGATTTGACCCCAGGCCAGAGTTTTTTGACCCCTAATCTAGAAAAGGTCATTAAATAAAATGTTACAAGTGTGGATTTGTTGCTGTTGACTGCATTTGTTATGGTATTACAAGAAAAATATAAGATCAAAAATAACTGATCAGTTATGAGGAGGAAGAAAAAGGAAGCAAAACAGTCCAGAATTGTACGGATGTGTCAGGCTGGAAGAGGGAAATGCTTCTGTCTCAACCAGTAAATGATAAAACTGGTCCTAGAGTGAGAAAGGGTGACTAAAACTCAGCCATGTGGGGGAAAAAACAAACCTACTGCTGAAAACTGAATGGATTAGGGCACCTCAGAGTAAAGTCCAGCTAAGAGTATGGTGCCAGTAAATGCTTTCAATTGGACAAAATGATGCAGGGAAAAAAGAACCAGAAAATGTGTTTCCCAGTCAGGCTCAAAGTACACACAGGCTGAAAAAGAGAGAGACAGAGACAGAGAGATGGAGTGAGAAGACAGAGAAATATAGCAAATCTAAGAAGTAAGTCTTGAAAAGAACTATGGCTATGACCATTGACACCTGAAGATGACTGATATTAAACAGATAAGAAGTTGAAGAAGTTTTGAGTGATTTTTGTTTCTAAAAGAAACGTCAACCTCAACTATGGCTTTTCTAGACTTAAAGGAAATTTTGGTCTCTATCTACAGCAGGAAATGGGCTGAGAAAACTGCTCAGTCCCCAAGTAGGGCATACTCCCCAACACTCGATACAGATGTCATCAAGAGGATGGTCAACAAGGAAGAACCTCCCAAACGGAGGGGTCAGATATCACAGAAAACAACAGAGAGGGAGACTGTTTCCAGGGTGAGAGTCTGGGTCTAATGAAGACGCAATCCCCAGCCCCAGGTCCAGGGACCCTCAAACTACCCGCCCTGGGGACTTAGCATTACTATGAACTTAGAGACCAATGTGTATCATTCTTCCCTTGGGATAATGGGAGAGTTTACTGTGGTTACTGTTTGTATATTGGGTGGTTGAGGGGACGGTTGATAACAAGTCTTTTTAGCCCATAGGTCTCCAGACCAAGAGAAGCCACATATGCGGAAGTGACTGCTCCGCATTCCCTTTGAACAAACTAGTGTCCTTCACTCAGAGATCCTAGACTTTGAGCTTCTTTTCATTAGTGGACGGGACTTTTGGATTGTTTCTCTTGAGAATGGGATAGGTATGTTTTCTTAAGGAGGGAATAAACTAAATATTTGGTGACCAGGTGTGTGGACTGTGGTAGTGATTAGGGCTGTTAAACATTCTGGTTCACCTCTCTGTTGGGGTTTTGTCAGCAAAACTGGCTGCACTAATTCCTTTCCCTGGGTCCACGCCCTGGTGCAATTCTTTCCTACACTGACCCTGGCCCTGGCCGTGTGACTCTCTTTGGCCAATCTGATGACAGCGGTATGACACAAAGACCCGAAAATTCTTGGGTCCTGGGGCTTGCCCTCTTTCCCACTGCTCTTTAGAACCCGATGAATTCCATGGAAACAAGCTCAGGGTAGCCTGCTAAATGAGCAGAGACATGTAGCCCAGTGACCCTGTCATCCCAACCAACAGCCCTAGCTGACAGCCTGCCAATGGAACACACATGTAAATGAGGCCACCTTAGGAGATCCAGCTACCAACTGACCTGCCAGCTGACCACACAAACATGAGATAAACCAGAAGAGATCAACTAAGCAGCTAGATCAGAAGAGCCAAGAGGTGACCCATAGAATTGTGAGCTAAATAAAAGAGTAGTTATTCCAATCTGTTAAATTTTGGAGTGGTTTGTTACACAGCACAAGCTAACTGATACATCCTCCTTCCAGGCATATGAAGTTTGGCATGGCTATACAAGGTACTGTGGCAGACTGTATTTTCCACAAATGAGGCCACACCACATCCCATCCTACATGCAATTGACACTCCTCTCATCAAGTGAGGTTCTATGTTCCCTTCAATTAAATCTGGGCAGATCTTTGCGACACCTCAACCAATAAGCTACGGTAAAACTGCTGTCATCTGACTTCAGAGGCAGGATTATAAGAATGCCATGCACTTCCCCCTTGTTCTTCTAGGATGATCATTTTTGGAATCCAGCTACCATACTGTAAAGAAGCCAAGTAACCATATGGAGAGGCCACATGAAGGTGTTCCAGCCAATAGTCCCAACTGACTCTCAGCTGCCAGTCAGCAATGACCACCAGATACAAAAGTGAGTAAGTCTGCAAAGGATTCCAGCTCCCAGCCTTTAAGCCACCCCAGCTGACACATAGAGCAAGGATGAACTTCTGCCAAACCTGCCCAAATTGCTGATTGAGGAGGAAATGAATGGAAGTTGTTGTTTTCAATCAGTAAGTTTGGTGTGGGTTTTTAATGCAGCAATTGATAAACAGAATACTTACTCTGGCAATGAAAAATGAATGAAAGCGATGCGTCACTTCCATGTGGAAGATGTCAATATCCAGTAGTAAGACACTGAAACACTCTTTTCTTCCATGGTATAGCAAGTGAGGAAGGAAAGATGTTCTGGGATGCAGCTTCCTTCATCCTGAATCCCTGCATGACTGCCCTGAGAGAGTCCCCCTGCTGACTCACATTTACTGCAGAGAGTGAGCAAAATATAAACCTTTTTCTGTCAAGCCACTAAGATTTTGGAATTGTTTGTTTCCATTGCATAATCTAATATGTTCTGACTCATACAAGAAATAATAAAGATAAGAACAGAAATAAATAAACTAGAAAACAAAAACACCATAGAAAGGATCAGCAAAGACAAAGGATGGTTCTTGAAAAAGTTAAAACAAAACAGACATCTGATGAGATTAAGTAAGGAAAAAAAGAAAGCATGTAAAAATAGCATTATGAGTAAAAGCCAGAGATAGAATATATGTAAAGTGTTAAAATGAGAACAGTATTATCAAATGCATGCCATTAAATTTTAGAATTTGGATGATATGCAAAAATTCCTAGAAAAATCTTATTGAAACTGACTCAAGAAATAAAATTAGAAATACGAAATAATCCTATTACTATCAACGATACTGAAGGGAAATTTAGAAATCTCCCTACAAAGAAAGCAACAGGCCCATGTGGTTTTCTAGGCAAATCCTATCAACTCTTTCCTACATAGTGAAACCTCTTTTAGAAAACTGAAAAAAGAAGGCATACTCCCTGACTTATTTTATAAGACTAGCAAAACTTTAATTTAAAAAAATGACAGTTAGATAAAGGAATATTCCAAATTCATTTCACCAAAGAATATATTTGCAAAACTCTTAAACAAAATGTTAGCACATCACATCCAACATTTTATAAGAGATATTGTGAAAATTGAATTTGTCTCAGGAACATAAAAATTGTTTAATATTAGAAAGTGTATAACTGCTATTTATTACATTGACAGATTAAAAAACAACCAAAAAGCATACGTTCGTCTCAATCTGGTAAAATTCAACACACAATCACATTTAAACTTTTGCGTAAATTAGAATAAAAGGTAATCTCAAAGGATATCTACAAAAACCTACAACCAACATCATCTTAAATGGATCAAGTTATGAAGAAATTCTTTTTAAAATTAGGAACAGGCAAGGGTCCTCATAATCACCAATTCTGCCAATATCCTATTAGAGTTCTCGACCAGCTCAATAATGCAAGAAAAAGAAATGAAAGACTTTAGTCCTGGAAAGAGGAAATAAAACTCTCATTATTTGTAGATGATAAGATTGTCTGTGTCGGAAGCCAGAAAGAATCCATATTTCAGTTACTAGTAATAAAAAGGATATGATAACAAGTTGCCTGGATATAAAGTCAGTATCCAAAATTCAACTGCATTACTTTACATCAGCAACAAAGTAATAAAAATCATAATTTTTAAAACATCATTTACACCAAGCAACAAACTACAAAATATCTTTTTAGACTGAGGAGTAAGAACAGCATATAGAAAACTGTAAAACTTTCCTGAAACACACAGGTGAATGGAGAGATGGCCCATGTTCATGGATAGAAAAATTTAATATCATAAAATACCAGTTCTCAGCAATGAATCAATATTCAAAATGATACTAACAAAATCCCAATAGGATTTTTTCACATGGAGTCGACATAAGGCAATTGTAAAGTTTATATGGAAGAACAAAAGGTCAAGAATAACCAAGAAACCTTTAAAGGAGTTGAGTGTTACTTGCCCTGCTTAATACTTATTACAAAACTTTAGTATTATACTGTGTGTGTGTGTATGTGTGTGTGTGCATATGCACAGTATTGCAGGATAAAACCAAAACTTAACCAATGGAACAGAATAAATAGCCCATAACAAACCACTCATATATGGAATTTTGATATATGACAGATGTGGAGAAAGGAATAACCAAAATGGATCAATAAAAATTCATTCTCCACAAGGAAAAATATATAAATGGATCTTGATCACTACCTCACACCACATATATACCACACACATATGATATTTGTATGTATATGATATGTGTGTGTGTGTGATAAAATGAACAGAAAGAAAAGTAAAGGAATGACAAAAAAAGTGCCCTATGCAATTCACTTCTGAGGGTAGGTAAGGGAATGGAGCAGTGCAGCATACAGATTGAAATATGTTATTAGAGGCATTCTAGCTTGGACTGAGTTCACGGGTGTTTATTTCAGTCTAAATAAATAAGCAAGTCAGACAGAGATCAACAAGGATCATGCTCAAGAACCAAAGTTTAATCAAATTAATAAGTGATACATCACATTCTGTGTACCCAAAATCCAATTCTGAAGAACACATGTTACACACGTCTGAATTAACAGCAAGTCGATGACGGGAAAGGATGAGATGTTAGATCCGCCTTATGTCTGAACTACGCAAACATATCTTCATTATCTCTCTCATTTGTATTCACCTGATCTGTTTATTCTCTGAATTTTTAACATCAATAGCTTTTATTGATTCTAGTAATAAACTGGTCTAAAATTTTGTTTCCTTTATTTTGTTTCCACAGATCACTAGTAGCTTGAAATCTTAATTATTTTACCTTTTATTTTTCATATAGCTTTAAAAAAATAATACAGGACACTTACACACACAATCACTGAGTCTTGAGGGTAAGCATGTAGGAATGAAAGCCAGCACCTTTGAGTTCTGGCTCGTCTCAGCTGTAATATCCCAACATCGCCATGGCTGAGTGATAGTAAAAGACATTGGTGGAAATGGGCAGAAGCTCTAATTCCAAAATCTTGCAGTCAGGGGCACCATGACAATAGTGCTGATCCACTATCAACTGTAGGGCAGTGACCCTAGAGATTGACTTATTCATAAGATTCTCTCAGACAATAATAACCATCTTGAGAAATCTCAGGAATTTCAATGTTCTAAAATGAAACTGTTGTAGTTTAAGTCTGTATGTTTCAAATGCAATAAATTACTCATTCAATAGATTTTAATTGTGCTAATAACTGAAAATTCCCATTTCAAGCACCAAGCTTTTTTAAAGTGACTCGGTTCAACTCTGAGATACAACTGGCGTTATGCATCCCTAATAGCCGTGACCCTGGTCTATATTCTTATTTTCTCTGTCTTAGCACCATTGTTCTAGAACCCCGGGCAGAGTCAGAAAACTGGTTGGCAAAGCTGCCCACAATGGTTTTTCAGGGTGAGGCTCTCATTACAACATCCTTCACTCTCTCACCAGAGACTGGCTCCTGGAGATGGAAGTGTAAGCCCACGTTAAAAGAAGGACCAAAAAACATTATTTGTAACGTTGCCAGCGACAGTTGTACTGACGAATTCTTCCTCCAGAGGCTCCTTGTTCCCTTCCTTGTAACTTTTATTGTACCCTTAAACAGAGAGGACACTGACACAACATTAGCCAAGTCTTAATTTGGTCAAATGGACCAAACACAAAAGCTGACCCAACAATCCTTTCTCTCCTCCCAAAAGGACCTGGGGGTTGCAAACCTGAATTACCAGGTCTGTGTCAATTTCCTAGTTCGATATCAAGAAATCACGGCAAATATGTTATTACTCTTGGTAATTTTATACAACATTATCCGAAAGTAACAAAATTGAAAAACGTGAAGGTCAATATGAGTGTTCAATCTGGCAAGAATTTTAGTGCCGGAGAATGTTAAACTTATGTCAAAACGTGACTTTTAATTAAACAATCTATGGTTCTGTCTCTGTTTTCTTTTCAATAACTCAAAAGTTAAACGCACAACATTGATCCCATAAATAGAAACGCGTTCCCTGCCCTTTCATACTCAGATTTAAAAATCCTAGTACTCATCTAGTTTTCACCCAGAAATACATCTACAAGAGACCTCGACAAGGAGAACCCCTGTGGTACAAACATAGCAACAGTGACCTACATTTGTTTCGGGTACAATACGTGCCCGGCACTGTGCTAAATGCTCCTAGGATCCATCTTCCTTAATTCCCAACAGAGCTCCACCAGCCTGGCTGTGTTATTCATTTTATTTCACACATGAAGTAACTGAGCCTACGACAGAGAAATTAATCTGTCAGGAACACACAGTAAGTGGCAAAACTGAGACCCTGATCCAGCTCTATCCACAAAGCTTTGAGCTCTTACCCAGGAGTCTACAAGATGGGAATGACAGCTGCTAAGAAATACCTACACCGTAAATTACACATCCGTTAATTAAGCACCTGCGATATGGTTAGCGCTGTGTTAAATATGGGGAGTGCGCCACTTCTCCCCTGAAAGAACTAACCATTAGTTGAGGAGACAAGATGAACTCACAAAACTATTCTGAACTACAGATGACAGTAACACAGTGGTTAAATTATTTCATACATATAGTTCATGAGCCGTGCAGGGGTCAGAGGCAGAAACCAATACAGATAAGAAGGTGCAGCAAAGGCTGGACTGTTTAAGCTCAGGAAGGAGGGGTTGAAGCCACTGTCTTCAAGGTGAAGGAGCCACTGGGGCAACGATGGTGGAGCTAGAGACAGCCATATGTAGATGCTCTCAGGCCTTGGGGACTGGGCTGACAGACCACCCTAGAGAGGTAAACGGTAGTTTAAGGGATCACATCAGTGTGTCAGAGATGAGCTACTTCAGGCCGGAGCGCCAGTGTGCTGGCCCCAGTAGGCACTCAGTAAATATCAGTGAAGGAAGGAATGTGAAGGCCAATGAATTGTGCTGACGCTGTATCAAGTTATAGAAAGGGTTAGTATACCAGTGGATTATCCACGGACACCCAGCTTTGACTCTCCTATCACTAACAATTACTAATCAAACATATCAAAGCGATTAATACAACCACAAAACACCTTTAACAGAGTAATGTATCTGCTCTAACAGTGCTGTTATCTTTTAAATAGCATGTTCGATTTAAAAATAGAAGTAAGAATGGGTAAGTTTCACATCTAGTTCAACAGAAATGGCTATTACATGCCACAGTATTTATGCCAGGGACTTCTCAGACAGCAAGAGCAAAACTACAATGGATTCTTGCTCAATGGGGAAGACACTGGGAATAGTCAGCATAATGAAAATAAACGATGCCCACCTCAATGAGTTGATCGTGAGGAAGCACCTCTACCGGGATTCTTTTAACATTAAAAGAGAAAAAAATTGAAACATAACTCCATTACACAAAATGAAGGTTGAGGACATTCATATCAGGATGAAATTTCAGCAAGAAAGCTGCTATTGTGCCAGGACCGGAGCTGGGAACGGTAGACCTACAGTGATCTCTAGGAAAGTTCAGCCAGGAAAAGTCAAACGCCCCACACCTTGTCCAGCACTGCAACTCTGTGACCTTGAAGAAACGTGCTTGCCTCTATGGGTCTCAGTTTCCGCTTCTGTAGAATGAGCGCCCTTCCAGCTCAAACGCTACGTGACCTCGTGTTCTTTCATAGCAACAAGGAATATCCAACTACAGAAGACCCACTAATGACAACGGTTCCTGAGGGCATATTCTGTGCCAGGCATTATTCTAAGTGCTTCATATGTATGAGTTTGGGCCATCATCTTATGAGGCAGGCACCATTCCGTTTTACAAACAAGGAAACTGGGGCATGAAGAGGTTAAACAGTTTGCCCAAGACCACAGAGATGGAGACAAAGCCAAAATGCCAACAGAGATTGATGCTCTTAAACATTATACTCTCTGCCTTTTTTAAACAGAGAAGGCAAGTTACTGTGCGTATATTTAATTATGCACTTTAATATCCAAAGGATGCTTCCAAATCCTTTCTTGCTAGCTCTCTAAATTGCAACCATTTTTCCTGCAGAAAATTACAGCCTTTCCTTTTCTTTTGTTTATACCGCAGTTAAATTACAACTAAAATGACTTAGTGAATTACGGGTTGCAAATTACAATTACCTGCCCAGTAAGATTTTCCTGCAAGTATAGAAATTCGCAGAAAGATGTATCTTTAGCTACCTCTACTCCAATTTCTACGAATGTGCACTATTCCCCTCCACCCCAAGAATTATGGGACTAGAGAAAGTATGCACAGAATTTCCTGCTCCTTAGAGGAGATGCCAGGCATATTTATCTGCCCTCTTTAGTCTTCTACCCCCCAAGAAAGGGGTGAAGGATGGACTTATGCCATTGACACCCTTCCACCCACTGGGGGCGCCAAAATATTGTCTGGAATAATAAAGCCAATTTCCCTCTACAATGATTGGGTTGGTTGGTTGGTTTATTTGTTTGTTTTGGAAGAATTAAGATTCTTTCTCCAGGTGTAGATAAAAGAAACACTCTGATATATCTGCTCCTAGAAAAAATACCTGATTCTGGAAAATTGATTTGTAATGAAATGTACTTATGGTTATTGTTTCAAAGATCTAGCACACCAAATCACAGTAAAAGCAAGAAGGTAGATCATATTCTCAGTCAAAATCATACATATTACATATTTAGTAAAAGTATATACTCACGTAGACTTCAGTATCATACTAAAAAACCAAAAAAATCTATTTTATTGCAATAGCTGACTACGTAAAATTTATGGGAATAAAATTTTTCCATTCTAGTTCAAATATTGACTATTTCTAATCATAAATTTTAGCCAAAACAAATCTGGCTGGAGCCAGCTGGTATTTTGACAGACTAAAAAATTTATGTCAACCTTTCCTACCAATGACAGGCAAATCTGGAGAAAAGCTGGCTGATTTTTGGACATAATAAATGATAGAGGATTTAATTCTGAGAAAGGATTTTCATGCATTTAGCAATGAGAACCAGTCCTGGAAAATGAAGTGATGTCACAAGACTTAGAACTTAAAGTTTGGTCTCATTAGTTCCAAGTTTTCTGAAGCCAAGTAAATTTTGCTTATCATGTCCAGTACTATCATTAAAAATTTCCATAATAAATAAAATATTTTTCATATTATTAAACAGAATATTAAAATTTGAGACACGCTATCATGTGTTCTATTTACTTTGTTTCATGTCTGGATAATTCTTAACAAATATAGGGTTAAACCTATTTAATAGCTTTTTATATAGAAAATAATTAAGCAAGATGGTGAAGTTTCAATTCATAATTTATTTTCACAGTATAATAAAAACACTTTGAGGATTACTTTAGCTTCATGGTCAATGACGCAGAATCATGGATTGATCATAGATTGAAACGAAGTGAAATCAGTTTGTGAATAATGTCAATTAGGGAAATAAGTCAAGACAAACCTTTTTCTTTTTAATAGATATTTCAAATCAATTTATACAAAGGCAATTACATATAGCAAAAAATCACTATGTACTTGGATGATGCTAAGATCATTTTCTGATCCAAATGTTCTAGGAGACTGTGGCTGTGCGTTAAGAAAATAGCCAGAATTTTTCTACTACAAGAACTGATGGAAGTCTAATGGAAATCAAAATCAGGCAGATTCATGGGAAAGAAGGAATCTCGTCCAAGATTTCAAGCAGCAAAAATAGCTCTGTTGAGCTCCTGAATTACGTCAGAGCCTAGGTATTCTAGTGAAGGGCCTGAAGGTGGAAACCTGGGCCGGGCCCCAGCAGCTATTTCTCTGTCCCAAGGTAGATCTCTCGGAAGCCAAGCTCTGGTCAGTCTGAGATATGAACTCACCCCACTCCATGTGAACACGGCTCTGTGTTAACACTGTCCCATCTCCCAGCGCTCCTAGCCCAACCATCTTTGACTCTCTGGATGGAGAATATTTTTTGGAAAGTGCAACTGCTGTTTATGATATACTAAAAGCAAAATAGAAATGAGCTATAGGGAGCTCAGAATTGCCCCAGTCCTTCCTAAAGTCCAGTTTCGGAAAACAGTGCCCATTCCTCCCAGGCATTCTCACTTCCCACTTGGCCCTGCAGCCCCAGTCCCCACCTGAAGGTAGCCTTTCCACCAGACCAAGCCATCTTCCCTAATTCTGGAATTTTCTGCACAGCTCGTCACCTGGAAGGATTTACATAGTAGTCAGACCACGGACCGGGTACAGCAAAGAATGGGATCCATTCTGCTGTCTCTGGACCTCACTCTAGGCTATAGCCACACCATAGGAAGTGCCCACTTTGCGCTTAAAACGATTGAGCTGAATGCCAGGAAAGTGTGGAAATTATTTATTTATCAAGGAAGAGCCAAGATGCCTGGATAAACTTTTCAAAAGGATACCACTCCAGCATTGGCACCAGGTGAAAAGGAACGTAAAGGAACTATGTAAAGAAAGCCAAATACAAAGATCAAAGACAAGTCAGAGAAGGGCGCTTTCGGCTCGACTACACTGAATCTCTGACCAACCCATTCAAGAACTTCTATCTCAATGAGGTTTAAGAAATTAGAGATCTCTATTATAGAAAACGCAGTGGTACATGTAGTAGAGGTATGAACTTCACACTTGTCTTTAAATATATTAATGGCACTATAAATAGGCCATCACCTGTTCCTCCTTTTCCATTTAGAAGAGAATGAGCCAGAACGGGTTTGAATTACAGATTCAGCAGAATCACAAGCAGCGATGTCTTGGCAGAACAGATTTCCAGACGAAAACTGACGTGTTTTCTTCTCTGCAAGTACAGGAACGAAAAGGAGATGCTTTCAGAGAACCTGCTTGCCAATGAGACTGAGCAGAAGTCTCTCTCCAAGTCCTTTTCAGTCCTAACAGTGGTGCAGAGAGATAAAGATGCCATTCCAGGGAGCAGTGGAGGCTGGTTACAAGGGTGTTACAACTGCCCTGAACTCACACCCAGAATACAGGACCCAAAGGTGCTCTCTGCTCTGTTTTACAGAATAAGAACCAGTTTGTAATCTGTGGCATCATGGTCTCCTACATTCTATTTTTTATTCTTACCTCACTGAATTCCATCATAAGACAGCACCTCTCCAGTAGTGCAGGGGAAAAGAAAACTTTACTTTTTAAAGAGCCCCATGATGATAAGTTTTCTCATGCATAATATTTGAGCACCATCTGGCTCAAGATAACAGAAACAAATTGCCAAATATCAAGGACAGTTATTTTGCACACTTGGTGGAATATAAGTAAACATCCACGTTTTTGCTCAGTGGACACAAATATAGGTGCATATTTATATTCCAAGCTAAAAAATATCATTCAGTGGAGACATCCCCAGATCAACCACTGACCAAAAACATCTCCCTGGATAATCGATGCCTGGCACAAAATCTGCACATACACATCACAGGCGGTGCAAAAGTTTGAACCACACAAACAGAATGATCAGTAACAGGAAGTTTATCGCCATCTACAGATTTCCCCTCACTGCTCAACTGAGCCAGCCAAGGATTTCTGCTTGAAAAATATAAATTGGCAAAATTGACATCAGCTGTCGAGTAGCATTATGCTTCTAGTGATGAAATCCACTTTAATAACCTATACAAAACAGTAACCACGATTAACTGCCTCTCCAGAAACAGGAAGGCAACGGTCCATGGATGCTTGTTACTTATGGTCCCAGAGGATGAAGATTCACAACAGGTCAACACCCCATCTCCTTCTGTCTATGGGATTAAAAACGTACAGATTTAAAGGCAAAGATGTATAATAATATACTTTTTCCCCTTTTCCTCGCCCTTAACCACTTTCCCAAGGCAGGCTTTTTAGAGAGTTAATAACGTCCAATCCAAACTAAAGCGCCAGCTCAGGGGCCGTGCAGTGGCCTCGCCAAGAACCCGCTGGTTGATTCGGATTGAGACCTATTGGAGCGGATGTTGCAGACAGCAGCGCGGGTGGAAAGCGCGGCGGAGTTTGCCAGCGGGTGCGCAGAGATGGACAAACCACACGCCCTGTCCGTCCACCTGGTGAACACCCTGGCAACTTTATTTTGGGCAGAACCTTCCCAGGAAACTTTTCTCTTGCCCGCAGCCCTTGCCGGAGCCGGGCCGGCCGCGGGCAGGCAGGAGGGGCAGGGAGCTATGGGCCGAGGGGCAGTGCTCGGCGGGACGCGGCTCAGCGGGGCAGGTCCCTCTCCTCTCGGGCACGGGGGATACGCGGGGTACCTCTCGGAGGGAGGCCACTCACCAGCCGCAGCGCGAAGAAGACGGCGAGCAGGGCGAGGCAGGCGCCCATGACGATGAGCAGCAGGAAGACGATGAGCGGGTGCTGCTGGCTCATGCAGTAGTAGGACTCATAGAGCCAGTCCCGGGACCGCTGCAGCCCGTCGCCGCCGCCGCCCGCCGCCGCCGTCGCCGCCGCCTCGGCGCGGTCCCGCAGGTAGCGGCGGCGCCGCATCGCCTCCTGCCACATCGGGGCGGCTCGCGCGGCTCCCGCCCAGCGCGCCCGGCCGGGGCTGCGCCGCCCGCTAGCACGCCGCCGTCCGCTTCCCACCCCGCGCCGCCTCGGCCGGCGGCTGCCAGCGCTCGGAGCTGCGCGCAGGGGCCTCCGACGCGGGCGGAGCTCCGCGCCCCGGGCTGGGCGCGCTGACGCGCGGGCGGGGGCCGGGAGGCGGCCTCGGGGGCAGCTCCCGGCGCCGGCGCTGCCGCCACCGCGCGGGAGGGAGCGCGTGCGACAGGGGGCCCTCGGCCCGCCTCTCCCCCCACCCTGCGCCGCGCAGCCAGGCCTCCACCCACTGCCGCCCCCCGACGGCCGGCCACGCGCTGGGGGAGGCCGGGGACTGGCGGATCCGGAGGAGTGCGGGACCCGGGGGGGGGGGGGGTGGGGGGGAACCGGCTGCGCCCCACCCGGGTCGTCCCGTGCTTCCGCCCTCCCACACTCAGCCACAGCGTCGTCCTCCCCCTCTCCACTACCTCAGAGCACAGCCTGGGGAGTCCCACTCTCTGCGCCCCCCTACACCCACTTCCCACCGCCTTCAGAGGACTGCGGGGGCCTCTAACCTTCTCTCCACTAGCTCAAAGCGCAGTGGGGAGGGGCACTCCCACCTTCCAGTTCCCCCAACCTTTTACTGGGTTGCGGGGGGTGGGGTGCTCCCACAACCTTCTTCGCTGCCTGAGAGCTCAGCAGGGAGGTACTCAGAGGACAGCAGGGAATTCCTCCTTTTCACTATCTGGGAGCCGGAGGAGGGGTTCTCCTACCCTCCGCCCCCCCATTAGTGGATAGGGGTTTCCCACTCTGCTCTTCATCTCCGCGCAGCAGAGGGGGGATTCCCGCGCTCCTCCTGACTATCACAGAGGGCAGGGAGACTTCTCTGCAGGGGGCGGAAAGGCGCTGGGACGCGAGGAGTCCCCTTGGCAGAAAACAGCCCCAAATGTGCAATGGAGGAGCGAGGAAGGTGTGATAGAAGGCTGTACCCCCTCCACGTCCTCGGGCAGGCAGCCTCACTCGCGCCCAGCACTTTCAGCTTAAGTCTCACTTTGGGGATGCCCGATGGGCCAAGATTTTCCGTATCGGAGGTTTAGGGGGCGCCCTCTGGCTGGTCACGTTCCCCGCCCAGCCCCCGAGCCCCTTCTGCCCGGCGCGGATGGCAGCGAGGGCGCGCCGGGAGAGTGCGGCTGGGCGCCGGTGCGGGCGGGGTCGGCTCTGGGATTCTCGCCCTCCATGCCACCTTGGGGGACTGGGCGCGCGAGGCGCCAGAGACCCGGCTGCAGCCGCGTGGGGGCAGACGCGCGCGGGGGCGGTGTCCCCTCCTGATACGCCTGGGAGTCCAGACCACTGGCCCCTGCCCTGGGGGATAGGGGATCGCATTGCTGCTCTCCAAAGGAGCCCTCCCTTCTGGAAGTTTCCTCCTATTAGAATGTTGTCTGGCCCGAAGACCGGCAAATTCCACCTCCTCCCAAAGCCTAAGGAATCCGAGGCACAGAGATCCTCCCTTCTCCTGAACCAGCAAACGGCCCAGCGGGTCGTTCCTAGGCGCTTGTTGTCTCTTCCAGTGGACGACAGCACTCAGGACTGAGCCCGGGCACCGACTAACACTTCGGAAGCTTTCCCTAACCGCCCCGCTGCCCGCCAGGGCTGTCCTGTCCCCCTCCTGGGCAGGGACATGTGAGCTGAGTAGCTGTGTGCCCTGTGACTGCAGGACCCAGGCCACGCAGGGAGAGGGCACCGGAGCCTTGTAGGCGTTTTATTTTTAGCAGCAGTTAATGCCTGCTCTGTGCAGTGGGTAGGGGCCAGAGAAAAGCACAGCTCTGCCACCCTCTGCGGGAGATCGTGGCTGGGCGGGGGTGGGGTGCGGGGGCTGGGTTCTGGGGCTTGTCCCTCACGCTGGATCCTTAGCAGCGGGGCTTCACCTGGTCCTGGGCCTTCCGTCCTGCCCGAGACCTGGACAGGCAGAGAAATGGGAGGAGGCAGAAGTTCCCTTCTGAATGTCTCCTATTGGTCCCAGGGCGGATGCCCTGCCGCCCTAGCAGGAAAATGAAACTCTCTCCTTGGTCGGTTAGTTGTCTGCCACCCTCGCCTGGCCTTGTCCGCCCTCCCCTCTAACACCACCCCAGACTGTAGACTGTAGACTGTAATTCCAGTCTCAGCCTTTCCCGTGATTCAAACCCACCCATTGGGCTCGGTTCTTTCTTTTGGACCTGGGATTTTAGGTTTTCGGTGGTTCTGAGAGCAAGCTGCAGTGACAGCACTGATGGCTGGGACTTGTCAATATCCAGAACCTGATCCCTCCTGAGGAAACACGGTTGAGTGGCAAGTTGGACACTGCTTCTGTTGTGTGGGTTCTCTCTCTTCCTCCCGCTCTGCCCAAGATTTTTCTGGGTTGGGCAGAGTTGTGCATTTCCAGTCTTTTCCTGTTGGAGCAACATACTAATTATTCATCTTGTCTCCAATCCTTGCTGTTTCCTCACCCTTTGTATTGATAAAAGTCTGCCTTCACCCACTCTAGAAGAAAGAAAAAGTAAATAATCTGTAATTTTAGGATTATGGGGAAAAGAACTGCAAGACCTGTGAGGGAAAAGAAGATGTTTAGTCAGTTATTTTCTCCTTCTTTCTAGTGGGAAAGTGGGACGTCTTTAACAACCAGCATCTATAACAAATATGTTCTCCATATGGTAAGGGGGCTTGTTATAAGACTTTTAGGAGGTTTTGTAAAATACAATGGCAAGTATAATTAAAGAGACTCTGCTCTCGACTCTTAGGACATTTTTTGATCGCTCATTCTTTCATTAATTCATTCAACAAATATTTATTTTGTGCCTACCATGTGCCAAATGTTCAGAAAAAAAAAAAGCAGACCTGGGACCCTTGTAGGAATTTCCAAAGTACTTTGAAAAGTAGGGCTACAAAAAACAAAAAAAGTGCAAAAAAGCGACATTCATCCCCAACACCTCTATACAATTTAAATTTCCTCATCATAGACAAAGTTTGGGGAAGAAAGATAATACAAAAATCAAGGATATGTCAGGCTTCCCTGATGTTTTGTTAAGTTTTTTGTTTTGTTTCAGTTTTGGTGCCTATTTTTATGGGGACCTCTGTCACTGGTTTATGTTTAATACAAAATAAAATGTGAACCAGCAAAATCATTATAGTTATTCTATCAGCATTTTAGGATCAATTGCACCAAGTATGCCTTTTAAAACGTTCACAGCAGTTTCTATTTTGAAAGAAAAAAACAATAAAATAATAATAATAACCCAGAAGCAGCATGAAGTGGAATGAAAAACACCATTCAGTTCAAAGCCAGGAGCATGGGATATAGACGCATGCAACTAAAGGGACCCCAAGGAGTCCCCTAATTTATCTCAGTGCCTTTGGGTAGCAGGGCTGCTACCCAAGGGACAGCTTCCAGGGGGAAGACATGGAGAGCAGAGGCCTTCTCCCATAAATTGACTCTGTATCAGTTTATTTGTGACCAAATGCAGAAAGAAACCAACTGTAGAAGCTCTCCCTGGGCCTGAGGGAGTGAAACACAAAGCAGCAGCCTTAGGAAGGAGAATTCGTTTTTCCTGCGACACTAGAGGGCAGCCCTCCATCCTCGGAACAGGCCCGCAGGGCAGGCTTTATAGGAGTGTGACTCGTGCTGTTGCACGGGGCCCCACACTTGGTTTAAGCTTCTGATGTCACCATCTTGAAATTCTCGATAATTTTTGAACAAGGAGTCACACATTTTCATTTTGTCCTGGGCCCTGCAAATCAGAGAGCCAGTCCTGGTAGCTGGTGACACTAAACACGGCTCCCATCTCTGCCTTTGTGCAGAGCCTATGGGGCACAGGCTTGAGGACAAGCAGGCAGGCTCCTCCGCCTGGCCTGGCTACTGCAGGCCACCTCCACCCTCCTAATCTGGTCATCTTTCACACGCACTACGACATACCTGCACGATTATAAATCTGTTAAGTCATCATGTTGCAGGACAGGTTTTTGAATCAATGGCTTCTGCTTTAAATATAACCCATCTTCTAGTTCCTATTCCAAATCCAGTTAAATTAGCTCAGTCAATAAGGACGCTGTAGTGCTTCCCCCAATGTCACAGTACTGTGATTGATTAAATAAAGGCAGGCGAGCAAACTGTGCCAAGGACAGACACATGGGCCAACCTGGAGCATACTGTAGAGCTGAGCACTGAGTATTTCCCCATGTATTCGTTTTTCTCTCTGGCAAATACATCACTAAAATTTATATAATAAAGTATGAACAGTATGTCAACAGATTCATTATCACCATGAAATATGTTTTGTGTACCCAGATAACATTTACATTTTTATTGAACCAGAGTCTATGAATACAGAAAACGCACAACCAAAGCCAGCTTATGGCTCCTAGAAGTCTCATTAACTCTTTGAGCTCACTAAGGAACTCTTTTGCAGTTCAGTTTTTAGAGCACCAGAAAAAAGTTACTGAATGTGACAGTAATATATTCATTTTCTTTCCATTGGGTGGGGGATGATCTCTACATGTCTTTGAAAGATTCTTCTTGCAGGCTTATTTGATAGATTATTTCTCAAGTGACAAAATTGGAATAAATATTTCATAGAATCATCTTTAAAATCTGATTTCCGTGATTTATTGGGATTTCTAGTTCTGAATATATGAGAAGACAGTACAAGTGTTTTGGAACAGACCTTTTACAAAATGCAAAATTCCAAAGTCTGTTCCTAGTACTTTTTTCAAAATCCACTGAGACGCTGGAATTCCTTCCATGAGCACCGGGAGGGGTGAGAATAGGTTAATGACTAATCAGTTTCCAGCACATCTACAACCTTGTGAGAGATATCGATTTCTCTGCTCTTGCTCAGAGAATGTGATCTAAAAAGCAGTGACTCATGGAGCAGAAATGTGTGCTCAGGATTTGTTGCCTAGGGAGGGACAGGAAGAGGGGGCTTATTTGGCGAGCTTAAGTGGATAATTCAGATACCTTGACTTTTATTTTTGTATCCTTTTAGGTATCCCTTAAAATAGCCAATGAAAGAATAATTTAATTACTCTCTAAAATGATAAATAATATACTTTGAGGGACAAGAAATGGACTCTATGATAAACCATGCTGTGACATAGTTCATAAATATTTTTTTGCCCAATTCTGAATTCATTCAATTAAGATAACTTAGCTTAAGATTTTAAGCCACTCTACCACTGTTTGATTCATGATTTTATATTTGAATTTGAAAATAAACTCTCTGCTTGTATATTCCACACTGTTGTAATAATTGTCAATATTTTTATAATAACTTTCTTAGAGTGCTGGATTTTTGCCTCATCTCTGCCATCAACTGTATATCCTCAAAGTCATAAACATCTCTGAGCTTCAGTTTATTTATCTTCAAACTAAGAATAATGCACCAATTATTCTAAGGATCTTTCTAACATTTTTATTCTATAGTAGGCTGGGTAAAGGGATGGACTTGAATCAACTTTTTTAGATCAAGGGGAAAAACATCACTTATATTTAATAAAAATAAGTGACCTTTACAAAAAAAAATTTTGTTAAGTTGTATGTAAGCATTTGACAACCAGTACTGCTTCCTTAGGTATAAATGCAGGAATGAAAATGTTTCCATGGTGAGCCATGGAAATTTAGTGACACACATAAATCTTACTTTTGTATTAATGCGGTCTGTCTTCCCTCACTAAAAAGGTAAATTCATTAAGGGCAGGAGATTTTGTTTATTTTGTTCCCGATTATATCTCTATTACCTGAAATTGGCAAAATATATAGTAAGTGCTTAACAAATATGTGCTAGATGAATGAATGACTGAATGAATGAAGATATAAGGTAATTTCGTTCTTCTAAAAAAAGAATACAATTGACAAATAATGCTAGTAGGTTACTTTCATCAGAACTTGATTTGATAGAAATGTTGTCCAGGTCCTGAAGAAGTTATATGTATATAAATGTTTGCTATTGGCACTATATTAATATTTTTTAAAATTTCACAATATTTTCAAATCCTACAGTGGCAAGATTTTCGTGCAGTATTGAACACCTATTGCTACCAATTCCACTCACCCAATAGAGCAAGGAGTAATAACGTATATGAGATGAGATACTGGAGAAATAACGGTAAAATAAGTATGGCCAGGAAAAGAGTGTCTGGAGAAAGTACCATTCGGAGTTGGTTTTCTCAAGAGAAAATGGCATCTTGTACTGTAGTTCTCAGTAACACATCAAAGGCAAAACAATTCCCGGCAATGAAGATTGTCAGGATTTATGAAGTGTCCGCTTATAATCACATCCTTGACCATGGCTGAGAACTTGACATGAGTCAACTGTGTGGCCACCCCCATTGCCAAGATGAATACCGGAACTGGGGGAAGTAAGGTGAAGGACAACAGCCCAGAATAAGCTTGTTTTGGTTGTTGGATTTCATTTGTTTGTTATTGCTAGCATGTTTGATAAAAATATTATACTTAAATTTAATTCCAAATATTATGACTCTCGTGTCTGTGGACTGAGTTATAGATCCCCTATTACAAATTCAGGAAATTTCAATTTTAAATGGGAGATTTCAAAAAGAACCCCAAGTAAATTTTTCGACATAGCACACTGAGCCTTGCAGCATGTGATACATATAAATATCTCTGTACCTAAGTTATTAGGCACTTCCCTTCCAGATGATCCCCCAATCACAGGTGACAAGTCTGAACCTGAGTTCAAAATCCTGCCTATCAAACCTTCTCCTCCCTCCACAACTGTCTATAACAAGACTGAGCTAGAGACAGGACTCGTCCCCCACTCCTCTTACTCTATCACCTGCCCACATCCAAATGACCATTGTTCCTCCAACATTAGCTCAGTCTTTCCTCAAGCCTCCCCCATTCTCTGCAGCCTCACTCTCTTGCCTTAGTCAGGTCTTCAGAATCTCTCACCTGCCTCGTTGCCCGCTCAAAACCATCTGCACAGTGTCCTACTTGGAGCAGAAATCTGGCCGTGCTACCCCATCACCTAAACAAGAAAACCACGTCCTGCTGTGGAATGCCAGGGCTTGCTTGTAGCAGCCCTGCTTAACTCTCTGATGCCTTTATACCTTCTGATTTAGGTTCTAGATTGAGTTGGCTGCAAGAACACCCTAAAGTCCCCACCCCTGCCCTCATTCCTGGACCTATCCACCTGCTTCTTCCTCTGTCTGGAATGGCTCCCTTCCTTACGCACTCTTTAAACAAGGTGGCCATTGGACTGAGGTGGCTCTAATGCCACGTAGCCTACTTACTAAGCAAACCAAAACCTAAGCCAGAGTAATACACTTGAATCTCAGAAAGTGAAAGTTAAGAACAACCAATCACAAACAGCTGACCAGTCTTTCCCAAATAAGGCAACTGCTTAAGCTAGAGCCAATCAGATCATTGCTTTGCTTTACTTCTGTGTCTTCTCTATAAAAACCTTGGCCCAACCCCTGCTGGTGGAGCCTCCTAACCACTTTCCTCTAATGTGGCACTGCCTGATTAGATCTGTGTTTGCTCAAATAAACTCTTCAAAAAAATTTTTTTAATGTGACTCAGTTTACCTTTTTACAATACATACACACTCACCCACCCTCCAATTCCATTACCTGGGTGACCGATACTCATTGTCTCATCTGGGAATCTCCTTAACGTCCCTCCTCCACCCATTCTGCATGGGCGGACGATGAGGCTATTTCAGCCCCGATTACTTTCCTGAAATAGGAAGGCACTATTATCAAACAGTACTTGGGTATTGGAGGGTTGAGTAAAAGACATTTTGAAAGGCCATCTTTTTAGTAATCCGTTATAACGAATGACCAGCACCCAAGCTTATTTTATTGTTCATTGTTATAAAGGCATGATAATTTATATCAATATAGACAAGATTTCTGAACACTGTTTTCTTTTAAATAGAATGTTTAAACACATAGATAAATAGTGACTACATTTTAATATAAAAACTAGTTAAATCAGGAAAATACCATCACAGTAATAAATGATATTTCAAATGAAAAATCAATTGAGCCTTGCTGAAGGAGACAGGATCTGCTTTCTCTTGCACACGGACCACCTGAAATGCACTTTTCTCAGCCCACACTTCAGTACCAGCTGGTGCCTGGGACAATGGTGGGGGAAGGTTGCTGCATCCAATTGCCTTGGATTAAATAACCTCCAAATGGCCAGATATGGTTAATGTGCCAACTCTATCTAGACAGGCTGTATTTACACTGTTACTGGGAAACGTTGAAGACATTTTCATGCTCAGCAGGCTAAAGGAATAAAAAGGCAATCTTAAACCTAGACCCTTGTTATTGCATTGCAGTCTATTACTAATACATGAAAAAAAAAAAATCTGTCTTTCCTGCTGTGGTAGAGTTGCTCTTCACTTCTAAATATATTTTCCTCAAGAGCCAAAAAAATAGAGGACTCATGTTTTTAAAAAATATTTAGAAATTTTAAAGATATTAATATTAAACTATCTGGTCTAAAATATAGAAAATTGATATCAAGCTTGGTGGATTGATTCAAATTGCTTTGTAGCAAGTTTCATTAGAGCACAAATTATCTACTCTTCTTAAGACATACAGTTTGCAGTTAGGGATCCAGTTACACCGATGCATTTGCTTTTCTTATATGGAGACAAAAATATGTAATTATATTTATTCTTTTTAAATTTGCAAACACTGAACACAATTATATCTGTTCTGGACAAAATTGTATAAATCTAAGTTATAGATCCCTTTTGCTAATTCTATATTGATGGTGTAAAAAAATATCCACTAGCCTTGTTTGCCCTCTTTCAATGGTATTTTGCAGAAAAATTTGAGATAAAGGAGCTATGAAGTGTGACATTAGGAATCTCAAGTGTGAGCACGTCATAACAAAATCAGGTTATTCCAGTGATTCACACATTACCCGTTGGATGTCTTCTTTCATTTGGATCCTTCCAGAATGTTTTTCCTTCCTGTGAGTAAAGTATTCTTTACCCAAACAATATTCAGCTCTTTCCTTCTTTGGGAGTCCATTCAATGTTTTGGTGAATTACATCTAAAGTGCAAAACGGAATTTATAAAAGGATTTTTGTGCTTAATCTGGTACTTAGACTCCTTTCAGAGCCCACAGTTTAAGAAGGAGTTCTGGGTACTAAAAAGCTGACAACCACAGGGATTTGCATGAAGAAATGCTGAACTGCCATATGGGTGTATTTCTTATCAAATACATTGACACAACCAAAAGCGGGTACTGGTTCCACTCAACCATTTAACCTAGTGATTGTTGAATGAGTAAACTGTAGGGATGTTTAACATTTTTTTATTAAGCATTTAAAGGATGATTGCTCGTGCTTGTTTACCTTCTTTTTGATCATTGGCCCAGGATTCATAAATAAATTCTTACACAAGCACACTTTATAACATCACACCTTTAGGGAAGGGACCACATCTGCTTAAGCTGTTCAGACAGCTGGATGATCCACAGTTATGATCTTGTTTCATTATTATTTTTTTTACTGCAATACATATGTCATCCTGTAATCCTTTGAGTTGCCCTCTGTCTCTTAAACAGCTGGAAGCTTTTCTGTTTCTTAATTGACTGATGATTGATTGAAAATCTGCCCACTTCCCAAGAAGGATTATTGGATTAGTGGCAGTCCTCTGATCCTTCTATTTTAAATAGTGCTTAATTAAAAAGTTAATTCCAACTATCTTGGAAATAGGTGGGATATAAATTTCAATTAAATGATAGCAGGGAGAAAAAAAACAAAAATAATTAAAATACAGTTAATTTTAAATGATTGATGAGCACATAGGAATTCTAGGCCCTATTACTTAGAGTGTATATTTAGTTTTTGAAGCTAAATTTAGAAATGGCACTGAGAGACTAAGATCATAGCAAAGATGACACCATTGCAGAGCCCGGGAGTCAGAATCACCAAGCTGCAGAGTTTGCTGTGCGCAGCCTTCTTGGGAGAGCTTAACATGGAAAAGAGATGCTTCGCTGAAGAAAAGCACAGTCACACACTTGCTCCCCTGGCACTCAGATGTGAAAAGAATCTCCCTTCTTTGTTGTCCTGTTAGTGCTTTGAGCTTTTTCACAGGCTCCATCCCTGCTGGGCAGAGAGGAAAGGAAGCCTATTGAGTGCAATGCAGTCACCAACCAAATTCCTTAACTGCAGGGCCCCTTTAGGTAACTCTAGCTCTGAGCTGCCAGCTGGCAGGTAGCAGCCCCACTTTTGGAACCTGCCCTGCTCTTCCCAAGCTTTGAAGTCACGAGGGGAGGTAAATTGTGCAGGAGACAAGAGGAGCTGTGGATCCTTGTAAAGACTGCTGTTATCCTGCTCACTATATTAGTGACTTATGAGGTGTGCCTGCCCTGGGCACTCCACTAGCATTTGCTGATGGAGGGTGTAACTTGCAGTCAGCCCAGTCAGGGTCCGGTGGTATTCCAAACTGACCAGACTTCCAGCACTGACTCTTTCCATGTACCCTGGCTGGATGATTTTGCCTGGGATCCTAGTATTCCCATGCAAGATGGCTAGCTCTCACCTCTGCTGCCTGCGGGCCCCCTGACACTCAGAGGCATGCAGGGCATTCTGAGTCCTGTCCATGCCACATAACTTGGGGGTGGGGGATGTTCAAATGCCGAATCTACTCTCCCCTTGCCTAGCTGCCCTGCACTGTTGATTAGGGCTGTCCACTTCCTGTACTTCATATGGTCCTTTTCTCCATCTTTGGAATTAAATTAAAGTCTTGGGTGTGGACCCCGACCTACCTTTAGGTGTGCTTAAAGGGCTGTAGTAGTTAGGGTTGTTCTCACCTGTAGGGAAGAGGATTCCTGACTGTCCACGAGTCAACAATCAAGATAGTAGGTTACCTCACCTGACAAGAAGTCTCGAGGCAGGTGGGGCCGTTTTCCCCTTGCTGTACCATCCTTAGCTGTACCATTCTTCCCCAAGATTGTCACCCCTTGGGTACACATTAGCCACTGCAGCTGTAGATGCCTTATCCTCACACGACAGAACGCTGAAGAGGAAGGCCATGGGCACAAACGGTTTCCCCCTGGAACATCTTCTCTTTCGTTAAGTTGGGAAATCTGTTCCCTGCATACACAGCAGAAGTCTCTCAATGTCCGTTGACTAGAAAAGAGCCATGAACTTAGCTTCAAACCAGTCACAGGAAGAGACATGAGATCATTGTATTGGTAAAATCTATTGTGATTCATTCCTGGAGCCAACCTTCCAAAAGTGAGTGCAGACCACAAGCAAGGAAGAGGAGGAAAGGATTGGATGAGTTGGAAAGCTACAGTGTCCATCCCAGGGCATGTAGGGAAATTCTCAATACTCTTTTCTCTCTCTTTTTTTGGTGAGGAAGACTAGCCCTGAGCTAACATCCATGCCCATCTTCCTCTACTGTATATGAGGGATCCCACCACGGCACAGCTTGATCAGCAGTGTGTAGGTCCGCACCCGGATCTGAACCTGTGAACCACAGGCTGCCGAAGCGGAACGCACAAACTTAACCACTACGCCACCAGGCCGGCCCCTACCCTTTTCTCTCTTGACAAAGCCTGTCTTTTACAATTATTGCCTTTCTAAAGAAGTCAAGAAGGTCAATGTTAAAAGTGAAAAATAAACAACGCCTGCCTTGTTCTTAGTAACATATGTCCTCACCCTCCTGGGCACATGGGTTAGGGGAGAAATAAAAACTTCTTGGTTTATTGTTTGTAAAGTTAAAGAGCTATTTTGAAATATTTTTAGGCTAACGATTCTATCATTTACTCAAATAATTGTACATTAGGAACTGGCACTGAGCTCTGGGCTAAAAAGTGGCTTGTTTCAGAAGCTTTGATGGGACAAAATTAAAAACAATAAATTGAAATTAACAAGATAAATTTTGGCTCAGTATAAGGCAGAACTTTTCTCATATGCAAGTTACTTAAAATGTAACACATTATCTAGTGAGTTGTAATTTTGAAGCACAAGATCTGTGGTGGATTGTTATGAATTGAATAAGATGACTTTTGATTCTCTGATTCCAATATATCAATACACTTGGACCAAACCCTAATAAGCATGAATACCACAGGTAAGCAAACAATAAATAGGACCATGCTAATCTATGGGATGCAGTCTTATCCTTTGGAATCCAGAACACTCAACTGGCAACAGATCTAGTTTTATTACCATTTATTCTTAGAAAATTCATACATGCTAAAAATCTAAACCTGACCATATATTTTAGCCTATCAGCAAATCTTGACATATTTTCATGGGACCTTCCCATTATATAGACAAAACGTATAGAGCATTGTGAAACTGTTTCAAAAGTAAGTACTCTCCAACCCTCAAAAATTTTTTTTTAGGGAATATGAAGCATCTGTTTTTAACCTTAGAGTTTAGATTACGAAATCAAGATACAAATGGTACTAAAGAAAATGAATACATACTAGTGATCAGATAAATTTTGTATTATCATAAAATTTTTATCTTCTTCCCAAACAAAAAACCTTGGGGTAAATTATTTGATTCAATTATAACCAAATCAATGATATTATGAGATGCTTAAAATAATTTGTTTGTATTTGTGAATTAGATTTTCTCTGTAGTCAACCTTCCCAATCAACCTAAGGATTGTTTCTAGAATCCCACAATTCCATTTTCCAAGGGTAAAAATAATTTATACCAATATCATTATTGACAAGAATTATTATTACCTGGACACCAATTTTAGTGTAAGGATTAATTAAAATAATCTTTAAAAAAATTATTGCCATTATAATTGAATCCATTTAATGATTTTTAAAAATATATTTTTACTTTAAAATTATATTTAAATCTCTTTTTACTATCTGCTTCTCATATATTATAAATGAATTTGGGAAATGATAAAGGTTCTTTGACACTGTCTTGAATTATATTTTAAAATAGTAATCTAAAGTTTCTGATTTCTTCAAAGGAAGAAAGGCTATATTGGAACAACCCTTTGCAGATAACAACAAACAGCTCTGAAGGTATGCACATACACACACACACACACACACACACACACACGCATTAGCTGAGAATTTTATATAAAGCAAAACACAAACTTGAAACAAAGACTTTTTAGATAAAATCTGAAAAAATTAATTGCCAGCAGACCTGCACTATCATAAGAAATGATAATGGAAGTTTTTCAAGCTGAAGGAAAATTATATCAAATAGAAATTCAGATATTAATTTATCTAAAAGAAAGCTAAACATTTATCTAGAAGAATGAAAATTAAAACAAAAATGATTACACTATAATGTGGGATTTAAAGCATATACTTTATCAAATTTATACCAATTTCAAAAAATAGATGAGTAAATTAAATTACGGTGGTAGCAAAAAATAGGTGGGTAGGTTAAATTATACCTTGCAAGCTTTTACATTCTATATGAAATAATACTTATTAGGTTTAGATAGACAGTGATAAATCAAAAAATGCACATTTTAATAACCACAAAAACATTACAAGGTATAACTAAATAGCCAATAGAAGTATTACATTGGAATTCTAATAGTAATTGACTAATTCCAATAGCAAAAGAAGACAGTAAGAGAGATACACAAACAAAAACCAGATGAGACAAATGAAAATAAATTGCAAAGTGGTAGAGTTATGCCCGACCATATCAATAATTGCCTTAAATATAAATAGACTAATACTCCAATTAAAAGGCAGAGATCGGAAGATCAGATAAAAAAGCAAGATCCAGCTATATGTTGAACAAAAAAATTACTTTAAATATAAAGTCACAGATGAAGAAATGTATAAGGATCGAAAAAATATGTACCATGCAAAAGTAAGAATAAAGAAGCTGGTGTAATGATATTGATATCAGACAAAATAGAATTCAAGATTAGGAATATGATCAGAGATAATGAAAGACATTTTTTAACATTAAAAGATTCATTTCATCAGGAACACAATATATCACACACCAAAATTAATTTAAGATGGATCACAGTTCTAAGTGTAAAAGTTAACACTATTGAGCTGCTAGAAGAAAATATTGGAGCATATCTTCAGGACTTTGGTGTAGGCAACAATTTTTAGGTCACAAAAGTACTCAGCATAAAAGGGAAACATTGATAAATTTGATGTTATTAAAAAAATTCTGTTCATCAAAAGTCACTACTAAAAAAATAATAAAGCAAACCACAGGAGAGGAGAAAATATTAAGAATTTGTATATTTGGGAAAGGCCTTGGATCCAGAATTTATCAAGAACTCTTATAGCTCAACAAAAGGAAAACAACCCAATGAAAAATGGACAAAAGGCTTGAACAGGGGCTTCACAAAGAAGTTATACAACCAACAATGAGCACGTGAAAAAGATGTTCAATATCATTAGTCATGAGGTAAACCAAAATTATACCCACAATAAGATAGCATTTCACACCACTCCAGTGGCTAAAATCAAAGAGACTAACACCAGATATTGGAATGGTTGTGGAGCAACTGAAACTGTCATACGTGCAAGATGTTGCTTCAGAAAACAGTTTGGCAGTTTCTGATAAATTTAAACTTATCCCAACCCTATGGTCCAGCAATCCCACTCTTAGGTGTTTAGCAACGAAAAAGGAAATACTCAAAAAAAATCTCGAAGAACAATGTTTAAAATAGCTTTTCCCATAACCAGCAAAAACTGGAAAAGACCCACCTGTCCATCAACTGAAGAATTAATAAAAAGTCATGGTATATTTATATAATGGAATAGTATTCACCAATTTTAAAAAGTATAGAACTGTTGATCCAAACAGCATGAATGAATCCCAAGAACCACGAGCAAAAGAAATCAGACACAAAGAGAGTGCTCCCTGAAGGATTCCATTTACTGAAGTTCAAAGACAGATGGAGACTTGATGGCACAAATCAAAACAGTGGCTGCCCAAGAGGGATGACAGTTAACTGGAGAGGGGTGTAAGAGAACTTTTTGGGGTGATGGAAATGTTCTCTACCTTGATTGGTGTATATATTGATCAAACCCCATTGCACTGTACGCTTAAGATCTGTAAGTGAAAAAAAGAAAAAGAAGTATTTTGTAGGTTGGAATATTTATACAGAAATAAATTCAAGAAAATTATGCCAAAACAAATATAATTAATATAGGATTTGAAGGATTGCCACATTTTGCAATGATATATAATATCTAATGTAAAAAAATACATTTTAGGGGATGTTTTCATTTTGAAATTTCTTAGTACTTTTTTTCCCCTAATGTTTCATAAATATTTATACTTTGAAAATTGTACAGTATGACATTTTAAGTTCAAGTTGAAAACTCTGGTCTGAAGTCGAGTTATAATATGGGTATGAAAATAATAGTAAAACTACTATTAAATAGGGGCCAGCCCCGTGGTGTAGTGGTTAAGTTCAATGTGCTCTGCTGCAGCTGCCCAGGTTTGCAGGTTCAGATCCTGGGAGCAGACCTATACCACTTGTCATCCATGCTGTGGTGGCAACCCACACACAAAAGAGAGGAAGATTGGCACAGATGTTATCTCAGGGCTGATCTTCTAAAACAAAACTACTATTAAGCATAAGAACATCTAAAACATTCTATTTAATATACAACACGTGAAAATAAAAAATAATTCTTTTGTACTTATAGATACCAAAATAAGTGGGAAAAAATGTGTAATAGATATGAAGCTAAACATCAGTGGTGATCAAAAATGAAAGTAATGATTTTCAGTAATAAAGCTCCTATCATAATATTCGTTCAACAAATCTCACGTGTAGGTAAATATTTAATTTAGTTGAGCTAGGTAATGGCCTAAAGTATAAGTATATTCAAATCATGAAGTCACAGGTCTGTCTAGGAAGAGCAGAATTCAGGTAATTAAGCTCCAAGTTCTACAGATTATTTCTCTCACTGTCTGATCTATCTATTCTCTTCCCTTTCCATGCCTGTTGCCCACCTCTTAGTTTAGTAAAATCACCTTCTAGAATCACAGAGTCCTGAATATAGAGATTCTCTTCTTTCAAGCTGTTTCTTTCCCTGAGAGTCACAGAAATCTACTTTAGCTGGAGACGTGAGTGGGAAAGTACACTTTTCACATAAACCTCGGGCAGCAGCTGACTCTAAAAGAGCAGCCCATTCGGTCCTGAGTGGTGCCCACTGATCTTCAAGGGAATATAAACATATGGTAAACTGGAATAATTATCTGTAGCTGCCCATTTGTGATGGTTCCCTGGGAGAGTAACCACATGCAGGAGTGATCTCCCCACTCATTCATGAGAGGAGGTACAGGGTTGGATTGGCTTCTTTGATGGTTCATTGATGGTTGTTTTCATCAGAGACCTGCCCAGAAAGGCATGTGTGAGCCTAGGGGTTTAATTACTCTCTCGCTTTGGGTACTCATGTCATAGCTTCTGCCTCAATTCTTTTTGTGTGTATGTGCACATACATTTGATAATATCAACCTAAACCATACACGAAATGTATTCCTGACCTTTGTCTTCAAACAATATGATTTGTTAATTTGGTAGAAGATTGAAATTTGAAGAACCAAGCTATTGATCTTATAACAGCTATAGTCTGACTTTTTGACAGCATGTTCTAAGTCACCTGAGTGTATATGTACAGCCCATTATTATCACTCAGTTCAACTGGAATGATTTAGAGAACTCCAAGGTCAGCATATCCTCCACTACCACTAAAATGATCGTAATTCATCTTCCTGCAATGGGGTGTCTAGTTTTATAACCTGACTTAGAAAAAAAAAAAACAGAGAAACTAGACAGTGTCCATGTAAGGCAAGAAAAATCTCTACATATTGGAAAATGAACTCTTTATATGAAAACCACCATTAATTGTGCAATTACCTAGATTTGTCCTTTCTATATCAAATTCAGTTACACTTTTTCATTGTCCCTTTTATGACAAAGATAATACATATTTGAGAAGGATGTCTGGAGTTATTATGATATGAAGTTATGAAGACATGAAAATGGAATGCATCAGAACTAAACTTGCCTTATAAGCACTTTGCTCTGAATAATGGAGCCACCCATCAGATATAATTCAAACTGTGGGTCACGACTTACTCTTCGTGCCTTTGTGAAATTGGTTCTGCAGTGGTAGAACTCAGCCATCACTTAATTAATTGTTGGATGATATCAGCCCTGGAATGGTGGATGAGAAGTGATTCATTGTAAGCTTATTGAATGTTGCCAATGAGCAGAGAGGGAGACACCACATAATTGAGTGGGACAGGAAGGCAATCAAAGCAGATGGGCATTCAGCTCATGTCCATCATTCCAGTCCATGAAAATGATCATTAATGTAGGTAGAAGATGGGAGAGTAGTTAGAAGATGGGGAGATGGTGAGGGAGAAAGTTGGGGAATGAGCAGTAGAAGTGTGGCAGAGTGTGCACAGGGGAAATTAAGTTTAAAGCTGTGCATTTATTTCCCCTCCTTTCTCCCTTCCTTGTTTCTCTGCCCCCAAGAAGTTCTTGTCACTTGCCCGGTCCCAGAGCCCATCTTCTGGAAAAGTTCCACAGAGGTTTTCAGTTTTCCTGGATACAACGGATAGCTCTCCAGGGACATCTGGAGTGGGAGTCACAGGTCATTCTGACTTAGGAACTATTTTTAACTGTATAGTGTTATCAGTAACACTGTTCTGACATATTGTCACTGTGGGGGCTGACTTTGCTCTTTCAGAAAAGCCATGTTATGAAGGAAGAATGGAAAATAGAAAGGGAGGGAGTGGAGATATCCTGAGAGACCAGGGCGAGACTGAAAGAGAAGGTGACAGAATGAAAGTTGAGGGTGTTGTAGGGAACGTGTGTTGTTCCCACAAAGATGAGGGGGGCCAAGCAGGAGAGCTCAAGTAAACAGCTCAAGTGAAGAGGAATCAGTGTGCAATCTCCTTGAGGGGCGATTTGGAGGCTGTGGGAGGACAGTGAGAGGCTGCAGAGGTTGGCTACTGCTACCTTAGAGAGGAAGGATGGAGTAGTGGAAGATCATGGGTTCTGGAGTTAAGCAAACAGACCCAATACTGACTGCTTGGCCATTTGTGCAGACTTGGGTGATGTCGTAACCTCTCAGGACCTCAGCTGTAAATGGATGTGCTTGATCACGCCACCTCCCAGGGTCGTGATGATTAAATAAGTTAATGTGTCCATGAAGCATCTAGCAGGAGCTCATGGTCTGGCAGTAGGAGCTCATGTTTGCTTGTCCAACCTCCTCTCTTGCTCCTTGCTATCAGAGGAACATAGAGACTGAGTTAGGCATGCATGTGGCTTTGAAGCAACCATTCTGATGCCCCCAGCTGCATCCTCTGCACAGTGAGGAGGACCCAGGCCAGTCCTTCCTGGTCTTGCAGAGTCATTGCCATGAATATTTAGAACCAACTGCCACATGGGGCCCTGTCTCTAAAGTTGACAGAACCTGCATCCCAAGGTCAGCAAGATGGAAAAGCGTCATCTTGGAAATGAAAAACAGGATGCCTGGGACAAAAATCAGGGTCTTTTAGACTGGAATCAAAAGATGGCCTTTAGCACATTACATTTACAAAATACATTTATTCCTTTCCAACTTTAAATTATCTCAGCTATACAAGGCAACCCAAATCCTTTTAACACAAAGAAATTATTTTAAAAGTATGCATTCACTTCCTGCTGAAAGGTAATGGGAAAATGCTACTATAATAAAATGAGAAGGAAAAGTATTCAAGCTATGTCTACAAGGTGAGGAATGCATGCATTTTCTGTATTTCCTCATATAGACACAGAATAGGACATGCTTGCCTGCATACCTAAGCCACATAAATTAATGAAATACCAAGCATGAAAAGAACTCACTCTGGACCAAAACAAATGAGGAATTGGATTTAGAAAATCTCAGGAAGCAGGTATGGAAAATCTTTAACTGATTCATCCTTCCATTTCTGTCACCATTTAATGGGGCTTTCCTAGGAACTGGTGTTTCAGGAGGTTTAGAGATCTAGTGGGTCTTGGGAATGGATGAGCTAGGCTGGGAGCAGGTATCCCGGGAAATGGAGGAGGGCAAAGGCACATTTTTTCTGCTTGATGCAGATATCACTGGTCTTTACTTACAAAATACATATACAATAGCATATATACTGAAAGTCAGCACACTGATATTTGCACAGGTAATGTTTTGATCGTTTTCTCATTCTTTAGAATTTTACTAGTTTTGTACAATGACTTTCTGTTATATTAGCTATAAAATAAGAAATTATATAATCCTTGAAAACTTGAACATTTCACCAGCTATATATTTAATACCTTTCTTCCACATGTATTAGACTATTAATGTTTTTTATTTCTTCTTTGGTCAATGTTATCCATTTATGTTTTCCAATAAGAGAAAGAACAGATCACTCAGCTGGTGTGTACTCTTGGCACAAGATACTTTTCCAAAATAATTTCAAGAAGAATACATTGCCCCTCCAAGGAGAGAGAGATCCAGGGTAATCCGCCTGCTATGAAGGATGTGGCTGGTTTCCCCAGGGGGTGGAGCTACAGACAGCTCACCATTATGTCGCTACTTCTTACTGGTTGGACATTCAGCAGTAATTGTAGATAAATCAGCTTTGGTGAAGTTATCAGATACTTTGTTGAGGAGACATGGTCTCCCCATCAATCAGTGCACTCTGGATCTGTGAACTGGCTTAGATCTGGAAACTGTTGTCTAGAACAACTTCCAATGCCAAATGTCTTAGAACAGATTTTCCACCAAGAAGAGCCTGAAGCTATGGATACCTTTTGGGGAGGTGCAAGTCTAAGCAGGGAGAGTGAGGAGAAAGAGAAGTGAGGCAGGGATGCAAGGAGGCAATGCAATGCAGGGCATTAGCCTGCTGGCCACTGCTTCCCGGGGAGCTGGGAGCAGACACAGTGGGTAGCTCTGCAGGTGTGGTCACTGGGTGGGACATCACTGAACTGGCTGTAAGAAAGACCCAGACCTTGAGTCGTCCACTAAGGGAAGAAAGTGGTAGTGGTGGTGGTGGAAGTGGTGGTGGTGAGGGATTTATCAGAGAAGTTTCCTCCCATCTCCCTTTTCCTGTTGTTCAAAGTTCACTCCGTGGGTAGTTAACTGCCCACACTCCCAGGTGTATTATCTAGTCCCTCAGGGACCACTCAGCAAGCCAGATTCATGCCTTGTGATGTGGCATTTCATCCAAGTCGGAAACTGGATGAGTGACTTAGCATGGATTCAGGGAGCTCAGCAAAGGTGGCGGTGGAGGCAGGCAGCACCTTCAGAAGGAAGGACACAGTCAAAGGAAAATAAGGAAGTGCAAAGTCTGGGCTTGACACTCCTATCTCCTCAGAAAGGGGAACTCGAGGTCCATAATGGAGAAGAGCAATACATTTGACTGTATAGAACTTGTCATTTCTACGAGGAAAAAAACCCATGACACACCACATAAAAAAGAAAAGAGAAAAAATGTTAATGATAATGGTACATATAACTAAGACATAAATTTCTTAACTAAAGATCTCTTTTAAGTCAACAACAAAAAGACAAATTATCCAATAAAAAATGGGCAAAGAATAAAGAAAAGGCAGGACATTACAAATAGCTAAAATATTTAATAACCACATGTAACATTCCAATTATTACACAGATAAGTGCAAATTAAAGCAATAATATGGTATTGTTTTTCAGCAATTACATAGACAAATATTTTAAACTGATAAAATACAGTGTCAAGAGGATGAGAGGGAACAGGGGCCCTCATGAACTTTCATCAGAAGATCATGAATTGGAATGAACTTTTGGAAATGACAATTTGATAATATCTACCAAAATTTAAAATTTACCTACACTATTTCTAAAACTATTTCCTACAGATACATAAGTACATAAATATCATGTATAAAGATGTTTGAGTTAACACTTTTGCAATATTAAAAATACAGAAAAAAATCTAAATGTCTACCAACAAGAGATGAATGAATGAACTAATGAATCATAGTTACATATAATGGAGTGTTACACAGCCTTCAAGAAGAATAACACAGATCTATTTATATAGGAAAATGTTAAAGATATAGAATATAAAAGTAAGTTGCAGAGAAGTATATATTGTATGATCCCATGTGTATAAATAACTAGATGTTAAAATACCTTTTTTTTTAACTAAAGTCTCAAAGACTAGAATAATACAAACAAAAAAATATAAGCAAATTAGGGAGTGGGGTAATTTGGGAACACTTGTTGATTCAGATATGAAAACACATTACAAAGCTGTGGTAAGGGCTGGCCCAGTGGCGTAGTGGTTAAGTTCACACACTCTGCTTCAGAAGCCCGGGGTTCATGAGTTCAGATCCCTGGCACGGACCTACACACTGCTTATCAAGCAATGCTGTGGCAGTGTCCCACATACAAAATAGAGGAAGATTGGCACAGACGTTAGGTCAGGGACAATGTTTCTCAAGCAAAACGAGGAAGATTGGCAACAGATGTTAGCTCAGGTCCGGTCTTTCTCACCAAAAAAAAGGCTGTGGTAAAATGAAAACTAGGGCATGGTGCTCGTACAAGCTTAAAATTGTTAGAAGACATTTAAATATCTAAGAGTGCCTGAGATAGTTTCCTGGACAAAGGGAAATAGAATAAATTTGCTTTAAGCTATTACCAGGCATTTTCAATTAAGCTTGTGAATTTAAAATGTAAACAATAGAAAGGAAAAGAATGAGATTAAGAAAAGTTTGTACATTCAAAATCTCTGGAGGATACACAGGAATCCATTGAGTATGGTTAGCTTTGCAGAATGGGTGTTGGAAACCTGGGGCAGGGGAGCAAAAGGGGAAATAGGACTTTAACTCCCCACTGTAATATCTTTCTATAGTGTTTGAGAGTTTTACTATGAGCTGGTATTACTTTTCTTTAATTAAAAAAATAATTAAATCAAGGAATAAATGAACATTTTACCCTCCATGGGATTTCAAAGTATAAAGCCAAATGAAAGAAATCACAAAAGAATCTATTAACTGACTCTAAATTTAAATGTAGGTACCATTAAAATCATAAAACAAAGTAAAAGGGAAATGACAGACTTGAGGAAATATATTCAACATCTGTGATAAGTCTATAGACTGTGTTCCCCCCAAATTCGCATGTTGAAACCTAACCCCTAATGTGACGGTATTTGAAAGTGGGGCCTTAGGAAGGGATTAGGTCATGAATCTCATGAAGGTCATGAAGGGAATCTCATGAATGGGATCAGTGCCCTTATAAAAGAGGCACCAGAGAGATTCCTTGATCCTTCCACCATGTGAGGTCACAGCAAAAAGAGAATCACCTATGAGCCAGAAATTGGGTCTCATCAGACACTGAATCTGCAGGCACCTTGATCTTGGACATCCAAACCCCCAGAACTGTAAGGAATAGATTTCTGTTGTATATAAGCCACCAAGTCTCTGGTATTTTGTTACAGCCCAAATAGACTAAGACAATAAGCAAACTATTAATAGACTTAGATTATAGATGGACAGAGAGATGATAGATGGATAGACACATTTTTCGAGGTTACTCAATATCTATGAAGATGGCATGAGACTGAGTACTCAAAACATACGCCATCCCTAATGATCATATTTTCAATAAAAAGATAACATTGGGGAAATCATTCCATAATTTTAAGTGAATAATCAACGTATTTATTACTCATTATTATTCCAAAATTTTAAAATAAATACACAAGTAAATATAATATTATTGATAAACTGTGGGTGGTGGAATTATAGATGACTTTTCATTCCTCTACTCTTAACATTTCTGTATTTTCCATATTTTCTAAAAAGACTATGTATTCCTTTTGTAATACATTTTTTAAATCATAAAAATAACTAAATAAGGCATTCTGAAAAAAAGCCAAGGACTAGAAACAATAACAAACATATTCTCATTATTTCCACAAATAGGGCCATTCTGTTTAAACACATTAGGGTATCGCTTCAAGTGTTCACTGTGAATTAATGAGAAATAGATCATTTTTTGACATGGCTCACAAAACACCTGATAACCAGTTTTACAAGATCCAGTTCAGTAATTAACCACAAAATATACATTGCTTTGTAAGCATAGCTTTGACATTCCAGTGGGGAACTTTCTAGGTCTGAAAGATAAAGTGTTTTACAGCTTAAAACACTTAAATCCGAATGTAATCCATGCCCAGCTGTCTAGCAGAAATTAAACTCATTCTCCGTCAGTGAGAAGGGAATGAAAGAGTCAGGAATAATGCTCTTTCAGTTCTCAAAAACTTTTTTAAAATAAAAATCCAGAGAAGCCCACTGTGATGTGAAGCATATCAAGATGAATCCACGGACATTCCCAGGGGACAGACACCTCCACTTGATATAGGATAAAAAGACCCAGCGAGAAATGATATGCAAATAACTTCATTCTGGGCTCCCCTGGAAGCAGGAGCTGAGCCTTTGAACTTTTGTTCTATAGTGCAAGACAGGATCTATGCTCTTCCAGGTCTTCTCTCTTCTCTCTAAGTCTGCAGGAAGAAATATTTCACCTGCGATCACCAACAATTTCTCCCCAGTTTAGCTTTGGCTGCGGTAAGAACATATTGAACCTATTTGCACCATGTCAACAACTTGAATTGTGATAAATATATTATTCATTTTAGGATTAGGATAACTAATAAAATTGCTTGATCTGATTTAGTCCTTGACTCAAGAATCAAATGTGTTAACCATTCGACATAGTCTGAGTTAAAATAGAGGGAGTCAGAAGATTGTTCTTTCTTAATCCCTTACCCCAAAGACGATATTTGGAAATTTAAGTGATATGTTGTTTGTTAAGTCAACTCCGTGAGTTTTCCAGTTTGGACACAGGAAGCAATGTTAATGTCCATGTAAATATTTCTACATGAGCTGATACATTAAATAAATGTAATATTTGACTGTGTATTTTTATGAGGCCTTTGTTAATGAAGTGTTATGATTATTTTGATTCTCCACTGTCACTCACTTAATAATTAATTGATAAAAAAGAAGGCTCTCATCCCTTGGACAGTTAAAGCACAAGCGGATTTAATGTAGGTGTATCTTTAAAGCCCCAGGATGTAAGGAGGTGCAGCCTTGGGGGATGTGTCAGGAACCAGGAACCACCACATCCTCCTCCTTTCTGGGGTCATTGCCATCCTAAGTCTCTGCTTCTCTCTCTGTGTCTGTGTGGCTATCTCCCTTTCTGCAGAGCATCTGGCTCTCTGCAGAAATCCACTTGTACCTGGTTCAGACTTAGCCACCTAGCCCTGAAATTATATCATATCACAGTTCAGGCTCTGAATCTCTTACTGGGAGGTCTTGAGAGAAAATCAGCATGCATCTGGTTGAACAGAGACAAATCGGCTAGGTGGTGGTTCTGGGGGAAGGCTCTACATTACTATGGAGAATTACCAATTATCGGGTACGGGGGATGAGTTCGTTAAGAAAGCATATGGGAACAGAGAGGGTATTTCTGGTATCTCTAGAACAGTAATAACAATTTCCTAGGTCTGTAACAATTCAAAAGTCAGTACTGGCCACAATATAAAATTCAGGTAAAGAAATTGCATATTAATTAAATTCAAAATGGTGTCTGTCGATAACATTAGGCCAATTTCCTATCTAGCCTCATCAGTCATGTCTGTGTGTTATGCATGTTGTAAGCCGGGTTTCCTAGAAGCAGAGTCTGAGAAGGCAATTCTTGGCAGAATAAGAGAGCACTCTCAGGAGAGGGGGTGAGGGAAAGCAGGATAAGATAAGGAAAGAAAGGTAGGCAAGGGAGCAATCCAGAGTCCATCAGTTACGACACAGAGTTATCCCATATTAGTCAAGGAGGCCAGCCTTCGACATGCCATAGCAGTTGGCCATTGGCTGTGGGTTGCCCCTACCTGCTAAGGGAAGGGAGACATGTGACCTCAGGACAAGGCAGCTCCTGTCCTGAGGAGGACAATCCACAAGAGAAGAGGGCAGCTGTGAGCCATTAGCTGCCAAACTCAACAGCTGGGGGAGGGACATCAACAGCCTCCACCTCACTGCAGCATTCCAGGCTTACAGGACTTTCCAACCATGGCTAGTGCTGCACAAAATCAAATGCAAGGTTGAGTTAGGTTATTTCGATGCCTCATCCCCGCCTTCCTGCACACCCTTCCCTGGTGATTTGCTTCTGCAGCTCACCCTCAGGGCTGGTTTCTGCCTTCCTTCCTCCCACTGATGCATTTACAGCCACAGATTCAATTCCTTTGGAGGGTAAGGCATCAATCTGATAATTTAATGAACTAATTCAAGTTCATATGTTCGCAGGTGAAAGATTAGAGGTACATTGCCAAAGAATATGTTGTTCTGGTTACTATGGCTGAGTAACAAATCACCCCAACACTTAGTGGTTTAAAACAACAAAAATCATTTACTATCTCTTATAGTCTCTGTTTAGAGACCTCTGTTTAGGAGTTTAGACAGTGAAAAACAAGATAGCTTCTCTCTGGTCCATAACACTAGAGGCCTCGGCTGGAAACCTCAATGACTGGGGGGCTGGAATCATCTGAAAGCTCATTCACTCATTCACATGTCTGGAAGCTGATGCTGGCTGTTGACTGGAGGCCCAGCTGAGCCTGCTGGCCAGAAACCAAACATGGCCTCTTCACGTGGACTGCGTCCCTCACAACATAATGGATGGGTTCCAAGGACAAAAGCTGAGAGAGAGAAGGAGAGACGGGATGGGGAGAAAGGTGGAAGTTGTGTTATCTTTTATGACCTAAACTTGAAAGCTGCACAGTGCTTCCTCTGCCACAGTCTATTGGTTGAGACAATTATGAAGGGCTGCGTGGATTCAAGGGGAGGGAGTGTTCAGAGTTCTACTCTCAGTGGGGGCGTGTCAACACTACATTTTAAGAAGAGCATGTAGGACGGAATGTATACTGGTGCAGTTGCTTTAGGAAAGAATAATCTGCTACTTCTGTGTATTGATTCATGCAATAAAAATTGAAGGGCACTTCCATATGAAAGGCTTGGTGCTAAACATATTTTTACTATGGTTATCTGAAATCAATATCCCCACCCATGCTTAATAATAATGGTGGCCGTCTATGCTTTCCCCTGTAGTGGTGTTCTCTGATGGAAGGAAGGACAGACAAGGAGAAAAAGAAAAGGAAAACTGAAAGTCATTGAGCTCCAAGGATGTGTGTTGTTTATATATTTGTTATGTATTTTTCACAACCAGCTCTAAAAGTTAGAGTTTCTTTTTCTTCCTACTTGGGTACATCTACCCAGAAAATTTCAATAAGTTCGTGGCTCTCAGTTCCATGCCAGTGGATCTCAGATGAATCTTTGAGGCTTGGGCCACTCTTCCAGGCCCCAAATACCCAGAGAGGAATTTATGTTTTCTCTTGAGTGTCTTATACGTATCCCAGACTTAACACATCTGCACTTAACCCTTGATCTTTCCTACAAGTCTTCTTGTCCCCCAGCATTCCTCCTCTTCATAAACAATCCTTGCAGTGTCTGAGATGCCACTTCCTTCCCTACCTCCCTCAACCAATCAGCCACCAAGCCCTGCATTCCCACTTCCCAAGTGTTTCTCAACTCAGTTGACATCTCACCACTTCAACGTGCAGTGCAAACCAGAACCAGCTCTTGCCCGAAGAACTACAGTGGCCTCCTCATTGGTGGTAATGCATTTACCAATATCCTCCCCCATCACCTTCATCCTTACCCTAGCCTCCAAGTACCAAACGATCTGAGGAACGCCGACTTCCTGCCTCATTCCACGCCTACCACCCCTTGCTGTTCACTCCAGACACACTGGCCTTCTGCTTCTTCCCTGTGCCAGCTTCCTTCCCAGCCTAGAGGCTGTGCACAGGCTATTCCCATTACCTAGAGATCTCTTCCAGGCTTTCACCTTGCATCTTGTATTCCTCAGCACAGAGGGATCTCTCTTATCCTCACTCTCACCCTCATCCTTAGATCTTTCATGTCACACTGGAAATCTTACAGTGATTTTGCAATCCTCCCTTCAATGTCCTCCCATACCCCTGCCATAAAACCAGTGATTTTTAAGCTATAGGCTTATGACCTATTGGGGAGGGACATATGAAATCAGTTTAGTGGATGGTGATGGATATCTTTAATAAAATTAGAATACACTGGAAGAGAATAGAAAATGTAAGAGTGCATTACACTTAGTAAAAATGAATATTGTTTTGTAAAACTTTAACCCCAGCTCTATAGATGTAAGTGTGTGCTGAGTTGTGATATAAAAGGTATTTCTGATTCTAGGTTGAAGATCAAATAAATTTGAAAGCTACTCTAAATTGTAGATTTCATCTTTTATTGGATATGTAACTTTGGGCACGTTCCTTGACTCTCTGTAAGGAAGGTATTGCTTCCTTATAGAATAGTTGTGAGAGTCAAATGAGTTAATGTTTGTAAGTGCTTGGAAGAATGCCTGGTGCCCTTGGAAGCACTGTATGGCTGTTATACAGCATCTTCTTTATTTATACTTATGTATTTCTGTTCACTACTCCATCCTCTGTGCCTGTCATAGTGTCTGGCACACCCTAGCTCTCAATAATTGTTGGTTGAATAAACAGCAAGCACCTTGTGACATAAGCCATCTTGTACATACTTACAGGTGAGGGAAGGAGGCTTATGGGGATTCAGCACATCTCTGTTAGTAAGCGACAGAGAAATTTTCAGAGGTGTTTTTCTGACTGTATATCTCTCACTGCGTGAGAAATTTCACCACACTGCGTCTTACTAAAGGCCAGTCTGGGCCAGGGTAGGTTTGTTTATGTGTTTGGCAATCTCTAAACATTACATAAGGAAGGGAGGAGAGCCTAAGGCCATGAATGGGAACGTCTCCACTCATGAATGAAATCAAGGAACACCGAAGCATTCCCTCCGTCCTTTTTCAGAGGATTGCTTTTGAGGCTAAACCATTGGCAGCTGTACAAGGAGTACGATGTGCCTGATCTAGGTACAACTGAGCTGTTGATTTTATTCCAAAATTTCCCTCAACCAAACCAAAGAGGGACGGAGGTGAGGGTGACCTGAACTGTTAGCACTGTTGGGAACCAGACACTCTATTCAGAAGGACACATTGAATTTCTGCTCCTCCAAAGACGAGAGTACTATTCTGAGTCCACTATCATTGAAAATAGGTTAATGGTTTATTTCCTGTTTTGACTGTGGCTGACCCAGGAATGATCACTCTAGGCAACATCCAGCTTTGCTCCCAGGCCAGCTGGTAGGGAAGTGGATCCTGGAACATGCCACTCATTTTGCTTCCTTTTCACTTAAAGGAACAGCTGGTAGAAGGTGCATGAAAGGAGATTTCAAGTTAATTCAAGGAAGCCGAGTTAGCCAGTGAAAGCTGTAACCTATGGAATGGGCTGCCTTGCACGCAGAGTGGTGCATGTCCATCACCAAAGGCGTCCACCTGGGGACCAGATGACGGCTTCCATCTGTAAGGACCGTGTTGGGGGTTTCCACAGAGACTGGGATTCTGAAGTCCCTCCCTTCCTCCACTTCTCAGTACTGCAGTAATTCCGTCATCCTCATCCTGACACAGACCATCACCCTGCGGGTTTGAGTTTACAAGGAGAGTCCTCAGGAGGTTGACTCTCCCTCTACTCAGTACTCACCTTTAATTTAATGCACCAGATGTGTCCCTGCATCTTCTCTAAGTCTTGGGTCCAAAGCTCTAGGCTTTCTTTACTCAGGATTATGTGAGAAGGTGCTCCCCATCTTAGTCCTAGTGAAGAAAATGGCTATGTACTTTGAAAAATATCAGCCTTTCAAGGCATATGGAAACATGAGCTTATAATATTCTTATATACCAGAGCGGCCTCTACCATTTTTGTGTGGGAATAATTATTATAACTTAGATTTTTCTTTTTAGAATAAAGTTGAAGTTGGATTGCACAAAAAGTTAAGAGCATTTTTAAACCTTTTCTAATGTATGAAGAACGTGACTTGAATACGTGAGTCTGGAAAAAAGATGTAATTTTGTGCAGGATGGTGATTCCAAATGAAAAAGTAGAGTTGTCATTTTCGGTACGAGTAGAATTCACTTCACAGAAATACATGTGCATGCCAGCTGGCTTACTTTTTTTAAAATTTCTCTGCACTAAAAGAATAAGTTTCTTTAGAAAGAATTATACATTTATTTCCTTGAATACAGATACATACTTTAGGCAACTTCCATAATGGTCATTCAATAAATGTTGAATAAATGAATCCACAACAAGAAATATCTCTGTCTATTGGTTTTAAATTTTTGGAGGATGGGAAAGATGGGAGGATAACTAATATGAATGAATCCACAAGTGGTCCTTAAAATATTCAAACTATTTTAGAATCCACGAATTAAATCAAATATTATTTAGTCTTTTCTTTTCAAAAAGAATTGTCAGAGAAGAGAATGAAGGAAGGAAAAATAAAAATTGTTTTCTTCTGAGTGCAAACATTCTAAAGAGAAGAAATATTTAAACATGTCTGGTTTCATCTACTCAGAGATACACTAAAATGTTATTTTGAATTGAAATAAACATTACTCAGTTATGCATCCTGTCTTTCAATAAGGCACATATTTTAGAAGACAGGTTATGTGAACATGAACTATATGTTAAATAGATGAATAGAGAAATTGATGCTTCTGAGTACCTGAAGAGGAAGTTGTTGGTATTGTCCAACTTGACGTGGCACCCCTCCTCAAAATAGACATAGAAATTAGTTTCTGGGCAAGTTAAATTTTAGAATGTGCTAAAGAATTGCCAAAATATATTTAAAACCACATGAGCATTTGTTGATATGGGTTATATCTATTAATTCTTGCCACATAAGAAATGAAAACTGAGGAATTTAAAAAAATATGCACTTATTTACATGTAACAATAAGTCCATTGCATATGTGCACAAATAACATATCTTATGGAAAATATATTTTCCCAAACCCCCCCAAAAAATTAGTGAGATGAGTGGCATTGTTTTACATTTTTGCAAACCTATTCATTGTCCGGCTTTATGAAAGACAACTGGATCCTCATCTGCTTCTACATTCAATCTGTTATGATGTGTGATTTTGGTTGAAATATATAAAGAAAATCTGGCCTAATATAGTTATATAGCAGGAAAAGAGAGGAATATTTTAATAGCCTTCTCTGACAATTATGTATAAAAAAGTCTTTGTTACTGCACAAAACCCAAAAAAGTAGTAGTTCCTTGAAGGTTAATTACAATGTGATCTGAAACCACAAGAATGAATTACTACACTCTGCATACCCACAAGAGAATAAGAATGAGAAGGCAGGTAAAGATTTTGGATTTTTTCCCAGCATTATTGAAATGTAATTGACATACAACATTGTGTAAGTTTAAGGTGTACAATGTGATGATGTGATAAATGTATATATTGAGAAATGACTACCACAATAAGGTTAGCTAACACATCCAACACCTTACACAGTTACAACATTTTTTGTCTGTGGTGAGAACTTCTAAGATTTACTCTCTTAGCAACTTTCAAATATAAAATACAGTATTGTTAATTATAGTCACCATGCTGTACATTACATCCCCAGAACTTACTCATCTTATAATTGGAAGTTTGTACCTTTTGAAGACCTTTACCCATTTTCCCACCCCTACCTCCAAAACCCCCTGCCCCTGACAACCATCAATTTACTCTTTATTTTGATGAGTTTGTGGTTTTTTTTAGATTACACATATAAGTGAGATCATACAGTATTTGTCTCTCTGGAGAAACCGTAGTCCTAGGGGGGCCCTCTCTGTGCATTGCAGTGTCAGCCTAGGGGACGGGTGATGTGGTCAGAGTGTACCTAGTCCTCTTGTCCTTCTCATGTGGTCCTTCTTGGTCTCTGTGGTCCAGGGGGTACTTCAGCCTCACCCCCGGGGTTCTGGGATTTTCTCGATGGTGTCTTATCTATAAATAGATGCTAGTTGGTCCTCCTGTGAGGAGGCTGAAGTCGGAGCAACCTATGTTACCATCTTGAAGGTGTCACCTTCTTATTTTGGATTATTAAGAAAAATTTTGACCTTGCAGACTGCCCAGAAGGCTTCTGGGGGCCGCAGTTTTCTCCACACCACACTTTGAGAACAGTTGTTCTAATTCACCATTTTGGTGTAATTCCTTGCAAGGTATGTCTAGAAAAGAGGAATTTTTAACATACATAGCTGAACAATCCCAGCAGGCTTTTTTGGAGATAACAACATATCAAAATTGATAATCAAATTGAAATGGAAAGGTAAAGAACTCAGAATAACCAAGGCCATCTTGAAAAAGAAGGAGAAATTTGGAGACATTTACCCTTCGTTTTAAAACTTACTATAAAGCTGTCCTATAATCAAGCCAGTGTGATTCAGATCCATGAAACTGAATAAAGCCCATAAATAGGTCTGCATATATGCAGCAAAATTAATTTTGACAAATATGCCAATGTAATTCAATGGGGAAAAGAAAGTCTTTTTAACAAATGATGCTGGAACAACTGGATATCTGTGTGCAAAAAACTGAACCTCGATCTACACCTAACGTGATAATTGACAGACACTCTTACCAAGCAAGGGCTAGCCACTCAGTGCACACAGACACCAACGCCGTGGCACACCAGCTTTTGAGAGAAGAAAGGCTTTATTGCAAGGTCAACCGGCAAGAGACAGGAGGCCAAGTTCTCAAATCTGTCTCACTGGTCCAAGGTATGCGATAAGGTTTAAGGGATCAGGGAGGGCTGGCTGGTATGCGGAAGCACTGGCAGGATGAGTCTCGATTGACAGGTCAATAATTCTCTCTTCTGCACATGCTCCTGGCTGGCTTGCAGCCCCTGAAAAGTAGCTTTAACATCCCTTATGAGAAGTTACTAGGGAAAGGACAGTAAACAATGGCAAAGTTGTCATGCAGATTTAAGTCATTGCCTTCTCCATGGATAAGAGTTTCTAGAGATTTAGAGTCATCCTCCTCTTCCTGGGACAGGGAGGAAGACACTTACAAATGGAGATTTCTCTTATAAAGGTAAATTTCCCTTACAAAAGGGTAACTTTCACTAGGTTTTCAGAGCTTTTGCTGTGTTTGCTGTTTTTTAATAATTATCAGCTCAAAATAGCCCTTATGCCAAATAGGCATATTTTGGGTGGCAAATTCTGTTCCTGGTCCTGTGGTTATGACATTGATAGATTCCAGGCAAAATTTGAAAGCTAAAATTATAAAACTTCTACAAAGAAAAAAATAGGAGAATATCGTTTTGACCTCTGTAGTCAAATATTCTCAGAGAGATTGCAAGCGCACTAACCCTAACAGAAAAAAAAAAAAAAAAAACAAGGTAGACTGGACTTCATCAAAATTAAAAGTTTCTACTCTTCAGAAGACTTTGTTAAAAAATAAAAAGGCAAATCAAAGTCTAGGAGAACTATTCAAGTCTATATATATGACAAAGACTCAAATCCAAATAATATAAAGAACTTCTACATATCGAAAGCAAAAGACAAGCAGTCCAATTAGAAATTCTCAAAAAACTTGGATAGATACTTCACAAATGAGGATATGAGAATGGCCAATAAAAGACATGAAAAGATGTCACTGGACAAAAGGGGGGTTCTCTGCCCAATGTGCATAAAAAGCCAATTATTATGCCACTGGCTTTTGATAAAAGAAAAGGCTTTATCACAAGGTCAATCAGCAAGGAAGGAGGCAAAGCTCTCAAGTTTGTCTGCCTGATCCAGGGTTTGGGGCAAAATTTGTGAGATTAGGGGCAACAGGTTGGTATGCAGAAGCACTGGTGGGGCAGGTTTTGATTGGAGGGCTTTAAATATTTATGGTAAGGTGTGGAAGGGGATTTAACACCAGATCTTCCTAGACAATGCACCCCTCGCTTCTGATAACAGTCCAGTTTTCAAGTTACACTCATGTCCTAGTCCTTTGGTTCCATGGTGGGGAGGAAATCTTTGGTTCTGGGTGTTATTTCAGGTCAAGATTTTCTCCTCTGCATGTGCTCTGGTTACATGATTTTTTTGGGCTTGCCCCTGAAAAACAGCTTGAACATTCTGTTGAGAAAATGGGGTCTGTTTGAACTGGTCCTAGATGGCTCGTGGTTACAGTGTTAGTCATCAGGGAAATGCAAACTAGAACCAGAATGAGATACCGCTATACAGCCACTAGAGTGGTTTTGACTTCCAATAACAAATGCTACAGAGAACGCAGGGTGACTGGATGTCTCACGTTTGCTGGTAGGAGTGTGAAATAGTACACCCAGTGTGGAAAATTATTTCGTAGTTTCTTATAAAAATTGAACGTACACCTACCTTGTGATCCAGCAATTTCACTCTAAGGCATTTTTCCAGCAGAAATGAAAACATGACCACACAAATATTTTTACAATAGTGTTTACTGCAGATTTATTCATAATAGCAAGAATTTTAAACAATTCAAATGTCCATCAACAGGAGAATGAATAAACAATGAGGTATACTCAAACAATGGAATATTACTCAGCAGTAGAAAGAAATGAACAATTGATGCACACACGTGGATGAATATCAAAAATATCATGTTGAGTGAAGGAAGCCAGACAAAGATATGTACTGTACGTTCCCATTTTTGTGAAGTTCAAGAACTATTTTGTGGGAATATAACTCAGCATGGTAGTGGAGGGAAATATACTATTAAGAGATAGGAAGGAACTTTCCAGGGTGAAGGCAATGCTCTATGTCTTGATGGATGTGGGTTCCATGGGTGCACACATTTTTAAAAACTTATCACAGAGTGCACTTAAGATCTGCACATTTTACTATGTGTAATTTATAAAAATATAAAAATGCATACCGTAATTATCACAACTGTTATGAATATTTTCTTGGTTTATTAAATGAGGCTTTCAATCAGATATGCATTTTGATTACATTATGAATGTGAAATATGCTGATCACTAATTCATATTCATTTGGAAACCTAGAGGCAGAAGCAAAAACTACTGTGTGTGACAGGAAGATGGACTTACCCATCCTTCAGCATTTTCAATTTTGAATCTCTTGTCTATTAACATGGTAATTGCCTTTAATGACTTTGTTCTCCTCAGTGTAATCAGACAGGAAACTTTAGATGGAAAATGCATAAATTATTCTAACTCCTGCCAGGAAAAGAATCCAAGACTTTAATCAACTTCTGCGCATTTTATTCTTCATGTTAGGAAGTTTTCTTTACATTCACACTTAACTGGCAGGCCCTCTGTCTGGAAGGATAGTCCTTTAGAGCTCCCATGAAAAGGACAATGTCTCCAAAGCAGGGGACAGATGGCATTCCTGTGCAAAAAGGGTCATTTATGCTACAGAAGTTTGTGCAATCTCATTTGGATCTCTCTGCTGTTTTTATATATCATCTCATAAAAATATCAATGCCATAGATGGCACTAACTTTATATAATTATTTTAAGTTTCTGAAACATAAAGCACCAAAGCAACATCTGGGAAGACAGGAAAGGCGCCATTGCCCCCACGCTACAGAGAAGATAATTGAAGTTCGTGACACTTAAACTCATTCAGTGTTACATTAATTAATGTTGGTCATGATTTATGTCTCTTGTGAACACAACTAAATTTTGCCTCTTTTCCTGAAACCTTTCTAAATGGATCTTCCCTTACTTGCAAAACCTCCTCAATCAACAGTCTCAGTATTTGAGGCAGCAAGTCTCTGCATTTAAATCCCCCACCTAACACAGTAATCCTGGCCAGGAAGCTGGGGGGAGAGCCAGGTGGAACCCACTCAAGAGCCAAGGTGGATAATAACAGTGCATGATTCTGGTGGGTTCTGCGTAGAGTCCAGTCCACACGTTGTGCCATGATGAAGTAGGGATAAAGCAAACTGAACACCCTTCCTTCCTATTTTGAAACAGGCCGCCTCTTCTACTGATGTGTGATTCAGCACTTACTGAGTGAAGGAAACACTGAGCAGAAGACATTTTGTTTGATTCTGAACTATATCATTCTAAATGCTGGTTGCAAAGAGATCTACAGAGTAAATTCAGTGTCCAAATATTTCCAGAGGAGCCCAGTGCACAGCTGCATTATAGACAAAAAGCAAGTCATCAGATGGTACAAGTTGTGATGCAAAGAACTGTCACCAGTTTCGAATAGAAGTTTGGGTCTTGGAAAGGGTTTTGGGTCAGGAATGAAGATCCAGGTGTGAGGCTAAAGCTGGAACAGCCCCACATCCATAACCTGGATGTGTAACAACTCCAAATCTCAGCTTCCTCATCTGTAAGATGAGGATGAAGATACCCTGTCTTAACTATAACCCAGGAGAACCTTTCAGTGAATTGGAAAATAAACAGAAAGCATTTTTTGAAGCCATAAAAGTTGTATACACCTGAGGTTGTGGTTGCCATGGCTATTTGCCACTGTTTCTCAGCCTCCCTTTGAGGTTGGCGATAGGTCTGGATTTCTTTTGGACTCATCACTTGGCTTACTTTTATCTTCTTAAGTACCAGAGCCTTCTCATTGTGAATTTGCTTAGAGAGCTTTTGCTGACCTTTGCTCTTTTGGGTACTTCTATTTTACCTCATCATTTCGAATGCCTGTATTTATGTATGAATGCCCATTCTGGCAGGAATCGTGTGTGTGTTTGTGTGTGATAATTAGAAAAGAGAAAATATGTATCATTTACTTCCCATAGAGGATTCTTAGTCACAAGTAAAACCTGGAGGGGAGATGTCTTGGTCCACAGAGCTGTAGTCTAAGGATCTGCCATGCCAGGCCCCGGGCTCAGAGGATGTCATCAGGATCATCTCAGTCTTACTCTCTTTTCAACTCTCCTTTCTTTGGCATTGGCTTCATTTTCAGAAGAACTCAGGCTCTTTCCTAATGGTCTCAGGATGGCTGCTCCCAACTCCAGGATTACAGTCTATCTGTCTTAGTCGGTTCTGTCTGCTATAACAAAGTACCACAGACTGCGTGGCTTATAAACAACAGAAATTTCTTTCTCACAGTTCTGGAAGGTGGAAGTCTGAGATCAGGGTGCCAGCCCAGCAGGGTGAGGGCCCTCTTCTGAACTGTAGACTTCTCCCTGTATCTTCACATGGTGGAAAGGGCTAGGGAGCCCTCTGGAGCCTCTTTGTGAGGACACAAATCCCATTCATGAAGGCTCCTCCTTCATGACCTAATCACCTCCCAAAGGCCCCACCTCTAATTACCATTCACTGGGGCTAGGGTTTCAACATATGAATTTTGGGGAGACATATTTAGTCCATTGCACTATTTTATTATCTAACAGGGTCTCTTTCTTGATGGCGCACATAAAAGTGTGACAATTAAGTCTCATTGGCTTGGATGGTCTGCTGCTACACCAAGCATGGTGACCAGGGCCAATGCAGGGCTCTGGTTGTTTCAGGTCTGGGTCACGTGGACAGTAAGAGGAGCCTGAGTAGGTCTCAAGAAAAAGTAGGGTGCTATCAACAGAAGAAGGATTCTGAGCACGTTAAGATTAACACAGGTCTTCTGCTTCTCTGAGGCCCAAAGCTCACTTCTGTCTTATTCACATGTAGACCACCAGGCTGATGCTGATATCCACCGTGGGCCCGTGAGTGCTCCATCTGAAGCAACATGGTGGCTCCCCTGCCCTTGTTACAAGATGCTCCATCGTTCTTTTCTCCATCTACAATGATGCTTGGGCCTTGTGATCAACAGGCAATTCTATATGGGAATTTCTCAAAATGTTCCTTTCTTTAGCTATTCAATGAAAAGCATATTTCTTCAACAAAGATAGTCAACCAGTAATTTTTTTTCAGACTTTGCATGTCTTGATTTTGACTGATGTATTAGTTTTCTATGGCTGCTGTAACAAATTACCACAAACTCCGTGGCTTAAAACAACACCAATGTCTTACCTTACAGTTCTGGAGATCAAAAGTCTGACATGGGTCTCAGTAGGCTAAAACAAAGGTATGGGTGGCCTGTGTTCCTTCTGGAGGCCCTAGGGAAGAATCCATTCCCTTGTCTATTCCAGCTTCCAGAAGCCACCTGCATTGCTTGGTTCATGGGCCCTTCCTCCACCTTCCAAGCCAGTAGCACATCATCTTGAAATCTCTCCTTCTTATTTTGACAGTCCTGTCTCCCTATTATAAAAACCTTGTGAATACATTGGGCCCACCTGGATAATTCAGGATAAAGTTCCCATTTCAATATGCTTTACTTAATCATACCTGCAAAGTCTCTTTTGCCATGTAAGATAATATTCACAGATGCTGGGCATTAGAACGTGGACATTTTTGAGAAACCATATTTCTGCCTATCACAATTGGCTTCAGGATCTTGGATTCCATGTATACACCTACCTTTTGGTGAAAAAGTCCTAATATCACCCATATTATTTTTTTTTTCAAAGTCTATCTTCCAATTTTCATCTCTTTCTTCTTTGAAAACACATGCTTAACTCCCTTTCTCAATTCTGACTCATCAGCTCTCTAATATTACCAGCATATTTTACCAAGTATAAATGAAAACAGAGAGTTTATTAAATTTGTTTGGACTTGCATTCTTTTAAGCCTAGGGTGCATAATAGCTTGATAAGATAGAGGCTGACCACAGAAGCTAGGTGTTGTAATTTAATACATTTTTCCTCCTCAAGCCAAGCTATTAGTTCAAGTTCATAGGAAGAATTTAGTTTAATTATAAGTTGCTAAGAAGAAGCAAGAACATTGAATTGAAAGATATGTAAGAATCCCTAAACCAATGAATGTGGTATTTGTTAATATCTTTATTTTTAATAGAATTCTTTTGCTACCAAAAATAACATGGTTATGGATTTGCGTGATTTATTAGACACTGACTTTATCCTTGACTTTGAAATGATAGGCTGAAGTTTTTTCATATTTACTTTATTTCTCAATAACTAATGTGTCACATCTACCAAATGATGCATCCTCTCATACCTTTATTTTTCTTTTGCTCTTAGAAGCTTTTCCAGGAATCTCTTTCAGGAAATGCTATCGGATTTGACTCTTAGCCTTGATTTCTTCCTTAGGACAATGGCTTTTCAAAATTTACAAATAAAGTAAGAGTGACATGTTTGCATTATAGAATAAAACCAAACAAACTACTCACTCCTCTTGAGGTAAAAGATACACATTACTGTTTTCTGTTTATTCCAAGTGTGTTAGAAAATGTCAATGTTGAAACATCCGTAGATGCCAAAGTCAGAAGAGCTTAGGAAGAGAAGAGAAACAGAGTGGACACCACAGCCCTAGAGGATAAACTAGGTCCTTTGCATGCATTGCTCACTGTACGAAAGCAGGAAGGCTCATTGCTTGCATCTTGTGTTATATGGCAATTGCCACGGGGCAGAAGAGCAGAACAGGCCCAGAATAACTTAAATAATCAATTGGTAATTTGTTTGAGTCTCCATCAAGTGAAAAAATATGTCCTTTTAAATGAATATTTTTTAGCTAACATCTGTTGCCAATCTTCTTTTCTTCTTCTTTTTTCCCCTCCCCAAAGTCCCAGTATATACTTGTTTGTAGTTGTAAGTCCTTCTAGTTCTTCCATGTGAGCCACTGCCACAGCATGGCTACTGACAGGCAAGTGGTGTGGTTCTGTACCTGGAAACTGAACCCGGGCCGCCAAAGTGGAGCGTGCTGAACTTTAACTGCCAGGTCATCAGGGCTGGCTCAAACTATGTCTTGCTGTAGTAAAAACCTTAGTCAAAGCATGATAGTGAAATTGCAAGGCCTCCTACAGTGTTGTCCTTCTACTTGACAATTTTTCAATGATTTTATCTTATTTAGAGTATTTTCATTAACTGAAGCCCATGCATCTTTGCCACCAATATGGAAAATATTAAAAGAGAAATAAATACATTCAACCATTGTCACTTCTTTTATTATAAATTCCTCCCAAACTGCTTAGTTAATATGATCTACAAGCTCAAAAGCAGTGTGTTAAAAATTGCCTCAGCTCAAAGCAGGTATAAGGCGATAGATAGCAAGGATTATGTAGTTTTCTACAGACTAATTGTGTGATATGAGGAGGAATTTGAGGAGGAAGTGTGAAAATTTGCTCTTTTTTTTTTTAGAGAGAAAACACCCAACAGATGCCTTGAGATTTTAAAAACCCTTTTCAGTTGCACAGGGAACAGAGTTTCTGCAGAGAGGTTGAATTTATAGAGCAGTATTCTAACATGGGCAACTTTGTGGCCAGACCCAGGTGGTTCTGAAGGGCACAAAGCTTTGTACAAGGGACATGAAATTCTGACTTTAAAGGTGGATACAGTCTAGGTTGCAATAAAATGCAGGCACATGCTTATTATGATGAAAATAGTTTAAGAAGCAATCATTAATGTGGGTTGGCTCAAATATTTCTTTAATGCAACATTGCAATGGATCAACAGTTGGAACAGGGGTTCTTAATCCTTCAAATATGATGGTGACTTCCCCATCCTCTACCCACAGCTCTCCCCTCTCATATTGGTGGCTGGCATGGTGGATGGACCTCAACCTCTGTCAATCAGCAGCAGTTAGCAATTCCAACAGCAGGACAGTAAGAGGACTCTTCCTCAGATTCCCAAGCACGACCTTTCCAAGAACTGGCCTCTTCTGGGCAAAGAATCTTGGTCCTAAGAACCCTCTTGGCTTCAGTGGAGATGGCATGGATAACTTCTTATTCTTGAGAATAATTCCTACATCTATGGTGCAATATGGTCATAGCTACGGTTGCTATTTCCCCGGGGGTATTGGGAAATTTGTTCAAATCTTGGAGGATGGGCTACGCACTGACGTTTTAGTATACTGCTGAGAACCAAGACTAAATGCCTTAATACTTATGTCTGAGTCTAAGAATGTCTATTTTAAAAGTTGCACAAATTCGTCATGTTAACTTATTTCCTATAAGGTTGAATGAATTCCTGTCTTATATTCATGATGAAATTTATACAAAAGAAAAAGCCAACGTGATGAAAAATTTCATCCATGAAATTAGCGATACCAACATATGCAACAAAATATCACAGAGGTTGTCAAGATATCTTTCCTAGAGCAACGTAAGGGCTTTATTCCATCAATTCTCGTTAAAAACAAACAAACAAACAAATGACATAATGCATGCGCTGAACAATGTCTTATTTGAGCAGTGGGGTTCTGAGTAGTTTCCCACAGGCTATGCTCATACTCTTTGGCAAGCCACTCAGGTTTGGTACTGTGGTGGGATCTCCATTAGCCATGCTTAGAAGTATAGCAATATCTTTTCACTTCCAAACTGTTTTCTCTTTCCTTTTCTTCCCTTTCCTTTCTGTTTCCCCCCCCTTTTTTTTTTGGCATTAATATCAATCATACATACTCTTAATTCTAAATTACACAATGTGGCAATGATAATTATATAGTTGACTACTATTGCTAGGGAACAAATAGTTCCCAGGAGTTCTGGTGATCATTCTCATAGTCTGCCTTAGGACAAGGTCAATTCAGAAATGAGTCTTTGATGGTGACTCTTGACTCATGGTCAAGAGCTTTAGAGTTTACATCTACGATAACCACTATCTGCACCTGAAGATTCGAGGGAGAACGCACACAGAGTGTGTAGTACTTACTGCCATTATTACGCTGCTCTCCTGTTAAAAGGCTTTCCTGTTTGCTTTTTGGCTCAAAGCTAAAATTCTCCAGTCCTGACATCCAGGTTATCGTTAAACACATCTGACAACCAGCCAGTCTCTCCTTTACAATTTCCCCTGAGCCACTTTTAGTTCTAATCAAACTGGTCTCTTATTCCATTAGGCGTCCTTCAAATCCCCAAACCCCAACCTTGGCTGATCTCCCGCTTCCAACATCCATGTTGGACGGCTGTCAACTGCTCTCTCTCTGCCAATTCACATCCTGCAGGTGCTTTTAAAGCCGGGCTGAACATTCCAACCGGAAAAGCAGACTTGTTCAATTAACCCTGTTTCAGAGTCACCTTTCCCTTCCTCTGAACTCTTTCAACTTCACATACACACTACATGCCATGCTTGCTATTCCTCATCTTTGTGTTGGCCTCTTAATTTGTATGTGGCTTTGTGTGTGTGTGTGTATTTGTTTCTCCGGGAGAGGATAATCTCATCTATTTCTTTTGGATCTCTCATAGCACCTTGTATGAATCTTCGGTACACTAGGAGTTCATAGGATTCTCACTGAATGGATTTTCATTATACAATGAAAAATACTGTCTGGTGAATGACATTTTATTAATTGTTTATGACTCCCCCAAACATAACTTTCCACTGTATTTTTAGTACTAATCTGAAAATGAGCAAAATAATAAAGATGATTTATAAAAAGTAGTTTCTAGGAAACCTAGATTCCTAGGTTTTAGATTCTAGATACATTCCTCTCCCTTACACCACCTGTACTCAGTGGGGAGGAGCAACATCTAGAAGGTAATGCAAAAGCCAAATCCTTATCCAGATATGGCTACTCAGCAGCATTGATGAAAAGAAATGAACGCATTGAGTAGAAATGTTTAACTATGATGGGGACAAAGAGGGCTTTTCATTGTAAGCCTCTGTTATCTTAACCATTATTTTGATCCAAACATCTACCTATTGATAGATAATTCAAATCAAAGGGGATTTTACTGGATAAAAACATTTATGAAAATTAAAGTAACATTTAATTTGTATTTTCAGACATTACCACAAAGGAAATATGAACGTGCTTGAGAAAATCTTATAATCATTATTTTAAAGATAGTTTCAAAGAACATACTTCTTAATTATCTGTAGGCAAAGACTAAAATTTTTATTTCCTATTGATCATGGACTGACACTTTAGTAAATACAAATCCATGCTCATGGATGCCACAGTAATGTTAAAATCTCTGTAAAACTTTCCAAACTTACTCTCACTTTCTGTTCTTTCTTGTGGGTGGGTAACAAATGTTGCATGAGTGTCAACAATCTGTGGACCCCACTTTGCACAGCAATGTTGTGGACTAAAACAAAAGAATTAAGCCAGAAAAGGATGTGCTATGTTTTTTTACAAGAAGGAAAAAGGAAAACTTTAAAAAACTGTATCCAGTAAAAATAAAGCTTTAGTAAAGACGTACTTATAGATGAAGGTGGGATAGTTGAAAATCTGTAAAAGATGTACTTACTTGGCGGTAATCAATGCAAAATGTGCTAGGCAGCAGATTCAGTTCTCTCTGAACAAAGCTACCAATGCAAAATGAATTGGGCCAAGAAGTCTAGAAAAGTCTGCCAACTTTTCTCATGAAAAGTTGTTTTGCAGGAGAACAGATAAACAGACAAGATGAACTTGACCCGTCAACAGGAGATGGAAGTCAAGTGTATGAGTGCATAACTCTAAACATCCTTCGGTGGCTACTAGAGGGTTTGGGCTCTGACTTTCTACAGTCTTTCATTTTCTTCTCCACTTCTCAGGAGACACCCTGTGGCAGTGACTGAGAGGCACAAGATGAGATGATAACTAGGGGACAGAGATGAGCTGAAATCAGAGCAGGTCTTCCAGGGCAGTCAGCCTTGGATGGTGGTCAGTGTCCAGGGTCTGACCCTCAGCTTTGCAGCTGCAGAAATCAATTTTGTGAGTGTACTTAGGGTTAGAGGGCTCCAATAACTCGGCAGCATTCAGAAGGGACTGATGTGTAGACCAGAAGGCCAGGTCATTAATTCAAGTGGGAACCGAAATGGCCAATAAACTGCCACTTTTATGTTAGCAGGTGGGCACATGTTCTCCCTGATGGAGATGCTGTAGCAGAAATTAATAGAAATTGGAAGGTATTTCATGAGCGTGATATTAGAACATTAGGAAATGGAATGCAATTTGGATGACATTAATGTCCAGTGTCATCAACCAATAAAAAATTGATGCATCAGTCTCTCTCTCTCTCTCTTAAAGTACACGTATAATTTCTTTTTGCTCTTCAGGTTGTTTGCTTCATTGGAAATGCCAGAGACATGCTGATCAGCTTCAAAGCTTCCCTCTTTCTTTGGAATCCCATACTAATAACTCCTTCTTAGAAGTTGTTGAAGACATTGAGTTGGTTGCACTTGTCTTTCACATTTAGTTAGAAATTTACTAAGAATTCTGTTTTGATGTGAAAGATGTTCTGTCATTTAAGGGAATTGTGCAGTGAGATAATCTCTACACCGTATGTATGGATTTCACCCGTTCAGCTCTCAGCGGGCAGTGTTGTTCCCAAGTTCTTTGCAGTCTTCAAAAATGTTGGCATGATGCACCAATGATTCTTTTTCCTTAAAGAAATGTGTGCATCTGTAGGTGTGTGTGTTTATGTCTAGGCCCTTATATCTTATGATCATAAATATTCTTGTGATTTTCAGCACAAAACGTGGATCTTATTTCTCACTGCTCATAGTTTGCTATCAAGTTGTATAATTCAACTTGATTTTGAAAAAAGAAAGAGAAATTCCATTCCTCTGATGTAAAATATGATTAATAAGTGCTCAGCTTAAGTTTCATATATATATAACTATACAGTTAAGAAAACTCTTATACCTCAGCTGCGTTAATATCAGGACAGTAAAAAATAATAAAAACATAGTAGCAGAGCAAATTTATAACATTGATGTTCAGTACAGGCAGAGTAAATTATATCTAACTTAGATTTTGCTACTGTAAGAATAATGTAGGAAAATTTATTTCTGACTATGGCAAATTATAAACCTTCAATTAATTATGATGTGATGGGTTTTTACTTTTTAAGTAACTTATGCTGCAGAGTTTTGTCCTTTTGTAATAATATATACACACATATTGTATGTCTATATGTATATATCACACACCTGAACACATGTGTATTTACATCTATGTATGTATATATATAGAGAGAGGTATGCATGTCTGTCTTTATTTTCCAAACTCATCTAGCAACTAGTATATGTAAGAAACTAAAAGTGCAGAGCATGCTTATTCAAAGGTCCAAAACAAACAATAAAACTGAGTGGATTTTTTAAGTCTTAAAACAATTTTAAAAGTTCTCTTTTCATAGATCAATGGAACAGAATATAGAACCCAGAAATAGACACACACAAGCATACTCAACTGACTTTTGACAAATGTGCAAAAGTAATTCAATGGAGGGGGAAGAGGGGTGGCCTTTTCAGCAAATGTCGCTGGAGAAATTGGACATCCATGGACGAAAAATGGAACCTCAATTAAACCTCACACCTTATACAAAAATTAACTCAAAATGAATTCTGGACTTACATATAAACCCTAAAACTATAAATCTTTTAGAAAAAATGTAGAAGAAAAACTTTGGGATCTAGGCAAAGAGTTCATAGACTTGCTGCCAAAACATAATCCATAAAGAGAAAAATTGCTAAATTAGACTTTATCAAAATTAAAAACTATTGTCCAAGAAAGACCATAGGGAGAGGATGAAAAGACAAACTACAAACTCAGAGAAAATACTTGCAAACCAACAAAGGACTATATCAAGAATATATAAAGAACTCTCAGACTCAACAGCAAAATACCAAACAATCCGGATAGAAAATGGGTGAGACGCTGACAGACATTCTGCCAAAGGGGATATACGGATGGCAAGTGAGTACCTGGAAAGATGCTCAACATCATTAGCCATCAGATAAATGCAAATTAAGACCACAATGAGCTATCACTACACCCCTATCAGAATGGCTAAAATAAAAGAGAGAGACAACATCAAATGCTGACACAGAAGGGGAGAAACCGGATCACGCATCCATTGCTGCTGAGACGTGAAGCGGGGCAGCCATTCTGGAAAGCAGTTTTGCAGCATCTTATAAAACTAAACATGCAAAGACAATACAACCCAGTGATTGTATCTGGGGGGCATTTATTCCAAAGAAACAAAAACTTCTGAAAACGAAAGCTTGACACCAAAAACTATACACAGATGTTCATCATAGCTTTTTCATAACAGCCCCAAATTGGAAACAGCTCAGATGTCCTTTGATAGATGAATGTGAAGCAAACGTCAGTACATCCATACCATGGACTGTCACTCACCATTAGAAGGGAACAAACTATTGATACACACAACAACTTGGATGAATCACCAGGGAATTATATTGAGTGACAAAAGCCAATCAAAAAGGTTACATACTGTATAATTCTATTTACATACATTTTTGAAATACAAAAATTTAGAAATGCAGCACATATTAGCCGTTGCTGGGGCTTAGGACCTGGGAGGGTAGAGAAGGGTAGGCAGGAAGGTGGGTGTGGCTTTCAAAGGGAAAGAAGAGGGATACAAAACTGTTCTATCTAGATTGTGTTGGTGGATACACATGTGATAAAAGTGTACAGGACTAAACACATGCACAGACTATTGAGTAAAACTGGGAAATCTCAGTGATCGGTGGATTGTACTGATGTCGATGTCACTATCCTGATTGCAATATTGCACTGTAGTTTTCCAAGGTGTTACCATCATGGGAAACTGGGTGAAGGGTAAGTGAGATCTCTGTGTATTATTACTTACAAATGCTCTGAATGCACAATTATCTCAATAAATATCTCAACTGAAAAAAAAAAAGCCTATTGGGGTTGGCCCCCTGGTGTAGTGGTTAAGTCTGGTGCACTCTGCTTAGGGGGCCTGGATTTGCAAGTTTGGAACTGGGCGTGGTCCTACACAGCTCATCAAGCCATGCTGTGGCGGAGACTGACATACAAGATAGAGGAAGATTGGCAACAGATGTTAGCTCAGAGCGAATCTTCCTCACCAAAAAAAATCACACCTCTTTTTTCATTGATTTCTTTGTGACATGCCATTTTGGGTTGATCTTCCGTTGAGTAGAAGGAAATGGTTGCCTTTGGTCAAGGCTGGCCCTAACTCTTTGGTCAGTTTTTACACAAGCTGTGAGTCACGTGTGGACTGCAACCTGCCCATTTGACAAAGGCCAGCCGTGATGACATCATCTTCTCAAAGCTAACCATCCATGTGACGTGTACAGATGTCTTCACAGCTCTCTTTTTCTGCTAGAAGAGCCTCCTCTCTCTCCCCCAAGGTCATATCAGAGTCCCGGATACCTCACTAGGCCCACGTTCTTGGTTGGACTGTCTAGTAGTGCTTTCTCACTATTAATACCAAGTTTCTTTAAAAAAGGATATGAAAGTTTTGATGTGTTTTCAAGAGTCCACAATGCGTGCCCAGGCCCATTAATGTCACCCAGAATCAGAGTACACTTTAGTACTTTTATACGTGTAAAAAGTCAAGGGGATTCTTAACACTTTCATGATTATAATAGTAATAAAAAAAATCCTTGTCTTTGATCCTACAAGTATAGGCTCTGAACCTTATGGAAAAAAATTTCATGGGGTAATAAATATAACTGCAGAGTAAGCCTGCCTGGAATAATGCAATTACTGTTTTAGTTACATATTTCTTCCATTCCACAACCCTCAACACTCCTCTCTTTTCTCTTATCTCATGAAGAAAAATAAGAAATAATATTCCCCCGAGTGATGTCCTAGTCTTCCCATTTAAAAGCAGCAATATGACCGCCCACAGAGGTCCCTGCAGGGCTTCAAGGACATCCAATAATTCAGCAAGGAGGTAGAGTTTCCCTTGAGAGTTATTACACAACGTTGAGTGAGCTGTCCTCCATAGGACAGGCTGAAGATGAAATGGAAGGAGATGCCAACAGCTCCTGACTTAGCACAAACTCAAGTGGGGAGAATTAAGACAACCCCACAATTCACTGCTCAGCCCCTCCTTTGCTCTGATGATCATCTGGAATCTTCTGTTCTCCCTCAGTTTGCCTCTGCTTTGGCCCTTCTTTTCCTGAAGTTCAGATGCCCCAGCTTAGATCCTAAAACTTGGGGGAAAAAAAGAAACTGTAAATATCTTTAGTGTCTTGCAGTTACTTCGTGAAGTTCTGTTCTGGGCCCTGCTGGCTCTCGAATGAACCTTCCAGCACGCATTCACCAGAGCCGGCATGCGCGGTAGGTAGACAGTGTGAGCCCTCAAATTTGTATTCCAACAAAACTTGAGTGCGTTAGGAACTCGAACAAAAAAGCTGCATAAACTGCTGCCTCCCTACTTTGTAGCCCTAATATCTCTACGATTTCTGCAATGATGGGAGTGAATCTGGGAGCTCTCTAGTTCATTAAACAGAATGTGTGTATATGAAGCTATCAAGGCAGATATTTTATAAACGAATGTCGATATTTCCCCTTCCAACATAATTAGATATTCCGTTTCAATCGAAGGTCCTTATTACAGCCAAAAAGGAAGAGTGGAGCTTTCAAACACGATACAGCTGGGCAGATTTCGGCATCTGCACAGAAGAAAAGCAGGCCTACCCACCCTCTAAGCTTCAGAAGGAGGCAGCACAGAAGATGAAATCTGACTCTTTGGTGGGGGAGGGAGCTGCTCTAAGGAACTCCGGGTCCAAAAAAGAAAGCATGTAGTGTTAGTGGCTTGTTGTCTAAAGTTTAAAAATGCAAATCAGGATTAAAATGAAGGGTAAACCAGAAATAGGGAAGTAAATCCCAGTACTGCTTTAGGAAAAGAACAGACGAAATTCACGTATGGTTTTATCCCCTTGTTTCCCATCTCCACAGGCTTCACTAGGAAAACTAACAGGCTTGCAAGGTGTGCAGAGAATTGTGATTGCACAGTAGGAGAAAGATGTTGAAACTCAGCTCCTAGGATGTTGGAGCTGCCCAAACACAGCATGGCCGCTGGAAGGAGGAATCTATTTGGAATCCTGGAGGTCCGGGAGAGGCCCAAAGGCTGTTAATCTGATGCAATTTAAAAAGAGAGGTAATATAAATGACATGCAAGAACATTATGCAAAAGGCCTGCTGCCCTTCAGGATGGGCTCCAGCTGCTCAGTGGGATGGGCAGTGGGGGCTGGGCTTCTTGGAGGGCAAGAGAGCCCAGGAAGGGGCAATGGACACTCAGCACTGTAATCCTGACTACCCGCTCTGGCTGTGTGACATGGGCTAAATTATTCAAGTACTCTGAGTGTCCATGCTCTTTCCTTAAAATGGGTATGAAACCTACTGTACTAGGTTAACGTGGAATTTAAATAAGAAGGACTGTATAAAATGCCCAGTATGTGGTAGTGATCAGTGAATATTAACCCTTGCCCCAGACCTGTTTCCTTAGCATACCCCCCACCGTCTAAGTCATTTCTCTATTAAGGTATACATCAAAGGCACTAGAAACTCTTTATATTTTAGAAAGAACTTAGTGTACATTTTATATTATTTTTGGTAATTGAGTAAGCACTCTTTAAGGATATGTAAACCTGGATTTCCTGATGGACTTTGCATTAGAGTGTTGACTGAAGGGAATGTACCAACTAAGCCCCTTTTCTATTTTTGGGTGCCCAGTTCTGAGTTTTGTCCTCTGAGCCCTCAATTTAATTACTCAGCGCAGAGCTCAGAGGAGCCATGTGACTCCAGCCCTGGGTGAGCCAGCTTCCCAAGAAAGTAAGAATGGGGAGGGTTATGCCTCTTCTGTATATTCCGTTCATCCAGGCAGGGGCAGAGATTTGTGTGTGTGAGGAGGCGGGTGTGGATGAAGTGGCGGTGCAACAGGGCTCCCTGTAGAGCCTTATCCAGTTCACACCTCAATTTTCTCTGTTAAGGAGTATACAGAAAAAAAAAAATGTGTTTATAAGAACAGGCATTTGAAAAAAACAAGATTAATAATTTGCAAAATATCTGAAAAATAATATCAACACTTATCAACTGCTGATTTCATGCCAGGCAGTGTTCTAAGCACTTTATATGTATTAACTCACACCATCTGCCCAACAACCCAATGAAGTAGGTACTGTTATTATTCTCATTTTAGGGTTTAGGAAACTCAGACCCAAGGGGGAGGGTCACTGAATTGTTCAAGATCTTATATCTGGATCCAAGGCAGACCAGCCTCTGGGTCTGGTCTCTTGGCTGTTAATTTGTTTCATTGATTGGTAACACATGGATCATTTGTACAATTTTCTTGCTCAGAGAAAAGCTCTTTCTAATCCCAAGCTTAAACCCTTACATTTATTTGTTCAGTGTTGGTGCAGGGTATTAAGTAACTGGAGGAGTATCAGCAAAAAGCAATTATGACTTCATTTGAAATTCAAGTATATTAAGCATTGTTGATTTTGTTTTCAAGTGAAATAACCTTTCAGTTGGGTTTGTCGGTCGTTATTTTTGAGCAATTTGTTCAACAGCAAGTAAATCCCATTGAAGTTAGTCATGTTGTGCAACAGAGAAAAATCTATTACTCTCATTAATTGTCTCCTAGGCTGTAAAAGCTTAACCACAGAGCAGTCCACTGATACCACCCAAGGGGCAGAAATAGGTTAAAGCAGAGCCTTTGGGTGCCCACTGAACTGTAATTTCAGGAGCACAGAGAAGTAATAAAAGAACAACTATCATAAATAGTTAATGGCATTCACTGCATCGCTTCTGTTGTCTGCCCTGACGTGTAGAAACTCATTCAACCTGGCCCTAGGAAGAAGGTCTGATTCATACCCCATCTTATGATTATCAAATGATCTCAGAGAATTCTGAAAGTTGTCCCCATTTTACCCAAGGCAAACACTTATATAGTCATATGGCTTCCATATGGGTCTGGATGTCACCATTGACTAGTGGGGTGACCACGGGCAAGTCAGTTCATGTCTCTGAACCTCAGCTCCCCTATTCTAGGGCCCCCATAAATGGCAATGCTAATAGCCCCTATGATTATACAGAAGTCCCTCCTGATCCACAGTTTCACTGAATGTGGTTTCAGTCACTTGTGGTCAGCCATGGTCCAAAAATATTAAATGGAAAATTCCAGAAATAAACAATTCATAAGTTTTAAATTGCATGCCATTCTGAGTAGCACGATGAAATCTCCCACCTTCCTGCTCCATCCCAGCCAGAACATGAATCATCCCTTTGTCCAGCTTATCCATGCTGCATACACTACCTGCATACACTTCCTTAGTCACTTACTAGCTATCTTGGTTATCAGATCGACTGTCACAATACCATAGTGCTTGTGTTCAAGTCACCTTTTTTTCCCTTAATAATTGCCCCAAAGTGCAAGAGTAGCAATGCTGGCAATTCGCATATGCCGAAGAGAAGCCATAAAGTGCTTCCTTTAAGTGAAAAGGTGAAAGTTCTCTACTTAATAAGGAAAGAAAAAAATCATATGCAGAGGTTGCTAAGATCTATAGTAACTTTTATTACAGGATATTGTGTAGTTCTACTTCATTATTAGTTATATTACAGCACAAAAATGGGGTTCTTGGCTCGATGTGCATAAATAAAAGCCAATTATTACACCACCAGCTTTTGAGAAAAGAAAAAGCTTTAATGCAAGGTGGACCAGCAAGGAAACAGGAGACAAAGCTTTCAGATCTGTCTCCTTAGTTCAGGGTTTGGGGCAAATTTTAAGAGGTGAGGGAGAACAGGGTGGTACGCAGAAACGCTGGTGGGGCAGGTTTCGATTGGAGAACTTAAAACATTTATGGTAAAGCTTTAAGCAATTATGGTAAGCTTTTGTGTGTGTGTGTGTGTGTGTGAGGAAGACCAGCCCTGAGCTAACATCTGTCGCCAATCCTCCTCTTTTTTGCTGAGGAAGACTGGCCCTGGGCTAACATCTGTGCTGGTCTTCCTCTACTTTATATGGGATGCCGCCACGGCGTGGCTGACAGGCAGTGCGTCGGCGGGCGCCTGGGATCCGAACCTGTGAACCCTAGGCTGCCAAGCGCGGACTAAACCGCTGCGCCACCGGGCGGCCCCTATGGTAAGCTTTTAAACATTTATGGTAAGGTGTGGAAGGGGCGTAAATGCCGGGTCTTCCTAGACAACGGACCCCTCGCTTCTGATAAGAGTTCGACTTTCAAGGTCACATTCTCAGGTCCCAGGGGTTGGAACTTGAACATATCACTCTGAGGGACACAATTCAACCCACAACAGGTGCCCTGAAGATTTGGCTAACACACCTGTCACTGAGGAGTTGGGGGATATAAATCTACAAATGAAATTATTTCCTATTAGCTCTGTGGAATGAAAACACCATTTTGGTGACTCTGTGTGCCAGTTCTTGCTTAGTTTATTTTTTCTCATTCAAAAGTATTCTTTATCAAAAGCTGCAAAATTGCAGCCTAATTTTTGGAAATTTGAAGATTACACTGAGAAAAGAGAACACTTTTCAGTTATTAACATTAAAGAATACTCAAGACTGAAAATGGCATCACAAAAGCCAATAACAATAGAGAATGTTCAATCAATTCTACCGCAACCAACCTTCACATTTTGATGTGTTCCTATTTGTTCCTTACCTGCCTACCAGTCAGCACTTGACTGAGTGTTTAGAACACCTGGATGCAATTAGCACCAGTATCAGTAGACACACGCAGAGGAGAGAGAAATTAAGGCATTGAAGAATTTTGATCCTTACTGGAATTCGTGTAATTAGTCCACGGTAATTACTTTTTAAAAAAATTCAGAGCTGAAAGCCTTTCCTCCCCTACATTTTTTATGTTGACAATATCGTAGCACATCATTGTTGATATCTAGGAGGCAAAGAATTGAACAAAATTCTGTCTACTTAAGAGATGGTCAGCACAACCTTTGGCAAGCTGCATCTTCTGGGCCATTCTGTTTTGAGTGGGCATTCATCTTCTCCAGCTCTTTACTGCAAAACCACAGTGCTCACTGCTGCCAGCAAGGAGAGATTCTGTCCTCTGGAAGCACAGGTGGGTCAGAGATCACCCAAAATATTGAATTTACTTGTAGGGAAACCAAAGCCCAATCAGACAGCTGGATTGAAGACAGGTCTGAAACCAAGGTTTCCTGATGAATGGAAACCCCATTGCCCTCTTCAACTTCCCCTCTCTCCCAGCTCTAGGCAACCAGTCATTTGCTTTCTGTCTCTATAGATTTAGCTATTATGAACATTTCATATACATGGAATGGAGACTCTTTTTCCGCTAGGGCTGTTCCCACATTTCTTGTTATATTCTGACTTCTCTACTACTGTTTTCCAATTGGCAGTTGGTAATATAAGACATTGCAGTTTGTGTATCATTTTTATGTTGCACCCGATGAATTCCATTTCAGTTGGTATTACATGAGCTTCTCCTTAAGCCAGGCTCCCCAGTCATTCCAGAGACACCATGATGTAGGAGATGGAGATGGGAGCTCCCACAAGAAGCTTAAGTTCTAGGAAGGATGCTCATAATCGAACTTTCAGCATTGCAACACGGCACAGTGATTCACAAGTCTGTGTCTGTGAGGTCACCCTGTATGTGTCCAAACCCTGATAAAGGGCTATTCAGGAAAGACATTCGAAAGAAGATAAATTTAAGCCATCATTCATTCTAATTAAATGAGTATTTTGCTTTGTTTAAAGACAGGACATAGGAAGAAAGTGGTGAAATAGAGCATACTTTTATTTTAGTGGTTGGTAACTTTTGCCGTGAGTAGGAATAAAGGGTAAGTGAATCAGGTTTTCTTAGAACATATCCATCATTAATTCATTATGCAAATATTTATTAAATGCTTACTAGGTGAACTGTGCAGTCCACAGAGCCCTGAACTTAGAAGGGCCCCCTGCTTGACTTAATGCTCTGCTGTCACTGTCTCCAAATTCTTCATCTTGAACATGGGGCCCTGAATCTTCATTTTGCGCTGGGCATTACAGATTATGAAGTAAGCTCTAGTCAGGCCCTTTCGTGGACCGGGAGGACCCTCAGGGTTAGACAGAGTTCCACCTATGAGAGACAGCGTCAGTCCTCTGCTTATCTTTGCTGTCCAATAACCTCTGATGAACCCAAATGGTTTGTGTGTTTGTATGTGTATGTGTGTGTGTGTGTGTGTAGGACCAGCCCTGAGCTAACATCTGTTGCCAATCTCCCTCTTTTTGCTGAGGAAGACTGGCCCTGGGCTAACATCTGTGCCCACCTTCCTCTACTTTATATGGGACGCCGCCACGGCATGGCTTGATAAGTGGTGCGTTGGTCTGCACCTGGGATCCGAACCTACAAACCCCAGGCCATCGAACGAACCTGCAAACCCCAGGCTGCTGAAGTGGAGCATGTGAACTTAACTGCTACACCACCGGGCCAGCCCCGAAATTGCTTTCTTAAAAAGAAAGGGAGTTATTTTTATTTAAAAAGAGTTATGCTTTATAGGTAAATAGATTTTGACTTGAAAATATTCAGCAATGTAATTTTAGTAAAAAAAAAAAGAGAATACAAAATATACACTGTATATATAATCCCTTTTCTCTAGTTACATAATGTATATTACACATTTATTATATATCATGGTTTTTAAAGGCAAGGCCTGAGTCCTAAGGGGTCATTCTGCTGTTTGTTTCCCTGAAAAATTTCTTGTAAGATGTTTTCTTTATCTTTGTAGTTCAAAAAAACGACACAGGATCTGTCTAGGCATGAATCTTTTCTTTCTTCATTGTTTTCACCAGAATGCTGCAATCCCCTTTAACTATCTATGTGTACATAGATCTTTCTTCAGTTCAGGGGTATCTTCTCTCTGTCTCTGTGTTCACACACACACACATACATGCATGCACTTAGAATGTTGAGATATAATTCACATACCACACAATTCACCCATTTATAGTGTACAATTCAGTGTTTTTTAGCATATTCACAGAATTGTGCAACTATGACCACAATCCAATTTTAGCACATTTTTATCACCTTACAAAGAAATGTTGTACCCATTAGCAATCACTCCCTATTCCTCCCCTCTACTACCCCCTCACCCCCAGCCCTAGGCAACCACTAATCTACTTTCTGTCTCTATAAATTTGCCTATTCTGGACATTTCATATAAATGGAATCATACAATATGTATGGTCTTTTTGACCTTTATGACTGGTCCTTTTGTATACCATAATGTTTTCAGGGTTCATGTATGTTGTAGCATTTATCAATACTTCATCCCTATTTACTGTCAAATAATAGTTTATTCTATGGGTATATCGTACTTTCTATATCCATTCATCAGTTGAGGGACATTGGGTGGTTTCCAATTTTTAGCGATTATGAATAATGCTGCTATGAACTTTTGTGTACAAGATTTCTTGTTGACATGTGCTTTCATTTCTCTTGGATATAGACCTAGGAATGAAATGCTGGGTCATGCAGTAACTCTGTGTTTCACATTTTGAGGAACTGCCAGACTGGTTTCCGTAGCAGCTGCACCATTTTACATCCCCTCCAGCAAGGCATGAGGGTTCCAATTTCGCCACACCCTCGCCAACACTTGTTATTATCTGTCTTTTTGAGTATAGCCATCCTAATGGGTATGTAGTGGGATCTCACTGTGGTTTTGATTTGCACTTCCCTAATGACTAATCCTGCTGAGAACCTTTTCGTGTGCTTGTTGGTCATTTGTACATGAAATGTGTATTCAAGTCATTGCCTATTTAAAAAATTGGGTTATTTATCTATTTTGTTATCCATATTATATTTTTAAAATTATTGCTTGTATTTCATTTGTTCTGCTGTTGTCTTCAGGATCACCAGCCATCTATGCCTTAACCTTCTACTTGGGATGTTGGTGTTATTGGAGATGCTCCCCTGGACACAGGATGGGCCATTTTCAGAGGGTTTTCCATGTGGTACTTTTCCATGGACCTCACTTAGTTCTGCAGGCAGGATTTGGTATTTGTTAACAGACAGAGTACATTTGGCCCTGCTTTCTATCCACATGAGAAACATTATGATTCGCAGCTCAAAGCTGGAACCGTGTGCCCGTGTCCTGCTCCGTGTGGTGGAGGCGGCATCTCTCCGAGGCTGAGCATCTGATCATCTCACCAGTGCCGTTCCTGTCGCCAATCCTGCCCACTGCCCTTGACCCTTGGCTCCTCTTTCTCACTCTCTGCCTGGCTGGCCACTAGGGTCACCTGCCAAGAGTGGGGCCTGCGAGATCTCCTGGTGGGTGCAGGTGGCAGAGGTGGGAAATTGCTCTACTCTTTTTTAGGCATTCTCTGTTTCATGGAGTGAGGCCTGCAGCTTCAGTGACATGAGGCCTTAAAGTTAATGTGACATCCCCCAAGATTTGGCCATTAGGCTGTCTGTCTTCATTTTCAGTCTTGTGAGGTTTTTCATCTTGTTGTTGGTTTTCTGGTGTCTTTAAAGGTATTTGGGGAAAAGTTTATAGAGGATTGCTAAGTAGGAACCTATTAAATTCCATTTCACAGTGTAAAGCTCATCTTGGTATTCTAGTAAGGCAAGACACAGGCCCTCGAGTGCCTTACAAATTTTATAATATATTTTTTTACCCTATGGCTAAGCCAAGGCAGATGCCTCGATCATGAGGCTGTCACCTATACAACGGGACAGTCATATAGGTTGAGGTGGTTTGTAATGAGGTCCTTCTGGTCCTTTGAGAGCTAATCATCTTCAGTGAAGTAAAGAAAGAGCTGCCACAGCTTTTTGGGAAATAATGTTGTAATGGATCAATAATCATCAATCCTGTTTGGTAAGTACTGGGCGAAGGTTTTACATCCTTGAAGCCAGTCCTTCAGTGCACTGAAGTCACACCAATGAACAAGCCCAGAATTAGAAGTGAAGCTTCTTTAAATGTAAATGGCTTCAGAGCCGTTTTCCAGCTCCTAAAAAAATGTGCTGTCAGCTCCAAGAAGCCGCTCTCTCCTGATGGATAATTCTTGGGGTCATTTGCTGCCACCAGTAACTGAGCTGTTGCAGCCCATCTCATTCCTCCACCAGCAGGCAAATGGAGTCGTTATTGGGATAGATGAGAATTCCTCTTCTGACAGCATGTGCTGTCTATTCAGCATACCTTTAATGTAAGCTGTACAGCCAGGCTCCAAGTAGCAAATATTCATCAGCAGAGAAGGGAGCTGGAAGACGTGCTATCCATTTTCTGGAGGAACTGATTTCTCCTCTAGCACAGGCTCACTGTCACCAACATCTCTCTCCCCACTCCCCGGATCCAGGGATTAGGACCCGGGTGTCTTTGGAGGCCATCATTCATCCTGACACACCCCTAGTGCTTTATCTTTTAACACGCATGGTCATTTGCCCATATTGGTCTGTGAGTTCCAGGAAGGCAGGGAAGCTCATCTGAGTTTTACCTTTAGGGCAAGCAAATGTCATACACACGTAAGATGTTCCCAAAACACAACATTGAATCCAAAGCTTATTCTCCCTACTCCAAAGTAGTAACTCATTATGAGTTACTGACATAGGGCTCCTGTGTGTGAGAAGCTAAGATGAAGGAAGCTTCTGCTCTTTGCAAATGGAGGAGAGTTGCTCAGGGCCATGGTAGTCTTTCTGTGCACTGCCCTGAATTCATGGCCAGTGACAATCCTGTATTCAGTGGGTCAGGGGGCTCGTTTGCATGAGGTTATACCACTGAGCCAGTGTGAATTTGCAGGGTTTTTTTTCTTTTTGCTTACATGACTCCCTAATTCCACATACAAGTTTACATTCCAAGGCTCTAGTTCCTTGTTTTGCTATCTGTCAGTACAAAGTAGACATCTAAAAATGTTTTTCTAAAATATTTAGGCCATTTTAATCAGCTCTTTCTTAATTTAAAACTTCAAAGATTGAAGCTGCTGCTTTGTCTTCTCTGATTTGTAGCCAGAATCCCTGTCTCAATGCTGTTTACACAGTGGACACTTACTAAGCAGTGAAAAAAGTAAATGAAGGAAAGAGTGAATCACCAAAAAAAATTCTTCCAAGAAGAAGCAGCAAAATTAATTTGACAAAATAATTTGGATCCTTCTGAAGACACAAGGGGTTACGAATATTGTTTTGGGCCCAAGAAGTGGACTCAAAGCAAACAATTGCTCAGTTGACTGGCACAGAGCATGCACCAGGAACCCGTGGCACCAGGACCCATTTTTGTCCCCGAAGCCTGAGAGTTTAGGGCCATTGCTCTTCTGTCTGTGTCACAGAGCACGTGTCCCACTGTGACCGTGCAGGTTGTCAAAGAAAAGGTCACTTGGTAACTCCCAGCATGAAAAGCAGAGTTCACTCTTGTAAAGGTGTCTTGGCAGAGTTGAGTTTTGACCCGGGCCTTGGGTCTGGGTAAGATTTGGATACCAGGACATCACACCTAAGCAGGGGGCCAAATGAGCCTAAGCAGGGGGACTGAAGTGAGCCCGCAGTGGGGGTCAGATGAGGAAGGAGCACCCGCAAGAGGCTGTTCTGACTGGAACAGACAGCTCAGTGTAGGGGCTCTAAGGAAGAGGGGATTTCAGGTCACAGAGAACACGGGATTCTAGAACGAGGGATGTGATTGCATGCGAGCTTTGTTTGCCCTAAACTCCATTTCCTTGGAGGACCTCCTCTTCTTCTAGCGGGGAGTCCAGCTGAAGGATGGTTTGTTATGCTCAGATCCCAGAGTGTCAGGGAGACCTGTGACCCAGGCTGGCCAGTCTTTTCAGCTCATGCCCTTGACAAGGGTGGATTGTCCACAGTGGGCAAAGGACCCTAGCAGGGCCAATTAGAATTCTTCCATGGGTAGCTTTATGGATATTGGGGGCAAGAAGTCCCTTTGCTACTGAGCTTACTAAGTCAGGAGCTGGAATCTGGATCTAAGCACTGGGCCCTGCTAAAGATCTTATTAAGAAAAAAAACATGTTCCTTCCTTGATGTTTACAGGCCAGACAGGAAAGGCAAAACAAACACCTCGCCAAAAGAAATAGGTTGAAAGACACAAACAAATTCAGCTTTTCCAGGAGAGATTTCAGATGCCAACGTATCAGATAGGATGGCCTATCAAGCTGAATCCAATGGGCTGTGGCCACTTCCAATATGCTTGTACAAGAGCATCCTTCTTCTTCTAGGGATGCCGGGAGATGACCTCAGTGTCTGAGGTTAAAAGTCAAAAAACACACCACAAGTTGCAAAGTAAAATCTGGTTAGGAGAAAGAGGGGGCAGGAGGCAGGAGAGGAAGAAAGGAATAGCTTGAGATAACATATAGTTAATAAAATATTAATTGGTTTATAAAGCTTTATTTGGGTATTATATCCTATAAATTTTGCCTTAATGTGAACACACGTAAGAGGTTTTTTCCCTTCAGTTGAGAGTAGTTCACATGAGTCCTACAAAATCAGTGGTAGCAAGGGTCATGCAGTTCCACCTTCTAGTTTCTCAGGCCTACTTCCCACTGGGCTGCTCTGACTGAGTCCATCTTTTAGCTCACACGGTGATGTCTGGTTTAGCACCTAAGGCAGAGAACAGATTCTGAAATAGGTAGCGACAACACACCTTCCCGGCTCTGTCCTCTCTCATCTTTGGAGGGAGCGTTGTGATAAAGCCCCCATGAAACCAAGCACAGTGACTTTGAAGATGAGCCCACATTATGCTTCATAATGAGGCCAGCCAGACTCATCAGAGCAGTAATCTGAAGATGCTTTTGTTCCATCAACAGTAACTCATTCCAGGGCAGTCTGAGTCCAAGGCAGGGCCCACGGAGAACGCTGTGGTTCTTGGGACACTTCAGCCAGCAGAGACATACTGCACACACTGCAGTGAATTCTGTGGAAAAGAAGAAAAATGGCTTCAAATATTTAACAAAGTGCCTCTGGTTTCTCCCGTCAAAGAAAAGGCAACACCAAGACTGCATACTGGCCTCAGAGGGAACAAAATGAAACATCACCAAATCTCAGGTTCGAATGAAATGCAAAACTTTCAGAATAGAAGTCTGAAAAATATTTTCTACATTAAGATAGTATGAGCATTTGTATTGAAAGACCTAGAGTCACAATAATTAGCCTGGTAAAGATATTTATAATTTTTTTGGAAAGGCAATTGAAGAAAAAATAAAGAAAGCATTTAAGAAGAGTAGGAGTAGAAAACATTTTCCACTCTAAAAAATTGAAGAGAAATAAGTCACATGTTATAGCTTTTACTTTTATGGGCAATGTGCAAGTAAAATTCATGTGTAGAGAATGACGGTGCTTTCTGCTAAAAAAAAAATACAGTGAAGAGTCAATACATTAGAGATTTTCTTTTAGGATTTCATTTTTAAGTGGGTTCTAAATTTCGTGAATGTAGTGATTCAGTGGATTTTTGCTTCATTTGAATATATTCTAAATTTGCAGGGTGAGCAGGAGTGCTTCACGAATCAGTCAGAGGTCATGTTCATGCCTTGAACCCCTTGGAAAAGGACCTCTTGCCCTTAGAGAAGAGGAAAAGTAACTCCCAATATGGCTGGGAGTATTTCAAAATGTGTGGTTCACAGTGGTCATTCTGGATGGTCTCTCAACACACTGTGACGGGACAGAGGTTGGAAACTAAACTGAGAACTCTATTTCCTCGGCTCCTTTGTCCCTCAGTTCTGCTAATTCCATGCCCTCAGGGGAGACCTGAGATGGAATTGAGTTACCATGGCATGGATCTGTAGCCTGAAAATATATCTGCAGCTTCTAATTCAATAGGTGGCTTCCAAATGCTTCAGCAGCAGTGGTAGGAATTTTCCTGATTTGGGCGGGATTGGTGCATTTCTACAATCAACAGCAGTGCTAACAATTCCTTGATTTACTGCAGAAGAGAACAGTTTGGTGACTGGGAGTTGCTCCTGTGAGCACCACTAGAGTCTGCTTCTCCAACCTTCCTAATGATTTTGTAAATGTATATGTCCTTGCATTAAGCCCCTTTTTACTTAAACCTACTAGAGTGGATAATATTGCCAGCAACTAGACCCTAAGCAGAGAATAAGTGGAGTTAGCCAGAAATGAACTCCAAAAGACTGACAGATATGCCATTCTTGCTGTACATACTTATTTCTTTGTACAAAGAAGGTGGATTATGAGAAGCACAGACCTTGTTTAAAGGTACTAGGGAACATTTGTTCATGCACATTTGGTGAAACGTAAGCAGTTATTGTCACAGCTGAATAAGGATGGAAATCTCCAGGCTTCTCCATGAATAGCTTGGTTAGGGAGGAGCTACTGACCTTTCTTCAGAAGGTTTGCTGCAGACCCAGCAGGCTTCCATCTGGAGAAATACTCCTTCCAAAGTCATGACCTTGGGATCTTTGTGGATTACAAGAAGCTGGTTTAAAGAGGCTGGAGTATTTCAGGTGGAAATTGTATATGGACTTGTTAGTACGATGTTCTTCGCAAATAAACTTATAACCAATTTAATGTTTCCTGTTATGAGGGCTGCCCGAAGTTGGGATCATGAATGCCCTCTTGAGAAGATAAAAGACACACATTAGGAGAAGATTATTGTGAAGGTCTTAGGTTTTTTGGGAGGTGGAGGTGGAATTGTTGGTGCATATTGCTTTGTTAAAATAACTAACTAAATAAAAAATAAAAGCAAACCATGCATAGGCTAATGGTAAGAGTGTGTCACGAGGCAAAAATTATGGTTAATTCAATTCTTGCACCCAGAGTCCAAAAGAAGGAAGTTCCTATGTAGCCTTAAATATCAGGTGTTTGATATCATTATCATTGCCACCCACCACGAAACTATGACTGCTTCGGACACATCCACAATTCTGCCAAACAGGTGAAGTTTAATTTTGTAAATGGATTCTTCTCTCTTTTGTTGAAGCATATTTTGTCTCCATGCATATGACTTCAATTCAGTAAGAACAGTCCTTGATAATCGCTGCCTAAATATACATGTTCTGAGGCTCTTCTTAAGGGTCCACACACTCCAAGACTTTAGAGACAAATTCAGACCAGCCATGGCTCCTGCAGCTAGTTATGGATAAGGAAGGACCCTTAAAATCTGACCTGTGAGGGAATGGGGAACAGATCAGAACTAACTCCTCCCAGAGACTTGGATGACTACCTCCTTTTTTCTTAAGACTTAATTTTTTTTAGAGCACTTTTAGGTTTAAGGCAAAATTGAGAGTGAGGCACAGAGATTTCCCATATGCCCCCTGCCTGCACACATGCATAGCCTCTCCTATTATCAGCACAACTCACCAGAATCGTACATATTTTACCAAGGATGAACCTACATTGACACATCATCAGCCCAAGTCCATAGTTTACCTTAGGCTACCACCTCCTTTCAAATCTCCCCTAGGACTAGAATCACCCTTTCTCCAAAGATTTGGAGAATTGTGCACTGTTTATTCAGACTCCATTAGCTCATCTCCTAAATCAATGAGTTAGTTGGGGGATGCCCCCATTCACACTAAACTGTGCCCTGAACCTGTGGTTCCCTTATCACTATCTGATCCTTAGAACAATGGATCTCATGTATTCTTTCACAGCAGGGCAGCAGTGGTCTGGGTCATTTATAGCCACAGTGTTCATCTTACCTACCACTGGCAGATGTTGGGTACATTTTCATGGGGTATACAAAGCAAGCAGACTCTAAGCTGCGAAGAATCTGCCTGTTTGGGTTCCATTGAAAGCCACTGAATGTGTAAAAATTTGAGTTTGGTGCCAGCTGACTTTGAGCTAATGGTTGTAGCCTACTGTGAAGGAGTAAACAATGTAGGGGCCAATATACAGGGACCATTCTTGTTTGGCCAATTTATATAATAATCCTACAAAGCACTGGGTCACTCAAAGAGTTTTGAGGCTCTCTCAGCACCAGCCACCCATGACTCTTGTTTGGGCACCATACTGAGTATCAAGGGGACTCCATGAGTCTCACCCTCTCCCAGGTTCCAGATGCTGAGGCATGGGTCTTCTGCAATCTCAGTTCCCAAATAGGTCTAGGAATTCTACAAAACATATTTTAGAGTGAATTATAGAGTTGGCCAGAAAGTAAGGATTCCACAGAAAATTAAAAATGAGCAAAACCAGAAAACCTTGGAGGTATGATCTGCGACAACCCCTCAGCCAACCTCTGCTCAGTGGCATAGACAATCTGATGCCTTGTGCTTGGGTGCCCAGCCACCTCATGTTCATACCTCAGATTCAGCTCATTTCCTCCAATCTCAGAACTGAATGACATTAGGTTCATTTATGTGTGGATACATGATCTATCCTTGTGCAAATGTACATTAACCTTAATTATGTTTTAGTAGTTTGGTTATCAGCAACAAGTGTGGTAAAGAGAATCTTGAAATTAGGTCTATCCCTGAAAATTAAACCCCCGGAATTTCATCACTATCAGTATTGACATGGAAGAGTAACAGATTTACTCAACGAAAGTTTAATAAACGCCTACACTATTCCATACTTGATCCATGAAAGAATGGTGAATTTTTTCTAATGCATCTTTAAGTAAAACTTCTAACCTAGCCCAATTATTTTCACAGTCTTCCTTTTGTATAGGCAAGTATTTGTTGTGTGTGATGGGAGGCTATTTTCCACTCAACACTGCTAATGCTGTGATCTAGAATGGAGAGATCTCTACTATTTCCTCAGGATTTATTACTCAATGATTTCTCCTAGTATTCAGCTAGGGCTTCAAAGAGGAAAATAATGGCAAGGATAACATCCCTAGTGTTTTGGCCACTATTCAATGTAGCTAGAACTTGGATTTTTTTATGACATACAAAATAGCCAAGTACAAGAATATTGGTTTCTGTGCAAGTTTAAAAAAAAAAAAAGAAATACGCCGCTAAAGAAAAGAAATCCATAACCCCTGTGAAATGTCTGAGGGCAGAATTTAAATTTAAGAACTCCTCTTTCCTGGCTAAATCCATTCTATTTCTGGAGAAAATCTAGAGCGCTGATGTGAAGATGGTTTAGATATGATTTCAGATTTTTCAAGACACTTTTTGTTACAGAAAATGTGCTACCATTGTTTGGCAAAATAATCCAAGTTCATTGATGTGCCCATTTTGTCCATAAACAGAAGCATAAAACTACTGGAGTAAGAAATAAAAGTGTGGTGAATCCAGCTAAACTTGAAGTAAGTGATCTGGACTAGAGTGTTAAAGTTCACACCTTAGAAGCCAGTTACAGATAACAAAGGTACGGGTGTGATGTCACAGGTACACATTTGTAAATTCAAAAAGTGTCATCTTGTAAAAGTCATGTTATAAAAGAAGTGACAGTGGATTTGTGTGTGGACATGTAGGGCTGCTGATGGCGTTATCACATTACATTCAACAAATAGACCCAGTGTCTTTCAGCAAACTTCCATCACTGGGCCGAAGCTTGCCATGACCTCCACCCACCTCAAACATAACATCTGTCCACCCACAGAAATGAAACCCAGGAGTCACCAAATTGCAATGGGCTGTGTGTTGGGTAGTGTTTGTTTCAACAGAGGAGGATGTTGTATAAGGAATGGCAATGGCATTATGTATCAGATTTTTAAAATTCATAACAATAAGAGCTAACAAGATTTTGAACTGTTTCTATGTTTGAGTGCTAACCTTTTATGCTATAAATAATTTAATCTTTATTGTTAACTTAATTTTACTAGCTGGATGTGCCAGAGTCAAGACTTGAACTCAGATCTGTGATTTGCCAATTCAAGGCTTTAACTCTACACTATGCCACCATTTTCTTTACAGTTGATCACCACAGTTCTCCTCGGAGTCCTTACAGATAATGTGTGATGTTGCCACTGCTTCAGACAAAGGAAGAATTCAGTATTATTGCTAGGTAATCACATCTCGGATAGCAATATTGTTTTTAATTGCTCTGCTTTCAGCTTCTTTGGTAGATCTGAGAAGCCTCTGTTTATTTTGATAGTTCTGCTATAGTCACTTATTTTTCTAAGAGAATCTGTTCTCCGTATACTACTTACTTAGATCTCCGTAAGCCTCTTTCTATGGGGGTAAATCCAAACTGTGGATTTTACATAACTCTCACCCAAGCAGCCTCATTCATTCCAAATTTGTGACTGGTCTGTTTCACAGTTTTAAGAATTGTGAGGAAATGTGTGATTTCTCCATCTTCATTACACCCTGACTGCATCCTCGGTCCTTGAGGGCAATCCATCATTTAGGAAAGGATGATGGGAGCCACTTGCCTATAATAAATGTGTCTCATCTGTAAGCTCTCTATAAATATCTGTTCTTAATTTACTTATTTAGAGTCACCCACACACTGGGGTACTGAGTGTTATTTTCATCAGTCATTGTTGAGTCTTGTGATCCATGATGTTCCAAATTTAATGTCAAACAATTACTTTTCCAAAATATCAATCTACATGTTCCTGATAACAGCAAGAACAATCAACAACTTGAATACATCACTATATTATCCACTGTTTTGCACATTAAAATGAATGCTATTTATGTTCATGGAAAGAAAATGTTTTTTTATTTAATTAAAAGATTTTTATTTCAATTTGACAAAAAATGTTAATAGGAGTAGGAGACTAAAAAGTTGTAGAAAATACATATTCATCTCTTATGGTGTATGTAATATTTCAATGCTTCAGTTTCATAAATTCAATCATTTGTGCATAGATATATTTCAGTGGTTATGTATTAAGATTTCTCAACATCTACTTATATTTTGGCTGGATAATTCTTTGGTGTGGGGGCTGTTCTGTGCATTGTAGGATGTTTAGCAGTATCCCTGTCCTGTACTCACTGGATTCCAATAGCAAGCTCCAGTTGTGACAACAAAAATATCTCCAAACATTGCCATTGCTAAATGTCCCTTGGGGAACAAAATCTCCCCCAGTTGACAACCACTGATATATACATTTTACATATGGGCTTTTTTGTTTGTTTGTTTGTGGGTTTTTTTGAGGAAGATTGGCCCTGCGCTAACATCTGTTGCCAATCTTCCTTTTTTTTCTCCCCAAAGCCCCAGTATATAGATGTATATCATAGATGTAGAGTTGTAGCTCTTCTACATGGGATGCTGCCTCAGCATGGCTTGATGAGCAGTGAGTAGGTCTGTGCCCAGGATCCAAACTGGTGAACCCCGGGCCCCCAAAGTAGAATGTGTGAACTTAACCGCTACACCATTGGGCCGGCCCCTATATATGCTTTCTTTGACTTTGATATTTTTCAGGAATATAAAATTGTAACTGGAAAAAAAAGACTCTGTTACCTTATTTAAGGTAAAAAAAAAAAAGATAGCATTCTTAAATAAAATGACTACATACATATACACAAAAGTAATTAATAAAGAACAGATACTCCTTGATTTAGGACTAGCACTGAGTTAGTTGTTTTTGCTTCTTAACAAATTACCCCCAGACTTAGCAACTTAAACAATAAACATTTATTATCTCAGCTTCTGTGAATCAGGAATTCAAGAGGTAGCATAGCTGAGTGGGTAGTTCTGGCTCTTAGGTCTCCACGTTATAGTCAAGATGTAAGCCAGGGCTCCAGTCATCTCAAGACTTGACTGGGGCTAAAGGATTCTCGTTGAAGACACTCATGTGGGTGTTGGAAAGTTCAGCTCCTCCCAGGTTGTTGGACAGCCAGGGCTCAGTACTTCACCAAGTTCTGATGGCTTCTCTGTAGGGCTGTTCCCACCACATGGCACCTGGCTTTGTCCAACATGAGTGATCTGAGAGCAAGAGAAAGCACACCCGAGATGGAAGCCACATGACTTTTATAATCTAATTTCAGAAGAGATATCTTATCACTCCTGCCACATTGTATTGGTTAGAAGGGACCTATCCACTTTTTAGGGTAGGTAGTTAGTATGACCTACCCACACTTGGTGGGAGAGGATTATATCAGTGCATGAATATCAGGAGGCAGGGACCACTGGGAGCCATCAAAGAGGCTGCCTACCACAGTCTCCTTCATATAAACAATTAGCTTCTTTGCAAAATGAAGATCAAGACCTTCTTTTGCTTTGCTGATAATCAATTCCATAGCTTGGGATCCTTTTCTCAGTTGAATCAGCACTCCTTCTGAGGGCCATGATCTTGTGTTCAACTCTATCAATGAATCCCCTGAGTCATTTTTGAATCAAACCCCCCTCTTCCCCCTCCTCCTCCACCAATCTTTGTCTGAACTCCTCCCTGTCGGAATACCCAATGGCTCATAGAAATCGCCATCAGTGACCTAGCAATAGGGGGAAATCCTCCTACCTATTACTGGGGCAGTAGCCAAGGAAATGGTTCTTAACCCTCTATGGAGCTCTGAAGGCCTAGGTGGCAGGGGAACATCCTTCAGTTGGCATCCATTTCCAATCCAAACTCTACTTCTTACTGTGACTTTCTGAACTTGTTGTTCTGATGCTCAAATTTTTCTTGGTAGGGTAGGACCAATACCACCCACATCTCAGGATTGTACAAATGAAATGAAGAAACAAATAGAAAGTTCCCAGAACATAGTAGAATGTTTTAAATGAAAGTTTTTTGATATCCATTGATTTATATAAGGAAGCAATTGTTAATGGTGCCTCACATGCAGGATCTATTTGTGTGTAATTACAACTAAGTACAGTTTATCAGTCCAGCCTGTGTTTTAGCCAGCAGTGAAATTTGAGTTACTTTGGGAAACTTCTCTGAGTTCCAAAATGGCTGTCTTGGAATGAGCTTTAGAATAATGGCTCAGTTTAATCTGAGGACAGCCTGTGAGCATTAGATTTGCTTCCTTGTACTTACAAATGGTTTTAACTAGAATTCCTGACAGAATCATCCTTTCAGTCAGAGGAGGGGAAAGATTCCCAGAATAGGAAACAAGAATTCTGGAACCAGGCCTTGTACCAATTGTCAGGGTCATTTTGGGCAGGTGGCTTGATTTCAACTGGCCTCATTTCCCTAAGTTTACAATGAATGAGGCATATGGATGAGGTAATTTCCAAGGCCACATCTGATAAAATTCTATGCTTTTAATCTTGTTGTAAACTGTAATGTCATGAGGAAAATCATCCAGTAAAGCAGAAAAGATTTTCTAAAATACGCCCATAACTTTTTCATGTCATTTAGAAAGGGCTGCGAGTTTCTACGCTGAGAGAGACTCTGTGATTTTGCCTCTCCTTGCAAATCTCAATGGAAAGTTGTAGAAAGTCTTTCTTTAGTATGAATTGATAACTGTTAGAGCATGGTAGGGGCCAACTTATTTTGAAAACAGGTAAGTAAAGTGAAAGAAATAAACACGTATTCTGTTTATCCTAGGTGAATGATACCATTGGCTAACCAAATAGTGGATAAGGAGAAGTTTTAACTTATAGCATTCTGGCTAATAAATAAAGAAGGTATGATAGAATTAGAATATGACCATTTTGTAATCCCAATGATTAGTGTGTCCAATCAATGGACATCAACAGCAGCTTACATCATAAAAAGAGAGACAGTCAGACCCCATGAACATCCTTCTGGAAGTCCGCAATACCACCAACATAGCACTCTTGCTGTAAAAATTGAACCTGAATCTGATTGAGCTCATCTAGATCTATCTTTATAAAGGAAATACAGAGGACAATGCAACATGTAAATAACAACATGTGGATGCAAGCAACGAAATCGTCTGTGGAAAACTCTACAGGACAAATTGACCTTCTGTCTTCTGCAAACATATTATAAGGAAAAAATGATTTGGAGAGAAAACTGTACTGATTGCAAGAGACATAAGAGATTTATCAATCAGTTATAATGTGTGGATCGCAGCCAAATTGAAAGTAAAAAATACGAAGAACATTTGTGACATTTATGAGACAATTAGAGTTTTGAATACTGACTAGAGAAACTTGATGATACTAAGAAATTATAGTTTTTTAAATGTTATAATGATATTGTAGTTATGTTAAAGAAGAGAAGTCTTTACCTTTTAGATACATTCTGACATATTTATAGATGAAATGATACATTTTTTTCAAAATAATGTTGGGGTAGGGAGTAATGTAGGGGGAACATAAAGGCAAAAATGATGTAGTATGGAGGTGGGGAGTAAAATTTGAGGCAAGGGGCACAGATGAAACTAAAATGGCTAGGAGTTGAAATAGTTGAAAGCAGGTGACAGAAACAGGAAGTTTTATTACATAATTCTAGGTATATGTTTGGAATTATTCACAATAAATTCTTAAAAAATTAAGTAAATATGAACAATTGAAAAAATTAAATAGAACCCTCTATCTTCAAATCCATTGTATTTATAAAAGCAACTAGAAACTGAAATTGAAATTGGTTGGGTATTTAAGTGTAGTCTAAAATGCCTTTACTTTATAAGTATTCAACCTTATAGCCAATAATAAAACATTAACTTTTCACCTAACTTTAAGAAATGGAAATAGGATATAAACTGGTACGTTAGAGCCAGCTCATACAAGCTCATGAGAATTGATTATTAAATTTTTCAGTTATTAAACACAGCCATTATTAAAAACTAAATTATACAGTTGTGTGTGTGTGTGTAAGGAAGACTAGCCCTGAGGTAACATCCATTGCCAATCCTCCTGTTTTTTGCTGAGGAAGACTGGCCCTGGGCTAACATCTGTGCCCATCTTCCTCTACTTTATATGGGATGCTGCCACAGCATGGCTTAACAAGCGGTGGGTCTGTCCCCGCTCAGGATCTGAACCTGCAAACCCTGGGCCACCGAAGTGGAGAGTGTGAATTTAACCACTATGCCACCAGGCGGCCCCTAAATTATATAGTTTTAATTTTGCCAATTCTACATATATTAAAAGATAATAAATATTCAAACCTCATTACTTCTGAATGATTTTACTGTATTTTTCCATTGTCTATGCTCTTAAGGTTATTTCCATCTGTTGCATGTATGTATGGTGACAATGCTATGCAATGGTGTGTAGTGTAGTGTGTCTCTTTGCAACTCCATGTTCAGTGATACCATGTTGGTTGCTTGAAACTGGCCATGATGAAAGTATTTACACCACAGAAATTGACCTATACTAGAAGCCAGGGCTGTTTTGTTTCTCCTAAGAGCCAGTTGTTCATCATTTACCAGCACATTATTGACATAAGGAATGATTCATTTGGTTCTAATACACATAAAATATGGTTATAGTACTTAAAATTAAATAGAGAAATACTAGAGAAGTGAGTATCTCTACCACTGGACCCTCTCATTCTTTTATACCTATGCATTTATGCGTCTGTCTTGTCAACCCATCTGTGAGCTCCTGGAGTGTACCAAATGCATTTACTCATCAGTCTATTCCCAATGCTAGCACAGTGGCTGCCAGTTGGCTGGCTGAATGATGAATAGATGAATTTCCATTTATTTAGCATCTTCAATGTGCTCATCATTGTGCCAGATACTATGGAGATTCAGAATGATAAATATTATCTTTCCCCTCAAAATATTTTTACTCTAATTGGGATACCCCACTGGTGGGTAACACAATGGTATCAGTGATATACAATTATGTACTAATTTACTAGATAGAAACTATGAGTTCTAAAAGAGATCAATGGACAAGAAGGTCAGGGAGGGCAGGAGAATTCCGTGACAATTATCCTGGATAGATGCTCACCAATCTCAGTTCCTTGTTTGGGAACTTACCATATACCAGGTACTATGCTAAATAATTTATATATATTTCATTTAATAACCTTAGTGATACTCTGAAGTAGACCTATTACCCCCATTTTGTAGATGAGAAAATTGAGCTTGAAAAAGACTAAGTAATTTTCAGTAAGAAGCAAGGCTTAGATTTTGTCTCAGATTGTCTGCTTTCAAAGCTCAGGCTTTTAAGCATTTCACACACTGTTGTAAAGAAGAGGAAGAATAGAATTAGTTCTTGAAAGATTGGTATAGTTCGGAAAGCAGAGAGAAAGGATATTTCGTAGAACAGGGAAGAGGCATCATCAAGGCAAGAGAGCAGGAAGAAAGGGACATTTATGAGGTAGTGAGGAGCCCGTCCTGGCCAAGTGGCTGACTCATCCTTGGGAAGATTAGGAACACCTGGCTGGCTGGAAGGACCAATTTTCTTGAATGCCTTGAAAGCCAGGCAGAGAACTCTGGCTCTGAAATAGGGAGCCATCAATGTCTTTGAGCTAGAAAGGACTATAAAAATCACAGAATTCAAGAAACATTAGAAAATGTACTGTGAATGGATTGAAAGAGTAAGAATGGAAACCTACGTTGTAGTAATAAATGTATAAAGCAACATCAAATTGAAATAGAACAATACGTGTTTTCTTTGGAGTTTGGGAATTTTTTCCTAAATTATTGCTCATTACCAATGATGATGAAATTACAAGATGAATTTCCCTAATTGGAGGTAATGACCTTTTTCCCCCTAGTAATCATAGTACAAATCCAATAACCTACCTTAAAGCAGGTTGACTGCTATAGCAGTCTCTAGTGTTTAGCATAAAGGAGATACTCTCAGCGCATGTTGAGTGAAAGGGTTTGTTCTGTAGGGCATTTAGCATCTTATGCACCAAAAGCCAGCAACATACCCACTCATGGTGTTTGCCAGGGCTGCCCTGGCACCTTTCCACATGTGGGGGAGCCATCCCCAATGGAGAACCACAGAGACAAGCAGACCATCTCTTGAATTCAGTTTAATGTTTTTTTCCATAAGTACCTCCTCTATTGAAAAGGTTTCATGTTAAACAACCTGTATTTTATTTCCAGGAAAGTTTAATTATTCATCACATTGACCTTCCAAGTCTCTGACCAGATGAATTGTTTGAACTCATTTGAAATGTTTCTTAACAGCAAAAAAGAGTTGCATACAAGTGCCATGCATACAATCTCAGAAGAGTAGATAAAAATCATGAATAATCATTCATAATAGTGAAATCACAGCTTATACAAGTTGTAAAAGATTTGAGGTTAAGACCACTTTAGTATACATTCAATAAAGCAGGTGAAAAACAACAAAAGTGTAAATTCCTCTGAAGAAAAAGAAAGATGAATGTAGGATTGAACAAGGCTAGAAGGTTTTTAAATAGCTATTAAATCATTCAATGAGAACCTACTTTTATGCCTTTAGTCGGTGGAGGCTGATCAGATATCCAAAGTCACATTCAAAATTTGTGTTTTGCAAAAACGAGTGGGTGGAGATGGGTGGGTTTTATTGACCTCTGGTCCCAGCTCACTGGCTGTTGTAGTTCTCGGGAATCTCCCTGCAGCCCACATCCTCCCCTTTACAGCCTGTGAGTTCAATAGTCATGACCGTCAGAACACTAGAGGGAAGTCTTCCTCCCTCCTCCTAAAAGTTCTTCCCCAAATCCTCTCAGCGGGGTCTCAGTGAAATCACAAGCAGTAGTTTGGCAAGGAGGCAGGAATCAATGGCTAGGGGAAGAGAACTGTCAAAGTAGGGTTCGGAGAGGGAGAGGCTGGAAGTCCCCGAGAAGAAGGCGAGAGGGTGAGAGCCACCGCAGGCGAAATGAGCTTCTGGAACCTACTTGTATTGGGACTAAAGGGCAATTCCAGGAAGGTCAGGGAAGGTTCTGTGTAGGGGTGGACTCCAGTAGTGTAGACACAGTTCTGACATCACCAGGTGAGTCTAATTAGTGCCATAAGTTTTGTTTAGTATTTAAATACAGTCATGGTCCGCATAACGATGTTGCGTTCAACGACGGACTGCACATACGACGGTGGTCCCATAAGATTAGTACCACAAAGCCTAGGTGTGTAGTAGGCTTTACCGTCTAGGTTTGTGTAAGTACACCCTATGATGTTCGCACAACGATGAAATCGTCTAACGACACATTTCTCAGAATGTATCCTTATTGTTAAGCAACGCATAACTGTACATAAATTTGAAACACCTAATTCTATGAAAATATTTAATGATAAGGGTAAGTTTTACAGTGACCTGGAAATTTCCAGTTGAAACTGCCTAACTAGTTTTCCTGCACCTGCCCCCATTCTATCTTCAATGCAGCACCCTGTGATCCTTATAAAAGGCAAGTCAGACAACTCCTCCCTCAAATCCCTCCAATGGCTTGGAGAGCCATGGGGAGCAATAGCTAAAGTCCTTAGAGTGGCCCCCAGGGTCCTGCATGATGGAAAGCCCTATACCTCTGGGATTTCATCCCCTCCACCTGCTCCTCACTCAGCACCAGCCTCACTGGCCTCCTTGCTGATCTTCTCACAATTCAGGCACACCTTCTCTCTAAGGTCTTGTCACAGACTGTTCCCCTGTCCTAGAGTGTTCTTCCTCAGATAACCACCTGGCTCCCTCTCCCATGTCCTTCAGGACCTTGCTCAGATGTCACCTTCTCAACCCCTCTCCTTCTCACCCTCTTCAGAAGAGCAGCCAAGTCTGTCCTGTTCACTCCCAGCTCTCTTGCTCCAGATTTTCTACTTTTTCCCCCAGAGCACTCATCATCCCCAAATGATATTAATTTACCATATTCATTATTTACTGTCAGTTTCTACCTCCTAGGACAAAGGGATCTTTTCTGATGTGCATGATTCAAGACCAGTGCCAGGCACATGTAGAAATGCAATACTTGTGTATCAAATTAACTAATTCATTCATCTTCCCTTTGCATCCGGTGGACATACTGATGATGATGTCAAAGGTTAAGATGTAGAGAATTGCAATAGACTTTAAAGTCTGTGCAGGGCTACCTTTAATAATGATCATATTTTCTAGGAGACAACCTCCTCCTGTTTTGGAGCTGAATATCAACATCATCAGAAACCTCCTCTCTCAGAGTCTAATTACCTTTCTATTTTATTAGCTACTCTCTCCCTAGCAGCACATTAATCACCCTCTCTCTCTCTCTTTCTTACATAAGGTATAGTGCTGACAAAGCTGATTCTAACTTGCATCACATCTATTGTGTCTAATTTTTTCTCATCTGACCACGTGAACATGCATAGATTTCAGTAGTATTACCATGTGCAGCCTCCTTTGCTAACATGGAGATTCGGAAGTGAGGAGGAGAGAAGTGGTGCCCACCTGCCTTGGGCAAGCTTCAGTAACATGTGACACATGCAGTGGGAATTGATTTTGTATGCAACAATGCACATCATTTGGTTAGGAACTGACTGCTACTTACTTACCCGACTTGCCGAGTCTCAGCACCAGTCTTGACTGCAGCTAATTGGGCTTATTTGTTCAAGAACTTCTCCTTAACAACTTTTTAAGAGGTTCTTGAGCATGTATAATAATGACAAAAAGAATTATATTTGAGCAACTGACCGTATAACGTAGAATGAACTAATGATAATTGAATGACCATATCCTTAAGCACAAATATAAATACCCAACCAAACATCACAGTGATTCTGGCATTTACCTGATTGTGCTATCAGGATGAAAACCTGGTGAGGGCAGGACTGGGTTTGTCTTGTTCATCACTGGGTCTCTGGGTGGCAGATAATACGGGCTGAGTAACTATTTCCAAATGGGTAAATCGCACTTCCCTTGTTGGGAATGCCAGTTTCGTTACTGGTTATGCACGTGGGCTCTGAATCCTTGCAGGCTCTTGCACTCGGCTGCGTGTGTAAATTCAGATAAGTTATTTGTGCTCTTATGCCTCAGTTTCTTCACCTGTGAACTATGGATAATACCATTTCCTGTTTCACAAATGTGCTGTGAGGATAAGATGTGTTATTGTGTGTGGGGCCAGTCAGGACCATGTTCACTCTTGCTAATCAGGGATTATCACTGGGACCACAGAGACCTTTTCAATGTGCTTTTCAGAAGGCAACCAGCATTCTGGGGCCATAAAGCAGCCTTTCACTCAGTGGAAAATTTCTAATTGGAGCCTTCCCCAATGGTCAGAATAGGATCCCTTGCTAGTGTTTCAGTTTCCACAAAGCTGGCCCTGGTCCCATTCACGGTGATTGGCCCCTTTCTATCAGATCGCCAATTGTGACTCATAAAAATGGCATCCATGATGACACTGTCTATACCTTGGACAGTGATGACCTTGGATTGTGATGGCGACTTTCTTTCCATCTGCTGACCCTGAGTGGCCCTTGATTTTGCCTTAATCATGCTCCTCTACCTTTGCCATGGTGCTCTGTCAACACCATGCTTCTTATGTCACCTGTCACAGATAGACTTCCCCAAAGATCTCAGTGCCCTTCTTTTTCCAGTATCCTGGTCCTGCCATCTCTCCATCTGAGCTTCTCACCAACAAGTGTTTCACACCAGATTGTGGCAGGATGGCCATTCCCATATGATGTGGCTAATACAGTAACTGAAGTGCATTCTTAGCTGCCTGGTCTAAAATTTATATTCTTTTCAGACTTCAAATAAGCAGTTAACTCCAGTAGTATTTAATGCAGCTAGTTCTGTTTCTAATTGTCACTTTGTAATTAGCACTGCCAGTTTTGACCTAATAAAGAAAAAAATTCTGAGTTTCAGAATCTTTAACAAGAACATCCCTTGCCCTTCTGAAGCCATTTACAAGAAACACTGCTGCAGGATCTGATTCTCCCAGGCTACATACATGGGAGCTGCACTTACAGGACCATGAAGAGCCCACTTTTGGCAGGTATAAGCAGAGAGTAGGGCTTACCTTAATCTCATTGTGGCTAGTGAAATACCCTTAATTTCATCAACTTCCATAAAGATGTCCTCATAATCTGTACAGTGTTATATGATGTGAATCCAAAGAAGGCTTGCAAAATGATATTAATATTGGTAGACATTTCCCCCACTATTATAACTGAACTTGTTAGTATGTGAGTACACGTAAATTGAAGTGATGAATGTCTTCAGAAGCAACAAAAATTGCATTCATGACTGGAAATAATTGGCATTCATTAGTTAAAAATACTTTGGGAAGTTGTGTCTGGTACTTTAGGAACATTGTAAATTGAGTATTTATAAAAAGATATTTTATTCCTAAGAGAAAGAAAAAGTCTTCCAAGTAGTATATTCAAAGACTAACTGGTGGATGAAGATACATTAAGTGCCCATTCTTGCATAAATGATGTTAAAAATATCCAACTACAGGGCTGGCCTGGTGGCATAGTGGTTAAGTTTGCCCACTAAGCTTTGGCAGCCCGGAGTTCATGGGTTCAGATCCTGGGCACAGACCTACTCACCGTGTATCAAGCCATGCTGTGGTAGGTGTCCCACATATAAAGTAGAGGAAGATGAGCATGGATGTTAGTCCAGGGCCAATCTTCCTCAGCAAAAAGAGGAGGATTGGCAGCAGATGTTAGCTCAGGGCTAATCTTCTTCACACACACAAAAATATAAGCAAAAATGTTTGAGTAACCAAGAGTAGCATTAGCAATTAAGACTCCTACTATTAATAGTTTTAAAACTTCTTCCAAAACTTGAAAAATTGTCAAATAAAATGTCACAAGTGTATAGAATTTATCTGAAAATCAATTAAATTATTCATTACTAATTTTATCTGCTTTTAGGTGTCTATTATTCCAAGAAAAATATTTTATAAGTAATATATGTTCTGTTATCCAAAACTAATTATTTATAGTTTGGAATCAATGCCTCTAGTCTCACACCACAGAATGTTCTGAAATCTAATACAACAACAACAAATCAGATAAATGTATAGTCAGTTGAAGAGTTACATAAGAAATTTAATTGGAATTCTAGAGGATTCTAACTTGGATCCATCTTGAAGATAGAATATAAATAATACAATTAACTTACCTGTTTTGTGAGTTTCTTTGTGTGGAGGGATAAAGGGGATTGATGCTCAAGGAGTAAGTCATTGAAGGATAAAATAAGAATGAAAACCACATGTCAAAATGTGGGAAGATTACTACACACAAGCACAGAATTTACATCCACTCATCATGGGCCGTCATTCTCAGAAGCACTTTATAGGCACTGACTCATTTTAGCAGAGAAAGAAATGATTTTGCACGAAGGAAGCAGGAAAATGCCTAGGATTAAGATAGTGCTTTTAAAAAAGAGAGATCAGGATCAGGCTAGCCACAAATAGGGCCATTGGGAATGGAAACCAGAATGCCGCGGTGTAATGGCAAGCTCTCCTCATGATAATATGGAACGCGTTCCAAATGATGGTGTTCTTCTTGCAGTACTATCGTCCAGTGACAGGATCACACATTTTGAGAGCTGGAGTGAATCAGGATTCTACAGCTTAAGCATGACGAGAAAAACTTGAAAGATTTTGATGGAGATATCTAAAAATTATTCACAGATTTAGGGGAAAAAAGGGAAGATTCCTGAAGGTGGAAATAATTTAGCCTTAAGGAAAAAAGACTGAGGAGATAGTAATGTAGACTTAGTACATTACATATCTCTATCTGTCTATCATCTATCTGTCTGTCTGCCTACCTACCTATCAGTCTATCTGGCTATCATCTGTCTATCTAATATATATAGAGAGAGAGACTTTATGTGCACAAAATAAATACACACTATATATATATTTATTTTATTTATATTTTGTATGTATCTCTATATCAAGGTCAGGGGGTAAAAACCTCCTATTTTGAGAATGACCAGATCCAGATACTACAATAATACCTTAAGCTGGGAAACGGTAGAATCTCTTCCTCTCCATCTGTGTCTTTACAAATAGGACAAATTCTCATTTATCTGCTGTAGATGTGGGTATATCCTGAGACAACAGAATGGCCGGGATGACCCTTTAACATCCTTTCTCTCTCTCTGAACCTGTACTTCTCTGGTTGTACACTTATTTTATTAGAACAAGTCAATGAAATTGTCCATAAACAAAAGCAAGCATTCTTCACTAACTGCTTTGGCTCAAATGGGAAATATAACTGCAAACCTAACATTCCTCTTGGTTCCATTTTCGAAATTAAAAAAAAAAATCAATATCAAGAAGAACGCTCTTTTGACTAGCGCAAAACACCTCAACTAATTATAGGAGAAAAACAACTTCTCTCATATCAGCTGTTTGGGAACACCTGGGAGGGCTGATGGTTTGGCAGATGATGGTAGGATTCATTTTTCTCCACTATTCCCAACGTGGAAGCACACAGATATCACTGCTCCAAGGTCAGAGAGGGAGTGAAAACGAAGCTCTCATTAGTGAGTCAATTCTCTGACTTTGTCAGGTGTCTACAGGACTATTTCCTGTGCCACTGTAAGGAGAGTGTTCTCATCGGAAGGTGAGAAATTGAGGCACAGAGAATGAACGAGATTGTGTACGGGGTGCACTTGTTTCTGCCTCTTTGTACCACTGCTGCTTAAACGGTTCTGCAAAACATATGGCACGTTGATAACTAATCTGTGATTACTTTATGCTCCAGGGAAAGTGCTGGTGCATGATGATAGCTGCTTTGCCGTTTTACCATATCACCCAGGACACCTTAGTCTTTGCGGTTCATTATTATAGCCTGGTTCCCCCACCAGGTTATTGCCAGGTAACCGGTCAGTCTCTGCCAATGAACCTACCTTCCTGTCTCCTCCAGAAAATTCTCTGATTTTACTGGGCTCTTTTAGCAACCTTCCTGGATATAAGTGTGCTGAACCATTCATCTGTATATCAGTGGGAAGAGCAATTCCATGGGATGTGAACTACTAACGATGTGTAGAATTCAAACTTCAATTTTCACCTCTTTGAGAATTAAATCTGTTTCTGAACTAGAGTCTATTGAGAATTAAGTCTGTTACTGAACTAGAACCCTCCACAGGAACAATCATAAGGTTAAAAAGATAGCTAATCAAGAAAAAAGAACATATATCCACACTTGAGATACAAGTGAAAACACATATCACCAGGGGAAAAAAATCTCTAAAATAAGCTAATAATGAGTTATATGTATAGCATAAATGTAATTACAGGATTATAATGTTAGGCGTATAAACAATTCATTTCTTTCTAAGAATTTTTGAATGGTTGTATTTTGGTTTCACCAATATTCTGTTTTACACTGCTTTTCCTGACTCCTTCACCTTAGTGAATCTTTTTTGTTGTTCACAAAATCAGTGGCAATTAAACACTCTTGCTCAGTTAAACAAAATTGTTGTCTATGGAATAGTATTTATTCCAAAATCATTAATATGAGAGAAACCAATGAAGATAAGTTTTGTTTTCTATTCATTAAAAGTTGGAGTTTTAATTTTTCTCTCTAGACATTTTCTAAACCCTGTCTATTGTTTTGAAAAATTCGGGAGTCAATAAAAGCCAACTTTTCCCTAGAGCTGGGGGGGATCCTTTTTAGAGTCTGTTAATGTGCAGAAACCTGGGCAAGGACCTACATCACTTGTCAGCCACGCTGCGGAGGCGACCCACATATAAAGTAGAGGAAGATTCCATAGATTTTAGCTCAGGGCTAATCTTCCTCAGCAAAAAACAAAACAAAACCCTTCTAATATATTTGGTGAAAATGATCCCAATGCCTAGTCTTTTTTCTGTTCCTAAATATATATATTTTATGATACATGTATCAATTAAGATATGTTATGTTGCCATGATAAATAGTGTCTTAAAAATAAATAACTTTATTTCAGTCTCACAGAACAATCTGAAGGTGGTTGTTCCAGGTTGTCAGGGGGCTTGGTTCCACACAGTCTTTCAGCCTTGCCTTTCAATATGAGTTTTCCAAATTTGCTCTACTTTGGTATTTTAGTCCTCCATCTGGTAAGAAAGTGAAAAAAAGAATGGAGGAGGCATGATCTGATCTTCATGAACTGCCCTAGAAGGGACTGACATGCCTTAATAGTCATATTCCATTGAATGAACAAAAGGCTGTGGCCACATCTTATTACAAGGGAAATTTGGGAATGCTAGATGCTCCTCCAGAGTGCTCATAAGCACTCCCCCTTCTGGTTTCCTGGGCCCCTCCTGTCTTCATGTCCACCTCTAATCAAGGCGTATATTGGATGCTTTTCCCACAGTTTCATGAGTTTGGGGTTGAGGTTTTCTATTTCAAGACAATTCATATCTGTTTTCATACCTTTAAAGAATTTCTCATAGTTTTTATAGGCAGTGGATCCTTTCTTGTTTTCCATCATTGCTTTTGATTTTTTGATAAAAATTTCAATCATTTTTGGAAATGTAGAGTATGAGAAGGTCTGTGTCGGTGTGGAGAGCCCCCTCTCTTTGTGTCTTTTAAATGAAAGGAACTTTAACATGTAAAAGAGAAAAGGGACAAAGACAGAGAAACTTGGGGAGTGCATACTTTGATCTTATTATCTAGATATTTTGACTTTGGGGACATAGCTGTTTTTCACATGAGAAGAAAGGGTTAAGATTGGTCAAAGAAGATTTAAAGTTTTGTATCTCAAATGATTAGCAAATTTATGACAAGAATATTCAGGGCAATGCAGTTCCAGCTGACAAAGAAGAATCAGTGAGGAGGTCAAGAAGATCCCATCTCCATCTCCCACGTCTGAGCTGACAATCCATCAGGACATATTAGCCCAATATCCACATGTGCATGCTGACTCAACTGTAACAAACAGGCAGTGAAATGTGTAATGGATTAACTGCACGGGAAGTTGGTTTTTCTTTCTCTCCTTTCTCATGTAACAGCCCGAAGCTGTTATTTCCGGGCTACAGTGACCACCTATCTAAACGTTGTTATACAAGAAAGTAGGCTGACATATACCGCTGTTCTCAATTCATGGCCTCCAAGGCTGTCATTTTCATTTCCATCCAGACCCTCAGAAGTGGGGAAGAGGATGGAGGAGCATGAGTGGAAGGTTCTAACGGTCTAGGCTGAAAGGGACACACTGCTTACATTCCATTGCCCAGAACTCAATCACAGGATCACGTCGAACTTCAAGGGAGGCTGGGAAACAGAGTGTAGCCATGTGCTCAAAAGAAGAGAAGAGATGGATTTTGATGAACAGCTAGCCTTCTGTACCAGAATTTACCCTGTTGGCTACCAAACATCACTTTGTACCTTTTCCTATGTAGACTATATTGCCTCCCCAATGGGATGCACCCCAAATTTCATTTGGTCACTGAATTCATATCAAACTGCAGGAACGCTGGGTTATGTTCACGCCTCTCCACCAGACTGGGTCGTGGGACTTTCTTTATGTTACACTCTGATGTGGACGTGGGAAGCATGCCCTCTTTGGCAGACACTAACTCTCACAGGCTGCTTTCTGCTGGTGCAAATTTGGGGTCCTGAGCGGTGTGTCACAGTGGTAGGCTTTTCTGAGCCAAGCTAGTGGTTTCTTTGGCACTATAATTCTCTAAATAACTTAATAAAATGTTTATCTTGTTACAGTTCATGTCATATGTCAATAAGTCCACCCAAAAGGATTCTTCTAAGACATTTTTTTAAAAAATCTGCATTATATCTTTAATTTCTGTCTCTGCAACCAATGCCTGCTCCTTTGACACCATCTGAGACAAATAAGGTTGGGGGAAGGTTACACAATTTATTGTTTGTACCTCTACCTTTCAAAACCTTTTTCAGACTTATTTCCTGTTGGTTGGAGTTGAGAAGCAGTTGGCCTTTAGTCTCTATAAAGGTCCAAATTCCTAGACTCCAGGGCTTTTCACTTCTTCTTTCAAACCTACCAATTCTTGGCTAATTGTTTCTTTTTGCTTCTTGAAATAATTTACTAAACCAGCAAGTAACAATCAACACATATTAATATTCTGGCTTTTTCCAACCTCTTCTCCCAGAGCTATAGGACCAATCAGTGCTTTGTCTGAGTATCAAGTTGTCACATTCAACGGTTTTAGCAAATCTTCTGCTGCAGCATAATAGGGTTCTTTAGTCCCCCCAGCCTCCTCTATTTGTTTCCTTGCCACCCTCAGCCAATTCACTAAACCAGTGCCGTACATCTCAAGTTTGCATTGGTTCAGCACCCCACATCAAGACAGCAACTACTGCTTTGGCTAGGGTGCTGCCAGCTACTCCAGCAAATAGCCTCTAACATGTATAATGCTCAGTCACAAAGAGAGTTTATTTGTCACTCCCATGAGGTCACAAAAGCAAGCATTTTTGGTCAGCAAGGATGACTCTTCCATGTGGTCATATCAGGATCTTGCGTGATGGAGCCCTGCCTTATCGTCCACATGGATTCTGAGGGTGATTTCATTGTCTCCATCCCAATCAGTTAGAAGGGTAAAGAGCATGACTGGCATATGTGGGAGGTTCTTGTGGGCCAGGATTGGAAGTGACACACATCACTCTGTTTCAGCTTGGTTGTCTAGAACCCCGTTGCCTGGCCAAAGCAACTGCAAGGGAGGCTGGGAGATGTAGCCAAAATGTGTGCCCCACAAAAGAGGACAGCACAAGTTCTGTGAATATCAAGCAGGAAACATGCAGTAAGGTCGTCCTCAAGGATAAGCTGAAGTTTGTTAGACAACAGTACCATACACAAGAAAATAAAATATGGATAAATCTGGATGATTGGATCTAGAAGGAAGGTTATTACCTAGCTTGAATGCCAAAACGTGGCCCTCACCTTTAAGTCTATCTCAACTTCTTCAAAGAAACTCTCTCCTTGAAGTCATCAGGCCCCAAAGCAAGTTTTAGGTGATGAGAAATTGAACATGAGAATCTGTATTAATTTCCTGTTGTTGCCATAAAAAAGTGCCACAAACCTGGTGGCTTAAGAGAAAAATAATCTAAAATAAAAATTATTTTCTCACAGTTCTGGGGGCGAGAAGTCCAAAAATCAAGGTGTTGCAAGGGACAGGTTCCTTCTGGTGGTTGTAGGGGAGGATCCTTCCTTGCCTGTTTGGGCTCTGGTAGGAAGCAGGCAGCATTACTCCACTCTCTACTGCCATCTTGACCTGGTTGTCGTCTCTGTGTGTCTGTGTCTTCACATGGTCTTCTCCTCTGTATGTGTGTGTGTTTAAATTTCCCTCTTCTTCTAAAGCCATCAGTCACATTGGTTTGGCGTCCACCCTAATGGCCTCATCTTAGCTTGATTATATCTACAAAGATTCTATTTCCAAATAAGGTCATATTCATAGGTTCTAGAGATTAGAACTTCAACATATCTTTTGGGGGGATACAGTTCAACCCATAACAAAGACCCAGCATAGGGAACTCTGCTTTTCCCACGCAGAACTGTTGGGAATGTATCTGAAACCTTTTCACCTTGCATAGGTACCCACCAGTGACCTAGAATCCATGAGCTGTATGGAAAATAAAGCTGCATCAGAGAAAGTCTGCTTCCATAAGCCTCAGGACCTGCTGTCCTAGTTTTGTCTCCAAGTTTGCCATCAGATTGGCCTAATATTCTTTTAGAGTCTCCTCACTATCTTACTACTCTGCATTATCAATAAATGTGATTTTTATGGGAAGCATGTACAAAGCACAATCTTTTTTCCCCTAGGAACTTTCTTTCTTCCTTCATCCTTCTCATCCAATTGCATCACTAGGAGACAGAGAAGGTCTTCAGCTTTTGACTCGGCGTGACTGACCAATTCTGTTCTCTGCTACCCCAGCAACAGTGGCCTCTGCCTCTAAGTCTGCAAAGTCAAACAACAACCACAGTGACCAGTCCATGTGTCATTTATGGGAGGGAGCACCACAGAAAGCTGAGCAGTGGCCAGAGAAGGAATTATCATGATTCAACATTTTATCTGTGGAGCGTTTAGTTTTCCAATGAATGTCATCAGATTTACCTTCTCATCATGCCTAACTTTTCAGGGAACAGCCGCTTCCAATCTGAGATTTTTTTCTTCAAGGCACATGGTTAAAAAGGGAGAAGGTACATTATCTTTACAGACCTCGACACGCAGACACCAGCAATTGGCAGGAACGGATTGTTGAGGGGACATGGCTAGTCTGGCGTCTGCACCTTTTGTGCTGTGATGGAGAGCGGGACTTGCCTCTGTCTCTGGTGGGGCGGGCATTTGAGAGAATTTAATCACACTATTTTGCTTCAGTTTTACTTCTTTTTACATTTACTGTATTTACATGAAAAGTGATATTGGCATTCTGTATTTAGGAGTGACATAAAATTTCATCGAAACACTTGTTTATTGAAGCAAGAGAGTCGATTTGAAAAACAAGACAGTGAAGTAAATAAGAGGCATAGTAAGAGAATGACCGACATTTGGAAAACACAGCACTGGGGAACTATGAACTCAATCTCTTTTTACAGGTCTGTCCATATTTTAAAATTTTTCTTGAGTCACTTTTGGTAGTTTGTGTCTTTCTAGTAATTTGTCCATTTCATCTAGTTAATCTACTTTGTTAGGATTAGGTTGATCATAGTTTTTCCTTCCAAATCTTTTTATTTTTGTAAATTTGGTAATGAATTACCCTGTCAATCTGATTTTAGTATTTGTTTTGTTGTTTTTGTTGTTGTTTTGCTAAGGAAGATTCACCCTGAGCTAACATCTGTGCCAATCTTCCTCTATTTTGCATGTGGATTGCTGTCACATCATGGCTGCTGATGAGTGGTGTAGGTCTGCGCCCAGGAACCAAACCCAGGCCACTGAAGTGGAGCACACCAAACTAAACCACTACGCCATGGGCTGGGCCTTGATTTTATTATTTGAATTCTCTCTTTTTTTCCTGGTCAATCTAACTAAAGGGTTGTCAATTTGTTGATTTTTTTTTCAAAGAACCAGCTTTTTCTTTCATTAATTTTGTTTTTATGTTCTCTATTTCACTAATTTCCACTCTAATCTTTAATATTTCCTTCCTATTGCTTGCTTTAGGTATAGGTTCTCTTCTTTTTCCAGTGTCACGGGGGGAATATTTGTTATTGACTTGAGATCTTTCTTCTTTTTTAAAATATGGGGGTTTTCAGCTGTAAATTTCTTTCTAAGCACCACATGAGCCACACTCCATACATTTTGGTATGTTGTGTCTTCATTTTCACTCACTAAAGTATTTTCTAATTTCTTTTGGGATTTCTTTGATCCATTGGTTATGGAACTCTGTGTTGTTTAAATTTCTACATAATTATAAATTTCCCAAATATCTCTATGTTATTGATTTCTAATATCATTCAATTGCAGTTGGAGAATAGACATTGCATGACTTCAATCTTATAAATTTATTTAGCTTGTTTTATGACTAAAAATGGTCTATCCTGGAGCATTTTTCATTTGCCCTTGAAAAAATGCATATTTTACTGTGTTTAGGAGGCATGTTCTATATATGTTTCTTAGATCAATTTGGTTTAGAGTGTTGTTATTCTATTTCTTTATTGATCTTCTGCTTATTTTTTTCTATCCATCAATGAAAGTGAGGTATTAACATTTCCAACTATTATTGTTGAATTTTCTATTTCTCCTGTCAATTTTGTCAGTTTTTGCTTCATGTATTTTGGTGGCTTTGCAGTTGTGTGCACATATGTTTACCATGGTTATATTTACGTGATGGATTTGACTCTTTTATCACTAAAAAATGTCCTTCTTTATCTCTAGTAACATATTTTTGTTTTAATGTTTATTTTGTCTGATATTCCAGGTTGTTGTTTGCATGGTATATCTTTTTCCATCCTTTTGCTTTCAACCTATTTGTATCTTTGAATTAAAGTGTGTCTCCTGTAGACAGTATATCGTTTGACCTTATTTTTTTTATCCAGTATATTAGAATCTTTGCCTTTTGGTTAGACTGTTTCATCCATTCACATTTAATGTTATCATTAATATTGTTGGATTTATGTTTGTCATTTTACTTTTTGTTTTCTCTGTGTCAAGTCTTTTTTTGTTCCTCTGTTCCTCCTTTACTGCTTTCTTTTGTATTAAGTGAATATTTTTAGGGCAATAATTTAATTCCTTTAATGATTATTTTAACTATATTTTTGTTATTTTCTTGGTGATTGCTCTAGGGCTTACTTATGGAGTCTACTTCAGCTTTATACTAACTTAATTCCAGGAATATATATGTACATATATCTTCTTCCCTTTTTTTGTGTTATGACTGTTATATACATTACACCTGTAGGTATTATAAATCTACAGTATATAAACCTGGCAGTACATTATCATAATTTCTACTATATAATTGTCTATCTTTTAAAGAAGCAGAAAGCAGAAAAAAGATGAAGGACATATTTATAAGGTTTCTAAATAAAAGAGCTAAAGATGGCCTGTATATAGTGTCCCTATGTTGTTTAGTTCTTCATGGCAGACTGGAACAGGTAGCTCAAAAGCCCTTTAGTGACAAACTCAAAAAGTCACAGGATAATATTAAAGTATAACTCATTCAATATTTCTACTAAGGTGGTATTTTAATGGATTCCAGGTATATTATTTTCTGATTCACTAAATCAATATAGAAATAAAGCCTAACAATCTAAAGACATTGATATTTGACAGTTCTCCTACTCACTCCCTAATTGCTTAGTTATATTTTTGCTAAAAGTATATAAGAAAGCTATTAAATGTCAGTTCAAAATTAATGACTCTAGCATACCTGGATTGCAGATAAATTCTTGGTAGATACCCAGGATTTTGAAGCACGAAGAGATCATTTTATCTAGAAACTTTATGGTCAACTGTTACCAGTCAGAGGCATTAGCTTGATAAACTACATAAATGCTTCTTATCATTCTGATAAGTGTATATCACAAATATAGACATTTGCCCTGCAGAAATAAGTGCATATAACAAGGAATCATAACATGGTGGGACAGCATGTCAAGAATGGCTTATCTGAAGAATGAAACAGAAGAGTGAAGTGAGAAGCTAGCCTAGTGCATTGGGACCAAAAATATGTATGGATGTCTGGTGGCAGGAAGGAGTGACACTTTTTTTGAGAAGCTGAGCAAGGACCTGAGCAAGTGTGGTGAAGCCCGGAGGGAAAGTAATAGGACACGATACCACAGAGGTCTGCAGAGAACAGATCACTGGGACTTGCAGGCCACATTGAGAGTTTTGGTTGATATTCCACAGGAGCAATAAGTGGAATATTTGTATGTTTTAAGCAGAGAGATAACATCTTATTTGCATTTGAAAATGATAATTCTGATTTTTCTGTGGAGAATTAAATTGGCAGGGAAGCAATAATAGTAAGTTATTAACTGCTCTAAAAGACAGGGGGAGAATAGTATAAACTGGATTTGTGTGATTACAGGATGCAAAATCCATGCAGATGGAGAAAGTGTTTTGGACATTGAGAATAAAATGAGAAGGGTAGAATAGACAGAAAGCCAGGAAAAAAGCAGTAACATTTGCATCAAATCTAGTCTTTAACAGTCCTGGTTGGAATACCTCCACTTCAGGGAACCAGGCTGTTTTAAGCAAATACGGTGCTGTATAATGGAGGTCATAAATACCTACACATTAAGCTCAAAAGCCACAGAAATAAAATCTTATTGAGCCTAAGTTAGTGCTACAACTGAAAGAATTTTACTTTGCTTTTCTATCTCATTTTCCTTTCGAGTGTTGTGCTGGGTGAGGAACATGGAGCCCACAGCGTCTATTCAGCATCTACTTTCAGGAAGTGATTCTGTCTCAGCCACAATTTGATAAGCTGCCTCCATGGGCTTATCTTTTTTTTTATAAATCCACCCCTTTTCACCACCACTATTAACTACCCTCCAACTCCACTGGTGTGGATCAGGGTAGATTAAGTTGCTGAGGAATTTCCAGCAGTTGTGACTGCTCAAGACCAGCATGTGTCATAAGTTGCATGCCATCACAAGGGCGTGAACAGCTCTCTGTAGATGTGAAGAAGGTTTAGTTTTTTAGCCTATTGATACTCTGGGCAAGATCATTCTTGGTTGTGGGGGTCTGTCCCGTGCATTGTTGATGTTTAACAGCATCCCTGGCCTCTACTCCTTAGATGAAGTGACACCCCTCCAGTTGTGACAATTGAAACCATTTCCAATCATTGTCAAATGTCCTCTGGAAATCAAAATTGTCGCTAGTCAAGAACCACTGGGTTAGATTTTAAAGTTAGGTTTTTAGTTTTTTTTTTCAGTCTCTGTTATGATTGTTGTTGAGAATTTTGACAAAGAAGACTGTTGGTTTTATGTTTAATTATTAAAAATATATTGTTAACTTTTTCTAATCAACAATTTTAGTTTTGGTACTTAAATAGAGGAATATTTGACAGAGCAAAAACTTAATGTTTCAAAATAAGAAATTGGTTAAACAAATGTGCTATGTGCATATGATGAGTTTCAAAATAGTGATTACAAATATTATAAGAAAAAGACCTGTTGACATGGGAAAATACTCTTGATAAATTGCAAAGGGAGGAAAAAGCAGCTACAAAGTGATATGTAGAGTAAGACAGCAAAAATATATATGTATCTATATTTGTATACTCTGGAGAGATATATACCATAATATTAAGAGAGATTACTTTTGGATGGTGGTGTTATATGTGATTTTTGTCATTTATATTTCCTTTGTGCTGCCCTGTTTTCCACCTTTCTTGCATTAGAAGTGTATTCCATTGGCGATGAGAAAACAGCAAACCATAAATATTGTTTTTAAAATCATCACATTTGTAGAACTTCTTGTATTTTGTTTTCAATATCTTCTTATTTCTGAAATTGTATGACTGAAATCACCATTATATTCCTACAAATCACACCCAACCTGCACACCATTCAAAGGATTTTCATTGTGGGAAAGACATGCACCAACCTAGTCACACCAATAATTCAAAAGTAATAATTTAAATAACAAGAACTGTTGAACTCTTAAATTTTATATCATGGGACTACTATCTTTGTATGCCATTAAGGAGAAAAACAGTTACTAAATTGACTAGGAAAAAAGCCTGCTGTGGTTCCCTGCCTATAAAAGCAACAGATAATTACAGGGGGAAAGACATTAAAATACAGAGAGAAGTGGACAAGTTTTAACAGTACTATTTCCTGAAAATGGGACTTTGAAATGTATATTATTTTTCTGCTTTGATAGTGTTGCTTGAATGTTCTGTTTACAAAAGAGATTTTTGTCTAAGGAAGTTCAATAATAATGGCATAATGGACTATTCGTGACAAAGAAAATAGAGACACAATGCTATATCCAAAAACAATACAACCAGAGTTTATTTGAAATATTTGCAGGCAGTTCTCATTTTACAGCATCCAAGTTGCTTCAAAAAGATATACTATTATTTAATAATTCCATGCTGTTGCGATATATTACTAACATGCCAAACCCAGTGACCATGAAATTTATAATTAACAATATTTTGCTGTCTTCTTAGAATTTTTCAGTGCATTTTAGAATGGTTTGAATAGTGTGAAACTTAAAAATATGTCCAAAGACGTGTACTTCTGGTTTCTTTCAATACATTCCAGAATAGAGAGGCACATGGTATCATTCTGCTGACCTTCGAAATTTTCTCAAATTACCATTAAAAAGCCTAAAGGTTAGCATTTGAAAGGGATTATCCAATCTGGTCTGCTCAGCTAGGGTATTAGGGAAGTAAATAAGATAAGAGCTATCTCAGTTTTATATGAAAAGGATTTCCACTTTTGGTTAGGGAGTAGAATACTGTGATTGACTATTTCTCCCACCATGGCTAAAAGAAAACATATATATTACAAAGGTCATATAAATATATCTTAAAAAAAATTTATATAATTGGAATCCCAGAAAATAAGAATAGGAAGAATGAAGCAGAAGAAATATTTGAAGACATAAAGATGGGAATTATGAAAAACTGTTGAAAGGCATCAATCCATGTATTCAAAGACCTTAGAAAAATCAGGAGAAGATGAATACAAAAAAAACCTCACCAAAGCACATCGCAGACAAACAGATAAAAAACAAAACTAAAGGGAAAACCTTAAAAGGAGTCAGAGAAAAAAACCCACATCACTCTGAGGGAAACAAGAATCAGGATGATAGATGCATTTTCAACAGAAACTGAGGAAGTCAGAAAGCAGCTTTAAAGCTTAAGAGAAAGGCACTGACACTTCTGTACCTTGAGAAAATATCCTTAAACATGAAGGCAAAAAAAAGACACTATCAGATAAATCAAAGCTGAGAGACATTGTCACCAGCAGGCTGACACTCTAAGAAATAATAAAGATCCTATGAGCTAAAAGAAGCACATGACACAGACGCATCTCAGAAGGATCTCAGAAAGGAATGAAGAGCACTGAAAACGTACATACATGTCTCCAAAAAAGAGTAAGAGATTTATTAAAGATCCGCTAATCACAATATATATTTGATATTTAAAACATAATGTAGAAATTAAATATATGACACTACTTGCAATAAATGCAGGAGAGGTGAATGGAATGATACTTTTGTAGGTTTTTACATTGTCATTAATAGGTAAAATACTCATTCCAGAAAGATATGATGAGTTAAGGGTGAGAACTGTCACCTCTCAGGTATTCACTAAAATAAAAATACAAAAATTATAGCTAAAAGGCAAAAGAAGACATAAAATGGAATTTAAAAAATATTTTATTAATTGGAAGGAAAAAATCAAAAGAACAAAGAAGAGATGAGACAATTAGAAAAGAAATAGAAAGATAACAAACTGAAACCTAACCATATTAGGAATTAAGTTTAATGCAAATGGAATAAACAGGCCAATTAAAAGACATTTTAGACTGAATAAACACAATGTAGACACCCTATGTGGTGTTCACAGGCGATACAAAACATAGGCTGAAACTTAAAGGAGTGAAAAGTATATACCATTAGATAGCTACTGAAGCTATGGTAAGATCAGACAAAGACTTTAAGACAAAGAGTATAAAAGAGGAACATTTCATAATGAGAAAACAGTTAATTCAACTGGAAGCTACAGTAATCCTAAATATGCATGCACTTTATTCATAGCTTCCAAGCATATAAGCAAATGGTGGTAGAATGAAAGGACAAGAAAGTCAATAGTCACAGCTGAAGATTTTAACCTCTTCTTTCAGAAATATTTATATATGTATCTGTGTAACGAAACAAAAATCAGTAAGGATATAGGATTTTTAAAACAACTTTAATGAGACAATAGGCATACAATAAACTGCAGGTATTTAAAGGGTACCTTTTGATGACTGTTGACACCCATGAAACCATCACTATGGTGAATATAATGAACATGTCCATTGCCCTTTTGTAACTTCTCCCCACGTCCTTCCTCTCTAGCCCTCATCCTCAGGCAACCGCTGATCTGCTTTCTGTCCGTATACACTGGTGTCTCCGTCCAGCTGGGCTGCTGTAACAAAATACCACAGACTGGGTAGCCTATAGAACAGAAGTTTACTACTCACAGTTCTGGAGGCTGGAGGTCCCAGACCAGGGTAAAAGTATGGCCAGGTGAGGGCCCCTTCTGGGTCGCAGACTTCTCATTGCATCCTCACACGGCGGACGGGGTGAGCTAGCTCTCTGGGGTCTCTTTTATCAGGGCACCAATCCCATTCATCAGGACCCCACTCGTGATCCAATCACCTCCCAAAGGCCCACTCCTAATACCATCACCATGGGGCTTAGGTTTTCAACATAGGAATTTGGGGGGGAACACAAACATTTAGACTCTAGTAACTGGTTTGCATTTTCTAAAAGTTTATACAAATTGAATGATACACTATGTAATTTTTTTGTCAATGTCTTTCACTAAGGATAATTATTGCAAGATTCATCCATACTGTTACCTATATCAATAGTTTATTTTTAAAATTTGATGAATAGTATTACATTATATGGACATAGCACAATTTGTTTATCCACTCACCTGTTGATGGATATTTTGATTGTTTACAGTTTGGGGTTATTACAGACAAAACATTCATGGATAAATCTTTCATGGGCATGTGTTTTCTTTTTCCTTGGACAAACACCTAGGAGTGGAATTTCTGGATCAAATGATAGGTGTCTGTTTACCTTTTATTTGTTTATTTTTTTGGTGAGGAAGATTTGCCCTGAGCTAATATCTGTGCCAATCTTCCTCTATTTTGTATGTGGGTTGCCCAGGATCTGAACCCATGAACCCCAGGCTGCCAAGGCAGAGCACACTGAACTTAACCACCTCACCAGGGGGCCGGCCTCTGTTTAACTTTTTAAGGAAGCCACAAACTGTTTCCCAAAGATTCCAAACTGCTTTCCAAAGTGGTTGGACCATCTTATACCCCAAACAGCAATGTATGGGAGTTCAAGTTCCTCTACCTCCTTGGTTACACTTGGAATGGTCAGTAGTTAGCCATTCTAACAGGTTTATAATGGTGTGTGATGATTTCAATCGGCATTTCTCTAATGATTAGTGATGTTGAGCGTCTCTCCATGTACTTATTTTCCATCTGTGTGTATTTGTTGGTGAAGTGTTTATTTAAGAACTTGGCCCCATTTGTATTATTTATTTTATTATTAAATTTTGAGAGTTCTTTATATATTCTGAATATATACCTTTTTCTGATATATGATTTGCAAAATGTTTCTTCCAGTCTGCTTCTTATATTTTATTTCTCTTAAGAACGTCTTTCAAAGAGCAAACATTGTTACTTCTTGCACATTTTTTGAAAATCAAAAGTGTATATATTTTATATATATAAAATATATTTTATGTATATAGTATGCATATATATATGGTCCTGTTTCTGGACTCTATTCTGTTCCATGGATCTGTTTCTCAATATTTACACAAATACCACATTGTTCTGATTACCTTAGCTTTATCATAAGACTTGAAGTCAGGTTGTTCAATTCCTCTAACTTTGTTCTTTTTTTCCCATTTGTTATGACTGTTTTACGTCTTTTGCATTTCCATATGAATTTTATCATCCAATTGATACTTTTCTACAATAATCCTGCTGGAATTTTGTTAGGGATTGTGATGAATCTATAGAGTAATTTGGAAGAATAGACCTCTTCACCATATTGAGTCTGTTATATAAACAAGCCAAAAATGACCTCTGAGTATTGGCCCCAGGTGGTTTATTTCTTCACTGCAGGCTGAGGCCTGTTAGCTCAAAAACCCTGCAGCACCAAACTCAAATTTTTACACAACCTATTATTTTTTAAAATAGCCCAAACAAGCCCCTAGGTTGTTTATTTCTTCACTGCAGGCTGAGACCTGCTAGCTCAAGAGCCCGCCAGCAACAAACTCAAATTCGTACACAGCCTATTATTTTTTTAAATAGCCCAAACAAGCCCCTAGGTTGTTTATTTCTTCATTGCAGGCTGAGGCCTGTTAGCTCAAAAGCCCGCCAGCACCAAGCTCAAATTTTTACATAGCCTATTATTCGAAAATAGCCCAATATAGCAAACAAGCCATTTAGAGCCTGGCTGTTTTGCATAGCCTCACATCTGTTGGCCATTGACAAGAAAGAGCCTGGTGCTTATAAGACCCCAAGCAACTAGTACCCTTACCACTCTCGATCCAGAGACTCCCTGCGGGGCTGCTGGGTGACATCACCCAGAGAACTTAGTCACCACTCTGATCCCCCTCGTTTGGATGGTGGTCCCTGCAAGCATAAGCCTGTGGCTGGTCTCCTGCCTGGAGGGACTTCCCCTCATACAACCCTGTCCAAACACACAATAAAGCTTGTTGTGTGTTACCCCCTCATCCTCTTGCGGGCCTATCTTTTTCCTTGACCAGGTCCCACATCCCTGGAACACCTACAGTCATCCATCTGTGCATATGGTATATCTCTCCTTTTATTTAGGATTTCTTTAACTTCTCTCAACAACATTTTGTGGTTTTCATGGCATAAGTCTTATGCAACTTTAGTCAGATTTATTCCTAGGTATTTCATGTTTTTGACACTATTGTAAATGGTATTTTAAATTTTATTTTAAGTTATATTTTTGTTGCTAGTATATAGAAATACTATTGATTCTGTGTATTCATTTTTCTATCCTGCTCCCTTGCTGAACTCACATAGTGATCCTAGTAATTTTATCTATAGATCCCATAAGACTTTCCTTATTCTCTAAGTGTTTGATAGATTTCACCAGTGAAGCCATCTGGGTTGGAATTTTATTTTGGGGAAGGTTTTAAGGAAAAATTCAATTTTTTCAAAAGATATAGGACTATTCAGATTATTTATTTCTTCTCAAGTAAACTTCTGCAGTTTATCTTCCAAGGAACTTGTTCATTTTAGCTAAGTTGATGAATTTATAAGTAGAAGATGTTTATTCTGTCATTTTAACATCTGTAGAATCTGTTATGATGTCATCTTCCTGGTTCCTGACATTGGTAATATGTGTTTTCCTCCTGTTTCTCTCTCATTCTCTCTCTGTTCCTCCTCATCTGTCTGGCTAGAGGTTTATCAACTTTACCAAACTTTTCAAAGAACTGTCTTTTGGTTTCATTTATTATTTTTTTATTTTCCTCTGTTTCTTTGATTTTTCCCCTATTTCATTGATTTTTCTCTATTTCATTGATTCTTCACTTCCACCTACATTATTCTGTTAAGTTGGGTTCAATTTACTCTTCTAATTTCTTAAGGTGGAAGCTAAGGTGGAACTAAGACCTCATTATTTTTTTCTAATATAGGCATTTATTGCTATAAATTTCCCTCTTAGTGCTGCTTTAGTGGCATCTCACAAATTTTGCTATGCTGTGTTTTCCTTTTCATTCAGACTAAAATACTTTCTAATTTCCCTTCTGACTTCTTTGAACCATCTTTAAATAGGTTGTTTAGATCTCAAATATATTAGAAATTTTTCCATCTATCCTTTTGTTATTGATTATTAATTTATTTCTATTGTGGTCAGAGGACATTTTTGGTATGACTTGGGTCTTTTTAAATGTATTGAGATTTGTTTTATAGTAAAGAATATGGTCTATATTTATAATGCTCATATTCAATTGAGAAAAATGCGTATTCTGCCATTGTTATTGTTCTATAGAAATTAATTCAGCCTAGTTGGTTCATCATGTTTGATGGGGAGAAAGAGCATTCTCTACCCACTCTGGGTCCTTTCCGGCTGGGCTACAAATTAAATTGATGTGAGGCCGAATAGCAGGAGAAAATCAAACAAAGCTTTATAACATGTATACATGGGAGAGACCAGGGAGTGTCTCTCAACACAATGGTGGAGATTCTCCTCTTATACAGACAAACAAGGAATCTGGGGGGAGTTGAGAGTGTCAGCCATGAGGCACTACAAGAAAAGCATGGTAAGGTTATTATGCAAATTTAAGGCCTCACCTTCCACACTGAAAAGTTTCTAGAGATGAGGTCATCCACCCCTCTTCCAAGTACAGAGAAGGAGATACCTTTACAACAAATGGAGATTTTCCTTACAAATGCTCTGTTTGGTAAACAGAACTTTGATAGGAATGGGTGTAGCAAAGACCCTCCCAGTCTATTGATACCCAGAGTCATCCAAGGTGAAGGCCCATCCCAGGGACAGGCCTTCCATCCCAAATCCCTTTAAAGGGGCGGGGGTGAAGGTCAAAGCCTCCTTCAGAGCAAGGTAGAGAGAGACACATCTTGAGGTGGCCAATTCTGATCCCTGACATGTTCTTAAAAACTATCATAAGAAGAAATAAAAAATCTGTATACCCCTATATCTACATTGTTTCTATAATTTAAAAATGCTTAGAAAGAAAGTGGTAGGTACAGATGGCTTCACTGTGTATTCTAACAAATATTTAAGGAACAAATCATGCCAATTTTAAATAAAATTTTCAGATAATAGAAAAATATGAATCATTTCCCAGCTTCTTTCATAATGCAAGATAAACCTTCATACCAAAATCTGACAAGGACATTACAAGTAAAGAAAGTTACAGATAAATATCCTGTGAATAGATGCAAAAATCCTTAATATAATATTAACAAATCAAATATAGTCATAAATTAAAAAGATAATACTTCATAGTCAAGAAGCGTTTATTCCATGAACAGAAGGTTGGTTTCACATGTGAAATTCAATCAATGTGATTTGTCCCATCGTCAGATAAGGGAGAATGTCCATATATTCATCTCAATGAAAACGAATGTTGGTAGAAAAGGAAGTTTTATTAGAATTATTAGAATTTAATATCCAATCATAATAAAAGCTCTCAGGAAAAATAGGAATAAGAAAGGAAATTCCCCAATCTGATAAAGGTTATGTTCAATAAATCTAGAGCTAACTCACAGTTAATGATGCAATATTTAATAATTTCCTCTTGGGTTGTAGAAAAGATGAGGGTGTTCATTATCACTGAGTTTCTTCAACACTGAATGGGAATTCTTAGCCGGTACAATAAAACATGAAAAAAATGAATAACATTTACAATATTAGAAAGAAAGAAGTGAAACTCCTTTTATTTTTCAGATGACTTGACTGTGCACATAGAAATCCAAAATAATCTAAAAACAAAACTAGGACTAATTAGTAGGTTTAACAAAGCCATAGGATACAAGGTCAATATACAAAAATAATGTATTTTGAGGTTCAGCAATAAACAATTGAAACACTAATAAAAATTTTTAAATTTCAAATAACATTTTAAAAGTATCAAAAGATTCAAAACCTTGGGAACAAATTTAACAAGAATGTGCAAGATCTCTTTACTGAAAACTATAGAATATTACTGGGAAAATTAAGGAAGACCTAAATAATGAAGGGATAAATAAAAAGAAAAGGTGTCTGGCTTTAACATTCATTAGGGAAATGCAGACTGAAGTCACAAGGGTCACGACCCCACAGCCACCAGAAGGCCATGATCACAAAGAAAAGTGTTGGCAAGAATATGGGGCATGTGAGAGCTCACCAGTGCCATTGGTAGTAAGAGATGCACAGTCTCTTTCGAAGACCCTCTCTGGCAGTTTCCATTAAAAATAATATTAAAATTAATTGACTCAGGAATCCTATTCTTTTATATAAATGAATCTAAATATAGCCTAAAGAAACTTACTAAAATGGCCATAGCAGCTCTATTCATAACAGCCAAAAAGTGGAAAAAACTCAGATACTCACCAACAGGTGAGGGGATAAAAATTAATACATGATGGAATATTATGCAGCAAAAAAATAAACTATTGATACATGCAAAATGTGGAAAGATCTCAAATATATTAGTTAAATGAAAGAGACCAGATATACAAAATTGCATACTCTGTGATTCCATTTACACGAAGTAAAAACAAAACAAGCAAGCAAACAATGCAAAACAAATTTAAAAATCAAGATAAACTGATATTTATAGAAGTCAGAATAGTGGTTACCGTTGGGAGCGTAGAATTGAAAGATGTACAAAGAGATCCCACAGTGTGCTGGAAATCTATTTCTTTATCTTTAAAATTACAATATCGTATGTATGTCATATTTCTCATGAAAACTTTTTAAAAGATTTATGAAAGGATTTTTTTTTAACCGGAATTGTATAAAAACAGCAAAAAATTTGTTGAGAAAATCAAGTAACAGTAGCTGTTTCTGACATTTTTAACGTGATGACGAGGCCACTGCAGTGTGGGTAGAAGACAATCATCCCTCTTCCCTAAGAGTCTCAGAAACTCTTTAACAGCTGAGTCTGTTCGGAATAAAACATGAGCCACAGATGTAATCTAAAATTTTCTAGTAACCACATTAAGAAATTAAAAAGAATCAGGTACAATTAATATTAATAGTATTCTATTTAACCTGATATATCTAAAATATTATCATTTCAACACTTAATCAAAATAAAAAAATTAAGATGAGGGGCTGGCCCAGTGGCGCAGCGGTTTAGTTCGCGCTTGGCAGCCCAGGGTTCGTGGGTTTGGATCCCAGGCACCTGCCGACGCACTGCTCGTCAGCCATGCTGTGGCGGCGTCCCATATAAAGTAGAGGAAGATGGGCACGGTTGTTAGCCCAGGGCCAGTCTTACTCAGCAAAGGGAGGAGGATTGGCAACGGATATTAGCTCAGGGCTGGTCTTCCTCACACACACAAAAATTAAGATGATATTAGCTCTTTTATTCACACTAAGTCTTTGAAATCTGGTGTGAATTTTACATATATCACATCTCAGTTTGGACCAGCCACATTTCAAGTGCTCAATTACCTTATGTGGCTAGTGGTGACTATGCAGTATTAGACAGGATGAGGAAGGAAGTTTCCACCTTAGTTTTGTGATTACTTTTTTTTTTTTATGAGGGTGGGAGCATGGGAGGAGAGTGGGGTTGAAAAGCACAGAAACCAAATACACATCCTTATATTTGTACAAGTTAATCAACAGTTTCTTCTTGATTTCATCTAGTCTTCATGAGCTTTGAACCTGCATATACTTCTCGATTTTGTCCACACTATGAGAAGCCTTGAAAAAATCCAGATAAGTATTGCCTATGGTATTTATTTTGTATATATCAGTAGGATAGCCTTTTAAAGAAAACATGAGATTTCTTTGTCATGAGCTCTTTTTAAGTGTCATGCTGATTTTTGATAGTCATTTAGTATGTATTTTTAGTAAAATCTTCTGGAGTTTATTGTGGGAAATTTTAAGTTTCTGGTTTTTAGTTGGCAGGAATCTGGTTTCTTTTCTCCATTAAAAAAAATGGGACAATATTTACCCATCTCTAACACTCTAGGACACTTTACATTTCCTGTTATTTCTGAAGGATTGTAGTTTCTGAGTCCACATCTGCATCTTGCACTCCTGTAGAGAAGTGAGGTGTCTTCTTCCGTTTTCTCCCTCATCAGGACTTCTTGCCTCTTATTCATATTTCCTCTGTTCTGTTATGCTCCTTGATGGAAATGTAGAACCAGTTGCTAAATAGTTCTAGTCCCTCTTTTCCTGTCATCTGTTAAAATTAAACCATCTGCCACAAACTATGCTTTTATCTCCATTTTCCTCTTATTCTACCCCAAATACAGAGAGAAACTAGGCTTATTATTTTAATATGTTTCACAAAGCCTTTTATCATGTTAAGAATTAACCTTCCTGGAAGATGGATTCTGATCATTTACCCATGTTGTTGGATCTATACAGCTTCTTTAATCTTTGCTATTTATTCTATGAAAATTGGAGCTGAGCAGACATCTCCTAGCAAAGTCATTTGTTTCGTCGAGTCAGTGAAACAAAATTCAAGTACCTACAAGCTGGGCTCCATAACGTGACAGATTCAAAATGAACCATTTTTGATCAAACATTTTCTACTTTTAGCGGCAGAATATCCCTGGCTTCATAGTTTTGTCTAACATTTTTGTTATTATTGTTGAAAATACCACGTTTCCTAGGTCATACACCATGATTTAGCTCTAACCTATGTTAGAAGTCTGTCCCCAGTCTTGAAAAAATTAATCCCTCCTCTTTGGTGAGAGGAGCTGAGGACAGGCAAGGGCAGGTCTGTTGATGCAGGTGCAGAAGGAGATCAAATTCTAAGCAGTAAAACCGTTTCAGGAGACTTTATTTTAAAAGATGAAGTCAGAAAAAAATTATAACACAATCCTTTTTTGTATTTAATAAGTACAGAAATCCTGTTCTGCATATAATTACTTCAAAAGGTTGTTTGTAAAAACCCATTTGGGATATCTGGATTTCAGACTTTTAATGTATCTCTTGTAGAATTACAGTATTTAATCTTTTAAAGCTTTTTATCGGAATTGGTCACCATGGATAACAATATTCAGATTGGTGTCTTCAACTCTGAAAGGTAGATAAAGCATTCACTTTTTTTGGTTAGACCTATGGGTCTTAGACTGTCGTGCTTTCTTCTCCCTTATCTTTTAAACTAACTACACCAATGACTCTGGTAAATTCCTTAGTTTAAAACAACGTGCACAAAAAGTTCATTCTGTCCTTTGGGACCTGCCCTCAGATGGTTGCAGCCAAGAGGCAGAGAGGAGAGAAGGTGAGCATGTGCCCCATGCTGCAAATCTGTACGGAGCCTGTGCAGCTCCTCGCTCTCTTTGAGGAGTTTGCGGCCTCTGTGGCAAAGTCTCTAGCCACAGACAAAACAGACTGCAGAGAAGAAATATTTTTCATGGTCTGCAGAACTTTAGAAAGGGAGTTGAGAAAATATAAGCATCTATATAAATATTTTCTCTTGGTGGTGGATTCATCAGGTTAAAAGCAACCTTGGTGAAGTTATTTTTCTTGTTCTTTCTAGCACAAATAATTTTTCATGGATTTGAAAATTTAATGAGACACAAGCAAACTGAAGACTTAACTGCCCAGCTATGGAGAGAGATGGTTTCTCAGCTGCTAAGAAGCCAAATAGAAGGCTAAGGTCTTTAAGAGCAAAACCATCATAATTTCAAGTTCAATCATTCTCCTGACAACAATCCCATCTCTTTCCATCTCACTCCCTCTGTTGTCCCACTGATAGTAACACCAACCCACTGGGAGGTTTAATCCAGATTCTGCAGCCATGCCCATTGTCTTTCACCGCTGACTGGTAGGTGGTGGTAAGAAAAAAAAAAAATGACCTAGGTGTGCACAGAATGTAAGGAACCCATATTTTCCCTCTTTTGATTGATTATTGGTTTTCTTAATCCTGACAAATGAAAATATCAAATATCATAGAACTAAAGAATCAGATCAAACACAACACCAGTCTAAATAGTCAGATTTTTCTCTTAGCTTGTGGTCTCTCTTCCTTTCCTTTTTTTCTTTCATGAGGACCATTAGAGGGATATAATAAGACAGTGTTACTTTGGGAGATCGCAATTTTTATACTGTTTTGGGGAAACCATTGAAGTACTGAAAAGGTTATAGCATTGGTCTGTGCTCATTTTTTAAATAAAAATACAAGTTTTTGTAACATATAGGGAGCCATCCTTCATAATACCACAAGCTCATTTGCGTAAATGATAAGTAAAAATTTAGAAAAATTCCCAAGATGTATATTAAGAGAATTACAAAACATAAAAAATCCTTTTAATTTTGGACTTAATTTTGGAATTTCGCAATCAAAATTCTCTTTCTTGTCTCCTTTAAATATTCTGTGAGTGAATGCCCCACAACTGTAGTGTAAAGATAGTTTCGTTTCATTTAATTAACAGAGCCGGGTCTTCAGGGAATCTTCCCATTAAATCTGAGCAGTTCTGTAAATGGAGAAGTAGTTCCCAGAGAGGAGGCCAACATAGCCACCCACCAACACTTTTACAGAAATAATTCCATGTTGAAGAGAGAGCCCCAGGGTAATGTTAGAGCAGTTTTAATCGTAGCTTCTAATTATGAACAATAAGTCACTTCAACATTTCCTTGTGTCTTAGATATAATAAAAGGAATAATTAGCACTCAGCAATAATTTTCAGGCTGGTAAGAGTTGCACAGCCAAGGAGTCTGAATCTTGTACTTCAATAAAGTAAAATACTTTGTAGAATATCGCACTACCTGGCTTGTTATTAAAGATCATTTGCCAAAGAAATTTCAGACCTCCTGAAAGCTCTCAGGATACTACCCACAAACCGCTGGGAGGCTTGAAGGCTCATGGGTGATGTGCTGGAAAGCCAGCTCTTAGTAATAGACAGTAACTGTTGGGTGGGATTCTAACACAGATTATCGCAAACCACCCCAGGAGTGCCCCGTGCTATGTGTGCTTGAAGCAAATGCTACCAAATATTACTAGTTACTACACCGATAATGTTCCTATGGATGATTTTAATTTTTTCTTTATATCTTTATTATGTTCCAGATTCTCTACCATGAGTTAGTATTCCTTTTATAAGCAGAAAACAATTAATGTTCCATATCGAGAACACTGAGAGGCTCAACCTTTCCCGCATCCTTCAAACTGCAATTCCTGCCAGCTTTCCCTCCTCTGGGGTTTTCAAATCTGCCTGCTCTCCAGGCCCCTCGCCCCAGATGGTCAGCCTCACACCCCTGCTTGCCTCTGGGCTTGTTCTCCTCATTTGTCTCCAGCACTGGCAGAGCAGTCTATTAAGAATGCAGTATCTCAGAGGGCCGGCCAGTGGCATAGTGGTTAAATTCTTGCACTCCGCTTTGGCACCCTGGGTTCCCCAGGTTTGGATCCTGGGGGCAGACCGATGCACCACTTGTCAAGCCATGCTGTGGCAGGCGTCCCATATTCAAAATTGAGGAAGATGGTCACAGATATTAGCTCATGGCTAATCTCCCTCAGCAAAAAGAGGAAGATTGACAGAGGTTAGCTCTGTGCCCATCTTCCTCACACACATACAAAAAAGCAGTATCTTACTGTTGCTGTAAAATCTATAAAGACCTTCCTCCAGCACCTTCATTTTGTTTATAAGATAAAAATAACCAAGCTCCTAACCCACTCTCTCACTGATCTGGGCCTTGGTTACCTTCCCAGCCACATCTCTCTCAAAGGAACTTTACAATCCAGCAACATCAAGTAGCTTATGGTTCCTCACACAGTCCATGCTGGCGTCAGCTCAATGCATCTACTTAGATTCCTTCTTCCTGAAACCCCCCTCATGTGCCTGGTTAACTCTTACTCATCCTTTAAAAGTCTCAGTTCAGGTGATATGTCCTTTAAGAGACTCTCATGTTCTCCCTGCTCCTACCCCTGCTGGCTACAATGCTACTTCTCTGCGCTCCCCTAAATCACTCACACTTGTCACTGCCATTTTATTTCACTATAATGACAATTTTATGTGGCTGTCATCCCCACCAGGTACATGGGTTCCTGTAGGGCAGGAAAATGCCTGCTTGCTTACTTGTACCTGGGATCTTAATATACATATGATTAAAAGTCAATAAATATTTGTTGAATGAATGTTATTGATGATCCTGCCAGCAGTATTATAGATTTCTTTCAACAGTTTTTGATAGTAAAAGTTAGTTAAAAGAATTTCTCCCAATATTTTTAGAATCATATACCAAAGAAGCAAAGCAGAGCTGTCGAAGTTTGCAGGGTAATATCTGATTGTAAGACCACAACACAATCAATGCTTTGTGTGTGGTGTGTGCCCTAACATAATATCGCAATATGACAACACGATGTGGGACTAAGACCTAATACCACAGTGAAATATAACAGTCACATCCCACTACATTGAATATTACAGCATAATATCAGTTATCCGTGATAAAGTTGCAGTATTAAACCACAGTTCCATTGGTCATGATAGGATACGCAATGCGGCACTAAAAAAATCAGAAATCTCGTGACACAGTTTTGCTCCTGCTCTGGCTGGGGAAGGTCCGGCAGCCTCCCCTACCTGTACTTCAGCCATCTGGCTTCTCCTGCTCCTTTGGGATCATCAGTTTCTTGACTTCCAGCCTTGCAAACAGTAAGAGAGAAGAGAATTGTTGGGGCACGGGGCAGTGGTCACACCTAAAATTGGCTTCTATCTGTTCCACCCAGATTCTGTTGGCCAGAAGCCCATCACACATGGCTCCAGCTCAGCTGCCGGGGAAGCTGGGAATGTTCTCCACTTGTCTGCTCAGGAGTAGGAAATGGGAAAGGAAAAGGGATTTCACCAGACTCTGCAGTGTAAGATCAGAGAGCCCACAGTGCCAGCGGGGTGCTCTAGAGCAAGACCCTAGAGGAATTCCAGAATTCCAGCGCTCCCCTGTGGCCCATTGACTGTGCTCTGGTTTACTGATTTCTGCTGATGTGGGATCCATTCCCAGCTGATTACATTGAAGAGGCCATTATTCCTCCTGGAAACCCAATATCCAGAATAACAAATAAATGGCCCAATTTCATCCTTACTTCAGAGTACAAAGGCATCTATGCAGAGCCCCCAAAGTAAATCTGTAAACCCGAAGTTGCATTAGATTTTTTTTTTATTCCCAATATTTCAAATTGCATTCCTTCTCTTCCACTCTGCCATAATCAAGTTTATTGGGAATTGATTTTTTCTTCTTCTTCTGTGGGAGTAAAGATGGCAATGTGAGTTTAGCAGAAATTACTCAAACAATGGCATTTACTTCTGCTGAATTAAATTATTGCTATATCCAAATGGCTGCTTATTAGAAATAGGGTCAAAACTTTATAGCACAGCAATATTCAATGTCACTGAGCAATAAGATCTTACTTCAAGGAGGCAGCAAGTACCTACACTCTTTGCTCAATCTTTCCTGACATCCTCTACTCTCTTCTCTTATGGCCACATAGAATATATTCTCCAGAATACTGACTCATGAGATTTTTTTTTTGAGCATATAATTCTATGTAGTAATTAATCCACGTTATAATAAAATTTATAGTTGAAGAAGACTAGGGACCTAAGTTAGTATTTTTGTGTTGACCCAGTAGAAATATCAGTCATGAATACTTGTAGCTCTTTTTTCTGGTGAGGAAGATTAGCCCTGAGCTAGCATCTGTTGCCAATCCTCCTCTTTTTGCTGAGGAAGATCGGCCCTGAGCTAACATCCATGCCCATCCTCCTCTATTTTGTATGTGGGATGCCACCACCGCATGGCTTGATAAGCAGTGCATATGTCCACGCCCGGGATCCCAACTTGAGAACTCTAGGCCGCTGAAGCAGAGTGCACAAACTTAACCACTACACCACTGGGCCAGCCCCACTTGTAGCTTTTAAAACAATTTTCAGAGTATCTTAAATGCACCTTAAAATGGAACTTCAGTTTGAATTTATTTGAACACTCTTAAGTTTTATAATATAAAATGTTACATTTGGGTAAATATATATATAGGCTCATGATGCATTAAAACTTTAATAGTCTACAAGGACACCTCACATGTGGCAGCAACAGAGCACAGTTGCCAAGACTGCTGAGAGAGGGGCAGAAAAGAGCAGAGCATCTTCTTCTCATCCTGTCTCCACTCAAACAGCTCCTCATATGGAAGGTGTTCTTGGACACATCTCCAAGTGTGCACCCGCCAAGTGCAGTGCTTACGACCCTGTTTGATAATCTGCTCCCATCTGTTGTGTCTGGCAGACTGGAAACCTGTGTAGGGCAGAGGGCAGGGCTGGTAGACCTTCAATAAACGCTTGTTGATGGGAAGCACCAGCTGTAGTTACTGCGACTCCAGCTGACTCTAGAGTCACGTGGAAGCTCCTGCTGTTTGTGCCTGCCACGCATCTTCAAGTTTTTTCCATGCGGTCAGGGTGGAGCCAACTTTACTCTCAGATCTGGAGGGGACTGGAGAAGAAGTAGATGTAGGGCTTGGTTAGTCAATCCAAGCAGCACATTACCCTAGCTAGTTGTGCCAAATGAGGGAAGCTCGACAGCTTCAGAGGAAGAGACCTTCTAGACTTTTGTGGAACTTTCAGAAAACAGACTATTTTTATGCTGAGGTTGCAAGCCGAAAGAATGACAAAGTCATAAACTTGTAGCTTCTGGAATCCACATGTGGGGCCTGAGAACCTGGAGCTAAGGTGTAGAGAAGTGAGACTGGCTTCTGATGGTGTGAGGCCCAGATCCAGTCCAGACCGGCTCCCCGCTTTTCAGGTACTTGACTTTGGTTTTTGTTTGTTTTGTGTTTTGTTTTGTTTTTTGCTCTAACCAGAATGAGTTGGGTTGCTATCACTTGTAGCTGAAAGAACAAATGAACAGTGACTGATTTAACTTGTATAACCTTGCTTGACAAGAATAAAAAACAAATAAGAAGCATAGACGTGGAGCATGTGAGAAAAGATTTTGTACTTGAAGAATTTATAACAAGAATCCCCTGACAGAATGACTGAACCACACCTGTTTTTATATAAAATAATAGACTTCCTTATGTGTCATGATATTTGACATATTTTATTATTTTATCAGATGTTGCATTAGAATTGATAGGTAAAAATCTTATGTTTCATTTAAATACATCTAATCCCAACATTGGCCAAGTTTTCATGTTTCTTCAGCATTTTGTGAGGTGAATAACTCCGGGTTTCTTAATTGAGCCTCTATAAAATATATTCTTGTCTTGAGTATATTTCCAAACGTAGTATAAATGTTACCCAATACAAAGCATTCTAACAATACCATGGAATATTCTGTAGCCCTCCCTAACATCCCCATCTGTATGTTGATGGAGGAACAGATCCAGTGTCCTCCTCTAGCATGGGCCCCTAAGAAGTCCACGAGCAGATTTCTGATGGGTTTGTGACCTCTCTGAGATTCTATCCAGAGGGGTGTGTGTTTGTGTATGTGTGTCCATGTGCACACGCGTGCACATTTCAGTGGAGACTGTTCACGGAGTTTTATCATATCTATGTGTCAAGTTGACCTCTTCACTTCCATGTCCCACATACACCTCAAAGTTATCATTTCCTAAAACAAACTCAGACACCCTGGGTTGACATCTTGCTCTGCTGCTCATGGGCTGTGCGATTTTAGGCAAATTGTTTCTCCTCATTAGGCCTCAGTTTTCTCTTTTGTAAAATGGAGGTGGCAGTGAGATTGTAGGAAGACAACACTTGAGTGCTTAGAGCAGTCCTGACCAGCAGGTCATAACTGATATGCTGGTGATTTCCAGTATTGTTGTTATTCTCTTCTCCTGCCCCAAATTGTTCCTTTTCCAGACTTCTTCTGCTCAGCAAAAGGCACCCCCATCTGCTCAGGCCCCACACCCAAAACTGCCTCTACCCTCTCATGTACATTACTGAGATCTGCCAATTTTCTTCAAAATATGCCTTCAGTATACGAGCTTGCCTCCTCTCTGTCACTCTCTCCCATCTTGCCTGCATTGCGATGAGCATCCTGGATGCCCTCTTCCATTCTTGCCTTCCCCGATCCCTTGGAGTGAATGTTTAAAAATGTAAACTGGATCACACTGTTCCCAGCTTCTAAGCATTCAGCAGCTTCAAGTGCCTCAAAGGAGTTCCCCACATTGTTACCTTCCACGGCTTCCAGCTCCTTTTCTTAATCACACTCTTCACAGTTACTACTGTCTATCTCATCCGCTAGACTGTGTGGTCCAACAAGGCAGGACAGCATGCTCCCTTCCTCCAACCTATTTCCAGTGATTGACCTGTAGTGGGAGCTCAAGAAACACATGTTGAAGTAAAGACAGAAAATTTTGCTATCTAATTAATTTTGGCCCCCAGCTCTCTTTTGGAGGTTACACATCAAAGTTGCTGCACCTAGTTGCCTCTTCTTATTGTCCTTCTTCATAGCTTGGTTCTCCTTGCTCTCAGCCCTCTGGTGACTTTTATCAGCTGGAGTCATTATTGAAGCTTTCTTTTCCTTGATCCTTCCATCAAGTGCTGCCAGGGCCTATTGTTTAATCTTTCAGAACACATTCAAAATGCCACTTCCTCCATCAAACTCTTTCTGGCCCTCATCTGTCATGTATTGTCCTACCTCCCATGAACACTCAACCATCTTGCAGTTGCCTTTTGCTACTTAGTGATTTCTGTTTTGTATGTGCAGACATTTGCATATGTCTGCCTGACTCCAGCGACTGTTTCCACCAATCCAGCCTGGCTCTGCTGGACACATATGAATTTTATACCTTCTGTTGGTTGTAGTCTGTGCTGGGGGTTCAGAAACCAAAATTCATGACATCCTGCTGGTCCTGAGGGAATCACAATGCCAGTACATGGAAATGGTCCGTCCTACCTGTGTGTCTTTCATGGCTCCATTCCAAAACCTGTGCTGTGGTGTGGGTAGCTTCAGGGTAAGTTTGTTTGCCTAAAAAGATTCATCTTATATTTGAAGTGCTTATTTGATAAGTGATATTAAGTTTGTAATTAAGAATTCTAGAAGAATGTGTGTGCAATGTCTGAATAATAAAGTTACTAGCTCATAATATGCTATAAAATAATGTTTTCAAGTTAGAAGACATCTAAATACGTCTGAATTCTCTGGGGAAATGATGCTCTATATATCTCTCAGTTTAATATAGTCTAGCTTTGAACTTGGCAACACACACAGTATATTTTGAGCAGCTATATTTTTTTCAGAATTCAGTCCATTTCCTCAATTATCAGGAAGTTTAGGAGAGGTGGCTGTGATAAGAGAAAGTTAAACAACTCATTTTAAATTTAAATTAATTTAAACCTTAAAAACCATATCCTATCCATTATTGGACACAACAATGGTTATAGAAACATATAGCTTCTGGGATCTGGTGGTCTGTCTAGTGGTTAAGATTGGTGCTCTCATCATCACTGCCTGGGTTTGTTTCCTGATCAGGGAACCACACTAGCTCTCTGTGGGTTGTCATACTATGGTAGCTGAGTGTTGCTTTGATGCTGAAAGCTATGCCATGAGGATTTCAAATACCAGCAGGGTCACCCACTGGTGGGTCCACCTGGTGGACAGGTTTCAGTGGAGCTTCTAGACTAAGACAGACTAGGAAGAAGGACCTGGCCACACACTTCTGAAGAATTGGCTGTGAAATCCCTATGAATAGCAGTGAAGCATTGTCTGATGTAGCCCTGGAAGTTGAGAGGATGGCATAAAAAAATGAGGCAGGGCTCTGCTCTGCTGTCCACAGGGTTATTAGGAGTTGAAATTGACTCAACTGCACTAACAACAAAAATCTTCTGGGATATTGCATGATCATAAATTATAAAAGACAGCATTGGAATAATATGAATAAGATTTTTTTAAATCCTGGATTATAGAGAATTTATTCAGCAATAACACATTTTCAGATTTCCATATTGTGCTTTTTCTTCCTCTCAATTCCATTGGGTAGTAATTTTTTTAATAGTAGTTTTTTTCACTCTTCTCTATTCCTCTGCAGTAAGTCTCCAACTGCTTCCTGTGTTGTAGATCTTCAGTGATAGAATCATGTCTTTTGTTTCATAAAATGTCTGTCAGAAATTAAGAAATTACAACCATCAGGAATAGACCATATAACCCAAAGAAGCCCATTTCTATTATTTCTAGTTAGGCTTATTTTGCTTAAAATATAGATTTTTAAGCAAAGAAAATATAAATTTCAATATAAAATGAAATATCATCTGAGTGGGTCACTGATTGAATGATGGCTCTGTGAATGTCTAAATATTTGAATTTAAAATGTCATTCTTACCATGTTCATAGTCTTGAACGTGATATAAATGTTCTATCATGGGTCAGGTCTTCCTGTGAACTCAAAGAGCATAAACATTTACTTAGCTAAGGTCCCTGCTGTCAAAATGTGGAGGTGAATGACCTTTAGCATCCAATTAAGTGCATGTTTTTGAACAATGTGCATACTAATAATTTGGATGAGATATAAAGCAGGGGAAGGGAAGGAAGCAGGATAATAACAGTTAGAGAAGACAAGTAAATGGAGTGTAAATGACACCTGCATCTATCCAGAGCTGCTGATTAAAATGCTTTAAAGATTAAAACTAAAGATAGATAGATGATAGGGAAATGGATGGATAGATGGGGATATGGATAGATGGATGGAGATAGATGATAGATAGACACACAGATAGATAGATAGATAGATAGATAGATAGATAGATAGATAGATAGATGCACAGACACAGAATTCATAGCTCAAAATTATCTCATTTTAAAGCCCAAGCCCTGGTATCTAGAACAAGTACTAATCACTGTGGACATTCAGGCCAGAGAATTGATGCTTTGATATTCTGTTATGGTTTTGATTTAATAATTTTAGAATTGATAGAGGTTTGATGACTGTTCCAACAAGTTGCTAAATTTGTTTCATTAAAAAGTAACTAGTAAGATATACACTTAAAGACATACAAGCCCTGTATTTTGAAGATTACAAAATGCTGATGAAGAAGTCAAAGAAGGCTTAAATAAATGGAGCAACATATTGTGTTCATGGCTTGGAAGATCCAGGATGGTCAAGATTTCAGTACTTCCCAAACTGATCTATAGGTTTAATGCAAAAGTAAAATGCCTCTTCTTTGTTCCTCTGGAGTAAGTCTCCAATTGCTTCGTGTGTTTTTTAAATAAATATAGACAAGTTTTTAAATAAATATAGACAAGATTATCTTAAATTTTACACAGAAATGCAAGGCCTTAGAATAGCTAAAATAATTTTGGAAAAGCAAATTAAGTGGGAGGCATTATTTTAGCTGCCAGTAAGACTTCTTGTATAGCTGCAAGAAACAAGACAGCGTGGTATTGGTGGAAGGCGCCCCGAAGGATACCAAAATCCGGGGGTGCTCAAGTCCCGTATATAAAATGGTGCAATATTTGCATTCCTAGACATATCCTCCCATATGCTTTAAATTATCTTTAGATGACTTATAATACCTAATACAATGTAAATAGCTGTTATACTGTATTGTTTAGGGAATAATGACAAGAAAAAAATTCTCTACTTGTTCAGCACAGACGCAACCATCGTAGTCTTTTTGATCTGTGGCTTGTTGAATCCTTGGATGAGGAACCTGCAGAGGTGGAAAGCCCACTCTATGTCTGCTTGAGTTTTAACAAATGTGCAAGAGCAATTCAATGGAGCAAAGGTAGTCTTTTCAATAAATGGTGCTGGACAAGTGGCCACCCATAGGTGCCGAAGACAAATCCATGGCTCCCATCACAGCAGGGCTCCACCTACTTGGAATGTCATCCTGAGGGTTCCCTGCCTCACTCATCCCCACCCACCATTCAGAGAGAAATAAGACTAACCAGCAAACACTGTCTCTTTCTCATGCAAACCTGTCTAAGCTTTCTCCTGCTTGCTCCCCTTTCTCTCCTAACTCCGAGGTGGACATGGCCTTATCCATTTGCAAGCCTTCCAGCCTTGCCCTAAACACCGTACCCCCTTTCTGCCTGGGCTCACTTACAGTCATCAGCCATCTGCCTCCTGCCTCCAAGTTCCCCCTTCATCTTACACATGTTCAAACCTCACATGAAAAGAGAGATCCCATCCCTCAGCCCTGTCTTCTGTGTCCCAGTCTACTTTCTCATCCCTAGTCTTCACTGCTCTGCTTCACTTCCTGACAGCAGTCTCTTCTCACCTCCCCAGGTCACCTCCACCCCTCAACCCTCCACACTCTGCCTCCTGCCCTCATGCCCTATGGGAGAGCTGCAGCAGTGTCCCTCTTCCCTCATAAATTCTGATCCCATTTGAATCCTACAAGATATTTGACCTTGCTTCTGTTTCTTTTCTCCATGCAGATATCCGGTTATTCCAGTGCCATTTGGTCAAAGGACATTAATATTCTCATTAAGTTGCTTTGACACCTTTACGAGAAATCCATTGATCATATAGGTGAAAAGTCTATTTCTGGACTTTTTATTAATCTCATTGATCTTTTTCTCCTTATGCTGACACCACACTCTCTTGATTACTGTAACATTTTAGTAACTCTTGAAGTCAGCAATTATAAATCTCCCAATTTTCTTCTTTTTCAAGATTATTTTGTCTGTTCTAAGGTGTATGTATTTCCATATAAACTTTAGTGTTAGCTTGTCAGTTTTCAAAGAAAATCCTCTGGTGATTATGATTATGATTGCCTTGAATCTATAATCCATTTGGGGAGAATTGACATCTTCACAATACTGAGTTTTCTGACCTCGAACAAGGTGTATCTGTTTATTTCCATCTTTGTTTTTCAAAACTTGGAATGGCAGCAGTCACCCACTGTTACCAGGCTCTGGGTTGCTTCACCATCTTGTTTGATTACTTACTTCTTCCATCATCACGTGTGTAAGCAAATATTGCAATATATTTGAAAGAAACATTTCTAGCTGGACTCTGAATGGCCCAGCCTGGAATCTTCGTTTTCCATTTCTTTCCACAAATATGTAGCCAGATACTTCCAAATGTGGGTGTCCAGTGTATCTCTCTGCTGAAATATATGGCAGGTAAAGGCAAATCAATACCCAGGTGCTGACTATGCTCTTGGTGACCCGCATTTTAGAATGAAATATTAGGAGAAAATGGGGAAGTCATGTAAACATACGTGATGTTGAAAACAAGCACAAACAAACCAAAAAGCATGTGTGAGCCACCCTAAGAGGAAATCATGAAAGGTCTTCTAAAAGAAGAGAACCCTGGAAGTGTGCTGAAGCTGCTGCTTTATCAGCACAATTGCAAAGCCTCCTGCTGTCTAGTGAGTCAGTGAAATCTCATTATACAAGAGCCTGCAGGGCAGCACTTATAGAAACCCAGTTTCTTCTGTAGAAACTGCCTTCCCAGGACCTGCACTCCAGTTTGATTTTCCACACTTACAAGTAGTTTTTAAAAGGCAATTTCCATTTTCATGTTTCCCTTTTGGGAAACTGTCTTGATATTGAAAATATAGTACTGTAAGAATTTGACAAGATGACAGTTTCACCAGAGTTATTCTTCCTCCTGAAGCAGCAGACCAAGGCCTCTGTGTCCAGCACCGATCAAAGGTGATTATGGAGAGCGTGAATGTCACTGTGTGTATTTGACAGGCACTGAATAAAACATGTGCCACCATGAGTTTTGAGAATGCAGGGGAGTTGTAAAACCTTAAAGATGCTATTATGGAACACTCAGGCGTCTAATTTTTGTATCTTTTTTTCCTGATTATAAAAATGAAATATGGGGCCTGCCCTGTGGCGCAGTGGTTTAGGTTGCACTTTGGCAGCCCAGGGTTCGCGGGTTCGGATACTGGGTGCCCGCCGACGCACTGCTCATCAAGCAATGCTGTGGCGGCGTCCCATATAAAGCAGATGAAGATGGGCACGGATGTTAGCCCAGGGCCAGTCTTCCTCGGCAAAAAGAGGAGGATTGGCAACAGATGTTAGCTCAGGGCTGGTCTTCGTCACAAAAAATAAATAAAATAAAAGTGAAACGTTCACTCTCAAGGGTTTAGAATATACAGAAAACGTAAGGGTAAAATTAAAAGTACATAATCTCTTTACCCAGGAGCAATCACTACTAACATTTTGGTATTTTTCTAACCAACAATTTCTAAGAACTTTTTAAAAAGTTGATGCATATCAAATTTTGTATGTTCTTTTTGCCATTTAACATAGAGTACCATTTCTATATCCTAAGTACTTAGAAATGTTATTTGAATTTTCACATGTATTATTTTATACTATGTTCTATTATTGAAGCTGAATAGGTTATTTATAATATTTAACTTTAATGCAACCTTGCTTAGACCACTGTAATCAAGAGATGGGATATTGTCTCAACCATAATCTTACATATTATGTCTTCAGGAATTGAAATTACTGGTTCAAAGGAAAAACATTTTGGAGATTCTCGCCACATATTTCCAAGTAATTTTACAAAAAGTAAGAACCATTTCCCACTGCCAAAACGTGTGCATCTTGCGTTATTAGTATTAATCTATTTAGATACCATTTAATTTTTATTTTATTATCTTTTTAAATTTCAGCTTTATTGAGGTGTAATTGACAAATAAAACTGTAAGATATTTAAAGCGTACATCATGGTGATTTGATATACGTATACAGGATTCCCGCCGTCGAGTTAATTAACACGTCCATCATCTCACATACTCTACCTTTTGTGTGTGTGTGAGAGCATTTAAGTTCTACTCTCTCAACAAATTTCAATTCTACAATAAAGTGTTATCAACTATAGTCATCATGTTTTACATTAGATCCTCAGACTTTATTTGTCTTTTAGCTGAAAGTATGTACCTTTTTACCAACCTCTTATGGCCTGTGTTGGTGATAAGAGTGATAAGAGTCACGACGTGAGATGGTGGAGTTAAAAACAAATGACAGGGGAGTATTTAAAAGTCAGTATAAGGAATTTAACAGCCCAATGATATTTCTTTTACAGCTGGGGAAACCAAGGCCCAGAGGTGTTAAGAAAATTGCCACAAATCATATGACTAGTAAGTGGCTGGGCTGAGAGTCACATCTTGGCATTCTAGCTCGAGAGTCCATGCTCTTCAACACATTATCATCTCTCAAGCAGGAGAACCTAAGAGCTTTCAGGTGGGGAAGTCGCCTGAATTGAGAATCTGACTTCAACAGCAACACTGGAAACTACATTTCAATGGAGAAATGGCTTCAGAACATCCAGGTATGCTTGGTTGTTAATTGCACGATTGTTTAATGGGGTTGTTAATTCAGCTGCTGTAACAAAGATCCCAAAAGAATTTATTTTTCTCATGTAAAAGTCTAGGTGAGTAGTCTAGTCCTGGACAGGTATGGAAGCCTATGCAATTACCAGGATTCCCAAATTCCTATTCTTCCACTCTCTGTCTTTCTTAGCACACAGCTTCCACCTGAGGGTCCAAGATGGTTACTCCAACACAGGCCATCACATCTTCACTTCATTCAGGCAGAGGAAGAAAGGAGTGCACCCCTTCTCTTTAAGAACACGACCTGGAAGGGGCAGCACATGCTCCTTCCTGTCACATCCCATGGGTAGCTCTTGTGGCCATACTAACATGCAAGGGAAACTGGGAAAGCAGCCTTTATTCTGAGTCCACTGGAGGCCCACTACGATTGTTAAAGAGAGGAAAGGTGAATGGATTTTGGTGGAAAGGTAGCTTTTGGCCCCTTGTGGTCTCTAAAACATGAGCTTGCCTTGAACACTTCCTTCATGAGTTAGTGAGTGATGAGCTCCACTGAAGAGAGAGTGAAAAAGAAAAAGTAAGCTGTGGGATCTAAGAAGTAGGTGATCCAACACGGGAAATCAGTAGATGGAATTCCCAGAAAGTGGGAGATGGGAGGGCCAGTGCAGAAGATGTGCAGGAAAGCTGTGCAGGAAGCTTAGGAGTCAGCAGCACCAGTGAGCGCAATGAAGACACCTGAGTCACCAAGAAGAAGAATGGCTCTGAAGGATTTCCTCATGTGCTTGACTGAATGGAGACTAAGTTCTGCCAGAGAATTTAGGGATAAATATACAGGTATGTAGAAAATTAAGTAGACAAATCAAGCCAAGTGGTTATTAACTCTGGGGGGAATAGGGAGCCATTTAATCATAGTATGGCATGTGACTAAGCTATGATTTATATTATAGAAATATAAAATAAACAGCAAATATTGGTGCTGCAGGTTGAATTTTGTCTCCCACAAATTTATATCTTGATGTGCTAACCCCTAGTATGTGACCTAATTTGGAGATATGGTCTTTGCAGAGGCAATCAAGATAAGATGAGGTCTTGTCTTGGCAGGCGGGGGCGGGGGGTGGGTAATCCAATATGATAGGTTTCCTTTAAAAAGGGGAAATTTGGACATAGACACAGGGAGAATGCCATGTGAAGATGGAGGCAGAGATTGAGGTGATGCTTCTATAAGCTAAGGAATGCCAACGACTGCCAGCAAACCACCAGAAGCTAGAAGAAAGGCAGGGAACAGATTCTTCTTCACAATCTCAGAGGGGACCAACCCTACTGTCACCTTGATCTCAGACTCCTGCCTCCAGGACTGTGAGACTATAAGTGTCTGTTGTTTAAGCCCCCCAATCTGTGGTCCTTTGTTAGAGCAGCCCTAGTAGACTAATACAATTGGTTTAAGCAAAAATTATTATACAAATTTGGTGGGAGAAAGGGTAGAGGGGTTGAGGGTGAAAGGTACATTCTTATATTCCGTGAAAAGCCTAAGACTGAAAAATCAAGATTCCTCAATAAGAATGTGATTTAGAAATAGTGGAGTCAATTGCAAGAGAAACAGCTGGAAGTGATGAGCTCGTTGCCTTTGAGGAGTGTGGGGAACTGGGGAAGAATGAAGACTACTGCTGCCCCCTGACTCCCTAAAATATGTGCACGAGACATACATATGCATTCTTTCCATAGGCTGGAAAAAGAACGTCTTTAAGATGTTTCAGCACACGCGGGATGATGCTAGGGGCACTCCATGCGAGATGCTGTTCAGCAAGCTTTCTCCTCGCTGCATCTTCAGCTCCCTCCTCTACCACTGTCTCTCTTCCTAGTCATTCCACCATAGGGCTTCAGACACCTGAGAACTTTCTGGACCCATGCCACAACTTCAGAAACTTTGCTCCCCTCCTTCTCTGTCTGGGTATGTGTAAAATTTAATAGCACTAATCTGAAGTGTTCTGTTTAATTGGCATAAAGTTGAGTTTTTCAAACCCTACACCTAGCAGCTGGGTGCCTTCTCAGATTCCTTCAAATGATCAAAGCCCCAAGTTACAGCCTTATCCCAACCACAATTCTGACATGTGCAGTCCCTAGATGACTTCAACTGAGTCACAGTTCTACAGTGTGGACACCAAACCTCGACTTTTGTGATGTTTCAAATAAAAATGACACATTTAAATCTATTCAATAACCACCCTCCCAGGCGTCCTAAAGGAGAAATCTTAAACTACTGCACACGTCATGGAGAAGTTTCTCATTGTCACTCTCTTTGAGGTTCTCCACTCAGGTTCTTGGAATGTAAAAATCTTCCCTAGAAACTCTGACATAGGCAGACTTTGGATGTGATGTTCCCTCCATTGTCCTAGCCTGGTTCACACCCACCTGTTGATGCTCCATCCACCAAGACCCTGCCTGGGCGTCTCATCCTCCAGTGCCTCCCCTCCTGGGTGCATGCCCTTCTGGCTCTCTCCTGATGCCTAGAGGCACAACTAGAACTTGTCTCTAAGGCCCCCAAGACATCCCAAGGATGGCCTCTTACTCACTATGAAATCCACCTGTGTTTAGTCTCATGCTCCCTGGACACGGCCTTTCAGAGGGCCAGGGGACTGGATGACAGTGAGCATGTCAGTCCCCATCTGTAAGCACCTGCTGAGACCTGCTCACGGCCGTGCCCTCTCAGCGAACACCATCCAGGTGCAATGTCCGAGCTCCTTCTCCAACACACGGGGATGACTCATAAATGAGGTCAATGGCGTGGGTTTGTGGATGAGGTATTCTGACAGGCCTGAGACACTCTGGGGAGAGCCTGCACCTCTATACCTTTCGTATTCTTCCTGCGCACCAGAATAACACCTTGGGGACAAGGAGTTGTGCTGTGACAGTCTGCAGCTCCCGGCCCTGGAGCACCAGCAGCCCTTTCTGACATGTTCCCGCACCACTGAGAGGTGTGGCAAAGAGTGTCCTGGTGACTTTGGGGAGCATCACTTCTCAATACGGCCCTGTAGAGATGCTCCCGTCACTAGGAATCAGTGCAATGCTCCCTCCCCATCCACTTAATCTACAGATGAGAAAACTAGACAATAAAATCTGACAGGGATATCTGGCTGTGGAAGAAAGAAAACAATTTTCTTATGTAAGCCATGGTTTCAGAAATACAGGCTGAAAATGGTGATGACTTAAAAATAAGCTGACACTTGTGAAAAAAGGTAAGAAAAGAGGATTTCAGTTTGTAAGTTAATTAGTAAGAATCTGTATCAAGTAGTACTTCTTTGTCTCTTTTTAACTGTCTTTACCATGCATTTCATAAGACCAGGTGAACATCTCCTACTTCCTTGTGTCCAGAAGATGACAGAAGCAGAGTCTTTTAGGAGCTGCATACGGATTTACTGTGAGTTACTGAGAAAGCAGGATGAGAGCCCACATCTCCTCACTGTCTAGTCTGAGTTTTCAGTGTGTTTGCAGTAACGCCTGCATGCTCTCCGAGTCCAGCCAACCTCAGACAGCATGGAGGCAGCTAAGCTGGGATATGGGGGAGAAAGGGTGAGAGGCAGAAAGAGAGTGGCCCCTAGTAAGCCCGTCCCCCGCAGAGAGTTGCCTTGGAAGTATATCTTTGTATATATGCAAGCACTTCTCCAAATCCTACTTTGGTGGAGGGAAGAGCTTAGGAAGCCAGCACTGCATTGAGAGTGCAGGGTATATAAATACATCTTTAGATTACTGCTATTAAATTTTACACATATATCCAGACAGAAGCAGGAGAGGAGCAAAGTTTCTGAAGTTGTGGCGTGTGATGATGGGTCCAGAAAATTCTCAGGTGTCAGAAGTGCCTGTGATGGAATGACTGGGAAGACAGAAGAGGTAGAGGAGGGGGCTGAGGACACAGTGAGGAGAAAACTTGCTTAACAGCATCTCGCATGGAGTGCTCCTAGCATCACCCCATCTTGGCTGAAATATCTTAAAGATGTCCTTTTAAATTTTTTCTTAGTTTTATCAAAGTAATTCACATGTGTGTTTCAGTTTTTTAAATAGGCTGAGTTTTCAAGAAAGAACTGTGGATACTCAGGCCGAGAAGGACAGCGTGGCAGAGAGGCAGAGGGGCCGTCTTGAGCTGGCTCAGCAGCTGTCCTCGGGTTTCTGCCTGGGTCATGAAGGGTCAAGCAGGTTTAAAGCCCAGGCATAAAACAGTGACTCCCAGAGGGCTGCAAACCCCGAGGAAGAGTGACTGATACTTTCTGCCCATCAGGAGAGGGAACAGCTCAGGTCTGCCTTGCCTCTGGGGAAATATCTTCAAGGAGAAATTGAAACTCCAGACCAGAATTTTGCCAGAGTTAGGAGTCCAACTTTACTCTACACATAATGTGTGGGGAAATCTAATTAGAGGGGTTAATATAAAAATTGGTGCTAGGCTGATGATATGGCTGATCCATCTGGAAGAACTGAGTGGAAAACCAAAACTAAATGGAGGGATACTTCACCCATTGAGGCTTTGTGGATTGACATACAGAATAAGAACCATTTCAAAATTTAAAAACACACATGGAAAAGTCCTCTCTGAAAATCCTACAGACAATACAGCAAGTAGAAATACTATCACCAGAGGAAACTGAAATTGTAAAACACCAAATTGAAAAATTTTAAATAGTCTTCAACCCATTTAAAAAAAGAATGTAAGTTATATAAACCATAGAAAAAGATCCAGTTTAATAAAAAGGAAAAGAATAGGGCTAAGAAAAAAAATGTTAGCTATAGGGAGAGAAAAAAGTAAAATGAGATCTCTCTCTCACACAATAACATAACAAAATTCCAGATGGATAAAAAGATCTCATTGTAAATATGAAATTTTAAGAATTTGAGAGTTCTGGTTTCTACTTGGGGATTTAGAGAGCTGGAAAAAGTGTTGCTCATACTGTTACAACAACACAGGTTCCAGGTCACAAAGCAACCAAATAATAAACCTGAGAAGAGACCAACCCCTATAGGAATAGATGAAGATGAGACCAGTACCTATTGACCTGGCTCAGATGCAGCTGGACCACTGTAAGTAGAATTCTGCTGGAACAGTTGATAAATTGGTGAAGGCTGAGTGCAGGCTGGTGGGAGAGAATGCATCCCCTGGGAGAAACAGATAATGGGAGCGGGAGGTGGTTGCATGTTCTTGCAAGCCTTTTATCATGCACCCCACCAGATGCTAAAGGGAGGACTGAGGAGTCCTGAAAAAGCTGTGGGAGGGACATGAAATTCCACCTGGATCCTGCTCCTCTATCTTCTCCATGGAATAAACGTCTTAATCTGTGGGGGGTGGAGTTGGCAACAAAATTGTCTTGCAGCTGCAGGAAGGGAACAAAAGAAAAGCATCTAGCCCTGGAGGGGGAGCAGGAACAGAAACTGGGCCCAGAACTATAGCTGAAGGATAGACAGGAGCACTTGTGAAGCCCCTGTCCCTGAAACCCAGGGACAGGAGCCTGTCTAAGACTGAGGGTTAACCAGAACATCAGAGAGTCCATCGACTCCAAACTGGGTAACAAGCATCAATTAAAAGTAATCATGAAAAACTGCTGGGAAAGATACAAAAGACAGACCCTCCCTGAAGATCAGAGGAAGGGAAGACTTAAAGCTAAAGGTGAGGAAGAAATGAGGAGAAACTTCTGGGAAACCAGCCTACATATGAAACACAAGGTATTGCCAAGAGAATTTGAAGCCTGTGGTGCACTGAAGATAATCATGACAACCTCAAACCCAGTCCAGCTCCTAAGTAGATGAAGGGTCAACAAACCATGACCCACAAGCCAGGTCTAGACCACTGCCTGCTTGGTGAATAAGGTTTTACTGGGACACAGACTCACCCACTTGTTTATTGTCAGAGGCTACTTTTATGCTACAATGACAGAACTGTAGAGAGCTTATGGCTCAGGAGTCCTAAAATATTTATTACTTGGATCTTTACAAAAAAAAAATTGCTGATTTTTTGACTAGATTAACACAAAATTCCACAGGAAAGGATGAGCAAAAGGGAAGATGTGCCAATTTCCAAACACAAAACTATTCCCTCAGTTTCTATAGTACTATGGGCATTTGTCAACAAAAAACTATGAAGCACACAAAGAAAAAAAGAGCAACAAACTTCCAAGAAACAAACAAACAAAAATAAACAAAACCAATCTCAGATATGACATAGATGTAAGTGTCTGGGAATTGAAAATAACTATTGTTAATATGTTGAAGTTGAAAGCTGTAATAAAAAAGGTATATAACATGAAAGATCAGATGAATGATGTCCACAGAGAGAGGGAAACTGTAAAAAAATCAAATAGAAATATTAGAAGTGAAAAACTCAAAGAGGTAGAATGCTTTTAATGGGCTCATAATACAGCTGAGGAAAGAATCAGTGGACTGGGCATGTACAACGTGCAATGAACATTACCCAGCTGAAACACAAAAAGGAAAAGATTGAAAAATAAAAAGAGCACTGGATAGTTATTAAAAATATCAAATGCTTGGAAAACATTGGATAAGAAAACAGTGCAGAAGGAAAATTTTATGGAAGAATTTTCCAAAAATAATTTACGGACAACAAACCACATATCCATGAAGCTCAGAAACATTAGGCAGAATATATACTAAAAACACCAAACACTGAGACATACTTTATTCTAACCATTGAAAACAAAAGACAAAGAGAAAATCATGAGGTTAGCCGAAGGGAAAAAAGATACATTAAATAAAGAGGAACAAAGATAAAAATTTCAGCAGAATTCTTACTGGAAACCATGTAAGTAAGAATATAATCCACTGACAACTTTAAAGTCCTGAAAGAAAATAAAAATCTGTCAATCCTCTACATTTAATACTCTGAAAATATTCTTCAAAAGTAAGAGATAAATTAAAGCTTTCTCAGACAAACAAAAACTGAGGGAATTCATTGCCAGTAGATCTACTCTACAAGCAATGTTAAAGTATGCTCTTCAAGGCAAAAGGAATATAATACAGGATAGAAACATGAATTTACAAAATGAGAAAAAGAGTGTGAAAAATGTAGAAGTTAATATAAAGTTCATTTTCCTTTTCTTATTAATTGCTCTAAATGATAACTAACTGTGTAAAGCAAAAATTGAAACACGTTATGATGTGTTTATAGTGTATGTGAAAGTAAACTCTATGGCAACAATATCACAAATAAGAGGGAAGAATTTGGAATATAGATTTGTAAGGTCCTTACACTACATATTAGGAGGTATAATATTAACTGAATATAGATTCTGATTAAGTAAAGATGTGCATCGTAAACCCTAGGGTAACTATCAAAAAATTTTTAAAAAGAAGTATAAATAGTAACTCAACAATAGAAATAAAAATAGAATCACAAAATTGCTCAAATAACCCAAGGGAAGACAGGAAAAGATAAAAAAAGAAACAAAGAAAAAATGAAATGAGTAGAAAACTGCTAACAGAGTGATTATGTTTTAATCCAAAAATATCAATAACTGCATTTATTGTTCATGGTCTAAACACACCAAGTGAAAAAACTGTTAGATTGGATAAAACAAGACTTTCTATATGCTGTAAACAAGAAACTCACTATAAATACAAAGACATAGACAAATGAAAACTAAAAGGATGGGAAAACATGTTCTGTGCAAACACTATCAAAACAAAGCTGAAGTAGCTATACTGATTTCATACAAAGTGACGTCAAAACAAAGAATATTATCAGAGTTAGAGACAGCACACAATGATAAAGAGATCAATTCTCTAAGAAGACAGCAATAATAAATGTGTGTGCACCTAACAAAAGGACTTCAAAATATATGAAGCAAAACTGATAGAACTGGAAGGAGAAATAGACAAATCTACAATTAGAATTAGAGTCTCCAATACTCCTCTCTCTGTACTTAAAAGAAAAATAGACAGAAAATCAGTAAATATATAGGAGACCTGACTGAACAGCTTCACTAAATTAACACTTCATTGGGCTACAACAGAATTAACTTTTTTTTTAAGTGCACATGGAAGATTTATCAAGATAAACCACACCCTGGGCCATAAACACACTTTCACAAATTTAAAAGAATAAAAAGCATACAGAGTATTTTCTCAAGTCTTGAATTAAGATTAGAAATCAATAATAGAAAGATATCTGGAAAATCTGCAAGTGTCTGGAAATTTAACTGTACACTTCATAATAACTCATGGATCAAAGAGGGAGTGCATAGTAAAATTAAAAATATTTTAAACTGAATGAAAATACCACATATCAAAATTTGTAGGATGCAGCTAAAGAAATGCTTAGAGGGAAATTTATAGTGTAAACTACTCATATTAGAAAAGAAGAATAGTCCCAAATTTGTAATCTAAGTTTCCACCTAAAGAAATAGAAAAAGAAAAAGTAAAAAATTAAATACCTCCTTCCAGTTAGTAATTTGGTTTCTTGCAGGGATAATGGTTAGCAATTGTGAAACAAACAAACAAAAATCAAATTAGGGCAAATTCTCTAAGAACAAAACTGATCAATGCTTTTCAAAAGTATCAAGTTCATGAAAAACAAGGAAAGACTGAGAACCTATCAAAGATTGAAGGAGCCCAAGGGGACATGACAACTAAATGTTAATGTTGATCCTTGCACTGAATCCTGGGATGGAAATGGGGCATAAAATTAAAAAGCTGGTGAAATCCAAATAAAGTCTGTGAAATCATCCTTGATGATAAGTGTTGCTGTAGTTTATTCACTTTCTCTTCTTTTTGGTATTCTATTGTATGCATATTTCATAAACTATGAGTTGTCACAGAGAAAAAATGTTTAAAAAGTTAGAGAACATCTTAATAATATTCTATATGTATCGATATATGTCTATGTAAATATATGTGTATATATACTCACAAGTACATGTTATAGGTGTAATCACATTCATATATATATATAAATGATAAAAACATGCATGGAAATAATACATCTCAATACATACTCAGGAGAGTAATTATGTGTGGGAAGGAAGGAAGAGGATTTTAATGAATCTGTAGCATTTTATTTCTTTTAAGAAAACTCATAGGGATCTAACACTAATTTTCCAAATTTTAAGACCTATTAAATCTGAGCACTTGTGTTGTAGGTGATTATTATGTTCCGTACTTGAAATATTTGACAATTTAAAAGGAAAAGCTGAAGGTCATTTGCAGCAGTGTGGTGGGAAGTCTGGACAGACTGGATGGGGCATGGCTGCTCAGAAAGTGACTTGAGTAACCAAGCTGAGCAGTGCTTTTGCTACTTTCATTTCAGTACGCTATATCAGTTTTTGAGAGTGCATCATCTCCGGTTGTCAAAATTAGGTTACTTTTTCAGTCCCTGTTTTGTGCAACGGAACACCAGGACATGCATGGGAAGGAAATCTTTGCTGCCACCCCAAAAAAGAGGTAGAACCAACATCTGAGAGTTAAAAAGGATTATTTCTTATTAAATTATCGGTTTTAATTAATTTATTTATTTTTTATTTATTTTTTTACTTTTTTCTCCCCAAAACCCCAGTAGATAGTTGCATGTCATAGTTGTGCATCCTTCTAGGTGCTCTATGTGGGACACTGCCTCAGCATGGCTTGATGAGCGGTGGATAGGTTCACGCCCAGGATCCGAACCTGTGAACCCTGGACCACTGAAGCAAAGAGTGAGAAATTAACCACTACACCACTGGGCTGGCCCCTATCCAATGTTTTATATGAAGGGTAGGGCCAGTTACCCCAACAGCAAAGAGATAGTGTCTTCTGTTTCCCAGTGCTGGTCTTTTTGCAACTGTAGACATCTGTGTATTCAGACGGCCAGTTACAATGGAGGGGACGTGGCCAGTTGTCATCCTTCTCAGTGATACATTAGAATGTCCTTAAGCCTAGAACACACACAAGTAGACAACAAAATGATACCCCAGGACGTCTTTTGTCCTTTTCCTAAGAAGATTTTACTTGGACAGGAAAAACTCTTGTCAATATTTTACTGTGAATTTATTTTTTTGATTTTCGCATTTCCACTAGAATATCTTAAACTGTTTTTTTTTGTACCAGACTCCTACAGTCATGTTAAAAATTCCAGCATTATAACTCAAATTGAGCTACCAGCTGAGCACTATTTATATAAAAATCCTATAATTAGAGGGAACAATGACACCCAATCTTAGTAGCACATGTGGCTATTAAATAGAAGAACCCAGGAAGTGTTCACGGAAGGAAAGCGCCTTCTTGCAGATTATTACACTTAAGTGAGAACTTCTTCTTCTTCCAAGCTGTTTTTGTTCCCATGATTTCTGAACCCTTTTCTGTGTTCATACAGCGGTGGTCCAGTCACAACCACGGCCTACACGCCTGGTCAAGAGGCACTTGGTTCTCCTTGCACCCTTGGAGTGCCTATACCCACTTGATTTCTGCTCCTATTGAGGGGAATGAGCAAACTGATGCCCTTGAAAGGGTTTCAGTGTATTATAGAACAGATTATGACAGAAATTCTCTCGTTGTTCAACTAAAAGTAAATCATGTTTCATTCCTCACTTCTTCTATACAGGCGTTGTGACTAGGGTTAGTCATTGAATTCCAAGAACGCCTTTCAGATTCATCATCTACCACCACTAATCGAGTGCTCACATGTGCCAGAGATTCCACCAGGTGCTGGGGATGCACAGACATGACACCCCCGTCTGTAAGAGCTCTCAGATCACTAGAGGTCACAGAGAAGTCAGCGAGAAGATTTCAGGAGCCAGGAGAGAGGAGGGGTGTCGGAGCATGAGGGAGAGTTTCTTCCTCAGTCGGGAGGGATGGGGAGGCCACCTGGAGGAGATGCAGCCTGGTCCACATCTCAGGGTGTGGAGGAGACAAGAGATGGCAAGGAACGGGGAGACAAACATTTCAGGCTGAGGAAATGGCCAAAGCACAGGGGTGATAAAGCAGAACCTTGTGCTCACAGCTCTTTATGACCAGAGTGTTGGATTAGGGCCAGGAACGAGGCCTGTGTGAGGTCCACAGGCAGGGAGACATCTGCAGAAGAACGTAGGGTCTTGTGTTGGAGAGTTCATGGATTTCAAGTTGCAGCGGTGAGCACTGTCAGAGTGAGATCTGTCTCTTACAACAATCTGTCGTGATCTTTTAGGGTCTGTCAGTCTTCTATTACATGCCGTGTTCCTCTCCCTGAAATCCGTCATGCAAGAAGTACGAGGCACAGCAGTGAACACACTTCGTTGATTGGTGGGCTCCTCGATTATCTCCTATCCAGGGCTGACGCTCACTCAGGGCCTTTCGCAGACTCTGTGTCTTTCATGTTTATAACAGAGCCAAGGGACCTTGTTTGGGCTTTTCTTTTGGTCATTAGAACTTGAAAGGTTTATCGCTGTACTATCATTCTCTTGCAGGGATTTTATTTGAAGGCAGAATATTTAAGTCCCTTAAATGCAGAGGGATTCCTTTCTAAAGAACTCTAGATAAACTCTTATTTTTGAGCAAATTCTCAAAAATAAACAAATTAATAGTAAAGTGGCAGCCTTTATAGATATAACCAAGAGCTGGTTAGTTGGAAATAGAGTAGCACAAGCCCTAGCTTATCTAATCAGAAAATAGAGCATATCCACAGATAAACTTAGGAATAAAACAGGAACATGTCATCTTTGAAGCATAGGAGATCGTAAATGCTTGAGCAAATCATGTGGTCACCGCCAGTGATGTCCCCGGCATTTATTCCATCCCCCTGCCATTGCCTGTGTCTACCCACCCATCCAGAACTTACTCCTGATTGAACTAAACCAGTGAGCATAATCCCATCCTCATGCAACTAAAATAAATAGAAAGAAGTTCAGAATATTTTTGGATGAGTTAGAAGAAGGGGAAACATGAAGCTTGGAACTAGTACTGTTAACAAGTGTTTGTGAATTGGGGTGAATTGAGTCCTCTTCCTGATACCCTGCAATTACTCACTATTATCACGATTACTACAAAGACAACCCACAAATCCATGCTTGGTCTTTAAGTGTTGCTATGGACTGAGTTGTTTTCCCCCCAAAACTCATATGTTGAGGTCCTCACCCTCAGTGAGACTGTATTTGGAGATGGAGTTTTTAGGATATAATTAAGGTTAAATGAGGTCATAAGGGTGGGGTCGTAGTCCAGTAGGACTAGTGTCCTTATGAGAAGAGGAAGAGATGTCAGGGATGCATGCACAGAGGAAAGGCCATGTGAGGACACAGTGAGAAGGCAGCTGTCTGCAAGCCAAGGAGAGAGACAACCCTGCTGGCACCTTGATCTTGGACTTCCAGCCTTCAGAATGGTGAGAGAAACATTTCTATTGTTTAAGCCACCCTGTCAGTGATATTTTGTCCTGGCAGTCCAGACTGACTAATACAAGTGCTATATTCCAAACATCAGAAACTCGGAGTGAAAAGGTGAGAGTTGGGACACCCCTTTCTCTTCCGTTCCCAGGCTGGGACTAAGTGAGGAGGGGAAGAGAGGAAGTGCAGACAGGGAAGCAGTGCTCTCCTCTTCATGTTCCCTGCTTCGCTCGTTCACCCAGATTGGCATGGAGGCCTTCTTCACACCAGCATCTGCATGCTTGATCTTGTGTGGAACAGTGTGGTTTCTTTCCAGAGACCTACAAGAGGTCCTGCTGCACATTTTCCTGACATAGGAGATTGTACTTGACTTGCCTTCTTCTAGTGACCCTTGGCTCTGGTAGCCCTGGCCTCCTGCAAGTGGTCCTCTTGGTGGAGTCCTGGAAAGACAGTCTAAGTCTGTCCATTTCCCACTGGGGTTGCTTGACACAAGGGAAACCCAATCATCCCTGTGCCATGAAAGAGTGGGAGTGCAGTCTGCTCCACTGCCCCTGCCTCCCTGCCCTGCAATCCCCCTCCAATCCTGTGCCTGCTCCTGCTTAAATAAGCAGAGGGAAGGAGTGGCAAGTTGAACTGCAGACCAAGAGGGAATGAGACATCAGCCTCCCATTCCTGGACCCACCCCCAATCTTTACAAGATTAGTCTGTTGATACCCTCTTCACTGGACTTGATGAGCCCTTGACATGGGATAGGAACACAAACCCTACTGAGAGAGAGCCCTAGCCCTCTCCACTAGCCCCATGAGTCTTGACTCAGTGGTTCTCACTGTCTGTTCACTGTTGCATCACCTCCTCACATGGGCTGAGATGACAGTCCTGGGTGGCAGGGTTGGCTCTCTATCTTCCTAATAAGGCTTCACAGAATTGTCTGGTTCCTTTCCATTGGGGCCACTTATGTTATGTCTTACATTTCTTAATAAAAAGAGATCAATGGTCCCAGGTTGAAAATTTTAGTTTGGAGAAATAATACTGAAATCAATCTAAAATATGTTTTTCTATATGCGGGATATCAAAGTGAATATTCTATTGGCAAGTGAAAAAGGGAACAGGTTGGAAATATACACTCTTAACAATCACCATGTAGGAGTGATGCTGAGGTGGAGGGACTTAGAATAAGCAGTCAGAAAGTTAGGAATTGTGTGTTGTGAAGAAGAGAGGAAAAAGTGAGATGCCCTGGAAAATAGAACATCTTTTGAATCAGAAAGAAACCCTGACAATGGCTAGATGATGAGATGATGATAATGACGATGGTGATGATGGTGATGGTGATGATGATGGTTATGGTGATGATGATGGTGGTGGTGATGATGACAGTGATGGTGATGGTGATGGTGGTGGTGATGATGACGGTTATGGTGATGGTGATGGTGAGGATGATGATGATAGTGATGGTGATGATGATGGTGTGGTGATGATGACAGTGATGGTGATGGTGATGGTGGTGGTGATGGTGATGACGATGATAGCAATGGTGATGATGATGGTGATGATGATGGTGGTGGTGATGATGATGGTGATGGTGATGGTGGTGGTGATGATGACAGTGTTGGTGATGGTGATGATGATCATGATTGTGATGCTGATGATGAAGATGTTGATAATATTTAGAGAGCAGGTACTCTGAGCCAGGATTCAAGCTTCGCATTTACTGACCCCTTGATCCTCACAACCACTCTATGAGGTAAGTACTGACTTTTACACAATATACAGATGAGAAAGGTGGGATGAACTCCACATCAGGATTCTACAGGAACTGCTTTATGGAGAACTTTTGTCTTTTCTGATCTCAGTACTCTTCAGTGGTAACCCATGAGCATGCTCTGAGTGTGTCTATAAATAGCTTCCTGAGCCATTCAAGTCTTTGAAGCCATGATCAAAGGCAAAAGGAAAAGCAATCTGTTTTCCCCCAAAGTACTAAAGAACACTGACTTGATAACCCAAGGCTCCTAGATGTGATATGTTTTTGAAGCTGAGAATACCTCTAACAGTAAAATTAGAAGCAGCATTTGCTTCCGGAAAGGTAACTACGTTTATCTTGCAAACTCACAGGTTTCTTACCTCTCCAGCTATCAAAGAAATAATAGTAAAAGCCGGCGTTTGTTATGTGCTCAGCCTGGGGATGGGGGTAACTTCAAGTCACACAGCTGGTCTACGGTGGAGCAGAATTTGAACCCAGGAATCTGGAGCCAGAGCTTATAAACTGCACTTTATACCCTGGCTTTGTCTCACGAAAGCCAGTTTCTGTATCCCGTCAGAATCATCAAGGTGGCCCAGAGGCTTAAAAAATCTTTAGTGGATCACAGTTAGTGTCTTAAATAGTCTCTTCTCATTCAAGTTTACATAGGTTGTTCTTTCAGCAGAAATGTTCACATTCAAAAACATGTGGAAATGAGTGAGGTTTCTAACTTTCTTCGAGGGGAAGGCTTGGAAAGTATATAGAGGTCTCACCACAGCAAAAGAGTTGAAAGCATAAATCAGAAAGGATTGTGTGAAGAAAAGACCTAAATACAAGAGCATTTGATAGAAGTTTAATGATCCTAAAATTATGACAAGTAATTTTTTTTAAAAAACAGCTTTACTGAATTATAATTAATGTGAAATAAACTGCACGTATTCAGTGTATACAATTTTATGAATTTGGACATATACATACATCTGTGATATCACCAAAATCAAGGTAATAAACATGCATCATCTCCAAAAGTTTCCTTATATCCCTTTGTGGGTTTGTGTGTGTGTGTTAAGAACACTTAAGAGATCTGCCCTCTTAACACATTTTTAAGTGCACAACAGAAGTGTTGTTAACTATAGGGACTGTATCATTCAGTAGATCTCTAGAACTTAACTTTTAAGTAACTTAATGAACTTGAAGTATGATGATAGGAGAGAGGTTCTGCTTACACTGAATATCGCTGTTGAGGATATTAGAATTGTATTGATGCTAACACAAGTTTGGAGGTCATCTGTCCCTTAGAACAAATCATTAGGTAACTTTTCCAATTGTCTCTACCAAAGGAATAAAGTTAATATATTTGTGCTGTTGTAAGCTACTAAATTTGTGATAATCTGTTATACAGCAATAGAAAACTAACACATTGGTGAACTGGAAAATGGTTTCTTTACTGGACCTCATTTTAGTTTCTACTCTTAAATAACCCTTTGAGGTTTGGGTCTTGGGTGTCTAAATTAGCCCTGGAAGGAACTTAAGAAAAATCAATGTTGCCAAACTCATCAGCCCGCAAACGTGGCAAGGGTCCTACTCTCCTCCATCACATGCCCAGAGGCCCTGTCCACATTCTTACTCTCCCATCTGCATGGATTTACTTTCTGTGGATCCTCTAGCCTGCAGATATTCCCCAGATAGAGACTCAGGTGGCAGTCTCCCCGTTCTGGCTGGTTAGTGGGTGGAATTGGACCACAGCCATGGGTCATTTAATGATAGGGATACATTCTGCAAAATGCGTCTTTAGTCAATTTAGTCATTGTGCGAACCTTGGAGAGTGTACTTATACAAACCTAGATGGTATAACCTACTAACACAGCTAAGCTATATGGTACTTATCTTATGGGACCATTGTTGTATATGCAGTCCGCCATTGACTGGAAGGTCTTTATGTGGCACATGACTGTGAAAATAAATCAAATTCTAAATCTTAGGATCGAATGGTCTGCTCCATTTGATGGCAGAGATGGTGTCTTACTTGCTTTGTGCCTTGTGCCTAATGATGCCTAGACCAGAGCAAGACCCAATAAAAGCCTTTTGAATGAGTGAATTAAATGAGCCATGAGACAGGCTAAGCCTTCTGGGGACTCAGTTTGCCTCTGCTTTCGTAATCTAACATTTATTTCCATATTTCCAAGAATAATATGTTCCCCTCTATGCCCTTCTCATCCCGAGGCCCTAGATCAAATAATATCTGAAGTCTTTCTTGACACTTCCTCTCTCTGCTGACATTATAAAAGTTCGTGCTTATCTTATTAAATTCAGTATATGGCATTTTAATGACTAGTTTATAAGCCACAACTACGAATCTTGGAGGAATTATTCCAGATCTTTTTCATGTTGTTTTTCCAACAAATATCAGAATTCCCCCTCCTATTCCTGAGTGGTGCTCAAGAAATATTTTAATATGGTACCACGTCTCTCTTTTTCTGGTACTGTATTGATTGGTGTTATGGCTATATGAGAATTATCATTATATAATCCAAATGGGTTTTGGAAATCTTTTATATCCAAGTGTATCTGTTAAAAATTGGAGCTGCTACATGATATTTAAGAAAGGGAGAAACTTGGTCAGTATGCCTAGGAGGGGAAAAACACCCTTCTGAGACAATGACACCAATTAGAAGAATTCTCTAAAAATGTAACGTACAGATCTGATACTGGTACGGATGGAGGAGCCCACTAATGGAGGTTGAATACTAATGTGGTTTCTGCAACTAACTAGCTGTATAACATTGTGAAAGTCACCACTTAACCCTTCAGAACATCAATTTTCTCAACAGTAGACTGAGAGGATTGAAGTTAATATCTCTAAGATCCTTTTATTCTTAAAATTCTGACTCTGACATTGAGTAACTTTTATTAAGAATTTTTAAAATTTTATAAAAGTAGTGATAAATACTAAACTTTAGTTATTGATACTGTGACTTAGCTGCTAAATTTTTTTAAATCTTAATTTTAAGGAGTACCATCTTATAGTAAAACAGGGAATGACAAACTTTTGATTCTTTGTTCCTAGAACATAGTTTGAACACAAAGTATCCTTTGAAAGTGATGGTAGCATATCAGAGATCACAGGATTTGAAATGTCTCAAAACCTTCCTGCAGATTTGTAACCTGATAATGACATCCACACTCAGTAGAAACCTGTCTAGCAAGCCAGATGGACTGCATAGAGGTGCGAAAAAATGTTCTGTACCTTTAAAAACACAACAGTAGGCCATTACACCTTAACAATAATGAAAATGTCAAATTATATGTTTTTATAAGTTAAGCAGAAAAAAGTCAATAAGTATTTTAGTAGGTATTTCTAAAATATACATGCTTTGGGAATTTTAAGGAAGAGCAAAGTTTTATCCTTCCTAAACATTACAGAAATTTACAGCGTTATAGTGATTTGAATAGCGTCCCCCGCCAAATCCATGTCCACCTGGAACCTCAGAATGTGACCTTATTTCGGATCCGGGGTCTTTGCAGATGTAATTAATGAAGTTAAGATGAGGTTGTACTGCATTAGGTTAGATCCCAAATCCAATGACTGGTGTCCTTCTAAAAAGAGGAGAGGACACACAGATAGACACAGGGAGGAAGGCCAAGTGTGGACGCAGGCAGAGATGGGAGTGATGCAGCCACAAGCCAAGGAACGCCAAGGATTGCTGGCAACACCAGAAGCTGCGAGAGGCAAGGAGGGATTCTCCCCTGGAGTCTTTAGAGAGAGCATGGCTCTGCCGATGCCTTGATTTTGGACTTTTAGCCTCCAGAGCTGTGAGAGAATAAACGTCTGTTGTTTCAAGCCACCAAGTTTGTGGTATTTGTTACGACAGCCCTAGGCACTAATAGAGGGCTTCAGTTGGATAAGGAAATAGGAATGGGGAAGGGAGTCCATACATACTGAGTCCTGCTATGACTATGCACTTTATGTAATTTATACCATTTAATTTGTACAATTACCTTATGAGGTAACCATCATTATCTTCATTTTACAAGGTGAATAGCTGAGTTTCAAAGAAGTTAAGAGACTTGTTCATGGTCATACAGCTGGTAAGTGGTGGATGAAGCTGGAAATCAGACCAAGAAAAAAACTCATGCTTTTCCTACTGCTGCCATTAGGGGAGCAGAGAGCTTTGTCAAATATCTAAAGATATGGCTAGTGGAGGGAGGCAACTCAGCTTCAGTTATCAAGAGGGAAAAATAGGAGGACCTGAGTGGTCATTCAAGGGAGGAGGTGGTGAACACAGGTGGTCATTCCAGGTGGGAGGTGGTGGACATGAGTGGTCACTCCAGGCAGGGGGTGGTGAACATGAATGGTCATTCCAGGCAGGGAATAGTGGACACAGTGATCACTCCAGGTGGGAGGTGGTGGACATGAGTGGTCACGCCAGGCGGAAGGTGGTCCCTCACTGGAGCAGCCTCGCCAGCCTCACCGGGGGTCTGAAGCTTATTGCCTCAGACAGCAGGAGCTGCAGGGAAGGCCAGGGGACAATCCAGAGGCAGCCTGAGTCCTGTTGTTCTCTGTGAGGAAGTTCCCAAGCGTTATCCCCGTGATGAAGGGCCAATCTGTGTGAAGTGGGCACGTGTAGAAAACGGAACTGCATGAAGACATGTTCACAGAGGCTGAGGACTTCCGTGTGCTCTAGAACCTGCCTATTCTGATCTGCAATATGCCTTCACTATATCACTCTTCCATGACCTGGCACTGCAGAGATCATAAAGATGAATAAAATTTTTCTTCCAACTTTGTAGTACAATGTGAGGATAAGTCACACATAGACACTAACAATTCATTTATTCTCACCCTCCCCATCACGCAGAAAAAGTTTAGGAGTGTCACCTCACCCTCTGATTTCAAATGGACCAGTTCTGTGACTCGATCACGTGTTTTCTAGGTTCACTGGACATCAATGCCCGTGTGCCAACAATCATTATGTGCATGGTCCCTGTGTTGCCCTTTTTGATGCATGACTCACTTTATAAAATAGATAGCCACTCAAAAATTTGCCAGGGAAGTGCATATCTATGTATTGAACAATTTTTCCATTTGATTGCCTAATGAAATCAGCATATCCGAGAACCAAGATTAAATAAGATTACCTTTCAAAATTGTAAATTTTGGACCTATCATTGAAAAGGAAAGAGGCGTCCCATGATCTTGATTATGTTTCACATGTGATCACAAATCTGCTAAGGTAAGCAGTTCCTCCAACTCCACAGGTGTCTGGCGGTCTGTTAAGTTGCCTTTGTTCCTAGGTCCTTTGTGTCTGTGTTTCATTTCTTGTGATTTCTGAACACCATGGATCAGGTTTCTGAATCTCTGTAGTTCCCGGCACTGAGCAGTATTAATTAACCCTGCCCACTCATCCTTACTGAAACATTAACTGGAGCTGGACAAGGATGATGGGAAAGCAAGGGATCCACAGATGGACATACACCCTGGTGACCAAATGCCAAGTCATGCTACCTCATCTTAACCATAACTTCCATTAAAAATGTGAATTCTATACTATTCCAGATGATTTCCCTGTAAAATTGAGTAGAGCATATGGGCTAATTTTGGAAACTCGATGTTTTCCTAAATTCTAAAATCATTGAAAACCAGGTATGGGTCCCTGAGGAGAAAACTTGCCTTGCATGTTCTAAAAGAAAGTGTTAGTAAAACATCCTTGAAAATGGCAGTTATTCCCCCAGCTTTGTCTGCTGGTGAAGGAATTCTGAAATTTCAGGCACTTCTTTCACCACTTGTTAAATACGCCCCCTCAACCCAAGTGGCAGATAATAGCCTTAATTATTATTGCACTTAGGCTCGAAAACGAGGCAAAGAAGAAGGAAACACTGCTTGGTTCCAGCTTACTGGTCAAAGCCAATTTTAAGTGATTTATTTTGTCTAAGAAATGGCAGTGCTGTGTGGTGAGAGAAGATCAAATAACTTTGTGTTTGTCAGGAAAAGGACACTTAGTCCCAGAAATCTCATCTGGAACAGGAAGCCGATCAGGCTCCTGGGAGATTTGTCGGCCACTGTCGGAGCTGGGCGTGGTCCACCAAGCAGGAGTGGGTGCCAACAAGGAGCAGACAGCGCCCTGCTCACCTGGACGCGGGCTCCTTAATAAGTAACCAAAATCTAAAAATAGGGCCTGGGAGAAGAACCTGGCTGTTGTTCATTCTCCTTTTCCTCCTGATTGTCATTCAGGCATTTATTCCTATAAATCTCTGTTTTCCCCTAAAAAACATGTTTCCTCTGTTCTCTGATGAGCAAAATTAGATGTGGTCGGGTTCTGAGTGTGTGTCCTGGGCCCCTCTCCTCTCAGGGTTGAGAATCCACAGCTGTGGTGAGATTGCACATGAACTCAGGGAGAGGAGTACACGCATGACCCCCACTCCAGAGATGCTGAGAAGGATCAACAAGGCCGGCCGCCTGTCATGGGCTGCCCTCCACCCCCAGCTCTCTCCATCAGTGGGATGAGAGTGAGCACAGGGGCCCAGGATGAGAGAGCCAGTGAGGCTCGGTCACCTGAAGGTGAGCTGGCTCTGCATGCAGCCTGGAGATCTGGGACGGAGAAGGTGTGTCAGTTGCTGTGGGTCGTTGAACAAATTTTTCATGCTTTATTTGCAGTCAGAGAGACCTGAGTTGAAATACCTGCCATTTAGTAGCTGTGTGGCCCGGGGGAACGTAATCACTTGAAGCTTCAGTTTTCTCATCTATAGCATGAAAGTGAATGATTCCGAACGCTCAAGGCTGCTGTGAAGATCAAATATTAAAACTTGCTTGCTGGCGCAGCGTCGGCTGAACAAAGAAATGCATTTTCCCTGCATTTTGTATTAGGCTTCCGTGTAGAATTTCATTTGAAGGTAACGGTGAACTACTGAAGAGAAATACGAAAGATGGAAATTCTCAGCTTTAATCCATAAAGTTTATCTCAGTGGTGAGAATTTCTGATTCTGTGGTAGATGTTAGAAAAGAACATTAAAAGACACGGATTTACCCCCCGCCCCATGGCTCTTTAGATCCCATGACATTTCCATTTATCTTTTTATATGGGTACTCAATGGGATAACCACCAAAAATCAAATAACGATAACCACACCCTACCAAGAGTTACAGACATCTTTCTCATCGTCATGTATCTGTACCCAAAACTTGAGCTGTGAGTTCCATCAGGATAAGGGTGTGGAGGACCTCAGCCTCTGGGTCCTTATGGGGCTATTATGGTTGTTGAATCCTAAGTGCTTTGGTTTAATTAGAGCCAAGGAGCCAGAAATGGATATGTGGACATGAGTTTCTCCTGAGCGTAATTACCTAATGCCATTGATCAGAAAAGGAGGTGGGTATCTGCTTGGAACACAAACCCTGACCATTGGTTGGTGACAAGATGCAATCTAAGGTTAGCAAAAAACAAAACTATCTATGGCAAAAATACATTATTAAGATCTGATTACTTATAACTCCTGCTTCTAAAGAATAAATAATAAGCAACTCTTTTTTGACTTGTATCTCACAGTCTTCCTCTCCATTAAATTCTAAGTTGGAATTTAATGGGCACTAAAGTGAGGGTTTATGTGTGGTCTCCAGGATTCACAAAATTTAATGTGCTTCTTATTCCCGTCATTCCTTTTGACCCAGTCCACAGTAGAGGGGTGCCCAAAGCACCCCAAGTTCTTGGTAAACTTCTCTACTCACTGCATTCCCCTGTCTTCATCCCCTGACAGGATCTTATTGCTCCCAGGACACCCCATACCCTCCACTGCAAACCATCTAAGAGATCACTCTATAAGATCAGTTACCTACCCCCAACTAGCAGGATATTGGAGCATCCCATCTGGCCTTACATTCATCCTCATTTCCCTCAGTTTAGACTCCAGTCATCCATCAGCACCACCCGGGCTGTCATCCCCATGTGACTTTGGACATCCCCCAAGCTCCCACCCTTCCTAGTTCACCAGCTCACCCTCGGCTCTACCATGTGCCTTCATGGGATGTCAACTGCAGAGTCTTCTGTACCTTTAAAGGCATCTCTCAAGTTCAATTTCATGATTAACTGAAATCTGCCTTTGCCCCAAAGACCCTGCTACCTTGCAGGACTCTGAAAAAGTGCCCTCATTTCTGTTCCCCCAATCTCATTTACAGCTGGATGGGGGAGGCATGCTCCTTGTTCCTCACTGCATCTAGCCAACCATGTCTTCTTTGTCTTCCTCTCTCAAAACCTTGGTTCCACTGAAGTGCCATCAGACTATCTCATTGGCTACCCCTCTGTGGAGGCTGCTCCTCCTTGTCACAGTTGTATAAAAAGTGCCCAGTCTATCCCCGTCACTAGCTGGAGATTTCAGCATCTGACTCACTCTCCCTCTCTCCATCACTGTTTCTGACTTCATTCTTCACAAATTTAGCATCCATCAAGATGATCTGCTCTCAGCCTTGGACTTGCAGCTTCTTGGCTGTTCCTAACAGCCCTCCTAAGCCTCTCCCCCCATGGCCATGGTCCACACTTTCTCATTGCCAGCAATCATATCACTGCCTGTATCTCACTGCAAAGCCTTCGGTTCACAAACAATGACCTCCAAACTCACAGCTCACTTTCTCTTGGTCTAGCGTCTTCAGGTTAAATACAGGATGCCCAGTTCAATTTGAATTTCAGATAAACAATTTCGATAATTTTTAAAAATAAGTATGTCCATACAACTTTTGGGGAACAATAATACTAAGATATTATTCATTTTTATTCTGAAATTCAAATTAACTGGGCATCCTGTATTATTATTTGCCAAATTTGGCAACCCTACCTTGGACCCCAATTTTAGCAGTCTCTGACTGCACTGGAATCTTCAAGCCTTTGGTCTTATTTTTTTATGGGGACAACATTTCTATGTCCTCCTCTCAAGACTTAGATTCTATGGTCCCCTCTTGTCATTATGTGCATATTTACCTGGCAGAGCACCAACACTAGTTAAATTCAATTCTCTGTTTACTTTGTGCCTGTACCCGGAAAGCTTTCTGTGGATTGAGAAAAATATGTTATTATGCTGACTGGTCTTTCTTTTTAATTTGTGACCATAAGTCTTAAACAGATCCTTAGCACTGCCCAATGATCCTACTATATTTCCTTTGCAAATTGTTTTCATACTCCCAGAGAAACTGGTTCAGATCTTCTGATTTTTCTTAAAGCTTTTAACATCAACTTCCCTGCTTACTCTCAGCTGATAATCCTGCTTCTTATTTCACTGCGAAAACAGAAAAAAAGGAGGGCAACTCCATCTCCCACCACGAAATGAGCCCAACTCCCTGCAATGAGGCCTGTGCTCTCTCTGTCTTCCCTCCTGCTTCTATTAGGGCCACCCCTCCACTTGTACCCTGCATCCCATTTATCTTTGCCTATCTTAGGTCACTGTTTTTGCAATTATCTACTTTTCTTCTTCATCATTAAATGTTTCCATTTCTAACAGATCACTATAATCAACACATAAATATGTGGTATTAGGTCCTATCTTTAAAAAAAATCCTTTATCCCATATCCTCCTCTGCTGTAATAGAGAGTAGCTCTGTTTCTCTACTCACCTATGTAGAAAAACTCCTCAGTGAAGTTGCTGAACCAACACTTCTTGAACTTGCATAGGAATCACCTAGATACTTTTTTAAAACTCAGGTCCTGATTCAGTAAGTCTGGGGTAGAGCCTGGGATTCTGAATATTTAACAACCTCACAGGTGATGCCAATGCTTCTAGACCAGGGACGATGCTTTGAAGAGCAAAGGTCTGTAGACACTTCCTATTCTTTTTTAAAACTCTACAACCAGATTTCTATTCCCACCACCACACTCTCAGGGCAATTGTGGGCTGTGACCTGGCCAATTTTAATGTCATTTCTCAGTCTTTCTTGACAGAGCTCCCTTCCTTCATCCTCTAGGAGAGACCCTGCCTGGTTTCCTCCTCCTCACTGACTGTTCCTTTTTACCTTCTTGGTTGGCTCCTCCCAGTCTTTCCAAAGTCTACACAATGGAGGTTCTAGGTTGGAGACATCCTTTCTTCTCTAGCTACACTCTCCACCTGTCTCTGTGATTACATCCAGCTCATGGCTTCAAATTTCTATAAAGGCTGATGACTCCCACATTCTGTCTCCATCTCTAAGATCTCCCCTGGGATCCAAATATAGATGCACATGTTTCCTTGATATTTCCACCTGGATATCTAAGGAGTCTCAAACTTATGATGTACTAAACAGAATTTTTGAATTCTCCCCCTACCGACCACACGCTTCTCTCATCTCAGGAAATGATACCAAAATTCACCCAATTTCCCAGGCCAAGAATCCAGGATTCATCTCTATCTCCTCTCTTTCCTGCACCCACTACATCTGGTCCATCAGCATCTATCAGTTCAGCTCTCAAAATATATCGTCATCCTGAGACCACCATCTAGGATGCTGCAACACTTATCCAAGCCTTTATCCTTCCTCCCTGGAATTACTGCATTAACTTCCTAACAAAAATTTTCTGCGTCCACTCTGGTAAGACATGCGTCTACCGTATGAAATGATCTTCAAAAAGATCTTTGACATAAAGAGACTGACATGACTTAAGATCTCCTTAAGGAATTTCCTGAATGATAAATATTCAGTGTGCCCACCATCAAGCCATTTACATGTATATAGTATCTATTTGTTTTAGGTGTTCTAGAATCATTATACATGATATTCCCAAATGAGCTATCAGGCACACCATTATAAGAAGAAAAAGTACTATAATTTCCCTTCAATTCACCAATTCAAAAAATTCTGCCTTCATTTCTAAAATACCATTTTCAAGAATAAGGCAATTATTTTTATTTCCAAGTGTTTTCTGAGAATAGTCCTCTTAAACTGTTATACAGAGGAGTATATGAAGGCAGGACATAACTTGGGAGCCTGACCTTCTCAATATTTCTCAGTCCACATTACAAACACTACTATGAAACCAGTAAGTCAGAGAAAACCAAATTTTGTCCTGACACCTTGGAAGCTGACCAACCTCATTGTATGTTCCTGCCTTTATAAGCACGTAGGTTAAGTTGTGAAGAATGAGAGTCAAATCCAAGGTACTTAATTAATTTTCAGGTTATATTTCTGTAAACTGAAATTCACTCATAGTTAAATTTATTTCTCATTCTTTTGGTTTTTTTCTCTTAAGAGAAGATAAATTTCCAATAACTCACTGAAGCTGTTAGTGCAGGGGTCAGAAACTACAAGACTGGCTTTTACATTTGAAAATGGTTTCATTTTAAGCGGTTATGTAACTACCTCCACAACATCCTTGATTTTGCCTCTTGGCCTACAAAGCCTACAATACTTACAATCTGGTCCTTTTGCTGAATCATGTACTGAAATCTCCCCTGAGATTATTTCTGGATGTCAAATTTCAGTAATCCAAAGAGGAACAGAAAATCAAGAAAGCTTTATGCATATTTCAGATCTTCCTTCGCCAAAAGGATTGTTTTTGTTTATTGGTTTAGTTTTTGGTTCTCTTCTATGATTTATTTCTGAGGGGAGATTAAAGTCAGCTGCTTACCTCCCCAATGCTTTGTCTACAGCATCCAGTCTGGCTTCAGCTACAGCTGCCCATCTCCCCCTCAGCACTCAGAGTGTCCCCTCCCCATGGTCTCCCAAGAAGGAAGGGCACTGAAAGATGTATGTCAAATTAAGGGACACTTACTGGATTATGGCACCCGGAGGTGGGTACTATGACATGACAGTTGAAGAAGTTGAAGAGAGAATAGTCCCATTTTGAAATGCCTTTCAACTTCTGGTCACCTATAGCAGAAGTAATTAGGAAAGTGAGTTTGCGTTCTCCATTGACGTGCCTCTCTTGGGAATATCAAAAGGTGTGGAGAATGTTGAGACTGGGAAGTGCAAATTCAAGGATGGAGCATGAGTTCTCAGTCAAATACTGTCAGAGATACAACTCACAAAAATGGATGTGAGTGGGTTCAACTGGATCTAAAGATGTTCCTAAGTCTAAGGTGCTCTGCCAAATACTTCTTACCCTCTAGGGTTGGGGTTAGTCCTTTTTCCCCTCTAGGATTGGTGGTTAGTACTTCTTTCCTTCTAGGGTTGGTTTTTAGTACTTCTTCCCCTCTAGGGTTTGTGGTGAGTACTTTTTCCCCTCTAGGATTGTTGGTTAGTGCTTATTCCTCTCTAGCATTGATGGTTAGTACTTCTTTCTATGTAAGATTAGAGGCTAGTACTTCTTCTGCTCTAGAATTGGTGGTTATTATTTCTTCCCCACTAGGGTTGGCAATGCTAGGGCTTTATCACACTGATATTTTACCTACCAAAGATGCTCAGTGACAGTCTGCAGCTCCTATTCTCGAATGTTCTGTTGACACCTAAAATCTATGTATATTTGTTATTTTTGTTATGGACCAAAGATACACCATTGGCACCAAGGTCCTTTGCTGTTCACTTCAGGTTGCTAAACATTATATGATGCCAAGAGTTATGAGACAGACTTCTCTGGTGAAAGTTCAAGTGGCAAGTGATGCACCCCAGTAGCGAAACTTGTTGTTATGGTGATGGACAATGGCTGAAATTCAGAGAATCACAAATATTGTAATAAGATAAAGGTAATTTTATTTTCCTGTCAGTTATAGGTTTTTCTCAAAGTATACCATTTTGAAATAAGTATGCTACTTTTTGGTCCTATGGGTCAAGAACCATAACATCAACAAGGATTTCTAATGTAGACAGATCAACCCAAAAGAAATTCTCCTACTGGTAACAGTAATAGTCTCTCAAACCTGTTTAGCCCAACTGATTAATGCTGAATATTGGATAAGGACCCATCTGTCTGCAGCTCAGAACTTTTAAAAAGAAAGAACTTTTAAGGCCAGCCCTGTGGCCTAGTGGTTAAATTTGGCATGCTTCGCTTCGGCGGCCCAGGTTCGGTTCCCAGGTGTGGACCTACACCACTTGTTGGTGCCCATGTTGTGGCAGCAACCCACATACAAAATAGAGGAAGATTGGCACAAACGTTAGCTCAGGGTGAATCTTCTTTAAGCAAAAAGAGGAAGATTGGCAACAGATGTGTTAGCTCAGGGCAAATCTCCCTCAGCAAAAAAAAAAAAAGAACTTTCATTTAAGAATATAAATGGTAGGTCTTTATTCCTTAAAGTGCCCAAACTTCCAAGAAAAAAATGTGCTTTTAAAATTTATTTTTAGGGCCCAGCCTGGTGGGGTGGCAGTTAAGTTCACATGCTCCGCTTCAGTGGCCTGGGGTTCACTGGTTTGCTTTCTGGGCATGGACCTACACACCGCTCATCAAGCCATGCTGAGGCAGTGTCCCACACAGAAGAACTAGAAGAACATACAACTAGGGTATACAACTATGTACTGGGGTTTGGGGAGAAAAAAGGAAAAAAAGAGGAAGATTGGCAACAGATGTTAGCTCAGGGCCAATCTTCCTCAAAAAAACAAATAAACAAAATAAAATTCATTTTTATTTAAATCAGAAGCCAGTCATCTGAAATCGGCTGCCAGGAAAATATTGGTGCCAATGAGAACATGGCCTGGGATAAAGGAGGCAATTGACATCTATGTTCTCACTTTGCCTTCTGGAAACAAAGCCACAGCAGTAAATTGATTTTAATTTATGTTTTTCAGTGTCACATATGTGTTCACGGTTTGCCTGCCCCTCTCCCCTTTCTCCTAAAACAGAGTTAGGAAACATCATATTAAGACTTTTTGGAAAATCCAGCAGATATGGTATTATTTATTTGCTCCATGCTAAGCATCTCCTCCTACCTCTAACACATTCAACAATAACATCACTGTTTATTTAGTATCTGCTGTATCCTAGGCATTCTCATGAGCGTGGAGGACACAGGAGTGAAGAAGACACACTATATCTCTGTTCTACTGTGGCTTCAACTATATGAACTACTTATGTAAGGAGAGTATGATGGGCCAAATTGTGTCCCCCCACCCAATTCATATGTTGAAGTCCTAATCCCCAGTACCTCAGAATGTGACTGTATTTGGAAATAAGGTCCTTAAAGAGATAATTAAGTTAAAATGAGCTCATTAGGGTGAGGTCTAATCCAATATAACTGGTGTTCTTATAGGAAGAGGAAATTAGGACACAGACATGTGCAGAGGAAAGACCAGATGAAAACACAGGGAGAAGACGACCATCTTCAAGCCAAGGGAAGAGGCCTCAGAAGGAACCAACTCTGATGACTCTTGATCTCTGTCTTCTAGCCTCTAGAACTGTGAGAAAGTAAATTTATTTTGTTTAAGCCACCCAGTACTTTGTTATGGCAGCCGTAGCAAACTAATACAGGGAGAGAACATAATTACAGCTTGTTTCTGAAGAATGCAGATAAATGGAAATCTCTTTATTCTTCGAAGCATCTTGACGGGTTAGTGTATGCAAGTCTGGGATAAGGAGCTGATTCTGAATAATTGAGAGAAAGCAAAAAGATGTTCATAGAGTCACCTTGGAAGGAGAGCTGAGGAGTTGGGACAGGTGAGTGAGAAAGGAGAAGCCAACAAAGCTGTGGAGAGCCACCACAGCTGCACTGTGAGCCTCTTCCAAAGCCCAAAAGTTTACCAAAATCTACCAAACTTGTGAAGTCAATGACATAAGTGGGTTTCTTCTGAAAGCTGGTGAAGTTACTATTGATGGATCTAGATCGATGTGAGACAAAACAGTGAACAAAAACTAGGAGTAGAGAGAATCTTGAGAATCTAGACCCACTGACTTTGCAGACAATCCAGAGAGGATGATGATTAGGCGATGGAAGTGAGGATATCAATCAAGTTTAACTAGTTTTTTGACTCCTCCCCCCATATGCTATCTGATTATACTTAGAAGCACATAAAAAGGGCAATATGTGTAATTAAATCCAACACACTTTTGGATTTTAAATCATTTAATGCAAGTTGACTCCAGTTCATGTGTGTGTGTGTGTAGCCACAAAGGAGTAAAGAGCACATCTCATGTTTGACTGTGTTACATCATCCCACATCCATGATGGGGGCTGCTCTGGAGGATAGGGTGTTGTGGGGGTGGGGGAGGGCAGGAGGAAGAAAATAAGAGTAACAAGTCTATGTTCTGAGAAAGGAAGCCCAGGTTCAGTCTTCTGAACCCAAAATTGTAAAACTAAGCACAACCTTTTCTCTTTCTCTTAACAATAATAACATTTGGCAAAGATCTGAGTATATAGGGAGCTCTAAAGAACACCAGGGTGATTGGGTAGTGCCTCAAAGGAAACATAATTCTGTACTCTAACTGTCATCCAGAAAAATATAGATGAATGCGATATTTTAAATAATTTACAGGAATGTTGGGATGAAACTTTATAGGAAGGTTTTAGAGCTTGGTACTTCTGGGCACTGTATAAAAAGGAGCCATTTTGAAATAACTGGAATAATTATGTGACAGTGAATCTCTCTACTGAATCTCAAGAGAGCAAACTTTCTTCGTGTGTTGATGCCAGGTTTTTAATGTACTCATGTGTTAAACAAAGAGCATCTTGCTTTGCGAAGTTTATTGCAAGTGATTGCACTGGCTATTAAAGTTTGTATGATGTTTCCAAGTGTGCTTGGGGACATCACAGAAATGTGCATATATGGAGCCTGGATATATCACACTCACTCGTCACAGTGTGCAAAACATCTGTCAGAGTTACATGAGTGGGGCTCCGATTACGCAACTAGCCCAGATCCGAAGCCTCTCAGTTCAGTGTTTTGATGGCAGCAAGAATCATAACCATTTGTACTCCACACAAGACTGCACAGCCAGCTTAGTAATATTTGTCAGCCCTACCGGAATGTAGAACTGGCCAATATTTTATCCTAAGCATGCAGGAAATGGCAAATGTGATTTTCTGTGTAACAAGCAAATGCGGGTTGGATTGTAGTCTCAGACATGAAGGATTTTGATTCTTCAAAGCCTTGGGCTGATCTGCCAGGTGTCTGATCATATTACATCAGATTTTAAAATGGGTCAGAGAACAGACACTCGGCTAATGATGAAGTGCTAAAAGTTTTGTGTTTCTTTCATGAAAATTGATAACAGCTTAACGCCAAAGCTCTGTATACAGAGAGTTATCCAGGATGTGGGGTGGGCGCACATATTCTGTGTAAGGCAGGTCAGTCAGGTCTTCAAACTGTGATGCTGGAACCTGAGAAGAGTTCTGGAGCCACTTTATCTAGCTGTCTGGCTCTTTAGACTCAGAGTGGGAGGAAGTATTTACCTCTGTGCTGTGAGATTTCCCGAGGAGCATCCCCTTGACCTTAGTTTGCTCCTTTTGATCAGGTGTCCTTCCCTTATCAGGGAAGCAAGGATATTGCTCTGGGAAGGAAAGCTAGTCTCAGGGAGTTTTACCCATTCCTGACTGTGTGACCTTGGGCAAGTCACTTCTCTTAGCTTCCATTTCCTCATCGTAAAATGGGAGTAATGACAGGAACTGGCACATATGATTTTCATGAGGGTTAAATGAAACCAGGCTTGGAAGGCACTTGGCACGGAGCCTGGACCAGTACATTTTCTGTAAGTGGTCACCTTATCTTTATTATGTATTGTTATTGTTATCAATATCAGCATTGCAGTTGTCTCCTCTCCCTTTTACTCCAATTCAGCAAACATTTATTGAAAGCCAGCTTTGTATCGTTCAGCAGGTTAGCTTTTGTTTTGTTAGCATATGGGACACCTGTCTACTTAATTTCTCCCTTGGGGTCTAGCCACTAATCCACAGAGTCCTACAAATCCTACAAACCCTCAGGATAGGCCAGATGTAAAGTTCATTACTTCATTGTCTTCACGTTCATTTTGGCTCTATCCTTACCAACACTCATCTCTGGAGATTTCAAGTCCAAAATTCAACTGTCAGAGCTCAAAAATTGTGAATTGCTTAACGTTAGGAACAGTACCTCACTCAGTAATTACCCACTAAAGTTCAAGAGCATTAAAGGCACATTATAAGAAAAGGGAAAAAAGAAAGGTCTTAAAAGCCCAGGTGTCTCTTCAAATTGATAACAGCTGTGAGGTATTAATTTATATTTATGTCTATGCATGCATCATTGCCCTAATGTATTTGAAGGAAAAAGGCTCGTGACTGCCCATACCATCTTGCTCAGGTTCTATCTGAAATGTGTCTCTACTCCTCCAAGCTACAGGAGTCCCCAGTACATTATTGATCTCCCTTTGATGTTTTATACGGGTTCCTGAAAGAGTTCACGGAGCCTTCTAAGTAGACCATAGCATGGGCATTGGGAAAAATCAGTGTGGCTCATTTCACTGCTCAGTTCAACCCTCATGTTTCACGGATGAAAAGGCTCTGTGAAAAACATCAGACAAGCACAAATTCAGGGACATTCTACACAATGCCTGAGCAGTACTGTCAAGGTCACCAAATCAAGGAAAGTCTGAGAAACTGTTATGAACAAGAGGAGCCCAAGGAGACACGACAACTAAATGTGATGTGGATCCTGGACGGGGTCCTGGAGCAGAAAAAGAGCATCAGGTGAAAACCACAGAAACTTGAATAAAGTGTGGACTTTAATAATAATGTATCAATATTGGCGCATTAATTGTGACAAATGTACCTCACTAATGTAAGACGTTAATACTAGAGGAAACTAAGCGTGAGTTTCATGAGAATTCTCTCTACTACCTTCATAGTTTTCCTGTAAATCTAAAGCTCTTCTGACATAAAAAGTTTTTTTTTCAAAAAGCTATGTGATTAAATGCAAACAAGTGGGTTAGCTAGAGGAATTAAAGAAAGACATGTTCATGAACATTTTCGACCTAAAGCATACACCAATGTTGTAAAGTCAGGGATTCCCACAGGTTATGATGACAACATTTGTGGTCTGGGGTACTGGAAAGAGCGTCAGTTTGTTTTCATAGTTGTGTATCTCTGAATCTCACTGTGTTCGTTTGTCAAACTGTGATAACAATAACTACTTCATGGGTTGTCTGTGAGGGTTTAATTCAACGTTGCAAACCTCCGTGCAGTGTCTGACACAGAGCAGATACTCAGTATAAATCTCCTTCTTATTCCACTTAACCTTCTTTCCAATACAAAATTAATTATGCTCTGTTTTTTCTTTAGATTATAAGTACTTATTCAATGATTACAAATAATTTTGGCCATGCCAAGCATGATTGCCCCGTAAGAGATAAATCCTCTAATGTTCAATTCTCACTGAATTTTAATCATCTGTGAATTGTCTGATCACAAATCCAGGAGCTCTAAAAATAAAATAAAGATGTAAAAGAACCTGGTTGAGATGTTACTTTTGTTCCATGTTCTGGAGGGAAAAAAATCAGGTAGAACTTGAAGGGACTGTATGTTTAAAAAAGAAACTACTCTATAAAAATGAGTTAATCTACCTGCATTTACCATTTTTCTGCAGTAGGAAAAGTGGGTAGAGAATGGAGAGAAACAAGCCCATTCTGACAATCTGTGGCTCTCTCTTAAGGGGCATGAATAATTCAAATGGAGGTTTACACACTCATTCAAGCAACTAACTTTTAAGAAACCGCTAGATGTGAATTTCCATACTTGATGTGGAGACAGAGGCAAAGGATAGTCTTAGCTACTAGGCTTCTCAAAATCAGGTCGAATAGGTTCCACAGGGTAAGACTTGACCCTTAGCCAGGGTTAGGGATAAAGAGAGTGGCCCAGAGTATGCAATTCTACTGAGTTTTAGGGAGGAAAATGAGCATATGGTGGTGGATGCAGGCCTAAGCTCAAAGCCAATGCCCCCCACTGCCAAGTTCCTAAAATACAGAAGTGTAGGATGTAAGAGGAAAGCTGGTAGATGAGGCAAAAGAGCAGGCTGTGGCCAGGTCCTCTGCTCAGACTTGCTCAGTTCAAGAGTTAGGAGGTGAGCTATCTGTCTAGGTCTCCACTGTGGACAGAACTCTGTGATTGCAGGGTGCAGGGTGAGCTGAAGTGGGCTGAGATTGGAAGCAGAGTTCGAAGAGTCTTGATAAAATTCAGGGAAGGAGTGATGAGAAATTAAATAAGGTAGTGGCCAAAAGAATGAAAAGTGAACCATGTGAGGTGGCATTGGTGAATTGTTGACCAAGTGATTATGGAACATAATCCTGGATAACTCCCAGGGTTCTGGCTCAGGTCACTGAGGATATTATAGTGGATTCAACAGGAGAAATAGAGGAGGAGGAACAGGTACGGAGGGGAGGATGAAGATGATAGCTTCAAATAGGAAAACGCTCAGGTTGAAAAACGTATGGGATGTCCAAGATACAATAGAAGATAAGAACAAGAAGAAAGCAGTAATTCTCAACAAGAGATAGTGATGGCAATAAACCCCATAGGGACTGGGGAAAAAAGCATCATGAGAGATGCTGATAGTGAAAAGCTTATTTATTATGAATTTTTTTCTGAAATAAAAAAGAAATTTCAAAAAATATTGACGTTAAGAATTAACACAAAGTAGACTGGGAAAGCGTTGTTTAAGAAAGGGTTGAGAAGCAAATATGAGATCAGTGGGGATGAGGTGGTATTGAAGTCGTGGGTAGGAATTAGTTTGCTCACAGAAAGTACATCAGGTTAATGGACAAATAATTACTCTGGATCTTTGGCCTGATGCTTTTGCCACTCCTCTGAAAATGTGTAGAACTGGTTTTCTGAGAATTTGCTTCAGCACAAAGAGTAAAGCTATGATGCAGAAACCAGACTGAGAAGGTGCTGCAATTTTAAGATTCTTCCTCTTCCTCTTCAGTAATCCCCTCTCTGCAACCTGCCATGAAATGGGCATTGATGATGGACAGCAAGAAACAAGACGTGCAGAAGTTTCCTTCTGAAGCTCTCTACCGTGCAACATAGTTGAGTGATCGCATTTCTTAGGACACATCCACAATGATTGTTGCAAGAGCAACACGTCATATAATTCATTTTCAGGAAACACAAAACTAAGAATATATCAATAAAATAAAATGCTGTGTTAACCCAACTGTTAGTTAACTTTATAAATGTATTCTGGAACCACATATTTATTTCTCTATCACCAATATGAATGACAATCCATTTGTATCCATTAGGATTGGTTTTGACTGTGAGTGACAAAAAACCCAAAATAGCGGTGGCTTATTCAAGACTGGGGTTTATTTATTACTGGTGTAAAAGAGTGTCTAGGCAAGCGTTCTGAGGCCGGTACTGGAAGCATGGTTGTCAGGATTTCAGACCCCATCGATGGAGTTGCTCCACCATCCTCAACACATGGCTTTCATGTTGTGGCCTCTGGCATTCCAGCCATCTCACACACATCCCAGTCAGCAGGAAGGGAGCAAGTGTACCTGCCTGAACTTGGACAGGAGATTCTCCTTCTTCCACCCACTGGTCAGAACCCAGCCGCATGGCCATGCCTAGCTGCCACAGAGAGGGAGAAACGCAGTCTTTCTTCTAAATGACCATGCAGCCAGAGAAAAATTAAGGGTCTTATTATCAGGGAGGAATTGGGAGAACGAGTAGCAGGGGCAATGATAAGTCTCTGCCACATCATGCCCCTTAAGATTAGGATGGTTAGATTTGAGAGAGTATTTATTTTTGGAGATATATGTTTACTCCATCAAAATATTACATATTCAGCCCCTATGATGTACCAGGGAGTTTTATAGGCAATAGGGAAACAGTAGTGAACAAAACAAAACAAAAAATCCCTGTTCTTAAAGAGCTTAAATTCTATTGAGAGATGGCTATGTTTTTACTCTCAGGAGCAGGCCAACATTTAATTAGAACTGGGACAAAGGGCGTACCAGCTATGTTCTCGTGTGATGAAGCTAAGGAGTGGATGCACTGTGCCTTGGCTCAACAGTCCCAGAATATCTTGCTCTCTGACACATGTAGCTTCATGAGCAGAAAAATAATATTGTTCAAAAAAAAAGTAAAGATGATCCTTCTTAATCGCAGAATTGAATGCCTTCAAGTTCTATGTCTATTACTTTCAGCAACAAAACAAAGAAATGGCAAGGTTAAGAATCTCCCTTCTGGGGGCCTGCCAGGTGGCATAGTGGTTAAGTTCACACCCTCCACTTTGGCGACCGGGGTTCACAGGTGTGGATCCCAGGTGCAGACCTACATACCACTCACCAAGCCATGCTGTGGCGGTGTCCCATATAAAAAGTAGAGGAAGATTGGCACAATGTTAGCTCAGGGATCATCTTCCTCAAGCAAAAAAGAGGAAGATTGACAATAGATGTTAGCTCAGGGACAATCTTCCTCATCAAAAAACAACAACAAAAAGAATCTCCCTTGTATCCTCCTCTAGCATGATACTAGAGATTGTACAGACCACTGTGGTATTCCTTGGTCTTGCAGGCTATGGAATTATCCAGGGTGGAGATGACACTTTTGGGTTCTCCATGTAACTCAGGGTCATCATTTTGTGCCACATATCAACTTACAATGGGTAGGGTATGATATAATGCTGTACCACTCTGGGAAGAAGAGGGAGGGATCTAGCTTCAGATGCAATATCAGGAGCTATCTGTCCCTCCTGTGTTTATCACTAATTATAAGCCTATGAACTATCCATTCTTCAGCCTAGAATTCATGAGAGGCAACGTGGTACAATGGAAACTTGGACTTACCACTTTGGCTATATGCTTGTGAGTCAATTATATACATTGTCTGAACTACAATTTTGTTATCTATAATAAAATAAGAAAAATAATATTACCTATCTCCAAATGCTGTTTTAAAAACAAACAAGATTACCAATATACACACACTTTCTACTCTGTAAAACATTAATAAAAATGTCATTAGTATATTAATATTATCGTTGAAATGAGAATTCCATGGGCAAGCTTATTAAACAGACTAAGATATTTTATAATTGCTATGTGCTTTGATTTATGCTATCTTTTAGAAAAGATAAGCATTCAAAATTTTTTTTATTTGTAGTGGGTGTTTTGATAAGCTTAGTTGACCTTTTCCCAAATCTTGACAATTAGTGGGTGAAACGGGATATGCCCTGTGAGGCGAACACATGGTGTACTTTACTGCCTTGAAAAGACAAACAGGAAACCCGATACCAAATAGAACGCAGCGAAGGCAATTAAACCTTGTCGAGGATGTCAGTCCAACATCTGACCAAGCAGACAACAATCTTTGTAGCGAGTGGTACTTTGATTTGCCACGAATCTTTTTATTTTTACCAGTAAAAGAGCTGAATCTGTTTTCACTGGATACATTTCATATTTCTCCAGAACAAAATTTATTTTTGAATCGGGGTTTCCAAAATCATGAGGTTGGGCTGGCTTTAACATTTTTGGAGTGTTCTAGGAGTTGTAATGGCTAAACTAGAAAAGATTTTGTTTGAGATGTGTGTTGTATTTTTATGGATGCAGTTGGCTCTTGCCACCAGACGAAGGGTGGGAGGACCTCCCACCCTTAGAGGACCTCCCCAGGAAGATCGACTGGAGCACCCCCTCAGCCTTCCCCTAATTGGAGTCCCACCTCTCAGGGCTCTAGAACTACCCTCACTGGATGTGGAAGGAGAGCCCACATTGGTGAGTTTGGCCCCAGAGAATGACTCAAGGGAGTTAAGTCTTCCCCCAAAGGGGATGAAAGGTTGGTGGATGGGCAGCAGACAGATGATCCAGAGGGAATGACCAGGAGAAAAAGACAGTCTCTAACAACACAAAGTTGTTCAAGCCTAGAGAGACAATGCTCTTGACCTGCTTCTATAAGGCACAGTCATGGCCTTTGTTGGTTGCTTCTTTGGTGTGGTTTTTTGTGTGTGGTGTGAGGAAGACCAGCCCTGAGCTAACATCCATTGCCAATCCTCCTTTTTTGCTGAGGAAGACTGGCCCTGGGCTAACATCTGTGCCCATCTCCCTCCGCTTTATATGGGACGCTGCCACGGCATGTGCGTCAGCAGTTGCCCAGGATTTGGGCCCATGAACCCGGGGCTGCCAAAGTGTGAACTAAACCACAGCACCACCGGGCCAGCCCCGTGGCATTTTCTTTCAAAAGAGTGACACCATTTCCTCTTAAGACATGGCTGAAAGTACTGTTTACCTGATCACGTTATAACAACTGCTTCTCTAAGAAAATTAAAAATCAGTTTGGGCAAGATGACTTTAGAAAATATTTCACTGGTTCTGGTGTCCCCAAGAGATCAGATATCTTGAAACCTCAGGAATAACCCCTGGAAGATGGAAGAGTTGTATGCCAAGAGAGAAAGAATTTAGAAAGATCTGCTCTGAAAAGGTGCTGGACAGGCCTGCATGATTTACTGAATGTCCTTGATTTGAGATTCCAGGACCCCAGGAAAGGTGTCTCAGGGAGAACGTTAGACCATGAGAGACAGGAGTTGGGCACTGGGACATCCTGCAGATGCCCAAGAATCATTTGGGAACTCTGGAAGAGTAGTTCCTTGAAACCTAGGGTTGGGATTCCTCCAAGGATGTTGTTCTGTCTCCATTGGCAATCCAGCCAGTCTGGAGAACCCCTGGTGGCTCTGTGATAAATGTGCTGCCTGGAGCTTAGAGGACCTCCCCAGGAAGATTGACTGGAGCACCCCCTCAGCCTTCCCCTAATTGGAGTCCCACCTCTCAGGGCTCTAGAACTACCCTCACTGGATGTGGAAGGAGAGCCCACATTGGTGAGTTTGGCCCCAGAGAATGACTCAAGGGAGTTAAGTCTTCCCCCATTACATGATTAGATTTCTGCATCTGGTGGAGATGATTCTGCCTTTGGTTAGATTACAATGTTCTGAAGTCTAAAGAGCCCATTGATCAGGATGCATTGTTATCAAGGAAGGAAGTGCTAGCCAGAGATAAATTAATTTAAAGGAATTATCCTTACTATTGGATGTGCCAGAAGAAGGCAGTGGGAGGTGGGCAGAAAGGAGATTAGAGGGACTTGAGCATTAACTTAAGCTCACTAGACTTAATACTTTTTAAATGTCTTTAATGCTGATCATAAAGGGAAATACAAAATTGCCCTGGGCTTTCCTTTTAAGACTTTGTCCTTAGTATACTAAGTCTCTGATATAGCTCTTAAGACTCCTGCAACTTGTCACTGAAGCACTTCTATTGTCATCATCCCGTGTGTTTGTGATCTGTTTTTCACACCAAATCTTGTCGATGAGACCGTGATCCCAGATTCACCATTTCCTGTGCTCAGGAATAGATGCTGATACAGTTCTGCCCACCCAAGAGTTATCCTACTTTGAGTCATCTCACATCACGAGCTAAGTCATTTTCTCTGAATTTGTGGTAAGGGTAAATTAATCCATAAGATAAAGAGAACATGTATTCAAGTAGTTTTGGTTTTTATTTTAGACTTTGTGTGTGTGTGTGTGTGTGTGTGTGTGTGTGTGTGTATGTGTGTGTGTGAGGAATATTAGCCCTTAGCTAACATCCACTGCCAATCCCCCTCTTTTTGCTGAGGAAGACCAGCCCTGAGCTAACATCTGTGCCCATCTTCCTCTACTTTATGTGGAACGCCTGGCACAGCATGGCTTGATAAGTAGTGCGTAGATCCATGCCCAGGATCCAAACCCGTGAACCCTGGGCCACCACAGCAGAGTGCATGAACTTAACCACTACACCACCAGGCCTGCCCTTCAAGCAATTTTTAAATTTCTCTCAATGTGATTTTTATTAGACTAACCAAACCTTTAAAATTCAATATTATCGGTAGATTTAAATCAATGTATTCCCACTAAATACTACTGAATACTTTAAAACAAGTTTTTGTACCTTAGTGATTCCTTTCAGGAAAAGGGGCATGTTTACATGTGGAGAAGTAAGGTGGAGAGTGGAGTGGTATAAAATAGCAGTGGAGTTGTGGGCTCATGGGGTACCTTGAGGTTTTAAGTTTTCTCAGTACGACTTTTTATTGTTTCAAGTGAAATATGTCCAGAAGCACATTAAGCGGTGCTAACTCTCCCGTTATTAGGCTGTCAAAGACTATCAAGACTCAGTGACTTAGGAGAGAAGGTAGAAGTGCAAGGAACCTTTGATTCAGATGCTCGAGAGACAAGGCTTATTTTTCTTTCACTTGTCACAAGCTTGCTGTCTTAATGAACTGTGACCAGTACTGGCCCAAAGTATTGATTTTCCCATCTCCTGTTTCTATCAACCACCCATTGGAAAATAGTTGCTGCAGGCAGCTGCCACAGAAACAGCCCATATGACTCGTAATCAGTGGAGTTTTTTCTTTCCCATGCAGCTTCACAAGAGGACTTGTAGCTTACCTCTGTCTTTTCAGAGCCTAACATTTTACTCACGTCTGAGCAAGCTTTAGATTAGTATCGCAGGCAAATAACATGAAATTAAGTTTTTGCTATTAACTTTCTCTCTTTATTCCTCACCTAAGGCAGTTACTAATAGTCAATAGGAGAAACTCAGGCAAACAGAAGTAGATAACCAAATATTTTGCTAGTTGAGACAGAAATCAGCTTTCTTAGGCAGACGTGTTTCCTCTTCACGCATAGATATTGATAGTTGTGGGGTGGCACATGATCACACTGTATTCTGTTTTCTGTAGATCTAACTTTCTACATCTACGAGACAGAGAAGGAAATAAAAGAAAATGATGGTCACTTCATTCTCATTTGCTTCAAGTCCACATAACCGTGGTGAAACAAGAAAGTGGGTAACAAGATGAGTATCATTTTGATCTGCAAATAGGATAATATAATTAACTAAATTATATAATGCCATAAGAAAGACAAAAATTTAGATTGAATGTCAGGAAATGTTTCCTGATAATAGGAAATATTTGATTAATAGAAAGGCTCTCAGGACGACGGATAGAAGTTCCCCACTCAGAACATTTCAAATCAGATCAAAGCCAGAAAATGGAAGCTGGGCTGTTGTTTATATCTGCATCTGTCTTAGGTTTTCTTATCCAGACCACACAACCTGTGAATGAGAATATTCTATTTTAACTCTGGACAACACTGTATAGTAAGCAAGTTGTTGACGGCAATGTTCTTTCAATATTAATTGCAATTTCCAATTTCTGAACAAAGCCATCTTTGCGGCACAATTCAAAAGGAATGGTTTTACTCAATTTGGGAATATAAAACTGATAAATATACTCTATAGCTTAAGGTTTCTTCTTATGTATTTTATATTTGTTCTTCATGGCTTTGAAGTTGACCCGTGAGGCAAGATTTCTTCTTTTCAATAAGGACTCTTAGCTCCTGGAAGTGTACAGGTAATTGCTTTAAAAGTTTAAAAAGCCATCACCTACTGAACACACCTAATGTGAGGCCCTTATGCTGTGATGTATGGTTCTTTATATACAAAGGCTCTTTGGATCATGGCGCCCCACTCAGTGAGATGGATAGGATGCCCTGTTTGTTTCACCTTCCATTTTAATCATAGGCAAGTTATTGAATATATTTTTATGATTGAAGATCTAAATAATACAGAAGCACAAAATGAAAAGTTAAAGTCCCCTCTCTCTCTCTCACTTATCACCCGTACTCCAGATGAGTATGAATCATTTCAGAACCTATTGTTTTACTAATTTATGCACATACATACACACACACCAGGTTTTTAACTTAAATAGCATCACTCTGTTTTTACTGTTCTGTAACTTGTTTTCAGTTAACAGTATAACTTGGAGATTTTTCCAGGCTAAAACATGTGGATCTATGTCATTCTCTTAAAAGACTATATAGTATTTACAATATTGGCATTATTTATATAATCATTCTTAAATTAATGAATTGTAGGGGAGGAAGAAACATTCCTCTACCCTTCTAGGTTCTTTTGGCTGGTCTAAAAATTAAATTGACATGAGACAGAATGACATGAGAAAATCAAACAGGTTTAATAATATGTATACATGGGAGAAACCCATGATTAAATGGGCCTTGCTGTGTTCCTCCCTGTCTACCAAACCTAGTTCATATTATACTATAGTTATCTGTGGTATTTTCTCCTTCCTGGGACAGGCCTTCTACCTTAAATTCTTTGAGGTAGTTAGGGTAAAGGTCAAAGTTTCTTCCTGAGTCTCTTGTTCTTAAAAATAATCAGGCCAAAGAGACATATTCTTAGGGTAGCAAATTCTGCTCTCCTATAGAGCATTAGGTTACTTCTAATTTTGCACTTCTACAAAAAATGTTATAATAAATATTCTTATTTATATATCTTGTGCATAAGTATGAACATTTAATAATATTGTAAGCATTTCCTATATGCCACTCATTGTTCTTCACACTTTGCAAATATTACTTCATTTAATCCTCACAACCTCTTTATGAGGCGGATACTACCATCCTCGTTTATAGGTGAGGAAGCTGAGGGCAGGGAGTATTTGTTGCTCTGAAATTGGGACTTTTTTTTCCATTATGTGTTCTAATTGATTATTACTGGTTTATTAAAAAACTGTCGATTTTCATATATCAATCTTTGAACTAATCTTTGTAAGTTGTTCACTCAAAGGATTTAATAGTTTCAATTGATTACACTGAGGTTTTAAAGCAGTTTTATTGAGATATAATTTACATAACATAAAATTCACCTGTTTTAAATGTACAAGTCATGATTTTTAGTGAATTTACTAAAGTGTACAAATAGTACCATAAACCAGTTTTAGAAAATTTCCGTCACTGCAGTAAGATCCCTCCTCCCTATTTAGAGCTAATCTCCATTCCCACTTCCAGCTCCAAGCAACCACCAAAGTACTTCCTGTCTCTATAGATTTGGCTTTTCTGGACATTTCATTTAAATGTAATCATATGACATGTGGTCTTTTGTGTCTGACTTTTTAAATTTGAGTTAATGTTTTTGAGGTTGATCCACATCGTAGCGTGTTATGAGTATTTTGTTCCCTTTTATTACTGAATATTATTCCATTGCATGGATAAACTGTACTTTATTTACCCCGTTCACCAATTTATGGACTTCTAGGTTTTCCACATTTTGGTTATTATGAATGATGATCCCGTGAACACTAGCATGCAGGTCTTTGTGTGGACACACTTTTTCATTACTCTTGCATAGATAACTTGGAGTGAAAGTACTAGGTCATGTAGTAAATGTATGTTCAACTTCTTAAGATATAACCAGACTATTTTCCAAAGGGCTATACTGTTTTACGTTTCCATTAACAATGTATAAGGGTTTGATTGAATTGGTTTTCCAGATAAATAATTCATTTTCATTTTATAGATGAGAAAAACCAAGGTTTGAAGAAATTGATTGAGAAAGAGGTTGGTAAAAGGGTACAAACTTTCACCTATAAAATGGATAAAATCTGGTAATCTAATGTATAGCATGATGACTATAGTTGATAACACTGGATTGTATAATTGAGCTTTGCTAAGAGATAGAACTTAAATGTTCTCACCAAAAAGAAGAGGAGGAGAAAGAGAAGAAGCCGAGTGACTTTTCTACGGTCCCAGCTGTAAATGGCAGAGTTAAGAATCACACTGAGATCTTTCTAACTCCAAACTCCAAACTCTTAACTATGATGAAATCACTGTCTTCAAGATAATTATCAGCTATTCTCTTGGTGGCAAAATCAATGTTTCTAATTATCTCTTTTATCAGAGAAATTCTTAAATTGTATATGTGTGAAGTTGTTGGTTTTCTTTTTTTTTTAGTTAGTGGAAGGAAGACAAAACATTAGAAGGAAAGAAAAAATGAGGAAGGACATTGGTGGAAAGAATCCAGGCAATGAAGACAGGTCAGACACCTCCTCTCCAAAGTTCCTACTGATTCTGCTGCCTGAATCATCATACCCTTGTTACCGGTGCCCTGGGTTCTTGCTGTCCCCCAGGACAGAAACCAAGAGAGACAACAAGCAGGAGTGAGAAGTTAGAAAGTTTAATAGCTTGTGCATAAGGGAGCCAATCATGAAGAAAAGGGAAGAAGGGGGAGAGAGAGAAAAGCAAGTGGCTCCCCGAATAGCCATACCGCAGGGTTTTTATCAGCCTGGGGCAAGGGATGTGCCTTCCGTCATGGCATGTAGAGGTGGGGTTGTCCTTGTGGCTGCGCTCTCATGCAGCATGTGACTACATGCATCACAAGTATCATTAGCATGCTAGCTCTCCACCCCTGGCTGTGATTTTTACCATGGTAATGAGGCAAAGGTCACTTTCATGGGCACGTGCGTAAGGCCAGAAAAGTCCTTAGGCTGCGGAATGTGGATCTTGGTGGTCTCTATCTGATTCTCCTAGCTTGCCAATTGGTTAGGGGCCTTATCTTGTTAGGCCAGGAGCTTTGCGGTTTCAATGACAGTCTATCTCACCAGGCTGGTTCCTGTCTCACCCCCCACTTTCCTTCTTTCATTTGGGTAAGTCATATATTTCCCTCAAGACTTAACCCATGCACAAGAGGATGGCGGAATAACTGATCACCCATCCATTGCTGATGTGAGCAGGTTTTGAACTCTTTGGCTGGTGTTATATAACCTAAAATCCAGTGGCAAAATCCTCTGTTCTTTACTTTGGAACATTCCTCCTGACACAGTTGACATCCACTGGCCACTGGCCCAGTGCTTTCCCACCCAACACAGTAACACCTCCTGGCCGCGGGGGCACCAGAGAATGCTCCAGACCACTCTCTGGATGCTATTATCACTGAAGCTGTGTATATCCCAGGGATCCACACACACGATTGATCTCTTGAGTGACCATAGCATAGATGTCCCTTTACTGTAGACAGTGATGCGCAAGGCTAACAGAATGAATAAGGGAGATTGTGAGACTGTCGCGGCTAGGGGACCCTTCTCTGTTGCTAAGACTTACCTGGCTTATTTGTACTCTCAGAAAGAAAACAGAGACCTCGTCTTGTCTCACTAAATAGACCCAACTTTATCCCAACATTCCCAATACACTTCTATCTTTTCTTCCTTTAGAAGCTACAGAATAGTTGGTAGATCAATTCAGAAATGGACTGACATGAATTTAAATTGAAGTATTACCTTATATACCGAGTTGAACCATATGAAATCATTGCTATATAGGGCAAAAGAAGGCAAGTAGCAGGAATTTCATGTGATTCAACCTAATAACTGAGCTCATTGTCCTCACCTACATGAGTTCTAGGTCCTTCACATATTCTGTTTGGATTCAATATTGGTATAGAATTATCTTCCTCAATCCCACCCGTATCCAACATACTTAATATACCTACATCAGTTTTCCAAATCCACAAAACAACTCAAATATTCCAAAATCCTATCAAACAATAGCTCAAAGTTTGAAACCTACTCATAACATAATGCTATCCCGTCTGTAATACACTGTACTGATATAGCATGATAAAATAGCCACGTGAGGAATTACAGTAAGTCTTCTTATAAAGAGCCAAAGCATTTGGTCCAGTCCATCTGATTATTCTAGGCATTGGTTTATTAACATCTCTGGGTTAAACACCAGCTTCACAAAGGGTTTCTGCAAGATGTGCTTTACTTTAAACAGGTTTAGAAGAATTCATATGTGCACATGCATTCAGTGGGAGAATAAAATTGATTTTCTAACAGTACCTTGGATCATTTACTTAAACTCTGACTCTTAGCTAAACAAACAATTTTCAGCAGCTTATTAAAAATATATATTGCTTGGAATTTTTATATCCCTTGGAATTTTTGCAAAAATGCCAAAGATACCCTCAAGGAAGGTACATGTCTGGTGCAGAGGAGCTAAAAGGAGGCAGAATGGCTTTTAAAACAGAATGGTTTCACATCTCTGCTCCTTAGAAGTTTAAAAAAGAAAGCAAATGATGTTAAATAAACCAAACAAATGGGCAGGAAAAAGCCAGAGAAGGCAGTTGGAGATCCACTTTGCATTTTTCTGTCAGTTTCCAGGTTCCACTGGCGAAACAGTCTGTAGCTGCTGGAAGGCAGTCCTGCTGTTTCTAGTATAGTTTCAACAACGTTCTCCTTGGCACTTACCCAAAATTCCTTGGTGAAATTTTAGCAAATATCTTCTTTTGAGTCACCTATATTTTATTCATATTTTGTATACCAAATATGTTTGGGTTCAAAACTCTCATTTTGATCTCAAAAAGTAACTTCTTTTCCCTTACTAAGAAGTGGGCAATAAATAGACACTTTAATTAGAAAAGAATCATTAAACAAGATTCAGGTGTAATTCTGTAACTATGCCATAGTCCATTCTTTTAATGGATTTGAAGTAGATGAAAATGGTTACGTTAATGGAAATATTAGTGTTTGGGGGGGAAAAAAACCTTTCAAACATGTACCCATCATAATTAATATTAATTTTCAAAATTCATTTGAATTCCATTAACTTTGTTAAAGGTTGAATGAACTTATGATAGTATATAGAACAGGAGGTATTAAAAAATTTAAGAGATTTAATATCTAGCAGTTTTACAGGAAACCATATGGAAGCAGTGTTTGTCATTCCATATCCTGTAGTCAAATGTTGTGAATAATTTTTCAATTTTAAAAAAAGCTCTATGAGCATCTTTTGAAGAGCCCAAGTACTTCTCTTTCCAAAGGCCCCCTTCATAAAAGACGATCATTGACATATAAATAGAGTCAAATGTGCAATTTGAGAGAGAATGATGTGTAAGGGTTTTAGAAGGAGAACAAGCTTAAAAACCTTCCAGAGGAAAATGAGGAGTTGAATGTGGCAGAATCTGAAAGGCAGCAATGTGAGTCTTACTTCTGTCTTGACTTTATCAGCTTCCCTCTAAAGGTTATGCTGTTACTCTCCCTAGACAAAACCTTGAAAATGCTGAAAAATATCAGTGTATTTATCACTACCACCGTCAGCAGCAAACAACCACCTTGAATAAGAGCACACAATTAAAGTGCATAATTTTCTCATTAAGTAAGGAAATATGTGTATACATCTGTGTATATAGATACACATAAATATATACACATAAACATATTGTTTATATATACAGACATTTTTAAATTTAGGATTTTTCCCTTTTGAGTGTGTTGGAAGCAGCCACTAATTTCTATATGATTCTATAAAGTCCTATTTTTGGTGAAGATACATACCAAATTGTGGAAAACATGCAAAATTAACCCTTCCACCTAGTGGAAAACATCTTCTCTCTTAAAGAAGATCCTATTTAACTCTACATATTTTGTGTATATATATTCTATAATCTGTACAGAGTCCTTAAGATGCAGTAAATTTAAGAATCAGCCACTCTCTGAAACAATAATTGTAAAAAGCAGTATTTTAATGTGGGCCTAGTTATCTGCAGAGCACCCTGCTCTGAGGGATTATGTCTATGGATAAGTGATGGGACTTAGATGTTTATCGAATCTCCATCAGGAGTCCAAGGCAGTGTTCTCAGGAAACACAGATAGAACCTAATAGTGTGATTCATCTTTTGGCACCGAAAGCCAGTTCTCAACTGATGATACGTCTCCAGCAATGTCAAGAAAAGTGTCTGGAAAAAGAGAAATACCATATGATGCCACTTATATGTGGAATCTAAAAAAACCAAACTAATAGAAACAAAGAATAGAATGGTGGTTACCAGGGGCTGGGGGGAAGAGTAAATGGGGAGATGTTAGTCAAAGGGTTGAAGGGGAGAAAGAGCATTCTCTACCCACTCTGGGTCCTTTCTGGCTGGGCTACAAATTAAATTGACATGAGGCCAAATAGCAGGAGAAAATCAAACAAAGCTTTATAACATGTATACATGGGAGAGACTCGGGGAAACTGAGTATCTCTCCCTAGAATGGCGGAAGTTCTCCTCTTATATAATTTTTGGGGGGTTGGGGATGTCAGTCATGAGGGATTACAAGAAAAGCACAGTAAACAAGAGTATGCAGATTTAAGTTTTCACCTTCCTCACCCTGACAAGATCCCTAGAGATAAAGTCATGCCCCCTTCCTTCTGACGGGAGATACCTTTACAAATGGAGATTTCCCTTACAAATGTAAATGACTGGTTAACAGAACTTTGATAAGAATGGGCCCAGCAAAGGGCCTCCCAGTCTATTGATACCCAGAGTTATCCATGGTGATGGCCTGTCCTGGGGACAGGGCTTCCATCCCAAATCCCTTCAGACAGTTAGTGGGGGAGGGAAGTTCAAAGTCTCCTCCAGTGCTTGATGTGGACAATTCTGGTCCCCACAGGGTCCAAACTTCCAGTTAGATGATGAATACATTCTGAGGATCTAATTTACAGCATAGTGATTATAGTTAATACTGTATTATATACTTGAAATTTACTAAGAGAGTAGATATTAAGCATTCTCACCACATAAAAAAGGAGGTAATTATGTGACATGATGCAGGAGTTAACTAACGCTATGGTGGTAATCATTTTGCAATATATAAATGTGTCAAATCAACAGGTTGTACACCTTAAACTTACACAATGTTATATGCCAATTATATCTCAATAAAGCTGGGAAAAAAGAAGAGTGTGAACATGTGGCCTTCGAAACTCCTTATGAGTTCACTTTTAAATGGTGCTCCCCTGCACAGAGACACCCTGTTCAAATGGGGTGGCTTGTGTACAGGTGAGGTACTCTGATTGCAGGGTGCATGTGTGCTGTGATGGTGGTGTTTGGGGAACAGAAGGGCAGTGACCCTCCCACCTTTTTGATGAGCCATCTTCATAGATCTTGGTACTGCTAAAACATCTTGAAATCTACTTCCTGAGCAAATGGCCCGAGGAGGCAGATGCCATTTGTTGATATCTTAGAGGGAGCTGGTACATCATAATGTGACTGTTTGTCTTTAAGATGATCTAACCACTTATTTGCCTCAATTTCTGGCTCATCAAACATTGTCAGCTTGATTCTCTCACAGACATGTATGCTTGGGAGAGAATGCACAGATCCCTCGATAATAATAGTTTGGTCAATATTTCCCATGGTAAGTTGATAGGTGGACATTTTATTTATCAGGTGGGCTCTTTGGATGCAGATGTCTTGCGCTTGAACTCACTTTGTATGAATTTGGTTAACGTTTTTGAACTTGTGAAACTGAACTCCAACCCCTGGACAAAGGGTCAAAAACTCACATTCCTACATGAGTAGGCAGTTAAGTGAATGGACAAGGGGGCAGGGTGGCGACCACAGCAAAATGAAACTGTTTGACTTGAGCCACTGGCCACCATGTGGGAATGTGAGCCCACAAGTTGTCAGATCCTCTGATTTTCAAGAGGAGGTAACTCTCCAGATTTTTGAGGGAATACTACTGATATTTAAATATTAGCACAAATGTTCTAAAATAACCAGCGGGGATTAAAAAAAAAAAAAATGCTTGGAAGTGGTATCTGGCCTGTGGATAACCAGGAGGTGATTTCTGCCCCAGGCTTTTTCCTGAAAGGAGGCAGTCCTTTTTGGAGTTCTCAAAGTCTTCTCCACTAACCGCCATCGTGTCTAATCTGAAATGATCAACGAGTCTCGTGAATTCAGGAAAAAGTATACAGTTCAGTTGGGTCCACATCTTTCATCTTAGATAAGTTACCAAAAGGTATCAAAATAAATAACTATGGTGACAATTACAAATAATACTCTTTCTGCAAATACATGTAATGTTATAATTATATAATCACACACACGCACACACACACACACACACACCCCTTTAGCATCTATTTATCCCAAAGAATATAAGTCATTCCTCCTGCTTTGCTATTTCTGATTAGAAGTCCTAAGATACAAAGGTTTGCAGTGACTTTTCCATGGACAAAGACTCTTCCCAGTACATACCATTAGACCTAATATTTCTAGACCTCCTGCAAAGTCATCTTTCTTTATCACAACACGTAGAAAGGCAGATGAGTTCAGTTCCTTCAATAAATTAAATTGATGTTTTCAAAAGAAAAATCTATGGCAATGCCTTTGTATTGCTCTCAAAAGCTCACTGTTTCTTGTTAACTGCGGTTTTTCATTGATCTTATCAATTAACCTGTCCATGGCTGTATGTTCTTGATGATATTTTTGATCTGGAATAATAGTTTTGCTTTTATAGTAGTATATAATTTGCCTAGATAAATCATTGCCTCATCTGTGTTTTCTGCCTCAACTGATGTTTGAACATTTTTTTAAAATTTATGTGTAATAAAAATATAGAGAAAAATCAGTAAAATCAGTACTTAACCAAATTCACAAATGAAGCAGAATGAGGGGATTCTATTTAACTCTTAATTCAGTGACAAAAGTTAGCCATGTGGTAGTGTTTATAAGGCTGTGCTGACAAGCTGGGAAAAATGAGTCAAATCTGAGTGCTTTAACTTCACTCTCCTGGTCTATACAGAGTGGAGTGGAGGAGGGAGATGAGAGAAGGATGGGTTCATAACCTCTCTCAGTCCCAATTTCTTTCTGTTTGCCATAGTTGAGAAGTGAATAAACCATAACCTTTTGACTATATTTCTTTCTCTTTTCCCTCGCTACCCATGTCCCTTTTGTTCTTAAGCAGCCAATGTATTCAGGCTCTTTTGACACTTGCTACCATAAATTGAAGGATGTAGAAAAGAACTCATACTGAGGTATTGGTAATTTAGTGGGCTAATCATCCCAGAACTTGTATTTTAAGAGCATGGAATGGGGAATTACATAATTTAGTGGAATTAGTGCCTAAAGGTCATATGTCTGCCACTATGATTCTTAAATGAGGAAATGAGAGAGAAAGAGAGAGAGAGAATGCGCTTGGGAGTAGCTTTTATTATCATGTTGAAAACCACACCATACTATATAGTAGCTCTCCAGAATTTATTTATATTGTATAATTGAAACTTTGTACTGTTTGACCATCTACTATAAAGCATAGTGCCTATAGATAACAGTACTGTATTATATACTTCTAATTTCCTAAGAAGGTAGATCTTACGTTTCCTACCACACACACACAAAATATTATGATAAAGGGGAGGGAGGAAACTTTGGAAGGAGATGCATATGTTTATGGCCCTGATGGTGGTGATGGTTTCAAGGGTTTATATCTATCCCCCAACTCATCGAGTTGTATACATTAAATATGTACAGCTTTTTACATGTCAATTATACCTCAATAAAGTGGTTTAATAAAATCACACCATGAAGGTAACTGCTTTCTGCATAATGCACAGCAAAAGAAGAAATGATAAAATGCTTGATCAAATTTTATCAGGCCAGTGAGGTTGCGTCTTAGTTACATGATACGCCAACAAACAAGTACAATGGCATTAAAGACCCCACATTAACCACTGTCATCCAGGTGCTGACACTAATCTGAGGTTGTTTGACCCAGGGAGAGTTTGGACTTGAGTTGTCTTGTTCACTGGTGTACTCCAAGACCCCGTACAGTGCATTCAAGGTATATTTACTGAATGAATTCAAGAATGAACATAGCCCAGGGAAGGGGCGAACTGCAACAGGGTCCTACAGAAAGCCACGAGAATGATCATTCAGATAAGAAGTGAAAGCTTATACAGGGGAACTTCCTTACACATAAATCTGTATTTCAAAATACCTATTAATCAGGGAGATGATTCTACATGAATACAAAATCCATGGTATGATAGAAATTAGAGCAGGGCCAACTTTAATTCCCCTGTTGGTTCAGTCACATAGTAGCTGTGTGACTTTGGGCAGAAGAACCAACTTCTCTGAACCTGTGTGTTCTTCTCTACAATACAGATGGTGCTTAATTCAAGGGAAGCTATGAGTATTAACTGAGAGAAAGTAAGATACAGAACACGACCAAACTCTTCACTCAATTATTATTTTCCTTTCCTTCCCACTTCCTTTTTTTCTTACATTTTCCTTTCTTCCTCCCAATACATAGATCATGAAACATTTTCATCATTACTGCAAATATCAAGCTATGTGCTCCATTGCCTGCCCTACCACTCACCCGTCATGTGACCTTGGGCAAGTTACTTGGTTTCTTTAGGCTGTTTCCTTATCCTTAAAATGGGAGAAATGATACTACCTGTATCAGAAGGTTGTTTTGAGGATGAAATGAGCTAATTAATGTAAGTGCTTAGGAGAGTTCCAGGCATTTAGTAGACACTGTATAAACCTTAGCTATTGTTACTAAGATCAAATATATTCATAAGGATGGTAAGTATCTTGTTAAAGGTTATTTGGGGAAGCTCCTGATTGCTGATAAACAAGGACTGGGAATAGCCATATCTTATACAAATGCTTTGGTATTTCTCAGGTCTAGGAGGAAGCACAAAATTCACCTGATCAAAAGCATCTTTCTAAGCATTTATCACTATAGACCCTTCTTGGAACAATCCAGTATCTGTCTAGTCATCTAATGTTAACCGATAAATTCAATTTCTAATCAACAACAAGCACCCTGACTTTAATGTAATTTACAGTGTTATTTATTAGCTGGATGAGTTTGGAAACATTATTTTACCTCTCTGAACCTGTTCATGAAATTGAGATGCAGATTGTGACATCACAGATTGACAGTGATGTGCAAGTGGTATAGTCCATAACAACCACCTATCAGCTTCTGGTGGCATGAATGTTGACTTCCTCACTGTGCAGCCCTCATCTGGACTCTCAGTCTTGAAGAAGTTGGTTGCATTACTGCCCCACCAGTTAGTGAGATACTGAGGTGCACTGGGAAGTCTTCACATTAAAAGTGCATTCATTAGAACCCATTGTCCATCTCATTCTTCCTTCTTTCCCTTGGGGGATTACGGTTGCTGTATTTGTCAGGGTCCAACCAGGAAAATAGAAGCCACTCTAAATATGTACAACAGAAGGAATTTAATTCAGGAGATTGGTAACTCGATGATGGAAGAAGTTTAGAAACCAGCAGGAGACTGTGTGGAAACGCAGTGATTAGCAATAGCAGGAAGCAGGCAGACCAGAGGCAGAGGTGATGTTACCTGAGACCAGGGACAGGAGTGGGGCACCAAGGCCTGTCTGGTGGCAGAGGGGGAGGAATACCCTAGCTGTTCTCTTTTTCCCACCCTCTTGTCTCCTGCCATGGACTGTGAGGTCAGGAAGCAGTTGAGCTGGGAAATGCAGCCCCAGGGGTGGAAACCCAACATACATAGAAAGCAGGGAAGAGCAAGAATGGAGCTGAGGAACAAAATGGGTGCAGGGGTAGGAGGATTGCCTGATTACAGCATTCAAATACAGCACACCCTGCTGACCATCACAAAGGCCACATTTGGAAACAAAAAACTCAAGTCAGTAGATAGAGATGCACATAATAGATTTAATGTGGGGTAAAAACTGTTATTACATGTGGCAGCAAAAGAATACTGCGATTTTTGCCCAATCTCTCAGCTCACATTTTGATTTTCCCAAATGTTGGCATTGTGTGCAACTTTAAACAACAACAAAAATATTTTTTTCTGACTCCTAAAATGACATCAACAACAAAATATTCACTCAGTCTTTATTTCATAAGGACAGTTAGCTTGAAGATAAAAGTATAGAAAAAATGATTTTCTAGTGGTTTATAGTGTTTCTCCAGTAGTTTCTAGAATAGTATTTTCAAGTAGTTTCATTTATTCCATAAGAAGCATAGGTAGGTCAAGATTTGTGCAAAGTCAGCTCTTTTCAAAAGCTAGTTTTGCACTGTCTTGTAAATTCTTGTAATATGCTCTTCTTTTGCACCAACCCATGACTTTATCAATTCAATATTTATTGTCTTTAGCTTTGTGTAATGTACAAATACGAGTAAGACAGTCACTTCATTAAAAAGCTTATGCTTCATTTGGGAAGGAACGTAGGATAAGAGAACATAATCTTGACATAAAATATAGCAAGAGAGAAATTCTGTGCTGTAGGGGAGGACCGCATTCTGGAATCTGGAACTTAAATTGTTTTTTTGTTTGTTTGTTTTAACCTTTTTGAGCTGACAGTACTGGGATGTGGACGTCTTTGGCAGCAGTGATTATTCTCCACAGGTACCATTCACACCACAGGTACCATTCAAGAGTTTGGTTTGATATGTTCAGCATTAGATTAAAATCACTCTTAACAAAAATTCTTTCACTGTCTTCCTAAAATTCCAAATTAAAGACTTTTCTCCAACAGTCGCACCACCCCCCAACACACACACACAAAGTACCTGCCCAGGACCTCTCCACACTGATGCCAGAATAAGTGAACCAGGTAGTAAGAGGATCCTTGCAGAATCTACCTTGACAAGTGCTGGTTTTTCCCTCAGTATGGAAGAAGGCAGAGTTGCAAAGCCAATGGCTGTTAAAACACTGGTGTCCACGAGCACCTCATCTGCAAACTTCTTGCTCCCCTGTTTTTCATTGCTAAATAGTTACACCAAGTTTGGACTGTATTTTCTCTCATTTGCATTAACCCCCCAACTTCTTTTCATGGGTTTCCTATGTCCCATCTGCACCAGGAGGTGAAAATACTTGAGAAAAAGAACTGGTTGTCCTACTTCCATCCTCCTCTTCAATCTTCCATAGCACTGGGTATAATGCTGGATTTGTGCATAGTGGCACATGTGGATGAAGACATAACTGCATGAGAGAAACGAGAGTCAGGACAGCAAAACAACTGGAAAGAGTTTGGGCTTCAGAACAATCTGGATTCCAACCCACCATCTTCTCACTATGTGCTTTAGGACAAGTTGCACAACATCTCTAAGCCTTTCTGCATGACTTGTTATGATAATTAGTGATAAAGAATATACAGCATCTACAGGAGGCAATGACTCCACTATAAATTCTTAAAATATGGAAGAATTTATTTCATAAAGATGGGAATTTTTAGGTTTTAGATTTGTTTGTATGGGAGAAAAGAAAACCAAGAAAGTTTTGGGTTTTCCAAGTGTATTCTAAAATAATAACTGGTTCTTGAAGCATGATCAACTGAAAATATTCCAGTGTGGTCACAGGAATTTCCTGGCAATTCCTTTCTATGCCTGGCTGGGACATAAAGCTTTGAAGAATTGCTGCCACTCCTCTTGGCATGAAATGGGAACATTTCTCTTGGGGTCAGGACAGGAAAGCTTTGCGCTGAGAAACCAGGTTCTTTGCATCAGGTGGACCTGATAAATCTATGCCACTGTCTTATGGAACTCTGAAGGCTACAGTCCTGGAAACAAATATATTTTTCCTGAAGGAAGTATCTCCAAATAGGCTGGGTCAGCCCTCCTGTCCTCTCTTGAAGATAATTTGGGTGGCATCTAAAGATTGCTGGCTCCACTTGAGTGTTAGAACTGTCTCATTAGACATTATAAAGTTGATGAAATATAAACAAAATCACAATTTCTCATTCACCATTTCAGCATGAAGGTCGGAGTGGGGCAGGGGATTCTCTAGACCAGGAGAAGGGAAGGTGTTAAGACTTTCTAGAACTTTCCTTGGTTCATCCCCTTCCCTACTTGTTGTCCCCCACTTCGGGGTCTGGAATAAGGTGAGGAAGGACTAGAGGAAAAAAAATAGGTGTTTTGGTTCAGCTGGTGCTGTTTTTAAAAATTTTCTCTTGCCTCCAAAAGTGACTCTGCCTCTCTGGGCACTTGTGTAGTTCTTTGGAGACACACCTCCAGGAATCATGGCCCTGTACAGTCTCCTGACTCAGGTGATATCCCCCCAGCAGGCCTCTCTCAATCCTCTCCAGCACCTGTCTGCTGAGGTACCACTACACAGACTCCCACACAGGGTTCCTTTCAGGGTCCATCAGCTGCCTAACTTCCCAGGGCATAGACAAAAAGATGCCTCCTGCTGCAGCCCTCTCACCTGGACCCTCCACTGTAGCTGTGCCAGCCAGCTTCCCACTTTCACACTTGTCCAGGTGAGGGTTAGACACCTGTCTCCACGCCCCACAAACTTGGGGAGGTGGGCACAAGTCCAGCTCTTCTACTTGTTTCCTCACACTGCATTTGAATAACACCATTTGAATAGGGTGGGCTTTTGAGAATCTGTGACTCAGCAAACACTCAGCCAGGATGAGATGCCATCTTCCCTTTGTGCAATCAACAATCCTCCCATCTCTCTCTTGACTTGAGGGACTAGAAGGACAGGAGCATTGGTAGATGGGAGAAATGATCCCGCCTCTCCACAACTTTAGGAGAATTCCTTCATTTGCAAACTTAGTCTTCTCTTAGGTGGCTGTTGAGGATGGAGGTCATGAGAGCAAGTTAGCCATCTCTGGGTAATTCCTTTGGGGGTGTGTTCATGCTTTTCTTTAAAATGTGGGGTAACATCACCCACTATTCTCAGCTTCAAGACTTTGGCCAAAATTTAGGACAGTAAGAAAACTCTCATTCTACATTTGATTACTTTACAAATGTATAATTTTTCCCTCTTGGATGCTAGACAGCACAGAGATTCTGCAGCTCCCTGGAAGAGATGGCATAGGGCTCTGGAGGGCATTTACTACTGAAGCCTGAACCTCATTCTCTTTGCCTTGTTTCTCCTGCAGCCCAATTTCTTCATTTAATTGTTTTTCATCTGTTGTGTCATGATCATATGTTGAAACAAGGTAGGATTTAAATAAGTACACAAATATGACCACTAAATGTCAGTCAATGATTTTACAAGGCATACATGAAGAATACTACTATTATTATCTCTACTTTACAGGTAGAGAACTGGAGGTAAAATTAGTTTAGGTGAGTTGCTCAAGGTCACAGAGCTATGGACTGGCATTCTGAAATACCAACATTTTCTGCCTCTAGAGTCCATGCCCTGAACACTATATAGTCAATACAATTTAAAAGGACTAATAGGGGCCAGCCCTTTGTGGCATAGTGGTTAAGTTTGGCACACTCTGCTTTGGCAGCCTGGGTTCATGGGTTCAGATCCTGGGCACAGACCTACACCACTTGTCAGCCATGCTGTGGCAGAGACCCACATATAAAGTGGAGGAATATTGGCACAGATGTTAGCTCAGGGCTAGTCTTCCTCAGCAAAAAAAATTAAAAGGAATAATAAAGGTGACACATCTTTGATGATGTACCTGACTCGATTTGGGCAAGTTCTGCTGTGGAATTTGTCCTTTTGGCATATTTCAAAGTAGCTCAGGTACCTTAAAAGCCTGAGTTTAGCTTAACTTCTTTTTCCCCTGTTGGAAACTCTTCCAGAGACCAAACTGAGTCTATGAACATTCCCTCTGGAAATCCATGGCCTTTTTGTCCCTCCTGAGAGAGGTTAGGAGATTTGTGGCACAGCTTATCAAGTTAAAATTTCCAAGTCTCAGAACACACGGGGACTCACTCCTGGGTGGGCCGTCGGGATGCTGTGTGGCAAATGTGAGCAGAGTTCTTTGATGTCGCAGACTCTGTGATGAAGAGAGACCACTCGGCAATGCTCCCTTCCTGCAAAACCTGCCCACTTTACATATATTTGGTAAAAGTGAAAACTAGGGTAAAATAAAATGTGCATGTTGTCTTCTAATTATTGCAGGAAGAAGGTAACAGTAGCTTTTCCCTGAAGCGCCCTTCTCTTACCTGTGAAAGGAGAACAGAGTTCTATTTTATAAAAAGGAATTAAAAATGAGCACCGGTCTGTCAACAATGTGGCCTAGGTTGCACAAAATAAATTTAAAAAATAAACGTGAGTTTTCTGACTGTCTGAGAAGGTGGAAAGAACATTTTTGTAGGACTCAGGAAATCTAGGTTTTAATACGGTTTCTTCCGCTAACAAATGATACCATTTATTTAATTGCTTTGAGACTGAATTCTCATCTGTAAAATGGGGGAGAAGGACCAGGTCAAAGATGCTTAACTTTCTTCAAAGTGCTTTTATTTGAAAAATTTCAACCTCCAAGAAAAGCTGCAGCAATAGAACGATGAGCTCCAGAGTCCTCTTCACCTCAATTCACTGATCGTGTCGTGCTGATTTCTCTTCTATATAATGATGATGATGAGGTTGTTGATACATAATTATTAGTATTTGACAAACCACTTGAGAGTTGAGCCTTTTTAGATCTGAATACTTCTGTGGACAACCTCTTCCAAAACCAGAATGCAATGACCAAGGTCAGAAAATTTACACTGACACAGTGGTACTATAAAATCCACAATCCATGTTTAAATTCCACCAAATGTCCTAATATTGTACATTCTAGCAATTTTTCCTAATCCAGGGTCCAGTCCAGGATCATACTTTGGTTTAACTCACCATGCTTCCTTGGTCTCCTCGGATCTGGAAATTTTTTCCTATCTTCTATGTCTTTGGTGCTGTTGACCCTTTCGAGTCGTTGACCCGAGGTTTTGGATTATGGAGATGTTTCCTCTCAGGTTTGGGTTGTGCACTTTGGGCAGGGAGATCTCAGGAGGGAGGTGTCTTGGTGCATCACTTCAGGAGCTGTGAGGCCATCTTGTCTTATTTTTGGTGACATTCACTTTGATGACTTGGTTGAAGAAGTGTCCCGGTATTCCTCCCCTGCAGTGACCACTTTTCCGTTTGTGCGAGTAATAAGTGATCTGTGTGGAGACACTTTACGGCAGAGCACACATCCTCTTTCCTCACCAAACTTTTGTCAATGACTTCGGCTTCCTTTGATGAGTCATGCCTGAAGCAACCAGCACCATGACGGCTGCAAAATGCTGATTTTTCTATCCTTCCCTCTACATTTACATACTCGTCTTCTGCTATAGGAAGAGGCTCCACCTGCCCCATTTAGCTGGCTGTTTATTGTCTGCTTGTTTTGTCAGTATGGACTTGACAGTGGCTGAAGCACTTATTTGACCTAGACTCTGAGATAATGACACTGATGGACTGTCTTCCTAGGAAAAAATGCACACACTCTCAGACACCTGCCAAAGTGGATATATTTTCTGGATGTTGATGCATCCTTGAAGTCCATTCATGGCCCAAACTCTAAGGTAGTTATGGAACTTTGCATAATGACACTTCTGGCTCTAAAATGCAGTGATACTTGTGCACCTGTTGAAATTATCTGCAAGGAAGCAGATGGAAGCCTATCAAAATGCATATGACAGGTGCCTGCATATCTCCTCAATTAGCAAATTCCTTCTTGGAAAGCAGGTTATTTTGGTTCCTTTTATGAATATCACTGCACAAATGCTTTCAATCAGACCCTTAAAACCCATATAGTTTCCCTTGAACACTCAGAAAGTTAGGGTAACCCTGCCTCCAGCTCCTCCTCCTTCAAACTTTGGGTCCCTGCTGCTTGGATGGGGCGTAGGCTCTGTTGATTCCATGATGTTCATAGTACAGTTCAGTGTTACTTCAAGTCACATTTCATTTCCAGCCTGTTTTCTAGAGATGATGGCAGGAAGAGATCCCTCAAGAGTGGCCTTCATAAACAATCATATTTTTATTCTAAAGGAGAAATCGTTAACGCCGGGAACTGATGACTGTGTGTTTCAGGCCCTGAGACAGACAGACCAAAGTTCCAGACTCAGATCTGCCACAGAGCCCTGAGTGTATTATGTGACAGCCCTGAATCTTGTTTGCTCACATGCACAGTGGGGACTGTAACTGCGTCACCACATCAGGGAGTGGCACATAGCAAGCTCTAGGTGGATGATGTCCCTAGAACCTGGGGCATCCTGCTCTGCCAGAACTGTACACTGTCTCGGCTGCTCAGCCAGTCTCTGGTCATTCAGGAAGGTTGGCCTGGTTGTGCTCCTGGTCCACCTTCCCTGTCACTATCCAGGTCACTCTGGGTTCACATAGAACGAGCCAAGGTCTGGGCCTCAGTCTTTCAAATTTGGTGCCTCTGAGCTTTGCAAAGTGATAAATAGCTGATCTGAAGAAAGAATCTAAATCTGTGCTAACCTGGTTGATTGGAGGTGACCTCTGCCCTTCTTTCCTTGTCTGCCACAGAGGAGTGGAGGTGGCCATTCTGGATCAAGGGTCTGGGAAAGCAGCCTCGGGGCTGTGGAAGGGAGAAAACGGGGCTGGCAGTGACTCAGAGCCTCACCAAACCTACAATGAGCATACGGTGCCCACTTAATCCATTCGTTTACTTGCTCCTTCCTTCCTTTCTTCCATCAAGAAACGTTACACAGAGATATTGTGTGCAATTAAAATGTGAAGTACCAGTCCAGCTTTTTATATCAAGAAAATAATATCCACTATTTTATTGACATAATCCTGAATATCTTAATGATTTCTTTGAGAAAAGCTACTTGAAGTTTTACCAATGTCAATAATGTTGTGGGGAAATGATTTCCAGAAGTGCCTTATCAGTCCACATTAATATCTATTGTTCAGATCATTTATCTCTGCTCTACTAGTCCTCATTTTTTTCCAGCAATGATATTTTAGATAATTATCTTATCTTTATTCTTATAATATCCTTATTATTTTAGGATAAGGAGCAGATATTTCTGCTGCCCATACTTCCTTTTAGTGGCAGAAATTACCTGCTTCCCTGATGAGGTAAAATGAGAAAAGAAATGGAAAGACTCCAGAGATGTAAGCAGGTGGGGAAGGATAGGAGAGTGAGCACCAACACGCCTTTAGAAATGAGTGATTTGTTCAAGGATAGATCCTTATGTAACCGATAATACACGAGGTGTCTAATTTACCCAGAAGAAGCATGAATTAAAGACTATTGCTGCAGGCCTTATCACAGTTTGGAAACTGGAAAGAAAAATTTAAAATTTATTCTCCCCTCAGCAATAGTTGATTTTAAATTTTTTCCAGGTCCTTCAATCCTTGAAATGTTAAAAAATAAATATCAATGTCTGAAGAAATTCAGAATCAGATAGAGGCCATGCCATATTCTCCAAGAACTGATGTGTTTGATAGTGGGTGGAAAGGAAGAAGATTTTGTCGGAAGAAGTGGTGGAGTGGGAGTAGGGGTGGAGTGTGGGGGCAGGGTGGAAGGTGAGGGTGGAGGGAGAGGTGCGGGGCTGTGCATAATGAAAGCTCTCTGGATCTGGACCTAGCGTCTGGCTTTGCAACTTGCTGATAGGGCAGCCTTAAATGGGGATAAAAGGTCTTGTGTCTTTTACTACACAGTCTAGTTGCAAAAATCAAATGAGGTAACGCAGAATGTTTATACAAACTGTAAAGTGACGGAAAATATAGCGGATTTTAGGGAGGGATTCTAAACTCAGGAGGAACCCCACATGATCACATATGGTGTTAACATTGTCTTCTTCATGTGAGTGCAAGAGCGGGAATTAGAAACAGCATTCTCTGCAAATACTTACACATGAATGAGTTTCTTATTCTGGAAAACTTGCCGTATTAAAATGTTTTCTTGAGACAATGGAATAAAATTAGCATTTATCCACTAGTTTACCAATCAGTAAGCATTGAGTGAATTCCCACTACGTGCTCTAGTACCAGGTCAGGTCCCAGGGCTTCAGAAACAAAAGGACAGCCCTTGAACTGAAGACTTTCAGTGTCTGGGAAAAAACAGACCACAAGGGAACTGGTTATAACGTGGCTTGATTAGTGGGAGCACAGCTGAAGGTGGGGGCGGGACTCCAGGAAGTGACGCTGGAACTAAGCGTTTGCCAGAAGAGACAGTGTGTGTGTTTGGGGGCGGGGGAGGGGAGAGGAGAGGAGGTTCACGTGGTGAGCAGGGGATCACTGCGTGCACTCACAGAGATGGCCTTATGTTCCGCTCAGCTTGACTAAACTTTGGGCAGGTTTCTTCCTGACTCCAGACCCCTGGCTTTTCTTTACTTATTTACTTTAGAAAAGTTGCCATTTTAAATTATTTTTCCACCCCTTTGAGATGTAGATCTATCTCCCAGCCTCTTGCCAGATTTATAACCCAGGAAATGTCTTGCTCAAGGACCTGGGAGCCATGCCTTTTAAATGTGATCATCAAGGAAGATAGCGCCCCTGTCTCCCAGTCTCTGTGGGAAAGCTGGAGCCTAACTTTGGTAAGCACCAATTGGCAAATGCAGGTGGCCTAATCACACCAACCAATCTCCCCACAATGTCCCGTAGTACTTTCCCACTAGAGGCTAGTGCTTAAAAACCCCAGTGCTTAAAAACTCTCTCATCTTTTGTTTCAGTGGAATTGAGTTCAATCTCTCTCTTATTGCAATAGACTATCTCCCCCACCGCAATAGTCTTGAACAAAGTCTTCCTTGCCTGTTTAACTGATCCAGTGCAGTTTTTCTTTTACAAGACAAACAGAGGAATGAGAACAGAGAGGTGAACAGAGAATTAGAAGAAAGATGGATGAACCACAGCTTCTGTGATCACTGGCACTCCTTAGATTCTGAACTGCATTCCAGCGCTGTGTTCCAAGGTCCATGCTTCTTGAGCTGCTGGGAAGATCAGGTGGTTCAGCTGTACCTCCCTTGCTGAGAGGCAGTGTCATATGAATACAATACCCACACAATTCAGCTATTCACGATAAACAACTAGCCTGAAATAAACAATCACAACTTAGCAGCACATGATTCAGAGAGCTAGAGAAGGAAGCTTTTCCAGTGAAGGCAGTTAGCATTCGCTTTGAGGAAAAATGCCTTCATTGTTAAATTCTGGTGGATTGGAACTTTTGTGCTCTGGAAGCTGGCTGAGGCGCCTCAGTGGAGTGGAGAGAGCAGTAATAATAACTGGGAAGTAGAGTAGAGAGAGCGTGTGCCACAAGGAAAGAATTATGTGTTGATCTTATCAATCATTTCTGCATTCCCTATGGTGTCCCTTGGTGAAAACGCTCAAGTTCCATTCTCATTTTTTTCTTCTGTGGACCATGGTGCTCAGCAGCAGTTAACTTAGTCAACCTGCTGATGGCTGGCAGATCAATTTGATGTTCCCAATCACACTAGATTCCAGGTCACTAGTGCTTTGGAATGGAGTTTTACCTGACTAGACATAGCAAGGACACACCAACAAGCATTGATGTTCCTGGGTGACACTGGTGGGTGGCTGTGTGGCCAGATTTTGGTTGTTTTCATGGGCTTCCTTTGGCAACTCAGTGTCCTTAGGACACTGACAGCCATTGACCTTTGTTGATTATATCCACTCATTGGTAGCCGCCAGTGATTTTAAAGACCTGTAATCTTCATCAATTTGTTGTATGTGAAAGATCAATCCCTATACTCAGAGGCTCATCATAAACTAAGAACCAGTTGGGACTGCAGGCAGCTTTTTCTCTCCTACTGCTGGTTGCATTTTTGTTCCTTCAGATGGGAAATGGAAGGAATAATATTTCACAATGATTTCTACTCAAATTTTATTTTCTCAGCCGTGGCTTCTAATGCTGTGGATCTTCAGAATCTTTCTTCTTTCTTTCCTTTCTGGTTACTTCCAAATGATTTTCTATATTTACAAGCTATAAATCAGTTTCTCCCCAGTCATTACTTGAAAGCATGTGGGCACTTGGGAGAAACAAAAGGTTTCCTATCACTGGAAGGGCATATTTCAGCCCTCAGCACTACCGAGATTTTATACACTGAGTTTTTAACAGCCTCCCTGGACCCCGAATCTCCTAAGGAAACCAATGAGCCTATGCAGAAAAACACCTCTATTTAAATTTGGTGTTAATTCATCCCAAAATTCTTTCTGTAACATTATCCTTTTTGAATTTCAGTTTTCCTATATGAAGAAAGGCTTGGTGCTTGTAAGCCAGGCTTATAATATCTATGAGTTTAATACCAACCTACCATTGAATTGTTGTATAATCAAAGATGAGTGATTTAGGCTGGAGGGACATATGTATATTTTAACACTGGTTCTAACTTGATTTCTCAGCACCCAAGCAATATGGATAGAAATAAGCTATTTTAAAAATGCCCATCTGCTGACAAAATTCAACCTTAATTAGTTTTATTCAGTGGAATTGAACACCTTGAAGGAGAGTCCACTTTGCTGAACTAGATATCATGTCCATAAAAGTTTTTCTTAAATGTTAAATCCTGTAGTAAAAGGTAGTCTCTACTAGTTGATCAATAGCTTCATGTAGAAACATTAAATAAAAATATTAAATTCGACACCATCTAATATTCAAATCAGTGAGTAAAAAATAAACTTGAGAAATCAAATAAAGTCCCTTGTCCGCAAACTGGTGCATGTTTTAACCTTCCAGGAGTAAAAGGATTTGGTTGGTTTGTTTTCTACCCCCTGACCCTCGTGATGACCTTCAGGAAACCTCCTAGTATTTTGGTCAGCCTAATGGGCAGAAAGTTCTTCCTTACATCTAATCCCTATTTCTTCTATGTTAATTTAAACATCATTTGGACTTTTGTTAGTTGGTAAATAAGTAAGACATCCATCTTAGTCTGTTCAGGCTGCCATAAAAAAATACCATAGAATGAATGGCTTAAATGACAGAAATTTACTTTCTCACAGTTCTGGAGGCTGGATGTCAGCATCGTCAGCTTCTGGTGGGGACTCTACTCCTGGTTTGCAGATGGCCACCTTCTCACAGTGTGCTCACGTGGCCTTTCCTTTGTGCACGAGGAAGGAGAGAGGAAGATCAAGCTCTCTGGTATCTCATTTTATAAAGCCGCTAATCCTGTCACGGGACCCCACCCTCATGACTTCATCTAACCCTAATCATCTCCCAAAGGCACCATCTCCAAATACCATCACGTTGTGGTCAGGGCTTCTCCATATGAAATTTTGAGGGGACACAAACATTCAGTCCATGGCAGCATCCTATCTCATACTTTTTTTCGTTTGGGTTTTATAATTCTGAAATTCTAAATATTTCAGAGGACTTACCTTATATTCTTTTAGAAAATCATTAATGCCTCCCTCTTAGCCCTATGCAGTTCCTCCTCATCTTTTTTAACATGTGATGCCACAAAACTATTTATAATACACATATATACAAATATACATGTGTGTGTATGTATGCGTAGCACCTAACGAGCATTTGAGAAAAACAATAAAACTGGATTATAGTTCACTGTTTACATCAAAATAAAGCCCAGATGAATGAATGAAGTTAAATAAGAATAATTTTTTAAAAAATTCAACCTTAAAATTACTAAAAGAGAATATAGAAATGTTATCAAGAACCTCAGAGTAGAGGAGGCTTTTTAAGCAAAATTCCAAAACTCAAATTATGCTGATAATGTTATATCTGATTACATAAAGTATTAAAATTTACTGCCTGGCAAAATAAATACCAGCAATAAAGTAAAAAACAAAATAAAACCAGACAAAAAACTAGGAAAACATTTATAACACATATCACAGACAAAGAGCTAATATCTTTAGGACATAAAGAGTTCTCATAAAGCAGCAAAAACAAACAAAAAACCCAATCCAATGGAAAAGTGGGCAATAAATGTGAAGAAATATTTGAAAATATATAAAAAGAAACTCTACCTCACTTATAAAAAAACCAATAAAAACCAAACATGACATTTTCAATTAATAGATTATCAAAAAAATTTTTTAAAAGTTTGATAAGTGTTGGCAAAAGTGTGGAGAAATTCATTCTTATATGTCACTGGTTGACGCATTTTTTAATGTCACTTCTTTGAAGAGTAATATGACAATAGTATCAGAATTTAAAAAGGACATATCCATTGACTTGGCGATTCTCCTCTGGGAGGTTAGCCCATGGACATATACTTATGGGAAAGTACGCATGCCCAAGGATACACGTTGGAGTGTTGTTTGGAGTAGAGTCAGTACTTACCTGGCTTAGTAAATTACGTTTATTCAGTGAAATGCCATGCAACTTTACAATAATAAGGGAGACTCACTTTTTTTTATTATGTTTCACTATATGTTGATAAGTTTTGCTTTAATGACTCATCTTGTGCATGCATTACATTAAAAATAACCACAACATAACAGCCCAGGCGATATTTCAGGAGGAAAATTTCCATCTAACAAGGTGACCAGTAGAAAATATCTTACCCGTTATTTCCAGTTAAGCATTTCTCAGAACCATGAATATTATTGTCCTTAATTAGCACTTATCTATTTTCCACTGTCCACCTGGTGATACACACTGTATTGCTGGGTGGATTGTAAATAGGCACGCATTATTGCTGAGGGTCTATTTTGTATCCTTTATTCCATAGAAACCTACATCTGCCGAATACCCACTGTATGCCAGGCATTTCTAGCCATATAACACTAACATTAAAAACCAGAAAAGTAGGGGGACTGCATAAAAGCCCAGCTGGCAGCTCTTCCTCAATTTGAAAAAAATTCTCCAACAATTAAGCAATAAATAGAACTTCCTTGGAAAAATACTTTAGTACATCTCCATTTACAAACTATGAAATAATAACTTTAATAATGTAATAATCATTGTTTAAATAATTAAAATAATTTTATAAAGTAATGATTTTTAATATGATAATAATGGTAATAATTCTAAAGTGTTGGAAGTCATGAAACAACAAAGCAGGGTACTGAATTTTGCTCTGGGGTCATTATTTGCTCGAATTTTCTAAGGTTTACATGGGCTTTTTTCTTTTACTTCTTTTTCATTTTTTTTCCTGGAAGGTGCAGCTGAACACAACTAGGTCAAGATGGTTAAAAAGAAAATCATTTTTAGCCACTTATCTTAGCCAGAAAATCTGTTGAAAGTGAATTCACTGCTGTCAAAAAAAGCTGTGTAATACCAGTTTTTCAAAGTACATGGTATTTTGAATTTGATTTCCTGGAACAAAATCCAGGTGGGGAAGAAGTCCCCACTGCCTGCCTTTTCACATTGTTCTGTTTTGACTCCTCTGCTTTCATATGCTGTCACTTTATTGATGTAGAACCATCTAGTGTGAATTATCTTAACGTGAATTTCTGTTCATTTAGAGTAACTCTTGATCAAAATTATTCATCAAAAAGTAGTTCATCCAAAAAAGGACTTAATCAATATCTATTATAAACTGTATTATCATACTATTATTTTAATAAAAAGAGTTAAATTTGAAAGAAATATTTTTGAAAAAAAAAGTGACAAAATTCTCAACTCAGAAGATTCCAGATCACATAGTTCTGTGTGGCTGTGCTCTTGGAGATGTGAACACCTGGATACATTTTTCAATAAAAATGTAATTAGGAAACATCACAAAATCATTATGTATTTGAGCTGACTGGACACAATTCTTTGCTCATTTTCTCTCTTACACTCTGGGATGTTAACCTTCAGAATATTTCCCTACAGACCAAAGTCATTACTTTTGTAGAAAAGGCCAATTCAGCTAAGCCAGGCGGCACTGTTCCATATTTATCACCCAGTAGACGCAGGCTCTGGGTGGAGCTGGGAGGTTTAGAGGTGAATCAAACACTGTCAAGTCTGGTTAAGAGGAGGTGGACCTCCAAGCACCGCGCAGTTGACAGTTACTGAGGGGTGACTGCAGCACGTGGCCTGCCCGGCGCTGAACAAGAAAGGCGAGGACGGGTGTGCCAGCAAAGGGAAAGATCATGCAAAATTTCCAGGAGGACAAAAAGACCGTGATACTTTCAGGATATGCCAGGTTCCCTGGAAAGCATTGCAAGTAGACAGAGAGCTCGTTGAGGTGGGAGTATTGACAAGATCAAGATAAAGGTGGTTTGAAGCCATCAGATCACAGGCCTTGGACTCTTGGACAGGCTGGTGTTACCAACTTTAGATTTTTAAAATACAATTGAAGGCACTAAAAGACTCCAAACAATAGTGAACAGGCCAGTGACAATCACAACAAATCACTCCTAAGGTATAAAATTGCCTTGTTGTCGTCAATCCTGTCTATCCTTATCCTGAGTCATATGGAAATTTTTCATCATTATTGTCATCAGTAAATCCATCCAGTGATGCCTCTGATGACATTTTGTTATGTATCTAGGATTCTTCCTGTGTTCTGGGAGTGTAAGACCCTTGCACATTGCAGCCTATGTCCCACCAAGCTCAAGATTGCTTGTGTAGCATCTATTTTCAATATGCTCATAGCCCAAACATCAGACTTCCCCTGCCTTAAAGGTTTGTCTTGCTCCAGTGGGTATGCTTTGTTATGTTTCCAAGGCTGTACCTGGCTGTTGATTCTCCACTTGGTGCACACTTCCATCCTGCTGTTTCCAGCTCCAGGCTGGCCCAAACCATTTCACACGGCAACTACCAGGATCCCCAGGCCACAGCCCTCTGGACAGAATCTAGAGAAGTAGATGTTGGGGAGGCTACACTTGACTTTACCTTGATGCCTCCATAGCACTACTGTAAGTCTACACAGGACCCATCTAATTTAATAAAGAATAGAGGTTATAGTGGGGACCTTGTGCTTTGCTCACTGCTGTTGTGTCTGCCTCCAGGATAGGAAATTTCCCACCAGACCTATACAGAGATGCATAATCTTGCCCACCATGTGGTCCAAGGACAAATAAAGCCCAGCAGAAATGTTTCCCATATAGTGGGTTGAACTGTGTCCCCCCAAAGATATGTCCAACTCCTAAAACATAGGCAGGGATTGGACTGATGATGCCATATGCCATGGAATGTCAAGAGCCACCAGAAGCTGGAAGAGGCAAGGAAAGATTCTCCCCTAGAGCCTTCAGAGAGACTGTGGTTCTGCTGATCTCTTGATTTCAGACCTCCAACACTATAAGAGAATAAATTTCTGTTGTTTTAAGCCACAGACCTTGCGGTAATTTGTTTCGGCAGCCTCAGGAAACTAAAATACCCAAATCTGTGTAATTTACTTTAGGTTGGGCTAACACTGAGGGGAGAGGAGAAGGTAGGTGGAAGGGATGGGAGGCTCTGAAGCTTCAGGAGGACAGCAGAGGATGGACCATAGAATGATAAATCTAGTCTTGTGCCAAGTGCTCCGGTCTCTGGCATGGAACACCATTCTTTGTAGACATCGAACTGGATCAAATCTGATTGAATCATGATTCAGTCAAAGACCTCCCACATATGCCAAAAAGACAAACATATATTCTGAAAGATGGTACAGTCTAGTTCCATATGAGGGAATAAAAGTTTTTCCCTAAATGCGGTATGATCTTCACATGCTCCTGCCCAGGACGGAAGTTCCACCTTACCATATTGTGCAACCTGGGGTCTTCCCCAACTCTCCCTCCACCTGTTCCATCTTCTGGCCTCAGGTTTTCTCTAGTGCCTGCCTGCTCCGTAAAGATAATGATGATGTCAGAATAATGGCACAAATAAAAAGGATAGCAAGCACAAAAAAAAGTAGCACTTATTATGTTCCGAGAACTGGTCTGAGAAGCTTAGAAACTTATAAACATTACATTTTCAAAAAAACCATCTGAGGCAGACAGTTATTACCCCCATTTTATGGATAAAGAGGCTAAACACTGAAGTGACTTGCTCAAAGACACATTTTGCTAGCAAAGAGCAGGGATTTGGTCTCATTACAGAACTTACATCTACATATCAAGACTGTTATGGGTTGACTTGTGCCCCTCAACAAGATACGTTGAAGTCCTAACCTATGAATGTGACCTTATTTGATGAATTTCCAGAAATTACATATTTTCTTTTTCTCTTCTATTTGTGTTTAGAATTTTTATTGTGAAATATGATACTAAGAAAAATAATAGACAACTAAATAATGAAGCAAGCACCTTTATACTCACTCCCCAGGTTCAGAAATACAAAAATTTCTAAGCCCCCAGGAGCCTCATGAATAGACAAAACTCTTCTGAATTTTATAGTATTTTTTTCTTTTTATTTTGATATATGTATATATTCTTTTACCACCTTAGTAGGCATCTTAATACTATAGTTGGGTTTCACCTGTCTTATAACCTTGTTAAAGGAGCCACACAATGTGGTATCTTGCACTTGGTTTCCTTCACCCACATTACACTGATGAGGGCCATCCATGATGTTGCATGGACAGTTCAAGTTCTCCCACTTTGCTCTTCCTCAAGACTGCCTTGGCTATTATTGGCTCTCTTCATTTCCATAAAAATTTTAGAATCAGCTTGTTAAGTTTCATTTAAAAACAGCTGTTGGGATTTTTATTCTACATCATTGAATTGATTGATGATAATGGGGAGAACTGATATCTTTTCAATATTAAGTATTCTCCTATATGAACATGTCATATCTCTCTCCATTTATTTACTTCATAATTTCTTCTCAAACATATTCCATAGGTTACCGGATAGAATTACTGTGCATATTTTATTAGAATTATTCTTAAGTACTTGCTACTTCGTGCTACTTTACATATATATCTTCAATTTCAAGTTCTGGTTGTTTCTCATATTTGGAAAGACTATTCCGTCTATTTTTATTTGTTGACATAACAGTAAACATGTTAAACACACTTATTAACTTTAATAATTTTACTGTAGGTTTTGTTATATTTTCCCTTTGTACACATATATATCCTTTGCTAATATTTACTTTTATTTCTTCCTTTCCAAATACCCTTCATCATTTTGTTTTCTTTTCTCACTGCAGTGGCCAGGACCTCTAGGACAATGGTAACTAGAAGTGGGAAGAGTGAGAGCCTTGCTTGGTCCCAGTCTCAGACAGAAACGTTCCAATATTTTGCCATTTAAGTGATATTTACCATTTAAGTAAACAGATGTTTACTACACTGGTTTTTAAAAATGCCTCTATAAGATTCAGGAAATTCCTTTCTACTACTAGTATGTGAACTTAAAAAAAAATCATAAACAAATGCTGATTATTATACAGCACATTTTCTGCATCTATTGAGATGATCGTACTATTTTCCTCCTTAATTCTACTCATGTGGTGAATTGTAATATTGATTTTAAATGGTAAACAACCTTGCATTCCTGTAAAATATCCAATTGATCATGATGCATTGCCACATATATATATATTTATATATGCAACAATACATCATGACCAAAATCCATATATATTTAGAATTTCTAAAATCATGTTTTAAAAATATGATTATTTTTAATTACATGTATGCATACAAAACAAAATCTTCAAAAACTGCATGTGTATACCATACATAAATATTTCCTTTTTCAACTTTCCAGAAGAGATTGTGTAAAATCAGTATTCTTTCTTCCCCTAATATTGAATAGAATTTGCTGGCAATGCTATTTGGGCTTAGAATTTTCTTTGTTAGCTTTGATAATCTGTATATTTTATGAATGTGTCTATTTTGTTCAAATTTTAAATTTACTAGAGCTGTTCATAATATTCTCCTGTGATCTTTTTTAATATGTGTAGATCTGCAGTGACCGACTTTTTTCATTTCTGGTACTAGTCTACGAGTAATCTATGCCTTCTCTCAATTTCTTATTTCCTCCTTTCTTTGTTTTGTCATGGATTTATCGGTTTTATTAGTCTTTTTAAAGAAGCAACTTTTGTATTTGCTGACCATGTCTACTGTATACATGTTTTCTTTTGTCATTAATCTCTGTTATTCTCTCTACTGTTACTTTACTTCTATTATCTTTTGGTTAATCTTGCAGTCCTTTCTGCAACACTTTAAGATGGGTGTTCAGATCATTGGTGTTCAGTCTTTCTTCTTCTTTAAGTACAATGAGAAGCCACTTGAGCTAAACAGGTGGTGATATGACCTCAATGACATTTTTGAAAGTATTATTCTGGCTGAGTTCAAAAGATGTGATACTCAATTGAAATTATATTTTATAGACATTCTAAAATTATTTACAAAAAATTAAGTAGACACTCAGAAACATGTATAGTAGCAACGTGCCATGGCAATGACAGAGTTGTTTAGATGACAAATACAAAAGGAAAATCATTGAAAAAGAAGGAATTTTATAGAAAGTTAGACCTGCAAAGTAAAGTGCAACAGAAAACTTAGTGCAGCATCTGCCCCTGTATATTAGACCAGATGGGAAAGTGGGGCTTCAACTAACCCAACAGCCAACCCATGGGTTTGAAGGGCAAAGGAAGTCTATACTTCTCCAGGTCTGTGATATGGGTTTTATCATTCAAGTTCACTTCCATGAGATCTCCTAATGAAAATCAGGTCACCTGGCTGATGGAATTACAGGTCTTTGTCTTCCAAATGAGCATTACCTGGCTGGTTACTTCATTTTCTGGCACCTCATATAAAACAAAGAAAAGAATACTGTGACGTCCTTCACAGTGACAGACGAATCTGCTTATATTGACTTGTTGTATCTGAAAACAAAAGACCCCATCAAGTTGACCTCGTTTACAGAGAAGATCAAGCTCGTCTTTTTGAACAGGTATTAAATGGAAACTTCTAAAAGATTTCAGACTGCACAAATCAAGTACCAACATTAGGAAAAGGCAAGAAATCTATACCAAATCCAAAGATTTTTGCTTGAGAAAATGTAACTGTTGCAAGTATGCAGCAAGCAGTTTCAGTCCACTATTGAGCAGGTTCTTTGCAGCAGGAGATATTTCTACCTGCTGAGCACCAAAAGTAGAAACTGGTATAACAAAGTTGTGAAAACCCAAGACGAATTCTTCAGCAAAAGTTCTGATGCAATGGCAAGAGGAAATGAGGGATTAAGGAGATTAGCCTTGAGAAATATCCTCAAGCAATGAATTCAGAAACAACGAAAGAAGAGGATGACATTCCTTAGACTAACTGCCATCGAGTTCTTCTAGCACAGGGTTTAGAAAGCAATGGTTTTAAAATCTGATATAGGTTACCTCACGCAGGGATATACATAATAAGGAGGACTATGAAAGAATGGTCCTGTGTGCTACTATTCTGTTATTATAGGAGCTCACAAGGAAGTTGCAAAGCACATTGTTATGATGCATCCTATTGGTTCACAGGATCAAACACGTGGTAAATCTCCACACATCTTATGTATCTGCATTGCCTGACCACATGTCCTAGACATACCAGTGAATGGAGGAGGCAAAAATTTTCAGAAGTGCTCCCTTCTTCAAGGAAAGTACGTCTTTCTCATCACACAAATTACAGTATCAAAAAAATAGAAATGAAAGGGGGTGACTCATCCTGAGCAAAAGCAAAAGGGGTGTGTGAAGAACTCCTAAAGAGGAAAATGATGATAGGAAATGTCATTCTGATGACAACAGGGGTGAGGCTGAGGAAAAGAAAGAACACGAGAAAATGGAGCTTACAATGAAGAGAATGAAGACGGATCTGAGAATGACAATGATGACGAAGATGGAGAAAATAACAAAGACAGTGACGGAGAGAGTGAGAGAATTAAACAGAGATTCTGATTTAGATCCCTAAAATACAAGTGGAGAATGAAGACTGAAAAACAGTCTGATTGAATGAAACAAATATTGACTCTCCCAGCTCTGAGTTGCTTAGTTCTCCTGAGGAATGTTGTCTCTGTCAAAGTTTGTCAAGGGCCAACGCAACTTTCCAAAGTCGTAGTAGTGGAACCCACGCCGCATCTGAGCCTTAACTATAAATGAAGGTTTCATTCAACTGCTAATAAGCTTTACACTGTAAATGGAAAACATATACACGTATATGTGAAAGTGGTTAACCCCTCAAATAATAAAATTTCAAATTTAAACAAAGTCCATGTATATCTTATCAATTGGTTTCATTCTTCATAAAATATCCCATGTTGGCAAAAATATGATGAAGGCAACATCATACCATGATTGTGGGAATATAAATTAATACAACTGTTTTAGAAGGCAATTAAACATCATTAATCAAGATTCTTCAAATTTTTATTCCTCTTCCCTCATTAGTGCTTGTTTTAGGTATTTGTATTGAGGAAACGATCTGTTGGAGCTGTGCATAATACTTGTGTTCAAAGACGTTCAGTAAATTATTTTAGATATTAGCAAAAGGATAGAAACAACCTAAATGTTCAAAATAGTTGACAAGTTAAGTCACTTATATGGGTGATGTATCAACTTTTTTGCATCACAAGCCATTCCAAACCTTTGGCTTAAAATAAAAACCGTTTATTCTACAGGTTGACACTTTGGGCTTGTCTCAGCTCGGCGGTTCTTCTAGTTTCCTCTGGATTTTACTCTCTCAGATGTTTTTGATGTCATGTCTGGTGCCTCAGCTGGGAAGATGGGGGTGGCTGGGGCTTCTCTGCACATCGTCTTCATCCTCCAGCAGGTTAGCTTGGGAATCAAAAACTGCAAGTGGAAATGTGCAAAGGTTCTTGAGGCCTAGTCTCAGAACTCACAAAATGTCCCTTCAACCAGATTTTATTGGCCAAAACAAGTCACAAGTCAGCCCAGACATAAGCGTGGAGTAATAGACCCTACCTCTTGATGAGAGGTGCCTATTTTTTGCTTTCTCCCATGGAGAGATTCTCCTGCTTGGCTTCTGGATCCTGACTGCTAAAATACTCTGCAGCTGCAAAAATAGTATTTTGTGGTCATACTATGAAAGAACTATAACAATGCTAAATGAAAAAAGCAGGATGCAAACTTGAACATACAACATGATGGAAAAATAAGCTTATTATAAGCATAGGAAATCATACAACTGAAAGTTAACAATGCTTGTATTTTTGTGGTAGAAACATAAAATATTTTTCTGTTCCCTTTTACATTTTTGTGTTGAAAGTCCTAATATAATGTGAACATTTTTGCATGTGTATGTGTATACACATACACACATATACATACAGAGAGAGAGAGAGACAGAACACATTTCAGCTTGCCTATTCCTAAATGGATAGACAGAGTTGGGGGAGAGGTGGGAACATTTTTAAAATACATTATGACTGCATCACTACACAGGAGTCATTTGCTCCTGATTGGGAAGGGGAAAACGCTAAATCTAAGTAACTACTTTCATATAATGTGTCACAAAATCTTTTTAAAAGTTACAAACATCATTAAGAGAACACACATAGTTAAAACATAAAGAAGAAAACAGAGAACAGAGGGGATTTAATGCAAGTGGCCTTGATGTTTTTCCAATGGACTTGATGTTCTAAATATGTGTGTGGTTGAATCCTTCCTCGGGGAACACAGGAAACAAATGAGGGACCACAATACCCAATAACACAGTAATGGGCCAATGTAAGAGCAAAGAGCATGGTTTAATGTCTGGGGAGGTTAAAAACCACAAAGAATCTTGTGGAGGGCGCTCATTCAAGTTATAAAAGCCCAAATCACAAGCAGAACTTAGTGGTCAAAAAATGGATTGTTTGTAGAAGAGAAGGGCTCCAATAGTCTTGAAGTTTATAATGAAATATTCAAAATGAAATGGATCATAGAAAGAAAAAAAAAGCCAGAAGCCCAGCAAGAATTAATTATGATTTAATCAATTAATTGATAATTGTGGCAGCCAAACAAGTGCAAAATCTTAGGTGGGATGAAGTGTGGCAAAATAGCAAATGAAGCTGGGTTCCACATGCACTTGAGTCACAGAGTACCCACTTCCCAATGCAGTGAGAATTTCTTCTCATTATTTCCTTTTAAATTCTTGGATAGATTTTTATTTTAATCAAATTTATTTTAATTTTAATAAAATATTATTAGCAGCTATCGTTGACATGACTAACACTATAAGATTTTGTGAGAGAACATTTATGAATTCGTTCCACAACTATCGTTCCGTGCTCCATCCTCCATATGCTGTTCCAAGCCTTCTAAGGAAGAACAGGCATACGTCTGGGGTGTTGGGAGAACAAGACAGAGGTCAACAGGCTAAGAAGTCAGGTACCTTAAAAAATATCTATGTAACTCAAACATTTCAAAATTGTTTGATTCAGAAATAAGTCGCTGCCTTAAAATATGCTTTATTGTTGCTAATCTATTCCAGGTAAAACTATGTTGCTTCCAGAAGATAGACCAATATTTTATAAGGCTTGACTTAATAGTTAAATGTGTTTTAATGAAAAAGGAAATGCACCTTTAGACCCACAAGAAAAAATCAGAAATCATCTTTTCCAACTCTCATTTCGCAGATAAAAGCTGAGGTCTGGTAGAATTTAAATTAAATTTAAATTTCACTTAGTCCTGGAACTCAAGCCCACTGTCCCCAGGATAGAAAGGGAGGGCGGGCTTCTGAGTCTGGATGCTGGGATCCACAAAGAGGTGGTTGAGGCTGGAATAACTCCACTGCCAGAGCACGGAGGAAAGGCACCAGTTCAGAAGTCTGACCTTTCCTGCAAGAATTGAGCCCTCCTACACTGCTGACTCCCACAGACCTCCAAAACTCTTTATAATAAACATTCATTTTTACTTTAGTTTAGGAATATATATTATACATCTGTTTTAACATAATGTATATATTATATGCCTGTATACATACATATATGCATATATATTACATACGTGTATATATTTACATATACATATATTACATATACAATACAATAACTAGGTGATATATGTGTATAATATATGATATATTATTATATACTATATACTACTCTACACTGATCCCTGTTCTGTTCTATGCAGATGGAAAGGAGCTGTCATCAAAATACACAGCAATCTCTGCTCCATGAATCTTATAGGCAGACAGTGGGGGAAAATCGCTGTGGGGACACAACAGGCTCAGGAGGAAGCTTCAGCTTGAACCGCTGGGCATGGGAGGGTTACTGCTTTAGCAAAGTACAAGTGAAACCCAAATATTTAACTTATAATATTGTCAAAGTTGAGACTGTCTCTCTGTTATCTTAGTTCATATCTGGAGGGGGAAAAAAGAAAGCTACCAATGAAAGATCCCTTAGCAATGTTTCTGCTTGGTAATATCTCACCTGAAATGATACAAGACTAAGAAAAATCCTCAGAAAGTTGGGAGAAAATGACAAAACCACTGAAAAGGATTGCCACCCGAATAAGTAAAGTCAAGAAAATCACGCATGTACTTCTGAGAGTGGACCAAAATGAAATCCAAACTTAGTGTGAAGAAACTATTAGGCTGATAAATCAAACAAAAAATAAACAAGGGCAAATGGAGAAATGAAAGAAACTGAGAGTTTGGAGAGAAGGAATAAACCATTTTCAAAACACTGAAGCAACTTAACAATTTGGAGAAAAGATGCAGGAGCAGTGAAGAAATATAGACTGTCCTCTGGAAAACAGGTCTCCCAGCAAAGAGAGCTCCATCCCTCACCGTGGGAAGTCACTCTCACTGTCACAGCATCTTCCTTGGGCACCTGACTGGGCCACCAGATCTTAGTGACAGAAAGATGCATTGGAATGAGCAAGGAAAAACCCAAGCATAGGGATGGCTGATGGCTAATGTGGACCGTCTCTTGGACCAAACTGTCTCATCTCTTGTTTGAAAATGTCTTGACACGTGGAGGCTGAGTTTTCATGTGTTCATTAACTGTGTTACTGCAGTTTGGGAGTTCACCCTCTCCACATTGTCAATTAAACTTACTTGTCTTACACAGTGGGAAGGATGCTTGTGTCATAATTTACTCATTAAATTATCGCAAAACATGAGAGTGATTTTTTTAAACATATTGTTTGAATCAAAGGAAATTCTCTTGAACTTAATATCTCTTAAAATACTTGCAAGATTCTTCACAAAGTGAATCTCCAAATTTCGAAAACAGAAGGAAACTAGTAGATGAAAAACTATAGGCAGGAGGGAGATTAACCATTCAACAAATGTTATGAAAATTATATTGCAAGCATATTGCCGTGGAATGGTAAAATACTTTTCAGATTACCAAAGACAAAAAGAGACACCTTATATACATTGCTAACTATTGTGACTAGCATGGAGATTCAAAAACAAAACCAGAACAATAATTAAGATGCATTTTAAAGACAAAGCATTTCCATTTAGTTTCCAATTAACATTCTTTAGACAAATTTTTATAGACTTTATCTTTTAGAGAAGTTTTAGGTTCACAGCAAAATTGAGCAGAAGGTACAGAGATTTCTCATACACCCCCTACCCCCACATATGCATGGCCTCCCCCATTATCAAGAATACCACTAGAGTGGTACATTTATTACAACTGATGAACCTACGTTGACACATCATTGTCACCTAAAGTCCAGAGTTTACATTACTGGACTGTCTGGCTGTACCACAGTTCATTTGTCCATTCACCTTCTGAAAGACACCTTGGCTGTTTCAAGTTTTGGCAATTGTGAATAAAGCTACTATAAACATCCTTATGTAGGTTTTTGTGTGGACATTAGTTTTCTACTCTTTGGGTAAGACAATTTTTTTTTTTAATAATGACAATAATAGGAACTAACCTTCTTCACTGGGCTGTTGAGAGCATTGCATGGATTCATGCATGTCCATGTGCTAAACTCAAAACCTGGTTTATAACAGGTGGTAAGGAAATGTTAGTTCAATGTGAATATTCATTACTCCTTCCCTTGTTGAGAAATGCCCCAGAGGTGTCCACTTCTCTTAGGGTCAGTGTTTCTGTGGAGTAGGCTTTCTTTGTCTAGGGCTTGTTAGCAACGGGGTCTCGAGAAGCAAAGTGATGGAAACGCGTTGTGTGGTGTGGGAGGTGAGATGGGGGTTGCTATCTTCGGACCCGCCTCTGGGAAGGGGACTTCATCTTGCAGAAAGGCTTAGCATGGTCTTTGGTAAAGGAGTGATCAAAAGGGAGAGGGGAAAAATGTCTGTTCATATCCTCTGCCCATTTTTTGATCGGGTTGTTTGTTTTTTTGTTGCTCAGTTGTATGAGATCTTTGTATATTACTGAGATTAATCCCTTGTCAGACAAACGATTTGCAAATATTTTCTCCCAGCTGGTGGGTTGTTTATTCATTTTGATCCTGGTTTCATTTGCCTTGTAGAAGCTCTTTAGTCTGATGAGGTCCCAGTTGTTTATTTTTTCTTCTGTTTCCCTTGTCTGGGTAGACATGGAATCTGAAAGGATCCCTTTATGTCCAATCGCAATTAGCGTACTGCCTATATTTTCTTCCAGGAGTTTTATAGTTTCAGGTCTCACTTTCAGGTCTTTGATCCATTTTGAATTGATTTTTGTATATGGCGATAGGAGATGGTCTACTTTCATTCTTTTGCATGTTGCTGTCCAATTTTCCCAGCACCATTTATTGAAGAGACTTCCCTCTCTCCATTGTATGTTCTTTGCTCCTTTGTCGAAGATTAGCTGTCCATAGGTGTGTGGTTTTATTTCTGGGCTTTCAATTCTGTTCCATTGATCTGTGTGTCTATTCTTGTACAGACATTTTTCCAAGGAAGAGATACAGATGGCCAATAGACACATGAAAAGATGTTCAACATCACTAATCATCAGGGAAATGCAAATCAAAACTACACTAAGATATCACCTTACACTGGTTAGAATGGCTATAATCACAAAGACAAATAATAACAAATGCTGGAGAGGTTGTGGAGAAACGGGGACCCTCATTCACTGCTGGTGGGAATGCAAACTGGTGCAGCCTCTATGGAAAACAGTATGGAGAGTCCTCAAAAAATTAAAAATAGAAATACCGTATGATCCAGCAATACCACTCTTGGGCATCTACCCAATGGACGTGAAATCAACCATCACAAGAGGCGTATGCACCCCTATGTTCATTGCAGCATTATTCACTATAGCCAAGAAGTGGAAGCAACCCAAGTGTCCCTCAACTGAAGATTGGTTAAAGAAGATGTGGTATATACATACAATGGAATACTACTCAGCCACAAGAAAAGACACAATTGTCCCATTTGCAACAACATGGAAGGACCTAGAGGGTATTATGTTAAGTGAAATAAGCCAGAGAGAGAAGGACAGACACTGCATGAACTCACTCATATATGGAATATAAGTGAACACACGGACAGAGAGAACTGATTGGTGGTTACCAAGGGGAAGGGGGGTGGGGGGGCACAAGGGGTGAAGGGTTACATCCACAAGGTGACAAACAAAAATGTACAACTAAAACCCCACAGTGTTATAAACTAAGACATCAATAAAAAATTTAAAAAAAAAAAGGGACAGGGGTGTTGGAAAGAAAGTTGACACCTCCCTCTAAGGTTGTGGAAAATGGAATTTTACATTCCAGGAGTGTTTTGCTAGAACTGCAGACTAGGAGCAAAGATAAAACAACTATAATAGTTACTTTAAACATTAAAAGATGTCTTCTGTGTCTCTTGCGTAATTAGCAGTTAAAGGCCCTCAAATAAAACAGACCTTCCTGTTGTTGGGCAGAGGGACTGAGCAGCAATGCCTGGTGTCTGGAGAAAGCAGATCCATTCCCCAGGCATCTCAAGTCAAAGAGGGCCAGGTGGCGACTTCCAACAGTCAGGAACACAGATGCTCCCCAGGGGGCCTGCTGCCAGGAAGACAAGAAGCACAAGAGATCCTATTGTGCATTGAGCCAAGCAGGAATTTTTGAGTCTGACTTTCAAGAATGCCTCAACTTCATTTAACATTTTATTATGACATCCCCTCTGTTGATCTTGGACTGCTCTTTTGATGTCTTGCAGACTTTCTCTAATCTCACTTACTTTGGTGTCTTCCCTGGTAATGCTTCCCTTCCTGGAATGCCAGGCTGTCTAATTATTCAAACCCTACCCATTCTCAGGGCCAACTTCTCCAGAAAGCCTCCAGTGTCTGCAGCATCTCTTATTATTTCCCCAGTTTCTGAGTCACCACAACCCTTCCAACGTGTTGATGATGTAGTTGATGGTAAACAAATAATTGTTAGATGTTCTAAGAGCACTGACAAAGATAGAATGATGCATATAGATTTGTATTTAAAGAACGATAGTAAATTCAGTTTTATAAAGGAGAAGGTAAATCAGCGATGACTCAAAAGAGATGACAACAACAAAAGTGAATTTGATCACAGAGATAATGTACATGCAAGACGCAGTTTACAGTGGGCACTTTTAAAGTCTGTGAACCTGTAGGTAAATTTCAAAACAAGGCTCAATCATCTTTAAATTGCACCTTCTTGGGTTTGGATTGTTTGCCTGCACGGTCATTAGGGAAGATGTTTGCTCCTGTTGATCAGGGCTTCTCAGACTCAGCCCCATTGATATTTGCAGCCAGATAATTCCTCACGTTGGGGGCTGTCCTGGGTGTTATAGGATGTTCAGCAGAATCCATGGCCTCAATGTACTAGATGCTAACATTTATGACACACGTCGTTATGACAACCAAAAATGTCTCTAGACATTGACAAATGTCCCTGAGGGAGCAGAATTGCCTCCGGTTGAGAATCATTGCTGTAAAATAACACTAATTTCTTTTATACTACATGCCAGGTACTGCAAAGGAGTGGTTATCATCCCAAGTTTTGAGTCAGACTTACCTGGGTTCAAATCACAGGCTACATTTATATGATATTTAGCTTATCATTTACTTAACAAGTTAAGGTAGTTAATGTCACAGCCTGTTTGTTCATTCAGAAAATGGACAAAGGATACCTATCTCATAGGGTCGCTTTGAGGAATAATTTGGATCACCTATGTGAAGTACTTAGTACAATTCTTGGATTATAATAAGCAGGCAACAGACAATAGCTTTCATTATTCATAACAGTAAGTAGCAGACTTTTGCAGTCCGAGAAATTGTTCAATACCACTATGAATATTGTAATGTCTACAATTCTGCTTGATGAGAAATCCTATTTTGCACAGGTTTAGGTGAGGATTAATCTTCCTGCCTAAAGTAATGAGATGTAAGACAAGCCACTACAACATGATGAGGTGGCATCCTCAGGGGAGGGGAACAGAATAGAGAGACAGCAAAGAATGCCATTCATTTATCCATTCACTCATTTATTCAATAAGCTTACATGATGTGACTATTACATTCCAGAATGTGCAGTGGGGGGAAGGGGGATAAGATAAGGTCCCTGGCCTTGAAGTGCTCAAAGTCTAGAAAAGTGTTAGATTAAGAAAACTTCAAGACCACATAGAGAAGACACCTGGGGGCAGGAATTTTGGTGAGCACTTTGGAAGAAAGTAAGGCCTCCTTAGACTGGATGCAATAATGACTCCTATTTAAAATCTGAACTTTGAGTAAGTACAGATGCAATTAGCCCTGCAGGTCCTAAGAAGAGGTAGCCATCTGTAGTGGGATACAAATCAGTATCCAGTCAGTAGTGTAGCCTGTCACACTGCTTCACATCTTCTCTGTTCTTGCACCCCCCAAATAAAATATTAGCACTTTAATCTTTGCTTCAGGTTCTTTCTAAAGGAACTTGGCTAAAACATCATGTATCCTGAACTAACATATGACCACAGTGGCCTAGGTCATGAAGAAGAGGTTCAGTGGAATCTGGATGTTGAAAGACAAATTCAGTAGGATTTGCCTTAGCCATTTCTCACTTATTATTATTTTTTTTTTTTTGTCAACTCATTGGCAAGAGGAATTAGATATTAGTATCAAGGCAGTATTGTATCTTGTTTGTGGATTGTTGTGTAAAATCACAATTATATAGGTATTGATACAGACAAGTGGATCCTAATCATTAAAGATTCTGGTACCCAGGTTGAGGATGTAAATAGAATAGTCTAAAGAAAACTGCCCAATGAGGGATTTTCCTTGCTTGGGTGAGTTGCAAGTCACAGTAGAAACCTCTAGGAAGCATAAAATCCAGCAAGACAAATCATTCTCCCTCCTAAATTCAGTTTACTGAGCCTGTAGGCACTCGATTGGCACAGTAAATCAACTGGATTTGTGATACAAAAGTGGTAGACATTTCGTAGTTAGTTGGAAAATGGCTGTAAGGAGTTTTTGTCTTCCCTAGCAAAAGAGAAATATGAGTCTATTGTCTTGGGTGTAATAGTCTGATTTTATAGTTCTACAGTGAAAACTCTTTTAGAGAAGAGAAAAACTGTCATGTAGGTCAAAGATCATTCTCAAGAGATATGAACCAGCAGTGAGACGCTGCTTTGGAGGGGACTCATTCTCACCTTTCAGAAGAAACAAAGGCAGCATTAGACTTGTGGAGGCTGCATTTATAATGGACGACTTTTTAAAATTAGATATTGCCTGGATCAATGTAGTCCATTATTATTATTGAAAGGGAGAGAAAACTATCCCAGATATATTGATCTAATTCTTTAAATACTTGTAAAAGAAGAGGAAGATTTTGAAGAGAAACTAAGAAATACTAATATATCTTAAAGACTTAAGAAGATTCCCTTGTCATAATTATGAAACATATATTATCAGTTATAATAACTTTAGATCTTAGTTGATATGACAAATATTTTATAGAGCATGCATTCACAATAGGGATGATATTACCCCAAGGAGAAGAAAATTTTTTGGGGGGAGGAGAAGCAAAAATTCTTACTCTTATTATGTATAAAGCACATATATACACAGAATACATAAACGTATATAAAGTCTATCTGTGGTATTAAAATTTCATAAGAGGGTCAATTAGAGAAATTATGTCTAAAAAGTTTCCTCAAGGGGATTATAATGAAAATAAAAGGTTGAGAAATACTGCTTTTGGTCTATAGGAAAAATATATTCAATTACAAATATATGTTAAAATATATTATATAACATATTAAGTATACATTATATATTAAATTAAATATATACTATATATTATATATTAAATAACTGTGATATACTAAAAGTATATTATATATGAAATATGTTAAAATTATATGTTAAAAATATACTGCTGTGCTTGGCATTGTGCTAGGCCCAGGGAGAAAGAGAAAAGGAGCTCTTTTAGGAACTTAAAAACTAAATAGGGAAATATGACATATCTATGATCAGAGGTTTTAAAATACTGAGACTGATATATTTGTCACACAAGAAAATGTCATTTTGCTTTTAAGTGTGAATGTGGACATGCGTGTGTGTAGATAATGGTACAAGCATGAAAGAAGCCCAAGAATACCATATGACCCATGTGAGAAAAAAGGGATAGATGATAGATACATAGATAGAGAGATAGACAGACAGATAGATAGGTAGATAGATAGACAAAGACAGATAGATAGACAGATAGGTAGGTAGGTAGATAGATAGATAGATAGATAGATAGATAGATAGATAGATAGGTAGATAGATAGACAAAGACAGATAGATAGACAGATAGGTAGGTAGGTAGATAGATAGATAGATAGATAGGTAGATAGATAGATAGATAGATAGGTAGATAGATAGATAGAATAAACATTAATTGAATAAGTATTTGTCTAGGAAAGCTTGCTGGGAAAGGGTAAGTCATACTGAGCCTTAAAAGAAATACAGATTCAGAATGCTGTGTGGGGAGAGAATATTTTGCCTGGAGATGAGGGAGAAATGTGTGAACTGAGGCATGAAAGTCAGAACAAATGGTGTGCACGGTAGCAATGGAGGGCAGGGCTAGTCAGGCTGGGTTTGAGGATGAATCCAGGATGAAAAGGTGGCAGGAAGCTGGCGACTTAAGAGGAGCCTCAATGCTGAAGTGAGGACCAGCTGAGGGAGGTTAGATTTGATTGGCTAGGTCAATTGGATTTGATTGGATTGGAGCCATCTGAGTTAGCTGGGAGGCGAGGACACTGTGAAAACTGTACAAACAAGAATCCAGCAACCAGGGTCCCCAGGATCAAACTACAGAGAGGTTGCTTCCCAGGAAACCACTTCAGAAATGATTGAGCAAACCGCTGGAAGCCTGCTGCCTGACATTTTGGCTTTAAATTGGGTGAATTGCTAATTCCAAGATAAAATCAAAAACACATGTGGCGTGTTTTTGTTGGGTGTGTGGAAACATGACAATGAAATCAAGCACACGCAGGAGGCTGATGAAATCAAGTTTCCCACAAAACCAAGAAACCAACAAGAAAAAACACACGATTTTAACCACTTCTTCATTAAAACTTCAGTCTCTCTTGTCTACCTATTGCCCCCATTACATTCTGAGAAAAACAGAATCAAACCTAGATATCACCTCTTCCTGACTTAAAAAAAAAAAAAGAAATTGCCATGCAGTTTAAGTATATGGTCTGCTAATATACTACACACACACACACACACACACACACACACACACACACACACGCATGTCACAAACAACTGTACTCATGAAATGCAGATTAATCATAGTGGATCTGTTATATATATATTCCTCTTTTCTAAATAAGGGCATCCTATATTAGTACTCCTTTTGGAAGAGAATGCTTATCATTCTAGATGTGTTCAGAAAGAATAAGTGTCAGGAAATTTACTCTAAATAATTTAAAAGAAAAGAAAGAAGACTCCAGAAACTCAAGGACCTTAAACTGTATCTACAGAATGATCTGAGTTAAATTCATACTCTTTGAAATGCCTCAAATGATTTCCCAAGTTCTCTCACATTCTCTGTGTCACCAAAGTTGAGGAATGTGGAGATAAGTGACAAGAATCTGCTGCTGCGGAAAAAGAAAGTGTCCTTAGAATGACAAGGGTCTTTTCTCACATTATGTACTTACAGAGCCACAAAAACAAAGCTAATAGAACGGAGGATGGGAATTAGAGTCTTAGATAAACCACAGAAAATTACAAGATAGACATAGATTTAGACAGGATTGGTACCTAGAGACTTCCTATACATTGAGACTTTAAAATCAAGCTATATAAAGTGAGGAAATAGTATAGATTACCTCCCCCTCCCTTCACTGAAGACAGGGAGTGAGAAAAAGTAGACAAATCAGAGGAGAGAGAGGAGGCAGGGCAGAGAGCCCTGAAGAGCCCCTTGAAGACCCTGCCCAAGCTCCTCCCTCTGTCAAAAGGAAGTGACATCGTTCTGGGCTGATGGGAGGAGATTGAAGAGATTCTCCAGCCTAAGATCTGGAACTTTTCTGCTGCATTATTTTCATGTCAATTGAGATCTCTCCAGAGTAAGAGATGTCCAGATTATAGCTGGACATCCTAATTCTTCTTTCTTCTCATCCTAATTCTGCTTTGTCTCTGGAATAAAAAATGTATCAGATCCTGTTAGGAGTCTTCACCCTGCATGCATAAAACAGAAAGTGTAATAAAATTCTTCTAAAAAGAAACTCACATATCTCTGGCAATAAACATGATTCACTGATATTGTAACCTTCTTAAAGCCAACCTGGAAGGGTCAGAGAAGAGGGGAGATAGAAAAAGCTTTTGTTCCTGGAGAAAAGTCTAAAATAGACAGTTGAAAAAACATTTAAATGGCAAATTTTGAACAAATTGTTTTTATATTTGCCTTAGAATAGAAACTCCTTTAAAGGCACAGCAGTGTTGAAGGAGAAACTGTGAATCTTCCCTACGAGCAATTGAGAGGATAAACAGCAGATTCTCTGGAATGGAGGGAAAGGTGATGTACCTCTAAGGAGGATGTTCAGCATGTCAGAGGGGAAGGAACAAAGATAAGAAGCCAATGACATCAGTCAAATGGGACAAATTTTCTGAGCTTCTGTTACCTAACCTGTTTATTGGAAATAATACATGGTGTTTGTTTTAAAATATGTCTGCAAAGTTTTCAATACTTCTCCCTTCCAGAGGTGGAGACTGTTTCCCCTTCACTAGAATTCAGGCTGGACTTAGTGACTTGCTTCTAAAAAGAGAACGTAGCACACGTGATGGTGATGACTTCAGAGTCATGAAAGGCAGTTTCTCTTTGCTCTCTCTGTGGATGACTTGCTCTGGGGAAAGCCAGCTGCCATGTTGTAAGGACACTCAGGTAGTAGGATCTCTCAATGGAGAGATCCAGAGGTGAGGAACTGAGGCCACCAACCAACAGCAGTGGGAGTAAACTCCCTTAGAGGTGGCCCGGCCATCTAAGTCAACCACCCAGCTAAGCCACTTCCCAATTCCTGATCCACAGAAACTGTGAGATAATAAATGTGTACTGTTTTAAGCTGCTAAGTTTTGGAGTATTTGTTATACAGTCATAGATAACCAAACAAAAAGCCATGCCACTCCACAGAATAAATATGAAGATTCATTGAGACGATGTTTATGAAATAGCTGGGACAACTGTAAGGGTTTATGCAAATCCATAGTAATCCTAATCTCCATGGGGTAAAGCTGTAGTGGCAATAGTCTTAAGTACTCTTAGGAAATATGTGTATACCAAGACTGTAACCCAGGAGGGCAATGGCTGTACAATTCTCTTTCCTCCCCTACTCCATCTCTAACAACTGATGCCATTTCTGAGACAGAGTAGCTGATTACTAAGTATTTGCTAAGAGAATGAATCAACAAATTTTGAGCAAATTGTTCACATTCTCTGAACTCCAGTTACCTCCATTGGAAATTAAAGGAGTTGAACTAAATGATGTGAAATATTTGCCCTGGCTCTGAAATAATTCTAAAATGTAGTACACACACTATTTATTTTTATTTAAAAATAAAAATATTTTATTTATATATATTTTATTTATTATGTACAAATAAAAATAAATAGTTCTTGCTATGTGCTTTGTGCCAGGGACTATATTAAGTGTTATGCATGTATCATTTTATTTAATGCTCTCAACCACCCTATGAGGTTGGTAATATTATTGTCCTGGTTTTAAGAAATCTGTGGCACAGAGAAGTGATATAACTTTTCTGAGGTCATGCAGACGGTAAATGTGAACCTGGATTTGAACTAGGGAGACTAACCATTGTAATCTAAAGATGAGCCTGTTTGAAATCTTCAACTTTATGGTATTGTCAACTGATCTGTCTATGTGCTAGATTCTAGGCTTCTTAGGACAAGGGCAATTCCTTATGAATATTCGTATCTCCAATGCCTAACATACAGCAAATTCTCAATAAATGCTCATTTAATGACTGACTGACTGAATGAATGAGTGAACAAACCCACAATGTGGTGTGGAAATATTTTTAACTCACACTAAATGTGGTCGCAAAAATTATGGAAAAGTTAAACATTTCAGATTTTGTGAATTGTTCATACATTACTATTCAGTTACTACAATTCCTACTGAGTGTTACAAAGTCCACCTTCTAGTTCTCTCCCTGAGCACGTCCTAACCACCAGAGTGTTACCACATATGCTATTAAAGTAAATGAGTTATAATTCAGAGAACTGTCACAACTAAATTTCATTATAGGGGATGGGCAGGTATCCTTCATAGATTTGTAGAAAGTTCCAAAGTAGCCACTCTCTGAAGAGAAGAGATCCTGTAAACTTTGCCCTTCATCAAGGTTGTCATCAGCTTGAGTATGGATTTGGAACAATTAAGCATTGATGAGAGCCTAGATATAAGAATTTGGAAGTTATAAACTGGCTTTGATTTGAATATTGCAGTTCTCTTAGAATTACTAAATCCCCTTTACAGGGGGTAGACCACTTGAATCCATAGAAAGGACGGCTTCCAAATGGTATTACAACAGCAGTTGTACCACCGAGATTTTTTTTCTCTCTTTCAAAAATGTGAAGGAAGATACGTACAAGCCTTAAAGGAATGGTTAGAGGGTGAGAGACCCATCAGAGAAGAGATAAAAGACTGACAAGCTGGAGCCACGTATCAGCTGAGGTTATGAGGGCCAGATGTAGGAGCCGGTCTCACAAAGGGAGCACAAAACTGTAGATGGAAGTAGGAACAATGATCTTATAACAGAGAAAGAATGACCTTAATTAACATGAAGTCCTAGTCTCCACCTGGTCAACTGTACTTCCAACATTGTTCTGTTAGAAAATTTCATATTGTAAGTTTTTTTAAATTTTGGAAGTGAAAATACACCTCAGCCTAGCCCTGACCCTATAAGTCATTTTTGCTCAGAATTATGTGGATTCCACGTTTTGCCTATAGCTTCTCTGTACCTGAGTTATTTACTTTAACTTCGTTAATTGGGTAGTTTTCATTATTTAGTTTTTTCCTCAAGAAGGACTTGTAGGGATTGTATATCCTAAGTTCTTTCCTGCTTAAATATCTTTATTCTTCAATGACAACTCAGCAGACACTAATATTCTTCCATTATTTTATTTCCTGGGCATTTTTCAGATATTAAATCTTGCACTGCACCAGTCAGGGCCCACCCTGACTTCCTCTTTAAGGTTGACTTGTTCTCTTATCCTTTGTCCTTCAAATTCTCCTCAGAATTGTCTTGGTGTTGAAGATTGCATATTAATTTTTGTGAACCCATTGTGATTTTCCAAACTGTAGATTCAGTTCTTTCACCAATTCAGGAATTTTTCAGGTAGCTTTGAAGTCTATTGTGATTTCATCCTTGAGGCCAGCAATTATATTGGATCACTTTCATCTGTTTTCCATATCTACTAGCTTCTGTGATTATAATAAAATATTTATTTTAATTATCTGCACTTTGATCATCTCAAGTCTTCCTGGTGAATAATTTGACTTTAGCGTGGATTCCATTCTCTTCCTCACTGTTTATGTTTATTTATTAACTCAGTAAGAATATTTTGTTCTTCAAATGTTTCCTTGGGCATCTCCCTTTTTATCTCATTCTCTTGTTTATTTATATTGTCTTTGAGCTATTATTTCTTTGAATGCATGTCTCATTAACTTGTCATGCAGCATGACAATTGTGACAAATTCTCTAGGGATTCTTGAATTTTGTTTTCCTGTTAACTTCTTAGTCTGTCATTTACATGGTGTGCTCCTTTCCTGCATGTTTTGTGGTGAGGTGTGATTATAGACTTCCCATAGAATGCTCTTTTTTCCTGCTCAGGACTGAACGGCTGTGCCAGCACATTCTCCTTGCTCTGATGGGTGTTGGTGATTTGACCCACTTCCTATCAGATCCAGGACAGATTTGCTTTTCCATCTGAGCTTCAGTTTGAGGTTTGGGTATTAGGGGTGCCGTTTGGTATTCTATGGTCTAAGGGCTTGGTATAGGGGAAGACATCTGGCCAAGGTGGTGGTGTCTCTTCTCTCATACTGCTTCTTGTGTTAAGTGCCCTGTACCCAGTGGGGCTGGAGAGATGCCCCAAAGCCTCAGACCTGGACTCTAAATAGTGAACCATGGAGTCCCCCCAAAACTCCCCTTTACTCCCCTTGATAGCTTACCAACCCCTCACTAATTTCTCCCCAGCAGCTCTTTCCAACACCCCTCGGTTAAGAAAGATAAGGATGCGTCTCAGTTTGAGTCTTTGCAGATTTAGGGGTGATAGACAAAAAAACTCCCACAATTTCCTAAATCACCACTATGGTTTCTGGGGAATGGAACAGAGTTAGGAGTGAACTGTGCTGTACTTTACTCAAAATCACTTTTCTTTCTTTGGTTTCAAGTTTGGGGTATTTATGGAATCGGATTATAGCTATTTCTGTGTTTGGTGCTGCAGGTACTTTGGGATTGGGCTTCTGATTTCTACTAAGTTTTTGCCCTTTAGGTACAAAAGCAGAGATTCTATAAAGCAATTTCAATTCTCTATCTTAAGTTGCAAGTTCATCTTTACAGCAAACTTCCAGTACCTTTATTTTAAAAAACCCTCCTTTTCACTTTATCTCAGGCATCTTTTTGCAGGTTTAGCTTTTTTTTTTTTTATCAAATGATTGCTTTTTGGGACAATAGTTAATACAGTTACCTGGGCTGATTTAAGGAAATAGCTGTATTTTTATATTTCTTTTGTTACTAGTATAAATAAAATAAATGCTCATTGTAGAGTTGGGAAGGAAATGCAATGATTTAGATACAAAAGTTTATTTTACTTGTCTTTAAAAATATGTAATTGAGAGGAAAAATAATCTAAATGCATCCCCTCCCCCGTCTTTGCTGAAGCACTGACATGGTGTCTTGACCGTGGTCTGGGGGGATGGAGTGGACCAGCAAGGTGGGTGAGAGGGTGGACTCTCCTGCTTCCCCAGCCATCGAGGCTCTTGGTGCACAAGCCCAGCCCTGCCTGGTCCTCATGGGCCCCAACAGGTTGGAGGGTAACAGGAGCCCTGCATGAATTAGCAGTGCTGTCCTAAGGCATGTGTCTGGTGTCACCTGTGTCACAGCTGACTTTCAATATCCAGGCACACAGGTGTCCTCACTGCTTCTCAAAACTGCCACAGCCTTTCCCACCTCCCAGCTTGGCCCCCACTCTTCTCCCTTCCTACGTGTTCTCTCCTAGCTCTCCAGCAGCAGCTTCTTGGCTCCTCTTCAGAGAGCACCCCTCACCACCCTGGCTGAAGTAATTCCCCTGGAGGCAATCTGCCTCACCTACGCATTATTCTCTTCACCGCCCCGTCAGCATCTGTAACTGCTACCTTGTGAATGTATTTGTCACACGCTTTAGAATGTAAGCTCCATGATGTGGGAGACCTGGCCTGGCTTGTCCAGTGCTACCTTTCACCATGAAGCAAAATTTTCTCATCAGATGAATCAAGACATCGCTGAACTGGCAGTCAAGTCTGCAGGACTGGTCCTGCCCCAGCTTCCTGCCTGGCATTCAGGTTCTCTTCCAGCACCTCCATTCTCACCTCTGGCTTGGGACCTTCTCAGTCTTCCTGGCCCACGCTCTCTCCCCTGGGGTCCTGCTCAGCCCTGCACACCTACCCCAGCGAGCAGCTGTTCCCATAAAGGTGATCACCCTGAGGATCCCCAGCCACGTGCATTTCAGTGGCTGTGCCCACCCTGCAGTGACACCTTCGGATCCACCCCAACCTCACCCTGTCTTGTCACACTCCGTGAACCTACCAAGATAATGAAGAAATGATGACAAGCAAAGGGCAGGTCATAGTGGTCCGTTGCTCTGATTTTAGCTCACTTCTGAAACTCTTCATTCTTGTCCACTCTGGAATAACGTGGATGGTCCGGGTCTGAATCGTTGAGAGTTTTGTGGCCAGAGAGGATAATGTTCCAACCTGCAACTCAGCATGGTCCATTGGCCCATTTCTCCGTTTTACTCGGAGCTCCCCGGTGCTGAAGGGAGGAGAGTTAGCCACACTCCCAGAACACATTTCCATGTATATTTAATATAAGAAAGCTGCAGGAACAAACTGCAAATTCTGCTTTTGTTCTAATCCACAGCATTTCTTTGCAAGAGCATATTGTTGCTATCCAGAAAAGAAACCCTGATGGTTGTTTGTGGCTGCTTGGGATATTTTTAATTTTTCCTTTTGGGGTCAAGCCCAGGACAGGCCCTCCCACTCGGATCCAACACCCAGAGGTAGTGGGAGAGCTTTGCTCTGTGAAAGTCGCCCTTGTTCAAAGAAGGAATCTGCTTGTCAGTCTTGCTAGAGAGAGTGACCTACCACAGAGATGAGATCTGAGAACCTTGGTCTAATTATACAGCTGGACAGGAATCCCTGCAGGAAAATTCCTCCTTTTTTCCTCTCCTCCAACTGACAAGCGATTTCCTCTGTAGACATATCCCCTTACGTCACTCCCAGACGGGTTCACCTTGACTTCACAGGACTCAAATAGGAGGAAAAGGGGAGTGCCTTGCTTCTCTGCTCTCACCAACAGATCAGATGAAATTATTTTAAGTTCACATGTTTAAATGTAAGTCAGACTGTGTTCACTTGCCAGCAGGAAATAAACTTCAGAGGGAAGAATTGGGTGGAAAATATAGGATCAGAGACAGAAATAACAGTCAGGTCTGAGTGACACAGAGTCCTTGCTCTCTGTGCCTGGAGAGCCAGGTCACCTTCGCTGTTCTATTTATAAAACTCACTCCTGGCAGAAGTCACTTTTAGTGCCTGCTATAAATTGGAAATGGATGATTTCTAACGCTGTTATCTTGCTGAGCAATCAGGACAGTCTCTTTTCTACAGCTTTTATACAAGCAAGGATGGGTTCCCGGCTCGACAAGAGGCACGGCTTTGTCGGGCCTGCTCACATCACAAGGGTTTATATGGGCAAATCAGCAAACATGCCACGTAGGGACTGCATTATGTGCCTGGTCCTATGCCAGAGGCTGGAAATCAAAAGAAAAATACAGGTTGCGTGTGCTTACCCTGAGCGTGTGCACCATCTAGCAGCTGAAGGTTGTTCAAGGTGACTGTGAATGATGAAGGACAAGGAATTTTAACCTGAGAAGTTCTGTTTGCATTAAAGGAGACTGGAATGTCAAAATTCTATCACACTATCCTAAGAATATTTTATACTGTCACTATGAAATCTCTCTATCTCTTACTATTTAGAATATTATTTTAAACATCCATAACCCATGAAGATTCTACATGAGCCATTGAAGTTGTCAACTCTCTGTTTTAAAATAGAATATTCAGTTACTGGGTCATAAATAAATAACTTTTTAGCTACTGGTAACTTGAACAATTAAAAACCTAAAATAAATAAACAAGATCTAAACAACTAAAGAAGAAAACAAGTGAGTGTGAGCATTCATTTAAAAACACTTCACCTATTTATAATTATTTTCACCATGTAGTGATTTCCATGGTCAGATATTTTTTTGACTGGATGAAAGCCTAGCATTCCTTCTTTAAAAGCAATATTTGTTAGGGTTTGATATCATTGCCTTCTTTGAATATTAAGTTTAAATTTTTTTTGAAATAAGTATAAACTCACAGGTAGTTGCAAAAACGGTACATGGAGTCTCATGAACGCTTTATCCAGCTTCTTCCAATGGTGATATTAATGTGAGAAAATATCAAAACCAGGAAAGTGACCTTCATATAATCCTGTTAACTAGACTACAGACCGTATTCAGTTTCCACCAGTTTTTACACACACTCATTTGTGTATTTGCGTCTGCACATGTAGTTCTGTGCAATCTGCTCCCACGTGTGGCCCTACCACAGTCAAGACGCAGGACTGTTAGGTTACCATGAAGGCACTCCCTTAGCTACCCTGTAGAGTTGCACCCACCCCACCCCCGTCCCTGTCCCCTGGCAACCATTAAATGTTCTCCAACTCAGATTTAATTTTAACCATCCTGTTTGGCCCACCACACTGGCTTGCATCTTGTTGATGAAGAGTTTCAGACAGATTCTCCTTGGCATTCAGACGAATTAAACATCAAGGGAAAATCAAAGTGGGACACAGTGACCTTCTAGCAGACTAAAGAAGGTAATTCATTTACTTTGTTGTTCTTTTTCTTTTTTCTAGCGGAATAAATTTTGTTTACTCCTCTCTGTAAATTCAGAGAGCGAGAGCTCCCTCAAAGACAGTCTAAAGGGAAAAGGTCAATTTACATATAGAGAAAAAAATTGCAATACCACTTCATTTAAATTAAAAGCAAATTCATCTCCTAATAATTTAGTAAAAATCTGTCTTAGGGATGGTGAAGAAAAGAGTTCCAGTAACTTAACAAGAATTTCATAACATCCTAATCTCCAAGTTGTTAGCAATAACTCTAAATCCTGGTCTGACCTTCAAGTCTTTTTCATCCAAATCACCTCATATCATTTTCAAATAATTACATGAGAATTTCCCAAGGGAATTTTTAATATTCATAGATCAAAGAACTAAAATGACACAAAACATCTGGAAATTTGTAATTAAATGAATGGTTCTTTAAATGTTTACACTCAACCATTTGGCAAGCTTACATTTTTAAAATATAGTTATATTTGTATTTATTAAACACATACAACAATAATATCATAACTATATATTGCATATTATCTATTTATATTTATGTTACATAACCATATGATATAGTTATATTAACATATATACAATGATCATATTATTGAATATTATTACTGTATGTATTTTTATATGTAATACAAGTATGTAATACATCATTATTATATATGTAGTACAATGTATATTATTATTTTCATTATTACATATATTTATTTTATTATTATTGTATAATGCAAGTCATTCAGCAACACGTGAATATGAGGACCTTACTCTATACATTTTGTATTTAGCATTTGGAGGGATGCTCAGGCAATTAGCTTTGCAAAGTGACACCAGGGTTGTACCTGAAGTGAGACCAGACCTCACTCATGTCTCCCACAGAGACTACAGCAACTGAGTGTTTGATTAGTACGTATTCATTTTTCTTTTTTATTGTAACTCCTTTAGGGTCAAGTCCTGCTGTTCTTTGGATCCAAATAATGTTTGATCCCAATCAAAGTTCCTTTTAGGTGCATAACAAGTGGGTAAGTTGGACAAATAGCTGTTAGAATATTTCTACTAGAATTGAAAGCAAAATCCAATCTAAAGATTGGGTGTTTTCTTCCGTGAAGGCAGCAGGTTTCCAGTGCTGTACCAGTGGCTGCAGACAGATTCATCTTTGGAGTTGGCTACTGTCCTTGGTGCTGAGCACAGCTCGCTCTAGGTCCAGAGACTAATGCCTACTAATACATTATTTACACACATTTTCTAATAGAAACTATTGCTCTTTGTAACTGTCCTGGACTTGAAATCATGAGCGACTTATCTCAATGTGGTTAAACATTTGATTCAGCCTAATTATAATATCAAATGCCTTTTTAGTTTTCTCCAATATTTTATTTGGAAAATATTCAAACATGAAGACAAGATAGAAGAATTTTGTAGGAAACATCCATAAAACCACCTCCTAAATTCTGATTTTCTTTTTACTATTTTGTACTATATTTGCCTCATCATGTTTCTATCCCTCTATCCATCCATTGTCCATTTATCAATCTATCTTGATTTTTGTACATTACAAAGTAAGTTGATGGCATTGAGGCACATCATGCCTAAACCCTCCAGCATGCATTTAATCAACTAGTGTTTCATATTTCTTTTTATTAAAGGATCTTTTTATTAAATGGTCGTGTATTAAAAAGGAAAGAGAAATCTTTCCCCCATAACTTGACATTCTGGTATGAATATTACAAATAAAAACCCATCTAATACCAATTCTGCTGATATATGTTGCTTGGAGAGAGTCTGTGGTTATAATTCCAGGTGAAATAGGTTGCACTCACCCTGGATGCAGAGAGGTGGGCATGTTCTTCATCTTTCCTAGAGGGAAGTCTGTAACACTCCTTCCCAAGACTCTCCTCACCAAGTCAGCCCAGTGTGAGGTTATCCTGGGCCTGCTAGGGGCCACAGCTCCTCTCTCTACCTGAAAGAGGGTTGTCTCGATTGGCCCCATGGGCCTTCTAAGGGAAGCATTGCCCTGCCTTCTGCCCCTAACATGCCTTTCCTTACTGAGAAAGGGTTTGTGTACAATAATGCCCTCTATTCCACACCAAGCTCACACTTTTCTTCAGGTATAATGGATGCATTTCCTTGTGCATTCCCTCTGGCATGTAGCATTTGAAGTTTCTTATCCTTGAACTGATTTTCTATATAGGCTCCCCAGAGTGCTTCCCTTAAAAGCAGTGTTTTTCTAATTTGGGATTAGGTAGTATAAATGAAAATTGTGTGATTCCTTGTTGTCTATGATAGGGATTGGCCTTTTGGTGAGCCTCACTTTGGATGCTAGAATGAAGCCATTCTCCCAAGGACACATGGTTCCCAGACAGGATTTCCAGGTTCTTTTCAGATTTTATACAGAGATTCATTGAGTTCTATAGCCTTCTCTAACTTTTTCTAAAAGGAAATAAAATAGGTCATTTAATAAAGTTTCCAGTCAATTCTTTTATGTATTTGCTTTAAACTACTTGTTTTGGTAGGAAATCTTGAAAAGAGTCTCGAGATTACCATTGACTTTGTATAAAAAAGATCATTTTAATAACAGCAATACTGTTAAGTGCTAAAATGTGTCAAACACTAAGTGCTTATGTATGTCAACCTACCCAATCCTTTCAGCGATCCTATGAAGTGAGTACTCTTATCATCAACATTTTACAGCTAGGGAAACTGAGGTGAAGATAAGTAGAGTAATTATTTATCCAGAGTCATGGGGCCAGTGAAAGGCCAAATTTAAACTGGGTTGTCTTGTTCCAATTTGCTCTTAACACATTATGCTGCCTCTAGAACTAAGTCATATGGAGGAGACCTTTCCTGAGAATAGAGCTTCAAGTATATTATTATGTAGTGTGCCATTTTATAATTTTCCAGCATAGTCCATCCATCCTATTTCTAACTAGCTTTAATGTAATAAAGAGTCTATTTCCATTTTTGGTGTGCAACCACTAACTTCTTTCTAGTCCTCACCATCCCTTTCCTCTTTTGCCCATATCTGGACAGACAGATAAGAAAGCCTGCCTTTGCCCCTCATCCTTTGACACTGATGGGAAATTTAAACCTTCCATGCATGGAAACTCCCCCCAGCGCACCCCCTCCCCCAGCCCACTACTCTAAATGTCAAAGCCTCTCCTTCCTCTTTGCTCAAGCCAGCCTGCACCTGCTTGTGCCTGCCCGGAAGCTTTCGCCCAAATTCTCTTGATGTGTGGAGTCATGAGCCTTAACACCCAAGCTGAGTTTTGGGCAAAGGATCCATCTGTTCTCTGCAGAATGAAAATAAAACATTAAAAGAGTTTTGGTTTGGCCTAACTTTTAAGTCTTTTTTAGCCCCATCATCTCTTATAATTATGCAAAAAAGATTAACTAAGGCAGATTAACATGAGACATAAAATGTTACTATCTCAATATTGCTCTTTATTACAATTTTCTCCAAACTGGTTTTGTGATCCTATTGTTTCAAGCCCTAGGTCCCTGTACATCTCTTGATCTCTTATGTTGTCATCTGCTGATTGCTGCAGTGTCCATGTGTGGAGGCAAGGGTTATAACAGTCATCACAGCCTGCCTTGCCTTACATGGCTGTTCTCTGCCCCCAGAAGGCCAAAGCTCACAAGCTGGTGGGCTTGTCAGTGGAGAACACCTGCAAATTCCTTTATTCTCAAGGACTCTGTAACGGCCAGAATGTGACTTTAGTTTCTAAAACAAAATGCTAGAAATACACGGTGGATAATCTCCAGTCTCTTTAAACACCTTTATCCCCAATATCACTAAGTAATATATGGATCCCTCCAATGGGAAACTCTCCCAGAACTGCAGCCTTGTATATCCAACCACCTGCTCTGCATTTACATTTGGATATTGAAACAAAAGTTGTTGATTGTCCCACAAAAATTCAATTAGAGAGACCCCCCCCTCCCTTGTTGTGGCTGGGCACATGGACAACATCAGAGAATTCATATCCCAGCATCCCTTGCAGGTAGCTGTGGTCATGTGACTATGTGTGAGTAATGGGATTCAAGCAGACATGATGGTGCTTGCTCTCCACTTCTTTTGTTCCCCTTCCTGGGGCTACAACACAGACAGGGAAGAGAATAACCTAACCCCTGGAGGATGGCAGGGCAACAAAGTAGGAACTAGGTCCCTGGATTACCTCCTGGAACACAGCTGCCCACCTTGCACTCCCAACCACTAGGCCACCTCTGAACCAATAGGCAGAAATAGCCCCAAATTGTTCCTCTTTGAGGCTGTCTACCTTGTTAATGGTATTTACATCAACCTGGTGGCTCAAGCCAAATATTAGGGAAGTTGTCTGCTTCTTGACTTACATTTGGTCCAATTACATATTGAATCTATGTCACCATCATCTCATCCCTTAATGTTTCAATGGCCTCCCAGCTGATCTCTGCCTCTCGCTGCCACTTCCATCCCCAAATCCATTCTCCATTTAGCAGCCAGAGGAATCTTTCCAAAAAATCTAAATCCAATTGCTGATCCCCTGATAAAACCTTCTGATAACTTAGGGTTTTACTTTAAATGAATCCAAATACCTTACCCTAGCTTATATTAGTGTCAGTTTTTTGATATGCTAGAATTGTGTGCAGAGAGAATTAATCACAGCTAATTGGGTTATAAATCAATATCCAAATGACTAAGGATGATAAATTTTAAAAATTAGTTTCCCTTACTCTTTTAAGTTCCAACTGTAGATCTGATTATTATCTATACCATTATTAAATCTAACAAAATAAAAACAATTGTCTTCTGATTCTGATTGATTATGATTCATGTTAGACTAGCTCGTCTTGACCTGACTAAATGCCCTTCCATGACTTATCATTTGCATATGTATTTAATTAAATTTCCTTAAAATTCTTAACTGCATTTATAAAATTAATGGCCTATATTCATTTTAAATATTTCCAATAACTGGACAAGTTTAAGAGCATAGCAAGTCAACCTGCCCAAGAATTAACTCTCATGTGCCTCATACTAGATGCAGCAAACTCTGGCCCTCAGGCCACACCCATCCTGCTGCCTGTTTTTGTAAATAAAATTTTATTGGAACACCCATTTGTTCATGTATTATTTATGGTGGCTTTCAAGGTACAATGGTAGAGTTGAGTAGTTGCAATAGAAATCATATGACCCACAAAGCGTCAAATATTTAATATCTGGTCCTTTATAGAAAAAGTTTGCCAACCTTTGACCTAAGATATTAAAATGATATATAAAGCAAATCTCAAACTGTCCTAAATATTCCTATACTTTTTACAAACTAAATCAAGTTCTCTTAACTCCATTCAACTTAAAATGACAACTCAAAATTTTGACACATATTATCTTTTCCCAATTTTATTCTAAAAATTTTCAAAAATGCAGGCAAGCTAAAGAATTGTATAGTGCTCACCACCCTCATTCTACATTTAACTCCTTGCTATATGTATTTTATCACGTCTAGCCAGCCATCTCTCCTGTGATCTGTCCATCAGTTCATCTGTCTTTTTTTCCTTTTGATGCATTTCCAAGTTGCAGCTTAGTATAGTTGTCCATTAAACACTTCAGCACGTATGTCCTTAACTGGAGTTCCATATTTCTTTGGATTCTTTTTCCTTTTATTTTAATTTGCATACTAGAGTGCATAAATATTAAATATATCATTTGAAGAGAGATGACAAATGTACACATATTAATTTAGAGGGTGTTTATTTTTTTCAGTTTTTACTTATTTATTTATAAATTTAAATTTAGTAAAATTCACTCTTTTTGGTAGAGTCTAATGAGATTTGTCAAGTGCATAAAGTTGTGTAATCACCATCATAATCAAGACACAGAGAAGTTCCATCACCCCAAATTTCCCTCTTGCTGCTCCTTTGTATCAACCACTGACCTTCCTTCTGTGATTCTCCTTACTGTCTGGTCTCTGTCTTCATAGTTTTGTCACTTTCCGAATGTCATATATACATGACATATTCCATTTTGATCACCATCTAGAGAGGCAGTACTGAGCAATGGTGAGGCGCACATCTAGCATCAGATTTCTGCACCTCAGATCCCAGATCTTGTTAATTATGTGATGATGGGCAGTTCGTTTTCATCTTCATGACTCAGTGCTTCATCTGCAAAGTGGGGATCATAACAGTACTTGCCTTGTAGGATTGTCTGGAGAGTTGAATGAGATCATATAAAGGTCTGGGAATGGTGAAGATAGCCATTAAGTGCTAGCAAAATCTTGGCTATCATCATCATAGGATCAATCTGTCTGGTTTTCTAAAATGCCAAATTCTCCCAAACATTTCCCATTTTTTAAAAAGCTGATATATATAAATTATCTCTAATCATAACACACAATATTCATATGGGATTACTTTATTTCATCATCTTTATGTTTAATTGGAAACCCTTCTGAGATGAGAAACATGCTTCCCTCTAAGGGAACAGTTTTACCATTTCAAGGGCTCTGAGGCCCCAGTAGGATGACCATATCTGGAAAGCCAAGAGTGCTTATAGGCCTTGGTTTTGAGGTTGGAACGTGGAAGATGGGACGCCATACATCCTGGATCATACTTCTGTGTCATAGATGGACCCTCTGAGCCCATTTTTATAATATTCATGACAACAGTGGTTCTTGTAGGGGAATTTACTGCGGTCCAGTTTCTCTTGGGTTAAAGTTACTCCCTGATACAATTTTTCTGTAATTTCTTTTAATTTTATCATCTAAGTAGGATAGTTGAAATTCAGCAATATCACCACCCTTGATTACAGATAATTTCCTTCAATGATTCTCTTTACTGTCTGATGGAATTCTATATGTATCCACCACTCTTACAGATGCTCTAACAATATCTAGTTAGGTTCTGAGTGTTTCTAAGTCCTGAATATTCTGGCCCTCTCTCACCTATCTGGCCACACCACCCAGTACCAATCACTCTCCTTCTCACCTACTTTCTCCAGCCGGGTTTCTGTAACAGACCAGCTTGTTCCTATTGCCAGGCCCCATCTCTTCAGGCCATTGGTTCTACCTGAAATGCTCATCTTCCAGATCTGTATTTACATGACTGGTTCCTTCTTGTCATTCTGGCATCAACTTTAATGTCACCCCTTCACAGAGGACTATCCTGACCCTACAATCAAAAGTAGTTCCCAGTCATGCTGCATTGTAGCCTATTTTTCTTTTTCATTTTGGAGACTATATTTATTTATTTCCCATTTTTCTCTCCTCCTTGCACTGTATCTGTGAAGGCCAAGTCTGTATCATTCACTGCCTCATCCCCAGAATCTAGAACAATGCCTGGAACAGAGTAGGTACATAGGGCATGCTCCTTGAATGAATGAATGAGTGAATGAGTTGATGATTTGCTTTGCTTTGCTTTTATTCTATGGAACAATGATCCATTGCTATTTCCTATGTCCTATTGCTAACACTTTTCAGGACAACAAAATAAAGGCTGACCTGAATAATCCTGAATTTCAGATCTATTTGAACCATGTCTATTTAACAGCCCTGCAATTTAGGAAAAGTATCCACATTGGTAATGTGATTGTCTCCTTGCCCGAACTGTTCTTGGACAGGGGGATTTATGTCTCTAAAACAGCTGCCACAGACCAGGTGACAAGAGTGATTCTTATCTGCCCTCCTCCTGCTTGTTTGGTTTGCCTAGAAGACGTCCTCTGTCCATGTGGGTAAAAGGCTTTGAAATGGAAATGAAGGAGGACCTGGTAATGCCAGACACAGGACATTCTGTGCAAATCACCGAAACTTGAATGGTGAGTGATGCCAGTTAAAACACTATCGGGCCCTGCCAAGGAAATGTTGATAAGACAACACAACAGAGATGTGCACAAGCCATATTTCCGCAGACTTGAGCCTGTTAGCTTTTGTGGGAAAGTGAAATCAGAATTTTAAAATTTCAAGCAATAGTCTATAAATACAGCTGAAAACAAACAGAAAAGAATAGAAAAACAAAAACAAAACAAAAAAAAGAAGTAGCTGAAAACCAATAACATGGATCTTGGGTATTGATTCGGGAGGCAGTTGAGTGTGTTTTTAAAGAACTCCAAAGTCATGTCTCCCATAAGAGAATTTCAAATTTTAGGACTAGAGGGATTTGAAACTCCTGGCTGTGTATCTCATTCTTCATTTCCATTTGGTTATAAGACATATTTAGGAAAGTAATGACCAGCTGTATCCAGCACTCATGTTGGTGAGCTAATGCTTCTGTGATTTCAGACCATGTTAATTAAGCATTATTTGAAGGTAGATTGTCACCAGCTGCCTACAAAGAATAATACACAGCACAGCTGAGCATGTGAGCAAATGTGGGGCCAATATTTCAAGGATGCCGTGTTGTGGGGGAAGGACAGGCACCAATCGCTATTTGAATTATGAGAGTAATTACAACCCCACTCCAGAAAAATACTACATCCAAAGGCTCAACACAGCCTTCCACTCCTCATCACCACAGCAGCACATACCCCAGGAGGAGTGTGGGCATCAAACATAGGAAGAACCCTAGCTATAGTGTTGCCCAGATCACACAACTAAATCAGAGTGTAAAAGAATTTTGTTTTATAAACTCGAGGAAAAACCATAATAAAATGACCATAGGCCTTATGCCTATTATCAATATAGGTCTATTACCAATAGGAAAATCTTCAGAATGAAGTGGAAAATTGTAGGATTGTGTCAAGAATCTCAATATGTCACACAAAAATTTACTGTAACGGAAAACTTCATAAGTCTGTTTTAACTGATTTTATCTATGTAGAAATTATCTCTAAATTTAAATGTGAATCCCAAACATAAGTCCTTGGGCAGCAGAATGGAAAGCTGATGATTTGTTGATAAAAATGAACGCTGGGAATATAAGATCCAGGTATCAAGCTGGGTGAGCCTGAACCACCTTAAGTGTGAAGGGATAGATGTCTGGGGCCCAGTGAACTTCCCGTTCTTCTCAGTTCAAGGACATTTGGAGAAACTGGCCGTTAAGCATGCAACAGCAAGAAAGGAGAACGATTTTTTGTACTAACCTTCAAGAGTTAGAGCAATGGGCTGTGGGCTCATATGTTAATAATGGTAACATTCGAGTATTAAACAGAATTGTTCATTCTCTTCTCCAAATGCATGGCCCTCAGACCCAGCTGTAATCTTCTTTGTAGTTTTCTTTGAGAATTTAGTGGTGAGAATTCATCAGGCCTGTCTCCTCCTCTGTGTCACCTGGGCATTTTACTCCCATTCTAGCAAAGGCAGTTTCCATGCTGGGTCTTAGTTAGTGGGGTCTGTGCTGCCCTCTTTCTCTACTCCGAGTTCCACAGAGGCAGTGAGGGCTCCATTGCCCCCACTACTCCCAGCATGGTACTTAGCACCCAAGAAACTCTTTGTTGAACCAGTAAATATGAACAAACTGCTTATTTTGCACTAAAATGCTTGTGGGCTACGTGGACAAATAATTTTAACAGTTCAATCACGGCAGCAGGAAGAGCAAACAGTTAGAAGATATTGGACCAACACGAATGTCTAACTACATTTGGAGTTTCCCTAGAGCTGGTGAGAGGTACCGGATGCTCTGTGGATGGGAAGAAATCGCTAACATGGCATCTGATTGACAGTCATTATTTCTTCAGGTTGAAACCAGTTCTTGCTGCCCCTGGTAACACCCTCACCTGCCCAGACACATACTGTAGCCAGTAAGGATGTGAGACAGGCTGGGGAAATGTAAATAAATGGGCTACTCCCAGGAGCTCATCTCAAGTGCAATTCTGAGTCCCAAGGAGCCTTTGTGCTGTTTGTTCCTAAGGTAAGTAATTATAATAAGGACTTGGATTTTCCATAAAGACCAGGGAGCAGTGTTTCAAAGGCTATCTTTTCTGAACTACCATGCCCAAGAGCTGCCAAGGACAAGAGAGCAAAATGCAAAGTCATCAATCCTGCCTAGCCCTTGCGGGAGGGGGGCAAACATGGGGGGCAAGAGGACTGCCACTTTCAACCAGAACCCAGCAGTTGTAAGACACAGAGTCAGACTAGTGCCCTAATCTACCCCCTTAGATCAGCTAAGCACATGCAGCTTCCATATCCACATAATTATAAAATAGCCATCTCTCTCCATTCTCAGGCTTATCTAGGAGAACTCTTTCCACTGTACTCACTCTGGTCGGCTAACTCCCCTGCATGTGCATCTTTTTAGGTTGCATGGCTGTTTTCATGGAAAACAGTGCTAAATGCTGCAACAATGTTGCATGTGTTGGTGAATGGGCCACATGGAATTCTAATGAGAGCCCTCATAACAGCTGAGCTGAGAGAAAGTGGTGGTTAGGGACCATGTTAAAGGGGACTATGTTCACAAAAGTGATTGAAATGTTGCAGATCATCTTAGCCGGATCTCACCAGCAAATGCACATCTGACCACTGTCCTTGAATCAACAGGTCAGTGTTTGCTGTTTCAATCTGGAGGTTTATGGATTCTTAGAAAGAAACATTTCCCTCACTTTGTTTTGAGTAATGAACAGGATTTCTGAGAATTTTATAAGCCCTTCTCTTGGTGTCCACACACATATGCCCGGTCCTTTCCTGTGTTTTTCCGGCCTCAGGACCTTTGTACTCACTATCCCTCTCACTTAGGTGAATTCCCCTGCATCTTGATAGCTACCCTTTTCTCAGAATTCAGAGCTTACTGCTTATGTCGTCTACTTCAAGAGGCCCTTCTTGGTCTCTCTAAATAAGATAGCCCTCACCCACCCACACCATCCAGTTACTCTGTTAGATTTTCTTCAGAGCACACGTTCATTACTGAGATTATCCCCTAGGTTTTCTACCTTCCCTGACAGAGAAGCTGCTCCTTGGAGAGCAGGGGTGCCTTGTCCTGCTCGCTGGTGAGTCCTTTGTGAGGACACAGAAGGGGGTGCTCAATGTATTTAGGAAAGATGGGAGAGGAGACGCTTGTGCTTCCACATCCTCATGTCCCCAGAGGAACCTCCAGGATGCAGGGCTGTAAACACTCCCCTGAAACCCACCCTCTCTCCTCGAGCATCCTCACTGCTCTCACATGTATGGCTGCCTTTGCCCTTGTTTCTGGAAAGAAGTCTAGTTTCAGGGACACTAATGACACAAGGAAGGTTGATCTCATTACAAGTAATGGAAACACAGCTGACATTGAGGTTCTCAGAATAGTTGATGGTTGATTTTTGAAACTCCCCACCTCCCCCTGATGCTTTGCAGAGCACTTTACACATATGAGGTGCCCTATAGTTTCATTGAAATGAAAGTGATAAAGGGATCTATGGAGCTAGTCAGATTCACCTCTCACTTTATTTTACTCTTCTAAAATCTTTTTAAAAATGGAAAAATTCAGGGCCGGCCCTGTGGCATAGTGGTTAAGTTCACGTGCTCTGCTTTGCCAGCCCAGGTTTACAGGTTCGGATCCTGGGCGCAGATCTACACCACTTGTCAGCCATGCTATGGCAGTGACCCACATACAATATAGAGGAATATAGGCACAGATGTTAACTCAGGGCCAGTCTTCCTCAAGCAAAAAAAAAAGAGGAAGATTGACAACAGATGCTAGCTAAGGGAGAATCTTCCTCACCAAAAAAAAAGGAAAAATTCAAATAATGTTAATTAACCACAAAATAACTGTTCCTGGAGTGATGAGTCCATGGGGGAACATCTAAAAGCACTGCTTTGCTCCAAGATTGACCTTAATTCCCAGGATCAGCCATCAGGAAAGGGAACCAACAGAACTGGTGAAGACTGAGTCTCATTTCCTGTTAGTTCTCCAAGAAGTAAATACTAATATTAGCAAAAGTAAACAGACATGGTCACCAAGGGGGTTATTGATTTTCATTCCCCCAAAAGCAAATAGGATTGATCCCAGATTCCCCAGAATAAGAGCATCTTCAACCAAAATTCGGTGCTACCCTGCCATATTGGTGAAAGCTCCTTGTTGGTGCTTCCTTTAATGTCGTCTTCTTTATAATCTTACCAAGGAGCATTACTGCAGGCATTGGTGAACCTAAATCAGCAAGGGGAGATGATTTTACTCCTCTACTCTGAGTTGACCTATTGTTCAGCTGAGCAAATATCACGCTTGCTGTGACGGCCCTTTCACATCCTCATGTCCCCAGAGGGGGGTGGCTCCTCCTCCAAGTTGAATAACCCACAGGCTAGGACCTTCCTTCTGTCATCGGCTTTTTGTGTTTGGCTTATGTTATTTATTGCTTAAATTTCTTCATATTCATCCCCAAAGAGCCATACATTATTCCTAATCCTTTCCCCCCACTCTATTCCTCTTGGTAGTATTTTCTCTCATTGTAATTACCCTTAGCTATCAAGTGGATATATTGTTTTTCACAAAGAAAGTTAAAGAAGAAAACAACATTGGAAGGAAAAAGCAGTGTCTTTTTTAAAGAAAGGGATGCCAAGGAGAAGAGAAAAAAATTAAACCAAACTTATCAGCACAGTTTATACAAGAGATTACATCATATTTTAATGAAGATCCTTTTCTATAAATGAAATCACTTGGCCAGGACCATTTTCCCAAATATGCAGAAAATGTACCTAATGGGACTGCCAACATAATATTGTAATGGATGTTTCTGGGATGTAGTCTAGTGTTGTTATAAAAATAGAATAGAGTGTTTAAAAAAGACCATCTAATTGTGGGCACAAACAAAAACATCCCCAAAACAATGTAAAGAGGGATGAAAGACTGTGGCTTTCCCTGCTACTGGGAAGGGGAGGAGCCTGTCAAAGTTCTTCCTCCTATAAAATTCCTGGAGATTTGCAGTCTCTTCAACTTGACAACTAGAGGCCACCGCAGGAACACATCAGGAAAGTGGATGTATACAGCAAGATGTGTATTCTGCAGTGTGCAGACTGTGTAGAAGAGAAAGGAAGGTACTATTTATTTCTGTAACCAGAAATACAGCAGATGAGAAATTTAATAATTTGCTGGCTAAGCCCATTATCTGCATCTCAGGTGGTAGAACCTGCTTACTCTATGAGGCTGGCTGAGCTGATCCACAGAAGATGCTATGGCTGTAAGATTTGGGGAAGTCTCCCGTAGGGAAGACTGCAGCACACCCACACCTTTCACCTTTAAGGTACATCCACAAAATTTAAACAATGGATGCACTGACAAGTCAGCATTAATCTAAAATTTTAACACAGCTACAAGCAATTTGGAAGAACACATGGTAAGTGGAAAAAGAACCCAAGAATGCCTCTGCAGAATGACGCCAATAGTGTAAACGAATACAGACATAGAAAAAAGACTGAAAGAAAACTCACCAGGAATGTGAAACCTTAATCACTGTTATCTCTGAGTTATCAAACTATAATCAATTTCTGTGCAATTTTAATCCTAATTGTCTACAATGAGCATGCATTAATTTATCACAAGAAGAAAATAAAAACCAAACTACAAATGTTAGTTTTTAAACATTACAAAGTTTTTTTCCTGTCTTTTCTGGATCAGCCAGGGGAATCCATTTTAATTTTAAAGAGTTAGGAGCCAGCCAAGTGAGCTGGGTTTTCAATGACGGTTAAGATGGAAGGTGTGAAATCGCCAGGAGAGTTCTATGGGGTCAGTGGTGCCCTCTGGTGATAACCCTGGTGTTGCTTAGTTCATCTGCGCAGTTTTTCATTCATTCACTCAGTCACTCATTCAACAAATAGCTATTGATTGCTTACCTGTACCATGACCACTGTGTATAGTACCGAGCCAAGCAAACAGGCTCTTCTCTCTCCCCATGGAGCCATTGCAAAAAGGAAACTCAACATCACTGAATGTGAACCCTAAGAACACTTGGCAGGGCTGGCAAATGCATTAGGGGAAAATCGGAACATATACGCTGTAATTTGGCCACAATGGAGCTTTCAATCAGGGAGAATGGATATGCCTAATCTGAAAGAAACCACTAGAAAATGTAATAAAGGGGGGCCCTAGAAATTTATACAGAAGAATGAGAAAACAATAAATAAAAAGAAAGAAGTGGCCAGGTTAGGGTGAAGTCAGTCAGGAAAGAGCTCCGGGAGGTAGGACATTGCTCCCTCAAAGGAGATAAACACACCATTTGACAATGATTTGGGAGAGTACAGTCTTTGGAAGGAGAGGGTCTTAGAGACAGGGATGAACAGAGCCTGCTTTCTGGAAGGGCTGTGCCAGTTACTCAGGTTACCTTTTGCTCACACCAGCATGTCTGCGGGATCCCAAGTCACCCTGGTCTGCGCCCCATCTAGATCTGCCTGCCACTCCTGCTGGTTGATGGACATCACATTCAACCACCATCTCCAGGACCGGTGGCTCTAAAGGTCAAGAATGTCTCCAGGGAATTCCCACCTCCCCAGCTCACTCCTGTTCTGCCCCCTGTTTGAGTCTACTCGGCTCCTACCAGATTGGTTATCCAAAAATAATGGTTTCAATTCTTTTCTGTAACAGATCAGCATACCTGGGAGTGAGGGGTGTCGCCTCCACTGCCACCACCACACTCAAAGCAGAGTGCCAAAAGCAGATAGGGGCTTAACATATTTTGGTAGCTAATCCACTCCTGGATTTTGGAAATACTAACAATGGACACACAACAAAACTTGTTAGACTCGCTGGGTGGCCATAAGCTCATCCAAAAGGAAATCAAACTGGAAAAAACTCTAAAGTGGTTTGGAACTTTTGAAGAAGGGAACCAAGCCTGCTCTAAGAGGAGGAATGTGGAGGAAGTTGGCTCTAAGGGGCGGGGCCCTGTGAACAGGGGGATTCTGCAGGTGCCTCCTCTCCGACCCCGAAGCACACAGGACTAGACCCACATCCTTCCCGCACGCACGACAGTGAATGCTACCAGAAGGACACAAGATTTGCCTTATTGGAAACATTTATGTCTCTGTAACTGATCTCTTGTGAGAAGCACTCATTACTTCACTGTCATGGCATCTATACTAATAATTGCTGCTAGATTCCACAGGCAATCTGTCCTCATGACTCAAATGGAAGAAAGTTTTCCCAAAACATGTCAAAATGTAGTATGTAAATTTGTATAGCTATCTGCATCAAGTTTATCTCAAAAAGAATTTTCACCAAAGCTATTACCCTCTAGTAGAGGCTAATAACTAGCACGGGTGAAAGAGTCTCTGCACAACCAGGGGTTCCACGTCCATGGGCATAGGAATTGGCCCATGTGATGCTGAAAATGGGACCAGCGGTTCTAACTACCAAACCACTGGGAGTTGTCTGATAAGAATGAGGCACAAAGCTGGTGAGTCCTGAGAGATCAAGGGATAATTATATTGGGTTTTATGCCTAAAACCTTCTCCAAATGGGGCCACATCAGTTATCTGGAAACTGACTTGCAATCAGAAATCTCTGAGGGAGATTGGAGTACAGGATCTACTAAAGAGAGTGCAGGTCTGGGGTCCCCCTGGCTTCTTGCTTCCTTCGCAGCTTTTGACTGAATGTTTTCTTTTTAGAATTCAATTTCCTCATCCTTAATATACAAAAGAGAACTAGATAACCCCACTGTAGCATTCTTTGATTATGGGAATTTTAAGTAAAAGGATACTTGCCTGTGCATCTCTTTGCAACCCTTCTTACCCAACGGAATTCATTATAATGACACCATCCGTGTACTGGTTATGAGCACTAAGAACATGAGGAGGGAAAAGAACTTCATTTTATCGATTCACCTGAATTTTGTTCTGTACGTGCTTCTCTTTAAACCTCTTTTTTTTCTTTTGAATGATGCAACTTCCAACAAATAATATCAATGATGTAATTTGTTTCCACCTAACAAATTTCTCTGTGAATATTGTAAAGTTTATCTAGAAATTAATTCTGGGCAAAGTTTGGTCAAGGCAATAAGATGCTGACATTGCCCTCAGACTGACTTTCTTAACCCAAACGAAAATTCAGATCATCTGGGAAAAGTTCTGAGAATGGACCACTTGCAGATGCTTAGCAAAAAATACTGCATTGATTTTTTTTTTAACCAACCTGTCCCCCTAAATCATATTGATACCTTATCAAGACAAATGATTTCTAATTAGTGACAAAGCACAAGAGTAGTAAAAATATGACACATAAATTGTAACATTTTACACTTTCTAGGAGGCTCCCTCTACAAAACAAGGAAGAATGTAACATATTTTATAGCTGTCTTACAAGGAAGACCACTGCTTTTGGCTGGTAGATATAAAAATTCTTACTGATGACTCATGACCACACTCTGAAAGCCTGCACAATACCTTTAAAATAAACTCCAAATGTAAAGCTGTGCTTTCCGTTCTTAATTCACAGAGATTAAATATTGCTTATGGGCATGGTTCCCTCACTGTCACTGTTACCTTCTTCTGAAATAATGTGTGTGGGTGTCCAACTTTTTTCAAGTCATTAAGGGTAAATCTCATTCATTCAATAAACCATTTACTGAGCACCTACTGTATGTAGGGCCCTGTGCTATGTGCAGGACACAAAATAAAGAAACACTTTGGGCCATAACTAGTGCACAGTCATGGGGGAGAGGCATTTCAATAAACAACACGATCTCAACATCAAGAAGCCTGAAGAACAGCATCACTATTTCTCATTTGGGGAAATCTAGGAGGATCAGCAGTTTGGGAGTTTGAGGGGCAGGTTCAAGTTTACAAACTTCTGATTTGATGAGCTTGTAAATCACCTCGATAGAAGATGAATTGGAAATGTGGGTCCAAATCTTGGGAGGAAAGGAAGGGCTGGAGAGAGAGGCTTGAATGTGGCCAATCTCAAGACAGGCCCTGATGCCCAGGAGTGAGGGATCGAGGGAAGAAAAGTTGGCTGCCATGCCGGTCCAGGTAGCTGGGTGGTTACATGCTGTCCAACACCAGCCAGGGTGTTCTAAGCTAACTCCACAGCACAACTACACAAAAGATGTAAATCCACTGGAAAGTAAATATGTGTGTATCTGTGTGTGCACATGTGTTGGGGGTGAAACAAGGAGACAAACAGGAGGAAGGTAGAGTCATCTGACCTAGTTTTAGTTAAAACACCCAGGCTGGGCCATTTGGCCACAGCTTCCATTTTTTTTTTTTTTTTCTGATGAACAAGTGAAGATTTTAGATGAAATAATTGAAACCTAGCATGAAGAAGTTAAAATATCTTCTCTAAAGCAAAAAAACATGAAGGTAAACTTTGCTAACTGCAGCTGTGCATACTCAGCATAATCAACTGTTGTTTAAAACTAACCAGGTCTTTCTGTTCCTCCTTAGTATATGAGTGAGCTGTCTTTTCTAGGAAGTCAAGGTCCAGACCTCAAGATTCAGCCTCACAAGGCCAAACACAGGCTGAAGATGAAAACTAACCAGAAAAGTCCAGACAGTCAAGGCAAAAGAAATTCTGTCTTCAAGGCCAAACACAGGCTGGTGGGAAGGGGTCAACCAGCAAGGCCACATGCTCCCCCTCCCCTACCTAAAACCCCAGCACATGCCCCCCTCCCCTACCTAAAAGCCAAGCACATGCTCTCCCTCACCGACCTCAAACAACTGATAAAAACCCCTCCCCCTTTCCTTTTGAGGAGGTGGATCTGAGTTCTAACTCCCATCTCCTCATCTGGCTGCCTTTTGATTTTAAACTTCTTTCCTTGCCACAAGCCTGACATTTCGGTTATTGGCCATACTATGTGGCAGGTAAAAGAACCTGTGTTTGGGTTCAGTAACATAATTTTCTTTTCCTCCACAATAACCCAGACACTAGGGACAGAAAACCAATAATTGATGACTTTTTCTCAACTTTCAATATTTGTACTCAAAATTAATTCATTTATTTGTGAAAATACTTTGTTTTATTTTTTACCTAACATTAACTGTTGTGTTTTTATAGTGTTAAAATTAGGTGTATGAAAACTCAATTAAAATGTATCCCAAATTGAAATTTTAAAAATGATGTAGAGAAGAGGTTGTTATCAAATTTAAAACATTTATGTTATATTCAAATCAATTTTAAAACTACAATATTACAGTGCATAAATACAGCAGGCAGGTGAACTAAATTATTTAACAACAATTTTTATCTTGACATTCTTAATCATTCAGTTCTATTGCTTCAAAACTAGAGATTCGATCCACATACTGTAATAAAAAATCCACTGAGTTTTAACCCAAAGACTTGTGCTATTTCATTCCTTTATTCAATTGTTTATTTGAGAAATGGTTTGGGGAGTGCTACCAAGACACCCAGCCCACAGTGAAGGGCTATGAACTTGAAGGTGGAGAGAAGAAGGCTAGAAACAAGGGAGGATGGAGCTAAGACTAAAATAAACACAAATGCCCACTGTGACAGTAGGAAGTGCAGACCTCACCTCTCAGTGGACAATGCCTGCAGAAATGTTTAAAATAAACATTATAAAGCCAAACCAATCTGAGCCCCAAGGATTTTCAGCTGTTCTTGGCACCAAGATCAGAAAGGGACAACCTGTCGTTGTTGGCCATCATCGATGTCCTTCACAACCACTTAGGCTGCCCTGTGGTGGGCACCGCTGTGGGGGTTAGGCTGCTTCTTAGGAAGCCCCAAGATAGGCTGGTGGCTCTGGCATGATGCCATTCAGTGGGAGCAATACTGTGTGTGCATGTGTGTGCAAGCACATGTGTGTGGTATCTATGTGGTGTGTGTGTGTGTGTGTATGCATGTGAGGGTGTGTGCACACGTGCAATGTGTATGTATGCTTGAGTGTGTGTGGTGTGTATTGCATGTGTGTGTGATATGTGACTGTGTATGCGTGTGGTTGTATGTGTGTAGCTGGGTGTGCGTATGTATATGTATGAGTCTAAACATGAGTGTGACTGTGTGTGGATATGCATGTGTATGTGTGTGTGGTGTAAAAGTGTGAGTCTGTGAGCATGTGTGCTTAGAAGGAGATGGAAAACCCGACCCAACAGTGTTATCCTGCTATCTGCTGATCTGCTGTGATCTCAGGACTTACTTTTGAGTGTCTGGGTCTGTGTATCATTTAACTAATTTTCATGGAATACTATTTTTTCTCACTTGAGGCTTGGAGGGAAGGTTGTATGGAAAGATATTAAAAACACTCTTCCATCCACGTGCAGACAGTGGTGTCTTAAGACTGCAGCTGAGCCCAGCCCTGCATACAGTGTCTGGATGGAAGAACGTACCCCCTCGTCACAAGGTGGACCAGGGGACTAGTCCCACCAGCAAGGCTAGGGTTGTCTTAGAATTTCGTTTTGAATCTGCTCCGTTGCACACGATGGAGAATGACTGAAGCCTCACACCTCAAGTCCCCCCAGCACTGCTGAAATGGCATTAGGTGGCTAAAGATGAGGGCACGGTCCATCAGATGCCCACCCCAGTGAAAGGACAACCTCAGGGAAGCATCTCAGGACTAGTGCTGAGCATCGCAGCTTCCCTGTGAAGCCTCTAAGGTTAATTTCCTCAGGGATGCACCAAAGACAAGCAGATGAAGTACTTTGACCCATTATTATACATACAGGAGCTCAAAGACAGAAGAGTAAATATCAAATGACTATGTTTACGTTGAAACAGCTGCTTTGTAGTCCTTCCTGGCAATCATGAGATAGCAGTAATCATGTTCTCTCGTAACAATCTATGGAACATTCCAGAAGGACCTTGCTAAACTCCTCTATTTTTACCTTTATGTGTTCTCAGATACAGAATAGTAAGAGGAGAGTTTCTAGTGAACTGTAAGGATCCAAGAGGAAAAACACTGGGTGGAGGAAATTTAGATTTTGTTTTAGCTTCATCATTTGTTAGTTGTGCTCTCAGCTGAGTCATTTGTCCTCTCTGAGCTTTACATTCCTCATGGGCACAGAAGGGATGCTCATGCCCCCCTCCCTCCAGCTGCGTGGGTATTGTAGAGATAACACAAGATCTACATTGAAAAATAAAAAGCTTGTGAAACTGCTGATACTGCAACACAGTGCTCACCACGTTCTTGTAAGTTAAGTAGTGAAATGTTTGAGATTTTAAAAAATGAGATCTCTTTGGAATCCCTAGAAAAAATCTGCGTCACAGGACCTCTTGCAAAAGTGCTGGCACTTCATTCAAACTTTATTACTTTAGCCCACCCACATGTCTCTGAAATTACCGTCAGCTATTCTAATGATTTATTGGTAAGAAAGGTTAATAGTGGGTAATTTTCAGTGACCACAGAGTATCATAAAATTCAAGTTCTGTAAATTCAGACTGACCATGGGAGGTAACACAAATTTGTGCTGATTTGTTCAAAGGCATGTTTTGAGGGACTTGAAACCAGGCTGAGTTGTGCTATGCTAATTGAAGAGTACATGTGTTTGTACTTTTGTACTTAACAGTGGTCCACAAAATGCATTTTCAAAGAACTGAGAGTGCAGGACTGGTTCAGTCTTACATAATTCAGGAAATCTATTAGAAATCCAGGAATCATGCTCATTTCCGGGGTCTCTATTTGCCCTCCACCCTCTCTGAGAGGCAGGATGGAGTTTGTGTGTGGATTGGTGAGCTGACTCACTGTTTGTGCAAGGTGAGGGCTTTTGGAGTTGCAGGTGAGAGCTTGACCAAATGATGCTTGAAGAGTGACACTGATTTTTAAGCAAGTTGTGTGACCATTTTTTCATTTGAAACGGTTGTATGATAATGTCGAGAAGACATTCCCAGACCAGAAAGGGTAAAAAACAGGGAGCAAATTGCAGCAGCAGAGGGAAGACGTCAACTTCACTGCCAATGCTGCACTCCTCTTGTTCCACATTAAAATATAATACAAATATGAAAAGATGATATTTCTAGTCATGGGTGCATGACTGTTTTATAATTCTCTTTATTTTTTTGTATTTATTAATTTAAAAAGAGAGAGAGAGAAGGCAAAGATGAAGAAGACCAAGACGAAGAAAGTGAAGAAGAGAGAACCATGACAACCATTGGCATGAAGGCCAGCTGCAAGTCACAGCTGTTAAATGCAACAGAGCCCAGAGATGTTCTGCTTACCTGAGGTCAACTCCAGAAGAATTCCACAAATACAGATTCCTGGATACAACACAGAACCATTGGACCAAAATTTCCTGGAGGGTAGGGTGAAGGAATCTGTATTTTTTTAAAAGAAGGTTCTTAAGATCAGCAGAATTTAAAAACGACCTCGTAAACCCCTCCAGGATAGCCCCCAGCCTAAGCCTTGGGGAACCACTGTACAAATGGTGCATTAACACCATCAGCCTGATGATGCCAGTCTCTCAAGAGCCACCTTCCAACACAGAGGGTGCCCCAGACAGAGGCCAACTCCAGCATGGACTGGAGGCATGGGCCAGCATATTCCTTGACCTCTCTCATCTCAGAGTCTTCATCTATAAAAAGTGGGGGTGCAGCCCTGTATTACAGGGATTTTGAGAGGAGCTGATGAATCACTTGGACACACAGATGCCTTGCATAGTACATAGGGTGAAAAATGTGAGTTGTTTTGCCCCCAGCCAGAAAAAACACCAACATAAACCATAACTTATATGTACAGGCTATTTATCTATGCTACTTTAGGTTTTAAAAGCTGTCTATAAATAAACATTTGTTTTTCTCTGTTCCTGGAGTGAGACCATTAACTTTTTCTTGCTTTACCTTTTTTCAGCCAGTATGCCAAAGGTTACTTTATTTTACAAAATATTTTCCTATATTACCCAACCCTGCTCTTTCTGAACATTTGAGACCATCAAACAAACCAACATAGGTTTGATCTAAGTTAATCAAGTTTCTTTACATCAGTAGCTCCATTGTCATGTTGCTTATTCCATTCTTGAAAATGTGCCCTGCCAACTTTCTAATAGTCTGCAATCAGAGGCTTTAAAATTAAGACATTTTGAACGCTGGGTCAGGAAAAACTCCAGTGGAGCTCACAGCCCTTGTTACATCCTCTGAGCTGACATTCCTCTGTCCATGCCAATATGGAAATTCTTGTCTTCCAGGCTTTCTTTCTTCATATCTCATTAGGATTCTACAATGTTGCAAAATAAAACCACTGCAGGGACAATCAGATATCTGGCCAATGGATTACTCTACAATCCCACATTATTCTGATTTATTTGCTTTCTTTCCATCAAATCACCAAACCGAGACTATCAAATTTATTGTACATGGCAGTAGACACGAGGGTTAGATACCCAAGAGATTTTTACAATCCTTTTGGGAGAAAATTCGAAAATTTGTCCATTTTAGATTTCTGTGAGCTTTAACTTTCTGTAAGTATAATTTTGAATTATTCTTTTGTTTTTGCCAAACTTTTAGGCTTGATGTGATTGAAGCTTCTAGATTTCTCCAATTTTCTTCTCTAAAAACAACACAGCTCTCTAGGTTGAACTGCTTCACTGGAGGGCACACCGCAGTTTGATGCTCTAGGCAAACAAAGTTCTAATTTACAGCTAACAGAAAGGTTCAAAAGTGTCCCTTTGTCTTACTGAGGATTTTAATTTGATATTGTCCTTTTATAAAACCCTCTGACCTCAGATATTATTACAGATGAGTCAAGGTCCTATAAGAGGAAAAAGAAAAGGGATTTGGAGAGAGGGTCCTGTGTAGAATTTGGCCTCAAAAACATCCGCTGTTGGCGTCTTCTGGATCACAAAGATAGCGGGACATCATCAGAAATGTCTGCTACCCTGGATCTTGAAGGCTTCCTTGTGCCTGGGACAGTAGCAAAAGACCTCGTCTTCACAAAGTGGACACAAGCATCAACATCTAAGTTGAGTGAGTGAATTACCTTCAGAGGGTTCCAAAATTCAATTGAAATCTCCCTAATTCATAATAAATAAACAAACAGTCTTTTCTCCCTACCCACTGTTTTTGTGAGTTTAATTCCATCTCTCTTTTTCCCTCACTATAAAAAAAATCTCAGCAGAGGAGGCTCCTTTCCCTGATTCCATCAATTGATCAGCACCTGAATCTATGATTGGTGCCCACACCAGACCAAAGTGACCACAGCGACCACAAGCTGAGAAACCTATAGAGCACCCGCCATGCCTGGGAAACTCTTCTGGGCACTTTGGGCACAATTGATCTCAGCTGCCACTGAAGCAAGCGCCAATACCTTCTTTATGAACTCGGATCAGAAATGTTAAGACATTTACTACAGGCGGCTCAGGGGAGCCATTCAAACATTACAAGACAACGCAATTAATGGAGAAGATGCATGCAGATTTGTTTACTAAATCTCAGGAGACCAGAATTTGGAAACTCCCTGTGAAACCCGGGAGACAAAGAAAATATGCTATAACCCCACAGAGATCATAGAGGCAGAAAATATGATTTTTTTCTTTGACATTTCTTTTTTTTAAGACTTTATTATTTTTTAGAGCGATTTTAGGTTCACAGCAAAATTGAGTGGAAGGCACAGAGCTTTCCCATATACCCCCAGCCCCACACATGCAAGGCTCTCCCCTGCTATCAACATCCCCTACCAGAGTAGTATATTTGTTACAAATGATGAACCTACACTGACACATCGTCACCCAAAGTCCATAGTTTACATTGTGGTGCACTCTCGGTGCTTTACGTTCTATGGGTTTGAACAAATGTATAATGACATGTATCCATCATTGTAGTATCATACACAGTATTTTCACTGCTCTAAAAATCCCCTGTGCTTCACCTATCCATCCCTCCCCCATCCTCTTAACACCTGGCAACCGCTGATCTTTTTACTGTCTCCGTGGTTTTGCCTTTTCTAGAATGTCACATATTTGGAATCATATACTATGTAGCCCTTCAGATTGCCTTCTTTCACTTAGTAATATGCATTTAAGTTTCTTCCATGTCTTTCCGTGACTTGACAGCTCATTTCTTTTTAGCACTGAATAAAATTCTATTGTCTGGATGTACCATAGTTTATTTATCCATTCACATACTGAAGGACATCTTTGTTGCTTCTAAGTTTTGACAATTATGTATAAAGGTTCTATAAATACATATTTACAGGTTTTTCTGTAACATAGATTTTCGATTCATCTAGGTAAATATGAAGGAGCACAACTGCTGGATTGTGTGGTAAGAGTATGTTTAATTTTGTAAGAAACTGCCAAACTGTCTTCCAAAGTGGCTGTACCATTTTACATTCCCACCAACAATAAGTGAGAGTTCTTGTTGCTCCACACCCTTTCCAGCATTTGGTGGTGTCAGTGTTCTGGATTTTGGCCATTCTAATAAGTGTGTAGTGGTATCTCGCTGTTTTTTAATTTGCTTTTCCCTGACGACATATGAGGTGGAACATCCTTTCACATGCTTATTTGTCATTTGTATATCTTCTTTGGTGAGATATTTGTTAAAGTCTCTGGCCCATTTTTTAATTGAGTTGCTTGTTTTTTGTTGTTGAGTTTTAAGAATTCTTTGTATATTTTGGAAAACAATCTTTTATCGGATATGTCTTTTGCAAATATTTTCTCCCAGTCTGTGGCTTGTCTTCTTATTCTCTTGATATTGTCCTTTTCAGAGCAGAAGTTTTTAATCTTTATGAAGTCCAGCTTATCAATTGTTTCTTTCATGGGCTGTGCCTTTGCTGTTGTATCTAAAAAGTCATCACCATACCCAAGGTCATCTAGATTTTCTCCTACATTATCTTCTAGGAGTTTTATAGTTTTCCCTTTTATGTTTAGATCTGTGATCCATTTTGAATTAATAATTGTGAATGGTGTAAGGTCTGTGTCTGGACTCATTTTTTTTTTTTTTTTGCATATGGTTGTCCAGTTGCTCCAGTACCATTTGTTGAAAAGACTGTCTTTGCTCCATTGTATTGCCTATGCTTCTTTGTTAAAGATCAGTTGATTATATTTATGTGGGTCTGTATCTTGGCTCTCCATTCAGTTCCATAGATGTATCTGTCTATTCTTATGCTACTGTCTTGATTAATGTAGCTTTCTAGTAAGTCTTGAAGTCAGGTACTATCAGTCCTCCAACTTTATTCTTCTCCTTCAGTATTGTGTTGGCTATTCCGGATCTTTTGCCTCTCCATATAAATTTTAGAATCAGTTTGTCCATATTCATAAAATAACTTGCCGTGATTTTGATTGGGATTGCATTGAATCTATAGATCAAATTGGGAAAAACTGACATCTTGACAATATTGGTTCTTCCTATCCAGTAACATAGACTATCTCTCCATTTACAGACATGCATCACTTAACAATGGGAATGCATTCTGAGAAAAGCATTCTTAGGCAATTTTGTCATTGTGTGAACATCATAGAGTGTACTTACACAAAGCTGAATTGTATAGCCTACTACCCAACTAGGCTATATGGTACTAATCTTACGGGACAACCATTGTATATGCAGTCTGTCATTGACTGAAATGTTGTTATGTGGAGCATGACTGTACTTAGTTCTTTTTTTTATTCCTCTCATCAGGGTTTTGTAGCTTTCCTCATATAGATTTTGTACATTATTTTTAGATTTATACCTAAGTATTTCATTTTTTGATGTTCTAATGAAAAAGATACTGTGTTTTTAATTTCAAATTCCACTTGTTTGTTGCTGGTATAATTTCAAATTCCACTTGTTTGTTGCTTGACTTTGTTGAAGCTGGGATTGTTGGCTTTTTAAATTATTTCATTGAGATCACATTGGTTTATAACATTGTGTAAGTTTCAAGTGTACATTATTATATTTTGACTTCTGTGTAGACTGCATCATGTTCACCACCAAAAGTCTAGTTTCCATCCATCACCATACACATGTGCCCCTTTACCCCTTTTGTCCTTACCCCCACCCCATTTCCTCTGGTGACCACCAATCCATTCTCCTTCTCTATGTTTGTTTGGTTGGTTATCTTCCACATGAGTGAAATCATACAGTATTTGTCTTTCTCTGTCTGACTTACTTTGTTTAGCATTATACCCTCAAGGTCCACCCATGTTGTTGCAAATAGCACAATTTCATATTAACCTTGTGTTGCTATTCTGCCTATTACCATCCACTGGTTCCCACTGCAGTGACAATAAGATATAAATGCATTTCCCAGACCAGTAATGCTGTACACCAGAGATTCTCAAAAAGGAGGAGAGTTTGTTCCCAGGAGACATTTGACAATGTCTGCAGACATTTTTGGTTGTCAGAACTGGAAGAAGGGATGCAGCTGGCATCTAGTGGATAGAGAAGTCAGGAATGCTACTAAGCATCCTACAGTGCACAGGACAGCCTTTCTATGATAGCTGATTAGTTTCAGTAGGGTTTTTTTTTTTTTTGTAGATGACATTTGTTTTTAACTAAAACAAACTCTTCTTACAATGTGAAAAAATTAAATAAATCATGATATAGCCTAAATGGAAAATAGTGCAGCCATTAAAAAGCCATGTTGGTAACATATATTCATTGACTTGGGAGATATGTGTATGAGTCAGGTTAGGACAACATATGCTGTGGGACAAACAGCTCCTGCATTTCAGTGGGTCAGCACAGTCGATGCTTATTTCATGCTCATACAAAACCTGATGCTGGTTGGGGGGGGCTTTCCAGTGGCTCTCCTACAAGCAATTAGAAAGTTTCTGATATGGAAATGAGCTTGGCAAATTCTACAGATGAGAAAATTGAGGAAAATGGCTATAATGGTGAATGAGTACAAAGTTGGTAAAAGAATAAGGTCACATAGGGTAGGACCTTTTACTGTCAGCACCATTAACTTTGGGGGACAGATGAGTTGTTGTTGTGGGGGCTGTCCTGTGCACTGTAGGATGTTTGCTAGCATCCCTGGCCTCTTCCAGGGTGCACAACTGGAAGAGGGTGTTTGGGAACCACTGGTGCAGAGAATACAAGCCTGGGAAATGCATGTCTATTTCATTGTCACTGCAGTGAGATGGTAATAGACAGTATGGTGATGTTACTCATCTATATGTTAACAACATGATTCCACAGAGGACTGAAACCAGTAAAGCCACTGAGGAAGCTGTTTGTGTTGTCCAGTCAAGAGATGATGGTTGCTTTGCCCAAGATGATAGCAAGTGGGGTGATGCTAATGGTCAGATTTGAGATATGTGATGTTGGTAGAAGCCACAAACCTGGTTGTTAGGTTTAATACTGCATGTGAGGGAAAGAGAAAAATTAATGATAAGCCATCAGTAATCATAATATATACCAATGGCTCCCAAACACCTAATTTTGGAATTGGACTGAGTTGGCTTCATAAGAAATGTCTAGAGAGCTTGTTAAAATTATAAATTCTCTAGCCTCACACCCGGACATTCTAATGTGTTAATCCTGGCAAGTGATCCTGGAATCTTTTTTTAACATACTTCTTCAGGGATTCTGAAAGGAAGCTAATTTTGTGACTCCCAGCATGCACCACGTGGTTGACATGGGGCCACACCACTGGTGGGTCAATAACATGTGTTCCTCTATTTATGTAGTAGGAGCCCAGAATGGTAATGTGGTTATTTCTGAGACATGGAACCAGGGGTGCTTTTTTACTTTTTTTTCATGTTTGTCTTTATTTCAAGTTAATAATGAGCACTGACTATTTCATAATCAGAAAAAAATATGTCACACAATAACATGGCTAGAGATATCAAAGAAACATGTAAAGCCCACAATATGGTAAATAAAATACTGTTTGGCATACTTTCAAATATGGGCTCGATGTAATCTGCACAGAATGGCTGTTTGGTATGGGGGATTCTACTGAAGAAATTCATGTTAATCAGCACGTTTACTGGAATCTATATGCCGAGAATTTTTTGTTTTATTTTAAATATAGGACAGAAAATCCTTAACTGAAGTTTATTTATTCCTGAGGAAAAGTATTTGCCACTCAAAAATCTCATCAAGGGGGGACTTGGGTAGATACTGGAGGCACAGACCACAAGCAGTGAGGATGTGGAGAAGTCATTGCTGCATGTCTTGCTGAGAAGTATTATATTTCTCAGAATGGAAGAGATTTCTAAATGGACTCACATTCCTTTCTTTCCTACTTCCAGGTTCACAGGGGCGTAAACTCCCCACTCCCAAAGTGAATTGTGGCCATGTGAGTATTTCCGGCTTGTGAAGAGCGAACAGAAGTGACGTGTCTCTTTCCAGGCTAAAGCTTCTAATTGCCGCCTCTCCATTTCTCTCTTCTCCAACTGTGATGATTGTGGGAGCACATGTCAAAAGAGAGATGCCACAGGATCCAAGCAAATGACCTGAAAACCTGAGCCACAGCACAGAGGTGAGGCGCCCCACATAGGCACTAAGACCTACGGCAATAAAGAAACTCTTATTATGTTGTGCAACTGAGAGTTTGATGTCATGTGTCACCTTAGTATAATCTAGGCTGTCTTGAATGATATGCTTAGCTCTGAAAATTAGGGTCTTTGTGATGAACTGCTGCAGAATGGCCTTGGAGGTTCAATGACGATATTCGCTAGCGTCTCTTTTAGGCAGCTAGATTGACGTGAATTGTGGCTCAAGGGAAGCCTCTGCCAGTGAAATTGTTAATACATGACATAGAAATTAAAGTGGCAGCTTCTAGTGAAATGGCCTAGATAGTGAAAGAATATGAAGGAGCTTATAGAACAAACAAACTTGAATTTGAAATATTTGAATGTCCTTTCAGACTTCCCCAAACCTGTCTGTCTGTTGAGTTGTAGACCCACACAGGCTGCAGACTCCAGAGTGTAGACTACTTTCAGGAAGTGAAAATAGCCTTGAGAAGATACTTCATATCTGATTCACCAGAATGGAGTCCAGGAGCTCTGATCTTAGTTATCTTTCTCTAGCATCATGTGGTCTTCACTACTCACGTGGAAATGAAATGTTGAATTCTTGTTCTATTACAAAGATCCAGGGTTGAAAATCCTCAGGATACCAAGGAATGTCATACTCATAAATCTCCAGTAGGAAAAGTTGGAAGTTGACCATGGGAGTGATCTGTCAAGAATTGGTAACAATGCCCTCATAATATTTTTTCCCCAAGGGCTTTTTCCCAACACTATTGATGTCAAAATATACTCAACAAGATTATAATTATCATGCAGTTGATACTCTGGGAAGCTGAAGTGTGAAATGCATCTGAAAATTCGCTTGTTAGTGAGAGGCATGATGCTAAATGTCCTTTCAAAGAACTGGTTCACCCCATGGTGGCCAGTTATCCCAGGCAGGCGTCTGTCCATGGAGACTAGCCCCCAAACAGTGATATACCTTGGGATTTCTCTGAGGATTCCCACAAGAATGGAGTTACGTTAAGAAATCAAACAGTAATCATTAGGCTATCTGAATCTAAACACCCACAAATTACTTGAAAGTTATAAATGTGTCTTTGAATATAAAAAAACAAGATCTTATTCATGCAGTTATCTCTACCTATGTTGTGGATTTCACAACACCAAAGCCCCCCAAATACTTGACACTTTCAGGGGATTATCACAGCCTTTGTAACATAGGTGTGATACCCACATGCATTGTGCCTCTCCGGATGTGTTTGCCAGGGGAAACGTCTTTCCAAACTTGGCCTTGACTGTGGTTATAGCTTACCATGGATGATGCCCGGCAGACACTCAAAATTGGGACTCAGTATTTCACAGGATTTTCTGGGTCTCATGGAGAAGATGGTAGAGAGTTTTCACTCTTGAATTCTGGTGTGGCTTGGTAATTCCAGTTGCTGTCTCATGGAATCACTAGGAAATAAAATTCCGGGATCCTCCAGATGTATGGCCAACTTCTTTTCAAAATTATACTGTGGTTCTTGGGCCCATCCTAAAAACCTCTGTTACCACCATCATATGGCTGCAGGGGTATTTCAATACATAGGATTTCTAGAACCTAAAATTTCTCACAGCAGATTCAAGAAAATGTGTGGACCAGCAACTTAAAGTAATTCTTATGCAAATTGTCAGTCTTAGGGGATACTGGAGCCTGCTAAGTATTCCCAAAGCAGATTGCTTGAGGAGATCGCTCTTATTTCACAGAATATTCAACATCATATGTTATTCTTGCTGGATTATTAATGGACAATAGCATTTATGAACACTAATATAGACATCTAAAAGATATTCAGTGTTTACTGTAGGCTCACAACTGTTCTAAGCATTTTAAACGTGTGAATTTATTTAATCTTCACAAAAAATTATAAGGTAGATGCTAATATTACCTCCACTGCACAAATGGAGAAACTGAGAGGTTAAGTAACTGGCTTATGTTTTCTGCAGCTTGGTTGTGGAGGGGGACTCCAAGATAACCTGTCGGTATGAATTAATCTCTACAACAAGCTGCTTGTGTCAGACAGGGTTCTCCAGAGAAGCAGAACGAGTCGGAGAGAGAGAGACAGATCTCAGCCTTCACTTACTGTCACTCACACTCTCCACTCTCTTCAGTCAGCTACAGTCAAGACTTTGAGTTTGAGAAAATTCTATGCTACTTATTCTACTCACACATGTGTTATTTTAATAGAAGAGTTTTTGCAAGAAGAAAGTAACCTATCACCCAGCTGTTGTGCCACAAGCCTTTCTGGGGTCCTGCTGCATCTCAAAGTTGGCTAGTCTGCCACAGTCACTGGGCTCCAGGATAACTCCACAGTCTTACAATAGACGGCACTACACTTTTCCTCTGACCATCACAAATGACCTGCTGTTTCTAAGTCCACTAGGGTCACACAGGAGTCTTGGCAAAGATCTGTTAAGGATGTTAGCTAGAAGAAAACTATATGTATCTTATGAATGACTATGGATCAACTTCCCTACATATGGAAGGCATTTAGAAATTCTGAGATCACTCCCTGACGTAACTGGAATTCACAGCAGTGAAGAATTTCCTATCAAAACCAACTCAGCTTTATTTTGTGTTTTTTCATTTTCAGTGCTACCTAACACAACACTAATACATTTACTGATTTTCCCACCTCTTGAGTTTTGAATAGGGCATGAAACTCTCTTCTTATCCATTCCAAAACCTGGAACTTTTGGTGGTACACTCTGGATTCACTCATGTTCTAAATCAAGGAGAGTGCTCTCTTTGCCCTTTGCTACACACCTCTTCAGTGGAAACAGGTACTTGGAGAAGCATTTAGAAGTCCTTTGAGGAAGACTTCAATGATCCTCCAGCTTTTCTCCAGAGATACTGTTTACATCCTCAGTCACTGAAACCTGAAATATTAACAACCAGGGAGATCGACTTCTGCAGCTTGCAAATGCAGAAACGAAGGACAGCTTTGAACTTTCCCTCCTCTACTGTTAGAACTTTTTTCTGCCTTCAGGCAGTTGGGATTCAGCTATCAATTTGGAATACCAAGATGTGGAAAGTTACAGTCCGTGCTTAAGGGAGATTTGGTCTTGTCTTTAAAATCTCATTTTCCTCTGGTTTAAAAATAGAATCAAACCTTGTAAACCCAGCCTCATTTTAGGATTCCATGGAGCCTACTAAACTGTCAATGCCAGTAGGCTAGTTTGCATACTGCAAAAATGGTGCAAGTTATGTTGGTTTTTATTTATTTCAGAATTACTTATTCTGGATTCGCAGGTTTCACTTTGATTACAGGACGTTACAACTGGATATGAACTTTTTTTTGAGGATTAAAATGTGCATAAGGTTATTTCTTGAAGCACTATCAGTTAAATCTGCACTGCAATTCCTGAAGAAATAACAAGGGCACTGCAGGTAAAGTTCTTATAGCCCCACTATTGGCCTTAAAATTCAGATCTCTAGAGATAACTATTTGAGCTGTCAGTCATACAGAATGTACATATATAGTTGAAAGATTATCAAATTGGCCCCAGATATCTGGATGAACAGCGTGCACTTGGGTGGGAGGTGTGCAAACGTGAAGTCACCATCAAGCCTGTTTTTCAGGCAGCAAAATCAAGTTAGAAATAAATCAGTTCCTGTTAGGGTTCATTTTGAGGTATAAAATATGGTGGTCTTAGGAAAATGAATATATTGGGACATTCACATTTCTGTGTCCCTTCTGCCATGTTTTAAGGGGGGATTTTATTCATTGAAGGAACACTCTGGAGAACAGTCTAGCTCTGAAATGGCGCACCCATTGACCTCGAGAAGCATAAGGGTGAACAGAACTATAGGCTCCACTTGTGGGCTGTAGGTTGAAACAGGCCCTCCTCATAGTCCAGAAAAGAGAATAACACAGCACATCTCAAAACTGTGCTTTTCTAAAAGAAGTTGCTCAGCAACTTGAATTCCAAGGTTGATGAAACCAAAACACTGAGCTAACTATAGTTGTTTGTTCTTTCACTTAACTAAGAGAAGCAGTTGATTCTGCTTGCTTCCACAGTTCAGCTACTCAGATACTTGGTCATTTTAGGGAATGATTCTACAGATCAACACTCCAAAAGTTAAGTTGTTAAAGCAATACTAGAGTGAGTGCCTAATGTTTATGACTAGTAGTAGTTGAATTGATCCAAAGAACAAAAAGTTTCCTATGCTTTGTGTGTGCCTGTATATTTATATTTAATTACTAGGCAACTGATTCAAATATCAACAAATATCTATGTTGGTAGACTTAACATATAATTTATGTATTTTAAAATTACGTGACACAGTATTCTTGATCTTATAAAGTTGGAATCTATGTAACTATGTGTTGAGTGTGGGTGTATTGTTCTGGTTCTCTACTAGAACAGAGACATATCACAGGTGGGCCAGGGGATTTTTATGATTAATGACAACATCCAATCCATGCCCCTCCATAGGTCATCTCTGCTTGATCATGTAGCTCTTGACTGTCACCATTCAGGTATGGACTTTGAAGGTCTAATACCTCCTGTGCTGTTTTGCTTTCCCATACCTTCCAGGCACTATCCATTCATTCATTCATTTCACCAAATCATCCAGTAAATCTTTACTGAGTACCCATTGGACCCCTGCAGGACTCTGGATAGAAACTATTGATACAGTGGTGAACAAAACAGTTTCCATCCTCGTGGTACTCAAGCCTTTTATGTTTTTCTTCCATTCCAAGTCCTTTGGCCATCTCAAAGTATCATCAGTACCAATAATAATGATAATACAACCTTTTATTATTTTCCTTCCAGTTACCTTTGGCTTTATAGATGTCAATGGAAGCCAAATTCATACTTGGCATTATTATCACAACTTTTAATTACCAGTTCTATTGTTCAATGAATTTGTATCTTAAAGCCAAAGCACAAAAATTTAGTCCCAATCATACTTCAACTGTTCAGTCCTTAAAATTACCTCACACAAATAACCATTATAAGGTAGTGCTTGTTAACATGTAAATATCCTATTTGAAAAAGATGATTTTCTTCTATTATTGCAACACCTATTTTTTTTCTGGTAGACTTGGGAAGAATAATCTAACATAAGCTTATAATTATGTAGCATTTCCAATGCAGCACATTTCCTGAAAAAATGTTCTGTTTTTACAAATATTGAGTTTCAGTGCAGATTCTATAATGTCCCCTGAAGACAGAACAGCCAGAGAAAATGGGCTACAGAATAGGGAGAAACTGGCATTCAATTCTCCTGAATTATGTTGCTATTTTTCATTTAAATTTATTTAAATGAAGTGCTTGGCTCTCCTTCAAAACATGTGTTTCTCCTGTTGACTTTTATTAGCAGTAAAATAGATCCCAGAGGCCAAAGAGTTGGAGATTTATAATGCCTTCTGGAAGCCTAGTTTGTTTTGCCACATCCCACTCTGACATTGTCAAATATTAGTCTTGGCAGGATGACAGAGGCTGTCAGTAGCAGCTCAACTGCTTGATGGCTGTCCCATCATATATTGTCCAGTGATGGCAGAGTTGTAGAAAGTGCTCATCACCAAGGAAGAGGGAATCGATCAAGTTGACTTCTACAATTGTGCCAGACATGACTGATGCACCACATTCTGGCCAATATATGCTTGGTGACAATGTTCCGTGGAGGCCACAGGAAGGCAGCGTGGGAAAGCTTTGTAGAGCTCGTATTACCAAGGCATCAAACATAAGAATGACGTCCTTGGGGCTTTTTTCCTGGCCAATTTATAATGCAAAGTTGTTGTACTGGATTTTTTTCTGCAATAGCTCTAGCAAATTTCACATCTTATTTTTGCTCAATGGATACCGACTCTCAAATGACCTGGGTCAAATCTAACCAGAAGTGAAAGTTACAGAGAGAAGCCACTATGTTGTGTCTTCCAAAGTCAAATGGAACTTAGTATTTCAACTAAAATGTGTTTTTCTGCTTCCCTATATTAGCCCAGATAGAATATTTTCAGAAATCTGCAGCATTATTTTGCTAGAAATAAGCACAGGTATTTAAAAGACTTTTTTTAAAAAGCATGATGCAATGAAATGGGAACTCACACTCACTGCTGATGTAGATGTAAGTTGATATAATGATTCCAGAAAATAATTTCGCCTTCTGAGGCAAAAGCCTTTAATTCATAACCTTTGATCCAGAAATTTTGTTTTCAAGAAAGCATCATAGCTCCAATTTTTTTCTTTTCCTTATTACATATTGAACGTTTTGAGCATCTCAGGATTTTTTTCTCTCTCAGAGATATATCATGGGATGCCAGTGCAAGTCCTTGAAAACCAAAGGTCTGCCTAACTGCTGCTGAACAAAATCTCAGAAAAAGAAGAGGGCAAAAATGTTTCCTTTTCCCTAAAGCTGGAGAAAAGCTAATGCTGTTCTGTGACTCTGCTGACACATACTCTGGCTGTTATATAGCAGGAAAAACCGAGAATATCTAGAGAGTTTTCAGTTCTCATTCTCTTGTCCAACATGATGTCTTACGCTAGAATGTGTAATCCTATTCTGTTTCTGTTATGAAAATTGCCCTTGAAAGTGTTTTGTGAAACAGGGACACAAAGATCTCAGAAATTGTTGCTATGTCCTGTGAAATATGACCTATAACCCCGAAGAGTACAGCTCTGTTGGTCTTACTTAAATACATGTCCTGATAATAAAGCATAGATTGGCATATCTCTTTTCTGAAAAGGATCACATACTTTCAAGCTTTCTCTGTTATACCACAAAAGAGGCTCATTGGCGCATTCCCCGTTCCCACATGGCTGGAGGTGTAACTAACCCACAGCTCTGTTGGATTCTATAATTAAATTGAAATTTTCAGAGTCTTTTTAAAATTTATAATATTATCCTAAGAGAGTAATTATAAGAGTTGATGAAAAGATATGTGCCTTAGAGTGCTCATTGAGTGTTATTGATAATAATTAAGATTATCAGCAACAGGCTTGATAACCACAAGAGAGTAATTTGACCATTTGGGCAGGTCAGTCACATCATCACACAGATCAGGCAATTGCGTCACGTCTCCCAGATCACTGGAAATGTATTATGTGCCAAAGGAAATATAAAAAACTCTAAACATAGAGCTGAAGGATTAAAAATCTACATATGCATATGGTTGGCAGTAGGTGGCAAATTGATGGGTGATTTGGGTCTTTTTTATTTATATTCCTCTGAATTTTCCACTTTGTCTACAGTGAACATGATTTTTTTTTTATAGTTAGAAAAAATTACTAAAATATCGTGAGAAAACAACGAAATATTTATAAGCATCCCAATACTTCTGGATAGTGTACCAAAATTCTCCCTGACTTTAGCTCTACTTGCAAATTCAAAAAATGTAAAAGTCTACATGGGAAGTCGATTTATTTGTATAGACGCTATGATTTCTGTCTTTCTCTACAATACACTGCCTTCCTCTGATGTGAACCATTCATGAGAAACCAAATTTTTCTGTCAGGTTTTTTGGTCAATATTTAAGAAATCTACACTGCTTAAAAATAAATGTTATTTTTCAAAACATTTCAAAACTCTACTTCTTTCATTGTTGAAATAATCAGAAAAATAAATGTATCTACTGAAAACTGAAAAACTATATAGAACTTATGGACCAAATGATAGGCCCAAGTGAAACCTAAAATCAGTACTAAAATCCTAATTTTTGAGAGAATTGAGCAAATCATAGAAGCCACACCTAATTTCTGGGGCAATTTGTTAGCACTACCCTGAACTCTGTGTAGCACGCTACCCCACAAATAGCTTCTTTAGGCAGAGATGAAGCTGTCCACATATGAGGTCATCGCATGGCACCAGGAATCTGTTTACTTGCTTCTATTAACTCAGTGTCCGTTCCTTTATTTTTCATTCTGGTGAAGTTGGCATTTTCCAGAGATTAGTTCATTTCCAAAAACCATCATCTCAAAGGCCCCTCTCAATGTTCTGCCCACAGGCCTTCAGAGCAAGAGATGTCATGGTTCTCTGGAAGGGAGTCCCCACATTCACTGGCAGCATTGCGATGCTCAGGTTTTCTTGTTGAACGTCTTGGGTGAATGTTCTGTAACTACCTCCTGAGTGCAAATTAAGGCAGCCCTTTTGTCAGAGATGCCCAGGTTCAATGTCACCCACTCTGAAGAGTGCACACTCCGATGTCCCTTCCCCAGACATGTTCCTGCAATAGGAGGGTGATGGCGGAGGGTCCCAGAAGCACAGGAATCATGTAAGGGAAGTGATGGGAAAGGCGTATGTGAATGGCAAGTCAGGAAAAATTGAGGAAGAAACACAGAGTTTCTAATAATTGTAGAAATTCTAATAATTCTAGAGTTTCTCATAATTCTAGACTTAGGATTGGGGGGTACTGGACCTCAGCAAAGAGGCCTTTCCTTTAAATATAAAAAAGCACTTATAAAACTGAGACTGCTGTTATAAGGAAAACTCACATTCTCATTTGCAAATAGTTGTAAAATGTACAAAATAGAATGCAGATTTTTAGCAATTTGGCACTCCTTGCATGTGGTAAAAGGAACATTGAAGCAGAAACATTGTATCAATAGCTTCACAAATGTATAAATATTAAATATGGACAAGTTTACCATGCAACAGCCTTGACTATGCTATAGACCAATTCTTTTAAAAGGTAAGGTTTGTGGGGAACTTAATCTTAGTTAAGGGATATAGAAGAAACTGTAATTTTAGCTCAGAAACAAAGAGACAATAGAAATGCCTATGATTTTTTCTACTGTTTTTGCAATTTACAGATCCGTTTCCTTTCATTTCTCCCATTTGCTAAAAATTAGTGGTGACAACAATAGAATGACTAACCAGCTTGTTCCTGGTATAGTCACATCAGCCTAGACATTGTGGTGTGTCCATCCCTGAATCAGTCATACCTTGCCAAAGTTTGTGGGGACTTGTCTGTGGCCAGTGGGGCATCAGGAATGGGCATGGACCCAAAAGGAGGACTTTAGAAGTACAGGAAGGAAGAAGCAATCATAGGTCTTGGGCAATTACAAAAAAAGAAAGAAAGAAAAATACGCAGAGCAAGAGAAATTGCTGTTGAAAGCTTTACTTAAAGCCCAAACATCTGGGCTAAAGCAATCGCATCTATAAGCAGTCCCCCGAAAGTTACATTACAGCTCTGACCCGAAGAATGGGGTGGAACTGCAGACAAGGGTCGTCAGGAAACAGAACTGGGTCCCAGAGAGAAGAGGTCTGAGCAGACAGCGCAGAGCTGCATGTGAGGGCTTCAGGGGTGCTTGCAAGAGATGTGACTAGAGGTCGTTGTGGTCGGCTGGAAAACGTCCCCCAGAGGATATAAACATCCTAGTTTCTGGACCCTGTGAATGTTAGATGGCAATAAAGGACTCTGCAGATGCCATTAAGGATTTGGGGATGGAGAGATTATCCTGGATTATCCACGTAAGCCCTAAATGCAATCGCAGGTATAAGAAGGAGGCAGCGGGAAATGTCACACAAAGATAGAAGAGGAAGAAGCACTGTGACCAGGGAGGCAGAGACTGGAGGGATGCCAAAACAAGCCAAGGAACGCTGGCGGCCACCAGAAGCTGGAAGAAGCAAAGAACGGATGCTCCCCTAGAGCCTCTGGAGGGAGCACAACCCTGCCGACACCTTGATTTTGACCCAGTGATACCAGTTTCAAACTTCTTCTCCAGAACTGTGACAGAATACATTTCTGTTATTTTAAGCCACTAAGTTGGTGGCAATTTGTTGCAGCAGCCACAGGAAACCTAATACCGTCATCTTCACAGCGACATTTCTTAATTGTTTCTTAATTTCTTAATCAGAAACAGCTACGTTTCCACTTGGAGTTGATTGCAATTGTCAGCTTAAGTTTGGGGCCTATAATCTTCTACAGATCCCTTTGTCATTATTACAAACACACAAGTTTTAAAAACTCCTTTCATAAGGTCACAGTGGGAATATCTAGGCCAGGTGTGCAGCAGCAACAGTCACCAAGAACTCAGGCTCTGAGCGAAGATTTGGTAAGAGCAGGGGTCCCTGTCCTTGAGAATAGACACACAAGAAAACTGTGATTCTGTGGGTGTTTTGTAAACACTGATTTGGGGTCTTGTGATCACATGCAGAGAAGCCATTTATGGCTGTAAGGGTGGGGTGAGATGATTCTGGTGTTGAATGTAGAAAGCACAGCAAAGGGAAAGAGAGCAGGTTGTGCTGATCCTTGCTGCAGAAAAGTGATTATAAAATGCCAACTCTGTGTCAGCCACTCCACAGACTATTTTCTGTATAGGCTCTTACACAATATTACCATTATCCTCACTCTGTATATGGGGAAACTGAGTCCCAACAAAGTGAAGTAATGAAACTGACGTCACACAGCTATTCAATACCAGAGTAGGTATTGAAGGTTGGTCTGACTCTCTTTTGGCTTAACCACTCAGCCTTCCCTACTCAACCCACCTCCCAGGGTTGCTGTGAGAAGCAGATGAAGTGATTGTTCAGTGCTACACACATTAGGGCAACGAAATATGATCATTACAATAAAATGCAAAAAAAAGCAGCATATACACTTAATAGGGACTCATTTCTGAAATTATAATTAATTCAAAGTAAAGCAAAGAGAGCAAATAACTAATAAGACACAGCATGTTTGCAGCCCAATTTACCATCCCGAGGCCCTTCTGTTTGCGTGAACTTGGCCTCGCAGGTCCCTGCCTCATCTGGGGCTGGCAGGCTCTCTCTGTCCGGATTTTTGTCAGAAGCTCAATGGTGCTAAGGGCACTAACACACCTCCATTGTTTTGGATGCTTTGTTTTTTAATGTTTTGTCTTTTGTAACCCATATTTTAAAATCCTTATGCAGAAACACTACTCCAGAACTCGTCAGAGGTGAGGACCCCTCTTGCTGAGCTCAGCTCCCAGCCCACCTTGTAGCTGTCTTCTCCTCACAGAATATCTTCATACACAAGGCTCCCCATGCCCCAGGCTTTTGCTTGCCACCTGGAAATTTCCTTAAACACCATCCCTTTCAAACCTTTTTAGTCATCCCAAGTCTCTTTAACCAAACATCATGTTTCCTTTTCCTCACCCTCCTTCGATAAGGAATTATCTTGGCCCAAATCAGGTTTCCTCAAACTGGCTATTATCTGGGGGTCCTAGAGAGACTGCCTACTCTCTCATCATTGCTTAGCCAATTCACTCTCACATGCTGACCCTCCCTCTCCACACCGTTGTCTTCTCTCCTGCCCTGATGACCCCACCGTGGTTCAGGACGAATTCGTCTTCTGTATTATTGCTATGTCATCTTGGCTGGTCCCTTGATGCCCCATCTAGTATCAGCCCCGACCTTCCACTTCAATTCATCTTCTGTAGTTTTATCAAAATAAAATATGTATAAAGTCCTTAAATGAGATTCCATTGTTCCTGTACAAATATGGTGGTCAGGGTCTTTCCTGATCTTTCCTCATCCTTGACAGATGCTCTGCTTCAGCTACACAAGCCCATCTACAGTTCCCCGAATGAGGCATACCCTCTCCTGCCTTCCCCTCTTGGCCCAAGAATTTGCTATTTCCTTGGCCTGGAGTATTCTTCCCTGGCTACTCTGCCCAATGAATCCCAATTTCCTCCAAGTCTCCACTCAAACAGCCTCTCAGGGAAGCCCTTTCTGTCCTCCTCGTGCTGAGGAGCTGCCCCTTCTCTGGACTCTCAATGCACCAATCCTGACCTCCATTGCAGAATCCACCACCCTGCATGGAGATGGATTTATTTCTGTTTCCACCACTAAGATCTGGCTTGGGGGTTTATCTGTCCGTCTTCATCACCATTCTTGGCCCATAAAGGTATTCCAAAAAGTTTTGTATAATGCACAAATAAATACATTGTTCAAATAAGTATAGCTTCACAGGTTAACCTAACCGGATTACATCCTACTTGTGTTTAAGGAAGATGAGGGAATAAACCAATTTAAAAACAACAACATGGTAATGAGCACAACATGAGAGAAATGGAGGCAAGAGTAGAGAAGCATATTGCCAAAAAAGAAAAAAAAAATGGATTCATTAAGAAGGGATTCTTAAGAAGTAAAGTTAACTTTGTTCTGAACGTAGTTTCTCCAGCCAACGACCAAAACAGCATCCTCAACTGCTCCACGTTAAATTAAGTAGACTTGTTCTCTAAAATCAGCAGGCGGTCTGGGAGAGAAGCAATTATGGCTCCTGAGTAGCACAGATGACATATCCTTGGCTACAGTGCTCTCACATCAAAGTCTTTCTGCTTTTCCTCTAATTAAAAAGGACCCAATTTCCCTCTTTAGTGTGCCAGATATATAGCATCCTTGTGATTGAAATGAATAAAAATGTGTACTTTTTCTTCACTACACTGCAGAACTGATGTGGAGAGGCTGACATCTCCTCCTAACAGTGTTCCAGCTCACTCCAGCAGGGGAATGGTTGACAGTGGTTCGAGAAGCGTGATTCTGCATTCAAACTTCTTTATACCCAAACTTCTTTATACTCAAAGCTGTCTCCGAGTTCAGTGAGGGAAGGTTTCAAAGGCAGAGCGTTTGGTTTATTTGTTTTAACCCTGGCTCCTCATCTTTAATGGAGATCTGGTTGCAGTGCCTCACACACACCATTAATTGGGAACTGATACATTTGCCACGAACTGCTTCCATTCCTTTCTAAGAGCCAGTAGTGTATCCTCCTATCTTTAAAGAAGTGGGACCCAGGACAAGCACAAGATGCAGGTTTACACCCAAGTCTTGCCTTAACACATAGTCAGCCTCTTCTGCCCCCAGTAGGTCCTGGGTGAATATACATCACCTACTAGGCAGGCAGCCAAGATTGACCTTCCTTCTCAGTCAGGATTAGAAAGAAGGAGGGCACTGGGCAGAAAGTCAGACCCGACAACCTGTCTTTGACCCCACTCCAGTGAGCATCTTCACTGTATAAGATCAATATTCTGTTCTTGGTTTTTATTTTCAGTTGGTCCTTTTTGCCTGGAGATGTAACGGCTGCCCTCATCATTCCGATATTACTCCGCAACCTCTAACTCAATTTTTGAAATGTCTCCAATCTTATTTACAAGATTGATATTGGCAAGTCAATAAAAAGTTAACCCAATTTCTGAAGTGGCCTGTGTAGAAGAAAATGTTTACATTTCTGTCTGTCAATTTTTTTTCAGTGGAATGTAAACAATAATTAGAGCAACATGAGCTCTCTCTCCTGTGGCGACCAACTCAGGGAACGTGTAAGTAATGACATAAATCCACATACAGAAGCCTCCTTTGCCTGCAGGCTGGAAAGGAGAGAAATCAACCCCGTTAAGATGAGAGTCCTATGTGCATTCTTTTTTTTTTTTTTTCAAAAGAATACTTTTTTTAGTTTTGACTTTTATTCCCTGATGATTTTATTTATTTATTTTGGTTTGTTTTTTTGTGAGGAAGACCAGCCCTGGGCTAACATCCATGCCCATCTTCCTCCACTTTATATGGGACGCCACCACAGCATGGCTTGACAAGCCGTGCGTCTGTCCGCGCCTGGGATCTGAACTCGCGGACCCCGGGCTGCCAAGCACGAACTATACCGCTGTGCCACCGATGGCCCCAAGATGAGAGTCCTATGTGCATTCTTTGGAGCAATTTTTGACCACCAAATTAGTAAGTCATTATAGCCTGTGTTTCTTGTGTTAAGTAATGGGGGTTCTTTGAGGTTATTTAAGTGAGTTCTTCCACTCATAGGCACTCACAGGCATGCCTGGCACATGGTAAATGTACATGAGAGCTGGTGGATTCAGGAAGAGTGGAGACTTTTCTGCCAGAAGAACATGGAGATACTAGTTAGCAACCTGATGTACCCCAAAACACAGAGGCCCAGTAAGACCAGGTGCGAACCAAGTTCAAAGAGAGAGACTTTCCCCAATACTTCAGAAGCCCAAATACAATACATCTAGTTTCCTCCCAATTCCACACCCTCTCAGGGTCAAGTAACCGTCAGTGCAGTGGCAGAAGTTCCTGAAGCTTCCCTTCTGCCAGGGGATATTTCAGATTTATACCACCATCTGCAGGATTGAACAGATCAGTAGAGTTGGCTCCCATGCGGGCGATTGTGGAAGGATTAGTGGTATTCTAAAGTAATTAACTTTATAAGAGCAGAGACCAGAAAGGGCCAGTAAGAAAGTCATTTTGCACAAGCCTTTCCAGTCAAAGCTGTCCTGTCATGAAGAGGTTGGCAGGAAAAGGAGGCAGCCAGACATTTCAAAAGACTTCTAACTGAATTTTAGGTTCTCCTTACATTTTAATATCACTGTTTCCTTATATGAAAGGAATGTTTTTCTATAGACAAATGTGGTTTTTTTGTTTGCTTTGCTACATTAGGTAATATTTTTAAGTGTATTGTGACATCTCTGAAATACTCTCAGAGATCTGGGCCCGTAGCCTTTCTTTTGTTAAACCTTTTACCCAGAACAACCATTCTACTTAGGCAGACATGAAAATGAGACCATGTTAACACTGGATTTCATGTTCACTAGCTTTAGAAACAGTATTCCTAGCCCAGGCCCACTGAGTCATGAAAACATCTCTCAGAATTTCCTGAGTTACTTTTATTAACACTTTTTACAGAAATTGAACTATCTGCTCTCTCATGGAGATGGCATAGTCTGTCAAATAGGCCTGAAGAGCTTAGAGAAGCAGTCATGAGGGAAAACAAATCCCATTACAACCAAATTCTTTGTTTCCTACCTCAGTGTCCGAACTCCCCACACAGAGAGCTACTCTTGGGGATTAAGGTCCAGTTATCAGAAGGGCTTCCTAAACAAAACCACTTAGCTTACTTATATTTGTTAACATGTTGGCACAGATACGTGTGGAGTACACTAGACACGGGATACATCAGTGAACAAATGAGACACAAATCCCTGCTCCTGAGGAAATGGGAAGTGAGCAGCGGGATTAGGGGAATCTGGAGGGCCAGGGTAGGGCAGAAGAGCAGGGGCAACACTAAATAGGGTGTTGAGAGCAGACCTCCTCAAGAGCAACGGGTGGGCAGACAGCACCATTGTCCTGAGTCAGGATGAAAGGAGCAGGCCTGAGCACTTGGAGTTCACTGTGACAGAGACTCAAGGAAGGAGGGGGTGAGACAGCCTCACACATGCGTCCCCTAGGAAGATGCTGAATAAATCTGGGGGAGGGTCCTTGAGGCTGAGACATGAAAACATGAGCACATAAGTCTTCACAGGAAACACATGGAGAGGCATTCAAAACCCAAGCATAAGCACTTATGGTCATCTGAATATCTAGAGGAGGCAAAGGTTACAAAGGCCAGGCAGTGAGAACTGAGGTGAGGCCAGGATGAGCCAGGACCCCCAAGGAAGCCTGAACTCCAATCTCAGTCACCATCTTCCTTTTTTTATAAGCATCAGCTTCTAACACAAGAGGCAGGACAGCGTAGTCCCTAAATGCACTGACTATGGTGCTGAATGCTTGAGTTCAAATCACACCCGTCACTTATCAGCTGTGTGGCCCAGACAAGTTGATTAACCTGTCTCAGCCTCAGTCTCCTGATCTGGGAAATAGGGTTGAAAATGCCTATCTCATTGGTTTGTTGAACAGTATAAATGAGTCAATATGTAGGAAGCACTTAGAACAGTGTCTGGCACATAATAAGTATTATTAGTATCATTTTTATTAAGGGAGCCTGACCCAGAGACCCACAGGTGCTGGAAACTAAAAGTAGCTGGCTGCAATGTACACAGGGCAGGAGTAGCTAGGTCCACAGAGAGGAGGATGGGAATGGGGGATACAAGGCAGCAGAGGACCCAGAGCGTGGAAGCAAAAGCCAAGCTGGAATCCTGCCATGGAATCCTGCAGAGGCAGCTTGAGAGTTGTTACCATACAGAATAAAGCAGCCATGCCCCGGAGAGGAGGAAGATCCACTGAGGTCCAACTACTGCCTGGTGTTAGTTGACGACGGCCCTCCAAAATGGTCACTATCCAGCAAATGGTTAGCCTCTGAATTCATGAAACAGCATCAATTGAAACAGCAGGCAGCATCTTTATTGTAAATACATGCTCTCATGATATTTCAAATTCCACCTTTGTAATGAGCTGAATGGTGGCCCCCAAAAAGGTATGTCTATGTCCTAAACTCCAGGACCTGTGAATGTGACCTTATTTGGAAAAACAGTCTATGCAGATGTAATTAAGCTAAAGATCTTGAGATGAGGTCATCCTGGATTATCTGGGTGGGCCCTAAATCCAATGACAAGTGTCCTTATAAGAGATTGAAATGAAGAAGACACACAGCAGAGACAGCCATGTGTAGACAGAGGAATAGATTAGAGAGATGCAGCCACAAGCCAAGAAATACCTGGGGCCACCAGAAAATGGGAGAGGCCAGGAAGAATGCTCCTCTAGAGACTTTGGAGGGAGTATTGCTCTGCTGACACCTTGATTCTGGACTTCTGGCCTCCAGAACTGTGCGAGAATAAATTTCTGTTGTTTTAAGCCATGCGGTTTGTGGCAAATTGTTACTACACCTCCAGAAAATGAGTGCAGTCATCATCCGGATCCTTCAACTACCTGGCCTGGTGTTTAAGAGGGAAGGCAACTGTGGCCATGGTGGGCAGGATTTCATAGCTGTCAGGTGATTGATTGAGTTGTTGCCAAAGGAAGGAACATTCTCAGTTTGTGATGGGCCCCAAAGTGGAGACCCATGAGGTTGATGTGGAAAGAATGAAGAGAAGTTGGAAGGGAGGAGACAGAACAGAGAAAGCAAGTAGACAAGAAGAAATAAAGTGCAGAGGTAACGCTGATGGGACAGAGATGGAAGTGGGGTTGGACTGCAGCAGGCTAGCACGGCTGCGGTCGCTGTCCTGCGAGTACACAGCAGGTGAAGGAGCAGGTAAGCAGGAAGGCAAGGAGGGAGTCTTGAGTCAACAGGCAAAAAGATGGAGATCCTTAAAAGGCAGATAAAGAATCATAAAATATTGTAGCTGCCCTAAGAGAGAAATCTGTGACTGGCCTGTAGAAGAAAACTTATAGGAAAAACGCTACTGTCTGACATGGACTCACTTAACACTCTAAGACTTCATGGCTCTGGAGAGATCGAGTTTCCACATATTCTTTAGATCTGGGTAAAATATGCCACTATAACTGCCTTGTCCCAAAACAGCCACATGATAGCATCACCGCGTTCTTTTGGTAGAAACGTCACCAGCTGTCGTGTTCACTTCTATTACTTCATAATTTAAAAGCAAACTTTGTGAAATTTTCAGCAAACTTATTTGACTAGTTGTATTATTCTTTAAAAGATGGTTTTTCAAACTGGGACATGGCTTTACAATAAAGATGTGTGTGTGTGTTGAGTGTCCTTGTCTCTGTGCATGGACTGTTTGTGGTGGACTTTCAGTGTATCAGCAAAACTCACCAAAACTCCCCCAAGCCACTGGTATCAATGGGCTAAAACAGACTGAGAACATATCTGTTATGTTTCTTCTGCTCATAACCCATCAATCAAACTGGAGACTGGAGTATGCAACGTCCTAAAGTGTGGGTGAATGGTGCCTCACGTTGTTTTCAGAAACGTCAGTTTCATCATATTTTACCTGTGTTGAAAGAGGTTTTCAGAACCAAAGACCTACCCGAGATCTATTGCTAGATCAAAACAAAATTCATCCCAAGAAACAGGGCTGATGTCTGAGAATATTTTTGTCTTCTTCCTGCCTCCTTCCCATTGATCTCATTGATGCAAACTGGGCTTGTACTAGAGCTGACCGTGTGTTGAACTGAAACAACATTGACCAAGAGGCTGAAAGAGACTTCTTGTTAATTATGCACAGTTCCTTACTGGAAATTCTGACTTGCTGTTACCTTAAAAAGGCAGATTTTTAGTGCCACTTGGGCTTCAAAATCTGTTGAAAGTAAACCGTGTGAGAATCTCTTAAAAAAACTGTGGACTGTTATATCTGTACAACCGTTTTTACTTAATAATGATGACTCCAAAGAGTAATAGAAAGATACATACCATAGAAACTACCACATTGCTGAGGAATGCCCTTGATTCATTGTACTCTACCAGCCAACAACATAATATGATGTGAGAAAGAAATAAAGCTGCAGGATTCAAGAGAAACCGTGCTACCACAAAAACAATAATGTTAAATGCTTCTGAGCTGTCAATCATTGGCAAGCACCGTCTGGCATATAAAGAAAGAACTGGGGAGAAGGTTACCTGGGTTTTTGATTTAGTAATTTCCTTGTGGAAGATAACCAGAATAGATGGTCCAGCGGATCATGCAATCACAAATGTCTTCAGGCAAAGTTTCTGAAAAACTGCAAATGACAAAAAAATAAGTTTCTGTCATTAAATCATACTTGGGTTATGTCCCAGGATCACTAAAGATTCAGCCAAATGTCCTAGCTTTCTGCATCAACAGAACAACCCAGTAATTGATGTTCATAGCAAAGTCACAGAAGGCAAAAGGAAATACATTTATTAAATATAGAATAATCAGTTTAAGAAGTCAAGAAAACATTTATTATGGTTCACAAAGATTTCCATACAACGTGGAAAAAAAGGAGGGAACGGCACTTCAAAGGACCGTCAGCTGTTCAGAAACCCTGTTATGCTTTTTTGCCCATTTTTTCCCAGATAACTAAGGAGTACTTATTTTCCTAGATAAGAAAATGTTATTCATGGACATTGGAAGAATAAATAGGTGGGATATGAAACATAATTTGGTACTCATCCTAAGGTTATTTTTAACCACTGGCTTGAAAATACCTCTGCTTGCTTAGAGGACATTCAGCTCCTAGAATAAGTTTTTATGCTCTGTGGGTGGTGATGGCTGGAACCTGAAAAGAGGACGCTGATAAAATGCCAGTGCTGGTCCACTAGTATTTCCTGGTTGCCTCTGTGAAACTTGATTTACTCCCAGAGAGACTGAATACTACCAGGAAGAGGGGTAGACGTGTAGGGCAACAGTGCGAGTCACTGGGCTATTAAAATTGGAAGCGCCGTCCACTAAGTGGAGGAATGCATATGTTACCTTAGTTTACCTGGCACCACTGCTGAAATTGGTCACCTTATCTGGATTTTTAAAACACCTGAGATTACAAAACCAGAATGCTTTGTTCCAGTTGAGGAAGGAGCAGCTAAGCAATCCCCGAGTAGCACTGCTCCCATTTGCTTTGTAAGTTCCTTTCGCTTTGTGGGTGTCTGACTGAGTTCAAATGAGTCCTGATCCAACTGATGATTCCAGAGCTTTTAATTAAGCAAAGATTCAAGTCCCTATCTCTGAATAATTTAGTGGAACTATACCCCTGAGGGCCATGCTTATTTAAATAAACAAGGCTATGTGGACTCAAATGCCCATTTCCAAATATTATGCCACAGAGCAGTTCATAATTTTAAAAATGTCTGCTTCACATAACCTAAATGAAAGTTTGGATTTCTATCATGGGTGCTTAACACAAAGCAAATGGAGCACAAATATTCAAATGTGGTTAACTCATGAAACTGAAAGTCACATTCTCGGAGGAAAATAGGAGGCTCTCATAGCAAACAGCACAGTGTTTATGTGATGATTAATGCCTATATAAGGCCAGCAGGTAGTAGACTGATTCATTTAGCTCATGGATTCTGTCTTTATTATGGGAGCTTTTGCCAGCCTTATACATTAAAACTAACACTCTCCTGCTATTTATAAAACCAGGTTAAATCCAAGATCTTCCATTTATCTGCATGACCCTGGGCAAGTTACTTTATTTCCCTCAATCTGGATTTCCTCAGCCGCCCAGTGGAATTACCAAACTCCCTCAAAGAGTGGGAATGGGGATAAAATTAGCTAGAGTGCTTGCCAGTAGTGTATAGTATTAGCATTATTTTAAAAGTCCGTTAAAATCAGTGTTCAAAATCAAGGGTGTGATCAATAAAAATCCTCAAGAGCTTTATTTTCAAGGCTGTGTATCTATATATCTATATCTATCAAGAAGACTTAGGAAAGTTACAGTTTTCAGAACAATTAAGCACAGATCAGGCTAAAACTTCCCTTGAGAAGAAAAGGTCACTTGTAAAGAACCTAATTTAAACTGGCATTGAGTCCCATCTCTTGTAAAGCTGTCCATGTGTCCAAACACACATTTAGTGTGCTTATGCTTCATTTCTCTTCTATATTCTAGTTCATAAAACACTTAGTGATTTTCCATAATGTGCCAAGATCTGTGCACTTGATTTCACATGCATTACTTTTTTATTCCTCATGAAAACTTTTAGAGTATTATCAATTCAAAATTTTAAAATGAGAAAACAGCTATTCAAACCATTTGAGGGGCATCTCCAAAGTCTCATCAGTGGTGAGAAGAGAAGCCAGTGTTCAGCCTATATGTTCCAACTTCTGAGACTGTTCAAATATTCCACATTGCTAAAACCCCCAGGCTTGAACCAGGTGCTGAGGGTTCCATAAACAACCCCAGACTGCACATGTGTGTGGGTCTCCTCTCCCCTTCCCAAAGAGCAGACAGAGTCACCTCTGAAAACCACAAGTCTGGCCATTTCTCACCTACTGACTACCCCATCAAAGGCTGGCCATAGCACTTGAGAGGAAATCCCAGAGCATAACCCTTCACCGCAGCCTCACCCACTCTCTGGTCTCACCTTTGGCTACTTCTTCCCTCCTTACCCTGTCCAGCCATGGCATCCTCATCCCCAGTTTTTCCCTGCTTCTGCTTGAGTCCTCACAGCCCACCCTTTGCTGAACTCTCTCCTATACATACTTCAAATCTGAATTAAAGTTTGCATCTTCAGCAAAACCTTCTCTGACTCATGCTGATTACATCAAGCCCCTCCACTTTATTCTCTCCTCATACCTTATACTTTCCTCAGTTGCATTTGTCACAATCTTTAATTAAATATGTGTGTGTAAATTACTCAATAAGTCTCTCCACTAGACTATAAATTCTAGGAGGGCAGGGTCCATTTCTGTTTACCCAGCTGTTATACCATCTAGCATGTACCTGGCACATAGTGGATGTACAATATTGTCTTGAATACTGGAACAAGTGAATGAATGGCATCATCACAGGTACGTTGATGGCAAAAATCTTGAGAAAAACTCAAATTTTCTAAATTTGACATATTTCCTTCCTACTAAAATGTTGACGGTTTCCTACAACCAGTTATAAAAACCCAACCTAATGGAGAAATGAGAGAGCAAGTACAAACAGAATCTTCACAGAAATCAGAGATATTGATGCACAATTCTTTTTCTCCTTTTTTGTTGACATGTTTATTTCTCTGGTCCACAGATATTTACCCCAGAGTCTCAATCCACTTTAAAAGCCATCAAAAATTGCTTCAAGTTAGTGGGAATTCCATCTCCTCTTAACTCTTCTCATCTCTTGAATGGAAATTCAGATAAGCAGCATAGGGGTCAAAAGACCAGGTACGATAGTAGCTAACATGTATTTAACTGTCTTAAGAATTTAACAGCAACCCTGAAATAGAATGTCCATTATTTCTCCCATTTTATCTGTGAGGAAATTTTGTCTGAGATGTTGATGAAAAGCTCAAGATGGCAGCAGGCAAGAGGCAGAGCTGGGGCGGTAGGACAGGAAGGGGAGATGATCTCCACGCAGGGGAAGCATCCCCTGGAGCTGAAAGCAGTCTGCGACCCTCGATGGGTCTTGTTGGGTAAGATGCTGAGCTCCCAGTGGGAGGCAGCATCCCCACTGTGGCCAAAAATGCAGCCTGCACCTGGAGAGCCCAATGCCTCTAGCTGCAGCACCCCCTCCACGTTGTCTCAGTGATGGACTTAAGGGGGCAGGGAGATTTCTTTTCCCAACAATTCACTTTGGGTCGACGACTTGTTCCCTTGAACATCTGCATCATGCCTTGCCAGGAGGCAGAGAATGGGGACAGAATCTGGATCTCTTCTACAGTGTTTCTTGCACCTTCTACTCTGGCATGCCCCAAATCTTTGGAATGACCCACTATAGGCATCCACAGCCCTGAAAAGTCACATCCACAAAAGAACAAATTAACTTCATGTTTATAACCACATGATTCAGCATGTCATAAAATCTCTGTTCTAAGCAAAATTGATGTAACGACAAAAACCAAATCCACTCAACAAATAAAAATGTTACATAGTGTAATTATTTAATCAATGTGATGGTTAATTTTATGTGTCAACTTGGCTAGGCCATGGTGCCCAGTTATTTGGTCAAACACTGGTCTAGATTTTGCTGTGATGGTATTTTTTAGATGGAATTAACATTTAAATAAGTAGGCTTTGATTAAAGCAGATTATCCTCCACAGTGTGGGTGTACCTCATCCAAACAGTTGAAAGTCTTAAGAGCAAAGACTGAGGGTCCCCAAAGTAGAAGACATTCTGCCTCAAGATTGAGACATAGAAACCCTGTCTGAGTTTCCAGACTGCTGCCCTGGGGAATTCAGATACAAGATGGCAGCATAAGCTTTTACCTGAATTCCCAGCCTGCTGGCCTGCCTAGGGAGTTCAGACTTGCCAACCTCCATAATCACATGAGCCAATCCCTTAAAATAAATCAAGAGAGAGAGATAAGATAGATAGATGATAGATGTGACATACAGATAAATAGGTGTGATATAGATTATATAGGTATGATATGATATAGATAGATGATAGCTATTATATAGATAGATATGATATGATATGGATTAGACAAATAGATACAGATAGATGATTGATAGATTAGATAGATAGATAGATAGATAGGTAGATAGAGGATAGAAGATAGATAGATAGATAGATCCCATTGGTTCTGTTTCTCTATAGAACCTTGACTAATACAATCAGCACCATATTATTTTTTAGCTTCGCTATTCACTGTCATTGTCCAATAAATGAATCCTCTGTAGTTAGAAAAATGCCTATATGCTCTAAACCTAACCTTCTGCTCCAGCTTTCTTTGGTCCTCTTATCTTTGTTTATACATTCCTGCAGGGAATTCCATTCCCATTAAAACTGCCTTGGTTGCGCTATGGACACAGAATACAAACACCTGAGGTTTGCCTTTGGGGGTTATTGTCACAAAGTGAAAAACTACATATCTCATCCTTCAAACAGTTTTGGAAAATTACCTCCATTTACATAAGAGTTTTAGATTTTCATATGTATTTCCTTTCCCCGCTAAGTTCTTTAGGACAATACATGTGTCCCTGCTTTTGTTCACTCTTCCTTCGTTCCTTGGAGATGTGAGGAGGAGTAGGTTCAAATTAGACCCTGATGAGAAATTGAAAGACAGAAAGTTTGAGTGTCTCATTCAGGCTACTGGGAGTGAGATACCAAAGGCACCAGACCCCTCATTTTCCAACTCACACACAGAAGGTTTTAACTAGAACTGCCCTCCCATTTGCTGTAGTTCATAAAACAAGCTGAAAGACATATTTTAAGAAACTTGTATTTTTCTATGTCATCCAGAATTCTGCCAGAAGATCAAATGAATTTTGCAAATTGTTTAACTTGTTATCATTTGAAAATCTCTTGGTAAAATAAATAGACACTGGGCATACTCAGTGTGATACTCACAAGAGGAAATTACTTAGTAATTAGTTTCAAAAACCAATTTAACTTAGTAGTTTAAATAAAAGTCCTTAACACTTGAATTTATCCAAAGCACAAAAACGGAGAACTGATGAGAATTAAAATAAAAAAAGGATGGAAACATTGCCAGACACTGTTAAGGGCTTTTAGGAACTAACAGGTTATGGTATTATAATATTTTTATGTCTTCACCTACAAGTTCAACAGCAATTCATTTGAGTGTATGGCAGGAAAAAAACAAGATAAAATGTCACCTTTCTTCACCAAAAGATGATTACACACAGTGTATCTAAATGCAGCTGACTTTTTCACATGATTTAAGTTCTGGGTGCTGTCAGACGTGTCCCCTTTTTCTGTCATTATTCTGCTTCCTACAAAATGAGCCTTTGTAATTTTAAGTCAACCTTCTCAGTAAAAATGATTAGACAAATTTATTTCTTCTTTTCACTTTTGATTTACAAACATTCAAAGTAATTGTGGGTTTATAGGTTTGACTACTTGGTAACTCCTTTTATGATTCCATATTTTCTTTGTTATGTTGGATTTTATACACTCTTTTACTGTCTGTGGCAGATTACATTTTGGGGCTCAATTCTTCAACCCTCCCTATATGCACAATCATTGTCTTTAACTCTGAAGTTGCCCCACTGAAGAGATGAAACATACTTCCCGGACTCTTGACATTGGTTTCAGCTAAGTGACTTGCTTGAAATGAAAAGAATGATATGGAAAAGATGGTGTGCCAATTGCAATCCAAGGCCTTAGGAGGCTTCACATATTTCTACTTGCTCTTTCATGAGACAGGCATGCCCAGACCGGCCTCCTGGACTGAGAAGGATGAGAAGCATATGGAAGAGAAGTGTTACACAAACTCTAAAACCTGAAACGTGAAGCAGAGCCATTAGGCCACTGCCATTACTTAAAGCAACCCTGCACTTGAGCCTGGCCAACATCAGCCAAATTCTGACAGACAACCAAAACAAACAACCTGTTTAAGCTACTGAGTTGTGGGGTTGTTTGTTATGCAGCAATAGTTAACTGATAGATGATTTTAGGGTTTACTCTAGAGATTACAACATGCACCTTTAATGTATTAAACTCCAATATTAATTGAAACTTCCCAGACAATGCAAAGAACTTTGAATGTTTTAATTCCATTTATCCCTTCAAATTTGTATATTTTTGTGTATATTAAACATTTATTTATTTAAACTCTACAAGACACCATTATTAGGAGAATTGTTTTATTCAGTCACTATTTATTTAGATTTACTCATGTATTCACCCTATTCATTGAATCTCATCTCTTCCTGCCTCTCTAAACTTCCAGATTGGAATTAATTTCATTCTGCCTAAAGATAGCCCTTTAGAATTTCTGTTAGAGCAGTTCTACTGGTTACAAATGCTCTCCACTTAGTTTGTGTCAAAATATTCTTATTTTACCTTCATTTTGGATGTTTGTTTTTGCTGGAAATTGAATTCTAAGTTGGCAGTTAAGTCAGCACAATGAAAATAGCCATTGTTTTCTGGTTTTAATTTTGGCTATTCTCAGGATTTAGTCTAGATGTTGTTTCTTTAAAGTTAATATTTATTATTTCTCTACCTTCTTTTAAGAACTTTATCTTTGGTTTTATCAATTTTACTATTTTATTTTGTCTTTTCTCTCTGTTGTCTGCTGGGACTCCAATTTAATAAATATTATTTATTATTGTATTCTCTATACCTTTTCCATTTCTTTTTTAATCCCTTTACCTTTCTGTGCTTAAATTTGGATTTTTTTCTTACTCATCTTCCAGTTCACTAACTCTCTTTTCAGCTGTGGATAATCTGCTTTCAAATCCATTTACTGAGTTCTTAATTAAAGTTTTAATTTTGCAGCTTTAGAATTTCTATTTAGTTGTTTTTCAAAATTGCAATGTCACTTGTTTATTCCTAGATCTGTTAAAATTTTTAGCCTTTTCTTCATTATCTTCTGATCATAGTAAATACCATTATTTAAAAGTTTGCACATGAGAATTCCAATATCTCATAGATTTTCATATTTTCTTTTCATTCATGTGGTTTCTCTTTGTGTGCCAGGTTATCTTTGATTTTTGCGCCAGGCATTTTATTTATAAACATTAGTCATCGAACCAATTGGAAGCCTAGGATCATGTCATCTTCCTCCAGAGATTCGTATTCACTTTTTCTAGGCACCTGGGGTACTAGCAATTTAAGACTGACTTTATCCAATTTAAGAATGTGATGGTTTCTGAGCACTGAGAGACTCAAAGCTGGACTTTCACCTCTGTAAAAGCTGGTTTCCTAGGGTGCAAGCTTTCACATTCCAACCAAAGGCACAGAAGGTTTATCAAGACCCCACTTTGTCACTGAAATTTGAAATAGTTATTAATTGTCAAATCCAGTGCTTCCCAATATACCAAGCTAATCCTAACCCTCAGTAAATAACTGTCATTTACTATTAAGCGGTATGGTAGTGCTCTCTCCCAATATTTCCCCATATATACATAGAAATACACATATGCACACACACACCAAAAAGAATGCAAGGTATACATATTGATATGTAACTTGCTCTTTTCTTCTTCTTTTTTTTTTTTTTTTTGGTGAGGAAGACCAGCCCTGAGCTAACATCCATCTCCAGTCCTCCTCTTTTTACTGAGGAAGACTGGCCCTGGGGTGACATCTGTGCCCATCTTCCTCTACTTTATATAGGATGCCACCAGAGCATGGCTGACAAGCAGTGCATCGGTGGGCACCTTGAATCAGACCCTGTGAACCCCAGGCTGCCAAAGTGTGAACTAAACCCCTCAGCCACCAGCCGGCCCCAACTCTTTTCTTAACAATTTGAGTGTTTAATTTTCTTATATACTTTAAATCTTTTGCATCTCAATGTCTATAATTGTGTATCATCATGGGGGTTTTTTGGTATTTTGCTGAGGAAGATTCACCCTGAGCTAACATCTGTGCCAATCTTCCTCTATTTTTATGTGGGTCACCACCACAGCATGGCCACCAATGAGTGGTGTAGGTCCATGCCCAGGAACCGAACCCAGGCAGCTGAAGCAGAGCACGCCAAGCTTAACCAGTAGGCCACAGGGCTGGCCCCCCTGTGTCATTGTTTTTAAAAGTTATATATTACTCTAAGTATGTACTTCCTAAAACATGTTATCTCATTCCCTTTTTGTTGGATATTTAATTATTTTCTTTCTGACTTTCTTTTCTATTTCAAATCATGCTGCAATCATTTCCCTTGAATATAAACAGATACTTGTACAATTTCGTTTTAAGATAGATTCCTTGAAGCACTAATGCTGAGTCAAAATGTATGTGTATTTAGCATTTTTAATTTAAAAATATGTTAAGATGCTGCCAGATATCTTCACTATATTTGAGAATCTTGGTTTTTTACTTTGTGACAAAGGGATATGAAATTCTAGTTCTAACTTCAGTTTATGTTGATTTTTGGTTTAATGGCTGCCTAGCTGAAAAAAGAGACCTCCTAGGACTACGCAATCTCCAACAAAATAATCCTGAATTTACTAAATTATAATATTTGTCAATTCCATCAACCAATTTATGCTAAAGTTTTGTTAAAATTTGGCTATTAAATGTCCTTGTTCTGTAACGTCAATCAATTGCCCTGAGAAAATCATCAGAATGTGCAGCCTTTTTAATGTCTTAAACAAACAGGTTTAAAACTCACTGAAAGTCATCATTTAAAGGTTATTAAACAGGGCAGAAAGTTGGTTCCAATTTTTAAAGTGTGTGGACATAATTGGTTTCAAAGGTGTCACGTAACTTAAGCAACACCTCTAATCACAGTGATGAATGCATTTCCAAATTTCTGCTTCCCGAAGCTTTTGTCATAGTGCATGTTTCTTTCAAAATGTAATTGCTTTCTCATACTTTATTAAAATGCCATTTTTGCCTAGAAGAAATATATTAACTATTTTTACATTTAGAAACTACTTACTCGTGGCAGTCGTTTCTCAGGATGAAATCTCGTGGGAGGGGGTGGGGATGCCTCCTGGGTCCTTCCCCCACTTTCTCAGCTATCCGAGAAGAGTGCGTGCTCTTCTGAAACATCCAATTCTCTGCGGGTGTTAGGAGAACCCAGAGAGCAGCCCTTTAGCACACGGATCTTCCTCATGCTATTGGAAGTCAGGGTGTGGATAGCAGTAAAATGTGGACGCAAGTATACAGAGAGAGTTCTGGTTTTTCATACCCTGCAGAGATTAATAAGCCCGAAGCCATATAAAATTGAAACTTTATATAAAAAGTTGTCAGAAACTGTTTTCTCCCCCAAAGATAAATTATAACTTCGATGTAGTAGTTGTCAAGACACTGCAATCCCTCTAATGATCACCAAAATTTCCTTCCTTTTGGGCCGACTGCTCTGTGGAGTTCAGCTAGCAGAGACATGGCAATGACAGAATCCCATTAGGACAACCTTGCTGACAGGTAACAGACACATGGCCTGAGGTTAGATCCGAATGTCTTCTTCAGTGGTTAACCTCATACCATGGAGAACTCAGAAATGTGACCGGTTCTGATTTGACCTCCACACTCAGACAACAACATACATCTGAAATTGAAATACTGTTGGTTGTATGTCTAATTGTCCTAGGACTTTATCAGTATTCATATTATTGACAAATAATATAAACTACAAGCTTACCTTTTGTTTTTGATAACCTATATTATGGAAAATTTACAATATCCATCTGGATTTGAAATTTTCTAGTGTGGGGGAGAGCAATAAATTCAGTGATCTTATGACAGCTAAAATAATGTGCATTTATTATGTACAAATGATAGAAAAATTTTCTCTAAAAAATCAGGTTCTATCACGGTCTAACACAAATAGCTGAGGTTCTAGGACTTTAGCTTGTTCTTTGCAAAATAATACATGTATGGTTTAAATATTTCTATATCCTCCATCAATGCAGTAAATACTCACTTTGTACCAGACAGGCTGGCAGGTGCTAGTCAAACAAAGATGAAAATCAAATGGTGCCTGCCACTTTATTTTAGTCATGTGTTCATTTGTCTTCCTTTTCTACTAGAAAACCAATGTCTTGAGTGGAGACTGTGGGATTCATGTCTACATCTGCAGCACATGAAACAGTGTCCAGCAGGGCACAGTCTCAGATATGCTTGTTGAATCAACTACGGAATCAACCCGATTACTCTGCTCTCTTAAATTCAGAGTCCTCGCTCCAAGTGACCACCGGAGTTGCATTTTTGATTGGAGTCAGTAAGTGATTCTTGACAAACCCAACAGCCTACTCTTGAAAAGATAAGCCGATTGTAGCAACTCCTTTCTTGACATGTTTACATTGTAATGTCTGCATTCCCAAGAGGTGGATGGCTGTGGCATTATCGTGCTTACGTACCTCCACCACAAGTGTCTATACAGAATAGAATGGCCAGTCCTACAAAGGTAGCTTCATTGTAAAAAGCAAAACCCCAGTTCTAGATAATGCAACATGTGTATTCTGAGTATCTATCACACTCATTCCACCCCCAGTGTGGTTATAGGTGAGGAACGGGGGTAGGGGCAGATAAATACTCCTGAACAGGGCTGATTACAGCTGGTGCGCAGAAAAGCGGACTGCTCTGAGAACACAGAGCAGGGGCAGTCCCTCCTGGGCCTGGGCATCCACTTCAGCTCCTTAAAACTAACGCCATGGTCTCTGCTGTGCCAGGTGGGGGCTGTGAAGCCCACCAGCTTTGGACTCGGGTCCCTGCTTTGTTGCTGATAGCTACGTGGTTTGATCTGTTGCTTAGCTTCTCCGTACTTCCCTTTCCTCACATGTCAAGTGAGAGTGACAATACCCACCTTGCAGGTTTTAATGAAAAATAAACATGTGACCTAGCACAAAGATGAGTCCATGTCGCTCCTGTCCCAGTAGATCATGCCTAGTTGACTAGCAGTAGTGACTGAGATAGGCAAGGCCAGTTCCCTTGCAGAGTTGTGGGTAGGAGGGCGACAAACAAGGAAACGAATGAAGAAGACCATTTCTGGAACTGGTAAGTGAGATAACAAAATAAAGCCTGCAATGAGCAGAGACCGCCTTCAGAGTGGGGGGCGCAGAAGGGCAGAAGCATCTGAGTAAGAAAATGCTAATCAGTTTATCAAAGCCTTCTCTCCTCTACCAGGACACCAGATTCTTTCATGATGGGATGTGTTTCTCACTTGTGCCAAGTTTTGCTCCGTCGTGTTTCATGTTCTAATTCCTGGTCCAGAGCTCATCTAACATGTTTGGGTGGTTTTCACAGCAGTCGCCTTGGTGGCTTCAAATCATGCTGCTGTAAAATTGGTTTATTGGTTAAGTCTAGTCCTGGACCAACAAGTGAAGCATCATCGTGGCTTTCGTAACAAAAAAGGACATTGAACACTAGATTCACACTTGTAAAAATATGTAAGATTTCATTAAATTTTCCAAAATTAAAGAAATACAACTTAAGGATTTTTTATTTAAAATTGTGAGTTATTAATTATAATTTGTATTTTTACCTTTTAATTTTCATGGAAAATTTTGGATATTTAGAATAGAATAATACTTGTAAAAAAAGTCTGAAAATAATTTTAATTTTTCAAAATTTGTACACTTTCTTTAATATACTTTTTAAAGTACACTTTAAACATAATGATACTTTACTGTTTAAGCCTTTAAATTATTACTGTCTACAGAATATCAGTTTTTTTAAATTTATTAAAAGATAAATCATGTGGAATAAATATACAGTAATTTACAAATTGTACATGTATGTTATTTTATTACTAAAGCAATCTGCACAGCCTGTGGACAGAGCACCCGGATGTGAGCTACGATCACTGACTTCAGTTTCCTTTCATTCTGGATGACTTTCAGCGATTTAAAAAACATATTTTTTATTTCTTCATTATAATGATACACTTGTCAGAAAGGATGATGGAACATATTTCATTTAACTTTTTGTTAGCTTGATTTATAACTTTAAGATATTTACACATGTAGGGCAAGGCTTCCATATGTACTCTTGTGAATGCTCCAAAGGGGAGGGGCTAAACTGAATACACAGTATATCAACAATAGTGCTGTAGAAAAAGTAACTCAGTGTCAGGGACACAGAGGGTGCCAAGTGGCACACGAGCAGGTTGCTGAAGGAAGAGAAGGAACAGGTAGTGTGGATACCTGGGCAAAGGTGCTCCAGGAAGAAGGAATAATAAATGTAGAGAAGCAAGGCTGGAGCCACTCTGATGTGATGGAATTTCAGGGAGCACTTTGGCTTTAATCTATTTTATAGTTTGGAGTTATTTGGAATAGATCATGCGAAAAATAAAAATAGAATTTGCTGCCAAAAATGCTTGAAAAAAAATCTGATGAATGACAGTGATTTGCTCTTTGCTCTGGTGTCAAGGAAACTCAGAGCCATATCTGGGAGCCAATGCTGGTGATTAAACAGAAATTTAGAGAACATGTTTTGTGCACTAGTCTTACCTACCTCTTGATTTACTTCTCTATCGGTATCTTACATTTAATCCTTCCTGATTATCTATTGATTTATTCTATTTTGTTGCATACAGTACTGGTATAATCATTGGACTGGAGAGAGCAAGCTAATCAGATGCTTTTTTGAAAGAGGAGGAGGGACAACATACAGACTCAGACATGAGAAGACTAGCATCAGAAGGGCCAATGATTTGGGTGGGAAGATGGATTGCTTTAGACATATTGAGTCCAGAGTGCCATAGGAATGGAAATCAAGAATGGAAGCTGCTGGGGGGAAAGGAAGATAGGAGACTGAGTTTTTGTGGGTACCTCCACAAAGAGTCGCTTGGTGGTGGTGTGATGGTGAATGAGCCTGCTGTGGTGGGCAGAATAATGAACGCAACATGTCCATGTCGTAATCCCAGGAATCTGAATATATCTTATTTAATTGCAATGGGACTTGCAGATGAAATTAAGGGTAAAAACCTTGAGATGGGGAGATCATCCTGGATGATCCAGATGGGTTCCTTGGTCCCATTATAGTTCTTAAAAGCAGAGAATCTTTCTCTGCCTTGATCAGAAAGATATGGTGACATCAATGGCTTTTAAGGTGGAGAAAGGCAGCCACATGGCAAGGAATGCAGGCAACCTTAGAAGCTATAAAAGGCAAAGAAATAGATTCACCTTTACAGCCTCCAGAAAGGCATGCAGCTCTACTGACAATTTGATTTTAGCCCAGTGAGACATGTGTTGGACTTCTGACATGCAGAACTGTAAAACAATATATTTATATTGTTTTAAGTCATTAAATTTTGGTAATTTGTTATGGTAGCAATAGAAAACTAATACATTAGTCAAGACAAACAGATGAGCCCAGTGAGGAGGAACCAAAAGAGGAGTTGCAGCCCTGGCTGCTTCCCACACCAAGGAGCTGAGCCAGTAGGTAAGCAGCAATATATATGAATGTGCTATAAAACGTGTGTACTATGCAAGTGCCTGCCCTGACCTTCTCAACATAAAAAGCAAAATGACTGCTGTTTCGCTCTTACCCTCCAAATCTTGCACAAAAATGCCCCTTGTGGCTCATCAGAACTAGAAATGTACTGGGAAGGGAATTCTGAGAAACATTTTTCAGCCTAGTCAAAGGGACACCTTCAAACCCACCACAGTCCACCCCTTACCAACCTGGCATTCATACGCATCTCTCTAAACCATAATTCCTTTTCAAATAAAGATAATAACAAAGTCATGCTTTAGACTAACATGATACAACTATCTCAAGTACAACCAAAAACACACTAAGACTTTCTTCAGAAGAGAATATACTCATCTCATACCCGTGGATTTATGGAATATCCCATACAACCAGTAGGAGGATGAAAAACCCAAGCTAGTTTTAGGGATGCATTGGCTCAGAATGTAGGTGCAAGCTGAGAGTAAGTGGCAGCTGACTACAGCCTTACTAAGTGTGGCCTTGAACGACAGTGGAGAGGGAAATCCTCCCATTAGGCAGAGCTTTGGTCAATGCCCTTGTCTGTCCACTGTGTAGAGAGAGAGAAGTGACCATAGGGTAGAATATATACAAGACTAGTGGGGCAGTCATGAATAGCCTGACCAGCTGGTCAGTAACCTGGAAAGTAGAGGATTGAATGATGGACACAAAAAAGTCTGGGTAGAGGCATGTGGAAGGACATACAAGAGCAGCTGGGCACAAAGTAGAATCATCTTTGTATCATATAAGAACACAGAAGATGCACAAAGCAACCAATTAGGCAGAATGACTTAGCCAGGTGACATCAACCAGTCTTTGTCATTGGCTTAAATCACAATAGATTCCTCTATACCCTGAGGTTCTAGAGGGCAGGGACCATGATGTCAATTGATCTTTGTATCCCAGGAACTATGCACTGTATCTGGCACATAGTCGTTACTCATTAAGTGTTCATGGAAAGGGAGAGTGTCTTCATTCATTCAACATCCTCCTTTGGGTCGTTGTTTTGTTTTTCCATTTTCTTCTGCCATCTACTTGGAAATAAGTAGAAAAAAACAATTATGAAAATCATTGTACAGTGCACAAATTACTTTCAAATCCAAGATCAAAGGGATTTGTCTTCAAAAAATTGTGACAAGATTGACCTTGGTGGTACTTTTTATGGCCTCCATGCCTAGGCCTTGAGTCCAGAGAAGTGACAAGCGCCAGGCAAGCTTGGTGACAATAAGAGAGTTAAATGTCTATTTTTCCATACCACAAACAATGTTCAGGAACTCCTAGATGCTGAAAGTGTGTGATAATAAATTCATATTTATTTTTTAGCAGGAAGAAAACCTCAGTCTTTTTTTAGCTAATAATTATATCAACCAGGTTTGGCAGCCTAAGGCTGTTTTTCTTCTCTCCAGACAAGGTCTTTCTTACAGTAAGAAATAGATAATGACACAACTTTTTTAGACCCCATAAGCCCACACACACTATAAATTTGTAGTTGTCTTCCATCTGTGAGGACAATAAGTGCATTTTGATAAAGATGAAAGAAAACCTAAATTTCTTCAACTCTAAACCTAGTCTTTTATTAAGAATAAAAAGTTAAATATTTCCAGCCTAAATGTAGCTAGTTTTACCCTGAAAATCTATACAAAGATACATTTGAAGTTGAGCTTACATTTGAATTGAATGGACAAAAAATCGCCTTAATTATAAGGCAGCAGTATGAGCAATAAAATGTGCTCAAACTAAATTACAATCAGGGAGATGCAAATTAAACCCACAATGAACAGCCATTCTACCCACCAGGATTGCTAAAACTCAAAATACTGAGGACATCATGTTTTAGTGAGGGTTCAGAGCAACTGCAACTCTCATAAAGTGCTAGTGGAAGTATAAATTGACATTAACACTTGGAATTGTCTACTAAAGTTGAAAATGTACATATTCTATAACCCAGCAATTCCACTCCTGTGAAATATAGCTATATGTAGCCAAGAGACATGTACAAATTGGTCATAACAATAGCAACAGTTAGTCCCAAACTGGAAACAACCCAAATGCCCTTCAACAATGTATTGGATAAATTAAATTATGACATATTCTTACAATGTTTCTACAAGAAATGAAAGGAAAAATACTCTACAACGATGTAGATGAAATTCACAAACATAATGATGAGCAAAGTGAACCAGACACATTGTGTGATTCCGTTTATATAAAGCCTAAAAACAGACAAAATGACGCTATGATAGATTAAAAATCAGAATAGCAGTTGACTTTGAAGGGAAGGATCACTGATAAGGGGTCCAAGTGGTTATCTGGGATGCTGGCAAAATTATATGTCATAATCTGAGTGCTAATTGTATGAGTATTTGCTTTGTGATAATTTATTAAGCTGACCATGACTATTTCATTCACATATACAGAATGGAGTATGAAAGAGTAGAGAGAGTACCTCTTTCATTCATTCATTCAATGAATCCTTACTGAGCACACATTATATGACAGGCACTGGGCTGAACACTGAATATGAAATAGGAAATAAGACAGACTTTGCTCTCATGTAGATTGCAGAGTCCATCTGTGAAGGATGGAGAAAAAGGAAGAGCAGGAAGGAAGATATTTATTTAAGGTGGGAAAACTGGAAAATGTTACACAACTTTGGGGAGCAGCCAGTAGCCAAGGATAAGTATACTCTGCCTCAGATGCAAAGCTTTGAAATTAAAACAAAACACTCCATATATCCCCCTGCCCCCAATTATTTTTTGAAAGTGGCCTAAATCTTCCCAGGAAAAAAACATTTCAATTTGTCATTTCAAAGAGGGAGAAAAAAGGAGAAGGAGGAAGAGGACAAAGAGAAGGAAATATCAGACCTGTCACCTAGGAATTTGGCATTTTGCTGTGTAACATAACCTGTCGTGCAAAAGGCCAGAAACTGAAAGTGATTTTATTAGAGTCAGAAAATTTTTCCATCATCGGCCAATGTTGGTTTAAATCAAGCATGATGTGAAATTCAACAACGTCGTCTTGCATTTTGATTGTAAGTTGGGAGGAAATATGAAATAATGAATATTTCAAAACCCCACATGTCACATCTTCAGTTTCTTATTGGCAGGGCTAGACTGAGACCTAAACCTTCTAGAAAAACCAATGATTTGTTCCCTTTCAAATTAATATTCCTTAAAGACAGGCCAACACACAAGCGAAAGTGTTGTGAATGTCGATCGGGGGCTGAGCTCCACGTGGAGAAACGGAGACGGACATCCCCAGGGGCAGGGCTCAGCTTGCCTTCTAATGCCCTCTGATCCCCATGCCAGTCAACAGGTGCTGAGGGCCAGACCATCATGGAAGCTTAGTCCAGCATGTCCCACGGTGGTCCCAGTCCCACCTCCAGCGGCTTATTAAAATATTCCTTCCATTCACCTCTAATACTCTCTGAGAAGAGTTCTGATAAAGCCAGTTCTCTGTGTTGTTATATTTACGCCATATTTCACCTCCCTAGTGGCAGCGCAGCTCCCTTATATTGTCTCCATAGGCCTGTGCCTTACTAGGCCCTCCCTTCAATGAGCATATGAGCCTGTGTATATATCATGGTCTGTGGTCACCATAAGTCCTACAGACGACTATGACCTCACCACTCCTGCCCAGATGGTTGATGCTCCACGTTTGCCTTTGTGCTATTAAGCACTAAAGGCCCTTATTAAGATGCATGTGTATTATCTGATATGGCTTGTTTGTAGAAATGTGGCCAGTCATAAAAATAGCACCCCAATTAGCATTTAGACGAGTCAGTCCATCAACAAACATTTGAACAGCTACCGCCAGCCCTACCAGAACTGAACATAAGACAGATGTGTTTGGGAAAGGACAAAGAGGAGGAGTCAGTGACTCCAGGGAGCCGGGAGTCCGCATGACAGCACTAGAAATAGTGTGAAGAGATCAGGGGAAAGCATGGATCAGGGACAGGTGGCAGGAGAAATTAAAAACTGGATGTGTGCTGATGACAAGTTCTGGAGGACTAAGTCCATGGAGGGCTAACTAGTAGGATATATTTACTACTAATGCCTTTGTAGTAGTCAAGTTTGGTGCATTTAGTTTTTCAGAAAAACTAAGTATTTGCTTAGCACTCATTCCCTTTCCTACAAGTTCCTCACCTTGCTACAATAGTGTAAGTATTTTTAAACAAGATTTAGAGGGATATGAAAAAAAAATAATTCTAGGATGCAATACTTCACAATTAGGTCACAGTTTCTATTTTTCAGGGAAAAATTTCAACTCTCCACATTGGTACTTTTCCACTTAAACAAGGCTGCTTTGCTGGTACATATTTAAAACAGAGCTGGCAGGATAGTTTCCTTTTCTCAGAATATTGTACTTTGGGAAGTTGAACTATAAACAGGAATTTTTACCTGCAATGTTTGAAGACAACTGTACATGCACTTTCCCAATTTTCATAAAGATGTTCCCAGAAAAGGCAGATCTAAGATGTCCCACAGCAAATTAGCATTCACTCAGCCATAAATGCTTAAATCCAATTTGAGAAATAATTCATGTTCATCTACTTTTTTCTGGTGAGAGATATTTAATGTTTATCTTTTCAATCAAGTCCTTGAAGAGGCAGCTGGGGAGGGAAGAGATTCCTATACCTTTTCCCCCACCAGGGGAATTTTTCTTATGGCTCCTGAGTTATGTGAAGACCCAGCCTATGAAGACCAGGAAACTAATCAGCTCATGATTCAAACGGCCTGACCTTAGGGCGACAATGGCCATGTGGCCATCTCACATTGGAAACACTCAGTGGCCCAGGCCAGATGAGATGGAGCAACCAGATGGCTGGCAGCTCCGTGCACAAGGCTCTCTATTAGTCCTGACTGGGAACGAGCTGGGTTCTTCTCCCGAATTTCAATTGCCTGTGAGTGCTGTGTCTTCCAGCTGAGGTGGGGAGATGCAACTGTCCCTCTCAGTGAATGGCAAATAGGCTGGCTCCCATCAGCTGATACTCACACCTCTAAGATGCCTTGGGAAAACTAGTAAGTCTCTCGAGATTAGACTTTTTATGACAGGCAGGCCACCGAGCTATTCAGGCCCAATGTGAGGTTTCTGTTTCACAGATGTGACCAACTTCACCAGACAGTTGCAGACCACTCCCAGTCCTAGCCCAAAATACGGGGTGTCCCTCTTTCCCACTTCACTCCGTTAACCACCGCAGACCCTCCCAATTCCAAGCGTGTTTCCATTCCTTTTATCTTCCCTTCTCTCAAATATAAGAAAAAGTATTATTAAAGGTAAGAGAAAAGGGCCTGGAGCTGAACACCTGCCATTCTTCTCCTGCAGTTTTTCCCCACATCCTCGACCTCACCTGATGTGCGCGCGTGCCCACACACACACGTACACACACACACACACCCTTGTTGAGGAGAAGAGGAAGGAGAAAGACGAGATAAAGAGTCCATCCAGACCTGCATTGGGTAGGAGTGCTGTCAGCTGCAAGAAATGGTGCTGGATCCCATGGCTTAAATGAATCCGAGGACACTTTTCTCCTCTAACAGGGAATCTGGATGGGGCTCACTAATGTTGGGGACATCCTGCACAGCAAGAAACATGGCCACAGCTCCACTCACAGGTGCAGAGCTACCACCTTCAAGGCAAAAAAACATGGGGCAAGGGGCAGCCCCAGCTGTGGTCCCTCTTTTTCAGATGCCTCACCTCTATTTCTCTCTCATGTCGCATCAGCAAGACCTGGGACATATGGTTCCTCCTGGGTACCAAGGAGGATGGAAGGTAGTGTCTCACCTGGGGTAGGCAGTGCTGACAAGGAAGAAGGACGGAGGATGACCAGCAGGTAGCTAGCAGTCCCTGCTGAGCACTGCTGTTACACCTCTGCCCTACGTACCTCCCTAGCTCCTCCTCAACCACCCACCTTGCCCACTGGCTGTAGAGTTCCAGACTCCTGGTAAACTATATGGTACATGGGCTTATTTGTGTTGACCTCACACCCTAATCATTATGCATAAGAGAAACTTGCAGTTGAGCTTTTGGAGTACAATCTATTTGCACATTTTGGAATGTCTGCCTTTTAGCTATGGCACAGGCATCCAGAGTCAATTTGCAAAGTAGCTAATGTATTCCTCTATTATGGACAGTTGTCCATACTAAAGAATCTATATATTTTGTGAATGCACTAGTATTCATTTTCCCATTATTGTGCAAAGTTTACTAACTGTCATTGCAAAAACTAATATAATAATAAGGAAAAAATAAAACTAAGAACATGTAAAATTGAATCATTAAGAAAAAAAGACAAGTTACTCAAATAGGCTTACCTATTTGAAAAATATGAAATATTTTTAACCTTTTGACCATCTTGGATTTTTAATGAACAATATTTATGAATTCTCCTCTTCCTTAATAAAGTATCAAATATTAAAACTGACTTCTTAAAATAGCAGAACTATATTTAATGGCTCTGAATTATAAACCTGTAGATAAGATTGTCTTCATCAGCAGAGGAAAAATCATTGAACTGGAAAAAGGAGTTCTGGTCATTTTTGTTTCTATTCATTTCTTCATGAAATCAGAAAAGCTAAAAAATAAATAAATTCTCCTTATACAGCTCTTTCCTTGAAAGATGTGTTTCCAATAAAAAGGACAACTCAAAGCTATAATCAAATACAGTATGTCTTCTCTTTTATGGGAGGTGCACATATACCAACTGATGTTTTAAATGACAGCAAATGGCTCTTTTCTTCATATCTTTTATGTTTCCCAAGCCTTCGTTTTACATGATGGCTGGGTCAGTGGTCCCCATATCACTATATGGTTAATCAACAGTTAAATCATAGTCAAGGGGTCATTATATTTGGCAATTATTCAAACTCATAAAGATGTCTTAGATGTCCCAGAGTTTAAAATGTTCATTCCTTGTGGATTGACTCATTTGCCTCCGGCCTTCTTTACCATATAATGCTTGGTATACGTGGTAAATGTGTTCATTGGAAAGTTCTCAAAATCTAAATTACACTATTCATATACACTAAATTTATAATAGCATATATTCTTCAATGTCACTCCCTGATGAAAATCCAGTGAGTCAAAGCCAGGAAAATATAAAAAGTCATTAAAGGAAGGCCTCTATGGAGTCCTGTGTATGCGTATCCACTTGCTCTGGCAACACAATATTTCTTATTGGTAAGTCATTACATTTAAATTTATAATTACTTTAGCATAAGTCATGTTGAGTATATAGCCTAAAGATGATATTTTCTCTAATCATGTTGTCCAAAAAAGCGTTGTTCACAGAACATTAACAATAATAATGATAATAGACGTGAAGGAATATAATGGGTTCTTCACTGTGAAACTTTATATGATTTGTACTTGATAGGATAATTTGTAAGCTAATTTCAAATTCTTGACCTATTAAAAATTTAAGTATGTAATTATTTTCACAAATTATTACATCTTCCCCATTTCTGCCTGACAATGAGAGAAATCATTTTTTGTGGAAATTTTCATTTTTTACATGAAAAAAGCATACATAACTATGAAGATGGGAAGCGAAAAAATAAAGGCTGATAAAAGTAACCTTTATTCTAACACTCTGTGGTTAATATATGACAATTGAGTCCTTGAGTCTCATTTCCCATCCATAAAGTGGAGATTCTAACACCAGCCTCATGTAATTGTTGGATGATGGGATGAGACAATGCAGAACAAGTAATATGTGAAGTTGTTCACGGTTCATAGGAGGCAACTCTTAGCAGAAGCAGACACTAGGGGTTGAATCCAGTGTGGGGTGACTGGGAATTTTAATGTTTTATGACTTTTTTTTACAACATATACATATTGCTTTTATAATCATAAAAGTTGAAATATTTCCATTTTGAAATACACATTCACGCACAAACGCACACCAAAAGAATTGCGATTGTTGTTATTAGTATTAAAAGTTCCAGTTTACAAACACCCATATAGACCAATGGAACAGAATAGAGCCAAGCAATAAACCCATGCATTTACAGTCAACTGATTTTTGACAAATGTGCCAAGAATAACAATGAGGAGAGGATGCTGGTGCTGGGGAAACTGAATATAACATGCAAAAGAATGAAATTGAACACTTATCTTTCACCATACACAAAAATCAACTCAAAATGGATTAAAGATTTAAACATAAGACCTGAAACTGTAAAATTCCTGGAAGAAAATATAGGGTAAAACTTCATGACATTCGTCTTGCTTGTCAATGATTTCTTGGATATGATGTAAAAAGCACCAGAAACAAAAGCAAAATTAGACGTGGGACTAGATCAAACTTAAAAGCTGCTGCACAGCAAAGAAAACAATCAAGAGAGTGAAAGGACAACACAAAGAATGGGAGAAAATATTTCCAAACCATATATCTGATAGGAGATTAATCTCTAAAGTGTATATGGAAGTCCTACAACTCAATAGCAAAAAATCCAATAACCTAATTTTTAAAGATAGGCAAAGCACTTGAACAGACATTTCTCCAAAGAAGACATACAATGACCAATAGGCACATGAAAAGATGCTTATCACTACTAGTCATCAGTGAAATGCAGATCAAAACCACAATAAGATATCACCTCATACCTGTTAGGATGGCTGTTATCAAAAATAATAATAATAAGTGTTGGTAAGGATGTGGAGAAATCGAAACCCTTGTATACTATTGGTGGGGATGTAAAATGGTACAGCCACTATGAAAATGGTATGAAGGTTCCTTAAAAAATTAAAAATGGAACTACTATATGATCCAGCAATCTCATTTCTGAGTATATATCCAGAAGAATTGAAACAAGGATCTTGAAGAGATATATATACTAGCATGTTCAGTGCAGCATTATTCAAATAGCTAAGATATAGAAACAACCTAAATATCCAACAACAGATTAATGGACAAAGAAAATGTGGTATATACGTATACATACATATATACATGTACATACAATGGAATATTATTTAACCTTACAAAAGAAGGAAATTGTGCCGTATGTGACAGTATTGATAAACCTGGAGGACATCATACTAAGTCAAATAAGCCAGTCACAGAATGACAAATATTGCATGATTCCACTTATACCAGGTATCTAAAATACTCAAGCTCGTAGAAACAAAGAGTAGAATGGTGGTTTCCAGGAGCTGGGGGGAGGGGAAAAATGGGGACTTGCTGTTTAATGGGTATAAACTTTCACTTATGCAAGATAAATAAATTCTAGAGATCTGCTGTACAATAATATGCCTTAAATACTGTACTGTACATTTAAAATTTTGCTGAGAGGGTTGATCTCATGTTAAATGTTCTTACATTAATTAATTAATTTACAAGTTCCTGTTCCTCTTATTCCTTTGTCCATGGTTCTGAACAAAAACCCCCTTTGTTTACGAGAACCACGACCTACTCTGAAACACGTAGTTGTCAATGCAAACCAAATATTTTGATTATACAATACCCAATTTATACCTATGGTCCTTAAGTTTATGAATCTCATATGAAGAGGGCTCTTTGGGGCCTCTCTATATTTCAAAAGTTACCTTAACTTCTGTGACTTTACTGCTGAGGACTTATGCCTCCCTGAGCCCAAGCAAGGGAGAGCACAGTGGTTAACAATGTGAGTTCAGGAGTCAAAAGGCTCAGGTAAGATCTTGAGTAAGTTGTTTAACACCCTCATATGTAAAACTTACATAGTGATAGTTTTATATCATAGGTAGTTATGGTCATTAAATAAAATCATCCATGTAATGTGTTCTATGCCTTTTCTGACACATTATAAGACCTCAATAAATATTGAGTTCCCAGCTGCCTCCTATGAAATTAATTTTGTTAGTCACACCTCTGTCCTCCCCCACACTCCTGAGTTGTATGCATCAAAGGTGAAATGGAATAACAACTCACATGATAACCACACAGGGGCTGGCACTATCAGGGCAAGCAGTGGAGAGCAAGTTATCCTTCTTGTGATACTCTCAGCCCTCCTGATGCAAATAGTAAGGTACCAGTGGTGCCCTTTCTGCCTCGAACAAACAGGTGCCCCCTCCATGGAAGATTGAATGAGCCTTAGATGAAAGGGCACAAGAAATCTGTTTAATCAAGTGTACTTCTAATCCTGAATTTGGAGGGATAAAATGGGAGTCTTTGAGGATCACATGCAATTCAAAGTATCTTCAGGTGAGAGTAGGGCCCCAGCCAGTGATGGAGAATTAATTTAACTTAATAGCCCTCTGTGTCCTACATCTTGGAAATTCTAAGTCATGTGACAATGGGAGCCAACAACTGGTGAAAAGACAAATGAATCTCAGCATATGTGACACTCAATTATGCAAGTTTATTATTGCATTTTCCCCAGCTTTGTCTCCCAGGTGGAGCCTGTCCCATGTCTGAGGAGCTTAAGTCTGATCATGGATGAGTCCTAGGGCTCACCCTCTGCTTCACCTGTGCAACTGGCTTTCAGACCAAGGTTTACATCTTGAGCCCTCTGTCTTCTCATGGTGATAATTAATATTGAACTGCATTTTACTTTTTCTCTATCTCAGTTCAGAAGAATTGGATTGTTCTTGTCATACTTCTCAAAATCGAAGCACTCTCTGGGGAGACTTTAATAATCTTTTTGCCACTTATTTGAAAGTAATAATTCTGAAGTTTCAAAGAAGAGAAAAAATAGATGTAACAGTTCTGCAAAATAGGCAAAAGTGAAGTCCTGTAATAGCCTAATTACTGATAAAAATTAATTAGGAAAGTGACTAAGGGTTTTTTCCATGGATTTTTAAGTGTTTCAGCAAGATTGGGTTAGGAAGTCATATTCAAGAGTATAAAGATAATGATAAAAATCCATGGGGACTGATGACATTTTCTAAATTATCAGCAGAGGTAAGAGAAAAAAAATCTAGGAACCAATTCTTTGCCACTCTTTAGGACTTAGATCTCTGCCAGCCCCTCCAGCCTCCTCTTTTACCTTCTTCCTTTTGGATGTCCCCCTGCCTCCTTTCTGTTATTCAAAGAAGCTCAGCCTTTTCCCACATCAGAAACTTTATGTGTGCTGTACCCTCTGCTTGGGATTCTTTTTTCCACACTCTTCACATCTTCTTGTCCTGTGGACCTCGCCTTTAATCTCACTTCTCCAGGGTCCTTCTATGTCTACTCTATTCAAGCAGCCCTCAGCCAACTCAAGCTACTCTCTGTCATCTCTTCTTGGGTATTTTCTTCACATCTTTGACCACAAAAAGTTAATATATTGTATATTTATTTTCAATTCTATAATTATGATTGTGTATTGCTTCTCTCTTTGTCCTAGAGTCAAAGTTCTGTTATGCATCCTTATTCCTCTCCCATGTTTCAGCACCTAGGACAGTGCCTGAGCCACAGACAGTACTAATAAATATTTGTGGAATGAAGATATAAATGAAAAACTAAATAAACTCTGTGTTCATCACCTACTGATGATTCAGAACCAGCAATCTGAATGTGCTTCCAGGCAAACATGATGACACGTCTGGTAACATTTGTGTGACATAATATTTTAAACAAAATAATTTGAAGGCTGACTCCATCATTGGATGACTAACTTCTTCATTAATGTACTCCATGTTTGTTTCTGAACAACACATAGTAGCTGGAGAGTTACTCATTTGTCCAAGTTCCCTTCAAGAGGAATAACCTGGTCAGTGTCATGGGGAGATTAAAGGGGTTTATAATCTGAAATCTGAAGTCCTCCCTCCTCATCAGAAACTTTATTGGACTGTCATAGGCTATCAGCAGCATCTTTTTCTGACTTTATCTCTAGAGAACTTTTGAGGCTGGAATAGCTGAGCTTCTCAAGATCCTTGTCCAACAAAAGAGAGAAAACTATAAAGCTCATATTCCATCTTCTGACATCTTTCCCAGGCAAATCAGAGTTGGAACATGCCTTGTCTCCCCTCTGGGACTGTAACCTATGGATCATCTCCAGCAGGCATCTAACCAAGGATTTTATCACCAATGCTGATGAGTCTCAAGGGATAGCATTCCATGCTACAACTTTGTGCATAGTGAACATCTCTTCTGCACTTTTAGAGTTAGATTACTTTGTACACTTCCTGCATTTGTAGGCAATTGCTTGCCCCAAAATATTCTGCTCAGGTGGTATTTACATTCAGAATTAATATTACATATTTGGAGTGGAAAGCATAATTACTGATAAAGTCAAACCATTTAAACCTGCAATTTATGTGTGTATACACACATACCACATATGTACACCCACATGCAAATATGTCCAAATAGTATTAGGAAAAATATTCTTTGTGTACCAGTGACAAATTAAGATTCATTAAATATGCACTAGTCTAGCTATATGGCTCATTTTAATTTCCAAAATAAGGTTCAAAGTTCTCTATAATTTCAGTAGAGGCCTCCTAGTTGGTGGTCAGAGCACAGTCGCTGGAGCTCTGGCTCCTAGGTTTGAATCCTAGGCCTCTCTCTTCTGGACATATGATCTTGGGCAAGCACTTTATCATCACTGAGTCTCAGTCCCCTGTTCTTTAAAATGAGAATAATGATAGTGCCTACCTCATATGTTTGTTTTGAGATTTAAATGAGTTAATTTTTTTTTTTTTTTTTTGCAAGGAAGACCACCCCTGAGCTAATATCCACTGCCGATCCTCCTCTTTTTGCTGAGGAAGACTGGCCCTGGGCTAACATCCATGCCCATCTTCCTCTACTTTATATGGGATGCCGCCACTGCAAGGCTGACAGGCAGTGCGTCCGCAGGAGCCCGGGATCTGAACCTGCGAACCCCGGGCTGCCAAGCGCGAACTTAACCACTGCGCCACCGGGCGGCCCCCATGAGCTAATATTTTTAAAGTCAATAGCTTATAGCACATAGTAATCTTTATAAATGAATTTGATAAGTAAATAAAATATCATGTTTCTCAAACGGGGGACTATAACCCGTGGCTACACGGCACTGTGCCATGGGGTACTCAGCACCACAGGATGCACTGCAGAATCTTCCTGATGTACCTATTTTAGTCAATGATAAGTAAAGAAAATAATTTTTTATTTTTAAATAAAGACAGATGTATTATGGAGTAGACACTTTAAGGTAAAATATGAGCTTTCAAGAGATTTATTTCCTGCAGCTGGCTCCTCAGGCTACACTGCAAGACACCCCATTTCTGTCCACTGTATCTTTCATGCCTTCCCTACAATAATTCAAATTCTAATCAGACTTTCAGTTTTCTGGCACCATTCCATACTTTCCTATAACTGTGATTGTTATCATCTCTGCCTGTGATGATCACCTCCTCCCAACGTGGCCACCCATGGAAATCCAACCCCACTTCAAGAACCACAAAACATTTTACTTTCTGTGAGGACTCTCTTGAATCAGCCACTATATGTAATTTCCCTGCCATGAATGGCCAGAACACTGTGTGAATATTTCATGATAGATGCCACATACTCTATAATAATAGCTGGTTGTGCAATAACTCTCCCTTCTTCCCTTGTTAGGCTGTAAGCAATTGGAGTTCAAATAGTATTCCCACCATTTCACATCTTCCTTTTCCTCCACAGTGACTGGCACAGTGTCTTTCACTTTCCTAAATGTTTGTTGAGGTGACTACACCCCATGCCTCCATCAAGAATATCCTCCCACAGGCAGTTAGAAATCATCCATCTGCTGTCACAATGATATAATGGAAAGATAACTATTTCAAATGGGTTACTGGCTACAATTCTATAAAATACCAGGAACAAGTGCTCTAATTAATCATCTGACCAGAAACTCATAACTTTCAGGTGAGCCCAATCTGCTTTCCCTCAGGGAGCCTGTTAGGTTGGCTCAGCATCTGCAAAGAGGAATGGTTCAATAAGGTAAGCAACACTTTTAATGAGTAACCTATTTGCAACAGGGTCTAATTCATATCTCAGCATGAAAAGGAAAACTAAGCAGTCTTCCTGGGATGTAAATTGACAGGTAATTTCATATCCAGCCATGCCCTTGGAGATTCTACTAGCCTCATGTTTGTTTTGCTGACTTTTTTTGGTGATAGTTGACCTCAGGGTTTATAGGAAACAACAAAAGAGCATAAACTAATTTTAAAAAATATTTCCTGAGTGCCCACTATATATCAGGCACTGAGGTAGAAAATGAGGAACCAGAAATGATCAAGATTGAGCTTATTTCACAGTGTGATGTATGCTATGATAGTGGAAATACAGTTTGGCAGAGGAGTACATGGGAACAAAATTCAATAGAGTTTGGCTATTGCTTGCGGGGTGTAAGAGAAATCAAGGAGAAAGTCCAGACTTTTGTCTTAATACTCAAAGGACATAGAAGAAAAGCAAGTTTATTTGGGGTAAGGTTGAGGTTGAAGATCGTGACTTTGATGTCAGACAGGTTGAGAATGAGAGGTCATCAGGACATCCAAGTAGAAATGCACAGTAAAGGGCTGAACATCAGCTCAGGAATTCAGGAGAGAGATCCTGATAAAGATACAAATTTCTTAGATGCAAACAACTAATGGTAACTGAAACAACAGGAATGCCTGAGATCAACAAAAGAAGATGCCCTTAGAACAAGCAGAGTAAAGAACAAGCTCAAGAAGTAGGAGGAACACCAGTAGTGACATCCTGGAGGTCAAGGGAGGAGATTCAAGAAGAAGGGACTGGTTATGCACGTTTAACACTACTGAGAACAAGAAAGATAGGCACTCTAAAGGGCGTTGGATTTAGCCAAAAGAAGGCTATGGTGACTTGAAGAAGGTAATGTTAGGAAAGTGATAGGGACAGAAGCCACCAAAGAGCAGGTGGAGAGTGACAGAGATGGTAAGATTAGACTGCTCTTCTCAGAAGTTTGACTGTGGAGAAAGAGGCTATGTCACCCCAGAGGAGATTCTTGCACCAAAAAGAATTTTTAAATGATATTTGGACCTTAAATATATCTACATACTTAGGAAAAATAACTAGTTACAAGGAAAAGTTTGAAAATACAAGAGAAAGAGGGACCTGTGCATGGAGGAAAGGGAAAGAGGAAAGAGAGGATCTCCTCTGATCCTCTGAGACCTCTTGGAGAAATGACTTCACCTCTTTTCTCACAGTTTCCCCGTCTGAAACAACACAGACTGGACTAGCTGCTCTACAAAGTTTCTCCTGACGTGGTTCCTTTGCACATAAACTGTAACCTCAGAAGACTCTGGTTAAGCTCCTCTGGGTCTCTTTCCTTCCTTTCACCATTTTTGAGCAGATGTGGGACATTGGCTGCAGAGCTGGAAACACCCAAAGGCCTGGAAGGGTGGATACTCTTTTTCTGCATTTTCTTTCTAAATATAAGTGGGGACTTCCAGCCTTTTTTAGGTCTCAAAATGTTGGACCCTTTTTCCCTAAAACTAATTCACTGGGTAATGAAGTTATTCCCTTTCATCCCCCAAATTTCTTTCCTAACTTAAATCATTTCACTCCCACTATGCAAGAAGCATCTCTGTTCCTCCTTATTTATTTTCTCCCGAGGGTCCTAGTCACAGTTATTGTTAATGCCTAAATCACGGTAGCCTGAGACCTCAATGATCCAATTGCTAAGGATTGTTCCCCTTCAATGTTCCCCTACCTGCTATTTCAAAGTATTCTCCATCTGTAGAGTGCTCCACACATGCCCAATAGCAAGTCATCAGGCTATTCTTATTTTAGCTTCCTTATTATGCCACTGGGTCATTTCTGCTGCTGCTGCTGACCTTCATGAAGTCTTTGCTCTGCTGTGAACACCATTTCATAAGGTTGTGTTGGTCCTGGGGGATGGAGGGGATGAAAGTTAGGGACTAAGCCAAGAAAAACACTTCTGCTGCTGGATGTGGCCACCCTGGGACACCTGGACAAACCTGACCTCAGATTCAATTCCAGGCTGTTTCTGAGACTAGTTCTCAGGGAAAGAGGGAGTTCACCATATGCTCTTGTCACCACTGCTTGGAATCCTCCAGTGTTCTCCATGCCTTAGAATCCAGGAACAAGATCCCTGATCCTGGAGAATAATTTTTTTTCTTCTGGTGTAAGTGCTGCCTTCTGAAGTCCTCATTTCCTGCCCTAGGATTAACCTCTCTCTCAACTGATCAGCAATAAAAACCCCATACTCTCACAAAATGTGTACTCTGGATTCCAGGGCCCCCAAAAGAACATCCCAATGATAGCCGGACAGTACATTCCTGAGTCTGACTGAAACCCGTGAGTTTTTAACGGTATTTCTATTTTTAGGTACAACTATTTTCTTCACCTGTTGTCCTGGTATAGATGAACAGTTCTTGACATGGACTGTGCAGGAATATCTGCTATGGATCTTTGAAAGGCAAATGCCCCACTCTGAACATGCCCACTGCTATGGACTGAATTTTGTCTCCCCAAAATTCATGCATTGAAGCCCTAACCCCTAGTGTGGCTGTATTTAGAGCGGGAGCTTTTAGGAGCTAGTCAAGATTAAATGAGGTCATAAGGGTGGGGCCCTAATCCAATAGCATTGGTTGCCTTGTAAGAAGAGGAAGAGATTCTCTCTCTCTCTCTTCCACGTGAGGACACAGTGAGAGGGCAGCCATCTCCAAGTCAGGAAGAGAGTGCTCACCAGAACCCAACTATACTGGCACCCTGATCTGGGACTTCCATCCTCCAGAGCTGAACAAACAAATGTCTGTTGTTTGTGCAACCCCATCTATGGTATTCTGTTATGGCAGCCTGAGCTGACTAATACACCCACCCAGGATCTCTAGGGAGCAGCCTAAGGATAGGTGAATAGTGAGTCCACTCTGCAGCCAGACCTAATGACCACTGGTTTAGCCAGGACCTGGGCCTGTTCCACTAGTAGCCACGTGATTCTAATAGGAAGGAAGACCACTTCTTCCCTGAACTTCTGCTCTATCTTCAGACTTTCCAATAGCTAGGTGAAGGCCTATGTACCTCTCTCTTACAAACCTCAGTCACTAAACTTGTGTTTTCTATCTCATCTGCATGTAACTAGTCTCTTCTTATAGTAACACATAAGTGATTACTGGGCATGACCAGTTTTTCCAGATCAGATATCTAGCTCACCTCTCTCCTGGGTTCCTTCTATAATAGGAGTTCTTGACCTCTGTAGGTAGTGCACCTTCTTAGAGAATATGAGGAAAGCCAACACTACTTCTACTGAAAAATATACATACACGCATGCCTACAAATTGCATACGACTTGGGGGTTAGGGAGACTGTAGTTCTCCTAAGGCAAAGCTATCAGCCTAAGAATTCGTGACCTTGCTATTCGAAGCCCGGTCTTCAGATCAGGAGCAGAATCTGAGACCAGGATCTCAGGCTCCACTCCAGGCCTGCAGCATCAGAATCTGCATTTTAACAAAAACTCCACGTTACTATTCGCACTAAAGTTTGAGAGGCACTGACAACAAGTTTTACTATAACAAAATTAATTTATATACATAGTATGAACATGGTGAGTTAATTATTCCAATTTTGTCTTGTCTACTAGAGGTCGACAATAATCATTCACTCCCACTCTGATAGTTTCTCCTGGGAACTGAGAAATAAGAAGAGACTGAATTTTGTCTGTATCACCTATCGTTTACCATGAAGCAATAGAGGTTAGAATTCTTTATCCATTTATCCTTTCTGACTTAGTCTCCCCTGCCCCCATATTTACATCTTTACATTATGGATATCCCTACTGAGCATCCTTTCCTAGAATTTCCAAAAAATCCTTTCAGGAAATTTCAAATGAGACGGGCAACATTAAAGTTACCAAAATAACTCCTTTTACTCTTCCTTTAATTCCAAGCACTAAATCAGATGGGGAAAAAAAATGATGTTCTCTCAAAACATTTCCATATGTCCTGACAATGTGATCCCGTTGTATAATTTATAAACTTTACACATCAAATTTAAAGCTGTATTTACTTCATCTACTTGAGATGAAATGACTCCTAGACTCTGACCTTCTGTGAATGTGGCCACAGATGACAAATTCATCTGGTTACAGTGCGTAATGAAGGAGACCCTTCTCTATTCCCTGAGCAGTTGAAATGTGACCCTCTCTCTTGTTGTTCACATTTTAATTAGAGATTTTTATTTTTCTGTGCCCTAAGTCTTTTTGTGAAGGGTACATTCTCTGAGATAAAATGATGATATTTCATGCGGCAAATTTATGCAACAAATCAGATGTTGGACTTTTTCTACTTGGATTTCTGTGTCACTACCGACAAACGTCAAAGGTAGCTGTCAAGGCTGAAATTTAGAGAGAAGAGTGGACAGAAGGAGGTGAGAAGAAAGCAACATGCATGTATAATCTCGGAAATGTTGTCATGACCTGTAACGCCCATCCACTCTCCTTCCTTCTTCAATCCAAAGATGCTAAAGGGCAGCATGGAAGAGGAGAATCTGGTCCATTTAGATTTGGCTACCAACTTTTTGTTCCATAGATTTATGTAGGTAGAGTCCATGATTTTATGATGTGAATTCTCCTGGGCAAAAGGCTATTGCATGTTGAATCCATCCTCCTTCTCTCTGTTCCATCTTTTCTCCCATGAAAGGACATTCAGTGAATACTCTCTCCCCGGGACACTGCCATCCATCCATGTACAAAAACTTCACTCCTCTACCTACAACTGAAAGAGCCTTCTCCCACTCATTTTGGGTGTAATCCTCTCCAGCACCCCCCCCCCAATCCTTCACACGCACGCATGCACACACACTTTCAAACACACAAAAACATGTTCAAATGCTGAGTGGAAGTGCTTAATGCTTGTGTAAGCTTCAGAATTTAGTGGAAAGTATAGACATAGCTGAAAGTGAGTAGGATTTTTTTGTCCAGTAGCCTTGGAGAAGGTAAAGAGGGAAGAGACATAAGAGTTAGGATATGTTTTGATTTAAAATATTGTTTCTAACCTAGAGAGATGCTGGGTCAATCTTTGCCTTTGATTCCTGGTCCAAATCTTCATTTCTGACAGAGCTCTGGTCCTAAATCATGGATTTTCCACATACTCCCAAAACTGTGTAACTATGGGCAGTTTTTTAGCATTCAGCTGTTACATTCTAGGCTTGAAATTTGAGGATATAGCCCTGCCCTGAAATATCTATTTAAAAAGTGTGACTTTTTCAAAAGTACTGTTGGGCCGTGTTAGTCAGGGTGATTGATGCTGGATCCTAGAACAGATGTCCTCCAAATCTTGTGAGATGAACACCATACACATTTGTTTCTCTATTACATGCAAACACATTGGTGTCTCTCTTACATGCAATCCAGTGATATTTGGGAGGCTTTCTCTCAGGATTGCACTCGTCAGCCCAGGATCCTTCCTCTTGTGACTCCCCCATCTTGAACATAAGCCTGCCATGGCCGATGCCCAAGGGGAAAGGAGACCATGGAGAGCCATGTGGGTGGCTTCATGGCTGGGCTAAGGAGTGGTCTGCATCACTATTGTCCTCGACCCATTGGTGGGACTCAGGGCTTGGCCCCAACCAAACTGCAGGGGAAGCTGAGAAACAGCCTTGTGTAATAAAGAAGAGGAAAAGGGAGCAGGCTTTCCCTTTCAGGGTGCACTGCTTCTGCCAGAAGTCTCTCCTCTCTGGCTCTCTGCACCACAGCTTTCTGTCACGTGGTGTAGAGGGACTCTCCTCAACTTGACGTTGCAGAAAACTGTCTGTAGATTTCATGAAAAGCAAACACAGGATAATCCCCCAACACATGTGCTACAGTTCACGTTCTCCTTGCTGCCATGTATAGCATTCTGTTTTGCTAAAGCAAAAGCAAGTTGTGTGACTGTGTGTCTGTGTGTGTGTGTTTCTGAATGTGTTTGTGTGTCAGAGGGCAGTCCTTCTCTGAAGAAGGTAGTGTAAGAATATGTAAAAACATAGCTTTCCTGATAATCCGTGGAAGTCCCCAAACAGCAAAGTTTGCATTTCATCTTTTGTTTGAATCTTCATTTTGACAGCATTCTGTTCACGCCACCCACTTGTGCCCACACTCTCCCTGCCCTGCTTCCCACAAGCACATATGTCCTCCCTCAGCCAGTGGCCCTACTTTAAGCTAAAATTAAATTTAGTCAAAACAATTTAATGCTGAAAAAAATCAGCATTGAATCAGTAAAAAAAAAAAAGAGTACAGAATTGACCTAGAATACATGGGAATTCAGTTTATGATAAAAGAGTCTTTTCAAATCAATTTGAAAAGAGGAATTCTTTAATAAATGGTGTTAGTACAATTAGCTATCAGTTCAAGTAATAAAAAAGCATAACCTCCTCTCACTCCACCACAGTAAATTTCAGATAAAAATGTAAACAGTTGAAAAATTGACATTATAAGAATTCTAAAAGAAAATCACAGATAAATTATTTATATTATTAGAGCAATAAAGGCTTTTAAAAGTAGCACACAAAACCCACAAGCTATATTAATGTATTTAACATCACAAAAATTTAAAACTTCTGTAGTATAAATATATAGAGAAGTGTTTGCTAATCATTCACTATTCTTTTCTGCGATTTAATATTTCCCAGTTTTAAAAATTACATGCTATAAGAAAAGCAAAAGGTAAACTGTGATACTTTTGAATACACAGGTTTAGTTTTCTCAGATTACAAAAAGCTTATACAAATCAATAAGGCAAAGATAATTAAAGGCTGATGAAAAGATGGCAAAGGGCATTAATTGGCATTTATAGGAAAAGAGCTGGCCAATAACCATCAATAACCAATAACCATCAAAATATTCTTCATCTCATTCAAAATTAAAGAAATGCAAATTAAAAATAATAATGAGGTGCCATTTTTTTAACCTACCAGATAATCAAAAGAGGAAAGAAATGTATGATTCCTTGTGCTGATGTGGGTTTGAGGAAATAGACACCCTCCTAATGTGTAGGTGGGACTCTATAGTTGTACAAAATTTCTGGAGTTCAATTTGCAAATATAAATCAACATGTTAAATATATTTAACCTTTGTCTTAGAAATCTACTGCTGAAATTTTATCCTACCTACATCTTACTTTTAAAATTTTTGCAAAGGTATATATGTACAAGGATGTCCCCTGTAGCATTGTTTACAATATCAAAAACCAGACAAAACTGAAGAATCCATCAATAGAAGACATGGTAACTCATTATGATAAATGCAGATGTCAGAATACTCAGCAGGGAGAATGAGAAAGCTTTACCTGTACCGATACGAAAAGACTAATAAATATATGGAGTGAAAAGAGCCAGTGCAAGAGAACAGAATATCTGCTTTTGTTTTTGTTTTCTGCAAAAAATTGTTGAGAAACTGCTAACGGTGGTTATATTAAGAGGAACTTGTGAAACGAGAGAGACACATTTTTCATTTCAAACTTTTTCTGTGTTCTGTAATTTCCAACTTTGTTTGAATATTTCTTCCTTATTTAAATTGTAATTATGAAAAACAGTTATGGTTTTGGTTGTCTCCATGAGATTTGGAGTTAATTAATATTTTTATGATGATATATCCTCACCTGACTGAGGTATGTTAAAAGAGAGAAACTTAACCTACCCAAATTCTTTCCCATCAGATTTTATAGCAAATCCATTAAAATACTATATACTATATCTCACTTAATCACTGGCACAAGCTCTAATTTATAACAGCACATGACCTCTGTGGTAATTTGCAAAACTGACCACAAATCCCCACAACCCCCCAATATCCATGCCCTTTGCAATGCAACATTGCAACTATTCCCATAAGGGGAGGAGTCTGTTTGTCCATCCCCTGAAGCCGGGCTGGCCCTAGAGTGGTATGGCCACTAGACCACACAGAATGCAACTTTACCCCAGTTCCAAGCCTAGGCTTCCAGAGCTTCTGCAGCTTCGATCCTCACTCTTGACGCCACCAAGTGAATAAGCCTGGAGTGATGTAATTTTCATTCAACAACTTGTAATTACTCATTTTCTCTATAAAGGTAGTATTTAAAAAGCTGATGGGAATCCAAAGATAAAATGCCTGCCCATAAGGGTCCTCCAATCCATGGTGGAAGAAATAATCATGAAAACTCTAGCCATGTTTCAGATTTGAGTCAAGCCCCTTCTCTTTGGGACAACCTTCCTTGATCCCTCTGTGTTTACTCTCTGGGCTGAACTGTGTCCCCTCAAAATTCATGTGTTGAAGTCCTAACCCCCAGTCCCTCAGAATGTGACTCTATTTGGAGATAGGGTCTTCATGAGGCAGTTAAGTTAAACTGAGGTCATTAGGCCAGGTCCTAATCCAATATGACTGATGTCCTCATAAGAAGAGAAATTTGGATACAGACATGTACAGAGGGAAGGCCATGTGAAGATACAGGGAGAAGATGGACATCTACATGCCAAAGAGAGAGGCCTCAAAAGAAACCAACCCTGCTAACACCTTGACCTTGAACTTCTAGCCTCCAGAACTGTGAGAAGATCAATTTCTCTTGTTTAAGCTGCCCAGTCAGTGGTACTTTGCTATGGTGGCCACAGTAAACTAATGCAAGGGCACTTGTGTGTGCTTAGGACTCAGCCTTTTTCTCACTGTATTGTAAGCATGTATGGACTCTTGAATCTCCACTGCTAGACAGAGAGATTTTAAGGGGAGAGACTTTATCCCACCCATGTTTTGTTTTGGAGCAGACTCATTGGCTCCAAAACTGGAGTCTCCACTCCAACTTCAGCAGCTCCCCCATTCTATGGAGGCATTCACGCGTTCATTTTGCACAAAACCAGTGTTCGTCTTTATAGTTTTCGGTCCTACGTGGTGTCTAGTGTCTGTTATTTGGGCACCTACAACTCTGTATCCCCCTCTCATGCCCAGGTCAGTGGTCAATGCCTGGTGTGCACTCAACAATGGTTGATGACAGACTTGATGGGAGAACAGAAGCCTGAGAGAGCAACTCAATAAGGGTTTCCAAAGCAAAAAGGTAGGCTGAGGCAGGGTTCTCTCTTTCCTTCACAACTAGGCTATGACTTTAGTATGTCATAGATTTAGTTTAGATAACTGGGAAATAATACAGACCTAGGAAGCACTTCGTCAGGTTATGTAACAACCTGGGATGATTCCAATGAATGTTCAACTTAGACCTAATGCAGAGCCTAAAGCATGTCATGACAATCAGAGTAATAATACTTGTAAACCCTGGAAGTGCTCACACCTCCTGGTGTGGCTGACCTTGCACACTATTGGTCCATGTCTGTCTGCCAGTCAAGCATAAAAGGGGACAATGACAGCATTCAATGCCACCATCATGCCTCAGCAACCTGTCAGAGGGATGACCCTCTGTAAGCACGAGGAGGGCAAGAGCCCCAACTGGCTGTGTGAAATGTCAAGTATGGTTTCTACTCTTTTAACTCATGGATATGTTCTGGAAAAGACAAAAATACACATATTGGAAATATGAAGCCACAAATGGTTACATATCTGAGTAAAAGTCCTCCAAGATTTGGTGAGGACACGAACACATAAGACTGAGTAAACATGTGGCTTTTTTGGTCTGAGGTAGTCCTCAGGGAGAGAATTTTCAAGACCATTTAACCAGGCAGCTCTAGACCCCCACAAAATTTTTTCTGAACTCATGGCTTCTCTCATCCCATGTACGCTCATTATGAGTCAGCCTGTGATTCTTTATTCTTGTTAGCATTTCCTTCCCATGTTGACTATTGTTTTTTCTCTATCACTTGCAGCAAACACATCCCAAGTTTCCGTACATATTCATTCCACGCCCACTGTACCTGTCTTCTCCGGGAGTCACCTGTCATCTCTGAGGTATTCTTATTGTCGCTTCCTGTTTTCATATAACCCAGCATAAGGTGTTTTATATGGTATGTAGTGCGTTGTTATTCAACAGTGAAACATCAGGAGAGATGGAAACTAGGCTCTGTATACCTATTTTAGAACCGGAAAAAATTGATTATACCCTTGGAAACTAAGAATTATCATTGACTGTATTCTGTTATTCATGAATGCATTGCAGATTGGGAGCTGAAGGCAAACCGTGGGAAATTAACATAAATCGAGGTTTCTTACATTGCCTATAGTTTGAAAGTAGCGCTTTTTGGAGGAGAAAGTCGTAAAGCATTATTACCAGATGTTCTTTTTGGCAGACTTTAATTATTTTCCTAACTGCTTTTTGTCTTTTTAATGATATCCATCAGAGACAGCTACTAATTTATTCTTCCCTGCTCTATTACCCAGTGGAGGGACGTGCCCACTGGGATTTGGAGTTCTTCATACGTGTCTGTTGTTCCCTATAGGCCTGAATTGTCAAATAACAGGATGCCATCAGCAATTCTAGCAAAAGGGCCAAGGGTTTAGAATTATAAGTGGGCAAAAACATATTTTGTGTTTAACAAAAGGTAAAGATTGTGACAATGTTAATTTCAACAGAAACACCAAAAATTGAAAGAAAAAAACCCAGAATATGGCGGCTGTACAAAGAACTAAGGATTCACTTTCTTCAAACATCATGACTATTTGGCTAGACATAAGAAATATTAAGGATTCAAAACACATCTTCTCTCAGAATTTACTTTCCATCTGGAAACATTGGTCTTATTAACCAACTGACCACAAAAAATGCTTCTATTGGTAATAGCAAGGAAAATAAGAACAGTCTTCATAGAATACCACCAGTAAGAAGACACTAATTCTGTGTAGAAAAAAAAATCATCCTATTTTGGCCATGACTTTTCTCCCAGTGTAACAGTAAAATTAGGTTGAAAATAAATATAAAACTATCAAGAAATTTCCTTATTTGCAAGTGAAAAATCCACATTGGGGTTCCCAAATTTAAGATTGTTTCTAATCTTTTCTAAACTAATCTTTCTAGACTTCTAATCTTTCCTAAACTTTGGCTCTATGTCATTGTATATCCAAACCCATAGGTTTATGCCAGCCCCCTGAAATATTATTTTTAAGAGATTCTGGCCTTTATGGACTTAACTTGATGGTTTAAAGCATAGCCAAACTACCAAGCAAGCAATGAGGGATGCTGTTGCTGATGATTTTTTCCTTTTGGATTTAAGTTTTACTGAGTTTCCAAAGAGCATGGAAAAACTATCTGAATTGATTTGTATAAAAATTTTGAAAAGAAAATTGTTTCGTAGAACTGTGGCTCTGATCTGGAGTATATAAATGAATGCCTCTCCAGAACCTGAAGACAGTTTATTAAGCAAATTAAACATTTCTTCCAAGGTATCATTTCAACTATTAAGATTTTTAGCCAACTTTTTCATTCTTAATAGTGTAAGCATCAATAAATCCTTTTCTACAAGTGCTCAAAATTTAAGGTGATCGTAATTAGTGAGGATTTACTCAATGTATTCACTTCTGATCTTAAAAATGAAATGATTTATTAAAAATAGATACTTGGAAGGCAAATGTGCTTTAGAAAACTGAGCAAACATCATGTCCATATTCTTTTTATTTATTTATTTTATTTTTTTTTTTTTTGTGGGGATGACCAGCCCTGAGCTAACATCCGTTGCCAATCCTCCCCTTTTTGCTGAGGAAGACTGGCCCTGGGCTAACATCGTGCCCATCTTCCTCTACTTTATACGGGACGCCGCCACGGCATGGCTAACAGGCAGTGCGTCGGCGGGCGCCCGGGATCCGAACTCGCGAACCCCGGGCTGCCAAGCGCTGACTAAACCGCTGCACCACCAGGCGGCCCCCATATTCTTTTTATTTTTAAAGGGATGAAGATCAGCAAGGATATAAAATTTTAAATCAGAGGCTCACTCGAGACCACAGACATAAGCAAAATATTTTTAAAGGAGGTTATTAAGAGATGAATCACTTTTATGAAGGCATATCAGGTGGTACCACAGACAGAGGCAATTCAACCAGAGCCTCTGTGAGTTGTCAATCACCCCATTATGGCATTCGACCTTGCCTCTTCACAACCTTTACAGCCACAGACAGGTCGACAAGAAAGGTTGACACACCTGAAAAGATATTATCGCAGTCTCAGTTCATTCTGTATAGAGGACAGTCACCCTTAATTTAGAAACAGAGTTTCTAGTTTAAGCCATCATGAAGTCTAACCAGGACATTACTTTCCATTTGTTTGACCTGAAAAGGAATGTTACAAATGTAAATCACCAAATTATCTAGAATATTCCAGGCTCATCCAAATATCTAACTTCTTTTCTTATAGAATAAATACTCTATAATATGCATTTTATACGTTAAGTAAAATAATGTAATATGCATTGATACCAGTATGGGGTGATTTTTTTCAATTTTTATTGCACAATTACTATTAGAACAATAATAGAAATAAAATGATTTAAAATCACTTATATTAGTGTGATTCATTAATTCACTGTCACAATTTGGAATTTTTAAAATCAATTAAAATATGCTTAACACTTATGAGGGAAATAGCCTTGAAATATATTTCAAGTAATAAGTCTATATGCATTTAAAGGAGCAGTTGGACCTTCCATACGCAGAGATGGAGAGGAGCTTATGGAAGACCAACATTTCAGACAAGAACTACTAAAAGTCCTTATAAAAAAGTATACAGTAGAGAAGTGCTTTCCTTCTTTGAGCATCTTAAAGGAAAAAACAATCGGTGTTGGATGATCAGAATCTGATGCAAAAAGAGCAACTGAATTCTGGAACAAGTGATTTCCCTGCAGTCAGATCCTATGCGGGTCCAGCCTGGTAGTGTAGAGGTTAAGTTCACGTGTTCTGCTTTGGCAGCTCAGGGTGCAATGGTTCGGATCCCCGGTGCAGACCTACTTACTGCTCATCAAGCCATGCTGATGCGGCGTCCCACATAGAAGAGCTACAACTCTACAACTATGACACACGACCATGTACTGGGGCTTTGGGGAGGAAAAAGAAAAAGAGAAAGACTGGCAACAGATGTTAGCATAGGGCCAACCTCCCTCAAAAAAAAGAAAGAAAGATCCTATGAGTCTAAAATTCCATGATTATCTGTAAGGTTCTGCTTCAGAGAGACCATGTGAATTTGTCGCTAAAGCATGGAAGTAGAATCAGCACACCTGGGATTCTGACTGACATTGAAGTTCCTTGAATGTCAACTTTCCCTACAGTCTAAAATGGGGAAAATAAAATCGGCTTAAAATTGAGTGCTCTTTTACTTTCTAACACATCATTTATAGAAAGACTCTGAACTCTTAAGAAAAGATCAACTCCTGTAACTAGACATTTAACAAAGTATCATTATCATACAAAGTGCTAGCTTTTCGTTTATTCAAAGAATTTTCCCCAAAATAATTCAAATAAATAAAAAACAAAAATTCCTGTTGAAGTACTTTACAAACAAAATAAGTTTTCCAGATTCATCCATGTCTGCATTTATACTGATGCAAATAAACTCAGTGTGCTCTAATAAGCTATTAATATAAGAATTATTTCTTTTCCTACTGCCCAATCCTGGCCATGGTGCACTAATTAGTAAAACCAACATCCAATTCATAGACTTCCAGTGGACCATTTTATAATTAGCAAATTATAAGCCCAGGAAATTACCGTCAAAAATATCAAATATAGGACAAAGAAGTTGGCTGACTATAAGGAGAGGTCTTGTTTTTTCTTTCTCTAAGGAAAAAATTTCTACTTATAAATTGATTTTTCAAAAATTACTGAAATAAAAAAATAAAATTGCACATTTCTTTTCTAAATAAATCTATGACTAAGTTAGCTAAATATAGAATCTTTTGAAAAGAAAGATTTTACAAATGTTAAAATTAGCCTTTGTATTTTAAGAGTATGTGGTTCATTGTTTGACCAAAGTTATCATGGCATTTATTCATTTTAAGTGTCCCAGGAAGAGCTGAAAATGTAGATTAATGGTAGAGCATTTTGTACCTGATAGTAAACCTCACCTGCTACCAGATATAGAACCTGTGGAGAATGCCTTGCCTGGCTAACTCTAGGCAAGGGGAAAAGAGGTAGCGATTTCTTTAGATTCTCCTTTGGTCTTTCTTTTCTAAGTTTTAGTACATTACTCTGGGTATCCAAAGTTCTGTTTTGTTGCCTGACTCCCATCCTTTCAATCAATGTGATGCCAATTGACCCAGACTAGAAGTGTCAAAATAGGATCTGACTCTTTTGACCCATTAAAAAGAAAACGAGACAAAACCCTTAAATTTCCTATGATCCAATCTTTCAACAAGCAAATTCCAGTAAATAACCAAACTACTTTGTATTTAACTAGTTCCATCCAAAGCATTGCACCTTCTCAACAGTGCTTGAGGCCACTCATCCCAAACTCCTCAGGGCCAGACCTCATTCTCTTGACTCTTTCTCTTTAACCACACTGAAAATTCCCAGACCATCGTCAGGCTATATTACTCACTACTATTCCTTCCCAATCACCTCTCCGTCTTTCTGACTCATTCCAAAACTCAATGAAGACTTTGATGTTTAGTTCATACTCATTTTTTTCTCCCTAGGTCCAATCATCTTCCTGAGTAACTTCAATGCCATTTGGAAAGTCCATCCAATAGGCTTGACTCAAAGTTTTTTCCACTCTTTTGGCCTCAGTGATCTTCTTTTCCATTATACCATAGTGGTTGGTTCTCATGGTCACATCCTGGATCTTGTTAACACTTGGAAATTCTTCACACCTGAAAATAGGAACTTCCAGATATCACAAACCCAACTTCTTTCTCTCGTCCTCTCTTCCGCCCACTGCATTTGTTTTGAAATCTTAGACAGCTAATCACTTAACTCCTCTTGCCTTTACTTTCTTTCTTATCTAACCTGTGCCTCACAGTGTCAGTACCTTCAGCCGATTCTTTCATGTCTTTTTGCTGAACTTGCCTAACAAATGCTGCAACTGGACCATCCCTCATCTTCTACTCCTGGATCTGATCCCTGTTACAAAGAATGGCTGAGTCCTACATACTAGTGCCAGTATAGGTTCACTCCACCTCCAAAGCTGTGTGTCAGATCAGTCCTTCTACTTCCTAGAGACAACTCGCTCCCCCAATTCCTTTGCTGACTCATAACCCAGATCTTGAATTTTCTCCAAATTAACCAATTCATAAATCTATAGCTTATCTGTTTTTCTATCTTTTCTCCCATTTCCTAGCCATTTATCCAAAGTGTTTATTAAGTGCCTACATTATGCTAAATAGTATATCACAAAATGAGGTGAAAAAAAAATACATAACGAGTGCTAATTCTTAGGAAGCTCAAGGTATACCAAAAGAGAAACATAAATAATCGCAACCTCATGTCTCATGGGCTTTTTATTACGCTAATGGAAAAAGGCACAACAGAATGTAAAGGATGCTTATCTCTCTGTACATTAGGATTATAGTTGATTTTTAGCTTATATTTTGTACTTATTTATATTTATTATAAAATTTATTAATTTAATATATATTACTCTTAAAATAAGAAAAGTGATATGTATCAGTCAGGGTTCTCCAAAGAAACCAAACCAATAGGATAGGTATATATTTTTTAAGGAAGTGACTCTTGCGATTACGGAGGCTGGCATGTCCAAAATTTGCAGGGCAGGCTGGTGGGCTGGAAACTCAGGCAGGATTTCTGTAATAGTCTTGAGGAAGAATTCCTTCTTCTCCAGGAAAGCTCAGCTTTTGCTCTTAAGGCCTTCAACAGATTGGATGAGGCCCTCCCACATTACTGAAAGTAATCTCCTTTACTTAAAGTCAACTGATTATAGATGCTAATCACATCAACAAAATACCTTCACAGCAACATCCAGATCAGTGTTTGACCAAACATTTGGGTGCCAGAATAGCTAAGTTGACACATAAATTTTAACTATCACAGGATGTTATGGACTGAATTGTGTCTCTCCAAAATTCATATATTGAAGTCCTAATCCCCAATATGACTGTAATAAAAGATAGGGCCTATAAGGAGATAATAAAGTTTAAATGAGGTCATAAAGGTGGGACCTTAATCCAGTAAGACTGGGTTCCATATAAGGAGAGGAAGGTACACCAGAGATCTCTCTCCACATGCACACAGAGAGGAGGCCACGTGAGAACACAGTAAGAGTCTGCCATTTGCACACCAGGAAGCAGGCTGTCACCAAGAACCATTCTTGACACACCTTAATCTTATACTTTCAGCCTCCAGAAATGTGAGAAGATAGATTTCTGTTGTTTAATCCAGCCAGTCTGTGGTATTTTGTTATGTCAGCCCTGGCAGACTAATACACGGAGTATTAGTAAAAAAGAAAAAGAGAGAGAGAGAGAAGACAACCTATTAAAGGCAATGATTGGTAAAATACTAACTTTCAAACCTAGCTGTATATCACATTACCTAGGGAACTTTTAAAAGTATAGTTCCCAAGTCCAAACCCTGGAGATTTTCATTCAGTACTTTGGGGATGAGGAACAGCTGCAGGAACCAGGACAATTTACACCCACACACCCAGCCATTTACAACAAAGGACTGCAAAGCAGATACACAGCAAAGAGGGTTTGTGAGATGGAACACTAGAGTAAAAGAAACCTTATAATTTCTATTTATATATTTGTATCTAAAAAAGAAAGAATTTTGGCCTGAATGATATTTAATATGTGAATTGACACTGTGTCCCCTTTCAGCCCAATATCAGATAGTTACATATGACATGGGCATAGACCAAAGACATTGTGCAAACGGAAAGAGGTCCCCACCTTGAGGAGTTAAAGGGTTATCCTCACTTCTTCGCCCACTCTCACCAAATGCTGTCATTGATGTCATATGTGTGGCCAATTTATATATGTCCGTAAATCGGTTTATGGATATAATCAAGTCTCAACTAAGTAAACCCTCACAAAATGGACAGCTGTCCTTAAAAGATTCCAGGAGAAAGCACTTATTGAAGATAAAGCTTACAGTGCAAACAAGGTGACCAACAGAGGAAAAGCAAGGTTTCCAAAGTCTTCTTTAGCCTTCAGAAGAGACAGAGGATAATAGTCTAATCAAGTTTGACGAGAGTCAACCCAAAACATTCAAAATTATCAGGAGACTATTAGCGGTAGTACTGATTTATATCCACCCACATTAACAATCATACTGTGCATCGATAAATTAGCAAAAGATGGTTTGAAGCTGTGGTGATTTACAAGAAATTTTAAAATTATATTCACTTTATCTTTAATGTAAGATTTTTCATTTCTCTTTTGGGATACATTTCATGATACGTATAATAAATTAGCACACTGGTGCACATATAGTCTACCAGATGCTGCTGAGAACTAGAATAGACCATAGGGTTTGGGAAAGTAAAAGTTGTTGGGGACCTTGATAATGACGATTTCAGTGGAATTGTTAGGTCAGAGTCTTCCCTGAAATACTCTCAAACGAGAATGAGAGGTGAGAAAGTGAAAACAGAAAGAGATGACTTTCCTTAGGAAATTTGCTCTAAAGGGTCACAGTGAAATGGAATAGTAGCTGGAGGGATAATTATGCCATGGGAAAGATGTTTTAAAGGGAGAAAATACAGCATTTTCATATGTTTATGCAAATGAACTTGTACAAATTAAAATTTGATTATATAAGGTGTAAAGGGAGTAATTTCAAGAGTAAAACTCCAGAACAGAGAAGAAAGGGGGAGTCCAGTAGCCAGGGCAGAGTGGACTTTGCCAGGACAGGGAGAATTCATTCTTTGTCGCTGGAGAGACAGCAGAATTTATGGATATAGACCCAGACCATTGGCAGATTTGGTGGGGAGAGGATGATAAAGTTCTCCTCTAATTGCTCCTCCATGAAATCAAGAGCAAGGCTATCAGGGAGGAAAATCTATGCCTACCAATATCTACAGAAGTTCTTCAACTAGTGACAATAAGAGGCTTCATGAAAATGGTGCTCCACATTACGAAAGTAAAGTCTATGGTTTACCCTAAGTATCTTGAATATCATCAAACACAGCTAACTATAAATAATAGTGCATTGACTTCTGATTTTTCTTTATTATGGAATTAGAGTAAAACCCTAGTTGTCGCCTTCATGGCTTTCGTCATATCCGCTCCTGGTTCCAATGACCCACTTTTGCATCTCGTGTAGTTCTTGTCCCACTCTGGTCTGCCCAATGCCATGCCCTCCTGCCTGGACTTTCATTGCCATTTTCAGAAAAATCCAGTCTTATTCAAAGTTCACTTAGAATGGATTCAACCCCAGCTCTACTGCTGTATGAATTATGTTTGTTCCCCCAAAACACTGTAAGATGCTTGCCCTGCCTGAATTCCCTTTCTCTTTGCACAAAGCTTCAGTACCCTTCAGTTCTCATCTGTGTACCCGCCACCAGTTGCCTATTTCCTCGGCCAAGAGAGAGAAGAGTCCTTTTAGATTGGGTGTGATTTGAAAAACAAACACTTCATTATGCAAAAACCTAAACACCAAGATGCTTCCTGCTTTCTGTTGTAGAGAGCCCTCTGACGCAGGTCCGGCAGTTGACCATTTTCCAACTTGGCTCCCAATATCTTGTTGGCATGGGCCAAGGGAAGCAGTCGAGGTGATATGGAAGCACAGAGAAAGGACTTCATGAAATTGAACTTAACCACTCTGAGTAGAAACACAGGGGCAAAGTCCTTTGAAGGCTTAAATCCTGCCTGACTTGCTTCTTTTTCATTTACTGGACCAAAAAAATCCCCTTTTTCTCATTCGAGCCCCTCCCACAGCTATTCTCTATGAATTTTTCCTTCTGCACAAACACATGGAATCCTGATAGTTAAAGCACATAAAAGACCAGAAACACTCCAAGTTGAACCTTCATTTTGAATGGTACTCTCTGGCAGTGTTAGAGCTATTATTAATTGTGGCAGAGAAAAAACACAAGTTATGTAACCTGCTTGCTACCACACATTATTCTTCTTGTTATCACCACCTGAATAACACGACCAGAACGTGAGCTGAATTTCAGAAGAGTCTTTTCTGATTCAGGGAAAGGGCATAGCAAATTCAGGGAAAAGGAACATGACAAAGCAGCCCTACAGAAACTCACAAAAAGGAATACTCAGCTAAAGGTTGCATTCGATGGGCTTCGTTTTGCTAAAAACAATTCTTGGCTTGGGGGAAAGAGATGTGGCATGCAGCAGCATGACATCACGGATGTGTCCTCCATCTGCACTGAGTTTTCTGGCTTTCAGACCAAGCTCATCATGTGTTGGTTTTGCCTCTTTGCCTTCTCACTTCCAGTTTTCTTTCCAGGGAACTCTATCTGGACAGATTTAAAATCGCTGACCTGTCATGTCTTTTTCTCATGCGCCCAAGAGCCAGTTGGTTTCAGGTGAGGAAGGAAGTTATTAAAAAGCTATAAATACACTTAAGCCCTCTTCTAGTTATTAATTTTCTTCTTCACACTTAAGTTTTAAGGAAGAAGTTTGTATCATGATCATTAACAGAATGTCCCTCATTCCCCAGTGTACAGGAATTGCTAGTGAAATGCAGCATCAGCTTACAGAAACCTGAAAACTGCACAAGGGAGGAGAGCAGCTGGTACAAGATGATTCCTCTGCATGAAAGGAGCTACGAATTCCAAATTTCAATCGCCCATGAAGGAAAAGAAGTTTTTACATTAATCATGCAAACCCTATTAATGACTTCATTTCACATTCAAACCAGTCAGGCCTAACGTGGCTAAAAATGGAAGTTAATATCAAATTCCATAAGCATCTATTTAGTTGGTACCTATAAAGAACAAAGCACTTTGGAACAGAATAATAAAAAGGATACATTAATCACCTTACCACAACATTTGTTCACCACAGGTAAGAAAAATCCAGGCATTTGTTAATCGTAGGTAAGAAAAATCCAGCCAAGCCAAATTTTGCAGGCTTTTATTTCTTGGGGAAAAGAATTCTGTTTGATTAATTCTATTAAAATGCCACCTCAATATAGATTTAGACCAAACTGCAAGATTCATATTAACTTGATTGATCTTCAACTTCATCTGATCTTGCCATCATATTATATTTAGTTACATACCAAAAAGATGTATGTTTTAAGATATGAGTAAAATTTAGAAGCTAGCAGTATTAAACCTTCACCACTATTCCCATTAACATTTTTCTAGCTATATTTTAGATACAGTGAAAAATTTACTGGTTGTTTTATTATTTGGTATACTTGATTCATTTGGTGCTGTCCAAACCTGCCAGTAAATACTGGCCTGTCTAATGTATTTCATTTTCCTGAGGACAAGCACAGATATATAAATCTTCATTCAGAGTCCAAGCATTTAAAATCTAGTCCATGGTCCCTTGGCAAACAGAAATTCAGAATCAAACAGGGCATACTAACAGAAAACAGAGTAGAAATGAAAAGGGATAAAAGTGGAACAGAGGAACAGAAAGGAATACTTATTCTGAGTGTAGAGGAAGTGACCACAGTGTGCTGGAGAGCTCTGGGAAGAACTCCAAGTTGAAGAGCAGTTGATTTGAGCCTTGAAAGATGGGTTGGCCTTGGAAAGGCGGGGAGGAAGATTTGGAGGGGAAATCCCTATTTGGTAGGGAAAAGAGGATTACTGAAGTTGGAGGCTTAAGAAAACAGAACAATTTCAGAGGGTGGTTGACCAGAGGTGAGGCTCACAGAGGGGAATAGAGGAGATAAAAGAGTCTGGTCCTGCATTATGGGAAACCCTGAACACCAAATTAAAGGAATTTGACACTTATCCTCTGGAAAATAGGGAAATGTTAAACATTTTAGAGTTGAATAATGACAAAATAAAGCATCACTTCAGGAAGGTTATGCTAGCGTATGACATGGAAGGGCAAGGAACAATAAGTTGAAAGCTGTTGCCCAGGAGCAGGTGAGAAATGATAATGCCCTGTGCTGAAATGACGTGGAAAGGAATTAAATGGTGGAAGAAGTTTATAAGACTTGATGGGATCCATAGAATGAGCTGGAGGAGTCAAAAATAACAAAGTTTTAACCTGAAGGGACTTAGAGAATGCTAACAATAGAGGAATTAGAAAAATTGAGATGAGAAGTGTCTTTGAAATGAACACACACTCAAACTGAAATGTGCTGAAGTTGAGATAATAGTAGGATATAACAGGATAACTGCAGAGGCCCAGGACGAAGGTAGAGACACGGGACAAGAGCTGTAGGAGGAGTCAGGGCTGGAAGTCGATTTGGGAGTCACCGATGTAGTGTTGAGTACTCAGAAGTCATGATTGTGGGGAGAGAAAACAAAGTGATGAAATCTGAATCTTAGGGAAGGGCAATAATAGAGGAAATAGAAGCAGTATTGGAAAGTTAAGAGGAGAGGGAGGAACTAGAATCATAAAATACAAAAAAGCAGTTATTGTTTAAAAAAAAGTATGGTTAGCAATGTTGAAGACTGTTGAGGGATCCAAAAGGAGGCTTATGAAAAGGCCATTGGATTTGCTGATTGGTGGGTTATTGATCATCATTTAAGCATGCAGTCTCAGTAGAGTGAGGGAGATGAGAGCAAGGTTGCAGAGGAAAATTGTAGAATATAGAAGATATAATTGTGCTACAAGCTAGGTAGCAAAGGAAAGCATGACTTGAAATGCAAGTAGAAGCAATAGAAGGCCCAAGAAAACAATTAAAGATAAAGGGGAATGAGCTATTGGTGGTGAACAGACTGGAAAGTTAGATAGTTAACAGATTTGAGAGTTGATGGAAGGAATGGTCCGACCTATTTACCTCTGATACATATAGAATGCACCCTATCTATAGACCCAAGTCTCTTCCATATACAGATGGAGATACTTGTAGAATGAGTCTTCTGGAGCCAACATTCAAGTCAAAGAAAGAGTTGGAGTCCACATAACATAACTTATCACCTTGCAGAAGCTTAGCTGTAAAGAGAAAGAGAGAGAGAGACAAGGAAAGGAGGGAAGGTGGGAGGGAGAGAAAGAATGAGCCTTGAAGGAACATTGATCTGGAAGATGAATGTAGTTATCAGCTGCAGGAAGGAACTAACAGAGAGAAGGAATATTAATACACCCAAAAAGTACTGAAGGAAAACATTTGTTCAGATCCCAATGATTTCAGAATTTGGGTTAATCTGAATTTCATGTCTAAGTCTTATCTTAATGGTATTCATTAATTTTATAAAAGGGTGCAGAGAAGTGGGGAAAATGAATGAGAAAATAGACTATTTCTAAGAATGTTTACATTATCAGTCAGTTAAAAATAATTGTTATGCTATTATCAGTGATTGTTCTATTTTGTGGAGTCTAGGTCAGGCACCTAAACCTGCTAAATAAGTGTTTATTGAATGGATTGGCGGGTATACTCTGGAATACCAGGGTAGTGGTCATTCTTGTGGCATGCTACTAAAACCAGAATTTAACTCTCAGTCATTGCTTATATCCAAAAGAAGTTCATCTTTAGTGAAAGAGGGAATTTTAACATGCCTGAGATAGTGCACACCATGGGAATCCTCCTTCCGTCTAAACATTTGGAATCAGCTTCAACCTCATGACTAAGGAAGAGTTGCCTTCCAAACTAGGAGGCAGGAAACTAGGGTTTGGGACTCATTTCTCTTCTGTTTACCAGCTGTGATACTTATTGTAAGTCTTGGGTCATCAGTGGCTTCAGCTCTGAGTTGTGATAATTATGCCTTCTTTTGCCAGAGGCAAAAGATTCTTTAGAGTTCACTTCCTTGCCTAAGGCCTCTGATACAAATTATAAGAAGTGACAGGCCTTCCTGTTCAAACATGGTGGGTAGAACCCACATGCCAAACTATGGTTTCTTCTGAGCCCCTGCTACAGGAGAATAATGAGATAAAAACACATGAAACCACAAAGAAAAGGCAAACAGAAGGAGAGACAACAGTGAATGAAAGATATCAACAGAATTTTGGGAGCTGGAGAGCAGATGGGTGAGAGGTAACTGATTTGGCAGAATGGAGAAAGTGTAAATTAAGTATCTACAGTCAGGGAATGCAAGAGGAAAGATATGTCAAGTCACAGAATGAGGAAGGTCCAGGAACACGGTCACTATGTTAAGAAAGAACATCTCATATCAGTCTGTGGGAGAAGCATAGCTCCGATCGCCCCCCCAGCCAAACACCCGAGTTTTCTTTCTGAAGAGGTTGAACAGAGATTCTTATCTGAGGGGACCAGGCCCAGCCAATGGCAGGTGGCCTTTCTAAAGATGGAGTGAAATCTAGAGCAGCACTCTTCAACTGGACTTTCTGAGATGATGGGAATGTCCTATACCTGAGCTGCCCAACCAATCAAGAGCCATTTCTGGCCCTTGAGTGCTTGAAATGTGGCTAGTGCAACTGGAGAAGTGAATTTTTTATTTTAATTCATTTACATTTACATAGCTACATATTGCCCAATACAGGATAGCAGAGGTCTAGAAACTGCACATTGCTGTCCCTGTGCCCTCATCCTCGCCCAGAGCCTAGAGCAATGGCAGCCAGTTTATGATGCAGGCAGGAGAGAATGGCAAATTCCTCCCAGGAAAACTGACCAGCCCCAGAAGAAAGACCTAGGTGTTTTGGGGTTCTCTGCAAGCGTGGACGTCTCCATCAGGACCACCTGCAGGACCGTCCCTCTCAGGAAGGCACTCGCTTGTGCAGTACATCTAATCAGGCTTTTGTCAACTCCTTTTCAAATAAGAGTGGGCAACTAAGCATCATCAGTCATTTGAAAAAAGCCTCCAATATGTAATGACAAGACCAAGAAAAAGAAAATTTAAAAAAAAAAAGCAACAGGAATTCAAAAAAGTGCCAACATGGTACAGGGAGCATAAAACTTAAAAATCATAGACACTAATAGTCTCAGTGAGAAAAGAAAAGGCAGTGCACCCATGAAGTACAAGATGCTGTGGGAGAATGGTGGTTATCAGAGAACAGCAGCCACAAAGGCCCAGGGAAATGAAAACCTCAGAGAGAGAACATTCAAGAGGAGTTAGAAGGTAAGAAAGGTGGAGGAACTCTCCCAGTGAAGGGCTGAGATCAACTCCAGGAAGTCAAGGAGACTGAACCTGTTAGGTTTCCTTGAAATTCATGAAAATCTCAGGGGCAGCTGGGCCTCCCACAGGCTATACAATTGCTCAGAGAGGGTGGGGTGGACCAAGAGATTCAAGGCAAATTCTCTAACCCTATAGGCTTTGAAACTGCTCAGGGGCAGCTGGGCCTCCCACAGGCTATACAATTGCTCAGAGAGGGTGGGGTGGACCAAGAGATTCAAGGCAAATTCTCTAACCCTATAGGCTTTGAAACTGTAGGTGACATCTGGATTATACTTAGAATGTAGAATAATTTTGCCCGGAGTCCAAGTGCTGCAGGGCCCCTGGGAGTGGGTCCCCTGTGTGGTGATGGAGGACAGTCCCTACGGCCTGACAGCCTCCACATTTCAGGATGGACCTGAGTGGCTTGGGTTTCACAAATTGCTTCATGAAGCAGACATATGACAGTGAAAGCTTTCCAATTTGGAGCAGCTTTGAACAAACATTTATTTAGAACAAGGAGATAATGAGTGATTATTTTCATTTCTAGAACATCACAGGTGTTGTTCATTAGGGTTTGTCAATCAGAAACAATTCTTTCCTATTATGAGCTCATTTTCAAGAATTCTCAGAGGTTCATTGGAGCAAAACTGAAGGAATTCCTCATAATCCAATTCTAAAATCTAAGGAAGCCATCAAAGGGAAGGCTGGGGTGTGAAGCCACACTGAGGCTCTTCGGTTGAATGCTGGCTTAATAAACACAGCATTTCATTTAAGTACCTTACGATCAACAGAATGTTTTTCCAATTGATTTTTGCCCTGGGTTTGCTTTTTGTAGTGTGAATCAAGACAAGAAAAACAACCTCCACATTCTAAAAACCAAAAAGCATGACATAACTTACATTCTAGAATTCAGACTCATAGCCAGCATCCTCAACTTGATCAACACAGCTGAATATTTAGAGAAGTAGCAGGGAATCTGTGTTCAAATCCTAGCTCTAATATTTGCTAGCTCCATGACCTTGGGTGAATCACCTAACCTGTCTGAGCTTTGGTTTCCTCCTCTGATACAACAGGTATTGTGCTGTAAACTGAAAGGTGTCATAAACATGAAGATGCTCATTATCGAAGAGAAGTCAGAGTCCAGAAAAATCATGTGTGCATCCTAGCAGTGTGGATCTATCAATATTAATCAAGATTTAGTTGTCCAAAGAAAAGCATATCAGAACCACTTGTTTAACTTATCATGTTTAACATAATATAGTTACTATTTTCTCCAAAAGACATTCATCAATATTTGCATTGCATTTCCCTGCTTGTTGAAGTTTCACAGAAAATTGCTGTTGGTGTGTTATATAATTAGCAAAAAGCCTCTTTCCAAAGGTATTTAAATAAATACCACATATCTCTCTCAAGACATGTGATACACGCACACACACGTGCACATATACTTACCCACATCCAGAAAGTACTTCATTACAAAATGTTACTTATGGTACTGATTTTACCTGCTGGGAGTGAGTTCAGGGATTTGTTGAACTAGGGAAAGGATCATTCAGTTTCCCCTGTTGGTATTCTTTCAAGTCCACGATAATGCGCTGCCAAATTTTGAAAGTGATTTTTGTTGCAAAGACCACATTTGTCATTTAATTCAACGTCCTTTACAATATTCTTGAGAAGTGCCGTGAAAGGCCCCACACGGGGTCAGTGACGGTATGGAACAAAGACAGTTGTGGCAGGGTTCAGAGAAGGGTGGGAGGCCTGAATTCAGAATTGGGAGCTTAGCAACAGAGTTGGGGCACTCAAATTTAGACTCCTCAAGTAACAATCCTTGGAGTCCACTTTCAGAAGGAAAGTCCTGGAGCCTTTATAGTGAGCTCCCTGGACAAAGATGAATCCCTACACCATTCTGGACATCAAAAACCTCCAACACGATGCCCAAAAGTATGCCTCTAACTTCTCTAATGAGAAAGATCACCTAGGACAGTGTTTCTTAAGCTCTGATGTAGATTCAAATCCCCGACAGGAAGAAAGGTTTTGTAAAAATGTAGGTTCTTATTCAGTAGGTCTGAGATGGGGCTCATGAGTCTCCATTTCTAACAAGCTCCCAGCTGATAGCCATGCTTCTGATCCAGAGACCATACTTCGAGTAGACAAAGTTTGGGGATTGTAGATTAATCAAGTGGCCCAGGTGTTTCTTATTATCATGGAAAAATAGGAAAGACTGGATATTGACTTCATGCATAGTGATTGCTAAGTAGTTGCTTATTGAATGATGAATAGATGGATGGATGGATGGTAGATAGGTGGTGTATGGGTGGAAAGGTGGATGGTGGATGGATGATGGGTGGATGCATGGATGGATGGATGATGGATGGATGAATGGATGATGAATAAAGTGAGTGAATAAGCTAACAAATTAAATAATATGATAACCTTTTTTGAACTTTAGTTCCTCTTCTATAGGTTGGGGCAAGACCTGACTTACAGATGCTGGTGAAACTTGGAAGACAAGAAAAGTACTAGCTGCGCACAGGTCCACGTTGATCCGGTCTGAGTCCAACTCTGCATCTCCACATTCCTTTTCCCTCTCCTCCCACCATTACCGCTCCCAGTAGTTGTCCTAGGCCCTTCGACTATGTCCCTGCTTTGAGTTCAATGTTTTAGACACTTAGGATGAGGATGAATTTTAATGAAAGACCAGAATAAAGATAATTACCAGATAAGCATTCCTAAAATTTTTTTTTTCACTTTCAGGATATTGGTCATTGCAAGAAATAAAATACAAAAAGATATGAAATTAATATATTAACAAAATACTTGGGTCTTAAATTACAGCAAGGGTTGAAGCAGCCCCACTTGGAAGCAGTGGGAAAGCTTAGTGTAGCATTTTACCCAGTCTACCAAGCCAAGACACACCAGGGTGTCTGCATCCACAACAAGAAGTGAGTAGCCTGGCAGAGCTGGACAATAGATCAGGATCTGGATTTTTACAATTTTACCTGTTGTATGGCCTTAGGCAAACCACCTCTCCACACAAGAACCTAGCTTCTTCTTCTCTGAGATGGAGATAATAACATTTAACTTTTAACTTGCAGGGCTGTTGTGAGGGGAGAGGAGAAGTCTGAGATGGTAAGAGGGGAGAAGGGAGAGGTAGGTGGTAAAAGGTACAGGTTTGGGCTTTGAGGTCAGACAGAATTGCGTTCAAACCCCAACTTGGCCACTGACTTCCTTTGTGTCCTTAGTTAATTTCTGACCCTCACTGAGCTTCAGTTTCCTCTGGTGTAAAATGATAACAATGATCACAATGGGTACATGATAGGCTTGTTGACAGATATATCACATTAAGAGTTTATCAGATATTAAGTGGTTCAATATCTCATGACTATAAAGAATAAGAAAGTTTCATAAAAGAATAAGAACACTTCATAAAAGAAAACGTTTTGAAAGGTAACAGCTTTCTCCTTTAGATTTTCCTTCTTCAGAGTAGATGGCAAAGGGACTGGCTGAAATTTAGCTCTGCCCCAATCAATAAAAATTTTGCTAAGACAACAGGGACAAAAAGTGTTGCTGTAAAATTAAGGTTGGTGTTTTTAGGAATGATCAGTATGATATCCACACTTCCAGTCTTTAACTTCTTGGGTCGTTTCTATAATGCTTGTATTCATATTAACAGGCTAAGATTTTTATTAATATATCAAACTTTAAAGCATATTTTGATAGCATCTGCACTACCAATTTCGAAAAATTCATAATCTAAGGGCATATTTACTATTTTCCAAAGCTAATAATTAAGCAATTCTAATTATCCAATGCAAATATTAAATTATTAAAATATGGACATAAGAAGCTTTCTCACTTCAGGCTTTGACAAACAATTAATATTTGTTTGACATACAGGACTCAATATTTAAAACCATCTGGTTTTACGAAATCCTCTTTTTCTTATTTGATTATCAAGAGAGAAAACCCAAAGTTCAATATAGCCAGAAGGGGCTTTTGTAATTCTTCAAGAACAAACTTTTCCTCTCACAGGTGTTGGATCTACCAAGCCATGAAGTTGGGCGTACACAGCAGCGTTCCATCATCAAATGGAGTGGTGTACATGAGACCAGGCTGAGCAGGCCCTGAGGGCATAAGTAAGTTACACGGAGAATGGGCCCAAATTCCCATGGTTCCCACTCCTGCTACACCGCCTTCTCTCTCATTACCTTCTTCTCACAGGTGAGGACCCAGAGGGAAGTGAGTTTTCCAAGTCCTCATTGCTGGGTCAGGTCTCCCAATTCCCAAGCCAATGCTCCTCCATTGTTCTATCCCATCTAGAATCCAATGAGCAAAATAATGTTGAATGAGCTAAACTTGAACCCTGAGAACATCACTAAAAGCATTCACAAGTACACCACTTTACTGCAATTCTGCCATGGCAGAATTCTGAATTCTCTCTGAATTTAAACTTTAATGTTTGACAGTGCTTGGGGTTATGAGTGACCTTGAATTCTTCAGTCACAAATAATAAATATTAAAAATAAATTTTTATGTGTCACACCTTGTGTTTTTGGAATAAATATCTGTCAGTGACTTGATTCTACAGAGGTTATTGTGGGGTGACAGAAACATATGTTAACTGCCCCAGCACCACGGCTTGCCACCAGACAGTGACGACAACTTTGATGCCATTGACGACAGCAGAGAAGCAAACGTCTGTGGTTCAATGTTGGTGTGTTGTGCATCGTCTTTGTCTACTAAATGCTCCTTGATAACCAACTAGAGATTTGTGCACAACTAGTCTCCTGGGCATTGATTATATTTTAGCCATTCCAATGTTGAAATACTCAGTCTCAGAGTGAAGAAAGAAACATCTGGCTGTGTTTATTGTTCGTCACATATGAGAATATGTCCTTCACAAAAATAAATTGTTGTGAATAGGAGTATTTGCAAAGAAGTAGGTACACATAGACTCTTTAAACAATAGGATCAAAAGTGATCATGGTATACAACCCCATTAATTTCAAATCCTATAGTCTACCTGCTTGAATAGTTAACCTTTGAGAAATATGCAAGGAGATGCTTAAATAATGCTGTCTTAGTCCATTCAGGCTACTGTAACAACAATACCATAAACTGGGTGGCTTACAAACAACAAACATTTATTTCTCACAGTTCTGGAGGCTGAAAGTCCAAGACACTGGTATATTCGGTGTCTGGTGAGAGCCTACTTCCTGGTTCGTAGATGGCGTCATTTCTCTGGGTCCTCACATGGAAGGGAATAGGGATCTCTGAAGGCTCTTTTATGAGGACACTAATCCCATTCATGAGGGCTCTGCCTTTAGGTCTTAGTCACCTTCCAAAGACCTACCTCCTAATACCACCACCTTGGGGGTTAGGATTTCAACATCTGAATTTGGAGGGGAGGAAAGGGACATAAGCCATTCACTGTGAATACTTTTGGTTAAAAATGAGCAAGCAAAAAACATTTATACCATGTAAAAGAAGCTGACTTTTTTTATAGTAAGGCTAAATTCAGTCTTACTACAAATAGTATGATATATTGAGTCAATAATTGGGATGATGACATTGATTTTATTTTATTTTTAAACCACTTCATTGGCATATAATTAACATTAAAAAGCTGTACATATATAATGTATACAACTTGGAGTTCTGGAGATGAATAAGTTTGGAGATGAAAATACATCCATGAAACTATCACCATAATCAATGCCATAAACATATCCATTATCTCCTCTCGCCTTACTTATTTATTTACTTAGTAGTAAGAACACTTAACGTAGAATATGACAAGGTACTCAACATAACTAACCATGAAGGAAATGCAGATTAAAACCACAGTGAGATATCACCTCACACTCCTTAGGATGGCCATTATAAAAAAAAAAAGAGACAAGTGTTGACAAGATATGGAAAAAAGGGAACCCTTGTGCACTATTATTGGGGATGTAAATTGATGCAGCCACTATGGAAAACAGTATGAAGGTCCTCAAAAAATTAAAATAGGACTGCTATATGATCCAGCAATCGCTCTTCTGGGTATACACTCAAAGGAAATGAAATCAGAATCTTGAAGAGATATCTGCTCTTCCATGTTCACTGCAGCATTATTCACAATAGCAAAGACATGGAAGCAACCAAATTGTCCATCAATGGATAAAGAAAATGGGGTGTTTACACACAATGGAATATTATTCAGCCTTAAAATAAAAATGAAATCCTGCCATTTGTGAAAACATGGATGAACCTGGAGGACACTACACTAAGTGAAATAAGGCAGACTCAGAAGGACAAATACCACATTACCTCACTTATGTGAGGAATCTGGAATAGTCAAACTCCTAAAAGCAGAGAGTAGAATAATGGTTGCCAGGGGGTGGGGGGAAGGAGGAAATGGGGAGGTATGGGTCAAAGGGTGCAAAGTTTTGGTTCCACAAGATGAATAAGTCCTAGAGATGTACTGTATGGCATAGTGCCTATAGTTAACTATGTGTGTGTACACTTAAAAACTTGCTAAAAAGGTAGGAATTGATTTTAGATAAAGGTTAGAAGAATTATACAAATAAAAGGCTATTTCAGTCTTTCTATTGTCTGCAGTGGTTTGGATCCATACTCTTAAAGGAAAACTCTCTTCAAAATTTCTGAGTTACTATCAGTGATAAACTACTATATTGTGATAATTAGTAAAATGAAAACATTGAATGACAAGAAAAATTACAAAATACCCAGGGTCCAGCTTAACAAGATATGTGCAGGACCTTTGTGAAGAAAACTAGGAAAATGTTTCTTAAAGGAAAATAAAGATGACTTGAAAATATGAAATATGGTGGCAGGAAGACTGACTACTATGAAGTTATTTATAAATTTCTTCAACATTAAACTGAAATCCCAATAATATATTTTTATAACATCACAAAATGGACTCAAAATACTTTTGGAAAAATAAACAAAGGTGGATAATTAGGGAAATACTATGAGATTAGTGAAGGAAGCTTTCTCTACTAAATATTAATACTGAATATAAAACTGCAATAAACAAAGAAAAGTAGAACTAGTAAAATATTAAAACAAGTTATTTAATAATGATTAATTTCTGGGTAATTTGGATTTACTGTTTTACATTTTTCTGTGATTTCCATGGTGACATGAAGTTCTTTCATAATCAGACACAATACAACATTTTTGAAAAGTGATAATTATTATTACCTCCACTCCCCTCCCTCATTTGTATTTGTTTCATAGTTTGATCTGCATTCTATAATTTAATCCCACAGCACATCAATTTTCTTTTTCTCCACTTGTTTACTTTAATCAGTATATAAACACCTTTCTATCTTAAAAAATACTCCCTTGACCCTCATACCCACCTCCAGTCTCCTCTCTCCTTCACAGTACATTTCTTCTAAAAAGAAATTTAGTGGCATTGCCTCAAAACACTTACATCTCGTTCCCCCTTCCACCCATTCCAATAGGTCTTCCTTGTCCATCACTCAGCTACAAGGCACTTACATTGCACTTGGAAAAGTCACTAATGACCCCCCATATTACCAAATCCAATGGTCATATCTCTGTCTTTTACTGAACCTATTAGCAATATTTGTCACAGTTGACTAGTTCATCTTTCTTGAAGCATTTTCCTTCTTGGCTTGTATGACTTACACAACCTTTATTTTATCATTAATTTATTATGTAGCTCATTATATAATTATCTCTTTTCTTGCTTGTCTCCCCATGTTGCTGTGAGCTTGAGAGCAGACCATGAATTACTCACTCATCTGCTTTACTTTTAAACAGAAAGATATTATAAAGAATTAATATTTCTGAAATGTCTACCATGGTGGATTCATGGTGGTTTTGGAGGATTATGCAACATGACACTGGTCACCATAGTCCACATAGTAGGTGGGAGACAGCATTACTATTAATGAAACGTCTGGCAAATACCACACCATGGTCCATAACCAAGGTCAAGTTGGATGGTGTGTTAGTCAGGGTTCTCCAGAGAAACAGAATCTATAGGGCACGTATATAGAGAGATATAAAAGATTTATTATAGGAATTGGCTCACACAGTTATAGAGGCTAAGTCCCACAATCTGCTGTCCATAAGTCAGAGAACCAGGAAAACCAGTGGTATAATTCAGTTTGAGTCTGAAGGCATGAGAACCAGGGGAGCCTATGGTGTAACTCCCAGTCTCAGGCCAAAGGCCTAAGAACTGGAGGGCCACTGGTGTCCACAGGTCCAAGAACCAGTGCTCTGATGTCTGAGGGCAGGGGAAGATGGACCCCCCAGCTCAAGCAGAAAGAGAGAATTCGCCCTCTGTATTTTTGTTCTATTTGGGCCCTCAATGGATTCGACGATGCCTGCCCACACTAGTGAGGGCAGATCTTTACACAGTCTACTGATTTAAATGCTAATCTCTGCCAGAAACATCCTCACAGACACACCCAGGAATAATGTTTTATCAGCTGTCTGGGAATCCCTTAGTCAAGTTGACTCACAAAATTAACCATCACAGGTGGCAAGAAATATGAATTATGTAAGTATGTCTTATTTTTATAATAAAGAGATATTTTAAGTCACAGAGAATTTGAGTTGGAAGAGGCCATATATGTCATCTAGTGTTACTTAATTTTATCTGCTCACTGTAACAACTTTGAGTGCATCGGGTAGAATTCATAATACATTTTATTGACAGCATTCCTTTGATCTTTGGTCTGATAAGACATTTTTAGGCATACAGTAATTTTCTTACTATTTGGTTCTCTTTCTAGATGCTATACAAGCTACTGCCTTTTACGAGACCAATAATTTTACATACCTCGGCTTATGCTAATTGTGATTTAGTGTTCTGGACGAGATTGGAGCTAAATCCTAAATCTTTGAAGAGATGGGAAGAGCACACTACTCTCAGGAGTACATCAAGTTCTATGAGAGAGTTTGAGATTGTTTACACATACAAACATAGACATATACTTAGACTATCTTCTTCTGTCTTTCACTTCCAGTGAATGATTAGCAAAGAGGAGGGGAAAATCCAGAGTCTTGCACTTCTGTGTAGGCATCGTGAAGTTAGAAACAACCCACTAACATTTACTTGGGGAATAAGAATCCACGTAATGTTCAAACAGCCAGTCCGAAACCTAGACATACCAATTGTTTGGGGTCAGTAAACACAAATTTTATTAGCTCTCTTTAAGTAAGAATAGCAATAACCAGGCTGATGAAAATGAAATAAAAATCCTTCAGTTAGTATTCATTCTTCTTTCAACTATGCCATGATCTGAAGAGGGTTGAGATCATCACAGTTGGGTTTCAGACCATCTTTTAGGGTTGGGGATGTATAATTCACAGATCAAATAATTGGAAAGTGTCACTAGGCTTGTCATCTTATTGGAATATATCTCAAAACTACTAGGAAGGCTCATTAGTAGAGAAATGACTGCAGACCCCAGAAAACCTGTGAATGGCAAGGTCAGTCCTGGCCAGTTCATCTCACAACACCTACTGGTGCTACATTAAACCTACATTGAAGATGAACAGATATGTAACTATAGGGTTAGTAAAAATGTCCATATGTCAGAACCTAAGTGAGTCAAAGAAATACACCCATTTGTAGTTATATCACTTCATTTTTATTTACTCTTGTGGAAATCTTGATGGACATTTAACAGTGAGGAGCCTGGCTGTTGAATCACACTTGCACAGTGATGGCTTTGCCTGCCAGGTAACAGCCAGTGTGGAGACTCACTCACTAGGGTGACAGTGCAGCCTGCTCTTGGCATGGTTGGGAGGGCCCACCTGTCACCCTGTGGGATGGGGATTAATTACCCCACCCAGGTCTAGCTATCAGCAGAAAAATGGGACTACAAAGCACCATAGTTCATCGGCAAGTGCATTAAACATGAATCAATGAATAAATTACCTCCATAAATCACTTCGCTGAGCAGAACTTCAGAGCCTGTGCTCAACATTTGACACAACAAATAAATGACAAGCTCAACAATAACACCATTCTTTCTAGAACCCTTAATACATTTAATCTGAAGAAGTTCCAACTTGTGGCCAGAAGGAAAAGGTTGTCATCTTTTTAAAAATAGGAAGCCCCTGGGCTCCTCTCCTCCCAGAGATAGATACACTGAATCCACAGCCACACACAGAACAGTTCCCTCTGAAAAAGATCCAGAAACCAGCCCAGTGACTCTCATACATCAGGCGAATGAGAAAACACCCACATAGAAATGAGTAGGAAAAGCTGAGGCACACTCCTACCGTAAACCTCACCCAGCACACCGCCAGACAATCATAGAGGAACTCCCAGCTCCCAGCTTCTCCCTGGGGAGCTGAAGGTTTGGACCCCACATTTAGCACCCCAACGTTTAAGATTTCCACCTGAGGGATGGGGTTCAAAGTACCTAGCTCTGAAAGCCAATGAGGCTCGCCTCCACGAGACCCACAAGACTATCAGAAACAAAGAAGGAGTTGTTCATGGGCAGGAGAGCACCCACCGCAGGAATCTCCCCAGAGCACAGCACAGATGGAGTCTGCGGAAACACCCAGCTTCCAGTCTTTCCCTGAAAGGGTCCACCTGCATAATATAAAAGCTACTGCCCGAGGGTCAGGTTGCCAGTTTAGCATGCTTCTAGAGGCTTCTAGCATGCTTCCCCAGAGACTGGGGAAGCTGGAGGACACCTCCCTTGCCATCTCCCTCTAGCCTGATCCAAGTCACCAGTGTCTCCCTGGAAGAAGCTTATATACACATCTGCATCCCAGCTTTTGCAGCTTCTGCCTGAGGGTCTCGCTTCCAACCAGCCAGTATCTATATGCTGAACGTGATCATTCTTCACAATAGCCAAGGTGTAGAATCAACCTAAGTGTCCATCAATGGATGAACAGATCAAGAAAATATGGCGTATATACACAATGGATATTATTCAGCCAGAAAAAAACAAGAGAAATCCTTCCATTTGCAACAACATGGAAACTGGAGGGCATTATGTTAAGTGTAGTAAGCCAGACAAAGACAAATACTGCCTAGCATCACTTATATATGGAATCTAAGAAAAAAAAGTCAAACTCATAGAAATAGAGAGTAGAAAAGTGCTTGCCAGGGGCTGGAGGGTGGGGGAAATAGGGAGAGGTTGGTAAAGGGTACAAACTTTCAGTTAGTGGATGAATGAGGTCTGAAGAGCTAATGTATAACATGGTGACTGTAGTTGGTAATGTTATACAGTATAGTTGAAGTTTTCTGAGAAAGTGGAAGTTAAATGTTCTCACCAAAAAAAAAAAAAAAAAAAAGTAAATATGTGAGGTGGTAGATGTATGGATGTGTTAACTAACTTGATGAGGGGAATCCTTTCACAATGTAACATATACAAAATCATCACTTTGTACACTTTAAATATCTTACAATTTTATTTGTCAATTCTACCTCAATGAAATTGAAAAAGTATAATAAAATTGGGATCTTCCAGGTATGTTGAATGACAAAAAAAAAAAAACACATATTATCAAGGAAATCATCAGTGAACGAGCATTCCTGAGACCTCACCCAGGTGACACACTGTGCTGGGCAGCAGAGCCCTAGTGAGGGAAGTGGGACATGTGATCACAATGCTTGGGTTCACATTCTAAAATTCCTTCTCTCACTGGCTTAGGACCACAGACTGAGGACTTAGCTCCTCTATGCCTTGGTTTCTTCATCTATACAATGAGGTTAGAAATAATAGCTACTTTATATAGTTGTAATGATCATTAAATTATACAGTATCAGTAATCAATTCCAAGAAGAGTGCTCAACAAATATTTGTCGTGGTGGTGATGGAGTTGGAGAGGGAAAACATACATAAACACACAGGTGAAATCTAAAGTCTCAAATCTGGAATGCTGCAAGACTACAGAGGAAGGAAAGATGATTGCTGCCTGGGAACATTAGAAAATTCTTCCCAGTTGGAGCTGAGTTCCATTAGTCAAAATTCCCCATGCAGAGAATGATTGGAGGATACATGTCTATAAAGATATTACAAACACAGTGAGAAAAAGACTTGTATGGAAACAAGGTGTATTCTGGTATGGTTAAAGCACTGTGCATGTGGATGCGCACACACACGTGTGTGTAGATGGATAACTGGGCATATGGAGAGATTGGGGAACCGTATAGTCAAGAACATGTTATAATGCATGGATATAGAGCAAAATTTGTTAATGCAAGTGTTAACTGCATCTGTCAAGACTTTGAGAATAAAATAAAGTGGGTTCAAGCTCTCTTTCACACATCCTGTGGAAAGGCAATGACCTCCACAGAACTTCTTCCCATTGCCAGACACTTAGGCTTACATGGATGCATTTGCCTGTAAGTTCCTATTCCCCCTAATTCTTGACCCCACTCACATTTCTCCCTTCTTGTCTGTCCTTTAAAAAGGAAAAAAAAAACTATTTCCATAGATCCAGACATGGAACTAAGTTCTATTGCCTTGATTTACCCCAAAACCTAAAATGAATGCACAATGTATATTGGACTTCAGGAAAGTTGTTAGAGGATGGTTTCACGAGAGAAGAATTACATCCATAAATGAAAGGGATCGTACTTTATAAAAAGGAATAATCGTAAAGAATCAGAGAATTAACCAAGAGCTTTTTAAAAATGATAGGCACATACATGGGGTGGTGGGTGCAGGACTAGGTGGGAATCAAGAGGAGATCAAGAGGACAGTTTGAAAAAAGGTAAAAAGGTCTCTCAGGCTCAGAAAGTAGTATGAAAATATCAAAGAAATAGAAAACAGGTAGATAATATCAGAAAATAAGAAGATCAATTTGATAAGCTTAGAATCTATATAACAGAATTTCTAAAAGGAGATAGCAGAAGGGAAGGAATTATCATATAAACTATGAAAATATAATTTCATAGAACTGAACAACATGATTTCCCAGATTTAAAGGACTCACAAAATGTGCAATCCAGGGATTTAAAAAATGACCCACACTAAAGCACATACCTGTGAAAGTCCGGAACACTAATGATCCCAAAACATAAATGGAAACATCAGGCATCACAATGGCATTCGGGTTCTCAATGGGAAGACTGGATGCTGGAAGACAATGAACAGAATCTTTAAAGAGTAGAAGGAAAGTCATGTCCAAACCAGGATTCTATACTTAGAAAAGAAATTGCCAGATATGCAAGCACTCTAAAATATTTACTTCATGCTTCCTTGCTCAGGAATGCTGGGGGATGCACTCCACCAAGCGACAGAGCTAACCAAGAAAGAGGAAAATGTGGGACCCGGGAAACAGGGGATCCAGCACAGGAGAGAGAGAGACAATGAGAACTCCCAGGGTGAAGCTGATCTGGGTCCTCGGAAAACCAGCTCCACAGGGTCTAGAAAGCTCCAGCATGGAGGAGGAGGATGGGTGACTTCAGAAGAGGTGTCTCCAGAGGAAAAAAGAAAATAAAATGGACGGATTCCTTGGTGAATTTGACCAGATGGGGAGGGATTTAATTTATAGTTCTGTTGGAGAGATTGGTATGAACACCAGGTTTAGCCTCTGATATGCAGAAAACTAATTAAATAACATGTGGCATGATCAACACCAGAGGGAAAAATCGTGCAATAGAAGAAATCCAATCCTAGTACATTCTGTAGCTCAGTTGTGGACACCACTCACGTAGGCACCATAACGCAACCTCTGAACATTGTTTTAACCGAGAACTGACATACACCTATGTTAGGAGGATGGGGAAAGTGACTGTATGTTGGGAGTGGGTAAGAGATGCTAAATCCTCGCCTTTGGTAATACGAAGTCAAAAGAAATTCTTATAACTGGAAATTCAAGCAATGGAAATATGGCGTGAATATCAGAAGAAACAGCCTAAAGAAATGCAAGTGGTTGCTCCTAGGAGAGGAGACTGAAGGACAGGGAACAGCAGAAGAGAGGACCACTGTTTTGTTTTGTTTTGCTTTATTTCTGAGAGTAAACCTTTTAAACAACATACATGCACCACTTTGATGAAAATTAAAATTCTATACAAAATTGAATGGAGCAGATGGCACTTTTACATCCTTAACTCTGATATTTCTCACTTAATCTCTGATTAAGGTCTGCATTCCTTCAACCCACAATTCCTCAGCCACCCTGGTCAGATTTTGGACATAATCTAGTTGTGTCACACCCTATAAAATTCAGATCATGAGGATATGCTCTTATCCAGTTGGCAGTAAAGACCTACAAAGATGAAAAAAGGAACTTGACTGGTGATTCCGAATGTAATGCAGACTGTTTGCTTGTTTTATTTAGCACATCTCTTAACTAAAAACATCAGTGTGGATCCAAACTCAATCAAGCTAATTAAACTCTGTCTTTCTGAATTTCAATCATTAAAAAAAAAGTCAGTCTACACTTCTTAATCAATTTAGAAAAATTGTACATAGAGGGGAAGTCACGCTCCCTCCAAAAAAGGTCAATGTGATTTAAGGGCTTTTCAGATGGATCAATAACTTTACCCAATACCAAGGATTCTCCATTGTTTCATCGACTATAATTTTTTAAACACAAAATTAAGACCTATTGTCTGAATGCATTTATGAAGATAATATTAAAAAACAGTACTTGGAAAACCTTTATAAATGATCAGCTTCTCTACAGACAATAATAGATGACCCTCAAGAATATCAAATTACTCAAGTATTTTTGGACAGGAAGCCAATTCCAGATGATCTGTACTCGGAAGATCCACATTGGAAAACTCTTGCTTATCAGAAAGCTAGAAATAGTACTGGGGGGAAAGGACAAAGAAAAGGGAACCCAGGATTAAGTGTCTTGTCAAATCATCTTTCTCACATTGAGAAGATGAGGAATTTTTTAAGGCAACTATAATTTAGCAATGAGAGAGGTGTCCTTGTTTTCATTAGAAACCTAATCTCCAGGACTATATTTTCAGTCTGTGAAGAAAGTATGTGAAGTCATAACAAAATTGAAGCTGTTTTAAGTTAAAATATGCAGACTGACAATCTTTTCACCTTTCATGTTCATTCCAGCCTTGAATATGACAGACACACATACACACACACAGCATTTGGCACACTCTATTAGGATTTTGTCCATGTTTGTGAAGATAAGTGACAAGTAATTCCACAGACTCCTCTGACTTGTTGCAAATTTTTTCTGACCACCATCTACTCTGGGCCAGTGAAAATGGAATGTGGTATTGAATAACCCTCAGGACATCCTGTCTTGGGAAGGACAGAAACAGAAATGTAGTTGTCAGCTTGGACAGACAGGAAGTTTTATCTTCTGAAGTCTTACCAAATTACTGATGCTCTATTTTTCACTTGTAAGTGCCCTGGAGGTTTCGAGTAGACACAGCCTCATGTTCTCCTTATAATTAGGAAAACATTTCTCAGCCTAGAGAGAGAGAGTTTTTCTATTAGAATGGGTGGGAATTCATTTCTCCAGTCCCTCCCACTGATCTTCCTAATAGACTGAGCCTTATTATATAGAGCTAAGGCAAAAATCATCCTAAACTGAAGGCTAAAATTTCATCAATTAAGAGAAAATGGGGACCATGACCCACAGAACAGCTCCCAAGGATTTGCTTTCTTTCTTTTTTTTTTTTTTTTTTTATTGTGGTAAGAACATTTAACATGAGATATGTCCTTTTAACAAATTTTTAAGTGCACGATACGGTATTGTTAACTATAGGCACAATATTGTAAAGCAGATCTCTAGAACTTACTCATCTTGTATAACTGAAATTTTATACCTGTTTATGCAAATCCCCATTTCCCCTCCCCCAGCTCCTGGTAACCTGCATTGTATTCTCTGCTTCTACAAGTTTGACTATTTTAGATTCCTCATATAAGTGGAATCATGCAGTATTTGTCCTTCTTTGGCTGGCTTATTTCACTTAGTGTAATGTCCTCAAGGTTCATCCACATTGTCACATATTGCAAGATTTCCTTCTTTATTAGGGGTGAATAATATTCCATTGGACACATGTATATACCACCTTTTCTTTATCCATTCACTCATTGACAGATATTTAGGTTGTTTCCACATATTGGCTATTGTGAATTATGCCTCAATGAACATGGGAATGGAGATATATCTTCAAGATCAATTGATTTCAATTCTTTTGGATATGTACCCAGAAGCAGGATTGCTGGATCATACAGTAATTCTATTTTAATGTTTTGAGAAACCTCCATACTGTTTTCCATAGCGGCTGCACCATTTTACATTCTCCCCAACAGTGTACAAAGGTTCCAATTTCTCCGCATCCTTGCCAACAATCATTATTTTCTGTTTTTTGTTTTTTATAATGGCCATCGTAACCAGTATGAGGTGATATCTCATTGTGGTTTTTATTGCACTTCCATGATGATTGGTGATTATGAGCATCTTTTCATAGGCCTGTTGGCCATTTGCATGTCTTCTCTGGAGAATGTTTATTCAAGTCCTTTGCTCATTGAAGTCAGTTTTAATGATCAGATTCTAGGTTGCTGCTTAAAATCTTGATTAATTTATGTTTAAGAAGAAAAATATCACCACTAAGGGACGCGCTGTTTATCACAAATGTTCATGGGAATTCATACTTTGCTGATTAGTTAATAATAACCAAAATACAACAGAGAACAAAGTTCTGGACCAAAGATACAGGAACTGTTGTCTCAACCAGCTTCATATCTGCCAGTGAGGATGGAGCCAGGAACTCATGTAGCCTCTGACTTCTTGGGCAACTACACAGATGTTACCAACAATTTCTACTTCCCATTAAATAACAAAGCATAAAAACTTTCACTACACAGTTAGGCACTACCAAGAGCTCAGGAAGGTCAACATTCCCCTGTGTCTCAGTGAGTTAACCTGAGCAAAGTTCTCTGCTGACCCTAGTCTGTTCACAGGGAACAAGCCCACCCAATAAATGCTGTCACTTGTTACAGTCCGTAAAACTAGCTGAGTGTCTGACTTCAGGTGGCCTCGACCATGGACGAGAAGTTGAAAATCTGAACTTGGCTGAATGGGGCAGTGTTCAGGATCAGCTTCTTTCCTCAAAGATGTGCCGTCTCATCAGAAGATGAATTAGCCTTCAGCCTTTTTCTTCTTTCCCCACCAGAATCATCACTAGTACAGAAATTCAGTACCTCTCTCAAACTGTTGGCCAAAATCAAAGAGCACCCATAATGTCTAGCCATTTGGAAGGCAGAGCTATGAAAGGCGTGCACATGGCTGTGTCAGTTCAGGTCCTCTGAGAAGCAGACACCAAGAAATAATTATACACGCAAAAGATTGTTGGGGGAAATGCCTGTGAAGGATAAAGGAGATGGAGCAGGAGTCAGCATGGAGAGCCTTCAGATCATGATGCTGGTGTGAGATCTGTGAGAGGAGAGAGAGAAGGGAGGACTGGGAAGTAGGAGTCTCAGACTATGGTGCAGTACTGAAAAAGCCTTACCCAGGAGAATGCAGAATGCCTGAACTGACATTGTCCCATGGAGAAACCCTGCAATGGGCAGGCATCACCCAGTTCCAATACTCCCATCATGTTCAGCCATTGGCTAGAAGCAGCCCAAGGGGAGTGTGGCTGGCATGACCATGTGGTGGTCCACAGGCATGGCAGCCGGAGTCTGTCAATCAGCCATGTTCCTGAAGCAGGTTCTTCTGAGGGGAGATCTGTGTGGGGTCTCACAATAGCCCTTTGCTCTTCTCTCTCTTTAACTCAGAGCCTCTGCTGTGAGAGAGATTTGTTGTTTTTGCAGCTAGCATTCATTTCCCCACCTTCTGGTCATGACATCTAGATTTTCCTTGAGGAATCCACAACCATGTTCTAGTGTATTTGGTTTGGATGAAACTGACTCTCTATTCCCTCTCACCCCCTGCAAGTGTGATCATAGGACCCTAAAAAATCATAACATGGCCTGTCCCCACCACAAGGGATTGATGGAAAGATGGATACAGCACCCAGAGCCATTGAAATCATCACAAAGCTTTTGCTGGAGATGTTGAAAGCAGAAACTGTATCTTTCTGCTGGGGTTGCTGAGAGAATAAGAATGAGTCTGGAGCTGCTGGTAGTGATCTTGACACTTCAAGACAGACCCTGCCTGAGAAAGAAGTCAACAGAGAGATAAGCAAAGGCAAGGAATGAAGAAAACAAGATTAAAATATTATGATGTCTGTTGAGCCCCTTGGTCCAGCCATGCTTGAAGGCAGGATTTATCCCTGGACACTTCAGTCCTTGAGCCAATGTCTTCCCTTTTCTGTTTAAGTTAGATTTTCTGTATCTAGTCACCATGAATATTGATTGATATATTTATTTTTCACCAATAGCTTTGGTGGACCACAGCCCATATTATGATCCTTCTGTAGGAGATTGAGAATATGATTTCAGGCACTATAAAAAATTATACTAGATTAATTGGTATTACCTATGAAATTGATGATAAAGGAATTTTACTTCGAGAGAGTCATTAATGATGTCATCCATGTCAGTCAACATCCAGATATCATACCAGTTAACGTAACAGAATTTCATATGAAGAATCATTAGCTAGGTGTAAAGAACTGTTAACTAAGTAACTAAAAAGGCAAAAAGAGACCACGAAGGCATTGTGTAGGTAGAAACTGAAGGAAGCAGCTATCACCACTAGGGCTGAGGGGCAAATTAGAATTATTAGAACTTGGAAGCTTGGAGGAAGGGCCCTGCAGAGCTAAAACTCAGACCTCTGATGAAGGTGTCTCTGAGCTCAGAGGAGGGGCTCCATGGGCCTGAGATCCAGACATCTGAGAAGGGGCACCTGCTGGCTGGTGCTGGTGTCTCTGCACAGGGTACAAAAAGACTCATTCAGCCGGTGTTGAAAAAAACCTACGAACTGGATTCCACTCTTTCTACAGGAAGGAGCTCTCACTGCCAGGGTAAAGATATTTGGTGCATTAAAGATTACAGGAAGGAAACAAACAGAAAGGAGTGAGTCCTGTCTTCCTCCTCCAGTCTCCAGCCTTTCTCTGCAAATCCTATCAGTGATCCAGCTGGCTAAGCTGGCTAAGGACTAACATGGTTTCCAGGGATGCAGCATAGAAGGGCAGGTTTGGAACTGAGAGTCAATAACTTCATAACTGGCACAAAGTCAAACAACCCAGTGGGTCCAGAAATACTGGGACAGAGATCAGGGCACCCCAGAAAGATAGATGACAACAGGGGGTCAAGGACCCACTGGGTGCTGACCTCCACAAGATTAACCCCAGGCTTGACTGTTCAGGAAATACTCAGAGAGACAACTTCAAATGTCATAGAAAGATTTTGTAAGCCTTGAGAACAAGAGAATTTGACATATCAGTGCAGTGACGAGGCCCCAAAGCTCTCAAGCCCTCAACACCTCAGGCCCTGACTACAACCTGAACACGAGGATCTCCTTTTTTTAATGTAAACTAAGAATGATTTGCCCTGGGTTCAAGAATAAAGTTAAATAGGTAGTCTCATCTTTCAAGATAATATATATAATAAATATAATTAAGATATATAATATTATTAATACTTAATATATAGTAGTAATTAAATAATATGTATACTAAGTAACCTTCTTTTAACCTAGTAACTCAAGCAGAACGCTGTAAAACATCAGTTCTCTAGATTTACTGTTTTTGTACTCAATAAAGTTTTTGAAGGATAACTATATTATATGTTAAAGCCCTAAATGGAAAGGTATTGTTTTTTACTTGTTTTGCTTTTTTTTTAACCTCGAAAGATCCACTTATCGTTTTTCTGAGAGGCAGTCCTGATGCAGTGTGGCATGCTTTGCATGTGGGTCTATGCCTGCATTGTTTAGATAAGCATGAATGCTTTAAAAAAATTTAGCCTAATTTAGTGATTGAATTCTTACTTCTCCCTGGTGGGTTTTGTGGTGGAGGATAATGGAGCAGAATATTCAGAACATTTTTGTTGTTTCGCATACCCTGATAGTCAGGGCACAATCTCCCGTTCATGCTGACAAAGTGGGCCCTGTGTGGGCACACGGTGCCAGTGAACACGTGCCAGGCAGGCCCTTGGAGCAAGCCTGGATTAAAGGAGACCTGATTAAAGCCCATTCACATTGCAACCCCCTGCCCCATCTCCCGGGCCTCCAAATGCAAATGATCAGTGAAGCTGATTGTTAGACCATCTGAAGCCATAACTTCCTTCCATCAGTGACTCATTTTCATCTTCAAACATCTCTACAGGGGCGATGAGCTGCAGCTGTAAGTTACCTCTCTTGCAAATTCAAGGGCCCACTTTTTGCTAGGACCTCAGTGATCTAGATCACATGATCTGGAGAGTTTTGTCATTTACATTTAAATCGCAGTAGGTGTCAAAAATTGCTTTCCATGGTAGTCAGCTATTTTTGTCTCTAAACACTGCAATTTTGTTACAAAGAACTTAGAGGGTTATGAACTTTGTTCTAATCTGCTATGCGCAAAAGAGCTGATAACACACTGCTTGTTTCCCACAGAGCTTAAACTGCTTGTTCAGTGCTATGGGGACTTTTAAACGATTTGTCTCCCAGTGATTCAAAGTACTTGGAGTTTTCATGCTGATTTTCTCTAAGCTCAAATGTCTCTCTATTTTAAAATTATAAGATTCCTTAGGATTTCCTAGAGATTCAGTCATGTTGCTTCTAAATATATTCTGGAACAAAAAATAACACCTTCAGATAGTTTTCCCAAAAATCATCAACAACCAGCATCCACTAGGCACGTCCTGCAGGTAGGACATCAGTCAAAGCTCTGGGGGTCTGAGTTGAGGGATTCAGTTGCCACCACTGAAGATACAACCATCCAGTCGATAACCTGAGAAAAAAACAGTTTTGGGTTAAAAACAGCATAACCCTGGGTACAGGATCTACTGAACGAACCAAAGGGCATCTTCTAGGAAAGACATTTTGTAATCTAATCTTTTCTCTGCCTTTGAAAAGAGCAAACCAACTTATTTCTGGGGTTTAAAATTCTTAACTTCAAATAAGATGGAATTTTTGAGAAGATAGCATCTTGTTACTGAAACCAGGACAAGATATGACCTGAGTCTAAACTCCTTGAGGGTGGAAGTCCAGAGAGAGAGAGAGAGAAAGCACACGCACTGGTGGAGGAGGGTCCGTGCATGATAACAGCTCAGCTCTGAGTCCCTTGCACTTTGCTGTCTAGAACTCTACAGCAGAAGGTTCTTGTGTTTCTCCTACTCAGAGGGAAATCTTCACCTAGACCCATGGGTTCTGTGAATCTTTGTTTCTGTTCACTATGGGCTTGGGGAGGCGAAATAGACCTCAAGGGATGAGTGAGAGAGAAGACAGGCAAATATATTGAGATGAACAAAATCACCGCCTCACAATGTTACCTGCCCTTCTCACCTATTGGTCTCCAGATGCGCTGTCTCCACAACTTGTGAACTTCTTGAGACAAGGACATTATCATAGATTTCTTGAGACACCATCTAGGCATCTGATCTGTGGATGTCCTATGCACACATTGCATCCAATTCATTAAAGCAAGTTATAATCTAAAAATGAGCCTCCTCCAAACTTCAGGGACTGTTATTCTGAAAGTTCTTTCTTGTCTTAAATCTTCCATCAAATAAATTAACTTTGCTCGTTTGAAACTTGCAGCCAAATCTACTTCCCTATTCAAGACAGCAGCAGCCAGTCACATTGGGAGAGCAATTTAGCAAATGGATTGGCAATAGACTTATATTTCCCTGTAATATGTCCATCATCAAACAGGATGAACCAATTTGGGAAATTGTAGCTCAGTCCAATAATGCAAGTCACTGGCAACTTCTGAGAGTGCGGCCTCTTTATTAACCTAGAGAGGAAGACCTGCTTTCCCGGGATTCCCAGACAGCCAAGGCTGGAAAAGCAGAGTCCTCCTGGATCTCACTGCACAAGGCAGGCAACTTCACTTAGTCATGTTCCATCCAGCAACTCAGCTGCCGAAAACCAGACCAAACCAACCTCTCCCCTAGCCTCCTCAAGAGGAGTTTCCAAGAGCCACAATCAAAAATCAATGTGCCACTGCCTATGGGAAACAACCTCCACTCCCAGCACAAGAGCCAGAATCAAGTAGCCATTGTCCCTGTTTTTGATGGGAAGAGAAAGACAGTTTATGGACTAGAGCTGTCTTCTCTGCCACCGTGGGCAATAATGCCATAAGAGACATCTGTCAGGAGGAGCATGGGAACTGAATTTGGGAAATTCAAATATCTGGGTTTTTTCAGCCCAGGCTGTGTATATAATGACCCTTCTTAGTCACTGTTGATGCAGAGAATTGGGGAGTTTCCCTACTGATATAATATGAAAGAATTTAAATTAAAATGTGAAGGCATTTACATTTTGCAAAATACTTTTCACATTCGTTTTCCATATGCGCTATTTCATTAGCTTCCAGTGTGACCCTATGTGAGAACCACCTCTCTTTTGGCAGAAGAAAATGACCAAATGAAATGCCAGAAACCAGAATCATCAATCAGGTTACCAGAGGGGTCCAAGAAAATCAAAGTGGTATTGGAGCGGGGTGGTTATTGTGAAAACTGTCTCTAACATTCATCTGGCTGTGTCCAGTGAGGGATGACTCAGCGCATCAAGACGTCCTGAGACCTTGGACCATGGACCACACAGCAGCATTGTGCAAGATGGCATCCTTGCTCTATTCTCTGAACATTGCTATTCAATTGTCTGGGTTGGATTAGAGTAATGGTGTCCTGACAACATGGCTTTAAAACAAAGAATAATGATCTTTGACAAGGGTCATCCTCTTTTTGATCTGCAGCAAGAGTCATGGAATTGATTAGTAACCATGAGGTAATGTGGGTCACCAAGATGACAAAACATCTAATAGTCAATGCTAAATCTTGCCGAGACCTTCTGCCAGAACCTGGTCTGGACTGCAGCCTGATTCTTAAAATCAAGACAGAGGCTCAGCAAGAGCATCTGGGACCTGGACTGACCACTCTACTGATGTAGAAAAGACCCAGGGGGTCTCATTCAGCTGGGTAGGGTTGGGTGGGTGAGTGGAGATGCTGAGAAAAGATCTTGCCTAGTCAACCAAGCACAACTTCCACTGTGAATGGCAATAGCAGATCAGAGTCCAAGCAAGCTATCAGCAGAGAGGGTCATTCTGATGTGGAGAGTGGCCAGCAGAACACAGTGCTGAGGAATGCAGTTGGGAAATACTTAGACATAGAGACCTGCAGACCATCAGCTCAAAACAGTCTGTGGTAAGTGCCTGGACTCCTCTGGGAACAGGGACAGGACTACAGTCCCTGGAAGGGAGGCTGGCAATAAAAAGGTGGGACTCTATCTGGAAAGGGATGCTGAGTGCTGGATGAGTTAGTTGAAACAGGCATGAACCCAGGCTACCTAACCAGGTGTGTAACCTTGTACAAGGCTTCCTCCCCTGTGGCTTCAGCTTCTTCCCTTAAGAAATGGGGTGAGTAGGACAGATGGATTATGAAGAAAATGACCTCACAATTGGAAGTCTGGATAGCTTGCTGACTGCTCAGCCCAACAATCCCGCCTAGCTTCCTCTCCCGACTTGACCTGACCCCAGCCATTCATCACTAAAGTTGATGTTATCCTAAGGTTGTAAGGTAAGGTTGTCCCCTAATCCCTGATCAAAATCACAGCCCACCAGGGCTGAGACCAGTCCATGCGAAGAGTGAGGAATTGGGTCAGATTCCTCTCTGTGTCCCTGTGACCCCCATTATAGGATAACACATTTCTGCATCTGTTCTGGTTACCTATTGCTGCATAACAAACCACCCCAAAACTTAGTAGTTTAAAACAACCATTATAGCTTGCCCACAGTTTTGTGGGTCAGGAATTCAGGAAGTGTCCATCTGGGTGGCCTTTGTTTGGAGTTTCCTCTGCAGTAGCAATAAGATGTTGGCTGGGCTGCAGTTATCTTATGGCTTCACTGTGCTGGATGTCAAGATGCTTACTCAGGTGACTGTCAACCAGGAACCTCAGTTCCTTTCCATATGAGCCTCTCCATGGAATTTCTTAGGCTTCCTCAAAACAGGCTCCATTCCAAGAGGAGTGTCCTGAGAGTGAGCATTCCAGAAGAAGGGAAATGGAAGCCACATGATCTCTTCTGACTGAGCTTCAGAAGTCCTAGTATATCACATCACTACATTCTATTGGTCAAGCAAGCCACAAGCCCAGCTCAGATTCAAGGGGAGGGGAAACTCATTTCACCTCTCAGGGGAAGAACAAAGAATTTTTTGACCATCTCTACCTTTCACATCATCCTTGTAGGAGAGCATCCAGATGTAGCTACCTACGGCTACCTTCAGTATAACCACTTTGCATAAGTGACAATAGATTCAGGATTCTTCAAAACCTGAACGACACCAGTTTTGTCTGCATAAATGAATTCCTACCAAGCCCAGACAGTCTTGGCTGATGAGGAAGGGTTGGAGCCAACATCCTAGCTGGCAAGACAATTACTTCTAAGACAGTGCTCCTCTCCTTCACAGTCCCCACTGATTCTATAAATACTTGCCATTTTCAATATAAGTCACCTTAATAGATTCCTACACTGAACCGTCAAGGGGTAGCTTCTAAGAGGAGCTTTAAAGGGCATTGTCCATCCTTCCACCTCATCCCCCAGGATAACCACTGTATTTGGGAAAAGGAGTATGAGAAATTGAGGACCTGCATAAAATATTGTGTTAAACTAGTTCAAAATTTATCCCAGAAAATTTTTATGCCTACACTCTAAATATTGGACTTGGTCCAGAAATGAGAAAGGGGCCATTAGAAAGTCACCATTCAGATCCATTGATAAAGATGGACGTATAAGTGTTGGATCTTCTTTGTCCTACCTCAGGAGTGATGGGTGCCCATGATCAGGTATTGGTAAATATAGGAATGCTTTGACTGGGGCAGGTTATTCAGAGTCAGTTTATTCTGCAGTGGGACTACACATCTTGGTTCTTGGAATCTGTCCAATCCTGACTCCATTCCTCCTAAGAAAATTGGGACTGGGGTAATATGTACCTCCCAGGGTTGTTGCAAAACTTAAGAATTAACGTATGTTAAAGCATCCAGCACACATGTAAGATGAATCTGAACCTGATTGCCAGCCTGTTCTCTTGGCCATCAGCCTGACCCTGCTCCTGGCTCCAGTACTCCAAGTCCAGTAGATTCATTTCTCTAGTCCTGGCATATGCCCCCAGGTCCACTTTGATCATGGTCTTTCAGGCACTTCTCTGGGGAAGATCTTCTCCCACGAAGCTGCCCCATCCCGTACATCCCCCATTCTGTTGAGTTACTTTTGATCTCAGTCTCATGTCCACAAACTCACACAGTCAAAACCCCTTGACCCATGTGAGTCTGAGACCTATCACACATACAATATCAAAACTGCCAATGACCAATATCACTCACTGTGTTTACACTGTGTTTTCCTTTCTAGATATTTGCATAACATTCTAATGTAACGAGACATTCCTTCTAAGTTCATGGTCAGTATTGACATTATGCTTAGACAGCAGTATCTTTACAAAGTTATCTTAGAAATCAATTCTACATTAATAGAAAATGTAGCCATCAGGCATTTCTAGATCTAGTCTGACTTATTACATAATGTTCTAGTTTTGCTATTCACATCGACCTTGTAAACACAATCATGTACGAGTTTGCACTTTACGAGACATGGTTCTTTAAAACATATTTATCATCTTCCTAAGCTCCCTCTGAATTTCTATTATGATTTATTTGAGTAAAGACCAGGGATACATTTGGTCATCAGGCTGTCACAGTGCTTTCCAACATTTTTGTTTTTTTAATTTCATGGGACCCATAGAAAATTATATTTGCCCATCCCATTAGCATAAATATTGGGTCTGCTGAAAGCAAGAGCTGAGAGGCCTGGGAATGTGGGAGCCATTCCCAGCACAAAGGTTGGGAATCTCTGTTTGGGCAGACTGGCACCAGTGGCCATCCATCAAGTGAAAAAAATCAGTACCTGTCCAGTCCTGTTGCAGGCATTGTGAAGGAGACAGATGCATCATGAAAATGAGGGCCATCTGTAAAGAGCCCACAATATCACTGGGGATATGAAAGGACCACAATCAGATGAAATAAATGAATGAATTAAATGGATTAAAACAATCAGAGCAAAATACACAGCACAGATCACAGTAAAATCCTATGTTAAACTGCAGGTAACTGATCAGTAATGCCATCATGATTCAGAGATTAGAATTAGGACTGGGCAAGGAAGGCTGCAGTGAAGAAGATGGGATTTGCATGAGGCCTTAGAGGATGAGTAGAATTTGGATAAATAAAGACAGGGAGGGTTCTAGGTGAGGATAATGGCATTCATGAATATGTGAGCGGCAGAAAGCCCATGACTTCTTTGCAGATTGGGGAAGAGACATCTTGCTATATGTTCAATGAGGTTGTGTTTGTGAAATTCCCCTGCAAATTATCAAGCACCTATTTCTGTAAGATATTATTAGGAGCATTTTTATTATAGTGTCAGGGGCAACAAGATATTGTGGAAATTGAAGTTAACCTCAGAAGGATTCTCACTCCATCCTTCCCCCTATGTCAAATATATAATTGTGCACTAGTTATTGAGACCACCATAGCCTCAGTTTCCTGGGATAGATCCCCAATCATTCTTTTGTGTGTGTGTGTGTGAGGAAGACCAGCCCTTCATCCGTCGCCAATCCTCCTCTTTTTGCTGAGGAAGACTGGCCCTGGGCTAACATCCGTGCCCATCTTCCTCTACCTTATATGGGACACAGCCACAGAGTGGCTGACAAGCAGTGCATCAGCGGGCGCCCGGGATCCGAACCTGCGAACCCCGGGCTGCCAAGCGCGGACTAAACCGCTGAGCCACCGGGCGGCCCCCCCAATCATTCTTAATGAAATCATTAAAAAGTTTGAGGAGAAGATACCACAAAACATGAAATTCACTCTCTAGGAAAAAGCATTCCTATAGACATTTCAAAAAGTAGAATCAACATAATAAATGGCAAATTGGTTTTTATTCTGGAAGAAACAAGGGAGGGGGAGGCTGCATCACGTCAGCTCAAGCTCTGCAGACGTTGGATAATTTTGGATCTCATTTATTCACAGAGAAAACAAAATGTGGCCTCATTACAGTCAAGAGGGGGTTATTTGAGGACAGCAGCTGATGCGAACTTAGTAAATACATACACATTCAAGAGTATACATAAATATGGAGATCTATGCCCAAAATAAAAACTGGAAACTTCTCCCATCTATCCATGCATCAGAGGAGAAGTGGGTGATCCCTGGGTTCCCCAAGCTACTGCCCAGCCTAGTGGGCACAGACACACAGGAGCGGTCACTCTACAGAAGCAGGGACTGTGAACTGTTCCTTGCAATTCCTCCTAGCCCAGCATGGTAACAGAAAGCATGATGGCAAAAACGACCATATAATGCACATACCCACGGGGAACATGAAGTCTGGGGACCAGGGAGGAAGCCTGATGCCATTTGTGGTCAAGTCTCTCTGGGGGTGCCCATCAGGGTCCTTGAATGAAGATGCAGCTACCTTGGCCATGATCACAGCATCCCAGAAAACCCCGTGTACCCAGTGCACTGATTTTAGGACACTCCAAAACCCACATTTGTGCAACTCATCTCTGTGTGAAACACAGGCGGTGGGGATAAGCTTGGATTTGAATTCTTGCTCGGTTCCTTACTAGCTGCATGACCTTGAGCAAGTTAGCTAATGTTTCAGTTTTCTGACGGGGATAAAGATGACCTACCTTATAGTGAGGAGTAAAGGAGCAAATGCATGCACAGTGCTGGACACACATTATGAATGATATAGATGGTGGTCACAATTATTATGACACAAATTTATGTCCCTTGGGAAATGAAAAACGTACAGCATTGGAGGTGGTAGAGAAAAAGAAAACACCTACCTACCATGCCCTTCATGCTATGCATCCCCACCTGCAGTTCCCTGGTTACTTCCTGGCTCCTCGTTTATCCACCAGCCTGTCTGCCTTGAAGCCTGTGTCCTCTCCACCATGATATCCCTAATGGATAGTAGAAGCCAAATCAAATACTTGTTGAACTAATGACATCTCCCTGTCCTTGTCCAACCTTTCTTCATTGTGCTCCATCTTCTCAGGAAAAGTGTTAGAAAGAGAAAAAACAAAAACAAAAAAACAGAGCTGAAAAAATTCAGAGAAAAATCCAAACCTGACTCGTGGTCTCTTAAAGATACAGCCTGTAAGTGCTACCATATTTCTTCTAGGTCACATCAGTGAGTGTGAACCCAACAGTAAAAGCAAGAAGAACTAAAATGAAGACCCCAAACATGTCTCAAAGAAATGAAAAACACTTCAGGATGAGTTTCCCAATTTCAATGGCCTGAATGTTACTGTTGTGAGGCCAACCTCACATGGCTGAGTCATCTCCACTTTCTGCAGAGGTCTTTTCCTTAGCTGGAAGTGTTTAATCTACACACAAAGCTGTAAGTTAGACAGCTCTATCCATTGCACAGGTGGGACTTGCCCCATCAGACATCTGGTAAGTGAAAGAAGTAAGACTCAAATCTGGTGCCTGCAAAACCAAATCCAGGGCTCCCCCCACACCCCAGCCCCATGGACACCCTAGCCCCATAGACACCCTAGCCCCATGGACACCCCAGGACCATGGACACACCAGGACCAGTGCTCTAGTGTCTACAGGATGCTCCCACAGCCCTTGATCTGTGTCCCCCACATAGCCCTTAATGCTGGCCAGACCTAGCTGACCGCCTCCTTTCATCCATCCTGCTCTCAACCTGCTGGGTACCTGGCCTGCAATTGAAGCTGAAAGGGAAGTGGGGTTGTCAATGGGAACCCCTTGAAGTCAAATATCAGGTCTCAAATGGCTGATTAAGGGAAGAAGTTTTAAGTTCTGTGAGAGCAGTGGCAGGTGGAATCCATTCTGTCTCCTTTCCTTCCTCCTCATCTTTCACTTCTTTCTCTCCTTATCTCTTTAACTAGTTGATTCCTTCTTCCTGGAGAGCGTCTTTCCAGCCAAACAATTCAGAGTGCAGGATGGGGAGCACTGAACTGTGCCAGCATGCTTCCCTCTGCTGCCCTAGACCTAGGACCCTGCATTTGGGTGGCAGCCCCTTCCTAAATTCATCACAGAAGGAGGCATAATACATCATGTGTCTTAGGAAGGAAGGAGGAAGGGGGAAGGAAGGTAGGAAAGGGAGAAGGAGGGAGAGAGGGAAGGAAGGAAAAGGAAAAGAAAGAGAAGGAAAAGAAAACAGAGGAGGAAAGAAGAAGGAAAAAAGACAGAAAGGAAGGAGGGAAGGGAAGAAGGAAATATAAAGAAAACCCTACATGTGGCATGGGAAAGAGTTTTGTTTAGCTCTTATAAAATTTCCAACCCATGATGAAGAATTTGAAAGCAACCCTGGAGCATGACCAGCGCCCAGTCAAGAGCCATCTCCCTGGGCCTTGGGCAAAAAGGCCATGGCTGTCTGGAGTGTTTCCTGCCTGGTGTTCAGCAGCGCCTGGCACGTGATTGATGCGACCAGTGTCGCTAAATGAATAAACACCTTACACAACACTGTAGTCTTACACAAATTCTTTTAAGAAAAGAGAGAAAAATCTCAGAAATCCTTTAAAAATTTCTTGTAGCTAGTTCGTCTTCATCTGCCCTATCTTCAGAAGCCAACAAGCACAGTTGGAACAAATAGGTTAATAAAACCAAGCCAGATGGCCAGCCATTAATTCTCTTGCTTCTCTGCAGCCATCACAGATTTATCTTTTAAAGTCTTACACTAATCAGAGTGCAAATTCCCCTGAAGCCATTTGGTGTCTTGGCAAGTAAGCCAGACCCACAAGTTTCTAAGAATATTGTGCCCACATTAGTCCCTAGAGATTTCCCCTCATCCTATTAGGGATGATGAAAAATCAGCTGTCTTGAAAACACCATTCTAAACCCAGGAATTTAGGATTATACCTTGATGCTGTATTCTTTCATTAATTTTTACTTATCTCACTTGAATTGTGTGACCATCAGAATAGTGCTTCAGTCTACACTTGAGCTCTTTGTGGAGAGAAAAAAAGGAAACCAGATTGGTGTGTAAGTTCGCACATCAAATCCCCAAGCACTCTACCACCACCAAACACATAGAAATGACAGAGAACGTGTAATTGAGAAGATTAGGAGGACGTAACTGAGCATAGAAGTAGGACAAGCATCTTTGTCTACAGAAAAGGAAAAGAAACACAGGGAGGAAACTGAGGCTGAGCTGCACCTGCTGTTGTCCAGCTCTGAGGGCGGATACAGGCATCTGGGAGAGCGAGTCTGTTCGGTGGTTGGGGGTCAAAGCCAAGCTCCCAGTTTCGACTGACTGGGATCAAACTCCTCTTCCCACGAAGGAAGTGTGAGAACAGGAAGAAATGTGCTGGGGCTGCTGCGAGCTGCTATCTGGGAAGGCAAGAGGGAGCTGACCCAGGGTTGCAAGTAGAACCTGATCTTAGCACCCCAAGACTGTTTGTGACTATATCAAGAATATCCAAAGCATCAGGACAACACTTGGTTCTGGAAGGCGGGTTCTGGGGAAACAAGGTGGAGGCTACCACAAGATGACTAGACAGGGCAGGTGAAGAGAGAGGAGAGGGAGATGACGGGAGTGGAAGGGGGGAGAGTGAATATCAAGATAAGCTGGCAAATCAAAAGTCAGAAACACTAAAGCTAAGAACGATGCACAACAAAATCAACCACCAGGACATGAAATGACCCTAGGTGAAATGAAAATAATTACAAAATATAAAAAGTGGCTTTAAAATAAAGGTAGATTTGATACTCAGACATTAAAGTAAGAAATAGCATTCATGAAAAAAATTAGACATTCTGAAACACAAAGAGAGTGATAGCTATGAAAAAGAGTCAATTAAAATTCCTGGAAATTCAAGCAAAATAGTCTTTGAATTAGAAAATACCCAGTAAAAAGAATAAACACTTACACAATAATTTTTTTAATTAAAGAAGTAGAAAACATATATATTTTGTGTGTGTGAGGAAGACCAGCCCTGAGCTAACATCCATCGCCAATCCTCCTCTTTTTGCTGAGGAAGACTGGCCCTGGGCTAACATCCGTGCCCATCTTCTTGTACTTTATATGGGATGCTGTGTGGCATGACTGACAAGCAGTGCATCGACAGGCATCCGGGATCTGAACCTGCAAACCCTGGGCTGCCAAAGCGCGAACTAAACCTCTATGCCACCGGGCTGGCCACTAGAAAGTATTTTGAAATTTATCTGTTATGTAGAAGACAGAGATAAGAAATTTAAAACACTAAAAAGACAAAGAGAATCTCTACACACATCACCGTGTAATGTAAAACGTAAGTGATATTAAGAAAATCTGAAAAGCTCCCAGACTGAAAACACTGATTACCTGCAAAGAAATCAGAAATTAGTTTGAAAGCTAATATTTCATCAATGGCCATGGATGATGATGGATGACAGAAAACCATAATATCTTCCAAGAACTCAGGAGAAAACATTAGGCGAATAACTATCATTCTAAAGTGAAAGAAGAAAAGACATTTTCAGAATAAAAACATGAGAGAGTTTACCACCACCCCTTGACCATTTCTAATGATAGTCTAGAACTATTAAAGTATGTATTTAAAAAGCATAAAAGTAAACCTAGGATGAATGAAAGGTATAAGAAACAATAGTGAGCACAGAAATTGATGAAATATGTTGATTAACTTAACTGTTGAGCATTTAAAAATCAGGATGATGAAATGTTGACAACAATAACAAGGGAAATGAGGGGAGAAATAATCAGGGAAGTGGGGAGGGAAAGTTAAACCTACCAAAGTTCTTTCCTCTTTGATGAGGACAAAACAAATGAGAATAAATTGAGACTTTGTTGGAAATTTTTATATTTACATATATATCTTAAAAAGTTAACGTAAACCATTGAAGGAATAGACATGTAATCTATAGTTTCCAAACCAGAAGAAAAACATGAACCAAAAAAAACCCTAGATCAACCTAATAAAAAAGAGAAACAGAGGAAGAATATAAAAAGGAAAGTAAACACAAAACCGAGAGATAAGGAGATAATATTCATGATAGAATGGTCTTGGGGTGGACCTCTCCAAAGCAGGTCCTGCAGCAAAGATGGGCACAGTGGTTATTCCAGAGATGATTCCACAGCACAGGTGAGAAAGGGGGAAAGTGAGAAAATCAGGAAATGTGCACCAATGAGCTGGTCGCACTTTGGGCATGTGGGCCTCCTTTGCAATGCGACCCTTTGAAACCATGAGAAACCAGCAGCAGAGTCACCCATCATCGAGGGGAGGCACTGATGCACTGCCCCCTCCACCACGGCTGCCTCCCTGTGGCTCCCATTCTCATCATTTCAGCATGGAGCCTGTCTGTGGTGGAGAAAGTTTCCACCATACCTGAGAAAGTCCTCAAGCCAAGAGGAGAGTTGACACCTACATGAGGTGAAGACGTCAGCCTGCAGGGACATCCCACAGCCCCGGAGGATGCAGGTGGGCAGAGGGGATGTGGGCAGCGGCAGCAACAGCATCTGCTGCACCGTGTGACGGGATTGCAATTGCCCACTGGAAGAGAGTTGATCAGACTGGCTTCAAAAACCATATGCTCCTTGCAAGACACCCCCAACAAAATGAAGCAGAAAGTTTCAAACCAGGGGCATGAAAAAAATATACTGAACAGAAATCCTCAGCTTTGTGCATAACAATGTGCACAAAGGTGCTGGCTGGAGCAATGACTGTAACAGCCGCAAATCGAACACCCACATGTTCATTAAACGGAGAGCCAAACAGAATGCTGGGCAGTCATGGGGGAACACTGCCCCGCATCTGTACCCAAGTATAAAAATCAAATGGGAAAATCTCATGGAAACGTTGTACCACTGTCATCTGGCCAATAAAAAGACTTAGAAATAGTAACACATACTGTATAACTCAATTTAAATGAATTTCAATCCATATGACATAAAAGGGAAACAAAACAGATTTGTGATTGTCAGGGGTGAGGTGGGGCAGAGGGTTGACTACAAAGTGGTGTGAGGGAACGTTCCGGACAATAGCACTGCTCCGCATCTCAGTTTCAGTGGTGGTTACATGATCGTGTTCGTAAAAGCTGACGGATGGAACTGCCCATTAAAGAGGGTGACTGTTACTGTATATTAATTATGCCTCAACAAATGATTTAACTTTAAAAAAGTACTTGAAAGTTTTCTTTCAATTCCTGTATCCAAAGGAAAGGAACTAAAGATCACGCGATTTCGTTATGTTTTGAAAACGTTGGAGAATCTGGAATGATACTAGGAATAAAGGTTGCTCAGCAAATTGAAAAAAAGAAATGAAATTAACAGATTCCAAAGCATTTGTGCTGGTTCCTTTTAATAAGAAGCTTAAATCAATTCAATTCAATAAATATTGTCAGATGGTGGGCTGGCCCCTGGGAGTCAGCTCAGTGGAGAACATCATTCCTTACAGCACAATTCTCCTCAGGAGTGGGGGCGGGGGGATGCCCAGTTAAAGAAAAACACTCCAAAGGACTGACATCCTTTGGAGAGCTGCCCCATTGGCCATCTGCTCTCAGGAGCCCCAGAGGGAAGCTGTAACCCTTTGGAGATGAACAAGCTGGAGATCCACAGGGCGCTTGGGTAACTGTGTCTTGTGCGTAACAGCAGAGGCCCCAACTCTTCCTATGATCGATTCTTTAAATTGGCTTAATCTACATACATTTCTTATAAGCTGGAAGAGTGCATATGGAAAATATTACCTATGAGGGAGAATATAAGGATACCTCAAGATGATGTGGGATTGCCCTAAGAATCTTGGCAAACGTGAAAGAAAGCCCAGTAAAGGTTGTTGCAATCTATTGTGTAAAAAGACAATAGTTAAAAGAGGCAGAGAGCCCCTTTAATGATCTTTCTCCCACCATATCGGTCTCACCCTCTTCGGTGGTCAGAATAAGTACCAGAAGTTCATTCAGTACATTTTTTTAAAATACCACGGAAAGACTGCAGGCCCAAGCATTGGGCCACGGAAATAGAACTGTGTGTAGGGCTAGTGCAATAGTCATGGTAAAAAGTAAGGAAAAGACTCAACATTTTATACTGAATGTTTTAAGAAGGCTAAAATCTCTAAGTCTATACAAACTGGCAATTCTGTATACAATAAATGGCTTTTGCAACCAAAAATCTATTAATGTTAATGAGAAAGCTAAAGCAGTTATTGGTAAAATAAGTTTGAAAGGGAACCTCGTAATAAAATGCTCACAAAACAGTACGGTTACATAAAAGTGGAGAATATTAAAGAATTTTTAAATCTACATTACAAATGAAACTTGGAAAGCCACTTGATAAGCCAAAGTGAGTTTTATTTTAGCAAAGTGAGAAAATGAAGCAGAAGAGAAACCTTAACAGTAAATATTCATTGTTAACCAGAAACTTGTGAAATTGTAATGATATAGTCTAATTTACCCTTTTCCTTTTTGTCCTTATTTCCATTTAGATGAACATAAAGAAACTACAGAAGGTAATCAAACTGGATCACTTCTCAAATTACTCATAAAATGTCAAATGTTGGATAATGAAAGCGCAGTGTGAATGTCAGGGCAGAGCTGAAGGTCGTGGAGTGTCTACCAGGATGGAAAACACAGACCAAGGGAATGCTTCCATCAAGGTCAAGTTCAACAGCTCATGGTGATTTTTTTCATAGAGAAACTTACAAACATTCTTGGTTAGTCATTGTATAAACCCTAAAATAAGTGGCTTGATTCATAATTGCCCAAAATGAAAACAACTCAAATATCTTGCAACTGGTGGATGGATAAACCAATTGTGGTACATGCATGCAATGGAATACCACTCGGCAATAAAAATGAACAAACTGATGCGAGCATCTAAATGCATTTGTAACATGTTTCATATAACTCATTTCATTCTTCTTCTGTAGCTCCCAAAACATGGAATAATATCTCCTAGTGAATAATAATAAAAATAATAATAAAAAAGGATCATGGCTCATACTAATCAAGTGCTCACTGTATGTGGAGCATTGTTCTAAATGCTTTTCGTATACTCACTCATTCACTCCTCACAACATCTCTGTGAAGTAGGTCCTGTGATTGTCCCCTTTTCTAGATGAGAAAATCCAAGAACAGAAAAGTCATTGAGTTGCTCAAGGTCACACAGCCAATAAGTGGCGTGACCAGGATTCAAGGCAGGGTCTATGTGAGCATCATATAAACTCCTCATGATCGAAACTACCTGCTTCTTACAAGAGCTTGGCTTTTACTGAACTCCCGGAAAAGTTCTTGGCTGCACCAGAGTTGCTTCTGGAGAAACCCTGATCTGAAATGCTGACTCATGTTTTAATAGACAGATATCACATCCTCCAGACTGAACAGGAAAATGTATACTAATCTGACGTGAGCCACTTCAGGGTTTGCATAAATTAATGCTTATTTATTACATATTGTTGTTATTTTTTTTTAAAGTTGCTTATTTCAGAAGCGCTAGCTTCCCTTTAAGGCATGCCTCGCATATTTCCATATGAATATTCCATTGTGCTGAAAATCACCCATAAATAAATACTTTGATTGGGGTGGAAGTGGGGTTTGGCCTATAAATTTGTTTCATCCTCATTTTCAAGCAGAATTTTCAGTGAAACTGAGAAGAAGAAATGGCACACGTCCCAAACCAGCAGATGTTGTCCATTGTCCCACAGAGCTGGCAGTGAGGCCCAGAGTGGGGACCTATGCCCACATGCCCAAAGTCCAGCTCTTTGAGGCCAAGGGCAGGGAAGGAAGCCCACCTCCAGACAAACTCTTGCAAAGATCCTTACTGCTGTCTGCATAGCTGTGTACAATCAGTCCCCAGGGGCGAAAGGTAGGTGTAAGAGAAATTTTTTGAGTAAGAAAATTGCAGTACAATTTGAAGATTCTTTTCAAGGTATTGGGTCCTTTGTTCTTACTGAAACATCCTGTTTTTACATTAAATGACGGTACAGAAGCAATGGGTGACTGGAGAACTCTGAAAATGTTTGCAGGCCAGAAAATCAGAAGCCTGATTTTAGTGCATCTGTAAGATTACATTCCTAGATTCATAGAGAGAAAGAACTAGAAGAGGCATTTTCCTGGAATTCAACCCCTTATCTTGCAGATGAAAAATCTGAGACCCAAGGGGCTCGCTTACTTGCAAAAAGTCACACAGAAAGTTAATTCTTGGACTATTCCCATTTGAATACAACTCATATACCCAAACAATACTATTTCCAGGTAAATATACAAATGAATAAATATACAGAAAGCGAACAGGGTGGAATATAGTACATATATGAGAGTTAGTTCAACTGCAACAAAGAACCAAAGTCTGGAATATTGGACAATTTCAAAGTACAAAGACTGAATTCTGCTGGTTGCCCCAACATGGGAGGTAGTGTGGAAGAAGCAAGGGCGTGGTGCAGTTTAAAGTCAGCTGTGTGAGTTTGGATAAATCCTTTAACTCCCCTGAGAATCAATGGCCTCTCTCGAATCAGCCTGGCAGTGATTCTGACTTACCTGTCTTGCAGAGTTATTGTTATCAAATGACATCATCTATGGGACCTTTCTCTTTAAAATGAGAAGTACTGTACGAACGTTAGCTCTTAGTACCGGGATTTTGTCAATCACTGTGCAAGGAGAACAAATCAGAGAGAGACGGCATTCCTCCTATTTTATAGTGTTAGGGTTAAACCTAAGCATGGCAAAAATGCAGAACAACAGTTATATATTTGGGGGAAGTTCTTTTTCCTTTCTTCTTCTTCTTTTTTGTTTTTTGGAAGGGTGGCCCTGAGGAGCAAAGAGTTGAGTTGATCACATGCCCTGACCCATGAACATTAGCATCAGTGGGGAGAACACTGGCTTACTTTTAGTCTTATTTTTCACCTTTTTGACCTAATCCCTGATCCCATTCCTTATCTCCCACCATGGGGACCACTGCCATTTTCTAACCATCCTTCCAATTACCTCACATAAATGTATCTCCATATGTTCATCTATACATAGTATTGTTGTTGGCTGGCTGTGTGTGTTTTAATTTATTTACATGATTATTAAGCAATAAATCTCATCTATGCATCACTATTTTCACAGTAACATTTTTTCCTGCTGTCATGCAAGGATGTACTTCCTCCTTCTGTTCTGCATTGCATTCCATCCTATACACACACCACACCCTATTTATCCATTCCCCTCCCGTTGAACACCTAGGCTGCCTCCAATTTTTTGCTACAGTGCCCATGTTTCCTTAAACGTTTGGGCAGATTTCTAGGAGAATATAAAAGGAGGAATGGAATTGTTGAGTTGTATGATATCTATATACTCTGTCTCACTAAGCACTGTCAGATTGCTTTTTAAAGTGGCTGTGTCAGTGTTTACTTCTGGCGGATGAGCAGGAGAGCTCCCATTTTTGCCACAGCCCACCAGCACATCATTGGGAACTGTTTCCCCTTATTCATTCGGCACATTTTTTACTTTTGTGATATTTTTTTATCACTTGATCAATTTTGCTTTGTCTGTGTCAAATTCTTTCAAAGAACCAGTTTTCAATTTTGTTGTTCAGTTCAACTGTTTGTTTTTATTGTTGTTGTTTTATTTTGTTTTGTTTTTTAATTTATTTAATGATGAGGAATTTCCTGGTATTGATCTACCACGTTAAAATAAGGGCTGTTAAACTACAATTGCATAGTTACCTTCCACCATACAACTCCACCAGCTATTAGATATTCTGAGTTCATATTGTTAGGTTTCAATAGGTTCGTGATTTTTATCTTCCTGATTCTTTACATCAATCAGAAACAAACATCAGCTTTGAGTAGTTCTTTAACTCTGTGTGTCAAATCTCTATCTTTCCTTCATGATGTATTTCACTTAAAAGTTTTACTGTTGTCTGATAACTACAATTGCTACACTGGCTTTCTTTTAGTTCAAATGTATATTCTTTGCATTCCTTTATTTGTGTGTGTGTGGGGGGGAGATTAGCCTTTAGCTAACATCTGTTGCAAATCCCCCTCTTTTTTGCTGAGGAAGATTGGTCCTGGGCTAACATCTGTGCACATCTTCCTTTACTCTATGTGGGACGCAGCCACAGCATGGCTTGTTAAGCTTTGGAAACATCCATGCCTGGGATCCAAACCTATGAACCCTGGGCCGCTGAAGTGGAGGGTGCAAACTTAACCACTAAGCCACTGGGCTGGCCCCCTGCATTCCTTTATTTTTAGTCTTCGTATATTCTTTTAAGTCTCTTGTGTCTCTATGTAAAAATAAACTGAGATTGCTTGTAAATATAAACTGAAATCTTTTTCAAAATTCAATCTGTACACCTTTGTAGTATTTAACCCACCTACAATTATTGTAATTGTGGTTGTAGTAGGATTTATTTTAGCCACTTTGTTTTATGCTTTCCATTTACCATGCTTAATTATTTTGTTTCTTATCTTCTCTATTCATACCTTTCTTTTGAAAGATAAAGTTATCTTCTGCTGGTTTAAAAATTATGTGTTTATTATTTTTATTCTTGTTATTTTTATTTTATATCTTATTTTATTTATTTATTATTTTATTATTACTATTTTTATTATTCTGGTGGTTACTTTTAAACAATTGAAACCACACTTTTAGTTATTTCTCCATAAAAATGGTCATCAAAGTTTATGCCTTCTCTCATAAGGAAAAGAACCCTAAAATGCACTCACCTCCCTCCAGACAGCTTATCCTAGCCACCCCTGACTAACATCAGTATTTTCTAAAGTCTAGCTGCAAATGACTCAGGGTTGCCAATATTCTCCCTTGTTTCTCTGAGCATAGTTATTATGCTTATTTTAAATTTATGTTCTTAGTGTTGAATTTGTTTTGCTTTACCTCCTAGTAGTTGCTCCATTGGTTGCTTTTTTGACATTTTGTCTCATAATTTTTCCCTGTGAGTGCATCTTTATTCCTTGGGATGGTCCACTGCCTCAGCCAGTGCTATTGACTTGGAAGAAGGATCAAGCGCTTTGGCCCTTTTGGTCAAACACCCCTCAGGGGTGGAATATCCCTCAGGGCAGAGAACCACTCATACTTCTGACCCCACCAAGGCATGCCTGCTCCACGATACACCTCCCAGTCCCATTGTACTCCACTCATTTTTTTGTCCAGGAGGAGCCACTCTCCCTTGTCATTTCTCAGGATGCCTGTGGGACAAAGTTGGAATGCAGGACACACATAAAGGCAGCCACCTGTCACTTCCTCTCTTTGCTTTAAGCTCCCCACCCCTCCCAGATCACCACCTGATTATTACTCTCTCCTTTAGCTGGCCTTGTTGTTTTCCAACCTCACCACCAACATAGTAGGCAGTCCATCATCTGGAAAGTGGATGGACATTGTCAGGTAGTAAATGAGGGCCTGTTTGGCAGGGCTTTGCCCACCTAGTCATGGAACGCCTGCTAAATTTGCAAGTTAAAAGTGGGGGCATCTCCCAGGCTTAGCCTGCCCAAATCACAATTCCAACCTCACACTCACACAGAGTCATGTGGGGAAGAGAGAAAGGGGGTCATCTCCCATGTGTGGGTTCCCTGACAATCTCCTGTTCCCCACAACTATTTCTTCCTTACACAGGAGCACAAATACCTTCTGCCTTGTCAGATTTCTCATATTTTATTATTATTATTATTATCATCATCATCATCATTATTGTGGTAAGACATCTTAATGTGAGAGAAACCCTCTTAACAAAATTTTAAGTGCACAATACAATATTGTTACCTATAGGCAAAATGTTGTATACCAGATTTCTAGAACTTACTTATCTTGCATAGCAGAAGCTTTACAGCCATTGAAGAACAAACCCATTTCCCTCTCCCCCCAACCTCTGGCAACCACCATTCTTCTCTCTGTTTCTATGAGTTTGGCTATTTTAGATACCTCATTTAAGCAGAATAATGCAGTATTTGTCTTGTGATTGGCTTATTTCACTTGGCACAATGTCCTCAAGATTTATATATGTTGTCACATATGGCAGAATTTCTTTCTCATAATATTTCATTGTATGTGTATATCACATTTTCTTTATCCATTCTTCCATTGACGGACATTTAGATCATTTCCATACCTTGGCTATTGTGAATAATGCCACAATGAACATTAAAGTGCAGATACCTTTTCAAGATTCTGATTTTAATTCTTTGGGGTATATACCCAGAAGTGGGATTACTGGATCATACAGTAATTCTATTTTTAATTTTTTGAGGAACTGCCATACCATTTTATTGTCCCACCAACAGTGTATAAGGGTTCAAATTTCTCCACATACTAGCCAACACTTATCTTTTGTTTTTGTTTGTTTATTTTAAAATACCCATCCTACCATGCGTGAGGTGATATCTAGTTGTGGTCTGGATTTGCATTTCTCTGACGTTAACCCTCTTTTCATATACCTCTTGGCCATTTATATACATTCTTTGGAGAAAAATCTATTTAAGTCCTTTGCCCATTTTTTAATTTTTTTTTATTGCTATTGAGTTGTAGTAGTTCCTTGCATATTTTGGATATTAGTCCCTTATGATACATATGGTTTGCAAATATTTTCTCCCATTCAGTAGGTTGCCTTTTCACTCTTTTGATGGTTTTCTTGGCTGTGCAGAAGCTTTTTAGTTTGACATAGTGCCACTTGTCTGTCTTTGCTTTTGTTTCCTGTGCTTCTAGTGTTGTATCCAAAAAATCATTGCCAAGACCAATGTCATAAATATTTTCCTCTACGTTTTCTTCTAAGAGTTTTACAGTTCCAGGTCTTACATTTAATCTGTAATCCATTGTGAGTTAACTTTTGCATCAGGTATAAGATAAGGGTCCTTTGTCATTCTTTTGCAATTGGATATCCAGTTTTCCCAGCACCATTTGTTGAAAAGACTGTTTCATGTTCTCAACTGGGATTTCTGTTCTTTCAACCTCTTTCTCTTTGTGTGGCTCCTAAGATGGATGTCTGAGAAGAGTCTCACAATCCATGTTTAGTTCACAGTCTTTTTCCATAACTGATATAAATAAGGACTCTTCAGGAAAATTAGGCAAAGGATGATTTTTATGACCTAAAAATAGTGCTGGTGATTCAATAACCATGGATTAAGGCGTGGAACTACCAAGTTGACTTTTTTAAGCTTAAATACACCCACTTACTAAATTGCCAATAATCTGACTCTGAGCACCAAGTGCAATGGGTGCCCCATGATGGTATCTGTGGATGACTGCCTCTGTGTTTGCTTCCAGGGCACATGCATGGGTGGAGATTTGTCACTCAGAGTGAGAACATAAATATTAAGGTTGGCTGGGTTTCAGGAAATGTGCTTCATCCTATCAAGTTTCTAAATATGTAATTGTCATATTTCTATCAACAGCAGTTTTATTTCTTTCTTCAAATCTTCTTCTAAAATCAGAGGGAGTAAATGTAAAGGATCAAAGTACTGAAACATCAAAACCTTGCCTAGGGGCATGCCATGCCTAGAGGCTTCCTGCTCTGCAAGCTCTGTGGGAATTGTGTCTTATTCCTGGGTTGGCTCTTGGGCTTTCCTTAATCCTGGGCATGCATTAATCACATCTTACTCCACTGTTGTTATAATTATTTGTGGCATAAACATTATAGTAGTGACATTAATGAAGTAATTGCTTTGCAATTCTCTATAGCTATGAATAGAGCAGACGTAAAATTCTGTATCTTTTTTCCACTTACTATTACAGCATAAAATATTTTCCCATTTATTACAACTTAGACTTCATAAATATCTTTTTCATACTTTCATATTCTATCAAATTAATATACTATATTTTATTTTCCACTTTCCCATTTTGCTTATATTTTGTTTGTAACATTTTAAGAGCATTTCAAAGATCACTTTTTACTATTATTTTCCTCTCTTTTCTTGGATTAGTCCCAGATCTATAGGTTGGTTTTGGTTAAACCACCCAGTTTCCTTCCACAAAGACTTTACCAAAGCACTGCCAGTGGCAATGTATGGGGAATAGGTTCTCTAGCATTTCATCAGAATTAGTCATTACTCATTTATAATTTTTGACAAAACAAGAGGGGCAAAATTGCCTGGTAACCACTTCTCAGATCTGGAAATAATGACTCCAGTCTGAGTCAGAAACAGAGATGTTGCCACAGAATTTTCTCTACTTGAGCTTCTATAGCTGCTTCTGTGAAAGTTAACTCAAGAGGTCATATCACTGCACCTTGTTCCAAAAATATGGATTCAGATCAGATATCTGATTGCCTTCTCGACCTAAGTTAAAATTTTATGCAAAGACATTTCCAAAAAAAGTTTTAAAATCCTCTGTAACTTAGCCTTCGTAAATGCCAGCACGGAACGGATTTCCAGTGTCCTTTCTCAAGCTCTTTACCTCCAAGGAACTCATTTCTCTTGTCATGTTAAAACTGAACTCCTTTAAGAAATCAGTTTGAACTCTCTTGCGTATTGTGTCCTTTACAATTCCAGAAGAGGGGACGACTTAAAACCAAAATGCATTCAGTTGGGAGATGATCATGAACCTGCCATCTAGACAGAAAAAAGTGACCTACCTGAGCCTGAGATGCATCCAACGTCCACAAAGCAGACGAGCTGCGCAGAGGGTGATAGCATTCATTATAACGATGCTGATGACTGTTATTATTTTAATACTGTGTGACTTTAAAATAGAAAACACAATAGGGCATATGAATTCCTCCAAATCTCAACTTATCCCCCAAACTTTAGGAATACATGGATGTAAAAGGTAGCACTGTTATGCTTTCTTTTATTGCATTTTTTAAATCATAGAACTCTAGACATGAGAACCACCTGGTTTTCCTCCCTAATAGTGAGAACTTAGCATTTGTCACCAATCATCAGTTTACATAGATTAAAAGCCTACTACTGAATTTATTGCACATCAATCTTGGCCAGCCTTGGGAAAATGTGTTAAGTGGGATGAAGATCTCCAATCATCTCCACTTGCCCTTTCTTTGGCCCCTTCCCACCCCCCCTCCTCAGACCTGTCACCTTCCACTCTTACTTTTTGTATATGAATATTCATAGAAACTTTGGTGAGGTTTTTAAGCTTTATCGAAGTATAATTGATATATTAAAAAATCGCACACATTTAATGTTTACATATTGTTGAGTTTCACCACAACAAAGGTACTAAACATATTATTCATCACCTTCAAAAATTTCCTTGTGTTCTTTTGTGTCTTTTTTTTTTTTTTTGGTAAGAACACTTAATATGAGATCTATCCTCTTAACATATTTTATTTCAAAGTTTACAAATACTGTTACAATACAATTACAAGTGAAATTTACAACACTGTTAACAATAGGTGCTATGTGTACAGCAGACATCTAGAACTTACTCATCTTGCATAACAGAAACTTTATACTCATTAAAAACACCTTCCACTTTTGACCCTTTTCCATAGCCACCAGTAGTCATCTTTCCTTTAACTACCCCTTAAACTTACTCACTCAATGAATGCAAGAGGTATGACTGTGTGTGAAAAGAATAGAAATATGGAATCTGATTATCTGAACTTGGCATCCAGTTCAACAGCTGCTTAGCTGTTAGAACCTTTGAAAGCCATTTAACTTCTCTGGGTATCTGTAGGGAAAAATATTATCCACCCACAGCACAGGGCAGCTGTGTGAGCAAATAAGAAAATATACATAAGTAGTTTGTAAATTGAAAAGCTCCATTTTCATAATAATCATGGTCAATGCACCCTAAGAACCACATTCCCAGGAATAGTGTGATTTTTCTAGCCACGCTAAAAGCATGGCTCCAGAGTAAGACTGTCTGGACTCAAATCCTGTCTCCATTACTCATTAGCTCCATCACTTTGGGAAATGAGTTAACCCCTGTGAGCCTCAGTTTCCCCATCTGTAAGATGGAGGTAATAATCCCTACTATTTGGGCTGTGGGTGAGGTTAAATAATTTAAATAAACTGGTAAAACAGTATAGTGCCTAATATATTCCTAATTATCTGTAAATGTTGGCTATTATTATTATTATTATTATTGAACTTCAGGCATTTCTACAGGAGAGATTTTTGGATCTTGGGCCATCTTTAGAAACTTCAAATGATGTCACATAAGATTTCCTACTCTGCCCCATTAACCTGAAGTGGCAAGAAAAATGCTTGTCACAATTAATCAGGAGTTAAGAAAATAGTTATTTTTAGATGGAAGGAAACTGCCACATCAACAATAGTAGCCAAGAAATGCCAGCCTGTCCAGGTAATTCATTGTCTGTCTGAACAAGGATATTTCTGAGGGAAGGGAGGCATTAGTAATGATTAATAAATGTGTTGGGACAAGAGGTACAAATGAGGGCTGTCTTGGGCAAAGCAGACATATGGTCACCAGAGCTGTCAGCTTAACTTTCAGCTTCTCTCCCAGGATCTCCTAGGACAGACTTTCACCTGAAACAAAACCAGACCACTCATCAACCCCTGAACATTCCCACTGCCTTTCCTCGGAGGCAGCCTTAGAACTTTCTCTCTGGCTGCAAATCTGTTTATCAAAATTCTACCCAGTACCCATTGTCTATCTCTGAATGTCCCTTTATAAAGAGACTGCCTCATATCTTCATTCAGGTGAGCTCCTGCTGTGAATGTCCCTAGCACTCCCCTCTTCTCTCATGGCATTTCCATGTTCTTCCTTGTATTATGATTATCTCTGAACCTGTCAACTCCTTCACATCTGTGTAAGCTTTTCAAAAAGCATCATCTGTATCTTATTTAACTCTAGAGCTTAGCATCACATGTGGCAGGTAGCAGATCCTTGATAACTATTTGACAAATGAATTAAACCAAGTACCTCTTGCATGAATCAATAGCAAACATGGATTTGGCTTTTTCCTGATGCTCTACCCCCAAACTTTAGAACCCCATCTTAGTCACGCCACAAAATTTACCACATATTTGATCCCACCACGTTCTTCACTTTCCAACACAAAATCTCTGAAAACAAACAACCTCTCTGAGCTCTGGGAAGTGTCTGTTGTTCTGAGAGTAACAGATATTTGAATGGAAGAAAGCGTTTTCTGGAAGAGAGATGATCCAGTATGATTCACTCCATTTGAATCAGGAATTTTACACAATTAACAAGCTATTCAATTTCAACACAGTTCCACGAAGAATCAGGGTGCTGGAGAGACTATAGCAAAGCTGTCTATGCAAAGATTTTATAGATAACATGTGCTTGTTACTGAGAGGGAAAGGAACGATTCTGACCACTGTAACTTTGCAGGCAAAATCCAAGTATTCAAGACTCTGCTCATCCAACATGCTCCAAATTCATGGAGATTGCTTAGAATGATTGATGGTGCTAAGATGAGCAAATGTGGAAAATTTACTTTGATTTTATGCAGTTGACCCACCAGACAGCACCTGTCTCATCCCTCTTCTCAAGCACCACATCATTCCCAACATCCATCAAGTTAATAATCTAGCTCTCCAGAGAGAAGACGATTCTGGGTTCACACGTCACTTTACAGTTTAAAGATTCTAGAAGTTCAGGGAGATATTTTCTAATCTGAGTCACAAAGTTCCTGGGTCAAAATACCTACAAAAATCAAACATGGAAAAATGATTGCATCAAAACAACAACTAAAAGTGTCACATGCCAGGCTCAAAGAGCCTTGACCATCCCCAAGACCACACTCATCTGCCTTTTACCATAATCCAAAAGGAATGTGAATGCAATACAGAGTTGAGGTGGTGTGCGAGACACAGCACCAGAGTCCAGTAAATTGTACTACTGAGATGGGTTTGCTATAGGATCTTAACAATTCTCAAGTGAGCCCATCGTACCTAACGGTGGTGACTTGACAATACAAATGCCTGTCCATCACCTCTGGGGAAGCAAGGACACTTCTATTGTTGTTGAAGAGAAGTAGATCTTTGTCATGTTCTCTTATATGTCTTTAAGTAGCCTCAGTTACACAAATATCTGGTGAGGAGGATTTCATTCTACTAGGGAAAGGTTATGGATGATCCAACTCTTTTTATTGGTGACTTAGCATAAATTACCTCACTCTGTGGTAGGCAGAGCTATTCATCCAGGAATCGGTAAATTCCTTGGCATAAAAAATTCTAGGGCTTGTTGGTAAGGAGGCAACTGGAACTCAAGTTCTGCTTCCCCAAATTTGACATTAACAAGCAGAGTTAACCAGACAGGTTCCAAACAAGGGCCAGAAGGAGGAAAACAGCAAGTCTCTGGGATGAAACTGCCCTGAGAAGAGTGAACCTAGCCTGGGGCCCAGACCCAAGACCCAGGGCTACTGTTCCTGGCTGACTGATCCTGAATTCAGTCTCATACTGACTCTCGACAGCGTCCTGACATCGCTGTGGTATCTCAGAATGGGGACCACAGTTGAAAAGGGCTCTCCATCTCCAGCAGGGTTTGTGACCACAGTTTTTTCTGAATCTGTGCATTTCTCCTGGGCAGAAGGTTCCTAGGTTTCACGAGATTTTCAGATGTCTCATGCTTCAAAAACAGTTTAAGAATTGCTGCTCTAAAGGTAATGTGATGAAGATAAATGTTTAAAATAGCAAACTGATCAGACACACCAACCAAAGTCAGCGCGCAGGATCCTCGGAGGAGGAGGAGATCACGCTGAGAAATGAGCCTGAGACAAAGTCTGCAGGTGAGGGAGGGCCAGAGCAACGAGCGGGCCCTTCCATGGCAGCATGGAAACCAGAGGCCACTAATCCAGGTTTCCTGATCCAACCACAGTCGGGAGTGGTGCTTCTCCACATTTTCATGATTCAGAAAAAATACCACAGATCAATTAGCACAACTAGAGAGCACAGCTGTGTGTTTGCCACATGTCACTCTACCCGATTCTCAGTTTACAGCCAGGTTTTAATCAATGCCGGTGCCTGGTTCCATGAATGGTGTATTTTCTTCCTTTTTATATAATCTTTCCATAAAACCATATATTTCAAACATGTTTCTATTTTTGGACAACTTCTATTGAAAACCATTTTTCATGGGCTTCTTAAATTGCTCTCTCCTGCTTGTTATTTAAAGAAGAGAAAAAAATTAAAAGAAAGAAAAGAAAAGTCTAACCAAATTTAAAATTCACTGGAAAAGATGGTGAAAGATCGCACGTGGTAAATTTCTTCCAGAGACCAAGGCAGAGATGCTAAAACAAACGACTGTGTGACAAGGAGGCTCCCAGGTGCCCAGGAGCCTCTCCGAGCAGCAGACTTCTCTACAGTCTACAGGAGAGTGGAGACTGAGTTCCAACATAGGCAGTGTCCACAGGAGTCCCCACTGCTGTTGTCTTCCTGTGTTTTGTTTGGGGGTTTGGAGGGTGGAGAAGAAAGAAGTACTAAAGAAGTGTCACTGGGCCTAATGGAATCAGGTACTTAAAACCTAGAGTCCTAGAAACCCGAAATTGCTTGTCCAGGGAAATGATCCAGAAGAATCTATTAAAGAATTCGCAAGGTGTCACGTCCTACCCACACTATACCTCTGTGGCCCGAGGCTCCTGTGCCCAGGGGAAAACAGGTGGAAGGCGTTTGTATCAGATGCAACATTACTTTGCTCTTGGGGAAAACTAGACAACTGCATCCCGAACCCTCAGCTCAGCAGGCAGGCCCCAGACACAGCACCTCTGGTGTGGCCATGTGGACACACAACTCTGCGAGTCTGCCTCCCTCCTAAGATGTGATCATGTTGGGAAAGCCAGCTGCCTTCACATTCATCCCGTCTTTGCACCCTTTTCCACCAGGTGACCTGCTCTGAACTGATGGTTTTGAAATCTCCCCAAGAGAAATCACTTCAAATCAGAGTTTAATTTTCCATTATACTGTTAAATGCACATTCTCCTACCTGGCACAACAAGTGGACTGAGGCATCTTCCAAATATGTCCCAAAGTTTCATCGCTTTTTGGATATCCATAGTGCCAGAACTGGCAGAAAAGCCACATACCTTTTGATTCACAGATACTCAGTTTGATACACAGGTATTCAAACTGCCTTGGTTTTGATATTTTTCCAGAACCAGTGGTGTCAATATAGTAAAACCTCAACTAAGTGAAAGTGCGGATCACAACCGGAGATAGTCCGGGACTTCCCCTCCATTTAGGAGGCGTGTGCTTCAGACTCTGTGGGGAGAAGTTCTGACGTGCAAGCTGGTGATTCGGTTCAATTCAACACCAATGTAAGGACACATCAGGCCCTGTGCCACCCACTGGAGATACATCCACAAATAAAACAGCTTTCTCTGTGTAGGCAGAGACAGACATTGAAGTGAATATTTGTAACAGTGCAAAATAATGTCAATTCCTTCAAGAAAGAAAACTGGCATGGAAGCAGAAATGATACTTGGGGCTGAGGGAAGATATTTGTTTCTAAGGAGGAGACAACTGGCTTTGAAGGAACATCTCCTTTGAAGACAGAATTCCTAAATCTCTTCATGAAGGGAAACTTACAGGGGTGGGGATGGTGATTTGGACAATTTGGAAAAGGTCTGGAAGTAATAAAGACTCCCCAAATGAGCAAGAGTATGACAAAAATCCGAAATGAAGGTCTGTTTGCATGTCTACTGTCTGTTCCCTGGCATTCAATGTGCTTCCACCAAAAATGGAAAAATGGTGACCAGTCTGAGACGCAGAGGACTGACTTCAGATTGGCCCCTCGTCCTGCTGTTTGCTGGCTGTGGATTCGGAGAAGTTGCCACGTCCCCAGCCTCCACTTTCCTCATCTCAATACAAGGACACTAGCAGGGCCCCTCACGGGGTTGCCGTGAGGAGGTGTTGAGATCATCCTCCTGAAGTGCTCAGCACTTGGGAATCCTCAGCAGACGTTGGCTGTTATTACTGTGGGGGGGGGGGTGGTTGTAGCAAAGTGGAGGGTAACACACTTTCCTCACGTTCCTCTCACCTCTGTAGGTCAGTTAGTCTAGGGTACTCACGGAGCTTTGAGAATGTGTCCCCTAAATAATTGCCAAGCTATGGACAGTGGGAGATTCTAAAACAACCCAGGGAACATGTTTTGACAGAAATGTGAGGTTCAAGAGGAGACTGGTCCCACTAAGTCACGGCTTGTTCAACCCAACAGCCCCAGCGTGGGGTCTGCCTGCCACCCAGAGAGAGGCAAGAACGTGGCGGGGCCATGGCCCCAGACAGCAGGTGAGATTTCCTTGAACAACAGGATCCGCCCCTCCCTCTGTTACTGCTGCTGCTGAACTTTCTGTTTTGGTTTCGTCTTATGGAACGCAGCAGCAGGAAGCGTCCTCTGGGGCCGGCTTCGATGGGGCTGTTCGCAGCTCGCTGCTGCGGTTTCTCCCCGGAGCCTGTCCTGTGCGGCTGCCTGGAGACGTTCCAGAAGCACCGCGGTCGCCTCAGCTGTGCTTGGCAGGATAGTGCTCTCTACATCACGTGGAGAAGGATGGTCCTCCTGGAGACTGAGGGTAACCTCCATGCAAGATCCAGCACAGACAGAAACAGTGTGTCACAGTGTGGTGCAGTCTCTGCGCTGCCTCTCTGAGCATCTGTGACTTGTCTCCTGGCTCGTTCCTGAAAGGACCTAAGGTGGTCCATGAGTTCTGAAGGCCAGGACATGTGGCCTGGCTGGGTAGTCCGTGCTGGGTCACCTTGGAGTCAGGCAATGGGACAGAGCCACCCACTTCTCCCTCAGGGTGTTACTACGTCACCCACCAGGCTATCGAAGACGCCCACTGCAACACCCTTCTGGTCAGAAGGCAAGGCCCAGGCACAGAAATTAAACAAAATCCAAGACAACACAGCTTAGCATCTGGCAGAAGTGTATCCCCCAGCACTCTCTGGTGACTGGTTCCCAAGAACCTGTGACCCCATGTTGGCCATACCCAACTGGAGACAGAGGTATAGAATCAGGGGAACAGGGGACATGAGTCTGTTGCACTTAGAAACCATCTCATGGTTCTAAATCCAAAAACTATTAAATTCCCATTGAATTCAAGTATCTGTGTTGGAAGAAACTAAACCAATTAAATCTGTCACTCTCAGTTATGAAATGTTAGCTCTATATTTCTTTTTTTTTGGCTGGGAAAGATTCGCCCTGAGCTAACATCTGTTGCCAATCTTCCTTTCTCTTTTTTTTTCCCCCTCCCCAAAGCCCCAGTGCATAGTTGTATATTCTAATTGTAGGTCCTTCTAGTTCTTCTATGTGAGCCACCACCACAGCATGGCTACTGACAGACAAGTAGTGTAGTTTCACACCCAGAACTGAACCCAGGCCGCCAAAGTAGAGTGCACCAAACTTTAACCACTAGGCCATGAGGGCTGGCCCAGCTTTATATTTCTTTAATGTCCTTTTGTTGGACTTTTTTTTTTGACAGATGGGAAGCCTCCAGGGAAAGCTAATGATTCTTGCCTGTTCATTTTTATCCCACCTTCTCCCAGAAAGGCTTTAGGCAGGAGTTGTCTTACAAGCTCTACCCAAAAATATTAAGTGTTCAGGTTTGTGTAAATAATTTACTGTCAATTAGTAACTTCTCTAGTCTACCCTCACCCCCAGAACTATTCACTCCCGACACACACACATACACACATACACACCACACAACAAAAGTATGCTCAAATTCTCCAAGCCATCAAGCCAACTCACTGCAACTTGACTTTTGTAGTAAAATATTTTTGTTCTTCTGCAGTAAGTGAAGGAGGGTCTCTTGCCAATTCTGGAAGTCTTTGCTAACAAAGATGTTGTGTTGTGACTGCCTGACTAAAAACTTCTATTTCAGGTACAATGTCTGCCACAGCTAAGAAAATCTGAGAACCCTAATGGGATCAATAAAGACACCAAGAGTTTCTTATTTTGGTGTTTGGAAGATTAAGTGCATATCTCTAAATGACTTCACATGAAAAACATGCAGGGGCCGCCCGGTGGCGCAGCGGTTTCGTCCGCCCTTGGCAGCCCGGGGTTCGCGAGTTCGGATCCCGGGCGCCGGCCGATGCACTGCTCATCAGCCATGCTGTGGCAGTGTCCCATATAAAGTGGAGGAAGATGGGCACGGATGTTAGCCCAGGGCCAGTCTTCCTCAGCAAAAAGAGGAGGATTGGCAATGGATGTTAGCTCAGGGCTGGTCTTCCTCACAAAAAAGAAAAAAAAGAAAAAACATGCAATATTGTAAAACATGTTGAGATCTAGAGGGCCTGGGTCTTGGGATACACCATTGAGGTGACCAAGCCACACCAGCCAGATGTGATCAATGAAAGATGGAGACAATCATAAAAGGACCACCCCCTGGTGGTTTCCCCAGAAGTGTATCCCCCAGCACTCTCTGGGGGGAAAAGGTCTGGAAGTTTCCCATTCCTCCGTCCCCTAGGGAAGCCTGGGAGCCTCCTTATCTCATTGACTGCCTTTCCAGTCCCACCAGTGCTGCGCAACCTCTGCTTTCTTGTGCCTCCAGCTTCCAGTGTTGGCAAAAGGTCGGCTTACAAAGGCCCCAAGCAACATCCAGAGCCCTGCCCTCAGCCCATCTCCCCTGCACTGGTGCCTGATGCTGTGTTTGTTTTCACACCATCAATGTGTGTTGAGTGACAGCGCAGACAAGCCCGTCCCTCCAGGCCCCCACAGCCCCTGATAGAGGGCACCCTGGTGCTCTCAGGATGCCATCCATGGTACGACAGGCCATATAACAGAGTGGCACTACCAACATCCTCCACCGCTGCTGAAGACAGACAGGCAAAGAGAATCTCTCAGGGTCAGCCGACTTGCCATATTGGCAGCCGGAGCCATTGTACATTGCATCCAACACAGTGCACTTTACAAAGCAGGAAGATCAGCCTGGCAGAGGCCGTTCCTTCAAGCCGACCTGCAGAGCCCGAAGCACCAATGTCATGATGGTGATCATTGTTGGTTTTCTTTAACTCATCTAGTATTCTTTTCATTTTTACTAACACATGTGGTGATAAAAATAATACCAAACCACGAGCTAAAGAAAACCAACACTGATTGATTCCTCCTGTGATAAAAATCTCACTCAATTTTTTTTTAATTCCAAGTATTGTATTCTTGGAAGAAAATTTCTGTTTCGGATTTTGGTATCTCTGCTCCACTGTTGACCTAAGTACATGCTCACCTGAATCCTTCCTATTTCCTTGTCACCTGAGCCGGCTGATGGATAGGACAGCTCAGGACCAAGAATCAGCTAAAGAAGGAACTGGAAGGGCCCAAAAAGGTGGTGTTTGTTCGCCAGGGGTGGTATGGTTGTGTCTGGGGATTATTATGAGACCTAACACCACCTAGGGTCCATCCATGGATGACAGTCGCACCTGTGCCCCACTTTCTCCTTTCCACTCCTAGGTCTACCTGGTCCCCACAGCCTTTGTCCCTCTTTGCTCATCTTCTTTCTCCTCATGTTGTCAACACCTTCTCTAAATCCTTGAGCCCAAAATGTACTTCTCTATATGCCCGTCCACTTCAGCACCTCCTAGTGATGTGAGAAAGAAGACACAAAAATAACATCAGAAGCCGAAACAATACCGCATAATAATTTCACATATATCGTCTTCTCTTTAACGTTTATAAATCTAAAGTTTCACAGATTATTTCAAATTTAGTACCACCACAATAACAGCTCATGAATATCACGTCTGCAGACTGGTGGACACGCTGCGTAAGTTTCTTCCTGGAGCAATGCTGCAGATATTCACCCATGTTATTGACTGGAGCCCAGAAAATCAGTTCTCTGGGCACAGAAAATGTCTGTCCTAGTTTTGCAAAATTTATTTTAATAAGATTTCCAAGATTGAGTTAAAAAAATAGCACTGAATTAATATTAATAAAATTTCTAAGTGGTAGACAATTTCTGGGAAGAAAAGACTCCTAGCAAGAGACCATAGAGGCTCTGTTCTTATTAGCATCGAGCGAACTTATCAAAGTTGAACATTAATTATGTCTAAATAATCATTGAAGCCTTGTTTTTATTTTTAAATGAATTTAAACAGGCCAAACAAGGTTCAATTATTTTAAAAATAATTTAGATTTTAACTTATTCAGTGTTCATTTCAAAATCTGTAGGCCCGACGGGGGAAATGCATTTTTAATAGGTTTGTTTGCTGAATAAATAAAAGGCAGATGGTCTGTCCTACAGTTTCTGTTAGGAACCCCATGGAACTCCCCAGAGAAGGGGTAGGTTATTATTTAACCACGTTTGGATGAAGAGCAAACAATCAGCCTTAAAGAGCAAGGGCTCTTCTTTTAGGCTCCGCTCTCTTAACGTGAAAGGCACGTGATACCGAGCAGGGAATTTCCTCGGGGTCCCTTGAAGGGACTGCGGAGGTTTTAAAGGGCACCACCGGGGAGGAAGTCCACAGCGCCACTCACCCTTCCGCGCCCATCTGCCAAACCAACAAGGAAAAGCGGGGTTTGTTTTATTTGTTTGATTGTGGGGGAGAGAGGGTACAGGAGATGGAAAAAAGGTTATTGTAGGTTAGAAAGCTGACTGGATTTTTTGAAAAATAACAGAGGGAAATCACTCTTTTCCACGTTCTTGCCCTGCAACATGTGAGTACTTCTCTGGTGCCCAGAGTCCTGCGGAAGGGCGATCTGAGGCCCCTCTCCCCTGGGCCTCGCTCAGACCCACATGGTCTCCGCCCGCCTCTGTCGCTCTCTCCTTGTCTCGGGACAGGGACGTCTGCGTCTACTTCTTGGGAGCTTACCCTCCACTGCAAGCGAGGCGAGAGCACCGAATCATGGTGACTTCCTTCCGGTACAAAAACAGGCCACAGCTGGGGTGATAAAAAGGTTCAGAAATGGATAGAGGTGATGGTTGCACAATATTGTGAATGGAATTTATGCCGCTGAATTGTACACTTAAAAATGGTTACAATGGTAAATCATATATATATATATAAAACCATAATAAAATTATAAATAATATATATTATTTATAATATATAAGTTAAATTTGCATATAATATAAAATTATATACACAATAAAATTATATATAATATATAAATTATACATACATATAATAGAAACATATAAACAATAAAATTGTATATTACATATATTTTATATATAATATAATATAATATATTATATTATTGTGTATAATATATAAATTGCATATACATATATAGTATAAATTATATATTACTATATATCACCTATAATTATAATTATTATATATAATTTATATATATAAATATAACCACAATAAGAAAGTTTTAAGAAAATAGGCCATAGCAATAGGATGGCCTGTTGAGCAAAGTGAGAAAGCTTACAGGAATTGAAAAATAAACTCTCAGAAATAAGTTGCTACCTTCTGAGAAAGGTGTACACCCTTTTTGAGAATAAGCAAATATTCTGTTTGCACATCAAAAAGAGAAGAAAATCAGACATCAGATAAACAGCAATAAAAAAACAGAGTTTTCTAACAAGGTTTTGTTCCCCTGAGAATCTTAAGAGTTGTCAGCCTTTCTTAAGAGGGCAAACCTTTTTACCTTAATTAGCATCTCTGTAGACAAACTGCCCCAAACAGATGGCTATAAAGCTAGCTGCATATAGTATTTTTTTTGAAAAATAAATAAAAGGAAGAAAATCAACAGCAAGACTTGAGCCTATTAAATTGCAGTGAATTTTATTTCCAGTTCAATTGATAGTTTATTCTCTAACCTCGAAATTGTCAGGTAACTCTCAGAATCGGGAATAACGGTCATCCGTACATGGGCTTGCTTGCATCTAAGGCTGACTGAATTCAATGATGAGTCCTTCATTCCAAAAGCAGTCATGTCAATACTCAGCATTTTATTTCCTGACTTTTTTTTTTACCTGATTCTCCTAAAATGGAGCCAGGATATTTCTTCCTAAACATGCATATATTCTAATTCTCCACAATTTGTTATCCAGTAATATACCCAGTTCAGTTATAAGAAGTCAGACAATGCCTATTTCAAGGTTTATGTCAAAATCCAAATGCAATAATGTATTTCCAGCCAGAAGGTTGTAAAGCAGAGATGCCCTTTAAATGGGTGGATTCCTCAGACAGGCTTGTCTCTAAGTGTGTGGACAGGTTCCCAGACCTGGTTAAATATAGCTTCCGCGGCTAACATTCAGGAGAGCTGACTAGGCACCGGGCATGGTTCTGTGGGCCTCCCGTAAGTTAACTCCCTGGATCGTCACACCAGTCCCGTTAGGTAGGAGACATTCACCAGTCCCGTTAGGTAGGCGACGTTATAATCCTCACTTCCCCTACAACAATAATGGGGCACAGTTATGCTCAAGGTCACCAGGCTAGTGACTGGGGGAAGTGGGACTGGGAGGGAGGAATGCTAACCTTGAAGTGCTGTCCACCACTGCTCTGTGCTGCCCTGCACCAATTCTTACCTCGGCAGACCTGCCTGCCTGCAGAATCTTGCACTTTCTATAATTTACTTTGGGTCCTTCAAGTCCACTAAGGCTTTACCTCCTAAAAGCATTTTTTAAATATTACAGTGTATATTATAATATATATTTTCCTTTTATGTATGTAATATATCATAATTATATATTATATCGCTATTTATTTTATTATATTATATATAAATATAATATATTTATTTTCAGTTGTTTTTCAACACCGTCTGAGTTCCCATATACTTACTATTTCAAAAGTGCCTGCCGAGATATTGTCATTTGTTCTGTTTTGCTTCAATCATAAATGTTTGGATTATTAACCTCATACCTCTTTCAAAGTGTGAACGTACAACTTTGCTTAGCTTTATTCTAGATCATTCTCTGTATTTGAGGGAAAAGCACTTAACTGTCCTTGACATACAGAACATGAAAATAGTTTCATGTTCAGGTGCCTTACCTGGAGGTACCACTTCTGCCTGTGGGCACCTGGGCACCCTACGAAGCCCCCCTCCCTTTCCTCACACTATCAAGTGGATCTAGTGGGTTGACCCTCCATGGGTTGGGAGGATGTATCCATTTAATCTACATAACAATAAAACACCATTGCTTACACTCTGAAATCCAAGCCCTTGGATGCCCTACAATTAACAATGCAGAACATCTCCCCTCTGAGCTACTAAATTAGCCGCTGTCCAGCTCCTGACAAAGTTCCGCCATGTCTGTCAATTGCTAATGTGAGAATGACAGAGGGATGCACTGCTATGTGCTTCCCATTTATCCCATGAGGCTTTCGAAGCTCTGGCTTCCCACTGACCTAGAAGGTCGGGAAGCAGTACAGCCAGATGACATTAGCTCGTCTCCCGGAGATAAGTCTCACAGACTACAATCTAGTTATATACTCTCAGCTTTTATTAATTAAAAAACAAACAGAGCCTCCCCTGTGCCAGATTCCTTCTCCCTCTTTCCCCACGTTTGCTTCTCTGAAACTAGTGAAAGGAGATTGGTCGATGTGGGCTTCCAGGACATCCGCCAGATAAGCTCCCCTGGGTGATATAGACCTGCCCTACTCAAGGGATCAGGCAAATTCTCCCCTGCTCTGACTGTACCCCAGGCTGGACTTGTTTTCCCAACTGGAAGCCAGGAGTCTGAGGTTCAGGATACACTCCACTGTGCCAGACCGGCTCTCAGGAACTCCAAGAAGGAAAGCCCTGTGCTGCAGGCTCGTGCTCCCCTTTGGGGTCCTGACACAGAGGATAGATTGTCTAAGCAAGATTTGGGACCCTGTGCCCATCCATGCACCTCTATGGGGCACTTGTCTGCACCAATCTGAACATGATCTGACAATTAGAAATCTGTAAAACAGTGTCTCCCCGTCTTTGCTTTTGCTACCAAGAAATTGAGTCAAATCTAATGTTCAATGTAGAAACTCTATGATCTTGTATTTGCCATATCCTTACTTTTCCCCTCCTGCCATATGATCTTGAGCATTTGTGTTCATCTGAATGACTCGGCTTCATTTATCTTTTCTAATAAACAGGCTCAAATTGTTTGGAAAGAAGACAAAGGAAAACATTTTCAGTAAATATCAAGTTACTTACTTTTTCAAGGTTTAGAAGTAAATTATAATTTTTGCACCATGTGTCCTCAGATCATTTTTGTCGTGGGGCAGGGCACGGATGAGTTAATGAATTAAATGCCGGCAGCACTTCAGAACTGTAATGCTTCAACATGAGAGGAACGTGGAAGCTTCCTTTGATTCTGGAAGAGGACTGCATTCTCATGCAGTTGTACTGTGGGCAGGATTTCCTGCGGTTTCTTTCGTTGGATTTGACTCTTCGAAGCTCATTATTTATTTGTTCATTCATTCATTCAACTACCTTCTATAAAGTACAGTTGAAACTTGAAAAGATAATTGCACTACTAGAAATTGGAACAGAATCCTAGGGAAGCATAAAGAATTGGCTTAGAAATGGATTTTGATTCTAAAATAGAAGCTGGCCGGGAGCAACACAGGACATAGGAGGTGGCATATGCAAGAGGTGGAGGGGACAAGAAAGCATGGGAGGTTTGTGGGCTGAGGTCACAGTGCTAGGAACATGGAGTGGGACCAGGGCTGGCTTCTGGCCACGTGACCTGTGCAGTCACACAGGGCCTGGTGCTTAGAAGACCGCCTGCTAGATTTGATGCTCTGCTGTCATCATCTTGAAATTCTTCATTATTGAACAGTGGCCCTGCATCTTAATTTTGCATTGAGCCCCACAAATTATGTAGCTGATCCTGAAGAGGGATGAGTTGGGAGAAGCTGAAAGATGGTGCGAGATGGATCACGGATGGTCTTCCACACTGCAGGTTTTGGTAACAGAGTCAGTGCGGGCTTTTAAAAGCCTCCCTGCCACAACCATTCCTGCCAGCCTCCTGTTTACTGGGATAAATCACAGCTGGGCTCAACTCCTTCCCCACCAAGCCTGGGTCAGAGGCTTAATTGCCAGGACCGCTTTAAACCAGCATAGTAACCCTCTGCTCATGGACCCTGCTGGGCCTCCCATCCATCCTCTCAGCTTCTACACCAGAGCAGGTCAGCACTGATGGAAAATGCATAGATATGGAAGTTGGGGTCACAGTAAAGTCAGGCTTTCTCATCTCAGGCAGCACCATTCCTTTTACTTGTCCTTATCTGCTCCCTCTCCATTACCTGCTATGGCTTATCGTCCCTTCTCTCTCCAGATTCCACTTACAGCTCCCAGAGCCCCACACGGGTGATTTCCCTTCCCTTCTGAATACTCATTCAGAAATATCCTTCCATTTCTTCCTCCTTCCCAGAATCTTCCTTCTCAGTCATCTTCTCCTCTTTGGGGGGGTCGCAAAAGGGTGTGGGAACAACCCATCTGCACTCATGTTGACATCTTCCCGTGACCTCAGACCTGTTTATAGTCTTTCTCTCTTCTGTGCTTCAGCTTCTCCCTCTCTTCCAGAATCTTTTGCATGAGCCAATAAACAAGGTCAGTTTCCCTTAATCTGAATAAATAAATGCACACATAAATACACAAGCCCTCTTCTCTGCCATCTTCTTCAGGCTTCTCTTCTTCCTTGAGCTGTTGGACTTTCACTGTCCCAGGTGCACAGCTGTGATCAACCCTTGCTGCTCCCTTCGTGTGGCGTTCTCTTCCCCTGTCACTTTACTTGACATTTTGTCCTGCTTCTCTCAGTCACAGCCCAATAATCACCTGTCCAGTGCACAAGTCTACAGCCAGGATTCACGCACAGTTCTATCTCATTCCAGGGCAAGAGAGGAGATACCAAACCAAGGAAGTAGGTCTCTAAACACAGTCTCTGCCCACTTCCTTTTTTTGCCTGCTGCAAGTTTATATTGTCTGGCCCATTGTACTATTGTTCAGCAAATATTCATTCTCCCATCCCCTCTCCACGATGTTGGGCCTGGACACGTGAGTTGTTTTGGTTGATGAAATGTGAGCAGGCTGAAGTGGAAGCTTCAGATGCTATCGCAGGACTTTACTCATCTCCTGTGATCCTGTCTTCAGCCGTGAGAAAAACATGTCCCAGGCAGCCACAGGTCCAGAATGAGAAAACACATGAAGACCTGAGCCCCACACGGTCCCCTGAAGACCATCAGAAAGATCTTTTTTCCTCCTGACCTTGTGTTTTTATGACCTTGTGTATGACCTATGTATGATCTTTTTTTCCCCTTGACCTTGTGTTCCCCTTGACCTTGTATATAGGGAGCTCCATGGCCCCCACCCCCACCTCTCACTCATTCCACCCCAGAGGAGATGAAATGGCTTCTCTTGCTGGTGAACCTGAGAGAAGGAACTGGGCTTGCCTGAGAAGTCTTTTTTCTCTCCTTTCTTGACACAGAGCATGCAATCTGGTCTGCTGTCTACCGTGCTGTGAGGGGCTTTCCCCTAGGGTGGAAGACTTACTCAGTGACTGGGTGAGTGGAGAAGTAGAATTGAGGGGTGTGGGAGAAAGTCTGCTTGCTCACAGACCTAATTACATTTTACCAAAAAATAAGTAAAGTTTGGTCCCCTGTGGCTTGACACCTATTTTATTTCTTAAGTGGTTTCTAATTCAGGTGGGAAACAAAGTGATATTAATGACTGATCCCCTAAAACATCAAACTAATATAATTTACCATGACATAACTTAGAGTAGTCTAAAACTTACACATGGCAGGTTTAAATTTGAGATCCATGAAGAGGTAAGCAATAGGTGTCCTTCTGTACTCACGCACTGCTTGCCCACCTTGGACCAGCATGGAGCATCCGTCTCAAAGACCCTTTGGTAAAGGAGGCGTCCATGTCAGGATGTGAAACAGGCTAAGCTATAGCAAACTACCATAAATCAATTAAACTTGTCTCAATTTTTAGCATAAATAATGGTTTGGACTGTGAGGAGACCTGTTTGATGATTCTCAAACATTAATAAGACAGAACTCCTGCTAGAGACTTTAAAAAAATGTCTGCCATTCAGACGCATTTGGTACATTCAAAATACTGCCTCTTGCTGAGAGGACTAATAACAGTAATGAACCATAGAAGCTTCTGGAAAAGGCATGTAAAAGCAGTTGATAATTGAAGTGGGAAGGACCTTAATTAATGAATTGCTAGTTGTTACTACCAATTTTCTAGGACCAATTTTCTAGGCTTTCTCCAATGTTTCCATCTCTAGCTAGCTGTACATTGGAGCTTCAACACAATAAAGTCTTTGGAAGGATGAGAGTCCATAGAGTGAGAATGTTTTTGAAGAAGTTTTTCTCAGAAACATCTCAGGCTGGCTCTGCTCAGAGGGAACTTGCCCATCAGGATCTCAATCTTCTCATGATCTAGGGAACCAAATGTCCTCCAGTTTAGAAAAAGACTTTTAACAAAAATATATTAAGTAATGAAAAATATAGATAAATATCAAGTCCCCAATCTACTCAGAAAAACCCAGTTTAAGCACATTCAATTGCTACAATTCTAGTCAGCAATGAAACTTCACGTTTTCGTGATTTCTATGCTCCTCTCCGAGCAAATGTGTTTTAGTCATTGGAAATATCTGTTAAGTAGTTCATAGACCCCCTTTACTACCTTCTCTGATCCACAGTGATCCTATGGATCACTACTTTAAAGAGCCCGCCTACTAAAATCCTGTCTACAATAGAGCTGAAATGGCAAACATTAAAATCTTTTGTGTGGAGTAAACCTCTGCCTTCATGACAAGACTCCAACTACAGTTCAGTGCTGCCAGAATAGGGGGAGAGAACAACTCTATCCACTCACCTACTTGGACAAGGGTTTCTTTATTCACCCAATGGCCACCTGGAAAATTACAAGCTGACTGGTGAAGGAATGGACAATAGAGAGATCAGGTTAATGGAAACAAGAGTAGAGAAACTGCTCATGGAAGTGACTTGTGTGAGATTCCACCGTGAACCTTCCTGGATGCACAGGAGTTGGCAGAGGGATCCTGGGGACCAGAGAAAAGGATGTTAGAAGCTAAAGCAGTGCCCCAATCCTTCCTTGGATGCCAGTGGGGATTTCAGAAATCCAATCATTTAAATGGGATCCAGCTCTGATGATTCCATAGTAAAAGTCAGTTGATGAGCAGCCATCCAGCATGTTTCCAGTGAATTTCATAACCAAGTGGCCTTGTGTAGATGTTGAAGAAGATGATGAAGAATGAATTTTCATTTATTCATAGGAAAACAAGTGAGGAGGCTGGGATTTTTTTCTATTTTCATATTATACTATTGAAAACTTAAATACTGAAAAACAGAGAGAGAAAGAGAGGAAGACAGGAAGGAAGGAGAGAGAGAGAGGGAGAGAGAAAGAAATCAGATTCTGCTGTTGGGAATGTAAATCAAGAGACTTAAAATGTTTGTAGCTTCTGATCCAATAATCTTATTTCTGGGAATTCTCTCCCAGAGAAATAATTGTAAATATTAACAAAGCTTTGAAATTACCCAAATATCCAATATTAGGAAAATAGTAAATGTTTACTGTGCAGTTGCTGACAATTATTATTGTAAATAATTAATAATGACATGAAACATTTTTATAAAATTCAAAAGAACACACAACTGTGAGCATATTGTATGTTTAGGTGTGAAAATAATGTGGACAATAAAAATCTCAAAGGAAATGTATTAACAGTGCTAAAATCATTGGTGATTTTTATTTTTTTCTGTATTTTTCCAAATTTTCTTCAATGAACAAATAGTACTTTCATAATTTATATATATGGGAGAATTCTAAGATGCCCCACCTCAAGATTTCCCACCCTAATCCCCAGGACTGTGAATGCAATGAGATATCATATCCATGATTATGGTATGTTACATGGCAAACAGGATTTTACAGATGTAATTAAGGTTCTTAATCAGTTGACTTTGAATTAATCAGAGGTGAGGTGACCCAGGCAGATCTAATCTAATATTTGAGCCCTGAACAGCATAGAGTTTTCTCTGGCTGGTGGCAGAAGGGAAAGTCGGAGAGAACCAAAGCATGAGAAGGATTCCATACACAGTTGCTGGCTTTGAACATGGAGGGCTGTATTAACTATGTCTTTTGTTTTCTGCATATTAATGCTTTGACATCTGGAGCCTTGCTGACCCTGGAGGGACTGCCCCTCCTAGAGTTAGAAAATTCATACTCCAGGCCACTATGCGCCTGCCCTAAGCACCCCAGAGCCAGGCACCAGACAACTAGGGACAACCCCCTGTGCCCCAGAGTCCTGAAATTATTCAAGCTAGCCAATCCTAAGCCTGATCACCCTGCCTTTCCCATTTCTTTCCACAGAAACCATTATTAAGGCTCCTTCCCACATTTGCTCTCACTCCCTCTGCCTCCTGGCCAACCCTGGTGCTTCTTCACATGGCCCCCAGTGGAGTGATGTATCCCCTCCTCTACAGAAATGTGAGTAACAAACTATCTTTTCAATGGCAGTTATCTCCTGGTCCATTGGCCTTATTAAACCTCAAATTTTCTACTAATACACTACATATTTTTTTCTGGTGAGGAAGATTGTCCCTGAGCTAATATCTATGCCAATCTTCCTCTATCTTGTAGGTGGGATGCCACCACAGCACGGCTTGACGAGCGATGTATAGGTTCATGCCTGGGATCCGAACTTGCGAACCCCGGGCTGCCAAAGCAGAGCATGTGAACTTAACCACTACACTACTGGGCTGGCCCCAGTACACGATATTTTAAAACAGGGTCCATGTGCAAGGACCAGAGAGCAGCTGAGTGGGACTCCGGGAGCAAACAACCACCCTTCCTGACATCCAGCAAAGAAACTGGGACTTTAGTCCTACAACTGTGAGGAACTGAATTTGTGACGCCTGAAGGAGCCTGGAAAGGTCTTCTTCCCCCAAGCACCCAGATAAGAGTCTCATTGGGCCAACTGCTTGATTTCAGCCTGTGAGACGCTGAGCAGAGAACCCAGCCGAGCCCACCCAGACTTCCAAGCTAGAGGACCATGAGATAATAATGGGGCGCTGTTTTACACCCCTAAGTTGGCGGTGATTTATTACACAGCATAGAAAGTTAATACAATATGAAGATAAAGCTTCTATCTGTGCTTATTCATATATTATGAAACTCATATTATATGAAAGCCCTGAGCGGAGGTCAGCCTCTGGTATGGTTTGTGCATCTCCACATGGCTTGTTAAAGCTGCAGGGACGTATGCCCAGGATGCGTTTGTCTGGGATTATTTGATTAGGCGTGAATCGCTCATTTTCTCAATACTAAGATTCCTGCACCAGCTGGAAATGTGCCGACAGTGCCCTTCTCCCCTCTGGCCCCTGGGAGCATGTCTCACCATGGAAGCCCAAACAGAAAGAAGCACAGCAATCCCTGCCATCATCGTTGGTTAGCACCCATCAAGGGAGACACCTCTGGGGACATTTAGAACGTGGTGTCCTTCCTACCTTACAGATTGCTTCAGTCTAACAGTCCTGTCTTTGATAGCATCAAGAATAACACCTTCCTGAAAATATAGTCCATTTTGGCAAATAGTTCTTTCCAATCTTAATCAGAAGGTGATGACATGGGTATACATTTTTAGAAGCAAATTATAAAATGTAATGCATGTGTATTGCATACCTCTCATATCCGTGGTCCTGAGCCAGGAGCTGGGAAGGGGGTGGAGTAAGTAAGATGGATGCAGCCCCAGTGTCCTCCTTCAAACTAGTTACATCCTCAAACCTTTTCCTTCTCTGCAGATGTTCTCTTCAGAAAGGTCCTAGGGTCCCGCCACCCTGGATCAGGCAACGTCCAAGACACTCCTGACTCCAGATTTCAGGTCTGAGTCACCGTGGCAGCCTTCCATCAGAATGCACGTCCCAGGCCATTCGTTTGCTCCCTGTGAGACTGGAGAGTTCTATTCCACCACACCTGGCCCTCAGGTGTTTGCCAATGAAAACTCACCCTCCCTGGTATGGGGAGGGCAGAGAATTAAAGGATAGAAACCTTTGAGACACTCAGAGAAAATGCTTTCCTTTGAGCTTTTTCATTTGCTCCATAGTCAGCGCCATAGCTGCTGTTCTAATCTGCCTCCACACTAACTGCCATTACTCAACCTTAATGGACCCAAGACCGTATTGAGCGACTGTTAAATGGCTCTCTGCGTGACTCCTCTGCTGCCAGAGACCCAAGTTCTGCTTCTGTGTGCAAAATCCGCCGCCCCTCCCTGCAGGGGCTGCCGTCGTGGCCCAGGTCAGCCTGGCAGCCAGGCCTGAAGCATCTTACTCTACCATCAGGCCCCTTGGTCCAGAGGATTAGAGCCCTACCCTATCCACCCTTCAATTACATGACCTCCCTTACAAAAGCCTGGAAAGGCTGCCTGTGTTTGGGAACTGATGCTAAATTGGTCCCAGATCTGCTGGAGCAAAGCCAAGATGGGATCTGATCATCGTGGAGAGAAATGCAATCGTGTATTTCCTACTCCACATTATTAGTCTCGCTTTCTTCTCAATCTTTATTTTTGGGGGGAGGTGGGGTAATCTGAGCAGAGGAGAAAACCCAAAAGCAAAGAACAGACTCTAGGAAAAGCGTGACTCCATAACAGGTCGCTGACCTGTTAACCGCAGTGAGGGCACCCGCAGTGTTCTCCACGTGAACACGTGGTGGCCTGTGGTCTCTCCCTGTGGCTTGTTGCTTAGGACCAGCCTTCCAGGCAACACACTCCAGTGGCGAGGACAATCTCAGACTAGCAAAGTCTGAGTAAAGAAAAAGAAAATCTTTTTACCAAAAAATGTATTCCATTCCGGAATAACCAAATCAATTCTTAATCAGAAATTGAAAATATGTAAATCCATCTCAAAATTTCATACAGGCTTTACCAAATACTCCTGTCTAGCAGGAACTCTGCTAAACAATCATGCAACAAGAGATGCAATCAGATCATGCCACTCACACAGCCCCCAATGTCTCCTGTCTCACCTGAAGTCCTTTTACCAGTCCCCAAGGTTCCATGTGATCTGACCCCATCACCTCCAAACCTCATCTCCTACTACCCACCCTCTTGAACTCTGTTCTAGCCACACTGGCCTCCTTCCTGTTCCCTGTACATGTCAATCAAGTGCCGACCTCAGGGCCTTTGCACATCTGTTCACTCAGCCTGGGACACTCTTCCCAGTCACCCACAAGGCTCATTCCTTCCCTTTCTTCAGGTCCCCACTCAAACGTCACTTTCTCCATAGGCTTTCCACGGACACATTATCTGAAATTGCAACCCAATCTTATCGCCCTCTATTCCTCTTTCCTTGTTCAGAGTAAACAAAAAAAAGATGGGGGGCATGGGGATGTGAGCCCAGAGGTCCAGAGGGGCCTGGATCTGACTATATGGTAATTCAATACCAATCACAAGGCTGGTCTGCTCTTGCTGAAGGTCCATCTGGCCCTGTAGGTTCTTGGTGGCTCCAACGTCAATTTTCCTCCGGATTCATCCCCCCAGCACATGAAAGAGCAACTTCTTCCTGTGTTTACTGGAAGACGTGCCACGGGAGCAAAGCCTTTGCTTCCCCAGGCTGTGTCCCTGGTGCTCAAAACAGGTCCCGCCCTACAGGAGCTTTGTGTGCTGGTGTACAGATGGGTGGTACAGCCTAAGGGTTTCACAGGGCCCTGGACAATGAGCGGGACAAATGGAGATGAAGAATTGCAAAGAATTTATTCCACCACAGGTCCCAGGTGCCCAAGTCCTGAGGCAAGAAAGACCAGCCTGGCAGGAGCGTTCTGACCCAGGGCTGGCGATACAGGATGGGCCAAATCACACAGCTCCTTGAAGAGCCGTTACGAATTGTGGACATTTAATCCACAGGAGCAACTAGAAGCCACCTATAGTCTTAATCAAAGATGATTTGACGATAACGAAGTAGAAACACTTTGGAGGGAGATGGCTGTTGTCCGCCTAGTGTCTTTTTCTTCCTTGTCCTTTGGTAACATAGTCCTGACTCTGTTTGGGGTAGCAATGTGCCCAGGTAAAAGACTACATTTCCCATCTGCACTTGCAACAAGGTGTGACCATGTAACTATGTTGTGGTCATTGAAATATAAGTGAAATTGTGTGGAAGATTTCTGGAATTCTTCTTAAAAGGAATTGATGCAAGTAGAAGGGGCACCCTTTTTTCCCTTCTCTCTATTCCCGTTCTTGCTGCATAGGATGCATAGAATACAGACATGATGGCTGGAGCTCCAGCAGCCTCTTGGATCATGAGTTGCACATGGTGATTGGAGCCATATGCTGAGAGTGGTCAAGTAGGAGGAGACTGGTCCCTGATGACGTGCAGGCACTGTCACACCAGCTTGGACTGCTCCCCACCCAACTTCTCCTAAGTGAAAAAAGAAGCCTTTATGGTTTAAGTCACTATTATTTGGAGTTTTCTATTAAGTGCTGTCAATCCTCCAGCCAGTGGCCTCCAGGAACACACCTATAGAGAATAATTTGTGTTCATTACTCATTGCAACAAGAGAGAAGGCACAGCATGGAGACCCGTGGGGCATCTCAGGAAGAGCACAAGAGCAAGGACTCACACAGGATTTGGTCTTTGTGCCTAATGGAAAGTTGATACTACAAAAAAGTGGTTGAATGAAGAAAACATAAAAAAATAAAACCTAGAATGTAACATAGTTTTCTTATATTGGACAAATTTAAATTTCTAGAGTAACCTGAATTAATAAATTGCTAATGTTGCTCACATTTCCAGTCAAATTCAAAGTCCACATATTTGTTCTAGCATTTTTTTTTTATTTTACTTTCCTAAAGTCCTTCACTTGGACCTAAACAAATTTCAAAGTTTGATAGATCAGAGTTTATATGACTCAGCCCTAGCTAGAATTAGATTAAGGCACAGTTTGCTCACATCATTTTTCAGAATAATGAAACAATCCACACACACATTCTGAAGTACACTAAGTCAAAATTGGGTGATATTTCAATTAACTTGGGGATTGCAATAAAGAATCTATTTTGAGCTCATCTTTTATAGGTGAAATATAGTTGCTCTGTGCCTGAGGCAAAATCCAGGAAAAAACAAGGCTACTAGGTAATAGCCACTGATATAGATGTTGCTTAAAGAAGATAAATCAAATTGATCCAAACTGTGAGAGAAAAAAACAATATTCAACTCTCTATATTAGCTTAGCTATTTAAGGAAGCACAGATGATCACAAAAGGTGGATAGAGAAAAATTATTGTTCTGTAAATGCCTTTGAATGTGTGTGATCTTTAAAATCTGTTTTAAAATATGATCATGTAAAGTTCTAGGATTTCATAACATGAACTAGATAATGAAATGACTGCTCAGGAGCAGTTATCCATACACACAACCATTCATTTATTCAACAAGTGTTTATTGAGAATATGGGATGGACTTGGTTCTATGCAAGGAGCCGAGAAAAAACACCTTGAATTCAAGGAGATTGCAACCTGCTGGAAGAGGCAGGATAAGAATAATAAGTAAAATATTCTCCCCAAAGTCTGCAGAGAGTAGTGAAACTGGTATAATGGGAACGTGGGTTATGAGCACATAATCCAGCATGGAGAGAAGGGATGCTTCAGGAGATAGACATCAGTGCTGTGCCCAGAGAGCCAAATGGAGCTATCCCGGAGGAGTGCAGGGAGTCCTTCCATGTGGGGGACAGGGCGTGTGTAAAGCACGGAGGGAAGAGAGCAGGTGACTTGACCAGGATGCAGATGGTAGTTTGGTGAAGCGGTATCTAGCATGGAGAAAGAAGCTTGAGACCAGAGAAAGATGGATCTGGACAAGTAGAGACCAGACAGAGATTTCTCCCATGTCACATGTGCCATCACTGCTTGCAGTCTTTCATTGTAGCTTACTGTGGAATCATTGTTTGCAGTTCTTCTTGTGCTCTCTGTCTTGGAGTTCTACATCCCTGCCCATTCTCTGGGACTCTGCATACTCCCATTAGAGTGAGCAGAGTATGTGCTCCTGCCCCATTGATGTTGGACTTCACAATGTGACTTTCTTTAGCCAATATCACACTAACAGAAGTGATAGTGTGCCAGTTCCAGACCATAGCCTCAAGAGGCATCTCATGTCCCCACTCACTCTATTTTTTCTAGTTATCTTCCACATGAAGGACATTCCCCAAGTGACCGCATCTCCTTCAACCCATATGTAGTTGAACCCCAACCACAGCATAGAGCCAAGCCCAGCTGACCTGCAGCCTGAAGCAAGAGCCCAGTCAAGGCCGGACTGAATCAGCTGAACCACAGTCCACCAGCAGACACATAAACATTGAAACAAATGGTTGTCCCTACAAGTCACTATGTTGTGCAACATTTTGTCTTGAAGCATTATTGTGGCAATAGCTAACTAATACCTACCATGCTAAGAAACTTTGATGTCACCCTGAAGGAGATGGAGAGCCCCACTGAAAGATTTTAGTAAGGGAAGAAACCTGATAGGATTCATATTTTGGAAATATCTCTTCCGGTATTTGCAGAATCTTTGGGCTAGTAGAGAACTGTAGTGGGTAGACCAGGTAGGGGGCTACTGGGATGAGAATGTGAACTGAGACAGTGATACCAGAGGTGACAGGAGAGGACAAACACAAGACCTACTGAGAAGGCAATATCTCATCCTTTACTGGAGATGAGTGAGAGGGAAGAGTTTGGGATAACTCCTATTTTCTGGCTCCACTGTATTCCCAGACAGAGGGAATCTCAAGGAGTAGAGTTTTAAAGGGGAACAAAATGAATTCCGTTTGGATGTCTTGACTCTGGATGCTTGTGGTCCATCCAGATGGAATGACCCCTACTCTGGTCTGGAACACAACAGAGAGGTTTGCCTCAGAGCTAAAGTTTGGGGAGGTTTACTGGCACATGGGGAGTATTAACATTGGGCAAAGGAACCAGGATGACATGCAGCATGAGAAAGGAGGGACTGAGAAGGGAAACCAGGGGGTTCCCACGTGAAAAATGGAAACAAAAAGACAAGGGAGCAAAGGGTTACAAAGGAGATAAGTAGAGCCAAACACTCAACAATGTCGGAAAACTTCAAAGCTCCCATTGACTGTTGGATCCACCAGTGGCAGAAAGAACATCTGGTAAAAAACCTGGAACACTGTCCTATGCTCACCTTCTTCCTGCAGGAAGAACATGAAATAAGAACAGGAAGGAGAATTGGAAAGTGATGAATATGCTTCTGGGATATATGAGTTTGGGGTTGAGAGAATTGAGCCAGGACTAGAAATACAGATTCTGAGTCCTTTGAATCAAAGCAATGGCCAAAGCCATAAAAAGCAAGGAGGAGACTCAGGGAGAGATGGAGGGAGAAGAGAACTACAGACACCATTAAAATGGAAGACATGAAACCTGAGCTTCCAATGGAAACAGAGGATCAACAGTAAGAGCTGAGAAACTACTGGAAACTATGCACTGCCATGGGAGCCAGGGGAGTAGCAAGTCTTGGGAAGGAATGTCTGATGAGTTGTGACAGATGCCATGGTAATCCCAAGCAGAATTTAAAAGATGAGTTACATACAGGAATTGAGTTGAAGAGTTCCAGTTGTGTGGAGGGAACCAAGTCAGATTTTAATATAAGGAATGAGGAGAAACGGGGACCTGGAGGCAGAGCATGATGCCATTGTTTTGATAACATCTATGAGAAGGGAGGTGGGTAGAGCACGTTAGAGACCTTCTTCATAATAGAGGAGACGTTAGCATCTTTGTCGTTGAGAGAAAGTCTGTAGAAAAGGGCAAAGGAAGGACTTGCAAGAGACAGAGGAAGAGTAACCACTGATGCAGGGAGGGTCCAGAGAAAGGTGGCAGAGTGGGACAGAGCACCTGCATAGAGGTGATGGCCTCAGAGCAAAAATAGACCTTCTCTTCAAGACAGTGAGGAGGCAAGAAGGATGTATAAGGACCCAGGTAAACAATGAGCAGGAGAGGAAGGACTTTGTGAGCAAGCTTGAAGATGCTACTTGACCTTTTGGTGGGATATGCAGCAAAGATACAGGAAAATCATACAATACTGGATCTCAGGTAGGATAGTTTGTTTCCGATTCCAGCAGGGCCAATGAGCAGGATTACTTTTTTTTTTTTTTTTTCGCATAGTATCAACAGAAAATAAAAGCATGGCTGAATTCACACAGGAATAATGAGAATGGCAGGGAAAAGATCAACTTTTTGCCAGTGACAGCATGGATGACAGATGATGAAGAGATCAACTGAAAAGGGGATGAGCAAAGTCAGAAAGAGGCTCATCTAGGGACCACTTGCTGATCTCAGAAAATGGAAAGGCATGAGACCAGAGGTCAGAATGAGCAAAAACTATCCAGTTTAGAACAAGTCAAAGCATAGAAGTATTAGCATAAGAGGTTTTACTGGGGAAAGGCAGCTCCAGGGACTATGGTCTTAGATGTGAAGAAGTTTTACAGGGCAGCCAAGCCATGTGTATGTGTCAATGAAATGTGTTGGAAGAAAGGGTCATCTGAGTTGGGAAGATTGTAAACAGTTAGGTCCTACCAGAGGCAAAAGGTTGGGAGATAATCCAAAGGTGCATGTAACTTGTGGGAGGTCATGATAAAGGCTAAGAAAACATCTAAATACTCACAAAATTCAGATTAAAAGACTGTGTGGTATTCTTCTTCAAAATGTAAAACTTCAATCTAATCACAAGAAAACATCAGACAACTCCAAATTGAAGGAAGTTCTACAAAATACCTGACCAGCACTCTTCAAACGTGTCCACAGCATAAGGACAAGGAAAGACTGAGGCTCTGTTGCAGATTGAATAGACTTGGGAGATCTAACAACTACATGCAAAGTGGATCACGGGTTCAATCCTGGAACAGAATAGAACGTCAGTAGAAAAACTGGAGAAATGTGACTAGAGTCTATAATTTAGCTGATAGTATTGTATTGATGTTAGTTTCTTAGTTTTGATAATTGTACTATGGTTATAAAAGAGAGGATGCTGGGTGAAATGTATACAGGAACTCTTTGTACTATCTTTGCAACTTTTCTGTAAGTTTAAAAATATTTAAAAATTAAATTTTTTTTAAATGATGGGAGTGAAGTGAGCTGTCTACCTGTCCTAGAGAAGCGTAGACACCTCTGGCCCTTCCATACCTAAACCATCTCATTTGGGTCCATGATGAAGCCTCCTACACAAATTCCACTTTCAAGCAAATAACACTGTAGCTAGGAGCCTCTGTGTAGCTGATTCAAGCTGTGCAGTTACTGACACTCTAAGTATCAAATAATTATTCCACTTCAAAATCAAATTAGGAAATTCTGCATTTATATGACAACATTCTAGCCATAAGTGAGATACCTCCTCCTAACTTCAGCAGGGCCACCATTTTTCACAACTGCATGAAGCACTAAGTATGTGGTAGGGAGAATAATGGCCCCCCCAAAGATGTCCACATCCTAATCCCAGAACCTGTGAATGTGTTAGGTTACGTGGCAAAGGAGAATTAAGGTTACAGATGGAATTAATGTTGCTAATCAGTTGATTTTGAGATGAGGAGATTATCCTGGGTTATCCAGGTGGACCCAAGGTAATCAAAGGGTCAAAAGTGGAAGAGGAAATCAGTAGAGAGAACCAGGATGAGAAAGACTCATTCCAAAGTTGCCGGCTTTGACGATGGAGGAAGGGGCCATGATCCAACAAATGTGGGCAGCCTCTAGAAGCTGGAGAAGGCAAGAGCTTTCCAGAAAGGAATGCAGCCCTGCCAACACCTGGATCTTAGCCCAGTGAGACCCACACCAGATTTCTCACCTACAGAACTGTGAGATTTAAAAATGTGTGTTGTTTTAAGACACTACATTTGTGGTCATATTTTAGAGCAACCATAGGAAACCAATATGCAGGACAATGGTGCCCCTGAAATTGTGTGATGTGGTGAACCCGAGAAAAACAAAGATACCAACACTGGCAACAGCACCACCAACCGTATGTCGACATCTGGGTAAATTTCCTGTACCTACCGCATATATGGGAATGGATTTTAAAGCAGCTTCTCAGAGAATACACCACATGTTCCACACCCTGTACCAGAACAAGATAGTTCCAAAGAAAATACCGACAGCCTTGCTCAGGAATGTAGGCATTTGCACCAACCAGAAATGGATGGCCACCTCCCAACTCTAGTGCACCTGGGCGACTGTTCCAGGAAAATGTTCTCATGCTTCTGCCAATCCTAACACTTCGTAGGGAGGCCTTCACTTTTCACTCACCAGGTTGTAGCACAAGTTCACTGAAGTCTGAAGGCCTTGAGTGAAAAGCAGGCTGAAGCAACTCAAGTTGAATGCTGTATTTGAAATGCAAATGCATCATTGGTTTTTTTGTATTACATTTTTAAGGGACTAGTGAATGGCCGGTGGACAGCCTCTGTACTCAGCCTCACCAGAGAATCATGGATGCACCCAGATAACCCAAGAAGAAAGGCCCCCCAGGACTCCATTTCCAGTGGACCCAAGCCTGAGGCACACATACCCTCATATCTGCCGCGTGCTGGTGCCATTGTACCTCTGAGATCCCTGACGCTGAGAGCCACCAGCAGGAAGACCCACTTCTTTCCCTGCTCCGTCTGTCCGCCATGTGTTACAAGCTCTAACTCTTTGCTCCTGTTATCATCCTGGTTCTTAATCATAAGAAGAGATTCCCCACTAGCCAGTTTAAGCTGGAAAGGAATTTGTTAAAGGACATCAGGGGTCCAGCTAGAGTCAGGCTTGGGGCTTGGCAGCCAGGAGCAATGCCTGAGGCCACACTGAGGGTCAGCCCTATGAAGATCTTTGTGCTATTCACTGGGCATAGACCCCACCACAGGGAGTGCTGGTGCCTCAGACCATCCACCACTGTTACTGCCCAAACAAGAGAGCTCGGCTGCTCCCCTCACCAAAGTGGATGTCATAAGCTCCCCCTTCCTCAGAGTCAAAGTCACATAGGCACCTCTGATTGGCAGAGCCAGGTCATGTGCCTGCATCCTGGCCCAGGGACACCTGGGAACGTAATTCTTTGGCTTCTACCTCGGGGAGTTGGGATAGAAAATCGGGCGAATATTTAAAACATTTCTTTTGGGGAAGGATCTTTTCTTTCAAAGAAGAATAACAAGCAATGGTAGAAGGTTGAAGATAATTTAAACATATTCTTAGCAACAATATTTAATCAGGCAAACCCCCTTACCTAATAAAGGGCAAAAACTCTCAAATTGGGTTAATAAACAGTATCAATCTATGTGCTGCTTAAAAAAGACAGACACAAAATAAAATAATGCAGGTGAGTTAAAAATAAAAAGATGAATGAAGATCAACCAGGAAAACACATATGCAAAGAAAATCAGAGCACAATTAACACCAGACAAAGTAGAATTCAAAACAAAATGAATTAAATATGACAATGAGGAGCGTTTATACCAGTTTAAGGGATAATCCATAATAAAAGGAAAAGAGTCATGAAATTCTCAAGAGACAAATAGTATATCCTCAAATCTGTACAGAAAAGGAGATTGAAATAAAAAGAAAATGGTGAAGGAGTAACTGTAAATTCATTGACACACTCGATTCTGTGGACTCTATGAAGAGACTATAACCTGCTTACACATGTCCACAGAATCATTACCAAAAAATGACCATAGCTTAAGGTAGGAAAAAAAAATTAGACATTAACAGCAGCTTAAATAAATACTTCCTTCCAGAGATTTTAAAACATCCTGACAAATAAGTCTTGGTTAGAGAGTAAATAAAAGTAAATTTCTAAAAAGTCTGTCATTTTAATTAGGGCTGTAGCATCTCAAACCCCAGAGTATGTAGTCAAAGCTGTATTTAAAAGCAAATTTCATTTCTTTAAATGCTTTCACTATAAAATGAGGATGAATAAAATCTATGTGAACTAAGCACTTACTCAAAAAATTTTATAAACTTAAAAAGTTGGAAAAGTGCAGCCCCAAGGAAGCAGGAGGAAGGAAATAATAAAGATGCAATCAGAAGTTAATGAATTGAAAAGAAGAAATCAGTAGAATTGCTAAACTAATCCAAAAGCTGATTTTTAAAACAGTTAGAAATAATAGAGAAATAACATTTTTAAAATAATTTTAAAATACTTTATACAAGTATATGCTCTTAAATTTAAAAAGTCAGAAAAAAATGATGGTTTTCCAAAAAAAATTAAATCATCAAAATCAACTTGAGAAAAGATACCAAATATTTATCATCAAAAATTACATCCCCCAAATTCTACAAACCTGAAACCCAGATGTTGGTTTCTAATGCCATTCTCCAATAAAAGGACTCAGGGCTCCATAGAGAAACGGCTAAATCTAGGACGAGATGAGTCTGAAGCATCTTATAATGCCAGAAAGTAAGGAAATGCCCAGGGGAACAAAAAAGACAACCCACAATGTAAGGGACATGGATCCTAACCGAAATCACTCCCTATGGCCCCAAACTGGAACAATTTGAGCAACAAAATAAATAAAGTCGTATCGGATCATAACAAAAAGTATAAGATCAACATCCATGAGTCCACACTGACGTAAATAAATAATTGAATAAACAAATAAATAGGGGAGAAGAGACAAATCTCCCATGAAGAAGAATTCCAAATAAGTTATGTAGATACTCTTCCCTCAAGGAGGTGAACTATAACTCCTCACCCCTGCAGTGTGAGATGCACAGAGTAACTTCCTTCCAAAGACTAAACAACAGAAGGAAGGAGGTAGCTTTACAGCAGAGAAACCCGACTAACACAACCTCAGCCAGGTGGCCAAGGTCAACGTCAACAGTGATAAGGCTGATGCTACATACCCTTGATATGACTTGATGAGAAAGGCACTTTACCTCTCTGCTCCTCCTCCCAAAAACCCATAGCCCTCCTCTAACAGTGAGAAAAACTTCAGAAAAATCCCAATAGAGGGACATTCAACAAAATACATGACCAGTCCTCCTCCAAACTATGAAGGTCATCAAAAACAAGGAAACTCTGAGGAACTGCCACAGCCAAGAAGAGACTAAGGAGGCATGATGACTGAATGTATCGTGGTCCCCAGGATGGGATCCTGGGACAGTAAAAGGACATTAGGTAAAAACTGAGGAAATGCGAATCTAGAATGGAGTTTAGTTAATAGTAATGTATCGATATTGGTTGGTTAATTGTAGCAAATGTACCATTCCAACGTAAGACATTAACAATAGGGGAAGCTGGGCGTGGGGTATATGGGAACCCTCGATGTTATCGTCAACATTTTTCTGTAAATCTAAAACTGCTCTAAAATAAAAGTTAGTTTTTTAAAAGGCTACAAATGTATGTCAGTAAATCTTCAGGTAATTTTTTATAGTTTCAAGGAAATGATGGTTGATGACAATGCGATAGAGCACAGAAAAATATTAAATAATCTGATATCAAATTTGACAGAGGTTGCATATATAGGCATAAAATCCTAAAATAATAGCAAATTGTATTAAACAGTGTATCAAAAGAACATTCCCACTAAATATGGAGTTTAATATTGATATCTATTACTACAATATTAATATATCACTTCAAAAGATCAAATAAGAAAAACATTTCCATAGACGCTTTAGAAGCTTTTTGATATAATTCAATATTTAGTACAGATTAAAATTCTTAGCAAAACAGAAATTTAAAAAAATTTGATTAACATGATAAAGAATGGCTATCTTATCTAAAATCAAGCAGCGTCCCCACTGAAATCAGAAATAAGAACTTTATGCCTAAAAAATTCACTAGTGTTTATCATGTTTTGGAACTTTAATATAAGGTATTATAAGGTGAGAATTAGAAAGAAGAGGAAAACTCATCGGAAATGAGGCAAAGTATCATATTTTTAAAAGACATCATTGTAATTTGAGGAAAAAAGCAAAAGAACCAATGTATTTTAAAAAGCCATCAGAATTAATTGGAGAGTACAGTAAGTTTGTCAGGTTCAATATAAATATAAAATGCTATAACTTCACTCTATATTACCAATAACCTGCTAGAAAATATACTAGAAAAAAATCCCTTTTCCAACATCAAAAAAAAAAAATACAAAATACCTGTTGAAGAAGACATGAGTGAGACAAGACACTATGAAGATGGTCAAGGGCAAAGAGAGACAGGAATGGAGTCCATAGGAGCACTTAGAACAGGAGAGAGTCTTACAGAAGAAGCCACCCCAAGAGGGAATCATGAAACACCATATATTGCAGAAATATCATAAAGGGTGGTCAGCAAGGAGCCTGTTAACCCTCTACAACTATCCAGCACTTAGGAAACCTCTGTGATTTTGTGTGCGCATTCACCTGAGTCATTTAAAAAAAAAAAAGAAATACAAAACTTTTTAAGATTTCTTCCATCAAAAGCTAAGTTTAAGTCTAAGGCACTCCAACAGGTTTGACCACTTTGACTTGATCATTCAACTCTTCCAAATAGTGTGAAATCAATACCCCAGGAAAACACAGCCTATATGTCTGGTGGGTCTTCAAGACCAGGAAAGAGTAGTCAGTCCAGAAATGTTGTTGCAAGAAAACAACTTTCACACCCTTTTTCTGACATGCTCAATACTCCATTAGCAGCAGTCCCCCTGCTGACATGCACCTCAGCTAATGATTTTAAGAAATCAATTTATTTTTCTGAAATCTGACTTGCACCAAAAACCAACAGTCAACACTTTACCAAAATAAAATACAAAAGGTGATGTACTTCAGTTTGAGTAGTACTTGTTCAATTCCAAATTCAAAGAACTGAGAAATAATTCCTGAACCATCAATACACTTACAAAAAGAAAAAGGAATCAAGAAGACAAACATGATTTAAGTCTAAGGATAGTCTTTGCAATCGGTAACTTTGGGAAATATTTCTTATATTTTTAGCAGCTTTGAGGTGTAATTGATATTCAAGAATTGTACCTATTGAATGTGTACAAACTGATGAGTTTGGACACATGCATATGTCCAGGACACCATCACCACAATCAGGGAAATAGACATATCCACCACCTCCCAGAATTTCCTTGTGTCCCTTGTGTTGTTGGCTTTTTTATGCAATCACTAACTTTGAACTACTTTTCTAAAATGCAGCAGAAAATACTACTACTAATACATATACACACAAATGCAAACATAACATATAATCTACTGCCTAGAAATCTAATCATTCCACTTTGGGTCCAGAGGACTAGTACTAAATTACCTCTCTGCGTTTCAGGTTTCAGTCATTTACATGGTAAAAATGTAGCTAATAAAAAACATAATAAATGAATAATGTTGTAAAGAACATAAGACTTGACTCAAAGTTAAGATACCTGGATTCAAATTCCTTGAATGCGTCACTTAACCATCTTATCCCCCTTTTTTCACATTATCAACATGAGACTGTGTGGGAACCTAGTTCATAATGATAAATGACTACATAATTGGGAAATGTAATTATCACCAACCTACCTACCCATTTCACAGCGAAATAGTAAAGATATGAACCTCTAGAAGAGTATTTTGAACCATTTTTAAAAGCAAAGGAAAGACATAAATATAAAATAGTTTAAATATATATGTCTAAATATCCATATAGGTAGCCAAATTTTCTGTGAAGCAATTAAATTCCTTTCCTAACTCACATCTGTAGTATTTTATGACATAAATCTTTAATCAAAATTTGACTTTATTGCAAAACAGGCCAACCTCTTCCAGACGAAGGTTTAAAATGCAGGGGGTTTTTTTTCCAAAGATGGGAATCAAGAGATAATCAAATTAAAGCAGATGAAACTTGCATCACGTGTGTTGGACATATGAGGCATTAAAGTCCCAAGAAAAGGAGCGGGAAGGTCACCGAATCACTGAAGGGAAGGTCAGCCAAGAGGACAGTGTGGGGTGGGAGGCAGCCCCCATCTGTCTCAGGTCACCTGGCTCCACATGTCTCTCTGCTTCCCATCAACCAGCCTCAGCCCCTCACTTCCCTTCAATAAAAGTACCTGCCGGGGACACACGGGGGTTCTGAGGATTTAAAAAAATGATGTGGAAAGTTCTAGCAGCACACTGAGAACTTAATAGGTTTCAACAAAAGTGAAGCAGCTGCTTGACAGGGAAGATGAAGGTGACAGGGGAATGAGGCAGAATCAAGCTAATGAGACTTCCAAGCAGAAAGGATGTCTTGGACCTGGAGTCCTCAGCAGCTGGGAACAGGGTGGAGACAGCTAAGAGCGAGGAGCCCCTGGGCCGCACCACTGTGGGCAGAGCTCACAATGCAAATGGTGGGGACTGGGCCTTGGGAGAAAAACCACCCCCACGACCCCACACACTCACTATTTAGGAACAGAAGAAAGCTCAGAGTGCCTTTGTGAGCACTTTTTTTCTTCTTGTTCTGGAAACTTGTGCAATTTATGTATATAAAAAGTAAAATTCATTTCTGCCTTGTTAGAAGGCATACCACAATAACTTCTATCTCTCAGAAGCTCTGAGGTTTCTCCATACCATCAGAAGTCTGACCCATCCTGCCCCTAGCCCCCTGATGGCCCTCCCCAGGGACAGACGCAAGCAGTCTGGGAGACAGAATGTCTCTGGCAGGTACCTCCTCAGTGATGGAAACCCCACAACGCCATGAGACCTCCTGCAGAGGGGTGGCTGCCACTAGGCCTGCGCACCTGTGTCCAACCCAGGTGAGCTGAAGGCTTGAGTATCAAATGTTTCCTGACAACAAACTTTCAGCCCTCTATGAGCACAAGAGTCAGAATCACCCATTTTATTTGCTTTTCATCTGTGCAAGTGAACTAGGGTCATCAGAAAGAAAACAGCCACTGGGTCAACAGGGATGGTGAGTCCCTAAGAGACAGTGGGAGTGTCTCATGTATCCCTGCTCTGGGGGGAAGGATGGGGGACCTGCAGAGAGAGGGTGGAAGGAAACACAGCATTGGACAAAAAACATATAAAGACAGAAAACCAACTGGGTTTATGTGTTTCCAGGAGAGGGAAGTGGTCAAAACACATGGGAGAACCGTGGAAGCGGTGTGGTTAACGGAAGGCCTTAAAGACCATGGTTAGAAAGTTTAATCACAAAGGAGTCTAGGAAGAGTGTGGATTTCTGAAAAGAGGAGTAGGGTGATCCCAACAATAGAGAGGAAGAGAAAGGGGAAGCAGGGTGGGGAGGAAAAACCCTTTTGCACAAAGACCATTCCAGGAAATGGCAAAGAGAAAATCTTTATGGCCATCTGGGTGTGGGACAAGAAGAGGTAGGATCCCATAGTGACTCCATGTTTTTGAACACAGAAACTTCCTTTGAACAAAGTAATGGGTGCCATATGCTCCAGTTGTCTGAACAAGGTGATGTCCCTGTGGGTCAATTCTGACATGTGCCAGAGTCCCTTGTGTGTGACATTCTCTGCATAAAAACCCAGACTCAGCTGCTGAAGGGCCAGCACCCGGGTCCTGCAGCTGGGCTCTCTCACCTCTCATCAAAGGCTCTGCCCAGACCCGTCTCCTAAGACCTTGCCAACCCACCAAAAGGGACATTTCAGGGGTTAGAGCCACTTCCTAAGGTTTCACTTGAGGTCCAGGAATTTCGGTTCCTACTCCTTCTGGCAACTCTAGTCATGCAAGCCAAGGGAACAGGGTGGGTCTGTCTGCTGTAATCCAGCACGTTATGCATTGATCCAGACTGTTCCAGACAATCCTGTTGAAGTTCCAAGTTGAGGTACACATGCTATTTTTATGTGTTTTTGAAAATGATATTTTGTGGCCCAATCCAAGGAAAATACTGCAAATACTCTATATTAGGCATAAAACTAATAGGGAAAAGAAGCAAGACCTCTCCACTTTAGTCCACATCGACTGCAAATGTCCAATCACTATGACCGACCAGCAACTTGGACAAGCACAAATGGAGGCTTCTTACTTTCTTTGCTTTTCCCTCAAAACTGGTAATCAAAAAATTTTTTTCAAAATATGACATAAGACGCAAAATAAACTCATAGGCAGGAAGTAAGACACTGATAGGATATGGCTCACACCTCCTGGTTCCTGAGTAGGAAGCCGCGGGACACAGGTTGTTGAAAGCTTTACCTGTGGAAAGACACCAGGGCTGTGTCCGGTTTTGGACTATCAAGAGTGAAGCTGCCATAACATTCGTGTAACGTCCATCTGTCACTCACTGATGGGCCAAGTGTCTCACCCAGCCCTGGATAAAATGAGCAACTTTTCATCTGGATCCAACCCATCATCCGTGGAGACATTGGTGACCTTCTGCAAAGCCACTCATCCCACAACTCCCATCACAGCCCAGAGTTGGGGCACCCCCTCTGGGCCTGGCCAGCTCCCCTGGCAGCCTCCCCTAGACCATGATAGGGCACTGTTCTGGTCAGTTCCAGGGACCACCCTTCAGCCAGCCCACGGGCAGAGTCCCCTCCCCACAACCTGTGGGGCTGTGGCACCACCACCAGGGTCAGGTGGGCTGGTGGTCACGACCTGGGGGCAAGAAAGACAGCCACTCTCCACCCTGCCCCCACAGGCTACTAGTGGGTGACTGGCAAGGTTCTAAAATTAAATCAAAAATAAACAATAGCGGGGCCGCCCGGTGGCGCAGCGGTTTAGTACACGCTTGGCAGCCCGGGGTTTGCGAGTTTGGATCCCGGGCGCCCACCGACTCACTGCCTGTCAGCCACGCCGTGGCGGCGTCCCATATAAAGTGGAGGAAGATGGGCACAGATGTTAGCCCAGGGCCAGTCTTCCTCAGCAAAAAGGGGAGGATTGGCAACAGATGTTAGCTCAGGGCTGGTCTTCCCCACAAAAAAAAATAATAATAATAAAAATAAATAAAATAAAAAAATAAACAATAGCGCTTGCACGCACACACACCCCCCTGGAGTCTGATTTAGGACAGTCTTGCTAGGATCACAGGAATCAGAAACCTAGCACACCCATGGCAGCCGCCCCTGTGCCAGACAAGAATATGAGGTGAGCACACTTCCCGGGTGCAGCAGGGAAGGAAATAAACAGCCCAGGCCTGCCAGCCATCCCTCATCACAAGTGGGTCAGCTCAGCTCAGGCGGAAGTGCTGTGCCAGCCTCAGAGCCAGGCAAAGAGCAGGCCCTCCAAGTGGGGCAGGCCCCAGGCGGCCTCAGCCCTGCAGCCAAGGTCAGTGGGGTTGGGAAAAGGGGCTATGGGGGCCGGGCAGATTCACTGCTGCTGGGGCCCCAGCGGAGCACACAGGGACAGAGAGACACATTTTCAGCATGCAGCCCCCAGGGCCAGGATGCTCTCCCCACAACACCAACGCATGCAGTGCATAGGCAATTTAGTTCTAATTTTCCCTTTTTGGTCACAACAAAATAAAGCTTTAAATAAAAAAGCCCCCGGTGCAAGATCCTACATAAGCTGCTTGAGTTTTGAAAGGGTGACTAACTTGTCAGCACTTCACAATCCAAGCAGAGCCAGACAGCAGACCCACACACTCAAATACACATTCTTACACATGCACACACACACATCACACACTCACACACGTGCCCAGACACAGGTATGCAACCCCACTCACACACGTGAAACATATGCAGACACTTATGCACATGCATGCTCACATACCCGCATACACATCACACACACCCTCTCAGACGTGCTCACATGCTCACACAAATTCAACACCACTCACACAAGCACCCACATACACATATACCCATGCTTACACATTCACAGATACACATGCTCACATGTGTACACACTCAGGCACACACAGACACATACCCCAGCGCTTCTCAAATGCCAGGCATGGCCAGCCCACCCCAGACCACACATCAGAATCTCCAGGTGAGCAGTTCAGAAATCTAGCTTCTTACCAACCCCACCGTGTCCTGAGGATTTGACGTTTGGGGGAACAACTGATCTGGATTCCAGAAGATTACTTTCCATAGTCTACACACACACGTACACACACACACTCTCATTCACACACACACACACACACAAGAGGAGACTTCAGCTATTGGCAGCGGGATAATCACGATCAGAGCTCATGTTTGTGGACTTCCAGTCCAGGGCTCTTCCACCGACCGCAGAGCAGGGTGGGTAAGGAACACACTGCCCTCTTATCCATGTAATGCATGTGTGCCTTCTGGGTGCCAGTCCCTGTGACAGGCACTGAACACACAAAGTGACAACAGCAGCCTGGTCCCTGCCCTCACATCCTTACTTTCCAGAGGAGGAGACAGACATCACCGAACAATTGTGTGAAGACGTGATAGCCAGGAAACCAATTGTTTTCCTAACAAAAGGGACACACAGCCAGAAAATTCCTTTTGTCTTTCGACTTTCACCCTCTACCTGCCTGGCACATGGCTGTAGTATCGTCTGAGACCAGAAAGAAGAAAGCTACATCCTAAGGAAGGAGGAGCAGAAAGACAGAAGGAGGCGGGGACATTGACACCATGGCGTCTGGCACCAGCCCTGGGCTGCCTCCCTCCAGGCTTCCTGTTACATGAAGAAAAATAAATTCCCATGTTGTTAAGCTGTTGTATTCAGCTGTCTGCAGCCAAGGCAATCCCTGATAGATACATTGTAGGCCAACAAGATTACATAGAAAGCATTCAAAGATTCCACCAGGGGTCATGCAACAGAACCAGACTGGGCAGAGAACAAAATTCCAAATCCAGAATGAGTGTCCATTCATTCAGGAGAGAGAATCGCCCCCATCAAGATGGAAAGAGTCCAGCAGAATCCACCTGCTACCAAATAAATAATGGCCTGCTGGAGATGTGGTACCAGCTTAGCCGGGAGAATGTGGAGAAGCTACAATATCAAAGAAAATCTGGAGAAACAGGCTGGGAACAAACAAGATCCAAGGGGTTCAGAAGATCTCCAGGAGCAAGAACCATGCCAATAGGCTTATCAAGGTGTTAACACTGCAAGTGGATTAATTCCACTCTGGCATCACTGTGCTCAAGAGCCAGGTTCAACATGAAGCTTAGATCCTGCACATACTTCTTGGCTGCACTTGTCCATGATAAATGTCTCCAGCATATTCTCATATCCAAATCTCAAGAAACCGCTTTTTGTGGAAGAACTTATTAGAATCACTCTACATCCCAGCTAGAAGAGGGGGACGTGCCTTGCATCAATCGCACACACTGACTCAGCCCAGCGCTTCCAATTCCCTGAGCCTCTCCAACCAAAATTGCAAATTCTCTCCTGAGAGAATCTCATTAGCCCTGCTGTCCGGCTCTAATAAATCAGCGTTGGCTGCTGGCCGGGATCATATATCACAGACCGAGGGAGAACACGGGGGCAGCAGGTGGGGTGTGGGAGCAATGAACACGGAGCCTGCACTGTTGGGAGCTGGAGAACAAACACACGGAAAGTTAGAAAGGGCCACCCTTCAACACCACCTTATAACTAACCACCGGTATTTCTGCAGGGTATTTCCCGTTACTTCCCTAAGGTCTTTGAATCACAGTCTTCACAACTTTTCCACGTCCTTGTGTTTCCTAAAAGTCCTGGGGAGGAGTTTCAGGTTTGGAGAAGGTGTGCCAAGGAGTTCCTCCCCAGCTACACTTCTGGGAAGCTCTGCCGTGATTGTTACGTCTTAAGATGCAACTATAAACCCTAGAACGTAGTGGCGATGTTTTCTTAATTAAGTAGACATCTGTCTTTTACGATTTGGCTTGACAGAGGGAAGGGGACAGAATAAGCCACAATAGGGAAGATAACTCATTTGTGAAGCCCTTGGCCCTGGGGACAGACAAGCAAATAGGTGACTTTGCTGTGATGAGCATGTCGAAGCCCTCAGCCAGGGTGCCAGGGTGCCTGGAGACACACCTAACCACATCTAGGCCGTGAGGCTCCCCAGAGGAGGGAAGGGCTAGCCTGCGCTTCAGGGAGCACGAGTCATTCAGTGGAAGGATGCAGGAGTTGCATTTTGGGTGGTAGAGGTGTATTAGTTATCTATTGCTGCATGACACATTACCCCAAACTTAGCAACTTAAAGCCACAAACATTTATTATCTCCCAGTTTTGATGGGTCAGGAATCCAGGTGCAGCTTAGCTGAGTCCTCTGGATCAGGGTCTCATAGGCTGCAGTCAAGGTGTCAGCCAGAGTGACAGTCATCCTAAGGCTGGACTGGGGAAGGATTTCCCCACTCATGTGATTGGTGGCTAGATTCATTTCCTGTGGGCTGTTGATCAGAGGCTGTCCTCGGGTCCCTGCCACCTGGGCCTCTCAACATGGCAGCTGGCTTCATCAAAGCAAGCAAGAAGAAGAGCCAGAGAGAGAAAGATGGAAGTCATGGTCTCTTGGGAATCCAGTCTTCCCGCAACAGGCCAGTCCAGGAAGAAATAGGAATGGATCTTGAGCAGCCGTCCTGCTAGCCCTAATGTTGACGAAGGAGGAAGAGTCCAACCACCCCGGAGAATGACCAAGACAGAGTGTGAATCTCATGTTAAGAACTGCAACTATGAAGAATGTGGTACATATAAGCATACATTTATTATTCATCAAACTCTATATTATTGAATTACAACACTCAATAAGATGCAAGAGGCATTTCCCAATTTCCAAGATTCATTATCATGTGCCTTAAATGTTGTTAATAGAAATCCTAAATTTAACGTATTGAGACTAAGAGTTGAGTCTAATTCTTATCAAACTAATAGAAAAAATGCAGATCTCTTTTTATGCAATTCAAAACCAAAGAGAGATCAGAAATTAATATGTAAATAATGTTTGGCTCTGCAAAGGTAAAAGACTGTGTTCTCTAAAAGTGTATATTCCCAAAGGAATAATTTATTTGTCTTCTAAAACTGAATTCATAAATACTTAGCATGGGGTGGTTTATGTTGAATATAAATGACTACAGCTCAATCAAACTATTATGGAAGTAAAAGGTTAGAATATTAAGAATCATAATAAGAAGAGATAAAAACTATTTCAACCTAATTATTCAAGAACTAACCAAACATTTCTGCATTATCTCCTCTGCCATTCAGCCTTTTTGTAACCTACTTCATTTATTTGCCAAAATCACTATCAGAAGAGGTAGTAAAGAGTAAAGCTAGGAATTGAAATTCACTTAAGACCACTTAGAGTTGTTCTGTTTATAGAGCTTGTGAAGACAGTGGTTTAAATTGTGTTTATAAACTTGTGAATTACAAATCTTTATTACTCCTAAATCCTGCCTTACGCAAATTTTGTTTTCCAAGCATGCTGGAAAAATAAAATGTATTTATGCAAAGAAATTGGTCTTTTATCTTATTCATTCCCAGCAAAAAAATAAGAGAACATTAACCCAGAAGACATCAAAGACAAATAAATTAGACTACAGAAAGCAAAAAAAAAAATTAATTCTAAGCAGTAAAAGAATCCAAAGTTATAAAACCAATGGAGAACTAGAAAAAATATTTGCAACTCATTTCACAGGCAAGAGTTTATCTTAACACATAATGAGCTCCAGTAAATCTTTAAGAAAAAGGCCAACAGTGCAATAAAAAGAAAAATGGGCACAGTATATAATAAGAGAGTTTACAGAACAAGAAATGCAAATGGCTCTGAAACATATGAAAAGATTCTTGAATGTGTCTTTCCATTTATCTCCCAAAACTTGGAATCATCCTGGTTCATCTCTTTCTCTCTCCCTCCATATCTAATATGTCAACATATCCTGTTGGCTCTGTCTTCGGGAAGGATCCAAACTCTTAACGACTTTCACCATCATCACCTCTTGTTTGGATTACTGCAACTCCTAACTGAGATCCCTGTTTCCACACTTGTTCCTCTCTGCTCTTCTCTGCAGGGCTTCCAGAGTATCCTTTAATCTGTAACCCTACATTGGCCTCCCATTGACAAAGTCAAAGCCAAAGTCCAGTGGCTCCACAGCCCACACATCTGGTCCCCAAGACCTCGCTAATCTCCTTTCCTATCACACCCCTCCCCACTCTCCTTACTCCAACAATCCTGGCTTCCTTGTTCTCCCTCAAGGGTGATGTGAAAGATTGTATTTCCCAGAGATGACAGCAACAATACTGCCTGTGAAGGTTAACTTTATGTGTCAACTTAGGTAGGCCACAGTATCCAGGTATTTGGTCAAACACCTATCTAAACGTTGCTGTTAACATATTTTTCACATGAGATTAACATTAACATCAGTGGACTTTGAGTAAAGCAGATTATCCTCCATAATGTGGATGGGCCTTGCCCAATCAGTTGAAGATCTTAAGAGAAAAAAGAGTGAGATCCCCAGAGGAAGAGGGAATTCTGCTTCCAGACTGCCTTCAGACCTGAGCTAGAACATCAACTCTTTCCTGGGTCTCCAGTCTGCCAGCCTGCCCTGCCGATTCTGGACTTGTTAGCGCTCACAATTGTATGAGCCAATTCCTTAAAAACAAATCTCTCTCTCTCCCCGCTCTTTGTTTTACTATATATACCTATAGAGACAGCTATAGAGATATAGACAGGTAGGTATGTAGACAGTTGATAGATGATAGATAGATAGATAGATAGATAGATAGATAGATAGATAGATAGTCTATCTACATATCTACACCCTATTGGTTCTGTTTCTCCAGAGAACCCTGCCTAATGCATGGCTCAATCATGTGACTTCTCATTCCTCCAATGAAGAGGTGGCATCCATGCCCCTCCCCCAGGGGTGTATCCACTTTAATCAACAGAGTATGATTTCTGAGATTAGATCATAAAAAGGCCTGCAGCTTCCACTTGCTGCTCTTGGAGCATTTGCTCTTGGAACGCCCTCCCCCAGAAGCTGCCCACTAAGCTGGAAGAAGCCCAAGTGTCATGGAAGGGCCCCATGTAGGTGTTCTGCTTGACCGTCCCAGCCAAGCCCAGCTGTCAAGTCATCCCAGACTAGGTGCCAACACTGAGCTAAGAAGCCTCTGGATGATCACAGAACCTGATCTCCAGTTAGCCCCAGCTAAGCATGTCTTCCCAGCTGAGGCCCCAAACACCTAGGAGCAAGAAGAGCATCCTCACTGTGCCTGTCTGAATTCCTGACTCACAGAATCCAGCATAATAAAGTGACTGCTGTTTTACACCACTTGGCTTGGGGATGGTTACGCAGCAACTGAGAAGCAGCACAAATGCTAAGCATGTCCCCAAGCCTGTGTGCATGCTGCACCTAGGAATTCCTCCCTGGACACCTGCATATCTCTCTCCCTGGCCCCCATCAGGCCTTTGTATGAATATCAACTACTCAGGAGGCCTTCTGTCACCCCCATTTAAAACTACAGCTTTCCACCCTGCACTTTTTAGCTCCCTGCTCTGCTTTCTTTGTCTTCATAGACCTTATCACCTTATTAGAGGCTTGTATTTTACTTGTTCACTTTTCCTTTGCCTATTTCCTCTGAATAAAATGTCCACCTCATGAGAACAGAGGATTTGGGGTTTGCTCTGTTCGATGCTGCATCACTAGCACCTAGAATGGTGCCTGCACACAGTAGGTGCTCAACTAATATCAATAGGATGGATAAACAAATGAATGAGTGAGCAAACCTCACCCAAAGAGAGCTGCAAATTCAAACTTCATTGACGTTCGATTTTTTTCTCTATCAGATTGACAAAAATCGAACCGTTTGGTAACACACTGTGCTGGTGAGCATGTGGTGACACAGACACTGTCCTGCTTTGCTGGTAAGAGTATAAACCAGTATGAATTCTTCACAGAATGATGCGGCAATATGATCCGAAATTTGAGGTGCTCACCAATTTTGACCTAGAAAATCCATTTCTTAGAATATATCCTACAGAAATGCTCATACGTATGTGAGATGGTATATCTACAAAGATATTTGGGCAGCACTCATTTGTATGAACAAAAGATTCAAAAACCAAATGTTCTTCAGTATGTAGCTGTTAAATAAATGCTGGTATATTCCTGCTAAGAGACTTAGGCCAGTATAAAAGAGAATGTGGCAGGTCTATACTTAAACAGAACTTAGAATAAGCTCCAAGATATATTGTTAGAGAATAAAGCAAAGTTCAAAACAGTATGTGTGCTATGTCACCAGTTTAGCTGTAAGACGTAGGATTATCTCCAGAGGGATAGAAGAGAATCCAATAACAGATATGCTCTACTATGTGCATTTAGTAACCACTGAAAGAAAATATGAATCTATCTTTTAAAACAAAGATAATAAGATTGAGATATTTACTCTTCAATCTCTTCTGCAAAGAGCAATCACAGAGCTCTTGTTTCCTTTCTGCTTATTTCAGGGACAGACAGGTGACATGTACTGAACACAGCACCAATGTCTTATGGACAAATGGGAGGAACGGAGACCTTTGGCACATGAGGAACTATTTATAGATGCTCGCAGACATCCTAACCAGTGCCAAGGACTTAGTAACCCATGAAATAAGCAATAAACGCTTCAGTAAAATTTGAGGTGACAGGTATAGCTTACAAGACTACAGGGAAGTTTCTCAATATAAGAAATTATGGGATACACTGCTGCTGATGTTTGCACATCATGATAACGTGTGGGTCATTACACCTACAGATGGTTACTTTCAATAAATAGAAACGGGCAGGGAGAAGCATGAACCAGAATATATTTTCATTTATGTTCCCTTTGGGGATTCTCCCCCAACAGCATTGTTAAGCTGAATAAAGAAGAAACATTTAAAATGTATTACATTCAAGACTTTTTTAATTGATGAGGTTAAATAACCATTAAACAGCAAGGAACATATTAGCTTTGAAAGGGAAACATGATCTGTTACTTAGTAACAAACTATTATACAGCTTTTTCTTTCTTAGAAATCTTCAGGGTTAAGACAGTTAGTGAGTATCATTCATGCAAACTGTTCTGTTTTTTGTGGAGTTTTTTGGTTTTTTGCTGAGGAAGATTGGCCCTGAGCTAACGTCTGTGCCCATCTTCCTTGTTTTCCTTTTTTTCATATGTGGGACCCCGCCAGCATGGCTTGATGAGTGGGATAGGTCTGCGCCCGCGAACCCCGGGCTGCCAAAGTGGAGCGCGCAAACTTAACCACAATGCCACCAGGCCGGCCCCCATGCAAACTGTTTTTAATCAAAGTCTAAACTACGTTTTTAGGCAAGAATAATTTACACCAAAGAACTCCAAAAAGAGTCATCTTCAAGCACAAAGTCCCCACTCCATTCAGCACTTACTGAGCACACACTACCTAAAAGAGGCTGGAGCACAGACACCCCTTGTCTTCAAGCTGGTCATAGGAGTGAAATCCCAGACAGGTAGCCCTGGAGCACTCTCAGTGTACCCAAGGCCAAGAAGGAAATGACACTGGAGGCCAGCCTTCCTGGAGGTGGCAGTATTTGACTTGTGCCGTGAGTGATGGGCGATGAGAGAAGGAAATACTCTTCTAGTCGGGGGAGCAAGTCTGATGCGGGCAGCACGGCTGACACTCCTAACCTCTAACCCCTAGGAACCTGCATGAGAATAGAAAATAATATTCTGCCTGTAGAAGGTTGAATTGTGTCCCCCCAAAATGTATTTCCAAGTCCTAAACCCTGGTATCTGTGAATGTGACCTTATTTGGAAATATGGTCTTTGCAAATGTAATTAAATTAAGGATAATCTCAAAATGAGATCATCCTGGATTTAGGGAGAGTCCTAAATTCAATGACCTGTGTTCTCGTAAGAGGAAGAACAGGAAGATTCAACACACAGAGTCACAGGGGGAAGGCCATGTGAAGACCGAGACAGAGATGGGAATAACGCAGCCAGAAGCCAAGGAACGCCAACAGTGCCAGCAGATGCCCGAAGCTGGGACAAGGGCCTGGAACGGATGCTCCCTCAGAGCCTCCTGAAGGAACTAACCCTGACTACATCTTGATTTGGGGCTTCTGGCCTCCAGAACTGTGAGAGAACAAATCTATGTAGATTTAAGCCGCAAGTTCGTGGCAATTTGTTCCAGCAGCCACACGAACCTGACACACTGCCCTTTCTTTCTGGCTTTGCAGTCCTTGGTAACCCAGCGCCTGCACTTCAAAGCTGCTCAGGAAATGTTGGCTGAATAAATGAGTGATGTGTTGAGGTAGACGTGGGACAGCTCTGAAGACGCAAGTCAAGGCAGACTGGGAGGAATCTTGGCGACATCCTCTGAGTTTGTTCTGACAGTCTTGGAGAGGGATTAAGGGGCGACATCCTCTGAGTTTGTTCTGACAGTCTTGGAGAGGGATTAAGGGATTTTTGAGGAATAAGAGACATCCAACAGGTGGAAGATATCACGGCAGCAGTGCAGTGAGCTGGAAAGGTAGGCTGTCAGGGCAAGTGCCCAGGACGGTGATGAGGAGGCTTGAACCAGGGCAATGGCTCCAGGCATGGACACCAGAGCCCCTAAAACTAAAACCAACACTCTGGACCAGGTTGGATTGCGAAAGGGAGAGGGAGGACGTGTCCACGGGGGATTGTGGGATTTGGAAGCATAGACCAAGTCTGGCAAAACAAGGAAAGGAGAATATTGCAGTGAGAGTAGGATCTTAGACCAGGTTTCCGGGAAAACAGAACCAAGCCCAGGCGGAAGCGCTAACAGATTTGGGGAGTTGTAATCCCAGGGTGGTGAGGTGAGGAAAAGGGAAGAGAGGCCTGGAGAGAGGGAAAGCCCATCCAAGATGGCACAGGACTGTGTGGCTTCACTGCTTCACAGAGGGACAGCCACATAGGACCTCAGTGGACAGGCTGGACAGACCAGCAGGCCTCAGGGTGGTTCCCCGGAGCCAGAAGGGAGAGGAGGTTCTCTCTCTTCTTCCTCACTGGTCAGGTGTCCCCCATGGAACATTGATGCCCCATGGAGTGTTGTGCCACTGGTCCTCTTGGGATAGACGTACAGACACCAGATCCCTCATCCAAGGAATAGGGCCTTCTCAGAGTCTGGAAGTGATGGAGGGAGTCAGGTTCACCCGGAGAGGCTAAGGAAGTGCAGGGCCAGCAAGAGAGCTGCAGTCATTCATGGCAGCCATGGGGGTGACTGCAGCCAGGGAGCTCCATGAGCAAGGATCTGGGCCCAGGACACAGCGGGCCAAGCAGATCTGGGGCATTGCAAAGTAGGGACTGGCACACAAGAATATGATGCTGGCAGGTCTCACCTGTGCATTTTAAACCTTTCTGGCTCCATGGGTAACTTGATTATTAATTTGTTTAACCAAATAGATTTCTAACAAAAAGTTAATATGGGAGAGGAAAGTCAAAACTTTCTCAAGGCCACTGACAGGACTGTGCAGTGATTTTTATTTATTTAGCATATATTGTGTAGCACTAACTCCGGACCTGACTCTGTCCTATGGGTGTTACAAATATTAACTCAGTTAACAACCCTTCATAACAACCTCATGGGGTAGAAACCACTGTTATTCCCATTTCACAGAGGAGACAGATGAGGCACACGGGGGTTGTGTGGCACGACTGTAGAGCTCTGCCCGCACTGCAAAGCCATCGCCTCACTCTGCTATGCTGCCTCTTGGCTATTGTGAACTTTTTGCTTCTGGGGCATTTTTTATCATATTAGCATTCTACAAAGACCTAGGGGGATGCTGCCTGGTGAGCCCTCACGTCCTGCCTGTAACAAAGGCCATCTGTTTCCATTTCCCTCCTCTTTCTTTCACCAGGAGCTCAACCAGGAGAAGGGAGCGAGTCTAGCCTCAGACCTTTAAGATTTGAGATTAATTAAACAAGCAGCAGGTTTCTTGCATCACCTGGGAGTTCAGCTTCCCCACCAGTCCTCAGGCTGAACTTGACCAAATGTCACAAAAGGGCCTTGGAGTGGCCCAGAGCCACCCTGAGTGGGAGCCTCACGGTGGAGACGTGGACACTGGAGTCAGACCATCTGGGTCAGTGTCCCAGCGATGGCTCTGCTGCTCACAGCCTGCACCGTGGACAAGCTGTTTGCCGTGTCCATGCCTCGGTTGCCTCATCTGCAAAATGGAGCGACAAGTGCACATTCCTCTTAGGGCCGTTGAGCACCAAATGGTTGAAACACATAAAATGCTCAGACGAGTGTTTAGTCCGTAGTTGGCCCTATATAAACATTTGATGACTTAGTAACATCGTTATTATAGGAGGTTCTCTCCGGGTAGATAGATCTAGGCAGGTTCTGAGGATCGGCCGTGTGCTGTCACCCTGAGGTTATCTGTGATTCTTCCTGCTTCCCGCCGCAGGATATCTCTGTGTACTGATGCAGTTCACCAGGTCTCACAGCCACAGCTCAGCCCAACAAGAACTTGGGTTCTGCCGTTCCAGAATTTCTATCTTGATGGCCAATGCAGCTTTGAGGACAGGCAGCAGACAAGGTCCAAAGAGGGGAGGGTGCTTGTCCTCTCCTCATCGTATTCAGCCTCCAGCATTTCTGTGGCCGGGAGGCCCATTGGAACTCTCTGTTGCTTTCTCGGAGTCCCAGTACCAGTAAAATGATGGGCTCATCTCCTGAGTGATTCTGTCTCCACAGGTGACTATACCTCCTGAGGCCCTTTCAGCCTTGATCAGGTAGGGTCTTATCAATTTCTTGATGCAAACAGAACACAAACTAAAAACAACAAAACGCTGGAGCCTCTCGTAGCCTGGCACCCTCTCGTAGCCTGGCACCCTCTCATAGCCTGGCACCCTCTCGCTACTACTGCTGTCCCGCTAACGGTTGCTGCCCGCCTGGGGACGTTTTATGCTATCGTCAGCAGCAATTTCCTCCAGATGGCATATTGACAAACTAATAAAACAGATCACATAAGTGGAAAGAGCTGGCACTCCCTTTGATGTATTTAAGCTAACGTAGTGTGATCAGGCTGTGCATAGACACTGCTCAGAAAAGAGAGAATTCACACAAAATTAAATAACTATTGTTGGAAATGGAATTTATGAGAAAAGATGAAGGGCTTAATGGTCTAAACAAAACATCACACGTTTTCAGTCACTTGAGGATCTTCTGGAGATTTCTTTTTTCAAACATTAGCAAGATTAGGGGCATTCATTTGCTTGCTATATAGGAGAAGTTCAGGCGACTTTGAGAGCAGGGACAGAGAAAGGGGAGGAGAGAGGAGTAAGGGTCTGCCTGAATTAGAACGAGGAGGATGGGCTTGTGGGTTGGTGTGGGGAGCAGAGATCAAGCATCACTGGAGTTTTACCCTTTTGAAACCTTGAAGAACAATAATACATGTGAGGTGGGGAAAGTGCTATTTTTTTAAAGTTGCCAGAATCTTTGCCTATTGTTTTAAGGAGGCTGTGAAGTTTATCTTTGGGAGAAATACACATTGCCACAAACTAAGTGGCTGAAAACAGCAAAAGTTTATTCTCTCCCAGTTCTGGAGGCTGGAAGTCCAAAGTCAAGGTGTCCACAGGGCCACACTCCCTCCAAAATCTCCAGAGGAAGATCCTTCCTGCTTCTTCCAGCTTCTGGTGGCTCCTGGCACTCCTTGGCTCATGGTTGCATCGCTCCATCTCTGCCTTCACCTTCACATGGCCTTCTCCTCTGTGTCTTCTCTCCCCTTCTTATAATGATGCTCTCATTGGCTTCAGGGCCCATGCAGATAATCCAAGATGATCTCTTCTCCAAATCTTTAACTCAATTACATCTGCTAAGATCTCTTTCCCAAATAGTCATATTCACAGGTTCTACACAGACACAACTTTTTTGGAGGGGGGAAGAGGTACCATCAAACCCCCTATACTTGTTAAGCAAAAAGAGAATTTTTACAAATTATTAAATATTCACAGAATCACTGGAAAGAATAAAGAATCAGATTGCAGGCTGAACTTCCAGGAAACACTCCCAAAACCACAGGGAACCAGGTCACCAGGAGAGATCTGCCCTGCGATGACGAGGAAGCTGCAGGGCGGGGAGGCCACTATTGACTCTGGAATCTTCCATGTCAGCTATTAGATCCACACCACCTCTGCCCTGGGCCACACCAGCAAAATGGAGGCCTTAGCCCCACCTCTCCCCAACATGACTGAGTCTAATCTCAAAGGGTGATGAGGCAAAATCTAAGGCATATGCAGATCCTAGACGAGAGGAGTTGAGGGAAACACTGTTAGCTTTCCAGCCTCAGCAGCCCAGAAGGGGTAGCAGAGCAGGGGAAGGTAAGCACCCCCAGGATCCTCCCACATCTGTGTCCGCAACTGACTCAAAGTGGCCAGCAGAAGCTTGGCAGAGCATGGGGTGACAGTAAGATCGTGAGAAGCAGCAACTGGGGAGGGTTTCTGAAACTTCTAAGCCAACCATTCTCAAACTTTGGTGTGCAGAAGAATCACCTGGAGGGCTGGCTAAAGTTGCAGGACCCTAGCTTGTGGGAATAATGATCTGCTGAATGAATGAATGAATGAATCCATGGGAATCCATTGTGGGGGAGCGAGGTTGGCAAAGAAGCAAAGCCCCCAGGGCTTCCATCTATGATCTCCCTGTGCCTGACTCTGTTCCAGTCCACCTTTGTGCCTCCACCCCTTGAATGTACACCCTGTGCAACCGGGGATAGGGACACAGGGAGCTCTGCCCAGAGGATGGGGGAGGGCACAAGACCTTCAGCAGCCCTGCAGAAGGAAGTGATCTGCTCATCTGCGGCTAGTTCTTAATTCAAGGCAAACCCGCAGCAGGCAAAGTGCATCACTGGCCCTGCTGTCTGGTTTCAGCGTTTGAGTTAGGATGGAAATAAAGGAGAAGTAGCCCTCTCTGTTACCCACTTTCTTGACTTTAAAATATACTTTTTTTCCAAACGAGGCCCCAGCTGCTAAGAAAGAGCATGCAGGGATAAAACAAATTCTGCTCCTAAAATTCTAAGTGCACCATGGAAGTCCCTTAGAGTAAAATAGACAGTCCCTTATTGATGGCTCTGCTGAGGACCTGGGGCCAGAGCCCCCAGCAGAGCTTCTAGAGGGTCCTCTGGCCTTCTTCTCACCTTGTCTTCACCAGAGACAAGGAGAAAGAACAAAGAGAGAATGGGGCTGGCCTGGTGGTGTAGTGGTTAAGTTTGGCACATTCTGCTTCGGCGGCCCAGGTTCGCAGGTTTGGATCCCAGGCATGGACCTACACCACTCATAGCCACGCTGTGGTGGTGACCTACATTTAAAGTAGAGGAAGATTGGCACAGATGTTAGCTCAGGTATAATCTTCAAGCAAAAAATTGCTAAAAAAATAAGGAGAGAAGAGAAGGAAAGCATCAATGTCTGGTGGGAACTCCCAGTTGAAACTTTTCAGGGTTCCCTGAAGGCTGGAACATCAAGGATGATACAAAAAGAATTCATATAAGATCTGCACAGCCCAGAGAAAGAATGAGTTTTAGATCCAAAACAGACATTATGACACTAGATTGAAATTAAGAATATTCCCATTCTTAAGTGAACTAATCTGTGCAAAAATGTGTAAATATAGGTCTCACTCACTATTTTAAATGAGCTATGAATGTTTTAACAAATATTCAGAGATCTGTTTCATAGCTTTTGGATTTTAATATCTAGAGTATGTGCAATTGTAAAACCTAAAATATCCTTGTATTTGTGCTCTTCACCAGCAAATCCTAAATAAGTTGGGTTATTACTAAAAAAATAATTCTACCATGCATTTTCATGATCAATAAAAATTCAAATCTTTATTCATCACTTGAGTTTCCTAAAACTGGTGTTTCCATTAAAGCACTGAGAGAAAAAGACTAAGCGTTCACTAAGTTACTCCTTAAAGAGTTTGCTATTTTCCCACCCAGAATGAATCTTCTTTCTGGGCATTTCTATTCCCGTTTGTATTAGTTCATGAGGACTGCTGGGACTAAGTGCCACCAATGGGGTGGCTTAAACAACAGACTATTTTCTCACAGTGCTGGAGGCTAGAAGTCCTCCTTCAAGGGGCTGGTAAATTCAGTTTCCGGTGAGGCCTCTCTTCCTGGCTTGAGGAGGGCCACTTTCTTGCTGTGTCTTCACATGCCAGAGGGAGAGAGAGAGAGATCTGGCATCTCTTCCTCTTCTTACAAGGATGCCAGTCCTATCAGATTAAAGCCCCACCCTTGTGATCTCATTACCTCCTTAGAGGCCGCACCTCCAAATACGGCCACATTAATGGTTAGGGCTTCAACCTATGAATTTGGGGGAGACACAGTCCAGTCCATAATATTGGCAACCTTTGGCCTCCCTGCCTTGTATAAGCACACCCTGACCTCTGCCTTCACGTTCACATGGCATGCTCCCTCTGTGTCTGTGTTTGTGTCCAAATTTCCCTCTTCTTGTAAGGACCCAGCCGTATAGGGTTAGGACCCACCCTAATGATCTCACTGTAACGTGATCATCTGAAAAGACCCTATTTCCAAATAAGGTCACATTTCGTGGTATTGAGGATTAGGATTTCAGCAGCAGAATTTGAGGGGCATACCATTCAACCCCTAACACCATGACTTTGAGGCTGGCCTGCTCTGTGTAATCATCTGCTGTCCTCATGCCCTTGGCCTGAGCAAGCTGCATGATTAACTGCCTGAAATCCCACTTTGCACATGTGATTCCCCATCAGAGATCTTGGGTAGTTCTTAGGACACTGAGAATAAGCCACCCCCTCAGCCCTGACATCTGAAGTTCTCTCTAGTGACCCTGGCCTGCTGCTCCAGGAGGATTGGATAACATGGGAAGACCACAGGCTTAGGTCTTCTGCCATCCTGGCTTTCTTTCTCGGCAATTCTATTTGACATCTGCATGTGGAGCTCAGCTGGACATGGAGCTCTCTTCCCCAGCTCCAGCTGGCTCATTGATGAGGTTGTGTCAAGGATCACATTGAGAAAGCAGGTAGTAAATCGACCATGGAGTCAGGGGACAGATGCTCACACTCCAGCCCTGTGACCTCAGAGCTGTGATGGCCTCTCTCTAAGCCTCAGTTTCCTGATCTGTAATACATCCCTGCTCCCACTTTGGGTGGTTGTGCATTAATGCATGTGGAGCTCTTAGAACAGTGCCAGGTGCACAGCAAACGGCTCTGGCCTCCTAAGTATGCCGTATGCATCCCTATCCCTACATCCGTCACCTCTGAAGAACGCTCCTCACAGCCTGACCCCTTCTCGCCATCTGGGTCTCCTCTCAAAGGCTACTTCTCAGAGATGGCTTCTTCAGCAACCCAGTCTGACTATCTCCCTACCCCTGTCACTCCTTATCCCACTACCTTGCTCTATTTTCTTTATTAGCATCTGAAATCATATCGGTTATTTATTCTTTATATGTTTGTGGTCTGTCTCCCCAGGAAAACTTTAGATTTCATGAGAATTGGCCCCTTCTCTGTGTCCCTCATTGCTGTACAATCAGCACCTACCGGAGTTCAGTGTTTTGGCTCATTCTTTGTTGAATAAATAATGAATGAACCCAGGAATACACTTGCTCTGAGTTTCCGCTAGACCTTGACTCTTCCATTACCCGGCTCTGGTCTGACTCCAGGTCCAGTTATCCCTCCTTCCTCTGAATTTGACACCTTGTGTGTGGTTCTCTTTCCAAGTAGATGGCAAGTTCATGAGTTTGAGTTTTATACCTCTGAATCTCTGTTGCTCAGCTCAACGCCTCTGACCCAGAAAAGTTCAGGTAAGAGCTGCTCATAACAACGTAGCCTCTCCATTCCTGGGGTCACCGTGCTGCACCCACCTGGGACTCTAGAGATGAGAAGACATCAGTGCAAGTTGCTCTTGGAATTTCAAGCCCTCACTGGAGGGGTGCCATTCTAGAAGGCAGAGCACAGAAACTGTGGGGTGCCAGGCTCCCCATTGAGATTACTTTGGGCAATGTAGAGAGAGAGAGACTCTGACCTTACCCACAGTCTGTTCCAGCTCTACCTGCCACCCCCTGGTGCCCACTGCTTCCCTACAAAACTCACTGTACCCCCAAACACTGTTCGCTCCATGACCCATCCTTGGCTTCTGATGTTCCCTCCTCTGACTTCACCCATTCTTCCAACCATTCTCATGGGCTTCTTCCCTCAAGGTCTGGCTTTAGACTTACCTTCTAGAAGAATCTCACACACAGTGCCTTTCTCTGTTTCTAACAGTGCCTTGGCTTCCTCCAGCAGGCCATCAGCCCTCGGTCAGCCTACTGACTTACGTCTGCAAGTCACTTCTCCCAGCAGGACTGCAAACCCTGGAGATCTGTGAACGCCTCACCAGGCTACACAAACATGCCAAGGAATGCCAGACACAGAGCCAAGCGGGCCTCATGCCCTGTGCATGGGTTTCCTTGATAATTGCATCCGCTTGCCTGAGAGGTGAAGATCCCTCACTTCCTCCAGGCCATTTTTGTCTGCTGAATAATTCCCACCAGCAGTGAGTCACTTCCCACCAAGGCGCAGCGTCCCCGCAGCCTGAGCCGCTTCAGCGGCCCATGATGAATATGGAAAAGGCTCAGCTTCGGGCCTAATGAGCAGTGAGAGAGAGAGACTTCAAGCTGCACATTTGAGAAATAAATTAGCACTTAAAGGCATATTAATCTAGCCCTTTACTAATGTATTCTACGGTACTTTTCTGACCCAACAATTACGTTAGGGGGTTCTGTAATTTACGTTCTGCGGCAGATTGCAAACCTTTTCTTGACCTTAGCGTAAATCAGAGAACTAGAAAACTCCGTTTGGACACTAAAGGGAAATGCAACTGAAACTCATTTGCAGGAAGGCCTGAAAAGTGGAAAGCTCCTGAATTAAACATAGCGGAGAAATGCTTGGCCCTCCCTCTTCCTTTCAGTTAGGAACCAAGCCTTTCTGAAGAAAGAACCAAGATGCCAGCATGGTCGGAAGAAAATCATTTCCTAATTGGCTTTTACTGAAAATAAAGAGAGATGGCAATGCAAATGCACTCGTGTTTATTTTACTTCAAGGCAACATTAACACAGAAGCCACCCACGCAACACCTGATCTAGGATTTACCTGGATCCAACCCATTTTCTTACTCTGAGTATGTTGGAGAACAAACAACATGAGGTCTTTTATTTTTCTTTATGATTCGAAAACGTGTAGTCAAGTTCTCTCTCTCTCACTCTCTCTTTCTCGATCTCTCTCTCTCAGGTACTATAAAACATATTATCTCCTGTCTTAAATATTCAGTTTCTCTCAACTCTACTTCAATCTGCCTCTGTTTCCCCTTCCTCTCTGCTTTCTTTCTTTCTCCTTTTGAAGCCAGGACCTGCCACAAAATTTTGGGGTCCCAGTGCAACATGAAAATGTGGAGCTTCTTATTCAAAATTTATTAAGAGTTTCAAGACAGCAACAGCAGAGAATAAAGTGAGCGTGGGCCCCTCTGGGCACGGAGCCCTGGGTGACCGCCCAGGTCCCACGCCCGGACACCCAGCCCTGCCTCAGCTTCTTCTCCCTGCATCCCTGGTCTCCGTCAGCTGCATCCTACTTTGCCAGACTTCTGCTCCTTCCCTCACACCACCTGCTGCGGACCCAGTCTTGGCAAGATCAGAGAACAGAAATGTCGTTTATCAACAGGGCATGATTCACTTGTCTACCCTTCCAACCAGGCACTTGAGGGCCCAGAATCAGCACAATTTCTCCTCAGAGGAGAGCGTACATTTTTCCCCACGATGCCTTCTTGAGGATGAAAAAGTGTTCATGTCCATATCACTGTGTCTATGGTTCATCATGCTTTTTTTTTTTTCATTTTCATTGACGTCTTAATAGTTCATAACATTGTGGGGTTTTAGTTGTACATTATTTTTTGTCCGTCACCATGTGGATGCATCCCTTCACCCCTTGTGCTCACCCCATCCCCCCTTCCTCTTGGTAACCACCAACCAGTTCTCTCTGTCCATGTGTTAGTTTATATTCCACATATGAGTGAAATCATGCTGTGTTCGTCTTTCTCTCTCTGGTTTATTTCACTTAACATAATACCCTCCAGGTCTATCCATGTTGTTGCACATGGGACAATTCTGTCTTTTTTATGGCTGAGTAGTATTCCATTGCATATACACACCACATCTTCTTTATCCAATCATCAGTTGAGGGACACTTGGGTTGCTTCCTCTTCTTGGCTATAGTGAATAATGCTGCAGTGAACTTGGGGGTGCATAAGCCTCTTGTGATGGTTGATTTCATGTCCATTGGGTAGATGCCCAAGAATGGGATTGCAGGATCATAAGGTGTTTCTATTTTTAATTTTTTGAGGAATCTCCATACTGTTTTCCATAGAGGCTGCACAGTTTGCATTCCCACCAGCAGTGAATTAGGGTTCCCGTTTCTCCACCATCTCTCAACATTTGTTGTTTTTTGTCTTGGTGATTATAGTCATTCTAACGGGTGTAAGGTGATATCTGAGCATAGTTTTGATTTGCATTTCCCTGATGATTAGTGATGTTGAACATCTTTTCATGTGTCTGTTGGCCATCTGTATATCTTCCTTGCAAAAATGTCTGTTCATATCCTCTGCCCATTTTTTGATCGGGTTGTTTGTTTTGTTATTGTTCAGGTTCATCATGCTTTTAAACAAACTTTAGCTTTTCAATATTCATTCTATCATATCTCAATAAAACAAAACCATTTTCTGAATGGAAATTGAGAAGTAGGCCTACAGTAAATCTTCAATGGTTCAAGATAAACCTTCGCTTGGAGTTGTGTCCACTTCTCTGTTTTTCATACCCAGTCATAGGACAGGTTGAATCTTGATCCCTGGCTGGCTCCCATCCCAGCCCACCCTGAGATCCAAAAGCCGTGTTTTATAGTGGCCTTTCTCTGTGCAGGGCCTTTTAAAGTTCAGTGTTAACACTGCCTTGAAGATAAATGTCTTCAGACTCTCTGTTCTTAGCAGATTGAACTTTAAAATTCCTGGGACTGGTACTTCTCCTAAAATAGTTTCATGCCACAAAGCCAGAGACAGAAAGGACCCAAACCCCCCAGGTAAGGCTGGCTCCCAGCACCCTCCCCAAACTTGGCAAGATGGTCTCTGGCCTCTTCCCATCAATCAGGGTTGTAGGGAGCAGGAAGTAGCAAGGGATAATAAAAGGGAGAGGACAGCACAACGAAAGGGATGAAACAAGAGCATTCAAAGAGAGAGGGTGGCTCCCAGTGGTTTCACGCTTGAATATGCAGGCAATGCTGACTCAGAACAAGAATAAAGGGAAACCCTGAATCCAAAAGGCAGAAGCTCCCTCCTCTGCTCCTACATCAGAGGCTGGGGCACACTGTGAGGCAGGGACTGCAAATCTTCAAGGTGTCCAGCTCCTTTGAGCTTATCCTCATCTAAATGAAAGGTTTGGTCTTTTCCTTTGTATCAAAACTACCCAGCACCATACACCATCTCCCTGGTTGAGTACAGTTTAATTGCCTCCCTTGTGGAATCGTGTTAAATGTATGCCCTTCTTTTCCTCTCTCCTCACTGCCATTCTCCTATAACAAAACAACCCTGCAAATCCGAAGAAAATGCAAGTGAATTGCCACTGGCATCAGGGTTGTCTGTTTGCAAGAGAACAACAGGGAAGTGCTATTCTCCTTGAATAAGCAGTGAATTAGCAAATGTCCTTCTCTATCATAAACATTTGCTGAAAATAGCCCCTGGGTGATTGCAACGATGGATGCAGAGCAGCTATTTTTAGCTAACAAATGAGATCAGCAGCATCTAATTTTGGACACTGCTCAGCCTTGGTGCTGGGAGCTGACTCTGTGAATGGAAGGAAAATGCAAAGGGAAGTTTCTTTCCAGCTTGGCCCCCACCAGCAACTGTAACACGTACTCAGAGACTGCCAGTTTTGAGGCATGGAGCCATGATCACTCGTCTCCTTATTCCATGAGGTCACCAGTCCACATGGTAGTGCTGTTGAAGTACTCCTCCTGTCTACCTTTGTCCCCAGGGAACATGGAAAAGGAAATGTGTGTGTTGGAGGGACACTGTGTGGAGACGTGTCCCAGGGCATCAGCAGAAGGGACCCCACTGTGGGGAGAAGAGGAAGGGCTGGGAGACCAATCTTCCCGGAGTGAAATTGACAACAAACCCAATATGATGAGAAACTAGGCCTTCAAAATGCTTTAAAAGAATGACCTGACATTACTTTAAAATATAAATAGATGCATTGTTAGTGCTGAAAATAATGAAAACTGCGATCCCCCAGGGGCAACCCCCCACATTAACAGTTGTCCAAATAGCACCATTCCTATGCACTTGATAGCACCAGATAATTGTCTGGCTTCCTCCTTCTGGCTGAGCAAAGCCTCTCTCCTGTGGGGAGGAAGCTTTGAGTCCTGGCCCTTTAGAACTTCACTGGAGCTAGAGGGATTAGAGCAAGAACAGAAGGAACTAAGATGTAGGGGGAAAGGAAACAATTTTCAACCAGACCATCTTGCTAAGTCTCTCTTTTAAAATGTTTTAGACCACTTGAATGGCATGTGCTACATGATCTGCTAACAGATGTGTAGGGGACAATGTTATCTGAGCAGTATACTTCTGGAATGTGGCAGGACAACTCTCCATGGGCCTCTGGCGTTTCTGCAGAACAACTCTCCATGGGCCTCTGGCGTTTCTGCAGGTGCTGACTGCCTTTGTTCTGGGCTGTCTGTTCAAGGAGAGTGAACAGCCTTGGAGGATGGAGGCAAACCTCCTCCAGAGCAAAGGACAGGCAAGCTTACTGCCCAATGTCAAAAGATTCGGGTCCTCTAAGCTCAGGGTGGCTCCCCTGGAACACAACCTACTGTGCGTGCAGGTGTCACCTGGCACTCTTCGCATCGCCTCGCGGAAATTGGGACTTGGGCAGGTACAAAAGTGCTGATACTCTGGCAATTGCTATCACTGTGGGAAATAAACCGTCCTTTTTTCTGATCCAGGAGTTTCATGTTTTCTACCAGCATCCCTGATGTTGTGACAAGATAACATCTCAGCTTGCAAGTAGGACAAAATCTTGGACCAAGCGTAGTTCTTGACACTGAACGTAGACAACTGTGGCTGGCGATTTGGGAGAATAAGTTCTCAGATGTGTAAATGATACCGTGAGGTAAATGATACTTCAGGCAGAGGCTACTGGCGGTCCTCCTTAAAATCTGTTTTCTCCTTTTTTCTATAGAAATAGAACCAGGCATGCGGCTATGCAGAATAAAACTATGCTTTTCCAGCTCCCCTTGTAGATAGGTGTGCTCATGTGACTACGTTCTGGCCAGTGGGATGTAAGTGAACTACTGAGAGACAGCTTCTGGTAACATTCTTTAGGCATGTTCATTGTGCACCTTCCTCAACCTCCTTCTCCAACCTTCTGCTTGGAACATGGATGTGGCAGCTGATGGTACACCTTGATCCACGAGGATGGGGCCATGCTTGGCAGCACAAATGGAGAGACGGAGTCCAGGTCCCTGATGTGATGAAGAATCACACCTGGTCTAGACTTACTTATGAAATAGAAATTGATCTTGTTCAAGCCACTGTCATTTTGAGTTTTTTGTTATTAATAACTGAATCATCCCTAACTGGTGCGGCATTTGCTGCCAAAAATGGAGTGTTACAAGGAAAAGACCCAAAACATGGAGTGAATTGCAGGTGTCACTCAGGCTGGCCCCGGCCAAACTGAGAGATAGATAACGTCTTCAGGAGCCACCTGCACCTGCACCATCTTCCTCCCTGCCCTCTTCTGCCTTCAACTCCTTGCACACTGACTGCCCCCTTGGCTCCCTGCTGCCCACTGCAGGCCTCCACGGCTGCAAACTCATTACATCTCCAGGTCTTTCTCACACAGACAGCCACATCCCCACGACTTTTATTTCAGTGTCAGTTTTGAGAAGAGCAGCTCCTGCTTTGAAAGGACTCGAAAATAAACCAGTCTAGAAACACACTTCCACAGAGGTTTGGATTATGGCATGACCCTTAATGGTGCGATGTGAGCTATCAGTCACACCTGGGTGGGAGAGATGGGTCAGGGTAGAAGTCCCCTAGTGCCCCTCAGAACCACCCCAGGGCCAGTTGAATATGTGGCCCATGCCCAACACCAGCTGTGTACACAAAGGCGGGGTTGGCCAGCTCTACCCAGCACAGCAATCTTCTCCATGTGAAGCAAAATAGTGGAGTCATCACCCAAAGGGAAACTCTAGAATCTAAGAGTGGGTTCTATTCAACGGATGTCATAGCAGTGACCTCATAGTGGCGCCCACCCACCATCCACATCGTGCGCTGAACACAGTGCCACATTCCATCTAAATCCGGTTGTTTATTCACTTGCTCACTTAACACTCTGTTGAGCACCTACAGTGTGCCAGACCCTTGCTACATGCAGGGAATGGAAAGATGAGTTTCGCAGAATCCATACCCTGCATGGGTGCAGGATCTAGTGAGCTTCAGGCTCCCCCAGGGCAGAAATTCAAACATGATTATTTGTAGACAATCACTTACACTGGACAAGAGGAGATGGGAGTGGTTTTTAATTAAATTCATGGGAGAGATTTCTAAAAGTTACAGTTCAGAATTAGTCCTGTTCTATGACAACCATCATAACATACAGTCTCTCAAAACAAATCCATTTCTGTGCTCTGCTGGTCAGATAGGAACTCCTATTAAATACCTTAAAAAGTAAACATTCCCGAGTGTCTGTCTATTGAGAATCCAATCAGAAAATCAAAAGTGGTGTGTCTGTGCATTTACATATTTACAGTTTCGTAATGTTTCAGCTATGAATGCTTTAGACTGCAAGTAAGAGACAACTTCAATTAACCGTGATGTTTAAAAATAGGTTTATGGTGAAATCTGAATTAGGTTGTAGTTGAGCTAACACTCTTGAGCAGATGTCCATTTCCTGCTTTTCACAACGTACTATGGTTATGTAAGATCGTGCAAATAATATATGGGAAATTCTTGTACTGCAACTTCTTGTGAGTCTTAAACTATTTCAAAGTAAAAATAAAATTAAAAAAAAAACCCAGAGGTTTATGTGTACTCACAATTAGAAATCCAGAGGTTGCCAGTTGCTGACTTGGGTTCAGATATTCCACGATACTGTCGATGACTAGGCCCTTTCTACCTTTTTGTGTCTCCACCCTTTGCTTATTGGCCCTTTATCCTCCTCCCTGTGGTCTTAGGGATGCTGCATAGTGGCTGCAGCTCCCGGCTTCATGTCAGCACTACAGCCAAGGAGAAGAGTGGAGGAGGAGAACTAAGCACCTAGGCTGCCTCTATCAGGAGAGCAAAGTTTTGAAAATATGTCCTGAATTGTTTGACACTTCTCCCTTCAAAGTGTGGAGCCTCATTCCCCTCCCCTTGAATGTGGGCCAAATTTAGTGGCTCCCTTTACATGAATAGAGCATGGCAGGGCAGAAGTGACTGTGGAAGACAGACTCTAAGGTGCCCCCAATGATCCCACTTCCTGGTATTCATGCATGTGTATTGAGTGTGAACAGGACCTTTGACTTGCTTCTAACCAACAGAATACGACAAGGGTGATGGGATGTCACTTCTGTGGTTGTGTTACACAAGATTTTAACTTCTCTCTTGCTAGAAGACTCTCTCTATTGACTCTCTCCCTGGCTGGCTTTGATAAAGTGGCCATGTTGAAGAGGCCCACATGGCAAGGAGCTGAGGGTAGCCTCCAGTCACCAACCAGCGAGGAGCTGAATCTTGTTGACAACCGTGTGCACTTGGAAGAAGATCCTTTCCCCTTGAGCCTCAGATTAAATTCCAGCACTGGCCAACTCCATGATTGCAGCTTCATGAGACCCTGAAGCAGAAGAACTAGCTGTGCCTCCTGACCCAAAGAGCTGTGAGACAATATGTGTATGTTGTCTTAAGCTGCTAAGCTAGTGGTAATTTGTTACCAAGCAATAGATAACTAGTACAGTGATGCTATATGACTCCAAAGCAAGGTCATATAATAGATAGCTTCACTCTCTCTCTCCTTTTCTCAGTTTGCTTGCGTTGGGTGAAGCCAGCTGCCATGTCTTAAAGACACAGTAGAGAGGCCCATAAGACAAGGTTCTGAAGCCTCCAGCCAACAGCCATCACCAACTCGCCAACCATGAGAATGAGCCACCTGGGAAGTGAATCCTCCAGCCCCAGTCAAGTCTTCAGATGAACATAGCCCTGCAAACATTTGGATTGTAACCTCACAAGAGATCCCAAGCCAGAACTACCGAACAAAGCCACTCTCAAATTCCTTATCCACAGAAACTGTAAGAATAATAAATATTCATCATCATTTAAGCCACCACAGTTTAGGGTGATTTGTTACACAGCGATAGATAACTAATACAAGTCTCATGGGCTAGAATTAGGTCACATGCTGACCGTCACATGGCTGGCTTAGGCCAATCATGACCCTTCTCCTGGGACTAGCCTTCCCTGAGATCAAGGATCTTCACACATTACAGACTGGAGTTTTGTTAGCAGAGAAGTGTTGCAGGGGAGGAAGGAATGGCTTATGATAGGCATAAAACTTTGCAACTGACACACACAAATGCTTACTTGAGGATTAAAGATATGGACTTCGCTATAAATTCACCCAATAAACATTAAAAAAGTAAATAAATTCAAGAGGGAGATAAACTTAAAAAAGAAAACCTGGGAGCTTCTGAATTAAGATTATAAGTAGAACCATACTCTCTTCCCTAGCTGTCACTCCATTCAGTGCACCATGGAAATATGTTCCCCGAAATAAAGTTAATGACATAATGTTGGTATCTCCTCCCACTTAATTAAAACTTGACCCCATCCTAACAGGATGTTTTGGTTGTTAGAGATAAATATACCTGTGTTTTACTATGACTGATTTGGGAGTCCAAAAAACCAGAATTAAAGGAAAGTCAAGACATGCAGTGTACTGGGTGTGGTGGTCCCTCCCACTCTCTTCAAGCCATTTGGTGAAGAGCATAAGATAAAACATAAGAACCATCATTTACAATAATTCCATGAGAAATTATGACACTTGGATTTCAATGAAAAAACACCAAGGACTGGCAAAATAGGTTTTTATAGACAATTTTAGTGACCAAGGCTATAAATAGTGTGGAAAGAGAATGGGGAAGAATTTCTCTTTCTGAAGCCCTGGGGTGGGGTGCTAGAGCAGTGGAAAGGAGTCGGGGGACAGGCCCAAATTCTTAGTCTGATCATGTCTGAAGGATGCATCCTTGGGAGCTGTTCAGACAAAAGTGTAGCTGCGTCAGTGATCAAAAGCCCAAAGTCACAGCCAATGTCAACGAAGAACGGATTTCCAGGCACATTTATTAAAATGCATCACCACCTCCACTCACTGCCTTCACCCAAGTCCCCGTGGGTATGAGCATCCTCTGAATTTCTTTGCCAGTGACCAGCTCCATTGATTTTTCCCAGCTTTAAGAATATGCACCAAATGCAAGTCATGCAAATGCTTACTGGAGGGTGAAAGATACAGGTTTAGCTACAAATTCACCCAAAACACATAGCTTGGATTCATGAACAAGTTTATCAAACCTTCTTTAAAAAAAAATCTGACTCCAAAAACTACATCAGGCAAATTATTTTCATTATCAAATGATAATGAAAAGTATTTTTCAAAGGCTATTAGTATGGTGTTATATAAAAAAGGTAGTTATTTTAAAAGGCGAAAAATAAAAATCAACCAATAGAGAAAAGATTTAATAGTGAAAGTATCTAAGAATTGTCTTCCTGTGTTTACTGCTAATTCTGACCCCTTATTCCTAAGAGAAATGCATACTTGGGGGCAAATTTCCAGAGAAGCCTTTCTGAGCAATAATTTTGCAGGAGTGTTTGTGTTCATTTTAAGCCAGCAAAGCAGCCAGAGACAATCATAAAACAACACCCCAGAAGATCTTTCGAAAGTGGAAGCATGGCTCACTGGGGGGCCAGCGAGCAGAGCCTTGAATAATTACCAATGGCAGCCGTGCTAAACTTATTAAGACCAGTAGTTTCAGGGCACAAATGTCAGCCTGTGAAAACCTCCAGCACCCAGAACAAGGGGATTAAATATTCTTTAATGCTTTTATCAGCTCTAATTAATAGTAGCTTTTGGCTTCAGTGATTGAGAGTCTTAACACATAATGAACCTTCATTAGGCAGGAGACTCAAAATGCTACTCTCTGAGCCCGCCCTCAAAGCCAGTCTGACTCTACTGAGCTGAACTGAGCTGAAATCAGAGATGCCACCCGCTAGGAGAGGGGCCTGCCACGCAGGAGCACACACCATCCTCGGGGCAATCAGCACTTTGACCGCCAGATCTTCTGAGGCTGAGCTAATGCTGTTAGTCATCCAAATGAGTCCCAGAGGCCCTCACACAAAGGCAACCTCAGGGACACGAATCAGTACCAGACACAGCCAAAACAAGATGATTAGTCGCTTGGGTCTTCTGGGTGGCTAGAAGAACATTTGAGTCAAAAGAGCTTACAACACTCCTCTGGGTGGGAATAAATGACACTCAAGTGGTCTTAAGGCATTAACAAGGCTTCTGAGCTATTTTTAAAAACATAAATTTGAGTGCTGCCAATTTTCAATTATCTCTGCCAGTGCTGGTGAAGAGGGGCACAGATAACTCAAAATAGTAGCTTCTAAAAGGTTGTTTGCATTGGGCCTGGAAAAGCAGTTTGCATCTACATTTGAATGAGAGCAAGCCCTACATTCTGAGAATGTGCAACAGTTCTGATAAAATGGTAAAGGCCTTATGTGAGGAGGAGAGCCTGTATTTGCCTTCCCGCCTTCATGCATGATACCGAGAATGAATTGTGTTTCCTTTTAAGCTGGACAGCATCTGACAACCTGCCCTGGAGTGACAGGGCACCCAGGTCCTGAACACCCATGTATCGACTCAGAGGGCTGAGCCAGGAGGAGCTAAGGAGACAGCGGAAGAGTGGATGAGAACTTGACTGCAGGCGAGGAAGTAAATCTGCAGGATAACTTACCCATGGTTAACTGTGCTGTTCAGGCAATGTGCTATCTTACTCCCACGAGGTTCCTATAGACAACATCTCCCTGGGGCCTGGGTCACCATGGTAATGGGTTTTTTGAGCTATTTTTTTCAGGAGTTGGAACCCCTTGCCCACTTCAAGCCGACTGAGACCACCAGCCCATCAACTAGGCCCACGCAGACATATGTCCGATAAACAACCTTTTGATGTCAAGAGGTTAAAACTCTACCCTCAGGGCATGCTGACCCTGCCATTCTGTGGACATGCCTCCTACAAGGAGGCATGAAGCCTGACTACACTTGTGCAGATCATCAATTACCTCGTCTCTCCTTACCTCCAATCATTTCAGACCACCTTACCCCCTACCCCATAAATATCCCTGAGTCCCTATTTTTAGGGAAGCAGATTTGTGATTCATTCTCCTGTTTCCTCACTTGGCTGCCTTGTGATTATTAAACCCTCTCTCTGCTGCAGTCTTGTTATCTCAGTGTTTGACTTTCTGGGTGACGGGCAAAAACCGACCTGGTGCAAGAACAAAAGAAACTATTTTCCAAGAGTACAGAGACCTCAGTTTGCCTGAGTTTATCCTTCAAGTTCATAGGGAGAGAATCCTCTTGTCCAGGGGACAGTTCAACCCACCAGTGAGAAGGTTTGCTTTGAGATGGTGGGCACCACAATCGAATGTCACTGTCCAGCTGGAGCCCTCCAGGTCACAGGGCAAAATGCCATGGGGGAGCCTCCCTCATCCCTCAGCTGCCAGGTGTTGCTCTGTCTTCTTCCAGAGGATGAGGTACACTCCAAGCAGATAGCAGAGAAGCTGTGTGATTCTGAAAAGTGATTCATTGCCTCTTTCTTAACCTCCAGAGTCGCTGGTAGCGTCATTCCCTACCCCCTTAGAAAATAGCACACTCAAACAATCCCTCAGTTAGAAACTCTCACACCAATCATCACCCCCATTCTTACCCTCAGCAAATCTGGGGGGCTCTGCAGTCATCCAGAGTCTGCCTCCCTCCCAGCATCTATACTGCTTCCACCCTGGTCCACACCACCATTGCTCCCTAGATCCTTCCTTCCTTTTTCTCTGCTCCCACCCTGCCTGTCACAGCCAGTTCTCCCCACAGCAGCTGCAGGATCCTGTTAAAATGTCAGGAAATTCTGCTGCTCCTCTACTCAAAACCTCTCCTCTACTATTCCACAATGGCTTCCTGTCTTGCTCAGAGAAAAAGTTAGTGTTCCTCTAATGGCCCACAAGCCCCTTAAATCCTGTCCACAACACAGGCGCGCACACACACACACTCACATGCACACACTTGCACAATGCATATACACTCCACATGTGCACGTGCAGGCACACGTGCACACACAGACATGGGCACATACCACACACACATACATGCCACATGCACATTCACATGCATGCTCAGTCACACGTGCACACACACTCGTGCACATGCACAATCACGTGCAGACATACACATACAATGCATACACACCACACGTGCATGTGTGCATGCACACACATATGCCTGCACGTGCACATACCACACAGCATACATGCATATGTTCACACATGGTATTTGTCTTTTCGTGACTGGCTTATTTCACTTAACACAATGTCCTCAAGGTCCATCCACGTCATAGCATGTATCAGAATTTCCTTTCTTTTTAAGGTGGAATAATATTCCACTGTTTGGATAGGCCACATTTTTTTAACCATTCATCTTTTAATGGACACTTGGGTTTCTTCTACATTTTGGCTGTTGTGAATAATGCTGCTATGAACATGGGTGCACAGAGGTGGGGTTGATAGTTTTGTCTCTGTTTCATATTGAGGAAATGAGGGCTCAGAAAGGTCAAACACGGTCTCCAAGGTTACATATCTCTAGGTGGCTGAGCTGATCCCCAACACGTTTCAATATCCCACACCATTTTCACTCTCTGTGACCCAGCCATGGGCTAATGACCTAGGGCAAGCCAAACAAAGCCAACAGTTCCCAGATGTGCAGAAACCTAGCACACACCTACTGTCCACACTACTGTCGAGAAATCACCATCATACAAATATTGGTATAACCACAAATATTGGTGAATCCCGGGGAGTAGAACTGAGGGTGGGGAAGGACATCTTTATTTTTATTGGAATACATTTGTGTGTCCTTAACGATCTGACATGAGCAGCTGCCATCTCTGCCCACAGCCATGAAACCAGACAGTTTCCTTTTATCCTCAGACTTTAGTTTGCAGCTTGTTTGCGCATCATCCCACCCTCTACAAGCAGCTGCAGAGCCGGTGGGGGGTTGGTACGTGAGCACCCCTGCTTTGTGGTCCGAGGCCCCTTGGACTCATATAAGGAATCCCCAGTCCACCCTGACTTCAGCCAGCTCGATGCTTACTCCTCAGTGCACACTGATGAGACCGTGAGAAGGACGCCCTCTGCAGGAAGGCTGCCACCTCACAGGACACCTGGGCCAAGCCCCAGCAGGAACAGAGCCGCGCCAACCGCCAGCTGCTGTGGGCCACGTTGCCCCTGACTTACTGCACACACCTGCCCTCTGCTCCCCTGTGCCATGCTCCTTTCCCTGTGCATCCTCTGCTCCCTGCAACTCTGCCCCTGGGAACCACTGAGACCTTCAACAAGCGGCTTCCCTTCTCCACGTGTCTATTTTCTCATCTGTGAATGAGGGATCAGCTCTGAAATTATTCTCTAATACCCTTTCCAGCTCTAAGGATGCTATGGTTTCACGTGGAGCTTAGGATTTGACGTTTCACATATCTAGAAGCTTCCTTTAGTGAGCAGCTGGGGCAAAGAGCCACCCAGTGAACAGTGTGAATCAGAGTGACTTCAAGAAGGTTTTCAGGAACTTAAAGATGAGACACAGGATCTGGTCAAGACAGATGGGGGTGTCACGGGCATGGCCAAGTGGTCGTGACCAAATCTCTCTTCACAGTACAAACAACGTGACTATACAATGCATCTAGAAATCTCAGGAATACCTGCCGAATCGTGGTGTTTTAAAATTTCTCAGTAAAAGTGTATTCAACAGTATCACTTTTTAGAAGAGAGAACTCAATAGCTCCATGCACTTAAGCTTTCTCTACGTGACATCTACAAGACACGTTCAGGCCATGCTTTTCAACCCATCATATAAAGAATTGCTCGCGGCCAAAAGCTTCTTAGGTCTCACCTAATGGTACCTGCGTCATCATGCTCTTATGTCTGAGTACCAGGAAATTGAATTTTAGACCTAGTGTATTATCACAAGTGAAACGTTAGCTACAGATGCGAGAGCTCGGGAAAAGCAGTGCCTCTGGGGCTTTGGCAATTTGTAAACAAGATTTTGCAACATCCCTTTGAAGAAAATTTTCCAGCACTGGAACATCCTGGGGACCAGTTATTGGGAAAGCACCAGGTGCGAAGTTCAGAGAGTTCCAGGAGCTCATCAGATGTGCACAAGGCCACATCCTGCAACATCCTCATCACGTGATAATGTGGAAGCACCTCCATCTATCTCGAGGGATCCCGAAATAGTCTGGACAGAAGAAGGGCAGCCTCAGAAGGATAGTTTTTTGTACAAATTTGAGAAATCAGACCCAAGTAGAAATAGGATGTTTTAAATGACTTATGCCTGATCTTTGCTTACGGGGACTCAAAGGCAAGCAAATTCACCTCACTCTGCACCTGACAGGTGCAATCACTGCAAAAGCCAAGATGTGCTGATTAAACACCACCCCCCTCCAAATATAATAAAGGTAATTAAGTGACATAGACAGGCAAACTGGGTTCATTGAAGTGGAGGAACAGCCAATCAGGAAAAAGTAAGAGATCAATTTTTCTCTCTCAATGTTTGAAGTTACTTTTGTTTAGAGTTAACTTCATCTTTTCCTGTCTCTTGGCATGCCATCTCATCAGCAGCTGATGGTAGGAAGAGCTGTTTGTGGACACCCCTGGAATACTGCCATAAACATCAGGACTCCTGGCAAGTGACAGAAAGCCAACATAACTAGCCAAAGCCACAGGAGGGACCTATCAGCTCACCTGAGTGAGAAGTCCATGGTGAATTTCCAATGAGGCTGAATCTAGAGAATAGTAGAGTGTTGTCAGGACACTGTCTCCGTCTGTTTCTGCCTCCAACTCTGCTGTCTCTGTTCCACTCTGTGTGTTGGTCTCGTTGACTCTGACGACAGTGAAACAGGGTCCGTGTGGTTGGGAAGACTGCTTCTGACAACCGAGTCTACATGCTTGTAGGTCACATTAAGAGAATAAGAGCTACCCCTTCCCATCCATCCTTTTCCAGGGAAAAGGCCAGGGAGGTGCTCCAGTTAGCCTGGCTTTGCTAATATGTCCACCCAGAGTTAATGCTGTGGGTGCTGTAATTTTATTTTCCCAGCCTGTCATGTACTTAACACCTGGGGGCAGGGGGTGTGATTGCCAGTCCCACAGGACACATGGGTTAGGACAAGACTTCTCCGAAGAAGGGACTCCAGGCAGGCTAAAGCAAGAGCGACCTCTGCAAGTGGTGCGCCTGACCTCCAGAAAGCCAGAGTGAGAAAGGATTTGGGGCATCTCCAAGAGACCAGAGATGAGCCTGTGACAATACTCGTTATAGTCAGCTCATAAAAAGCTGACCCAAAGAGAACAACTCTAGACACCCATCAGAATCAGCTAGCAAAGATACAGCAAGTGGGTTTTTAGTAGCGTTAGAATCATTTTATGAGGTGGTTCTGGCTGAGCGATAGCATGCAGAGCTTCAGGGTGATTTTCCACAGTCACACACACACCACACACACACCACACACACACACACAAGTACACACAGCTTAGACAGTGTCTGGGTTGTAGTACGACAGGCTGTGCCCTGAAACCTCAGTGACTTAATACCACAGCAATTTATTTCTCACTCACGTGGGGAGAAGACTCCAGGAACTTCACTCTTGTAACCCCAGTCTCTCAACACTGATCTCCCAGGAAATAACGAACCGAGGAAGAGCACTGACACTGAAGTGCTTCACATGGAAGAGAAGCTTGTTGAACTGCGGGGGCGCTGGGAAGTGTAGGGGAGCCCATCGAGATGGGGTGAGCTGTGTCTCTGTCCACGGTGCCTTGAACTTGCTCTGTGCTTCCAAGTAAGGATGAGACAATTACTTTTATGTGTTAACTTGGCTGGGCCAAGGTGCCAGATATCTGGATGTTTCTGTGAGGATGTTTTTTTGGATGAGATTAACATTGAAATCAGTGGACTTTGAGTAAAATGGATTGCTCTCCATAATGTGAGTGGGCCTCATCCAATCAGTTGAAGGCCTGAACAGAGCAAAGGCTGACCTAGTCCCAGTTAGAAGGGAATTCTGCCAGCAGACAGCCTGTGGACTTGAACTGCTGAACTGCAACTCTTCCCTGATCTCCAGGGAATCCACAATCACGTGACCCAATTCCTTTAAATAAATAAATAAATCTCTGTCTCTGTCTCTGTCTCTCTCTCTCTCTCTCTCTCCCCACACACATACACACACACACACATACCCCATTGGCTCTGTTTCTCTGGAGGACCCTGACTGATACAAAGGGGAAACTGAGAAGAGGGACAAAATGGTGAGTTTGGGGAGCCCACGTGCTAGAAGGCTTTTCCACGAGGGGAGAGGAAGTAAGAGCCTGTTTTCCCGGAACTCTCGCTTGCGCTGTGGTTAGCATCTTTCCAGGATGCAAGACCCTTGCTGTGAGCAGCCTTTCTTTCCCTCTCTGTGGTCACCTCACCTTCCCAGGTTGGATGAGCCTGTGGGTCTCTGGAGTGAATCCAGTGCCTCACACCAGTCTACACTTTGGGCACCATTTTTAACTTTGGGTCATTTTTTATCACTCCACACTAAATAACATTGACCATTGTCTGACCCTGTGTTTTTCCAGAAAAAAAGAAGAAGAAACTTGATACAAAGACCTCTCCTTTTAGCCCTCTCTCCACCCCCCATTTCTCTATTTGCGTTGCCATGAAAACGAGTTAACCCTAAGTGAGTTCCCCAAAACGGGGACATTCATTTACTTAATATCTGTGCCAACACAGCACTAAGAAAGGAAAGGGTCCTAGCCTGCTCTACTGTCAGGGTTCACCACCAAAAACCAAAGCAAGATGAAGCCTAGTCTTCCCTGGTGAATGAAATAGCCAAGAATCCTCTAAAACGTAGGAGATTCTAGACAGTAAGGAGAACACTGAAGCAAATTCTGCCAAGACCCAGCGTTTCTTATCTCAATTCAGTAATTAATGACCCTGTAGCATGCCATCGTGGACAGATATTGATACCAACCCTCAACACAGCTTCAAGTCCTGCCCTGGCCCATTGTGACTCAGTTTCCCCATCTATGACATAAAAATAAGAAGGCAAGAATTTCCTCCAATTTCTTGTGAGGATTAGCGTAAGCAACGACAAAGCACTCAATGTACGGAAAGCGTCTTACATCACGTAATATAAAATTGGTGGATGAAAGTTACCTCCGAGAGAATGAGCACTGTGACTGAGCTGGCCTTCTCCTTACACGCAGCCACTCTTCCAAACAAGGAGCCGGGTGTTTTGCACAGGCTGCCCGTTGCCCTCCTCTGTCCTTACAGCTGAATGCCTTTAGAAATCCGTCTGCACCACTGAAAATAAAACCCACGCAGGACCTAGAAGAACCACTGCCAAGTCATTGGAGCCAAATTCAGGGTTTTTTAAAAGAGTGTCTATAAAACCATCTATAAATAGAAAGACTTTCCTGTTATTTTTAATTACTGCATTTTAATGAAAACACACTCCACTGGGTAAGGATGGGGAGACTGCCCCCCGCAGGGCTGGCAGCCCTGATGCCACAGATTAGCACAGGGCCCACCCTCCGGAAGGGAAGGCTGGCTCCAGCTGCAGGAATCCGGGGTTTGTGGTGTCACCGCACCGTAAGTATCTTTGGTGCTTTCTCATTCCAGGTCAAGGATCCCAGAGCCACCTTTGGAGACTTTCAGGGTGTTTCAAATCTTTCAAAGAATGTGTGTATTTCTAGAAATTGAATGAGGACTTAATTTACTCATGTTTCAGGTGAATGTAAACCACAGAATGCTTCTCCATGAGCTGGAGAAGGGAGCATTCCTGGTGGCCACTAGATGGAGGCCACAGTTCCCAAGTCTGCAGGCAGGTGGGAGGGTCTGAGAGGAGCTGAGCCAGCCCAGCCCCTGAAAGCCAGGGGCCTCCTGCTCTCTGCTGCCTCCCAGGAGAAGGGCTCACTCTCGCATCGTGCTGGCCCAGGGCAGACAGTGCCCTTACCTCCACCGAGACATGGTGGCCCCGCTCCGCCTCTGTGGTGACACGTGTTGAGGGAAACAAGCACCACATCAGACAGGTGGAGGAGTCAGGCCCGAGGAAATCCGTTCTGCTCCTTGTGAAAGCTTAGTCTCCAGGTCCCCAGACAGCTCCACCCCTGATGGGACGGTGTGCCCAGAGCTACACCAGCCAAACGGACTGAGCAGCAGGTGGCAGAGCTTCATGTCTCCCATTTCCTGTCCGGGTCACGATAGCCTGATACCCTGAGAGACTGGTTATACTCATCCAGCAGCAGAGGGACGTTGCTCTGCCAGTTACCAGCTGGGGGAGCTTCGGTGTGTTCTCCAACCTCTCTGTGCCTCGGTTTCCTCATCTATAAAATGAGGATGAAAATTACACCTACTCAAAGCATTTTTGTGAGGACCAAGTGAACTCATGTAAGGAGCCTAGAATAGTTCCTGGCATTTGGTAAGCCTTATATAAGTGGTTAGCTGATATCGTCACTAAGTATCTGAATTAAAATAATCAGGAATAGCATGGATCCATAGGACTGGTTGATCGTACATAAACATTATGTATCTATTCTAACCAATTAGGTCCTGTCCAATGCACTCTCATGTTCATAGCAGCATTATTTACGATAGCTAAGATATGGAAGCAGCCTAAGTGTCCATTGATGGATGAATAGATAAAGAAAATGTGGTATCCATATACAATGGAACATTATTCAGCCATAAAAAAAGAAGAATATTTTGCCATTTGTGACGGGAAAGAACTTGAGGGTGTTATGCTAAGTGAAATAAGCCAAACAGAGAAAAACAAATACCATGTGATCTCATTTATGTGTGGACTTAAAAAAAAAAAACCAACCTTATAGATACAGAGATCAGCTTGGTGGATGCCTTGGTGGAGGCAGGCAGGAGGTCAGGGGTGGGGGAAATCAGTGAGGGGCATCAAAAGGTACAAAATTCCAGTTATAAAATAAATGTTGTGGGGATATAACATACAGCATGGTGATTGTACTTAATAACACTATCGCATACTTAAAAGTTGCTAAGAGGGGCCGCCCGGTGGCGCAGCGGTTTAGTCTGCGCTTGGCAGCCCAGGGTTCGCGAGCTCGGATCCCGGGCGCCCGCCGACACACTGCCTGTCAGCCACGCCGTGGCGGCGTCCCATATAAAGTAGAGGAAGATGGGCACGGATGTTAGCCCAGGGCCAGTCTTCCTCAGCAAAAAGAGGAGGATTAGCAACGGATGTTAGCTCAGGGCTGGTCTTCCTCACACAAAAAAAAAGTTGCTAAGAGAGTAGATCTTAAAAGTTCTCATCACAAGAAAAATATTGTAACTGTGTGTGGTGATGGACATTAACTAGACTTACTGTGGTGATCATTTCGCAATGTATACAAATATCGAATCATTATGTTCTGCACCTGAAATTAATAACATTATATGTCAATTTTACCTCCGTAAATAAAGTCCTGTCCAAGAAGAGAGGGGAGAACAGAGACTCTATAAAATATAGACGTGTAGATGTGCATATTCTTGTTTACGCAATATAAGTGAAATAAGTTCCAAGTATTATGAGTCACTTTATTTGTTCCCAGGATGGTGGTTTTATCATTTCCTGTCTCTGTCTCAAAGAAGCAGGTAGCAGAGGGATTCATCGGTACATGTAATAAAACAAACCTATCAAAGCAAGAAGTAGTGACGAGTGTTTTTACCGTCCTCGTGCATCAGGCCATGCCTCTTGATCCCAATGACTCACCATGGTTCTCTCCTGGGCGGGGGCCACCCTGGTGTCACTTTGGGAGGGCTCTTTGCCACCAGCACCCCAGCTCACAGTGAGGATTTGTACTAAATTAACTCTAAAGCCCCACCTTGACCTCTAAATTTTATACTGCAGAGAGAATGCTGGTCAAAAGAGAAAAAGAAAAAAGAGTCACTAATCCATGACATTTATGTCCAGGGGATATGCTAACGAAATTCTGAGAAAAAAGACCTGGCTATTTACCAGTGAGCAGAATTTCTTAAACGCCATGCTTTGAGCTTTCTTTGTTTTCTGCTTAGTTGCAAAAGAAAACATTGTACAGTCTCATTTGGAGTGTTGACCAATAATTTTATAAAATACAAAATTCTACTCAAAATCAATCATGGGTTACTCTTTTTTTGTGTGTGTGTGTGAGGAAGACCAGCCCTGAGCTAACATCTGTCGCCAATCCTCCTCTTTTTGCTGAGGAAGACTGGCCCTGGGCTAACATCTGTGCCCGTCTTTCCTCTACTTTATATGGGACACTGCCACGGTGTGGCTGATGAGCAGTGCATCGACGGGCGCCCGGGATCCGAACCTGCAAACCCCGGGCTGCCAAGCACGGACTAAGCCGCTGTGCCACCAGGTGGCCCCCAATCATAGGTTACTCTTTAATGAAGCAGTTATATTCGGGTGCCCTCCTCAGATTTTTGCTCTCCTTTTCCAGGATGAACCATTGCAGGTGTGTGTCCTCCTCTCTGTAAAGTGGTGGGTCAGTGTATCACCTGGATCTGGCCTGCTTGAGCGGGGAGAAGGTGCCACCACTGGGACTGTGTGGCCTTGAGTGGGTCAGTGAGCCTCCTCATCTCCCCAGTGACAAGGTCAGGGCCTTTCTCATGGGTTTATTGTGATGGCTCACTGGGCTGTGCTGGAATGTACCCCAAATAGTCCCAGAAACACAGTGAGTTCTACTTTGTTATTAGCTGCTCTTACCATGGTCACCACCAAAACACACCTTCTGACTCTCAGGTACGTGGTCCTTGCTTGCCTGGGATGCACGGCCATGGTCAGGAGCCCAGGGAGTTACACCTGAGTTCTTGGCATCTTTAGAGACAGAGGTCACTAATCAAAGGTAAAAGTATTCAATAAAACAGATGAATTTACTCCCTACTTTTGAATATTTAAATGTGTTTGTTAGAACTCGAAAGGTAAACTAGGTAAAGAGTATGATTTTGTACCAGTTCTGTGATTGGGTTATAAAATGCTATGGCTCCCTTCTTAATAGACTCCTTTATTGCCTTCTCGGCCTGCACACTTTAATGAAGCAAGCTGCCACACAAAAGAGGCCCCAGGATGGTGACTGTATCAATTCTTGTCTCTGTCTCAAAGAACCAGGTAGCAGAGGGATTCATGGGTACGTGTAAGAAAATAAACCTATCAAAGCAAGAAGTAGTGACAGAATATAGCAAGGAACTGAGAGCAGACTCCAGCTGACAGCCAGCGAGGAGCTGAGGTCCCCAATCCAACAACACACAAGGATTTGAATGCTTCCAATGGCTTCTGAGTGAGCTCAGAAGTGGATCCCTCCCCTGTCAAGCCTTCAGATGAAACCACAGCCCCTGGGCCAATGCCTGATTGCAGCCTGTGAGAGGCCATGAAACAGAGCACCTGACTAAGCTGTGCCTGGGTTTCTGGCCCACAGAGACTGTGACAGAATGAATGTGGGTTGTCTGAAACTCTCAGTTTTGGGTTGATTTGTTACACAGTGAGAGATAACTAATCCACTAGCTAAGCTATTGAGTTTCAAGAATAAATAATGAAACCCTCAGGTATCCAGGTGGAAAAAGTGAATCAACATTAAGGATTTTTTAAAGTAGGGCTAACTTTATACTCCATAGCAATATTTGATACCAAAAGACAGTGGAGCGAATGTTTGCAACGTAATGAGGAAAGGAAATGTGAGCCAAGAACATTATCCCCAGTTAGAGGTTCTTCAAGTAAAGAGTAAAAAAGTAAATAACTGTTTGTTAGGACTTTAAAGGTAAACTAGGTCAAGGGTGTGATTTCACACAGAAGTCAACAATGACCCGCAAACCCAATCCAGCCCGTCTCCTGTTCTCATATGACCTGTAAGCTGAGGATAGTTCTTACATTTTAAAATGGCTTTTAAAAATCAAATGACAATTAATACTTTGTGACATGTGAAAATTACATGCAATTGAAATTTCAGTACCCATAAATAAAGTTTTATTGGAACACAGCCACATCCATTTATTTACATCTTGCCTATGGCTGCTTTTTAAAAATTTTTTTCAGCTTTCTTGGGGCACAGTTGACAAACTGCAAGATACTTAAAGTGCCCAGTGTGATGACTTGGTCTATGTACACATTGTGAAAGGACCCTCCCCCACCGCCACCCCGTCAAGTTAATTCACACACTGTCTACGGCGGTTTTGCACAATAACAGCAAAGTTGAATAGCAACGAAGGCGTCTGGCTCAAAAACAGAAAATGTTTCCTTTCTGTGCCCCTTACAGAGTTTGCTGACCCCTGATTCAGTTCTTTCTTAATTTGATGTTTAATTTTCCTTTATCCATTTTTGCCAGCTGATAAAATTTCACAGACTGAATAACTGAAAGGTAAACCCACAAGACACAGCTTTGAAAGTATGAACCCTGCAAAGTACTGGTTTCAAAAAAAGACATTGGGGCAAACTCGTGATCGTAACTTATTTAATCTCTAAGGAAAATGGATTTCCAGTGGAAACCAGAAGGGGAAATGTTAAATTATAAATTTTTCTGAGAAATAAGAAAAGATAAAATAAAAGGGCCTTCTTTCCTACATCCTCACCCATTCTACAAGTATTTCAGGTTTTTAATCCCTCCCATCTAAGGTACATATTCATGAAACTCCACGAAGACATATGATCCAATGTAAAATTTAAAAAAAAAAAAAACACATAAAAATGTTCCTTGGATTTGTTACATTTTTTTCAAGCCTAGTGTTTAGCAGGTTGTTTTTATTTTTCTTTTCAATTTTATTTCTAGACATTACCCATCTGAAAACAATTGAACTTTTGCTTTCCTTTTTTCAAAACATCCTCTGGGGGAACCACATGGAATCAAGACAAACTCTTTATCTTCTGCTGATTCGTATACAAATATACAACGCACATGTGCTTGTACACAGTTTTCCACAATGTGTTGTTGCTTGTGTCGTTGTAAATGTCTAGGGCTCTGAAAACATGGGCAGGGAATAATTCCTACCACAGTCTCCCAGGAGTCACCATTCCTTTCAGTTTATTCTGCGACTGAGGATACAGAGGCTTGCTGCTCGCGTGGTGACACAGAAATAAGAGCTTCTACAATCTACAGAAGTGACAGATGACTTAGCAGAGGCAGCCTTACGTTCTCAGTTAACACCAGGAAAATCAGATGGAGTCATAATTTCAGTGTGATAACGTTGTGATATTTCCTCTTGTGGAGAAGAATCTTAGGTAGCCCCATAAGAGATACAGAGATTAGATTGGTGGTTACCAGAGGGAAAGGGGGAGGGAGAAAGGGGTGACAGGGCACATGTGTGTGGTGACAGATGATAATTAATTTTTGGGTGGTGAGCATGATGTAGTCTACACAGAAATCAAAATATAATGATGCACACTTGAAATTTATGTAATGTAAATCAATGTTACCTCAATTTAAAAAAAAGACTTTATTAAATGCAATTATGTTTGATTATGTTTTAAGACTCTGACATGATCTAGAGCCAACTGTGGACAATTCTCTCACCAAAAGTACCTGCAAGCGAGATGTCTTACCAGAAAGCAATTCATCATCCTCCTAATGACCCTTGGAAATGAAACTCAGAAGCAACCAAGACGTCCCCTTGGTGCACTCTGGAGTCCCTCCCTCCCCTCCCTGGGCCACCTGCTCTCTTTGGGCACCTTGGGCACCTTACACTGAAATCCCTCACAACTTTGTCACTGGAAGGAGTAACCTTCAGTAATATGCAAAATTCAATTAAGTGACTCCTCTCACTGCATAAAGGAGCCTTCACTATGTGCCCAGATTTGATTAGTACCAATTTATGACTTTGTGTCACTCATACGAGAAAACTAATTTGAGCTGAAGCATTAATGGAAAGGAATGACTTCACCTGTCTCCCTTCTCCAGGAACATTTCCTATTTAACAAGAGCTTCAGCATCCTGGGTGATTGTCAGCCCAGAGGGGATAGAGGGACAAAACCCCACACCTCAGTTTCAAGGCCAGCGGAGGAATGAGCTGAAAGAGGAGAGCAGGAGCAGCAGCTGAGCCTAGGGAGTGGCCACCACCTCTAAAGAAACACCTTCCTGTGAGGAAAAGAAAGAACCAATATGCTGAACCCCGTGTCCAAAGCACAGGAGCAGCTTGGGCACGAGTCACATCCTGGAGGGCAGGGGCTACGAGGGGGCGAGAGAGGCTGTGGCAGTGAGAGGCTAGGAGCAGGGGATATCCAGGGGGTTGGCAGGTGCCCAAGCCCAGGAACTACATCCATCTAGAGGTAAGGCCACGGCCAAGCCCCCAGAGGGAAATGCTGGCAAAAGCTAAGAGGGCTGGGGTCACTCTCGGTCTCTTCTCACATCACAAAACTGGATCGGGAAGCAAAGAAAATAAGAACGGTCTAGTCCTTCCAACTGGAGCAATGTTGTTTGTGAGGAACAGGATTAGAAAGAGGAAGAAGAATGGGAACAGGAACAGGAACCGCAATAGGGAGAGGAGCAGGAAAACAGATAGGAAGAGAAACAGGAACAGGAGCAGGAGACTTACAGCGTCAAATCTTCCTCGGCTTCCCATTCAAGCTGGCAACACCAATTGCCAAGGGTACAGGCATCCAGGCACAATTCCAGGCTCACAGTTGGTAAGTGAGGTTGGAGCTGCCGTCATACTTCCTTCCTGACAAATTATGTCCAAGACTCAAAAGCCAGTGGAGCCAGGAGCACAGAGTTCTGTTTTGGGGATCACACTTTAAATGTGCTAAAAACCAATTCACAGGAGAATAGTGAATCAAGGTGGCAGATGGAACAAGATGCATGTCTCTCCCCTTGCTCCAAATTCCTAGAAATGACAAAGGAAAAACATTTAAAAACAGAATAAATCCATTAGGCTTATGACATGAGAAAGAAATACAGCTTCATTGGTGAGGCCACTGAGATTTTTAAATCATTTGTTACATCAGCTCACTTTACCCTAACTAATACAAAACTTAGTAACTTGAGATAGGGTCCTTGATACTTTAGAAAATAATAAAACCTAAAATATATAGCATTATTTTAGCAGCTGGGTGGCAAGAGGTAAAAAATACTGATATTTAAGACTGGAAAAATGGATCAAAGTTGTGTTGTGGCCAGAGATTTGGTAAAACTCTTGCCTTTTATTTCTCGAAGGCAGGCCACCTGCCAGTGGATCTTGTTCCGGAGAAGAAGATGAATGAGAATGTTAGTGGAGTGTACCATCTACAGCTTCTCTCGGAAAGCAATTACTGGAAAGAGATGAGTTCAGAAAAAGGGGGGCTATTGTGCAAGCAGTAATCTCAGTGAATGGAGTCCAGAAATTCTCAGCCTCGCACAGCTGGAATGGAAAGAACTTGATGTGCTAAATCGTCGCTTAGATGAAGGTGACCCAACTTGATCAAATTGTGCATCAGCAAGAAATAAATCTTCCTGGTGTTAAATCACTGAAATGTTGGGGCTGTTTGTTACAGCAGCTGGCGTGAATTACCCTAAGAGAATTTTCTATGTACTAGTCACTAGCAATTAGAAAGCATAATAGGAAAAAAAAATTCCAGGGAAAAAAACCCTAGATATACACCTAACAAGAAATGCACAAGAACTGTATGAATATATCTGTAAAAGTTACAGAATATCTAAGGAAAATACCTGTAAAGTATTTTTTGCAGAATATTTTTAAAACTGAATAAATAGATATATAACACTTACCTGAATTGATACTGAAATACTGTTAAGTCTCCCAAAACTGGTCTACAAATTCAAAGCAACCCTGATCAAAATTGCCACAGCATGTTTTTTTAGAACCTGACCTGCTGATTTTCCATTCATTTGGCAAAGTAAATGAATATATCAGAACAACTAATAAAATTCTAATTTAAAGCATACAATTAAGGGAAATAGCCCAGATATCAAAACATACTGTCTTGTTAGAGAAATTAAACTAAGGTATTTGTGGAGGAATGAAAAGTACATCAATGGGACTGAACTGAAAATTGAGAAATTTCACTAATGTGGCATTTCATATCAGTGTAGAAAGAATGCTCTCACCAATGTATGGTAGTAAGGTAACTGGCCATCCATTTAGGAGAAAAATAAAATTAGATACTTAGATCATGACCAAAAAATAAATTCTAAATGATTTTGAAAAAATGAACATATCAGAATAATTGTATCATCTTAGAATGGGAAGGATTTGCTGAGCTAGTCACAAAACTCAGAAACACTGACAGATTGACTATGTGAAACTTTAAAACATACACATGATCCAAAAAATAAAATACCATAATCAAAGGGAAAATTAAAAAAATGAGTGAAAGTATCTGCACCATATACAGCAGGTTAGAGATTAATATCCAGAATGTATGTTGAAAATCACCCACCACTCAAGAAGATGAAAAACGACCCCAAAGGAAAATGAGCAATATCATGAACCAATGAAAAAGAATGAATTCGGTATGTTCTGACATGGAAAGGCCTTGAAGATATATTGTTAGTAGAAAAAATAATCAAGGGCTTCAGGATAATAGGTAGAGTTTAGTCCTATTTGTGCATTCCAATTATATGTGCGTTTATATCTGTGAAGGCATAGAAAGGATCTAGAAGGATACAGGTAGGATCACTAACAGAGGCTCCTTCCAGAGAGAAAACTCTTGTGTGTCATTTAAAGGAGAAAATGGCAATGTCTGTGCTTTATTCTAACTCCTCTATATTGTTTTTTTAATTAGAAGAATTGTTACCTGTGTATGTACATATATATATTTTTTAATAGACTCTATTTTTTAGAAGAGTTTTAGGTTCACAGCAAAATTGAGCAGAAGGTACAGAGATCTCCCATATACCCCCTGCCCCCAGATATACACAGCCTCCCCCAATATCAACATCCCCACCAGGGTGGGACATTTGTTACGCTCTATGAACCTACATTGACACTTCATAATCACCAAAAGTTCATACTTTACATTAGGGTTCACTCTTGGTGTCGTACCTTCCAAGGGTGTGGACAAACTTGTAGTGACGTGTATCCACCACCATAGTATCATATGGAGTAGTTTGCCGCCCTAAATCCTCTGCACTCTGCCTATTCATCCCTCCCTTCCCCCAACCCCTGGCAACCACTGATCTTTTTACTGTCTCCATAGTTTTTCCCTTTCCAGAATGTCATATAGTTGGAATCACAAAGTATGTGTCATATATGTATACTTTAAAGTCTTCAAAAACACAGAAATATACCTGGAATTGTGTCTAAATTCAGAAGCATGCGGTTTGAAGGACAGCTGAAAGCTGTCGAGGCTGGAGAGGTTCAGGTCAACTCCAGGAAACAAAAGATGAGAAAGGAGCAGATGAGACCACAGAGCAAGAAGAGAGGAACGTGTTTCTGCCGGAAAGAAGTTACAATATAAAGTAAGACCACACAGAAAGCAAACCCACGCGACATACATAAAATACAAAAAATATACACAAAAAAATGTGAAATGTAGAATTAACACTGGAGAGGAAACAGAATCAGTACCATCTAAGACAAGCTTCATAAAATCACCAGGATGCAGGAAAAATGTCCTATGAAATGAAAAACATAGATACAGAAAATAAAGGATGACCAATAAATGGAAACTGTCATGCCTGCAGAAAGGAACCAGAATAAATGCAGATGAAATGTGCTGACCAACACCAAGGTATATCCAAGTTAATTTCTTAAACTTTAATGATAAAATTTATTGTTTTTCATGTCCTGAAAAGGGAGACTTCTAAACTAACCATATATTGCACCTGGGGTCAACCTCTGGATTGTAAATCCAAGTGTAAAAATGTATTCATTTTTAAGAGAACATGATTACCCACTAAGGACTGTTGGGGAGACATTTGTATTATGTGAGACAAAATGTTGTCAAATCATTTATAACAAGATAGAAGAAGTGTATTCTCTAAAATTCAAGCTCCACTGCTCGCCCACAGGGACACAGATGCTGTCAGGACAAGATTCCTCAGGGAGATGAAAGTGACAGGGAGGTTATGTGTCAGGATCCTGTACTTCTGGAAGACAGAGGAATATTAGTGACACAAAATGGGGAAGAAAATGTGAGAGTCAATGGGGACAAGTGTGTGCACGAAGATCTAGCCAGGAAAACAGTTGATCCACTTGAGAATAACAAAAGAGGGAACTTAATATGGGGCATTGGCTACATGTGATGGAGGAGCGGAGAAGCCAAACAGGGATGTGATACAACCCAGAGATAAGTGACAATAGACAATGACAACCACCCCTGGCTGAGAGAGAGATGGAACAGGTCCATGGGTTGGCCCCATGGGATGGAAAATTGGAACCAGAGCAGGTCTGTCTGCTGGAGTTGAGAGTCACAGAAGTGATGCAGATCCTGCTGGAGACACGGACTGAGCAGAGGCAGGGCAGAGACACAGGCTTCTCCTTCCATCTCCTCTCTGTGCCCCGCATTGGTCTAATGACCAGAAGCCAGCTGACAGAGAGCTTCAGACTATAGAGCAGAGGGCAGGAGGGGGAGGGAAGGATCTGCCCAGGAGAGGCAGCAGAGCAATGGAAGGTTGCTCTACTTGAGAGGATCCTTCACCAGGGCCTCATGGACATTTGAGAAATCCCACCATGATCCAGACAGGTTTGGTTTGATTGGATTTCCTGGGGAAGGCAGCCATGGTTTCATGCCAGTCTGGTTAGGGGTAGGGGCAGGGCAGGGGGAAGAAGAAACTAATTTGCAGGCACATCTTCAGTGGTGACTGAGAAAGCTGAGAGAGAGAAAGGTCAAGAATCTGCAGAGGTGCTGGAAGTGATCCACCCAAGGAGTGAACCCTGTGAGTGAGGTACGCTGGCCTAAAATCCCAAAGTGATGCCCCAAGCTGAGGACATGTGTCTTACACATGGGAGCCCCAAAACTGCGGTCTGAAGAGGATCACTCTAAAAACTTGGATTAAGGCTATTTTTGCTCAATTAGAAATGACAAAGTGGCTGAATTTCCTTAATTTTGTTTTCATCTTCCTTGGTAAACACTAACAGCTTATTATTTCCTGGACGCCAAACTAGGGTAACGAGTCCTGTAATCAGGCTTGATTACAACCTCAATTATTTTCAAACTTTTTCTACTCACAAGGCCCTTGAAATACTAGCCTCTTTTCAGTGCCACACTTGCAGATGTGAAGGCGTGTGTCTCATCACCACTCTGTTTCCTTGGTCCTCTTCGGTCTGTGCTGCTAGTTGAGGGAACTGTCCGGAGTCTGGACCACACTCTCTCATGCCGTCAGGAGCCCAAGCTCTTGCATGTTTCAGGAAGCACGGACTCTGTGTGCCGAGCAGGCACTTTTCCAGACCCTTACCTCTTAACTTGCCACGCCTGATCCATCACCCAGCCCCTCAGCTCGGATCGCACCTAACAGACAGAGTGGAAAAATCCGCATCCTCCTGTGGAGCAGTCTGTGGGGCAGGACAGCAGACCAGGGCTTCTCTCCAGACAGGCTGAGAGCTTGCCTCGTGGCACCTGCACACCGAGCAGGGCTGTCTACGTTGCACACATTGAAACAAGCACAGCTGGGCTTAAAGCACTCAGTGTCCTCATGCTGACCACAGGGGTGATGTGGGGGCAAGAGGGGAAGTCCTGACCCGTGTTTCATCTCCAAACCCCTTTATGCCTCATATTATTTGAATCTTTCCAATACACCCTGTTTCATGTTTTCCTCAGGTCGAGTTCTCTCCTGTGCGTGAAACAGTCTGAATCCTAACGAGATGTCCTAAGACGACGAAAACAAGAAGCTCTAAGTCATAATCCTCTGCCTCAGGAGATGAGGTGAATAAATGTGGGCATTTCTTTAGTCTTCGGGTTCTTAAAAACCTTCTAAAGGACTGCTGTTGTCCTAGAAACACATTGTTAATGTTTCCCACTGTTCGGAAGAAGCAAATTCATTTTGGAATACACACACATGCACACACATACATATCTGCATCATACATATGTGTGTGCATTCTATGTAATCTCAAGGTTTTTTTGAAGGAAATTTTGAAAAACAAAAAGTTTTACAATGCATGACTGTTCCGCAATCATTAACCAGAAAATACTTAGCACCTACTATGGTTTCATAATGAGCAAGAGAATTTTCCAAGAGTTGTGTTAACAAAATGTGCCTCTGGGAAGTCACCCAAGGAATAGCTCCTTTTATGTTATGACTACGGATCATCTACAGGGTTCAGGAAACTTAATATCAAGTTAATCATATTTGTGCTATGCTCACACGCTTTGCTTTATTAAATAAATCTACTAAAATGCTGGCATAAAGAAATTATTATAAATTCATTAAATGAAGTATAAAGGTTACCATCTAAAGAAATTCTGATATGAATTATTTTATAAACCTAACATCACTCTCTGATTTGTGTTTTGTTTAATATGCACTTTTGCAAACACTTTGGGGGTTTTTATTGAAGTATAGTTGACATACTATATTACATTAGTTTCAGGTGTACAACATAGTGACTCGACATTTATATACATTATGAAATGATCATCACAATAAGTCTAGTTACTATCTGTCACTTTGGGTTTGTTAGGAAAGAAAACATCTAAATTTAGGGGAGAATTTAAACTGCATTCTCTAACTTTAATTTTTAAAATTGCCACATAGAAAAATTGTTTCCAGAATGTAAAAAACACAACAACCTAAGTTTCTTATATTCTTTCTACTCAAACAGCCAGTCTTTGCAGCCTACTGCACCTGTCACCACACTCAACAACCAAGCTGTACTGGGATGGTGGCAACCTCTAGAAGGTAATAAAGGGAACTGTCTAATTTAAAGTCCCTTCAACATCTCAGGCTCTTAGAAGAATCATGAATCATGGTTAGAATCATGAATAGTCAGAGGTTCTCCTTTCTCTTCTGTTACTGCTCACACCCAAGGTATCTCCACCTAAAGCAATCATTTTCTCACACTTTCATGAAAAATGCCCCCTTTTTCCTGTTTTACTATTCTTTTTTTTTTTTTTGGTGAGGAAGAGTGGCCCTGAGCTAACATTTATGCCAGTCTTCCTCTGCTTTCTATACGGGATGCCACCACAGCATGGCTTGATGAGCAGTGTGTAGGTCTGCTCCTGGGATCCAAACCAGTGAACCCCGGGCCGCTGAAGCAGAGCACGTGAACTTAACCACTACGCCACTGGGCTGGCCCCTGTTTTACTATCTTGTCTAAGGAGAATAATTTTTCCTTCCATTTCTACTTACAAGTGAAAATATAAAAATTACTCTGTGCTTGGAACAATATCAAGGCCACAAAAATGAAGACATTTGAAATGAAATAAAACAATATTGCTAAGTACTAGCCCTTGATTCTCCCTAAAAAGCCCCTTCCCAGAAAATTCACAAATTCCATTTCCTAAGCACAGGATTCCAACTTTTTAAAAGGCTATTAAATTGTTGATAACCTCTTTTGTTTATTCATTATTTAATTTACTAGCTATTGCAGATGTAGTATTCTTCAGCATTTGAATGCTTTGTGTATTAGTCAGAATAGTGTATGTTATGATGCAGGAGCAAACCAACCTGGAAATCTCAGTAGTGTTGTATACAAAAGTTCATTTGTCTCCCTCACAAAATCGTCCCTGACTTCAACCACTTTCCAGAGACTCTTACTTCAAAACAGTGACTCACAGTTCCAGGTGAACTGCTTCTTACAGCTACACCACCTGGGTCCCTTGGTTTCCAGCTCACTGCATCAGTGGAAGAGAGAACTGTAGGGTCACACACCCTCCCTTAAGTGCTTTTAAAGTCCAGAAGTGATGCTTATGATCTTGGCCCACTGTCCAGAACTTGTCACATGGCCCTACATCACCCCAGGGGACTGGGAAATGTGGGTATCATATGAATATTTGTTGAGCATAAATGTCTCTGCCACACACTGTATTTCAAAAATATTTTAAGTTTGATGTTTTTGAGGGAGGAGTGGGTCTGACCCAGAATTTCAACCCCACTTATACCACTATCCATGAGAAAATGCAACCTTAATCAATTGTAAACTGCTGTATTATTTTAATAAATACACAGAGGGAAGGACGAAGCAGCTTCCTTCAAAATAAAGTCCTGGAGGAATCATGTTAGCTAGGTACCACTTCTGAGATAGAGATCAGCTTAGACATCTGGAGCAAGGTGTGACTAGGAAGAAAAGTAACAGGCAGTAATGAACCACTAGGCAAGAGTTGCAACAGTTCTTCATGGACTACAAACAATGTAACACACTTATGAACAGAGAGGAGAAAAATTAAACAAAGCCAAGAGTCTGCTCGCTCAGCCACTTTCAGCCTCCGTGGAGGAACAGCACCTCCCAGTGATGCTTCCTCATATCTTGCAGTTTCCTCACAGGCACGGGAGGTCCATTCTTGGCTTTATTGCAATGGTTAGAACTCTAATACATTCCTGGGCACTTTAAATTGCTTCCAGAAGCACTGGTGAACTGCAATCTTATATAACTGTCTATCACAGATGATGTTTCAAGTAACTTTTTGGAGCTAATCAGTGCCGCTTAAAAAAGATGCAGTGAAACCACAGAACAATCCACACTGTCGACATATTTCACAAGGGAGCCAGCAAAATAGCGCAGAAGAAGGAAGGTAGGTGATGAGCAAATAAAGCAAGCAAGGTTTGTGAGGACAGCTCAGAAGAAAATTGCTCGTGTCCAGAGCTGACTGGCATAAAACAGGGATCAAATGTAAGTATAATGGGGTGAGGTGTGCAGTTTTATCTTCCGGTAGTTTGCATGAGACGTGAGACAAGTTCTACCTTCCTTCCCTCTTGTAGCCCCTGTAGACACACACGTATGCACACATACACACACACACACACACACAGAGTCAAAGACAAACAGCTGAGATAACTAACCATTGGGTTCAGTGAGGAGGCAGCCAGATGAGAAAGGAAGAAATGAAAGCATCCCCTGGTGCCTGGAAGCGGCCTGGCCCTCACAGCCAGGCATGTTGTTCTCCTGTTGGACATAATCTCAGAGAATACCAGTCTCAGACAAGTTACTCTGAGACCACAATAAAGTGAGGCCAAGCAAGGCCCTTCATAATTTTGTCTAAACATAGACAAAAACAGAGTCCCTGTGCACCCACAGAACACCCAGCATCCCCAGTCTCAGCCACAGTGAGTGATCATGACTTCTTCACCAATTATAGCTTCACCTCCACTCTAGTCTCCCCTCCCTATACATTAGATGTATTGAGACACCCAATCATAGAACTTTCTCTGCTTTCTGACAGCATCCAATTTAGAGCAACACCTGCTTCCTTAGATCCTCTCCCAAATCACCCAACAAAAGTCCAAATCCGGTGCCAAGTTCTTTCTAACATGCTGTTCCTGAGACGCCCATTGTTCCTCAGGGAGTGTGTCCTCCCTTGCCATCATGTAATAAATACAACTTGTTCACCTATGGGTGCACTCCTGGTGGCCTGTGGTTGGAGAACTAACACAGGAATGAAAACGCCCCAAGTGGAGAGAACGTATAAACCAGATGAGGTGGTTCACTCTCCACATCTCCCACCCCTGCTGGAAGATCATACACAAAAACAGGCAGGAAGAGAGGAAGACGATGATTGGAGGGAAGAAAATGAGAGGAAGAGAGTTTGTTCTTTTTTGTTCCTGCCTCTACATCTCTCTCCATTACTCTGCAAGCACACTCACACACACACACACACACACACAGATAAATAACTTAGGAGGATGGAAGTGTATTTGGAAATAAAGAACTGATTCCCACTTCTTATTGGGCCGTTCCTGAGTGCAAGGCCTACAAATGTATCCAGCCATGCCAGGGAAGGGAAGGGCAGCAAGGAGGTGAGAAGAGGCAGAAGTAGGTGGCGGACAGCAAATACCACTGAGGTCAGATTTGGCACAGCAAGAAACCTGTTTCCAATAGGTCATGGGGATGGCACAGCAGAGAGCTGGAAAAATGAGCCAGGTTTCCAACCCCCAAGAGGCAGGAAAATTCTGGTGAGAATTCTAGTATCAGAGGCTGCTTTCTGCTGGAGAAGTGGCTACATCCACAGGCTCATCCATGCCAGGGAGCTGTGAGTAAACACCTGGATTCCTAACACAAAGGACTAGCCACAGGCACTGCTGGAGCCAAGAAAGCAGCAAGGGCAAAGCCTGTGCCAGTACCATCTGAGGTCAGGATGAGCAGGAGCCAGCCCAGAGCCCCATGGTGACCACACGTGCTGTCTGTCCACTCCTGATGCTCAGGCCATCCCTCAAGATGACTCCCTCCCTCACCAGGGCCCTGTGGCAACAGCCACATTCAAGCTTTGTGGATGCAAAAGAGGGAGAGGGGAGAGGAAACCCTTTGAGGAGGGGGATGACACTGGAGAGGGAACTTTGAGGATCAACTGGATTTAACCTAAAGTTTGTCCAGAAAAGGCTCATCATTACACCAGAAATGATTAGAATACCTGGAACTCAACAACAACAAAAACACCCAAAAATTCAGCAGAGAAATGAAAGTGGCACAATAAACATGTTTGCTCGACATAAAAGAAGGCAGCAAAGGAGGCTTGGAGGAGCAAAAACAATAAGAACGTACAGAAAAAGTGTGGACGTCATTGCAACCACATTAACTCTCCAACCAAAAGGCAGATGTTGTCAGAAGGACAAGCTGGAGCCAACCGTATGCTGTCTACAAGAGACACAAGTCAGACTTAAAGATGCAAACTGAAAATAAAAGGATGGAAAAATATGTACCACGAAAACAGTAACCATAAGAGAGCTGGAGAGGCTGTAGGAATATCACACAAAATACACTTTAAGACAAGACATAGTAACAGAGCCAAAGAGGGACATTTCATAAAGACAAAAAGCTCAATCCAGCAGGAAGATATAACAGTTATAAATGTATCTGCACTTAACAACAAAGCCCCAAAGTAGATGAAACAGAAACTGTCAGAATTGAAAGGAGAAATAGACAATTCAACAATTATAATTGGGGACTTCAATACTTCTCTCGGTAATTGATTAAACATCTAGACAAAAATTTAGCAAACTATAGAATTGAACAGCACTATCAACCAACTTGACATAACTGGCATTTATAGAATACTCCACCCAACAATAGCAGAATGCATGCCCTTTTAAAGCACACGTGAGTTAATTTCCAGGATAGACCATAGTCTAGGTCGTGAACAAGTTTCAGTGATTTAAAAAGATTGAAACTATACAAAGCATTTTTTCTGACCACAATGGAATTAGAAATCAACACAGAAAAAAATGTGGGAAGTTCCCAAATTTTGGGAAATTAAACCATACACTCTAAGTCTCCATAGGCCAAAGAAGTCACAGGGGAAGATAAAAACATCTTGAACTGAGTGAAAATGAACATGGATGCAAAATTCCTTAAAAAAAAATAGTAACAAACCAAATCCAGCAATATATAAAAAGGACCATACATTACGACCAAGTGTGGTTTATTCCAGGAATGCAAGAATAGTCTAGCATCTGAAAATCAGTTAATGTAACATACCACATTAAGAGAATAAAGAACAAAAACCACACGATCATCTAAACAGAGGCTGAAAAATTATTTGACAAAATCCAACATCGTCCATGATACAAACTCTTAAAAAACTAGGAATATAAGGGAATTTTCTCACCCTGATGGGGGGAATCTACAAAAACCTACAGCTAACATGATATCTAATGATAAAAGACTGAATGCCTTTCTCCCCTAAGATCAAGAACAAGGCGAGGATGTCAGCTCTTACCACTTGTCTCCAGCATTGTACTGGAGATTCTGGCCAGTCTAGTGAGACAAGAAAAAGAAATTAAATGCAGCCATACTAGAAAGGAAGAAGTAAAATTGTCTTTATTCTCAGACAAGTTGATCTTTTATGTAAGCAATTCCAAGGAATCTATTTTAAAAATATTAGAACTAATAAGTGAGTTTAACAAAGTCACAGGACCTAAGACCAATATATAAAAATCAATTATATTTCTATATACCAGTCACAAACAATCCAAAGTGAAATTAACAAAACAACTCTATTCACAATAGCATCAAAAAGAGTAAAATACTTAGGAATAAATTTAACAAAAGGAGTGGAAGAACTGTACATTGAGAACTACGAAAAACTGCAGAGGGAAATCAAAGATCTAAATAAATGTAGAAATATGTTCGTGGATTAAAAGGCTTAATAATATTAATATAGTAATATTTCCCAAAATAATTTATAAGTGCAAAGCAATCCCTATCAAAATCTGACAAGAATTTTTTTTAGAACTAGAAGAAAACATAAGAGAAAATCTTGGTGACTTTAAGTTTGGCAAAGTTTTCTTAGATATGACACCAAAGCATGATCTACGAGAGAAAAAGGTAATTTGGATTTTATCAAAATTTAAACTGTTTACTCTTCAAAATGTATCAATAAGAAAATGAAAAGACAACCACAAACTGGGAGAAAACATTTGCAAATCACATATCTGATAAAGGACTTTTATCCAGAATATATAAAGAACTATTCCAACTCAATAATAAGACAAGCAGTCTAACAACAACAAAAAAATGGGCAAAAGATTTGAATAGACATTTCACCAAAGATAATGTATACCATTATTCATTAGGGAAATTAAAACCACAATGAGACACTACTACATACCCACCAGAATGAATATAATCGAAAAGACTAAAAATACCGAGTATAGGCAGGGATGTGGAGAATTTGGAACCCTCACCTCCTGCCAGGGGAATGTAAAGTGGTACAGCCACTTTGGAAAGCAGTTTGGCAGTTTCTTTAAATGTGAAACTTACACTTATCTCACCACCCAGCCATTCTACTCCTAGGTGTTTACCCAAGAGAAATGAAAACACATGTCCACGTGGAGACTGTTACACAAATGTTCACAGCAGCAGCTTTTATAATAGCCCAGAACTGAGAACCGTCTAAATGCCCATCAAAAAGTAAGTTAGCAAAATATCATGTTTGTGCAATGGAATTCTACTCAGCAGCTAAGAAAACCAAACTACTGATACACGCAACACCATGGATGAACCTCAAGGCATTATGCTAAGTGAGAGAAGTCAGACACAAAAGAGTACATATTATATGATTTCATTTATGTGAAACTTTCTAGAGAAGACAAAAAACATAGAAACAGAAATATCAGTGGTTGGCTGTGACTGGAGTGGGAGCAGGATTCACTGTAGATAGGCAGCTGGGAACTTTCGGGGGTGATGGAAATGTCCTGAAACTGGATTGCAGTGATGGCTGCACAACTGTATATTACTAAAAAATTATTAAACTGTACACTTATGGTGGTATGTTATGTAAATTATAATTCACTGAAGCCATTTTTAAAACTGGCAAACAATGTTTTTGCAGTCAAGTGTGCATTATAAAAAACTTTTAAGACTCATTAGAGGGTTCCTTCTTAAACAAATTAACTCTTATTTGTACTACTAAATTCTAATGTCACAGGAAAGTGGAAGTGTCTATAAACTTATAGGTAAATTCATTCCCAAGATGTCCCTGCTTCCTCGATGTGTGCCTCTAGAGGAGGCGATCATTCCATTTCATTCATCAGAGAGCTTGTACATACACCAGCAGCTCAACTGCACAATGAGATGGGAAGGTTACATTTCACAGCTCCTGTGATGTTCGAAGGAGCATCTAGGATTATCAGTGAGGTTTAAAAGTCTCTTCTCATCAGGTACTAGAACATGTTTGCTTTGACATTGGCATTCAGGCCCTGAAAAGGAGCTGTGAAACATAAGATAAAGTGTATTTATGTGTTTCAAATGTCACCAGGATTGGCATGATAGTCCTGTAGCTGCAAAGAGTAGCTATGAATGACAGCAGCCTCCTCTGGCTCTTGGTGAAGGCGTCTCACGTGTTAGAATGGCACTTCCACTGCACATGCTCCTAATGACACTTAATGATCACCACCACTTTCCTCAAAGACATTTCAAGGTTTTACATACATAAGTTATAGCCACTATACTGAAATTGAGCTCTTCCAAGTCCTGGAAGTTGGAAGCAGTGATGTGCTGGCAAGCATTTAACAACATGCTCTCCTAGAGATATAAAGGACCAAATATGTAGCATTTGCTGATTGCCACAGTGTAGATACTGTGACCATGGAGAATTTCAAGCTATGGACTTGTTACTAAGTTGGAAATAGATATTCACAGTGGCTCTGGTGAACCAGTGGGAGACAGCTCCAGTACCCTTGTGCTTGGGGGCCAAGGCATACAAATTACAATTTTTGATCAAGACTTTAATCAGGATGGCAAATGTCAGAATAAAACCATATAACTGTTTTTACTTAAACAGTTGAAATAAGTTTAAAAGCATTTCAGGGGCCGCCTGGTGGTGCAGCGGTTTCTTCCGCGCTTGGCAGCCTGGGGTTCGCAGGTTCGGATCCTGGGTGCCTGCCGACGTACTGCTCGTCAGCCATGCCGTGGCGGCATCCCATAGAAAGTAGAGGAAGATGGGCACGGATGTTAGCCCAGGGCCAGTCTCCCTCAGCAAAAAGAGGAGGATTAGCAACGGATGTTGGCTCAGGGCTGGTCTTCCTCACAAAAAAAAAATAAATAAATAAAAAATAAAATAAAATAAAAGCATTTCAATTCAAATTTAATGAATTGCTAATTAGCATTCATATCCTTTCTCTGTATTTGGGTGTTCTATCTGCAAATTTTCAATAGGGTCATTTACATAGATATGTATTATATGTACATGTATACACACATCACGCACATACACAAGTGTGTGCATATTTATACACGTTAGAGTCTACAATCTTCTAGAGAGTAACAAGTAAATGGTTCATCATGGATCTTAAATAATAGAAAATATATCCCCTTTTAATAAAATCAATCCCCCTATGGTTTGCCTGAAATGACTGGAAAATGCTGGCATTCATGTGTGCTAATTAATCATACTCTGATCTCACAGGTTCTAACCTAACTGAGAAACCCAGTCAAGAGTCAGGAAGGGGTCAAAATAGCAGCAGCATCAGTAGTAAAGCTGAACGGCAGACTGGGGATCAGCACTGAAGCCACAGTGGACTTACCAGTCCTGACCCCCTTCAAGTATCCCATCCCTGCAGAGCCGCTGGACAATCACTAGACAACCCTTGCTTAGACAAACACGAAAATCTAACTCTAAGTCACGCCCTAAATTTGGAGGAAGGTGAAAACCCTCTGATACTGAGCTGCTAGTCTGAAGACCAGCTCGGGGCCCATCCCGTTATGGACTGTGTCGGACCAGGCCAGAGCACGGATGTCGAGTGCTCAGAGCCAATTTTTACTCAAGTTGCATTTAGAGAAGTAAGGACAGCTCCACGCCAGGACTTTGTTAACCCTGACAACAACCTATTGGATATGTTTATCCTCATTTATAGACGTGGGTCTCAGGGAGGTTAAGCAGCATTCCCAGGGCCACCCAGCTGCTAACTGGGGAAACTGGGGTTCCAGCACACAACTACCTCCCTCCATAGATCTTTTGTGCAGTTAAGATTCCTCATGCTTGGCCAGGATCCAGGCAGGTAGCCAGCAAGACTCTAGGTATCTAGTTATCAGGCACAAAACCTGGCCAAGAGTGGGCACACAGACGTCACCTAGAAGTGACAATAATCCATTGAGCATTTATCCTGTGTGAGGAGCAAACAGCTCACACACTTATTTCACACAATCCATCCCATGTCCTATGGTGTAGATATCATCCCCATTTTACAGCGAGAAACCTGAGATGTAGCCAAGATAACCAGGCCTATCTGGGACTGCACTTTTCTGTCATGTCACCCTTTCAGCTTGTACCCCGAATGGGCCCAATGTTGATCTCAAAAGTCCTGAGGCTTAACCAAAGGTCTCTGCGATTCCAAGGTTCTTTAGTAGATCTTGCTACTAGACAGAAACTCTGTCACTAAAGGGCCTCACTCAGTCGCAATGGATCGTCCAGCCAAAGAGTCGTCAGTTTTCCAAGGGTAGTGCTGAGTTCCAGGTCTGCCAGAGGAACCATCTGAAGGTGGCTCAGGAAGACCCGTCTTGTCTCCTTGGGCCAGGCACACATGGGCAAGGTGTTGGTCGCAGCCAAGAGCAGGAGTAAACGGGGTGGGATTAAATGCAGCTGTTTCTGATCCCCAGGGTCAGTGATTCACACACTACACACCTGCTTATTGGTGAGGCAAGGCTCCAAGCTCCACGTCACGGAGAAAGAAGATCGGCAAGTCTGAAAGTAGACACAACCTCTTCCACAGGGGTTGAGTTTCACAAGATGCTCATCTCCACTCCACCAGGTCAATGATGGCTCCCATGCATCTTGGGGGCCCCCAGTTAGGAATCTTGGGTCTATGCACACAAGTGGAGGTAGTTCCAGACATCAGACAGGTATGCATCATCAATGCACTTTCCCATCACATTCTGAGGATTGGTCAATGATTAATTGGTCAATGAGAGAGACCGTCTTTGCAGAAATGACAGACAAAAGCTTCAAAGCTTACAGAGAACATGGACACTTGATAACCTTGTAGTTCTGGCTTAGAGGTGGGAAAAAAAAACAGTCGTATTATCCTGTAAAGACTTTTCCAAATATAAAAGACATTTGTGAGCTAGATTGTGATTTTGAGCTTTCCCTAAACCATATGAAGAAAAACTCCCATCTTAAAAGAAAAATCACCCGATTGCCAGAGAGAGTTGACAATGGGGGGGAGGGGGGAGCAGCAGCAATTAATAACTTACCTGGCACCTGCAAAGTGCTTTCCAGTTTTCCTTATTACCACTCACCATCACCACAGGTAGGGGTCAGCTATGATTACTCCTATCTTCTCAAAGAAGTAAGCAGGATAGCATCTTGATGATCCTTAGAGAAAAGTAGCACAACAGCAAATCAAGCCAGAAATAAGTGACAACCTTTTCATTCTATTCAGAGTGCCACTTTTAAAAGCTGTTAATAGAGAGGAGTAAATTTTGTCAGCTGTGTTAATGGGAGGATGATGATGTTTTTCTTCTTACCATATAAGAGCCAGAAAATCAAAATTCATATCAAAAAATTCCACCAAGAGTAAAGGTCAAAAAGAGCTACTGGTTTAACTAGTACCTTAAGACATAGGTTTTGTTATTTAAAAACAGAGAAATATAAATTTGTGTGTGTATTCTCCAGTTTGGAGAGACAGGCTTTAAGACCACAAATTATAACAAACATTAAATATGCCTTAACTACCCCAAGACACAGAGCAAGCCCTCATCAGCCAACAAGTGACCCTTCCAGTCTTTTCACTATTGTAAATTTGAGACTGACCAGTAGGAAGCGATCTCATCTTTGCTGTATAAAGTGAGCACCGTGCATGTACACAGTTGGCAAACCAGGCCTGCCCCTGCCTACAGTGGAGAAGAGGGGCTTCAGTAACCCCACTTACGTATTTATAAGACCCGCAATAAGTGATGTGGTGGTGGACAGTAGAAGAATGTAACTTAGTCTGATGGGTCACAAATGGCATCCCAAGGAAGCAGCATTGAGCTGTAATCTAAAGGGTGAGTAGGTGTTAAGCAAGAACAAAAGGAAGAGGGCCTGTTCAAAGGCCCTGAGGTGGAGGATGCATGATTTGCTGGAGGAATTCAAGTGAGGTCAAAGTGCAAAGTGCAGAGAATGAAGGTGGAGAGAGGGGAGGTAGAAAGCTCTGACTTCCAGAAACAGAGAGGCAGGCCTGGGAACCAATGGCTCACAGAGGCCAGGGCTTAGCAACTTGAGCTCTGGAGCTGAGCCTGACTGACACTTAGTAGCAGCCACCATTGATGAGTCCCTAAGGGACCTCTCTGCCTCAGTTTCCTTACATGTAATCTGGTATCCACCTCACAGTGTTGTCACAAAGATTCAATGCTCTGTTGCATATAAAGCACTTTATAATTTTCATTTAAAGCCTGTGCTGTCACCGTCCCAACATCTTTTTACCCTTAGGCCATTGTTCCCTAACCTATATTCTGTGGGGCACTGCCCTGTAACATACTCCAAGAAAGGGTAACCAGATTAAATGAGTTTGGGAAACACTGCACACTGGCACAGTAAAGAATCTGAAAGTCCCACAGTTTAAAAAAAAAACCAAAACATTAACTTTCTCAACCATGTGTGCACAAAAATTGACTGCCAGATGCCTCTCCCTTTTTGCTGGAGGCGATGCTGCCACCTATGAACAATCTATGTCCCTAAGTCCACAGAAGTTCCGTGGAGAGAACTGCGAGGCTGACTTAGACTCTGGCTCATGCCTCTGCAAGGCTGCAGTGGAGCAATTTCAATGCTGTTATTTAGAAAATAAATTATTTCAAAACTCCCATTTATAACAAATTCTCAAGCAGTTCTTATTTTTCCCGACCCATAGCTATGATTTTCAATCGATTCAGTAGGCGACTTTCAGGGGACAAGTTTGTGTTACTAGAACCACACAACCTTGGTAGCATCATCTCATCTCTGAGCCTCGTTTCCTCATCTGTAAACCGTGGTGTCAGACCAGGTGACCGAAAAACCCTTCAAACACTAGGACTATACGCTTCTCTGTTCAAGTCTTTCCAGGTTACATGCTTCATGTTCTCAGGGGATTCCCGGGACCAATGCCACCTCACTCTGAGTGGATGGACACATATCCATCCACAATTGGACAGACCTCAGGTCCCTTTGCCTCCTGACCTTTCCACTATTTTGTCTATCTTAGCCGTGCTGAAGAATATTCACCAAATGCATGAGTACTTTTGTAATTTTCTATGTGAACATTTTTTTAAATGCATTAAATAAAGAAAAGTGCAAAAACATAAAAATAATGACATGAAGGAAAAGTACCTAGGTGTTCACATTTGTTAAATCATGGATGTCCTTGCCTCCAGATTTTTCTCTATGTATTTAAATCAATGTAAAAACTATGATCTTCAGTAAGTGATGAATTTCTTTTAATGGTTATATCACAGAAACTTCTGAAGCTGTCTTATATATGCTCTTCATCATTTCCTTGAGCTAACTGTCTTGAGGCTGAAATTTAGAAGTAGAAATACAATCTTGCTTCCTCCCCTGCAAAGTTCACATTTGGGTCATTATCTCATAGATGCAAGAATTACTTGCTTGAGACCAAAACTAACCTCTAACTAATGGCAACCAGGAGCTAAACCACAGCCAAGCCATCTAATTGCATTTCAAAGTCACCTCCATAAGCTTAACTGTCAGAGTTCCAGGGAGAGACATTTCCACACTAATTTTGTCTGAAAAGAAGACCTAGTTCACACTATGCCACATAAATCCCCTTGAGAATGACCATGGCCAATATGCCATTTGGTTTTATTAAAAATAAACATTCAATGACATAATATATTGTAAAACATCTCAGACTCTGCCCAAATTATTACAAATTTTGACTTAGGCTTGAGTCTGGGTAGATGTTAGCTGTTTATCTGTTTGGGAACAAAGTCTCTGTGGCACTTAATTATGTACAAACAAGTGAGGCTCTAATTAAAGAATTTTTAAAATCTTTTCCGTATGTAAGAAAATTTGGAAATTTCCTACCAAATGCTGAACTATCATGACCCCAGGCTCCTTTGGTCAAGATTAAGCTGGAGAACTCTGAAGACAAAACACCAAGAAATGGAGATGAGGACAGTGCTATTTTGAACTCATAGGGTGGTGGGTTTGGCCTGGCTCAGGGGCAGCCCGCCACATTGTGGGAGGATAAAAATAGAGGAGGAACTGTGGGGGTTCAGTATGCATCTCCCAGTCATTGTCTTGAGATAGCATCTGCCCCCAAAACTGGGACAAGTCTGATCCCTGGTCCAGATGGCCACAAGAGGAACTTCAGGGACGTCCAGATGCTCTGTGCTTATGAGGAGCTGAGAAAAACAAGTGGAGACTGGCAAACTTCAGGCAGTAGCTAGCCTGTCTACCCCCCAGGATGGTGAATTCCAGTCTAAGAGTATCTCTCCCAATGTGGCTTCACTCAGCAGGGTAGTGGGTGAAGCCCCGAGCTGAGGCAAGGTCTTGGGGGGGTGGGGAATGAGTGTGACTGTGTTTTCTGGTGCTGGGTTCTCCTCCACAGGCTCACCCCCTCTATGCCTTCAGATCACTGGGCTGAGGCAATGGAGTTGGGCCTTCCTCCATCTGCTTGGATGACAGAGTAGCCAGTACCTCAGAGGAAAAGGAACTTTCAGAACAAAAAAGAAAAAAGCAAGATTGTTGATGGGCATACCATTTTCAAAAGAAAAACTTACTGGATTATAGCCTCCATTAGAAACAGAAATATTAGACCAAGTATTTACAACTGGTGTCTTTCTCCTCCACATCCCCTTCTAAGGAAAGTAAGGGAGACTCAGAGGGAATCACTTCTAGAGGCTGGGGGTGCCTGCAGGAAGGCACAAGGTACCTCGTGACTAGAGGCTGGGTGAGCCAAAAAAACACCTAAATCCATCTTGGGGTGGCCCCCTTTGTAGACCACTGTGAGAGAGCTCTAAGGGGACCTTGACATCCATGCCAAGGACAGACATTTCTGGTTCTATGGAAACATGAGGCTTTAGGATGTTTGGATTCTTCAGGATAAAACAGCCACATGGCACATGATCCTGTTCTTGGTAGTTTTGACCACATCCCATAGCGTGACTTGAATGCATATTCTCTCACTCATTTGGCCAAGAACCACCCCCACCCTGGGAAGAGCACAGAGAGAATGGGAGGTGCTGAAACTCCCATACACTGGAAGACTGGCCCATGATTCCCCACCCAGTGTTCTGTTCTTGATGTAAAGACCCCCATTTCTTCAACTGCTCCTGCTGCAAAATGGTTTATAATCACCCACTATCCTTGGCTTCTCTACTCTGCCCTGCTCCCTTTTGCCAATGTCTCTAATCAAGTACATTGCTCAGAAATCACAATAATTCCACATAAAGTAGGACAGAGGGAAATAAACGCCATTCATTTTTAAATGTTCTACAAACCAGGATTTTTACTCATTCACTAATACAAGTCTGATGTACTGAGGTTTCACATCACAAAAGAATCAGAGACCAAGTGATTTTAGCTTAACCAGATTTCTTCCCAGATTTTTTTTATTTGCTAAATTGGATAAGTTCACCCTAGTTGTGAATGTGAAAAAAAAAATGTTGGTAAAAGATCAAAAGTGCAAACAGCTTTGTGTAAGTTTTTCTACCCCCCAAAATATAATTAAATTGCAATAATTAAGGTCTTGGCTTTCTTGTGTTTTTAACCCTCACCAATTTATGTATTTCTCCAGAACAATCTCTTTGTTTCCCAAAATAGCCCTTCATGGGATAAAAAATTAGTTAATAAACTCTTGCATATAAAAAGGCCCTGCATCTTATAAATATTTTACAAACATTTGCCAATTTATTTGTTTCTCTGAAGGATTTTTTTATTATTATTTCTTTGTTTAACAAGTCCTGAACCATGACTATATCACATCCTGGGCCTGCAAGGTAAACGATTTCTTTTCTCTAATCACATTGTTCCCTACAACCTGATTTACCTCACTGTATAAACTCAGTTCCTTGGTGTGAGGACAGCTGTCCTGCAGCGGATGCTGCCTCGGGCAGATCTGTGTTGTGCAAACAGCCAGGCTCTCCCATCTGGCCTGGCGCTGCCTCCACCCTCAGGTTTCTGCCTGAGATAACCCTCAGGAGAGGGCAAGCAACGTGCGCGCAAGCCTTGTTTGTATCCACAAGAGTAGTCAGGGAAGGACCGACTCCTAAGAGCCTGAGATGACAATTCATCCTCAGGTCATTGAATTCATTTATTCAACAAATATGTTTTGAGCACCAGTGATGAGTCCTATGGAAGGCGAAACAGGAAGTTGTGTTTTCTCCACTTACCAGCCTCAGAGACCAGTTCAAACCCAGAGTATTATCATGGCAGTTGCATTGAATTTCCAATTCCCCCCATTTCCTATTGTGATTGCAAGCTCCCCACTCTCCCTTCCTTCCTCTGGGTACCCCTCCATGGGCATCCTAGGTCTTGCAGTTCTGTCAGGAAATCTAAACAGGGAGCCTATAAGTGAGCACACACACCCCTTTAGACCCCCAGACCTTGGGTTGTCACAGCTCATGATTAAGTGCCATGTGGATCTGGAAGCCTGACCAGCACTAACAAAGTCCCCTTGGATATTTTTCCCTGGGGACCTGGAGGCCCTTCCACTGAAAATGCCCTTAGTGGCCTTCCTACCACCCCAGTGTAAGAGGAGCCACTGTGGTGCCTTTCCCTGCTAGTAAGATGCAGTCTCTATCACCAAAGAGCTGACAATCAAGTAAGAAAATACCACTTATTTAAAGGGTAATGTATTCTAAATGCTTTGTGTGTATTAATTCAACTGAACTAGTAAGAAAAGTAGCAGCCACATTATAGAGTCCTCAGTGTATTCTAAGTGCTTTGTACATACTAATTAAGTTACATATAATTGCTTACTTAATCCTCCCAAAACTCATTGAAGTTGTTACCAAGTTTTGCCCCTCTGTACAGATGGGAAAAGTTAACTTGCCCTAGACACAGCTAATGAGAGCAGATGCAGGGCAAATGCAGATTCGTACCCAGGAAATCTGAGTCCAGGGCCCATTCTCATAACAACTAGAGCATATTGCTCTCTTGAAGCTCTACTACCAACTAGATAGATAAGATTTTGACCCACCAGTACAGGAACAACTGGTGTGATTCATAAGTATTGCCAAGTGATACAGAAGTGAAAAAGCGGGAGAAATCACTTCCAACTGAGGGAATCGGGAGATTGTATGATGCGTGGTCAGGTGCACAAAGCCAAATGTGAAAGATAGAAAAAGAGAAACAATTTCCATCTAATTGGACAGCATGTGCAAAGGAATGGAGATGACAACCTCAGCACGTGGAGATTCCCTCAGCTCCCCACTCCTGCCTTCCAGTGCATGGAGCATAGCATTCCACTAGCGTCCATCCTTGCGTCTTTCCCCTCCATCTCAGAGGAACCTGTGTACCCCTCATTTCCCAGACTGAAGCCCCTTCTCTCCACCTTGCTGTAGCCACCACACACCATCAAACATAATTGGTCCCCCTCCAGCTGGCTCCTTCTCTTTTACCCTAAAAGACTCTTCCCTGCAGTTTCTACCTTCCTCACTGACAATCTCACTGGAAAATAAACGAATCTACATGCTCTCCTGGATTACAAAAATAATCAAATAAGGCTTTCAGTTGCTTGAGCCTATAACCCAAGTGGCAAAAGCTGTTCTTTTTGAAGTATAATTGAAAAAAATATCCAATTGATCCCAAACTCGAGAGTGGCATATGCTGGTGGCTCAATGACCAGCCAGCCTGGAGAGGGAAAAATGAAAAGGGAAAAGAGAATTCTGCTTCAATCAATGTAAAAAGTTGGTGCAGACTGGGATCTAACTCCATCTCCACAGTCCCTAGGCTGACACTTCCTCCCTCTCCAATCTCAGTAAATTACACGTACCAAGAGCCCAGAACTCCAGTTGAAGCCCTCCTCCACCCTCATGCCTTAAAAGGGAAAACCCCAAAATGCCAGGAATACGGTAATCAAAGGGCACTGCCCTGACAGGATACTTTAGCCATGCCGTAACTTTACAGTGAAGTGGAGAAGCTTAAAGAAATTGGACCCAAAGGTGAGCTAAATTCTTGAACCAAAAATTGGAGAATTATGTCATAATCCTAATGCAGTTGTTTCACAAGCTCCATTCTTTTAAGGACTACTCAGCTTCACAAAGAAAAATCCCAACCTGTGACCACTGAAAAAGCCTCTAATGTAAGAGTTTTACAGATAAAACTATTGCGTCCCAATGGATACCACAGACTATAGAGTGTACTGGTGTTGAATCAAATCATCAAACTATGGAAAAGAAAATAAAAACTTGTACCCCAAACTTCCACTTCTAACTAGGATATTCTAGGTCACAGCCAATGCTCCTACTCTGGAAACCTGAAAAAAAAGGATAAATTACAAAAATCATCTTTAAAGCATTTTAGCATTTTAAATGGAGAGCTGTGGGAGACACAAAACCCACTAGGAGAGGAAATGGTGATCGACACCCACTTTTCCCTGGAAACATCTTCCAGTTCTAGAGATATAAGCCTGATGATCAGATTTGGGCCAGGTAAAGGATGTCCCTGGGGAGGAGAAAACAGAAGAGCTGTTAGTGGTGGTGTGGGGCTATGGTGATAAGTCATGCTGCAGGTGAGGTGTCTGAAATGCATAGCTGACTTCATCCACAAGGTCTTTGCTGATTTTCTGGCTGAGTGGTTGGGGGAATGGGGAACCTAAAGAGCGAGGCTAAAAGTTTCTGAAAAGGAGAGTAAAATTTCCATCAATACTGCATGATTAAGAAACAAAGACCTTCTGAGGGAAGGAGCTTGGAAAGACAACAGGAACAAAATGAAAGCCTGTGGTGAATTGACACCAGGACCTATAGCTACTCTTTGGGGGTAGAACCAAATTCAGATAGCTAGAGGCTGAGAATAAAGGCTTGGCCATTGGCAAAAGCTGCTGCTGGGAAACACAAAAGTCAGCCAAGATTTGGGTGTTCAAGAGGCACAAAATTAGAGACTAAAGAGAATCAAATACACAGCCATTCACTCCATCAAGACATTTGCCAAATTCTGACTGATCAGACTCAGTCTACCTCTGTTCCCAGGGCTTCAGTTGAGAGCTTGGAAAGTCTTTGCTTCCTCAGTTCTGAAAGACCATGGGTGATGCAGCTTTGCCCTTGAGAGGTTAAAGTTCAGCTCTCCATACTCTGGACTCCCTCACCCTCAGCCTTGACACAGCTCAATTCCTGATTGGATTTTATCAATCAACCTCCTCTCTAAATATACCTTAGAGAAGAGATAGGGAACTCTCTTTATTGAAAGATAACATCATAGGAATTTCTGCAGTCTTTTATATACAATATTGAGCTTACAAAAAAATTACTATCCATGTGAAAGATAGACCAAATGCCAAACAATAAAAAATCAGTAGGATTAGATTCACAGATGACCCAGATACTAGAGGAGCAGACAATAACTTTAAAATAACTATGATTAATATGCACAAGAAAACAGAGGAAGTGAAAGGCAATATAAATGAAATGATGATAATTTGCAGTTGAGAATTAGAATTTATTTTTTAAAATAATGGATATTGCAGAACTGAAAAATACAAAATTAAGAATTCAATGAATAGTTTAAACAGCAGATTGGGTACAGAAAACATACAGAATTATGGAAGGCAACACAATAGAAAAACACCCAAAGCGGAAAAGAGAGATTAAAATGTAAGAAAAAATATTTTAAAAATTAAGAGACATGTGAAACATACTCAAAAGATCTAAATTAATATAATTGAGTTACCTGAAAGAGAGGAGAGAGAATGAGGCAGAAGCAATATTCAAAGAGATAATGACTGAAAACAGTCCAAACTGATGAAAGACATCAACCCATACATTCAAGAAGTTCAAGCTAAACAAAAATAAAGAAAATCTCTTCTAGGCACATCATCAATGTCAGACTTCTGAAAATTAAGGACAAAAAGAAAATCTTAAAAGTAGCCACAGAAGTAACACATTACTTTCAAATAAGCAAAAATAAGACTAATAGTGGACTTCTCAAAAGAAACAATAGAAGCAGAAAACAACAGGAAATTTATAATCTTAAATGCAGGTATTAAAAGAAGAAAGCTGAAAAATCAATTATTTAAGTTTTCATTACAAGAAGCTAGAGGGAAAAAAGCTCAAATCTCACTTAAGATGGAAGGAAATAATAAAGATAACAGCAGAAATTCAGTGAAATTTTAAAAATCAAATAAAAACATCAACAAGGCCAAAAGTTAGTTCTTTGAAATAAGTCCCAGCAAAATAGAACACGAATAAACCACAAATTGCCAAAGGAGAAAAAATGAGCTACAACTACAGACATTAAGATAAAAGGATATTATGAACAAATTTACTCCAAAAATTTTGACAATCTGGATGACATCAACAAATTTCTGAAAAAATACAACTTACCAATTGTCGCAGAAGAATACATAGAAAATGTGAATAGTCTGATGTATGTTAGAGAAATTGAATTTATTATTAATAGCCTTCCTGTGAAAAAAAAAACCCAAGCCCAGGTAGATTTATCAGTACATTCTTTCATTTCATAAGAAGAAATAAGTGCTACATTAAATCATTGAAAGAATATAAGGAGAGGGAATACTTCCCAACTTTTATGGGTAAATCTCTCTCATGAACATATATTCAAAACTCCTAAACAAATATTAGCAAATTAAATTCAGTATATACACAAAAGATACTATATCATGAAAAAGTGGAGTTTTCCAGGAATGGAAGGGCAGTTCTGCCTTCAACAAGCAATCAATGTAATTCACAATCTTATCATTAAAAAAAAAAACTGGGGGAGAAAAAAGCCATATTTTTATTTTTATTGATGCAAAAATAATGAACAACATTTGACACAATCCAACCTTCATTTATGATCTTTAGACACTCAAACTAGCAATAGGAACAAGATATATGGAGATTCCTTTGGGGGACTGACAAAGTTATATTTCTGAACATGGGTGATTGTTGTAAGAGTTTTGATCTTGAAATAATTCACTAATCTAAAAATGTAAAATAAAACAAGGAGGAAGTTAACAAGATAACCTGAATATCATGAACCCCATTCATACTTACATCCTACATTGCCTTTAAATTTAAGGGAAACAATACTTATGTAATCTTACTTTGTAAAAATGACTATCTTTAAATGATTCATTGCTTTGCTAGGTAAAAGAAAAGTGTTACATCCTTCAGTTGCATGGTTGCAATGTAGAACAAATAAGATTCTAATATAAATTTGCCTGGTATTTTCCATATGAGATAGAAAATCTCTTCAACTCCATTAAGACAATGGAATATAGTATTCATTTTAAATCTTGACAAAACAGCCTGTTTTAAACTTTTATTTATCAAAGTTTTCCCCAGGTTTATTCCTATCCATCATGAGAGTAGGACAATGAAGGCAACACTCTTGCCATCTGAAAAATATTATTTCAAATATGCCAAGATATGGTAACTAAGAGTAAAGTGTGTATAATAATATAATCAGCAAAGAACACTTTTCAAAACACTATAATGTAAAAAGAATCTGAAAAGTGAATACAAATCAAACTATGCTAAGGCTACACTTGTCTTCAGGAAAAGAAATGTGCTTCTTATGTAGAGAACAGTTTTTTAAACTTCAGCTCCTATTCATATGAACTAAATATTAACATCATAAGCTTATTTGACCCATCATAACGCAGTCTTATGTTATCTCTGATGTTCTCGCTTAGCCCTGCAATTTTTTGAGAGAATTTGCAGTTATTCAAAGAGCTGGAAGAAGGAGAGAAGAAGTAAGGAGTGTGGAGTGTATTTGAGATGTGTGTGTCTAATGTGATTGTGTTATGTGTAGGTGATCTTTGTTACTATACGTGTGAATGTGCATGTAATATGTATTTGGTGTGTGTGTATCTGTGTGTTGGTGTGTATTGTGCAGTGGGTCTATGTGGTGTGTGTGCACTGTGTACATGTGGTGTATGTATATTTTGTGGTGTGCATGGTGTCTGTGTCAGATTGCATATGTGGAGTGTGTGTACTGTGTGGTGAGTGCATGTGTGGTGTGTATATTTTGTGGTGTATGTGGTGTGTCTATGTTGCATGTTATGTGTTATAAATGTATTGTGCAGTGTGTGAGGAGTGTTTGTGTGGGACATGTCTGTGTGTTTATTGTGCGTGGAGAGGTATGTTTTGCGCAGAGTGTGTGGTGTCTGTGTTGGATTGCATGTGTGGAGTGTGCGTATAGCGTGGCGTGTGTGGTATGTGTATGTGTCTCTGGGTGGGTGTAGGTATACAGTGTGAGGATTTGAATAGCACCAGCATTGTACTACTACAGTGGCAGGTCCATTTCAATGAGAGTATCTTCTGAAAGTCACCACTGATTGATTGATTCTTTTGAATCAATAAATAAAGAGCTCAAAACACTTGAGAAATAGTATTTCTGTCTGGCAAATAGCATCCAAGTGCACCCTTTCTTTTTTATTTTTTTCAATTATTTTATTGAGGTCATATTGGCTTATAACATCGTGTAATTTCAGGTGTACAGGGAAGCAAGATGCATGGAAAAAAGACCAGATTGCCAAACAGCAGGCTAGAACTGAAAAGCTCAGGTTTGGACCCCCCTGGGGTCCGTCTACATGTGTTCCTGATTTCATTCGTTAATGAAGTTCACCCTTTTCTATCTGTAAATGTATTGACATGCACAAAGAAAAAATATGGAAAAGTAAAAAGGAGAAAAATATTAATTCCATAACCCAAAGACACCCACTGAATTTTTCAGGTTGAACTTTTGGGGGTAAGAGTGTATGTGTGTGTGTGTATTTTAACATATTTGTCATTGCACTTTATGTAACATTTTTTATCTTGATTTTTTATATGACTTTTGAAAGCAAGAATTTCTGAAAAGTGTAAAGCTCTAAGTAAATGTGATTATAAAGGCTTCAAGTTATAGCCTGAAGATAGTTTAGTAGGTTTATTCTTTTTTCAGGATAGCATTTGGATTCTTTCTCATTTTCATCATTAAAAATAATGATAGTGGGGGCCGCCCGGTGGCGCAGCGGTTTAGTCCACGCTTGGCAGCCCGGGGTTCGCGAGCCCGGATCCCGGACGCCCGCCGACGCACTGCCTGTCAGCCATGCCGTGGCGGCGTCCCATATAAAGTGGAGGAAGATGGGCACGGATGTTAGCCCAGGGCCAGTCTTCCTCAGCAAAAAGGGGAGGATTGGCGACGGATGTTAGCTCAGGGCTGGTCTTCCCCACAAAAAAAAAATAATAATAATAATGATAGTGAATGGCTTAGGGAATAAAATTTTTTCCATATTCAATTTATGTTCTTAAGTTAGGTTCTTAAAAATAGGCTTAATAAATAGGTCAGAGGGCATGAGCATTTTGTAGACTCTTGATCACATTGCCAGATTCTTTTCTGAGAACAACTAAATTGTGCTCCTACAAAGAGATGGAAGAGTGCCCAGGGCAAGACTGATCAATGGATGGATTGGTTGACTTCTTACTTAAATAATAATAACATGCATTTGTAGAGTCCTTTGCACTTTATAAATCACCTCTACATCTTATTCTTAAGAGAAATATTATTAACTCTATCTTATGAATAAGAACACCAAGAGTGAAAGAGGTGTGATGTGCCAAAGGCACTAACGTGTCTCAGCATGGTCAGTGGTAGGTAGTAAAACAGCTCACTCAATTCTAGGAGCAGAGCAAGGGTCGTGTATATAAGAACGGGACCTTAGTAGTTCCACCACACTACGGGCCGCCAGGTCCTGCTCGGAGTTAGGAGCTCAGGTTCTAGAACTGGAGAGACATCCCTGGGCCTTGAGCTTCGTCCAGTTGGAGCAGGGTCACAAACCACAGATGCGTTTCTTTTGTTCCCCCAGTGCCCCTTCCATTACATGAAGCCTGCTTCTCTTCCAAGTGCCTGAGTTTCCTGCCAGCATTTGAGGTCGCTCCAGCTGATTGATGGTTTCCGTGCATCTTAGGTCAAATCCTTGACAGAAAGAATCTAATTGGAAGCAAGGTTTGTGCCTTTTGGGTTGGATTTCACCCATTGTTCTATGCGGTAGGGAGGGTGGGGTCATAAGGTACAGGAGTGAATTGATTGATATATCTACCCAGGGGTTGCCTGGGAGATTAAGGACAGGGAGGGTGAACAAAAATTTCTCTCTCCTGGTGGAGTCAGGAAAGTTTCCTAAAGAAATTAGTCTTGAATTGCATAGATTGATGGCTTTGGGTTCTGGGATGTAGGATGTGAAAGTACAAGCATCAGGGTATCAAACCAGGAGCCAAAATTGAGAAGGGTTTTGTATCTTATGCATAAAAAGAAAACTCAGACTTCAAAGAGAAAAGTAGTCCACATGTAAAGAAAACTTGCAAAGGATCTTGGATTTACCAAAACAACAAGAACTTTATAAGAAGTTTACTTAAAAAGATTACTTAATGAAGATCTCCAAAGGAGCCCAGATGTACAAGGACTGGCTCATTAAATAAAAAATGCAAGGTTACATACAAAAAAGAAGTCATCCCCACAGATAAAGAAGAGATTTAAAGAAATATAAGAGAATGATTTCCACAATTATATGTCAACAGATTTGAATACCAGAGAAAATTGATGCTTTTCTGGTCAAATATAAAAATTAACATTTACCCAGGAAGAATTAGAATACTTAAATAGTCCATAAAAGTTCTATAACTAAAAAAAGAGAATAGAGCTTGATGGTTTTACAGCTGAATTCATTCATTCAAACAAATATTTGTTAAACTCCTGCCATATGCCACTTCTATTCTAGACACTAGAGATACAGTGGCAAACAAAATATGTAAAATTCCTACTCTCCTATCATTTATAATCTACTTGGGGGAGCTAGGTCATAGACAAATGAACACACACTATCGCAGGTGGTCATAAGTGCTAGAAGGAAAGCAGATATTGTGGCGAGCAGGCAGGGTGATGGAGGAAATGCTGGTCACATGGGGTTTTCTGGGACCATTTGCACAGTGACATCCATCCACTCACTAGATGAAGTGAGTGAGCCATGTGGGCATCTGAGGGAAGGGATTTCTAGGTCACCTAAAAACAACAGAGAACTCCAATGTTACCTAACTACTCCAGACCACAGAAAAAAGTGGAAATCTGCTCAATTCATTTTATGAGGCCAACTTGACACCAAAACCTGATAAGGAGGATTCCAAAGGACAAAACACACACACACACACACACACACACACACACACACACACAGAAATCTCACTACGAATATGGCTGCTCAGGTGACAGCAGAACCAAGCCCCGTGGAAAGCCAAGTGAGACTACTGGTGGCTGCTCCCTGGATGATTATCAATGAACTCAACTGAGGAAATCCAATCTACTACTCTCTGGACTGGAAAAGCCATCACTCAGATCAACACACGGGCACCCCATTGATTAAAATTTAAATGACAGGGAAGGATCATTGATTATTGAATCCTTACTGAAGGAGTAATGAGACCATCAGAAGCAAAGAACACAACAGGCAGCAGTGCACCGAGTGGTTGGTGAAGGAGGCAGTGAGAAGTTTGGGGAGTGTAATAAAATTTAGCTCCTCTCTTCTATCTAACAAGGTTTCCACATATTCCTGCATGAAATAAGTAACAGTATTAGAGAGTCAAGTTCTCTCCACTGTTCCCAAGGCAGCCATAATACTGGAGAAATTTTAGAAAATATAGTCATTAGCTTTAGCTATGTGGTTTTCAAAAATCATCTGTGAACACTCATGTTATTTTTTCAAAAGGCACGATTTGGCTTGAGCAGGAAACACAATTCAGAGTTTGTGGGGTTACCCTTGTGTACCGTGGGACACACATCCATAATCCATGTGAGTTCTAGCTGCATAATTCATCTCCTGCTTCCACCTCATCTTACACGTCACTTCTGGGAGGATTGGGAATGAGCCATGGCAATGCCACAGTCACTACTGCCCAGTACAAACTCCACCTGCCCATTTTTAAAGTAATTCAACAATGGCCAAGTGTATTTTTAAAACCAAGCAGCCCAATTAAATCTGAATGCAATGATCATGTTTCATTCTGCACATTGCATCAAAACGAAACAGATTTCTTGTGGGCCTGTTTCCTATACAATCTTCCTCCTACGTGTCCAGACCAGCATTTCAAAGGTCTGATGAAACAAATCCAAGTTAATACTATTTGCTAAAAATTAAAGATGAATACAAGAATGTTCCTAGCAGCCTTAAAATAGTCCCAGACTGGAAACAACGTAAATGTGCATCAAGAGAAAGGATAAGTCTATTCTGGTACATTCAGACAATGGAATATGACACGGTGTGTTAGTCAACTGGGCTGCTACAACAGAATACCCCGGACTGGGTGGCTTAAACACCAGACATTTAATTCTCACAGTTCTAGAGGCTGGAAGTCCAAGATCAAGGCTCTGGCAGATCTGCTGTCTGGTGAGGACCCACTTCCTGGCCTGCAGATGGCCAACTTTTCATTGTATCCTCAATGGCATGGCAAAGCCATGGGGGCTGGCAAAGCTCTGCATCTTGCTCTGGCTAGTGGTTAGTTACATGGGTGTGTTCAGTATGTGAAAATCCACCGGGCTGCACCCTCGATGACCAGGAAATAAGAAACAGTGAATAAATCAGCTCATCGGGAACTGAAAAATTCCCCTGGAGGCATGTTGGTTGGATACAAGTACAACACAGCCAAAATTATAGTGCCATTTGGGGCAGCTTTTGTGGCTTTGAGCACTGTTAGGAATCCCACAGCCTTACAGGAAGAACTTCGGCTCAAGGCATTGGACACCAGGATCATAAAATGTTGGGACCTGCAGATCTGAGAGATCGTGTAAGCCAAACTCCTCAATTTACGGATTCACATTTGTGGATCAACAAATGTTACCTGGGAAAGCAAGGCCTTCAATCAGTGGAGCTCAGCCCCAGCTGCACATCAGAAATGCCAAGAAAGCTTTAAAAGAATAACATCCAGGCTCGACTCCAACCCAATTAAATCCTAATCTCTGAGAATGGAGCCCCAGCAGCAATAGTTTTACAAGCTCCCCGGGTCAGTGAAAGCAGCAGCCAGGGTTGAAAACTGACCTCTTTGCTTTCTTATAGCACTCACATCTTAACTCAGATTCCTTTCGGACCAATCTGCCAGGCCCCTTACAGAGCCCTGAAGCAATGGGCCCCACAGGGGTAAGTTTTGTTGAGTGTGGAGGGGATGCTGGAAGAGGAAGACTCCTGGAGGGAGGGGGTGCCCCCACCCATGTCCCCACCTTGCCTGCAGCCCACTGACCCAGCTGCCCTGGAGCAGGAAAAAAGCTCTTCTGTTCTGTGCACAAGATTTCCTGCCACTTCCTTCCAACTCACATCGAGCGTGGTGCCAGTTACATAACCCAAGGAGCTGTTTTCTTAAAGTTCAAAGTCTAGATGAATCTGTTACAGCAGGAAATTCAGGATAAATTTAGTCAACATCACAGCTCTCTCTGCAGAGGCACGGGCACCGACTCAATTGTGCTGCACGTCCAGACACACAAAATTGCCAGGCTGGAGATTCAAACCCAAACATCCAGCTTCAGCCAAAAACAAGTTAGGCAACGTCTGGGCCATTTCCACCATTCCCGGGAAGGGGGGGCTGGCTTTGGCAATCCACACCATCTTTGGGTTTTCTCTACCTGTAGAAGGAGCTTGCCAGCGATGCATTTGCCACTCGCACGGGGCGTGGGCTCCCCCAGAAGGGATGTCCTCGAGCAGAATCATGGAGGCAGCAGTCAGGTTTGTAACTGAGATTCTCTCTAGAGGTGGGCAAACACCCAGTAAATCCCCCCGCAGTTACTGGGTACTCAGCACTATAGGCATTCTTTGTTTATCCTCACACAACAAACTCACAAGCCATTTGCTAATATTTTACTATCTAGAGACCAAATTGTCAATCCCATTAAGGAAGTACTCAGAAGCATAGTGATGGCATTTCTTTTGGGTTACAAAGATTATGCGTTTTCCTGAATGCTCTGCTGCTTTCTATATAGTCTTTCATTAGAACCTTAAGAGATTTCAGACTAAATATTATTTTATTTAACTCATTCACTCCCTTTTTCGACCAGCTTTCAATGTCCATCATGTATGAAGTACTAAACTGTTGGGCTTTATTAAAGATAATAACACCCACTTTTACCCTCTCAATTTGGAAAGAGATTACTCGGTGGAGAAGGAGGTACAAGAGTCAGGTTGATGAAGATGAAAAGCACCACCCGCAGCACTGAGGAAAGCTACAGGGAGCAGATCGCTCAAGAGAGAGAGCCGGAGGAGCTTGCTGAGCCTTCTCTCAAATTGAACTTACCCCCAACCTGCAAGCCTACCCTTTAGGAAAGCATCCACCCTTACCTCATGGAGGAGCAAGCAGGTAAGCACACACCTTCTCTGCAGAGCCCAACGAGAGAGAAAACCAAGGGCTGAAGGCATTCCCAAGGTCAACGAAGCCCTCTTCTTCCCTGGGGAGGAGTGAGGGCACCAGAGGGGTAGAGACACCAGGAGCACTTGCTAATGGAAGTTCCTCCAGGAATAATCACAAAGTGGGGCCAGGTACTCCCAACATGTACTGTGTGCTCAGTCCTAATGAAAGTCTTTGCCCCCTGCCCCGCCTCAGCCCCCCCACTCTTAGGGCCTCGCCATGACCAACGACTATAGCCCCCTCCTAATCTCATTTGCAAGCATCCATCTCTCTGAGTGCCAGCCCCTAACTTCAGCCCGCTCGCCATGTTGCACACTCTGTCCCTCACCCCCCTGGTCTTCACTTCCTCCTTATCCAGTTTAAATGAGGTGGCCCATTGTTGCTACTCCATGGAGGCTCCTTCACTCAGCAAAGTAACAAAACCCCAACAGGGTGAAATACACCTCATTCCATTCCGCACCTGCACGCACAGAGCTGAATGTGGTGGGGAAATGCACAACCTGCAGGTGGTCTCACTTTAACTCAAGATCATTACCCTCGAGTTGTATCTGGGCGGTGGGGCAACCCCACCCATCCTTCCAGACTGCAGACTGGAACAGCCCAGCACTCTCCCCTGGCATGCCCTCCCCTCCCACATGATTTTTATCCAAAGTTTCACTTGTTTGCTCACTGTTGTTGTGTGTCTCCCACGCTAGAACTCAGCTCCCGGTGGGCTGGGTTTGTGTGTGTGTCATCTACTCCACAGCTCCAGCTCCTAAACACTGCTCAGTGTGCAGTGAGCCCGTGATAGATAAACAGAGTCCTCCTTTTCTGTCCTCAAAGCTAGGACACCTCCCCCTGATCTTCTCTCTTACCTAGGGATCATGCTTTCTATTTCCATCAGCAATAAAAGGAAAACCTTAAGAAACTCCCAAGACCATATGGACTCATGTTCCTGTACTGGGGGCCATTGTACTGTGCCCCCCCATTACTATGAACAAATTCTCCATGCCCGTAGCCAGACCAATCTCTCCTCCAGGCAGGGGGACCCCATCCCTTCGCACCTGCTCGGAGACAGTGCTTTAGCAACTCTCCTCAGCATTCTCTTGCATCATAATTTTTCCCTCTCTACAAAATCCTTACCATTAGCATGCAAATATATTAACTCTCTTTTAAAAATATCCTCCGTTGATAAACAACACAAGTATCCATCAATAGATGAATGGATAAACAAAATGTGCTAGATCCATACGATGGAATATTTTTCAGCCATAAAAAGGAATGAAGTTCTAACATACACTATAACACGGTAAACCTTGAAGATATTGTACTAAAGTGAAACATGCCAGACACAAAACGACAAATATTCTCTGATTTCATTTATATGAAATATCCCAAATAGGTAAATTCGTAGAGACCAAAAGTAGATTAGAGCTTCCCAGGTGCTGGGGTGGGGATCATTCACGCCACCCATGTTAACCATTACCCAAGTACATATATGACTAATCTTCCCATCATTCTATTTGGGGTGAGGAAAAGTTTTGGGAATAGACAGTGGTGATGGTTACACAACATTGTGAATATCCTTAATGCCACTGGATTGTATACTTCAAAGTAGTTAAAATGGCAAATTTTGTGTTATATGTATTTCACCACAATAAAAAATTTCCCCCCAAAATTGTCTGTTGACACCTTCTCCCATCTAGCAAGACTACTTCCTTTTAGAAACGTTATCAACTCTTGCTGTCTGAAATTGATTTTCTCCTGACCCAACTCCCAGCAGCCTTTTATCCCCACCTCTGTACCCAGCCTGGACAAGCGGGTGGGGAAAGTGTGAATGGGGGGCTCCAGAGAGTGTGAGAGGAGGAGATGGGTACACGGTGAGCAGGAAATCTCCCAGAGGAGATGGGGAAATGGTGAGCAGGAAAGGTCCCAGAGGAGATGGGTACACAGTGAGCAGGAAATCTCCCAGAGGAGATGGGGACACACTGAGCAGGAAAAGTCCCAGAGGAGATGGGGAGACGGTGAGCAGGAAAGGTCAGAGGAGAGGGGGAGACAGTGAGCAGGAAAAGTCCCAGAGGAGATGGGGAAACGGTGAACAGGAAAGGTCCCAGAGGAGATGGGGAGACAGTGAGCAGGAAAAGTCCCAGAGGAGATGGGGAAACGGTGAACAGGAAAGGTCCCAGAGGAGATGGGTACACGGTGAGCAGGAAATCTCCCAGAGGAGATGGGGACACAGTGAGCAGGAAAGGTCCCAGAGGAGATGGGGAAACAGTGAACAGGAAAGGTCCCAGAGGAGATGGGTACACAGTGAGCAGGAAATCTCCCAGAGGAGATGGGGACACACTGAGCAGGAAAAGTCCCAGAGGAGATGGGGAGACGGTGAGCAGGAAAGGTCAGAGGAGAGGGGGAGACAGTGAGCAGGAAAAGTCCCAGAGGAGATGGGGAAACGGTGAACAGGAAAGGTCCCAGAGGAGATGGGTACATGGTGAGCAGGAAATCTCCCAGAGGAGATGAGGACACACTGAGCAGGAAAAGTCCCAGAGGAGATGGAGAGATGGTGAACAGGAAAGCTCCCAGAGGAGATGGGGAGACGGTGAACAGGAAATCTCCCAGAGGAGATGGGGAGACGGTGAGCAGGAAAGGTCCCAGAGGAGATGGGGAGACGGTGAGCAGGAAAACTCCCAGCTGCAGGGTGGCAGGACAGATGGAGCAGGACCCAGAGAGGAATGTGGGGTCAAAGGGGGTGGTTAGTTTTATGATGAAAGATATTATAGCAAGTTTGTGTGCTCCTGGGAAAGATCCAGAAGAGAAGCAGGAAATGATGATGTGGGCAAGTGGGAACAGTTGCAGGTCGGGGGCAGGGACTCCCCAATAAGGGAGGGAAGGGATGAGGCAGCCATAGAGGGATCCTAGGAGGGAGCCCATGGGAGTTCCCTTCTGATTGCTCCTCTCTTCATAACAAAGTTATCGCAGAGTGAGGAGACCGAGTTGGGGTCATGGAGGTCTAAGGAGCTGGCGTGAAATAGTCCCTACTGAGCATGAGAGACAGTGGCCTGATCATGCAGTAGGTTGGGCAGCACTGAAGGTCCACTGAAATGGTGCTCACAGCCAAGAGTGCCAGTGTTGAGATGGAATCAGAGAAATACACAAATAACTAACACAATGTATAAAATAAGTGCCCGTTTTAGAGATTGTATTAGTTTCCTGGGGCTGCAGTAACAAACGACCACAAACTGGGTGGATTAAAACAACAGAAATTTATTCCCTCACAGTTCTGGAGGCTAGACATCCGAAGTCAAGGTGTGGGCAGGGTTGGTTCCTTCCAGAGGCTCTGAGGGAGCATCTGTCCCAGGCTTCTGGTGGCTGCCAGCCATCCTCAGCTTCTAGAGACATCCCTCCAATCTTTGCCTCTATCTTCACATGGAGTCCTCCTCTCTGTGCCTCTAAATCCCTGTATCCTCACATGACCTTCTTACAAGAACACCCCTCACTGGATTAGGGCCCACCCCAATCCAGCATGACCTCATCTTAACATGATTACATCCGCAAAAACTGTATTTCCAAATAAGGCTATCGCCAGAGGGACAGGAAGTTAGGACCTCAACATATCTTTTTGGAGGACACAATTCAATGTACAGCAGGGATAAAGATGATATGTCATGAGAGTTCAGAGAAGAAAAACATAATCATTTCCAGTCAGGGCATCAAAGAAATCTCAGAAGAGCTCTGAAGATCAGATTTTAACATCCAGTGCCATCTTCAATGCTCAGCACACTCTCTGACACAAAGGTGGCTCTTGTAATGTTAGTTAAATGGACATATAAACAAGTAGGGGTTGGGATAAAATGACCCTGCTTCAAATCTAGTTTTACCTCTTACTGTCTATGTGACTTTGGCAAGTTGCTTAGTTTCTTGGTGCCTCAGTGTTCTCATTTGTAAAATGGATATAAGACACTAAAGGAGAAAGTTCTCTCAGTAGGGAATGCCATAATGAATTTGCCATTAAGGTGTAAATTGCATGTATATCATGACAATTTGCTTTGGCTGATGGGCAGCTTGGCACCTGGTTTCTTAGTGACACACTGTCCTGATAGGGAGGGTTGTTTGTAACGTGAGAACTGCGGGCATCTTCGTGGTGAGGGCTGCACTGTGATCTGAAAGGTAGTGTCCCTTTTCACTGTTGTCTCACTATGACAGTGTTTGTTTGGTGGCTTTAAAAACACAGATTAATGGAATCATGCACTCAATTAAGGAGATTGATGTGCTTCCTTTCATTGGTCTCTCTGCTGACAGCTGGGGAGCCTTGAAAAGTGAGGTTTGAAGCATGCCCCTATGTGAGAACAACCCCTCAAGGAAGAGTGGTGTAGCAAGGTGGGGAATCCTGTTCTACGTGTGTCAGTGGAATGCCTTGTTGCTGAAGACGAGGTCCATGCATCAGACACAGTGTTGGATTAAATTTCCAAGGCATGCGCTCTTGCTTGCCTGCCCCTAAATCACTCCCACCTCTCTCTTTGGCAACTGAACCCAGTTCGGTTCAGCCATCAGGCAGAGATCCCTTAATGGCAGAGAAGGTGGGATCATCCCTAGACAAGCCAGAAACAAGTGACCAATCCTGGCCAAGAAGACATAAGGGAAGTCTGCTGAAGGAGAAGCTTCTGAAATCATCTTTTCCTCCCCAATAACAGAATCTGCCAGGAGAAACCCTTCCCAGTCCTACTGAGTGTCCTCTGCTCCTGTTTCTTTGGTCTGACTGTTACAGACACAAACACAGATTCATTTACCCATCCCACAGGAGGGCCAAAAGCTGGAGATGCCAGGCTTATGGCAAGGAAAGAGGTTTATTATCGAAAGGTAGCCAGACAAGGAGACGGGAGTTAGAACTCAGATCCACCTTCTCAAAGAAAATGGCAGGGGGTTTTATCTGGGGTTTGGGGGGGTGGGGTGGGTAGCATGTGGCCTTGCTGGTTGGCACCTTCCCATCAGCCTACATTTGGCCTTGAAGACTGAATTTCTTTTGCCTTGACTGTCTGGACTTTCCTGGTTAGTTTTCATCTTCAGCCTGTGTTTGGCCTTGTGAGGCTTATTCTTGAGGTCTGGACCTTGACTTCCTAGAAAAGACAGCTCACTCATATACTAAGGGGGGACAGGAAGACCCAGTTAGTTTTGAACAACAGTTGATTATGCTGAGTATGCACAGCTGCAGTTAGCAAAGCTTATCTCAAAGTTTCTTGCTCTAGGGAAGATTTTTTAACCCCTTTGTCCTCGGTTTCATGATTTCAGAGGTGTCATTGGTTTCTCAGGTAGCTTCAAGAGTGGCAATTTCAACCTGACAAGAAGGAGTGTGTGAGGCACAGCAAAAAGTCACCTGATCACTCAAGAATCCAGAAAGCCAGAGAGAAACAGGGGTGGTCGTGAACTAGACCAGAGCAGGGAGTCAGGAGGGATGAGGCAGGAGCTGAGGGAGGCTCCGGGCCATCTCTGTCCTCCCAGTTTCTGCCAGCATGGGTCTCCTCCCAGTGCCACCTCCCACACCCAGCCCTGAGCCCACATTGTCACTCTCTCCTGTCCTTACCTCAGCCTCCCTCCTGGCCTCGTGCAGCTACAAGGAGTCATCCATTTCATCACCACGGCTCCCTCTGGGAACCACATCTGAGGATGCCCCTGACATTCTGTGTCTCTAGAACCACCACGGCCCTGATCAGTCTGATTAGACAGGGCCGTGGTCTCTGTCCCAGCCGGGTGGCATGCTGCTGCCTCATCCAAGTTGGATTGCTGGGAAGGTCTTCGCCACAACACCACCCAGGTCCAAGAGATCAAAATCCATTCACCCAGGCTGGAGAAGCTGAGGCTAGACCAGCACATCCCAGGGGCACACAGTCAATGCCACACACAGTCCACCACCCCGTGCTCCTCACCACCTCCCTGCAGCAGCCTGTGTTGTCCTGAGTGTGTGTGATTTTTTAAACTGGAATTGTCAAAGGGGGCTTGACCTGTTACTTGCAGAGCCTCATTTGGATTTTAGTGCTAGCTTCCAGTGACTTTTTAAGTCCACTCAAGGAGACACCCTGGTTCTGACACAGCTCTCAGGACACGCCCTCACAGCTCTTCAGGGATCAGGAGTGGAGAGGGAAGGGAGGGTCCCTGCAAGTTCTGGGAAAGCTGGGCCCCAACTAATGTAGAGGCCAAGGTGGAAGGAGCACAAGGGGTTTATGGGCAAATTGAAACACCCTTTATTTCCCATGGCTGCACTTGTTTCTCTTTGAAAGATTCTTAGTCCATTCAGGATACCATAGACTGGGAGCTTATAAATGACACACATTTACTTCTCACTGCTCTGGAGGCTACAAGTCCAAGACCAGGGTGCAAGCATGGTCAGGTCGGGTGAAGGCCCTCTTCCAGGTTACAGACGGCTGACTTCTCCTCATACCTCGTATGGCAGAAAGAGGCCCAGCTAGCTCTCTGACCCCTTCTTATAAGGGCACTAATCCCATTCATCAGGCCTCCACCCTTGCGACCTGATCACCTCTCAAAGGCCCCACCTCCTAATCCCATCACACAGGGCAACAGGACTTCAACATACGGATTTGGGTGGGACACAAACAGCTGTACATGCAGTCTGTCATTGACTAAAATATCACTGCATGGTACATAACTGTATATGCATCTCTTTAAGCCAACCTCTGTGAGAAAATACAGATTCACACAAAATTGGGTTGCAATTATTGACTTTATAAAATGATTTGTATTATAATTTCTCTCCCTAGGGGTTGTGATTCCTTATGGCAATTACAAATATAGATTTTATTTATATGCACATTGAGGCAACATAACCTATACTTAAATTGATGAATAGTACCATATTAAAATGTCTGCTGTATGAAGCAGCATCTTTGTTCAAAAAAAGATCTATAAATCACTGATAAGATTATACTCAGAACTGTATTAAAATAATGGGGGAAAAAAGAACTGTACAGTGATGAATCCCACCAAATCAGGGACTTTTATAATTATAGAAGTGAATTTAGCACAATGGAAGAACTCTCTTAGAGGTGGACTTTTATGCATATGTGTACAAAATTTTAGGTCCATTTTTTCATCTTCCAAACATCTCTTGTCTTCCAAAACATACCAATTCCTCCCTACCATCTCCCCATCTGTGCCCCTCCCCCAATCCCATCTGGGTAGTGTTTCTGTGTAGCATGTGTGAACACAGGACTCACTAACCACCTGCCAATTTTCCAATCCAGTGGCCCCTTCCCACTCCTTAGCTCTTGCCTTCTCTGCAGCATTTGCCATTGCTGGTGACACTCTCCACCTGGGGCAGGGGGGGGGCTCTTGTTTTCTTCCTCTCTAATCCCTCTCCTCCTGTACAAGAACAGTGCACCACATCATATTCCCCATAGCCCATCGCTGGTCTTTTTCTTTCACTGAGAATGTTGTCCTTATTCATGCCCACAGCTTCCACCATTACCAAGACCCTCCATCCCATTCCAGACCACTCTCCTCACTCCCCCCCAGGGAGTATCCCCAACTCCTACCTTGCACTCAGCATGGCCAAATCTAAGCTCATATTGTCCCCAGAAATCTTGAAACTGGTTCTTCTTAGAGTTCCCTCACTAAGACCCACTGAGTCAACACAAAGGGTCTGCCATATGTGCACCCAACACACACACAGTGGGTAAAGACTGTCCTAAGCAGAGGTTGCCAAACGTTTTTTCTATAAAGAGCAAATAGTAAATATCTTAAGTTGTGCAGGCCACACGGTATCCGTCCCAACTACTCAACTCTGCCATTGTAGCATGAAAACAACCTGAGAAATATGTAAACAAATGAATGTGGCTGCATTCCAATAAAACTTTATTCATGAAAACTGGCAGCAGGTTGGATCTGGCCAATGGGCCATAGTTTACTGAGCCCCATTCTAATAAAATTTTATTTATATAAACAGGCAGCAGAATAGATTTGACCAACATGCCATAGTTTACTGAGCCACGCCCTAAAATACACTATGATCAATAGTGGGTATCTACGGATGTTGAATTCTCGTGGTTGGATGCTCTTTATATTGTTTCATATTTTCCAAGTGTGCTATTATGAACATGCACATCATATTTACAACCAGAAAAGGGATTGAAGCTAATGTCAGAAATTAACGGCAGATCCCTTGATCAGCTGTATTGATGGAGGTTTACTCCCCAGTGCAGGGAACCATCCTTGTGGAACCTAAACAGTGTTCACAGGTAGCCTGGGATGAAAAAGTTAATACTTGGCTTGTTTGAAGCTCCAACAGAAAGAGTTTCTTTCGCTTCTTGTCCTTAATCTGTGTAGGCACTTGCATGTGCACATGTGTGCACAAGAATGCACACACACACACAAAGTGATTTTCCTGGGGAAGTGTTTGAAATTCTCTTTTCCAGAATATTTTCCTCAAACATCTCCCTTGTCTCATTGACAGTGCATAAGTCAAAGAAAAAAATATTTTTATTTCTTATACTACAAACTCAGTAGGAATGGGAAAATGGGACAAATGTTTTTCTCTTCGCCACAGTTTGTTCTATTTCACACAGCACTGACCTAAGTCCTGCCAACAGGACTGGGTGGTCACAATGCCTCCAATGTCACATGTGGCGAGAGAGAAGTGAACCCTCTCCTCCAAAGTTCTGCTGACACATATGAAAAGCGGCTTGCTATTAATCGTGTCACTTGCTGCTTGCACTTTCAACCAATTGGTCCCTCCAAGGTAATTGTTTTCACATATAAAGTTGAAGCAAATCCTTTAAAATAATGTACATTATCATGCAGAGAATTAAAATTTCAGAACTGCTGAAGAGGCCAATTCCCGAGCCCCCATCAGCACAGTGCTCCCTCCTCGATGCCACCAGCCACCATGCATGTGTGCATGTCCCTTGGCATCAGGATCTGTCAGCTACCTGGGCCTCTCCTGATAGGCGGTGAACACATCAAGAGCTGACACTGTCCTCAAAGGAGGTTAAGAATCAGTGAGTTAAACTCACTCTCCAGAGCCCACCAACCACACTCAACCTCATTGCATTTTCCAAATTGAATGCTGACCGATGTGTCACTTCAGCATCTGGCCTTACGCCTATGGATGTCTAGGTCACTGCTCTAGATCAGGGCTTCTCAACCAGGGCACTGCTGAAATTTTGGGGCCAGATCATTCTTTGTGGTAGATGTCTGTCCTGTACATTGTAGGGTGTTTAGCAGCATCCCTGGACTCCACCCACGAGATGGCAGTAGCAGCCCCCCAGTTGTGACAATCAAAAATATCTCCAGACATTGCCAAATGTCCATGGAGTGGGGGGGTCATCTCATTGAGAATGACTGATATATGTTGATCAAACCCTCTCTGAGGGCATGAAAGCCCTCATGTTGAGTGAGGGGTGCCTTGTGTTTAGAGAATCATCTGTCTTTACATAATACCATGGAGACTGTGTCCACCACCAGGAGGGGGCCTCCCTGGGAGACACCAGGAGAGCCTGACTCATGGGCTTCCTTGAGAGACCTTCTTATGGTAAGTGATTGCACATCATATTGTGACGATGGACGGTCATCCACCAATGAAGATGATACAGGGACCTGCCATTAGTCCGTTAGACTGAACTCACTAGGCCAGGGGTAATGATAGGTTATCTTAACCATCCCATTCTCTCACCTGTAATCCACTGAGTCTGATGGCTCAAACTGATAAAATTCCTCATGATAACCTAAGAAGAAATCATGGTAAATTATAAGCCTGGGGCCAACTCCGGTCTGCTATCCTGCTTTGTTTGGCTTGCCAAGGATCTAGAAATGTTTTAATTAGTTGCTAACATGTAAAAACTAGGAAATGTCACATAAAATCCCAGATTTCTGGCTGTCCTTAAAAACTGGAAAAGCTGGTCACTCTTGCCTTGCATTCAACAATGAAGTAGAGATGGATGGCTGCTGCCCCTTTCACTGAGCAAGCACTAGCACTCGACTTGGCCACAGTCCCCTCTCTTCCCTGTAGCACCCCCAGCAAGGCACTTGGCCTGATTCACTTGCTTACAGCAGCCTGAGGGCACTGAGTTTGCAGCTCTGGTCTAGAGATTCCTTTCATGATTTTTAATGCTGTGGCACAGTTTCTTTCACTAAAATAAGGAAATAATCAAACACAGATTGTCCAATGCAATTCAAGCAGCAAAATAAACTTAGTAGAAAAACTTGTGCTGAGGGTATAAAACTACCTTACCCAACTGCCTTCCTCTCAAAAATGTTCAAAAAGTAAAGTCCAGTCTGATAGTCCAGTGACAGCTGAGTGGCCTGCTGAGGGCAGGAAGGCCCGATGTGTGACACTGGGGACGTCTTTCCTCTGAGACTTGGTTTCCTCCACTGTAAAATGAAAGGGCTGGAATATAGGAGCTCCAAGTTTTTTTCTAGATTAAAAAGAAAATGCAATGAGGGGGCCAGCCCAGTGGCGTGGTGGTTAAGTTGGCACACTCCGCTCCAGTGGCCCAGGGTTCCCAGGTTCTGATCCCAGGCGCAGACCTACACACCGCTCATCAAGCCATGCGGTAGCAGGCGTCTCACATATAAAGTAGAGGAAGTTGGGCACGGATGTTAGCCCAGGGCCAACCTTCCTCAGCAAAAAGAGGAAGATTGGCAACAGATGTTAGCTCAGGGCTAATCTTCCTCACACACACACACACAAAAATGCAATGATTCTCTAAATCAAAGGTCAGAAATCTTTTTCTATAAAGGGCCAGATAGTAAATACTTGAGGCTTTGCAAGCCATACAGCCTCTGTCACACTATTCAATTCTGCCATCATAGTGAAAAGCAGCCATAGACAATACACAAACGAACATACATAGCCATGTTCTAATAAAACTTTATTTACAAAATTTGGAGGCCACCTGGATTCGGCCCTCAGGACAGACTTTGTGGACCTCTGCTCTAAATTAAAATGTATGTCAATTTACACCTGATAAAATAGCATAAAACCATCCACACACACTGTCCCAATGTCAGTTTCCTGGTTTTGATATTGAACTTTCATTATATAAAATGTAACCGTCAGAGGAAACTGAGTAAAAGGTACAGGGGATTTTCCTGTATTACTTCTGCAACTTCCTGTGAATTTATAATTATTTCAAAATAAAAAGTTCTTTAAAAAGTGGTCTATACTAAGAAACTAAGTTAATCATATTTTAAATTTTAGCTTTTGAGGATTTAGTTTAGAAGGACACACGCAGTTCTATTGTAGCAAATAATGGTTGCTTAAAAGTTCCCTTGTTTAAATTTAGCCTAATCTCAAACACTCTGAGAAAATAAATTTGAAGGAGTCAGACTGCAGACCTCCCATTTTCCAAGACATCCCCGAATAGATTTTCCTTCCTGATGTTGCTCTAGGGACTGGAGGTGGGGGAAAGGGGAGGCGTCTGGGGACTGTGTAGTGCCTCCCACCCATCTAGACAGCTGTCCCCAGTGAAAATCTCCTCCCAGGTTTTCTGTTTCCTGTCTCCCTCAGGACCACCAACACCCCCACTCAATAGCGGTCCTTTTGAAAGCTAAACCCTGCACTTTTGTTAGGTAGGCAACACGTTGGAGTGGTGGGGCTTCTACAGGAGGAGGGACTTGGGTCAGAAGGAAGACAGACGTCTTCACAGGCAGGTGTCCATATCCACCCCAGGTGTGCACGTGGGTGGCACCCAGGGCAGTGGGTGGAAGGATGGAGGCAGGACTGTTTGACCTGGAGGGGAATTTTTGGCCTTGCAACTTCTTCATCATCCCGTGGCTGCAGGAAATATTACTACCACCTCTTACTAACTCTCTAGATTGTTCCAAAGCATCCATCTCCCTAGTCAGCCTCTTCTATGCAGCATTTTATACATGCTGCTTTCCAGCCAGAAGCAGAAATTTGAATAATCATTTCTAATTTATGCTGCACATGGAATGCTTTTGCAACTCTCTTTAATTTTTTTTAAGATCAGTGTAACAGCTAGATATTAAGTTAGCATGAGGGAACTTATCTTAGGGAAAGGAAGCAATATTGTAACTGTGACCCTGACTCACTAGTGTCTGTGAATACATTCTAGCCTGCACATAGCCTAGATGATTAAGCACCTCTTGCTTTTGCAAAACACGTGATCTGCTAGTATTATGACTCTTGCTTATGAGAAGATGATAACTTTGTTCTCTGAGTCCCCCCAGGAACATGACAACCTCCAGAAAGAAAAACTCTGCATTGGTACCCATCACAGATGACAGAGGAAAGAGATAATGAGGTGCCTTGAAGTCCATCACACCAGATGGTTGACATTCCTAAACCCCTCCTTCCCTGCCCGTTTCCCCTATTGAACTGCCTCAAGATTCTGTATGACTTTAAGACTGCTCTTTAGGACACTAGTCCACCATCTTCCAATTGTGCTAGCTAATCATATAAACTTTCATTTCTCAACCACCAACTCATTTGCAATTGATTGGCACTGGATTGTGGCCGGCAGAACGAGCCCCTTTTGCTCGGTTACCCCAGAAGCAACTGTCATGTAGCCAAGGTAAGAACAGCCGCTGAGTGTCTCCAGACAAGACCAAACAGCCTTTGTTGGCATACTTCATAGGCGCTTGCATACCTCACACACACATCACACACAAACACACCACACATATACCACACACCACACACACACATCACAATTGCTCAGCCTTCCACAGGGATCCCACACTCTTCCATGGCCTAGAGTTAAGGGATGGACAGGTGGAGGGCTGCCAACAGAAAAGAAAACTAATTTTAAGACTGCCCAGCTCATTGTAGACACCTGGCCTCCCTTCACTCAATCCTTCTGTTCATGGTATTTTTTTAATTGCCCTGTTATCAGTTAATTCACTTTTATGCAGCCACTACCTAGGCAAATTATACATTGTGGAAATTAATAAAAGAAACCCTAATTAAATTGGAGTGGGAAAGGCCTGCCAGGGAGCTCTCACCCCCATCACACGTCCTCAATTACTTCAAACAGGAAGAGATGGACGCTTGCGTCTTTGACAGGAAGTAAAACTACTTTACTGCAGAAGGAATGTTTCTCTCCCAACCTGGCAACAGCTCAGCCAATGAGAAACGCCGCAGCTCAGCCAATGAGAAACACCACAGCTCAGCCAATGAGAAGCCATTGCCTCCTGAACTGTTTTTTGCCCCAATGGACTTTCCTTTAGAACAGCCCCTCCCTACTTCCCCTTTTTCTTTATGAAGGCAGCTCCACTCCTGTGTCTTTCTGATTTGCCTCTGGTTCGCCATAGCATGTAGGTGATAAGTTGTAACTCTTTCTGCTATTCTCAAATAAACTCATTCTGAGGGTAAAATAACAGGCGAATTTGCTTTTACGTTGACAACAGCTATTACATTCCTAACCTCACCCCCTCTAAATACTGCACACAGTGGGTGCTTTATTTCATTCCTCTCATTTGTGGCATCATTATTCTCATGTGTCACTTGCTTAACCAGAGTGCAGGGCTTAGCTTTCAAAAGGGCCACCATTGAGTGGGGGTGTTGGTGGTCCTGAGTGAGACAGGAAACAGAAAACCTGGCTCAGATTAACCAAGTGGTAGTTCTTGGAAACTGGAAGGTTTCTTCGGTCAGTGAGTCACACCTGCCTTATCTTTCGATTTAACACATTAACACATCCACTTCTAAATTGTCAAAGATATTACAAATTTAACCAGTATTACCTAAAGTGCCATCCTCCAAACAACCCGGGGTGCTGTTAAAAATAAAGAGGTCTGAGCTTTACCTCCGACCCACAGAATTAGAATCTGTAGGCTCTGCATTTTCAGAATGTGCTCCAGCGGATTCCTAATGCTGACAGAGGTTGGAAAGCACAGCCTCAAAGCGATGACTGGTGCAGTATCCGTCATGTATACGGGGCATGGTGTGGGGACAGTGAAATGTATTTTGGACTCTGACACCCTGGAGTTCCCCCCCAGCTGTCCTGGACAGTTGACCTGCCCTCTCTCAGCCTGGCTCTCCCCATCTCTGAAGTGGGGACAAAGGACAATGGTCAGTCTTCCACCTTTGAGCTCATCTGGAACCCTGGACAGACACCCCGCCAGCTCAAATGTTTCAGGATTTCAGAACAGCTGGACGTCAATCATCTGATGTGATTTACAGTCCACCTTCATGTTCCCATTTTGGAGGAAACCCTGTTGTCCCTGCTCCCAGGGGGCCCGGTTCTCTCCACTCCCCCTTCTCTAAGAACAGGCAGCAGAGGACACATCTGTGCCACACAGTCTGCCAGTGTGGGCGAACATTCCATCCCAGCCCCTTCCCACTGAGAGAGAATTCCCCGCTGCTTCCTCCATTGGCCCTGCAGCTTTGCACAGGGCAGCTTCTTCACAGCACGGACATCTGTGACTATTCAGAGTTCACACTGCCTTTGTAAAATCTTACATCTTGCTCTGGAAAATAACATTGAAACACATCACCATATTTTCAACAAGCTATGAAGAGAGTGCTAGACAAGATCAATTTTTTTTTAAAAAATCAACTTTTCTATACATCTGAAAAAACCAATTAGACATGTAACAGAAAAGGCTTCATGTCTAATAAAAACAAAAATGATAATAAACTGGGGCCAGCCCAGTGGTGTAGTGATTAAGTTCGTGTGCTGTGCTTTGGCGACCCAGGTTTGTCGGTTCGGATCCTGGACACAGACCCACACCACTCGTCAGCCATGCTGTGGTGGCAACCCACATACAAAATAGAGGAAGACTGGCCCAGATGTTAGCTCAGGGCCCATATTCCTCAAGGAAAAGGAGGAAGACTGGCAACAGGTATTAACTCAGGGCCAGTTTTCTTCACACATACACAAAAAAATATAATAAACCTATAAATAAGCTTAACAAGAAACGTGTAGGACTTCTACAGAGAAAACTATAAGACCTTACTAACAAACATTTTTAAAGACCAGAGTGTATTATAGGATTTACTAAATTCAAGAATGAAAAGACTCAACATTGCAAAGACTTTAATGGAACTGAGCAAACTAAGCCTAAGAGTAATTATGTATAAGCAGTCAGGACCTGTCAAAAGAATGAAGAGAGGAGACTCGCTCTACCAAATATCAGGGCTTCCTACGTTAACACAGCTACAGGGAGGTGCAGATGCAGGAACAGGCGGGCACGTCAGTGGAGCAGAGAAAGCCCAGAAACTCATGTATTTGTTCATTAGGCTTAAATAATAATAAAAATGGACCGGCTACTATGTTTTTGGCCTTGGGACCACAGCGGTGAACAAACAGACATGATCCCTTCCCTTGTGGGCTTATATTCTAGTGCGCTACCTGTATGAAAAGGCGTTACCTCATTGAGGGGAGGGAGGAGGAGAGAAATTGTGGATCTGTAATCAATGATTTGTGTCAAATTGGCAAGTGATTTGGAAAAATTGAGTTTGTTTTGTTTCCCTGTTGTGGCTTTCTTGGCTTTGCTGGTGTGGTTTAATATTTATCAGACTTTTTTCATCACAAGCTATCTGAAAGTATATACATCTTACTTTTATTCTAAAATGATCACCTTAAATTTTGAAAGGTGGATAGTATCGGGCTGGTGCTGTGGTGCCAGTACCACCAATGAACTGTCCTTTTAAGATGAGAAATGAAGCCTGCTTCAACCCCACCCGGCCCAAGTGCACGGTTTCCGTGACGCCTGATATTTTGTTCCTCGGAATTGCACACGTGTGGTGATCCCTAGCCAGACTGGGCAACAAGGGATTTATTATAAGGTGCTAGGTGGCTTTCAACAAACCCAGGAGGGCCAGGAGCCGAGCTCACTATTACATTCCAGGAACAGGGAACCACGAGTAACACCCAACCACAAGAAGGATAACCCCCAGCTCCCAGGAGGCGGGAATGGACACTGGAATGTGCCCCATGCTGCGCAGAGGGCTGAGCATCTCCCTCACACACGGGCCAGGCAGCAGCCGCCCCATATTGCTTCCTCCACCTCATCGCCTGGCAGACCCTGGGTCACCAGCATGGTGCTTGGAGGGCGTTTGCCGTGGTGCTTGGTGAGCTAAGTGAGGCGGGGACACCACCACGGTCAGCTCTTTCACCAGAGAAGAGAGAGATTCCTGGCCCATCTCCAGACCCTCCTCTGCTGTAGGCTGTTGTTTACCGAGCATGTCCTGTGAGCCACGAAGCATTCTGAGAGCTTTGCACAGATTAACTCACGCTCCTCACACAAATCCACACAGGTAATCATTCCCATTCTATAGACGAGGAGCCGAGGCAAAGAATGGTTTAATAACCTGACCAAGGTCACACATGATACAAACCAGGCAGTTTTCTCAGTGTCCTATGCTCTTCCCCACTTGCATTTTGGGAACGTCATCGACAGTGACTAAACATTATTCAACACGAGGACATCTGTTTTGCATAGCCATTCTGCACAATCACATGACATTTCATGCTGCATTTTTACGTGTTCACTAAAGACGAAAAATCATCTCAAAGAGAGTATAAGTGCATAGTTGTCTTTACTATAGTTTTATTACTTGAATAAGACAAGAATACATTCACATCATTTAAAAGAATAAAGCATCCACCCCTGCCCGCTGCCTGTGCGGGGCAAATACGGTCAGCATTTCCCGGTGTGTTCTCCGTGCTTTGGGGTCCATACAAATGGGCACACTTTAGCTTTTTATATGTATATTATATCATTTAATGTGTCATTTGATGACCTTTTTTTCTTAACAATAAACAGGTCCTGGGTATTTTTCCTTGTCCGTAAGTGCTGCTTAGGGTTTCCAGGGTGAGGTGTGCCTGCCTCGGCTTCTTTCCCCACTGCCCCCGGAGGCATCTGCAGGATGTTTCCAAGGTTTTCCCATTTTAAAGGCAGAGGGGTCAGGCCATGGAACTGCTCCCACCACTGGCTGGCACCCCTGCTCCCCAGCTTCAGGAAGGACAAGTCCTCAGCCCAGGCAGAGGTGTCTGTCCCCCCTTGCTCCAGCCAGGGTGTCTGCAGACAACCTGTGGCCTCCCAGGCCCCAGGAGCACCTCCAGGGCTCTCTGCAGGACCACATGCAGAGAAAGGCCTCCTGTGTCTCGACTGAAATCAAGGCCAGTTCAAAGCTGTGGCCAGGACCTGGCCATTGACAGTCTCGTGGAGGCATTTGCTTGGTCTGTCAACTGGACTCCATACCATCAAAAGTCAATATTTCCTGTGCATACTTTCTAGTCAACATTTGCCAACATTTTAGTTTATGAAAAGCTTTACCTCTCAAGCAATAAACAAAGGAGCACTCCTGAAACCATTTCACAAATCATGTTGCATTTACAGACACAGTATAGGGGTCCTGAGCGGTCCTAGATTGAAGCCACCTGTCAAGTGACATGTCAGCTTCATTTTTCCAAAAGTTTTATTTTCTGGCCAAGAACCATCACTTTCTTATGTCACATCCAACATTGACACAAGCGGCTGGCTTTCCATCAGTAACTCTTTCTTACAAAGAAGCCCAATTCCCATGGCTTCCACGTGCTCGATCCTTTTATGGAGAGTTGCAGAAAGGACCTGCTGGGTGAAGGGGGACTCCAGGCAGGGGCCAGACTCATAAGCCAGTCAACTCCTCCCACACTCCTGACCTGAATGTACGCAGAATCACCCATCAAGAAACTTCCCAGTCGCTGAGTGCGGTGGACTGCAGTGAGGAGCAGAAGTCACGGCATTAAATCTACACATCACGGCACAGTGACGGGAGGGTGGCACAATGATCTGAACAAGGTGGAGAGAGACCCTCCAAGACTCTTGGAGGAGGTGCCTTGGAAGCTGGGTCTCAAAGGAGGAATAGGTTGTTTTTTCATTGAGATAAAATTCACCATCATAAAGTACACAATGCAGTGGTTTTTAGTACACTCACTATGTTGTGCAACCACCACTGCAATCTAGTTCCAGAACACCTCTCCCCTCCCCCCATCCTCTTCCAACCTCTAGTCTGCCTTATGTCTTCATGGATTTGCCTATTAGAGAACTGCAAATCAAAACCACAGCGTGGTACTACTTCACCACACTAGGATGACTATAATCAAAAAACCAGGTAATAACAAGTGCTGGTGAGGATGTGGAGAAATCTGAACCCCCAGACAGTACTGGTGGGAACGTAAAATGGTGAAACCACTTTGGAATACAGTTTGGCAGTTCTTCAGTAAGTTACACAGAATTACTATGTGACCCAGAAATTCCATTCCTAAGTATATACCAAGAGAAATGAAAATATATGTCCACACAAAAACTTATACATGAATGTTCATGGCATAATATTCAAAATGGCTAGAAAGTGGAAACAACCCAAATATTCATCAACTGATGAAGGGATAAATGAAATGTGGTATACTGATACAATTCAACATTATTCATCTGTAAAATGGAATGAAGTATTGGTATATTATGCTCAGTGAAATAAGCCAGACACAGAAGGTGATATATTGCGTGATTCCACTTATAGGAATAGGATGCTAGCAGATGGAGAGTGTGTGGAAACCGTGGCGTGAGTAATAATAACAAAATGACTGCATTGAATACTTACTATTGCCTCTCCGTCCTCACCACAACCCTGTGAGGTGGATACTATTTTATCCCCGGGCCAGGACCCCATTGCTAGGAGATGACAGGGTGGACCCCCACCAGGCTGGCCAGCTCCAGAACTCAAGCCCTTTCCAACCAGGCCTCTGCCCTGACTCCATGTGCCCCCGAGGCATGATGGAAAGGAGTCCACTCATGCTAGCCCCAACTTTCTGTGCTCACATGCAGTTTCCATGTACGCCAGTCACGAGGCTCAATCCTACATCCGTGAACTCTCTCTCAGAGGATGTGAAGGCTGGGAACCCACGGGAGCAGGGGACAGTCCCTGAGCTTGACTCATACCTGACTGAGACCTGCTGTCCGATTCCCCCTGAGGCTGACCACACCTCACAGCCTTAGCATTACAGACCCCAGAGGAACAAGATATTGAGGAAGCGACCCCTCTTACCCCTCACTACTCCACTAACAAGCCACTGCTTACCTCGTCTGGATGGGGTATGGAGTGAGTGAGCATTAGGGGCTGCATGTCTGTCCCCCAAAATTCACATGGTGAAGCCCTAGCTCCCCGTGTGATGGCATTTGGAGGTGGGGCCTTTGGGAGGCGATTAGGTTTAGATGAGGTCATGAGAATGGAGGATGGAGTTAGTATCCTTATAAGAAAAGGAGGACAGAGAGCTCCCTCTCCACGCGCACACACCAAGGAAAGGTCATGTGAGGACACAGTGAGAAGGCGGCCGTGTGCAAGCCAGGAAGAGGGCTCTCACCAGCAACCAACTCTGCTGGCACCTGGATCTTGGACTTCCAGCCTCCAGAACTGTGAGAAATAAATGTCTTCTGCTTAAGCCACCAGCCTGCGGTATTCTGTTATGGTGGCCAAGCAGTCTGAGCTGACCGGGACGGGGACAAGTGAGCAGTTGATTTGTACACTGGGCTGAACTGCCCTCCAAAAATTCCCATCCACCAGGAACCTCAGAATACAGCGTCAGTTGGAAATGGGGTCTTTGCAGATGTAATTAGTTAAATTAAGACGAGGTCACACTGAATTAGAGTGAGCCCTAATCCAATGATTGATGTCCTTACAAGAGGCGGGAAATTTGGACACAGAGACAGAGGGAAGATGGAAGCGATGAGTCCACAAGTCATGGAACGCCACGAAATGCCAACCACCACGAGAAGCTGGAAGAGGCGAGGAAGGATCCTCCTGCAGAACCTGCAGAGCGGGTGTGGGCCTGCCAACACGGTGATGGCAGACTTCTGGTGTCCAGAAATGTGAGAGAACTCATTACTGCTGTTTCAGCCCTCCCAGTTTGTGGTGCTTTGTTAGGGGAGCCCCAGGACACTAACACAGCCACTGTGACTCACTCTGCAGGTCGACCTTATTCATCTGGGCCATTTGCTCACACGCATGCCTCGCCCGCCCCTGGTGCTGCTGAACTAAAGGAACAGAAGGGACATTCCAGGGGCCCCCAGGAGCAGCTGGAGGGACACAGGCCTGCAGCCACTGAGCTGGAATCCCTGCTCCTCTCAGTGCTAGCCCCGGGGTCTCGGGGGTGTTCATGCACATCTCCCGCCTCCTCTCCTCTCCCACAGAATGCTGATACTCCCCGCGTCCATCTCCCAGGGTCGTGCAGAGCTTTACATAAGTCTACACGTGCCAGGTGCTCAGAGTGGTGCCTGGTGCATAGTGAGCCCTGTGCAAGGACTGGCCAATATGCTCTCTGCCCAGCCAAGAACAAGGCTGGACTTTTGGCTGCATAGCCTCCTTTCAGAGATCTGAGACCCCAACTGTGGAGCATCTTCTCGTTGCCAAGAGGAGCTAAACTCTCCCACTCACTCTCCCAGGCGATGCCTCCGTCATCTCCTTCAGTCAGAACACTCAAGAGCCCTAATTTCTTCATTGACGTCAGGAAGGGAAAGGTTAAGTCAGGATGAAAAGGTTAAATGAGAAAGAGTGAATGTGTCCTTGTCATTTTCTAGGTCATATGGATTTCACTTGGTATCTTGTCAAACAGAAATTTAACTGAAAATTGTTTCAGGAAAAAATATAATTATAAGAGGATAAAGTCAACAGGCTCCATGGCAAGCCCCTGGGGAGTGGTCTGACAGGTTCTCCATTAAGTCTAACTGCATATTTTCCCGTGTGTGTGTGTGTGTGTGTGTGAACACACATATGCACACACACAGGCACACCCATACACACGTGTGTACGCACACACACATGCACACCCCTGAGAGCTCCAACAACTGCTCCATCAAATCTCATCTTTCCAGTTTTTCCCACATTGACTCATTGCACCAAGATGCTGTCCCAGGAGGGTGGGAACGAGTGCATTTCTTCTAAAAGTCATTGATTCTGCCTGCGAGAGCCAGGCTGGGGACAGGTCGGCTTCACAGAGGAGGTGACATCAAGTGGGTCTTGGAGATTCAGTAGACCTTTCCAGGTAGACACGGAGAAGAGCTCCCATCTCGAGAAAGACCCGGGGCCTCGCGATGAGGCGAACGGGAACTCTCCCGGCAGGCCTGCCGGACCAGCATGGGCAACGCCAGTCACAGAACTAATTCTCATGGCTATGGCAAACAGCACGTGCTTGACCCACCCGTCTCTTTGTGGTCCCTCCAGTCACACCCTCCGCAACACTGGAAACAGTGGGTGTGCCTCCCCCAGGCTGGCAAGTGCTGAGGAAAAGCTCTGAGAGCCCCCGCTGTGTGTTGGGCCTAAAATTAAGATTCAATATTAAGTGCCACCTCGACACCCGGTGAAGTTGGAAGGGCCTCCGTGGCCTAACCACATACTCCCCTCCCCACTCTGCTGCCACAGAGGAAGTCTCCCAGACAAACTGCCCTCCGTGTCATGGGCACAGGGTTTCCACCATTCCCTAACTGGTGAGGGGGCTCACCATGTCCAGACTGTTCACACAAACAGCGTGGTTTATGCTGGCACCTGCTTCCTTCTCGGGGTCTGGAATTGTGGTCTGTGCTGGGCAGTGGGTGCCCGCATGACCAGCCCCCAGTAGAATCCCTGGGCACTGAGACGCTAAAGAGCACTGCACATGTGCTGTCTCAACTCCTCGTTGAAGGAATTAGGGCCGTCCTATGTGGCTCCACTGGGAGAGGGCTCTGGCAGCTCATGCCTGGTCTCCCCTGGATGTCCCCTTGTGCACCTCTTCACTCGCTGGTTTTGCTTTGTATCCTTTTCTTGGAATAAATCTTAGCCACAAGTACAATCATAGGCTGAGTTCTGGGAGTCTTCCTAGCAAATCACTGAGACGGAGTGGTCTTGTGGACCCCAACACAGCCTCGACAAATCCCAGGCGAACATCAAGTGTTCGGGGCCACCCCAGCTGAGCATCTGGCTTTCAGAATGTCCCTGTGAGGGTGAAGCCTCACCTACCACCCAGCTGCGCCCTAACTAAAGCAAGGCCGGGTCATACTGTCAAGTCCTCTCCAGTTCAGCTCCTACCGTGGCCCCGAATGGCAAGTCATTGGAGATGAAAGCAAATTCTGAATCTGCAGCGCCAAAGCCACCAGCCAAAGCAGATGACAATCAACCAAAAGGAACAGAGGAAAGAAAGACTGCGACGTTAGAGTGAGTCAGAGGGGAGAGGTGTGCTGTGGTCTGTTTATGGGTGTGTGCATGTCGAGAAATGCTGACGTCACGAAATAAACCAATAGCATATTCGCTGCCATGTATTTAAAAGCATTTCTAGGAATATAAATTGGTGCAGCCACTGTGGAAAACAGTATGGAGGTTCTTCAAAAAATTAAACATAGAACTACCATATGATCCAGCACTTCCACTTCTGGATATTTATCCAGAGAAAATGAAAACACTAACTTGATAAGATATCTGCACTCCTGTGTTCATTGCAGCATTATTTACAATAGCCAAGATATGGAAACAATCTAAGTGTCCGTCAATGGATGAATGCATAAAGAAAATGTGGTAGTTATATACAATGGAATATTATTCAACCATAAAAAAAGAATAAAATCTTGCCATTTGCAACAACTTGGATGGACCTCGAGAGCATTATGCTGCATGAAATAAGTTAGAGAAAGACAAATACCACAACATCTCACTTTTATGTGGAATCTAAAAAAAAAAAAAGAAAAAGAAAAAAGAAAGACCAAGCACATAGAGAACTGATGGGTAGTTGCCAGAGGCGAGGGGTTGGGGGTGGGTGAAAGGGGTCACTGAAGAGGAAGCCCATGGATGGCCCTTGTAGACAGCAGAACCCCTGCACATACCTCCCACACCCTGAGCCTGGGCCCCCATCACCAACACAGTCGGTGGCTGCATCTCCTAAGGAACTTGCCAAACCTCCCCAGCAGCAGCGGGACCAGGAACAAGCACTGCTGGAGGGTTTTGTGCTGAATCTCCTCTGTTCCACCCCGCTCTTCTCCCTATCTGAAAATGGCCGCAATCAGAGTGAGGGTCCCCAAGTGTCCTTGGGGTCCTCAAAACCACCCTGAGGTTCAGTGATTCACTAGAAGGACTCACAGAACCTGGAAACACTGTAATGCTTGAGGTTTTGACAGCAAAAGGACACACACTAAAATCAGCAAAGGCTCATGGGGCAGAGGCCAGGCTGGGCCAGAAGGAAGCTTCCAGTCGTCCTGTCCATGAACTGGTATGGACAGCGCTAAATTCTCCCAGCAGTGATGTGTGACAGCACACGTGAAGTACTGCCAACCGGGGAAGCTTGCCTGAGACCTGGGTCCAAGGTTTTATTGGGGGTGGGTCACAGGCATGGAACTCCTGCCTGGCTGACCTTAGTTCTCAGTCTCCAGTCTCTATGGAGGTCAAACTGATGCATTGTGACCCAAGTCACCCCATGAGTCACATTGCTAGCCTAGACGGGTGGCATGGCCCAAAGCCTCAGATAAACAAAGATGCTCTTATCAGGCAGGACATTCCAATGGCTTAGAGATGACCTTCAGGAATGGTTAAGGACCACAACTTTGGGACGTGCGGGGTTTGGACAACCCAGGCCGGCTGAGTTAACTCTTTCCTGCACCCTGAGACTGTGCTTCTAAAAGTCCAGGCACTGCCCATCATGCCGGGACATCCTGCCGGGCAGATTCTCTCTGCAGATCCCAGAACTCCAGAGCTGTCACTGCCCAAACCACAGCATCTGAGATCCAGCAACCAAGACAAGATCCCAGCCTCAGATCTTGTCTGATTTAACCTTCTGTAGGTGTGAGTCAACAATGGGGCTTCTAACCTGATGGAATCTCAAAAGGTTTCTTCTTTCCATGGAAATGAAGCCCTCACCCACCGGGGTCTTTAGGTCTAAATCCACAGGCCTCATTTTTAGGGCTGCAAACAGCAATAGCACAGGTAGTGAAAAGGAAATTGGCCATACAATTTTCATAATTTCTCTAGTTCTCATCACAAATCAGCTGTAGATTTTTATAATTAAAGCAGAATAAATATAAGCACAACATATCAACATTTATGAACCTGTGACCACATAGCCCACTGTCCTCTGGGTCAGAGATTCCCAGTATTAGTGACAATTAGAGTGGATTTTGAGTCCATAGAAAATATTATTTTACTGTATTTTTATCGTGCCTTGGGGTGAATGGAAGGAATCTGGGGCACTGATATGAAGCTTGGGTTAAAGAGTAATTCCCTTTTATTTATCATTATAATTCTACAGTGAAATACAATATATGAAGATATCAAATATTGGATTTGTATAAAATTTCTGAATAAAACCTTTTGCTATGTTTGTACTAAGAAGTTTGAGCTGACTTGTATGAGCATCACTTTCTTACATCAAGCTGTGTGCTTAAAACGGCTGCATGTGAGCCCTGATCAAGACGTTTTAATGATGATGTCTTCAGATTCTTGCTGACCACCCGGATGAGCAACTTTGTCCACATAATTAGGTGGTAAAGCATGAAAAAGTGTTTTCCACGACCATTCACATGTTGACAACACCTGAAAGAAGGGTTCAAGGACCTGACGTGTTTTTCTCTTCCTTCACCGACAAATGCAGTGTGGACTTCTCCTGTGATGGTGAGAGCCATCTCTGAGTCCAGTGGAACTGGTTCCAAGCCAGGATGTCAGGAAGACGATGCAGCTTTCGTCTGCCCATGGCTCCTGCCTGGTTAGGACCTGGTTAGGACCGTGTCCCCAAGCTGGCTTTCAGACCACCGTGAGGACACATCTCCCTCCAGTCAGTGACAGAAGTGTCTCCTGGATGATAGAGATGGGGTGGGCGATGTTTGGACCTGTGTGACTCAGGAGCCCCCCTGCCCCCTCTCCCAACCAGAGGCTCTTGGGCTGGGTGCCAGGTCCCTTGAACATCTGAAACCCACCATGTTCAGGATGGAGATGCTAACGTGAATTCCAGTGTCACTTGAGCTCACTGTCCATGGGGGCGTGGGCCACACAGTCAGACCCCACCCTGCCCTCTGTGGTCCAAGGAGCCCCAGGCCAAGGGGCTGGTGTCACTTGTCCACTCAGGGTGGTGCTTCGGCCATGGGTGGGAAGCCTTAAAAGAAGCTTGGCTCAGAGGGGTCACACCAGGGTCACTCCCCCAAACACTTCCAGGGCCCCAGGACTTGGAACTCAGTGTCCCTACTGAAATCTCTGGTCACCTCCTGTTTCTCTGATACCCAATATTCTTCTGTCCAAACAGAACTTCTCATGCCTGCCCTCTCAGGCCCTCTTCCTGGCCTGTCCCCCCTCTCCTGGGGCCCCCTCTCAACTGCCACGCAGGGCGCTGCTGGGGTGCCGGGTGCTGCCCCACCTTTGTCCTGAAGTGGGGGAGAGAGAAGGAGGCCGGCAAGTGTGTGTGGAGGCTGAGAGCCCACCTGATTTGTGACTTTGATAAATGTCACCAAGAGCAAGAAGCTGGACATTTAGGAAGTAAAATCACCTTCAAGGTCATATGGTTCAAACTGTCACACAAAAACCTGGATTCTGGGGACCAGCTGGGTTTCTGAGAAAAAAGCAGGACTTTATAGAATGCCTCAGGTGGACCTGGGGGGCTGTGTCCGCTGGGGAGGGGATGCCAGCTGAGCTGTGTGGGGCCTCCGATCCCCATGGAGTCCTGACCTCATCCTGTCACCTGAGGGGAGGGCAGGTGGGAAGGTCCCGCGTGACGATGGAGAGGACCAGGCCTGTGGGACTGCCGTCCTCCACACTTAAGTAGGCAGAGGGCAGCGGACGTCACTGGAAGGAAGAACAGAGAGAGAGAAGTGAGCTTGGGGTTTTTTCCCCTGATAAAATAAGAAATATTTATTCACCACCAACTTAGGTTCTGAGTGTCTATTTGTAGAGTATTCACCAACGTTGCTGTCCTCGTGATGCGGCCATAAACCTAACAACAAATTACCAGCCCCCAGAATCCGCGGCTGGGAGGTTGGACGGGCACAACCAGCCCTGCCCGGGAGACAAGTGACCCTCCCTGCCCCCCATGTGGTGGCTGCAGCTCCAGAGGCCCTGGCTTCCCAGACTCATCCACCCGCAACCCGCACTGCCACCAACGCCACCCTTCCCGAGGGCTCCAGGGGCCTGTGCTCCCTCCTCAGCTCCTGTGGAATTGAGTGTGTGGTTCTCACTTCTGCCCTTTCCCTGAGGTCCCACACTGTGCCCAGTTGCCATTCTGCAGCTCCCTCTGTTCCGGCCTCCCAGGACATCAGGGACCCTGATGACAGAGGGGCCCCCAGTCCCCTGCCCAGGCCAGAATGTGGCCGCAGGTTCTGCACAGAGGGTGGAAGTCCAATTCCAGTAATCTGGGGCAGCTCCCCTGTCAGGGCTGACAGGTACCCCCTGGGGTGGCAGGAGTGACCCCAGACCCCAGCCACACAGCATCTCCAGCCTCACTCATTGCCACTGTTAGGATTTTACAGATCTTTCTTTTTCTCAACAGAAGAAAAAAAATTGCAGCCTCATTTCCCTGTATGTTTTTTTAACCTGAGCACATGATTTCTTTTCAAATATTAACTTAATTCACAGCCTACTTAGGGGGCCACCATCCCACGCTAAAGGGACCCTCCTGCCCGGTGGTGATGTGCAGGTCCGCGAGTGCTGCAGGAGGGAGAGGGGAGTGGCCTAGGAGGTTTGCAGGTTTGAAAAAAGCTGCTAGTGAGGCAAGACTGCCCCCTCTCTTCTCTGCGGGAGACGGCTGGAGCAGCCAGAACTTCCAGAAAGGCTTGCAAAGAAGGGCCGGGCGGGCAATGGGGAGGGAGCCCTCAGGGAGACCCCACTGGGAGGTTGGGGTGGGGCGGACAGCGATGCCCACCCAGACCCTGGGTCACCGCGCAGAGATCCCCTTGCAGGGCAGGCGGCAGCAGGAAGGGAGGACGGCCTGGAGCACCTGGGAGGGGAGACACACCCCCGCCAGGAACTAGGAGATGAAAACAAAGCAAAACAACCAAAGAGAACGCCGACAATTATCCCACTTCTTGTGGCTCCACCTTTCCTTCCCCCTTGCTGAAGAGCTGGCAGGCACACTATCGAAAAACCGAAGTCCTCCAGGGTGGCAGCCTGGAAGGAGCCAGGTGACAGCTAAAAGGAGGACTGGACATTTTTAAAATTCTAGTATATATCTAGAATCCAATTTTCTTAAAAAATGAACCCAGAGTCTTACGATTTCCTGCTCCTTTTCTCCACATAATTTTTTTTTTAATTCCCGAAAGCTTTGCTGTTCATTTGCTCCAGAATTTCTCCAGCATGCAACAGCAAAAGCAGGGAAGCATGAACACGTACTGTAAACCAGTGAAGACTGTCAAACAATTTCCAAATGTCCGGTGTGGTGCTGAGCTTGTGAGGGACACACACACACACAACACACACACATATGCCTCAGAAAGCTCACAATCTATTACATAAAGGAGATAAATTTGAAAAAGTTAAATAACACAAACGAAACACCACTTTCTTACCATGCTATAGTGGATGTCAAAAAGAATAGATGATTAATTGACCAGTGATGATTCCAGGACCCAGCACAAGAGAACAATCCTTCTGGACCCTCCAGGGGGCTCCAAGGGGAGGAGGGACCCCACTGGATGTGGACGAAGGAGCTGGCCCCAAAAGGGGTGTATAGAGGAAAAGGAGAACAAGGTTACCCCCCATGACAGTCAACACTCACCCTGTGTCCCGAGAGGGACCTGAGACACACAGAGGGAGACCAAGGGTGTCAGGGCCTCCCACACTCAGGCAGGACCCCCTCCCTGCACCAGACTTTCCCTAGGTCTAAAATGTCACAAGCAGCTGGAAATTCAGGACACCAACAGAGAGGGAGGCCAGCCAAAACACTCTCCAACCACCCTGTGTTCTGCACCCAAAACAGAATTCAGCAGCATTTAGACCCTGACCATGAGGAGTCACCTCCAGCCAGCAAGACACTTCTTGTCAAAGGGCCAAGCACTGTGGACCCTGCCCATCCCGGGACGCTGGCCTGGCTCTGGGGACCCTGCAGAAGGAGGGGCCCTCTGGTGGGGTTCTCATCTCCACCATCCAAGGCAGCTTTCCTGTCCCCTCTCCACATTCTAGTGTGGTGTGTTTCAAATGACAGGTCTGGACCATTGGTGGGTGACGAAAGTAGTGGGTGAGGCCACCAGCATTTGTTTGTTTGTTTTTAATGAAACAGAGCAGAATAGAAGAGGACAGAATAGATACCATATGTAAGAGTGGGCAGTGAATGTATGGTTATATACACATGACGGCAAAACAAAATGTATTCCTCTGGGTGAGGAAATCATGGAAATATGAAAAATGGTGCTTTGGAGAAATGGCTCTGACCCCTGGCCCCCCAGGAGAATCCCCTGGGCCTTAAAGCCCCCGGGGGTGTAGGCTCCAACCACATCAATTAATTCAGACCTCTGGAGGTGATGCCAGGCAGCCACACCTCCCTGGAGAAGAGGTACACAGGTCTTAGAATTATTTGTCAAGAGCAATGGTGCAAGGTAGGCACCCACTGGCTGCCCACAAGAAGGAATCATCACAAATCCTGTGGTGAGAGCTTTGGGCCTTTCCAAAGGAGGGATGCTCCCTGTGAGGGCTGTGGAGAGGCTGGGAATGGGTGGGAGCCGCTACTCAGAGCGCAGCCAGCGAGGGGCCGGATGGGGTCCGAGAACCCAGCCACAGCCACAGAGGGAATTGTGCACGTGGACCGCTGTAACATCTGACAGCACAGCTTATGTCTGTCAAACCCAGTAAGGAAAAACATGGGCTTTTATTTCATGTATTTCCAGGGTTTTTCTTTTTCTGTTTCCTTTTTCTAGTAATTCATTTTTATTATGTTTTAGATGACTATTGGTGCATGACTGATTGGACTGATTGGTACATGACATAAATAAGTTATATGTCCTTCGGTACAGACCATCTGCACAGCAAGCATTCAGAGAGTATCAGAACCAGTGGCCCTCTCTTCAGAAGGAATGCCCGGCCCCCTGCAGGGGACCCATGGACTGGTCTCCCTAGCTGTCCAGAGCACATTTCATGGGTGCGAAGTAACCAGTTTGGGGGTGCAGGGGCCCCAGGAACCCTGATTCCAGGCACAGGATACAGAGCTCCAGTCAGTTGAGCAGCCTTTGTACAACCTACAAGCTTCATCCCTAAAACACTTAAGAAGGATCCCTTTTCCTGTCTACATAAGTGGATCCGGGTGAAATAAAGGTAGGTAAGTAACCACATGGGCAGTCCACGAGGAGGGAAAATTGGGAAGGTGATAAGACTACACCTGAAGGCTGGGAATGCCATCCTGAGGACCCCAGAGGGACACCCAAGGATTTGAGTGGCAGAGAGACGGGGCTGTGGTTGTGTTTTTGAAAGACCACCTTTGGTGCTCGGTGGAGGGAGGCTGGAGAAGAGACTGAAGGCTGGTCGGGAGGCGGCGTGGTGTCCGGGAGAGAGGCGAGGATGAGCATGGTCAGGACCAGCCCAGGGCAGTCAGGATGAGGAGGAACAGATGGTCTCGTTCTCCAGAAGGTGGAGCTGGCAGACTTAGGGGCTGATGGGAGGAGGTTGCGGAGATGACCAACCGCACGAGGCAGGATGTTCCAGAAAGCCTGTTTGCGAGGAGCCCCCCCTAGAAGCAGGCAGGGCGCAGGGCAGAGGGGGAGGAGGCCAGTGTGTTGGGGGGCGGGGGCGGAGACTGGGAGATGCTTTTGGGGAATCCAGCCAGTGCGCAAGCAGAGCTGGGGGACGAGAAAATGCAGCAGATATGGTGTCAAGGAGCCCAGGGAGGAGGGTGTCCTGTTTCCAGCTTGCTGAGTCAGGAGAAGCAGGCCTGAGGCTGTGCCCATGGTTTCATGCTCCACAGCTATGGCCAGCAGGGAGGGGCAGGCTGAGGGGCAGACAGCACCAGACTGTGCTGCATCTGCACAGTGTGGAGGCGGGAAGGTGGAGAAAGCAAGTGCAGACAGCTGGTTCAAGAAGAGGTGAGGAGGCTCCAGAGGGAAGGAGAGAGGCAGAGACCTGAGGGTTTCAAAGTGGGGGTTGGGGGGAGCATCTGAAACAGAGAAGAAAGGACAACAGGTCCCCCGGCAAAGGGCCCTCGGAGCAGGAAGCGGTTTCTGTGTGTTTATCTAGGATGTCTGTGGGAAGGAGGAGAGGACAAGGGGCAGGGGGGCAGTCTGGGCGTGGGGCTTTCTTTCCCAGGGAGGCAGGGCCCTGTTGGAGAGGAGAGGGAGGGAGCAGGGAGATGGGGTGAGTTTGGACTAAGTGGGGTTGAAGCAAGTCATCGGGTAAAGGGGAGAGAGGGTCTGAATGCTGGGGGCACAGGGGAGATGTGTCCCATCTCCGCTCCCACACTTATCGAATGACGTTGGCCAAGTTACCGCTCCTCTGTGCCTCAGTTTACTCATCTGGAGATGGGAACGATGCCTGTGCCCCAGTGGTGGTGGTGTGCAAACCCACAGCGCTCACAGCTGCCAGGCCCCTGACGTCACAGGAAATGATCCAGGCCCCCTTACTGCAGCCGGGCCCCCTAAGCAATGTAAGCCTGGTCGCAGCGGTACCACCTGCACAGGGTTGACTGAAGCCCCCAGGATTCCTTACTCAGCATGCAGGCTGAGGGGCTGGCAGGGGTGTGAACCTAGGGTTGGGTCTTGTCAGGAGAATGTGACCGAGGGACAGTGGGGTGTGGATTTTACCGCGAGGGCCTGCGTGCCCGTGAAGCAAGGGCCACGGAGCTGGAGAAGGGAGGTGGCACCGGGCAGGGGCGGATGGAAGAGGGAGGCCCCACGGCCTTGAGTGGGCAAATCAGGAAGGAGCTGAAAGGACCAGAGAGTGGGATTCGAGCATGTGTTTAATGGACCACAGCACACCTCTCCAGGATCCGCCTTCACAAGGGCCAGTATCTTACAACTATAAATACTCACCATGAAAACCGAAGTCCAAAAGGAAATCACATTCTCTGAGACGGCGGTTTCATCATGACTGTCCCAGCACGGCACCAGGTGGCTCCGGGCTCGCCCTCGTTGCCGTATGACGAGCAACGAGAATTTCCAAGGTCTAGGCAGGCTCTGCCAACAGTGAGCCACGGACAGGGTGCATTTTTGGAACCTCGCAGGGCTCAATGTTAAGTTTTCCCGCTTAAACTCAGCCATTTCTCGAGCGGTCACTGAGAAGTAGAGGGGCTCCAGGCACTGGCGGGCCAGGAGGAACACGTGAGCATTTGGGGCCAGCACCACCCTGCGGCGCGGCCCTGAGAAACCGCTAACATGGCTGAACTGGAGTTGCCTCACCTGTGGACACCACTGCTCCAGCTGGTCTTCTAGAAGGTTCCCAACTTTGTAACTCTGACAGCCTGTTGGGGGAGCTGACTTCACGTCTGTTGAGCAGACTTGGATTTGTCCACAGCTGTCTACTCCATCACCTCGAACACTCACTCAGACTTGATGAAATATGGGCAGGAAGAACAGAAGTCTGCCTCGAGTCACATAACTTTTTACCAAAAATTTAAATGACCCACAACAGCAACTTTTTATGACCTTTAACACCATCAGCACTTCAAACATTCAGGGTCAGAGGTTTTGGACAAAGCACAGCATTTGGAAGAACCAGGAGTCACCCTGACCAGAGGCCAACTGGCTTCACTTAGGGCAGAACTTAGCCTTGAGGGGTGACAGCCACGCCCTTCCTTCTTCTAAGGACCCCGTTCAAGTTGGGCGTATCCATCTCCTTTGGAATTTACTCTGGGCCTTGGGACCACGGCTGGTCCTTCTCCAGGACCCAGCTATGTTGGGAGACTAACAGAACACCAGGTTTGTTCAAGGTCCCCTGGTAATCGATTATTTGTGAACTGCCTCGTTCCCATGGAGCCAAGCAGCACAATAGTGAAACCTGTTTTTGAGCCATTCTTAAACAATGAGAACTAGCCCCAAGTGTGGTTATTTGGGGCTCTGTGTTTTATGGTGGCCACTACTGTTGTAAATCAGCTTCCTCTGTCATCTAAGTCAACTAAGGATTGGCGAGAATTTCACAAGTTAGGAAGTGAAGGATAAACACCACATCCTTCACAAGGTTTCGGTTAGATCATCATCGGATGATTGAAACAAGCATCTGGGTTGTCTGGGTTACAATGTCACCACCTCCTGTGTGCACACGCTGCTCAGAGCCCAGGCCCTGCAGGCTGCACACAGGAACCACCAGAAATCCTGGGTGGGAATAAAGATGGGGCACTTGACTTCCTGTAGCAACTCTAAGAGGGAGTCATAGAGCCCTGGCCATGAGGGGTTTATTTGGAACCCTAGGATTTAGTGCTGATGGGGTCCTGAGACAATGTGATGATTTTGCAGACGATCAAACTAAAGCTGAGTTGCATGGCCAGTGTGGGCATCGAGTGAGAGTGGGCACAGGTGCCGCCAAACCATGCCCTGACACTGCTTGCTGTGTCCAGGGCGGACACAGGACCTTGCTGGGATAGCTCAGAACACAGCCTCCTCTCTTGCTTTTCCTGGGCAGGGACACACCCATCCCTTATCCTGAGCTTGCTAAGAGCAGGGTGGTTTATACTTCAGGTGACTGCAGCCTCCATGCCGCCCAGCTCACAGGTGTGACTCGTCTACTCAGCCCCAGCTCCTTCTGGAGGCCTTGGGGCATTGGCATCTCTCCCTGGCTCCTGCAGAGCACTGCCTTGGGCAAAGAGCAACTCAGAGGCCAAGGATGACTCCCCTCTCACCACCTCCAGTTCATCAGGTGGCCTTGCCAGCTCTACCTTCAAACTGACCCTAAATCCTAAACCTGCATCTCACCCCACACACCCAGTGCCCTCAGAGTGGCTGTCCTGTCCCACCTGGACCACCTCAACACCCTCCACCAGCCCACTTTCTAATGGACACAGTGGCTTAAAAACCATCTGACGTCCCTTCACGGCCTCCAGGAGCCGCCTGGCTCACCTCCTTCTAGCCTCTGCTTCTGCACCCCGGCCTCCCTGCTGTGCTCCCAACACCCCCAGCGTTCGTGCAGCTCCCTCGGGCCACTCGGTGGGCTCAAGGCGCCTCCAGCCGCTGCGTTCTTCTCTGCAGCACTGACATCCTGTGCTACTTGGGCTGCTTTCTGGGATTGGTGCAGCCTCACAGGAGCCGTGGGTGCTGCGCTCTCGGGGTGGCACCTGCTCAGCACACTTGGAAGCCTTCTGTGCAAGGACCGAACGAGCCTTGTGCCCATGACACCCACCTTTGCAACGTGCCGGCTCCACTGTCGATCCTCGTAGAACACAAGGGGCTGTGCAGCCTGAGACAAGTTCTGTCACTCTCTGGTGTGTAAGAATTTTTATAAAGTTTCTTCTCAATTCTAAACATAAGTTACATTTTAAGCTACATTGAAACTGGTGGTTTAAAATGTGTAATTTTTAAGTGATATAATGTTGACCTAAGAGAGATGTAGAAGAAACAAATGTTTCATTGGGAAGTCTGACATAGTATCAACTATCAGATTGTCAGAAACTGCATATAAGTAGTATCATTTAAATGTATCAAATCACTGTTACCATAAAATGCCGGCAAAGACTAGGCTTCATCTCCAACTCTTGTGCACAGCCTGGAACCTCGAGTCGGTTCTGAACTGACTCAACCAATGATAAAATAATTTTTCAGTGCCCTAGTTTAGAACATTCAAAAATGTGCAACTCTAGAAGCCACCCTTCCCCTTGAAAGGGAAGCACACACCCAAACACAAGCACCACCTGGTTTCCAAAGTTTATTAAAAATCAAAGAATAGAAAAACTTTACATAAAAATATGTCAATTTTAGCTTCCACATTATTGTCCACACACACAAAAAAAATCGAAACATGATATCTCTGTTAAACCTGTAGTGCGTGACCACAGTGGTAGCCAGGCCAATTCATTCGGTTCACCATGACGGGGATGGAGCGTGGCGCTGTGTCTATGATCGAGCTTGAAAACGCGCACCCCACGGGACACTCGCCGCTGTCCCCGCAGTGGTTTCCTTAATGGAGAGTTACAGTCAATATTGCTAATGCGTAGAGATTAGTACAGGCCTACGTATCAGTTTTTATAAATATTTCTTTATCAATAGGTTCACAATTTAAATATCTTTAAATATTTTTGATAACTTTCGCTCATCAAGAACTGCAGACAAATGTGCTACTCTATTCCGGAATGCCTCCTAGAGACCCTGCAGTCACAGCTGGCAGCTCTCCATGATAATGTGGGCCAGTCCTGCTTCAAAAAGGCAGACCATAGACATGTTAAAGCTTGTCCTTTCTGGGCGTCCATCACATTCAGACATCACTCCAGAATCCCCACTTCTGCACATCCATCAAGTGCCATGGGAACAAGTTTCTTGTCTCAACATTCTCCACTAGTGGACTTCAAAGACCAACCTACCTGTAGTGTTCAGCAGGCCAGAACCCCCACTTTAAAAATGGGAAGTCAGCTGACCTATGAGATGTGACTAACTCCCAGGACAATGTGGTGCTCCGAGAACTCAGGGTTAGGCAGGATGGGTAGATTCTTGTTCAAAAAAAGGTAACAAAGACAGTGGTTGTCATGGCAGAAACACTTGCATAGTATACCTGTATGCTTCTCAAGTCGGCGCCAGCCGCTCCCGGGCCCCAACACGGGCTGTGCTTTCCTGCAGTACATAACAAACACTCCCCCGGCGCACTGAGCAGCTGAAGTACTTCTCACGTGTTTGCTCTTAACAGAACGAATGCATACTGCTATACAGATTCCTCAACGGAATCAACATAATTCCTTTCTCCACATTCCTAAAACTGGGTACCATTGTCCGTAATGATACTCACCGGACCATTACAGGCTACGCTACTGAAACTGACCGAAGCATTTCCAAGTTCACATTTTTTTTTTTAAGATTTTATAATGTGACAACCTTTTTCCCCTTAGAAAGTTATACTTCTGGCACTTTAAATGCTGGATTTGTTGTGTAGTTTAAAAAACCCAAAAACCAAAACATTAAAACTCCATGGTCAGAGCGAGACAACAGACAGGCCAGACGGCAGAGCCGGCAGGCAGCTGGTCAGAAGGCTTGGGGCCGAATCCCTTCAGAAAACCATGGGGGCAACCCGGTTCCTTCACCACAAACAGAGTTCTCCTGTCTGACCAAAAGAAAAAACGTAAAAATAAACTCCAAACCCCTCATTCACGGTGTTTGTAACGATGCTCATCAGACAACCAGCCGACACGATGAACCCAACTTAGAAAATGTAACTCGGGAAAGGATCTAAGCTTGTTTAAAAAAAATTCCCTCCTCCCTTAAATATAACTTATGTGAAAATATGAAATTAAATAAAAAATATCTGAGTTATTGCACAAATCATAAGTTTTCAATATTTACATAGAAAAACAGTTCTGAAACTCGAAACAAAAACGTGAGGGCAGTAAACGATGACGACCTCCCAACCCTAGCCGTCGAGGAGGAAACAAGGATGGGCTTGATCTCCGGTGCTGACAAATGTGGACTGACAACACCCAAACCACAAAGGGATGGACGCGGCTACCGGGAAACGCCAAGGCCTCCTTCCCGCCCCTGCAGTTCCCGGTCCAGACCTGCTTCAGCACTGAAGGAAGAATCCTGGGAAGGCGGAAAACAGCGTCCACGGTTAATAAGGCTTCACAGATGAGCACAAGGAGCTGTTCTTTAAGATGGACGTGACCACCACACAAGGAACATGCAGAGTGATCAGCGGTGGGCATTCTGAGGGGCCCGGGCTGATGTGCTGGATGCTGGTCTCAGTTCCCCGCCGGGCGCCGAGGCCACCGGGTGGCAGTCTGTGCGAGGGTGGGGCTGGGCGGTGTCACCAGGAGCTATTATCTGCTGAGACTGACAGGCAGGCTGTCCCTCGTGTGTGTGTGTTTTTTCCTCCTCCAGCCGGTGCGGTTGTACTGGTGATGTCCTCGGTTGCCCACGGGGGGCCGCACACCTCCACTGCCCACGGAGCTGTAGCTGCCACCTTGGCTGTGGTTGTGAGAGCCTTTCATGGACAGTTTCATGCCGCTGTGCTGCTAAAGAGACCAAGACAGACAGCAAAATTGGAAGCCGGCTCAGAGACACCAGGGCCCCTGCTATGGGAGACCCGCCCACCCCAGCTCCCATGGATCTCAGGCTTCAAGCAGTGAGCCCAAGCGACCACGAATCACGTCCCTCTCTACTGGAGCAACAGTGAGAATGTGCAAATGCCGCACACACGACCCACAGGCAGTTTTGTCACCACTGCTCATGTGAAGTGTCCACATGACACTGACATACGAAGGAGATGACAGAAAGCCAAACGCTTCCATTTCGTGGTAATGACTACATCCGAGACAGAAAGTACTATTCCCACTCAGTGACTCATTCAAGGTCAGAACTCTGCACCTGTATCAAACTACACACTTTCACATCCAAATACATTTAGAATCTCACTTCTAACTGGTTCTCCTTGTCCACAGTAAGAGGAGGGTCCCTCCTATTTTCTTCCCCCCAACTTCAACTCTCACATCCTGGAAACACCAGAGTGAGGTCCCCATCCACAGTCTTATGCTAACAAGTTCAACAGAAGAATTGAGAGAGATGCTTGTGGAGATGAATTAAACCATATTACATTTTAAAATAATTTCTTAACACTTCTAAAGGTTTTTTTGTTACAAGAGAAAGCAAACATGAAGTTGAATGATCAGAAAACTAATTCCCTTTCAAAAAATCTCTGTGGAAGTCTCTTTGGCAGAGACCTGTTTCGTGGGCACCTGGGGCCTGGGCCCAATGGAGACCTACCTTATGATACAGGTGGGGGCTTGAGAGCGGGTTGGGAGATGCGGACGGAATGGCTGGGGTAGGCATGTGGTGGACAGCTTTCAACGCCGGAGTTCCTTCAACGCCAACTTGTCTGCAAGGAACGGGGGCCACCCCTAGGGTCGGTGGAGGTATAGTAAACCTGGTCTAGGAACAGAATGATCGGAGACATCATAAGGCACCAATCTGGCAGAGGTACACAATCCCAGTTCTAGCGCTAAGCACCGAGACGGGTGGGCGCTGTTTTTCAACAGCCATTTGCAAACAGGCTCATTAATACAGTTTGTGTTCTACTGTAATCACAAAAGGTTTTGTTTGATTCAGAAACATTCTATAGTATGAAACAGCAATTACAATATAAAGTATGCCCAACAACCCAAGTCATAAAGTTTTAATATTCATTGAAGACAACAACAATTCGAAAAAATTACCGTCACCAGAATAACCGTCCTTAGATCTCAAGAAAGAGCCCTCACAGCAGTCTCCGCCCAACAAGGATCAGGGGCCCAAGGCTGGCTCTAGTGCCAGGGGAAGGCTGGCCCCTCCTCGCTGCTCTCCAGCTCCTGGATGGCCTCTACTTCTGCACCACCCTTCCTGTCCCAGCACAGGGGTGCTGGCACCAACCCCTCAGACTTTCAAGAACCACACTGCTCACATCTTGGAATCATATGCTTTTGCCCCAAAGACCTCTGGAGAGTGGCCGTGGCCCCCCAAGAGCGGTGGGAGGAGTAGGAACTTGGGTCTCCACAGATGGTGCTCAGGGGGCTGACACAAGCAGCTGCGGGGGGTACAAAGCACACACAGCAACCTTTCCTTGTGCTTTACCAAAGCTCCCGCGTCACTAACTCCCGGATCAGGGCCTGCAGCACACCCATGGCCTCTCATTGGTGGGGCTCCACTCCCCAGGGGCACAGGTCACGGAGACAGCCCACTCCTGGAGGACCCTGGCAGCTTCATGCCCCCAGCGCTAAGTCCCCATTTCATCCCGAGTGGCGACTTCATCACCTTGTGAGCTGCACAGGACAGGCGTGCAGGTGATGTTTTAGAGTGGGTTTTACTTAGTTACTCTGCTGAAAGTGATGTTTGAAGTTTGGAAATAAAATGAGAAACTGGGCTCTGAGCCTTGTCTTGAAACTTGAGTGATCTTAGCTTTAGCCTTGCTCACTGTTAGCATAAGTGACAGATGGGACCACGGCACCAGCATTTGATGTTTGACTTATCCCCCTGACGCTCCGAGACTTTCTGCTGGAACAGCACAGGCAGCATCGGCTGGACGGCTGCTCAGCGGCTACACTGGGCTCCCAAGGGAGCGAAGCCCAAGGAAGGTTAAAACCAATGACACAGATTCAGGGACGCCACAGCCAATGTGGCCCCCAGAGTTTATTTGTGGCAGAATTTACTTCACAGCATAGGCAACTGCCTCAGCGTTCGATACTTCTGCAGTAACTGAAGGTTTCTGGGGGGCCGTGTCGACTGCCATCGCTGCCCGGGTGTCACAGCAGGCTGCACTCAGTCCTCCCCGAGGCTGGGGTGTGTCCCGTGAAAATGCCCTCCCAGGGCAGAGAGCCAAACAATGCAGAGAAACAGGCAAATGAGGCAAAATGTTGTTTTACGCTCAAATTTTAACCCACATTGTAGAGACTGGCTTTACTTTAAAAGTAAATTAATGTGATGGGTTTCATACATTTATACATTCAATTGAAGTAAAATTGGGAAGTATCAAAAAAGTAATATTTTTGAAGTTGTCTTGGATTCTAATTTGGTCTAAATTTAAAAAAAGAGGACACATTCTAATAGAAGAAGCCCTGTAAATACTGCCTAATGAATAACATGAAAAAGTCAAAGTTTAATTTAAAACTTTTTAAGAGTGTAAACACTGCGATTCTGAGAGGAAAGCAGGGACAAATGTCCGTTTCTGCCCAGGGACGGCATCAGAGTCCCTCTGTCCAACACGACCTCAGGACAGCGGGCTCACGCTGGGTATCGACATAACTCGCAGAAAGAGAGTCGATTTGGACTTTGTCAAAAGTCATCTCAGTGCTCGAGCACTGAGACTCGCTCACTGCAAACACCGTACACGTGGACCTCGATGAAACGTCTTTATACAATGACACGAATTACACTCTACCGATCCACAAAGGACAAGAATTCCCTACAAAATAGAACTGTGCCTTCCAAAGATTTTTAAGTCCTTTCCCTAATTCAAAACTATCAGCCACTCCTACAGCACGTAACAGCTCTGACACGGTTCCTGGGGGCCCATCACCAGGACGGCCACCAGCTGGCCACGTACCTGGGTGTTGGTTGTCATGACCAATGTTCTGGAAGTGGTGGACTGAGGTTTGCCGCTCGGCATCGGCAAGGCGGCGGGCAAGCCAGCCAGCAGGGGGGTTGGTGCCTGCAGGCTGAACTGGTAAACACTGGGCGTCGTGCAGGGTGGCGTGTCGGAATCCTGTGATAGAAACACAGCAGAGGGAGCTGGACACAGGCGCCCTGCTTCCTAAAGTTAGGACAAAACTGCCCGCAGCGCGGCCAGCTATCCCAGTGATGAGAACACGTCTCAAACTGCTGCCGAACGACAGGCAGCCCAGACCTGACCGAACGTCCTTCAAGTCATTTCAAACCGAGGAAGAAAGCAAAGGAAACGCAGAGAGACACTTAGACTTAAATGTTTTATCTCCAAGTAAGTCTCTAAGAAACTATTCAAGGAAGTCCACTGTACTTCTACTGTGAATGGCATTACTGCTCCCGAGGGCCACACACTGGGGCCCCACCCAACTGTCACCTGAGGCTCGTGGCAGAGTGGGGACCACTCGGTGCAGACCTGGGGTGGCCTCACACACGCATAAAGACAGTCATAAAAACTCAAGGGGAGGTCGAGTTTACACTCACTGCTCGACGTTTTCCAGAAAGACAGACCACCCAGCAGACACACTCACAATGTCACTTCCAGAGAGTGAAGACACGGAAGAGGCGGACGAGCCGGAGGAGAGCAGCTGGGGGCTGGGCAGAGAGAGGGTCAGGCGCTGGCTGTAGGGCGACTCGGGGTCTCGGCGCTGGGGCTGCTCCCCGTCGCACGCGCTTATTCGCTCTTTTATCTTAATTCTATTGTCTGTGGGGGGAACACAGCCTCGTCAGTCACTTACTAAGAGGGCAGGTGTGTGCCGCCTGACAGGACAGCCACCGGCCACAGGTGCTACTGAGCCTTAAAATGTTGCTGATGAGACTGACACACTGAATTTGTAATTTCACTTGATTTTAATTTGATTTTTTAAATTATGTTTACTTCAGTTACTGGAAAACATTTAAATATGTTTGGAACAACTGGGTATGTAAACAGTTTTCCACTGTAATTTTATGAAATCTAAATACAGATCAAGTATTTAAGGTGAAAACTGAGCACCCTAATCGCGATCACTGTAAGTACAAAACAACTGGATTTCAAAGACGTAGCACAAAAAAAAGGCTGCAAAATATCTCAAAATTTTTCATATCAATAACATGTTGAAATGTTAATACTTTGAATACTGTTGAATAAAATATATTCTTAAAATTAATTTCACCTGTTTCTTTTCAGATTTTTAATGCAGTTACTATAAACTTTAAAATTCCATGTGTGGCACACATTATATCTCTACTGGACGGTGCTGGCCTAATTCTCACCATTTTAAATTAAACTCTTACAGAAAAATTAGGTATTTTCTGAGTTTGAACAACTGACCATTAAGGGACAAAGAGATACTCCTGCATGAACGGTCAGGAGATGAAGAGAAACACAACTGAGTTAATCTCTCACCAAGATCTGGCGCCGAGTGGATCTTGCTGCCCCACTTCTCCTTGATCCACCTGCGGTAGTCGATCACTTCCTGAGTTACTTTGATGATTCTCCCTAAAGTACTGCAAAAGGACAACATTGGCAATGAACATACAGTAGTACAATAGGTATTATGGAGCCAAAAAATCCCTTCAAGTAGCTACTTTATGTTTTTAACAATATATCACTTTGCTAAGTGAAAGACAGTAAGAAAAAAGCTGAAATAGCTGACAAAATACGTACGACTTCTGATGTTTGAGCCCACATGTACGTTGAGATCACAGTATAGAAAGAGTGGGTTCACTTATGTAGAAGTCCTTGAACCTACATCTGTCTACAAAAGACCATTTCAACCCAGCGCCTAAGTAGGGAAGCCCCCCCTGCCCCCCACAGTGATGGCTCAGGTCTGACATTCCCGTCCTCCACTGCACGGGCAAGAATGGGGAGACGGTGCAGGAGTCACTGAGCACCCACCCCAGGGCCCAGAGCTCTGCCTGAAAACCCTGAGTGGACAGAGGCCACGACACCCACAAAAAGCTCTGCCACCACTGGTGCCAGGCCTCAACACCTGCGTATTCCATAACCTGCGCGAGGAACAGAGCTAGTGGCACTGATATGGCAACAACCATAGCGTTCTTCCTTTCCTGGCCTCCCCACCTCCCTCCCTCCACCCCCCCAACCCCACCTCCTCCACCACAACAGTGTAATCTGGGGTCAGAATAAATGTTTCTCACTACCAGTAAAAGTGCACATTGCAAAAGTGTTCCAAGATGGAGAACAAGGGACAAGTGTGCATGAGACAAGGGCTCTCACTCAGAGCTGTGTATCCACACTGTGAAGACTGAAGCCTGAAGAAAAAGCATCACGTGCCAAAGCTTCAAAAGCCAGAAATCACCCCCAAAACACCTTGAAGAAAATGTCAACTCCCCAAATAAGAAGTTTTCAACTCGTGACCAAGGATGAATCAAATACGACTTCCTGAATTCCTGAAAGGTCTTCCTTTACCAATATTTTCAGGTTCTATTAAAATATGACAGCACCTCCATTAGTAAAATTCAAGGAAGCAAATGGCAGAGGCAAGGGGTGCCAGCTTTGTAGAGGCTGATGAGGCAGGGAACTGCCATGCCATGGGTGCTGTGAGCCCAGGACGGCAACATGTGACATCTCTTACCTTTCAGAATCTCGGTTGGGATAGGACCTTGCAAGTGGTGACACAGCATGACTGAGCACAATGTAGGCATAGTCAAACACCTGCTTCACCTGCATGGCCCCATAGGAGCTTCGGCCAACATCATTCCCTGAAACAGAAGGGCAGCTGTGAAACTCTGCCAAACACCTGAGTCGTTATCCCCATGTCTTTAATCGTCTCATGTAAGGTATTTTGAGGCGGGCTCTCACCACTGAGAGACTTCCAGACCCCACCAGCAAAGCCCAATCAGGCACCTGCCAACACACTGCTGATCGCCCGTTCACATCCCACGGTGTTCACGGCCTGAGGGCCCGATTTCATCATCACATCAGGTCTACCCCATGAATAGAGATGTCACTCACTGAGATGGAGTGACAGTTCATGAAAAAGTTGGGCAACTCCCCAGGTGGCAAAAAACACAATGGAGCCAAGGCAGCAATCTCAGCCAGACCGCCATGGTGCTGACGGAGAGTGCGCCACAGAGGGCGGTTAACCTGGGCACATCTAGATTCAGTCAGCACCAATGGGACCTGCAGAAAGCAAATCCTCTAGGATAGAATGTTCCAGGTCTGAACTCTCGGGTGTTAAGAACTAGACGGGCAGCAAATCCAGTGACGCCATCACTGAAGTCACCAAGTAAGCCACAGTCAGGGAGCCTGACTTTTTAAGAGCACCAGAGCTTCTAATTTTCATTCACACACAACTCGTTCTCCACAACTCAGGTGAGTAAGGATTTTTTTTTTTTTGAGACATTCTAAGTATTGGAATTTTATCTTTTCCAGATTTAATAATATAATCCAGTGATAATGTGAGTTTTCATTTTTCAAGTACATTTCAGCAGACACTGAAGACAATGGAAATGTCTTCAACGTAGCTGATCCACACAGACCAGCAGGTGATGAAAAGCTGTCATACTGTGCTGTCAGGAGCATCACTACTGCAAAGCACAGCATGAATCCCGTCGTTCACAGACAACAGACAAGAACAGTCAGCATGTTTTCTTTCAAAAAATTTTTAAGAAATAAATCTCACACCCCAAAAATCATAACACAAAAAAAATCACTAAATTTGAGGATATTAAAAATATAGAGGGGCTGAACAGCAACAACAAAAATACCACATACAGATGCAAAAGACAAACTGGGGCGAAAGAGGACAGCATGACAAGAAAGGCTTTCCTCACACACACAGGACCTCACAGCGTCGTAAGAACGGTCCAGCAGACAGACAGACACAGCGCATGAACTCACACAAAGAGAGACACACGGGCAGTGTACCTGGAGCTGACCTTCTCCATCACCTTTCCTGTCACCTGTCCGTCACTGATTTATCACCAACAGTAAGAACAGTGTCTCACCTAATAGACGCTTAATAAACATTTGTGGAATTGATAAATAACAATGTGTTTAACCTCACTAATCATTAAGAAATATCAACTAAAAGAAAATTTATATTGCATGGTTTTATCAGATTGGCAAAGATTTAAAGACTGTCACCAAAAGTATGGGGACATGAGCGCCCTTACATACGCTCAGGGGAATAAAGCTGCCCACACTGGACCTGCCTCGGGCTCTTCAGTGAGCGATCACCGGAACGGAACGTCGCCTACACACAGGGGGAGGGGTCTTAAGTAAAAAGACAAGATTTACAGACAAGCTGTAAATCTGTTTGTATTATGTGATGCCATTTAATTAATAAGATTGTAATAATAAATGTTAATATCCACGCAGGAAAAAAACTGGAGCAATACACACCACAGTGGAAAGGACTATGGCAAACTTCGACTTTCTATATGACATACTTCTTGGAAGTAAATGGTTTATGATGAATACGTAATACTTTTCTAAAGAGAAAAAATAAACTTTTTTTCTTAATTTTCACTTTCTACATTTTTCCAGTTGATGACAGAATGTAAACAGAATTGCAACTTTACAATAAGTCAATTAGAAGCATTAAACAAGGAATTCTGAAAGTGTCGCATGAACTCTGTGAGTACAGCAGGAACCTGCATCAGATCAAATGGGCTGCCCTTGGCTCCTAGGGCCTGTGGGCACAGCCCCCCCAACGCCCGGCTCAGGGGAAGTGTGGAGCGAGGCACCCTTACCAGGCAGCAGGGGGTCCTCGATGCACAGCATCGATGGTCTGTACCCGCTGGTCATGGCTTTCATGATCTCTTCTTTGGCGATATAGGCACCTCCTTCTTTTATTCTAATACCAGTTTTCAAGTAATTAAAATTTCTTCCGTAAAGTTCAAAAAATTCTACGAGAAGCATTCCAAGGTTTTCATCAGCTCTCCGGGCATCAATTCTTGGATGCAACTGTGAAAGCAACACAGCAACAGTTTGCATGGGTTCAAGTCATCTTCTAAGGAAGATGAAGTCCACTCTCTGTGGACTCTTCCAGGAAACGACGTCAGGAACCCGCTCCCTCACCAGCACCAGGAGGACGCTCAGAGCAACAGCGAGGGACACTAACGGGGCCCGGAGAGCCTTTGTCAGTAAGGAGCATTCAAAAGAAAGAAAACCTCACTGGAATTTATTATACTTTAATCCATATAGCAAATTCCTACAAACAGAGACATCTGATTAACCACAAGTTCCCAAATACAAAAAATGAATGGACAATATTCTGCACAATTTAGAGTCACCTAGATAGTGAATGTAATTTTAGATTCAAATCTTAATTCCATTATTCCAAAATACAACCAATAGGGGGCAGTATTAGACTGACTAGTACTACAGTATGACAGAAAACCACGATGTGAAAGGATTAATTTTAACTATATAGGCAATGAGTATTTATCATAACATCTCCAGCAGACTCACATCCTCACCTGTCACACAGATCAGCGTCAGCCCAGTTCAGCACCACACTTTAAGCAGGTAACAGACTTCCTCTCCTGACAACCCCCCGAGTGTCACTGATTTACGAGGCTCACCGATCAGAGCAACGCAGACCTGTGATGCCCAGTGTGACAGCCACAAACCACATGTGGCTACTGATGTTTAAATGAGTTACAACACATTAACTACAAGCTCAGCTCGTCAGCCTCACTAGCCACGCTGCGAGTGCCCAGGAGGCACACGTGGCTCGTGCCCTCCTGCTGGACTGCGCAGACAGAACACTGCCAGCTGCACAGACAGCCATCCTGGGTGGCACCAACCTAGAAAATGATGGTCAAGTCCACAGGAAAGTAAAAGTCCTGGTGGAAGCACACACTGAAAATATCTGTAAAGCAGAGGAGGAAACATGCCTTCTAACGTCTATAAGTATTTTCAGGATTCAGAAGAATTTTGGCTTTGAGGACCTGCATGTTCCAAAGGCACGAGGGAGTGCTCTTACTCTCACCTCCCCTACTCCCATCCTTCCCTCTGCCTTCAGGTCAAAATCAGACCCCAGAGCCCGCCCGCCCGGGGCAAGGTTGGGCCGTCTGACCTCCAGGAGCCATGAGATGAATCACACCCTACAACAGTCACAGCTTTGAGGCAGGACGGGCAAGGCACTAAGGGACGTGGAGATGACAACAGGACCCCACACACACTAGGTGCAGCCTTCCATGGGGTCACAGGACCACCACAGGGGCCCCACGAGGCAAGGCCACAACAGGCACGGACCCCAGCACCCGGCACAATACAAAAGGCAGTAGGAGTCATCATTACTGGGCTACTGAACTAGCTCAAATCAGGAACGAGGAAGTAAGAACAGAAGACTGCGTCTAGTTCAAAATAACGTCCAAAACCTAGTGCAGAATGGCTCTAAGGGCAGCACCGCGGAGGTGAGAGTGGAAGACAGGGCGATGGGATGAAGACTGTAAGGGAACAGATGTGAACTCACTTGTCACTATTCTTACAGCATCTCTGCAAAGACAGGCCAAGGAAGTCAAAATAACTAAAGGTAGTGTACCCAGTAGCTCTACTGGCTATCAGCAGTATTAACAATAATGAGAAGAATGACCAAATTCTGGATATAAAACCCTAAGCACAACCACAAATATCAAAATTAATGATAAACATGGAGGAGCAGTGTTGTGCAGCTAAAATACATAGACAAGGGGCCGGCCCCGTGGCTCAGCGGTGTAGTTCGCGCTTTGGCAGCCCAGGGTTCATGGGCCCAGATCCCAGGTACCTGCCGACGCACTGCTTGTCAGCCATGTCATGGTGGCGTCCCATATAAAGTAGAGGAAGATGGGCACGGTGTTAGCCCAGGGCCAGTCCTCCTCAGCAAAAAAAGGAGGATTGGCAACGGATGTTAGCTCAGGGCTGGTCTTCCTCACAAAAAAATAAAATAAAATACATAGACAAGATTTCGTAAAGAACAGATAATCCTTCACTCAAGAAAATACAAATGGGACAGTTAATGTTTCAACTAACTTAGAAACTATTTTGTATGTTAAAAAAGTATAAGTATAGTTTATCAATACAGCACAGCACTTAGCAGGTTTTCTAGTGATAGATTTTTCCACAGTACTCAACAAAATAAGGGCAGTATACAATTTAAGACAAAATACTTATGTTTCATCAATCTGAGAAGGCTCTCTTTTCAACATTTGTTTTACCATATATGGCACCAATTTTTTTTCTGAGATAAATTTTTCAGTATAAATCATAGTCAAGAACCAAGAAAAATCATTTTTTATTGTCTATCAAGGCATGAAAGTTTTCTAAATGTAAAGGGTGTTTCCCCGAGTTTAGATTGACAGACACTTGACTAATAGAACCAGATAAGCCCTCCCAACTCTAACTGTTAAATCAACTACAAAAATAAGCTATAAAGGAACAAAAGGAAAGAAGCATTGATCAAAATAGAGTTTTATTATGAAAATTAGAAGTCAATTTCTACTAAACCAGAACAGAATAGTGAAGGGAGATCACTGCAGGAATCTAGGCAGCAGCTCTCAGAGCAGGAAGAATCTACTCCTACCTTAAGTCTCAGTGTCAACATTTCTCAAGAAAGCACACTCACCTGTAGAAAGCTAATGGCCATTAAAATGAGGCTGTACGAGCTAATTCCGCCTGTAAAAACTTCATTCAGGTCCCTCTGCAGGAGGAACTGTTTCAATACTAAAATCAAGTAAGGCAGCAACGAATATTTCTGTAAAAAAGAAAGATATTTACTGGTTAGTTAATATACCTTCAAAGACTTCTCACACAGCAGATTTCACAAGGTAGAAAGGAAGGCTCACTCACTCCTCTTGCCCCTCAGAAGGCTCTAGGCCAACCATCCTCAAACTCTAGGGGCCTGAGAACTATGTGAGGGGTTCATTAGCATCCTGTTGGGGAGCCCCACTCCAGGTTCCGCTTCTACAGTGATGAGGTGGGGAACCCTGTATGAGGGGTCCCCAGGCAAAGAGGAGCTCGGGGGAATGAACAGGTGCATACTTTCAAATATTTCCCATGGCCTGCTCCACAAGCGCTGGGCTCTGCAGGCGGGGGATGCAGCAGTGAGCAAGGGATGGCCTGGACCAATGTGGGGACTCCAACCCTGAGAGGCACCCACGGGGAGGGGGAGCAGGGGGTGCAGGACATAGCTGTGAGGCAGGAGAACAGTAGAGCGTGGAGAGCAGGGAGATGGTAACAAGGACAGGCGGAGAGGCTGGAGAAGGGGTGCAGAACAGGGGAAGTGCCTGCTGTTTCTCAAGTTCTACTGTGGTGGGAATGATCCTCCGACCCGAGGATGCAGAGGACAGGGAAGGACAGAAGGAGCAAGGTCCTTGAAACTGTGGGAGGAGGCAGCATCCAGGTTAGGGGTTGGGGTGCCTCCAGGAAGGATTCCTCCACTTCCACTCTAACAGAAGGGAAAGACCCTCTGTTCAACTGGACCACACACCTGCTCAGAGTCCAGAACATGTCAGCCCAATGAACAAGCCGCTACCCCAGCCTTAGGCACTGAGCCCTCCAAAGTAAGCCAACCCAAACCGCCTCGTGAGGCACTCAGCTTCTGGCCTAACCCTGCAAATTGGGCACTGAGCTACAGGACAGTGATTCTGTAGTAAGTGGAAAGAACATTAACAAAGCTCTCTAAAACAATGTGCAACTTGATGAAACGCTTAGCCAAGGAAAGTCAATCTGCAAAACAGCTATGTAATTTCAAAGGATCTCTAGAAATAATATTGTAGGATAAGTAACTCAACTGTATAGTTTCTAAACTGAATGACAGTCTTTAAGAATAAAGTTTTTAACACTGTAAGAGAAATAAGGCCCAACATCACAAGTTGCTTGTTTTACTGGGCTAACTGATGACCTTCATGTAATTCTTGATGAACTCCGCTGCCCGGACCCCAGTCTCCATGTTAAAGCTGATGTCGACTTTCACTTCAGTCTCCTGGTCTGTGAGCTTTATTATTGGTACCTGCAAAGATTTAATTTAAAAAATTGTGCTTTAATAGGCAGCATTCTCCATGGTCAGGCATCAAAATGTTTCCTAAGTTATACAGAGGGGTTTTTTTTCCTTATTCACAAAAAGGGCTTAGAGATCATGAAGCCCAGACTTTAAAGATGAGAAGAAAGGGGACTTTGCCAGTGTCAACCTCATTAGTCCCTGGAACGCAAGACTGCCCCCCCCAGTCCCGACAACAGTTAGTGCTCACCTCTGCCCGCCCTGCTGGCCTGACTCACCACCTGCTGGTGGCCGAGCATCAATCAAGGCCACCATCTGTGGGAAGGCCCAGACTCCACAGGCCTGCCTACCACGAGGAGAAGCTGCCCAAGTCCCTGTCCCACGAGTGCCTGGTGATGCGGAGGAGCTCCTGGCCTCCAAATTATGTTTGCTAGAATTTCTGAAAACATCGAAAGTAACTTCAAAGCCATTTTTAAATTATATTTTGTACTGATGTTGTTTTTCCAAACAATTCTACTTTGGGTTTTTACTCTTTAAGACAATTTAACTAAAAAAAATTGTTTCCCAGAAAAATCAGAGAATAAAAGGCTATTTTGGAAATACTCTCATCAACAAGAATTATCACCAAAAGGCGCTCAAAACCAGCCTCATAAAAGCTGTCCAAGCAACCATTCAGCCCACACTCCCCTTCCCCCCCAACAAAATCGTGTCCTTCCAGACAAAGAGCAAGGCTTTGTTCCCTTCAGCCTCTAAGGAATAAAAAGGAAGTTCCCCTCATCAAAACAGTTGAGGTCTAATGAAAGGTTTACGTCTAGTAGAAGTTAACGCAGGACACTCTTCAGCACGCACCAGATCTAAAACACGCACCTGGGGGCAAACTGCTATGGACACACGTGTAAGGGGGACAGGCCAGCGGGCAGTGACAGTGACTCCTGGAAATCACCGAGGCAACCAGGCAGGGTGAGCTACAGCTGGTGTGGCCCAAGAAGGCAGAGAAACAAAATGCTTTCCCAAAGAACCTATCAAAAATAGTTTCAGACAAATGCCCACACCTCCACAGCATAACAAATTCCTCATGCAGCGAACACCTCCTTCCCCAACCCTACCGGCACAGCTAGGAAGCACCTTCCTTCTACACTCATGGACTTCTTTCCCAAAATCAGTCCTGGCGCTCTCCTGCCTTACTTGTACTCATTACACGCACACACGCTCACGTACACTCAGAGGTTGAACCCCAGACTCGAGATTAGTAGTAACACTGCAATACTGACTTTTTGGGGGTGGTTCAAAACAGACAAGCTTTCACCTTAACCACTGCCCTCACACCAAGCTCTGGAGCCCGTGATGAGATGACGGTGAGGCAGCCCAGCAGAGGGCTGCCTGCAACAGCTGACACTCATGGAAAGGAGCAGCGGTAGATGAGCACCACTCGGTTCTCCTTACTCTATGCTGGACCTCTGGCAGCAGAGTAAAAGGCGTGCAACAGCAATGAGGCCGCTGTGACCAGGCAGCTACTGCAACAACTACTCAGTGTACTGTCTGTCCTTTGGAATGTTCTGGAACCCAGGACAATCAGGCACGTTCTCTTTAGCTCCTCCACATCTAAACAAGGATACCTGGTCAGAGATCACCATCTGCCTTGTTCTCATCAAGACGCCAACATGATGGGATGAATGATAGAGCCACAAAGGGCATGGCTGGAGGGCCTCAGAGACCGCCACAGCCCCTCCCGGCATGAGGTAAGGTGAGACGGTGCAGCCCCCGAGGCAGTGAGGTGGACAGTGAGACGGCGGGGAGCTCACCGTCCACAGTGGAGGCCCAGGCTAAACCGAGACGCTGCCTCTCACTGACTATTGAACCCACCCTGGGCTAATGACCTAACCTCTCCATGCCTCAGTTTCCTCACCTGTAAACTGTGAAAGATAACAGCATCTGCCAATGAGAGTGGCTGGGAGGACCAACAGGGATAAAGCCTGTAAGTGTTTCAGAAAGCGGCCAAAGCTAATCTATGGTGCTAGAAGGCAGGGGAGTAAACGGTTCCACCAAATGAGCAAGAGAAAGCTCCCATCTTAATTTCTGACCATGTCCTTAGAACTAACAGGATTTAGTCGGGCTTCACGTAAGCCGAAACATCCATTTAAAGTGAAATGTTGGCCTGCAGCAGAGGCCAGCTAGTAACTACCACACAACAGGCACAGATCCGACAGTTCCTGAGCTGCTTCTCATCTCGGACTCAGATGAACCTTGACAAGGACACACCAAAGCCAGCTTGTCTCCCAACTTCTCCCCGAGACAAAAGGGTTTTCATACATAGACATTTTTTGAACATTGAGAGGAACAGGTAAGCTTTTCTTTCTGAAATATAACTTGGCAAATGGTAACCTTTTTCTAAGTAGTAAAAGCCACGATTTCATCATTCAGCTGCATACTCCAGGAAGGGCAGCATCTGAATGTGTCTCGTTTCAGAAATTAATATCGTTTCCTTACACGTCCTAACAAAAGCAGACAGAATCATATATTTTTAGTGCCAAGTACAGTCTGATGCTCTCACAACTTGCTGAGTTCAGACTGTCACTCAACAGGTTCTCAGCTGGTAATCCTAACTACAAAATAAACATAAAAAAAATCAGCACGCTTACACCAGAAGTAGAGAAGTCTTCAAAAACATAACCAGTAACTGCTATAAATCGCATAAGCTGTTCACACAGGGAACGGGACTGCTTGCAGGGGTGAGAAAGCCCCTCGCCATGGACTGAGGGTCCCAAGGCCCATACTTACTGTGGCTTTGTCAAGGACTTTGATGGAGCATGGCTCGGCCACATTGTGCTTCCGCAGGGCCTGCTCCAACAGCTGCAGAGGAGGACGCTCCCATTTCCCAAAGACCACTAAGTCGATGTCACTGGACAGAAAACACATGACTGTGAACCACTGCTCCCTTCACAGTACAGAATCACGCATCTGGGGCGGACCAGTGCCACAGTGTGCACGTCCACATCTCCTTCAAGGGCCCTACATGACCCTGTTAAGCATATCCCTCTTAGAGAGAGAAAACGCAGCTTAGGAACTATTTGTAACGTAAAGATGGAAATCAAAGAGGCTGACAGCCTCTCCCAGCATCACCGGGTAATGAAGGGGACTGAAATAAAAGCGCCCTCTGAGGTTTCCTGGTCCTTACACTTCTGTGCTGTCTACACTGGATCACTCTTGCTGACCCAGGATTCCTGAACACTTCAGATCTGCTCAGTTCCCCACTGGTCCCGCCAAGGCCAAATCCTGAGATGACAGCCTCTTTAGTCTCCAAATGTTAACAGTGAGTTAATAGAAGATAAAGTTTTAATGAAACAGTGTACATAAAATTGATTTGGATATTGAAAGATTTAATAAGAAAACACTGGAAAACGATTTTAGAATGCAAACTTGTTTGAGATTTTTCTATCAAATAAAATCTTTACAAAATATTGTTTAAATAGAATTTTGCATACATCTTCATTAAAACATAAGATCAATTTTTCAAAAACATATCCAAAAATATCAGCAGAACAAGGTTTTCTATTGCATATACTTCCCATGGCCCTCTCATTCACCTTCTCTATGTTTCTAGTGTCCAGCATTTTTGTACCCCATCAAATTAAGTGCAAGAGGAAAAATGAAAGCAGTCAATTATCATAAACTAAATTTTATTTTCTGCAATTTCTCCTCTGCGCTCCAGTCTGTTCCTTTAGCTCGCATTTCCAGCCTTAGCTTTGAATACAAGGAACCTACTTTTAGCCTTTCATACACCTACAGACACCACCCACTCCTCCCCCTGCTGAATAAACGTCAATGCTCATCTGTGCCAAGACACGATACTCACCTGGTTGGAAGATAGAGACCTGTACTAAAGCTGCCAAATATCTGTACCTGAAAGAGAGAGCGACTGTCTTAGAACATGCGACCACTCAAGCAGTCATCCTCCCAACAATTCTCACTGAAGAAAAGGCCTCAGTCCTACTCTTGGGTAAGACTAAAGCGCCCTGCAAGTTGGGGAGAAGAGACACCGAAAATAATCCAACAAAATCTTGATTTTTAAGTTAACGACCTGCCCCAAAAAGAAATTTTTAAAAGCTCAAAATTAAGAGATGAAACTGTCATTGGCCTCGCCCACACTCACTCCAAGCTGAGGACTTTTCAGAGCTGCGTTCAAACACTTCCACAGTTTTCAAACCTGCAGATAAGGCGCAGGGCAGGGCTTTGTCCCGGGCACTCAAGTCTAAAGCCAAAAGTGTTGTCTGTCACTTTAAAAAGAGAAGGCTTGAGTCGCTGCCCCTGCCCCCTGAGTGCAGACGTGCCCTTGAGCAGCTCAGCTCATCATCTATCACTGGGCGGTCACCAGTCACGGTCACGGGTAGGGGAGGCTGACTGACTAGGACAGGAGCTGCAGACGGGCTGTCATCGACGTGGTCAGAGGACATATTTCTTGCTGCCTGTGTGGAGCACAGGACATGCCCCCGGACCTCATCTCCATGAACACACATTTATTCACTGTAAAAGTGGTCTGAGAGGAAATACTTCCAAGTTTTCCAAAAATGAACATATACTATGATGTGTGGTGGGAAGGGGTAAAATTTCTAACCTTACAGTAAATTTAAAACAAGAAAAATAATCACACCATTCCTGAAAAACATTCCCTTAGGCCAGAGGTCCCCACACTTCAGGGTGTCAACCCCCCGGAGTGCATGTTACACAGCCCGCTGGCCCACCCCAAGGTTTCTGATTCGGCAGGTGCAGGTGAGGGTCAGGGGCTGTGCATTTATAACAAGCTCCCAGGTGATGCGCTGCTGCCTGTCCCAGGACCACACCCAGAGAACCACTGCCTCGGGCCAGCGCGAGATCCACAGACACACGACAACCACGGAGGCTGACATTTCCTTGTGTGTGACACAGAAATACAAAGAATATACCCACATCAGCCGTTGGCCAAAGGTCTTTAACCACAGTTTCGATCCGTTTCACCACCTCTCTTCTCATGGCTGCTTCTTCAGGACAAGGGGACATGAAGTTATAAAAGTCAATGATTTCTTCATGAAGTCTAGTGGACAAAAGAGAAAACATACTAGAGTTACAATTAAACTTAACCACACTTTTCATTCTGTTATTAGATCAGCATGACCCTAAAATATATTCTGGCCACTTAAAATCCAGTTTCTTTTCTCCTCTGAAAGTATATAATGAAACAAAAACTGTGGTGGACGAAATCACAGCACGGGTTTAGCACCACAGATTAACACGAACGAATTCTGTCAATATCATATATCAAAACTTTCAACTGGCATCTAAAGACTTATCCAAAAGAACTATTTCAGTGACTTTACATCACGAAACAGAATTCCACCTTTGAAAGATGAAAGACGATTCCAACTGACACAGCACAGAAAACACGGTTACCCCAGGCACGCATGTCGCCCCGCTCTGATGTGCCCCAGAGCCCCGTGGGCACCTCCTGGTGCCTCACGCTGAAGAGCGTGGATGGAGCTGAGAGAGGCCGAGGCGAGGGTAACAGACATATGAAGTGAGGACACCCGCATCCTCATGGAGCCTGATAGCCCCAAGTCTTGGCAGTGAGGGTCTGCCTACCCCGCACTGGCAGAGCTCTGGATCCAGCACCTCAATCTCAGCACAGAGAGCAGAGAGTCCCTGGAGGCAGAGGAGCCCATTCAATTCAATACTCAAGTGTTCTCTCCTTAAAACCCAGACAAGGAGGTCAACAACCAAATGTGCGGGGGCAGAAGTACGGAGGGCCCTCTCTTTCTTTCCTAACAAAGATCTAAACGTGTTTCCAGGAGAGAGGAGTGAGCTCCGAAAGCCACCTTACAGCTCTGCCTCAAAAGTCCCCTCTCATTGTCAGCCCACGGGTGAAACAGGCAGTCCTGCGGCGGAGGCAACAGTTCAGGGAGTTCAGTTTCGGGGCCAAGAAGCTGTGCCACAGAGTCCTCCCGTAGGAAGGAAACACGGTCACCCTCAGTTACTTTCAGGGATTAGTTTAAGGAGGGGGAGCCAATCCTGAGAATTATAACAAGTCAAATTCCCCTGCTTCCATTCTAGGTTTGATTAGTAAAGCAAACAGAAGACAAAATAAAATTAGCTCAATAATAATATAATAATAATAATGTTAGTTCAGTAGCTAGCAAAATAGTCTGCATAACAGCAGGCAATACTTCTTAACAGGCAGGACCTGTTAGTGTCCAGCTAAAGGTAAGAGGCACCTCATTATCTTACCTATTATCCTACATCAGCTTGTTTAAGGCCGTCTTCAATTCTCTCACCTGCAGTACAGTCTCCCGCACCCCCGAAATTCATCTGCAGTGACCAATCCTAACACGTGGCAGGTTTTAAGGCTGCTGGAGGCCACTGAAAGCACACGTGGGACTCCAGCAGGAAATAAACCCCCAACACCCTTGTTCACAGTACACCTGCAACTGGGACCTAATTTTAAGTTTATCATGTTTAATTTTTTTTAAAAATCAGAAGAAGAAAACCTCACCCCAAGCATGCTGCTGATACAGACATCCATGAGTCGTTTTTAATAAATCCAAAAAAGTAATGTCAGGCAACATTAAAATGCAGATATTTTCCAAAATATCAAACTTCAAGATTTGGGGGGCAAAGTTTCTACCATTTCAACAATTACTGAGCATCAACTACACATTGAGCATTTAACCATCTCTCTCCCAGGAGCTCAGCAGGCATGTTCAAGTTTGAGGTGTTACCTAAACTTCCTACCATTTGGCAATGTTGTTAGCAGGACTAGATATGTCAGGTTAGGAGGTTAATGCCCACACCAAGGAAGAGCCGCAGGTGACCCAGGACTTCTGGGTGGGGCTCCTGCATCTGTCACAGTCACTGTGGAGAGCTGTCTGGGACGCAGCACTGGGCTCTTCACGAGAGGAGCTTGTGCTGCTGGACCAGCCATCACCTTTGGTGAGAAGTTCGTCCATCTGAAGCACTTAAGAGCACATGCTCTGCCGCCCCTCTTACTACTGTTCTGATGACAACAAGAGTATAGACTTTTAGAGACATAATAATAAAGATATAGGCCTAGAAAAATTAAACAATTGGCCCAAAGTCATGGAAGAAGAATACCAAACCTAGCATGCTAAATTTCTATCCACATCCCACAAATACATTAAAAGCATCTTACAAACAGGGCATTCCAACTTGCCAAAATGTCACTGCAGGTCTGCACTTGCAGAGTAGAATGTACTGTCAGCTTTCTTTTAAGTTGCATGCATCTGAAATAACAATAATATTAAACAGTCCCTCCTCTGCCTCGCAGGACTCCTGCCCTCCTCAGTGACCCTCAGTGCACCAGGAAGGGAAAGAGCTCAAAGAGAACCTTGTCAGTCTGCACAGACACCCCCCGATCAGTGTAACACAGTTTTATCAGATGTCTGGTGACTTGCTCAACATAATGGGGGTCACCTAGCATCCCCCCCGCCCTGTATTTCAGGAGAGATTAATAATGAAGATGAGGCATGCACACATTCCCAGTTCAGGAAGTGGTGCCAAGTGGAACACACAAGCCTCCTGATTTCACTGTCCGGTTCCACCTATAAGATACACTAATAATATACCTATCTGAAATATGTATTAAACTGGATCTAAAAGTTAGCAACTGCTGTAACAAATATTAGATAGCAAGAGTACTTGCTTTGCCTTCTGGGGCAAGAAGGCTCTGGCCAAGCCCCTGCTGGCCTGGCCCTTCCTCGAGGCAAGCATGGACCAGCAAGGCACCGCGTGACTCCTGGAGCCACCTGAGGACTGCATCGCTCTGGAGTGTGATGGCACCATCGGCAAAAACACACAGGAAGGGCTAACAACCAGACTTGCCCCCAGAGCTGCCTGCTCCAGCTGGGCAGGCTCTTCGCGGAACCCTCAAAAGAGAGAGGAGGCATCAAGGACTGGACGAGGGAGTGGGGATCAGCCAGTGAGGGGGGACTGCTGACCAACCCAAGAAGAACTGGAATCAGAGCAATTCAACAGAACCTGCAGGATGGGCGAGGCAGTGCCCCCTCCCAGCCACACCACACTTGCTTTTCCTCCGCCCCCGCGTGCTTCACTGCAGGGCCTGGTGATGGGCCGGAGTCTGTCTCTGCGCAGGGGAGGTGACCTCCAGCAGGAAACGGCTCCCCTGCTCACTGCCTGATCTCCAGCACCACAACAGTGCTCATTCATGGCGACCATCTGATCAGTGTGTGTGGATGGAAGCAAATCAAGTTTTGATAAAATAAATATTTTATTTATGACCTTGTCATTTAAAATCTACATTATCTATAAAATGACATCAAAGGAGCCGGCCCAGTGGCGCAGCGGTTTAGTTCGCGCTTTGGCAGCCTGGGGTTCACCGGTTCGGATCCCAGGCGCCTGCTGACGCACCGCTTGTCAGCCATGCTGTGGCGGCGTCCCATATAAAGTAGAGGAAGATGGGCACAGATGTTAGCCCTGGCCAGTCTTCCTCAGCAAAAAGAGGAAGACTAGCAACGGATGTTTAGATAGATAGATAGATAGATTAGATAGATAGATAGATAGATACGATAGATGATAGATAATAAATAAATAAATAAATAAAATGACATCAAAAATTAACATTCCAAGAAATAATATTTTACCCCTGTACTGGATAGCTTCATTTGCAGAAACCATTTAAATGGCCAACTATTCTTTTAAAAATGTAAACAGTGCTAAATAAAAAGTTTGGATTATTTTATTCAATACTAACATTACAAGTAGTTTTCATCACTTTAAGAAACTGCATATTCTGGTTACAACAACATCCTTTAAAATTAAGTGCTATAACCGCATACCCAGCCACCAGCATTAGATACAACACAGGTCATTTTATTAGTCTATTCCTTCCAATACTGAATATAATAAACCTACATATCCAATTCTCCACAGTGTTTCATAGAATTCTGTCCATGAAAAGTTTTGATTGTTTCTACTGAAAAATGAAAGTGAGGCAGTTCACTCTTTTCACATATCACAACCTCAGAGGAATTTCACAGCTGACAAGATGTCTACATAAAAAGCACACTCAAGTCCCCTTATCCACAGGCAATTTAGTCACTATTCTCTCTTAGAGCTCAATGTCAGCCTACCAGATGCGGTCTTGAAATCAAGGAAATTTCTATGCTGTGACCATCACAGAAAAATCCCTCATAATGGATCCTAGAGGTGATATCTCAAAACCAGCAGGAAACTACGGTGATCTATCAGGAGGCCCTGGGACGCTGCTCCAGGTGGCAGGGCGGCTGGCTGCTCACCGGTGTGCTAGAAGGCCACACAGACTGTCCTCTCCTGCAGCTTCAGGTGGCCAGCAAGCCCTGCAGAAGCTACCGGGAGACCTTCTCAGATGGTTTCTTAAGGGAGAGAGTTCCTAGAGCCCTTTTGCCTTTCTCCTCCTCAGTCCTGGAGCGCAGACCTGTGGCTGGTTCCAGAACCGCGACCCCCAAGTGGTCCCAAGAAAGGCAGCTGGGGGAGAAAGGCAGCCGGGGGCGGAGGAAGGCAGGCGACAGGGAGCTGAACCCCATGCGTTTAGGTCACCGGTACTCCATCACTTTTATTCCTTGTAGCCAAACCTAATTCTGACAGAGTAGCCTAAAAACAACGAAGTTGGATTCCTACCTTGCTCAACAGTTGAAAACATAATATATACAGACGTTGAGTTAATTCTTTAAGTGAAAAAAATCAAACAGAATTAGGAAAAACCACAGGGAACCATCAGCTGTCTCAGACTTGAAGGAAGCCTTTCCAGACTCCAACACAAAAATGACAACAATCACAACACAAAGACTGACAGATTCAAATAATTACAAAGAAATTCTATCAAAAAATATGCTGAGTGAAAATAAATGAAGCAGCAAATGACAACTGCACGTGGCAGCAACAGGAAGACTCTGCCACGCAGAAGGACCAGGCCTCTCGTGAACCACACGGGAACTGGACCCGGCAAACTCCAGGGTAAGCTGACAACTCATCAAAAGGCTGAAAAGGGCACCCTCTCCGAGCCCAGTAATTCCACTTCTGGACCACCTGTGCCGTGAACACTGAGACACACCCAAGAATCTGTACACACGCTCACTGCAGGGCTGGTCATAAAGAAATGGTCCCGCACGACGAGACGCTGTCCACTCATCAGGAAGAACCAGGAGGATGTGGGCACAGATAAGGAAAGGTCTCCAGGACAGACTGTCGGCACGGAGACAAAGAAAAGACAGACATGGCCTCACTTATCTACAAACGTCTGGCCCGCACACGTGTGTAAACACACAGAAAGGCCAAGAAGGACACTTGCCAAGGCCAACAGGGTTTCCTACCCAGGAGACCAGGAGGGCTGAGAGAGAACCCTCCACCTTCTATTCTGGATACTTCCGTACTGCTTGTCTTTTTTTTTTTTTTCAAGAATGTACTCATCACATGTATAAATTAAAAAAGGAAAAGCAGAAAAGATGATGGTCATTTCAGAAGGAAAACAACTAAGAATGTACACAAAAGTTCACCCTTGAGAATGTTCATTACATCATTGCTTATACTTAACATTCGGAAAAATAAAATGTTAAATACAACACAAACAAGTCAACTGTATTTCTAGATGACACAATTACTTGTGATTTTTATATTCTTTCTGCTTGTGTGCATTTTCTAGTTTTAACAAAGAATATATATTCCTTAATTTTAAAAAAAGGGAATATCAAGTCAGTCAGGCTTCTGAACGCCTGATGCCACTTCCCATTCCACCGCACAGAAAGCAGCGAGCTTACAGAGGAGGATCGGTTTGTTTGGGCACGGGTGACTATGCCAGGCCCTAAAAGCCAACACGAGCGGGACGCACAGGCTAAGGTATTGCCGCAAGGAGAGATGGGACCCACGTTCTCCAGCAGGGCGCTGCTCACAGAACCTCTTGTGATGACGGGAATGTTCTGGAAGTGTGGTTCTCAAGCACTTGAAATGTGGCTAGTGCAACTGAGGACCTTGATTTTTAATTTTACTTAATTTAAATCTAAATAGCCAGGTGTGGTCAGTGGCTACCATCTCGAACTGCGCAGTTCTGGCTGCTGCTTCCTTAACTCAGCTGAGCCGAGACAGCGCTCAATTCAACAGAAACCTGACACAGCAGCCCACAAGAACACATTTCTTGAGGTTTTCCAGAACTGGACGAAGGGGCTCCAACCTCTCCCAGAGACATGCAGCCTAGGAAATAAGAAGAGGTCCTCCCAGGGAGCGCGAGGCCTGACAGGCAGGCCTGAGAAAAGCGCTCCCGCCACCACCTGCACACTCTCCAACGTGAGACCCAGTCACGTGACAGCGGGTCCTGGGACTCTCTTCTCCAAACTCCCTGAAACAAACCTTTTAAAACCTTAGGGCTAAATGTGGACAAATAAAAGCCATGTCTGTCAAAATGAAGCATTATAGTTCTTGATATAATTTAAACACATACTTACTGCTAGATCTATAAAAATACAGTTTAATAGCTTAACAAGACGTTACTAACGATAATGCCTGATTAGGGCATTTTCCAAAGTAAATGATGTAGTCGTGGAATTGAGCAAAGCAAAGACTATTCTTCCATCATCACTAAAATGTACTCTTGTTTCCTTAACACTTGAACATGTCTGAAACTGGGATGCATCTTTCAATCAACGGCTGAGCACAGATGGGTTTAAAATTAAACATTTTCTCTCCTCATGGTACATTTCACACAGCACATCTTTTATGGTTGATTGATCTACAGGAAGTTGTCCACATGAAGTCTATATTTCTGACCAACAAAAACGACAATTCAAATGGTCAACTTTTTTCAAGCAATGGCACCTCAGATCCAACAAATACGAGAATTGGAAGTTGACTGTAAGGCATCTTGAGGCGGCAGCCAGAGTGACAGCGAGGACTCCCCAGCTACACGGCCGTGCATGAACTCCGGAAACCTCTGTACAACACAAACCTCATACAAAGCTGAGGAGCCGAGTGTAGACTGCTGTGGGGTCAAAAGAGAGAACACCAGGGGGAGCAGAGCTTCTGACTGCTTTGTGGTGGCAGCTTCACCCCATCTTAAGTTGCGTCACCAATTTGGGCATGCCCAGTGGGAAAGAAGGTTTGCTGTCACGTGCACAAAAGGAGCACTGCAGGCAGCGGGAGGTAAGGACGCAGCCGCCTCTGACGGCGTGTCTGTGAGATGTGGACTCAGGGATACTCCAGCAATGGCTACTGGCCCACATAGATCAGGTGCAATTCTGAGATTCAACTTGGAAGGATCTCAGATTAACACATCACAATGGAGCAAGCCTAGAATGATTCATTTTCTGGTTATTTTAAGAAAGATGGAAATGGAGAGGCCAGAGTTTTCAGTGAATTTTAGTTTTAATCATGAAACTACTGGAGAACAGACAACCAAAACATCATTTTCTAGTCTACTTTTAAACTAAACATTAGAAAACAAAGTTCTTTGAAAAATGAGAAAAGACATTTCTCATCTACAATCATTCTCTTATAAGAATCCAAACCCCTTCTAATTCTCAATTTTTACTACACTTCCTAAATAAATTTCTGCTTTTAGTACCAAATATCAAGATCAGCAATGTTTTAGTATCTATCTTACTATCTGGTTTATGGTTGCTGTAAATATTTATGAAACCCAACTCAATGAGCTATTCTAAAGAGTGAAAGACAAGATTGTCCAGTTAGAGAACCAAACTACCAATGTGATAGCTAATAAAGGTACTGATGAAAACAGATGACCCACTTCAGGAGGAGGATTTTTGATTTTAGAAGCTGAGCTGGCGGGGCCGCATGGTTCCCAACATTGTCCAAAGGGAATCAAAGCCGGGAGGAGCGGCTGGTTCTGAAGGCATGTCACCGTGAGATGGCCCCAGCCCTCCCTGGTTCCTCAGCCTCCACACCGGGAAGACTTGGTACCTGGCCCCAGGCAAAGCTGCTCCTTCCCCAGTCCCAGCACCATCTGTGAGTTGTTCCAAGGTGACTTCGTTGTACTCAACCACGCAGATGTGCTGTAGCAGGTAAAGGACACAAAGAAATGAGGGGCCTGAAGCGAGGACAAAGAAATGTATTTAAAATAAAACCGTGTGGAAAGAAAAGGGGCAAAAGAAACAGGCCAAGCAGGTTAATGATGCTGTTCTGTGAGGGGGGTGCACCGGGGGACTACCTGTTCTCCTGGATTTTAAATTCTGCGGCTGCGTCTAAGGAAAGCGATGGTCAGAGGTCAGATTTCATTCATCATTTTTGTAAGAGAAAAAAGGAGCCAGAGGAACAAACAAACCCTCCTCCAGTGTGGCTACAAGAAGTTTCAGCACCTGAACCCACTAAATATGAGCTGTGCTCTGAAGTGCTAACACGTCCAACTTTCCCAACCCACTGAATCTTACAACCCTCAACACTGCTCCCCACAGTCCCCATCCCTACTGTTAACTACATGTCGCCGAGTTTAACTTGACATTCTCCATGAACCTGGTCAATTCCACCCACTTTGGGAAAAAGCAGGCTTTTCCGTCACAATGTAAAATAGAATAGAAAACACTAGAAACTGTTTTCAACTGTCAATTTATTCTCTCCCTCTTCCCCTCCCTCCAACTCTTCTTAAAACCTTCAAAAGCCTTGAAAAGCCAATGGTTTCTCAGAAACTGGAGCTCCCTCCCCTCAGCTCCACAATGTTCACTGTCTGCATTTTTGACAAAAACGATGTGTAAGTGAAAACATTTGGAGTTAACGACTGGAGTCAGATTTTACAGCAGGCTTTGACACACTCAAGTGAGACGATGGAGTCAGAATCCACTCCGCTGGGTAGACAGGGTCTGAGTTAGCACCCACGTGTCCACCAACCAGAAAGAATGTGCTGCTAAGCGAATGGAGAGTGGAGACATCATGAGGAATGAGTGAAGCACTTCCAGCTTCAGGGGCAGACGATCCTCTTTCAAGTTCCTGTTTACTGATACAGTTTACAAGCTAATTATAAATTATTTTTATTTACTTTTAATTACATCACAAGGCAATTAATATCTGGCCAATTATTTAGAAAACCTTGAATCAGGCTTTCAAAAGTTATTTTTTTTTTTTAATCTAAGCTCAAAGCTGGAAGGAAACTGCAAATTAGAAACCTCCTGTGTTTCCAGAGTGTTCCTTGATGGTGTTAATGTGATGGCTGCTAAGCCAGGGCTCTCATCAGCCTGCCTTCAGAGCCTGCCCCTCAGCTTCTCACCACTCGGGGCAGAGACCTACCTGTGCACCTGTCTTTCGTCAGAGGGCCTTTGAACAAAGCTGCACAGCCCGGGGTTTTAAAATGTTAATGGCAGAGTGAGGCCTCTGGGAAAAGCTGCTGCAAAGGGAGGGGCCTGAGTGCTGGGCAAGACACGGGAGGAGGAGCAGGCAGGAGCTGGGCTGGGAGGGCAGGGCTGCAATGGGGCAGGCCAAGGCCACTCAGGGTTAAAAAGGCTAAGACCAACCAGCATTCACAAAATAGCCAGGACAGAAGGGCTCTGCAGCTTTGGAATCATCAGTGAGGTAACCGATCCATGCAAATTCAGCTCCCAGCAAAAATGGAGCTTTCTCCTCCCCTTCCCTCCAAAACCCCTCCTTGCATTAGTCATATTGAACCCTGGTGCAGGGAGATGTTCGAGGGCCTTTCAGAACCTAAACTAAAGGTAAGCAGAGGGAATGACATTCTTCCGCCCTAGCATAGCAAATGCAACACTGTAAATGCCAAGCAAAGGCCCTGGGGCCACTCAGAGGACAGAGAACCACAATCTTCTCTTCCCCTCAGAACAGAAAGCAAGAGCTCAGGTTTCAGGAGCTTATAATTAATCTATGGCAAAAGTATTTAACCTAATGCATTTCTTCTGAACCAACTGCTAGAGAAGAAAGGACGTGCTGATACGGTTTCTACAGAGGGAACTCTGGTGAGGCACCTGGGAGCTTCCCACAGACCAGGAAGAAGGCAGCCGCACATTTCACAAACTGAGTGAACAGATATTCAGTGGTGGGGTTAGAACTACTCAGACCATTGTTATGCCATTTTGCATTATAACCCCAAAAACCACCCCCTGCCACTGGTACTGGCTAGAGCACACGTGGCAGGAAGCACTCCACTTGCTTAGCACATCCTCACCCATCGTGGGGCAAAAAGGATCCAAGGGCCTCAGCCTCCTGACACTGGTGTCCTGAGGAACCCACAAAGCTGGAACCCAACACTCTGGAAGAGCTCACAGCTGGGAGAGCAGCCGGGCACAAGAAGAGGCCAAGAAGGCACTGTGCTGAGCCACGTGTGCTAGCGCCTTCCTGTGCTGGCGAGGGCCACCTGCCACCCAGGCTTGCATGGCAGCCACAGCACAATTACAGACCACTGCTGGTCCCCTCCAGGGTGCTCAGAGGGAACCACGTGGCTACATCTGAAAGCCAAGGTCCTCGAGCCTTGCTTGCTAGCTCAAGTAGCTGGATCATTTTTGAAATGAAAATACCTATATTTTCTGTCATCTTTCCAGATTCTTACCCTCAATGGGAAGGTGAGCTGGGATAATCTCTTGAGGCAGCAAGATGTAAGAGTCTGAAAACATTGATTCCCCGGGATACTACACAACATCATCCACATTACCAGCATTTTCATTAGAGCTTCCCAAATAGTCTTTGAAGCAAATACCATTGCCTCCATTTCACAGACGAGAAAACTACGCATTCATTAGACAGCTGGCAACTGGCCCAAGGTCACGCAGCCAGGACTCAAGCCCAGAGCTGTGCAGCTCCCAAACTTGAGCATTTAGCCACACTCAGGAGGTGACTTGACACAAAGAAACCCATGCGGAAACTCACTGTGGTCCCTTACAAAGAGTGAAGGTTGTATAAGTAACTCTCCAATTATTTAGGAAATAATGTACATCCAGACAATATTTAAAAATTGTTTAAAAGAGCTTTTCAGTGACAGGAGGAACCACTTATTTAGAACTAGATTTAAACAAAGAAATACAAAATGACACCTTTGTGACATATTTAAAGCAGCATTAAAAATAAATATGCTCAAGTGTTAGCAAGAAAATTACAGATAGTTTCTTTTCTGCATTTTCCAAATTTCTCCAATAAGTACATTATTGCTTTTATAATCATAACCAAAAAAAGTGTTATTATTTCAGCTTTACTAATTGACAGTGACTTCACCTCCAAAGGTCAAAGGGCAGACAACTGTGCTTAAGCCTTCAAGACTCCGGTCTCCTTCAGCCTTTACATGAAGGCCAAATCAGCGTGGGCTTTCCCTTCCGGCTCTGTCTCGGCCGGTGAGTGAGCCATGCCCGGGAGCTCCCGGGAACCACTCCTGCGACTGCTCAGCTCCGAGGTCCAGCAAGACTAAAAGGCCCCTTCACCACTGAAGTCCTGGTTCTAGTGCCACCCCAAGTCACTGGCTTAGGACGCTGCCCCAGACTGCAGCATACACCCCCTCAAAAGACAGGGCTCCTACAAAAGCTACCCCACAATCCCAGAAAAACTTCTGCAGACGCAGAAGACTGAACCGGACGAGACCTGTGTGAGGAAGGGGTGTTCTCTCAAGTGGCCCAATTCTCTCTGGCCACACCACACCCAGTACAGCTAATGGGCTTTCTCTACTGTGCTACCTGTCACCAAAGGCACTGCTCCCAGGCGGCTGTGTTGAGTAGGATTCTGAGGCTGCATTCAGACTCAGTAGAAAAAAACTCGAAATTCATTAGTGATACCATCACATCAATATTCTCATTATTAGCTGCCAATACCACCTGCTTGCTCTGTCCAGGCACTGTATGACACACGCCACTGAGTAGCATCCTGATAACCACCATCATCACCGCTTTTAATGGACAGCTCAGAGGTCAAACAACCTGCCAGAGCCTCGTGTCTGGTGTGAAGAGCTCGGGCATCGCAGCACCTCCACAGCTGTCTCTCTGCCGACCGTTGCTCAAAGCACTCCCTAGAGCCTCCCGCTTCCATCAACTCCTGTTCCTGTCTGCTTCCTGCAGACCTCTGGAGCCTCCACACTCTGTGGCCACTGAGCTAAGTGGCTCCTTCCCCACCAGCTACTTGCCTGGCCTTGACCATTCAGCAGCAATGTCAGACATGCACAGCCTCTTACCGGTGCCAGTGCCTGCTGGGACAAATCGTCCCAAGGCCCATCAGATCAGGAAAGCCCATGTGTGTAACGCACCTGACAGAGGACATGCCAATCACCTTCCACATCACCAAGACTGGAAAAGCACTCGGTAAAGCCTAACCGTGTCCAGTTCCATGAGGCTCACAGACGTGCACACAGTGGGTACTTGTCATCAGCCAGGTGCCAGTGCACCGTGGCCAGGAGAGCCAGGTCTATCTTACACACCAGTGCATTAACACATCTGAGAAGCTACTGTAATTAAGGCTACTTAACTTTGTTGTATCCAATAGACTAATGTAACTTTTAGTTATCATACATTTACTTTCCAGTCAATCAGCCAGGAACGTTTCTATCTAGTTTAAAGGAGGAGACAAGTCATTGGTACCAATTCTCCTTAGCAGGAACCAGATATGTCAACCTCCTAAAGCCTCAGGACAGGGGTTCAGGGGTTCCGGCTCAAGATGGCAGGATGAGCACACATCAACCTCCCAAGGCCCTACCAGGGTGACCAGAAAAAATTTTAAGAAAAAGGACAGCACAACAGTACTGGAAAATTACCAAAAACTGATAGGAAAGAACTTAATGGATCCAAAGGTTTAAGTCAATATCGAAGTACAGAAAGCAGATGTGATTCATCATTCTACAGTTATTTACTGCAAACCTACTGTATAGCAGGCACTATTCTGATACAGCTAGAGAGCAGTGAGCACAACAACATAAAATAAGGCCCTTGCTCTCATTGAGTTTATGGGAGCGAGGGGGCATGCAGATGGGAGTTAAGGAAATAACCAAAATAAACTAAACAAGCGTCTCATGCTATGCAGAGATCCTCAACGGTGGCCCACGGCCATCCACATGGCTACTTAGGTTCGGTGGTCAGGGATGGCCTCCTGAAGGGCTGGAACTGGAGCCAAGAAAAAGGGCAAGACGAAGCCAGACATGCAAACATGAGTGGACAGCATTCTGGCAGAAGGAAGAGCGAGCCACAGCCCCCGAGGCAAAGATGAACTTGGAGGCTTGAGGACCAGAGAGGAAGTCAGCGTGGCCTAGAGACCAGAGGGAGCCTGAGTCTGAACTCCCAGGACGGAGAACTGTCCATCCCCAAATGAGCCAACTTCAGAGCAAACAAGACCACTGGGCTTTTGAAAAGACTGAAAGGACCGGCCAGAAGAACTGAGCCCCGAGACAGCTGAAATAATTCAGGAACAGACTTCAGACCCCAACAAAGGTGGGCCTCCTACTCTCCCTAAGGCTCTCCTCTCCACCCAGGTCGCCGTCAGGGCCCAGAAAGGTCGGCCTTTCAAACCCGCAGCCTGAGCTCAAAGTGCTCAGGTGGAGAGGGCGCAGTAAGAACACACTCATGCTACATCAGCATTAAGCCTGTGAGGCCAGCCCTGGCAGGGGAGGCAACCCCATAAACGTGCCATTGCTAAAAAAGAGAAAGAAAGAAAGGAGCCCAGGATGGAAGAACACACAATTTACAGATCAGGAAAAACCCACTACAGTGCCTTGTTCTACAGAAAACGTTGGTAAGAACATGTCAATGAAACCAGGGTTAAAAGATGACAAAGAGGGGCTGGCCCTTTGGCCTAGTGGTTAAGTTTGGTGTGCTGTGCCTCAGCTGCCCGGGTTCGGTTCCCAGGCACGGACCTACACCACTCATCAGCCACACTGTGTCAGCAACCCACAAACAAAATAGAAGATGAGCAAGAGATGTTACCTCAGAGCAACTCTTCCTCAAGCAAAAAGAGGAAGATTGACACAGATGTTAGTTCAGAGCGAGTCTTCCTCAACAACAAAAAAAGATGACAAAGAGCAGAATGAGAGGACAGGGAAGCTACTGGGCTACGGGCAGGAAGGGCCTAATCAGAGCAGAGAGCAAAAGAAAATGATCAAGTCATCCAAGTGGAAATGGTCAACCTGGATGGACAAAGACACGCTCATCAACAGGAAGATGAAAACAGTAATGTGTGGAAGATTCGACAGAGGACCATTTCCCTAAGGGGAAGACAGAGCTCAATCTGTGGGTGGAAGGGAAGCTGTGTCCAGGAAGAACTGATGCTGGGGCCCAAGCTGAGACAGACACCACAGAAAGGACGGGCCTGGACGAGAGGAAGGCTTCAGACAGGCAGGTAATCAAAATAAACCCCCCTCACCTAAGGGGGACTCCGTCTTGCCTCAGATTTCTCCAAAACATTCAAAGCCCGAGACATGGGGCACATGCTGAAGTCCTGAGGCAGACAGACCTGTTATTCAGGTGCACAGCAGGTGTCAGGGAATATGGCACCAATCAGATCTTCTTTAAAAACTTGACTACTCAACACACACAACAAGAAGACACTTGACTAAAGAGTTTCTGCAAGGAAACCATGAACAAAATGAAAAGACAACCCACCAACCGGGAGAAAATATTTGCATATCATATACCTGACAAGGAGTTAACGTCTAAAATATATAAAGAACTCATACAACTCAACAACAAAAAAACAAACAACCCGATCAAAAAATGGGCAGAGGATCTGAACATTCTTCCAAAGAAGATATACAGATGGCCAATAGGCACATGAAAAGACAGTCAACATCACTAATTACTAAGGAAATGCAAGTCAAAACTACAATGAGGGGGACGGCCCGGTGACGTAGTTGTTAAGTTCGCTCCACTTCGGCGGCTCAGGGTTTCCTAGTTCAGATCCTGGAAATGGACCTATGCACCACTCATCAAGTCATGCTATGGCGGCACCCCATATACAAAAGAGGAAGATGGGTACAGATGTTAGCTCAGAGCTAATCTTCCTCAGCAAAAAGAGGAAGATTGGCAATGGATGTTAGCTCAGGGTCAATCTTCCTCACAAAAAAAAAACTACGATGAGATATCACCTCACACCCGTCAGAATAGTTATAATCACCAAGACAAGAAATAACAAATGTTGGAGAGGTTGTGGAGAAAAGGGAACCCTCATATACTGCTGATGGGAATACAAACTGGTGCAGCCACAATGGAAAACAGTATGAAGATTTCTCGAAAAATTAAAAATAGAAATACCACATGATCCAGCTATCCTGCTGCTGGGTATTTATCCAAAGAACTTGAAATCAACAATCTGAAGAGGCTTGTGCACCCCTATGTTCACTGCAGCATTATTCACAATAGTCAAGATGTGGAAGCAACCCAAGTGCCCATCAACTGATGAATGGATAAAGAAGATGTGGTATATACATGCAATGGAATATGACTCAGCCATAAAAAAAAGACAAAATCATCCCATTTGCCACATGGATGGACCTGGAGGGTATGATGTTAAGTGAAACAAGCTGGACAGAGAAAGACAACCACCACATGATTTCACTCATTTGTGGGAGATAAATAACCACGTGGATAAAGAGAACAGATTAGTGGTTACCAGAGGGGAAGGGGGCTGGTGGTGGGTGTAACGGATAAAGGGGCACATCTATATGGTGACAGATAAAAATTAGACTATTGGTGGTGAGCATGATGCAGTCTATACAGAAACTAATAATAATGGACCCCTGAAATTACACAATGTTATAAACCATTATGACCTCACTAAAATAACTGAAAAAGAAAAACAAAGACGACACTGACAGCGGCTCCCATGTGCAGGCGCAGCGAGTAAGCCAATGAGCTGGAGCCTGTTGGCTGCCTGGGCCCCAGGCAGCTCAGTGGGTCTCGTGCGAGGACCACAGGCACCCTGGTGGAAGCGGAGCAGGGCGCAGGGTCAGCCAGAGGAGCACTGTCTGCCAAGGCGCGAGCGCTGCTGACCCTGCAGAGCTGATCACAGCATGTAAAGGCAGCAAAGACTACATTGCACCTGTGAGCTCTGCCAGGAAAGACACACCCCCAAAGAAGCCCACGGGAAACACGGACCACATAAAGAACTTCTAAATCCACAGAGTCCCAGCGAGAGTCTTGGTGGCAAGCATGAAGTCCATGTAAACAAAGACTCAAGACTCATCAACTGTAAACTGTGGTGTCCTGTGTTGAGAAAGGATCACAGCCTTGCCAGGAGCCTGGACTGCCTGGGGTCAGCTCCGCCCTGCTGCTCTCTGGCTTTGAGAACTTACAGGACCCCCAGCTGCTCTGCACCTCAGTTTCCTCATGCGAAACACAAGGGTGCTGATGGTACCCCTACATGGCACTGTCATGAGGATTTAATGAATCGAGACAAAGTACTTAGAAGAGGGCTTGGGACTCAGCAGGGGCTCAATAAAGGGTAGTGACTATAATTACAGGACATAATACCAATGCTTGACTCATGGTGACAAATAACAACGCAAATCAGGAGGCGGGAAGATACAGTTGAGGGCTGTCTTGGCCTGCTTGGGCTGCTGTAACAGCAGAGCACAGTCTGTGCAGCCTACACCACAGACACATATTTCTCACAGTCCTGGAAGCTGGAAGTCCAAGATCAGGGTGCCAGCACAGTCGGGTTACGGAGAGGGCCCTCTGCCCGGTGTGCAGCCGGCTGCCTTCTCTGTGTCCTCACGTGGTGGAGAGAGCGGGGGAGCTCTCTGGCCTCTTCTTATAAGGGCACTAATCCCAGGATGAGGCCCCACCCTCATGACCTCATCTAAACCTAATCACACTCAAAGGCCCCATCCCCGAATACCATCACACTGGGGGTTGGGGCTTCAACACACGAATCTGGGGGGACACAATTCAGTCCATGGCAAAGGCTAACATCTCCACCCTACATGGCAGCAAGCAAATCAACACGGTTTCATTAAAACTTCTGCTCTGGTTTTTTTTTTTGCACTTAGATACTTAAGTTTTTTATCATCCTTTTTATGTTCTTAGTCTCAGCAGTATCTCTCAGAAACCAGTATTTCTGAGGTTGAACATTCCTTTCACTGGCAAGCAGAATTAATAATTTAGTAAGCTGTGTTTAAAGAGAACATGAATTGTAATGGAAGCACTTCTGTTGCTCGATCCACGGGTCCATCCACACGTGGGCTGAGAGCGAGAGGTCTGCCAGGGCGCTCACCTGGTCACACTCTGGTTATTCCTGGGTGATGTGACGGATGACTTTCAAGCTTTCTACTTTTTCTTTAAACACAAGTTGTTTTACAGAAACAATTATTATTTAAAAATCAGCATAAAGCCTGCTTAGAAATTATCTCAACTTTAAAGTGATCGCACACACAGTTGTGAGAGGCATGGCATCACACTGTCAGTGGTGCTGACATGGCCACTTAGGGAGCCACTTGCAAGCAGTAGGGCGACAGCACCAGGGCCTCCCGCTTGGTTTGTGAGATCCTTCTGGGGAGATCAGGGCCAAGACGCCCCACTTTGGGGTACCTGGTCATTCAGAGACCGGGCAGAGCGTCACGATGACTTCTGCAACCTGTCCTGAGAAGTCACTTCCCTCCACCTAGAGACCGGCACTCAACACGAGCAAGTGTCTTCTTCCCACCCTCATACCTCTCGGACAGGTCCCTCTTTGCTCTACACGTCCAGTGGTTAAAAAGACGGTTTGTGGACACCGGCTCTGCACACACAGCCACTTCCCCGAGCCTCACTCCCTCATCCGCACTGAGAGGACAGGAGCCTCTCCTCCTAGGCAGCCCGCAGGAGATGCTGCACAAATGAAGGGGCTCAGCAGGCCAGTGATGATTACTATGGTCACAAGTGCTGAAGACCACTTGCTTGACAGGAGCAAAGGAAAAGCTGAAGCACCCATCTGCAAAGGAAGGCTCCGAGGACAGCGAGTCACATGCCCCAACCACAGGCCTTGTACTTCCTACAGTCTTACTCTAAAACCCATCCTAAAAGGCCCTTTTTGCTCTTACCAATTTTGCAAGCTTCAGGCCATTCCAAGCCTTAACCTGTGATAATTCTCACAAGTTCTCAGTCTTTGGAATTTGCTCTGTGTTCTATATTTTTAATTCTATCCATCATGCTTGTACTTAGGTTTGTACATCAGCCTCTTGTGAGTCAGTCTTGATAAAGCCACGAACTCTTTGGACAGATTCATCATCTGCTTTTTCCTATGAGATAACTTATGACAATACTTTAGAATTTCTTTGCATTTCAAAAGCCATGTAAGGTATCCTCTTTTATTTTTTGGTCATCATTTTAGAGTTGTTCTTCAATTTTTACAAATCTGTTCGCTTAAATTTAGAGAATATGCCTATAACTAAAATACTCTTTATTACGTTGCACTGTGGCTGCCATCTCTGCCAATTCACCAAGTTGTTGCTTCCTGCTTTTAATTCAAGCACACCAATTCCCTTCCTGGGGAGGTTGAAGTACATGGGCTTTCGCGTCAACCAGGCCTGCACTCAGGCCTCAGTTCTTTTATTTTCTAGCTGCACCCTGAGCAAGATGCTTACATCGACTCAGGCTTCAGTATTTCTCTTGACAATGAGTGTACTGTCAAGAATAACTGGGAGAATGGAGTTTCTGCACTGACGGCAGCATCTGATAGCAAACAGGTGGTCAGCAAACACCCGCTCGGCCTGCTTTGCCTGCTTTCGGTCTTTCTACCATCTGCAGACAAACAACACCTCATCAAATGCTCCATTCTTCACAGACTGCAACTTCTAAGAATAATCCAGACGGTAGGAGTCCTGCTCCCTCCCCCACAGCTCCCCTCCAGGCCAGTCTGGGAAGGTCTCAGGAAAGCAGGACTTCCGTGTGCTCCAGTGGCAGGACTGGCTGCCCCATCCCTCACTGCCCTCCGCACCCCCCCCCCCCCCCGCATCTTTGTCATTTGATTGTCAATGTCCTGAGAGGAGGACCTCGGCTCTTCCTCTCCCCCAATCTGATCTCTCCCTAGGAAAGCAGGAAAGCAGCGGGCCCTCTACAGATGCATTTAAACCAGATTTGCTGAGCGAAGTGCTAACTTCCATCCCCACGTCTTGGGGATGTCTCTTAACAATGCGGGGAGCTCCTGACGTCAGCACTGGATCAACATTTCCACGTGCAGCGCCTTCTGCCAGATCACGTTAGCCTGTCTAGGCTACGGTTTTCTGTCTGCAGAACAGGAAGAACATTACCCATTTCGTGGGCCTGCTCTGAGACTCGGGGGAAACTCACGCAGAGAGCAGAGCCCCACAGAGCCCCACGCACTGTGAGCCCCTGTCGCTGCTGCTGCCGCCCAACTGAGAAGACGGCCCATCCGGGAAGAGACCGGGGGATTATGTCACAGAGCCAGTGTGCCACGTGCCAAGAGCCATCACCTGCACGCTGCACCAGACACTGCGAGCCGCAGGAGCTGTTCCACGTTGCACTCGGCTATGAACCTATTTTACGCTTCACGTGTTACTGAAACAGCAGCCCTTTGAAAAGGATTTACACCAGAAACTCAGAAACACAATTTCTAGAGCTTTCCAGTGGTATCCTGCTGAGTAACACAGCTTTTGCTGTTGTTTGAATTTGGATTTATTTAGGCAACAGTTACTGAATCGCACACTGTGTTTTGAATAAAGAGTCTAAAGTGACTCCTGTTCCGTGCTGTCCAGACATAAGGCTATTTAAATTTTAATTAAAATTAAATACAACTAAAATTCAGTTCCTCAGTTGCATTAGTCACATTTCAAGCGCTCAAAGGCCACCTGTGGCTAGTGGCTACTGTACTGGACTCACAACACTAGACCTCTTCCCTCTTCACAGACGGTCTACTGGACAGTGCTGCTCCAGTGCTGTCTGACGTGCCCTGTCCCTCACTTCTGCTTTCTCCACTACGCACAGAATGCACGCCAGAAGCTGCAAGGAGCTCAGAGAAATAACACAGCATCCACTACTTCTATGTGCACAGAGCGACAACAGCAACAAAATCCTAAACAACTTGAAATAAATTCTATATGGCAATTATATAATTTGATCAATTATAACAGGAGTACCTTAAAGTTCTGGGAAGATTCTTATTTAAAAACTATTGAACACACTACTCAGGCATTGTTTAAGTTTTTAAAAATAGAAAAGTCTGTCCTGTTCAAAGGAGAAAGTACTTCCGCAGCATCATATCGCCCTCCAGCCGGGCCCACAGCCTTCCCCGAAGACTTGAACTGCAGTCTGCAAGTTTCTCCAAGGGAAAAGTTTGGGCCTGAGAGGGAAAGTTGTCTGTATTTTCAAAAACCAAGCAAAAGGCTTTTTCTGTCCAGTTGGCAACAAGAAGCACCTAATTTTTGGTTTCCATTTCCTTAGAGAAGAGAGGAGAAAAGGAAAGGAGTGGCCTTTCTAACCTCCCACGTGACAATTCACACAGCGTCCTCTCTCCCTCATTCAATATGCCCTGGGAAGCAGATGTCACAGGCCCTGCTTCACAGGAGGGGAAACCGAGGCTCAGAAGTCAGAACCCACGATGAAACCAGCCAAAATCAGGCCTGTGAACCAGGATACACAGGCGCACGATGCAGACTAACAGCAAGCTCAAGGCCACACGCAGGCTGGACAGACGCCAGCCCGAGGGCTCAAAGCAAAACCCAGGAGTGATCTGATTCTTCATTCCCTTCAACTCATGCACCCTGGCCCTTCCTTCAGAGCCCAGGAGTCCACGAATGTCAGGATCACCTGAAATCTCTTTCAGACACAGAAAGATATAACCTACCTACATCCACATGTTACCACTGTGGAAATTAACCCCCACCTTAAACCACAGGAGAGCCTAAACAGCTGATTTGGGAATTGAAAAAGAGCACAAGACCACAATAAAAAGGCATGTTGCTGGTAATCAAAGACATTCCCTGCCCTGAGAATCTCAGAACTGCTCCCGTCTAGTCCGCCCTGTCTGTGTGGAGGTGGATGAACTCTGCACAGAGACCCACAGGGTCTGGAACAAAATCCCTTCCTCTTCTCCACCTCCTCCCCTTCTCTTCCTCTTCTCTTCCTCGCTGCCAGCAAACGGAGCACACGCCTCCGGAAGCACAGGACATGCGAGAACCAGTCACAGGACACTCACCCAGGCTGCCAAATTTGGGCAATTTATCTTCACACTTTTCTGAGCTTTCTAACTTTTCATGGTTAGGTTTTAATTTTATAAGAATAAAGAGAGACCACTTAAAACTAAATGGGGATGCCTTTCAAATTCAGTATAGAATTTCTTTGAATGTTTTCTGCTTTTGCATTTTCTACTACAAGGTATAAAACTGGTTTAACCACACTCTTGAGGAAGGCAGGCAGATAAATTGCAGTAGATTTTACTTTATTCTGCGTTTAAATAACTTCAGAGCTAGCAATCAAATCTTTAAAAATTCAAAGAAGGACAACAAAAGTTAACTGTAGCATTTGGTTTATTTAAACTATGCAGACTTGCTCATCTATGGTGGCGGATCCTCTTTCTTTCATCTATCCATCCGACATGTATTCGCCAGCGGCTAGCTTGGGCTTTGAGCTGGGAATGCAGGCTAAGACACAGCCCCTCCATCCCTAAGGGGATGCAGGAGAGCAGTGGTCAGTTTTCTAAGAGCAGCAGTAACTCCACAGGAAGGGACAGAAGGAAGAACCGTGTGGGAGTCTTCTTGTTCCTCTTGCAGGAGGCACACTGCTCTGAAGCGGGCATCCTAGGCAAGCCCCCACTCACATTAACCCGGGCTGCAGAATAAGTGATGGGGGGTCTTCTGCAAAGCAAAGATGGACTGCTATGCACTTAGAATTGGATTCCAGAGGCAACGTGGGTGAATCACCAGGCACACACCGCCCCCCCACCACCACCACCACCCCCAGCCCAGCATGGGAAGGACACCTTTCCTAAGCTGGCCAACGCAGGATACCTCACGAACGGGATTCTTGCATCACCACAATTTCCATGTATTCATTCACATGGCTTTCATGTAAACTTGTCTTAGATGATTTATTTTAAGAACAGTCTACATGAGAGGGGTGCAAAAAGGCACTCATAGCTCTGGTCACTCTGGTTGCCCCTGAGTTCAGTGGTGACAAGCAAGCCAGAGGACAGGACCAGCAATCTGCAAGAGTCATCGTGATGGGCTGGAGTCCAGCCAAGGGAGAGAAGTGCTAGAAAAGAAAATCACGACCTCCTCATCACCCATTTTCCCACAACAGGGAAGTCTACCCACAGGAGAACACCTGCATGTGTGGCAGGCAGCCCCCAGAAGATTCCACACCCTAACCGCCAGAACTGTGGCCATTATGAAATCATCATCACTCCTGCGAGCATACTGTATTATTACACGTCCTTAAGATGGACAGTGACCTGGGTGGGCCTGACCCAATTACATGAGCCCTTCAAGGAGAGGGCTTCCTCCAGCTGGCAGAGACATGGTCAGAGAGATTCAAAGCACCGTTGCAGGTTTGAAGACAGAGGAGCCAAAAGCCAAGAACTGCCAGTGTCTCTAAGGAGCTGAGAGAGGCCCCCAGCTGGCAGCCAACAAGGAGACAGGGACCTCAGTCCTATAACCTCAAGGAATTGAATCCTGCCAATAACAGAAATGAGGTTGCAAGAGGACCCTGAGCTCCGGCCGAGAACACAGCGGTCAACACCTTGACTTCAGCCTGCTGAGAGCCTGAGCAGAGAACCCAACCCAGCCACCCCCAACCTCAGACCCACAGAAACTCTGAGACAACAAATGAGTGTTATTTTAAGCTGCTGAGTCCGTGGTCATTTGTTACACAGCAACAGAAAACAAGTGCAGCAAGGAAACCTGAGAGCAAGATACTTAATTTGTAGTGTAAATCTCCAACTGTTGGGGAGATGCACCCCTGACCTCATCTGGGATGCGTATTCACACTGGAGGCAGGTGTCTTGGGCATCCGTCTCGATTACCAAGATCACCTACCTGCCCTTACCCAGACACCCCCCTCACTCAGCAGCCTTCTGAGAGAAGAAACCCCTGACAACTGGCAAACAGACCAGAGCCTTCTAGACGGGCCTCTCCACAACCATGCTGGCCAGCAGCAATTTCCAGGTGACACTGTGGCTTACCCAGTCCCCTACGAATCTAGTTAGTATGATTCAGTCACCCCACTCCTGTTAGCCTGCATCCTGGCTGCATTACCAAAACCAAGTTTCTGAACTTGAACATCACAGATTTTTTTTCTTCATTTGGTTTTTACTACAATCTTCTTTTACTCCACAACTAAAAAACCAAATCCTAAACCATAATGACCTAACTAAGGCACAAAAAGTCCTCATTTTCCAAAGATAACTGTTATCCTTCCTCCCAGAGACCACTTACATGAATCCATTTAAAATAGGGACCAAAATTTCATATTAGTGATCAAAAGAAGGTCTGAGACTTCACCTTGAAATACAAATTTTAAAATTATGAAAAACATTTACTTTATAGCATTTACTTAAAAATTACTTTGAAAAAGCATTAAGTCACAACCACATGTTCTAAGAAACAAATGGCACTACCTTTCCATGACGAGCTCACAGCAACAAGACAAGGTCTGCTTTACCCCACTATGACTTCTACAGCATGAGCATTACAAAGGTCATCTTTTGCAAAAAGATTTGAGGCCTCCAGTTATCCAAAGGACGCCCCCCAGCCTATTTAATATTCCAATCCTCCTTTTCCAAAGCACCAGTCCCGCCGTCCTCCTCGGCAGCCCCTTCTCCAAGCGTCAGCAGTCCTAACTTTGCCGGTCCTCATGTGTCAGTGTCCAGGCGCAACTTTCCCCAGCTCCATCACAGCAAGCCTCCTGCACTAGATTTTCAATTCCACTTTGCAGAGACACTGGCCATGGTACGATGGGCAGGAACAGCGATGCTATAATTAAGTGAGTAGGAGTGTTTGAGCGGGAGCTCATTTCATAAATGGTCAGTGCAGCAGCAAACATGAGCATGGGGTGATCATTCTTGCTTCCCTCTACAACCCTAGACTTCTGGAGTCGCAGAGGACGAACACTCAGAAAACAAGGCCCATGTGCGCCACCGCCTCCTTTCGAGGCAGATCTCGCAGTAACCTCTCCCGTGTGTCCTGCCATGTTTAGGAAGAGATCAGAATAAGAGAGAGGCAACCAGTGAGATGACGGCAGGCCCTGCTGAGCTTTTACTTGTGCTCTCCCACCTGGTCACCACAAGGATGCACTGGGGGAGGTCACATTCGCTCTACTTCAGGTAGCGCCAAGTCAGGCTGGAGCCACAGAGGGAGAGGAGGGATCCTGGATGCTCCTTCAGGCTCTGACTCCCTCAGAACAGAGCAAAGAGAACACACATCGAGTTACAAAGAACCCACGCCCGGAGTCCCGAGGCTGACCACATCCTAGGAATGACATCTGTGTCAGTTTCTCACAAACTTCAGAGGAAGAACGGAATTTTCTTTGGGGGAATAGAAGACATTAAAAAATTAAATACTGTCAGAAAGGACGCTGCACATGAGTGCTACACACTGCAGCATACCTGGAAGGACAACTTTCAAAAGGCCCAACCCCAAGCCTGGCCAGGACCCGGGACTGCAGGCGTCAGCCAGGAGCCTAGGGGCCTCCCCTCCTTCCATTACGCCCTTCCTGGGGCTCTACAGGGTACCGGTAAGGATGTGGCAAAGTATCTGAGGTCCATGCTCCCGCCCTCACTTCTGCAGGACTCTTATTTATCTTTAAACTGAGGAGGTTTCTGAAGCTGTTCAGACTGTCCAGGGCAAAGTTAATGAAGCAGTGCTGGGTCAGGAGGTGAGGGGTCAGGAGGTGAAGGCACATCAAAGTGGCAGCAGCCAGAGGCCAGGATGTGCACGGCCCATGAGCCTGTCCACACACCTGCCTGTAACTCTTGGTCAGGAACCCAGGTACAGAGGGCATCTCACACTGTCCCCCCAAAAAGTTTTGAGAATTCAACCGAAAAATGGAATAAGAACTAGAGTCAACGGCAGCTCCAAAACAAGCATTTCACCTTCTCCACTCCAAAGATTCTTGCACTAATCCCTATCTTCTCTCACTGTTTTTTCTCCATCTTACTCAAGGAGGAAAGCAGACTGGCAAACTCATAAGGCCAGGCCACCAGGCAAAGTTTCCAAGGACAGAAACCTCCTCCCCAGAAAAGAAAGTAGTGCAGGCTGCTACCTGGGCCACCAGGCAAAGGCCCCACTGGTTCAGCTGATGCTACTCAAACTCCCGCCACACCAGGCAACCGCTTACCCTTCCTTGAGGATGCAGACCCTGTCTTTAAAGAAACACCTGTCCTGAGACTATGCAGTAAGTCTGAGCAGCTTCTCATCAATCAGGTCCTTTTCTACTGGCCAGACCAGGCTCTCTTTTCTCAGTTCTTTCCCTTTCTAAGCCACAAGTAAAAGACTTTTTGGCGGCCTTCCTGGGTAAGACAAAGCTATTTCTTGATACCAAAAGGTTAGTTCCCATAAGCCCAGCAGGCCCCATGGAGTTGATCATTAGGGACACCATCCTCCTCTAATCACAGGCACAGCTCAACCGTCACTCCGGTTTACTACTTCCTCCTCCCTGGCCCCTCTGAAACGGCAGTCTACTAGGATTGGGAATAGCGAACCAAGCAGAGGGCACCCTGCCTTTCTAGGCACATGGCCAGCAATCCAACAGGCTCCTCCTCTAGACAGAGATGGCAGACAGTGGGTACACTGAGGGCAGTACATGCCTCCCACAGAGGCAGGCAAGGAAGGGTGGCCAGCAAGAGAGAAAAATGGAGCATTAACATGAGCATCACTGCCACGGTCCCTACCCAGCCCCACAAGACCTCTAAGCGGGTTCTAACAGGGCAGCAGTGGGTGCCAGGGTGGGACCCTGACAGAGACGGGGAGCAGGCCCCCAGGCAGGGCCCAGAGCAGCAGCATCCCGGGGTATGCTGAGTTTCAGGCTTTTGTCTTCAACCTGAGAAGGATGAGGAACGTGCCATCACACAGTTCCAATGGGGTGGGACTTGACCAAACCTGCTGGGAGATGAAATCGCCCCACTGGCAGTGCTGGGAAAGGCCTAGAGGGGCAAGAGTGCATGAAAGACATCCACCTCGGGCTATATGAGCAATCTCCACTAGAGATGACAACAGTCTGCATGAGGGAGAGGAGGATGAAGTGCAGAGAGACTGGACAGGACACGATGAGATGTGGGAGACAAGAGAGGGGAAGGGGAATGAGATCTGCATGCCTGGACTGACGGCACTCACATGTGCTGGGCAGGGGTACTCATAGAGGAGGGCCAGGTTTCGGAGCCCAGATCACGAGACTGTGTGACTCCCACGCCAACCCCTGCCCCAGATCCTAGCAAAGTCCCTGGCAAGTAGTAGCCTCATTTATTAAGAAAAGCAACAGCAACATACGTACTACATACTGAGGCTTACTAGAAACCTATGGTGAAGAAACAGCTTCGAGAGCCTGAGAGATCTGCACACGGGCACAATGCTGCCACTGCTAGACGTGCATGAGAGGAAGCAGCAGGACTCTGGACTGTCTGGGCCCAAAAATACTCTACAAGTGAAGACCACATCGGTTTTCCCAGTGCTAAGACACAGAGCCAATTCCAGGTACACAGCAGGCTGAAAACCTGCAGGTGCCCCCAAAGAACTCTTAGAAGTCATACATCCAGAAACTACTCTCCACCACCTCTTCTCAGAAAGTTTTACAAGTAAGAACTGGAAGGAAGAGGAGACTGAACTCCTTCTTAGGTCTGAAGTGCACCCTCAGTCTTCAGGGAATTTAAGAATGTAACACTTCTACCCCAAACCAGGTGAAACAAGTTGCAGAACATGTAGCTATTACTGTGTATCACACACTTAAAAGGAGTATCAACTTAGGTGTTTCCTAACATACTTTAAATGAGAATAAACAGACCTATAAAAAGAAGAGTTACTTTAAGAAGTACATCAGGATTTGTAGGACTCTAACGTTTGTTAACAACCCTAATCCCCTGGAAAATCCTGAGGTTCCTTTTGAGTCAGCATGCAACTGGGCGAGGAAAGTTCATGATTTAAGTGCTGAAACACTGACATAAGACCTATGCACAACTGCTTTGTTTCTAGGTGCTCAGAAAAGCTCAGAATGGCAAAAGGGCTGGGTAGGTAGCAGTCGCACCTGAACAGCCTCACCTGGGCCTGCTCCAACTCACATACACACACCCGCGTTTTTACCAGTCCTTGGCGTCTGTAACTGCACTAAACTGAAATAGAATTTCTAATCCCCTGTAGGTTGATGTGAAAATACTTAAAGATAGCATCTTCCAAAAAATAAGTATGTGCTACAAACGTTCTTATTTAAAACGTTTTTAAAAAGTTTTTCAGCTGGTTTAAAAAAAAACTGCAGATGGTATTTTTTTATGTTAATTTCAGCACAAAATTAAATCACAACGTATCAGCCCCCTGCCAAAGAAGTCGCTTCTAAATTCACTGTTGGTTAAATTGTATCACTACCAAAGACCTAATCATCTTTCTAAAGGATTTCCCACCCCCAAAAAAGGTTAATATTTAACCAATATGTACCTTCAAGTTGATTCAACGTCCTGGCAATACTAAAACCATCTGCAGCTTAACTTGAAAACGCTACCCCTTTCTGCACCCTACTTTGACAAAAGGTCTCTAACTCGTCTCGGGAAACAAAGTATCCGATCTCCCTTCCCAGTTTGAAAAGGCAGGAAAGGAAGACGTCTGCACAAGTCGGATTCAGCGATCCCTTTCTTGCCCTGGTCTAGCATCCGGACACACCAATCGTTTACAAGAGACGTTTGAAATTTCAAAAAACAAATAAAAACGCTTCCAGAGCAGAGTCGGACCTTGGCCTCGAACAGCCATCCCCGAAATACAAACGTCCAGGGAGGACGCCCGAGCGCCCGCGGCACCCACGGCCGGCTCCGCGCACCCGGCCGGGATGGGCGCCCACCCTGCCCCACCGCCTGGGCACCCGCGCGCACTCACCCCTGGATGCCCGGGCTGTACGCCCGGCTCTTCCACGGCGTGCCGGGCCGCGGCGCCTGGGGCCCGGGGCCGCCCCCTCCGCTCAGTGCGGCCGCGCGGCTGCCCGACAGCAGGTAGTTGAGGCCGTACGTGCTGGCCTTGTTCTCGCGTTTCCGGCGGCCCGGGTGGAACTGGTGCGGCGGCGGGGAGCCGGCGGGCGCGGGGCCGCGCGGCCCAGGGTGCCCGTTGGCCGCGCCCGGGGCGCTCGGCGGGCCGTCGGCGAAGTGGAAGAAGGCGCCCCCGCGGCCGCCGCCCGCCCGGCCGAGCGAGGCGCTGCTCGAGGATGACGACGAGCAGCCAGGGCTCTCGGTGCCCGACTCGGCGTTGGACGAGGACGAGGACGACGACGACAGCGACGGCGACTTGTGCAGGCGCCGGGCGCCTTCGGCCGCGGGCCCGAGCGCCGTCAGCAGCGCGGGGGGCAGCGCGGCGGGGCCGGGCGCGGGCGGCGGGGGCGACGCGGCGGGCAGCGCGGGCCCAGCCAGGCCGCCGCCGCCCAGCCCGGCCGCCCCCGCCGCGGCCGCCGTGTCCAGCGCGGGCGAGTTGAGGCAGAAGTAGGACGCGAAGCCCGAGCCGCCGCGGCCCACGCCCTGCGAGGTCTCCCAGATCTGCATCCACAGGGCATTGGCCGGCCCCTTCTGCTCGGGCTGGATCCAGGCCACGCGCGGATCCATCCACGCGCCGCCCCGCGGGCCCGCGCGCCCGCCCGCCCCGCCGCGGCCCCGCCCCCGCCGCGCCCCGAGCCCCGGCCGCGCCGCGGGCGCACGGACGGACGGACGGGCAGCGGCCGGGCGGACAGCGGCCGGGCGGGCGGACGGGTCTGGGCCGCGGCTCCGGCCGGCTCGCGGCGGCGGCTCTCGTCGGGGTCCTGGCGGGCGCGCGGCGGGCGCGGGCAGGCCGCGGAGGGCGGCTCGGGCCTGGCGGGCTCTCTCAGGCGGCGCGGGGCGGGCGCGGGGGCCGCGGCGGCGGCGGCGTTCCACTCGGGCCGGGGGGAGAGGCCATGGGCGAGGGGCGGGCGGCCGGGCGAGGGGGCGGGCCCAAGCGCCGCGCGGCCCGGGACCCGCGGGAGGGCCGCCGCCGTGCGCCGGGCCCTCTGTCACGCTCGCGCCGCCGGCTCCGTGCTCCTGCGGCGGCGGCGGCGGCGGCGGCGAAAAGACACTCTCGGCGGCGACAGGGCGCGGGGGAAGGAGGGGGCGCCGCCGCCTCCGCTCCAATGAGGGGCGGGGAGGGCGCCGGGAGGGGGCGGGGGCGGGCGGGGAGGAAGCGCGGCCTCCCTCGCCGGGGCCGGCACTCCAGTGCGCACGCGCCGCCGATTTCAAATCCTCACTAGACACCGCCGCCTTGGTTACCGCGCCTGCGCACTGGGGCGCTCCTCGGTGCGGGCCGGGAGGGGACCGCGTCGGAAGGATACGCGACTGGGAGGGGCTGAAGGGGTGGCGGCGGCGGCGGCGTGGGCCCTTCTAAACCAGACTTGGCTGCAGTGAGAGGGAGAAGTGGGGAGGCCGCCGCGCCACCTTGGCCCGGCTGCGGCCTCCGCCCCACCTCCCGCCGCCGCGCGCAGGCCTAGGCGTGGAGACATGCGCGCTGGGCCCCGGGTCCCCGGCTGCCGCCTGGCTGTGTTGCGCGTGCGCAGGGGCGCACGGCCGCCGCCGCCTCCCGGTGGAAGTTTCCGTGCAGCCGGGCGGGGGCTGCAGACGCTGCCCCGGGCCGTGCCTCCCCGGCCTGCCCGCCGTCCATAAAGCCCGGGCCAGCTGCTTCGGGGACAGGACAAAAGTGCCCCCAAACACCACCCTGTCCATCAGGGGCCTGTGTGCAGCCGCTCACGCCGCAGCCGCTGGTGTCCGCCCGCCCACGTGCTCGCCGGCGCTCCCGGAGGAGCGGTCCCGCCCCCCGCCGCCCGGGCTGCGCTGCCCGCTGAGCCGCCGCCCCGGAGCAGGACCCGGAGGTGGCCTGGCAGAACCCTTCTCCGTGGGTGTCCTTACAGGCTTTCTTGTTTCCTTTTAAAAATGATTTTTTATGCAGAAAACGAAGTTAAAACTTTCCAATCGGCCCCCTGGTGCGATTTCCCAAGGCAGACTTGGCCCCTCAGAGAAACGGCTCGTGTACTTGGGCGTCGGGCCGCGTGGCCTTGACTATTCCAGCTGGCACAGCGTCGGCAGGATTCATTCGAGAACTGCCCAGCTGTCTGCTGTGTGCGTTCCCGGTGACCAGAGGAGCCTATAAGCCCGGTTGACAATGGTATTGTTTGGACTGCGGCTCTACACACATGTTCTGTGAAGTCCAGAGCTAACGCCGGAGTGTCGTATAAATCTGCCTGTGCCGTGCGAGCCTAGAAGGCGTGACCGGACACCGGGGCCCCCTCCTCTCCTGGTCCCCGTCCGAGCCCAAGGAATGCGCTCCTGGGCCCGGGCCCTGAAGCTGTTTGCCGGGCCTCCGCAGCGCCTAGGCTCGGGTCCTCTAGAACAGAACAGAACAGGGCCTTTTTCACTGGGTATTCTAAATGCTGTCTTCCCGGTCTGTATCATAGAGGAGCACATTACCACGTCCTTGACGCCTCACACATCTACCAATGTCAGAATCCACGTGTTGCATACTAAGGCTTTTTGGCAAATGGTGTTACTTAAAAATAAAAGCGAGAATTTCGGTTCAGACGTTTTTCAGTACCTGTATGCTGTACATGTGGAAGTTATGACCAACGATTAGAATATGTGCCTTGAATAAACTACGGAAACACACACAAGCAAACAGTCGTTAGTCTGGAACTTTTTGCTTCCAGTGACTCGGGCCAAAATCCTTGGACTCATCCCAGCCTCCTCTCTCTACAACCAACGGGTCCTCTTGGCTCCACCAGCAAGAAGCAACTGCTCCCCTTCCCTCCATCCCTCCACCTACTTCCGCCTTCAAGCCAGCACACTTTCTAGCCTATTTTAAAACAGTGGCTCCTAGCTGGGTTCCTACATACCGTTTTTGCCCTTTGGCATCTTTTCTATGAAGCAGTCTGTGATCCTTTGGGGAAAAAACAAAACACGTTACTCTTTAAAAAAAATCAGATCATGCTACTTTTCTGCTCAAAACTCTTCAGTGGCTTTCTTTCTCACTCAGCCTTACTATGACCTGCAAGGCTCTACATTGTCTGGTCCTTCTCTCTCTTCTTCCCACCTGATCTCCCACCTCTTCCCCTAACCCAGCCTGCTCCAGCTGCAAGCACAGCAGGCACACTTATGCCTCAGGGCCTTTGTACTGCTGTTCCATCTGCCTGGAATGCTCTTCCCCTAAATATCCACATGCCTGCCTCCCTCTCCACTCTCAGGTCTCAGCCAGGACTTCCAAGTGGCTCCATCTAAACCTCAAAGCTAACCCTCAGCGCTCCCCGCTTCCATTCCCTGCTTTATTTTTCTCTTAGCATTTATCTCCATTAGTTTCCTAGGGCCATGGAACAAAATACCACAAACTGGGTGGCTTAAAACAACAGAAATTTATTCTTTCACAGTTATTGAGGCTAAAAGTCCAAAATCAAGGTGTTGACAGGGCCATGCTCTCCGAGAGCTCCAGGGCTTTCTCAGCTTCTGGTGTTGCCGGCAATTCTTGGTCTTCTGTGGCTGGTGCGTCACTCCAATCTTTGCCTCCGTCATTGCAGGAAGGTCTCCCCATATCCGTGTCTCTTCTCTTCTTGTAATAAAGACACCGTTCATGCTGGACTAGGGCTCATCCTAATGACCTCATCTTAACGGTTACATCTGCAAAGACCCTGTTTCCAAATAAGGTCACATTCTACTGGTCCCCAGGGTTAGGACTTGAACATGTTTTGGCAGGACACAATTCAACCCACTACACCATCTGAAATTTTACTTATCATCTGTGTCCCCTCACCCCATTAGAAAGTAAGTTCCACAAGGAGAGTTTTTGTGCTTTTCCCTGCTATGTGCTGTCTCAAGGACCATGTCTGGCACATGATGGGGCCTCGGTGAACACCGGTGAAATGACCAACAGTCAGTTGACAGACCCAGTGGGGGTGAAAGCGGGCAGTCGCCTTGCCTAGCTTCCAGGATCTGTTACATGGCTATCATGTTTACTTCTCCTCAACGTCTTAAGTTATTTTCTTCCCTTGTCCTCCTGCTCTGTCTTTGCGGTTGGTCTCCAGCTAATCCCCTTACTTTGGTTCATCAGCCACCAGTCAACTTCTTGTAATTAGATTGGGATTTTGTTATTTATGCATTTGATCATAAATCTTTTTATGTAAATTAGAAGCAATCTATTTATGTAAATCAAGAAACAATACTGAGAGTAAAATGCAGTCCCTGTGACTCTGAGCAGAGACGTCTTTCTCGTTGCTTACCAATTTTCACAGATAAGCCCAGCATTTTCTTTCCTTGGACAAAACCCACTCCTCTCTCTCTCTTTCCTGTTGTTAGAGGAAAGGTAATATTAGAGATTACGCTATGGTTTTAGTGATTTGTTCTCGTGAACAGATGGTTTCCAAGTGTGAACTACCATGGACCACCTATGCCAGAACCAGATGTGCAGGTTAAAATGCAGGTATCTGGGGCTCACTTGATCTACTGAAACTTTCTAGGAGTGAGGCCCAGGAATCTGTATTTTAAGTAAATTCCCTGGGCAGTTCTTAAGCACAGTAAAGTTTGAAAACCTCTGACTAGTCCCAGGTTTCCAAGCTCAATTGGTCACAGGAACTGAATAGGTAATGTAAGTAACTGAAAAAAATTAGGGTGTGTGTGTATTAGCCAGCTACTGCTGGGTAACAAACCACCCCCAATCTCAGTGGCTTAAAATAAGTGTTTAGTATTGCTCACCAGTCTGTGGATCAACTGAGTGGTTCTGCTGATCTGGGTCAGACACAGCTGATCTTGGCTTACAGGTCAGTTGTATGTCACAGTCAGCTGGCAGGTGAGCTGAAGGCTGGCTGGTCTGGACTGGCTGCACTCACATGATTGACAATTGGCTGGCTGGCAGCTGGGGCACGAGGGTTGGCTGGCCTACGTGTCTCTTGTTATCCAGCAGGCTAGCCCCAGCTTGTTCTCAGGATGGCTGAACGGGATTTCAAGAAAGCGAGCAGACATGCATGAGTCAGAACTGGCAGGCCTTCACTTCCTCACCATTCTTTGAGCCCAAGCAAGCGAGGCCTTAACAAGGTGAGGCCTTGACAAGATTCAGGGGGTGGGGAAATAGCCTCCACTTCTTGATGGAAGGAGCTGCTGTCATATTGCAAGGGGTGAGGGATGCTGGGAGAGGAATAATTGGGGTCACAGTGCGACATGAAGCAGGAGTGGCGGGGACTGTGGGGTTCCTGGAGAGCACCTGCCTGGTGTAAAGGGGCAAAGCCACTCCTGTCCAGCCAGCAAGAATTGCAGGACACACCCAGGGTGCCAGGGACCCCTTTCTCACCAGAAACTGGAAATGCACATGGGAGCCTGAAATCTCCTCTTTTGAAATATCAGCCCCCAGGCAGATGCTGCTGGTGGCCCACCCAAGTCCTTTGGCCCTGCTGCCCCACTCCGCTGTAGCTGGCAGAGCCACAATTCTGCCCAGGTGCCTGCATGGCCAGGTATACAGGAAGGGGCCACCTCCCTCAGACCAGAGGGCAAATCGTGATGAGTCTGCATCACTCCTGGTGGTCTCATTCCCCCTGTGAGCACCAGTGTAAGCACAGCATGTAACTCCACCCTAGAGGACAAGACCTTCAGGAAAGGCTGTCTGGACACTCCTGGGAAAGGCTTCCGGGTGAATAAGAAGAGACATACAAGACAAAACTCCCTTCTTCACCACCCGACACAGTCATATCTGCAGAGGCTACCTGGTACTGCTGCAGCCACCCTGAGGCCAGCAAAGAGATGTGACCAAGACTCTGGGGGCCCAATGAGGGAAAGAAGGTACCCTCAATTGCCTCACTGAGCAGCAGAATTAACCACAACATAATCTCCCTCTCCAGACCCTTGGCATCTGAGGTGATAACCTCCCTTACTAGTTGAGGCATTTTCTGGACGGATCACACTCTCATTTGCTGCAGAAAGCACTTTGATGCAGCAACTAATTCAGAAAATGCTAACATACCGTGAGAACCGGACTAGAACAGTCAGTGGGTTGTGTCTTGCTTGTGGGTAATCTCTGGTCATGAGGAAGCAAATAATATGATGGGGCAAAAAGAGAAGGGAGGAGGGAGAGAGAGCCACCTGCGCTGTCCCCTCTGACTGTGTCCATGAGGAGAGGTTTCTGTCAGAGGTCATGTTCCTGCAAAGGCGGATGCTGAACTTCGTGAGTTTCAAGCACTGGAGTCACTCCTTGAAGGAAATCTTGGAAGTGAGTTTTTCTGTCGAATGATGTTCCTTTTATCTTTAATTATGGAAAGTTTCAAAGTTATGTAACAGGAGAGAAAATATGTATAAAATGAACCGCTATATACCCATTACCAGCTTCAATAAATATCAACTCGTGGTCAGACGTGTTCACCAATATCCTTACCCACTTTCTCCCTCTCCAATTATTTTGAAGCAGATCCCAGATAGTATATCATTTCACCCATAAATATTTCAGTATGTATTTCTCAGTTATAAGCACTCTTGTTTTAAAGCATAATTATGATATTATTATTGCATCAAAGTATTCATAATAATGTCTTACTTAATATTATCACGTCTTACCCATAACAAATATCTTTGGTTATCTTATAAAAATTTTAATTGGCTGTTTTATCAAAAAAATTTCTATGTATTGCAATTGGCTGATTTGTATCTTCTAAAGCTTTTGTTCTATGGTTTCTCCCTCATCTTTTTTCTTTCTTTTTCTTTTTTTGGCAATCTGTGTGGAAGAACATGGGTCGTGTGTCCCACAGTCTGGATATATCTCCCTGTGGTGTCATTTAACATGTTCTCTGTCACGTCTATTTTCTGTGAGTTGGTCATTGGATCTAGAGTCCTGATTGAACTCGTGTTCAGTCTTTTGGGGCAAGACAACTGCGGAGGTGGTGCTGTGTCCCCTGGAGCCTCTCGGCGCCTGGTGCTCCCCCTCGTGGTGACTCTTGTTAGTGCCTTTGATGAGCATTGCCTAAACCCTAGGTCCATTGTTCCGTCAGGGCTCATCATCCATTTAAACAGCACAGCGATCCCAAGACGGCCCCTTCTCTTGTAATTTGAGAAGCAGAAGCCGGCCTGCAGACCCTCAGGTCTACCTCCTTACCTCCGGATGAGGATTCTGAGGCTTGCCTGAAACCACAGCCCAATCAGGATGGCTGGAGAGGGGGGCTCAGCAAAGCGAGCCCCGTTAATTAGACCCCATAAGAAATGAACTCCATTATGTCCCGTGGAATATGACAATAACGGAATATAGACGGAATATTCCTGTGGAGGGAATGTGTAACTGAATTGGGGAAATGCTCTGTAGGGAATCTATAAACGGGGAGCCTCAAATTTATGCTGTGACTCTGTTTGTCCAAGGATGCCTACCCCGAGCCAGGTGGACACACATGGTTCTTCATCAGCAGGTGAACTCTGTGGGGGGGGAGATTTTCAAAATGCTCCTCCTTAAAAAATAAAAAAGGTAACTATGTGAGGAGCTGGATATGTTAATTAGCTTGACTGTAGTAATCACGTCACTATGTGTAGGTATATCAAATCACCATGTTGTACACCTTAAATATATACAATTTTTATTAAAATACTAAAGTAAATCAATGAGATTAAATTTTTAAAATTCATACATAAGTTCAAGCATGTTGAAAAAAATCTTGTCTTTGAGATAGCAGAAAATATATATTTCAAAATGATTCAAAATTAATATGAAATAGACTCAGGGTAGAGAATATTCGAAGAAAGGTTGTGAACATAAAAAATGGTAAGCTTCAGGTTTTTTGTAATATTTATGCAGAAAGTCTTATTTTCTCACAATGTAAGATAAATGAAGTGTTATGCATGTTGTTCTCCATTTTAAATCTCTATGATAAATAATAAAATATAAATTAGTGGTAAATATTTGGAACCTAATTTTTAAAAAACAAAGGCTCCACCTAGACTTAGAAGAAATGAGCTTCATTTCCCTCCAAAGGGAACTTCCAACAAGCTCCCCTCCTTCCTCATCCTCAAAGAAGGGCTCCCAGAAATGAAATCCCCCAGTGTGAGTCCTAAAGTGGCCCTTGGTTTATGACTTAGTGTATCAATTAAGAATAGTTTCATCTTGGGGCTGGCCTGGTGGTGTAGTGATTGAGTTTACATGCTCCACTTCGGCAGCCTGGGGTTCACAGGTTCGGATCCCAGGTGTGGACCTACACACCACTCATTGAGCCATGCTGTGGTGGCATCCCACATACAAAATAGAGGTAGATGAGCACAGGTGTTAGCTCAGGGCCAATCTTCCTCCACAAAAAAAAAGAGAGAGAGAGAGAGAATAGTTTCATCTAAAGTAACTGAAAACCCTACTAACAGTGTCTGTATTTGTTCCTAGGACTGTCTGTAACAAATTACCACAAACTCGGTGGCTTAAAACAACAGAAACCTACTCTCTCACAGTTCTGGATGCCAGAAACCTAAGATCAAGTTGTCAGCAGGGCCACGCTCCCTCCAGAGCCTCTAGGGGAGGGTCCTTCCTGCCTCCCCCAGCTCCTGGTGTCCCTTGGCTTGTGGCCACATTATTCCAGTCTCTACCTCTGTCATCACGTGGCTTTCTCCCCATGAATCTCTCTGTGTCCTCTCCCCTTCTCATAATGACACCAGTCATTGGATTTAGAGCCCACCCTAAATGGAGGATGACTTTTCTTAAGATCCTTAACCAATTACATCTGCAAAGACTTTATTTCCAAATAAGGTCATATTCTGAGGTTCTAGGTGGACATAAATTTTGGGAGGACACTATTCAACCCACTACAGGGATTTAAACAAAAGCAATGAGTTATTTTTCTCCCATAATAAGAAATCAGGAGCTAGAGGGCCCTTGGCATGGTGGTGCAGCACCCCAGGATGTCCGGGCTGATCCGTCTGTGACCACTCTGGCCTTTGCCCTGTGGCTGCTCCAGCCCTATCCGTCATCTTGTGCACAGTCAACAACAGAGGAGGGTGGGGGGAGGGGAGTGTCTGCTGTTTGTGACCCTTTTCATCAGAAAAGCAAAAATATCTAAGACAGCCTCACCTAGATTCCCCCTTATATCCCATTGACTAGAATTGTTATAAGGCCACCCCTAACTGCACGAGAGGCTGGGACACTGAGGCATGAATGATCAAGAATGGCCTAACTAACCTCAAGACACTGCTTGTGCTGGGCACATGGCCATATTGAAAAACACTAGGGTTTGCTAGCAAAGAAGGAGCAGGTGGTGGATATTGTGTAGGCCCAATCTCTTCCGAATTTGATTCCTCTCCTCAGAAGGAGACCCTGTTTTGTCAAAACCCAGTTTCAGGTCAACACTGACTGGGGGGACCCCACCAAGACCATGTGCCCTCTGATTTCTTGTCAGGGTTAGCTGATGGTCCTTTCTCCCACATGACTCTAGACAGGGCTTCTCAAGTGGGGCTGATTCTGTCTCCCAGGGGACCTTTGGCAATGTCTGGAGACATTCTTTTTTTGTGTGTGTGAGGAAGACCAGCCCTGAGCTAACATCCGTTGCTTATCCTCCTCTTTTTGCTGAGGAAGACTGGCCCTGGGCTAACATCCAGGCCCATCTTCCTCTACTTTATATGGGACGCTGCCACGGCATGGCTGACAGTCAGTGCGTCGGTGGGCGCCTGGGATCCGAACCCGCGAACCCCAGGCTGCCAAGCGCGAACTAAACCGCTGCGCCACTGGGCCGGCCCCTGGAGACATTCTTGATTGTCACAACTGAGGAGTAACTGTTGAGCCCCTGTTGTGTGTCAGGTGCACAAAGACGACCTAATCAGTCTGTCTCAAGAGCTCTCAGTGTAGAAAATACAGTGACATGCTGGTGTGCAGGTTAGTAGGGGGGACACAGGGGAAGGGAACCCATAGGAGGTGTTGCCAGACAGATCCTACAAGATGCAGAGAACTCACGCCAATAGAGGGAGGTAGAGGGCAGGCAGATGGAAGGATGTTCCAGGAAGAGGCACAACAAGAGAAGCAGCCCTGAGGACAGAAATGCCCAGGGCCCCCTGTGGCCAGGCCCAGTGGATGGCAACAGAAATCTAATATGAGGCTGGCACTGTAGACCAAAGCCAGGCTGGTAAGACCATATTCCATCTTATAGCTCTTTGGAGGCACCATTAAGAGAGTTACACTGAGGATTAGTGTGGTCTGACTGTTGTTTTAAGAGGCTTATCTTTGCCTTAGCAGATGGCATTGTGATAGACAAGGAAGGTGGAGATACAGGTCGGGAGGACACGGCCTGTTGAGAGAAGTAGAAAGTCAATCATGGGCACAGTGTTAGGTTTGGAAAGGATTATTTACAAGATAAATTACTGACAGTAAGTAGCTGTAGTTGCTGTCAGAAACAGCCTCAAATCTCAGTGGCCTGGCATAGTCAGAGGTTATTTCTCATTCCCATCCCAGTCCAATGTGGGTCTGTGAGGGGGCCGGGTGTGGGAGGAGGGCTCCTCTCCACACAGTCATTCAGGGATCCAGCCTCTTACATTTAGAAGTTCTGCCCTTTCCTGGGGCCTTGCAGCCCCCTGCTAGTTCTCTGCGAGGGCCAGCAGGGAGGGAAGAAATAGGATGGAGGATCCTGCAGGAGGTTTAGGGGTGAGGCCTGGGGTGGCCAATACAGAACTTTCACCCACATCCTGGTGGTGGTCAGAACCCAGGCTGGTGGCCCCCCTTAATACAAGGGAGTCTAGAAAGTGTAGTGGAGCTGAGAGCCCAGAACAGAAAGGAAACGGGTCTGGCAAACACACAGCGACTCTGCTACCAAACGTTTTGGAGGTAAAATCATCGGGCCCCATAACTGACTCCATGTGGAGGAAGGGGAGAGGGAGGGTCCGGAGAGTTTCCAGGTTCCCACCCAGGAGCTTGGGGCAGGACGCCTCAGGCGGTGAACATGGGAGCCACTGCCTTAGCAAGTAAGACGACGGGTCTATTTTAAAAGCACCACATTACACTTAACATTTGCCACCTGTTTGACTGTGTGAAACAGGAAATTCTCATTTTTCAGTGTTTCATTCTTGTCTAGTAAAGCCCCCTTCACTTCATTATTTCTCCTCATTCCCTGGCTTTCACCTTTACAAGAAAAATGCTTACTGAGTGTTTACCTTACACACTGGATCCTCTGCTGACATCGCTGTCCCAGACAATTCCTGCAGTGGGAGTTGTTCCCAGGCTGCTGTCGCCTCTCTAGCTGAGGTCGCTGGCAGCCCAGTCCAAACCTTACTGCCATAATCTGAGGGATTAGGAAGCTATGGCTCTGCACAGGGAAGCAGTTCTAGGGAAATAAACCCAGACTACTCACCCCCTGGAGTTTGCTGAAATTTCCCTCTGTTATAGGACTTTTACTGGGGCACAGAGCCCATTCTCAAACTCAAATCTGCTTCTTTGCTGAAGAACAGGGGCTGTGGAGCCAGTTTATTTTGCAATGGCTCTGCCACTTCCCGACTGTGAGGCCTAGGGCAAGCCAATTAACCTCAATGGCCTCAGCTTCCTCATCTGCAGAATGGGGGCATGAATTGTACCTTATGCTTAAATTAATCTTATGTGAAGATTAAAAGAACAGATACATGTGAAGTGCTTACCAGAGTGACCAGCACATCGCACCTGACCCGCATGTGTATTCTAGATGTTATTTCTCTGAGGTTCTTAAAGAAGCTGGGTTTGTCTTTGCGTCTTTAGTTTCCTACCTATTTCCTCCTCTAATTGAGGGGAAGATGCAGCTGAGGGCACTGCTCTCTGCTTTCTGCTCTTGGTCAGGCTCCAACTTCCCTGGTGATGGAAGAGAATAGCTTTCTGCTTCCCAGGTCTAATTAACTAATTTTGTGTTTCCCTCACTGTTTTCCATTAACAGCGTGAATGAAACCGGGCCCCCTCTCCCTGGTCTAACAGGCGAATCTAACAAGCAAGCTGCATAGGCTCAAAGTCAGGACAATAAAAATCCATGCTGTGCTGTGATGCAGCCACGCAGGCCTCATAAGCCTGTGTCTAAATGACCTTGCAACCCCTCACCTCATGACTGAGGATGCCACTAGGATGAATCAGCAATGGCAAGAGATCATGGGTACCTCACTCTCACGATTCCCAATGGCATTTCTGAGAGATTGAGGGGAAAAGTGATGACCCTGGTCCTTGCCTCCCTCCTCACATAGATATAACACCAACATTACAAACTTTGTTTGAGTTATAAACAAAAAGCTCCTGTTATCCTTGAAGTAGATGGCTATTAGATGTGTAAGCCCTTTCCTACAAGGACACTGCTTTGTTAAAAGGTGTATAAACCGGGCCAGACCTGTAGACCTTGGAGCAGTTCCTTGGGATACTCTGTTGGACTGTTTCCTGGGATTCTAATTCCTCACCTTGATTATTGAGTAAACTCCTTTAATTAACCTTTTCCCAGACTTTTTATTTCAGTGGACACCACCCAAACCCTCTGGGTGTCTGCTTTGTTCTATTGTGCAAACTGACTTTTGCGGGGGTGGGCTGGAGGCATCTCTGTTTCCAGTCGTTGCTACGCCAGCACTTGAGTCAGGAGCTTCTATACTGACAGTTAATAACCAGAGAGAAGAGCGGCCTGAAGATGCACAGACCCACGTGTGTCCTTCACAGCCCAGGGCGAGAGGTGATGAACTGCAGGGTTCCGAGCCAAGCAATCAAGATGGAGTTTACATTCTCCAGCCGATCAGTCCCCATGCTCTGTGAAAAGGTTACTGGGTGAGGGGGAGAACTGAGGCAGGGAACCAGTTTGGGGCTACGGCACTTCCACGGGAAGAGATATGGATGCTGGTAGCAGGGTGGTGAGGGCTGAGGGGGACCAGGCAGATTCAGCCTAGAGTTTGAAGGTAGAGTCATCAGGATTGACTGGGGAGTGAGATGAAGGGAAGAACAGGGTGTCCATCCGAGGTTGGGGGCCTGAGCAATTGACAGAAGTCTTCCTCTCCCCAGATGGAGCACATTGTGGGGGAGCAGCAAGCATTCCCTTTTGGAAACATCGGGTTTGAGGCGTCCCTTGACATCCCAGGGGAGATATTGAGGAGGCAGTTGGACACACAAGTCCTGCATTTAGAAGAGGAGTTGGTCTGGAAATGCGTGTCCGGGAGCAACCACTTCAGTGCTGGCATCACCTGGGGGGGCATGGACACAAGAGCAGAGGAGCCGGGCTGGTCCTAGTCGGAGGCGCAGAGGGCCGAGGCTCATCATTTGTCTTTGTGAATTAGCTGCATGGCATTTTAAACCTGTTTAAGTCTCTGCTTAGATTTAAGACATGTGTTGTCATTTTCTGAGACCCCATTCAATAAAATATTTGGGTAATTACGACACTGGGGAAACTGGCCCAAGTCCACTGAGGTCTAAAAATAGCGAGTTTACAGACCTGTGGATTCTTTTCTCATGACAGCAAGGCCTCACAGCCTCTGCCAGGCAGCCCAGGAGGCTGGACACGGAGACTTGCTGGCAGAGACCTTCCAGTGAATTCCATGCCGCCAGAAGGACAGACATAGACAATGACTGCGCTCTGATTAGTCCCCCATCGGCGTTTCTTGAGAAAAAGTGCTTATCATAATGTCACCTTCCTTCTGAATTCAAGCAGACAGGACAGTGGCTGGAGTGCCCATCACGAGGGACGGCCACAGCACGACGAGAGGGATAAGCACAGGACGACCACATTCTGTAAAACACAGGGCGGCACCCCAAGAAGAGTATGTGATCAAGGGAGTCCATTTCTGGGATGTCAGATCGGTAAATGATGCTACAGTGCTTCCCTAACCAATCACTAGTCGGGAAAAATGCATGAGTTTCCCCCCAGCAAAGAAACGATGACAAGGACTAATGTTTAAGAAAAAAAATACAGGACAGGGTACTATTCACTGCTGTGGTCCATTCACTTATTTCCTTGAACTGAGGAGTATTTCATTTTGGCCACGAGGTGCCTTTGCGCAGCTTGGGGGACGTGCTCATTCCATGGGTGTTTGCGGGCCTCGAATCCCGGTCTGAGCTCCGGTTTGCGATTGCGTTTCGAGAGTTTGGCATTTGGGCCGAGTAAACAAATCCCCCTCCACGAAGGGGCTGGAAGGCGGTCTGCTCCTGCCTGGGGCTCTCTGTGCTGCATTTGCCGGTCCTGGCACAGACACGTGGAAGGAGGACAACACCTTAAGGCGGTGGTGGAAGGAGCCCACCCAGCACAGCCGGAGGCCTCATTAGCCTACTGGAGGAGGGGAGGGCAGTCACCACGTTGAAAAGAATACACTGGCCCAGCACGTGCTTTGTTTGGCCTACACTGTTGTTTAACATTTTAAAATATAAATCCCTTTATTAGCTAGCTTTTGCTCATTTATGCCGTGGTGACAAATACCCCTGAGATCTCAGTGGCCTGTCGGAGTATCACGGTACAGGGCAGCTGCTCCTCTCCCTGGCACTCCTCCACATCATGCCTTCTTCATTAGGGGACCCTGACCGGAGGAGCAGCCCTGTTTCAGTCACACGGCCAGGGAGAAGAGAGACATAGCCAAGCCACACCATGCTCTCAGAGCTCTGCTGGAATGTGGCAATGTCACGTCAAATCGCATCTCACTGGCTGAAGCCATGCCAGAAAGACATTTCCAACCCGAGGCGGGGGGGAGGGTGGGTGGTCCTCTGACAGGGAGGACAGAGAACAACTGGAATAATGGGAAGCTCCAGTATCATCTCCCACAATACCTCTGGACAAAGGTATGCACCACGCCCTGGGACTCTCCACATCTCACCACTGGCCCACCCCGATCACAGACGGCACCTCTGTGGTCCAAGTTGGTGCTCGCGTGTGCAGCCCCTGGGCTAATAAACGGAGGGCCATTTATTGCCTCAGTCTGGCTAATTTTAAACACAGCCATTAACAAGTCCGTTTCTTTTTATCATAAAAATATCTAAGACTAGTGGTTGTTCTGATCCCAAGATGTTGGGAAATGAGAAAAAAACATTTCAAAGCTGTCAAAGTTTTGCTTTGTCGTTGTGGCTGAATCTTTCTCGGTTCTTCTATGGATAAATTCATCCACTCATGTTCATTATGCAATTATTGAACAAATCTACATGAAGTCCTTCTTCCCACATGATGGGTGCAGGATGGGCAGCAGAGAACACGGCAGGGATCCAGCCCGGATGGTCTGGAAGTCAGAATGAGGACTGGGGCCCACACGGATGGGAGTCAGACACCTACCTTGGTCCCCGGGAAAGGTCCTGCCCCCTTGAGCAAAAGACAAATTCTTCAGAGAGGGTGCTAATGTTCTGGGTAAAAAATCTCAGTGTGACCAACAATGTGCACAATGGAGGGAATATGAGCCATCTCAGAGGGACGTGAACTTGGCATTCTCCACCAGTCATCCTAAGGAATAGAAATAGTAGACGAGATGCCCCCGCTGGCCCACACTGGCATTTGTGTTGCGCCAATATGCTGTTTTACATTTTGGATGTCAGGTCGTTGTAGGTATACTCACTCACGTTCCTGTGTAAACCGCCACCAGCTGGGGACAGGGATAGTGGCAACTGTGTCCACTCTTATATGGCAGAGCTCAGCAAAGAGCCTGGCCGAGAGCCATGTTCCACACACAGTTGTTGACTGAATAAAAGAACTGACCCTCAAGATCCTCCCCAGTGGGACCTCAGTCTCCAGACCAGCCTCCCTTCCAGCCACCCTCCGATTTGCTGAAGTCCGAGGTCTCAGAATTCCTTGCTCACAGCCCCTGAGCGAGCCACTGGCTTTCTTGTCTTGGACTTGCAGTTCAGGGTGCACCAATTTTCTGGAAGATTCTCTCAGCATCTTCTTTGCCTCTCCCAACGCAACCCACGTCTTCCAGACCTAGGTCCAATTGAAACCTTGGTAAAGCTTTCCTGGCCACATCAACCTAAAGTGGTAGAATTAGGAGGTGGAGATTTAGTCATTGTGAAAATGACTGGAGTGATTTTGAAAATGAGTGATGGGCTTCTCTCATTGCCTGGAATTAGGTAACTCTTAAACTATTTGATTTTTCACTCTTTTACTCAGTGTCCCAAGTGGACTATAGGCTTTGACACAGCAGAAGTCTTACCTCCTGGGAATCTGAGCCCTTCATTGGCCCCAGGCCGGCCTGCAGGCAGGAGGTGCTCCGTACATGTGGGTGTGACTTGGATTTACCTGTGAGCCTCTGCTCCTTTGTAGTTCACGGGCAGAGCAAGGACTGTCCAGAGACTGCAACAGGCAACCTCAACATCACGGGGGAAGAAATGTTCCTAAAAGCAACTGGGTAGAGATCTTTTCAAAGAATGATAAAAGTCCCAAACTAACATGAGACAGACACTATTCACATCCAAATACTCCAGACAGCAAAAGGATGAGTCTGAAGACAGAAACACAATCAGATCCGTAAATATTTAAGGAGTAACCACTCCACGCCAAGGGTGCCAGGCTCTGGGCCAGCTGCTGTCCTGAAGACCTCAGTTTAGGGGGTGAGAGAGAGACAGGGATTTTTCACACTGGTTTGAGGTTGTAAGCACTTATTAAGTGAAAAATAGAGGATTGAAATGGATCACTTAATTAGTCAAGTGGTATTCATGAATTTAACACAATTGCTGACGTTTTGAATCACCTGGGTGCTAAACCTTTCCAAGAAAATGGCGCTTAGAGAAAAAGGAGATATTCAATTCATTTTGTCTTTATCTTTGGCTCAATCAAACAATATTTCTAAAATTCACTTATATTCCTTTTGAAACAGAGTATGTGCTTTCTCATTGGAATACTACATTTTATCTTAAAGTTAGAGTGAGTGATCTTGGCTAAGTTTTTTTCTCAAAGGAGCTGGCTCTTTTCAGGACAATGCACTAACCTATTTTAGAGATGCAGATCATAGCACATCTTCCACAAGACAGGCAGATATTGCAGGGAATAGGAGACACTTTCTCCTTCTTCTTTTACCACTAATTTCTAAGAACGAGTTTGTGAAATTTGAAATGTCATAGGAAATATCTGCATAAATGCCGTAATTATGTTATTAGTTAAGAAAGACTTGATGGGCGACAGACAGATGAATCCATTTCATGTCTAAACAATAAAATGACAAACCATGGGGCTTTTCTCAAATTATTTCCGGGGAGATAAAGAGTTCTGTTCCAAAAGCATCTTAATTGCAAAATGCCTAAAGCAAACAAACATGCTGCCAAGGAGAAGGCATTTCCAGAATTCACCATTTTAAAACAGCCACGAACAATTATTGCCAAACTGGCACGTTAGTTATAGTCTGCTAGTTAAAGTTTTTAAAAGCTACACAAGTTTAAATTCAAATGGCAACCACCTAGGACCTGGTCTCCTGATGTCTAAAATATGACATATAATTTCATGGGAGAAAAAATATTTATGGTAAACTTAAGCCCACTGCCGGAAAATATCTTCTACATTTGTGAGCTTTTTATGAGAGAATAATCTGAGAGAAAAACATCTATACTGTTTTCAACTGGTGGATCATGAAACATAAAATGACAGCTTGATGGGTTAGTATAATATTTTTAGAATAATGACCAACCAAAGTGAAGAGAAGAACTATTCATAGAATACTTTTTCTGCCTGTGAGTCATGCTTAGAATTTCCTCACCCAATCAAAATAAATATATTTATCTTCGCCATCTGCATTTGCATTTTACATGTAAAACTTTAATGCATTTTGAATTGATTTGTGTGTAAAATGTGAGATAGGAAATCTAATTTATCTTTTCCAAATAATTAGTCATTCATACCAATATACTGTTTCTCTGATTATTGAGGTTATGACATAATAAATTCTTACAAACCCTTGAGTATATTTTTAAAGTTTCTTTCTGTTCTGATAATTAGTCTGTCCATTCGTCAATCAGAAAAATCCCATTTTAATTATTAGATTGTAAATTGGTATGTTTGATGTCTGGTAAGGAGGGGCTCCTCTCCTCCAAAATTGAATGTTATTTGACAAGAAACAAATTATCTTGTATATTCTAGTAAATGTATTGTTCCAGGTAAATCTGAGACTAATTTTGTCAAGGTCAAAAAAAAAACCCAATAGAGCTCTATAAATTTAAATGTATTAAATTATGTTACATTTTTTAGATTCTATAAAATAACTCTATTAAATTATATTAAATATATATAAGAATTAATGTGTCTTCCTACCCAAAAGAATGTTATGTCTCTTCACTTCTTCAAGAATTTTATGTCATGAAGTAAAGTGTTATTAATGACTTCACAGTGACTCTGCACATTCTTTTTAAGTTTATTGCTAGTATCTTTATTTTTTTACTGAAAAATATGTAGATGATTTTTTTTTTTCTTTTGGTGAGGCAGATTAACCCTGAGCTAACATCTGTTGCCAATCCTCCTCTTTTTGCTGAGGAAGATTGGCCCTGGGCTAACATCTGTGCCATCTTTCTCTACTTTATATGTGGGATGCTGCCAAAGCATGGCTTGATGAGTGGTGCATAGGTCTGCTCCTGGGATCTGAATCTGCTAACCCCGGCCGCTAAAGCAGAGTGCATGAACTTAACCACTGCGCCTCTGGGCCAGCCCCTGTAGATGATTTTTTTAACTTTACTGGTTATTGCTGCAATGTCAGAAAGATATTGATTTCTGGGTATTGGATTTCTAACCAACCACTCAATTCAAGTTTGTTATTAATTAAAGTAGTTTTAGTAAGTTGATTCCCTTGGGCTTTTCAGGCAGACAATTGAATTGCCTGTAAAGACAGGTAATAATGTCTCTGACTTTGTGGTATGCAGCTTCATGTTTTTCTCGTCTTATTTCATTGTCTGAAATTTTCAAATCAATGACGAACCATACCAGTGATTGTAGGCATTTTTCTTGTTCTTGATTTCAATGGGAGTGTCCATATTTTTTATTGCTAAATATACTTTAATTTCCAGTCTCCAATAGGTTATTAGATTATTAAGAAAATGGTATTCTATTCCTAGTTCTAGATTTTTTTTTAGTTCAGAAGTGAACATTATTAAACACCTTTTTTACACTTATCAAGAAATCATATAGCCTTTCTCCCTTGACCTATTTATTCACTCAAGAATTATAGAACAGCTTCATTTAGGTTAACTCATCCTTACATTCCAGCAAAAAATATACTTAAACGTGGTGGGTTATTACTAGAACAGACTACTAGACAATGTGCATTAATATTTTATTAAAGTTTTTGCAACTGTGAGACTCTTATGTAGTTTAAATAGTGGCATTTGTTCCTTAAAGATTTCATAATAATGATTTGTAAAATTATCTGGCTACAGCAACATTATTGAAGCAGATTTTTGATAACTTTTAAAATTTCAAGAGCTCTTTCCTGGTTTTCTAATTTTTATCCAATCCATTTGAGTTATGTGAATCTTTCTAGCAATACATCAGTGTTTTCAAGTTTATATAGCATAAAGTTGTGTTTCTATCGATTTCTGTATTTCTAAATAACTTTTGCCTTTTGTTTTTAAGCACTGTCATTTGGTAATTGAAGATTCATTACAGTTATGTATTCATTCTGAACTGTACAATTTAACAATATGAAATGACCTCCTGTGCTCCATTCAATCCTCTTTGTCTCGTGTGTCAGTCAGCATTCTATCAGAAAAACAGAGCCACTATTAGAATTATGAGAAGAAGGGACTTATCTTTGCAATTAGGGCTTCCAGGCATGGAAGAAGCTAAGGGAGTGAAGGTCCGGAAAGGGAGATGGGGGATCAGAGAAGCAGCAGAGCTGGTGGACATGTGGGAGCTTGCAAGTCCAGCCTCCCAAGTGGGACCACAAAGAGCGAGCCCTTGGGGAGGTCTAGGGAAACTCCTACCTCGGGGAGATACTGCCCCTGAGTAATTGCCACCTGTGCATGTACCCAGCCAAGTGCCTGGTGGTGGCCTGGGGACATGGTTGGTCAGCCAGGTCAGCAGTCAGGAGAATAAGTTGGATCCAGAGTAGGGGAGAGTAAAGATAAGCTAGGGTATACCAGTTGTGTCCGCATTTGTCGTTTATCTGACCATGGTAATCTAAGATTAGTGACTTCTGTTTCTAAGGTTAATGATTTGCACCTTCCAGATTTTGTGCACTTCTCCTTGCTCTACGCTAACCAGAACTATACAGAGAAGGGGTTCTCAGTCTTCACCAAGTTCATGGAACATAAACCAACACACATTAAATTATATTTTGTCTGGCATTAATTTGTAATTGCTGCTTTCTTCACATCCCCAGGGCCCACTGCAGGGCTGGCTGCAGTATGCTTTCATGCATACAAAGGGTGGAATAGAACCACCATGAAAGGAAGGATAACACAGCTGGGGGTTTTGAAGACAAGCATCTGCTATCCTGTTAGCGCCCATCTGATCTGCCCCCAAGCATGTGGCAGCAGGCAGAAACCCAGGAAAGCCTGTGTGATTGACAGTGGCTCTGAGGACTGTGGGGTAAAGGCAGTGGAGCGAGTGCGGCCCCATGCCTCCGGCTCTCCCTCTGCTGGAGGAGCAGGCCAGCCTCCCCGAGCTGCCTCCAACAGCCCTTAGCTCAGCCTCTGCATAATTCCCGAGGCCTCAACCTGCCCAGGAGTGTCATAAACTCTTATTACAAATTAATCCCAATTAAAATTTAGTAAATTTTTTCACACCGATGGTGAGGTTTTCAAGGTCTGAATTTTCTGAAAAAAGTTGCTGTGATGATTAATTTTATGTGTCTACTTAGCTAGGCCATGGTACCCAGTTGTTTGGTCAAACACCAATCTAGGTGGTGGTCTGCAGCTATTGTGGAGGGTGGCTCTACACTCCCTGGAGAGAGGCAAAAAGAACACAGATGCTCAGACGCACACAGCACCTTGAGGCCCAGGCAAATCCAGTTCTACTGATTGGTCTTCTCCCTTCACCATTTTGAAACAAATTACCCATAATATTTCACCAGGTTAAAAATGTTCCCCTACCAACTTATCACCTTTATTGGAAATTACAGTTGCCAGATCCAACACAGTAATTTCAGCCAGGAATACAAATACTTAAAGAAATTCAATAGCAATTTCTTTTCAAAAGCAAAGAATTATTTATTTCTTGAGAATCACCACTGCTTAATTTATTGTGGGTGTCCTATATATTAGGTAATCTCATAATAAAATATGTCTTGAGAGTATTTTTAAATCCTTTTAGAAATGAAGAGTAAATTTAATATTTCCCTTTAAATGCACGTATGAAATAATTTATAGCAAATGGAGGCCTCAGGCGTATTAGCAAATCCTGAAGTGGTTTTAATATTCTCTGAGAGGTCATGGAGGGTCTTTGATGTGATATCACACATACATACACACATACACACACTCACACCTACACCACACACACATATGCACATGCCCCCCTCACCCTCCCCACACACTTACAGACACACAGACACACACACACATACATACACATCATGCGCACCACATTCACACACCACACACACCACACACACACACACACACATCACACACACGCACATATGATTTTCGTATACATAGACATATATATATGCAGTTGATCCTCATTATTCACAGATTTCATATTTGTAAATTCACCTGCTTGCTAAAATTTATATTTCACCCCCAAATCAATACTTGCAGCATTTTTGTGGTCATTCATGGACATGTGTAGAGTGATAAAGGAAATTGAGTCACTCAATGCACACATTTCCAGCCAAGGCAGAGCAAAGCAACACCCTGCCTTCTTGTTTCAGCTCTCATACTGCAAACAAGTGCCTTTTCTCAGTCATTTTGTACCATGTTTTTCTAATTTTTGTGCCTTTTGTTGATTTCACCGTTTAAGGTGTCCCCCAAGCAGAGTGCTGACGTGTTGTCCAGTAATCCGAAGTGCAAGAAGGCCATGATGGGCCTTATGGAGAGGACTTTGGTGTCAGATAAGCTTCATGCAGGCATAAGTTGTTGTGCTATTGATGGTGAAGTCAATGTTAACTGATCAACAGTCCATATTAAACAACGTGTCCTTAATAATTAATTAACCAATAATAAAACAAAATTATGTATTGACTGGTTGATGAAAATGTTGTGACCAGAAGCTCACAGGAGCCTAACCTTGCGTCTCCCCGAGGAGCAACGGTTCAGTGTTTGCCCATTAGGTGTCTGCAGCAGCTTCACAGAACAAAACCAATGTGAATAACGGGACCGACTATCCACAAGGACGTTGAAATCTGACGTGCATCACGTCATAGATGGAGTCAGGTGTGGCAGCCCTTCCGTGATGATAATTAAGGAGATTTCACAGCATCCCTGTTCACCTGACTTCCCAGCATCGGTTTTTGGAGCCCAGGGTGAAGAGACACACAGACTTATCCTTTTATCTCTTATTTCTTTGTCCTGATTGTTGGCAGGTTGGGCACATGTCAGGTCTTTAACTGGTTTGTCCTGTTTAATTTAGTTTTTATAATTTACAAGTGCCCCAAGGCCCAAGTGAAGCCCAAGGACATGCATTGTTTGGCCTGTGCAGTGTTTTTTAAATTTTTGAATTAGTTGCTCACATTTAAAAATCCAAAGATTTTATGTAAAATCCTGAGAGGATCAGGTACGTACCTCTCCCTCACACTTCCTTGTCACAGTCTTCCTATCCTGTGCCTTATAGATCTCTGAGCATCCACATGAGTCAGTAGCTGCTACCCATAAATGAGTGTAGATCTGTCCTTCTGCTCATTCTCAATCTGGGCAAAGTGAGAGGCAAATGAGCTCTTTGACAAAAGGCAAAAGTCTCCCTTTGGGGAGACTTCCTTCCAGCACCATCTTCCTGGGACTTTCCGGAATGGATGGACGTGCTGCAGCAGTCCACTTCCCATTGGTTTCTCCTTGGTGTGCAGAACCAACTATAAAGCAGGCATGAGGGCTTTTTTTTCCTGGTCAACTGGACACAGGGAACTCCCCATAAGGAAAAGGAAGCAATGCATCAGGGACAGGTGTCAGAGTCCGAACCATGTGCTTATGCAGCTTACTCATGCCTTCTGTACCTGCTGGAGGCCAATTACATAGACACAACATCCACTTGATAACGAAGGGCTGTTGCACTCACCCAAACTTGGTAGGTCAGAGAGTATCTGGTGCAAAATGGAAAGTTTGGGACTCATGGACACTGATCCTGCGGTCAGAAGTTCAGTATTTTTCAAGGCCTAGTACTAAGCCAGGGGCTTTTCTTCAAATAGGAGAAGATTGCTCTGCAGAAGAGAGGTCCTTGCTGCAAAACTCTATGGCTGTCCTATGATTCTATTGTTGGGCTTGTCATAGATGCCACCCACCTGGAGCATCGTTCGATCTGCTGTGTCAGGAGGCTCAGGTGGCAGTGCATTTGGATGGCAACCTGGACCTGCTGCAGAATCTTCTCTTGCTCTGAAATCCCTCTGGCCCAACCTCCAATATGACTGTACTTGGACAGAGGGCATTTAAAGGGGTAATTAAGGTTAAATGAGGTCCTAAAGTGGGGCCCTAATCCTATAGGACTGATGTCCTTATAGGAAGAGGAAGATGCATCAGAGCTCACTCTCTCTCCATGTGTGCACAAAGGAAAGACCATATGAGGACACAGGGAGAAGGCAGCCATCTGCAAACCAGGGAGAGAGTTCTCACCAGACACCAACACTGCTGGCTCCTTATCTTGGACATCCAGCCTCCAGAACTATGAGAAAATAAATTTCTGTTGTTTAAGCCACCCAGTGTGGCATTTTGTTATAGCAGCCTCGGCTGACTAAGGCAGCATCTAAAGTACTTGTCACTTCCTGATCATCAAATCCGATCTTCATAATTCCAGCAATGTGTGTGATATTTCATAGGCTATTAAAATCATCAAGTTCTCTACAAACTAGATTATGGCAGAGAAGGTAAGTGGACATAACTCTGCAGCAAGATTGTGAAGGCACATTGTTGACCCTGCCAGGTGAGAGCAAACTTCTTCTGGTACTTGCAAGTTAGAAATATATATGTATACACACACACACACATAAGCATTTGTCAGATCAACAGTTACATATCAAATACCAGGAGCTGTATTGATATTTTCCAGTAAAGATACCACTGTTTGGAAGAGCAGCTGCTATTGGAGTTACCATGCAATTAAGTTTATGGTAATCCAAAGTCCAGTTACCTTCCAAAAAGGCCTATCAGGTAAGTTAAATAGAGAAGTAATAGTTACTCAAAAAATAGTAACTGGTCAAAGTTTACTGCAGAAATACTACCATTATCACCACCCCTGTGTCTTTCCAGCCTTTGATGATCATACTAATCTCTGCAATCTACCCAAAGACATGATATATATGTTTCTTTGTTTGTTGTCCTAGAAGGAAGGAAGAGTTCAAGGGACTTCCCGTTGTTGCTTTCTGCAGTACAAGCATCAGGGGCCCAATGTTTGTAGTCTTCCAGTCGCTGATTGCGTGCTCCAATTAATATTGTCAGGCACTGGGGAAAAAAGAGCAAAGTGAGTCCATGAGCCAACTGGACCCACGGTGGGACTTGGGCCAAGCCACATTTATTATTTGATCAAATAAGCCTTTACTTTGGCTGGTGAAACACAGCAGCATTATTATTCCCACAAATTAGCATCAATTCAGAGCTAGTGTCTAGTGATCCACAAAAGTCTGAGGAGTCCCCTTTTCCCACTGAGCTTTCATCCTACTAAATGGATGCTGGTCCTTTTGGGGAAGGCTTGGAGGGATATTTACAGAACATACTTGTAGCAATGTCACAGAGTCCTCGCTTGTGTGATTATTTAATGAGTCTACTCCCCTTGGACTCTAAGCTCCATAAACACAGAAGCCACGTCTGCTCGGCTCACCCTCATGTTCCCAGAACCTAGCAGAGTGCCTGACACAGAAGGAGAATGTGAATACTTTCTGAGTGAATGAACCAGGGAAGGGCTGTGGGAAAGGAACACACTCAGCTCTGGGTCTAACTCACACACAGATTTGGAACCAAAGACCATAAAGAGTGCCCTGTACCCAAGCTTGTACATCTGTCTTGCTGAGGCTCCCTATTGGTGACAGCTTGGCAAGACCAGATCCAAAGTGTTCAGAGTACTGAATCTTGGCCATCTCTCAACACTTTTTGGCTGAAGACAGACTCTTTTCCCCTACTTACCTCACAGGTCTCCACCTCCAGGTTTCCCATGTCTCAGCTCCAAGGATGACTCTTGGTTGAACATAAAAAGGATTGAAGAAGCACCAGCCCAATCTCTGAGGCTGAGTATCAAGTCACCCTTGATGGCCATTTGAGTCTGGACATGTGCCCCATACATGTTCATGGGCACCTGGTGCCCCAGAGTCTGGGGCCTTGAGTTCATAACCTGTGTGGTCATTTGATGGCTAGGATTCTACTTACCTCCTCAATCTACCTCACTCATCTTCCCAGCCTCCCAACCTCTTGCCAGATGCCCTTTGACAGAATTCCCTGATACCTGCTTAGAGGTTCAATCTGATCCCATGTCCTGCAAGGTATTACTAATTCTTTTGCTTTTATTTTGTAATAGGTGTAGATGATCATAGAAAAGTTGCAAAAGAGTACAGAGTTCCCATAAACCCTTGTGCAACTATCAAACCAGGAAATTACCACTGGGAGAGCACTTGACCAAACTTTAGGTCTTGTTGAAATTTCACCAGTTTTTCCATGAATGTCCTTTTACTGCCCCAGGATGCAGCCCAAGACCCACACTGTATTTAGTTGTGTTGTCTCCTCAGTCTCCTCCAGTCTATGGCAGTTCCTCAGTCTTTCCTTGTCTTTTATGACCTTGACATCTTTGAAGAATATTAGTCAGGTATTTTAGAAAGTCTCTCCATTTGTGTCCTGTGAAGAATTTTAAATGGTAATATTACATCATATTATTTCTGGCTTAAAATTCCTGTTTCCATATCACTTGCAGAATAATATCTTAAACTTCCCATCTGGACATATGGACTCTTTATCATTTGATCCTGCTGTCATTTCATCACCTCTCCCACATGGCCCTTAGAATCACCCAGTTCTGCAGCCATCCTGAACCCCCTCTAATAAACATACTCCAGCATCTTTGTCCTCACTACACCTGAAATATTTTTTTTTCCTTCCCCCTTGTCTGCCATGTCAACTCCTAATCATTATTCAAGACAATATTATTCAGGCAACTAACGCTAGAAGCTACAATGACCCCCAAGTCTTAGTGGCTTACCATAATAACAGTTTACTTCTCATTCACTCAAGGTCTCATGTGGATGTCCTTGGTTGGGTGGCTCTCCCAGAAAGCTTCCCTCCAAGTGGAGGAAACATCTTGGGACACTGCCATCCCCCACACATGGCCCCTAGGATCACCACTGAAGGGAAGAAAAAGGAGAAGTACATGTGGAAGTTTGCTTTTTTTTATTTTTATAGCACAAGTCAATATAGGCTCACATATTGGTCAAAATTAATCACATGATCCCGCTCACATACGAGAGGATAGGGAAATGTCGTTTCCTGGATCCCAGAAGGAAAATGAAGCAGTTTAATAGAGTTATAGCATTGTCTCTCTTCCTGGTCATCCCTCTCGTCACCAAATTGCTTTATGTTTCTTTCCACATAATACAACTTGCTCACCCTCTCCCCAGGAGAGAGAACTCCGGCGCCCATCCAGTGACAGTATCCAACACAGAGCCCAGGGCCGCTGAGTGGCTCAGGCCTCTTCACGAAGACCAGGAACAGCTCCTTCCGGTCTGGTCTCCTGTGATCTGAGAAATAAGTTATCTGCCACCCTGCTCCCCTGGTTTCCAGTTTACAGTGGTGGGTTGGGAGAGGAGAACCGCGTAAATCCTTCCATCTGGAGAAAGGAAGGATGGAAGCCTTGCATCCCTCACTGGCCCACCCTTCAGTCCTGCAGGACAGGCGTGCTGGGGAAACCTGGATGATACCCCATGCTTGCTCTCTGGGACCCTGTGGTTATGGCCGCATACTTCACCCACCCTCTGGGGGCTCCTCCTTGCTCATTGTTATCCATGGCCACATAAGAATGGACTTTGGGTAGTGTGTTCTCCTTGGGGCAGTATAGCTTTGGGAGCTCACTCCCTGTTTAGGAAAGATTGGGGACTCAAAGATTGTTTTTAAGTTCCAAACAATCAAAAGATTTTTTGGGTCAAGACTCACGGTATTCTTGGCAGTGCAATTGTCTCAAAAACTTAGTGACTTCTGATCTCTTTGTCTCCAGTCAATTCCATGTAGAGTAACCACACCAAAAGACCTTTCCTGGGCTTAATTCTGGAATCTCCTTTGTTTCCCTGCCTTCCCACTCCTGCCTAATGGCAGCCTCTTTGAAGCCATTGGGCTTGTGTGGGAAGTCTACATGCTTACTCACACCTTTGTCCTGGGTCACTCTATTTCACTCCGAAAGTTCACCAGAACTTTGTCAGCTCAAATTATTTTTTATTCTCATATTTTACTGTTTGGGGACTAGAAGCAGTTACCTTTTACAACCCTTCGAGGCCCCAAATTTCTGCACTGTCTATGACCTTTCATTTTTTGTTTACGAAACAGCCAGTTATTTTCTGAGTTCATCTCTTTCTCGTATTGCCTTTCCAGACAGAGCCAATTCCAATTAAAACACATTTCTAACTTTCCATTTTCCAGCAACTCTCCCCATGGGCCCATAGTCATGGGGTCAGTCTTCCAAGTCTCTGCAGGTGATCATTTTGCCAGATGTTTTGTCACCACATGACATAGATGTCCGGCCACACAACATGTTATGTTTCTTCCCCACCTCTTGCCCAACTGCTAAGAAAATGGCCACAGATATTTTGTTATGGCAGTGTAGGGGAGGAAGAGAAATCTCCACCCATTCTAGGTCCTTCTGGCTGGGCTGTGGATTAAATTGACATGAGACAGAGTAACAGGGGAAAATCAGACAAAGCTTTATAACATGTATACATGGGAGAGACTCAGGAAAACTCAGCAGCTCAGCCTTCTGGCCAAGGTTGTCATCTTAAATAGCATCTTCAGCTAAAGACAAAGAAGGATGTTGGGGGTAGTGGTTTGGGACTTCAAAGGGGCAGAAGGCAATTCACATGGAAATGGAAAAGCAAAGTTCGGTAAACAGAGTGCTGATAAGAATGGGCTTAGCAAGGACCCTCCCGGTCTATCAATACCCAGAGTTATCTATGGTGATGGGCAGACCTGGGGACAGGACTTTTATCTTAAATTCTTTTAGGCAGTTAGGGGGAAGGCCAAAGTTTCTTTTTTGTTCTTAAGAATAATCTAGCAAAAGCAAAAAGACACATTTTGGGGTGGCCAGTTCTGATCCCCCACAGTAGCAACCCACTGCAAGACACCAATTTCCATGGTATTAAATAAATCATGCTAGTTGTTGGAAACAACTTCCAAATTTCAGTGGCTCGACAAAATAAAAGTTTATTTCTCATCCACCAACGAGGATTTTCCAGTTAGGGCACTGTCCTGCAGGCAGTGACTCAGCGATCCAGGCTTATTCCATCCTGGAAGGATGCCATCTCCAACACATGGCTCCAAATTTGCCACAGGAGAAGAGAAGCAAGGGTCAAGTGTGCAAGGTATTTTATGGACTAAGTGTCATACATTAGATCTGCCCATATCCTATTGATTGGAATTAGTTTCACGGCCCCACTCAGGGTACAAGGCGGGTGGTAAATGTCATCGTCCTGGGTTGTCAGGAAGAGAATTAAATGGTTGACAATAATTAGAATTACTTCTGCCACAAAGGCCAATCTGAAATGTCACCTTATGTCTTTGCAGCATCAGGCATTTCTCCACCCACTTACACGTGTCTTGTACGTAATTTGTATCATGGTATCTACCACATTGTATTAAAAATTATTTTGACAAGTCAGGTAATGAGTGGCTCAAGGTTAAGAACTGTCCTGTATTCATCTCCACAGCATTGCAGCCTGGCACTCTGCCTGGCACATGGCAGGGGCTGAATGAGTGCTTGCTGAGAGGATGTTGAGATGGGAGAGAGGCCAGGCTAAGAGTGGGCATCGAGAGTCTGGCCTCTCTGCCGGGTAGGATGCGGTGTCTCTATTAGGAAGAGAACAATTGGGGATTATTACAAGATATATTTTCTAATAAAAACGAGAGTAACATTACGCTCTTTTTCATTTATTCAAATGGGAAAATTGTCCCTGCATCACCATCCTGAGCATTCACGCTGTAGTTTTGCATTTCCCAATGGGTTATTTTCAACACAATGAAAGTTCTCAGTAGAGGCTATTATTTATATTTCTTTGAATAACATCTCCTGTCCTGAATTAAGCAGTTACTTATAATAGAAAAAAAGCTCATAAAATATGGGCACTGGACATTTTCAGGACCCAAGTTGCCATTCAGTGCTGGGAGGGTGAAGTATGGGAGTCTGTCCCCTGAAGATTTAGAACTGTGCCCCAAGGCTTCTCTATTCAAGGAGCCCAGGATAGAAAATCTTCCTATTCAGGCTGAACCATGTCCAATTAACCGATGGAAATATATAGAAATGCGGAACAAGAGCCCATTGTTTGCTCTTAATCCAAGAAACAAAGGGCTGCTGATGAGGACGAAGGGATTCTGAACATCATCTGAGATGTCTTCCTGGCTCCTAAGCATGGGCATGTGAGTGTGGAGAAGGAAGCTGCTCAGTGTCCCGGTCTGTCCTAGAGGACAAGGGGGCCCGCCACCAGGAGGGATGAGCCAGGAGCTGATAGATGGTTGGGGTGGGGGGCACTGCATCTAGGAGATGGTGTCAGAGGTGTGGACAGCATAAGCCTGAACTTATTTAGACAGTTTTATAGCAGATGGAAACGTTTTGTTCTAAAATAACCAGAACATTGTGAGAATTTTTCAACAGGTAGACGTGAAGTGTCTGGAAGAAGGGTACCTTTTAATAACTTGCCCCAACGCGCCACCTGAGCTAGCCACAGCCACAAGGAGGCAAGCCCCATCCCCCCAGTCCAAGGCCAGGCTTGGAGAGGAGATGAGCTGTGCTAACGGAATCCGACTCCTGGGAAGGTGACCCTTGGTTGGAGTCGATGCACCTGCCTTTGACAAATCCATCCAGCACAAAGGCTCTGTGAAGCAGATCACTGAGTTAATGTTTGTTTTCCTAGGCCACCTTTGACAGGAGGGCAGTGGAGCACAACTCTACTACAATCAGAACATCAGAACACAAAACCCTCAGGGGGTTGGCGGTGGCCCCTCTCACCTTCAGCAAGTTTGACTGACTCCCCTCACAAAGATGAACAAACACCATTAAATGAGCAAAATGCTCTCTCTTTCCCCCTAGCTATTTTTTCTTTAATTGGTGACTTTCCTTTTTAGAGTAGTTTTAAGTTTACAGAAAAATTGAGTGGAAAGTACAGAGTTCCCACATAACTTTCTCTCCCCACACAGTTTCCCCTATTATTAACATCTTTCACTACTGTGGTACATTTGCTACAATTGATGATACAATTAATAATATAATAATAGTTAAAATAAAGTAAAATCTGAATAGCATTTAAATTTAATCCAAAATATGTGAAGAACTCATATAACTCAACAACAAAAAAACAAACAACCAGATCAAAAAGTGGTCAGAGGATATGAAGATATGCAGATGGCCAACAGACACATGAAATGATGTTCAACATCACTAATTATTAGGGAAATGCAAATCAGAACTACAATGAGATATCACCTGACACTGGTCAGAATGGCTATAATCACCAAGACAAAAAATAACAAATGTTGGAGAGGATGTGGAGAAAAGGGAACCCTCATACATTGAGGGTGGAAATGCAAACTGGTTCAGTCACTATGGAAAACAGTATGGAGATTTCTCAAAATATTAAAAATAGAAATACTGTACAATCTAGCTATCCCACTACTGGGTATTTATCTAAAGAACTTGAAATCAATAATCCAAAGAGATTTATGCACCCCTATGTTCATTGCAGTATTATTCACAATAGCCAAGATGTGGAAGCAACCCAAGTGCCCTTCTATGGATGAATGGATAAAGAAGATGTGATATATATATATATACACACACAATGGAATACTACTCAGCCATAAAAAAGACAAAATCGTCCCATTTGCAACAATATGAATGGATCTTGAGGGTATGATGTTAAGTGAAATAAGCCAGACAGAGAAGGACAAATACTGCATGATTTCACTCATGTGTGGAATATAATAAATACACGGATAAAGAGAACAGATTAGTGGTTGGGGCCGCCCGGTGGCGCAGCGGTTTAGTCTGCGCTTGGCAGCCCGGGGTTCGCAGGTTCGGATCCTGGGCGCCCGCCGACGCACTGCCTGTCAGCCATGCCGAGGTGGCGTCCCATATAAAGTAGAGGAAGATGGGCACGGATGTTAGCCCAGGGCCAGTCTTCCTCAGCAAAAAGGGGAGGATTGGAACAGATGTTAGCTCAGGGCTGGTCTTCCCCCACAAAAAAAAAAAAAAAAAAAAAAAAGAGAACAGATTAGTGGTTACCAGAGGGGAAGAGGGTTGGGGGATGAGTGAAAGGGGTAATGGGGCACATATGCACGGTGACAGACAAAAATTAGACTGCTGATGGTGGGCACGATGAAGTCTATTCAGAAATTGATGAATGATAATGTACCCCCAAAATTACACAATGTTATAAAACCATTGTGATCTCAATAAAATTACTGGAAAAAATAATATAAAAAATTATAAAATAAAATAATACAAAAATTTAATAAGTAAAATTTAAAGAATAAATAAATTAAAGAAATAATTATAACAAAATAATTAATAATATAATAATAATACATTATTATTATCTAAAGTCCATAGTTTACATTAGGGTTCACTTTGGGTGTTGTACATTCCATGGACAAATGTATAATGACGTGTATCCATCATTATAGTATCATACAGAATAGTTTCACTGCCCTAAAAAATCCTCTGTGCTCCACCTGTTCATCCACCCCTCTCAACCCCTGGCAACCACTGATCTTTTACTGTCTCCATAGTTTTGCCTTTTCCAGAATGTCACATAGTTGGACTCATATGGTATGTGGCCTTTTCAGATTGGCCTCTTTCACTTAGCAATATGCATTCAAGTTTCTTCCTTATCTTTTTGTGGCTTGATAGCTCAATTTTTAAAATCTCTGAGTAATACTCCATTGTCTGGATGTACCACAGTTCCTTTATCCATTCATCTGTGGAAAGACATTGTGGCTGCTTCCAAGTTTTGGCAACTACAAGTAAAGCTGCTATAAATATTCGTGTGCGGGTTTTTGGGTGGATATAAACTTTCAACTCACTTCCACTAGGTAAGTAAACATCTAGGAGCTAGACTGATGGATCAAATGGTAAGTATGTTTAGTTTTGTAAGAAACCACCAAACTGTCTTCCAAAGTGGCTGTACCATTTTGCGTTCCCTCTAGCACTGAATAAGAGTTCCTTTTGCTCCACATCCTCACCAGCATTTGGTGTTGTCAGTGTTTTGGATTTTGGCCGTTCTAATAGACATGTAGTGGTATCTCATTGTTGTTTTAATTTGCACTCCCCTGATGACACATGATATTGAGCATTTTTTCATATGCTTTCACTCAGTTTTTTTATGGGCTTTATTTCTTATTCAAAGCAGAAAGAATTGGCTTATCATTACGGGAGAAATATGCTTCTAGACCGATTGGGCCAAACATTCCCTTAACACATCTTTCAACAGTGATGAGGAATGATACTAAGGCCAAGTAACACTTTTTTTAGATGCTTTCACACTAGACAGCACAATCAGTGCTAACACAATAGGGATAATTGATGCCCGCCCCCCGAGGAGCCTAGTTGGGAGTGTAGTTTTCTCAGCCACGTGAAGCCTTCGAGACCAGATTTTGCTGCTTTGCAAGGAAAAGAGGGAACCAATCCAGACTGTGGAACACTGTGCAGAGTTAGACACTAATTCATTTGAGATATTTCTACAATCCTGCCACCCACATGTGTATTTCAGACCAGACCAGCCAGATCGAGAAAGGAAATTGTTATCTCATTGGGAGACCCAGCTTGTTTTTAATTCCATCAAACCGAAGAAGTTCAATTTAGGGTCTGCACTCGCTCCACCAAATTCTCCATATGCCAATATTTATTAAGACATTAATGCATATCTATTAAGGAGCACCATGTCAACCACAGCGAGAGATGCAAAGAGCAAAGAGTGGTGGCTCACTCCTCCCGGTGGTGGGAAGACGGGATTAATGTGCAGACAGCTGGAGGGGTAGTGAACACTACAGATAAGAATGGAACAGCCAGGACTTTCAGTGTCTGCTTGAATGACACTTGAGCTGTTTCAATCTCTAGTTGGACACTGACAACTGGAACTGTGTGCTCTGGGGTGCACCAGCCGAAGAAGGAACTGCTCATAGCAGGACTGTGTGACACAGCCCAGTGACTGTCGGTCCAAGATCCTCAATGGGAGCCTGCAATGATTGGTGCGCTGGCAGATGTTACCTGGAGGACCCTTGACTCGAAGCTTCCATTATTTTCCTCCTTAAGCATTAGGGAATAATGAACCTTCAGCACTTTGAAATGTCTCTTTAAATCAATATTTTTAGGGGTGTAGGTCAGACTCTTCCTAAGTTCACCTGGACTTGTAGAGCTTCATTGCTCCTCATTCTCTTCCTGGTCAAGCTCTGCTGAGCATTACTCTACGAGGCAAGATGGAAAGTGAGATGTCTTTATAGGGTCTGAGGTTTGTCTCTGGCCCAAGGATCGTTCACTTAGTATGGTTCTCACTCAGTTCTGAGTATTACATATAGCTTTTCCAAATACTTTCTCTAAAACATAGAGTTTTAACAATCACAGTCATTCTTTCTTAACCAGCTCATTTGTAGATATGAAGAACACTTTCCTCCAGTGCAATCCATAAAGCAACCTGGTTTCCAGCATCTTCCTAGAGGAAATATAAAGGGCATTCCTTTGAGGTAATCTGCAAAAGGATGCCCGTGGGCAGGTTTCTTCTTCCACCAGGAGGGCCACATATACACAATCTTAGAGAGATGTAGAATGCCATCTCCCCTTTTCCATCCAGGGCAGAAACAACGCCTCCTGTGGGACTAGCTGCATGAATGATGCAAGCCCCTAGTCCTCAGCTTAATGCTAAGACCTTCCACGCCCCGGTCCCATTGGACCCATCTTGCTTCATCTCCGGTGGGATAGAGAGGCCCACCATCCTTCCAGAATGCATGGTGTTTAACATTTCGTGTTCTGTCCCATAGACAGACACCAGTCCATTTGCCAACAGATGTCCAGACAGACAACAAAATGCTGAGGAATTTTTATATTGCTCCATTAGATACATATGCATTTTATGTAAACACTGATTGCTTTAAGAGAACCAGGAATCAAAAAAGTAACATGTTTCATTTGTATTGTATTTGACAGAGATGAGGTTTTTATAAATGAAAGGTGAACATTCTGAAATATTACCTTTGAATTCCATTAGTCAGTGGAAATGTGACTTTCCAGCCCCATTTTCTTCAGGGAAAAGTGGAGAATGTCATTAAAAAAAAAAATAGAACCTGGGAAAGTGGTCTGCTTTCAACAGTTTCTAAACTGGTTCACATTGATTGATAGTGTTAATTAGATTCCATCAGTCTGTGGAAGACGTCCATGAAGTTCAGGAAAACTATTTTGCTGACTTAGCAGTTCCATGTATTTTCTTCTGACAGATCAGGTTTTGAAATGACCTAAAGCAGCTAGGACAATAGGACCAGAGCATTCTACTGCCGCTGGGGTTAGAACACAAAACAGACAAAAGGAGGTCTTGTAATAAAAATGGTCTGGTGCTAGCTAAAACTGATGTGCTGACACATGGATATTTGTCTTTGCTGTTTTGAAAAGTTTTCTGTCCCTGGTCAATTGCGGTTTTCAGAAAAAGCAAACCGTCATACTCTTTGTAATTGTATTAGTGAGCTCCTGCTGCATAACAAGAGCATCAGAAATTTAGAGGCGTAAAACAACACACGTGTATGACCTCAGAGTCTCTGAGGGTGGAGGCTGTGGGCACGGCTTAGTGGAGTTCTCTCTGCAGGGTCCAACCAGGCTGCAGTCAAGGTGTCAGCTGCACTGTGGTCTCATCAGAGACCTACTGGGAAAGGAGCTGCTTCCAAGCTCACGTGGTCATTGGTGGCCTTCAGTTCCTGCAGTTGTGGGACTGAGGGCGTCAGCTTCTTCCTGGGAGTCTGCTGGAGGCCACTCTTAGCTCCTAGCTGTGTGACCCTCTCCATAGGGCAGCTTCCAACATGGCGGCTGGCTCCTCCAAAGCCGGTAGGGAGCGTCTCCTCACAGGATGGGTGTCAACAATCTTACGTATCGTAACCACATACACCTGGTCACGTACCTCCTGCCACTTTTGCCATGAGGAGTGTAATGGTTAATTTTATGTGCTAACTTGACTGGGACATGGGGGACCCAGACATTTGGTTAAAGATTTTTCTGGGTATGTTTGTGAGCGTGTTTCCAGATGAGATAGTATTTGAACCTGTAGACTGAGTAAAGGAGATGGCCCTCCCCAACGTGGCTGGGCCTCATCCAATCAGTTAGAGGCCTGAACAGAACAAAAGGCCGAGTAAGAAAGAATTCTCTCTCTCTGCCTGACTGTTTTCCAGCTGACACATAGATCTTCTCCTGCTCTCAGACTGGAACATATGCTGTTGGCTCTCCGGGTTCTCAAGTCTTCAGACGTGGACTGGAACAACATCACCCTCTTTCCTCAGCTTGCCAATGCAGATCGTGGGACTTCTCAGCCTCCATGATTAGGTAAGCCAATTCCCCTTAATAAGATGTATATATATATATGATCCTAATATCTATCTCCTACTGGGTTGGTTCTGTTTCTCTGGAGAACCCTGACTAATTCAGGAGAGGATCACACAAGATAGTGAACACTGGGAGGTGGGGATCATGGGGCCCACTGTAAATTCATTCTGCTACAATAATACATCTTGGAAAGTTGTTAAATCTTGTACTTATGTACAGAAAAATGTCACTTTAAGAGCACAAAACAAGGTGAAGGTGCTCATGGACTTAAAAAGGAATCGATGAGCCAAGACCACAGGACAGCAGAGTATCTTTCTCATAAGTAGGTGATTTCAGTAGTATTTGGGTTCAGAGTTGAATGCACCACATTGATATCCCTCCATAATGCAAATATTATTATTATTTTTTTTGTCAGGAACACTGGCCCTGAGCTAACATCTGTGCCCATCTTCCTCTACTTTATATGGGATGCTGCCACAGCATGGCTTGATAAGCAGTGTGTAGGTCCATGCCCAGGATCCGAACCTGTGAACCTTGGCCCGTTGAAGCAGAGTGCTCCAACTTAACCACTATGCCACCAGGCCAGCCCCTGCAAATATTATTTTTTAACATTTGTTAAGTACATCCACGTGCTGGACAGTTATTTCACTTTCCAAATGTTTTTTTAGTTACTGTTCACAGCTGCACCCGGTGGCCAGTGTGATTGTTATCCTTGTTTTGCAAATGAGGAAACTAAGGCACAGAATTTAGGTGACTTAGGTCACGTGGTTAGGAAAGCCTGGGGCCGGGATTCAGCCCAGTGCTATTAACTACACGTCCTATCAGCCTACACTAAGTTGGGGCTGGAGCCATGGGCAGGGGAGAGGTGTCCTCTAATGAATGGTTAATTTGTGTCCCCTGAAACTCAGAATCGCTGGGCAGGTCAGGACACGGTGGAGGATCAAGGCGGTGATGGGTGGAAGGAAAGGTGTCACATCAGGGCTGGGACACAGGCACTTGAGCCCCAGCGAGGAACAGTGTAAGGAGATGTGACCAGTGCCAGAAGCTGGGATGGCAGTGCCCTGGGACGCCGGGACACCTGAAGATGGAGTAGCTCAGAATGGGAGAGGTCTGTGCAGTCCATGTGACAAAAGGGCTAGTCATCAGAGTGCCAGGCCACAGTGGCAGCAGCAGCAGCGACTCACAGAACAAAAACTCCAGCAGGGAGGCCAGGGCAGACTGCAGAGCATCGTTCTTGGTAATGAATTTGGCTAAAGGCGCTGAGAGTTGTGGCCTCAGAGGGCCAGCACAACTGAGTCCTCAGGACAGCCCCCAAATATCTCCAGAAAAAAAAGCAGGATGTGAGTTTATTTCATGAATTCTCCTTTTCATTTGCATCAAATCTGATATCTTCTTTTTTCCCTTGATTGTTCTAAAACATAATTGGATTTCTAAATTATGTACTCGAGTCTAAATTTTATAAAACTTGATCCAAATGAGGTTTTTAGAACTAAAAGTCTTTTCTCTGACTCCCAACAGTAATTGCAAATCTCAGAGCACTGGTTGGAAGCGTGCATCAGAGGTGGGCTTGGTCCACAGGAATCCCCTCCCACTCCAGGCTGGCCAGCGGAGGGCAAGGCTGCCTGCTGGAGATGGCTTCCCTGCAGGAACTGACCCATTGGATACCAGCCCCTCTGGCATTTCTCTTCTCTGAGTTGTAATGTCAAGAGAGTCCTACCCAACAGTACAGGGGGTTCTAGAGATGGAATCAGTGGGGCAGAGAGGTCCAAACTGCAGTGCCTTGGCACCCAGAGCAGAAATGCCCTCCTGGGCCCAGCGGAGATGGAAGTCTCTGGAGGAGTTTGAGAAGGGCTGCACCATGACGGCGTCCGTGCTTGCTCCAAACAGACAAGAGGGCCGGGAAGTGGAGGCGGCTCCTTGCGTCCCCAGGTGGCCAATGGTGGGTGAGGACCTGGAGCAGACTGATCAGTGTCTGGATAAAGGTGGGCACGGTTTGGCCACCGCAGTGGGCTGGCTGGAGGTTCAGACACCACGGATGATTGTCATCCCCTCACTCAGCCTTGTGTTTATTTTTGTCACATTTTCCTACCGACCATTATTTTAGCTACTTATTTGTTTCTTGCCCGTCACTGCGCCTGGGCAGAGACCGTTTCATCTGCCCCTCTGCCCCAGTGCCTCTGACTGCACCGAGTCAGCGCTCAGTGAGGGGTGTTGAATGCCCTCCTGGCCCTGGAGAAGCGTCCTTCGAGGAGGACACGGGCACGATAAGTTCTCTACCTTGCTGGATTTCAGTTTGGCAGGACAGCTGGTGGGTTGGCTTTCCCATAGGTAGCAGCTGACTGAGGAGACAGCAGAGAGCAGGTGACTGACGCCCTGCCTGCGGCCCCTCTGAGGGAGGAGCCTGGGATGCAGGTGGCTTGGGTGAGAAGCAGGTGTGAGGCAGGGAGAGAAGTCCCTGCCAGGGACAGTGCCAGATGCTACCAGGTGAAGCCAGCAGCCCATGGGTTGCTGAAGGGGATTCTGAGTCAATGAAGGAAAGGGACCAACAAGCTGATGGGAGATCATTTGAGGTTAAAACAAATAAGGCAGCAGGCAACAGTAAGAAGATGACAATTTTGGGAATACAGCCTAACTTCAACCCCTTCATGCTAAGCTGGTCCCTCCCTCTGTCCTGCACCCTGTGCAACATCAAGGCGTAACCACAAGGTTGAGGTCGGAAGGAAGGTCCAGCTAAGCAAGAGAGGACGAGCTCCAGAAGCCTGCCCCTTTGAACCCCGGGGGCAGTGACAGGAGGAAAGAGATGCTCTTCAGACCCTGGACCAAGTCAGGGAGAGGGACAGACAAGCCAGGAGAGCACTGTGGGAAAGGGCTTTTGCCTCTGCCCCAGCCCCAGGGAAGCCGCAGCAGAGTAATTTCGGCAGAGAGAGGCCAGGTGTGGGGAAGCAGGTGGCTCCTAGGAGCTTGCAGACACCGAGGGGTGGCTCAGAAGGAAGCAGAGCTGTGGGCAGGGCGGCCAGCGCCTCTCTATGCTGAATGAAGAGCTGTGGGCTGGGTGCCTGGAGTCACCCGGTTCCCTGAAGATCCCAAACCATGAGGGAGGGCTGTGGATGGGCAGAGTGAGCCAGGGGCCACTGGACCTCACCAGTTAGAGAGAGGCTGGGACACAGGTTCCTTGAGGAGAGGCTGTGGCCCCCAGCAGAGCCATTTCCCTGCACAGCAGCTTCCTGCCTGGGACTGGTGGACAGCACTAGAGTCCCTCATTGAATTCCAGCTAAGAGCTGGTCATGGAGGGGGTAGGGACACATGTTCAGGTGGGAAAAACAAAGACAGTGAACCCTCCCCAGGGGTGCAGAAGAAGGCCAAAGGGACCAGGAAACTCTGCATCACACTTAAGATACAGGTTCTAAAGTCACAATTTATTTGGCAAACTTGGACTTCATCATAGCCCAAAGATCCCCCCAAATCTCAGCCTTGGAAAAGCCAGTCAGGGCTGAGTCGGCGCTTTGAGAATAAGGTCAAATAACAGAGCAGAGAGGCAGATGTCAGGGGCCCAAACTGGCCCAGGGAGGGGCTTTAGCTTCTGGAAGTTGCTTCTGCCCAAGAGAGACCCCTGAGGGTACACCCCCATAGATCACCTTGCACACCCACTAATTTGCTTCCAAGAAGACAGGATTCTAAGACAGTTGTGCGTATGAAAATATACAGGCCAGTAGTGTTCGGCAATATGGACTTGAACGACCTTTGGCCAGAGGCAGCAACAGTCACAATGCTTCTTCACACTATCCTCGTGAAAGCCACTAACTACCTACAGGACCCTCATTTCAGGGTCCAGCCCCTCAGGCTATGCTGCCCTGTGCAGGCTTTCACGAAAGCATGGAGCCCTTCTCCCCTGGTTTTCTCATTTGAGTGAGAAGCAAAGTGGGAGTCATTTTCTCCTTTCACACGTGTGTTTTGAGCCCTGACTACGCTCCAGGTCTATGTACTGGGTCATCGGGTGGACTGCGGTGGAGAGCCCAGACGTGGCTGCTGCATTCCAGCAACCCAGAGCCTAGGGCAGCGCTGTCCAGAGAGTATAAGGTGAGCCACGAAGGCCGTGCTGTGCTCACATCTAATCCTTGGCACCCGGCCTCCTGGGCACTGACCAGCCTGGGTGGATGGGACATTCTGAGGCTGATGTCCACTGTTGATGGCGGCTGCTAGTGTGCTGTTCAGGCAACAACTGAGTTTAATGGTCCTAAGCTTTCTATCTACAGGAGGACTTGCCTGCAGAAAGTGGGAAGAATAGTTAACCCTCTGAACATTGAGTGAGGTAGTCTCCTGTTATTTACTGTTTACGTTAGTGAATCACTGTTCTTTGTAAATAATTAGCATATAACCATTTAATATCTTAACACTTGAACATGTTAACAATCAGCCCCCTGGTTTTGTTGAAAATGTGTCTGACAGCCTCATGCACTGTCATTACCATAACATATGCTGCAAATGCTGTTCTGGTGGGTCAGAAAGCGATTTTCTAAGGAATTCTAAGGCATATAGTAGAAAATAAAATTAAATTACATCTCTTTCACTATGATTTGGAAAAGATGCATTTTTACAGGATGAGGCCACTTTTGGACTAGCTTTTTTGTGTGTGTGTGTGTGAGGAAGACCAGCCCTGAGCTAACATCCGTCGCCAATCTTCCCCCCTTTTGCCGAGGAAGATCAGCCCTGGGCTAACATCCGTGCCCATCTGCCTCTACTTTATATGGGACGCAGCCACGGCATGGCTCGACAAACCATGTGTCACCACACCCAGGATCCGAACCCGAGACCCCTGGGCTGCCGAAGTGGGGCACGGGAACTCAATCGCCACGCCACCAGGCCGGCCCCTAGACTAGTTTTTTTTTTGATGAAAAAAATAGAGTTAAAATTTTCTTAATAAAGATAGTATTCTTAGTTAAAATGTTTGCTTTTTTCTGGTCAAACCAGTTTGCCCCGTAGCTGGAGAACCTCCACTTAAAGCAAACCTTTAAGTAGTCTAAACTATTTTGAAGTACACGTAACAATATTTAACAGAGGGAAGTAAATAAGTTCTGACTTATGAATGTTATTGAGAAAATGTTCTTATTTTGGAGATGATCACATCGAGAATGAATTTTTATAGATCTCAACATTTAACATCAGAGAACTCTGGGAACAGCTGACTGACGCAGGAGCCTGTGAACTCTGGGGTTATGAATCATCAAATGTCTTAATCATTACTTGACCAGATGCAAGTCTCTAGAAAGAGAGAAGTAGGACAACTGTACAGTAATGATTCCTGTGTGTGCATTCCATTCTTTGTAGTGCCAAGCCTTTGAAGATGAAATTATTTTTATTTATCCAAATTAAAAATTTATTTTCTTTAAATACAGCACTTTAAGGCTAAATTATGTTTTGCCTGCCAACTTGAAGTGGATGCTCCTACAGTCTCATGATCTATCCTTAGTGTCTGATAAACTGTTTCCAAATCCTCTAATATCACATTTCTAATCCAGTTTGCCATGGGATAAATACTTCTGAGCTTTGACAATGAAGGAAGCTTTCAGTAATTTTAAGTTCAGGCAAGATGAATATTAGAAGTGTAATTTCTAAAATTTGCAATAGTGAATTTACTAAATTCACACTGTGAATAGTCTTCAAAGAACAAGCAAAAAATTTAAGAAATTCTGTCATTGTTTATGGTTAAAATTTCCATGGAAATTCAGCTAAACTTTCAAACTCAGAGTTAAGAAATTAAGAAAATGTTATGATGTCCTTGTGTATAAACAGAGGATATGTTGTGGAGCACAGTGTTTGCTATTTATGATCAAATAGTGGTAAAAATGTAAGACCATGAATTACTTGGCCTTTAATTAGCATTAAATATTTGACAATTCAAAAACAAAAGGGGAGAGAGAGAGAATGAAAGAAAGGAATGAAGGAAGAAAGGAAGGAAGGAGGGGAGGAAGGAAGGGAGAGAGAGAGAGAAAAGAAGGGAAGGAAATTTCTGGTTTTCCAAAGTGGTCTTGCCATTTGACATTCCCATCAGCGATGTATATAGAAAGTTCCAGTTGCTTCCTGTCCTCACCAACACTTACTATGGTCCGGCTTTTAAATTTCAGCCACTCTGTCACCTGTGTGGTAGTATATTTATGGTTTTAATTGGCATTTTCCTAATGACTAAAGGTGTTAAACATCTTTTCATGTGCTTATTTGCCACAGGGACATCTTTTTTAGTGAAGTGTCTGTTCAAACCTTTTGCTCATTTAAAAATATAGCCTTCAACTTCCACTCCTAAATATTTACCATATTCACCTCCTCCTCCTCCTCTCTCCAACCCTTCTCTAGTTCAGATCCTTGTTTCTCTTATCTAGACCCCCTCCCATCCTCCCAGCCCCTTGTCCCACCATCTCCCTGGCATCTTCCACATTGCTTCCAGAGAAATCATTGTAAAGTCTAGATCTGGCAGGGTCACTCTCCTGCTCAGACTTCTTCAGTGGGCCCTGAATGACAGGAGCTTTCTATCCTTCTTCAGCTGCCACATGTGCACCCTATGTCTATGCTGCTCACCTGTCTGTTTTATCCTGGTCTCTCCCATTCCCCTTTCTCACTTTATTTTCTCCAACATTGGACTAAATGCAGTCCCAGGAAGCCTCCTTGCTCTTTCACTCCTCCGGCCTCTACTAGTATGACCTCTGCCCAGACTGTTTCTCCCCAAATCGTAAAAATACTATACTCTCTCTGAGCAGATGTGAGGGTCCTCTGTCCTTTTAATTTTCCATAATGCAAACATCATATTGTATTTTCCTTGTGTGTACATCTGTTTCCATACTAGACCACAGGTCTACTGAGGACAAAACTATATTTTTCCTTTTGTCCCTTTGTCTAATGGAGTGCCCGACAACAGTGGATATTCTAGAACGTACTGACTGGGTAACCTAGCCCTGCACTCCTCCCTTGGGATACGGGGACACGGGGGATACAGTATTTATCCTCTCCCATTCAGTATGCAGGAACTGTCATCAAATCTCAACAGGGTTTATGAACTCCTGTGCTGCCTCCCATTCACCCCCCAACAACAAAAATGACAACAAAGGAATGTGGAAGACCCTGTGCCCTAGGAACGTGAGGGCTGCCATCAGCACCTGCGTGGAGCTCTCCATGGTCCTGTGAGTTTCCGGTGCACGGCCGCTCTGATTTGAGACGCGTTCCTCATTGTCTGTTTCTCCTTCCCTGTTTACAATATCCTGGCTTCACTTTCCTCACAGTCTAGACTCCATGGTCCATCTCTGTATTCTTTTCTTTTTTCAAGTAAAAAATAAACAGTATAAAACAATAATGTACAACTAAAACCCCACAATGTTATAAACTATTAAGACATCAATAAAAAAATAATTTAAAAAAAACAGTACATAAAACTACAAAGTGTAACATAACCACCCAGCATAAATATGAATATTTGAAAAAATAGATTTGATACATTTGCTTCAGATCTTTCAAACAAGACAGAAAAATATACCCATCACAGAATGCTGCAGTTGCCTAGGTTCCCCTTCTCAGTTCCAGTCTCCTCTTGTCTTCCAAAATAACCATGATCATGGACTTGTCTGTTTCCAGCCCATATTTTTATATTTTTACTACACACGGATCTCCACAGATAGTATTGTTTTGTGTTTCCTCTCAAGTTGCAAACACAGTATTATTCTCCAGTGAATTCTGCCACTTGCTTCCTTCCTTCACCAGAAAGACAACCAGGTCTTCCTGTTCTAGTCTGAGCCCACCTCATTTCAAGGGCCACCTTGAAGCAAAGCTCTGATCAGCTTTTGTGGAGAAGCGTCTGGAATCATCTGGGTTAGAGAAGGATTGGAGACCGTGCTTTTCCATAATTCCCATGAGTCAAATGTTGGAGCTACTAGATGATCCTGTGTTTCCTGGTCTTTTCTTATGTTTTCTAGATAGTCTTGATTTTATCTTCTTCTACCATATTTTGGTTTTCTAACTTCCTAGATTCATTGTTCTCAGATAATTTTGTTTCTGTAGCATCCTGTTTTATGAGTGTAATAATATCTTTATTGAGGCATAATGGAAATTGAATGAACTGCATATTTTTCCAGTGTGTAAGGTGATGAGTACAGCCATGAAACCTTCACACATCAACCTCATAATAAACATCAACCCCAAACATTTCCTCATGCCCTTTATGAACCCTCTCCTTTGCCCCCATCCCCAGGCAAACACTTATCTGTACACAAGACAGCATGCACTCTTTTCGTCTGACTTCTCTCAGGGAGCATAATGATTTGGAGATACATTCATGTTGTTCCTGGTGTTCAGTTTATTCCTTTTCATTGCAGAATAGTATTACATTGTATGGATATACCACAACAGGTTTAGTCATTCATCTGTTGATGGATAATAGGACTGTTTCCAGTTTGGGGCTGTTATCAATAAAGCTGTTTAAACATTCATGTAAAAGTCTTTGTATAGACGTATGCTTTCATTTCTCCTGGGTAATTACCCACACGTGAAATGTTTGGATCATATAGTAAGTGTATGTTTCAGTTTTTATGAAAGTGTCAGAGTGTTTTCCAAAGCAGTTGTACTGTTTCACATCCCCACCAGCAGTGCGTGAGGGTTCCAGAGCCTCCACATTCTTACCAAGCCTTGGTTGCTCATTCTTTTTAATTTTATTTATTCTAAGAGATGGGTAGTGGTACCTCAGTGTGGTTTGATTGGCATTTCCTTAATGACTAAAGATGGTAAGCATCTTCATATATGCTTATTTGCCATTTGTATATATTATTTGGTGAAGTGTCTGTTCAAATCTTTTGCCCATTAAAAAATTGTTTTAAAACATTTTATTATTGAAATTTGAGAGTTCTTTACATATTTGGATACAAAACCTTCACCAGATATGTGATTTGTAAATTTACACCAGTAGCTCATTAGTTCACATTGCTGAGTCATATTCCAGTGCACGATGTCCCACAGTTTGTCCACTCACCTGATGACGACGAATCTCCCTGATGTTACAATTTTTAAAAACATGTCCCTTTTGCTCCTGGAATATTTTCTCCGGAGGCATTTGTTTTTCCTTCATGACACAGACTTTTCTAAGTATCCAATGATTCTTGGTCATCAGTTCACATTTTTTAAAAAGCACCAGGAAAGCTGAGTGGAGCCTGTAATGTAGGGGACCATGCCTTCCCAGGCTCCCATGCAGCACGAGGCAGAAGGTTACCAGCGACTATGCTGGAGGATCCCTGAAGACCAAAAAGTGGAGAAGCCTTTTTTTTCTGGGATGCCAACATCTAGTTGCTCTGTTCTCCCCAGAGAGCTAATTTTTATTTATGAAAGTCACCCTACTCCTTCTCCCCACCCCTGCTTGCAAGTTGCTTTTCCTTGGGAATGGGTATATGACTAATTTCTGGGCTTTACATATTGTTTGTGGGGAGCAGGAATGGAGGGGACACTGTTGTCTGCTCTGTGCACAGACTTCCAGTTGGCCCTCATTTTGAGTGCACATTTCACTTTCTCCCTTCCGTCAGCCCTTGGATTTAGGACCTACCATCTCAGTAGGGCACACTGCAGGTCGCCCCATCATCACAGCTCCTCTGCCCCGCTTTACCAGTCCCCATTCCCAGGTGTGCCGTGATTATTCTGCAGTGATGACTCGATCTTGTTCTCTTCCTGGGGCCATTCCTCCTTCACCCTTAAATTCCTTCCCAGTGATCCTAATGGGGTCAAGATAGGGAGGGGAGAAGGAAACGCATATATATAGTTCATCATATTCAACTGGGAGCTTTTAAGTGTATTCCTTAGGAACATAAAACCATTCCTAATGTTGCTTTTTTTCTTTTAAAAGGAAATCTCCTTTCCAAGTCACTATAGAGATTAAACAAAGGAAGTTGCAAACAAACAATAAAAGCAGAAAACATGATAGAAGATAGAACATTTTGGTGCAGCAATTAGTAAGAGAATTTGAGCTAACTTATTAAAGAGCAAAGTCCATTTATTATGTTGTTAAAGACAACTAATAGAAACAACAGTTAAAAACTTGGAATGTGAGGATAGGTGAAGAAATACCAGCTGAATTTATCAACACAAAAAGTAGTGTGCCAATATTCTCACCACAGAATTCAAGGCAAGTATCATTCAGTGGGAAGATTATCTGATACCGATAACAGATGCAGACTACAGGATGGAAAGTTTTGCAAAACAGCAGCATCAAAACAGAAAGCAAGGGGCTGGCCCGGTGGTGTAGCGGTTAAGTTTGTGTGCTCTGCTTCGACGACCTGGGGTTCGCAGGTTCGGATCCCAGGCATGGACCCGATGCACCGCTTATCAAGCCATGCTGTGGCGGCATCCCATATAAAGTAGAAGAAGACGGGCACGGATGTTAGCCCAGGGCCAATCTTCCTCAGCAAAAAGAGGAGGATTGGCCAAGGATGTTAGCTCAGGGCTGATCTTCCTCATGCGCACACACACACACACACACACACAAACAGAAAGCAAAAACTATTAGAAATACGAGGAAAATTTGATATGGAAGAAAAGTAAGGTTGCAGAGAACTTTAACAATATACTTAATATCTTTGAATTAGTAACTATAGAAAAACAGATAAACTTTTAAAAATGATCTGGTTATTGTTATAAAAGGCCTGAGACTACAAAGAAAAACTCAAAATCTAGAGGATAATTTCACAGAAAATGATGTCTACTATATCCACACTTGTGGAAAAGAAAAAACTTTAAATAAAATTCCATAATGGTTGAAAAGTAAAAAGCATCATTCCAAACAAAAATTAGTTTCCTAAAAATATTTAGGTCAAAGCAAAGCTCAGAAGTACAGCTGGAGACTACTCAGGATCATAATTATAGGAATGTTATTAACTTAAAGAAATGTGGTCAATGTTACTTAGCAGAAATGCACAGCCTTAAAAGCTAAAAATATGCTTGCTAAGAAAATAATCAAATGGAGCACTCCTTCCAAGCAGTTATGAACACAACAAAAATATCCCCCAAATTAGAATAGTGAAAATAAGACAAAAGCAGATGTTAATAAATTAGGAAATACAGAGGAAATTACCATAATAAAAGTTAGTTTAGAGTAAAATAAAAACCAATAAACTTTGAGAATATCTAATGAAGATAATAATCCACAAGGCTAGAATGCCCAAGGGGACATGTTCTTGTACTTTGCCTTCTCCTCTACACCTGCTGACAAACCTTCCTTCTCATTTCTGATCTGTATGGAGCACATTTGAAAATCTCAAAAGAAACAGATGATTTTTTTAAAAAGCAAAGAAATGATCCCAACGGCTAAAGTAGAAAACAGACCAATAACCATGTAAGAAAATAAGAGAATGCTCAAAATAGTTACCTCAAAGAAAGGCATTCCTGTTAAAATCACACAAGAATCCTGACAAGCACCTCTATTATTCAATATTGTTCTTGAATTTCTCGCTAATATAAGAAACAAACAATAACAAAAGCACCAGCTTCAAATACTGCAAAAAAGAACTTAAGATATTTGCAAATGATATGATGGCAAAGCTTGATAGTCTAAGAATAACAAAAGAAAAAATTTGGAATTCATAAAATAATTTCAGTAGCATGGCTGGGTATGACAAATATACCAATATCAATAGGTTGGATTTATCCTAGTTATAAAATGTATTTGGGACACATTCTCATTCGCAATAAACAAAATATCAAATATGTAAAAATAACCTTAACATAAATGCACAAGATTAATATGAAGAATGTTGCACAGCTCTACTGAGAGATAGAAAGGAGTATTTGATGCTATGAAATGTTAATATAGGTGGGAAGCAGATTTCAGGGATGAAAATAATGTTACTGCCTGAACTTCTAGAGTGAAGAAGTGTTGACATAGTAGAGTAACACTGAAGACTAACAAAAACGATTGGACTTTTAACAGTAATTTTATTAATCTCTTTCATTATAATACGATGACTGACGACAATTTACTAAGTCATAGTCTTTAGGAAACGGAGGGCAGTGAGACAAGACAGATCAAGATTTCTTCCTATATTAATTGTTCATCCAGTGTGCACCAGTAAAAGTAGAAACCATGCCACAAATCTTGAGATAACCCAAACCTTTGTACATACGCGTCATTCAAATAAAAAAGCAGCTGTAACAGAAGTAGAATTCACAGTGAGCTCCTCTGGCTCTGATAGACATCCTTCTGGCCAGGCATGCCTTCCAGAACACAGGGGCCCAAATCAATCAGAGGGGCTCAGAAGTTTCAGCTTTCTTGAAGATATCCAAAATATTTATTGCTTTATGTTTTCAAGTAATTAGTTGGTCAGAAAAGGGGCCAAAGCTGATTTAATAAAATTTCCCTGCAAAAACATTCTGTTCTTAGTTAAAATGAAGCATAGCCACATCAGGATAGGTTTTCTGGGTAATTCTAAAATCCTAAGAGACTCTAAAACCCACAAACACCAAGAATACAGTTTCTAATGAAAAATCGTGAGGGAGGGAGCCCCTGGTTGGGAAGGTAAGCCAGGAGAAGGGTGGAGGGAGCCGACGGGGGCTCAGGGAGCTGGGGTGCAGGAGAGCCTGCTCCCTGCCCAAAGGTGGCAGGCAGCGAAACGAGAGGACATGACTTCAGGCCACCTAGCACCATTAGTGGATCATAAGCAAACACAGTCTCTTCATTTCCAGTTCCCTTTCGTTTTCCACCTCTGCAAAGGCGACAGCGACTGAGGCAGCGCTGTCCCAGTAGAGGGGAGGATCTTGACCGTGTGTTCATTAGATTTTCACAGAGGGTCCAAAAGATTCAATAGCCTTCTGATTAGAGATTTCTTTTACATATCCGGCTATAAGCAGTAAATTGTATTACTGCCATTTATCTCCATGGACCTTTTGAGTGCAGCTAAAGTAAGAAATTCTGGGTCAAGATACCATTTTGCAATATTGAGAGGTACTCAAAAAAAAAGACTTAAAAAATTCTAGTTCTACCTAGAAGGAAGAAGAAAAACCATCTTAGAGCAGAGACTGCTGATGGCTTGTGGCAAAGGACCCAAGATGGGAGGGCTGCCCTGCTGCACCTTTGTGCTCCCACCCGCAGGCCTCCAAGAAGTCCCTTCCATGGGGAACAGAGCGGCTTGCTCATTATGAGTCAGGCTGGAGCAAGTGCCAGATGCCCTTGTCTAGGCCTCAATGAAGCCTCGTACGTCTCCCTTCTCTATCTCCAAGTTTTCTGCTTGCACAGCACCCAACAGTGAGAACCGTGCATTTCCCTGAGGCCACGACTACACTGTGGGTGCCCCAGGCCTCTCTGACTCAGCCGGATGAGAGGGACCCAAAGACAGATCATGCCTCTATGCAGGGGAGGGGACAACATCGCCTTTGACCTTGAACCAGTTGTCTAGGGGGTTCCAAAAGGGGGAGTGAAATGTTTTGGTCCATAGAGGCCATCAAAGAAGGCTGGTAAATTCTGGTCTTGTGCACATTTAGCTGTACACAGCCCCAAGAGGTGAATCCAAAAATCAAAGAAACAGTCAGCAGTAATTATCCAGAGTCTCAGATTCCTGACCTGGTAATGCAGTGTGGTAAGTACTTCAACCTGCATTTCAGGTTCAGCAGTTTCTTACTAGGGGGCTTACAAATTTACCAGAAAAAAAATTCCTAGAGCGGGCCAGCCAGGTGGCACAGCAGTTAAGTTTGCGCTTTGGCAGCCCGAGGTTCGTGGGTTCGGATCCTGGGCGCCTGCTGACACACTGCTTGTCAGCCATGCTGTGGCGGTGTCCCATGTAAGGTAGCGGAGGATGGGCACGGATGTTAGCCCAGGGCCAGTCTTCCTCAGCAAAAAGAGGAGGATTGGCAATGGATGTTAGCTCAGGGCTGGTCTTCCTCACAAAAAAAAATTCCTAGAGCACCTTAAAAAGATGAAGTAGTGCAAAATTACAGAGAAATAATTCATTTATATGATCCCCAGAGAAACATCATCGAAAACCTTTAAGTTGAAGATAATTCCATTGACAACTGACTTAAAACAAAAATGGAATTATAATTTTTCTGAACTTCGGATAATCTTCAAATTTCTCAAGGTACCACCTAAAATAAGAAAAACAAAACATTAAAATAAGGAAATAATTTTGTCACCTAAATATTTAACAGATGCTAACAAAAGGGACAATATTTTTCCTTATATAGGAATACTGAGCTTTTTAAAAGTAGGAATAAAAGCTTTGGCATTTCAGATACATAGTTTGATTTTGTCCGTATCATGAATAATTAAATATATCTGATTATAAAGCATGACTCACAAGAAGGAACCCATACAGTTCACCTTTCTATTGGTAAGGAAAATTACTGACACGGGATACAGATGCTTGCTGATAGAGTGTTCCAGACCCGGGAAGCCTGCAGACTGGGGCGGAGGAGAGGAGCTAACTAGGTGTATCTTGAATATTTTCTGGTGACTCCGATAGCTTTCTCAGTTCCTAGGAGAGAACTACGGCTCCAGGCCCCGGGTCTATGGAAAAGGCACCCAACCTCGTGCCGGGTGACTCTCAAACAGATGTGGGGAAATGCAACATGGGGTCGCATTCATCACTCGGCCCAGCACTCAGAACAGACAGGAGTTTTCAGTTTTGATATAAATCGTATCAACAAAGGCACACATTCGCTTGGGGGTAATAGCTAGTTGAAAAGAGTGGCAACTAGATGGATGGAGTCAAAATTAAAAGTAATTTGATAAGATGGAGAAATAGGCAGAAAAACGGAGTTTCCATAAGCACCAAAGAAGGCTAAACAGACTAAAAATCATGATGGAAAATGATGAGCTATTTGTTAATATGGCAGAAATATATGACAACAACAAAATGACGGTGAGCCAGCAAAATCCTGTCAATTTTAGATAAGTTTAACGCTGTAATCCACAAATACAGAAGTGTAACATATTAGACCTCCATGTTCACTTTCAGATGCTGTTCTGTACACTCAAAACGGCATGTAATGAGAAAAATCTCGAGAAGCTGGTCAGTGGACCTCTGGATCAAGCATCACTTCCCCTGACACGAGGCCAGAGTAACAACAGCTTTTTCCAGAGCAGTGACGTGCCTGGAGACAAGGGCGCCCATCTCAGAAGGTGGCTATGAATAGCAGCAGTGCAAAGGATGTAATACACGTATTTACGCACTAGTTATTGAAAGTTTTTAGCACTCCTGCGCTAGTCTGAATGGGTACCCCTCAAATTCCTATGCTAAACCCCTAATGCCCGAGGTGACGGCATTAGGCGGTGAGGACTTTGGGAGGTGAATAGCTCATGAGGGTGGAGCCCCAGAGAGCTCCTCGCTCTTTCTGCTGACGACACAGCGAGACGTGTCGTCTGCAACCGAGAAGAGGACCTTCAGGAGAACCCAACCATGCTGGCCCCTGATCTCGAACTTTCAGCCTCTAGAACTGTAGGGAATAAATGTGTGTTGTTTAAGAGCCGCCCAGTTGATGGTATTTTTGTAATAGCAGCTTGAATGGACTAAGACAGCCTGCTAGGGATCTACAACATGGTTCTAGCTTCTCAGAGCTTCCCCGTGAGTCAGCAGCGTCAGGCACTGCGCACCGAGAGGCAGGAGGCCATCTCCTAGAGACTGCCCATTGAAGAGGGACACCCTGGCCCCAAAAGGGCGAGAGCAGAAGCAAACGACAGGTTAAAAATCCACAAGGACAGGCAGCCGTGTCCACACACACCTGCGGGATGGTCAGAAGTGCTGTGCAGCAGGGCTGGACCCCTGATGATGTTGGTAAGAACTTTCTTAGATCAAGATTTTCTCACCCAATAAAGGGATGCTTGTCAAATATGTTAAGATTATTACACAGTAATTATCATACAGGAATAAAATATTCTTTGTTATGTAATTAGAGTGAAATTTTCTCATTCATTTAATCACTGAGATCACAAATCTACCTCATGAAATTACATTTTAAGATTTATAGGTATGTATGTATAAATATGTTTAAAAGCATGATTTGCACTATTTTTCTTACTCATTTTTCTATCCATGGAATCAAAGCTGTCACTTATATGACACTGACTAGGGTTGGACACCAAGTTTTTGTCTTGATTTTATTATTGTCGAACCTGAACTAACGTCACATTGCTTTTTTGTTGAAAGTGAAATAACCCCTAGCCGAGGGATGCCCACTTTGTCACACTGAGATTGTGCTAAGTCTGAGATAATTCTTCAAATTATTCTTCAAAGCAGTTATTGTTTTTCTGGCTCACAAACCCCTTAGTGTTCCCAAATTTCTCTCATGGAAGTTTTCCTCTGCGGAGACAGCTCACTGACAATTGAGTAAATACTTTCCGAGTGGTCACAAATCATGCTCTTTGGATTCAAGTCTGATGAATGGGGATGTGAGAAAGTATTTCATAAACATATTCTGGTGCGTCCTTATTTTTTTAAATCATTACACTATCAACCATAGTGTCTTGAAGACACATTGAATTCATTTCTTTAAGTGACATTACTTAATAGGTAAGTGTGCAATAATTTTTTATTTTAATAGAGTCCCTTCTCAAAGGCTGTCCTCAGTGGCCGGCCCCCAACTTCCAGGATTTAGGTGTGAACAAGTACACATTTGTACTTGACTGTCACTTCACAGAGAGCGAAAGCATGAGCCAGCGCATTGCTCCACTGAATAAGCGTGGCTGCTAGAGGCTGGCGGGGGAGAAAACTGTGCAAACATCCCTCCTTATAATTCCTAGAAATTTTGCCCTCAAACCAGAATATCTGTTAACAACTGGGCACAATTGAACCAATGTTTCCGACCTAGAGCTTAATTATCAACATAATCATTTATGAATTTAAATATTTCATGTCTAGTTGTTACAGGAAGAAATTCATTGTAATAAAATATAGCTTCAAGAACATGATAATAAATCAAATATAGTGCAAGGAATAGCTCCATAGATTGTTTTCTTTTGGAATCAATTTATCTGACTGTTTAATTAGTTGGGTTCACTGGATTATTAAAAAGAAGGACAGCTTTTGTTTTGTCCTCGGCTTATAAATCCAATGTTTCTGAGCCTACTTCCACTAAACTGAACTGATTAACTGTTCAGCCATTAAAATTGGCTTTGCACTGACGTCAATTTAAACAGCAAATGAATGACAAAGAGCCCTTTCAACTCATGAATCTTTCTGCAAAGAATATCTTTGGGCTTTCCCTAACAGAGACTTTCATCTGGAAAATGGAATGATTTATTTTCCATTTCTCTAAGTTTCATATTCAAATGTTGAGAGGGATTTTCCTGTTCCCTGTTTTCATTTGAGAAAACATCTTCGCAACTGACTTGGCACGCTCTTGGTCAATCTTCCTCTGATCCAGTTTCTTAAAATATCAGTATTATCTCATTTGTTTTTGTTATTAGAAACCAGCCAATATTCAGTTTTTAATATCGAATATCACAGACGTACAGGAATAGCATCTTCCCCAAGAGGCAGCCACGACGTGGTGGTCTCAGCCCCCTGCTGTGGTGCCGGAAGAAGAAGAAGGATGGATCCCCAGATGCACAGGACATCAGCCTGGGCCGAGATTAGCTGGTGGTTGTCACTGTTGTTGCATGAAATCTAGCTTTGTTTTATTCATTTTCTAGGACTTTGTTACACATATTTCGTCTAACGTGGTAATATATTATTTCAGTGCAGACTGCTTAGAGTATGAGTCTTTCTGGTTCTGAAAAAAGCATTTCCTAGAAAAACAGCCTGAGATTTGGGGAAATCTCTAGAGTAATGTCATCTAGCAGAGGAAAAAACAGGACTTCAAAACTCATACCCACTGCCTTTACTACGGCCCAATCGATTTTAAATGGCCGAAAGGCTGGTGTGTTAGTTTCCTTGGGCTGCCATAACAAAGTGCCACATACGGGGGGTGGTTAAAACAAGAGAAATCTGTTGTCTCCCAGTTCTGGAGGCCAGAAGTCTGAAATCTAGGTGTGGTGGGGTCATGCCCCCCCTGAAGCTCTAGAGGAGGGTCCTTCTTTGCCTCTTCCAGCTTCTGGCAGCTTCTCCCTGGTTCTCTGCCTCCACCTTCACACGGCCATCTTCCCTCTGTGTCTGTGTTTTCACGTGGCCTTCTCTTCTTTGTGCATGTGTCTGTGTCCAAGTTTCTCTTTTTGTAAGGACACCAGACATAGCAGATTTGGGGCCCACCCTACTGCAGTGTGACCTCATCTTAATTGATCTTAACATCTGCAATGACCCCATTCCCAAATAAGGTCACCTTCACAGGTACCGGGGTCTGGACTTCAACGTGTTTTTGGGAAGACACAGTTCATTACTCACAGCAGCAAAGCATTCCTGAACTCCAGCATTTTCTGCCACTTTTGACATTGTAACCCTTTTCCAGAGCCCTCTTTGGCATCAGTTTTTTTCATGCCTCTGTCTTTCCAGCAGTTCTGGGATATAGACAGGTCTGGGCTCTCGGATCTTGCTCTCCCCTGTCTGTCTGTAAACACACCAAGCTCACTAGCACAATGGAGCCCTCAAAACATGTGGGTGCCTCTCTTCAGATCTCAGTAACTCTCATGCCTTTGAGATAATGTCTTCAAGTATTAGCTAACTAGGCACTGCAGCCCTGACCATTCGCTATCATTATCTCTAGTAATAATCCCTTGCGTCTTTAAATACACGGTGAGCCCGGGAAGTAAACCTAGGAATTTTGATGATAAAAAGTCTGTATATTTTCCACTATGCCATGATATCTATTCTTCTGTTGGCTTTTTATCTCTGTCCTCTTCCCAAAAAGAGACGACAAATTCTGTGAAGTAGGACAACATTACACATTTTTGTATGCCTCACAGTGTCAGCAGCATCAGACATTTTGATGAAATGTTTTTGAGTGAATGAAGCCAGGGAAGTGGTGCATCGTTCTCTCCAGCTTGGAGGACACAAGTGATAAGGTGGGCACCCGAGGAACCCGCCCATGCCAAACTTCCATCATCACTGCAGCATCAGAGGTCCATCCCAATGCTGAGACGGATCCAAGAACAAGACGTGCCTTCCACCTGTCTGAGACTTTGCTCCCTGAGCCTCAGTTTCTTCATCTGTCGGACTAGAAAGATGCTCTCTAAGTTTGCTTCAGCTTTAACATCCTCTGATTGTTTTTTATTTTATTGGTCAAATGGATTACAGGCCCTTTTGGGGATCTGATAAAGGCTGAGTGCTCACACTTTGGAAAATGATGTGATTTGGGGGGTGCACAGAGCCTGGGAGCCCATCAGGGACCCAGGCCCACCCAGCGGAGAGCCTTGTGTGAAGGAGCACAACGAGGGCCCGATGCTGGGATGTCCCTCCCGCTTCAGGGCTCCTCCGACAGCAGCCTTCTGTGCTCTGCTACTGCACAGTCAACATGTTCCAGGACAGGTTCCAGACTCCCCACTTGACATTTAACTTGACCATTGAGTCCAGCAGCAAAACTTCCAAGAGGCTCAGTGGAGTAAACAATGATGCTGACGTGTATCTGACAATTCCTCGTAGGGGGGTTATTCTTCAGGTATCTGCGTGTTTTTGTAACTTGTTTAGCTGAGCATGGTATAAACGGATTTGGCAATTCAAATTAATATTAACGTTTCAAAAATCTAACCTGAAAATTGTTATAATAAGGTCAGAAAACAAATTAAAAATGCTAAACATTATTAAGTGTTTTAAAACTTACTGGTGATGCTGCTGTGCCCTGGTGAATAAAAAGCAGAATGTGAACAGAGCAAAGGCCCCGCCCTGAATGGACCAGCTGGCCAGGGCGTAGCCACACCACTCCACGACTTCTCCGAAGTAGTTGGCTGCACTTATGTACTCAAACAAGCCCCCTGGAAGAAAACACAGGCCAGGCAGAGCATTTACCACCAAATGATGCCTAAGGAAATTCTGATGTAAGAGATCCTAGTGGAGCCTTCTTACAGAACATAAATTCAGCTCTGGGAAAACACAACCTTCACAGAATTTTAATCAATGGAACATACTCAACATTCCTAGTTTTACTACTTCACATCACAGTTTCTGGTAAATACCTATAACAATACCTATCTATTTATCCGAACATAAAAATGCCACAGTTTTAATATACTTTAATATATCACTTCACTAGCTAATGGATCGAGGACAGAGAATACAGAATAACAACAAATGAACTAGCTTAATAAAATGGACCTCTATAGAACCCTAGACCAAAAATTGAAGAAAATATTAATTTTCAAGGACAGATTCATTCATTTATTCATTCATTCATTCACTTGTCAAATCTTTGCAGATTCATCAAGTCGACATTATGGGCCAGACCCTGCTCTAGGCACTTGGGGTGCACCGTGGACAAGACCCCCCATCTGGAACAGTAAACCCAGTGTACAAACCAGGAAAGCACAGAGGGCGGCAGAGGGTAAGGAGTACTGAGAGGAGAAGAGCAGGTGAGAGGCCCAGGGAGACGGGCTGGGGGTGGCGGGAGGTGGCGGACACAGACAGTGGTTGAGACTTGCCCTGCTGTTCAGATGAGGTTGAATCCAAGGCTTTTGGGGAGAGCTGGGCCGCAGCTGTAGGGGTAGGAGCGCTCCAGGCAGGAGAAGCAAGGCCCTGAGCCCAGAGAGCAGAGCACACTCCAAGGATGGCCCCAGGGCACAGGCGAAGTGGTCTGGGATTGGTAGGAGTCTGGTCAAGTGGCCGTTATGTTATTCTCCTTGTGTGGTTTCCAGGAAGATAAGTGGAGGGATTCCAAACTAAGCACTGCCATGCACTTTCCAGCTCCGTGCAGTTCTAGTTTTACCTACTGAAGTTTATTATTTTTATTTTTAGAAGCTCTCCTGTTTCCAATCTTATATCTGCCTCATCTTTTTTATAGTATATTACTCCTTTACTCATAATTTCAATCCCTTTTTATTTTTTAAACATTTAGTATTCACTTTATAGTCTGCTTCTATGAATTCTAAGATCTGAAACCTCTCAAGTGCAGTGACGTGCTTACTCGTGCTGACGTCTTTCCTCGTGGGTTGGTTCTGCAACCTTCCAGTGTGGCTCTTATTCTGTGGTGCATGGTCCGTTGGGCTCTCTGAGGCCTGAATGTAGGGCAGCTCCCGCTGGTGATTTGGGCTCGTGTTGGCCGATGTGTGAGGCCACCACCCGTAGGACCACACGGATCCTCCCGTGTGGCTTGAGGTTTTCAGACCATCCAAGTCGTGCGAATTTGCGCTACAAACCAGCGTGAGGGCAGCTGCGGTCACAGATTCTCACAAGGTGCGCCCTGAAGTCCGGCGCTCACTAGATGTTGCCCTCCGACGATTGCCTCCTTTCTTGATACTGATGCATTTAAACCGATTTTAAAAAAATTTCATCCAACATTTTTAACTGTTTTCAGAGGGAGAGTCAGTTAAAGTATCAGTTCTATCATACTGCCAGGAACGCAGGATTGGACACTCTTGTGAAGCGTGAATTCTTCCTCAAACTCTCTTTCCAAACACAGATAGAACAAGAGTGTCCTTTTCACTAATAACTATTTGGTTATCCACAATTGGTTCTTTTATCATTCTAGTAAAACAGTAATCATAGTGACTGCTATTAATAATAGTAACTCACACTGAAAAGTTGCAACTAATAAATATTATGCTTTACTCATTAGATCTGGCAAAACTAAAACAGCAAGGCCCCATGCAAAGCAATTTTAAAATGAATTCTCCATTTTCAGTACCTACCCCTGGGTATTTTGTATCCAGTCTCCCCTGGTTTCCTGAGATTCCTTAGGATGTGATCTGAATGGATGTTTATCAGTAAGCCTGTTAACCACAGGACAAAACCTAAAGAAAAAAATACACGAGTCTATTATGGGTAAAGAACTCCAAAATTTAAGAGTCCAAGCCTGAATGAGTAGTATCACTGTAATTCTTCATATTATCATTATTAGTATAACATATCAGCCAGAATTGATAGCAAAAATCATTATAATAAACATTGCCCTTTATTTAAAAGATAATTTATAAGCACTTCTAGGACTTAGTTTTCCTAATAATATTAATAAATTATTTAATCCATTCAAAATGCTTTGACCTGGTGGCCACAATCTATGTTTTCAGGATCATTGGTATGATTAGAAATATGGCTTCTGACTTTGGCACCAGGCTTCTTCCTAGGAAAAGGTGTCATCAGTGGGTCAGCCCACGAGATGTACCCATCCTCACAACAACCGTGTGAGGCAGGACTGCCCTCTCCATTTGCAGATGAGGAGAGGAAATCCCAGCACGTGCTCTCTCATGATTAGCTGCTATTGGGTCCCTCGAGGGGTGGTGGCTCCTAGGAGCTAATCCCTGGTTCTCTTCTCTTCTTTCTTTGCAAGCTCATTTGAGTAATTTAATGTACATCCACGGCTTCCGCCACCGCTAATTTCCTGCTCGCTCATCAATCAGCATTCCTAGGTCCATTCATCTGCATCTGCTCCCAACAAAATCGTTAGCTCTTCCGAGATGTCCCATAGTGCCCCCAACATTTTATCTCCCATTCTTCAAAGTCTGCAGAGGTTGTTCATCACTTAGAGGGTATCTTTAAGTTACTAGTATCTTAGTAACTTACTAAGTCACATCACTTACTAGTATCACATCAATTAATTCCAACAAGAAAAGGCAAAATGCCAAAACAGTAACTTGATTTGATAAAAAGTGAATTTGATTGTTCTGAGATATTACAAAAATGTGCAAGGCAAATGCTGCTTAATGGTAGCGTTCAATTCAATACGGAGACGCGCACACTTGGGGTAACATTATTATTGATTATCATCACTCACCCTAGAGACATAAAATAATCTTTCAGTTAGAACAGGGGCATGTAGCACATTCTGTTCTATACTATCTTCCTTCTGATTTCACCACTGTAGGCAGAATTTCTTTAGAAAGAAATCCTAAACAGTTTGTACCAAATTTTTTAATACATTTAACAAGTCACATATTAGATCCATAAATTTATGGTAGATTCCCTATCTTTTTTGCATTTCAGTATGTCACCTCTGGGTAATTTTACCCCCAATTTGAGGTTGTGGAAAGAAGCACTTTCCCAAAATCCCATGCTTGCTTTATTTCTCTTCTAAGAGACAAGCTCCCTTTATTGCCTAGATTGGTTAAAAACAAAAAAAACCTAGTATTTGTGCTCATCTAAGCTAAATATTTAATTCCATTTTCAGGGATCTTACAATATTTTAGATTAATCACTTTTATTTGCTCTAAAAAACTTTTTTTAGGATATTATTATTATTTGCTTAGCTTTTCATAGTAATTATTGTAAGTGTAATTAATTATTCATGTAATTTTATGTTTGTCTCCTTACAAAAACTACAAACTCTATAAAATAAATGTAATACAAAAAAGTATCTAGTTTGGTTCCTAGTTGGCATACTGTTTTCATTTTCAAATCCTTCTGTTTAATTGTGGAGAAGTCCAGAAGTTTGTACACAAGTTATTGGTGTCTGGAATTTTGACCAGCTTCAAGGTACCTGCAGGTGACGTGGTCTGTCTGCTGAGCTACTTTAAATGACATTTAAGTTCACAGATGAAAAGCATTCTTTGTCTCCTTGTTGTTTATCAAAAGTATCCAAACAATTCATCATATTCCTATTAGAATCTCAAATAAATGTTTAAAACCTTTATCTTTTAGTTAAAAAAAAATCCTCTTCCTCCCATACCTCATTGCCTTCTTTGGGGGAACCAGTGTGGGGAGATGGTTTAAACCCTGGCTCTGCTATTTACTCGATTTAGACCTCGGGCCGACTGCTTATCCCTCTGACCTTGCCCTTCTCACCTGAAAAGGCCTAATTTCTGCCCTTTCCAGGATTGTGGGAGGCAGAGTGTGTGTGCAGAAGGCCAAGCCTTCTTCACAGGGACTCCAAAGCCTGTTCTTTCTCCTCCTCTGGTGGTCAGGGCAGAAGAAAATCGGGTATCAAAGAGCGGATAAACCAAGAAGATAGATGGGGGCAGTGCACAAACAGAATTAGTCTAGTATTTCATGGAGGCACAGATCTGTGGAGCCAGAAAAGGATCTTATTTTATTTTATTTTGTTTTGCTGAGGAAGATTGGCCCTGGGCTAACATCCGTGCCCATCTTCCTCCACTTCGTATGTGGGACACCTGCCACAGCATGGCTTGATAAGCAGTGCGCAGGTCCACGCCCGGGATCCGAACCTGAGAACACTGGGCCACCGAAGCGGAGTGTGCAAACTTAACCACTATGCCACCAGGCTGGCCCCCAGGAAAAGGATCTTGAAAATGTTCTCCTCCATCCCTCCTGTGAGAGACGAGGAAGCAAAGCTCTCACTAACAATTCTCAGGTCTGACGAGGGCACTGCCCTGGGAAGATTTTAATTCACAGAAAAAAATATGGCTGAGAAATGTGAAAGTGCTTTGTCAACAACAGAGGCCTAGTCAAATGTTAGTTTTCTCTCTTATTACAAAGTCATACACATAGAGAAAAAGCCAAGTGAAACGTAAGGTCGCTTCCTATAGTTTAGGGTAAAGGCCTGCGGGGCAGTTCGAAAATGTGATGGACCAATTTCAGACACAGTTTGCTACCAGGGGGCAAGCTACATCTGAATGTGCTAGAATTTCTAAACTCTAGGAGGATAAACTATAAAAATATACAGAATAACCTACCTTATAAACAAGAGGCCCAAGATCAAATATTTTTAATGCTCTTGCAAATATTTTTGATTGCTAATGTTTTACTTTTATTTTGCTCAGAACTTTAGGCCATCATTAGAACTTGAAAATGTACATTAATTTACATTAATTGATAAAAATAAAAAATTCCCAAAACTTCACGAACCTAAAAGTTTATTCAAGTTACTATAACCATAAAAGTTTAATTGCCTTGTTGGCAGATAACCCAGTCCGACTTTTTCTCATGTTCCAGAAGAAACCGTAGGAGGTTTAATGCCTATCTTAGATTACATGGTCAATTGGCGCCCAAGTCTCCTCAAACTTAGCACACTGCTCACTCTGCTGGAGCTTGTTGCTATTTTTAGGTTTGCCTTAAAAACAGGTATTTGCACATTCAGTGCCTGAGTGGGCAAAGATGCTGGGCACCTGCGTCATCTAGCACTGCTGATGCCGAGCTGGGACGGCCTGACCCTACCCCTGGTGCCCTGGCCCCCGTGCTGCTGGGTCGGGGACCATCCCAGACTCTTTGTTCTCTCGAGAAGAGTGGGCTTTCTAACTGGAAACTACTGGAACATGAAAATCAAAGTTACGATTAGAACGACAGAGTGCAACACTAAGGACACTCACCTATTAGGAACCGGGGGTCAGTGACCCAGTCGTCCGTGTACACCGCGTATTGGCTCAAGTATCGGCTTTGCAAGTAGCTGTTATAGGTGCAGAAAATGAACGCCAGCATGCTCAGGCACAGTGGCATCGGCTTTCCTCCCCGGATCAGAAACGGGAAAATCAAGGACCTTAGGAAACAAGAAACACAAACAAATTAGAAAAAAACCAAACAACCAACAATAAGGAATATCATTTTTGCAATTCTATTTTAAATGTCTTGGGTTTTTAATCTTGCTTCCTTGTACAAAATCATTTCTAGTAATACTTGTACTGATTTACTATATCTGTCAAAAGCAGAATTTCTAGATAAAGAATTAAGCATATTTCAATAATGTATACCATAGTGCACAAACACAGGATTCTAATTATGCAGAATGTGGAACAGACACTTTGAGTTAGAGAAAATTGAAGCATTCAAGAGGTTCTCAAAATTCCCACTACCCTAAAACCAGTTACTCATCCTATTCTGAGCAATACAATTTGGGGGACGCCGTCTCATCCATTGCCATCACAACGCCTCTCTCATGGAACACCTGTCACCTGTAAGGCCTCCCAGCCACCCAGGCAGGAGACACTGTCACCCACTCTGACAGAGGATGAGATTAAGACTCAGAGTGGTTAAGTAATCTGCTTAAGGTCACAGGGCTGGTGAGTGGCTGAGTTTATGTGTAAATCTTGGTAATTCAAAGATCACGTTCTTCTGTTACACCACACTGGCTTAGGTGCACACCACTAAAGGTTTAAAAAGAGAAAATTTAAGGACAAGAAATTAGAAACTTATGAAGAAAAGAGGATGCAAGATTTTATTTTGTGTTTGATTTTCTCTTTAAAATCAATGTGTAATAAATTGAAAGAGGGGACATTACTACATATCCTATAGACCTTTAGAGGATAATAAGGAGCTATCATGAATGATTTTATGCCAGTAAATTTGACAACCTGGATGAAAATAGACAAAATTCTTATAAGACACAGGTGACCAAAACTGACCCAAGAAGAAATCAACTTAAATAGCCCTCTATCAATGAAAGAAATTGAATCTGGACTTATGAAACTTTAAAAGGCAAAACTAGAGTCAGGAAAAGTGATGAAGTGTAAAGAGGCACAAGGGATACTGAAGGGGAACACAATGTTCCATATTTGATCATGGTGATGACTACACAACTGCATACAATCATCAAAATTGATCAAACTATAAACTTCAAATGAGTGAATTTTATGGTATGTAAATTAATGCCTTAAAACAGGGGAAAAATATAAAAGCTTCTTATTTGTTTCCATTCTGGTCATCTACTCCAGGGTGAAAACATTATTAACAGTAATAGTAATAGCACGATAATAGTAATATAACGTTGGCTACGCATCTTCACGACATTCTCTCCCCAACAGTCTCACTCAGCTCCTTGGGAGAACATTCACATGAATCAAAGCAGTCTTCAAGGTTCTCTTCTTGTTCAGACCAAGTCCCCAAAGAAGACATCACACAGGTTTAGGGCAAAGGACTAGTTGGACATGAAGCATCCACTTGGGTATGATGTCATGAGTGAGGCAGTTACTTGCCTGGAAGCTGTGGTGTTGGCAAGCACTTAAAAAGAACAGGGAATCCTGGCCATTTCTCTCTGCATCGTGGAAAAATGATTTATACCTGGGCAGACAGGCGGTACAGTGGGCTGGCATTTGGGATGTAGGCTCACCGTGAACACTTGCGCTTCGAGAGGCCACACTGCCTGTAGATGGGGAGGATTTGGTCTCAACTGGGTAAGTGTGTGTGTCTTGGACCAGCATGGGCTCCCTTAAAAATAGGCAGAGATTTTGCCTTGGGATCAGGCACTGTCATCATGGCGTGTTTCCCCACTCTGTTTCTCAGCCAGGGCAGAGGGCCTCATCAGACCCAGAGGAGACAATCAATGGCAGAAGACGAAGTGGTTCTCAGTCTATCCCTGAGTGTACGGACTTGAGAAGCGCCCAGAGTGAGCAGCCTCATTTCTGAAGTCAGTGGAGGGCATTCTCGAGCCATGGGGAATGGACAAAGGAGCGTAGATGAGAAAGCGGAGAGAAAACTCCCCTGGGAGCTAGGGTCTCAAGGAATTTTCCAGGAGGTAAATTGCAGGATACAGCTGAGAGAGTGTGAGAATTCCAAGTTTGTAGAAATATGGAAAAAAGAGCAGGAAATAAGAATTGTGGGAGATGTAAAGGCTGGCCTTGGTTTAGAAAGATGCCTGTTAAAATGTATTCAGTTCATTAAAGGGACTGTTGACCTGAAAAAAATCCATGCTAAACTCAACAAAAGATAATAAGAATGTTGGGCCAAAAAGGGGAAGGAAAAAATTTAGGAAGCTTGAAATATACAGAATAGATACTAAAAGAAAATGGACTAGGAAGACCGTTGGGCTAGACGTCACAAATTTCTAAATTATAGATGAATGAGGTGTTAAAGAAGCAACTCTGAGAAGACATTCTGCAAATGTGGTAGTCATTTTCCTCCACAATATGAAAACGTGATAGATGTTTCCTCCAGGAGATGAGAATCATGTACAGCAAACTTTCGATAGATTTCTCCCAGGGTGGTTTCAAGTTTGGGGCTGACTTCTGAACAACTGGCAAACACTGGCTGGCACCTTCTAAAGGTGAAAGCCAAACCTCTCTCGTTTGGTCTTCATGGCCCCTCCCTCATGTGTCACTCGTGTTCTATGCCTGTGATGGCAATGTGAGTCTAGATCAGGTGTCAGCAAACTACAGCCCCAGGACCCAATCCAGCCTACCACCTGTTTTTGTACCGCCTATGAGCCAGGAATCGTTTTTACATTTTTAAATAGTGGGAGAAAAATCAAAAGAATATTTCATGACTCATGAAAATTACATGAAATTCAAGTTTTAGTGTCCATATTTAAAGAAGTATTGGGACACAACCACGGTCACTTGTGTACATACTGTCAGTGGCTGCTCATAAGCTACACCCGCAGATTTGAGTAGGTGTGACAGAGCCTGTATGTGGCAACTTCATCTCTCTGCATTGCTGCTCGGTATACAGCAAATCACCGTGACACAGTGTTTCGAGCGCCATATATATCACTGTACCACACTTTCTACTTTACTGTCAGTGCATACCTGTCATGTCAAAACAAAGGGGGACTCTTTATGCTTTGAAGGTACAGTGGCGTGTGGGTTATTTTGTTAATGCATCAGATGGAAGAGCATTCTTTGGTATGCAACGACAACTATGGCTATGCCAAAAGAGGATAACAGAGGTCAGGGTTCCCAGATTAAGTGGTCACTGCAATACCCCCAACTCAGGAAAGCAATGGGCAGAAAAATTGGAGAATTTAAAACAGAATCTCATTACAAAAGAAATGAAAAGGAGGCTGCAACCCCAGGCAGTTACCACGTGGCTCACGTTGTTAGTCAAACAAGGAAGGCCACAGAGCAACTGTCAGTCAACTCATTGCAGCAAAGAAACACGTCCACACAACACAAACTTGTTCAATATGGTTTGCCTTTCCGTGAGAACAGCTGCTGGAGGACTTAGCACATCAGGAGCAGAATCAAGAGTCAGTGAAAAAACAAGGCCAAGATCCAGCGAGCAGCCTGCCAGAGCTCTTGGTGAGTCCATGCTGACACTGCTGAGTTGCTTATCTGAGGACTCAGTGCTGAGGGTGGAGTGACTGAGGAATTAGGCTCTCTGAACAGCATGCACGGGACAACTGAAGGCTGGAGTTTTCCAGAGAAGTTCAGGAAACACGAATTTAGTACAACTCGAAGTGGAATCTGCTAAGACGTTATAACTGATCGTGGTAGAAACGTGTGGAAAAGAAAACCGGACAAATTACAAATTTACAAAGCTTGTGAAAATGTAAGTTGCTTAAAGCTATTCCCTCTATCAGCAGGTACTTTGCAAAAATAAAAAATAAAAAATCTATTGCATGTGACTGAACCAATAGTGTTACTGGTGACTTTGACATTCCCTCTATGGACTTTAACCACTATTTTGAGCTCAGAGCTGAGTCCGAAATTTTTAATGAGAAAAGTTGCCCTCAACCACTGTGATTGAGTTTTGAAGGGCTGTGGAAATTAGCTTTTGCTGCAGACTTGATAATGTTTCTTAGTGAATTCAACCTAAAATTACAATGCAAAACATCACTTATGTGCAAAACTTATACTCTGTTGAAGTCATTTCAATGACAACTGACATTGTTTGAAGTACAAGTCATGTCAAACCACTTTATATACTTTCCTGTGAAAATCAAAAGAAGAGGTGAGGTCTCCATTCTCACATAAATTTGCAGTGGATATAATTTCTAAGCCCAAACTACACTTCTACCAGTGTTTTATGAACCTTGATTTGCATATTTTAAAATCCATTTAGCTGTGTAATTGAGGAGTTGCTACCTAATCTTCAATTGGAAGATATTAATCTACAATGTAATGACACAGTAGAAGGTGAATATCAAGAGAAGAACCTAAAAGAATTTGATAAATGCCTTTCAAGCAATGAATATGCTAAATTAAAATCATAAACTTGTAGACTGATATCAATATTTGGCGGTACCTACCTGTGTGAAAAGACATTTTCAAAGATAAAATCTCATTGCAGAACAGCACTAAGAGGTGAACACTTACAACAGATTTTAATAATAGGAGACACAAACTCTGAGGCCCACTTAAGGGAAATATTATCCCTCGTCAAAAAAAGAATCCCATTCCACTCATTATACCTGTGTTACAAAAATTACACTCAAGTATTATAGTTTGAGTTTTGTCAATAAAATTTGTGAACATTTGTTTCCTTTTTTGTTATAAATACCTACACAATATCCCCTATTTTGTCTCTTGGCCCACAAAGCTTAAAATATCCACCATCTGAGGGCCGGCCTGGTGCATAGTGGTTAAGTTCGCACGCTCTGCTTCAGTGGTCCAGGTTCTCGGGTTCGGATCCCAGTTGCGGACATATTGCACTCATCAGCCATGTGGGGTGGCATCCCACATACAAAACAGAGGAAGACTGGCACAGATGTTAGCTCAGGGACAACCTCCCTCACACACACGCAAAAAATATGCATGATCTGGACCCTCCCCAAAAATGTTTGCTGACCCTTGGTCTAGATTAAAACAGGAGTTATATTCTGGAAACATCACTTTGATTTCCTGAGAAAATGCTCTTGCTGGAGGCCCTAGCACTCAGGTCGCAGGCAGCTGCCATGGTCTGGGGCTTGCTTGTGCTGGGTGGTGGGGACCGCGCCTGTGTCCTCAATTACTGAACGGGGAGGAGAGGCCACTGACTTCTGCTCCAGCGTATGCCCTGGGGGAACCTGGAAAAGCCATTCGTCAAGGACACTGGGAGATCTGCCCCTCTTTGGTCTCACACGAACGTCAGGAAAGTGGCCAGGACTGGAAACAGGGCCTCATGAAGGCTGAGGCAGGTCTCTGCTGTGCCTCTCTGACTGCTGCTCTTGAAGGGTTCAGCGGTGACCCTGCTGCCCACAGGCCTGGCCATACATCTGCTGAAGTCGGGAGGAGAACCGCTGGCTCAGGCAATGCCGCCTATGCCTTCAGACCTCCAGGAGGGGGACGAGATCTTCCTGCTCCACCCTCTTTCCCCAAAGCTGAGCGCGCCGATGTGGACCAAGCACTCTTGACTGACGACACACGACACACAGACGAGGGCTTCGGGGAGCCTGACACTCAGCAAACGCCTTCCAGGGGGGGCGCTCTGCTCCCTCCTGCCATCTTACGGGTGCTCTTTCTCCTTTTGTGTTATTCCCTTTAGCTTTACTTCTTTTCTTGGAAATCCATGCAGCTGTTATCAGCAAAGGTTTTCCTTTGACTTGGGCCAAAGAAGGGGGGTGGGGGAAGAGGCTTCTGGGCATGGCATCGATCTGAGCCTTCATCTAGACCCAGAGGGATAGGGCAGCTCGAGGACCGCAGTGGACCCCAGGAAGTTTATCACGGTGAAGGCTCACTTAGGGATGCAGGGGCAGGCTCAGACAGCAAGGAAGGCGGGCATGCCTGCTGGACCCATCACAACCCCGGGTCTGGGGCCCAGGCCGTCTCAGTTCCCCCAGACACGGGCATTCAAAAGCCTCTTCTCACCCATGGTCTCCTTCACACTCACCATCACTCTTCTATCCAGGAACTGTGGGAAATGAGTATTACCCTCTTTGAGAAAGGGCTTTATGTTAGAAGTCGAAAATCCTTTAAATGGAAATCATCTTTAAGAGAAGCTATGAAGCACTTGGAATTAAAGTACTTATTTAGGTAATGTGTTATAAATCCATTTTCTGTTCTGATAAGGAGCTAAAGGATACAAAATAGTCAGGTCCCAAGGAGCCACAAACAGATTCTGTTTTCTGACTCATCAGACGGAGTGTGGGATTGAATTTGATGCTTTGTTCTCTGTCATGTCACAATCTTCCTATTTTATTCTCTTTCTGTTCCATGTAAAGAAACAAGATTCACTTTTCATCAAGTTTTTTTTATTACCCATGGAAACTTGCAAATCTCTGTGCCTGTAAGGCAACCAGGAACATGGGACATGTTTGATGACGGGGTAAACCAAGAGCTTTAAGAAGTCTGAAACCCCTTGGAGCTTCGATGGCCAGGGCAGTCTGCTGTCCGTCTTCTTTTGGGTGAGTTTACAAGGTTAGGCATGGCATAAAAGTGCTTCTCATAGTTTCTGATAAAAATGTTTCTAATAATTCCTAATCCTACACAACATGCCTTTTTTGGCACTTTAAAACTGCTACTATTACCCTATTTAACAGATCAGGACCCAGAGGCTTAGAGGAATACAGTGACTCGGGCAATGGAGACAGATGCTAAGAAGTCATGGACTCCATGGCAATATCACCTTTTCCTAGGCTTTCCATCCACCACAACACAAAGACGCGGCCAGAAGCAGGACTGGGGCAGGGCTGGCCCTGCCTATTCACTCCATGGCATATTAAATAGATACAAGACTTTGTGTGTTTATATGTGAGTGTATAACTTTACTGCTTAGAAAAAATGATCAAAAAACTTATTAACAACAATGAAAGAGATGGGAAAGAGATATGCCAAAATATTGTCAGCGTTCTCTCTAAATGATGGAGTTATAGGTGGTTTTTATTTTCTGCCTTGAATTCCACTGCATTTTCGAAGTTTTTTACAAGGAGCATGTACTTCAACTGTAGACTCGTTCACAAGGAATACTAATGTGTATTTTAAATTCGGGTACCTAATACATTCAGAACAGACCAGGTGAGCGAGAGGCAGAAATTAGACTTCTTGAGCTGAAGACTTGCAATTGCTTATTGAAGGGCTCAGAGAGAATCAGGCAAAATTAATAGACAAGCAAAAACACAGAATATCCATGGGGAAGTTTCTGAATTTTAAGAAAAAAGAAAGTATCCTATAAGCACCCAGAAAGGAAAATGGATTACCAAAAAACACCACGAAAGTCACCAAAGCTAGCCTACATGTCTGTTCTCCCCGCAAACAGTGTCCAGAGCTCCGAGCTTCTCGCCCTCTAATAAGCAGTACTGAATGGTTTCTTGGAATCTTCAAGCCAACAGGATTAATGCCTCTACGAAACCCAACGAACTGGTAAATACCCACCATGCCCGTCCGCTAGATGTGATCTGCTCAAAACGGGGATGACTCGCAGGAAAGCATTCCTTCCAGAGGCCACACGCAGGCAACCAGTTGGAATGACTGTTCTTTAAACATTTCAAGTAAGACATCATATTTCGGAATCCCAGACACAAGTTCCAAGTCTGCTTAATTCACTTAGTAACTACAAGAATTATCTCTTGAAATGTTTCCCCAACAAACTGGAACAATAACACCCCAGTTTTTCTTGCAAAGAGACATAGCACACTCATTCAGCAAATGATTTGAGTCTCGAAATAAAAGCAATTGAACGTCATCACCCAGGACAACCAGTAACATTGCACCTCCAAGTTTGGAAACAAGGAAAGATTAAATTTGGTGATTTTGGCAGGCACTATCACTATTTAAGTAATAGTAGAGTTAATCATTTTTAAATATTTAAAACTGAGAGGGGTTGTTAATTTTCATAATTGATTTCATTACATTTTTCTCAACAATTTGACATCATTGAAATCTACAGCACTTCCTAGATTTGGATCCGCTCCCTTTTCTTGTCTTTCCTTAAGAGGAAAGAGTAAAAAACTCTTTGGCAATGATGACTACACTGCACAGAGCCCAGTAAAGCTACATAATTAAGCACTTTGTGCTTTCAAGGTAGGGTTACAAACACAATGAATATTTCACTTCCTGTCATCTATACTTTTGCATAAGTTTTTTTCTTAAATTATTTGAATCCGCAAGGCAAGGGTCAAGGATCCAGTGGCCCCTCATCCCCTCAAGGTATCTGTTGTGTTTTAACATTGCAAAGTGAGGCTGGGCCGGGCTCTCCTCAGGGCGCCATTAACAGAACCTAACAGGAGAAATGATGAATCTGAAGTAGGTGAGGTTTTCTGAGGCATCACAATCGGGGATAACCACAGAATTAAGATCCCACAAGGTGATGGATCTGCCTGAGCACAGACGCTGGGGTGGGTGTTAGGGTGGGCGTGTCTGCACTGTGGGGGCCAATCAACACCCTCCCTGTGTGGCCCCCAATCGGTCATGGTAAAGGTCACTGGCCTCGGTGGTAAGCTGCTCCATCCCTGTGCTCACGCAGGACTTCCTAACTATGGTTAAATGGACAAGCGGATGAAGAGGTAATCTGGGACTCTCTCACGCCCTCACTGCTAAGTGGAAAGGGAAAACGCCTGAGCAATGGCAGCCTGGGTTCAGGTAATACTGAACAAACCTGCTTGGCTGGATAGAAAGCAGTAGAACCTGAGGTCAGGCAGCAGTTTCGGGAGCCACACTAAGGGGTTTTGACAAATGCAGAGCAGCTCTAAGCTGACGTTGGTGACAATGGGAAACCACAGCCCATTTCTAGCATGCACTTGTCTCCGATTAGCAGATACGAGGTCAGAAGCCACTCCACACACAGCAAAATCAAGGGTGGCGTGAGAAGATGCCGCCTATTCCTTCAAGAACTCAGAAGCCCTGTGACCAGCAACAGGAGACCTTGGGGCAGACACGATGCAGGTGAACACAGCAACCGCCAAGGGCCGAGGGCCAAAGGAGTTGTTTGTCACAGAGTAAAAACGTTCCTACAAAGGTCCTTCACCATCCATGGGGGAACTAGGCTGGACCCTGTGTGCTGTCCCCTCGTCCCCTTCCAGCCTGGCCTTACCTTCCCTCCATGGCTCTTCTGCCAAAAAGATCCTGTAGATTCTCCACAGTCTGTCTCGCACTCCTTGACTCCCTGCAGGAGTATCCTGTCTCTATGTTCCCAGTAATGAGTACAGTGCCAGGTACACGAATCAGTCTTCAGTACATGTGTGCCAAATGCATACATACAGAAAAACGCCCAGGTCTCCCTCTCCTACGAGCAAACACATCCTTCCCATTGAACTGAGAAGCCCCTCTAGCTGGCTTAGGTCCTCATCACTCCCTCAAGAGGTTCAAACCCCCCTAGGGCAGGGCCTTGCCTCACTCCTCAAAGCTTAGCATGGGGCCTCTGCAGACATCTGCCAAGTTCTCTAAGTCGCTACCCCGTCAGCCTTGTTGGAGCCTGTCCCTAGCTGGTTTTTCCTCCACCAGCCCCATTCAGGCTGGCATTCACACAGTCTCCTTTCTCACTCAGCCTCCTATCATCTGTGGCGCCCTGCACAAATGCAGGCTCCATACACATCGCTGGCTGGGCTGATGGGTTAAAACACCTGCTCAATGTTGTCTGCACATCTGTTCTCCCCAGGTGCTCACCGACTTAGGTCAAATGACAGTTTAATAAATTAGTTGCTTGGGTAGAATGGAAAATGTTTATCTTTCTATTTGGAAAACGTAAATGTCCCCAAACCACACAGGCTACGTGAACAGTAACATGAATGACCTGAAAAATAATAGCCGAGCAGTTTAAAAAAGTATACCTGACACAGCCAATCCTTTGGAGCAGAGTTTTTAAAATCAGTCGTCTTGGAACCAGGGGTTTTAGTCCCAGCAATCTTGCGTCTAACAGCCTTGGGTAAAACACCTGAACTCTGTGTCTCTTTGGCCTCACCTGTATGAAATGATCTATTCAAGTTCTATCATTCTAGAAGCGACTTTGGTCTTTTGGGAGGCTGCATGCAGTCTTCCACTAGAGTGAGCCTAGATACAATTAAACATAACATCTTCAGTTAAAATGCTTTGACTCCAGGCTTTCAGACAAAGCCTTGTAAAGTGCTCCCTTTACCCACTGCCATCATCATGTCTTACAAGTTCTTTATTGGAACTCAAAGCTGGCAGCAGTGTGCATGGATGACGCGGAGAGCGTGCACATGGATATGCCCATTTGCATGGCAATATCAAATGGTATTATTTATCATTATTGACCATTCAGATTTGCCAGCACTGTGCAAGCATTTTATGGAGTTGCCTTTATTTCATATGCATGCCAGTCCCACAGGCTGGTACCATCACTGTGCCCATTTCATAGATGGGGAAGCACTGTTGCACAGCAGCTCAGTAACTTATCCAGTCTTGAGTGACGGGGCGGGGATAACACCCAGCAAGTCTGACTCCAGAGCTTGCTTTTAGCCATTAGGGAAAGGGACAGACACAGGTTCAGGCAGATTTATGGAGAAGTGTATACAGACGTGAGAGTTCTGTTGATATTCAAATTGCAGTAACGCTCAATCACATTACAAAAAATTCTAGCAGTGAGACAGTAACCTTGCTTAATGGAATACTCGTGGAGTGTCAGGAACACAGGACTCAGAAAGGCTTTGTTGAACACCGATGCTGCCCATTTAAAGTGCCTGCAGATGGGGACACATGCTGAACCAGGAACGCCAGTCCTGAGAACCATACTGAAGAAAGGCTTGCTTACTTACACACACACACAATTAATTTTTCCTACCTCTCTGTGCAGTTGGTGTTGTAAGGAGGGACTCGAAACCAGAGAGGTCAAGTAACTGGCCCACAGTCACACAGTAAGTGAGCCCAGCTCTCTCGGATGCAGAGAACTTCCTTTTTACCTGTGCAACCTTTTCACGTCTGAATGAAAAATTTTAAAATTTGATTTTAAACTTTTGTTTGGCCATTTGGTTTAGCTGTATAAAAGTTAAAGCCTAAGAGCTGGAGAGAGCCCCAAATTATTAGAAAACTTGAAGAGTTCAGAAGAATTTAAAATTCTTCACAAAAAACCAAAGATTTGGAAGTCACCCTTAAGGCTTTATCTGTGTGTAAGGTCATTGCTCAGAAGGCCGCTGCCACAGTCATGGGGCCCTGCCTAAAGTGGAGGTGAAAGTCTCTGCCGGTGACGGGTGCAAGCCCAGACAGTCCCTGCTGTAAAGGGGAAATCACAAGTCCTTTTAGGAAGCCAGGTTTCTAAGCTGCAAGTGATCACTTGGCTCGGAGAAAACAGCTCCATCCACATCAAAGAGACCAAAGGGGAAACGCAGAAAAGAAGTCCAAAAAACACCTTGCGTGGTTCAAGGCCATCTGCATTTACCTTAGATTCGTCTTGATAAAAGGGATCAATGTTCAGGATTATGGCATAGTTAACACTTTCCAGATCAAGTTTTACAGAAAACCCTTTTCTATTACTGCCTTTTAAGTCCTTTCTAACTGGCTCCCCCACTTTTCAGACTAATTCTTATTTCTAAGCTAACTCCCCGGCCAGGGGACAGAGGGAAAAGGCACAAGGGTTTTGGGAGGACTCCAGGCACTGGGGGTGCAGGGAGAGGACGCCAGGGAGGGGTCGACGGGCGGGTGAGGGTGATGGGGGGGCACAGGGTGGTGGCACGGGGGAAGTTAGGGGGACGAGGCTACAAGAATGCGCTGGGGTGGGGGGTGCAGGGGAGAGGAAGGAGACGACGCTGGGAGCGGGAGCCAGGGGCGCAGGCAGAGGGCGCCGGGGCAGGAAAAGGCAGAGGCCGGGGCGCAGATAGATAGAGCCGGGCGGGGGGCGCAGGCAGAGGGAGCAGGGGCCGGGGAGCGCAGGCAGAGAGTGCCGGGCCGGGGGCGCAGGGAGAGGGAGCAGGGCCGGGGGCGCAGGCAGAAAGCGCCGGACCAGGGGTGCAGGCAGGGGGAGCAGGGCCGGGTGCAGGCAGGAGTCGGGCCGGGGGCACAGGGAGAGGCGGGGGGCACCGGGCCATTACCGTTGCGCGTAGTGGACGAGGAACATGGCCAGGAGGATGCGGTTGGGCCAGCGCTGGAGGCGCTCGGAAGCCGCCCCGGCGCACACGAAGAGCGGCACGGCCACCGAGGGCAGCTCCTGCACCGCCCAGGCGGCCCGCGCCGGCAGCCGAAAGGCGGAGCGCGGCGACGCGTAGCGCCCGTAGGGCGAGCCCACCAGCTTGAGCACCACAAAGCACAGGCAGGCCACGGCGCACAGCAGGTAGGCGAGCGCGTCCAGCACGAGCCGCTCCGCCAGCTTCATCGCGGGGCACGGCGGGTGCGGTCCATGGCCTAGCGGCCGCGGCGGGCATATATAGGGCGGCGGCGAAGGGGCGGGAGGCGCGGTTACCCGAGGCCCACGCGGGCCGCCGACGCGCGGGGTCCGGATCCGCACCCCCGGGGGTGATCCGGAGGCGCGCGGGCGGCAGCGGGAGGCGGGTCTGCAGACCTGCCCGCCCCGCCCACTCGGCAGGAGCCCCGCCCTCCCTCAGACCCGCCCCGCCCACGCGCGGGAGCCCCGCCCCTCCGGGCCCGTCCCGCCCTCGCCGCTCTGCGCACGCGCAACGCCGGGCTGTCCGCGGAGCTGCCTGAGGCCACGCGGGAAAGCCGGGTGCTCCGCGCGGAGACGCCTTTGAGGCTGTCCTCTGGAGCCACTGCCCCACGCCGTACTGTCAGCGATCGTCCTCCCTCCGTGTTCTCCGGGAGCGCGGGTCGCGGAGCTTCTGGCGCGCTTGAAGGTCCCTGCAGACCCGGAGAGGCGCAGGCGCGGCCCGCGGGGGCCTCAGCTCGGCCCGGAAGTGCGGGGCGGTGGCGGCGCTGGTGGGCCGGTGCACGGGGGCGGTGTGCTGGGCCGCGGGGGCCATGGGGCGGCGGGCGCGGGGTCGGCGGCTCCAGCAGCAGCAGCAGCGGCCCGACGGCGCGGAGGACGGCGCCGAGGGCGGCGGGAAGCGCAGTGAGGCGGTAGGAGCCGGGGCGAAGGCGGGCCGGGGCCCCGCGTGGGCCTCCCCGACCCCGAGGCCCGCGGGGCTGCGGGGGGCGGCTCCTCGGGCCCTGGGTGGACGTCCTCTTTCTCCGCAGGGCTGGGAAGGCGGGTACCCCGAGATCGTCAAGGAGAACAAGCTCTTCGAGCACTACTACCAGGAGCTCAAGATCGTGCCCGAGGGCGAGTGGGACCAGTTCATGGGAGCGCTCCGGGAGCCCCTCCCGGCCACGTTGAGAATTACTGGTTACAAAAGGTAGCGGGCCTTTATTTTCTTGAGGGTTAGTGGTAGGGGCCCCAAGATTAAAAACGAGCATGTTTTCCCTGAGAAGCGTTGCAGTGCTAGAGAACCGTTGCATGTCAGCGGGGTGGATTCTAGAGTCTGGTAGCCCTGAGGTCGGAGCGCAAGGGTCCAGTGGAATGGGTGAAGGAGGTATTGCAAGTTGGAAAGCTAGAATAAGAAACGAAAATGCAACCCGAGAAAGGGTTGGCTCCTGGGGATTCGTGGAGGATGCCTGCCCTTTGGAACGCATGAGAATTTGTGACATTACCGAGTTTGCGTAAAACTTCTGGCTTTCTCTCTCTTTTTTCAAATCCTTGCCGGTTATATCTTTCCAAGATCAGTTGGAAGTAAAAATGGAGCTGTAGGAACATTTAGGAGGGAAGGAATGTAGTAGTATTGTATTTAGTTTATTGCCCTTTAGTGATTAAACAATGAAGATTGTTTAAATTTTGAAAGAATAGAATAAAAAGGCAATGATTAAGGAATGTCTTCTCTCCATGCAAAGACGATTTTAGTTTTAAAAGCTTTGTAACCTTAAATTTACGAAAAGAGAAAATGTATTAAATTACCTTTTCAGATCAGTCTGAAATGTGCTTATTTTTTAATAGCCATGCAAAAGAGATTCTCCATTGCTTAAAGAACAAGTATTTCAAGGAATTGGAAGACCTGGAGGTGGATGGTCAGAAAGTCGAAGTTCCACAGCCCCTGAGTTGGTAGGTACAAGGCTTCATGCTGTTGGATGTTTTTTGGGGATTTTAATCTTTGTCACTTGAGTGTATTTCTTGGTAATGGATTTGTTATTAGCCTGAAAGAACCTGAATATCCTCATGTTCTTTTATCCCGTGCTTTTTATCCATACTAGTTTACATTGGTGTGCAAGTTTTCATGTATGATTTGCAGCTCTCTATATTTGAATCGAGTCAAGTTAATTTTTCCAAGTCGATCCAGCCTCTTTCCTTCTGTGATGTTACCTCTTCTACCATTTCCATTTAAACCGCTTGTTTTCTCACATCGAAACTGTTGCAGTGGCTTCTCTGCCTTCAGAAAAAGGACAGACTTAACCTGACAAAAGTTCATTAAGACTGCCCAGCTGATTCTCTTTCCGCTGTCTTCAGCACCCAAGCATACTCCTGCTCTCTGTGCTAGCCCTTTCTTTACCTGGCCTGTAAGTTGCTTGTTTCTCATGGCCTAGTTCAAGTCTCAGTTGTCTGAAGACGATCCCTTGTGTCGATAGCATGGGCTGTCTTGTAAAATGCCTGGAGTACTCAAGCACAAACTATAGAAACGCCAAGCCCTGGGTTCAGTTATAGATATAAAAGTCATTAAAGTAAATTATTATAGTTCTACATTTCAGATTATCAGTTTTGAGGTATTGAGAGTTCTTACAAAACAGAAAAAGTTATTTTAAATGACTGCTATAAAAAGGTGAATTTTACCAGTGTTTTCTGGCAACTTTTGGAGGTTTTGACTATTCAAGTGTATGAGTTATCTTTCCTCTTTAGATACCCTTTAGTGATACAGGGTCAGGTTTTCATTAATCGTGGGCTTTAGATTTACTTGCTTTTCTTTTTTCATCTGCCATTTGGATTTCCAGTGTCCATATCACGGATGTGCCTAGCATACACATTTAGCATGAATGCTGAATGACCAAATGTTAAAATTGTATTCAGCCAAGGTTGTCTGTGGTTGAAGCATGACAGTGAATCACTGTCTAATAACAACCAGTTATTCACTTCATGTTATTCTTTGCTTTAATTTTCTGAACATACAGCTGAAGGGTGTGAACAACATATTGTACGATTTGGGTTCCTAATCCTCAAGCTTTTTCCATTATCAGTGACAGTTGCATGACAGTTTTATTGTATAAACATTTATTCAGTCAGATTCACTTGGCAAGTGTTGGGATACCCATAAATCTCTCAGCAAGCAAGTAAAGCAGACATTTACTAAGACTTCTGGTGGTTTTCAGAAAACAAAACGAGATCATATAATATTCTTCTCAACCTTTTCGTACATAGGGGGATAAAATTTAGGAAACTGTCTTTGGGAACCGTGTTTTCCAGAAGGAATATTAAATCTAGGACTTATACCTTAGGCAGATGTCATTTTTTCTCTTCCTCTTAGATTCAGAACTGTAAGGAATTATCCTAAAGTGGATAATTTATATTCTTATAAAAACCTTGTTTTGACAATATATTGTTGAGAACATACCTTATCATCATTCTGTTTATGTTCTTTTTAATGTCTGGATTGAAGGTGATTTATCATAGATGTTGTATATATTTACAGAGATTTTATTTTTCCTTGAGAATTTTTGAGGTGTAAAGGTGACAGTAGTGCTTTTAAGTTATCCTCAAAAGACGTGACAAGTTTCCAAATACGACTTTAAAGACTGGAGCTAAATTTGAATTACGTAACTAAACATTAAATACAGTTCTTTGAGATTATTTTGTTTGATGTTAAAATTTACAAAGATTTAATAAACATTTGTTGACTGAAAAGAGTTGTTCCTAAAGCTATATGAGACATACTTTTTATTCAGCTGCCAATTTGTTTTTGTATTTATTTGCAAGATGTTAAATAGTTTTTTCGTAAGATTAACAACTTTCACAATCATAATTACTTGAAGTAGAATTTTGATCTTGTTACAGCAATTTACATTTTAACTCTTAGCAGTTCAACCTGTAAACGTAAGGAAATACTCAACTTATATCTAGACTGCTGATCTGTATTTGAAAACGAAAATTCAGCTATTTACGGTAACTAATGGCAGGCAGCATTCCAATTAATGATGTTTTGGTGAGTTGGTAGGGTGGTAACGTGGCATGATTATGCTATCATTGATCACAGACAGTTCGGGATTGCCAGAAATTATATGAAAGTAGGCGTTTGGCTCTTCAGCCTTGCAAAGGTTGTGGTGGGATGGCAGCCTGCAGAATACTACAGCTGAAGCCACACGTGAGTGTGTCTGTACCATTTCACCCCTCGTGGGGTATTTAAAACTAAACTCGTATTTTTTTTAATTGCCTGATAAGTGTGATTGTATTTTGCTTTTTTATTTTGGAAACAGGTTAAGTGTTGAAGAGGGTACCAGGCATAGGAGATAGAATGAAAGCACTGGGGATACTTGGAGGGTGCCTGTGAACAGATGCAGCCAGTGGAACCTTCAGTTTTTGGTAGAAGGAACTTTTCAAATGTATCTCATAATATCGTGATGTTTGAGCAGCATGTGAAAATCCTAAGGTCTGAGTTTGTTTCTGTCAAATGATCACTTAGTTTCAAAGCAGTCAAATGTATTGTTTCCCAGATATTCTGGTTTTCATGACTGTCACCTTAGCTGCAGTTTGACAGTGGAAACATTGTGACCTTGCGTTGTTAAATCAAGCTCATTATTACACCTAGGACTTAATAATAAGTGCTAAAATTGCAGTAAGATTTATCACGGAGGGCCCTGTTATGGTTACCTTGGCAGTGGGTGAACTGAGCTGCCTATGTGTCATATCAGTGTACTGACTTGTGCACTGGGAGGTCAGTGGATGGGTGCAAGCCACGTTTAAAAACACATTTCCTAATCAGTGACGTCCATCATTTACGGAAAGTTAAGATACATTCACAGAAATGGTAGGAGATGCTTCAGCTTCATTCTTACGTCTGTATAAAAGCCTAGGAGGTCCGGTTAATGCATTGGTGGTCCCCAAGGTTTCTTACTATGTGAAACATTTCAGTACATTATCGGACTGGTTTGTTTTAGAAATAGTGAAAAATAGAGTAAAAAAGATTGTAATCAGATGTTTGTGAAACATTGTGATACCTGCCTTACTGCGTTATTTTGTTCTGTGTGATCTGCACGTCTTTAAATTTAAGTAATTTGTTATCTTATATCTTTTTTTCTGGTGACCTGTATATCATCATTAACTTACCGTACATAGCGAAGAGCAGGGGAGTCTCCACTTTCTCATCTGTTCTTGAACATTCATCGTTAAAATTTTATAATGATATATGCATATGTCTCTTCTAAGCCCCCGGCTCTCCTGTTTCTGCCTGGGCCGTGGTACAGTGAGAACCATGCTCCTTATGTCCCAGTGACATCATGCAGTGTTGGCTGTCCGTACTTGAGAGGATGGTGGATGTGAGCAAGTAGAACAAAACTAGGTGTCTCATTTGGGGTGTGACCTGTAAGTAAGTCGTTAAGGGAGCACTTTAATGTATATAATCCATGAATGTTTTACTTTTTTTTTGGTCAGGTATCCTGAAGAACTTGCCTGGCACACAAATTTAAGTCGAAAAATCTTGAGAAAGTCTCCACAATTGGAAAAGTTTCACCAATTTCTGGTTAGCGAAACTGAATCTGTGAGTAGATTTCTTGGTTTCCTTAAGGCTTTACTGCACAGTAGTATCATCGTTATATTTTAACCATGCTCGTTACTGGGAGCAATTAGGTAGATGAGGCACACAGAAAAGACACTGTAAGTGTCTGTGCCATCTTTAATTTCTGGTTTTTTACGTAGTTGTTATCTTGTTTGGCTCATCCAATCCTGAAATTTAGCGAGGACATCAGCATAGTTGTGACCTTGATTGATTGTTTCTCGCCACTCCTGGGCTTGGGTGGCTGCAGAGTTGGGGTGAGCACAGCACTCTCCCTCTGGATGGGGTGTCGTTCAGGAGACCACTGCCCAGTCCACTCTCACTTCCTTCTTAGGTGCACGTGCCAGGGGCCTGTCGTACAGAAAAAGTAATATGTCCTCATGGCCATGTTATTTATTAAAAGTGAGATTTTTAAACTCACTTTTTATCACTTCTATTTTTTCTTGCTCCTATCTGTGCTCCACCTTTGCCAGAACAAACAAACATACAGAAAAACACCTAAATAGGACAACTTTGGTTCTCATAAAACGGCCTGTTTCTTGGCATCCCAAATCCCTCAATTATAGTTCAGTTAGTGAACTGCTTACCTTTAGCATCAAACCTCCTCCAAAAGAATAGCTGTTCCCTCATGCAATGTGTGATTAAATGAACGCCTGTAAAGTCTAGATATTTTAAGCTTTGCTGTTTCCTTTTTATTCTTTTGGAATTCTTAATAGTCTTACATTTTAAATTCAGAAATTCCCCCGTCCTATTTTCTAATCTCCTTTTTCTAGTCAAGGAAAGCTCTATGTGTCACCAGATGATGCTTACTTCATTTTCATTCTGAGCCTCTCTCTCCACTTAACAGAATTATTGTGCTTCCCATGTTTCTTCCCTGAAGCCATAACCAATTCAGAAACCCTTCACCTTGCCCAGTTCTAACCTCTGCTTGACCCACAGCTGTTTCCTGCCATGGTGGCTTTCTGTCCATTTAGGTAACCTGGTAGACTGAGCTCTTGTTTGCCTGCCCCCCCGAGGCCCCCACTAGTAAGAATAAACAGAACTAAGTACTGCCATTTACCCAATTCTGTACTTGGGCAGAAAGAAAGGATTCTCTGTCTCAGCTTTTAATCTAGAACATTTCAGGTCTGAGCTTCCGCAGAGCAGAGGGTTAGTGGGGAACGGAGTGACACACAGTTGTAGGTTGTCAAGAGCCAGATTTTGGCAGCTTCGAAAGGTGGAGGAGATGGGAGTTGAGTATTGGTAGCATCTGTCATAAGGAACCAGTCTAGGATTTTATCAGGAGTCAGCAGGGTGAGATACTCTCTGGGTTCTTCAAAGCTGGCTGCAAAACCTCTTCAAAGCGTGTCTGTGAATCAAGTGACTCACTGCTGGGATGTCTGTAGTCAAGGGCCTGACATCTCCATCCCACTTCAATGCTTTAATTGAAAACAGGGCTTATCAGAATCACAGGTATAACCCAGAGCTTGGAATCATTGTGGCTAGTGAGTCGATCAAGATTCAGTTTTCGCAGATTCCTTGCTGACCAGAAACCCATGAGGTGAAACTTAGCAGGTGTGAATGCACAGGTCAGCGGGATGCATACGTATGAGGTGATGGCTATTCAAGTACAGAAGACCTGTGCTGTAGTGGAGCGGAAGCGCCTGGTAGCTGGTGTGCTGTAGCCTTTGTTTTTAAAGCATTCATTCTTAAGGCTGTTAATAGAGTTGTGATTGAAGCAAGTGCTGGACTTCATCAAGAAAATTTTGTCCGAATCTGAACAGTTTTATATTTTAACAGATACCCTGACCTACTAGCGAAGATCTTGAGGAGGTATGATTTAGTGAGGAATTTTAGATACTGTCTATTTTTGAGAAGGAAAGAGAGGAGTGGTGGTTGATGTCTTCATCTTTTTGAGAGGCAGTTCTCAGGAATAGAAAGCAGATGTGGCCTGTTCCTGAAAACAGAGGAGGACTCAGAAATAGAAGTTACAATTTTAGCTAAGAGGGAAACTTCCTAACAGTGACTTTCTGTCTAGTGTGTGCTTTGGTTGCTCCTCTTGCTGAAGGTATTTCAGTGGCATCGTCTACCTTTCAGAGATGCTCGTCCAACTTCCATACTTTCTTAAGATGGTGGATTGGGACTCTGTAAGCTTCACGTCCCTATTTTTAATAAAATTCAGTATTACACCTGCATTTCTGATATTCTAACAGTAAGTTTTGGTATTAATGGTCATCCCTACTTAGCCTTTGGTTAGCAACCATTTATCTCCTAGTATAAAAACCTATCCTACTTATTTAATGTTTGTGTGATAGTACTGACTTTTTTGTTCATGTATGAATATTTGGTCTTTTTCTGTTGCATTTGAAATAATGCCCAATATTGAAATCTGTCTTTTTTAATGCTGATTTTTTTTTTAAATTTTATTTTTTAAGGGAAATATCAGCCGTCAGGAAGCTGTTAGCATGATTCCACCACTGTTGCTGAATGCCCAACCTCACCATAAGGTATGTGTATTACATAGGAAATTGCAGTGTATAGGCTGCCTCTCTGTTTTGTTGAGACCTTTTTTCTTAATATTATTAACCCTTGTTTTTTTTTTTTTTCCACTTTGGATAAAGTAGAGAATGATGTATTTTATTTTAGGTTCTTTTTTGCATTTTTATGCTATTTAATTTTTCAGTTCAGATAATTATTTTCTTCTCTTCTCGTTTGTTTATTAATTTGTTTCTTTACTACACAGATGATCCTCAATGGTCTTGACTGACTAAATCAGATTGAAATCACAGTGAACGTGTGTTGAGAGCTTGTCGTATGCCAAGCATTGTTCTCATTCTTTTCGTGAATTAATTCATTTGTTATCCACACATCCCCGTGAGAGTAGGTGCTATCACTGTCCCCGTTTTTCCAGATGAAGAACAGGAGGCAAAGCAAAGTTGAAGTCACTGGCCCAAGGTCACTGGGCTGGTCAGTGGCTGAGCTGAGATTTGAACTCCAGCAGCCCTGCCCCGTAGCAGTATGTTCTAATGCTTCTTGCACTTAGTCTCTTTACTCATTCTTCCCTAAAGTTATTGCTTTCACTGGTTTCTGATGCCTTCTGTTCCATCCTACTGTTCCCACTGTGGAGCTAGTGATTTGGGGGCAGAATGTGTTATGAGATCCATGTAAGTTAAATATATCCTGCTATAGGTTCATCCTATAAAGAAATATATTTGGGTCTTAGAATAGAAGTCAGAATACTAGAATGACTCATAAAATTGTTTTAAATTAAATGTAGAATGTTTGACTTCTTAAAATAAAAACATCATTTTCTTGGATCGTTAATAGATCTTAGATATGTGTGCAGCACCTGGATCTAAGACCACACAGTTAATAGAGATGCTTCATGCTGACATGAATGTCCCTTTCCCAGGTATGCACTGGGCTGGCTCTCGGGGGTGGGTAGGAATGCTGCTTGGGTGCGTTGTAGATGAGGAAAAGATCATACCATCGCCTGAAGGCTCCTGTGACAAGTAGGTGGGTTTTCTGTCTCTGAAAGGAGAACTGGACGTTTTGCACACCACCATCACTAGTTCTCAAATGACATTTGTACGTTGTGGGAAGGGAGCCTTTATTTTAGAATTATGTGTGTTTTCTCTAAAAGCAAATTGTGTTTATTTATTAAGCCGTAGTAGAGAGATTGCAGTTTGAATTTTCGATTGTAACAGTTTCACGCTGGTTTTTTTATTATTGCCTATGTGAGAGGCAGTAGAGTATAGTGAGCTGCCGTCAGAGTCCCCAGGTTCAAATCTCACCACCATTTAATAGGCAAGTTATGTGACATTACCAGACATCATTAAAGGAAGGGACATCAGCCCTGAACTTGGGGGATGTTATATAGAATTGCAGAGTGCTCAGAAAATGGCAGCTATTACAGCATCACCGCTGTTCCTGTGTGGGGATTCTTCTAAGAAGTGAAAAATACCATTCATAGTCTTCGTTAGTCTTGTAATATATTTATCTGCCTTTATCTCATCCTGCTTCCTTTTGGTTAAGCCCGCTGCTCTAATTCTGTTTCAATGGGCATGCTTGTTAACTGTGTTTTTTAAAAGTCCTCTTTTCTGTGATAAATATTTTTATCACAGAAGTCAAAGTGAAGAAAGTCGAAGTGAGAAGAGGCAGCACCCAGGAAACTTCCCAGAAGCGGCTCTTAGCCAGGGGTGCAGATTAGAATTTCCCAGAGAACAGCACAGATGTACAGGAGACTAGACCCCACCCCAGGAGTCTGAGCTGCAGAGTCTAGCAGGGGCCCTAGCACATGCAGCATTTTAAAACCTTGTCCGGTGATTCTGTTGTTTTCTACACCTTTCTTTATCTCCTCACCTCCTCCTTTTTAACAAGTAGTTATTAATAATAGAAAAGACATTTTTGGCATAATAATTTTGTACAAAGTGAATAATTGTTTGAACAAACGAATCTTGAAGTTTGGAAATTTTAAGTGACCATAAAATCTATGCTGAGCCGCCGGGTTCCCTTTTGGACCACTTACGTAGTTCCTGCAGATCTTAAGCTCTGGTCTTAAGTTTGGTGGATTGCCACTTCTCATCTGCCAACCTAGAGTTTATGTATTTCAGGGAATTATTCTACTAATGCCACATTTCACGTGTCCCTACAATTTTATGTTCCCAGAGGGATTTGTCATCGCTAATGATGTGGACAACAAGCGCTGCTATCTGCTCGTGCATCAAGCCAAAAGGTTGAGCAGTCCCTGCATCATGGTGGTCAACCACGATGCGTCCAGCATACCTAGACTCCAAATAGATGTGAATGGAAGGAAAGAGATTCTCTTCTATGATCGCATTTTATGTGATGTCCCTTGCAGGTATTTATAATATTAAGAGGCCAAAACCCCCAAAATCCACTAAGGAAATGCAATCAAATAGAGACTAAAGTGAAGCTGCAAGTTAACACACGCACAAGCTTACTTTTGATTCTTGTGGCAACTGGTATGAAGAGAGGGATGTCGTGAGCCTCAATCAGAAGACAGACACTCAAAATCTTAGTGGTGAACAGCACAGCAGACTTGGGATACAGAGCAACGAGGTACAGAAAGGGATGGTTTTGATGCGTAATCTTAAAAAGAAATAGAAAGAAAATACCAGAGAGGAGAATAGCACCATAGACTCTCACTGTGGTGCATTTCAGGATATTGCTGGGAAGGATGTGCTCATTCCAAGTATTATGTTTGTGCTTCCGATGAGTATGTAAAACCCTTGTCATAAATGATAGCTGATCACATTGGCTCTTTGTAAGTCCTGTGTTATTTAGTACCATGAAATCTAGGAATTCAAACCTTTGAGAAACTCATTTTACCTGTATTTATACACATACCTTCCTTCAAATTTTACATATTAATTTTAGATTTTTAGAGTTTACCCTTAAAAGAATTTCATGGCATGACTGAGTTTTCCCACAAAGAAAAGAGTGAAATGAAAGATGTCTGTTAAGTTCTAGGAGGCAGTGACATAGGTGGTGATCACAGAGTTTGATGCCTTCGGAACACTTGACTTGGTCAAATGCAAAATGGCCACAAAACTGACAGCTCTCAATACAGTGTTTATTGTGACACATCAATGTGAAATTTCGTCTTGTTTAAACAAGAGGCAGGTTTACTGCTGGTGGCAGAACTCAGTTTGAAAATTGTAGCTGGTAGCTCTGAATATGGCTGAGTTTTAAATACCTGACAGAATTCCCCTTTAAAGTAAAATTTAAAATAGTCCATGGACTGCATTCCTTTTTCTCTAGGTTGCAATTTTCTAGTTTTCCTTTGAATCAGTTATTTTCTCACTCCTGTGTTCTTTTGATCAGAAATATAACGTTTCTTGTATCGTATTGTGAGAGTGAAGTGACCTCATGAGCACTGAGTTGTAAGCTGAGGAAATTCCTGAAATTATGGTAGAATTTTAAGCCACCACCGTACAAGTGAAGGATGTCATTTGAAAGCCATTATATCTCATAGGGCATTTCTATCCTGCAGACCCTTCACCTTAAGGACATGTGACTAGACCACCAAGGAAAATTAAACTTTACAGAGAAAGCCAACAGGTGCAGGAATTACCCCAGAAAAACTGGGCAGATAAAATTAGATGTGGACAGAAAGATTAATGTATCAAGTCTGTATTGTAAAATTTACATGGAAATAATTTCCGTTAAATAAAAGTAGAAAGTCAAAAATGTTTAACTGTGATATATAGAAAAATCTTGGTAAAGAAATTAAATTGGCTTAATTGAGTTTGCTGTGGAAAGTCCTTTATGAGTCTAAGTTTATCATTATTCATGTAATTCTGATTAAAATGCCACTGTGGATTAACCGAGTTTCTAAGTAGCAGGATCAAAATGTCTTATATGTATTCATGGTTCTGTGTCCTAGGCCTGAAAATTAGTTTTGCTAGTATTTCTCTCAAATGGAAGCAGATTACTCTCTTTAAGTGTTGCATGAGGTTTCCTTTTCAAGTCTGTTATTTCCCTATTGAATTGAAAATTGAAGTATAATTAAAAATTTTAGTGTATTGGGGGCCGCCCGGTGGCGCAGCAGTTTAGTCCGCGCTTGGCAGCCCGGGGTTCGCGAGTTCGGATCCCGAGCGCCCGCCGACACACTGCCTGTCAGCCACGCCGTGGCGGCGTCCCATATAACGTAGAGGAAGATGGGCACGATGTTAGCCCAGGGCCAGTCTTCCTCGGCAAAAAGGGGAAGATTGGCAACAGATGTTAGCTCAGGGCTGGTCTTCCCCACAAAAAACAAAAAAAAAAAACAAAAAAAAATTTTAGTGTATTAGAGTGTCCTCAAGACAGAAATAGAAACTCGATTGTAGTTTATGAGAATTTAGATAGTTTTTTAGTTGGTATTTATGATAATAATACCTGTTTTGTAATTTAGCTTGAACATGACATATTTGTTAAACTCAAATCATCTACCTGAATGGAGTTTTAAGTTCTTAAATATCTTTCTTTCCAGTGGAGATGGCACTATGAGAAAAAACATTGATGTTTGGAAAAAGTGGACCACCTTAAATAGCTTGCAGCTGCATGGGTAAATAAAACTTTGTAACTAGTAGATTTATTGTTGAATTAGCTAACTGAGCATCCAGATTTTAATGGAATGACTATAACCTTCAGAATGTTAATGGCCATCTTCATGTGAGTTTGCTTATATATCAGAAGTAGATTTTAAAACCTTTTAAGAGTAGTAAACAGAAGATTGTATACTTTTCAGGTACACATTTATTAAACATACCATTTATAACAATTTCCTGTAATGTTTCAAACATGTATTTTCCATGAAATGACTGTTTACCTTACTGTGTTACTAGTCTTTCTCCTCTGTTTTTTTCTTTTGTGTTGAATTATTTCACTTAACATTTTGATCTCTTAGAATTTTATATATGGACCACTGCCACAGCATGGCTTGATTTGTGGTGTGTAGGTCCACGCCCAGGATCCAAACCTGTGAACCCCTTGTAGGTCCATGTCCAGCATCTGAAGCTTTGAACCCCGGGCTGCCAAAGCGGAGCGTGTGAACTTAACCACTACGCCACCGGGCCAGCCCGATTGATTTTTTTATATGGAAAAGATGTTCATTAAGGAAAATTTGGAAAATTCTTAAAAGTAGGAGAAAGAAAATCTCATCAGTCAAAGATAACTTCTATAATGTCTAGTGTATTGTAGTGGCTTTTTGTGCATGGGAATTTTTAAAATACCTCTTTTGAATAGTTTTGACTGTACTGTCTACAGAGCTTTGTATTTTTTTTCATTTAACATTGAAAGTTATACATTCTTAAAGGTAGAACTGTGGGTGATGTAAAGTGTACCAATGAATATTCACCGTAAATCACTCCAGCAGCAGACTGTGTTTCTCTATAAGTACTTAGCACTGTTTTTGTGAAACAGGCATTAGGATTAGAATGTACAAAGAGATACAGATTGTTCACAGAAAGAAAAATCAAATATCTGTACAAGTTTAGAGGCTTTTTAATAGTGAAATTCATCTAATATATTGAATTCAGTCATTAATCAGCTTTATGCTTTGCTCATTGACACGTTGGGAAAGGTACACAGAACAGTGAAACCATTGTTTATATAAACAGATGCTTTTTTTTTTATTAACAGGAGCCACCTTATATAGGTTTACTCTAACTTCATTTAGAACCTTAAAAATTTTTTTCTTTATGGGAATTGTTCATTGTACCTGGAGTATTTTGTACTTGATTATGTCTGTCATAAAAGCTTGTAATGAATGTGTGATATAATAGGTGCCTGTGATGTATGTCTGTGTGATGTGTTTGGTCTTAGGGTAACCTAGTATCACACCCTTAGCTTACAGCTGCGGATTGCCACGCGAGGTGCGGAACAGCTGGTAGAAGGCGGTAGAATGGTGTATTCCACGTGCTCACTCAACCCCATTGAAGATGAGGCAGTCATAGCAGCTTTACTGGAAAAGAGTGAAGGTAAGCATGCTGGACGAAGCTTTTACTCAAAGTACTTTTCAAAAATTGTGTTTATTGCTATAGTGTATATTCCCATAGACCTTTTTCTGAGCACTTGCTTATGTGATTAGTGTATAACTATAAACCCTAAAATGAGATATCCCTAATTAAAAACACACTTATATAATGGATTTGTTGTATTTTGTGAATTATGAAGTTTGCCCATTTTGTTTCTCTAAGTTTGAAAAGTTGTGTATGATCCTTATCACACTGGGTTTTAAAAAAAGTTTTAGTGGTAAAACACGAGTAATGTAGAATTTACTGTGTGAACTCTTTTTCAGTATACACTTGAGTAGTGTTAAGTACACTCAGATTGTTATGCAGCCGACTCCAGAGCTCTTCATCTTACAAAACTGGAATTCTGGACCCAGTAAACAACCCTCTGTGGTCGTCTTTCCCCCCGTTGTATTTTCTGTCTCTGTGTTTGACCATTCTGGCTATGTTACGAGTGGAATCCTACAGTATTTGTCTTTTTGTGACTGGCTTATTTCACTTAGCATAATGTTTTCAAGGTTTATCCATGTCGTAGTGTGTATCAGAAGTTCCTTCTTTTTTAAGGCTGAAAATGTTCCATTCTACGTATAGACCACATTTTGTTTATCCGTTCATCCATCCATGGATGTTTGAGTTGCATCCTCGTTTTAGCTATTGTGAGTAATGCTGCTAGGGCTGTACGAATAACTGAGATTCTGCCCTCAGTTCATTTGGGTGTGTAGCCAGAAGTGGAATTGCTGGATGATGTGATAATTCTGTGATTGAAGAACCGCTACAGTTTTCCACAGCAGCTGCACCATTTCACATTCCCACCAATAGTGCGCAACAGTTCCAATTTCTCCACATACTCATCAGCACTTGTTTTTTTCTGTTTTTTGATGGTAGCCATCCTAATGGGTGTGAGGTCTTATTACACGGTTTTATGCTGAGGGACCAGACAGATCGTATGAAATGTTCTGCAAGAGTAATTTCCATTATGTTTTGGTGTGAAATATTGTTTCTCTTTTTATGTTTTCACTGAAATGTTAACCTTTCCCATCCTATTCTCCTTAAAATAAATAATGAAAAGTTTCAAACTATGTTCCAGAATAGAATGCTACCACGTTTACTACACACGTGTGTATGAAGTGAGTTGAAACATAAATATTGAGACAAGTTTGCGTTCCCTGAAGTGTATCCACAACCGACCAGGCTTCTGGTTCCCTTCTTCTCAGTGGCTGTGTAGTCAGCCCTCAAATTGTTCACACCATCAGAGTCCTTTAGACCTGAATTTAATGTGTTGTGTTTATTTTGTTTTGCTTTACCTATGTAGGCATACATAAAGACATGATTTCTGACTGGTGTTTTTTGCATGATCATAATTTCTACATTTTTGGTGCTGCTTTATTTCAAAAGGCATGTGAAGGGAAAGACTGTGGGTGATATGATGTAACAGTAAATTTAGCTGTGGGTGTGGTGCTCTAATTATTTTCTTCATGGGCAGGCAGGTTTCCGGTCTGGGTTTTGCCATCACAGCCATCTTTTGCATGTGGTTGTTTCATGCTGCACTGAGGACTCTTCCTCTCAACCCTGTCAGAGGCATGTTGTGTGCACACAGCTTCATGGGAGAATTAGACCTTTGCTGAGCCTCGTACTTCACAGTTGCTGGGATGTTGACTGGAAGGGTGTGGTCCCCACCTGAAAGTACCCAGGGACTTAGCTGGAGGAAGGGCGGCCGACGAACATTCAGTTTACAGCTTCTGACCAGATGCCGGTGGGAAGTCCCTGCTGAGCGTGGGCAGTGTTTGAGACAACCAGTTTCTGTGCACCTGCACTGCTGAGTGTTTGCTGTTAAAGGAGGAATATTCAGACGTGATAGCGGGAGTCCTTGCGATGCTGTCGTCAAAGGTTTCTTACTGTCAAACCTCCCCTTGGGGATTGTTTTGCTTTGTTTTTATAATTGTCCATGCTTTTCATGGCTTCTCTATGGAGCTTTGTTGGATTTTTCTCTCCTTTGAGGCTGTGAAATCTGTATCCGTGATCTGTGGGTGGTAGTTCATTTAAAAGTTTCCTGTAATGACCCCATCTTACAGCTTCTTGTAAGATTGCTGTTGTAGACACAGTGTTTTAAAACTGGACTGACTGTCCTGATGGGCAATTTAGAAAACTAATTTGGGCCTAAACCTGAATGTTGAAAAATTTCCACAGTTCACGTTAAGTGTTGCTTTTTGGCTCTGGAATGTTGCTTAAAGGCGTGAAGACTCAAATCATCTAACTGGTGGTATCTGGAAACCAGGCATGGACTGCGCGCTCGAGTCCTAGCCCCGTGTTGCACACGAGGTTGCCTTTGCGATGGCCGTTAGTCTAGGATGCATCATGGGACTCGGCAACTCCTCATTTCAGCAGCTTTGTTGAGCTGTAATTTATATTCCAAACATTAAACATGAAAACATTTACTTGTTTTAAGTGTATGATTCAATGATCTTCAGTAAATCTTTTTTGCATCCATAGGTGCTTTGGAGCTTGCTGATGTGTCTTCGGAATTGCCGGGACTGAAGTGGATGCCTGGAATCACACAGTGGAAGGTAATCTCCCTGAGGACTCGAGCTCCGCAGAGCAGCTACAGCTGAACGGGCTCGTTAGCATCTTGAGTTGTAAAGCATCCACATTTGGGTAACTTGAGTAAATGCTACCTTTGATTATACAGTTTAGAATCAATTTCAAAATGGTATTTAATGACAAACGATATGATTATACAAATATTTTTCTCTGGCCATGGAACAGTTTTTCTGCCTTTATTCTGCAATTAGAAATCAGTCAGCTTTGTTCATTCTCATCCCCGTAAGTATAGCTTTGCTTTATTTTTTTTATTGCCTGGGAATTCAAGCTTCCTTTCCAGTATGAAACAATTCACTTTTCAGTGTTAAGCCAGAAACAGTCTGAGGTTTATTTAAAAAAAAAAAAAAAACCCACATGGAAAATGCTGTTTGTAAAATGATTGTTCTCTTGTATGAAATAAAAGATTACCTCATTTTTATTGTTGCAAATAGTCTTCCCAGTTTTGGAGACAAATGAGAATCACCATTTATCATGTTTGAGAGCATTTACACTGTCACTCTATGATTTTCCTGCTTATTAGGTAGCGCTGATAATTTAGAATCCCACCCTCTTGTTTGGCAGGTAATGACGAAAGACGGACAGTGGTTTGCAGAGTGGGATGATGTTCCTCACGGCAGACACACCCAGATTCGACCCACCATGTTCCCACCAAAGGACCTGGAAAAGTTGCAGGCGATGCACCTGGAGCGGTGGTGAGTTTGTGGGGCGCTCAGGGTTTAGGGAAGGTGGAGAGGTCGGGCCCTCTGGCATTCCTGCGAGGCCTGGGCTGCACACATGGCCGACCTAAGGTATGTGAACTTGCCAGTAAGTAAGAACTCAGTGCCTGCCAGCTGCTGGCATCGAGCATTTGTGAATCGTGAAAGTGGTCAGGCCCTAACTGATAAGACTGGATACTTTGTTACCTTCAGACCCATCACACAGTGGCCGTCCTGTGAGCGAGGGTATGTGACTGTTACAGGAAGACGTGACTTTACTGTCACAGATCATCTTTGTGGTAAAATACTGAAAGAATGCATTTTGGATCAGTTAAAAAGTATGAACTGTGGGTTTTTTTTTTTTTTAGCCTTAGAATATTACCACATCATCAAAATACTGGAGGGTTCTTTGTGGCAGTATTAGTGAAAAAATGTTCGATGCCATGGAATAAACGTCCACCAAAGGTAAACGACTTCAAAATAACATAGCATTCCGTGTGATCTTTTTGTGCATTTCAGACAGAAACTGACAGAGGTTGGTAGAAAGGTGTTTGGAGGGTAGAGGGAGGCTGACCCTGAACGTGTGGTGGGGGAAAATTCGTTTAAGTTTTGAGTTTTCCAAAAAGCAGCAATTTCTTATCAGGGAGAGATAAGTGGGAAAGGCAGTGTTGAAGGGAATGTATTCCTTCTAAATCTTAAACCTAGCTCCTCAGTAAACATTGAAAAGACATAAAGGCTGCTCTGTGGCTCCACATGAGAGCTCCCAGGCTGGCCTCTGTGCTCTGATAGACCCTGTGGGTGGGTTCACTTCAGCCTGTTGTGGGTCAGCAGCACTCCCGGCCTCAGGCCAGCCTGTCTTCGCCTTTCGTGAGGAGTGATGACAGGCTTGTCCAGGGCTGGCTGAAAGGAAGCAGAGGGCCTGACCTGTTGCCAGGAATGTCAGCTCCCTCCTGGGTGGTTACAAGGGAGGCCACGAAGTCGAGTGGTTGAGAAAGAGGGCCGCCTTCCCAGACTCCCCATGAAATTGTCATTTACTGCGTGCTGTCTTGATCAGTCTTGATGGTCTGTGCCGCCTCTTTATCAGCACCACTGGCATCTTGTTAGTTCGTATGTCAGCCTTCCATAATCATAGAACAAGGCCTGGAATCACAGCCTGATTTCTATTTCTTCCATATCTTTGCTTTAAAATTAGGACAAATGATGCTTCTTTAGAGATACAGAAAGGAAGCAGTTCTCTGGAATGTGGCTAACCCAGATGCACATTGGAAGGTGCGGCCTCACATGGCACAGGAGTGGAACAGGCACTTTTGGGGCAGGCCCTCTGCTGTTCATGTTGGGCTGGAGAGCATTTTCCTTGGAGGCTGGCCGTCTCCTGCATGGTCTTCTGACTGCTCAGGAGCAGAGCTTGGAGCTCGGGTCAGGGCTGTCTCAGAAACGGAACCCAGTCACTGATGCAGTTTAAGTTTTCTTGCAGCCACGTTTTAAAAAGTAAACAGGAAAAAAAGTGAAGTTAATTGTAATGTTTTATTTATCCAAGTGTATTTAAAATGTTACTTCCATGTAATCAAAATAAGAAGTTATTAATGAGATATTTTACATGCTTTCATACTAAGTTTTTAACATAGTGTGAATTTTACACTCTAAGATACGTCTGACTTTGCGCTAGTCACCTTTGAAGTGGTCAGAAAGCACGTGTGGCTGGTGGCCGCTGTCCTGTACAGCACTGGTTTAGAGCCTGTTATACATATGTGTACTTTAGATTTACTTGCATTTGGGGCTACATTGTAATTTTTGTCACGTGACCACCTAAGTAAGTGGGGTTTGAACTTTTCCTTCGGTCTGTCTCCTCTGATGTGGCGTCGTACTTTTTAGAACAACTTGGTGTTATTTGCTCATTTAAATATTACTTCTCCCCTTTTCTGTTACAATGTCAGTTTCTTATTCATCTGCTGAGTAAGTATGTTTTGGTGGCCTGCCCTGCAGGCTAGCACAGCTTGGTGCTGCTGGGGCCACACTGACAACTCAGATAGACTCTTGGTCTTCACGACGCCCTAGTCTAGGCGAGGTGATGCAGCGTGGAAACAGCTAGAGTTCAAGCCAGGGAGAGCCGGACTGACGAAGTGCGGATGGTATATCGAGGGAGGCAAGATGAGATCCCTGACGGAACAGAGAAAGGGGTGTGTAGATGGGCTCTGGAAAAGAAGGCAGCGCTTCCAGAAGCGGAGATGGGCTAGCACGGACATGTGCCATTGCTAGCGTGTCAAGAGGGTTGGGCGGTGGTTTCGTGTTTGCTCTTTTTGACATTTAAATAAAATGTGTTCTCTGGGGGGAAGTGTTGCGGAGCATTAGCGGCTTTAGGATCTCCCCAGCTCGTCTGCCTTACCGTTTGGTGACTGTGGAGAACGTGTTTAACTTTTCTGTGCTTGAGTATCCTAATTTGTAAACATACTTCATAAGAACTGGGAATTTTTACTTTTACCAGTCTTGTGACTTGTTAAGAAAGGACATCATATAGTTTTAAATAATTTTTACATGAGATTTTATATAAAATACATATAAAAAATTTTAATATAAGTAAAACATTTTGCTTGTTCTCAAAACCAGATTATACTGTTGCCTAGTTCAGAAGTTCATTCATTATTCCCAGGTATTTCGTGGTTCCTGGAGGTACACTCTTCTAATTGCCATAGTTTGTCCAGGTGCCTTGGACAGTTTTCACCGTCCTTCTCATGTCACAGTTATTTACATGTACTTGTCTTTTTGGCCCTGCCCACTGTTTTAGGGGTGGTATTTGGCTCACTTGTGTCCCTCAGTGAGCCTTACACAGAGCGGATACACAGGAGCGTTGTAAATGAAGACAAGCTTGCTACGCTGTCGGCCTCGCTGGGAAGCAGGCTGGCTCTACCTGTTAGGGGGTTAAGGTAGAATAGAATTTAACCTCGAAGAAACAGTGCCCATGAATTATGTTTATAATAGCAAATAGGTTTAAAATTGCTTTTTAAAGAAAAGATAGTTGTCTTTTATATATAAAATGCTGTAGAAAAATAGGTAAGATGGGTTTCGTGAGCTCAGTGTTCTGGATTTTCCCGCGGCAGTGTGAAGTGGGTTGCTCTCTGAGTGTAAACAAACTTACTGCCTGTTACAGCTGCAGGGGGGCTCTGCGGAGCCCAGACCACCGGTGCAGGCGAACCCTGCAGAGCCCACGGCAGGAAAAGCTGCAGACCCCTCTGAGCCGGAAAGTAAACCAGTCACAGGAATTGGTGACACAGAAATAATTGAAAGAACTGAGAATTTAGAGAATAATGGACATAGGGGCGATGGCGTGTGTGGGTAAGAAAAAGCGTTGTGTCTTGATCCTAACATTCTAGAGGCTTCCCAGCCCTCGTGGATTAGATGGGATCCCAGAGCTGCTCCTGTAGTGGTTTTGCAGCGGATGGGTGTGGGGCATCCCCGGCTGGCACAGGACGGGCTCATGCTAATGAACTTGGGGCGAGCGCTGCTGTCTGTCGTCTAGAGGTGGAGATGTAACACCCGCCTCGCTGCGGAGCCTGCGTGTGTGTAACTGGGTCGCACAGAGCTGGGGAGGAGGGTTGGGTGGGAAAGGAAGAATGTACTTTAGGTATTTAACATTATTACTCAGGTTACAGATTGATTTATCTCATCCCGATTCCCTTCTTAGTCCTCCTCCATCTAAGAAAATGAAGTTATTTGGATTTAAAGAAGATCCGTTTGTATTTATTCCTGAAGATGACCCATTATTTCCACCTATCCAGTAAGGATTAATTCAACCTTTTTAATTCTTCATTTAAAGAAATTTACTGTAGTTTAGAAATCGTAACCGGTCCTGTTTAACCGTAGTTTTTTGTTTAGCTGTGTATAGCATTTTTTTTTCCTTTAACTGCATGTTAGAGCTGGATGCAACTTTAGAGGTTGACTAAACGTTTCAATTTAAAGTGAGCAGTAATCAAGAGAAAGTAAACTGCCCACAGGGGAGGATGATACACAGATGGGAAACCCTGCACTGTGATCACGGATGTAAATTACTCGGTTGAGTTTAGAGATCAGTGGCCAAGCCTGCCCGCCTTTGTTCCTGTCTGGGAAGGAAGACTAGAGGGTCTGGGTGGAGGTGGGGGACCCTAATTAGGGATCTCCCAGGCAGAACAGAGAGGAAAGTTGCTTAGGATAACAGTCTCAGAGTCATCTCTTCTGTATTAAGTTTTAGTACGTACTTACCAGAGTGGTCACTTACGTTGTCCTGTGGGTAATGGTTCTTTGCATGCGTTTGTAAAAATCCCTCAAAAGTAGTGTAGGTGTTCTCAGGTCGTTGTCCTTGGTGGAGAAGTTGAGGGAGAGAGGTTGCACCTGTTAACGTAGGTCCCTCATCTAGTTGTGCCTCAAATAAAAATTGCTTGGAGGTTTTGGGTGAAATAGATGAAGTTTAGAAGATGAGAGTCTGCCGCAGAGCTCGAGTGCCCTTCAGTCACACCGAGTTTTAGAAATTGAATTCTGTCGGGAGAGTAAGATGCTTAGAGACAGTCTGTTCAATTTTGAACTAAACTCTTGTAAACAGCACCATCTTGTTTATAGGAAATTTTATGCTTTGGATCCTTCATTCCCAAAGATGAATTTGTTAACTCGGACTACGGAAGGGAAGAAAAGGCAACTCTACATGGTTTCTAAGGAGCTGAGGAATGTGCTGCTGAATAACAGTGAGAGGATGAAGGTACGCGTCTCACAGACAGGTGACGAGGCGCGATTAGGGACGTGTGTGTTTTCCCCACCTGCTCAGGTTTCATTTGGGCGGAGCAAATCCTGGCGCCTGCTCTCTGTGTCCATCGTGGGCTGAGGGTACCCTAGTGTGCTGCGTGGTTTCAGAGCCCTTAGCCAGCATGGGATGCACCACCTATGTCCCTTCTGTCCCACTGTGCTCACCGTGGGGCGAGTGTCAGTGGTGTTTCCACTGTGGCTATGGGGGGGCAGGTGCAGAGGGTTTGGAGAGTCTGACTGCATTTGCACCGTGGTCCCTTGGTAGTGTTTGTCCTTACCATTTTCTTAGAGTTTTTCCACTTTTAGGCTCCCATTTTCATTGGCTTTACTGTTCTCCCAACTCATTTTTCCCTTTGCATGTTTAGTGCAGCACGTCTCCAAGTGTGGTCTGGAGTTCATGAGGTCAGAAGTATTTTCATGACGACACTAAGACATTAGTTTCCTTTTTTATTCTCTCTTGGGTGTCTGCTGGGGTTTTCAGGGTGACAGCATCCTTGCTCCCAACGGCTTGTGGAATGTGTGCTTATGTATTCTTGTCTTTTTGAAGTTTCCTGGTTTTGTGTGTTGTGGTAATTATTAGTCACTGTAAGACACATAAACCAAAGCCATCTGAGAACACTATTCGGGCCGTGGGAACCCTTTGGTCAGATGCCTTTCAGAGTTTTTTTCCTTTCTTCTTCCCTTCTCCATAACAGCAGCTACTTACTGCTCTGCCTCCTCATGGTAGAAGGAATTATTTTAATTGCTTATCCTGTGCCTTTGAGGTATGTGTGTGTGTCATCTCATTTTCTCACTTACAGGTTATTAACACAGGGATAAAAGTCTGGTGTCGAAATAACAGTGGTGAAGAGTTTGATTGTGCTTTCCGGTTAGCCCAGGAGGTAATTTGGAAAGTGGACTTGGAGAGCACTAGCCACAGATGAAGGTGGAGTAGTCGGGCATAGATAGGTGTTTCTGAGCCAACCCTATGGGCCTGGATGCCTTCGGGCTTGGCTGGTGCCCACCAGCTGTTGGGCTTCCAGCGGTTACTGAGCTCTCCAAGGGTGGGTTTCTTGCTTCTGCCCCGGGGGCGTGCTTGTTCACATACTGCAGATTCTGGGCAGGGTGTTGCACCCGCCTGGAGCTGTTGGTGAGGTGAGGTGAGGGCTGGACGCGGACCCCAGAATGCTCCTGAGGACACCTGGTGCTCACTTTACACTGGAGGGCAGGGTGGTTGTCACCATTCATAATGGTGATCCTTCTCTCTTCTTCCCACAGGGAATATATACATTGTATCCGTTTATTAATTCAAGAATTATCACTGTATCAATAGAAGATGTTAAAATTTTGTTAACCCAGGAAAATCCATTTTTTAGAAAACTTAGCAGTGAGACATACAGCCAAGCCAAGGACCTGGGTAAGCCGTTTGACTTGCATAGAGACGTAACTTCTCCTTATAAAGACTTCAGAGATACAGCTGTCCTTGCTTGTTGCATCTTTCTCAGTCTTATATTTTAGTACATTGTGGCTTTCTTTTTACTGACTGTGTCAAATTCCAGAGTGCTTTGTGGAAACAGAATTGACGTTTCAGTGTATTGAGGGTCAAGCACATCCCTGGGGTTATGTACTTCCTTAGCCCTGGTGGAGCCGTGGGCCGCCAGCTGCCCTCAGGGCATCTGTGCAGGTACTGGGGCCTGGCCTGCCCCCCCGCCAGAGCTCCGAGCTGCCCCCATAGAGCAGGCAGCCAGGGGAGGGCCCCGTGTGGAAGCCCAGGGCAAGTTCTGGTGCTTAGGTTTACTTGCATAACGAGGCACACGAGACCAAGTGACAGGCTGTCGAGTTCGTTTGGCATTTAATCAGCCCCGTGATGGCAGAAGAGGCAGTCTTGGCAGCAGTTCTCATTGCTCTGCTGGGCAGCCAAGATAGACTGTCGGTCACATTGTTGCTTTTATGTTCATAAACTTCCGCTTCAGATCACTCTAGTGACACTTTCACCTAAGAATAAAAATAATTCCACCAAGGATTCTGTTTGTTTTTTTTTTATTCTTGTTTATTTTTTATAACTTACTGTTCAGTGTTTCTGGCTCAATTTGATGAGAACTGCACAAATCAGTTAGTGCAGTTACATAGTCATCTCTCACTCACGTTTAAACTGTCCACCTCAGCGTGCCGTGTTGTCTGTCTCCTCAGACAAGAGCCGCGGTTACAGTGGAGATCGTTTTCAAGGATAAGGGAGCTGCTTGTTTTCCCTTTTTGACAATTTTTGAGTGGTGTTTCATGCTGTTTCTGGGAGTTGGAGCAGTTGTGTATTTAATCTTGAATTTGGGGAATTAGCCAGTAGCGGCCCCGCCCCCTGCTCCTGAGAGAGGCTTGTTGAGGAGCTTTACTAGACCCTGAAGGTCTTCGTCTCGGCCCCGCCAGGGTGTGTTACTGCCCCACTTGGCACTTGGCTTGCTGATGGCTTTGTGTTTTTAGAAAGAAAGGCCTCTCTTCTCCGTGGAGATCCTTGAGACCAAGAGTGTAGATTATTTGTTCTCTCTCCACAATGCTGGGCATGTGAATGTGCCCAACAAAGGCGTCCACCGACTGGAAACTTGGCCAACGCACTTCTGTTTCTCTTCCAGTCAAGGGGAGCGTCGTCCTGAAGTACGAGCCGGACCCCACGTAAGTGAAGATGCTCTGCGATAGGGTGTGGGCAGTCTCATCAGGGGGGATTGGGGTGGTCCGAGAAGCCTTTTGTGAATGTTCCCTTAAAGATAGGATTGTGGAAATTTGAGAACAGAAATGTTATTCTTGCATATCGTAATGAAGATATTGTTTCATAGAACATTCAGCTCAGGGCAAACATTTTTATTTAGAGAATAAAATACATAGTACTTATTCTCTGTGCCTTAGCAATCTAATTCTAATTTCTGTCTTAAACAGAATTAGTGTAAAGATGGAACGGTTAAGAGAGGTGGAGTTCTTCCGTCCCTGCCACCTCTGCTGTATGAGCCTGTGTTTGTGGATTCCCTGCTATGTTTCAGGCAGCGTTGTTCTGGGAGGGTGTGAGGGTTTGCTGAAGAAGACAGGTCTAGCCCCCTTGTAGCTCACACTGACAGCCACCACATGACCACTGTCCTGTGATGCTTATACGAGTGCACCCTGCCCCTCACAGGATCCTTGGAGGAGTAGGTTGTGGATGGTCAGCACTTGCTAGAAATGGGACGAAGAGCTCAATGGTGGGCCCAGAGTGCCTCAGCTGGTGGAAAATATAATACTGTTTCTGAGAGGAGAAAATAAACGGTACGGGGCTAGACAGGGGTTTGGGGGAGAGCTTAGGCAGAGCTGTGGCAGTTTCTCTGGGAAGGTAGTGTTTGACCTGAATCTGAACGGTGAGAAGGAAGCTGAGAAGCTCAGACCCCTCTGAGGCGGGCACAAGCTGTGGAGCAGCTGGCGGGCGGGGTGATGGGAGGAGGCTCTGTGAAGGAGGGCAGGCTGAGCACCCTGTAGGGTCCGAGGGCCATGAAGAGAGCAGCCTGCGCTCACACGGGGCGGCGGGGCGAGTAAGACAGCAGGTGAGTTGGGAGGCAGGTGCAGGTGCCTGAGGGGTTGGACAAGGGTGGAGTGGTGCACGTGGGTCCCTTTGGGCTGTGTTTTGGTGGTGGAGCTGACGGATGGTGGGCAGTGAAGGGACAGGAGCACTCAGTGATGGCTTCTGGGTTTTTGTGTTGAGCAACTGTCATCTCCTAAAAGGGGAAGCGAGGGAAGAACTCACAAATTTGAAATGCTGGAAGAAACATCCAGTAGACCTTGGGTAGGCAGCTAGGTAGAAGTTCTGGGAATTAAGGGGAAAGGAAGGTCCAGATACAGACTCTGGAGATTCACGAGCGCATCGATCCTATTTAAAGCCATGAGGCTAGATGAGAAAACTTAGGAAGAGTCTGCAGATGGCAAAGAGAAGGTGTGCAGGATATTACCCTGGGATGTACCAACGTTAGAGGAGAAGTCAGTTAAAATGGGAGCAACAGGGGTCAGGGGAGACAAGCAGAAGGGAGGGTATTGCGGAACCCAGGAGGAAAGGGTTCTGGGAACCCAGGTGAGAGGGAAGACTGCGTCCCATGTGAAGAGTGGAGGAGGGCGCTTGGCATTGGCTGGGTGGCCGAGATGGGAGTGGAGTGATGGAAGTGTAACTGGAGACAGTTGCGGAATGGGGCAGGGCGGTGGGGACCTGGTGTAGACGCCGCTTTCGAGATGTTTGCTGTGAAAACCAGTGACCAGGCCTTTCTGGAGTGAGTGGTCGGGGGGGAGGGAAGGTTTGAGGGAATGTTGCTGCACGCTCCTGTGCTGACGGAAGGGCCAGGAGATCGAGGGGCCTGCCTGGTGTCGGGGCTGCGGCTGGCGTCACAGAGCCGTTTGGACAAAGACCTAGAAGTGGTTTTTAAAATGACGGTACCATGTGGCTCAGGTGGAAAACTTTAAGATAATTTAAGACGTGGATTCGCTTTTCACCATACAAACGCTAGTTTCTACTGATTGACGTACACAGGTGAAAAGACAACTTCAGGAATTATAGGTTGAGAAAAAGAAAAGAAAGTGGGAGTCTAGGGATTTCTCGTATTTTCCTCTCATCATTTCTTATCAACTTATTGTCCATGTTTTACCCTAGGAAAAATGGAAAGGTACTGATGTGTTTCCTTCTCTATTTTTAGTGGTTTATTTTTTTCTTCTTGGTTCAGGCCCTTCTCTTTTACTGTTTGTTTTTTAAAAATATAATTGAGCCCTTCTGTGTTTGTTCCTTCCTCAGCCTGTGTCACTCAGGCCTGGCATCAGGTAGATTTGGGACATATATTTAATTAAACGGGCCTTTAGGAACCAAAAACCAGACCAGAGTCCCATTTGAAAGAGGTTAACGGTGTGCATAGTAGATAATGATGTGCATAAGTACTTGATAAGGGCGCAGGAGTAACACAGACAGTGACCATCCTCTCTGTTGAGGGACGGGGAGTTGACGCACCTGGCAAGCAGGTAGGCACGTCTATAAGGGGGGATCGAGCAGACTGGGGGAGGCAGGCGTGTTCTGGACCCTGATAACGCTGCATGCTGGAAACCGATGCACAGTGTGTCCGGGGGGCTCATACTGTTGTGGGGGTGGGTAACAAGAGTTTGGGGTTGCTCAGACCAGATGACTGAAGCATTGAGTACTGGAAGAGCGGCGGCCCCGGGCCGGTGCTGCAGTGTGCCGGTGTTCACTCCACAGGAGCTTCGATTTGTTCTGTGCAAAAGCGGCCAGTGAGCGCGAGGGGCAGGAAAGTCGCGGGGCAGAGCTGCCAGCTGGCTGGTGGAGCAGGGCGTCACAGATAGGTCTTCAGATTCCAGAAGGAGGAAAGATGTAGAAATTCTAGCGTCGGGAGTGTTGGTGAAGTCTGCAGATTCGGGGTTATTCTGCTGTGAGCTTGTAGAAGGAAACCCTGGCCACCGGAGGGTGTGATGATGTTCGGGATGGGAAGAAGGAGGCTGATCTTGGTCTGAGAAAACCCTCCATAGGATCACAGACCAAAATGCCTTCCCAGTGGTTTGGGGTGTTTTTTTGGAGAGGTTGCATATTACCCCCTCTTTAGATGCACTTATGAGGACTTTTAATACTTACATGGAGCCATTTTGTTTGTAGGAAACCAGATACCCTCCAGTGTCCCATTGTGTTATGTGGATGGCGGGGAAAGGCCTCAATTCGAACTTTTGTGCCCAAGAACGAGCGGCTCCATTATCTCAGGATGATGGGGCTAGAGGTGTTGACAGAAAAGAAGAAAGAAGGGACCGCTCCCACAGATGAGAGTGCAGCCAGCTCTGGGCCGCTGGAGGAGGACGACGAGGTGAGCACGGGACAGGGAGCAGCACAGGCTGCCAGCCCAGACGCTGCCCCTGGCAGTGACCCCGTGGCAGCCACCCCGCCCCGGTGAGGAGACACAGAGAGAGCCTTTGGTGGGCCGTGCCTCAGGGGCCTCCACCCTGGTGTCTAAAACCAAATCCAGAACTTCTCGACTGTAAAGTCCGTATTTTTAAAGACTGGAAGCTGACAGGGTGATAGGAGCGGTCTGTGAACCGTCTCAGTGCCGCGTGCATGCGGAGGCCTCAGAAAAGTATTTTTTCAGCTTTTTAGAAGTTGCTCCTTTTGCCTTGTTTCCTTGGCAAAGCCGGGTGCTGGGTGCAGTGTGCGTGCTGTAGGCAGGAGACTCACTGCTGAAGTCTTCCGTCAGCAGACACAACTGCCCTGCAGGAAATTTCAGGTCCTCTTGTGATGCCTATATTGGTCTCAAGGTCCAGTATTTCTTTTAATTATTATTTATAGAAAGAATCTATAACTCCTTATAAAGTGTTGGAAAACTGTGCTCTAAGCTTTAATGATTGTCTTAGGTTGCACGTTAGCAGCGCGACATTAGTATGCAGTGGGGTTAACGTCTGAGGTCTCAGATGGCTTCTGTGCCTTTGTAATAAAGGGTTAAACAAACTGTTTCTTAGCGCAAGAGCTGTATCGGAAATTGTGATACTAATTATGAGGGTTTTATGTGCTTTTATTAAATGGATGCTTTGCAATTTTAATTTTTAAATGGGTTTGGGATCCTTGAAACATTTAAATAAAGAGTTATTAATGATAATGTGTATGTGTGTATGACTTTTGTTTTACTCCTCATGAGGCAGAAGGAGCAAACTTATTTTTGGGTAAATGGAAGTGTGAGGATTAAAGCGTTTGTGTCTGAGCTAGTGACGGGAATTTTAATGTGAAGGCTGCCGCAGGATGGAGTGAGGAGTGTGGGGTGCAAGCACTTGGAGGACTTCCCGCGGGTTTCCCTCTCATCCACTAGAGGGTGGTGTTAGCGCTGCAGCTATAAGCTTTGGGTGGATGGAGGCTCGCTGAGCAGTTTGAGAAAAGACTCCAGTACTGCATGGGCTCCCTCGGGTGCTGTGGTTAAGGAACCTGGAGGTGACGCTAATCAGGCAGGAGCAGCGTGACATTTCATTAATCTCTTCCTCAGCTCCTGCTGTGTGCCAGGCAGGGTTCTGGGTGCGGTGATGCAACTTATCCAAACAATTTCAGATTTTCAAAAAGTGTGTTCTGGTGAACCTTCACGTCCTTGTCACCTGGCTCTCACAGTCATTAACACAGTCTCATCAGCACCCCTGCTTACTTCCCCACCCCACCTCTTTGTATTTTGAAGCAAATCGCATCCAACATGTCAAAAGATAAGGACCTTTTTCTTTTTAAAAAATGACCTCAATAACTTCACACCAAAAACGGTAACAATTCCTTAATATCAAATAGCTTATGTGAACGACTTATACGCTGAAAACTCTAAGACATTGATGAAAGGAATTGAAGACACATAAATGGAAAATTATCCCATATTCATGTAATGGAAGAATTCATATTGTTAAATGTCCATACTACCCAAAGCAATCTACAGATTCAGTGCAATCTCTGTAAAAATTCCGATGGCGTTTTTTAAAGAAATAGAAAAAAAGAAATCCTAAAGTTTGTATGAACCACAAAAGACCCTGAATAGCCAAAGCAATCTTGAGAAAAGAATAAAGCTGGAGGCATCATATTTCCTGATTTCTAACTATATTATGAACCTACAGTAATCAAAACAGGCATTGGCATGAAAACAGACATGTATAATGGGACAGATTAGCTCAGAAATAAACCCATGCATATATGGCCGGTTAATTTACAACAAAGGTGTCAAGAATACACATGGGGAAAGGATAGCCTCTTCAATAAACAGTGTTGGGAAAACTGGACAGCCACATGCAAAAGAAGGAAACTGGACTTCTATCTTACATCATACACAAAAATCAACTCCAAATGGATTAAAGACCCAATGTAAGACCTGAAACCATAAAACTCCTGGGAGAAAACAGGCAGCAAGCTTCTTGACATGGATCTTGGCGATGATGTTTTGGATTTGACACCAAAAATAAGTGGGACAACATCAAACTAAAAAGCTGCTCAGCAAGGTAACCATCAATAAAATGAAAAGGCACCCTATGGGATGGGAGAAAATATTTGCAAATCATGTATCTGTTACGGGGTTAATGTCCAAAAAATACAAGGAACTCATATAAGTGAATAGTGAAAAAACAACCCTACTAGAAAATGGACAGGCACCTGAACAGACATTTTTCCAAAGAAGACATACAGATGGCCAACAGATACATGGAAAGGTGTTCAACATCACTAATCACCAGGGAAATGCAAATCAAAACCACAAGGAGATATCACCTCACACAAGTTAATATAGCCATTATCAAAAAGAGAAGAGAGAAGTGGAGGATGTGGAGACAAGGGAACCCTCCCGCACTGTTGGGGATGTAAATTGATGCAACCACTATGGAAGTTCCTCAAGAAAGTAAAAATAGAACTTCCATGTGATCCAGCCATCCCACTTCTGGGTAGATATCCAAAGGGAACGAAACCATTATCTCCAAGAGGTATCTGCACCCTCATGTTCATTGCAGCAGCATTCACAATAGCAAAGGTATGGGAAACCTTTAGTGTCCATCAACAGATGAGTGGATGAAGAAAATGTGGTGTACACACACACACACACACATGAATATTATTAAGCCATAAAAAAGAAGAAAATCCTGTTACTTGCAATAACAGGGGTGGACCTTGAGAGCATTATGCTAAGTGAAATAAGCCAGGCAAAGAAAGTCGAGTACTGCCTGGTATCACTTAAATGGGGAATCTAAAAAAAAAAAAGTCAAACTCAGAAACAGAGGAGAAAAATGGTTTCCAGGGGCTGGGAGGCAGGGGAAATAGGGAAGAAATAAAGACAAACCCCACACAAGTAACTTAGTTAATGTTCACATTTGCTTGTTTATCTCACTTTTTTAAATTGGCTTGAACACCACACATTGCATTTGGTTGATTTGTCTAAGTCTCTATTTTGAAATACTTTCAAACTCAGTAGTGTAAAGATCTCCTATTTACCCTTTATCTAAATTCCTGCGTGTGTGTCTGTGTGTAACTAATTATTTTCTGAACCATTTGAGTTAAGTCGCACACATTCCATTACCCCTTAACACTTCAGCCTATCTTTCCTCAAAACAAGGCACGTCTCATGTAATGGCAGCACAAACGTTAGCATGGACACAAGATGACCATCTAACCCTCGGACCTCATTCTGCCTGTTGGCCCAGTAGTGCCCTTGGCAGGTCAGCAACACGTGTTGTGTTCAGTTGTGTCTTTTGAGTTCCCTCCGATCTGGAATGGTTCTCAGTCTTCTGTGATTGTGACATTTTGGGGGAGGAGAGAAGGTTCTTCAGTTTTGGTTTGTCTAACGCGCCCGTGTGATCCACGCATCTTTGAAGAGAGTGCTACGGGGCTGGTGCTCGGTTTCTTTCACTGGAATGTAGTTGGAGGCTTGTGATGTAGATTTGTCTCCTTCCTAGTGATGTTAAGTTTTTCTTGATTGAGATGGTGTCTGCCTGCCGTTTCCCCACTGAAAAGTTAGTGTTTTGTAGGGGGATGCTTCAAGACTGTATGTATACCTGTTCCTTAGCAAACCAACTATCAGCTTTAGCATCTCTCGGTAATTTTTGCCTGAATCAGTTTTTACAGTGATAGCTGCAAAATGATAATTTCCAATTTTATCATTCTTTTACATTATTAGTTTGCATTCTGTTAGGTGCTCTTCCCTCTCTTCTGTTTACTTCTTTGTTCATTTATTTATATCATGTAGATTCAAGGATTCCTATTGTACTCAACAAGTTATATTACTGTCATTATATTTTGTTGCCCATATTGTCCCAGAATTGGCCGATGGGAGCTGCGCCTAGTTCTAATGTCCTTCCACATGTCCCCGTCATTCTACTTTCTGGCACAACGAGATGCTCCAGCCCAGGAGTCACCCCTGGAGCCCCAGCTCCTTAGTGGGGCATGGTAGTTGGGAACCAAGATCTGATATTAGATGTGCTCCCTGCTCCCGGGGTGTCATTTATTATAGACCCTCTCAGCAAAAGTGTCTGTGTATGCACACACACATATGTACATATGTATATGTATATGTTACCTATAAATTGTTTAAAACCGTGTCATGCTGAGATAGTCTGATTCCAGCTCCGTGCTCTGGGTTCTGTTGAGGCCTCTCTCTTCCATACTAAGCTTTCCTTTCCCTGATAGTGAGCAGGATGGCCCTGATTCCCTCACTGTATTTACCTGTGTGTTTAACCTCTGCTTGTTCTGATCTCCCCCTGTTGCTGGCTCTGAAATGTCAGACCCTGGCCCTCCTGAACCCCACTGGCTGTGCCAGGGCCAGACTTCACCGTCCTTCGTTCAACTCCTTCCCTGAAGACGCTCGCCAAAGAGCCAGCATGAACTTCAGCACCAACCAAAGGGTCAAAGAAACTCTTAGCTCTCTTAACGTTCCCCGCCCAGAGCACCATTAAAACGGGGATCTCTGGCCCTACTTCTTGGAGACTCTGTGTCGTGTGGCTGGGGTGGAGTCCAAACCCCTCTGGTTCTGGTGTGTGGCTAGGTTGGGGGGCACTGGTTTAAATAACCTTAGCTCATCTAGCAATATCATACTATAACAACAAATTATAACCCTTGGTGTTTTCTTTGCAGTAAGGATGGCTAATGTTTGTTTAGTTGAGGTGCTTTACAAACATTATTCTGTGTCCTTGTGATCTAACTATAGACGTGGTTAGATTGTCAGGACCAAATATGGCATGGCAGAGCCAAGATTCAAACCCAGGTATGTCCATACTGCATCCTAATTACCATGGGCTCATTTGGACAACCAAACATCCTGTGTATTTAAACAGATCTCTTCCCAGTTTGACATTGAGCAAACCAAGGCCTAGGAGATAACAGACATCTAACAGGACAATGCCTGGCCATCACAAATGATATTTAAGTGATTTGCTTATATTGATTCAGTCAGGGTCTGATCAGGAGAAGCCACACAGTGATTTGAACAGGGAAAATTTACTAGAATTACTAACTCTAATGGGATTGGGGTAACGACGGATTGGCTAGTAAAAAAATAAAAATGCCGAAGAATATAGGAAGACAGAAGGAATGGCTGTTGGCTCTAGGGCTGAGATCGAGCACCTTAGGAGGCGCCCCCGCCCCAAGATTTGTTGGGAAGGTTGTGACCACAACTCACTGAGTGGCAGGGGAGTTGCTGTGGTTCTGCCTTGGAGGAACTTGCTGGAAATCTGCCCCCTAGCGTGCTCGGGAGATCTCTTTATGGAGAAGAATCTCAGCAGAGGTGTTCTGCTCCGTGAGCACAAAGGGGGAGCTGGGGAGGGCTGCTGGCACTGCGCTGCCAGAGCCGGGCACAAGGAAGCTGCGTGCAGTGGGGTAGCCTGGGGTCAAGGGCACCAGAACCAAGAAGCAAAACTCCTTCCTGCCATGGCTCTAGTGCCCTCTACTGACAAAGCGTAACGTCGTGCCAGCCGGCCAAAAATATTTCAAGGGCCCAGATCCGTTTTGGCAGACTGAGTTTGGAGCCAGGAGATAGTAAACTGACAACGGACATGGGACTCATTTAATCCAACAACCTAATGGAGGGGAGGTTACCATTGCCCCTACTTACAGACAAGAAAATTGAAGCAAAAATGAAGTAACTAACCAGCATCACACTGAGTAAGTGACAAAGCCAGGATCCCAATTAGAAAACAGTCTTGACCAACAGGAGCAGAGCCGGGAGTTCGGTTGTGAGTGGGGGTCTCGTCCCAGTGAACCTCCCTTCTTAGTGGACCACTGCATGGCAGCAGCCACTCTAGTGATCACATTTCCATGATTTTAGCAGCTCTTCAGGACTGCCAGAAGTGAGTGAACCTCCAGAGGCACAAATGTGATACTGGAGTGTATGTTTCTTCTTTTAAAATTAAGGCTCTTTAAAACCTCTAAGCTTTTTTGTCAAATGGGGACTTATGAACTTTTCTCAAAGCAGATTAGAGGGTCTCTCTGGGTTGAGATATGGATTGAATCCATGCAGCTAATTTCACTGCCTCCCAGGCCCTGATAGAACTACAGTAAAAATATTTCAACAGACAAAAACAGAGGGAAGGGGATTACAGGAGCAACACAATTTTGGAAGCTGGCAAGCAATGGACAGGTGGTAATAATAGAACTGGGAGGAAACCCTAAGCCAGTGGTGAGAACAGCAGGGAAGCAGTTGGTTGTGCTCTGCAGATTCATAGGAGACTCAGGCCTGGCTAACTCGGGATTGGCTGAGGTGGTTAGAGAAGCAGCTGAATTCTAGGCCCCCCTCGTCTGTGCTGCCAGACTAAGGAGTGGGCTGGTGGAGGGCCGGCAGGTCCATGGGGGGTTAACTTGTCTGAGGGGGATTAGCAACTCCTCACCCTGCCCTTCCCTCGGCCCCCAGAAAGTTTGGGGCAGCCAGACCTCGGGGTCCCAGCAGGAGATTACTGGAAGACACTTCTCTGAAACCTGTCCAGCTCCAGAGAAAAGACCTAAAGACAGTGGCCTCGGGCTTCCAAGGAATGGCCCACTCGCACCCTCTCGATGACGAGTCGCTCCAGTGGTGCTGCCAGTGTGCCCTGTGCCCCCTTGCTCAATCAGGAGCAGACCACCAAGGACCACGAGACATGGGAAAGCAGCCTCCGGCACTGAAAACGGGTCAAAGCAAACAGGAAAAGCAGCTAGGAAGAAGCACAGATGACACAGGGAGAAGACAACTTAAAAAAAACAACCCTTTTATTGAAAAATAAGCTAGGCAATGATGGTGTATGGCTAAGCCTGAGGAAACAGTATAAAAAACAAAACAAAGGATGCTCTGAACACCAACGGTTACACTGAGGGTTTTTTCTCCAGTTTTCATCAACATTTTGGCAAAGGGCTTCTGCTCCAGAAAGAGGGCATCGCAGAAGAAAAGACAGGTCTGGCTGAAGGAGGGTTTCTCGCCCTTTCACAGACGTGCTTGTGTGTGCCTAGGGCATCTCAGATTGGGAGCCAGCAGTTGCCTCGTTGCAGGTGGGGTATAAGGGAGACAAATTTTCGCTTAATACCCTGTTCCCTTTGAACTTTGAAATACCTATGAGAAGATGAATAAAATAAAATAAATTTCCTAAACAAGAATGACAAATAGACATAACTTTGACCCAGGCTGTGTGAACCAGGGCAAGTTTCTCAACATCTCTGGGCCTTCATTTCCTCATCTGTGATATGGGCATAATGATAGCACCCACCTGATAGGACGTGTGAGGACTGAATAGTGACGGAATGGGATCTGCTGAGAACGGTCCCCGGCAGTAACTCTTTCCAGGTGGAGGCTGATTTTTTCAGGCTGCTAAGACAAGACATTCACCCATAAGCACTTGTTTCTTTTTGCTATTGAATAAAACCTTTCAATTAGGGGAGACAGAGATCATGGTGGGTGAAGCGTATGTGATATGTAAATTGTGGGTTTCGCTCACACGTTCTGCTGCTGCATCGGTCCTCGATCTTCGTGGTGACTAGTGCAGTCAGCCATGGAAGCACAGCCCAGGTAGCACCGCATGGTTCACATGCTCACGTTTGCATTTCTTTTCGTCGGTTTGGGGAGGGACGTTTCACGAGGCTTCTGAGCTGTCAGGGATAGACGGCCCAGGGGCTGTTGCCGCAGGAAATAAGGAATTGCACAATTGACCCCACTGTTTGATTTCTAACACCAGTTTCCACCACCTGCTTCCCCCCATCCTCAACGGCAACTTTAGTATTGATGATTATTTTAAACTAGTAAATGAACAAAAACTGGAAAACATTGGCCTCACGTTAAAAGTATCAGGCACCTGGAAAATGATGCAAATTCGTGTTCTAATCAGATTATTTGTAAAATTGTTGTTGGTGTCAGGAGAACAGCTGCACTTTTAAAAATAAAAATAAATATCTGTGGTTTGTTTTTCCAGGTGGATTTGGCTGCAACAAATAGCATTTCCCAATAACAAAATTTCTAAATATTTAAACCAGTTTCGAACAATGACAACTGCAAACAATCTAAAGAAATGGTCCGGAGCACGCACTAACAGGGTCTAACCAGCTTCCACGTACAGATATGCCTTTGAATAATGGATCATCTTTCACTATGAGCATTGGACCCATTTGCATGTTAGGGTGTGTGTTAGAACTTGTTAGACAAACCAATCTTTGGGGAAGAAAAGACATAAAGTAAATATAAATATATAGCATGCAGGGCTCTACTTCCCAGTGATTTCAGTAAATCGAGTCTGGGTAGGAGAGGGAAGGTCAAGGTGCACGGAGGGACTGTCCTGCTTGGGAGGGAGGCGATAGTTTTGATGAACCCTAAGGCTGATGAAACAGTGTTTGTTTTAGTCTGCTTCCCTGGAAAACAGACCCCAGCTGGAGATTTGCATGCAGGAAGTTTGGATCAGGACCTGAGGCTGTGGGAAGGAAGCAGGCTGGGTGTGTCCAGCAAGACAAAGACCTCAGCGGCCGGATGGCAGCCAGAGAGAGGAGAGTTTCCCACCTGAGCACCGAGCATCCACGGCACCATTGAAACATGTTTGTCAACATGGCAGAAAAACAAATAGGAAGTATGACTCGCTACCCACTAGAGGAAAAAAGTAACAAAATTTTATCAGTCTAAGGGAAGAGAGGAAAGGGAAAAAAGGATGGAAATAAGAAAACACAGTAAATCGGACACACAAAACAGCTCAAAAAAATTGAAACGAGACGGACACAGGCAAATGCTAATGAAAGAGGCAGGTGTGGGTTTTTATGTTGATTATATTTTGAAAAGATTAACATTTGAGAGGTTCAGATCAGTGAGAGGGCTCCCTCCCACCAGCCCCCATTCTCCTCCACGGAGGCCACCAGCATCAACATCTCCTGTCCCTCCTGGAGACATTCCGTGCAGACCCAGAAATGGTAGCTGTTCCCCTTTACACCAGTGAGGACACCTACACAGGATGATCTGCTCCCAGCATCTGTTTTATTTAGTGATACAGCTTGGAGACCATTTCATACCAGCACATCAGGCCCCACTCTTCCTTAAGGCGCCGAGGACCTCCCACTTAACCAGACCCTGTGAACAGGCACCGGGTTGTTTCCAGTCCTTTGTTTTTACCTGAAAGCCTGCAATGAACAACACTGGACCTTTCATTTCAAATATTGCACATACACGTGGCTTAGAATAAATTCCTAGAAGTAATATTTATTGGTCAAGGAGTATGTGCATTTTAAATTATGGTAGATATTAGGTGTGTCAATATTTATATCAAATGAAATAGAATTCATGGCCAGACACGTTAAATGGGAAAAACAGGGCACTTTCTATATTTTATATTTATAAAAGAAATGATCTACCAAGAACATATGACAGCCTTTAACCTTAAAGCACCTTAAAACAAAATATTAAAAAAACCAAAAAATATCACCAATAGAAGAAATGGACAAATCCAGTTATACTGAGAAAGTTTAACAGCCTCTATCAGAAATTGACAAGTAGAGTAGAATATAGGGATCTGAGTATCAATTAACAAGCTTGAGTGAACACAGAGTAACGAAATAGAACACTTACCTAGGAGGGGTGATCAATAATTCAAAAGCTTGAAAAGACCAGTAAAATAGACAAACCTTTGGTAACTGCTCAAGGAAGAAAAAGACAAGGAGGGAAGGCCTTTAGCCTCCTGAAGAGGCTCGTAAGTTTCCAAGAACACACTCCATCTCCTTCCATATCGATGGACTGAAGACATAGATGAAATACGAATATCCAGGAAAGCATAAGGTACCACTATTGTTCCAAGAAGAGGAGAAAAGCCTCAGGAGGAATAATTGCCACAGGAAAAAGGAAAAGGCAGTTGGGGATCTGCCTACTTCCATGTACCCCAAAACAGCCACTAGGCCCAGGGAGGTTTTCAAGCAAGTTTTGCCAAATTTTCAGGAAATGCATATTTCCTGTGTTAAATTCATTTTATAGAAAATGTCATTGGAAAGTTTCCCCAATCATTCTATAAGACTGTGCCCAGGAGGCCCAAAATGGGCAAGGATACAAAAAAGGGCACCCTGCTCTAACACCATCACTCCCACTGATGTAAAAAGACCGAAGTAAAATATTAATGAAACAAGATGAGCAGGGACTTAAAAAAGAAACACATCATGATGTATTTGTGGAATATAAAGAATGGTATTCTTTGTATAATTATATATTATTTATTATATTTAAATTATAAAATAAATTATGAACTTATATATTTAATATAATTACATAAAGAACTATAAAGAATATTAAGAGGTGAAAGGAGAAAAAATATTGATTTAATAAAATTCGAGGCTCATTCCTTTAAAAAAGTGACAATAAGCTAAGAATGGAAGGAAACATTTAACTTGATAAGGGATATTTATCAGAAATCCTATATCAAACATCATACTTAATGGTAAAATATTAGAAAGAAGAACCAGGTAACAGATGTTGCTCACTTTCATCTCAATTAGTCCACAATGAAAATTCTAGTCAGTGGAATAAGACCAAGAGAAGAAATGGGGTGTAGAAATGGGAAAGGAGACTAAGGCTGCCATTATTTGCACGTCAGATAATTATCTACGTATGAAAATCCAAGAGGATAAACTGGAAGATATAAAAACTCATCTAATTTGATAAAGATGAAAGACATCATAAAGATTTTTCTAAAGTGATACTTTGAGAGAATATTTGCTATATATTAGATAACATCCCATCAATAATAACGTAAATGACTGACAAATCAATAAGAAAAAGAACAATTTGAGAGAAAAGTAGACAAAGGATATAAACAGGTAATTTGCAAAAAAAGACACACAGGTGACCAATAGACAGCCCCACTCATACTAAAAAATGAAAAATGATAATATCAGTGAATTTCAATTTTTCGCTCATCAAGGTGACAAAAGTTTAAGGAGTAATAATACCTGGTGATGACAATGGTGTGGGGCCGTGGGTGCTTTCAGGTTAGTGCCGTCTTTTTGGAAGGTGGACTTTCCCTGAGCTTCTGACTTGATTCCAGGAGAGGCGATGGTGCTGACACCACGGATGCGGTGCCGACACTTCGGGGTGAGCGAAGGCCTGAGTCAAGCACAGGGATCTCAGTGCATTAAGGTTGCTCTCAGACTTGGGTCCCAGGAGCTGCAAAACGCCAGGAGTTGGAGGGATGAGGACCCTCCCCTCAGCAGCCTCATCCTCTCAGTGATGAATGGTGGCCAAGTGTGTTTGTGGGGGGTGTTTAGTCTCTGCCCTGCTGGCCGTGACACCTCCACAGGTGACAATCCTGGTCACCTAGCATGAGATGCACAAAGACTCAAAAGCCACCATGATGTTCTCAAGTGTCACCCAAAAGTCCGAGAGCTGAGACGTTTCCCCAGCTCTTTTACCAGCCAAGGTTCTCGGGGCTCCACCTGCTCATGTCTGCTCATTATAGACCCTTGAGGGCCGCATTTGTAGTTTTCTTCAACAACTTTGTATGGATTAGTTTATTTTGCCTACTGTCTGCCTCCCTCCCTCTGGAAAGCAAACTCCTTGCGGACAGGCAGATTTCTCTCTGTCCCCAGTGCCTACACCAGTGCCTGGTGCCCAGCGGGCTCTCAATGAGCATTGGTTGAATGAATGTTGGTGAAGGAGTCTCTAGCACCAGGTGTCCTGTGTGACCGCAGCCTCTTGAGGGGGAACACTGAATTCTCTGTCCCCGTCTCACGCAGTGGGATCTGACTCAGTCAATGCTTGTGAAGCATCTACCTGGCGGGCGACTCCCCACTCAGCCAACCTCTGTGAGTGCCTATAGTCTGGTTTCTCCATGGAAATGTGCTGCAGGTAGGTGGGCATCGTGACCTGGCATGTTTTAGGAAGAGGAGGCAGGAGGCGGCTCTCAGAGGGCTGCTTGGGGACAGAGCTGGGGTTTCTCCCTGCCTCACAAGGACAGCACAGTACAGGGAGGACAGGCTCCTTTTGGAGTGTTGTGGGGATGTAGTTTAAAAAGCATACTTATTCAGCATTATGAATATGAATTTGGAAGATGACACTAAAAACTTAAAACCCCACATTAATTGCAGAAAACTAAGCTCATCATAATCCTCTTGGCCGGTGGAGCTATGTAGAAGACCCCCACTTCCTGGCCTGACCCCCACCCCCACCACCACCACGCAGAGTGGACCAAACCTTCAGGAGGGCGAGGGTGGGGGGGACGCTGTGTCATCGAGAGGGGTTTAAAAGGTCCAGAAACGCGTGGAGCCGCAGAACCAGAGGCCGGGCTGGGTTTTGCGCGCTCAGGCTGGGTAGGTCTCACCGGCTCTGAGCCCAATGACCGCCTCTCTCACCTTGTCACCCGGAAGGGGCAGAGTGGGGCGCGGGCATCGAGGGCCAGCGCCTCCAAGTGTCTGTGAACGAGGATTCCGCGTGCTGCTGGGGGTTTCCAGCCGTGATTGACGTGCAAAGCCCCGCGGCCTTTCCCCCAGGCGGCACGCAAGTGCAGTCGTAGCTGGAGCGGCTTCCAAACCCCGAATCCCTGCGCACCAGTCTCAGGAGCTGCAGACGGAAGCGCAGATCGCGCAGGTGAACGCGCCGGCGGCCGCCCCGCCCGCCGCCCAGAGCCGGACCTGTCCCCGTGGGTCCCCGCCGACGCGGGCTGGGCTCTCCCAGGCTCGCGCTGCTCTCAGGCTCTCAGCCAGGGGACAGCAGGGGGCAGCTCGGAGTCGTGGTCGGGGGGGGGCGGGGCTGGACTGGAGGAAGGACCCGTGCGCCCAGGTCCCTTGGCGGCCCCTCCGAGAAAGAGGGGTGAGCAGGAGCGGGTTGGTTCCCTTTGCATGGGGGGGGGTACATTCCGCGGCTTCTTGGGTGATGACCAGGGTGAGCCTGGGAAGGTGGGATCCGCAGGGGCGGTGGGCAGCGGCTCAGCCCTAATCTAGGAGGCCACACATGTACGTAGACTTTCCACGCGTTCTTATATGGGGCTAACTCCTGCAGGGACCAGCCACAGGCCACATGGCACCCTCATATACAGGGAATGATAAAGATCAGACCAACAGGGGCTTGATGATGCTCTCTGAACAAACCCTCCCCTTCCCCACACACCATCTTCCATCCTCCGGTCTCATTTCATCTTTGCCAGGTGGGAGCAGGCCCAGGGAGACTCACTGAAGATGCTTCCCCACAAGGCCTGAGCTCCCTGAGCTGGTTCACAGCGGCCAGCTCCCAACGTGGGAGGTGCCTTTGCCCTCCCTTAACCGGAGTTGGGGCGCTGTGCCCCGCTCTGAGTCCCGGAGCCCCAGGAGTTAGGGTGTGGAGCAGAAGGTCATGTGGATCTATTTGAGATCATCTACCAAATGGTTAGAGTTACTCTTTGATTTAGAGGATTAGGATCATCCCCATGGGGTGGGTAATGGATGACTCCAGTTTACAGACAAGCAAAGAAAAGTGTGCCAGCAGATGAGCCACCTTCCAACCCCAGTCTGCTGGCTTCTCTTAGACCAAAGTGAGGTGACGGGTGGACTGGACTCCAGTGAGCAATAATTAATTTAATGGCACTGTCCCTCCATTCTCACCCCCTGGGCACCCTCCACCTGTGGCTGGTCAGGCGTCCAGGAGTCTTCCACTGGGGTCTCCCCAAGGGCCACGTGTGGGTGGGCAGCCCTGGGCCCCTCCTTTCTGAACTCTTAATCCCAGGTTGTTAGATGTGTCTTTCCCAGGGAACACACAGCCAGGATGAGCTTTCTCATGAACACATTCTTCTACTCCCCTGAAAAAGGATCGGCAGGAAAAGCATTTCTCCTCTTTGCTCCCTAGAATTGTATCTGTGTCTCAAAATTTCTGCCAAAACCCACAGTCTAAGGCATTGCGTTATTTTAAAATCATTGAATTTCAACCAGAGACGGAATATGAAGATTATAAAGCAGAAGCCACTCTGCTGGGTTCCCCAGAGAGGCCAGGTGTGGAGGTGATGTGGGGCTGGAGTTTGGGGGAGACTGAAGGTGGGTTCCCTGAGGCCTGTGCTCACACAGCCACATGGCCAGCTGGCTATGTGACTTCAGGTGATGATAGTCACCCCAAGGGGTCTCAGTTCTCTCACTGCTAAAACAAGGGGGCTGGACCTGTTGATCTTTGATCTCCCTTCCAGCTTAGGAGATCGGTGATTCTGTGGGGGATATTAAGCAATGTAACTGCAGGGAAGTTCCATTTAATATAGTGTGTGCTTGTGTGGAGGGAGGATTTAAAGGCAGGTGATTTTTACAATATGACCCCAAACCTGAAACATGAAAGGAAAGATTCATAAGTGCAACTACATAAAAATATCTTGTATGGAAAAGAAAACCTTATAAAATAGCCAAGACAAATTGAAAGGCATGACGAACTAAAGGGGTAATTTCTCTAATAAATAGAGTGCCTCCAAATCAAAAAGAAAAAGATCAATAAACAGACAAAGAGGCAAAAGATATAAATATTAGTAGCCAATAAACATGTAAAGTTTGCTCAATCTCATAAGAGAATGCAAATCTAAGCAAAGAGATACAATTTGTCTTTTCTCTGTAACACTGTATCGGCAAGTTGCTGGTGGGGATCTACGTTGATGAAAGCTCTCTGCGTGGCATTTTGACAGTCCCTGTCCAATGTAAAGTCCCCTACCCTTTGACTTGGGAATTAAACTCCCAGGAACTTATCCAACAAATATTTTGGTGACTGTGAGAGGATGTGTGCGTGAGGATAATCACCTTAGCGTGGTAAGAGCAAAGGATTGGAAACTACCGGCTAATAGGGAATTGATGAAGTAGATTATCACATGCCCGCACTGGAATAGCACTGTGCAGCTGCTAACGGAACAAGGCACCTTGTGTCTGCTGACGTGTGTCTCCAAGAGATGTTGGAAGTACAAAAAAGTAAGGTGCAGAACGGCCATACAGCCTGCCAGCATTGGCACTTTCTATGCGGACATCTCTGGAAGGCCACCCATGGAACTTGTCACAGTGCCTGTCTTGGGGGGGAGACTGAGTGTCTGGGGGGACAGAGATTGGAGGGGAATGAGCTATATACATTTAAATCTGTGTCTGTGTACACGTATTATGTGTTAAAAATAAATAGAACACTTAAAAATATTAATGTTGCTATGGACTGAATGTTTATGTCCTCCCAGAATTCATATGTTGAAACCCTACTCCCCAGTGTGATGGCATTAGGAGGTGGGGCCTTTGGGAGGTGATGAGGTCATGAGGGTGGTCCCCCATAATGGGATTAGTGCCCTTATATGAAGAGACACAAGAGAGCTTGCGTCCTCTCTGCTCTCTGGCACGTGAAAACACAACAAGGAGGGGGTCGTCTGCAAGTCAGGAAGGGGGCTATCACCAGAGCCCGACCACGCTGACGCCTGATCTTGGACCTCCAGCCTCCAGAACTGTGAGAAATGAATGTTGTTTAAGCCACCCCGTCTATGGTATCCTGTTAATAGCAGCCCGAGCTGACTGAGACAAAAGTGAACTCCACGGCAAACCACTTCGTGTGACCAAAATGATGCGTGAAAGGGAAGGCGCCAGGCAGGAGAGGGACAGAGCTTTCACTGCCCCCCTCCCCCCAGTTGGAACAAATCACTCCTTCCTTCGTTGAGCCTCAGATGAAGGAGAGTCTTGGGGTTAAGAAAACACATCTTCAAACTCTAGAATAACCTCCCAGGTTTTTGATGCCCACGTGAGAACTGAGGCCCGTTCTGGCTTCCTGTGGCATGCTCGCACCGGGCACCTGCTCACGAGTCTCATGGCGGGGGACGTTGAATGTCTATGGCCAGTTCGTGCTGGTGTGGGTTTACCATGCCATCCCATGCCTCGACGACATCCTGGCCACCTGGGCCTGACCTGGGTGGGCTGCCTGGACAGCCACAGATATCAGGCTGGTCTGTGGCCCTGCCCACCAAGACTGCAGACTGGCGACAGACAGCCCAGAAGTGACGCAAAGAAAAATTTGGATGGGAGCCATTGAAGAGTCATCAGAACTGCAGGGTCCCTGAGCCGCAGTCCCACCCTCACTGGCTGACCCACCACACCACCTCCGTTTCAGCCTAAATCCACAATGCCCTTTAACCTCACTTTGAAGACAGACCCAGCTCTTGTGCAAGGTCCCTCCTTGTGCCGGGATTGGCATGCACTATGGGGCAGGGAGATGCTCCTGTGTTTTGTGCAAGATAACTGTTTTTTGCTGGATCTTGCCTTCTTCTAAAGATGAATACATGCTAACTTTCCAGTAGCTTCCCAGACACACGTGAACTTCCCCTGAGGATTGATCTCCTTGGCGGTAAAAGCAATGGTTTTGAGAAGTGCCTGCAGGCATTTGGAATGCCTTAAACCGCAAGAGTGCCCTCAGTGCCCCCACCTCCTCATCACAGCATCCGAGGTGATGTGGAGGAGACTTGGAGGGCCTTGTAACCCGGGACCTTTCTCCTCCCAGGCCCTCCATTCCTCTGCGCCTTCGGAACCACTGGAACCACTGCAACCACTGCTGTGGGCAATCACTGACAGCCGAGAACTCTTGGACTGACCTTCCTGGCCAGAGCAAAAGCTCTCTTACCCGGGTGACCAGGAGAGGCGAGGCACAGACACCACAGGCATTCTGCTGTAGTGCATTTCTAGAAACTGCTTTGGAAGGTGGGCAGCATTTTCCCAAAGGAACACTGGGAATAATAGATGATATAAAATGATGGGGAGTCCCCTGTCATACCAAAGACCTGGCATCAAATAAATCATAGCTAAAACCAAAAAGCTGTCATGAAAACAAAAGTATTACAACTATAAACTTCTGTAATCATGGGCAAGAATGTCATTATCACCCAAGACACAGGATTTCAGAGCTCACTTAGCCCTCCCTCCACATTTGCAGGGGGAGAAATGGCGTTCTCAACAGAGAAGGGCATTTATCCAAAGTCACAGGGCTGGGGACGGCAGGGCAGGGGCCCTGAGACACACGGGTCTCCTCCTCCAGGTGCAGAGCAGTTCCACGTGGTGCCCGGCTTCTACATGAACACGTGCTGAGATCATGCGCCGGGGGTCCTGCATGCCACAGACCTGCACATCCCACACGGGGAAACGTCCCTCCTGAGGACCGCAGTCCCCACTTGTCTAAAATCTATATCCCGCTATAAAAATGACAAATGTTTAATCAATCACTTGTCTTCCATTTCTTACACTTGAGTGTAGAAGGGTTTTGAGGTGTGGGAAACGGGGAACTGCTTGGGGAATCCTCGTCCCTCAGACTCATCCAGAATAAAGAGGAGCTGACAGCGGGTTGCGTGTGAAGTCACGTGCTCATTGCTTGTTCTATGGGCCTGACATCTGGTCCTGCATCTGCACTGCTCGGGGCAGTCACTGGGCTCCCTTGGGGCCTCGGCTTCTCGACTGGAACAGTGGGGGCCACACAGGGAACTAGAGGAGCTGAAACCTCTTCAGGTCTCACCCTGTGGTCTCTCGTCATAGGTGGGAGGCTTGGAGGACAGGGGTCTCCTGGATTTGGGCTCTTGTCCATGCACATTCGGAGGGTGGCTGAGGGCTCCTTGTGTGTGTCTATGGTCTGGGGGCAATTCGCATACCAGTTCTCTTGATACCAGCTCACAAAGGTGACAATGACGTGCACTCTACTAGGAAGGTGTTGTGATGGTCAGTTTTGTGTGTCAACTTGGCTAAGCTGTCACAGCCAAATCTAGATTTTGTTGTGGAAGTGAAGTCAAGGAGGTGACCCTGATGCTGTGGCTGGGCCTCATCCAATCAGTTGAAGGCTTTTAGTGCAAAACTTAAGTTTACCTGAAAAAGAGATTCTACCCTAAGACAGCAGCATCAGCTCTTGCCTGACAGTTTCCAGCTTGCTCTTTCTGCTGGCCTGCCCTATGATTTCAGACTTGTCAGCCCCCACGACTGCAGAGGCCGATTCCTTTAACTCTCCCTCCTCTCTGTCTCCCCTCTGTATATATTCTACTGATTCTGTTCTCCTGCTTCTCTGCTGGAACCCTGGCTGAGAGAGTCCTCCCAACCTGGTGAGCATCCAATCCTCATTTGTAACTCAAGGTACATCCTGTTTATTTCTTGTGTATTTCCACTCTGTATTGCTTTTGGAATCACTTAGGAGGAGAGAAGTAAGGGTGGGAAGTATTTTTCTCTTTTCATGTTACTGTGAGTCAGATACAATTGGATGGAGGAGGAAGTGACTGGAGACGAGGAGAAACGGATCCAGGAAGCTCGCAGGAGGCCAAGGGGTGGGAAGAGATTAAGTGACTTGGGTGACACTTTGAGAAGATGCTTTACTTTCTCATGTCAGATGGCTGAGATCTGTGACAAATCCATGCTTTGGGGGGATACTGTTGGGCTCTTTCGAGTAACAGTTTTAGGAGACAGCACAACTTTGCTTCCAGGGTGGGTTTGAAATAGCCTCTCCTCACAGCTGGGTCTTAGGGCTCCACTGTCCCCCTGCTTTGTTGTTCAGAGAGGGAGCAGACTGCACAGTGTCCAGCTGGGCCTGAGCCCAGGTCCCCTGAGTCTGGGCCTGCTGCCCACTCCACGATCCGTGTCGCTTCAGATAATTGCCTCGCTTTCCCCCTCTCCATGGGGGTCTTGCTGGATACACACCTGTGGGCTGCTTGCTTGTCCCATCAAATTAGGTCACCTGCGAGGGCCTTTCATAATTGCTGCCTGTTGGGATAGGTCTGGCTCCTCTGGGCTTTATGGACAAGAAAATAGCACTGTCACTGGATATCGAGACATGAGACCTGTCTCCTAATCAGCCTGGTGGTGACACTCCACGGTGGAAAGCAAAATGTGTGTGCAATCTTCAGCTGCAGGGCAAGTTCAGGGCTCCATCTGCTGCCATTTGCCCCATGCTCCAGCAAGCTTTTTCTTCTTTTTAGGAAATAATGCTGGTATTTGAGGACAAGAAAAATATTAGCCTATAGACTAATCATAATGTGGGACCTGTACTGAATATATATATTTTTTAAACCTGGCTTGATTTGCAGCATATGTAATACTTAGTAAACACAAGCTTGCCATCCTGAGGTCCAAGGACAGTTTCAAAACATGATTCTGAGACAAGTATATAATGAGTGTGGATCCCGATTCATGGAGGGCAGAGCAGTTCAACTTGGTGATGAGGGAGCAGCAGGGGGGCTGAGCTGGTTTAATGAGCATTTGAGGAGCAGAGCTTGACACAGTCAATTGGAAAAGAGGGTCTAGAAGAAGCTTGACACCGAGGTGCACAATAGGGCAACAGCCTCCAGGGCAATAATGGTGTCATCTTTGGGGCCATCATTTCTACCCAGCAAATGTCATTTGCAGTTTATCAGGTTCATAGCTGGCATCTGGAGTGTGGCTCCAATCAAGGTACAAGCGTGTGCTCTCCGTGCGCAGAAGGGAACCTTCGGCAGGTGAGTTAAACGCTCCCATTTCCAGGCTTGGAGAAATTCTTCTCAGCGGGGTCCTCCAGCCTCCCCGTCTTCTCAGCGCACGGCCTCTATGCATCAGGAGCCTGGGTGGTGGGGGGGAAGCTGTGGCTGGAGTGTGGGTCGAGCCCTGCTGTGACCTCGGTTTCCCCATCTTAATCGTGGGGAAACACGCCACACCATATTGATTTGAGGGTCAGAGTCACGAGACGTGTGTGACCATGTGACTCGGGCAGCAGGCAGGCCCCTTCCCCTGCTTTGGGAGAGCACAGAGATGGAGCCATCGGGGCAGCTTCTCGGTGGGGCCACTCCTCGGGCACCTGTCCATGGGCCATGTGATGTGGGCTGCCTGGGCACTTCTACTTCCTGACTCTCTGCTCTCTCTGAAATCTTGGAGGTAGTGGCCCTGTTGCCAGAGGCTATTTTTTGTTGTCCCATCCTCACTGGCTGGGGGGTAAATGATCCCTCTTGGTGCGTGAAGAAGCCTGCGAGGAGTGGAGCGCAGGGGGAAGTGACTGAGAGTGCCGTGTAAAGAAAGCAGACGGTGAGGCCAGAGGGCTCGGCTTTCCACAATGTCTGGATATGGCGCTGGCGATGGGCCAGCTGGGGAAGCCCAGTGTAGGGTCGCCGGATTTAGCAAATAAAAATACAGGACACCAGCTAAACATGGCTATCAGATAAACATGGATATATGTTTTAAGCATAAGTATGTCCCATGCAATATTTAAGATATACTAAACAATTATTTGTTGTTTCTCTGAAATTCAAATGTAACTCCCATTCTGTATTTATCTGGTAACCCTGGCCCAGAGACCAGGGAGGGCAGAAAGAGGAACAGGGCCATGGAGCAGGGAAGGAGGGAGGGAGGAGGTGGGGGGTGAGGAGCTAAAGGTGCTTAGAGAGGATTCCCCACGGGGAGGGGTGTGGGGCAATGGTCAAAGGACAGTGTGACCTGCAGAATAGCAACAAAGGAGGAGCAGCGGGGAGCAGGGCCAGCCACCCCATGTGTGCAGAGGTGGGGGAAATGGTCCCAGGTGAGAGTTGTAGAAATAAATGAAGGCCAACCAGGTGAGGAAAGGACAGGCTGTTCTCTCAGAGCCTGGGAGTCAGCCACTCGCTGTGTCTGCGGAGACCCAGAGGCAGAGGGGATGGGACAGCTCAGGGGGCTCTGAGGGAGGTTGTGGGTGTGGGGAGCTGGAGGAGGGCTAGCCAGAAGTGGGGCGTCCTGTGTGATCCCTTATGGTACACATTTGGCTTTCTCTGGTTGGTCCTAAGTAGGAAACGGCAAAAAGAAGTTAGGGAGGTGGTCAGATATTCATCAAGTGCTGTCCACGTGGGCCAACTGTTACAGGGTTTAGAGTTTGGCTTCCTGGATTGTCACTCGAGACAGCAGGCTGGCTTCCTGCGCTGGTTCCTGTAGTGGGGGTTGGTGTCCTGGGCTGGCTGATGCAGGTTGGGAGGCAGAGTTCTATTCTCATATGTCCTGTGTGTTTCTTCAATCCCCCTTCAGGGTTCCCGCTTCCTGGACTGGTTTGCGTCCTGCATTTTCAATACTGCAGTTCAGCGGTCCAAATCCCAAATGGTTTTTGTCTTCTTTAAAATGTCTCCAGTGTAGAATATGCCATAACTTCCCATAATGACCGTCCCTCCCTCCCCCTCTCCTCCCTCCCCTTCTCTCTCCTCCCTTCCACAACATACTCTTCTGTCCCTGACATGGTGACGTGTGCTCGAGGTGGCTGTGAGACAGCAGGCATGGTCTCCACCCTGTGGAGATTAGCTCTCAGCAGCGATCTCTAGCACCCCTCTGACATGGCTCATCCCAGTTTCCAGAATAGAGCCCTTTTGTCTTCCCTGGGGTGCTATGTGGAGGAGCAGCCCATCCCCATCCTTGTCAGACCTTCACAGACTTCCAAATGTCGCTGTTTACCTTTGCTCCCTCAGCTAAGGCCTCTTTCTCAACATCTCGACCCCTCCAATATGTTTACATCCTCCAGAATGGAGACCCCCAAGCTAGAAGCAAACTGGACATGTTTTCCACGAGGGCCTGACCACAGCTAGTAGGAGGAGAAGAAATCAAGCACTTGTGTCGGCTCATTTCAGTTCTACAAACATCCACTGAGTTCTCAGGCATTTCTCCGTGCCATGCACTGTCCCGGGTGCTGGGGGTGCAAGGACCCATGGACCCTGACCCTACCGTCCACGGGCGCTTGTCTGAGGGGAGGCCCATGCCAGAACGGCCACCTCTATGTCATGAGCCAAGGGGTCTCGGCAGCACTGAGGTGAGGGCAGGGCCCCCAGCCCAACCTGGGATTTCACATTTGTGTCAAGTAATGGTGCATGTTGTTGACAAGTTCAGCACAGCTAAGGGTCTTCATACAACAGCGGTCCTCGGCCCCACTTTGAACTCTCAGCTTTAAACCTTTAAAGTTTATAATTGATATGTGATTCTTCTGTCCCTTGATTCATCAATTTAATTTAATTTTGTTAACTTTTTATTATGGAAAATTTCAAACATACAGAAGTGAGCAGAATGGAACACTGAATCCTCCTCTCGCAACCATCACCCAACTCCGACAAGTAACACGTGGGCCGATCTTGTTATGTCTACACGGACTCTTCCCCGACACACACACACACACGCACACACACATACACACACACAATCCAGATGATTTTAAAGCAAACCCAAGACATCCTATTATTTCATTCATAAATTCCCAGAAGAAAAAAGAGATGTGTTTTAACATACCGTGATACAACTTTCTCACCTAAAAAGTGCAATTCGGCAGAGTTGAATCCTGCTGTGCTCCAGGAAAACAACAAAACAGCCAGGATCCGACCAACTTTCAGGACACCTTGTGTTGCTACTGTCCCTCCCCAGGAGCCCATCAGCCCCGTGAGGGGCCTACGTCAATCTTGTGCGCAGTTGGCTGTATCTCTAGCACCCGGCCCTCGGGAGCGGCCCTAAACCCTCATCGAATGACTGTAGACAACTACAGACAAGCCATTTCCTCCCCCATCGGCACAAAACCATTCTTCCCAGGCTGCATCCCTACTCCGTGTGGGGCTCCACTCCTCGCTCTACTAAGCTGAATATCCCTTCAACGAAATCAGCTCAAATTCGAATTCTTATCTTACTGGGGACTTTTTCCCCAAATGATTATCTAACCTAGTGGTTCTGCACCCTGGCTGCCCGTTAGAATCACATGAGCAGCGCTGAGGATGGTCTGGGTGGGTGGAGCCCTGACACCGGGGTTTCTTAAGGGTCCCCGTTGGGGACCCCTGTCCACCCCTCTCCAAGCTCTGACAGCGTCCAGAGCACAGACACATGATCAGTAGGAAGAACTGCTCTGGGTGCCTGAAATAATTCCTTTGACCCAGTTTTTTACATTCAAGTCCAGGCAGCAGCTGGAGCCAGACTATGAAGCCAGCAAGCACAGCTAATTGAAAACCACAAGGGCTCCCTTTCCCAGAGAGATGGAGCAGCTGGAAGTGGCCATTCCAACTGCCTGCCTCTTGTAGGTGATGCTCCTAAAGTCTTCGAAGCAGGGTGAGCCCTTCAGAAGGGTAAAGACTCATTTTTATTTCTTCTACGTCCTGCAGTAAAATCTTTCCCTTCTTGTAGAGACAAGCCAAGCAGAGAATTCAGTGGGCAGCCATCATCTCATGGTTATTGTAGGTGAAGTTGGATGTAATGGGACTTCTCATACACACAGTAAGGTGTAGGCAGAACTCAAGGATGACCCCCAGGGTTCCTTTTCCCTGGACTGCAGGCAGAACCTGACTATGATGCGATATCATGCCTGTGAGGTTACTAATCAGTTGACTTGATGTCAATCAAAAGGGAGATGATCCTGGTGGGCCTGGCCTAATCAGGGGAGCCCTTACAAGGAACTGGGCCCTTACTGGAGTGAGAGGTTGGAAATTTGAGGGGCCTATGGAGGGGCTACATGACAAGGGCCTGAGAGTGAACTCTAGTTGCTGAGAGTGGTCCCCAGGTGATAGCTGGCAAGACCACAGGGACCTCAGTCCTATGACCTCAAAGCAATAAATTCTGCCCACTGTCTGAGGGGCGTTGGAAGTGGACCTCTCCCCAGTCAAGCCTCCAGGTGAGGACACAGTTGGCTGGTGACTTGATTTGAGCCTGGTGAGGTCCTGAGCAGGGGGCTCAGCTGATGTGTGCCCAGACTCCATGGCAGCTGTGAGATAGTAAATCTGTGGGCTTCGTTTGTTTAGGGTTTTTTTTAATTGTAGTAAACTATACATAATATAAAATTTACCATTTTAATCATTTTACGTGTACAATTCAGTGGCATTAAGTATGTTCACAGTGCTGTGCAACTACCACGACTCTTTCCAGAAAGTTTTCATCTTCCCAAACTGAAACTCTGTCCCCGTTAAACACTAACTCCCTGTACCCCTCCCCCAGCCCTGGTGACCTCCACTCTAGTTTCTGTCTCTAGGGCTTTGACCACTCTAGGGACTCATATAACTGGAATCAACAGTATTTGTCCTTTGGTGACTGGCTTTTTTCACTGAGCATAATGTCTTCAAGGTTCATCCGCGTTGTGGCAGGTGTCAGAATCTCCTTCCTTTTAATGGCTGAATAATATTCCACTGTATGGATGGACCACAGTTTGTTGATCCCTTCATCCACTGATGGACATTTGGATTGCTTCCACCTTCTGGCTATTGTGAATGATGCTGCCATGAGCATGGGTGTACAAGAATCTGTGTGAGTCCTGAAGTTGCTAAGTTTTTTTGTAATTTGTTATGGAGCAATAGAAAGCTAATATGAAGAGAAACCAGATTCTAAGAGGAAATCTTCATTGAGTGTGTTATGTTTGCAGATCATAAACAGTGTAAATGCTTAACTGCTTTCGTATGTTTGTCTTGCTTTACCTTCACAATAGCCAAGGGTGAGGAAGACAGAGCTGAAATGACCCAGGGCGGGTTCTGACACACACAGGTCTGCACAGTGTAACCCTCGTACAAATGGCCTCTCTGTACCTGACTCCCTTTCCTCCAACCTCCTCCAGACTGGTATGTCCCTGGGACCCAGTGCCTTGTGATGGGGACAGCTGACACGGGGTCTTCCCTTCATCCTCAGTCTGTCAGGGCTCGCAGCCCAGGGGGCCTCCAGTTTGAGCTGGAAGCCTGTGGCATGACTGGCTGGTGACTCCATCTCTTTGGGTGGACATAGAAGTACTGGTCCTTCATTTCCCAGGGGATTATGATTGTAAGTTTTTGCAAACAGTTCTTTTGAACCACTTGGAAGCAGCTAAGGGATAAACATAGCATGCATTTTAAAATCAAATGGAGAGCTTGTTCCTGGAAAATATTTCTACAATGCCTGCCATACATGCAGGCTGGTGGCTGTGACAGCTGGAGATGTTTCCTGAGTGAATTCTGAGGGTGTCTGTGCATTTTAACTTAGACTAAAGGTCCATCTATGGAGTTCATATCCACAAGGATGGAAATGTTCTTAGTGCAACAGTTTTGTTTGTGGAACTGTTGCCTGGCCGAAAAAGAGAAGAAGGATAGAAGGCATGAATGTTGGTTTTGCATTAGGGAAAGTCTCTGTCTGGTTCTGTTGAGTCTGAGTAGATTATAATCTCTTGGTGTCCACTCTGGGCATGTGCTGTGGATACATAGGCCAGTAGGGCTGGAGAAAGCCTCATGGATTTAGGGAGGTCTTTTTTTTCTTATTATGTTTATTGTATTTTATTTTTTTATTGAGGTCACATTGGTTTATAACATTATATAAATTTCAGGCGTACATCATTATATTTCGATTTCTGTGTAGACTACGTCGTGTTCCCCACCCAAAGACTAATTACGATCCATCACCACACAAATGTGCCCTGTCACCACTTTCGACCTCCTCCTTCCCCCTCCTCTCTGGTAACCACCCACCTAATCTCTGTCTCTATGTGTGTATTTGTTGTTGTTGTCACCTTCTACTTATGAGTGAGATCATACGGTATTTGACTTTCTTAGGGAGCTCTTAAAAGTTGCTTGGATAGATTTATGAATGTGGAACAGGACGAAGGTGAGATGGAGAGGTGGGCTGGGCCAGTTCAGAGATGCCATCTAAGCCATGCCAGGGGACATGGGCATATGAGGTTCACCACCAAAAGGTGGGAGGAAATTGAGTTCAACAAACTAAGCCTGTTCCAGGGCTCTGTTCAGAGACTTGAATGTGCTCATGTGTTCATGGATCCCAAGAAGGGCAGGCAGGGTGTTGCCTTCTCCAAACGTTAGACCTGAAGTCCCTACTCAGAGAGCATCTCCTAGGAATAACGTTCCGTGACCCACCTTGGGACACACGGCTGCAGGTAATGGGGAACCAGGGAGGGGCTCTGGGCAGGCAGCCAGCACTATCATGTGGGGGAGTTTAGGAAAGTCTCTGTGGCTGTTTTGATGACATCAGCCAGAGTGGGGTGGGAACCTGAGGCAGGTCTGGCATCTCAGAGGTCAGCACAGTCATTCAGAAGAGGCCTGAGAAGGTCCGGGCTCCAGGTGGTGGCTGTGGGAGGGAAGAGACAGGGACTCAAAGGTGTGCAGGAAGGGGAGTGGGGAGCAGGAGGAGCCAAGGATGACCAGGCCTCGGGGATGGGGATGCCTCCCTGTGGAATCCTGGAGGAGCACAGGCTCGAGGAGAGGGGCGCAGGGGAGCACTTGGGGTGTGCTGAATTTGAACACGGAGGTGGATATGTGTCCCCAAGTCCCCCAACCATGCCCCTCATCTGTAAATGGGGACAACTGTGGCCTCAGTGGTCAGAGAACTCAATGGGTCAGCGAGTGCAAAGGCCCTGATGGCCCTGGCTCAGAGCGAGCCGTCATGAACCGCCTGTGCTGACTGTTGGAGTTACGTTCTGAGGAGAGCTGGAGAAATGGGCTCCTTTTGTCTCTCCACAGTGGGCACCCATCCTTGTTTATGTCAATGCATCCAGCCTCTATCTCCTTGGATCGTGCTGGCTGGGACAGGAAAATCCAGCTCATGGTGATGGCTCAGTGAAGGCAAAGGTGGAGGAATGGCACTGCCTTCCCCAGCCTTATGCTTGGTGGCTGCACAGCTTCACTGAATAAATGAACCACAGTTTATTTGATCGTGTATTATCCAGTGTCTGTGTTGTCTATGCTGTGATCAGCACCATTGTTACCACATAGAAATATGCCAGCAGTTGGCAAATATTCACTGGTTGTTAAATTGATGGACTGGCCCATAAATAAGAAGAAAATCTGTGAGACTGCTTCATGCAAAGGAAAATTCAGATTCTTATATCCTGATATTTCTAATCCTAGCCACAGATTAGACTCACTCAAGGGGGCTTTTCATAAATAAATGGCTGGGTCCAACCCAGGAGATTCTAATTTAATTGGCATGGGTGTGCCTGTCATAGGCCTTTTAAAAAAAGAAAAAGCACACTCTCCAGGTGATTCTAATTTGCAGGCAGGGTTGAGAAACACTGAAATAGGTAGTCATTATAAAACAGGTGCTGTTCATATCTTGTAAAATTCCCCACTTGCCTCTTTTTGAACTCTGTCCCATCTTGCTTGCTGAGACAGCCAGGTTAACTCGAGGAGGTCAACCAGCAGAGATAGAAAATTAAGTTATTTGAGAGAACTGTCCTTTGTTCATTTTAGGTATGACCTTGAAACCAAAACTAAACAAGGATAGTACAAGAAAGCCAAATTGCAGGCACATATCACTTATGAAGATGGATCCCTAACAAAATATTAGTATACTGAATCCCAGAGTGTATAAAGCTGATAATAACCAATACTTAGGAATTGCCTAGGAATGTAAAGAATATTCACTATTAGAAAAATCTGAAAATTGTCATTGTTTTGAAAGATAAAAATCATCTCAGTAGATGTAGGAAAAGCACATGATAAAATTAACCATTCATAATGAAAGATAAAAAACTTTCTTATCAAATTAGGAGAAACAGTAAATATTCTTAATCTGATAAAGGGTACCTAAAAATATACGAAATGAATCATTGTAATAATGAAACATTGGAAGCATCCACTTTAAAATCAGCAACAAGACAAGGATGTCCCATTTCTCTATGCTTCTTTTTAACATTATATAGAAAAAGGAATTAATAGCATATGATAGAAAAAGGGGGAAATTTGTTGCTGTTTGCTGATAGTATGATTATCTACAGAGATAACACAAAAGTCTATAAACTATTAGAAAAAAATAGGTGGCTGGATATAAAATGGATATACAAAAGTCAATAGCAAAAAAATATATAACAGAAAAAATTCTGTAAGTTGCTTTGGAACAAATCTAAGAAATCATTTCTAAAAGCTGTGCACAGAAAACCTGTATACACAAAGACATTAAAGAAGGACCAAATACGTAGATGGATATCCTGTGTTCATGACTAGCAAAACTTAATATCTTAAAGATATAAATCCTCTCCAAATAGATCTCTAGACTTAATGCAGCTCCAATCAGAATCACAACAGGTTTTCATGAACTTGACACCAGAACTCTAACATGTATAGGGAAGATCAAAGGACTAAATTAGCCATGAATATTTTAAAGAAGAACAATAAAGGGAGGAAGATTAGCCTAGCAGACATCAAGCCTTATCACAAAGCTGTAGGAATTAAGACTGTGTGGTGTTAGGCTAAGGGTAACAAATCAACGAGTGGGACAGAATAGAGAACCCAGAAACAGAACCACAGATGCATGACCACTTGATTCATGACAGAGGTGAGATGGAACATCACTGGCTGAGAGGAAGACTGTTCAGTAAATGGAGCTGGAAAAGCTGGTTTTCCATTGGCCATATAGAAGAGAATAAAACGGGATCCCTACCTCATAGCATACACAGTCAACTCTACTTTGATCAGAAAGAGAAATGTCAAAACAAAACTTTAAATGTCAAAACAAAACAAAACAAAACTTTAAAATTTTTAGGAGAAAATATATGTGACTATTTTTCAGACCTTGGGATAGGAAAAGCTTTCTTAAACAATCTACAGAGAGCCTGCACTATAAAACATTGATGAATTTGGCAAGCTAGAAAAAAGAAGGTATTAGCAGCACACATAACCAACACAGACTGTATAAAACAGCTTCTACAAATTACTAAGAAAAAGACAACTGAATTTTAAGAAATGGGTAAAAGACATAAACAAGCATTTCAAAGAAGAGGAAATACATGGGGCCAATAAAGTATGAGGAGATGACAAACCTCATTAGAAATCAGAGACATGCCAGTCACACAGTGATATACCATTGCACACCCATGTTTGATTGGTAAAGGTATGAAGTCTGATAGTACCAAGTATTGGAGAGGAAGTGGATCAAAAGTATACTTTATACACTGCTGGTGGGAGTGTAAATTGTTCCAACCACTGTGGAAATCGATCTTGTAAATTTGAACATTATTATACCCTATAATCTGGCAATCCCATTCCCAGTTATATAGCTGAGAGAAACACTTGCAAATGCCTATAAGAAGTCACGAGCAGGAATGCTTAAAGCAGTGCTGTTTCTAAGACCAAAACCCAGAAACATCCCAAATGCCTAAATAAATTGGATCCTATTCACACAATAGGTTACTACACAGGGGTGAAAAGGAGTGAACTACAGCCACATTAAAATCATTGATGTCTTGTCATAACGTAAAGTTGTGTGAGAAAGCCAATCCCAAAAGACTTCTTATAGTGTGAGATCCTTTTTATGCAGTTTTAAAACTGCACAGCTAAACAAAATATGTTTAGGCCTACATATGTATGTCATAATATATACATTTTTTAAAGCAATGAAATGATGAACCCCAAATTTGAGACAGTAGTTGCCTCTGGGGAAAGAGGCAAAGTGATAATGGAAAAAGCACACGTGAAGGTGTTGTCTGCGGTGTTCTCATCCTTCGGTTGGCGGCTGAGCTCAGGGTGTCCGTTACATACTACAGACAGACAGACGTGCATAACAAAGAGAGCTGTGCACGGACCAACGAGGATACTGTAACCTGAATCTAGGATTATGCACAGACCCCCGTTCTGTGCATCTGAGGTCCAATTTTTTAAAAAAGAGAATAGATATCTTGCTTTAATTGAGCTACCGCATATCATGAAGCCCAGGAACAAATGCACTGTTTATAAATCTTGTGGGTTGGCCTCAGTTCCCAAATCCATCTTCCAAGATTGACAGACAGTCTTGATTCAAGGGCTGTATGGTGAAAAATGGAAAGGTCTTGAAATATAGTGCTATTCAAGTCTTTCAGACAATCTTGATTATTCCCACTCCCAAGCAAACACACCTTTTGTTCTGAGCTGTTCTAGAATCTAGGTATAGAGTCTGCATGGAGCCATCATGCAGCTGTCAACAATTTCCTTGAAACTGCTTTGGTTTTGTCTTTCTGGCAACAGGAAGTAGCATTGTGTTCCCAGGCTTGTTGTAGAAGAGGCCCAGAGTCCGTGCTCCGTGAACATTCGCTGTTTGAAGGAGTCCCTGCTGATGTGCAAAGAACGTCCTTCCCAGACACTAACCTGCCCCTGCCTCTTCCTGGCTCTTGGCTGACACACTGACCTTCTTTAAGGAGTGTGACTGACTTTTCTTGTTAAGCAAACCTTGCCCTACTTGGCATTAGGAGGTCTTTTCCCAAGCAATGCTGTTAGCCTTGTTCGTTCTTCTTCATGCATTTACCTTGTATCTCCTCGTACTTCTATCCTATATTGCAGTTATTTAATTATCAATTATTAAAGCAACCTGTTCATGCTCAAATATCGAGTCCTTGAGCAAACAGTTTTATGTTGCTCAAAGAAAGAACCTGGCAGAAAATACTGTGTTAATGAGCACACTGACTAGACTCACCGAGCTGTTTATTAAGAGGAGCCTTTAGGGCATGCTCTGCAAATGGACATTTTAAAATTTAAAGACCCCTGAAATGATCTAGCTTCTCCACTCTGGCACGCAGTGTTAGTGATGCCTAGTGGTATCTCTCAAAAGAGCTTCAGAGTGATACGGAAGAGTTCTGTGGTTTGCTAAGAAGAGGTGCGACTCATTTGTAGTGAAGAGAACAGCTGAGCCTTCTTCTAAGATGGACAGGGGACGAGCTAGCACTTGTTCCAACACTTATTAGTGGACTATCTGTTCCAGTTGTTATAGCTGCATATCTAATCATCCTAAAACTTAGGGGCTTGAAGTGAAAACAATACTTTTATTATTACTTGTATTCCTATTATTGCCCCTCCTGCTTTGGGGGCTGACTGGGCTCAGCTGGGCAGTTCTGGGGTCTCCTGCGTGACTGCGCTCAGATGGAGATCGGGGTGGGTGTCGTCTCAGAGCTGTCCTCGCTCACACGGTTAGCGAGGACCTCTGTGTGGCCTCTCCGAGTGGCCTGGGCTTCCTCCTGGCATGGTGGGGGGGTAAGACCAAGTGCCAGGACGCAGGAGGTAGAAGCTTCCTCTTTCTCGAGGGCTGGGCTTGGACACTGGCACCAGGGGTCCTACTGTGGCTCCATCGATAGGACGTGAGCACAGGAGGGAGGGAAACAGGTTGCTCCAGTGGGGGAGGCATTTCCACAGGTTCTAAGATGGGGACGGGCTTCAAAGTCAGCCATTGAGGGGGGACCCTGCCTCTATCAGCTGAGTAACTTGAACGCTTGGGGGGCATGAGTAATGCAGTAAATGGCTCTGGCTTGGTCTCTTCAGAGAGTTTAGGGCTTCATTCACTCACTCACTCGGCCACTCAGTGGTGTTTGGTGAATATGTGTACCAGGCCCTGGGCCAGGCACTGGAAACACAGCAGTGATGGGACACAGAGCTGGTCCCACTGGTCCTCAGTTGCTTCAAGTCCAGTTTGTGGGAAGACAGTTGTCCTTGTTCCAGTAAGCGAGTTAAACCGTGCCTGCGAGAAGGGCCAGCAGTGCGGCCCGTGAGCCCTCTGGAGCTGGCAGCTGGGGGTGACCTTCCAGGGAGATCCCAGAAGCCTTCACTGTGGGTCAGCCTGGAGGGCAGTCAGCTGTGCCCCGATGCTCCCCTCCGAGGCTGGTCCCAGTCAGCTTCTCTCCTGGCATCTTCATCCACGTTAGGGGCTTAGAGGCCCTCACAGTGACACTAAAAGCTAATCAGGTGTCGAGGTGGTCGACTAGATCAATGAGCTAAACCCAAAGTAACAATCAAGCCCTTGCTCACTCACAGTGACCCTGTGAGAGGAGGAAGGAGGAGCCGGCTCCCCAGTGTCCCACTCGTTCCCCAGACGCACCAGGTGAGGCCGGTGGATCAGTGCAGACAGGGAAAATCACCCCACTGCCGAGGAGCCCCAGACCAATGGCTCCTGCCTCTTCATGGACCTGGGGGTGGGGGAGGGAGGGGGGGAGGGCTAGGAGTGGAAAAGCGCTGAGTCAAGTGGAGAAAAGTGCCCCAGCTGAGGCCCCGACGGGGAGGTGAGTGGAGGCGCCTGGGCTGGGGGTTCAGACATGGGCGTGAGCACGTCTGGCTTAGGGGGCTTCAGTCCTGACTGCAGGTCCCTCCAGAAAACACAATGCACTTGCTGTTCACCAAGTGTGGTGGGGTTGGGGGCATGGCTCCCCCCACAAGGCCCACTAGGGAAAGCTTTGCAACCTCCTTCAGCCTGGCCTGAGAGATCACACGTAGGATTGTGACTGGAGCTGACTCCTCAGAGACCAGAGCAAGCCCCACCAAGTGAGGTGCAGAGGGTGGAATGGGAAGGGAGCCCAGCTCCAGGGCCGACTCAGCAGCACTCACCCCTACTTCAGGCAAGGAGTGGGGCGGGCGGGCAAGACCCTCGGTCTTCCCAGCACCCCTGCCCCACGAGATGTGAGGTGCTTCGGCCTCCACTCCGTCCCTGCCTCCTGCCCTCCTCTGGGGGGTGGCTTCCCCAGCCCCTCTGTCCTTGGGATGTTATTTATCGATTTACCACCTCCCCACCAACATCTCCTCCAGCTCCTCCCACCCCTGTAGTGCTCTGCCCTGCCCTCCTAAGCCTTCCTCGGCCTCTAGGCTCTGCAACTTCTCTCCTCCCCTTTGCAACCGGAGGACATCGTCTGCACCCACTGCCCCCTTGCCCTTCCAGGCCCCATTACTCCTCAGCTTGGGGAGCCTGGTGTCCCTGCCCTGCACTGCCGCAGGGTCATTGGTCACCCATTTCCTTCCCGAGGAGCTTCTCTGTGTTTGGGGCAGATGATGCTACTTGCCTGTCCAGTGTTCATGAGCCCCTTTCTTGACAATGGAAAACCAGTTCCATCTGAGGCAACTCTCCCTTGAAAAAAATCAATGTTTCCCGTGCCCTTTGCAGTCATGGTGGAAGGATGCAGACCACCCCACACACAGCCCTGAGAGAGGCAGCGAGACCCACTGGGGTCTTCCACAAAGTGCCACCCGATGCAGGGCCTGAACTCCCAGCTGGCAGGGGGTATCAGCCCAAGGGCCCTCCAAACATCCCCGTCTACCGCATGTGGCACCAGTCACAGAGGGAGGGGTGACCAGGTCCCTGCAGGAGTTTGGCAACCAGTCAGGTTTCACCTCTTCAATTTGTTGCCCTCATGGACTGGCAAGATTTCCAGGGAAACCACACATCTGAAGGCTTTGCTGGAGGGAAACCCCTGCAGGTGAATTTCAGCGTCAATTGCTCTTCAGAGCATTACTGGCTGTGCTGGCGGAAGGCGATTCTCTTTCACTTCTGCCAAGAATGCCACCAGCTCTTTTAGAAAAACAGCTCACCTTGGCCAGAGCCCTTTCGGCTAGACAGCTGGCTTGCCAAGCCCCAGGGCCTGCATCAAATGAAACGAAGGGGTGGCAGGTGGGTTTGGATCATGGAGCTGACTCACCCCCAAACCCTCTCAGCCAGGAAAGTCATCCTGGTGGGCCCCCTTCTCTCCTTGGGTACAGGCACCCTCCATCCATGTCTGTGGAACACCAGTTTGGACAGGAAAGAAGTCAGACTTGAAATGTTAGCAGGAAACCTCTGGACACTGCGGCTCCCTTTGTGTTCAGCCAGAGAGGATGGTTCCAGGAGCCCCCCAGGGCTGGGAAACTGCTCCCCAGGAAAGGATTCGAGTGGGAAATGGTCATTTTGGAGGCGGCTTCCCTGTGGCGTGCAGGGAAGTGGGAAAGGGGCTTTGCCCAGAAGACATCCTCACTCCCAGTCAGTCCCAGGAGAAGCAGCCACCATGGTCCTTGACCACCAGCCTGACCTGGAAGGGGACTGTTGGAATGTTCTAGAAGCAAGGAGACTCAGTCTTGATCATCCTTTCCTATTTCCATCCTGGCACAGAACACAGGACCGGACAGGGACAACCACAAAATGTGAAAAGTTCACTTGGAAACTAGTTTTCTTGGACAATTTGCAAGTGTCCCACAGGTAAAGCATTAAACATTTAATTTAAATAATAAAATGTCAGTATTAAACATGTAATGCTAACTTAATGGTTTTCAGGATTGTGTAGAAGTAATGACCTAGCTTCTCTTGGGAATTTACTCATTTTTTTCTGAAGAACTATTCATTTTTCCTAAGAACTTTGAGCCTCTCTTATGTCCCAGATGACTTGCAAGACGCGCTGTCTGCCAGGAGCCAAAAAGGGGCCAGCCCAGTGGCGCAGAGGTTTAGTTCATGCTTTGGCAGCCCAGGGTTCCTGGGCGCTGGCCGACACACTGCCTGTCAGCCATGCTGTGGCGGCGTCCCATATAAAGTAGAGGAAGATGGGCACGGATGTTAGCCCAGGGCCAGTCTTCCTCAGCAAAAAGAGGAGGATTAGCAACGGATGTTAGCTCAGGGCTGATCTTCCTCACAAAAAAAAAAAAAAAAAAAGCCTGAGCAAGGCCTGACCTCTGCCCCCTGTGTCCAGGCTTATCAGGGGAGGGGAGGGGAGGAAACACATGGAACGGTGGTCAGTCCCTAGTTTGTAAGGTGCAGACAGAGGCACTGGCTCTCTCCTCTCGTGGGGATGGTTTCGGTGGGAGGAGAGCCCGAGTCCAGTTACTGCCCAAGGGCAGATACAAGCCTGCTTAGGGCTCTGCGTGTCAGGGTGAGGGACCGAGGGCATGTGGGGGTGAGGGGGGTGTGGCTGAGGGCACCTGGGCTCTGCTAGGAAGGGCGAGGCAGGGCCGTGAGGAGGGGCACCTACCGGGTAGGGAGGAAGTGAGGTGCACAAAAGGCACACCCCGGGAAATGGGAATGCGTGGGTGATGTCCACGGTGGTTACAGAGGGAGTTGGGATGAAGGGACAAGAGGCTGTGCAGAGTGGCAAGGATGTCCCCATGTCCTTGGGGGTGCAACACAGCAGAGGAGAGGTGCAGGCAGAGGTGCCCTCACCTCCAACGTGGCCCGGGGAGGGCAGGGGTCCCGGAGGAGAGGAGGTCCCCAAATGGGTGCCAACATCCTTGGTGACGAGGAGAAGGGCCCTGGAGATGCTGCTGGCCCCTGTGCCTGTCCTCCTGGGTCTTCTCTCACTTCAGCAGGGGCTGGATCTTCCCTCGTCTGCCTCCAGGGCAGCGCCTGCCTCTCCTGATGGACATCCTGCCTGTGGCCGGCATCATCCCCTTCCTCCTCCCGCTGCCCTATCAGGGACCCACCCATCCTCCACAGAACGTGTGGCATCCCCTCCTTGGCCCGCCCCACCCCACATCCGAGCAGCCCTCTCCCCAGACCCCCTTACCCATCCACACGGGCCTCACCCTCCCTGGCCTCCCTCCAGTTCAGGTTACCTCGTGCCTGGCCTGATGCTATGGACTGAATGTCTGTGTCCCCGCCCCCCCATTCCTATTCTGAAGCCCTAACCCCCAATGTGACTGTATTCAGAGGTGGGACATTGGGAGGTAATTAGGTTTAGAGGAGGTCATGAGGATGGGGCCCCCATCATGGGATTAGCACCCTTATAAGGAGAGGAAGAGAGTTTCCTCTCTCCTCTGTGTGAGGACACAGTGAGAAGTCAGCCATCTCCAAGCCAGGAAGAGAGACCTCACCAGAACCTGACCACACTGGCATCTTGGTCTCAGACTTCCAGCCTCCAGGACTGGGAGCTATAAATGTCTGTTGTTCAAGCAGCCCAGTTGGTGTTCTGCTATGACAGCCTGAGCCGACCGAGTGCCTGGACTCAGTCCCTTAGGCCCCAGCCCTGTCCTCCCCACTGCTACAGTCATACAGTGGGACCCCTCCCAGCCCTGCTCCAGGCCTCCCATCTGGATGGGGAGGGGCAGTAGTCAGCTGGGGCTGCTGTAACCAAGAACTAAAGCCGGGGTGGCCTAAACCACAGACAGTCACTGTCGGAGGCCGGAAGTCTGACATCAAGGTGTCAGCAGGGTTGCTTCTCCTAAGGACTCTCTCCTGGGTGTGTAGACGGCTGCCTTCTCACTGTGTCCTCACGTGGTCCTCCCTCTCTGCATGTCTCTGCATCCTAATCTCCTCTTCCTATAAGGACACTAGTCCTAGAGGATTAGGGCCCATCCTTCTGATCTCATTTAGCCTTAATTATTTCCCTAAAAGTCCCATCTCCAAGTACAGTCACATTGGGGGTTAGGGCTTCAACATAGGAATTTTGGGGGGACACATCTGGTCCATAACAGGAGGGGATGCTGGTCTCACAGTGACCCAAAGGAGGTGCCCTGCCCCTCAGCACCAGCCCCACAACTTATCCGTGCCAGCCGGGCTGGAGCCTGAGGCTCCAGGGAGGTCCCTGCAGGGGGGAAGGGGCGAGGCTCCCACCTTCCGGCAGGGTGGCCCTGTAGCTATCTTGGGGGCAGGGAGGGAGGGCTTCCCTCCCGCTCAAGTTTCCCAGTTCCTAATCAGAAATCAAGTCTCTTCTGTAGGAAAATTAGTCAAAGGGCGAATTGAGGGGCATAATTACCTTTCCACTCTAAGCTACAGGCTGAAAAAAAGGTGAGGATGATCTCAGAGTTATAGGTAATTATGAGACTTAAATTTCCCCCACTGAGGAGCCTGGTGGTAACACCCACAATCTCACCCTCAACAGGGTTCTGGGAGTTATTGTTAACCTGTAACCAGGCCGCCGTCAGCTAGTTCTGCAATCTGGTCAGTGAGACAAAAGAGGACTGTTACAGTTGAATTGTGTCCCCTGAAGTCCTAACCCCTGGAATCTCAGAATGTGACAAAACTCGGACATAGGATCATTGCAGATATAATTACCTATAATGAGGTCACACTAGAGTAGTGGCCCCTAATCCAATACGACTGGTGTCATTATAAGAAGAGGGGAAGAGGCGCAGACACCCACAGGCAGAGTGCCACATGATGGCGGGGGCAGAGATTGGAATGTCTCCAGGAGCCAAGGAACACAAGGGTGGCAGCCACCACCAGAAGCTGGAAGAGGCGAAGAAGGATTCTACCCAGAGTCAGGAAGTACAGCCCCATTGACACCTTGATTTTGGACTTTTGGCCTCCGGTACTGTGAGAGAATAAACTCCTCTTTTAAGCCACCCAGTGTGCAGTATTTATTATGGCAGCCGGAGGAAACACACGCAGGGACACTAACTCTTCGTTCCGAAGCCAAAAGTAACTAAATTTGTTGAGGGCAGATGTTCTAAAAATACCCACTCCTGGGCTATAACCTGCCCTGGAGCATCTCTAGACAAAGGAAAGAGTTTTAGAGCATTGACAGCAGGGTGTACAACCAACTGGTTTGTGGGAGCCAGCTGTGACCTTGGTCCCGGTTTCCAGAAGCTTCTGTGTGTCCACACACATGTGCTCTTGCCCTGCTGCAGTCCTGCCCAGCAGTCTGCTTTGAAAGGGGAACCCATCACCCCACCCAGGCACTTCTTGCAGGCACAGAGTTCTAGATTTGGACCAACAGGGTGTCATTGAAATCACAAAGCACCCTTATCTGCACTGAGTTGATTTGATCATTTGTTACATTTACCTGGAAGAAAACTGCCCAAAAAACACAACATCAAAATAATCCCAAAAAAGAAGAGGAGGGGATATAACAAATCCAGTGACTTGTCTAAATTTCAGCCCATGAACTCCACGGGTGTAAAGATTCATCCTCAAATAGCAAAATGCCAAACGTCCAGGTGGTTTGAATATGTAAAGGAGATGGACAACGTCCCCCTCGGAGGCAACTGACCACAGCACACAGGTCCGATGGACGTGGAATTTCTGGCAAGGGCAGGTGGCCTGTTGGCACGGAGCTGACGGTACACAGTGATGCTGATGCAGACACGGGAGGATGAGTGAGCGCTGGAGCGGCCAGTGGTGGGGGAAAGAGTGGTGCCCGCTGGGGACATGGGGATGCCCTGCCTGGTTGCTGGCTGTCAGTGTGAGCGGATGTGGTGCGTGCGGCTCCGTGCAAGGAGCGCGTGCCACACAGAGTGCAAGTGGGGCCCGTGTTTATCCGTGTGACCCCGTTCTTATCCTAAGGTGATATGTGTTTACATGTGGATAAAAGGAGATCGTGCATTGAACATTTAACAACGGGAATCTTCTCGGAGCCAAAGTGACAGTGGGGGTGAGGGAAAACTTCTCTCCTACGTGTCTGTACCAAAAATTTTTTTTTCATTTTTATCCCAGTGAACTTCAGTTCTTTCATAATAAAAAAAGTTCCAGGTTTGCAGAGTTTGAGCTTTTTTTTCTTGGCAGATGATGCTAAGCTGGGTGGCCCTCCTCTCCCTGCAGGCAACCTCTCCAACATTTTATTAAAACCAGGGATTCCATGTTGGATGGGAGAGAGGATTTCAATGACCTTTATAATTGCTCGGCTAAGATCCCGGACATCTATGAGCTAGCGACTCTCAGGAGTCAGGGCCTGAGAATTATTTTCTCAGCTCTGTAATGTGTCCACTCCTTCCTCCTCAGAACCTAGAATGGTCATGGGTTCTGAGGATCCCTGGGGATCTTGGATCCAGAGAACACCTGCATGGAGTTCACAGGTGGTCTTGAGTACCGTCGCCCTCGGCCTGAACCACGACACTTCCTCCTTGTCTGGTCCCTGACTCTGTCCCCAACTCCAGCACCACTCCCCGACCCTGACTGCCTCCATCCCCCTACTGAGCTGCTGGCTCTGCCTCCTGCACAACCCATCAAAATGGGCCCTCCGATTCTGGGCTCTAAGCAACCAGCAGGCTAATTAGAGGGGAAAAAAGGGTGAACCAAGGAGTTAATGACTAGTTGTTGTTTCATGTGCTTCCCCTCTGGTGTGGGTTGAATCATGTCCCCCAAAAGATATGTTGGAGTCCTGACCCGTCATACCTGTGAAGGTGACCTTATTTGGAAAGCGGGTTTTGCAGATGTACTCAAGTTCAGGTGTCATACTGGATTATTAGGGTGGGCCCTAATCCAATGCCCGTGTCTTTATAAGGAGAGAGAGATCTGAAGACAGATACCCAGGGGAGAAGGCCACGTGAAGACAGAGGCAGGGACTGGAGGGATGCTGCCACAAGCCAAGGAACGCCAAGGATTGCCCGCAACACCAGAGCTGGAAGACACGGAAGGGAGCCTCCCCGAGAGCCTTCAGAGGGAGTACAGACACTGTGACTTCAGTCGTCTAGCCTCCAGGACTGGGGGACAACACATTTCTGTTGTTTCAAGCCACACAGTTTGTGGTCATTTGTTACAGTTGCCCAGGAAAGGACTACGCACTCTGAGATGCCATGGGGGTTTTGATTAAGATCTTCAGTGACCTTCGTCAAAAGAACAAGTAACGTGGGAATGGGAAAACTTTTTGGGCACGTGGAGGCTTTGGTGCCCCCATGGCACTGGGCGTGAGGCAGGCTGCAGGGGATGGTTACACCAGGGGACCAGGCCCCAGCCAAGCACAAGGCTTGATGCTCCTCTGAAGTCCTGTCTGACCTGGCTGTGGCCCCACAACGCCAGCACGATCCTCCAGCTCCCTGACCTCGAGGCACCTGCTGTCCCTGCTCCCGCCGGTGCCCGTTGGGGAAGGCGGTGGTGTTCGGGGCTCTGCGATGGCTGTCCCCGCACCCGTGCTGGCCGACATTGTGCAGATGCTGGCTGGCGTTGTGCAGACAAGCAGCCGAGTCCAGAGAGGCTGGGTTACATGCCCAAACCCTGCTGGCTCCTCCTTCTCCAGGCTCCTCAATGCCCCTCACCCGAGCCCAGGGTCTCACAGGCCATCAGCAGGACCTTCTCTCTGCTCAGCCTCAGCTCTGAAGCTTCCGCCCTGCTTCTTTCTCCTCCTGAAACCTGGCAGTTCCTAGAAGACATCACTCTGCCTGGGCTCCTCTGTTCTCCCTCCTCAGGGTGGGGGCCGTGTCCTCCTCACTCCTCAATGCCTCATTGGCCCCTGCAGACCACTGCTGTCCCCCACCGCCCCCACCTACCTTCAGAAGCTTGTGTCATCCCAGCTGACTGCACCCTCTGCACTGCAGTCCTCTGCGCTTGCCGTGGGAAGTGGGGTCCTGGCACCAGCAGTGTTAGAAATGCCCTGAGACCTGTTAGAGACGCCCCATGTCAAGCTCGCCCCAGAATCAGTGCCTGTATTTTGCGAGGTCCCCGGTGATCAGCACACGACTCCCCACAGACCCCAGGTCACAAACACCTTCTGCCCCTCCCTCTGCTGGTGTGCATGTCATATTTCTTGACGATCTCAATACCTGTGAAATCCCACCCTCCGCAACTCTGCACCTGCGTCTGGGCAGCTGACTGCGGCTGGAAAAATCACTCTCGCCACGCAGGCTGGTGGCCTCAGGACCTCCTGGCCAGGAGCCTCCACTTAGCACCCAAACGCATTCCCTCCTTGATGCTGGCTCTGGGCTCCACGGCCACCTTCCTGCCCTCGCCGCCCCAGCCCACCACGTTGCGTCTTACCTCCCAGAGGAAATGAAACCTCCAGGATCGTGCCACTTGCTTCCCGCCCTGTTTGCCTTTGTCCTCGCTCCCCCACCAAAGAGGCTGCTACCTGGTGCTGCTGGCCCAGGGCCCTCCTTGTCTCTTCTGCTGAAGGACCACTCCCCACTGCTCTGAACTGTTCCCTCTGTCTGCATCACGCCCATCAGCACGCACACGCTCTGGGAGCTCCCCATCTGAAGACAAACCAACCCTTCCTCCACCCCTGACCGTCCCTGTTCTTGCACGTTTCTCTGCTCCCATTTGCAAAGGGTTCTGCGGTCTCATTGCCTGTCCTCGCTGCTTCCACTTTCCCTCCTCTCACTTCTCTGGAAACCACACCAATGTGGCTCTTCTCCCCACACTGAGGTGTTCCGCTAAGTCACCACATGTGATGGCAGATTCAGGCCTCCTCTGGTCCACGCCACCAAGCAGCGTTGGCCAATGTTGACCACTTTCATCTCCTGCCTCTTCCAAACCACCACAGGCGGCTGGCTTCACGGGTGTGTGACCCGAGAGGTCACACAGCCCAGCGTTTAGAAGGCCCACACTTGGTGTAGGGTGCTGTCACCATCTTGAAATTCTTAATCGTTTTTGCCCTGGGATCCCACATTTTCACTTTGCCCTGGGTACACAAATTATGTCGCCAGTCCTGCTAACATCCTCCAGGATGTGAAAGTGGACTGCTGTCTCTTCATTTCCACCCTGGCCTTCTCCCTCGAGGCCTGCTCTTCAGGACTCCACTTATAATAAAATCAACATCTTTACTACGAGCGCACGTGATCAGGGCCCTGCCACCTCCCGATGCCTCCTCCACCTCATTCCCTTCAGCCTCACTGGCCCAAGCTGTCCCTGGACCGTGCCCAGCACATTCTAGGCTCAGGGGCTTTGCACATGCTTCTCCCTTTGTAGAATGCACCCAGGTATCCACGGGTACATGCATCCATAGGCACGTGCCTCCTCTTCATTCCAATCCCTGCTTCAGGATCACCTTATCAGACTTGCTTTCCCAGCACCCTGTCTAAATGCGCCTCATTTCTTTTTCCTGTTTTTGTTTTTCTTCAGAGCCACGATCTCACCTAAAGCAGGGCTGCCGTGACATGACAGAAACGCCCTGGATCTGCTCAGTCCAGCATGGCAACCCTCAGACCTCAAAACGTGCAGTAAGACCCAGGGGCTGGGCCGCCCGTCCCACCAGCCTCGCTTCGAGTGCTCAGGTGCTGGGATGATGGAGTGTCAGACGGGCTCCTTCCCTTCCCTTTCCACCTCCACACAGTGCAGGGATTTTCCATTTGGGACAGGCACCTCCCTTCCCCATTCCCCTCTTGGCACACATGGCCCTTCCAGCCCATCTCAGCCCCTCTGGTTCCCAAGGACCATCCAAATCTGACCTCCCACTCGGATGCTTCCCTGACTCCACCCAGGCACAGAAGGCTCTGCCTGTCCACTCTCTCTCCTCAATTCCTAGCACCCATGATGGGCTCCCCCATACGTCCACCCTCAGCCATGGAGCTGCACACTGACCCTCTGCTCTGCAGACTCCCCGGTGCTCGCTTCGTCCAGCCCCTGATGCCTCGGGCCTTCGAGGCCGTTTTCCTTGTCTTTCCCTCTGTCTGCTCTTGTGACTCTAGTCTTGGCCTCACACCTCCTGATTTACTTCACCTTTGTTCTTTTCAGGTTCCCAGCTCTAAGCTGCCAAACTCCCGTCTTAACACTCACAAATCCTCGCAGATTTCCTGGGCTTCCCTTTGTGTTCAGGCCCACGATTCACGTAGTAAACATTCATGTTCCCAGCTTTTCTATGGCTTCCTCTCTAGAGTCTCTGTTGTGGGCTTGCCTCCGATCACTTCAAAGCGTCCTGAGAAGAAAGGAAAGAGGGAGGAAAGGGAAGTTGGCAGAATAGGTGTGAGATGCACTATGAAGATGAGGATGGGTCAGCCAAATGTCCTGGTCAATTTCATCTTCTTTGTCTTCGTGACCTGCTCTGACCCTAGAAAGATCCACAGTTTTTTTGTTGGTTGGCAATGTGAAGTTTTCATTTTTCTTCTCTAATCTCCTGCCCAGGAGATTAGAATTCTTTTGTTTGTTTGTTTTCTGATTTTATTGAGATATGATTAATATATAATGTTGCATTAGTCCAAGGTGCACAACATAATGATTTGATATTTGTATATATTGCAAAATGATCACCACAATATGTTTAATTAACATCTGTCACTTCACATTCCAATTTTTCACTTCTGATGAGAACCTTTAAGATGTATTCTCTTAGCAAATCTACTTTTGAGATCTACTCTCTTAGCAACTTTTAAATACACAATACAGTATTGTTAACTATAGTCACCATGCCATACATTAGATCCCCAGAACTTATTTATCTTACACCTGGAAGTTTGTACCTTTTAATCCCCTTCACCCATTTCCACCACCCCTCACCCCCTACCTCTGGCAATCACCAATCTGTTCTCTGTATCTATGAGTTTTTTTTTTTTAGATTTCACATATAAGTGAGATCATACAGTATTTGTCTTTCTCTTATTTCACTTAGCATAATGCCCTCAAGGTCCATCCATGTTGTCACAAATGGCAGGATTTCCTTCTTTTTTATGGCTGAATATTATTCCATTGTGTATATATATCTCTCTCACGATTTCTTTATGCATTCATCTGTTGATGGACACTTAGGTTGTTTCCATGTCTTGGCTATTGTAAATAATGCCGCAGTGAACATGGTGGGGCAGATATCTTTTCAATTTAGTGTTTTTGTTTCCTTCAAACAAATACCCAGAAATGGAATTGCTGGATCATATGGTATTTCTATTTTTACTTTCTTGAGGAACCTCCATACTGATTTCCATAGTGGCTGCACCAATTTACATTCCCACCAGCAGTTCATAAGGGTTCCCTCTTCTCCACATCCTCCCTTGCATCCTTTCCTGCATCTTGCTTCTCTCTCTGTTTTCATTTGTCACACTGGAAATAGATAGGGGTAGCCTGCAGGCTGAGCCTAGAGTAGACACCATCTGCATGCCCCAGACTAGCTGGTCCCTCTTCCTGGATACATGAGAAGAAACCAAGACAGGTGGACGAGGGTGTCTACTTTTCTGTTTCTTGCAGAGTTTCTGTCCACAGCCAGGGATCAATGAAGATATTGATGACTGCCGGGCCTTCTACTCCACCAGTGTCAGAGGCGGGTGTTGCAGAAACAGTAAGATAACGTCTAAAGAAAGCTGTTTTCCCAGGAAGAAACATTCTTCACTTGACTAGGCTTTGTTTGCAGCTGAAGTAGAAAAGGAAAATTTGCAATTTGGAAAATATTGAGGAAAAATTCCCTGCCTGCTCCTTCAATTGTCCAGTTTTTTTTTTTTTTTTTGTGAGGAAGACCAGCCCTGAGCTAACATCCGTTGCTAATCCTCCTCTTTTTGCTGAGGAAGACTGGCCCTGGGCTAACATCTGTGCCCATCTTCCTCCACTTTATATGGGACGCCGCCACAGCATGGCTGACAGGCAGTGCGTCGGCGGGCGCCTGGGATCCGAACCGGCGAACCCCGGGCTGCTAAGCGCGGACGAAACCGCTACGCCACCGGGCGGCCCCTCAATTGTCCAGTTTTTAATAAAAGTTTTCTCTACTTTCTTTTGCTGCTCTTCTGTAAAATGTATCATCAGAGAGGGACCGCCATAACCTTGACACAGCTATTGTATTAGCACTCAGCAGTTTTCAGACTTGACAGATACAAATGCTGTACGACAACTTTCTTATTTCATTCTTAGCACAGACAAGTTTCTGAAGATCTGTGTCTGTGGCGTCCAATGCGTAGTTGAGAAGCCTGGGGTAGAAGATGGAATGACTTTTTCTGAGTCAGAAAGCAGGCAGTGACATGGCTGTTCTTGGGCTCCATCCCTACCAGGCTCTTAAATCTACCTGCCACTTTCATAGCTTTCCTGCCCAAATCCGGAAAACATCTCAGACTAATGGGGAGGCCTTGGATATGTACACTGAATCCTCATGGGGGAGGACGAATTTATTCTCTCACTAGCTTTCAAAATGCTTAAATTCTGCTGTCAAAGCCTTAGTCTCACAATGACTTCCGGCAGGTTCATTATTCAGGCTATGAGCTGATGTAACTCAACATTCCCTGCTCTGGCTGGGCCCGGGCTGTTCCCTGCTCTCTCCTTCCATCCTGTGCACCATTATTTACTTTGGTGCCCAGAAGGCCAGCAAGGCCCAATGGAAACGGAGGAGAGCTGAGACAAGAACAGAATCCTATGACCAAGATGCTGTACCTACAGCCCAGTGGGATTTCTCTTCCCTCTTTTTCATCTCCCGTATCCAGTCTTTCACAAGATTCTGCCAATGTTTCCATTGAAATGACTTTTTAAAAACAGCTTTATTGACATATAATTCACACACCATGCAATTAATCATTTAAAGTGTAAAATCCAGTAGTTTTGGTATATTCAGATATATGCAACCACAACCAATCTTAGAACATTTCATCACCTCACAGAGAAGCCTCACACCCTTCAGCTATCGCCTTCCTGTCTACCCCTCCCCCATTCCCTCCTGCCCTGAGCCCCCTAATCTACTTTGTCTCTATAGATTTCCCTATTGTGGACATTTCATATAAGTGAAATCATGCAATATTTGTCCTTTTGTAATTGCTTATTTCATGTAGCATAATGTTTTCAAGATTCATCCATGTTGTAGCGTGTGTCACTACTTCATTCCTTTTTATGGTCAGGTAATATTCCATTGTATGGGTATGCCACATTTTGTTAATACATTCATCAGCTGACAGACATTTGGGTTGTTTCTACCTTTTGTCTATTGTGAGTAGTGCTGCTATGACCATGCATGCACAAATTTTTGCGTGGACATATGTTTTCATTTCTCCTGAACATATACCTAGGAGTGGAATTGCTGGGTTATATGGTAACTCTGTTTAATCATTTAAGGAACTACCAGACGGCTTTCCAAAGTGGCTGCACCATTTTCCATTCCCACCAGCAGTGTATGAGGGTTTCAATTTCTCCATGAAGTGACTTTTAGTCGTATCAAATACTCACTCCCATTCCCAATATCTGAGTTGCAGCCTCCAACCTCGTGTTCAGAAGATTGTTATAGTGACTTTGCCATCCTGGACTCAGCATCTTCCTGCAGTCCCTGATACCTGCTGCTACAGAGTGGCCTTCCAACAGCAGAGCGGCCACCCCGCTGGGTAAAATGGCCCCCTGTCAATCATGGGCCTCCATAATCTAGGCCAAGACTCAGCCAAGGTCACCCGAAATCTTCCCTTCACAACTTACCTCTTCCCCAACGTGAACCTTCAACTCTAGCCCAGCCTCAGGCTCACTGTATCATGCCTCTTGGGGGACCCCACTCCCAAGACAAGAAATTCCTAGCATCCCAAAAGCCCCTTTGTTTCTTCTATCTTAACGGCCCCTCCCCCAAAGTAACCACTCTCCTTACTTCTAACTCTGGGGCTGAGTTTTCTCTACACGAGGAGTGTACTCTTTACACTGTTTCTTCTGCTCCCCTCTGACCTTGGCCTCTAACATGTGCTGATGGGGGTGTCCACTTTCTTCTCTGCCTATTGAAGGCCACTCCTCGTTCTGTCCCAGCTCACACCGGGCATCAGATTTCACAAATCTACCCCATCAGTGATCCCTCTCTCCCTCTAAATTTCTGCTGCACTTATTTCTACCTCACTATTGTGCTTTATATGCCCTCCAACATTCTGCACACATTTTATGGTGCTAAAATAGGTTTTGGCCCCCCATGTACCGTGGGAATCCCGTTGAGGATGAGGACTGCATCTCATGGGAACTTTTCTCCTATCGTGATGATGAAAGTGAATATAGCACATCTGCAAGGTATTGAGTTGGATTTCACCAAATTACATCAAAATGAGCTCAACGCTGTATGGAAGAGTTCCAGAAAGAGAACGTCAGAAGCAAAAAAATGGTCTGGCTCACATCTTGCCCTGAGCCCCACTAGCCTTCCCTGCTGCAGCCTACTTGCCTTCTTGTGAGTCTCTCAGGACACCACTGCTCCCCCTCCTGGCATTTGCCTGGGCTGTGCCTTCTGCCTGGACTGCTGTCCTGCCTGGCCCGAGCCTCACTGTCTCTGTCTGTACCAAGGCCGGTGTTCACACCACACGTTCAAGCCACCTGGGAGCCCTTAAAACATACTCCACCCCAGAGAACCTGACTTCATGGGCTGCTCCACATTTCAAAGGCTCCCCTGTGCAGCCAGGGTCGAGAACCACAGGCTGGACGAGCCCCAGGATTCCTCTAACTCAACAATTAGACATTGCTCTAAATTTTCTATCCAGAAAAATGAACGGGTTCCTCAAATAGCTGCTCTCGCATGGCAAAGGAGCAACACCAATAAACTTATTTGTTCAACAAATATTTATTAGCCATCTCTTGTGTGCAGAGCCCTGTGCTGCATGCTGGTGGTGGGAAGGTGAAGGTAACAGCTAATGTTGATCCAGGGCCTTCTGAGTGCTGAGTCCTCTGCCCAGCGTGACAGGGGTGTTGGCTCCTCTCCCCTCCACAGCCCTGGCGGAGAAGTGCTGGTCCCTGTCATCACTTTCCCAAGAAAATGCATCCCTGCCAGAAAGTAGGAAATTTCACAGTTACAGGGTCATCCTGAGTGGGCTCAGGGGTGTAACCAGTGTGTCAGCGGCCTCGGAAACATGAGAAGCTAGCTGCTCCCCTGCTGCCAAATATTTACAGTTCACTGTAAGGAAAAAAGTTATTCCAGAAGAGTTACCAAAAATCTGCGGGGAGATGGGCGTTCATCTTCCTGAAACCAGAATCCTCCAATTCCTCTGGGTAGGGTGACTCTCATCCTGCGAGAAGGATGATGGGGGGGATGGAGGGATGGAGGGAAGGAAGGAGGAAGGAAGGAAGGAGGAAAGGAAAGAGTGAGGCAGGAAGTGAGGGAGGGAGGAAAGGGAGAAGGGAGGGAAGGTAACTTGGGGGGGTGGGGTACAGCAGGGATGAGCGTGCCCTGAGCAGCCGTCCTGGCTTTGGAAGTTCAGGGTTACAAATGAATCAGAGACTTTCCAGCCAGATGGCCTTGCCTGGAGCCCTCTTCTGCTTGAACCTTGGGGGCCCAATAGTTCTGCTTCACTTATAGATGCCCAAAAGGTACAAGATGCTCCTCCCATCAAAATCCCAAACCTTTCTTCCAGGGCCAGGCCAGAGCCCCTCACCTGGCTAACCCTGAGAGACCTGGGGAGAGCCCAGCCCTTCTTCTGGCCCAGGGAGTTGAGGGTGGAGCCCAGGACTGCCCAGGGGTCACTGAGGGAAGACAAGCCACACTGCCCCCCACAGGACATGAGTCCTTAAAATATGCCCCTTCCCCCGGCGTGGCGGGCCATGTGATGACCCCTTGCAGCAGAAGATTTGCTCTGTCACTGTGCCCACAATCAGCTCTGTGCCTGGCAGGGCTTATCAGCATGTGCTGGTGGGTTTACATGCATCCAGTGATGGGAAAGCCTGTTTTGGATTTCATCTTCCTCTAGAAAACAATAGACAAATCAAAGCAACCAGCAACACACAATGTTCTTAGCAGCATCGCTCGTAACAGCCGAAAGGTAGAAGCAACCGAGATATCCACCAACCATCAGTGGACAAATGGATAAATACGCGTGGTCTATCCAGACCATGGAATATTATTTGGCCTTAAAGAGTCCTGATACAATGTGGATGAACTTTGAAAACACTGTGCTGTGTGAAAGAAGCCAGACACAAAGGTCACATATTGAACGATTCCACCGACATGACATGTCCAGCACAGGGAACTCTACAGAGACGGAGAGCAGATTAGTGGTTGCCTACGGGTGGAGGGGCTGAGGAGTGAGAGGTGAAGGGCACAGGTTTCCTTCTGAGGTGATGAAAATGTTCTAAAACTGACTGCAGTGATGGTTGCTCCTATGTGTGAATACACCCAAACCATCAAACTACGCTGTCAACAGGTGAATTGTACAGTAGAAGAATTGTATTTCAATGTCAAAAAACCCATGAAGCCGTGTCCGTCTTGGGCATACCAGAGTGGTCTCCACAGCTTGGTCACATTTCTCAGGTGTCTGTCCACACTGCCGGCACCACTGACCCCTCAGCCTCTCATAGGACACGAGGAGAACATCGGGGAGGTGGGCTGAGCCTGGCCGGCCCCTGTGCCCCCTATTAAGGCCGGTGGAGACTTGCTGAGCTCCCGGCAGCGTCTGCTCACGTAGGAGAGCGACTCTTCACTCCTTCACTCACTCGGTGGACCACCCACCTATTCAGACGTTATTCGGGGCCCACCCTGGGCCAGGCACCGGGAACCCGTCTTGTGCCTGCGTGTTGTGGCAAACCTTAGTTTCTGGAAGTTGGTTGTACAACTCAGTCTGCTAGTCCCCAGGTATCCACTGAGAGCCCAGACACTGCACGAGGCCTCGGCGGGGAGCACACAAGGTTAGATGCTGGTAACCCTCTATGTTCCTAAAATTCAGTTGGGGAGCTTGGTCTCAGGAGGACACTCTCTGAACAATTAGATTACAGAACAATTAGATGAAGCCCAGAAAAGGAAATACAAATAAAACTGAGTCAATGAGAAATGAGCATCATATAAACTACCTACAGTGCATAATCTCAGCAGATAACTCAGTGACTAATTTAATGAGAGTAAATGAAAAATTCCTGGGAAAAGGGATATGGGTGTGGGAGAAGCCAGGACTGATGGGGAAAGGAGTCAGGCCCAAGGCTGGCAGCTGTGACATGGCCATCCCCACCCCTCCTCCTTGTCTCTGGAGAGAAGAGCTGGGCGAGGCAGGGAGAGGTCACCCAAGGCTGGAATGGAGCCCCTGAGGCTCCAGGCCACAGCAGAGGCAGCACGTGGAGGCTGCAAATGAAAACCTGACCAGCTTTATTTATTTGTGTGAGGAAGACCAGCCCTGAGCTAACATCTGTTGCCAATCCTCCTCTTGTTGCTGAGGAAGACTGGCCCTGGGCTAACATCCGTGCCAGTCTTCCTCCACTTTATATGGGACGCCGCCACAGCATGGCTGCCAGCAGTGCATCGGCCAGTGCCTGGAATCCGAACCCGCGAATCCCGGGCTGCTGAAGTGACAATTTGGGCACTACACCACCGGGCGGCCTCACCTGACCAGCTTTAGACACTGGGAATTGCCAACTGTGAAGACCACAGTAGCAACTGATTTCCAAGATGGGAGGGGTGGACTGAGGTGGAGGATTGGGATGGTGAGGGCAGAGGCAGGGCAAGGCTTCTTGGAGCAGGTGGGCAGACCTGGATGAGTGAGGCAGGAGCAGGGGAGGTCCAGAAAAGGAAAGAGCAGGACAGACATGGTGGCGGGAACATGCCAAGGAAGAGACAGCCTGGAGCAGGGAGGTCCGTGGCTCAGCAATAGGGTGGGGCCTCAGAGGAGGATGAAGAGCACGCCCAAGGTCATGAGAAGCCACCCAAAACAACTGCTTCAATTATCAGAAGATTAATCTCATTCCGACCCTCCAGTGCAGGCGAGCAGGGGTACAACCAGGGATGTCTTGCTCTGAGCTAGTTAAGAATGCTGCTGCTGCTGCTGCTGTTGATGTTGATACTAATGGTGACACTGATGTTGATGATGCTGCTGCTGCTGTTGATCCACCTGCTAATGCTCGTTTATCTGTATTTTTGACATAGAAGAGTCCCTCCAGCTCTTACTCGGAACCTGTTTACGACTCTCAATTCTGGCAAATTTCCAATAAATGTTGCAAGCTACTTTTCAAGGTTGCCACAGGCCAGATGCAGGAAATCAGAATGGGGCAGAGGAGGTAGATTCAGACTCAAAGCCACAATAAGAGACGAGAGTGCCTAATTATCCAAAGCAGACCAAGAACTCGAAGACACGGCCACCTGTGCACTCGGGACACTTCCCTGCACACCACATTGCCAGAGGGTGGGATTGGGGAGAGTCAGGAGAACTGGCATTCCTAAGGCTCACACTGAATCACCACAATGTTTAACTAGGGTCAGGGTTCTCAATTCAAGAGTATAGTCGTGAGCATCCATGTTTGAGTGCTTTCATCAAAGATGACTAAAACACTTCAAGTTTTGTCTAAACATTATTTAAGAGTTTTTAGGGGGCCGCCAGTGGCGTAGCAGTTAATTTTGCACGCTCTGCTTTGGTGGGCCGGGGTTCGCAGGTTCGGATCCTGGGTGCGGACCGCTTGTCAAGCCATGCTGTGCCAGTGTCCCACATATAGAGTAGAGGAAGTTGGGCATGGATGTTAGCTCACGGCCAATCTTCCTCACAAAAAAAAAAGAAGAGATTTTTTTGGCCTGGAAAACTACCTCTGTGGATCAGCTCAACTTGCAATGATGTTGGAAGACAAAGGTCATTGAAAGTGAACTGATCGGCTGGTGTGCCAGGATAACTATAAGGTTGGCCTGGCCAATGGCCTTGGACTGGAGAAGTCCAAGACTGGAGTCCTTCAGGACCCCCTGAGGGACAGGCAGGGCATGGCAGTCCCAGGAAAAGTCAGCTGCTGAGAACTCCTCTTCCCGGCCAGACTGATTCAGAAGGTCTACACCTGCTCCTCAATTCTGTGTTCACTCGGTTAGGATTGTGTCTACCTCAGATCATGGTCCATGTCCACTCTCTGTCCACTGCTTCTCCATCCTCACTCTGTGTTGTAGACCTGTGCACTTGCACAGGTGCACCGCAGCACACATGCACGCCAGCCTCCGCTGTTGTTGGCGGGTACTAATGAGATCTACTGGAGAGCCCAACGCTAACTTGAAACACCAGAGTATGAGTATGAAGAAAAGAACGAGAGTACAGAGTAATGGGATTCATTGAGTCACCTACCCATCCATCCATCTATCCATCTGTATTGGTCAGGGTTTTCCAGAGAAACCTCTGGAACTATATATTTGACAATAATGAAAAAAATATACTCATACCCATATTCTGATGTTTCAGATCAGTGCTGGGATCTCCAGTATACATATATATGGTTTATTATAAGATTGGCTGACGTGATTATGGAGGCAGAGAAGTTCCACGACCTGCCACCTGCAAGCTGGAGACCCAGGAGAGCCAGTGGTGTAGTTCAAAGACCAGAGAGCTGATGGTGTAGATTTCAGTCTGTGTCTGAAGGTCTGAGGTATGGGAGCACTGAGGGCAGGAGAAGATTGATGTCTTAGCTCAACAGTTGGGCAGAGAGCCAGTGACTTCTCCCATTCTCCTTCTGTAGGAACAATGATAAGGTCCAGGGAAAGGAGACCACTGGGCTGGTCTTTGCCTTTTGATGCTCCCCAAATCCCACTCATTGCAGTGACAGCAGCCCCAAGTTCAGAATGGCCAGAGAGAGGAGAACCCCTCATTTGGTGGATCCTAGAGCATTTCAACATGAGCAACAGAGAAACAGAGGAGCTGGGTGACTGGAGGTGGGACGAGGACAGTGGGTCCTGCTGCAGCTGACTTTAGCTCTGGGTCCCTGCAGAGGGACCTCATGAGGCACTGGGTTGACAGCTCTGGGTGACTAGTGAAGACCTGAGATGTTGACGGGCACAGCAGAGGTCTTCGTGGAGGCTGAAGTGCTCAGGCAGCAGCCCTGGGTTAGAAGACCCCATGGGTTGTAATGACTCAACAGTGTTCTAGTTCTAGCCCCTCAGGTTGTTGAAAGGCAGTGGACGGATGGAAACCACACTCCCAGCCAGGACGGGGTTCTTGACAGGGAGGCAGGAGGCAGAGCTGGAGGGACCCAGGCCCTGCTGGCCTTACCTGGCAAGGCCCGAGCAGGTCAGTGTGGAGCTGACTGGTACTGTTGCGTCACTGGTTTGTCTTTTATTCATGTGTCCACACTGTTTTGTATCTGTTGATTGAACTGTGGTGTCTCTTTGATAATTAGTTGCCAAAGACATGGGCCCTGAATTAGATTCAATCAGATACCCGTGCGAGTCAACTAGACATGTGTGACTTTTTGCTCAACCCAATTTCAAAACCCAATTTGACTGAATTTTTCGCTTCTGAATGGCTTCAATATGTTCACCGCATTCTTATGATGACTCATTCATTAACGCAGTCAAGGAAATATTAATTGAACATCTTTGCACTTTGCTTGGTGCCATGGTGATAAAAGTTGGGTCAAACGTGGATTTTGTCTTCTCCAAGGAGTCAGATACATGAATAACTTTAATACGAGGTCAGAATATGCAAACTATATGATCATCTTACAAGAAAAACCAACAGAAGCAGCAAATGATTACGAAGATAAGAAAGTTTAACAATGTCGATAGATACCTGATTAAGTTAAAAAATCAAGTGTTTCTTCATACCAGAAATAATCAACCAGGAAACATAATAAGAAAGTAACATATTACTCACAATAATTACAAAAATTATAAAGTATGTAGGAATCATCTAAGACCACATAAAACTTCTATGGCAAACTCTAGTGACAGATCTAGAAGTTGATATAAATGGATAGGAAATGATCCATGCACTGGGTTGGGATGACAGTATTAACAAGAAGACATTTCCTCCTAAAATTAAGCCATAAATCTAATGCAAGGCAAATCACATTTGTGGTTGAATTTTTTTTGAGGAACTTGATAAACTTACTATTAAATTTGAAATCTCTGAAGACTTTGAAAAAGAAGAGTACGAGGAGAGATTTGTGCTACTAGATAGCAGGACATTCTATGAAGATGTAGCAATAAAAACAATATGGCATTTTTGAAGGAAAATAAGGACCAGTGAACTAGAAGACAAAGATCAGAGAGAAACTCCCGTACACATGGGAATATTATATACAGTGAAGGTGGCACCTCTTTAAAGTAACAGAAGAAAATGTAAGTGGATATCTTTGTGATACAGAGGTGCAGAAGGACTTGTTAAATTAAATCCCCAAATACTATCAGACAAAACAAACTATTGATGAATTTAGTGATACCATGATAAAGATTTCTGTTCAGTGCTCATTGGGAGAAGATATCTATAAAGCCTGAAAACAATAACTGAAAAATAAGCTATACAATGAAACACTGAAATTAACAAGAAAAAGTCAAGAACTCCAATGGAAAAATGACAGTGAACAAGGGGTACAAAGAGACTTTACAGAAGAAGAAACTTCAAAGATGTACAGAGTTGTTTAAACTCATTCGTAATTAAAGAATTGTAGACTGAGAAACATTATCACTTTACCCCATTAAAACCATCACTTTTCACCCATCAGACTTACAAACATTTGTGCGAGAGATGGAACCCTCCTGCAGTTCTGGGGAAAGCACAGACTGGTATAGTCATTTTTAGCACAATCTATCAGAATGTAGTAAAATTAAGTATATACATACCTCTGGCCCAGCAGTTCTGCTCCTACACACAGATCCTAAAGAAACTCTCAGCAAGATTCTTTAGGTGACCTGTGTGAAGATGGTCCTCACAGCATTCTCATGCGGTGGGAAGGCAGAGGCCATCTGGGTGAGGGGAGAGGACCGGCAGAGTGGGGACGGGCACCACGGAGGTGAGTTTGGTGGGCTATGGTCCTCAGGTATTCAATCCAACACTATTCTCGTGTTACTGTGAAGGGATTCTGTGGACATGATTAGGTCTGTAATCAGTTCACTTTAAGTAAGGGCGATCATCCTGGATAATCTGAGTGGTCCTGAGTCAATCAGCTGAACGAGTTGACGAGCAGAGCCAGAGCTCCCTGGAGAAGAAACACAGCCCGTGGACGGCAGCTTCAGCCCAGCCAGGCACTCTGGCCTGCCCTTTCCGATGGCCTGCCCCGCGGATTCAGACTTGCCAGCCAGCCCGGCAACCGGGTAAGCCAATTCCTGGCAATACCTTTCCTCAGGTATGTGTCTCCTGCTGGCTCTGTTCTCTGGTGGAGCCCTGACTGATACACACCCCTCAGGCCCTGGAGGCAGCTAGAGGCCACAGGATACCTGTGCACATGGCAGTGGGTCTTAACAACACAGGGCTGGATAGAAAAAGTAAGGAAAGAAGGCCCACAGCCAACACACATGTAAATTATGTAAGAATGCATGTGCCCCAAATGTCCACCATGTTTTACAGGGGCCTACAATGACAGGATGTGTATCACTCACGCTGGAATGGTTGCGTGTGTGTGCGTGTGTATGAAGATCAGCATGGGGGAGGAGGATAATCAGGGATCAATAAACTTGTAAAGCAGGACAGGTGCTCACATGGACCAAGGATGGAGAGTGAACTAGGAGCGGGTCTGTGTCTACACTGTGCCTGAGGTCCACTAAGAGGGGTTGGCAGGGGTGTGGGGGGTGGGGGGACGAGGGGGTGGATGGGGGTGGAGTGGGTTAGGGGAGCGATGGATGGGCAAAAGAGCAGGCAGGAACCCGTGCAGGGGGCAGTGGGGGAGAGGAGAGGCCACGAGGCTGGGGCCAAGGCTCGGTGAAGTTATGTCTTATGTGCTTGTCCAGTAAGACAGTGCAGTGAGGGAGAGTGGGGGGAGAGAAACGACTTTGCCTGCCCTTCTTCCACCCCATGGGGCTCTGCCCAGGTGGGAGCCATACATCTGGGCACTGCCTAGCTATGGCTTTGTGCCTGCTTCTCCGTGTAGGCATCGAACCCAACTACCTGTAACTTCAATCTTTACAGTTACTTAAAAAGAAAAATACAATGCCCTTAAGTCCAAGCTGACTACTTCATTTTGGTGTTCAGTTGGAGAAAAGTGCTTTGGTGTGCCCACAATGGCCGGTTACTTCCCTATATCTATTCTCCCCTTCTTCCACAGCAACAGACCTTGATTTTGTTTGGGGCCTCAATAAAAGACAAACACTTCCAACTTCTGTGGCAGTCAGATTCTGGACAATAAGATGTACTTTGAAATGTTATGTGAAGTGTCTAGAAATTATTTTTAAAAGACAGAGCACATACCCTTCTTTCCTCGCATCCTCTATCCTGTTGTCTGGAATGTGAATATGATGGCTGGAGCTCAAGCAGCTGTTTTTGACTTTAAGGCCATGTACTGAGGATGGTGGAGGAACTAGATCGAAGTTGTCTGGTCCCTGACATCTGTGGGGTCACCATACCAATCACCCAAATAAACTTCTAGTGTGAAGTCTCTAGGTTTTTAATGCCAGAGACTAAGTCAAGACTTCTGCCAGAGACTAAGCCTCTGAGTTTATAAGAGAGTGATACCTCATGTTTAATTTCTCTTACTTGGAGGTTTCCTGTTACATGTAGTTGAACCAAATCCTAACACACTTGGAGAAAGGAGATTAAGACCGATGGTGACACATTCTGGTGGCTGTAGACTGAGGTCTGGATGACTAATTGGTGGGGGTGAGGAAGAGAGAGAGGTTGAGATGACGCTCAAGTTTGAGAGCTGGGAAGATGGTGGGAAGAGTACATCAGGAAAGGTCATGAGTTGATTTGGGGCAGAGAACACTCATGCTACTGGAAATGGGGGCTTAGATATTAAGGGATAGGCCTGGGCAGAGGTTACACCACAATAATAGGTGGGACCACGATTAGTGAGATGACCCAGGGAGTGCTGAGATGGACACTAGAGGGTAGCCACTGTAGCGAGCCTGCATGAAGGCGGACCAGGAGAGGAGGAAGAGAGGTAGGAGGCGACGGGGCAAATGGGATGGGGAGGTGGGATGCCCAGGATGGAGGGACTGGGGACCAGCCCAGCCATTCATCATGCAGCCAGGTGCCAGGTTATCTCACTTATATTTTTTTGCAGCAAAACTCCAGAGCCTGGGGGAGTTGTAGAGAAGAGATGGGTACCACAAAGCAGAGAAAGCAGTGAAGGCTCTGAGTTGCTGTCAGAAGCAGAATAGAAAGGACCTGGGTGAGGTGGGTGGAGAGGTGTTGTAGTCCAAAGGGGCCCAGGGACAGGGCACCAGGAATGGGCAAAGGTTGGGCAGAAGGTGCCTCGAGGAGGGGGACCAGGGTCTGGGAAGGAAGGATGAGGGGGGAGATGGGTGAGGGTGCTCAGGGTGGGAGTGGGTTCTGAGTTCCAAACTTAGAAGTGAGCACGGATGTGGACTCACAAGGCCAGGGCCGTACCTGGCACCCGGGAGGGGGGGCTCTAAGGAGGGGCTATGCTTGAGGGTGCCTGCACACAGGGAAGAGGAAGGATGCTGTAGATGAAGGGTATTTGCAGGGGTCCCGCACCCTCGCCTGGGACTAGTGGCCCAGTGTGCCCCTCTGTGGAGCTCCCCGTCCACGACCGTGAAGCCACGTGGCTCCTCCGTCTCCTGACCACCGCCTCCACGTACCAGCAGAGGCGGTCTATACAACTCAAAAGGATGAGGTACACAGTTGGTGTTCCACACCGTACTTTGTGGAAATATCAGTCCATCATACAAGGGACTAAAGAAGCGTAGCTCTGGTTAAAACGGTTGGTCCTAGAGCCCTCACCGCATCACATACCCCCCATCACCCCCAAAATGAGAGATTTACACTCAAAAGCCCTCGAGCTTTGTGATTCAGACTCTTGATCTCAAAAGAGGCCCTGGGGATGCCCCTAGGTTTGAGTGTCATTAAATTACCCTCAGAAGTCCACAGTGCCCCAGATGGAGGGAGGAACCAGGGGCCGTGTGTGTGTGTGTGCACGCACGTTCATTCTCTGGGGACTCTGCCTTGAGGGTGGTGACTCAGTGACTCAGGTGGGACATGTGGGTGAGCCAACTGGCTCGAGCTGTCCTGGAGGCTGGTGCGGGAGCTCTTGGGCGATCACAGGCACAGACGCAGCCTGCAGCCCTCCTGGAGCCCTGCTGGGATGTCCGCTGCTGTCCAACGCCTCATCGCCCTGGGAACCCCTCACAGAGCTGACCAGGCAGGACCCGGACTCTGCACACATCCTCTCAGTGGAGCACAACCTGCCCCAAGGTGGCACAGGGTACCCCACGCTCCAGGAGAGAAACCAGAGTGGGGCTTTCTGCAGCCTCAGACAGCAGGAGCTCAGTCAGGAGTCTTACTTGGGTGCTTTTAAATCTCAGACAGGGCGGAGCAGCTGATTTTACTTAATTATCTTATAACTATGACACCTGAGACCTCGGAGACGCTCAGGGACCACAGCTCGCAGCAGGGCGGCTTGCTTGCAGCTGAGGGGACGCCACAAGCCACAGCTGTTTCTCACGCTCCACCTAATGGCAGTGCCACGCCTCAGCTGGCTTATCACTCTGGGACCCAACTCGCACCTGCTCAGGGTTGTGTGTACACCATTTATCTGAGGAATTTAAACCCAAACAGGGCAAGTCTGAAGGCCAGAGGCCAGAGGAACTTGTCTTTCCGTGGGGGGGCAAGGTGTGGGGCAGTTATTGGTCATCTGTGGCTGTGTAACAAATTACCCCAAAATTCAGTGGCTTCAGGCAACACATGCTTATTCCATGACAGTCTCTGGGGCCCAGGAATCTGGGTCTGGCTTTGCTGCGTCCTCTGCCCCCATTGAGGCCTTGGTGAGAGCCTCAGTCACGTCAAGCTTCACTGGAGCCCCCAAGCCGCTCGGCGGTTGTTGGCAGAATCCAGTTCTTTGTGGGCTACTGGCCGAGGCCCACCCTAAGGGGCCCGCTCTATGGGCCCCTCACGTGGCAGCTTGCTCCACCAGAGTCAGCAAGGGAGGCTGCTAGCAAGAAGAGGTACAGGCTCTTGTAACCCCGTCCTGGAAGTGACTTCCCCATATTCTGGTGGCTTGAGGCAGTCACTGGAGGGGAGGAGATTACACAGTACCGTGGATGCAGGAGGTGGGCATCCTCGGGCCATCCCACAGGCTGTTGCCTCCGGGCATAGGTCAATGCCGTCCATCAGAAATACAACGCAGGTCACACGTGTGTAATTTGAAATTTTCTTGCAGCCACATTAAAATAGTAAGAATAAACTGGTAAATAAATTTTAATAACATATTTTATCTAATCAAATGTATCTAAAATATAATTTCAACATGTAATCAATATAAAAGGTATTAAAGAGATACTTCACGTTCCTCTTTTCACACTCACGCTTTGAAATCCGCTGGGTATTAATAGACTTTCACCCTGTCTCAGTTTGGACTGGCCGCGTGTGGCTAACGGCTACCACGTTGGACAATGCAGCTTAGACCAAGCTTCTTCTAGGTGTCAAACGGGGCAGTGGGCTGAGGCAGGACCTGGGGACCCGGGGAACCCTCCATTACGGTGGTGCAGTGTGGGGATTTTCATCGTCACTTGATAGCACGTCTCAGAGGCAATTACAGAACAATGAAGACAGATCGAAACCTGTCAGTAGATGTACATTTTAGCCGAAAAAACACCCTTTCCACAATTTGGAAGAAAGATAAACAGGACGGGAACCGATGTTCACCTGCAGAAGGTGCCCTCGGCACCTCCCGGCTAAGCTGCACTGAGGTCGAGCTTCCGATGGACCCCGAGTGAGTAAAGGCTGTCAGTGAACACGAGGACGTGCCAGTGTCGGGAGGGATCCCCCTGGTGAGCCAACGCCAGGACCTGACACGTCCCAGGGCTCACTGCCCTCTGTGGTCCTGGACGTCTCATCAAGGTTACGGGGTGTCAAGGAAGCTTCCCGTGCCACCCACAAATAGATGGGTGTATGGTCAGCGTTCTCCAGGGAAATGACCGATAGGATGCAGAGTCAGGGAAGAGTGGATGTTGCATCTTGAGCCTGAATTCAGCAGGGCAGTGGGCTGGAAACTCAGGCAGTGTTCCTATGTGGCAGTCTTCAGGCCAGATTCCTAATTCTCAGGAAAATCTCAGTCTTTGCCCTTGAGGCCTTCAACTGATTGGATGAGGCCCACCCACATTATGGGGGGTAATCTGCTTTATTCAAAGTCTACTGATTTAAATGTTACAAATAAAATATACTTTCACAGCAACATCTGGATTGGTGTTTGGCCAAACAACTGGGCACCCTGGCCCAGGCAAGTTGACATAAAACTAAGCATCACAGTGGAGAATCTGTGTCTCGGGACCACAGCCAGGTGGGTAGGGTTTCTCATGTCACGTTCCCTGCCGGGAAGACTTGGGCAAGTCCCTTTGATGGCCACACCTCACGTTCCCCATCCCCAAGCATGATAATGATCATACCCTCCTTGGGGGTTGTTACAGGGCTGGGTGAGTGAGGATGGACAGTGCTTGCCTGTTGCTTCAGGCAGGATGGGTGAGTTATGTTGCATAGGCAAGAGCAGAAGCTATCTGCAAGAACCTTCTCTCCCCGTATTTGATGAAAGCCGAAACCAAAGGGGCCTTGAAGACAGAAGGCCCAGGCACAGAGGGGACTTGGGGATCCCTGGAGAGATGGCCAGGCCACAGACGGAAGGGCTACAGGCACTCAGGGAGACCAGCCCCCAACCCAGGGCCCATGGGGTCCCCATCTGGGGACAGCAGAATTGCGGGACTCTCTGAAGGGTCCACGGGGCTGGACGGTGGGCATCCCCACATGGCCCACATGAGACTCAGTGTACTGCCTGCATGGCAGATTGGGGACCCAAGTCAGGATTAAATGGAGTTAAAGAAGGTAAAGAAACTGTTCCCCAGTTTATAGCCTATGATGTCCACCAGCCTCCACTCAGGGGTCCCCTGTCCTCATTGTTATTTTCTCGTGTCCACCAATAGCTGTAATCACGAGCAAGAGTGGTCTCTGCTGATTCATGTGGACTCCCCCTGTCTGATCCTGTGGCCTTGCCCCAGCTGAGCAGAGCCTCTGCTCTCTGCAAGAGATCCCATCCCCGGGGTGGCCAGTGGGAAAGCACTACTTCATGAAGACCAGCTCCCGCCAAACCAAGAGAGGAGGCTCCCCCACGGAGAGGTGGGGCACGCCCCCCACGCCTCAGGGCTGGCCAGGTGAGGGCCTGCATCTGCCTGGTCCTGCCAACATGCCGACCAGGCGCCGAGCTCTCTGCTAACAGCACCTTTGGAGGAAGGATGGCCAATGCTGCGAAGGCGATTCCCTGGTCACCTCCCCCTGAGCCACGTGGATCCCTTCTACTCAGACCCTCTTCTCTGTCTTCTCGTTCAATGTCTCTCCCTCAACCTCAGGCTCCCTTGTTTGAGCTCCATCTTTCTCCCCCTCAGCTGGCAGCTCCCTTATCTTTCAGAGACAATGGACCTCGCTTGCAATCTTCTTCCTGTCTATGGTATCCAGACCTGCGACTATCTTGTCATGGGTCTTGGAGTTGGACAGGACATGGAGATTCTCTCATCCCTCCCACCTTCTGATTCAGGGACCTCTTCAACACCCCTCCCTCCCTTATGGTTATCTAGCCATTGACTACCTCCTGTAACGGGGAGCTCACTACTTCCTGAGGGTGATTTTTCTCTGTCCAATGGCTCCCTTCCTCGGAAAGTTCCTCCTCGCCTCAGCCTGGGGGGTCATAGTTTAGCCCAGTTCAAACATGTGAAGGGCCACCCCCTCTTTCAGAGGCCATTCCTTATGTATTGCAGACCTGTGATGCCTGCACAGGAGGTCTCTGGATGGCAGCCCAGCTGCTGAACAGCATCTGCTCCAGAGGGGAAAAGACCCCACTTGCGGAAGGGACTGGGGGGAGAAGCAGGACGTCCCAGTGTCTGTAAACAAGCATGCTGAGGAGAGAACTGTTGTTTCCATATTTGAGACACTTTATGATTTTTCTCTCTCTGCCCAAACAAACAATGTAGCACAGAGCAGAGTCTGGGCACCCCGCCCTCTCCCCCGACCAGAGCAGGGGGTCGGCCTGGGTGAGGCAGCTTCACGTGCTCAAGAGGGAAAAAGCAACCGAGGTGTCCATCGACAGATGAACATATGGACAAAATGTGGTCCATCCAGACAACAGATGGTTATTCTGCCTTAAAAAGGAAGGACATTCTGACACCTGTGACAACGTGGATGGACCTTGAGGGCATTATGCTGAGCAAAACAAGCCAGACACAAAAGGCAATCTTGTGTGATTCCACTCACATGAGGTGCCTAGAGTGGCCACAGTCACAGAGACAGAAAGTGGAATGGTGGCTGCCGGGGGCTGGGGCAGAGGGAGGGGGAGTCAGCGTTGAATGGGGACAGAGTTTTAGTTTGGGAAGGAAGATGAAACAGTTCTGGAGAAGGATGGTGGTGACGCTTGTACAACAATGTGAATGTACTTAATGCCACTGAAAAATAAGCAAGTAAATGGGCACTTAAAAATGGTTAACAGGTAAACTTTATGTTATATGTATTTTACTACAATAAAAAATGCACTTTGCAATTGGCAAAAAAAGAGAAACAATCAGAAGTTAAAAAAAACCAACAAAGCAAGAAAACCCCACAAGAATCTTACTTCCAGAGCAGGTTTCTGAGAGTTTTCAGAATTTGACCTCTCCCAGATATGGTTGAGCAGAGAAGCACGGAGTCTGGAGTTAAATCAGTTCACTTCGTGTGGCCCCAGCAACGCAGACCCATGACTGCACCTCCCGCACTGACACGGACCCCGTCCACACTGACACGGACCCCGTCCACGCTGACACAGACCCCGTCCACACTGACATGGACCCTGTCCACAGGACAGCACCTGCCTCGCGCCGGCAGCAGTGAGTGTGCCACTCTGCTGGATCCCGGATCTTCTTCTTCCATGAATGACAGAGAAGGCCTCTCGGCCTCTATCCATGTAACCCGAATCCAGGATTCTACGTGTGTGTCGGTTAAATTTCCCCTAGCTTGGTTTGGCAAGCACTTCAGCCTCGGGAAACTGTCTCTGGGCCTTCATTCTGCAACGTGTGGAATTAGCTCTCCCTCCAAACACCAGTCATCTGCAAACCTCATAAGCATTCCATCCATAGCTCGCTCCAGTCAGGGGCCAAGACGCCAGCTGGGCGAGAGATTTGGGGAGGTTATCCTCAGGGCATGAGTTCTGTCCACCCCTCCAGGCAGCCAGGCCTTATCCTGGCATTGAGATGGAGAATCACCTTGCATGGACACTGGAGGAGGACTCAGGCCGACATCACACCAGTAATCAACATTCTCGGGGGACGGTTGTCTAGGAGTTTGAATCCACTGGAGGATGCTGTTGTCCACTCAGTACTCCATAATCCTGCCCACAGGACATTGTGAGAGGCTGAGGAAATAGGCCTCGGAACCAAATGTGCCATCTGCCTCTGCACTACCTCTAGACACGTCACAGAACAGAGGAGAGGAGGTGACGTCACCTGACGTTGCTGAACAGCCACGCTGGCCTTTGGTAAGTCACTAGAAACAGTCACGGGTCTAGGTTTCAGAACTGTGTTCGGAAATTACAGGACTGCCGTTTCTGGAACCGATCTATGTGGAAAATCGAGTCAGTATTTACTTGCTTATTTTCCAGGATGACCTCTCCCACTGCTCCTGATTCTGGAAAGTTCCCAGCCATGATCCTGAGTGGTGCTGTAGGTTCTTTATGGGACCCTCACTCCCACTGTACTCTGGTGACGTGGACTCCTTCCTACTGGGAGGCCCTCAGGGTGGGGTCGTGGAGACAAGGCTGGGCCTGGGGTGTGGAGGCCCGTGGGCAGGTGGCCGGGCTCGAGGACATCGCCTTCTCCCTGAGCAAGAAGAAACTCAGCTTCCGGCTCTGACTCACCGCTGCTCTACTCCCCAGACGCTGCAGAGGGCTTGGTTTCTTGTCTCCTGCCGACCGACCTCCAGTGCCGGGGACAGAGATGGTCCTCCCTGGGGAAGCACTGAAGTGATGGGAAAGCAGGGGCTTGTGCTAACTCAAGGGTCGGTTTGGAAGCGTTTACCTAGTTTTCCAAATTGTTTTTCCTTTTTGTTATGTTAAGGAGATGCAACCGCCAACCACCCTGAACCAGACCAAGCCTCACCACAGGAGCTGCGCCCGTGACCTCTGCCTTGTTTTTAGTGCTAAGATCTCTCCAGGAGGAGCTTAGCCCTCATTATGTGGAAGCACATTCTCCAACTGAGCCTGTGCAGGCGAATACCCGCCTCTTCCTTTTGACTATTCATTCCCCACGCGAAATAAAGGTCCCTGCTTCCTTTTGTTCAGGGATGCCATGACTTTGGAAATGACTCCTCGTGGCCTCCTATTTGCTGCAAATACACTCTACTTTGTGAGACAACTTCCACGGGCGTAGAGTCTTACTTAACTTGCCAGGAGGCGAGCCCACTGCCTCCATAACACTGTGCTCCGAGCTTCATGAGTCATCCCTCCTCCTTAGTCATCCACGACCACCTTCTGAGAGCCACTTTCATCAGCTGCGTTTTTTTAAAAACAGAGGTCAGGGACTTGCCACAAGTCTCCCAGCTGCTATGTGGCCGAGTGGACTGGAGCTGGGCAGCCTGGGGCCAGGGAGGGAGGCGGGGGAGAGGGAAGCTGCTGCTGCCAGCCTGTGGGTGCCCGAACACTCAGCTGCTCCAGGGACCTTCCCACCCGGCCCTCTGTCCTGTTGCCCCCTCTTTCCTGCCGTGCTGGGAAGCCAGGGCTCTGCTGTCAGACGGGCAGTGAGGGCTGAGCTGCAGATGGAGGGAGAGAGCCCAGTCTCCCGTCCCACCTGGACCTGTGCCCAGCTGCCATCAGGAGACTCCAGAGGCTGCCCCTCTCCTCCATGTCCACAGCCGTGGTCACCCAGTGTGCAGGCCGGCCTCTGCCCCGGGCACCTGCCATGAGGAGTTACAGAGCCCATGGACCATTCTGCCCAGGGCACTGAGGATCATCAGGGCTGGTCAAGCCTGTGCCGAAGCTCCGAGATGGCTCCTGGTTGCCCCTCAACAAACCCCAGCCCCTCCCTGTGCCGCCTGGCCCTCCAGAGCCCCAAGGCCAATCACGTTCCTCCAGGGGGATGCTTGCCACTTTTCATCTCCATGTCTGATCATCCAACTGGTTTGCTGTTCCTTGCCTCTAGGGCCTCTGCTCTGATGGCTCCTCTGCCTGGAATGCTCCTGCCCAGTGCCCCACCTGGCTGACTCAGCTCCAGAGTCAGGGAGGGGTCCCCTGACCTCCACCTGAGCCCCAGCCCATGCCAAACTGCTCTCTTGCTCACGGTGTTAATGCTCACCCGCATCGTCTTGTGCGTCTCTACTCCTCTGGGGCTCCCCTCCCAGCAACTTCCAGCCTTGCACAGTTTTGTTAATTTTGTTCTCAGAGCTCAGCCTGGGGCTTGGGCACCTCAGACACAGGTCATGCCCTCTGCGGTGGCCCCTCGACCCAGCCTGCTCCCCTCAGGACCAGGTCCAGGTGCTAGCAGCTCAGGTGTTCCTCGACCCAGGTCACCGACCCAGGCGCTGTCCTTGGGGTCCCCTATGCCCCACCCTGCCCTTCTCAGATGTCTTTGTTAACCTCTTCTGGGATCACCTCCTCTGCGGGTGCCCCTTTCCCCGTGGGCCCTGACTGGATGATGACGAGACAATCAGGGACACAGCCTGACCCTGGCACACACTCCACAGGTGGCTGTTGTGACTGTCCAGGCCCTTCTTTGGGCTGACCATGCTGCTCAGGACACCTGCAGGGACTTGCAGCACACCCCGCTGGCTCTGGCAGACCCAGGGGTGTGGATTTGCTGTAACAAAAGACCACAACGTAGTGGCTTCAAGCAACACCAATTTGTTACCTTACTGTTCTGGAAGTCAGAAATCCTAAAGTCAAGATGTTGGCAGGGCTGGTTCCTTCTGGAGGCTCCAGGGGAGAGTCCTTGCATTTCTAGGTTCTAGAGGGCGCCTGCATTCCTTGGCCTGTGGCCTCGTCCTGTGTCACTCCTGCTTCTGCCTTCTGTCCTCACATCTCCTTCTCTGACTCTGACCCTCCTGCCCCCTCTTACAACAGACCCTCTGATTATATTGGACCCACCAGATAATCCAGGATAATCTCCCCATCTCAAGGCCCTTTACTTGATCACACTTGCAAAGTCCCTTTTGCTGTGGCAGGTCACAGAGTCACAGGTTCTGGGGATGAAGACATCCATTAGGACATGCCTGGGGGCCATGAGTCTGCCAGCCACACTGGGCCTGGCCTGTGTTTTCACTGTACCGTGATGGTCTCCCCCGAGGACAGGCATGTCCCACTGTCCTCCACCACCCCCACCTCTGAGCACAAACCCAGTTGTAAGCCGTCTTGTCTGGTTCGTCCTCACCACTGAGAAGTCTACTCCTGGGTCACCTGAAGAACGGCAGTTTGTGGGTAAACGGGCACTAGGAACTGCAGTTCCCAGGCCGGCCTGAGCCTTCGGTTAGGGACTTTCAGGAGACCTCCCCGGTTAACCCCACACCCGGCAGAGTGCACACGTGGGGCTGCCACTCCTGCAGAGGCTGCTGGGGGCTTGGAGGGGCGATCCTCGGTGGGCACCGTCCAGTATTCCCTTGTCCTCCCCCATCCCCTTTGTTTGCCTGACAGAGCAGTAGCACCTTAATATTCATTTCTCCCCCTGCCCCCCACACTGACACTCTCTTGGAGGTTCCTGACCACGAATTTTCCTTTTCTTTATTTTTCTCACCGTTCTCCTCACCTTTTCTTTTCTTTTAAGTAAAACATTACAGAAAATATATGTCTTTTTTCCCCCACGGAAACGGAAAAAATAATAATAAAAAAAAGAACCCACACAAATAGAATGTCAGGAAGCTCAAGTGGGCAATTTGGGCCCATTCTGTGCGAATTCTATGCTTTCCGGGCCCACGCAGCCTTGCTCCCTGCCAAGGCCTCTTTGTTCCGATGGCCCCACTGCGCCCGTGTGAAATGTCGACCCCGGCCAGGCGCCCCAGCAGGACAGGAATCTTTGATTGAAGTAGCATCTGCTACTTCCAGCCAATGTTCATGATTGTGGGGAAGAAAAGGAAGCTTTTGAAAGAAAAAAAGTACCGTTCTCCATATGAGAGAGAAAGTAAATTATAGGGTGAGCTCGAGACGGATATTTTTGCGCAGGTCCTGCTTATGTGACTGGCTTGTGCTCTATCCGTGGTTGAGAAATGCCAGTCTTCTGTTTCAGGCCTGGAATGGGAAGGCACATGTCCTCCTGCAGGCCGGTCTAACCAGCGGACCCCTGCCTGGCCGTGTATCCTTTGCACCAAGGGTCTCCCTCCCCCAGAGCTCTGAGCAGGCGTGGTCTGCAGGACCATCGGTTCCAGTGGAAACCGTCAGAACCGGCTCCAACTCGGGAGGCACGGCTGCCCCTCCTTATCCGGGTGACAGAGTCTGATCCGACCACAGTTTGATTATTTCATATATTACTGGGTGTCTCCTTTAGTCCCGGCCTAGAAGAGCTTTGGGAAGAAAAGTAATTAACATGGCCCAGAACCACCCACGCATTTGCACATGCCGTTCAGAAGCTGCCAGCCACGGGGAAGGGGATGACGGCCGAGCCTCTCTCTTCTCCTGGTCCCTCTTCCCCATCTCCTCTAACGAAAATGTTCTCTCTTCCTAGTGAACCCTTCACCCGGCCTCACAGCATCTACTCTGCACAAGTCAGGCATGGCAGGGCTGCGCACGGGGCTGCAGTCTGGCCAGCAGCTACGAGAGTAATGAACACAGGGGCTATTCCGTGTTGGGGGCAAATTCTGTATGGATTCTTTCGGGGAGAAGTTTGAACCTTCTGCCGGTGGAGGGAGAGGAGCAGATACCGAAGGTGACAAGGAGAACATGAGGGAAAGGAAGGGACCTTTCTCGCTCGGCTTTGGGCAGTGCTGCCCTGGGAGGGTCCTGCGTGCCCTTGGGTGGGCCTGCCCTTGGTGAGGGGGGCGGTTAGGGAGGTTTGTTTCTCAGAGGGCAGCCACGTTTCCTCGTGGTGGTTGGTGATGAATTCACGGGGCTGGTGGTTTCCCTTCCCGGAGAAGATTTACCTTTTTAATCAAAATCGATCTTTCCTTTCTCTTTCTCCCGATGTTGTAATGGTCCCTGAAGCCGCATGTCTGTTCACAGCCAGGAGGGCTGCAGGGGGCGGAGGGTGATGAGTCAGGGCTGTGGGGCGGCACCTGCAGGACCAAATGGCAGGGCTGGTGCCATCCGCTGGTGACTCAGTAGCATCTCCCTGCAGGTATTCATTACTTAGAGCAAATTTGATAGGGGAAAATCCAGTTAAAGAAAAAAGTGCACTTAGGCAGTTGGTGATTCACTCCCCGAAGGAGTCAACGTGGGGCTTCCTAATGAAATGAGCCGACCTGGAGACATCCCCTGTGGATCCTTAGATCAAGTGAAACCACATCAGCCTTGCCACCTGCTTTCTCCCCAAAGCCGCCTCTTGAGAAGCCACGGGCCCATGTGTCCCTGCTGGTGCAGGGCCTTGGGTGAACTGACCTGCTGAGTGGGGTAAGACACTGCCAGGTCTGCACCCCATCCCCACCCCAGCACCAGAATGCTGTGAAGATGGACCTGAGCTTGGGCTTCCCCTATGGAGGTGCAATGCTCATGGAGAAGCGGGCATGGTGAGCACTCTCTGGAGAGGGTGCTGTAGACCACAGAGGAGGGAGGGCTTTGTCCTAGAGCCAATGGCCGGCAGAGCTGGGATATGGCTGTGCAGGGAAATTTCCACATTGACAATGATGCCTAGAGTGGGTTGAATGGTGACCCCCCCAAAGATATGTCCACGTCCTAACCCCCGTACCTGAGAATGTGACCTTATTTGGAAAAGAGTCTTTGCAAGTGTAATTAAATTAAGGTTCTCGAGATGAAGAGCTCATCCTGAATTATCTAGGTGGGCCCTGGATCCCATGCCACATGCCCTTACAAGAAACAGGAGAGGGAGATTTGACACAGATGGCAGCAGAGATGGGTCTGATGCTGCCACAAGCCAAGGGATGCCAGGAGCCACCAGAAGCTGGAAGAGGCAGGAAGGATCCTCCCCTAGAGACCTCAGAGGGAGCACGGCCCAGCCAGCACGATGATCTTAGACGTTCAGCCTCTAGAACTGTGAGAGAATAAGTTTCTGTTGTTGTAATCCACTTAGATTGTGGTGATCTGTTCTGGCAGCCCCAGGAAGCTAATACAATGCCTAAGAGCCCTCCCAAAACCACAGCTAAACATCTGGGCAAGGAGAGGCCCATCATCCTCTACCAGAACCTTCTCTTCGCCACGGAGTTCAACGTCTCTGGGTAGGGGCAGACCAGGGAAAATATGTGAGGTTTGCCTGGTATATTAGTTGTTTATTGCTGTGTAACTTTCAGCAGTTACAATAACATACAGCTGTCATCTCACTCTGTGCATGTGAGTCCCAGCACAGCTTAGCCGGGTCTCCTGCTCAGCGTCTCAGGAAGGTGTCAGCTGGGCTGTGTTCCATTCTGGAGCTCGGGGTCTTCTTCCAAGCTCAGGCAGTTATTGGCTGAATTTAGTCCCTTGCAGCTGTAGGATTGGGGATCTTATCTCTTGTTGGTGTCAGCTGGGGGGCCTCTCTTGGCTCCCAGAGACCCCTGCAGTCTCCTTCCATGTGACCCCCTTACAACTTGGCAGCTTACTTCTTCAAGGCCAGCAGGAGAATCTCTCTTTTTAGGGAAGCTCTGGGTTCATTTCTTCATTCTTGCCATATAATGTACATAATCAGTGGTGATAGCCCATTACCTTTGCCATGTTGTATGGGTTTGCCCCCCACCATGGGGAGGGGATTATACAAGAGTGTGACTCACGAGGGGACACCTTCGGGTGTGGCTGACACACCTGGGGCGTCCTCCTTCCCGGGTCTGCTCTGTGCAAACTTTTGACTTCTTTCCAGTTCCCCTCCTTCCACACCTGCAGCCCAGCACCATCACGCCATTTGACCGTTGTGATCTTTGCTCCCAACAGAAGGAAGTACCAACGCCACTAAAGTCTTGGCACGTCCATATTTGGAGATTCAAAGGGATGGCTTTTAGTGGGAGAGCATCAAATAATCTGCCAAGCCAAGACAGAGGGCCAGAAGGCCAAAATCAGGTTTGGTTCCTTCTGAAGGCTCTGAGGGAGAATCCATCCTCTGCCTCTCTCCTAGCCTCCGGTGTGGCCGGCACCCCTCGCTGTTCCCTGGCTTGTAGACACAGCACTTCCATCTCTGCCTCTGTCTACACATCACCTTCTCCCCTGTGTCTGTTTCTCAAGTCTACCTCTGCCTTTCCCTTACAAGGACTCCTGCTGTTGAATTCAGGATCCAGCCTAGATCCAAGATGATCTCCTCTTGAGATCCTTAACTTAATTACATCTGCAAAGACTCTTTTCAAATAAGATTGCATTCATAGGTTCTGCGAGTTAGGACTTGGACATATCTTTTTGGGGAACCACTTTTCAACCCACTACCTTATATATATATTTTTTTTTTCTTCATGTTCCAAGATAGTTCCTAGTTCTTAGATTCACCACATGCATGTGTGTATGTAGATATAGTTTATACTTCTAAGCCAATATGTCTAGAAGTAACAAGGTCCCCGTTTCTGGCCCTAGCTTTACAATATATAAGATGTTGGCCCTGGACTGTGAATTTAACTTCCTGTGCCTTAAAACACCTTTCTGAAAAATGAGGTCTCTAGGTTGTATGTCCCTGGTTGTAAAGAATCCTTTCACTATTGGAAGTCATTGAAACAGGCTGGTTTTAAATCCTCTGTGTGATTGAAGGAAGTGTGTTTGAACACGCTTTGAGCTGAGGACTCACCCCGGGGCTGACGGAACCAAATTAAATGATGGGTCATTCCCAGGATCTTGGAGGCCCTTTCCAGTTCATTGATTAAATGAATAATTGGCATGAAGATTAGAAGTCACTGCCTTTGCTTTTATTTCCAACACTAACTTTCCAGGGTAAATTTTAGCAAGCTCCAAGCTGTCATTTACTACAAACAGCTTCCATTCCCACCATTTGAATGTGGGAAGGCCGGACCCTAGATGCCAGGAAGTCCAGGACTCTGGGGACAACTGACAGAGGACACAAGGCCCCCAGCAGGTGAGAACTAAGACCCCCAGGAGACTCCAGATCACAGACAAGAGGAGAACAGAGGAGGCAGCATTGCACAAAACAGCTTGTTGTTTCAGAAACTGATATGTTTTATAGAAAAGCAACATTCAAAAATGTAGAAACTAGACTAAAGTGAGAAGAAAACCCTTGAAACGATGAGAACAAGATAACATAAACCAGATGTCTGTGTGTGAATAGATACACAGAATTTGGTAAAAGTAAGAAGTACTGTCAAATGCAAAATGATCTGTATTATTTAAAAGAGAAAATTTTGGAAAGTTGTAGCTAGAAATATCCCACAAAGTTATAGATTTAAAGGCTGTTTTAGGATTGACTTAGTATAATCTTTTAGTGGCACAGGAAATTAATTGACCATGTTTAACTAAAACCAGATTGGAAACATCAATTACATTTTTAATGCCTGTTTCCTATCCAGAAGCTTGGCATATACTGCCCACTAAATCTGCCTCGCAGCGTTACCTATGGAGATGACAGAAGAAGAGAGTTCCAAAGGGTCTCTGAGAAATTAAGAATTTCGCAAATGTAGAAAAAAGAAAAAAAGACTAGAAATGGTTCCCTATGGGAAAGATTATCACATTGTTTAGAATTATTTGATGGGACTTAACCTTCAAAATTATTTATTAGAAAACTTTTCATGACTCAAAAAAAATCTTTTAAAAAATGCTCTGGGATAAGTTTAAACAACAAAAAAGCTGTACTTTCAAAACTCACCGTATCTTAACCCTGCCGCCTCTGTGCCGGCCAATCCCTGCACGATTACACACAGTCCCTGCCCTTGAAGGTGGAGCAGATGAAACACGATCGATTGAAGCTCCATTTTGGCAAACACATTGTGTATACGTCTACCTCAATATCTCTACCATTTCCCTGTGTTTACGTAAAAATAACCTATTTCCATTAATATGTAGCATTTATTCTGGCATGGAAATAGAACTCTTTAAGGCAAACACTTCCATGACAAACAAAGCAGAGGTCAAGAGCATGCACTTGATGTAGTTTTATCTGGCCCCATCCTACTGACACAGAGACCACATCTTGAATTCTTAGTGTTAGGGTCCAGGTGCAATCCTGTTGGGTCTTTTACTTTTGCCTTAGAGAACTATGTCCCTGGACACAGATTACCCAAGCCACCACAGTCAACACTCCCACCCAGCTGGGGTTGGAAACACTCTGGAGAGAGTGTGTGACTGGGCAACCATACGTCTCCATTGCCCATGAGAAATCCAGAGCCAACACCCCACTGATGGAGGATCTTCTGTGTCTTTGCCCAAAGGAAAGGATGCAGATTCGCCTGGGATGAAACGAACAGCCTAAAGTAGATCCTAACAGCCAACTCAAGCTGTCAACTTGGCTGTGCCAGGTCAATCTCATTGTTATTTCCAAAATACTGTTTTGAGTATCAGTTAACATGCTAGGCACAGGGCTTCGTGTGTCCTACATATTGCCTCAAAAGTAGATATTAACTTCCTAAGTTTAGTTTGGAAAGTGGAAACTGAGTGTCTTGGAGGTGAAGTTCCTTATCCACATGTGATAAGAGGCAGAGGGGATTCAAGACGGATTGATTCCAAAGCCTTCACCTATTCAATACCAAAATAGTCACATTTTCAGATTTTAAAAGAAAAATGTGCTCTGATCAGAAAACGATCTCAAATATTGATGCAAAGGTCAAGAAATTCCTCTGATAAACAGTTTAAAATAAAAACTGAAAGTCAACTAATTTACTAGTGTGAAAAGTTACCTGAAGGACCTTTTAAATAAATTGAGCTTAGGGTATGTGAAAATCGTCACTTTCCAGAATTACTACTTTGTAACAGCTTTCCAGGGAAGTATCTCTGTAATTCAGTATCAGTTTAGGCTACAGTATTGTGCTAAGCACACAATTTCAATTATGTTGAGAAACTTTAATGTAAATTTTTGGCAAACACGTTTACAAATCTTTTTAATGCAAATGGCAGCTGAAGGAGAAATCTTCTAAATCACACTGATGCTTAATTAGATTTGGTTCAGTTACATTTCATTGATCTTTATAAAGAATACCCACGACACGGCTTCACAGTTTTCATTTGGCAAACCACAAATAAATCAAAACACAGAAGATCAAAGGACACCACACAACACAAAGCCACCCACAATGGGCCACAGAGGGTAACACATATGGAAACCCAGACAAATTCTGACAAACACTGAACACAGACCATGCAAGGATGCAACAAACATTCCGTGGAAAGGCATTTATTGGTTTTAAAGTGTTGCTTTTCAGAATCATTGTTTTTCTCATTAGGAAAGTGCCTCTAGATTCTTGGACTCATGCATTCACTCTCTTCCAGTAGTCAACATTTCTTTCCTATTTATTTTATGGCACATGCAATCTCCCCCCCCTCCTTTTGAAGATCACAGAATAGGACAACTTTGGAAAGAGTACACACCAAAGCCTCAGTGTGAATTGTGGTGATAGTCTGAAAGTTTACAGTAGCCCACGGCATATAGACCAGCATCCTACCATGGTCATAAAGGTGACAATATTCATGAAATAAAATCACATCAGCAGAAGAGGCAAGCAGGAATGAGACCAAAGCACATCAGGTTACAGCAGTTCTATTTTACCTCAGTTGGTGTCATCACCAGTACCTGCTCAAGATCTAGAGATCCAAAGTGATTGTGTGTCTACAAACTAGGACAGCCCCTTAATTTACCTCCAGGAGAAGAAATGGGGACGCACTCTTCTTATTTTAATAAGAATCCACAGTGGGAAGCATACAGGTATTTTTTTTTCCCTCACTACATACTGCCTTACTGACCCAAGAGGACAACCTTGGAGCCCAACCTCCCCAGTCCACTCTGCTATTTGTCTAGCCCCGTTATGACCTTAAAACAAAATCCTGCTTCCCCTTGGATCTACATTCTGTTCAAATGTCTTGATCACATCTCTCTGGCCAGCACACTTTGCTCCTGTGCTTCTTCTGGAACCGAGCTAACATTGCTTCTTGCCTTCTTGGATGCCAATAGCGTTTTTTTGACTTTTCCGGGTCGTTGGCCATGTCTTGAGAGTCAGATGGCCCCGGGGTTGAATGATACTCAATACTATGTAAACTGGAGGCTGCAAACATCAGAAAGATAAGGTAGAACATAGCATAAAGCTAAGGAACAGAGCTTATATTATTTGAATGTCTTTGGAGGAAAAAAAAAAGTATTGATTGTGATCACATGGGCTGAGCTCCAAGACCCTTGCTACAGTTTCTCAAAGTAATTGGGAGTGGAAACTCTGCCCTTTGCACCAACTTGCTTTTGACATGTAACGGATCACCTTTGGTGTATCCCAACCAAATTGGAAGACAGACCTGTGGCTCTATTGACTCAACAGTGGGAAGAAAAGCGTGTGCTTGGATGTGGACCACGTGAATTGCCAAATGGTTCCTGGTAAGCATCATGGAGGATCAGAAGGCACCAGCAAGAGAGGGGCCTTGGCTGCGCCCCTCCAGTTGACTTTGGAAAAGCCACTCAACCTCTCTGGGCTTGTTTTCTCCACTATAGAGTGTATCAAGTTAGACCAAGTGGCCTCTCAGATTCAATGGTTCTACCCTCACTCTAGTTGGGAAGCAAGTTCTGCCTTTCTAGGAAGCAAATTCCATTAAAAATTTGCATCCTGTCAGAAGGGTTCAGATAAAACACTGAAATATAATTCTTAGGTAAGGGGCCAGCCCCACACACCATGTTAGGCTGTGATGTTGGACTGTTTCCTGTCTCCTGAAATCAGATCTATAGACACGGTCCCCACACGTGAGAAGTGGCAAGGAGCTGCCCAATTCTCCCCTCCAGGGCCAGTGTGAATGAAGACCATGTCCTCTACAAGGGCGTCCTCAGCCCCTCCCCATTTCTACACCGGTCCTTCTTCCCTCTTGCCCAGCCATAGCTCAAACCTGACTTACTCAGTGAAATCTTCCCTGGTTATCAGCCAGGAAACCTCTGGGTTTGCACAACATCTGCACCTTCTGCAGTGTGATTTAGCATTTAGTTATCTTTCATCTCCACTCACTTGTTGCTTGTTCTTGTGTGTTATTCTTGTCTTATGAGTTCCTTCAGGGAAGGAGACGTGTCTTAAACGTCTACATTCCCTATATCTGAGCAAGGGGAGAGATGGTCAATAAATTTGGTTGACTGACTTAAAGTTGGGGGTTGGGGACAGAAAGCCAGGATATGATTACACGTTCATTGTCTTTGAACCATTGTAATTGTTCAGTCTGAGCCTTTATCCAAGTGTGTTCTAATTAAAGCCTGTTGTCTTGTCATATAAATTTCCCAGTACTATAAAAACGACGCGTCAAGTTCCTATGACAATTTTTGGTTTCCAAACACTTTCCCTCATTGTTTTGGTCAATCCCCATGCCCACCCTGTAAGAGTTTACAGCCAGGGAAACTGAGGCACAAGCGGATGAAGTGAGCTGCAGAGTCGCACAGACACAGTGGCAGTTTGTCTTTCTATCCTGGGTCTGTTTCACTAGTCCACAGGTTGTCCTCTCAGAAAATGAGGTTGAATTTTGATAGAGTGACCTTGGGAACTGGAAAATTTAGGCCTAAACTCTCTTTTTTTGAGTAATGGATTTTAGAGATTGTGCGTCTTCTAGGGACTATGTGTGTGTGTGTGCGTGTGTGTGCGTGAGTGTAGGTATGTGAGGAATTGGGCTAATCACCTTGCTGCCCATGTGGGACTTCCTAGGGCGTAAACAAGTCCCATCTTCCCGAAAGCCAGCCAATAAATCACGTGCAGGTCTTACCCACAGTGGAGGGGACACTCAGGGACAAGGGCAGCCAGGCCAGGAAAGCTTTGGATGGGAAGGAGTTTTGTGCTGATGGGAAGGAACCACAAGTATTCGTATTTTTTTCTTCCTTTGGTTCTGTGGCCTCTGGCTGGATTTGAGTTCCTGCCAATAAGCGGGGTGTGGAGCTGGAGGGACGTGGACATTGGCACCCTCGTCTGATTACTCCCCTGCTGTCTGTCTGAAGAGGGACAGATTTCTCGGCCCGTGTGGGAAAGTGACCCCAGCCTGTAGGCTCTCTAGGTCTGGAGCAAGCCTCCCTCCCACCCTGCTCCAGAGGCAGGCGCCTAGTTCAGAGGAGGGACGAGACTGGTGGCAGGCAGGACCCACACTTGGGGGTCACGGGGGCACGTCCACATCTGGGCTCGGCTGTTTGACAATACCCCGTGTTTGCCTACCATGCCTCCAGCCACCCAGGAAGGGAGTTCTTGCTTCCAACTGAGCCAAACCAATAGTCAAGTTATAAATTATTCCCCACTGCTTTTAAAATGAGAAATTCTTACCAATTTAAATGAAAAAATGGTATTTCTTTCACTAAAGAATAGATTTCTTCTACACCTTCTAGTTTCTAACAAACCTAATGGAAATGCCATGTGAAAGAAATCAAATTCAGGGTGTACGGAGAGGTTGAAATGGAGCCAAACGTCTCCCCCGTTGCTGTCAGCAGTCACGGAGTCCACCCTCAGATTATAACATCTCTGGGCTGCATCTCGAGGGGCACAGCCTGCACATCTGTGGACAGGCTCTCCAACCAGCTCCAACACACAGCACTGAAGTGACCCAGCTTGGATATATAACTACAAATATATACATGTGGCTCCTGAAAGAAAGTCACTTTAATTTTACATTAAATAAGGAAAATATCTGGAAAGAAAGAAACTCAGGTGCTTTCCCTAGCAAGCTGTTTCTCTCCTGGCTGTTTAATACCCACGGTGTCATTCCATACGACGAAGAGTGCAAGGGTCCCAGACCATCCACTAAAGGTCAGGTTTCTAGGATGGAGAATTCCACTGTGGAGGATCAGGTGAGTAAATGCTTTCAGTTCATTGTCATCGAATTTCATGGCTATTATCACTCAGACGGAACAGGAGCAGGAAGTCACGCATTCTTAATACACTGCCGTTTTGGCTGGACAGAGCTGCCTGTGTATTTGGGGCAGATAAGAAAGTAGTAAAAAAAATAAAAGCAGCAATAAAGGGTAGATTTCATGAATGGCCAATCGTGCTGGGAGGAGCCGAGCCCCGTCCTTCGAGGCGAGGTCACTCAGATCTCTGACAACCTTGGAACAGGTCCCCAAGTAGCCAAAAAGGCCTAAAGAACTTTATATAATTAGCGAAGAAGAATTTTCTTCCTTCATAGTGGTAAAATAAAATTGGCAACATTTGGGTTTGTTCAAATCATCCCTTAATGATTCCAGTTAATTTCTAATTGTCTCCCCGGTTGCTTCTGGGAACCATTTTAATCAGCTGGTTTTTTGCAAAGACCATGAGTTCCTAAGACTCATTTTCTGTACCTTGTTGCAGAATGCTGTCGTGGTATTGGTACTATTTGAAATACTAAAATTTTAAAATAGATTAAATATTTTAAAGGGAAGGATAGCCCACAATGATTGGATTCTTGAGGCAGTGTCTCAGGTATGCATGATTTTATTTAAAATGTGTCCAATAAGATTTTCCACTTGGAATGAACATTTTACCTCTTTCCGCATATTATTATAAACTCACCTCACGGAGTTTCTTAGAAAGTTCTAAGTAACATAACAGAAAAGAGAAATGAAACTGTAGGGAGATTAAATAACAGGAAGCTTATATCATGGCGGGGGGCTCACGCATCCCAGCCTCGGGGGACACACAAGTGACTACTGGGTGAAGAAATAGACCCGGTCATGCAAATTGTCATACGATCACTCGGTACCCTTTGGCAGTTCTGGCATTCCCTGTCACTAGCACATAGAATAAAACGAGGCAGATGACTTCAGTGATGGGAAATCGTCTTTTGCTTTTGGTGGTGGGTTGACCAGCAGAGGGAAGACGGGAACACGATGCACTGTAGTAGGAGCATTTCAGAAAATCGGAAGAGACTCTGCACCTGACCCTCCAATGCTCTGAGCCCCAAGGAGCGCACACCTGGCGTTTGCACCGTCCTGTGCCCCGTTGTGGCCACAGCACCCCCTGCCTTTCATCTCAGGGCACTGGTTTCTCTGTGGACAGCCGCGCACCGCAACATCAGCATGGAGAGGACATTTTAACCAAGTGGGCAGTTGTTTTAAATCACTAGAACCTGGCAATATTCAATTTTTGTTTTCATGAGCCAAAAGTCATAGCACAAATGAGGTCTACATGTTGTCACACGGGGCCACAGAAAGACACACGTCTTCAAGTTATGTTGACCTGCCAGGGAAAGAAACAGAGATACAGAGCACAGCAAACATGTACGGCGATGCAGGGCGTTCCTATTAAATATGAACGGCGCCATTTACATGTAAATGGGTTGAGCAGTGGGCTTGAGTTTCCTGCCTGCTCTTTGGAGCTGCTGTCATGGAAAGAAGCTAAGGGCGATGTGACTGGGGCCGGCGGAGGGGCAGGCGGGCTGGGAAATGTCACCATCTCAACATTTGTTCTAAAGTGACTTAGAGATGATCATTCATTTATAAGCGAAACATAATCCTGAACAGCGTTGGCTCCCTCGTTCTGTCTGTAAACACATCTGTTCATAAATAACTTAAACGTCTCCTTGGCATTCAGGATTCAGTTCTGGCTGGAGTAAAAAAGGATGGAGGATGCTCAGCGTTGAGGAGGAGATGGTGGGTATCTGTGTGTGTGGAGAGGCGGCTTTAGCGTCTAATGCACGTTGCAATCATCAGCCATCAGAGACGGGAGGGGTGACCCAACCGTATTTTTCATGAGTCTTCACCAAACTCTTAAAGGTCGCTTCGGCTTCCTTGCGACTGAAGGACTTTTTTGATTTGCCGGCTTTTCTACAGATCCGCCCCTGTTTGAGATGAAAACAAAAACCAGGTTAGAACCCCAGTAATAATCCTGTTTCCTGCCCTCACTGTTAAAAACACACAAAGCTGTGGGAATTTCTGATGTCCGAATCAATGTGATGTATTGGCCAGGAGAGAGATGGAATGTTACAGCTTTGGTACAAAACAGATGGAGGAGTCCAGTGGCTGGCAAACCTTTAGGGGAGAGGGGAGGGGAGAGGCAGTCTGGGCGCTGTCTTCACAAACCCACAGCACTGGCCCTCTGAACTTGCTCATCCATCAGGCTGAAGAGCAACCTCTGCTCCGGTTCCCGAGATGGCGCTGGGAGGGCGAGCTTTATCAAAAGAGCATCAATGCAGAACCGAGCATGTTGTCCATAGGCAAAATATTGTTCTAACTTCCTTCCCCTCCCACCAGAGAATGCCTTTCATTATAACTTTCAGCTCCTCTTTGATAACAGTAGAAATAGATATTTATATAGAGATGTGCACATTTGCATATTCACATACATTTTAAAACTTTGACTTTTAAAATTCATGCTCAGGAGCAATTAGTGAATTTCTTGTAAGTCAGTCACTTGGGAGCCATTTCACGAGAAGACGGTGGAGCCATTTTCATGGAGACGGAAGGCTACCCTCGAATCCTGAGTGAGGGGGTGAAGGTGAGGAGCCAGTGTTTCCTTACACAATCCTGGGAGATGGGTGGGGGCCTGGGCAGAGTCCACTCCCCCTCGCAGTGACCAGTGTACTCTGGTCTGAAGGATGGAGGATTTGGTCTGCAGTGGTCAAGAGGGTCTGATTCATCTTAGGATGGGCATAGAAGGCACTAGACCATGAGAGAGAAGGAACCAGAAGACACTACTGATATGACCATGTCTCAGGCCATCACCACCCTTCCAGAGACCCTGGGAAATAAGGTTTATCTGGCATCAGAGGGAAGGAACAGACTGAAGACAATGGGGAGTTTGGGTGGTGCTGGGCCCTCAGTCAGAGACAGTTGTTACGGCTCTTATGATTCCAGCCTCGGTCATTCTTCACTACGCCTTTTGATGGCGGATCAGCTCAAACCCTCTCAGCCTCTCAGCACACTTCCTTGCACTTGACTTCCTTCAGCCTCTCCTGGAAGATCTGCTTGTCTTCCTAAGCATCTCGTGCACGTGTTTTGCAGGTGTGGCAGAAACACCCCTGAAAGATCTGAGTTTCATCCACTAGCAAGCACGTGCATACCATTCTCAAAAATCTCCTGCTGTTTATGAACTTTTACGAACAATTCTCTCTAAATGGGCCCTCTGCGTTCCCAATATGTAATATTTTTGTTTTAGCACACCTGTGGGCATGTGTTGTCTGTGTTGTACGGTGACCTGAATCAGAACCAGGCCTCACCACCAGCGGCCTCACTGGGCCACATGACATACCTGTTCCCTTGGACAGGCACTGAAGGCAGCAGCCACCCAGGTCTACGTGGCCACAAGCGCACGAGGTCCACCCAATCTTAGCTGTCTCTGATAACCCACTGATAACTCTGGTGGGAAGAGCTGTACAGGCCTCTTAATTTGTGGGGAAAATGGCACCCAATCACTAGAAACTGGGAATGGAAGACCGTTTTGTGTATTTAAATTCAGAGCACATGGTTCCTTTTCAACATTTGTCTTTTCAACAGTGGAGGCTCAGACCAATGCCCAGTTGAGGAGTCAGAAATCCAGGTTACAGTTGTGCTCTGTCCCCTCTGGACATCCCTCTGGCTGAACTTGCCCATCTGCCAATCAAGGGCAGTACCACCTCTTCTAATTTGCTGCATAGTTCACATCAAATGAGTTGCTAAAAGGGTGAAGGGAGACTGGAAGAGAAGAAGACAGGAAGCCGCCATTTACTGACTGCTAGAAACTTCCCCGACTTTCTCCAGGATATGACTCTTAGTTTTAACTTTATAATTTCCTGCTTTGCTTAGGTGGCATAGTTATTCTTGATAAAAAGTGACCACCAAAAGCTAATACATTTATAATCATCACCATGGGCTGAGATCAAAGCGCAAAGTTGCTTCATTAAACATATGCAAATGCATCTTTGCAGGGATGTCGGCATCAATTTCTATATCAAGTGGGAGCAAACATCAAGAGCTATATTTTTTGCATAAAATGCAAACTCTAACCGTCTCTATCATTCTTTTCTATAATGCTAAAAATTTATGGTGTGATTTGAGAATTCTGAGCTAAAAACAGCCAGACAAATACAGGCTCACGATAATCTTGGAATAGTCTGTCCCTTTTGGCATGAACATATACTTTGCCTATTCTTTGTGAAAGTCCCAATTGTTATAAAAAACAACAGACAAAACCCCAGTGAACAGACCACCCTTTGTTGCCTTTTCTTCCTGGGAAGAAGTATGAACACAAAGCCCGAGCACTCAGTCAATTCAGCAACAGGAGACAGAGCCTGCTGTAAGCCCGTCCTAGGGCTCACGCCTTCACCGTACTCAACTGGCCATAAAAAACTCTCCTCTCGTCTCCTGATCTCACACCCAACTTTACAGTTAACAAACAGCTTTTCATAAACTGCCCATCCTCCTCTGATTGGCTGTTTAAATATCACCCAGTGAAACACCGGGCTTGAAAACCATCACTTACATTTCCTGGCTCTGCCAGGGTGGCTGGGCTGTTTTTGCTGAAATGCCCTTGAGGTGCCTGCTGCCCCAAGAAGGGGAGGATGGCTCCATCCATCCGGGGCCCCTGACGGTCTATGGCCATTCTGATGCTGAGCCAGCCCCCGTTAGTCCTTCCAGGGCACAGTCTCCTGGAGGTTGGACTTTGAGGACAGCTTCAGCCTAACTCCTCTGACTGCCTGTATTTTCTCTATAAACTGGGGACCATACCCGCTCCCCAGCATCATTATGAACATCGGATAAGATACTGAATTTGAAAACACTTTGAGAATTTTAAAGTGAACACAACTAATTAAGAACTATTTTTCTTATTCTCATATCATTCTTATTTCTCCCTCGTCTGTTTCCATTTAACTAATAATCCAAGAGTCTCTTCTGGAGATTTTCCTTCGAATAACTCTTATTTCTCCTAAAATACCTCTACTTGTATTTAATGCTAAAAGACCTGGAGGTGAGAATTTACCCACTGTGACAGCTCTGTGTTGTCATTAAGAGTTTAGATAAGTAAACAATCTCTCTCTCCTGAGCCACAGATTGTAAACACAGTGTTAGGTATGAGCAACCATAGAATTTTGCCCTAATCTTAAGAATCTCACCATGACATCGATGCAGAAAGTGCTAATGAGAACGCAGTTCTCCAGGGCTGCGTCTGTCAAACAAGACCATTAGTTGGTGCTTTGGTTTGACCTTTTTCTTTTCGTATGCCTTTTGGGGGCCAATCACAATGATTCAACATAAGAACATTTCCACACAGCTAATAAGTGGCCCCAAACTCAAGTCCTCAGTTCAGTCACCTGATCTCACGTGGTTTTCATTACTCCAATGTGCACATTGAATTTCATCCTGGCTTTGCCACTTCTGTATCCCTCTCATTCATTCATTTATTCAGTATGTTGGGCGCTGGCTTTAAAAAGACACAGTGATCCTGGCCACTGCTCATAGGGGCTTAGGGTCCATTATGGGGAGATAATGGGTGTGTTGTAGCTGCTGAGATGAAAGGTGCATATCAGGATTTCTCGGGCTCAGTACTGTTGACATCCTGGGCCAGACAATTCTTTGTTGTGTGATGGGGGTGCTGTGCTGTGCACTGTGGGTTGTTTAGCAGAATCTCTGGCCTCCACCCACTGATGCTAAGCAGCAATCCCCGAGTTATGACAACCAAATTGTCTCCAGACATTGCCAAATGTCCCCTCGGAAATAAAATCACCCCCAAATGAGAACCACTGGTGTATAAACAAAGATGGCCAGAACAAGGAGGAGCCAGTTCATTCTCTACTTGTTTAGCAAACGATGGCTACACATCTTCCCCGAGTTAGGAACTATGCTGGCTCCTCGGACTGCACAGCTTTCTAAGGTGGAAACGACTCTGGTCCTCAAGGAACTGACAGCTCAGAGGGGAGGATGGAGTCTCCCGTGGGGGAGGGGAAAAGAAAGGGCAAAGGAGAGGGTAGTGTTGGTTGTCTGTGCATCCAGAAAGATTTCTACGTCTAACGACATTTGAGCTGAGCCTTAGAATATGGGTGGTAGGTGTTTACCCGCCCATGCTGGTGAGGAAAAGGGGTCCCAAAGAAGGGATGGAAATATCAGGCTGTATTTAGAGAACAGTGGGCAGACACTAAGAAAGAAGCTGAGGCACAGAGCATGTGTATCTGTGTGTGTGTTGGGGTGGGGGTGCAGAATTCAACAGACCTGGCTTCAAATCCCTGTTCCAACATTTCCTGGCTGTGTGACCTTGAGTGAGTTACTTAACCTCTCAATTTCCTGAGTCTCAATTTCCTCATCTGTAAAATAAGCATAATAATAGTATTATATGACACTAGATTTTCATAAGGATTTAATATGTTAAAACATATAGGATGCTTGGCACAGTGCCAGGCACAGGGTGGACACAATAAATAGGGCTTTTTATTTTTATTTTACCCTTTGGCAAAATTAGTTTCATTCTGTCCTCTTGAAAAAAAGGCACAAAATTTTCTGTCATTCATGTGGATATTATGACTTGGTTTATTCAGTCACAAAAACGTCTTCAGGAAAATCCAATATTTTGCATTTATGTGGCTAATTTCTCAGCCATTTCAATAATGTCTATTTTAACAGGTTGACACAAATATATTCATTCTATATTTCTAACTTGATTAGATTTTTCTTTTTACTCTTCTTTTTTCTTTGCAAACATACTTCTGTGGGATTTGTTGTTTCATTTGCCTATGAATTGTAGGCTTCTGCTCCTTTAAAAATAGTTAGCATTTCCAGATTCCTCGTGTAAAGTTTTGCAGTTTCTTAACTCATTTCCAGGGCTGAATTATAGAGCTGCTACTTGTTTTCAAAGTCTTTGAAAGCGTAATTGTTAGTCTACAAGCACTCACAAACCCTAACTCCTGCAACGCAGGTTTCGAAAGTTCTCGACTTTCTCTGTAATACTGCTGTCTGGAGGAGAAACGGCCAACGAGGCCCTGCAACTGAGGCAGACAGATGCTCAGCATCTTTGAAAGGAGGTCCGCTCAGAAAGACAGCAGTAATTCATCTTTCTCTTAAGGTCTACTGTTCCAAGCAGATCAACTGACAAGTTCTAGAGGACAGGAAGACTACGACAGATGAGACTGCTCCAGAGAAACACATTCCTGAATCAAAACGACACTGAAACCATGGACCAGCCAGGGAGGCGCTTCAGCTGGATCTGGTCCAAGGAAGCATCAAACAGAAGAACCGGGGAGCGGAATGCACTGGTTTGATTCTGCAGCCCGGACCACGGGTCTGAGAATGTGCGTGTGCATGTCGGCGTGTGTGCACAGCTGCATGCTTGTATGTGCACACCTGTGTGGTGTGTGGGTATGCTGCTGTGGTGGCGATATTCAAACTGCAGGGAGAGATGTGAGGTCGTTTCCTGGAGTGAAGTGACCGCTGACCAGAATCCAACAGTAACCTCGAGGGAAGCCCCAGGCCGCATGAACGGGTTTGGAGGATGGTCAGTTTACAGTGGGGGACCTGCAGCCCGTCAAGGACTCCACCTAGCACCAGCCAAGGCAGGGGTGGGGGAGTGCTGAGGGGAGATCAGAGAGGGGAAGGGGCAAAATGACATGGTGGGAACATGCCGTTGGAGCAAACGAGCCCCAAGGAGCTCGTATAGGGTTTTGTCAGAGTAAATGGGCCCTGAGATTGCCAGTTCCCCACACGGCCTCTATCCACAGTGAGGAGGATGGTAACTGATCCCAGTTCAACTTGTGTTGGCCGACGATCCAGTGAGGTGCAGCCATTTTCACACACTATCTCATTAAACTTTCAGAGAAAAGGCTCCACTTGAGCTGGCTTTGATCATCAATGCTTGCCAGGAGAGTGGGCTTCCACTGACGGGCCTAGTCCCCACCAAACACAGCCGCCTCCCCCAGACCACCGGGTGATGAGCAGAGGCACGACAAGGGGCACAAGGCCAAGGAGACATGGTGTCGTGGGTGTGCGAGAGGCACAGAATCCATCACGGAAAGGGTTGTCCTAGGTCCTGGGGCTTGCCAGATTCACCTCCAGGCAACCAGGATTTCCCAACAGGCAGAGGCTTAGCCCTCCCTGCTCCCTGCCTCTCCTCCAGCAGGCATTCAGGTCTCCGCGTCCTCTGTGAGTTTAATCGAGAGTTCACGTCCAGGATGGCTTTGTTTGCTTCCATTACTTCAACATCCCATAAAAGACTCATTCACACGCCATCCCCCACCCCGCCCCAGCTTTTTGTAATTTAGTTCCTAGATCTTGTTGCTAAAAAACTGTCAGGCAAATTCTGGAAATGATCAACTCAAATATTCACTTCAGAAACAATAAACTAAGTTCATCGTTCTTGTTTTGCGTGTGAGGAAGATTGTCCCTGAGTTAACATCTGTGCCAATCTTCCTCTATTTTGTATGTGGGATGCTGCCACAGCATGGCTTGTTGAGTGGTGTGTAGGTCTGTGCCCAGGATCCAAACCCACAAACCCCAGGCCGCTGAAGTGGAGTGCACAAACTTAACCCCTACACCATGGGGCCTGCCCCATAAGTTTATCTTTCTTGAAGTTACACTTTGAAGACATACTGTTTGTCTTCTAAGTCTGAGATGGGCACTAGTTCATGCCCAGGTCAAACACATAAAGGGTATTAGAAAAGCAAGTTTCAAGGTAGATGAGAACATTCCATGAGGACAAAGGACCCTGGGGACAGTGCATTAGTGGTGAGAGGCATGAGGGGCCACACTGCCATGTGGACTGACTGGAGTGCCCCATGGGTGGTTGTTGGTGGAAAGGACCACTTTCCTCGATTTAGGGACCTGGGACGAAGCATACGTGTACATATAGATGGAATTTCTGCTGGAGATAAACACTGCCACACCATCGAGGTTTCTCTTTCATGGAATGTTCTCAGTCCACATAGGTTGTGTGTGTCTACAGGGGGTGGATAGAGCACCAGCAGGTGATGCGGTGTCCTCAGAAAGATGGCTGGGTGGACCCTGGTGACACTGAGAAGGAAGTTGTGACTCTCTCCCTGTCAGAACACAATCTGTCAGTCTACACATACCCTGGAGCATCACATTTGTGGTCTTTCCATTCTTAAAGACAAGCTTTTGTCTATCAAAGTCATTGATATGGAAGGGACTGTACACAACAGGTTAAACAAACATTTTTTTTTCCATGGATACTGACAAGATTGTCTGGTGCTATAGACAAGATTCGACTTGTCCAATTACACAGAGAGAGGGTGGTGGCAGGCATGGGTGGGCACAGCAGGAGCAGGGCAGACAAGCATGGAAACATCTGATATTTCTGCAGGAGCAAGTGTTCTCTAGATCAGAGAATCTCAACCTGGGCACTCCCGACCTCTGGACTGGATCTTGGTTGTGGGCTGTCCCAGGCATTGTAGGATTTTGTGTAGCATCTCTGGCCTCCACCCACTAGATGCCAATACTAGTCCCATGCCAGTTGTGACAACCACAAATGTCTCCACATATTGCCAATGTCCCCTGGGGGGCAAAATCACCCCTGTTGGAAACCGCTGCTCTAGATCATGCAGGGAGCATGCTGTGGGAATGCAGATGGAGCACCAAACCAAGCCTGGGGGCCAACAGGCAGGGTGGACCTCCTGGAGGAGCTGGTTCAGGAGCTGGAGTTAAAGGACAAGCAGAATGATCCAGCCAGGATACAGGAAGGGAGAGAGGGAGGAGGCAGCAAGGGGGGGTTGTATTAGTTCCTGGGGCTGCTGGAACAGAGTGCCATACTTGGTGGATTAAAACAGCAGAAATTCATCTTCTCAAAGTTCTGGAGGCCAGAACCAAGGTGTGAGCGGGGCTGTCAGGAGGCTCAAGGGGAGAATCTGCTCCATGCCTCCCCACTAGCTTTCAGAATTTCACTGGTAATTGTCAGCATCTCTTGGCTTGGAGACGCATTATCCTGATCTCTGCCTTCATGTTCACATGGCCTTCTCCCTGTGCATCTTTCTGTCTCTGTCCAAATTTCCCTCTTCTGACTGAGACATCGGTCATTGCACTAAGGCCCATCCTAATCCAGGATGACCTCATCTTAACTTTACATCTGCAAAGAGCCTATGTCCAAATAAGGACACATTTACTGGAGCAGAGGGGGTTAGGACTTCAATATGTGTTGTAGGGGGGACACAACTCTCCCCACTACAGAAGGTATGGTTGACAGAAAGGTCTTCAACCCCCTCCTGCAGCATCTGGACCTCTCCCAGGGGTGGCAGAGCATCCAGTAAGATTTTCTTTTGGGATGGATCACTTGGGAGGTGGTGTGGCCAGTCAGGTGTGGGGTTTGGCCAGTTAGGTTATTGTCATGGTCCAGAGAAAACGAGTGAAGGCCTGGCCTGGGGCACAGGCAATGGGGTGGAGAGAAAGGGGCAGAGTCCACTGGAGGCGATCCCAATGCTGGCAGGGCTTGGGAGGGATCTGCTGTTGCAGATAAGGAGGCCCCGGCCTCTCCAGGTTTCTGGCCCTGGGGGAAACCAGAACTTTAAAAACTCTTCTTGGCCTTATTTTTAAGCAATCTCTGCACACACACACACACACACACACACACACACACACACACACAAATCTGGTTCTTTAGAAAAGTACCACTTAGCTGTGAACCAGTCCTAAGGGAGTAACCTGTATTCCCCACGAATTTATTAAGTGCTGGTCACCCAACAGATCTCATGTGGGAGATTCCAGGTGAGAGCAGGTGAGCAAGATATGCAGGGCTTAACCCAGGAGCCTTGCGGCAGTGGGTGAATGAATGAATGAGTGAATGAATGAGTGCAATTGGCCAGATTCCAGCTCCCTCCCCTGGCAGGACCGCTGACCAACTTTCCTATGGCATTGACACTCATCAGGGCAAATGATGAGAATAGTGCCCAGGGTGCAAAGCCACTTCATTCAAGAAGGAAGGTTTCCTCAGTGGAACATTCTAGCATTTTCCGTTGAGAAATCTTATGTAACCACAGACTCTCTGTTCCAGTCTCTAAAATGTTTTCCCAATTATTAGATAATAAACATACTCGATATTTTCTCTTAAATTTGTGAACTGCTCAAGATGACAAAGCCAGCATCAGTTTTGTATGACCTTGATAATATTCCATAGGAATTACAGTGAAACCACTTCATTTAATATCATCATAAAAATCTTCAAGCCACTGGCAGCCCTAAAGGCACAGTTCATGGATATTTTCGATGCTTGCAAGACACAAGCCTCTCTCCCCTCTACATTGTAAAGAAAGTTCTAGCAATTATTGAATCTGTTTTGGGACAGACTGTATTTTCTTGGAAGAAGCAAGCAGGGAAAAAGGAACTTTTTACTAAAACCATAAATTATATCAAATAATCGTTTTAAAATTAGTGTTTTGGAGATTCCACTAATACTTATATGTCTGCTTAAGCAGCCGGGTCCCAGTGGGTCTCATTAGCCGCACTGGAAGATGGTAAGTGACAGGTAGACACACTTATCAGAGAGACTCATGGCTGCTCTGTAGAGGGCTTGCTGGGTGCCAGGCACTGTTCTCAGCACAAGGCTTGAACACACTCGTTAAACTCTTCCTGAAGCCCCACCAGGTGGGCTCTGCTATCATCGACCCTGATTTACAGATGCAGGAGCAGACACACAGAGGTCAATAATGTGCTCGAGATCACACAGGATTCCAGCACAGGACTGGAGGCCACACTCTGGACCCCAAGGCCAGGCCAGCTCTCAGAACATGGAAAAGGGCTGCAGATGGAAGGAAACAAGAGACTGACCATTCACTCCACAAAGTGCTACCTGCCTTGGCTTTACCCCACTGGACACAGGGCGCCACGGTCACTGAACCCCCTCCAACCCTCCGCACCCTCTTTTCAACGTGGAGCTCTGGGCCTGCCATCCCATATTCACCAGAGTTTGTTTAAACCCCAAGCTGATCAGGGCACTGAATCTGCCTTCACCGCCAGGAGCCTGGTCTTCCTGCCACCATTGTGGGGACTCGGCACCCTCCTCGACTCTGGCTCTCGTGTGCGCGGAGCAGGTGGGCTCCTCAGAGAGACACGCGGTCACTCACAGTTCTGCTCCTTCTGACGACTGGCAGTCTGCAGTTTCCAGTTTTGCTAGATGCAGAATGCAAAAGGAAGCTGCTCCTGTTAGGCCAAGCCAAGGACGCCATGTTCCACTTCCAGGGCTAAAACACTTCTTTAGCACAAAATAGCCACTTGTTCTGTGTTTTCTACTTAGAAGCTGATTCCAGCTGCCTCCGTGTGGGGATCTGGAAAAGTCCCAGGAGCACACCCTCTGCCCCTGGTGTCACGGGCCAGCTCAGGGGCGACCCATACGGTGGCAAAGCTTCATTTACGTGAACACTTTCTCCCCTGGACAAACAGGTGTTCACTGTATGAGCCTCAGCAACCCGCCTTCTTCCTGCTCTGTGTCTGCTCCACACTCAGTGAGGGATCCGCAAGAAACGGCGGTGTCTTCCTACCCATCTGGAGGTCTTAGGTCAGAACCTAGGCCAGCTCTCTTCTCTACACACTTAACCCTCCTAAGGCACCATATTTTCCCTTCTTCTTGGAACACATTTTTAAAGGAGGAGAATCCAGATTCTTCCCCATAGCACCCCACTGGATTTTCAGTCCACCCGTTCATTCTTGGGGGCTTAATCCTCACTGCAGCCTTCCTTCCTGGGGGTGGGACCCTGCTCACTCTGACCACCCCCACCACTGCACACCCCACGACACTCAAGGCTGCCTCCGTCTGATCACACGGCCTTGATTTGAGGATGGGACACTGGGCACTCAGAGCCCTCCTCCTGCGGCTGGACGTCAGAATGAAAGAAGGGATGCCCCGGGGCTGGGGAGCTCTGTGGGAGAGGCCAGGTCTTCTCTCTTCCAGGGAGGGCAGAGCCCCTGGACAGTTGGGAAGAACCAGCAGAGTTGTTGGTTGACCAGGTCAACCAACAGAAAGCAGCTATGCTGACCAGGGTCACTCGCTCCTGCAAGCTTCATCCCACATGCGTGGGGGATAATCTGCCTCCAGGCAGATGCCCTTCAGTTTCCCGTGGATTTTATGACCCTCCATAACCAGGTAATCCGGGCACTCTCCACTACCCACTCCCATCAACAGAAACAGTTCTGTGTTCGCATGGACGGTAGTTATGGCAATGCCATCAAAGAGGACTCCCAAGAAATGACGGAGACCAAGACTGACACTAGAAACCGGACAGGAATCAGTGCTGGGAATTAATCTGTTGGAACAGAGGCCCGCCACGTTCCACCTTCTCCTGCTAGCAGAGGCTTCGTGAGTTTGACAAAATAATCCCAAACTGGGTTCTTCTGGAAAAATTACCTCAAGAAGGAACCCAAGACTTTCATAAGCAACCAAGGTAACATATGCTTTCACTCTTGAGACGGCTTCTAGTTTCAGGAGGCATGTCTGCCTTTGTGATTTAGGGTGACATTTCACAGCTTCACTGTATTGCCCAAGCAAGAGGACTTGTAATGACAGGGAATGTTCCCACCACGTGACAGAGTTGGCACAGGAACTTCGAAATGCTAAGGGAAATTCTGTGACATTAAATAAATAATGCTAATGAGATTTTGGAATAATTGGAAGTCTTGAGATATAGTTTCTGGAAAAATTCAAATGTAAATATGTTATGATTTGGACACAAATTCTCTAAAATATGTATTACTTTTGAGAAGAGTCTGTCTTTGCTGTAAAAACACAGCAATAACAAAGACTGTGTGTGGATTATTTACTTTATCTCTTTACTACTTTTCTGATTTTTAATAAAGGAGCAGTGCTCATAAAGATGTGAAATTTCATTCCTGTCCCCTGGAGATGCCCCCATTCCTGTCTTTCACCTTGTTCTAGTAGGACGGGTCTGAGGAGAGGTCAGAGTGTGTCTTTAGCTTGGTTTTCTTTCTTGAAGTGCTGAGTAAAGATGGAACCTACTGTTATTGGGACATGGATGAAGCCTCGTAGATCAGCCCTGAATACCCAATTTGTTTCCAAACAACCACGCAGATTTGGCCACCAGTCCACTCCATCTTTGGTTTTCATATGTCTTGTATGGGGACCCTGGAATTCACACAGTCAGGCAACACCTCAGTCCCAAATGTCAGTCCATGTCCTGCCAGACACTTCCACCAGGCCAGCCACATCTGCAGCAAATCTCAGCAGGCTGCCTCCAGCATGAGGGCCAGGTGCATGGCTGAAACCATGAACTTGGCCTAAGATGGTGGCTCCTTCTCTATCAGTTTGACTGGGAGGGCGTCATGGCCTGGAACCAAGCTGTTTGTGAGGCCCAGTGAGGCCTGGTGGGCACACGGAAGTCGGGGTGGAGAAGCCCAGGAGGTGGGTAGGTGGGTAGATGCTGACTCAGTCTGAGGCAGAAGGCTGTAGAGATCTAACTAGAGTGTGGGAGGGTCTGCCCTGCTGGTCCTGTCCCCCACTGGAGTGGGACACCCTTCTGTGACTATGGGCCTTCAGCACTGATGTGAGCTGGTGGTCCCAGGGCTCCCCGGTGAGGATGGGTGGAGATGGGAATTTCTGAGTCCCTGGTTTCTGTGGGGAAGAGATATTCCTACCTCTCCACATGAGAGGGAGCCACTCCTGCCCTGTGCAGGGCACATCATTACTGGTGCCAACTAGTGTCCAGTGGCGACAACTGCAGTGTGCTTTTACAGATCCTGCTGAGGAAACTAATCAGCCAGTGGGCATTGCTAACGGGACATGACTGAAGGTCACCCCGAGTAATGAAAGGAGCTGAAAAGATCTCCAGGAGCACGTCACGCATTCATGGAGCATTTTGTTTTCTGTAGTACCTTCATACATACAATTGTATGTTTAGGAGTGGGCTGTGTACACTTGAGGAAGCCACATGTGACTCTGTAACTGTCCCCCCAGTGGGGCCATCCCATCAGGAGTCGGCGTGCAGCCCTGCACTTGCTCCTTCCTGAGGCAGGGCCAGCTCTGCGTTGGAGACCCCGACCACGCCCAGTGTCGTCTTACAATGGGGTATTTCCCCTGTGGGAGAATTGGCCCTCCATGTGCTGAGCAACTTTTAATAACCTAACACCTCGTAGTACGCTTGAACCCTGCTTGAGTTTGCCCCGAGAACCCTGGATTGTTTCAGAACTGACTGCTAACGAGGTGCTAATGAAGCGCGGGCTGGAGGATGCAGGAGGCACCCTCTGTATGGAAAGGCGGCTCCCTCACCACTGGGCCAGCAGACTGCACGCTGGTCCTCTGGCTGCCCCCTCACTACACCCCCCATCACCCCCACCCCCTGCCTTCCTACCCTCCACGCCCTGCCTACACTGGTTTCTTGTTAAATTAAGAGTTCTGAGCACCGAGTCCAACTGGCCATGTGCTATGAGTAACTGGATAAAAGTGAAGAATTCAAACCCTTTCAGGGCTCCCCACTGTCATCCCACCTTCCCAGACTGGCTGATGTACAGGCGATGGTTCCAGCGTAGATGAAACCCAACACACGCTTTTTCTGTTTGCAAAAGAGTGCAGGGCAAAGATATGGCATAAAATAACTTAGTGTTGAGAAAGCAAGGGCTGGGGAGCTCTCTGAAAAACCTAGTGTTCTGTTACCACAAAATAGTCTTAAGATTATAATCAAGAAAGGAAGTTGGCTCTAAATTGAAACTTCTAGTCTCTGACAGAAAAGCTTAGAAAACTGAGTGACTGATTTTGGCTGACCCAATAAAAATTGAAAAGTGATTTCCTATAAGCAACTGGGATGGCTATTATTACTTTTAGGTCGTTACTTTGGGGATGCTCTGATTTCAACTATTTTATTTGTATAAGGGTGTTGCTATAGAGTCTTTTCTTTTCGATTAAGTAAGAATTATAATAAATAGAGAAAATAATTGAATCAGCGGTTTTAATAAACATCACTGGGAATCTTCAGACAATACATACTTTCTAATACAACACAGGTAAAGCTTGTACCAGTCACTGTTTGGAGGGCCTTACATATATAAACCTGCTCAATGATCACCGGGGAGGGACTGCTGTAACCTCCTTCACGATGAGGAAACTGAGGCACAGAGGTCAATGGCCCAAGGTCACTGAGAAGGTAGGTGGTGGACCTGGAACTTGACCTCACAAAGTTGGGTTCAAGTCCATGCTCATAACTGCTTCATTTTACTAGAAAAAACAACATTGAGTGGCGGAAATATAAATACTGGGTGGCCCACTCTAGTGGCCCACACCCAACTGTCCCTAGGTTATCAGTAGGTTTGCACAATATTGGTGCAATTTTTAAATGAGCATTTCACAATCATATTTAAATGCTAAATAAATTTTTAAACAAGATATCTAATTGTGCAGTCCCTTTTTTTTAAAAAAAAGGTCACAGCTTTATTTGTTTGTATCAGACTATTAGGTCTGTTCCTAGCCTCATCCTCTCCCACCACATACCCAATCAGGGTTATACTTGATTCATTTCATTGTTTCCCCAAATTAGTTTTACTCTTTTGTGCAAGGGCACTGAACTCTGGAGCCCGAGGAAGAAGTCTTTCCCTTCCTCCAGTCCCTTCCGTGCTGGTATTGACTTGGTGTCACCGTGGGAGGGATCTTGCCTTTAATCAAAACCGTGTGAGTGCAGAGAAGAGCAGCCACAGACCCCGCAAGGATACATGTGTAACACATCCTTGGTGCTGAAGGAGCACTTTAAAGCCACCTGGCAGGCACTATAATGGAGATGGAACTGCCAGGTTCACTTCTGCTGTACCTGTGGTTCCTTCTGCCTCACAATGCTACGTAAGGGAAACACGTCCTACAGCTTGGTCATAATCCTTGCAAAGCTTGCTATAGTTTTGACATCATTTCCCAATGACTTTTCTCGTTTGCATCTCGCTGCTTGCTGGGGCAGACAGAGCAACTGTTCTCCACCCTGATATTGGCAGGTGGAAACTGCTGCTGGCAGGTGGGGAACGTGGTCACCCAGCTAAGAAATGCTCGAGTCAGGATTTGAACCGGAACACAACCAGATTCCCAAGCATTCCTTCCACATTATCCAAGACACTAAGCAGCCGCTTCCTAGAGTCTACCGAACCCCACAGATTTGGGGAATTTTAGGGGTGGGACCAAAATGAGTTTCTAATTTATACATTATCAGCTAGGACTGAAGCATGATGAGTCCAATTACTTTAGTTTTCTTTATTAAGATCAGCTTGGGTAATTATTTAGTCAATATAATTGTATACAATAATAATTAATTTAGGGCCCGCCCGGTGGCGCAGCGGTTTAGTTCACGCTTGGCAGCCCGGGGTTCGCGAGTTCGGATCCCGAGCGCCCGCCGACGCACTGCCTGTCAGCCATGCCGTGGCGGCGTCCCATATAAAGTGGAGGAAGATGGGCACGATGTTAGCCCAGGGCCAGTCTTCCTCAGCAAAAAGGGGAAGATTAGCAACAGATGTTAGCTCAGGGCTGGTCTTCCCCACAAAAAAAAAAAAAAAAAAAAAAAAAATTAATGTAGCCAAGAAAACTCACTTAGCTACAGAAGGCCAAATGGTGCCTCTATAAAGACACAGCTTTGATGAAAGAAATGAATTCTAAAGATGTTTGCACATACGATGCAAATAAACAGCATGTTTTGCTGACACAAGAGTTTATTTAAATGATGAACTTGATATTAAGCCTAATAAAAATGATTTAAATTTGAACACAAATATATTCTCAAGGTACCTGAAAATAAAATGAAGCAACTTATATAAATAAAATATCTGATTAAACAATATCATACACCAAATATTTCTAAGAATTCTTGGTTTCAAATTATCTAGGAAGAATGAGAACACCTAATTGGCTGTCAGTTGCTAGGCTACGATAAATAAAGGAAATTATATCTTGACTTTGGATAGTTAATTTTAACCATGGATATAATGGATGGATCTACTCTATACAGCAAGTTTAGGTCAGTGATGATTATTTATTTTTTTCCCAAAGTCATCTACTTTCATGTCTGTGAACTTAGGGCACAAACTTGAGGTGAAGAAAACCACTTCTCTTTATGTGTCATGATGGGAACTCAAGTCCTCATCACAAGCGTCGCACGGCACACACCCAGCACCCAGGGGGCGCCAAGCATGCTTCCTGAGGAATGGATGAGGAATCTGGTAGAATTATCAGCACTGATCTGAAGGCTCCTTCATGTCCCAGCCAGAATTCCAAAGAAAAGGCAGGACACTTGTGTCACCATTTCCCAAAACGTGTCCCACATGGTATTTTGCACATGCTAGCTCATCAAACCCTCACTCAGGAGGTGGACACACTTGTAAGTTTGCAAACGATCAAGTGGAGAAGGAGGGGAAGACAGCTTCTCAGTGGCAGTAGAGGTGGTAAGTGGCAGTGTCCCTCAACAATCCAGGCCTCTTCCTGGAGTCCGATTTGGAACCCTGTAATGTGAAATTTGGGGGAAATGGTGCCTTGTAGAACTGTGCCTGAACACTCACAGGAAATATCTCCATACTGTTGTCTCTAAGAATTTTTGATGACTCTGCGTAAGCCAGGATATCCCAACCCTATCTGATCACAGAATATCCTGCTCCCACCACACCACCCCCTGCCTGCACCTGGTCACTAGTAACAGCTGAAGGATGAGTGCTCCATGCTGGAGAGGTGATCTCCATGATGTCGCAGATTATGGCGGTGGACAGTACCCGTTAGATTCCACGTGCAGAGGCCAACATCATTTTAGCCCTGCAGGCTAACAACTTCAACCAGCACTCAAGTTCTGATCACAGCTTTCCAACAAGTTTCTCTAGTAAGGTAAACATTTTCAGAAAACTGGAATTTCAAAGTAAAATCTTTCATTTGTACTGAACATTCATTTTACACTTCATGCAACGCGCTGTTACGTTTGCAGTCAATAATTTTGTGGAGGGCCTATTGTGACGGGTGCTAATTAGGTGTCAAAGGGAGTTAAGGAGCAAATCATCAAAATGCCCTTTTCTCAGGATTGGAACAGTTAATCTCAGGTATATTTCGCAGTGATATTTTAAATGGTATAAGGACAACTTTTCAAATTAATTTTCCTGGCTTCATTATTTGATATTTATGTTGGCTTGCATTAAGATTTAAATATACAAAAATCAAGCTTATTCAATCCTCATATTTGAATTGGCAAAAATATTAGTTTTGCTGTTGCTTTGTGTGCCTGCCTCTCGTGGTATTAAGCGTTTTTCTGTGCCACTGGAATGCAATATCCTGTTGACCTTGTTATTTGTAGATGAGAGAACCACCTACACAGAAAATCCTCAAGGCTTAGCTATTTCTTTAAAACCACTCTTTTGAGGTGTGATTGACATACAAAAAGCTGCGCATATTTAATATATACAACTTGATGAGTTTAAGACGCAACTATTTTTGAGGAAGTTGATGTGGTAGAGGGCGTTAGTGCACCACAAGTCGCCATGTGCTTCCTTACATGTCCCACCTCCCTTGTGATCAGATTGTGGCCCTTGGCTGGTTTTGGCCAGTGGACTGTGAGCAGAAGTGATGTGTGTCCATTCTGGGTGGGGGCAGGTAAGAGCTGATGTGCTTGCCCATTCCTATCCCCTGTTGCTATGGACTCGGGGGCCGCAGGATCCAGATAGAGAAGGTACAGGATGGAGAGGTGGCACCAAATGCATCAGACTGTGTGCAGGCAGGACATGTTTATTGTGTTATGCTGAGATTTCAGGGTATGCTCTGTTGTGGAAACTCAAGCTCATTACTATGAGTAAGATTCTTGACAGATAATTGAAAATTTTATACAGAACATTAATGACCCACAAAGAGCTAAGAAGAGCAAAGAGGGGATGTTGCCCTATCAGATGCTGGACAGACTAGGAGGCCATCCTCCTGAGGACAGTACACTGTTTCCACAGGAGCAGGCAGACAGATGAGTGGAACTGAAGAGAGAATCATATTTATATGGGGACTTCTACAGGATAAAATGGGAAAAAAATAAAAGGCAGCGGAAAAGGTCCAGGTGGTTCAGTAGACATGGTTGAGGAAACTGTTCACTATATGGACAAGATGGGCTTCTAGCTAATGGCACATACAAAGAAAATGGATTAAACTTAAAATGCAAAAGGTAAAGTTAGAAAGCGAATGGAAGAAAATATAGGGCCATATCTTGTGATCTAATGGTAAGGAAATGGTCTCCACATACAGCTCTTGCTATGAAAAGGTGGACAAATGTAATAACTTCAAAAAATAGATAAATTTTTTTCAATAAAGGCTGAGAGAGAGAGAGAGAGAGACTGGTAGGCTATGATTAACCTAACTCTCTCTGCACTTGGGATAAAAAGAAAAAGTCGCAATAAAAATGAGGTGTAAATTCATCTATATCTACACAAATATATTATATATATATATGAAAATTTGATATTTTTCCTATGTGTCAATAATAACTGTTTAGAAAAATGTAATGAAAACCAGACCTTGTTGACACGATCAACAAATATTCCACGAGCTTGTGGCAGGCGGCCTGTAACCTGGCCCCAAGGATCCCCCTTCCTGGTGTTCACACCCTGTGTGACCCCCTCCCCTTGAGTGTGGGCAGGACCTGTCAGTTGCTTCTAATGAACAGGCTATGGCAGAAATGATGGGATGTCAAGTCTGAGATTAAGCTATAAAAATACTGTGGCTTCTGTTTTGGGCACTCTCTCTAGTTCTCTCACTGGCTCCTTTTGAGGGAAGCCAGCTGCCTTGTGAGCTGCCCCACAGAGAGGCCCATGTGCAAGGAACTGGAGAGGCCACCATCCCACAGCCATCAAGGAAACTAATGCTGCCAACACCATGTGTGTGATCTTAGAAGCAGATCCTTCCCCGTCAGGCCTTCAGATTCCTCCACTAATCTAAGCCTTCATCTCTAATGTGAGTGTATTTGGAAATAGGGCCTTTAAAGAGGTAATTATGATTAAAGAGGTCATTAGGGTGGGACCCTAATCCTACAGGTCTGGTGTCCTTATAGGAAGAGGAGATTAGGACACAGACACACGCAAAGGAAAGACCATGTGAGGACACAGGGAGAAGACAGCCATCTGAAAGTCAAGGAGAGAGGCCTCAGGAGGAACCAACCCTTCCAGAACCTTGATCTTCGGCTTCCAGCCTCCAGAACTGTGAGGAATAAAGTTCTCTTGTTTAAGCTGCCCAGTGTGTGGCACTGTGTTATGGCAGCTGGAGCAAAGTAACAGAGATGCTATACCTCAATAAAAGAAGACATACGTAAGTTTAAAAATAAGGTTTATTTTGCTAATGAGATTAGGAAGTCCTAAGTGGAGTGAGAGGGAGACTCCGGGGGAGGCTTCCAGCTTGTGCCGTGGACAGGAGTGTAACCGGCATCATCTTTAGGGAGGCAACTGGACAATGTGTGTTTGACCAGTATGTGGAGTGTCCACGCCCTCTGATCCAGTGACCCACTTGTGAGAGTTCCCCTCCTGGTCATACAGGCACAGGTGAGGTGTTCAGAGGTGTGCAGGTTGTTTATAAGAGGGAAGGACAGCTCAGTAATCCCTGGGTACTCGGCAGCCGTTTAAAGAGTGACCTTGACCTAGACCAGCTGACCGAAAGATGTCCACTGTGCACTGGTGAGAAAAGATGTGCCAACTTCAGACCACCACGAAGAGCACGATCCCGTTACTGTGAAAACTGTTACACCAGTGTAATTGTGTGTGTGTGTGTGTGTGTGTGTGTTTGCATGTGTAGGTACAGAAAAGCAGCTGTTACCTCTGGCAGGTGCAAGCTTTTCATGGAGCTTTTCACTCTCTACTTTGTACATTCTAATACTCCATGAATTTTGTACAATAAGCATGTACGACTTTTTATAATCAGAAAGAACTTTTAAGAGTTTTACATGTTAGAAGGATAACACACAATATTAAAATTTTGTGCACAATCACAAAATCTATGCTTTTTCTGACCCCTTCATGAAATACTGAACCACTGATATTCATGGCAAAAATCGAAAAATTAATGATAATGACGATGATGATTAAAGCTATGCTGTCATTACACAACTGGCTCACCGCAGGCCGTCACTTGAGTGGACCCACTGGAGACAGACCAAGACACATTCCCAGAACGGCCCTCTGGGGAGGACAGGGCTTCTGAGGGGCCGTCCTTGGTTTAGAGGACAGCATCATCACACCATGCTCTGTCTTCTAAGAAACTTTGAGAGTCTGGACTCAGTGCTGGTGCACAGTAACAGACCTGCAACTCAGGCCACGATGGCAGCAGCCCCCTCATCATTTGCTGTGGTCGCCACAGACCAACGCAGGGTTTGGCCTGGGGCTCACTCATAAAATGTCTCCTGTTTTCACTTTCACTCCAGAGGCCATTTGATTCCAACTCAACAACTGTTGTTAAATTGAACGGAATTAGATCAATCTACTTCTCTAATAAATCATTATCATCATGAGGGCAGATCAAAGTTGGCAGTAACAGAGAAAATCCATTTGTTATTTTCCATTTAATTGGCTTTTTGGGGTTAAATGCATGTAGTAGCAGAAAAAAAACCCTACAGCTCATTTTAATTATGATACTGTGAAAGTCAGGGATGTCATCCTGAAATTAAAATGCAAACATCGAAGTGTATACTGTTTGAATAAGAAAATGATATCAGTACTTTAAAGATACATCTTTATTTTATAAAAAGCTTTGGATTATATACATTAAGGACCCAGTTTTATGACATTTTGTTAGACTCTGATATTTGTGAGGTTTATGGAAAAATCCCTCCACTCATGAAACATCTGGGGTCAGTCGTCCTCGGCGATCAAGTATGGAAAAGATGCCCAGCCTCGCATCTGGACACACAGAAATGACATAACTGTGACTGAAGAGATGCAGGGAGGGCTCAGACAGCATTGCTGCCCTCTGTCAATGTTGGTGATGAAACCAAGTCTGCCGTGCTCTACAGAGTTCGAAGTTCCATGAAGACCAGAGACAAGAGGGATTTTGTCAGGTGGGCTGGAGTGAACAGAAGGAGTCCAAGGAAACTGGAAACAGAGTGGGATGGCTGTGCATATAAACTCTTAGCCCTTGCCCGGAATCATCATGAAGGGCTGTCCTGGCCCGTTCTCAAGCCTTTGTGGCAGACTGGTGGGGATATTCGGGGATGTTTTAATGAATTCCTCTACTTTGAGTAAAACAAGAATGTATGAAAGGTGAAATGGTGAAATAAAATTATTCTCCCCAATAAACCTCGTGATGGATCTGATGTATCGCCCAAATTCTTGTTGAGTGCTTGTTTCAAACTCTAACACAACTCTAAACACAAGCCTTGTCTAGTGTTCGCCTGGTATATTTTCTGACAAATAGGGTGACGGCATTTCAAGGGCACATGATTAAAAACAAAAACTCAGTTTGATCAGTTTCAAACAGTTTGGTCAACAAAATTACCAATTAAGAATAATTTCTGATGTAACTATAAATTGAACAAGTAAAATTATCATGAAAATAGAATTGAGGGCTCTCAGAGAGCATTCTGCATCCACATTTGGTAAGGAAATCTAAAATGATAAAAATAACTTTTGATAAAAAATGTATCAACATAAAAACCAATCTGATTAAAACATGTACACTATAATTTCGACCTCAATCGGTCCACTAGTGCAGCCTTCCAGGATCACTGACTCTCAAGCTCTCCTGTGAAATAATCATCAACCAGTCAGGCCCTCTCCCTGTGGTCCACCTGGGACGTCTCCCCCGCCTGCCCAACTCCACCCACTCTGCACCCCGGCTTTGCCCTAAGTCCTCTTTCTCTGCAGGCCCCCAGGCAAATGCATGATCGGGGCATCCCCTTTCCCTTTCCTGGACACCTGCTTCCAGGGCTGAGATGACTGGGCTTTCCTGAGGGGAAAAGGCAGACACAGAACCCTGGGCAATGTGGAGAGGAAACAGGCTGAACCAAAGAGAAGTAACAGGACAGGTGACTAGTCCAGGGTGGACAGGGACATTTGAGACAGTGATGTCTGGAAAGAAAGGAGAGAAAAGAGTACTCTTGTCAACCTTGAACAAATGTGAAAAAGCGGCATGGGAGTAGAGGTAGGGAAATCTCTGGAGACTGTGAAAAGGAAAAGAGGGGCAAAAAATCATCAGGCACAGAGGAATAAAGAGGCAAAATGGAGAGAGTGCCACAGGGATGGGCAGAGCCCCTGCTCACTGATTTGGTAAAAGAAAGGGTGGAACCCCTGGCAAACAAAGCCAGGAGAAATCCTTTAGGTGGAAAGGAAAAGGAAAGCATGAAAAATAGAGGCAATTATGATCATTGAGAAAAAGCAGAAAAGAAGTTAATTCTGGGAAGCCTAAGAAAAACAAAGAAACCTGGAAAATCTAAAGTTCATGATGGGGAAAGTGTCGAAGCTGCAGGAGGGAAAGGGGGCTGATGAGCTGGAGAAAAGTCCCGTTACTAACACAGGAGACCCGGAGGGAGCAAGTGCCAAGGGCCCAGGAGAAGGGGACGGGGGTACAGACCCCAGGGCAAAGGCAGGAAGATGGGACATCTAAGATCAAAGTCACGAGAGGGAAAACTAACATGTTGTGAACGAAGGCTCTGCCAAGGGCTGAACTGTGTCCTCCCAAATTCACATGTTGAAGTCTTGACCTCAGGCACCTCAGAATATGACTGTATTTGGAGATAGGTCTTTACAGAGGGAATGAAGGTAAATGAGGTCATTAGGGTGGGTCCTGATCCAATAGGACTGGTGTCCTTAGAAGAAGAGGAGTTTAGGACACGGACAAGCAGAGGGAAGACCATGTGGGGACACAGGGAGAAGAGGGTCATCTACAAGCCAAGGAGAGAGGTCTTGGAGGAAATAACCCTGCGACACCTTGATCTTGGACTTCCACCCTCCAGAACTGTGGGAAATAAATGTCTGTTGTTTAAGCTGCCCCGTCTGTGTGGTTCCCTGTGATTGCAGCAGCCCTCCAATAGTCATGCAGACTAATACAGGCTCCAATAAGAAAAGTCACAACTGAATGGAAGGAGGGAAGGGGAGGAGAGAGAGGGAGGGGGAGAGGGGAGAGAGAGAGAGAGAGATGGAGAGCGACTGAGAGAAGAGAATGAATTTACATGGTAGCATCCAAACCTACAATCAGGGTAAGACCACAAAGAAACAAAAGAGGAAATGTTTACAGAGAAGTTCTTCAAGTAACACCCTTCACATTAAAATTACTCGACAAAATAAACCTTAAACCCTAGCCTGGTGATTGATCACCTGAGGACAGTGAGCAGGGTCCCTCACTCACCATCTCTTGGACTCAAAACACAAGCCTTTGTCTAGTGTCCGCCTGGTATATTTTCTGACAAACAAGATGACAGCATTTCAAGGACACATGATTAAAAACAAAAATTCATAAAACCAGTTCTCATTTACTAAAACACCATGATCAATAAGTTCGGTGTTCAGAGAAAAACAAAAAATTCAAATCATGTGGGATGCACACAGTGTGAGGGAATGAAGTTATTTTGATACTCAGGGTCAACCAGAAAATGCCTTTTGATCGAGTGTCCCTTTGTTGCTAAAAATGTCCCCTTTCCTGGCAGTGCAATTACAGCGCACTCAACACTTGTAATCTTTGATGATTCATGATCCTGCGGTACCTGAAGGTTATCAACTCAATTTCATTCTACAATAGCTGCAGATTGCCTACTAGGTGCAAGGGCTGGGCTAATCCCTTAGGGTCCACACGGCCCCTGGGAGCCCCACCAAATTGCTTCCTCTTCGGGGAGGTGCTCCCCCTGTGGTGAGCATCCAGACCAACCTGGTGGGGAGAAACAGCATGGCTCCCACGAGGAAGCACATACCACAGCTAGCTGGAAGCAGAGTGCTCCGGGGTTTGTACAGAGAAGGGAGCTCTCTCAGCCAGAACCTGGGCAGGAGGGAAGAGCAGAGGCTTCAAAGAGGACATGACCTGGAGATGGCTCTGGATGGATGGGTGGGATTCCAACAGGCGACTTGGCCTTGGGGTGCTGAATGGGGAGCTGAGCACTTCCCATGGCAGCTACTGAATCCCACAAGGACAGCAGGTGGACTCTTGTTCCAGTTTGCTGAAGAGGAAATAGGGAGGTGACGGGATGGGCAGACCCACCGCTAAGACCCTGAGAGGTAGGCCTCCCTAGTCACAGTCAGTCAGAGTGCTCCCCACCTTCCGCCTCTCTGCCCTGTCAAGGGACCCAAGGCAGGTGGGGAGGGAGCAGAAGGGAAGGATGCAGCAGCAGAGGGGAAGATGGGGGAGCAGAGGGGAGGATGGAGGAGCAGAGAGGAGGATGAGGGAGCAGAGGGGAAGGCAGCCTTAGGGCCTGAACAGCAGAGGGAGATAGTTGGGAGTGAGGCGGGAGGTGATAAACACATACACGGAAAAGAAAAAAGTATATTAAGTAAATGCTCGGCACAGGGGAACAAAGAAAGATTTGAAAATGGGGGAATGAGGAGTCAGGGTTCCATGTTCACTGAAGCCAAATATGGGTTAAATTTTCAATCATGAGTAGGGTTCCGTGCCTCCACCAGGAGTGGGTGTTTGGAGAGCAGGCTCTTAGTGTCCTACGGTGACTCCAAGCAGAAGCGAGCTGGGGGTCCTCCAGGTGTGGCCTCCCTCCTCACCCCACACTGAGCTGCTGCATCTTGGGTCCTGGGGGGAGGGAGGCACGAGAAGCATCACAGAACGTCCCCTATAAGGGAGCGCAGAGTCTTCCACCAGCTCTGGGAGCGGAAGGCAAGGTGGAGAACACTGGGTCGTGAGAGTGTGGTGAAAGTTATTTTTTGCTGGTTTCCTCGTTTTCTGTTACAAAGTTAAAATATTCACCCTTATTTAGACACAATCTAATTATTACCTGCCACTTCACCTTGCTCTGAAATTTCAATATGAATATCTGTTAAGAAAGAGTCTAAGAAAACTAAGAAGGCAGTCACATTTAAAAAGTGCCCTATTCTGGTGACCCCCCTCATCGGTGGCACATGAGGATGACATGATTAATCCATCAGAGGTGGGGCTTCTCATCAGGGCACCGGGCTAGGTGGCCCTTCAGAGCTCTGAATGCCTGACTGCACTTGGTTGAAATACCCAGAGCAGAAACAGCTGCACCCAAGTCCAAACAAACCTCTATTTTTCAAATGTCATTAAGGCTTTTACAATCCGACGGGGGTTACCTGAGGCACGTGTGTACTCAGTGCTTGCTGTGTGGCCCGCCAGTGAATCCAGGGCAGAGGCGGCCTTTCTAGACTCGCCTGCAGGGCGGCACCAGCTCTGACCTCTACATAACCACTCCAGTCCAGCTTGAACTGAGAAGGGCTGCCAGACGTGGCCACAAGCCCTCACACAGGCGACAGTGAAATCAGGTACTTCTGATAAAGACCTTCAGGACCTCACAAACAAATAAATTAACAAACAGAGACTTGGTGTGCTGAAAAGTTCTACTGGAACTGACCGGGAGCTGGTCCCCATTCCTTTTCCACTGATGAGACAACTACTCACCACCTTGACTTTGGAATTTTGTCTCCTGCAGGATTTTAAATCTCTTGTAGCTTCATTGTTCCTCTTGCAGAATTTAAAACCATGATATATTGTTAAGAGAATTTAGTTCAAATGGTAAGGGATTATGCCAAATGTTATTGCAGCTCAATAAGCATCACTGAAATCTGGGTTTACAGGAGAACGTGTGCACTATGTCTACTTTTTCCAATTCTACTTAATTATGTGATTCTACAAATTTGTTTTAAAAAGAAAACCTTAGAATATTCTGGAACAAAAATTCAGTTTAAAATCACAGCACAAATGCTACGCCTAGCTGGGCTTTGGGGGATCTTTGGATCAAGGCCAGGCTCCTGGCCCCTTGTGGCCTCTGGGGCCCGAGGCTCATGGAGTGTGGGAGGGGATAGTAGCCACACCACAAACCAACAACTTTTGCAGTCTATACGAGCTCGGAAAAATGGAGAGGGCGTCCCAACCAAGGCCCACACTGAGGAAACATTATGCTACCCTTCATCTATTCAAGTAGCTCTTTCTTTTCCCTTCCAATCACTACCAAACCTATATTCCTTCGCCAGACTTTCTCCAGAATCCCTGTATACATATGGAATATGTTGAAGGTTTGCAAGAAATAAGTTTTAAAGGATTTACTCACCCAACCTTAGAATGAAAACTTCTAGAATATTCTGAAGTATTTTCTAAAATGATGCCTATCTGTAAATATTGTGACTTACTGACTTAGAAGAATAGCAGGAAGCAGTGATATAAATGAGACTGGCAGGAGATGAAGAAAATGAAGATTGGGTACAATGTAGCAGTATTCACTGTAATTATGTAGAGAAAATAACATGAAAAGGAAAGGAAAATACTGAGTAGCAAATAAATGGATGATTTAGAGATTCACATTTCTGAAAGGGAAGATTACTTACGAAAAATTCTCCCTTCTTTTTGTCACTCACTCAAACTACGCTTGATTTATGAGACTAGCTAATATCACTGTGTTACTCTTGTTAAGACCAAACAAATTACAAAATAACAGCCTTTCAGTGTAGGTTGAGGAGCCAGAAATGTCAGAAGCATTTCCTTGTGGCAGAGGTCTTAACATTTCCCTCAATACTTTTGGGCAACTTAATTTAATGGTACAGTATGGAAGTTTCCATTGAGTCTATGGTGACGGCCCCACAGGAATTCTGGATGAGGCTCACTCTGTCCTGAGTGCACGCTAAGTGAGGGCAGTCTCTTACTTTCTCCAGTCCTGTAAGAAGCTCATTCTGTCCAGTCCTTCACGGTGGACTGTCTTCTCCCTGATTAGTGGTCTCTCAAACTTGGCTATGTGGCTGCTTCTACTTGATGGTGCTACAAAATGAGACAATACAGAGGGAAGAAGATGCCCCTCGGAAATTCTCACTGAGCCCCTAGTTCCTACTTGAGAAGTAATGGTCTGGTTCGATCACGTTACTCTTGGGAGCCGGAGAAAACAGGCACTTTCCTTGACCCTCCTGTCTGCCAGCCCATCTTATTCCTCTCTCCCGAATGCCTCCCTGTCTTGGACTTCCAGAAAGCCATGCACCTGGAAGTGCTTTGTATACAGTAAAGCTGAATGCACATTACTCTGGGATCAGGGGTCTGTCTTGCTCTCACCAGCCCACCTCAACCACAGGTCCCCGTGGTCTGCATCTGCTGGCAGACCCTCACTCCTTTCTCCACACAGACCCATGCCTCTTAGGTGTTCTTCATACACCTCTTCCCACAGTCAGGTTCTGAGTCCTGGACCACAGGTGTCCTTCCTGGTTGGGTGCTGACCAAGACCCAGTTCTGAAGTCCCTGAGTCTTCTGGCCACAGGGACTGGGTGGGACCATCTACCGCTTTTTCAACAGGCCTGAAAGGGTTAAATGATGGTCAGCTGCCCTTGTGCAGTCTACCGGCTCCCTCAAGGGCAATAAAGTCAAGTGCTGACTAACAGCTGCTGCAGAGCTGGCTGGGCTCATCCTTTCCAACAAAGCTGGGAGGGCCCTGTGACTTATCTGAATGGGAAAACCAGCCAGCCTTGGCGACTCTAAATGGTGTGTGGTTGGGACCAAGGTGCAGACTGAGAGCTTCTAGGATTGGGCGACTGAAATGATCTCAACCAAAAGATTTGATGACAGCTGAATAATTAGTTTATAAGAGGGAAAAATAGACACAAATAAATGTGGAAAGACAGTCAGAGCAATGCTGGGTAGAACTGTTTCTATTTGCTGATTATGATGCTGAAAACATTACCAACCTAAAGTGGTAGTTATGGCAACACCACCCAGGCCCATAAACGGATTTAGATATTGTTATAGACTCCATTTCCTTGTAGAAGATAACATCCCTTCTTAAAATGATATGCACAGCAGGCTGAGAAACACTGGGGACAGGAGAATGCTTCATGTCTAACGATCTCAGAGGTGGAATTTCAGATTTCAATACTGCTAAACTCTGGGAAAATCACCGAGAGTACAAGAACAGCATAAAAATCCTGGAGGATCAGTGAAGTGAATACCATTCCCTCTGCTTGGGAGAATGCTGATTCTAGTCATCTGAGTCTGAAGAGTCGGAAAGAACCCTAGGGACATCTAGTCACTGTCCTGTCAAATGCAGGAAGCCTTACCCTAGATTCGGGGCTGATGCTCAGGGCCCTAATTGGCCGAGCAATTAAGAGAAAGTGAGCCAGGCATGGGTGTTCCATTGTTGATTAGACTCCAACTGTCGTAATATCATACATAACGCCACAGACGTCTCTGAGAAAATTCAACAATTCCTGCAGGTCGAACATTTCAACTAGATTTCTTTTGAATTCTGCTAAAGAAAATGCCTTTCCTAAAGGTATTAGGAAGGCAAGGGATAACCGATGACAGTGAAATTCTCTTTCAATTGTACTAAGGCAATTTGTATTCCTTCTGGGTGACCTGTGATAACTGTTGGAGAATACAGTGTTTTACAAAGTTTTAAATTTGATGTCTGAACCAGCTTTTCATCTTGAAACAAAATGGTAGCCAAAAAGTTTTCAAGTGGGCATCGTATTCTGTAATGAGGGAAGACTCTCAACAATATTTAATGGCTGCCAAGGACACTGGGTGTGCATTTAGAGATGATAGAGGTAAATGTTTTAAATAATAATATTCTCCTAGTTAATTTTCTAACTTAGCAGCAGCAAAGGAAATTAAACTAATTTAGAGGTACTACTAACAAATAGGATTCTTAAGAAAGTAAAGTTGTAAAGGTAAAAAACAGCTATCAAATCTGTAGCTGTATCAATTTGTAGCATATCAAATCATGCATCAAATCATGGTCATTATCAGAAATCAACTCCTGATGATGCAAAATGACTGGATTATGGAGAGCCGACAGAGATAATGACAAGAGTCCACAAGGAGAGGCAGCGGTTTTGAAGGGGTAAAAAGAAGACTGTCTGTGACTTGTATGAATATTTGTAAAATTATGGTCAAATATGAAATAATTTGAGCAAACTGGATGTCAATATTGCCATGAAATATTAACAGCTATGAAAGCAGATCTCCGTGTAATGGATGTTGGATGTATGCCCCATTCTGGGTCTTTGGTCATAGTTTTATTGTGTATTTATTTCAATAAATATCCCATTTCTTTAAAAGAAGACGCATCTATCGATCCCCTCCTATATGCAAGGTGTGCCCTTTGAGCATCACGGTTCACCTGTGAAGTAGGCTCATGCTCCTCATCTTCAGGTGAGGCATCTGAGGCTTGTGGAGTAGCTACCTGCCTAGCAGGGGAGTAGGCTAGGGAGGAGGGATAGTATTGGGGCCTGCCCCTGCCTCCAGGCCCACGGCTTTATTCCGACCCCACCCAACAAGACGATGACAGAACTGAGACAACTATGGGGCTCCTCCACCTGTTTCCAGTGGTTCTGCCCATGAGCTGCACAATACACTTTAAGATCTTTCCCAAGACAGCCATCAACACTTACAGCCATGCACTACCTGGAGTTCTCAGCCCGGGGCCCATGCACTCCCAAGGGGACATGAATTTAGATGGCAAAATGTCTTTATTTTCACTAACTCCTACCTGTAATTCAGCACTTTGTTTAATTATGATGGAAAGTAACAAAACAGAGAGGTAACAGCAATGCCTTTACTTTGTCACCAATAGAAATCCCAAATTTTTAAAAATCACATTACAGTTGTTGTGGACATCCTGAAATGTCCTCAGTGCCCGTCACTACATCCAGCTAGGGGAGTTGGACCTGCCTCTAGATCGTGATATTAAATGTGTTAATAAGATGTGCTTTTTAATTTCATATTTTCATCACTTTTTTTTAAATGTGATAACTGTATTTAAGTATAATTACTTTCCCTTGAAATCCTATGAATTTTATTTTGTGCATTTAAAAACATTATTCAGAGGAGGGGTCCACAGGGTCCCCAGATGCCAAGGGGCCATGCAGTCCTCCAGGTGGCCTTGTGGGGTCAGAGGCGGCAGGAAGGGGTTCTGGGGTCTCCTCTGACTGACCTGTAAGAAAAACCAGCAAGAGATCTCCATCTCTCTTATCTATGAAAAGGCAGATGCCAGGATCCCCTTTTAAATAAAATTACTAAAAAAAAAAAAATCATCCTAATTCAATTCAGCGAGTTCAAACTCACTTTATATTAGATTAGTTTTATTTATGAATTATAATAATTTCCTTTAAGCTTTATGAATTTTACTGGTTGATCCTACGGTTAGGGAAACTGTTGTTTAAAAGCTTTCGAAGGCTATGTTTCATAATATACATTATAGAAGTGATCAAAGGAACAACAAGCAGGCCTATGTGGGATGGGTCACAGCAGCCACCCTGGACCGCTCATCTGTGTTGATTTCAGGCATCTTCACCTTTGGATGAAGGTGCTTCCTGGGAGAACCCTAACCCGATATGATCTGCTTTCCCCAGGCCAAACTGGCAGGAGGCTCTGACCCGAAGGGAGTGGTGCACACACATGAGCTGTTAGGAAGCTTTGAGGAGGAACAGTCCTCTTGCACAAAGTGAGATTGAAGAAATTATGATTAATTTAGCTTTTTTTGTGTGTGAGGAAGACTATCCCTGGGCTAACATCCGTGCCCATCTTCCTCTACTTTATATGGGACGCCACCACAGCATGGCTGACAAGCAGTGCGTAGGTCCGCGCCTGGGATCCGAACCAGGGAACCCAGGGCGGCTGAAGCAGAGTGCACGAACTTAACCACTACACCACTGGGCCGGCCCCTAATTTAGCATTTTGATGACTTTCAAAACGTCATATTTTAAAGGCTTATAATATTCAACTAGTAACAATTAATTTAAGCTTTTAACAAATTCAATTCCAAATTTTCTCCATAATATTTCTACTATTCCCTGGCTGGGAAGCAGAGTGGGGTAGAGTATGTCTTTAATTGTGAAAGACTTCAACACAGATTAACCCTTGCAACAATTAATATTTATTTTGTACAGTTACATCCAATTCCTGACTGGTGTCTCCTGGGAAGCAAAATAGGCACCCAGCCTGACACTCAAAAATCGCCCTAATTCATACATATCAGCGAGACAGAAAAAATTGTTTTAACAATTGTGTGCACAAAATGCCAACTTTATAAAATAGTAATAGCTGCCTTTTATTATCACCAGTATATAACAAATTCTGTAATTCCATATTCTGGTTTCTAGAAATGTCTGATTTTCAAGATCAAAAAATGGAAAGCACCCCCTTAAACAATGTTTCTCTGTAAATTTTTCCTGCATTTTTAAGTGAGCTGAACACATTTCAACTTTAAGTGCAACCTAATCTATTATAAGATAGTATTTCCTTATCTCTCTCATCAAAGAACTCTTAATAAAAAAATCTTGGGAACGCTTGCCAAATATTTTGACGGAGAATTAGTATTTATTTTACAGAAATTATTATTATTATTATTTTTTGTGTGTGTGAGGAAGACCAGCCCTGAGCTAACATCCATTGCCAATCCTCCCCTTTTTGCTGAGGAAGACTGGCGCTGGGCTAACATCCGTGCCCATCTTCCTCCACTTTTACGGGACGCCACCACGGTATGGCTGACAAGCAGTGTGTCGGCAGGTGCCTGGGATCCGAACCCACGAACCCTGGGCTGCCAAGCGCGAACTAAACCACTGCGCCACTGGGCCGGCCACCAGAAATTATTTTTAAAGTAGTAATTCTTTGATCTGACTGGTTTTACCAATGTAACAATTATGTTCCAAAGCATTTCTTTCTCGAGTTATTTTCAGAAATCTTTAAAATGCCTTTCCCTTTTGTGCATAGAAGAGATAAGGCAGCAATAGTTATCTTTCTCCTACTGTTTGAAAGAAGTAAAACATTCTTCCATTTCACACAATAGATACAATGAACTTGTGAATTTGGATGAATAAAGTTGTCCAATTTTGTTGATAATTCAGTAGCACGTGTTCACATTCGATTGATGGATACATTATCCCTCCTTTGGGGATCAATTCTGAGTGTTGTAGCAAAACCAAGCATAATATCAGTGCAAAGGCATCCCTATGGTCCACAGGTACCCGTGGGGAACAACCAAGCTGTGCGTGCTCCTTGGTTGGGGGCTGCCACTTGCCAACTTGACAGCTCATCGGAACCATGTGGCTCTGGGACTAGACTGCCTGGTGGCAACTCACCTCTGCTCCTTATTAGCCACCCGCCTCAGGCACAGATTCAACCTCAGCGAGCCTCAGTTTCCCCCTCTGTAAAATGGGAATAACAACAGCACTCATCTTATAGGCTGCTGCAAGGATTTAATCAAATGACCCACAAATAGCATTCTCCACAGCAGCTGGCCCATCGTAAGCACCTGATACACGTTCACAATCTTATCATATTGCAAACAGGGGCAAAGCGAAGGGGACAGGGTGTCTGCTCAGATAAGCAAATCACGTGACAAACATTTATTTGGGACACACTTGTGCTGGGCATTGTATGAGGGGAAGGGGAGATGTGGTTGTAAATACGTAAATGCAGTCTAATAGGATATGCACAGAAATGAATATTCTCCAGAAAATTCAGGGGTTCAGAGGAGGGAGCCACTGCTTTATTGCAGGAGTGGTTGAGGAGCCCTTTGCAGAACTTTTGCATCTCAGCAGGGTTTTGAAGGATGGCCCAGGGCTTGCCTGGTGAATGGGAGGTGGGAGGGCTTTCCAGGTGAGGGCAGACCTGTGAACTAAGGAAGGGTGGACAGAGGCCCCCCTCCATGGTGGGGGAGGAGGGCACTATGGGTGGGCAGTGCTCAGGGGCTTGGGCTCTATTCTGTAAGGGTCACAACCAAGGGTGTGAGAAAGCCAGGTCTGTTTTAGAGGAACCAGGAAGATGGCAGCAGGGAGGATGGAAGGGGAGAGAGAGACTGGATGGGGCACTGCAGGAACACAAGTGGGAGGTGACAAGCATCTACTGAGGCAGAAGTGCAGGGTGGAGAGGAAAATATAGGCTCGAGAACAGGAGAGGAAGAGTCACAGTTAATCCTGCTCCCTGACCGCGCCCAGACCTGCCGGGTGGGGAAGGGACAAGTTCAGGCCACCTCTCCTGGTTCTTGCAGCCATGCCCTGCCCTCTCCCAATCCTTTACCACCTGAGTGGTCCCTGATCTGCTTCCTCCCCCAGCTCCCTCAATCTGGAGTTCTTGATCTTCCCACTCAGATTGCTCCCTCCTGGCCTCCCCAGGGTAGTCGGCTGGGGAGATGACCGGGAGGCGGACTGGGGACGACACACAGAATGGGGAAAGTCACTCCAGGAATGCCAAGAGCAAAGTGCCCAAGTCATGGTAGACCCTCAGCAGATGGGTGCTGGAGGAATAAATGAATGACTGACGTGTGTGACAGTGAGGAAAAAACAATTAAACCTTATCCTAGTTTGCTGACTTGCTGGTAGGAAAGTGTAGATGTTACTGGAAATATTTCTGCCATTACAACAACTCCTTTGTGTGTTTTGGGAAAAGCCTGATCTTTTCATTTATTAGCAATGAAGCAATGTTCAGAAAAACAGGCTGGGCCTCCATGGCAGGGCCAAGTCTCACCCTCCTGCGAGTAGCGGGCTCCCTCTAGGAACTCCACACAGAAGTTCTGGGGACCCTGCTGACCCCAGGACCCTACCTCTCCCAGGTCCCCAGGGGCACACACAGGCCACTGTCAGTTGTCAGGTCCACATATATTCAACAAATGGGCGCTGACCCCAATATTAAGCAAGACACAATCGCGAAGCTGCCTGGCACCCCAAAGACAAATATGACTGGGTTTTGTATCATCCTCAGCAGGTAGTCAGTGCTCCGTGGCAGGCACCTGTGTGCATCCTGCTCACCACGGTGTACCTGGCACACCGTAGGCACTCAGTACCTGTGTTGTGTGGATGAGTTAATTATCCACCTTTCTGGGCGGTCCCTGCAGCCAAGCCCTCACAGCTGTGTCTAATTGAGGGGATCTTGAGCCCATTTCCCTTTTCAGAGTTCACACTCCATTTTGGTCTATGCACACTGTCCAGGGAGGAAGGACAACCTTCTCTACAAATGTAGGGCTTCCAGGGGCCTCCGTCAAGTTGACACAAGACAGTGAGTCCAGTCAAGGTGGGACGGGGGAAGGATGGGGGGCAATTACACCCACTACCACCTGAAGCTCGCTGCTGTGCTGCTGGTGGGAGGATGCATCCCAGATGGGCGAAGTGGAAAAGATGAGCAATTACAGGTCCAAGGCAACTTTTTCAACCCTGGCCGTCCACTAGAATCACGCAGGAGTTTCCAACAAGCGTCTACCAGGACCTGATCTTAGACCCATGAAGTCTGCATCTGTGGGGGTAGGACCCTGGCACTCGAATAACTTAAACTCTCCCCAGGGCATTTAACTTACCACTGGGGCTGAGAACCACTGGCAGAGAGGAAAGGGGTTACACCTGTCATCTCCACCTCCCCACTGCCTTATTAATACAGCAAAAAACTAGGTTTCAGGAGATTTGAAATGTGGCTGAAAGAAGCCTCTATTAGTGGCTGCATTTTTTTTTTTTTTTAATAAACATGAAAGCCATTTCAGCTGGTTCCTTAGCTACTCCCAAAGTGGTACCACTGAGGTTGCCTTCCTCCTAAATCTGGATTCACACACGCCTGTTCCTGGAGTTGAGAAAGGGCGTGCTGGGTTGGGGGTCTCAGGCTTTAAAACAAACTTCAATTTATTGTTTATATTGGCACTTTCCATTAAAAAACAAACAAAACCCAAAAAACTATGCTGTCCCTTAAAAAAAAAACCCTCACACCCTTTAATGTAAATCAGAAAAGTAAACAGAAACGCATTCACATCCTCTTAGCGCAAGTTCACATTCTCAAACATCGACAACTCAGGGTAAAGTGAGTCATTACTATTAACTGTCCCATCAGCCATGGACTGAGCGCACTGGCCAGGGAGCTGTGCGAGCCCGCCAAGTTGGCATGGGACTATTTTTAGGATGCAGAGTCCTGTCTGCGTCCTCCTGGCCGCCCTACTTGATATTAGAACAGGCTATATTTTCTCTGAACAGTCAAGACAATGGACACCTCAAACTGTAGAGTCATCCTAGGTGGGTAATTATCTCCATCACTTACACCTGATACAGGACAACACGACACAGTGACTCCTAAGGACCCGCACAAATGCGCTCTCCTCGGGTGAATCACACACGTTGCCACCCCCCGGTTATCACAGTTTACGCTGTAGGTTCTCCCAGCTTCCTGCCACCCCTCTATCCCCAGCTGCACTCGGGGTTGGCCAGCCGGGCCTCCTCAGGGTGGCCCTGTGCTCACATGATTGGCTTCACTGATGTGACTTTGCAAACCAGCGACAGACTCTAGAGAGACGAGGGGTTTAACTGGTTCAGCAATTCCTGTTTGGGCTGGTTATGGGCTGCCTCATGACCCTGCAAAATTCACATGTTGGAGTCCTACCGCCAGCACCTCAGAAAGTGACTGTATTTGGAGACAGGGTCTTTACAGAGGTGATCAAGTTAAACTGAGCTCATCAGGGGAGGCCCTATCCAATATGACCGGTGTCCTGACGAGAAGAGGAGATCAGGATGCAGACATGCACAGAGCGGAGACAGCCCGGGAGAGAGACCTGGAACAGATTCTCCCCCACACCCTCAGAGGACCCAACCCTGCCGTCACCTTGATTTCAGACGTCCGCCTCCAGGACTGTGAGACAGTAAGTGCCTGCTGTTTAAGCCCCCCATCTGTGGTCCTTTGTTACAGCAGCCCTAGCAAACTCATACGGGGCTTTTAATGTCGTGTCAATTATAACAGTTTAGAAGCAAATAAATTTTAGGAACCCACAGGGCTGTCATCTGCATCACTTTTCCTGAGAAGACCTGGTAACTGCAGTCATCAGTAAAATGCTGTTTCAAGGCCTTGTCTTTTGGAAGAAGTTCTGAAGACGGGCTGTGTGTGTGTGTGTGTGTGTGTGTGTGTGCGCATGATTCTCAGGGACACCCATTGTGCAGAACCCTTTAAACCCTAAAGTCGACCTCAGAGATACACTTGATCATCAAACAAGCTGATCTGCAGAGCCCTTTCCTTTTTCATCACATTCTGACAAGTGGCGACATCTGCCAGTTTCTTTTATTCCAGAATCCCAGAAACTAGCGCTGTCAGGCCAACATAACTGTCCTGGAACCGCTGACCAATTTTTAATTCAAACACTAAGATCTGAGGATGTTTCAGTCCTGTGGTTCTCAGCCTTCTGCTGACAGGCGGCTGTATATCTGATCTCTGTGGACACAAACGATTCTCACGCAGGCCACAATTAAGAGATGACCGCCGGGACACAGCCAGGTGCTCAGATGGCCCCGGGCTTGACTCTGCCATTCCTGAAGACTGCGGGCTGGTTTTCAGAGCCGTACTGCTCAGTGCCAGATTCGAACATGAAGTTGTATTAATTCACCTGACTGCGTGGAGCTGCAGGTTCCTCACCTGGACAGTGGCCATCGAAATAGAACCCAGTGAGCTGAAACAGCCCAAGTGCTCAGCTGGCCCAGAGCTTGGCACAGAGCGAACAGTCAATGGGAGCTGCCACTGCTGCCATGGTGACCAGCATCGTCTTCATGCCGGTTGGGTCATGTGGTTGGCTCTGAGGGGACAGAGGAGGAGTGAGGAACTGTCCTTCAAGTGCCATCTGGTTCCCTGTCCCTGGCAATGTCTAACTAATTTAAAAGGGGACAGACAGGAGGTAAATGTATGTGGAAACAGAACCCCGAGTTACTGCACCCTTGAGTGGCTTTTTGGGACCCTTCTGCTCACACAACTGAAAGAAGAGGATGTGTGTCCAGTCATCCAATTATCCCAGGCTGCAACCTGTAGTATGAGCCAGTGAGCTCCGAGGCCCTTCCTGGGCAGGACCCTACAGCGTTGGTGCTAGTCTGTCCAGGCTTACAGAGTCTCTTCTCTGAAATCTTTGCAAACAGAGTTTTGTAACTTAGGCCACAGGCTAGGCGCAAGCACTGTGCTGACACGGCGGTTGACTTTGGTTTCAAGAACGTCTCACAGCTTTTGACCATCGAAACTCCTATACAGGAGCTAAGGATTGTCTTCTTTTCGTTCAGTAGATGATAAAGGATATAAATAATGGTGTAAACTTTTAACATTTTCACCAGTTCACTTTAAAAGCACAGGAATTTTCATCCAATTGCAGCAAACCAAAAGTTACCTAAATTGTCTCCATTTAGTCAAAAAAGGGCTTAGTAATAGACAACAGACCAACAGGCAAGGCATGAATGGCCCTACCTCTACACAGAATATGTCATACAAGAAATTGATGTTAACTTAAAGCAACCACAATCCATAAATCAGCACACAGTATTTTTATAACATGGGCCAACAGTCAGACAAAGGCCTTGTGAAATGACTGAATTTATCATATCATGTCATAAACCCAAACTTTTTATTTTGTACATGAAACTGTTAAGCAGATCTTTTCTTAATATTACCAATGAAATCCTTAAAAGTATTTTACGATTTCTCTGAAGGTATAGAAACAAAATCAACTTAGTATATCAATTCAGAAAGTTAAGCTGAGCAGTTATGAAAGGGGAAAATGAACCTTTTCCAACTTTGTTGCTGAAGAAAAAGGAACCCTAAAGAAGAAATACCAACAGATGGAGGAATGTAACTAGATGGAATGATTCTTTTAAAGAAATTATTGGTTTGCTAGCAGTCCCGGTTCTCTTTGAATACCTAATCAGCTATTTTGATCGCTTTCCCAAAGCCTATTACCTTTAACTATGGAAATAATTTGGTAAGTACAGAATCTGCAATGAGCAGTCTGTAGGTAGGGAATTCATCAAAGAAGGAAGGGCACAGTCATCCCCATCCTGAAACACTATTAGGATCCTTTCGTGCATGGAATCCTGAAACACTGATGACTATTCATGCCCCTGTTCTTACATGGCATTTTGAATAGTTCACATGTATCCTACTACATTACTCTCTTTGGGATGTTGAAGTCAGCATGCAAAAGGCAAAGACATTGAATTGGTATTTTAAAAGGTAGCCAAGTTCTCACCTTCATTTCAGATATTTTATATACCAGAATTTAGTATAGGTAATATAACACAAGATGCTCAGTGGAGGGCCCTGGGTTCAATTAACTTTTTGAAATTAATAATTAAAAACGTTGATAATTACTGTCAACAATGAAGTCTCTAACTTGACAACTGTATGCAAGACTCTCAATTTTTGTCACAAAGAAAAGGAACATATACATGAAGACCTGCCTATTTTAATGAATGGGCACCAATAGAACTATTATTTGTAGCATTAAAGCAAACATGGAAAATATCTAATTTACTGAGACATATCTCTTAAAAAAAAAACTTCCTTATTTCTCATTTTAAATCTTTATTTTGCTGCATCTTTCAAAATGCAGGCTGTGGCCCAGGCAACCTCTAGGACCTCTTCCAAATCTAAAATGTTACGATTCTGTGATGCCATAAGGCAAAATGACATTCCTCTTCCCTGATCCCCAAAGTCGTCTTTACTGTGAAGAATGAAAGAAAGTCAGAGACTGTTCCAGAGAGTTCTGACTAGCAATGATTTAAGACACAAATCACAAAGGCATTTTTGCATAATATTCTTCCACGTGATTTGTATAAATTCTGTTTGAAAAATAAACTGAGACCCGCTCCCACCCTGGTGGCCTGTATCAAATCATAGGCACCTGACACCAGAGCCAGCATGGAACTGTAGGATTCAGAATGGACCCTGACGTTACAGCGTTAGACCTCACCCAGCAAAAGATGTCTTTCTAGAGCTGTTACATCCATCCTATCCCAGCTGAAGAAATAAGCAGAACCGAAACCCCAGAAGAGAGAGACTAGCAGGACAGTCACAAGGCTAGCCTTGGTCCCACCAGACTTCGGTCAGGAATTAAGTGCCCTTCTCCATTGGTGTTAAAATGCTATCTGCTTGGAATCCCAGGGGTTCCACCTCTAGAGAAATTGGCAGAACAAGCATTATTTGATTAGTGTGAAAGATCCTGCAGTGAAAGGGACAGAGGCAGGTGACAGGGACTGATCGTTTCTGATATGCCTGCCATAGAAAGATCAAATTGAGGTCATTCGGGGTCTTCTAAACAAAACAATGATTCTTTGTAAATCCAAAAGATGCCCATATGAAAACTATGAGTTTATTAAGTAATGTTTACTATTGATTCTGGAAAACATCGACCAACTTGAACATGATCAAGAGCATATGATGTGGGAAGATAAAACCATCCCGCCCTTGTCTGCAGCTAGGAAGGAACATATTTCAGGAGATTCATTCCTTCTCTGCGCTCACGTTCTCTGGGATTTCTACTGGGTAAAGCTGCCATCTGGTACAAGAGGTGAGAAGACTCAGGTGTCAAGCTCACCCCTTATTTTAGTATTTAGTTAAAAATCTTTAGCTCTGATAAAGGATTTAACCCCTGGGGGCATGAGGAAACCAAAGGCAGAAACAGGTCTGAGAGAGACCAAGACCTTGAAGTCTACCCCAGAGGTGAGGTCCTGGAAGGGGGCAGGTACCAGGCATTTCCTTGACGGAGTCTGGCCTTGTCACTTAAGGAACCACTCAAACCACACCTCTGCCTCTCCAGTGAAATTTCTCAAGAGCAAAATTTTCACCTTTGCACTAGATGCTGCTGAGGAGACAGCAGAGCGGGGGAGCAGATTCACCTGTAGGCTGCTGCCCTCTGCAGAGCACCCCACGTGCAGAGCACCCACCGGAGACGCCTGGGGAGGAAACCTTTGGGCTTGTGTGTGTGTAGGGAGGGCGAGGGTGTACGATAAACTAGGCTGGACATTTAGACCCTGAGGTACCTGTAAAGTTCCACCTTCATAGAGATTATGGGGACAGTAGCGGGAAGAAGCAGACTAGGGGGAGACGGAGGGGAGAGGAAAGTCAGGGAGACTGAGGGGTGGACAGGGAGGGGGAGAGAGGGGAGATGGTGGAGGGCAAAGGGCGAAGGAGGGGTGGATGGGGGAATGGAGAAGCGGATAAAAGACAGAGGGTAGAGGGGAGGAGAGAGGGTGAGAGGGATGACAGGGGAGGCGGTGAGGGGGGAAGGAATAGAGGAAAGGGGACGAGGGTATGGGGGAGCGCAGGAGAGAGTGAGCAAGCCAGAGACCAGCCAGACAGATGGGATGGAAAGTAGGAGAGGAAAAAAACGCTTAGGGAAACGAAGCAGAGGCGCTGGGAACGTCTCTCTGCTGGAGGCTGGTTTAGAAAGCGCCCCGCGCGCGCACGAGCATGCCGGCCCGGAGCGAGATGGCCGGAGCGGCCAGCCGGACGCGGGTGGGACCCCGGGCGGCGCGCCCCCAGCCCCCTGCCCGCTTACCTGGCCCTTGACCAGGCTGGCGGCGAACTGGCGCATGACGGCCTCCACGGTGTAGGCGCTGGACCAGCCGCGCGGCGTGAGCAGCTCCATGCAGATGGCGCCGCCGTCCAGCACGTAGCCGTTCTCCAGGCGCGGGCTGAGCACCCGCATGAAGGGCGGCGAGAAGGGGAAGTTGTCAGGGAAGGTGAGGTTGAGCAGGATGAACTCGGTGTTGGTCTCCTTCATGTCCTGCCACAGCACCGAGTCCTTGTCCACCTGGTGCAGCTTCACGTTCCAGTCGAAGAGGCTCTCGTCCACCAGCTCCACGGAGATGAAGCGGTCGCTGAGGCGCGCGATGTCCTGCAGCTCCTTCATGAGCCGCCGGCTGCGCACCTGCGTGCAGTGCTGCTGGCGCGCCGCGGGCACCAGGCTGCCGCCCGCCGCCGCCGCCGCCGCCGCCCCCGCCGGGCCCGGCCCCGCCCTGGCGCCCGCCGCCCGCTCCCGGGGGCCCCCTGCGCCCGCCGCCCCCGCCGCCCCCGCCGCCGGCTGCGGCGGCCTGTCGCGCGGGGCCAGCTCCGGTGCGCGCTTGCCCTTGCCCTTGCCGAGCCCGGGGCTCGCGTCGCCCGCGCCCCCGGGAGGGTGCTGCTGCTGGGGCTTGTGGCCGCCGCTCTTGGCGCCGCCCTTGCCGCGCAGCGACGCGGTCTGCTGGCCGCTGCCGCCGCCGCCGCGGTGGTTGTGGTGGTGCTTGGGGTCCTCGGTGTCCCGGTTGTGCAGGCGGATGAGCCCGATTTTGCGGAGCAGCGTTGCCATTTTAGGCTCGGCGCCGGCGGGGGGCTCCCCTCGGCTCCTGCCCCCGGATCCCGAGAGCCGGGGCGCGAGGGGCGCGGGGCGGCAACGACGGGCGAGCACTTAGCGGGGCGCGGCGCGGGCCACCCCAGGCGCCGGTGGCCGTGGCGCAGCGGAGCGGGCGGCACGCGCGCTCGCCGGCCGCTGTGTCGCCGCTGTCATATGACGGGGCCCTCTTTGGCTCGAGCTCCGGCCCCCCGAGGAGGGGAGGCGTGGAGGGGAACGCGGCGAGGCTGACCGTCCCCGGGCCGGTCCCTGGGCGCAGCCCCCGGAGCCCGATGTCCGCGGTTCTTTGTGCGCGGCCGCAGTCGAGCTGGCCTCGAGTCCGAGCGCCGCGCCGGGGCGCGCAGAGCCGCCCGCAGCGCCCCGGAGGCAGCGAGGTGGCCGCTGGCTCGCTCCGTGCGCGGCGGGCCGTGCTGCGCTGGCGGCTACCGCGGGGCCCCGGCCGCTGCCGCTCGAGTCGCCTCCGCCGCTGCGGCTGCTGACATTGCAGAGGCTGCTGCTCCGTCTGAGCCGAGCGTCGCGCGGAGGGGGCGGCTCTGCCGGCCGGGGTGGGGGGGGGACGGGGGGACGGGGCGGAGCCGCGGGCTTGCCTGCGCCTTGCCGCCCCCACCGCCCGCCCGCCGCCCGGCTCCCGCGGCGACACGCGCACGGCCGCTTGGGGGAGACAGCAGCGCGCGCCGGGCTGGTCCGGCGTGGGGCTGCGCGGTGGCAGCGCGCGGGGCCGACCAGCCCGCAGAAGCCGGGGCGAAGGTGGGGTCTAGCCGGAGAAGGGGCGTGCGCGGGCGCGCCGTAATGAGGTCTCAGAGGCTCCGGGTCCTTCTGCCAGCGACCCGGGCTCGCTGAGTCCCGGGGTCCAAGCCTCCGACCTCACTTAACCTCGTTAGAACAATCCGGAGGGGAAGGGGTGCCGGGGAAGCGTGGAAAGCAACCTGTTTATTGATTCCCTCGGACCAGCTGGAGCCCGATGTCCCTCACAGCAGTCTTGGGTTGGCGGGGGGACCGAGGACTAGGGGACCAGCGGCGGGGACGCTTTCATGAAGACTGATCAAAGAATCAGGGCCGGGGAGGACGATGCGGGAAGCGCGCCCGCCACCAACCCCCTAAAGAATAGCTCCCTCGAATCACGACTTGAAAGGGTGACCGTTATGCGAATTCACCCCGTCTACCCCGGCCGGGCTCCTCTCCTGTCTGCCAGGCCAGAGGGTGCCTGCATTTCGAAAAAGGGTCCCCAGAGGAGAAGACCTCCGAGCACTGGCTTTTGAGTCGTTTCCAAAAGGCTGCAGGGAAACGCATTCAACGCCGGCGCCCACGGGTCCTCAGGGCGAGGGCGGGCCCCCTGCGGCCCTCGGGGTCCCGGGCACCCATGGCTGACCGCGCGGAAGAGGAGGTGATCTTCCTTCGACCTGGAAGCTTTCCTCCCTCCCCTCCCTTTCTGCCTTTAAACCATTGAAACTTATTTTTATCTGGTGAAATTTCAAGCAAAAAGCACGTTCAGAGCCCCAGAAGCTGGAAGAACGGTGAAGCTTCAGTGATCGCAGGCAGCGCGCTGCCACGCACGTTCTAGAATGTGTGGCTGAACCACGCAATGGTGAGAGGGGGTGATGACGGCTGAAATACGGGAAATATTACCCCATAAACTTAAATGGTTAGGGACTCGCCACTTAACCCATGTTCCTGTTTTGGCTTTCAACTTGGGGGGCCACCAAGCGCATCAGCAGAGCGTGTTCATTCTGATGCCATCATGATGATTTCTTTTAACGCCTTTACCATTTTCACTTTTTCCAAATTATTAGAAATTTTCACTGTGAAAAATAACTCTTTAGGCCTCTTCGGAGACCAGTACAGACCTAGTGGGGGGTTCGATTACCTGGGGTTGTCTGCCAGGAGAGCGAGGTGTCAGCGTAATACTCAGCAGCTTGTGGCAAATGAGCAGGAGGTGCCTGGACCTGTGACACCGGTGCCTGGACCTGTGACACCGGCCCCTGGAGAGGCGACTATATACAAGGATGCACATCAGTGGAGGCTGTTTTCAAGTGGCTGGAACTGGGCAGCTCACTGGCCCAGGCAAGACCAGTGGTGGTGACCGCAGCTGACTGAAGGTCTGTTTGTCCTGGTCTCATGGGCTTCTCTGGTGACTCTCTTCTATCCAACTCTGTTTTTAAAAGACAGGTTGAGAAGGAAGACGACAATGTCTCTGTAAAGTACTGGGAGTTCATTTAACCTACGGGAAGAGAGGGTACGAAAAGGTCAATAGGTGACATTGGTGGGGATAGTCAGGCGTGATAGGTCTTCTCATTTCACGGCTGCAGAAGCCCTCTCAAGTTTTATGTGACCCATTTTATTGGTGAAAAAACAGTTTCAAAGAGGTTCAGCAGCTGGTCCAGCTCAGCCACGTGCTGTAACCCACACTCCAGTCCCTGTGCCTCCAGACCCTGTGCCCCAGGCAGCACACTGCATTGCCAGGCCTCTGACCCAGTTAGGGGCACAGGCCCAGTCCCAGAGGTGACAAAGCCTCCACTGGTGTGTTGTCATCACCATAGAACCAGCGGACTTCTGGCGAGGCCTCAGAGAAATGGTTCCTACCGGAAGCAGGATGTCATCCAATGTGGTAGGGAGTGGTTTGACCTAAACCCCAGGTAGCTGTCTGTAGGCCTTTATTTTTGAATGGAATTATTTCTAGGGTGATCATATAATTTATTGTGTGAATGCAGATTTTTTTGAGAGTGAAAGGATCACAGTTAATATTGATACTGGGACAAGAGGCCAAAGCAAATGTGACCGACACATAAGATGGTAGCCATCTACCTCTCGCGCCTACAGTATCTCTGATCAGCGGTTCAAAGGGCTAAAGCAAGATGTCCATTAAAAATTGAAAACAACCTAAATTTACAACAAGAGGGGAGTGTTAAGTAAATTATACCTGGTCCACTTGAGGGTGTATTGTGCAGCAGTAACATTGGAGTTAGGATGATTATATAGCAAGATGAAAGTGTTTATGATCTACATAATAATTTTAAGTGAGAAGCAGAGTGCAAAATTACCCACAGTATAGCTACAACAACATAAAACTATGCATAGGAACAAAAGACTAGAAGGAGAAAAATTTAAATGGTAACAATTATAGTGTTAGTACAGGTAGGTATTCTCAACTTACTCCCTCCTCAGTCCTCAGTCTGCATTCAAACATTTGCTTCAGTGACAGGATGGTGGAGGTAGGGGCGGGGAGAAGGGACTCTGTGGTTTGTAACTCCCCCTCCTTCTCCTATCCCAGAAAATTCTAGAAAGTTCCATTTCACCAGAGGAATGAATGGATACCTACCCAGTCCAGCAATGTGTAGAGGTCACATTTTGTTGATATAGTTATTCTCTTTTATTTGATTTTCAAATATTTTGAGAAGGAATATATTGTAGTTATAATGAAAAATTTGTTAACAAATTAAAAAATTAGCATATTGAAGATTAAGTTTACAATATGGGAACAAGATGAATTGAGAGCATTTAGTTAAATGAAATAATCTTTTAGGACAGCTGTGGGACTCTAGCTCCTCCTCCATTCACAGGTAGTGTTGGGGTGAGGAGGGAGATGGTTAGGGAATGTCTGCAGAGAGAGCCTGCACTGATCTCCCATGAAGAAAGGGAGGGAGGACAGGGACAGCTGTCACAATCTGTCCATCGTCTGGGAATTGCATTGAACCTGCCAATGACTCTCCCATGAGCATTGGAATCAATGGTTCCAGGGGCCAGCTGTCTCCAGTTGCAGTTTTTATAAAGAGATGCAGAACTGGGGTTTGCCCATTGATTCTTTGCCTCGAAGGACAGCATCCCAATTTTTCCGGTTGGTCTTATTTCTTCATGAGCCCCCATCTCATAAAGTCACCAAGGCGTCAACCAGACTCCTTCTATTACCTGCCCCCGGTTCATATACACTGTTTATTCTCTTGAACGAAGATGTTAAGATCACTATCAAAATTCAAAAACATTTTCTACTAGAAGAATTCACTGCAAGGCAGCCTTGTGTGGATCTCTGATGTCACCAGGTCGCATGACCTATTCTGCCATTGATTTATCCATCATCAAAACTAACACTTAGATAGCTCTTGCCATATCTCAAGCACTTTATACATATATATAGAAATACACTTAATCTTCATAGCAACTCAATTAAGCAGGTACCATGTTTATCCCCACTTTAAAGGTGAGTAAACTGAGGCACAGAGAAATTAAGTAACTGGTCCAAAATAATGCAGTGAACAATCAGCAGAGCCTGGATTCAAATCCAGAGAGACAGCTTTGGCTCTGGATGGTGCTGTAACCATTGCTCCTTGAGCACCTACTGTGCGCAGTCACTGCGGAGCAGAGAAGGCACTTCTGCCCCCCTGGAGCTGAGGTTCTCAGGAGGATGACCTTATCACCCTCTCAGTGCTCCACAGAAAGCTGCTCCAGCAGTCACTAAAGGAAAGAGCTTCAGGACGTCAAGGAACATTCCATTCTCATCTTTGCATTTGCTCAAAACGTACAATGGACACACATTTTTGCTGTTATTATTTAATTGAAAATTCAATCTTTCATTTTACAGCACAGACCTCGGAAGTCACAGTGGTCAGCATCTTGTCCAAAGTCACACTGGGGGTTGTAGGAGAGGGAGCCTGGGACCCCAGTCCTGATGACTTGTCCAAGGCTATCCTCACTGTGCCACATTCCACAGGCTCTGGAGCCTTTAGTGAGTGAAGAGCAGGAGGAAAGGAAGAAGGAAGGAGAGGGGGGCCAGAAGAGAGAGGAGAGGAAGGGCAGGAGCATGCAGCCAGCACTACCAATCTGAAATAGATGGTGGAGGACTTTTATCATGCTTTTGGTCCACTAGCACTGGAGCACATCTTCCCTCTGTTTGCAGAATTGTCCTCCTGTGGCAGATTGGATTTTTCAAAGGTGGCCATGCTGATATAGTGATCCCATCCCAAGTATTCTTATTACTTACTACTGTCACTCCTTTCACGGAGAGGTGGGCTCTGTGATCCCTCCTGTTGAGTCTGAGTGCGTGGGGGCTGTAACTGCTCTGATCAGTGGAGTAGGAGCAAGCAGTGAAACCATGTCACTTGCAAGGCTGGGTCATAAAAAGACAGGGCTCTGACTGCTTTCTGTCAGGATGCTTGCCTGGGGGACCCAACCTCCATGTTGTGAGGAAGCCCAAGCCACACTGGGGAGGCCGCATGTGTGGGTGTCCAGCCATCAGCCCAGCAAAAGTCTTTGCAGACAGCCGACACACACAGACGCCTGAGTGAATGGATCTTCAGATGATTCTGGCCTCCAGCCTTTGAAGCTTGCTGCTGAGATCCCAGATGTTGGGGAGCAGAAACAAGCCATCTCCACTGTGCCCTGACTGAACTCCTCACCCAAAGAAACTGTGAGAGACAAGAAAGAACATCATTGACGGAGGCCATCACGTTTTGGAGCAGTTTGTTATGCAACAATAGATAACCAATACAACTTACGATTCTCACCTCCTTGACGCCAGAAACCCACTTTCCCAGACTCCCTTGCAGCCGGGCACAGGCATGTGACCTGGTCTCAGCCAATCTAATGCACCAGAGCAGAATTTAGGTTAGGAGATGGAGCCCAGTGGGGGTTCATCTTGGTGAGTAGACCCGTGACCCAAATTTCAGAGGTAGCAGCAACCACTCCTCGAGGGGCTTCTGAGCTCATGGTTGGTGGTTCCACCTATAGTGCTTGTACTGTGGCCAGAGCAGGAGGGTCTCCCTTGGGATGGTTCAGTGGTATAATCTGAGTGTCATTCAGGCTGTGTAGCCTCCAAGTCAAATTTCTGACCATCCTGGAGATTCTTCAAGTGACATCTATGCGTTCCTTTTTGGTTGATGAACTCTATTGTTGGTAAGCAAGAACTCCGAGTTATACAACTTCTATCCAATTTAGACTGGCTCTGCTGGAAATAGTGCTCACACAGAGCACGTGCTCCATCAGCGTCCTTCACTACTTACTATCCAGCACTCCCTCTCTCTCAGGGCCCTCACACTGCCCTTAGTTCTCAAACCTTCATTTCACTGACCACCCTGGTTTGCTGTTTTCCATCCAAACCTAACTTAGCAGGACAAGTGAGGTTTATCTCCTCGCCAGCTTGGATCAGTAGAAGCTGCCAGTGGTGCTGCATTGAGAAGGATTGGTGCTGGGCTTAGAGGAGAATGTGGTCCTCAGTGAAGGATGTCTGCTGTAGGTGCTGGGCAAGTGCGGTCCACGTACCAGGCTGTCTTTGATTTAACTTCAAGGATCCTGGAAGAAAACACCTTGGTTAAACTAATTCATCTGGAATTTTAAGTAACATATAATTCCCTAGGAGTATTTGTATTTTAAAATAATATGTCTTGTGTTAGAGCACTGGTGAGGTTGCTTGAACAAAAAGTAATCTACAGGCTCAAATAAGAAGTTTGTTTTCCCTGCCTGTAATGGGACAGGGCAGTTACCACAGGGGACGGGGCAGTTACCACATGGCTTCCATGCGGCTTCAGTCGCTGCCTTGTGTTGGTTCTGGAAACGACTGTAATTAAATGCTCTGGAAGTTACATACGCCACCTTTACTCATATCCCGTTCCACACCCAGCTCCAAAGCAGCCTGGGGAGTGTAGTCTTGCACTGGATAGTGGGGGCCAGCTTAAACTCGCTAGAAAGAAACAGGAAGGTATAGACTGTGGGGGTCAGTTAGAAGTCTTGACCACGTGTACTTTCCTAGTGGATTTTTAAAAGCTTAATTTAGGAGAGTAAAACTGTAAAATGAAGGATTTCAGATCATGCATGCACAAGAACTTCATTAGGTGTTTCCTCTAACCTGCACCTGAGCGATTCTCCCCTCTACCCTTCAGATCGGGACACAGATTTCTGCCAGCATAAATTAACACCCTCTTGCAATTCCTTCAGAGGATAAGCTCTCTCCTCTTGGGTCAGACATGGCATTTGTCCCCTTGGGGTGAGCTGGTCTCTGGTTAGGTGGCAATGACGAGTGGTGGGTGAGTGTTGAAGAGAACAGAACTTCCTTTGCAAGGCAACTTCCTTGGGTAAGATTAGAATGGGGTCTTTAGGCAAAAGAAGGCTAGCATCTCATTCCAGAGAGGAGAGACTACTGCTGGTAAGGCATGCTCAAGGTGTTTTAGGGCTGTAGGTTCTCCAAGTTTTCTGAGTCAACTCAAATGGAGTCACTTCAGTTGTCAGCGTGCTGCTTCTTCCTAATCGATGCTCTAACTCTCACGTCAGAGGGTTGGCCAGGCTGCGAATTCTACGTACTTTATAATTCTGCAACCTCAAGAATCGAATTTTGGGACTGATTTTCAGCTGTAGCCGTGCCGCAGCTCCAAGCATTAGGATAGTCTTTTACAGCAACCACGGCATGGTCTACCTGCTCTGATGCTTCTTGAGCTGAGAGTTCCAATCTCGGAGCTCGTCCTTTTCCTTCTGCAAGCTCTCCACTGCAGTCAGAAGCAGCCCATCCCGCGCCTTCCCATTGCCATCATCATTCCAACCATAATGGTCAAGTGCAGCAGCTGCTTGCTCTCCCAAAGCTTTCCTTTCAGTACATCCTCCGTCTCAGGCAACCACAGGTGGTCACGATTACAGAATTGTGATGCTGCTGCTTTACATTAACCACCAATTTTCCATTTTCCACTGGCATTGAGGCCATCACTGTGCACAAGGTCAAAGCCGTTAGATCATCTCAATCTTCGAACCCACTCCTGATCCCAAGCTGTGTATTAGTCAGGGTCCAATCAGAAACACAGACACATGCTAAGGGTTTCAACAGAAGAGATTTAATTCAGATAATTGGTTACAAAGGTGATGAAATGTTTGAGAAACAGAAGAAATGGAGGAGCTGAAGAAGCCAAAAGCAAGAGGGGTATTCCCTTGAGGTCTTAGCTGCTAACCTCCCTGAGCCGGTATGCAGGAGCCTCCATGTGGAGCTGCTGCCGGTGCTGGAATGGCTGCAGAGGGCTCTCCCCACGAACTGCCTCCATCCATAGCTGCTTCCCCTTTGCTGCCACTGTAGCAAATGCTAGGAGCAGCAGAACATCATAACTCCTGTGTTAATTCCTGACCTCCAAGCCAGGTGGCCCAATCCAACCACAGGTCAGTTGGTGGACTACCTGGAGGACCCGTGTCAACTGTCACTGTGACAATCTCTGGGTTCCTCTTAGGCTACACTTAGCTTTTTGAACAGAGAAGAAAGGACCTAAGATGGCTTTTGTAATTATGGAATATAGATTTTCTCTGGCAGTTGAAGGAACGCTTGAGTGATGAAGTGAGTCATGCATTCTTTTCTGAAGAAGAAACTGCTTGGTCCTAAAGAGATTTCCAGAGATAATAATCTCATTTTTCCTGTCCTTTTCATCTTTGCTTGAGGCAAAGACAGTTACTTTCTGGTTGTGTAGAGGTGTGAAATGACAGCTGATATTGTGTGTCAAGGTGGCATCTCTATTCAATGCTACCTTAAATATTAGGTCTAAATATAGGTCCAAATATAGTACTCTGAGAAAGGAAAGTCAATTCTGCTTCCTGGCACAGCTGAGGGCTGGTGAGTGAAATATTATAATTAGTTGAAACTGAGAACATGTATTATATTTATCTTACGCATTTTCAAAGCATTAGAATATAATGGAATCTTCTGAACCTTTTTGCTATTTATCTTACCAGCAGTGTATGACAGTAAATGTCTTATTGCTCTCATGTCAGCTTTGAGAAACATAATTAAAAATAAACTCTGCAAGTTTGGTATTCAAAAATAGTATCTTATTTTCAAAATTATTTTAAAGAGAGGATTCATTTACATACAGTGAAATGCACAGATCTTAGTTGCACAACTCAGTGCATTTTGAAAAATGTATGCACCTGTGTGACTTACACACTAATCAATGTATGGAATATGTCCATCACTCAGGAAAGCTCTCCCCTGTTCCTTTCTGATCAAGCCCAACCCATCCCTTCACCAGAGGCACCCTCTGTTCTGATTTCTATCACCATAAAGTAGTTTTGCTTGATTTTGAACCTTATATGAAATTATACAGTATTGCACCATTTTATACCTGGCTTCTATCAATATATGATCTCAAGGTGAGATTCATCCACGTCGTGTGTATTGGTAGTTTGGATTGAGTGGTAGTAGTCATTGCATGAATATACCACGATCTGTTTACCCATCTTCCTGCCGAAGGACATTTGCGTTACTTCCAGTTTTGAGTATTATGCGTACAGCTCCTATGCACACTCACGTACAAGTCTTTTTGGATGTATGTTTCGCTTCTCTTGGATAGACGACAAGGAGCGGAATGGCTGCCTCAAAGATTGGGCATATGTTTAACTCTACAAGAAACTTCTAAACTCTTTTCCAAATTGATTGTACTATTTTATTACTCCCACCAGCATAACTGCTAGGAAACAAGAAGAAGGACCAGCAGTGGAGGTGAGGATCAGTGGAATCCCGCAGAGACAACGGCAGATTGGAGCAGACTGGGAGAAAGTAGCCCAGAGAATCCGCAGCGTGGAAGTTCTGCCACAGAGGCTGGAGCTATTTCAGAGTGCGCAGAGATAAAGAGCAGCACAGGGACTCCAGACAGTCACCAAGGGATCCTGCCTGTGCCAGCAACGGGTCGCCTTGGAAGATGCACCCAAACTTAGGAGAAAGCCTGGGTGCAGCTGGACACCCCAGGGTGCACCGGAAGCTGGCCACCTGGTCAACCACTTCTTGTGGACGCAGGCCCCTCACCCTCAATCATGGAAGACGAGAAATTCAGAGTGAGCCTCCTACAGCGGGTCAGCAGGGACTCCCAAGCCATCACGTGTTCACAGAGAGTAAAACACTGCCAAACACTTGAGGAAGAACAACCCGAACAAAGAACTAACGTCTGAGAAAGCAAAGCTACAAGAACAAAAAAGCCGATTTTAATATATACAATGAATATCTTCAAGGCAGTGTGAGATGAAGTTTAGTCTGCCCTCTTTCAGTGGATGGTATTTCTGAATGCATTCTTGTTGAATGATTGCAGACGTGCATAAATGAATTACTCCAGCAGTGAGTATTTTAATAGAAAAGTCCGTGTCCTGATCAAAGCAATCCCCACCATTGATGCTGCCTCACGAGAGCCTTCCTTGTGTAGGAATCCGGGTGCTGCAGGCAGGGAGGGGTGGCAGTCTCACCCAGTCGTCGTCTTGTTGTGGTGGTGGTGATGTGTGGCCCCCATTGTCCTACGTATTTGCTTTCTAAGCAGGAGATTCTCAATGCGTCTCAGCTCGGGCAGCTGCCCCTGAAAATCCCACATTGCTTGGAGGGATGTGACCGCACGAACAGGCACTATGTGGGAGAGACATCGCGCTGAGTGCCCCACACTGGACTGAGTCGTGACCGCTCTTTGGCAGCCAAGACTATGGCAGTGCCGCAGTGACCCTGAGCTCAGTCATCTTCCTGGAATCCCTGACATGGGTGTAGGGAGGGTTTTATCCTTAGTGTGTGAGGGAGCCCCCTCAGACAGACAAATCAGCCGGCAGGAGAGCCCTGGCATCGAATTCTTTCAAATATGCAGAAAGGGTGGAGAGCAATATACTAAATTCTAGCTTAATTTAGTGTCAGTGCTACCTAGGGAAAAAAGATGGGAATGGCCAGTGTCAAACATGATGGTGACTTTGATGGAACGCAGAGGCTGTAATTAAGGTGTGTGGTTGTTCTTGTCCCATGGTGATTTTAGAATCTGATATTATTCCAAAGTGCGAGAGTGTTTGTCCAACTGGATGAAAGCAAGATATTGGGGGAATGGTGCTTGTGGTTGGAGACATCAAATATTTATTTCAGGAGCAAATGCTAGCTTTGGATTGCCGCTGCTGACTCTGAGTTGCTTCTATACCTATGGCTTCTATACCATATTCGGGCATTTTGTCCTTTATCTTGTTAAAAAATAAATTTTAATTATAAACATTTCTGCAAGAAACCTGTGCATTTTAGGCACATGGGATATGTGAGGGGGCTGTAACACACACACATGCACAATGACAAGAAAAATCTATAGTAATTCATGAGAAGTAAATGGACCCTTTTGAAAAATGTCTAAAATGTCCCATTTTCATGTTCAAAAAGGTGGTATATTTTAGTGCACATGGATATTGTGACAATCCTTTTCTCTTGGCCTCAGACTTGCATCTTTCTGTTGAAGCCAGCTCACGAGTCAACCAACAAAAGTAGCTGGCCTGGGGGCCGGCCCAGTGGCTCAGTGGTTTAGTTCGCGCTTGGCAGCCCGGGGTCAAGGGTTCGGATCCCGGCGCCCGCCGACACACCGCTTGGCAAGCCATGCCGTGGCGGGGTCCCATATAAAGTAGAGGAAGATGGGCACGGATGTTAGCCCAGGGCCAGTCTTCCTCAGCAAAAAGAGGAGGATTGGCAACGGATGTTAGCTCAGGGCTAGTCTTCCTCACACACACACAAAAAAAGTAGCCAGCCTGTTTGTCGTTCTTCGGGCACGCGCGTAGAGAGAGCGAGGCTTTCCCGTCTGATCTTGGTCACTGTACCCCACAGGACTCCCTGGCACTTGCTGCGATGTGACACTTGCCGGTCTAAGTCGCCTTCCAGCTCCTGCAGTGCTTCTTGTCTTTGCATAAGTGGCTCAGGGGCAGCGCTAACCCTTCCTGCCCAGAGGGTGGATGGCTGGTGTGTGAACACCCAGAGGAAATTATTGCTCAGTCCCAAAAGGGTTGAAGGGTTACACAACAATGCTTATCTTCCCACGGGCAGGGCACTGTGATATTTTCTTATTTGTCCTGTCCTTATCCAGTCTAATCTAATCTATTATTTCCTTTTTTAGAAAGTGCTAAATTGACTTCAGTCCTTTCTAACAGACGTTGGTCTGCAGTATTAAAATTCTGCTCTACATCATCTTCTACTGGTGCAATATAACCCCCTCTCTCCCCACACACCATCAAATATTTGTTTCCGTGTAACATTTTATAGGTAGGAAAGCATTATTTTGAACTAAAGGTGGAACACTCGATATGAAGCCATCTTTTAAAGAAAGAGAATGGGGGCCAGCCCAGTAGCGCAGCAGTTTAGTTCGTGCTTGGCAGCCTGGGGTTCGCAGGGCTTGTCAGCCACGCCGTGGCGGCGTCCCATATAAAGTAGGGGAAGTGGAGGAAGATGGGCACGGATGTTAGCCCAGGAACACTCTTCCTCAGCAAAAAGAGGAGGAATAGCAATGGATGTTAGCTCAGGGCTGGTCTTCCTCACACACGCAAAAAATAATAAAACAAATAAAGAAAGAGAATGATGCTCTGCAATATCGGGAGTAATCAACTCTAAGTTATTCCTAAAACGGCCTGAACTCCCCCTCCGTCTCCCCATGGGTTGTGGCCAAGCCCGGAGGCCCCCCCATCCCAACCCACCCAGTGTGCCCCAGCCCCAGTGGCAGGACAGCCAAACCTTCATTGCTGCTCTTTGCATTCACAAGTAGCCCGGAAGCAAAGGCTTATAAGACCTCCCCCTGAACCTATCACTTTACAATCTCATCTTTTCTGAGAAAATATTCTATTTTTTAGTGCTGTTTTTTCATCTAGGCAGCAATATTTCTCTGGAAAAGAGATTTTATTCAGAGTTAGCTTCTGCAGAATAAAAAGTGAGGCAATTTAAAAAGATAGATATTACTTCCTCCAAACAGATAACTTAAACAGATAAGCCATGGGTTGTACACGTATATTTTTTTTAAAAGCAATTACCATCTGCTTGATAGAGAAGAATAACTCTGTTGGAATTGAGGTTTATTGTGTAGCTTTATAATTAGGATGCCTCTGAACAGAATAATATCCTTATCAGAATTCATGAAGAACGTCTTCTAATATTTTCCTTTTATTTTCAGACTCATTATATAAACAATGTTTTGGTTTTCAGATAGAGAAATTTAGAATGTGGAATGTTGTCTTGCAGGGAAGAGCATTTTTAAGAATATATTTATATTTTTTGAGACATGGAGGAAACATTCAAGTTGAGACGGGATCCTTTTCGACTGATGTCAGTCATTTTACTGACTTCATATGTTAAGTGTGGAACTACCTGCTCAGTCCCAGCACCAGGGCCAGCTCCAGGCTACCTGAGAAACCAGCCCTGCCCACACTTTGATCTCAAATTTCTAGCCTCCAGAACTGTGAGAAAATGGTGCTTTGTTATGGCAGCCCTAGTAACTAAACTAATACACCCGCCTGAAGAAGTCTGTTGACCCGAAGGAGCCTGCATTTGTGCAATGCATTGGGAGATACCATTGAGCAAGGATTCCTTGCCTACTCTAGATGGCTGTGGCTTCTATTGTCAGCCTTCTCCAGCTGTTTTGGGAAGCCCTGTGTCACCAAAGCTGACTTTTAAGTCTGCTAGAGCACAAATTGTATTTATCCTTAAAACATGATTATGTGCAGTGATTAGGTGCCCAGGTTGCCTCACAGTGGCCTTTTAAACCTTAATATATGGCATTATTTCCTTGCCATTCATTGTGTACCTTCTCTCACAACCCCTCGGGCACAATCGCACACTTCAGCCCCACCCCCAGGGGCTCACCTGCTTTCTGTTCTGCTAGTACCACCGGTAGCTTCCCCTTGGGCTCATCCCAGGACTTGGTACTGGGGCTCCGGGTGAGACGCCACAGGGGACCTGGGGCGGGAGGGGCGGGGGAGGAGGGGAGGCAGCTGAGCGCCATAGGACTGCCTTCATCTCTCCATGTGAAAGCACGTCATTCTAGTAGATGATTTTGCTTGTTCTTTTCTCTAAGTGGGTTATGAACTGGCTGTGAGGAGGGACCTCACCTTCTCCTCTTCTGTAGCCCTCATGCCCAGCAGAGCACCTGGCACCAGTGCTGTTCCCAGTGAGATAAAACCCCACCCAGAGAGACAAGACCCCTCCCCTGTCTCCAGCTCCCCGCACTGTTATTGAAGAGTAGGGGATCAGGCCCCAAGGACTCTGTAAGAGAAGGAAGGGAGGAGGGCAAGCACAGGGAGGAGTGGCCCAGCTGAACTGAGGCTGGCACCTGTGGGGTGGAGAGGCTGGCACCATGGGGTGGAGAGGCTGGCACCTGTGGGATGGAGAGGCTGGCACCCGTGGGGTGGAGAGGCTGGCACCTGTGGGGTGGAGAGGCTGGCACCTGTGGGGTGGAGAGGCTGGCACTTGTGGGGAGTGGAGAGGTTGGCACCTGTGGGGGATGGAGAGGCTGGCACCTGTGGGGTGGAGAGGCTGGCACCTGTGGGGGATGAAGAGGCTGGCACCTGTGGGGTGGAGAGGCTGGCACCTGTGGGGGATGGAGGGGCTGGTGCCTGTGGGGTGTGGAGACTCAGCTTTGGGAGCCAGGAGCTGCTTGCCCCCATCTCCCAGCTGGACCAGCCTCGAAAACACATCTAGTCTAATGACAGATTTCAGACAGGCCCCTACGTGGCAATGCCTCATGGAGAGGCTTCAGAGAAGGAGACAAAAACAGTTCCATGGGCCCGTGGTTAGCTGCAGTGTCCCTGAGCCTCAAGCCGCGTCAGGTTTGGCTGGGATCCACGGTCTCCCACACATCGCCACCGACCCTCCAGCCTGGGAACCTCTCCAAGTGAATGCAGAAGCAAATGATGAGCCAGCTCAGGCGTGGAACCAAGGCGAGCTATTTTTAAAAGTAATACACAAAAGCTGTGCCTGTGACATCGTCTGTTTGCGAAGTGGAAAATGTGATCCGTTTCGTGACGATTTGCAAACGTCACCGAGTCTGAGGTCACTAGGACCTTTTTTAAACATCTAGGATTTGCTGAACATTATAAAATAGTAAAATTTGTAAGTATTTAGATTTGGGACTAGTATTAAAATATCCAGATTTGAAAATGGTCTTAAACTAGAAATACACACATGGAGAAAGTCTTGACACCATGCCTGAAAATATTACAAGTAATATTCAGAGATTTCCTTGAATTGGTGGCTGAGACGTGTTTCTGGATTCCTAAATTAACTGCGCAAAGTCCTGGCACTTCCTGAGCTGAATTCATCTGCTATCAGTTTAATTTTTATTACTTCCTGCCTTCTCTTTCTCTCTTTCCTTTCCTTCCATTCCTTCCTTCCTTCCTCCCTTCCTACCCTCCGTCCTCCCTCCCTCTCTCTCTCTTCCTCTCAGCTAAGAGCACTAAACGTAGAAATTCTCAAGCCTGGAAAAATCCGTGACACAGTCAATGGAATTTTGTCTTTGACCAGAGCACCAAGAATTTCAGATTAATTCAACACGCAATTGTTGATTGACTATTGAGGAAGAGTCACAGGATTAGGCCTAGTCTCAAGGTAGTTTCCGGAAAGAAATGATTGTCCTTTCTGATGTCAGTTTGGGAAATGTGCCCAGACAGCCTGCTTCCCCATGAGAGTGCCATTAATAATGTTATTAATGAATTTATACAGCATCTTGTGAGGCTGCATTTATTATTAGCTTGTACTAACTTTCACGAGTATTGAATTCTGTAAGTTTATACTCCAACCGTGTGAGGCCATCCTTCTTTTAAGTTTCCTCATCAATAAAATAAGGATAATCTCTACCTCCCAATGATTGTGATAAGTATCAGATATAATAAATTTTCCAAAATTCCCAGCACATATTAGCCACTCAATAAATATTTGTAGACCCTCCCTGAGTGATCTAAAGGACATGGAGAATGCTTCTCTTTAGCTTTATTTTCATTTCAGATGTCTAAAGCTTCATTGGTTCAACCCAGAGTTTTTCAGCTTTGAAACTATTAACATTTTGGGCCAAATAATCTTTGTCATGAGGGCTGTCCTGTGCATTCCAGTATGTTTAGCACCATCACTGGCCTCCACCCACTAGGTGTCAGTAGCACCCCCTACCCCAGTTGTGACGACTAAAAACATCTCCAGTCATTGCCAGTGTCCTCTGAGGGCAAGATCACCCCTGGTTGAGAACCACTGCTTTAATCTAAAAGGACTGAGTCTCTCCTTATGGAACTTCAAGCACATAGCAAGTCCGGAGATTTCTCCAGACGCCCCATCTACAGCTCCCTACCTTGTCTCTATGTTAGCCTGTCTTTGCCCAGGGACGAATAGATGCTCAGCACAGAAAAGAGACACTACTGGAACTACTTTGCGACTGAGTAGTGTTAGTTAGAAATTTGGGTAAAAGCATGTGGTTTTGAGGCTATGACTATCCCTAAAGAAAATAATTGATACTGGGAATTTGCTGCATCCTTAAATCCTCTGAGAATTCAATTGTAGTCTGCTTTCAGAGAAACGTTGCAATAATTTTATAAACTACAGTTGTGTCAAGCATGATATCCTTTATAGTGCTTCTATATTACAAATGTCATTTGATTCAAGAAACTTGTCTATACATCTATAGATCCTTCCATTCATCCATCCTCCACCATCTAGCCATCCATTCATCAAAGACATTTAGAGGTGATCTATCTCAAAAGACAAAAGGCTAAGTGTGTCTTAGTCAAGTGCAGAGAGACTTAGGGTCTCCAATATAATATACTTTTAAAGATTTTATATATATATACTTTTATACATATATAATTATGATTAAATTATAATTAAATATACTATAAATAATTATAAAATTATGATTGCTATATATAATACAAATACAGCTAATTATATTTAAATATAAATAGTTATGTAATGTGATATATTATACAATATTATTTATATACATATATACATACATATGTTGTTATAAATGATATAATTAGAATAAGATACTCTAGGTATATGCTCCCCAGTAAAGTGGCATTAGACATAGAGCTTGCACATGTTAGGAAGAAGAAAGACACAATTCCTGTTCTCAAGGACATTTTCATTCAGCGGAGCACAGCATATGAATTAACATATCATATTTTTAGCAAAAAGTAGTAGAATACAAGAGCATTATTAAATATATATTTTCATGTGAAGTAAAGGGATGGATCAGTACTAAGGAGGCTGCTACTTTGCTTGTGAAAACTTACTTCTCTTTGTTCTTGGAGTCAGTGTTCATTGCGCTGAGCTTCAGTTTACCCTCGTATAAGTTACTTTCATTTCCATCTATTATTGGAAGTTTTTGCTAGATCTCATTCCATGAACAATATGGGACTCCTACATTGGTTGATATCCACTCCCTTATTCCTACTTTCCTTCATTACTTACTCATTTTCAAAATTATTTCTTAATCTCTTCCTTGTCTGAAGGATTTTTTCCCTACTGTGTGAATGTTTGAGTGCAGTGGGTTGAATGTGTGAGACGTTGTTTGTTTGAAGCCTGAAAAATAGAGTGTCATTTAACCAGATTTCTACTGTACAAAGAACAAGAAAGTTTGACACGTTCCAGCACTGCCGATGACCACAGCTTGCTCAGTGTCACAGCCACACTTACAGATGGTTTTATTAGAAACTGCTTTTACTTGCCGGTTCCCATTTTCACAAGTTGTGGCTTATGTCTGCAACTCTCCATATTTAATCTAATTGCAAAGTCAAATTACTCTTGATTTATTTGAGTCAAATGAGGTTTGCTGATAGGCAGTTTTGCAGGTGTGAAAAAGTGTTCACTTTTCATATAGCATTTCCCTTTCCTATCAAATGATGAATTCTAGTGAATCAAAATTTAACAGGAGAATAACCTTCATGTTTACACACTCAGAATCAGCAGATCATGCCTAAACCGCTTCCTTTTAACCTGAGGAAGCCACATAAAGGTTTCATTTGTTCACTCATTCATTCATTCAATGAATGAACGTTTCCTAAATGTGATAGAGACTGTCATAGCCTTTTATAATTAAAAGAAAGAAAGAATAGGATTCAACACCGGGACGTCAGGGGTTTATATTTGAATTCAGCCATTCTCAACCTGGCTACACACAGACTCACCTGGGTGGGAGTGGGCTGTCTTGGGAAAAACTGATGCCTGCTCCCCGAGGGCCAATTAAATAGAACCTCTGGGGTAGGGCCCAGACACAGGTAATTTGAACATCTCCCCAGGGGTCCTGTGTAGTGAGGGTGGGGTTGCCAGCCTGTCAGACAGGGGTAAACACTCTCCTGCTGCGCTGAGTGCTCTAGCAGAGGTGGGGGATGCTGCCCGGGGGAGGAAGCCGGTTCCGCCTGGCAGCACAGAGGGGACATGACTCTCACAGGCGTGAGTGAACTCATCATCCTTGTGAGCGGTAGCCTTTCTAGCACCATTCCTGCTTGTCCTCGAGTTAGCCGAGCCTATCCACGGTGGTGTTGTGGACAGTGCCTTAAATGGCCAGCGGGGCCGATTGAGTGGCTGGAGCAAAGCGTGACCCCGTGTGAACAGTGCTCTCCTCTAGGGGCGCTCACTGGCTCTGAAACCCCAAGGGCAATTCACTGGGCCCAGGGCAGGTTCTGAGAGGGATGACCTGCGTCACTTGGCACAACAATCCGGTGAAATTTGGGTGCTGGCTGTGTCACTGAGGCTCACTCCCCGTCTATACTCCCAGCCTAGGTGGTGAGTCAGACACAATCATCCTAGACAAGGTCAGAGGGTTTCCTATAGGATTCAGGCACCTGGCTGAAACTGGGTGGGGAGCTAACCACTGCCCCCAGGGACCACGGACTCCAGATGTGAATTCCACTGAGAAAAGGGGCTGCAGAGACGGCGGTCTCTGGTTTAGAAGCCTGCTTAGAAAAAAAATTAATCAGAGCTCCCTCCTTCCTCTATTTTGCCCTCTAGATTGAAACGTTTGGGCAATTATGACTATCAAGAAGATTGATAGATATGCAGCTGCTCCATAAAACTAACCCTTTCCAGGACACCAGAGGGTCCAAAGTATTCCAAAGGGGCCTTAGTGGGTTGGGGAAGCATCGCTGTAGATAACTATATATTTCTGGTGTTAAAGGTTTTGTCACTTTTCTAAGTGGCCTTCTCTTAGTCCCTCCTTGGCCCTCAAAGTGTGAGTCCAGATTTGTTTTCATGACTCATGTAATCTCTCCCCGGTGAGTGCTTTTTTTAGTGGAAGAAGTTGAACCAGCGGCTGAGCAATAACTCGGGGAGTCTGCTGAAGGAGAGATGAGGCAGCTGGCCAGCTGTGATAAAACTGAGCACAGACCCGCTGGCCGGCACCCACACTCCTCCCACAGTGGGCCAGGCAGGCTCTGCTCTGCTCTGGTCTGTGCCACGGTCCCGGGTCTCCCTCAGAGACTTCTCCACCCCTTGTAGGAAAGGGGCAGGGTGTGGTGGGAATATGTGTCCTGATCATAAGACTGATGAAATCATCCATTTTCAAAGAAACTTTTTATTTTTGTCTAAAATGAATTCAGCTTTTGACCACTAGCAAAATTTTTCTGGGGTGAATTTTAGTTAAATGGTCTGTGCCTCACCACTGGACCCCAGCTGAATTGTAACACAGAAGGTGATTGACTGAAAGAAGGTGTATTAGTCTCCTGGGGCTGCTGTAACCAAGTACCACAAATGGGGGGCTTAAAATAGAAATTCCTTCTCTCACAGTTCTGGAGGGCAGACATATGCGATCAAGGTGCTGGCCGGGCCCCAGGTAGAATCCTTCCTTGCCTCCTCCTGGCTTCTGGTGGCTCTGGCAGTCCTTGGCATTCCTAGGTTTGCGACTGCATGGCTCTGTCGTCATACGGTGACCTCCCGTGTGTCTGTGTGTTTCATGACTCCATGTGAGTCATGAAAATGTCCTGTGTGTTCACATGGCATTTGCTTTTCTTATAGGGATACTACTCTTTGAGTTACGAACCACCCTAATGGCTTCCTTTCAACTTGCGTTTGTCTGTAAAAGAGCCTATTTACAAATAAGGTCACATGCACAGGTCCCAGGGGCCAGGGCTTCAACAAATCTTTTTGGGGGGCACAATTCAATCCATAAGAGAAAATAAGATAGCATTATTTGTCTAAAATAAAATAGATAAACAATGAATGAAATAGTAGGAAGGAGATGGTGACAATGGTGAACACAATCTTGGGGGACCAGGGCAGGGCCTTTTGTCATTTTAATATGCTCTGTATATTACAAGCCCTGTACTTGCTACTGCTGTCCCACGAAATACATTCCAGTTCTCAAGAGAGTGGTTTTCCATTTCTCAGTATGGTATTATGTCACAGACATAATTTAAATTGACTGAGTTTGAATGTCTTGATTTGTGGGGCAGAGTACACAGTCCATCTTCCAAGTCAAGTTTTGGCTAGACTGGGAATGGAACTGGGTCAAGGTGAGCATGCGGAAACCATGAAGAAGGAAGGATGACTTCATCTGGAATTTTGACTTCAGGCACACACTTCAAAGTCAGGGTCCAGAACCATGCGGGTGCCCCAGGACCCCATTCATCTGCAGTCCTTGTGACAGTGCCCCTTGTCCCGGGAGATGTCCTTATGAGATGACAGCATGAATTTACCCTCTGGAGTTGTGCAATGCTATGCTTCAAAGGCAAGAAATTCTGTAAAAAACAGCAAACAAACATCAGATGTGGGATCTCCAATACCATAATAACAAGACTGAGAAAAATAACTACAAAGCTGAAAGGATGTACTTGTCTCCTAAATTGAAAATATAAAATTGTGGAGGCGAGTTTCCCAATGACATGTTTGTGACACAGGGGTTTCTGGTTTTCTCTCAGGTGGCTGTAGGCTCTTAGATACTTGTAAGAGCTAAATTAAAACTAATGTACTTTAATTACAGGGATAAAGAAAAGCAGTTGGAAGCGGCAGGTCAGACTGGGAAAGGGCATGCCCTTTAGAATTGGTCAGACCCAGTTTTTAGCCTGATTCTACCACACTCAGCTATCAGAACAGATCATTTCACTTAAATGTCCTCTCGGCTACTTCCCACAAGTGGGAGTAAGTTTGTGGAGGGGTTAACTCTGGGGATTAGTACAAAGGACTTTGCATGATGCCTGGTGCTTAGTAGGCCATCAGCAAATGCCTTTATCAAGGAACAAACCAATGAAAGCAGTGTGTTATGGGTAGAATTTTGTCCTCCCAAAAAGACACGTTGAAGTGCTAACCTCCTGTATGTCAGAATGTGACCTTATTCAGAGACAGGGTCTTTACGGAGGTAATCAAGTTAGAGTGAGGTATCTTAGTCAGCTCCAGCTGCTGTAACAGATTACCATGAACCAGGCGGCTTAAACTGCAAGCACGTATTTCTCGCAGTTCTGAAGGCTGGGAAGTCCAAGATCAGGGTGCCAACAGATCCAGTGTCTGGTTTGGACCTGCTTGCAGATGGCCTTCTTCTCCTTGTGTCCTCACATGGCAGAGAGCAGAGAGAGAGGAAGCAAGCTCTCTCAAGTCCCTTCTCATACGGGCACTAACCCCCTTCCTGAGGGCTCCACCTTCATGACCTAAGCACCTCCCAAAGGCCCCACCTCCTGATGCCATCACACTGGGGATTTAGGCTTCAACACATGAATTGTGGGGCACACAAACATTCCATCCATAGCATGAACTCATCAGGGTGGGTTCTAATCCAATATGACTGGTGTCCTCGTGAAAAGAGGAAACTTGGATTCTGAGACAGGCAAGCACAGAGGGCGAAGACGGCCCTCTACAAGCCTTGGAAGCCTGGAACAAGATTCTTCCCTAGCACCTTCCGAGGGAGCAGGGCCCTGCGACACCTTGATCTCGGACTTCTGCGAGCAAAGTATGTCTGCTGTTTAAGTCACCCGGTTTCGGCTACTTTGCTACGGCAGCCCAAGGAAACTCATCCACAGGAGCTGGGGCATCACAAAAGCAGACGTCAGTGCACAGATTTAGCATGTTTCACACAGACCGGGGACTGTTTCTACCGTACAATCCACACGATGCCCAGCGCGAGGTAAACATCACTTCCACAAATGCCGTGGCACTGAAGTCCCAGTGAGGACAAACGTTCAGTGGAAAGACGCCTTTTTCAGCAGCTGCCTCACTACTTCTTTCTCTATTTTTATTAGTTAGATCTATAAAAAGACTAGGACATCTTGAAGATTGGGAAAGCGCTCAAGTGCAGCATAGCCACTGAAAAATCCCCCCAAGAGAGGAGTTTTGAATGCATCTGTGACATCACATGCTGTAACAACGTATAATTACATGAGATATTATTAAATAGTAAAACGTGAAGCTGGAAGAACGTGTACTTGGGTAAGCTCGGTCTCCCGCGGGTGTAATTACCTGCCTCTCCATCAGTTGACATTGAATTTACAGGGCAATGTCACCTGGGCTCTTACCATCAAAGTTAATGTGAGACTCGTCAGAAAACATGCCAAGGTGACAGAGTCAGCCTCACAAAGAACACTCATCTTATTTGCTACCCGATATTTTATTTGCACTATGATGTGATAAGATTGATTGTTCAATTTTAACGAACGCTGACTGGAAAGGTAATGATTACTTTTTTCCTTCCTTTCCACTTTCTTCCACGACTTTCTTTTGGTCTCTTCAATATAACTATTTATGTACTTCAGCTAATAATGATGGGTTTAGTTGAATGAGTCTGGGGTTTGAAAACATTGTAACCATGAAACCCTGAATCCATGGGCCTGGGGCAGGGTCATTCTTGGGGGTTGGGGGCTGTCCTGTGTGTTGTAGGATGTTTAGCAACATCTCTGTCCCCTATCCACCAATGCCAGCAGCAGCCCCTCCTCAATGTGACAACCAAAACTGTCTTCAGATGTTGCCAAAGACCCCTTGGTTGGGGGGCAACATTGCCCCCTGTTGAGAACCACTGGGTTATTGGAAGGGGGTAAAGGATGATGCAAGGATGGAGGAGTAAGTTCAAATCTGAGTGACCTCTTCAGTGCTAATACACAATACCTGATGCTGGAGTACGGAGGAAATCAGGAGCATTTTATTTCCGGACAGCTCTGCTTTCCGAAGTCAACGAACGTGTTTATTTTCCCAGGTTTATGCGATGAAATCAAACACAGACACAGTGATGAGGAAGCGGAAATGAAAGCTGAATTAGTCCGCTCAGGCCGCCACAATCAAATACCACAGATCGGGGCTTAAACAGCACAATGTATTTTCTCACAGTTCTGGAGGCTGGAAGTCTGAGATCAAAGTTGGTTTCCGGTGAGACCTCTCTCCTTGGCTTGCAGATGGCACCTTCTCGCTGTGTCCTCACATGGCCTTTTCTCTGGGTGAGCATCCCTGGTGTCTCTTCCTCTTCTTATAAGGGCATCAGTTCTATTGGACTGGGGACCCACCCTGATGACCTCACTCAACCTTAATTATCTCCCTAAGGCCCCATCTCCAAATACAGTCACACTGGGGATTAGGGCTTCGACCCATGAATTTTGAGGGACACAATTCTGTCCATAACAAACGCTAAGATTGTAATTCTGTCCAGAAATTTCCAAGATAGAATCAATCACAGGGAATCAGGAGAAAGAGCCCCCCTCCTCTTTAAATAAGATCTGCTCTTTTTAGTGCCCCCCCATGGTAACATTTATTAACGTCTCATTGGGAGCTCTCTGACTCCCCAAATTGTGGCCTGTTCCCTGCTTTGTGTTTGATCATCTTGAACAAAAGCAACCCAAAACAGAATGAACTAAAACAGAACAGCACCACCAGGCCCTGCAGCGGGCCTTTCTGAAATGGCAGCACCCCTTTGGCCCCTGGTTTCAAGCTTCGCTATGGGGTGTTGAACTAACACGCCCCTCTTTTTTTTAGGAAGATTGGCCCTGAGCTGACATCTGCTGTCAATTTTCCTCTTTTTTCTCCCCAAAGCCCCAGTACATAGTTGCATATCCTAGTTGTAGGTCCTTCTAGTTGCTCTGTGTGGGACGCTGCCTCAGCATGGCTTGATGAGCAGTGAGTAGGTCTGAGCCTGAGATCCGAATCCAGGAACCCTGGGCCGCTGAAGCAGAGCATGCGAATTTAACCGCTGCGCCACTGGGCTGGCCCCCACACATCCCTCTTAATTTCATGTGCAGCATATTCTGCCTTTTGGGAGGAGCCTGCCAAGATGGGAGAAAGGACACCCGCCCTTTGGAGTAGGAGGAACAGTTCTCTTTTATTCGACGACTGTGCCAGCCACTGGGCCAAACCATGCCCTCATCCAACAGAGAGGAATCAAACCACCCAGGAATCAAGGCTGCAGACTCTTGAGTGACATGGAGAAAAACATCTACAGAGCTGGGAGGCCCTTGACCAGGGGCTTCATCTACTTTGGGGGCAGTCAGAGACGGCTTCCTGGAGGAAGTGACAGTTGAGAGGAGATACCTTTAAGTAAGACTTTGCACTCTTGTCTTAGAAATTTAATCAGAGGCCTTGGTTTCCTCTGGGTGATTCACATTCACCAGGGCACTTTAATTACCGTGAAACTGGCTATGTTAAAGTTCAATTTGGGATTATTTATTTTAAGGATTTTAATAAAATTGCCCTAATTGTGGGTGCTTCTGAACACAAACAAGGACCAGTAAGGGGAAGAGATGAATCTCTTTCCTCTCCTTACAGAAGCGAGGATGTTGAGAATGGAAGGGCTTTGCTGGAGAGGCCAGACCACGAGGCTGATGTCGCGAAGGCTTTTCTCACAGGGGTCTTAGGTCTGCTGTGACCCAGGGTCCCATGACAGGTGCAGGAACCTGAAGCTCATCTAAAGTCACACTCAGGAGAGGTGGTCTGTGAACAAGTAAGACCCAAACCATCTCAAACTACCACAAAGAGTAAACGGCACTTTGAACCCAGAGGGTTGTGGCGGGAGTTCCCATTCTGACACCCAGTTCCAGTGCTTGGGGCTTCCCCACACCACCAAGTATTTCTGTGAACCAGCTGGGTGCCCCGCAACTCAACTCAATTCTGACGCTATCTTCCTGGGGTTAGCGCCAGATCCCACACGTTAAAGACTCAGTCCTACGAGATTGCCCCCCTCCCACCTCAGAGGCCAGTCTCAAGTCCAGGTTGTCACATGTGCTTCTGACTGAACCCCGATAGGTTGGACATTCCAATAACCCCCTCCTTGGATTTGATAAATTTTCTGGAGTGGCTCACAGAACTCAGAAACATTTCAGTTACTAGATTATCGGTTTGTTATACAAGGACATAACTTAGGAACAGCCAGATGGAAGAGATGCACAGAGCCAGGCGTGGGGAAAGGGTGCAGAGCTTCCATGCTCTCTCCCAGAGCCCCGCTCTTCCTGCACCCTGATGTGTTCACCAACCTGGAACTTGCCAACCCCCCTCCTTTTGGGTTTTTATGGAGGCTTCATGATATAGGCATGATTGACTAAATCACTGGCCATTGGTGATTGACTCAACCTTCAGTCCTTCTACCTTCCCAGGAGGTCAGGGAGTGGGACTGAAAGTTCTAACCCTCCAATCACATGGCTGGTCCCCCTGGCAACCAGCCCCCCATCCTTAGGTGTCTTCCAAAAGTCATCCATTAACATAACAAAAGACACCTTTATTGCTCTCTTCCCAGGAAGTTCCCAGGATTTTAGGAGCTCTGTGTCAGGATTGGGCCAAGACCAAATATATATGTCTTGTTACAAACCACAGTATCACATCACCCGAACCCTATCTCTGAGAGCATTCAACGTCTTGTTGGGAGAGGAGAAATGCCACCCAGATGAGAAGGAGCCTGGGTTCTTAGCACTTGATTCTTAACCCTGGTTGCACATTAGAATTACCTGAGAAATAATAATAGCGATAAAAACATAAAAACAATTGAATTGGAATCTCTAAGGCCTTTCCAGATGATTCTAATGTTCAACTAGAGCAACGGACCCTGCTCTAGACCACGCTTCTGTGAAAAATGAACTTTCTGGACCTGGAAGACAGAGCGGCGTTCCCGCAGTGCCCTGAGTCGGAGAAGGACCTAGGCTCAGAGCTTCTGGGTTGTTCCTGACCAGCAAGTGTCCGACTTTGTTGCCCATTAGCATCACCCTAGGAGTTTTTAAGATCCTGGTGTCCACACCACACCCCATCCGTGGAATCATAAGCTCTGGTGATCAAGATGTCAGTCTTGTTTTGTTTTTTTTAATGTACAGCCAAGTTTGAGAACCGGGGTTGTAGACCAGGGGTTCTGACACTTGAGAGTGCATCAGAGTGATCCAGAAGGCATGTTAACTCACAAGTCACTGCCCCCTCTCCCACCCGAGTTCCTGATTCAGGGGGTCTGGGGGAGGGGCAAGAATGTGCATTTCTAACACTTCCTCGGTGATGCTGATGTTGCTGGCATGCCCTTGGAGAACCTCGTTCTAGGTCAAGCTAACCCTCCGGTCTCTTCAGCCTGGCTGCTGGCTGGTTCTGACTGGCCCAGACAAAGGAGCCCAGAACCATCCTAGTGGATAAGTGTCCACAATGCCTCAGACCCTGCAGATGTATGAGCAGTGCTCTTGCTGCTTGAGGAATGAGAGTCAAGCTTTTCCTGTAGCTGCAGGGGAAGTGCTCCCGTGGCCCCTGGTTAGTGGCTCCTCCGTGACCTCAATCCGTCCTAACTGACCTTGGTGGTGGGCTGTGACTGATGAGTGGCCGGAGCCAACAGAACATCAAAAAGATGACCACCTTCCCGTCCTTGGACCCAGCATCACCAGTGTGAGAGGACGGGGAAAGCTTTGAACAACCAGAGTGATTTACTCTGGACGCATTGCTGATGACATTTTCCCCCCAACCCTTTAGACAAGCCCAAGAAAACTGAGCAAGGGTTAAGTTACTCAGGATAAGAAGTAGAGATAAATTATTCAGCCGGTTAGTTTGACATTTAAAAAGCTATTTATAAAAATGATCATTTCTCAAGAAAATAAAAATAGTGAGAAACTCAAAATTGGCAGTTTTAGCAGAGGGAGATAATGTATGCGGAAGACATTTTCGGGGTTTCCTTAAAACATATTTTGGGTTTATTCAGTGTTCTTTCTCCTCACTGACATTCAGCTGTTCCTCAGGCAAGATTCCCCAATCCTAAAACCATTTTTTCACCTTGTCACTTGAAAAAAAAAGCGTATTCATTGATTGTTATGTCCACATCCACATCGGCATCAGCTGTTTCCAGGGGTGGGTGGCTCCCCTGGCTTTCCACTGGCTCTGGACAGTGGAGGAGGAAGAACTGGCATCTGAGTGTTCCATGTGTGGGTGTTTTGTGGCATTACACCGGAAGTTATGTGGCACCGCACAAATGGGAGAACTTTTTTAGCTCTCAATTCAAGTAGGAGGTGACTCTTCTCCCTAAAGAAATTTAATCTCCTCCCTTTCTCCCTCTATTCTGACCCATGCCTGGTTGCGGTCTATTAAGGACACAGTCAGTGAAAACGTCCATCCTTCAGAGGGACTGCAGGCTGAATGCCCAGGGTGGGAGGAAGGCTTGTAGCACCATGTGCTTCCTTATAGTGGTTCATAAGTGAAGGCTGAGAGCCCCCTTGGCCAACAGGCATGGGGCCGCCGGGCAATAGCACCATCTCAACCAGTCCAGTGTGGCCAGAAGAACATGGGTCTTAAAGTTAGGACCCAACTGGACACTGTCCATCCTGCTTTGGGGCTGAGTTGGTTCTTTAGGGATTCTTACCAGAATCCACACTATATCATCCCCACTTGGCTGTGAGCAGGAAGTATGGTCCATTAATACACTTCCAATGGCATGTGGGCCAGCATCCTCAACAGATACTTTGATTGGTTTCTAAAGCCCGAAGTTAAGGAGTCCCTTTGGGTGTTGTTAAACATGGACACCTTGTCCGGGTTGCTCCTGCTTAACTCTTTTGCCCAAGCTGGTTTGCTGAGACACTCGATGTCACCGTCTCTCCGTGCTACACGTTATGCTGCAGGTTCACGTGCACCTGGAAGGCAGGGATGACACACTGACCCCTACACTCACAGGACCTGCCTGGTCATTGTGCCAGATTCTCCCTTTTGTTTGCCAGGACACCGCTGTTCCATACTCTGATGAGGATATTGCAAGATTCCAAGCAGAGCCTTTTTCTTTCATAAACATTTTATTTTGGAATAATTTTAGATCTACAGGAAAGCTGTAAAAGTAGCACAGAGAGTTCCCACACAGGGTCACGCAGGGCTGACACGTGTGAGGCTCCGAGAGTGAGGACCTCCCTAAATTTGCACCCTGGGTGCCTCGCTTGCCTTCGCCTGGCCCCAGTCCCGTTCCCATATACCCCTCACCTGGTTTCCCCCAACGTTAACATTTATGTGGCCACGGAGCATCTGCCAGGACTTGAAGGTTAACACTGCTGCATTGCTGTTGACCAAATACCAACTTTGTCTGGATGCCTCTAGCTTCTCCCTCATGCTCTGTTTTTGGTCCAGGTTCCCATCCAGGGCAGCATGTTGCATTTAGTTGTCGTGTCTCCTCAGGATCCTCTGACCTGTGATGGTTTCTCGGTCTCTCACTGTTGTTTCTCATGACCTTGAATGTTTTGAGGAGTGCTGCTCAGTATTCTGTAGAATGTCCCTCAATTTGGCATCTCTGAGGTTTTTCTCGTGTTTACACTGGGGTTCTGGGGATTTGGGGGAAGGAATACCAGGGAAAGGTGAAGGTCCCTTTGTATTGCATCACATCGGGGCACGTGATATAGACGTGGCATCGGTGGGCAGGATAACCTGACCATTTGGTTTGGGTGGAGTCAGCCAGTTGTCTCCACTGTGATGTTACTCTCTCTCCTTCCCATACTCTGTCCTTTGGAAGTGAGTCATGAAGTGGAGTACACACTCAAGGGGGTCAGGGACAGGGTTAAGCTCCACTCGATGGAGGGGGAGGTATTTACATATACCATTTGGAATTCTTCCAATTAGGGCTTTTTTGAGAGGTGGGTCCAAGTGTTCCCTGAAATTACCCCTTTGCAAATGACAGATGACAAAAACATCAGTGGCTCAGACAGCTCTTGTTCAACAATGTTAATGACCATGACTGACACTGGTGTTTGGTGTCCAGGGGGCCAGTGCTATGGGGCTCCTTGGCAGAGAAAAAGGGGGCTGTGTAAGTCTGAATGGGTGGCCCGTTGACCTCACCTCTTTTAGAGAACAGCACTGACCATCCCGTAGGTGAGGTTCTGTCCCAGAGGCCCGTAAGGCTGGGGAATTGGGAACCTCCTTGACAATACATAGACTGTCGTAGTTAACGGAGGCCTCACAAGACAGTTTCCTGAACTGACAACCTCCTGTTTCAAAGCTGCAATTAAAGAAGCAGTTGAGAAATGTTATCTTTCCAATCCTGCCTATTCAAACTTATCTGTCACCAACATATTATTAAACTCCCTCTTAGGTCTGGTTGTCCCTTTCAAACGCCTGCTTGCCAAATCATTTATTATGTCTTTACTCTTGAGTGTTTTACTAACAGAGCCTAATGTTTTTAAAAGGCTGTCCAGTCTTGGCAGGGGGTTATGATAGTTCAAACCCAGTTTATGTCTTTATCAATTATTTCAGTTACACATGCTGGGAACAATCTCATTGAAAACCCAACATTTTTAGGTGCATTTTTTCCTATTAGGTTTTTGCATGGAAATATCAACAGTGTATCAAGAACTGGGTGGGGGTGTGGAAGTTATTAATTGAGCTGTGCCCAGGGAGCCTAGGATTTTTTTTTCTCTGATTTAAAATCTCTCGATGCAGCAGCTTTTACTTGCCGTGTTTACTTATTGTTGAATCTCTCCATGGAAGAGGAAGCACTTTCTACCCTCATGGGATCCATGTGGCCATAGCTGTGCCCAGAAGCTCTTGAAGGGGGAAAGGAAATCATGCTGGTGTACCTGAGAGCACCAGCCCAGGGCTGAGCTGCCCTTTCCTCTCTCCTCCTTGGGGCAAGGTGGTGACGTCCCAAAGGCAGGATTTGTGCCTTGACGCTGCTCAAAGCTGGCAACGAAGTGGGCATTCCATTGTCAAATCATCATCAGAAGGAAACCAACCTGGTGGCTCTGTTCACTCAGGCTTGGTCAACACTGCTGGTCTGGGCTGATTTTTTTTCTCAAGTCAGCTTGCTCTGGAATTGGAATATCAAGTGGAATCCATTTTAGAACCGGTCCTGTGAAGCCCTCAAAGGGGCCACCCTGATCCGGGAGAAGAAATAAAACTTCTTGGACAGATCCGCCAAATATCTGCAGTCACAGAGTCTGAGGGGTGTCCTCATTTCATCTCTGGATCTCTTTATTACTCCCTTTTCCCGTTTGATCCGGGAGCTGACGTGTTCCTCTGCCCTGCACCTCGCCACCGTTATGGCTTTGTCCTGGGCGCCAGTTAAGCAGAATGGCCCAGGGTCCTGTGGGTGCCAGGGGCAGGAGTGTGCTGGCCGTGCCAGGCCCAGCCGATGGGGCAGGCCGTGCGTGAGGCTCAGGATCTGTGCTCGAATCGCATTCGTTCCTTCACCTGAAAACACACACCCTTCTTTCCGTCTGACCGCTGGCTCATTCCCAAGAGTTTTCTGGGCTGATGTTAAAATAAATACTCTTTTCTTTTCAGACCCTATTTCTAAAACAGGCTCCTGTGAACGCAGAACGAAATGAAGACCAGGGAGAGATACACAACGCAGAGAAAGAATGGAGGCCACGGCTCTTTGTTCTCACCGCTGACTCCTGCCTGACTTTGCCGTGTGTCCTCGTGAGGAGTCAGGTCACTGGCCAAGTAGCAGCTGGCTTTGGTTTAACCTGTGTTTTTCCAGGGAAGCTTTGGCTTAGAACAGGCATTCCTGGGGCCGCTGGAATTGTGAGGGGGCAGGAGGCCAGAGGCCAGAATGCGTCAGTGGGAGTGTTCTTGCTGAGGAGCAGAGGTGACCACAGCTATGCGACCTCGAGGGGAGGGTGCCCAGCCCCGGGGAGCACGGCCTTGTCTATGAATTATGTCCGAATATTTCTGCAGGTCAGCTGTCACACGATCCACTTTGAGGACGACTGAGACCGGCCGTTTAATGACCGGGACTTGGTCAAGGAGGAATCGGGCTTGTCACAAAGATTCCCTGCCCACAGTGCTTGTGCTACGAAAATAAGTCACCACATCAAGTGCAAAGCACAGGGAGGAATGTCCACAGATCGTGCACGAGGTTCTTTATCGAACTTACTTATTTAATCGAGATTATCCACCTGCATTATGTAACTGGACGTGCGTATGCGTATGCGCACTTCTAGTATTTATAATTCAATGTCAACATCATAATTCAAGATAAAATATCACCCTGGGTACAGAAAGACTGAAGTTGATGTAAGGTCTTTTAAAAGCTTTTTAAATGTACTTCTCACCAAGACACGCTGAATTTCCAACTTTTGTGGGACCCGAAATACATTCAGCACACTGGTAAAGAACTCTGCAGGCTTCAGTGAAAAGCTCTGTTCCTGGAGCCAGAGAGGACATTTTAAATGGCTTCTTCTTGAACTACATTCCACAGGAAAAACATTTTTATTTGTGACATAGAAATGTGGAAAGCTGGGGCTGGGACAATTCCTAGGGGTGTTCGCCCAGTGCCTCATGTCATAAGTGAGCAACCTAAAGCCCAGAGGAGGGCCAGTGACCCACAGAGGCTGCCACTAACGGGGTGAGGATGGGCACTGGAGTGGAGAGTGTGGCAGTGCTGACGTGATCACTGTTTCTGCAGGAAGATGCAGGCCTGTGCTGGCCTGGATGGTTTGGACCCCCACCTCCACCCCCCAACCCCTGTTATTCTCAAAGCTCCTTTTCTCATATCCAGAAATTTCCCTCTGCAGGAAGGTGCAGGCCTGTGCTGGCCTGGATGGTTTGGACCCCCACCTCCACCCCCCAACCCCTGTTATTCTCAAAGCTCCTTTTCTCATATCCAGAAATTTCCCTCCCACAGTTTGTCAATATCCCGTTACTTCCTAAGAATGCTGGGCAGAAATAAATCAGACAGGACTGTCAAAAGATCTGTTATCACAAGCAGCTCTTAGCATCACATTCAGCTGACACAGTCCTGCTTGGAAACACCTGTATCAAAATGGGATAATGAGAAGGTGCCAGATCGACAGAAACAGGACCTTATGAGTGTGTCCCGGTTGGTCTGGTAAACAAATATTTATCATTGAGATTCTGCATCCTGATGAACATTTATTTAAAAATTACCAAAATTGTCAAGTTATTTGCAGAACAAATGCCTCATGTAAATGTGTACTATGTAGTTCCATTAAAACACTCCAAAGAAAAGGTAATCTCTCCAAATTAAATTAAAACCTGGAAGCATCATCTTTTGTTTCTGTACTGAATTTCATTGCAAACCAGATAGAAGAAAGTTGGTAATAAAATACCAGAAATAAATTTTCATGTAAAGCTTTGGAATCCAGAGTAGATTTCTGAGGAAAGGGTATGAGAATAATTTCTCAAAGCAGCTGGTTTGAGGAAATTCCCATCTTTAAGATCTTAAGAAGCACTCGAAGAAGCTTATCACTACCAGAATATTAAAAATCGTTAATTAGGATAGAGCCACACGTCTCCTCTATAAGCATGTTAATCACACAGAGATGTCCTGGCCATTCATGGTTCCGTTTTTTTTTTTTTTTAATGGTCCATGTGTATCTGTAATGAGCAGTCTTGGGGAATGTGTCAGCCAGTATTCATCCAAACATCTGGATTCTCATGGTTTAAAACCCACGAGATATGTTTGTGGACCAAGTTCTGCTCGTGACGTGGCACAGTGAGTGGAAAAGTACCAGACTGCAAAGCCCCAGTCCATGGCTCTTCTGGCCTCTGCCATTTAGCTCACTGTGTGAATTTGGTGAAGCTACTTCTATGTTCTGCTTTTTTGCCTGTAAAATGGGTAATCTCTAATGCCTCTTAGTAATCTTAGAACATAATGATTCTTCAAATCTCTGAACCCTCTTCAGATCCCTCTTGATCAGTTCTGAGAGCTCCATAAAGGGTGTTGGAGAACCATTTGGATTCCAAAAATCCACCTACACGTTCAGACACTGATGGTCAGAATGGATTCATGCAAATGTGCCAAGGAGTATCTTCCCTGCCAACTGGAATACTAAGCTCACATTTCTCAGATAATTTTGATATTTTGCAGGGTCTGTTGGGATTTACACTATTTAAAATTTCTGGTACCAGGACTTATGTTCACATATAAACCTACCAGAAACACATCCCAGCCAATATGTTGGCCCATCCAAACTAGAAAACCGGAGCCAGACCCAGATCTTCTCACTCCAGCCCTGTGTCCTTCTTCTGTTATCTCCACCAGCTGGTTGTGTGACCTTCCATATTGCCCTTTAGAAAATTCCTTAGGCTTCAGTTTCCTCATCTCTAAAATTAGAACTCAAACCAGTGACTACTAAGGCATTTCTACCTTTAAGATTGCACACCAGTTGGGGCTGGCCCAGTGGTGTACTGGTTAGGTTCATGTGCTCTGCTTTGGCAGCCTGGGGTTCATGTGTTCTGATCCTGGGTGTGGACCTATGCACTGCTCATCAAGCCATGCTGTGGCAGGTGTCCCACATATAAAGTGGAGGAAGATGGGCACGAATGTTAGCCCAGGACCAATATTCCTCAACAAAAAGAGGAGGATTGGCAACAGATGTTAGCTCAGGGCTAGTCTTCCTCACACACACAAAAAATAAAAATGAAAAAAAAAAAAAAGAGGATTGCACACCAGCAAGTAAGGCTATCTGGTAATTTGAGGAGTGTTGGTATAAAGAAGCAAAGGAAATCCATGAGCAGTAGAAACACTCATTTGAGGACAGACTACATTCCCATTTTGATATAAGATTGAAGAATTCTGTTTCATTTGGGTTCAAACTTTTATACACTGGGAAGCACTGTGGGTTTTGTACTCATCAGAGATGTCACAGAAACTTCAGCTGCATCATGACCTAAGAAGGCAAGACAAGTTTTCAGTCTGGGTTTAAATTCCACTGGTTTTGTTGATTTCACAGAAATATCTGATTTGATTCCCTTGTTTCTTACACTAGGGGTCTTGGACACAATTGCAGGATATGCTGTATTTTTCTAAGGATCGAACATTCCTCCATCTCCCAGGAAGGGTATCCAGTCTCCAGGAATTTATTTCCTAGCAAAAACAGCAACAAGAACAACAGAAAATACAAGCAATTCCTATGACTTTGTCTATCTCCCTTTCCCCAAAGTAGAATTATTTTCTGAAGACATTCAGTGAAACATCTGGGGAGAACTCAGGTAGCCAGCTGTGGGAACTGGTTTCCCAAGAAACACACTCTCTTTCTTGCTTTTAGGGGCCCTAGAGCATAATGGTTGCCTGCCACCATCCCCAGTCAAGTGAAGGGAACAAGCTTCACCTACATATACCGAACTTACAGGCAGCTTTGTACTTAGGTGAGAATGGATACATTGGGTCCAGTTGATGAGGAGAGCCCTGCCAGTGACCAACAAGACCAAGCTATCTGAACAGGAAGAGAAGCAAAAAGGAAAGGAAAGCTGCCAAAGCAAACAGAGCTAATCCAGGGAAGGAAAGAACACTTTTGTGGGAAATGACAAAAACCTGCTGTTTTGTATTCCCAGAGATTCAAAATACATTACTTCTGCTAAGCAAGAAAAGAGTTTTATAAGAAAAAGGAGCAATCAGAGAATAAGAGAAAGCTGCTGAAATAAAAGATAATTGCTGAAATTAAAAAAAAAATCAGAGAAGAGGTGAAAGATAAAATAGACAATCTCCCAGACAAGATAATAACAGCAAAAGAGACAGAATATATAAGAGAAAGGAAAGAAGTGCTGGAGGAACAATGTATGGGGGTCCAATATGCGACTACTAGAAGTCAATAAGAGAAAATAGGGTAGAAGGAATTATAGAAAAAAGAGAGATTGAAAACTTTTCAGAATTAAAGGGCAAAAGTGTTCAGATTGAAAAAGCCCACCAAGTTCTCAGTGCCACAAATGAGAAGACCTAGGCCCAGAGACATTTCTGAGGAAATCCAGAAAACCAGGGATGCAGAAAGGCTCTTTCTGGAAGTAAGAATTGGTTTGAAATAAGATCTCTTGTTATCCACAGTGGATGCTAAAAGACAATGGAGTGACATCTTTGAAGTTCTGAAGGAAAATGTCTTTGAACCAAGATTTCTCTACCCAGCCAAACTATCAATGTATCAAGCATGAAGACAGGATGAAAAACATTTCAGATGTGTAAAGATTCAAAAATTTTATTTGCCAATATTCTTTCATTGAAAGTTACTTAAGTTTGGATTGAAGCCAAGCAAGAAAGAGGAAGACCAAGGGTCCAGGAGACAATAGGTCCTGCCCTGTGGGAGGGAAGTTCCAGGATGACTGGTGTGGCCTGGAAAGCAGTCCAAGGCTAGGAGTGGGAGGATGGGGCACTCCTAGAGGGTACTTCTGGAAGAAAGGAGGACTTGACTGAATGGAACAAATACTGGAGAGTCTGGGGAAAAAAAGAGGGTGTGAAGAAGACAACTCCTTAAAAGGCATTAGAAACTCCAGGAAAAGCAATAAACAGTATAATAAAAGATATGAAATCAAATCACACTATCTGGCCATGTATAAGCATATTTTCATAGTCTTAGGAAGACAACCACTGTTGGTTGCTTTATGACATTTGGAACCAACCCTCTAGATGAAGCACTGAAGAGCTCATTGGGCAGGAAGCCAGTAGCTCATACATTTGAGAGTCAGGAAGTGTGGTTTATACCTGATGGAATAAGAAGGGAGAGTGCATTAACCAAAGTTACAAAAGACCCAAGAGGAAAACTGAAAATAGTGATGTACTTTGTTGGGAACAGTGGTGGAATATAATTAAGCTAAACCCTCATCTCTCAAAGCATGAAACCAATATATAATGCCTAAATTGACAAAGGAAGTAATGTCGATAGGAGCAATACATTACCTAGCAATATGGTGGTAACCACCAGGAGAGGTAACAAGGGGAGGGGTTTGGGAAGCACAGGGTAGAGGTCTGCTGCTCTTTGTGAGTCCTCCTGCACTATTTGAGTTTTGTATTCATCTACTGTATTATTGGATAGAAATTGTAAAACTGTAAACAATAAATTAAAAAATGACAAAGAACCCTTACCAGGCTGCCCTGGGCTGGGTAGGGAAGGAGATGTGGGATCCTCTCCTCTGTACTAGAGATTCTGCTCTGGTTCCAGCTCTGGGTTCCGAATTCTAAGCCCTTGATGTCTCTACCCCTCTCATCCCCACACTGGGAAGTTCCCTGACTTTCCTGCCCACTCCCCAAAGAGGCAGGCTGCTTTCAGCTTTGCAAGGGACCATTAATCCCTGGGTCCAGGATTCTGATCTTCATGTCCCAGCACAGCTTCTCTCAGGGACGCCGGCCCCTCATCCTGCTTTGATTTCTAGATGTCCAAGGGGCCTGTTGATTGGATTTGCCACTCTTGCTGTTGAGTGAAGAAAAGACTTTAAAGTATTCTTCATGCAAGTGTTTAGTGGCTCTCTCCACATCCCATCAACACACACACACTCACACACACAGTTGCACAATTCACATTGAAACACGTACGCATGCATTTGTGCACACATACATTCACATCTACATACATACACACTCTCACACACTCCTTCACACACCTTCCTAGATAAACACATATACATGCACGTGCACACGCACTCACACATTCATATATATACATATTCACACACATCATGTCTACACACATACACACACTCTCACAAAATTCACACATATATACTTTCACATTCATACACACATTCACACATACACACACACACACACACTACACCAGAGCATCCCCCAGGTCCCCTAGGACATGACCCGAGGGGACTTTCCTGAGTTGTGTCTGACTCACGTCTGAGTAAGCTGACACCAGGGTTCACTGGGGCACCTCCATGCAGTAATTAATCAGCCGTGTGTCTTACAACCCCAGCACTTACAGAGGTTCTGGCAGATCTGTGTGTGCAACACCACTGTTTCCACCCAGAGGGATCTCATAAAGAGACAACATGGTACAGAGAAAAGAGAATATAGGAATGAGGACAAAGAGCTGCACCAAGTAATAATAAAAGGAAAAATGGATTTCTAAAATTAATTACAGTAACATGTGTAAAAATGCCTGCCATAGACTGGTTCCTTAATACTTGTCAGCTTAAAAAAAGGTCCCTGTCCCCAATTTAGCATGTATAAATAGTGCTAAGCTTTGGGAATGTGTTAATTCACCATCTCAAGGAATGAGAATTCATATGCTATTTGGAAAATATGGAATTTTAAAAGCCAGCAATGATTATAGAAGCCTTGATAAAATACATACCTTAGAACAGATTATTGATCTATTGATAGAACAGATTATTGAGTGGTTTATGTGTTAAGTCCAAACATCCTTTGGGAATTTAGTGGCCAGGCATTTCTTAGTTCAATTTACTGTCATGATTATGGGGAAAAAAAGGTTATTTATACTTTTAATCAGAACCAAGGCTGGATAATTTCTGTGATGATTATGCTTGTGAGATATATTAGACTCAGATCAACAGACCGGAGATTAACATGTAGGGGAGTAAAGCCTGAGCAATCACAGCTCCTGGGTGATGGTGTTCTGGCTGTGCATATATACATATAATTCAGCACAGCAGCTGCCATGAATAGACCCATAACACTATTTGTAGGAGAGGTTTTTAGCAATTTTACATGGCTAACAAGTTATTAGACCTCTATCTAGGATTTAGAGAAGGTGCGATATTGAAATGCACCAACACCCAATTCCTTTCACCACTAAGGCAACTACTGTCACCTGTTTAAAGGGCAGGGCAATGTCACATGTGGGGATGGGGACGCCGGGACTCAGCTTTAGTGCCTTGGGCACGCTGAGTCCCACTTGTGGGAGGCAGGCAGCAGAGGACAGAGGAGGGCTTGGGTGGGTCATCTCCTTGATAGCCTGCTCATTTCCAGCCATTTCTCCTGCTGTATGGCAAAGAATTATTTCAGGTGAAGAGAAGAGGTTTAAGTGATAGAAGTAAAAGTTGTGCAATACAAAAAAAAAAAAAAAATTAGTGAATGTCTGAACCTGAGCAAATCCTGCACTTAGTCACAACCTTGCTGTTCTTGATAATAGGTAAGTCCGTGCAAAACCCCACCCTGCCTGGGTTCATTAAAATCTGATGCCACATCAGATGCCCACACACTCAGACCTCCTGGAGAGACATTCCAAGTTGAGTGTTCCAGTTGGAATGCTTGTTGCTTGTGGAAGTTTAAAATACTTTCTGGAGACCTCACTTCCTAGAATTCTAGATGAGGCAATAAGAACACAGATGTTCAGGTCTTGGGGTTAGCAGGGAATGAACTCAGGACAGACTCTGGACATCCTAAATGGTTTTGATAGGGATGTGTTAGTTTCCCACGGCCATCATAACACATTACCACAAACTTGGTGGCTTAAAACAACAGAGATTTATTTTCTCACAGTTCTGGAAGCTGTAAGTCTGAAATCAAGTGTCTGAAGGCTCTAGGGAAGGAGCCCTCCTGCCTCTTCCAGCTTCTGGGGGCTCCAGGTGCTCCTTAGTTTGTGACCGCATCACTCCCATCTCTGCCTCTGTCCTCACATGGCCTTGTCCCCTGCGTGTCTCTTCTCTTCTGTCTTTTATAAGGACACTTGTCACTGGACTTAGGGTCCACCCAGGATGATCTCCTCATCTCCAAATCCTTAATTCAATTATATCTAAGAAGGTTCTTTTTTTCCAAATTAGGTCACATTCACAGGTTCCAGGGCCTAGGACAATGGATATATCGTTGGGTGGCCACCATTCACCCCACACAAAGATTATCTAAGTGAAACAGGAAACATGTTAGGCAGAATCTCCTGGTGGTGTCTTAGCTGCTCTGTCAACGGGCAGCACTGCATCTTAGGAATTAGACCCTGGAGCCCACTGCCTGTGCTCAATTCTAGCACAGCACCTCCCCCCGGCCATGAACTTAGGGCAAGCTATTTAGCCCCCCTCTGCCTCTGTCCTTCCTCTGACAAATTCAGGAAACAGTAATACCTATATCATAAGGTTGTCATGAGGATTCAAGGAGTTAATACCTGTGAAGTGATTATAAGACAGCGCAGCCCGTGCTGGCTCTACAGAGTGCTAGTTTCACTGTTAATAACCCAGGATGTGGGTGTTTGCCATCTATGATGAGCAGTCCAAAATCTCAGCAAGAGCTTTCAAGAGCCCATAAGCTACATCACCCTCCAGGTCCTGCTCCGATACCACATGATGCTGGAGAAGACCCCTAGCTGTCCCTGCAAAGTCATGCATTTCCATCTTTGTTCTTCCCTGTGGTCAGCCTGTCTCTGTGTCCTCCTGTTTGAAACAGTCCCCTCTCTCGCCCCTCTGGCTCCTCCTACTCCTCTGTCACCCGGAACCTCTCAGATGGTCCTTCTCTTGTCCCCTTGCAGGCGGCTCTTTCTGCCCTTCTTTGCACATGGTAGACCTCCCAAGTTCTCACCTGGAGCCCTTAGAGTCTCACTCCATGCTCTCTCCCTTGAAGATCTCACCCTCTACATGACATTAATGGCCTGTAATCCCCGTGTTTCCTAAACTCTCTCTCCATGGCTGTGTCACGACCTTGACACTGAGCACTGGCCCACCCACTCAGCTGCCTGCTGGGCATGTCCACTTGGACACCCCATAAGCACCTCAACCTCAATGAGCCTAAAAACCAACACACCATGCTCCCTTGATTTCTTCCTCTGGAATCTTCTGCCGTGTTTCACCCTTCCACTCTCTGCCAGGCGTTCAAGCCAGAGCCACGGAGTCACGTGCAACTGCTCCCTAGTTCTCTTGGCCAATGACCCCCACCCCTGAATATTCTCACAGCAGCCATCCCTCCCTCTCTCTAGCCATACTCTTCATCATTTTTCACACGGACTCATGCAGTAGCCGGGACCACTGTGTGCTGTTGACGAGCTCATGTTAACCCTGGTCATACCCTCAGAAGGGTATGGGCACAGGCAAATGTCCCTGTGGATGGGTCCTTCCCCCTCACAGCAATCACCCCTGCTCCTGCTGGACAGAACCCACTGTCTTTGTCCACAATCCTGGGATGGCCTCTGACTTGTGTCAACATTTAGTTTTTTTGGTTTTTTAAAGTAGCATGGTTGTGATGATTAATTTTATGTGTCAACTCAGCTGGGCCACAGTGCATAGATATTTGTCAAACACTATTCTAGATGCTTCTGCGAAAGTATTTTTAGATGAGATTAACATTTATATCAATAGACTTTGAGTACAGCAGTTCAAGCCCATAATGTAGGTGGGCCTGATCCAAATGGTTGAAGGCCTTAAGAGAAAAAGACCAAGTTCTTTCAGAAGGAGAGGGAATTCTGCCAGCAAATGGCCTTTAAACTTGAACTGCAGCATCAACTCTTCCCTCGGTCTCCAGCCTACAGGCTTTCCCACAGATTTCAGACTTTCTAGCTCCTGCAATCATGTGAACCAATTCCTTAAAATAAACCATCTATCTATGTATCTCTCTATCTATCTATCATCTCTGTCTATCTATCTATCATCTCTGTCTGTCTGTCTATCTATCTTCATCATCGTCATCATCTATCTATTGTCCACCCATCCACTCATCCACCCATCCATCCATCCTATTCATTCTGTTTCTCTGGAGAACCCTGACTAATACAATGGTTACAATGGTGCAAACATAGGATATTATTTGTGGGTCTGGGGCAGCCCCTGGGAATCAAATTCATTCTTACTTTTTGAAGAGAAAAGTACAAGCTCGGTAATGTAAAAAAAGAGTATAACTGGCCTTCTATCCATTCAGATTCTGCTGCTGAATGAGACGGCCAAACCCCTAGGGTTTCAGGCACGTTGGGGTTTGGAATTGTGCTTAAGGGAGTGTGGAGCTGCATTCCCAGCTCACAGGTGATCCTCAGGATATCTTTGCCATGTGGCCTTGTACCAGTATTCAGAGGGAAACACTGAGACTCAGAGAGGCTAAGCTCCTTGCCTTGGGTCCTAACTAGCAGGTGACAAAGGGAGGCTCCAGGGCCTGTGGTCTCCCCTGCTTGCCGCTGCCTCAGGGCTGCGGCAAGGATGTCCTCCCACAGTTTGGATGTTATCTCACAAAAAGATCCCCAATCCTGCTGATGAGACGAGTCTATTAGCTCAGAGGTAAGGGGTGTTACATGTGGATGCCGTGATGCACGTTTTTCTGTCCTACTTACTGCTGTGAGTTCAGGGTGGGGAGACTGTCATCTATCACCCAACCCAGGGCATTTCCTTCGGGGACAAATGCTCAACTGAACGAGGTCGGGTACAACCGGGGTAAATGGGGTTCTCCTGGACAAACGGGAGGGTGTGGTCCTTCCAACTTAGGGAGCATTAACTGGAATGCAGGGTTCCAGGAGAAAGGGGTAGATGGTACCCCAGGTAGATGTTGCAGCAGTGAATAATGATTGGATGATTGTTCCCAACCCTTCCCTCGTAATGGGATGATGCATCCCTCTCACCATCACGTATCTTACCATGAGGTCCTGGGGGCAGCGTGCACTCCGCCTCACGGGGCTTGGCTGGGCCACATAACATGCTCCGGTCAATGGGATATGAGTGGCCAGACACTTGCCACGGCTGAGCAGAGGCTTTGATGCGATCCTGGAGTTTGGCTCAGGCCCTGCAGCTCCTGTCTTCCACCAGAGGAACAGCATGTTCCAGGACGAGCTACCCTTTCAGCCTGAGTTCTGGGAGGAGAAGACCCGAGTGGTGCCAAGCTGAGCTGAAAGGAGCCAAGCGAAGCTGAGTCACAGCTGGCCCCTGCCTCCACCTCGTGTCTCAGAAGCAGGAGACAACCGTTTATGGTGCAAGCCACTGAGATGTTGAGGCTGCTTGTTGTCGCAGCAAAAGCTGACAAATACAAATAATTTTGTTGGAAGTCTTCTTGTCTTTTTCATAGTTTATTAGTTTTTCTTTTTTCCCATGTAAATTCTTTGTCAGTTATCTCGTATGTGTAATGAGGAGTTGGCTGACGTCATGCATCATCCTCTCAAATTCTCCACTTCTACATCTGTTTCTTACAGATGCCAGTGGATACAAGGTGCAAAAGTAGGTGTCGTCTCAGCAATGTCCTCTGGTGGGAAGCTCATCTCTGCTAGAGTTGAGCCATAGTGTCCTCCAGCCAGCGTAAGCAGAAAATGCTTGAATGCAGGGAGCTTGGTGCTTGGAAATGTATGGAAGGGCTGCAGAAGAGTCTCTAGGCTGAAGTCTCAGAACCAGCTCCCGAGCCCCAGAAGCCCCCGCTCTGTCTTACTCAGGAAAGCTAGGCCACCGAAACAGATGCGGATGGACCCAGGAGCCACCCACAGCCCCTACACCCTGCCTCCTCTGCTCAGGTCTGCCCAGCAGCAGGGAGGCCCACAGGTACACCACTTTCCCTGCTGGACCCAACTTCACATCCCTGTCTCATGTGAGTTCTTCTCACAGGTGAGACTTTGTCTCCTGCAGAGACATCTAGGAATTGCAATTGCAGCTTTCCAGACTCTGCAGGAGCGAGGGGTTGCAATGGTCAGTGAGCATCTGCACAGATGTCGGCCTCGTTTCTCTTCCTCTCTGTGTTTCTTCCTCATCCACTTTCTTGTTCTCTTTCTTTCTCTTTATTTGATGTTGTAATTGTAAATTCAGAGGGCACCTGAGATGCAAAGCTAAGCTCTCCTCTCCTTCTATGCACCGCCACATGTGAAGCATCTTGGATCAGCAAGGCCCTGGCCGTGTTTCTCGAGAAGGCACTATTGGACTTTGGGGGGAAGACTCTTCATCGTGTGGGACAGTCTCATGGTGTTTCGCATCTCTAGTCCGCCACCTATGACATACCCATAATGTTCCTGAAGTGGCAGAATAGTGGCCCCCCAAAACGTCCTAATCTCTGTAACTTGTGAGTATATTAGGTTACATGGCACGGGGAACTAAGGTAGCGGGTGGGAATAAAGTTGCTAATTAATGGACCTTACAACAGAGAGAGTATCATGGATTATCCAGACGGCCCCAGTGTAATCACACGGGTCCTGATAAGTGAAGGAGGGAGGCAGAGGAGATGTGAGGACCCACGCAGAGGTCAGAGTGAAGCACCTGCTGGCTTTTAAGATGGAGGAAGGGCCACGAGCTGAAGAACATGGACAGCCTCTAGAAGCTGGAAAAGGCAAGGAAACTAATTCTCCCCTGGAGCCCCCAGAGGAACACAGCCCTGCCGACACCTTGATTTCAGCCCCATGAGATTCATTTCAGGGTTCTGACCTCCAGAATTTCACGGCATAAGTTTGTGTTGTTTTAAGCAATAGGAGACTACAACAGGTCCCCAGGCATCGTGACAACCACAAATACCCCATCACATTTCCGAACAACACCTGGGTGAGTGGCAACCCTTATAAAGAGCCGTTTTATTTGGTGTTGAGAAGGTACAGAAGCAGGGGAAGGTGGAATTCTAGCCTCCCATTGCTGCCCTTCATTCATTCTTCCTCTTCTGAGCAGCTTCAAACTGCCTTGAAAGGAGCTCCTTCTCTCCTCCTTCCCAGCCTGCCTTTCTCTCTTCTTGACACGTGCATTGCTTCTCCTTCTACTGAGAGGTTTCTCCCCAGACCAAGTGCAGAGTGAAATGTGGACGTCCCATGCCTCTGCTTCCCCACTAGCACCAAAGACAAGGCTCCTTGCCCTTTAGAGAGTTATTCTTCTGGGGAAGCAGAGGTGAAAATAATGAACTTGAAGACTTTGAACGTCCTCTTAGTTTTTAGTTGTAACTGCTCCTTTTGACTCTCTAGACACTCATTTTCCAAGAGTCAAGGGAGATGACCAGCAGCATAAACTCAAACAACAAACATTATTGTGTGCCAACTCTCTGCTAGGCCTATGAATGCCAACACAGGTACCACACCTGTCTCCGAGCCTCCCCTGGAGAACACAGGTCCACATCCTATTTCACTGCCTGGTTAGCTCACCTGCACTGATGCTGGATCTCAGGCCTCCTTCTCCAGGCTCGTCCCTGGTCCCAGTCTATTTCTGGGGTTCCTAGGGAGCATTCCATGTGCAGTTGCAAATCCACTGTAGCTGCCACTTGACCTACCTGCTCCGAGCAGGGTTGACACCACTTATACATCTTCCCCACCGGAGTATAAGTTACCAGGGACAGGAATTTTTGTAGACATTTTCCCCCAAAGTCTTCTGCTTTGCCCTAGGGCGAAAAGTTAGAATATGGTAAAAATAAATGCAGTCAGCCCTCTGTACCCGTGGGTTCTGCATCCACAGATTCAACCAACCGTGAATAGAAACACCTATGATGGTTGCATCTGTACTGAACATGTACAGACTTGTTTTCCTTGTCATTATTCCCGAAAAAATACACTATGACAACTATTTGCATGGTATTTACATTACATTAGGTGTTATAAGTAATCTGGAGATGATTTAAAGTATACAGGAGGATGTGCATGGGTTCTATGCAATCCATTTTATATCACGGACTTGAGTATCCTCAGATTTTGGTATCCACAGGGGTCCTGAAACCAATTTACCTTGGTATCCGAGGGATGACTGTAAAGAATTCCACATCTGTGCCTCCGTGCTCATGATGGTTAATTTTTTTATAGGGGTTTTTCTTTTTGGTGAGGAAGATTGGCCCTGAGCTAACATCTGTGCCAGTCTTCCTCTATTTGTATATGGGACACCACCACAACTTAATGAGCGGTGTGTAGGTCTGGGCCTGGGATCCGAACCCGTGAACCCAGGGCTGCCAAAGCGGAGCATGTGAACCCAAACACCATGCCACCGGGCCAGCCCCTCATGATGGTTAATGTTATGTGTCAACTTGACTGAGCTAAGGGATGGCCAGACAGCTGGTAAAACAGTATTTCTGGGTGTGTCTGTGAGGGTGTTTCGAGAAGAAATTAGCATTTGAATCCATACACCCAGTAAAGATGATTGCCTTCAACAATGTGGGTGGGCATCATCCAATCCGCTGAGGGCCTGACTAGAACAGAAAGGTAGAGGAAGGATGAATTTGTTCTCTTTGCTTGAGACATGCATCTTCTGCCCTTGGACATTGACATTTCTGATTCTCAGGCCTTCGGACTTGGACCGAATTACCCACCAGCTGGGCCTCTAGCTTGCAGACGGCAGATCATGGGACTGCTCAGCCTCCATAATTGCATGAGCCAGTTCCTATAATAAATCTCTTTCTAGATACCTATACATATCCTATTGGTTCTGTTTCTCCAGAGAACGCTGATTAGTACACCCCCTCATTCCAGGGCTCACTGCCTGGTGGACGTGCAGGTGTGGTCTCTGGTCGTCATGACTACCCAGCTCTCCCCTCCTCCAGCTCTGACCACAGGTAAAATTGCAGGCCCTCCTCTCTTCCAGCAAGGACTTGAACAAAGGTTTCCTGCCAGGCTCCTGCTTAGGGCAAGTTACTTGTGGGAGTCAGGGTACATTCTGGAGTCTGCCAAGGCCCTCAGATTCCAGCCACATGTCACCACTTATCCCCAGCATCCCCCAGGGGCAGGCACTTAATAAACAGGAATTGATGAGAGTGATCCCGAAGGTGTCCTCTGCCAATGGCGCACTCAAATGAGTCATCCTGGCCAGTCTTTGTCCTGGGCCGAGGCTTCAGAGTAAACTTTATTAGTGTTGGAAGGGGTGTTATTCCCGGGGAGGATCTGGGAGGATGCAGAACGCCCATGTTTGGGCATGCTGTTAGAGTACCACCGGGATTTGACTTGCAAGGGAAGTCTCAGAAGCAGCATGTCAACAGCTAAAGTGTTGTGTTTTTAGGTAAACGAATACCAGAGGTGTTATTTTTCCATTCATTCATTCATTCATTCAATAAACATTTGTTGAGCATCTTCACTGTGCTAATCACTGAAGAACAAAAAGACAAATGACAGTCTCTATCCTTGAGACTCTCACAAGAGAGATACCTAAGCCGCTGCCTACACTATAGTGTGATATGTTCTGTAATAATAGTTACAGATGCTGAGTGCTTAACGTGGGCTGACTTGCCCAGTACCACACAAGTGGTACACAGTGGAGCCATGATTCAAACCCACATGTGTTAGTTAGTGCAAAGCTTAGGATGCTGTAACAAGGAGGCTCCAAATTTCATAACAATAGCTAACAAGTATGCAGTGGATACAGCATTCTAAGTGTTTTGCATTTACTACTTCATTTAATTCTCACAACAAGCTGAGGTTGTGTGTGTACACTTACTCTCCCCAGAGCAGTGAGGGGAAGTCTGAGGCACGAGGATGCTAGGTGACTTGCCCAAGGTTGTATAGCTACTGAGTGGCAGAACTGGGATTTGAACTTGGAAAGTGAGCCTCCAGATTCCTGCTGTAACCATGATGCCACGCTACCCTAACTAGCCTAAAAATATTGACTTTGTTCTTCTCTCTCACTAAACAGTTCTGAGGTAAGTAGCCCACTTTGGAGGGTTAGCCCTGCTCCCCCGCAGGAGCATTCCAAGACTAAGTTGTTGGTCCTCCATCCTCAAGGGTTCCAATGTCTGATACAGTAGCCACTGGTGACGTAATCCTATTTTAATTCACCTAAATGAGTTAAAATAAGATTTAAAATTCAGTTCCCTACTTGTTCTAGCCACATTTCAAGTACCCAGTGGCTACCATATTGGCCAGCACAGATCTGGAATATTTCTATCATCTCAGAAAGTTCTACTGGACAGTCATTGCCATATCCAGGTTCAGCCAGAGAGACAAGGGAACAGAGCATGGGGAAGACCCACCAGATGAGTTAAGTCCCAGACCCAGATCTGGCACGCATCGCTTCTGCTCACATGTCTTAGTGCCAAGGCCACAGGTAACTTCCAGTGAGCCAAGGCCATGTGGACTGGCCAGGTAGCCATGGGCCTGGTTTCATTTCCATTTCTATAGAAGAAGGAAAAGCAGGTTTTACTGGAATTCAAGCAGTCTCCACTACATGCATCTGCCTGAATGTGGAGCCTGCTCCTTTAGCCTCTAGCTGATCCATAACCACTACAGGAGAGAACAGGCCCCAGATGTGCCAGAGCTCTGACCAGAGAGTTAAGATTCTGCCTGAGGCAGTAGGTGAAAGCTGCACTGAAGTGGACAAGTGGGTTTTCCCAAGTATGGACAAAAGAGTGCAAGAGGACTTGCCAGAAGAGGGAGGAAACCAGAAAAGGCAAGGAGGCAGGGACTGCTAGGGTCCAGCCAGGCCTTAGGTGCTGGTCAGTGAGAGGCAGTTTTAGGTCCCTGGCAAAGATTGGAGTTCATTTTGAGGACTGAGAACTCTCAAAGCGGAGATGAGGGCTGTAGCCTAACTTCCTGGAGGATGAGTATTTTCAGACTACATATTCCACTCCTCTGAGGGTCTCACACCCTCTTCCAGAGGCACATGCACCTGCTCCCCTCCTCCTGCCCCACCCAGAGAATTGGGGTATTGTAATAGAGCAAGTATATGGGGCATGTGAATGGGGGTCACATAGAGAGTAAGATTGAAAAATCTCTGCTGTAGACAACTGGATGATGTCAGAAGATTTTATGTTGAGGAAGGACATAATCAATGCAATTTTGGAAAAAAGAGCCAGTTTATGGTACAAGAAGAAAAGCTTGGCTTTGTGCATTTGGGAATAAGCCAACAGAAGAGAAACACATTTGTCAAATGCCTTCCACATTCCAGGTGCCTTGCTAGATGCTTCACACATTTATAGACATTACCTTTATTTCCAGGAGGAGAAAACTGACGACCAAGGTAATTCTAAAAATGGCCCAAAGTCAAATAACAAAGAAGTATTGGGGCTTTGTCCATTCCTGGCCATGCCTGAGCTCCATTTTTAGACAGTCAGGAGGACATGAGAAATGCCATTTGAGACCATTGAGGGTCTAGTGCAATTACGAGTCATTTGCTGGGAAAGTGTGATGATGTTGGTCTCAAAGCTTGCGACTTATGAATTATACAGAACACATGGGGCTGGCCCCGTCATGTAGTGGTTGAGTTTGCACTTTCCACTTCGGTGGCCTGGGGTTCACCGGTTCGGAGCCTGGGCATGGGCCTATTCACTGCTCATCAAGCCATAAGGCAGTGTCCCATATAGAGGACCCACAACACTACAACTATGATATACAACTATTACTGGAGCTTTGGGGAGAGAAAAAAAAGAAAAAGAGGAAGATTGACAACAGATGTTAGTGCAGGGCCAATCTTCCTCAAAAAAAAAAAAGGAACACATATAGCATTTGTTTATATTTTATTTATTTTTTAATTTTTTGTAAGGAAGACTAGCCCTGAGATGACATCTGTTGCCAATCCTCTTCTTTTTGCTGAGGAAGACTGGCCCTGGGCTAACATCCATGCTCATCTTCCTCTACTTTATATGGGACGCTGCCACAGCATGGCTTGATAAGTGGTATGTCGGTCCATGCCCGGGATCTGAACCTGTGAACCCCGTGCCGCTGCAGTGGAGCCCGCAAACCTAACTGCTACGCCACTGGGCCAGCCCTGTTTATATTTTAAAAACACTCAACTTTTTGGCTTAACAGGTTCAGTGAATTCAATGTTTCTTATCATAGAAGTAAAAGTCCTCTCATTGCTTATCGTGGTAAGAATATGGACTTTGGAGCTCAACAGACCCAGGATTCAATGTCACCTCTGCACCAACCAGTTGTGTGGTCTTGGCAAGGCACTCACTTTTATAAGCTTCAATTTTCTCATTAAGTTGGGGAGTAATCATATCTAGCCTGGAGGGTTGTGTTGACATTATGTTTAATATATGTAAAATATCCAGTGCAATGCTTGGCTCTGAGCAGACTGTCAATAAATGGCCACGATTATGATTATGATTATGATTTGTCCTAATGTAATGCCATGAAAATACACCTCTCAGATCTCCAACTGCAGAGGCTGGAATTGGCCAAGGGCCCCATTGCTCTACTCTGAAATCTATTGCAGTTTTTGCTCCTGTGGGCAGCTTCCAGCCAATGACTGAGGCAGGGATACTGAGGCACATCCATCCTGAGAGACCTGGAACTCTGCTGACGAGGGATTTGGGTTTGAGGATGCTGTAGCAGTCTCACCAAACTCTCCTTAGAACTGCGCTACAGTTTAAGATGCTTCTAGCCTTCCTGCCTCCATTCTTCCCTCCCTCTCTCCCTCCCTGCTTCCTTCCTTCTTTCCTTCTCTTGGAGTCAGACCTTTATCTTGATCTGATGGTTCTTCCTGCTTTTTCTGTGTTTTTCCCCATTTTCTCTCACAAATATTTTCCCTAAAAATTTTCTTGCATGTTTAATCCCATCCTGGGATCTGCTTCTCAGAGGACCTGGACTAGCACAACTAAAGTCACTTTCTAGAAAGTTAAGGAGGTTAACACTAGTTCTGGTGTCCTGGGCATTAATAACGTGGTTTGCTCAAACTTATATAGACCTTGAACATGTCTCCTCTTAGCTTCCATCTTCCATACTGAAGAGTTTTAATCTATTTTTACTTCTTTTTCTGTCAAAGGCTTCTTCCTATTTGCTTATTTCAGATGCTCTTTGCTGGACAGCGCCCCTGTTATCTGTCTTTACTGATCAGAACCAGAAGTGGGTGTTCCAGGTTCACGTGCACCACGATTTTCTGCAAGGTCAGACTTTGTTTTCTGGATCATCACAATTAGAAGAGCATATGCGAGCACAGCTCACTTCTCTTCAGAGTGTTTAAGACATGTTAGACTTCAGCTGAACGTCACTAATTTTTACACAGGGCTATGAGGCATCAGGACTTAAGCAGTGTACTGAAGGAACTAGTAGGGTGAAAATGAGCACGAAGTCTAAAAAGTTGACATTTCTGTGTGAGTGTGTCTACTTCCTCACCTGATCCCTGGCTCTATAATGCTACCCCATCCCATCTTGAATTTGTGACAAACTTTGCATAAAAACTTGATAGTGAAAGTCGACCGCACACTCACGCTTCCTGGTCAGTTCATGTGCCAGTCTGCAGGCTATACGAGTGTCATCTCATCTTGTGACTTTTTTTGTGTGTGTGTGAGGAAGACCAGCCCTGAGCTAACATCCATTGCCAATCCTCCTCTTTTTGCTGAGGAAGACTGGCCCGGGGCTAATATCCGTGCCCATCTTCTTCTACTTTATATGGGACGCCTCCACGGCATAGCTGACGAGCAGTGCATGGGCGGGTGCCCGGGATCCGAACCCGCGAACCCAGGGCTGCCAAGCGCGGACTAAACCGCTGCGCCACCGGGAGGCCCCATCTTGTGACTTTTTAAATCTTGTCACAGTTTCTTTATACAGAATTGCAGGTAGAACCACAAATGTTGCATTTAAAAGAAACTAGAAGAGAAGAGAAATCTTAGTGTTTCTCAATACTTATTAGTATAAAAATGGGACACAATTTATAATTTTTATTGCACGTCATGCTTTCTCATTGATATGTGAACCTAATGAAATGAATCACAAATCTAATTTATTTGAACATTCATGTGCCAATGTGGCACTTGGGGGGCGGAAATCGATATTAGCATCCTCTACCAGCAGGAATTATTCTGCCTGCCAATTCTGTATTTAGGGAAACATTTTTGGCTTATATTTGACCATGTATGGTGCAAATTATAGTAGCTTCCTCTTAGGGTTATGAAGAATAAATGAGATAATCTATATAAAATGCTCAGTAAAATGCTAGATATCGTCATTAGTGTGATCACAACCATCATCATCATCATCATCATCATCATCAATGCAACAGAGTTGCAAATCTTCCCTTCTGCTAGAACTGCTAATGTGCTGAAAATCCACAAACTGAAAAGCAGAAACCAGCTGTTTTGCCCTCTGGGTAGGCTAGTTGCATTTTTTAAAACTTAAGCTGAATCTGGTTCTCAGAATAAATTAGAATGAATGGCAAAAAATGTTCCAAATGGTATCACTAAGGGCCATGAGTGCTGAGGGAGCAATAATAATGTGAATGAAAAAAAGAAAAAAAAACCAGCCTCCAGATTCCAAGGTCACGAAGTGGTAGAAGTTAGGAAATTCCCAAGTGGCAGATCAGGTCAACTTCAGAGGGAACACAAGGCGACACAATCTGCTGTCATTTCTGCAGGCAGCGTCCTAACAGCTACACCTTCTGACTTGCTGGGATTTTCCAGCCTAATTTCATTTACATGTGCAGCCTGGGGTGTTTAAATTCTAGAACATTTCTTACAAACAAATCAATAGTATTTAGGACGCTAAGCAAAGGGAAAGCAGCCACTACTTAGCTGGTTAAGGAGAAAAAGGGAGAATTTCAATGTAGGTTTCAGTGGGTTTGGAGTGCTTTTGGTTTCAGCAGAGAACAATTGTCAATGGAGTGATAATTTTGGACAACTGGGAGATAAGTGATTTAGAAATGCTTTAAAACTCCTGTGTACTCAATGGATCTCAATGGCTCCATTTGGGATGGTTTCAAAAGCCACGCTTTAAAACCTTGCATTTCTGTTCTCACTCTAGACAATGCAAATAGGAGGAGAGGGGAAGGAGAGAGTTTACAGAAATGAAAATTGGGGCTGATGACCAATCACAAATCCCAGAAATGTAGGGACCGATACCACAATTGTACTGAATTGGCCCTGAATTAACTATCCTGCAGTCACAATACAGAGAGCAAGGGCTAGTGTTCCTGGACAGAAGAGGAAGGTTACCAGCTGAATTGTGTTCCGCTCAAAAGGACATGTTGTAATCCTAACCCCCAGTACCTCAGAATGCGACTTTATTTGCAAACAGGGTCTTTGGAGGTGTAATCAAGTTCAAATGAGGTCATTAGGGTGGCCCTAATCAATATGAATGGTGGCCCCATAAAAAGGGGAAATTTGATCACAGACACGCAGACAGGGAGAATGCCATGTGAACATGAAGGCAGAGATGGGGTGATTCTTCTAGAAGCCAACAAAAGCCAAAGATTGCCAGCAAACCACCAGAAGCTGGGAGAGAGGACTGGATCAGATTCTCCTCAGAGCCTCAGAGGGAACCTGAGACACCTGAGACCTGCTGACACCTTGGTCTCAGATTTCTGGCCCCCAGGACTGTGAGACAGTAAGTGTCTGTTGTTTAAGCCCCCAATCTGTGGGACTTTGTCGCAGCAGCCCTTGCAGACTAATACAAAGGGTAACATGATCACAGACCCAGGGTGACTATTATTAGGCAGGGCAAAACTGGCAGTGTAGAACATCTCCACGTAACATTTTCTTTGGCCAAAGCTGCTCTTAGAAACAGGCATTATCACGGGCTGTGTATCTAAATGTGCCATGGCTAGAGTGGAAACAACTCATTCAGTACTGAAAAACACTGGGACAGGGGCAGGGCAGAGGGGGCCATAAGTCAAAACTGCAGAAGCACTCATTTCTCCTAATTATTGGGAAAGCAAGTTGTTGCCAAGCTCTACTGACAGGAAAGGATGACTTCCTGGGGAGTCACATCCACAGTGGAAAAATAGGTAACACTTTGTTTCTGTCTGCCGCTTCCTTTGTCTCCTTTTCCCTTAGCCTTCAAATAATCAAAAACTGTTGACTGAGCTAGTTCACATATGTTTGGGACTCTGGGGGATGTGTAAGTTTGGATTCCTGTCCCCAGAATGCCTAAAATATAGCTGGAAAGTTAAGGCATAAAATACCCAGGAATTTTAATGACAAGTCAGGGGGCACATAGATGTTCAACGTCAATAAAAGCGGACAACATGGAGGACCTGAATAACTACTACTAGTGCTACTTCCAGGTCTTCCAGAACTTCTCTACACTGGCCCTAGCCCATACTCCAGTGCAATACTGAATAGTTGGGGTCACAGTGCTGGCTATGTTTATGACTTTAGTGAAAATATTTATAAAGTTTCATCGTTAAGTCCGACACCTTCTGTAACTTTTTAGTAGCTATCCTTTATTAGGTTTAGGAAGTTTCTTTCTATTCTTAGTGTTCTCAGAGGCTTCTTGTAAAAAAAATAATTAATCATTAATGGGGTTGAATTTATCAAATGTCTATTTTTTTAAGTCTACTTGAGATGTTTTTCTCCTTTAATCCTAATGGATTTAGTTATATAAGAGATTTTATGATATTTAACCATTTATGCAGTCCTAGGAAAAGCCCAATAGATCATAACTTTTTGTGTGTGTGATGTGTGACAGGTTCTATTTTCTGAAAATGGCTTCAACAAGATCTTCCATCTCACTTGCTTTCCACCAATGTGACTTTTTACTTCTTCCATTAGGTTGGGTTTATGTTCCCTTCCGGGAATCTAAATGTGCCATAGCTATAGTGGAAAAGACTTGATGGGACTTCAGAGGGTAGGTCTTAAAAATAGTACAGCTTCTGCCTGCTTCTCTTGACCTATGTGCTCCTGGAACCCAGCCACCATGAAGTGAGGGAGCCCCAAAAGCCTGCAGAGACACTCATACGGAGGGGAACGATGGTCTCCAGCCTACCGTCCAGCTGAACTCCCAGCTGACATCCACTACCAACGTGATGACTATGTGAGGGAGCCATCTTGAAGGCAGATCCTCTAGCCCCAGTCAAGCCATCCCAGCTGATGTGTCATGGAGCAGATGCAAGCTGTGTATGCCATGCACAGCCCACTTTGCAGATTTGTGAGCAGAAGATGTCTATTTGATTCATCTTTTCAACAATGAGCTTTCTTTACTTTTCATCTTTCTAGCTTCTAGTGAAAGTAGAAAGAAAAATAATGAAATAGTTTTCATTTTCCTCACTATCTATCTTTATCTTTATCATTCCTTTCTATATATTATTTTGTGCTTGTGATTTCTCTCTGCTTTTTTTCCCCACTTTTTGGGTTGAAACCCTAGTTTATTATTTCCAGGCTATTTTCCCTCATAGTATCACTTTAGAAGCAAAGCAGAAGTTTGATAAGAAGTGCTTGCCATTCAGTTCCAAATATTTTACAATTTCCCCTTTACTAGGCTGACCATGTAATGTATCAATCAAACCAAGACACCTTTGATAGCAAGTGAAAGGGAATGCCATTAATAATTATTCCAGGATGACAGATATCAATTGGGTCTTGCCCATTCTAATTCAGGTGTATGGACACCCAGGAATTATTTCAAAGAGTGTGTTTGAATTTTCAAGTGTCTGTGTGTGTGTAAAAAGTGAATAACTTCATTGGTTTCTACTGTAATTACATTGAAGTCAGTCTACGTGATAGACTTTGGAATTTGCTAAAACTTCCTTTGTGGTCTAGTGAATGGTCAAATTTTTATGACTATTCCATATGTGCTTAGAAACAATCTGTTCTTCAGGGTTCAGTTTCTCATGGATCACATTTAATAATCATATGATTCAAATCTTCCATATTCTTCATATATTTTTTTGTCTAGTTGATTTATCATTTTCTTATAGAGGTAGTCCAAATTTCCTGTTAAGATTATGGAGTTTGAATTTTTCCTCATAATTTTTCAATTTTTGTGCTAGATATCATAAGACTATGTTGCTAGTTGCTTATAGGTTAATATTGGTATAACACCTTGGTGGGGTCTCCCCTTTACCATTAGAAAAGTCTTCTTGCATTTCTATTCATTTTTAACTTTATCTGCTTTAACAGCTTTCATTTGATTGCCTGTCAAAGCTTATTCTATCCTATTCCTTTACTTCAACTTTTCTGTGTGCTTGTCTTAGGTGTGCCTTTGGAAAACCACATTGCTGGTTTAAAACAACAACAACAAAACAAAATACTTCCAATCCGAGAGAGTCTCTCTTTTAAGCAAGTAGTTAAATCTGTTTACATTTATTGTGATCACTAACATATTTGTCTTTAAGCCTTTCACTATTTTGTGCTTTTTATTTTCCATGTTTGTTCTTCGCTTCACTTCTCTCTTTTTCTTGTATTGACTGTGTTTTTCTTATTCCCTTCCCCTCTCTACTAGTTTGGGAATTATATATTTTAGTAAAGAGATATCCTTAAAATTTTGAAGTAAATACTTAACAAAGGCTAAGTTCCATCAATATCTATTTCTATCTTATGAAATTGAGAAGGACTGTTAACTCCATATCCCGACTTCTCCCCAATCATCTTTTTATTCTTTTGTTAAGTAATTTTTTCCACCTTGTTTTAAAATTCCCCTGAAGCTCACTGTCATTAAATTGGAAGGGAACTTTTTTAATCTATCATTTCTGTGTATTCAGAATAGGAACAGAGGCTTCCCATGCAGCTCAGTCCACCACATCGACTGGAGTCCCTGATTCTGTAAGTTTGAAGAATTACTTACCTCCTCTTGGTTTTCATTTCTAGTCACAGCTGGGAGAGGCTTTGGAGATCATCTAGAAAAGGAGCTCCTTCATTTTGCCTAAGACTCTAGAACCTGACAAGTACAGATGATGAATATTATGATACTTAGTAAAAGAAGAAATCACTGTGGCTTGAAGAATCCAGATAGGCTATTGTAGGAACAAACATGGGTTAGTCCTAAAAGAATGGGCGGAAAGTTTCTTAAGCACAAGAGTGATGTGATCAAAATGGAATTGTAGTAAGATCAATGAACAGCAGTTTACTAACAGCTCTATGTTGTAGGAGAGATTATTCTTCACAGATAGAGAAACCCCATAGGGTGCTGTTTTATTAGTGTTGGCACGAGAGAGGAGGCAAGGGCCTGATCTAGGAAGGTGGCAGGAATTAGGAGAGGAAGAGCTGAATGGGAGATGGTTAGAAGCAAGGGCTAGAAGAGGTGAGTGCTAATTATAAAGGAGAGGAAAGAAGGGAGGCCAGCAGTGAGCTCAAGGATTCCAACTAAGGGGCAGGGAGACTGCCTTTATTGGGTACTTCATGCAAACTTTGGCATTTTCATCTGCGGGGGGTGTTTTTGAAGATGCTGGATTGTATGGAGCATGGAGGAGACTGAGACTTCTGGTGGGACTGGTAGCAGTTAGTAATAGAAGGTCTCAATTGTGATACAGGGCTTTAAGTCACTGTGAGTTGTCTTGGCTGCTAATTCATTCATTCAGGGATGGCAAATCACTATTGGGAAAGTCACAGGTCTGAAGCCCAGCTTGAGCTGCCTTTCAGAGTCCAGGTGAAGGCTGGATGGCACCAAGAAGGCCTGGATGAGGGAGAGGACAGCCTCTGTAGGACCAGGTGGGGGGCCTGCTGGACCCTGCCCAACAGTGGGCTAGTGTGGGAATGAGAAGCTGAGTCAGTCCTTTTCCCTCAGGCGGTTGTACCTGCGCGTAAAAAATTCAGGAATGGACGGTCTCCAAGATCTAAAAGATGGCTTATGCTGAGGGGGACGGGGGGGGGGGGCAAGATGTCAGGTGTCTTTTCCCCTTTCTTCATCATATTCTTTTCTGTATTGTTTTAATTATTTACAATGAGTACCTGTAATTTGTATATTCAGAAAAAAAGTCATATTCTTCGTGGGGACAAGATACTCTTTCCAAGCACTGCCTGCTTGCTTCCCCCTTTACCAGCATTATCTTCTGTAACCTCAGGTAGCTGTCAGGTCTTCTTATCCCGATCTTAAGGACGAGAGCAGAGGCTCAGAGCTAGGGAACTTGCGCAGGGCCAGTGGAGGCAGAGCAGGGTCTCGCAGGTCCCCACCGCTGGCTCTTTGTGGCCCTCAGGGCACGTAGGGGAGTCCTGCAGACCAATGGCTGGCCGGTCCCGCACACCTGGACGGCTTAGGGCTGCTGGGGCGGGGCCGAGCTGACGCCAGCCCCGCCCCGAGCTCAAGCCCCGCCCCGACGCCGCTCCAGGATCCGGACCACGCCCCCTACGGCCAGCCCCGCCCCACCATCCAGGACCCGCCCTCCCGCCCCCAGAGGAAACGGAAGTGGTGGCGGACCCGGGCGGAAGCAGGAAGCGGCGGAGCAGGACCACCCCCGCGGAGGTGCTGGCTGCGGGGCCATGGCGGAGAAGTTCGACCACCTGGAGGAGCACCTGGAGAAGTTCGTGGAGAACATCCGGCAGCTTGGCATCATCGTCAGCGACTTCCAGCCCAGCAGCCAGGCCGGGCTCAACCAGAAGCTGTGAGTGTCTGCCCGAGTGCGCCGGCGTCTCCCCGGGGTTGTCCGGACAACGTCTGCCGGGGAGCTGGGACGGGGGGAGCCGGCAGGGGGGAACCGGGACTGGGGAGCCGGGAGGGGGAGTCAGGGCCGGGCAGAGAGCCGCAGCCTCTCCGCCGCCTCTTCTGGCCCTGGTCCCCCCGGGAACCCTCCCACCCACTCCTGGCTGCGCTCTGAGGGCGGGCTCGCAGCTGCCGCCTGTTGCCCGCGCGCCTCCTTCCCGCTTTGTCTTGCTGGGACCTTTTCTTGAAGGCCCATTTGGAGACGTTATCAGCCAGACAATAGTTTCCGTTCTGGGGCCCCATCAGAGAGAGTCCTGTTTCATTATCTAAGCCTCTCCCCGCGCTCGTGTGACTCCCTCCCAGCGTTTCCTCCAGAGCGCTCTGAGGAGTTCGGCCCCTGTCCCCAGAGGGGTGGCGGGCTTCCCCGGGAGTGCACTGAAGTGGCCCCCGGGAAGGCGAGGGCTCCGAAACCTGTTGCAGAGGCCTTATGTGGAGGAATTGGGGGAGGGTGGCGGTGACAAAAGCCACAGAACAGTTATTAGTTATTTTTTTCGGCAACAGCCTGTGGTGGCCATGGTTCTAGGCCCTGGAATGGACAGACGGCAAACACAAATAGAATGCTCTGGAGAAGGGCTCACAAGCTTTGTAGGGGGCACAGACATACAAACATAGTTACATGCCCAGTGCTGTGAGACTAGCCAGGTGATCTAGGAGGGCTTCAGAGGGGTGCTGAAGTTAAACCAGGCAGTGATGGCTTTGTTCCCCCACACTGAGGATGGGTTCTTAAGCTGGAGTCCACTGCTCCCTATGTTCCCTGAAACCGCACAGAAAATCACATGCACATCAGGGTAATTTTTTTTAAGAGAAGGTTGATATTTTTCATCAGCTTCTCACAGGGATTGGTCCCTGCCCCCCCAATATTGGCAATTTCTAGTTTAGAAAGGAAACCAACAAATATCTGAGGGTATTCTATAACTCCAAAGCTTTCCTAGGAATTCTGTGGCTCACCAAAGAACTATGAGCCCTGTATAACCTGTGTGTGTATAAGGAACACCTGTGTGGAGCCCTGATTGGATAGGTGGGTGGTGCTAATGTTGTCATCTGAATTAACCAAATACTCTCATTTTTGCTTGTTCTTCCAGGAATTTTATCGTTACTGGCTTACAGGATATTGATAAGTGCAGGCAGCAACTTCATGATATTACTGTACCTTTAGAAGTTTTTGAGTAAGTACCATTCTTGATATTCATTTGGGTATAATTCTTGTTTAGTTGTGGTATAATAACCCCCTCACCCTCAATCTCCAGTTTTGTTTTTGTTTTTGGTGAGGAAGATTAGCCCTGAGCTAACATCTGTTGCCAATCCTCCTCTTTTTGCTGAGGAAGATTGGCCCTGGGCTAGCATCAGTGCCCATCTTCCTCTACTTTGTATGTGGGACGACTGCCACAGCATGACTTGATAAGCGGTGTGTAGGTCTGTGCCCGGGATCCAAACTTGCGAACACAGGGCCGCCAAAGCAGAGTGTGTGAATTCAACCACTATGCCAGAAGGCTGGCTCTTCAACCCCCAATATTTAAGTGTCTGCTACATGCAGGCACAGCCTAGGTGCTGGGGATGTGCCGGTGAATAAAACAGACAAAAATACTTGCTCTCATGGAGCTTATGTTTAATGGGATTAAAAAGTTAAAAAAAAAACCTGAATATTGTATTCTTGAAAAATAGTTAGATGTGAATAAAGACTTATTAAATATGTGAAAAACATCATAGGCCCTCAAAGTCCTGCTTAGGCAAAAGGACAGCCACATAACTTCCTTTTTTTCTTGAGAAGTAAAAAGTCTTACATGGGCTATATTATAAAGTAAAAAGAAAAAAATTACAGCCAGAAACAACCTGAGAAGTAATCTGGTCTGGTGTCTCCCAAGCTGCCCTGGCCATGCTGGGTCTGGGAGATGATAATATCTGCTCTGTGGGAAAAAAAAAAAAAAAAGATTCTTAGGCCAAGTAAGTTTGGGAAGGCTGTTCACTGTTTTCTGCGGGGAGTTATGTGCACCTGTCGCAGTCACAGCCCAGAGAACGCCTCCAGGAAACAGACTTAGTTTTTTGTCAATACAGGTTTTATCACACTTTGATTTCACAGGTGAAAGAACTGATAAGTAACTGCAATGGGTTGTTTAGCTTGTCACTGTCAGAGTTGAGACTAAAATTCTGGACTTGTCCTCCTTGACCAGGGCCGAGCAGCCTCTCCCTCCCAGAGCTGGCTTGGCACAGCAAGAGAATTCTAGTATTTTTTGCAGTAAAACTGCAAATGTAAATCACTAGATTTCCTTGAACAATAAAGGGAAAAGTTTTCATCGTTCACATCCTGAAAGGTCAGAGATACAAGTCCTAGTTACAACACAGCTCAGTGACTGCACAAAGACAGGACACAGAGACTGCAGCTTTTGGGGTCTCACCTCTGTCCTCACCTGCTGGCCACGGTGTCACGTGTTCTCTGCCTGTCCTCGGTCAGCCCCACTGAGTTCTCTGGCCTCAGGTGGGAGGGAAGGTCTCGTGTGTTACAGCTCTAGGCTCCTGGATGGTGGCTGCCTGCCTGTGAAGTGCCAGAATGCGGAGGCTAATTTGCCTTCATTGGAGCGTCCTCATGCTTTTCTGGTTGTGATTGTGCAGATGGATATACTGATAGATGCGAAGTCACTACTCGAGTCTTTGAAGCAGGGCAAGTTACAGTAGGACAGGTGGGAAGAGATTACGTAAGGATGGGGCAGTGAGGGGACAGTTGAGATTCATCTGGGATATCAGGAGTGAGGCCGCTCGTGCACTCTAATAAGCAGCACATGCTGAGAGTTTATCTGCAGACTGTTAGTGGATTTGTGTACCGGGTAGGAGAAATTTCCAGGTCCACGGTGGGCTTTGCAGCCCACTGACTGTGTCTGCAGCAATAAAAATGTAAAGCTTGGCGCTTCTTTCCAGTACTTGGGGTTGGTGTGTTGGCAGAAGTGGGATCTGACTCTTGGGTCTTAGAGGAAGAGCTATTCCGAGTGATGTCGCTGTTCAAATGGTTGTTTATTTGGGACGCCTAAGCTTGTCAGGTTGTTTTTTCCCCTAGAAATGGATGGATTCTGTTTAGACATAACCATACTTTTGCTTCTTTCATTCCATCATTTCAAAAACATTGCAATAAAATAGAATTTCTAGAACTTGTGATTTATTAATTTTTTGCTATCTGTCATAATTAAAGGGCAGTTTTTATGCCATTAACAGTGACTTAATGGTGTCTTTAATTTGAAGTGATTATGTATTCTCTGCTTCAGTAAAAAAAAGAATTAATTGGATTTAGGGTGGTAGTGGTAGTTTTCATTTCTTTGTAATAAATGATTCATTTTAGGGCCTCAGGGTACAGAAGCGGGCAGGTGGCTTACCATTGGTAAAATGTGGATATTCATCTAGGCATTGTGCTTAATGAAATCTTTGGGGTAATGGAGACATTGGGGACAAGTGTTGAAAATGTCAAGAAGCAGTTTTATACTGTTTAGAAATATGTGGAGAGAATCTCTCTCTGTTAAGTTCCTTGGGTGTATTCAGTACAGTGTTATATCAGGGTCTCTCCCCCCTTTTAAAGTGTGATCGGTTTGTAAAATAATCTTGGGGCAGGCGGCGGTGGGGGTCTCCTGCTCGCAGCTCCCCCTTCTCCTCCCCCAGCAGCCTGAGGCTCCTCCACAAAGGGTTTCCCAAGCGAGGGGCCGGACCTGGAGTGGAGGCTGCCTCTTGGTGGGCTCTCCTGTGTTGCTCAGGCCTGAAGTCCTGGTCCACGTCTAGTTCTCTCGTCAGGAGCTGACTGACCTCATAGGTTGCCTTGAGGATCAAAAGGTAGTGGCCGCAAAGCCTTTTAAAAGCACACAGGCCAGGGGCCGCCCGGTGGCGCAGCGGTTTAGTCCGCGCTTGGCAGCCCGGGGTTCGCGAGTTCGGATCCCGGGCGCCCGCCGGCGCACTGCCTGTCAGCCATGCTGTGGCGGCGTCCCATATAAAGTGGTTTTTTTTAAAAAAAAAAAAAGCACACAGGCCAAAAATGTAAGGTAGTATGACTGTGAAACTTGCTAGGTTTGTAAGTGATCATTACTTGATTTCATGAGTTATTCATATTATTAGAAGTAATATAAGATCAAATTATGTATATTTGTGTAAATGAAGGAATCCTGATTCACCTGGTTTCTGACAGTTTTGTCTAAACACGGCTATGTGAAGTTGTATATAGCTAACTTTTTTTTTTCCATAAGAAAGCTGTGAGAATAGGTGTCACCCGTGAGAATGTTAATTGAAATGTTTCGTGTTTCCAGATATATAGATCAAGGTCGAAACCCCCAACTCTACACCAAAGAGTGCCTGGAGAGGGCTCTAGCTAAAAATGAGCAAGTTAAAGGCAAGATTGACACAATGAAGGTAAGACTGTTATAAACAGAATAGGATGTCAGAACACAAGGAAATACAAAGCAGTTTGCCTGATAGATTGTCATTTTTTTCCATACTTGGTAAAACATCAGCTATTTCATAACATTGCACAATTGAGATTACTGAATTGTATAATAGGTAGTAAATAAAGTTAAATATCGATGAGCCATGTGATAGCATAAAACATGTAACAAAGTGGTAGCCTTACTCTTAGGAAAGTGATTGTTAGTTGTCATTGGCTAACTGTTATTGTTTTCATTTTTAAGACTTTAGTATCTCAGGTTTGCACTTTGATGCTTTCTGATTTCTTCTGTTAGGCCTTTTCCTGTAATTATGGTTCTTAGATTTAGAGGATTTTTGAGTCTTTACTCTCTTTTTCCTCAGTGATGTCTCCAGCTTCTGACTCCAATCCCCTTTGTACCATATTCCCAGTCACGCAGTTCTCTTCAGAGAACTTAATCTTGGTGTTTCTTTATTTTGATGAGATCTAAAAACCTCTCTGCCTCTTGAGTGTGAAATATGTACAGATCTTCCTCGACTTAACGATGAGGTTACATACTGATAAACCCATCGTTTAAGTTGAAAATAGTGTAAGTCGAAAATGCATTTAATGCACCTAACCTACTGAACATACTTAGCCTCGCCCACGTTAACATGCTCAGAACGTTAGTCTACAATTGGGCAAAATCATCTAACACAAGGCCTGTTCTGTAGTGAAGTGTTGAAGATCTCGTGATTTATTGAACACTGTACTGGAAGTGGGAGACAGAATGGTTGTGCGGATAGAGCATCGTTGTCAGTGTGTCGGTTGTTCACCCTCGTGATCACGGGGCTGACTGGGAGCTGCACTTGCTGACACTGCCCAGCATCACGAGAGAGGATCGGACTGCATATCACTAGCCTGGGAAGAGATCAAAATTCAAATTTTGAACTATGGTTTCTACTGAATGCCTTTTGCTTTCGCACCATAGTAATGTTGAAAAATCAAGTTGAACCATCATAAGTTGGGGACTGTCTGTAGTCTTTTTTCTTACTTAAATTGACTCAAATATGGTTCAGATTGGGGGTATGTGTGGTTTTTCCCTTAACTGGTTGGTGCCGTCCCTGTAATGGCCTTCCATTTCTGTTGGCCTCATACAAGGAGCCCTCCTGCTTCTCTGTCCCATTCTTCATTCCAGTGGCCACACTGGCCTGGTTTCCATTTCTGGAATTCACCAAACCCCTCTCCTTCCTGTTTTTCTCATGTCATCTCCTGTCTGGAACTCTGTGCGTCCTCTTCGCACACCCACACTGACTGTCCTTCGGGGTCAGCGGATCTCACCTCCTCAGGGAGGCCTTGGGGACCAGCCTTTCCTGAGTTCTTGCCTTGAGAGTGCTGATGAGGATTCGCCTTCTTCTTTTCTTTTTCTCTATTTGTTCTGTCTCCTCCGCTGTAGCTTAAGCTCCAAGATCTCAGGAGGCATGAGTGTTCTGTGCCTGCTGATGCCCAGCACCCACAGGTGTGCCCCGTTGGTGTCTGATATGTGCAGGGACAGCCACACAGTGACCTCTTAGGGCTCAGGGGGCGCTCTGGCCGAGTGCAAGGAGCGAGCGGGAGACTCTAGCAGAACGACAGTGACGTGCCTGCATGTGCTGCCCGAGGGACGCAGGGCTTCCCAGTGTCCCTCCCAGGTGATCGCGCTGATGAGGGGGAGCACGTCCCAGAGGTGGTGGTTGCTGTGGTTGTTAGTGTGGTGCCCACAGCTTCATTTCTGGTTTGTGAGTTTGGGATTGAGTTGCTGTTGAATGCAGCATCGCCCTTAGGACATAATATAGCTTTTAATCGATAGCAAGCCGTGACCGTTTTGCGTGTTCTGTGAGTGAGTTGTCCTGTCCAGCAGAAGTCCCCTCTCTGTGAACAGGGTCGTGGTTCGTGCACGATATGCTCCCGTTTGTCCCCGCTTCTGTTCGCCTCCAGTGCCTTAGGGCAGCGCGGAGGTTTCCCTTCGGCAGTGATGCCCCGCCTGTGCTGTTTATCTTCGGTGTGCGTCTGTTGCCGCTCGGTCATTTTCTCATCTGAGATCTGTGCAGGTCTCACGGCACTGTTCTGTGGCCTTTGCCCAGTGGGCCGTGTATTTGAACTTCCGAAAGTTATATCTTCAGTAGTTACTGTAATGCTGGAGTGAAGCTCTCCTTTGAGAATATACTTTTAACTTATGTAAGTATGTCTTTATGCTTAGATGCGCAGTGATTCTTTTTAGTATAGTTTATAAGAAAAGGTTGTGAGATGCTGGCAGGTATTTAGCTGCTTTTAAGATTGGATTGAAACAAATGTGATGCTGATGGGTCGGATCCAGAAGCCACAGCCTTTGGAGGAGACAGGTTTCCAGGTGCGCTGAAGTTTTGATGGAGCTGTTTGCACACAGTGACATGTGGTTCAATTGCTTAATTAAGCATTATTTGAAGATTTCTGTTACTTCTGTGTGCTATCTGCAAAAATTATTTCCACCTGTGTGGCTGGCCCCTTACTAGAGGGGCTTTTTATTTGGAAGCTGGAGGGAAGGAGTTGTATTTGAACATGTATTCCTCGTTCAGGTAGTTCTCACTGTACCTCTAACGTAGTGGTGAGCACTTATTTGCAGCCGCTTTGCCAAATACCCCATCTGTGGAGATGAGCAGGCAGCAGAGGAACGCCCACCTGCACGGAGGGAAAGCTCAGTTTCTGTTCTTTTGAGTTTGAGGCTCTGGGGGCGGGGGTCACCTTTGACTTGGGTGATGGGTCAGAAAGGTATTTGGACAGTGTTTGTTTTTCTTCGTAGAAATTTAAAAGCCTGTTGATTCAAGAACTCTCTAAAGTATTTCCAGAAGACATGGCTAAGTATCGAAGCATCCGAGGGGAGGACCACCCCCCTTCCTAACTTCATCCTCCCTCTGTCTGAAGATGCTCCTAGGCCTGTGTGACTTGCCGTGACCTTCAGGCAGCCTGTGACTGTGAGCGGCACCAATGCTGCTGTTCTGCGCCCATCCTCCAGCCACCCTGTCCTCGTTGTTGGGCTCGGGGGATGGCGGGGCCTGGAGGGCTGGTGGGGCTGTGCCGCTCGCTGCCCCCTCTGTCCCCGAAGTGCGTCTGTTTGGTCCTCAAGCTTTCAGATGGCTGGTGATCGCACATCTTTGAGCGCCAAGTGTTTGATTCTTCACGGCGAAGTAGTCTTGGAAATGTTAACTGTGATAGGTAAATGGAAAGCTTTTAAAGATTCTACCTAATAGTTTTCTTTTATGTACTCTTTCAGTTCCATTTTATTATGATGTCAAAGAAAGCTAAAAAAAAGAAAAAATTAAAAAGAAAAAGAAAAATTGGTTTAATATGGGAATACTTTAAATTGGTTTTGTATTTTATATTTTCAAATATAGTGCATAAAGAATGTGTTCAGTGTAACTACGTTTACATGGATTTCAATTAGACCTCAGCATATAATAAAGTCTTGAAGTATTTGTATGACTTATTCTGTGTAATTATTTTTATAACATTTTTACAGTATAGTACAGTGTATCTTGTAAACAGTCAATTATTACTTCCCCAAAGTGTGAATAATATTCAACCATTTGTTCTCCAGGCATTTAGGCAGGAAAAGCTAAAGCAGAATGCAAAGATCTGGTTTCCCTGTGACCTGTGTCACGGAGGTTGTGGCAAGTCCAGAAGAAGGCAGATTTATTGACACTGTTGACGAAAGACCCCAGGACCACGTATGCCAGCCCGCCTGCACTGTGCTGACGGATTGTTTGTGGCTTCTGGTCACCTGCATGTCCTCACTCACCAGGTCCGGGTGATGCTGTCTGTGATCTCTGGGCTGCGCTTGGAGTCACAGGCCCTAGTGCAGCGTTTCTCGGGGGTCATCTGCAGACCGCCTGTGTCAGAATGACCTGGATTCGTTTATTAGAAAGGTGGGCCCCATTCAGACCTGTTGAGTCCGAGGCTTTAGGCTGGGGCCCGGGACCCTGCATTGTTGGTTTCCTTCCCCAGTGATTCTGGATCTGCCCTTTGATTTGAAGACCACTCTGAAGACATCGATCTTATCAGTGTGTAACGGTGTAGCGGGGTGTTGCCTCCAATGTCTGTGTCACGTGGTTTAGTGAAGGGAGGGTCAGAGCCCAGCCTTCAGCGTTCTCTCCTGACCCCCTTCTTCTGGAATGGGGGGTCTTGTGTGTGCATTGCTCCCCAAGGGAGTCTCATTTGCTAGCTGGAGGCTCGGCCCCTTAGGATGTTGCAACCTCTATGTTAGCAGTTCTCTCCTTTCCAAAACTGCTCCAGAGAAGAGCGCCCATCCCGGGGACACAGTTTCTTCTAGGTAAGAGGATGCCCGCGATCCAGTAGATCCTGGAGGCAGCGTTTCCTCTCCTGGGTTGGTTTTCCTACCTCTAACCGCCCTGACTGTTAGCTGCTGCTAAGGGCCCCCGTGAGGGGCATGGTTGGCCGAGCCCTTCCCAGGCACCATTCTCACAAGTCAACTCGTCGGTCCTTACCACAGTCCCGTGAGCTGTGGGAACTGTTGTCTTTATATTACTGAGCCACAGACCAGGGCACGGGGAGGCTGAATAGGGTCCCCCAAGTCCCACAGCGAACATGTGGCAGAGCTGCAGTTAAATGCAAGCTGACTTTGTCCACAGTGTGTGTTCTGAATACTACTGTCTTTGGTAAAAGACATCAGTTTGGAGTTGGAACAGTAGCCCAATTGCCCTAGACCATCACTCTCAGCCTTAAAACATTGTTGTGAGTCCCAGGGTTGGGTCTCCTCCTCCCCACCCTTCCTGAAAGGTGTATTTCCATTGACCTCTGCGTTGGTGCCTGGTGAGTTCAAAGGGGTCCATAATTCCCATCTCTGGGTTCTGAAACACGCAGGATGTAGCTGGCAAAGAGGAGCTGTTCTGCATATCCTGGGCCTGGGAATTGTAGGTGCCCTTGGGCCATTTAATACAGATGCCTGACCTTGGGAAGAACGAGTTGCGTCAATTAGTGGAGATGCTTATCCGGTAGCCAGTGATTATACAAGGCCCCCACAGACCTAGACCCAGCAGGGGCAGGTGTAGCTGTGACGTGTCACTCTGAAATATTCACCTTTTCAGTAAAAGTTCGGGTATCTGGGTGGACTGCCCTGGAATTCTTCAACAACTCTCGTAAGTGTGTTTGCTGTTCCCACCACAGTGGATCCCCAAAGAATGAATAGGTAAAGCAGCTCACGAGGCTGTGACGTCATGTTACGTTCTCCCTAAGTTCCTAGCTTGGTCTCCACTTTGCACTGTACCTGGCATTAGTACTCATTGCAAGTGCCAATCACTTTCAAGGCCCGGTTACAGAGCAAGCTTCTTAGCTCAGAACTGACACCACGTTACTTTCCTGAGTTCAAAGGAGCATTGAAGGGTCCGCAGGCAGCCCTCTTGCAAACTCATGATGAAGGCATGGTATTGGTTGTAACTGTCCACTGTCTTTGGACTTCTCCAATGGAAGATCCAAGGCTGCACACCGAACTCGGGATGCACACCGCTGAACCCACTCTCCCTTCCCTTGGCCCTTTGACCCTTCTGCTCACGGGCCTCATTTCAGTTAAAACAGTCGTTATGGGAGTCATCCTGGTGCAATACCAACCATTTGGATTGGCTTCTTCTCTTTATGTCACCCCTACTCATTGCCACCTAATTAGTTGCCAATTACTCCTTCGATTTTGAACTCTTCTCCCCTCCCCCCTTCCTCAAAGCACAGATCAACCAACCAGCCAAGCAACCACTCCGAAAGCCCAGTTTTCGACGCACAACTACATCACTGTCCCACCACAAGACAGGTCCTGCTTCAAACTTGGGGCCTGAGCTTTAAGTCACTATTCTAGGTTATCTACGCTGCCTCCGTGGTTAAGAAAACAAAAATGAAGCCCCACCTTTATGCAGAAGTAGAATGTCACTTCATCTCTGGGTTTAAAATCACATGTGTTTGTTACAGCAAACTCAGGAGAATGTAGCTGAGAAAACACCCATGTTGCTGCTCTGATTGTTAATATTGTGTTTTTTATCGATTTGGACGTTTTTGTCCACACACGTGAATGACCAAATGTAGAATTGTTCCTATACACGTGAGTTGGTAACCTGATTTTTAAAAAACTGTCTCATGAAAATCTGGGTGAGTCAGTGAACTTCCTCCTATGTAATAGTTTTTAATGCTTAGTGTTCCATTAGTGTATTAACAGCAGACACTTATTTGCTGTAATTTATGTGCCAGACACGGTGAAACACTTTATGTGTGTTGACTCAATCCCCACTGTAAGCCGGGGGTGGTTTACAGATCAGGAGCCCGAGGCACCTGCTCAGGTCACCAGCCAACGAGGGGTGGAGCTGGGCTGGCACCTGCACAGTTACAGGTCCCGGCTCGGCCCTGCCCGGCCCTCCTGCCTTTTCCACTCAACTCGTCAATCCCTGTTGGGTATCTACGTGGTTCACAATTTTTACTACTAGGAAATAATCATCTCTGTTCATATCCTTTCCTCCACTTGTGCAATTATTGTTTAGGATAAGTTCCTGGAAGTGAAATCATGGGATTTCACGTGTTTAGGATTGTGATACTCATTTTCTGTTGCCCTCAAGCCCTGAAATAACCAGGTGCTGGTTACAAAGGCAGATGTTCATCTATGGAGAATATCAGTAATGTCCTGGGTAGTTCTTCAATTATGTTCTTATCAAGTAACATACTGTATATGAATGCCTTGTCGAAGTATTACTATAGTCAGTGACGACACAGATGCTGGCTACTAACAAGGTCACAAGATAACCCTGCACAGCCAGGTAAGCCTGCTCTGTTTCCTTTCCCTCACCTGTACAGAACTGACCCTTCCTTCCAAGTGATAGAGGTGCTGTTGATCCAGAGGGACCGACAGAACATATAGCCCTTGATCTTTAAAGACTCAGATGATGTGAGGGGGCAGGTGTCCTTTTTAAGTGCCACAAACCTAAGAAGTTACAAAGGAAAAGATAGATACATTTGACTATGTAAATGTTAAAAAAAAACCCAGATTAATGTAAGGTTAAAAAGCACCATAAACTCAAAAGACAAAAAACTAAGGAAAATACTTATTATATGTATGACAAAGGGCTGACTATGGGCTGTGCGGAGAGCTCTCATACAAATAAGGAAAAAAAGCAGCCTCGTAGAAGAATACACACATGTTCATGTTACATTGTTTATAATAGGAAAAAAAAAGGCAATAAGTTGAATGTCTAGCAGCAATAGCTTAGGTAAATTATGGTTTATTCATTTGGTGGAGTACTATGCAATGATTTAAAGGAATGGAAGGTTGAAGATCTATATGCATTGATACAGAAAGATCACCAAGATATGTAATTAAAAAACAAGTTTGTTCAATAAACATTACTATTAAGGGTCTGTGGTGATTTAAGCAACATGCAGATCTGACTGAGAGTTTCAAGGCCATCTACCCACTTGTTGAAAATGCTGATTCTAGGCCCCATTCCGCCAGGGCTGCTGCTCTAGATTCCTCTCTTCCCTTGACTTCTAAGTGACACGCTGCACCTGAGCATTCAGTGTTGGGTTCCTCAGGGTGCTGGCTCTCCTTGTACGCCCTCTCTGGGCAAGCTCATCCATCTCTTGGCTCCAGTTACAATCTTGTGCCCAGATTCCTAGATTTGTATCCTGGCCCACACATCCCTCCTAAGTGAGTCCTACACGTCTGTAACCCAACTTCCTGTTTCTTTCCGCTTGGCTCCCAGCCACCTCCAATTTATGTCCCTAAAGCTGGACTCAACATCTTTCCCACCCAAACGTCTCCCCTCAGGAAGTGGCACCACCTTCTGTTCAGGTGCATCATCCTTGCCTCCTTTCCCTCCCTCAACACTTCTCCTGCCCTTGTATGGAAGCCTTCACTAAGCCTCCTAAATACCCCATTTCTTTGCTGTGTTCGCTCCAGCCATACTAGTCTTTGGTTCTCCACACCTAGCACACGCATGCCTTCACACAGACCTTCCCTCAAGCATCACCTCCTTCCCTGGCCACTTGTACTCCTCCTTCAGGTTGTGGTGTAGAGGCACTTCCATAGCTCACCTTTTCTGAGACCTGGGCCAGCGCTGGTCTCTTTGTTAAACTCTCCTTTGACATTCAGTAAGTATCAGAGGTGCCGAGCGTTACCGAGGAAATGTCTTACCTTCAAGCTTGCAATCTCCCTAAGAGCCTGGATCACACCAGCCTGTTCATTCCTATGCCCTAGGACTTACTACAGTGCCTGACGTATAATGGGTGCTCATTAGTCACTGAACAATTAGTGAGCTATCAAATTATGTGACACAAGCAAGTCTAGGTATTTGAGGAATCATGAACAGATCTAGCAATGGCCAAGAGAAACGGCACAAAGTGATTTTGTGATAGAGCGGAAGTCAAATGTCACAATTGCGTTGGACCCTGGAGAGGACTGTTCTCTCTCCACAGGATGGACGTTCTGGGTATTGCCCAAACCCCACATTCATACCCTGTAATATTTACAGTGGGTGGAGCTCACAAGACTAAGAAAATGGTCAGAAACCATCAAAAGGAGTTCTGGTCGGCTGGCTGAAAGCTCAGTGGCTGGAACATTGAATGGGGATGGACGTGAAGTGGTCTTCCCACACCACCCAGCATATTTCAACACCGGAAAAGACCTGGGTTCCAAATGGCCTTGCAGTCTCATTTACTCCCTCTGTTGTTGGGCTATGTGGGATCTGTTGAGGGCAGGCTGTTTGCAGGGACCTCTAGTCCATTAACTTTGTGTTGCTGGGATCTTGCTGGGCTGAGCTGATGTCCCTGGATTGGCAATAGGGGGCCTTTCTCATGTTCGCCTCTTTCCTTTCTGAGACCTTAGCACAGCCTTTGGCTGAGTTTCACTTGTCTCCAAAAAGACCCAGATATGTGATAACTATTTCCCATTATTATAGAAAGGATGCTGCTTGCCCTCAAATGGTACAGCCATATGTTCATTTTATTTGGCTCTAAAATACTCTGTATTCAATTTATTGTAGTTTCTAGGAATCTATTGTAATACTGTTTTGGTCCAGAGCTATACTAAGTACAGAATAACCTTTATAGAATGCATTATCATTGGATTATTGCATCCCTAAACTAGATTTCATTGATTGTTTTTTGTTTTTGAGGAAGATTGGCCCTGTGCTAACATTTGTTGCCAATCTTCCTCTTTTTTTCTTTTTTTTTCTCCCCAAAGCCCCAGTACACAGTTGTGTATCATAGTTGTAGAGTTGTAGCTCTTCTATATGGGATGCCACCTCAGCATGGCTTGATGAGTGGTGAGTAGGTCCGTGCCCAGCATCTCAACTGGCGAACCCTGTCCGCCGAAGCGAAATGTGTGAACTTCACCGCTATGCCACCAGGCTGGCCCAGATTTCATTGATTTTTAACATAAACATTTAAATGATTGTACTTATATTTCTTTTAAAATGAAAAGTCAAATAGTTCTGTATTAAGGTAAGGGTGAAACCATTGTGACAAAACCAAAATAAAGATAAGAGAGACGATTATTCCTCTTACCCATAGCCTGACTGGTTTAGGTTGGCAGAGTGTCTGTTCAGTAAGGCCATCGATTGCCATGTCGGGAGCTGCCCTACAGACAGGCCCACGTGGCAAGAGACTGTTGTCTTTGGCCAGAAGCCAGTGGACCTGAATCCCACCATAGCCGTGTGCATGAGTTTGGAAGTGGACCCTTTCTCATGGAGCCTTGCATGACGGGCCTGGCTGACACCTTGACTCCGGCCTGTGAGAGACTCTGGGCCAGAGACTCCCAGCTAAGCCATGCCTGGATCCCTGGCCTACAGAATCTTTGAGACAATAAGTGTTTGTTGTTTTAAGCCCCTAATTTTAGGGGTAATTTGTTAGCCCAGCAATGGCTAACTAATACACCATTTAATGAGAGAGAGATATATAGAAAAAAAAGAGAGAGAAGAAAAGGCAGAGGTCGTTCCTGTTATTTCTTTTTGCACAACACCCAATTCCTCACCCCTCCCTCCCCCAGACTCGCTAAAGAAACCTTAGTGGCCCAAAAGGACAACTGTCACTTATTTGCTCATGACTCTGATTTGGACAGGGCTCAGTGGGGACAGTTTGTGCTCCACAGGACCCTCACCCGAGGCAGCTCATCTCAGGCTGGAGGGCCCACTTCCAAGGTGGCCCACTCACACAGCTGGTGAGGTGGTGCTGGCTGTGGCTGGCAGCTGGGGCTATTGGCTGGATGCTCGGTTCTCCTCCCCTTGCCCTTTCTTAGTGGCGAGGTTGGGATTCTCATGGCGTGGATGCTGGGTTCTGAGAGGGAGGTCCCAAGAGTAACACACCCTAGTGTGCAAGCTCCTGCTTGCATCTTGCCAGCTGATGTTCCGTTGGCCAAAGGTAGCCATGGGCATGAGTTCTGGGAGGTGTGGTTCACCAAGCAACCGTCAGAGGAATATGTCTTCATGAAATACCTAAGGTTCTGTTTATTGTATAAGACCTACATGGTAGTATTATTTGCAGTTAGATCATTCGTCTATATTGAGAAGCCCTTCAGAAAAAATCCAGCACATGATTTCATGTTAAAGTTATAGCAGCAATTAGCTAGGTATAAAACTCTTGAGCAATGTCTTCATACTCAGTGTGCTCCTCTCACTTGACTCTCATTGTAATGTTTCCCACTCTAGTTCTAGATTTCCTTTATTCCACTCTCTCTTCATGATTATCTGTTACACTCTTGACCCATCAGATCCAACTGTGGTTGGCAGAATAAGGGCCCCCAAACACATCCACATCCGAATCCCTGGAACCTGTGACAGTTACCTTACACAGCTAAGGGGACTTTGCAGGTTAAGATAAGGATCTTGAGATGGGAGATTATTGGGAGGTTATCCTGGATGGTCCAGGTGGACCCAATGTCATCACAGTGCTCCTTGCGAGAGGAGGCAGTATGAAGGAGACGTGATGATAGAGAGATGGACGCTACACGTGCCCCTGGGCTTGAAGACTGAGGAAGGGCCGTGAGCTGAGGTGTGCAGGTGGTCTCTAGAAGCTGAAGAAGACAAGGAGACAGATTCTTCCCCAGAGACTCCAAAAGCAATGCAGCCCTGCAGATACCTTGATTTTAGGACTTCTGACCTCCAGAACTGTAAGATAATAAATTTGTGTTGTTACGTGTGTGGTAGTTTCTTACAGCAGCAACAGGAAACTAATACCACAACAGAGCAAACAGGTGAGGTAAAGAGTATGGGATAGCAGAGGCGATCTGTTCATTGACCTTTGAAGATGTGATGATCATATTCACTACTTATACTTGCAGTTTAATTGTCACAGATATGAAATCATCATCCTGAAAACATCTTTCAGAGGAGATATTGGAAATATAACAGACATAACCAAGACCTAATTTCTGCTCTGATGTCTGTGAGAATTTTCATTGCTCTCTCATCAGAGGTCAAGGAGAGCTGAGGGTTCTCCTGAGGCGGGACAATGGCCATAAGGAGCCCTCTGAGTAGGAAGGGACAGCTGAGGGTGACACAGTCTCCAGAATTTCTGCCTGCTGCTTTCATGAGATTCCTGGGGCTGCTGTGACAAAGTGCCACAAACTGGGGGGCTCAAAACAACGGAAATCTATCTTACCGGAGGTCTGGAGACGGGAAGTCTGAAACCAAGGTCATGCTCCTCTGAAGACTCTAGGGGAGGTCCCTCCTGCCTCTTCCAGATTCTGGGGCCTCCAGGTGTCTGTGAGGTGGCCTCTCTCCACCCTCTGCCTCTGTCTCATGTGGCCTTCTCCTCTTCTCCCTGTGTCTCTCCTCTGCGTCTCCTACGATGGTGTTTATCATGGACTTAGGGCCCACCTGGACAATCCAGGATGATCTCATCCCGAGAATCTCAATTACATCTGTAGAGACACTTTTTCTAAATAAGGTCACGTTTACAGAGTCCCAGTGGATATGTCTTTTGGGAAGCCACCATTCACCCATGACTCTGCCCTTTCAGGCAGGTCTGGCCATCAAGGCCCTGGCCTTGCTGGCTGAGGACCAGCCTCCTTAGGGTCAAGTGTTATTCTGGGGCTGCCGAGTCCATTCTCCCAGATCCTCCCAGAGCCCAGCCACTGCCCATTGCACACATTTATGACCCCCTTCCTGGTGGAGACCCGTCATGGGTTGAGAGTTTAAGACCGAGGGCTGGCGAAGACACTAAAATGATGTGTGTTCATGTAGAGACAAAAGCAATATTTGTCCTCTTCTTTGTCCCATAATATCCTTTTCTGCTTTTTGACAGAAAAAAGTTAACTTTTATAAAAAGAAAAAAAAAAAAGACAAAGCCCCCTGACTCAGCAATAAGGAAGAAATATTGTGACAGTGGAAGTTACAAAGCCGAGAAAGTAGGAATCCTCGCAGACGGCCTTAATGCACACACACGTCTGTAGATCCTCATTAGTGTGAATGTGCCGAGGGCGGGGTGTGCTGAGACTTGTGGGAACAGGGACACGTGGGCAGGGAAGCTCGACACCAGCAGCGGCTGTCACGGGACCTGTGGGAGCCCTGGGAGGGAGGTTCTCCGCGGCAGGTGCTCACTCACGTCAGGTGCGGGAGGGAGGAAGGGTGACGTGTGATCAACACTGCTCTTCCTCGTTTGATCTGTGGGGCAGTGGTGCCTTCCTCCCGGGCTGGTGAGTGCAGGCTGTCTGCGGTCGCCCATCACACACACGGTCTGACTCATCGTCTACGTGAACACCGGTTCATACACAATCATTTAAAACGGCTTGTTTTTTCTGGTGAGCGCACTGCGAGCGCAAGGAGAGGCCACGCTCACAAACACGCTGGAAATATAGACGGAGGCCAGTTCTCACTCGGTGGCTGTCTGTCCTGCGGTTGTTTATTTCTCACAGACCCCTGCTTTACTTCCATGGTCACACACGTGCAGAGTGCATCCTTCCTGACGGCGGTTGGAGGGGGAGCCCCCGCAGCACAAACGAGCCGGGTCACGAGCAGACTAAATGGTGTAACAAATCTGTCACGAAGCTGATTTCCAGTCCAGGTGGTCTGGAGCAGACAGGGCTTCATCACTGAATCAACATGACAGCAGCCTGCAATACCAATGGGGCAGAAACCGCCTCTCGGGGGTTGGCTAATCGGCCCCCCTGAAGTCTGGAGCCTCATTGTAAGCAGGCGCTCACTGACGCCTTCAGGCTGGGCCTAATGGAGCCCCTCACACCTGGCGGAGTGCACTAGGGGGCAGCCCCCACCGAGCCCCAGGGCCCACATGCCCCCTCGCCCAGGCCTCGGGTGGGGTGGTGATGCCCTGTGCTTCTTGCTGAGTCATCACTTCTCCCCTTATACTTCCAATTTGGGGGCTGTCCCTTCAGGCCTTCCCCAGGCCTTGTCCTGCTCAGCCTGTTCCTGAGGCCTGAGGAGGTGGCAGCTCCAGGTGATGCCCGGTGGTACAGATGCTGCACTGCTTGCTGAGAGAGCAGCCTGGGATCAAGGCAGGGCAGGGCTTCAGGCTTCAGGGCAGGGCCCAGCTTGGCCCGTTGCTAGCTGTGTAGGCTGGAGACTACAGACTGGACGGCTTAAACAACAGACGTTTAGTTCTGGAGGCTGGAAGTCCAGGATCAAGGTGTCCACAGGTTTGGTTTTTCCTGAGACCTCTCTGTTTAGCTTGTAGTCGGCCCTCCTCTCCCTGTGTCCTCACAGGGCCTTTTCTCTGTGTGAGCCCACTCCCGGTGTCCCTTCCTCTTCTTATAAGGACACTGGTCATATTGGATTAGGGCCCCACACCTATGACCTCCTTTACCCTTAATCACTACCCAAAAGTCCCTACCTCCAAATGGAGTCATGTTGGGGGTTAGGGCTTCAACATATGAATTTTGAGGGACACACTCAGTCCATAGCAGGGGAGAACAACAACTCAGTGTTGTTAGGAGGAAGGAATGAGCTTACACATTGTTACAAGAAGAGGAAGAGGCACCAGGAGAGCCCAGAGAGAGGCCTTACCAGGAACTGACCTGGCTGCCACCTGACCTTGGACTTCCAGCCTCCAGAACTGTGAGCAATAGCTGCCTGTTGTTTAAGCCCCCCAATTGTGGGACTTCATTATGTGGCCGGAGCTGACCAAGACATACTTGGTTACTCTCTATAGTGCTTGGAACATTTTAGGCCCTCAATCAATCAGTTGATCAATAATGATCAGTCAATAAGGAGTCACTTTATTACATCTCTCTTAATTTTACTGAGTCTGACTGCTAGTCTTGGTTCCCAGAGCAACTGTCTGATTTTTTTGGCTCCTAATGCGACTGCCCAGTGTGGTGCTCAGCGCTGGTTGGAGGAGCGTGGGGAGGAGGGTGGTGATATTGCGACATCTCCATGGTGCACAATGACACGTGTAGGTAAGCCAATGCTCAGGTCGTTTGCTATGTTGTTTTAAACTTTTCCTGCCAAGACACGAAATCCAAGATGGAAGGAGGACAGATTGGGTGCTCTCTCGAAGTGGGCACAGAACGATTGGGGTCACAGGAGCAGTCTTCTTTGCCTTTTTTATGGTGGAGCCATTAGGATAAGAAAGCAGGGGAGGCCAGCCTCTCTCTGCAGCTGAACAGGCACGGGCTGAGACAAGGGATGTGCTGATGGGGTGTTTATGCCTGGCTTTATTTATAGCATCGACTGGTGCAGAATCAGAAATCAGCAAAGCGGCAGATAGGTGGGACCGCCCCCAGTGTGTCCCCACGCTCAGGCTTTCTGCACACGGCCCTTTGTTTTCTCTCAATCCCTGCCCCCTGCTCTGCTCTGGACGTGGTGAGTGTGCCGTCTGCGCCTGCACTCGGCCTTCTGTCGTATTTGTTGGGGAATAGTAGTCCCATTTGAGCTGAGATTTTTCACGACAATTCAGAAGCATTTATTTTTTTCCACCATCTTTGAAGTTTTGAAGGCTTTTAGGGGTGAGCAATCTTATATAGGATAATAGCATCAATAATACTTTAAAATTTAAAAAATTGACATAGCCTACCTCACTTGATAATTTAAATATACATTGGAAATAATTATATATGTGTGTATGTGTGTGTATAATTTGATTACATTCATTTTATTGCAATTTCATTTTATTACAATCATTAGTGGCCTTTATCTACTATTTCATGTAGCTTGGCTGCAGATTAGGAAAGCCTCAACTAACAGTGAGTTAGAAAAGAGAAGGGTTAGTTTTTCTCCTATGGGAAGAAATTCAAGGCTGTCTGCCTGGAACAGCTGTAGTCCCGTAAAGGCATCAACCAGGACCCGTGCTGATCTCCCTTTCTCCTCTGCCATTTTAGCAAGTGGCTTTGTCTTCACATCACAAGATGGCTGCTGCACTTCTGGACATCATATCTGCATCCCAGGCAGGGAGAACATGGAAGAGGAAGGGCAAAGGGTGATAGGCACAAATATTTCTCCTGTGGAGGCTTTGCCATTTTATTCTAGAAGGGCTGTCTCCCTCAGTGACTTCTGCCTGCATCTCATTGGCCGGAACAGTGTTCATGGCCACCCCGTAATTGCACAGAGTTGGAGTGATCTGGATCTTAGCTTTTACAGCTGGTAGAGCAGAGGCAGGCAAGAAGGGATTGGAAATGAGAGTTGTCAGGCAACCTACAGGGCCTGCTCTGGCACATTCAGAGCAAAGACAGACTTGGATTCCCACACACTGGACGCTGATGCTGGTCCTTGCCTGCAGAAACTCACTTGTAGGGGTAACTTAAGGCTACATTTTTAAATTTCATGTAAGTAAATTTAGATCCCAGATGCAGCAGTGTGAGTTTTTCAAATTTAGTTTATTTGGCAAGTACGTGGGGTCTTTCACATCAAGAGCCCAAAGGCACAAGATATGAGGATGCGTTATATCCCACCGTTGAGACAGAGTTTGGAACAAGAGGGATCAGGGTGCAGGGCCTTCCACAGGCTCACTCCGGGAACATTGGGAAATAAGATCGATGATAAAGACTCACGAGCAGAGACAGGATTCGTGGCCTGTCTCTCCTTGTGTCCCGGAGCAGCAGACGACAAATCCACCCCACTGCCTCCCCAAGCTGCTTTCACCTTTGCCCCTGCCTGTGTCGTCCCAAGTCAGGGGGTCCAGATGCTGCTGCAGCTGAGATGCACAAGCCGGCTGGAAAAGCAGAAAGGGTGTCGGCCCCGGTCCTCCAAGGTGGGATGATTCCCGAGTATCAAGCTGAAGAGCCTGGGAAGCACAGTAGCTCTAAAATGCTCCCTGCTGCACTTGGGTGGATGGGTGGGAGGAGCCAGGGTCTGGGGGCCAGGAGGACAGCCATCCCTGTCTTCCTGCACTGGCCACAGTACCAGGCTTTGTATTGGCGTCAGCCTTTTTAGAGCATCACACCTAGTTTAGTCTCAACTTCTTTCCCCTTCATCTGCTATCTTCTCTTCCTACCTTCCTCTTCTCCCTGCCTTTTCCTTCTCCAGGCTGGGGGAGGTGAGGGGAGCATGGACAGTCCCAGAGTCCGCAGCTCTCCCGCCTACTCTTTCCTTCTCCCTCCCGTCTCTCCCCCTCTTCTTCTTGAAAATGGCCTGAGCTCTGTCCTGTGTCCTCCTCAGCTGCCCTCCCATGAAAGACTGAGTTTGAGGTGCCCTCAGGATAAAGAAGAGATTGATCCTGTTTGTGCCTGCCCTTTCTTTCCTGCACTCTCCATGTGCTGCTTAGTCAACCCTACAAGGACCCTTATTTGTCCCCAATATATTGGGGGAAGATGCACATATTTTAAGGTGCCCTCTGGGCAACCTGTTTGTGCCGTGGTGTTTATTAAATCACGAGTGTGCACAGGCTGGAGCGTCGGCGTCCCAAAGGGATGTTAACACAGTTTTCCACTGATTTAATCAAAAGAAGCAGCTGGGGCCCTGGGAGAGGCTGAGTTATGAAATTAAGGCACAAAGCAAAACACAGGCTGGACATTTCATGTGAACTCTTGCTGAGCCCTTTAGGTCTGGGCCGCGGGTGAGAATTGAATGCTGGTCCTCAGATGTGTGTCGCCCCCCACTGTGAAACCCATTGTGTTGCAGGAGCAAATGGAGGCCATTATCATTACTATTATTAATAACCATTTGTTCACCATCCACAGCATGCAACCAGAAATCTTACTCAGCACCCAGCGCGGCAGTCTTCCGCCTACATAACAGGGCTTAAACAGAATTGATCTGGACCTGCTTTTTGCTGCATTTCTTGTTAAGCTTCAAGCCTTTTGTTTGCACAAATGTTATCTTATGCAGCCAGCAAAAACAGATAGTGTGCTTAGTGCTGCTGTTTGATGCGCTTGTTTTCCAGGGTGGAAAATGCAAACAGCACAGTGCTTGCAGTGCGTGCAGCCCCAACCCCTCCTTATTAACTACCTAGATTCTTCCAGGCAAACCAGAAATTCTCTAAGCGTAGATTCAGGTTTATGCTTATAAACTGCAAATAGGATCATATGATACACACTATGCAGCATTTTACTTTTTTCACTTGAAATATCTTCGGAGATCCTCCCTCGTTGGCTTGTGCAGGGCTGACTCAGGCTGGTGGGCAGCGCCCCGTCACGAGGACACGCTGTAAGGTGCTCACTAGTCTCCCTTGGTGGCCTTTAGGTCCTTCCTGCTTTGCTCTCGCAAACGATGCCACAGGACACACCGTTGTTCAATATTGTCAATAGTAGCTGAGGATATCCTTCGAGATTAATTTCTTGAAGTGGAATTACGTGTATTTAGATTTTGATAATCATTGCCAAATTGCTCTCCAAAGAGGGGCCCTGACCAGCCCTCCCCGACTAGTGCAGGGGAGCCCCGCGCTGTGGCTGAACTCCGTGTAGCTGAGCACTCGCCTCTCCAGCCCCTCTGCAGAGGTGAACCACTAAAGCTGAGTCTCGTCGGTGTCCTTCCAGAAATTGTGTATGCATGCCGAGCCCATGTGCATACTTATTCTCTCTCTTAATTCTCCTGAATAGTACTGACCATTTTCTCAAACTGGGACAAGGTCAGTGGGTCCCCAGAGTGGGGGAAGCTCCTGGGGAGGTGCAGACCTCAGAGCGATGGCAGCGGTGAGTCAAGGAAAATGAAGGTGTGTGCGTTCCTCACCCGCCAGAACACGGGAGCCAAGACTCACGCCACGGCTGGCACAGGAGGCCTGGTCGGAAAGAGGGCTGAGAGGCCCACTGAGCGGCCAATACCTCCCTTCTTGTGCTTTTGAAGTTTCCCTGCATCCGTGGTGAGAAATAAAGTTTCATCCCAGTCCAGGACCATATACCCGAAGTTTCACAAAATGACACCTCCTTTTGCCATATGTGTGAACTTTGATCTGACCCATCCTATCCCATCTCTCCTGTCCCCTCCCCTCTCTTCCCTTCCCTTCCCCGAAGCTGATGGTGATTCACTGCATTGGTTTCACTGCCCACCGAGGGGCTGCCACCTGCTGAGCAAAGTTACTCTGTTCCTGTGGTTCTCTTGTGATCAAAGGGGCAGCCTAGATTTGAACTATCAAATAATATTTCACAACTCCATTATTATTTCTCTGTCCTCACCCATGTCCACCCTATCCTTCATTTTGGAGCTTCCCTTTGGCCTTCCTCTACCCAGCTGGCCATGGTTGACCCATGGTGTGAGGCTGTGCAGGCTCTGAAGTGAAGGAGACCCTGTGGGCTCAGAGTGATGCACTTGGACCTTCTGGCTCCCTCCCCGACCAGTGTAATGTCTGAAGTGGTGAACTGTAGCAGAGAGATGCCCATGGCAGATAAGAAGAGATTTCAATCCATTTAGGAGCTTTTTTCCCAGAAAGGCAGAGGGACACAGAAAGAAGGAAACTAATGTTTAATGAGGATTATTGTCACAGCAACCTGAGTGGGAGGTGTTGCCATCCCCACTTACCCATTCTGAAGCAGATACAGGAAGGTTGAATCCCCACTCAAGGCCCTGGGGCAGCAGAACCAGCTTTGAGTCTAGGATGTCTTCCTCCAGGTCGTGGAACAGCTAGATCTTAAGTTAGCAGGAGGGGAGCCATCTTAAGGAAAGGAAGCAATATTGTAACTGTGACCCGGACTCACTAGTCTCTGTGAGTACATTCTAGCCTGCACATAGCCTAGATGATTAAGCACCTCTCACTTTTGCAAAATACATGATCTGGTAGCTCTATGACTCTTGCCTACGTATATCTCCCAGCTGTGATAAGACAATAACTTTGTTCTCTGAGTTCCCCAGGAACATGATGACCTCCAGAAAGACAAACTCTGCATTGGTATCCATCACAAATGACAGAAGAAAGAGATAATGTGGCTCCTTGAAGTTCGTCACACTGGATGGTCAACATCCCTAACCCCCCTCTTTCCCTGCCCATTTCCCCTATATAACTGCCTAGAGATTCTGTATGATTTTAAGTTGGTTCTTTAGAATACTAGTCTGCCATCTTCTGATTATGCTAGATAATCATATAAACTTTCCTTTCTCAATCACCGACTTGTTTGCAATTGATGGCACCGGATTGCAGTGAGCAGAAAGAGCCCCTTTACGCTTGGTTACAGTTGGAGAACTTGACTGCAACTGTCTGCACTGTGAACACTGTTCTGAAGCAGACAGAAGAGGCTGTGGCAGCTTAGATGCCACGGTCGTCCTCTGTAGCTGCTGGTGTGGCTTTTGTCATGTAGTATGTGCTGGTCAGGCTGTGGATGAAGCCTGTCGCTGTGGGACAGCACAGAATCACACCTGTGTGCATGGCCTCATCAACACCAGAGCTACCCAGTGGGACCAAGGAACCAGGGGAGCTCCCTGTTTCTTTTAGTGGGAAAACGGGACAGAACTAAGTTGTAACTATACATTTGGAAAGGGAAAACTGCATGGCAAGGAGACCTCATCTCACCAGATGGCTGCCTGCTTCTGAAGATGTTTTCTGAGGTTGGCAGTCCCACAGTCTCATCGGGGTCCCTGGCCCATCTCCTTCACACCCACTGCACAAGGCTCCTACCCCTGGGTTCAGGAGACCATGGCCAATAGAGCACATGGGACCCACCACTAAGATGGACAAGGTTGAGATCCAATCGAACTTAGCAAGAAGAGCTTTGGGGTCTGATGCAGAAATGTCAGCTGTCAAGATTGCTGCAAAGAGATATGTAAAAAATTCATCCAGAGAAGCCAGCCCTGATGGCCTAGTAGTTAAAGTTCAGTGCTCTCTGCTTCAGCAGCCCACATTTGGTTCCTGGGTGTGGAACTTCACCACTTGTCTGTCAGTAGCCGTGCTGTGGCAGTGGCTCATGTGGAAGAACCAGAAGAACTATACACAACTATGTACTGGGGGCGCTTTGGTGGGGGGAAGAGGAGGAAGATTGGTAGATGTTAGCTAAAGGGGAATCTTCCCCTGCCAAAAAAAAAAAAAAACATTCGTCCAGAGGTGAGCAATTCCCATCACAAAGAAAGAAGGTAAGGAAGCTGGAATGGAGAGAGGGAGAGAGGGCAGGTGACTGCCTCCAGTTCCAGGCTGGACTCTTTGTAGGGCCTCAGCAGAGGCAAAATCCTGCCCTTTCATTCCCAGGGCTTTTGTGGGGAAAGAAACACTGACCATGCTTCCACACGGGCCACCCACGAGCAAACCTCTCAGCTCCAGTCTCTCTTCTTCGCCATACTGATGACCACGTCTGAGATGCTTTGGGATTTCCCTTGTGGCCGCTTCAACTTAGACCATATGTCTTATCCAAAGGCTCCAGTCAAGTCCTTAACTGTTCGTTAGCTTTAGTTGTAGAGCAAATGTTGTTAGATTTTTCATTCTTTCTTGATTTTGAGTATCAGTGGCCTCGATGTGGATCACTCTTCTACCTTTATCTTCCACTCAAGCACTGATTTATTGTCTCCTGGCTGTTGTCTTATCATGCAGGCTTAATATGTTAAATTAGTTGTAATCACCAGGATCCTGCAAAGCCTCAATTCCTCCTAAACTTCATATCTCCAATAGGCAGGGGCCCCTTTAGTTTTGAAGGAATCCATTTTCAAAGCTTTGAGTGATAAAGTCCAAGAGTCATTGGTACCCAGGCCTGGACAGGACCTGGAGCCTTCAGGTCCCACCATGGATGCTGCTGGGATCCTGCAGAGGCAGCACTGAGTGTCCACAGGCCTTTCCGTGAACACCCAAGGGAAAGAGAACTCCTTCCTCAGGCCACCCCTGCCTTCCTCCTCTGGACACTGGATTGTCAGGAAGCTCTTTTGTATAGTGAACAAATTGTGTTCACTGCAGCTTTCTTCTGTTAGTTTTATTTTGCTCTCTAAAGAGCAGGTTCCACGTGTCTATCCATAGTTCCAATATAACATATTTTTGAGTCTTCTCAGTAACTTTTCATTTGAATGAACTCCTATCTATCTATCTATCTACCTATCATCTATCCATCTATCATCTATCTATCTCACCTATCTCTGGCAGACTCACCCTAAGATGACCCTCAATGAGTCACACCTTTGTATAATCCCCTCCCCTTGAGTGTAGGTGGAACCATGACTCCTAACCAACAGAATATGACAAAGGAGAGGGCATCTCCTTCCTGTTATATAAGACTTCATCTTAGCAGACCAGAGTGAAAGAGACTCTCCCTTCCACTGGCCTTGAAGATGTGCACAGCCATGTTGTGACTGCCTATGAACCTGGACCTGAGGTGACCTCCAGTGACAGCCTGTAGGAAGTCAGGCCCTCAATCATACTGTGCAAGGAGATGAATTCTGGAGTTGGAGCTCTTAACAAGTATGGAATAAATACAATGAGTTAAGAAATGAGAACTGATTTATGATTGTTGTTTACTTTGGTAATCAGAGTGTCAGACACTGGCCTGCATAAACTGTAGCAACAGAGTCTTCATAAACTCATAGGGTAGATAGGGAGCTATGAATTTCTTCCCTTCATGGGTGGGATTGGGGCCCCTCTGCATTCAAGGGCTACGTTTCTGTGTCACAATAGCTGTAGTCTTGATAAAAAAGACTGGAGGAGACCCCAGCAGATCTCCCTGCTCTGCTCTCTGGTGTAGGAGCCTGACCCCTGCACACTGCATTGCTCCAGCTCCCTCACTGGTGGATCGAGCTATTGCTCCTGTGGTGGGCTGAGTGATGGCCTCCAATATGTCCACATCCCAATCCCCAGAACCTGGGAATGCTATCTTCTATGGCAAAAGGAACTTTGCAGATGAGATTAAGTTAACCATCTTGAGATGGGGACACTATGCTAGATCATCTGGATGGATCCATTGTAACAAGGGTCTTTATAAAACAAAGACAGGCAGGAAATCGAAGAGGAAGTTGGAAATGTGACAATGGAAGTAAGAGGTTGGAATGATGCATGGGAGGGGACACAGGTGACTCCCAGAAGCAGAAAAGACAAGGAAAGAAATTCTTCCCTGGAGCATCCAGAAGGAACTAGCCCTGTAGCACCTTGACTTAAGTCCAGTGAGGTTGATTTCAGAATTCTGGAAGAGAATAAATTTGTGTTGTTTTAAGCCACTAAGTATGGTGATTTGTTACTGCAGTCACAGGAAACTAATATGGCTGCCCTTTCTACAAGAGGATTACCTCTCCTGCCTGTGGCCGTGTGGCTTGCTGTGCTTCACTGTGGGGAGGGGGCTCTCCCATTGATGTGGGGCTTGGCCATGTGACTTGCTCTGGCCAATGAAGTGTGAGCAGTGGGGATGTGGGGCACTTCCAGGGCTCAGCAGAGCTCACATGGTGGCCATTGGCCAGTTCTTGCTTCCCTTCTCTGCTATGAGAACAGTGCATCTGCTCTTCAGCCCAGACCTGGGAATGATGGGGAAGTGGAACAGAGCTGCAGCTGGCACATGGCCACCCCCGTGAGTGAGAAATAGTCCTTCCTTGTCAGTCACTGAGATGGTTTGTCCCTGCACATAGCTTGGCTCTGACTTGAGTTGGTCCATGGGTAGCTTTGGGACAAGGATTGCAGCAGCCGGGGACTCTCTCTTCTGCTTCTCAGCTCCAGGAGGTGTCTCTGGACTCTCTTCTGCTTCTTGGCTCCAGGAGGTGTCTCTGGCAGCTGCTGAGTGTTGGCTGTGGTTCCAGCTCCTGCCAGCAGCCCCTCCTGAGGACCCAGCTCCCACCAGAAGGCCTAGCTAACACCCACCTCTTCCTGGTATCCCTCCAGCCTTAGGGGGGCTCCTTCTGCTGTTGCCAATCCTTTGATAGCCTCATGGCTTGGTTTCCCATCTCTCCTAGCATCTTCGTAACCAGTTTTTCTTATTAACTGCCCTCTATTGAACTGCCTGGTATGGCCCCAGTTTCCTGGCTGGATACAGCAGGAGTATCAGGTGAGTGGATTAAAAAGAAAAGAGAAAGACTGGCAGCTGTTAACAAAGGAAACAGAATATAGCATGTAGATGTGTTCGGGTGGTTGTAGGGGCATATAAGAAATATTGGACGCTCCAACTAATGAAATGCAATTTATAAATGCTTTATCCTCAAAAATGGTTGCTGAAATCCCTAATTTCTTCCCTACACAAATACATGCATGCACACACACACAAATGTCCATGCATATATCTGAGGAGCCTCCGTCTGCGCTTCCTTACACAAGTACCTGCGTGCACACACATGAATGTCCATGCGTATATCTGAGGAGCCTCCGTCTGCGCTTCCTTACACAAGTACCTGCGTGCACACACATGAATGTCCATGCGTATATCTGAGGAGCCTCCGTCTGCGCTTCCTTACACAAGTACCTGCGTGCACACACACAAATGTCCATGTGTACATCTGAGGAGGTCCGTCTGTGCTTCCTTACACAAGTACATGCATGCACACACACACAAATGTCCATGCATATATCTGAGGAGCCTCCGTCTGCGCTTCCTTACACAAGTACCTGCGTGCACACACACAAATGTCCATGTGTACATCTGAGGAGGTCCGTCTGTGCTTCCTTACACAAGTACATGCATGCACACACACACAAATGTCCATGCATATATCTGAGGAGCCTCCGTCTGCACTTCCTTACACAAGTACATGTATGCACACACACAAATGTCCATGTGTACATCTGAGGAGGTCCGTCTGTGCTTCCTTACACAAGTACATGTATGCACACACACGAATGTCCATGTGTACATCTGAGGAGGTCCGTCTGTGCTTCCTTACACAAGTACCTGCGTGCACACACACGAATGTCCGTGCGTACATCTGAGGAGGTTCATCTGTGCTTCCTTACACAAGTACATGCATGCACACACACACAAATGTCCATGCATATATCTGAGGAGCCTCCGTCTGCGCTTCCTTACACAAGTACATGTATGCACACACACAAATGTCCATGTGTACATCTGAGGAGGTCCGTCTGTGCTTCCTTACACAAGTACATGTATGCACACACACGAATGTCCATGTGTACATCTGAGGAGGTCCGTCTGTGCTTCCTTACACAAGTACCTGCGTGCACACACACGAATGTCCGTGCGTACATCTGAGGAGGTTCATCTGTGCTTCCTTGGGAACCATTGTGAGAAAGATTTAATCCAGAGTCTCTGACTTGCAGTGTGGAAGAAGAGGAAAAACTGCATGTTTGCAAAAACAGCTGCAATTATTCTTCTCCCTGTCTGCGATGTGACTTTGAAGCTCTTCCGCCAAAGGCTGCAGTCTGTTTCTCCACTCCTGGACTCTGGGCTGACCTCAACGCTTGCTTCGACCAACAGAATGCGGCAGAGGTGCTGCTGTGTCAGTTCCAGGTGTGGGCTTCAAGGGGCTGTATGTGCTTCCACTCTCTCTCTGAGAACCCTGCCCAGATACCATTGTGAACAAGCTAGGGCTAGCATGCTGGAGGATGAGAGACCTGGGCTAGAGTGAGATATCCAGCTGAGGCCATCCTGGACCAACGGCAGCCCAGCAAGAAGCAGCACGAGAGATCCCACTGGCATCTGGAGGGAGGGTGTGGGTCCAGGCAACGTGGTACCTCCATCAGCTCAGCCCTGCCAGAGGACAACCACAGGAGAGGGGTCTCCCACAGAGGAGCTTTGCTCCTCACTTGCTTCCTTAGCTGATGTCACACAATAGGGACCCGGGGAAGGTGCTATGGGGTGGGAGAGACTCATTGTAGACCCAGTCCACCCACTTTCCTCACCTGTAATGGGGAGCAATGAGAGAAACTGCCTGGTGAGGCTTTCAAGGAGGCGGCAATGTGGTGTGGACCTATTCTGTGACCTCCCAGGGGTGAAAGATTGGGAAGCTGTGTTTCTCTTGCTATTTCACATGTTTGTCCGGACATTAAAATTTCCATGGGTGAAGAGCAGTGCCCCTTTTCTCCCTGACATATTTCTTTTCGGTGAACTCCAGAGGCTTGTGTGTGGAGCCTCTTGCTGCATCCTCAGCCTCTTCTCTGAAAGCTCCCTTTGCAGAAATCGGCCATCCTCAGAGGCCCTTCAAAGGGAGGATGGTCTTTTTCTCACTGTCCATGGTCCCCAGTGGAGTAGGGGCTCTCCTTGCTCCCCATCACCTCTTCCCTAAGCCTTCTCCTTCCTCCTCCTCCAAACCTGCAGCCCTTCTCAAGCACAGGTCCCATTGCTGTCACCCCTGACCTGCAGGTCCTCTCCCTCATTCCCTGGGACTTTGCTCTCGGATCACAGTGTTCCCTCCATTTTCTCTCCAGGGGCCATTTTTATGTCATTGGCCCCCTTTAGGATAATCCATGGATTGCCTGGTCTCTGTTCTGTGACCTCTTCAAAGCTCTGATTAAACCCATCTGCCCTGAGTGTCTGAACATTGCAGGAGAAAATTACACAACTGAGCTGACGCTCTTGCTTCAGATTCATGACCACCAACCTCGGGAGGGCCTCAGTGTAGCCCCAAATCAGCTGCATTGTCTTGGCAAGTTTACTGCCTCCCCCCCTGCCCCCCCCCAGGGGCCTTTCCATGGGGGTTAGGCAGGCGGGTGTCTCTCTTTGTGGTTCTTAAACCCGGTGAGGTATGGACATCACCTGATGGCCACCATCCTGCTGCTCAGGCCCTACCTCCCAACTGTCCACCTTGTTTGTTCTAGGCAGGGCCCAGGCATCATTAGGTCTGACTATTTCTTTCTTTTCCCATTCCATGGAAGTGTAAGAGTATTACTTTCTTGTCCCTGCTGTGACAAATTACCACATGTGTAGTGGCTTAAAATAACAGGAATTTACTCTATCATAGTCTGAAATCATGATGTCAGCAGGGCTGAGGTCCTTCTGGAGGATCTAGGGGAGGATCCTTCCTGCCTCTTTCAGCTTCTAGCAGGTTCAGACATCCTCGGCTTGTGGCAGCATCACTCCAGTCTCTGCCTCTGTCTTCTTCACGTGGCTTCCTCTGTCTTAGCATGTCCTTTCTGCCTCTCATAAGGACATTCTCATTTTAGATTGAGAACCTACATGGACAATCCAGGATAAGAGCCTTAATTTAATTACATCTTTTGCCATATATGATTTCTTTTGCCATATCAGATTCTGGGAACTAGGTGTATCTTTTTTGGGACCAACAGACAAACAGGAAAATGAATAAATCCTAAGTGCGTACACAGTTGAATGAATTGTCTCAAATGAACACACCCAGGGAAACAGGATACAGACAAAGAAACAGAACCTCACAGACATCCCAGGCCACCATGCCTCCTGTCAGTCATTGCTCCCCATGAGGGACTCACTACCTTGCCTTTGAACAGCCTGGTTTCCAATCATACCTCCACGGAGTCATGTGTATGCTCTTTTGTGTCCAATTCTTTCACTCAACACCATGTGTGTGAGATTAATCCCTTTTGTGTGCATAGTTGCACCTCATTCATTCTCATCGTTGTGTAGCCTCCCACATATGACCACACCACCATTATTAATCCATTCTACCCTGCGTGGGTATTGGGTCATTTCTAGTTTTTGGCCACTACAAATGCCCTGCTATGACCACTGGAGGTTCACTTCTCTTGGTGCACACACATGCACACTGGTGTGTGTGGATACCTAGGAGTGGGGGACCTGGGCCAGAGGGAGGCATGTTTTCAGTGTCCGTAGATACCATTCCCAAGGGGATGAGTGTACTCTTCCCAGTGGAGGACCAGAGCCCAGGAGCTCACTCTGCCCACAGTTGCCTCTGTCACTTCAGCAGCTCTGGGTGTGTGTAGAGCAAGCATGTCATGTTGTGATATGGGTGATGTTGACCATCTCTTCATCTGTTTATGGGCCACATGGCTATCCTCTTCTGTGAAGTGTCTGTTGGAGTCTTTTGCCCATTTGTTTGAATTGGATTGTCTGGATTTATTAGGTTTTCTTATTGACCTATAGGAGTTCTTTTTTTGTTTTTTTTTTTCATTTGGATACAAGAACTGTATTGGAAATATGTCTTGTGAATATCCTTTTCCTCTCTGGGTTAACTTTGCCCTCTCAGTGGTGTCTTTTGATGAATAAAAGTGCTTAGTTTTTTAAAAAAAATTAAATGTATTTTTTCTTTGAAGATTGGCCCTGTGCTAACATCTGTTGCCGATCTTCCTCTTTTTATTTCTTTTCTTTTCTCCCCAAAGCCCCAGTACATAGTTGTGTATCATAGTTGTAGAGTTGTAGCTCCTCTATATGGGATGCTGCCTCAGCATGGTTTGATGAGCGGGATCCAAACTGGTGAACCTCGGGCCTCTGAAGCAGAATGTGTGAACTTAACCACTATGCCACTGGGCCGGCTCCAAAAGTTCTTAGTTTTAACGTGGTCCAACTTACCAATTTTTTTCCCTTTATGGTTAGTGCTTTTTTTTCTTCTCTCCTATTTTCTTCTTAAAGCTTTACTATTTTGCCTTTCGGTTTAGATTTACAATCTACCTGGAATTAAATTTCTGAATGATGTGAGGTAATGATCATATATGTATGGATTACCCCTTGAATTTTGAATCCAGCATTGAGGTTTCCCCCCTTTCTCTGTCTTCCTGTCTTCTTGGTTTTGGGGACTCTCCTTTTTCTTTGTTTCCTAGGATGTGTCTTGTGTGGGTGGTGGTGAGAGGGCAGAGAGAGGAGCAGAGACAAGCTCTTGTAGCTTTGTTTCCTCCTCTACTCTCCCTGTCCCCTTGTTTCTGCTGTTCCAGTCCAGTGTACCTGACTCCTACCCATCCCTTATTTCTCACCTTGAGGGCCCACTTGCTCTTTATCCTTCAAAGTCCCTCCCCTGCTTAATTCTAGCTAAATCCACATGCCACGCTCTTTCCCTGCCCCTGCCACCCCATCATCTCTTCCTGGAGTGCACCTCATGGTTAGTCAGTACTCATTGCCTCTGTCTCCCATCCCTGCTGGGTCAGCTCATTTTCCCAGACCCATCTTGTTGCTGGCCGACACGCCAGCGATTCTGCTGGAATGGCTAAACCCCCTCTGCATTCTTTCATTAGGACGCACAGTGCCCTGCAGTATAGTGCTTCACTTACACAGAGGTCTGCAGCCTTTTCAGGGCAAGGACTGGGCTTTTCTCCTCTTGGCATCACTACATCTGTTGACTTGCATGAAACTCGATTACTCTTCAGTACAGCTTAAGTTGAGCTTTTAGAGAAATGTGGATGGTTTGTAATTCAGATCTGAAGTTCAAATTAGATCCACAAGGGCATGTGAAACTCTTTGGAAATGTGATTGTCAGCTCCTGTATTTGTTGTTTCCGTTGGTATTTGGTCCCAGGTATGCCATGGGCTCCTGTGCTCCATGTTTTGCTGAGAGGAACTCTGCATCTACCCATCTCCATCACCCCAGAGGCATTCCCATGGTGAGTAATGGGCCCAACAAACCCCCTGGTAAAATAATGCACTTCAAGATGAAGAGGTTACCAGGGGTTTGTGGGCTGGCTAAAGAGGCCACTGACCACTCACAACAGTCTTTCCATGGTTTTGGAGGAAACTGAGGGACCACAGCAGGGGGTGGGCAAGGTGCTGAGGGGCAGTCAGCTCCTCCTGACCCCTGGTCCAGGGCAGGGTGGGGGTCCTGACTTTACTAGACTTGCCCCATACCATGTGTCACTGTTGTTTGCACTGTCCCTGCTCTGGGAAGAGGGGAGAGGACCTGTGATGCGGCCGGCAATGAGGGTGGTAGTTTTGGTCCTGAAGAGAAGAGATGGGGACTGTGCTGCCCAGAGATGCTCCACAACACCCTGTGTGGCCAAAGATGCCCTGGGATGAGATGGCACAGGTGGGAGTCTTCCCTGCTGAGGAGCCATATGACTGACAGCCCATTTATGAGCATTTGTGCACGAGTGTGTTTACTGAGCCCGGGCCACCCTGCTGCGAGAGCTCCCTGGTATTTACCAAGCGATGTCCTCACGCGGATTGTGTACAACGAAGCTCAGACAGAACAACGGCAACAACGACAACCACAGAAGCCCCCTTTGCCTCTTTGTCAGAAGCTTTCACATCCTGTGTCTCTTCCCACCTCCCCTTCCCTTCCCTCCACCAGTCGCTCATATTATTTCAGGGTTCCAGCCACAAAAGGAAAATACTTTAATTTAGAGACAACCAAATCCCAGGCCCAAAGGTTATTGCTTTTACAATAAATTATTGCCTTTTGGAGTGGCAGGTAATATCGTCAGAATTATTCTGAGACCAAAAATGAAGATCAATTAAATGAAGCCTATTATTAAATAGTTCACAAATGTCTCATTAACTAATTAAATAGTACTCCACTTTTATCAGCTGCCCACTTTGGAAAGTATAATGCTCTTCATTCCCCAAAGCCCCTCCCCTGCTTATTTCTTATTAATTCTTAATTGAAACTACATATAGAGGCAACATCCCATACACAACTGCATAATGTGTGAGAAAAAAATCATTCATTTTCCTAGCACCTTTAACTAATAAGACAAGTATGTGTAAGTACCAGAAGAGTAATGCCAGACTAGCTAGTTCTACTGAACACTTTTTTTCTAGTGTTTAACATACACATTGACTACTTCCTTTCTCTCATAACCTTTCATACATTAATGGAAAATTGATAACATGATATCCCAAAATATGAATGCAAGGCAAATAAAGATATAAGAATTAGCCCGAGCCTCCGTTTTGCTACATGTGTGTCTCTATTTTAGAAAATCTGACTCGACAGCATTGCACATTTTGAACAGCACCACTGTCGAGTCTTAGAACTCATACGCACTGTCCCCTGGTCTGTCCGGGCGACAGTCACACCTGCCCACTTCCTCTCAGCTGTGTGTGGGGTTGGTGTCCAGTGTGTGGGGGTCACATGACACCGAGGTGAGACTGACCTTCTGACGTGGGGCCCTTTTGGCCACATCTGCAACCTCCCCCTCTGCGGGTGACAGACAGAACCGTGTGGTTTCTCCCTGGGACAAGCCCTTCTGAAGATAAAAATGAGGCAGAAACGTGCACTGGCATTCTTGACTCAGGGCCCCCTTGCTAGCCCCTCTGCCGACCAGTCACCCACCCCCTCTTGCGCTCGGCTTTGGGGAGACCACATGAGAAGCCAGAGGGAGTTTCGTATTCTCCACAATAACCGTACACACACACACACACACACACACACACACACACACAGCCAGGAGCGCTACCTCAGTGTTTATTACCTGCTCCAGCAGGGTGTTTATTACCTGCTTGGTAGAAAGGTCAGGGCCACGTAAGCTCAGATAGACAGTGCTGCTGCTGCTGGAGGTCATTCGGAAGGGAAGACACGGCCTCTGTGAAATTATAATGTCAGTCAGCGGGAAAATGGGATTCAGAACAGTTTAAAGCCGAAATCACCTTAGAGATTTCCCACCAAAGCCCGCCTTTTATAGGTAAGAAGACTGGAGCTGGTGAGATTAAAAGGGTTTGGGAGGCACAGAGCTGGGCCTGGAATCCAGTTCTCTTGGGTCCCAGCCCCGGGGGTCTTCCCATAAGACCAGGGGCCTCTCTTTTCTGGAAGAGACAGAGACTGGCTCCTGGCCGCAGAGCTCAGGCGTGGGCTCTTGTTGTGCAGGTTCAGGGGTGGGGGAAGCAGAGAAGCTTCAATGAATGTAAGGAAGCAGCAGCTAGAACGTGAGCAGTCACCTGGGGCTCCTCTGCCCTGGGGCCCCACAGCCACAGGGAGCTGTTGCTGCTGCTCTGAGCCCCTCTCAGGGATGACAACCTCCCTCCCCTGCCCACCAGCCTGGCCACTGGCTAGAGCCCTCTTCTGCCACTGCTTCCTGAAGCCCACAAAGCACCATGTCTGTTATGGGTTCGATTGTGTCCCACCAAAAGATATGTTGAAATCCTAATCCCTGGTACCTGTGAAGGTGACCTTATTTGGAAATGGGGTCTCTGCAGAGGTAATCAAGCTAAGATAAGGTCCTATTGAATTAGGATGGGCCCTAAATCCAATGACTGGTGTCCTGGTAAGAAGAGAAAAGACATACTCACAGGGAGAAAGCCACATGACAGTGGAGGTAGAGATTGGACTGATGCGTCTACAAGACAAGGAAGGCTGGCAACATCAGAAGCTGAGAGAAAGGCATGGAACAGTTCTTCCCCTGGAGCCTCAGAGAGAGCACGGCTCTGCTGACACCATAATTTCAGACTTCCAGCCTCCAGAATGGGAAGAGAATGAATTTGTTTTGTTTTAAGCCTCCTAGTTTGTGGTGGTTTGTCTCGGCAGCCCCAGCAGGCTGACACGTGGTCCCTGCAGTCTGCACTGATCGCCTCTGCTCCCGCTGTCCAGGCCGTGACCGCAGCAGCCTCCTGACTGGTCCCTGTACCTCCCCCAACCCCATGCTCACCCCACCCAAATCCATCCCCCTCATCCCTGCCAGGGTGGATGTGCCAAAGCACACTCGGATCCTTTCCCCTCTGCTCAGTAGTCCTCAGGCGGCCCAGCACCGCAGCTCAACCGACGTGGTTCAGTGCGGCCACCTGTCCGCCTTGAGCCTCCTTTGTCACTCCCAGTCCTCCCGCGTCCCTGCAGCAGGTCTCCCATACCACCCCACTCTGCAGGCCTGCTCTGGGGTAAGGTCTTGGCAGTTTTGCACCCTCTGTTTCCGTATCAGAGCTGCTGCCTCCCGGTCTTGCATACATCTGCCCGAGCTTGGACGCTCCAGTGGGCCCCCTTCTTGCTCTGTGAAGATGTTCCTGCCTCCACTCTGGCCCTGGGGGATGGGGTCTTCTTGTCTCCCTCCACCTGCCCTGGGCACAGGCAGCATCACCCCTAAAGTGGTTCACAGTGGGCTCCCCAGTAAATGTGTGTGCAGAATGTCTGGTAAGCTGCACTGTGCAGTCTCAACCCGGGGGAGCCAGTGAGAGGGTTCAGACCACCTGAGCGTCGGCTCACTGTAAATGCTGTTTGTTTGATGAGTTTCATAAAAATAAGCCAGTGACCTTTATGTTTAGCTTTTTAAAAAAATTTTGAATGATGCTGGTTCCAACTCAAGGGAAAACTAAACTGGTGCTACATACTTGTGCTTACATGAGAAGCTTTTACAAAAATTATAAAGGCAATTCCCCCAGACATGTCCCATTCACTGACTGGAAAGCCCATCGAAATGGTAATAAAACTGATGCTGAGAAGTTTAGGAATGAAAAGAAACTTCATTTTAGTAATAAAATTTCCATCAGAATCAGATCAGTTATGATGAATACTACTTAAATATACCTTAATATTAATATATAGTTTATATTATTATGTTTACAATGATGCAGTTAATGTTTGGGGTAGAATAACCAATTGGCATATATTTTGAGATGATTTCTGTAGCTTGTGAGAGGACATGTGCTAAATTTAGGAAAGCAAGCAAATTGTATTTTCTTAGATATTAGAAGGTGTTATTTTCAGTCTCACTTCCATGTTTCCTGGTGCTTATTTTTCCGGAGTCTGAACAAAGTTAGCACTGAAAGCTGGGGGCCTATCTTCTGACAGTGTAGGAGGAGCCCACGGATTGGTTCGTTCATTCATTCATTCATTTGACAAGCAACAATAATAAACACAAGTGGTGATGTGCAGCCAGCTTCAAGCAACAACCTCGTTCTGCCCCTATGGAATTCCTCAGCGCATTCAGAAGGTAAGAGCCACATTCAGAAACAGCCATACAACTGCTCTTCAGCCACTGTGCACAAATTCTGATGTCACTCCAAATCAGAGTGGGAAAACCAAATACAGGTGTCTGGGTGGGGACTGAGCCTCTTGCTGGGCCCTGAAGGATGTGATGAGGGGAGTGACTCTGGGCCCTGGTCATACACAAGCCCTCTCTCCAAGAGTTCACCTGAAAAAAAAGACAGGGGACAAAGTGGTGGATCAAAAGGAGTTTGGGAGAGCTTTGTGCTGGCATTTTGCAGTATCACATCAGAAGTGTCACCTAATTTCTCAAAAGCAAATTCTCTGAGACAAAGATAAAGGCTATAGAAAGAAACAGTTCCATTTCACAAATGAGAAACTGAAGTTATTGTAAGTTTTAGGTTCAATTTGGTTGGAAGGTTTCTGTCTCTCCATCCATCCATCCATCCATCCATCCATCCATCCATCCATCCATCCATCCATCATCCACTCATCCACTCGCCTACCTACCTATCCATCCATCCATCCATTATCCACTCATCCACTCACCTACCTACCTATCCATCCATCCATCCATCATCCATCCATCCACCCATCCATCCGTATATCCATCCATCCATACATCCACTTATCCATTCACTCACCTACCCATCTGTCCATCCATCCATCCATCCATCCATCCATCCATCCATCCATCCATCCATCCATCCACTCACCTATTTATCCATCCATCCCTCCATCCATCTATCATCCACTTTCATTTTTACTGGACAATTAGCCAAAACATTTAGAGAGTTTGCATGTGTCTCCATGGTTTCTGAAGTAAGAAAAATACTCAGGGAACCAGCATGTCACCTGGAAAAACTAGTAGCTTCTGTTCAGAAGGCCAAACCATTTCAGGCTCCTGGGTGGAATTTTGTTTCTCCGTGTACATCCTAGCTCTTTTTATTCTTCATATAGGGGCTTCACATATCCTTCAAAAGTACCATTTTGGCTATAATTGATAGATTTTAACATCTATGCAGTTCAGAGTTGCTAATAGATCTACAAAGTCTTAGTTCCCCATGTGGATTTGCAAATTGAATAATGGTCAAAACTGAAGTCATTAAAAATATTCAAAGATGCCAGCAAGACCAGCCAACATAGATGAACCCCCTCACCCTCTGTCCTCACTGACTCACAATCTTAACTTCATGTCTTCACAGGGACAGGCCCTCTCAAATTCTGTCTTGGTTTCAGTATTTCACATAGAGTGAAGATATGCTGGCAGACATGTGGGCTCTGGATAGAACCTCTGGTTCCCTTCTTGTTGCCACATCTGCCGTCCGCAGAACCAGTATCCTCTGCAATGTGACAAAAGCTCTTTCTTGGCTCTCCAGGTCTAGCACACCAATCTCCTCTTCTAGATTCTCTCCCTTGGAACATCCATTTCCTGTAGAGCTTCATCCTTTCAGTTCTCCGACCACATCTGGTCTCTAGTCTCTAAGAGGCCACTGGATTTCCTGCCTGAGGACAATACAAGACCTCACATTCAATGGTGCCGAGGGGCACTCCTCCACCTCTGCTGGAACCAGCTGGAAAGGACTGTAAGGCCATCTGTGTGCCCTGCCTCACTCTTTGGCTGCACGCTAGTCAGGGCATCCTCTTCCTTCATTCTTGCCACATCTTTCTTACATGTGACTTGATGATGTCCCCGGCTCCAGTGCTATGTCAGGGCTCCCTGAATCTGCTCTGGCATGGCGTGGCTGCTTGTCTCTCCTGGATCCCTCTGTCCTGCAAATGGGCAATGGAGTAGCAGTGAATTGTCATGCTGTGCCCCTGCTCAGGACCTGGAATGACTGTCATCTTCCAGCCTCTAGAATCTGAGCATGATAACCAACAACCATATGGTGCTTATGATGCTCCCTGCACTTTTGAAATGATTTGCAGATATCAATTCATTTAATCCTCAAAATAAATCCTCCAAATGTCCATCTCTGCATCTCTGCTCTTGCCATCTTCATGCTCTCTCCTCTCTCTCCTTCTCCTCCACCCAGCACTACCCCCTGCAACCCCCCTGGGCATCACGCCTTGTCTTGTCTTGTGCGTTACCTTCTCCTCAGACTATGTACAGAGAAGGCTACGAGCTTACAGAGGCAGGGAGGGTACTTGTATATGCTTCTTTGTAACTTGTGTTCACAATTCCTCACCATATCAATGATACAGCCTTATATATAACAACAGCTCAGTATATGTGGATTGTCAGGGAAAAATTTGCTTCATGCGGACTGTGCAAAAGGAGAAAGTGAGGTTACAGTAACATAGGCAAAATGAAGCAGAAAATGAAGGCAATTATATAGATAATTTAAAAAGAAAAAAACCCCACTTTTTTGGCTCAATTATGTGGATTTATCAGATGAGAATTTTTTCAAAAAGTAATTACCCAGACAATGGCCCACTCTGAGTGGGTCAGAGAGAGCCTGAGTCGGGAGCTTTGCATGCCAGACTGGATTTGGAAGCCAACCCGTTGGCTTCTGGAAACCTGAGTGGCTTCTCTGCGCCCTGGTTTTTCTCTGTGACTGAGCTGGGCCGAGCACCTAGCAGAGCTGGTTCCATTTTCATAATCCCTCTCCTGTTCTATGTCTCGTCTTCATCTCTAATTCTCTGAATGCTACATTTTGGCATTCATTTCATACCATGTTTTATCTAATAGTTCTTACAAATTTTGTCTCTTTGATGAGGTTGCAAAGTCTGTGAAGCCGAGGTCCAACTCCTGCTTTCTTGGCTGACCTGCCACCTGGTCAGGGCCCAGAAAAACATGGCGTTGTTGGATAGGGGCAGTGAAGTCACTGCAGACCCAGTGTCCTAAAGTAGTGGTCCTCACCTGGCCACCCAATACCATCACATGCAGAGCGTCTGACATAGTGGGCCTGGGTTTGACTCCAGCATTGATATTTCATGATCCCAGTGGGGGTCCTGAGCTTCTGTGGTTAGACATACACCTCTTTCATGGGCTCTGTACACCTGGCTCCTCATTTCACCAAGAGAATAGCAGGTCACCATCCTTGATGATGAAGCTGACAGAGCCTCATTATGATGTCCTCCTCATAGGGGCTTGGCCATGCCACAGAGGCAGCAGTGTGGTGACCAGCTCTTTCTGGTACTTTTAATAAAACTCCTCTTTGAATTGTTCCACGTTCTAGAGGAGAGAGTTATAGGAAAGTTCCAGCATATATTGACATTGAGTATTACAGCCAAAAATAGAAGATCAATTTTTTGAATCACCCTTAAAAGAGACTCATTTTTAAAGCAGCAGTTCATGAGATGACCACAGTCTTGTGACAGACCAGAAAGTGGAAGGAGAACTGCAGAGCATCAATTCCAGGCTGCCGGGTGGGCACACACCAACAATGGGCTATTTTGAGCATGACTCTGGTCTCCGAGATGCTATCAAAATATGGTGATGGCCCCTGTCCAATACTAGCACTTCCATTTAGTTATTAAGCAGAAGCCCCAGGAAGGGCAGGGCTTGAAATAGGCAAAAAACTTGCAAGGTTTGAGATTCTATTCAAACTTCCCACGGCCAGCCAGCCCTGTTGGAAGCATCAGCGAGGAAGCTTGGTGAATCAGCATTTGAAGATGGATTGGGGCTAAATTTGAAGATTTTGACTCAGCCATCACTGAAATTCAGCAGTTTCTCCTGAAGCTTTTGGTGACCTTTTGGTTTCATTCAAGCTCAAATACCAAAGGCAAAGGGAAAGTGGAAGGATTTGCAAACTCTTGACTGAAGAATGTATAACCGAGATTCTGAGATCAATTCGTCCACTGCAGAACTGAACTGAATCTCGTTTGCCTCTCGCTTTTCCTTTCCCATAATGAAGGAGTGAGGGGTGGAGGCAGGAAGTAGAGGCGAGCAGGGAAGGGTCAGGGAGGAGCATACCTTCATTGTGCAGGACACACAGCCTGGGAGGCATGAATGGACCCTGTCAAAGCCCACTGCTGCCAGCTGGCTCCTCGCCAGCCCTCTGCAGAGCTCAGAAGGTGACCCGTCGCTATGTCCACTGACACATTCCTGTAAATCTCCAGTTGAGACTTCGAGCGAGTGTTCAGCTCATGCTAAGTGCTTTCTGCTCTCAGTACAATTAAGTATTTCTGACTTACACTCAAAGCATCCTTTGAATGTGAAAATGTGTTGGATCAAAATGTCAAAGTGTACCTGCATCTCCGATGATCCTTTTTAATGTGTCTGTGGTTTCTGCCATTAAGGGGAAAGGCGAGTTTAGCCGTATGCTTTCACGTCTCTTCTCTGTGACTTGCTTATTCAGGTTAGAGATACTCATAAACAGAAACAATAGAAGAACATAAAATATTAATACTGTATCCGTATTAAAGTGTAACAGAAGTGGTAAGCATGTGTTAAGCTGTCAGGAGGCATGCTGGACTGCACAATGTAAGTTGGGGCTGGAATCTTCATTATACCATGGACCAAACGCCTCGCTAATGATGTTATTCTCTCCCAGGCCCGTTTCAAAGCATTTTAGCCACAGCACTTTAGCATCAGGATGTTTTCCTCAGGCTTTTCTGGTGATTTCTTCTCTACTTCTTCTTGGTAAATATCTTTGTTCTTGTTTTTCAATTACAGAAAAACTATGCGTTCATCATAAAGAATTGAAGTGATGTAGAAATGAATAACAAAAAATAGAAATTTCCATAGGTTTACTCCGTTTATAATTTAACATTACTCTGTCCAGATATCTTTCTATACATTCTATATGTATACAAAATTTATTGTCTTTAATTTTAATTATATAGTACAAAGGATATTTTATATCTCTTGCTTTTTTCACCTAGTAATGTGTATTTAACAACTTTCCATGAATGTATATAATGTTTTTGTAGACAAATGATGTTACAAACGGTAAACTAAAAATCCATCATGGCATGTCTGTTCGTTGGGCAGACATTAAAATGCTAATTATCAAGACTGTATAATTACATGGAAATATGACATTCAATGAATGGGACATGATGTAAAATTATTCATAAACCGAATATCCACCTGGAGTTTTCAAACAAAACCTGTTCCTTGTCTTGTTTAAGATGGCTTTGTTTTGATTAAAAAAACAAAACAAACCCCTCCTGCTTTGTTGGGAAAGATTCCCTTGGCCATCTTCACAGTGAACCATCCACGTGGATTTTATTTCTCTAGAGACCCCAGCGAGATTTTAAGGGGAATCGCTTCCCCACACTGATCTCTGCAGGTGTGCTCCCCAGGAGCCTCACCCAGCTGAGTGACGATGATGAGATGACCACAGGTAGTGGATTTAATCCTTTCGTAATCCCATTTCCGTCTTTCAGCTCCTTGGAACCTCTTGGGGGAAAACCAGTTTTAAATCCAAATGCACTTTCTTTTTGAATAAATGTAAATTAAACAATTTCAGGAAGTAAAATGTTTGATAGTGAAGAGATTGAGTATAAGAGATTTAAACATTTATTTGGGATGTTAGATTCCAAATGGAAATAATTTGATTCTCCTACCTGTTTGTTAACTGTGTTCTAAAGTGAAGTCTTGATTCCCACTTTCCCACTCCCCCCATCAGTAATCTACACAGTTGCTTAAGCCAAAAATCTACCAGATATTCTTGTAGAAGTTTGCTTCTGCTGCAGTAACCAGTAATCTTGGAATCTCTGTTGCTTACGACTATGAACATTTACTTCTCGCTCGTGGGTCAGCAGGTAGGCGGAAGCTCTCTGGGCTCTGCTGGTCTTGGATGGACTCGTTTAGGCCCAGTTGGGGTCTACATGTCTTTTCATCCAGGACGCAGGCTGGCAGTTACTCCCTGGGATGTGTCTTACTCATGGTGCAGAGCAGAAGCTCAGGAGAGACAGTAGAAACAAACAGAACCTTCTAAACCCTCTGCATGTATCTGGCACACTGTGATTTCCCTGTGCATCCTGTTGGTCCAAGGAACTCACGTAGCTAAGTCCAAAGTGAATGGGAAGGGACCTGTGCTCTCCCCTCAGGGCGGCCATGCTGGGGGTGGGATGCATTAACTGGAGAAAATGATTCAGTTGACCACAGCTCTTGTCTAATTCAAGTCCTGTTGCCTATCCCCCCCCCACCCCGAACATACCACACACCTGCCCTCTTCTCTCCACCTCCGCTGCCCTCCAGGGCAAGCCACTATCCTCTCTCTGGGGGAAACTCTCTCTGCTTCCACTCTTTATCTGACCTCCTGCAGTCCACTCTGCATACAGCAGCTGGAGGGACCTAAAGACAACCCAAAATGCAAAACAGGCGATGTTACTGCCTTGATTAATGCCACCCTTTGGCTTCTCATTACCTTTAAATAAAACCCATTCTCCTGCCTTTGGCTATAAAGCCTGATAGGATCTGCTTTCTGCCTGTCTCCTGATGTCATCTTGGGTGGCTCCCCTCCCTACACCCTCTAGCCATGCTCTCTCCTTGCGTTCCTCCAGCTCCTGAGGGCCTTCACATCGGCTGTTTCCTCCGCCGGGAGCACGCTCCTCCCGGTCTTTTTAGTAAAACTCACTTTCACAGAGAAGCTTTCCCTGGACATTGGTCTAAAGCGTTTTCTGCGTGGCACTCAGAACTTCTTGATAGCTCCGCTTTTTTACTTGTTGTTCGTTCATTGTCTGTTTCCTGTCCTCTCCCCTGATGCCAGCTCAAGAGTGCTGGGCCCTTGGCATCCTCAGTTCCTAGAAGAGTTTCTGCAAAGCACCAGGACTTGGTGAATATTGCTGAATGAATTTTAAAGTTTCCTGATGGAGTGCATGGCACAATATTTTCTCCTTATTAGTGCACTTGTAAAACAATGCACCATTTGGGTGAGTGTGTAAGTGGGGAGTAGAGTATCGGGTCAGTAGTTGACACGTTGTGGAATTAAAAGCCAAGTCAAGTGATGGAAAGAGAAATAAATTCACAGGGAGGAAACACCTAGAACCTTCCATAAGGAGGGGCCGTGCAGTGTGGGGGAATCAACAAAGGGCATGGGATAAGAACCAGGGAGACCGCGGGGGTGATGCCGGTTCTATTTCTTCGCAGCTGTGTGTCCTTGGCTACATTATTTTATGCCATTTAACTTAATCCTTGACAGCCTTCTGCAGGAAGTATTATATATATTTCATGAAGGAAGGAATTGAGTGTGAGAGATTATACAGAATTGGTGTCTGGCCCAGCGTAGATGTTTGGTAAATGCTGGCCCCCTACAAAAACGGTTCCAGTTTCTGCTGTGCTGAGCCTTCAGAAAAATGTGATGTATTAAAATTCTAAAACTCTACAACCAGAAACCAAAAGGAGGTAATTTCTGAGTTTATAAAAATGCTTCTCCATAGAGGAATTCACCTCAGGGAGTCTGTAATTACAACACTACCTACTACATTTCAACGTGGTCCCAGTAGGAGAGGCATGCAGACATTGCTCTCAGTCCACTCTGCTGTCTGACTGGGGGGAGCAGGTTTCCCACATCCCATCACTTAGGGTGTCACCCTGTGCTCCGTCTGAGGGACGCCAATGGGGCAGTTCCTGTGCTGCTGTCTGTTTTCCAGTCCTGAAGCTCTGAAGAATCTGTGCTGTGACTTGGGAAGACCTGCCCAGGGCTGCTCCGTTATCCCAGGCTGGAATTCTTACTGGCTTCCCAACTCCTTCCCAAGGGGGCTCATTATATTGATTGAAAGCCATATATGTGATTACCAAAAAGAAAAGTAAATGTTTACAGATATCCAAGCAATTTCTTTTTGCTAAGAATGGAATAAACTAGTTGATAACAATTAGCAATTTCTGACTCTGGTTCAAAAAAGATCTTAATTTTCCCCCTCAGGCGCCTTGCAAATCAATATAATAACCTATATTTTTCTCGTTGTTTACAGTTAATTAGCCTGACTTCATGTAGCACTAAGAATAATCCCAGAGGCATGATTGCACACATTTTAAAAATGGGAAAACAGATGCTCAGAGAGGGTGAGAAAGTTGCCCAGGACACAGCTTTCAAGTGGCCATAAGTGCAGGTCCTTGGACTTCAGATCCTGGTGTCCTGTTCCCCACGATGACTCTCTGACACTGGCTCTGTATTAGTTTCCTGTGGCTGCTGTTGCAAATTACAGCAAATTTAGCAGTTTACCAACAGAAATTTATTGTCTTACAGACAATTGTCTTAGAGGTCTGACATGGGTCTCACCGGGCTAAAATCAGGGTGTCGGCATAGCTGGCTCCTTCTGGAGGCTCCAGGGGCGAATCTGTTTCCTGCCTTTCCAGCTGCTAGAGGTGCCGCATTCCTTGGCTCACGGCCCCTCCTCCACCCTCACAGCCTTTTTGCACTGTCACCTCTCCCTGCCGCTCTCCTTTTCTGCTGCCCTCTTGCACTTTGAAAGACCCCTGTGATTAGACTGAGGCCGCCCGGATGATCTAGGACGATCCCCCTATTTCAAGGCCAGCTGATGAGCAGCTTTATTCCACCCACTTCTCAATTCCCCTTTGCTGTGTGGCCTACCATATTCACAGGTTGCAGGGATAAGGACGTGGACATGTGGGGGGGCACATTCTGCCTCCCACACCGTCTAGGGCATTTCTGGGGGGAGCTGAGTCAGAGAGGCAGGAAGAGGACACGAGGACACTCCGGCCACCCACCCCTGCCTGCCAAACACCCAGCTGTGGGGGTGGGTTAAGCTCCCTCTGCGGTTGGAGGAGGAGCAGAGTTGGTACCCCAGGGCCAGGCCGGGGGCGGGATGGCTGGGTTCCCATCCTGGGAACTGGGACTCTGTGCAGGTGGGGTGACCTCTCTGGGCCTCCCCCCCCCCGTCTGTGAAGAGGACGCAGCAGTCGCACCTCCTCACTGTGCTGAGCAGGACTTCCAGGAGGTCTTGTCCATAAAGCCCCCGTGCAGGGAGCACGTGCTTTGGAAAAGAGTGGATTCGAAGGAAGTTTGCATTTGCTGAGCATGGGGGACCAACCACTCAGTGCCTGTCGCTCATGTCTTATTTGAATTTCACAAAAACAGGAAAAGGAAATGTGTGAGACATTTTCTATTCAATTTCAAAGTGCTTTCTTAAAAGTGGCTTCTGACAAATGTCATTAAAAGGAAATAGACACAGTATGAAAAAGCCTGAAATCTCTTAATATAAAAATTACTTGATTTCCTCTGCTTTGACACTGGTTTAAAAGAAAACATCAAGCTCTTTTTCTACTTTGAGATGGTGTGACCCTTGAATTCATATTACCTATGTCCCTGCTGGCCTTAATGCTTAATATATACAGTGCCTAATGGAGTTAGCAATAAAAGCAAAGAAAATACTTTCAAAGTCCACAGATTTTGGTTGAAGAACATCACTGCAGAGGGAACAATTATTTACCAGCCTTAATTCAAGGTGGCTATTTCTTGTGCTTTGTCTGTGAGCACAGTTCTGGGTTTTTCTCTCTCGCTCTGTCTCTCCACGTCCACCCAAGCTCTGCAAACCATAAATCATGATTCAGATCTTTCCGTACAGAACAGCAGCCACAGCCTCTCATAAATCCCGGGCCACTATGCCTTTTGTCTGGGACTCCCTTGTCTGACATTTACTGACTCTCCTCCCGCACCCCCTCTGCATCCACCACCCGTGGGTGCTTCCCACCAGAGGGAGGATCAACCAGGAGGGAGTCCTGATAAGTGATGTGGAAGATGGGGGGTGGGCTCCAAGGCGGAGCCAGTGGACTGACTGACAGTGCTGGAGTGGGGGGGGGTCCCCCGCTCAAGGCCACGCAGAGACCTGAATTTCAGTGTCATTGGGTCCTTTGTAATCTTTGTGTTTATTTTGTGCATTTCAAAACAACATGCCACACAAGGGTCAATAATTTCACTAGGCTGGGCTGCTGGAGAGAGTGCTGTTGGAACAAAAGGTTGAGAACTCCTGGGGGAGGTTAAGTGCAGGCAGAGAGAAGAGTTAGCGCTGCCTGTACCAGGATTCAGGGGGGCGGGGGGCCAGTTCCGAGGCTCCGGGAACAGCCAGACTTTCCCCTTCTCTCAGGTTCAAGTCCTCCTTACCCTTCCCAGTGCTCTCTCCTAGGGACCCCGAGAGAGAGTAAAGCTGGAAGAAGTACCATCCCTGCTCCCCAGGGACTGGATGACACAGAAGGCATCTGCCCAGAGAGAGTGACTCCCTGAAGAAGGTGGTGATGAGCCTCCAGGTGGAGATTCTGTGACAGCCAGATCTAGAAGTACGAGGGGAGGAAGAATTCAGTCCTTACTTGGGACGATACCATCCTGGGGAAGGTGGGGTCTTGCCTTTGTCTTGAAGCTTGGGCCCGCTTCAAGGTATGAGGGAAGGACATTACATATGCAGGGGAGGAAGGTTCAAAGTAAGAGCTGGGGGTACACATGTGTGCGTCTGCATACGTATTTGTTGTGGGAGCTTATGAGGCATGAGGTAAGGTCTGAAATGAAGCTGTGGAGGGATCTGAATCATGCAGCCCCGCCCCTGGAAACCACTTCCTGGCTGCCCGTTTATTCACTTAGTGAACATCTGTCGAGCTCCTGCTACGTGCCCCGCGCCGTGCTCCGTATGGGAGGTAGGAACTCCTCTGTTGCCTCCGTAGCGCTCAGACTCCGTCACAGCCTACATTCAACAACCTCTAAGAACAGGGCTTCCAAAGATACCTATGAGCAGGAGCACGTGCATGCAGTGCTCAACTGTGCACGCAGGCTGTGCTGGGTGTGTGCCCAACAGAAAGGCTGCGGATCAGGGCAAACTAGGAGCGAGTTTCCAGATTCTTCCTTATTCTCCCAGCTCCATTCTATTGAGTTGTCCCTTCTCCCTGTCTGACCCTGCAGCTTCCTCCCTCCTTGCAGTTTGCAGAGTCCCAACCTGATCAAGAGAAGCGAGGACACAGACTCCCCATGGCCCACAGTTGTTCTGTGTACATGTGTACGTGCACACACACGCATGAACTCATACATGTCTCTGCTTCAGAAGTACTTGCCTTTTTTTTTTTTTGGTGAGGAAGATTAGTCTTGAGCTAACATCTGTTCACAACCCTATTTTTGATGAGGAAGATTGGCCCTGGGCTAACATCCCTGCCCATCTTCCTCCACTTTATATGTGGGATGCCTGCCACAGCATGGCGTGATAAGTGGTGCGTGGGTCCATGCCTGGGATCTGAACCTGTGAATCCCAGGCCACCAAAGTGGAGCACGCAAACTTAACTGCTGTGCCACTGGGCCAGCCCCAGGACTTGCATATTTTTTAGTGAATGAATGAAAAATAAAATGTCATGTTCAGACTAAGGAGTCTCTGACTGGGAGAAAGAGAAAACCTCCTTTTCACAGGGGAACTCTCTAGAAAATGCTTATGTATGACTCTGAGGGTCAGCTGGTTGAAGGTTTCAGGGGCTCCCTCCAGCCAGTGTGTGCTAATTATTCTGTGATCCCGTGTTTTGGTAAATGTTAACACTGCAAGGTGATAGGTAGATGAAAATGCCTATAATTCTCAAAAATAGTCATTGAATGTTTACTTAATCAATGAGTCACCGCATTTTGAGTGTGGGTGGTCTAGAACTTTGCAGTCCCCCCATGGTGGGGTGCCCTCGTCCTCTCACAGCTTACCTAATTCCAGCTCACTTAATATGTGTTAAAATTTTTTTAAGAAGTGGTAAAAAGGCTGAGCTATGTGTAAGAGCCCCGAGAAAACAGAGAAGAAGTGTTAATAAAACATCAGAGGGGAGATCAAGCAGGCCAGAAGGCTGGAAGGAAACTCCCCTGTGCCCAAGAAGAACAGAGATCATGGAGAAAAGAGGAGAGAGCCACGTGCCACACAGCAAAGGCCTTGAGGCTGATCAAACGGAGGTTCGGGCCGTGAATAATCAATCATGTGTAGGAAACAGGGAAGAGCCTGTCGGAGGAGCTGGGTCCCAGGCATGAGCTCTGCCACGACCAACACCACACTTGATTCTCTCTCCTTCCTCTTCTTCAGAAGAAACTCTTATCTCCAGGTATGGTTTCTCTCTATGGCCACCATCCACAGGGATAGGCTTTGGGGGGAATTTGCATCTGTCATCTGGTACAAAACTCTGGGCTGCTTTTGCTAATGTTTGAGCACGGTCTAATTAAGTGTGGTACCTGAGATGAACAACATTTTGAATTATGTTCAAAATCACTTTTAAAGAATAAATAAATGAACAGATAAATGATATAACAAACAAATAACTGTGGAATCTTGGAAATATTTTCCAAAATCCTTCAACACTCCTTCCATAGGGCGATGAAGTGGACGTCACTGTTCCTTGAATCTGGGTTCTGTATTGCTTGGACAATAGAATACTGTGGGGATGACTGTCAGATTTCTTAGCCCAGGCTTCAAGAAACTGGTAAGTTCTACTTCCTGCCTCTTGAGACACTTAGTCTAGGGCCCCAGTCACCATTCTGTGAGGAAGCCAGAGGACCCAGTAGCCAGAACCAACTTGCCAGCTCTGTAAATGCACCATCTTGGATGGTGATCCAGTTGAGCTGTCCCAACTGACGCCATGTGGAGCAGAGGCAGGCTTTTCTGCTGCACTCTGCTCAGCAAAAGAGTGAACAAAATAAATAAGTTTTGTTGTTTTATGCCACTACACTATGCAGTAATTTGTTCTGCAGCAATGTAAGCGAGTCAGAGTTATGAATTAGTAGAACGATGTCAGCCACAGTTATTTCCGGCTCTTTTCCACGTAGTGAAGGCTCCATGGCCTTACTCGTCAGAGACAATTAAAGGTTAAAACCCTCAGGTTACTTATCTGTAAAGAGAATAGTGTCCATCTCATGCTTATGTTTGAGGCTGAAGTTAGATATGCAAAGTCACTGGCGATGTCCTTGGCACTGATGACTCCTCAAGAAGCCTTGGTTCTTTTCTTCCTTCCCCAACCCCACTCCCCACCCTTGGGAGATCAGTGACGAATTTTTTTTGATTTGTTTTCAGAATTGATCCAGATAGATAAGAACTTGGTGAGAATCATTGTCTCAGATGAGAGGAAAGGGAGACCTAGGGTTCCATACAGTTTTTTCAAAAACAGTTTGCATGTACCACGTTTTGACAAAAGGAAACTGGAATAAAAATATTTTAACAGAATTGGCCTCGAGGTGGAATAAAAAATGCACCTTCCACAGCTAAAGAAATTTCCAAGAAGCGCAAATCTGTTGACAACACGCAGGGTTTTAGTCACTTGTTTTCCAAATGTGTTTTTTAAGGAGGTCTTATAAAAAGGAACATTGGCTCTGAGATGGGAAATATGCAGCGGGCCTCCCTCCCCAGCTGCTGCAGGGCTCGTTCTGTGCCCCGGGGTTGAATGGTCTGGACAGTAAGCATCTCGTCCCCATCAGACTGTGACACAAACCTCAGCCGGGCGGGTGGAGCAGACATGCCTGGAATCAGCCGCCTGATGAGGACGTCTTGCAGCCAGTCTCCTTTGAGCCAGAAGCACAGGAGGAGATGAGGATGGGCCTCAGTGCCTGTCCACTCCCGGCTCGCTCTCTTCACCTTCCTCAGCCAGTGGCAAGTCCATCAGTAGTAGCTGTGGTCAGTGTCTTACAGCAGAATTCGGTCCTGGAGGCTGCAGTGGCTTCCTGCCATGATCACGGCTTGGATGGTAAACATGCCCTAAGTGCTCTGGTTCACCACCCTCCTGAAGAGAGGGCGTTGGAAGCACAAGGCACCATGGCGATTCCTTCTCCTGTGGGAGGGCCTCGCGAGTGTGCGTCAGTGCTTGTTTCCAACCCTCCCCCACTGTGGGCGCCCACTCCTCCGGGAACGGCTGTGTGACGTGAACACTGAGGTACATATGAGGTGTGAAGGGATTTGTTGATCTGTAAAGGTTGGATTGGGCTGGAATGCAACATCCCCCAAAGGTAAGCTGAGGAACACAGTGCTGGGGTGCAGACAGCAGTTACCAGATGGAAAGATCCCGGGGACAAATTCGTTTGGGAAACTCAGAGCTTAACAGGTTTCTTTGCTGCAGAACTTCTCAGAGCCTTTAAAACCCAGTGGGACTCTCCAGGGGGCATATCATGTTCACATTGTTCCAAACTTCCATGACCAGTTTCTGGCAGTACCTTGGAAGACTGGGGCCTCATGGGTATCAGTTGAGAAGCCCTGGTCCCTGGGTCTGAGATGTTATTAAATGTGAAAAAATTACAGAGAAGGTCAGGTTTATTTTTAGCTTCTCTTTGACCTTCTTTGTGGTTCCCCTAGTTGCTATGAGAGGGCTCTTCTCTGTCCTTTCCACGCTACCCAGACACAGGCGCTGCGTCCCCTCTGCTTAGGGCTTCTCCTCTGCTGGGAGGACCCTCACCCACTGACCTGTCCCTCCACCAGTCCCTTTATCAAAGATTTTCTTCTTCGTGTCTTACTGCCTCAGAGCCTGGCTCTGCCTGCCGATCTCTCCCTAAGGCTTTGAAGATGTCCACTGATAGGGGACTTTGGTTTCTCTGTGCCTGCTCATGCCTTTCTGGAATCCACCCATGCGTAGCTACTGAAGATCTGCAGCCCGCAGGCTTAGCTTTTCTCCTCCGTGAACCCGAGGGTTCAGGAATTTGTAAGTCTTTCTCTGTAAAGGGCCAGACCGTAAATGTTTTTGGCTTTTCCAGCCGTCTGGTCTCTGTTGCAACTACTCAGCTCTGCTACCGCAGGGTGAAAGCAGCCGCAGGTAGTAGGTAGATGAGGAGGTGTGGTCGTGTTTGGTCTGCATGCCACGGTTTGCCAACCCTTGCTCTGGAATGCATCATGGGTCCCCTTGGAGCCCCAACATTCACTGAATTATTATCTTTCCTCCCAGCCACAAGGCTGGATAATAAACTGTAGAACTTGATTTATATTTTATTTACCCAAGGATGGGAACCTGTTCCTAAACATGAGCCCTGATGCATAGGGCCTTGACTCGTGGCTGGCCATTCAGGGACAGTGAGTAGAAACGGATGGGGAGAGGATTTGGATGCAATGCCACGACTAACATATAGGACTGTCCCTCAGTGGTGGCCCATTTGGGAGTCAGTGAGAGGTAAGCATCCTGACTTTGCGGGCCGCCAAGCTATGGCTTCAGGTTACTTTGTTCTGGAAATTGCAGATGGGCTTTGAGGGGCTCTGAAGACAGTTCCAGGGCATCATGAATTCAGAGTCTCACTTCCCTCCTCCTCATTCCCTCCCTCCTTTCTGTGCGGATCCCTCTCCAGGCTGCTGCTGCTGGGCATGTGGATGCTGCAGCCACTTGCTGTGCCAGTGCTAGCCTGCCTTCCCCAATTGCCTCTGCCCAGATACCTGCTGGAAAAATGAATTGAAACCAGGGAGATGACACTGAGTTATTGAATTGTTCTGATGGACCGCAGAGCCTCAGCTTTCTCTGGCTGCGTATTCGCTTTGGAGTGAACTGTAACAGACTCTCTTCCTGCTCCTGGGACTGCTCCTCAGCCCTGAGAGCCTGCTACCCTCCGCATCCCTAGCAAATATGAAATGCAAGGCAGGGAGGAGGCACGCTGGGCACAAAGCTCTTCTTTTGCTTCTGCTGACCCTGCGGGCAGCCTGTTTTTTTCTGCAATAGCTCTTCTAGAACATCTAAGCATCCCAAGTTCTTGGACATCAATGGATTGGCTCCAAAGGGCAACAATTGTCCCTAGAAAGTGTCAAGACTATGAAGGGCCTGAGTTTTTCTTACTGGCAAGCTCACAAATTAGTCTGTCACAATCTCCTGGAGGCTGGTAGAAGACATGATACTCCTGGCTTAGAGACAAAGGAGTTCATTAAATGCAGCACAGCAGCTCTCCTTGCCCCCAGGTCTTAGGGCATGAGGCAGGTTGGCCTGGATGGATGCCTATGCACGCAGTAGGTGTGTTATAGCTGAGGAAACTTGAGCTTATGGGACCTGAATCTTTTTTAGTAACAGGCAAGGAGCATGCCTGCCCTTTGCCCTGGAGGGAGAGACTATTTCTAGAGAGGGTTTCCGAACCTGGGCACCAGGGACATTTTGGGCCAGATAATTCTGTTTTGGGGGGCATGTGTGGTGTTTGGCAGCATCCCTGGCTCTACACACTAGATGCGGTTAGCATCCCCACCCCAATTATGACAAAGAAAAATGTCTCCAGACATTGCCAAGTGTCCACTGAGGGGCAAAATCACCCCTGGTTGAGGACCACAGCTCTGTATGTACAAACATGTATTCACTATTGAGACATCCTTGAAAAGAAAGGGCACCCTTAGGATAAAGGGCAGTCAGTACCTCTGCTCACAAGGCAGGTAGACACACAAAAGACCCATGGAGAACTGTCTCTCAATAAAGGACAGGTAACTGCCATGTTGCCTGGGTGGGACTGGATGGCAGAGATGCTCAGCATCTGGTCCACACCCCAGAAGGGGACTGGAAGACACTTTGATGAGCTGTACACCATCCCTGAACACAAGACACTTGTTTGCTGCTATGGATAAAGGGAAAGTAATTTGATAGACTTATTTTTACATGTGATTAGGGTCTACTCACTAGTGCCTGACTAAGTTATTAGGGGCCAATAAAATCTAGCATTTAAATCAGAGATGCACCAGATGACAACATACCAAGTGGTGAAACTCAACCATCAGCTGAGTATTGCCATCACAGAATAAATTTCTAGGACATAAGAATAAATCTAAATTTTGTTAAAAATGTGATCATTACTATTTTTTGGTGGTCAGGTTTTGAGTTTGAAGATTGCTTGTGTTATCATCCTACTGTGTATATTTGTGATGCAAAAACTTTCTGCTGAGGTTGTTAGACTGTAAATGTCACCAGCTAGAGGTGCTGCTGACCACAGTCACTCTGGTGAAGGTGGTTTGGTGGCCCTGCTACTGAAGGTGATGTTGCCAGTATTATATTTTGTGATAATAAATATAAGTTTCCACTTCAACTGATTGACAGAATTTTAACATATAAAAAAACATTAGATTTTAACTCCAAGCTGTATCTATAACACATGATTTTGAAAATTGATATTCAAACAAATGCAATGATTTGTCCATATTGCTGACTGGATATAATGGTGGCCAATGAATCATGTGACTGTTGAGCAATGACACTAATACAGGTATTTGGCTCATTTCCTTCTAAAGGCCAAACATGAGTCAAATAGAAGATTTTGGCCAAACACTTAGGCTTCTACCTAGTTCACCAAGGACTAATTCAGGCTCTTCTGAGAGGTCTGGTTGCTCTGAAAAACTGGACATCATGGCCAGGCTCCTACTGCAGAAGGAATGTTCAAGACGGATGCTGCATTCCTTCACGTCTCTTGAGTTTCACTGGCTGCTCTTCTTGACTTTAATGATAAATCACTATAAATTCAACTTCATCTTTATTAATATAGTTTTTTCTCCATAATTGTTTTTGTTCATCCTTCAGTATGTAGTGTTGCCATTTGCATCAGTTATTCTTTTTTCCTTAAAGTCCAGTATGGAAACTTAAGGACATATGTGCTGTGGTTTAACTATGATTCCCCACCATTCCCTTGTCCATGGGGTGCCAAGATACTTGATCAAACATTATTCTGGGGGTGTCTGTCAGTGTATTTTTGGATAATATTAACATTTGAATAGGTGGACTGAGTAAAGCAGTTGGCCCTCCATAATGTGGGTGGCCTTCATCCAATCAATTGAAAGCCTGAATAGAACAAAAATGTTAAGAGGAAACTTCACCTGCCTAACCCTTTTAGCTGGACGTTGGTCTTCTCCTGCCCTGGGATTGGAATTTACACCATCAGTTCACCTTGTTCTCAGGCCTTCAGACTTGGACTGGAACTATACCACTGGCTTTTCTGGGTCTCCAGCTTGTCAACTACAGATCATGGGACTTCTCAGCCTCCATAATTGCATAAGCCAACTCCTTGTAATAAGTCTCTCTCTATACTTATATATATATTTATAATATTTTGTATTATATATTTGTATACATAAATTTATATGTATTATATATTAATATATTATAAATATTAATATATAATCATATATTTATGTTATATTTATATAAATATATTATATTTTAATAACATATTATATATTTATTATATATAAAATAATATATATTATTTTATATATATATATATATATTTCTCCTGTTGGTTCAGTTTCTCTGGAAAACTCTGACTAATCTAATACAAGACATGATTTCGGGGAAACAGAAGTGAAGGAGTGGGCATGTGTTTTAGGGAAGGGAGAAACATCAGTAAATGTTTCCTTACAGTGCAGGTTACCACTGAGAAAGGCTGGACATCAACCTGCTGGAGACCGGAGGAACCATGCTTCAGACTTGTTTTACTGGAGGACAGCGACGCCAGGACATTCACCCATGGACTCCCATCTCCCGAGGGTTGCCCTGGGGCATCAATTTCCCCCACTTTCAGGTTATATCCGCATATAGCTCAGCAGCTCTCTGTGGCTTTGGGATGTGGAGACGCAGGATGCACAGATACTAGCCTTGGCCTGGGAGCCCTTGTAGCGGGCGTGGAGCTGTCCACCACCGTGGTGCTGGAGTCCGGGAGGTGGTGGTGGCTTATCCATCCCAAGGGTCTAATACAAAAGTGAAATTAAACCACTGGGTAATTTTTAAGATTAAAGGGTGTAGTTTTATAATACAAGGAAATTTCTATGAGGACATAGGTTTTTGTCGATTTCATTTATGAATGTATCTCCAGTGCCTGATACATAGAAGGAAACAATTAATATTAGTTGAATGAATAAATATAAAATCAGGTGTGTGAGCTCACATTATCCTCTTATAAAGCCAATAATAAGGCTTTTCTATATGTTGCAATAGATTGGTCTTTGTCACCTGATTTCTTTTCTCCTTGAAAATCGGTGGGAAAGATGGCTACAGTTCTTCTGCCCACCTGGGAGAAACGACTTTACACCACCCCCACTAGCAGGACTAGCACTGAGCTCTGACAAGATAGTCTTTGCCCACGGTTGGTGATCTTGGGACCCGAGACAATGAGATACAAGACAAGAGGGCATCATTGGAAAGGCCTAACCAAGGGCGGTGGGGAGCCACTGGTATATTTGAGTGACAAGGGTTTGGATGTTCACCTTGCTATTTAAATTTTACAGTCCCATTTTGTGATAATCACCATCTGTAAAGTTTAATCAGAATATGAATTGGAGTGACTTTGCCTCGTTTTTAATCTTCATTACTCCTTCTCCCTCGGGTTGTAGGTGGAAACCATTCAGAGCACTGGCCAGTGGGATATAAATGCATCCTTTCCCAAGAAAGGACTCTGCATAAGCTTAAAATAGTTTATTAAATTAGTATGTGGGCTACGATTTCATCCAAGTAATAAAAGCTGCAGCTGCTTTTAAAGAAATGAAGTTGTATGGCACATGACTTCAATCTTCGGCTCTACCAGCACATGTGCTCTGTTCCAGAGATGCGTGGCTCCTGGAGGGCCTTCGTAGGGAAGGGAAATCAGCCAGGAGACCAATGAGCCTTCCTGGCTTTCATACGGTGCATGCTGTCTCCCCACTAGCAGAGGTTGGAAGTCATGGATTTCATTACTGCAGTGCATTAAGGGCCAAGGAAAAAAATCCAATTTGCTACTGCCTCAGTGGCTTTGTGTTTTAATCAAATGGATAAGAAAGAATCATTAACTGGTGCTCAGATTGATTAAAATTCCAGTGAGAAGGAAAAGAAATGAGATTGTGACACAGCCTTGGAAGGTCACTCGTTCTCTGGCAGTCCTGAGCCTATGAATTCTCACACTGATTGGTACCAAGTGGTTTACTGAGCACCCCTTGGCAAGTGTGGACAACAGGGGGTGGGAGGCCTGGTCACATCTCTGTGTTCAGGGGTCCTTGCCACCAAAGAAGGTGCCTATCCTTCCTGAAATGATCCAGTGAGCCAATTATATAAATCTTCTTCTATGCGCTGATGAAAAAGTTTCCTTTTCCCTGCACCCTTGACTCTTGATTTAAAATCACAGGAACTTTTAAAGATGTGGCCACAGTAGTGATTACCTATGTGTTTGCAGGGTCACTGGAGGCACGGAAGGAAGCAGCAAATGCATTTGAAAGCACTCTGAAAGCTATGAAGTGCTACCCTCGAGTGCCTGTTATAATTGTTATTATTATTTCCATTCCTATCATTACTATGATTACTGCCATAGTTACTCTGAAGTTTAAGATTGCACAAACTTTTCCACATAGCTTGTCTTCTTGACAGGCAGAGACCAGAGGAGCAGTTGGTGAAAGGAAACCTTTTCCATGGCAGAATTTCCCTTCCTGATTTACACGTAGTTGTCTCTGTCTGCAGCCCCAAGGCCCCAGGAGAATTCATCCATGGGAGGAGATGGAATCCTGAGAAATTTCACTGATGCATCCATATGGTGGGGAGGCAGATGTTTATGCCTTAGAGCAGGTCGGTAGCTTTCATTCATTCATTGTTCGCACACTCATGCCTGTCTTCCTCATCCCTTCAATAGTGAGTGCCTACTGTGTGTCAGGCACTGTTCTCCCTGATGCTCACATTTGCCATCTTCCAAGAGGGGACAAGGAGGAGTACAACTTCCTTAGTGGAGTAAGAACCCCCAAGGGCTGGCAAGATCAGCTGCACCCAGAGGGTGGTGCACTGAGGCACCTGTGCAGGTTGGGAAGTGGGGCAGATCTGTGAAGAAATAGGGAGGATAATCTTTAGGGAGTAAGCTGAAAATGCATGACAAAAATGAAGATTTGAAACAGTTTTCAGGAAGCATGGACAAGTTTTAAAAAGTAAAATAGAAACACGGGATATACAACGGCCAGGCAAAACGCAAATTAGATCCAGAGGCCAAGGTCCGATGGAAAGCAGAAATTAACTCATGTAGGCCATCGTGTCCCACAGACTTGCTATAGTTGAATAAAGAACTGGGATTAGAGCTCCGTGGGGGCCAGTATGGAAAGGGATGTATGGGTGGTGACCTGGTCTCCACTTTCTGGGGTCAAAGAAACAGCCTGTCCAGCTTAGTGGTCTGATTTAGATAAAAGCAAAAAGGGCTTTTTTGCTTGCCTGTTTGGTCACCATCTTGAAAATCTGTGATATTACCCCTAAACCTTCCCTATCGCCCCTGAGTCTGCAGTCCTCCTTGGCTTGGAGTTTTCAGCTTAAACCCCAGTCAGGCGTTGCGATTTCCCTCAGGTGAGCACACAACAGGTAGAGGGGCACTTCCTTTTGGAGCCCCAAAATCTCTTGTCTCCCTCAGAGGGACAACACAGTTCTCATATTTCAGGATTTGGTTTAAACAACCAATGCTCACATCATCATTTTGATAATTAAAAAAAAATTCTATTCCTAACTGGAGTTCTATTTTTTCAAAAGTAGCCTAAGAACACTGAGGCAATTGCGATAGTGAAAACCCTCACGTGGGGATTCTGGCAGCGGTGGAGATGAGAGAGGGACTCGCAGAGCATGCTGAGCCCACTGCTGCCACCGCAGCTGCCTCCCCTCACAAGCCAGGAGCGACTGGGGCAGGCACGGCCATTCTGGACCATACGTGATGAATTAGATTGTTGTGAGGAGGCGGAAGAGCAAGTGGGAAAGGGAAAGCTGCTCCAGCCAGAAGGGTGTTCTGTTATATTCTCATCCCAGCAGCAGAGTGTCTATGGTTTCCAGGTTGAACAAGTCTTGCACTAAAGGGGGCACCAGCTGCAGGCTCTGGGCAGAGACACACTGTGCCAGAAGGGCAGCTGTGCCGGCCCGAGTGACCGTAAACTGATGAGGACCTTCAGTATTGCCAAAATGTGGTTGATTCTTCTATTAATTTGTTTTTTATTATAAAAGTGGTTCAAACTCATGGTAAAATGTTTTCTAACAGTAATAACTGAAAATTGCAAGAGCTCATATCGTACCTACAGTGTGCCGGGCATTGATGTACACGCTTCATGTACATTTCTTCATGTGATCCTCACTGTACCCTGATGAAGTGGAGCGATGCTCCTGCCACAGAATCCTGGGCATGCCCAAGGTCACACGGTGCCCTGCAGTGCCAGTCCTCAGAAACAATGTCTTTGGATAGTGACACAAACCAGACCATCGTATGCTTGAACAAGCATATGTGTACTACACACACAGTTTGTGCAACTTGCACTCATTCCCTTAACAATATTCCTGGGATATATTTTCATGCCAGGATATAGGGCATTTTTTACGCTTTTCCAAAGCTGTATAATATTCCATTGTAAGGATGTACCAAAACTTATTTAACGATTGCTTATTTTGATCGTTTCCAGTTTGTATGTTTTCCTTGTTACAAACAAGGCTAAAGTGATCTATTTCTTTGTGAACCTTGAAAATGTCTCCAAAAATTTCTACATGTAGACTGACTAGGTCAAAAGGCATATGATTTTAATAGTTTAATAGATATGGCCAAGTTGTCCCTTATGCAGCTTGCAAAAATTTATATTCCTACCTGCTTGCCTATTTCTCCATACTCTGGGTGACACATGGTATGTTTTGTCAAATAAAAATATCATATATCAAACAAATATAACATAGTTTTATTTTTCCCCATTTTTTGGTGATCTCAGGATTTCTACACTAGAGTATCTGAATCATCCAGATGAAGAAATCTCTTGGGCCTGTAGCTTCTGAAGAACATAATGATCCATGTGTGTGATCATTTCAGATCTGTCTCTTATTGGGAAACTGCAGGGCTGTGAATTGGGCCATTTGATAGAACCCTGTTTCTGAGGGATGAGTTGGGGTTTTTTTTCAACCTTTGAGACACCTTCCATTTCCTCGAATACTTCCCTAGAATGGCATCTCTATAGTCTTTGGTTTTCTGGCACAGTTATGTTTGGGGTGTTTCAGTGGGTGTAGGGAGCTCAGTAGGGAGAAGGGTCCTTGGCCCATTTACCATCCAGAGAGTGGAGGCCCCATTCATCATTTATCTTCTTCTGTCTGAAGCCTGAGATCAGAACTACGGTAGGTGTCTCAAGGAGAAATCACCTGCTCTTGTCCCTGCGGCCACGTGGGGGCAGAGTTGACTGGCTTTTCTCTTGGCCAGGTATTCAGTCTCCCAGGAAGCCTCCCTGGAGCCGACAGGTGGCTTGGTCAGTTGTGCTGAGAGTGGCTCCATCTTTAGACGTAGACTCACATTAGCCAAGCTAGCAAGACTGATGTATAAGACCAGCAGTCTGGTTTGTTTAATTACAGTGACAACTCTGGCACAGAGGTACAGAGCATGTGTGGTTGAAGTCGGTGAGATCAGCACATTTTCTATCCACAGCCAGTGGAATCTGAAGTTGGTTGAGCTGAGGAGTTAATGGTGCCAGGCTTAGCATCCATTTTACAATGGGCATTCTCTCACCGCTGGAAAGGGAGGCCAAGCAACCTGCCAGGGCCTTCATTGACATGGCCAGCTTCTCTCTGGGTCTCTTTTGCTCTGCTTTCTTTCCCACCTCCCTCTGACTGCTGTGCTGTGTTCTTTCTCACATCTGTTCACATCTTCTGAGTTGGCTCCAGCAGGTCCCTGGCCTGGGAGCTTCTGTTCTTCAAGGTGTTTCCAATCTCTCTGCTCTGCTCATTACAGATGTTACAGACCTCATAGGTAGCCTCAAGAGCCTTTCTATTTCTCAGTTATTGGGGGACACTTCAAGTTAAAATGAAGATCTCCCAGCAAATGTGAACCAGTCCTGGGGTTTGGGAGTCACAGTCCTGGGGTTTGGGAGTCACAGTGAGGGAGTAAGTGAATAATGGAACAATGTGCCCCATGGAAATGCCATTGTGTGTATGTTGGTTGTTCATTGACAAATTTCCTTTCCTAGGATGATGCTGTAGGGATTTAAAGTCCTCCCTTGCAGTGCTGTTTGAAAATAATCATGAGTATTGACTGCATGTTCGTGGACCCCCCCCCCCAATATGTGTCAGAGAGCTGGTGAGCACAGGAACTGCAGAGGAAAAGAAGGAGGTGGTTTCATATGAAGAGGTGAGGGCCTCGTGGGAGGCAGCTCCAGGTGTTTCTCACCCAGTCCTGGCTGGGGCTGGGTGAGGGATCAGGGAAGACACTGGCGTATCAGTCAGGTGAACCCAGGTGACAGGGATTAGCCTGGAGAAAGCTGACTGTATGTTGGGACTTCTCAACTGTGCTTGGATGTTTACTTTCCACGATTAAAAACTCATTTTAACTTTTTCTTTGATATTCTGCCATTCAGTGGATTAGGTAATCCGATTTTAAGGGGATACGTTTCTCCCCTCATTGGGCGTCTCCATAAAGCTAATTTCCTTTTCAATTAAAAAAAGAAGTGGTTCACACACATCTTGTCTTTTTCCTCCTGAACTGTCTATGGCGTAAAGCGAGTTTGCTCAGTGTGTTGTCAGAGGTGCCTCTATTCAGTATTTCCTGGGGTATTCTAGACGGTGCCTCAACTGACATCACTCGTCCTCGGTATTGTTCATTACAATGACCTGGTCGGTTATTTCACATTTGTAGCTTTTGCCATCCATAACAGAAATGAAATCGTGTCTCACTTTCCCAGAAATGCATTAACAAGGCCAGGCGCCACTGTGCTTTTGTTGTTTTTAAAGAGTTCAGTGTTTCTCTCTTTCAATCATTTGCACCGGCCCTGTAAACGCTTTAATGAGCACATGCCTTTTCTTATAAAATTTTTTTTCAACTTAGCAAACATCAATTTCCCCCTTTCTTATGAAACAAAACCCAGTAACAGTGGGTCTGCTTTATTTACTCTGCACACAGCAGGAGGAATGATGGAGAAGCTACTGTTTGGAGGAGTCCTAGTTCTTAACCAGCCTTTTTGCTTCTGAAATTTCAGTAGAAATTATATCTTAATAATATCTTTAGATATATATCAAAAGTTCTGAGAAAACACATCTTTTTTTATCTTTGTTGTGATATTGGTGAGTTGTAAAATATTTAAGGAGATCTATAACATGGCTCTTTTGAACATTGTGATCACAGGAATAAAAACTCCTTTTACTTTTGATGTAAAAAGATTAGTATATCATAGTAGCTATACTTAGCTTTTAAAGCTTCCTGAGCATCCAAACATTTTCATTAGTACAGAAAATGGTATTTATTTTGTGCAGAATCATAGCAATTAACTTATTTGGTCTGAGAATACATATCATGGATCTGCCAGACCTAAATATTTAATTACCTCTGATGTTTACTACAAGGGAAAAATCCAGATACCTAAGTTATATTTCTGTTTGCTGTTCTGTCTTCACATTGATGGTTTCAGAAGGATTTTGGAATGGATCATCAGTGTTAATGCATGAAAAACATGTTTTATTCTAAATCAGACACCCTGGTGTGAAATGTAAAAGTTATGAACTCAAACATAAAAAATATATTAATTAAAGTGCTCACCCATGCCCCTCTTCCCTGCCTCCTCCCTTTTATCTGGCTTGTGGGAGTGGTTCTGAGGTGTTCCCTTCCAGCCCATTCTCCCAGTTTCTGGGAGATCTAAGATCTTGAAGTGCCTCTCTGACTGCATGTGGCTCCTCCCCAGGATTGTAATAGTCCCTAATTCATAATGGTTCTTTCCGAAATCCTTAGCTTGGAACTCAAGGACACCCATGCTCCCACCCACCCAGTCTCTGGACTTCCCTCCTGGTGACTCAGCACTTCCTCACACACCTGGGGTATGGGTGCCTTGGCCAGCACCTGGATGCCTACCTGCACCATCACCTCAATCCAGGCTGTTGAAATCCTATAGATTTCCTGAGAGTCTGATCCTGCAATGGTGCCACACTATATACTATATACGAGCTCATTCTCCATGGAATCCCCATGACTATTTTGTTATAATTTCTTACCTTCCTGTTGTGTATCTATATCTATATCTATGTCCATATCTGCGCACATGTATATATACATGTGTATATAGTAACTTCTTTAAGTTATTGAGCTCAAAGCTCTGGACATTACTTTACATAGACCACATGCTATGGACTGAATTTTGTTCTCCAAAACTTCATATGTTGAAGCCCTAACCCACAAATGTCACTCTATTTTGAGATAGGACTTTTAGGAAGTAATTAAGTTTAAGTGAGGTCATAGGGGTAGGGTCCTAATTCAATGGGGTTGTTGGCCTTATAAGGAGAGGAAGAGAAAGAATTCTCTCTCTCTCTCCACATGCACACACCAAGGAAAGGCCATGTGGGGACACAACAGGGAGGCAGCCATCTGCAAACCAAGAAGAGAACCTTCACCACACCCAATCATGCTGGCACCCTGATCTCGGACTTCCAACCTCCAGAACTGTGAGAAATAAATTTCTGTTCTTTCAGCCATCCCATCTGTGGTATTTGTTATGGCTGCCTGAGCTGACTCATACACCATACGTGGTAAAATCATTCAACATTCTTTCAACAAGTAAGGACTCTGTGCAGTTGGAGAGAAGTCGTTGATTCCCACAATTAGATTTTGGCAGCAACAATAATACTGGAATACAGTTTCTGAATTTTCTATTTTCCTTTTTTTTATTATAGATTAGTTTGACCTTTAGCCATCATGGGCTCACAAATTGCTCAAAATCACAAGGTCTATGATGAAGCTGTGACAATAATTCAAAGGATTATGTTTTCTACCTTGGCTCTATCCATCTGATTACATTGTAACTAATATTTGCTGCCATCTCTGTGGACAAAACTTGTTCATAAACTACAAAGAAATTGCACAGCCATGAAAGAAACAAACTTGTTAAATGGGCCATGTCTTTTTCCCCCTAAGTAACACAGAACCTTAAAATACTCTGTTGTGTTAAAAAAAGAAAAGAGAAGGAAAAAGGAGGGGGGAACTCTGGACACTGAATAAATGCTATTAGAAATTGTAAGGTTTCAGACCATTAATGTTACATTCTGTCTCACAGAGGGCTTATTTTAATAGGGTGCATGATGGTGTAATGCTCTTCCTCCCACTTAGGGCACTTTTCAAGGACCTATCAATTAATAAAAACAGCTCCATCAGCAAAGGCCTGCACATGAGTCACCTGGAATCGATCCATTCTGATGGCAGAAAACTTGGCAATTGCCAGACATCAATAATCAGGGTGAGTGTCATTCTCAGGGTGTGTTGCTTACCCAAGGGTGTGAGCCACCTCTCTACATTGAAGAGATAGACACGTGTGCTTACTTAAATTGTCTTTCTGTGTGATGAAGTGAAAGGGAAATGCAAATTACTCTGGAATTTTTTAGAAGAAATCGAATCGCCATGAAACTGTAATCATCCAGCAAGGAGTGGGTCACCCATAGGCTCCCCACCAAGAGGGCACCTAGCAGCAGGTGTGCAGGCCAATATAAACCATCCCTGTCACCTGGAGTGCACTTCTGTCTCCTATGCAAATGGAGTGGCAGTAGTATATTAATCTTCCGAACCTCTCTCCTGTCAGTTCTCCTGACTCCTTGTACTTCTCTGTCACTCTTCCTGATAAATTTCACCCTGGATTAATGCCACCATATGTCACAGGTGGCCCTGTGGGTTCTGGGTAACCATAGGAAAACACACACCAGCTTTACAGTATTTTATTTTTGGCTATTGGGACTCCACTTGAGCTGGGAAAGTTGTCATCTCTGGTTTGGCTCAAAAAAGAACATTCTGAATAAAGAGAGAGAACACTCCGTTCCTCCACTGCAACATGCCATGATCTCCTCCCCACTTCCGTTCCTTCCCAATGCCATAGCAACCTACAGCCAATGACACCGGGTCCAGGAAACACAAGGAGAGACGGGTAGGACTTGGCTCGTTCTTCCTGGGACCTTGCCTCTTGACCATGAGATGTTCACTCTGGTGTGTCTTGGCATTTGTGATTCTCCGCCCATGTGCACTGAGTGTTCATGGCGTAACCAGGAATTTCAGCACCAATGTAATTGCTCGGCATGCATCTCGCGTCTAGCATCAATTGATCAGAAAAATATCATTGCTTAGATAATAAATAACATCTAGGCGTAAGGTGATACTGAGATATTCTTGGACAAAAAGGAATGCAGGTTATCGACTAAACAGAGAAGGAAATATAGACATCTTGGAGGAAAATAGGAAATAGAAACAGTTTTAATCCAGGCACACCCATGGCCTCGCTGGAGTCTGGAACAGCCGTGCAATTTCAACTGAACACGATTACCAAGACCCGCCTCCCTACTTCTGTGTCTAAGCGGTTGCGTGCTGATGTGTGGAGGCGCTGTGTTAGGTATTCTGCAGACAACCCTCTTGCTCAGAACATCTCCTCGCCTGTGGGAGGAGAGCTCCAGGGTTGAGAGGTTCATTTTTCCCCATTCCCATGAATCAGCTTTCTTCCAGAGCTCCGTAAAGTGCTTGATAAACCACTGCCCCCTCATTAGGAGGGGTTCTGAAATCTGGAGCAGAGTGAGCTCCTGAGTTTGATGAAGGAAGGTGAGCACACAGGTCCTCAGCAACCATTTGCCCCTCCCTTAGGACATTAGAATCAAGAACTGCTCACAGTTCCTCAAGCCAACTAAATACAACTTTGAGATCTTTCTGGTAAAATACAAAATAATTAAGACGGCTTTTGAATTTATGCAGGACTTTCCTTTCCTCCAAAGTTATTTCTTTTATGCAGAAAATTATTTTGTTACCATCTCGGGAGAAAGAACAGAGGGAAGTGACTAGATTAAAGCCCCTCTATGTAAGGAAAATAGTTTATGGCAATATTGAAATTGCTCTATTAGTTCCATAAATTTGGAAGGAATAAATTAAGAGGCTGTGAATTTAGAGCAATAATAGTATCACTATGACCTCACCGCTGCAAGCTCTCTTGTTTGTTGGGCTCATGGAGATGTGTGGCTGAGCATCCTGGGGTTGGGGGTGAGGAAGATGTAGCATCCAGCCGCCTTCTTGAGGGTTACAGGTCTCCCTGCTCCAGTCACAAGACCGAGTCTCCAAGCTCCCAATGAAAAGTCCATATATAAATGTGAAAGGGCTAGTCTTGCATGTCTCCAAATTCCACCACAAGTGTCTATATGTGAGTCACAATAGGAAGAGAAAGAGAATTTGAGAGAGCCAGACTTGAGTTCTAGAAACTTGCCAAGTGACTTCCCAAGTAGCAGTCATCTTTTAATTTAAGAAAGTGGCTGCCCAGGTCACAGAGGTGTGGGCAAGCCATAACGATGATTGCTGAGGGCTCCGTCACGCAGATGGCGCTAAGCCATTTTTCATGCCATTTTATTAGGTGCAATCCCTTCCTGGGCTTCAGATGCTTTAGTCCTGATCAGCCAAAGTGCTTTGGGTGGTTTCATTATTTCAAACTGAACCATCCACTCACCTCTCTTGTTTCTTCATAAAATTTTCTTGCTTTTTAAACTACATAGCTGGTCAGTTTTTTGGAAATAGCATGCAAAGGAATGGGCAGTGGGAGGGAGAGGCTGGTAATGAGCTGCTGTCAGGGGAAAGCCCTTGCTGGGAATCTGGCTGCGAGGATGTGGTTCACTCAGCTCACCGTGCTGCAGCAGGAGGCAGATTCTCACAGAGGAAACGATTAGAGGGAAGTGTGGGCTAAGGGGAGTCCTACTGATCCACCAAGGCCAGGGGTCTGTTCCTGGGTCGAGGGAGGCAGTGGCAGTCCCAGGGGACTCTCCATCCTGGGGAAACAAGGAAGTGGAGGATGGTTATGATGCCAACTGCAGCAGCTCCAGTCTATCTCAGGCTCAGACTTTTTGGTGTCGAACAGCTCCTGTCCATAGGACAAAACCCACATCTTGCTGGACCATGTTCCTCTTTCTTGTTTAACACAGACATTCACCCTCAGACCCACGCGGGTGGGTAGGCATCTAACCCAGGAGCACCAACTGTTTGGGAATTTTACCTGGTACGTTTTTGTCCTTGTCATTCCCTTTCACCCTGTAACTCTTCCACCATTAACCTGGACGCTCAGGTCAAGGCTCATGTCCTCAGCAGTGGAGGACACACAGGTTAACATTCTGGGCTCTGTGCTCCTAAGTGGTCTTGAGAGCTCTAGCTAAAGATTGCAAGAGATTGTGAGGACAGGGAAACATTTCGTGCGTTTATGCATTTATTGTAATTTGGTTTTTGAGTGCCAAATCTTGGCCTTCAATATTAAGAGCAAAGCCTGAAGACTCAGAACATAAAGACTACACCTTAAACCACAGGGAGGGGGGAGTGCAGAGGAGATAAGGAGTGTGGAGGATGCAGTAGCAGTTTCCCCTTCATGGAGAGGGGGCAGCAACCTCCAGGGCTGGGGGGACGTTGCAGGGGACTAGCAGAAGGGATCTGGGCCTGACCGGGGGCACCATGCCCCCAACCCCTGAAGGGGACATCCCCGGCGGAAAGGGGCACAAAGAGCCCCTCAGAGAGCAAGAGGGGTCCCTCATGGATGTGGGGCACCCACCACCACCAAACAAGGCAGGTCTAAGCAGAGAAGGATGACTTCACACTCTGCCCCCACCCCCGGCTCTCAGGACCTCAGACTGGGCACAGAGGAGTGTCTGAAGGTTCCCATCAACATCCCCCACCCCAGGAGAGAGGCTGCTCATGGAGAAAGGCCAGGGGTGGGCTTGTGGGCCTCAGGACCGGAGGCCTTGAGAGTACCTAAGAGAGAGCAGCAGAGGCTGTTGGGATACAAGTGGACGCTTCCGCCACTGGTGCAGAGGGCACATGTGGGATCAGGCACTCATCCATGGACACTGGCTAGGACACAAGGTAGCCACAGACCAAAGCATCCCTCTTCCTTGGCACCATGATGTTACGTAAGTCCCCCTGAGCCCAGGTGTCACTCACATGGGGAGAAGGAGATGTGGGTAGAATGATGTGGGTGGGTGGGCTGCATTAAGTGCTCTGAACAGAGTGTAAATTCAACGGAAGTCCAATGTTGAGTTAGAACTGTTCACTTTTGTGGGTTTTTTTTTTTTTTTTGGTGAGGAAGACTGGCCCTGAGCTAACACCTGTACCCATCTTCCTCTATTTTTGAATGTGGGATGCTGCCACAGCATGGCTTGATGAGCGGTATGTAGGTCTGTGCCCAGAATCTGAAACTGCAAACCCTGGGCCGCTAAAGCAGAGCATGTGAACTTAACCACTACACCACCGGGCCGGCCCTGGAACTGTCCACTTTTGAGTTTCCAAGTTTGTGACCACAAATTTTAAACTTACCCCATTAGTAATTGATACAACTACCTTATCTGCCATTGGACAAGATTTTCAATAAATCAGAGAGTCTTCCAGCTGGGTCTTGAAGGATAATTCTCAATTAGTTTTGATTTATGATATATTTTGCATCAAGTGTACTTCATGTGAACATCAATGGGGCTTGGCTTAAGGAAAAGAAAACATAAGCAGATGAACGTAATCTGAAATAGATTTCATCTTTTGTCCAGTTCTCAATGGTTGTACAGCATGATCCCAACTGTAAGAAACGCACTGTACCTGGCGTTAGAACCAGATGTCTTGGGTACTGGAGGAGGAGGGGCTTTGGCAGTGAGGAGTGGGGACATCCATGTGTCTTCTGGAAGCAGCCTTGCAGGGCTTGGCAGAGGCCCCCCCTTGCCTTTCAGGCCCCACTAACCCAGGGCCACGTCCTTGACGGAAGCCAATGGCCTGGCCTCCTGTCTGCCTTCCCTGTCTCCTGGGGATGCTCCAGCTGCTTCCCCCAGATGCAATTCACATACCTGGAGATATCAGCCAGGCCTTCCCCATGGCTGCTGGCTAGGTTGGCTGGACCTCTGTGTTCTGAGGACATTCTGAGCTGCCCTGGTCTTCAAGATTACCTCAGTTCTCCCCTGGTCCCCTTTTCTTGCTTGCATGACCCTGTCTGGTGTCAGAGCGCTGGCCTCTCATCCTCTCTGTCCTTTGTAGACTGACTGCTGGTTCTGAGAATAGTCCTGGCTCGGGGCCTGGAAAAAAAACCACCTAGTCAGAGCACCAAACTACAATTCAGAAGGTTGCTTAGTAAGCATAAAATTGGAGCAAAGAGAGCTGGATATTCTTGAGGGATGTATCCAATGTGCTGTGGTAGCAAGATACAGTGTCCTTTTCAATTCTGGGGCTATTTCCAGAAAAAGACCTGGGAGGGGACATTTAAAATTGGGGCATCCATCCTCCCCAACAGGGCTGGACGGGCATGAATGCATGCCTCCCTCTCCCCTCCCTTTAAAATATTCCTATCGTTCACCAAATGCCGCTGTAATTACAGCATTATGCATTACAGGTTTCAAGATTGCATTTCATCTTTTATTAGTTCCATTTGCATCACTTGCTTCCTGATGAGATTTTGAGGAGGTGCCTTAATCTCATCAGTGATGTATTTACAGATCTTATTCTCCAAGGGATTGCTTCTGGGAAGATTTTTGCTGAGAAGCGAATCTATCCCCTTGTCAAGTCCTGGATTTCCTGATGGAGAGTGATGCTGGCTGACCCATGTTCATAGCTTGCGTGGGAACAGGTCATCTGCCCCTCTTAAGATGGGGTCACAGGCCCCACCCCACCCCTGCCCCTCTGCCTATTAGCCCACAGCTTCTTTCAGCTCCCATGGAAAGCGGGGCTTCCTCGGGGAGGTGGTCTCTGAGTCTTCTGACCAGAAAAGACCCTCTGATATTGACCCCCACAGCCCTGCACAGCCCCCTTCATAGCACTCAGCAGTGATAATTTTACCCACATTTGGGGTTTTATTTGACTAATGCATGTATTAATTTCCTAGGGCTGTCATAACAAAGTACCACAATCGGGGTGGTTTAGAACAACAGAAGTTTATTGTCTCATGGATGTGAAGGCTGGAAGTCTGAAATCGAGGCATCAGCAGGGCTGTGCTCCCTTTGAAGGTGTGAGGGAGGGGTCTGGTCCAGGCCTTTCTCCTGGCTTCTAGTTGGCTCAGGTGTTCTTTGTCTTGTAGATGTGACGTTCCACCCTCTGTCTTCAGGTGGAACTTCTCTGAGTCGTCACGTCATCTTCCCTCTGTGCTTGTCTGTCTCTGTGTCCAAATTTCCCCTTTTTATAAAGACACCAGTCATAATGAATTAGGGCCCAAACCTAATGGACTCATTTTGACTTGATTGCCTCATAAAGAGCATATTTTCAAATAAGGTCACATTCTGAGGTACTAGGGGTTAGGACGTCAACATATGAATTTTTAGGGGACACAAGTCAGCTCCATGAAGTCAGAGAACTTGTTTGCTGTGACTTTCAGGGTAGCCCCCAAGCCTAGCAGGTTGTCTGGGGCAGAGGGAGTGCCTAATAGCTGTTGTTGAATGAATGAATGAAAGTTGATTATCTAAGCCTGGTCCACTCCCCCCCGCCCCGGCCTCACTGCCCCCATGCACATGTGGCAACCTTTAAAATAAAAGCTCTGGCAGGCATCTTGAGATGGCCCCAACCACACAAGAATTAAGCAGATCATCCAAGCTGTCCTGTCTTTCTTCTCCAGCCTCAATGTTTGAGAGTCTGAGTTTGTGGAAAAATGCAGTGAATTTGTTCTTCTCTTCCCTTCCTCCCCCAGATTAATGAACAGTAGAGAGAGATAGAGCAGTAGAAAGAGTTTGGTCTTGGTAAAGGGTAGGTTTGCCAGATTTAGCAAATAAAAATGTAGGATGCCCAGTTAAATGTGAATTTCCCAAATATTGCATAGGACACACTCGTACTACAAAACATTCATTGCTTACCTGAGATTCAAACCTAACTGGGCACCCTGTTTTTAGTCTGGCAACCCTGCTGTGGTTGGTACCCAAGTGGTGCACCAGATTAATGAAAGTTGCATGCAGATTCCTCTGGAGGCTGATGATTAGGAGACGGGAGGATGGGGACGCTGAGTGAAGGGAGGTGTGGAGGGCGGAGCTCTGGGTAGATGCTGTGGCTATTTTCTGTCTTTTATTCAGCTCCTCCTATTTAGGTTCAAACAGCTCCAGAGCACCCCTCCACTTGCCACCTCCTGCTCTTCTATGCCATTTCCTCTCTTCCTGCCTCTCCTTTGCTTCCTCTAAGGCAGTTGTCTTCCTTAGGCTGTAAGTACTGTGCACTTACACAGTACTTACACTAAGTGCTGCCTTAACAACTGTAGTGTTTTCTGCTCCAGGTAACTGGCCTTACATCAGAGGACCAGCACTCACCCTGTGACTTCCAAGGCATGTTTCCACTGTGAATCGACCTCTCATTCTTCATGGAAAACTGCAAATTCTCCAGACTCAAGGCCAATCTGGGTTTGAGTATCATCTCTGTCTCTTTCTAGCTAGGTGGCTAGGCTTGTTGTTATTCTCATCTACAAAATGGCAATAGCAATAGGCCAACCTCATACACTGTGAGGATTAAATTCAATAACTTAATTAAGGTGCCATGGATCTAGTATCCAGTAAGTGCTCAAAGATGTTAGTTGTAATCATCATCATCTTCATCACCACCGCCATCAACACCATCTCCATCATCATCATCACCATTATCACCACCACCATTACTATCATTATAAATATCATCATCATCATCATATCCATCATCACCAACACCAACACCACAACCATCACCATCGTGTCCACCATTACCATCATCATTGTCAAAGTCATGATCATTGTCATCACCATCATCATCATTTTACCCATATATCTACTAGGATGAATTTGCTCCCTTAAAACCTGGATTGAGTTGTTTAAATACTTATGTCACCATTATGGGAGTACAATGCTTTCACCAAAATTTTGATAAATCTCAAGTGATGTACATCCTCAGGGCTGTCTTTGGGCCAGCAGGGACCTGTTTCTACTGACTTAGTTGAGTGTAGCAATTATCTTACCAGTTAGCATGTGTGATCCTCGATCTGCATAGCTTTGACCTTGACATGGAAATTATTACTCACCCAAGCATTTAAATATGTAGAAGATTTTATGGAAACTTTTAGGAACGTGATAGAGTTAATACTGTAGTAACACAAACAATTTTAGATGGTTCTACTCACAAAAGCCCCTCTCCACTTCTTCAACTCATTCCCCATCATTCTGCCACATTGTCTCCAGTCTTTACTTTTCCTTCTTTCTTCCTCTCATTCTCTCACCCTGGGGCCCAAATTCCTGCTTATGTTTTCTGCATCTCCTAATGACTTTTGTTCTCAAGTCTTACATTTTTTCCAAGTAGCTTATCAAAATGTTTTCTTAAACACACTTCACTTTCTAAAAGAGTCTGGTGGAAGCTATTCATATGATAAAAATTTCATTCAACTATGATTAGTTTGAAAGCTGCGGGAACAGACTGAGCTGCCTTCTTTTAAAGTACTTGCTCCCTTATAGCCTGAAATAACAATTCTATTCAACTTTTGCTTTCAGCCTGTGGCACCGACTCACTTTCATCTCAGAGAGGCAATGTCTCTTAAAAGAAAACTTTAGAAACATCTTTCCCTAATCTGCTTAGTTTGACTATCAACACTGCATCATCACTAATTTCTAATTATGGTCATACATTTTAATTTGCACTTAATGAATGAAAAGCAATGGTTGAAAAGAATCCCATTTAAAAAATCCTTCTCAAGATACAGTTGAGAAAATGGAAAGATTGAAATGTGTGCTGGCTGAGAAGTCAGACTGCAGTCAGCCTCAGAGAATGGGCTTCTCTGCACGGAAGCACAGCTGGAAAGGCTGCCTGGAAGCTTTCCTGTGATTTGGTCCTGAGGCTTGCGTGTCAGCGTTATTGTTGGAGGTTGGGTTTGCCTGTGAGGGAGCAGTGAATGAATGAATTCAGGATGCTGGCACTGAGCCGCATTGATCTGTTTGGATGATTTCAGCTCCCCAAAGCACATGCTCCCTGAGCCAAGGGATGTTCTCAAGCCTCCAGCACCAAAATCGTTCATTTTACCACCTTGCAACCACCCCCCACCTTGCAGAAGTGTGTCCAGGAAAAATAATTACACTTATGACTAGGAAGGAATACACCTCTGGTCAGCAGGGCTTTCCAAACGTCATCACTATTCTAATGTTTTGACATTGAAGAATTGGATTCTAATACTATGCTTGGGGTTAATGCCAAAGGATTCTAGAAAAGTTATAACTAAGGCTTTCATGGGATAAATTTCTTTAATTAGGGAAGCTGCGTAATTCCCAATTCAGCAGCACAGTGGATAGAGTTATAGTGAAATTTCATTCCGCGTGAAATCAACCGTGGCATTGCATTTTCAGTAAATGCAGCTTGAAGATTCACACTGGCATAAGCTCGGGGCAAATGCTTTTCAGCCTGTGTGACAGAAGAGAAGAAGGTGAGACCAAGAAAGAGCAAACAGTACTGCTCAGAAGATGAGATAGTCCCCGTCTCCACGCTCTGGCCTCCTGCCTCGCTGCCTTCAGCTCCCCTCCTCTGTCCCAACTCTATGAGTCCAGGGCAAATTTAGGGCCTTGAACCTGCCTTCGGAGGAACCATATGCAAAGGGGGTTCCAGAAGGCCGAATCAAAAAAAAGGGAAGGAATTAGCTGGAATGTTCTTATGGAACTACTGAGTCTAGGAGAAAAGGGAAGGAATTAGCTGGAATGTTCTTATGGAACTACTGAGTCTAGGAGAAAAGGGAAGCTGTTTGAGATGGGCTGAGGTCAGAGCTGGGGTGACTGGCTTGTGTGCTGCACTGGAGGAGGGGTGTGAGAGCCAAATGAGGCCAGGTAGACTGGCAGTGGTCAAGGGCGGGTCAGGAGGAGCTGGAGGTCAGTGTAGACACACTGAGCAGGCAGCGGGATGTCCTTGTCCCCACTTCTGTGGGTCTTTGAGACTGGCACTTCTCTGCCTCCCCTTGAAGCATTGATGATTCTCAGGGCAGTGAGTAGAATGTCATTTCCCCCAGATTCATGGCCAACTGGAACCTTGGAATGTGACCTTATTTGGAATAAAGGTCCTTGCAGATGTAATTAAGATAAGGATCTCAATATGAGATCCTCCTGGATCAGAGTGGACCCTAAATCCAACGACAGTGTTCTTACAAGAGACAGAAGAGCAAAAGACACAGAGAGGGAGAACAAGACCATGTGGAGATGGAGGCAAAGTGGAGTGATGCATCTACAAGCCAAGGAACACCAAGGATTGCCACCAGAAGCTGGGAGAGAGGTCTGGAATGGATTCTCCCTCAGAGCCTCCGGAAGGAACCCACCCTGCTGATACCCTGATTTTGGATGCCTGGCCTCCAGAACTGTGAGAGAATAGATTTATGTTGATTAGGCCACCCAGTTTGTGGTACTTTGTTATGGCAGCCACAGGAAACTAGCATACCAGGGTACTGGTCCTTGCGAACGACTTAGAAAGATGAGAAAAGGTTGGATGTTTTACTGAGCATCTCCTCTGTGCCAGACCCTGAGCACACAATGGATCAGATTCCACTCCTGCTTGGAGAACACACAGTCCAGTTTCAAACACACAGGGATGGGACTGCACTGTGTGCAAGAGCAGGAGTAGAGACACGTGCGGCCTCTTTGGGCACCACAGGACTCAATCTTGGGTCCCAAGGATGAAAACTGAGGATTTTTCTGGTGGAGCAGAGGAGAGGGCATGACAGGTGACAGCCTGAGAAGCACACACAGTGGGACGTGGGGGACACAGTGCTTTGGGGAGGGGAGGAGTGGAGGCAGCAAGAGAAGAAACTGGACAGAGGCAGAGGAGACAAAAATGTCCCTAGGCTGCGAGGTGGCAGGCCCTCTCTTTGGTGCTTTGAAGTTTTCATCCAGTGTTCACAACTCCATTGTGCTCCAGGTACTATTCACAGGTTTGTTCACCTGGCTGTCTCTTGCCTGGACACAGCAGCCACCTTGCAGTGGTCTCCTGCCCCCTCCCCTCTGTGGACTTGTCTCCACACCACACTCAGAGGGACCTTTTAGAGTAAATCAGGTCAGTGCCCCCACAGCCTTCAGACCAGCCTGGACTCCTGGCCACTGTCTTGGACCCTCACATGGTCTGGATCCTTCTTCCCCGGATGGTGGGATGGTACGCTGGATGGTACCTCCCATCCTAGTGCCAGCCCCACCTCTTGGCCCTTTCATTTCATACCACGCTTTCTTCTTATTCCTGGAAAAAGCCTTTCTATCTGGAATGTTCTATGCCCTCCCCCATCTTTGTAGGGCTTTTTTGTACCATTCAGACTTCTGAGTGGCTCCTGTGTCCACATTCTGGGACTGTGTCCTCCTTTGTCCCTCTCTGTGTCCTGTAGACCCGTGTATGGCCTTGACGGCACCAGTGGCACCATCTGGCTCATACTCGTGTTTATTTGTTTACTGCTTGCACACCATCACGTCATGCACACCGTCATGCACATCACATCGCATCATATCATCCCCCATGCACACCAGCACGTCAGCTCAGTAGGGACAGGGGCGCTGTCTGTCTTGGTCCCAGCCTCGCACTCCTGCTGAGATCCAAGCAGGGCATGCCGCTTGTTGATTGTTGAGTGAGGAAACTGAGGCACAGGGAGAGGTCAGTCATGGGGCAGTGGGGGCAGAGCTTCCCCCCATCCCTCAGGCAGAGCGAGGGGACCCACGTGTAGACAAGCAGGAGTGAGTGCCCACAAGAGCCCAGCCTGCTCCCTCCGCAGCCGCATCTTCCCCACCACATCCTGGCCATTGATACCTTGGAAGACAGGGCTTCGTGCAGAATCTCCCATGTCCCTCCAAGGATCTGGTGTCATTCTCTGGGTGTGTAATTCTCAACTCTCTCTCTGGTCTCCACGGTTTCCGTGTGCAGCGCTTTTCCGTCAGCAACATCTCCCACTGCAAGCAGTCGTGCTCAACCTAAGAGCACCGGGAGCCCCTGATGGAATGAGTCAGGATTTCGGGGAAAGGAGGCTCTGTGGCTTGAGAAACTGCCTGGTGTCTTATAACCCTTGAGCACAGTGGAACGAGAGCTGTGTCCTCCCCACTCTGGATCCTTGAGAATGAGGAGTACCTTGACATGGGACATTGAGTGCTCCAGCTAGGCTGGCAGCCTGAGCAGGTGTCTATTCACAGGGGCAGTTATGGTAGCCTGAGCTGGATGGATGGAGGGGGGAACCTGCCAGGGGTTGGTGCAGAAGCTTCTCTGGTTCCTGGCTTCCTCTCTCCGTCCCCACTGCGCATTCCTTTCTCCCTGGGTTTTGCACCAGTTTGTGGCTGGCTACCCAGTGGCCAGCGCTGAGTGGAGCACACACTCACCTCTTCCCCAAAGCATTATTTGTGGAACAGCGTGTATAATTGCTTCTTTATTCACACATGGAGTGGATGAACTATCTGGGAAGTGATTGAACACTTGAACACTCAGTGATATCTGCTAATTAAGTCCGGACCCCCATCATCTTATTGCCAAAGTGGTATCTAATCACACCAGGGGCACATCTGCACACAGAAATTAGAAGATTTGCAGAAAATAAGAGTTTCATGAGGCGATGCACACAGAGGGGCAGGGCTTCCTGATGCCCAGCCCTTGGGTGGCACTCTCAGGTGGTGGTCAAGATGTAATGCTGCTCCTTCCTTGAGGCTTCCCATCCGAGCACCTACGGGGAGCCGGGGGCAGGAAAAATGCCACTCATCATCAACAGGGCACACTCAGACTGTGTGTGCAGCCCCTGAAAGGCTTAGAGTCCCTTTTTGGGTCTGGTTCAGGGAAAACTGGATTTGGGTCTGTCCCTTTCCACTCTTCTCTCAGAAGGAGTCCCTTTCCTCTCCTTTCTTTTCATGAAGTGCCCAAGACCCCAGAACTCTCTTCACCTCAACTCCTCTTCACATCTTCAGGAAACCTTCAGGTTCTATGCACGTTTGGTAAAACATTATGTGTTTGGAATTATTGATTTGATCCCATATCAAGGTCTCATTGAAAAATTGACTTATTCATCTCTGTAAAAATAATTCGCTCATATTCTGGGAACAGCTGAGTGCCCACCACTTTCCTAATCCTTTCGAGTGCATCATTTTGTGCCTTCCTCAGTGCCCTTGAGGTGGGATGATTTTTGTCCCTGCTTTGTGGTTGACAGCACAGTGGGGCAAGCGTGTGGCCAAGACACTCCTGGTGAGGGGCTGACCTGAGATTTGAACCCAGGTCTACAGAGACAGGATCCAGGGTGGTTGTTTTCTCCCTGCACACAGAGCATTTCATCAATCCACAGAGCCTTTTAGAAGTAACATTTTCCTTGGTGATAAAACTATAAACGCTCATTATTGAAAACCTGGAAAACATGTAGGAGCACAAGCAAGAATATAAATACAAACTATTTTCCCATCACAAAAAAATCATTGTTACCTCTTGATATGCTTTATTTTCTTCTGAACTTCTTAGTATACCTTTCCAAAGTATATCCGTGATCTTTTCATATAAATTTATTTTGTATCCATTTTACCACTTAACAATTCATTTTGAGGACTGTTATGTTCTTCAATACTGTTTGAAAATACCATGGCTGCTTGATATTCATCTTGAAGAAAACTTGCAATGCTTCAAACCCAGGGTTATACATTCAAACTTTTTCTAATTTCTCCCTTTCAGAAGCAATTCCATTGTGATCATCTTTGTACATAAATGTTTGTCTGTGTTTTTGACTATTTTCTTGGGATGGAATCCTAGAAGGGGTCTTTTCAGCATTCTCAAAGCAGCCCTGCCCCCTGATTCCCACATCAGTGCTTCTGAGGAGTATTTATTTTTCAAAACAAGACATCATGAGACATTATGTCTTAAGTTGCAGAAAGAAATCCTAAATAGGAGAAGGCTTGGTTGGTGGAAAACATTTGTCTCTCTTTCTCATCACTCCCTTCTCCATCAAGTCCAGGTGACTGGAGCCTCATTTCCTCATGCTTTTGAAAGCTTACTGAGAGCTGCTCCAGCACGTCTGTCAGCTCAACGGACCAGCAAGCTGTCATGTTCTGGGAAAGGTCCGCCCATCCCCAAACATGTTGCTTCCAACCTTAGAGTAGCATAGATGTCTCTTAGTCCCTCTCTGGCAGATACATGGAGTGTTCTATGGCCAAGCTCCCTGCCTCCTGCATGGTAAGTGCACACTTCTCCACAGGTAACAAGAGCTCCGAGGATCGCATGCGCTCCACCACTCCGCTGCTGGTAGGTTTTCCCAATAAACCCTGTTTTCCATGGTGTCAAGTCACGTTAGTGGTGTGAGATGGCGCCTCCTTTGAGTGACAGTAGTGGTAACTTTGTGGAGCCTTCTCAAATTATAATGTATCAGGTAACCACATAATGTTGGGTGAGTGCTCCTAATGATTACATGGTCCTCTGCGGATCACCTTTTGCTTTGTAACTTCCTGGGGTTGGTAGAACAGTTGCTGGCTATGGAACGGCATGAAAATCACTGGGTTTCATGGAGATGGTGCCAATGACTGGCCTCATGAGAATAAGACTGGACAAATGGACCTGCCACTCACTGACAATTTATTAGTTAACGTTATTGAATGCCTTCTTATCAAGGCACTGAATTAGAGGTTTTATATACTCTATTGCATTTGAATTTTAATAACAATGATATTAAAAGTGGTGATAATGAGAATTTTGAAAGTAGAAAGATTGGAAAAACAAAATTTTCCTCACAGATATTGTGATTGTGTACAAAATAGATTGTTGGAATTTATAATAAGGATAGCCAGGTTGCTAAATTAATGCATAAAAATTAAAAACATTGCTATATATGAGGAACATACAGTTAGAAAATTAAATTCAAAAAGACATTTAAAATAGCATAAAAATGTCAAATATCTCAGAATAAGTAGCACAAAACATATGTAAAACTTCATGCAGAACACTATTAATGATAGAAATTTGAAACGATAAATAGAAGAGTATACCATATTTATAGACGTGGAGACTCAATATTACATAGTTATAAACTCTCCCAAACTGATTTATAGGTTGAGTGCAATCTCAATCAAAATGCCAACTCTGTGTGTGTGTGTGTGTGTGTGTGTGTGTGTGTGTGTAGGTGTGCTTAATTTGAAAAGCTGACTGTAAAATTTATATGGAAGGCTATGCCAAGACACTCTTGGAAAAGAGGATGGTATGAACATTTTTCTTTTGAATATTCAACCTTACATAAGCTATGAGAGGGGTCCCGAGGTGCTGTCAATTTCTTGATCCAGATGGTGGTTATATTCGTGTTTAATTTGTGATGTTTTACTAAGGTTTTGGTTTTGTTTTGTGCCCTCTCTTTAGGTATAATATACCATAAAAAGGATTTTTAAAAGAGATGATATAAGATACTGAGTGGGCACATTCCTCTTTGGAAGCCCTAAATGTTCCTGGTTCTTAAAAATTAATCTCTTTTGTCACTTAAGTAAATGATGACTTGATGAAGAAACAAAAAACACCGATATGGACAATTTCTCCCGAGTCAAGGCATTTTGCCCATTAAGGAAGCCATTTTCTCAGACTGGGCTTTTGGAACTGTGCTGGAAATGGGCAGGATGAGATGACAGCTTCTCTCCTCCCCTCCTTCTCTCCTCCCCCTCTTCCCCCTCTCCCTCTCCCTCTTCCCTCTCATATCTTTTCTCTCCTCCCTCTCCCCATCTCTCCCATCCCTCCCCTCTCCCTCCCCTCCCCCTCCTCCACCTCTCTTCCTTTCCTCCCCTCCTCTTGACCACACCCTGGACACTAGTGAGCAGAGCTGGTCTAGTGCACGGCTCTGGGAGGTGATGTGCGAGCTTCTGAGAGACCCCTGCACAAATGTGTACTCTCACTGCCTGTTGATCTGGATGTCACCCCCTGGGATAAGGCGTGCTTGTCAATGATTTGCAAACATGTAATGGAGGAGCACTCACACAGCGACTGGTGAGCGCCCAGGAGCACATTAACCACAAGTACCTGGACACTTTCACCTTGCTGATGTCATCCTCTTCACCTGGGGTTCCTCTCATGGCTTACATTCCCACATAAAAATGGAGCATAATGCCCACTTCATTTTTACTTCAGTGGGGATTGTGAAGATTAGTTCTAATTAAATTTATTTGCTGTGAGTTCCTCTGAGGAGTGGTTTTAACTAATACAAAAGAGCAAGAACAGTACTTCTAATTGAGATAATGTTAGTGAACAGTAAGGAAAGAAATCCAAGATTATGTGAATAATAATTCCGTTAAAAGGGGTTTTCTATAAATACAGAGTAGTATTATACTGAAATTAGAAATTTTTTCTTAATTTTCTTGATTTTTGAATCTTTGAATTGTAAGTACATTATTTTATTGATGTGACATGCTTTAATGTAATAATTTTCTCTTCTAAAGTAACCCATTATATGTACTGAGTTTTAAACAGGGAAAGTATTCTTCAGATAATAAGGCCTTTATACATTTGAGCCTGTAACTTTGTAATAAAATGTTAAGTACATAATCCCCTAGGCTGCACAATCTTTCTATAATATCCATGGGGAATTCATAGATATTAAATTAGCTACAAGAGGACTTTGAAAGTATTCTCCAAATGCCATAAAAAGATACTGAGAAATCAAGAAATATATTGAGAAACACAAGAAAAAATTAATAATACCAGATGGTCTACTAAGATTCAAGTGTGGTTCGTTTATATGAAGTTTTCTACTTATTTGGAATTTCCTGAGTGGAAGTGCTGTACATGTTTCACTGCTACAATCAAAAGGTGGTTGTTCACGACTGAGCTCACTTATCTGGAGCACATGGAGTTTACCAGCTTGTGGCATTTTAGAGGATTTGAATTCATCTCATGTACTTCTCTGGCAAAGGCTATACTGATCACCTCTGCTGGGATGCTGGTCTACGAATTTCAGCTACACACTGTCTACAAACAGTCTATGTTTCCTGAATGTAACAGGATCATGGCGATTATGAGTTAGCATTCATTTGAGCCTGGTTGTTGATGTCCATTTGGGATTACCAAGAACCGTGGTCCACTAGAAAATAAGTTGTCCATAATATTGATTTAAGAAGAATAATTGATATGTGGTGTTTTGTCCCATTGGAAATATGAGAAAGAATTTCTTATATTTGCGTTTTAAATTTCTTCACCATAATCACCTACTAAAATAATAAACTCAAAATTAAGATGGTAGAAAAGACACCCAAAGCTGATAGATTTTTCAGCACAAGGGAGATCTGAAAGATTCAGTGTTGCTTCCTCTGGGAGGTTCAGCACCAAGGCCAGTTCCAGGGGGGCAGCTCTACATTCCCCAGCTCCCTCTGCCCCAGTGGAAAGTGGAGGTCAGGGGATTTTGCAGGTTGTTTAATAAGGATGCTGATGAATGACTGTGACACACGCATGGATTTTCTGTTCAGGGTTATCATTAGAAAAGAGCCTTGAATCCGACTGGCTCTCAGGAGGGGCAGGGTCCAGGCTATAAGAGGAGGACATGTCTTATTCTTCCCAGTATTTCTGGTCACAAGCTGAGAGGAAGTGAGAGGACTGTTTATGGATATCTGCTTAGAGAATAGAGCGGGGTCTTAGATATTGAATTTGCTTCTGAACATTTTGTGAGGAGCCTGGCACACAGTGTCGATCAATATTTGCTGAATGAATGATTAAATAACTTGTCTAGAGTTACTCTCTCTCCTTTTTTTATCCTCCATTCACTTAAAAAATATTTTCTCTGGAAGTGTAATACTCATACAGAAAAGTGCACAAGTGTAAAGTTTAATTCATGATACTGTGAAACATCCCAGTGAAACACAAGTGAGCACCTCACAAATTCAGAAGGAAAACTGTCTCAGGCCATTCGGGCTGCTGTAACAAAGTATCGCAGACTGGGAGGCTAATAAACAAACAACAGGGATGTATTTCTCACAGTTCTGGAGGCTGGAAATCCGAGATCACGGTACCAGTGCGGTCTGGTGAGGGCGCTCTTCCAAATTGCAGCCTTCTTGTTGTGTCCTTACATGGTGGAAGGGGTGATGGAGCTCTGTGGGGCCTCTTTATAAGGTCATTGATCCCATTCATGAGGGCTCAACACGACTTAATCACCTCACCTCCTAATACCATCACCCGGGGCATTAAGTTTTCAACATAGGAATTTTGGGGGGACACAAACTTTCAGACCATAGGATAGCATCTCCAGCACACCAGAAGCACCCCCTCTGCCCCATCCTGATCGTTACTCCTCCCTCTTCCCTTAAAGACCAACAACATCCCAGCTTTTCTGGTGACTCCTTCCTGACTTCTCTTTACAAGTATGCCTGGAAGACTGTTTTTTGTAAACAGAATCAATCAGTGTGTTTCCTTTCAGGTCTGACTTCTTTTGTTTGTCTTATGTGTGTGATGTTCTCTTGCATTGTTGCATGTTGTCAAGTTCTTTAATTTTTATGGCTGCTTAGTATTCCATTGTATGACTGTACAACAATTTATTCAACTATTCTACTCTTGATGGACATCCGGGCTGTGGACACGGCTTTGGCTCTTAAAAAGATCCCTCCCTGAGCATCACTGTGCATGGCCTCTCATCACCTGTGCATGTGGTTCTGTAGGGGGTACTTGTAGGCAGTGCTGCACCAGGACTGGGGCACAAGGGCTCTGCACTGGGCTGTGCATAATCAAACAGAGACAAATACATATATTTTTAGGAACACGTAGCACCTCTCCAACTCAGCACCTGTTCCTCAGCATGGGCACAGCACAGTTCTTAACTCTGGACCTCTTACCTTGTGGCTGACACCATTCAGGCCCCAAGATAAACATCTCTATATCTGCCCCATGTTCTCAAAGCAAAGGAGATGGCTCTGAATACCCGGAGGGGTGTGAGTCGCCCCAGACTTTGCAGCGAGGGAACTGAGGGGGCAGAGGTGCTTGGGTAGGTATAGATATACGAGGCCATGATGTGAAGCCTGACAATTCTTCACACTGGCAACTAGAAGCATGTTAACCTGATAATTGTGAATAGCTCTATTTCTATAAAAATATTTAATAAGATTGAATTATAGTTTAAAAAATTTTCATAATTACAGCTTTATTTATATAACTTATTTAAAATTTTTGAGTTTAATAATTACAATTTGTTTGAACTTTAATTTTTAAAAGTTGTTTAAATATTTTATAAGAACAACAACTTTTCTGAGAAAATACATGAAAATTGTTTTAAAATGTTCAATTTTTAATATTATTTTAATTTACACATTTATAGATGACTATATTTCATATGCTTAATTTACATTTTTGATGGAAACATATTCAAATTTATACATTGTAAATAATGTTTCATTGTATATTTTAATTTTGTTGTATATTGAAATATACATTATAAACTAAAGGATTACTTCAGATCATAGGGAATAAATGTAAGTCAAATTTTATTTCTTGTAGAAATAGAAAATATGGAAGTGGAGCTCAAAAATGAAAAGCTGAAAAGGGAATAGGAAAATATTCAAAGATTAACTTAAATTAACTTATAAATTAGTAAATAATTAAATGTTTTAAAAAAATACTCTGGAAACAATGAAATTGAGCCGACCTGGCAAGAGTGGCTCACATGAAAATTGCAAACAGAGTATTGTAAATTTTATAATTAGTCAGATGTAATTACTGAAAAAATAATGAAAATGAGCAAGAAAATTATTCTCACCAAATATAAAACTTAAACAGTTCAGATAAAATCTCTTTATATTCATTATTAAAGGAAGATTCAATCTTTGATCAAACAATGAGAATGGAAAAGAGTAATTCTTCTCAAATCCACAACTAGAAGCAGCAGACGGTGCTCCAGCTGCTGCTGGACAATGAAGGAGACGATACTCATGAAATCGGTAAATTGGACAAGAAAGACGAACCCTCAGCACGTCATGTTGATAGTGCGTGAGTGTTTCTAGCAAACGCAATCCGATTCAAATTGATGATTCTGATTTTCCTGTGGTAAGCCTGACAGAAAATTTAGTATTTCATCTCAGAATTATTTCAACCGGAAAAAGAAAGTATAGAAACCAACTTTTATATTTTAAGTTTAAAGGGAAAATATTATCTATCTATTTTTTCATATTTTGTAACATAGCTTTTGCTAAGGCAGTAACTGTGGCTGGAAACATCCAGGTTCTTAATTTTAAGAACATAAAATATCCCTTGCACATAAGAATCACACACATGTAATTACTAACATGGGAAAATGTCTGAATAAACAGCAAATAATCAAGTGTTCATGAAATAGTGAACACTGAAGTACGTTGATGTAATGTTTCTAAAGAAAAATATTATATGCCCAATATTTAGCGAGCACGATGATTTTTTTTGTGATGTCACTAGTATAATATTTATACAAAACAATAGAAATTTCCTATTTTTGCAGAAATGATTTCAAAATTAGATGGTACAATGGCTGAACCTGGAATGTAGACAAAAGATGAAGGATATGAACATTATTATGGATGGAAAATTCAAATAGATCCATATTTTAAAGAATAATAAAGTGAGAGAACAAATTATACATAAATGTTTAAAAAAGTAAATATGACTCATTTCCACTAGATTATACCAAGATTATATTATTTCCACTGGATTATACAGCTAACATTTATGGTATGTAGCATTACTTAACAAAAAAGCAAACAGGAACATCGAAATTTGTGGCTATTTCATTGGCTTCATATCTATTGTGAAATGTATAGGTTTTGACTTAAATAAAAGATGGGATGAACAACTTCCAGTTTTAGGCATTGCTATGATAAAGGCACTAAAAATGTTGGTAAAGAGAAAAGTGTACAAACCAGAATTTGGCTAAAACTCCATTTGTTACTAGGAGTCACGACTCAGTTATAGCCCAGAGGGATAACACTTTTGGAGCAATGAATGCAATAATTATATATGCGATTTTCTGGATCTTCCCAAAGACAGAATCTCTTATCAAATTTGACATTTCAACCATTCTCGAACACATGCAAAGGAATATCAAATAGATACCTTCAGAAAAATTAGATTTCATTTTGACAAGATAAAATATTAACTAGAAGAGTGAAGTCGAACAACTCATGATCCTCAGATAAAAAGTTTCTATGGTCTTCAGAACACAAATGAAATTAATGTTGAATTTGTAGCATCCACAATTATTGGGTATGAACTATTGCTTGCTAATGATATATGGCAACAGGCTTACAAAAAAGCCAAATCTAAATTTAGGCATTTTGCTTTTAAGATTAAAATAGCTTTGAAAAAATTTTTTTTGAGAAAAGTGGATTTCGCTCATGTGAAAAATGCCTTGAAGGTAACATTCCAATGAAATTTGCAAATTTAGAACCAGGAAATGAAAATGCTTGCATGACTATGAAGAAGATTGTGTATTAATGATTCTGAAACTAATTGTGCCCATCGTGAATCACAATACAGTCTCAACGGAAGAAAGGTTTGAATAAAGCGAGCAGCATTCTGTCCGTTTTGGTTGTCTTTACAATGTTCCAGAATTGAACAATTTAAAAGAAGATCTTAAGAAATTAAGTTAATTAAGAATCAAGTAATAAAGAATTAAGGAATTCATTGATTGTATATATTTTCATAGCTTATTTTAAAAACCTTTTAATTGTAAAATACTTTTAGATTTACAGAAAAGTTTTGAAGATAGAAGATAGTACAGAGAGTTCCCATATGCTCCACACCCAGTTTTCCCTATTATTAACATTTATATTAGTACGGTGTATTTGCCATAATTAATGAAACAATGTTGTTATATCATTGTTAACTAAAGCCCATACTTTTTTCGGATTTTCTTAGTTTTCACCTAAAGCCTTTTTCTGTTCCAGGATCCAATTTAGGATACCACATTACATTTAGTCATCATGTTTCCTTAGACTTTTCTTGGCAGTGCTGTTTTTTCATACTTTCCTTGTTTTTGATGACCTTGATGGTTTTGAGGAATGTTGGTCAAGTATTTTGTAGACTGTCCTTCAACTGGGATTTGTCTGATGTTTGTCTCATGATTAGACTGGAGTTATAGGTTTTGGGGAGGAAGACAGATATAAAGTGCCCTTCTCATCACATCATTTCAAGGGTACCCACTATAAACATGACTCATCAGTATGGATGTTGACCTTGATCACCTGAGCGAAGTCGTATTTGTTTGTTTTTTTATTGTAAAGTTTCTCCCCCCCCCTTTTTATACTGTACTCTTTGGAAGGAAGTCGCTGTGTACAGCCCATACTTAAGAGTGGAGAGTGGGACCAGCCCCATGGCGTTGCAGTTCAGTTCACGAGTGCTGCTTCGGGGGCCTGGGGTTCGCAGGTTCAGATCCTGGCCGTGGACCTACTCACTGCTCATCAAGCCATGCTGAAGCAGCGTCACACATAGAAGAGCTACAACTCTACAACTATGATATACAACTATGTACTGGGGCTTTGGGGAGAAAAAAAAGAAAAAGAGAAAGTTTAGCAACAGATGTTAGCTCACGGCCAATCTTCCTCAAAAAACAAAAAAAGAGTGAAGAGTTATGTTCCACCTCTTTGAAGACAGAGTATCTATATAAATTATTTTGAGTTGTTCTGCAGGAGAGATTTGTCTGTTCTCCCCCATTAATTTATTTATTCAGTCTTTTAATTATATCAGTGTAGACTCATGGATATTTATTTTATACTTTGGGTTATAATCCAATACTACTTTATTCACTTTATTGCTCAAATTGGTACAGGTTTGACCATTGGGAGTTCTTTTAATTAGCTCCTATGACCTTTTTATATACCACCATCATAGTTTTTAATATTTGTTTGTTTGTTTATCTATTATTTAGCACTCCCCTGCTTCCTGGCACTACAAGATGCTCAGGGCTCACCCTGTATATTTCTTGCCTCAGTCCTAGAATCAACCATTTCTCCAAGGAGCTCTGGGTCCTTTTATCGCAGAACAGTGTTAGAAACCAGGATGTTTTACTAGATGTGTTTACTAGAAACTAGATGTGCTTGTTGCTATGGGGTGTTGTTGCTCGTAGGTGCTCTTATCTAGCAGAGCAAGGGAATATATGGGTGAATATTAACTTGTGTATAAACACATAACCATCGATATTTCTCTATGAAACCAGCTGTATCTATATTAAGCTATATATGAGTTTATATCTGCAACTCTAATCCATTACCACCTGGGTCATTCTAACATCTTCTCCTTTGCTAATCTCCAACCTCCCACTCTAACAGTGAGGAATCTGGCTCCTGCCATCCACCACTCATTTACTTAACTGTCCAATTCCAGTATACATGTATAGTGGTTATCCTGTACCCCTGAGGGAAACAAGTGTATAATAGAATAGAATAGAATTGTTAACTGTACCCCTGTGTGAAACAACTTTATCAACTAGAGTACAGTGCTTATGTACAGTTTCAGTTGCCTTTAGTCTTACAGGCTCCACTCATTTTCAAAGTTACTTAGATCAGCACCTTATCCCCTTGCCTCTTAAGTGAGGTTGTTTCATGCACTTGTAAAACAGATTCTTCTGTCACAGTCTGCATTCCAACTTTTTTTGTTTTTGCATTCAAGTTTCCCTCTTTGCATAGAAAAATTCTATGGGTTTTGACAAATGCATAGTATCATTTATACACCATTATGTTATCATACAGGATGGTTGCCACCATAAAAAACCCCTGTGGTTCAGCTCTATAGAACCCTTCACCCAGTTTGAACTCTTGGCAACCACCGATTTGTTGACTGTCTCTATATAATTTTTCCTTTTCCAGATTATCATATAATTGGAATCATAAAGTGTGTATCCTTTTCAGATTGGCATCTTTCATTTTGCAGTATGCATTTAAGTTTTATCCATGTCTTTTTGTGACTTCATAGCTCATTTATTTTTATTGCAGAATAGTATTACATGGTATGGAGGTACCATAGTTTGTTTACCCATTCACCTGTTGAAGGACATCTTGGTTGCTCTTAGTTTGGGACAATTATGGATAAAGCTGCTAACAACATTTGCATGCAAGTTTTTGTATGGACAAACGTTTTCAAATTGGGTAAATACCTAGGAACATGGTTGCTGGCACATGTGGTGCAACTAGTTTAGCTTTATAGAAAACTGTGAAACCGTCTTCCGAAGTGGCTGTACTGCTTTTCATTCTCACTAACAATGAGCAAGAGTTGCTGTTGTTCTGTATCTTTGCCAGCATTTGATCTTGTCAGGTTTTTTTTTTGGATTTTAGCCAATTCTAGCCAATTTAGCCATTCTAAATGTATGTAGCAGTATCTCATTACTGTTTAATTTGCATTTATCTAATAAAAAATACTGTTGAGCATTTTTCATATGCATATTTGCCATCTGCAAGTCTTCCTTGGTGAAGTGTCTGTACCTTTTGCCTATTTTAAAAATTGGGTTTTTTGTTTTCTTATTTTTGAATTTTAAGTTTCTTTGTATATTTTGAATACAAGTACTTTATCAGATATGTGTTTTGAAAATATTTCCTCCCACTCTGTGTGCTGTATTTCTATTCTCTTAATAGTGTCTTTTACACAGAGGAAGTTTTGAATTTTAATAAAGTCCAAATTATGAATTCAAGTTTTTCTTTCATGGATCATGCTTCTCCTGTTTTATCTAAAACCTCATCACCAAATGCAAGTTCTCATAGTTTTTCTCCTAAAATTTCTTCTAGAAGTTTTATGGTTTTCCATTTTCCATTTAGAACTAGTGTGAACTAATTTTTATGAAAGGTGTAAAATCTATGTCTAGATTTTCTTTTCATATTGACATCTAATTGTTTTAGCATTATTTGTTGAAAAATTATCCTTTTAATATTGAATTTCTCTTGATCTTTTCTCAAAAATCGGATGACTGTATTTGTGTGGCTCTATTTGTGGTCTCTCTATTCTATTCCGTTGTTTATTCTTTTGCCAATACTATGCTGTCTTGATTACTGTGGTTGTATAATAAATATTGAAATCAAATCGTGTGAGTCCTCTAACTTTGTTTTTCTTCTTCGGTATTGTATTTTCCATTCTAGGTTTTTTGCTTTTTGGTATGTACTTTACAGTTAATTTGTTGATGCCTGCAAACTAGACTAGTGGGATTTTAGTTGAAATTGCCTTGAATCTATGGAACAAGTTGGGAAGAATTGATATCTTAACAATATTGAGTGCTCCTATCCCTGAACATGGAATATCTCTCCATTTATTTCAATCTTCTTTGATTTATTTCATCAGTATTTTATAGTTTTTTTTTGCATGCAGACTCTCAATATATTCTTGTTAGATTTGTACATAATCATTTCATCTTTTGGTGTATTTCATTTTCATTTGTAGTTGGTATTTATATTAGTCAGAGTTCTCTAGAGGAACAGAACCAACAGGATATGTGCATCTCTACGTATGTATGTATGTATGTATCATCTATTGAGAGAGGCTTATTTTGAGGAATTGGCGCACATGATTGTGGAGGCTTGGTAAGTCAAATCTCCAGGGTAGGCTGGCAGGCTGGAGGCCCAGGAAAGAGTTGCAGTTTGAGTCCAAAGGCAGTCTGCAGCTACAATCCCTTCTTACTCAGAGAAGCTCAGTCTTTGTTCTATTAAAACCTTCAAATAATTGGATGAGGCCCAGCCATATTATGGAAGGTAATTAGCTTTACTCAAAGTACACCAATTTAAATGTTCATCCAAAAAATACATTCACAGAAATATCCAGAATAATGTTTGGTCAAATATCTGGACATTGTGGCCCTACCACGTGGACACGTAAAATTAATCATCACAATACATGTTTTTAAATTTCAAATTCCAATTGTTTATTGCTGGTTTATAGGAAAGCAATTGACTTTTGTATTTTAAGCATGTATTCTGAGACCTTGTTCAACTTGCTTACTAGTTCCAGGACTGTTTTTGGGGGGCTTTTCTTCACAGACAATTATACCTGTGAATAAAGACAGTTTTATGTATTTCTTTCCAATCTGTATATATTTATTTATTTTTCTTTCTTTATTACACTAGCTAAAACTTCCAGTACCACGTTGAATAGGAATGGTGGGAGAGGACATCATTGCCTTATTCCCGATCTAAGGGGGAAAGTGTCAAGTCTCTCCTCCTTAAGTATGATGTTAACTTTAGGTTTATTAATAGATGTTCTTTATCAAGTTGAAGACTTTCCTCTCTCTTCCTAGTTTGCTAAAAGTTTTATCATAAATAGGCATTGGATTTTGTCAAATGGCTTTTCTGTTATGATCAAACAATTTTTCTTCTTTAGCCTGTTGATATGGAGGATTATTTTGATTCATTGATTGATTTTTGAATGTTGAATCAGCTCTGCGTGCCTGGCATAAATCCCACTTGGTTGTGGTGTGTAGTTCTTTTTACACATTGATGGTTTTGATTTGCTAATATTTTGTCAAGGAATTTTGCATCTGTATTCATAAGAGCTATTGGTCAGTAGTTTTCCTTTCTTTTAATGTTTTTTTTTCTGGTTTGGGTATTAAGGTAATGCTGACCTCATAGATGAGTTAGGAAATGTTTTCTCCACTTTTATTTTCTGGAAGATATTATGGAGAATTAGTATTATCTCTTCCTTAAATGTTTGGTAGAATTCACCAATGAAACCATCTGGACCCAGTGCTTTCTTTTTTGGAAGATTATTAATTATTGATTTAACTTTAAAAATAGATACAGGAATATTCAGATTGCCTATTTCTCTTGGTGTGAATTTTGTTGGTTTGTGCCTCTCAAGAAATTCATTCATTTCATCTAAGTTATCAGATTTTGGGGCAGAGAGTTGTTATAGTATTCCTCTCTTATCATCCTTTTGATGTCCAAGGGATCGGTAGTGATGACCTCTCTTTCATTTCTCATATTGGTGATTTGTATTCTCTCTCTCTCTCTTTTGTTATTCTGACTAGAGATTTATCAATTTTATTGATTTTTTTTCAAAGAACTAGCTTTCAGATTCCTTGATTTTGGTTCTTTGATGCTTTTGCTGCATCCCACAAATTTTGCTAAGTTGTATTTTCACTTTTATTTAGTTCAAAATTTAAAATTTCTCTGAGACTTCTTTTTGACCTATGGGTTCTTTAAAATTATGTTGTTTAATTTCCAAATATTTGAGAATTTTCCTGCTATCTTTCTGTTACCGATTTCTAATTTAATTCCATTGTAGTGAATGTTTCACATGAACTTGAGAAGAATGTGTATTCCATTATTGCTGAATGAAGTATTCTAAAAAATGTCGATTAGATCAAGTTGATTGATGGTGCTGTTCAGGTTGTCTATATCTTTACTGATTTTCTGCCCACTTGATCTGTCAGTTACTAGCAGAGGGCATTGTGGTCTCCAGCTATAATGGTGGAGTTGTCTATTTCTTCTTTCATTTCTGTCAGATTTTTCTCATGTATTTTGATGCTGTCATGTGGCATACTCATGTTTATCATTATGTCTTCCTGGAGAATTGACTCTTTTATCATTGTTTAATGTCCCTCTTTATCACTGTTAATCTCTTTGTTCTGAAATTTACTTTGTCCGAAATTATTATAGCTACTTCAGCTCTTTTTTTCCCATTAGGATTAGTACGATATAACTCTCTCCATCTTTCAATTTTAACTTGTCTGAGTCTTTATACTTAATTTTTTTTTTTTTGTAGACAACATAGAGTTGGGTGTTTTTTCTATCCCATATGACAATCTCTGTCTTTGAAGGAGTTTCTGAGGCCATACACTTTAAAGTGATTATTCATACTTGGATTAATATCTACCATTTTTAACCATTTTCTATTCATTCCATTTGTTTTTATTTCTTTTATTCTCTGCTTTTTGTGCCATCTCTGATTTTAGTTGAGCATTTGATGTAATTCCATTTTATCTCCTCTATGAGCACGTCAATTTTACCTTTTAAAAAATTTTTAGTGACTGCCTTAGCATTTACAATATACATTTTTAAGTAATCTAAGTCAACCTTCCAAGCACTATATCCTATTATGTCCAGTACTTTATAACAGAGTCTTCCCAATTCCTCCCTCTACCCCTTGCTACATCACTGTCATTTATGTGCTATAATCACATAATACCTTGTTACCATTATTCCTTTAAACAAATAATTATCTTTTATATCAGTTAAAAATAACAATATTTTACTTTCATTTATTCCTTCTCTGATGCTCTTCCTTTTTAAAAATGTCGATCCCATTCTGATCTATGTCATTTTCCTTCTTCCTAGAGAGACAACTTCTTTTCAAAATTTCTTGCAGGGATGGTCTCCTGGTAATGAATTTTCTCAGTTTTGTTTGTCTGAGAAAGTCTTTATTTGTCATTAATTTTTGAAGGATAATTTCCCTGGATATAGAATTCTAGGTTGGTTGGTTTTTTTTTTCTTCCAACACTTGAAATATTTCACACCTCTCCCTTCTTATTTGCATGATTTCTGATGAAAAATACTACAATTCTTATCTATAGTTTTCTGTAGACAAGATGTTTTCCCACTGACTTCTTTCAAGATTTTCTCTTTGTCTTTGGTTTTCTGCAGGTTGAATGTGATATGCCTAGATGTGTGTATGTGTGTGTGTGTGTGTGTGTGTGTGTGTGCATGTGCATGTGCATATTTTGGTATTAATCCTGCTTGGTGTTCACTGAGCTTCCTAAATGTATGGCTTGGTATTGTCATTAATTTTGGATAGGTCTGGGTGATTATTACTTCATATATTTCTTCTGCTCACTTCTCTCTTCTTCTCCTGCTATTCCAACTTTTGAAATTGTTCCCAAATTTTTGGATGTTCTTTTCTGTCTTTTTTTTTTTTTTAATTCTTCTCTTTCATTTGGGACGTTTCTGTTGACATATCTTCAAGTTCAGTGATTCTTTCTTTGGCTGTGTCTAGTTGACTTGTCAACCTATCAAAAACGTTTTTTATTTCTGATACAGTGCTTCTGATTTCTAGCACTTCCTTTCAATTCTTTCTTAGAATTTTCATCTCTCTGCTTATGTTAACCATCTATCTTCATCTGTTGAGCTGCTATAACAAAATACCAGGGACTGGGTGGCTTTTAAACAATAGAAATGTGTTTCTCATAGTTCTGGAGGCTGGAAGTCTGAGATCAAGCTACCAGGAGATTCCATGTCTGGTGAGAGCCTGCTTCCTAGATAGCTGTCTTTTTGCTATAACCTCATATAGTGGAAGGAGCAAATGAGTGTTTTAGGGTCTCTTTTATCATGGCACTAATCCTACCTATGAAGGATTTGCACTCATGACCTAATTACCTCCCAAAGCTCCACCTCCAGACACCATCGCATTATGTGTTAAGATTTCAGCATGTGACTTTTGGGAGAACACAAACATTCATTCTTCAGAACCACCTGTTTTTCATATGTTGTCTACTTTTTTCACTAGAGCTTAACATACTAATCGTAGTTATTTTATTTTTTTTTGTTTGTTTGTTTGTTTTTTTTTTTTTGCGGGGAAGACCAGCCCTGAGCTAACATCTGTTGCCAATCCTCCTCTTTTTGCTGAGGAAGACTGGCCCTGGGCTAACATCGTGCCCATCTTCCTCCACTTTATATGGGACGCCACCATGGCATGGCTGACTGGCAGTGCGTCGGCGGGCGCCCGGGATCCGAACTCGCAAACCCCGGGCTGCCAAGCGCGGACTAAACCGCTGCGCCACTGGGCGGCCCCTAATCGTAGTTATCTTAAATCCTCTGTTTGCTAATTCTAACATCTTTGTCATATCCAGCCCTGGTTTTGATGCTGCTTTGCCTCTGCAGACAATTTTTTTTCTTGCTTTTTGAAAGCCTTGTGTATTTTTGGAAAGCTAGGTAATAAAAACAGAGGTAAATAGGTCTTTAGTATGAGAATTTATGTTATTCTGGCTTGGAGTTGGGCTGTTTTTTTAAATGTTTGCTGTAGCAATAGGTGCTAGAAGCTTAAAACTCCTCTAGTTTCCATGTTTTTATCTCTCCTGTTGTCTTTGAGCTTCCCTTAGAACTCTTCTTTGAGAGAGTCTGTGCCTTGCAGCAGTGTTGGCTCTAGTCCACTGTTATACTGGACTCCTGTTGGTGTTGGTGGTAAGGTGTAGGGGAGGGGGAGTGTTCTATACTATTCTGGTTAAATCTCAGTGACTCAGGGGGCCTGTGTCCAGGGGCTGTGACTTAGACCATGCTTCTCCATTGGTACATGGTTTCCCTGCAATGTCCCCTTCTCCCTTCCATCATTCTATTTCCTTGAAGCCAGGCCCCTGTTGACTATTTTTTCCTTACGTGAAACAGGAAGGCTAGAAGGGGCTGGAGTGGGATGAAAGCCCCTACCCCATTGGGATAAGGTTCTGGCAATGTTTATTTCCCTGGAGAGTACGCCTTTGCTATGGAGAAAGACTGGGCATATTTCTTGAGGATTATTCTTCCCTTCCCCTGCCATAGCCATGAGGGGATTTCCTCAGATCTTCACTGGTGGCTCCTGGTAGTAAAGCCCATGAGAGCATGGGCCCACTTCTCCCAGCCACCCCACAAGCTGTGGTTTCCAGGAATTTCTTACTCTTTTGCTAGTTCACACTTAGCTTCCAGCAACTCAAATTATTATTGAAGTACTTCTACCAGCTGATGGCTCCAGTGGCCTCTGCTCCAGGTGAGCTGATCTTGGTTGCTGTATCTCTCTGGTGAAGTCTGTCTCTCCAGATGTTGGGGTACTGGTCTGCCCTTCAGTCTCATTTTTCTGATGAGTCCGAGGAAATTCTTTGATCTTCAATTTGTTGAGCTTCTAAGAATAGACGGGAATGATGGATCCAAGTTCTTTACTTGTCAGATCTGAGACAAAAAAACTTATAGTTTACTTTTAAGATTTCCTTTTCATCTTTTTTTTTTGGCAGTTTGATTATGAAGTGTTCAGGCATGCTTTTTCTTTCTTTTTCACTCTTCTTCCCCCCCACCCCCTATGGGGGTTGCAATTAACTGAGCTACCTGAAATTGTGAATTGATTTATTTTTATTTATTTACTAAGTTAAACAAATTATGACCCATTATTTCTTCAGTGTTTTTTTTGTGTGTGCTACATTCATCTTTCTTTTTTTGGGGGGACTTCCATTCATTGTGTTAGACCCCTTGGTTTATCCTATAAACCTTTTCCGGTTCATTTCAAACCCTTGATCATTTGTGTGTCTATTCTATTAACTACTTTTTTCCCCTCTTCATATAGTTCCCATTTTTCTGTTCCTTTTCATGTCTAGTAATTTTTTTTTTATTTCATGCTGATTTTTTGGGTGATAGTTGCAGAAACTGGATTTTGATTCCTCTAGGGATGTGTATTTGCTTTGGAAGGCAGTTAAATTACTGGCTGATCACCTCAATCTTGTTGAGGGTTGGTCTAAGGCTTTCTTAGTGACAGATTCTTTAGGTTTTGCTCTCAGTCTGAGGGCAAATCTGTTAGTCCTAGGATGTGATATTTATTCCTACTGTGTGGCTCTTCATGGGTTTCAGTGGGAAGCTCGAGGCATTCAGCCAGCTAGTCTAACTTGATGGGGCTTTAATGTCAATCTCTGTCTCCCCAGCAGGACGCAACTTCTGAAATATTTCTGTTGAGCTTCTTAGAGTCAGGCAAGGATTCAACTCAATTTAGTATGAAGATTTTGAGGCCCCCACCTGTGTCTCCTGCCTTTCCAGAATTTTTCTCTCAATCCAGCCATTTCAGCCCCATTTTTTCCGTTCCAGTAAGACTGCCGCTTTCTGTTTTGGCTTCATTCATTCATGTGTTGCCCTGAATCAGAAGAGTCCTCAGAGGAAAACCTGGTTAAGTGTTGAGTGTGGTCTCACGTATTTGCTTCTCTTCTTCAAGGACCGTGTCTGCTTCAGTTTCCTTCTTTCTAGGTTGATCTCCAGTGCCTTCAAATTTTTTTTTTCTTTTCCATAGAGTTTGTAATTTTTATCAGCTTGAGGGTTAAATTCATACAAGCTCCTCTACCATTTCTGAGTCAAGAAATATCTTAAAAATTCATCCTACTTTAGGGGTCGGCCCCCTGGTGTACTGATTAAGCTCACAGGCTCTGCTTCATCAGCCAGGGATTCGCAGGTTCGGATCCTGGGCCTGGACCGACGCACCGCTTGTCAGCCATGCCGTGGCGGCGTCCCATATAAAGCAGAGGAAGATTGGCACAGATGTTAGCCCAGGGCCAGTCTTCCTCAGCATAAAAGAGGAGGATTGGCAACGGATGTTAGCTCAGGGCTAGTCTTCACCAAAAAAAGAAAATCATTTTACTTTGGATTTTAGGGATTTGTGTATCTGTAGGCAAAGTCCTTCATCAATGTAAAAACGTTCTAAGCCATTATCCTTTCAAATATTGTTTTTTTCCTCCATCTTCTTCTTCCTCTTTTTTGTTGTTCCAAACACATCTGTGCCAGACTTGTTCCCTGTGGCTTCACAGCCATTGCAATCAAAGATTGTCATAGGGGTTTACACTGTGAAACTTGCCCAGTTAAGTAGAACCTACAGAATAGCAGTCTATACCATATTGATGTTGTGAACACCAACTTAGTTTCAGTAAAATAGTATAATTCATAGTATTGAATTAAATAAAACTATATAACTAATAACTCAAGCTAAAAGTGACAATTTAATTTTTTGACTTATTTCAGTTTTATAGTTATGTAAAAGTTACAAGCATACATATTTCATATTTAGTTTTACTAATGTTTGTACATGTTTAAGTATCAGTCAATTAAAAATTATATTAACACTAGAAGTCCAGGAAAATGTTTTAATTTAAAGTAGTTCACATATTAACAAGCTTATGTACATTACTTTATGCCATGAGAGCCTTATAATTGAGAATATTTTCTGCTTTATGTTTTAAATTGTGAGCTGTATTTTTATACCTCTGTGCCAACCTAACTTAAATGGCACTTAAAAAACCCCAGCTAACTATTAAATGAAACAAAGGAGCTAAAAGAGATGGTTGAATTTAAGTGATAATCCCAATCAATGTCCATTTATAATTATAACTGGAGAAATAAGTTTTTGGAGATTCCAGGCAGTTGCTAGAATGTGAGCTCAACTATGTCTTTAATCTGGCTGGGCAAGATTTGGGAAAGGCAGAGAAGAGATGTTGATATCAACTATTTCTTAGTAGCTCCTTGGAATTGGGCTACCTCCTGTTGGGTTCCCTGGCAACCAACAGGAGAAGGGAAAGCAGTAGAGAGCCTGTTGATGAAGATGTGGAGGAGGCTAAAGCAGTGACAATATGTGGCAGGTCTGATGGCTGGGGCCAAAGTCTGCAGGATGGAGAGAATAGCTCCTTTATTCTCTTCCTCCTCCTTTTCTCTTCTTCTGAGGCCACCTCCCATTTTTAAGATTTTCTACTCTCCAATCCAGTGTGGCAAAAGATATGGTTGCAAAGTTTCCTTCCTAACACCCTTCTCCCCTTCACTCCATTCTCTGGCCCCATTCCGACACAGGTACCACAGCACAAAACCTTCTGAGAAGTTCAAAGGGCCAACTATTTGTCCATACAAAGAAGAAGAAAGGATAACTTAGTATGCAACAAAGGAGGAAGTTTCACATTTACACCAAATTTGGGCTGCTTTTTAGTCTTAGGTGTGAGGTATATGAGACCAGCCTGCATCTCTCTTGCTCCCATTTATCCTTTGTATTAATCCTCTACTGGCTCACTTTTGCTTCTGGGGCTGGGACCCATCTGTTCCCTCTCCCTCATCCCTTCTCCTTTGTAGCCTTCTGGGAAGGAATGTAAAAGCCATTCTTAATTGTAGTCCCAGGGTAGAAAAAGCAAAGCGCATCCTTCACCAGTGTATTGAAGATGGAAAAAGGGGATACACCATGGAGATCTTTCTGAGGGGCAACCACAGGACTTGGTGACAAGTGGGGGGGACACAGGTGTAAGCAGAGGTGGGAGAAGGGATTTCACAATTTTAGGCTAGTTGACTGGGGGGATTAATCATTGGTTAAGTATACCCTGAACATATCTGAAAATGGATAGCTATTTCCATGAGGATGGTAAAATCAAGAGGGCTGCTGCAGCTAAAATCGAAGCACTGCTGTGATCACGTTCGTGTTTTTATAGAGAAGACCTCAGCGGGGGAGGAAAGGACCCACCGTGGCCATTCACTGGGAGACATATTGGGGGCAGGTCGATGCCAGGCTTCTCTTGCCTCACTTCTCCCTGATGGAGAAGCAGAGGGGATGGCCAGGAGTGGCGGCCCTCTCAGCCTGCTCCTGAGGCAGAGAAGGAGATGGAAGGAAACAACATGGGTTGCTCATAGCTCTCCTTTCAGTGCTTTGTTGTGAAAAGGAACTCAATAAAAGCCTCATTTTCAAAAAATAGTAGGTTTCTCTTCTGAGGAATAAGTGCCATTTCCTTTCTTTTTTTTCTGCACTAACAGGAAAAAGAATTAAGTTTGAGTCAAGCTTCAAAAACTGCAGTTATATATTTGGTTGTTCTCATCCCTGTGATCAAATATTGAAGCTGACGTTGGGAAAATCGATACAAGGTGGAGGTGCAGAGTTATGTAGGAGACACAGGACTGAGACATCGAGGGCCACAAATCAACAGCAGGTTTCCAGTTCTAGACCTATTGAGGTGATACTATTAAATCCTATTTTAGAATTGTGAGAAATCAATATGAAAAAGTATATGCCAGGAACAACTTTAAAAAAAATGTCTTCATTGACCTAAAAAAGCAAGACTGGGAGTGCTCCCGTCAGTCAGCTCATCTGGGAGAAGTGCGGATATCAAACAGTGAGGATGGACTCGGAATCACAAGAGAAACGTCTTCCTCTCAGAGTCTCCAGGTACGGTGCTTGGAATGAGCAGCGTCAGCCCAGAATCTACAGGCATTTGGGTTCATGGGAGCACGAAGGAGCAGGTCTAGCAATTTTTAAAAATGTGAAGTTTAGACTTTTATAAAAGAATGCAGGTTTATTAATTTTAAATACACGGACTAATTGAAGCTGGCCATGGAAAGTGCTACCTATTAAAGGGCTTGATTTAATGAGGAATAATTCTAGTTCTCGTTCCTATTTGAGTAAACTTGTTTACATTAGTGGTTAGTTCAGATATATCTAAAAGCAATTCATTTTCTTAAATAATAAACTTTTCTTTATAATTGTTATACATTTTAGCCTAGACACTGTTTTTTTCACCAACCCCAAGAGAAGTGACTTTTGCGCTTGCCTTTCACAGATGGCTGCTGGCAGGTCCTGTGCTCTGATGGCAAGGACAGTGATGGATGAGCACCATCTCCTGGGATGCTCAGTCCCCCTGAAGGCTCTGTCTGCAGATCCTGATTAGCCAGCTAGGTTTATCCTGGTCCAGGAAGACCCTCTTTCCCAATTAACCCCACACATAGTTAGCATTGACCGAGGACTATAAAGATCCTATCCTTGGGCACCTAGAGTCGTGTCGGGGGGTGGTGGGGGACTTGTGCAGACAATGCAGTCAGGGCCATGAAAGCAGTAAGCATAGGGTGTATAGGGATGGAGGGACATGGTGAGGGAGAAGATAGTTCTGCCTGTGGTGGAAGTAGGGGCTCAGGAAAGTTGCGCAGAAGTGACCTTAGTTTGAATTTTGAAAGAGGGGTTGGTTGAGAAGCAGAATCCAAGTGTAAGGAGCAAGGAAGGCCCAGGGCCGTGGGTATGAAGCATGTGCTGCCTTTGGGGGCCTGTGAATAGCAAAGTGTGGTTGGATAATGATGGTATTTGAGTGTGTTGGGGATGAACAGGGTGGGGAGTCATTTAATCAAAGATCATGACAAATGAACCAGACAGCAATAGGAGCTAAGATCATGGGTGGTTTCAATGCCACAGCAAAGAATTTAGATTTTGTTCTAGTGACCATGGCAAGGTAGCCTTTAATATTTTTTTCTTTTTATTTAAAATAATTTTAGATTTACAGAAGAGTTGCAAAGATAGCACAGAGACTTCCTGCATACCCTTCATCCAACTTCCTTTAATATGAACACCTTACATTACCAATGTGCATTTGTCAAAATTAGAAATTAGCATTGGTATAATATTATTAACCAAACTACAGGCTATTAGGATTTCATCAGTGTTCCCACCCCTAATGTTTTTTTCTGTTCCAGGATCCATCCCGGTTCCATGATGCTTTTAGTCCTCATGTCTCCCTGGTCTCCACCAATCTGTTCCTCAGTATTTCCTAAATCTTTCATGACATATTTGAGGACTACTAGTCAGGTATTTTGTAAAATGTCTCTCAGTTTGGGTTTGTGTGATGTCTTCTCATGACCACATGGAGGTTATGGATTTTTAGGAAGAGTACCACAGAGCTGATGGGCTATTCTCAGCATGTGAAGTCAGCGGGTCCTCACCACTGCTCATGTTAACTGTGATCTCTTGGTCAAGGAGTTGCCTCTGGGCCCTCTCTGTTGTAGAGTTACTGTGTTTCTCTATTTAATCTGGGGGGAGATACTTTGAGATTAAATAAATATCATTTTTCACCTTAAGTTTTTGCCCGTCAATGTTAGCATTCATTGGTGGATCTTGCCTGCAACAATTTTTACTGTGGTGTTCAAATGGTGATTCGCTATTTCCTTCATTCCTCCTACATTTATTCATGAGAATTTTTTGTAAGAAATATTTGCCACATATTTATGTATTTATTCAATTATTTTTTTATATCACTATGTGCTTGTGAATATTTATTTGAATTTTTGGGTTATAATCCAATACTGTCATTGTTATGTATTTTGTTGCTCAAATTGTTTCAGCTTTGGCCATGGAGAGCTTTTTCAGGTTGGCTCCTGTGTCCTTTTGACGTGCTTCCATACATCCTTCCCTTCCTTCCTGCCTACCTTTCTATTTTTGAGCATTATCTTACTTTATGGCACCACAAAATGCTCCAGACTCATACTGTATTTTCCCTACCCTGAGCTATCTTTGTTTTTTAAACAGGGAATGTCATGACAAGAGATATGTTTGGAAAGATGCACTTTGTGGGGGATGGATGGGTGTGTAGGGGGCAACTGCTGCAATGATCAAGCTGGAGATGCCAAAGCTGTGGCAGCAGGGATGGGGAAAAGGGAGTACAGACAGGTGGTAACAGAAGTAGGATCAGTAGTTTTCCCTGCTGTTTGGAGCAAGAGGGGGGGTAGGATGTGATGTGCAGGTCTCTGTGATGATGGGAGGATGCACACTTCATGGGACTGGAATCACAGGAGGGGGCTTGGCTCGGCTTTGCTTTGTTGGCTTCCAGCAGCAATTTTATATCACAAGTTTTCAGCTCTTTTCCTCTGGGCTCTTTTGGGGAGAAAAATAAGATTTCTTTCTGTGTTGTCTCCTCAGTTCTCTGGCTCCTCTCTTTTCTTATCATGACGTAACTGAATTGCCTCTCTTCTTGCAAGTGGGGCACTGCTCAGCAGTCCTTTTTGTTCAAGATGTGCAAGGATGACATTCCTTCTTGCTCTGCCAGGCACTATTATAGGAGCTGAGAGATAAATATCATAGTTAAGGTAACTGCTCTCATGAAGCTGACAATTCTAGGACACATAATAAACAAGTGAATAAATAAACAATCCACATTATTCCAGATAATGGGAAATGTGTGATGCAGGACATCAAATGGGGTAGTCTGATGAAAAGGGACTGGGAATGGGGCAGGGGGTAATTTTGATTTAGTGGTCATTGAAAGTCCTGTTAAAGAGGGGCATTTGAGCCAAGATCTGCATGGAAGAGTCAGCCATGTAAAGATCCAAGGAAAGAACATTCCAGGCAAAGGACTGGCTAGTGCATGATCACCAAGAAGGAGGTGAGCTTGGGTGCACATTTTTGGAACACAGAGAGAATTCATGTGGCTGAAAATGGTGGACTGGGAGGGAGAGGGCAGTGAGGTTAAAGGGGAAACATTATGTATGAACTGATTGGCCACAGGAAGATGAATTGTATTCTAGGAGGAATGGGAAGCCGTGGAAGGCTTTTACTTAGAGGAGAAACACCATCTGATCTATGTTTTAAAAAATTCACTCGAGCTTTTGTGGTCTTAGGATTGTAGGGAAGAAGTTGCAGATGCAGAAAGACAAGTCAGGTGAGAGGTGACGGAAGGCTGGAATAGGGTGCTGGAGATGGGAATGAAGAGAAGTAGGCATATTTGGGAAATATTTTGGAGGCTAACGATAGGATTTGCTGATGAAGTGGGAAACAAGAAAATCAAGATAGGAATTGAAGAAGAAATCTAAGTTTTTGGCTTGAGCAACTGGGAGTTGAGGACAGCTTACTGAGCGGGGAGAGAAGTGGGAGGAGCAAGTTTTCAGCAGGGAATGAAGAATTTGATCTTGGATATATTAATTTGCGATGCTGATTAGAAATCCTCATGGAGATGTTGAGAGGGAAACCTGAGTTTGGCGCTCAGGTGAAATGTTAATCTGAGAGTTGTCAATCTGAGGGTGGTATTTAAAGCCTTAGGGCTGAAAGGGATCATCATGGGAGAAAGTGCCGATGGAGACGTGCTCCTAGGTGCCTCAATTTTTATACCTTCCATAAGCACCAAATGTGGCTTTAGGTTTCAGAGCCCAGAATCCCCCATTATTGGTTTGCCCACAGAAGGTGGTAAATTTTATTAATGTACAAATAAAAAAACACGGCCCTGATTATGAAGGGTATATGCCATCTCCTCAGGTTAAGATGGAGAAAAAATGGAATAAAGTTATTGTAAAACCAAAGGCTGGGGAACTGGTGACATGCCCACAGTCGTTGTCTCTGGGGATCAGAAGGAATACAGTGATATTAAACCTGTTTTTTGGACTTACAATTATAACAGGAGCAGTGGGAGGCAGAAGCAATGCGACGAGAGGCAGGCTGATGAAGCTGGAGAAATGCCGAGAACTTTGGATGCAAAAAGGAAAATGAGATGTTCTCTGTCTGACTTCTCTAAAAGAAATATTTAAAATGAGATTTCTTGATTTTTGTCAGATCAATAAGGGTGGCAAGGAACCAGAGAAATCTAGCAGAGGAGGAGAGGGTAGCTCTCAGAAAACAGCCTGGGGTGGCTCCCCCAGGAGGGGGTGGGGATCTGGGCCACCATCTTAGAGCCACCACTGAGGGGCCTGGGCAGGGCCACTGGGAGCTGATCAACCCCTGAAGACTGTGTCAGCCTGGCAGGCCAGAAACTGGTGACTTAAGAGGAAAAGACTGGGAAAGTCAGCATAAAGTGTACAAAGAATGTCTGAGCAAGTCTGGTGCGGCCCAGTTATTTTGGTGTCTTTACCCCACAATAGCGTATCCAAGGCAGTTACAGAATCAGGGCCTCGAGGGAAAGCACATTAAAGGTGAGTCAGGATGTGTAACACGAGATTAGGAATGGATTAGATGTGGCTCTGACAGGGACAGTCCACAGGTAGGATTATCTACCTCAGGGACACGTAGGTAATGTCGCTTTGAGCAAAAAAATCGAGTCGGATATGCTGGAAAAACAAACATTGGAGGCTGGAAAGCTAAAAGAAAATAATAGGAAGGTACTGAATTCCAGCAAATTCTGCTACCCACTTTGTGGGGAAGGCAAGAAATAGGTTAAGAAGCTGGTTGATGTGTAAAAAACTCAGGTGAGCTTTCCTGAAAATAGTGGCAAAAGAGTAGAGGGAAATAAAACACTGGAGGCATACCCCACCATTCCAGAAAGAAAACTGATGTCACAGAAGACAGGTTAAGCAAAGCCTGGATCACAAGAGAGCTGACAAAGTGTCTCAGAGCACATGGCACATTTTCCTTAGGCCCATAGGGGGCTACTTCAGAAGCACCAACAGTCAATGCGTTCATGAATCTGCTGAGGGCGATTCTTTAGTTGGCATTCAGGTGGCAATAAGGAGAAAGAGTCCCAATTGGGCAAACTTCATAGACTTAAAAATTCCATAGCAGGAAGGGGTGGCAGCCACCACTGTGGCCCAGGTGAACTGACAAGACAAAGCAGAGGTGATGCCCTTAGACAGAGCTCGTTGTTCACGGAGCCCTGGGACAAGCAGGAGAGAGGGAAGTTAGAAGAAAATGGAGAATGAGAGCATTTGTAGACACAGAAAGGAAAAGAGAGCCCTCTTAATGAGACCTGGCACCTGGCACGCCATCATTGCAAATTTCTAATCTTTGCGGAAGGAACAGTTGTCTGAAATGTGGCTCTGAAGAGATAGTACACATGTTTTTTTTCCAAGTATGGTAAATGAAGAGTGTCAAGACCAGGCATGATGGAAAATTGTATTTGACTGGTCTCAGATCACAAATGGCAGTCTCTACATTCAGGGTTGGCTTCATGGGCCCTCTACTTGCTTTAATGCTCTGCATGATCACCATTTTGAAATTATTAATTATTAATAATTTTATGTTGGAACGTGTGTTTTGTAAGTGAAGTCTGGTGGGACAATGGAGCATACACATGAACAAAGAAAATATGTGCAGTATTGCCTTTGGATCTAGTTGTTGAGGTCTTCCTGGTGCTGCTAGCCCCATGGTGCCGCATCCCCCCCTTGTTGATTTCTCTTACCTCTGCCCACATCTCTATAAATACTCTCTGATTAAACTTTCCTCAGTTGACTTATTGACATGCTGTTTCTTGCTGGGACCCAGACTGAGATACTTCAGAAGCCTAATAATAATAATAGTAATAATAAAATTACAGCAAAAGAAGGTGAGTTGTCTTGAGGAATATTTCATCAAGACCTTTGTTTTAGTTTTCTATTGCTGCATGACAAATAAGCACAAACTTAGCAGTTTAGAACAACATTCATTCATTATAGGTCAGAAGACTAGGCTCAGGTGGATTCTCTGCTTGGCATCTCACAAGACTAAAATCAAGGTGTTGGCTTGGCTGCTTCTATGTGGAGGCTCTTGGCAAGGATCTGCTTCCAAGCTCATTCAGACTTCTGGCAGATTTCAGTTCTTTGTGGTTGTAGGACTGAGGTGTCCATGTTTTTCATATTCTCCATTTTTTTGGGGGGGCTGCTCTTGGCTTCTAGAAGCAGCACACATTCCTTGCCACATGAACGTCTCCATTTTCAAAGACAACAGTGGAGAATTTCCGTTGCATCAAATCCCTCTCAACTTCGAACTTTCTTCTCCAGGAAGAGCCACATCCCTTTTAATAGCTCACCTGATTAGGTCAACCATACCGTTTAATGAAACCTCATCACTGTGTTCACAGGTCCCTCCCAACTCAAGAGGAGGGAATTCTACAAGGGCCTGTGTGGGTTATTGCTGGGTCATCTTAGAATTCTGCCCACCAGGGCCTTGATGAGTCCTGGTGGATTATCAATTGCTCACTTCTCCAGTGACAATAATGTGTGTGTCCCTTGGATTCTGGGTCTTTTCCTTAGAAAGGTATTGACAAACCTGCTAGCTTCAGAATCTTTGTGCTAGATTTTGTGTGCTCCAGATTCCTATCTGAAGACTTATTGCTCTCGCAGGAGGTATTTGGAAAGGAGTGGGGTGACTTTTATTTTCATCATTACTGGGGGAGCTGCTGGTATTTGGTGTGCTTCCACCAGGGGTGCTGGGCACTCTCCCACGATGTGAGGGAAGAGTCCTAAACAATGATTTCTCCTGCCCACATGGTTTGTCAGGAGAGAGCACTATATGAAACATTAGGTTTCTGCTTACTGAATTATGATTACATTCCAACTGCTTCCAGGAGAATACTTCAGGTTATGTTTTGGGCAGAAACTTTTGCCTGTCTTTGTATGAGGTGGCCACTTTTAGATACTGTATGGGTGGGCTCTGAGAACCCTGGAAAAAAGAGAGACCCTAAATGACACCAGTAACAGAGGGCTGGGACTTAGGTGAAAGAGAAAATTATTCTAGAAGAGTTTTTCTGTGGCTGCCCAAGGAAAGTTGGACCCATCACATCACTGTCGATACTGGGTCACTTGCAAGAAGGATGTAGTGCCTGAATAGGCTGGCCATGCCCTCAGTCAAAAAAGTTCTGACTGTGTTATTTTTGGGGGCCCCCCAAATCCAATGTATTTTTGTATCCTATAGATTTTTCATTCTCAGTCTCCCTTGAATCTGTCTCCCTTTTTTATTCTGCCTCTTCACAGCCCAACTGACCAACAACTGTTTCTTGACCTTACACCATGTGCCAGGCACCATCCTAATTACCTCTTGCTTATGACTTGCCTTTATGGCTTATTTAGTTTCTCTTTTCAGGCTAGGCTCACTCCAATTAATTTTCCATTCTGACAATCTCAGGTAATCACACCAGGTTATTGATTAAAACCCTTCAATACCCCTGTGCCTTCTTTGGTTCAAAATTCTAGCAGGCAAGACCTAGCTCCCTCCAATGTGGTTCTACACCACCTTTTATGACCTATCCCTGACACCCTGCCCACTGCCCCTCCAGAAGATCAGGTTCCCTGGGCTGGCTTTCTTCTTTACCATGCTTAATCCACATCTTCTCCCTAAAATGCTTTCCTCCATGTCTGCCTATTGAAATAGAACTCATCCTATAAACACCTTGCTAAATAATTTGTTGTTCACGAAATTTTTAAACATTTTCCTTAAAAAAATGTGTTCCCTGTTGAAGTGGGGAGGGACCTTCTTCCCCTGTTTTACGTTTTTCACACAGGCTGACTTCCATCAGATAGCACTCCTGTGCCTTTCCTATCTAGTTATTCAATAAGAGTTTGTTGAATTGCCACAGTTGCCACAGGCCTTTGAGTGCTGAGTGTTGCTGAGTATATGAGGTGTTCTTTGCTTCTCTGGGGACTTTGAAAATAGGATGTGGGAATATGTGGCATCAACAGATCAATAAATCCCAATGTCAGTGCTCCCCTAGCTTTGCCAGATTATGACTGTGTTGTGCTTTCTCACATGACATAGGGTCCTTCACCTCTCATCCCTGCCCTCAGATAGAACCCACATTTGTTGTGTATTTTATGGTTCTTAAGGCATTTTAGCTTAAGCTGTTTTGTCTGACACTCTTAACAACTACCCTATGAGAGTTGTGTAATATAAATAGTATGTAGGAATAGTATCTGTTTGTTGTAATGAATTTCCTACATCCCCAATATTGATGTGAATGGAAGACCTTTTTCATCATGCATCATGAATGATACAAAAAACATTCAGTATCATGGATGTTTGCCATTTGATTCTTCCTAACCATGGCTAACAGTTCTACACATGTACAAAATCTGTGTGTGTGTCACAAAATGATGCATGAGCCTTTACTCAACATATGTATGTCTTTCCTAAAATGGATATGTCTCTGACCTCAGCTCTTTGCAATTGAGATGGGAGAAACCAATGGCTTCCATTTACTGGTGTTACTCAATGAAAAGCACAGCTTTGGAGACCAATGAGCCTTTATACTGTGGTTTTTAATACATGAGAAATTGGTTTTTTCCCAATTTGTGATTGGCTAATATCATTGGAATTAAAGATTTAGTTTTTTCTCCATGTGTCTATCTGTTTTATAAAGAATTTAAAAAAAATCTAAAGAACCTGCCTAAGTTGTCAATTAGGGTCATACGTTGGGGAGTCTAGGAGACCCCACTGGTAGCCACCATGGTGCTTACCTCCATTTTGGGGCCACAGTGCTGAGAGAGGTTTCTCCTAACATGGCACTATTATTGGGAAGCAACTGAAGCAGTGGTGCAAAACAATTTTCTTCCAGAAAGAGTATCTTTGTGTGCTAGATCCTGTGCTGGGTGGAAAGCTGTTCCAGGTTACCCCTAGGGTGACAAGTGTGGGATCTGCAAGAAATAAAGCTTTTGCTTGGCTCTTATTCAGAGTTATGCCCCCAGTGCTCTGAGGTTTGAAGTCTGAGCATGTTCACTCCCACGTCTCCTGTTCCTTTTGCAGGTTGCTCTCCAGGAAGCAGACTCTGAGATAGAGTTTAATGTGCAAGGCATTTGTCAAGGAGGCCCCTTGGGATCAACAGCTGTAGAAGTGGGGGAAAGTAAGCAGGGCTGGGCATAGGGAGATGTTGGGCTGTGAGACAGCCTGATGATAGTTTTGGCCAACTCCACGAGAGCTCTGGAGCTAAAATCGGAGTTGTCCTGAATTAGCTGAAATAGCCAGTCCTTTATACTCCTGCCTTGACCAGGCATTGGATATGTGCTGCCTCTGAGGGAGGCATGATCTTGGGTGAGGAAATCCAGTATAGACCTCTATGTCCCTCATGTGTCCCTCATGTGTGAGCTAGGAAAAGGTGCCCCTCTGGGCAGATGCAGCTCCTCTGGGCAATGCTTGGGACTCCCACCAGTTTTTGGCCCCCACCTGCCCAGGAAGAGTGACCTTGGCAGGTCAGCCCCTTCTGGTGGCTCTGAGGCTCAGGTCCCTGTAAGGGGAATGGAGATGTTTAGAGGTAGGGTGGTCTTGGGGTCTTTTCAACATTTCTAAACCTCCCAAGTCAGAAACCCAAGAGTAGATGTCTTTGAAACTATGTCCTTGAGATAGCTCTCTAAGAGCAGAAGCATCAAGCATCCTTTAGATTCAGATAGGCAATTTGCTGTCAGATTTGATTTTTTTCTGCTTAGCGCATCAAGCCACATTCAAAGAGACTGAGGTAGAACCAGACAGTCTTTTCGTATTCCAAATAAAAGTTATCAGTAAGATTCCAAGGGAGGTCAAAATGATTCCCTAATTGTTTAAACACAGAGCCGACACTATATATAAACACAGTTTGAGACAATCATTATCTTTGCCAGCTCTCAGGGAACTGGTGCTGTCAACTTCCTGTTGCCTCCATCTGAATGAGTGACATTTACAACCTTTAAACACAGGGATGAAAGAGGAGCTGTACCTGCCTCCCAGGGTGATGTGAAGCTCCATCGAAATGCCAATCAGAAGTATTCTAACTTCCACCCTCTGAATTTTATTATTCTAGCTTAACCTTCTATTTCCATTAAACTTTTCTCTAAAATGAGCTTCAGGTTGGTAACTATTTCACGTAGTTTCCATGCAGAGGTTCACCTTTTAATTAGTTATTAGGTAGAATTCTTCCATGCATTGCAATGAAATTGGATTAATCTTTGCTTACATCAGACATTTTCAAAATCAGACTTAAAAAATAAAACAGACATGACCATGGCCATTTATATACAACCATAGAATTAACTGTGACTAGTTAGATTTGCAAGGAACCTTTGAGATAATTTTATTTGAGATAATTTTGACAAATGGAGGACATAAGGACCTGAGAGTTTACACAATCACCTACAACCTCATGACTACATTTTCACAAAGCGTTTCACATGCAACAGATTCCTTTCTGGTGATGAAGATGGCATTTTGTATTGTGCATGAAGGAATGATGGGGAGAAAACAGGAAGTGAGCCAGTTTAGGGTCTTGGGTTTCCCTGGCATGACCTAGTGGAGCCTAAGAGTAGACTTGGCTTCTTCAGTCTGCCCAGGGTTTTGTTTTCTTTGCATTGTGGCACATTTCAATTCCAGATTCCCCCGATTGGAATGTTGAAAACTGTGCCAATCCTCTACCACACTGGAGAGATACCCTTGCTATCCATAGCCCCCTTCTCGTTTCTGTGGAAGGCTGTGGTCCTTGCTTGGGTGGTAAGCATGTGTACTTGGAATAGCTTTAGGCTATAGAGGCTCTGGGGTGAGAGTGTTTCATTTATTAATTAGAGATAAGGCTTGGATTCTAGACTTTCGCATGAAAACTGCCCATTGCCTTTTAAATGTGTGGTTAAATGATAATTTTAGAAAGTGGTAAAATAGTGACTCTCATAAACATATAAAATTAGCACACATCAAAGATTTTATTTAACTCTTTAATTAATGAAAGAATCATTATGATGTTATAACTGGTTCAAAGGAAAATTAAAACAAACACACACATATATATACATACACACACACTTATAGACCATCAGGAATAAAGAAATACAGAAATGAATTTAAAAATAGTTACAAAATTGGTCAATACCAGACACAATTTGCTTTATGTAAGCAACAATCATTTGCATTACTGTTGTTACTCTACCACTTACACAGTTTATAATAGCTCAAAGACAATGAAAGGCAGAGATTGCCTGGAAGAGTGCCCTAGATAGCAATTATATTTGCTCATTTCAAAGTCTTTTATAGTTGATCCTGACACTATATTTTGAATACTGTCTTTGAGCTTAGCTTTAATATCTCACATAAAGTTTGCCAATAAAGTTAAAATGCTTACATTTTTGTGCATCTAATTCATATGTAGTTAAGTGAGCTTAGCCACAGAATAATTCTTTTTACACAAATATTTTTATTGGCTAAAATCATAACTTTTACTTATTTCAATTGGATATATTTAAAATTAATTTAAAAATACATCAAGGCTAGGATAACATAGCAGTTTAGGATTTCCCTTTCCCATCTGCACAGGGCATCCCAATAACGTCTCTCACAGTGCCTAGTAGGGAAGCCTTGCATAGAGGTCGCGAGATTTGCATCTTCCTTTCTGAATGGCTGCATGACCTTGAAAATTTGGGGGATTTCTCTGGATTTTGGCCTCTTCACTGGTAAAAGAAGAGTGTTTTCAATCTCATGATTCCTTCAGCATGAGATTCAGGGATTCTCTTTACCATCTTCACAGTCAGTACTGAATACTGAGCACATTCAACAAAGGCTGGCGCAGTCCCTGTCTAGGATCATCAAAATATCCCCAAGGCCTGGCACAGTGATCATTCCCTTCACCAGCTCAGCTGAGTCTTTATTTTTCCCATCAAATTCTTATCTTTGTTTTTAGATATAATTTTGAGAAAGACATAAATTTACTTACCAAGATACTCTTCTTCAAAAACATTGGGAGCAAAATAATTACCAATGGACACACTTTCTCCCATTTAAGTAAAAAATGTGAAATGTCAACTAACTCAGAAATAGGAAACAAAAATAGCCCATCAATGTGTCACTCTCACCTTCCAAGTTACTGTTCCAATCAGCTTTCTAATTGGCAGAACCAATGTCTTTTAAATATAAACTCTTTCCCAGGCTTTCTGTTAGGCACTTGACACTTGCTATCTATTTTAAGCCCCTAGGATTCAGTTACTCTGTTGTGTGGAAGAGGAAACTGACTTCCCTAGAGTTTGAGAGACTTGCCAGGACTCTACTCACAGGGTCCAGGTCGATCACTGGACTGAGAATGTGGGGACATGACGTGGAGATGCTTGAGTTGATGCGGTATATGTTGTACCTGCTGTGCATCCTTCTCAAAAGCCTGATTACTTAAATTAAAAAAAAAATTGAAATTCAAGGTTAATTGATGCTAGAGCTTTTTGAGATAAGCATTCCGCTCTCTCCCTCTGTCTCTTGCCTGTAAACTGTTCTCCAGCTGGGGCAGGCAAGAGTGAGGAGAAGGAAGAATTCAAGATCCCTAAGCATGGTGAACAGATATGCTATGATTGATAGTTGCATCGTCAAATAATTTAATTTTTAAAAAAACCATAAATGCTTAAAAAAATACTGGCACTTCTAATTAAAATTTGTGATATAGTGAGTTGATTGATGATCATATCTATCACACCTTACATTGAATTATATAGATTATTAGCTTCTCTAAGCCTTCCAAACATCATTTGTTGTTACCAAGAAAGTAAACCTTGACCACTCCTCCCTGACCCCAAGCTTGGTCATCGATCCAGCAATTACCCAGTATGGTAAGAATATTTTCACAATTGGATTTGGAAAAAGAATTCTAGAAGGGTAATAAACATGTTTTTAATAAATTTTTAGCAGTAGGCTGTCTGCTTATAGAAGAAAATCTCTTTGTTAAAGGAAGAGAACATTATTGTGAAGGCATCAGCTTGCTCAAATGAGCGTGTTGCAGCTCTTTTTTTTCCCATGATGACATCATCCAGATTAGAATTATACCCCAAATCATTTTTTTCCTTCATGACATTATGAAATTAAATTCTAAAAATTCACTTTAGGTTATTGGCCTTTTAAAAATAAAGTTGAGGGGACGGCCTGGGGTCATAGTGGTTAAGTTCCCAAGCTCTGCTTCTAGTGGCCTGGGGTTCACAGGTTTGGATCCTGGGCACGGACCAACACACTGCTTGTTAAGCCATGCTGTGGTGACATCCCATATAAAGTAGAGGAAGATGGGCACGGATGTTAGCCCAGGGCCAGTCTTCCTCAGCATAAAGAGGAGGAATGGCAATGGATGTTAGCTCAGAGCTAATCTTTCTCACCAAAAAAAAAAAAAAAAAAAAAAAAAAGAAAGAAAGAAAAGGAAATTTGAAATACACAAGAATCGTTATGGTTTTCTGTAGTTTGACTGCTTGGTTTCACACCATCTTGGCTATGTTGGCTGTGTGACCTTGGATAAGTTACTTAACATCCTCGAATCTCCATTTTCTCATCTGAAAATGGCAATACTAATATTTGCTGCCTCACTGAGTTGCTGTGAGAATTTTAAAAGTTAACATCAGCACATAACAAAGTGCTCAATGGCTATTTTTGGTGGTAATTGTCATTTCTTACTTAAGGTAAATAAGAAGAATCTTCAGTTCAAAAAAGAATGCTAGACAATGATATTGAAGCTTACAGAGAAAATATACTCAGTGTTGTCTTAGTGTAGTGTACTACTGTAAACCAGGCTGATACGGAATCAGAATCACACCAACACATTTGCTGGACTACAAGTAGCTGCCTATTGCCACTGATCTTCACTGAAGATTTCCTAGAGAGCAAGGTGGAATTCCTACCCTCAGGTTACGTCATGGCACCATCAACTCTGGACTGAGCTAGTAAGCTTATTTTCTACAATTGTCTGGGGGTTAGAAAGTTCACAGGTAGGACTATCAGGATAAAAACTAGGAGCCCATAAGCCGACAATGGCAAATATGAAAAAATTAGCTCCCCAATAATGCCACTGTGAGCAAAGGTTGACAAGACTTGGCCCATCTCTTTCTTGGAGGTGATATTTCTTAGAGTAGTCTTCAGCTACTGCTGACGTGATGACCCCAGTGCATCCAGAATGACTGGATTAATGAAGCAGAAGTTAAGTTATAAATTATTTCTATAAGTTGGTAGTTTCATTGAGTGTGAGTTTTTATTGAGTGCTAATCATTCATGAGTAAAGAAACATTGTTGACAAAAAATTAATTTACAAACAATGCACTGATCATACAAGATATTTTAGACTAAAGTGGTTCTTCAGTTACAGAATCAGCGAATAGTTTACATTTTCCTTGTAGAGAACTTAATTTTCGTCAACATTATTTGTTTCTCAATATATTATGTATATTCGTGGAAAATAACTATTTAGCTCCTATTATATTTTTGTCCTTTGCTTGTGTTGGATATTCAGCTGTGTTACTTTGGGTCCTCTGAGAAGCAGACACTAAGGTGGGATTAGACATGTAAGAGATTACTTGGGAAATGCCTGTGAATGAGAAAAGTTGGGGTGCGAGGAGGCAGAGAGAGCCTTCAGACTGCAAGGCAGGTCTGACTCCTGGGAATGGAGAGGGGAGAGAAAGGGTTGAGTAGAAGAGCTTCATACCACGTGCAGGTCTGAGAGGAACTTGGCCAGGCTGATGAAGTGTCTTCCAGCCAAAGCTGCTTGTTAGAGGAGTCCCTGGTCCAGCAGGAATGGGCAGGCACTAGTACCTGCCATGCTCAGGCATTGGCTGGGAGCATCCCTACGAAGCATGGCCTTGGCCTGAATGCAGTGTTGGATCCAGAGGGCCAGCACCCGGGCCTATCAGTCAGTATTGCTCCCCACAGCAGGAGAGCAGAGCAGCACATTTTCATGGCAGCCACAACAACCTACACCAGGACTCAGTCTCTGATCTCAAGAAGCTTGCAGCCTGGTTGGGATGCAGTAATTCTGCAGGTGACTCTCCAGGAGGCTGTATCCAGGGTTCCTGTGTAGGCATGTGGGAAATACACACTTGCATGGCTTTTGAAATGAATACTTGACCAATAAAGAGACTTTGTACAATGGCACATGATGATTATTGGTAGAATCAAGCTCTTTAAGTTCAATTCAGCATACACTTGTTGAGGGCACGTGGTGTCCCAGCACCGAGGGACACAGTGGGGAAATGAGTGGATCAGGCAGACGAGGGCCATCATCACCACCCTTCCCACGCACAAACTCAAGTGACTTTGAACCTGTCCACTTACAGCTCCTTTGTGAGACTGCGAGCTCTTAGAAGACAAAGACGGTAATTTAGCTTCTCTGTATTCCCCAGGCACAGCAACTTGTAGGCACTTAACAGATTCGTTCTCGTTGTAGATGAGCAAAGTGTTGAGATGTCATAATATATCATTATCATTATTGCCATTACAATTGGTTCCAAACCCAGTTCCCATCCCGTATCATTTCTCCTTGGGAATCCTTTCAAGGGAGAAGAAAATCACCCTCTCATGTGAGGGTCACTCACAGCCCAGTGTAACTTTAAAATGATGGCCGGCTGTGGATAATGACATAAAGGACAGACGTTCTTCCCTCCTCCCGGATTTCCTTGCCTTGTTGACTCGGGCCTTTTCTGTTACTCCTGCCATTTGCCTCCAGCTGTCTTCAGGTATGAAGGGTGCTGACACCTACTCCCTTCTCCCCCATAAAATCTCCACTCAGGAAAGAAGTGAATATCAGGCTTGTGCCACTTCCTGGAATTCCAGTCTGTGGGCTTCCTCTCCCAGGGCTGTTTGCTATCCTGTGGGAAAGTTCTGTGATCAAGGTCTGGGAAAGGTGAGTTACAACTGAAATACACTCATCTGAAAAGCCTTGGAGGTGCCTTCTTATACTTTCACTTCAACCCTTTTCAATGGTTTTCATTATGGAAGCATTTAAGACTGACAGGAAAACATAGAGAACAATGTAACAGACCACCAAGAGCTATAACTCAGCTCTATCAAGTCTTAGCATTTCACCATATTTGCTTCACTCCTTTAAAGGCATAAAGTATTGCAGTCTGGTCTTGTGGACCTCCCCGACCCTGTCCACTTGCTTATCACTCCTGGGCAGGTTCTTTTGTTTTAATATCATACATGTGTCTCCACAGACAATGAATAATCTTGTTTTGCATGTTCGTGAACTTAAAATGAAATCATTTTGCTGAACCTATTTTGGGGGTGCCCAAGACCAGCCCCAGGTTCGGTGATTCCCTAGGAGGACTCACAGCACTTGGCACAGAGTCCTCCTCACGGCCAGGATTTATCACGGTGGAGGACACGGAACAAAATCAGCAGAGGGGAAGGCTCATGCGGTGGAGTCAGAGGAAACCAGGCCCCAGCCTCTAACAGCCCTCTCCTAATGGAGTCACACAGAATGCTCTGGATTGCTCCAGGAACAAGTTGCACACAAGACGTGTGAAGTGCTGTCTACCAGGGAGGCTCAGTAGAGACTCCAGACCCGCGGTTTTCATTGAGGGCTGGTCATGTGGGCACCTGCTGCCTGGAATGGTGCCACAATTCGAGACTTCTAGAAGGAAGGCAGGTTCTGGCATAAACCACATTGTTTGTGCAAAGAGTTTAGTCACAGTGAGCCTCTCTTATCATTTAGGGAATGGTGGGGACCTTCCTGAAATCTAAGTTCCCAGATGTCAGCCAAGGGCCCACCTTGCAAGCGGGCCTTTCTAAGGACAGCAGTCGAAGGCCTGCCCTTAATTCTTTCCTGCACAATATCATATTGCAACTGTTTTTTTTTTTAAATTCTTTGGTGAAGAAGATTGGCCCTGAGCTAACATCTGTGCCAATCTTCCTCTATTTTGTATATGGGGCACGGCCACAGCATGGCTGGATGAGCAGTGTGTAAGTCTGCACCTGGGATCTGAACCCGCAAACCCCAGGCTGCCAAAGCGGAGTGTGAGAACTTAACCACGATGCCATGGGGCTGCTGCGACTTTTTTTTTAACTCGCCATTATGAATTTAAGATTCATTCATTTGATATATTTATCTTTGGTTAGTTTATTGAATTTTTATAGTATTCTATTGACAAACATTTAAATTGTTCCCATTTTTCACAGTTGTAAATAATACAATAAACATTCTTCTGAACATCTTCTTGGACACATGCAAGTACTTCTGGACTATAGTGTGTGCACATGTTCAATTTTGCTGGGCACGACCAATGTGATCTCCGAATTGTACCTGCCTTACAATCCCACCATAAGTGTGAGCACTTGCTTCTTTACTTCCTCACCAACCCTTGGCACAGTTAGACTAATTTTTATTGATCTGATTAGATCTAATTACAGTGTTTTAGGTATATGTACACCTGGGAAGCAAGGGAGCTTACAGGGCAAGGTCTTGGAGCTGCTGAAAGATGTGCACGCAGGCTCAGGGCCGGGCAGAGAGACAGGGTAGGGGCTGCTTCTCCCTAACCATTTCCATCTCTGGCAAGGATGCTCTTGAGTAACTGAAATAGCATCAAAGAAGGTTGCAATTCATGAGCTATTACATTTATTCATCACCAAATACTGCCAGTTTCTGGGTAAAAAATAATCAGGGTTCTTTCCTGTGATTCATACACTACTCATCCCTGGCTTCCTAGAACTCCAATAAAAACTCAAAATATCTAAGCAATAATTCTTAACAGTACTTTCTTTTTGGCTGAAGAACACCAGGAATAGGGCCAGATGCAAAGATAGATGTCCTGCAAATCTCAGCAAAGATTTCTAAAGGGGCTCCCTTCTCTGGATTTCCCGTGACAAGAGGATTATTGTGTGATGTCCACTCATGTGTTTCACAGATGTTACTGAGTGTGTGCCAGGTGCTATGCTCTTTCTGGAGAGACACAGCCCAGTAGACGAGGCACCCCCAGTCCAGTGGAGGCAGAGGACACCAAATCAGCAGCCCTCAAGCTACTCTGCCCAGAGACCTGTCTAGGGCACAAAGAAGATCAGGATGACTGTAGTTGCAGGAGCTTTTCCAACTCAGAGGAACTTAAAGCAAAAAGAAAAACTTATTATGACAATATGGGGATGTGTTATAGGCTGAATTATGTTCCTCCAAAATTTGTACGTTGAAGTCCTAATCCCTAGCACCTCAGAATGTGACTCTGTTTAGAGATAGTGTCTCTACAGAGGTGATTAAGTTAAAATGAAGTCGTTAAGGTGGACTCTAATCCAATATGACTAGTGTCTTATTGAAGGGGAGATTAGGACACAGAAAAGTACAGAGCTAAGTCCCAGTGTGAAGACATAGGGAGAAGACGGCCATCTATAAGCAAAGGAGAGAACCCTCAGAAGGAACCAACCCTGCCAACCCCTTGATCTTGGACTCCTAGCCTCCAGAATCATGAGGCAATAAACAAATTTCTGTTGTTTAAGCCCCTCAATCTGTGGCACTTTGTTACGGCAGCCCTAGGAAACTAATACAGGGTGTATCATGAAGACATGAAGACAAGAATGAATGGCCTCAGGAAAAACTTGCAGGGACAGGAGTAGGCATGGAAGAAGGAGAGAGAGTTCCACTGGTAATCCAACTCCTTAGGTTCTGATCCCATCCCTTCCTCCTCTTGTCTAGTCCACACAGTGGAGATATGTCTTTGGAAAGCTCCATGTTTTATAGGGTCAAGCTTTAGCCACCCAGAGAGAAGACCAATATCCTTGACCCAGTTTCAGAATTCCCTAGGATGGGACTTGGACTGGCTGAGTGTGGGTCGGAGGCCCACCTGGACCAGCCACAGTGGTGAGGGGTGAGGAAGGGCCGTGTTGGGTAGCCATGCCAATGATTTGGTGGGGCCATTCTAGAGGCAAGAGAAGGTCCAGGAAGTAAGGGAAGCTGTTGAGCAGATTCCAATGGTCTCCTGAGAGGGTGAGGGACGACTCCCTAGAGGGAGAGGAATTTTAGCTGAGAGCTAAGGGATAGGAGCAGTGAGATCCTGTTGTGTTGTAAAGGAGCCTGTCCCCTGTGACTGGAACCTGAGATGCACCTGGGGAGTTGGTGGAAGACGAGGCAGGGCCAGAACACCCAAGGGCTGGTCTGGGTGTTTTATCTTTCCCCTCAGAGGATGATCAAAGAGTGCTGAGTAGGAGAATGGCACATTCAGGGTCAGATCCCAGTTGGCTCCTTGGACCAACAGCTTCTGCATCAAGCAAGGTGCTGGCTAAAATTAGATTTATAGCCACACAGAAGACTTACTAAATCAGACTTCCTGGGGTGGGAGCCAGGAATCTAAATTTTTAACATGCTTTCCAAGCAATTCGGAGGCACACTGGGGATTAAGAGCCATTGATCAGGGGTCTCGGGGAGGGTAACACAGAAGCTGCTGGCAAAGGCTTTCCTTGTCCCGAGTCTCCTTCGCTCTGTGCTGTTTCTGAGCTTTTTCAAGTAGAGCAATATCTTCAGTATTTTACAAGGCAGGATTATATGTGGATTATATTCCACAGCTATAGAAAGCACGTGTGTGTGTGTGTGTGTGCGCACGTGCATAAGACCATTTCCTATGAAACCCTCGAACATCTGCTATATGAAACCAGCACCGCTTCATTGGGGAAGAAAACTGAAACAAAACAAAACAGCTTGAATTAAATGATCAGAACAGGAGAAGCATTTTGGATTAACAAAATATTTCAGCAAGGCTAATTTGTCACCCTCTAAGGTTAAGATCAGGCATGCAAGACACATTTCAGATTTTTTCTCTTGTCTGAGAGGAGGAGATAGCTCTCTTGTGCAGAGGGGCTGCTTTTGGGTGGAAGGAGGACACTTTGCCCCACTTTGCTGGAGAGGCAGCCCTCACTGTCAGGCCTCCTGTTTAGGCGACAGTGTTTGAATGAGGGATGTTCAGGAAACAGAGGAGTCACTCACGATGCACAGAACACTATGTGTTGCTTGGCAATAGATTACCTCCACTGGTGTTGCTTCCTGACAAACCTGAGGCACATATAACTATTATGTATGTTCTATTCAGGGATTATTTATAAAGGGGAGGTGATCGGGACTCAAGCAACAACAAAAGGAGGGTCCTGACAGTGACATCTGGGATGGTATAGGACGTGAGAGCATGAAAGGGCAGGTGGGAATGTGTGAAGGAGAAGCTATTACCATTGTCTGGACTGGTTCTGATCCATCTTTGGAGGGTAGTGTCATCCTTTACTCAATCATAAAACTCTTTCAATTCACTCTCCACTCGTGTGAGGCTGTGTGTTGAGCATGTGTCAGCTCAGTGCATTCCTTGGGCCATTTCCACTCCTTGTCCAACCAAGATTGCAAATAGATTAATGAATAGAGCTGCACCAACTTTGCTTGGTGGCTGTGACTTCCCTCATACATCTTTGCAGTATTCAGTAATGTGCGTAAAATGCCTGGGGGACTCTAATGCTCTGGAATACCACTACTATTAATTATTATTACTATTATTTTAATTGATTCTGGCCATTGGGGAATTTTGTCAGATGCTGTTGATATCAGAGCTAAAAGCTCCTCCTCATAAAGGGAAGGCTTACCTGTATCCAAATATCTACCTTACCAAGCTGCCTTAGTCCTCCAAGGTTAGCAGGTGTTCTTGGGTTCAGACTTTTGATTCCCTGTGAAAATATGTTGCCAATGAGGAGACATTCTTTAAAATATTGGTCCCTGAGACAGATCCTGCACCAGGCCCTTGGATATGATAATAAGCAAATAGGGGTTTCTCCCTGCCACCTTGGAGCTCACACTTTGGTAGGAGACAGTCATTAATCAAAGAATCAGACTAAAGAATGTAGTAATAGATATGTTCTTTGAAGATACAGAAGTCACTGCACTGAGAAAATGTAGCATAGAACTGGGATTCTCTGAAGATAAGGGAAGGTCCACTTGTTGAGATGTCTACACTTTGAAAATGAATTGGCCCGAGAAGCCACAGTGGACTCAGAAAGACCAATTAGGTGAAAGATGTGGTTCTCAAGGGCTACTGGGGTGTGTGGCAAGAGTGAGGAGTGGGTTGGTTAAAGAGGTATTAGGTGGCACAGACAGGAAATGGTGCTGTGTTGACACTGGGAGAGGAGAGGGGATGCCAAGGATCATGTCAAGACTATGACTTGTGTAGTTGGGTGGGTGGTGATGCCATTCACTGAGGAGGGGAACTTTTGGGGACCACATTTGTGGTGGGAGGGGTGTGGGCAGAGACAATGAGTTCAGTGTCTGACTTGTTGAGCTTGAGATTGTGTTGAGACATCTAAGTGAAAGATACTGAGTAAGCACTTAGATATGAGGGTCTAGAGCTCTGTAGGGAGGTCTGCACCTGAAAGACACACCTGAGGATCTTTGGGGGATAACACTGGCATCATTAGGTTGCCTCAGAGAGAGTCTGCATCACTTTATCATCACCATATTCATTTTTTAATTACCAGTTCCATGGACCTGGAGTTTCTGTGAATGGGAACCTAAAGAGGAGAGTGATATGGTCAATTTGTGTTTCTTAAAGGTCACTCTGGCTGCCGTGCAGTGAGTGGATTGGAGAGGATGCCAGGGGAAGCAGGGAGACTGGATAGGGTGATATTTTGATAATCCAGGTGAGAGATGTTGTAGGTTGGGACTCTTGGCAAGGGTGATGATTGTGAGAAGAGGATGGCTTTGGGTTATGTTTTGCAGGTGGAGTTAATGGGATTTGCTGAAGGGTTGGATGTGGGATGTGAGAAAAAGACAGAAATCAAGAATAACTCTTAGATACTTTGTCTGAGCAACTGGGACTCTGGTGCTCCAGTGCACGAAGATGGGGAGACTGGAGGAGCAGCAGATTTTGGGGAGGGGTGTGTCACGTTGAGATGCCCATTAGAGGATGACATGCCCGTCTCTACCTCAAGTGGAGATGTCAAGGAGAGTGTTGGCTATTGGAATCTGTTGCTAAGGAGGAAGGATCGAGTACCTGGGCAGCTCAGGACACAGATACATCTGAAGGAAGGAGAAGGTGCCAAAAAAACACGGTTGCTGAAGCCACCTTCATCTACTCTGAGACGTTGCCTTGGGGACAAGGAGAGGAGGCAGCGGGTCACAGGTTGTAGCTCCACCCCTCCTTCCTGGCTGCATGCACACATAATTATGCAGATAAACTGAGGTTGAAATGAATGCCCAAGAAGGCTAAACTGTTTCCATTAATCCTGATAGTTCCTCCGTTCTCTTCACCCTTCAAAAGTGTCTGAGAGGGAGGGGAAGGGTGAGGACAGGACTGGCCTTGTCATAACATCATCATGACAAGAGGGAAGTGAAGATTTTCTCCTAGAGGTCTGTGCTGTAGTCCTGCCTCCTAAGTGGCCTCATTTAACTGCTAGAAGGGCTCTTTGATCTTTGGAAAATTCTGGAGCTGGTTAACGGTACAGTCCAAATTGCTCTTTTCATGCCTTTAATGTTCTGCCTGTTAGTTGCCACAGCCACCTGCTTTACCAAAGAGCCTTTTTGCCATTATCTCAAGAATTATTCTGCTCTCCCTATGGACTGCTCAAGTTGCCTCCTCATACTGTGCTAACAACCTGTTTGATTCTGTCTGAGAAGTCCAAATTTTACTCACAGGACCCATGAGAGGAGGGAAGCTCTGGGGGAAATTCACAGAAGCAGCAAGCATGTTTCCTAAGCTGTTTCTCTTCTGTTTTCATGGATCTTAATGTATATGTTCTGCCTTGATCTCCTTTCTGGATCAAAGGGTTTTCTGTGCTGGGTACAAACGCAGTTACTTGTAAAAATGTGACCTATACTTGTTGCAAAATACCTCTTATTTCTCACGACACTGGAAATGGCGGGAGCTTCATTGTGACCTCCCCAGTCAGTTGTTGGCTGAGTTTTAGTTGGTTGGGTTCCTGGATGTCAGATTTCTTTAGCAGTTGCATTGACCCCTCCCGCAGGGGAGCCAAACTGGGCTTGTTCTCCATCACACAAACACACACTAGATTGTGTTTGTTCCCAGCAAATGGTTGACAATTTCCAGTTTGGTAACCTCACCAGGTGGGATGAGCCCAGATTTAATGTCTGTCTTTAAACAGAACGGAACAACAAGCCATGAGATTGACACCTACAGCCTACGGGAGTCTTCCTTGTGTGGCAGGAGCAGGAGGTCCCTTGCTCAGGTGAGGGTTGGTGCAGGGACTCTATGGCAGACCTGGGGCATGGGAGTCAAGGGTAGGGGCTGGTGCCTCTGTGACCTGAGGAGCTGGCGGCCGCTAGACTCTGGGCCAGGTAGTCTCTGATCACTTCTTGGTAAGCCCCCCCCATCTCTGGGTCTGCCTGGTGGGTGTCCAGGAGCCCAAGGCCACTGCAGATGGGGAGAGTGGGTCACTAGCTCTGCTTTGGGCCAGGTGTCCTGGGCCCAGTGCAGCTTCCGGGCTGAGGGTTGTTATGTACAAATTAGGATGAGATAGGGTCTTTCTGCCAATTTCCAGTCCTGACCTACACCCAATTCCTAAGTCACTCGACTATTTTTAACCATTTTGGAGTGAAATAAATTCAGGCATTTCACACTGTTCTGATGTAAAAATCTTCTCTCCTTCCTTCCTCTCCCCGATTTTCTTTCTCCCCTTCCCGATCCCCCTCCTCCTCCTTCTGTAGAATCGTTTACCTCTTTTCTCTGGCCTCTAATTCATCTGTAGAATCTTTGGAATACGTCTCATAGGTATTTACATCACCATGAGGCTGGGTGACATAAGTCAAATCAAATCAGGCTTGATTTTCTGCTTTATATTTTGGGGACTTTGTTCCCATAGTCTTGCCTCTTATTGATTGAAGACAAACAGTGCTATCTTTAATTTCCAAGTTCTTTATTTCGATATTGCTTCTCTGATTGAATACCCGGTGACCTAATTCTTCTCCTGAGAAGAATCTCCCTAAAGGTCATTAATGCAATGTTATCAAAAATCATTTTAGAAATCAAACTTATTTCCATCGCTATAAATCTTCATTTTGATCCCCACAAGAACTTCCTGGAAATCTTTCATGGTCTGTTTCAAATTCAATTCAATAAGATTTGATATATTTTTCAAGGGGCCTCAGAATGACAGGGCCAAAACTTGGTTGGATATTGTTGGCATTAAAGTACCTGCGTGCCTCCACAGAATTGTTTCTTACAATGCGTGCATTTACTTTCTGGATTAATTTTCTGGTAGAAGAAACCGACTGATGATTTCTTCTGGGAAACACATGAGGAGTCCAGATTTTAATATATTCTTTTACTCTGCCAAGAAAACTTCACAAAGTCTCAGCTTTGTGAATATATATAACCCGAATCTCAGAATTCATTTATGGAGTAGTCTAAATTCAATCCATTAGACCAAATTCTAAAGTTCCTGTGTATGCAAAACTCTCTCTGGAGTTTAAATTAATTGATAAATAGTTACGTCTTTATGCTTCAAATTATTTCAGAGGGTGCATGGTTTGGCTGTAATTTCAAAGGTAGTTAATGATGAATGACTATTTTTAACAAAGAGTTTACATCAATCATGAAATACTTGCCTATTTATCTCTTAGTTATGAGTAAAAATAGATACTAGTAAAACCGCCAGACAGACAGATGACTCAAACCTTGTAGCAGCTAAAGTAATGGCAATTTAGCTGCCAGAGGCTGCAGGGAGGATGAAACTCGTCACTGGGAGGCCTAATTCTCTAATAGAGAGCTCTGAAGTCCAGGGCAGCTATAGCCTCCTCAGCTGGGAAGAGCCCCAGTGAGCCTCTCTTGGGAGATTCTGCCTGGCTACTTTAGGGAGGCCCCTTCTTCTGAATGGGCTGATTCTGTCAAACCTTAACCACTGTGTGGTACGTGCCTATGCTCTTGGTTTTGACATGAATCCTTGCATTGTTTTCTCATCCAGTAGAATATCAGGTTTCTCATTTACTAAATAATAATAATTCACAACAGCAAGTACTGGAGACTCCATTGCCCATCCCCCATGGTTCCAGGTGTAGCCGTGTGACTTAGCCTGCACTGTTGGGAAGTGGGTGGAAGTGATGCCTGCCTCTCTGAGTTATGTCCTGAAGTCTGAAGCCCCAACATCATGGGTCACAGACTCTCTCCTGTCCCCTTCCCACTGATTGGAATGCAGCTCGTGGAGTAACAAGACAGAAGGAACTTGGGTTCCTGCAGGAGCTCATGGAGCAGAGGGGTTCTGCCTGCCCAGGACTGAGCACAATGTGACTGATTAGGGGAAAACTTATTTTTAAAGTGCTGCATTTTGGGTTTCTCAGATTAGAGCTAGTTAACATGTACTCTAACGAAGGTGCTGTATTAGTTCCTAGAGCTGTTGTAACAAAGTCCCCCAAACTGGGTGGCTTAAACAACAGAAACTTATTATCTCATAATTCTGGAGGGTAAAAGTCCAAAATCAAGGTGTCGGCATGATCATGACTTTCTGAAACTTGCAGGGGAATCTTTCTTGCCTCGTCTCAGCTTCTGATGGTCTGCTGGCAATCTTTGGCATTCCTCAGCTTATAGATGGGTCACTCCACTCCTCCATCCTCACAGGGTGCTCTCCTGTGTCTTCACACCATCTTCCTTCTATACATGTCTGCTTCTGTATCCAGATTTCCTCTTTTGGTAAGGATACCAGTCATATTGGTTTGAGGCCCACCCTAATGACTTCATCTTAACTTGATTACCTCTGCAAAGACCCTGTTTCCAAATAAGGTCACGTTCAGAGGTACTGGGGGTTGGGACTTCAACGTATCTTTTTGGGAGACGCAATGCAACCCATACAAACACCAGTGTTTACTCAGGGTTTACTATATTTTGGCATCTTTCTAAACATTTACACAGATTATCATATTTAATCATCACAGTAACTTTATGAAAGAAGCACTGTTGCTGCCCCTTCATAGGATGATGAAACAGAGGTGCAAAAATATAAGGTAACTTGCTCCAGGTCACACAGAGACTAGAGCTGAGGAGCTGGCATCTACACAAGTCTGAACCCAGAGCCCACAGCTTGCAATCGTTTTGATCTCTCAGGAAGGAGCCCTGGCAGTTGGGAAGAAGAGGAGCAAGTGGATGAGGCTGCCTCTGGGGATCTTGAGCTCCACCTAATACTCCCCATGACTTGAGACATGAGACTGCTTTGCTCCAGGAGGCCACAGGGAGATTCCAATACCAGGATGCCAACGGAAGTGGGTGGGCCAGGAGCCCATGGCTTTAGCCTTTTGGGAAGCTCTTGGTCTTCAGACTCTGGCTGCTTCCCCATGGCTGTGGGATCTCCTTTGTAAGTGCTGGGCTTTTGTGTAAAATTCTGGCCCCTCTTATGGCTGCTTTGGTTTCTCTGGGAACTTCACTTTCTGTTCCTGCACAGCATCCATGGATTTCTAAAGGGGCAGAGTTCAGCTTCAGTGTAGGAATCCAGGATCTTCTAGGTTTGTAGTGAAGCTATTTATTTGGAGATGAGTACACCAGACAGGGTATAGTGTGAGGTATGACTGCAGAGTTAGATTGGAGCTGGATAATGGAGAGTCAAAATGTCAATGGGCAGCTGTGGGCCATTTTTGGCCCACAGATCCTGACTCCATGTTCTTGAAGCTACTTGGAGTCAACCTGTCCTGGAAACCCATTGTAAGGGCAGCATCTACTGATTAAGGTGCAATGAAAGAGCTTCCAGTACTGTTTAGACTGATGGTATTCTACCATATCCTAAGGCCCTGAGAGCTAGCCTTAAATTGCCCAGTGCCTCCATATACCACCTTTCAGCCCATAAGTTTTTGAAAACAATTTCAATTACAAATAACATCAGATCTAAATCAGGATCTGAGGAAAGCAGCTTGCTTTTAATCAATCACTCCTGTGCACTGCTTTATGTACCTACTGGAAAAAAATAGGTTCAGTCCATTTAATAGGATGGCCCAGCCAAAGAGTTACTGTGACGGGTAAGTTCCTTGCCAGGGAGCAGTAGAGCAGTCTTCAGGAACAGCTAGTACCTGCGGAGTGGCTGGGAGTTCCCCATGCTTCTCGGTGGAGCTGTTGGTGTCCATGGGATTCTGCCTGACATTTCTCATTTACAAGGTGACCTTTGAGCACAGAACCTTTTAATTAGCCCACAGAGCCAGTATGCTTTGAGTGGGTGACTGTCAGTTTCTTTGCCTTCTGTGGCCCTATGTTGCCATGGCAACATTCTCCCAACAATGGATTACACTTTAGCAGAGAGAGAAGCAGGGAGGCAGGCAGCCTGCACCCCTCCCAGCCACATAGTAAATATTCATGATGAGACCCGGAGGTTGAAAACTGCACTGCCAATGAGTTTTATTATTCAGGGTCAGCATTATGCTGTGCTGGGGGGTGGAGAAGGGAAGCTTGTTTGTCTTAAGGCTAAAACACAAAAAAAGGCAAAGGCTAAACTCTCAAAAAATGACCCAGGAGGTGGGAATACTCCTCAGCCATTGTGTTTTGGCTTCATTAACACCTAATCTTTCCATGGAGGAGAAAAGAATATAAGATTATCTTTATTAACAGGCACTATTACCGTAATATTGCCTAGTCTGGTCCATTTGTTTAATAATACTAGGTCACAAGGGAATGATTAAAAACCTGAGATCCAGTCAATGCGTAATTTACAGTCTTCTGAGTAGCATCGGCACCCTTGGTCCTATGAGTGTGTTTACACCTTCGTCTGAGGACATTTCAGGATGAGCAATCTGAGGGTAGATGCCATATCTTTGCAAAGGGCGTCTATGCTTCTGAGGTACTGCTGATACCCATTCTTCAGATAGTTCCCAAGGGAAGAGATGGGCACCGGCCACAGGCAAATTCAAGTAAAACTGAACGTGGCCTCGAGCACTTTGTGCTGGGAGCCTGACCCCGGAGCCTGAGGCCCCAGAAGCTCAATTCACAATCTCTTCTAGTACTCGCCTTACATTTCTTTCTCTTTTTTACCAGCTCAACTGAGCCTGAGGTGTGTCCTCATCAGGGTCCTGTGTGTTCACCTGCTGGTCTGGTTTCTGTAGAGAGCAACACTTTCCCTCTTCTGGTCACTTGGGTCTTGGATTCCCAGAGGCCCATCAGGTGCTGGTTGGTCCCACTGCTGGTTGTCAGGGGTAGGCTGGTGCCAATGCGTCGTATAGTGTGGGCCAGAGGGTGAGAAACCGGGCTTCTTTTCACCTAATAATTTAGTCCCATGAGGGAACCGTACTGCCAACTGGATCCTTAGATCCTCATGGCAAAGTCATTTCATGGTAATGCGGCTGCTTCAAGATAGAGGGAAGACTTCCCACACGGGTACTTATAACAGTATTTCATTAAGTGTTAAATAACTATTGTAATTTCATTACCTGCAGCTTACTTGATTATTTAATTCAGCCTGTTGAGGAATTAATTACTATTTAATCAGTGCTGTCACTTAGAGGACAGGCATAATCACGGAGGTTCTGTGCTGGTAATGACACGCTACCGTTCTTTCTTTTGGTCTGATGTGGTCTAACAGCTGGAGGCCACGTTCACATCAGCATGTGGATCCTCTAAATCCAGACGAATGTGGTCTGGGTGTCACCAAGGCACCTGCAGGGAGCCACTCTTAGTATGTATCTGCAGGTCACAGGGGACAGCACCAGTCTTGGTGCCATCTTCACTAGTGTCCCTGGAAGGAAGGAGCAGGAGCGTTTTCTAGAATGAATATCACGGTGGAAGACCCCTGTTGGTCAAGCCTACAGAAAGTGGAAAATCAAAGCCATATTTTAAAATTTCCCATGGACTAGTATTGCTTGAAGGGGAGGGCTGATAAATTTTAAAACTTCTGTTCTGCAAAAGAGTCTGTCAGGAGAATGAGAAGACAAGCTACACACTGGGAGAAAATATTTGCAAAAGACACATCTGATAAAGGATTACTATCCAAAATATGCAAAGAACTCTTAAAATTCAACAATAAGAAAATGAACTTCTCAATTAAAAAATGGACAAAAGACCTGAACAGACACCCCACCAAAGAAGATATACAAATGGCTAGTAAGCATATGAAAAGATGCTTCACATCACGTCTCATCAGAGAAATGCAAGTTGAAACAACAATGAGATACCACCGCACACCTGTTGGAATGGCCAAAAGCCAGAACACTGACACCACCAGGTGCTGGTGAGGTTGTGGAGGAACAAAAACTCTCATTCATTGCCGGTGGGAATGCAAAATGGCACAGCCACTTTGGAAGACAGTTTGGACTTCTTACAAAACTACACATACTCTCACCAGAAGGTGAGGTCCTTGGTATCTACCCAAAGGAGTTGAAAACTTATGTCCACATAAAAACCTGCACACAGATCTTTATAGCGACTTTATTTTTATTTTTTTGCTGAGGAAGATTTACCCTGAGATAGCATCTGTTTCCAATTTTCCTCTTTTTGTATGTGTGCCACCACAGCTTGACTGACGAGGGGTGTAGGTCTGTGCCCTGGAACCGAACCTCGGCCACTGAAGCAGAGCACACTGAACTTAACCACTAGGCCACTGGGGCTGGCCTTATAGAAGCTTTATCCTTAATTGCTAAAAGTTGGAAGCAACCAAGATGTCCTTCAGTAGGTGAACAGATCAATAAACTGTGATACATCTAGACATTGGAATATTACTCAGTGCTAAAAAGAAATGGAGTATCAAGCCATGAAAAGAAGTGAAAGCCAATCTGGAAAATCTACATGCAATATGATTCCAACTATATGACACTCTGGAAAAGGCCAAACTATGGAGACAGTAAAAAGAAAGTGGTTGCCAGGGGTTACAGGGGAGGGAGGGATGAGCAGACACATCACAGAGAATTTTTAGAACAGTGAAACTACTCTGTTTGACATTATAATGGTGGGTACATGTCATTAACATTTGTCAAAACCCATAGAAGGTATGACATCAAGAGTGAACCATAAAGTAGTCTATGGAGTCTGGGTGATAATGACAAGTCGTTGTGGATTCATCACTGTGACTAATGTACCAGATTGGTGCTGGGTGTTGATCGTAGGGGAGGTGATGCATGTGTAGCAGTAGGGGCTGTGTGGGAACTCTCTCTACTTTCCACACAGTTTTGCTGTGACCCTAAACTTGCTCTTAAAAATAAAGTTCATTAATTAACAAAATAATACACAGGCGAAAAGTCACATAATTGAGCAAAATTACAATGGACACTTTAAGTTATTGGAGAATTGTCCCCTTTAATTGTGTGTGGCTGTGTGTTTGTGGCTCTTTGCATAGAGCTGACCAAGGCTTTGACTAATTGTGTTAGGTGGATGTATGCACATGTGAGGACTGAATTGGGCAGCCAGCTCTTTAAAATCTTTTTGTGAGGCTGCTGGAAAAGTTGGGACACTGCCTGAGTGCTCTGCCTGGATAGTGACAGACTGTTCAAGTGTTCTTGGGTTCCGTTGGTCAGCAGGATTTTGAAGAAAGATGACTGTGAGAACTTCACACTCTGAGAAGGGAGAGCATCTCTCCACCTTGTCTCTGGAGGGTCTTCTCTCTGTGGGTAGTGAATGGTTTCTCCCATGATTGGCATGAACGGCTGACATTAAATCAAGTGACACCTAGAAAATGCTTAGGAAGTTTTTTCTGTGCAAAAATTTCAGTTACATTCAATGTATAGCATTCTCAATTAGCTTTATTATAGTGGATATCATTTATTGAGTGGATCATATGTGCCAGGGATATTTAATATTTATGACAGCTCCATGGCAAAGTATCATCTTTATGCTTTTCAAAGAAGAAGGGAGGCCTAGAGAGGTTGAGTGACTTTCCTAAGGCCTTATATATTGTGACATAAATAAAGTGGGGATTCTGACTCTCTTCTGGGTAACTCCAAGGCTGATGTCATTTTCAGTGCACTTCCTGTAGTTTTCATCCTGTTCTGACTCAGCATGGGGAAATTCCAGCTCATCTGCCCAGCATTCTTTAATGGCAGATTGGCAGATCTCATTGACCATCTTCCAGAAGGGCCTGCTTTAGCTGTTAGTAGTCTATGCAGTGATGACACAAATGAGGATGGAGTCAAATGTTGAAGTCAAGTCTCTCCTTCCCTTAAGAGATGCCATTTGTTGCCAGTGGATGTTCCTGCTCCAATTCTGGGTACATCCAACTTTGTAAGCCAATGTCTGATTCAGGACTTCTTGGGATTCCTAACAACCCCCACAGTTAATATGCAGAAGTTCTCCCTCTAGAACTCACATCTCATCAAATATGAGAACTCTATCACCCTCCTCTACTCCGCTCTCCTGGAGCCAGAGAACCTAACTCCTTCCTCAATAGCCCACTTTATTTTCAGCAAATCTTAGTGTGAGGAAGCTCTTCCTTTAAGGTCAACTGAAACTATCTGGCCTGTATTACCTCTTGTCAATTGCTCTTCTGCTTTTATAATCCACGGAATAATGCCGCTCCTCATTACATGTCAGTTGGATAGATTTTTGGTAATAGGATTCAAGACCACTCAGGCTTCCTCAGCTATTTCTCATTTTCTGAGGTGAACAGACCACCATCTTAACTGAGCCTTGAATTAAGAACTCAGTTTTGGAACATGGACAAGACGAAGTACCCTTTGCACAAGTTTGCTTGGAGTCCTATCATTTCAACGTACAGTATGGACAAAACATGAGGGTGGTGGAGGGTACATGGACAGGAGGAGAGCACAAATTCAAGGAGGCAAAGCCAAATTCAAGGTCATCCTTAAACCAAGAAGTGAGAGGTCTTATCCCAGCCGTTTCCCACCGGCCCATCCCCTTGGTCAGACCCTCCCTAATTTCCAGGCTGATTTGACTTCTTGCTTTCTACTGCTGGCCTTTGAGTCCCACTGGGGAATATTCACAGTACCAACCTTGATAGGAAGTAAGTGTACGGACTGATCTAACTCATGTAGACACTAGCAAGAATGTACAAAACCCCTTGTCTTCAATTTTACATTTTAAGAGAATTCAACAAATCAAGTGGTATTTCTACTATAATATCAAAGTACAGAAATGTTATGTGTATGTTGCTTCAGGAGTTAAATAAATTAAACTTTGCCCACTTTTTCTCATCCTACCCCCTTTATCTCTAAACTGTGAAGGAAGATGAAATAACTATTTCCATTTACAGGGAATTCATTGTTTATTTATATATTTTTCTTCTACTTCTTAAAGTATACTCTGAAAGATAGGGAAGAAAATCTCAGCTTTAGATCCTTCATTAATATAGAGTGTTTGTGACTTGACCTGGAAATTTCTTTGTAGATGCAATGGTACATTTAAAGATTTAATTCACTTTTATTTTGTGGATGACCATCCGGTATCTGAATACCACTTCTTACTTGGATCTAGGAAAAAAGTTCTTTCTCTAACCAGCAAAAAAAACAAAAACAAAAACAAAAACAAAAAACAAAAAACAAAAAAAAACCTGGCAGACTCATTCTTCACCTTTATTTCTAATTCATTGAAATATTGGTATTTGTATCACCTGACATCTTTTTATTATTGCTCTAACCATAAGATGAAAGGCTTACATCTTATTAGGTCTGAGTTCCAGGATAGATGACAGATCAACGCAAATTGTCATAAATGCAAGTCACAAGAACACTAGAAAAAATCTTAACAGGTGAAATTAAATTGCCTTTAAGCAACACCACAAGTTCTTCACCTGTTCAGAGGAAGATAAGAGGCTTGCTGCACTGGGAACTGCAGAATTCATAAATTAGTCAGGAAAGTACACAGGCACGATCATTTTGAATGCATGATAATCTGTATTTCAGCATTTATACTTGCCTCGTATAAATGAGGGGTAATTTCAATTCTGCCATCCTTGTAAGAAAGGCTGACATGTTTTGGTGTCTTCATTTAAAATGGTGCATGCTGTGTTCAACAGGACTTTTTTACACTAGATTTGTTAATCTATCATAATGAGAATCTATGATGCAAAGGGAGTTTTGAGTTTTGTAGCTGTGCACAGGGTGCAGTGAAATTGAGAATACATTTTCCTGGCACTGAGCACAAATTATGGTTTCCATAGTAGGTTGCAGTTTCCTGTAAAATGCTTCCTATTTATTGAAAGCAAATGTTAAATTGTTAACAGTGTATTTCTCTGCATTTCTCATATTATTATTCTATGGCAAGAAAGGAAATATGGATTGCAATCATAAAAGCCTTTATACTAAGCATCAATTCAAAATAGTTTGCTGCAGAAATATGTGAAATCAATGGATGGCAGCAGTGTGGATCCAACAATCCCAAAGCCCTAAGTCACAGACAACCTGTTGGCTGTAGCCCTTGGGCCAGGTCACTAGCTCATGACCTGCTCACTGAACCTGGTTCATGGGGATGGGAACCCACGTGATGGCCACGTCCTATGTAAATACACTTGAACTCTGTGTGACAGTTGGTGGGGGTGGGAGAGTAGGTGCATGTGTGCACGTGTGTGTGCATGTGCTGTGTTTGACAAGCCTGTGGTTCATGTTTAATTTGACTCTGCAGTTTCCATGGCACCCTTGTTATGATATCTCTCTCTGTGGGGATCAGCTGCATTTGCTACTGTCATTAGTCTGAACCCCTGAACATAAATCTATGCTGTACAGATGTGCACCCATGAAAGTGAAGGGGAGTTTTGGTGAACTACAGCAAGTCCAGCAAGAAGGAGAGTGGCAGGATTGCTAGGGCAGCCCCATCAGTGCAACACAAGGGTATCATTGGAGATAACTGGTTAAGCTCTTCCATGCATGTGGCCCATTCCAACCACTTGAAGTTGGATAGAGCCATGGATTAGTTTCCTGTGGCTGCAGGAACTTGTGTACAAAGTAACACAAACGTGATGGCCTAAAACAACAGAAATTTATTGCTCCAAGTTCTTGAGGCTAGAAGTCCAAAATTAAGGAGTCAGCAGGGCCAAGCTTTCTCTGAGGGTTCTAAGGGAGAATTCCTTCCTCATCTCTTCCAGCTTCTGGGAGTTGCTAGTGATCCTTGGCGACTCTTGGTGTTCTTTACTTGTGACAGCAAAACTCCAGTCTCTGCCTGAGTCTTCACATGGTGTTCCCTGTGTTTGTGTATATGTCTAAATTTCTTAAAAGAACAATAGTCATTGAATTAGGGCCAACTCTAATCCACTACGACCTTAACCTGAGTACAATGACCCTTCTCTCTCATTGATACATCCACCATCACCCTCTGCTACCATCCCATATAGGTTGAAATTTAGGACTCCAAGGGAAAGAATTTTAACAGCTTTATTGAGGCATAATTGACATACAAAAAACTGCACATATTTAATGTAAACAATTTGATGAGTTTGGACATATGTAAATACCTGTGTTACCATCACACAAATCAAGGTAATAGACATATCCATCACCTCCCAAAATTTCCTTGTATCCCCTTTTTTTGTGGTAAGAATATTTAGTATGACATATACTCTCTTAACAAATGTTGTTTTTTTTTCTGTGAGGAAGACCAGCCCTGAGCTAACATCCGTTGCCAATCCTCCTCTTTTTTGCTGAGGAAAACTGGCCCTGGGCTAACATCCATGCTCATCTTCCTCTACTTTATATGGGATGCCACCACAGCATGTCTTGACAAGTGGTGCGTCTGTCCGCGCCTGAGATCCGAACCCGCAAACCCCAGGCCGCCTAAGCAGAGTGTGCGAACTTAACAGCTATGCCACTGGGCTGGCCCCATCTCTTAACAAATGTTTAAGTGCACAATACAGTATTGTTAACTATAGGCACTATGTTGTACAGCAAATCTCTGAAACTTATTCATCTTGCATAACTGAAACTATACCAATTGAACAACAACTCCCCATTTCCCTCTCCCCGCAGCCCCTGATGACTACTGTTATATTCTCTGCTTCTTTGAATTTGACTATTCTATATTCCACATATAAGTGGAATCATGCAGTATTTGTCCGTCCGTGACTACCCTATTTCACTTAGCATGGTGCCCTTCAGGTTTATTCATGTTTTCACAAATGGCAGGATTTCCTTTTTTAAGGCTGAATAATATCCCACAGTATGTATATACCACATTTTCTTTGTCTATTCGTCTGTTAATGGGCATTTGGGTTGTTTCCACATGTTGGCTATTGTGAATAATGCTGCAATGTACATGGGAATGCAGATATCTCCTTGAGATCCTGATTTCATTTCTTTTGGATATACACCCAGAAGACCAATGGAACAGAATGGAGAGCCCAGAAATAAATCCACACATATACCATCAACTGATTTTCAACAAGGGTGCTGAGAATACACAATGAGGAAAGGACAGACTCTTCAAAAATCGATGCTGAGAAAGCTGGATATCTTCATGCAAAACAATGAAATTGGATCCTTATCGTACACCATACAAGAGAATCAACTCAAAATGGGTTAAAGATTTAAATTTAAGACCTGAAAATGTAAAATTCCTAGAAGAAAACATAGGGGAAAGTCTTCATGATGCTGGGGTTGGCAATGATGTCTTGAATATGGCACCAAAAGCATAAGCAACAAAAGGAAAATTAGACAAATAGAACTATATCAGATTAAAAAGCTTCTGCACAGCAAAGGAAATCATCTACAGAGTAAAAATGCAACCTACAGAATGGGAGAAAATATTCCCAAACCACGTATCTGATAAGGGATTAATATCCAAAATATACAAAGAACTCTTACAACTCAATAGCAAAAAGCCAAAAAATGAAACAAAACCAAAGAACAATCTGATTTAAAAAATGAGCAAAGGACTTGAATAAACATTTCTCCAAATAAGACGTACAACAGGCCAACTGGTACATGAAAAGACACTCAACATCACCAATCATCAGGGAAATGCAAGTCAAAACCACAGTGAGATATCACCTCACACCTGTTAGGATAGCTATTATTAAAAAAACAACAGATAACGAATATTGACAAGGACATAGAGAAATTAGAACACTTGTACACTGTTGGTGGGAATGTACAATGGTGCAGCTGCTATGGAAAATGATACAGAGGTTCCTCAAAAAATTAAAAATAGAACTACCATATGACCCAAGCAAGACTGAGCAAAGAATTCTCTAATCTTGTCCACTTTCACCAAAATTATAAATAAGCCAAGGCTCTATGACCAAATAAGGTCAAATTAGCAGGTTCCAGGAGGACATGAATTTTGAGGGTATACTAGTCAAGCTGGTGCAGGCCACATATCTAGTGCCTGCCAACGGGCTGCAGTGGAACTAAGGTGTCACATCTGAGCTGAAGCACGTAGTAATTGGTGCAAGACCCTCCAGTGTCGTCTTCTGCTGAGTCCACTGTCATCTCCACGGTTGAACATATTTCTTTATAAGAAAGAATTAGAAATAACAGGTATAAGGATGGGAAAGGAAGAGTTACAATTGCCGTTATTTCAAGATGCCATGAACGTCTACCCAGAGAAGCCAACATAATTAACAATCTATGAGAAATAATAAGAGTGTATGGCAGGTTGCAGGATACAGGGTCAATCTAAAAAGAATTATGTAATTCATCCCCACACAAACCAAAAAATATATAGTTAAAAATAAGATACCATTCATAAGCAACATATTTATAATGTGTCTAAGAATTATCTTAACTATGAAAACATTCAAAAAGACCTAATAATAAAAACCATGAGTTAAAGGCGCAAGCACGGGCAGAAAAGGCCAATGGAGAAGAACAGAGAGGTCAGACATAGACTCTTGTGTATATGGGAACTTATGTGATAGTGATGGCCTTACAAATCACAGAGATTGTTCAGTAGGATTGTTGGGAAACCTGGCTCAATATATGGGAAAAGTAAAACTGGATCCCTACTTCTCCTCACACATGGACTAAAGAGCCTTCTTCACCCAGGTATCCTGGAGAGCTTAAAAAAGACTTTCCTGCTTCACAGAGGAAGATGATGAGATGTGGAATGGGTCTTGGCTCTCTAAGAGATGCTGTTTCAAATATTTTATTCCCCAGTACTCTAATCCTACAACAAAATCCTAACAACATTCCATGCAAACTTGCAAAATAAAAAAGTATTGTTTTGTATAGCTATTAATGGAAAAAAGAGAGGCAAGGAATAAATGTCTTAAATAAAGCAATCCATCACAATTGCAAAGCTTTCACGCACTAAGAACTCTCCAGCTCACTCTAGTAACTCAGCTGTTACTCAGATTGACCTCAAATATCATTCCTGTGTGGCGGGAAATCACCCTTCAGACCCTGTTAATATGGAAACAGCGGCTTCATCACTCCTTTTATTTTCATGTACTAAAATGATAGAATACTAGTATTTTTCCTCATCTTTGGGAAGTTTTCAAAGTAAAGCTATTCATGGTAGCACTTCAGTTGTGAAAAATTTGGCTCTGCTTTGATATTGCCAATCCCAGAGGGAGGGTTGGAGGACTGTGGGTGGAAGTGGGAGCCAGGAGAGGCTGGAGTGAGAGGGAGCAGGTTGTCTGGGGCTGAACAGTCTGGGAGGGAAGAAGATGGTGTGTTTTGGAGCTGTAGGTCCCTGGACCTGCTCCCCAGAAGTAACCATCCCCTACCTGCACTGCAGGGACCACAGGCACTGGGATTTCCACACTTTCCAATTATCCCATGTCCCCAATATGGCATGAAAGCCCTCAAGAAAAACACAGGTCTCAAGATAAACGTCAGACAGGAACAGAGGATGTTCTCAGGGTAACTAGTGTGGCTTAGTGGCCAATAACCAAAGAGGTCAACCTAAAGCCTTGACCAAGCATGGCTTCCTGGAGTCTGAGTGACCAGGATGGGGAGAGGACCCAATGATAACTGGGATGGAACATCAAGACGATGGCTTAGAGTTAGAAGTAACAAGATTTAAAAGACATTTAAAAAATGTTTTTTCTTAAGCTCTTGAGTTTGTAAACTGAGATTAATACCTGTTGCCATTGAATCATGACATCCCTTGGCATATCTAATAATGAGAACATCCAAGGCTTAAGGCTTCCAAAAGAAAATTAAAAGAGAACTACATTTACGCCATGAAAATCTACATACCTCATTGCCACCTGAAGGTATGGGAGCACACATGCAGTGGATGGCATGTTACATAACAAGCACGCAAGAATTCCCATTTTACTTTGAGCAGATAATAAAAGTTTATTGACAGGAGCTGTGGGTACATTCTTTACATGTACTCTTTGCTCATGGGTCTGGGAACCATGCATGTTGGTGACAGTCATCACTTGGTTGATGAGACTTTGTAGTTGTTCTTGCAGGCTCTAGGGCACAAGCATATTTTGACATTATTAAAAATTGGCATGATAATATCTTGACTGGGAGGCACTTTTTTTTTGCTGAGGAAGATTCACCCTGAACTAACATCTGTGCCAGTCTTCCTCTATTTTGTATGTGGGTTGCTGCCACAACATGGCCACTGACGAGTGGTGTAGGTCTGTGCCCAGGAACCGCTGCCAAAGTGGAGTGTGCCAAACTTAACCATGAGGCCATAGGGCCGGTCCTTGGAAGGCACTTTTTAGTTTCTGTTTAACCCTACCCAAATGGAGGCCTCTGGGAGGAAAGCAAGACTCTCACAGCGTGCAATATTCCATACACAGACATATTAATGTGGCTGTTAATATGTCTGTATATTTTGCATAGAAATCCTCTTGAATCTACAATAGCACATGCACAAATGTAGTTTTATTATTTTTATTTTTATATACTTATTTTTTTGTGAGGAAGGCCAGCCCTGAGCTAACATCCATTGCCAATCCTCCTCTTTTTGCTGAGGAAGACTGGCCCTGGGCTAACATTCGTGTCCATCTTCCTCTACTTTATATGGGACCCTGCCATAGCTTGGCTGACAAGCAGTGCATTGGCCGGTGCCCAGGATCCGAACCCACGAACTCCGGGCTGCTAAAGTGTGAACTAACTGCTGCGCCAGCCGGCCCCCACAAATGTAGTTTTAAAACACATCCTTTTTTTTTTTTTTACAAAGCACAATTCATATACAATGCAAAATTTAAAAGTTTGTTTTTTTCTGGAAGGTTCTTTGTTGCCTTGCTTTCTTATTCCTCATGATAAGTCTAGATGGGGTTGATGAAGGTGAGAGAGAAGTGGGCAGGGGCTGCTCCTTTGAAAGTGCCATCCATAGACCAGTCGGCAGATAAAATTTATTTTATTATTTCTTGGACCTTACTTATTTGACCTGAGTCAATCTCCACATGTAAGGGAGGCAAGATGGTGGGTTCTCCTGATCAGACCAGCTGTATGAGCTCCATGGTTTTGAGTGACGAGCCCATCAGCAGATCTCTACTGTCCATCTCAGGTCTGTGAATATGTAATGCACCTACCTGTAAGGAGGTCACTGATGGTTGGCCAGCATTAGGTCAGGTCAAAACTCTGTATAAAGCAAGTGATTTCTGAGTTTTTAAACAATTAAAAGAAACCACCTGAGGGCTGGCCCGGTGGTGTAGTGGTTGAGTTCGTGTGCTCTGCTTCAGTGGCCCAGGGTTCACAGTTTCAGATCCTGGGTGTGGACCTATACACCGCTTGTCAGCCATGCTGTGGCGGCATCCCACATATAAAGTAGAGGAAGATGGGCACGGATGTTAGCCCAGGGCCAGTCTTCCTCAGCAAAAAGAGGAGGATTGGCAACAGATGTTAGCTCAGGGCTAATCTTCCTCACCAAAAAATTAAAAAAAAATGAAGAAACCACCTAGAAGTCCATCTATTTCACCTCTAACAATCTAGTTGATCATCTTAACTAAGATGAGGATCTGAGGAAGAGATCAAGTCAAGATGGAAAAAAATCTTTACTGAGAAATTAGGTGAGGAAGAATCTGTCAAGCTAATTGGATAAGTGGAAATATAAACCAGAATCTATGCCATAGCTGCTCAAGCCAGGCAGAAGGAGGAAGGAGCCATGCAGCACCCCCAGGGAGGTCTTGGGCCACCCTGGCCATAGGTCCTGCTGTTGCTGCCCATCACAGATGTCCGGTGATGCTATTTGGGAGTTTGGGTTCCTCCTCCAAATACCCCTCTGAGTGCCAGCCTCTGGCTTCCAAGCCTCTGCTTACCTGCTGCTCCCCACCCTGTCCCTAATTCATACTTTTTCTAATCTACCTGTTGGTATTTCTGTTTTTCTCTTTCCATCTCCTTCAGTTAACACAGGTGTTGTTTCCTGATGACCATCAATGAACAGGAAATGGAGTGAAATGCATATTATTAAGAGTTTCAGAGGTGACGCATGGAAGAACCAAAGATCACTCTGTGGGATGACACTGTAAGAATGCTCTCCAGCCTCATCTTTCAGCTTCACCACTTTCTGGCTGTGTGATTCCCAGCAAATTGCTCAGTCTCTCTGGGTCTAAGTTTCCTCATTAGGAAACTGAAATTAGAAAGGTCTTTTTAATATGAATTAATAGACCTTTGGGCTTAGAACAGTGCCTCAACATAATGATGCTCAATAAATGTTAGCAAATGACAAAGATGATGATGGTGCTGTTGGTGATGATGATGACAATGATAACGATGATGATGATGGTGATGATGGTGATGATTAGCAGCATTAATTAGCTTTCAAACATTGGAGGAAACACCCCTTACAGCCCTCCCTGTTCACTCATCAGCATCCATGTTCTCCTCTTTTTAGGTCCACAACTAGACTATATTTTCCAGGTCTTGCACCTAAGTGAGGCCACATGTCTAATTCTCACCAATGGGGTGTGAAACAAAGTAAGATGTGAAACATCCAGCTCAAGGCCATTAAATGTGGGTGTGCCTTGTCCACCTGCTCACTTTCTTCATTCACCAGGTGAACGCAGAAGACAAGGCCCTAGAGGTTGGTAGAAGTTCAACTGTGATTAATGGTTTTAGGGCATTTGAGATTATCCATTTCATCTTGATTGAATTTTAGTAGTTTGTGGTTTTGAGGAATTGGTCCGTTTCTTCTAAGTTGTTGACTTTACGAACATAAAATTGTTTATAGTCTTCCCTTATTATCTTGTTAATGGCTGCAGGATCTGTAGTGACAGCTCCTATTTCATTTCTAATATTATTGATTACATTTTAAAAATGAAAGTTCTCAAGTCATAATCCTACTTAAAATAACACAATGGAATTCCATCACCTACACAATAAAACTCCAACTCCACACTTGCCACCCAGGGCATCCCAACCCACTGCTGCTTTCTTGCTAGCCTCTCCTTTCATCGCCCCCCTCACCTTTACTTACAGTTCAGACACCCCTATGTATCTCCTACTCTGGGTCTCTAACACACCGCTTCCTCTGCCTGCCAACTTTTACCTCCACATTTCCCCTTCTTTGCTTCAGTTCCTCGAGGATTCATCTTGCTGTTGCTTCCTTTAAGAAGTCTAGAGGCAAAAGAAGCAGAAAAGAACATGAGACATGATCATGCAGTAGCTTACATGAATAATATCTGTTTCATCACCCTGCTTTTCAAACTTTGTCTGGCAACACAGTGTCAATGACATTGTCTTCTTTCTTTGAGGGCAGAGATGATGACAGCGTCAATGAAAAACGTTTAAAGATGAATTTCATGTGCTAAGGTCTGTGTTCAAAAGTTTTTTAATATAATTTAATCTTAACCCTATAAAGTAGGCATTGCCATTATTCTTATTTTACAGCTGAGGAATTGAGGTTTGGAGTCATTACTTTCTCACAGGGAGTGTGCTGGATTTCTTCTGTTTGCCACTCTGCCTCCTCACTCCTCTTGCCCCTCCTTCTCTGCCCATGGCTTCCATTTGGGTTTGCCCAGCAGGAAGTTTTGACAGGAGGTTAAGGTGTTCTCATGGTGTCTTCTCTGGGACATCCCTTTGGACTGGCTCCTCTCAAGGTGACCAGATCTACAAGATTCTCCTCCTGCAGTCTGGTCCCTGCGCCCTCCCCTCGTCTTTTCAAGCCTCCACTGGCAGCAGCTCTTCAGCTACAGGCCCTGGTTTACTGAGCCCTGCCTTGTGGCTCTTCTATAACGAACCTTTGTCAATAATCCCTGGGTAAAGAAAATCTCTTCCAGTGCCCCAATTTCTAATGTGTCATCCATTTCATGTTGGAACATTACAGAAAAGAGCTAATGAAGAGCTGGGAATTCACTTCTCTGGCTTGGGTTTCTGGGCCCCAGGTTCCTGACTGCTGCCCTTGGTCACTTTCCCATGCATCCCCAGGTTTCAGCTGCAGAAACAGACCGTGGTCCCATGTACTGCCTGTGCTGGCTGCTGAGCTATTCCATGGGCTTAGACCTCCTTCTGGTGAGGTGGTAAATGTCACCAAAACAAAACAGATAGTACTATCCAAAATTCATATTCCCCCTTGATACATTTTTTATTAGGACTTTAAGGCCTAAAGGCTGATGTCAAATACATTGTTTAGCTGAAAATCTGAAACAGAGAGAGTCAACTTTCTAGCTAATTTCTGGGGGAACTTAATGCCAAGCCTAATATGCCATTCAGATTCCAAATACTCACACATGAAATGTATGATATTAAAGGTGTGGTGATCCTCAGAGTCGGTACTGTGCAGTAAGAAGCATACACAAGGAAAAGGACTGCATGCAAAAGTTAACGCTTGTGTGGATGATTTTGGAAATAATTCTGGAGTGCCTGTTAAGAACAACACACGTTATCCCCAGCCTGCTCCAGCATTGACAGCTCTTTTAAGGGATGAATATTTTCCTCATTTGGCAGCTCCTATATTTTTTGCACTCCTTAAGTGTTTTCACATGCTTTGTCTCACTTAATCTAAATGACAACTTTAAGAGGAAGGTGCTATTGCATCTATTTATAGGGAAAATAAAAACAGAGCTAAGAGAGGTGAAATGACTCATTCAGGGGCACAGAGCTCATAAGCAGATGAGCCATTTTCAAACCCAGCTTTTCTTAGCGTGTATCTTATCTACCCAGAAACAGAAGAAATACTTCCAGGAGAAATAAAAATTCAAGGAAACTCATTATAAGACAGATAGTAATTAAATTGCTCTGCCATGTGACAAATATCTTCCTGAAACATAAGCACTGTAAACAACTGATAAAAATATAGTTCATGCAGAAGTTGTTGCTGGTCCTCCTGCGTCCACCACCAGAAGCCTCACTGGACATCATAATAGAAGGGGCATTAGAGTTGTCCAGTCACGAGTGTGCTCATTCTCTGGCCCCTTCCTGTTGATGAGTCACACATTCGGAGATGAGTTGATGCATGTTCACATGAAACAATGTGTGGTGCCTATCCAAAGAAGCAGGAGGTTTGCTTTGCTTCGTACTTAAAAAACAATTATGTAGGACAAATGCGTCTGGAGAAACACTCAATTGTTCCTGAGAAGAATGGTAGATACTTATGGGGAGTGCATTTTCACAGTTTTAGTAGTTTATTGTTCTCCTCTGTCACCAAGACATTCTTCCTTATCCATTAGTCCTTCTCACAGGTCTCTCTGTCTTAGCGCCCCTGTCAGCTGGTGACTTAAGTACCTATTTCATCTTCATGGCAGTTCCACTTGTCCGAGTTCTAACTGCTGAAGTTTGTGCTCGTCATCATCCTTTCTCTCTTCTGCATCAATATCTCCTCCTGCCCAGCTCATTCCCATCAGCCAAAAACTATCCTATGCTGAATCTTGTCTTAAAGAAAAACAAAAGGTAAAATCAAAACCTCCTGAGATTCTGCATTCCCCTTTCCTTGTGTGTCTTTGCTTCCATTTACAGCGAAAGCCTGAACTTTCTCTTGTTAGGATTTGGACCCTCCTGCCCTGCACCTTCTTTCAGTCTCCTTTACTTGGTCCTTCTCCTCTATTCAGCCCCATGGCTCACTCCCTGGACTATTTTCTCCATCTGTTCTCACTCCTAGGCGCTCTCACTCAACACCTTCACTTGTGTGTGTGTGTGTGTGTGTGTGAGGAAGACCAGCCCTGAGCTAATATCCGTTGCCAATCCTCTTCTTTTTGCTGAGAAAGACTGGCCCTGGGCTAACATCCGTGCCCATCTTCCTCTACTTTATATGGGACGCCACATGTGGCTGACAAGCAGTACGTTGGCAAGCGCCTGGGATCTGAACCCGCGAACCCTGGGCTGTTAAGCGAGAACTAAACTGCTGTGCCACTGGGCCAGCCCAACACCTTCACTTTAAATACCATTATATGCTGGTGACTCCCCAAATTATTCCCCCAGCCCCATTTTCTCCTGAACTCCAGATGTCCAAATGTGACTGTCTACTTGCCATCTCCACTGGCATGCCTGAGAGATGTTTCGATGTGACGTGTTTGAAAAGGCTCCCATTACCTCCCAGTCCAAACCAGCTCTTCCCTCTGGCTTCCCTGCTTGGTGGACGGCACGTCCGCCAATGGCCAGAAGCTCAGGCTCAAGACCCAGGAATCCTCCCTGGTTCTCCTTTTCTCGCACCTCGCCTCCAATCCAGCAGCGAGGTTTTCCAGCCATGGTTTCAAAATATACACAGATCTGAACCTGTCTTGCTCCTCCTAGCACATCTACTCCCACACAACTCACGGGCATGTCTCGCTTTGTTACCATGATAATTTCTCAACTTGTCTGTCTGTTTCCACTCATACTTTCCCATAATGCTTTTTTACAATGGCCAATTTTTTTTTTTTCCTGAGGAAGATTTGCCCTGAGCTAACATCTGTGCCAGTCTTCCTCAGTTTTGTATGTGGGTTGCCACCACAGCTCGCCCCTGACAAATGGTGTAGGTCCACAACCAGGAACTGAACTGGGGCCACCGAAGCAGAGCACACTGAACTTAATCACTAGGCCACGGGGCTGGCCCTGCAAAGTGGTCTTTTTAAAATGTAATCATCCTAGTTACTCTCCTGCTCAAGGTCTCCAACGCCTTCTTATCTGCTTCAGGATAAAAATTCAAATTCATCACCAGGATCTACAAGACTTGAAATAAGCTGGGCCCTGCCACCGACCACATCAACCTGCTCATCCCACCCAGTTCCCTTCCTCAGTCCACACCGACCTTCCCCACCACAAATATTCATTGTGCTCCTCTCACATGCCAAGTCCTGCTCTAGGCTCTGGAGACAGGAGTTTTGATTTGAGTGGGGGAGACAAGCAGACACATCGACACATGAGGGCAGGTGGCAGTGTCCACTGTGTAGGAAACGGCAGAAGACAACCCAGAGGGATGGGAGAAGACATTTCAGCTCAGGTGAGACGGGAACAGTGGGGCATAGACCTGCTGGGAATGCTTGAAGAGCCCTGAGAAGACCTAGGAGCCAACCCACCTGGGGGCCCTAGCAGACAAGGCAGTTCTCTTCCTGACAGGCAGTCGGCAGCAGGGCCATTCCTTCTGGATTGCATAGAGCCTCAGGTTCTGGGACAAAGTGTAGGTGAGGGGAGAAGACCTTAAGAGAAGGAAATACTAGGTTATAGATCATTTGTGAGCTGATGGGGCAGACATACAAACAGAATGTGACTTCATCCCTTCACCAGACGATGCCGTCTGTTCTGTTAGGAAGAGACTAGAGTATTAGAAAATCCATAGAACTCAAAATAAACAGAGGTTCTGGCTCCTCCAGGAGTTGGGATCATCACCTGAAAGTCTGGCAGCTCTGATCAAGCAACTTCACGTATTTTACAGATATCCTACTACTTAGTAGCTTTTTAGAAAATGTATTATTTAGTTCCATCCCTGACTCATGGATTTTGATTGCCTATTGTTAATCAGAGCCCCATTTCATTCTCAACTGAATATGAAAAATAAAATAAACAGAATCGTTTATTTGCCCCTCTTCAGTCTCATTCCAATGAAATTAAATAGTCATCTGAAGCCAATCTATTTTCAAAAAAGTTCTTCCAAATGAATGTTTTTGGATGTATTTGTTTCTTTTAAAATAATTTCTTAAACAGATGACCACTCCAATCTTTATATGTTTTACCTATAGGTGTTTAAAATTTTTTTTTTATAATATAGGTCGTTAACTTTGACACACAATTACAACTTTTACCCATATCTAGGACATTTTTTCATCTGAATTTGAATAGATCTTATCTTTATTATTATTTTTTTTTGTGGTTCAGAGGGAGAAAGTAAAAAAGAAAGGTTTATAAAATGCATATCTGAAATACCAAGCTCATTCATTCAACAACATTTACTGAGCAACCCCTGTGTTCCAGGCACTGTTATAAACAGAAATCCCTGCGCACATGGAGCTCATATTTTTTCCTACAAAATGATGCATCCATTGCTTGCACAGAAAGATAAGTAATAGATAGCTTAGGTGCATAGATAGATAGATAGATAGGAGATAGGTAAATGTATGTATGTGTGAATTTATAGATGGGCAGATAGATGATGGATAGATGGATGTATGGATGGTGGATGGATAGAGAAAGAAATAGATAGATACATAGATAGACTGACAGACTCCCGTGTATTCTTTTCACTCTCCTGTTTTCAGCACCTATAGCTTTATTCTTAACCTAAGGGAGAATTCTGTATATTACATGGAGATGCACAAAGACATATAGGATTCAACTCAGTAGGCAATTGGAGGGGCCCACAAAGGTCTACAAAGCTGAAGAAGACCCCATCATCCGTCTGGGGGACAGCTGTTGGGTATGGTCTGGTCACATTGGACGAGTGTGGGAGTGAATGGGAATTAAAGTGCGTCAGAGAAGGGCCCTCAAAGAAGTGGGCATGAGTTCAAGGACGTGGCATGTCCCTGCAGTTGAGTTTGGTGTAATGGGACAAATAGAGTGAATGTGAAATCTCCCCTTTAGCTGTAAGCATGGGTAGTGGGTTGAGTAGTGTCCCCCAGAATTTGTGTCCACCTGGAACCTCAGAATATGACCTTAATGGAAATAGGGTCTTTGCAGATATAAATAAGTTACGAATGTTGGGATGAGATCTTCCTGAATTTCGGGTTGGCCTAAATCCAATGACCGGTGCCCTTAGAATAGCAGGAGAGGAGACGCAGAGAGGCCAGGAAGACAACGCGGAGGTGGAGGCAGAGATTGTAGGAACGCTCCGCAAACCGGAAACGTCAAGGATTTCCAGGCGCTCCCCCAGGCTGGAAGAGGCATGGAATACATTCTCCCCTGGAGAAGCGGGCCTGCTGACACCTTGATTCCGAGTTCTGGCTTCCAAAACTGTGACAGAACCAAGATCTGCTGTTTTAAGCCACTAGTTTTGTGGTAATTTGTTATGGCAGCGCTAGGAAAATAAATCAGCAGTACAGAAAGGAAGGCACTTTTTTTTCTTTCTCTGCTTGAGCATGGAGACGTGTGGATTGAATGGACCTTGATAGTTGAAAAACAGGAGAAGCAGGATCTGTGTTAGTTTCTAGCAAATACAGTAAAAACCTGTCTGACCTTAGGGGACTTACATAATCTTTTTCTGTCTTCATTTCCCCATCCGCTTCATGAGAATAATAACAGCACCAACCTCATAGACCTGTCTCCAGAGCCCACACTCTCAGCCATTGGGCTGTGTTCTGCCTCTCTCTGATCAGCTGTCTCCAGGAGAACCACATGGAGCTGGGGGTCAGTTTGCCAGAAGAAGGGGGATGCTGTTCCTGGAAAGAGATAGGCAGAGCAGTAGATGTTAGCTGAATGTCAAAAATATCAACTTTTTGAAAAATTAAATAACCTAAAATACATATTTAAGATATCTAGACATGTTAATAACACAAAGATAAATGTGTAATAACTATTATGTTTAAGAGAACTCACACATATGTGTAATTTATGAGTATACATCTATTTTAATTTCTTAACACTTTGTCCATGTATTATGCAATAGATATTCACGTTGCCCAGGTTGAAAAGAGGAGTTTGGATAAATTCATGATGGGCTAAAGCTTTTGGTGACCGTGGAGCAGTGACTAGAAGGAAGGGGAGGTGGTGGTGAGGGGGAGGGGGAGGGGCCTTACAGTCAGGAATAAACCAGAAGAAGGGCAGGACAAGGCGTGTGTAAGGGTGGAATTGAAAGTTGAATCTAAGCAAAGAGTGGAGTAGCCCTGTGTTTTCCAGCAGGAAACCATGGTAGCTGGCAGGTTTCATTCTCTCCGGTGGGCCAGCAGGTGACTATGAACTACCCTCATCTGACATCAACAGTGCACTCAGATTTCTGTTTCATTTTGTTTGTTTCTATTGCTTCAAAGCTAGGGATGATCTGAAATATAAGGAATTGCATATTTTCACCAATGGGGGAAAAGCATGCTATTCCCAAGGCCTCCGTACTGACCACAGGTGAAAGCTTGTTTGGCAGTCAAGTGGCCACATCCACTCTTGTGGGTCAGAATGTTTGCTGCTCACACATCCACTCTTGTTAAAGTAAGCTGGAGCTTTGATTTGGCTGCCTGAGGGATGCTAATAAATAATAGAAAATGTCGCTCGCCTGCTTCCTCTTTTTTCTTACCATATTAAACAGACATCATGGACTTCCCCAGAATCTGAGCTTCTCTTTGTTTTCTTTTTCTCCTTTCTTTATATTTTGATCTTGTTAAATAATTTTGAGCAGCTTGTGACTCAGATGACCACAGTCAAGAGAGATGCTGGGGATTATCACTGATGTTTCAGGCCTCTTTCCTTTTACAGGATTGATCTCCTTTGGTGGAGAAGGTCTTTGTCTCAACTCAAGTCTGCTCTCAAACAGTTATAAATAAACACTGTCTTGGATGTAGACACTGAAGCCTTTGTTGATAGCATTCGATGTCAGTACAGATGGAATCAATAAATGAATGAGTGAGTGGTGAAGGAATGAATGGCAATCATTTTGAGCAAAAGGAAAGAGAGGAACCTAACTTTGAGGGTAAGGAGAGGGCCAACTTCCCAACAGTTCTGATCAGCCAGGTGCACGGCTGTGTCAAAGCAAAGCACTAGCCAGCACGACAGATCAGGGTGATGGGTGCAGACCTGTTAGTCCCCAGACCAGGGGCTGGGGGTGAACCATCTCCCCAGAAATGCCTGGCCAAATGAACTCCTGAATGAAACAAGGTTCTGTTAGGAATCAAGGATAAGGAGGGGTGGGACCTAGATGCCGGGTGAAAAGGCAAAATTGTCTGTTCTAAACTCTTTGTTATATTTGTCATACATAGTATTTTTAGGGTTTAGAAGTTAAAATTTTTTTAGACATAGCTCTCTTGTTTTCCTCTATGATTTTCAGTTCTAATGCCAGAGAGCCTTCTTGAAGCCTAAGATCCCCAAATAGTTACTTATATTTTATTTTAGAGTTTAGATGGTTTAAATTTTTCTATTTAAGTCTTGAGTTTATTGGGATATAAGGTGAGAGATAGGAATCTGTGTCCATCAGGATCCCTTAGTAAACAGACTCTGGAGGTGTGGCAGGGTTAAGACAACCAGCATGAGCTGTGGAGGCCCCTAGGGAGGAGCCACACTTGGAGCTGTTCTCTGTCATTGCTCCATTTCAGTGATGGCTGGAGCAGGACAGAGTGGAGAAGAAATGCCTGAAACTTTCTCTCTTCCTGGTCTTAAACTTGTCAGTGACTCCCTGGCTGAACCCAGTCTCAGGCCAGAGGTCCAGGCAGCCTTGACGATGCAGTCTGAGGAATTCAGCCCCCGGGGCACAGAGCTGGGCAGAGGAGGGGGTGGGAGGGATGAGGGATAACCCTCGCAGTAACTGATTTCCCTCAAATACTTGTGTCATTGTCCCGACATCACCTTTGTCCTCTACTAATACATTCTGATGCCTGTTTGGTGTCTGTCTGTCTGTTCCATTGAAAAGGTCAGAACTAGACAATCTGATTAAAATTTGGAGAGTTTGAGTATCTGGGTTCTTAAATGAGTTTCTGGAAAACCATTTAAAGACTGAGAGAAGGAGTGGTGAAAAATGCTATTGTTTTCAAGACTGCATACTTTTGTCCATTCATTAATTAATTCATTAATTCATCCCTTCATCAATACTCATTGATTCTGTCTATGTTCCTGTTGGCCACCGACTCGGGCAGCAGGACAGAGAAGTGGGGCAGGCGCCGCTCCCGCCCTTCTGGGGCTAAAACACACTGAGCTCCATGCCATGAGGGTCTTGGTGAGGCACCTGCAGGGTGGGGGCCACAGGAGGCTCACCATGGGGATGTCCTTGTCATGGTGTCTGGAACCAGCCACAAGGAGGAGGAGGATGGAATGCAGATGCCGTCGTACCGTGGAAACACCTGCACCCCTGCTGCTGAGATCAGGCTCCACCTGCAGATGTTGCCGCCAGCCTTACGTCTCAGTTATGGCCCTTTCTGCAGCGAGGGCGGGTCCTGAAAGGAAGGAGCAAGGGTTCTGGAGGCTGCAGAGGCCAGAGCGGTGCCCTGGGAATGACATGGGAATACCCTCAGGAAATCACTTAGAAAGAAACTCGGGGCAGCATAACAGGTGACTAAATGTGAGCAGCCACCAGCTAGGTTACTCATGCAAAACGATAACCTGGATTCTGTAGCTGACACTGACATTAACGTCATCGCTCTTCACGTTCTTTTAACATAATTGAGTGTCCACTCATTTTACTTACAAAAGTCTCTAAATGAAAAATAGATGTTCTGATAGCATCTAGTTCAGAAATGTGCACGTGTGTGTGGTGCAGAGCAAAAGATCCACTGAATAAATCAATCAGAATGAATGGGAGTCGGCTTCCATCCAAGCACAGACAAAATTTAGCAGTCACAACTTTTTTCTCCATTTTGTTTTTCAAAACCGTCAACTACTTATTATTTATTCAAAATATTTAACTTTTCATGTAGGCATTAATTGCATTAATTTACAAAATTATGTTTGACTTTTAGAAAAGATTATTTAGAGATATTTTGAAATTGAATCCCCAAGAAGGCAAGTTCAGGAAATAACTTCAAAAAGCAACACCTTTGTTCTGTTTGGAGTCGTTATTCAACTAAATTAGTGTGTTAGAATTATTGAAATAGTGCATAATTCATGCATTAAATAAATTCCATCTTTCTTCCTTGAGGATAGTAAGAAATGATGTTGTACCAGATTTTTCCGTGGTAAAGGATAATTTGTCCTGGATCCAGAATGTTGACTCGGAGTGGAAGGTTCCAGGGTTGAAATTTTCCAGTGAGACTTCTGGAGCCATTCTTCCTGGAAAAGAGGTGCTGAAAGGAAGGCAAGGCTAACCCTCTGGACAGGACAGTCTCGGGTTACAATACCCAATGCAAAAACCAGTAAGGCAAACAACAAGGAAAACAGGGCTGGAGAAGGAGGAGGTGAGTGCATCCTCTTCATGCACAGAGATGAGATGTTAGAAGAGATCTTTATGAATTGAACAGACATATGGTGGTTTACCTAGCCAATTTCTGGACATAAATAAATGGATTTTTAATAAATAGAAAAAGTATCACAGGGGCAAATGGTACAGTGTGATTCAGCCCAGACAAGACCAAACCATTGCCTAATGTAAAAGGCACTGACAGTTATGGGAAACATAAATATTTGATCAACAAAAAAATAAATCATGACAATCATAATTATGATCCAAAAGTGACAATTTGATTTGATGATCTCATTAAAACCTTGCTAGTTCAGGGTAAGAAATGATAAAAACCTATTCAGAAGCACCATCGTTAGGAATCTAAATTGGCATGAGGCCCCAGCAGAGAGAGCCAGTCAAATGTTTTGAAAAGCAAAAGGACTGTGAGCCCTTGCTTCACGGAAGAGCTTCTGGAAAGGACCTGCTTCCGTGGAACCAGGCTGGGCGCTGCGTGGAGCATGCTGAGTAAACAAAACAGAGGCAGAGATGCTGGACCACCTCCTCAGAGAGAAGCCAGTAGCAGCAGAGCCCAGCCCGTCCTCCCAGCTCCTGCCTGTGCTGGAAACCCCAGAGACTGTACGCGGTGTCCTTAATCACAGCCAACACAGGGCAAAACAACACTGTCTTTGCTGGAGTAAGAACTGGGTGAGGCACTAAAAGCCACGATTGGTCCAGGCGACGGGTGGGAGCAGCGGAGGTCACGGGGGAACCCGTGTGATGGAAAGATGCATTCCCCAGAATGCTTTTGTCAAAATCAATTTATTTAGCGAGGAAAACCTCCCCAGAGACCACCACGTGCTTAGTGAGGTTGTTAGTTCTCCTGTATTTTCCGGATGGATTGATTTGGGTCACCGGATAGGTCTGGGGAGTTCACACTTAAGTCTTGGCTCCAGGAATATGGCAGAGATTTCTGGTCCATTTGGGGAGAACAGGTGAGGGCTCCCCTCTCTTCAGCTGACCTGCCCAGCTGAACAACAAGAGAAAAGGATGCACAGAAATCCCAGGCTGCACACACCTGGCCAAAGACATTCTGTGTGGCAAATACCCTGTGTTCATTTTCCTAATCACGTTCTAAAATGTTTAATACACGTCAGGGCTCAGGGTCCCAGCCGAAGCTAGGCACACACATCCTACTGGAAAGTTTATCTTCTCTTTTAGATGTCCAGGAAAAGTGGTTTCACAACATTTTTAGAAAGAGTATTTATATGTAATTCGTGTTTACAAGTTTCTTCCACGAAAACAAATTGAAACAGAAACATTCAATGGACAGCTAATCACTTACTATTTACTATCTCTGGGCACTTATTAGTTTGATATGATATATTAAAATAAACTCATTTTTCCTTCTTTAAGATCCTCTTCATTTTCAAGCATGCTGTGGACTGAATATGTCCCTCCAAAATTCATATGTTGACGCCCTAATCCCCGATGTGACCGTATTGGAAGAGAGGGTCCTCAGGAGGTAATTAAGGTTTAATGAGGTCATAAGGGTAGTGCTTAATCCAGCAAGATTGGTGGCCTTATAAGAAGAGGAAGAGAGAGATCTCTCTCCTTCTGCACTGGCACAAAGAAGAGGAATGTGAGGACACAGTGAGCAGGGGGCCGGCTGCAAGCCGGGAAGAGAGCTCTCACCAGACGTGGACCATGCTGATGCCCTGAGCTCGGACGTCCAGCGTCCAGAATGGTGAGAAAATCCATTTCTGTTGTTTGAGCCACTAGTTGATGTCAGTACCGAGCACAGCTTTGTGTGCTCCAGGTCAGCTCCTCTGTTTTTATTCTGGAGGCTCTGGGGGCACATGGAGCCCTTCCTGTTGTCAGGATGGTGGTGACTTCTCATGTGTGCCACACGGATGTGACTCTGTCACACCTGTGACTTTCCTTTACCTGCCACGCCAGTTCTGAGGGCTCTTCCGCGACTCAGCCTGCCCTTCTCCAATCCGGTTTTCTTAGACTGTCTCAAAAAGGCAATTTCCTAACCTCCCACCATTTGTATTTCTTTTTCTGGATATAGGTCTTTTCTAGGTGATACAATTTCCATTTCTAAGGGAGCCCCATGAAGGCCCTTCTCCACGAATACTGTGGGACATAGAGTTGACTGCAGTGTAGATACAGATGAGGTAGATTCAAAAGCTGCTTTCTTCAAACTGCTTTGAACAAAGAGCTCGTCAGTTTGCCCCGTGAGAATGGTAAAACCAAAAATGGAATAAAAGGTTATAATTCGATCTCTGTAACAGATTGAATTGGACCGGACTGGACTGAATTGAATGAGATGAAAAGGAAAACGTGCCCCAAAGATTTCTTAAAACTCCATGAAAGAAAATGAACACGAAGTTCAGAATAAGGTAGTAAATCTTCATGGCCTTCTTATGAGAAGTTCTGCATTCCTGGATTTGCCTTATGGAAAAGCAATGCAGGTGAATGGACTGAGGAGAAACGAGGATTTGAATGAAGCAGGGGAGGTCACCAGCTCCCCTGTCCGTGGGGCCAGGCGGGGCTGCACGGCCCAGGCCTGCTCTCCAGGTGGACACAGGGCCAGCAGGAGCAACGCTGAAGACGGGAGAGCTCCCTGGCTCTGCTGGGTTTCAGCTCTGCAGGAGAAGCGTCTGCAGGATCCCCTGCCGTGCCACTGCAGGTTGCCCCGCATGGATTCTCTTTTTAAAAAAGTTCCAACTTTGACTGCAGAGTATTTGATATTAAAAATAACATAAAATATAAAAATCTACTCACTTAAAATTATTTGAAGTCTAAAGAAGTGTCCACAGTAATAATCCTAGCTAAGAGCCATTGGGCATATCTACGTTCCAAGCATGCTTAGAGGGACCTCGCCAGATTCTAGGGGCCCCAGTGCCACTCGGCCTCGGCAGGTGCTGGTTTATGAGCCGCTGTGGCCCGAGACTGTCATGGGTGAGGCACGGGCCCAGCTGAGGAAGGAGGAGGCAGCGGCTCCGTGGTTGTCTAGCTCGGCCCTGGACGCCATAATGTGGCTCCCGTATGCAGCCTCGAGGATGCAAAGGCCTCGTGGACATGGGGTGTTAAGGAGAGGGTGGCACTGTACTTCAAATAGACGTATGATCCCCACCGGGGTCCCCGTACCTAATGGCAGCATGGGGATGGAGGGCCTTTCAGGGGCTGGATGTTTTTAGAGCCCAGAGCGTACAGACTGAAGTGACTTGCAAAAAATACAGATTACAGAGCTTTTGTTCTCTTTCTGAGGAGTTGTTGTACACAGGGTTTTGAGCTTGTCAGGGTGGTTACTGTCTCCGTTTAATTTCATACTGAGCTTGTTCAGTGCTGGGCACCAACACGCGCTGACGGAGGCTTGGGCGGCGTGAGGCCTGGAGGCTGCTAGGATGGGGGCATTGAGCAACTGTGGAAAGAGCCCTGGATTGAGGGCAACCTGCACTCCAGCCCAGGGGGTCCCGGTAACATGGATTAGGTCCCACAGCCTCACTGGGCCTTATTTACTCAGCTGGGTAAGGAAGCCACTTCCTGTCTAACATTTCACAGTTTCATTATACGCTTGTTCCTCTCCAAGATTGGGGTTGAGACACATCTTTGTGTCCTCAGACGCAAATTAAAAGTGAACAAGAGACAAGAGTCCTGACCTGGGGAGGGGATATTAACCAACATGGCAGGTGCAGAGGCTGGCTGTCCTTCAGCCAGTGTGTGTTGGGGGGAGCGGTCAAGATGGCTGTGTCCAAACAAGTGAGTCCAGCAGGCCAGGGCCATGATCACTAGAGCCTGGTGACAGGTGCTAAGTGAGATGGGGCTGGAACCCAACAGTGGGTCACCTGGCAGCTCAGGTACCTCCAAAATCCCCAGTTTCCAGGATCCGGCTGCAGACTCAGCCTGCAGTGGAAGCAGAAGCACGGCGGGGGCAGGCGTTGCTTTGTAAGCTCACAATGAATCCCACTTCTTTGGGAGCCAGGTTGTGCTGTACTGAATGACATGTCATTGTGTACCAGGAAGTGTGATAAATAGTTTATGTGGCACCACAAATGTACAGGGGTGCCACTTGGATAAAATAAGTCAGCTCAATCACTTCCTAAGCACGGGTTACTAAATTAACATCTCACACTGGATTTTGATCCAAACCCTTGGTTAAGGTTTCAATTTCCCTATCAACCAACCAAAGACCTCAAAGATCTTTCCATTATAGGCTGTGCTGGAAATTTGATAAATGATCTCTCCTACTTGATTTCGCCCTGGCATCAGAAATTCATCATTTCAATTTATCATGTCTCCTTGATGTCGGAGCTGACTTGTTCTTTGCTTCGGTGTTACTTCCCTCTGTGCTGCTGGGATGACTGACGGCAGCAGACAGCCGGGTTCAACCACAGCGACTTCAGGAAATGTGGAGAATGCCTGCTCGGTGCCCCTACGTGGCCTGCAAGCCAGGCTCACTCGTCCTCCGAGATGCTCTCCTACTGCTGAAAACTAAATTCTCGGTGGTAGCAAATGTCAGCGTAGAAGGCCTGCCTTGAAGCCTCTGCGATGTCCTCTTTTTTCCCGCCCACCCAGCCGGACTGAGACTTCAGAAAACTGGCCTCCTGCCAGCACGTAGAGGCGGTGAAGCAGGGATGAGCAGCTTCCAGTGATGGGCAGTATGTGGGAGCTCAGGCCGCAGTTGGCAGCAGACGGGCCAGAAAGGGCAGGGGAAAAGGCGGAGGTCAGTCCTACCTGTGGTTACAAAGCCAGGCATCCAGGGCCAGGGCTAGGAGGCTAGACAGGCGGGTGCCTCCAGGAAGCCTTTCGGCAGGTGGCACAGCCCCTCTATTGGCTGACATGTGTTCGGGGACAGCCAGCCCCCGGCGGCCAGGGGACGCATGTGGACGGGTGTGTCAAGAGCCAGACAGAGCTGCAGGGCCTGGGAGGGGGGGCTCTTTGTTTCTGTGCCTCTCAAGAGCTGCTGCTGTCCTGTCTTCTCCCAGCCGCGAGCCAATCCTCACCGATGTTAGATGTTTAGAATCAGGCGGCTCCTTTCTGGGCAGCCCAGGCCCAGTGTGCAGGCCTGAGTGAGGCTCCACTCACCTCACCACTAACAGCCATTGAGCACGGCTCTGTGCAGGCCCCTGGTCTTGCACCCCAGCCTGCCAGCAGCACAGGCCCCCCAGGCTCCATCCAGGGGGATCATGCTGACGGTACGTTCTCCCTGCTGTGAGAGAACATTTGCGGGGCCACCATATGCACAGTCCTGGGTTGGGGCGGGTTGCACTGAGACGAAGTGAATAACAGCCCTGTCGGGAGAGGCAGTCTCATACACTTAGTCTGTGGACCCTCCTGGCCACACCCTCCTGAATGGGCCTGGGGCCTGGACCTCTTCCTCACCAGGAGACAGAGCCCTCACAGCCGTGCTGGACTTGTCACCTAGTGCGGGAACATCATTTTCTGTTTCCGACTCCATGTGGGCTCCATTGTTCTGCTTAAGCGTGTGCATCATATGGCACCTGGCCAACCCCGCTGCTGTATCTGCCCCTACGGGCAGGGGATGGGGTCCCACTGCTGCAGCACTCTTAAGAGGGGCACGTGCTGGCCAATGGCCCTGCATCGGCTGCAGGAGGGACACGCTGGCACAGGCAGCTGATGCCCACTGCCGAAGCTGTTCTTGCTCTGTCCCGTCCCTCTGTGAGCAGAGAGTTATTCCATCCAGGGCTTGGCTGTGTTGTTTTCCTTGGCGACTCTGATGCTGATTTGCAGCAGGCAGAAGTGCTGGGACGTCTACTCCTGGTGGCAGGCAACAGATGCTCCTGCTCGACAACCTCCCAGAGATGTCTTGTGCAGTACACCATGCTGGGGGGCCTGGGGTCTGGTTTCAAGCCACCCAGAGTGCATCCAGCTATGGCGCTCCACCTTCCCCCGACACTGAAAGTCTCTCCTGCCTGGAAGTGCTTTCTGCAACCGCCATTCCCCTAAAGCATCATATCGGTGCCCTCGTTCTGGTCCCCTCCGGTCTTGAATCCTGAGCCCACCCCATCACCAGTGTGAGGCAGGCTTTGGAGGCAAAACCCACATGCCTGGGTGGGCACAGGGGTATCCTACTGATGCCTTTATGCAGCGACCAGAGGGTGGCTTGGAGCTCTCTAAACACTTTCTTCTCCCTCTGATAAAAAACAACTTTTTTTTTTTTTTTTGGTGAGGAAGATTCACCCTGAGCTAACATTTGTTGCCAATACTCTTCTTTTTCTCGCTTGAGGAAGATTGTCCTTGAGCTAACATCTGTGCCAGTCTTTCTCCATTTTGTATGTGGGACACCACCACAGCATGGTGGCGATCCAGGATCCAAACCCGCAAACCTAGGCTGCTGAAGCGGAGCGGCCAAACTTATCCACGAGGCCATGGGGCTGGCCCTCTTTTGCTTTTCTGATCATATAATTGATTCATACGTACTGTGAAAAAAAGTAAGCAATAGTTTTAATAAACCTTGCTTACAAATCTAGAATCATTTGAAATACCACCCAAAGAAAACACTTGTCATGAAGGTGACCATCCTCTCACACCCCTCTTTATATAAATTTCTTCTTTCTACATTGGCCTTAGAACTGGGGAACCAGAGAGCTTGGTTCAAGGGGGCCCAGTGAGGAAAGAAGAGCATGAGGAGGCTGGTCACTTGCTTGAGTCCAGGTCAACTGCCCTCTGTCAGTCCCTCCTGCATCCCTCTGGCCCCCCACCCCCTTCCCCCAAGACCGTGAGAAGCTCCTCAGCATGTGAGTGCAAAGAACAAGGACCCAACGTTCCTTCCTAAGGGTGGACACTGAGTGGGGTACAGGCAAACAAGGGGCTCAGGAGGTCCCTCTGAGGGTCAGGTTGGTGAAGCCCCAGAATAAGAGGAGCTCACCCTGGGGGCTCAAGGAGGCCCGCCTTCCCCACTGCCCCTCAGGCACTGGCGTTGACTGAGTTATGTTCCACCTGCGTCCTGGGATTAGGTTAAAGGGAGACTGAGCATTCTTCTCTGACAGAACCTCTGCTAATGGGAAGCAATCTGTCTTGGACCTGCCAGCACAGAGGCACCTCCCTCCCTATTAGCCGCCAGAAATATTGGTCTTCATCTTCCAGCTCCTTGAGCTGCTGATTCACAGCTGTCCTTAGAGTGCCTGCCATGGCCACACTCTCCAGGGCTCAGACTCGGGAGGGTGTCCAGGAAGCCTTGGGACCCCTCCTCCTAGGTCAGACTCGTTACCTTGTCGTTTCACTCCAGGGCAGTTGTATCTACATAAATGTAGTAAAATCAACTCCTGATAGAGGCTGATATCCATAATGATCAAGTTACGGCTTGACAGCTGTCATGGGGCGGGTTCTTGGGAGACAGACAGAAGAATTATCTGCAGCTCTGTCTGCCCCCAGGGGGGGAGGGGCTTTAAGGAAATGAGGGTGACAGGACTGCCTGGGGGAGACGCTGACTTCAAGGGTGGGTTCCTCTGAGCCCAGGGGGAGTTCTTGCCGTGGGTGGTCCCTCTGAGTTACCGCAGGTGGAGGCCAGCGGGTGGACTTTACCTCCTTGCACCAGCCGATCGTTACCGCCCCCCATCCCTAGGGGGCGCTAACGTTGGGCAGAGCAGCTGCAACAAAGTTACAAAGTTTCACAGGCTGGGACGCTTAAACCACAGACATTTATTGCCTCACAATCTGCAGGCTGGAAGTCCCAGGTCAAGGTTCTAGCAGGGTTGATTCCTTCTGAGGGCTGCGAAGGAATGATCTGCCCCAGGCCTCCCTGCTTGGCTTTGCAGATGGCATCTTCTCCCTGTGTCTCTGCACATCATCTTTTCTCTATGCATGTCTGCCCCTGTATCCAAATTTCTTCTTTTTATAATGACATCAGTCATATTGGATTAGGGCTGTGATATTGTAATTTATAATTAGAAATATATATTTGGTCTTTGTCCCTGGTTCTGGCACAGAGCTCCTAAAACCCTTGGAATTTCCTAAGTGAAAAGAGCTGAAAAAGGTGTCTTTTGGTATGTTAATGAGGTGGCTAGGCGCCTAAGGATGGGGGCTGGTTGCCAGGGGAACCAACCATGTGATTGGACCGGTGAAACTTTCAGTCCCACCCACTGACCTCTGGGGAGGGGAGAGGGGCTGGAGGTGGAGTTCAATCACCAGTGGCCAGTGAGTTAATCAATCATGCTGATGTAATGAAGTCTCCACAAAAACCCAAAAGGACAGGGTTCTGAGAACTTCCTGGCTGGTGAACACATGGAGATTTGGGAGAGTGGGGCTCCTGGAGAGGGCATGGAAGCTCCGTGCTCTTTCCCCATACCTTGCCCTGAGCATCTCTTCCATCTGGCTGTTTCTGAGTTATATCTTTTTATGATAAACCATTAATCTAGTAAGTAAACTGGTTTCCTGAGCTCTGTGAGCCATTCTAACAAATTAAGCAAATCCAAGGATGGGGTCGTTGGAATCTCCAATCTATAGCAGGTCAGTCAGAAGCACAAGTGACAACCTGGGCTTGCGGTTGGCGTCTGAAGTGGGATTTCCTATTTCCAAATAAGGTCATGTTCTGAGGTACTGAGGGTTAGGACCTCAAAATATGAATTTAACAGAGAACACACTTCAACCCTTAACACCTGGGAAGGTCACAGTGGTTGGCCATCACTAGGTGACATCCCCAGCAACTGGGAAACGGATGTGTTGGCCCCAAAGAGACATCACAGTATCCAATTCCACAGTTTTCCTGAAAGCCGAGAAAATTCCCGACTGGTATAAATTTAGTTTTCTTTAAAATTAAAGTGAAAAGCTGTAAGCTTTGTCAAATTAAATAAACTATATCTGGCCAATATTTCTATATATTATTGACATTTATCCTGCCATCCAAAATAAATATACCATAAAAGTGCATATTAATTCAGTCAAGTCCGTATACATTTGTTTCTAAATTTTCCTTCTCTCTGTCCCTGATTTGGGCTTTCAGAATAATTTTTTTGTTCTCAGAGCTTATCAAATTTCACATCATTTATATTTTATGTCTCAAACACACGAGAAAAAAAATTTTTCTACCTTACCTTAAAAAATGATTTTTTACTTTAATGAAAACTCAGATTACTGTTATTCCTCAAATCACTGTCACATAAAACTTTCTGAGGAAACCTACTTGTAACTGAGTTATTCTGGGACCTTGTTAACTGGGACCTTTGGGTGAGGATGAACACGGATTCCTTTTTACCCAATTTTACCCGATCCCATGCAGCAATAAGTCATAATCGAATGAGTGGCAAGAACATTGGGAGAAGAATTGGAAGACAGGGGTTCAAGTCTCTGGCCCGCCATCCCCCGAGGACCTGGTGCAGGTTCTTTCCACTCTTTTGTCTCTGTTTGCACAGCGGAGGCCAGCGGCGGGAGTGAGGGCCCAGGTGGTGGCTGCTTTAGCAAGGGTGGGGAAAGGAGGGGGTCTGTACTTACTCCAGGGAACTTCTGCACCTGTTACCCAGTGGCACATGGAGTAAGCCAGGGCAGACAGCCAGTGCTCTTCATTGCGATGGGTTCCTCAAAGTGTTTTAGCGCTGCCGGCTAAGCTTACTGTGGCAGAGCTCTCTTTATTCCCCTCCTTGTGGCTCCACTTCTACAGCGGGGTGCTGTTCACAGGGCGGTCTCATGCAGTATATCTGAAGGGCCGTTGGCAGGCCTCCATGCTCCCTAAATCACCTCTGCTTCCTGCCTGAGATCTGACTTCTCTTACTGGCCAGAGTTTGCCTTTTCAGAACGTTCCATTGATTTAGCAAATATCTAACTCACAGAAATGAGTTCATGAGGGAACCCTGAGCCAAGAAGACTACACTGAATTACGGATGTTGCTGGGGAGGGTTTCTGGCAGCTTGACATGACTTGTGACCATCATTTAGAGACGTCAGAGCTGCAGTTGTGTTACTCTGATTGTGGGCATAGGAGATGTCAGTTTAGTTTGAGGTAGTGAGAGGGACCTAAGAAGGAGCCCTCCCTGAGAGGGGAGTTTGGGGAAGAGAGGGCTCAGTGTAGAAGCACAGGCACCTGTGTATGAAAGAAGAATTCAGTGGAGGAGCGAGTGGGGCCACCAAAGGAGTCTTCACAACTTAGCACTGGATTCTTCTTACTGAGATGAAAGCAGGAAACAAGTGCAGATAGTTTTCCCCAAAACTTGAATATATTAACATAGTTGGCATGTTAATACAATTTATTGATATATTAGCATGTACATCTGTACACTTAAACAAGGAAAACAGAGACATTAACCAATGTCTATTGTGATTTCGGCTACCTCACACATCACACATCACCGTGCTCACCACCATCGGTGCGTCCCTTCCGTAGTGAAACTCTTGGTGTAAGACCAAACATCTGACTCAGGGCCTGGTCTGTAACAGGTACTCAATGCATGTTTATTATTATTACTATTATGATTATTATTTTAAGGAATAATGTTTCCCAGTGAGCAAAAGTGGGATTCTAATTTACAATTCCAGTTCCTCACCCTCTTATAAAGTAATGAAGACCAATTTAATTATACTCAGTGCTGTACCTGGCAAATTGTAAAGGCATTGTATCTGTTTCCTAATTGCTTACTGATTAAAACATCAATTAATTTGAGACAAGGCGACTCATGGTATTTAGTCTAGCTCTCCTTCTAGAAATTGGAAGGGTAATCCTTGTCACTAGCTATCCCATCCTGTCCCAGGCACGTGGCTACTTCGAGAGGCTCTGATGCTGTCTACAGATGTGTGATAGTTGGTGCTAACGTGGTTAGGTGGAAGGAGTTCTCCACTCTTGATAATAAAACTATGTTTAGGCTCTTTATTGTTATCAAAGCATCATTCACTGGTTATCTCATTTGATCCTCATGAAAGCCCTGTGGGGAGACCAGGGGTCAGGACCCCAGTTTATTGATAAGGAAACTGAGACCAGTGGGGTACCCGGCTTGCTGGGGTTTCATGGCTTGTATGTGGCGTGACAGCCTAGGAGTCTGACAGGACTAACCTGGTGTTATTTCTTCTTTTCAACCTTTTTTTAAATGACCAATATAGTTGTCCCAGGAGTGAGAGTAAAGGAAACAAACACTTCTTTTTAAAATTTATTGTGAGATTGTAATCCAAGGTCAAGGAAAACTCTTCAATGAATTGAGCTACTTCCCAGTTCCTCTACACCTGAACTTTGGCTTCATTAATAAAACCACCTGTTTTTTTCTAACCACTTCTCTGACATATACCTGCAATGACTGAGCCCCCAAATTGTCCAGGGTCCACAAAGTCCAAATGGTCTGGAGTGTCCTAGAATGGCAAGATTTCTGTTCAGAAGACACTCTCATCATGTCTGCCCCCACTGGCTCCCGTCTCCCCTGGGCAGCAGGTCACGAGCTGCCTGGATGCATTGTCAGCAGCAAGAAGACTTGCTGTGCAGGAGTGGTGCAGTGTTTCTGTGCTTCCCACGCCCTCTCTGATGTCCTTTGCTTAATCATCTCGCTGGTCCCCACAGAGGCCTCTCGAGCCCTTCAGATTTTCAAAACTGTTCCGGGTGAGGCGGTCTGATGCGAGGACAATTCAGAGAATACTTTCTGAAAATCTGCTCTGAGCTGGAGCGGGGCAAGGTGAGGCGATAGGATGAGCAAGTCCTGCTCTTGCTCCTGCCCTCAGGGAGCTCGAGCCTGAGAAGGCAGATGGCATGTGTCCCCGTGTGGCTAGGGAGTGGGTGAACGTGACTCCCACATTGTCCCACTCCGGATGCAACAAGCCCAGCCTGCAAGTTGATGAACATCATTAATACTCTTTGAAAGTAACATCTGTCTTATAATGCACTCAGGGCCCCTGGGACAAGGAGAACATGAATAAGAGATGGGATGAAACGAGGGGAACCTCTGCCAGCTACAGCCATGTCGGTGGGTCTGCATCAGCAGTAGTAGGAAGACAAGCACAAATGATCTCCTTGCCAAGCTATTCCTTCAGGAGCAGTGTGAGGATTTAGAGCATCGATACTCAAAACAGAACACACTCAAGCCAACCGGAAGTAAAGGTTTCCAGTTGTATTTTAAGGGGAAGAGATATTAGGCTTACGGATACTAACATGATGCAAGATTCATGGACGCATGAGTAGAATAGCTGTGCCAGCCAACCTTGGCAGTCTTCAGGAGAAGATGAAGATCCAGATGGAAACAGGTATACAGAGTCTCCTTCTTAGATGCAGTGTTGGTTGGAAGGACTGATGGGATTTGTGACTCAGAGGGACCAGCTCCTGAGATCTGCTCCCTTTTAATCAAAGTAAATGGGTGGAATATGAAGATTCTAGGGATTCTGATTCTTTTGATGGCAGCATGGCTGGAATGTTCTCAGTGTTGGCACAAAGGGCATTGTGACAGCCTGGGACACTCAGGAAAAGAAATAGTTGTCACTGCAGAGAAAATGACAGCAGTGTTCTCCAGTTTATGGCTGTTGGCCAACTCTTTGGTGAGACATTACAAAAGGATGTTAAATCTTCACAAAATCAATTCGTGAGAATGAAAGAATTACAATTTTCAATTTTTCTGTGACTACATTTCCCTTACTGTTTAGCTGAAAGGTCTTAGGAAGAGATATTTTATTAAACACGAAAGAATGGAGTTGAGACAGCTAATGCTTTAAAACTCATGGTGGCAGGTGGATGCCAGATGCTGGTAGGTGACAAGCAGCCCACTGTGAGGACAGCGGTGGTTTGGATTCGTGTGGCTGGATTTACAAATGGAAGCAGCCTTGTCATGCCGAGGGACTTTGCCATATCAAACATATCACTATGCAGGTGGAAAAGAGACTTACAGAGTTCCTACTGTTCACTTCTAGAAGGTCTCAGTTATTTCCCAATCATTGTGTGTCTATCCCAACAACATCTTTGTTCCTCAACTTCTCACAAGTGGACTGTGCTCCTGGTACCCAGAACTGTGGCTGTTTACTTTTTGATCTGTGACAGTTAGCTTCAGAATGTCTTAATGGACAATTTGCTTTCAGCTTGATATTATGAGAAAGAATGCTAAGTTTGCAAGCAGAGGAAGTGTGTGTGGCCCCAGGTTCTGCTCTCTTATTGCTGTGAGAATGTTGCTTGACCTGGCTAAGATTTAGTTTTCTTCTTTGTAAAGTATGAGTAATTATAACCACACTTACGTTTAGGGTTGTCAGCAAGATCCAAGAGAGCATTTTGGGGGAAGTATTTTATGAACTCTTCAGAATTTGACAGATGTTGGATTTTACTTTCTCAGTCAAAGCTTGATAAGCCTGTGGCAGGGCTGCATTCCTAAACCACTTGCTGCTTCTCTGGGTTCCATCCTTATGTTACAACATCCATCCCCCATCAACATGAGCTGGAGTCATTTCAGTTGATTCCAGCTCAGAAGAGACCCATGAGGTCACAGTTACCAGGGACACCCTGATGCAGGCAGGGATGTCGTGCTCTGAAGATCTCCAGAGCTGTAGCTCATCAGCGACTTGCCTATTAGGGGACCAGTGAACCCCTGGAAACTTGGAGAGAGGGGCCCAGACTCTCAGCACACCACAGATACTGCACATGCATTCTAGGAATGAAATCTCCTGGGTTCTGGCGGTTCTCAAATTAACTGTCTCTGCTGAGAAGTCCACTGGTTCCTTCTAGTTTTAGTGTTGTTAAGGCAAAAACTTTTACTTTTACTGAAATAATAACTAACCTGCATTTTCAATAAAGCAAGAGGTCACCACTTTTGTGTCCCATCAGAAGCTACCGTTGTTTCCATATAATTTGGGAAATTACTTTGGCAACAGGAACTCAAAGGAGGTGATCTCATTAGGACTGAAATACTATAATTCAAAGTCCAAATAAATAATACATAGATGAGAGTGAGGGAGAGAGAAGCTGATGTGAAGAGAAATATTCAGAAATAAGGGTTCCCTAGGAGACATCCTTATTTCAATTTCTAGAAACTAATACGGTTCACGAAAAGAATTAAGAACCCAGTATGAGTTCTAGACTCCAGTCTAGTTTGTAGAATCAAGATCCAGCTGCCTGTGGTTTGAGTAAATGGAAAGAATATTGTGATTTATTATAAGAAATATATGTTTGGTCTTTGTTCCATTTTCTGGCACAAAGTTCCTAAAACTCTTGAAATTTCCTAAGCGATGAGAGCAAAAAAAGCTGTGTTCTGTTATGTTAATGAAGTGACATTTGGAAAGAACCTAAGGATGGGGGCTAGTTGCCAGTGAAGCCAACTCTGTGATTAGAGGGTTGGAACTTTCAGTCCCACCCCTCAACCTCCAGGGAGGGGAGAGGGACTGGAGGTTGAACCAATCACCAATGGCCAATGACTAATCAATCACACCCATGTAATGAAGCCTCCATACAAGCCCAAAAGGATGGAGTTCAGAGAGCTTCCAGGTTGGTGAATACATGAAGATTCAGGGAGAATGGTTCTCCTGGAGAGAGCATGGAAGCTCCATGCCCTTTCCCCATGCCTGGTCCTATGTATCTCTCCCATTTGGCTGTTCCTGAGTTATACCCTTTATGATAAACTGGTAATCTAATAAATAAAGTGTTTCTCTGAGTTCTGTGAGCTGCTCTAGCAAATTAATCAAACCCAAGGAGGGGATCCTTGAAACCTCCGATCTACAGCAGGTTGGTCAGAAGCACAGGTGACCTGGGCTTGAATCTGGCATCTGAAGTGTGGGAGCAGTCTTGTAGGACTGAGTCCTCAACTTGTGAGATCTGAAGCTATCCTCAGGTTATGAATTTCAATCCAGAATTGAACTGAATTGTAGGATACCGAGCTGGTGTCTGTGGATTGCCTATTGGTGGGGGAACCCCCACCCAACACTGGAATTGGATGCAGAATATTTTACCATGGAATCAGAATAACTTGAGTTACAATGCCTGGCCATGTCATCAACTAGTGGGGTGACCTCAGTCAAATCACTTCACCTCTCTGTGCCATTCCTCCAGTCTAGGCCAGGCTTGGCTGATCTGGGCTGGGCTCACCTGTGTGGATCAGCCAGAGACTAGCCAGTGTAGGATGACTACACCTGACACAGCTGTCTTCCACACAGTCTCTCATCCTTGCCAGGTGAGTGCGGGCTTGTTCATGGAGTGCCTGGATAAGGGCCCAAGGTGATAGGCACTAGGCTTGGGGCTGGCACATCATCCTCTGCCCCACTCTCTTGTCCAAGCACATCACAAAGATACAAAAAGTGGGGAGATAAATTCCACCTTTTGATGAAAGAAGTTGAAAAATCATATTGCAAATGCACATAGATATAGGGAAGGAAATAACAGCCGTTCTTTTTGCAGAAAAACTAATGTAAAAAGAAAAGGCCGAACCAAAAACCAAACCAAAACAAAAATGTAGGTTACAATTTAGACTTGGGAGGGAGGAAAGCAATCAGTGTTGGCCATGCTTCATGAATCAGTGGCTCCAGACGTAGTCTGCCTCCCAGCGCGCTGACTGCACACTTCTGGAGAGAAGATCTTAGGAGAGACCCCTTGATACAAGGTTTTGTTCTTTTGTATCTGTTCCCAGCAATGGCTTCTTGATATCCCACTGTAGATAATGGGGGAGGAATATGGGGGGAACTTAGTGGAAGTTTTCTGAGGTGCAAATGAAGGGTAATCAGGCTTTACCCATGTTCAAATTTTCTTTGCTTGTTTTGCCAATTTGGAATCATTATGTACCAAAAGCTCCTTTCTTCTGCTCTCAATGGTTTTGGAGCCCAATATGGCCCAGAGTTGACCCAAATTGTTTCCAAGGCCACCCCAGTACAGGTACAGCTTCTCCCAGAAGTTGTTAGGACTCGAGGATCTCCCTGGAATCTCTGTTTACTCCAGTGGAGGTTCCTGACCTCTCCCAGGAGCAGGCTGCAGACCACCTGTGTGGCCCTGCTGGTCTCTTAGATGCATGTTAATCTGGAGCCAGGCTCTCAGCTGACAGACTTTGGCCATCTCCTTTGGCCCAAAACAAACCACCTGCAGAATGTACAGAAGACACCCTCAGCAGTCCACGTGGTTGTGTCTCAGCCTCTGAGAATCCTGAGACCAGAATCCAATGGTGTCCTCAGGGCTTAGTTTATGCAAGCCACCAGTGGGATCTGAGAAGACCTTCTATTTAAGGAAGCTCAGGTCTGGGCTGTGGAACTTAAGTTGGTATCCCCAATTGCTTACAGCTGAGCCATAAATTTACATAAAATGTTTTGAAGCAAAGGAGATGAAATAAAAGAAGCAACCCTTTCCTTGTCAGTATTATTACTGAAGCAAACTCTGCTTTTGTGTAAGAAAATGCTAATATGATGAGTGGCTATTGATAGCAACAGTCAAACCTGCACATTTGGCGGGCGACTATTGAATAAAATCAGAGATATTTGTGTGTGTAAAAAATATAATTAATAGGAGATGTCTTCCTAACATTTGTCACAAAATTGCAGTGAAATAATAATACAAAAAGAACTGTAAAACCAGGAAGAGTATGGAGATATTTCCTGAAACCTGTGATTTAAAAAAAAAAACACGCAAGTTGGGAAGGCCCAATATCCCTCCCTGCATGGACGCCTCGGCAGCTCACTTTAACAAAGGAAAGCCTTTTCACCAGGAGCCTGGGAGAAGAATGTTACCTGGGAACCTCTCTGAGCTGGACAAGCAGCTCATTAGCCCTCACCGTGCCCGTGAGCATGGAAGAGGCAGGAGGCATCATTATCTACTCTTCACAGATGGACCAGTCAGATTCCAGCATCATCACACAGTAACCCTGCCGGCGGTCCTGGTGTTCTGCTGTCCAAGGTCAAAACGCTTTCCAGCCCTTAGGCTGCATAGGACTGGGGGAGAACGGATCAAAGGCAGCTGGTGTCAGGCTCTTGGGGGCCCAAGAACTGGCCTCTTTTTGGAGCCCACTGCAGCCCCAAAATGCCACAGTGAGAACTGCCCCTTGGAAACAAAGATATCTGGTTCTTCTAAATAAATCTCGTCTTACATTCTGAGTAAGACTTCAGAAGTAGAAGTTTGGATGAGATGTGGAGTATGAATGATTTTATTTTTTAAGCAAAAGGTGGGGGTCCCCACTTCTCAGTTTCCAAAGAACACCTCTCTAACATAACACCAAACATCCAGGACTCACACAGCCCTCTCTTCCTCTGGCTGGGTTGTGTTTCCTTTCTGCCCCTTGTCCCAGTGACCCCGGCACGCCGCTGCCGGTGTGGTAATGGTGACCCTAGAATGGACATAATGCACCAAATGGGGATGCAGTGCCCCGGGAGGAGGTGTGTGCATTTCACGAATCACGCAGGCTGCCTTCTGGGGCCTGAATGGACTGACGTGGGGTATTGTGAGGGCTCCTGCATCTGTCAGACCCACCAGATGCCCAGTGTACTCGCTGTGCTCTGGGAAAGCCATTCATCTGTGTCCATTATTTACCACGGTAGGCCCAGCTCCTAATGAGCCCCATCACAACAGCCGAATGAGAAGGTGAGCACTCTCAGACTGTGCTGGTGTGGCGCATCCCACCTCACACAAAGGGCCAGCCTTGCGGCCTCCAGGGAGGAGTAAGAAGTGAGTGCCAGACAAGGTTGGCTTTGTCAGAAACCATCCACAGTGATGGTGGCACGGGAAGAGCCAGGCTCTGTATTGGTGGTTTTTATTATAGCTGTGGACGTCTGAGATGGAGCAGCAGGTGGTCCCTGGAGCAGAGTGGGCTGAGAGCAGAGGATTCCTGCCCTGTAGACAGGACTATTCTGCCATCCCAGAGGTGAGATTTTGGACCCACACTCCCTCTGTCTTTCTACCTTCAAAACTGGTGGGGTTTTAGATCCATACCCCTCTATTTTTCTACCCTCATAGGGGTGGGATTTCGGTCCTGTACTCCTCTGTCTTTCTACCATCATGGATGGCAGCCTTTGGACCTGCTCCGTCTCTGCAGTAAGAAATACCAGAGGGATGTGAACATCCCCAGGAATATCACTATGTATCTGTAATAATCTCTCTCTCTCTGTCTATTTCTCTCTCTTCTCCTCTATCTCTGAATTACATGATCCCCCTACAACCATTTACAAACTGATTGAAAGGAAGGATTTGACAGGCAATTACAGATCATACCACAAAGTGTCTCCTCGATCACTCACAGCCTTCTCAAATGGTTTTCTCTTCTTTTCCCAAAATGAAAAATAAATTGATCTGCTGCCAAATTACTGCCAGTAAGACTTTGGTGGCTTGTCCGTGAATATTGCCTTCTCTCTTGGAGCTGTGGGCCATTGCTGGAGGCTTTCTACCAGCCCAGGGAATAGGAAGTGAGGAGACTGGGTCTTCTCAGGCTGAGACTGAAGAAGAAGCACTCCTCCCTGGGAGGTTGGTGGAGTTGACAGAATGGCGGTCCAACAGCAAGTTGCACATCTTGGAGTCAGCCAACAGCAGTAGGATTTCCCCAGTAGAGACAAATAACTTCTGCAGTACTGAAGTCAGAAGTTGAGGACTTCTTGAAACCTGAGTGAGGAAATGTGCTACAAAGAGGCTGTCAGAGCAACAATCCAAACTGGCGGTACTCATTCATTCGTTCACTCTACACACCTTTCCATTTAAGAGATACCAAACCCCCCATTCCAGGATAGAATCAAGGACTGTCCTAGATGCTGTGAAGGCTCCATGGGGTCATTCCCAGATCATCTGCTTCCGGCCTTCAGCCCCTTCCCACCCCTCCAATGTGAGCTCTCACAGCGGTAAGACCATACTGGAACAATGCTCAGGAGAAGCCTAAAACGTGCCTGAGGTTTAGCACCACCCCCAGTCCCTTTCTTTAGAGCTAACTGAGTCTTCTTTTTGCTTTCCTGCCTATGGCTCTGCCCCTTCAGTCACACTGACTTCTGCCAGCTCTGAGTCCCACCAATGTGGGACACACTTTTGCCTCATCCCTCACTTGGAGGCAGACGTGGGAGACCTGCTGGGAGGAGCCCCGGGAGACACGGTGGGAGATGTCTGCCCTTGGAGTATCCAGAGGAGACTCTGCTTTGGCTGCTGAGCTGAGCCGAGACCGGTCCCATCCTTGGCAAGAGAAGTGGGAGACAGCGGTGCCGGCTGATCCTGGCAACACATAGGTTGTTCCCAGAGCTGCGTTAACTGGGACCAGATCAAAGGGAGAGACCCCGTGGAAGTGCTTCCTAAACAGGGAAAGATTTCCTAAGCGTAAATCCTCAAGACTGTTATTTTGAGAGCCAAAATGGAAAACACTGGTGGTGCTTGCAGCCTGCTTCAGACAGAGAGATGGTTTTACTCCTCTCATTTATAGAACAGGGTGGTCTTGTCCTCCGCCTCTTGCATTGAGTGCCGTCCGTCTTTACTGAGGGAAAGAGGCCAACGAAGACAAGATCTGTTATTATTATTAAATTGTTTGGTACTTGATAGCATATTCATGAGTCTATTCAATTTAAAATATATTTCATTTCCTTAGCACAGCAAACAATTCCCCTTTCTTAGGATGGCTGAGGAATTTAATATTGAAGGGATTTCACTTGGCAGTTCCCATCCGTCAAAATGCAGTTCAGAGTCGAGGTGCATAAAAGGGAGAACATGATGAGGTTGTTCAACTCAGCAAATGAAAAAAGAAATTTTGCTGAATCTCAGGAGTTTATATGCAGCACAGAGAACATGCGTCAAAACACCCCTCCCCTTAAGAGCCTGCGACAGCTCCTCTCGCAGTCAGCATGGGCACATGTGCACTTCTGCAGTTTCATTGGGGAGGAAGCATTTGGCAGATGAATGGGTTGATTTCTTTGTGTTCAGCTGCAGCTGAACGATACTCAATGAGGTTGTAACTACCGTCTTTCAGGGCTAAATGGAGACGCAGTGGAGCTGGGCTGGGGCTGTGTGTGGATTCTCTTCTCTAAGGGACAGGCAAGGTCCCGCTCCCCTGAGGCTCCATGCGCTAATGCACACTCATTTCTTCCCTGTGCCCACCCAGCGCTGCAAGAGATGTGCTAATGTCTCCAATAGAGTGGGAAAGTAGCATTAGAGCTCCAAATTGATGGAGCTGTGCTTTGGACTAATGAGGCACACATCTGATGTACACCAGGGGATGAATTCCTGCTCAACAGATTGACAGAAAAAAAATATATTTCTTTTAAATACCTCAAAATGCTGGGAGGTTTTGGGGGGTTTTAGAGAAAAAGGAACAATAGCAAGGAAAAGAAGGATGGGGCTGTAAAACGCCCCTTGTCCAGTTACAGGAAGCCTTGAGAATAGACTTGGGCCAGCATTTTGGTTTTGAGGTGGCTATTGAGACCTAGATGACTTATAACAGGTTAAATTGTTACTGTTATTTACCCCATTCAAGCAAATTAGAACTTCTACCTTTTGCCCATATTGAATGAGGATTTTTTTCCCCTCAAAGGATTTAAAGCATTACATCTGCTAAGCTTCCTTACTAACTGTAAAAATATATATTCTGATAAATCCTTGAATTTTTAAAATTAGAGTTATTGCCAAAGAAGGGCATATTCACTGGCCCCCACATTCTGCATCCATAAAGAAATCATTGCTGATTCTGTCATTGAACTATTTCAGTTAATTAAAAGAATGTGGAGGAAGCCCATTTCTCTGGTTTGGTACTGTTAATTACAAAGGTATTCAATATGCCACTGCAAATGGCATTCTGCTAGTGCTTAATTAAAATAAATACAAAAATTTAAATGAACTAAACAGATTTTGGCACTGGTCTGTAGTTACAGGGCCAAATTTTATGTGTGGATATAATACAAGCAGAGGAATACATCTTCACTCTTTGCTCTTTGTGGACTGGCATCCGGCCAGACGCAGGGGATGCAGCCTGCTGTTTCATCCAAGGAATCGCCCCAGCCCACCTTCTTCACACCCCACTCTCCTCCTCTCTCCTGACATGGGCAGCTTTAGGGAAACCACTGCAGATCTTAGGGAAGGGGCGAGACTTTGTTTCTTGAATCTATCTTTCCTCTAACAATTCAAAATGCCAAGAACAACATGTATTATTCACCATCTTTCATCAACAGGCTCTGAGATGGTTTTCAGATTTGAACTCATTAATTTTGCCCACTCCTCTGCAATGTAGGGAGTTGGAAAGGAAGACTGCCCCAGATCAACTAAGCAGGAAATAGAGGAGGTATGTGGAATCAACTGCATTCTCGTGGATGCTGTCCCTACCCCCACCTCCACGAAGAACCTGCCTACAGTAACAGGTTTAGGGTACTGAAATCTTAGCTTTGTGTCACCCATCAAGACGGTGCTGCTGAACCATTTGAGGGTGCAAATCAAATGGATGGGGATGTTTATTCACAGATTTCCAAGCATTTCAGGGCCACCATTTGTATATAAATAGTTGATGCACCAGACCTTCATGGATGCCACCTAGTGGGACCTATATGCTGGGACTCTGGTTAGCAGAGGTGTGTACAGAAAAGCAACACAATTGCACTTCATTATTTTGAAATTCACAGGTGCATTTCTTCAAAAGCAACTATAATTGAATCCAATTTAGAGAATACATCAAGTGCCTTGTCATAGGAAAGGACTTGTTTGGTTAAAAGTGATAGACACACAACACAACTAGCTTACAATAAAGAGTGAATCACTGAAAATACACTGAGGGTCTCAGTAGCCCAAGGAGCAACAGAAGAGCGAGAGAAGCAGAAATGACGCAGGAGCTCAGAAAATGGTGACTCAAGCGTTGAACCCTCCCAAAACTCTCTCCTCCAGCCCTCCTGTCTACTTCTCTCTCTGTCGGCTTGTTTATCCCCCCAACTCCTCCTCCTCTTCCTCCTTCTCTCTCAGAACTGCTTCCTCTGTTCGTCATGGTGGGTGAGAGCACGTGGGCTGCACATCTTACTATTTTAGCCACTGAGAGTTCAAGGGCATCTGGACGCAACCTCTGGTCCTTAATCAGGAGACCCAGAGTAGTAACTTATTGGTAGTAGGGTGGGGCAGGGGCACCCACAAACATATGGCCACTCCTCTGAGAACCATATGGGGAAGTGGGAGGAGGAGGAATTCCTCGAGGGGACGCTGCTCTTAGAAGGGGGCCCTGGACAATGAAAATGGTAGATGCTCCTTATGTGCGTGCCAACATTTCTGTAAAGCACGGTGCTGAGGGAGCAAGTGTGGAATGGAGTGCAAGATGCAGGATGCATGTAGAAGAGCAGAGTAGGGCATGAACCAGTGAGCCAATACCGTAGTCACCCCGTATCCATGGTTTCACTTACCCAAGGTATTCAATGGAAAATTCCAGAAATAAACAATTCATAAGTTTCAAATTGGGTGCCATTCCTGCTCTGCTCAGCTCGGGACATGAATCATCCCTTTGTCCAGCATATCCACACTGTATATGCTACCCACCCATTAGCTGGTTAGTTAGGAAAATACATAGTTTATATAGGGTTGGGTAGTATCCATGATTTCAGGCCTCCACTGGGGGTTTTGGAACGTATGCCCTGTGGATAAGGTGAGACTGCTGTAACTTATAAGTATAATCTGAGACATTGAACTGAGTCTAGATGCAGTCTCTATGAATGTCTGAGTGAACAAGTACAGTATGTTTGCTCCAGGAATACATTTGAGTGAGATTCTCCAGGCTATGCGGGCATCCTGCAGGGAATGAGACACCTCCTGGAATAATCAGACAGAGGACATGAAAAAGTGGTAGGTGTAACACACGTTGGGGACAAATGTTTTAACAGGTAAGGATACCAGGGCAGTTGGGGGAGGGCACTCCCGTGCGGAAGAATTGTCTGAGGAAGGATGAGAAGGGGAGGGAAGGTGAGGGACCTGGAAATGACAAGCAGTCTGTTTGCCGGTGTTGGGGGGGAGATGAAATGACATGTAGTAGTGGGTTTGGGCTGCCTTAACAATGCACCACAGATGGGGCGACTCGGACAGCAGACGCTTATGTTCTCAAGGTTCTGGAGGCTGGAAGTCTGAGATCAAGGTGTCGGCCAGGATGTTTCTCCCGAGGACTCTCTCCTCGGCATGTAGATGGCCGTCCTCTCACTGCCCCTCACAGGGTCTTCTCTCTCTGTGCTCCGGCCCCTGGTATCTCCTCTGTGTGTCCTAATCTCCTTTTCTTATAAGGACACCAGTCAGGTTGGTTAGGACCCACCTCCACGGCCTATTTTAACTGAATCGTTCTATAAAGACCCCGTCTCCAAATACAGTCACATTCTAAGGTCCTGGGGTTAGGGCTTCAACATATGAATTTTGGGGGAGATGCATTTAGTCCATAGCATGATGGAACTGGACGGTTTGCTGGGGTCCCCTTTTGGAGGACATTGAACACCCCAGGGAGAAGTTGCAATCAGACCCCGTCCCTAGGATAATAGATGGGTGGGTGGTGAATGGGACCATTGGGTGTTGGACTGAAATGGGAGACAAACGAGGAGATGTCTCTGTCTAGTCCTGCATTTAGTGTTGCTAAACAGGCAATTGTGAAGGTTTGAGTCAGGTCAGCAGCCCTGTCTTCTGGTCAGCACCCCCTGCTGCTGGGGCCGCAGAACAGCACTAGATGGGGTCCAGTGACGACGCCAGCCTCTAAGATGCGCCCAGGGAGCATCTGGGCAGGAAGAGGAGAATCCAGTGCTCTAAAGGGTGATGCAGGCCCCCTGTGAGGCCAGGCTAACAGGTGCAGAGGCCACGGACACCAGAAGCAGAGATTTAGTCTCTGGGACATAAAGTTCAGGGGCAGAAAAAAGCTACAACAGTTTGTGGGGCTGGGGCATTAGACAGGATGGAGCTGGACCCTCAGGAAGACTCCATCATGGGGGGCAGGATTTTGTTCTGATGACTGGGGAGGCGGTGCTCTTTGGGGGTGGCCTGGGAAGTGTGAGAGCTGCCCCCATGATGCGGCACTGCAGTTGCTGGCTGACCCCCGGCTTCTCCCAGCTTAGTTAGAGCCCCTACCCGGTGGCTCCTCCTCCTGATGGATCCCTCACGCTCCCTGGCTTTGTCTGACCACAAAGACAGGTATTCTCTCTGTGTAGAAGGAAGTAATGCTCTTGTTTATACCCTCGTTGGCGCAGGGCTGCAGTAAACCCAATCCTGTTTCTGAGGGATGTATAATTAGTGCCATTTTTTGCAGGAAGCTTCTTAGCACTGATTAAAAGCACTGGAGGCAATGATGAGAATTATCAGGACTTTCTTTTACTCTCTCCCAGAGCTGCTCATTAGGGATGCGGGGAGTAACCAACTGCTGTCAACATCCTCGATATAAGACATACAGTCGGGGACCACTGAGAGTCCCTTCAGCTCACACTAATGGGGAAAATTACGAGGCTGACATTTGGCATCTTCGGATTCCCTCTGCGATCTTGCTCGCACAGTGCTTGTCTACTTGCGATCTGATGGCCAAACCCAGCTAGCGCACTCTCAGTTGGGCTGCCTGTATTTTTCCTGCTTAGGTATGGTATGTTTTCTTACCATCTGAAAATACTTAAATACATGGTATCCTTTCAGGGAATTTTGTTATTGAGTAACATTGAAATAACACCTAAGTATGGCTGTAAAAATCACAGAAATTAGAGGTGAACCCTGTAATTAGAAAATACACATTCATCTAATATATTGACACATGATTAAACTTAAACATAAACATGGGTTCTACAAAGCACCATGACTGGGATAAAAATGAAATATTTAATCTTTTCTACTGCTTTTGCTCCGCTGGTTAACAAGTCTTCATTGGATAACCGCCACACCTACCACACTATGTAAGCCCCCAGCTTCATTAACACCGAGGAAGCAACTTAACATACATGCAACAATTAGTGAATAACATGCTACAACACATGGGAGATGCTCCATGTTGTGGCACGGGGGAAGGAAAGAGGGAGGACTTTTCAGCCTGGGGGGACACTGTGAAGAAAGTGGCAATGGTGACTGTCTGCGGAGGGAGGGTTGGGGCTGTGGAGGAAACTGGCAGAGCCTGGAGCTCAGGCATTCGCTCCTGAGGTCATTCAGTGGAGAGAGAGGTAAAGGGTCCAGATTATGGTGGCAGCAGGGGGCATGGAAAGGAAGGGACAGGTGACAAGCATTTCAAAGAGAAAGACTGTCATTTGGGTTTAGATTTTGTCTGGGTTTGTGGTAGAACTTCAAAGCTTCCAGAAACTACTCTTGTGGGAGTCACCATCAACCTCCTCATTGTTAGTTACAAATAGCCCTTTTGGACCTTCATCACACTCCACTTCTCTCCTAAGTTTCACACTGTTGACCTCTTTCTTGGGATTCTAGAATACTGTTAATGGTTAATTTTATGCATCAACTTGGCTAGATCAGGGTACCCAGATGTTTGGTCAAAAACCTACCTAGATGTAGCTGTGAAGGTATTTTTAAGGTGAGACTAACATTTAAATCAGTGGACTCTGAATGAAGCAGATTATTCTCCATAAGGGGGCGGATCTCATCCAATCAGGTGAAGGCTTTAAGAGAAAAGACTGAGGTCCCCTGAGGACAAGGGAACTCTGCCTCTGGACTGCCTTTGAATTCCAGCTGCAACATCAACTCTTTCTCAGGTCTCCAGTCTGCTGGCCTGCCCTGCAGAATTCAGACTTGCCAGCCCCACACATTCAGCTCTCATGGAGCTGACATCACACATGGGAGACATATAGGGAATGAACAAATAAGTCAATACTTGGTATGCCCCCTAGTGCTGAGCTCTGGGAGGGGGGTAAAAAAGCAGGCAAGGTAGTTGGGGAGTGGCTGGGTTGACTGGGGAGGGTGTAAAGGGGTTGCTGCTTCATAAAGTGTAGGCAGGAAAGGCCTCACTAATATTGTGACATTGGAACATAGAGGCGAAGAAGAGAGGGAGCAAACCATGACAATATATTTGATGGATGCAATAATTTTCCCAACCACTCTGAGGAATCTAGTCAGAAGTGTTTTATTGTCGAGGGAGGGTTCTTTCTGAAATAGTACATCCCCCACACCTACCCTCAAAGGTCAGTTGAATGATCAGTTTCTCTAGTCTGTCCCTTTTCTTTCATTCTGATGGTTTTCTTCATATGACTCATTATCCCTGCAGTCTAATTATTTTAAGGATGGCAGGGTGGGTGAATTTATCCAGATAGCTGTTGTAGGTTTCCTCTGCTGTTGTGTGTGGAAATCTGGTCCCTGAAAATGAAACCTTCCAGAGAGTTCTGTGTATGTGAGGGAGGCCTGTTGACGGACGGGGTTTGCTTTAGGGTAAATGAGTAGTTGGCTGGATTTTGGGAAGAGGTTTAATTCATCTGTCTGTTCATCTATCCATCTGTACACTCATCTATCCATCCATCCATCCGTCCATCTGTCTGTCCATCCATTCATCCATGAATCTATCTTATCTATTTTGCATGGAGGAAAGTCTGGGATGTTGGAGCTCTGTGTTCACCAAAATCTGGGGGTGAGAGGTGGGGAGTTGGAGAGCCCGCTCAGGTAGATATTTCATGGTTAGACTTTCAATTCTCTATTCTCCTACCCCATTTTGGTTCCCCTTCCACGCCTACCCACAATGCCCATCATCTCTGGGGTTAGAGCTTCTCTTAGGTTCTATGCATGACAGTTTACGTCCCTCTTCAGCGCATGGCATGAGATTGGAAGCCAGACTTCCTAGGTACCCAGCCTGGCTTCCGTGCTTACTAGCCCTATAAACTGGGCAAGTTACATAGCATCTCTGTACCTCAGTCTCCTCACCTACAAATGGAGAGGGTAACTCTCAGGGTTGTCATGAGATCGGATGTGAGAATGTGTGTCACATGTCATCACTGCACTTGGCATCCAATCCTCCCGGATGCATGTTAGCTGATATGACGGTCACTGCTGTTAGTGTGGCTAATATTCTTATCCTCTGCTCCACCCCTTGTCTGTGAATTTCAGGCCAGGGTGGTTTATTCCACTTTATCACTTTTTAAGCTTCCTGGAATTTGTTGAAATTTCTCATTTGTTGATGAGTCTCTTCCTATTCTCTTTGCCATTATGAGTTTATTCCTCTTTTGTTCTGTCTCTGTCTCTTTCTGGTAACCACTTTACCCTCGTTTTCTTGGTGTTTCAGTAGGAAGGGGAGAGACAAAGGTGGGTGCTTGATCACATTTTCTCTTCTTGGTTTTGAGAGTTCCAAATCACCTGAGACGATTGGGTCCATTTTATTCAAAAGACAGCATAGCTTTTCTCGGTAGTGGTGTGATGGAGAAGGTGCTGAGCTCTTCAACAACCACACTTACTCAGCAGTTCAGCAAGCGCCCCTCACTCTGTGTGTCTGGGCTTGATGCACACTGCTGCCTTGTGTCAGCTGTTTCTGCTGGGCCCGCAGATCAGTGCAACTCATTCTAGTGTCTCTCTCGGGGAGCCCAACCCATTTCACAAAGCATAACTTTTCATTATGAAGTTGAAGGGTAAATTGCAATACCAACTGACCCACCACAAATAACACGTCTGCACCAGCAGGGATAGGAGACAATGGGCGATAATATGCTCCGCTCACCGTGATTCTCATCTGCAGATTAAGGAATTGTGTTGCAGCAAGTCACTCCTTATTCTGTACCTTTTAGCTGAAAAAGAGGAGCAGCCATTCTTGGTATCTGTGAGGTTTCACGAAAGAAGAGCAGGTTAGGAGTGTGGGTGCTCAACATCATACCAAAATATGTGAATAAAACTCACTTTGGGGCCGCCCGGTGGCGCAGCGGTTTAGTCCGCGCTTGGCAGCCCGGGGTTCGCCGGCCCGGATCCCGGGCGCCCGCCGACGCGCTGCTCGTCAGCTGTGCCGTGGTGGCGTCCCATATAAAGCGGAGGAAGATGGGCACGATGTTAGCCCAGGGCCAGTCTTCCTCAGCAAAAAGAGGAGGATTAGCAACGGATGTTAGCTCAGGGCTGGTCTTCCTCACAAAAAACAAAACAAAACAAAAAAAAACTCACTTTATTTTCTGATAAAGGTCAAGCCTTTCTCCTCAACAATCCCATCGTGGTCGTCCCCGCAGCTGGCCTCTGTTCCCATGGCTCCGCACCAGAGACCTCACCTGCACTTGGCTCCCAGGGGACATGTTTGGTTGAGCCCTCCCTGTGGTGAGGCCAGTAGTTGCCTCGTGTTGCAGCAGGATGTCTGTGCCGCGGGGTCACAGGCACATGCTGGCCTCTGAACTCCTGTCCACGATATTTCTATCTAAAAACTTTCATCGTACAGTGATGAACTTATTTTGGAGGAGGGCCTTCTTTTGTGAGTCAGATGGTTAATGGGGAAAGATCGTGCTGGGAAGTTGGAAGTCTCCAGTCTTTCCCTAAACAGATAGACAATGAATCAACAAAGAGTGCTTACATGTGCCTCTAGTTCATTATCTATTCCTGAGTGACAAAATGACTCAAAATTTAGTGGCTTAAAACAACGACCGTTCATCACCTCTCCTGGTTTCTGTGGTCAGAATTCAGGAGTAGTTCAGCTGGGGATTTCTGGCTTGGGTTCTCTCGTGAAATTACAGACAGGCTCTGTGGTGGCATCATCTCAAAAGCTTCTTTGCTTGCATGTGTCGTGCCTGGGCTGGGGATACCCCAAGAGCTGGGGCCCCTCGGGCATCAGTGGTCTGTCCATGTGGTGGCTCTATTGAGGTATGGCTGGTTCCTGTGTGGTGGCTCCGGGCTCTAAGGGCATCTGCCCTGAAGGAGAGAGAGGCAGGTGGAATTCATATCGCCTTTCACTACCTGGCCCCAGAAATCAAACAGACATTTTTTGCCACATTTTGCTTTCTGAGGCATTTGTAAAAACACATCCAAGTACAGAGAGAAAGGAGAATAGACCCCAACTTGTGTTGAGGCAGGACGTTCTGAAAGAGCTTACAGGACTGGAAATATTGCTGGGATCATTTTTGGAAAATATAATCCACTTACCTTAAGGTCTTTTTACTTTTTTTTGTGAGAAAGGCAATTTTTCTTTAAAAGGTGATTGCCCTCTGCTGTTTGCCATAACAGCATATGCCTTGGTCATATGTCCATCCCCCTGGACCACCAGCCTCAGGGAATGACTTGGGTCCCTGTACTGTGTCACACACTATCAGGGTGACTTGAGGCAGCTCGCTAGATCGGGGTCAGCTTTTCCATTTCTAAAGTTAAGAAGATAATGCCAGTTCTCAGCAGCTGGCAGGAAAGCTGGGCAGCAACCCAGGAGGGAACAGAAGCATCCCACGTGAACACCCAACCTGGACACGTCTTCAAGTTTCAACGTGCCTCACAGAGGAATGTGCTTTCAGAACGATCCTGGGTTGACCCACTTGCTCTGAAGATGTTGACTAAAAATGGCTTCCTGGGGGGGCCAGCCCAATGATGTAGTGGTTAAGTTGATGCGCTCTGCTTCTGTGGCCCAGGGTTCGAAGTTTCAGATCCCAGGTGCAGACCTGCACAGTGTTTATCAAGCCATGCTGTGGTGGCGTCCCACATACAAAGTAGAGGAAGATGGGCATGGATGTTAGCCCAGGGCCAATCATCCTCAGCAAAGAAAGAAGAGGAGGATTGGCAACAGATGTTAGCTCAGGGCTAATCTTACTCAGAAAAAATAAAAAAGGCTTCCTGTTGCATGGATAGCTTGAGGATGCAAACTACTGTCTCTCCCTGTGTATCAATGGAACGAAAAATTAATAATTCTGGCAAGAATAAAGTTGGTCCTATGGCCTGTGTGCCTAAGTGCTTCCACTGGATGGACACCTGCTGTAACCTAGCTGCATGGTTCTTGGGGGTCCATGATGGATAGGGTGTGGACTCCAGGGGCCATTTGGATGTCAGTTGTTTGGAACTGTAGAGTCAGGACAACCACCTGCGGCCTATTTAACCCCAATCTAGTTTCCATACATGAAGCTTGAGCCTTCTGCAGCCTCAGTCTCCCAGCCTCTTGGTTCTGGACACCTCCAAGGCTCTCTGTGCTGATCTTCCCTGGGCCAGAGCCCTGGGCTTTGCTGGAGCAAAGGAGGGAGAGATGGTCCAGAGCAGGGAAAGGAGCAGCTTCAAGGTTGCAGGGTGGGGCTGCTGTTGAGGAGGGGACTGGGATAGAGAGGGAGAAGGGGTGTCACAATCCCACCTCTGACATGGAGATGGCCACACAGGAAGTCCTCCATGACCAAGCGGAGGACAGATGGCACTTATGCTGGCTGACCACAGATGGCTGGTGGGTACCAGGTGCCTCCCTTCTAGAAGGCTGGGTCCATGGGACATGCTTGGGTTGTTTTCATTCTTCTCCATAGAAGAAGCAGAGAGAAGTGGCCGGGGCTACCTGCCATCCCAGAGGTATGGGGCAGCCTCTGATTTCCATGAGGGAACTCAGGAAAGCCATGCGACAGAGATGCCAACATCTGACCTTGAGCTGGATCTCCTCGCCCATTGGAGACCCTTAGGCGAAAGGTTGCTCTGCCTGCTGAGCCACCTCCCAGGTGGAACCCTAAAGGGCAAGAAGGCTAGCTCCTCCCTCTCCTGTTTTCGTGTCTGTTGCAGGAAGGCTGAAAGAGTCACTTGCCGGCTCAGGGGCATGTCCTTGCCCGGAACTTCCTGGAGGCCCAGGGTCTCCTTATTCTGTCCTGCAGGAAGCTCCATTTTCCAGTCACAGGGGCTGGATCAGCTCTCCAGGTGAGAGAGAACCTCTTCGTTTGGCTTGTCCTAATATTCATTCTCCGTGCTCTCTCCATGGAAGGAGCCAACAGGATGAGCTCATTCTGCACCAGGGATCTCCCATCCCAGGGCAATTCCTGAATCGTAAAGACAAACCCAGCAGATGTGGTGCTCTGCTCGGGAGCTGCATGGAGCCCTTGTCACCAAGAGGAGCATCCAGAAGATTTGTTTCCAGTGGCCACATTTACTTACATTTTCTGGTTTTGGACCAATCCCTAGTCTCAATTTTGAGATGAAGGGAAGCATAAAGATGGTCTTCTGATGCCCTCTCACTCCTCCCAGGAGGCCATCAGGACCGGCTGGCCTTGTCTGTGTGGTGAGACCAGTGGGATTGGGGGCTGTGGAATTTGCCTGATTCTGAGAGATTTCAGCCCAAAACTTGAAACTGAGAAAGAAAAGAAATAACATTGAATATTTGCTTTTGTCATGTTTTGTTAAAAAAGACCCCAAAATTCTTACACCACGCTTCCACACATACACATCCATAGTGTTATTAACATTTTTAAAATTTTATTTATACTGTAACTGTTAAAGAAGGACGCGTGCTAGTTCTTGGTTCCAATGAACTTTCCACGTGATTTCCATGCAATGCTTAGTGATTCATTGTGACTTTTCTTTATTTTTGTTTGTTTGGGGATGAGATCTCAAAGGCAAGAGAGCAGCAGACCTGAAACTCGGGTTTCGTCATTTCCTCCTGGTCCTGTCAGAGGGGCAGGAGCGGGGTGTGAAGGGTGAAGCAGGGATGAGGGCTCCAGGGGGGAGGATTTGGACCCCAGCCAGTCGTTCACTTCATGGTGTCAGCCCCCAACATACTTCCTTTCGCTGAAGCCAGAGACTTGCACTTTTTCAGAAAGAAAAGGAAGAACTGCAGGCTCGGCATTTTCTTCAGTCTCTGAAATATGGGCGTCTCTCGCCATCTGGGGCACGTGCCCAGACAGACTTGCTTTGTCACCTGAGCCTGGCATAGGGTCCAGGGGTTAGCTGTCAGCGGCCGGAGGTGAGCACTCCGTGGTCCTCCAGAAGCCTGGGGAAAGCCTGGCATGCTTGCTGCTCAGGGGGACGTGGCCGGCACCCATCCACACTGTTTCCTGCGGTGGCACTTCCCTCCCAGAGGTGTGGAGCCTGGGGGAGAGGCTGACAGGGCCCCTGCAGGGAGGGTCTGAGTGGCAGGTGAACCGAGGTGGGAGTGCCCAGGCATTTGTTATACGGAGGCGGCGGCTTTGGGAGAGCAGGTTTTGGCATTTGGTCAGATTTTACAGCTAGCTCATGCTGGGCAAGCTTCTGGGCATCTGGGTGATTTCATGCTCCCTCTCCCTCACACCAGCAGGGTCCACAGCGGTCAGTGGTCTACACCATCCATCAGCCTCGGGAAACCAGAGAAACAGCCCTCCAGTTGAAGAACCTGGTGAAATGCTGGCCTGCATGCTTGGTTCTGTTAGTCCATTAATACCTCCCTTTTGGGTCTTTTCCGATTCTGGAATCCAGTCCCGGATGCAGGATGGGTTTCTTTTCTTAGGACAGTGTCTGCACTTTTCAAAGCAAGCTGGACACCCTTGCACCTTCACGCCAGGGTACCATCCACCAGCTCCTGCAGACTTTCCGAGCCGTGCTCTGTCTGTCCCACCATGAGGGGAGCACAGAGGCTCCATGCCCTGAATCCATCTCAAGGTTCAGGCTCCTCACAGATGGAGCTTCGTGGAAAGTAAATTGCTTCCAGCAGAGAGTGCAGCATACCAAATGGGAGTGCCAGGTTTCAGTTTTCTAATGGACTGTGCAAACTGCAAAATGGTGTAATCCTGTCCTGAATATTAATTAATTAAAGACTAAAAGCTCCTATCCTCTAGCTAAACAAAGGGAGCCTGACAAGCAAAGAGGCTCCTGTCAAGGCAGGTGCTCCATCCCAGAGGAGGATGGGCAGACCCAGGGTGCAGAGGAAGCTCTTTGTCAGACCCCAGCAGGCTCTAGTGCTGTGGGACTAGCCCTAGGATGCAGGGCAAGCATCACGTCACAGATGCTGCCTGGCACAGTCTGGAGGGTGACAGCCACTCAACCCACGTGTGATCCAGAGATGGAGGCAGAGGTGGTTTAAACAAGTGGGAATGGGGAACGCTGGCCAACAGACCAGGGAACTGAGACCTCAGGGGCCCCGGAACTCCTCAGGAGGAGACGCCAACAATGGAGGCAACGGATGGGAACTGCCCAGTCTCTGCAGGGCTGCCCAGAGCCATGTCCTCTGTGCTTCCTGAGAGCAGGGATGCATACACCTCCCTCAGGATGGAGAGGAGGAGGGAGGACCATTGAGGGAGAGAAGCCAGGACAAGATGTGGGCCACACTGGAAAGGACAATGGTGGTTGCAGAGGGAGTGCAACCAAGGAGAAGTGGACCTGGAGCTGCCTTCCAGAAAGCAGGGGTACTCAGCTCCAGCTTGTCCTGATGAAGGAGTGGAGTCATCTGTGGGTCAGCATACAGGTTGTGTTTGAACCCTGGCCTTCCACTCCCTGGCTCTGTGATCATTGACAGATGGTGGAGCTGTCCTCTGCCTTGGTCATCTCATCTGTAAATTGGGGATTATTAATAATACTACAATAACTCTCTGAAATAGGTTCCACTGAATTCTGTGTGTAAGGATCTGGGAGGAATGCCTGCCATGTGAGAGGCATTTGATCAGTCTTACCACTGCTGCTGTTGCTCCTGCCATTTCCACTGCTACTACAGGTGTATTTGTGTGATGTCCTGCTGCCTACACCCCGAGGGAGGGAGGGAGGGAGGAAGGGAGGAAGGAAGGAAGGAAGGAAGGAAGGAAGGAAGGAACTTTCTAGAGCAATGGTTCCTAAATTTTCTGCACCTTAGAATCTCCTGGTTCTAAATTCCAAATTCCAAAGCCAGGCTACTCCCCATAGCAATGAAATTACAGTCTCTGGGTTTGGGACTCCATATCAGTGGTTTCTGAAGCTCCCCAGGGGATTGCATTGTGCAGACAGGTATGGGAACAACTGTCCTAGAAGGTTTGTTAGAGCAGAGAAAAGAACCAGTGGCTGGTACGTACTCAGGTGTTTGTTAAGACTGTGTTTTTCTGGTACCCTGGGACTTGTTAACCCCATTTCTGGATATTCTTTAGGGTCCAAGAGACTACCAACCATCAGCCAGACTCCATTGTGCAGACACAGCTAAAACTCAGGTCTCGATTAAACCAGAGAAGGGTCCGTGGCCACATTATCTTATCTGTACGCTGAAAGAGCAATTTTGTTTTTGTCCTTCTCCATGTCTTCTCCCTCCATCAAGCCTTTTTCTGAGGACTTTTGTTCTAGCTCGATCCAAGGTTCACATAATCTCCTATGACACTGACCTTTCCACTGATGTTCGAAGCTCCCTTTAATAGGAGGAGATTCAAAAGAGAACAAACCATTTCAAAATGGATTTACCAAGACCCAATAAGGGGCTATTATTGCACATTAATTCTAAATGCCTTCCCTCCTCTGCCTTGGGAGGGAATTCATCATCTTTGGCAGCCGAGCTGGGCTGTGCTCCCACACAATTTATTACCTTCCTTACCTGCCCAGGCATCTTCTGTGTTCTTTTCTTCCAAATGGCAGCGCCTCTTTCTGCGTCAAGGCTGATCATTTCCCTCTGGCTACTGTGCCATATATTTATCCACATCAAATCTCCTCTCCTCTCTATCTGTCCAGTTCTGAAATTTAGATTTATCTATTTTGTTACAGAGTGAGAAATTGCCCTTGTCAACGTTGTTTAGATGAGTTTGTGGGTAGCAGTTACAAATTATCGGATGCTGCAGAGCCCTGCATGCCTTCAGTGCGGAGGCTGTGATGTCTCCCTGGTCAGGTCCCAGGGCTGCGCTTACACGAGATTCTCCAGGTTTACCCTGCATGGAACTGACAGATCGGATTTCATTCCTCAGCATTTATATCTGAAAACATTTCAGGATCAAGTACATTTGAATGCTTTCTCCTCCCCCATCCAAGTTTCTTTTTCTTTTTATCTTAGAATTACATACACGTGTATCACCTTACATTTGTGAAACAATATATCCATCACTTTCTCCCAGAGATTCTATACCCATCGCGTTTACTGTTTAGGCTCAAATCTTTGGATACGGGCACCTTGGGGAGTAACTCCTCTTTACCGTACCCTTTTATGTTGACGTAAATGTGCACGTAGAGTCAACATAGCTGTTGCTTTTAGCCTCTTTGCTTCTCAGTCCTTCTCTTACCTTCCAGGCAATAGAAATGATTCATGGTTTGTCCACGTTTACTTGATTAGCATTGTGTGTCCCTCTGTTAAAGATGTGTCTGCCGGGGGTTGCACATTCTGTGTACACAGCTTTAGATGCTGTGCTACTGACCACCTTGCCTTCTTGGGAGATGCAATGGTTTCTCCTTTCCCTTCTCAGCCAGTATTTCAGTCAATGCCCAGTCACTCACTTCTTGGATCTTTATGTCTTTCTGCCCATAGACTTAGAGACCCCATGGTTGATCATGCTCCAGAAAAGCCACGGTCATTATTATAAAATAGAGAAATACTAAACAGGAATACTCAACATTTCAGGTGGAACGCAATGGGGGAGGAGAGGAGTAATTTTCTTGTTGTGTAATGTTGTGTGATGAAGCATTATAAATAAAACAAAACACCAAACACACAGACAACCATGCCACTGTAGGTAGAGGAAAGTAGAAGGAGGTTGGAGGTCATGAACGACAGCCATGATGTTGCAGCAATTCCCCTCTTCTCTCCACTTCAGACAAACCCCGAGCAGCTCTCTGTTGCTCCCAAACCTTCACAGTCCCAAATTCTATCACCAGAAGTTCTGTCTTTCTCTCCAGGGAATTTGGGCTGGAGTAGGGGGTGGATGTGACTGTTGGGTGACCCAGACCACACAGCTGCCACCAGCCCCTCTGCAGTGGTTCAGCTCCATGGTCTCTGAAGGGCCTCCCCACTGTGAGTCCTAGAGGCAGAACAGCCACCTGCGTTTGCACAGGAAGCATCTTCTGCTTCCCTGCTGCACTGAGTCACCGGCTCACACCTGTTAGGTTGGAGACACATCTTTTCTCTTCCCGGCTCTCACTCATGGCCTCCCTGTGTTATGAGAAATGGGCTCCCTTTCTCTTATTGGCACTGCCTGAGGTTACCAGAAGACACAAGATTATTCAACGAGAGAGTCGCAGGAAGCCATAACACTGCTCTCTCTGGGTCTGGCTCTAAGTTAACTAGGTTACATTTTGTCCTTCCTTATTTGCTTAGGTGCATCATAAACATTTCTATTATGTGAACTTATAACATTGAGACATTTATAAATGTAACCACACTAAGAAATCTACACAAATATCATTGTCTATTTACTATGTACCTAGCAAGTTTTCTCTATATTTACCACGTGTCTATCATCAACATTTTAGATTTACCAAAACAGGGAGACTTTGATGCTGGAAAAATGACACTATAAATAAGTCCCCTCAACATTTATTAGTTTAGATCAGGCATGGATGACCATAGCCAAAAGTTTATATGAGAACCAGCCTTAAATGTGACAAAGGGATAATCCAAAACTAGAACAGATTTTGATTAATCATGTCAATAAAGGGGAGCAGAAGCATGGATAATCCAAAGCAAAGAATAATAAGAAAAGATTTTATGCTTTGCATTGAGATATTTATTTTGTGTTTGCAGCTAGTGCTTGTTTCCCATGCTGCTCTATTTACGGTGGCTTATTGACTCTATCGTGACCAAAGCACGCTGGGAGCAGGATGAGCAGAGGAGGATTCTGGGGATAATCTGAAGGATGGATGATGCACGTCTGGGATAGACGGCAGCAACAATTGCGGTCGCGCTCGGACACAGCTGCAGTCTCCTGGTAGATCAGAGTCTCGTCCAGAACCACTCACACTCTGCCCTGCCCCACATGCCTCTTGACTTTTCCCTTGGCCAGTGGAACATTGGCTGACATGATGTGGCCAAAGGCTTGGAAAGTCCTTGTGCTTTGGGGCTTGTTCCCTGGCACTTGCTGTCATCACCATAAGAAGAACATACTGGTTCAGCCTTGGTCCCAGGAGGAGGATGAGAGACACATGGAGCAGAGATGGGTGCCAAGCCCAGCTGGGATCAGCCGACCCACAGGTGTGTAAGCTAAATAAATGGTTATTGTTATACGAGTTGAGATTTTAGTGCTGGTTGCTCAGTATTCTCATGGCCATGTTGACCGATAACATGTACTCACAATAGAGCTTTCTCTTAATAATATGCTAGGACACAGGTACGGATACCTCACTGTCTTCCTTTCCTTCCCTCCTTCCTTACACCCTATGAGACCCCCTCCTCTCTTTCAGTGCATTAGGTGCCTGATACGGAGGAGATATTATGAAAATGACCAATATGATGCTATCCCTGCCATGAGGAATACACAGTCTTGCTCCGTGTTGGGATCTGGGGATGGAAAGAACTTACTAAGCAAGGGAGGCAGTGCAGCTGAGCACACAGGTATCAAACAAGCATCACCCTGCTCCACCTGTTGGCAGTGGGGACCTGAGTCAATTACTTGATATCTCTAAGCCCCAATTTTCTCATCTGTAAAATAGCAATGATTATACTAATTGTACAGGGCTTTATGAGAATTAAATGAACCAAGTAGATGCATATAAAACACTCAGCCTCCTTCCTGGCCCTTGGAAAGTGCTCAACATGGCAGCTGGTAAATAATGACAATAGAATACTCTGAATGCTGCTGGAGGAAGAGACACTGGTTGAGTGTGTCCACCTGCACATTTTGTGGGAAAGAAGGGAGACTGTGAGAGCTGGAGTAGCTGAGGTTGTAGACGGCTAGGTATTTTTGCCTAAATACTTCCTCATCTTCTGTGACTTGTGAGTCCCCGAATGTTTTATTGTGTGACAACAGCTATCTATAGCACATGCCATTGAACCCGTGGATACATGCCAATTGTGGATTCCACAATTACTTTGGAATCCCGCACATGTAACATTTCCTAACAGGAATCTGGAGTCAGCAGGTGTGGAGCCAGTTAGCCCTGAGTAACACTATGATCCAGTCCAGCCCAGCCTCTCCAGATGAAATAAAAATGAACTTCTACAGAATACCGACTGTCTGTCAGACACAAAATTGGAAAAGGAGATAGACATACAGCAACCAATGCATGAGCTCTATCTCTCAGTGAGTACTTCTGGCTTACTTGGGTATTTTGAAGAAGCTGCCTTGCTTTATGGTGACACTGGTAACAGTTATAAACTCTCGGAGTCCTGGTGTGTGGGAGGTGGTGAAACATCTCTCAGCGTGGCTTGATCTTCCTACCACTTGGCTGACTCTTCTTGGTTTATCTGCGTGAAGAGGGAGCACAGTCTGCAATTGCTTCATGAAGTAGTTCATCTTTGTCCATTACACAATGAATCAACTCAATTTGACAGACGTCAATAGAATCTTCCAATATTTAAGGCAATAATTGCTCCATAGGATGCAAAATTGACCATGAGATGTTCTCTGACCTCATGGCGCTCCCCAGAGAGTCTCATGTCCTAGATTGGGTTTCCCAGGAAGCAACTCTGAGATGGAGATTTGGGTACAGAAAGTTAATTGGGAAGTGCTTTTGGGATCCACCTGAAGGGGAGGGAAGGAAGCAGGATTGGGCAGAATGGGGAGCTGAGCTGTTATGCAGCCACAACAAAGGCCTCAGCCGATCCTGAGGGTAGCTCTGCAGCTGAGAAGCTCCTTTTGAGTGGTCCCTTAATAGGGGGAGGGACTGGGTCTTGATACTGCCCCATCGACTAGCCATTGTTCATGGGCTATCCCTGTGAATGGGACATGACCTTGAGTGAAGAGGCTCTCTTTGGCTAAGAGCAAGTCCCAAAGCAGAACTCAGATGAGAACTACCAGCTTCCAATATCACAGGAGTGAAGTCTGGGCTGTCACTGCACCCCAGTCCATTATGATACATGCATGAGTAATACAGGGTCTACAAGAGAACCTCTGGGGGACCTCGATTACAGAAAAGAATTTCCTAGGACAGGCTTAATGAAGGGTAGCTTCTGAGATGGGCCTAGGATCATGGAAACTATTTTGCACATCATTTTCCCTGGGGGTGTATGGAGGTGTAAGAGCTCCTTACTGGAGATGTAAGAGCCTCAAAAGCACATGGGGCAAGTTTTGATAAAAGCAAAGAATAATTCTGTCTGTTCAGAAAGGAGAAATGGGCGAATGGTGGAAGAGTGAGAGATGGTAATGGAGAGGCAGGCTGAGACCCCATCATGGAGAAGTGTGAAAGGTAGGCTCAGTTCCTGGACTTCTGTCTCAAATCCATGGCTACATCTCGTTGACTCAGAGTGAAGTGATGTGAGCAGAGCCTTGGCCTCTGGAGAGGTGAGAGGTAGAGAGACTAGTTAACTGGTGACTCTAGAAGCCCAGGTAAGAAGTACACCTAGTAAAATGGAGTTCGATTGAATTGGAAAGATGGATGGAGGTGGAGTGGCAGAGGGTCTCAAATGCCAGACTGAGTGGCTTGGAATTTATTTGGTCCCAAAGCAGAACTGTTATAGATTTTTGGATCTGGAGTGCTCCAGAAGGGCATGACTGAAGATGGCGTTGGGGTGTCAACACTTATCAAAACAAGTGGTCAGAAAGTTCCAGCAATATTCCCATTATGGATCAACAAACACTTTTCAGCCTCTGCTTGAGTGCCATGAGGGTATGAAAGAATGTATCCCAGATCCCAGCCTTGACAGCAAATACCATTTTATAAAGTGTTTTCACTGTATCTTCTGAAGTCATGAAGAATTAAACACCAAATAGGTGAGGATTGCAGATACATATGTCTAGTCTGAAAAGAATTGGCTCTGCAGCCTGGAAGAATGACTGATTAGTGGCTTTTGTTTTGGAGACGGGTATTTTTTTTTCTACTTTGAGTATGAAAGAGAATATGATGAAACCCAATGAGATGGAAAGATGTGCTTTCCATTCATCTGTAGACTGGTGCAGCCAATATTAATTATGGTCATTAATTAAAGTTAATCAATTAGATCATTAATTTAATTTCTCGAGTCATTGGCAATAAAAAGCATAACAATGTATATTTGCCAAAATGATTTGCAATTTCAGTGAAAACAGTAATTCAGCAATTAAATACAAAGAAACTCCATTAATTTGTCTTGCTTTTACTTACTAAAGTGGTTAATTACAAAGTAGAATGATTAGTCAGAAATTGATACAAATCAAAGTTGAGCAGCAGTGAGAAAGATGCCCAAGGAAGGACATGACAAAGTCATTGCCAAAAGGCAAATTGCTGATATTAATGTTTAATCTATTTTATGGCAAAACGAGAGTTCCTGTACTGCTTACCTCATGCAAATACTTCACAGAAAAGCTAATAATAACAACTGGAAAGCCCTGCACAAATGCAATTTTCTATTTAAATACTTGAAAAAATAACAATAGCCACTTATTGTATTGAAAAGCAAAACTTTAAACCAAGAGGAAGCTGTTAGTGGTATTCAATAAATCAAAATTATTATTTAAATTACTTTCAATTACACACACTTTATTACTGTAAGCCTGCCCGCATTATAGGAGGAAAGTTACTGCATTACTTGCGACAGCTGCCTTAGGATCTTGGGGCTTCATCCTCTCTCAGGACCCTGGCTGTGAAGGGATGGCATAGGGTTCCCCTCATGCAACTGCAGGAAACTGTGATCAGCTGTGAACAAAATATGGAGACTAATTCTAGGGCAAGACCACAAGCCAGCAGGAACTGGAGTGGACTCAATCCTTCTTAAAAGGAAGACACTGCCCTTCTGAGATTAAGAAGTGTGTAACCCTGCTGAGACAGGTGTGTCACAGACTGAAAGGAGATGGGCACTTTCCTGAGTCAGGAAAAATGGAAGCTTTGAAATAAATACACATTTTTATAACATAAAAGTTAAAAACTTTTGTAAATCCTAAGCTATCATAAGCCAAATAAATAGAACTGATGGTTTTAATAAACCAACACCTGGGTCATAAATATTTTTATCCACCTAACATGTCTTTCAGTGTCCCTATGAGATAGGGGTACCCATCCCCAACCTTAAGATGAAGAAATTGTGGCCCAGAGAGGTAGATAATTACTGCAGTCAGCACAGCTACCGAGAGGCAGAGCTGAGACGTAAACTATCCCAGTGGAGCTCCTGAACCTTGGAGTTTAACCAATAGATTCTATTTTAAAAGTATAAAGAGCTTTACAAATCAACTAACAAGAACAAACAACTCAAAAGACAAATGGGTGAAGATATGAATCCCAAGTCCAGAGAAGAGAAAATCGAAATGATTCATAAACATATAAAAAGATCAAATTCACCAACATCAGGGGAATGCACGTTATTGTAGAAAGAAACTCACTGTATACACTCCTGACTGGCAAAATCTGACGGAGAGCCAGGACCCTCTGCTAGGGGAGGTGCAGAGAGTGTGAGAAGGGAAGTTCCTGGTGGGGTGTGATTGCCATCTCCTTTGGCAATGGCTATTATTGTTGACAACACACTCTGTTTCCCCAGCAATCTTCCTCTTGGGAATCCACTTTACAGACAGGAGCACAAGAGTTTTGTAGGCACGCACCGACAAAGGTATTATGTCGAGGTGGCAAAACTGGTCACCATTGAATTGCTCGTCAGCAGGGGCTGAATAACTCATGATGCATCCACTGCAAGGATTAGTAAACTGTTATTGAAAGGAATGCATGAGAAGCCACATCAGACGGACTGGGAAGATTTCTACAAAGTACTGTTGAGGTGGGAAGGTGAGCTGCAGAGAAACATGTCCAGTATCTTTTCATTTCTGTAAAACAAATGCTGAATAATCGTGCTGTGTTTCTGTGACTTCAGAATGCTTTGAGTGTCGCAATGTGGTTCCTCAGGCAGGAGGTGGGGAGAGGGCTTCCATGCCTGGAGGGGGAGATCAGGGAATTAAAGGGGAGGAAGAGACAAGGAAAAAGAAAAAGACTGCACTTTAAATTAGAATAATAATATAATCCAATTTATGTAAATTAAACCCGTGAATCCTTGAAGAAATTTTGGAAAATAGAGATCAAGTTAGATTGATATCTACCCCTTCTCTGTCCACTGACGAAAGGGATGCCTATAATAAACGACCATAGCAAGGTGTGCACTAATGTGCATGACATGATCATATTTTGGGAACAAGAAACACCTGTTCCCCATATGGGTGTACATCCACTGTGCAGAGGCTGTGGGGTTGGTGCCCCAGAGGATGAGGCAAGGACAGGTGGACAGGGAGAAAATCTGCTTTACATTGTCTTATTCCACTTGGAATATTTAGACACATCCATTTAGTAATTTCAAAAATGATAAAGACACATTTTAAGGTAAAAGAAAAATATCAAGACCCACAATTCAAAGTAATAACCATAAAATGTCTCCAGTGAATCAGCTAACCTCTTGTCCCTTAGTCAAGTGAGTGTCTTTGGTGGTCTTGGATAACTCCGGATGGACCCCCCAGGGATCCACTGGCCTCGCCCTGTAGTTTTGGAGCCCTGAGAAGGACACCTGATGGGTTGACTTGGTTGTAGAGCCCACGGGCCCTGCCCCACTGGGGTGTGGGCTGTTTGGTCTCTCTGGGCTCAGGGCAATTGTGTGAGCTCTAGCAGATCGAGCGGAAAGTATGGAGACGCGCTCGCCAGAGAGAGGCGTCACGCTGGAAGAAGAGCTGGTTCTCTGAGATGCTGAGGGCTGAAATGCAGGTATGAACCTGGTCAAGTTGGTGACCTATGTGGGAAGAAAGATGTGATATGAATACGATTACTTAAAGTCACAGAACACATATTTTCGAAGCCATAAGTTTACTTTTTAGTAACAGAAGCCCCAGTTAGAAAATTGTGGAAATGCTATAACTCATAAAAGACTAAATTTTGCCGCAAGTCATCCTGTCTTTTTTCTATGCACACACATTCCAAACATCTGATTCCTTTTCTTCTCAGAGGGCAGCTGTCTCTGAAATTTGGACGAAGCAGGAAGAACTCCCGGTGTCACAGCTCTGGAGACCCCAGGGTAGACACACTCCAGAGAGGGACAACTTGAGAAAGACAGCTCCATCTGTTCCCTCAGCTCCTGGGGGACCCTCAGGACAATGCTTGCTGCAGGGGATGGGAGCCCACTCGGAGGGAAGGTGCTTCTCTCTCCTCGTCCAGAGAGGAGAGGGGGTGGCAGCTCCCCTCACTCATGTGGCACTGATGCCCCTGCGAATTCACCAAGCTGGTCAGTGTGGGCTGCATCTTTGCACTTGTCTGTTTGTAACTCTTCATCCTGTAAGAACAAGCCCACACCCAGTCTTCCGAAGGTCGGGTATTGATTTTCAGTCTAAATATTAAATCCGTATTGAAGAAGAAAGGGTGCCTAATTAATAAGGTGCCTTCCCCTCCCCTCTGTGTCTACTGCAATAATAAAGGCACCATAGCACGCTTACTTACTGCCTCCTGTATTCCTAGCGAGGCTTAACTGAATTCTCTAATGACCCCGTGTTCCATGCCTGGAGGAAAGGGCCTGAGGCGTGAGGCACTGAATCCAGCCTGTTACACGTTTCTATACATGGACTGTTCCACTTGGCATGAAAAGTTCAGCATACCACTCAATATGGAAGACTTTGACCACAAGTGCTCATGCACACACACACACACACTTCCCTTACCTTTAATCTCAATTCCCATTCCAGCCACAGTAGCCTGTCCCTGCACTACTATGTGATGCTGAGCGGAAGACACCCAGCAAACGGAGCCTGACCCTCTCCAAGGAGTGAGCGGATGACCAGCCAACTGCTAGCATTTGCCCCCATGGTCATGATTTTCTTTGAAAATGCAGCGGCCCCCCAGCACTGCCTCTTTCTCCTGTGTTAACAGGCAGTGGAGAAAGGAGCAACTGTGTCTGCCACGTAAATCAAGCACAGATGGAAGACGGGAGGTTCAGCATTACCGAAGCAAGCACAAAGGGCCCTGTGTACATGGAATCTGGTGTTTTACATTTTGTGTGGGGGCTGCCTATGGAAGGGTCTTTGGGGGTTTTTCCACGCTAAAGACCAATGGGACCTCTGCTTTTGAGATAAAGGGAGAAACTAGCTGCCTTCAACGTCCCTTCTGCTCTCCATTGGGGAACCCTGTAATTCGCATTTTAGATGTAAATTCATGTAAATCAGTACTTATTTTCAGATGAAGTCCTACCACTGAGAACAATCTGGAGTCATTCTCCAGTGCCAGTGTGTATTTGATCTCCATATAATTTCTCGGCATATGGATTAAACCTGCGATAAGGGTGGTGCAGTCATGACTGGGCATGCGAGACAATTGACCCTTATTGTGCCACAAGGACAAGAAAATCTAATTATAACGCCTTTTCCAGCATTGAGACAAAGCGAGGCTGAATGACAGTTCAGCTAATTGGCTGAAGTGTGGACCATCCAGTACCATCGCCTTATTGAGTCAGCTACATTCTCTTTTAGCCTTTAGTCCAAAGAAAGTACCTCATTCCTGGCCAGTTTACTGCCGGTCACTGCCTTGGCTTTCAGTAAGCAAGAAAATGCATGAAAATCCACCCCTCACAGGCAGAACCTACCACCTGGCTGTGTTCTTGTGAGTGATGGATGTGTCATTCTGATGACCACATCTGTTACACCAGACAGCTCTGAGCAGAAGACTTTGTGGAGGGAGAAGTTACAATAGTCATTGGAAAAACAGATGCTGGAAGGGTGCACCTGGGTGTAGCTCTGACTGGGCATTAAGAGAACGAAGAAAGGGGGGGGGTTCTGAAAGCTGAAGAATGTGGGTATCTATAGACACCCCGTTTCTGTCATTGCATGGATTTAGACAAACTTCAGGAAGAGTTACTGAGCCTGAAATAGAACAGTACCTCCCTGGGAAAAGCATTAGTATGTAAGGCAGGACATCAGCATAGACTGAGTACAGAGAGCCTCCTCGTATGCTTTTGTAAGGAATGTGTGATGGAAGTCATCCAAACAAGATGGGGGGAGGAGGCAACAGTCTGAGCAGGGACAGCCAGAGAGGGGCTAGGCGAGTCCTCAGTGCATCACAGATGGTTCTGCTGGGGGTAAGGGGTCTTAGAGTAGAGGGCATATGCTCTCTTGATAATACCAGGAGAAATAATTCAGATGACTGTGAGAAGAATCAAAATTCTTAAATTATTTTTGAAATATGAATAGGTAGTTCTTGCTGATTTTTCACTTTCCTTCTGTTTTAGGCGATTTTGAAAGGAAAAAAAGACTTGAATCTGAAAGGTTGCTGTGATCTCTAACTTTTGTTCTGTCTCCAGATCTCGGGTGAGGTGGCCAGCTGACTCCCCTGGGTGTGGCCACAGCTGCTGAGTTTCTGCAGGGACCCCATGAGCATCTCCAGGCCAAGAGTCAGATGGGAGGGAGGGAGCAGGTGGAGATTAATTAGCACAAGAGCCAGCTCATTAGTGGCGAAGGGGGGTCTGCTGGGAAGCTAAGGAGGCAGCAGCCCCTTTAAAGGAAAGAGACAAGGGGCATTAGTGATGAATTGGTATTAAAATGCAGATGGAAAGGCTTCAGCTAAATCATTATACTCATTCCTCTAATGAGAGGCCAATAAAGAGAAGTGTCCCATTGGAGAGTCCACAAATTGAGTGCAAGGGGCAATTTAGGGAGGCGAGTCCTGCACAGAGCAGGGACTATGCTTTGGGGCTTGAAAAACTGTGAATTTGAGGAAAAGATGGAATGGGATGATTTAGTCAAGTGATGTAATAACCATTTGCAATAATAAAAGGGGCTGTTATGCTGAGGATGGTGGCCAGCTGTCCCTTTTTGCCAGTGAGGCTGGAACAAAAGGGAGTGAACCAGAGGGCAGCAGGGGGGATGGCTGGTGGAAGCAGGGGTGGGGGGCGGTGGGGAGGTGCTGGAGAGGGAGGGATGAATATCCCAGCCATAAAAGTGTGAGGCCTGGAGACAGGTCTCAGGGTGGATCTGCGAAATAACCTCCTGGAGATCTTAGGAGCCACACTCTGTGAACGCTCTCTGGGGAAACTGGTTGTGGGGGCAGGAGGGCAGGGCGCCCCCTAGAGGTCAAGGGTTGCACTGCTCTCGGCGTGCCAGTCCTCCGGGAAGGTTGTCACAGGTGGGAGGCAAGGGGTGCCTTCAGGACTGACACAGCATTGTGGGATCCGGGACTCAGAGCACAGACCGCTCCACTTCCCATTACAGACAAAGCCCACAGAAACTCTGAGACTCTCACCTGTTATTTCTGCCTCCTTCCTGCCCTACTTCTAAAACAAGGTCCAGTTCAATTTTCCCGCCCTGTTTCTACCAGCCAAACCACTCAGGCACACGCTTTCACGTAATTCTGTAATAACATTAGCAGCCCACAGTAAAACAAAGCAAATAGCTTAATTGTACTGAAAAAAAAAATGGAGCTGCAGACTCGTTCTCAGAATCACTTTTGAAGCAACAAGTGTGGAGTTCTCTGATTCTAGAGGTGATGGTTACTGATGATATTAGGAATCATCTCTCTCTAATCTTTTAAGAACAGAAGCTATAAATTCATTTCATGTAATGCTGCAAAGTCTCTGCCTCAAAGAGTTTGTTATTAGCAGAGGATCCCTCCAGGGCTCTTGTTGGCTACCATTTTCTGATGGCACCTTTCTTGTCTTAATATCTCTCATTTTAGAAAAATATAACAAAAGATGAAACTTCACTTATTAAACCTTTGCAGAGGATGGGCAGAGAGTAAATACAGCCACTGCTTGTTCTTCTCCTCCAATCCCCATATAAATCAGTCCATCTCTTCCCTGATATGAAATCATTCACCCCTAATATCAACAGACCTGCTCAGTGATTAATCTTCTCTGCAGTTACCAGGCACAGTCATGCTTGCTTAACGGAGGAGATGGGAACAATCAATAGATTAATCACTGAGCCTTGTGCAATTAGATCACAGAACCAGCATCCTAGCCAGCCAATGCTGCTTTTGCTTGAGATTATTTTGTTTGTATTAATGGAAAAGTGTCGAGTTCTATGATGGTGCATCATCTGGGGAGAGAGGGCATGGGGATGCTGTAACCAGGCTGACATCTCTTTGTTGGTCCAAGAGCTGAGGTGAGAAGAACACGGCCTCACTTCCTCCTCTGCATCTGAGGGCGTTGTCAGCCCCTACATGTTTGTCCAGGAAAAGAGCTTTGGTCAGATTTTTAAAAATTAAGATTAAAATTCACCACTTAAAACACATATTTTAGTGGGTTTTAGTATATAGTCACGTGTCGCTTCACAATGAAGACTTGTTCTGAGAAATGTGTCCTTGGGCAATTTCGTCATTGTGTGAACATCACAGAGTGTACTTACACAAACCTAGATGGTATAGCCTGCTACACACCTAGGCTATATGATACTGATCTTTTGACACCACCGTGATATATGTGGTCTGTCATTGACCAAAATGTTGTTAAGCGACGAATGACAGTATTCACAGGGTGTGCAACTATAATCGCTATTTAATTACAGAATATTTTCATCACTCCAAAAAGAAAACCTATACTCCTTAGCAGTTATTCTTCATTGCCTTACTCCCCAGCCCCTGACAACCACTAATCTACTTTCTGTTTCTATGGCTTTACCTGTTCTGGACATGTCGCCTAAGTGTAATCACACAATATGTAACCTTTTGTATCTGGCATCTTTCATTTAGCATAATGGTTTCAAGGTTCAATGCTTCATTCATTCTTATGGCTGAAAAATATTCTCTTATATGAATGTACTACATTTGTTTACCCATTCGTCAGTTGATGAACCTTTTGGTTGTTTCCACTGTTTGCCTATTATGAATAATATTGCTTTAAGTTTATGTGTGTAAATTTTTGTGTGAACCTAATTCTCTTAGGTATATACCTAGGAGTAGAATTGCTGGGTATGCTAATTCTATGTTTAACTTTAGAGGACTGCCAAATGCTTTCCACGGTGGCTGCATCATTTTACACTCCCACAGCCATTATAAGTGTTCCCGTTTCTTCACTTTCTTGCCAACACTTGTTATTGTCTCCTTTTCAGATTATAGCTATCCAAAGTGGGCATGAAGTGGTATCTCATTGTGGTTTTGATTTGCAGTTCCTCACCTATTAATGATGTTGAACATCTTTTTGTGTACTTGTTGGCCATTTATGTATCTCCTTTGGAGAAATGTCTATTCAAATCCTTTGCCCACATTTTAATTGGGCTGTTTGTCTTTCTTATTGTGGGGTTTTAAATGTTCTTTATATATTCTGGATACAAGACCCGTATCAGATACATGATTTGCAAATATTTTCTCCCGTTCTCTAGATTTCTCTTCACTTCCTTGATAGTGTTTTTTGATCCACATAAATTTTTAATTTTGATGAAAGCTTTAGTCAACTTTGATCAAAAGCCTCAGGTCAGTGTTTCTGAACTTGTTTTCAATAGCTTCCCCCTAAGGAGAAAATTCTAATTTAATTTAAGGAGATAAATCAAATATTAAGGAATAGATTTTGTCAGGTAGCATTGAGCTTTGAAGGGACATAGAACATTGCAATATATAAGATTTCCTTTCCTCCAACAATCAATTTTTGTCCCCTGGAGGGGGGCAATATTGCCTCCTTCGTTCCATTGAGTATGCAGGAGTTAGGTCAAAGCTGTTGCTCTTTACCTAAACTGGGGTGAGACTGTGAAAGCGATATGAGCGCCCCCTGTGGGTGAGTTAACCTGCTCCTGTGCCCAGGACCACTGTCCCCGCCCGAGCAATCCCTCACTGTCACCTTAGGCCCTCAGAGCTTTTTTCTCAGTTAAACCTTTACAGTTTGAAAAGAAGGATGCTGGTAGTTTTATTCTTCCCACCCAGTGCGGACGTGGACCCTGGTCTGCTGGCAGTGCCTCTGAACATTTCTAGGATGTTGTTTGATTTACACAGCTTACCACTTGATCATACAGTATGGGCTTATGTAGCTGTGCTTCCGTCTGCCAGTCCTCGCTTGCATAGATGTTCACATAGTGCATGTCACCGGCACTGGATAAACACTTGGAATGTTGACGTAAATCTTACTTCTTCCAACTTGACTTTAATGTTCTGTGCTGACACATGTCTTGAAGACCTTTTTTATTCCTTTGCAAAGTCTGGGCTTGGTGTTGCACACCCAGTGTGAATTTAACTCCCCAACATTTGTGTTTTCCTCACTGAAAAGAAATGATGCAAGGGCTTCATTAGAATAACTGCCTGATGGTTCTATTTTGCTGAGTGTCCCTGGTCACATATGGGTGGCATTCATGGAATCAGGGTTGCCTGCTGTCTCAAGCTGGGTTGACACGATAGTGACAAAAACACCAGATAGCCAGGGTAGGATCCTGGGCACCTAGGCTGGAATCAGGACAGTGTTCTCCTTAAGTGTTGGGAACCACACCTCTCTAGGAGCTAGGTGACTTAAGGAGGGACTCAGGACCAACCTAGCTGTATTCAGCATCAGACGCATGGGTCCTTTGGAGGTTGTGAGCGGGAAGTTGGATGAGTGGTGAGGAGCTACGGGGACCACCATGATGTGAATAAACACTATAAGGCAACTTAAGGTGAAACGACCCTTTAGGAGGCGATGAACAGCCCAGCCCAGTAACTGTTTTCACTGAGAGGTGGCCCAGTGGGATTTGAACGTGTAGCCTACTCCAGATGACTGGGGAATGGAGCATGATGAGAAATCAGGGGACAGTGAGCAGCCCAGGGAGTATGCTCTGTCCCTGTCCTGGAGACACTGACCCCAAATTAGCATTGAGATCCTGGAGGAGAGGGAGCTATGCTTTAACTAGGTCCTGTTGGTGTTCTTAGTCAGAAGACGTTTTTAAGAGAGAGGCTGATGGATATGTATAAATTACAAACACTATGTTGTCACTTTATGTGCAGCTCCAAAATGCCTTGTATCTGTAATGACAAAACTTTATTTCTGCTCTGAATGCTTCTAAAATATCTGTGAACATAAATTACACACAAGTCTACACCTTCATCTCTGGTACCTGTCCTTATGGACTTGATCCAAGGGGCCATGGGATATTGAGGATTACTTGCAGGGCAGGGCCTATGGGAGATGGCAGGGAGGCTGGCTCCTTTCATCTTCCTCAGAGGTGAAATGCTTTTGCTCCTTCTCTCTCTCTCCAGTAACTTCCATAGTCTCCACTACTGAGTGTCTCACTTGCTTTTTTTCTGTAGGAAGAGAGTAGTTGAGAGGGTTGATATGAGCAGAAGGTAGAGTTAGTCATTCACATACTTTGTAGCCCCAGAGCATCAGGAAGCTTTAGTAAGAAGCTGGCACAAAAGGAAGCTGGAACAAGAAGACCCAGGCATCTTGATGACATGTCCACCAAGGACAGGGCATGGGATGGTCTGCATTCATTAGGGATGGGATCTGGTGCATCCATTCCTGCTAAGCCAGTCCCAGCTGGCAATGGTCCCTCAAGCCACATCCAAGGCCAGCCAACCAGGCTGTAGAAACTGTTCTGAGAAACTCTGGAAAATCAGCAAAAGGATGTTGGTTTTCTCCCTGGAGTCTCTAGAGCAGCTGGCGGGTGACGCTGCATTGCTGAATAATGAATGGACTTATGCAACCCACAGAATACCTCCTAAGAGAAGCCATGGGAAGCCCCTCCCCACCACCGTGGGCACCAGGTGAGTCTGGACCTCCTAGAAGCTGAAGGACGTGTTCTTTACTTAGTGAATAGTGCAGAGTTGGTCTGGAGTAGGGGTGTGGGGCTTCCCCGGTGAAGAATCTAGGAAATGTGAACTCTCCCAAAAGAAGCTTGAGGTGTCCCAGTTGCCTTAGAGCTCTTGGAGCCTCCCCTCCTCAAGTGCCCAGAGGCTTCAGAGAGGGCTGAGTTCCCTACCCTGGTAGGAGAATCTGAAACTGCAAACTGATCCCGATGTGCACTGACTTCTGGAAATAAAAGTGGGTGCACGTGGGCCCCTCCTTTGTGAGTAGACAAGAGGACCTCCAACATGTGAGAACCCCGACTTCCATACCTGGCTTTGTTCACTGGGCAAGAAATACCTTCTGGTGAACTGACCCACAGCTTCCACAGGACAGAAATGGAGTCTGGGTGGTTGGTTCTGGGTGATAAGCTGAGATGTGACCAAAGCAAAATTAGTGGCTAAAATGAGTGTTTCGGATAATCTATGACTTTCTGCTTGCTTATTATCGCCCTATCCTAATTTCTCAAATGATTAGGCATGGCCATCCAGGTAGCCTGTTTTGCAAACTTGCTCTCTTACAGGAAGCATTTTGTTCCCAGAGAAGGTAAAATTTGATGTAAGGTATAGTTAGAGCTCACATTTCGAGGCTTCTTTCCTTTCTTCTTCTTCTTCTCTTATTCTTGGTTGTACCAAACATGAATTGTTGTACTACTATAAATATATTATAATGCATAAATATATAATATGATATGATATGATATAATATAATATAATATAATATAATATAATATAATATAATATAATATAATATAATATAATATAATATAAAAGTGCTTTTAAAGCATCCAGAATAAGGATGCTTTTAAAACTGGACACACTCAGTCATCTCTATATTTACCATATGTGATGCTCAGAGGAATTGGTAACATATTTACTTTTTTTGTTGTTTTTTCATGGACAGACAGGTGGCAGTTGAATGTTTAGAACAATGTGCCATTCCAGGTTAATTGAAGTTTTTGGTATGAGATAATAGTTAATCTTCATTAAATAATTATTTATCACCTATTATGTGGAAAGTACCTTCTTAAGCACCACTGAGGCTACAAGTCACATGACCTCAGGTCTCTGACCACAGACAGTTCATTATCTAGCGAGTCAAGACATGCAAGGAGACTGCAACCAAATCACAGTAAAACCAGTTCTGTAAGGAGAGATCACACAGTCTAGCATTTCAGATGAGGACAAGCTTCAGCTTGGATGATTCAAGTGCAGGTCACATTTCAGCGAGATTATGACAAAATAAATAGAATTTAAGAAAGCAGAAAGGAGGGAGGACATTCAGGAGGGGGTACATGAGAAGAGGTCCAGAGGTAGGAAAAGGAGAGAACAGCAACCAATGATGACTGATGGCAACACAGACACACATAAGGGATTAGGTGCGTGAGAGCGTGTAGCCAGGCTCCTCAGTGTTTGCTCTGGGCAATGGCTGCCCTTGATCATTTTTGAGCACAGAAGTGATACATACACTCATGGGACAAATAGTCTGGTAATGGATGAACCGGAGGCAGAGAGATGGTCAGGAGCATCTCATGGGAGTTCAGGAGTGAGATGGTGAAGTTGTGGCTGTCCACAGGGTGGGCAGTAGGAATGGAAAGGAAGGGATGGAAAATGCAGACTTAATCATACAAAGAAAACTTCCCAAGGCTTGGTGATTGATTGGCTATGGGGCGGAGGTGGGAAAGGAGAGGAGAGAATCAAAAATGAGTTGAGAGCTTTATGTCTGCATGATTAGGAAGATGATTAAAAGTGAAGTCAGGAGGAGGGTGTAGTTTGGGAGGGAAAATTACTGTGTGTTTACAAATGAGTTCCAGGAGCTAAAGGTCCAATAAGCAGATGCAAAGGGTGAGTGGTGAGAGATGGGTAGCTCTAGGGAGAGAAGTGGATTTAAGAGTTGCTTTTCTGCAGGTGCAGTGAAAGCTACAAGTGAGCATGACGTCACAGAGGGGAAGATGGAGAATAACAACTTTGGGAAAGCTTGTTCTCTGAAGGTTTGGGAGCTCTCATGCATGATCTCTTCCCCTTGCAAGAGAGTTAGATCCTACTTGGGCATCTCCTAGCACCTCCAATTCAATATGTTCAAACCAAATCCATCGGTTCCACTTGCTCTCCTCTTCCTCTTCCTCTGGTCCTTATCTCAGTTGTTGGTGGCAATAACAACCTGCCGAGTCAGCAAATGGGGATTCTGAGAAACATCTGGACCCCTCTTTTCCCTCTCTTTATCATGTCTTTCAATAAACATAAGTGCCTAAATGTAATGTAGTCAAACTTATGATTAGTGCTTTCTGTTGTCTGGCTAAAGAAATGCTTCTCTACCCCAAAGTCATGAAAATGTTGTACTATATAATTGTCCACAGGCTTTATCAATTTCCTTTCACATTTATGACTTGAATCTACCTGAAAATAAGTTTTTGATATACAGTATGCGAGGTAGGGCTCTGATTTCATATGTATATTTCCATATACATAACTATCTCAACAGCATTTATCAAAAGGAACACCTCGACTGTCTTAAGTGTCACCCTGGGCTTGTGTCAAGAGTTCACATATGTACAGATTTGTTTCTAGGCCATATTTTGTTCCCTCTAGTCCATTAGTCTCTTCATCAAGCAATGTCATACTGTCTTGGTTACCATATATAAGAACTGAGATCTTTACAAAATTGAGACTAACAACTGATGCCTTCCATTTATTTGGGTCTTCTTCAATATCTCTTATGTTTTATAATTTTCCCTATAAAAGCTTCGCATATGTTTTTAGGTTTTATTTTAGGTACTTCATTTTATTTTTGCTATTTTTTTGCATTTATTTGCATTCATTTTTATTTATTATTTTATTTATTTATTTTATATTTTACTTATTTTTTTATTTTATTTTACATTTAATTAATTAATTTATTTATTTATGTATTTATTTAATGTGACTTTCCTCATTTCTTCTGTTGAATGTTGGATTACATTAACTGATTTTTAAAAACCAAACTAACCTTGCATTGTGGAGCTAAACTTAATTTATTTATGATATATTATACTTTTTGCTGGATTCAATTTGTTCATATTCTGTTTAGACTTTTTGCATATATGCTTGAGAGAGACTGGCCTGTAATTTTCTTTCATTTACTGTCCTTGTCAGATTTTACATTAATGTTATACTTGTTTCAGAAAGTGACATGAGATGTTTCCTGTTCTCCAATTGAATTTATATGCATTTTGAAATTTTTTTTATGTTAGAGAAAAAATTGTGAGCCAAGACCTAGAGTTTTCTTTGCAAGAATATTTTTTAGATCTTTATTATGGGAAAATTCTGTTTATATCTAATGCAGTTATTGGTCTATTTGTTTTTAAATGTACTATCTTAATCAGTGATTCAGACTCTTCCAACCTGTTACATATTTTTTTCTCTCCTTTTAGATTAACAGAATTTTTTTTTTTTTTTTTTTGCTGAGGCTTATTAGCCCTGAGCTAACATCTGTGCCAATCTTCTTCTATTTTGTATGTGGGTCACCACCACAGCATGGCTGATGAGTATAGGTCCATGCCTGCGATCTGAACCCACAAATCTGAGCCGCTGAAGTGAAGTATGCCAAAATGAACCACTAGGCCATGGGGCTGGCCCCTTAACAGAGTATTTTTAAAATCAATTTTCCCTCTTTATGGGTTTAAAAGTCATGCATTTTCTTTCTGTTCTTTTAATATTTATCCTAGAAATTGCACCACACCTACTTAACTTACCAATTCTAAAAAATATATATTACTTTTATTCTCTTTTCAAATAATGGAAGGAACTTACAACACTTGAACCCTTTTATCCTTTCCTCCTTTATTTACTATTATTGTTGCTTTTCAAGATTTTATTTTATTTTAATCCTCACGACACATTATGTTTCTATAGTAAATTTTATTTAGATTTATGCATGTATTTCCACTTTATTTGGCCTTACTTTCTTCTTGCATTTAAAACCTTCCATCTGGGATAATTTTTTCTCTGTTTCCTATTTCCTTAAGAATTTCCTTTAGTCTGCTATTGCAAGTTCTCTCACTTTTTGTTGTTGTGTAAAGAGTGTGTATTTAGCCTTTATAGTTAAAAGATACATTCAATGGGTATAGAATTATTTCTCCTTCACTCATTAAAGATGCCAGTTCTGTGTCTTCTGGCTCCCATGGTTGTTAGCAAGAAATCAACCCTTATTCCTTTGAAAAACTCTCTGTCTCTTTCTACACACACACACACACACACACACACACACACACACATACACACACACACACACAGCGTATATATAGACGTCTTTTTTTTCTGGCTGCTTTTAGGATTTTATCTTCCTTTGGGTTTTTGAAGTTTTATTATGATCTGCTTTACTGTGGATTTATTTTTATTTTTTCTGCTTGAAATTGGTTGCACTTTTGAACCTGAATAGTTAGGTAAATTATGAGAAAACAGCTTGTGAGACTAGGGGGAGTCATGGGAAAAGATGGAAATCACCGGATTCGGAAGGTGGGGAGGGAGTTGTAGAAAATGGAGCCATGCTGTCAGGGCCAGATGCTTAGAAAGTGAGCAATAAGGAGTGTGTGTGTTTGTGTGCAAAATTCAGAGCTGATGATGGTCATACCTGAAAGAGGCTGCATGAAATGTGAGTAAATTACCTTTTTTCTCAATGTCTCGCTGAATTCCTGGCACAAAGTTTTCAAAAGGAGAATCCAGCAGCCTGAGATTTCTAATATTATCTCTTAAAGTCCATAACCATGGTAAAAACTGAAGAATAAGCCTGACCTCTGAGATAAAAATTATAATCTGAATTTTTCCTGAAATTAAAAAGTATGTTGACTTTTCAGTTTTATCATATAATTTGAGCATTTTTGAAAATTAGTATAAAAATAAGAACATCAAATAAATGAAATCAGCTTTCTTCATATTATATAAAATAGAGTCACCTTAAAACTCTTAGAATTGTTAAATACCCTTGAGTCATTATTTTTTTAAGAACACAAGTAATGAAAAGTAAATCTCATTCCAGTAGCTGAATCCCCTGATTAATTAATTATGCTTAAAGATATCCTGGTGGGTGGACTATAGTGTCCATCAATTTCCCGGAAGTATACAGGGCAGTGAAGGTGTATCCATGGGGAGCAATTTTAATACATCAATCCACACAGACCCCTTTGCTGAAGCCAATCCATATTTGACTTTCCAGAATGTTGGCATTCTGACCTGTGCTCCATTTGTCTACACTCTGGCAATTGACTAGTTTCCTATTTAATGTAGAAGGAATAGGAGACTCAGAGGGCTTTCCCAGTCTGTCACGTTTCTCCCTGTTGACTCTCCTTATCTCTCCACTCTCTTGTATTTCCCAGGCCACTAAGAGAATGATATCTTGAAACTGTTAGCTCTCAGACAGATTAATGTTCTCAGACCTCATTTTCTAGCTGAAAAAGGGGAGCTTTGTGACCCTTTTCACTCCATAGACCCCAAGGCTGGCTCAGCTAACCAGGCCTGTGGCTTCCATTCTTCTCTTTCTCGCTCTTTCTTGAGTTGACCTCTTTCTCCTGAAACTTCACTCACTGTTAGAGAGAATGTCAATCCCAGGTCCCTTATTTTGGCTAACAGGGGTTTCAGTATAGACCCCAACCCACCAGGGTTTCCCTCTTCTCAACTGTGTCCTGAGTACCAAGTCAGGGGCTCAGAGGAGAGGAAGGATGCAGAGGTGGGCTCCTTGAGGAGCAGGCTGATGGAGTCAGGGATCCAGAGCCACTAAGATGATCCTGATGGGAGCACATGAGTGGTTGATGGTTGAGTTTTATGTCTTGGAATAGAAACAAGCAGGATTTGGATATTCTGTGGAAAGTCAAGACCAAGGGTCCACCATATTCAGAAGGCAGGAAATTAAGCCAAGAGTCCTCCTACCCGCCTGCCTCAGTTGACGCCTCTCATCTCTTCCTTGATGCAGAGATACGACTGTTTCTCTACTGCAGTTTAATTGCCATAAACAGTTGGGTCCCAGATAGACTCTGTCATGACCCTGCACAGAAAAGCAGGCTTAAGTGTCTCTAAAGCTTATAAAGTGTAGCAAATAACAGGACAGCCTGCAGTCTCACCATGTCCCACTTTAAGATCTTTTGGTAAAGGAAGAGGAAATAATTCTGGGGTTCCTTTAAATTCATGCTTGCATAGGACATTAAAGATGGCTTTATTACTAGTTCATTTATTACAAACTAGAGAGCATAGGAGACAGAACAAGTGTAAGCAAAATATCATTTGATTTACAAATGTTCAGCTTAAATATTTCAGGAAAGTATCTGCTAACAGATCAAAGGCTGCCCTAGAAAGATGCCCGTGTTGCTGCCCTGAAGAAGCCCCACTGTCGTTGGGGATGCTGTTGTCCCCTCGTTCTCTACCAAAAGACTCATTGTGCTGGCTTCCTATCATGAGGACATTTCATCTTCTTCTAGATTATTAACTTAATTTCACATGTTGCAATCCCAAATCTTATATTGTCTGATCTTTACTTGATTGAGAGCGGCTAATTGACTTGACTAGGCTTCTATACCACACGTTTCTCTCCTTATTCTGAGGGTCAGCAGCTTTCTAGCTGCCATCTAGCTGTCAGTGCATTTCCTTCACTAAGCCCTGCCATTGAATGTCGTCTGTGTAAGGGAGAACAATGGGTTTTTACTGGTCACTAAGAAGATGGCTTTGCTTTCAGTGCTTGTAATAAATTGCTGTTATTCCAGCACTAGTTCTTGGATTGTGATTTTAAGAATGAAAGTGGTTCACTTTCACTTATTCTTAAACATCTGTCTTAAAGGAAAGTAAATCAAATGACCAGGACCTGAGTTGAGAGTAGCACAGACCTGGGTTACATCCCAGCCCCTCACCAATGCCGAGATTTTCTGAATTTCAGTGGGTTGGTGATGAAGCCATAGTTTCACCCTTCTGGACTTTTTTCATGTTGCTGAAGCTGGGGCTCTGCAAACCACATCTCCCCTTTGCTGGTTGCTCCCTGTCAGGCTCTGCGGAAGAGGGTGCCGGAGGGAGACCTCCAGGCTGGAGGATGAAGGGGAACTTGATCCTCTCAGTCTGCTCATCCTAGCAACACACCTTCACCACGGCAGTGCCTGTTGGTTTCAGTTTCCAGTTTCTACTCACATTCCCCAAACCAGACCTGGTACACCCCTCAGAGATAGCAGCACCAGCAGACAGCACCCCCACTTCTAAAGTTTTAGTATCAGGGTCATGAGATCCCACTTTCAAAGCTCCAAAGCTATGAACACCAGTGGATACAGGTTCTCCACCCCCCATCCAAGTTTCTAAGTTCTAATCGTCTCCTCCTCTTTCCTTGGGTCCCTCAATCGCAGAGGAGATCACTACTTCCTGCATGTTCTATCTCTGTGTGAAGATCCTCTTGTACCTTTTCAACACTTTAATACCTATTAACTAATTCTGTATGTTAAATTCTCTCTGTTAAAATGACTGGTGTGATTTCTATGTTCCTGAGTGGACCCTGGCTGATACTGTCAAGTTATTCATATATAAAATGGCCATAAGAATACCTACTGCTGTGGGTTGAATTGTGTCCCCTCCAAATTCATATGTAGATGTCCTAACCCCCAGTATCTCAGAATGTGGACTTATTTGGAAATAGGGTCATTGCAGATGTAATTAGTTCAGATGAGGTAGTACTGGAGTAGAGTGGACCCCTAATCCAATATGCCTGGTGTCCTTATAAGATGAAGAAAACAGGACACAGATCCATGAGTGGAGAACACCACATGACAACAAAGGCAGAGATTGGAGTGATGTGTCTATAAGCCAAGGAACACTAAGGATTGCCAGCTGTCACCAGAAGCAGGAGAGAAACATGGAAGGGATTCTCCCTCAGTGTCCTCAGAAGGAACCAATCCTGTCAACATCTTGATTTTGGACTTCCAGCCTCCAGAACTATGAGGAAACAAGTTGCTGTTGTTTTAACCCATCCAGTTAGTGGTCCTTTGTTGTGGCAGTCCTAGGAATACGCCTCCCTTATAGAATGCTCGTGAAGAATTGATTATGACTGTAGAGTGCTGTGTTCAGTGCCTGACATATGTGAGTTCTCAGTAAAAGGGAGCGATTCTTATCACCATTAATTTTACTGTGATAGTTCATTCTTTTACTTTATTTTTTTTTTTTTGTGAGGAAGACCAGCCCTGAGCTAACATCCATTGCTAATCCTCCTCTTTTTGCTGAGGAAGACTGGCCCTGGGCTAACATCGTGCCCATCTTCCTCCACTTTATATGGGACGCTGCCACCGCATGGCTGACAGGCAGTGCGTCGGCTGGCGCCCGGGATGGGAACCCGCGAACCCCGGGCTGCCAAGCGCGAACTAAACCACTGCGCCACCGGGCCGGCCCTGTAATAGTTCATTCTTGTGGGCTGTTCTTGGCTCGCTCTGGGTCTTTGATTCAGCTGCTGAAGAGCCTCCTGACAGGAGCCCGCTCTGAGGGTTATCCGTGGGCCACTCCTGAGTGATCAGTAAACAAAGGGACCTCTCTGAAGGGCCATCCCAGCTCTCCAGCTCCCCGTGGGATCTGCTGAGGCCACTGTGACAGTGATAATCACAGTTCACCTTGTCTCTGTGCACAGTCCTACATCCCCCCTCGCCCCGGGTGTGGTCCCCAAAATACACTGCACACGTACCCCGTCTTGGAGTCGGTTTCCCTGGCGAATCTGACACCTTAAAGCAAATACAAAGCCTGCATTTAGGTTTTACAAAGTAAAATTTGCAAAAGTGTAGGATCCATGAGGGAACAACTGATTCTACAGAAATTCTTGAGATTTTACATCATTATTAGTTCACTTAATGGCTCAACACTATTCGTTCAGCAACATGAACAAATCGCTATGTCGCTTGCCTGCTAGGCCCCGACTTCAGAAGTATGGTAAATTCTCTGTAAGAAACACAGCAGGGCTACAGACCAAAAGGAAAATGACAAACACCCAGAAACCAACCCTGAAGGCACAGAATTTGATAACCTGAATGAGAGAGAATTCAAAATAGCTATCATAAACAAGCTCAACAAAATACAAGAGAACACACAGAAACAAATCAACTAATTCAGGGATTATGTCACAAAAGAAATTGAAACCCTAAAGAAAAACCAATCAGAAATATTGGAGATGAAAAACAAAATCAACGAGATAGTGGAAAAAATGGAATCTTTAAAGAGCAGAACTGACAATATGGAGGAACGAATTAGCATTATTGAGGATAGCCACGCAGAAATGCTCCTGGTAGAGGAGGAGAGAGAGCTAAGACTAAAAAGAAATGAAGAAATTCTTCGAGAAATATCAGACTCAATGAGGAAAAGCAACATAAGGATAATAGGTATTCCAGAAGGAGAAGAAAGAGAAAAAGGAGCAGAGAGTTTGTTCAAAGAAATAATAGCTGAGAACTTCCCCAACCTAGGGAACGAGAGGGAAATAACAGTCAATTAAATCAATAGATCACCTAAATATATAAACAGGAATAAAAAATCATCTCGCCACATAGTAGTAAACTTGAAGAATACCCGTGACAAGGAAATAATATTGAAGGCAGCTAAACAAAAAAACAAAATAACATACAAAGGAAACCCCATCAGGCTCTCAGCTGATTTCTCGACAGAAACTCTACAGGCTAGGAGAGACTGGAATGATATATTCAAAATCATGAAAGACAAAAACCTTCAGCCGAGAATAGTTTATCCAGCAAAAATATCCTTCAAATACGATGGAGAAATAATAACTCTCCCTGATAAACAAAAGCTAAGAGAGTTCGTCACCACAAGACCCCCACTACAAGAAATGCTCAAGAAGGCCCTTAGGCCTGAAAAAAAACAAATGAGAAAGGGGATACAAAGATTTCAACAAGGAGAAAAGCAAGGAGACTAAACCAGAACAAAATACAGTTGGAAAACATCAAAAATTAATTCAAGCTCATCACTGGAAACACACATTCATGACACAATCTGGAATAAAGAGATAACAAATAAGGAGGGGAAGAGGTAAGGGATTGAATCAACCCAGCCTCAGGAAAAAGGAGGCATCTGAAAATGTACTTTCTTATCCAGGAGATCGCTTATATAAACCTCACGGTAACCACTAAACAAATAACCAGAAGAGAACCACACATGACAAATAAAGAGAAAACCAAGAGAATGAGCATGCAGAAATACCAAATTGAATTTGCAGTCTGAAACACAAGGGACAAGAAATGAAGGAAATGCAAAAGAACCAGAAGATGAACAATAAAATAGCAACATTAAACCCTCATATATCAATAATCACTCTAAATGTAAATGGATTGAATTCTCCAATCAAAAGACACAGAGTGGCAGGATGGATTAAAAACCAAGATCCAACAATCTGCTGCCTCCAGGAAACACATCTCAGCTCTAAAGACAAACACAGACTCAAAATAAAAGGATGGAAAACAATTCTCCAAGCTAATGGCAAACAAAAGAAAGCAGGAGTAGCCATACTTATATCAGACAAAGTAGACTTCAAGATAAAAAAGGTAATGAGAGACAAAGAAGGGCAATATATAATGATAAAAGGGATACTCCACCAAGAAGACATAACACTTATAAATATCTATGCACCCAACACAGGAGCACCAAAGTACATAAAACAACTGCTAAAAAACCTTAAAGGAGATATTAACAATAACACAATAATAGTAGGGGATCTTAATACCCCCCTTACATCAATAGATAGATCATCCAGACAAAAAGTCAATAAGGAAATAATGGACTTAAACGAAAAACTAGACCCAATGGATTTAATAGATATATACAGAGCACTCCACCCAAAAAAAGCAGAGTACACATTCTTCTCAAGTGCACATGGAACATTCTCAAGGATAGACCATATATTAGGAAACAAGGCAAACCTCTATAAATTTAAGAAGATTGAAATCATTACAAGCATCTTTTCTGATCATAATGCTGTGAAACTAGAAATCAACTGCAAGGAAAAAACTAGGAAAGGGACAAAGATGTGGAGACTAAACAACATGCTACTGAACAACCAATGGGTCGTTGATGAAATTAAAGAAGAAATCAAAAGCTATCTGGAGACAAATGAAAAGGAAAATACACCATACCAACTCATATGGGATGCAGCAAAAGCAGTCCTGAGAGGGAAATTCATAGCAATACAAGCTCACCTTAACAAACAAGAAAAATCCCAAATAAATAACCTTAAATTGCACCTAACAGAATTGGAAAAAGAAGAACAGACAAAGCCCCGAATCAGTAGAAGGAGGGAAATAATAAAAATCAGAGCAGAAATAAATGAAATTGAAACCAAAAAAACAGTAGAAAGGATCAATGAAACAAAGAGCTGGTTCTTTGAGAAGATAAATAAAATTGACAAACCCTTAGCCAGACTCACTAAGAAAAAAAGGGAGAAGACTCAAATAAATAAAATTAGAAATGAAAGAGGAGAAATCACAACAGACACCACAGAAATACAAGGGATTATTAGGGAATACTATGAAAAACTTTACGCCAACAAATTGGACAACCTAGAGGAAATAGACAAATTCTTGGACGCGTACAACCTCCCAAAACTGAATCAAGAAGAAATGGAGAATCTGAATAGACCAATCACAAGTAAAGAGATTGAAACGGTAATCAAAAACCTCCCAAAAAATAAAAGCCCAGGACCAGATGGCTTCCCTGGAGAATTTTATCAAACGTTCAAAGAAGATTTAGCACCTCTCCTTCTCAAACTATTCCAAAAAATAGAGGAAGATGGAATACTTCCCAACACATTCTATGAGGCCGACATCATGCTGATACCAAAGCCAGACAAGGACAATACAAAGAAGGAAAACTACAGGCCAATATCGCTGATGAACATAGACGCAAAAATCCTCAACAAAATATTGGCAAACCGAATACAGCAATACATCAAAAAGATCATACACCACGATCAAGTGGGATTTATACCAGGGACACAGGGATGGTTCAACATCCGCAAATCAATCAACGTGATACACCACATTAACAAAATGAAGAATAAAAACCACATGATCATCTCAATCGATGCAGAGAAGGCATTCGACAAGATCCAGCATCCATTTATGATAAAAACTCTCAACAAAATGGGTATAGAAGGAAAGTACCTCAACATAATAAGGGCCATATATGACAAACCTACAGCAAACATCCTACTCAACGGGGAAAAACTGAAAGCCATTCCTTTGAGGACAGGAACAAGACAAGGGTGCCCACTCTCACCGCTCTTATTCAACATAGTACTGGAAGTTTTGGCCAGAGCAATTAGGCAAGAAAAAGGAATAAAAGGACTCCAAATAGGCAATGAAGAAGTGAAACTCTCACTATTTGCAGACGACATGATCCTATACATAGAAAACCCCAAAAATTCCATCGGAAAGCTACTAGAAACAATCAACAACTACAGTAAAGTGGCAGGGTATAAAATCAACTTACAAAAGTCAATTGCATTTCTATACACTAACGATGAAAAAACAGAAAGAGAACTCAAAAGGACAATCCCATTTACAATTGCAACAAAGAGAATAAAATATCTGGGAATAAATTTAACCAAGGAGGTAAAAGACCTATACAATGAAAACTATAAGACACTAATGAAAGAAATCGAGGAGGACATAAAGAAATGGAAAAATATTCCATGCACATGGATTGGAAGAATAAATATAGTTAAAATGTCCATTCTACCTAAAGCAATCTACAGATTCAATGCAATCCCAATCAGAATCCCAACGTCATTCTTCACGGTAATAGAACAAAAACTACTGAAATTCGTATGGGGCAACAGAAGAGCCCGAATAGCTAAAGCAATTCTGGAAAAAAAAGAACAAAGCTGGAGGCATCACAATCCCTGATTTCAAAATATACTATAAAGCTACAGTAATCAAAACAGCATGGTACTGGTACAAGAATAGACACACAGATCAATGGAACAGAATTGAAAGCTCAGAAATAAAACCACACACCTATGGACAGCTAATCTTCGACAAGGGAGCAAAGAACGTACAATGGAGAGAGGGAAGTCTCTTCAATAAATGGTGCTGGGAAAATTGGACGGCAACATGCAAAAGAATGAAAGTAGACCATCTCCTATCGCCATATACAAAAATCAATTCAAAATGGATCAAAGACCTGAAAGTGAGACCTGAAACTGTAAAACTCCTGGAAGAAAATATAGGCAGTACACTAATTGCGATTGGACATAAAGGGATCCTTTCAGATTCCATGTCTACCCAGACAAGGGAAACAAAAGAGAAAATAAACAAGTGGGACCTCATCAGACTAAAGAGCTTCTACAAGGCAAATGAAACCAGGATCAAAATGAATAAACAACCCATCAGCTGGGAGAAAATATTTGCAAATCGTTTGTCTGACAAGGGATTAATCTCAGTAATATATAAAGATCTCATACAACTGAGCAACAAAAAAACAAACAACCCGATCAAAAAATGGGCAGAGGATATGAACAGACATTTTTCCAAGGAAGAGATACAGATGGCCAATAGACACATGAAAAGATGTTCAACATCACTAATCATCAGGGAAATGCAAATCAAAACCACACTGAGATATCACCTTACACCTGTTAGAATGGCTATAATCACCAAGACAAATAACAACAAATGCTGGAGAGGTTGTGGAGAAACGGGGACCCTCATTCACTGCTGGTGGGAATGCAAACTGGTGCAGCCTCTATGGAAAACAGTATGGAGAGTCCTCAAAAAATTAAAAATAGAAATACCGTATGATCCAGCAATACCACTCTTGGGCATCTACCCAATGGACGTGAAATCAACCATCACAAGAGGCGTATGCACCCCTATGTTCATTGCAGCATTATTCACGATAGCCAAGAAGTGGAAGCAACCCAAGTGTCCCTCAACTGATGATTGGTTAAAGAAGATGTGGTATATACATACAATGGAATACTACTCAGCCATAAGAAAAGACACAATTGTCCCATTTGCAACAACATGGAAGGACCTAGAGGGTATTATGTTAAGTGAAATAAGCCAGAGAGAGAAGGACAGACACTGCATGAACTCACTCATATATGGAATATAAGTGAACACACGGACAGAGAGAACTGATTGGTGGTTACCAAGGGGAAGGGGGGTGGGGGGGCACAAGGGGTGAAGGGTTACATCCACAAGGTGACGGACAAACAAAAATGTACAACTAAAACCCCACAGTGTTATAAACTAAGACATCAATAAAAAATAAATAAATCAAAAAAAAAAGAAACACAGCAGATGGCAGGCCGTGGTTCTCGGCTGATTGAAATGTTATATTCCCAGTTGGAAACCTGTCCGAGGATGGTCTCTGCTAGAATACATATCCACCAATCTAAGACTCATACTCCATGGATATTCTGTGATGCAATTGGGCTAAATACCGTTTGTTGGAAATAAAGATAATATTCTGTCTGGACACATGTATCCATCCTAGAAGGCAATAGATACTAAATGGCAAATAATTAAAACATCTACGACTTCGTTCTTTTATTTGTTCTATTTTAAAGATGTATTTAAAGTAATTTGTAATTTGAAAAAGGGTTTGAATAGTTTGGAGTTCCAGGTTTCGTCCTTAATAGAATGACTGCTTTCTCCTGCACATCTCTGTGCTCATTTCCATGGTAATTCACAGGTACAATCCTGGTGGGAACAAGTCAACATGGCAACTGCTACCTTTCACAAAGAAAGTGTATTTTGGGGACCACACCTGGGGCGAGGGGGGATGTAGGACTGTGCACAGAGACAAGGTGAACTGTGATCATCACCGTCACAGTGGCCTCAGCAGATCCCACGGAGAGCTGGAGAGCTGGGATGGCCCTTCAGAGAGGTCCCTTTGTTTACTGATCACTAAGGAGTGGCCCACGGGTAACCCTCAGAGCGGGCTCCTGTCAGGAGGCTCTTCAGCAGCTGAATCAAAGACCCAGAGCATTCACTGTTTACCACACAGATGCGTTAGTGAACAGAATCCACAAAGACATTCTTATCATCTAAGACTGAGAAAAGGAGGGGATTCTCAAGTATTCTTGCTTTCCGCCTAACTTTGTGTTGTTTCTTTCAGAATGGGAAGTTAGAAATGACTAAGTGTTAGGAGGGTAGTGTGGGGCAGTGGCTTCTGAACGTTTCCAGTAGAATCCCTTTTGTAACGTCAATGATTTGGGGGGAGTTCATGAAATGGTTGCACTTTTAATAAGTGCTAATTGAGGAAATATATTATGGAAAAAGATATGGATTGAGAAACACCTTGAAATGATTTTATATTTTATTAACCACAGTAGCATTGCTATAGTTGAAAAATAGAGTATACGTGTGTGTTAGAGAAAGTGTGTGTTCAGTTAAAAGAAAAGCATAGTTGGGGCAGGGACTCCTGGACTGCCCCAGGACGGAGGTGAGGTTGGCAGAGACAGAGGGAAGGATACTGCTGCACAGGGGACCCGTAGCCTGGTCTCCTCTCCTCACTCCCCTTCACTGGCTGGGCAGTGACCTGGGAGAATTCAACATTTCAGTTGTTGCTTCTTCCTCCCCTGAAAACAGAGTGCCGGCTTTAGATGATCGGTGACCTCCTGTAGGTTTCTTCTAAATTTTAGGTGCGTGGCATTTTGCACGCAGCGATTTTCCAATGCCCAGGCTCTGTTTCTATCTGGTGTGGAGTAAACTGCCGACCGCCCTCGTCTCTGCCCCAGAATAACTGATGAACCTACCAGCAGGGATCAGGAGCTCCTGTGAACATTCAATTAACCAAAAAGCTTCTGTGCATGTGGCAGTAATGGCCAGTGCCCCTTCCCCAGGAGGGTCCTCAGCCACAATTCCTAGGCTTGGCCGGTGGTCATTGATGAGGCCATTAATCATCCATCAGTGCCTGCTCATTTTAGACCTCCTCCGGGAGCCCACTGTCTTGTGTTCCTTTTTGTCTGATTTCCTCTCTGCTACACATAGTCATTTGACCATCAAAACTGCACCTCGTTTGAGCAGAGTTGTGACATGATTTCCCTATTGTAGAGTAAGGTCAAGTGTCTCTGCTTCCTTTGATTCCTAGTTTGTGGCTGCAGCTCCTTTATCAGAGCTGGCAATGGCGGCAGGAAGAGGATTATAAGACACTTCCCACCTAAGGTTTAATCTTAAGACTGTCTGGACATCTTGTTCAGGATAAAACATTCTTATCAGGTTCACACAACACTGCAGAAATCTGATTGATGGTGTGTTTCCTAAAGCTTATCTCCTTAGACCTTGACCGAATCTGTACATAGTACAGATTATGAATTTTCCAATTATTTATTGTCTTGTTATTAAATAGCATGTATTTTTACTAAAATGATTTATACCGAGGTAAATTTTATTCCATGAAAATTTTATATTGAAAATTTGATCCATGAGTAACTTATTGTACATATGAAATTTACCCAATTATCCTTCTGTCATTGAGAGTTACCGTTTGTGGCCATTATTTCTGTTAAGTTCAATTTTAGGAATCTAATTTTTACAAAGAAGTTTTGATATGTTTGCAAGTTATTTACTGCAAAGTTATAAAGTGCACAGTTTTTACACTTTGTCATTTTTTTCCCTCAATAGTAATAATAGTAGCAATAATAATAGCAATAAAAATTATAAAATGGATAAAATGAATTTTGCGGGATATTTTGCCAATGCAAAATAAAATTATTAGCAATTCCTCTCAGATATTAAAAAAAATTCTTCATTGACCAGGTATAGGTAATTTTTTTATTAATTCAACTCTTCATATTCTTCTAGTCACATCTAGAAAACAAAAGAAAATGCACAATATCACTTAACAATAGCAAAGAAAGACATGAAATACCTAGGGATAAGTATAACAAAATTTGTGAAGGAACTAAAAACTCCAAAAAAGCTTGCTGAAAGAAATTAAAGATGACTGGAAAAAAAGGAGATGCAAATTACATTCATGGAATAGAAAATGAAATATTGTTAGGATGTTAAATCTCTCTGAACTAATTTATAAAATTTGTCCAATCCTAATAAAAATTTCAGCAGAATAAATAATAAAAGATATACTTATTTGATTTTAATTGGAATTACATAAAATTTTTAAATTATTTTTGGGAGAGTTGACATACTATATTGTGTCTTCTAATCCATAAAGAAGACATAACTTATTATTTATTTGACTTTTCTTTCATTTTTTTCAGTAGTAATTTTGTGGTTTTCTGTGTACAGGTGTTTGGTTTTGATGTTTTTGAGACTATTGTAAATATATATTAAATTTTTTATTTTCTGATCATCCATTGCTAGTATAGTATCCAGTGAACTTACTAAATTTGTTTACTAATTTTAATATTTTTTTTCTTTTGCTCCTTTTAGATTTTCTATTTAAAAAAGCTTGTCATCTTTGAGTAATAAAATGATAGCTTATTTCTTCCTCTTCAACCCTTGTATTTATTTATTTTTTGTTTCCTTATTTAACTAGTTATAAACACAATAGAATATTTATAGGTATGATGTTGGTGAACATCACTTGTCTTGTTTCTGATCTAAAGGATAAATCTTTCAATATTTTACCATAAAGAATGAGTTTGCTGTAGACTTGTTGTAGATAAACCTTATCAAATTAAGGAAATATTCTTCTATTTTCAGAACCCTAATCATTATATTGAATTTTAACAAATATTTTTCTGCAACTACTGAGGTGATTATATGTTTTATCCTCTTTGTTCTATTAATTTTGTGAAATTCACCAAACATATTTTCTTAGACTAAATTAACCCAGCTTTCCTGGAGTAAACCAAACTTAGTTGTGATGTGTTAAACTTTTAATACATTACTAGCTTTTTTTTTTTGTTGATATTTTATTTAGGACTTTTGCATTTGAGTTCAAGAAGAATTGACCTGTAATTCTACTTTTTGCCATGTCCTTTTTGGGGTTTGATATCAAAGTTATACGATCTTCCCAAAACAAATAGGTTTGTACTCTTTTTATTATTTTCTGGAAAGATTTGTGTAAGGTTGTTGGTGTTTCCTTCTTAAATGTTTGCAAGGATTAACTGATAAAGCTATGTGGGTCTGGAGATCCCTTTAGTAAATATGTGACTGTTAAGATTTCCATCTCTCGTGTTCATTTTGTAATATTTTTTCTAATAATTTTTCCGTTTTATCTAAATTTTCAAATTTTGAAACAGATTTCAAATGCATAAATTTGTTAAAGTATCTTTATCATTTTAACATGGAATCTGTATGGCCATCACCTTTATTCTTCCTGATACTGGTATTTGTATATTCTCTCTTTTTTTTCCTTAATATTCTTGCCAGAAATTTAATCTTATTGTTCTTCTAAAAAAAATCAACTTTTGCTTTTGTGATTCTATTATACTGATTTATGTTCTTATCTTTATTATTTTCTCCTATTTTGGGGAGTTTACTTTGTTGTTCATTTTCTAACATCTTGAGATAGATAATTAAATCATTGATCTTCAGCTGATTTTATTTTTCAAAAATATGCATTTAAGCCCATGAATTTCCCTCGAAGTACAGCTTTTTATACATATCTCAAGTTTTAAAACGTTGTATGTTTAATGCAATTTTTAAAAAAATATTTCCAATTTCCATTTTGATTTCTTCTTTGGCTTGTGGATTATATCAAAGTGCATTGCTCGAATTGCAGACATCAGAGATATTCTAGTTATATTTTTGTTGTTATATTCCAAAGTCATGAGCAATCATGCTCTGGATGCCTCCTTTGAAATTTATTGAGACTTGCCCCATGATTTGGTGTATGGCCGAATGTTCCAGGTGTGCTTGAAAGCTAATGTGCATAATGTATTTGTGTGTGTGTGTTTTTAATTGTTGGTGGTACTTGTGAGTCAAATGCAAAGTTCTGATCTCAGCCAAGGCCATCATCAGGAAGAATAAACCACCATATACGACATCACAAGAACTATTCTAAAGCTTGAGTAATGCAAATAATGTCGTACAATGGGCCAGACTGGAGAGACAGACCCGCATGTATAGAGAGACTTGCTTTATGACAAAAGTGACCATGAGGGAAAAAGTAGTATTTTCAATAAATGGAGTGGATCAATTAGATATCCTAGGGGGAGAAATGAAACCTGACCCCTCAATCAAACCTTATAGAAAAAACATTACATGTGGATCAAAGACCTAAATGTGAAAAGTAAAACAATAAATCTTCAGAAAATAATACAAGAAAATATCTTCATGTCCTTAAGTCAAGCAAAGTTTCTTAGACAGGATGCTAAAAGTACTAACCATTACATAAGAGATCAATAAATTGTACTAAGTTAAGATTAAGACATTTTGTTCACCTAAAGACACTAGTGAGAGAGTAGAAAAGAAAGCCACAGAGAAGGAGAAGATATTTACAAGAGTCATATCCAGAATTTATAAAGAAATCTTGCAAAGTAATAAGCCAAAGACCAATAATTCAAATTTGGGAACAAGTCTTGAACAGGCACTTTATAAAGGGGGAGATATCTAAATGATCATTAAACCAGTAAGAAGATCATTAGAGAAATGGAACATAAACCCACGATATGATACACCACACTACTCCTGAAAAGGCTAAAATTAAAAATAAACCAATAAGACAATGCTAGTTGTTGGCAAGGGTGTGGAGGAACCAGAACTTTCCTCAGACACTGGTGGGGGGAGTAAAAATTGTTACAAGAACTTTGAACATTGGTTCTCTGCCAGCATCTTCCAAATGTAGGTAGGACATCTACCTGCACATGCCCCATGACCCAGAAACATCTGGACTCTAGGGAGAAATCAACCCAGCAGAAATGAGAACATATGTGCACAAAAGACAGATAAAAGAAAGGTTCGTAGCAGCATTACTTATACTAGTTAAAAACTGGAAACATTTCACAAGTCCATCAACAGCAGACTGGATAAAATTGGGTTATATGCACATGATGTAATTCGATACAGCAAAGTGAAAGAGGAAAGCACTGCTCCAGGCACAAACATAGCACTGGATAACAAAAATCACACAAAAGTATGCAGAGTGCATGAACCAATTTATACTAACTAAAAAACAACAGGGAAAGCAAATCTATGGGCTGCAAGGCAGAGAAACGATCATCTTTAAGGAGGATAAGCCATGGCAGGGCCACCTGGGTGGCTTTTGGGGTGCTGCCCGTGTTGAACATCTTGACTTGGGTGGTGGTGAAATGAGTAAGGTCACTGGGTAAAAGATCATCGAGGTGTACACCTGTAGCTGTCCACCTATGATCTGCTCACTTTTCAGCATGTATTCTATACTTCAATAAAATTTTTATAAACAAGCAAAAAAAAAAACCCAAAATATAAGCAAATAAACATGGTAGGAGCCCTCACGTGCTGAAAGTCCTCCAGGAGCTATCAGCCTGTGGCCTCCACAAAACCTCTCTACCCACTCCAGTCTACCCTGGGGCAGTCTGCTAAGCTGTTCCCTACACCTAGAATTCTCTTTCCTCCCACTGTTTGCCTACTTGATGCCTACTCAATCTATAAGCCTCAGTTCAAATATAATGACCTCCAGGAAGAATTTAATAATGTCTTCCTGCTATTTTCTCCTTTAGCTCCCAATACTTTCATTTCTTAGTTGTGCTAATCATGTTTTTAATTTTTTTATTATACTTTTACTTTTTGGGGGTCTTGCTGGCTGGGGAGAGACTGCCCCTCCCAGGGCTAGCTAATTCTTAGAAATAGAATACCACTCCCCTGGGAGCATGCTTTTTATATGCAAACTACATAATCCAGAGCCCATGCTCCTAACTATCTTCTCTATCTGAGTTTTACACTCCAGGAGGAGATATTTCTCTGCTTAATCACCCCAGGGCCGGGTAGCAGACAACTAGGGACAGCCCCTATACCCTGGAGCCTCCTGAAATTATTCAAACTAGCTAATCCTAAACCTGCTTACCCTGCCTTTCCCATTCTGTATTTTGAAAACCAAAATAAAGGCTTCTGCCCATGCTCTCCCCTGCTCCCTCTTCCAACTGACTCTGGTGCTTCCCCATGTGGCTCTGCATGGTGTGGCATCCTCCTGTTTCTAGGGAGCCATGAGTATAAAAACTTCTTTCATGCAATCATTTTCATGTCCATGTATCTTACCACACCTAATTAAAACAAATCCTGGGTATATTTTTAGATAATATTGTCAAAAGAAAGTGACTTAAATGACTTAAATGGAGTTTAAAGTCTTTATTTAGCTGATGTACATCATGGAACACCTGAAGACTGGGTAGCTTTTTGAGTGGAAGCAGGGTACAAGGAGAAGCAAGGAGTAATGTCCTTGTGGTTTGGTTCAGGTAGTGATTTCCATCTCAAATGGCAGCTAAACTTGTGGTTCAATAGTTGGATATTATCCTGGCTTTCCTGCCTCTCACTTGAGATCATTGGTGCTGATCCTGATAACTGTCAGAAAAGTACCTTTGAGAATGGCTCCTGCAAGACTTGTGATTTGTCAGTTAGTCAAAGGTCAGGGCGGGGTAGGGAGTGGGGAACAGGAATAGGAGACAAGAGAAAAAGGCAAGGGAACCAGCATCCTCCCTCGTGTCTGCCTCTGTCTTTTCACAAGAGTGTTTTCATAGTTTCTAAATCTATAAATATAAGTGTATACACAAATATACATGCACTTATGTATGTATGTAATATGCAATACACATGTACACACATAACATATACATATTATACTTACATGTAATATATATATAGTATATACATATATAGTAAACATGTGTACATATTTGTAGTATATGTGTATATGGAGAGAGAAAGAGAGAGAGACTGAATTTGGTCTATTGTACTCAAATGCAAAAATAACCCATTCTTTACTTTTGTATTTTACATTCATGTTTACTCTTATATTTTCATTTCTTTAGTTTTCTAAATATAATCATATCCATTTTATCCACTGATTCAAGAGTCCGGTCCTGGCCAAAATCCTATCTTTGATTTTTTTTAGCCCGACCACAGGCAGTTACAAGGCTTTACCTGACAGCCCTCCCACACCAGCCCTGGTGCAGAGCCAGTGCACTGTGGTCTCTGAAGGGAGTGCAGTCAAGGTCTCAGGCCCCCTGGCTGGCCGCTGGACCTTGAAGACACTTTCCCCAGCCTGACTCAGTACTCAGTAACATTCTACTCCTACTCCTTTCTCTTCCCCTCCCCCCACTCCCTAGCAAGGGTCCATAAGACTGCAGGAACATTCTGTTCAAGGCTCTCTTAGCTGTGAGATGACGCCCACATCTGTCCTGATCCATGTGATCCTTGACTGACACGACATTTCACTGGAGGATGATGAAACGGGAGGAGTCAGCACTTTCTCCTGGTTAGCCTCAAGATTTACCCTGAGCTAACATCTCTTGCCAATCCTCCTCTTTTTCCTTTTTCATGTGAGCCACTGCCACAGCATGGCCACTAATAGACGAGTGGTGTGGTTCCACACCTGGGAACCAAACCAGGGCAGCCGAAGCACACTCAACTTTAACCATTAGGCCCTCAGGGCTGGCCCTCAGGTTAGCCTCTTGCATGTGCTATCGTAGCAAGTGACTCAAGTCTTGACTGCTACTTACATTTTGGCTTCTTGTCCTCATCAGCTACTCCAGCCCCTGGCAGTTCAGCTCTCTTCAGCTCAGCTGAGCTCCTAACAGTAATTTCCAAGTGAGGTGAGAAAATCCACTATCAGCCCATACTGGGTGTCACTTTTCCATAGTATGGAACTGCAGTTTCTTAGACACAAAACCATGGGAGGGGCCTGATCTTCAATCTGCTGGAGTCTCCACGGCCCAAGGATCCTACATTTGAAGAGCCATATTCCTAAAACTTGGCAATGCCCTGGCTGTGAGGCCTTGCTGGAATGGGGTTATGGTTGTTTTCCTCACCCTGTGAGCCCAGCACCCGTCACGGGGAGCAAGTACCCCATCAGGGTGTGCTGTGCTATCCCGCTGGCTCTACTGCACATCGTTTGGGTAGTGGGTACCCAACACCTGTCTCCTGAACTGCACTCTGGGAGAAGGCAAATCATTCCAGATTCCTTTTTAATAAACCCTATAACTGACTCATATCTGCCACTTCAACAATGCTGTGGAAATGTTTAATACTATTAAGTACTCATTCATTTAGAATGGGAAATAGAGAGGAAGGGAAGAGACACAGATTAGGAACTGGAGGGACATGAGTATCAAAAGCAAAATCAGTAATAGGGTCCCAAACTTCCCACGAGATTCTGGAGAATCATCACCAAAGTCGGCTTCCCCTGGGTGGGTCTGTATGTTTCTTTCCCGGGCTCCCTCTGTCACTTTTAATGCATTTCTTAACGTTGACCATGTGCTCGCAGGGTGCCTCAAGTCCAAACTGTTTTTCAGTCTTCAGATCTCACCTCCTTGGTTATTTTCAGCAGCTAAAGGCAAGTAAAAAGCAAGTTCTTCAGATTTCATGTCCTAGAAAATAACAGTGTTCTGTAGTTCAATCCCACTGCCCCCTCAAATTTCTTTTGTTTCTGATAATTTTTGTGCACCTCCAGTCAGCTGTGGAGTGACTTTCACCTTGCAAATACCCCTTAACGTGAAGGGCATTCCAGTGGGAATGTTAATTAAATTTTTGAATTTTTGGTTCTGGGAGGTCTTCCATAATCCCAGGGGGACTACTAAGAGTAACTGTCACGTCTTCCAGTCTCCGCAAGGTGTTCCTTCTAGTCAAGCATGTTGGGAGAAGAAAACTTATAGGTCTATTAAGCACATTCCAGAACAAGGATAGAAGATTACCATGTGAAGTCCCTGCCGATTCTTCCCGCTGGTGAGCAGGTCATTATTTGAGCAGGTCCCCTTTGTCTTTGTGCTTGTCATTTATACTGTGGCTTCGTGAATATATATCAGAGGAAGTTTGCCTGTTTGGAAGAAATAAAATGCCACCTTTGACTTCATTCAAGACCATATTTATCGAATACCTACTATATGCTGGGTACTAAGCTATCTGCTAGAGATATAAAGGTGAGTAAAACTATCCTCGAGGAACTCTCAGTCCATCTGAAGATTAAGCCAGACACACCCACCATAAAAATTTAATGTAAAGTGATAGGAGCATAAAGGGATATAGAGACAGTGCTGGAGAAGCTTCCCTGTTAGGAGTCAGGGAAGGAAGACTGGAGCTTGAAAGATGTCTAGACTTCAAAAATAAAAAAACAAAACTAGAATGCCATTGAGAAACCTACCACCTGAAGATCCCATTAATTCAGGGTAGTTTGTACCACCCACAAACGTTTGTTCAGCATTCCTTATGTACATCACCCAGTGTGACTCAAGGTAGATGGGATATTAATTTACCCCCAGAAACAAGGTCTTCACAAGCAGCATGGACTGGAGGAGTTGTGGTCATGATTGGTAAAGAGGAAAGTTTTGGACAAAATAATCCCAACAAAATTATTCTGTTAAATTGTTGAGTTAAAAGCCATTACAAAAATCATGCCTGATTTTTCCCTCTAAACTTTATATCAAAATAGTCTCTTTAATTTGTCAAGTATCTAATTCAGAAAATTATGGGGGTTAGAGTACTTTTCAATTTGCACACTTTGGATTTCTGGAGAACAAAGGTTCTGTTTCTTTTTTGTTGTGTCTCCAGAACCTAGCCTGATGCCTGGACCACCATAGGTACTGAGAAAGTGCTAGCACATTTAAAACAATCTTGTTCTACAAGAGGTGCTGAGTAGGGTACCAGGAAAGAAGCTCGTAGAATTTGTCTAATAAGTAACTGAGTCTAATGGAAGGCTGGAAGAGTCAATAGGCAACACACACACACACACACACACACACATCTCTCACACACACCTGTTTTGAATTCAACTTTCAAGTCTCAGCCACTGTGAGCAATGCACGCCAAGTCTGGAAGCCCACCCAGTGCATGCTATGCTTGCTGAGCTCCCAAGGATTCATTTCTTCATTTCAGAGTGGTGAAGTTGAATTGCACATTGGCTGTTCCACATAAACCTATCCAATCATATTAAAGATGGACTCACATTTCCTTCCACCTCTAGGAACACTTCACAAACTCGCCGTCTCCCGAGCGAGGTTGTACTTCCTTTGTTGAGCTAAACCCACCTTTCACAAGTATAACAAAGTATCTTGCGATTCTCACAAAGGGTGTCCATCTTCTCATACAAAACTGTGACAGAGCATTATCTCAGCTCTAAGATGCATGTGTTTTTTTGCCTCATTTTAACATTTTGAAAGGAGAGATATTCTTGCAATGATTGTGCACTTTTTTTTTATTCTGTCATTAAATTGACAGTGTGTCTGCAAATAATAGTGAATTTAAATCAAGGAATTCCATCCTATCCAAAATGTTGCTTCTATAAAGAACAGCTGATGGAGAAAGAGAATAGTCTTTTCCAACAGGCATGACATGAGGGAAAGGGTGGCACTTTGCTCTAAGACCCTTGCCCATTGGCTGGTTGTGTTATTCTGAGCAGTCGCTCCTCCTAAGTCATAAATGCAAGATGCTTCCTGGATAATGAAGTCCTGGGATCTCAGCCACTGAGTGTCTCCTCTTAGCTTCTTTGTGAAATGGTGTCATGGTCATATGTTTGCTTCACTGACAGAATTGGGATCAAAGAAATGCTACTGAAGAGAGAACTAGAGTTACATAGACGGAAATAACAAATTAAACCCATTTCACTTAACAGCTGGGTGATCTTGGGGCAATACTCGCCTTCTCTGGGTCTGGGGGTGGGAGCAATGATCCTAACGTCCCAGGCACCTGGCACTTTATAGATGCCTGGTATTGGCTCTCTTCCTCCTTCCTCCTTGGTGCGGGCACCCAGGAAGCTCTGTTACTGATATTGTCCACCGTGGAGTTTACTCCAGAAGGTTCAGTGAGTCAGAGATTTAGATATAAGAAGACCTGACATCAGAACCAGTGCTCAAAGGACACTGGTCAGGGAGACCTTCAGCTTCTGGACACATTTGGATGGTTCACGAGGTGACTGAGCCAATGGTTCAGAAGGGACCACTCAGTGAGAAGCGCTTTTTTTTCCCCCACGAGAAAAGCAGCTAGAGGTGAAAGATAATCACAGGAGGCAGCAGTGACGAATGAGAGGTTCAGAATTCTGAAGTTAAGGCCTCTTAATAGGTGTAAGAAAAACAGCACTCTGCTTATGTTTATTGATCACTCTGGATTTATCCTGCATAATATTACTGTAATGAGAACCAAAGGAATAAAAGTGATTTACAGGTAATTATGGGCCGGGACTTGCTAATCTTCTCATCTTTAATTTGAGGCCGTCAGGGTTGATGGTTACCGCCTTGACATTTTGATTCGGGGCTCTGCGCATTGAGCGAGGTCAGCAATTCAGAAGATGGGAGTGGGCGGAGCACGGCTGTCCGTCCGTATCGATCCGCTCTGGGGCACTCATAGGCCCAGGAAGTGCACCTGCAGAACGGAAACCAGTTCATGGAGGAAGGAGATTCCAGGGGCTTGGGAACAGTCAAGAAACCGCCCTGCAAAGCCAGTGGTTGAGTGTGAGTAGCGTGGGCACCTCAGAGCTGGTCTCTGCATTCTCTTTTGGGAAGTTGCTGCCCTTCTGTGATCTCAGATGTCATTCGGCCTCTTCACTTCAGTGACTGTGCCATCTGAATATAATTACCAGGCACACAGGTCTCTGTAGGAGGCAGAACTGAAGTGCAGCCAGGGGCTCTGCTGACACTAAGCACACGAGAATTCACGCGGAAGCATTTTCTGTATATGGTGGCAAGTCGCAGTTTGGTGTCTGATTTTACATTAGGTGTAATGCACACACTACAATTATGATTACTTTCATGTGTGATTTAAGGGCAGGTCTAGTTGGGTGGAGTGGACTGGGTCAGCTGCTGGCAGCGAGAGGACTGCTTCCAGATCTTCCATGACCTGCTGCACGACCTTGAGTGGGTCACTTGCTCTCAGTCTCAACTTCTTGACCCATGAAATGGATATGGCAATAATTCTCAAATCACAGTGTGACAAGGGGTGCCTGGGTGTTTGTATAGTGTTAGGACTATATGAATAATATTAATTGGTGTGTGTGTAACAGTATGTGGGTATGTGAGTGTAAGTATAAACATGACTGTGTGTGTAAATGTGTGTTGGTTCGTGTGTGTGAGTGTTTGAGTGTAAATGTGTATGGTTGTACATGAGTGTGTGAACGTGAGTGTGAGTGTGAATATGTGAGTTGTGTATGTGTTTGTGTGTATTGTGAGTGTGTGTCCACTATACTGTATGTAGAGGTGTTCCCATGCTTGGTTGTGTGCCCACGCTTGTTCACGTAGTTGGAAAAAACCACCTAATAGACACATCCCCTAAATCTTATAAGAATTTGAGTTTCATTCCAGAAATGAAAAAAATGTTAGATTTAGTGAAGGGAGGAAATACCCAGCAAACAAGTTAAAATTGATTCCTTATCACTGACCTCAAAGCATTTTTGGCCCTCACTACGTCAGGGACTTCTCACGGGGCACATCCACCTTCAGATCTTGGCTTGTTGCAGTTTCTTGGACTTTTTCTCTAAGGAGACACACTCCCCGTCCAGCCTCATCCTCCAAATCATAAATGACCCCAACTTTCTCAGGCAGAAGGCAGTGTAGTTCTGTCCACCCTCTGCACTGGCCCCAGGGCAGACCTTCATGTAGCCCCCAAATTCTTCTCGAGGTTCCTAATTTAAGCAATGCAAGACTCGAGATGGACTGAAGTTACAGTTCTTTCGTCACCATATTGACTAAATCTTTAGGTAGAGAAGCCCAGAATCCATGGAGAATGTTGTGGAACTTTTCTGGGCGTATGGTAATGTCAACAGCTAGTCAACCCACCGCAGTCTTCCCACCGTGCCCTTGAGGTGGGTCAGAGGATCCCATCACGGAGCAGAGCTAAGGAGTCATTTTGTTCAGTGTCTTGAAAGCCGGGGGGGGGGGGTGGCGTGGGGGGCAGGACCACAGAAAGCAGCAGGAAAAAAACTCCAGAAAGAAGAGAGACAGGTAAGGAGCACATTTCTTCCCCCTCAGACTTGGGAAAGATCACAGGCAAAGGCATCTGGGGCTGGGGACTGGAGCCCTGCACATACAGGCGGAAATGGGTGTTCTTTGACAAACAGGTTAAAAATACAAATAGTCCCTGAGGGGAGATGTAGCTCCCAGTGGGTTTAGCACATTCATGAAGCAGTCTTTATGCAATATTATTTCAAAATAGGAATATCGCCAATTAGCAGGAAAACGATGTATTAATTACATTTAAAGTACGGCAAGGGGCCGCCCGGTGGCGCAGCGGTTTAGGTCACACTCGGCAGCCCAGGGTTCGCAGGTTCGGATCCCGGGTGCCCGCCGACGCACTGCTCGCCAGCCATACCGTGGCGGCGTCCCATATAAACTAGAGGAAGATGGGCACGGATGTTAGCCCAGGGCCAGTCTTCCTCAGCAAAAAGAGGAGGATTGGCGATGGATGTTAGCTCAGGGCTGGTCTTCCTCACAAAAACAAACAAACAAAAAGTATGGCAAGAATTGTATATAAATCAGGACTACTAAATGAGCAGAATTTGGCTTTAGTTTACAACAATGTCTATTTTTTCTTTTGTTTTGCTTAACATCATAGACTTTTAGTGCTAAACGTTCCTTAATGGTCTGAAAGGATTTATTTAATGAGGAAACTCTGTTTGTGCTTGAGAGGATGGTTAAGGCATAACTCTAGAGTCCTTTTGTCTTGACACTTTGGCCTGTTTTTATAAAAATGATGTGAGTTTCTCCCCAGGGCCTAGTGTATTTAATTAATGAAGTTGGTTGTGAACCAAAATAATGGAGGGCTAACTCTTTCCCGAAAAGAATACAATGTAAACCATATTGATGTAGGCACGAGAGGAGTTGTGCATCCCTTTGAGAATTCAAAGACCTCTCTCCAAATTTATAAACAAAACAAAAAAACAAAAACAAAACACTAGAGGTTACATTCTAAGTTATCGAAATGTCCGCCTCCCTTAAAGCATCCCATCGTGTTTGAGCATCATTATGTTAGCACAATGCTGATCTCTTTATTTTACTTTTCCTAAGCACCCTATAAAAACTGAGTAATCCATAATAAAAAATTGGTATATGAATTGATATATGAATGCCGTATGCATTAGTTTCCTTAAATGTGACTTACTGCTTTGTGGTTGTTGAAACTAAGATATTTTGCTAAAGCGAATTTGATGAATTGAAATTCAGATGAAATAAACTGTCCCACGAGGGAAAAGTAGCAGCCTGGATAAAGTCCCCTCTAATTACAGAAAGCAGTTTTGTTTACTTTTTCTGTGAAGGTCAGCACCAAACAGGTGAATACTCAACAGAGGCACAGCGTCATGCTCAGTCCAGCGTGCTGGGAGATTTCGTCTTTTCTATTTGAAATGAATGGCTGGTTTTAAGAGCCTTGGAAGAAACACCATATGGGATGCCTGACTTGAGTCAAGCTTTATCTCCAATTCACCCAGAGCTCGTCTTGTATGATTCTAGAGCTGAATCACTTTCCTCCCCTCTGGGTCAGGCACTAGCCACATCAAAGCTGTTTTCCAACCTAAACAAGCGATGGCCTTCTGCAAGGCTTCCAGAGAAACTGCTCTGAATTTCAAGAGTGGGAACAAACCTCCATAAATTAATTTTATCTTTTTGTTGCAGGGTATGTTTAGGGTGCTAATGTGCAAAGAAACTCATTTTACATCTTAATGAGTTTGTAAAGAGGAGCAATTCCCTGGGTCTCAAAGTGTTAGTGTTAATGTACTCTGTTCTCTTGCAAATCATGAAGTCATTCAGATTTTTTAAAAACAAATAGTTTTTTCTTGCTTGTTAAATTCAGGAAATTAAAAAGGTACAAACAACCTCAAGCTAATGCATTTAACTCATTTCAATTCTAAACTGGCATAAGGTCTTCAGTGCGCTTGCCTTTCCTCCTGGCAGAACCCAACAAAGCCAGAGCTGGTCGATCAGTTCTCTTACTTCCTTGAGGTAGCAACAGTCAGCTTCATTGCTTCTCTGTCCTGACTGGGGCTCCACTCCCCATGGACACCCTTTGGGGTCAGTGGCCATGAGTCCCATGCAGAGTCCATAGTGGATTGCTGTGTGCTTGAGCTGGGGAGGGGAGGGTCCTGGAGACACACACAGGGCCCCTGCTCCCCCCAGCTTTGCTCCTTCCCTCCATCTCTCTCCAGCCTCACAAAGTCTGGATGAAGAAGTACAGGGTGGAGGGAAGAGTCAGCATGTTCCCACATACTCTGCCCCTCTCGAAGGATGGAGATTCACATTACAGCTGTCCAGAGGAGAGCAGGATGTCCCTCCACGTGCCTCTACTTCCAGAACTGAGCTCACCCCCAAGCAGCAAATCCAACAGAGTTTGCTTCCAAAAGTTGTCAGACCCTGCCTTCCCTGCAGCCATCTTTCCTGCCTCCCCTAGGAAGCATTTGCTAATCTTCACAACCCTTATTTGTGGGATGGACAAGGCTATCCTCCTGAGCCACTAGGGGAGTTTTCCTAACTTTTTTGGCCATTTCAGAGATCATTGTTAGTGGTAATGTGGAGGAGTGAGAGATGGGGGTGATTAGAGCCATGAAACGCCCCTTCCAGAGGCCCCGGTTGGTGTGTCTGCAGGCCACGTGTGTCTGCTGTGGAGTAAGGAGACCCGGTGAAACCCTCTCCTGCTTCCCCTTGTGTGACTTCACGTGTTTGTCTGGCACCAGTAGGGTGAGATTGGCGTGGGCTTAGTAGCCCTCTAGTAGATATTAGCTGGAGGAGTGATATCCGTGTTGATCTATATGGTAGAGAAAATCGTGTGTGACACGGCCCCAGTTTACATTGCATACTTGTGAGCAGCTTCCACTCTTTCCTGGTTTCTGTTGCTTCTAAGATCTCTTCTCAGACTCAGTAGGGTGTACTTATGCTAATTACACCAACACCCCTAACATCTCCGTGCAGGAAGGGGGAGCATGGGATGTGGAGCAGGTGCTCAGTTCAGCATTAGCTGGTCCATGGGAGCTATTTCTCCTTCATTTTTAAGAAACACATTGCCTTTCTCTAATTCAATGAACTTCTAAAAGAGATAAATAGCAAATGACTGCATTCCAAACCCTTCAGACACCGCTATGCTTAAAGCTTAGGGCAGAAGTCTGGCCGCGCTATTTCCGCATTAGAAGAGAACCCTAGATTGTTGAGTTGACCTCAGTTTTACCTAAAATAGGAACTCTTGTGTTTTCTAATACTGAAGAGGGGTGCATGAAAATCCACGAATGGCGTTGAGCTTACAAGTGGTAGGATTGTTCTTAAGGAAAATCTCTGAAAATGATACTTTGATTTCAATGACATAGGTTTCCTCATGGCAAAAGGCAGTAAAACAAAGAGGGAGAAGGTCAGAACAGCAGAAGATAAAATCAGCCTCTATATAAGGGAACCGAGAAGGTAGTTCAGTTTCTACTGGAGGAAGAGTTCAGAAACACAAAGCAACATTAATGATCTGAGGTTTGTGGAGGAGCTCAGAGTGGACTGAAGATAAGGGGAAAAAACCAGACTGAATAACACCCTCTTGTACAACCCTCTTGTGCTTTATTCTGAGAAGGAGGAAAGCAGCCCTGGCATCTGAAACTGGCCTGATTCAGTCGGCCAGGGCTTGGTGTTGCTAGAAGCTGCCCTGGCACTCATAGCCAGGCCGTGGTGTCTCCTGTTGGACGCATAAATCTTCCAGAACAGCAGCAGCAGAGAAGTCTGCTCTGTGACCACGATAGTGCCAGAATAACAAGACCACCCATGACCATGTGTGAGCACAGACAGCAACATGAACATTGTCCAGCCGTAGAGATGACCACAGAGCCTCCAGTTCCTCCCAGGCTGATGGGAGCGACTGCGGTTTAACACTTAACAGCTTTAGCCTGTTGTGTTCCTCTTACCTTCAAGATAAGATTTATTGCGGCACCCAATTGCAGAATTACTCCCATCCCGGCAGCATTCGATCCAGAGCAAAATCCAGCCTTTGTGAAACGTCCCGAGAGTTACTTAACCAAAGCTGAGATCCTCTAAGTCCTTTCTAATCCCTTCTTTCTGAGAAACCCCACAGTTCCCCTTCGTGCATATTCTCCCTGTTGCAGCAAGTCAATAAACCCAACTTTGCTTTCTCCTGGTGAATTTTGGCTGGAGAGCACTCACCATTCATTTAACAAATATTCATATAGCATCTATTGCTGCCACACGTTGTGTCTAATACACCATTTTGGCCAGACACAATCCTGTCATCATGGGCTCACTGGGTACTGGAAAGTATCCACAAAGGGGAAGATGTGGAGGAATAGAAGAGTCAGCAGTCATGGGGACCAACCTGGTCTGTGAGAGCTCTTGGAGGAAGTGATGTCATTTCTGAGACCCAAGTATGGGTAGGTGCTAGCTAGACAAATAGTGCAGGGCAGTGGTTCCCCAGTGGAGGACCAACAAGGGTGAAGACCCTGAGAATAAATGTGGGTGACTCTTTGAAGGTTGTACAAGAAACACACATGGCTGGATGTTGGAGGGTGAGTGTGAAGCCCATCATGCAGGAGTTGTCCCCATCGAGTGCTTCACTGAGCCGTTGTTAGTGACTCGTTACCCAAAGATCCAATCATTTCTCCAAAGCTGATTTTTCCCAAGCTTGACTTCTCAGGATAATCAGTCAACTGTGATTGATCATCATCAATTGCTGATTGCTAGCTTATTAACATGACGCTAGGTTCTCTGGGGGAATTGAAAAAAAATCTGTGGCCCCCCCCCGCCAATGCAAATTTAACATCTGACCCAATGGGCATTATGCCCTCATTACTCGATCCCTTAACACCTTTTCAGCATCCATCTTTTAAAAAAATATTATAATAAAAAAAATAGGGGCTGGCCAGGTGGTGTAGTGGTTAAATTCACACACTCCGCTTCGGCAGCCCAAGGTTTGCAGGTTCGGATGCCGGGCGCGGACTGTCGTACTGTTTGTCAAGTCATGTTGTGGTGGCGTCCCATATAAAGTAGAGGAAGATGGGCATGGATGTTAGCCCAGGGCGAGTCTTCTTCAGCAAAAAAGAGGAGGATTAGCAACAGATGCTAGCTCAGGGCTGGTCTTCCTCACACACACACACACACACACACACACACACACACAAAAGTAAAGGCCCACTCAAATGTCTTCCCATCCATCCTTCATCTGAAGAATAGCAAATGCGGACAGTGCTTACTGTGTGCCAGGCATTGTTATATACTCATTTAATCTGCAAAGCAACCCTAGGAAGTACATGCTACTCTGTTCACCATTTTACAGATGAGGAAACTGAGGCAAATGGAGATCAAGTAGCTTGCCCAAAGTCACACAACAGTGACAAGGCAGAGACTTGCCTTGGGCAGTCTGGCTCCAGAGGCCATACTTTTACCAATAATAATAGCTCGGACTCTATTTCATGTCATTTGAGCACACACTGAGCACAAGAAAAGTTCAAGGATGCTTACGCAACGTTTTAAATTCAGACTCCATAGCTCTGTTGTTATGACTCACACCTGGGACCTCTGGAAATGCCCGTCCATCCAGTTGGCCTTCAGATAGCACCTGACAACCAGTCAAGGTTGATGGTTACAAACAGCATCATGTTTTGGGGCTTGATTGATGAAGCCTTCCTCTCAATCTCCAACTCTGGAGCCAGTACAGAAACAAGATACTTAAGGCAGCTTTGAGGTGGTTGACTCCCCCACCCACTTCTGTCCTCACACAGGATAAGTACATGGAGCTCATTCGCCTCACCTCCCTCCCAGAATGTCCAAAAACCTAATGGGGGGGTTCTGCTTCAGTCAAAATGCTCTAGGTACCAACTCTTTCTCTGCACCAAATTATAGATTGAATATATTTCTTCTGAAAGCTGAACCTTAGGCCTATCACTAAGTCAGCTTTCACCCGGAACATTCCTGTAAAGTCTGGCTTGAAGTACATGGTAAATGGTAAGAGAAGAAGAAAAGAATGGTTGAAGTCATGTGTACATTTTATGAAAATACGAATTTAACAGAGTACATTGATTAATTTAAGGGAATAAGATACTATGTCACCAAAAGAAGCCATTGATCCACTGGAGACACTAATCAGCTCTTGGTGTCAGGCTCTGAGAATCAATGCCAGCTCTGAACTTGCTGTATTTTATTAACAAGGACTTTTATCTCACTGTGTGTAGTACTACAGGCTACATCGAGCCCACAGAGTTTCCATGAGGGCTAAATGAATTACCCTGGTTATTTATAAGTGTGAGACACTGCACAGAAGTAAGCTTGTGGTGAGTTTTACGTTTTTTTTTGCATTTGTTATTTTAAATGAGAGCAGGTATATCAGTGTGAGTGGTTTGTGCTAGGATTTAATTTGTGTATTTTTTCATCCTAACTCCCTTGAGGCTCGCTTTTGGAATAGCAGTCTGAGAGCAAAACCTTTTGGTAGAACTCTGAGCTGCATGAGGGAGGAAAAAAGGGAAATCTAAGTAAATTCAAGGGAGGATAATAAAATACAAGGTTTCATTAATTTCAGTGGTTTCCTTAGGAAATACTGGTTTACTTCTTGAGTAATTGAAAGTTTGCTTAATGCATAATATATGTGTGCATGGCAATTAAATTGGGAGACCCATTTCCATAGGCCATTGAGGGTCGGAATCGTCCCTCTGTTCTCGGAGGACAGATGCACCTGACTCATCCCAAGGAGCTGCCTTGGGTGCCTAAAGCACAATCTTATTTTCATTTCTCACAAATATTCTTTATAAATTGTGCTTAACATTACGAAACATGAGGCTAAAATACACTTGTCTGTCCCTTCCTTTTTCCTGCAAAGTAACGGTGAGCAGCGTGGCCAGCTCCTCTTCATCCTGACAGTAGGTGATGGTCCTTCTATTTATGGGCAGAAAGATGACAGATGACACATGGGTGTCCTTCTCCTGAGGCCTCCCCTCTCCAGGACTCTTGTCTATGTGCCTCTGAGACTGAAAATCCTCCCAGGATAGAACCCAAACTCCTTGGTAAGGTGCACAGCATTCTTCATGACCTGCTTCCACCCGCCTCCGGAGCCCGCTCTCTGTCCATGGCCCCCTTGGAGGCTTCATCTCAGACATGCTCAGCTGGGTGGGGCTCCGTGGACCAGACTCTGGGATCCTCCTCTCCTCTATCAGGAGTGGCCTTTTCACAACCCACTTTATTCTCTTCTCCTCAGGCTTCAAGACACAGCTCACCTACCACCTCCTTCAGCCACCCTGCTATACCCACTCACCTGGCCAGGCCCCCTGTGTGGGTCCCTCTGGCACCTGAGCTCACTGCTGTTAAGGGGCCTTCCCTCTATGATCTGACTCATGGTTTCTCTTCTGTCCCCCTTCCTAGACCTTGAGTTTCAGAATAGCACCATCTATGCTTCCCATTTCTGCAACTCCCTCCCATGTGCCAAAGCTTAGCACACGGTGGATAATCAGCAAGTGTGGAAACACATTGGTGGAATGAATAGAGAAAGAGTAGGTGACAAAATGGCTTTGTGCTTTATGCGCCTTCAAAGACGGAGATCGGGCGCCTCACAGAGAAATGTGAGAGGGTGCCTGGAAGTGTTACTGTCCTGCGTTAGTCTGCATTTCATCTTCTGCCCCAAGACTGGAGCAGACTCTCCACATGTGCCCCCTCTCGTCCATCCTCCCTGTACCTTTCTCTTCAATTCCCGGCCTTTTCCCTTCTCTCTTCCCTGAGGTCAAAGCATTGAGGGAAGTTGACTGTTGTCTGGGAGTTTGAGAGGAGGTTTAGAAAGGCCCACGTGGTGGAAGGTGTGTGACTGCCAGGCCCAGACTGGCAGTACAGGGTCTCTGGATACACACACCAGACCCAGAAGACCCGTGGGCAGAGGCAGTACCATGGAAGTGCATCACATCCAGGTAGAGATCTCCTAAGCTCTTGGTTGCTCACAGAACTCAGGCGCAAAGCTCAGAGATCCAGCAGGAATGAAGATTTGGAAGAAAAGAGATCACAGCGGTCCGGGTACACTGAATGCCATGTCTCTGCTTCCAGCCTTGGAGAGGAACTTAATTTGTTAGGAAATATTCACATGTACTGTTCATGCACCATATTCTAGGTGCTTAGAAACATCAATGAATGAATCAGACAAATGTCTCTGTTTTCTGGGGTCTTACTCTCCAGCAGAGGGACACAGACATTTAAGAGAGACATAATAAATGAAAAAATTAATCTGCATTTTAGAGAACGATCAGTCCTATGGAAAAAGGAAGAATTACAGCGGAAAAAGGGAAGCTGATATTTGGGACAGAGACATTCAGTGAGTGAATTGAAAAATGAATGAATGAATGAACAAATCAGTGCCCATAGACTCTTCAAACTTAATTGACATTAAATTCACTATCTTCACATTCTTCTCCCTAAATCTGCCTCTGCCCTTTGTATCTCCAATGCCCAGCACAAAGGGGATTCAATAAATGTCAGATGAATAGATGGACTTTTGCTGCAGGCCCTGAATGAGGGTGTTTCATATTCTCAAGTGGATGATGAAGCCGAGACTCGATCTGGAATTCTGAGTGTCCCCCGGGTCCGTCCTGATCAATTCAGGAGCCCTCATGTCGCACAGCAGCTTGATGATAAAACGCAGCCCCATCCGTATTGGGCACTTTGATTCACTCTTTCATTAATTGGTTCCTTCTGTGAATATTTATCGTCTCCTTTGGGATTTCAGGCTAGCTCAGGCCCTAGTCTGCATTTATTTTGTCCTTGTAAGAGAACAAGGAAAGTGATTGTAGGGTACAGGTGGAGGAGGTGGAGATAAATGCTCATGATCCCACCCAGGGGACAACCCCATAACCAGATTGTAAAGAGGAGATTGTAGATGTCCTCTGAAAAGTGAGGTCTAGACAAATGTGGGTGCTGATTGTCTGTGACTCCTTGTGTGCTCCCTTGGGCTCCCGAACGGCCTCTGCTGGTTAATTCCTGGTGGTGAGCAGTTGCAGGAGGCAGGGCCGGGCGGTGCATGGCTTCTGTTTCACAGGATGTGGGGCTGCAGCTCACTGAGGCCCCTTGGCTTACCCGAGGCCCACAGCCAGCCCGTGAGAAAGCCAGGCTTGGAACCCACAGTGCTGACGGACCCAGCAGAGCCTAGAGGGCAGGCAGGGCAATGGGCCTCAGGTTCAGGGAGGAGGGCAGGACCAGGACCCAGCAGGACGGCAGGGATCCTGGGTCCCGCACACAGGATGCAGGTGAGAGCCCTCTGTGGGAGCTCTGGGGTGGGGTCCCTGTGGCCCTGAGGGTGGGCCCCACTGGAGCTGACCTCTCCCTCACTGGGCCTTCCTCTGGGGGCCCAGCTGCCCAGCAGGTGGCAAAGCACAAACCTCTGACTGTCCCCTGACTTCCCTAGGAGGTTCCATGGGGAAGCCCAAGAAACAGTCCCTTCACTTGTGTGCCACTTATATATGTGGGGAAGGGCCACTTCTGACATCTCCTCTTTGTCAGTCATCTTAAGGCCCATTTAAAATCAGATGTAGCTTCTTGAGGTAAGGTGCTGTCCCATAACTTACCTCTAAAGGTGGAGCGGTTAAAGTGTGGCAAAGCTTCTTTTATTCTTTTTTAAACAGCTATGCTATATACGAAATGGTACACAAAATATACATGTGTATAAATGTTTATGTATGTGTGTATGTACCGGACACATACATGTATAATATGTGAGTTGTCTTATAAACAGTCCAATCGTGCGATAGGATATAAAGTTAAAACTGCTCCTTGGCCACACTCCGCAGGCCCAGAGAAAAACTGGCCTAACACCGGTGTGCGTCCTCAGAGACCTTCCTCTGTGTGTACAGTTTCTGTAATTGGGGTTTCTCTCAATAAAAACATAAATATCCGTAGGAAGTGCCCACTAAATGGCAGATCACAACGTGCTATAAGGACAGTCAGTGCTGCGTGTGCAGTGGGATTCTACACGGCACAGTGGTTATTACAAAGAGGCAGTTACGCTGGAAATCTGAAACATGCAGTCAAAACAGCCTGGGCTCAGGGGCCGTGGGGCAGGCCAGCTTTGAGGGAGGAGTAGGTATTTATAATGAAAGTTCTTTATGTATCTATAGAGCTCCATGACCTACAGTGGGTCCTCTCAATCACCTTGGACTGGCAAATGGGGAAACGAGGACCAGGGAGGCTGGGGGCTCGTCTAAGATCCCACACTAGGGGAGAGGCAGAACCAGGGCCCACCCACCTCCCCCAAACCCGGTGTTGCTGACATCTTTTACTCTCCTGGCTGAAGCCTTGGAAAAGTGGCCGTACAGAGGTGGGAACTGTCTGATCAAGATAGGAGGTCAAAAGAGAATGGCCTAAATCCATCACACTCCAGTGAGGTGGAGTGGGTGGGGACATTCTGGTGGCTACAGTTCTCTCTACACCTAATGCAGATGCTCTGTTCCAGTGGGTTCCTTATAAAACAAGAGCATGGCTTATCTGAATAGCACAGTGACACAGAGGATATGCTTGTTCCCTAGCTGGGAAAGGTGTCCTGGCCCTGGAAAGGTTTGATTTGACCTAATGAGGTGGGAGGAGAACATAAAGCTCTCTCTCTCTTGAAGGAGCAGTGCGCTCCTGCTACAATGCAGGGAGACATCAACAACAACGGGAAGATTGTCTGACAGTTGCTACCCCATCAACCTTGAAATTGCTCACAACCAAAGGGCATGAACTGCAGAGATAAAGCTGTCTGGAAACACCCACCAGCCCAATGGATGCCTGCTCATTTAAGCTCTTTTCAATTTTTAACTCTTTTCTTTTCTTTTAGCCCTGTGTTTTTTCTAGTTAAGTGATCTGGATGGGCTCCAAATGAAGCCTGGCTCTTGGGGAGCAGGAAAAGCCATGAACTAAACCCTGGCTGTCTGCAAAGGGCTGGCTGTGACCTGCTGTGTGGCTGCTGGGGTGACTGCAGACTGAGTTCTGACGATGGGGTGAACCAAGCCAGGCCTTGACAAATGGGGTCTCAGATGCCCCAGCACTGAGATGGGTACTGGGAAATATTATGGGTGGGAAGTGGATCTGGGTTAATTGAATAACCATCTGCATCATGCCAGGGACCTGAGTCATTGGACCATTCCTCAGGTTGACTTCGTAAATTGGTGCCCCAGTCCCCAGTCACTGTATCTAAGAAGCCTGCCCAACCCCTGAGGTTATATCTCTTGCCACACGTCCCTCCTCTGGTCCTCCACCCAGCTTGCCTTCTCCTCATCGACCTCATCATGCCTGTATTGTTTATGATCTCTCCTCCACTGGCCTGCAAGAGGAGCACCATGTTTGGTTCATCCACGGGACCTAGATCACGCATAGGTGGTGCTTGATAAATAGAGGTTGAGTGAATAATGTCCCAAGTCACCTACAAAATTCCTGATCTTTCCTTGGCTGCCTCCTTGTCTGAGTCACGGAGGTTCCTGTCTTCAACCCCACCCCCACCCTGGATGACTACACAGGTGGAGCCAAGTGGAACAGAGTTCTAGGATGTGGGACAGTTAGTGTCTGGAGAGAGCATTCCAGTTTATTCCTCTCTTTATTTGGTATTTCCCGAGTCATTTCTCGGTACTTTATGGTTGATATGGGGTGTCTCAAGCTGTAAGGCTAAGGGAGGGTGTCATCTCTCTGGTACTGGGTGGGTCTGCTGTTTTTCTTGGTCCAGCTGAAAAGCATGACCTCAAGCACTGCCCAGGGATTGAGCAGGCCCCTTGAAGGACACAAGGCTGAAGAGACCTAAGGTCACTCTAGTTGGGGTTTCTCAGCCACAGCACCATTGCCGTTTCAGGCTGGATAACCCTTTGCTGTGGGGACCGTCCCATGCATGGCAGGGTGTTTAGCAGCATCCCTGGCCTCCACCAGTACAAACTGCTAGCGCCCCCACCAGAACAAATGATGATCAAAAATGTCTCTAGATATTGTCCTATGTAAAATAATGGGCTGAGTATAGTAATGACCAGTGTGAACCAGCACTTTGATTATATGCATGGGTTAATGTTGATGGTGGGGTGGAGCCGGGGAACACCCCTCTCCCCGACAAACAACCCCTGTTTTCATGGATCCAGCTGATACTTTTCTCTGGAGCCCTCCTGCCAATGGGGTTTTAAGAGCCACCCTGAGACTTATCTTGGATGATTTGAAAATATTTAACAGATTGTTATGATTCATACATCAGAGCATTTTGTGTTTTTTTAACTCTTCATAGTTATTGTCCGAACAACTTTCCCAGCCCGAGTGGAGTGTAAGATGGTTACCATGAGTGTGTCCGTCATGTGGATGGAAAATGCAGTCCTGGAAGGGTGGGGAGGCACCAAGGCCGAGATGGCCATGGTGTTGCAACACAGCCCTGCTAATTCCCAGACTCCGCAAAGCCGTCACACTTGTTTGCTTATTCCTTTAACATCTGGGTTATTTCACTGCAATCTCCTGCCAGCGATTTAATTGTTATTCCCTTGTTGTTTCTGCAGATTGGCTACCTAAGGGCTTGTGTTTAGGGAATCCTGTACTGAAATGGGTGAGCGCAACCCGGGCCATGCTGCAGGTTCTGGTGGTGTGTGTCTAAGCCTGAAAATAAACAATTGGATCTGACACACCTGAATCTCAGAATCAGCTCTTACTGAAAAAAAAGGCATTATTGTTAGGAGGGCTCCAGATGAAATGAGGACCTTGGCAGGGGGAGGTGGACTCGGCTGGAGAGCTGGGACAGTTAACAGACGGTCCTTATGGAGACAGTGAGAGATGTTCCAGCTGTTGCAGGTTTGCTTAGATTCCCCGCCAGCGATAGGCTGGGAACTTTGGGGTTATCATGGGCTCCTCTGTAACTGTAATGACTGGTGTGCTCAGCTTGTGGCTTTACCTGTGTCTATTCAGTGGGATGCATGGGCCATTAGGGCTGAAAACCTAATAACATGCATCCCAGGAGAGAGGGTGATGGCTTGACATGGGAGCCACGAGGTTTTGGCAACAGAGGAAATGAAAGGGGAGTTGGTAATGAGATGATGGGATGATTGATGATACATAAACATAATCACTAAACCCACTTTAAAGTCATTGTTCGGGAGCCTGCAGAGGCATTGTTCCAACTGCCTTATTGTGACTTCCACTAAAAAGCCCCTCTCCCCTCCAGTTACATTGCTGATACCTCTGCCTCCAAAGGCGCCAATGCCCATGTGAGGCGGAAGGTGCCAGGGCAACAGCTCTCACTACCTTTAGTTAACAAAGGCAAGATGGTCAGCTGCAGGGCTCCGTGAGTTCTCAGCGATTGCTAATATTACCATGTATTTCATGAGCATATCAGCTCTCGTGTTTTTTAGGTTAGGTTGCAATCTTCTCCCACATCTGGGTCCCCAAATGGGTCCTACTGGGGAGCAGAATTCAGGTCATTTCCTCTTGAGCGGTGCACTGGTATTCCAAGGCTGCCATAACAATTCACCACAAACTTGGTGACTTAAAACAACACAAATGTATTCTGTCATAGGTCTGGAGGCTGGAAGTCTGAAATTAAGGTGGCAGCAGGGCTGCACTGCTCCAAAGGCTCCAGGGGAGAATCCTTGCCTCTTCTAGCTGCTGGCAGCTCTCTTTGGCTTGTGGCTGCATCACTCCAATCAGTGCCTCTGTCTGCACATGGCCTTCTTCTCTTCTCTGGGTCTCTCCTCTGTGTGTCTCTTTTAGGGACAGTGGTCATTGGATTTAGGTTCCACCTGGCTAACCCAGGATGAGCTTGTCATTTGGAGATCCTTAACTTGATTATTTCAACAAAGACCCTTTTTCCAAATAAGGTCACAGTCACACAGTACAGGGGTTAAGACGTGGACATATCTTTTTGGGGGCCACCAATCAGCCCACTACAAGCAACGACACAGCTAAAGGGCTTGGACATAGATGAAAGAGTTTATCGCACAGTTTCACTTCCTGGCGTGCAATGTGCTGTCATTTCTGGGCTCAGCCTGGACAGTCGTCATTACTGAGAAGACCTGGATGGCTCCACTGACTTCATGGCTTGGGTGGAAGCCCTCCACATTTCTGAGGAAACTTGTGTCCTGGAGGGATAGAGCCAGAGCTGACGTCTGGACAGGGGTGAGTGGGAAGGAGAGCAGAGGTGAGGTGGGGCATGAACTGACTCATGGGCAGGTGGACTCGCCCACAGCCCCTAGGAACATGTGGCGCCTGCACGTGCAGTTCTGTGTCAGGAGCCGTGGCCTCGCCTCAGGGAGGTGAGCGTCTGTGCCGCCTGCTGGGGAAGGAGGTAGCAGTGTGGTCGGCAGAGAAAGCTGAGGCCCAGCAGATGCTGAATGAGGCAGACACCAACAGAGTTCCTCATCCCAGATTCCTTCAGCCCTGTGCTGCTGAGGCCTGAAGACAGGTAGGAGGATGAAGAAGGATATGAAACCTATCCCCAGGTGGTACTCTCTACTCCCTCTGTCTCTGGGCTTTCTTGTTTAATGGGGGAGGACTTAGGAGAATGGCTCACAACAATGCAGGGCCTCAGTAACAGGACATCCTGGTGGTCCCAGGTCCAGCGCCCCTACCAGGGGCTCACACTTTCCTGTTGGTCTTGAGGTTGACTTCCCGTGAGGATTACCGAGTCTGTGTTCCCTGCTGAGAAATTTCCAATGCCCCAACTCAACTTCGTTCCCGTTGGCACTGCAGAGTGGGCCCCACTAACTGCTCTCCTCCTACACCCATTGTCTTATTTGATGGATGGGAAAACCAAGGCCCAGAGAGCTCAAGAATCCTGCTCCCAGTTGCAGAGCTAGTAAATAGCAGAGCCAGGATGCAACCCAAGGTGGTTGGCCCCCGAAGCCCACACTTCCTGCTGTCTACACACGCAGCCACGGGGCCACATGCTTCCAGCAATTGTGTGTGTGGACTTACTACAGAAGCTCATGTTTTCCTCCGGTGAGCTTGTGCATCGGTCAGTGAGCATGTGTTCTGAGAGTCTCTCCACTCCTTTTGAATTCTCCATGCTTTCTTCTGTGGTAGACTGTATTTCACATAAAGAGTACACAGTGAATGCTGCATCAAAATTAATTCATTGTAGGACGAATGAGGCTAAGGCTATAATTTATCATAGCCATAGATTTTCCATATTTCAAGTAAAGATAATAGGATTTGCTGCCTTGTAGCCTTAAATATGAGATGAGACATGTAAATCCCAGGTCAAGCGAAATGCACTGAAAACCCAAACAGGAGAGTGTGCAACCGCCATTTGTAACTCTGTCGTTATGCACATTCAACTGAATTCCAGGAATAAATGTGATTCTATTTTTGGGTCTGGATGAAAGTCCAGGAAGAGGATAATTTTGAACCTTCATATCTGGGTTACCTCCTCACTTCTTACTGCAGCACTAGCTCCAGAAGTAATGTGGTATCAGACCACGGAGATGTCAACTCTAGACCAGGAAGAGAGCTCATTAGTGGGGTGACCAGGCCCCCTGCAAACCCCAAATCCCAGAATCTGCTTTACAGTAAGCATTTGCCTGCTGCCTCATGAGAGAAATCTCTCTCTCTCCACTCACCACTGCCCAAACCTATCTCCCTAAATAGGTTTCTGTCAAAGAACTTTCTATGTGACACTGTTCACAACATAAAGAGTAATAAATTAAAATTGAACTACTGCTTTTGTCCGAGAGATGGGTCTTTAAGTATTGGCATTTGTAACATTAAGGGAGAGGCAAAACTCATGAAAAGTCCAGAAAACATGGTTTCTGTATGGACTGAACCTTTAAAAGTCCATGCAGTAGGGTAGTTCACGTGGTGGGGAGGTCACTATGGTGGAGAAGTCCATGGATTGGGTGGTTTATGTGATAGGAAGGCCCATGGGATGAGGTTATCCTTTGCTGATGCTCTCTCTGATTCCTGGTGTTTCCTAAAGCCCCAAGCAAGGAGCCATGGAGGAAGAAAGTGGGTTTTGGCAGGTGCTGGCTGACATGTAGAAAGTGGGAGGGCTAGGTTGTGCTCTGTTGTTATTAGCCTGGTCGCTAGAGGATATATTTATTGACAGAGAAAGATGGTCAGGAAAAACAAGAGCATCCTTCTTGCTCACTCTCCAACCAAATATGGTTTGTTAGGATTTATGATAAATCAAAAATCATAATACTTGTTAAGATTAAATTTTAATTATTCACATAATATATATAATCAGTTTTGAAATCTCAAAAAAAAAGCCACATTTAGCCAAAAAAAAGAAAGAAAACCAAGAACAAACAAAAAACCCACTGGAGATAATTACTAACCCTCTGAAGTTTATCTTCCAGACTCTTTTAAATGTAATAAAAGAAAATAGATCAGATTCCACCTGCTGTCTTTGTTTTTTGTCAGCTGAGTGGAAGTATACAGAATAAAATCACCAGTGTTGAGTGTACAATTTGATGAATTTTGACAACAGTACACAGTCGTTTCGCCACCACCACAATAATGACATGGAACGTTTTTTTTTTACCCTGAAAGGTTTCTCTGTGCCCCTAGAGATCAACCCCTCTCCCCAAACTCCAGCACCTGGCAAACACTGATGTTTTCTATCTCTATAGTTTTGACTTTTCTAGATTGTCCTGTAAATTGAATCTTATAGTATGTCATCTTTCGTTTTTGTCTTTGTTCACCTAGCATAACACTTTGGAGATTCCAACATGTTGTAGCATGTATCGGGAAGTTACTTATTTTTATAACTGAGTAGTGTCTCATTGTATGGATGGTTCACAACATGTTTGTCCATTCACTGGTTGATAGATGTTTGGATTGTTTTCAGGTTTTTGGCTATAATGAGAAAAGCTACTAGGAAGATGCACGGAATTTGACGTGGGCATATGCTTTTTTTTTCTCTTGGGGAACTACCTAGGTTGGAATTTCTATGTCTCATGTAAGTGTATGTTTAACTTGGTAAGATGCTACCAAACTGTTAACCAAAATGCCTGTGCCATTTTCCATGCCACCAGCAATGTGGAAGAGTTCCAATTTCTCCACATCCTTGACACCACTTGGTATTGTCAGTGTTTTAAATTTTAACCATTCTGTGATTTAATTTACATTTCTCTAATATAATAAACATCTTTTCGTGTATGTATTTGCTATTTTTTTTATATTCTTTGGCAAAATATTTGCCCAAACTTTTGCCTAATTTAAAACTTAAATCGTTTTCTTTCCTAATTATTGAATTGAGTGGGGTGTGTGTGTGTGTGTGTTTGTGATATTTTGGGATAGAAATACTTTACTGAATATATGTGGCTTACCTTTTCATTTTCTTGATGGGTCTTTTGAAGTTCAAAAGTTTTTAATTTTGACAAAGACTAATGTATATCCTTATTTTTCTTTTATAGTTTCTGCTTTCTGTGTCCTATTTAAAATCCTTGCCTTACTCAAATGTACAAAGATTTTTTCCTGTGTTTTCTCCCACAGGTTTTATAGTGTAGCTGTTATAATTAGGGCTATTATCCATTTTGAGTTAATGTTTTAGGCTGAGTTAGGCTGTTTAGGTGAGTTAAAGGCTAGGTTTATTTATTTTTCATATGGATGTCCAAGTGTTCTAGCTTCATTCATTCTCACCACTGAATTGCCCTAGTATCTTGTTGAAAATTAATTTGTCATATATGTATGGTCTATTCCTTGACTTTATCTTCTGTTCCATTGTTCTGTATGTCTATATTTATTCCAATACTGTCTTGACTACTGTAGCTTTATAGTAAGTCTTTTTTTGTGGGGAGGAAGATTAGCCCTGGGCTAACATCCGTTGCCAATCTTCCTCTTTTTGCTGAGGAAGATTGGCCCTGAGCTAACATCTGCACCCATCTTCCTCTGTTTTATATGGGGTAAGCCTGCCACAGCATGGCTTGACGAGTGGTGCATAGGTCCACACCCAGCATCCGAACCCACGAACCCCCGGCCATTGAAGCAGAGCATGTGAACTTAACCACTATGTCACCAGGCCAGGCCCTATAGTAAGTCTTTAAATCAAGTAGTGTGAGCAATTCAATTTTGTTCTTTTTCGAAATTGTTTTGACTCTTCCAGGTTATTTACGTTTCCGCATAAATTTTAGAATCAGCTTGTCAACTCTACAAAACATCCTGTTATATTTTGATTGAAGTTACATTGAATCTATAGATTAACTTCTGGATAATTGACTTAACATTTTGAGTCTTCTCTTCTATGTACATGGTGTATACCTCCATTTACTGAGGACTTCTTTATTTCTCTCAGTGATATTTTGTACTTTTCAGTGACTAGATCTTGTGTATGTTTTATTAAGTTTATCGTTATGTATTTCATATTTTGAGTGACCTTATAAATGGTATTATTGGATTAGTTTCTGTATCCAAGTTTTCATTGTTAGTATACGAAATTTAATTGATTTTTTTATATTATCATTGTATCCTGCAGCCTTAGTTGGTAGATTCATTATGATTTTCTAAATACAAGATCATTTTACATTGCTGGGTGATGATTTTTTATTTGTGTGTTAGCTTTTTTTCTTTTCCTAGGAAAAAAATCTTTGCTTTAAGGTACAGAATTTCAGTGTTCCTGAGAAGGAGGAAGTGAGTTCTGTCTCTGCTATGGACAGAAGGAATGGGGTTAATTATCATTCTGCTAACAAATCTCAATAATTAATTGTTCATATCAGAGCACACTTTCTTGAAAGAGAAGACTCTCCTTGCTTCATTCATTCCATGTCCAGTTGGCATGATCTGAGTAGGACAGGAAGACAAGAGGAGAGCAGTAATAGATGGGAGCAGAACAGTTAGAGCAGACAGAAAGAAGTCCAGTTCAGATTCTGTATTCATCCTGATTCTCAAAGGTTGGAAGTTGCTGGTACTTTCCAAGCCACTTTCTGAGGCATTGCTTATACTGCAGACAGCACAGACCCACCCTATGCACGCTGTGCCCACCCCTCCTGTCTCGATTTCTGTACTCTTCTAGGGAGTAGGATTTGGGGTTCCTCAAAGTTGAGACCAACAAAAGATGCTACAGCATGAATCCACTTACGTGCAGGGAGGAAGCATTATCAGCTTAACTGGAGCAAAGCCTGTGTAATCCCAAATAATGGGCTGAATATTCTGATGTCAATAAGGAAGGGATTTAGAAAAAAGGAATTAAGAAATCAAACTCAGTTTTATTAAGCTGGAGAAAGAGATGCTACTTGTGACATGAATGGATGTCTGTCACCTGAAATATATACGATGCTCGAGCATGGAGCAGGCATAATCTTCTACTCTGGGGCAGATCTCCAAAGTGGGGACACACAACAATTTGGCGGGGTGTGGGAAGAAAGCATAAGAACTTCTGTTGACATTCTTCTTTGGAGATTTTATTTTAGTATTTATTTTATAGCATATGTAACACATTAATACAATAGTGTAGACACAAACACAACACACATATGCATTAGTGATACACTGTCAAACATGTTTTATTGATGTGGTTTATGATAAAAAAGTTTGTAGACACACACCGTTACATCATTAGATCTGTTTTCTGATCCTGTGTTTTCCAGTATATTTGAGAGTTTACATGTGCCTTGATATTGGGAAGAAAGCCCATCGAAAGCTGAGGAGCAAACTTTGGGCTGTGGTGACCCTGCCGAGGGACCTGTCCCTGAGAGAGGTTGGCCTGAGACACCCAGAGGACACCTCTCACCTTCACAGCACTTGTCTAGGTAGACACTCCATTTTACCTTTAGTCACTGCTCATGAAGTGTTTTTCTTAACTTACCTCTCCCATGCAGAAGAGCGTCTGCCATTAGTAATTCCATATTGTCCTGGAGCATCCTGGGGCATTCTTTCTGGAGAATCCAGAATAAAATATTTCATCAGGTGCAAGCCAGCAATCTGCCCTGTTGTGGTCACCTGTTGCTGTTTTGATCACCTCTTGCTGTGTAACAAACTTTAGTGCAAAACTCTAAAACAGCAGTTGTTTTGTTCTCTCTTGTGGTTCTATATGTTGACTACACTCGGGGTGGTTCTGCTGCTGGTCTCGCTCCAGGTCTTTTAGGTAGTTGCAGGTTAATAGTGGCTGAGCTTGGAGTTCTGGGAAGGCTCATCTGAGATGCTGGGACAGAGGGGCCTCTCTAGCGCCCCCTGTAGCCCCAGGGTTACTCCATGTAGACCCAGGGTCTCTCCCTCTAGGGTCTCTCCTCAGAGTCTGTCTACATATTCCCAGAGTGTCACCATGTAGCCTCAGGGTCTCTCCCTGTAGCTCCAGGATCTTTCCAGCCAGGTCACTGGACTTCCTATGAGGCTGCTTAGGGCTCCCAAGAGCACAAAGCAGAAGCTGCCAGGACTCCCTAAGGTTTAGGCACAGAACTGCTACAATGTCACTTCTAAAACATTATCGGATAAAACGTATCATAGGTCAGCCCAGATTCTTGACGGGAGAACTACACAAAGGTGTGAATATGGGAACGTGGTTTGCCTGTGGCCATCTTTGGAGATTAGCTACCATACTTGCTATCACTTGGATTAAGGGAAAACAGTGATGAATCAATCTACTGGGGAAGACCAGATACATTTTACGGGAGGTAAAATGACCCATATATCTGTGATATATACAATCATTTAATATATGGCTTCTGAGATGCAGCACCATTATTTATAAGTAAATACCACATTTTTATGATCAAAATAGAAAACGAGTGAGGAGAACTGAGGATGTCTTGGAGTATCTGCTGTCACTTCCAGAAGTTTAGTTATCTAGGTCACAAATAGGAGAAGACCAATAGTTCTTGTTAGGCTCATCTGAGGCTGGGTTAATCTTTTTTCTCCCACTGATTTGTGAAGGCTTTGAAACGTGCCCAGAGTGATTTGTTGTTGTTTTGAAGGATTCCTCCCACTTTTGTCTGGTGTCTGATCACCACCTACTAGCTTTTCAGTCTATCTGTGGATTGCAGATAAGGTTGAGATAGATAACTACCAAATTTAGTTTTATTTGTATAAGCTATAATTCTCTTTGAGTAGATATGGGAATTCACATAGTATTCTTCTCAGGGACTTGATCTATTGAGATAGTGACTGAGTATAGAAGTACTGAGGAAGGTTCTAGAAGCCCCTACCTTGCCTTTCTCCTGTCTACCTGAAATGCACACCATTTATGCACACTTGTGTCAACATTATCAGTGTATATAGTGCTGGCAATTCATGCACAAGAGTGATCAGACTTTCTGTTTAAGGAGAGGTTGGCATACTGTAGCTCTTTTAAATTTCTATTAAAATGCTAGACTGAACTAGATAATTAATAACAGAGGTATTGTCTTTCAAAAATTTCCACTCGAATGAAGGTCTAAAATAATTGTCTCACTATTTTACATTCATTTATCCATTTTTGCAGCTAGTAGATGTTTACTGTGACCTAGTAGAGGGCAGGCAGACACTGTGTTGGGTACAGAGGGGGAGCAGAGCGGGCAAAGTTTCAGAGAGGAGGTGGCTTTTACACTGGGCCTCGAGGGAGGAGCACGCCTGGATAGGCAGACAGGGAGTGATGTGTTCTAGAGGAGCATCGGGGCCCATAAGGCATTGCATAATTAGTGCATGTTCTAGAGCAGAGTCAGGACACTTTTTCTGTAAAGGGCCAGAGAGTAAATAGTTTAGGCTTTGCAGACCGCTTGGCCTCCATTGCAACTACTCACCTGTCAGTTTTGACTTCTTGTACCTTGCTGCCTTCTTCTCTCTCTGCACACCACAGCCTCTCCTCACTGACTTTCTCAGCCAGTGTGACTGAAATGCACTTTGGTCGCATAGAATGCCAGTTAGGTGTGAGTGGGTCCCTTCCCTTCTGGGTTCTTGACTTATTGAGAAATAGTCACAGGAGCCAGAAAGGAATCAAACATAACATTATTTAATATAATAATAATTGCAAACACTTATGCAACATTTGCAAAGGCCAGGCAATCTTCTAAGGGCTTACAGACTCATTTACACATCATAGCAATTCCACAAAGTAGACACGGTCATTGTCCCCAATTTACCCAAGGGAACACCAAGGCATGGAGAAGTCATTGACTCCATGGAGTAGATACAGTTATGGAATTCATTTTGCCCAGGTGAATACGCAGGTATGGACAGGTGAATGATCTACACATGTAGAGCTGGGAGAGCTGCAGTGCAGAATGATGCTGGGTCTCAAGGTCTAAGTTTGCCCCCTTCCCCTTTGCTCTCTGGCCCAATCAGCTGTAGGCAGAGCAGCTAGAGGAGGCAGGTCTCCCAGGCTGAGGCAGGGCATGACCTGAGGTCCATGCCGGCCTCTCATGGGCATGCAGCTCTGGAAGAGTCTGTGCTAACATGACAGGACCAGGCACTGCTATAACTATTCCAGATCAGCCACCTGGACAGTTATCCTCCTTTGCAGGGAGAAGTGACAAGAGGATGGAAAGTAAGAAAGAGTGAGTTCTCTCCCTCTATGTACATGGAAGAAATGGGGATAATTAACACTTTGTTAATGATTCTCAATCATTGATGGTTCCCACCAGAGCCCAGTTTCTTGAGACAGGCCTCTCCTTGCTTCACTCTACACCCAGGCAGGAAGACAAGACTAGAACAGGGAGTCAACAAGAATCACAGATGGAAGAAAGTCCAACGCCTTAGCAAGTGTCTCATCTCTGAGATGCCACTTCCTGTGATCAGACAACTGCGTTATTGCCAGAAGATGCTCAGAGTTCCAGGCATCGAGGGCAGGATGGTTATTAGGGAGGATGGTTCCAAATTTTAGCTTCTATTTGTGACTTCTGAATTTTGAGCTGGGCCTCAGAAATGGCTCCCAACTATTTCCTCCTTACTGTGTTTTCTCATAGACCCTACAGCCCATACTCAGGAAATGTATGCTCTGTCTTAGTTTCAATACAATATTTCCATAGATATCAGGTTTGGCTAAAGTTGGACATACTTTTAACACCAAACACGTTGTGAACCTGGCATTGGGGAACAGGACCAAGGCAAAGAGTGTTATAGGAGGTTTTAATTACTATGCTATGAGGTCGTAGGTTGACCCAGGGAATAGCTGAGTCCACGTGGACGTGGGCTACCTTTGGAATTCTGTGGCATACTCAAGAGTCAGGCTTGTGATTTAAAATCTACTCACTTTAACCCTTCTGTATCGTAGTTCAAAAAATTTGTGAGATAAAAAGCATTCAGATTTTAAAGTGCTGAGTCTGGCCCGCGAAGCATATTCATTAGGGATCTTTCTATACAGTCGTTGCTTCTAAGGATTTCACCAGCAGAGGTGATGGCTCTCCTGACGTGGTGGATTACAGGCGGTTCACCTGAGGCAGCCCTGGACAGGGACCCTCAGCAGGCCGTGCCTCTTCCAGAAGCCCTCCCTGTCACTTTGTCCTGAGGGAGCCCTGAGTTCTTCAGACGCCTGCTGCATCTCATTTTGCAGGTGGTGAATGGGACCCCTCACATCGCATGAAGGGCAGCCCCCAGCCCCTGGGCGTTCCCAGTGAGGAGCACCATTTCCTGGGAAGGCTTCCCACCAGCCTCTCCAGTTGTCTCTTTGATCTGCAAATGGTTATTCTCTCTCCTTCACAGAGAGTGTACTTTGACCTCCTCCTCTCTTAATTCCTGGACTGGATCTGAGTTGGATTTTTATTCTCCACAAACTTCCTGTGCTGAGTCAACAATGTTCTCAAGGGTCCTTTTAATGAACATGTGATCGGAAGCCACACTTTTTCTTTAAAGTCACGTCCTCCTGTATTAGAGAGGCCCTGTGTAAGCCCCCGTTGTCTCAGCTGACTCATTTATTGAGAACGAGAAGCTCACCATCAGTGTGACAAGGGAAGTGTGTGTTCTGTGTGTGCGTGTGCATGCAAGTGTGCCCAGGAGGAGAGAGAACAAGGGAGAAGAGCAGAATGTACAGACGACTTTGACAAGGAGGGAGAGATTTCATAATTTCTCCATAAATGAGATCTGGAGTGAACACTAACATATCCTATTAAAATGTTATTAATATAAGTGGTCATAAATGAAATAACATAATACATTAAAAATAATGAATTTGTTTTATCTAATGTAATTTTAACATAAAGGGTTTTCAGTAATCTAAGTGTGAAGAAAGGGTCCAATATGACTTTGGCTCACAGGGTCCAACCAGATCTGTTCAAGCAGAGATCCCATAGACCCTGTGACCCACTAGAAGATCAGGAGGGCAAGTATTTTGATGGTTTTGTTTTATTTATTTTTATTTGCTTGTTTTGTTTTTTCACATGTGACACAGAAATACTAAGTGTTTTAAGTACTGTGTGTTACCTGGGACTCAGCTAGAGGAAGCCCAAGCCAACTAGGTTTATCTAGGAGAATGGAAAAGGAGCCAGGAGACCCAGGGACTGTCTGGGGAACCTTGGTGTGCAGCGGTGTTGCAATTATAGGCCACAGACCAGGTCATCTGAGAGCATCTGAGACAGGATGGCAGTATGTGATTCTGATGGACATCCAGGGTAAAGTGAGGAGGGGATATTGAGGTTTGGAGATGCAGCCTCATGCTCAGTTCCACGGAAACCAGCTGTCAGGTGCTACAGGCTGGGGACTCTCACCCATTGGGGTAAGGAGACTGGTGATGCATGGACAGAGCTCCAGCTACAAGAGGAAAGTGGAGAACGCTTATGAACAGAACAGTAAATTCAGCCTCATGGAGCAGATGGAAGCTCAGGAGGAAGTCTGGGCTCAAAGAGATGCTTGGAGCTTGGGGCAGGACAGAAGCTTGTTATCCTAGAGGGACACCAGGTCACAGGCAAAAAGCAGCAAAGCTAGCACTGCTGGAATCACTCATCTCCCTGCCCCAGTCAGGGACAGGGCTTGGAACGGGGCTGGGCAGCGTGGTCCCAGAACCTGTGATCCCAGCTGAGTGTGGCCACGGCAGAAGCAGGCACAATGTTGCTGCCCACTCTGCCAGGTGCCTCTCAGACAGCAAGACTGAGCGTGCATGTGCTCATTTCCAACCAGCCTGGGGAGCCTGGTTCTGTGTGGGCAGTCTGCTCCTAGTACCTGACATAACCCGACACAAGAAAGGTGCATTGTAGAACTCTATGGTGTATGCTGCCTCATGCAGTTGCACACCATACAACCTATCATCTTACTTGCACATGATAATCCTGTGAGATAACGGGGGAGAGCAAGACCAGAGATCTGAGCAGATGCATATGAAGTGTGGAGAAAAGGAAGGAAACATTTTTCTCATTGTAAACCAGCCAGTGGCCTTGCTTGTTGGTCAATCCATGAGCACAAAATCACAAAGACCAAAATCCTACTTTCCAACTACTTCCAGCCCAGGTGGAGAGATGAGGCATAAAACAGAAGTTGGTAATTCCATACAAGATATATTGTGGTAATTGTTGGCAAAGTGTCCAACTGATGCAAGTGTGGCCCTGCTGGTCACCTTGGGCTGGGTGATGGGCATGTGAGGTGTGGAAGAAGGATGGTGGGTAAATGATTTACATATTTCTAGGGATAAGGAAGTCATTTGGTTGGCTGCGGTGACAGCAGACACTTTACCCAGGACACATCCAATCAGAATCCTATGTTGTCCAGCTCACCAGGTAGGCAAGGTGTCCAGGTGGGGCCCAAGAAGCTTCTTTGATGGTTGTCTTTTTCTTTCAATGCATGTGCCATCTTTCCTTATTCTCCCTTGACAGTTACCCTGTTGACAATCTACTTTGAACTATTTCTAAATATCATATTTGAAAAATGTAGCTAAGTCTTTCTTTTCTGCTGACTTGATCACTCCACTTTATGTGAGTTCTTGAGTCATGGCCCTTCTGTAAGGCTGGTGTCTAGGTGTGCAAGAAAGTCTCCTACCCATGCAAAGCTTTCAGAAGGCAATTGGTTCAAGATTTGTGCTGAAAGTCCTCTGACTTTCTGATTTCTTTAAAAGAAGCAAAAAAAAAAAAAAAAAAAAAAAAATCCCTTCCATCAGTTGAATGGAAGGCCTGTGTAGCATGTTGACCCTTGAGGCCTCTACAAGGTGCCTGGTGTGGGTTCTGTGTTCGGCTGGAGCCCACTGCCAGTCACCTTCTTGACTGTCAGGGCTCACAGCTCACTGGAAGCTGAGATCCATCTGTCGTTCTGGAGCGGTGGGTCAAAGGGAGGGAACACCGATGTTCATTGATACGACCAGATGTGTTTGGAACACTTTCCCAACCCTGACAGTGTGCAGAACTGACTTCATCTTGGAATGGTAGAGGAATCAGTTTCTTTGACAGAAAACTGCAAGGCATTTTAAATTTCAATGTGATTTTCAGAAGGATGCATTTCTCCTCCATTCTTCTGATGGTACACATTACATGATCGATTATACCACAAAGCCTGTAATCTTGAAGAGACTTGGGGAGAAAATTAAAAAAAAAAAAAAGATCTCCCATAACATGAGAAAAATGATCTGTCTGCAGAACTTGACAGTTACTTTGTGGCATCATTTGTTCATCCACAGGATATTGTGCTTTAGAAATCAGTTATGCCCTGGCTGAGTTTTAGGCATATATTATAGTAAATCAATGAAATGTCACTGGAGAAGGTGTTTTAATTGAACTTGAAAACAAAGAAAATATAGTTTGTAAGAGATAGTAGACAGTGCATGTCTTTCAGGGCACTGGGTGATACTTGCAAATATTTCCCTGCCTGGAACCAAAAAGCACATATGCAAATGTGGGTAATTTATCTGACAGAACAGACGTGCTAGAACAAGGCTGTCCATTGTTAAGTAGCATGTGGGGCTGGGAGGGGACTTTAGGAAATGAACAAACCCGCGTGCTTTCCCAAATTGCCTCCTGCCCCCGCTCCGGAAGCTTTTTAATGGGCTGTATGCAATAATGCAATTAGAGCCCCCAGCTTTGGGGGATGGCTTCTAATAGGAGCGGTGCAAGGTGTGGTTCTCACCCCCTCACGGGGAGTTCTTTATTTTTTGCACATGCCCATTTAGGAATGTCTTTCAGGGGTTTCAAGCCATTTACCACTTACACATTTGCTAATTTTTCCTCAGTCTTCCGTGTTTTTTAGCTTCAGACGTTTCATATCCATCTGTTCTAACTAAACTCCCTCTCATCAAATTGAAAGCCCCTCCAAATTATTTCCTAACATTTTCTCCTAATTGCCACTCTTTAGAAACCTGGCTATCCATCTGAGATATCTTTTTATCTTGACTCTCTGTAGAAAAGATCTTTTTCTGACATTACAGAAACAACCAGTTTTACTGCTTATCACTGGAGGTGCCTAAGTGACTACAGGCTAGAAAACAGAATCAGTCCTCTCTATCCTCCTTTCCTTCCCATCTCTTTCTTCTTTCTCTCTCTCTCTTTCTTTTTATTTTTCTTCCTTTCTTTCTCTCTCTCTTTCTTTCTTTCTTTCATATTGATTGAGGCTCTGCGATGTCTCAGAACCTATTCCAAACACTGGGAATGCAGCATGAACAAAACAAAAGAAGTTTCTTCACGGAGCTTGTGTTTTAAAAGGGAGGAAAACAATAAACAAATACATATGTATAGCATACATATAGCATACGTGTATAGGTATATATAGTATAGTAAATGTACAAATATGCATACATAGGACATATATAACATATCATATATATATCAATAGGTATATATGGTATAATAATTGTACATATATGTGTGTAGATGACACATGTAATATATCACATATATAGTATAGTGAATTACATATATACATATAGATAACATATACAATATATCATATATAACATATAGGTCTATATAGCATAATAGCTGTATCTGCATGTGTATAGATGACATAGACAGACCTAGGTATAGACACAGACGTCAATGACCTGGCATGTCAGGCAGTGACAAGTGTGATGCTGTGAGCGAGGCTGGGTAAGAGAGGCAGGAGATACAGGGGTGGGACAGGTCTGTCCAGGGTTGTTCCCGACAGAGCCCTGAGGGCTCTGATGGACGAGCTGCAGGGATGAGTATGGGAAGAGACTTCCAGGCAGCAGACACAGCAGGCGACGGGAGCATGCTCTCCACCTTCCATGAGGGAGGAGGCCAGCGTGGCCAGAGTGGACTGAGGCAGAGGCCAGGTGTAAAGGAAGTCTGACAGGTGGCAGGCCACATGCTTTAGGGCCTTGAGGCCTCCCGAAGATGAACTGAGCTTTTCCTGGGACGCGAAGCCATGGGAGGTGAGTGGATTTGACTCTACATTAAAGGGTGACTCTGGTGGCTGGGTGAAGAACGGACTGCAGAGGTCAGCGACAAATGGTAAGAAACAAGATAAGAGGCTGAATCGGTACTGCAGGTTGAATGACAGTGACCGGGACCAGGGAGGGAATGATGGAGGGGGCAGTGGCCAGACACATGATATAGTCAGAAAGACTTGAACTGGATGAGGAGTCTGAGAGAGGGAGAGAGACAGTGGGAGAGAGAGAAAGAGAGAGAGAGTGGAGTCAAGGACAACCGCAAGGTTAGTGAAAGCACAGAGAGAGTTAGATTTACCGACTGAAAAACTTCAGGGAGACCAATTTAGGAGTGAACGAGTGGGCAAGGGGAACTCAGAAGTTCATTTGGGACATTTGAAGTTTGAGTGTCTGCTAGGCAGTTGAATGTGGAGCCTGAGGTTCAGAGGACGAGAGTGATGGATACGTAGACGTATTTAAGTAAAAGGGCAGTGTAGATAGATTCTTTTAGGAGCAACCCGTTACTGTTTTCCGATAGAACAAGGTGACAATGAGGCCTAGAAAGGATTTCTTCCAGTGTTAGTTCTTCGCACGTTAAGTCCTAACTCTGTGCCCAGCAAAGAAATATGAGATGTGAGCCACGGGTTCAGGAAGTTATTGCTCACAAAGGAAACAGCTGGAGAACAATACAAATCGACAAAGAAATAAAATACATTTGGCCTAGCTTATTGGAATTTTAGGAGTGGGGTTTGAGATTATTCATGGAAGGAAGGTTTTATGAGGGAAAGCCCAGAGCTGGGCCTTGAAGGGAGGAAAGATGAGGTTGTTAGGAAGGAAAGTCCTCCCTGAGCCAGACCCGGAGAGGGAGCGAGGGATTCAGGGTAGTGCACGGCCCGACTCTAGCAGAGAAGACAAGTTTGCGAGGGTGAGAGACTCAAAAGGCCAGTTCATGGGCATGGACGGCTGAATCCCCGGCTAAGGGGTGTCTTGGCGTGATAAGCAGGTGCCGAGACAGGGTCTGGGCACAATCTGTTAGTAGCAGTGGATGGAGAGGTGCTTGAGGAACTTTCATCACAGTCAAGGTCTGAGAAGTTCTGCAGAGAGATGGGACTGAGGCCAGGGGAGCAGTCACGTTCCTCATTCAGCTCTGTCAGGAAAGGGAGAGCCGGCGTGGGCAGATCATACCTGGGTGGAGATCTGCACTCCTTTTAATCTTGTTCGACATGTTTTTTGCCCTCATTTTATGATTTTCCAATACCTTTACTTGCATCCTCATCAGCATATTGGGGAAAATAATCATCCCTACCTCACTGAGGTTTTGTAAAGTTTAAATATGATAAATCATGCTAAGGACAGTGTACCTAGCATCAGTAACCATTTAATAATGACGACAATGATGATAATAATATATAACATATTTTTACATCAATGGGCACAATGAAACTTTCACAATGAGATTGATTTTGATTCAAAGGAATGCCTAAAAAACGATAGCACATATTTGGGTGTGGAGAAGGCACTGAAGGAAGTATTTGACATGATATTTGGGACATGGTGCCATAATGGAAATTCAGCGTGAGGTGCTGAAAGGGGCTGTTTCGATGGCCCCCAAACAAAACTCCTAGAGCCAACTGGCATCTGCCTTTGTGTTTTCATGTTGTGTCTGCTCACTTGAGGGATGAAAATGACTCCTTGTTTCAGAGTTCCAGGGGGAAATATGGTCTGTTGTAGTCTCAGTCGGTGTAAAAATAAACATGAGCCATTTGGTGATCTGTTCCGGGGTTGAAAATGGAAGAGATTTGAATTTCTTTGCTACCTTTTTTTTTTTTGGTGTCAGATGGATCCACAACAGGAGTTGTGAAGGTTGATGGTGATTGAAATTTGACATCGATTTTGCCAGATCTCTGAGTGAGGCCTTCCCTCAGGTTGTTGTAGCTCAGAGGGGCCCAGACGAGCATTCTATTTCAATGACAAACCTACCAAAAGCCATGGCAGATGGCAGCCCTCACTTCTATAAGCTGCTTAGTCCAGGGATGTGCCATGACCGCCGGGTATGGTTCATCGCCCGCCGTCTCTGCCTCAGCACACTCCGCTGCAGGAATCATTTGTTTGACTTTCTTCAAGGTGTGCTGGAACTTTCTGCATGTTGCTCTGTGATGTTGCTGCTGTCACAAAGCACAAGTTTCCAGAAGGTTCACTGGAGTGTTCTCTGTGTAACCAAACCCCAGTGAGTGACCTGCGATTAGGATTTGGGACCTTTGATTCCCAGGACAACAGACCTCCTAAGTCCCTCTGAGTCTCTTGGAATCAGAATTCCAGGCGTATCTGCCCAACCAACCTGGCCACCCTGCTGTCCCTCAGACACTCAGGAAGGCTCCAACTGGGCGCCTTTCCGCTCCCTGTTCCTTCTGCCTGGAGTGGTCTTTTCAGACATGCCCATGTGGTCCACTCCCTCGTCCCTTACAGTTTGCCCAAATTCAGCTTTTAGTGATGCCTCCCCCTGACCATCCTATTTAAAAATTTCACCCTCACCAACGTTCCGCATCTGCCTTTCTGGCTTTATTTTTCTCCAGAGCCGTATTTTCATCAGATATTCCAAATGTGTTCCATATTTAAAAAAATAACCTATTGAAATTCCCATAATAAAATTAGCCATTTTAAGATAAACAACTCAGTGGCATTTGGTGTATTCACAATATTGCATAACCACCACCTCCATCTAGTTCCTAAACATTTCCATCACTCCAGGTAAGACCCCTGACCCGTGAAGCAGCTTTCCCCATTTCCTCCTCCTCCCAGCCCCTGGCAGCCTCCAGTCTGCGTTCTGTCTTTACGGATTTATCTATTCTGGATATTTCATATACATGGAATCACACAGTCTATGGCTTTTTGGTTCTGGGTTCTTTCACTTAATGTTTTTGAGGTTCATCCACGATGTAGTATGTATCAGTACTTAGTTCCTTTCTGAGGCTGAATAATATTCCACTGTGTGGGTAGACCACAATTTGTTTATTCACTCATCCATTGCTGCATATTTGGGTTGTTTCTACGTTTTGGCTATCGTGAACAGTGTTGCTGTATACACGTGTATACATGTACTTGCTTGATTTTCCATTTCTTTGGGGTATGTATCTAGGAGTGGAATTGTGGGGTTTCTGCCCACCGACACTCCACTTCTTTCAGGCTGCCCTTGTTCCTTCTGCATCAAAAAAGCAAAATGTTGCTCTTGTTGTCCCAAAGCTTGGCAGCTAAATGGTGACTCAGCCTTTTGTCTAATTGCTCTCCTCTATGTCACATTCCACTTTGAGGGGATCCTGACTCCACTTATGAAGATAGCAGGGATCAGTACACTTAGTCATCTGTCAAACCGTCTCCTGGGACCATTTAGAGAAGCTCTTTGACATATGAACTCAAACCCATTACCAGCGAGGTCCTTTCGAAATGAGTGCCTCTCTTCTAAGAAGAAGAAAGACTATCCAAATAATGTTAAGAAATAGAAAATTTTCAAGATTAAAATAAAGACACAAGCCTGCAAATTGAAATTCAACTTACTTGTTTTATCCAACTCTACAGTGGCAAAACTAGATATTGGGATTTCCAGGTAAAATTTTCCGTTGTTCAGCTGTCAGTGGAGGCAGAGCTTTTGGAAAGAGCATCCGTTGGGAATTATTAAGAAAAAGTTTGTTAATTACTAAGTGTTTTGGCAACTAATATTGGGAAGTTACTTTGGTTTTAATATCTCACATGGAGTGTGTGGTAGTAATATCTGCCATATAGTGCCCAAGGTTAGGGGTTGTGGATCACAGCCTTGACTGCATGTTGAAGTCACCTGGGGAGCTTCTGCCCAGGTGAAGCTTGGGTCCCACCCTCAGATATTCTGCTTTAATGTATCTAAGGGTGTGGCCGGGGCATTTGTGTTTTTTAAAATCTCCTCCTTCCCTCACTCCCACCCCCGTAATGTGACTGTATGTGCAGCTAGCATTGAGCACCACTGTCCTAGGGTATCTCAGGTGCTCTTTCCAAAAAGAAAATAGATGGTTAATTTGATGCTAAGTTTGCAGCATGAAAGTCGAATTTTATAGAAACATGTTTGGTGTCCCCTAAAAACACATTCCAAAAGTCTGTGTCATAAATGATATTTCATTTTGTTTAGGCTAATTGGAGTACCTAGAATCTTGCTACTCAAAATGTGGGCCCAGCCCAGCAGCAGCATCATCATCACCTGAGAGCTCGTTAGAAATGTAGACTCTGAACAAAGAGGTAAACCCAATGGCTATGGTGTGGCCCATACACAGGCAGCCTTGAGAGTCTCATCTGCAGGATTGCTTGGGGCTCTAGTGGATGGGGTGTGTTTAGGAGAATGTTGAGGGGATTCTGTGCTTGAACTCTGTTTCCAGAGTCATTCCAAGAACATTGCAGAGTATAGTAAACAAATGGAAAGTGTGACTAGTGTTTCAAAACATGGCCACAAGAATTCCGTCAACCAAAAACAAGGGCTCATTGCACAAGACTCAGGCAAAAACCCAGGATTTGGATGGAGTTCCTCCTCACCCACCCATCACAGACTGTGTCATATTTTGTCCTACCTGTGCCAATCCCCTGCAGATGGTAGCTTGAGTAAATTGACAAAGTTAAAGAAACATGTCTCTAATTCTTCACCTTCAAAAATAAGAATTGATGCCATCCCAAGCTGGACTTCATTTTACAGAATAATTCATTTCCTTGTTGTATTCTTTGACTAATAACATATGGAAAAGGACTTTAGGGTGGCCCTAGTGAATAATGAAGGACTCAGCAAGTAGTAGGTGTTGAGTAAACCTGAAAAACTTACATTTTGCCTTTTCTCCATGTAGAATGATGCCAGTGAGCCACTGACTCTCAAGAAACTCAGGGAGCTTTCTTCAGCCATGTGGAGAGTTTGAGGTGAGTATCAGAATTTCATGCAGACTTACGGGGAGCTGAGATGTCTTATAAGATAGATAACATGTTTATTATCTTTGCTGAAAGAGGAGAAAAAAGTGTAGAAGAGGACTTATTGACTTGATATGTGTGCATTGGTGACATATTTGGTAAATAATAATTGGCAAAAGTGATCTGAATAGAAATTTGTCCACAGGAAAAATCTGGCTCATTGCCTGTTTTTGAAAAGCTCAAGAACTAAGAATGGCTTTTACATTTTAAGTGGCTGAAAAAAATCAAAAGAAGAATGATATTTTGTGACTCATGAAAATTACTTGAAATTCAAATTTCAGTGTTCATAAATAAAGTTTTATTGAAATACAGACAGAAGCATTCTTTTATGCAGTTTCTATGACTACTTTCCCAGTACAATGGCAGAATTGAGTGGTTGCAACAGATACCATGTGATGTACAAAGTCAAAAATACTTACTATCTGGCCCTTTATAGAAAAAGTTTTCCTGGCTCTGGCTTCAATAACTGAGCAGATGACTAGTGCAGGAGGTAGAGGGATCCACGCACAGCTTCACCCAGGGCTCACTTGAGGTCATAGGATTCAGTTTCTTTCTCTTTGTCGAAGATCATTTCCTCAGTGAGGTTCTCCCACATTCCCAAGATAACTGCTGATAGCTTTGGAGTTACATGTTCTTCCTTTCCAATATACAGAAAATAGATGGCTTTGTCCCAGGAGTCCCAGAAAATTTGTGAGATTTTCTGTACCTGGCCGGCCTTAGGAAGATAATCTCCCCCATTCCCCAACACATCCACACCTCAACCAACTCCTGTGTCCATGGGAATGGGCAGCATGGCTTGGCCTGGACATGTGCTCCACAACTGGAGCCCTGGTGGTGGAATCAGCCTCCTCAACAAATGCTAGAGTCTTCTGTGTAAGAAAAAAGAGAAATAGATGCATGAGAGGCAGCCATCAATGCCCATTCTAACTTTTTGCTTTAATCCTTTCCATTCTTTGAAATTCCAAATCACTTCTATATATCTCTTTCCTAGAGACTGATCACTTTCTCCCTTGAACTGTATTTTTGTGATGATGCCTCAACTTCGTGTTAGACCATAAACTTCTTGAGAGCAATGGTCATATTATATTCAACCCCGACTTTTCCATTGTCAACTATGGCCTTTTGTGCACAGCAAGCACTGAATGAATAGAGCGTGAATAATATAACCCATGAATGGAATGGAAAGCATTCTTTACAGGCACAGGAATATTCCAGGGACTCAGGAAAATCAAGACCTGAGCTAGGACAGGCATCCTTAAGACTTGTCCAAGAAAAGGGAGTCAGCATCAGAATCAGATTAAATGCAGTTAGTTGATTTTTATTGTCTCCAGAAAGTGATTCAACACGGATAGAAGCAGATGCTATGTTTAAGCTCAAGGTAAAGGAAGAGGCAGGCTAGTGATAAATCTATTGCCTTCCTCTGAAATACCCTTTCCTTCCCTACCAGAATTCACATATTTCTATTGGAGTTCCAGAATATTCTTTATGGTTTTCTCCCTTTAGGTTCTGAGTTCTACTTTAGGGTAGTCAGTTCTTCACATGTCGAACCCAAGTCCTCCTTCACTTATCAAGAAGGAAATACAGTAATTATTGGGGGAGATGAAAGGAAACAGTAATTTTGAAATATGATAAATATTCATAATTTTCATTCATATATAGGACTAAGGAAGTAAAAATGCTAAATTATAAAGAAGCTGCTAAAGAAATGTGGTATTATTAGTTTTTATCTTACTTCAAATTACTTAGGTAAAGGTCAAGGAGTACCCAAATCCTGATCATCACAATTTTACCATGAACTGCGTGGTATTATGCATGGTTCCTTCATGATCCTGACTCATTTGTTTGCACACTGGACAAAGCCATTGGCTATTCCAATCAGCTGCTCTGGAGGCTCCTGTCCCTTGGATATAGGACAGTTGGGCCACAAGGCTTCATTCCTTCTCTTGGGGCCCCATGTCCTATCCTCTTCTATCCCTGGGAGTGGTCAGTCTCCAGAGACCAGCCCAGGAATCAGCATATCACAAGTTTCCTTTCTTGATCTTATCTTAGCAATTTTAGCATCTTCTTTCACTCAAATGATATGTTTGGAAAAGTTTAGCAGCAAATATTACAAAATAAAGTTACTTGGATTTCAGTAACATCTTTTGTTTATTATATATCAGTAATATGATAAAATATCTAGAGAAAATAATAAAAGTATTGTGCTTATGAAATGTCAGTTTTTCTCTTGAGGAAAAAATATGTTAATTTCCCTAAAGCTGTTCCTGTTTTATTCCAAAACAATTGAGAATCGCATCTACCTACTAACTTCCACAAAACACAAACAAGTAGAAGTATCTGGTAAGGTACACTTTACTGAAGGCCAGTGGTTATGTTAGAAACTGCACAAAATTGTCTTTCTGTCACAGATAAGTAGTCTAAAACACAATTTTAAATTTATCCTAAAATGAAATTGATCCAATAGCATTTGATACAAAATCTTTGTGAGATTATAGTTTTTAAAGCAACAGAAATTATTGTAAACTCAGCACCTGGAGCAGGAATATTGTGCAATGCAAATTTTTGTACATTTTATATTTATGACTATGAATTAAGTAAACACAAGGCTCCCCATGCCATTTGCACATGCAAATCGAAGGAAGGAGTATTATTGTGATCTTGTGTTTGAAGCCCCCACTCTCGTGGCTCATTGCCTATCTGTAAAGCAATCTGATTTGATTATGTGAGACAAAAATTACCATGTAAGTGTAAGAACAAAGCTTCCTCTCTTACTCTTGAATCCCCAGCATGTTTTCTCAATACCTCCATTGGGTCTGATCTATAGCAGGTGCTCAATAAAAGAGTATGTCTTGTGCACGTTCAAGATGTAAATTCTGAGAATTTATAGCCAAGCTTATTGTATTAGTTTTTAGGGTTGCCATAACGAAGTACTACAAACTGCATTGCCTAAACAACTGAAATTTATTGTCTTGCAACTCTGGATTGCAGAAATTTGAGATCTGCAGGATTGGTTTCATCTGAGGCTGTGAAGGAGAGACATTGTATGTCTCTCACCTAGCTCCTGGTGGTTTGCTGGCCATCTTTGGCTTTTCTTGTCTTGTAGAAGCATAACTCTGATCTCAGCCTTCATCTTCGTGTTGCGTTCTTCCTGTGTGTGTCTGTGTCCAAATTTCCCATTTGTATAAGGACACTAGTCATGTTGGATTAAGGGCCTACCCTATCCCAATATGACCTCATCTTAACTAATTACCTCTGCAACAACTCTGTTTCCAAATAAAGTCACATTCTGAAGCACTGGGGGTTGGGATTTCTACATATGAATTTGGGCGGGGGGCACATTCAACTCATAACACTTAGGAAGAACAACTACCACCCCAGACCGAATTTACCCCTATTAATAAAAGCCTGGTTTCCATACAAGACATTTTTTAGTGCTGAGGTTCTCAAAGTTGGCTGCATGTTATATTTGCTTGGTGGGTTCAAAAAGTCCTGATGCTCAGGTTGCATCTTAAACCAATTAAATTATGACCATGCAAAGTGGGACCAGGCTCCAGTGTTTCTTAAAGCTTCTCAGATGTATAGCCAACGTGATGGCCACTAGTGTAGAGTAACCCCGCGCATCAGAGGTCCTCCCAGCCTCATCTTTGTGGGACATCCTTGCCATCAAAAGATAATCAAAGAGACCTCTGATCCCCCTAAACAGCTCCCCAGAAGCCTGAGCCCACATCCAGATTCTAAGCAAATCTTATTTAGTATGCTGTGCTAAATATGCAGCGTGGTCTGATGTCCTGGCTCAGAGCAGACTGGAGGCACCGACACGGACACTGGGAGGCTATTGGAGGGAGGCATGATGCCAGGCAGGGAAGTGATAGCTGATGGCCTGACATGAGGAGCCCAGCGGCAGACATGGTGCTGTATTAGTGTTTTCATTACAACGACTTTGAGCGTCAGGGGAAGATTAACACCAGTTCAGCAGCTTCTGTCTAAGAAGGCAGGAAAATGCATGCTACATTTTTAGAGAGAAATATCAAAAAGAGATGAAAAAAATATTAGTTCTGGAAGGGGTGTGCTTCAGTTAACTGAAGAATTGATTCACATGAAACTTTTCATTTCCTGATAATACTGGATGAAAGCAGTATTTTTATAGAATAAATTTCCTGTTTTATTTGCAAAAATGGATAAAACTTATTTATGCAATGGACAGAACACACTAATTATCTTATCCCTGGTCTCAGATTGGTGAGACTGTCAACAATTTCCTGACCATGGTGATTGGATATTCATTCTACATCCACCTTTATGATGAGAGTCCTCAGTGGACGCCTTTTAGGACAGCTAAGCTGAGGGCACCTGGCTAGAACATGGGCAGCCACGTGCCATGTTTTACAGCAGCTGTGCAGTGCGTTTGGATCTTACTGTGCATGGCTCCTCCCTCATGGAATTCTCAGGGCTTTCCTGGGAGGATCTGATGGGACTTGTGATAGCTGATCTCAAGGTTATGTCCATGGAGGTCATTCTTTCAGACAGCCCTGCATATGGCTACCTGTGCAGCCAGGTGTGATGAGGACTCCCTTGGGTAATCCACATGCATGAGAGCTGTTGAGGGTGTGCATGCACTCCAGGTGCAATGACATTAGGTATACACATCTTATGTACATGTTATATATATGTGTGTGTATATACACACACACATGTTATATATTACATATATATACACACGTACATACATACATATATATGTACCAATCAGATTACATATATATGTAACTTACATATTTATGTACCAGTCAGATTAGTCCAGAATGGCTTTTAGTAAAACATATCATCTGCTTTGGATTATTCCAACACATAATGCAAGGTTACTGCGATTGCATTATTTTCAAATTCTCCAGAAAAATGCACCAATAGGATATGAGTGTTAAATGATGGTGACTAAATGAACTTGAAGGACCCATGAGAGAGAGAGAGATAAATGCAACTTAAAATTTTCAGCTATGAGGAGATCTTAACATTTTTGACAGTGATTGTTAGCAAAATGCAGAATTCTAAAATAGTTTGGTGAAAACATTTTTCCTTTCTTATAATCTGAGGACCACCAAGCCTGTGATGAACACTGTAGGGCAAAGGCATGCAGGGAAGGAGGAACATTTCAGTTCCTTTTCCTTTTTGTCAGACACCTGGCCACAGGAGAAGGGCTGGCTGGTATAATAGGCACTCCAGAATATAACAGATATAAATAAACAAACCAAAACTCTTTGAGCACAGTTTGGGAAAAGCCAGCTTACCAGTAGCAGGAAAAGAGGAAAAAGAGCAAAGGACTGAACTGGCCATAAGCTCACCAAGAATCCAGAGGGAGGTCTGTGTCTTTAAAACTAACACCACCTGAGCCACTTTCACCCAAGTCTGTGACCCAAATCAGGGAAGAAATAGCTGTGCTCCACTCTGCACTGCTTGTTTCCTGTCTATCTAAAAGCGTCAGGTGCTGGCCGGGTGGCGTAGTGGTTGGGTTTGTGCGCTCCACTTCGCTGGTCCAGGGTTTGTGGGTTCCGATCCCTGGCATGGACCTGTGCACCGCTCATCAAGCCATGCTGTGGTGGTGTCCCATATACAAAATAGAGAAAGATGAGCACAGATGTTAGCTCACAGCTAATCTTCCTCAGCAAAAAAAAGAGGACTGGCAATGGATGTTAGTTCAGAGACAATCTTCCCCCCTCCACACAAAAAATAAATACATAAACAAATAAAATAATAAAAAAATAGAAGCTTCAGGGTCTGAGATGTCAGATGCTCTCTGCCAAGTGAATTACGTAAAAATGACTGTTTATGAGAGCCTCATGCTATCAGCTCTTGTAAATGTGGTAGAAAATAAAGTGCAAGATTTTTAGTAACTAAGAAGAATTTTGTGGTAAGACAATGTTGTTATGGATCTCTTGGAGGTAAGACTCAGAGTCAAATATGCAGGTAATACTGACACCACTATGAACTTTGACTGCCACCGGCTTATGTCTGGGAGGCCCAGTCAAAGGCATACTGCAGCAATGCTAATGAGGAGGCTGGAGGCAGGGCAAAGGGGTGTGAGGTAGGGATGCAAGGAGAGCCAGCGCAGGGCTGCCACTCCATGTCAAGGGCTACTGATTGCTCCACACTTATCAGAGCTCTCATCCTGAGGAGGGGGGCGGGGCTCACCTGCCCACCTCACGTGGTTCAAAGGTTCTTCCCTCGGGAATTTCAGGTGGTGTTTGGAAGGGGCCTCAGTGTCTCTGGGGGAATCCTGGGGCAGGAAGAGGGGCATGGGCTGTGCATGGGGGGAACAGGGTCAGGAGGGTGAAGAAAGGGGCCCCAGACTGCACCTGTGGGAGACTGGGTGGAGACCACACAGCCTCGGTCCCTGCAGTGCTGACTTGGCCAAGTCCATGGAGCCAGGACATGCTGAGAAAAACTGAAGTGATGTGCCCCACCTACGTGGAGGCACAACTCATAGGGACAAGAAGTATCTGCTCAAGCCTACTACCCATTTACATCAACATCCACACGTGCACCTCAGTGTCCTGGGTGATGTCCTACACGTGAATTGTGCCAACAAGTATGAGGTCTGTGCCAGACTCTGGGAACCATCTGCCTGAGTAGCAAACACTCACAAGGTTGCTGTGAGTGAAGTGGGATGTCTGCGCCCATGGGTGGGATGTCAGGAGCAGTGGTCTCCGGTTGTGCCCAGTGGCCCAGGGCCATTTCCTCTGTCTGCACCAGTGTTCCCTCTAATTTGTCCCAATCCTGGTGCTGAGGAAGGGCATCGATAATGCACACCTTTGCCAGGACAATCTGGTTGGCCCAGGGAGTGTGAGTGAAGCAGGTCTTCTTGGGAGCAGGGCTGACTACCCCGCCTTAACAACAGAGACAGGGGAAATGGGCCTCGAACCTCAAAGACCTGACTTCCTGGAGCTTCTCAAGTAGGGATGAATCTGTACCCCAAGGGCACTAGAGGAGTGGGAATAGGGCACATTCGGAACAGGGGCTGCTGCTCTGGGGAGCATCGTGGGCCTCCAATAGCTTGTGTATGTGGGGGATCCACAGACACTCCAGGGCAGCCACGTGGGTATCTTTGCTGAAAGTCTGGTCTGGAACGTAGCCTCTGAACCAGGTAACCCCCCCAAACTGCAGAGTCATTAAAACTCTGGGGTTTGTGCAGGGAACATGATGCTGCCTTTCCATGTGCTCTGACTCTGGTGTGGACATGGCTTTATTTCAGTTTCTCCTGTCCCGGGAGGAAGTGCACAGAAATGTTCTTCACAATGAGATGCTAAGATCTGTCTGTTCCAGAGAGGCTGTGCAGACCTCAGAGGGAAGAAACATGAGCAGGAAAGATTTCTCCAGTAGAACACAGTTTCCCCACAATCTGTTATTTAAAGACTGAAAAGGAAAAGAGAAGTCTGTCAAATAGCACCAGAAGTGTGCATAGACACACACACACACGCACACACACACACACACACACACACACGTTCGCTTTAAGGCTTCATTGATCACTTACTGGTGTGGTACTTCACTTTCCTTATTTAAAACACTCTTCAAAATGGTTCTGTGATGCTGGGGTGGTTATAAACACGATGGAACTGTTTTACTCCAAGGTTAACAGTTAGCCACGGGGCCCCAGGTGTTTGATTTGTCCATGTTTTCAGCTGGTTGGTCTTCTACTCCTCAGTAGGAGAGGTATGCATTGTCACCCTTCCTGTTTAATAGGAGAGGATCTAGAGGGGCCAGCTCACTTCCTCGGGTCACCCATCATGTCGGGGACTCAAGACACCCCCGTTGTTCCCTGTGCTGCTGCCCTGAGTGGTCTTTCTGGCTGGCTTGGAGAGGGAGTTGGAGACACTTAATTCAGCAGCACGTCTGGATCAAATGGCAAGCTAAATGAGGAGGCAGTGCAGAAATTCATCCTCAGATCTATCTCCCTTCAGGCTAGAAACTGGTACTGCAATGCAGACTGCCCGGGTCCATGGCACAGGCTGCCTCCACAAAGGAGCAGAGGTGTGGAGGCCAGGACAGAGGGACGAGATGGCAGCGCAGAAGCTGAGCTGTGAAAGTTAGCCTCTGGTCTCTCCATTCTGACTGGAGCACAAAGAGAAATTAGTCCGCCTCTGACCACCCAGACTATCTTGGCAAAGAGGAAGCATCGCAACGTGTCGGGCAAGGGGGACAAGGAGGGAGCGTGTGTGTGTGTGTGCACACGTGTGCATGTGTGTGTGTCTGTGTGTGTATGCATGTGTCCACTTGTGAGAGGATGAGGTCAAAGATGGAGGAATACAGAGAATGCAGAGGGCACCAGGTAAGTCAGGAAATGAAATAAAAGAAGGGTTTATTTCAGTTTTATTTTTAGTGTTTTATAGCCAGCAGCCTGGCTAGTTTGTAACATAATGGTCTCACTTCTTCAGAAAATGAAATTCTTCTGATTCTCAACTTTTTTCCTTTGTAGTTTGGATTGATACAGTACACACTAGAAAAATAACTTAATGACATATAAAATAAAGAACTCAAAGTAGCAGAATAAGCTGGTACATGTAGAACACAGGCAAGCTCATCTCACCTGGACTCACACCTCATCCGAGGGAGTCATTTCTTCCTGTTGTCTTCAGGGTCCTCTCTGAGGAGGAGGGGTCAGCGTTACAGTGAGTGCTCAGCTGGAGTCCCTGGGGACCTCCATCGTAAGTGAGGGGGGGGGGTGGGCCACCACTTGCCACTTGCCCTCCAAGCTTCCTTCTGCTTCCTCTTCTTGACTCTCCTCATTTCTCCTCCTCCTCCTTTTCCTGCTCACCTGCCATCCCAGAACCAGTGTGGAGCTTGCACCTGCGGCTGGAATAAATGGCAGCTCTCTGCAGACGACCCTCACCGTGGCTTGAAGGTGAGACGCTTGTTGTTCGTTGCACCAGGTCACCAGGCTTCTCCTATGTTTATCTCGGATTTTCAGTATTTGTGGCTGGGGTTTAATTTCGGGGTGTGCTGTAGCTTGAAGAAATACAGTGTCATTGCTGTGGGAAACAAATTCAGATTTTTCTTGAAGTTTCATCAAACATAGTTTCTATCAGACCCTTTGAATTCACACTGCTGCTTGGGGATGGTAAACACATTGTCTGCCCACATAGATCAAATCATGGCTCCCAGGAATCCCCCCCAAGCCCCCACCTCTGGCCTTTCACGGAATGCATGTCCATCTCTGTGGCACGCTGCATCCACTATCTCACCATCAGGACAGTTTTCTGGAGTCACATGATAACATGGTCTACGGATGGACCATTTCATCTCAGATGTAATGGCCGTTACAGTGACACAAAGACATACATCCATTTCCAGACAATGCCAGCACTCATTATAAAGGAGAGCCACATTGCATTTCTAATGAAGCACAGGAGAAAGGGAGTGTCCCCCAAAACAGATGTTACCAAAATAGCCTATGTCATTAAGGCAGAAAACAATATGAAAATGGGATGCACTTGAGACCAGTGTGTATTTCCATAATTTATGGAAATGGCTTTTTCCTGCATTTAATGGCCATCAGGAGCTCCATTAAGAACATGCCCCCTCTCCTTCTTCCTTTATACCCTCAAATTAGAAATCACTGCATCATTCTGTGGTTTCTGTTTTAATCCCATTTAAGTTATTGAAATGTAATCTGTTGTTTGCTTTGATTTGGGTTTGATAGATATCCCAGGATATACAGCAAGCTCAGCACAGCCTAGATTGGAAAAAGTATCAAAAATCGTTGCCGTGTTGTGTTCATAATATTCATACCACAGGCTGCCTGCATCCAGAGGTCTTTCCCAGAGTTCTCCTTCTCCTGGTAGGGTAATTGATTGGAGGAATCAGCAAGTCCAAAGTCTCTTTCACCTGCCTCTTCAGCACCCCCAACCCGATTTAGGAACCCTGACATTCACCATGAGCAGAGTTTTAATCTTTTCCTCACATGTTCATTTTGAGAGGAGGAGAAATATTGTGGGTACAAAGAAAAGCATCACTCTAGGCTCCACTTTTGATGTGAATAAAATGAGTGAAGGGTAAGAAGAGGCACTGCCTGAGGTTGGGCTGGAAGGTAAGTGCAGGACTGGGTTTGCATCCCCATAGAGACCACAAAAAGCCCAGGCAAATCCTGCCTCCCACAGCAGTGTGACATGGTCAGTGGTTCCGGAGTCGTCAGCTATTTAGCTTTCCCGGTGTGCATCCAATCAGGCGTTTATTCACCAAATGTCTACTGAGGCACCATGCTAGATACCAGGGAAGCCAAGGTTGATATGACACCTCTCTGCTACCAGGAGCCCCCATGATTACAATTCCAGTTGAGGAATGAAGTAAAAGCGTGCAGGAGTAATGGCTGTGCTGGGGACTCCCCAGGAGGGCACCTCAGCGGGGGTTGGCTGGTTTAGACATTATGGGGCAAAGAGGGGTGGGACAGATAGAGAAGGGGAGGGAGAGTTTTCCAAGGAGAGAGACAACTACCCATGAAAAATGGAGGCCCCAGGAGTGCCAGGTGTCAATGCCCTGAGTAGCAGGACCCTGAGCCAGAGTGGAAGGAGGTGGCCTGCAGGACATGATGGGATGCATCATGACCTTCACTTTTACCTGAACTTTAATAATGGTTCAACACAAGGTGACATAAGGGAAGCCATAGTGTAGAAAAGAAACTGTATTATAACTTTGAATGACCTCTGATTAACTAGCTGAGACATGCTCTGTGGGTTTTGTGGCCCCTCCCAACTGCTCTAAGTTGATAACTTTGTTCTCTTGAGTTCCTTACGAATGTGATGACCCCCAGGCAGAGAATTGATGCTGACAGCCATCATCAAGGACAACTAAAAGATCAGGGTATAGGGCGTTGCTCTGGTCTCTGCATATCAAGTTAAACAAAAGGCTTCCAGGAACTAAGACTAGATGGATGCCCCACCCTGAGACCAGATGCCTCCCCCCGCCAACCAGGAGACCAGCCCCCTATATAACTGGCCTGTAGTCTTTGTTCTGTAAGATGGGTCTTTGAGACATTAGTGGGCCATCTTCCCCCTTGCTAGCAAGCTGTAATAAACTCTTTCTTATCCACCATCTTGCCTCTTGACGATTGGCTTTTGTCAGGTGGTGAGCAGATCTTGTCCTTTGTGTGGTAACAACTTCACTCTCAGACAATGGGGGTCTACTGAGTTTTAAAGTTAGGAAGTGACATGAGCAGATATTTGCACAGAGAACCTCACTCAGGGACCAGGTGGAAGACAGAGTGGGAGGAGGACAGGAGGAGCATATCGGAATATCAGGACAGCAGTGAGGGCTTGAATGGGGGGGCGTGATCCTGGGAATGGAAAAGTACTGCCTTTGGTGGATTTACTGAGATGGAGTTTACAGAACTTGGTGTTGAACAACTGAGAGGAAAGGAGCAGTGGAGGATGACAATAAGATCCCTGGCTTGGTGACTGGGTGGTGACATCAATTAGGACAAGAAATATAAGGTCAAGAGCAAGAGGTAAAAGTGTTCTCTGTGTCTCATGCAGGGTCGGGGAGGAGGGGCACTCTTTACTGTGCCTCCAGTGGAAAAAATAGGTCGTCTCTCACTTTCATTAATCATCTAGAAGTCTGTGTAGAATTATAACCATGGGGAAATGAAAGGCATCCACTCCACGCTTTGGAAATACACAGTAACTTTAAAGTAACCAAGATGGAAAGGGAAGCTGTAGCAAGTTGACCAAAAATAAGGAAAAGGAAAAAGAGGAAAACACACAGGGAAACAATAAACCTGGGTAAGATGGAAAGAATAAAATCAAGTGAATCAATTAAAATATGAATGTGCACAATTTCCTTTTTTTTTTGGTAAACTCTTTGATGAAATTTCAACTTTACAGAAAAGATGTAAATATATTACAAAGAACTTTCTGTATAACCTTCACCAGAACCATCAATTGTTGTTCTGTTGTCACGTTTGTTTTATCATCCTCTCTATACACATCTATAATATTTTTCTGAACTATTTGAGGGTAAGTTATACACATGGTGACACTTTACCCTTAAATACTTCAGTGTGAATTCCCTAAGAAGAAGGATATTCTCTAACATAACCACAATAAAGTGATCAAAATTGGGAAATTCACAGCCCATTATCTAATCTATAGTCCACATTCATATTTTACCAGTTGTCCCTATAATGTACTTTATAGCAAATTTTTCTTGTTCAGGATCCAATTTGGGATGGCACATTTGATTTAGTTGTCATATATAATTAATCTCCAATCTGGAAGAACTCAACCTTTCTTTGTCTTTCAGGACATTGACATTTTTGAGGAATTCAGGCCAGTCATTTCATAGAGTGACCTTAAAGATGGGTTTGTTTCACATTTCCTCATCATTAGATTTAGATTAGTTTGTGTTTTACAGAAAATTGCAGAAGTGATTATCCTTCTCTGTGCATCATATCAAGAGCCACAGAATGTTCCTTTGTCTCTTTGTTGGTGAAATTATATTTGATGATTTCATTAAAGTGGTGTCCACCAGGATTGTCCAACATAAAGTTATTATTTTTCCATTTGTAATCAAGTAATTTGTGGAGAGATGGTTTGGCACCATGAACATATCTTGTTGCTTGTCAAACTCTCACCCACTGGTATTGGCAACCAGTGATGTAGGGGGTTGAGATCAAGAAACAAGAAAACTGTAGAAGCAATATTAATATAAGAAAGGTTGGAATTTAATATTGAAAACTCCTAACAATATAGAAGTATATTATACCAATAGCAAAAGTCTCAATTAATGGATAAAATGAATCAGTAATAAACCTTAATGTACCAAACAACTTAACATTCAACATGTAGAGAAAAACTTCAGTACAAACATGAATATGGTGAAAATGTTTATAAACATCACTCAATCAGATATTTCCCCTGGAAAGAAAATAAGAACATAGATTAATTTAAAAAGTTAATTAAAAATTTATAAGTGTATAAATAAATAATACGTGTATAGAGAAATGTACACTCCTTAAAGAGTGTTTTGTATGTGTAGATATGGATATTTACAAAAATTGGTCCATACTTAGCTACAAAAGCCATAGATCATCTTTAAAAGTTGAGGGTTTTTTCAGTTCACATTCTCTGATTATGAGCTAATAAAAGTTAGAAATAAGTGACAAATATAAAAAGCTTGACTCTTCAGATATTGAGAACCACTCTCTTAGATAACTCAGGGGTTAAAGAGAAAATTAGATTAAAATTATTTAGAAAACGATAAAATGGATATTTTATACCAAAACTTATGGAGCAAAATAATTATCTTTAAAGATTTCTACCATTATTCAAGAAGAGAAACTATATAGAGAGACTCCTTGTGCTTATCTCCATAAATTAGGAAAAAAGCCAAAAAATACAAACAAAAAATCAAGAAGAAATAAATAAAAAGATGTTAAAAATAATGCAACATGAGACAATGAAAACAATAGCTGAAATGAAATAATAAACCCAAATCTGTTTTTTAAAAAAATCAATAAGATAGAAAAAGCTTTCACAAGCTTCATTAAGCACATTACTGGAATCATAAGCAGGAACTCATCAGGGGAAAATATACATTACACAAAATGCATGAGCAAGAAGTTTGGGCGACTAAATACAAGTCATCTTGGACCATCTACGTACTCTCCAAATGACCTTAAAAAACTACCTGGGCACGTTTTGGATGATCTGACTGCAAACACAATGTAATCACAACCACAGGCTAGATAGACCACTGTTTCAAAAGTAGTGTTGAGAATTTGTATATTGTGAAACAAAGAAGTTCCCTCTATGTGCTTTTAGTTTTAAAAGATTCAATTCCAACCTCTGTTCTCCTCATACCTCCTCTGCTCACCTCTCACATTCACACATGCCCTCCTTCTCTTTCTTGGCCAACATTTTGCAGCCATGCCCGGTGGGAATGGACCTAGATAGGACACATTTCTGTTTCAGTGAATCCACTCTGATGTTCTGAGCCTTGGATTTAGGGATGCTTGATAGCATGTCTTCACTTGACACAGGTATTCATTTTTGTCACATTCTCAGAGTTGAAATACAGTACATGCAAACTGTAAAAATGCACAAAAATACAGTCTCCCCATTTCTGCATATAAAATATAGGAATCTCAGGAGGCTGGATCTTGTAGACATTATCAAGGAACAAGCCAGCACAAAGATGTAAACTGGCAGAGGGCAAGTGTGGGTGCAGCACTGGGGTGTGCCCTGGGATACCTGGTATTGAGTCTTCCTGAGTCACAGTTTCAGGAACTTGAGAGGTGGAGGAGTGCGATGGTTAAAGGAGTGCGATGGTTAAAGTGGTGCAATGGACTCAGGAACCAGAGTGTTTGGGTTTGCATCCTGGTTTCATTACTTATTAGTTGTATAACTTAAGTCAAATTAATTTTCATCTCTGTGCCTCAGTTCCACTTCTGCAAAAAGGTCAAGATAATGTTTTTCTTATATGATTTCATTACATGGGGATTAAGTGGGTTATGATTAAGTGGGTACTTAGAACATTGACTGACACACAAGAAGTGCTATGTTTAACTGTAATTATTTCAAACTAGATCAATACTTTGGGGGGAAATCATTTCAATTTATTACACATATGTTATTTCATTTTTGTAATGAGAAAATAAAATATGAAAAATACTGAGTCTCAATAAATCAAGATTTTTCTCATGAAGATTATTATGAAGTGTGGCTTTTGGGAACTAAACTTCTAGTAATAATGGTGTAAAGAGGCTGGGCAATTCCCCGCACAGGAAAAAAAGAACAAAAATGGACAAAATATTAAAAACAGCAATTTTAGAACACTAAGAAATGATCAAAAGTAGGCAACAATGTGAGGAACATTTTCTCATGAGAAAGTGCTGCCGTTTTAGGTTAGAATGGTGACATATAGCCTTCTTGCCTGTGGGCTTCTCCATCCAGATCTGGCAGCAAAGACATGAAGCTCCACCTCCTGGGGGTGGCAAACTTGGCTCGAGGTGAAGGCAGAGCAGCTAAAAATGTAGGTGGAGACTTTGGAAGCAAGAGAGCAATAGAAGGATTGAGATAATAAACTCCTCACATACTCATAGGTGACTGCTAAATTACAGATGCAGAGGGAGACTCCAAGGAGACTGAGGAAAAGCAAAAGCCTGGGAGTCTCACGAACTTGCACTGCTTTGCATGTGCTCCTCACCCACACAGAACTGGCAGCCAATCACGGAAGTCTTACTAGCTTGAGGTGAAGAGTGTAACATCTGCCCAAATTATTATCTGATCACTAGACTGCACAAGTATGGGGAGAACCACATGGGTCCAGGCTTAAAAACATGTGAGCAGAAACAACAATGATTTCAAAGTTTATGTGTTGGTGAATCAATTGACCATTAAAACAAAAAATTAAAAATCCTCAGAATGACAAAACAGAATCCAGAACTCTACAAATGCATTCTCTAGAATGTCCAGTTTTCAAGCAAAAATTACTAGCCTTTCCAACAAATAGGAAAGTGCACCACATAATAAGAAAAAAAGCTGTCAATAAAAACTGACTCCAAGCATACTCAGACATTGGATTTTGCAGACAGATATTTATAAGTATTTATTACTTATATTTTCTAATATTTAAAAAATATACAAAGAATTAAGGAAAATATGCTAGTAACATATGAACAAATATGGAACCTCAATACACAAAGAGAAACTATAAAAATAATCAAATGGAAATTTTAGAACCAATAAATGCAATAATTCAAATGTAAAATTTACTAGATGTCAAATAGCAGATTCAGGATGGCAGAAGAAAAAAACAGTGAACTAGAAGAAAGGTCAGTAGAAATCATCCAATACAAAAGCAGAGAGAAAACATTTAAAAGATAGTATATTTTCAGAGATCTCTGGGACAATAACAAACATTTCAACATATAAGTAATTGGAGTCCCAGTAGAAGAGGAGAGAAAGAGCCAGAAAAAATATTTCAAAAACTAATGGATGAAACTCCCCAAATTTGAGGTAAAACTAATTTACAGTTCTAAAAATTTTAATGGACCTAAAATAGAATGAATACAAAGAAAATAAAATCTGGAAACAAAACAGTCAAAATGCTGAAAGATAAAGATAAAAAAATCTTAAAAGCAGCAAGAGGAAATTAACACACAAGGGGACAATAAAATTAATGTCTGACTTCTCATTAGAAACAGTGGAGGCAAGAAGACATTGGATGGCATATTCAAAGTGCTGAAGGAAGGGAAAAATAACTCATCTGGCAAGAATTCAATATCCAGCAAAATGATTCTCCAGAAAAGAAAAAATGAAAAAAAGACACTTTCAGGAAAATAATAACTGAGAAAATTTATTGCTAGCAGAACTGTCCTGGAAGAAATGCTAAAAGAAGTCCTTCAAGCTGAAGGGAAATGTCACCAAAGAGTAGCTTAGATATGAAAGATAGAACAAAGTGCACCAGAAAGAGTAAATATGTAGGTAAAGCCAAAAGAAATAGTTTTTTTCCCTCTCTTAATTTCTTTAAAAGAGATATGGCTGTTTAAAGTAAAATTGTGACACTGTTCTTTTGGTATTATAATGTATAAGCATGAAGTATGTATGACAAAAAGGAGAGGGTGTAATGGGGCTATAACATTGTTGAGTTTCTGTGTTTTACCAGAAGTACCTTAATATTAACTTAGAGTAGATTTTGATAAGTTAAAGATTCATATTGTAATACCCTGAACAACCACTAAAATAGTGTACAGGAATATAGTCAAAAAGTAAAAATAGAATTAAATGTGTATTAAAAATATTTGTTTGAAACAAAAGAAACTAGTAATAGGGACAGAGGAATGAAAATAGATAAGAAAAAAATAGCAGAATGGCAGATATCAATTCAGCCATGTCAATAATTACATTAAATGTAAATGGAATAAAAAATTCAATCAAAGCTGTAACTTATCAAACTGAGTGAGAAAGCAAGATACACTTATATGCTGGCTAAAAGAGATGCACTTTAAACTCAAGGACATACCTAGGATGAAAGTGAAAGAATTTAAAATATATACCCTGCAAACATTAAGCATGAGGAAAATATAACGACTACTTAAAAATCAGACAAATCATACCTTAAGGCAAAACTAGAAAAAAAAGTATTTCATAATGATAAAAGGGAAACTAGAGAAGAAACATATAAAAATTATAAATGTTTATGCACCTAAGACAGACCTCCATAATATATGAAGTAAGAACTGGCAAAACTGAAAGAAAACTGGAAATATCAAGCATTGTTTTTGGAGACTGTAGTCTGCCTCTCTCGGTAACTAGTGTAATAATTCTCCAAGAATATAGAAGACTTGAACAGCACTTTCAACCAACTTGACTTAATTAATCTCTACAAAACATTCTACCCCCAAACAGCTGCACATACATCTTTTCAAGTTCAAAAGGAACTTTTGCTGAGATAGACTTTATGCTGCACCACAGATCAAGTCTCAATGAATTGATCTATATGACTATCACTATGCCAATACTTTCCTGTCTTGGTTGCCATCATTTTATAGCAAATTTTGAAATCAGGTAATGTTAAATCTACTGATATTCTTCTTTTGTTTTAAAATCATTTTGTTGTTCTAGTTCCTTTGCGTTTCCATGTACATTTTGAATCAGTTCGTCAATTTCTATAAAATGCCTCCTGGGATTTTGAGAGGGATTACCTTGGAGCTATACATCAACCTGGAGAAAATTCCCATATTAACAACATTGAGTCTTCCAATCAAAGAACTTAATACATCTCTGTTTATTCATTTCTCTTAGCTGTTTTGAGAATTTTACTGAAGAGATAATGCAGATTTTTGCTATATACATTCTTAGTTATTTTTTTATGTTATTGTAAATGTAATTACTTTCTAAAATTTCAGTTTTGGATTTTTTGCCTACTAGTACAGATAAATACAATTATTTTTTATGTATCAACCTGGCATTCTTCAATCTGGTTAAACTCACTTACTTGTTTTAGTAGCATTTGTTGTTGCTTAAGACTTTTTATATACAGAATCGTGTTATCTGAAAATAAAGGTTTACTTATTCCTTTCCAATCTTTCATTTTTTTTCTTGCCTTATTGCACTGGCTAGTACAGCCTACATGATATTGAATAGAAGTGGTGATAGCACACAACCTTGCCTTGTCTGTGGTCACAATAAGAGAGCATTAGTTTTTCTCCATTAAACATTTTCTCCATTAAACTTATTTATTCCTCGTTAGACTACAAGCTACATGAAGTTGGGGATGCCATTTCTGTCTTCACAAATGTTGTTTTCAGTGCTTATCCTAACGCCCTGTGCCTCTTTAGTGTGCAACAAATATCTGTTTAACAAATAAATGAATTATTTTTAAAAATCTTATAATTTTGTCAAGAGCAAAAAAATTTTTATGATTTAACATCTTCTACTTCTAAGATAGTGATCCCATAGACTACAGTAGCTTTGTGTGCTTTTAGTATGACCTCCTGAACTGCTGGCAAATTCCACATCATGAAGGCTCTCCCTCTATTTTCTTTTTCATGGGACTGATATCATCCCATTGACAAATTTTAAACAATCCATGGTGTGTCATAGTTGGTAAAACTGAACAGAGCTGCGCCAAATCCTAGCTTCAGCACTGTGTGATTCTGAATGAAATGACTTAACTTCTGTAAGTCTTCATTTATCACTCATAAAATGGGAATAGCAGTAACTGGCTTGCAAGTAGGAGCAGTGCATGTTGCAAGGCGCCCAGCACAGAGCCTGGCGCAGGGTTCTTGAGAGTATGTGCATACACCGTTACCACGGCCACAGACTGCTCAGTCACTCAAATAACCAAGCTGCCTGAGCTGCGAAGCTTTTATCCTTGCAGAATTCAATGCTCTAAAAGGCCGGGTAGAGTTCATCTACTCAACAAAAACACATTAAAGTAAAAAAGGTAGCAATCAGTTTATTGTGTCATTTAGACCATGAATAGCCAAAGGATTAGGATGAATATCCAAAATGTCCACTTTTCTTTTTATCTGCATAACTACTCACAAGCAGAAAGTAAATATTTGAATATACCTATTGTTTTAAGCATGAACTAAATCTTTCCTTAATTTCACTTCTGGAGCATCTGAAAGCAATCTTCAGAAGAGAGACATTTTTCTCCATGTCCGATGAGCTGCCTGTCCCATGGGGCTTGTGGGAGGTCCCCTGCTCAGGACTGCTTTGGGGATGAAGCAGCTGGGCATCTCCAGCTTTCCCACCAAAAGCTGCCCTGGCTTCCTCCTTTTTTACTTCCTCTTTTATCTCTTTGCAACTTGGACCTCACAGGAAAACTGTCCCTTTGATTGCATGATTTACAGTATTTCTTCAGGGGATAAAAAAAAAAAAAACTCTGATGACTGTTTTTCTAGGTTTCCCATATTTCAGACAGGTGAGAGCTGCTTTTTAATAATTAAGTCTTTTTCTCTATGTCTGTCCCAGGAAAGAGCTGAATTCTGTTTGTCTTGCTTTCCTGGGACAGATTGACTTCCAAGCTGCAGATACTGCCCCCTTGGTCTGTACTTTGCTGGGGACAGTGACTCTGGGCGACTCACCTTCTGCCTTTTGTAGCTGAAAACAGTTCTGTGTATTTCTTTTGAGTATGATAGGAATTATTCTTGAGTGATGTGATTAGGAGCACAGATTTTTATTTTCTTCTCCTTTTCCCAAAGTTTCTATAATGAACATGTTTAACTTCTGTAAACAGAAAAAAAACCCACTTTCATCATTTTCAAATATAGTTGTTATGAGGTTATGGACCTTGATCCCTGATACACTCTTTGAAAAATCAGAATGTGTTAAAATTCTACTTTGACACTGACTTGGACAGATTAATTAAAGGCAGATTAGGGCTAATTTTGATTTCTAAGCACCTCAAAACTATAAGTAAAATACACAAAGATGTAGTTTTATAACATTTCAGAAAATCAGTCAATTCAGGGACAAGGGAGATACGTGGTCTTTTTATAAATAGCAGAGCTTTAAGCTTCTATTGCTTTATTTGCAGATCAATTTGAGTTGAATGTAATATGCAAATTGAAAATACAGATAGCCCAGAGAGATTATATCCTTACATTTTTATCACATAATAAATCACTTCTAAATCCTTCCTAATGAATTTACGCCTTGTACTTGTACCAAATTTAAATACATTGGCATAGAAGTTTTATTTTAGAATTAGTTTGTGCTGTGCAGCGGTGTAGAGAACCAGAAGGTGGATGGGCCCCTGGGGAGGGGAAGGAGTAAAGGAGCTGGGAAGATGAGGGGAGTTTGCTGTCTGATCGGGAGGTACCGGCTTCATTTGCTTTCAGAGCCACATCAAAAGCAGCCCCAGGTAATTGGTGACAGAAACCAGGGACTCCTCTGGAGCGCAGGGTCTGAAAGTTTGCTTTGAATCACCTTAGCCACTTCCTCCTGTGGCCAGCGAGTGTCTTTTACACCTTGTAGCTTCCACGTTACAGAAGCCCAGTCTGAGGAAGGTGGGAGAAAGGGTGGAAATCCCACTCCCATTAAGTGAATGGCACTTGGCTGTGGGCAGTTTGTAGGGAGCAGCTTCCTTCTCTTCTCAGATTCCCCCACAAGCAAGTCCTGGGCAGCAAGGATGCCGGGTCCTCCAAGCCACAGGTGGGGCCAGGGTGAGCAAGTCATCGTCTTTCTCCCATCTCCTGCAGACAGCATGTGCTGCTGCTCTAAAGTTGTCCAGGGCAATGTGTGTTAGAGCAGCCCACCCAACGCTACAGACGTCGTCACACCTGGAAGAGTAAGCCAGTCCCAGTGCAGTCTTCTCAGCTCATTTTCATACATCTTCTTTTCTGCTTCAGGCTCTGGGTGTTCCTTTAGTCCCTAAGCCTGAATTTCAGCTGCTGTGATGGTGTGAAGAATAAAAAGATGAAGTGTGAATAAACGGGTGTGACTACGAGGGTGTGAAAAGCACGAACATTCATGTTTATAAATGGAAAAAAGAGCAACTGTCAACCCTGGTTTGCCCTTGATGAGACGCCAAGGAGGGGTCTGTTCGGGATGACATGCTCAGCAGCTGGAAAACTGCTCTGTTGTGTAGGAAGCCGACTTTGGGCTGCTGGAGCTGCAGTGGTTCTTGTAAGCCCCCAGCCTCCACGGTCCGCATCCTGGGAAACAATCTATTAGGGAGAGGGAAGGAGAGATGAAAGAGGTGGAAGGGTGAGAGATTTCACGTCTAGTAAATTTCGTTTCCCAGGGAGTGGACCGCGGAGGGATGAGGGGACCAAGGAGGCTCTAGGTTGTCAATATTAGTACTAACGGTTGTTTTCTATTTCCAAGAATGTGTAGTTGGCTTCATCATCAAGCTAGGTTGCTTTTTTCCTGTTTTAAAAACCATCTGGGAATTATTAGTTCCAAATTTCATTTGCATAGGTAAAATTATAATAGGAGTGATTTGTCTGGTGCTTTGCCATTTTCTCAATTTTAAACGCTTTTTGCAAGGAAGCCAGCCTTGTTTCCAGCAAAGTCTTTGTAGGCCCTGCCCGACGTGGAAGGGTGCCCTGCAGGGCAGGTGGAGATGGGGGTGTCCGAGGCTGCCCCTGCTGGCCTCTCTACTAGGGGGCCGTTACTCCTCCTTTCCCCACACAGGAGCCTGGGGGGGGCAGAGGCTTGTTTTGCAGGGGCCTGGGTGTTGCCATCTCTGTCCTTCCCATCCTCTGGGACCTAGGGAGTTCTGGTGGGAAAGGCGATAGACCCAGCAGCTGAGATACTGTTTTGCATGCAAGTTTGGGAGGGTCAGGCACAATCAGCACCCAGGGGACCACGTGTAATTCGAATAGAGTGTCCGGTTCCCTTCTCTCCTCTCTCCCTCGAGGGCTCAGCCAGGCTGCTCTGGGGTGTGCCCAGAAATTCCATGATTGATGAATAGGGCCCTGAAAGTGCTCCAGGTCCTTGGAAAGGAAGGGGGTGTTAGCTAATTCTTTTCTGAAGAACCACGGTTTGTAACTGATAAAGGGAAGTCTGAGGGCAGAATGTCAGGCACAGTGTGTTTTTGTAGTCTCTCCCCTCAGTGCACAGCAATTTCAGGAAAAACACAAATTTGCCTTTGAAAACAAGAACCACTTACTGAAGTTGTTAAGTGAGAGCAGAGGGAAGCTTTGAGACGGCCGTGGAGAGATCAGAAAACAAGCACAGAGCCAGGCAACCAGACCCCTGAATCAATGTGAGCGAGGGCGGTCACTGGGCTGTGTCCACGTGGGCCTCCCCTGCCCAGTCTTCCACAGTGGCCTCTCGGGGAGGCCCTCCCTGGGGGGAAACATGCTTTCCTGTAGAAAAAGCTGCCCCGATGGCATAGGGTGAGAGGAAAGAGCAAAGGAGGCAGAAGAGGGGACTTTTGAATATTTGTGGCTGGTGGGGGTGGTGGACCCACTGAAATCTCCTGGACTAGTGGGATTCTTGTGGTCCACGGTATGTCTTTCTTTTTTTTTTTTTTTTTTTGCTGAGGAAGATTCTCCCTGAGCTAACATCTGTTAACATCTGTGCCGATCTTTCTCTATTTTGGATGTGGGATGCCTCCACAGTATGGCTGATGAATGGTGTAGGTCCACACTCAGGATCTGAATCTATGAACCTGGGCCACGGAAGCGGAGTGCACTGCACTTAACCACCACGCCATGGGGCAGGCCCCATAGGGTATGTCTTTAACTCAAAACTGAAACCAAGCAAAACATAATACAATGTGATGTGTCCTCTCTACCAGGTAGTTAATTGCAGGGCTATTTTATGGGTGACTCCCACCTCCTGTCCCTCCTATGCTGTGTCTCTGGCCAGGCTAGGGGCTGAGGTGTCCTCCATGTGGCTGATGTCCAGATCAACATTGCAGAATGGACCCTTCCGTCCACTACTTTGAAATCAGACATGTCTGGGTTCCTGGCCTTGGGTAAGTTACATAACCTGACTGAGCTTCACTCTCCTCTGTAAACTGGAGCTAAGCCACAGTCACTTGCAGTCCCCTGTGATCCGTGAAGGAGATAGTGTATGCAGACCACCAAAAACAGTGCGTGGCTCCTTGAAGACAGCCGGTACCAAAAATATGTCTCTAACTCCAACCTCCCTCCACAGCGGGAGAGTTTCTAGTCACCTGCCAACGTGGTAAGTCTACCTGAAGGTTTCAAAATGGATCAGATGGAATATGCCCAAGGAAGCTTTCCTGCCCCACCAGCCGGCTCCTATCTCGCCTTCACTAACTCAGTGTCTCCGTCTGCTGAAGCTGCTGCCGCCCACAGACTGGGTGGCTTAAACCACAGGCATTTGTCTGTCACAGTTCTGGGGGCTGGAAATCCAAGATTAGGGTGCTGGCAGATCTGGTTCCTGGTGAAAGCCAGCTTCCTGGCTTGCAGACAGCCACCTCCTCACTGTCCTCAAGTGGCCTTTCCGCAGTGCGTGCACATAGGAGGAGCTCTGGTGTCTCTTCTTATGAGGACACCAATCTCATTCTGGGGGTCCCACCCTCATGACCTCATCTAACCCTAACTACCTCCCAGAGGCCCCACCTCCTAATACCATCACATTGGGGGTTGGGGCTTCAACACAGGAATTTAGGAGGACACAGATATTCAGTCCATATCTCAGTGAACATACACAATCTCCAGGCAACCCAGAAGACCCCAAGTCATGTGATCACTCTCACTGTCCTTCATGTTCACCTGTGCTCACCAAATCCTACAGTCTCCATGTCCACCTGGGACAGCACCACACCCTCCCTGCTGCCCCCTGCAGTTGGAGCCGCTTCTCCCTCCACCTCATACACAGCCAGGGCCTCCCCACCGCATCTCAGGCCCATACCACTCTCTTGACCCCTGCCATAGGCCCTGGCTTCTTCCTGTGGGTGGCAGGATAAACCTGGAACTCCTAGAATAGTTGAGACAGCACTTCCGGCTCTCAACACACACCTCACCTCTTCCGGGTGTGGGAAGCCTCCTCAATATGTTACACCTTCAGGCCATGGGCGCCCCCCGCGCCCGCCCGCCTCCCTGAAGGCCTCTGCCCTCATCTGGTGATGGTTCTCCTACCTGTCCTCCTCCTCCACTAGACTCCCAGCTCCTTCAGGGCCGGGCCCCTGTCTTTGCAAACCCACCTCCACAGGGCTCTCAGCACTGCCACCGACTGGGGACGTGATGCTGAATGGAATGATCGTGTGGGATTCCCAACACTTTATTCCCAGAACTGCATCCAGACCTCGAGGGAACAGTCCGTCTAGAGGGCTTTCTGACCCACGTCCCAAGCAGCATCCCTCTCGCTGATCACTGTGTAGAGCCGCATCCAGGCACCTTTTCTGACTGCTTCTTGAGAGCAGTGCTCAGTGGCAGCGTCTCACACACAAAGACGAATAGCACATTTGCGCCGCCCAGCCCTCGGGAGCCGGGATTCTCAGAATTTTCAGGCTCGTTGTTAGGAGGTCCGGCCATGGTTGGAAATTCACCCTGCAGACGACAAGGGCCTGCTTCTCTTGATTCCCCTGCCTCTGGGAGTGTAGTGTTGGAAACGGGGTCAGTGCAGACATTCCAGCAGCCTACCAGCATGCCAGCTGGAGGCAGGGACGGGGAGATTTTATCTCAAACCCGAATGTAAAGGACAGAGTCCATCGAGATGAGTAAATCTAGATAATCCAGAGCAATTTTACGGCGTGCACTTTTTCTTCACATATGGAATTTGCATTCCTTTTGCAAATGTTTATTTTTTAGACCCCAGGACTGTGCAAAATAAATATAATAAGAAAAGAAAAAAAGGCCTTTTTCCAAGGAACACGTGGAAACTCCCAAGTGGATTATATTTGCTATTTTAGCTCTTCTGGTGTGAATTTTATGTTCTGTATGTCAATTACACATGAAAATGAAAGCCCAATGTACCCTCCGTCATCTTCATGTGGAGGTGGCCTTGAGAGGAGGCCCCGGGGCACATAGTGGTTGTGACATGGCTTCTCATAAGTCAGCTTGGTGCCAAGGTCATGGTGGCTGTGGGGCTGGGGTGGGGGACCGAGAGCATCTCCAGGCAAAGCACTTTCCTAAGAGAACAGCCATGTCAGGTCACAGGTTGGGGGACTGAGCCATGGCACTTCAGATGGGTTGGGGGCAAACCATAGGGCTCTGGTATTTCAGCCCTGCCCACCCATGGTTGGTTTTCTCTAGAAGGACATTTTGAGAATATAAGCCATATATCTTTTTATGTCCATTTTTTTTCCTTTTCTTCCTTCCAAATTCAGTTCGTGGTACTGTGTCCAACAAGCAGAAAGCTGTGAAGTCGAAATCGTTTATGCCTATAGGCTGCAGATAGATACATAAACTTGATGTTCTTGCAATCTTTGCAAATAAAATTTAATGTGCTCCTGGATAAATTTTTTAAGTAAAGTAAAAAAATTACAGGTTGTAGATTTATATAAGTTCTAATCATGAAACACTTTTCAAATGAGAGCATCCTTTCCAAGTTTTGAATTCAAGTAGCTGGGGGGATGGATGCAGGGCCACAAATTCTCCAACTCTTCCTTTTAGGGTGAGCCTCGGATCAGGGATGGCTAGGGGACTGGGGGTAGTTATGTCACAGATGCAGAGTGCAGTGTATCAGTCAGCATGGTGTTGATTACATATCTAAATTCTGCACTTCAGTTTGAAGCAACTGAAATTCACTTGACATGAGGTGGCAGGACAGCAGAAGGGAGCCGAGGTGGTACAGGAGAGGTGTCAGAGGCCAGGACAGACCACCTGAGGCCCCCCCAGCAACAGAAAGAGGGAGGAGTGGTCCAACATTCTCTTTGTATCTCCTCCAGTTAACTGCCCTTCACCTCCATTCAAATTTTTATATACCAGTTTCCAGAATTTTCCACAAAGCAATGTCTCTTGTGGCAGAGCCCAATGTTTCATATCACTTTCCATGTGTCTTGTTCAATCTCTATTCAGGATGGAGACAATGGCAGACAGCTTCTCAGTGAGAGCCACAGCTTGCAATATTGCAGAGCAGTGAAAATGAGATTAGAGTCTAATGTGTCTAGACAGCCTATTTAAACAACCAGAGAGGAAACATAGATTCCTCTGGCTCCCAGTTGCAGTGCTACATGGTTTCATGCTCTCTGCTCCATTTTCCTTTTTGATTTCCCCTAAACAGAGCCAAGACGCCAAGCACGTGGATATAGAAGCTCTTGCTTTTTCTGCTTATTAGTGCTGGCTCTCATCAATTCATGACCATATGAGAATCAGCACTTCTGATTTAAAGGCTGTCTTCCTGTCAACCAGATTGTATCAAAAATGTGCAAAATATCTCTTTTTTCTGGACCTCCCTTTCTGATGATGACTTTTTTCACTCGCCTCTTGACAGTCCATCCCAAAAGTGCTACAGTATGGAAGGAGAGCTACAAAAAAGGACATATACGAAATAATGAACAAGTGTTTCCAAGCACATGTTATATAGGATGGCAAAGTGACCATTTCGTGCAAAATAGAATAAGCTAGGAGGGCACGTGTGGCAGGGATGGAGAGGCTTGGAGAATTGAGAGACTTGGAGTGGGTTGGGTTGATGTCCCTGGAAAGGCGTGGAAGTGAGTGATGTTGATGGACCAGCAATGAGATGAAATCAGGGTTTGTGCAGCGAGGGCCATATTGACCTCCTTCCTAGATATTTCTGTTCATAGAGAAAAAGTTTTCTCTAAGAAAAGCACCGACTCAGGGCAAAACACAAACCCTGCAAATGGATACACCCACACATGATCTCCTGTCTGACAACCATCGCCCACATGCTGCCTCCCATCTGTCCCTTTGCTGGCCCCCCACCTTGTCGGCAGCAGAACATCTTCACACCTCAGCAGTCGACCTAAACCCTGGATTCTTCACTTTGAGAAGGAACCCATCCAATTTGGCTGAAGATTTTCAGTATCTGAGGACAAAGAACACCACCAGAAATAGAAGTCTCAAGAATGCTTGGGAATAAGAGGGAAGAATTCAGATCATGAGATAGTTAGTTTTCAATCCTGTGATTAATTCTTAATGAAACTTTACATTCCTGCAAACGAAACTGAATCAAACTATATTCTTTCACAGAAGAGAGACAAGAGTTCAAAAGAAAATATTCAATTGTTTTTGGCTTATAGAACAAAACAGAGCAATAAATCAAAATAAATGTTAACACAACCAGGTCTAACTCTCAAAACAGATTGAATTCCAAAAGTTCATTTTAAGACATTTGTGAAGAATTTTTGATCTCTTATTCTAAAACAAAACAATTCTATACATTATAGCTGAGTGGGGTTAAATTGTGATCTATATCTCCTTCTCTAATGGGATTTGAAATGCTACGTGTACCAGCCCAGGAACTCACTTACCATTTCTAACAGTGTTTTGTGAGGAAACTCATAAGTTTCAGGTCAGTGGCCATGAATTCATTTCCAAATCAGAGCAAAGGCATCTCAGAGTGGTGCTGGGGATGAAATGTGCTACCTCCCCAGGTCATCACAATTCTCCTCCTAAAGGTGTTCTGAATTGGGATGTGGGGCAGGGTGGGGGGTTTTTCTGATGCCTGTTGAAAATATATTGATCTTTCATTGAATTAATTGCTAGTAAGATAAGGATCACCCACAGGACAGAGTGTGGTAATGGTGAGTGTGGGGCAAGCTCTACTCCTGCCTAGACTTTTCTCCATTATAATCACACTCAAAACCATGGCAATTCCAATCACCTTCCCACTGCATATGAGGTTTTGCATCCTGATAGAAGCTTAGATTTGCAATTTCAGCACTCACATAGCTCCTTTCCTCTTTCTTGTACATAGCAATTCAGGTACACCGAAAAGAGTACTGGGGGGAGGCATGTCTAGCGTCTTGTGGTACAAAAACGAGGTCATTGCCAGAGACAGCCACTAAAGCTAGAGATAAGAACACCTGTTTTCAAAACAAATGGGAAGAGCAAGGACTTTAAGCTTAGACAGGCTGGGATTGGAATCCTTGTTCAATGCTGAGGCTCTGAGAGCCGCCTGCATTTTCAGTTTCTTTATTTGCTCGATGGAGATAATAGAACCTACCTCTCAGGGCCTGTGTGGAAATTGGACATTTTAAGACAATTTACGTACATGATAATCCAACATGAAATGAAACTTTTATCAAAAGGAGTTAATTATTTAAAATACAGTTGAATGACTTCTTGTTATATTAAAATTCTATTGGAAGGAGCATGTATTTCTGTCAACCTGACCTTCTAAATAAGTTGAATGTCTAACACTTATAATGAGAGCTGCCACTTACATATAGCCTAAAAGTGGCTTCAAACAATTTGCATTTGTTGACTCAATTATTTCTTACACATCCCATGAGAGAGGGAATATTATAATCCCCAGTTTACAAACAATGCAACTGGAGCACAGAGAAGCTATAAAACTTTCAGAACTTTACGTAACTACTAAGTAGTGGTATTTGAACCAACGCAATAAGGCTTCAGGGTTCATGCGATTAGCTGCTATGCTCCACCGTCTTGCAAAGCAATTAGGAAACAGGTGGAAATGCTGGATATACTGTAGTGGAAATGCCTTGAAATATATCAATCAAATATTAGGAAAGCAAGAGAAATTTCCAGCAATGCCAAAGTTTGGGAAGACCCTGAAAAGAAAGGTGCAAAGAGCAGTGCTGTGGTAGCTTCCTGGCAGGGACAGGGGACCGGGAGACCGGGCTGCGCGGGAGTGGCAAATGGTGTAGTAAGAGCCACGGGCCTGCACGAAGTTATGATGTGAAATTCCAACCCTCACAGAGCTACATGTTCAGTAACGAGGAGAGGAGGAAAGTCTGCTCGTTAGTTCCGAAAGCAAACAAGCAAGCTTATTTACCTTGATCTAGGCTTTGAGAGGGAAAAAAAGTGCTTCCAAAGACTGTGGACTGTGGGGCTGCCTACTGGTTGAAATTTGTGTTACCTATATCTAAAAGGTGATTAATTGACCTAAAAGTGGAATCCAGCCAGAACACCCCTATGGCATTCAGAAAGAAAACCCAAAACCTTGCTTTACAGCCTCACCTCCGACACAGTCTGCCAAGGATGACCAGGTACAACATCCGCTGAAGATGAGTTCACAGTGCAGCACTAGGAAGAGAACCTACGACAACAGTCAGAAGACACGATCAAGTCAGGTAAGACGTGCAGGAACTTCCGATGACAGAACTGCTGGGGAGAACCGAGGAGATGAGAACACTGACGATAATCAAAGGCACAAAGAGAAGGACTTGGTGTGTAAGGAAGGGACATGATACAACCAAATACCAGGCAGATGTGAAAATCTCCAAATAAGTGAAACGGAAAATTGAGTGAATGAGGGAATGAGGAGGATATACAAAGCAGAAGAGAGAGATCATGAACTGTAAGATTGCTCTAGGGATTTACCCAATATTATCTCAAGGGTTGTTTTAAGGACTAAATGAAATGGGATTTATGAAATGCCTAGAAAAATATAGGCACCGAATAACTCTTCTTAAATTAATTTTTTTTAAAAGCACATAGAATTATATACATTTATATATATGTGTGTGTGTGTGTATATATATATATATATATATATATATATATATATATATATATATAAGCAGGAATGAAGGACAAATTTATTGTCCAACATAGATATAATGGGAATTCCAAAAGGGGAAAATAGAGATAATGAGAGAGAAGAAATATTCAAAGTATAATGGCTAGAAATTTTTCAGAATTAAGGAAAAACCTGATTTCTCCAATGCAGAAATATCAACAAATCCAAATGGATAAATAAAAGATATATACACCTAGACATATCATAAAGAAAGTACAAACTCCAAAAAGGAAAAAAAAGATCTTAAATCTGTCCAATGGAAAAAAGATTTACTTAAATAGTGAAAATTTACCTGACAAAAGACTTCTCGATAGTATCAATAGAAATAATGTGATAATAAAATAATCTTCAAAATACTAAAAGGAAATAACCTTCTACTTGGAATTTTATATCCAGTTAAATTATTGTTTAATAATGAGTGTTAAATAATGTTGTTTTCAGACAAAGACTGAGGAATTTCACCACTAACTAAAGCTCTATAAAAGAATAAAACAAAGCACTTTAGAAAGAAAACTGAAGCCAGAATAAACTGCAAGAGAGAAGAGTTGGTATGTCTAAAGGAGCCTCACCTTTGTAAAGCAAGAAAAAAAAATTATTTGTGATCATTTGTGTGCTATGATAAAAAAGAGGAACTGACATATGGGAAAAGAGTGACACGTAAGGTAGGAGAGCAGGGATCACTGATGAGGAAGGACATGGAGATCATGATTAACTTCATTTTTTTGTTGTTAAAGTCAAATATATATGTTAAAGTTTTGAATGGGATCACAAAAAAAAGACTTGCAAGAGAATGTGTAAATTCCATATAATTAAAGGAATAAAATGGAGTAAAGAATATTTGATCAGTACAGTAGGAAGAAAAAGAGAAAAGAGAACAAATACACAGAAATAATGGTAGATTTGAACACTCTTCTCAGTTATAAGGATACGGTAATTGTATGCATTGTAATTGGCTCATTTAATTGAATAAAATACTCATACAACTCTGTCCTCCATTGTAATTATTTTTGAACACATATAGAGCCATTATGACAACTGACCTCCAATTGATGAGTGAATCCCATCAAATATTAAAGAATGGCTATCATAAAGATAATGGCATTTGGAATAACAAATCTAAAGAGAAAAATTCTAAAAATATTGAGAGAGACACCTAGAGACAAAGAGAGAGAAAGGACGATTCAGACGGAGAGACACAGGTTACTTACAAAGGAGTGAAAATGAGATTGGCACCATGCTTTTCACATGCAATGAGGGATGCTAGAACACTGAGGGAAAGATCTTCGAATGTTTTGAAGTCCTTGGGAAAAATGACTTTAATCTCAGAATACTACATCCAGCTGAAGTGACACTCAAGTATAAGACCCAAATAGTCCTGAGTGAAGGCAAACCTACAGAAGCTTTACAAACCACACACCCTCTCTGGAAGCATTCCTCAACATTTACTGCAGCAAAATACAAAACGAATAACAAGGAAAGAGGGGATGTAAGACACAAGAAACAGTGATTTGCAAAAGAATACCACCCAGTGAAATTGGTGGTTGAGTAAAATAAGGCAATTAATACCTATCTGTGAATAAGCTCACAAGTGTTACAACAGGAGAGGTGATGGGAAGCGGAGAAGAAATGAAGGGACGAGACAGTTCTTGCCTTATCAGAGGGAGGAGGTGAAATCTAGACATTGACAAGATGCTTTTGTGGAATAAATACTTAGGGGTAATCTAGAAAAATGTACACAGGACTTAGAAGTTCAAAACTACTTGAACAAATATTGGAGGAAAATCTGCACTAGAAATGAATTCACAATGAAAATAAAATTAACTGCACCAGGAGTCTATTCTCCATGAGACAGAATCAGCAGATACAGCAAACAGCAGAATGACACCCCAAGAACTTCATACTCAGAAAGAGATGATAAAATATACCATGTTTAAAATTATTGTGATATTTTTAAAAAGCATAGAGTTCATGATGTAGAGACGGGCCACTATGAGGAAAAGAGGATTTGAAAAATAACTAAAGAATACTTCTAGAAATGAAAGATATGATTATCAAAATAAGCAAAGAACATATTACATAGCATGTTTGACACATTTGAAGAGACAAGAATTAACTGGACAATAGATATGTGGAAATCACCCAGAATTAGATACAGAGAGAGGGAGAGAGGGTTATTCATCAAAACAAGTCAACTTACTGGGAAAAGAAGGTTTAACATATTTCTAATCAAATTTTGAGTCAGAGTCAGTTTTCCAAGCAGTTGTGGGCAAGAGTTTTTCAGACCGAAGAGAGAGGGGTTGAGGAACCATACCACGTCCCAAGCAGAAGAAACGAACAAAACACCCACACAGACATGGCTTCGCAATTTCTTAACGTGAAATACCAGAAGAAAATCCTCCCAGACAAACAGAGAAAGAGAGAGGATACTTATAAAGAATGACCATTTAACTGACACTGGGGTCTTCGTCGGTAAGAAAGGAGTTTTCTTCAAAGTGCTGGGGCCATGTAACCAGCAAATGAGGAACCAGGAAAGTTGAGACACAGAGAAATGATCACTACCAGCCTCTCGCTGAATGGCTTTCAGTAATTGAAGGAAATCAGCCATGAGGGAATTGAATTCAGAATGAGGGAACTGGATGCTAGAAGTAACAGTGAGCAATGAAACTGGGGAAAGATGTTGGTTAATCCAAACAAGTACTGACCGAGTAAAATACCAATGCAATTCAAAGCATTAATGTTTCAAGTATGAAAACAATCACACAGAATGAGCTCCAGACTCCTTCGCGTGGCCCACAATGCCCCGCAGACGTGGGTCCGTGGCTACCTCTCTAATGTCATCTCCTGCCTGCTCCTCTCTTTTCCTTTGTTCCAGCCACACAGGTGTGGGTTCCACCCATTAGCTGTGGCACTTTATGCACATTATTTACATTCTCTGAGTTTAATTTTCCTCAGCTATACAGTAGGTATAGTAACAACTGCTCACAGAATTAGGATTAAATTCTGCCAAAAGGATTAAACAAAGCTGTGTGAAGACCTTTAACCCACCACAGAGCCCCATGTCAGTGTTCATCTGCATCTGACATTTTGATTTCCTCAAGACCATAAATATTTGCTCCACAGAGATGTGATGGCTGCACAATGCTCCCTCCATGGGTGCCCGGCAGGGCCCAGGCGTCATGCAGCACACCAGATAGCTATGTCTTGTGCAAGCATGAAGGACTCTCCAGAAAGCCCAATAAATAGCACAAATGTTGTTACCACACCAGGTCTGTTTTTGCCCGCCACCCAGAAAGCCAAACACCAAGATGATGAGATTGCAGCAGAGAGAGAGTTTAATCACAAGGCAGCCAAGTGAGGAAGCGGGAGAATGAATCTCAGATCCACTTCCCCAAAAACAGGGACTCAGTGACATTCATGGGGTAGGAGGCAAGGTGGTCTGAAATGATTGGAAGTGAGGAGAGACGAGGTAATTGATGATCTGTGCAAGTGTAGTCAGGCTTCAGTCCTCTTAGGACGCATGTCTACAGAATGGCAGCTCTTGAAAAAGTAGCTCAAAAATCCATTACCATGGTGACCCTGGCCCCAGGGAGGTGTTGTCTATAGGAACCTAGAGGGAGTCAGATAGCATATTGCCCAAAAAGCACAATTAACAATGGGTAAGTTTATCATGCAAATTTAAGTCTTCACCTTCCATTCTGAGAAGTTTCTAGGTTAGGCCATTCCCATCCTTCTTCCTGGTACAGGGAAGAAGATACATTTATGAATGGAAATTTCCTTTGCAAATGTAAATGTCTCTTACAAAGTGTAACCAGAACTAAAAATCACTTAGCAAGGACCCTCCCCGATACCCGGAGATGTCTATAGTGATGGCCTGTTTTGGGGGCAGGCCTCCCATCTTCAAACTCTTTTGATCAGTTAGTGGGGGTTGGGGGTTAAAGCATCTTTCCAGCAGACAGAGACATATTTTGGGGTGGCCAATTCCAATCCCTTCCTGTTACCAGATGCTTAATCATCAGATGGGTGTTTGCCGGTTTCAATGTCACAACCTTGCTTTAAGAAAACTCGTGGTCCGAACACATTAATCTGGTTGGACTACTCCAGGTATTAAAAAGTTACCTGCAAGGTTGCTTTCAACACCAAGCCCTCCTAATGCATGGCATCAAATTCATGCATCCAGATCATTTTATACAAGGTTTCAGGGGCACGTCTATTCAGTAAAATGAAACAAACCTCCAAATTCAAGTTTCTAGAAGCTGATACCCAGTGTTACGTGCACCAGAGAGAGGAGTAGCTTGCAGTGACTTGGAGAAGGGCTCTCAAGGAAGCCAAACCAACACCCATCTATTTCCCGCCAGTTTTCATCTTCCACAGCTCCTTTCAACATTCATGATAATGGAGGGGTAACTTTCTAGCACACACTTTAGCCCCTGACACCTGTGCTTTACCTGGGACTCCTAACATCACACATTGTTCCCTTAGCAACTCCTGTCATGACAGGGAAATTCCCTCGTCTGGAATCAAATATCTTCAAAAAACAATGTCATGCTCAACTTTCTTTTGAGGCTTGGATGAAAAAATGTATTCAGTGCAAATTTCCCAGTTTCAAAAGATCCCTAAACACTTTCATTCCTACAAGGAATAATTGTAGATGCCGATTCACATTTATTAAAAAGGAAAATTCTGACATGAATTAGAAAGTTAGAAAATGATATACAGTAGGAGGGAGGTTATGAAAATAGGAGTTGGCAGAGAGAGCATGTAGGTAGCTGTTGCTTTCTCTTCATCTTCTTTTGTGTTTATATTGAATTTCTTTGATGCCGTAGACAGGTTTAGGCTTTGGCACAGGTGCACACACACACACTTCACTTATATTGAGAAAAAGAAAATGCATTCATATGATGAAAGTTTAACTTCCTCACAAATGCAGGAACATCTTGGTCATTGTATGCTAATTTATAATTTTTGATTATTCAACAGGGTTAATCTAGGCACTGCCATGGAAGAAAGGCATTGGTAACAAAATAACTATGCATATAAATTTGCAGGCCTAAGAGAGGAATTTTTTTTCAGATTCCCTCAAGCATGTCCAAATTACCCAATTGCTTGTCAACAATTGATATATGCTAGTTAAAAGAATAAATCAAAGCCCTTTGTTGAAGTATCAACCAATGTAATTTACATTTCTTTAAAAATATTCAATAGTTCAAACTCTATGCATTTCTCTAATGAGAACCCGCTGACTATGGTTGGCTTGCACACATGTAGACACACTCACACCTACATACAGGTGGATAATCTACCTGAAGGATGACTTCTCAATCCTCCAACTATGGTAATTATTGGTTTCAACTTGAAGTGTCTATTTATCACAAGTATACTATTATTTCTTTTCACTGTTCTTCTGAAATTCCTTTGCCTTCTTGCTTTAGGCAGAATATCCCACATCTATTGTTTGGTTATAGAATACAAGTGCTCTTTAACTTTGATTTTTTTTGACATACCAAAGAGGCAAATCTCTGCTTTATACCTCACTGGATTTAGAGATTTGGATTTGACATAGTGATGGAATTCAGGAATTCTATCTGAAAAATCACCAATAAAAGACAGACAAAATCACAGAAGCAGGCAGTCTCTGGGAAGTCCATTGTGGTTGATGTAGGTAAGCTCCCCATGCAGCAAGCGCATCACTTACAGAACATGCAGTCAGAAGAGAAGCACGCAGCTTCACAAAGGCAAGTTTACCTCCAGCTTAATCCCAATTCTCAATTTCACGGGAAAACAATTTCTTGATGTTCAGGTAGATTGCTGTGGAGTCTAACCACAGTTTGAAATGACCATCCTGCTTTTTCCCATTTGTCCTTTTAAGATAGTTAAATGGGTTTGAGGGGTTTTCAAGGTTAAGGCAGCCCCGTGAGCCATGACTTTCAAAGATAGGGGAAAACCAGGAGCTTCCCATTAGGTAAATAGAAAATTGAGTCTCAGGAGACACTGACTAGTGATTTGAAGACTAACTAGCTGTGACTCTGATGCTTAAGGTTAAGACCGAAGAAAAGTTTAAAAGCTAAGTGTGCACGAAATAGACACAAAAAGCAACAGACAGCTGGCACTGGGACCATGGAGAGGCAGAGCTATAAACAAGGGGAAACACTCCACAACTTAATGCGTGGCAAGGGAGAGCAGCAGGTGCTTTTCTTGGCTGCTTAAAAAGAAAGGGCTGGATCTCTGCGAGCCCGGGCAGTAAAAATCAGAGGAAAGAGTCTGTGAAAAGTGTAGGCTCAGTAAGGTTGATGCTTTTCCAGCATTTCTGGAACGTCAGTGAGATTTTCTGCAAGAACACATCATGTTTTTGTGTGGGAAGCATGATACACACCTGTTTCTCTACATCTTGGGGTCAACGGTGTGACTAAGACAGCCTTCAGGGGTTTCTCTGAAGTCAGAGGAGGAATCAAGGCAGGACTGAAGGAAGGGAGATAACGTGGAGTGATGGACAAGGACTCCACCTGGAGTCAGAAGGTCAAGGTTTATCTGCCTTTTTTGCCATTTGCTGGGTGAATGGCTGAATTACCAACTCAGTTCAATAATTATTTATAGAGCGTGCCATGTGTCAATCACCACGTTGAGAGGCTCAGGGGGTTACAGTTTTGCTGGGAGCTTGGGAAAATCATATAGCCTCAATCTCCTCATCTGAAAAAATGGAAATTAAGTTACTGAATTTTCCAGGTAGCCAGAGTTGGAATAAACTCTGTAGATGAGCTAAAATAATAATTATGGTAGATAGCAAGAAATTATTTTATGCCAGGCACTGTGCTAAATGCCTTATTGATTCTCTCTTATTTAATTCTAGAACCACCATATGGACTCAAGAATGATCTGGAAAGCTTTCTCTGGGTTGCCTGGCAAGGAGTGAGCTACAAGTATGACCCTCCCTTCCTCTGAGCAGGAGATGCTGTGCCCACACTCAACTTCAGACAGCACTGGGCCCCGGGCCCTGAAGACAGAAAGCACTGGGTACACAGTTCCCCAGCCGGGGCACAGTGCCCTGGGGCCTCCCAAGCACACCTCTGTGGGATGCCGAGAACAGAGGAGCCACGCACCCAAAGTCCTCCCAGCCTCCTCTGGTCAGCCCGAGAGATGCAGTGCATTTGCCCTAAGCCCTTTCCACCACAAAGCACACAAGGTAATTCCATCATGAGGATCATGTCCAGGTGAGGACACCGAGGCTTGGAGAGCTAGAGCAATCTGCCCGAGGTCAGTCAGCTGGCTGGTGGCAGAGCCGGGGTCGCCTCCCATCTCTCCTCTTTGACCTTGTCCTCTGACGCTTTGGCTGCTTGCTTCCTTCCCTTCACATGTTCACGTTGGGCCTGTGGTGATCAAGTCACCTACACCCTTCATTTACTTACAGAACCTCCCGCCACCTTCCTCCCTAAAGGCAACTTGGCCACACATACACACACACTCATACACACACACACCACAGACACACACACTCATACACATACTACACAGACACACACACACATACCACACACTCACACACACACATACCACACACACAGACATACACACACTCTCATACACATACCACACAGACATACACACACACCACACATATACATACACTCTCATACATGCACACACTTATACACACACCACACACACACTCACTGCAGAAAGAGTCGAGACATTTCTCTGGCAGAGTCTGGGTTTGGACACCTCCTCAGCTCACTCTTCCACACCCTCGTTGCCCTGGACCCATGCCAAATGCTCACTGTGGCATATGTCACCATAGCCCTCCTGGCCAGACACAGAAAATAAAGGGAGCTGGTGCACTGGGGGGAGACTGTCACACCAGGATGCGGTTTTGAAGTGTTTTGTGGACATCTCTCTCTGGTGTATTTTCCTTGCCTATTAAGATATTATTCTGCAACGTCATCCCTCTGTCTCTCTCTCTTCTCGTTTTAGTAATAACTTTGTATGAGGTATGGTCTTTGCCCATTCCTGAAAGTCGTTTTAATCTTAAATTAGTTTTCCTGAAATTTTAGAAGGAAATGGAATTCAGGAATGCTGTTATAACTTCACAGAACACTCTCTAGTGGTGCTCACGTAGGGTTCAAAAGGATGGTGGCTTTTGGATTGAGATGTCCTGGTGTTACCGGACACATATCCAGGTGCTTTACCTGCCATGCGAGAGGGGCCAAAATAAAACTGGAACGCCAGGCTTATGGCAAGGAAAGAGTTTTATTTTGGGTGACGTCAGCTGGGAGACAAGAGTGAGCCCTCAAATTTGTCCAGTCTTCCTGAAAGATGGGAGGCAAGGGGTTTTAAAGGTTGGGAGGCATGCAGCTGCTTGTAGGGAGGGGAGCCTGTGGCCTTGCTGGTCGGGGGTTTCCCACCAGCCTGCGTTTGTCCTTGTGAGGCTGCTTGCTGGGGGGGGGGGGGGGGCGGGCGGTGAGGTAAGGGAATCGAAGCTGGGTGTCCTTGATTGTCTGTCTCTGGTGGGCAGTGGATTCTGGTGCCAGGAAGCCGAGGAGTTGGGGTACGGGAAGCTTTAGCTTCTTGACTTTCTCTGGATGTCAGTTTCCCTGTAACAACCTCAAGAACTGGTAATTAGCCAAAAGTTCAGTGAGCCCAGCTTGAGGCCACCTGGGCTTTTAACAATTTGTAACTTCTATCTGCCTTGTGATGTTCAGGGATACTAAGTTTAAAAAAAAACCAATATTTACATATGAATGTAACTGAAAGAAGCAGGGAAAAGGGATGAGTGCTTTTGGTGTTAACCCCATAGGTGCTGGATTTAATGTAGGGGAACTGATATCAGGGCCGTCACTGGCTCTTTCTCATCCCCACCTTTCCCCTGGTCATCTCTTTCCTTTTTCTCTACATCCGTGTCCTGCTCAGTTTTATTTATTTTTCCATTTGCAGTTGTTCAGTGTGGACTCTGCCCTGGGAAAACCAGGCATCAATTCTGAGAGTTCCTGGGGGCCAGCCAGCCCCTGCAGCCCTGGCCTCCGCCTCTCAGCTCTGACAGACGCCATTGTGTCCCTTTGTGGCCACCCTACACAGACCCTAACTGTGAGCGGGGCTTGGCTTGCTGGCAGTTTTCCCACCTGCTTGTGTTGTGAGGTGTATGGGGTTGCTTTAATAGCGAACGGGGTTTACTGTAAAGTGGACCAGGGGTCTTTGGTTTGGCTCTCTGGTTGCTCTGTCTATTTGCATGTTGGGAGTTAAGAGAGAAATCCTGTGACATTCAAAAACGGTTCCACCATTTCCCCAGTATTTCCTCCTTTGCCCTTTTGACTGTTTGAACTTCCTGGGAAGCCTCACTCCATCGCCTCCTGAGCCCTGGATGCAGAGCAGAGCTGGGGAGCAGAACTGGGGGACACTGCAGATCCCTGTGCTTCCTGCCTGCGGAGCCTGCACAGGTTTGTTTTGTTCCTGCTCTGGCTCCTTGGGATGCTTGCTCTCTCCCTGCCCAGAGGAGCTGTCCCACATCCCCTCCCGTGTGGGGAAGCCCCTGCTTCCTCCCCTGCCTGGTGCTCAGTCCTGCCTGGTAAGTGGAAGGTTGGTGCTCCCTTTCCCACGTTCTTTCTGGCCCAGCGATGAGGACCCTTCCGCACATCTAGGATCTTTCCCCTCTAGTTTCTGCCACCTCCAGGCCCCTCTCAATGTCACCATCTCTCCAAGCCTCCTCAGCAGCTGTCACTGATAGCCCCCCACCTCCTCTATGGGAAGCTCTGCTCTGCTGCGCCACGTACCTCATACTTTTCTCATTGTCCGCCTACCTCGGGGTGCTGCTCCGTGGGTCCTTCTCCTCCACCCCTCCTGTGAATTCCAGCTTCTGCCCTTGCCTCTCCCTTCCTCTCCTGCCTTATTGGACCCTGCCGTCTCCTCATATGGCCCACCGTCAAGGATAATATTTATGGCTCCTGAGCTGGCGTCTGGCACCATCACCCACTTCTCACCCTGAGCTCCTGACCCTGGTGTCCATCTGTCCACTGAAAGTCTCCTGGATGTCCCACAGGTATAAGAAATTAAACAGTTCATGGCTGGATGTGGCATTCTCCTGTCCTAAACGTCATGTGACCTCTGTCTTGGCACATCACACCCATTGGCCCACTTGCACAAACCAGGAACCAGGAGTCCTTCCTGAGCCGCCATCTTCCTCCCATCTACATCTGGCGATGAGTAGAGATGGTAGATCCTACCTCCAATATTATGCACATCATTACTCTCCTCTTTTCTTCACCCCGGTTCAGGTCGACACAATCTCTCATCCTGAATGTTGTAAAGCCTCCTAAGTGGCCTCTCCGTCTTCACCTGGACATCGCCCACCCTTCCTAACACTGCAACCCGGGCTTTCTATCAAAAATACAAAATGGATGATTTCACACTGGCTCAGAAAAGCTTCGTGGCTCCCCATGGCCTTCAGGATTGGCTCTTGCTTCCCTTCCCAGCCTTTCGTCTCCACCTGCCCCACATAGCCCCTCCCCACATTTACTCAATTTCTAGATTCCACTGAAATATTTCCCTTCTCTCCTTTACCTTCAGAGTTTTCCACATGTGACAGCAGATTCTCATAGGGCACCTTTCCCTGGCCTGATCATCATCTAACTCCATCAGAATCCACCCTCCCCAACCCTGCCCCAACGACTGGGTAAGATGCACCTCCATGAGAATGAATACCCCTCTAAGCAACATCCAGAACAATAGAAAAATCACCTGTTCACTTGTCTGTGTCCACACGAGATTTTGTACTTCTTATGGGTGTTTACTGACACCCATAGTAAACATAGGATTGCAAACTCTTCACATGTCATTTTAATATCTGTATAAAATCCCATCACATGGAGGTATTGTGGTTTATTAAGTCATTTTTAAGTAGAATCAAGATATAAAGGTTACATTTACAGTAGGGAGTTTTAAGGTGGACATATGTGCTTGAAACCTTGTGCTCCATTTCACATCATTCTGAAATATTTGTATGTTAGCCATGGAATTTTCTGTTGTGTTTGTTGAATAATTTTGGCCACCTTCTTAACTTCTTCGTAACTGAATGGGAAAATATAAGAAAAATAGAGTTGTCAAAAGTTATGAGCCCATTATTTTGAAAAACGGTCAAACTTCCAAAATTAGTTAAGGTTGCATCAATGGAAGCTGAGTCTATTCATGGAAATTATTTTGCAATAACATTTGGGCCTAATAAGACCACATTATCAGTACTGGGAGTTGGCCAGCAGGTTCTCTTTTTGGGTAGGCACCCTGCAACAGAGATGATACAGGAGGTAAAAAGATCACGGGAGATCTGGACTCCATTTCATAAGAGTGACGCTTGACAAGGCTGGACATTAAAGGAACATATCAAAATAAAATATACATACTGAAAAGAAGACCCAGCTTAAGTGGACGGTTTGATGAATATCACGGATGAACGCAGCACCCAGATCCGGGATCAGGACATCGCTGGCACAGGAAGTCTCCAGTGTGTACTCTCACCACGCTGTGAGCCTCCTATGGGCTTCTCAGCACAGAGTGGCTGTGGCTGTGTGTACTGGGCACAAACAGTCATGCAATGTGTACTGTCTTACATCTGGATTCTTCTGCTCAGCATCACGTTTGTAGATTCACCCTGTTGCTATGGGTACTTGTGGATTGGTCATTCTAAAACCTGGACGTTTTTAATTTAGAAAAGAAAACTCTAAAAACCATTGAAGGGCTGACCTGCAGCAGATGGAGTTCCCTTGTTCTGCATAATGGCAGAGTTGGTCTAATGACCTGCAGGAGGACGGCTGCTGGCTCGGTAGGTGCAGGAGTTTCCCATTATTGCAGCCCCCAGCAGCAGATGGTAGCCCTCAGGGAAAGCTTGCGTTCTTCACACATGGTCTAGATGACTTTGGCAAGGATGCTGCAGGAGATGCTTTGGGGTCAGGTTTCAGATTAGACTCTAAGTTACCTTCCAACTTGAAGATTCTGGAATTTTCCATATATAACACATTTATAGCAAATTTCCTCAGGTGATATGAGATAGAACTTGTGTATCTGTGAATATTAGACACCTCTTCTGTGCCACATTAGACCATCTATGGATCTAGCCAGGGGACCTTGGGCCAATTGCTCCAGCCCCGGCCCTCTCACCGCCATGCTGATTCTTCGTCTTGTATGGACTCCAACCGACTTCCTGTGGATACAACTCAGTAGCCCCACAGCTTTTATGAGGGCCTCACACCTTGTTTGCCCCCTGCCTCAGTGTTTCTCAGAATGTGCTGAGGGTTCCACGTGCCCAACCCAGAAGTGCAGGGATAAGTAATGCCCTATGGAGAGAACTTTTCACCAGTGAGAGAAGGAGATGGAGGACGTATTCTTCCTCTTTCCAACCCCAAAAGGACTGTTCTGAGAAGCAGCCATTTATGTAGCCTCTGGAAAGATGGGCCCAAAAGTTTGAGTGAATGGCTATACTTCATAAAAATGGCAGTCAGTTTGGTAACCCACCTCGTATTCCCTCACTCCTGCTCCCTGGATTGCATTTCTCATGTAACACAGAGTCCCTTTGTCTCGGGCTCTGCTGTCTGAGGCTGAGACCCTGTGCATTCTCTTGAAAAGATGGCATTAGATGTAGATGCAAAAACAAAAGAACTAAAGGATGCGGGAACATAGAGGAGAAGGTGATGAATTCTCAGTGGGGAGATTAGAAAGACTTCACAGAAAAGGATCAGAAACCAAGCTTAGAATTGCAAGTGAACGTCAGCATCCAAGAAGTAAAGTCAAGCAGAATGGAAGGCCGTGAGTGGGGGTCCTGTGTGTCCAAGCTGGGCCCTGCATGAACATAACAGACGGTGCCTTTACCCTCTTTATGTGCCCCATGAAGTGACTGGGTGCAGGTTGGCTGCTGAGAAGCAGGGCTGACCTTACAGCTTCCCAGGAGACTGGAGTGTTTCCTGGTGCACAGAAGATATGTGGTCTGGTCCCCAGAACTGGCCTGTGGAGGTTTACAGGGGCATCACAGCCAGGTAGTGGCATTTTCTACAAATCCACGGGGCTTTGTAATCCTCACAATGGTTAGAACCTTCCAGATCAGCTTCACCCCTTTTTCACACTTTTACATTCTTGAGCTTGCATCCCAGCAATAGCTGATGTGTAACAAGCAACAGAGATGAAGATGGAAGCCGGAGACACTGCTTCTGTTCTTGCACAGCGCCTCCCAGAGCAAGGTGGATTGGATGGGATGTTTCAACGAGGGGCTGTCCTGTATAAAACCCTGCTAAACTCCTTTTAAGACTTTGTGAGGAGAGCGAAGGCCACCAAGCATCTACTGAGTGATAAAAGATTTTCTGCCTGGGATTGTGCCAGAGAGGTCAAGCCACGCTCATCAGCACAGAGACGAGAATGGTGAGTTTGGTGACCACAGAAACGAAGAGGTGGGGTGGACAGCTGTGGATGGTGGTCACCGACTGTGACTTCCTACTGGTTGGGCTCCAGGTTAGAACTGTTCCTGCATTAAAGAGCCACCCAGGAGGTTCTTAAAAGTACTGCTCAGTCCTTTCATTTGTGGAGACTGGCTGCAGGTAGGGATGTTATAGCTTCGGGCCACATGGAAACAACTGAAATCAAAGACAGGGCCTTTGGCCTGTGGAGTTTCTAGGTGAAGTTGGCAGCCACTCTTTTTGTTTCAAGGATGAAGGATGCTTTCCCATTCCAGTCCCTGCTATTGAATTATAAATAATGGGCCTTGCTAGCACACATTGAATTTCAGATCTGGAGCAGGAATTTTTTTCCTGAGGGGTCATATGTCTCTGGAAATTGTATGGAAAATATTTTATGTTCCCTATCCTACCCTCATCCCTGGGAGAGTTTCCATAACTTTCTTAGATTCTCAGATGGGTCTGTGACCCCAAAAGGATGAATAACCATTGATTTAGAAAAAAATGACATTGCTTAATCTAACCATGACCTCAGTTTTCCCCTAAGCTGCAGTTCAGGAGGAAATGTGACAACATTTGTTCTACTGTCAGTCTGCCTATATGCGTGTGTATGTACATGCATATATAAAATTTTTTATCAAAACTAATTTTCTGCAAACTAAGAAGACAAAGGCTCCCTTGGGTTTGTGTCTGCCAAGTCATTGACATCAAAAGAAAATTATTTTTCTTGTCTAAATATTAAAACAAAGATTTAAACTTATTCTCCCAGTTAGCTAACTTATTGAAATATTGAAACCAACAAACCCAAGAAGAAAAAAAAAAGTTCTTGATTCAAGTGTATTTTTCCCCTGTATTTGTAGACGTACGTTTATAAGTAAGTAGCACAGAATTCTTTGCAGTCACAAGAGTAGCCAAGCCCGTGCATGGTCACACTTTTCTTTTGCCTTTCCTCTCTCTTGAGGTTACATGATGCATTGTGTAGTCACTGCAGCCGGCTGTAAATGATGTATGGAATTTTAAAAATATATCTCACGCCAGTGCACTCAGCCAGACTCTGTATTCATGGCTACTTTTGCTCCTGAGGCTCAGAGGTGGCTGGGAAAGCAAAGCCTACAGAGAGAGAGAGAGAGAGAGAGAGAGAGAGAGAACCACCAGGGACACTAAATGATGTTTTTTAAAAAAAATCAATGTTTCTCTTCCTCCTTCCTCTTCCTTTCCTATATTATGGGAAGAATATCAAACAAAATATTTCAACAGAAGCAAACATGTTAAAATAAATAGGCTCAGTCATCCTTTAAGCCAGGTTCCAAGCCATGATTTGAGGAGGTCAATCTCTATTTCCTTGAAATGGTAGAGTAGCCTGTCACCCACTCCTAGTCCCACGGTTGACCTCAGCCTAGACCAATGGTTTGCAAACATCTGTGATTGTGCATCACTATCAATCAAACATTTTTGAGCATATGCCCTGTGCATATATGTTTATGAACTAATGATTTATAATCCATTAAATCATCCTAAGTAATATCTCAAGGCAATACATAGACTTAGAGCAAGGTCATTAATTAACAATAGTGGATATAAATCCATCTTTAAAATAGAGTTCTTGATATGTTCAAATGTTTTGGCCAACTTTGCAACTGCATGTGTGATTAGGTTATTTATTTCATTCAAGGGATATTTATTTAATTATTTTCTGTCTTCCCTCAGTAGAAGGTAAGTTCTATAAGGGTAGGGAACTGCATCTGTTTTGCAAATTGTGCATGATTAATAGATGCATAAGGTGTAAAGGAACAAGGGAAAATTCAATGAGAAGGTGATATTTGTGTATTGTCTTAGAGGACATGAGAGAAGGAAGTATGCAGACAGGCAGCTGAAGACGGTTTCAGGCAGAGAGCAAACAGCAAGTGCATAAGATTTTTATAGAACAACTCTCTTGACAAAAATCTAACTCTAAGAATAAGCATCAGCTCTGCTAATTTTTTGTTGTTCACTTATGTTTTCATTTCTTTGGGGGAATGATCTAGGAGTGGAATGGCTGAATCATATGAGAGGTGTAAGTTTAACTCCTTAAGAAACTTCCAAAGTGTTTTCCAAAGTTGTTTTGCATTTCCACCGGCAGGGTGTGAAAGTTCCACTTCCATTGCATACTCTCAACATCTGTTATGGTCAGCATAACACAATTTCAAACATTTCGATGGTGATATCTCATTATGATTTTAATTTGCATCACCCTAACGAATAGTGATGTTGAGGATTTGCTCAGGTGTTTCTCTGCCATTGGTATATCTTATTTAGTGAAGTATCTGATCAAATGCATGTTCAAATCTTTTGCCAGCTTTTTAATTGGCTTGTTTATATGCTTATTGCTATCATCTGAATGTGTGTGTCTCCCCCAAATTCATGTATCGAAATCCTAACCCGGAAAGGTGATGGTATTAGTAGATGGGGATTTTAGGAGGTGCTTAGGTCACGGAGCCCTCATGAAAGGGATTGGCTTCTTCTAAAAGAGGCTCCAGAGAGATCCCTAACCCCTTCCTCCATGAGAGTTTACAATGAAAAGTCTGCAACCTGGAAGAGGACCCTCACCTGGCCATGCCGGTGCCATGATCTCAGACTTCCAGCCTCCAGAACTGTAAAATATAAATTTCTGTTGTTTGTAAGCTACCCAGTCTGCAGTATCTTGTTACAGAGCCTGAACAGACTAAGACTCTTATCATCAGCTTTGAATGTTCTTTATAAGTCCTGGATGCAAGTCATTTTTCAGGTATATGGTTTGAGGACATCTTCTGTGGCTTCCCTCTTCATTCTCTTAACAGTGTTCCCAAGAGGAGACATATTTAGTTTTGATGAAGTCCAATCTATCAATAGTTTCCTCTGTGGGTTGTGCTTTTAATGTTGTATTAAAGAAATCCTTGCCTAACTCAAGGTCACAAAATTTTACTTCTATGTTTTCTTGTAGAAGTTGAGTTTTAGGTTTTACACTAAGGTCTATGATCCATTTTGAGTTCATTTCTATATGTGGTGCAATGTGTAGTTTGAATTTCATTTTTTCTATATGTGGATATCCAAATGTTAGAGCAGTATTTGTCAAAAATACTGTTCTTTATTGCCTTTGTGCCATTGCCAAATTGTACATCTATGTGTATTTTTTCCTTCTATTTTGTTACATTGATCTATTTGTCTATATTTGCCACCAATACCATACTTTCTTGGTTACTGTAGCATTATAATAAGTTATGAAATCAGGGATTATTAATCCTCAGCTTTGTTCTTCTTTTTGAAAGTTGTTTTGTGTACTCCCAGGCATTTGCGTCATGTGGAGTCTAAAGCTCCATACGGGTTATAGAATCAGTTTGTCAATTTCAACAACAAAAAAAGTCAGCTGGAATTTTGATGGGATTGCTTTGATTCAATTTCAGGGAAATTGACATCTTAACAATATCGAAATTTCTGACCCTTGTCTATGACAGATCTCCATTTATTTATTTCTCCTTTAATTTCTCTAGCATTGAGTTATTTTCAGAGTAGCAGTCTTTCATATCCTTGTCAGATTTATCCTTAATTACTTAAATTTTTGAGCTATTGTTAATGGTATTGTGGCTTTAATTTCATTTTCCAGTTGTTGCAAACATATAGAAACATGTTTGATTTTAGTAAATTGATTTGTACTCTGCAGACTTGTTAAACTACTTACTGGTTCCAGTAGTTTTTTTTTTTTTAATAGATTTTTAAGATCTGCTACATAGATGATGATGTCATCTGTGAGGAAGGACAGTTTTACTTCTTCTTTTCTGATACGGATGCCTTTTTTTTTTTCTTGCCTGATTGTACTGGCTAGAACCTGCGGTACAAAGTTGAAAAGAAGTGGTGAGAGCAGATATCCTTGTCTTGTTTCTGATCTTTGGGGGGAAGCGTTAAATCTTTTACCTTTAAGTATGATGTTAGTTGTGGTTTTTAATAGGTGGCCTTCATCTGTTTGAGGAAGTTTCCTTTTATTCATAGTGTGTTGAGAGTTTTTATCAGGAAGGTTGTTGGATTTCATTAAATGTTTTTCTGTCCATTTATTTATTTTTTAATTTATTTAAACTGAAAAAAAAAAACCCAAAAACAGTTCACCCATTTCTGCCCCCCCACCCCCCACCTCTGACAACTACCAATTCTGTATCTATGATCTTGTTATATGTACATATACATTTAGATTCCACATATAAGAGAGATCATATGGTATTTGCCTTTCTCTGTCTGACCTATTTCACTTAGCATAATGCCCTTGAGGTCTATCCATGTACTTGCAAATGGTAAGATTTCTTTCTTTTTTATGGCTGAATAATATTCCATTATGTGTGTGTGTGTATATATATATATATATATATATGCACATATACATATCTATACACACACACACACACACACACACTACATTTTCTTTATCCATTCATCCATGTATGGGCACTTAGGTGGTTTCTATATCTTCGCTATTGTAAATAATGTTGCAATGAACATGGGGGTGCATATATATTTTTGAATTAGTGTTTTTGTTTTCTTCGGATAAATACCCAGAAGTGGAATTGCTGGATCATATGGTAATTTTATTTTTAATTTTTTGAGGAACCTCCAGACTTTTTTCCTTAGTGGCTGCACCAATTTGCATTCTGACCAACAGTGCACAGGGGTTCTGTTTTCTCCACATCTTTGCCAATATTTATCTCTTGTCTTTTTCGTAATAGCCATTCTAACAAGAGTGAGGTGATAACTCATTGTGATTTTGATTTGCATTTCCCTGGTGATTAATTATGTAGAGCATCTTTTCATATACCTGTTGGCCACTTGTATGTCTTCTTTGGAAAAATATCTATTTTAATCTTCTGCCTATTTTTTAATTGGATTGTTTGTTTTTTTGCTATTGAGTTGCATGAGTTCTTCATATATTTTGGATATTAGCCCCTCATCAGATATATGACTTGCAAATATTTTCTCCTGTTCAGTAGGTTGCTTTTCATTTTGCTGGTGATTTCCTTTGCTGTGCAGATATTTTAGTTTGATATAGTCCCACTTGTTTATTTTTGCTTTTATTGCTTTTGCTTTTAGTGTCAGATTCAAAAAGTTATCACCAAGGCGTATGTCAAGGAGCTTACCATCTATGTTTTCTTCTAAGAGTTTTATGGTTTCAGGTCTTTCATTCAAGTCTTTAATCCATTTTGAGTTAATTTTTGTGTATGGTGTAAGATAGGGGTCCAGTTTCACTCTTTCTCATTTGGCTGTCCGTTTTTCCTAACACCATTTGCTGAAGAGACTGTCCTTTCCTCATTGTATATTCTTGGCTTTTTTGTTGTAAATTAATTGACTGTATACGTATGGAGTGTGTCTATTTAGATAATTGTATGACTCTTCTTTCTTAGTTTGTTAATACGGTGAGTTACATTTTCTGATATGTAAATGTCAATCCAACCTTGTATTCTTATGATAAACCCACTTAGTCATGATGCATTTTTTTCCATTATTTTATTTATTTATTTTCTGGTCAGGAAGATTGGCCCTGAGCTAACATCTGTGCCAATCTTCCTCTATTTTGTATATAGGACACCACCACAGCATGGCTTGATGAGCGGTGTGCAGGTCAACGCCCAGGATCCGAACTCACGAACCCCGGGCAGCCAAAGCGGAGCTCGTGAACTTAACCACTACACCACCAGGCAGGCCCTGTCATGATGCATTTTTAATATGTAATTTGGATTCTATTTGCTAGTGTTTTGTCCAGAATTTTTGCATCTATGTTCATGAGGGATATTGGTCTGTAGTTTTCTTTTATTTTAATGTCTTTCTCCAGTTTTGGTATCCGGGCAATGCTGGCTGCATAAAATGTGTTAGGAGCTATCCTCTCATTTTCAATTTCTGGGGGAGTTTATGTAGAGTTAGTACTGTTCCTTTCTTACATGTTTGGTGGAATCCACCAGTGAAACCATTCAGGCCTAGAATTTTCTTTGTGGGTAAGTTTATAACTCAAGTTAAAAAATTTAATGGATATAGGGGCCACCCGGTGGCGCAGCAGTTTAGTTCACGCTTGGCAGCCCGGGGTTCGCAAGTTCGGATCCCGGGCGCCCGCCGATGCACTGCCTGTCAGCCATGCCGTGGCGGCTTCCCATATAAAGTGGAGGAAGATGGGCACGGATGTTAGCCCAGGGCCAGTCTTCCTCAGCAAAAAGGGGAGGATTGGCAACGGATGTTAGCTCAGGGCTGGTCTTCCCCACAAAAAAAAAAAAAAATTTAATGGATATAAAGCTATTCAGATTACCTATTTCTTCTTGAGCGAGCTTTGATAGTTTGTATTTTTCAGGAGATTTGTCCACTTCATGTAATTTTTTAAATCTATTGGCATAAAGTCATTCATTGTATTCTCTTGTTATCCTTTTAATATCCATAGTGATGCACCACTTTCTTTCCTGGTTTTAGTAAAATGTATCTTCTCTCATTCTTTAATCAATCTGGCTGCAAATTTATCAGTTTTACTCATCTTCTTAAAGAACTAGCTATTGATTTCATTGATTTTCTCTACTTTTTTTTTTGTTTTCTGTTTCCTTGAGTTTTGCTCTAATCTTTATTACTTCTTTTCTTCTACTTATTTTGAATTTCATTTGCTCTTCTTTTTATAATTTCTCAAGGTTGAAACTTAAGTCATTTATTTGAGAATTTTCTTTTTTTTCTAATATTGACATATAGAGCTAAATATGCCCTCCTCCAAGCACTGCTTTAGCATCATTCCCTGAATTTTATTATATAGTGTTTTCATTTTCATCCAGTTCAAAATGTTCTCCAATTTTCCTTTTGATTTTTTCCTTGATTCAAGGGTATTATTCACCTTCCAAATAGTCAGGGATTTTCCAGAGATCTCTTTTTGATTTCTAATTTAATTCTTTGTATTCAGAGAATATACTTTGTAGGAATTTAATTCTTTTAAATTTATTGAGACTTGTTTTATGGCCTTGAATATGGTTTACCTTGGTAAAAATTTTGTGACCATTTGGAAAGAGCATGTATCCTGCTGTTTATTGGGTAGGTTGTTCTATAAATGTCAATGAGGTCAAGTGGATTGATAGTGTTGTTTAAATCTTTTATATCTTTACTGATTTTCTGTCAACTTTATCAATTATAGAGAGAGAGGTATTGCAGTCTTCGAGTATAATAGTGGATTCATCTTTTTCTCCTATTTTTCAATAAAGTGGTATTTTCCTGATTCATTGCATGCCTGGTAATCTTTTACTGGAGGGCAGGCATTTTAAATTCTACCTTGTTGGTTCCTGGATATTTCTGCATTCCTATAAATGTTCTTGAGCTTTGTTCTGAGGCACAGTTAAGCCACTTGCAAACAGTTTGATCCCTTTGCTTTTAAGATTTGTTAGGAAGGACTGGCAGTGTTCAGTTCAGGGAAAATTAGTCCCCTCTGTGGAGGCAAGACTCTCCTGAGTACTCTGCCCAGAGTCCTGTGAATCGAGGTTTTCCAATCTGGTGGTGGAACGGGCACCATCCCGGCCCGTGTGCACACTGACCTCTGTTCTCTAGTCCTGCTGGGTGGTTCTTTCCCTGGACTTGGTAGTTTCCTCAGACCCAGGAGTAGATCAGTACACTGCTGAATATTTGAGGGGGACCCTCTGCAGGTCTCAGAGGTTCTGTCCTGAAACAGCTCTGTCTTCTTCTTCCCTCTGTCATGAAACTCTGATGGGCTTGGTTCCCCGACTTTCTGATCTGGAAAGCTCCCCCTGTTTCTCTCTCAGGTAGTGAGCTGTGCTGATTGTGGGGCTCACCTCCCTCGTCTCCTGCCTGCCAAGGATCACTGTCCTTTGTTGCCTGACTTCTAGTGTCTCAGAAATCATCATTTCCTAAATTACGTCCATTTTTTGTTTGTTTTAAGGAAAAGGGTTCAGTCCTGTGATTGATTCCACACTGGCCAGAAGCAGAAGTTGAGAATCTGTGTCCTTATGGAGGTGTGGGTGTAGGGGGTCCTTAGATTCACCTGGGAGCCCCTGTTTGCCCACTGACCTCTGCTAGGGAGTGACCGGACCAGACCACTCTGCTCTCTGGACCAGGGACTCTTGAGATACAACTGTGTCTCTGCATGCATTTTTGAAGCCAGTTTTGTATTTTATAAAAGACAGCTAAGTAAAATTAGGCAATGCAATTGTAGATCTACCTATTTTGGCTCATTTAAGCTGCAAAGCATGACAATAAAGCAAATAACTGAGTGAGGTGCACTGCCAATGGCATTTGGTTGTGGTCTTCTCAGGATACCTCTCCGTCAGCAGTGACGTGCAGACAGACCAAGGGCTTCATTACAGACCTGTTATTAAACATTAGGAATGGCTACTTCTTTTCTGATTATAATTTAGTACAAAGAGAAGCTCTTAAATTTCCTTCTCATGGCCAACAGCTCATTTTGTTCACCTCCCTAGGGCCCCACATCTGGCTCTGAAAGTATTTCTGTGCATACACCACATGGAGGTCTGTTTCTCTTATTGGTGCCCCAATCAGATTCCCTGAACGTATGAATACAACAATGATAAAACCTTCAGAAATGAAACAAAAGGATTCACAGGGACCATTGTTCACTCTTCAATATTCCAATTGGTATTATGTCCATGTTCATATGCTGAGATACAGAGAACTGAGAGTTCTGTGTCTAAATCTGATCGGACAGAGGAAAGATAGAGATGGCATTTATTCAGCTTCTCCTTGGAATAGGACACACAAACATTCCTCCACTTTGCTGGGCAAAGAGATCACTTGCCTCTATATGAATAATTTTCTTTATTAATCCTAATTTTCAAAGATCAAGATGACAGACTACAGGATTTATTTTCATTCAGGATTCTCCCCTTGACTCTGGATTGAATATAAACTGCCCCTAAAAAAGCACCACTACAGAAACTAAGATTATTTTTTTCCCTATGAATTAGAACTATATTTCAGGGCCTTGAATGCAAATATCGACTGTGTTAATATAACACTTCTACCAAAATTATTTCCTACAACTTGTCAGAAGCAGCATTGGTAATAAGGTAATAAGTCCAAAGCCTGTGCTAATTTCCTTTTAATAAATTCATGTGGGAACATTAGTAGCAGGAGTGCCCAATTTAATCTTCATCTCCTAGAATTTTTAATGTTTGAGTTCCTATCTCCAGACCCCATTTTTCACCAAGTAGTTAGCTTTACTTGTTGACATCTTCTGCCCCCAAGTTGAATTAATGAAACCTCCATCGTGGAAAATGACCTTCAATAAATATAGTTTCTCATTTTCAATCCTCTTGTAGTTTAATAGAAAGTGTCCCTCCATGATGCTGTTAAATGCATGGTTGGACTGAGAAGCAAAAGTATTTTAGAAGATGGGTGTAGTTACACAGGTACCATTTTGAAAAACTGAGATAAAATTAATATACAGTAAAATACATAGATGTTAAGTATTCAGTTTTGATGAATTTTGACAATTGTATACAGCTGTGTAACCATACTTGAAACAAGATATACAATATTTGCATCCTCCCAGAAAATCTTTTTGACTCTTTTCCAGTCAACCTCCCCTCCCAACTGGCCCCATAACCACAATCTTATTTTTGTCACATTTCTTTTTAACTGTGTTTGTATTTCACACAAGTGAAATCATGCAGTATGTACTCTATTGTGAGATTTATCAATCTTGTCGCAAGTGTAAGTAGTTCATTCATTTTATTGCTATGTTTCTATTTTATATGTATAGCACAATTTTTTGTGTGTTTTTCTGTCAATGGACATATGGATTTTTTTGCAGTTTTTCGTGGCTATACACCATCTTATGTTGACATAGGTTTTCATTTTTCTCAGGTAAATACATTAGCGTGGGATTACCAATCATTTATTTTGCTCATCGAGCTCTTATTTGGACCTGGTTCAGTGGGGCAGCTCATCTCTGCTCCATGAAAGGTCAGCTGGGACATCTTGAAACCTGGATTGCCTTGTGTCTAGGGGCTGAAGTTATCAGAAGGCTCCTTCACTTCCTATCTGGTGGTTGATGTTGGCTGGTGGCCAGGACCTTAGCTGGGGCTGACATCCAGAACACCTACACGTGGCCTCTCTTTGAGGATGCTTGGCTTCCTCACAGTATGGTGGCTGGTTCCAAGAGCAAGTGTTCCAGGAGGACAAGGCAGAAGTGCATGACATTTTTATGATCTACTCAGAAGTCACATAGTGTCATTTCTGCCATACTCTATTGGTTGAGGCAAGGGTAGAGGGGCTAAGATTTAGACTCCCATCACTCAATAGTAATGTGCAAATATTACACTGTAAGAATAATGCATAGAATACAGTGTATTTTGTTGGTCATATTTGGAAAATACCATCTGCCATAGAGGCTCAAGAGGTGCTCTTCTTTTATAGTGCAATACCTACCCAAACCTCAAAAATATGTATATCCTGTATCCTAATCATCCCACTTAGATATTATTCTTAGGGAATTATGACCAAAACAGTCATAGATTTATGTATAAAGATATTTGTAACAACATTGTTAACAATGGGAACAATTAGAAATCCATTAGAAAACATGTAAATGCAAATATAGAAATAGAGTTGTTTCATGTCGTGGTTTGAAATTATTCCTACAACCTCTTTGATGCTCTTCCTTACAAGAGATGGAATCTAATTCCCCTCCCCTTGAGTATGGGATGGGCCTAATGAGTTACTTATACTCAATATAATAAAGAGGAAGTGAGCTATGTGACTTTGAAAACTATGTCATGAAAGCCACTGAGACTTACTCCTTTCTTTCTCTTCTCAGATCTCTCACTTTGCAGGAAGTCACCTGCTACCTTATGAGGAGAGGTCCACATGGTGAGCAACAGAGGCTTCCAGTTGGTAGTCACGTGAGGGAGCCGTCTTAGAAATGAACTCTCCAGCCTTCAGGTGGCCACCACCCACCTGCCGTCTTGACTGTAACAGGACCATAATACTCTCTCCCACATGGAGACTCTGAGACAGAATGACTCAGCTAAGCTGCTCCCGGATTCCTGATCCTGAGAAACTGCGTGAGATGGTAACTATTTGTAGTTTTAAGCTTCTAAATTTTTAGAATAATTTCTGATACACCAGTAGATAACTAACACCTTTTACAACATTCCACTCAACAGAATGCCTCGGGGCTTTTGGAAACAGTATTTTATAAGATTAGTCTATGATATGGACTCACAATATTAGTCACACTACAAGCTGACCTATTCAATATATGTGGTATGATCTCAATTTCTTTTGAGAATATAAATCTATGCGAAGACAGAAAGTCTGAAGGAAAGAGCATTACATACTTGCTGGCCATACTATTACAGTGGTAAAGAATTTGTTCTTTATTACCTGGTCAGAGATTGAATCCCACTTACTAGCCTTGCAATCATATTATGGTTGTATAAACAATTATTAAGTCTCTCATCCTCAGTTTACTCATTTATATAATATAATATTATCTATTTCATGAGTCCTGGGGAGAAATAAATAAATAATGCATGTAAAGTACTTAGTTCCCAGATTGCAGTAACTACTTAATGAATGTTAGATAATTTTTACGATTATCACAAGTTCCTGTAACTCACAAATTTTCTAAAATACATTTGCATTATCTTTATGACTATTAAAAGTGCTCTTTAAAAATATTTCCTACAATATTAATTTTTGTAACCTTGCATTTGAAATTCTCCGGCTCGTTCACTTCTTTGTTTACAGGGTTGGAGCATCTGAAGCAGCAGCAGAAGCTCAGACTATGAGAGTTGGACAGATCTTAGCTGTGCTTTACCCCAAGTCGTCCATGTTCAAGTGAGAAGCTGGAAAATGAGTCACACAGTTAACTTGTGAGCAGGGGCAGCCTTGGAGAGAAGTCAGCCTGTGCACAGCACAGTCCCATCTGTGTTCCTTGGATAACAAGACCCGGCAGCTATTTCTGGAAGGTGCAGACAACACAGTCAATGAAACTTCTTACAGCAAATCTGGGCTGGTCAGGACATTTTTATGTGAACAAGGCATCCCTCCATGTGGTGGCCTCAGATCTAGTGGACTTTGCATCAATATTCTTGTAACTTTACATCAGCCTTTATTCTGACTTTTTTTTGGCGAGGAAGATTTGCTCTGAGCAAACATCTGTTGCCAATCTTCCTCTGTTTTTTTTTTGCTTGAGGAAGATCAGTTCTGAACTAATATCTGTGCCAATCTTCTATTTTGTATGTGGGTCACTGCTACAGCATGGCTTGACGAGTGGTGTGTGTGTGTGCCCTGGATCTGAACCTGCGAACCCAGGCCACTGAAGCAGTGTGCCAGACTTAACCACTACACCACAAGCCTGGCCCACTGACTCTTTTTTTAATTCTTGCATGTGTAAGGGCACCCATGTCTGTCAATATTGTTGTGTAAAAAGGATATAGTGTTAACCCTCCTGTTTGTCTTTTAATTAAAACTAAGACATTGTGGATGTGTGGATCACATTTACCCCCCTTGTTCTATAAATCCAACTTTTCATAATTATTTTTAAAAATGAAAATTGCAAACAAACGAAAAATGAGCCACGTATTATAGTTGTAGAGATAATCTAGTTAAGCTTCCTGGGAAAACACAATTTTAGAAATGCAATTTCAAAAAAGAAAATAAATGAGCAAGGAATATGCACACTGTTTATTGATTATCATGTTCCCATCCAAGAGCAGCTATGACAAAACACGTTGACAACATCTTCCCTGGTGTACTCTCGAGTTCCACACGAGCACTCTGGGGTGACACTGAGTCCACTCGCCAGCAGTAATGAGGACGGGGTACAATCGCTTCTTGTCACCGGAGAAGAGCTCGGAGTTCCAACCAGATCCTCCTCAGGTGCATACAGATTTAAATTTATTCCTGCTTCGTCTCTCTCTTTTTTTTAATCCACTGAATTCAGAATGCCTTGCTGAAATCAAGACACTCTGTATCAACCGCCCTCTCAGGACGATCCATTCCAGTACTCCTGTCAGAACCAAAAAGCCAACATGTGAGTTTGCAACTATTAGTCATTAAAACTAGTGACTAGTTTTACTAATACTAATGACTACTCCTTCTTGCTGTGATCTTGTCTTGTCCCCACTTATTTATTGGCTCTTCTAGAACTTTTCAGGGCATCAGTTACAACTTAAAAAAATCTGTTATGCTAGGAATTTAATTTTGCTACATAAAATATACTTATTTGCAGCAATATTTCAAAGATTACTTGTTGTGATCTGCATCATATTATAAATTTCTTTCCAGAGAGCAGACTGCAGCTGTCTTCCCCAGACGTCCACCTGTTATCTGAGTGTATGCTCACCCATTTTCAGTTCCCTCTGGGACGTTTATTCTGCCTGCCCCATTTGAAGTGAAATATGTGAACATGGATTTCACTAAATGTGGTTTTCTTCCTTTAAGAGTTAGATCCCTTCTAGTTATGCCAAATTTTGGTCACTTTCCAGTGCCTTCAAAAGTTGTTTATCGTATTTTACACAAGGTTTATAATTAGTATTGGCTGGAGAGTTAGTCCAATGCAAAGAATTCCTCTAAGATGGAATTCTAAGAAGGAATAAAGGAAACATATCTTTTTAATAAAGTTTCTATCATATAATATTTCTACTTTAAAAATGTAGCAATCTCATTGATACAAGAAATGCAGTCAATTCTCATTATTCACAGTAGTTGTGCTCTATAAAGTGGCCATAAATACTGAATTAGTGAATACTGAACATTGCTGCTGGGAGAAATACAGAGTTCGGTTTCTGTGAGCCTACATTTTCATGAATCAATCAATACATAATCTGCTGGTGTTTCTGTTAAAGACACCTTATGTGACATACGATGTTAATTCATTACTGTTGAGTTCATGGCAGCAGCACTATAACTCGTGCCTGAACAAAGCTTGCTGAACTCACATGCTTTCTCCATAGTGCACCTCGTTGCCTTTTGTGCTTAAGAACACAGACAGCACTTCTGCGTCATACTCCGGGGCCATTTTAAACAGCAAAATTACCAACCACAAGCACAAAAATGCAAAAGCATGACACGAAATAGATCACAAAAAGGACGCTTATTGACAGCAGGAGAGCTAGAACAGGAAGGCAGAAGTTACCTTATTTGACCATGAAAGTGCTGCAAATACTGATTTTCGGGTTAAAAATACATTTTAGTGAGTTCAATTTTTTCCAGACTTTATTTTTCTCTTATGCTTCATTTTGTATAGTTGCTATTGATATGTTCTAATTTACTGATTTTTTTTTTTACAATATTGAATTTTTTGTTAATGCCATCGGAAAAATTTTCCCGGTACTCGAAGTGGAGGATGTTTTGAATACATGGGAATTTTCATGGATATAATGCTTTCATTTCTACAAATTACATGAGGTTCTTTATATCTTCAATTTTTATTCTCATTATATTCATGTTTTTTGAGCATATTATAAATGCTGCTTTAAAGTCCTTGTGTGCTAATTTCACAATCTTTGCTGTTTCTGTTTCTATTGGCTTATTTTTCTCCTGGTAATGATTGGGGCACAGTGTCCTGCTTCTTCTCTTTTCTAGTAATTTTTGGTTGGATTCCAGACATTGTGAATTTTATAATTTTGAGTTCTGAATATTATTTTTTTACTTGAAAGTATGTTGGACTTTGGCAGACATATAAGCAGGCACTTATACAACTTGTGGATCAGCCTGCACCTTTTGCAGCCTGACTTCATACATTTTTTTGGACATGTCTAAAGTAGCCTTCACTCCAGGGCTATTTTATCCCTACTTCTCTTTGAGTGACTTTGGTACCCTTAGTGATTTTCTGGGATCTCTACAAAAGGCCCTGTGTGTTCAATAATATGTTTCATACTGGCCGGTGGGAACTTAAATGCATCTCACCTCCATGTGGGCATTCTTCAGCTTACCATGTAATTGCTCTGAATCTGGAAGTAGTTCTTTCCCCAGCCTCCTGGAGTTTCAGCTCTCGCATGAGCAGATGAGAATTCAGCCAAAGACTCCACTCTGATATGCTGCCCTGTAAATTTCAGCTACCCCTGCCTCCTTCAAGCACAATCGCTGTCGCTTCAACTCAGTAGGATAATAGTATTCTATTTGGGTTCCCCTCCCTGAACAGAAGTCTAAAAGTGGCTGCAGGCAGAAAATGGTGATAGGGGTCACTTGTTTGCTTCCATCTGTCAGAGATCAGAGTTCTGGGCTGCCTATGGTCCAATATATATATTTTAAATATTATTTCATATATTTTATACAGATGTTATTTTTAGTTGTTTTTGATGGATGGGCACATCCCACACAAGTTACCTTTATGTGTGCATAAGCATAAAGCCCTTAGTAAGTTTTTAAAGTCTTTTTTCTCATCTTCAGATTTTATTCCCACTTAACATTGGTTTTTGTATAAGGTGTAATGTAGTATTTAAATTTCTATAATGTCTTTCTTTTTTTGGATGACTAATTTTCCTCATACTCCTTACTAAATGCCGGCATTTCTCCACTGACTTGCGAAGCTGCCTTTGTCAGATACCATTTTCTATACGTGTGTGTGGGTCTGTTTCTGGGTTCTCTGTCGGGCCCTAGTCACCTGTATTTCCATGCCTGCACTAACATCAGACTCTCAGTCACTTTTATAACAAATCTTGATAGCTGAGTCTTCCTAGCCCTGGCTTATTATGACTTCATCTAGTTAGCTATTTTATGTCTTTAATAATATTTCATATTTTTATCTATAAAGTTATTGCATATCAATTGTTAGATTTAATCCTCAACAATATATTTGCTTTTTTTATAAATGGTATTTTTTATAATTAGATTTTTCTATTTATTGATGGTTATTGCAATGCAATCCATTTTCATGTATTGATTTTACATCTAGCAACTTTCTGAATTTTCTTATTAATTTGAATAATTTAGCTCTAGGTTCTCCAGGGCTTTCTATGAGTACAAACATATTGACTGTTTTAGTCCTTAATATTTACTTCTTTATTCTTGCTTAATAGTGCTGTCTTGGACACCCAGAAAAAAACTGAAAAGAAGTATTGAGAGGAGTCATTCTGTTCTTGTTCCTGACATTAAAGAAAATTATTTTGTCATTTCAAAATTAAATATGGGATTCATTGTAGTTTTCAGTAAATAAATAAGAGATTTATTAAATTTCTTATTATAATCAGGAAAATTTCTGCTCTTTCTAGTTTTTAGAAAAGCTTTATTTTGAAGATGTGCTGAATTTAATTAAACACAAATACTGCAAGTCTTAAATTGATTGTTTTCAATCTACGTTTTGAACCACAATAGATTTTATAATGTTTATCATCCTTGCATTCTTGGTATAAACCCACTGTGTTCATGATGTATTGTCTTTTGAAAATATCACTGGATTTAGTTTTCTAATATATTTAATCTTGTTGCTTCTACAGTCCACAGTGAGATTAGCCTACAATATTCCTTTCTTGTAATGTGCTTGTCCCTACTTTGAACAACCTCATTACTAGATTCGAGATCAGAGTTTATATTTCTAGTCCTTGAAACAATTTCTACAATGTTAGAAAATCTGTTCCTAGAATTATTGGTAGAATTTTCAACTAAAACTTTTGAGCTTGAGGGGCTTTTTGTTTTCATTTGCTTAGTTTTTGGAAAATTTTAAATACTGACTCTACTTATTGACAGTTATACTCCTGCACCATTTGTCTTGCTTCATCTTGAGTTGCTTTTAATATTATTGTGCCCCCATCCCAGGACACTGTCTACTTAATTTTTTTCAACACCATTATCTTGTAATTTTTTGTTTTGAAAAACTTTTTGAATTTTTAAAAAATTTTTTGCTTGATCAGTTTTGCCAGATGTTTTTCTATTTTATTAGATTTTTAAAAAATAACTATCTTCTTGAGTTTTTGTCCCTTTTAAAATATGCATTCATTGTTTTTATTAATTTTTGTTTGTATCTTAGAACATTCCTTCTACTTTGTTCATGCTTATTCACTTGCTTTTTTCTTTAACATCTTGAGTTCAATAATAATACTATGTATTTTCTATTAATCTTCTTTGCTTTAGTATAATTCTAAATATCTTTATAGTTCTTTTTTGAGAAGTAGTATTTTTATTATCATTCATTTCCTGATATAGTCTAATTTTCATCATACTTTCTTCTTTGAGTCATGGGTTCTACACAAGTTTGGTTTGAAATTTCCTAACATGCGTTATTTTTCAAAATAAATTATAATTTACTTGCACTGTTGTCAGAAGAAATAGTCTGTGAAAGTCATTGTGATTTGTTTTATGACCTGGATAACATAATCAATATTAATAAAGGTTTCAACATTAGTCAGTGTTTTAGAATGAAGGGTTCTGTGCATGTTTTTTAAATCAAGATGTTTTATAATTGCAACATTAAACTATTCTCTACCCTACTTCTATTCCATATATTTATGTCTTAACTACTGAAAGAGAATATTGTAGTAATCTCCTGCAATAATGATACACTTTTCATTTTCCAGTTGTAGTTCTGTCAGTTTTTTTCTTTATATGTCCTGACACTCTGAGACAGAGACATGTGTGTTGAATTTTAGATGTATATAGTTAGAATTTTCCTGGAGAAACTTACCTATTGTCGTATGTTGACATTTTTATCTTTGATGATGATTTTGCCTTAAAGTCTACTTTGTCTTAAATCAACATACCTTTTTTATTTGCTTAATATTTTCTTTGGTTTGGTTAATCTTGGTTTAACTTTTTCTCTCCTTGTACTTTCCAGTGCTCTGTGTTTTGCCTGATTCAAATGTGGACAAAGAACTTGAATAAACATTTCTCCAAAGAAAATATACATATGTCTAATAAGCACATGAAAAGATGCTTGCCATCACTAATCATTAGGAAAATGCATATCAAAACTACAATGAGATACCACCTCACACCCCTTGGGATGGCCACTATCAGAAAAACACAAAATAACAAGTGTTGGTGAGGAAGTGAAATAGTTGGAACCCTTGTGCACTGTTGGTGGGAATATAAATGGTGCAGTTGCTGTGGAAGACAGTATGGTGTTTCCTCAAAAAATTAAAAATAGAATTACCATATAGTCCAACAATTCCACCTCTGGGTATATACCCAAAAGAACTGAAAGCAGGGTCTCAAAGAGATTTTTATACATCTATGTTCATAGCAGCACTATTTAGAACAGCTAAAACACAGAAGCAACCCACGTGTCCATCAATGGATGAATGGATAAGCAAAGTGTGACCTACACATTCAAGGGAATACTATTCAGCCTTAAAAATAAAGGAAATTTTGACACATATTAAAACACGAATGAACGCTGAGGACACTATGTTAAGTGAAATAAGTCAGTCACAAAAAGACCAATACTATGCAACTCCAGTTACATGAAATACCTAAAGTAGTCAAAATCATAGACACAGAAAGCAGAATTATGGTTGACAGGGTCTGTAGAGGGGGGAAATGGGGCGTTATTGCTTAATGGGTGTGGAGTTTCAGTTTTACAAGATGGAAAGAGTTCTGGAGAGGGATGGTGGTGATGGCTGCACAAGGTTATGGATGAGTTTAATACCTCTTAACTGTACATGTAGAGAAGGTTAATATGGTCAATTTTGTTATGTGTATTTTATCACAATAAAAAATATTGGAAAAAAGATGTAGCATTTCTCAAATTGATTCAGTCACAGAAATCCCCAGGATCACTCTGCTAGCAGCTTCCTAACTACCATGGAGAACTCTCTCCAGGTTTGGAAATGGTGTTTGGACAGGGGCACTACATCCTGACCCTAAAATCAGGCCAAAATGGTTTCTTCTCAAGGCCCTTATCTTATGTCTTTAGTTCTGTCCAGAGATAAATTCATACTCTATGGGATTAGGGAGATGTTTTCCCCATCTCACCCCAATAAATACACAACACACATACAGAGTCACGGCTTCCTTTCCAAAGGAAGGAGGGGCCACTTCTCTTAGGTTAGCTTCTTAGTCTTCAGTTCAATGGGAGAGAGAGTTCTTCTCCCCCCAGAGTCCAAAAAGGTGGTTGGAGAAGGCCAATCCTTCCTCAGGAATTTCTTTCCCCCACATGAGGAGGCTTTACAGATAAATAAGCGTTTACACTGTGCTCTTCCATGGTTAGAACATGTCCCAGCGAAGAGCTAATGGGAATCCAGATTCCAGATGACGTTACTATGCTGTCCCAGACTGCTATTCTGAAGTGAATACCTGGGTATTTACTTGGGTAAAACCTACTTGGATTTTGAGTATTCTCAGGTTTGCTGGGCAAAGGACATCTTCCTGCATTTGAGGAAGATGGATATACTTAGCAAATGATACTTCTAAGGCCCGTTGGGCAGATCATTTGTCATTTCTCCCTCCTCATCTTCCTCATCTGCACACACAGGATGTGCAGATGACTCATCTAGAAGGTTCTAAGGGAATTGCCACAGGAAGTAAAGCCATGCTTCTTTGTTGAAGGGTGCTGAATATCTGGTAAATAAAATGGTGAAAGCCCAAGTGCTGGGAAAAGGAAAGTCTCTTAGGAGAAATGAAACAACCACACACATTTTACCAAGGACAATAGCATCTGAAGGATGAGGTTGGGAGCCGTTTGGAGTAGCTGGGAGAGAGTTTAGAATAATCGCAAGGAATCTAGCAGGGTAGACGTGGTCTGTCTTTGAATCTTTGCAGAAGTGAGTTTTGAAAAGGGGAGGAGCTGGGATTAGTGGCGAGCCTATTAGCAAGTCCCCAGAGGGATGCATATGAGATGCAGATGGGAGAGAGGCAACTGAGAGAGAGGATTACACAGCAGCTTTCTGTGTTGGAATCTAATAACTTTAACTGAATTTTATGAAGATTTTAACGCAGGTAACAGAGGGTCAGTTAGTAAGTCATCTTATAACAAAGATCTGGGGTTTTATTAAATTTTAGAGGCAGTACTGAGACACTGTTAAACCTTGTCAAAAGAAGTCAAGATCAAAATGATGCCTGTTGAAGATAATTCTTTCTGTCTTCTGCCATGTTCACTGAAGTGCACAAGTATTCGAAACAGGAAAGTGTTTCAAAAGTCACTCTAGTAGCTGTAGGAGCTGGCAGTGGGGGAGAGAACAGTTGACCATGAAAATGGATTCAGTTGGAAGAAGTTTAAAACTATACAAGCAAACAGACAAACAGAGCCAAGTGTGAGAGATTAAGGACAGAGACAAATCACTCCAAGTCCCAAGGGCCCAGGAAGAAAACAGCTACCTTCCGTGGAGACCTACAAGTGCTGTTTGGTCTCTGGCTGCATGGCTGGAGTGTGTGGATGGCCAACATAGGTGTGTATTCACTCACTCTCTCTCGCACTCACTCAGCTTTTACTGAGCACCACGTACTGCAGTAAGCACTAAGGTACACAGATTTGTCACACAAGTGAGCCCATGCCCTCCAGGTGTTCACAGCCTAGAGGGATTCACAGACAGGTGAATGAACAGTTGCACCAGGTGTCTTCAGAGCTGTCATGGAGCTGCGTGCAGGGTCCCAGGGAGCCTCTAGGAGCCGTGCGTAACCAGGTCAGGTATGGGGGTGGAAGTAATGGCCCCTTTGGGTGCTAAGAGCAAGTTAGATCCCAATCCTCCCTTCTCTAGAGCAGTGGGTGTCTGAGGTTCTCCTCTCACATAGGGCTCTGACACTGGTGCTCTGAGAGGGTGACGCTTTGCCTTTACACTAACGTCCATGTCGGTACAAATGGCCTGAACAGACATTGTCCTCAGGACACGCATTGATAAATGAATTCAGAGAGACAGAGACCATCAGGCACAAAGGGGTGAGCATGGTGTGTTGAGGAAAAGGGCATGGAGCACAGGGCGGTGCCAGTTAATAGGTCAGCATCGCAATCTTTAGGTATCTCGTGATATCACGTGGGAAACATGATTTCATTTCAACCTGGGGGTGTCTGAAAGGATCTGGGCTTCTAAGTTTCTCTCTTGCTGCAGTTTCCATTCACCAAGGAGAGACACCCAGTTCCACAGTCCGTGTACCGTGGACTTCCGTGGTTCCTGATCCCTGCCCCGAGGGTCTCCGCTAACTCACAGTGGTGTGGTGAGCTCTGGAGGCTGCTCCCTCACCCCGGAGGTGCTTCTTCCCTTGGTGCTGTGGCCTTTGCACCTACAAAAATGGAAATCTGCTCTGATTTTCACACATGCTTACCCTAATGCCACGCAACAGGGCTCCCTCCTGCTTTCTCCTCCCAGCCTTTTCTGTAGTCCTGCAGGTCTGGTTCTCTCTACTACAATTTATTAGCGTATTTTCCCCGCTGCTACTTCTCCTTTCAGAAAATCACCACATCACTTATTTTTTTTCCCTAATGCATTATCATTTCAGTGAAAAATGGCCAAAATCTCTCTTCCTGTTCTTCTGCCTGTAATTTCATCGGGTCTTTCCAATTCGGTTCTTCATCACCTTCACAACTATTTCTTCAGTGCTCATTATAGAAATTACTGAAGAGGAACGAGTTGTTGGCTTAAAGGCATGTACAGATTTACCTGGAAATGAGTACAAAATCCAAAAAAGAGTTACCTGGTAAGGATGAATATATAATTTTCACTTAAATAAATATTGCCAGTAATAGCTATTCTGGATAAAGTAGTCCAGAAAATGTTTATGGCTGACTTATTTTTAGTTCTCTGGAGTCAGGGCTTGAGTTTAGGATGCAGGAAGGATAGTTTACTTGGAAAAAGCAGGAATTGCTGGTAGAGGTTGGGGAAGTGGGAGAGGAAATGGAGGGCAGTCAACAAACTGTGCGTCATCAAACCAGCTCCACCACGGGTAACGGGGGTTTAACCCCACGGAGATATTCCAGGAAAAATTGTAGAGCACACACCTCGGAGTTATCTCACCAGGGGAAAGACACCTGGGTTACTGACTCACCGATTTCCAGCAGCCATTTTATGAGCATATTCCTGAGGGAAGTTAATTCCTTGCATTTGGCTGTCTGTGTGAAGAGTGATCGTCCTTCACTTTGGAAGGAGCTCCGGGCCGACAAGATGCCTATTCCGACAGTCCAAGGCCACCTGGAGGAGTCCCAGGAGGTGTGACCTTGGATGATGGGCCAGTACAGACCACGTGGCTAGAACACATCAGCCCTGGGGGAAGGCTGGCCACCATGCCTCTCTCCTGCTCCTCCATTAGCTGTCAGGGACTACAGGCAAATCAACCAGACCTCCAGGGCCACAGCGTTCTGCTGGGAAACACCACAGGGTCCTTCCATTTCCGAAATTTAGTGAAAATTCCTTTAACATAAAACCACCAAACCACTCTCCATTAAAGACACTCTATAAATTATACTCCCAAAGTGTATTTCTTCCCGGTTCTCCAAGTTCCTCTTCTCTAGATCTCCTGGCTTAATGTCTGCCACACTTTCAGATTGTAGAATTTGTATTGCCATGTCTCGAGGATTAAAACACTTTAAAAAGTCAGAAAAAAAAACCCAAGAAAATCACTTCTACAGTCAAACGTCCCCCCACTTCTCCGTATACACATCTGCACGTTTGCAGTGATCCTGTGATCCTGGCGACCCCCAGCACAGAGGTGCTCTTCCAGATCAGCTTACCCTCACACCTGCTCTCCTACAGTCTCAACAAGACAAGCTGTGTGGTGATTTTAGAATCACCACGTCTTTGCTGCTAGCTCTGTATAGATCTGTGCTCTGTGGTCACGTGCCGAGCAGGTTGTACCTGTCCTTACCACATCCCGAGACCTACTCGGCAGGATGCAAACATCACCAGGAAAGGACATATTGTACATTGGAGCAAACATGTATTTTCTGCACTGATTAAATATATCTACAGTCTTGAAATGGGGTGGCAGAGATTGTCTAGATTTCCCAAGTCCATCTCCTTTCCTCCGGGGCACCAGTGAGACTATATTTCCAGGTTCCTCTGCATTTAGGTGTGGCCAGGTGACAAAGTCCTGGCCAACAGAATGCCAGAAAGTGATAGATGCCACTTCCAGGACTGATTCATTAATCTCCATTCCTAGATGCTCCAAGGGGGGCAGAGCCCCCAGATGGAAGGAAACTGGGTGCCAGCTCGCAGAAACATCGGACTGAACTTCACATGAATGAGCATTAACTTCTCTTGGTTTAAGCCACCAAGATCTTGGGGTCTTATCAGTTACTGCATTAGTGAGGGTCCACAGGAAACAGATGGCACTCTTAAAACCACGAACAAAGAGAGTTTGATGAAGCGCTATTTACAAGGTGGTGCAGGGTTAAGGAAAGCTGAGGGCTTAAGGGTTGCACCCCAGGGCGTGTAACACCTGGAAGCTGTCACCTCCTCTATGTCTGAAGAACAGGGGAAAGAGCTGTTATAGGAACCCAGAGAGATCTGTAGCTGCAAGAGGAAGGCCCAGGGAGCAGCGGGGCTTGTGGAGACCACAGGAAAGAGCTGTGACGATGAGCACCTCGCCCTCTCTCCCCACCTGCCACTATCTTCACTATTTTCACTATAGTGAAAGGGATATCCTGCCCCTTCCTTCCATTTACAGACCCAACTCAAAGCTCGAAGACAAAGGAGCCCATTTGATGCAATTTGTGGAGGTTAGCCCAGGGGGGTAACAGGGTGGGCTGGGGGTGGTGGAGAGGAAATCTGAAAGGGGAGACAGAATATAGTCTCAGCACAGTTATTTTAAACAAGTCAGAGCAATTGTGGTTTGCCAGTGGGTCCTGACAAGCTTGGTGCAATCACAGTCTTGCATTTTAATCCCTCATTTCTTCTCTAAAATGTTCCCCCTTCTATTACCCACTAAGAGGCTCAAATTGACCCACTTGTCTATGGCAGATCTTCAGTGCTTTATTCCCATTGCAGATTCCTTAATGCAAGGAGACTCTGAAAACCATCAATAGGTTTTCACTTTTATTGAATAATTTCTAGCTCCTAATCCTTCTTCTCACGTCTCATTTCAATTAAATTCAAGCCTCATCTAGTGTTCACCTATTCTATGTTTGCAGGTACTGGACCATCCACAGAGATGGTTAATCCTAGATCACTGACGTCACCTGTTTATTCCCCAGACATTTAGTAAGCATCTGTGCATATGTGTTAAATACAATTAACAACATGCCTTATGCCAGGCTCTGTGCTAAGAATTGGGCTAGATACTTGCAATTAAAATTCAAATAAAACATAGTCTCTCACCTTCAGGGGCTTGCAGTCAATAGTATACAGTGAGAGGCCATCAAAATATTTAGAGTCATCTTTCCCTGGGTTCTGACTTTTCCTGTTCCTCTTAGCTGTGCCATAGAAAGGGAGTTACACACATTCTTAGAGTTCAAAATTCTCAAATGGTGAATAGTTGGGGGATGATACTTTAATCAATGAATTGATTGTAGAATTAAATGAGAAAAATTGCGTATATGTCCTCCCACGTAGCAGATGCTCACGGCAGGGAAAGTATTATTTTTAGGAGTTGGTGGATCAGCAAGTATCGACTGATGTTCACTGCAGTAGATTGGGTAGAGGTGCCAGGCCCAGCAGAGTGCAAGTAGCCAGCCTGGGAGTCAGGTAGGGCATCCCGAGAGAAATGACCACTGCATTGAGTTTTGGAGGTAAGCATGAGTTAGAGGAAGGAAAGAGCAGGGATAAGAGATGGCTGTGCCTTTGTGAAGGATAAAGGGAGGAGGTGAAAAGCCAGGGGGTCACCATGTGGCTGATTGCACTTCCCTTGGGAAAATTTGAGTAGATAGCACCTTAAAGTAGATTGCAGTGTCCACTAAAATAGAGATGATGGTGAAGGATGAAGAGAAAACAATAGGAGGCAATTGATGTTGAGTGAACAACCCAGAAACTTCAGAGGGCGGAACTTTACTTTGCAGGTCTGAGTTGCTTATTTTGGCAGTTAGCTCCTGTGAAGTTAAGGCTGGACAAAGATGGACAGACCCTCTCAAAGTTCACCATACTTCCAGTGACTGAAAGCTATAGCAATAAGATGTACTATATTGCAATGGGGTGGAGGGATCAATAATAATTAATAATAAAATCAGCTAATACTTTTGAGCATGCATTATGTGCCAGCTCTACTTTAACTGCTTTATATGGGTTATCTTGTTAGGTCCTGTTTAGTCTCTATTTTACAGTCATCCTTTTTCACAGTTTACAGTTGAGGCTTAGAGAATTTAAACAATTTGCCCAACCTCGTGCAACTGCTAATGGCAGAAGCAAGATTCATGTCCAGAATATAGTCCGCTAAGCACTGTTGTCCAAACTTCTGTCTACACAGACTGTGGGGAGAGGGGACGGGAATCCTTACTGGATGGTTCCTGGGAAGGTACTGACAGGGGCGCAGGTAATCATCAAACTGATTGAGAAGGCATTGAGCCTTTAGGAAAATCCCGGAATCTTAGCCAAACTTCCAGCCAGAACTTTCAATGGCTGCATGACCAACATTGAAACTACTGCTGCTGCAGGTGTGTGGGCAGAGGTGCACTCATAGAGAAGCTGATTTATCAATTTAGCAAATGTTCCTTGAATGCTTACGACATGCTAGGCACTGTGCTGGGGTACAAGTTCTGTACAACTCACCACTTGCCCTCAAGGAGTTCATAGTGCAGTGAGTCCAGTAAACCAAGATAGCCTCCCACCCCCAGGGAACAGTGAAGACCGATGGCTGGGGGACCTACACGCACAGGCAGAGGTGCTTGGGGTCTAACTGGAATTACAGCGTCCCCTGCCAGTGGGGCCAGCCTGGGAGGAGGGAAACCCAAACCAAAAATGGACCCCTCACTGCAGGAGGATAGGAGCAGGGCTAGAGGCCAGAAGGAAAGAGGCAAGACTCATTGGAGAGAGGGGGGGAACCCAACAGGAGAAGGGAAAGGGAGGTCATTATGGAACCATCTCAACATCACTGCATGTATCCGACCAGCTCTCTTTTATCCTACGTCACAGAGAAATTCCCAGTATCCCAGGGAGACCCAGAGCCTCCCACCTGCCCTCCCTCCTCTGACTTGGATGTTGACATCTAGTTTTGGAGAGCAGCTAAATGCCGGGATTCATGGCCCTCTGAAACCCGCATGTTCTGGATGCTCCTTGGGAAGCACGTGCGCTCAGAGCATCACGGAGCACGAGGGAGCACAGTCTCAGATGGCCCCTCATCCCCCTGACTCAGGACAGGTGCTTCTCCACTCTGTGCCTCAGGTTCCCCTCTGCTCAGTGGACCAGAATAATGTGAAGGTGGTGAATGAGGCATGGACTGTGGGAACAGTCATGAACAGTCAAGAACAGTCTTCTACAAATAGAATCATCAACTAAGTCCCTGGGGAAGTTCAACAAAAATTTCCCCAGTCCTGCCGGCCAGACCACAGCCAAACCTCCCTGTGTGATTCTTCTCCCCTCACCCCATCTCCACGACCACCTTGGGCAAAGCCCAGAGGCAGGACAAGGCTGAATGGCAAAGTCCACAGTTTCATGGTCTCAGATATCTCCTATTTCTTTTCTCACCTGTAGTGGGGTCAAATGGTGGCCCCAAAAGATATATTCACACCCTAATCCCCAGAACCTGTGAATATTACCTTGTAGGGCAAAGATGTGATTCTGTTGTGGATGCTGAGATGAGGTGTTTATCCTGGATTATTCCGCTGGGCCCTAAATGCAGTCACATGTACCTATAAGAGAGGCGGACGCACAGAGGATGAGGACATGTGAAAATAGAGGCAGAGACTGAGTGATGCAGCCACAGCCCAGGACCACCACCAGGCACCAGAAAGCTGGGAGAGGCGAGGAATGGATTCACCCCAGAGTATCCAGAGGGACAGTGGCCCTGTTCACACCTTGATTTCAGTCTTCTGACCTCCAGAGCTGTGAGAGAATAAATTTCTGTTGTTTTAAGCCACATAGTTTGACGTAATTTTTTATGGCAGCCCTAGGAAACTAACATGACGCCTTTCATACCTCGTCCAGCAAGAGGCCCTGGCTTCCACGGTGCTCAGTGCCCACTTTGCGCTGCCCGAAACACTGTGCACAGTGACTGATCCTGACGTGTCAGAGACATTCTATAACCTGTCCCAGAGAACATTGTCATTAAATGGGACCGAGGCTTCTGGCTGCTGAGATGTTCTAGAAAGGAGCTTCTTGGAACACCACGTCGCCCCGGCCACCTAGACCACCTGGGATTTCTCTATGTACAGATTTCTAGAATAGCTAATTCTACATGAAGGTGGCTTTAGGTGTTGGATTAGGTGTTCTGGCGGTCAGAGGTCCAACACGGGTCTCACTGGGCCAACATCAAGGTATCTGTTCCTTTCTAGAGGTTCTTGGGGAGAATCCTTTCCCCTCTCCTTTCCAGTTTCTAGACTCCACCTACATTGCTTGGCCTGTGGCGCCTTCCCCTGTCTTCAAAGCCAGAAATGCCACGTCTCCCTCTGATTGACCACAGATGGGTGAGAGTCTCTGTGTATAAAGACTCATGTGATTAGGCTGGGTCCACCTGGATAATTCAGGCTAATCTCCCAGTTCAAGGTCCTTAACTTAATCACATCTGCAAAATCCCCTTTTCTATGTAAGGTCACATATTCACCGCTTCTGGGCATGGACATCTTTGGAGGCCATGATTCTGCCCACCACAGGTGTAGGCGCTGATACAGGCATGTCAATGGCAAAGAGAACACCTGATATTATTGTGGATGTTTGGGAAAATTGCCGGAGCCACTTGAGGTGCCCAAGATGCCAAGCACCCAGGGATGGGCCCCATCCTTGTCCTTTCCCAGCCCGGGTTGAGATCAGAGCACTTCTGACCTAGATGTCCCCATCAGTCCTTTTGCTCACCTGGATTTGCCCGTTAAGAGACTGCAAAACATGTTTGATTGGATCCCCTTCCTATCAAACAACCTCGGTCCACTTCTTGGACTGGCCCTGGTGTGTCCAACAGACAGGCCTGGAATGAAAAATGGCAAACGGGTTTTCTCTCAGTGCCCTTCATCTCTTAGATCACTCTGTTTTCCTAGCTTGAGGGTCTTCCCAAGCCCCAAGGACCCCCGTCCCTGCCCCTAGAATTGAGGTTAAATGCATTAGCCTGTTTTTGTCAGTGTTTGATCTGCAGGGGCTGCAATAACTTACCAATAAGGTAAATATGAACGCTGTGTGGATGCTGTGAGGATACAGTTAACTTAGTGACTCCCTCTCTCTAAAATGGAAATCACATTACACAACCACATGTAAAACTGCAATTTTAAACAGAAAAGAACTAGACTGAATAAATATTGAAAAATTAAACATCTCAAAAGGTAGTTTATCTTATAAAAATTACAATTCCCTGTTATGACACTGAGATACTTGGAGAATATTTCTACCTTTAAACCATGGAAAATCTGACTTCATGCTTTCTGTATCATCTATCAATGCTGGATCTTGGCAACAGAAAACCATTTCCAGCTTTACACGTAATTTGAAAAGTCATTCTATTGCTCCTCACCTCTCACTCCCTTCAAATGACTTTTCAGAAAACATGAAAGGAACCTAGAGTTTTACTTTCTGTTAAAACAACAGTTACTTTTCGGAGCTATCCATCAATGTCACTCCATGTAGGACTCAGAAGCAGAGACTCAGAATTCAGACCCATTTTCATCGCATCAAAGGAAAATGGGTTACAAATAACACAGGAAACCTTCTCTCCCTCTCACCTTGCTACAGTCTCCGAATGGTGGAGCGCAGGGGCCACATTTAACGAAGGATTAGGGGAGGATTGGGGAAGACTGAATTTGTGAGGCTGAGGAAATGTCAGAGTAAGGCTGGGACATTTGATGGTGGCAAAAGCCACTTGCTGAAATGCCATGGGTCGCATTTCCAGTACGCAAGAAGGTAGCACATCACCTGCCACGTGAGGATGGGAATCAATGACTGCTTCTTGCTGGGTGAAAGTGGTAAATACTGCAGCACTGCGGTGTGGCCCATGCCGTATTGTACAGAGGGGATGGTGCTGAGCTGCGAAACACAAGAATTGTATTTTATTTTTGGCTTCGTGGTGCAAACTTGTGGACGTTATTGAATTTCTCTGTTTCCGTTTCAAAGCCATTCTTGGTGAACTCTATCCTATTGACTATCAGAAGAGCTCGGGTCCAGGGGACAAGCAGGGGACAGCTTTAGCTGTGACATCAGACACACCCTGTGGTCTTAAAGTACGATGCGAGACACGTGTAGATTTGCGTCAGTACAACAACTATATGATAATCTGTCCTGGTTTGTGGAGTCCTCCGAAGAGGAGGTTTCCCACCATTCTTGCTCCCGCCATGGTTTATTTCCACTTCTGTAAGTTATATGGTAACTCTGTTCTTTGAGATCCTCGGCTGAATGAGGAGAGCGGGGCTTAGAGCCAGGACCCTGGGCTGGCACTCCAGCACAGCAACTCCTGACTGTGTGATTTGACGTGAATTCTTTGGTTTCTAGTTAACCACTTATCAATCTGTGAACGCATAATATGTATGATAATATTTGCCTGAAAGTGTTGTATTGATAATGGATTAAGGTGGTGTTTGCTAAATCACTTTATAATTTCACAGCAATTCAGTGCTAGAATTAATTGATATTCCCATGTCATCTTTCATCTGATTTTACAACCTTTCACACAACCTTCCTGAAGGCAAACAAAGCGCCATCTGTTTTTATGATTGTAGAATTTCTTGCTAAGAAAGCATAACCTGTATAGAGTTTTACATGAAGATGTACTTTAATTTCTCCACTGGATTTTGATTAAGTGCTGAGGACCATGCTACCTTCCTTAAATCCATCTTCATTTTGTGATATATCTAGTGAGAGGAGAGCTTTCCTTTGTCGGATGGCTTTCTTCTCTCATTCTTCATTTTAACAGGCAGGAAAACTTGGCTAACATGCAGCAGAATTATAACACATATGGTTTTTTTATATTAAAGTTTTTTTTGTAAATGAAGCTATACACCTGTGATGGTTAATTTTTGTGTTAACTTGGCTGAGACATGAGGTGTCCAGATAGTTGGTCAAATATTTTTCTGGGAGTGTCTGTGAGGATGTTGTGGATGAGATTAACATTTAAATTGGTGGACGTTGACTAAAGTAAGTTGCCCTCCATAATGTAGGTGGGCCTCCTCCAATCAGTGGAAGGCCTGAATAGAACAAAAAAGACTGGCTTCCCCTGAGCAAGAGAGAATTCTCCAGAAGATGGCCTTCAGACTTCATCTGTAATGTTGGCTCTCCCTCGTTCTATAGCAGACTGCTGTTGGACTAGGCCCGGAGCTTCGGCCGTCTGGTCTCCAGGCTGCAGGCCTTCGGACTAGAGCTGCAGTGTCAGTTCTCCTGGGTCTCTAGCTGGCTGGCCCACCTGCAGGTTTTAGACCGGCCAGCCTCCATAATCACGTGAGCCAACTCCTTATAATAAATCTTTCTTTCTGTATATTTATATATACACATCCTGATGGTACCATTTCTCTGGAGAACCGTGACTAATACAGCACCCTAACCCAGAAAGAAAAATCACTGAATACTGTTTGTTCTTATTCGTTAGTAATTTCAGTGTGCCCCGTCTCATATCCCGTACAATTCAGGAGCCGCACAAAATGCAGCGACAGGCCCAGTGCAGTAACAACTCTGAAGCAGCACACAGGGGCGCAGTGAGACAAATGGAGGGAAATACAAACAGGATGGCATGTTAGCGTGTTCCTAAGATCAATGAGGGCACAAGAAATAGGTCATTGAGAACGTTAATTCTATAGATTTCTGTGGCGTTCTGTATGTGTTTTCTTTTTAAAAAGTCATGCATTTATAGAAGAAAGTTAATGTTGCATTTTGGCCTCTAAACCCCTAAAGCAGTGAGCTTTCTGATGTTCTACATTTAAAAAAAAAAACAAAATAAACAACAATAGTCTTATTCTGAATGTTTCAAGAGGCTACTAGCAGATCGACTTAAATGAGAATTATATGTTCAGTGAAGAAATCCTGATACAGAACTATAAAAATAGAATCATCTCAACATGTGACAATATGTAAATGTTTTATATATATTCATATGTATACACACGTATATATGACATACATACATATTTAATATCTGTGTGAAACAAACACATCTGATTATTGACATTTCTCTCAGGGTGGAACGGGTCTGACTGAACACAGAACCTTCCATAGCAGCACAGGGCTTACCCAGGGGAGATGCTCAGCAACTTTTTATTGGGAGGAGTATCTATGTTGTTCCAGTTTTTTTTTTTTCCCAGAGATATTGGGAAATAAGAATACTTAAAAGGTGTATTGTAAAAATATGTTAAAATGTTATCAAACCTATTTTGGGTTTGCTTGTACAGCTTGATGTGGTAAGAAAGCAGATCGGATGTGATGGGGACTCCTTGGCCCGAGGTGGTGGGCCTGACTCGTGCTCACTACACAACCTGCCAGAGGGAATGAAGCAGGAGACCCCAGAAAGCTTGGAGTAAGTCTAGCTCCAGGAATGCGGGGGCGCCTCCCAACATGCGGCCTTCATGGTGGGGAGACAGCAAGGCCACCTCTGTTATCTGAAGCTGGGGTTGCCTCAGGATGGGGCAGAAGCAGGACGGGCTGCAGATGGGACAGCCCCAACTGGGCCAATTCTCTTCCCCCAGGATAACCAGTCTCCCATTCATATGAGACATTTAGAAGGGGTCCCAGCGACCCAAGGGCTGGCAACGGAGAGGAAGGCATTAGATTCATGGCTAAGAGCATTTCTTTTCTATTAATGTAAATCGATGACCTGTCGCCACTGGGGACCATCCAGAGACCTACTGAGGTAGCAGCTGTTCCTGGGCAAGTCCTCCATGGTGCCTCAGCTGCCTGGTCACAAAGAATGGGTCAGTTTACACACACACACACACACACACACACACACACACATGTCTTATCTGTAAGATTTTATTGGGAGTGCCTTACATTTATAGATCAATTTGGGGGAAATTGCCGTTTTCTAATATTGAATTTTCTAATGCATTAATCTGATTTATCTCTCCATTTATTTACATCTATCTAACTGGTTAGCTAGCTAATATGTTATTTAGGGATTTCCATCTATGTTCATGATACAGTTAATCTGTAATTTTCCTTCCTTGCAATGTCCTTTTTAGGGTTTGGCATCAAGTTTAGGCTCACCCTCCTAGAGCTACTGGAAATTGGTTCCTCTTCTCTGGAAGATTTTGTACAAAGTTGATGTTATTATTCTTTAAATGCTTTTAGAACATACTGGTGAAGTCAGCTGGGCCTAGAGTTCGTTCAGAGAAGGTTTTAATTGTGGATTAAATGATATAGGACTATTCTTATTTCTGTTTTTACTTGTGTTAATTTTTATAAATTGTGCATTTAAAAAAATTTCATACCAATATACTTGAAAATGACTCCTAAATGGACAAAGATATGACAATAATTATTTTCTTTGACTTTTAGATGTGCCAAGTTTTCCTTTCTTGATATTGGTTTGCTCTCTTGAGTCGAGTGTATTCAAAGCTGAGCTTCAGTCTATTTCTGCTTTTCCCTTTCTCCTTGGCTATACTTCAGAGATATTGACTGACGATCTGGGATGTCTATCAAGGACGCTCCTCCTCAACAAGCTCTGAACTCCAATTTCTGTCCCTCTAGGCCTGCAGGGGTGCCCGAAGCTCTGCTTACTTTGGCGCTTCTCTGCTCTTTCTGTCATTTGGCTTCTCTGCTCCTTGGGTTCAAGATCACCAGGCCATTCTTACTAATTAACAGACATCTTAAGGCAAAACACTATGCTGAGTGTTGGGGTTACTCCTGTGGTGTTTTCCTTCTTTCTCTGATCTTGTCTTCTAATGTCCTGAAAGTCTAGGAAGCTCTCCAACATCTTTTATGAAACTCTTGTATGAGACCCCTCAATTTACTAATGAAAATGAGGAAGACCCTTCAAATGATTCCACTATCTCCCCCATAAGTGATGTACCATCTGACTAATATACTAATATTCCATCTTTAGACCCAGTCTATATTGTCATCATATATCATTTTCCTATTCCCACAGTAAGAAGAAATAAATATGTTTAGTTACACACTCTGTCATCAAAGAGTTCAGGGTAAACTAAATTTGGTTTTGTCTGTTTCAAATATATACATTAAGTGGAGTTTATGAATAAGTAGAGGTCAGGGAGAATTTGGAATACAGTTGGGAGGCAAAAATAAAAGATTATTTTCATCTAGAAAATTCCATGGTTTGGAACCTGGAGATGGGATTAGGGAAAGTCTATGTCAGTTGGGAGAGTTTTTTTCTCTAATTTGTATTTGGCAGGGCTAATGATCTGAAAAGTGTTTCGATAATTATGAAAGCAAGAAAGAGGGACGCGTCACAGGATGCAAATTGCCATATTCACACAATCACACAGTACTTACTACACTCACAATGACCATTATTCACATTTTTATACTTTTGCCTGTTTTTCATGTTTCAAACTGGCAATTTACTTCTCTGGCAAGATGAGTGTTTTGGTTACTGTAAATGCTAATGTAAGATGGTAATAAAGAAAAGCTGCCAATCACGGGCTCCCAGAACTTAGAATGAAGGCAATCTCTTACATGGATGACAAGGCTTTTTAAGGAATTTCCAGTACATAATTGTTATTTTGATGGAATAAGTTGGTGCATCACCAATGAACCATGAAGCAAACTCTCCAGAGCATGTCCTATTGAGTAGAAATAAGGAGAGCTTTCTCAACTCTTGGTTACTCCAATCCATCTGAATAGACTTCCTTCCCACCCTCTCCATGATTGTCAAGGTCAACAACGATCTTCACGTCACAAATTCTACTCACGTTATTTGACCTCTGCAGCACTGGGCATGAGCAACCAGTGTCTCCTTCTCGGCCACACACTCCTAACTGGTCTCCTTCCTCAGGGGAAGCTCCTTTACAGTCTCTTTGCTGGTGTTTCCTCCCCTACCAGGCTTCCAAATGTTTAAATGCCTCTGGGGTTAGTCCCGAGCCCTCTTCTCATCTCTACAACTTTTGCCTAAATGAGTTAATCTGATCTGTTGACTTTAAATATCACCTGTTAATCGCTCCCATGCTTCTGAGTCCAGTTTTGACCCCTCCTCTGAGCTCCAGACTCAGTCACCTGGCTGGAGATACAATGAAAGCAGCTGGACATATAATAATCACCTCACAGTTAGCATTTTCAGATATGATGCCCCTGAGCCCCGGCAGAAGGATCTGGAAATTGGGATTGTCTTTCTAGGACTCATGATGGCTTTTTACTGAGCTCTTTTCTTCCCCTAACCCTCAACATGATTTCAAATGAATGACTGTGGTGGTGACTACTCACTGTCCACCAAAATTCATCTCCTATGTTGGAGGCTTATATCAAATCCCCAATTCCTAGCCTCACATGCAGGTGGGTGTGGCCCATGACTGAGTTCTCACCAACAGAATGAGAGCAGAAATGAGGAGAGTTCAAATGTGTAAGACAGTGTCATATTCTTAAACATGTAAGATTTGGTAACTATCTCCCTCATCCAATAGATTTTTACTGAGAATGCAATAAATAGCAGTGCTAATTGCAGTTATTTGAAGGGGCACCAACATCTAAAATGAGCCAATTTATTCCTTGAAACCAACTCACTTGCTAGGAACACTTATTTGACTACAAGGTATCCCTGAAGATTCCATGTAGAACCAAGACTGCACAGAAGAAAAATAAAATCAAATATTATATTAATGTTTTATTATTTTATCTGTGGCAATTAGCTTTGTAGAGAAAATTAGCACAGTGTAGTCAAAAAAGCACAAGTGATGGTTTTCCAACTGAGGGGAAAAATCTTGGTTCTGATACTTCGTGGCTTTGTAAACCGAGGTAATTCTTTTTCCTCTCTGAGCTTCCAATCTCTCCACTGCAAATGGAGATAATAATGCCCACTGAGAAGGATTTGTGAGTTATGTTTAAGGAAAACGCTAGTTTCCTCTACTGTATGCTCTGAATGTTCCAACCATCCACTTCACAACCCCCTGCTATTCAGAATAATAATTACGCTGAATTTTCAAATACTTAATCTTGGGTTGTATACTCCTAAAAGATAACTTTTAGCAAATACAGAATTTTCAATACAGTTTCATTTTAAAATATAACAGAGTTACATGTTAATCTCTTCCCTGGAACAAAATAGAATTATTTGAGAATGATGGCTTCCAAATTTGCCTTCTTTCATGACACAGATCATTATAATTGAAAGCTAGGTTGTTTTCATCCCAAATTACATAAACAGACAGGCGAGGCCAAGAGCCCTTGATACATATAAAAACCATTACATTTTCTTTTGCTGTATGATTCAGGTATCTGAATAACACAAGTGCAAAAAATAGTCTTCTCAAAAGTTAATGGAGGTTCTAGGCAGTGTGCCCTGGCTGTGGACACCAACGGCCATTCCATGTCTCTGGCTAGGAGATGGCAGTCTGCTTTGCTGTGGGTCTGTGGGTGGAAGTGGTGTGTGGTGGGCAGTAAGGTGCTTTGAAAGGATGTGGGCTCTTAGACCCAGCAAGGGACACACATGACAGATATTTGAATTTGGCATCAATGCCACATCTAGTTTATGCATCTTCATCATCACCTGGTGTTTATTAAGTTCTTACATGCAGAGGGATCATAGTTATTAGGGTCATTTTTACCAAAATGTATATCTCTTTTTCCTTTGAATAAGGGTCAAATGGGCTCCTGGATGCAGAGGCGATTTAGGAGACAGAAATAATGCTCTGTTTGTGATGTAAATAAAATGTCAGGCAATTGTGGAGCATAAAGGTATGGGACCCCCACCTCACCCCTCTGGAACCAATCCCACCCTCTGGAACCTTTGCATATTGATGGATGAGGGGGCAAAGGTGTGGACATTGGTGGGATGACCAGACCTCCCAGTACCTTATGCCTGGCAGGAACAAGGGATTAACTGCACAAACCCACAGAAGGCCAGGGAGACCTGCATAAAACAGAGAGAAAAACTCCCATTCTGAGGAGGTATTGTGATAAGTGCCCAGGCCTGGGCCCTGTCAGCCCTGCCTGGCCACATCTGGGCTGTGAGGGCCTGGACAAGTTGCTGACCATCTCTGAACTTCAGTCTGCTCATATTCAAGATAGGGACCACAGGTCTGCCTCCAGAGGGTTGTGACATGACCTGGCAAATGCGAAATACTTAGACAGGTCCTAACATATGATGTGTGTGAGTTTTCTGTCACTGCATAACAAGCACCCACACTCTCAGAGGCTTAAACACACACACGTGTATTATCTCACCATCTTTGTGGGCCCAGAGTCCAGGCACAGCTTACCGGGTCCTCTGTCAGGTCTCAGACTGCAGTGAGGTTGTCTGTGGCTGTATCTTCATCTGAAGGCTCAGCTGGGGAAGACTGCTTCCCAGCTCCCTCAGGTGGATGGCAGAATTCAGTTCCAAGCAGCCATAGGACCGAGAGCTTCAGGCTTTTCTGGGCATTGGCTGGAGCCCACTCTCAGTTCCTGGAGACCCCCTGCAGTTTCTTGTCATGTGTCCCTCCCCATAGGCAGTTTACGACGTGGCTGTTTGCTTCTTCAAGGCTAGCCAGAGAGTGTAAACAAGTCCGCTAGCAAGACCTACATGTGAGATGTAATCAGAGGAGCAACTTCTCGTCACCTGAGCCATATTCTATGGTTAGAGGCAAGTCATATGTCCCACCACACTCACGGGGAAGGGATTACACCAAGGTGTGAAGACCAGGAAGAAGGGGTTGTGGGGGCCACCGGGGAGTCTGCCCACCACCACATGAGCTCCATAAAGGGTGGTCATGGCTGTTAATATTTGTATTATTATTTCAATGTGTGAGTTGATACTGAACCATTCTTCAAATACTAGCTATGTAGTCGACCAAGTTTCACGCACTATAAGCATGGCCAGAAATGGTCAAATCCTACATGTTGCCAAGATGCAGTTGTCAAGTTCTATCAGAGGAAGGATATATGTGTGTGGGTGCGAATGTGAGTTCAATAAAATATGCAATGTATGCATTTACTGTAGATTATTCACCCAGAAGATATTCAAACATAGTTCAAATAAAATACATTCTGAAAGTCAAAGTAGGTATCCAGTGTAGGAATCAATGAAAATTATTTACTTACTAATTTATATATGCCTTTTATATATTTATATGTAAAATTATTGCATGAGTTTCATGGATATTACATGATAAGAAAACAACCACCAAACGTACTCAGATGCAGGGAGTGGGAAACAGGGTGTCTGCTGACATAGGTGAAGTGGACTTACCCAGAGGACCTTTCTCTAAACCAGTGAATTATTTTCATCAATTAGAGCTGTGAGGATGCACAGCTGCCCGAAGGAAAGGGTCATTCAGGTTTCCAGGCTGTAGCAAGAGGGGGAACAGGCTGTGACTTCTCTGCTGCTGACTCTTCCCTGTGGATGACAGATTTCACACATGCAGGGACATCCCCACGTGGCTCCTTCCCCAATGCCAGAGGAGCCTCCTCTAGGGGAGCAGGAACGCACATGACCATTTCAGCACCTGGCCCCAGCAAACCAGAATACCCCACGATCTGAGGATGCATAAGTGTTTCCACATGTTACAAAATGACATTGCTTTCATTTTGAAGTGTTATCTGGCACTTTGTGAGGGGAGACCAGACACTGTTGGTCCTAAAGCAGGACCTGGTGGAAAATAAAGCCAAAGGGTGGGCGGGTCGGGAGGACCCAGTCCTGGGGTCCTGGCACTGGCTCCGCCACTCACTAGCTGCCTGGCCTGAGGCTGGCCACTTACCTGAGCTTTAGTTTACTTGCCTGGAAAAAAGCCAATAATGTCCACCTAACAGGATGTTTATAAGCATCAGATGACCAGAGGATGCTAAGGGATATATACATTTGTATAAGTGAGATTTCATATATGTATATTTAGGGACATAGATATGTGAATTTATAGGGATATATGGATGTGTACATAAAGGGTTTTAGGTATGTGCATGTATGGGGATATGTGATGTGCTTATATGGGGGAGGTAATATGTGTATGTAATATAGGGGAATGGATGTCTGTGTGCAAACAGATATATATGGATGTGCATAAATGGGATATATGTATTTGTGTATACATATTTGTGTATACATATTTGTGTATACATATTTGTGTATAAATATGTCTGTGAATGTACAGTGATATACATCTCTGTATATGTAGAAATATAGTTACATGTATATATGGGGAAATACGGATGTGTACATATGGTGATTTTTGCCTGTGTATAGGTGATATAGATATAGATATATGTATGTGTATATATGGGAGTTTATGTCCACCTGTGAACAGATATATAGGTATGTGTATAATGGGATGTATGTTTGTGTTTATGTGAGGATATGTGTATGTGTGTAAATGTGGATAAATGTCTGTGTATATATGGGAATATATGCCTGTGTGTATAGAGAGATATGGACATGTGCATATATAAGATGTGTGTGTGTGTTTATATGGGATATGTCTATGTGCATCTGTCTGTGTATGAATGGAAATATACATCTGGGATATATGCATATATGGGAGATATGCATGTGTTCATGTGAAGCATGTATGTTAAGCTCATTCAAGTGTCCCATAATGACTATTATTACTGTTGTTGAACTTGGACCCACCTTCTAGGAAATGGTACTGTGTTAGACAAGTGAGTGATGACGTTAAATTCTCATTTTAGGTGGCTCAGGGTCACCTATGTGATTGTGTCTGGACTTGAAAATAACACTACAAACAGATGGAACCAGTTAGTTGGCTGTTGGAGTTATTGGTATTGAAATGTGGGACAGAAGCTGTGGGAGTATAAATGGAGGGGAGGGCATGCATTGGAGGTCAGGTGAGATCGATAAGCATCGGTGAGCATTTGATGCAGGCGCGGGGGAGGGAGGGAGGGGGAGGTTACACATGGCTTCCAGGTCCCAGGGGAAGAGGACAGCCTGAATGGCCAAGGATCGCTGCATCCTCAGAGACAGAGTCCTTGGGGAGAGGGGCAGGCAGGCTTAGAGCAGGTTCAGGTGCCCGAGCTGTGCATCGGGAAGTTGTGCACGTGAGCCTGGAGCGCATGGAGGTTTGTGACGGAGGGGCCCCGGGATTCACTGTGGAGAGGCTGGAGTCCTGGTGGTCACGGCACAGGCTGCAGAACGCAGGAATATGGCTTTGAATCCTCGCTCTTCCACGTGCTGCCTGTAGGGACTTCTCGTATTTTTAACCTTTTTCTTCTCCAGGCTCCTAATTTGTAAAGTGATGAAAATACCGGGATTGTTATGAAGGCTGATTTACGAGTTGACCCAGCTAAGGGATATAGAGTAAGGGCTGGACAAGGACGTGCTCAGTTACGTTTAATGACAGCCAACATTTATGTAATGCTGATTCACGTCATTCTTGCCAAAAGCATCTCTCAAGTGTACCTATTATTTTTACTTGTGGCAGTTAGAGGCACAGGCATGAGGAATTTGCAATAGGAGACAGAAATCAGTGAGAATAGCAAAAGGACAAGGAAGAAACCAAGGATGACTCCAACGTTTGGAGGGGAGATAGAATAAGAAACTTGCAAGGAGAAAGTGAGGCAGAATAATGAAGGGTCCCTGGAGACAAGGCGTAAGAGGTGGCTGGAGGGGGGGTGTCATCAGAGGGGCTGGACTCTGTCACGAGGGACCCACTCTCAGTCTCAGGCGTCCTTTGACGAAGTGTTCCTCAGACTGTAATATGCATGCAAATCACCAGGGCATCTTATAAAAATGCAGATGCAGATTAAGTTAGTCTGGGCTGTGGCCTGAGATTCTTGCTGCATCTCTAACGAGCTCCCAGAAGATGCTGATGCTGCTTGTCTGCAGACCTCACTTTGAGTCACAAGGATCTAATACTGGTGGTTGCTTATTGTTTTGCTTTGTGTTATCTTAACAAAAAAATAGGCCACCTGTCGCCCAGGTAGTGTGTCTTATTTCTATGTAAGCTGCTCATCTTTCTCCACCAGTAGGTAGGATTCCCAAGGGACTGACCTTACTCGTCTTTGTTCCCAGCTCAGGACCTAAGACTAAGGAGCTCCCCTTTGGCCTATGGCCCTCTCTGGGGTAGTCAGAGAGTCTTGGAGAACTAAGGCATACAGAACCGGCCATGTTAAACATGCTCTTAAAAACTGTTTTAGACGGAGCCAACACTGGGCTTTGGTGGCTAACCACAAAGCCTGGAATTCTTGCTCTCAGGAAATGTAAACAGAATTCAAAAATCCTGAGGGCTTTGGAGGTGGAAAAGTCAAGTATGTGCATCGTGCCTTTTCATTCTGTTCTCAAGGTCTCTACATTGTGCACTATCTACATGGCAAGGTACTCGATTCCTGGCAGAAATAAATTATGAATGTAAAGTCATAAAGGTAAGTTTATAGATGGCTTCTGCTGCACTTCAAATTAGCATTTGAAAATTGCATCGGCATTCTATTCCGCCACATGGTCAGTCGATCCATCGCTTCCTGGATTAATTTGCTATCCCATGAGCTTCGGGCTATTGCTTTCAGGGCAGGTGTGTGTCAGTTTGTCCACTGTCTCTTGCAAGGAGACTCAAGCTTTAGATGTCTGGTGCACCCCATGTCACAGGTGGGAGGCTAGGAGTGGGCTTGGTGATGGGCAATGGGAGTCAGTAGGTAATTAACTGTCCCTGCGGCTCTAGAGAAGCACCAAGTCAGACTCTGATGTCCATCTTTATGAAGCCCTTCTAGAGAAGAGCAGTGGGTGCAGGATGCCTTCTGATCCCTCCTTTTGCTGGAGCTATAATTAATCATGTCCTAAGGAAAAGAAAACTAGATCCTACTCTTTCTAAATTTGTGTACAGTTGGCCCTCCATAGCTGCAGTTTCTGCATCTACAGGACTTGAGCATCTGCAGAGTTTGGTATCCTCAGGGGTGGGTGTCCTGGAATCAATCCCCCGCGAATACTTAGAGATGTCTGTAGTTGAACTACACATAAATCCCAACACTACAGATTTAAAATCGGATTCCAGTGGTATAAAAAAATACTATGTTTTACAGAAAAATATTCTCAAGAATTCTCAAATTTCTGTCCTGCATTGGTATAATCATTGACTGTTCACTCCTTTGACTTTTTATACTGAAAATCATGTCTAATTTGTCCTATTGAAGAGAAGGACTTCGATTCAAGGCAGAGCCCTGAACCAAAAAATAAAAAAGAACTGAATTCAAGCATTGGCAGGGTTTTGACCATGCATTACATCATTCATACTCTCCAGAACCAAAGTCAAAAATGGGCCAATGGTGATGTGTAAGGAGGAGGAGGAGAGGAGGTGTGGTAGGGACAACCCAGATGACAACCCCTCATCCAAATGCTCTTAGCTTGGGCAGTGGTGAGGAACCCTCTCTTGGGCTGTCTCTGTCTCCCTAGTGACCTGGGCTCTGCCTACCCCTCCACATTTCCAGGGTCAAGGATGGGAACCTGCGCTGAAAGATGAAGAAAGCACATAAATGTTACTGTAATGCAGTCAAGACTTAAAAGAAAGTCCCTTTTCTGTCTTTGTTCCTGGTTCCCGCCTCCTCTCCCTTGTGAGACCTCTGCCTCCATTCCCAACACCTCCACTTATTTCTCTGTCCGGAGTCGGCTTTTAACTCCATCATATCACTGAAATGTCCTCTATCAGTGATGACTCCTAATTGTCATGCCAATGGCAACCTTTCACCCTTCTCTTGCTGATTCTTTGCCATAGTTCACACTGCCCACCACTCCCTGCTTCCTGAAGTTCTCTGCTTTTAAAGACTTCTGGGACACCATACTCTCTGCTCTTTCCTTTGTCTACAGACCATTTTATCTTGGTTTTCCTTTAAGCCCCTTTTCTTCTTATGAATTTTAATGTTGGTATTCCCAGGTTCTGCCTTCCCTTCTCTGCTCACTCAACAAGCCCACTCTGGGTAATTCCACCTGCTTTTCAAGGCTCATAACTACCACTCTTGTGCCAATGACTCTAAATCTGTATCTACAGCTCAGACCTCTCTGGGCCTCACATCCACTTATCCAGTTGGTTGATGAAGATCACCACACTTGGATGAGGTGCAGGCTTCTCAAACTCAAAATGTCTACAACTGAGTTCATCTTCTTTCTCAAACCAGCTCATCCACCTGCATTCTCCGTGACTCTCCACAACTAGTCACTCCAGTTAGCAATCTGTGGTATATCCTGAACCCATCTTTTCACCTTCCCCTGTATCCAATCAGTAAGCAATTCTGCCAATTTTACCTTTTATATATTTATTACGTCTTCCCCTCTGCTGTCCCTAACTCTTCCGTAGGTTGGCTTCCTACAATGTCTCATCACTTGGGCTCTTCTGTCACTCATAAGCACTGTCCCTTACAACTACCCTCTGCACTGAGGTCAGCTGCCTGGCAGATCTGACAAGACCGAACACTGTGCTTGTCACCCTATAAATTATGACCTAACAGGGACTCTCTGCCCACTAAAGGGGAAACCCAACTCTTGAACCTAGTCAGGGACCACATTTCCATCTTCAGGTCCCATCACCAGCCATTACTGCCCTCAATATTTTACTCGTACATACTCTTCACCTTGCTGTCAACCTCGGGGTCATATTTAAAACATTTTACAGCTGGCTATGTCAGGAAACGGACTATTCAGGTAGATGCTGGCCCTAGGCTGGTGCAGAGTTGTGGAGGGCCCACCCTGGGCCAGATGTTAACCTTTCATGCTGCGCACAGGGAAGTCTTGGGAAGAGGCTAGGGAAATGAGATGCATTAGGGCTCAGAGCAGAGGATATTTGCCATCTGTACTTAAGTATTTCAATATCCTAACACTTGGTGTAGCTGTATTTGTGTGTACTAGCTGAACCTAACCCCCTCCCCGCCTTCTCATGTTCCTTCTCCTATGCTCAGACGACTCCTATAAATCTTTGCATTTCAGCCCAGCTGCACTGTCTCCCTCCATCTCAGTTTACATGTCCCTTTCTCAGAAGAGCTTCCCACTGCCTCCTGTCACCACCAAAGCAGTGTCAATCGGAAGAGTTAGAAGAGGGCAGGGCAGGGAAGGAAAAGAGAACTTCACAAAGAGGAGACGTGGCATGACGGGAAGCCCTGCTCCTTGTAGGAGGTTGATAAATGTGGCTTTGATCTTCCAAGAGGAAGAAGGTGAATAAAAACCTTTCACCATTTGGTAACATAGAGACACATCAGCTGCATTAATAGGAGTTGGATGAGACGTGATGTTGGTCTTGACAAGCTGGCAAGAACCTCTCACTACTTTATGTATCTCTTGTCCTTTTCTAGTGTTTCTCAGAGCACTTGTTCCTTCCTTTGTTGTCTTTATTATAATTCCAACTGCATTTTAAATACAATTTTTATTTTTCTGTCTCTCCCACTGCACTACAAGTTTGATGAGGGCGGGACGTCGACAACCGTCTGTCATGGTGTGTAGACTTAATATGTGAGCAGGATTTATAAAACTATCAAACATTAATCATACTTCAAGAATAAAAGTGTAATGCATGAGGATTTGGGGATATTGGAAACCTCACAGGCAGTAAGTGTGATGGAAAACACATAAGCAGGCCCCACATGGCCCAAGACTCATGACTAGTCCAGGCTTAGCAGCACACTGCATGTGTGACCTTGAAACAATCTCCTTAAAACTGCCAGATCTCCAAATGCAATAAAAATGCCTTCTTCCCCTCCTCACAGGATTAACATGGATATCAAATGGAATTAGGTCTGTAAAAGTGATTTGTAAAATGTAAAGTGATACCTAATTTTAAGACATCATCATTAAAATATATTGAAGAATAGTGTTGGGCTTTTAATAGGAATATGTTATTGAGTGTTTCATTAATTACACTTTGAAGAATATGGCCTTAGGATTAAAGGGAGCTTAACTCAGTCAGGAGGAATATTTGATCTCCCTCCTTTCCTTTTCTTCCTTCCTTCCTTCCTTTCTTTCTTCTCCTTCTTCCTTCCCTCCCCCTTTCTTTCCCTCCCCATCCCCATCTTTCTCCCTCTTCTCCTCCTTCTTCTTATCAGGTTGCTTTAAGATCCTCACCATAAATTATCTTAAAATGTGTTCATGAAACCAGGGCATGAATTGGGAGTAAAAAGCATCATATTATGGGCGGATTTCACTCTTCTTCCAGATTCCACTTGCAGTCACAGCTCCAGACCTCCCACTCCACGGACCCCTTTGCATTCTGGAATGGACACAGACAGGTGAAGAAGGAGAACTCTAATCTGCACACCCTCGGGAACCACACCATGTGGTACAAGAGCAAAGAAGCCCAGAATTAAGCAGAGGAAGGAAGCTGTTGGGCACCATCTTCTCACCAAAGTGGGTCCCCTGGATTAACAGAGAAGAGAGAATGTAAGAGGAGGATCTACATTGCTCTGTGCTTGGTCAACCAGAGGATGTAGTTGGTTTCTGGGAGGTTCTAGTAGATGGCTGGCACACTGAAGCCATTGCACACAAACTTAAGAGTGAAATACAGTATTCCAGGCTCTCTGGGTGATAATACAATCTATGTTTACACATAAAAGATTATATGACATATGTACAGACACATGTCATGTTAGATATTTATATATTAAATGTAATGCATAAATATATAATATACATATAGCCTATATATATAGCATAATATATGTATAGCACATATATATGTGATGGTTAATTTTATGTCAACCTGGCTGGGCCATAGTGCTCAGATATTTAATCAAACATTATTCTGGATGTTTCTGTGAAGATTTTTTTTGGTTAAGATTAACATTTAAATTGCTGGACTTTGAGTAAAGCAGATTACTCTCCCTAATGTGGGTAGGCCTTGTCTGATCAGTTCAAGACCTGAGTAGAACAAAAGACTGATCTTCTCTGATCAAGAGAGAATTCTCCAGCAGATGGCCTTCAGATTTCATCTGCAACATTGGCTCTTCCTAGTCCCACAGCCGACTGACTTTGGATGAGTACTGGAACTTTGGCTCTCTGGACTCCAGCCTGCTGGCCCACCCTGCACATTTGGCCTTGCCAGCCTCCATAATCACTTGAGTTGATGCTTTAAAAGACATCTCTTCCTCTGTATACACACATCCTATTTGCTGTGTTTCTCTGGAGAACTCTGACTAACGGGGTCTGACAGTGTTTGCTGGAGTGAAGGGAGATGTGCAATGCTGTAGGATCATAGGTGAGGGAGCATGCCTTCCTGCTTTGGACATGGCTTTCTGGAGATGAGTCTGATGGTGAGGGTGAGGAGGCTAGACAGCAGGGGAATGAGGACAGGAGCATTCCAGCAGAGAGAAAGTCACCGACCACTTCATTCCCTCCTTCTCCCCTCTGCTGCTCCACATATTCTGCTATTGGCTGGGGCTCAGTAATATGTTGTCTCCTCACCACAGGGGCTGGACTTCACCTTCCAGCTGGTGTAAGAGGAAGCAAATGCATAGCACATTCACTGACTCTGGCGTATTAACTGACTAGCTTTTCTGGTTTCCAATCAGGATCTTCCCAACCCCTCTCTGCACGAAGCCCTTCCCCTGGGTGAGGGAGGGTCAGTGAAGAGGGCAGACATCGGTGGGGCCCTGGTGAGTCTCCCAGCTGAGTCCCAAAGAGGCCAATTCCCTCACCCCCAGGAAGTTGATGGCATCGTCGGCCCCGGAGGACTCTTAGAGATGTGTCTTCAATCTCTACCTCAGCCCAGAGCTGAGCCTGTCTCCAAAGGTTACCAGCAAAGTGACCGTCAACCTGACCCTTGGCAAATCAAAGAGGAAGGGCCCAGGGAGGGCCGCCTCTCTGTAGCCTTGAGGGGAGACCTGACCTCTTGACTCTCCCACCTGTGTACCTGATGCGCCCGTCCTAGGGATACTGGCTTAGAAGCAAATGGGTATTTTTTTCTAATATAGTTACAAATAAATGTAAAATATCTCATCAGTCCTCTGTTGTGTTTCCTAATCTGTAAAATCGGGAACCTCTGTTTTTGGACAAGCGTAGGATTCCTTTCACGACAGGGACCCAGTGTTCTCTGGTTGATCCTCATGATTTTTCTGGAGAGAGACCTAAAGGTTGACCAGGAGAGGGCTCTGTGGCCCCTAGCCCTGACTTAGATCATGAGAGGGAGGTCCCGGGAGGAAGCTCCAGCTCCAGCCTCAGTCTCCCAGCGCTGCCAGAACAAGTGACACAACCGGTGGCTTAACACAGCAGGAATTTATTGCCTCGCAGCTCTAGAGGCTCAAATTCCAAAATCAAGGTGTGAGCAGCGCTGTGCTCTCTCTGAAGACTCTAGGGGAGCCTTCCTTTCCATTCTCTTAGCTTCTAGTATTTGCTGGCAATCCTTGGCTTGTAGACACATCACTCCAATCTCTGCCTCCATCATCACACGGTGTTGTCCCCCACAGGGCGTCTGCATCTCTGTGTCTCCTCTCTTATAAAGACACCAGTTGGGGCCGCCCGGTGGCGCAGCGGTTTAGTCCGCGCTTGGCAGCCCGGGGTTCGCGAGTTCGGATCCCGGGCGCCCGCCGACGCACTGCTTGTCAGCCATGCCGTGGCGGCGTCCCATATAGAGCAGAGGAAAGACGGGCATGGATGTTAGCTCAGGGCCAGTCTTCCTCAGCAAAAAAAGGGGAGGACTGGAACAGATGTTAGCTCAGGGCTGGTCTGCCCCACAAAAAAAAAAAAAAAAAGACACCAGTCACTGGATTAGCACCACCCGAATGCAGTGTGACCTCATCCTAACTTGATTCCATCTGCAAATAACCTATTTCCAAATAAACTCACATTCACCGCTCTTGGCGATTAGGACTTCAACGTGTCTTTTTGGGCGACGTAGTTCAACCCACATCATCTCAGCTGACACGAGGTTAAGGAATGAGGACCTGTCGATCTGTTTCACCTCCTCTCTCCTTCACAGTAAAGTGCTTCGTGCATCCTAAGCTGCAGTTCACATTACAAGTTTACAAATGAGTCTACTCAACCCCATTTGAAGTGTTTGAACTGAAAAGTTATTCGAACGTCATATTTATACAAAACCTCCTTTGTAGGAACCAGAATAAAGAATCATCTTCCTCTGCCATGTTTCCTTGCATCATGATGAAGATGAAAATGCAGTTTATTTCAAATAAAGTAAATCAAACCGAGCGTGACCTAAACACATCACCAGTATTAAACAACCACTTAATTATGTGTTAGACTCCTGTGGTTGTTCAATTTTCTCAAAAAATATTTACAATGCCCCAGTAGATTGGAAATCATCCTTTTCTCATTATAGTTAATTATTAAAAGACTTTAGCTCCCAAAGTAGAAACCTATGTAAACAGGGGAAGGGGAAATTTAAATCCACAAAGGGTAATAAAGGATCGCATGTCAAAAGTGAGTTTGAAACATCAGAGATGAGAACTGTGGTTCAGGGTCTTCACTGAAGACTCAGCTACTTCATTTTAGTTCAGCTGCATTGAGCGTTTGCAAGTGGAGTTTACTTGAAACGCAAAGACTTCAGACCTCTGGCCACCAGAGGCCACCGGGAATAACCATCAGGCATTAGTAATAATTGGTGCCTGTGTAGCAGATTTCCTCCAAGGTTTCTAAAGCAATATGCGTGGCTGACTTATTAGCCAAAAGGAGGCTGGTCGTCTTATGACAACTGAGCTCCGTGGGAGATAACTAACGCACGTTCACTTTCCTTTTGTGTCTGCGTGCACCCATGTTGCTCTGTAACCCCCCTCAGTGTTCTTGTGAGGGAGATGAGACATGTGAGGTGGCCAGATTGGCAAATCGTTTGCTGTATATGCCTATTTCATGAACTGTCCTTGGAATAATATTTTGACATCACTGCTGACATTCTAATTCAAACCTCATCTTGTTATTTTGCCTTGGCATATTACGTCAATTCAGAGCAGAGCCTTTTTACATGTCTCTGGAAAATTGAAGTTGTTTTACAAAGATAGAAAGAAAAGAATGTAAATAATATGCTTTGATAAGTGAAACAGACAAAAGGATATGCTTTGACATTCTTTAAAATTCATATTAATAATAATAGATAAATCTCTGAAGGGGCTATTATGGAATTTATGCATCTTAAAAAACCTACAGAAAAAATTAGAAAAGACTGCAATCTAACCCTCTTCTCACATTTCCTGGGCATTTAAAAAGTATTTATACATGTTTTATATGAGTTGTTGTAGGGGACTGGTCATCTCGAAAAGCAGTTTCCTAGCATTCAACATTATATAGGATCATCTAATATTTTTTGTTAAGACCATATTTATTTTTTAACCCTGTGGAGATGGACCACTGACTAAGCAGTTCTGAAAAATGAATATAATTGTAAGATAAAGTACATATTATGTAAGTTTAATCCACTGGAATTTTGGCATGTTCAGTGAGTCAGAAACAGGGACAAATTGTGAGAAAATTGAACTGGTGCAACATTAATACAGAATTTTGCTATAAAATTTCTTTTATCAAATGTTGAATTTTTAAATACAGTTAGAATCACACTTTTGGGAGTTAGTGAGATAGCACATAATGTTTTTTCAAAGCCTGTGAGTGTATGTTTGTGGATGTGACTGTCCCTTTTAGAAATAACGAGAGAATGGGGCAGGTTGTCTGTAGCTGCATTATCACAGATTTTGCCTACAGCACAGACAGCACTCTGCTAATAAATCTGTTCTCCACTTCTCTTTCTCCTTTGCCTGTGTTACAGCACGGTTTTGGATTAAAATCGATTGAACACTGTTCTTAGATGTGTTCAGCTTATTATTTCTAATATGTCATTCCTTCCTTCATTTTTGTCTCTTGATAATGACACATTGAATACCCAGATATTGTGTGATCTCTTCCACATTTTTTTCTATGTAAAAACAGTCAACAAAGTATTCCAAGCCTCCCTAATCTGGAATCAGATCAGCATTACTTCATTTCTTACTCATGACTTTTTACTTCACAAATATTTAAAATGATGCAAACCCCACAACATTCATTGGGTGTTTTATGTTTTACTGTGAAAGGAACCCATGTAATTCCTCACCACCTCAAGTGGCAGTCACTCTAAATATGAGGAACAGGTTGAGACCATTTTATTATTGAGTGGATGAGCT